>HG995249.1:0-10000000 GCA_905332985.1 Mimas tiliae
GAGTGAGGTGGCATCTCCACCCGAAAACCAGCCCCCGACAGTTTGGCTTTATGCCCCAGAGGAGCACCGAGGACTCCCTCTATGTCCTGATGAAATTCATAAGAGAGAAATTAGAGGAGAAGAAAATCATTGTCATCGTATCATTGGACATAGAGGGAGCCTTCGATAGCGCCTGGTGGCCGGCAATTAGAGTCAGACTGTCGGAGGAGAAGGTTCCAATTAACATCAGACGGGTGGTCGATAGCTACCTCGAGAGCAGGAAGATCCAACTGCGATATGCTGGGGAGCAGCATGAAAGGTGGACCTCCAAGGGGTGCGTTCAGGGATCCATTGGAGGCCCAACTTTTTGGAACCTGCTCCTCGACCCACTGCTGTACGAGCTTGACAGACGGGGCAGTTACTGCCAGGCCTTCGCCGACGACGTAGTATTGGCCTTTGAAGGGACGGAGATGAGCAAGATCCAGCGACAGGCCAATGAAACGCTAGCCTATGTGAGGGATTGGGGAATAAAGTACAAATTGAAATTCGCGCCACATAAGACCAAGGCGATGGTCATCACCAGGAAGTTAAAGTACGATTCCCCGATCCTTCGCATGGGTGGCGTGGACGTTGGCCTGGAGCGACAGATTAAACTCCTGGGCATCACAGTCGACAGCAGCCTCACGTTTAACGCTCACGTGTCCAACGTCTGCAGGAAGGCTGTTTCCTTCTACAAGCAGCTTTCCAGAGCCGCAAGGCTGCAATGGGGTCTGGGGCCGGAGATGATAAAATTGCTGTATAGGGCTGTAGTGGAGCCAACAATTTTATACGGATCTAGCGTGTGGGCCCCAGCGACGCGAAAGCTTGGTGTGCGGAAGCAGCTTGCGTCTGTTCAAAGAGGCTTCGCACAGAAGATGGCGAAGGCCTACAGGACAGCCTCCCTCAACTCGGCCCTACTGATCTCCGGGATTTTGCCCCTCGATATCCGAGTCAGGGAAAATGCTTCCCTGTACGAGGTGAAGAGGGGTTACTCCCAGGAGGTGGTAGGGGACCGGGAGATGGAGGCACCTGTGGCCTTCGCGGATCTTCCCCATCCTGCATCCAGGAGCGAAGTGGGCTATCGATGTCTGGCGGACGGTGCAGAGGTGAACCAGCTAGTAGTTAACACTACTGCCATCTTCACAGATGGCAGTAAGATAGAAGGAAAGGTTGGTGCGGCGTTTTCCGTATGGAAGAACGCCACAGAAGTAAAAAACAAAAAACTAAAGCTGGAGCGCTTCTGCACCGTCTACCAGGCGGAACTGTTGGCCCTTCGCGGCGCCGTGGAGGAGGCAGCGCAAGGTGGTACGGGTGAGTACAGCATCCTGAGCGACTCAAGGGCCGCACTCGACACCATCACTGATGGAATCTCCCTCCACCCCTTAGCGGCCCAGATAAGAAGCATTTTAAGAACAGCTGAAAATGAGGGCAGAATAGTAAGACTATTTTGGCTCAAGGCACACGCGGGGGTGGAGGGAAATGAGAGGGCGGATGAGTTAGCGAAGGGTGCTGCGCTGACCCTAAAGAGGCGTCCCCACTATGACAGATGCCCCGTTTCGTTCGTCAAGCGACAACTCCGCGAGGCGTCGCTTGGCGAATGGAACGAGCGCTATGTCCAAGGGGACACTGCCTCTACCACCAAGCTCTTCTTTCCGGACGCCGTGGAGGCCCATCAGATTCTCAAGAAGATAGCGGTAGACCCCCTGGTAACGCAGGTGTTCACCGGGCATGGCGGGTTTTCCGCATACTTGTACAGATTCAAGTGTAAGGATAGCCCGTCGTGTATCTGTGACCCTGCGGCGCTAGAGGATGTCGAGCACCTGCTGACAGAATGCCCAGTTCACCTGTACAGAAGAACTATGTTTGAAATAGAAAACGGTATAGCGATCAAAACAGATAATTTTAAGACTCTAATAGAAGATAAGAACACTAGATATAAGTTTATAAAGTATTGTAAAAAGATAGCATTAAAAGTAATAAATAGAAATAAGTAGATATAAGTTAGGCTAAATATATAACATTAGTTTATATACCTTTAGCAACTAGAATACGATGTAATAATAAAAATAAACTGTAATTAAAATAAGATAGATAATAAGCTAGATAAGAACAAATCTGTATGTAAATAAAGAAAATCGACTGAAAAGAATATACCAAAAGAAAAGAAAATAGATAGGAATAGTAGGTCTACCCCAACGAAGGGTATAGGATACACACAGATAGATAGGAGTAAGTATACAGCGAAGAAACAAAAGTCTCTATTGCAGATAGGGGAACGAGAGTGGGGCATAGCGCCCCACAAAAAAAAAAAAAAAAAAAAAAACCTAACCTAACCTAACCTAACCTAACCTAACCTAACCTAACCTAACCTAACCTAACCTAACCTAACCTAACCTAACCTTTTTCTTGACTTTTTGAAAATTTTTGAAGTCTTTTTTGACATTATAATATAGATTTTGGTGTCGATCTGTTCGTCTTGACGGTGCGCGTACGGCTGTGCCGAATATTATATATAGTTATATAATAAATTATTTAATTAAAGACGTTTTTGTCATTTTTTCACATAAAATTGACACATTTCAGTAGTTTTCTTCAAAATTATCAGAGGCTTTGTTGATTTTCCTGCGTCGTTACATCCCCCCCGCCGGCCCCGCCGCTTCGGTGTGGTTTTTGCCGCATCTGAAACATAAAAAACACATATTTTATATTAAATTACCTAATTTTTACCATATATTCGCAAATATTTTCAAAATTTACCGTCCCTAAAATCCAAAAACCATTTATTTGTGACCCCCTCTGGGCCCCCGACCCGATCCGTGCGAAAGCGCGCCCAAAATACGCGGGAAAAGTCAAAAAGTTGCATATTTTGAGATTCGCATATTTTTATTGATTAATGTACTGAAACCACCTAAGCTCGTGCCATATTAAGAAAAATTTCTTGACTTTTTGAAAATTTTTGAAGTCTTTTTTGACATTATAATATAGATTTTGGTGTCGATCTGTTCGTCTTGACGGTGCGCGTACGGCTGTGCCGAATATTATATATAGTTATATAATAAATTATTTAATTAAAGACGTTTTTGTCATTTTTTCACATAAAATTGACACATTTCAGTAGTTTTCTTCAAAATTATCAGAGGCTTTGTTGATTTTCCTGCGTCGTTACATCCCCCCCGCCGGCCCCGCCGCTTCGGTGTGGTTTTTGCCGCATCTGAAACATAAAAAACACATATTTTATATTAAATTACCTAATTTTTACCATATATTCGCAAATATTTTCAAAATTTACCGTCCCTAAAATCCAAAAACCATTTATTTGTGACCCCCTCTGGGCCCCCGACCCGATCCGTGCGAAAGCGCGCCCAAAATACGCGGGAAAAGTCAAAAAGTTGCATATTTTGAGATTCGCATATTTTTATTGATTAATGTACTGAAACCACCTAAGCTCGTGCCATATTAAGAAAAATTTCTTGACTTTTTGAAAATTTTTGAAGTCTTTTTTGACATTATAATATAGATTTTGGTGTCGATCTGTTCGTCTTGACGGTGCGCGTACGGCTGTGCCGAATATTATATATAGTTATATAATAAATTATTTAATTAAAGACGTTTTTGTCATTTTTTCACATAAAATTGACACATTTCAGTAGTTTTCTTCAAAATTATCAGAGGCTTTGTTGATTTTCCTGCGTCGTTACATCCCCCCCGCCGGCCCCGCCGCTTCGGTGTGGTTTTTGCCGCATCTGAAACATAAAAAACACATATTTTATATTAAATTACCTAATTTTTACCATATATTCGCAAATATTTTCAAAATTTACCGTCCCTAAAATCCAAAAACCATTTATTTGTGACCCCCTCTGGGCCCCCGACCCGATCCGTGCGAAAGCGCGCCCAAAATACGCGGGAAAAGTCAAAAAGTTGCATATTTTGAGATTCGCATATTTTTATTGATTAATGTACTGAAACCACCTAAGCTCGTGCCATATTAAGAAAAATTTCTTGACTTTTTGAAAATTTTTGAAGTCTTTTTTGACATTATAATATAGATTTTGGTGTCGATCTGTTCGTCTTGACGGTGCGCGTACGGCTGTGCCGAATATTATATATAGTTATATAATAAATTATTTAATTAAAGACGTTTTTGTCATTTTTTCACATAAAATTGACACATTTCAGTAGTTTTCTTCAAAATTATCAGAGGCTTTGTTGATTTTCCTGCGTCGTTACATCCCCCCCGCCGGCCCCGCCGCTTCGGTGTGGTTTTTGCCGCATCTGAAACATAAAAAACACATATTTTATATTAAATTACCTAATTTTTACCATATATTCGCAAATATTTTCAAAATTTACCGTCCCTAAAATCCAAAAACCATTTATTTGTGACCCCCTCTGGGCCCCCGACCCGATCCGTGCGAAAGCGCGCCCAAAATACGCGGGAAAAGTCAAAAAGTTGCATATTTTGAGATTCGCATATTTTTATTGATTAATGTACTGAAACCACCTAAGCTCGTGCCATATTAAGAAAAATTTCTTGACTTTTTGAAAATTTTTGAAGTCTTTTTTGACATTATAATATAGATTTTGGTGTCGATCTGTTCGTCTTGACGGTGCGCGTACGGCTGTGCCGAATATTATATATAGTTATATAATAAATTATTTAATTAAAGACGTTTTTGTCATTTTTTCACATAAAATTGACACATTTCAGTAGTTTTCTTCAAAATTATCAGAGGCTTTGTTGATTTTCCTGCGTCGTTACATCCCCCCCGCCGGCCCCGCCGCTTCGGTGTGGTTTTTGCCGCATCTGAAACATAAAAAACACATATTTTATATTAAATTACCTAATTTTTACCATATATTCGCAAATATTTTCAAAATTTACCGTCCCTAAAATCCAAAAACCATTTATTTGTGACCCCCTCTGGGCCCCCGACCCGATCCGTGCGAAAGCGCGCCCAAAATACGCGGGAAAAGTCAAAAAATTGCCCCCCCACCCACCCTAGTCTCATTTTGGTATATCGACTTGGTACCGGTCATTTTCAAAATTTCAAAATTTTAGTCAAATACAGATAAATATTGTTCTTACGAATTGTACCGATATAAATAAAAATATTTAAGAATATTTTAGACTGC
Source organism: Mimas tiliae (assembly GCA_905332985.1). Classification (NCBI taxonomy): domain Eukaryota; kingdom Metazoa; phylum Arthropoda; class Insecta; order Lepidoptera; family Sphingidae; genus Mimas; species Mimas tiliae. Next base: position 5,155 of record HG995249.1, read on the forward strand.
TTCTGCTAAGAAGCAAACATTAAAATTAACACTTTAGTATTGACTATAAACTTGTAAGCTATTTACACTTACACTTACAATCACATTTATATTGACCTTGTGAGCTTTTGGACTTACAAAAGACCCATTTACAAGTTGACGAGTTCCCCTTATCAAGCTACCCTAGACGAGTCCCCCAGAAAAATGTTTGGAATCAGAACACCAGCCAAAAAACCGGCCGCAAAACACACAAAAACGCCTGAAAAACTGAGCCCGGTCCAAGCAACAAAAGTAAGCGTAGCACAAGCTAGACAAAGTATTGAGTCTAGGCTAGAAAGTATTGAGGTGTACCGGACTGGAGAGGTTGCAAAACAAAATCCCTCAATGGCTGAAACAACCAGCCAAGCAACAACATCTGCTGTGGCTGAACAATCGCCAAGATCTGAACCTTTATACGCTAACAGAACGGCCGAGGCAAAAGGATGCCTTATGAAAATCAAGTTACAAATAGGAAATAGCCGCAACTTAAAAACCGAAATTAAGACAGAGGTTCTACTGGCAACACAAACACTATACAGGCTGGTGAGGGAATCAGAACAGGGTAAAGATTACCACGGAAAGGACATACTACAGAAGAAGGATGACAAGGAGCAGGGAGTAGAACAGGCAGAGGAAAGGATTGACATCAGAAAAGAGGAGAGAGAGCTTATTAGGAAATTGGAAGAACACTCGAAATTACTCAAAGAAAGCAAAGAGGAGATGGAAAGATTAAGTCAGGACATACGGACACAGAGGGAGGAACAAAAACAAATGTCCACATATGCGAGTGTGGCAGCCGGTCCGCCCAAAAGCAAGTTTGCCGAGGGGGCTACGGCGCTACACTCCATAGTGGTCACATCCCAAAATGAGGAGGAGACTGGAGATGAGATCGTGGAGAAGTTTAGGAATGTAGTAAACGCTAAGGAAGAAGGGTTAAGAATAGACAAAATCAGGAAAGCAAAAGATAGGAAAATAATAATCGGATTTCAGGACAAGGAAGAGCTGACAAAAGTAAAGGAAAAGCTAAGGAAGGACGGGAAAAACTTAAAGGTGGAAGATATCAAAAACAAGGATCCTCTAATCATCTTAAAGGACCTGCTCAGCTGCCACTCCGACGCGGAAATTTTGAGTGCAATAAGAGTCCAGAACAAGCATCTCCTCGGAAAACTGGGACAGGATGGTGACAGGATGGAGATACGTTACAGGAGAAAGGCGAGGAACCCGCTGATGTCCCACGTAATTTTAAGAGTGTCGCCCCAGATCTGGGCCATATTCACGGAGGCCGGCGCCTTGCACATAGACGTCCAGAGAGTCAGGGTTGAGGATCAGTCTCCTCTGGTCCAGTGCTCAAAATGCCTGGGCTACGGCCACGGGAGGCGGTTCTGCCGGGACTCTCTGGACGCATGCAGCCATTGCGGGGGACCGCACTTGAGGGCGGAATGTCCTGACTGGATGGCAGCTGAAGCACCAACGTGCTGCAACTGCCAGAAGGCCAAATTCGCGGACTGTAAGCACAACGCGTTCAGTCAGGACTGCCCGGTGCGAAAGAAGTGGGACGCTCTGGCCCGATCCGCCATAGCCTACTGCTAAGGTGGTCTCCACAGCCCCAGGCCCAGCTGTACCCGACTCCAGCGTGAGGCCATACCTGGTGGCGCAGGCCAACCTCCAAAGAAAAGCTCTAGCCACCCAAGAGCTTATGTCACTGGCAACCGAGAAGAGGTTGGCCGTCGCCCTAATCCAGGAGCCGTACGTTGGAGGCACAGGCCGCGTGAAGGGGTACGGGACCGTCAGGATTTTCCAATACACTGAGCGAGGAGAGGGTCAGGTCAAGGCAGCCATAGCAGTCTTTGACGATGATATGGATGCCTTGATCTGCCCAGAATTTACCACAACAAACATCGTTGTGGTGAAAATCCGAACCGGCGCGTGGGAGATCGTGATGGTCTCGTACTACTTCGAGCCCGATCAGCCAATCGAACCGTACCTCGACCAGCTGAGGTCGATAACGCGGAGATTGGGCCCGAGGGGCCTACTAATAGGAGGTGACGCGAACGCGAAGAGTCTATGGTGGAGCCAGGAGATCGATCGAAGGGGCGAGATTGTGTCCAGTTGGATGGACGAAGCCGGGCTCCACGTGTTGAACGAAGGCAACACGCCGACGTTTTTCACCGTTAGAGGAGGTAGGGTCTATTCCAGCCAGGTGGACGTCACCGCCTGTTCGGTCGACCTTTTGGACAAAATTGTCAAATGGAAAGTCGAAGAGGATCTGACAAGTTCGGACCATAACACCATTACTTTTACGATCGGACTACAAAAGGGCCAAGGGATTAAAATTAATAGAACAACTCGTGTCTACAACACAAAAAAGGCTAAATGGACAGAATTTGGGAAAATGTTTAAAAAATTATTAGATGACAACAAAATTTGCAAAACAGAAATAGATAAAATAGTAACGAAAGACAATTTAGAACAAAAAATCGGAAAATATACAGAACTTATAATTAAAACTAGCATAGACACCATTCCAAAAAAGAGGAGTAGTAAAAAATATAGCTTACCTTGGTGGTCTAACGAACTTGAAGGTCTGAAGAAGGACATGATGCGGAAGAAGCGCAGGATCCGGTGGGCAGCACCTGTAAGGAAAGAAAAAGTTATAAAGGAATACAAAGAGGCAAAAGAGACATACGAAAATGAAGCGAAAAAAGCACAGGTCACAAGCTGGAAGGAGTTTTGTGGAAAGCAGGATAAAGAAGGGTTGTGGGATGGGATATATCGAGTACTGGGCAGGCTGACCAAGCGGCACGAGGACCAGCCCCTTGTCAGGAACGGAACAACACTGGGTCAGGAGGAATCTGCAAGGTTCCTTGCGGAAACCTTCTACCCAGACGACCCTGATGAGGAGGATAATGAAGACCACCAGCGCATCAGAGAGCAAGCTCAGCGTGTGAATGAGTGGGTCCATGGTGAGGTACATGACCCCCCATTCACAATGCACGAGCTCGAGACTGCGCTGGCGGGATTCAACCCCAAGAAGGCGCCCGGGTCCGATGGCCTGACGTCCGATATCTGTTCGCGGGCGATCGCTCAGGATCCGGCGTCTTTCCTGTCACTGGCCAACAAGTGCCTAGAATTGGCTTATTTTCCGAAAATTTGGAAGGAGGCCACGGTCGTTGTGCTTCGAAAGCCGTGTAGAGATGATTACACGGTTCCCAAAGCGCATCGACCGATAGGACTGTTGCCGGTGATGGGAAAGATACTGGAAAAGATGGTGGTGGGCAGACTCAAATGGCACCTCCTTCCGAGGATGAGCCACCGCCAATACGGATTTATGCCACAAAGGGGCACCGAAGACTCCCTCTATGACTTAGTGAGACATATTAGAGCGAAGCTTTTAGAAAAACGCGTAATAATTATGATATCATTGGACATAGAGGGAGCCTTCGATAGCGCCTGGTGGCCCGCCATAAAAGTCCGATTGGCGGCAGAGGGATGCCCACCAAACATCAGAAGAGTGATCGCCAGCTATCTGGATGATCGGATGGTCAGGGTTCGATACGCGGGCGCCGAGGTTGCGAAGCGGACTGTTAAGGGTTGTGTTCAAGGATCGATCGGAGGGCCGATCCTGTGGAATCTTCTCCTCGACCCCCTGTTACAGGGGTTAGAGCGCCGGGGCGACTATTGTCAAGCTTTTGCTGACGATGTCGTCCTGGTGTTTGATGGGGATTCCACAGGAGTAGCACAGAGACAGGCCAACGCGGCATTGGCCTATGTGCGGGATTGGGGCATCCGAAACAAACTTAAATTTGCGCCGAGTAAAACCAAGGCTATGGTTATTACCAATAAACTGAAGTACGATGCTCCAATCCTGCGCATGGGCGGTGTCGACATTGGCCTGTCAACAGAAATAAAAATGCTCGGCCTGACAATCGACCAGAAGCTGACCTTTAACAGTCACGTGAAGCATGCTTGCGGAAAGGCCATTGTTCTCTATAAAAAGCTTGCGAGGACAGCCAAAGTCCAATGGGGGTTGGGACCGGAAGTGATCAGGACGATCTACACGGCAGTGGTTGAGCCTGTTATCCTCTACGCGTCCAGTGCGTGGGCTCCCGCCAGCCAAAAACTGTGTATCAGGAGGCAGCTCGGAGCAATCCAGCGAAGTTTCGCACAAAAGTTGACTAAGGCATACAGGACTGTCTCCCTCAACTCGACCCTACTGCTCGCTGGAATACTGCCTCTTGACATAAGAGTGAGGGAAACCGCCCTTCTCTACGAGATCAAGAGGGGGTATTCACAGCGAGTAGTTGGAGATCGAGAGGTAGAGAGGCCTGTGGCCTTCGCCAACTTGGGTCACCCGGCGGACCGGAGGAACAGGAGGTTCCAATGCTTGGTGGATGGAGCGGAACTGGCCCAGCATGTCGGTGAGGGTCTTAGTATCTTTACCGACGGCAGCAAGATAGATGGGAAAGTCGGAGCGGCGCTATCCATATGGAATGGCGCCGCCGAGACAAGTACCAGAAAGCTGAAGCTGGAGCCGTACTGCTCCGTTTACCAAGCGGAACTTCTTGCCCTCCGGAAAGCTGCGGAGGAGGTGCTCCGTAGTGGGCTTCCTAAGTGTGGCATTTTTAGCGACGCCAGGTCCGCCCTTGAAGTCGTCACCAAAGGTGACTCCCTCCACCCCCTAGCGTTCGAAATTAATAATATCTTAAATAAAGCTGAGGAACGCACCCAGAAAGTTGAACTCTTCTGGGTGAAGGCTCACGTGGGGTTGGAGGGAAATGAGAGGGCGGATGGGCTCGCTAAGGAGGCCGCACAACACCTGAAGACCCGTGCGCATTACGACAAGTGTCCGGTTTCATTCGTCAAGAGACAAATCCGGCAGGACTCTATTGACGAATGGAGCCGGAGATATGCGGATGGGGAGACGGCTTCAGTAACGAAGCTGTTCTTCCCGGACGCTATCGAGGCGTACAGAGTTGTCAGGCGGATCGTCCTGGATCCAGTACTGACGCAGGTGTTTACGGGGCACGGCGGGTTCTCTGAGTACTTGCATCGTTTTAAGTGTAAGGAGAGCCCGGCGTGCCTGTGTGACCCTGACGCTCAAGAAACGGTTCCACACCTCCTGCTTGAATGTCCCATCCACGCAAACGAAAGATACAACCTGGAACAAGAAATGGATGTTAAAATGGATGTAAATAATATACCAGAAATTATAAAAAATAAAAACACTTTATACACATTCTTAAAATACTGCAAGATAATAACGAATAAGGTAAATAATAAAAATAGACAATAAGTACTTATACTAGCTATATAATATAAGATTATATAAGTTTAGTAATAAGAAAAATAGTTAGAAATGTATGTAGTTTTTATGTAGTTTTCAGATAAATAGAATTAGATAAATAGATTTTAGATAAATATATGGTGGATAATTGGTATATTAAGATAAGTAATAAGATATAAAATAGAAAGTATGCCATGTCAGAAATAAGATATATAGAAATAGGATAAATAGAGATTAACAGAAGTATTGAGATATGTAAGTTGCCATATATTATATAGAATAAGTTATTGTAAGTAGTGTAAGAAAAATGTAGTCATAAATAAAATAGATTCCCAACTTCCCTTGTCCTGGATAGGGGGAACGAGAGTGGGGCATAGCGCCCCACAAAAAAAAAAAAAAAAAAAAAAAAAAAAAAAAAAAAACCTAACCTAACCTAACCTAACCTAACCTAACCTAACCTAACCTAACCTAACCTAACCTAACCTAACCTAACCTAACCTAACCTAACCTAACCTAACCTAACCTAACCTAACCTAACCTAACCTAACCTAACCTAACCTAACCTAACCTAACCTAACCTAACCTAACCTAACCTAACCTAACCTAACCTAACCTAACCTAACCTAACCTAACCTAACCTAACCTAACCTAACCTAACCTAACCTAACCTAACCTAACCTAACCTAACCTAACCTAACCTAACCTAACCTAACCTAACCTAACCTAACCTAACCTAACCTAACCTAACCTAACCTAACCTAACCTAACCTAACCTAACCTAACCTAACCTAACCTAACCTAACCTAACCTAACCTAACCTAACCTAACCTAACCTAACCTAACCTAACCTAACCTAACCTAACCTAACCTAACCTAACCTAACCTAACCTAACCTAACCTAACCTAACCTAACCTAACCTAACCTAACCTAACCTAACCTAACCTAACCTAACCTAACCTAACCTAACCTAACCTAACCTAACCTAACCTAACCTAACCTAACCTAACCTAACCTAACCTAACCTAACCTAACCTAACCTAACCTAACCTAACCTAACCTAACCTAACCTAACCTAACCTAACCTAACCTAACCTAACCTAACCTAACCTAACCTAACCTAACCTAACCTAACCTAACCTAACCTAACCTAACCTAACCTAACCTAACCTAACCTAACCTAACCTAACCTAACCTAACCTAACCTAACCTAACCTAACCTAACCTAACCTAACCTAACCTAACCTAACCTAACCTAACCTAACCTAACCTAACCTAACCTAACCTAACCTAACCTAACCTAACCTAACCTAACCTAACCTAACCTAACCTAACCTAACCTAACCTAACCTAACCTAACCTAACCTAACCTAACCTAACCTAACCTAACCTAACCTAACCTAACCTAACCTAACCTAACCTAACCCAGTTGCTCCAAGAACGCCACCGTGAACGCATCGTTTATGTGTCGCTCCGCGTAAAATAAATCGGCTCGGTCGTCTTAAATTTGAATCTCGCTTTGAAATTTATATCATTGGGTGCGTAAAAGACCTGGCAGTGTGTTGGTGTAGGTGGTGAAGTGGAAAGTGCGGTGGTTTTCCCTCAAATTGGGAAAAACTAGTGAAAAATCGTCAATTTTCTGGATTATCGGCATTACCTGCATCATCTGCATCATCTGCATTGCTTGCTTCGGCTGCTTTGGTTGCATTGGCTGCAGTAGCTGAGTGCGCAGGCCAATCAAACATCTATCTGCGCATTGCCTGCGTTACCTGTACCATCTGGTAAGTCTGCACTGGCTGCTTTAACTGCATCGGCTGCATTGTCTGCGCGCGCTGGCCAATTGGAGATCCATCTGCACACTGTCTGCACTGCCTGCATCATCTGGACAGCCTGCATCGGCTGCATTGCCTGCTTGCGCGGGTGAATCGAAGATCCATCTGCACACTGTCTGCATTGCCGGTATTATCTGGATAGTCTGCTTCGGCTGCATTGCCTGCTTGCGCGGGCCAATTGAAGATCCATCTGCACACTGTCTGCATTGCCTGTACTATCCGGATAGTCTGCATCGGCTGCATTGCCTGCATTGACTGGATAGTCTGCATCGGCTGCATTGCCTGCATTGCCTGCATTGCCTGCGTGCGCGGGCTAATCAACAATCAAGGATCATCTGCATACTGCCTGCATTGCCTGCATTAACTGGACAGTCTGCATTGGCTGCTCTGGTTGCATATCATCTGCATTATCAACTGTTAAATAGGAAAAACAACACGAGCTGCTTTAAGCCCCACGATTGACCCAAACAAATTATACAAAATTTACTTTTTGACTTTTTGACGCCTACAAGCCGTATACACTTGTGGGAAACATATTCTTCAGACGCATTCCCCTAACAATACCAAACATATAATGTTCGGGATCCGCACGCCACCCAAGGAAATGAGGCCGAAGAGCAAAACGCCTGAAAAGATCAGCCCGGGAGATACCGGTGGGAACAAGGTCGCGCAGGCCCGGCGGAGCTTGGAATCCCAGATCGAAAGATCTGGGGGAACGAGCGCCGCCGAGCCCGTGCGGCCAAAACCCGCGGGAACCTCTGCGGACGGAGAAAACCCGACTAAAAAAGTGACAGCCCCGGCCTCAATAGTGGCAGTAGTGCCACGAGAAGATACCGGACAAATGAGCAGGACAGCCAAAGCAAAATCTTGCTTGATGAAACTGAAGCTCCAAATAAACAACAGTCGGAACCTGAAAACGGAGATAAAAACGGACGTTATAGAGGCAGCGGAAAAGCTATACAAGCTAGTAAAGGAAGGAGAGGACGAAAGGTTAAAAGAAGGAAAGAAGGTAAAGACAACAGAAGATCCACCCAGAATCGGAAGAGACACGGAAATAGAGAAAAAGCTAGAAAATCAGGAGAAGGAAATAATTAGGAGACTGGATGCCCACACCCAACTATTGAAAGAGAGCAAGGAGGAAATGGAAAAGTTAAGCAAGGAGATAAATAAGCAAAGAGAGGACTGGAAAGAAGGAAGAAGCTACGCAAGCGTGGTGTCTGGCACGGGGAGGAAGGAACAAGGGAATGCAGCAATGCACTCCGTAGTGATCACCTCCGTGGACCAGACGGTCACGGGCGAAGCAGTCTTCGAGGAAATCAGGACTACACTAAACGCTAGAGAAGAGGGGATGAGGATTGATAAGATAAGAAAGGCAAAGGATAGGAAAGTGATAGTTGGCTGTAAGTCGAAAGAAGAACTGGGCAGAATTAAGGAAAAGATCAAATCAGCGGGAGCCAGACTTCATATCGAGGATATGGAGAATAAGAATCCCATGATTTTGCTGAGGGACGTCCTAAGCCATAACAAGGACGACGAAATAGTAAGAGCACTACTTAACCAGAACAAACATCTTCTGGGAGATGTGAGTGGAGACAGCGCGTGCCTAAAGGTGAAATTTAGGAGAAGGGCGCGGAACCCACTCACATCTCACGTGGCAATACAGGTGCCACCTAAGATATGGAAGCGGCTCACAGAAGAGGGGTCAGTCCATATTGACGTGCAGAGGGTCAAGGTCGAGGACCAATCCCCTCTTATCCAGTGCTCGCGGTGCCTGGGCTATGGGCATGGGAAGCGGTTCTGCCGAGACCAGGAGGATGCGTGCAGCCACTGCGGGGGGGCCCACCACAGGTCGGAATGCGCCGACTGGATGGCGAGGGCTCCACCGACGTGTTGCAACTGCACCAAGGCCAGGATCGGCGGGACCGAACACGATGCCTTTAGCCCGGAATGCCCTGTGAGGAGGAAGTGGGAGATCCTGGCGAGGTCCACGGTAGCATATTGCTAAGGTGGATCCAAGGAACCCAGATCAGACAAACTCCTCAACAGGCGCAACGTCGACCTTAGTCGCCCAAGCCAATTTACAAAGGAAAAAACTAGCGACAAGTGAATTCTTACTAGAATCAGCAAAGAGGAAGGTCGACTTTGCGCTGCTGCAGGAGCCATACGTGGGAAGCCAAGGTAGAGTGAGAGACCACCGGGGGGTGAGGATCTTCCAGGGAGAAAACGGGCAGGGGGCCGTTGTCAAGTCAGCCGTTGCAGTTTTCAACGGCGACTGGACGGTGGCCCAATGTCCGTCCCTCACCACAACCAACATCACAGTGGTGAAGATCCAAACGGGAACCCGTGAGATAGTGGTTATCTCGTTCTACTTTGAGCCGGATAAACCCATAGGGCCATACCTGCAGCAGTTGGGGAAGATAGTTGAAAAACTGGGCCCTCGCGGAATCCTCATAGGGGGTGACACCAATGCCAAAAGCATATGGTGGGGCAGCGCGGACACTGACGGGAGGGGAGAGGAAATGGCAGGAATGCTGGAGGAACACGGATTGCAGGTGCTCAACAGCGGCAAAGCTCCAACATTCGAAACAGTGCGAGGAGGAAAACTCCTCACCAGCCACATTGACATCACGGCCTGCACTGAGGATATCCTGGACCTGACAAGGGACTGGAAGGTGGACGACACCATGGCGGACTCGGACCATAACGCAATAACCTTCAAAATTGATAGAATTAAAAGTAAATTTACAATACAGAAATTTAAATCTACAAAAAAGTACAACACAAATAAGGCTAATTGGACCCACTTTGCTGAAAAACTGGAACAATTATTGCACAGCAACCAACTAACAGAATCAGAAATAAATAACATCAACAATAAATCAAATCTAGATAATACAATAGAAAAATACATAGATACAATAATAAAAACTAGCAACGAGACAATACCGCTAATTAAAGTAAAAAACAAACACAACTTACCGTGGTGGTCCGAGAAACTCGCCAGAATGAAGAAGGAAGTCACCACCAGGAAAAGGAGAATCCGATGCGCAGCGCCGATTCGAAGAGCTAAGGTCGTTGATGAGTACCTGCAATCAAAAGAGAGATATGAGAATGAAGCCAAGAAGGCACAAGTAGATAGTTGGAAGGAATTCTGTAAAAAACAGGATAAGGAGAACATCTGGGACGGGATATATAGAGTGATTGGGAAGGTATCCAAAAAGCATGAAGACCTGCCATTGACCAAGAACGGAGAGACCCTAAGCTTGAAGGACTCGGCAAAGCTATTGGCAGAAACCTTCTATCCAGAAGACAATAAAGAAGAAGACAACGCAGACCATCAGCGTACAAGAGAGGCAGCCGCACGAGTAAATGACAAAGTCGATGCTGAGATCCATGACCCACCATTTACACTGGACGAACTAAGTGCGGCTGCAAACAGCTTCAATCCAAAGAAAGCCCCGGGAGCAGACGGCCTAACGGCTGACATCTGTAAGCAAGCTATAGATAAGTACCCAGAATTGTACCTATCACTGGCAAACAAGTGCCTCGAACTTGGCCACTTCCCGACCACCTGGAAGGAGGCAACGGTCATAGTCCTCCGGAAACCTGCCAAGGAGGACTACACGAACGTCAAATCGTACAGACCGATAGGCCTTTTGCCTGTGATGGGGAAGATACTGGAGAAGATGGTGGTGGGGCGAGTGAGGTGGTATCTCTACCCGAGGACAAGCCCCCGACAGTTTGGCTTTATGCCGCAGAGGAGCACCGAAGACTCCCTCTACGTTTTGATGAGACATATAAGGAACAAACTTTCTGAAAAGAAAATTGTCCTTATTGTCTCACTGGACATAGAGGGGGCCTTCGACAGCGCCTGGTGGCCGGCAATTAGAGTCAGACTGTCGGAGGAAGGATGTCCAATCAACATCAGAAGGGTAATAGATAGCTACCTCGAGAGCAGAAAAGTCAGACTGAGGTACTCCGGGGAAGAGTATGAGAGGTGGACCTCCAAGGGATGCGTGCAGGGCTCCATTGGGGGTCCAACCTTCTGGAATCTGCTCCTCGACCCACTACTATCGGAGCTTGATAGACGGGGTATTTACTGCCAAGCTTTTGCCGATGACGTAGTGCTCGCATTCGACGGACATGAGATGAGCAAGATACAAAAACAGGCCAATGAAACGCTGGCCTGTGTGAGGGATTGGGGAATCAAAAACAAACTTAAGTTCGCCCCGAACAAGACAAAGGCAATGGTGATAACCAGAAAACTGAAGTATGATTCTCCGATCCTCCACATGGGTGGCGTGGACATTGGTCTGGAAAAACAGATGAAGATACTGGGAGTCACAATCGACAGCGGGCTGACCTTTAACGCCCACGTTACCAACGTATGTAAGAAGGCAGTGGGTTTTTACCAAAAACTGTCCACGGCAGCAAGAACGCAGTGGGGGCTGGGACCAGACATCATCAAACTGCTGTATACGGCTGTAGTAGAGCCAACCATACTATATGGAGCAAGTGTATGGGCCCCGGCTTCACACAAATTAGGGATAAAAAAGCAGCTCGCTGTTGTCCAAAGAGGTTTCGCGCAAAAGATTACGAAGGCCTACAGGACCGTCTCATTAAACTCGGCCCTTCTCCTCGCCGGGATACTGCCCCTGGATATTCGTGCCAGGGAGAATGCCTCCCTGTACGAAATCAAAAGGGGCTGGTCCCGGCGGGTGATAGGGGACCGGGAGGTGGAACGGCCTGTGGCCTTCGAAAATCTTGAACACCCAGCGCAACGTGGCACTATTAAATACCGGTGTCTGGTGGACGGTGCAGAAGTGAACCAAATAACTAGAGAAGGCCGAGCTATCTTCACAGACGGCAGTAAGATCGATGGTAAGGTCGGAGCGGCAATCTCCATTTGGCAGAACGCCGCCGAGACCAAAACCAAAAAACTCAAACTGGAATCATTCTGCACCGTCTACCAGGCAGAGATGGTGGCCCTCCACAGGGCGGTGGCAGAGGCGGTGGTTGGGGAGGCGGCTCAGTGCAGCATCCTGAGCGACTCTAGAGCGGCGCTGGAAACCGTCGCTGACGGAGCTTCCCTCCACCCCCTAGCGTTCCAAATTCAAAAAATGATCAGAAGCAATAAAGAACGCGGCAGAATAGTATCGTTATTCTGGATAAAAGCTCACGCAGGGTTGGAGGGAAACGAGCGCGCAGACGAGCTCGCAAAGGATGCTGCGCTGAATCTCAAAGTTAAACCTGACTACGATAAGTGTCCCGTTTCATTCGTCAAACGACAGATTCGTCTGGAGTCGATTGACGAGTGGAACGAGCGCTACGTACAGGGCGAGACGGCCTCAACCACAAAGCTCTTCTTCCCGAGTGCTGTGGAGGCCCGCCAAATCATCGGGAAGATCCAAACGGATCCCGTCACGACGCAGGTGTTCACGGGGCATGGCGGGTTCTCCGAATACTTGTACCGCTTCAAGTGCAAGGAGAGCCCGTCATGTATCTGTGACCCTGCAGAAGACCAAAGTTTAGTGCACGTTATAACCGAATGCCCAGTGTATCTGATGAAAAGACTAGATTTAGAAATAGAGTTAGGTATAGACATTAAAAGAAATACAGTATGTAAATTAATAGCAAATAAGGAAAGTAGAGATAAGTTTATTAAGTATTGTAGAAATGTAGTAATTAGCGTAGCAAATAGAAATAAGTAGAAATAAGTTAGGCTAGATATACAATGTATAGATTATATATTACTAGAAACTAAGAAATAATGTAAGTAAAAATAAGATAAACTGGAATAGTTATAAGGTAGATAAGTTAAATTAAGTGAAAAAATGTATGTAAATAAAGAAAAGAAAAAAGTCGTTCCAATAAAATAAGAAAATAGCTAGGATTAGGAAAAGTAGGACCATTGAGACTAGGAGCATAGAAATGAACCAATAAAGATAGAATAGGGAAGGGTAGGGGGTGAAAAAGAGCTCTAACTAGGGTTAGGGGAACGAGAGTGGGGCATAGCGCCCCACAATAATAAAAAAAAAAAAAAAAAAAAAAAAAAAAAAAAACCTAACCTAACCTAACCTAACCTAACCTAACCTAACCTAACCTAACCTAACCTAACCTAACCTAACCTAACCTAACCTAACCTAACCTAACCTAACCTAACCTAACCTAACCTAACCTAACCTAACCTAACCTAACCTAACCTAACCTAACCTAACCTAACCTAACCTAACCTAACCTAACCTAACCTAACCTAACCTAACCTAACCTAACCTAACCTAACCTAACCTAACCTAACCTAACCTAACCTAACCTAACCTAACCTAACCTAACCTAACCTAACCTAACCTAACCTAACCTAACCTAACCTAACCTAACCTAACCTAACCTAACCTAACCTGGTCTGGAAAAACAGATGAAGATACTGGGAGTCACAATCGACAGCGGGCTGACCTTTAACGCCCACGTTACCAACGTATGTAAGAAGGCAGTGGGTTTTTACCAAAAACTGTCCACGGCAGCAAGAACGCAGTGGGGGCTGGGACCAGACATCATCAAACTGCTGTATACGGCTGTAGTAGAGCCAACCATACTATATGGAGCAAGTGTATGGGCCCCGGCTTCACACAAATTAGGGATAAAAAAGCAGCTCGCTGTTGTCCAAAGAGGTTTCGCGCAAAAGATTACGAAGGCCTACAGGACCGTCTCATTAAACTCGGCCCTTCTCCTCGCCGGGATACTGCCCCTGGATATTCGTGCCAGGGAGAATGCCTCCCTGTACGAAATCAAAAGGGGCTGGTCCCGGCGGGTGATAGGGGACCGGGAGGTGGAACGGCCTGTGGCCTTCGAAAATCTTGAACACCCAGCGCAACGTGGCACTATTAAATACCGGTGTCTGGTGGACGGTGCAGAAGTGAACCAAATAACTAGAGAAGGCCGAGCTATCTTCACAGACGGCAGTAAGATCGATGGTAAGGTCGGAGCGGCAATCTCCATTTGGCAGAACGCCGCCGAGACCAAAACCAAAAAACTCAAACTGGAATCATTCTGCACCGTCTACCAGGCAGAGATGGTGGCCCTCCACAGGGCGGTGGCAGAGGCGGTGGTTGGGGAGGCGGCTCAGTGCAGCATCCTGAGCGACTCTAGAGCGGCGCTGGAAACCGTCGCTGACGGAGCTTCCCTCCACCCCCTAGCGTTCCAAATTCAAAAAATGATCAGAAGCAATAAAGAACGCGGCAGAATAGTATCGTTATTCTGGATAAAAGCTCACGCAGGGTTGGAGGGAAACGAGCGCGCAGACGAGCTCGCAAAGGATGCTGCGCTGAATCTCAAAGTTAAACCTGACTACGATAAGTGTCCCGTTTCATTCGTCAAACGACAGATTCGTCTGGAGTCGATTGACGAGTGGAACGAGCGCTACGTACAGGGCGAGACGGCCTCAACCACAAAGCTCTTCTTCCCGAGTGCTGTGGAGGCCCGCCAAATCATCGGGAAGATCCAAACGGATCCCGTCACGACGCAGGTGTTCACGGGGCATGGCGGGTTCTCCGAATACTTGTACCGCTTCAAGTGCAAGGAGAGCCCGTCATGTATCTGTGACCCTGCAGAAGACCAAAGTTTAGTGCACGTTATAACCGAATGCCCAGTGTATCTGATGAAAAGACTAGATTTAGAAATAGAGTTAGGTATAGACATTAAAAGAAATACAGTATGTAAATTAATAGCAAATAAGGAAAGTAGAGATAAGTTTATTAAGTATTGTAGAAATGTAGTAATTAGCGTAGCAAATAGAAATAAGTAGAAATAAGTTAGGCTAGATATACAATGTATAGATTATATATTACTAGAAACTAAGAAATAATGTAAGTAAAAATAAGATAAACTGGAATAGTTATAAGGTAGATAAGTTAAATTAAGTGAAAAAATGTATGTAAATAAAGAAAAGAAAAAAGTCGTTCCAATAAAATAAGAAAATAGCTAGGATTAGGAAAAGTAGGACCATTGAGACTAGGAGCATAGAAATGAACCAATAAAGATAGAATAGGGAAGGGTAGGGGGTGAAAAAGAGCTCTAACTAGGGTTAGGGGAACGAGAGTGGGGCATAGCGCCCCACAATAAAAAAAAAAAAAAAAAAAAAAAAAAAAAAAAAAACCTAACCTAACCTAACCTAACCTAACCTAACCTAACCTAACCTAACCTAACCTAACCTAACCTAACCTAACCTAACCTAACCTAACCTAACCTAACCTAACCTAACCTAACCTAACCTAACCTAACCTAACCTAACCTAACCTAACCTAACCTAACCTAACCTAACCTAACCTAACCTAACCTAACCTAACCTAACCTAACCTAACCTAACCTAACCTAACCTAACCTAACCTAACCTAACCTAACCTAACCTAACCTAACCTAACCTAACCTAACCTAACCTAACCTAACCTAACCTAACCTAACCTAACCTAACCTAACCTAACCTAACCTAACCTAACCTAACCTAACCTAACCTAACCTAACCTAACCTAACCTAACCTAACCTAACCTAACCTAACCTAACCTAACCTAACCTAACCTAACCTAACCTAACCTAACCTAACCTAACCTAACCTAACCTAACCTAACCTAACCTAACCTAACCTAACCTAACCTAACCTAACCTAACCTAACCTAACCTAACCTAACCTAACCTAACCATCTCACGTGGCAATACAGGTGCCACCTAAGATATGGAAGCGGCTCACAGAAGAGGGGTCAGTCCATATTGACGTGCAGAGGGTCAAGGTCGAGGACCAATCCCCTCTTATCCAGTGCTCGCGGTGCCTGGGCTATGGGCATGGGAAGCGGTTCTGCCGAGACCAGGAGGATGCGTGCAGCCACTGCGGGGGGGCCCACCACAGGTCGGAATGCGCCGACTGGATGGCGAGGGCTCCACCGACGTGTTGCAACTGCACCAAGGCCAGGATCGGCGGGACCGAACACGATGCCTTTAGCCCGGAATGCCCTGTGAGGAGGAAGTGGGAGATCCTGGCGAGGTCCACGGTAGCATATTGCTAAGGTGGATCCAAGGAACCCAGATCAGACAAACTCCTCAACAGGCGCAACGTCGACCTTAGTCGCCCAAGCCAATTTACAAAGGAAAAAACTAGCGACAAGTGAATTCTTACTAGAATCAGCAAAGAGGAAGGTCGACTTTGCGCTGCTGCAGGAGCCATACGTGGGAAGCCAAGGTAGAGTGAGAGACCACCGGGGGGTGAGGATCTTCCAGGGAGAAAACGGGCAGGGGGCCGTTGTCAAGTCAGCCGTTGCAGTTTTCAACGGCGACTGGACGGTGGCCCAATGTCCGTCCCTCACCACAACCAACATCACAGTGGTGAAGATCCAAACGGGAACCCGTGAGATAGTGGTTATCTCGTTCTACTTTGAGCCGGATAAACCCATAGGGCCATACCTGCAGCAGTTGGGGAAGATAGTTGAAAAACTGGGCCCTCGCGGAATCCTCATAGGGGGTGACACCAATGCCAAAAGCATATGGTGGGGCAGCGCGGACACTGACGGGAGGGGAGAGGAAATGGCAGGAATGCTGGAGGAACACGGATTGCAGGTGCTCAACAGCGGCAAAGCTCCAACATTCGAAACAGTGCGAGGAGGAAAACTCCTCACCAGCCACATTGACATCACGGCCTGCACTGAGGATATCCTGGACCTGACAAGGGACTGGAAGGTGGACGACACCATGGCGGACTCGGACCATAACGCAATAACCTTCAAAATTGATAGAATTAAAAGTAAATTTACAATACAGAAATTTAAATCTACAAAAAAGTACAACACAAATAAGGCTAATTGGACCCACTTTGCTGAAAAACTGGAACAATTATTGCACAGCAACCAACTAACAGAATCAGAAATAAATAACATCAACAATAAATCAAATCTAGATAATACAATAGAAAAATACATAGATACAATAATAAAAACTAGCAACGAGACAATACCGCTAATTAAAGTAAAAAACAAACACAACTTACCGTGGTGGTCCGAGAAACTCGCCAGAATGAAGAAGGAAGTCACCACCAGGAAAAGGAGAATCCGATGCGCAGCGCCGATTCGAAGAGCTAAGGTCGTTGATGAGTACCTGCAATCAAAAGAGAGATATGAGAATGAAGCCAAGAAGGCACAAGTAGATAGTTGGAAGGAATTCTGTAAAAAACAGGATAAGGAGAACATCTGGGACGGGATATATAGAGTGATTGGGAAGGTATCCAAAAAGCATGAAGACCTGCCATTGACCAAGAACGGAGAGACCCTAAGCTTGAAGGACTCGGCAAAGCTATTGGCGGAAACCTTCTATCCAGAAGACAATAAAGAAGAAGACAACGCAGACCATCAGCGTACAAGAGAGGCAGCCGCACGAGTAAATGACAAAGTCGATGCTGAGATCCATGACCCACCATTTACACTGGACGAACTAAGTGCGGCTGCAAACAGCTTCAATCCACAGAAAGCCCCGGGAGCAGACGGCCTAACGGCTGACATCTGTAAGCAAGCTATAGATAAGTACCCAGAATTGTACCTATCACTGGCAAACAAGTGCCTCGAACTTGGCCACTTCCCGACCACCTGGAAGGAGGCAACGGTCATAGTCCTCCGGAAACCTGCCAAGGAGGACTACACGAACGTCAAATCGTACAGACCGATAGGCCTTTTGCCTGTGATGGGGAAGATACTGGAGAAGATGGTGGTGGGGCGAGTGAGGTGGTATCTCTACCCGAGGACAAGCCCCCGACAGTTTGGCTTTATGCCGCAGAGGAGCACCGAAGACTCCCTCTACGTTTTGATGAGACATATAAGGAACAAACTTTCTGAAAAGAAAATTGTCCTTATTGTCTCACTGGACATAGAGGGGGCCTTCGACAGCGCCTGGTGGCCGGCAATTAGAGTCAGACTGTCGGAGGAAGGATGTCCAATCAACATCAGAAGGGTAATAGATAGCTACCTCGAGAGCAGAAAAGTCAGACTGAGGTACTCCGGGGAAGAGTATGAGAGGTGGACCTCCAAGGGATGCGTGCAGGGCTCCATTGGGGGTCCAACCTTCTGGAATCTGCTCCTCGACCCACTACTATCGGAGCTTGATAGACGGGGTATTTACTGCCAAGCTTTTGCCGATGACGTAGTGCTCGCATTCGACGGACATGAGATGAGCAAGATACAAAAACAGGCCAATGAAACGCTGGCCTGTGTGAGGGATTGGGGAATCAAAAACAAACTTAAGTTCGCCCCGAACAAGACAAAGGCAATGGTGATAACCAGAAAACTGAAGTATGATTCTCCGATCCTCCACATGGGTGGCGTGGACATTGGTCTGGAAAAACAGATGAAGATACTGGGAGTCACAATCGACAGCGGGCTGACCTTTAACGCCCACGTTACCAACGTATGTAAGAAGGCAGTGGGTTTTTACCAAAAACTGTCCACGGCAGCAAGAACGCAGTGGGGGCTGGGACCAGACATCATCAAACTGCTGTATACGGCTGTAGTAGAGCCAACCATACTATATGGAGCAAGTGTATGGGCCCCGGCTTCACACAAATTAGGGATAAAAAAGCAGCTCGCTGTTGTCCAAAGAGGTTTCGCGCAAAAGATTACGAAGGCCTACAGGACCGTCTCATTAAACTCGGCCCTTCTCCTCGCCGGGATACTGCCCCTGGATATTCGTGCCAGGGAGAATGCCTCCCTGTACGAAATCAAAAGGGGCTGGTCCCGGCGGGTGATAGGGGACCGGGAGGTGGAACGGCCTGTGGCCTTCGAAAATCTTGAACACCCAGCGCAACGTGGCACTATTAAATACCGGTGTCTGGTGGACGGTGCAGAAGTGAACCAAATAACTAGAGAAGGCCGAGCTATCTTCACAGACGGCAGTAAGATCGATGGTAAGGTCGGAGCGGCAATCTCCATTTGGCAGAACGCCGCCGAGACCAAAACCAAAAAACTCAAACTGGAATCATTCTGCACCGTCTACCAGGCAGAGATGGTGGCCCTCCACAGGGCGGTGGCAGAGGCGGTGGTTGGGGAGGCGGCTCAGTGCGGCATCCTGAGCGACTCTAGAGCGGCGCTGGAAACCGTCGCTGACGGAGCTTCCCTCCACCCCCTAGCGTTCCAAATTCAAAAAATGATCAGAAGCAATAAAGAACGCGGCAGAATAGTATCGTTATTCTGGATAAAAGCTCACGCAGGGTTGGAGGGAAACGAGCGCGCAGACGAGCTCGCAAAGGATGCTGCGCTGAATCTCAAAGTTAAACCTGACTACGATAAGTGTCCCGTTTCATTCGTCAAACGACAGATTCGTCTGGAGTCGATTGACGAGTGGAACGAGCGCTACGTACAGGGCGAGACGGCCTCAACCACAAAGCTCTTCTTCCCGAGTGCTGTGGAGGCCCGCCAAATCATCGGGAAGATCCAAACGGATCCCGTCACGACGCAGGTGTTCACGGGGCATGGCGGGTTCTCCGAATACTTGTACCGCTTCAAGTGCAAGGAGAGCCCGTCATGTATCTGTGACCCTGCAGAAGACCAAAGTTTAGTGCACGTTATAACCGAATGCCCAGTGTATCTGATGAAAAGACTAGATTTAGAAATAGAGTTAGGTATAGACATTAAAAGAAATACAGTATGTAAATTAATAGCAAATAAGGAAAGTAGAGATAAGTTTATTAAGTATTGTAGAAATGTAGTAATTAGCGTAGCAAATAGAAATAAGTAGAAATAAGTTAGGCTAGATATACAATGTATAGATTATATATTACTAGAAACTAAGAAATAATGTAAGTAAAAATAAGATAAACTGGAATAGTTATAAGGTAGATAAGTTAAATTAAGTGAAAAAATGTATGTAAATAAAGAAAAGAAAAAAAGTCGTTCCAATAAAATAAGAAAATAGCTAGGATTAGGAAAAGTAGGACCATTGAGACTAGGAGCATAGAAATGAACCAATAAAGATAGAATAGGGAAGGGTAGGGGGTGAAAAAGAGCTCTAACTAGGGTTAGGGGAACGAGAGTGGGGCATAGCGCCCCACAATAAAAAAAAAAAAAAAAAAAAAAAAAAAACCTAACCTAACCTAACCTAACCTAACCTAACCTAACCTAACCTAACCTAACCTAACCTAACCTAACCTAACCTAACCTAACCTAACCTAACCTAACCTAACCTAACCTAACCTAACCTAACCTAACCTAACCTAACCTAACTACCACAAACCTTACTTTCGTAAACCTAACTTTCACAAACCTAAATTTCGTAAACCTAACTTCCACAACCTAACTTTCACAAACCTAACTTCCACAAACATAACTTTCAAAACCATTTACGTTCACGAAAGTTAGGTTTGTGGAAGTCAGGTTTACGAAAGTAAGATTAGTTTTTTTTTTTACAAACCTAACTATTTTAAACCTAACTTCCACAAACATAACTTTTAAAACTATTTACGTTCACGAAAGTTAGGTTTACGAAAGTAAGATGTTATTTTTTTTTTTTCAAGAACCTAACTTTCGAAAACCAAACTTCCACAAACCCAACTTTCGTAAACCTTACTCTCACAAACCTAACTTTCAAAACCATTTACGTTCACGAAAGTTAGGTTTGTGAAAGTTAGGTTTACGAAAGTAAAATTAGTTATTATTATTTTTCACAAACCTAACTATCGTAAACCTAACTTCCACAAACCTAACTTTCACAAACCTAAATTCGACAAACATAACTTTCAAAACCATTTACGTTCACGAAAGTTAGGTTTGTGAAAGTTAGGTTTACGAAAGTATGATTAGTTATTATTTTTTTTCACAAACGTAACTATCGTAAACCTAACTTCCACAAACCTAACTTTCGTAAATCTTACTCTCACAAACCTAACTTTCGTTAACCCAACTTCCACAAACCAAACTTTTAAAACCATTTATAATAACGAAAGGTAGGGTTGTGAAAGTTACGTTTACGAAAGTGAGGTTAGTTTTTTTTTTTCAAGAACATAACTTTCGAAAACCCAACTTTCTTAAACCTTACTCTCACAAAAATAACATTCGTGAACCTAACTTTCACAAACCTAACTTTCAAAAACATTTATGTTCACGAAAGTTAGGTTTCTGAAAGTTAGGTCCACGAAAGTAAGGTAAAGTGTTTTTTTTACACACCTAACTTTCGTAAACCTAACTACCACAAACCTTACTTTCGTAAACCTAACTTTCACAAACCTAAATTTCGTAAACCTAACTTCCACAACCTAACTTTCACAAACCTAACTTCCACAAACATAACTTTCAAAACCATTTACGTTCACGAAAGTTAGGTTTGTGGAAGTCAGGTTTACGAAAGTAAGATTAGTTTTTTTTTTTACAAACCTAACTATTTTAAACCTAACTTCCACAAACATAACTTTTAAAACTATTTACGTTCACGAAAGTTAGGTTTACGAAAGTAAGATGTTATTTTTTTTTTTTCAAGAACCTAACTTTCGAAAACCAAACTTCCACAAACCCAACTTTCGTAAACCTTACTCTCACAAACCTAACTTTCAAAACCATTTACGTTCACGAAAGTTAGGTTTGTGAAAGTTAGGTTTACGAAAGTATGATTAGTTATTATTTTTTTTCACAAACGTAACTATCGTAAACCTAACTTCCACAAACCTAACTTTCGTAAATCTTACTCTCACAAACCTAACTTTCGTTAACCCAACTTCCACAAACCAAACTTTTAAAACCATTTATAATAACGAAAGGTAGGGTTGTGAAAGTTACGTTTACGAAAGTGAGGTTAGTTTTTTTTTTTCAAGAACATAACTTTCGAAAACCCAACTTTCTTAAACCTTACTCTCACAAAAATAACATTCGTGAACCTAACTTTCACAAACCTAACTTTCAAAAACATTTATGTTCACGAAAGTTAGGTTTCTGAAAGTTAGGTCCACGAAAGTAAGGTAAAGTGTTTTTTTTACACACCTAACTTTCGTAAACCTAACTACCACAAACCTTACTTTCGTAAACCTAACTTTCACAAACCTAAATTTCGTAAACCTAACTTCCACAACCTAACTTTCACAAACCTAACTTCCACAAACATAACTTTCAAAACCATTTACGTTCACGAAAGTTAGGTTTGTGGAAGTCAGGTTTACGAAAGTAAGATTAGTTTTTTTTTTTACAAACCTAACTATTTTAAACCTAACTTCCACAAACATAACTTTTAAAACTATTTACGTTCACGAAAGTTAGGTTTACGAAAGTAAGATGTTATTTTTTTTTTTTCAAGAACCTAACTTTCGAAAACCAAACTTCCACAAACCCAACTTTCGTAAACCTTACTCTCACAAACCTAACTTTCAAAACCATTTACGTTCACGAAAGTTAGGTTTGTGAAAGTTAGGTTTACGAAAGTAAAATTAGTTATTATTATTTTTCACAAACCTAACTATCGTAAACCTAACTTCCACAAACCTAACTTTCACAAACCTAAATTCGACAAACATAACTTTCAAAACCATTTACGTTCACGAAAGTTTGGTTTATGAAAGTTAGGTTTACGAAAGTGAGATAAGTTTTTTTTTTTCAAGAACCTAACTTTCGAAAACCAAACTTCCACAAACCGAATTTTCGTAAACCTTACTCTCACAAAACTAACTTTCATGAAGCTAAATTTGCCGAACCTAACTTTCAAAACCATTTACGTTCACGAAAGTTAGGTTTGTGAAAGTTAGGTTTACGAAAGTATGATTAGTTATTATTTTTTTTCACAAACGTAACTTTCGTTAACCCAACTTCCACAAACCAAACTTTTAAAACCATTTATAATAACGAAAGGTAGGGTTGTGAAAGTTACGTTTACGAAAGTGAGGTTAGTTTTTTTTTTTCAAGAACATAACTTTCGAAAACCCAACTTTCTTAAACCTTACTCTCACAAAAATAACATTCGTGAACCTAACTTTCACAAACCTAACTTTCAAAAACATTTATGTTCACGAAAGTTAGGTTTCTGAAAGTTAGGTCCACGAAAGTAAGGTAAAGTGTTTTTTTTACACACCTAACTTTCGTAAACCTAACTACCACAAACCTTACTTTCGTAAACCTAACTTTCACAAACCTAAATTTCGTAAACCTAACTTCCACAACCTAACTTTCACAAACCTAACTTCCACAAACATAACTTTCAAAACCATTTACGTTCACGAAAGTTAGGTTTGAGGAAGTCAGGTTTACGAAAGTAAGATTAGTTTTTTTTTTTACAAACCTAACTATTTTAAACCTAACTTCCACAAACATAACTTTTAAAACTATTTACGTTCACGAAAGTTAGGTTTACGAAAGTAAGATGTTATTTTTTTTTTTCAAGAACCTAACTTTCGAAAACCAAACTTCCACAAACCCAACTTTCGTAAACCTTACTCTCACAAACCTAACTTTCAAAACCATTTACGTTCACGAAAGTTAGGTTTGTGAAAGTTAGGTTTACGAAAGTAAAATTAGTTATTATTATTTTTCACAAACCTAACTATCGTAAACCTAACTTCCACAAACCTAACTTTCACAAACCTAAATTCGACAAACATAACTTTCAAAACCATTTACGTTCACGAAAGTTTGGTTTATGAAAGTTAGGTTTACGAAAGTGAGATAAGTTTTTTTTTTTTCAAGAACCTAACTTTCGAAAACCAAACTTCCACAAACCGAATTTTCGTAAACCTTACTCTCACAAAACTAACTTTCATGAAGCTAAATTTGCCGAACCTAACTTTCAAAACCATTTACGTTCACGAAAGTTAGGTTTGTGAAAGTTAGGTTTACGAAAGTATGATTAGTTATTATTTTTTTTCACAAACGTAACTATCGTAAACCTAACTTCCACAAACCTAACTTTCGTAAATCTTACTCTCACAAACCTAACTTTCGTTAACCCAACTTCCACAAACCAAACTTTTAAAACCATTTATAATAACGAAAGGTAGGGTTGTGAAAGTTACGTTTACGAAAGTGAGGTTAGTTTTTTTTTTTCAAGAACATAACTTTCGAAAACCCAACTTTCTTAAACCTTACTCTCACAAAAATAACATTCGTGAACCTAACTTCCACAAACATAACTTTTAAAACTATTTACGTTCACGAAAGTTAGGTTTACGAAAGTAAGATGTTATTTTTTTTTTTCAAGAACCTAACTTTCGAAAACCAAACTTCCACAAACCCAACTTTCGTAAACCTTACTCTCACAAACCTAACTTTCAAAACCATTTACGTTCACGAAAGTTAGGTTTGTGAAAGTTAGGTTTACGAAAGTAAAATTAGTTATTATTATTTTTCACAAACCTAACTATCGTAAACCTAACTTCCACAAACCTAACTTTCACAAACCTAAATTCGACAAACATAACTTTCAAAACCATTTACGTTCACGAAAGTTAGGTTTGTGAAAGTTAGGTTTACGAAAGTATGATTAGTTATTATTTTTTTTCACAAACGTAACTATCGTAAACCTAACTTCCACAAACCTAACTTTCGTAAATCTTACTCTCACAAACCTAACTTTCGTTAACCCAACTTCCACAAACCAAACTTTTAAAACCATTTATAATAACGAAAGGTAGGGTTGTGAAAGTTACGTTTACGAAAGTGAGGTTAGTTTTTTTTTTTTCAAGAACATAACTTTCGAAAACCCAACTTTCTTAAACCTTACTCTCACAAAAATAACATTCGTGAACCTAACTTTCACAAACCTAACTTTCAAAAACATTTATGTTCACGAAAGTTAGGTTTCTGAAAGTTAGGTCCACGAAAGTAAGGTAAAGTGTTTTTTTTACACACCTAACTTTCGTAAACCTAACTACCACAAACCTTACTTTCGTAAACCTAACTTTCACAAACCTAAATTTCGTAAACCTAACTTCCACAACCTAACTTTCACAAACCTAACTTCCACAAACATAACTTTCAAAACCATTTACGTTCACGAAAGTTAGGTTTGTGGAAGTCAGGTTTACGAAAGTAAGATTAGTTTTTTTTTTTACAAACCTAACTATTTTAAACCTAACTTCCACAAACATAACTTTTAAAACTATTTACGTTCACGAAAGTTAGGTTTACGAAAGTAAGATGTTATTTTTTTTTTTTCAAGAACCTAACTTTCGAAAACCAAACTTCCACAAACCCAACTTTCGTAAACCTTACTCTCACAAACCTAACTTTCAAAACCATTTACGTTCACGAAAGTTAGGTTTGTGAAAGTTAGGTTTACGAAAGTAAAATTAGTTATTATTATTTTTCACAAACCTAACTATCGTAAACCTAACTTCCACAAACCTAACTTTCACAAACCTAAATTCGACAAACATAACTTTCAAAACCATTTACGTTCACGAAAGTTTGGTTTATGAAAGTTAGGTTTACGAAAGTGAGATAAGTTTTTTTTTTTTCAAGAACCTAACTTTCGAAAACCAAACTTCCACAAACCGAATTTTCGTAAACCTTACTCTCACAAAACTAACTTTCATGAAGCTAAATTTGCCGAACCTAACTTTCAAAACCATTTACGTTCACGAAAGTTAGGTTTGTGAAAGTTAGGTTTACGAAAGTATGATTAGTTATTATTTTTTTTCACAAACGTAACTATCGTAAACCTAACTTCCACAAACCTAACTTTCGTAAATCTTACTCTCACAAACCTAACTTTCGTTAACCCAACTTCCACAAACCAAACTTTTAAAACCATTTATAATAACGAAAGTTAGGGTTGTGAAAGTTACGTTTACGAAAGTGAGGTTAGTTTTTTTTTTTCAAGAACATAACTTTCGAAAACCCAACTTTCTTAAACCTTACTCTCACAAAAATAACATTCGTGAACCTAACTTTCACAAACCTAACTTTCAAAAACATTTATGTTCACGAAAGTTAGGTTTCTGAAAGTTAGGTCCACGAAAGTAAGGTAAAGTGTTTTTTTTACACACCTAACTTTCGTAAACCTAACTACCACAAACCTTACTTTCGTAAACCTAACTTTCACAAACCTAAATTTCGTAAACCTAACTTCCACAACCTAACTTTCACAAACCTAACTTCCACAAACATAACTTTCAAAACCATTTACGTTCACGAAAGTTAGGTTTGTGGAAGTTAGGTTTGTGAAAGTTAGGTTGTGGAAGTTAGGTTTACGAAATTTAGGTTTGTGAAAGTTAGGTTTACGAAAGTAAGGTTTGTGGTAGTTAGGTTTACGAAAGTTAGGTGTGTAAAAAAAACACTTTACCTTACTTTCGTGGACCTAACTTTCAGAAACCTAACTTTCGTGAACATAAATGTTTTTGAAAGTTAGGTTTGTGAAAGTTAGGTTCACGAATGTTATTTTTGTGAGAGTAAGGTTTAAGAAAGTTGGGTTTTCGAAAGTTATGTTCTTGAAAAAAAAAAACTAACCTCACTTTCGTAAACGTAACTTTCACAACCCTACCTTTCGTTATTATAAATGGTTTTAAAAGTTTGGTTTGTGGAAGTTGGGTTAACGAAAGTTAGGTTTGTGAGAGTAAGATTTACGAAAGTTAGGTTTGTGGAAGTTAGGTTTACGATAGTTACGTTTGTGAAAAAAAATAATAACTAATCATACTTTCGTAAACCTAACTTTCACAAACCTAACTTTCGTGAACGTAAATGGTTTTGAAAGTTAGGTTCGGCAAATTTAGCTTCATGAAAGTTAGTTTTGTGAGAGTAAGGTTTACGAAAATTCGGTTTGTGGAAGTTTGGTTTTCGAAAGTTAGGTTCTTGAAAAAAAAAAACTTATCTCACTTTCGTAAACCTAACTTTCATAAACCAAACTTTCGTGAACGTAAATGGTTTTGAAAGTTATGTTTGTCGAATTTAGGTTTGTGAAAGTTAGGTTTGTGGAAGTTAGGTTTACGATAGTTAGGTTTGTGAAAAATAATAATAACTAATTTTACTTTCGTAAACCTAACTTTCACAAACCTAACTTTCGTGAACGTAAATGGTTTTGAAAGTTAGGTTTGTGAGAGTAAGGTTTACGAAAGTTGGGTTTGTGGAAGTTTGGTTTTCGAAAGTTAGGTTCTTGAAAAAAAAAAAATAACATCTTACTTTCGTAAACCTAACTTTCGTGAACGTAAATAGTTTTAAAAGTTATGTTTGTGGAAGTTAGGTTTAAAATAGTTAGGTTTGTAAAAAAAAAAACTAATCTTACTTTCGTAAACCTGACTTCCACAAACCTAACTTTCGTGAACGTAAATGGTTTTGAAAGTTATGTTTGTGGAAGTTAGGTTTGTGAAAGTTAGGTTGTGGAAGTTAGGTTTACGAAATTTAGGTTTGTGAAAGTTAGGTTTACGAAAGTAAGGTTTGTGGTAGTTAGGTTTACGAAAGTTAGGTGTGTAAAAAAAACACTTTACCTTACTTTCGTGGACCTAACTTTCAGAAACCTAACTTTCGTGAACATAAATGTTTTTGAAAGTTAGGTTTGTGAAAGTTAGGTTCACGAATGTTATTTTTGTGAGAGTAAGGTTTAAGAAAGTTGGGTTTTCGAAAGTTATGTTCTTGAAAAAAAAAAACTAACCTCACTTTCGTAAACGTAACTTTCACAACCCTACCTTTCGTTATTATAAATGGTTTTAAAAGTTTGGTTTGTGGAAGTTGGGTTAACGAAAGTTAGGTTTGTGAGAGTAAGATTTACGAAAGTTAGGTTTGTGGAAGTTAGGTTTACGATAGTTACGTTTGTGAAAAAAAATAATAACTAATCATACTTTCGTAAACCTAACTTTCACAAACCTAACTTTCGTGAACGTAAATGGTTTTGAAAGTTAGGTTCGGCAAATTTAGCTTCATGAAAGTTAGTTTTGTGAGAGTAAGGTTTACGAAAATTCGGTTTGTGGAAGTTTGGTTTTCGAAAGTTAGGTTCTTGAAAAAAAAAAACTTATCTCACTTTCGTAAACCTAACTTTCATAAACCAAACTTTCGTGAACGTAAATGGTTTTGAAAGTTATGTTTGTCGAATTTAGGTTTGTGAAAGTTAGGTTTGTGGAAGTTAGGTTTACGATAGTTAGGTTTGTGAAAAATAATAATAACTAATTTTACTTTCGTAAACCTAACTTTCACAAACCTAACTTTCGTGAACGTAAATGGTTTTGAAAGTTAGGTTTGTGAGAGTAAGGTTTACGAAAGTTGGGTTTGTGGAAGTTTGGTTTTCGAAAGTTAGGTTCTTGAAAAAAAAAAAATAACATCTTACTTTCGTAAACCTAACTTTCGTGAACGTAAATAGTTTTAAAAGTTATGTTTGTGGAAGTTAGGTTTAAAATAGTTAGGTTTGTAAAAAAAAAAACTAATCTTACTTTCGTAAACCTGACTTCCACAAACCTAACTTTCGTGAACGTAAATGGTTTTGAAAGTTATGTTTGTGGAAGTTAGGTTTGTGAAAGTTAGGTTGTGGAAGTTAGGTTTACGAAATTTAGGTTTGTGAAAGTTAGGTTTACGAAAGTAAGGTTTGTGGTAGTTAGGTTTACGAAAGTTAGGTGTGTAAAAAAAACACTTTACCTTACTTTCGTGGACCTAACTTTCAGAAACCTAACTTTCGTGAACATAAATGTTTTTGAAAGTTAGGTTCGGCAAAGTTAGGTTCATGAAAGTTAGTTTTGTGAGAGTAAGGTTTACGAAAGTTAGGTTTGTGGAAGTTAGGTTTTCGAAAGTTAGGTGCTTGAAAAAAAAAAACTTACCTAACTTTCGTAAACCTAACTTTCACAAACCTAACTTTCGTGAACGTAAATGGTTTTGAAAGTTAGGTTCGGCAAAGTTAGGTTCATGAAAGTTAGTTTTGTGAGAGTAAGGTTTACGAAAGTTAGGTTTGTGGAAGTTAGGTTTTCGAAAGTTAGGTGCTTGAAAAAAAAAAACTTACCTAACTTTCGTAAACCTAACTTTCACAACCCTACCTTTCGTGAACATAAATGGTTTTGAAAGTTAGGTTTGTGGGATTTAGGTTTACGAAAGTTAGGTTCTTGAATAAAAAATATCCCCTCAGCTGTTTAATTTTTTTGAAGTCTCATTTTTATTTTGTCATTATTATTTACTTTTTGGTGTCGATCTGTTCGTCTCGACGCTGCGCATACGGCTGTGCCGAATATTATATTCAGTTATATTTTTTTAAATTACAGTCGTTTTTATCATTTTTCATATAAAATTTACATATTTCAGTACATTTTTTCAAAATTACTAGAGGTTTTGTTGATGTTCCTGTGGCGTTACATCCTTCTCGCCGCCCCAGCCGCTTCGGTGTGGTTTTTGCCGCATCTGAAATATTAAAAACACATATATTATAGTTATTTACCTAATTTTTACCACATTTTCATAAATATTGTCAAAATTTACTGTCCCTAAAATCCAAAAACCATTTATTTGTGACCGCCTCTGGGCCCCCGACCCGATCCGTGCGAAAGCGCACCTAAAATACGCGGGAAAAGTTAAAAAATTGAGCCCCCACCCACCCTAGTCTCAATTAGGTATATCAAATCGGTACCGGTCATTTTCAAAATTTAAAAATTTCTTATTTTAGGCGACATAAAACATCTGTATTACTGTAGCAGGAATAGTAAATTAATTTAAATAGGAAACCCCGTGCGTCCATTGGATCTGAAACAAAAGAAAATTTTATTAGTAGGAATTTGACAATAATCTTTAAATTTTACATACACATTTACAATAACGTTATATTTGTAAGCAACATACACTTACAAACTTTTAATGTGAGATTTTACACTCACTAAAACATCACCATTACGGACTGCTTTTGCAGCAAACATATTAGACGAATACAACTGTGAGCTATACACTCACAGAAGTAAATATATTGAATGGACGAGTTCCCCGTAGGATAATTCCAAAAGCACAAAATGTTTGGCTTACGGACTCCAGCGAAAGAACCAACTGCAAGGTTAATAAAAACACCTGAAAGAATCAGCCCACCTGTGATGAATAAAGGCAATGTAGCGCAGGCCCGGCGTAGTCTCGAAATGAGAATTGAGAACTCTGAAGAAAGCAGATACACTGGGGCTGCAAAAGCAAATCACTCAACCAGTCAGCCAATAATTACTGTTGAAAAATCACCTAAAAAGAACCACAATTTTAGTAAAACAAAGACCTAATGTTACCTCAAGATACGCTCTATCTATTTATTCCGATTTCCGATAATTTTGAATAGTTTCACTACTTTAGACGTGATGCTTTGACAGACAATAATAATAAAAAAAATGATTTGTGTTCTATATCGTTATTATAGCATAACCCAATTAAAATTTGGGAAAAATATTGAATGTACAGACGAAGTGGTCAGTTTTATTAACTTTATATATATAATTCTACTGTATGTGACTGAACGGATGGACCGATTTGAATGTTTTTTTTGTATGCGTTTGGGTGGCGCCCTGGATGGTTTAGATTCACAATTGGACCCGGTAGATGGAGCTGCTGTAGTTGCGGGAGAAACCGCGCGGGACAGCTAGTAGTATATAGATTCTTAAAACAAATCAATCGACCTTGAAATAAAATGGCGACCACTTTTTTCAATTCTAACATCCGATTCATGATTTGTGAGTACGGGGCGTCGTATCATTCGGAAGAGATAGGCAAAATAACTTATTAAATATAAAAGTGGTGGGTCTCTCGTATGCGAGAGGCCGTTTGGATTGGTACCACCGCTTTGTCTATTTCTGCCGACAAGCAACCGTGTGTAAGCACTGTTGAGTTCTGATTTAAGAACATTGAAGCCAGTGAAATTACTGGGCATTATGAGACAACAACTTATGCCTCGGGGTGAGGAGCGCAGTGTAGGCATTCTTTTGTAATTCAATGTCTGTGTGGCGTTGTTTCTGTTCCTGGGCAGGCGTGGTGTTTACTATCAGGCGCGCGACCTGCTCATCTCATTATTCAAGCTAAAACAAAGAAAATAAAAAGAAATACTTTGGTGAATTGTGACATCAAAAAGCATTGCCGGGCGCGTCAATCGATTTATTGCCTCAATATCAGTCTTATTAGCAACCAGAGTCTAGTCCATAATAATAGATCGATCCCAATAGAGCGTTGCATGAATACCTATTCTCTTTTTTATTTGTATTATTAATATAACATATAAGACATAAGGGATAAATAAATTGCTATTCATAATTAAAACACGTCAATAGTAATTGATATCATTATGACAATAATACGAATGAAAAATAGTTTTAGCGTATATCAGCCGAGTGGCACCTAGCACCTGGTACAGCTGGCAATACAGAATCTAGCAGCCGCTGCGCTGAGCCACCAGCCGTGAGCCGACAGCGCGTCGGCAGCACGGCGCAGGCGCGGTGACGAGGACGGGGGCGGTGGGGCTCGGCACAGCGAGCGCGCCGGCCACCGCCGGGCCGCGCCGCAGTGAGTCGCGTCACGCGCCGCGCCACGCCGCCGTGTCGCTGTAGCTGTGGAGACTGGTCTCGAGTGGTCTCGTGTGTCGCCGCACTCCGCGGTCACTCGCGGTTCATACGTTGACTGTTACATAAGTTGGTGGATTGATTGTGTGTCGATGGAAAGCTCGGCGAGTGGTGTTTGCCGCGTATCCGTCGCCATGCACAGAGCGCGGGTCGTTCATGTGCAGCGTTAAGGTAATGTCCAGTATGATGAGTCGCAGTACGTCTGTGCCACCAAATGTAGCGCTTTTTCGGCGACGGTATCAATGCAACGGTCATTGAACGCTGGGTGTGTGATGTTTGTGTCACGTGACACGTGTCACGTGCGTATAGTAGTATTACAGTACGCACGAGCATATCTAGATAATATCAACGCAGTTCAGCTGTCAGGGGTGCAGAACGCCGATACACTCATGGAGTCACACATGAGTGACCAGTGACCACTGGCACGTGGTTGCCACTGTTATACGATCTCGTCACCATCTTTATCCGTGTAATGCTGTACTCGGACTCGGAATTCATAATTAGATCATTTAGTTCAGAGGGGTTAGCACGAATAACTTGCGAGAACGTATTCGTATCGAAATGTCAAAAAAATTTTTGAACCTTCATACAAATGCTAGCGTTCTCGATTCGAATACTTATTCTTAAGTTGTTCGTGCTCGCCCCACTGATGTTTATATGATTTAGTGCATACATTATTAATTGGGTGCTATAAGTAACACGCGATGAAGTTTTTGTATCATGCCATTTGGTTTATCTTAAGTACTTAGTAGATGAAGTGATCTAATTTTATTATTATTTATTAGCTTAAATAACGAGACTAGCAGGTCGCATGGTAATGATGGTAAGTGGCCCTTCAGCTCATAAATAAAAGGAACACCAATAAGAATTACAAATCATTACATGACATTAGACTGCGCTCATCACCCCGAGACATAAGATGCTAAGCCTTATAATTCCCAGTAATTTCACTGCTTTCAAACCGAAACACTTAGGTATATGTAAATCGAAATGTAAGATGGAATATGTTATATAGATTAGTGGGCGACCGGTTCCAGTATCATGTATAATGTGTAAGCGAGCCTCACGTGGTACACAGAGCGTAGGTTGCGGACTCGTCCCGTTGGGTCATGATCGGTTCTGCGTCAATAGCTCAGTTGTCCCATAACACACATTTAAATAAAACTAGGTTATACGGATGTTATCGCGGTTTATTTTTTATTTTAGTCCCGACGTTTCGAATGCTTTCCAGCCTTCATGGTCACGGGAGCGACTCTCCCGGGACTAAAATAAAAAAAATTACCGCGTTAAAATCCATATAAAGTAGTTTTATTTTTAGTGTAATATTCGCGTAAACATAAGAAGTCACTACACATATTATCGTAATTCAGTATCCACTGAACACCTCGTATAAGTAGGCTCACTCGCTCACTTCTTACACCTACTCTTACCCTCGCAGTGGTGTCGGCGCACCATACTTTTTAACAAATTTTACGACCGACTGCCTGCCTGACATCAACTCATTGGGGAGAAAACAAACAAAACAAATATTTGCGGATCATACAAACATTTGTCTCGGTGCGGGAATCGAACCCGCGGTCTCTCGCGATCTCGCGCAGATCTAGTGATCCGTGAGTCGATTGGTAAGTTTAAATCGTAGACTGAGAGTGTGGGTACGTGTAGTGGCTGAAGCATTATGGTTTATTCATTCTTTAATTGGCACCTTATTATTATTAACTTATTTGATTGCTATTTTAAAAACAATCCGTTAAGCAATCCAGAAAGCTACTGTACTGTTTCATACATACGTACGTGACTGTTACGCTAATGTGAATGAACTGTGTACTTTTAGATTTTGCTTTGACAAGAAACAATTACAAAACCTTAAATGGCATGTCACGGTGAAGTCTCACTTGTACATACATACGCACTCATGCCTGTAATCCCCGAAGGGGTAGGCAGAGCTGTAACCAGTACACCCACATTTCGCCGTGATAGGGGGCGAGCCTATCGCCATACCGGGCACAAATTCCAGACTCCAGGCTGATACTGAGCATTTTGTAATAGAAAATCTCAATACCACTTTATTATTACCCGGGGATCGAACCCGAGACCTCAGCGTTGGCCTCAATCGTAACGCGCATTACAACTGCGCCTCCGAGAAAGTCTCACTTGTATTGTACTACTTGTATTGTATTGTACTTGTATTTGGCGAGATGTCTCAAGTGGAGATGCACTTAAATATGGAAATTTTAGTTTAAAGAAATGCCGGCATTTATTTATATTACTTTCACGGACAGTCTCCGTGGCGCAGTGAGTGAGTGAAGCATGAACGAACCAAACGCAGTGAAGCGAGAGGCCGTGGATTTGATTCCCGCTCCGCGACAAATGTTTGTGTGATCCATAAATATTTGTTTCGGGTCTGGATGTTTTCTCCCCAGAGGGGTTGAAGTCAGTCATGCGACTGGGCTTAAAAAAATATAAGCCAAATTTTTCAGTAACATGTGTTAAAAACATGTTGCGTCGACTGCGAGTGGGTTAAGGGCAGGTTTGACGGCTTTGCAAGAAGGCTTTGACGGTTCCTAAAATAAAAAAATAAATAAAAAATAATTATCTCCAGTTCCACTAATCGAAGAACTAGTTAAATACGACTTTTGTTGACAATAATATTATCAATGTGTTTGTCGAAGTACAAACATGAATCCAGGGTTAATTCCAGGTCACGGACTATGGTTTTAGGGTTTGTAGCCAAATGGAAAAACCATAACAACCACAGGATGTATTTATTATTATTAATTGTTAAGAGAATGGAATAGCTGGCCTCCGCTTAGTGCAAAGAATGTGTTCGCGACAGGTGTAAAACGCGCGAGGCGGCATGCGCGCTGGCTCACTCGGAGGAGGCGCACGCGGCGCGGGGGCGTAAGAAGCGCGTGATGGAGGCGGCAGCGTGGCTCGCGGCGCTGCTGGCGGTGGGCGCGTGGCGCGGCGCCGCCGGTGGCTGCGGCGTGGCGGAGTACGCGTGCCGCAGCGGCGCGTGCGTGCGACTCGACGCGTACTGTGACGGCGCTGCGCAGTGCGAGGACGGCAGCGACGAGCCGGCGCAGTGCACGCCCTGCAACCGCACGTACTACGGACGCGTGGGTGTCGCGTACGCGGTGGCGGTGCACGGGGGAGCGCGGGCGCCGTTCCTCTGTCACCTGACGTTCACGGCGGGTGGCGGCGCGCACGGCGAACTCGTGCAGCTCGCGTTCGACAAGTTCCGTGTGGGGCGATACGAGCCGGCGGCGCTGGATGGTTGCCCGGACGGGTACATGCAGCTATCGGAGCTGGGCCGTCCGTTCACCGGTGGCTCGTGGTGCGGTGAGGCGGACGGCGCGGCGCTTTACTACAGCGAGACCGCCACCGTCACTGTCTCCGTGAAACTGTTTCGCGTGCGGCTCGGCGAACCGTTCGGCTTTCGACTACGCTACAAGTTCTTATCGCAGCGCGAGGCGGTGGTGCGGTTCGGTGCGCTGGAGGCGCCTCTGGAACGCGGTGCAGTATCGCCCGGCACATACTGCACGCGTACATACGAGGACTGCCACCGTAAGGCGTGCCGCCTACAAAGCCCTAACTACCCCGGCAT
The DNA here is from genome assembly GCA_905332985.1 of Mimas tiliae. Classification (NCBI taxonomy): domain Eukaryota; kingdom Metazoa; phylum Arthropoda; class Insecta; order Lepidoptera; family Sphingidae; genus Mimas; species Mimas tiliae. The sequence continues at coordinate 40,367 of HG995249.1, forward strand.
GTACCCCAGGTACCGAATCACAAACGATCACACATTAATACGTTTTAAGTGCCTATTTCACTCTTTAGTTTCATTTCAACGATTTTATTCCACCAGGAACGTTACCTGCTATTGGAGTCTCCGACAGAAGGCCATCCCTACGTGCAAGCACGCCATGATATCTGTGCGCCAAGAGAATTCACATAAAATGCAAATAAAACGATCCATATCTATGGCCAGGTGAGTGATACGCACCATTCCCAAGATAGGTGCTGTCACAGCGGCAGCATATTATCAGTTCATTCACTCTTTTGCTTTGTGTGTCGTGTGTCGTAGCCTTAACAAGACTGGTCGTGCGGTGCGAGCGTGGCGAGAGTGCACTGGCGAGCGCGACCGACTGATCTTCTACGATGGCGCTAGCACTGACGATCCCGTACTGGTGGAGTACTGTGGCGGGGACTGGCTGCCACGCGTCACCTCCCGTGGGCCTGAGATGCTCGTGGCATTCCACTCGTCGCCATTCAGCGCACCTCTCCGCCCCGCCGCACCCGCCGCGCCGCTGCGCGGCTTCGAACTCGACGTCGACGTCGAGTTCGCAGACTCCGATTCCCTCGACTATGCGAGGTCTGTGGAGGCACATCTTCACCTTCAATTTGGTATTTTGGCTTGAATAAAGATCGTCGTTCCTCCGGCGCAGGGAGGCGAGGCGGTGTGAGTTTCACGTTAAGGCGTCCTCGTCCGAAGACGAGACGAACTCTACGGCAGGTGCGGGTGGGCGGGGACGGCGCGGTCGGCTCCGAGCTCCAGCGCACACCCTGCCTCCGAATACGACGTGCACGTGGACTTTTCACGGCCGACCAGGTGCGTCTTTCTTCAGGAACTATTGACAATGTTACCACTCCCCACTCAGCAGTGCTTCCTCTACGCAGGTGATCTCGTGTGGATATACTTTTCAAGCTTCACTCAATACTCTCTAATGGAACCGCGGCGCATCGAGAGTGGCGAGCGCGAAGAGGATAGTGGCGCGGGGGCGGGGGCGTTGTCGACGCGTGCGTCTCCTGGCGAGGCGATGGCGGGCGTGTGCGCCGTGGAGCTGCGCGTGTGGGACGGCGGCGGGGAGGGGGAGCCGGGCGCGCGGGCGCTCGGTCGGTACTGTGACGCGGCGCCGGCACTATGCGCGCGGGCCTCCCTAGCCAATGCTACGCGTTCACCACGGCCATGCGCGCCGCCTGACGGGTATGTGTCTGCCGCCGCGCTGCTGGCGCTCGCGGTCACCTCACGGCCCGGTACCGCGACGCATCCTCTCGCTTTCGCCCTTCATTACGAGTTTGTGGACGCTCGACTGGAAGGTTCCGCGCTATCTGAAGACGGTCGGCGGGCTCGCGCGGCGCCGGCTGAGTGCGCGCGTCGGCTGAGCGTGCCGGGCGAGTTCGCATCGCCGCGGAACGCGCTGTGGTTCGGTCGCGGCGGCGCGCGGCGGCTGCGTTGCGTGTATCGGCTGGAGGCGGAGGGCGCGCGTATTGTTCTCGAGCTGCACGCAGCTACGTTCGGTCGTGAGCCACGCTGCTCCACGCGTGCTGACCCTCTCACGGGGCGACCCGCGTGTGCCCCGGAACCCGTCGAGCCGCGCGCTCCGGATGCAGAAGATGACGACGACACGCCCGTCGACTTCGACGGCGACGACGATGCCCCCTTGCGTGTTCCTCATCTGAAGATGTATGAGACACCTTGGCCCGGCTACAGGGTGAGTGTTGCACCGCCCCTCGAGTAATTCTGGCGTGCGTATGATACAATGGCAACCTTATTCTTTGTCAGGTGCCCATAGCGTGCATTTGTGATAACGGTAGCACACCGCTGCGGCTGGAGGTGAGTGGCGGCGCGCTGGAGCTGGAGCTGGTGGCGCGCGCGCTACTGCCCGCCGAGGATCACCGACACGTGCAGTTTCGTGGCACATGGTCGCGCGCGCCGGCGCTACATTGTGCCGCTCGACGACGCTTGCCGCCGCCCGGCGCACGACTAAACCTCGTCTATCCCTACAGGTGGGAATGAATTAAGATAAACATTTTAAAAGCAGGTTTAGCTTATATTAGTGGCGTATTTAGACTGGCACACCTTTAAGGTCCTGGGTTCAAATTCCGGGTTGGATAATCACAATTTGTGTTTCGAGTTTTTTATTTAGAAAAAGAATCCCGGTAATGGGTATAGTAATGCGTTCGGTGATGATGGAAATAAGCTTTGCCTCTTCCTACCTCTTCATGGAAACTGGCGTGAGTCTACGCCTGAGTTCAATTGTATAATTCACATCAGTTTAAATCAATTTACGTACAGCGGGAACAGAATGTCAGAGTGTGGTGAGACGCCGTTCCTGCTGGCAGCCCGCGGTAATCGGTCGGTGTTCCTGCGCGTATGGGGTGAAGAGCTACCGCCGCCGGCACCCGGAGCCGACCCGCCGCCCTGCTCTACTTCCAACAGAGTACTTGTATACGATGCGCACTCCGCGAGGTGAGTCCTAGCTATACACTACTGTATGATCGTGATGTATACGTTCAAATAATAATGGCGTCGTTTGATGCAGGTTGGTGCGCGCGATCTGTCCGAGCGCTGAGGGTCGCGCCGTGCACGTGTTCACTGATGAATGGTGGGGTCGCGGCGGTGCCGGTGGTGGCGGTGGTGGCAGTGGTGGCAGTGGTGGTGGTGGTGTCGTCGGGCGAGGTGCGGCGCTGCTGGTGGTGTGGGCGGCACGTGAGCCTGGCGGCGCGCGGCTCGCGTGGATGGAGGTGTGGCGCGCCGGGCCGCCCTCGTCACCCGGCGGTGCGTGGCCCAACGCGAGCGCCGCGTGCGCACACCCGTGCATCGCACTGGGCGCCTGCATGGCGGGCGCACTGTGGTGTGACGGCGCGGCAGACTGTCCCGGCGGCGGCGACGAGCACGGAGCGTGCGGCGCGGGGGCGCGGCTGCTGGCGGCGCTGGGCGCGGGCGGGGCGGCGGGGGCGGCGGGCGCGGCGGCGTGCGGCGCGGCGGCGCTGCTCGTGCTGGCGGCGCTGGCGGTGCGACGGCGGCGGCGCGCCGGAGCCGACAAGCGCTTGCTGGGCGCACTGGCGGCGGGCCGGCGTCTCACGGAGGAGCTGCTGTACGACGCGTCGCGTGCCTCCTCGGCGGCCTCCTCCTGACGCCGCGAGCGCTCCGTCGAGTACATCCACGTGGATCGCGAGACCACGGTGTGACGGAGCGCCCCCGCCGCCCCCGCCGCCCCCCGCCGAGCGTCACTGTCGCGAGTGCCCTCCGTGTTGCAGTGTGTGGTGTCACGGTGTGCAAGTGTCTCAGTGCGCGGTGTGACGACACTAGTGCGTATGTTTTCGGTCACATGAGTTATGTTCAGTGGAGTGTGGGACACTGCGCTCGCGCGTCGACGCCGCTCGAGTTCGCGCGAGGCGACGCGGTCCCGCTCTTGTTGTATGTATGTACGTATGTATTGTATATTTAATTGTATATTATGATCACTGACGAACTGTCCCGTCCCTCGTTTTCGTTAAGTTACGAGCGCTGCAATAAACACATAGTTCTACGAACTGTCGCGACACGTGCGCGCTTGTTTTATTTAATAACCCAATATGTTGTACAGTTTTTTTACCTAACACGGCCCTGGCTAGGAGACTAAGCCCATTAGAGGGAAATTTATAATGTTCAAGGAATAACCAATTAAATTGTGATGAAAATTACTGAAATCCAAAGCAAAATTCACTTGTTGCTCTATTATCAATAACTATGTAGTAATAATTTCGGCTCTAAAAGGATGCAAATGAAAAACAGAGCCTCTTTTGTCCCGAGTTTATTAATATATTCTTCTTCTTCTACCTGCCCTGTAGGTAGTAGTAGTACAGTTTTTTTGAGCTCTAACATAAGAGTTCTTGACTCAATCAATTGCAAGAATTCCGTACCGAATATATTTATATTGAGACTTCCACAACAGTAGTAGTTGTAACAAATTCATGGACGTACTGCTGGCACAAACGGCGTACGTTGTATTTATATGAGAGGCGTGGTGTGTCACAGCATTCCCATACAACTATGCACTTACATAGCTATGCGATGTGTGCGCGTGTCCCTACATGCCCTTGTCCCACTCGCGGTGGCGTCGGCACAATATGCTTTATAAAACATGTTACAGAAACATTTGTCTTGTTGTTTTTACGACCGGTCGCTTACTAGACGTCAACTCCTCTGGGGAGGAATCACCCAGATCCAAAACATATCTATAGTTATAGTTGTTTTGAGTGGTAGAGCCAAGCTGTAGACAGTTTTGTTAACGGAATGAATGGGCCGGGCCGGCTGGATCGGGTCGTTACCACTGTCTTACAGAATACTGAAGTAAAGTAGCTGCTTGCTGCTGCGTTTCGTATGGTTCGCTACTTCTGGTGTTGTGGGTGTACATGGGTGGTTGAGGTCACATACCATCAGGTGATCCTCTTGCTCGTTTGCCGGCCTACGCTATAAAAAAAGTGTATTTCTCTCACTCTCGGTCTCTCGCTTCACAACCGGCTACTCGTCCAGTGCGTCACGGAGCCTGTCATAAATATGTAATATATATTATGTCCAATACGAGGCCCAAACGCCAGCTCCTCCTCCCAATTCCCATTCTAATCCAGGGGCGATAACGTATCTATGATTCTTCTAGTTTTTTGGTACTTACCGATGATGGAGATCACTTACCATCATGTGGCCTACTTGCTCGATGACCGGTCTCTGATATTACAAATTTTCTAATAAAGAGCGTAGAGCTTACACATGTTCAATTTTGTTTTTACACTTTCACCGATCAACTGCATTCATCTCGGTTTATTCCTGCACGCTGGGTGTTACGTGGAATAAAAGATAACGATGTGTGTATGTATGTACAAACATATATCACATGCTGATATTGTGGTTAATCGTGTGCTGCCAATGTCTGATTTTTTTTATGAGAGTGAATAAGGCCACAGAGGTATGCAAGGATCGTAGCAAGTGTAAATCTGGTGTCGCTGCCTACCCCTGTAGGAAACAGGCGTGAGTTTACGTATGTATGCGAATGTCTGTCTGCATGGCTCGTATATATATGAGAGGTCATATATAAATATATGACCCCGATCTCTCCGATCCCGCAGCAGACTCGGTCCACTGCCACTCAGTCAGGCGGGATCACAATCCAATTACAGTAGATTTAGCATTCGAAATTAAAACGGATTACCATCGGAGCCGTCCCGGCGTGATGTCATGTCGTTCATTACAGCTGCAGCGGTCTCTTTGTATATTCTTTCACCCACACAAATGGCTAATAAACACGTACAGCAACAAGTGCCATGATGACGTACCCGTATTCAATTGACATGATCCGCTGTAAACAGGAGTGCATCATATAAAACGCATTGTCGCGGTTGCTGGTTGTGCAACAATTTTTTTTATGGCAAAGGCCGGCAAACGAGCAAGTGCTCACCTGATGGTGAGTGATCTCCACCGCCTATGTACGCCCACAATACCAAAAGAATCATGGGTGCGTTGCCGACCTTAAAGGAAAGGGATAATTAAGGAGTTGGGAAGGGGAGGGGGTTTCGGCACTATTTGGGCTATAACATTCACGAATACTTCTAACATCGGCAATTATTGAAATTGCGGTTGCATTGGTGCTGTATCGCATTTGACTGACTAGGTAACTAGTAACTTCGTTCAATCGTTATATCAAGAGTAGCGCTCAGTCACTGCGTCCAGATTACGAAACAATATAATATGTACCTAAGACTAAAAACCAAATGTGCGGAGTTAAGGGCTCAGCAGCTGTATCGAGATTCAAATAACGGTTGAATCACCGATCACTGGTTGTATAATCAGTATCGTTCCTTCACTGTCAAAATGTTATTCAACTTGAGATACGGAGCGATGAGCGCAGGTCGGGAGGTACACGGGAAGGTTGAGACGTTGAGTGGCGACTGGTGGGTCTACAGTTAACGCGTTTAACGAAGCAGCGCGGATCGAACCCTTCCGCCGAATACGGTAATCACATCAATTACATTAATCTGCATGAAATTTGATTTAGTTCGAGACACGAGGCGGGGAGGCGGGGAGGCGGGCAGCAGGGATGGTTGCTTGTACTGCAGCTCATGTACGAGCTAAAGGTAAAGGTGGTACGGAATAGATGTCCGAGCGCTTTGTATGTAATGCAGTTATCAAAGTAAATCTTGTATATCTTGTCAATGTGCAAGTAAAATAGGAATCCAACACTTTAGTTTACCAACTTTTACATTTATACCAATAGAAAGTAGGTTCATACGTGTCACATTGTAATTACATTATTTTATATATACATGCATACGCATTCACGCCTGCAATCCCTGAAGGGGTAGGCGGAGGTGTAACTATCGTCATACCGGGCATAATTCTCTACTCCGAGCTGATAATAAGCATTTCGTTATAGAGAAACCCAGAACTATTTTTACCCGACCCGGCGATCGAACCCGAGACGTAACTTTCAAATTCAAATTCAAATCATTTATTCTGTAAATTGGATCATAAATATCACTTTTACATATCAATCATTTTTTAAGCTATATTACATTTACGACGGCATTTCAGGGCTAGCCATGAGAAGAAATGCCGAAACAAACTCATGGATTATGGCCTCTTTTAATGTCCAGACATTGTTTTACAGAAATTATGCGAGTGTAATGTACAGAAATTCCTGGCTTGGCCCTTTCAAGAGATAGCCAAAAGTATATCAGACATACGTAGCACTCGCACTCACATTAAAAAAATAAATGAAATAATTTATAACAAAAAAAAACAAAATGTCAATATTCCCTTACAAACTAATATTGCGCCAATAGAGCAGTCAATATTAAATAATATAATATATAAAAAAAAGAGAACTATGTACATCCAATTTTGTAAGGAGTGAGCGGCTTAATTCCAAGCTGTTTTGTCTTCCAGGTAATCTTTCACATTATAATAACCTTTTGGGCAAAGCCTGAGTTTAATACATAATTTAAATTTATTAAGGCCTAATAGTTGAATATGGCTTGGAATTTTGTTGTAGAAACGTATACTTTGACACTTGAAGGAGTTACTAATTTTTTTAAGTCTGGTCATGGGCAATGTGGCAACACTGGGGTTTTACCACGCTTCCCGCGGTGTGGATTTTTGACAGTTAAATATAGCAGTTACAACATAATGTGGCGTACTAATTAATTACGAACCTAACACATAAATACAACATTGGCGACGAGGATTACAACTTACAAGAACCGTTATAATTTGTGCTACCGTGAAGTGAGAAAAAAATCTAGTGAAAAGTGATTATCCCACTAGCAAATATTACTGCAACTAGTTGAACATGAATATTGTGGTTATGGAAAATGGCCGATCGTCCCGATGAATTGGCGGAATTTGTAGACGCTGAAGCCAAAACTGAAATATTAACAATATCGGAAGAAATCAAACATTTTATCAGACAAGGACGAACTTCGTGGATTTATACTTATTCGAAAAAGGAATTACTACTTATTATAAAACAACTAGAATTACCAGTCAGTGAAAAAGCCAATTTGGAACAAATTAGACAACAATTACGAATTATTATCAAGGATACATTAAAAGATAATACGATGAATAATACACTCGGAGAATTGGATTCTTTTGGTGGTGGTAGCTGGGATGTGTATAAACAACAGTTGGATTGTTATATCATGCTGAACGATATTAAAAGTGACAAAAGGCTTCCTTTACTAATTACAAAACTGAAACCACATGTGTACGAAATACTCAATACACTATGTGCGCCCCAATTACCTGTATCGCTGAAGTATGATGACTTGTGTGAAAAACTCACAGACCACTATCATCCTAAGGACCATGCTATGATTTATAAATCCAAGTTCAGAGCAAGAAACCAAAATCAAGGTGAAAACATTGATGACTATGTACTGGCTCTACGTGAAATTGGTAAAAAGTGTAACTTTCACATCCTGGATGATGAATTGAAGGAAAGATTAATTAATGGAGTGATAAACAAACAATTAAAGTTTGAACTGTTGAAGAACAGCGAGAAAACCTTGGTTGATATGATAAAGTTAGCAAAAATGATGGAAGTTGCTAATATAGAAGTCACAGAACAAACAAATTTAATGAAAATAAATATTGATAAATCAAAATGGAGGATTAAGCAACGAACAAATGGACAAACTCAAGTAACAAGTGATTGGGCATGTTTCTGCTGCGGGAAAAGAGGGCATTCAAAGAAAGACTGCCGTTTAAAGGATAAGTACTGCAGCGAGTGTGGACAAAAAGGACACATTTTTAGGGTTTGCCGTCGAAAACAATTGGTGTCAACAAAAAATTTGGAATTGGAAGAAAATACAAATATTGTAGAAATACAGAATAAACAACAAGACAAGGAAGGCATGGACATTTATGAGGATTTTCAAATGTATTCCTTGGGAAATAATAAAATTGATCCAATGATGCTAGAGGTAAATTTTGATAATAATTTATGTTATTTTGAAATTGATACAGGTGCAGATGTGTCAACTATGTCTCAAAGCAAAGTGTTAAATTTCTTCCCTGATAGACAAATTAAACCATGTAATGTTTTATTTAAAAATTTTGATCAAACCATGTCTTCTCCAATTGGTGTCATTGAGCCAATAACAGTAACATATAAAGGTAACAAAGCATTAAATCAAAGGTTATTTGTAGTAAAAGATGGTTTACCTGACATAATTGGTAAGGACTGGTTACAGGCATTGACACTATGGCCTTTAAAAGTTGAATCTAATAAAAAAGTTAATATATGTAAAAGTGTAAACTATGAAGAAATGTTTGTAAAAAAGTTTCCAGATTTATTTAGTCCAGGTTGGGGTAACTTTAAAGGTGGTGACATAAAATTGAAATTAAAAAAAGGAGCTAAACCTAAATTTTTACCAGCAAGAACAGTTCCATTTGCATTAAAAGAAAAAGTAAACAATGAAATTGAGCGTTTATTGAAAAATAAGAGAATTGAGCCCATTGAATATAGTGAATGGGGAACTCCAGTGGTACCCATACTAAAAAAAGATGGGACAGTGAGGCTATGTGGCGACTTTAAGGTTACCCTCAATGAATACCTGGAAATAGATCATTTTCCTTTACCCACAATTCAACATATTTTAGTGAAACTACAGGAAGGAGACTGTTATTGTGAACTAGATTTAAAGGAAGCTTACCACCAAGCCCCACTCTCTAAGGACTCACAAGATATAACAACAATTGTTAAAAATAAATAATTAAACCATTTTGCATAAGTGTGTGTGTAGTTATAAGTAAGTTTATGTAAGAAGTGTCTAAAGGTTTATTATGCTGGGGGAGAGTGTGGCAACACTGGGGTTTTACCACGCTTCCCGCGGTGTGGATTTTTGACAGTTAAATATAGCAGTTACAACATAATGTGGCGTACTAATTAATTACGAACCTAACACATAAATACAACAGGCAATATCAGTTTATTCTTATTTCTAGTATTTATCTTATGAATGTCGCTGTTTGTTGTAAAAGTATTAATATTCTTTTTTACATACATTAGGTTCTCATATATATACTGAGAGGCGACAGTCAATATATTTATTTCTTTAAATAAATCCTTTAACGAGTGCCCACGATTTAGTTTGTAAATTGATCGAATGGCTCTTTTCTGCAGCACAAAGATAGTTTGAATGTCGGCAGCATTCCCCCACAATAAAATGCCATACGACATTACACTATGAAAATAACTAAAATATACTAGTCTTGCTGTGTCTACATCAGTTAACTGGCGAATTTTGTAGACCGCGTAAGCTGCAGAGGTAAGCCTAGGAACATATCAGTATTACCACGTACGCATTACAACTGCGCCATTGAGACAATCAAATTATTTTATTATTCGATTATATAGCGGAGGATGCTCAGATCGGGTGAAATGGAGGTGTCTTATGGCCATTCCCTATATTCTATCTATCGACAGATTTGGGTACTATCGGTAGTGTTTTAACAGATCTTCCATACAAAATGTGTCAAAATTTTACTGCCGGTAAGCAAATCTGTTGATAGACAGATTATTGGGAATGGCAATTAGTGGATAGGCGACCCGCGCACTAGCCGAGGTAACGCCAGGTTGAAAGAAAAATTATTCGAAAAGTTAACAATTTATAAAGGGAAATATGACAAAAACTGCATTATTTCATAAAAAATGTTTTTTACTTAATGCCTGATATGTAGAAGTATAAATAGATTAGAGAACTGAATGAATTTAGTAATTATAAGAAATATAGTTTAGAGTTATGAATGATAAATATTGTTGCAGTCTAAAAGATTATCTTGATAAAATTTTGAATATATTTAATCCTACTTAAATCTTAAACTATTGAATGCCAATATGGCGGGTCATAGTTGTACAACCATAAAATGCAATTTTGTACCATAGATAATTCTATATAAGTACCACAATAAATACTAAAAACAAATAAATAAAATTTCAAAAATACTGTAAAAAAACTAGGTATACTTTTGCATACTAATGATATTTAATTAATGTAAAGGTAGCAAAAGTCTTGCCGAGGCATGACGCTCCAGCGATTGCGTCATTGTCATCTGATAGCTTATTTAAATGCTTATTTGTTAAATATGACGGGTAATGTAGTACATATGAGCTGTGACACAACGATGTTTAACAACTAAAGCGTTAATGCAGGACAGTGCAGTTATAGATCCAGCGCTGCAGCGGCTCAACTCAGCCATATCTCAAAGAGAGTTCATAGTGAGGTATGACCGTCTACGGTGCCGACAGAACTGAGCTCTTTATATGCGGAGATTGATGGAGCAGAGGTTGGATGAAGGACGCGCTGAGAATCTTCATGTTTTAAACTAATTACATGCAATTTAACCTTACATCCGCGATTCGTATCGCGTTATATTTTAGCATGGTGAGGTATATTAACAATGTGTTATGAAAAATAATATTAGTTCCATGTTTACGCTATGTAATTACAGGTGTGAAAACTGAAAACCAACATATCAAGTACGTGTAATTAAGTATTTAGTCATGTAATACATTGTTATAAACACGGGTCACGTAGCCATGTGCTACGACGATGGCTACGGCGTAGAGCTCGCTTTGCAGAATGGAAAGTCGTAGTTTATTTCATGTTCATGTTCGAAATATTACCTAAGTAATTTTTACAGGCGTGGTGTGTAGAGTGCAGTGAAGCGAACCTACATTGGCCCCTCTAATTAGTTTAGGCATAGTTATGAATGAATATGTAGTGGGCGAGTCCATCTGTTTGTCGAGTGCTAAGTGGCGCACGACGGCGACACGTCACGGTGTTAATTTCCTACCTTACACAAACTATGTTTATCTTCTTAACAAGAGTTGCGCTCAGTGTGATTGAATATACATAAGTATTATATGATAGCTACATAAACATGTTTTGAAATATTCGTCAATGCGGATGCTTTGCAATCTAGGATAACTACATAGCAAACTGATAAACTATAATATGAGATGGGTATTGTCACCTACGCTTACAGCTTACTTGCACTTATGTCACTGTAATCACTGAACAGGGTGTTGTAACAGGCTACACTGACGAAGCTTTTATAGCATATCATATGTTAAACATCATGTTGTAAATCGCACGACAAGTATAGTGTTAATAGACGTGTGCATTCTATATCGTTATCATCATGTAATCAGCGCGTCCTAGAGCGACGCATGATAGTTGACGTCACCACGGCGCGACATGGCGCGACATGGCGCGACATGGCGCGACACGACGCAGAGCGGCTGGACCTCGGGCAGGCTTGGCGCGGGCCTGTGTGGCGGCAAGGAAGGGGAGCGGTCTGTGTATTTATGGTGGCCATTCCTTAACCCTAACAAGATCGTGGCAGGTGTGCGCTTGTAATCATCACGCTCATTTCTCAAGTGAGCGAGGTCGGGATCGCCATCCCCCGCGCCCCCGCGCCCCCGCACCCGTTCTAGAGCTCGTGCGCGTTTGAGTTAAAATATTTTACAACCTGCGAGACCGACGCGACGCCGCGCCGCACTGCCGGGATGAAATGTGACGTCACGCTGCCGAGCACAAACAAACACACACACACACACACATATATATAATAAAATAAATAAATACACCCAACAGTACCATGCACTTTGTGACGTTGGTTTGTGGCTGAAAAGCGTGATAAAGAGTGGTGTTGCGTGTTAATTGCGTAATTGTTCGTGGTGATGTATTTATAACAACGGTGATTATATGTACTAAATTATTTGGTTATACGACGCGCCGCGGCTCTTATTCGAGTGATTTTCGCTTTGTGTCAATCGGATTAAGGATTTTATTTCGAAGACAATACGCAACATTCTCTGCGGCGGCGTGGCACGGTGCGGCGCGGCGGGTGGAGGGGGGTGTGAAGCTGCTTCGCTATGAAAGACTAATCGTATCGGCGGCTTATCTATCACCCTGTGTCAGCATTCCAACAAAAAATATTATTATATATAATAACGTATAGAGAATGTTGTTTTAATATATTTGCAGGAAATATACGTATCACAAAGTCCACAGGGTGGAACTGGGGCTGGTGAGCCTTGAGGTTGATTAGTCCTCGTTCTTATTGTATCTCTTGTACAGTGGGTGGGTATCTAGGTACCCCCCACCTACTACTTATAAAAAAAAACTGCATCAATTGTACATGTACCACCTAACGCCTGCCAATAAATGCTTTCTTTCTTTCTATTTGCTTATCTCACCGCATCTACTTGTCAGTCGACTATTTTAATGAACGTTATTTTTGAAGTGAAACTTCTTTAGGCGCGTTGGGCATTTATGAGATTGGAAAAAACCATTGAACTCGCGACACTGTTACTGACACCTCTGTATATAAGTATCTACATATATTGACCCCGTTTACACGAGAGTTGACTTTGGGTTGAAATACATTGATAATATAACTATATATAATATAAACATAATATATTGTGTATATACGTACACCTTACAGATATATTCATGTCGGAACTTTTCGAATCGAAAAAGTATTTTTTTCCTGACGATTCACAAAATACACACGTAATTGTTCAAGTTTTCACTTCTGTCGGCACTCCGGGAGTGCCACTGTTTTTAAGAAACGTTAATGAGGAGGAATTGAATTACCGCTAATGTGTTGACATAAACAAACGTCACGAGAGCAAACCTCCACACTTCCAGCGCCCTTCACCCTGCCATTAAATTCTCACCTACTAGTCGCTACTGTCATGGGAACGCTCTATTCAGGGTCCCATTGTACCTTCTTATATTTTTAAGCGGGAAAACCTTAAATCAATGGTAGGTAAAATGAAACATCGACGACGTATATTCTTTGCCGTCGTAGTATCGTAGGAACCTATTCTTCATTGAATTGTTATTTAATTTAATTTAATTTGTGTGTTAAATGATTTGCAAACCTCACCTAGCCGATTTGGAGTGTAAGTGAGCCACCAACATCTTAGGCCCAAAGTTAACCTCACCTGCACGTGGTACACTCTGCCGAACAACGGACGAGGCAATGGTGAAATTTGGTTCCCGTTGCAGCTTGTGGAGATCAGACGTGATATCGCCTCACATAACATGAAATACACCGTCAAATCATGATGGGAAAAGGAACCCTGGTAAGCCGGGATAATTCCAGGATGAAACAAACGACAGAAACGATTGCAAACCGCACTAGAGGGAAGCCCAGATTAAATATAGAAAAAAATATATGAAGCGACATCGTACATCGCTAGTGGTAGTGTGACAGTTTGATGAAATACAAAATGATAAAGGAGTGACCTAGCCCATATTAACCTAATACAGAGGGGGATGGCATAAAAGGGTGGAAGTTTATGTCCTGTAGTAGAATGAGTAAAGCTGTTGTGAATAAATGAAATGTGGCTAGGTGATTCTTGTGAATGATTTTATAATGACAGTGGTTTAGTGCGGATGCGACGGGAATCCAGGCAGTTAGGGGTTCTGGTGGCGATATTGTTATTTATGCACCGGATGGATCAGATCACCTGATGGAGCGCTTGCGACCGGATCGTTACCACGGTCACACAGAACATCGACGTAAAGTAGGGGCTTCCTACTGCGCTTCGTACGGTGAGTGATATATCCGGAGGCACAAAACTCCCCCATCACAATCACTTAATTATCCCTTTCCTTTAAGGTCGGCAACGCGCCCATGGTTCTTCTGGTAATGTGGCCGGGCATGGGCGGTGGAGATAACGTACCACCAGGTGATCTACTTGCCTGTTTGGCGGCCTATGCTGTAAAATAAACCCAAGGATTACCTTATATCGTGTGTTTTCGGCTACTATTCATTGTATTGACTTATAAAATAAAACACTCCATCTATTTCCATACCCTTCTTCCCAACATACGAGTATTATGATTGTGTTTTCAATAAAAGTTGTTTTACGAGGCTTGTTTGTGCTTCTGCTTATCCCTAGTTCTCATCGCTACTCTTGTTATAGCTTATCTACAGTAGTAGAGCGTGGAAGTTGTTTTTCACATGTATAGTACAGTTTGCTGATGTGGGTCAGGGCGCCAGGCGCGGTGTTCGGCAGTGTTCGGCGATGTTCGCCGGTGTTCGGCTGTGAGAAGGCCTACGAGGGAGGAGTGCCGCCGGAGGGCCACGCGTTATAATTTCATTTGCAAGTTTAATTAATTTTAACCTTTTGAGAGTCGCGCCACTCGCGTACATTATTCATGTATTTGCACAAACATTAGCGCGCCACTCTGTCCGCCACACTGTACCTGCGCTCCCTTAAGACCTCTTATACGAGATGTTTGCTGTCGCTGTTATTTTAAATATATTATTACGCATGAGATCATTAAACGCAGTGACCTTTGGCGACCACTTTCAGCTACTTTACCAGCCAGTTAGATCATTCATCATGCATGGATTACACGTACTACAAAGTAGCAGAGACGCTTGTTAAGTTCATCATATAATCGGTTTGCTTCAAAAAATAGTGAACCACTGCTCGCATACTATGACATATTATGACTTGACTTACAGCAATATTAGTGTCTTCTCCAACAAATTATAATAACACAGGTCTTTATCTTCGAATGGGTAAGCAGCAGTGCAACTAGTTCATCCACGATCGCGAGCTTATTTCTGTTCAATGATAGTTGGCGAGATTATCGCCATATAGGGCACAAATTCTAATTCCGGGCTATTGCCCGGCCCACAGGACCCATGACCTCACCGGCTTCTCAGCCTAAGCACTTTTTTTATAGCATAGGCCGGCAAACGTGCAAGTGGGTCACCTGATGGTAAGTAATCTCCACTGCCCATGTACGCCCACAATACCAAAACAATTATGGGCGCGTTGCCGACCTTAAAGGAAAGCGATAATTATGAGAATGGGAAGGGTTGGAGATGTGTTCCTCCAGATATCTCACTCACCGTACGAAATGCAGCAGCAAGTTACTACTTCACTTCGGTTTTCTGTGAGACAGTGGTAACGACCCGGACGAACCAGCCCATTCATGCTGTAGACAAAAGTGTCTACAGCGTGGCTCTACCACTCAAAAAAACGCTGCCACTAGACCCAAAGTGGCGATTATTTTTTATTGTAGCGAAATCAAAATATCAAAAAGCATACCTTTTAATAGCACGTGTATTTCAGGCTATAATGTCGGTGACCGTAGTTACTCAACGCGACGTCCGCGTCACAGCGCGGCGCCTCATTAATGAAATTTTAATGTATATCGTCAGACACACGACATTCTATGTACATAAGGTTATTACGTTACACAGGAGCCGGGATTTTCTTTCAAGGGGTTTTGATAACAATTAAATTATCAGCCGGTAGCTATGGTGGGTGCGGGGTGTAGTGCGGGGCGGCGCGGTGCGGGGCGGCACGGTACGGCGCGGGCAGGGGCGGGAGAGGGTGTGTTCACGCTTATCAAACGCTTGCGGTTTAATTGCAGGCCAAGTTTCATCCGCGTAGGATTTTAACGATAAGAGGTGAGGGATCGCGGTGCGAGGGCCGCGGGGCGGGGCAGTGCGGGGCGCGGGGTGCAGGGCGCGGGGATAATACTCTGACTGATGATAAGTTTGTGCAAGCTTCTGTAGTTGCAGACTGCAGAGCTAAACATATAAAAAGTTACGTCATGTGAGAGTTCGTAGACAAAACACCACAGCGAAGTTGAAAGTAATAAGTATTTTCTCTACTTTATCTCTACTATTGACATATCGAGTTGAATATTCTATTGCTTCGATAGAAATAACTATAGAGATTACCAGATAAAACTGTTATATCACGACAAAATGAGTCCACATAACCATCTCGTCTTGTATATTATTACGATAAGAACCCTGGTCTGTTGAGAGCAGCAACAGTAACACCGCGCCGCGCTGCGCAGGTTGTAAGCCTCTAGTTATCAACACCATGCACCAGCACGTCTTGTAACTACGTCGGTATCATGCATCGTCGAGACTGATGTGTTTCTATAGCACTAGTCGATAATCGAGCAAATGGGTGTTCTGCTAGTAAGTGACCTCCGCCACTCCACATCGTGTATACCCACAATACCAAAAGAACCATAGACGCATTGCCGACCTTAATCCACATTCGAGCCGGCACATTCATGCTGTAGGCAAAAGTGTCTACAGCGTGGCTCTACCACTTATACAACATACGCACTCACGCCTGTAATCCCCGAAGGGGTAGGCACAGGTGTAACCAGTAACCCACATTTCGCCGAGCGTATCTCCGCCCCACAATGTGATAGGGGGCGAGCCTTTCGCCATACCGGGCACAAATTCCAGACTCCGGGCTGAGCATTTCGTTATGGAAAAACCCAATACCACTTTACCCGACCCGGGGATCGAACCCGAGACCTCAGCGTTAGCCTCAATCGTAACGCGTACGCATTACAACTGCGCCATTTATAGAAGGTTCTATTAATAACGATGTAAATGACGTAGAATGTAATTAGCATAATTATTGTAAGTTTATATAATGCCTCGCTCCCGCGTCACATCCGCGGTCCCACTGACCCGTACAATTTAATTAGGTAATGTTTCAAGCAAAGACCAGCTTTGAAGTAGAACAAACACGCGCGGCCTGTAACTATGCACTTTTAATCAAGTTACATGAGACGATACTGGAACTGGAGTTATATTTTATGAGGGAGGACAGCTCCGGCTGCATGCCACATACGCACACTGATCCAAAAAGCAAGGCATACATCAGCATATGTTAGGGCAGGAGTGGTGACATAACAGGTGTAGTATTCTCAGTGGTCGCTGTATGCGTACCTTTTATGTGTTTATTTCTATTAAAGTAGGTTAATAGAGTGATTGTGTGTGAACCGGTGCAGGGAGTGAGTTATAATCGGCGCGGTCGGTGGCTGTTGACCTGGCCCCCCCCCGCCCCTGCGTCTTCACCCGCCGTCATTACCTCGCCCTACTTGCCCATGTACGCCGTAAAGCACCGGAGCCGCGCTGGTTAATGCGACCGGACCGAGTGTTTTATAACACAATTTATTATGTCGAATATAAACAGAGTACATATTGTGCTCTGGATCGGTTAACAGGGCTATGGCTCGGGACACTCACCACTCACACTGCACTGCACTGCGCTGCGTTCCCTTGAAGTTTGTTTATGAACCTATTTAATTTGCTAAGCGACCATATTTTTTTTTGTATTGCATCAGCCGGCAAACGAGCCAGTGGGTCACCTGATTGTAAGTGATCTCCACCGCCCATATATGCCCACAATACTAGAAGAATTATGGGCGCGTTGCCGATCTTATAGGAAAGGGATTAAGGGATTGGGAAGGGGAGGGGAATTTGGGCCTCCGGATATCTCACTCACCGTACGAAACGCAGCAGCAAGCTGCTACTTTACGCCAGTTTTCTGTGAGACAGTGGTAACGACCCGGACGAGCCGGCCCATTCATCCTGTAGACAAAACTGTGTACAGCGTGGCTCTACCACTCTATACGATGTTCCTGATCTGGTTGATCTATGCTGAACTAGTTGTTCGAAATTGCGTACATGGCTTTACGTGATCGTATTATTGCGCTGCAAGCATGCCATTCAGTTGTGTGGGATAAAATCGGCTACGTGTGCGATATACGAAGATAACAACAATATGTTTTTCCCGTTAACGTGACGTCAAACATGTTTAATACTATTTTATTAATTAGGGTAATTGCAGCCACTGTGGTACAAAGTGAGTTTAGTCTGTCCAGTTCAAGCTGAACGTCATTTCTGAGTCCTGACGTATATTTATAATTCATTCATAATAAATTCATGACAAAGTAATTAACCGACTTCAAAAAGGAGGAGGTTCTCAATTCGGTGCGTTTTTTTTCGTTTTTTTTTATGTATGTACATCGATTTCTCCGGCAGATATCCGACCGATTTTGTTTGAAAAAAATCACTCGATAGAGTTTAGCTGCGATGTGGTCCCATATAAATTTGGTTAAGATCTGATGTCGAAGTGCGGAGACAAAAAACTAAAACTCCTCAACGGACAACAGTACACTCGTCGCGATTGTGTTATTGTGTTGAAATTGACATGCTATTGCTTGAAGTCGGTTTCTAAGTTTTAGTAAACGTTATGTTATTAGACATATTATATACATGATAGTTGAAAAACATGTGCAATAATGTAATTAGAGTCGACAAACAGAGTTATAAAGGCACGCTACGAGTCGCGTCGAGTATCTGAGGAGGCCACTAGACTATTCTCTCGTCCCACTGTGCGATGCACGGGTGACGTGACAGGGAGGTTACAGGGGTGGTGCGGCTCGGCGAAAGCAAAGTTTGGTTAATAAATTGGAACAATCACCGCGAGGCGCGAGTGACGTTAACTGCATCGTCCCTAAATTCCGCCCGCGGAGAACAGCTCGTACATCACGATTCATTCTGCTACTACTTATTTTTACTGCCTCAATAATAAAACCATTTGCTTGAATAACGAGACGAGCAAGTCGCTCGCCTGATGTTAAAGGTCACCTGCCCATAAACAGAAGCTATGTCACAGAGGACTCTGGATTACGGAGCACTCGTCATCCCGAGACATAAGATGTTTAATCTCATAATGCCCAGTAATTTCACTGGCTTCAATGTCCTTTAAACCGAAACCCAACAGTTGCAGTTACACACTGCTGTTTGGCGGCAGAAATAGACAAGGCGGTGGTACCAACACAGACGGCTTCTCGCATACGAGGGACCTACCACCTTGTAGCATCAAATATATACCAATACGGTGAAACTTGTCATAGAAGTTGCTTCATTTGGCATATTTGTACTACTTTTGCGTCATTTGGCCAATGGAAAATCAAGATAGCGTGCATAGTTGCTTTTGAATTATATAACACAAATACGCAATTACAGTGCTGCCATTACACTCAAAAGATCTCCCGTTATGCTCGCTTCGTCGGCAACTACAATATAGAAATTGTGAGCCGAGTGAGTGGAGTATATTGTCTGCGGGGCATTTAATCCACATCGGTGTGCGGTGGGCGGGGTGCGGGGTGCAGGGTGCACAGTGTGCATGCCGCGGATGCGTGCTCTTGTTATTACAAATTGTTGAACTCTACCCTCCCGCCCGGCCTAGAGGTAGTCAGTGGAAATGTCCTCAGAACCTCTATTTACTTTACTAAACAAACGAAAATCTGTGCGACGTCACTTTGATTCGTTGAATCCCTACTCGGTTGTAATAAGGTCTATATTACCGACGCGACGTCTGAATGTGGATAGTCGTCGGTTGTTATTTTTAGTGAGACGTTCTCTTGACGTCTGTAACGTAATAAAGTGAAGCTCTGCGCTGAATTATTTATCTGCACCGTCTCACTCCCCCCCCCCCGTCCGTACCCGCACACACCTCCCGCGCCCACACTACACCTTCAAACGGAGCGATGCTCCTTTTAGCAAATATTTCAGTATTTCTTGCACAATTGTTATGAAACCATTTGGAATTAATAAACACACCGAGCGTACAGCCTGCCAAGTGCCAACACTTCAAGTGCGTATTCATGTTCTTCATGTTTATGATATTGTAAGATAAATTCATACTTTTTGCTGTACGAATAAAACATTACGACCCACTTTCTTAGCTACATAATATTGTTGTGTTTCTTATAATATGACCATTTATGTCTTTAATTAATGTGTATTTGTAATGTGAGTACGACATGCACAACGAGCATGGGAGAGTGGCACAGGAAAGAGGACTACATGTTTTCATCGATTATATTACTGCAATAGATTATAAGTCCTAACACTTCACATTCGACATCTACGTTGAGACAAACCATAAGCTTTCCTATTCCTAAAACACTTCTTCAGTGGTAGAGCCACGCAAAAGACTCTTTTGTCTACAGCATGAATGGGCCTGCTCGTCCGGGTCGTTACCACTGTCTCACAGAAAACCGGCGTAAAGCAGCTGCTGCTTTTCGTACGGTGAGTGAGATATCCGTAGGCCCAAACCCCCTCCCCTTCCCTATCTCTCAATTATCCCTTTCCCTTAGGGTCGGTAACGCACCCATAATTCTTTTGGTATTATGGGTGTACATGGGCGGTGGAGATCACTTACCATCTGGTGACCCACTTGCTCGTTTGCCAGCTTATGCTATTAAAAAAAAAACTGCATTTAAATTACTTTGAGTATCTATTACTTATTGATCTAACATTTTCATTGTAGTACGTCCTATATGTGTACTGTTCTTGCACTGGATTGTCAAAGAAGTGGCTCTCGGCTCTCTAAGTGTGGATTAACAAGGGTTCGCGTCATTTTTTTTTAAATAAATAGTTACACCCAACAGTCACACATAGTCCTGACTCCACACTAGGTTAACCTGTATCGAGAGTATCAGAAACTACGAGGGACTTGCGGCCCTACAACACCCAGACCCGAAACAAATATTTGTGGATCACACAAACATTTATCTCAGTACGGGAATCGAACCTATACGACGGCCTCTCGCTTCGCCAAAGGTTGTATCATTTGTTCTCATGAATATCAAAATCTGTAAATGTCATTAATCAACATTGCTTGATACAATAACTTTTAACATTATCCGATGGATGGTACAATCTACGCTAAAACAAAGAATAAAGAACCACTTATAGTGTCACGTGAATTGCGAGTTACAAACACAAAGCGAGCGAGTGCTTGACGCCTTGAGCCAGTGCTCGTGCCTGCTCTACTCACAGCTGCACAATTGTTTTATTTCACAACAAACAAATATTAATATCCGGAGCTAAAAGTGTTGTGAGATCGGCGTCGGTGTATTGGTTCCGCACCGCACGCGCCACGCCTCTGCCACAGTCACGCCACACGCCTCCCCGCGACAATATCCGCGCGTCACACGCATTCTACCCGTGCCGGATGTGTGTCGATTCAATGATTATTTTGTTATTCTGATGAAACAATAATATACCATGAAATAAATATTTTTAATATTCACTTACCAAACGAGGTAGGTATATATAATAAGTTAATTTAATTCGGCAAAGTGTAAAGATACGTTGACTATCAATGAAAATTAAATTCCTAGAAGTTTATACTTTAAGCTAATTTAGAAGAGACAAGGATTTTGCTTAGGCGCAAAATTATTATTATGTAGATAAGGACTCCGTTTGTGGACCCCTGCACTCCCCGAACAGCGTGGCGTGCGGGGAAAGTTAGAAGGTGCAGGGTGTGTCTATGATTCCACGACCGTCACAAACGTAGACCCCAGAATAGATAAAAAAAATTGATAATAATAGCATATTAATGATATAATAAATAGAAAATTAATAAATAGATTTTAATAATACTAGCCCTATATTATGAGTATATACATCCCACTGCTGGGCATGGGCCTAACGCACTGAATGAGAGGGGTAAGGTTTAGTCCACCACGCTGACCTAATGCAGGTTCGTAGACTTCACATACCTTCGAAATTCTTGTTTTTATTTATATAGTTTCCCCTCACTAACTCTACAATCGTTTTAAGAAACTAATTTAAAATGCAATTTTTTAGAGTCGTGTCAAGTAGTATTAGCAAGTCTACGCCAAAAAGAGTTAGTTAGCTTATCTTTAGGTTGAGCGCTTAACAAGTTAGTAAGTAGATAAGTTGTGGAAGTTGGTATCGCTTCTCAGATAAGCGTTATCTGTGTTTGATGTCGGCAGGCATGCCTAGGTACTGGCTACGACCGCGTGTGTAGTGAAGCGGACAGAGGGCTCTATCTGTCTCTAGCTAGATCTATTGCCAAACTACTTCTACACAATTACAGTTACGAAAATATATATGTCGCAGCCATTTTGAATGATACGCCATATTACAAAACGACTAGCCGGTTTGTAATACAGCGATGTTTTTTTAATTCAGCGGCAAGTCGGCTTGTGGTTGCGATGCGTTCCATCGGAAATGGTTGGTCTTGGTTCGATAACGTTTAATACATACGTTGTCGGTTCGCTCCATAATCTATAAAAATTGCTGTTTAGGACTTTGAATCTATGGTCTTTTAATAGATCGGTAAAGCAGTAATGTGGCAGGTAAACGTGTGAACTTAGGATTAAAGTGTTCATTGTTCACTTTTAACATTAGTTTATTGTCACGGTGTGGCGGTCGGAGCGAACAAAGTCGCATCTTATCACACGACAGCGTGACACGCCCGCGAAACGCGTGCGACACGTCCGTGGCACGTCCGTAACACGCCTGCGACATGCCTGGAAGTTGCAACACTCGCGAGTGGCGCGCGTCCCGCGTGTTAAGTGACTCGTGTAACAAGGTGTTGTTAGTTCTCTGCCATTGTGAGATACAATTCAGCAACGTTCGTTTGTGAACTACTACACTTTGAATAGTTTTCGAGTGGTAGAACCACGCTGTAGACACTTTTGTCTGCAGAATGTATGGGCCGGCTCGTCCCGGTCATTACCACTGTCTCACAGAAAACCGGCGTAAAGTAGCAGCTTGCTGCTGCGTTTCGTACGGTGAGTGAGATATCCGGAGGCCCAAACCCCCTCCCCTTCCCAATTCCTTAATTATCCCTTTCCTTTAAGGTCTGCAACGCACCCATAATTCTTTTCGTATTGTAGACGTACATGGGCAGTGGAGATCACTAACCATCAGGTGACCCACTTCCTCGTTTGCCGGCCTATGCCATAAAAAAAAATTAACATTAACGTGAATACCATTTAAAATTAAGTTTACTATGTGAGTATATGCAGAAATCGGCAGGACTGGAGACAACAAACTCTTCAAACGCGTTTTGTAGTGCCTCTCGGGTATTGATTTTTTTCCCACCTAAAAGTTGTCTAAATTATGGAAAACGTCCCAAGGTATGGTAAGTATGGCGGATGACGGAGAACTTCCAACCTCAGCTCTTGTAGTTGGGAGATCGTCTGCTGGGTGTGTTGGTCTGGTTTGCAGTATTGGGTCGCGCGTTGTCGTGCAGGAGCAGCGAGAATGAGCGATTGACTAAAGCTGGCTGCAGATGTGCGAGCTTCTCCATCAGAACACAAAGAACACAATGATCTACTTTTTACTTACTATTATATATTTATTCTCGGCATGCTGGTGTAAAAAGGTGGATTATGTAAAGCCATTTGTAATCAATATGTTCAAAGTTGTTTTTTAATTCTAAAATAACGTAAACTATTGCGTCGCGCATACGAACGATTTTACTAATACGATAGTTTGAAATAATTAACGTGTCTATCGTTTGGATTATCTTGCCTCGACTATATAACTTGACTGTGCAAAGTCACCGTACTTACAGCGAGTAGCGACAGACATTAATCACCTGCTTTCTATTCTCAAATGGCAATTAAAAACACAAAAGTATCGGGGATGGAGTCCGCGTGCCAGCGTGCCTCGGTGTCACAGATTCGGCTGTTAGCTCCCTTTTAAATATTCAAAGGGAGTCATTAGGACGCAAACTTTATCGCTTCCTTACTCATTATTCGTGAGCGCCGTCGGGGGGACTTTTCACTCACAGCGCTCGTAGCGCTTGCGCTTAAAGTGCTTGAGGCGCTTGCGGCGCTATTGTGAAACGTAAGGCAGAGTTTGAAGCGGGCGGCGCGGCGAGTCGAGGCGGGAGCGTTGTAACAGAGGCTCGGGGCGCACTAAAGAAATTGTGTCGGCGATCCATTCGAGTGAAATGTTACGGAAAATTATGTTTATTAGCGGTCGGAGCGCGACGCCGCGGAAGGAGGGGAGGAGTAGGGGGGGGGGGGAGTACACTCCTTACTGTTCAAATTACGTTCTTTTGTGTTCTAGCCAACTTTTGTTGCAAGAGTGGTCGAAATAGAATATCTATCTTAATAAATAGTCTATTAAGACTAGAGCCGTAAAGAAACTCAGTTATAAAAAGAAGCATTATTGCATCACGATTCACGACAACCCGTATCCGAAAGCACAATTCTCGGCGCACAGTGCACGTGGTCGGCATTATACAGCTCGTGTTCACGTGTAGGCTGTGGCAGCCACCTCCCCCGGCCGCGTCGGTCCCTCGTGTCTCCGCATCGGTCGCGTCGGGCGCGTCGGTCGCGTCGGGCGCGTCGGGCGCGTCGGGCGCATCGGTCGCGGTGGTGCACTACACGGTGCATCACAATAGCCATATTGTGTGGTATCGCTTGTTCAGCGTGTTATAGTTGTGTTTCGTTTCTGCTGGTATTGAATAGCTGACTGTTTCTCGTCCGAACTCCACCGGCTTGTTATTATCCACCGAACATACCTCTTTTCAAATTCATTGATTTTTATTGTGTTTGATGCTGTTGTAGACAAATATTCGACTCATTTTGTTTATATGCATGGTTATTAGAAAATTCCAAACCGTCATAGATTTCTTAAAAAGTTAATGATGGAATTAATCAAAATACTTTCACGAATAACTAGCTCAGTTTCAATAATTGTAGCGACTGTGCTGTATATATAATAAATTATACATGTGTGTCATTATGGAACCCCTTATTCATCTACATGCAGCAATAATGCCAATACGCCCCCTAATACTGATTTCCAGTGAGATGTCCAGGATGATATATTATCATTGATTTAAACTTATACTATCAACGCTCACCACAGACACGTTTACGTTTATCATCGCGAATACATAAAGGTAGTTTTAGGATGGTGCGGTAAAGAGACACTGCAGTGACCTGACCTGCTTATAAGTTCAATGCATATCACAATCGTCGAGAATTATAGTCAACAGAATTATATCAGCGTAAAGTAGCTGGCGTACCGGTTGATCCTAGAACTAGTCTCGTCGGAACGAGCGACTACGATTGTCGCTATCTAGCCAAGTACAAATATCGTATCAGGTAGCCTTCCACCAGCTCTCTAGCAATATATAGTTATTTTACAGGGTGGGTGACGTCATGTGAGTTGTTGTGGCGCCGCGCCGTTAATTAGCGCGGCAGCGAAACCGCGCGGATTCGCGCCTCACGGGTCACCGTCCGCGCCGCACCGTGCCGCTCGTGCCGCCCGCGCCGCCACGATTGAAGTCGAGTGGCTCTTGATACCGAGCCCCATCGTGCCATATTTTTACAAAATATTTCCGCACCAACCCGTTACGATCATAATTAACCTCGTGTATCGCTGCGCATCGCTGCGTACGTGTTGCGAATCAAATGCTGCTTTGAATCTCTACCATCACTAATACATGAGTATGACTGATATTGATCATAAATATATTACAATAAGAGCTACATTCGAGTACCACAAAAAGACAAATCATTGTTATGAGGGTTTTAATGTCGACACAAATTTCAATTTAAGCTCTTTCCTTCCTGGATTGGTGACAGCGGCTTAGACTTAATTAGTTACGAACAACAACACAAGCTTCCGACTGCGCAACTTTTGTTCATATCGCAAATTATTACAAACGTAGACAGCTGATAATAATCGGCACTACCCGCCGACTTTTAGTCGGGTAAATGGAACGTAGGCCAAGCTTTCGATTATATCTAATCTAAAGGTCGTCGGACGATGAAATCGATTCCTCGCGTTGATAAAACAAATTCGACAAGATGTTCCACGTGAGCATGACTTGTCAGTTAGGGTAGCTCCATTCGAATTGCTCCTTTGGATTCGAATTTCGACAGGAAAGTAATAAATTGGGCGGTCGTGGGTCCGAACTCATAATGCCGTAGCTAATTAGAACTTGCATATAAAAAGCATTTGTCGACAAAAAGTGGTGCGACAGGGACTGGTCACAGTCGCAATCGTGCTGACGCGACGCGCTCAACAATAAATACATAATGAATACTCGGCCAGCATCGTCCGGGCGAGCGGAGACCGCTACAAACGACATTCCAACAACGCTCTGCCATGCAAAAACACTTCATATAACTTATTCCATTAGGTTGAAAGGCAAGTTTGCAACGCGCTGGTTAAACTGGTAGGAAGCTGTGCGGTGTTGTGCACGGTTATATTATTTAGCCATTTCCAGAGCTCTGTTATTGCTTGCGGAATATCAATTTGACCTGAATATAAGTTGTGCCGGAGTTTCAATCTGCAGTACCTGTGTTATCAAGCGATGCTCTGTGTCCATGTTGAATGTTCCATATGTTTATTAAATGTTCTTGTTCTATACGAACTTAACTATACAGTTAAAGTTAGTTTTTTATTATAAAATATATATAAGGAAAACCCAACAGTCACACACATAGTCCTGACCCCACACTAGGTAAACCTGTATCGTGGGTATCAAGAACTACGAGGGACTTGCGGTCCCACAACACCCAGACCCGAGACAAATATTTGTGGATCAGACAAACATTTGTCAAGGTGCGGGAATCGAACCCACGGCCTCACGCTTCGCAACCGACTAATCGTCCGCTGCGCCTCGGAGTTTGTACGTAAAACATTCAATGTTAGCACCTTCATGTGGGTTATTTTGACCGGTGACTTTGGGTTAATAAAAACCACATTTTAATTTATTGTCAACACAAAATGAACTAACATTAGCATCTGCTGCTCACGCCGCGCCTTGCTTAATTTATTTCGATTTCGCATACTATTTCGATTAGTTAATTAATTTCGTAATAGCTGACAGTTGAAACATGGTCATAGTGACATGGTAATTATATTGCACTAAATGATATATGCCTATTGGCTAATGATCGCGCTCGCATACTTCATGATGATTCATTAAACTTTTTGTCGTATTATCTACAACTTGTGTAATTGATTGCAATGCAATAGAGCTATGATTAAAGTTATACGGTTCAATAAACTTTCCAACGAATTAATACGAATATGCAACTAATTCTGGCTGTCCGCGCTTACTCAGTTATTCCTGAGATAATTAACACAAAATTTAATAATATAACAGGTTTATTTATACTAAAAGATCATCTTCATTCGAGGGCCGTCTGGGTTAATACCGCTACTTTGTTTATTTCTGCCGTCAAGCAACAGTGTGTAAGCACGGATGTGTTTCGGTTTGAAGGACATTGAAGCCCTTGAAATGACTGGGCATTATAAGATTTAAAAACTTATGTTTCGGGATGTCGAGTGTAGTCCAGTGCCATGTAGCGCTTTGTAATTCAAAGTTCTGTGTGGGGTTGTTTTTGCTTATAGATAAGCGTGGCGCTTACCATCAGACAAGCGACCTGCTCGTTTCGTCATTCAAGTTTACAATACAAACAATGTGTTTGTTTTTTTTTTTAGTGCAAAAAAGTATTGCAGAAGCGCATAACTTTCATCGTTGTAATGTAAAAGCAATTTGAGGTGGTTTCGACTCTTAACCATGAAATTAAAACCTAATTAACATGAGTTGTTAGTGGCGCAAATAAAGCGCGCATTCCCGGCAGCCCTGCGGTGACCCAGAAACCTTTGGCAAGCGGCTCTCGTTTTTACATTACCCTTGTATGCTGGTCTCTATAGAGTGTACACTGCACTGTGTTACCTTTGATCCATGGCACTGAAACCGCCGACTACTCGGAGTGTGGACACGTAGGCACGTTGTGTGGGCTCGAGCTCGAGCTCGAGGGAGTCTCGCCACTCTTTACTAATTATAACTGAATGAGGTGTCTTTTTATAAATTATTGTATTTTTATTATGTCACGTATAGTATGGAGGTGGATCTAATTTTATTTTTTACTATTTTACACAGTCTATACAATTTCGTTATTGACATGTTTTTGTGGGTTTTTTATAGCATATAAAACGAGCAATGATATGGTCACCTGATAGTAAGTGATCACCACCGCCCATGAACGCCCACAATACCAAAAGAATTATGGGTGCGTTGCCGACCTTAAAGGAAAAGCATAATTAAGGGATTGGGAAGGAGAGAGGGTTTGGGCCTCCGGATATCTCACTCTCCATACGAAACGCAGCAGCAAGCTGCTATTTTACGCCGGTTTTCTGTGAGACAGTGGTAACGACCCGGACGAGCCGGCCCATTCATTCTGTATACAAAAGTGTCTACAGGTTGGCCCTACCACTCAAATAATTTCATATACAAATCATAATATCACTAGGTGGTATGTCACTCGTACGTGAGAGGTCGGCTGGTTTGATACCACCGCTTTATCTATTTCTGCGGTCAAGCAGTGTGTATAAGTACTGTTGTGTTTTGGTTTGAAGGACACTGAAGCCAGTGAAGATACTGAGCATTATGAGACTTAACAACTTAGTGCACGTTTACATAATATAATAATAATAATACTAGCCCTGTATTATATACGTCTCACTGCTGGGCACGGGCCTCCTCTACTGAATGAGAGGGTTTAGGCCTTAGTCCACCACGATGGCCTAATGTGGGTTGGCAGACTTCACTTACCTTCGAAATTCGTATGAAGAACTTCTCAGGTATGCAGATTTCCTCACGATGTTTCCTTCACCGTTAAAGCAAGTGATAATTAACAATTAATACACACATAACTTAGAAAAGTCAGAGGTGTGTGCACTTAGAGCTGGTTTCGAACCTGCGACTTTCGTTTCGACAGTCCATACCACTCCCCGCTGAGCTATCACTACTTTACTGCACGTTTACATAGCAGTCCGTTTTACAGGTCCGTTTTATCGTATATGTCTTTACTGAGCGATGGCGTATGTAGTTGTAAGAGCGACTTCACACAAACAAAGTTATTAAAATACTGATCCATTAAAACGATCCTGTAAATACGCACTTGAACGTGAACAAACGCTTATGTCTCATGGCGACGAATGCAATCCAGTGCCATGCAGTGCTTCGTAATTCATTCAGTGTGGTATTGCTTGTGTGTACGGACAGGCGTGGCGCTTCCCATCAGGGGGAGCGATTTGCTCGTTTCGTCATTCAAGTAAATAAAAAAAAAATTATGCTGTACATACGCACTCACGCCTGTAATCCCCGAAGGGATAGGCAGAGGTGTAACCAGTACACCCACATTTCGCCGAGCGTATTTCCGTCCCTTATGTAATAGGGGGCGAGCCTATCACCATACCGGGCACAAATTCCAGACTCCGGGCTGATACTGAGCATATCGTAATAGAAAAACCCAATACCACTTTACCCGACCCGGGATCGAACCCGAGACCTCAGCGTTGACCTCAATCGTAACGCTTACGCATTACAACTGCGCCACCGAGGCAGTCAGACTTATGCTGTGTATTGATTATTTATTTTAAGTAGATTAAGATATATGTACCTTCTGTACAAAAATTATAAACCATTGCTATGACTCTAATATTAAGCTTTTTATACTGAATTTTCTTTTAAATAACTTCTTGGCACTGACATTTATTTATTAAATTAAATAAAGTCGATTCTTAATATATTATATTGCACTTGCACATTAAATAGATTCTAATATTCGATCGCAAATTGCGATTATTTTAACACATTCTGTATTAAATAAATCTATCGTTGTCATTTACTATATGTATGAGAGTCGCGATGCGGGCGCATGCACACGGCAGATGCGGCCGTACGGTGTATCGAGTACACAGGTAAATAAACCTACTAGACGCCGATTACACTGTACACTCTAAGATACAGTTAATACCATCGAAATAAGATAACTAGAACGATAACTCTCATATGAATCTGTCTAAATATACGGCTCCACTTACTTACACATGCAAAGGTAAAATCACACGTAACACTCATACACGCAACAAAAATTAATTAACGTTCAAAATCAATTTTATTGCATAAAAGTTAGTCTAAATATAACATTTCTACATCGACATATGACGTTCTGCACTGCGCAAAAAATTAGACGTCTCAAGTGTCAACTAGAGATTATTGAGCACAGACTTATTATTATGCCCCGCCCCCTTGCACAGGGTTTTAATGGGGTCATTTTATTGTGTGAGTTATGATTCTTGTCATCTTATTTCGATGATTAATGCATTCAATACGACTCGGCATATACTTCTCTTGATCAATTGTTTACGCCTGTTTTTGACCATTATTGTCATGTGTTTTTAGGTTGGTCCATTGAATACTTCACTCGCTACCGTCTACTCTGTGTGTCGATGTAACACAATTCAAGTAAAGCTTTGAACTCGTTGAGACGATAAACGTCTAACGTTTGAGCGCTACCTTATGTCAAAATGAATTCATTTCGTTGCTGCCAAAGCGCGTTGCATGAAAGCAATATTGCATGTAGTAGTTAACGTGCGTTTAAAGGCCTATCAATTAGTCTAGCGTTGAGTATATGTGGCGTCTTAAGTTTATTACTGTGTAGTCGTATCATGTGTCACGTGGATTGTGTCATAGTGTTGCGTTGTCGCGTGCCGTCGCACTCGGGAACTATGCTTTTATGTCGCCTCAACCTGCCTAAACACACACTCACTGAATGCACCCTTTACTGCATTATCGGGAATCATCTACAAACCCGCTAGTACGTGTTTTTTTAATGTTTTCTTATAATATGTATGTGTTTTTTTTCTTTTTATGTAAGAGGGGGGTAACGGGCAAATATGTCACGTGGTGTCCATGAACGTCCATGTTATTATTTATTATTACTAAATAATTAGGTACTTTTCATATATGGACCAAAGTTACCTGCTAAAGCTAATCACAACTCAGAATGAGGGTATGTCATAGGCTTGATATATTGTATCACCCTACTTACATGGAATATGTGTGGGGAATATGTACTAGTTATTGAAATTATACTGCAGGTGCTATGCTGAATAACAAAATGAGTTTATCGTATGTGTATATCCACTGCCCACTGACCGCAACGCTAAGACTAGTCCATAGTTTAGAGGCACTGGCGACTGGCGAGCTAACGAGCCGCGAAGTCTACGACTCCACAAGACACCAGTCTCGGCCAACCGTGACTCGGGTAACATTGCCGCACCCTAGAGGTTCTACTATTGGACCGCAGTTGTGCATCTCTAATGAAATAATGTGCATTGTACAGCTACATTAACTGCATATGCATTTCACTGTTCGTGCTCTGATATAAACACACCTTCCATAGCAACATGAGGGAGACATGAGAGCCCATGTTCTCACTACGGAGGAAGCTCAAAGTCGGACGAAGTGGAAGCGTCATAGTAAGAAGGGGGACTCTGACATTATGCCGGGATAACGCCAGACAGAAAAGAATATCATAATGTGTATAGTGATCGCTATCCAGTCGGATATATATATTTTTATAGCTTAGGCCGGAAAACGATCCTGTGGGTCACCTGATGGTAAGTCATCTTCATTGCCCATGGACGCCCACAATACCAAAAGAATCATGGGCGCGTTGCCGACTTTAAAGGAAAGGTATACGTAGTGGATTGGGAAGGGGAGGGGATTTAGACTCCGGATATCTCACTCACCATAGGAAGCACAGCAGCAAGCTGCTACGTTACGCCAATTTTCTGTGAGACATTGGTAAGAACATGGATGAGCCCATTCATGCTGTGGACAAAACTGTGTACAGCATAGTTCTACTACACTATAAAATATATATTTAATTATGTATCTTTACTAACCAAATAAAAATTAACCTAAAATCATTTCATCAATTTGTACAGCATGTGTAACAAGTTAGACGGTGTGCTCGCTACAAATGGTACACGCAAACAACTTGCGATAACATTAATTGAAACTAGGAATGTGTTCCACTCACATCACACCGCGCAAGTACTATGTAGCTCGCTTGATCGTCGCATCAGGTGATTGAGTTGGAGAGATGTCGGAGAGCGCTCGACAGTGTCGGAGAGGGACTCGCTTCAGTAGCTTGATAGCCCGGCGGGTGTCGGCGCATCTCGAGCCGCTCTCACACTTACCTCGCGTCATTATCTGCTTCCAACTCGTTTGTTGCTGATATTGTTCATTAACGTGTTACACCAACAATAGGATACACTTTGTAACTTTATAATATATTACAAGGGTTAGGATGTGATGATATAAAAAAAAGCTTTTAGATAAACATTGTTCTATTTTAAATAATGTTAGCACAGCTTTGGGTATATTGTAGAAAATTATTATTCATTATCATTGTGGTGCTTTTTTAAAATTCTTACAGCAATGTGATTTCTTAGGTTTACGCGAATATTACACATTGAAATAAAACTAGTCCCGTGACCACGAAGGACGAAAAGCTTTCGAAACGTCGGGACTAAAATAAAAATTAAACCGGGATAAAATCCGTATAAACTAGTTTTATTTCAATTCTTACAGCAAAGTTTTGACCAGTAAAATATTATTCGCCATACTTTTAACCTTTTTAGGGTTGGATTAGAGAAAAAACCTTTCTCAGTGATTATCCCTATTGTGGAGTTATTTTACTAGAACACGTCGTAAAAATGTCGGCTTTTAAAGCTCAACAGTTTTGTCTGAGCGTTGTTGAATCAATCAGTTGTTCAGGATAATTTATAATTTTTAAGTATGTATATTCGGGCATTTCAAACACGATATAGATTTATTACATTACTTGGCAATAGTTATTAGTTCATTGTACAGGCCTCATAGCGGCAAGACAAATGTACTCGTACCTCTTGTATCTGCGAGTGTTGAAGCCTGGGAACTATCACCGTGTAGTGAGACGGCGCGGCGCGGTGTGACGACACAGGTAGGTGGGTTTGGGGGGCGGGGGATGTTTAGATTGTCTGATACCAGCTCGTCGGCAAAAAGCCCCGCACAATGCGCGGCCCCGTTTCAAGCTATACAACACACGAGGTGCATGCGGTGTACGTCGCGTCGTGTACATCGTGGACACGGCTCCATTGTTCACACCGCACTGCTCAGTGCTCTACTTACTTGCAAACAATGAGTATTGACTATTTCGCTGCACACTGTTTCATTGTACATTTCACCGTCTCACCTGTTCTCAATAAGCGCAAAGCCGACGTGAAGTTTCAGCTTTGGTTTGCATTCTCTACGGTCGGTGTGTTGGTGGCCTAACAAATCACGTCATCGCCAATCTCTATTGTACCTGAAGGGCCACACCATATTATGGCAGAAATGCCGCCGGAAAATCATTTTCAAATATTTATTCAGATATCTCTTACTTGTAGCTAATATTAGACTGCCTCGGTGGCGCAGTTGTAATGCGTACGCGTTACGATTGAGTTCAACGCTGAGGTCTCGGGTTCGATCCCCGGGTCGGGTAAAGTCGTATTGGGTTTTTCTATTACGATATGCTCAGTATCAGCCCCGAGTCTGGAATTTGTGCCCGGTATGGCGATAGGCTCGCCCCCTATCACATAAGGGACGGAAATACGCTCGGCGAAATGTGGGTGTACTGGTTACATCTCTGCCTACCCCTTCGGGGATTACAGGCGTGAGTGCGTATGTATGTATGTATGTATGTAGCTAATATTGTCATTGTGTCGGTTACTATCGCATTGTAGTGTCTAGTGTACATACATACATACATGGACTCATGCCTGTTTCCCATTTTGTCTAGTGTGTAGTGTGGTTATTGAATAAGAAATGTACTTGATATCAATATAGATTATCCAGCGTTATAGCAATGAACATTTTACTACAACACACTATACAGTGTGTACTAGTATGCGTGTGCATGTCACGTGAGCCTGAATTATGGATGAGCCATTACCGAGTCGATCGTATATTAAAACCAAATTACACGCTCACTCTCACCATCGATATTGCATACACACGGGAATAAACATTCGGTGTATTGTCATTGGTGAATAACGGGATTTTGAAGATTGCAAATGATATTATGGAAATGTTATTATGTTGGAAATGAAATGAGTAAGGTTTATAGTTATGATAATATGGAGTTCAAAATGACTGTTCAAATTGAAGCTTATTTACAATATTTGACTGCAAATATTTTATGCTGCAGCTAAACTACGCGTGTTAGCGCGAGCCGAGCCACGATCTAAACGCAAGCTACTTATAAACACGACGCGGGACACGTCTCGTCGCTATAACTACCGAATATTTACAAACTCGGCTTGTGCTAGCAAACGTAACTGCACCATAACAATGTGCAATCAATGGCGATATATTATATTTTATTATAAATAAATACTAAATACATATTTAGTATGAGTGGTAATTTTATGAGTGGTAGAGCCACGCTGTAGACACTTGTCTACAGCATGGGCTGACTCGTCCGGGTCGTTACCGCTGTCTCACAGAAAACTGGCGTAAAGTAGCAGCTAGCTGCGTTTCGTACAGTGAGTGAGATATCCGGAGACCCAAACCCCCTCCCCTTCCTAACCCCTTAATTATCCCTTTCCTTTAAGGTCAGCAACGCACCCATGATTCTTTTTGTATTGTGGGCGTACATAAGCGGTGGAGATCACTTACCATCAGGTGACCCACTTGCTCGTCTGCCGGTCTAAAAAAATCGTTCTAGAACTCAATTTAAAAACTCAACAGTATTGATCCAGTCCGTTTCAATTAGCATCGAGTTTCGCTGAATCATTGATATTCATACTATTGAGTGAAATATTTTGACCGCGCTCTTTCCGACGGGGAAACTGTACAAGCTATTAGGATGAACAGCTTACATTCGCTTCTAAAAATATTGAAATATTTTTGCGTACTTTTATCATGTGATGTAGTTTGGGACTAGATGTTTTATGTGTTGTTTCTTCACGCCAATAAAGCTTTTCTATCGAAGGCTTTACTTTACTGCTTTAATTATCTAATTGATCTAGTGCCAAAAGTCAAATTATCTATTTAATCAATTCGAAAGGTCGTAGAGCCACGCTGTAGACAGTTTTGTCTACAGCATGAATATGTCGGCTCGTCCGGATCGTTACCACTGTCTCACGGAAAACTGACGTAAAGTAGCAGCAAGCGGTTTCATGCGGAAAGTGAGATATCCGGAGCCCAAATACCTCCTCCCCTTCCCAATTCCTTAATTATCCCTTTCCTTTAACAACGCGCTCATGATTCTTCTGGTATTGTGGGCGTACATGGGTTATGTAGATCACTTACCATCAGGACCTATTTACCCTTTTGCCATACGAAACGCAGCAGCAAGCTGCTACTTTACACCGGTTTCTTGTGAGACAGTGGTAACGACCCGGACGAGCCGGCCCATTCATGCTGTGGACTAAACTATCAGCTACAGCTACATCGTGGCTCTATCACTCAAACCTTCTAACTTAAAAGTTGATCCAAAAACACCTGCTCAATTACATTTCGTAATAGCTTTTCGAATGTATTATGTTTGAAACGCGGTGTTATTAACAAAACGAGTTTAAATATCACAAAACAACACGTTATTTGTTCAATAAACATTTGCGGGAGTAAGCAAATATGGACATTGGACGTGTTATGACCAACACGTAACGGAAACTGCGCTCACTCGTTATCATTACTTATATTTTATACAGACCATTTAAGTTATGTTTGCCAGGCTCGACAGCGTGGCCGTATAGTCTTACACGACTGTCAGATTTCTATGTATCCATTGTATTATAATAATCTAGTTATCCTATAAACAAACAAATAAAGGGTTTATATTTTTTTATTTAATTGCCATAGAATACTGAATAGTGCGGTTGAAGTAATTGGTTGACAGAAGTTATATTTTAATTCGCTGTTTTACCCGAGACTGTCCATCCAAATATGCATTTAATTAAATGAACAGATGTAAAGAGGCAGACTGGTATAGACCGTGTATTTCAGCCTTTCTACAACCACATCAATCGGCCGGTCATGTAGTTAGGAATTACGAGAGGCATAAAATATACTCTTCCAAATAACACTTAACCCGGTACATTTGACGATGTACATATAAACTTACATGTCGATGTCTGTGTATTTAAAAAGAATCCCATAAATTGCTTCGCAAGCTCCGTAACTCTTACTTTAACTATTTCTGCAAAGAATAAAAAAGTAGTAATCGAAGTCTCTTTGTATTTAGCAGGAGATTAGCAAACTAGTTGAATATTTCGCCTGATGGTTAGTGTTCACCATTAATCACACTGACGGACGATCGTTCTAAAAGCTGCGTTGTTCGTTTCTGTGAGACGGTATACCACCCCAGTGGAATCAGACCATTCATGCTCGATACGTATAGGTATGTAGGTAATATTAAAACATATGTTTACACTTCGTGATCGTTTGAAATAC
Source organism: Mimas tiliae (assembly GCA_905332985.1). Lineage (NCBI taxonomy): Eukaryota > Metazoa > Arthropoda > Insecta > Lepidoptera > Sphingidae > Mimas > Mimas tiliae. The sequence continues at coordinate 76,866 of HG995249.1, forward strand.
GCGTAATAAAGAAACAACGACACAATTATCAAACGTTACGACCTAATATTACGAAGAGATTTGTTTCGAGATCTCGCGAACATTTTGCCGTATCAAAATATCACAACTCTCGTCTACATTAAGCGTGGCAATTATGTGAGACAGCCACACTCACGTTGCGTCGAAGTGTCACATATTTGGACACACCTTAAAAGAATATTGTTTGTACGTGCACATTACCTATGATAATAAATCTACCCCATTAGCGCAGGTGTTCTTGTGGCAATTGTTCTCTCGTGAGATAAGTGTTAAAGTCGGGTGCGCGGCGATCCGCCATCAAACACCATTCGAACTGCGATTAGGTGTGGCGCCACGTGTGGCACGTGTGGGACACTACACGCGCGGGCTCTGGCATGCTCGCAGCGACGCGCCGTGCTGACGCGACGTGACGACGACGCGGTCGTGACGCGTAACACATGACGCTAGAACCACATCCACGAGCACATCTCACTCGAAATACGAGAACTTTTATGTGCGTGTGTATAATATAATGAGCTGTAGACGTTAATTAAAAATTAAAGTACACAATGTTTATGTATTGTACTCGACTGCATGTAGAAAGGAATTTTATGTTTTTCGGTGAATGTATGATATTTATTATATACGTATAATATTGCGAATATAGCCGTTGGCGGTTTTCTGTAGCTTAAGGGGTTTATAGATTTTCATAAATGAGGGCCGATCGCTTTCGTTGCGTTGGTTTTAGTAGTGAAAATGAATTTGGGTAACTGAGGTTACAATAAAATCAACCACCACAATGTACACTTCTTTTTTATTGATACTTGCTGACTGTAAAAGGTATTGCCAGTTACAAGCATGCTCAACAAGGATCAATTAGTACCTACTTTATAGTCGTCCCGCCGGTCAAGATACCTCATTGTGCAGTCGGGTAATTTAACTCCATACAGTACATTATAGATCTGTGTAAATTCACTTACATATTTAATATGCTGTAAGTCCTGGTTTCTTTGATCTGATGTGAATAGAAGATAATCTATTTGTAAAGTTAATTATGCGAGCAACCGATGATCGGTGGCGTCTGTTCGTTGGCGTTCTTCAATACCAACCAGAAATGTTCTACAAAATTATTGAACTTGTGGAAGTGTAAGCATTACTGCTAAACTCGCTATTACAAAATGGAACAAAAGTTACAAAAAGTTGGTATGTGTAATTACAAAGCCTTCGTATATCTAATCTTGCGCGGTACTAAAAGTTAATTTCGCTCAAAGATGGCCGTGGATTATTACATGTAATGATTTCTTAGGTTTACGCGAATATTACACAATTACATACAGTTGATGTTACATTGTAACATTAACTTTTCGAGACGACCTACACCTCAGTCTCTCCCGTGACCACGAAGGCTGAAAAGCTTTCGAAACGTCGGGACTAAAATAAAAATTAAACCGCGATAAAACCGTAAAAACTAGTTTTATTTCAATACATGTAATGACTTTGATCACTTCATTTTGAAGGAAAACAGAACATCATACTGATATACATCGTAATACACAGGAGAATATATATTTTTTCAGAGTGGTAGAGCCACGTTGCATACAGTTTTGTCTACAGCATGAATGGGCCGGCTCGTCCGGGTCGTTACCACTGTCTCACAGAAAACTGGCGTAAAGTAGCAGCTTGCTGCTGTGTGTCGTACGGTAAGTGAGATATCCGGAGGCCCAAATCCCCTTCCCTTTCCCAATCCCTTAATCCCTTTCCTATAAGGTCTGCAAAGCGCCCATAATTCTTCTAGTATTGTGGGTGTACATGGGCGGTGGAGATCACTTACCATCAGGTGACCCACTGCTCGTTTGCCGGCCTATGCAATAAAAAAATAAAATTTAAAAGAATATGAGATTTAGTTATTACAGATTGTAATACATGAAAATATATAAAACATATGAACTCTTTTCAATATTTGGAACATCTTTTTAAAGTGTCTACGTCTTGATCTTTATTTTTACATATTGCTATTTTAATACTTGGCATTAGCGAAATCATCGAAAATCGATGGGGCCATAATCTAAAAATAGAATAGAATAGAATGTTTGGAACTATTGACGACACACAAAACGAACACGTCATTATCGTCGGGCATCACAATGTCTTGTATCGGTGACTTGCCTTTAGTTACACACTATTAAACTCAGTTCCTAAATACTTATTAAATATTCCGAGTATGAGACAGTGTGATGTAGCGGTGTATGTGCCCAGGTTGGCTGCGCGTCCAAGCTGCGCTACATCGGTGGGATGTAGAGCGACGCGAATTATTTATAAGTTGCTCTCGGGGGTGGCTGTAACGGTTCTTACGGTACGGAGCCCCACGCTCGTATCAAAGTAACTCATTACCGTTGGGATATTAGTAATGTACCGACACACTCTCGATTATGTTTCTGATATTGAAATACTATTGATAACCCTTTGCCTAATTAGTCTGCTTACAGCGTACTTAGGCTGAGAAACTGTGAGGTTCTGGGTTCCAATCCCAGCCCAGGAAAACACAATTTGTATACAATTCTAAGAGTCACACGTGAGTTATCCAGGATTGAAATTTTTGCTTGGTATGGCGATAGGCTCGCCCCCCATCACATCAGGACGGAAATAAGTTCGTTGAATACAGGTGGAGGTGCAAATAGCACCTCTGCCTACTCCATCTGAGATACTGACGTGAGGTTATGTTATGATAATAATGTGTTGATAAAGCACATCAATATATTATTATAATGCAAGTATAGTTGAAGTGAAACGCGTGACGTCAACATGTTTGATTAACAAACAATAATGTTGAGGGCCGCTGACTGCGACGACGACGGAACTGACGTCACTAGACCTTTATCATCAAAATTACCTGACGTTTTATAAACAAAACGAGCTTTTCGAATAAAACTATGCGGCAGCGTTGTTCTGTCGTAGGCCCTACTATAAACAAAAATCTACATCGTTATACAACATGCTCAGATACATGTTGCGCAACATAGTACGACAATTGTAGCCAAGTTTGAACACAATATTTGTACTTAAATATTACCAAAGTTAGAACAAATATGATGTAAGCAGATCCGAACTTATTTGTTGTTCCAAGTTCATGTTTAATGTTTGGAAGTTCAAGAACTTAGTGGGTATGAACTTAAGCACGGCAGACTTACAACAATAATGCTCAAATCATTTTGTTAATATGAGTAACTCGTTACGAAGCGATATTCGTACTTTATCAGTTAACGCCCACATGCCTTATTAAAATTCTCTCCTAAACCTTCTTGAGGGTTCTGTATTCAAAGGTGTTATCGGAAGCAGGCCTGCGCGGCGCCGCCGCGTCGTCTGTCTGCGCGCTTGTCTCTTGTATCTGTTCTACTTTTAAAAGGTTCTATCTTCTAAGTACTGCCTCGGTGGCGCAGTTGTAATGCGTGCGCGTTACAACTGAGGCTGACGCTGTGGTCTCGGGTTCGATCCCCGGGTCGGGTAAAAGTGATACTGGGGTTTTCTATTACGAAAAGCTCAGTATCAGCCCGGAGTCTGGAATGTGTGCCCGGTATGGCGATAAGCTCGTCCCCTATCACAACATGGGACGGAGATACGCTCGGCGAAATGTGGGTGTACTGGTTACACCTCTGCCTACCCCGACGGCGATTAGGGTGAGTGAGATATCCGGAGGCCCAAATTCTCCTCCCCTTCCTAGGGATTGCCCTTACTTATCCCTCTCCTTTAAGGGCGGCAACGCGCCCATGATTATTTTAATATTGTGGGCGTACATGGGCGGCGGAGATCACTTACTATCAGGTGAACCACTTATTCGTTTGCCGGCCTATACTATAAAAAAAACCTCTTTTTGTGGGGTGTTAAAAATAGTGTAATTTAATGTGTATGTAAACTGCTCGCAGGAAATGACAGCAAATATACAATCGAGTGCAAATGGTAGTGAAGTTCCCAGCAAGAGGCGGTACAGAGCAGAGAGTAGAGAGTAGAGACAGGTGTGTATAGAGCTGGGTCGGCAACTGCTCATACTTTATTTAGAACCACTGGATTCGAAACAAACACGGTTAAAGTTTGAACGGTAGGTGGGGTCGGCGTCGCACTTAGTGCGAGCAACGATTCCGGTATCATCGACGTATTTTTGTAATAGAGTTTAAACGGGTAAGTGGGTCAGCTGATTGTAAGTTATCACGCACGCCATGAACACCTATTTTACCACGGAATCTTAGGTGCATTTCTAAACTTTAAGGAAAGTAATGGTTATGGGAATTGGGGGGGGGATTCTCCACTTATTGACCATACGAAACGCAACAATAAACCGGTCACTCTACTTTTGTAAGACAGTGGTACTAACTCAGCCTCCGTGGCGCAGTGGGCGTGTAGCCGGCTACGAAGCGAGAGGCCGTAGGTTCGATTCCCACACCGAGTTTTTTTTTTGTCTAATCCATAAATATTTGTTTCATGTCTGGGTGTTGTGGGCCCGCAAGTCCCTCGTAGTTCCTGATACCCACGATACAGGTTAACCTAGTGTGGGGTCAGGACTATGTGTGTGACAGTTGGGTGTAAAAAAAAAACTACCGGTCCGACAAAACTTGCTATAGCGCGAGCGCGACGATGTCTAGTTATCACATTACTCGTATTTATGCATCATCATCATCATCAGCCTGAATTCGTCCACTGCTGAACATAGGCCTTTCCAAGTTGGCGCCACCCTTAAATAAATAAATACACCGCCTTGACGGTCCTCCGCCTTCCTCATCCAGCCGCTTCCCGCTACGTCTATTAGGCCTTCGGTCCAGCGGGTTTGAGATCAGCCCACATTGCGCTTGGATAGACGTGGTCTCCACTCTAGTACCTTTCGACCCCAACGGCCATCGTTGCGGCGACAAATATGACCAATAATGATTCGGAATATTATTCATGCATTACATATACGCACTTACGCATGTAATCCCCGAAGGGTTAGGCAGAGGTGTAACCAGTACACACACACATTTCGTTTTAATTAATTCGTAGCTTATAGCGTACACAGCGACTGTGTCCTAGTTCGATTGTCGAAGAGCTCTCACAAAAGGCCGACTATAAATATAATATTATTTTAACGGCAGCTCGCTTACAGTCCGCCGGGCAATTATTGACTCCACCACCCTACCTCTCTGCCCCCCCGTCACCTCCGTCAGTACCCTGCAGATCTCAACCACACACGGGCAATGACGTCATGCACATAAATAGCATCAAGATGACGTTATTAGCCGGTGTGTGATGTGGCAGATCATTAATTTTTTCCGAGTTTTTATGGACAAATTGGTAGAGTTGATTTTTATGAATGGTAGAGCCACGCTGTAGACACTTTTGTCTACAGCATGAATAGTCCGGATCGTTACCACTGTCTCACAGAAATCCGGCGTAAAGTAGCAGCTTGCTGCTGCGTTTCGTACGGTGAGTGAGATATCCGGAGGCCCAAACCCCCTCCCCTTCCCAATTGCTTAATTATCCCTTTCCTTTAACGTCGGCAACGCACCCATGATTCTTTTGGTATTGTGGGCGTACATATGAGGGCGGTGGAGATCACTTGACATCAGGTGACCCACTTGCTCGTTTGCCGTCCTATGCCATAAAAAAAATAAAAAAAAGTTGGGCCACCCTCTCAGGAGTGTACGTGACACCGAAGTTGTTTAAAACATGATATTCTATATTATTGTAAATAAAATTGCATGTCAGTCCTGAATTTAAGACTACGGTTCCGAGCTTTATGTGATAACATCAAGTATATAACCAAACGTGTACACATATGTCTATGTCGTGTATTTTAAAAGTATGTTTCTTAAACTTATATTTTCTAAACGCATACAGGTATTAATTAGAAAATGGTCTGCAGTTTCAAGATCAGAGATATTTTCTTCTAATATAGTTAAGAAGTAAGTGTATGAAATCAGATTAAATAAAAATCCAGATCCAAACAATTTTGAACTACGGTGTCATAGATACGCAGGTAACAGCTTTGAAATGTAACATTTGACGCGCCTCTTTTAAAATTATCAGATAAAGCATATACCAAAATGATTGAAACGAATTGTGCTGAGGATCTGAAACCGTAGTTTGTTGATCCTCAAAACGGCGACTCCACGAGCGGTCCACAGATAACATGAGAAAACCAATACGTTGCAATTTCAACAGAATTGTGCAGGTGAGGGCAATGTATTTCCACAATTCCTTCGGGAAAATTACCTGTCTTAGGCGACGCAGACTTTATTACCACGTGTACACGGTAAAAGAAACTTGAACCTCAATTACGTTCTCATAACTTAAGTGGTATATAAAAAAAGTTGCTGTTATCACCAACTATATTCGATTCAACTATATAATAATCTAACGCATCTTCGAAAGGGTAAGCAGAGATAGATGTAGTGCACCCAAAGTTGGATAAGCTTATTACCATCCCGTGGGATGTATGAAAAACGACGTGCATGTATGAAAGATTTAATGAGAGTGAATGAGGCCAAAGAGGTATGCAAGGATTGTAGCAAGTGGAAATCTGTTGTCTCTGCCTGCCCCTATGGGAATCAGTTGTGATTCTATGTATGTATGTATTTTGATTAATTATGGGACCCGGGAATTGAATCGGGACCTCCTACCTCTACCTCCACGATTTTCCATTCTATAGGAACAATGTCACTAGAACAATGAAGCGATTTCAAGTATTGTGTATCTATTAATGACCCACTTAATTTTAAGCTTGTTTATTTATTTACTGTCACTTTCTAGGAAGCCTGGAAACCATACTGAAATTACGTTTGAATTCCAAAATCGTATTCGGCGTACGGGAGTATTTCTATGAAGTAGGGCGGAGGCTCAGTTTGTAAGCCGGTTAGTTTACACAAAAATCACCGATGCCAGTCGCCAGACGCCAGGTGGCAGGCGGCAGGCGGCAGGCGGCAGGTGGCAGGCACGGCCAGACAGCGAAATGCGCACGTTAATTACTGCCGCTTGTGACGCACTCAATGCTGCCGAATACATATTTGTTCATTTACTAAATCTGCTTGGACGTTTGTTTACGTGTTTAGAAAGAGTTACATCGAGGTCGCGACCCCGAGGGAACACTCAGCGCGCCTACTGAAACATTCAGCGGGAGATCTCAATACGTTTCATCTATACCAGCTGTTAAATTTCTTTCTGCTATTCGCTGCAATGTTATGGATATAACAATGCATGGTTGGTTTTGTGTTAATTACCAAGCACGATTGTGTGTATATATGCATTTATGTCTATAGCAGATAATTGATAAGAGTACTGTCTGAGAGACTTAGTTTTTGTGCGGCCGAACCAGCCAATGCGTGAGCTACCAGTCAGGCTGTCAGGCTTGACAAGAAAAATTGGCAGTGATTAGTCACTTTGATGCCATTTCCAAACCAGGCTTAGTCTAATAGTATAATTAGACTACTCTGTGCGAGTTATTAAAATAAAATAAGTTTTAATAAAACTTAAAGAGCGACTTCAAAACTAACACTAAATAATAACATATTTTTTTTTAATTTCAGTGTTAGTATTGAAGTCAGTGTTTAAGTTTTGTTAAAACTTATTTTCAATTGTTACAGCATGCAAATTTCAATACAATAACACAATCGCGACGAGTTTACCGTTGTCCGTTGAGACACACTGCAGTGTGATCGAGTCAATGTGATTCGTTTAACGTTTCAAGCAACATTTTCATTTATAATTTTATATTGTGAGATAAAATAAGGTTTCAAGTGTGAAATATTTCGAGAATTTATTATGTGAATATTTTTATGTAAATGTAAGGACGCTTTTAAAAAAATAAAACGCATCTAAGGTACCATACTCTATATTACCATACTCTAAATTCCTCTAACAGTAACTTTCATATGTATTTTTTTTTTTTTATATTGGACCTTCCTTCATTTTATTTACAACAGTATGCCTTTGATTCAACACTATACTATAGGGCTGCAGCAGTAGCCTCGTTTCCAGAACACAGCATCTTCGTCAGTAGGTCACGACTCTTGACGGCGCGACCTGTGCCTCGGCGCGGCTCCGCTTCGGTATAATTTGATTTATTTGCCGCTCTTCGTTCTTCGCTCGCCCCCGTTTGCGCAAATATTGACAACGCTTCAATTAACCTCGCCTGGTATAAACGTTCACAACGCAGCGTCTGACGAGAACCGACCAGAGGTTAAAGTTTTCAATTCTTTAGTCGAGTAAACTGAACCGTACTTCAATATTTTTATTAATATCTCACCTTAGAATATCTACTTAAAGAAGGTAGATGTCCAAACAACGCATACTCATAATCGTAAGCTGAAAAATCGCTAAGTATGTTCGCTAAGTAAGTTGTAATGTCACGCACACAAACGCATAAGAATGCCAGATAAAATGTATTTTCCTAAAAATTGTGTTTCATACGCCAATAAAATGTTTAGTCTTAATTTTAATTTGAACTTTGATTCAAAAATGTCGCGATTTAAGGCCCATATCGAGAACAACACTCAAGTGAGCTCTTTGCTAAGTGTTGATTTCAGTACACGTGATTGGTCTATTTTTAGTGCCAAACAAAGACGGACAAATCACGTGTACAGAAATTGACACTTAGCAAAGAGCTCACTTGAGTGTTGTTCTAGAATACGGGCCTTAGTTTTTTATCCCCGATTTCACTCCCTAAGGGGTGATTGTTTCTGCAATTTTAAATGAGACTACCATTGCAGTAAACCCTATTAAATACCGTTGGCGGAGTTATGCATGCACAATCAATATATGCAGATTTTGGTGTCGATAAAAACATCGTGATCTGTATATGAAAACCGTACTAGGCTACCATGCTAGATTAAATGCTTAACGCACTAACCATTTTGATTAGTAGTGGATGCCTGAGCATAGCGGTAGAATGAACTGATATTATTGTTATTTCATGAAAAATGGCATCAATTATTTACGAGTGAAATGAATCGAATGTTTATTATTGGTATGATGTAGAGAATAGAGAGAATAGACGAGGGTTGCGAACAGTAAACGGTGCTATGAAGCGTGAAGGATTGCCGTTCGCGCTCGATGTATGAACTTTAATGGACCTCAGCGATTACACGCTCGAGTTAATATATACTAATGATTCAATGAGAATGACACTTTTCCTGATATGATTTGTGCCTGATTTAGCGATAAGAATGCGCCTAACAGTGGAACGGGAATGAAACTCGGCGTGTGTTTGAAACCATGTATTTCATTTCTGCCGCCCACTTCGGGTATCCAGGCGTGAGCTTATATTATTTACCGTTTGTTCCCCGCAGTGCCGCTGCTCTGTCCTACTGATGCAGATGGTACTCCGGGGAATTTATTTTCCTCCCAGTACATGTTCTGTTATATTTATAACGTAATGTATAAGTTGAAGCTGTTTGTGCAAATAAGCTACGGTAAAGTGTAGCGCGATATGATGACAAGTGTAAGCGGCAGCTCTATGGCGCGGCGCTATGTAGCGCAGCGTGGGACATATTTAATCCCACGCCCCCGCCTCGCCCACGCCTCGTCCCCGCCACGCCGCCTAGTTAACAATCTTATAACATTTCCGATTTTTTCCTGTCGTTTAAACTTACAAAACGTTTCATAATTTTCAAAACATATTTTATACAAGTAATGTTAGGTTTTAAATAATTGTAAGTCCTTTTCTTGTATAACGAAATATGATATATGTAATCGCAATCAACTCAAGTTTCACATATAGGTAGCCATATGTAGCAGAGAGTAAAAAAATAGTGATGTTCCATAGACAACAGAGTTTTTGATACAGGTTATATACTATAAATAAATAGACTGGAGGTGATAAATTCTCTCTCTCTCTGTAGTCGGCCCCTCATGACTGAGGATCGTGGTCATCATCGGATGGTCCGCATTTCGATCGGACGATGTCTCTCCATCGGCTTCTGTTCATCGCATCTCTCACAACTTTATGGATTCCGGCGGCTGATGAGTCGCTGATCTGGTCCGTCCATCGTGTTGGGGCTCGACCACATGAGCGTTTTCCTTGTGTGTTCCCAACCACGATGAGTTTCTCCAAGCTCTCATCACCCTTCCGTACAATATGACCAAAGTATGCAAGTATGCGTTGGTGGCAAATCGTGGATAAGCGTGTCTTCACTTTGAGCTGTGAGAGGATTGACACATTTGTGCGTTTGGCCGTCCATGGTATTCTCAGCATTCGCCTCCAGCACCACATTTCGAACGCGTCAATTTCGGTGATAAATTAAACAAACATATTTTAACAAGTAATTCTGACAGTCTTCTTGGAGCCAGTAGCACAGCAACGAGGGGGCGTATGCTTGATCCCTGAACCAAGACAAATGTTTTTCTGATACGCGAGTATTTTTTTCGGATCTGAATTTGATAGCACCGTAAGTTTCTGCTAGTTTCTGGTACCGACGATACAGGATAATTGTATTTTACCGTGATGCTAAGACTGTGTGTATTACTGTTAGGTGAATACTATATTTCTTTATTAAACATTACAAAATCTGAGGACGAAAGACTTCACCACTCCACTTTGTAGTAGAGTAAGCCCGTGCTCAGTAGTACAAAATATAATGCAGGACTATTTCTAATATTGCAACGGTTTGCCCACTTATTTCCATCCTAATGCTAATATTGATGTAATTTGCTTATGTGCAAAGTAGAAGAAACACATGTCGTAAATTCAGCTGTAATTAGAGAGCTCGAGTCTCGTGAATGAAAGTTTTATTGTAATCGATGTGAGCAAGCGCGGATTGTTGCGGTTGTTTGTAGGGAAATATTTATTTTCACAACTGTTGTGTTTGCATTCAAATAATATTTCAACGCGAATGAATAACACAACTATTTGTCTATTACTTTGTATATAGACAAATATTATATACTTATTACAAAATAGATTGTGTGAATTTTTTTATGCTCAAACCAAATTAAATCAAGTTCTTTATTAAGTAATTAGGCCGTCGAGGGCACTTACCCGTCAAGTTCAAAATCTACCCTCGCCATTCACACCCTCGCAGTGGGGGTTTTACTTTTCTAACTTAGTCGCTGTTAATTCGTATACGCACTCACGCCAGTAATCCCCGAAAGGGTAGGCATAGGTGTAACCAGTACACCCACATTTCGCCGAGCGTATCTCCGTCTCACGAAGTGATAGGGGGCGAGCCTATCTCCATATCGGGCACAAATTCCAGACTCCGGACTGATATTGAGCATTTCGTAATAGAAAAACCCAATACCACTTCACCCGACCCGGGGATCGAACCCGAGACCTCAGCGTTAGCCTCAATCGTAACGCATACGCATTACAACTGCGCCACCGAGGCAGTCCTATTAATATTGTTCATATTTTGATGAACTAAATGTAAAAAGTCAGTCAAGACCGAATAGGGTTCGCGCATTGAGGGTTCCGTACCCCACAACATTGTTTTTGTTTTTTTTTACCCATATATATATTCTGTGAAAATATCAACCGGATACCTATTACGGTTTAAAAGATAGAGACTTTTACAAGTAGGACAGACAGAGAGACAGACGAACAGACGGATATACATATAGACAGTAGTCTTAGTAATCCGTTGGCACCCTTTGGATACGGAATCCTAAAAAGCACGCATTGATGCTCCACAGCCTACATCCGCAACGGATGTGTATCAATAAAAAAATAATAAGGTTTCAACGTGTGGTTTAAAAAACTGTCTAATCATACTAATATTATAAATGTGAATGTAAGTTTTTTTGTTACGCTTTCACGCGAAAACTACATAACCGATCATCATGAAACTTTGTACACATATACTTGGAGGTATAAGAAGTAACATAGGATACTTTTTATTTATTTTTTATCTATTTGTTTGTTACGCTTTCACGTCTAAATTACTGAACCGATTTTGATGAATTTTGATGTAGAGATAGATGGGACCCAGGAGACAGTTATAGGCTACGTTTTATTTCAGAAAAGTCTACTCACGCGGGCGGAGCCGCGGGCAATAGCTAGTAGCTTATAAAGGTCGATAATAGGTATATGTATAGTGTAGAACAACAAAAACCACAAATTGTTCAGGCTCACGGCAATGTAGGACTATGGCCCGGTCACGCGCAGTAACAAGCTCTCGTTCGATTTCCCGCTCTATATCCAGGGATCAAAGGAAACACTCTCGCCTTATCGAGAATACGCCATCGTATTTACGTTACGTAAACGCACGTAACGCGGTAACAGTGTTCCGGGAAGCGTTACTACCTACTCAATTACTTCACTTTGAAATAGCTTTATTGATTTTTAACATTAAACGTTAAAATTGTAAGTAGAGCCTCGCTGTATACATGATTATGCCGACTCAGTCGAGGTACCACGGCCTTACAAAAAAGATAGTAGCAGCTTTGTTGTTGCGTTCCGATTGACGAAATAAATTTCCAGAACACTTTCCCAGTAAAAGGCAATTTTAATAGTAATACCACAGTATTAAGTATTAGTATTAGTAATTTCATAAAATTAATAAAATAAAGACTGCCTCGGTGGCGCAGTTGTAATGCATACGCGTTACGATTGAGTCCAACGCTGAGGTCTCGGGTTCGATCCCCGGGTCGGGTAAAGTGGTATTGGGTTTTTCTATTACGAAATGCTCAGTATCAGCCCGGAGTCTGGAATTTGTGCCCGGTATGGCGATAGGCTCGCCCCCTATCACATCGTGGGACAGAGATACGCTCGGCGAAATTTGGGTGTACTGCTTACATCTCTGCCTACCCCTTCGGGGATTACAGGCGTGAGTGCGTATGTAATAAAATAAAACTTCTTCCACCTGCCTTTATCCCACCCGCAGTGGGTTCGGCGCAACATACTTTTTAGCACATGTTAAGGATTTGGTTTGTAGTTTTTACGACTGGGAGAAAATGTCCAGACACGAAACATATATTTGTGGATCACAAACATTTGTCTCGGTGCGGGAATCGAACCTGCGGCCTTTCGCTTCATAGCCGGTTATTCGTCCACTTCGCCACGGAGGCTATCAAATTTTAAAGAAATTACCTTTTGTTAAACTCTGAGATGCAACCAATCTTTATACAATATATATGTAAACTTTGTTTTGATGAAGCAAAACAGTCGTATATCTATAGGTCAAAGTTTAAGGTGTGTGTTATATAACTCTAGCCAAGGTGTTGTCCGTCATACGTGATAGCGTGTTATTTAGGTCTAATACACGTCTAAAAAAGTTAATAATAGTAGAGCTAATGAGAATATAGAGGTTCCACATTAGACATGATAATCTGCGGATCGCGTGGATAGTTCCCATTCTACATTACGAGAGCGAATAAAATAATATTCTAACACAGATGTTGCTCTCTAGTTGTATGTAAAGATGGACTATTATGCTGAGTGATTCGGTATCATAATCCGTGTAGTTTGAAGCAAGGAATCTTGTTATTGTACATCGGGGTTTTGGGTATGACTACAATTTTCCAAGACATTTTGATAAAAGCGTATATCTAGGACACATATCCCCTTCCCAATCCCTTAATTACCTTTCCTTGAAGGTCGGCAACGCACCCATGATTCTTTCGGTATTGTGGGTGTACATGGGCGGTGGCGATCACTTACCATCAGGTGACCCACTTGTTCGTTTGCCAGCCTATGCCAAAAAAAAACATTTTGTAATAAGATTTTTGCAATTAATACAAATTTCCTTGGTTATACTAATCTAAAAGATGATTATAAAATCCGAATTGGTAGTACTATTCCGAGAAAATATCCGATTATATTGAAAAGTTATATAGGACGCTCACCAACAAAATGAAAAAAGAAAATTTCGAGTAAATTGTGAGACATAACACCTCTAGTCCTGAGCTGTAATTAATTGAGACCATGCAGAGTCTTCAAATTATGATATGTATTGATTGGATGGTATAGCGTAAGACTTACGCGTGATATCTAAATTGTCATATAGAATTGAGGTCCCTTTTGTATGTAGAGAAAGATTCTACTAATCTTATTCTCATTAGCGGGATAGAGAATCGTGGGTAAAAAAGGTAGGTAGAGGTGTATTTTAATTCACATCCTGTTTCGTTTTAAACGACATTATGTGAGAAATGAAATTATTGGGCATTATGAGACTTTATAACTTATTTCTCGGGGTGACTAATGCAGTCCATGCAGTGGTTTGTAATTTAAAGTTCTGTGTGGTGTTGCTTCTGTTTATGGGTAGGCCTGATGCTTACTATCAGGCAAGCGACCTGCTCGTTTCGTTATTCAAGGTAATAAAAAATTTGACCATGGTTATAATTTACCCCCGACAAAAAAGTGGTATGTTTATATGTAGTATACATAGTATAGTGGTATAATAAGCTTAAGTATTTATAAGTTCCGTAAAATGTACTCACCTTGCATCCTTGCCTACTACTACGAGGCAACAAGCGCGCTTATATAGAATTATACTAATATTATAAAATGAATGTAAGTTTGTTTGTTACGCTTTCACGCGAAAACTACTTAACCGATCATCATGAAACTTTGTACACATATTCTTGGAGGTATAAGGTATAAGTAACATAGGATACTTTTATGAAAAAAAATCTATGTGTTTGTTACGCTTTCACGCCTAAATCACTGAACCGATTTTGATGAATTTTGATGTAGAGATAGATGGGACACTGGAGACGGTTATACGCTACGTTTTATTTCGGAAAAGTCTATTCACGCGCGCGGAGCCGCGAGCAAAAGCTAGTATTCTATAAATATTTTTAATGTATTAATATTTAGACGTATGTACGAGTACCTTTTCCCCATGTTTGTACTCGTATTTGCGAGAGTGGAGCCTTACCTTACGATCTATCAAACAAGGAACGAACGTGAGGTTCGGCCGGAAACAGATGGAGGCCGCGTTTGATGTGCCACTATCCAAGTGATTAATACTCTGCGTCTTGCTAATGGATTTTACCTATAAGTCTTACTTAGGTACACAGCACACTCTATTTTATGAAGACCTTGGCTTTTGTAGCAAATGACTAGAGAAAATAATAATTATAATATCAACGCTATATCATATTGTTCTACTGCTGGTTACGGGCTACTAATCAGAGAAACTAGATCTTAGTGACCACGCTGGCCCAATGCGAGTTGTTAGTTTGTTTTTCTTACCTGAAGGACGAAAAGAACAGATCACTCGCCGGATGGTAAGCGCTAAGCCTGCCATAAATAGAAGCACCACCACCCAGAACCCCAAATACCAAAGACTGCATGGCATTGGATTGCGCTCGTCATACTGAAGCATACCATGTTAAGTCTCATAATGGCCCAGTAATTTCACTTCAATAACTTTCGCATAGAAACACAACGATGCCTAAACACTACTGCTTAGCGGCAGAAAAGACAAATATGTGTTACATATCAACCCAGATGGGTTTTCACATACGAGGGCCCTTCCACCTAGTAATGCCTTCGAAAGTCTCAGACAGAACTCTCAAGTACGCAGATTTCTTTACAATGTTTTATTTCAATGCTAAGGGTAAACAATATAAATAATAAAATTAAAATAAAATGACATACAATAAGCTTAATGAATACGAAAACTTTTCGGTAATTATTACGGCTGCATAGCTTCTGTAAAAATGACTTATCTCTTTAATATAAAATGCGAAACAAGGGTTATCTTTTCGTTTCATCGCGCGGTTAATTACATCATCCAAAAAGCTGTAACAAAGTTGACGGAAAATATGAGCCACGAGCCGGTACTGTAGCGCGTAGCTATACGTAGCGCGTAGCCTCGTAGATGAACCGTAGCCGGGCGTAGCGCCGACGAAGTACAAAACAAAATGGCTTTAAAGTTCGTTTTAAAATATCCGTTTATTTTATTCGAGCAAACAGCCGTGGCTATGAAAATAGATTGTTATTTTTCCGCTATATTAAATGAGAGCTGTTCGTGCCAGCCTTGCTCATTTGAAATTATGAATAACGTGAGATTTTTTTTACTTATTTTAAGGAGAGTACTTGCGATACCTATTTAATGAGTTCATCGAATTCTTTCAGATTTTTAGACAGGTCTTATATTCTCTTAGACAATTGCGATATCATACGTTTATACATGTTATTATAACATGCAGTAAACTAAAGAATTGAAGATTATTTGCTTTGAAATTACGAGGAATCTACTAAGTGTCACCGATAATTGCCGACTAAGAATTATTATTCAGGAAAAATCTAAATTATCGCAACGATAGTACTGTCCGTTTGGCAGCCTGTATTCATATTATTTAGTATGTATTCATATTATTTAGTAATCAATGAGTGAACAAGTGATGTATATCTATTGCATCTGAAGTTTGATTGCGTGTATCGTGACGTAGCATGCTTCGTGTCGGGTCGTGTTGTGATTAACGTTGATAGCTCCAGTGGGTGCAGCGGCAGCCGGCAGCTGATGAAGAGGCGCGATCGATCCCCCCCCCCCCCCCCCCCCCTCCCCCCGCACCCGCACCACGCGCGCACCCCCGCGCACTTCCCGCGCGACACGCCGGCGCTCTTTCGACAACACGAGCAGTCAACCTCGTGTAGAGAAGCACAATTTTCACGTAAATAAAAATAACGGAAATAATCTTTATAAAGACTAAAAAACCTTCCACATTGATGTCAAGTAGAGCCACTGTGAAAATCATGTAATATTCATTATATCAAGCATATATTATAATACTGTCCAACTGCTGGTCCCCGTGTGGTGACCGTCCACTACTAATGAGAGGCGATGAATCTTATTTTTTCTTCGCCACACCACGCTGGCCTAATAAGAGTACTTAGACTTCACATACCTTTGAATTTTTTATGGAAATTCGAATAAAGTTAACTTCAAAACTTTAAGAGTGTAATATATTATCATCTTTTCATAATATGCTTATACAAAAAATAGTTAGAGAGTGCTCAATAATGTGTGATTTACCGGATAATTTAGAAATTTATAATATTTTTTGTATTCTTAATAATAGTAAAATTATATGGCTTGATGTAGAGCTAATGTAATACTTTATAGTAAATATATTAAGAGTAATAAAGTGAAAAAGAGTCTCTACACTTTCTTTCTTTATTACTCTTAACATACATCTCTATGTAGTATATCTAACAACTATTTTATAGTTTGTCTTGAAGAATGAGTGTTCTGAGTATTGTCGCGCCTTGGTAGCGCACGGTTACGTCACGCCGCCAAAGAATCTCGCGGCATCGGATGGAATCGTAAAATCCCAGATTGACTTGTAGCGATCATACAACTTCGGCTCGCTGTCACGCCGAACGCAGACGAGTACATAGAACATTTAGGCTCTTAAATAATTAGTAACTATTTCTCTAATCAACCAAATTACTATTTAACTCGTGCTCTTCGATACATTTTAACTATCAAAAATAAAATCGCCGCGCCCGCGCTATCTAGACTGTATTGAGTCACTATGCGCGGGAGCTTCTTTTGCCAGAATCAGTTTGTTGTATTATCTACGCCAGAGGTACCCAAACTTTTTTCTCATAGACTACTTTAAAAATTTTGCTGGTGCCAGTGGACGCCCTGCAGCTACATTTCTACCATATTCCCAAAACTCGACAAAAAAATGTGAAGATTAGATCTTACTATGGACCGCTGTCGAGTTTCCCGTGGACCTCTGGGGGTCCACCTGGACCGCTTTGGATCTACACGTATGACAAATTGTATATTGTATATATTGTAAATTTGTTCAGACATTAAGGTGTGATTGATTAACAAACATTCAAATCCACAAAATTAACAAACATCCAAACTTTCACATTTATAACAGTTCTAATGAGTAGAAAGTAAGTATAAAGCTTAAATAATAACAATAAAATACTTTGTATGATTACCGTGACGTTATTTATTACCAGCACGGTTCATAATAACAAAAAATCCTAAAATAAACCCAAGTATATTACAAGCCATTTCTTAAAAATGTCGTTAAAATCGCGCCCCAACTCATAAAATTTAAATTTTAATGCACGCGAGTCCCTTTTATTCTCATAACGTGGGTTAATAGTCCTAATATTCCTTAACTCCGATGAGCTGAGATCTCCCCCGTATTTTGGAGTTTGAAGTCAGCTTAGTATCTGCTTTCTTGGTTTTAGAACGCATGGAATATTATGACCACCATCAAATCAAAACTTTGACTAATATACTTAACTACTTGTCGTTTAGTTTAGTAGGCTACCTCTGTGGCAAATTTGATCAAATTAAGACGTTTAGGTATAATAATAATACTAGCCCTGTATTATACACGTCCCACTGCTGGGCACGGACCTCCTCTACTGAATGTTAGGCCGTAGTCCACCACGCTGGCCTAATGCGGATTGGCAAACTTCACATACCTTCGAAATTCTTATGGAGAACTTCTCAGGTATGTAGGTTTCCTCACGATGTTTCCTTCACCGTTAAAGCAAGTGATAATTAACAATTAATATACACGTAACTTAGAAAAGTCAGAGGTGTATGCTCTTCGGGCTGGTTTCGAACCTACGACTTTCGTCTCGACAGTCCATACCACTCCCCACTGAGCTATAACGTTTAGGTATGGTTGATAATATTTATCAAAATGTTTACATTCTTAGTAATCGCAGGACCAGATGAGTAATACGTATAGATGTCCAATAATAACGTTAGCATTTGTATTTAGAGAAAGCGTCACAACTTAGCACAAATACAACACGTAAATAAAAAAAAAATAAGTAAGCAGTGGTGACTGCACCAAGAGGCGAAAGTTGCAGCCACTTTGCTGCTGTTTATTGATATATTTTGAGCGACGCCTCACACGAATCATAGTGTACTGTGCGAGCCACAGACATATAAACCTACAAGATGATACTTTAGGGTATCCTGCAACACGATAAATAGACAGTCAATTCAGAAGACATGATTCATGTACCCTAATAGGGTAATAATAATATAGGCTAGCCTGTATTCCCCAAATGGTCGGCAGATGTTAAACTAGTGCACCTCAGGTCGCAGAACTTATTTCCATGCTATGATGTGATAGCATGACACGATCCTATTGGATCTCTACTCTATTAACTAATGTTTTTGACCACTTACTTTACATGTGTGATTTTTTTTATGAGAGTACAGGAGACCAAACAAGTATGCAAAGATCGTAACAAGTAGAAATCCGTTGTCTCTGCCTACCCCTATGGGAAACAGGCATTAGTCTATGTATGTATGTACGTTACAAGGTTTTCTAAGGTAAAATACTTCGAATTGAATTAAAACTAGTTTATACGGATTTTATCGCGGTTTAATATTTATTTTAGTCCCGACGATTCGAAAGTTTTTAGCCTTCGTGGTCACGGGAGTGAAATCACTATGTAAAATACTTCACTCGCGTATACTATACGTAGTCCGCCGATATAATACAATTGTGTTTATAAGTGTGTGTACACTGTACAGTGTAGAGTGTACGGGCGAGTATGTGAGGCAACTTGTTCCAGTCGTTGTACGAGTACATGTTTAGTGCCCAGTCGTGGCCCGCATGCACACGGCGCGGTGCGCGTGCTAGCCTCTATAGTGTACACTCTACTTATAATAATACACATGTAAGCACTGGTCGTAAATCCATTATCCATCCATTTATTTGTAGGATATGAGATTACTCTCGGTTGGACTCATGAATATAACTTGGCTTTAGATGCGATAAAAAAAGAAATACTCTAGAAATACTCTAATACTCTTTTTTAGCAGAGGCCGGCAAACGAAGTGGGTCACTTGATGTTAATTGGATCCCACCGCCGTTGAACACCCACTATACCAGAAGAATCACGGACGCGTTACCGATCTTAAAGAAAATTGATAGTTAAGAAATTAGGATGGAAGGGGGGACTTTGGGCCTCCGGTATCGTCACTCACCGTACGAAATGCAGCAGTAAGCTACAACTTTACGCCGGTTTTTTGTGAGACAGTGGTAACGAGCATGAATGTTCAAATTCAAATTCAAATCATTTATTCTGTAAATTGGATCATAAATATCACTTTTACATGTCAATCATTTTTTATGCTACATTATATTTAAGACGGCATTTCGGGGCTAGCCATGAGAAGAAATGCCGAAACAAACTCATGGGTTACGACCTCTTTTAATGTCCAGACATTGTTTTACAGAATTATGCGAGTGTAATGTACAGAAATTCCTGGATTAGCCTTTTTCAGAAATGGCCAAGAGTATACCAGACATACTTGGCACTCGCACTCACAAAAAAAAAACAACAATAAATTAAATAAATGTTATAAAAATTTAAAAAATCAATATGTCAGTATTGCCTTAAATACTAACCTTTCGAACGAGCGCGGGCGTGGTTTAGGTATTTAAATAAAATTGGTTCATCCGCGCCCCATACATTGCATTTTTTTTGTATATGGTATCGAAATAACCAAATATTGAGGGTCTTTGTAGTTGAATATGGCTTGGAATTTTGTTGTAGAAACGTATACTTTGACACTTGAAAGAGTTACTAATTTTTTGAAGTCTGGTCATGGGCAATATCAGTTTATTCTTATTTCTAGTATTTATCTTATGAATGTCGCTGTGACATGGCCGGCTATGAATGGGCCGGCTCGTCCGGGTCGTTACCACTGTCTCACAGACAACCGGCGTAAAGTAGTAGCTTGCTGCTGCGTTTCTTACGGTGAGTGAGATATCCAGAGGTCCATACCCCTCCGCTACGCAATCCCTTACTTATCTCCTTTCGTTTAAGGTCGGCAACGCACCCAGGATTAATTTAGTATTGTGGGCGTACATGGACGTTGGAGATCACATACCATCAGGTGACCCACTTGCTCGTTTGCCGGCCTATACAATAAAAAAATAATTGTCGCTCTAATTTTTATTGACAGCAAATGTGCTAAAGATACTATTTCATAATAAAATGCTCATAAAATAATGCAATATTGTATGAAAAAAATGATCCTTACGAGTTACTCGTTCCTCAAGATTGGTGTACATACAAACAGCGGCCCTTGGCGCAGTGATTACACCGCAGATGAATTGCTAAAAGTTTGGGCCCTCCCTCCCCCCTCTCAACCCCCTAATCCGTCAGGCGCGGTCACGAGGGCACGACACTGCGACCCGCGCGACTTTCGCTCTTGCACATATTAAAGTTTTCTTAACTAAAGTCTAGACAAACATTTACATTCAAAGAAAAATATAAACGTGGGAATATAAATTAAATTTTAGAATAATAAACAAAATTTAACTAATTAAAGAGTGGCTGCCTCGGTGGCGCAGTTGTAATGTACGCGTTACGACTGAGGCTGACGCTGAGGTCTCGGGTTCGATCCCCGGGTCGAGTAAAGTGATATTGGGTTTTTCTATTACGAAATGCTCAGTATCAGCCCGGAGTCTGGAATTGTGCCCGGTGCTGTGATAGGCTCGATATCACATCATGGGATGGAGATACGGCGAAATGTGGGTTTACTGGTTGCACCTCTACCTACCCTTTAGGGGATTACAGGCGTGTGTGCGTGTGTATGTATGTAATTAAAGGTGTATTAATATTCTTGGTCATATTTTCTTATTTGCGATTCCGACCTATGTAATTCGAGTGCAAATGTAATAATCAAATGGAATCAATCAACTGAACCATGCTCTCCATCCATTGAACTGTCGGTGTATACAAACTACACTAATGTAATACAAACAGTTCAAACGGCGCATGCTAATTGCGTAATTGTATAAAATAATAGACGATAACAATGCGATGTCTATCGGCATGTAATTGAGTGGAGTTGTGGGGGCTGGGGAAGGGGAGGAGGGGAGAGTGGGGTGGTATTTAACTCTCTTAATTTGGTCGTATGCTGTTATAGCTAACAGAGGGATGGATACGTTTGACAAAACTGTAATGTAATGTAAAATATTTCGTGCAATTTGTTTAAAGAAGAAAAGTAATAATGAATAGTGATAAATACACTCAACAGTCAAATAAGATACATTATAATAAATATATATAAACTAAACTTCATTGTATGCATTATTTTTGTTAATCGTTTTGTTCTTTTCTGTTCGGTTGTCATTCAAGTGTCGTATATATAATATAAAATATCTCTTAAATATCAATCCAGGTTTTCTATTTCCTGTTATAAATTCCAATAACATAATATATACTCGTACATGTAGTCCTAGCCCCATACTAAGATACGAGTGTTGCGTCCTGAGTATCAGGAACTATGAGAGGCTTTATCTTTATCATTAGCGTTCAAACATTTTTAGACTTTCGATCTCACAATACCATGACCCGAAACAAATATGTCTAGATCACACAGAAATTTTTCTCAATGTAGGGATTAAACTCGCGACCTCTCATTCCACATTAGGCTCGCTATCACATGGAGGCTTTTTAAATTAATTCCTTACCCTTTTCCTTTCCTAAACAACACAACTTGGCAACACATTCATGTTTCCTCTACTATTAGAGATGTTGATGGTCGGTAATCATATTCTCATATTCTACTGCTATAAAAAGAGCTATTAAAAATCTATAATCATAAATACGTTTTTGTATTCCAGCAGGTAATCCTATATGATTAATTAATTCCACTATAACATATAGGTACAGTTCCGCAGTAGGTACTATAATTATAGGAATTCTAAAAAAAAAGTGCTGTCTCGGTGGCGCAGTTGTAATGCGTACGCGTTCCGACTGGCTGGCGCTGAGGTCTCGGGTTCGATCCCCGGGTCGGGTAAAAGTGATATAGTGTTTTTCTATTGCGAAAGGCTTAGTATCAGCCCGGAGTCTGGGATTTGTGCCCGGTATGGTGATGGGCTCGCCCCCTATCACATCATGGGACGGAGATACGCTCGGCGAAGTGTGGGTGTACTGGTTACACCTCTGCCTACCCCTTCGGGGATTACAAGGCGTGAGTGCGTATGTAAAGCAAAAGTGCAACATTTAAAACGCTGTGGTTAGCGCGCCGCGGTTAACACGTGTCGGGTGCAGCGGCGGAAATCCGGGGAAATGGAGTTTTATTTTGTTTCCGTAACCACAACTGAAAATTCATTGAGAAAAACGGGACAATATTGTAGCACATAGAGTTAATGCAATTGTAAAAAAGGAATTTTAACCCCCTACCAAAAATGAAGGTGTTATAAATTTCTTTATTTTTTATAGAACAGGCCGACAAACGAGCAAGTGAGTCATTTGGTGGTAAGTAATCTCTATTGCCCATGACGGCTAAAATACGTTAAAATATGAAAATTTTAACTCGTGGACGTTATTATTATGTTATAATATTGTTATCTTAAACCGAGACTTCATGAAACCGGTCATGTCTTGAGAGGTAATTTAGTGCATCTAGGTTAGAGAGATGGTCTGTGCAGGGAGGAGGGGTGGGGGCGACGGGAGGGGCAGACCTGCGCTGGACTTATTGATAACGTATAGATTAAATCCACGTATTAGAGCCCACAATCTGCACAGGTCCACGGCGCAGTGGTGCGGACTGTGGTAAATCGCTGGGGATTCTAGACTTCCTTCAATAGATTAACCACTTAACCTTTACAGTATCCCATCCTGTGAACTTGAGCTCACACTTATACAATACGTAAAAATTATTCCTCTGACTGCCTCGGTGGCGCAGTTGTAATGCGTACGCGTTACGACTAAGGCTGATGCTGAGATCTCGGGTTAGATTCCTGGGTCGGGTAAAGTGATATTGGGTTTTTCTATCATGAAATGTTTAGTACCAACCCGGAGTCAGGAATTGTGCCTGATATGGCGATAGGCTCGCCCCCTATCACATTATGAGACGGAGATACGCTCGGCGAAATGTGGGTGTACTAGTTACACCTCTGCCTAACTCTTCGGGGATTACAGCCGTGCGTATGTATGTATGTATGTATTACTCTGAGAAGCAGCGTGCAAATAGCTGTGAGTCTAATACCGTGGGTTCGATCTCAAGGAATAACGTTTGTGTTGTGTGCCAATAGATAGATACTTGTGTCGAGTCTGAGTGATGTGGGAAGTCTCTTTGTAGTTCAATGCAGAGTCAGACATTTTTTTTAATTTTTTTTTTATGAGCCTTGTATTTTACATGTCGCGTTGCTGGGCGCGGGCCTCCTCTACTGAATGAGAGGGGTTAGGCCTTAGTCCAACACGCTGGCCTAATGCGGGTTGATAGACTTCACATACCTTTGAAATTCTTATCGAAAACTTCTCAGGTATGCAGGTTTCCTCACGATGTTTTCTTCACCGTTAACGCAAGTGATAATTAACAATTAGTACACACATAACTTAGAAAAGTCAGAGGTGTGTGCTCTTGGGACTGGTTTCGAACCTGCGACTTTCGCCTCGACATCCCGTACCCACTGAGATATCGCTGCTTATACGTATAATTATGTAACGCTATTTATAATAAAGTTCAGTTTATAAATCTCAAGAAATTCACGAACAAACATAGATCAAGAAGTTTTTTTTATAGTATAGGCCGGCAAACGAGCAAGTGGGTCATCTGATGGTAAGTGATCTCCACCGCCCATGTACGCCCGCAACACTAAAATAATCATGGGCGCGTTGCCGACCTTAAAGGAAAGGGATAAGTAAGGGATTGGGAAGGGGAGGGGAATTTGGGCCTCCGGATATCTCACTCACCGTACGAAACGCAGCAGCGAGCTGCTACTTTACGCCGGGTTTTCTGTGAGACAGTGGTAACGACCCGGACGAGCCGGCCCATTCATGCTGTAGATAAAATTGTCTACAGCGTGGCTCTACCACTTAGTTGAAATTTGGCATGCAGTCTCCTGAAAACACTCTACGAAAACACACCTCTATTGAGTTGAAATCACATTTTAAACTTCTCATTCAAAGCAAAAGCTAGTTAACGATATGTAATTGTGGTTGGAACTCTCCGAGCTAGTTCCACTCACGTTAGTTCGCTTTTGTCCCCCGTGGCAGTTGCTGAATGCGTGCAGGGGTTTGCGATAGGACCCGCAGCGTGAACGAGCCTTTATACACGGCGCGGTGAGGTGCGGTGCGGTGCGGTGCGGGGGGAGGGGAGGGGTGGTCGTTCTGTGAAAGCCGTTTCACAGTCACCTGGTATAATTCACCGGAACTTTGTGTTCACTACTACACACAATACGTGACACTGAGTACAACACAACAATTACGCTTTAATGTTCGATAATAGTTTCATGTTATTTACGATTTATTAAAGATTGTGATACATCGAGCTCACGGTGGACTACAACATAATGAATAAGAGCAAATTTTTTTATTCGTCTAAATGACGAGAAGAGCAGATCGCTCGCCACGCTTGCCCATAAACAATAGCAACACTACTGCATGGTACCTACTGCAGTGTGCTCTCACCTCGAGACTCATAATATCCATATACACTCTCCTCGAAGGGGCAGGCAGAGGTGTAACTAGTACACCCACATTTCGCCGAGTGTATCGCCGTCCCATAATGTGATAGGGGGCGAGCCTATCGCCATACCGGGCACAAATTCCAGACTCCGGGCTGATACTGAGCACTTCGTAATAGAAAAACCCAATATCACTTTTACCCGACCCGGGGATCGAACCCGAGACCTCAGCGTCAGCCTCAGTCGTAACGCGTACGCATTACTACTGCGCCACCGAGGCAGCCTATCTTATCTAAATTTTTATTATTATAAAATGTTGACAATTATACATGTTAATTTCACACAAATGTCTCCGGTGAGCGGTGACGCATCGGTCATGAAATATTCAAATCAGCGCTGAGATGTGAGGTGGGTAGTGGCACTGGTAGATGGCGTGGGGAGGGGGAGGGGAGGATCCTACGCTCAGGTGGATCCAAACTACATTCAATACTATTCAATTGTACGTATGGTTTACCATAATAATTTATCTCTTCAAGGACGATAACTCTCTTCAGGATTCTGCGCTGCTTCGCTATGGTTTCGAAACAGATCACTTATAAGAAGCTAACGGTGCGTTTTGAGTTTTGTCGTTAAAGCATGTGTGATTTTTCTAATCGAAAACTTAAACAAAATGGTTTCTCAGCCTAAGTAGACTCTAATAAATAATACTACACTAAGTTTAAAAATACTACACTAATTATAAAAATACTACACTAATTATAAAAATACTATACTAATAATAAAACATACTACATTAATAATGAATAATAAACTCGCTTAAAAATATATATTTTTTTGTATCAACGAGTTGATACATCTGTGTCAGATATGTTTTCAAAAATGCAAAGTTTTTGTAAAATCTACGAGTGACTATTAACGTTAAAAGAACCCTACTTACTCTATAGTTTTCTTTACTCAGTATCAAGTGTAATCGGATAATGTAACGATAGTACATAGACAACAGACTGTACACAATACTTGTACATTGTAAAGTGTAAGCTACGAGTAGTGCGATGCGGTAATCTCAGCTGGACAGCAGGATTTGTAATCGCAAAGCGAGCTGTCTCTTGGACAATGCAGCCTTTCTATTTGCGGCTGTCGGGCTTCATTGGCCGACTGTTCGGCTCTGGGATGTATACTGGCATTGACGAGAGGAATTCGGCGGTAGTTCCTCATTACATAATTGAATTTAAATATCTATGAACCATTTATTAAAGTGCGTTGTCTTCAAACTTATTAAGAAAACGTGTGAAGGCAGTAACTAAGACTTAATCGTAAAAATTTCGTTGGGTTCCAGGAAAAATCTAATAATTCTGTGCACCAAATCGCTGTATAAGAAATATATCGGTAATGTTGCTCCATTATGGAACTTACTGTCGAAGCATTTGTCAGTATATGACCAATTTACTAATTTACCCCATTTTTAGGGAAAACGAAATAAATACTAATAACATGGGATACCCATATACCGGATACCGAAGAGCCTTGACCAACATCTCCAGAGGCTATCAATTGGTCGTTGGGTCAAGAGCCTGATGCAGAAAGCGGTGTTATTGGACACGGCATGCATTGTGAGGAGGTTTTAATATTTAAAAATGTAAAATAAACCTTTTTGATAAAAAGAGTACGGAACAAAGTCTTGTTCCGTACTCTTTAGATATTTTATATCCCATGTACAGTCGTACATGGGATATAAAATATCTAAGTCCTCATGAAAAAGTAATGGCTACGCGCGGAAATTATACATGTACATAGTGCATACATTGTAATTATTCAAATATTCTACTTATTATACTGCCTTGGTGGAGCAGTTGTAATGCGTACGCGTTACGATTGAGGCTAACGCTGAGGTCTCGGGTTCGATCCCCGGGTCGGGTAAAGTGGTATTGGGTTTTTCTATTACGAAATTCTCAGTATCCACCCGGAGTCTAGAATTTGTGCCCGGTATGGCGATAGGCTCGCCCCCTATCACATTGTGGGACGGAGATACGCTCGGCGAAATGTGGGTGTACTGGTTACACCTCTGCCTACCCCTTCGGAATTACAGGCGTGAGTGCGTATATAATATATCAACTTATTTACTTCTTTGTAAAATTATTTATTCGGAAGGCAACATCAAAGGTGATTTATATTTTAAACACGTGTGCCTGGTAGAACCGGGCTGTGTGATACGTACAATTTGCTGCCTCACTGGCAAATAATTTAGAATGATTCGAGAGGGGAGGGCGCTTTGCAATGCTTCCTGCTTTCGTAGGCAATCGCGGTACATATTTGCATGAATAATAGTGTTGCCGAACCTACCGATATTTATTGGTTATTATTTTTACCGATTTTCGCAGACATATATATCTACCAAATTTTATATCTAAATTCATATGAAATTTCAGTGTACTAAACAAGGACGTTGAAATTTTACATAAAAGGTGATTTTTTTTAGAGGAGTAAAGTCATTGGTTCAAACGCTAGATTTTTCTGTCGCTTTGCAACACTGATGTGCCAGCATGTATACGAATTGAAAAAAAATACACAACTTGCTAACACAAAATATTAATCTAAATCTTACCTATATTAAGGGTGTTAGTCTATGCCCTATGGTATTGGATAGTAGATACTAAATACTTTCATACAGATGAGAATAAATTCAAGTTAGATATTTCAACACATTCTTACACATTTTGCATATTATATTTACAATCTGATACACATATAGCTACACGTGTTTACCAGTTATAATTTACATGAATTTTAAAATGAATGATTTCTTCAGACACGCTAAGTCAAGGCTACCTTATATTATTCTTATATCTTACCCACCGCGCCGGTATTACGTCACAGAAAGTTGCCGCACTTATCATTTTATCTCGGTAGGATTACCAGCATGTTGTCGGCGTGTGTTGTTTTACTTTGGGATCTCGGCGCGACGCGTTTGTTTATACCGCGCCGACTTCATCTCGCTACATCATTATCGTTGTTAGAGTTCCGTATTTTTCCGTCACTTCGCCGTGCCAGGACAACACCAACACAGCTATGTCTCTTTTGTTTTTGTACGGTTTTTTTATTTGCTTGAGTGACGAAACGCTCGTCTTGTGGTAAGCTGATAAACAGAAGCAACACCACACAGAACTTTGAATTAAAATTCACTGCATAACATTGGACTGCGCTCGTCACCCTAGACATAAGATGTTGAGTGTCATAATGCCCAGTAATTTCACTGGCTTTAATGCCCTTCAAACCGGAACACAACAGTGCTTACATACTGCCGCTTGGCGGTAGTAATAGACGGCGCGGTGGTACCAAGCCAGACGGCCTCTCGTGTACGAGGGACCTTGTTAAATAAGCGCTATTTAACTTGTGTACATCTATAAACGCTATATTATTTTTTCTAGACATATAATCTTGTAATACGTTTAACACGTACTGATCCGTTTCTATGATTCCTAATATAGAGATTGCGATTTTGTGTAGTGAATTTGTAGTTAATAAAAACCGATGCATCTGCCAACTGAGAAACACTAAATCTGTAGCTACTACCGCTGCAATTGGGTTGTTAAAATGTCCTAGATTGCACTAAATGCGAAAATTATTTACATTTGTACACAAATCTTACGATATTTGCTTTTAAAAGTCTATATGATGCCAAATGTGTGTATTTAATGTAAATGCAGTTATTGTTTATATTCTTCAATTGGAAATAAGTTCTACAAGTTATTTCAATATAACATAGCAAAGTTCCGTTCATTATTTACTAGTATAGAAGTCGTTCCATCTCTAAACGGTATCTACGCAAAGGAACATAATATAAAATAACCTAAAAATAAACGAGTATCTATATAGTTCTGTTGTTGTAGCTCACAAACATCAGTTAGGGTCATCTCTCGGATACCTTGAGCTTCAACTATCGGCGTTTTTGTGTCCATTAAAATCAAACCGCGTTTATCGTCGCTGCATCAAGCTTCTGAATTTCTTTTTTTTGTTTGTTTTTTTTCCAATTAGGCGATATGGTCGCTAAGCGATATACTATAAAAATAATTAAGAAAAAAGGTTCTGAAAACCGTTTACTACAATCCTTATGCGAATCCTCGATTCTCCGATCCTATTTCCTATACGAGTCTGTCTGGCTAGGTACAGCTTTGTCTATTTTTACTGCCAAGCTGCAGTGTATGAGTACTGTTGTGTTAAACATAAACAACGTTGAATCGAGTGATATTACTGGATCTTATAAGACTTAACATCTTATATATCGGGGTGACTAACGTAATGCAGTGTTATGTAATAACAACAGTAATACAAAGTTCTGAATGGTGTTGCTGCAAAACACACACATATATATATATATATATATATATGTATATATATATACATCTTTTAGATTTACTCATTTATGGAACGACCGAATTCTAAAACTCGCACATTTTATCACTATTCATATACTTAGTTTTAAAAACTCAAAACAACTTATGAACACTAGAAGTCGCGGCATTTTGATACCACGCTCAAATGGATCGACTAAACGCGATGCATGATGCATCATATTGTCGCCACAAAATCGCTGAAGCTCAGTATTGAGTTTCCCGAGGCCCTTAATGCTCTGTAGAAGCGAGTTCATCACACAGCCCAATTCGTCCACTCTGTGATTCCACAATACTCCTGAGGATCATTCAGTGTTCGTGCACCGGTTGCCGCCGCCGCCGCTGGCTAATCTGCAGCCTCCACGTCACCGTTTACCCTCAAACAACGGGACGTCAGCTCGCCAGGGAGGGGGCGGCCGGCGGAATGGGGGACGGGGGAGGGTTGAATTATAAATTAGTGGAGCGGTACCGGACGGGCGCGGGGCGGGGCGGCGAGGAGGTGCGGCGAGGAGGTGCGGGCGGAGGAATGTGTTTGCGAACATAATTGTCTGGTTTACCTCAGAATGTGTGGCGCTCGTGCCGGCCGACTCCAACGCGTCTCCGGCACGACTCCGTCACGCGCACGTAATGAGATTGTAACTTCATACTAATTGTAAGTACGTGACTTCCCGAGCCCCACACTTGTGATTACTTCGTATGTGCCTGGATTAATTCGCTCGATTACTTGAGCTTAATATTTTACTCAAAACTTTCTAACACCAATTCATTCAGACTTTGTTAGTTACGTGATAAAACTGGCTATCGCTAATAACACATCATATTTTATCCCACCGTGGGGACAAAAGGACAGTATAATATACTGTCCCACTGCTGGACACAGACCTCCACTGAGAGGAGCTAGGGGTTTCGTCCATCCCGCTGGTATATTTTTTCAAATTCTTGCATGAACTGTCAAGTATATCCACCCTCGAACCTGGCTTACAGGAGTGCTAGTGACGGGAGTGTGAGTGTGTGCAATACTATTAAAAGGTATTATTTACCAAATATTCATTTATATTCAAATATCAGCACAAAACATGCTGTCATTAGTCAGATCACATCTGCCGCATCGGTTTAAAAATCTATTTATCCGTATGAATTATTATTTAAATTAAAATGTCATTTGCATGTGATCTAGGCGTGAAAGCCGCGAGTGTGAGTGATCGCACGCAGCCACTCTCGACCGCACGCACCCGCATTCAACCGCACGCCGCCAAGCCGATCCTAACGCAGTGTGCAAGCGGGCGGGTTGCATTCTTTAACTTAAGGTATGTTCAGATTGTATTTACATAACATCATAATTAGAATACAAACCATGGGCCATGCGACAAAACATAAGTTTTTCATCTAACTAAATAAACGTTAAAACCCGAAGTTAATTAGAAAAATATCTGTAATAGCTAACTATACACGCAATATCTATTAAAACATGCTTTAATACGATATGGCGATAGGATTTATCATGAAAATAACCTCGGCAAAACGTTGGTGCACTAATTATATATGTGCTTAACCCTTCGGGGATAAATGCGTGACCTTATGTGCAATGAAATATGGATTTATTAAAATTGTCCTGAAAGAGACAAATTTTGGCAAAGACATTATAGCGTCTTTTTATCAACGTTTACCTCATCAATCATAACTGATAGATATCACTAGTTTTTGGCATCCCTTAAAAATATACGTAAGTTTTTATAACACGGGGTCTCTAAAAAGCGCAAATAGAATATGTTGCCAAAACTTTTTTGCGAAATAAACTGATGTTTGGTATTAGCTTTGATATGAACTTGCATAGCTCAAAGAGAAAAAGTTACTTCTTGATGTATTAAGTTCTGTCGTGCCGTCAGTAGTAATAATTTTGTAGAATTATATTTTTAGAAGTATTTTTTTTACAAATTTACTTCTAAAAAGTTAATTTCTAAAAAGTTGCAATAGTGAATTAATCAAAACATTATTATGACTAAACGATCAAAGGGCTATGCCAAATCATACTCTCGTAATTAATTTCAAGATACCTATTATTATTTTTTAATTTAAAACCATCTAAGATCCAAAGAATATTTTTAATTGACGAATAAAAACGGAGTAAACAGCATGCTTCCTCTTTGTCCACCTGCCCCTATCCCACTCGTAGTGGTGTCGGTGCAACATGCTTTTAACACTTGTTACTGAAACATTTGGCTTGTAGTTTTTACGACGGGCCGCCTGACGTCAACCCCAATGTCAATTATAATCGATTAAAACTAAATGAACTAATCTGGCACCATTCCACTACAACTTTAGAATTAACAACAGATCTGCAACGTCAACAAAAACACGACAAGAAGAACGTATCGCACCACAACACAAAACACAACATTACAACACACGACATTACGACATAAGTTCACCAAAAAACCCCGCGACGATCTACAGATCAGTCGAGCACGAGGGTTAATTAAAACTTGTACACTGTTCCCTACATAACACGTTAAAGCAATTTAAACTTAAATTAGATTACTATAAAGGCTAAATTAAACGACGAACGCTGTTCCCTACGCATTATCTAATTTGAACTGTAATGTGATTGCAATAAAGATTGTTTTGAGAGCAGTTCCGGAACACTCGTCGCCGCTTCAGATCTGTATAATGAAGTTTTTGCATAAACGATGGAAATAATTCATAATGGAATAATGGATAATAGAATACGCTAGGATATCATAGCACTCCCGTGATTTCAATTAGATAAACTTTAGGTATAATACATTAAATTAACATGGCTGTCATGAAGTTACCCATGAGTGACGTCACGGCTATAGTTTTCAGAGAATAGGCGTAGAGGACAGGTAAAGTGATAAATTTTTGTTTGAATAATTTATTTTGCATATATTTGTATTGTACGTACATTTGTAAGTACATATATACATACATACATACGCAGTCACGCCTGTAATCCCCGAAGGGGTAGGCAGAGGTATATAGCTACATTTCACCGAGCGTATCTCCGTCCCATAATGTGATAGGGTGCGAGCCTCTCGCCTTAGCGGACACAATAGGGTAGTTTCCTATATTGAATTTTATACATTATTTTATAAGCAACAGAAAATGATACGCAAAAGAAACCCTTTTATTAAAACACAATCATAATTGGTTCAGAAATGTGCCCGCAGTTATGACTTTAAATGTTGGTATGAGGAAAAGTGGGTGCGTAGTAGGGATATCTCACTATCTCGCTTGCACGCGTGCACTATATTGAACATTTTACACAGTGACGTCAAAGGTTGCATCGTCTGTCATTTGACAATTACCCCTTCTACAGGATTTCAATGGCTTCTATCTTATTTATTTTTGGTCCGATTTATAAAATTCTTTCTGCAATCGATTTTGTGTAACGTAACTTATTGATTTAAATAATAAAAAAAAATCTAGTCAACTACCCTATTACAGACTCCGGACTGATACTGAGCATTTCGTAATAGAAAAACCCGACTACCCTTACGACTTATATCACTTTTACCCGACCCAGGGATCGAACCCGAGACCTCAACGTCAGCCTCAGTCGTAACGCGTACGCATTATAACTGCGCCACCGAAGCAGTCATTTGTAAATGTAACAATGCTTTAGCCAGTTTTATATGCAGCATGAGTTGACTTGGCTTGGTGTTGGACCACTGCGCACTATCATATCATAAATAAAAGTGGTAAAGTGGCAGTTTGACTAAATTACTGCGTTTCATGGTATACGTATAACATAAAATAATAAAGATAAAATTTATAAAACTAATTATAAAAATATTTTTAACTATAATGTGGTAAAAGCGTTTTTAGTATAGTATAGGCTGGCAAATGAGCAAGTGGGTCACGTTATGGTAAGTTTTCTCCAAGGCACATGTACGCCCACAATACTAGAATAATCATGGACGCGTTGCCAACTTTAAAGGAAAGGGATAATTAAAGGATTGGAATGGAGAGGGGGATTTAGGCCTCCGGATATCTCACTCACAGTACGAAACGCAGCAGCAAGCCGCTACTTTACGTCGATTTTCCATTAAAAAGTGGTAACGATCCGGTCGAGCCGGTCCATCTGTGCTGTAGAAAAAACTGTCTACAGCGTGTATCTGTCAAAGTATTCTAAGAAAAATATAAAGTGCACTATATTTAAAAGAAATATGCTCTTTACTTTCTCTTCAACATGCCTTAGAAAACGGCCAAATAAAAATCTAAGCCAGTATTTTGCCGCGCATTTAATCCCGTTGAATGTCACCTTTTCATTATATTCAACAGGAGTGTAAGCGACACACGACGCGTGTAACATTCTCACCACGCGCGGGCGACTAAAACGCGCTCGCTTTGTATAGCTAAACAGTGCATTGTGAGTACAACGTTTGACTTGCACGCGATGTCACCGTCGAGTATTGTGGTACTTTATTTACGTAATTATATTTATTGTTTTTTTTTGTATGAAACTACTATTAACTTTTGATGTATGTTTGACAGCCTCCGTGGTGCAGTGGGCGAGTAGCCGGCTGCGAAGCATGAGGCCGTGGGTTCGATTCCCACACCGAGACAAATGTTTGTCTAATCCACAAATATTTGTTTTGGGTCTGGGTCTTGTGGGACCGCAAGTCCCGCGTAGTTCCTGATACCCACGATACAGGTTAACCTAGTGTGGGGTCAGGACTATGTGGGTGACTGTTGGGTGTATTTATTTATTATGTATCGTACTTAGACAAATACGAGAACGAGATAGAACGTAACACGAGATGATTTTGTCGACTTGTTTGTCGTGATAAACCAGTTATATCTGGTTATCTCTAATGTCTTTTGAAGTTAATATAATTGAATAGAATAGTCGACTAATTATGTCCAAAGTATAGAATAGCGAAAATTGTGCTTTCAACCTCTCAGTGGTATTTGTCTACGAACCTGTATGACGTACTATGACGTAATTTTATCGAATGTTGAAAGTTTTAAGAGAGATATTTGTCGTCGATATTTATCTCTTACACGCACTAGATATCTCGTGTTGCATATGCTAAGCCCGCTGGACTTCATATCCCAGGTTGGGTCATCACAATTTGTTATTGATTCAAAAATTGCACATGAATTGCCCGAGATTAGAATTTGTGCCCGGTATAGCGATAGGCTTGCCGCGATGACATCATGGGACGAAAATGAGCTAGGTGAACGATGGGTGTGCTAATTGCTTTTTTTTATAGTATAGGCCGGCAAACGAGCAAGTGGGCCACCTGATGGTAAGTGATCTCCAACACCCATGTACGCCCACAATACTAAAATAATCATGGGCGCGTTGCCGACCTTAATGGAAAGGGATAAAATTAGCCCTTCGAGGATACAGGCGTTAGCTTATGATGATCTTATT
This sequence comes from Mimas tiliae, assembly GCA_905332985.1. Lineage (NCBI taxonomy): Eukaryota > Metazoa > Arthropoda > Insecta > Lepidoptera > Sphingidae > Mimas > Mimas tiliae. Next base: position 111,990 of record HG995249.1, read on the forward strand.
ATATCTGATTAAGTGCATCAGTTTGTGATGGTTTAAATTGACATAAGTCATTTAAAATCCAGTAAATTTGTCATTTAAAGTCTAGTAAATTAGCCATTTAAACTCCAGTAAATTAGTCATTTAAGTCCCGTAAATTAGTCGTGTAAACTGTTTACTCGTATTTTTTGTGTAAAAACGATAATATTGCAGCATTGGGAGAGAGGATTTAAGGAACTATACAAACGTATAGTGTTGGGATATCCCAGGAAAGTTGGGCTGACGACCCAAAACTTCTGGTAGAGGCTTATTAAAGAAGAGCTGTTTTAAATCGACTTTTGTGATTCATTTCCATTCTAACCTATTACATAGAATAGAAGTATAGAAGAGCGTTTGTAGAACAATACGACAAGTCCGGCGGAGTTGAGAATTATCTGATCGGAACATGTAACGCGTGACAACTGCTGCACTGCACGTATCAGTACACAACTTGTTTCTGTTTGTTTACTATATATTTTAATCAACTTAAAAAAGAGAATGTTTTCTTTTCGATGTGTATATTTTTTCGATTCCATTTTTTGTATGAATAGGTACTCATTTATTTCTTACAGGGTTGTAGAATTTGTTTCAAATTATATAAAACAAATACAGCCAAATTGAGAACCTGTTCCGTTTTTGCAGATTGCAAAAAGGACTTTGTGAAAAAATAATAAATTGTTGATAAAGATCTTCATCCTCAACACTCGCTTTTAATGTTTCTGCTCTCAACGGCTTCTTGCAGTGTAACGTCGTTTGACCATTCATCACAAGACGATAATATTATAATCATTCGTTAATATAATAACATATACGTTTTTTTTAAGACCTAGCAATCACAAAACTCAAGCAAACTGGTATCACATTGAAACAGCAATACAATGAGAAGTCTCCTCACAAGTTAGAACATTCAACTCTTCTAGCTTATTGCGATCACAGAGCGTATGACGCGCGTGTATAGTCACTTTAGTGAAGTGTGCATCTCCCTTTACTCCTATCTGCCAACCGACCAGCGAATACTGGAGGCCAATTCTCGTAATTTTAAATGTTCAAAATATCATTCCGATCTAGTCTCAGCGTCAAGAAAGTTGCAAATGGCATTCTCTTAAACCAATAATCAACGTCAAATGCACCTAGCATTAGCAGTAGCATTATACCGTTTTGGCTTCAGTCAACTTTTATTCTACATTCAATCTCATTACGATCTATGTTCACATTTGACGTTGATTATTGGTTTAAGAGAATGCCATTTGCAACTTTCTTGACGCTGAGACTAGATCGGAATGATATTTTGAACATTTAAAATTACGAGAATTGGCCTTCTGTTGTCGAGTACTCCTGACACTTTTCCACCGGATTAAATTTAAACTTTATAACTGGGCTCGTATGCTCGCGAGCATTATCCGTACATAACTTGTTATCGCTTCTTTACAAACATTTCAAAAGAGTAACTGTCTACAACAGCAACTTTCTAACGTTACTCCAAAACAAGTATGGGAAATTGTTTCGAGGAAAGTTTGTTTGTATATCATCCGTGTATTTTTATATTAATCTAAATTACATACATACGCACCCACGTCTTCAATCCCAGAAGTGGTAGGCAGAGGTGTAACCACATACCCACATTTCACCGAATTTATTTCCGTCCCGTGACGTGATAGGGAGCGAGCCTATACCGTGCATAATTCCAAACTCTGATACTAAGCATTTTATGACAGAAAAACGTACGTACGCTTTACGACTGCGCCGTTTAAAAATATAATTAACAAATGAATTTGTTCAATTTGTTAAAACGTCATGTTTATAATATATAGTATTCGCAAGTGATAGAGCTGCATAGTATCCAATTTAAAGGACACGCGGCGTCGTAACTAGTTTCGGCTACAGCATCAGGCCAGTTCGACCGAGGAGGTACCACTCTCACACTGAAAACCGACGGAAGTGGCAGCTTTACTGTTTCGTTCAGTCAGCCCTTCCTTTCTTGAAAGGTCGGCCTCCTCTCTCATCATCCTCTGGTATTGTTCATAATTACTTGTCATAAGACAATAAATTGGCTCGTTTCCAACCTCTTCTAATAGCAGTATCATAATAACATAAACATGTTTCTATACACATTACTGAGGTGGTTATTAACATGAGCTGATTTCTATCGGCAGTAATCAATGCGGCGTGAGAAGTGAAGAGTCCTTCGCAACCTCCCCGCACTCCGCAGTGCTTGTGATCCGATACTGGAGTTTGAACTCAGCGCGTCTAATTATTTGCTAAGTTTATCGTTTAAACAATTTGTTCTCGCTTACACTTTTTTATCGGCAGTGCTTCTTGACTTTAATAATTATTACTCTCGTTAAAACACCGTGAGGAAAGGCATGTTTCGAAGAGAAGGACAACACGTAGCGTGACGTAAGTTACATGATAGCGACAGGTCGCGTATTTCAAAACAGGCCTTTGAGATACAGTTTGTTTTTTATTAGTTTGAATGATCAGGATCATCGCCACACAGAACTTTATATTATAAAGCACTGCGTTGAACTGGAGTGCGCTCGCCACCCCGAGTTGTTAAGTCTGATAATACCCAGTAATATCACTGACTGTAATGCCCTTCAAACCGAAACACAACAGTGCTTACACACTGCTGCTTGGCGGCAGAAATAGACAAAGCAATGGTACCAACCCAGACAAGCATACGAAGGACAGCTAGTAAATAAAATTTAGACAAAGTGGCTCTACTCTACAGCATGGCTCTATCACTACGTATTAATCACTATTTTAATTACCATCTATTGACATCGCATTTAGGTGATGTCATAGGCCAATTCTTGTATTTAACTGACACTGCGACTGAATTTTAATCGAACTGAGATGAGATTGTGATTTGACTAAAGAATATTCTGCTCCTCTGTAAGTTTAGTGCAGTGTCAATATAATCTCATCTTGATCTCAAAGCAATCTCAATTCAGTCACAATTTTGATGTTTATATAAGGACATGTGTTATTTAAAAATGTTGCAGAATACCGTTTTGGCTTCAGTTAACTTTTATTCTACTTTCGATCTCATTACGATCTATGTTCACATTTGACGTTGATTATTGGTTTAAGATAATACCATTTGCAACTTTCTTGACGCTAAGACTAGATCGGAATTATATTTTGAACATTTTTAATTACATAGTGATTTCTTAGGTTTACGCGAATATTACACATTGAAATAAAACTAGTTTATACGGATTTTATCGCGGTTTAATTTTAGTCACTAAACGGACTAGTGTCAACTAACTTTTTAAATAATTAAAAATAAATGTATAATTTTAAAATGAAGGTAGCCAATGTAACATTAACTTTTCGAGACGACCTACACCTCAGTCTCTCCCGTGACCACGAAGGATGAAAAGCTTTCGAAACGTCGGGACTAAAATAAAAATTTTACCGCGATAAAATCCGTATAAACAAGTTTTATTTCAATTTTTAATTACGATAATTGACCTCCTGATCACATTATAGGATGAAAATAACGGTCAAATGAGGGTGCAATAGTTGCACTTGCTCCTACTCTTTTGGTGATACACATTTAAGCGTGATACATATTAATCTTCAAAGGATTAAGCGAATGAAATCGAGTAATAACCGTATAAACAAAAGTACATCGAAATTCTTGACTGCCCCGGTGGCGCATTGGGGCTAACGCTGAGGTCTCTGGTTCGATTCCCGGGTCGGGTAAAGTGGTATTCCGGAGTCTGGAATTTGTACCCCGTATAGGCTCGCCCCCTATCACATCGTGGGACGGAGATACGCTCGGCGAAATGTGGGTGTAGATGTTACACCTCTGCCTACCCCTTCGGGGGTTACAGGCGTGAGTGCGTATGTATGTATACATCGAAATTCAATCAACAGCAAAAACTTTCAACATAATAGTACCAGCACAAACAGAATCACATTTTAAATTAGTGCTGCTGCAATATTAATCCGAATGTAATTGTCGGACGCTGCCTTCCCCCTTTCCAACCTACCACCCCCTCCCACCCCGACCAGTCCGAACAAATAGACAGCTCCGCATTAAATCGCTGCCCAAATATTAATAGTTCATTGTGAATTCACGATGGTGTGCGCTCGTTTTGTATTGTTGTTTGATAGGTAATACGATGTGCTCACCACTTTGACTACGTCACGACGGATAGCTGGTGAAGATAGATAGGTGGTCATGGTAATAATGTTAACTCACGGTTCAAGCGTCACTTAAATGACATGGTTTCAAAAGAGGAGGTTTTTTTTTATATCATTGGCCGGCAAACGAGAAACGGACACAATTCCAATCCCGAACAACTCGTGTGTTGTTTAGAAACAATTGATCGCTAGACCTGCGATTCGAACCCGCCAATTACACATCCTAAAACGCTGGCTCTAGAAGTCTAGACCTATGATGCGAAATACATCCAACTTCCAACTAATATCATAAATGTGATTTGCATGTGTGACTTTATGAATTTGGATGTTTGTCAATCTCTCACGCCTTAACGCACATTGGTATATCATAATCTGGAATAGGATATAATATAATAATACTAGCCCTGTATTATATACGTCCCACTGCTGGGCACGGCCCTCCTCTACTGAATGAGAGGGGTTAGGTCTTAGTCCACCACGCTGGCCTAATGCGGGTTGGCAGACTTCACATACCTTCGAAATTCTTATGAAGAACTTCTCAGGTATGCAGGTTTCCTCACGATGTTTCCTTCACTGTTAAAGCAAGTGATAATTAACAATTAATACACACATAACTTAGAAAAGTCAGAGGTGTATGCACTTGGGGCTGGTTTCGAACCTGCGATTTTTGTCTCGACAGTCCATACCACTCCCCGCTGAGCTATCACTGCTTATAGATAGGATATAGCTTACTTTTATCCTGAAGAAGACATTCACTCAAGTGAAACCCGGAGCAAAAACTAGTAGAATATAAGGCTGTTCAATAACCCAATGTTACGTTTCCCGCGGGTGGTAAACCGGTGTTACTTATAAGCCGGGACGTAACAAGCTAACACCCACACATTTTATGACGTATGGGTAAATAATACCCAAGTTCAATTACTTTAGACATGTTTTATCATCATGTATAGATCCCGAAGCGATATTATTATAAGTTTATTAGATCGAGCCATTCCTTACGCGCCTCAGTAATCTACTTACCGATACGAAATATTGGTTTCGAGGTCTCCATACTACACGCCATTTTCAACCATCTTTAAAAAGAGGTATGTTATAAGTTTGACCTATTCGCCTATCTGTCCGTCTGTCTGTATCTGTTTGTTGAATCTTAGGATACGACCGATCTGGTCTTTGAATTACACAGCACTGCATGGCACTGGACTGCGCTCGTCACCGTCACAAGACATAAATTGCTAAGTCTCATAATGCCGAGTAATTTCACTGGCTTGAATGCCCTTCAAACCAAAACACAATAGTGCTTACACACTGTTGCTTGGCGGCAGAAATAGACAATGCGGTCTGGTGGTCCAATGGTGGGTACCCAAGACGGCCTACGGCATAGGGGAAACCTACCACTTTGTAAGTTGGTTTCATTTCATCCCTAAGGGGTAAGACTAATATCTAGGCATTTATGCACATATATTGATGTGTTTTTTCATAATCTTTTATATTTATAATTTTGATATTTTTTGATATTTTGTATTGATAATATACGATATTTTTGGGCACGTCACGAGTACCGTCGAAAATGTATAAATGTGGAAGAGGCGAAAGAGGTGTGTCAGGATCGTAGCTTGTGGTACTCAATAGTCTCTGCCTACCCCCATGGGACATAAGCGTGACTGTGTATGTATGTATAATTTTTATAAATTCATAATAAAATAAAAACGTTGTAACATAAAACCGACTCACAAAATACTACAAATAAAAATTTACAATACATGTTTGCTATTAGCTATTAGCAAACACCATTAAATCACAGAGTATTTTTTTAACTTTTTTTATGATTATTTTTATTACCTTCAATGACGAGACGAGCAGGTCGCTCGCCTGATGGTAAGCGCCACGCCTGCTCATAAACAGAAGCAACGCCACACAGAACGTTAAATAAAAAAGCACTGCATGACACTGGACTGCGCTCGTCACCCCGAGACATAAGGTGTTCTCTCAAGTCTCATAATGCCCAGTAATTTGACTGGCTTCAATGTCCTTCAAACCGGAACACAACAGTGCTTACACACTGTTGCTTGGCGGCAGAAATAGACAAAGCGTTGGTACCAACCCAGCCGGCCTCTCGCAAACAAGGGACCTGCCACATTGTGAAATTAAATAAGGCGAGGCGCTGAGTACTAGGTAGGCAACCCTATTGTACTATTCTATTGCTTCCGTATTACCTATGAGGGTATGTCATCTATGTGACGTAATTAGCCGATGTCGACCTCGGTCGGAACTAATCATAATATCAATACATCAATTATTAGCGACGCGTGTTGTCAAGAGTCGGTCGATCGATCATAGTCATAATAAAAACCATAACCATCAAGGCAGGTACAGATCAAGAGGCGAAGATGCATGCACTCCAGATTGAAATAAAATAGAAGTACGCATTCACACCTGTAATCCCTGAAGGGGTAGGCAGAGGTGTAACCAGTACACCCACATTTCGCCAAGCATATCTCCGTCCCATGATGAAATAGAGGACGAGCCTATCGCCATACCGGGCATCATTCCAGACTCCGGGCTGATACTGAGCAAATCGTAATAGAAAACTCCAATATCACTTTTTCCCGACCTAAACCGATCGAACCCGAGACCTCAACGTCAGCCTCAGTCGTAACGCGTACGCATTACAACTGCCTCGCCGAGGCAGTAAAATAGGAGTGCTTTACATTATTGGAACATAAGCTAAATTGCTATACTCCACGTAAATCGTACAGCTTACTTAGTATTTTCAGATAGCTGTCACGTCATTCATTTATGAAAATTATTGTATAGTTAGTTTATTAATTGTCTATGGTTAGTTACTTTATGAGTGGTAGAGCTACGCTGTAGACACTTGTCTACAGCATGTATGGGCCGTCTCGTCCGGGTCCAGAGGCCCAAACCCCCTCCCCCTCCCAATGCCTTAATTATCCCTTTCCTTTAAGGTAGCCAACGCACCCATGATTCTTTTGGTATTGTGGGCGTATATGGGCGGTGAAGATCACTTACTCATTTGCTCGTTTGCCGGCCTACGCCATATAAGTTAGCACCCAACTTCCTTTACCATCACCAATATTCTTATTTATAGCTTTTCTATTATAGCTTCTTCCTTTTCTTCTTTCTTTCTTCTCTCTTTCCGCCAAAGGCGTTTTATAAATTTTAATATTCTTCATTTCCTTAGGGCATGTTAGCGCAAAATCCAAATAAATCCCCCAGTACCTACATTCAAGTAAGGGAATCCTAGTGGACAGAGGGAAATATTTATTTCGGGTCTGGTAGTTGTGAGACCGAAAGTCTCTCGTAGTACCCAATACCCACAAATCTTATATCTGTATTGGGGCAGAACTAAGTGTGTGATTCTTGAATGTATTTTGTTTTTAATTATATATTGTACCTATACAACGCGAAAACACTATAAAACAGATGGCATAGTAATAGCTTCACAATCTACCTGAAATGTTTTTCTCGAGCAATTCAGTAACAGCAAAAACTCCCGAAATCGTTGCATGAGTGCGCACAAATTCCGCGCTCAGCTAGATTCAAGGCTCATAACTATCGATAATGGATGCCGTGAAACGCCCACAAACTTTTACGGAATACATTTGTACTGGAAAACGATTTCTGTATAGGTTAAAAAGAAAAAATATATACATTTGTAGTACGTTGACTGCCTCGGTAGCGCAGTTGTAATGCGTATGCGTTACGACTGAGTCTAACGCTGAGGTCTCGGGTTCGATCTCTCGCCCCCTATCAAATCATGGGACGGAAATGCGCTCAGCGAAGTGTGGGTGTACTGGTTACACCTCTGCCTACCCCTTCGGGGATTACAGGCGTGAGTGCGTATATGTATATGTATAGAAAACCTTTCATTATATTTTTTACAAGTTCTACATGTAAACATATTAGCACCATAATAGTTTGCGCAACAGAGGGCTGATAATACAACTTGGCTAATATGATTATTATTAAATTAGTTTTTTAACAACATCTGTAAGATTTTATCAAGTACACACTCAACACAAGTATATTTATAATATGCGTAGTTTATCATATTTACGAGAGTGTTATTAACTGCTCACTGCTTATCGTTTCTATGACAATTCATTTTCTGAAGGTTGTCTAGAGGATATTGCTAACTTCATAGCGATAACTTAATCAGTCAGACGGGCATTTAGAATTTGTGTCGCGTATTTACAGTCGCGTAGAATGCTTTGTTTTTTTATTTGCTTGAGTGGTGAAACGTGCAGGTAACTCGCCTGATGATAAGCGCAACGCTGCCTATACACAGAAACAACACCACACATAATTTTGAGTTACAAAGCACCTTATGACACTGTACTGCACTGCACGAGACATGAGATGTTAAGTCTCATAATGTCCCGTAATTACAGTGGCTTCAATGTCCTTCAAACCGAAACGCAACAATGCTTACACATTAGTGCTTGCCGGCAGAAATAGACAATGCCGTGGTGTCTACCCAGATGGTCTCTCGCATACGAAGGTACTACCACCCAGTAAAATGTTTTTATGTCTTATGACTGAGTTCAGCTGTACCTGTTCAGCAGTACTGAGAGCGTCAGTCGTGAATACGCCCGTGAGTCGACAGAAAGTTATGTTGTACAAATTATAAAAGTTAATTTCCTGTGGTCGCTACAAGATTTAGACGAGAGCGTTAGTGAAGTCCCGTCTACGTGTTTGTATTATGTACCACGTAAATCTAAGACCGTAATGTGACGTAATGTGAGACCATTCGACGATACCATTACTGATGCCTACAGTATAGCTTTAATAGACGAGTGTCGTGATGCCAGTGTCAACGAAATTCTATATAGTAAGTGTACTAGTTTTTGCTCGCGGCTCCACTCACGGCATATATTTTTCCGGGATAAAAAGTAGCTTAAGTAATCGTCATGCAAATCCGTTAAACCGATAAAGCGTGATTAATTAACCAATTCAAATTCATAAACATCCAAACTATTAGCAAGAAGAAGATGAATCGTTTTTTTTAATGGTAGAGCCTTGGTGTAGACAGTTTTTCTACAGCACGAATGGGCCGGCTCCTTCAGGTCGTTACTGCTGTCTCACAGAAAAACGACGTAAAGTAGCGGCTTGCTGCTGCGTTTCGTATAATGAGCTATTCGGAGGCCGAAATCCCCCTCCCCTTCCCAACTCCTAATTATCCCTTTCATTTAAGGTCGGTAACGCGCCCACATATCTTATGGTATTATGAACATGGGCGGTGGAGATCACTTATCATCATTTGACCCACTTTCTTGTGTGCCGACCTATGCTATAAAAAAGAAGTAAAATGAATTGAATGCAGCGTAAAACAACACGAGTTACAGTTTGCAAATAACGCCCGTCTGGCGTCAACTTTATGTAAACACTTTTACACGTTGCACTAAAATGAGAATAGTTATGTTTGTTATAGTTTATATACGTTGGGGTATTTTAATAAAACGTATAGAGACTGCCTCGGTGGCGCAGTTGTAATGCGTACGCGTTACGATTGAGGTCAACGTTGAGGTCTCGGGTTCTATCCCCAGATTGGGTAAAGTGGTATTGAGTTTTTCTATTACGAAATGCTCAGTATCAGCCCAGAGTCTGGAATTTGTGCCCGTTATGGCGATAGGCTCGCCCCCTATCACATAAGGCACGGAAATACGCTCGGCGAAATGTGGATGTACTGGTTACACCTCTGCCTACCCCTTCGGGGATTACAGGCGTGAGTGCGTATGTATAGTTAATAGTTTCAAAACAAAAACATTAACTGTACTTCTTAGTCTCAGACGATAGTAAAATCGTTCGAACGTCAAATAGGACATGTCCAATTGTTACCTAAATCTTGAGTTCGACGTGTCTTGGGGAAAACGTTCCCTCCGGTAATGACCATATAGGGATAATTGTTAAGCCATGTTAGAAACCTCATAGGGAGTTAATACATTTTGGAATTAAAGTAACTAAGCGTTTACGAGTGTACGCTGTTAGTACGCCTATACAATATGTAACAAAAACCTTGTTGGACATTTTAACTGTAATATCCGAATGCATATTCAAACACAATGAAAAAAACACGTTACACACATATACGCAACAAAAATTTATGAACGTTCAAAATCAAATTTATTTCATAAAAGTTAATATCTAAATATTAAATTTCTAAAGAGACGACGTTTTGCACCGCGCAAAAAATTAGACGTATTAAGTGTCAACTAGAGATAATATTTTTATTATTTTATATATTTTTTTTATGAATTGATGAATCAACGAATGCACAGACTTTTATAGTCCCGTCACCTTGCACTGAGTTTTGGTGGGGTCATTTTTTACTTGAGTTACGTTTCTTGTCATATTATTTCGATGGGTAATAGTTTATAATTGACGAGGCCGCGATTTAGGATCGTCGTGCAAGTGAGCCTAAATGTAGCTAAAAGACAAGTGGTAGAGCCGCGCTGTGGCCACTTTTGTCTGCAGTATAAATAGGCCAGCTCAACTGAATCGATATCAGTGTGAGGTCATTGAGGTTTCTAAAGGTCACATTTTTAGGTGAAAGGGTAAAACTCGAGAACGAACCGATAATTCTTCTATTATTATGGGTGTTCATCATTCTCTCAAGAATGGTATGGGACGATGATAATTTTTGGTCTTCGGCAATCTTGCTGGCCGTACAACAGCAAAGTAATGTCGCAGACAATGACAGTGTTTACATACTGCATCCGATCCGATTCCGAAGAATCTCGCTCCGAAGTAGCCATAGTAATTTTAGTAGCCGGCAAACGATCAAGTGGGTCACCTAATAATAAGTAATATTTACCGCTCCTGTACACGCACAATATCAGAAGACTCATGGACGCGTTGCCGACCTTAAGGGAAAGGGTAATTAAGAAATTAGGAAGGGGTGGGGAATTTGATCCTCCAGAAATTTCGGGGATTCAAATAAGGTACAGTACGTAAATGGTCTCATATTGGACAGAATGGCTTTACCCTTTACCACTTTAGTCAATGATATTTAAATAAGACATTTCCTCAATAAAAGTGTCAAGTCACGCGTGAAACCCATCGGAGCAAGCCTTAGATTTGGGATGACGTTGTCAGCGCCTCGGGTTCGATTCCCACGCAAACTTTTGCATGCGCGGCACGTAGCTGACCCTAAATCGATTGTATTCAGCTCGCGTGCCGCAGTCACTATCGATACACTATTATTGTTCGAATACTATTGGTACTCGATTATTCGATCGTTTGCCGACCGCTACTAAAAATGCACAGTATACAAAACAAAAAACGAAATACAAATCAAAAATAAACTTACGAGAATATACAGAAATGTTACAATAGCCATTAATAAATCAAACATACACTTTTCCAATTATTATTATACCTCGACGACAGATACACGAGCGAAATCTGCGCAAATTGGAAAACTACCGCCATATTTCATAGTACTCTCTGGAGAAAGGGGAATCTAACTTGAAACCTCAGAGCTGCGGCCTAATTCTTCATTAGCCCAAAAAAACTGGTTAAGTGCGAGTAAGATTCAAGCCCGCGGGAGTTCCGTACCATAAAATGTTTGCACATCATATTCATTTTATTTGTACGTTATAATTTTGATTTTGCAGTTTTCACTTGCATACAGTATTTGTAATTAATAATTACCGTATTTAATTAGCGTTATACTTTCAGTTCTTGTAAAATCGCTACTTAAGAATAACAATTGTCAAGATTGTAGGTCAACGGTAAGTACCCTATAAATAAATAAATACACCCAACAGTCACACACATAGTCCTGACCCCACACTAGGTAAACCTGTATCGCGGGTATCAGGAACTACGAGGGACTTGCGGTCCCACAACACCCAGACCCGATACCAATACCCAGCCGTCTACTCGCCCGCTGCGCCACGGAGCTGTCAGATATAGATTTTATTAAGTTTGTTTGCGAGTATCTAAACATCCTACTTAAGTTTCGATATGTGTGTGTGTTTGGGTGTTTGTTCAATCACGCTTGCTGAACAAATTTGGATGAAATTTCGTAAACAGGTAAACTATGACCTGGAGTAATAAGACATAGGCTACTTTTCTACCCCGAAAAAAATCGCGCGTACAAAGCCGCGTGCAAAAGCTAGTAATAAATGACCGCATCTTATGATTGCGTTGATTTCTTTACACATCCAAGGGATCCTAACTCCATTGACCTAAGTATTAGTAATATAAACTTGACACAGTCTTATCGGACAACAAAGTGAGCCTATAAAGGTTCCGTTTTATTTTTGAGGTACGGAACCCTAAAACAGTGGAAACATCTGAACTTTAGGAAATATGTTTTGTCCCATCAATTATGGAACTTTTTAGTCGAACCATTATGGGAAGTAGGCCACGATGTGACGCATGTGTTTTTTACAGTTCGTTTCCCTGTAGTTCTTGATTGAATGGTTTATTATTTACTGGATGTTGGAAGGGATATCGCATGAGTAAAATTTGTCGACCGGAGAAGTAACGTTCGAGTATAGAAGTAATCGCATAAAAATGCACGAAATATTGAGGGTAGCTCCATCAAAAGAAGATGACAAGAAACGTAACTCAAGCAAAAAAATGACCCCTCCAAAACTCGGTGCAAGGGGGCGGGGCTATAAAAGTCTGTGCAGCTCGTTATTTCATCAACTCATAAAAATTTATTAATGATCTCTAGTTGACATTAAATACGTCTAATTTTTTGCGCGGTGCACAACGTCGTATCTTGATTTAGAAATTTAATATTTAGACATTAACTTTATGAAATAAAGTTGATTTTATGTTCATTAATTTTTGTTGCTTGTATGAGTGTTACGTGTTATGTTACCTTTGCGTGTGTAAGTGGAACCGTACTTTTTGCAGATTCATATGAGAGTTATCGTTCTAGTTATCTTATTTCGATGGGTAGCTCCCCAAATGCGAGCGATTATGTGGGTTGGTATTACTGATTAGTCCATTTCTATTCCCTCCAGCAGCAGTATGTAAGCACTGTTGTGTACCGGTTTAAAAGACATTGAATCCAGTAAAATTACTAAGTTCCATGAGTCTGAACATTATTTGTCGGGATGACGAGTGTTGTGTAGCGCTATGCTATTTGTAATTCAAAGTTCTGAGTGGCGTTGTTATTATTTACGAGCAGACATGCCATCAACTGAGCAACCTGCTTGATTCATCATTCCATTTTGAGTATAAAAACATGATTGATTTACGTTTATAAAGTTTTAGAGTATCTTACAACTATATTCAAGTGTTAAGAAATAAAAGTAATTTACGTTTCGGCAACATTAATCAGATACCTAAATTGGGTCTAGACATTTAAAGGTCACCTTCTAAGTCAATGGACTCACCTAAACACTGAAGGGCGTCGACCTAAAATACCAATCGCCCTTTATTTTTATTTCGATCTCCAAAGGCGACTAATCAATTGGAAAAACCGAACACACGATAAAAACTATAGACTATCTTTTATGTAAGGGTAGTCGACAGGCTCCGTGGTGCAGCAGGCGAATAGTCTGCTATGAAACGTGAAAAGTTCGATCTCTACATCGAGATAAATAAATATTTATTTCAACTCCCAGTCGTGCCAGCCTATTCATACTGTAGACAAAAGTATATACAGGTATAGCGTGTTTTATGGGTGGTGAAGATCACGTACCATCTGGAGACCTACTTGGTCCTTTGCCTGCGTTTGCTATAAAAAATTGCAGTAAATACAATTGGACTTTCTAATGCGTAACAATCGTGAACCAGTAGTAAGTTCAGCTCGCTAGTATGAGCAGTGAATATTATCTGACTCGTCTGACACGGACCCTCGTATCTGACACTGCGCCCGCACCGCACGTAGACACGACGAGGGGCTGCGCATAATACAATACATACAGATCACTCACACGTATTCACTTAATACGAAATCAATTCAAAATATTTATTTATAAATAGGTACGCGCTCACGGCTGTAATCCGCGAAGAGGTAGGCAATCAGTACACCCACATTTCCCCGAGCGTATCTCCGTCCCAAGATGTGATAGGGGGCCAGCCTATCGCCATACCGGGCACAAATTCCAGAATCAGTGCTGATACTGAGTATTTCGTAATAGGATCGAACCCGAAACCTCAGCATCAGCTTCAGTCGTAACGCGTACGCATTACAACTGCTCCACTGAGGCAGTCTTTCAAATATTTAAATATTTATTTAAAATAACAAATCCCTAATATAGGTACATTATTTAAATTCCGTCAACAACTCTGACACCAGTTCGCAAGGCTGTTTCGCATAGAGAAGAACAGGCATAAAAATACATACATAGATATATTCCCGAATAAACAGTAGAGTAATTAGTACTGTACCTATGTTTATCCGAGATTATTTCTGCCCCATGATGTCATAGGGGGGCAAATTATGGTCATACCGGGTACTAATTCCAAAACCCAGGCAACTTATTTGTGTTTTTCGAATCGAAAACTCAAACCTAAATTGTAATTGTTCAACTTAGGAATTGAAATTTGAATATATATTTCTTTTTGTAATTTCCAATTGTGTAGCATTTTTTTGTCAAGGTAGAATTTGTTTACAAATAACTAAGCCATCAAACGTTAATCTCTGTCTGTAATTGGAAAGGAGATTACATATTAATACACTAATTATATTATAATACCCAGTTGATACACAAACGGATACATAATAGCATCCGACTATTACAATGTCATGCGATGCATCGCATAAACACTCGCAATTACGCGGCAGTTACTAATTAACACGTGAATTATAAACGTTCTCATCGAGCGATGCAATTAATAATGAAGCTCATTTGTTTCGTTCCCAACTCTCTACAGACTCATTACACAAGTGTGGGTAGATTACTCTTTTTATGAATGTTGATATTTCTAGTAGCCCAATCTTGTTTGCAGATGCCAGAAACATTGTATCACATCTGTGTCAAACACGTATAGACCTGAGTAAGAATTAGAGTAAAGTAATTAAGGTTCCTTTAATCAAAATTAAAAACTAAAAATACTAGTGACTGGATATCTATCGGTTGGCCATAGAATGCCAATTACCGGATTGAGCCACTAAGACAGGGATTTGCCATGTGTATATTACTTTACCATTAGCAAATATCTATGGTCTGTCGAGATGAAAGTCTCGGGTTCGAAACCAGCCTTAGGTTACTTAACTCTGACTTTTCGAAATTACTTGTGTATTCATTGCCCATTATCGCTCATTTTAACACTAAAGGAAAAACATCGTGGGGTAACTTATGTACCTGAAAATTCTGAATAAGGATTTAGAAGTATCCCTTAGTACAAGAGGCCCGTGCCAAGCAGTGGGAATAATATAATACGTGTGTTAATATTGTTGTAATCACTTCTTCTGTAGTAATTGTGCTAGTCATGCGTTTGACAGAGGCCTGTCAGAGATATCGTGCACGGCCGGGCCCGAGTCTCCCCAGCCCGCCCTCAATCCTCGCTCAAGCCCGCACGTCTCTCTGTCACCGCAGGAAGGAACAGATTTAAGCCTCCGTCGCTTCTCACCGAATATTTTATTAGGTGTTTTTGCATCCTCTATCGGCCTCTACATACCCTAGGTCCTGACAGATAAACTTCTGTTTGTTCGTCTAGTTCTTTTAGGATCATTCGGTTCATTGTTTATGTATTATTTATAAATTTATTTGTATTTATGTTAAAATAAACAAATAAATAATAATTAATATTTAATAATTTGGCCCATAAACTGTATTGCACCGACCACAACGAAGTGGAATAAGAGCAGAAACAAGATATATAAGTTCACGCCCGCAGGGGTAGGCAGTGGTACCTATTAGTAGCGACTAATAGGTTCCCCAAGCCGTCCCATAATATGAAGGAGAGTCTGACGCCATACCAGGCACAAATTCCAATCCCGGGCAACTCATGTGTTTTTTTTTAATAGAAACCTTTTGTTTTATTGCATAGGCCGACAAACGAGCAAGTGGGTCACCTGATTGTAAGTGATCACCACCGCCCAGTACGCCCACAATACCAAAAGAGTCATGGGCGCATTGCCCGGATAATTAAGGGATTGGAAAGGGGAGGGGATTTGGGCCTCCGGATATCCCAAACACCGTACGAAACGTAGTAGTAAGCTGCTACTTTACGTCGGTTTTCTGTGAGACAGTGGTAACGACCCGGACGAGCCGACCCATACATCCTGTAGACAAAACTGTCTACAGCGTGGCTCTACCACTCGTAATATATATTGTGTTTGCCCGACCTAGTATTTGAACACAGGACCTCACGGTTTCAGAGTCTAAGGATAGGCTAAGTATGATTTGACTGCCTCGGTGGCGCAGTTGTAATGCGTACGCGTTACGATTGAGGCTGACGCTGAGGTCTCGGGTTCGATCCCCGGGTCGGGTAAAGTGGTATTGGGTTTTTCTAATACGAAATGCTCAGTATCAGCCTGGAGTCTGGAATTTGTGCCCGGTATGGCGATAGGCTCGCCCCCTATCACATCGTGGGACGGAGATACGCTCGGCGAAATGTGGGTGTACTGGTAAAACTTCTGCCTACCCCTTCGGGGATTACAGGCGTGAGTGCGTATGTATGTATGATTTTATAGAGCCTTCTAAATATTACGATATTTTTCAAAAAAACCGTGAATCATGAACGAACGAAAGTTTTAATAAATCTTGGTCTAATTTGCAGATATGAAAAAATATGGCCATAAAATATGAACCAGCTAATGCTATTGAAACCATAAATTCAGTAATTTAGCGCCGGAGCGGGGCAAAACTATCAAAAATGAAATTGGGGCCTTAAAAATGAAAAAATATTAGCACTCTGGTTTTAAAGCTGTGAACACAAAATGTATTTGTGACTTTTGGAGCGAGAAGAAATATTTTTAACTAAAAAAGTGCTGTCTATAGTTTTGTACGGTATGAATTGATCAACTCGACCGTTAATAAGTTGCCGGAGGCCCATAAAAAACTTTAATTTATAGCGAACTATACAGAGTGAGCTTAAAAAGAAATATGCCCCTCGTATGCGACACGCCGTCTGGGTTGGTACCACCGCTTTGTCTATTTCTGCCGCCAAGCAACAGTGGGTATGCACTGTTGTTTTTCGGTTTCAAGGATATTAATACTGGGCATTATGAGATTTAACAACTTATGTCTCGGGGTGACGAACACAGTCCAGTGTCATGTAGTGTTTTGTAATTCAAAGTGGTGCTTACCATCAGGCGAGCGACCTGCTCGTCCCGTCATACAAGCTAATAAAGAAAAATAATAAATAATATTTCGTCTAATGATTTAAATAACACTACTATATAAGTCTAATACACAACAATCCCAGGGTCTAATATGAATCACGTATCTGACACGGTCACGCTGTCTCGATGAATCAAAATGTCACAAATGTAAACGAATTTATACATAATTTCTAAGGTAATTTCTAAACATGGATAACTAAGTTATAAATTGTTTGTGATATATTTTATTATATAAGCTGTACAAAGAACGCTCCTCGGCGCTGTGCTCGTATAATTTGAAACAACTTTGAATTATCGACCTTTTATAATGTACGGCTGTATAATAAAATAACATCCTTTATTTTATTGTAACGAGCCAATTAATTTGGCAGAATGACCTCTGTATTTACCATCTAAATCATGAGCATTTTATTATAGATGAGGTCGTAGTATAATTTTATTTCGAAGAGCACAACGCATAAATATTCAGTTTGACTATTCACTAGATATAAAGTATGTTTAACCGACTGCTTCATGAGTGGTATATTCAATGTTTATGCCAGCAGTTATCATATAGATAAGATAACAAATGCAATAGGATACTTAAAAATGTAGGCGGGTATTTGACATTAGCCTAATAAAAAAAAACCGGTCAAGTGTGGGTTGGACCACGCACATTGAAGCGATATCACAATTTTTGCATTAATATTCAATACTATAAAACACACTTGAGTTGCGCGGAATTGGAATTTGTGCCCGGTATGGCGATATGTTCGCCTCCGTAGCGCAGTGAGCGACTAGTCGGTTATGGCGCGAGAGGTCGCGTGTTCGATTCCTGCATTGAGACAAATGTTTGTACATATACACATATATATATATGAACTCACGCCTGTAATCCCCGAAGGGGTAGGCAGAGATGTAACCAGTACACCCACATTTCGCCGAGCGTATCTCCGTCCCACGATGTGATAGGGCGCGAGCCTATCGCCATACCGGGCACAAATTCCAGACTCCGAGCTGATACTGAGCATTTTGTAATAGAAAAACCCAATAACACTTTACCCGACCCGGGGATCGAACCCGAGACCTCAGCGTTAGACTCAATTATAACGCGTACGCATTACAACTGCGCCACCGAGGTAGTCCAATGTTTGTGTGATCCACAAATGTATGTTTCACGTCTGGATGTTTTCTCCCCAGATGGGCTGACACGACGTCAGACAGGAGGCCGGTCGTAAAAACTACAAGTTAAATCTTTTTGTAACATGATTTAAATGTGCATGTTGCGCCGACCCCACTGCGAGTGGGATACGTGCAGGTAGTTCGTCAGCGCTAGTAGGTTACAGGTGTAAGTGAGGTTATGTTATAGTTTTATTATGTTCACATTACCTTTAATGAGTGGTAAAGCCATGCTGTAGACACTTTTGTCCACAGCATGAATGAGCCGGTTCGTCCGGGTCATAACCACTGTCTCAAAGAAAACCTACGTAAAGTAGCAGCTTGCTGCTACTTTACGTACGGTGAGTGAGATATCCGGAGGCCCAAATCCCCCTCTCCTTCCCAATCCCATAATTATCCCTTTTCTTCAAGGGCGGTAACGCGCCAATATTTTTTTATTGTGGGCGTACATGGGCGGTGGAGATCACTTACCATCAGGTTACCCACGTAATCATTTGCCGGCCTATGCTATATAAAAAAAACCTGACCGTTTTAAGTAAGCATTTTATCTTAACGTCCATTCGTTATCATACGTTATATAAGTAGACTTCTGAGCATTATGCGGTAAGTAAACTTACAATACTCGTGTATAGACTGTCTGGTGGCGAATACCCATTAACAAACATTTCCATTGGGAACTGGTGAAACAAGTGAACCAAACTTTGCCACAATTTGGGAATACACAACATACACCTAATTGAATAATTAGTATCTCGCTACACTAAGACTGAATTAAAGAGTCATTGGTAGTCACCGGTCCACTTTAAAACTTTGCGAATATTGTGAAAATTAGATAAATAATTAAATTGACGAACTCAGCTCCATATACACAGTATGTAACAAAAATCCTGTTGGCCTTTTCTAGGTCGTGAAAATAGTCATATATACAGCTTAATAAAAATAGTTAAATTAAAAAAATAATAAACAGAAGCGAGATATTATCCTTAAACTGGTAACTCAGAAAAAGGAACATATATAAAAAAATATATTCATCTGAAAACTGTTTGAACCGGGTGCACACGCGGCACGCCGCGGCGACTTTAATGCATTTAGACGCCGCAACTTGCTATCTCGCTCTGGCTCCAAGATATCGCTCTTGCAGAGGTCTGAGGTATTCAATCGAAATACGGTTCACAGTCAATAAAATAATTAAAGTAGGTATAAACAATAAATATGATTATTTTATAGGTAGTCTCATTTTCGGATGCGAGTTATTTCATTACGTTTGAATATCGATTTTATGATCAGTTTTAAAATGCTCAACAGGGTTTTTGTTACATATTGTATATATAGAGGGAACTAGACGTATTTAGGAAGCGTATTTATACCGACGCCACTGCTACCTAAATAGAATTCTTAGGGACATAAGTACAAAAAATTACTAAATAACTTAACCGTTACAATATGTAAGTTAAAACTTATACCTAACACCTTCTTTTCGGAGGTTAAATCCTTCGGTAACAATTAAAAAGTAGTCTGTAATGTTTAAATGACTGAACAAGTTTTCTTTCAACGCACTCTATTGATGAAATTAAGTTTCAATTAAAAAAAACGCCTCAATTTTGTTGTGTGGATAAAATTCCAGATATGCGCTACTTGACTATACTTGATTGAAGTAAACAACTGAGTGTAGGAAAATAGTCTTCTCTAAAAAGTTAGTTTAAATCAACGCGTGCATTATTACAATGACCAAAAGCGAAAATTATTTTACATACGCACTCAATACGTAATCCCCGAAGGGGTAGGCAGAGGTGTAACTAGTACACCAACATTTCGCCGATCGTATCTCCGTCCTACGATGTGATAGGGGGCGAGCCTATCGCCATACCGGGCACAAATTCCAGATTCCGGGCTGAAATGCTCAGTGCATTTAGTAATAGAAAAACCCAATACCATTTTACCCGACCCGGGGATCAAACCCGAGACCTAAGCGTTAGCTTAATCGTAACGCGTACGCATTACAACTGCGCCACCGAGGCAGCCAGAAAATTATTTTAATAAAAGAATTACCTGAAGTTCTATGAACAAAGCGAAGCTGCGGCCCATTTTACCTTCTATGCAAATGGATAATATAGGTTACGTGCGGACCGTACACACATGCTGCTGCTAACTTGCTCCTGTTGTGACGAGAGTTGCGGACAGTTCAACGTGTGAATTTAGCTTTAGAATTTTGTCAGACCGTGTGTTGTTAGCTATTAAATAACTTTACGTGGGTTTTGTGTATGACCGCATGTGGTTCTAAATATTTCTATGACCAAACGTGTATGGAAAATTAAGTTACAAAAGAAAAGAATCTGCATGTATATCTTTATATATATAATTCTACTGTACGTGTGTATGTGACTGAACTCCTCCTAAACGGTTGGACCGATTTTAACGATGTTTTTGTATGCGTTTGGGTGGCGCCCTCGATGGTTTAGATTCACAATTGAACCCGGTAGATGGAGCTGCTGTAGTTGCGGGAGAAACCGCGTGGGACAGTTAGTACAATATAAAATAGAAATTCTATTTACTGACTCAGTAATCTTGAAATCTCAAGAACATTTTACATAGCAGAGGTCGGCAAACGAGCAAGTGGTTAAGAGGAATTTCTACCGCGCATGAATACTCATATTATGAAGATAATCATGGACGTGTTGCGGCTCATTAAGAAAGGGAATGGGGATTGCGAAAGGGAAAGCAGAATTTGTCCCTTCGGAAATATTACTCACCGAACGAACAACAGCTAGCTGCATCCAGATCAGTTTTCTGTGAGACAGTTGTAATAACCTGAGCGACCTGTCCCATTAATGCTGTAGATAATTTCGTCTACTCTGGCTCTACAAATTTCTTTGAAAGTAAATTGTGCTAGGCATCCACTGAGGTAGGATTTCACGAAAATGCTATGAATTGCAACTGGAGTAGAAGACTTACATGAATATCTCTGTGGGATCAATCCAGCACTTTAGTGGTACTACAACGGACTATTTTTTTTTATAAAGTCTTGAATACTCAGCATTTTCCTGTAGCGTATGTGATGTCCTACTGCTGGGCAAATACCCCTGCCAATTAATGCCATTTCTTTAACTTCTAGGTCTCTCTCTGGATCTCTTCTAGATCTCCTTTTTTATCTCCTGCCACTTAGGGCAAAAATTGACTATGTCATCTCTCCATCTCTTCTTAGGCCGTTCACGTCGAATATATAGATTAAAATAGTTCCAAAACAAAATAAATCAACCACGACTAACCTATATGGTTTCCGATATGCGCTGCGGCGACACAGTGATTATTAAACCATAATGCAGCATAGTTAGAAGCAATTTACATAATAATTAATATTTAGTTAATTATTGTGACTGTCATAGCCAATGATATATTATGTCACTTGATGGCCATGCGGTAACCGTGATCGCCAAACGACGGAACATAGAATAATCTCCGAACCGACGTAACTTTTCATTAAATTATTTTGTCCGAAAATCCGCGGTTCCAAAGTTATTTCGAATTTTATGAAATTTTAATGAAAATCCAGTTTAAATATAATGTCAACTGTTAGAACACATTTACGTTGGCCTGAAGTACTAGCTACTATATATTCTGGCTGACCTTAGATCGCTACTTTTTGAAACAAGCTACTATGACGGGGTTCGCTATCCACTCGGGTACATATATGAATGAAGTACCACCCCACCAACATATTTCATATTCAGAGTTTGATATGCTCTTTCATTCACAGTGGATTTCTAGATTAAATCCACCAAAGGCCCCTGAAGGGCAATTCTCGTAATTTTGAATGTTCAAAATATCATTCCGATCTAGTTTCAGCGTCAAGAAAGTTGCAAATTGCATTCTCCTAAACCAATAATCCACGTCAAATATGAACATAGATCGTAATTATATTGAATGTACGATAAAAGTTGACTCAAGCCAAAACGGTATAATGCTACTGCTAATGCTAGGTGCATTTGACGTTGATTATTGGTTTAGGAGAATGCAATTTGCAACTTTCTTGACGCTGAGACTAGATCGTAATGATATTAAGAACATTTAAAATTACGAGAATTGGCCTGCTGATATACACGAACACACGTCACTCACAGTGATTGTACGTCAGCCTGTGTGCCAACTGACTTACAAGCCCCTATTGTACAGAAAATTATTCTATAAATGTTAATGCAAATACTAAGTACTAGGTACGTACGGGCGAGTGTACTTTTATTCGTTGAGTTTTGCGCAATTGAATTACCGCAACGGCAATATACGTTTTGTTTAATATCAGTATGTCGGCAATCGGTTAAGGTGGTCACCTGATACACAATTGTACGTAAGTGAGCATTAGTCATGAACACTCGCAGTGGATTTTAAAGGACTGAAAATTGTTCCCATATAATTTGACTAAGATGTGATGATTAAATGCGAGAGAAAAATGGGAAAATCCTAATCTAATAACAGCAAGGGTGCCGCGAAGCAGATTTAGATTTTTTTTTAAACGAGATTTAGTAAATATCTTAAACAACTAGATAACGAAACGTGTAGGTCTCCCTATAAACACTCCCAATACCAGAGGAATTATGAATGATCTTAAGAGAGGAATAGAAATTAGGAATAGAGGGAGGGGGGCGTTTGTGCCTCTGTACAACTCAATCATAGCAGCAAAACGCCGCAATAAGCTGCCACTTCACTTATTTTCTGGGAGATACTGGTACAACCCCGGTCAAGCTGGCTGATTGCTGTTATAAACAATACTGTCTAGACCGTGGCTCTACCACTTACATTATTAACATAGTTAAGAGATAAATAATACTGGCTGCCTCGGTGGCGCAGTTGTAATGCGTACGCGTTACGATTGAGGCCAACGCTGAGGTCTCGGGTTCGTGGTATTGGTATTAGTGGTGGTGGGTTTTTCTATTACGAAATGTTCAGTATCAACCCGGAGTCTGGAATTTGTGCCCGGTATGGCGATAGACTCGCCCCTATCACATTATGGGACGGAGATACGCTCGGCGAAATGTGGGTGTACTGATGGGGTAGAGGTGTACCTCTGCCTACCCCTTCGGGGATTACAGGCGTGAGTGCGTATGTATGTATAATACTGATAGCCATAAGCATTTTTTTTTAATAAATGCCTTGAAATGTTTAGCTCACCACTAGTATATTTGTATGTGTACTCGTGCAATGTGTGTGTGTGTGTGTGTGTGTGTGTGTGTGAGGCTGTGGTCACATCACTAATTGCATTTCGTCGGTCGCTCGTTGCGCCCGAAATAACGAGACTCGTTATAACTGACTGTATTCCACGACACGCAGTGATTGTGTCAGTTACAGTAGACATACATACGCACTGACGCTTGTAATCCCCGAAGGGGTAGGCAGAGGTGTAACGTGTACAGCCACATTTCGCCGAGTTTATTTCCGTTCCATGATGTGATAGGGAGCGAGCCTACCACCATACCGAGCACAAATTCCAGACTCCGGGCTGATACTGAGCATTTCGTAATAGAAAAACCCAATATCACTTTTACCCGACCCGGGGATCGAACCCGAGACCTCAACGTCAGCAACATACGCATTACAACTGCGCCACTGAAGGTATTGTTATATTACATTATGTTATTAATATAATAAACATTATTTTTTAAACTTTTTTTAAATAATATCCTTTATACATACTAGCTCCGAAAAACTTCCCTTCATTCTCGCCCCTGATATATGCATTACATATGTAAATACAAAATACTCAAATGTTTATAATAATATGTTTTACACGCGAGTATCATGATTTGTGCGTCACTTACTGACCCTCGCCGTACCCTCGGGTTAAAAGCTAATTAATGTTTTCAACTTTATTAAAATTAAGGCTGAAATAAAATGTGTTTTTATAATTACATTCATCATAACCACTTGCACTGTAAAATGAATAAAGTCGTCAGCTGCATGAGATAATTAAAAATATTTTTATAGACTGTATTAAAAATAACGCAGACACACTCTTTACTGATAAAAACTGAAGATACTCCCTAGCGAATTCATTATTACGGCTTGATCCATTTAAATAAAAAAAATAGTAGAAGTAATTTACTGATACAATATTATACATACTTGCATATAATAAAAACTTGTGCAGAATTTTTGACTGTTTAAAAAAAATTGTTTGTTTTTGAGTTTGTACATGCTAACCTCCACAAGCGCTGAATCAATTTAGATGTTGTTTTCAGTGATGTTTTGAGTTAAGCTTAGATTAATATTTTGCATTTTAATTAAATCTGATTCTAAATAGAATATATAATATATAAATTTTAAAGTGCGTCCTGTATGTTACACATCAATTGATTCTCCCTAGGCGACCGACACTAGCGCAGGCGCAGCTGAGAGAAAAAGTTAGTTAGTTATTCTACTTCAGTTATCACGGCCACATCTTAAATCACGGTATACTTATACCATATAACAGCTAGATATTTAAGCCGACATTAATCATAACGTAATTGGCAACCACAGGCCACGCCCCGGGCGGCATTTAAACACAATTTATTAATCACTACTATCAGTACAACCCCTAATTAAACGACGTAACGCGCCCAACGCTAAATGAACCCGCCGTTACGCTAATGAGCCTACGACGATACGAAGCAACGGCGACGCTACGGCGTAGAAATTTGCTACGCAGCTACACACTAATTTAAATTAATTTGTACGCTACGAGCGTACGCACACATAGGAGGTGTGCGTGTGTTAAAACCCTGAAATCTAGATTCAGGTAGAGTGACAGTGGTGTGAATAGCTTGATTGAGATTGTCATTACCTAATCACCAGTCATTCCGTATAATTGCTTCGTACATTATTGTTCTATGAATTTCGTTTTTGTCACTGTTATATTAAGCACATTGAGTTAAAATCTAGCACTCAGTGATGTGTGAACTGTTTAGTTTGGAAGATATTCAAAGCGATCTCTTCTACTATAAAGTAACACTTTGTGAAGATATTTCTTGAGATTTTTCAGTAAGTTATGTTTTCTTTGTTTATTACACTTCGCTTTCTGCACACGTTTCAACCCTCAACTTATTCTCATTTATTTTCAAAGCGTTTGACGTATCAATTTTATAAATTGCTTCTTATCATTTTAAGTCAGCTATGTTCTGAAATTCTATTTTATGAAAATAAGAAAATATATTATCTTTTTTTATATTTGCCCGATAAAAATTAAACTTATATTAAGAGACTAAGATGGCGTACAATAGATTAATTTTCAATGGTCAAAATTACTACACCGGGAACAAAAAAATGTACTGTTGGATCAAGATCCACCACATATTTTTTTACCTTATGTTGGTTATTGACTGTTTTTGCCGGTATCATTTTAAGGATAAGTCTTGTATCTAACCACCAGAACAGCAGATGTTCGTGTCCAAATATACTCGGATGACTTTAATTTAATTTTCTCAAATGTTAGTCCCAAAGGCAGTGCCTGAACTTAGATCTGGATGCTCAGAGATAAGCGGTTGTAGAAATAAAAGGTAAATAGCTTGTAAAACGCGACGCGCGACGAATTCACATGTACCGTTAACGAGGCCCCCCGCCCCCTGCTTCACACCTCCCTCTACACCCCTGAACCACTAGGCATAGCGCCGCCAAATGCCATGTAATCCAGTTTATTTACGTTTCGTATTGTATCGTAAATGCTGATTGTTAGATGTTTTGAGGTATTTTTTTTACTCAAAGGATTTATGAATGAATTTTTACATACTCTACATTTTATTTCAAGAATTTTTATAGCGTTCGCATACTGCATCCGATTCGAAACCGAGAATATAATTCGAATCGGATCTTCGGATCTAGTGCGCAACTTCACATAGAAATAGTACTATGGCTCTTTTGCATACACATTTCTTAGATGCGGATTGGATGTAGTAGGTAAGTATTTACTTGAAGAGACTTTTATGCCTATTTTTACCGAGCTTTGCTCAACTTTAGTTGACCAGTAATACCCATAATCCATTCCTTTCCTTTAACATCGGCCATGCACCCATGATTCTCCTGGTATTGTAGAACCTCGCCCTGTATTATATACGATGGGCACGGGCCTTGTCTCCACTGAATGAGAGGGGTTAGGCTTAAGTCCACTATGCTGGTGAAGCTATACACCATCACTTATTATATCACACCGATATGTACTTCACCCATCAAAAATGTAGTCGATAAAGGAATAATAATAATAATAATACACCCAACAGTCACACACATAGTCCTGACCCCACACTAGGTAAATCTGTGTCGTGGGTATCAAGAACTACGAGGGGCTTGCGGTCCCACAACACCCAGACCCGAAATAAACATTTGTCTCGGTGTGGGAATCGAACCCACTGCCTGTCGCTTCGCAGCCGACTACTCGCCCGCTGCGCCACGGAGCTGTCAATGTATGTACGGAATGTATTGAACCGGCGTCTACAATATAGTGAGTATATCCAAACCGTTGACATCCCTATTGTATTGTATTGCAAGACACGAACTACGGAGTAAATTGATTCACTTTAAAATGATCAAAGGGACATCGAGTCCATCTATTGAATCGTTACGAAGGCATCGTGGCGCGTCTGGAGATACTGACCGTGAGATCCGAGCCACATCTGACTTCATTCACTTCGTTCCGTTCCGTTGTGGATATCTCGAGACTGACCAACTGACGTATATTAACCAAATTCAATGACTTATCGGATTAGTCTTCACGTCCAGTCATTTCAAGGCTTTTTAACCGACTTCATTGCATCGTGACGTCTCAAAATAATTATCAGAATGCATCATATTGATCGCACAAGCTAAATAGGACTTTATTGTGTCGGTGTGGATTCGCTTTTCATTAAATAAAATCGATATGTAGTGTATTTATAAGTTCATGTATCCCCGAGGAGGTAGGCAAAGGCGCAACTAGCTCTCACAGTTCACCGAGCTTATTGTCGTCCTATGATGTACGTTTCAACGGGCAAAAATTCGTATCCTGGGGCAACTCATTCATGATATTTTTAATTGAAAACCCAATACAATTTGTAATTGCCCGACACGGGATTTGAATCCAGGACTTCACGGTTACGCAGTCTAAGTACGCTGCCACTAAACCAATGAGGCGATTGTGTAGGCAGTACTTTTAAATATTATGTAGTAGTATAAAGCTACATTCACAAAAGGCCATTGCAATAACTATATTTTGCGAACGAAAATCGCTCGTATTAGCTACCCATTAAGCGTTAAAAACACATTTTTCGTCCCTAGTGCCACTGTAACACCCACATGCAGTTGATTTAGTACCACAACACTATTCCTAGCTTCAAAATTATTTGCTCAATATTGCATACTCTCATCTTGAAACAAAGCGCGGCTCGTGGAGCGGTGTTGTATCAACCGTCCCATCACGCTGTGTACACGACAGACAACAACACGAGGCTGAAAAACCTCGCAACAACATGCATTTAGATTGCGCCGTTTAAATGAATGCCGTTCTTTTGTCGACCAGCGGGGGTGGCGCGGAGTGAAGGGGAGGTTGGCATACAGACACCGATCTAGGGTTCTGTATAAAAGCGAGGAAACCTTTCAGTTTTCCATGTCCGTCCTTCTGTATATACTGTTGCATAATTTAAATTAGAGACAGGACTATAGCACTGAAGTTTACATATTTATATAGAGAAATAGTGCCCTGAGCAGTCTATATGAAAACTATGTCGCGGAAATTGAATTATGCAATGAATGTTCTATCACTCACCTTAGACTCGCTGTACCATCGTTTTCAGAGGTACCCCGTGAGTGGTGGTGGTCATAGAAGCTGGTTTGCCGGCGTTCTGCTTGGTCGTATTCTTCATTACTGAAGGTCGTGTCCTTGAAAGGCCTCCGTTGACTATTGTATTAGCTGTTTCCACTTTGTCCGGTTCTCAGCTTCCTTCAGGGCGGTTGTCATAGGGAGACCAGTGAGGGTGGTTATTTGGTCACAAGGTGTTAGGTCCCTCGTTTGTGGGAGGCCGGCTGGGTTGGTACCACCGCGCTGTCTATTTCTGCCGCCAAGCAGCAGTGTGTAAGCATTGTTATGTTCCAGTTTGAAGGACATTGCAGCCAGTGAAATTACTGGGCATTATGAGACTTAACACCTTATATCTCGGGGTGACGAGCGCAGTCCAGTGTCATGCAGTGCTTTATTTAAAGTTCTGTGTGGCGTTGCTTCTGTTTATGGGCAGGCGTGGCGCTTACCATCAGGCGACCGACCTGCTCGTCTTGTCATTCAATATAATAAAAAAAAAAAAAAAAAAACCAACGGCTAGGCGATCGGCCGCGGGGTCTCTTTCCTTCCACCTTACCCACAATAACTAATGTGTCAAGGTTGTCCGATTGTCGACGGGCAATATGACCGAAATAACCGAGGATCTTTTGATAACAAATTGTCTAGAGTATAACACTCACATGGAGTTGCCGGCGTATGCTATAATAATACTGGATTTCTGGATTACCTCAAAAAAACAAATTGTTAATAGGTACTCTCCGATAATTTACAAAATAAAGGTGATCGTTACGTTTATATATTTTGATGTAACACCTACGGGACCCTGTACCAAGTTCGACCTGACATGCGTGGTTAGGTTATTTTGCCGTATCTCGACCGGCATGAGATAAGTAGAGTTTACAGTCATGTGCCGCAAATTAAAACGTGGCCAGCACACGCATGTTGCTCCTCAGAAAAATTACACTCCAAATTATTAATATTTATTTTGCTATGTTTATTAAAGTTGGCCCGAATGATACTTTTATACAATGAGATTGACTAGGTGGTATGCGAGAGGCCGTCTGGGTTGGTATCATTGCTTTATCTATTACTGCCCGAAGCAGCAATGTAAAAGCACTATTGTATTTAGGTTAGAAGGGCATTGAAGCCAATGAAATTACTGGGCATTATAAGACATAATTTTAAGATAAAAAATCTCACGTAATTTTTTTACATACAATACACACCTGACAGTCCTTCACACACCTAGTCCTAATCCCACACTAGCTTAACCTGTATTTTGAGTATCAAGAACTACAAGGGACTTGCGGTCCCACAACACACAGACCCGAAAAATATTTATGGGTCACACAAACATTTCATTCTCACGGTCTGTCATTGACTATTAAATCTTTTATTGACGTTTTGAGTTGTAAACGAAACATATCAAAAGCGTGATGTGATTATCATTGTAGATCATTGGGCTCTGTAGTGAACATAACGTTATCAGCAACAGTCAGTGCACGAGGCTGCGGAATTACCCCATACAGTAATATAGTCACCTTGGAACTATCCCTATGTAAATACGGTAATATCTAGTACCTATAGAGGATGACTGCCTCGGTGGCGTAGTTGTAATGCGTACGCGTTAAGACTGAGGCCGACGCTGAGGTCTCGGGTTGGATCCCCGAGTCGGGTAAAATTTGATATTGGGATTTTCTATTACGAAAAGCTCAGTATCTGCCCGGAGTCTGGAATTTGTGTCCGGTATGGCGATAGGCTCGCATATCACATCATGGGACGGAGATACGCTTGGCGACATGTGGGTGTACTGGTTACACCTCTGCCTACCCATTCGGGGATTACAGGCGTGAGTGGGTACGTACGTACCATAGAGGATAATGTTCCATGACAGCGTGACAGCTGCGAGGCTATTGCGTGACAATTGAGTGGTAGAGCCACGCTGTAGACACTTTTGTCTACAGCATGAATGGGCCGGCTCGTCCAGGTCTTTTAACTGTCTCACAGAAAACCGACGTAAAGTAGGAGCTTGCTGCTGCGTTTCGTACATTGAGTGAATACCCGGAGCCCTAAATCCCCTCCCCATCCCATTTCCTTAATTAACCCTTTCCTTTAAGATCAACGTGCCCATAATTCTTTTGATATTGTGGGCGTACATGGGCGGTGGAGATCACTAGCCATCAGGTGACCCACTTGCTCGTTTGCCGGCCTATGCTTTAAAAAAAACAACTGCGAGGCGACTGCATAGTTGAAGCGGCATTCTGTAGCGTTAGATCAAAGTGGGCGGTGCACTCAACTAAATGAACGGATTACGCGAGTAGGTATGTTTGTACAGCACGACTAGGCGGCATGTTACGGCCACGTGGTCGTAACGTTGTGACGTCATGACGTTATCTTCATCCAATAATGTAATTGAAATAATAATTATTCTTCTACATCTTCCCAGAATTGATAGACAGGAGGGTTTATTAATTTTTCATACGCACTCACGCCTGTAATCCCCGAAGGAGCAGGCAGAGGTGTAAACATTACATGCACATTTCGCCGAGCGAACCCGAGACACACACACCCACCCAGACCCGAGACAAATATTTGTGGACCAGACAAACATTTGTCTAGGTGCGGAGTCGAACCCACGGCCTCACGCTTCGCAACCGTCAAATAATAATAATATATTGTGTAATAATATATCAATTGGCATATAGTAACATGTTGCCCCGATCGTAGAGTGTGAATAGACTTTAACATAACGCTATGTTTGTACGGAAAATCAATCTCGTACAATGGAAGCCAATATGAATTTATAAACGAGCTTTCAGTTAGACGAGATATTTTAAAAGTTCGCCAAAATAATGCAAACGTAGTATAATCGATCCACGCCGAAGTATTTGGGGGGCGAATATTTTGTTACAGTTAAATTATCAGAGTTGTTGCAAAACGAAATAGTTTGGTACGAATGATTTGTGAAATATGATTAGTTTAGGCTGTCTAAAATGTTCAAAGGTTAAAAATGTGATCAAATATTTTATAGTAGTCTGCAGTAAACAAGTTTCTTAGTAAGTGGGTCACCTGGTGGTGATGTTCACCGCTTATGAACCCACAATATCAGATGAATCGTATCAGTTAATACTGATAATATGAAACACAACAGTACAACTGTCAGGTCGCGTAGTGTCAGAGGTACCACCCCAGTCAAGCCGCCTAATACATCTTGTACAGAAAACTTTATAGGCAGCGAGCCTACCGTCATATCGAGGATAAATTCAAACGCCGGCGTAATTTTTTTAATTTTAAAATGCATACAAGAATTGTGATTGGATGAGTTATTAATTGCTTTCTCAGAGATTTCTGAGCTTATAATGATGTGATATTGTTACTATTTATTAAATATACTGCCTGATATTTATGTTTTGAGGAAAACACAGGAGTTCGTTGATCGCAAATGTCTAAGCCAAAACATACCAGGGCCAGGGGTAGGATCACGGGGACGGCATAGAAAGCTCTGGCTTGACTCGAATTAATTAAAGGATGCTCAATCCCGGACAAAGTGGAAGTGTATAAGTAGGAAAGTGGACCCTGGAAAAAAGTCAGCGTAACAGTAGGCAGAATAAGAAGACTGGCTTATCCAGACCCTAAAGCACTAGACGTTGCATGATGGTTTTTTTGGACATAGTTAATATAATGTGTAATTTTCCAACCCACCATAGTAAGGAAGCTTCGATACGTCCTTTATCATATACTTAAAACTGCCTCGGTGGCGCAGTTGTAATACGTACGCGTTACGATTAAGCTAACGCTGAGTTCTCGGATTCGATCCCCGGGTCGGGCAAAGTGGTATTGGGTTTTCCTATTACGAAATGCTCATTATCAGTCCGCAGTCTGGAATTTGTGCCCGGTATGGCGATAGGCTCGCCCCCTATCACATAAGGAACGGAGATACGCTGGGCGAAATGTGGGTGTACTAATTATACCTCTGCCTACCCCTTCGGGGATTACAGGCGTGAGTGCGTATGTATGTATCTATGAAAACCAAACAAGAAAGTCCCATCAGTCAGGGTCGGCTTATCGCTCCACGCCAACAGAAATAATTGCGCTAGATATCGCTTATTACATTTAAGTGGTAGAGCCACACTGAACATAGTACTTTTGTCTAGACTTCTAGGGTATGAATGGACTTCTAGATTATACCAGAGCATCGTCTCATAGAAATCCGATGTGAAGTTTAGGCCAGCTGGGTTGGTACCACCGCTTTGTCTATTTCTGCCGCCAAAGCACTGTTGTGTTCCGGTTTGAAGGATATTGAAGCCAGTGAAATTACTGGGCATTATGAGACTTAACACCCTACGTCTCGGGGTGACGAGCGCAGTCCAGTGTCATGCAGTGCTTTGTTATTTAAAGTTCTGTGTGGCGTTGCTTCTGTTTATGAGCAGACGCGGCGCTTACCATCAGGCGACCGACCTGCTCGTCTCGTCATACAAGCCAATAAAAAAAATAACAAAATTACACAGACCACGTTGCCAGAAAAGTATTCGTTGGTCCCTACACATTGCCGTATAACACCAATAGCGTGTTTATACCCCGCGGCGACGCGACGATGGTGTTTCTGAACATAAACCATATAGATATAAACGTACTATGCCATAGATAACCACTTAAAAGTTAACACATAAAGTTGTTTTGAGTTACTTTGATCTTAGCCTTCAAAATCAAAAATCGTATTAACGACAGCCTCCGTGGCGCAGTCGGCGAGTAGCCAGCTACGAAATGAGAGGCTGAGAGTTCGATTCCCACGACGAAACAAATATTGGTGTGATCCACAAATATTTGTTTCGGATCTGAATATTGTGGAACTGTATGCCCCTCTAAGTTTCTGATACCCACGATACAGGTTAACCTAGTGTGGAGTCAGGACTATGTGAGTAACTGTTGGGTGTATTTTTTCTTGATTGGCTGACGAGAAAGATGGAAAGACATCATTGTAGTAAATCGAACATTTGTTTAAAGCATAAATTGTTTTTTTCGAGTCAGGCGAGAAGTAACGTTTTGTAGGAAGTATATGTTATATAAAATATGCTAAAAAAATTCGTAGCTATGTATAAGTCTTGTTGCAAATATTTGGAGTTTACGAATTGTACGGTACATGTTACATACCAAATAATGTTTAGTACACCTTTTGATCATTGTAAGAATCACCTCCAACTCTAAATTGATAGTTTTATTAACATAACTCTCAAGTGTTACATTTTTATGTATTTTCTTTCTATTAGTACGTGAAAATTAATAATTGGCCTTAATATAACTAGTAAGACATAATGTAAAAATAGACTAAGAATCGCTGTAAATTTTCCGAATTAAACATTAAATAAATAAATAAATGAGCTGGCTCGACTAGATCACCATCACTTACCACTATCTCCCAGTACACCGACGTGAAGTGGCAACTTGGCGTGACATTCGTATGGTGAGTGAGATTTCTGGAGGCTTAAATACCCCTTTTCCCAATCCCTGTTCCTTTCTTTAAGGTCGGCAACGCATTTTTTTAATTAGCTTGTTTGACGAGACAAGTAGATCGCTCGCCTGATGGTAAGCGTCACAGAAGCAACGCCACACAAAACTTTGATGTACAAAGCATTGCACGTCACCCCGAGACATAAGTTGTTAAATCCCATAATGCCCAGTAATTTCACAAGACTCCCCGCCACTCATGGATCATTTTGTGTGTTATTTATGTCTATTTGTCCCACGTCAACATTTTCACTTATTCTAGGTTGAGTGGCGCGGGGAAAAAATGCAATAACAAATGTTGGCCCTGAGATTATTAAACACAGTGCAGATATCTTTAGTAGGGTAATAAATATTTCTTGTCCAAGGATATCTCAACACATTAAAGGCCTATTTCATTAAATTTGGGTAAAATTTACATACATGTATACATACGCCTGTAATCCCAGAAGGGGTAGGCGGAGGTTCAACCAGTACACCCACATTTCGCCGAGCGTATCTCCGTCGCATGATGTCATAGGGGGCGAGCTGATATTCAGCATTTCGTAATAGGAAAACCCAATATCACTTTTACCCAACCAGGGGGTCGAACCCGAGACCTCAGCGTTAGACTCAGTCGTAACGCGTACGCATCACAACTGCACCACCGAGGCAGTCAAATTGAGTAAAATTTAACCACTAATAATTAACGTAGGCTCGCCTCCTATTACAGGCGTGATTGCGTATGTATTTATTATGACTTATACATCGAAATGGATACAAACCAAGCGTGTCAATTTTTGCTACGTAGGCTAACGTTGTTATCGCGGTGCGTATAAATGTTTTAGTGCCTGAATGTTGTCTCTCTTCCTCCTATATATCTTTAAGACTCAGAAGATCACAAATAAAAAGGCTCTCAAACACACAGTTTTTGAAAGTTAAGACAATTAAATAACTAACCTAGGTTCACAAACATTTATGTAAAAAATCTCGCATACACTAAGAATGAGAATCGATGCTGGCACACTGCCCGACGCCCGTACACTATGCCACATCACAACAATTTAGCGCACAGCCGAGCCATTCTCCCTAAACTCATCTAACTACATGCCGTTACGGACGAATGTAGTTTTTCCTACGCCCCTCCCTACCTTCACTTCCCCTCCCTTCTCGCCGTCCGTCCTTCGGTACATTTCCCAGAGGAGAATGGTTACAAGCCACGCGTTAACGTGTCGACGCGAGCCCAATTATTTTCGATGTACCACTGAGATACGACTTTGTGGTTTCAAATAAGTTTTTTTTTTATACTAGCTTGGTAATGTGACTACCCTACACCTGATGACCTGCAGCGCAATCCAAGAATACTGTCGACCAACGACAGATGATGTGTCTATCGTAGGTCGGCAGAATTATACCGGCTTGCCTAATTGCTTCTGAATCACACTCCGTTTAAAGGACCCCATATTATAGGAAGGAGGGAACACGTGTGCCGGCGAACTTTTCCATAGCTTGATGGTCCGGCAGAAGTAAGATTTTGCGAACTTTTTAGTTCTAGTCGAGATGGAAGAGACCACGAAGCTGTGGTTCCGGAAGCCAGCATGCGTGGTTCTATTAAGGAAAGGTAAGGAGTTTGATTAATGCAGAAATTAACTATAATAAAGGAAGGTGCCACGAAGATTTTAGGCCCAAAATCATCCTCACCTACAAGTGGTACACTCTGCTGATTAGTGGATGAGGCAATGGCGAAACTTGGTTCTCGTACAAGACAACGTGTCCCCATATAATATCAAATACCAAAATCTATGGTACGAAAAGGCGAATTCTGGTAAAGTCGGGATAAAGCCTGGCAGAAAGAAAGGAAAATGTTAAAACAAAAATGTAGGTACTGAATTTGAACCCTGGATGCGCGATTCCGATACGCATTTGACCGATTGTGGATTCCACAATAGAGACACATTTCTAGTAGGCCAGGTTAAATACTATGTAAATAAAAAACGTATTCGGGCCTAGCTTGACGTTTTAGAGTACTACCTGAAGGGCAATTCTCGTAATTTTAAATGTTCAAAATATCATTTCGATCTAGTCTCAGCGTCAAGAAAATTGCAAATGACATTCTCTTAAACCAATAATCAACGTCAAATGCAACTAGCATTAGCAGTAGCATTATACCGTTTTGGCTTCAGTCAACTTTTATTCTACATTCAATCTCATTACGATCTATGTTCACATTTGACGTTGATTATTGGTTTAAGAGAATGCCATTTGCAACTTTATTGACGCTGAGACTAGATCGGAATGATATTTTGAACATTTAAAATTACGAGAATTGGCCTGCTGTAAGTTAAATGGGTTTGCTCGCAAGTCTTAGAAGGTTTTAATGGTTCCTTTCACTTGGCTTTTCTGTTCAGCCTCCGCCTCGGCTAGAGTTTTCAAAACGTCGGCGGTTCAGACGCTTTAATGTTCACTGTACTGTAAATAATTTTGTTTTAAATACTAAGCAAACTTCTATCGTTGTTAGAGTATACGGGTTTACTGAGCTGTTATAATTTATGAACTGAAGTAACTCTAGTAAAGTAAAGTAATGTAATATTCTTTTTTATTTTAACTGTTGAGGCAGACGCGCGTGTAAAGGCATGTTTTGAGGTACGCGACCGAGACAAGAGACCATGACGCACGGCGACAGCGAGACACTTCCTTTGTATACAATTATATATGTCGGAGAACCAAGAGGCTGCTTCGGTGGCGCAATTGTAATGCGTATACGCGTTACGATTGAGGCCAACTCTGAGTTCTCGGGTTCGATCCCCTGGTCGGGTAAAGTGGTATTGGGTTTTCTATTACGAAATGCTCAGTATCAGCCCGGAGTCTGGAGATCTGGAATTTGTGCCCGGTATGGCGATAGGCTCGCCCCCTATCACATAAGGGACGGAGATACGCTCAGCGAAATGTGGGTGTACTGGTTACACCTCTTCCTTTCCCTTCGGGGATTACAGGCGTGAGTGCGTATGTATGTATGTAATTTCATTCAAGCGGACGTGTCAGTAGTTGCGTAACTCAAAACGTATATTTATGGATGTATTATTAATGCCGCCGACCATTTAACTGTACGTTACGAGTACTGGGTACTGCACTTTGGGCATCCTATATATACATATAAATAAATAAAAAAAACACCCAACAGTCACACTCATAGTCCTGACCCCACACTAGGTAAACCTGTGTAACATTATGTTAGACAGTATGCAAATAACATCTGGAGTTGTATACTATATGGATCTTGTGGAAACTAGGAAGAACTTCCGTGCTTTTCGGCGTTTTTGCCATACCTATTATTGGAATCAAGTTTAACAGCTCGCGTGATAGGACCCACTTAATGACATCCGTGGTGCTTTACATCTGGCTTCTCCAGTTGTAAATGTCCTTGTGCCTGAGGTTAATGGCTCCTTAGTTCATTATTTTGTCTACCGCTTTGCTATGGAGGGAAGTGGACAATTATTATTTCCAACTCCTCCTTAATTTTCTATTTGATTAAGTTCGTTGCGGGACAAAGACAATTTAGCATTTCCAGAGACTTGCCGAGCTTCACTGCTCGGTGTCAACAAAAATGCGTGCCACTGACGATCCTGGTGCACAGGAGTTACAGTGGCGGGTGTGTGGGCGGGATAGTCTCGTAGGTAAACCTGTATCGTGGGTATCAGGAACTACGAGGGACTTGCGGTCCCACAACACCCAGACCCGAGACAAATATATGTGGTTAACACAAACATTTGTTTTGGTGTGGGAATCGAAACCACGGCCTCTCGCTTCGCAGCCGACTACTCGCCCACTGCGCCACGGAACTGTCACATTATGTGTTTCGGTTTGAAGGACATTGAAACCAGTGAAATTACTGGGCATTATGAGACTTAACAACTTATGTCAAGGGTGACGAGCGTAGTCCAGTGTCATGCAGTGCCTTGTAATTCAAAGTTAAGTATGTTGGTTGTTGCTTCTTCGAGCCACCTGCTTCTCATCATTCAAGTTAATAAAATATATATTTAGTCAGCTGATGATCGCTATCAGTAGGAAGCAAGTACCAAACCAATTAAGCCGTAAATCCACACTGTCCAGCGACATAAAGGTCTGTAATAAACGAAGAGTGACGACGAGGGAAGCCAACGTTGTAATTACGGAACAAAATTCGCAGAACAATTTGGCTAAGGTCCAAAATGTAAACAACATTAGGGGCCGCCGACCCGCCCGCGGACACGGACGGACCAAATGAATTGAACCAAATTTAATTTTGAAAAGGAGGAAAAATTATTAACCATGTTCTCTGAATACTGATGAAGGAAGTGTCGGATATTGTTTATTATTTTAGGATTCCGTACCCGAGACCCGACCCGCATTTTCCTGTATCTTGGAGGCGTTGGGATATAAGCATAAAAATTATATTCACACTATCGGTCATTCAAGTATTTCTTGTATAAAATAATAAAATAAATACACCCAACAGTTACACACATAGTCCTGACCCCACACTAGGTTAACCTGTATGTTTACCATCAGGCGAGCGATGTTCGTCTCGTTATTTAAGTAAATAAAACAATGAAAATGTTTGTTACCTAAGTACGCCCTTATACTTCAAGTAGGTATATAAATTGTGAATAAGTAAATCTATGTTTATTATTCACTGCTGAGACTAAAGACTTCCAAACTTTAAGCTATCTTCTTGGCTAATGCCGAGGAGTATCTGTGGAGCCCTGATGAAACGTGTCGCGTGTCGCCAGCGCCGCAGACTCATCCATCACGCGACGTCACCGCATAACGAACGTCTCTTGTATGTATAACATGTACTTAAGCTTATATATGTAATCGTAAGTGTATTTGTGTTTTATTGATCTCGAGAATTATTTCTTTGTATGTTTTTGGGTCATATCAAAGATATAACAATATATAGAGACAAAATTTGTCTAAACCACAAATATTTGTTTCTGGTCTGGGTGTTGTGGGACCGCAAGTCCCTCGTAGTTCCTGATACCCACGATACAGGTGTAACTAGTGTGGGGTCAGGAGGACTATGTGTGTGACTGTTGGGTGTATTTATTTATTTATTTATTTATTTATAATAGTTCTTTGTCCTTTAAAAAGCAACAGACCTTTAATAATAGCACCTAGTACGTGTATGGTTTTATGTTTAATTAAGTTTAAGAAATCGGCTAAGTAACAACGTTTTAATTATAAATGTTACTCCTAATATCATTTAATTTAATATCATAGTAGCTTCTACTCGGGGCTCCAGCTGCGGGATTTTTTCTGGCACAATGTATCATATATACTAAACCAGGTTATGATCAATCTATCTTACATTTAAATCCGTCAAACTGTTAAGGCGTCATTAATTAATTAATAAACTCACTAACTTACGAACTTTTACATTTATAATATTATTATAGGATTAGCGTGATAGCTTGTAACAAACTAATGTCGAGTGATGTTCTTGCGAGTTTCGAATAAAAATATTCAAACGCTGTTTTGTTTAGATTATCATTTTAATTAATTAATCTACTAGCAATAATATTTATATCAATGATTATTATGTACATATAGAAAATATGTCATTAATTTATTTCTTACAATTTTATTAGTTTTATTTATTTGAAGAAAGCAAGTAAGTGTATATGGACATAAAGCTTTAATATTTTTGCCTAACATTAAATGGATTAGTTAACCGATGAAAATGAAAATGGAGGAGGTTCTTAATTCTTTTGTATATATGTTCCGCCAAATGTGAACCAATTTGGATGATTGTGTTTTGTATTTGATAGGATTTATTTGCGGTGGTATTTCCATTTAACTTTGAAGGAAGTGAATCCTAAAGGCATGAAATACTAAAACTTCGATATTAATGTGACGGATTCGATGATTATTTTACTAAAATTTGTACATACATAGACTCACGACTGTTTCCCATAGGGGTAGGCAGAGACAACGGATTTCCACTTGCTACGATTCTTGCATACATCTTTGGCCTTCTTCACTCTCATTAAATTTTTCATACATGCACGTCGGTTTAGGGTTTACCTGACCTGGCCTTTCTCGAGAATATCTCCAACTTAAAAACAAAAAATAAAACGAAATTAATAATACTAAAAATGCAAAAATTAGTAGGTAATAAATTTTCGGTGGTATCACTAACTGACCATTAAACTGCAATAACATCGACTCGAAATTGTTTAGCTTTATTTCAAGCCTCTTGGTCTTTAGTTTATTGGAGTTGGTATTATTTATGTGACATCTCGACCGCCATCCGTCTGAAGTTTGAAGAGTTTCCGTCCCTTCTGACCGTCACACAACATCGATATTCAAATCAAGGTCAATGTTATTAAATAAGTTTCTGATTAATTTTGTTTATTTATTCCAGATACTTTCTGGGCGTCTATATTTGTCATTTGAAATATAGGCAGCAGTTTGAATTTATGTGAACCGGATAGTATGTATGAGTCAACCAAATAAAATATAAATATTATGGGAACTTTTACATAATACATACATTATAAACTTTAAACGATGAAGGAAAACATCATCTGGTAACCTGCATAGGGAAGTTGTCTGAATTAGGCCAAAGTGGTGAACTAAGACCTTATCCCTGTCATAATTATTAGAAGAGGCTCGTGCCCTGCAGTAGGACGTATATTATACAGGGCAGGTAGTACAATAGAGTCCTTAAAAGCCAAAGGTGCTAATAAAATATTCCATTAATCCATCGATGATTAAGGCGTATCGCATTGTGGAGTTAAGCCTATATTAAGTTTATTTCTTACTCGTTATGAGCTTAATCTAAAAATGTCCATCCTATCTGTACAATTTCACAGGTTTATAAATAGCATTTAAAATATCATCGATCGACCTGGTTTTCAAGATATGAAAATTTTAACATGAATACACTTGAAGGCTACGAAAGATCGACTGCACTGTATCCAGAATCTTCCATTCAACCGCTTTGATCATTCAGCCCCGAGCTGCTTCATTAAATTAATTTAAAATTGATTAAGAAATGTACTTATCGTCGACAAATACACTTTATTGAATTACAAACAGAGCGAAGTTTAATTTAAGTAGTCGTCGCGCCACGGGGCGGCGGCGCGGCTGAACCGCCGAGAGACGGGACAATAGCGACTGAAGTACAGGGATGGAGGGCGTGATGCTCTAATTATGGGACTGTGAGCCCTGGAATCATTAAATAGGAATAAGTAGATAAGACACAAGGGGTTCATTCCATATTTGAAGAATCTTGAATTCTTCTGTTAGAAAGGTTTAAGCAATTTAACAACGTTGATTTTATTTCTTATTTACTAGTTATTTTATTGAAATAAGATAAATAGAACGATAACTGTCACATGAATCTGCCAAAAATACCTATGGCTCCACTTACTTATACATGCAAAGGTAATTCATTACACGTAACACACACACACGTAACAAAAGTTAATGAACTTTCAAAATCAACTTTATTTTATTAAAGTCAACGTCTAAATATTAAATTTCTAAATTGAGATACGACGTTCTGCACCGCGCATAAAATTAGACGTATTAAGTGTAGTTGACACTTAATATCAAGATCGAGAATTATAAGAGATCATGAATCAATTTTTATGAATTGATGAATGAACGAGCTGCACAGACTTTTATAGCACCGCCCCCTTGCACAGAGTTTTGGTGGGGTAATTTTTTTTGCTTGAGTTACGTTTCTTGTCATCTTATTTCTATGAATTATTTAATGTTTTCCCAACGTGGCACGAAACTACACTGTGATTTCAAGACAATGCTATCGCTATCGATATTGATGTTTATAGTGAAGAGCTATTTTACTTGTATCGATAACCAATAAGTAACTTAAATAAATAATAAACTTTGTCTAAGTACTTTTTTACAACCCTGAATACTTAGTAGGTGTATATAAGACGTCTTGGATCGTAAATGAGATGCAAATATAGACAGTTTTATCACTGAACGAAGAGTACAGACATAAATAAATAAATACACCCAACAGCCACACACATAGTCTTGACACACACTAGGTAAACCTGTATCGTGGGTATCATGGAACTTGCGGTCCCACAACACCCAGACCCGAGACAAATATTTGTGAATCAGACAAACATTTGTCTAGAGGCGGGAATCGAAATCACGGCCTCAGGTTTCGCCACGGAGGCTTTCATCATCTACATCTGGAATCAAATATCCCAAAAATTAGTGGTAGAGCCACGCTGTGGACACTTTTGTTTACAGCATGTATGAGCCGGCTCGTCCGGGTCATTACCACTGTCTCACAGAAAACCGGCGTATAGTAGCAGCTTGCTGCTGCGTTTCGTACGGTGAGAGAGATATCCGGATGCCCAAACCCCCTCCCCTTCCCAATTCCTTAATTATCTCTTTCCTTTAAGTTCGGCAGCGCACCCATGATTCTTTTGGTATTGTGGGCGTACATGGGCGGTGGAGATCACTTACCATCAGGTGATTCACTTGCTCGTTTGCCGGCCTATGCCATAAAAAACATCTTATACTTATTTCCATTTATAACCTAAGAAAATGTTATCCCTACAATAGCCTGTAGTAATCCTTTGTAAGCCATCTGACAGTTTTCGCACATTTGCCGCATTTTGCAAGTGCGTGCCTGCGCGCTGCGTTGCGTTCGAGTAAACTGTACCAACCACTTGTATGGGTACCTACAGAACAGTGTTCTTAATAACTACGCCGTATTCTCTCCTATTACGTTTGCAAATACTGTGATGAATTAAAAGTAAAGACGTTGGTATATTAGTGCTGTAAATAAAGAAATAAGTAAACGCATTGACTTCCTCGGTGGCGCAGTTGTAATGCATACGCGTTACGACTGAGGCTGACGCTGAGGTCTCGGGTTCGATCGCCGGGTCAGGTAAAGTGGTATTGGGTTTTTCTATTACGAAATGCTCAGTATCAGCCCGGAGTCTGGAATTTGTGCTCGGTATGGCGACAGGCACGCCCCCTATCACATGGGACGGAAATAAGCTCGATGAAATGTGGGTGTATTGGTTCCACCACTTCGGGTTACTTTTCTTTAAATAGTATTAAACTCATACACCATATCACGCCTTCTACCTCACACATGAGTCGATTGCGTGGCAAAACAAATGGCGTGTGGAGAAGTAACAGTAACACCTGCGTCACGGCCCCCTCCTCCCCCCCTCTCACCACCCCCCTCTGTCCTCCACCCTGCGCTGGTCACGTAGCCACATGTGTAAATGATACGCGGAAGGAAACTCACCGGAAAAACTGCTTGGTAAAGTCATTTCGTGATATATCTAAATTGGCTGTTAGACCTTTTTAACCTACGAAGAAAACAGAGGAGGTTCTCAATTTAACGCGTATATTTGTTTTTTTGTATGTATAATCACGCATAACTTTTTTTCAGAGTGTTCAGAGTTTGTCGACGAAATTCAGCCTTCAAGGGGTTGAAATCGGGGGATGAATGACATAACCTTATTATTTATATACCGATTTTAATGATTCTATAACAAAAAGACGACCAAAAAACGAATAAAAATAACCAATTTTTAGTCTATACTATTAATAGCCTGATAATACGATTGAGAGGGCATAGTTAAATAGCAATTTATTTAGGAACTAGCTTTAGCTCGCGGCTCCGCTTGCGTAAACGGCTATTTCCGGGATAAAATGTAGCCTATGTCCTAATCCAGGTCATGGTCTACCAGTTTGCCAAATTTCATCCAAAACTGTTCAGCCATTAAGGCGTGATTGACTAACAAACATCAAAACGCACAATATAAATTAATCAATATAAATAAATATATCCTGACCCCACACTATGTAAATCTGTATTGTGGGTATCAGGAACTACGAGGGACTTGCCAACCCACTACACTCAGACCCGAAACAATTTTTTGTGGCTCACACAAACATTTGTCTCAGTGCGAGAATCGAACCCACGGCCTCTCGCTTCGCAGCCGGCTACTCGCCCGCTATGCCAAGGAGGCTGTCCGTAATATAGTAGTGAGGTAGTAAAATTAGCAACTTTCCACATTTCATTGTAGCAATGTAACTAATTAACACAAAAAGACAATGGCAAGCGTGCCACGTACACTCGTAACTTGTATTCATACTTTGAAAGCCACTTGAACGTGAGAACCTTTGCTCGTTCCAAAGATGTTCAAAGACGAAAGCAATTTGTTGCGCGACAACTGGTGGCAACCATCTCAGTTGAATCGTAGAGCAGTTAGTAACTTCCGCAATAAACGATCAAGTACGTACTAGGAGTGTCCACTGTACAGTCGCCTTGTGTTTTAGATATTTGGTATTTGATGTTGATTTTATTGCATCTGAAATATAAAATTACCAAACTGTGTAGGTCTTAAAAAGGCAGTAAGGTAAACAAGTATTTTATAATTGGTCTGCCTGATGAGGCGAAGAAGTCCTTCAAACCGGAACACAACAGTGCTTACATACTGTTGTTTGGCAGCAGAAATAGACAAAGCGGTGGTACCATTCAAGACGGCCTCTCGCGTACGAGGGACCTACCACCTTGTATTAAGGCTGAGTACACTGTGTTACATCTGGTTGTTTTAGATAGATAACAGAGAATGCTATAATATTGTTGGCAGACATTCCTCTTTATCGGCTATTTCGAGGGTGTCCGAGAATGTAATGCCGGGTAGATTGAAATAATAGCCGTGCAAGTAGTAAACAAGTTGTACGCCTGGTGGGGAGACAGTTGCTTTATAAGAGAGCGCTCCGTCATTGAGCGCTACGTTAGGGCTGGAGTGCCTACAAGCATTCGCCCGAAAGTCCGGTGTCGCTGACTAAAGCCGACTCACGGTCAGGCTATCAGCAAGCGTCCATCTACAAAAAAAAAAAAAAAAAATGAGCGCTACAGTAC
The DNA here is from genome assembly GCA_905332985.1 of Mimas tiliae. Taxonomy (NCBI): domain Eukaryota; kingdom Metazoa; phylum Arthropoda; class Insecta; order Lepidoptera; family Sphingidae; genus Mimas; species Mimas tiliae. Next base: position 156,765 of record HG995249.1, read on the forward strand.
TGTGAGTACTTTGAGTACTGTGAGTACTGACATTACTATGAAGTTACGCTGGCTCAGTTGAACTAATTGTTGCCTAGGAGCATTCAGTTCATTCAAAAAAAAAAAAAAAAAAAGAGTGCTCATGGGTAATAGTTCTAACAATATATTAATTTGCTTAAGTGGTTCAGCCACGTCTCGATCTAGACAGTTTTGTCTAGAGTACGGATGGGCCAGTTCGACTCCGGCTCACAGAGAAACGACGTGAAGTAGCAACTTGCTGTTGCGTTTCGTACATACAGTGAGTGAGATATCCGGAGGCTTTAACATACCCTCCCCTCCCCTTTCCTTTCCCCTTTACACCCGGTTTCTGAAAGGCTAATCAAATGATCATTCAACTAACAAAACTTTGATTTCGACACCACTGTCAAATCAATTTTAGTTGCTGAAACGGTATTTAATAATATCTGATGTCACTCTAATAGCGTTTAACATACGATTTTTCATATTAATTTGAAATCTATGTTAACTAACAAGTGTGTTAAATCAAAGGCTTTGGTCACGCTTCTAGCAATTCAATTATGACTTGACAGTTGATTAGTAAATTTAACAATGATCAGCCTTTCAGGCACAGGGCGTTAGTCTTTAAATTTCTGTAACTAACATTCAGTTAACCTCATTAGGAGCTGTATATAAACGTGCGCGGTGCGGTGCGGCGCGGAGTGGCCGCGGGCGTGCTGTCTCCATGATCTTAAATACAGTGTATTGTTGGTACTATTGCAGTACTTAGCATAGTAATTGTTGTAAATGAATATTGCAGTCAAGTTAAATGAAAATACCAGATCCAGCCCCAGTAATTTACAAATAATGTAAATGCATTAAAATTTTCATAATAGATTTTGTTGACTCGGACTTGCGAAATAAATAATAAATGAAATGATACAATGCCTGAAATTCCTATTTGTCTATTTAGTGTTTGTGAAAGACGTTCGTAGGAAAGTAATATAAACTTATTTAATTTTATGTTCTACAATTATTACTATCCGCTCAAAAGATTTTGTGTAACAAAATTATTGTTCTTAGATTGAAGGCCAAGAAATATATTGCATTGGTCTTTGTGTTGGAACATCTTCTACATTCGGTTAAACGCTCTAATTGTCATTTTAAAACTGTCCACACTAAAAACAACCAGCAGAACATACCTAATTACAAAAAAATATTCTCGGCACAAAACGAAAATCTTCCCCGCTCATTAAGACATCATTCTTTCAAATGAACCCATAGAACTCGCCATAATTAGACATAAAACGTCGTCACCAAGTCAGCATTACCCAACCTTTTAGTAGGGTCGTTGGTTCATAGACAAACAACCTACAAGACGCCACAATGTACCGTGTCCGAGCTCAGGTGCAGCATGAACGTGGCACAACAGGACAGATGTGCTAATTGGTTGGTACTCAGTCAATGCTTGGTTTTGACAACTAATGTTAATTTTCGACGAGACGAGCAGGTCGCTCACTTGATGATAAACGCAACGCCTGCCTATGAAAAGAAGCAACGCCACACAGAACTTTGAATTACAAAGCAATGCATGGTATGAATGAATGAAAAATGAAAAATGAAAAATGAAAAATGAAAAATGAAAAATGAAAAATGAAAAAATGAAAAAATGAAAATGAATGAATCGCGTTCGTCACCCAGAGACATAAGTTTTTAAGTCTCATAATGCCCAGTAATTTCATTGGTTTCAATGTCCTTCATACTGGAACACAACAGTGCTTAGACACGGTTGCTTCTCTTTTTTGACAAGCTCGGTGGCGCAGTTGTAATGAGTACGCGTTACGATTGAGGCTAACACTAAGGTCTCGGGTTCGATCCCGGGTCGGGTAAAGTAGTATTGGGTTTTTCTATTACGAAATGCTCAGTATCAGCCTGGAGTGTGGAATTTTGTGCCCGGTATGGCGATAGGCTCGCCCCCGATCACATCGTGAAACAGAGATACGCTCGACGAAATATTGGTGTACTAATTACACCTCTGCCTACCCCTTCGGGGAAAAAAGGCGTGAGTGCGTATGTATGTATGTTAAAAATGTGTTCACCCATTTAGAAATTATCGTTATTTCTATTAATTTCCATCGTATTTAATATCGGGGATTTTATCAGTGAAGTAATTTTAATATGGAAAACACATTGGTAGCGTCAGAGGGCTATTAGTCTGTGGTACAAAATTAAGTCGTCACAATTAGCAGGAGCTATCGATTATCGAACTCATCTGTATTCGTTCTCGAGGGTTAGACTGGCCTTCCCTTTCCTCCTTCTCGCTGACCCCCCCCCCCCCCCCCCCCCCCTCCGCCCCTCAACCTCACGCCCAGCAGCCCTTACAAAGTTAGCGACGTGACCGCAATAACTCGGCGACGGCCGGCCGCCCACAGTGCAGGAGAGGACAGTAACTTAACTGAAGATTTATCAGCAAAGAAATTAATTCATCCTAAGCAATTTTTATTGGCCTTTAAATGGCAGTCGAGCTGACGGCCCACCTGATGGTAAGTCAGGCCATGGGCACAACCAAGCCAATGCCTACCTTGAAATACTTCTATTTTCCTTAAACCGGAGCACAGCAATGCTAAAAAATAGACAAAACTGTGGTACTTACCTATACCTACCTATCGCCTCTATCTATTTATCTTGATTTGTCATTATCTCATTAACATTGCCAATTTCATTTCGCATTGACCTTCTACTCATCTATCTGCTACGTTCATAAGACGAGCAGTTACCCGTGGTTCCTCGTTTCCCGTTACCAACCCCCCTCTCTTCGCCCCTGTCTATGGACCACATCCGGCGCATATATTCGGATATTCGATAAAAACTAACCCCATTCGACGCACTCGCGACATGCTCTCGGACTGACCAATTACCTATTCTAAAGTGCTCGAGACAATGTTTATAATGATGATATAATGTATACTATAGTATTCTAAACTCGAGATCGAAGATCTTGCAGTAGGCCACCAGCCCCATGAACTGATTATATAGTGAGATACATCAGTATATATTGGATGCGTATCGCACACCGGAAAAGTTGACTTGAATTGGAGACATCTAACCAGCAGTGAGTAGATACAGGCTGATTAGATAGAGATTCTAAACTAGGGAAACTTGAAAAATTATGCACGTATAATAACTTTAACTGTATTATTAGCATAGGAAATAAGCTAGAGTATAAAACATACGCACTCACGCCTGTAATCCCCGGAGGGGTAGGCAGAGGTGTAACCAGTACACCCACATTTCGCCGAGCGTATCTCCGTCCCACGATGTGATAGGGGGCGAGCCTATCGCCATACCGGGCACAAATTCCAGACTCCGGGCTGATACTGAGCATTTCGTAATAGAATAACCCAATACCACTTTACCCGACCCGGGGATCGAACCCGAGACCTCAGCGTTGGCCTCAATCGTAACGCGTACGCATTACAACTGCGCCACCGAGGCAGTCAGAGAGAGGTTAGAGTATAAAAATAAAAGATAATATAATAATACATAAGACACATAACTTAACCAAGATACCACGTAAAAAAATAAGATATATAATAATAATACTCTGGAAATCTCACTCATCAAACAAAACGCAACCACGTTAAACCACGATTCATCACGATTTTCCGTGAGACAGTGGGATCGAACTGTTCGAGCCTGCATATTCATACTGTAGCCATAAATGTCTACAGCGTGGCTCTACCACTATTTAAATCTTATACGGCTCCTGGGCCTGAAGAACTAATTTAAAGAATAATATAATAATAGATGCCTTATATTGCTTGTTTCATTGCTGGGTTGCTGCTGGGTACGAGCAATCCCCAATAATGGAAAGAGTTAAGGCTTAGCCGACCATGCTGGCCTAATGCGGGTTGGTAGACTTCACATATCGTCGAAATTTATACCGACGACGCTAGACTAATGCAACCTGACTTTACATATCTTTGAAATTCTAATGACGAATTTTCAGGTGCGATAGTTTTCCTTACAATAGTTTTCTTCATACATAGACTTTGAAAAACCTTTCCTGGGCTGGAATTGTCTGGAGTTCATGTACGTGTGCACATTTCTACTTCTGTACGCCTTAACATACAGTGACTAAATAGTGTAGACTATTGTTAACTACGAACAATAGCATGTATTAATAGTATTATTATAGGTATAAAGTTTGTTCTAGAAGCTTCAGTTGTTCGTTATGTTGGCGGTATAAAGTCGATAGCTTCGAATAGGGTCGCAGTCTATATTTCCATGTAATAGAATAAGTTGTGCGACTTACGCCCGAGATCACTACAACCGATTTTCAGATTGATGTATTGTAACAAATACTTGCTTTATGAAGTTTTTACTGACATGTAAATGGATATTTAAGGTTGGAATAAACATGCTCTTAAGTACTACAAAACCATGCTACTTTCAATATAACTTTCCAACTTATTTACATGCTAGGAAGCATATTAATTTCCACAAATAGCAACGCCTATAATAAACTTACTTAGGGAACTAGTGCACCTACTGTTCGACGAACTTATTTCTGTCCATGATGTGATAAGAGCGCGATTATCAAATTCCAATCTCGGCAAATCTGTGTGATTGCCTGATATGGGGTTGAACCCAAGAACTCGCTATTTCTCACCTTTTCGAACTAATAATAATAATAAAACATTTATTATACATAAGTAGTACATTAAAAATAAAACTCTTGAATACTGCTTCGGAACCGGAGGATGATGATGGTAAACCATCATGTTCCCTCCACCACACCAACAAACGCTGCACACACCCACAGCAGCCACCCATGAAGCGCCCCGTCCTTTGAGGAAGTTCTCAGATGACGCGACGCACCCGCAAGACCACTACAGATGCAATCCAATCCATAAAATATATTAAAATACATACTAAATAGTAAGAACGTACATAATTCCATTACAATATGTCCCGCACGTAGTTCAGCTCCGCATGCAAAGTGGCTGCATTTTGTATTCCCGCGGTGTGCGCGAAAACTCTAGACAAATCGCCTCAAACTTGGACAATTCGTCATCGCGTCCTCTCCCCCTCCCCCGCTCACCTCAACCTGCCGCCCGCTACCACCCATCCTCATCCATCATAAAACACGGACAAATTGGCCTAATTTTTATCCCTAATTTTATCCGCTACTCTAATTGCTTCAATGTGTAATAAAAAGCTCATTATGAGCTTTGTTTGAATGTACGGATATAGAATACTAGCTTTTACACGCGATTCTATCTGTGTAAAAATACACACCAAACAACAAATAACATAACTAACAAAACAACATATGTAACTCGACCACCAAATAACATACTTTGATGATAAGTAAGTCATACGCATTTGGAAGTATTCTGTTAATATTGGTATATTGAGGGTGTCTGAGGAAGCAACGTTGGGTACACTGAAATAATAATGGTGCGACATAGTTGTGGAAGGGTAGTTAAATGGTATAAAAGAGGTTGTCGCCATAACTGGAGGTCTTTTGCCCGCGGTCAGTCAGTTCACTAAGATCCGTGCTCAGTCGATAGTCCAAGAGTTCATTACGCGGCAGCTATGCTGGTTTACTATTCGGTCCTTGTTGTCTTAGTTATACTTACGGTCTATAGAGAATCCTGACATGGGGTTGTGGTCTGTAAAGCAGTGATATTGTAAATGTAATCAATAAACTATGAGTTAAAGTGATTACTGTCGTTTGGTATTAATAGAATAATACTCTTCTCGCGTAACTTCTAGCACAAGGTTGTGCGCCACTAGCCGATATCTGTAGGAATCATATACAAGCGCCACATTTGCCCATAAACAGAAGCAACACTTTTTTTTTCAATGCATAATAATCGTTTAATGACTACCTCGATGGCGCAGCTGTAATGCGTACGCGTTACGATTAAGCTAACGCTGAGGTCTTGGGTTCGATCCCCAGGTCGGGTAAAGTGGTATTGGGTTTTTCTATTACGAAATGCTCAGTATCAGCCCGGAGTCTGGAATTTGTGCCCGGTATGGCGATAGGCTCGCCCCCTATCACCTTATGGGACGGAGATACGCTCGGCGAAATGTGGGTGTACTGGTTACACCTCTGCCGTGAGGCGTGAGTGCGTATGTAATAATCGTTTAATACAACAACTATATTTGAATACAATTAATAACTACTAAAAGACTAAAGCTAGGTAATATGATTCTTTAACACAAATTTCCAAAAAATATTTGTTTCGGGTCTGGGTGTTGTGGAACCGCAAGTCCCTCGTAGTTCCTGATACCCACTTTACAGGGTAATCTAGTGTGGGGTCGGGACTATGTGTGTGACTGTTACCCTGTTGTTAATTATTTATTTTATTTTAATAGTAAGTCCCCTGACTCCTGAGGTTTACATCTGTAAACCTGTGTTACTCAGAACTTGGAATTACAAATCACTGCATGGTAGTGGACTACGCTCGTCACCCCGAGACATAAGATGTTAAGTCTCATAATACCCATTAATGTCAATAGCTACAATGTTCTTCAAACCGAAACATATCAATGCTTACATATTACGGTAGAAATAGACAAAGCGGTACCAACTCAAACGGCCTCTCGCATACGCTTTACCAGTAAAACAACAATGTAACGATACAAAAGTACTGTCAGACCATTAAGTTTCGTCCCAAAAAATCTCTATTTGTCCAACTTTGTGTACCTACTGAGAGTGTAGTGACATTACCCCCCGTCCCCCGCCCCGCACGACGCACCCCGCACCCCGCACATCACCACGACCGCGTCCCGTCGTGTCACGTTACGGAAGCACGCGTGGTGAGCGACTAAAAGCGCCGCATCGAATGTCCGCTGGAATGTCGGTCAAGTACGTGACGTCAGCGGGATATCATCACGTACAGACTTAAGGGTATCTATATGTTGTGGAACAATCAATTCTATGTACAAGTGAATGGAGTGGCTATGGGCTCACCCGTATCTCCAGTAGTCGCCGATATTTTCATGGAAGACTTCGAGGAGACAGCCCTAAGCACATCCCCTGTCTCACCAAGATTTTACAAACGGTACGTAGATGATACTTTCACAATTTTACCATCTGACAAAGTAACTGCATTTTTAGATCATCTCAACTCCATTAACAATAAAATTCAATTCACTATGGAGTTGGAACATAATAAATCTCTAGCCTTCTTAGATGTTTTGGTTATCCGTAATCCTGATCAGTCTTTAAGCCATACTGTGTATCGGAAAATGACCCATACTGATAAATACTTGAACGGTGAATCTCACCACCATCCAAAACAGTTAGCTACCGTGGGTAAATCCTTGTTTCAGAGAGCACAAGGAATCTGTGACGAGGAACATCTGGCTACTGAGCTACAGCATGTCAAGCGAGTACTGCGAGACAATAAGCTCCAAATTCCACGCCGCCGTCACAGAAACCGAGTGAAACCAGCCACAGTTGAACGTGCCCCTGTTGTATTACCATATGTTAGAGGTGTCACAGACAAGATTGGCTATATACTGAAGCGTGCTTCTATTAAAACTTATTTCAAGCCGCCCAAGAAGATTAGTCAATTTTTACCATCTGTCAAGTGTCACATACCTCTACAAGAACAGGGTGTATATAAAATAGATTGTGACTGTGGACTCTCATATATCGGACAAACTAAAAGAAGCATAGGGACCCGCGTAAAAGAACACATAGCTGATGTTAAACACCGACGCTCTACGAAGTCTGCAGTTGCTGAACATTCAGATGAAGGCTCCAAACATTACCTTAGATTTGACAAACCACAAATCCTTGCCAAAGAACACCGATTCCTACCTAGGATGATTCGCGAGGCTATTGAAATTAAGAAACACCCAAATTTCAATAGAGAAGATGGTTGGAAGCTTGCACAAGCCTGGGATCCAATTATACATTTAATTAAATCGGAACCCAAAAGACCAACTGCCAGACCTCAAGATACCGTGAGCTCTTTCTGCGTAGATCGGACTAGTGTCAACTAACTTTTTTAAATAATTAAAAATAAATGTATAATTTTAAAATGAAGGTAGCCATTGTAACATTAACTTTTCGAGACGACCTACACCTCAGTCTCTCCCGTGACCACGAAGGCTGAAAAGCTTTCGAAACGTCGGGACTAAAGTAAAAATTAAACCGCGATAAAATCCGTATAAACTAGTTTTATTTCAATGTATAATATTCGCGTAAACCTAAGAAATCACTCTTCCTTCTTCTCCGGTATTGTGCCCCGATCTTGGAGAGAAGCCAATGTGCAACCAATTCCAAAAAAGGGTGATCGGTCGGACCCTAACAACTACCGTCCAATCGCCATAATCTCAGTGTTGTGTAAAGTAATGGAGCGGATCATAAACTCACAGCTGATCCGCTACCTGGAGGATCACTCGCTGATCAGTGACCGACAATACGGCTTTCGGTCGAAGCGATCAACGGGTGATCTTCTTGCGTACGTGCTACATCGCTGGGGGGAGGCGGTTGATAAGCATGACGAGGCTCTAGCCGTAAGTCTCGACATTGCTAAGGTGTTCGATAGGGTCTGGCACCGTGGTCTTCTCTCCAAGCTTCCGGCTTATGGGCTCCCAGACAACCTGTGTACGTGGATCTCCGGCTTTCTGCATGAGCGTAGAATGCGTGTCGTTGAAGGACATGCTTCACAGCTCATATCAGTTAATGCCGGGGTCCCACGAGGCTCTGTACTTTCGCCCGCCTTGTTTATTCTGCTGTACTAAGAATCTGGTTGAGTTCAATGCCAAGAAAACTCAGGTTTGCGCGTTCACGTGCAAAAAATCCCCGTTCTCTCCCCTCCCCAATCTTCAGGGTGTCCCGCTCGCAATGCGGAATAGCCTAAGTATCCTGGGCTTGAATATTTGCTGCAATCTGAATCCAAGGAACCACATCGAGGGCGTAATATCCGCCACATCACGCAGGGTCGGAATCCTGAACAAGGTGCATAGGTTTTTTACACCCGGTCAGCTTTACCGCTTATTCAAAGCGCAGGCTCGACCGGGTGCGGAATACTGTTCGCACCTTTGGGACGGTTCTGCCAAATACTTACTCGATGCCTTGGACGAATTGCATCGACGGGCTGTTCGCATTCTGCATGATGCAGACGTTACTAAGAACTTAGAGCCACTGCAATTGCGTAGGGACATTACCTCACTAAGTGTTTTTTATCGTCTGTATCACGGTGAATGCTCTGAAGAATTGTTTAACCTTATCCCAACCTCACCTTTCCTTAACAGAACCACACGTGCTGGCTTACGGAACCACAGCTTCGTGGTCTCCTCCATCTCGGCTAGAACTAAAAAGTTCGCACCATCTTACTTCTGCCGGACCATCAAGCTGTGGAATAGTTTGCCGGCGCACGTGTTCCCTCCTTCCTATAATATGGGGTGCTTTAAACGGAGTGTGAAGAAGCAATTAGGCAGGCCGGCATAATTTTGTCGACCTACGATAGTCACATCGTCTGTCGTTGGTCGACAGTTTCTTTGGATTGCGCTACACTTACCATCAGGTGTAGCGTAGTCACTTTGCCGAGCTAGGATAATAAATATATATACAACGTGTTATAGAAAGGGGCGGGCAAATTTAAGCAATGTATAGTGTAGGGTATAAGTATTTATCTCCCATAGTACCAAATCCGATTGCATTGCTAGTACAATAATTATAGAATTTTCTTTTTTATCGAATGAGTAACATGTCGATATCGACTTTCAACTTTGGACAACACTAAATGATAAACAATGATACTATAGACCTCCTTTCATTTAATTATTTTATAATTAAAAAAACATTAAACAGTTGTCAAATGTCAATATTTATTTGACGCAGTCAGTTCGGCAAGTTCTGATTTTATGAAGTATGATTACGAGTTAAAAAAATATGTTGTAATTGACTAAAAATAAGTATTATGTATTGGTGTAACTGGTAAAAGTTTTTAAGAGGATCGTCGACTGTAATAAGCCAAATTCATAGATGGAAGACCCGTGAATGAAGTCTTTAACATGCTTCTAAAGGATGGTACCTATTTGTCTTCAACACACAATCTCTTTCAGGTGTTAATTTGTGTTTAAATTACAAGTTACGTACGTATGTCCGTAGAATTACGTGCATCTTATTCAAGTTTATTAAAAAGTGAGTATCGTTCATAATAATTAATAGTGATGTCATCAATCTGATCGATCTTAATAAACGAGTGATTAAATTTTACATGAAATTTTCGGATGTCTTGGTTTTGAAAAGATCCGGTACATAAGTACTAATTGTACGGTGTATGTAATGACCCTAAAATATGACCACACCTTTCTGTAACACGTTGTATATATATATATATATATATATATATATATATATATATATATATATATATATATATATATATATATATATATATAAAAGGATATTTCAATTCTCAGTACCCGCGGCCGCATAGACGCGAGCCGGTGCATTCAATCGATTAAGCATATAAGAATCGGTGTAAACGAATAAATAAATGTGCATTCAAGTATTTAAAAAAAATACACAACTTAATTTACCATTTAAAATATATTACAAACTAGCTGTCCCGCGCGGTTTCACCCACAACTACAGCAGCGCCACCTACCGGGTCCAATTGTGAATCTAAACCATCCAGGGCGCCACTCAAACGTATACAAAAAAATCATCAATTGGGTCCAGCCGTTTAGGAGAAGTTCAGTCACATACAGTATAGTAGAATATATAAAAATGAATACGTTGAAGCGAAGCATTTTAATCAAACGAAATAAAATGTATGTGGAGTAAGCAGGATTAGTGGCATCCTGTGACAGCACCGGACGAGCGCCGAGACTGACGACGTCGGCACCACAGAACATTAAGGATAAATACGCTACATACAATAAGTTTAACATGAAAACAATGTCAGGGGGTTCCAAAACAACATAACGTAGGCGTACTACATTTCTTAAGGGCTAGGTAGAGGTGCAACTAGTACTTTCGTCCCGTGATGTGATAAGACGCACTGGTGCCCTGAAATGTTGCGAATGTTGCCCTGCCAATTCAAAGTGACTACTCTGCACGTGATATTGCAGTCCAAAAACAAGGTCGGGCAATACGTGTGTTACATCGTCATCGCTAGAATTATGCCGGCCTGTACTCACTATTCTGGAAAATGACTTACCGAAACGAGACACTATGGCGACATTAGGGCAAAAGGAGGTGTTTTAAGTTTGAAGTCTTCATCTGCCTGCCAAGCCTATCTTCATCAGGCACATCAAGCGATGTTTTTATTATAATGCGTGTTTTATCAAGAATCTTGATGGTTCTTAGATATGTCTGAACAAAATCGATTTAAACAGAGGGGCGTGCACGAACAACTTACGAATAAGTATTCGAATCGAGAACGCTAGAATTTGTATGAATGATTAAACAATTTTTCGACGTTTCGATACGTTCCTTGCTAAATTAATTTAATGGTTAGTTTATGATTATAGTAGTGACTATCCAGTCTAGTACTCTTAACATCCATGTTAGAGTAAACTACAAGACGTCCATGGACGTCTTGCAGTTTTATTGATCTATCCCCGGGTATCCCAAACTCGGCGGCATTCCTCCCCGCACGTACTCCTCATTACACCACGACAATGACTCACGTCCTGGCACTGACTTACTGCTGACCCGCCTTTCTTGCTGCCACCCTTTAATCCAAAACATACCCTACACCCCACACATTACAGTTCAAACTCCACTGAGCAGTAGCCGAGGTTCAGTGCCAAGTATAAGATTATAATGGTCTGATTGGAATAACTTGTAAAAACTTGTAAAAGAACACATAGCTGATGTTAAACACCGACGCTCTACGAAGTCTGCAGTTGCTGAACATTCAGATGAAGGCTCCAAACATTACCTTAGATTTGACAAACCACAAATCCTTGCCAAAGAACACCGATTCCTACCTAGGATGATTCGCGAGGCTATTGAAATTAAGAAACACCCAAATTTCAATAGAGAAGATGGTTGGAAGCTTGCACAAGCCTGGGATCCAATTATACATTTAATTAAATCGGAACCCAAAAGACCAACTGCCAGACCTCAAGATACCGTGAGCTCTTTCTGCGTAGATCGGACTAGTGTCAACTAACTTTTTTAAATAATTAAAAATAAATGTATAATTTTAAAATGAAGGTAGCCATTGTAACATTAACTTTTCGAGACGACCTACACCTCAGTCTCTCCCGTGACCACGAAGGCTGAAAAGCTTTCGAAACGTCGGGACTAAAGTAAAAATTAAACCGCGATAAAATCCGTATAAACTAGTTTTATTTCAATGTATAATATTCGCGTAAACCTAAGAAATCACTCTTCCTTCTTCTCCGGTATTGTGCCCCGATCTTGGAGAGAAGCCAATGTGCAACCAATTCCAAAAAAGGGTGATCGGTCGGACCCTAACAACTACCGTCCAATCGCCATAATCTCAGTGTTGTGTAAAGTAATGGAGCGGATCATAAACTCACAGCTGATCCGCTACCTGGAGGATCACTCGCTGATCAGTGACCGACAATACGGCTTTCGGTCGAAGCGATCAACGGGTGATCTTCTTGCGTACGTGCTACATCGCTGGGGGGAGGCGGTTGATAAGCATGACGAGGCTCTAGCCGTAAGTCTCGACATTGCTAAGGTGTTCGATAGGGTCTGGCACCGTGGTCTTCTCTCCAAGCTTCCGGCTTATGGGCTCCCAGACAACCTGTGTACGTGGATCTCCGGCTTTCTGCATGAGCGTAGAATGCGTGTCGTTGAAGGACATGCTTCACAGCTCATATCAGTTAATGCCGGGGTCCCACGAGGCTCTGTACTTTCGCCCGCCTTGTTTATTCTGCTGTACTAAGAATCTGGTTGAGTTCAATGCCAAGAAAACTCAGGTTTGCGCGTTCACGTGCAAAAAATCCCCGTTCTCTCCCCTCCCCAATCTTCAGGGTGTCCCGCTCGCAATGCGGAATAGCCTAAGTATCCTGGGCTTGAATATTTGCTGCAATCTGAATCCAAGGAACCACATCGAGGGCGTAATATCCGCCACATCACGCAGGGTCGGAATCCTGAACAAGGTGCATAGGTTTTTTACACCCGGTCAGCTTTACCGCTTATTCAAAGCGCAGGCTCGACCGGGTGCGGAATACTGTTCGCACCTTTGGGACGGTTCTGCCAAATACTTACTCGATGCCTTGGACGAATTGCATCGACGGGCTGTTCGCATTCTGCATGATGCAGACGTTACTAAGAACTTAGAGCCACTGCAATTGCGTAGGGACATTACCTCACTAAGTGTTTTTTATCGTCTGTATCACGGTGAATGCTCTGAAGAATTGTTTAACCTTATCCCAACCTCACCTTTCCTTAACAGAACCACACGTGCTGGCTTACGGAACCACAGCTTCGTGGTCTCCTCCATCTCGGCTAGAACTAAAAAGTTCGCACCATCTTACTTCTGCCGGACCATCAAGCTGTGGAATAGTTTGCCGGCGCACGTGTTCCCTCCTTCCTATAATATGGGGTGCTTTAAACGGAGTGTGAAGAAGCAATTAGGCAGGCCGGCATAATTTTGTCGACCTACGATAGTCACATCGTCTGTCGTTGGTCGACAGTTTCTTTGGATTGCGCTACACTTACCATCAGGTGTAGCGTAGTCACTTTGCCGAGCTAGGATAATAAATATATATACAACGTGTTATAGAAAGGGGCGGGCAAATTTAAGCAATGTATAGTGTAGGGTATAAGTATTTATCTCCCATAGTACCAAATCCGATTGCATTGCTAGTACAATAATTATAGAATTTTCTTTTTTATCGAATGAGTAACATGTCGATATCGACTTTCAACTTTGGACAACACTAAATGATAAACAATGATACTATAGACCTCCTTTCATTTAATTATTTTATAATTAAAAAAACATTAAACAGTTGTCAAATGTCAATATTTATTTGACGCAGTCAGTTCGGCAAGTTCTGATTTTATGAAGTATGATTACGAGTTAAAAAAATATGTTGTAATTGACTAAAAATAAGTATTATGTATTGGTGTAACTGGTAAAAGTTTTTAAGAGGATCGTCGACTGTAATAAGCCAAATTCATAGATGGAAGACCCGTGAATGAAGTCTTTAACATGCTTCTAAAGGATGGTACCTATTTGTCTTCAACACACAATCTCTTTCAGGTGTTAATTTGTGTTTAAATTACAAGTTACGTACGTATGTCCGTAGAATTACGTGCATCTTATTCAAGTTTATTAAAAAGTGAGTATCGTTCATAATAATTAATAGTGATGTCATCAATCTGATCGATCTTAATAAACGAGTGATTAAATTTTACATGAAATTTTCGGATGTCTTGGTTTTGAAAAGATCCGGTACATAAGTACTAATTGTACGGTGTATGTAATGACCCTAAAATATGACCACACCTTTCTGTAACACGTTGTATATATATATATATATATATATATATATATATATATATATATATATAAAAGGATATTTCAATTCTCAGTACCCGCGGCCGCATAGACGCGAGCCGGTGCATTCAATCGATTAAGCATATAAGAATCGGTGTAAACGAATAAATAAATGTGCATTCAAGTATTTAAAAAAAATACACAACTTAATTTACCATTTAAAATATATTACAAACTAGCTGTCCCGCGCGGTTTCACCCACAACTACAGCAGCGCCACCTACCGGGTCCAATTGTGAATCTAAACCATCCAGGGCGCCACTCAAACGTATACAAAAAAATCATCAATTGGGTCCAGCCGTTTAGGAGAAGTTCAGTCACATACAGTATAGTAGAATATATAAAAATGAATACGTTGAAGCGAAGCATTTTAATCAAACGAAATAAAATGTATGTGGAGTAAGCAGGATTAGTGGCATCCTGTGACAGCACCGGACGAGCGCCGAGACTGACGACGTCGGCACCACAGAACATTAAGGATAAATACGCTACATACAATAAGTTTAACATGAAAACAATGTCAGGGGGTTCCAAAACAACATAACGTAGGCGTACTACATTTCTTAAGGGCTAGGTAGAGGTGCAACTAGTACTTTCGTCCCGTGATGTGATAAGACGCACTGGTGCCCTGAAATGTTGCGAATGTTGCCCTGCCAATTCAAAGTGACTACTCTGCACGTGATATTGCAGTCCAAAAACAAGGTCGGGCAATACGTGTGTTACATCGTCATCGCTAGAATTATGCCGGCCTGTACTCACTATTCTGGAAAATGACTTACCGAAACGAGACACTATGGCGACATTAGGGCAAAAGGAGGTGTTTTAAGTTTGAAGTCTTCATCTGCCTGCCAAGCCTATCTTCATCAGGCACATCAAGCGATGTTTTTATTATAATGCGTGTTTTATCAAGAATCTTGATGGTTCTTAGATATGTCTGAACAAAATCGATTTAAACAGAGGGGCGTGCACGAACAACTTACGAATAAGTATTCGAATCGAGAACGCTAGAATTTGTATGAATGATTAAACAATTTTTCGACGTTTCGATACGTTCCTTGCTAAATTAATTTAATGGTTAGTTTATGATTATAGTAGTGACTATCCAGTCTAGTACTCTTAACATCCATGTTAGAGTAAACTACAAGACGTCCATGGACGTCTTGCAGTTTTATTGATCTATCCCCGGGTATCCCAAACTCGGCGGCATTCCTCCCCGCACGTACTCCTCATTACACCACGACAATGACTCACGTCCTGGCACTGACTTACTGCTGACCCGCCTTTCTTGCTGCCACCCTTTAATCCAAAACATACCCTACACCCCACACATTACAGTTCAAACTCCACTGAGCAGTAGCCGAGGTTCAGTGCCAAGTATAAGATTATAATGGTCTGATTGGAATCAGACTCGTCGATACACGTACTATGTCGGAACTGTTTGATATATTAAAGTTGGAGATAGTTGGAACTTGGAAGAGTACGTCGCCTCGCGTCGTTCTCTACGCAAGCTACGATTAATGAGATCGTGATATATTATAATAATGATAAGGAAGTAGTAACAAAGACTAAATAGCAGATCCTCATTCTTTTATTTCAAACGAGCAAGCGGGTCACTTGATGGCAAATGATCTCCATCGCCCATGAACATCAAAAATACCTGAAGAATTATGGACCCGTTTCCAACTTTAAAGGAAAGGGATGCTTAAGGTATTATGAAAGGTCAGGATTTGGACCTCCGGATATCTCACTCACCATAAGAAACGCAAAAGCAAGCTGGTACTTCACGTTAGTTTTCTGTGACAACTCGCTCGAGTCGGCCCATAGACAGTTTTGCCTACAGCATGGCTCTACCAATAACAAGAAACGTTACTCTAGCAAAAAATGACCCCACCAAAACTCTGTGCAAGGGGGCGGGGCTATAAAAGTCTGTGCAGCTCGTTCATTCTAAAATTCATAACAATTGCTTCATGATCATCTCGATTTAGAAATTTAATATTCAGGCATTAACTTTTATGAAATAAAATTGATTTTGAACGTTCATTATTTTTTGTTGCGTGTATGAGTGTTACGTGTGATTACCTTTATGCATGCATATGATTGCATGTGTAAGTAAGTATATATTTGGCAAATTCATATGAGTGTTATCGTTCTAGTTATATAATTTCGATGCTCTGGTAGAATGTAAAAGTTTGTTATTAATCTAACAGATTAGTATTATATATAATATTAGTAGATAGGCTGAGAAACCGATGAGATCCTGTGTTCATAGTTTAATAGGTACTTGTTGTCCTCATCTGATATTCAAGAGCGTTTACGGTAAGCAGATGCCATATTATGCTAATTAATCTCTTGTACTCGTGACCATAAAAAAGCAATTAATATGACCCAATCCAAAAAGCCTGAACATGGTAATTACTTGAACATAACGGGTTGTGTAAATAACGAGGAGGCGTGAAATGGTCGGTGTGTATGACAGCGTGGGTAACGCGGGTTTAAAGTGGGTGTAGAGCGAATGTTAAGGTAGAGTTCCGTTAATCGCTTCAAGCGTCAAACGTGAGAATCCGTGTCACCGCATCTGTGCGTAAGTACTACCACATTGACGAGGGTAAACATTTTGAAAACAAAAGCCGACGCTATATTGCGATAAGTTTTTTTGTTACGATTTGCTGCCAATATAATTAAATAAGGTATTGAGTTTCAAATTATCAGACGTGTCACTTCATAATATTTACATTTTGACAAGTTTATAGAGGGAAACGGGAATAAGCGGTGTTATACAGAATCATAGCCACCGCACATGGATCTAGCGGAGACTATTAACGGCCAATTTTAATCGCAATCACTTCATCGATCGTAAAAATTAACTTATCAAACGTAGTAATTTGAACGCGTAACCTTCAAACTGTATACCTATTGGCTATTTTTTTAGAATAATAAGAGTGTTTATTAAAATCGGTTGTGAAATGGCGCCATCAATGCACGGTGTCATTGGTGCCGTCAGTATATGTTTGGCAGGCTATAATAGCTGCAATGTCGTTGGTCGCTTCCATCGAAAGTCTACCTTAAGGGCGGGATATAACCTTGTTGGAATGACAACGTACTCAAAACCTTTGATGGATTGTTATATTATTGTTATTTGGGATGTTCCTTTATGATCGCTACACATTAATTAAAATTTAATTATTGCTCTAACTACTTACTGCTCACAGCTCCGCCCACGTGAAAGTCTTTCCCGTCGTAATTCTAGGATTAAAGTAGACTATATCAATCTCCAGCCCATAAACTAACTCTATACGAATAATGTAGATCCATTGCTCCGTAGTGGTTACGTGAAAAGGAGCGGTTAGAGTGGTAGAGCTACGCTGTAGACCGTTTTGTCTACAGCATGAATGTGCCGACTCGTCCGGGTTGTTACCACTGTCTCACAGAAAACCAGCGTAAAATTGTAGCTTGCTGCTGCGATTCGTACGGTGAGTGAGATATCCGGAGGACCAAATCCCTCCCCCTTTCCAATGCTTTAATTATCCCTTTCCTTTAAGATCTACAACGCGTCCATGATTCTTTTGGTATTGTGGGCGTACATGAGCGGTGACCCACCGGCTCGTTTGCTGGCCTATGCTATATAAAAAAGGGACAAACTAACAAAGCATAGATATAAAACACACAGTATTATCCCATTTATCTGATGCAAGTTTCGTGCAAGTATCAGGAACTACGTATTACCCGAAGGGGTAGGCAGAGGTGTAACTGGTGTACACCCACATTTCGCCGAGCGTATCTCCGACCCACGATGTGATAGGGGGCGAGCCTATCGCAATACCGGGCACAAATTCCAGACTCCGGGATGATACTGAGCATTTCGTAATAGAAAAACTCAATACCACTTTACCCGACCCGGGGATCGAACCCGAGACCTCAGCGTTAGTTTAATCGTAACGCGTACGCATTACAACTGCGCCACCGAGGAGGATTTTTAAAAAACCTACCACCTTTAAAACGTGCCTTTACCAATTTCACAATCTAAGTGCGAAAGGTCATCATTCATAAAACTCCGGTTAATAAATAACGTTAGAATCAACTTTAAAACAAAGTATAAATCATATGAGTTTGTTGCAAGCCCAAAGAGTTCCGTGACGTAGAGCAGGAGCGTGGCAACTCTACCGAACGGTTATTAATTTAGTTTGGATCGCCGTATATTAGAGATTTCACGGGATTTAGTTCGGATACGCCGGTATTTATGTTACTGTTTGATGGCCAGCGAGCGTGTGACGTAAAGCCTGCAATTATAATACTGTGCTTTATTTTGAACTGTAACTGCCAATATTGAACTTGTTAATTTAATAAAATTAGCTTTGTTTATGATTGAAATGATATTCGCTTATTGATTATGTTGACAATTAAAACTTTTAACACTTGACCTGGTTTTTCTTTTCTTTTTGGTTTATTTTTTGCCTGTTCAATAATTTTTCACATAAATACTACACACAATGATAACTTGGGTGAAGTTAAACATTTCACCCGCCCTCTACCGCGACACCACTTATTACTTACTACAGATCTGCATGGATGCTACTGCAGAATGTATGGCTTCCATCACGGATAATATATAGAATTCGAATACGTCATTCCATCGCGTGCTGCCATACGCGTTATAAAATCTATACGCACAGCGATATCAACGTCAGTCTACGTAGTAAAAATTGGCACGCTTGGTTTGTATGCAGTCGACGTATATGTCATAATGCTATATAATCCGTGATCTGTGGCCACCACATAATATGTACTATGTTACGGGGCCACGAGGATAGAACCGGGGCTGTGCGATAAACTAAATAGAACTTTATTCATAACGCAATAAAACTGACGCCATTAGCGCTCATCGCATCGCATTCAATATCGGAACTTGACTCGTATGTAGGGCTGACGTGTGTTTGTCCCTGGATTTATCCTACTGCATAAAACGGCTGGAGTGGTTTCCAAAAATGGCCTAGTAAAACCCAAGAAAATCAAATGTTTTTTTTGATTGATTATTTATTCGTTGATAGCTCAGCGGGGTCTGGTATGGACTGTCGAGACGAAAGTCGCAGGTTCGAAACCAGCCCCAAGTGCATACACCTCTGACTTTCAAATTTATGTGTATATTAATTGTTAATTATCACTTGATTTAACGGTGAAGGAAACATCGTGCGGAAACCTGCATACCTGAGAAGTTCTTCATAAGAATTTCGAAGGTATGTGAAGTCTGCCAACCCGCGTTAGGCCAGCGTGGTGGACTGAGGCCTAACCCCTCTCATTGAGTAGAGGAAGCCCGTACCCAGCAGTGGGACGTATATAATACAGGATTAGTATTATACAGTACTCTTTATTTAAAAGGTTTTCTTTACATTTTTAAAATTTAAATTACTTAAAAAATTAAACATTTAAAAATATAAAAAGTATCACCCTCTAATGGCGAGGCCTAGGACCCAAGCTATCGGTAGTTAGGACCCCAGAGTGAGGAACCTCCTCACAATGCGTGCCGTGTCCAATAACACTGCTTTCTGAATCTGGCTCTTGACCCAACGACCAATTGAGAGCCTCTGGAGGTGTTGATCAAGGCTCTTTGGTATCAACCCATTAGCAGAAACGACTATCGGGACAATCATTGTTGAGTCCACATCACACATATCAGTAACCTCGTGTGCCAGGTCTAAATATTTGGATATTTTATCTTTTTCCGCTTTAACGAGGTTTTCATCATGTGGAATGGTGACATCAACAAGTATTGCCCGGCGCGCTAATCGATCTACTACCACAATATCTGGCTTATTGGCAACAATAGTCCTGTCTGTGATGATAGATCGATCGCAATACAACGTTGCATGTCCATTTTCGAGAACCGGTTGGGGTACATATTGGTAATATGCCACCTCAGTGGTCATAAGGCAATATTGAAGAGCAAGTTGCTGGTGTATGATCTTGGCTTTAGTATTATTATTATTATATTTATTAGTTACGTAAGTTTCCGGATTCTGTAAGTTTATAATTTTCCGACCAATGCCATAAAAAAGGTATCGTGGGCGGTGGAAATCACTTAAGATTAGACAATCCCTTTGCTCGTTTGCTAGCTGATGCTTTAAATAACCTAACCTAACCAAAAAACCTCTGAAGTATAGTAGAATAAGATCTGAAAACTTTAAATGAGAGATTTTCTTTACTGAAAGCTAAAAACATTTCGATTAAACCAGCTTCCAAACAAAAAACCGCATTTAATTCGGTCCACTCGTTAAGGTGCTATGCTGCCATACACTCACACAGACAGACAAAGAGGTCAAACTTATCATACCTCTATTTTTTTGGGAGTTTATAAGAAGGCATTTTATTTCATCAATAGTACTATTTAATATTTAATAGTAATCAAGGTGGTAGGTCCCTCGTATGCGAGAGGCCGGCTGGGTTGGTACCACCGCTTTGTCTATTTCTGCCGCCAAGCAACAGTGTGTAAGCACTGTTGTGTTCCGGTTTGAAGGACATTGAAGCCAGTTACTGGGCATTAAGAGACTTAACACCTTATGTCTCGGGGTCACGAGCGCAGTCCAGTGTCATGCAGTGCTTTGTAATTTAAAGTTCTGTGTGGCGTTGCTTCTGTTTATGAGCAGGCGTGGCGCTTACCATCAGGCGAGCGACCTGCTCGTCTCGTCATTCGAGCTAATAAATAAATATATATATATATATATATATATATATTAGTGGATGCTCTTATTGCATATCTTTTTACATCTATATTGTACATATCAATTTTCTACTTTGCTTCGAGAGATTGGGTTGTTTGTTGTTGGACGCTGTTTGCGTGAGCCCTTCTAGTATGTATGTACTATATATATATACATGTGCTTTATACATGTATATATGCTCACATAATAAGTTCCGCTCGAAAATATTTATCATATACTAAGTGCATGATGAGTTTTCCTAAATTGGACTTGCATTATAACTTAAGATATTTAGTAAGTTTTATTGTATTATTAGTGTTAAGTCTGCTGGAAAACCTAAATAAATAAATAAATAAAATAAATAAAATTATATCGGTTAATTCCGGCATCAACATAAATGTTGGTACTCCTACTCATGCGCCGACTGTCCCGTGCCCCGTGCCCCGCGCCCCACACCCTGCGCCCCGCGCCCCACACCCCGCGTCCCTCACCACGCCATTACTGTTATGTTCAACTTGGCACGAACATTGTCACTACACATTTGTTCTGAGTATTGTTTGTTGCGTTTTGTGTTCTATAAGTTTGATTGATGTTGAACTTCGGGTAGAATGAAAAGCTTATGATATGCAGTACAATAGGAAACCATGTGGGTTACACAAACTTTAGTACTGTAAGCGATGTGGTTCGGGGAGTACGCGTCTTTGTCTGTGTTGGAGGGACGTGTATTCAAATATCAGATACAGAACCAATGGTCTTAGACACAAACACTTTAATGTATACTACTAGACGGGCTGTTTAGAAGTAAAATTGCGTCACATAACGCGGGAGTTTGACAGCTCACAAACATGGAACGCGATAGGAGTTCTTGTTGAGAGTAAGCGAGATGGTAATATTGAGTTACGGTCAATTGAACGCAACTTAGTGGTACAATTTCTATGTATATTTCAATCTATTTCTGAACTCATGCTTGAAACAGTCGCTGAGGTCGAAACTGGCTAGGAAGTTATCATCCTTTAAATAAAATGTAGTTACCATTTAAACATTTTATGCATTAATATTATTTACCATAAACCTCATGAAACATGTAGAGTAGACTGCCTCGGTGGCGCAGTTGTAATGCGTACGCGTTACGATTGAGGCTACGCTGAGGTCTCGGGTTCGATCCCCGGGTCGGGTAAAGTGGTATTGTGTTTTTCTATTACGAAATGCTCAGTATCAGCCCGGAGTCTGGAATTTGTGCCCGGTATGGCGATTGGCTCGCCCCCTATCACATCGTGGGACGGAGATACGCTCGGCGAAATGTGGGTGTACTCGTTACACCTCTGCCTACCCCTTCGGGGATTACAGGCGTGAGTGCGTACATGTAGAGTTTATCTGACGAGGTTAATGAACTGACTTTTCATCCCGGTAAATCGTTCCCTGAGGAGTACCGTCACGAGCAAAGTTCTGCATGACGTGGCTCATTTATATTAATTTACTAAAGATTAATCCCGTCTTAATTACATGATATTAAAAATATATACATTATAAAATAAGTACCTAAATCTATGCGATAAATAAATGCATCTTTTTTAACCGACTACAAAAAGGAGGAGGTTCTCAATACAGCGCGTTTTTATTTTTTTGTATGTACATACATCGATCTCTCCGCCAATTGTGGACCGATTTTGTTGGAAAAAATTACACTCGATAGAGTTTAGATGCGATGTGTTTGTTTGCTGTTTGGTTAAGATCTGATGACGGGGTACGGAGCAAAAAAATAAAACTCCTTAACGGACAACAGTACACTCGTCACGATTGTGCTATTGTATTGGAATTTACATGCTATTGCTGTAACTACCACTAGAAATTGAAGTCGGTTTCTAAGTTTTGTTAAATGTTATCATATGCAAATATCCCGATGTAAAAATTGGTCAAGTGCGAATTGGATACGTGCTCCGAGGGTTCTGTATCCACACCTTTGCCATATTATTTTTATTGTGTTCTCTTGTGAAATTCGTCATAATAACCCATACCGAAAATTTCATTACCTGACCATTTTATTCTATTTTTTCCATCAGATCATCAGATCCTAACCAAATTTATATGGGACCACATCACAGCAATATTCTATCGAATGATTTTTTTCCCACAAAATCGGTCAACAGTTGGCGGAGAAATCGATGTAGATACATACATAAAAAAAATCAAAAAAGCGTCGAATTTCGAACCTCTTCCTTTTAGAAGTCAGTTAAAAAAAGTAAAATTCCAAGAAGGCAAATCCGAAAAAAGTGTACGAGTAAAGCACCTCGAAATGTTAATGTGAGAACGATATATGAAAAGCCACGAGCTTATTTTAAAAGCATATCAGTGTAAAGCATTACCATCGCAAAGGCGAGATAGTTTCAGAAAGACGAGAACAAATAGAGATTTTTTAATTTCAAATGGTGCACCTCTGCGTCTCGGTGACAAACGCAAACGAGCTTACGTATTCCCTCCGCTGAGTGCATGCCAGAGGAACGTACCACCCCCCCCCCCCCGGCACCTCCTACCCCCTCCGCGACGACGGCAAACAATATCAGTGTGCATTTACATCGAAAACGATCCCGTATAAGAATACGATATTGGCGGTTGGAACGAATGTCGCACGTGGAATCGAATTTAAGATCTATCGATCGAATGCACCGGCTCGCGTCTATGCAGGTACTGAAAATTCAAATGTAGTATTTATTGAAACATATCTGAGATCGGAGATATTAGGCAGGTTTTTATTTTTTTCTCATTGGTCCTGGACTGCCTCGGTGGCGCAGTTGTAATGCATATGCGTTACGACTGAGGCTGACATGGAGGTCTCGGGTTCGATTCCCAGGTCGAGTAAAAGTGGTATTGGGTTTCTCTATTACGAAATGCTCAGTATCAGCCCGGAGTCTGGAATTGTGCCCGGTATGTCGATAGGCTTGCCCCTATCACATCATGGGATGGAGATAAGCTCGACGAAATGTGAAAGTAATGGTTACACCCCTGCCTAACCCTTCGGGGATTACGGGCGTGAGTGCGTATGTATGCTTCATTGGTCCTCATTAGTCTAGTCACTAGTAGTAACGTACTTACGTTAAGAAACCGTGTGTTCAAACTCCATTTATTATAGAAAGGAAACATCACACACGGCGAGAGATCGTAATGAGTTGGGCGATGCAGCACTAATTGCACCACTGACCACACATTTGGGGATACAAGCATGAGCTTATGCTATGATATAGTGATTACAACTAACGAGTGTTACAACGTTCGATAGTTTTTGAACAATATTGAACTTTCAATTTATCAAGCCTCAATACCAAACTATAAAAATCAAACTATATCAAATCTTTATATCTTCGTTGACACGAGACTGGTTTTGATTGATTCATCCATTCAATTTTCAGCATTGAATGCGGTCAGAGGGCGATGAATGCGGGCGCGCCCTCCGTGGAACTGTCTTTATACAGGCTTCAGCTTCACGACCGAGTCTAAATTAAATAATAATACGCCGACATTGTACACCGCTAAAATACAGTTCATTTACCTAGTGCCAGACCTTAGATGATATACTCTGTAGATACCGCGTCGATATACCACTTTTACAAGGTGGTAGGTCCCTCGTATGCGAGAGGCCGTCTGGGTTGGTACCACCGCGCCGTCTATTTCTGTCGACAAGTAGCAGTGTGCAAGCACTGTTGTGTTCCGGTTTGAAGCACATTTAAGCCCACTGGCTTAATTGCCTAGTGTAATTTCACTAAATCACTGGGCATTATGAGACTTAACATCTTATGTCTCGGAGTGACGAGCGTAGTCCAATTCCATGCAGTGCTTTGTAATTCAAAGTTCTGTGTGTTGTTGCTCTTATGGGCAGGCGTAGCGCTTACCATCAGGCGAGCGACCTGCTTGTCTCGACATTCAAGGAATTAAAATTAAAAAAAAGGAAATCGCCACTAATAGTTAGCAACTATATATTGCTCTTATTTCTTGGCCGCGACTGTCCATCTATTCGTGTATATTATTAAATGGCAGATGTAGTAAAGCCCAGGCTGTTTACACCTCCATTTTCTTATTAAAGCTGAACATTATCTAGGTCTTACAAGGATGATATTATGGCTGTAGCTTTAATACTAAGCGTACCCACGAAATTATTTGGTGAGTGGATAAGGCTTGGTACAAACAGCTGACAATTTTACATACATACGCACTCACGCCTGTAATCCCCGAAGGAGTAGGCAGAGGTGTTACCAGTACACCCACATTTCACCGAGCGTATCTCCGTCCCTTATGTGATAGTGGGCGAGCCTATCGCCATACTGGGCATACATTTCCAGACTCCGGGCTGATACTGAGTATTTCGTAATAGAAAAACCCAATACCACTTTACCCGACCCGGGGATCGAACCCTAGACTTCAGCGTTGGCCTCAATCGTAACGCGTACGCATTACAACTGCGCTACCGAGGTAGTTGACAATTTTGTCTGAAAATATAGCTACTAATCAATCTGGTTTGGTAGTTTGGATTTTTTTATGATCTTACCTGGGGTGTCCCGTGAATGATAGAAAGAGCTGTTTTGATTTTTCAATGGGTTTAGACGACTTTATTTTTTCTAAAAAGTTTTTATTTACCTAACAACATTTAGGTAGTGAACCAAAAATGAAATTATTTCATAATCGAACTAAATTTGAGTCGGTGTTATTGTATTCATCGAAATAAGATGACAAGAAACGTAACTCGAGCAAAACAATGACCCCCACCAAAACTCTGTGCAAGGGGGCGGGGCTATAAAAGTCTATGCAGCTTGTTCATTAGTGACACTTAATACGTCTAATTTTTGCGCGGTGCAGAACTTCGTATCTCGGTTTTAAAATTTAATATTTATGAAATAAATTAACTTAAAATTAATTAACATTAACTTATATGAAATAAAGTTGATTTTGAACGTTCATTAATTTTTGTTGCGTGTATGGTAAAGGTAACACACCTTTGCATGTGTAAGTAAGTGGAGCCGTATTTTTGGCAGATACATATTAGAGTTATCGTTTTAGTTAACTTATTTCGATGATTGTATTAATATAAGTAAATCGGTTTTATTGTCTATAACGTAAATGCCAGAGATTTTTTTTTTTTATTAGGTAGTGTTATATGTCGATTTGGACTGCATTATAAATATCCCGTGCGAAATGCAAATGATGATGATTAAGCTATAATCTTTCTCGATCTCATAATCTATCTTACTCTCATTCGAAGGAATGAATTCAATAGTTATTCCTAAATTAATAGTAAACAAACATACACACTCATATTAATAGCACTGAACACGCAGTTCTCAATATAGTTTAATTAATGATAGATGTAGAAACGAAGCCGCTTGGAGTTAAGACTTCAGAGGCACGTGCTCAGTGTATGAGAGTGTTGTGTACGTGAGTGGGAGAGGTAATTAACTATTGAACACTATGTTAGAGGTATGAATATTGAGGCGCTTATAGCCAGCACTCATAAACCAGTAAACGATAAGCGAGTTGAAGCAACCCTTGGCGCGGTCAGTCTATGGATGGGTGACCGCTTAGTGGTATTTCAACTGAGCGTGTTTTGGATGGCACGTAAAATGTCGCTCCCGGCTGTTGTTGACTGATAGCAGTCATTAAGCCAAGTTGGTACCACCGCTTTGCCTATTTCTGCCGCCAATAAACAGTGTGTAAGCACTGTTGTGTTCCGGTGTGAAGGACATTGAAGCCAGTGTAATTACTGGGCATTATGAGGCTTAACACCTTACGTCTCGGGATGACGAGCGCAGTCCAGCGCAGTACAGAATTGAGAACCTCCTGTTTTTTTTAAGTCGGTGAAAAACAGATGTAGGTCACACATTAACATTTGACTTATACCCTATAATAGTGAATTGAATCCCTTTCCCTTATTTTGAATAGGCCCCCATGGAGACACCAGGCAATTCCGCACATTTCATAAGAG
The DNA here is from genome assembly GCA_905332985.1 of Mimas tiliae. Classification (NCBI taxonomy): domain Eukaryota; kingdom Metazoa; phylum Arthropoda; class Insecta; order Lepidoptera; family Sphingidae; genus Mimas; species Mimas tiliae. The sequence continues at coordinate 183,925 of HG995249.1, forward strand.
CCAACTACATTATCTGAGACAGCGGCCGTAACTTGTAAACACGCATAAATAATCTTTATTGTCCCACTATGTTACGTTTCTTATGACAATGCCAGAAGAGTTTGGTAGTAAATCCTTAGACAGTTGATAACTTTTGAACCGAAAACGAGGTTTTCAATACTACACGTATATTTTTTGCTCCTTTCTTGTAAGTTGTATGAATTTTGTCTTTTCAAAGAGCGATTCCATTTTGGCATTCGATAGGGGGTACACGACAGGTACCTCAAAGTTAGTCTTAATTAAACTTAAAAAAAACACTGAAACTCAGTGCTGTGATTTCTGGAGGCCAATTCTCGTCATTAAAAATGTTCAAAATATCATTCTGATCTAGTGTTAGCGTCAAGATAGTTGCAAATGGTATTCTCATAAACCAATAACCAACGTCAAATGTGAATATAGATCGTAATGAGATCGAAAATAGAATAAAGATTTACTGAATCCAAAACGGCATTTGCTTACATTTTTAAATGACACATGTCCTTATATAAACGTCAAAATTGTGACTGAATTGAGACTACAATGACATCGAGATGAGATCATATTGATACCGGAGTAAACTTAAAGAGGAGCAGAATACCATTTTTTTAGTTAAATCAAAATCTAGGTAATTTCAGTTGGGTTAAAATTCATTCGCTGTGTAAGTTAAATACGAGAATTGGTCTCCTAGTGTTGTGTCACAGCACAGCAGTACGCTGAGTGGTCATCTATCTGTCACAGCCAAGACCCGCAAATAGGGTAGTTGACTAGATTATTTTTATTATTTAAATCAATAAGTTACTTTACTCAAAATATATTGCAGAAAGAATTTTATAAATCGGACCAAAAATAAATAAGTTAGAAGCCATTCAAATCCTGTGGAAGGGGTAATTGTCAAATGACAGATGATGCAACCATTGACGTCACTGTGTAAAATGTTCATTATGGTGCACGCGTGCAAGCGAGATAGTGAGATATCCCCACTACGCACCCACTTTTCTTCATACCAACATAAAGTCATAACTGCGGGCACATTTCTAAACCAATTTATATTGTGTTTTAATAAAACGGTTTCTTTTGCGTGTCATTTTCTGTTGCTTATAAAATAATGTATAAAATTCAATATAGGAAACTACCCTATTATAAGGTAATTCATATTAACTGTAAATTATATAATCGCCTCAATGGTCTGGTGGCACTATATTAAGATGAGAACTTAATTACTATATCGATGATCGGGAAGTTTTGTATTTGAATCTTCAATTCGAAAAACCAAATATGAATTGCCCGGGATTGAAAATTGTGCTCGCTATGGCGATCGGCTCGCCTCGCTGTATCGAATCTCGGGATGCTTATTGCGTATTAACGTAGGTGCAACAATAGTTATACCATTTTCCTTCCCCTTTAGGAATAAGGGCGTGAGCTTAGTATGTAAATTGTAGTGCGTTTTCAATTGTGGCAAATAAATTATGTTTTCTTTCTTTTCAAATTCGTACACCGTTATATCTTAGGTTTCGCGTTTGTGAGAGGCCGTCTGGGTTGTTACCACTGCTTTGTTACTTCTCCCGCCACAGCAGTGTGTAAGCACTATTGTGTTCCGGTTGGAAGGACATTAAAGCCAGTGAAATTCCTGGGCATTATGAGACTTAACATCTTATGTCTCGGGGTGACAAACGCAGTCCAATGGCATGCAGTGCTTTGTAATTCAAAGTTCTGCCTGGTGTTGTTTCTTTTTAAGGGCAGGTGTAGCGCTTACCATCAGGCGAGCGACCTGCTCGTTTCATCACTCTAGCTAATTAAAAAATATGATTGTAAAAACACCTGCTTTAACCAGAAGTTTTAACTCCCAATTAATTAATTATTTAGATATTTATTCGATAATTTGTGATAAGTTGTGAAGCAGATACTATTATTACAATACCTAAGTTGACACTCACTTTTTAGTCACAATGTTTTTAAACTAATAACATTCTACCTACTATATGCACATGATGTCTATTCACAGCACGTTTACTTCGTAACTGTAATAGGCAGATCGATACGAGAGGCGAAAGATAGGCGTAAATACACCTGGGTTGCGCCTCACAATTTAAATATACGCCTTTATTCCTTTATTCCGGGTCGGAATAATGAGAGGAACATTAGAAATGGAAAAAGGGACCCAACATTATACGGGGAAAGATGTTCGCAGAGTATTGTGGCCATTCTCACAAATGAAAAAGTATCCGAGATTTATGTTAGATGGTTACACATTTTGTTTATTTTGTGAACACATTTGTTAGGTAATATGTATAACCCTCAAAAACCTTAATCCTTCGACATCAATTAGAATAGAATCGGTTAAAATCGTCTGTGACTTTTAACTAATAGTTACACCTAACAGTCACACACATAGTCCTGACCACACACTAGGTTAACCTCTATAGTGGGTATCAAAAACTACTAGGACTACTAGGGTCTTGCGGTCCCACAGCACCCAGAACCTAAACAAATATTTGTGGATCACATAAACATTTGTCTAGGTGCGAGAATCGAACTCACTGCCTTACGTTTCGCAGCCAGCTACTCGCTCACTCCGACACGGAGGCTGAAAGATAAATGACCCAATAGATTTTTTAACCTGGCTCGGTAAAGTGACTTCACTGGAACTGATGTAAAGTACAGGATAATCCAAATACAATACGTCAAGAGTCATTGCGTCCATCGAATCGGTCGGTAGAATCAGGCTACCTAAGTTACTAGATATACAGTATGTAACAAAAATCCTGTTGACCCTTTTTGGGTCGTGAAGATAGTCATAAAGACAGCTTAATAAAAATAGTCTCTCTTTTCTAAAAAAAAGTAACTGGCGCCGCCGCCGCTGCCAAAAGCTTGTCACGCTATCTCCTTCGAAACCGCTGGAGGTATGGGGTCGAGACCGATACCAATCGATGCAGAATAATGTGGGGAAGAAAGTAAGATGTGTCTCATATTCGTCGGACATTAAGTTTTTATTTTTATTTTATGTTTTGTGGGGAAACATGGGCAATGCCCCTAGTTAAATTAAAAAATAATAAACAGAAACGAGATATTATCCTTACATATGTAATTTACAAAATGAACATATTTAAATGTTATTTGCATCTGAATTTCTGTGTATATTGACGAAGTCTGGGGCGCGGCACGTTTGATGTACGTGAACGCCGCAACATGCTATATAGTTCTGTAGGCCTAGAACAAGTTTTAATAGTTGACCGAAACGAAAATTTCGGTTTCTCTCCATACGTCAAATATTAGTAGCTACTAGTGGGAACTATGATGAATTAAAATTAATTATATGGTTAATTTTGTATCATATTAGTCGAATATGAAATTAGTTTTCAATCGGTTCATTCCTGTAAATTATTAGTTTGACACTTCGACGGTAGTAATTTTATACGAATTCGAAAACTGTGAATATATTTTTAATTCGTACTAGGCCTACTGGTTCCAAGTCATCGCTCTTGCAGAGGTAATCAATCGAAATACGGTTTACCATCAATAAATTAATTCCCGTTTAAAAAATAAATATAATTATGATTATTTTTATAGTCCAATTTTCGTATGCGAATTCTTTCATTCCGTTTGAATATCGATTCTGATATCACAGATAAAATGCCCAATAGGGTTTTAGTTACATATTGTCGGTATATAGGCGATGAAAATCACTTACCATCAGGTGACTTGCTCGTTTACTCCTCTACAATAATAGTTTTTTACCTACAAATTTGTATAAACGGTAACTTTATTCAATAGAAGAGCTTCCTGTTCGTCTGGGTATTCAAGTGAATAAAAAAAGATTAAGAAGCACAAAAGAAATATTTCATCTGTTGACTCATGATAGGTACAAGATTCTTCAACATATAATGAGCACATTTTACCGTATGAATGTTTCATCACGACGTATTCAGGAGGTGTCACTCGTTGCTTAAATATTGCCGGTTAAAGATTTGAGCTCCGTCTCGGTAACTCGCGATCCCTGGGTACAACCCTTACATTATGTATGAGATCTGTCAGGCCTTGTACCTACCATTAGAATATTTTCAACCATAACACTCAAGTCTTAAGGTTTCGATTCAAGCGGACGTAAATCCTAGTCTAAAAACCTGAAAAGCATATACAAATGATTTTGTATCTTAAGCCAATCCAGATAAAGTAGAAAATACATGAGCATAGCCTTAGTCTTAAGAAACTTCTCTTCCCGCTTGTATTGAGCGGTGAAGGCAAAAAGGATATCAATGCCAAAAAAAACGGTATCCATTGCCTGTCAGAGCATCGCAGTTAATACCTACATGGTCTATAACTAAGCAATGTATGTCTAAATCGAGACAACCACGCTGAGAAGTTATTAAGTTTAGATTACATTGGTGGCTGGGTATAGTAATCCCTGGAGTTAGGAATGTATTAAAAGAGAGATAAAGCGGTGTATAAGTATACAATCCTGGCTGGTAACTAGTTTTCCTCGTGCTATTTTTGGCGTCGACGTGGTTCAATCCTAAGGGACTCTATACACTTGTAGATGGGAGTTACGTGAAGTCTTTTAAGCTGACAGGTACTCAGTATTTGGATATTTAATGGTAGAGCCACATTTTAGACACTTTTGTCTACAGCATGAACGGGCTAGTTCGTCCGGGTCGTTACCACTGTCTCTCAGAAAACCGACGTAAAGTAGAAGCTTGCTGCTGCGTTTCGGACGGTGAGTGAGATATCCGGAGGCCCAAATCCCTCTCCCCTTCCCAATACCTTAATTATCCCTTTCCTTTAAGGTCACCAAGGCGCCCATGATTATTTTGGTATTGTGGGCGTACATGGGCAGTGGATATCACTTTCCATCAGATGACCCACTTGCTCGTTTCCGACTTATGCAATAAAAAAGGACACTGGAAGCACTCAATACATAATTTATAGTTGCCAAAATGTAAAGTCTATAGTATATACCAACTTCTATCATAAGGCAACTATCCTGATGAGCTACAACTCTTTCTGCTAACAATACAAACTTGATTGTAATGCTAAAACTAATGAAATCAAAATATCACAACAGTACCGGAATGTATACTACTAGACGGACTGTTTACAAGTAAAATTGCGTCACATAACGCGGGAGTTTGACAGCTCACAGACAGGGAGCGCGAGAGGGGTTCTAGTTGAGAGTAAGCGAGAAGGTTATATTGAGTTACGGTCAATTGACCGCAACTTAGTAGTACAATTCCTATGTACCGCGCAACTTGTCTAGTAGTATACATTATCTTTGATAAGAAAACATTAACAGACAAACGGTTTGTGAACAACTCTCCATTGTCGAGAATCTACACGATCACACTGTTCCACCACCACTTTACCACCTACGGAAACTTTTAATGAATATCGCAATTAAACGGAATCAGACCGAACCCAGCTGTCAACACAGAACAACGTTTAATTCGAATTTAACTCGAAAATAATTATATGCTGGATGATAAATGCGTTATATTCGACAATTTCTCGAAATAATTTGTTTTATACGTACGCACTCACGCCTGTAATCCCCGTAGGGGTAGGCAGAGGTGTAACTAGTACTACCACACTTCACCGAGCGTATCTCCATCTCATGATCTGATAGGGGGCGAATCTATCGCCATAGCGGGCACAATTCCAGACTCCGGGCTGATACTGAACATTTCATAGACCATAAACCGGGTTAAGATATAGGCTAATTTTTATTCCGGAATAAGACATTTACATGGGCGGAGGCGAAGGTAAAAGCTAATCAAGAATAATACACGTTTATAAATGAAGTTTAGTAGTACAAGATTTTTACCCAACGATAAAGAAATCACTTATACTGTATACCTAGCATTCCTTTATCTTTTTTAATAAAAGCTCAATATGTATAAATAAATCCATTCCACCTAGAAACTACACCTGCTCGAAAAGGTCTACAAATGAATTACAAATAACGAGGCAGCATTGAATTTTTAATGTTAATTTGAACATAACACGTGAAACGCGTTGAAAGCCGCTCGCGTCGCGCCGCCACGCCACCGCGCCACGCCGACTACGCAGCGAGGCCCCTTTCAATATAACCGAGTGATTGTGGTTTTGTATTAACCGAGCTTTTAAATGAAGGAAATTAATTATAAAACAGGTGGAAAGGATTTTCAATAAGCTTTTTTCGATCTAATTTCAAAATCCAACACGTAGAACAATGTTTAAATTGTTATTAAACTTGAATGATCAGGTAGTAAAAGGTACGATAAAGAAAAGTATATTAAATCAAAAAGTATTTTTATATTTATAGACCGGTGACTAGCAAGTGGGTCATCTGACTGTAAGTGATCATCACTACCCCTTAACACCTACAATGCTAGAATAGTGGGTGCGTTGCCGGACTTTAAGGACAGGATTTGGGATAATGGTGGGTGCCTCTGATAATGTATGTAACAAACACGCATGATATGTGCTTGAAAATAGCATCATCATAAGATTAGTTTGTTGAGGGGAGTGGCGTTACTTTGACGGGACGTTAATAATGTGTATGCTGATCGCTATCCCAGCAGATAAACTTTTGATGACTTTTCCTAACCTTACATTTTGATAAGTAAAATAACCTTTAAATAATCAGAAGTAATTATTAATACCTATGTCATTTATTACGACTGACCAAGGATCATAACTAGACTAGAGAATTTTACACACGAAATATTATTGGAGACAATATTAATTAATAACTTTTTAATAATAATCAAGCCATATAATTTACTGTCTCATAGGTGAACACGGACCTTATGAGAGGAATTAGATAAATCTAAGTCCACCACTCTGACTTAATACGGGTTAGTTATTATTCTCGATGGGATCGGTATAATATTAGTCTCGATGCGTGGATCAAACCCACGGCCTCACGGTTCACAGTCGGCCACTAGTCCGCTGCGCCACGACATTGATCTGCAGAGCATGCCATACTCTGCGAGTCTAACACCGCTGCGGTATTAAAATAATAAAACTTAGAAACCGACTTCAAAATAAAAACACTGAAAGTAAAAAATATCAAATTCTAATAATAGATAGAATTTATTTATTTTGAAGTCGGTTTCTAATTTTAGTTAAAGTTATTTAATTTTTTAAGTTTTAGTGGTATTTACAGCAATAGCATGTAAAAACGCAATCGCGACGAGTGTATTGTAGTCCGTTGAGGAGTTTTTTTTTAAACCGTACTCCGTCATCAGATCTTTACCAAATTTATATGGGACCACATCGCAACTAAACTCTATCGAGATAATTTTTTTCCAACTAAATCAATTGGCGGATATATCAATGTACATACATAAAAATAAAGTCAAAAATGTTTGAACCTCCTCCTTTTATGAAGTCGGTTAAAAATCTTTATCTCAAATCAAAATGCAACTCCGTAACTGAAGTATAAGAATAGAAACACAATGTTATCATAAAGACGTAAAGTGCAGCGCGGCGGAAGCTACGATACGAATGGCAAATATCCAATACTTAGTTTGTTTAGTTCTACGAGAGCCAACATTGTATGAGATAAAATGTTGCAATTGTTGTATGGCGGGGGTGGAGAAAGGAAAACGGGACGGTATAAAATGTCGACAGTGAATTTGCAAGAAAAATATTCAAAAAATAAACGTTCATGTTTTGTTTCCATTTATTTATAAAATTGTAATAGTTTTATGTACATACTTATCCAAGATTTTTGAATTGAAAACTTCTTTAGGCGCGTTGAGCACTTTTTGGGTGAACAAATATCATGGAACTCGCGTCATCGGCACCGAACGCTTTCCATAAGCTATATGTATACTGTGTATATATGTACATAGATATACCTCCGTGCGTTATTAGTATACATTATATATATATACAATTAAATTGGTCATTAACCCTTCTTTACAAACCAAAAATAATTGATAAATAATAATCTAATAGCTCGACGATACAATTCACAAGTTCCTTAGTTTTCACTTCTATCGGCAGCCCCTAAAGACTGCCCTGCATGTTTTTTGTGTTTATTTTCTATAGCAGATATACAGATTTCTCCACGATACTTCCCTTTATTGTAAAAGTTATCGATGAACATGACTACACACATAACTTTGAACCGCCAGAACTGTGTTCCTAGGGGACTGGAATCGAACCCGTGACCTTCCTCTCTTCAATCCGTACCTCGTTAGCCTATCGTTACTGAGCAACTCCGCCAGAATTTAATCTATTGTGGACGAGAGGTACAAAGGTTTTCTCTGGATCTTTCGTTTATTCAACTTCGAATTCAATCAAGCTAAAGATCAAGGTAGGTCGAGAGAAATACGCCCACTGCTTCACAAAGGCTCTGGAGATACGGCAGTACCTGCAAAAGTCGGATCTTCCCGACCTTGTGTTCATTTGCTTTTATCTGGCGTATTTATTTTACCTCTTATTAATATCTTCAAGACTTTAATACCTCAAAAAAAATCGTTTATATTTTGTTGATTATAATGTGTGTCATACGCACTCACGCTTGTAATCCCCGAAGGGGTAGGCAGAGGTGTAACCAGTACACCCACATTTCGAGACCTCAGCGTTGGCCTCAATCGTAACATTACATTACAACTGCGCCACCGAGGCAGTCACTATAATGTGTGTATAACTATTTATGGACTAAGGCCTGACCCCTTTCATTAGTAGAGGAGGCCCGTGCTCAGTAATGGGTCAAGCACAATACAGGGCTAGTATAAAAAAAAATTAAGTATGAATTATGAATGTAAAGAGAAGCCGACGCTTGATACGGGTGGAATTAATGGCAAAAATACTATGTTAAGTTTTTCTCCTGGCAGGATAAAGTGACAGTATTTCAAAGTATCTCAAACGTTTTCATAGTACTCTGATAGTACTTAATACGTTTGAAGTTGATCGAAAGTTTATTGACAAAAAAAAACTATTGAAAATCACATAGAAGGTGTCAAGTATTATGGCCGATGTGACGATATGCTTCACACCACCTCATTCTTTGTAGCGTTAGGTGGTGGTGGAGATTACTTAACATCAGGTGACCCACGTGCATATTTGCCGGCCTAAACTATAAACAAAGCCTTAGTAAATAAAAAACTAACACGTCTGTTTTCTGAGTGGTAGAGCCACGCTGTAGACAGCATGAATGGGCCGGCTCGTCCGGGTTGTTACCACTATCTCACAGAAAACCAACGTAAAGTAGCGGCTTGCTGCCGAGTTTCGTATGATGAATGGGATATCCTGAGGTCCAAATCCTCATATCCCTTTCGTTTAAAGTCGGCAACTCGGCCATGATTCTTCTGGTATTCATGGGTGTTCATGGGCAGTTAAGATAACTTACCATCAGGTGACCCACTTACTAATTTGCTGGTCCAAACTTTTTTTCTCATATTCCACTTTCAAAAAGTAGATGGTTCCGGTGGACCCCCTGCAACTACATTTCTACCATATTCCCAAAACTCGACAAAAAATGTGAAGTATAGATCTAACTATGGACCCCCGTCGAGTATCCCGTGGATCCCTGGACCACTTACGCAACGAATGCTCTATACAGATACATCCAAAAGTTACAATCAATACAATGGATGGTCCACAGCCTACAGCCACGGGACAGAAGTCAGGAAGATATAAAGAATTCAAAGGGCTCAGCATCAGAGGTGGTACGTGATAGGGGATGGGTGATGGGTGATGGGGGATGGAAGCTAAGGGTGCACGTTACATATTCATGCACCGACTCGGCGCATCATGAATAATTCCAACGCATTATAAACCAGGCCAGCGGACATTCGTTTACATCAGTTTCTGCTAAAATATTAACTTAAAAAGCGCAATGTGCTCAGATTGATAAAACACTAACGAAAGGTGTGTTTGCTTATTTAAAAGTCTGTGTGATCCACAATTATTAATTGTTTGACATTTGGACATTGTAAAACTTAAAATCTTATGTCTTTGGATGATATAAAATAAAAAAATAAAAAAGTTATAACTTCTGGGTAATATTACTGCCGTTTCTGGGTAGGGTATAGTGATACGCCGGTAGACGAACAGAAGGCCAATTCTCGTAATTTTAAATGTTCAAAATATCATTCCAATCTAGTCTCAGCGTCAAGAAAGTTGCAAATGGCATTCTCTTAAACCAATAATCAGCGTCAAATGCACCACGTTGATTATAGCTGAGACTAGATCGGAATGATATTTTGCATATTTAAAATTACGAGAATTGGCCTTCAGGTCGCTCGTCTTATAAAACGAGCTCGCCTGAATAAAGAACTTATATGTTTCCTCCTACACACTTGCTCAAAGCATGAATAAATCAAAGATTATAATACAACCGCTGAAATAAGTCAAAAATACGATGACGTCAGCGGCGTCGGCCCCTCCAAACGTTGATTATAACGAAGTGCACAAAGCGTACACTCGCAGGGCTGCCAGACCTATTATTGGATACAAAAATATCTCACAGCATAGCCTCAATACAAGGTAAGACTTTATCGCTCGACAGAGGCAAAAATATAAAAGAAAACTCTCTTTTTTTATTAACTTGAGTGACGAAACAAGCAGGTCCTTCGCCTGATGGTAAGCGCCACGCCTGCCCATAAACAGAAGCAACACCACACATAACTTTGAATTACAAAGCACTGCATGGCGTTGGACTGCGCTCGTCACCTCGAGACATAAGATGTTAAGCCTCATAATACCCAGTAATTTCACTGGCTTCAATGTCCTTCAAACCGAAACTCAACAGTGCTTACACACTGCTGCTAAGCGGTAGATATAGACAAAGCAATGGTACCAACCCAGACAGCCTCTCGCATACGAAAGACCTACCACCTTGTATAAACTCTCTTTACTTAGCTGCAAAACGATTGCTGTTAAATTTTATGATGACATCATAGATGACAATTTATTATAATACAGCTTGTATTATAATAAAACTGTTTCCCGCGGCTCCGCCCGCGTAAATGGCTATTTCCAGGATTAAAGTAGCCTAGTGGGCGCCCCCGGTGAGAAACGCGCTTGACAAAAATACTAAAATGACTATTAAAAAATAAGGGTTGATCGTAGAGGGTTGAAAATTTAGGGTTGTATGTATTTTTTAATGCTGTATCATAAAAAAAAATATAAACAAAAATGTAGTCTAAAAAATAAAAATAAAATTTAGGGGTCGACCACCCTTAACATTTAGGGGGATGAAAAATAGATTTTGGCCGATTCTCAGACCTACCCGATATGCACACAAAATTTCATACAAATCGGTCCAGCCGTTTCGGAGGAGTATGGGAACGAATATTGTGACACGAGAATTGTATATATAAGATATTCTCGCCTTTGTCGTGCGATAAACTCTTTCCGTGTAAAAGGGGATTAACACTGGTGTGGATGGGTAGCTTTGCTGTTACGTTTGGTACTGTCAATGAGAATGCCCACATAGCATCCCCTTCTCAATACGTTACTGCATAAAATAATGGCAAAAACAAACACATTTATGATATCAATACAGATGTTCAGGCAACCCTGTAGTGCCGCCCCTTATTTCCATGTTATAAGCAAAAAGCAACGCTTGTATTTACATGTTATATTGCATATTTTGATCCACGCCGGCCGCCTGCCCGTAAACTGTGCCTCAAGTCTACACCAGGACCGGAATGAGATAATTCAATGGTATTTAATTAATAGATACGATATATTAATCGAGGAATTCCAAAATACAATTCGACGATTCGACAAACGACGAATTCCAATAATTTTTTTTTGAGTGGTAAAGCCACGCTGCAGACAGTTTTGTCTACAGCATGAATGGGCCGGCTCGTCCGGGTCGTTACGACTGTCTCACAGAAAACCGGCGTAAAGTAGCAGCTTGCTGCAGCGTTTCCTACGGTGATTGAGTTATCTGGAGGACCAAATCCCCCTCCCCTTCCCAATCCCTTAATTATCCCTTTCCTTTAAGGTCGGCAACGCGACCATGATTCTAGTATTGTGGGCGTACAGGAGTGGTGGAGATCCCTTACCATAAGTTGACCCACTTGCTCGTTTACCAGCTTACGCATTAAAAAAAGCCATATTACAAAGAGTCTGATAGACGCTGCTTGCCTTCGTTGGCATAGTCACAAACTTGCGAGTTAAGATAATTTATTTTGCGAACAACTAATCCAACGTTTTGTATAATTGTTAGTACAAAGACATCATATGTGTAACCTACACATAATATGATGTATAACGCAATAATTACCGTAATGTGACATTAGGTGCTTAAATCAGTCATTATAATAATACCAGCCCTGTATTATACACGTCCCACTGCTGGGCATGGGCCTCCTCTACTGAATGTGTAAAATATGAAATTCAAAAGCCTTTAAAACATACGCACCCACGCCTGTAATCCCCGAAGGCAGAGGTGTAACTAGTACACCCACATTTCGCCGAGCGTATCTCCGTCCCACGATGTGATAGGGGGCGAGCCTATCGCCATACCGAGCACAAATTCCAGACTCCGGGCTGATACTGAGAATTTCGTAATAGAAAAACCCAATACCACTTTACCCGACCCGGGGATCGAACCCGAGACCTGAGTTAGCCTCAATTGTAACGCGTACGCATTACAACTGCGCCACCGAGGCAGTCAGCCTTTAAAACGTATTTAAAATCCTTCTTAAAAATTTACTGTCATACAAATTCATTAAGTCTATTAAAAAAAATACCCCACACTAGCCTGATTACGGCCCACAACTCTACACCTTTGGATAACCATCAAATACGAGTGGAAATAAAAGGATTGACCCAGTTCTGAGGCACACATTCAACTGTGCAATTGCTTTGTATCGCCAGTGAATTGCACGTACACTGCCCCCTCCCCCTCCGGGCCTGTATTCCCCCACACATCTACATTTGTATATAGTTTTGGCTGCGTTTCAAGCACGGTGCCTGGATTTTCTTGTTGGGGCCAGATTAAATCTCCAGACACGTTTGTATATTTTTGCTGCATTTGATGACAGCGCAGCGGGCGAGTAGCCGGTTGCGAAGCATGAGGTCGTGGGTTTGATTCCCGCACCTAGACAAATGTTTGTCTGATTCACAAATATTTGTCTCGGGTCTGAGTGTTGTGGGAATGAAAGTCCTTCGTAGTTCCTGATACCCACGATACAGGTTTACCTAGTGTGGGGTCAGGACTATGATTTGACTTTTAGAAAGAAAGAAAGAAAGAAAAGTAATTTATTTATCACAACACATTACACAACATGCATACATCTATTTAAATTATGCAATAGGTATAGCAGGATTATTGCACGTTGTGGCTGCAGGTAGGTGACCACTCAGCGTAATGCTGTGCTGTGGTGTGACCCGCAACACAGCGCTGATTTTCAGTGGTCACCTTAAGTGACATCCGGACGCAATGCTAGCGAGGCCTCAAATATGTCCTTATATATTATGTGTATAAGCACTATACTAATACATATTAGTAGAAATTATAATAATAATAATAGCTGTTGACCTCAAGATACCATATACCTATACCTGATATCTGTCTCGCTCGCACGTTTTCGCACGCGCCATTCCACTTTCTCTTTACGTGGATACAGGCACGCCAGCGCAGGCTGCGCGGGCGGCCGTGCCGCGCGGTCACGGATACAGTTATCTTGTTTCGATGCAGATACAAGATAAATTATAGTTTATTTCTAAATATTAAGTATTTGGAGTCACAAGTATTCTATTGGTGTATAAACAATATGGAGGCAATATATAAAAAAAAATCAAAAAGAAAGAAAGAGATCACTATAAAGGTAAATAAATACATATGTAATATCACAGACTTAATGCAATTGTGCTTCCGAGGGACGATCGATAGTATCCATAACTGTGTTATTATATGTGCATTGTTCAAGGCGACAAACGAAAAAACCTAGGGCGACGCAAACTTAAAGGAATATTACACTATAAAAAATATTTTTTGTCATAATGATAAATGATAAAACCGCCACAAGCCGTCAGGAAGTGAATTTGTCTTGCCTATGGATTATAAAGAGTTGGTAAGCCCTTATTCATTTAAAACGCATTGTTTGCTCAGTTTTCTGTTCCTCTAGTAGGTATTTCTTCAAATATAATTTAAAATTTTCTTTTGTTTTCAGGGATCTTACGGGAGGGGGCAAATCATTCCAACAGCGAGTGGCGGCAAACTTGAAACATCCTCTGAAAGCGGCGGTTTTATGTAGGGGCATTCGGAGCGGATTCGATATGGACCGAGTGGAGTAGCTATAATAATCCTGTGTCTTTTGGGTGTTTTTATTTCCAACATGGGTATAAAAGGTTGGTGATAGAGCCGTGATGATGCCAGGGTTGGCTACACGGTGCATTGACCGGCTCGACCGAGGCGCACAGAAAACCTACTTGAACCAGAATGTCTATGCCATACATTTTGTAAGTCAAAGTGCTGAGTATGGTTGCTGACGTGGGCTAGGTTTTAAATGATTGCTATTAAAAACAGCGGTGAGTGGTGCGGACTGTTGTTCGGTTGCGGTTTGAAAACAGCCCTAAGAACAGGCACCTCTGACTTCTAAGCTACGTATATATTCATTGTTAATTATCGCTTGCTTTAACGGTGGAGGAAACATCGTGAGGAAACTTCCATACCTGGGAATTGTCCATGAGAATTTCGAAGGTATGTGAAGTCTACCAACCCGCATTAGGCCAGCGTGGTAGACTAAAGCTCTCTTAATCGTAGAGGAGGTCCGTGCCCAGCAGGGAGAGAGTACAGAGCTGATATTATTATATTAATAAAGACTGCCTCGGTGGCGCAGTTGTAATGCGTACGCGTTATGATTGAGGCTAACGCTGAGGTCTCGGGTTCGATCCTCGGGACGGGTAAAATGATATTGGGTTTTTCTATTACGATATGCTCAGTATCAGCCCGGAGTCTGGAATTTGCGCCCGGTATGGCGATAGGCTCGCCCCCTATCACATTGTGGGACGGAGATACGCTCGGCGAAATGTGGGTGTACTGGTTACACCTCTGCCTACCCCTTCGGGGATTATAGGCGTGAGTGCGTATGTATGTATGTATGTAATAAATTACTGCCCGACTGGCTGGCACATCTGCTTGCTACGCTTTTGATTGTTTATGACCAGACGTGACGCTTATCATTAAACAAGCAATCAGTTCATCTAGTCATTAGGGCTAATAAAAATATGTAAAATAACAAAAATAAACATAAAACGCATTGTTTACATTACGCAAAGACAAGGAGATCGTTGGACGCCCAACATACCAACTTACTATTCCTCCTAAACCAGTTTTATTTAAGATCCACGATTTCTCTGGTATTTAAGCTGGTAATGGGCTTTGTTGATCACTTTGGTACTATCAATTAATTTACTTTTTTCGCCTAATACATTTTTGCTTAAGAAAAATAGGAACCTAATATGATGCAATAATGCTCACATCAATAGGCCTTTAATAGGCCAGCAGTTAACCTGGTCGTAAACCCGAACAAACGACACTCGTAACAAACTAAATATAAAACAAAGTAATTGCGTATCTATGAAGTTGTATACATAAACTAAATGATTTATGTGCCATAAGTAACTCTGATAATTCTGAACTGTCGTGGGGACATGAAATGGTATAGCACGCGATGATCACAGGAATGGATAGAATTTTAAATTGTTAACCCTCGATAAAAACAGTTATGTAAGTTAGATCTACGATATAAGGAGTACACAGTGAAGAGGCCGCCATTAAATAGAGACGTATTTTAATTTCGGGGTCGGGGTATTTAATAGTTCGATTATTGAGTGTGGAATCATAGTCGGTCATTGTTGGTATAGTAGTGTAAGATTGAATCCTGAATGAATAAAGTCAGTAGCCTATAGCAAAAACATAGTGTTCCATATGGTAAATCTCGACCTAGTTATTAGTACGGAATTCCTGCCTTTGATTGAGTCAAGAACCCTTACGTCAAAGCTTCAATAAACCGTACTATACGAGCACTACATTGGTGACCCTGGCGTGATTTGAACACGCAACCTTCTGATCTGGAGTCAGAGCTCCAATAAAACGTACTACACGACGCCCGCTCTACACCCGCTGGTCTGACAATTCACGTTCCAAGATTAGACAGCATATATCTAGTAACTTCAGGGCGACATCATTCTGCCGACTGTCGAGGGACGTAATGTATTACGGGTTACTACTTTATTGTATTTTGGACTGCACTGTATTTACTACCATTTTGCCTTGCTAGGATAAAACTGCCGTAAACTTGCTGTATCTCCACTGTCGTAAATCGTAGTACTTTTGCTTTAAACAATCAAAATATATAACACTCCCTAAAAAACATACGAAATTCTGAAGCCGCTCAAGCGCTTTACTATCTGGATACAGAATTCCAACCCCTCTGGGAGAAATAATAAGATGACATGTGCCACTCTGAAGCGCTTTAAGCTGACAATGGCTACGCTAACTGTTCCCTACGGTGCGACTCTCCGTGTCACAGACCAGTGTAATCTTGAAAATACCGCTTTAGCAAATATTAAAAGAGAAGCGTTTGAGAAGTTTCGAGTCTGATCCTAAGTAGGTATAAATTATATATTAAAAATAGTATAAACTCAACCAAAAACAGTAGATATTGGCAAGATTTGAAGGAAATAAGGAAAACTTATAAAGGGATATTACTGAAAATATTGGTTAATTATTAGAAATGAAATAAGTACTTATAGGACTTTATATTTCTCTGAATAATTTGAATTGAGTAACCGGACCAAAAGTAAGCCCACTGAGTTTGATTTGCCGGGTCTTCTCAGACTGATCGTTTTGAATCCGGTAGTAGTTTTAAAACAGGTAACCCCTCGGGGACCCCTTAAAAACTATTAAAATGTTGTGTTTTTTATTAAACATTTTATAGTGGCGTACCTACTTTTGGTTATGGGAAAATTTATTCATTTTGTTGGCGAGGAGATAGCAGCCGAGATGAGTTTTTTTTTATTTTTTATTTAATAGTAAAAACAGTTAACATTCATTTGTACAAGAGATGTAACATAAACTAATTTAAGTTTTTCTGTACATCACTGTTGTCACCCGACATCGTTCATTATATTAATAACAAATAGATCCCCAAGAGGGTTGGTTATACATTATCTATTCCGATTCTAAGATTAAGTCAATTACGCTGGCCGAATTTCGATACGACGGTAGTATAAAAATAATATTAAGTATGCAGTAACGAAACGCATATAACTCTCTATATGGTAAGTAGTGGCTTGGCTGTGTCCCTGACACGGCTGGTTTCTATGGCGGTGACCCCTTACCATCAGGCGGGCTGTATGCTAAAAAAAATTACCTTCATTTAGTCCAGGTAGGAAAAACGAATAACAGCTTGCATGATCCTTCATACCATAAACCAAGAGATGTATGTAATAAAACCTCTCACGACACAAAATCATAAAACCGAAGGGCTTATTTACCTACAATAGTACACAGATATCATAAAACAAACATATACCTTATTAAATTACACAAAATGTGGATTTACAAGGCATTTCCTCGAGTATACAAGAGGTAGGTATATATTTGCTTAAAGGACTCAACGTTTTAATAGGGTTCTTTACATAATACAATTCCGCAAATGAAATCGCCTTACTAGTGGCAGCGTACTAAGGCTGAGATCTGTCAGTTTCTGGGTTCAATTTCCAGATTACAATCACAATTTGTATTTAAGTTTTTGATTCTAAAAATGAAATGATTTGCTTGGAATTGAAATGTACTTGGGATAAGCTTGCCCCTTATCACATCATGGGAAAGCAATAAGCTGGCCGAAATGTTGGTGCAGCACTAGTTGCTCCTCTGTCTACCCCTACGGGGATAAGGCGGGAGCTTAGGTATATATATATATATATATGTATGTATAAATAAATTCCAACTCTTCGTTTTTAACCATTTTCCTTCTTTAAAGGTACGAGTATGAAGAGATTTATGTTCTCAAAACCTAGCTTATATTAGCCAAGAAAAGATTTATATTTTAATGCAACGTTCCTAGGGAGTTGTACTATTCAATATTATGGAATCTTTTGCTCGTGGCTTCGCCCGCGTAGATATCTTTTACATACATACATCATAGACTCACGCCTGTTTCCCCCAGGGGTAGGCAGAGACAACGGATTTCCACTCGCACACTCTTCACTTTTGTTTTTTTAATGTCATTTCCAGGATTAAAATAAAATAAAAAAATAAATCCCTAAATTATTGTAAACATTATTATCATCAGAACAACACTACCGTAGCGCGGAACAAGAGATATATTTCGCATGTCAGATGTGTTTATCTTTCGTTAGTTTTAACGAGAGTTTCCAGAAAAATCGCTACATTTTACAAAATCCACACAAAACCGTGGTCTATTTGAAAACGGCGCGCACTGATGAGCTACAAAAGGAGCACGAGCGTTGCAAACACGCGCGCCGTACATTATTCAGTTGACGCAAACGTTATGTATTCGACCATCGGCGCTTGTGAAATACACAAGGAGCTAGACTGCTAGTCAATTATGCAATCGAATAAGTAGGTAGGATATAGATAATCATATTATTCCAAAGACTTTAATGTATACTACTAGACGGGCTGTTTACAAGTAAAATTGTGTCGCATAACAGAGAGTGGAGTTACACAACTCACAAATAGGGGTTTTAATTGAGAGTAAACGAGATGGTTATATTGAGTTACGGTCAATTGACCGCAACTTAGTGCTACAATTTCTATGTACCGCGCAGCTTGTCTAGTAGTGTACATTAAAGTATTATGTTATTATGTTGTTATTATATACTTACAATGTATTAAACATCGGAATAATGCATTGTATTATTCCGATTAGAACTCCGGAAACCATCTGCCAATTAATGAAACGGCCTAGGAACACTCATAGCATTTTGGGTGCGTTGCCGATAGTTGGCGACCTCTGTAGAAAGAAATCAGGTATTTGGTATTTAAAACTTCCAGCAATGTCAGTGATGTCAATGTCAAATGTTAATATCGTACGAAACGCAACTACAAAGCTACCACTTCACGACTTTTTGTAAGACTGTGGTACCCCTACGGCTTTTATTAGCCTGGATGAAGAAACGAGCAGGACACCCGCTTGACGGTAAGCACTGCGCCTGCCTATAAACAGGCACATCACCACATGGAACTTTAAATTACTAAAACACTGCCCGGCACTGTACCGAGCTAATCACACCGAGAAACACTATGTTAAATCTGATAATTAAGCCGACTTATTCAGGTTGTAGTCAAAACTGAAGCACGCGGCTCTACCACTTAGAGAGCTTAACTGCCCTTATTCTGCTTACCACACAACAGGATTTTTATAATATCGTAAATAATCTCTACAATCCTTGGTGCCTCGGTGCCGTAGTAGTGCGCGGTAGTGATATTGATATTGAGCTTTTCTAGCAAGAAATGTTTAGTATCAGACCGGAGTCTGGAATTGTGCCCGGTATGGCGACAAGCCCGCTCCTTGCCACATCATGGAATGAAAAGAAGCTCGGCGAAATGTGGGCCTAGTAGTTACACCTCTGCCTACCCCGTTCGTGGATTACAAGTATCAGCAGGCCAATTCTCGTAATTTTAAATGTTCAAAATATCATTCCGATCTAGTCTCAGCGACAAGAAAGTTGCAAATGGCATTCTCTTAAACCAATGATCAACGTCAAATGCACCTAGCATTAGCAGTAGCATTATAACGTTTTGGTTTTAGTCAACTTTTATTCTACATTCAATCTCATTGCGATCTATGTTCACATTTGACGTTGATTATTGGTTTAAGAGAATGCCATTTGCAACTTTCTTGACGCTGAGACTAGATCGGAATGATATTTTGAACATTTAAAATTACGAGAATTGGCCTGCTGTGCGTATGTATGTAAGATTATTTCACAGAGCACCATACTAGCTCTTAAAATATTTGTGTTCGTACGAACGTTTGTGATTTTTAGCGTTTACCAGCGCGAGGTGTTGACACAACAGCGTGTGCCTCGTGTCGTGTCGTGTCGCGTCGCCTTGTCACTGACGTTGTCGCGCTGATTTACACCAGCCCTAAAAAACGCGTGCCGGGCTGTGTCTACAAAAACACCTAGTAAAGGCCCTGATCGACCTGCGTGTAAAACCGTTTTTTAATAAGGCTCGACGGTAAACATAGCTTTTTACTAGCCCTGCATTATATATGTCCCACTGCTGGGCACGGGCCTCCTCTACTGAATGAGAGGGGTCAGTCCCTAGTCGTGCTCGTTTGTATTGAAAATTTTCAAATAAAAAATAGTCAGCCAAGTACGAGTCGTACTTGAACACCGAAGGACTTCCCTACCTTTTTACTTTGTGTTCATTTTATTATAAGATATCTGCCTAATAACATAAAATATTCTGTGATAATTTCAGTTGGCTATTTATTATTACTATTTAGTATTAACCCGCGTTATCACGTAATGCGAAGCATTACATCATTAGGGCTCTCTCATAGGCTCTATTAAATCCACTACCATTTATTGGCAAATGTGGTTAAATATGATGTGGTTCTAGGTGGTAGGTCCCTCGCGTGCGTGAGGTCGTCTGGGTAGGTGCCACCGCTTTGTCTATTTCTGCTGCCAAGCAGCAGTGTAAGTGTTTACTTTTGTGTTTCGATTTGAAGTAAATTGAAGCCAGTGAAATTACTGGACATTAGGAGAATTAAATGTCTGAAGGGGTAACAAGCGCAGTCCAGTACCATGCAGTACGTCATAATTCAAAGTTCTGATTGGCGTCGCTTCTGTTGATGGGCAGGCGTGACGTTTACCATTAGGCGAGTGACCGGCTCGTCTCGTCAATAATGCTAATAAAAAAGGTAGGTAGCGAATCTACAAACAATGTGATTTAAGTCCTTCTTATTTGGAGACAATACAAGATATCGTACAAGTAATAACGAGGTAATAAACAAAAGCGAATATAAATCAGAAATGGTTTGACCTACTTTCAAAGTTAGTACCGAATTTGATTTTAACTAAGAATGAGCCCCAACAAGTAATTACAATCAACACGTGCGAAACAAGCGTATTCGACGGGCTGACAAATTTCCATTTCAATTTAAACGGGGACGATTTATCCGAAAAATTTGATTTACTTATATATGTTATCTGATGCTAGTCGAAATGTACCTCATACATTTTTTTATAGCATAAGCCGACAGACTAGCAAGTGGGTCACCTGATGGTAAGTGATCTCCACCGTCCATGTACGCCACAATATCATAATAATCATAGGCGACCTTAAAGGAAAGGTATAAGTACGGGATTGGGAAGGGTAGGGGGATTTTAACCTCCGGATATCTCTCTCACCGTACGCACCGCAGCAGCAACCTGCTACTTTACGTCGGTTTTCTGTGAGACAGTGGTAACGACCCGGACGAGCTGGCTCATACCTCCTGTAGACAAAACTGTGTACAGCGTGACTCTACCGCTCATAATAATTAATCCGACTGGATAGTGACTACAAGTACACAAGGTTAAAAAGCAGACAGTGGCTCGCCTCGGCCAGTCGCGTTTTTGGGTCAGTCGGTTATATGGAGAAACTTCAGGCCGTTATAATTCTGGTGACTGTCGTGAGAAGCAATACCTCTCGACAGTAGACATTAGACATCAGATACAGCGACTGCATCAGATGGTGCATACAATGCAATTCAAATAAAAAGGATAAAAAAAACTTATCATAAGAATAAACTTACTTATTCTGAATATGATCGCAAATAGGTTAGACTGTGCCTATGTGAACCAATGCTGCAGGATGCATGCTCCGTCATGTACAACGCAGTAGTACATACATTTCAATACCTTTGTTTTACTAACATTAGAGATATAAGTTTGAATACTAACACAAATGAGTCTTTGTAATGTGATTAAATAAATAAATAATTATTATATTAATGCCTGTAACCCCAAATGGTAGGAAATGCGATGAATACATCCAGGGTCCCCTGAAGGTATAACATCCCAAGATAGCTTTAAAGGCGAGATATATCGATCATAAACTCTTATCCCTGCCCCCGTACACACGTGTCCATAAACACTTATGGAAACGAAAAAAATCCTCATTTAGATTGCTTGGTCAAACCCAGATCCCTTTGGATTCACTAAATACTTACGCCATTAGACCAATGAGGCCCCCGAGATCTCTTAGCAAAAAGCTGACTTTCTCTGGCCATCTTCCTACTACAGAATCAAATCTTGATCACCCCCAAAGGCAACTATCAAAACCAATTCGATGTGTCCAAACAAAATTTAACTTCTATTAAAAATCGAGGAGTTCGAAATTTTGGTTGCAGCATAAGGTCAAGGTTCCGTAACTAAGAAGACTGGATTTAATTGGGTTTTGTCAAAGGGATCAGCAACCTTTTTTGTCGGAGATTAATAAAAATATTCATAGGAGCAAATATTTGGAGTTACGAGCTCTCACGCAAGCAGTATTTATCCATTACCGAATAAGTCGTAAAATATGGCGGGTAATAAAACAATACGCACATAAAACCCACGTTACCGCTATTACCACACGCAGAGCCATGTAATCCAAGACAACGACGTCCAAAATGAAAAAGATATACCTATCTATGTCTCTGATCAGTTCTTCAATATATTTTTATATTGTTGTATATAGCAGTGATAGCTCAGCGGGGAGTGGTATGGACTATCGAGACGAAAGTCGCAGGTTCGAAACCAGCCCCAAGTGCATACACCTCTGACTTTTCTAAGTTATGTGTATATTAATTGTTAATTATCACTTGCTTTAACGGTGAAGGAAAAACATCGTGAGGAAACCTGCATACCTGAGAAGTTCTTCATAAAAATTTCAAAGGTATGTGAAGTCTGCCAACCCACATTAGGCCAGTGTGGTAGACTAAGGCCTAACCCATCTCATTCAGTAGAGGAGGCCCGTGCCCAGCAGTGGGACGTATATAATAAAGGGCTAGTAAAAAAAAAAAAAAAATGTATGTACCAGCACGGAGGCTGGACAAGATGTTCAGCTGAAGATTTCAGCTGCCGAGTAGCGAATCGCGGAGGCTATCTCTAAAAGATGTGTGCTACACGTATTCGGTAAGATCTGGAACTGGGAACTTATCCAACTATCACTCACCGTGACTTTCCGGCTTCACCAGCTTCAGCAGATTCCACAGCTTCACCCGCAACACTCGTTATCACAACTCGGGAAAGTAATGTTCACTATATCGATAATATACGAAAATTAAGAACAGTGGTTCCTTCTATCACAAACGGTGTCACCCACGTAACGTTATGTCCTAACCGTTTTCTCCTTGTTTCAAAAAACATCGTTGCCCCTCCTCGGCTTTCCTCCATCCCTCTCGAGAGGGTCTCGTATTGGTCGACCACCTTCGGCTCACCCGAACGGTAGCCGATTTCGTGCAGTGTTCGGTGCTGGTGGCGCCCTCCAGCGCCGGCCTCGATAGACGAATACGAACCCAGTAACGGAATCCCGATGTAGCACACATTTCAAGGAAATAGAGTGGCAAAACGATACATACCGCCCACCAAAATATGAATGTATTTTCTAATAATTTAGGACCCTTTTGGTTTTTTAAATAAAAAATAACGAGACATGATAACTCGACTTATGAGCTACGAATATGCGATTAAATAGACTTATAATTTTACAAATAAATAACGGAACTATAGTGAAGATAATAGATATATAATGTGATATGATATGACAATTATGAAAGCGGTAATTGACAGAGTTTGACCAACGGGCGTGTGATAATGTGATGGTTTGCTACCCTTATCGACGCGCACCTAATTACTCCGTCGGGCCCAGGGTGAACATCGACTACACGACCTATTGGCCATTGCAGTGGAACTCGATTGTCATCCTTGACGATGACTATGGAATTCAATGGTAACGGCTTACAATCCTTAGTCCATTTTGCTCGTTGTGTTAAGGAATGCAAATATTCGTTTTTCCATCGAATCCAAAAATGTTGTTGGAATGCTTGCAAAAGTTGCCAACGGTCTAATCTAGTCACATTGGTGTTTGTAAAGTCGTCTGCAGGGACACTAGTCAACGGATCCAGGGTTAAAAAATGGCCTGGGGTCAATACGTTTAAGTCATTCGGGTCTGAACTCAACGGGCACAATGGACGCGAATTTAGAACTGCTTCGATTTGTGTAAATAAGGTGGTGAGTTCTTCAAATGTAAGCACTTGTTCCCCCACCACACGGTACAAATGATTCTTGGCTGCTTTGATTTGAATTTCCCACACGCCGCCGAAGTGTGGTGAGGAAGGTGGGTTGAACTTGAACTCTATGCGCTCGTTCTGAGCGACCTGATCCATCAGACTACAAAGTTGATTCTTTGCCCCTACAAAATTGGTCCCACAGTCAGCATGGATCACACTACATCTACCTCTACGTGACACGAATCTCCGTAATGCTGCAATAAAAGCGTCTGCTGATAAGCTAGAAGCCACTTCTAAGTGGACTGCCTTGGTCGTCAGGCATACAAATAAGCAAAGATACGCTTTGTCTATCTTGGCACCGCGATGTTTTCCTAACTTAATGCGAAAGGGACCGCCAAAATCAACTCCTACTACCGAGAAAGCCTTAACTTGGTTTACCCGAAATGATGGCAAATCGCTCATAACGGGTTGGAGCGGTTGAGGACGGGTTTTAAAACAGCGTACGCATTGTGCTAATTGTTGCCGAATGACACGTTTCGCAGCTACAATCCAAAATTGTTGTAATATTAAATAGTGTGTAGTGTTGATACCGGTATGGCAGTGGTTGCGATGCACCCATAAGATATATTGACTGGTAAGCGGACATCGGGTGGGTAACAGCGCGGGATGTTTATGATCGAATTCTAAGCCACTGCGGGAGATCCTGCCGCCCACCCTGAGAATTCCCTCAGTGTCAATGAACGGATTAAGTTTCCTTAACCACTTCGGCAACGGTTGATGGTTTTCAAGTTTTGTTACATCGTCGTGGAAGAATTTACGTTGGTAGAAACGTACCATAACGTATAGTGCCTTAAATCGTTCAACGTTCACTAATACAACACGATCGCGGCGAGGACCAACTTTCCGCGCGTTATTAATAAACCTGTACATGTATCCAATGATATTAATAATTTTATCGAAAGAAGAATATTTTTGGAAGAGCTCATCGATCCACGCTATGGGTGCAACGGAGGATACAGTTGTCAGAACCATTTGTGACCGTTGTTCTTGCTGAATGATTTCTTTCTCCTGTCTTTTAGGTTCGACAATATTAGCTGGCCAAGTGTCAGGTGATCGCACTAACCAACCAGGACCCGCCCACCATAATGTGTTGTCGACCAAACTAGTTGGCATTTGCCCACGAGAACATATGTCGGCAGGGTTATCGTTTGTCGGTACATGTCGCCACGCACGAGTCGGTACGCTATCCTGAATTAAGCTCACCCGGTTCGCCACGAAAGTGGCCCATCTCGAGGAGTGTGATCGTAGCCAACATAGCACCACTGTGGAATCCGACCATAAATGCAATCCCTGTAGGGGGAGTCGAAACGACGTTTTTACATTCATGGTCAACTGAGCGAGTAGTACCGCCGCACACAGTTCGAGACGAGGCAATGAGACCTTTTTAATGGGCGCGACTCTAGCCTTTGCGCAGTGTAAAAACGTTCGACTTGTACCGGATTTATCAGTAGCACGAATATATATCACAGCTCCATACGCCATTTCTGAGGCGTCACAAAATCCGTGTAATTCGAACATCGAAGTCACGGTTATACATCGAGGAATTCGGATACGTGTAAGTTGCGGCAACTGTTGTAAATACTGTATCCAGTTATCGCTGATATCAAGAGGAGGCTTCTCATCCCACGCTGTGCCGATAATCCAAAGCTTTTGGATTAAATGTTTAGCGAGAATAGTCAAAGGCGATAGAAATCCGAGGGGATCGAATATTCTGGCTAGTTCACTTAGGATGTTGCGTTTCGTGCACGGTTGTTGTAGGGGGGTTACGTTAAAGACGAATGAATCACACGACGGTTCCCACCGTAACCCCAGTACCTTTAAGGTGACATTTTGCGTGTCGTCAAAGTTTACATTGTCTATCAAAAGCTTATGATCATTTGGAATGTCGTCTAATAACTCAGGTACATTGCTGGCCCATTTCCGAAGTTGCAGATGACCCCGAGAGAATAGACGGATGAGTTGCGATTTAGCTTCCCGTGCTTCTGACATTGAGCTACACCCGGTGACTATATCATCCACATACATGTCAGACAGTAAAATTTGTTTTGCAACCGGATAAGCGTCACCTTCGTCATAGGCCAGCTGTTGTAACGTGCGACACGCTAAGAAAGGGGCTGCGGACGTCCCATAGGTAACTGTATTCAAAGCGTATTCCTTAATAGGTTCTGTTAATTGGGCTCTCCAGAGAACCCGCTGATAGTTTCGCTGATTCTTGGTCACCAATATTTGTCGATACATTTGACGCACGTCCGCAATAAAAACTACTTGATGCTCCCGAAAGTGTAAGAGAATCGAAAATATGTCGTTGTGTAGTTTTGGACCCGTGAGTAAAGTGTCGTTTAGACTTTTGCCCTCGAAATCCTTCGCCGAAGCATCAAACACCACTCGGAGTTTCGTGGTCGCACTTTCTGGCTTAAGGATGCCGTGATGTGGGATATAGTATCTTCCTTGTCCCAATTGAGCAGTTGGCACTAAGGACATGTGGCCGCTTCGCATATAATCATCCATAAAATCAACATATTTGTTTTTTAGTTCAGGGTCTCGATATAATCGTCGTTCTATTGCCAAGAATCGTCGCAATGCAATATCACGTGATCCGCTGAACACGGGGACTGAATTATCCTTGAATGGAAGGGCCACCACGTAACGTCCTGTTGTATCACGACAATGCTCGGATACGTATTTACGTTCGCACAGCTGTTCTTGAGGCGTGAGGGTGGATGCTTGTGGTACACTATCTAACTCCCAAAACCTTTGTACGACATGAGCTAATTGTTCACTTTCTTTCGTTGCGGGAAAGCCAAGTAACGAGCTATGGACTATAGACGTTTTCCCTAATAACAGCCACCCGAATACCGACTTAAGCGCTGGAGGTTGAGATCCTTGACCCTTAATACGCTCGTTTAGTAAAGATTCTGCGAATACGTCAGCACCCAACAAAATGTCAACCGGACCTGGTACATCGAATCCAGGATCAGCAAGCTGTAATGTTTTAATACTAGACCAGCCGTGAGAATTCAGTTTTGCAATGGGTTGATCGCTACAAATTTTGGGAATGACAAACATGTCCAAGTTGAATAAGGGCGCACCCTCCGAACTTAAGTTACACCGCACTACACCATCAATTAATGCTTCGGTAGCTCCGATGCCACTAATGTTAACCGATACAGGTTGAGGCACGAGACGAAGACGATCGACGGCCTGTTGTGTAATAAAGTTATTTTGGCTGCCAGTGTCAAAAATTGCACGAAAGGCTAGCGGTTGTCCGCACGAATTTTGAACATGTACTATGGCAGTGGCGAGTAAAACGGTAGGACTAGTATGCGCAAGTTGATGTTGTGTAATCAAAGTAGTATGGCCCAATGGTTCCTGAGAGGGCTCGAGATCCTTATGCAATAGTGTGTGGTGCCTATGTTTACATTTCTGACAAGAAAATATCGATTTGCAATCCTTTAAAGTATGCGATGACCTTAAGCAATTAAAACACCATTTATTGCTACGCGCTATATTTAAACGTTCATCTACGGTGTTTTGTAGAAATTGTTTACAACTTGATATTGAATGCTCGGCAGAACAAAAGCCGCACCGCAAAACCGGTTTGTTATTAATCGAGGACGGCGAGTGGGACGCGACGAGAGCATCGCACGCAACGTTATTATCAGTGCAATCCTGCGCAGCGACTAGAGAATGACTTGTTTTCAGTGTATTTAATTTTAAGTTTGGGTTTGCTTTCGTGTATTGATCTTTACTATATACGTTACTTGTTTGTGCAGAGTCAGTGAAATGTGTATCTCGGATAAGGGCACCGCACTTTGAATGTAGGAAAGATGTTAAATCCGCGTAACTCGGCAGTTCAATCTCGGAATGTTTTTCTTCAAATTCTCTACGCAGCTTTGTGTCTAATTTTGATAAAATGTGATATGACAACACGAAATCCCAATGATCCACGGGTAAATTTAACCGTTTTAGGATAGTTAAATTCTCGTCAAACATATCGAGAGATCGACGGAATTCGTGCGGGTTATGTAACTTGAAACTTGCATTCAAGATATCGCGCCAGCAAGTGAATGCTAGGTCTCGTTTACTCTCATATCTGGCAACTAATTTATTATAGGCATCCATATAATGACTTCCAGTTGGTGGAAATGTACGAATCAGTGCTAGCGCGTCTCCTTGTAAAACTGATGTTAAATAATTGAATTTATCGGTGTCACTAGAAAGGATGTTATGTATTAGGGTGTTATATGTAGCAATAAATTTAGGCCATTCCTTTATGTTACCTGAGAACGAGGGAAGTGTAATCTTAGGTAATTTTACATGGGATTGACTAGACTGAGTATTCGTATGCTCATTTGCAGATTGGGCTGTACATGAAATTGACTGAGTCAATGATCGATGTATTCGGATAATTTCATAATACATATCATCGAAACGTGTGCATATGAGTTCGTCATCTGCCGGCTCGTCCACCAAATCTAAGATTAATAAATGTGCTTCCTCAAAGCTACCCGCCATTTTTTTAATCTCTTGATGGTATGACAAGAATAATTCGATTTGAGAGGGATCGTCAACGGTAAGTGTGGCTACTTCGTAAGTTTTTGCGAGGCGATTATATGCGAGTGTACGTTTTCTACGTAAAGATGGCAAATCATCCGTCGTGTATCCCCACGAGTCTTTTGACCGAGACCTTTTTGCCATACTGATTTTGCGTTTTGAATAACTCATTATAAACGTTGATTTAGGAAATAATTGTAAGAAATAATGGAAACAATGTATTAGAATGAACAACCAATGGCAACTTTAGGTACGATGACGTATGAAATCAGCTGACGAGTGATTACTAATCGAGTCCCGTCGACCGTTAAAACATAGCACACACGAAGCTATTTGAATGATTGTTTGCTATGGATTTGACGTTACTGATCTAGCATATGTATATCCAGCTGATTTCAAACGACGACCGATAATGAATAACTTGGTTATAGACTATAGTGAACGGAATCAAAATGGGCAAAGGAAAGCGTTATTATTAATTTCCTGGAAGCTGTAGGCTACTAGTACCGTACTATCGCTGTAGACTTGTCCTAGTTGGAAACGTTAAATACTTTTATAAAATGTATATACTTAATAATAATTGATATACTTAATATATTACTTTATTGAGGAAGATCTAAAATATTTCTATATTTTATACACATACACGTATAATCCCGGGTTTCGGCACCAAAACATGTACCAGCACGGAGGCTGGACAAGATGTTCAGCTGAAGATTTCAGCTGCCGAGTAGCGAATCGCGGAGGCTATCTCTAAAAGATGTGTGCTACACGTATTCGGTAAGATCTGGAACTGGGAACTTATCCAACTATCACTCACCGTGACTTTCCGGCTTCACCAGCTTCAGCAGATTCCACAGCTTCACCCGCAACACTCGTTATCACAACTCGGGAAAGTAATGTTCACTATATCGATAATATACGAAAATTAAGAACAGTGGTTCCTTCTATCACAAACGGTGTCACCCACGTAACGTTATGTCCTAACCGTTTTCTCCTTGTTTCAAAAAACATCGTTGCCCCTCCTCGGCTTTCCTCCATCCCTCTCGAGAGGGTCTCGTATTGGTCGACCACCTTCGGCTCACCCGAACGGTAGCCGATTTCGTGCAGTGTTCGGTGCTGGTGGCGCCCTCCAGCGCCGGCCTCGATAGACGAATACGAACCCAGTAACGGAATCCCGATGTAGCACACATTTCAAGGAAATAGAGTGGCAAAACGATACAATGTATCTAATACACCTTATGGTGAAAAACCCGCCTTAATGGCTCGATCCAGTAGTTGCGTTCCCGGGTATATATGTTCAGTAACTTCAGGCCGGCATAATTGTATCGATCGTCTAGGGACGCAGTCTTTCAAAAATATATTTAACTATACTGTACCTCCCTTCAGGTGCAGTGTGGCGATTTCTCCATCAATAAAAACATATCTGAAGGAACTGCCATGCTTCATCCAGAAATGGAAACAAATAACTTGTCACTTTTTAATTATCTCTGTTTAGTCTAAGATCCCGTCATACAACGACCTTCACCGAGATGTTTATTTGATGAAACGTATTTTATATTTAATTTAATATGTCAATAAATATATTGCATATGGGTTGCCTGATAGCAGTGATAGCTCAGTGGGGAGTGGTATGGACTGTTGAGACGAAAGTCGCAGGTTCGAAACCAGCCCCAAGTGCGCATACACCTCTGACTTTTCTAAGTTATGTGTGTATTAATTGTTAATTATCACCTGCTTTAACGGTGAAGGAAACATCGTGAGGAAACCTGCATATCTGAGAATTTCTTCATAAGAATTTCAAAGGTATGTGAAGTCTGCCAACCCGCATTAGGCCAGCGTGGTGGACTAAGGCCTAACCCCTCTCATTCAGTAGAGGAGGCCCGTGCCCAGCAGTGGGACGTATATAATACAGGGCTAGTATTATTATTATTATTATTATATTATTATGGGTTGCCTAACAAATTTCAGTCCAGGATATGATTAATTAATAATTAAAAAAAAATATTTTTTTTAAACATTTCACCGATTTGATAGACAAATTCTATACCAATCGAAAGTATGAAGCCCATAGAATATGCAAACGTTAGGTTGCCTATTCTTTTCCGGTCACAACTCTCGGGTAGCCAGGTATAAACAGGTAAATCGATACTAGCATTTAGCACCGGTCTGATTTATTAATTAAAATTCATTGCTTCATACTTTCGATTGGTATAGAATTTGTCTAATAATCAAACCGGTGAAATGTAAAAAACAATTGCTTTTATTATTAATTAGGTAATCATATCCTGGACTTAAATTTGTTAGGCAACCCATATGCAATATATTTCCTGACATATTAAATTAAATATAATATACGTTTCATCAAATAAACATCTCGTGAAGGTCGTTGTATGACGGGATCCTATACTAATTGTATTTGATGTAGTTAACAGATCCTTTGGTACCAAAGGAGTTGTAGAAAATCAGAAATTCATGGAACTCCGGCAATCTATTAAAACTCTTATCTTGAAATGTTGTATTCGATTCAAATATATTTCAAAATTATCATATCAGAGCCAATAGTCTTACTACGCGGGATGCTCAAGATCGTGCGAAGTGGAAATCTTACTAGGAAGCCGGACTCTGGCACTAAGCCATAACAGCGCCAGGCAGAAAGAAAATATTTATATGTATATATATAGTATGTAAGAAAAATACTGTTGGCACTTTCTAGGTCGTGAAGATAGCCATAAGGACAGCTTAATAAAATTAGTTAATTTAAAAAATAAATTAATAGAAGCGAGATATTATCCTTACACAGGTAGCTTAGAAAAATTAACATATTTAAATAAATGTTATTTTCATCTGAAAACTGATGAACAGGTGACTCATGTTAGGTATTGACGAAACCGGGTGCACACGCGGCGCGGCGCGTTTGATGCATGTAGACGCCGCAACTTGCTATCTCGCTCTGGCTACGATACATCGCTCTTGCAGAGGTAATCAATCGAAATACAGTTAACAAACAATAAAATAATTAAAGTTTAAAAAAGAAATATGATTATTTTTTTATAGTCCCATTTTCGTATGCGAGCTATTTCATTACGTTTGAATATCGATTCTGATATCGCGGTTAAAAGGTTTTTGTTACATATTGTATATAAGTTATATTCTAAGTGCAGTACAACCAGCAATGCAGGTCTGCGTCAGGGGAGCCATCGCTCAGCAGATCGTGGCACACCTCCAGCAGACGAAGATTACACTGTCGCGACTCGCGTCGTATATTGCTTGTGCAACTTTAAAACTGTTTCGTGTCCAATTCAACTTTTTAGTTTCACGTATTTACTAAAGGTCGGAAGTTTTTTTAGTAATTTGTATTATGATATATAAGTTTGAAAGGTGAAATGATGAGTCATGAGTTCCATTTCAGACAGTCAAAAAATTTGTAACATTTTTTCGAGATAAATATTTTGTGTAAAATATTCTTTTGTGCACGTCTTGCTATCTGTATGATGTAACGCCAATCATAGTTTTTTCTAACCCCCAACTAAAAGAGGAGTGTTATAAGTTTAACCAATTTGTCTATCTGTGTTTTGTGCGCGTATGTGTGTATATTTGTATCTGTCTATAGCATCGTAGCGCCTAAACGAATGGACCGATAAATGCGTTTTTTATTGTGGTTTAATCGGGATGGTTCTAAGATATGTTTAATAAAATCTATTCAGCCGTTTAAAATTTTCGATTTTTTTCAGAATTGTGATTGCTCGCCCTGGGGATAAAGGTATACGCACTCACACCTGTAAACTAGTAGGTAGAGGTGTAACCAGTACATCCACATTTCGCGAGCGTATCTCCGTCCCATAACGTGTATCGTAACACGTACGTATTACAACTGCGCCTCCGAGGCAGTCTCGACCTGGTGAATGGTCCAAAGATTTTGATATTGCTACTAAGAATGTAAAATTTTTCTGAATCCGCATGACTGTTCACAGTAAACCGACACATACACATTAAATCAAACTGAATCGACGGGGGATCGTGAAAAATGTACATCGCGCCTCAAACTGCAAGCTACGACCATTTTCACACGATTTCCAATCATAGCTTTTAGTGTCAGCGCAGACTTGGTGGAGAACTACGGGCGTATTATCTATCTATCTGTACATTAAATATTTTTTTCCAAATTTGGATTGGGTTATGCTATAATAACGACATTGAACGCAAATCATTTTTTTTTGGAATTATTGTCTGTCTGTCTGACAGTCAGTCAGTCAGTCAGTCAAAGCATCACGTCTAAAGTACTGAATTCATTCAAAAGGCAATAGGCAATCGGCAATAGATAGAGCGTATTTTGAGGTAACATTTTGTCTTTCTTTTACTAAAATCATTCTACTCAAAGTTATGAGTATTTACATGATTACATCGTATTTCTCACAATCAAGTAAAATAGTTGTTAACCAATGATAATCGGTAGATGGCGTTACGTGATTTTCTGAATCATGACCAAATTGAATTTGGTTAATGTTTGTACAAGACACCACGTGTTTTACATTTTTGTAAAATTCCAATTAAAATTATCAATGTAAAATACATAACTATCTTTAAAACATCACGCTACCAACCACGAGGGTGGAGCAGTATACTATAGTAATTATAATTTAGTTTTAACAAAACTTAGAAAACGAATTTTAAAAAAAACACTGAAAAGTCAAAAATAACAATTTCTATATTTCTCTTTGGAGTTGGTGCACACCCGCACTGACAGACTTTTTGACTAGAACTCGCGTAAATGGAATAATATTTTATGTAAGACTGGTAGGCAAGCGGAAGAAAGAGGGAAAAAAAGGAAGGAAGCGGAAAAAAAAAGATCGGATGAAGTAGAGGCGCCTTAATAGAAAGGTAAGGTTCCCTGGCACTAGCCGGGATAACGTCCGGTAGAAAGAGAAACTATAGCAAGCAGTCAAGACAAAATAATACAAAGCAGTAAGAAATTTACTAGGTGGTAGGCCCCTCGTATGCGAGAGGCCGTCTGGGTAGGTACCACCGCTTTGTCTATCTCTGCCGCCAAGTAGCAGTGTGTAAACACTGTTGTATTCCGATTTGAAGGACATTGAAGCCAGTGAAATTACTGGGCATTATGAGACTTAACACCTTATGTCTCAGGGTGACGGGCGCAGTTCAGTGTCATGCAGTTCTTCATTATTTGAAGTTCTGATTGGTGTTGCTTCTGTTTATGGGCAGTCGTGACGCTTACGATTAGGCGAGCGACCTGCTCGTCTCGGCATCCAAAGCTAATAAAAAATTTCATAAACTCGCGTAGTTTTCCGCCAAGTTTGCAGTGACCCTTAGTCCCGCTTTTTCATTTGCAGTGTCGGGTGACGCAGCGCGTGATTTAAGCCCACCAGTGGGAACGGGCAGCTCAGTCTCATTGTAGCAAAAAGTGTTCCGTGTGAGCGCTGTACGGATTTGTACCGATTGGATTCGGTTTGGTTTAAAATGTATGTAGTACGTGAACTGATTGTTTAGAGCTGTATAGAAAGGCACTAGAATACTAAATA
Organism: Mimas tiliae; assembly: GCA_905332985.1. Lineage (NCBI taxonomy): Eukaryota > Metazoa > Arthropoda > Insecta > Lepidoptera > Sphingidae > Mimas > Mimas tiliae. The sequence continues at coordinate 218,285 of HG995249.1, forward strand.
GTGTAAAATTATTACAATATATATATAGAGCAAAGTTTCTAGCTTGTCTATAGCTTGAGTGGTGAAACGAAATGGTCGCTCGCCGCATGGTAAGCGCCAGGCCTGCTCATAAACAGAAGCAACACAGAACTTTGAATTACAAAACACTGCATGGTATTGGATTACGCTCGTCACCGCGAGACATAAGATGTTAAGTCTCATAATGCCCTGTAATTTCACTGGTTTCAATATCTTTCAAACCGGAATACAACAGTCACCGAACGTTTTCCATGACCTATATGTATACTGGGTATATATGTGTACTTTTTGGGTGAACAAAAAGCGTGAAACTCGCGTCATCGTCACCGCACGCTTCCCATGAGCTATATGTATCCTGTGTATATATGTACATAGATATACCTCCGTGCGTTATTACTATACATTATTTACAAACCAAAAATAATTCAATAATAATAATCTAATAGCTCGACGATACAATTCAGAAGTTACTTTGTTTTCACTTCTATCTATTGTTAATATATACCTATATCTTATTTCTTTTATGTTTTTCCATCACCAAAAAACCTATTCCTTTTAATCGCCGCAAGCCTCAACGTGACAATTGGTTTGTCTAAAAAAATTGCACAAAGTATTCCTTCAAATGACCCGTAAAATCGATTCTCACAGCCGATGCCAGCGGCTCAATGCATTTGAAATGAATTCAATTGAACACCTCCCCTCCCCCCTACCCTGCCGCGATACTTCACCTCCCCGCCACCTATAATTCAGGTACCGTTGGGTGAAGCCTTTTCGATCAGTACATTTAAAACTCTGGTAAAATTATTGAGGAAAACATAGTGGAGAATCCTGTATACCTGAAACAAAAAGAAGGCCACCGACTTTTCCTCAAAAACCGGCAATGCCCCGACGATTTCTCTGGAATTATATTATAGGTACCCATGGTGGTAATCACTTATCATCAGGTGGCACTCTTGCCCGGTTGTTATCCATAAACAAACAATAGAGTTCTCCGCCAGAATTTAAAAGTTGAAGTTTACCAATCCGCATTGCTGCATCCAATGTGACCTGAACAAAGACCTAACTCTATGGTAGATGTATCCATGTCAACCTTATAGGAAAGGGATAATTAAGGGATTGGGACGAGGAGAGGGATTTGGGCCTCCGGATATCTCACTCACCGTACGAAACGCAGCAGCAAGCTGCTATTTGACGTCGTTTTTCTGTGAGACAGTGGTAACGACCCGGTCGAGCCGGCTCATTTGTGCTGTAGACAAAACTGTCACAAACTTGCCAGCCTCTGCTATAAAAAACAAAACTGATCATAATTTCGAACGCTTATAGACCCTTTATCGGCTTTAGACCTTAATAGACTATTGTTTTAAAGTTATTTATTTGGCCTTATATCTCGAACAAGAAAATCAAATTTAATTACAAATAAACGTGTATTTCCTTCAAATATTAACAATAAAGTAAAGAACAAAATGTCCCAATTCGATAATCGAACCAACACACAGTTTTTTTTTTTTTTTTTATTGCATAGGCCGACAAACGAGCAAGTGGGTCACCTGATGGTAAGTGAACACCACCGCCCATGTACGCCCACAATACCAAAAGAATCATGGGCGCGTTGCCGACCTTAAAGGAAAGGGATAATTAAGGGATTGGGAAGGGGAGGGGATTTAGGCCTCCGGATATCCCACTCACCGTACGAAACGCAGCAGCAAGCTGCTACTTTACGGCGGTTTAAACTTGTAAAAGCCCTCCAAAACGTGTCTCTCGACAGAATCAACTGCTTTACCACTAAAGTATTTTCTGAAAGCGTCTAAGCGTCACTTTCGGATAGCATTAGTGCAATCTGGCGCTACTTGCTAGTAAGCTCTGCAGTTTTATGTGCCTGTAAATCAGGAGCGGGGGGGGGGGGGGGGTGAGGGGGGGGGGGGGTAGGTCACAACTCTCAGGTAGCGCCCTCTGTGCCAGTAATTTACTGTGACACGCCCGAGGACATCGGCTGAACAAGACCGCCCTGTAGAGAAGGGTAAACGACATGATTTTTGAACATATTCATTGAAGATTGTTTTTTTTTTGGTAAAAAATACGGGTAACTTATTTAAAAGAGTATTGTCTGTATTTCAATCCTAAAATTGTTAAGCAGCAAGATTATAAATAAATAAATACACCCAACAGTCACACACATAGTCCTGACCCCACACTAGGTAAACCTGTATCGTGGGTTTCAGGAACTACGAGGGACTTGCGGTCCCATTATGATAATAACATTTAAAATGTTGTAATACTTTAATAGTCACAATAAACCAGCCAAGTCAATCAAGTGCGAGTAGGTCTCGCACTACAAGGATTTCGTACCACCCTGTTAATTGTTTTCATCTGCCACATGGGTGGTGGAGATTACTAACATCAAGTGACCCACTTCCTCGTTTGCCGGCCGATGCAATAAACTTAAACTAGTTGGTATTATTGTCACAAGAGTTGCCTCAAAAGTTGTGGAACGTCTCCAAAGTAATTGTGAGTTCACGAAACTGTATTTGTCACAGTTTGGTAAAGTTTAGGTCTAATTCTAAAACTTTAACCGCGCGGCACTAAGTCGCACAATTCACTTAGGCTTTACCGTCTGCGTACAATTTATTCAGTAGCCTTGGTTTTTAGTGTCTACGCTTTACATTACATCTAACTGTCGCACTTAGAGAAGATTTTTAATTGACAATTAGCCATCTTGGAAGATAATTATTTTTCAGAGAATTTTCAAATATGATAGATAGATATGCCCATGTACGCCCACAATACCAAATGTGCCATGGGAGCGTTGCCGACCTTAAAGGAAAGGGATAATTAAGAGATTTTGGGATTTGGGCCTCCGGATATCTCACTCACCGTACGAAACGCAGCAACAACCTGCTACTTTACGTCAATTTTCTGCGAGACAGTGGTAACGAGCCGGACGAGCCGGCCCATTCATGCCTGTCTACAGCGTGGCTCTACCACTCGTATAGTTTACGAACCGAACCCACGGCCTCTCGCTTCGCAGCCGGCTACTCACCCGCTGCGCCACGGAGGCTGTCAAACAACCGTTACATAACCAACACCGTTATCCACTAAATAAGGTATCTAATTGTAGATAAAACAGCAAATCACAGCAAGATAATCACGTTGTGTGATTTTAAAAGTAGCAGAGATACTAAGAAGTTATTTTACAGACTAATGGCCGATTCCACTGAATCTGGACTGACTCGAACTCAGAAAACTAGCAATGTGCATAGCAATTCATGTGTAATTTTTAAAATCGAAAACTGACACAAATTATAATTCCGCGACCTTGAATTTGTACCCAGGACCTCTGTTTAAATAGGCTACTAATTAATCAATGAGGCGAAAGTGGATTTAAAAAATCTCAGACTCGTTTTTTTCTCCATATCCAAGCGCCACATTCATTACACAAACAGGAAACCTGAATAAATCTTCCCGCTTCCTATCGGCGTCACATGTCGCCGCGTGACGTCACAAGCGCCCCTCCGCCCTCCTCGTAGTGGTGGGTGTGCGAGTGATCCCTTGTTTACAAGAGTTATTTATCTACGGTCGGCAGTTCCATCGAGCGATGTATTAGCCCATTGGATAACTTAATACGTGATTCTGTCATGTGATATTTATTGGCTCATTCAGTGTTATACAACGAGAATAACAGGCTTTGTTTTTGCTTTATTAAGGCAAAAATTTGAGAGAGTACTTTTAACTCGTTACATGAGTGTAGAGCCTAGGCTCTGTTGTAGCCCAGGCCAGACTCTAGATGATAGATGTGATAGGGGGCGAGCCTATCGCATTACCGAGCACAATTTCAGACTTTGGGTTGATACTGAGCATTTCGAAATAACACTTTTACTCGACTCGGGGATCCAACCCGAGACTACAACACAACAGTACGACTGCTGGTACCACAACTGCGCCACTGAGACAGTAAAATAATATTCATTTATAACCTTAAATTATCATTTTTTTTCTTACATTCTACAAGAACAGATCCTCCGAACATTTACCTAGCAATTCGCTTCACTAAAAATACAGTTTTCTCAGTGTATTATGCAAAAGCCCTCTAAAAATAAAAACCAAACCATCTTATCCTTCGGACCTATTCAAATATGAGCAAATTGAGTCACAGACTGCGGGCACAAAAGGCTTGCAAACGGTTTACCATTTCACATACGCCTTAAAGAGGTAGGGTTGGCACGTCTTAAAATTATAAACGGAATTTCCAGCCAAGTTTTCACTTAGTAGCTGGATAAGTTTTAATTAATTTATACGATTACCAGGGTTAAGAAGGTCGTTTCAAAAAGCGTTGGTGTATTAAAAGGAGACAGAGCGAATAGTCTCACTACGAAAGATGGTAAAGAATGGGCAAAGTGAAATAAGGCAAGTAGGTTAGCGGACTCTGAGAATAAGCTGGACAAAGCCAAGAAAGAAAGCCAGATATTGATAGCTTAACCCATGCATGGCCAGTCACTGGGACGTGAATTGAAATGCATATGACGGAGAAGCGCGTGCTGCCTGCAGCGCATAAGTGCGTGATTCCATGCGCACGCGACTAGTAGTGCTTAGTAATATAGTAATTGGAAATAGAAAACAACAAGAAGTCTTTTTATCCTAGCTCGGCAAAGTGACTACACCTGATGGTAAGTGCAGCGCAATCCAAGAATACTGTCGACCAACGACAAACGATGTGTCTATCGTTGATCGGCAAAATTATGCTGGCCGGCCTAATTGCTTCTTCACAATCCGTTTAAAGGACCCCATATTATAGGAAGGAGGGACCACGTGTGCCGGCAAACTATTCCACAGCTCGATAGTCCGGCAGAAGTAAGATTTACATGTTATTTTCTATAATTGTAGTTAATAAGACGCGACGAAGCTCTTATGCGTGGTGATTCGACAGAATTCTAGCGGCGCGGTGGTGTTACTGTAATAGAATCAAACTTATCGCTTTGGATCACTGAACGAGTTAAATAGTACTTTACTACATTGACGCGAGAGTTGTTATTTACTTAAAGTTCTTTTCGGAGTGATGCTTTTGTACGTAGTAGTATTATGATATTCTGAGGTTTAACTAAAATTATGTCGCTCCTATGGTTTTGCTGTGGATGGGTATAAAGGCCGGAAGAGTGTCGGACAAACGCTCAAGCAAAGATTTTAATGTTTACTACTAGACGGGCTGTTTAGAAGTAAAATTGTGTCACATAACGCGGGAGGTTGATAGCTCATAGACAGGGAGCACGATAAGGGTTCTAGTTGAGAGTATGCGAGATGGTAATATTGAGTTACGGTCAATTGACCGTAACTTAGTGGCACAATTTCTGTATACCATAATATTTTTATAAAAAATGCTCATTGTATGAGCATAAAAATATATAATCATTTACCAGTCGAACTAAAAGAATCTGAATTAAATGTATTTAAAAATAAATTAACTCGACTACTACTAAATAAGTTATATTATAATCTAAATGTTTTTTTAATGATAGAAATATTGACATAAAACAACTTTGACATAAAACATTTTTAATAGGCATTAAACAAACCATGAATATTTTGAATTGTAATTAGTTAAATTTATGACTTTTTTAATTTATAAGTAATATTAATATTTGCACGTCAAGAATGACAGAGTGTGTGATTCTACTGATCTGAAATATGCTAACATCCCCATGTACACTACATTCTTGCAAATAAAAGTATCATTCAATCATTCATACCGCACAGCTTGTCTAGTAGTATAGTTTAGCTTCACTTTATTCGCATTCTTGCCAACCCTACAGAGGAGGGTTTATTTATGTTAGTCTATGAAATGTTTATAAAACATAATACTAATATTATTATGGTGGCTTCTAAGGGAGTTTACTAAGCTATTGTGAAGCATAATAAAACACTATGCCGCTAGGCAATGATCTTACTAATACGAAAAAGTACCAACGAATGGTAGAGCGACGCTGTAGATAGTTTTGTCTACAGCCCGAATGGGCCAGCTCGATCAAGGCACACTAGTACACGTTTTGATAGTTTTATAAAACGATGAAAGTTTCCGTTTTCTCTCCATATGTCAAATAGTATTAGCCACTGGTGGAAACTATGATGAGTTAAAATTAATAATATGGATAATTTTATTACATATTAGTCGAATATGAAATTAGTTTTGAAGCAATTCTTTACGTTATTACCATTTGAGTCACTAGTTTGACACTTCGGCGGTAGTAATTACATACGAATTCGAAAACTGTCAACGTATTTGTAACTCGTACTAGGCCTACAGGTCGTTACCACTGTCTCACAAAAAACCGACGTAAAATAGCGACTTTCTGCTGCGTTTTCTACGTGAGTTCGATATCCGGAGGCCCAAAGCCCTCTCCCCTTCCCAATCCCTTAATTATCCCTTTCCTCAAAGGTTGACAACGCGCCTATGATTCTTCTTGTGGTGGGCCGTACATGGACGATGGAGATAATTTACCATCTGGTGACCCACTTGCTCGTTTACCAGCCTATGCTATATAAAAACATCAAGTGACCCCACTTACTTTTTCGCCGGTTTCTGCTATACATTAATTTGAGAGCCATTTATTAACTACTAACATACTAGGTACTTTAAAATAGTGTAGATTTATGTCCAGCAGTGTATAAGTGTAGGCTGATAATCATGAAGTATATACAAAGCATAGGCTTAATTAGGTTAGGTTAGCTAAGGTTTGAAACCAGTGCCAAGTGACACCTCTGACTTTTCTAAGTTATGTGTGTATTAATTGTTAATTATCACTTGCTTTAACGGTGAAGGAAACATCGTGAGGAAACCTGCATACATGAGTAGTTCTTCATAAGAATTTCGAAGGTATGTGAAGTCTACCAACCCGCATTAGGCCAGCGTGGTGAACTAAGGCCTAACCCCTCTCATTCAGTAGAGGATGCTCGTGCCCAGCAGTGGGACGTATATAATACAGGGCTAGTATTATTATAGGCTTAATTATTCATCGCCGAAGCCCTAAATCAACCATAGACTAGGCACATACTATGCGATAAACACAAACCACATTCTTACAACAACCTAATCCGTATTCAATTAGCGGGTTAATTACGGACAGACAGGCTGCTCGACGTCTACCAAGGGTGAAGGGGTGATGGGAGGGGCGGGGAGGGGAGAGAGCTAGCACGAATTAGACGCGGCACGCCAACACGATGTCTCTGACTGCGTAGTTGCAATGCCGTGTTAATTTGAAATTATTTTGATTTAATCTGACTGCCTCGGTGGCGGAGTTATAACGAGTACGCGGTACTGCTGTGCTGAGGTCTCCGGTTCGATCCCCAGGTCAGGTAAAATTGTTATTGGGGTTTTCTATCATTAAATGCTTAGGATCAGCCCGGAGTTTGGAATTTGTTCTCGTTATGGTGATAGGCTCGCCCTTCATAGCATCATGGGATGGAAATAAGCTCGGCGGAATGTTCGTATACTGATTACACCTCTGCCTACCCCTTCGGGGATTACATAAGTAAATATATTATACTAGCTTTTGCTCGCGGCTCCGCCCGCGTGTATAGACTTTTCCGAAATAAATCGTAGCCTATAACCGTCTCCAGGGTCCCATCTATCTCTACATCAAAATTCATCAAAATCGGTTCAGTGATTTAGGCGTGAAAGCGTAACAAACAAATAGATATATTTTTTTCATTAAAAGTATCCTATGTTACTTCTTATACCACCAAGAATATGTTTAAGTTTCATGATGATCGGTTAAGTAGTTTTCCAGATTCACATTTATAATATTAGTATGATTTACGAACAAAATCTAAAAAAATATAGCTTTACAGCGCTTATGAAAACGTGTACAATTTCACTGTCTAGTTCGTTTAAATTACTGATGTTAATCTAAAACATATTTCATATCTTTTATTTACTGCTAACTGGTTGCGCTGTATTTTGTACACGCGCGTTCGCCCGGGGCTCGTCGCGTCACTCGGCTCCAGAGGTGAATGTAGCCACTCGGAGCACTGCGCCTTCCACTTCACACATAGATTCTTATCATTCTAATGAATCACATCTTCCTTTCTTATCCTATTTTATACGTACATACATATACACGCACTCACATAAGTATTAGTAAAAGAACGTAGCCATCAAGTTGACGTCTTGGCAAGAGAGTCGGTGTAAACATACATACGCACTCCAGCTATAATCCCCGAAGGGGTAGGTAGAGGTGTAACCAGTACACCCACATTTCACCGAGCGTATCTCCGTCCCATGATGTGATAGCGGGGCGAACCTATCGCCATACCGGGCACAAATTCCAGACTCCGGGCTGATAATGAGCATTTCGTAATAGAAAAACCCAATACCACTTTACCCGACCCGGGGATCGAAGCCGAGACCTCAGCGTTCGCCTCAATCGTAACGCGTACGCATTACAACTGCGCCACCGAGGCAGTCATCCTGATTTATACTGGGTTCTAGACTAAGATCTAAGGTAGAACTTAACTTATCTCTTGGTCGACAGTTCGCTTAAAGATAAAGAAATGACAAGTGCTTACACCGTGCTGTCGTCAGCGGATCTCTTGTGACTGCCGACTCTTGTGTTCCGTTTTGAAAGACATTGATGGCAATCAAATTATATCGCATTATGAGACATAACATCGTCTATATCTGAGTGAAGAGCCATTAAATACTTTGTAATTCTAAATGCTGGGTGGTGATGCGAGCTAATTATGGGCAGGATGGCGCATACCATCACGCGTTGCTTGCTCGTCTCGTCACTTAGGCAAAACACAACGCGAGTGTGTTTGATATAATGAAGGGGTACTGGTTCCGTCTACCCTTTACCCTAGAGGCCTAGATACATATGGGTGCCCTGATGTTGACACATTTGATAGGTCACCAGGCCCGCATGTTAGTTTCTCCTTTTAACTAACCCTTTAAAATTAACCGCGCTACTAACTTTTACAATTAATTTAAAATAGAGTTTGTTTTTGTTTGATGTAATAATACAGAGTGTCCAGATCAAGTAGATAAAAATTGTACAATTATTCAGCTTTACCATGGCACAAGTGGCACAAAAATAATTTTAATGTATTTTTAATTAATGTAGGTAATTGAAAATTCATAAGAATCCGAGCAGATTCTCTATTCACGTATTTTTAGGTACTAGGGGCTAGAAGCCCCTAATAGGCTCGCTACCCTCGCTTTTCGCTAATAAGGCTTACTAGCAAAAAAATATTTGTTATTGCAATGTGATATTAACGTGACGTTTTTAACGTAAACAAACGAAATTAAAAAAATAATATAGTGAAAAACTGTTTTACTGTGAAGAAGATTTAATCAATTCAAGATCTCTAATTAATAATGAATGAAATAATGTTTCTTACATTAAGGGCGATGAATGAATCAAGTGAATGAATGACTAAATCGTTGTATAAAATCCAAGAGGAGAAAAACCAAGAAAAGACGTGATTCTTCATTCCGATTTTTGTTGAAGTATCGTTCTTTTAAAAATCGAAATTTTAAGATAGAGACTTGAAATGAGGTTCATATGACTGAGAAAGCTTTCATCTTTCAGTTGATATAGATATTTTCTTTGTAACATAATGAGTCTGAGAGCATCGAATTTATATATATCTCGAAACGCATAAATTTTACTAAAAAGTGGCTTTTAGATTTTAATGAAAATATCGGTCCGTTTTTAATTATTTTTAAACAAATGAGGTCTTGTTTGGAGGAGAAATGTCCGTAAATTTAGATTGTAAAAAAAAACTACGATCCTTTTTGGGCGAGTTTTCGTAACCTGAACATGAAAAAGTCAATATTTTTCCACAAAACATAAAATAAAAACTTAAAGTCCGACGAATATGAGACATATCTTACTTTTTTCCCCACATTATTTTGCATCGATTGGAATCGGTCTCGACCCCATACCCCCAGCGGTTTCAGAAGTTATCGTAATCTGAACATAAAAAAGTCAAGCTTTTTCCACAAAACATAAAATAAAAAAAAACTTAAAGTCCGACGAATATGAGACATATCTTACTTTCTTCCCCATATTATTCTGCATCGATTGGTATCGGTCTCGACCCCATACCCCCAGCGGTTTCGGAGGAGTTAGCGTGACAAGCTTTTAGCAGCGGCGGCAGCGCCAGTTACTATTTTTTAGAATAGAGAGATAAGTACGCATAGCATTTAACCCTATAGTTTCTACTCACATATACTCACGTGGCGCAGTTGGCAAGTAGCCGGCTGCGCGTCGGTTCGATTGCCAAACCGAGATTTTTTTTGTGTGATCCATAAATATTTGTTTCGGGTCTGGGTGTTGTGGGACTGCAAGCCCCTCGTTCCTAATACCCACGATACGGGTTAACCTAGGTCCTGGCCCCACACTAGTATGTCAGGACTATATGTGTGACTATTGGGTGTATTTATGTATTATATTTTTCCCGGGTCGGGTAAAAGTGATATTGGGTTTTCTATTACAAAATGCACGGTATTAGCCCGGAGTCTGGAATTTGTGCCAGGTATGGCGATAGGCTCGCCCCCTATCACATCATGGGACGGAGATACGCTCGGCGAAATGTGGGTGTACTGGTTATACTTTTGCCTACCCCTTCGGGGATTACAGGCGTGAGTACGTATGAATATTTTACCCGGTTTTTAAAATCGACTTAATAGATTGCGACGGCTCAATAGCCACCATTGTTTGCTGAACCGATTCAATTTACATGTTACTGTACTTTGCTGAATCAAGTTACATCATGTTATTACCTGCCAAGATATAATCTCGTCCCTAATTGTCTGAGAGTAAATTGAAACGCAAACCTTTATTGTCCGTGAAACGTATCATGTTTTATGTCCCATATTCTTTTATGTGTTTATGACGTTGAATCTGGGAGGAAGCAATAAACCTACATATAACACATTTGCAACTGCATACATCGCTCTGTTTCAACACATAACCTGAAAATTTTATACATTTAATCTCGTTTTACAACTCCATGTGTAAAAGTACATACATACATACGCACTCACGCCTGTAATCCGCGAAGGTGTAACAAGTACACCCACATTTCGCCGAGTATATTTCCGTCCCATGATGTGATAGGGGCGAGCCCATCGCCATACTGGGCACAAATTCCAGACTCCGGGCTGATAATGAGCATTTCATTATAGGAAAACCCAATATTACTTTTACCCGACCCGGGGATAGAACCTGAGACCTCAGCGTCAGCCTCAGTCGTAACACGTACGCATTACAACTACGCCACCGAGGCAGTCCAATATGTAAAAGTAGGCTCTCCAATGTGTTGATTGCAACAGCATTAAATATATACAACAGTCCATTCTGTCATGCCCGTGGACTGATGTGGCAGAAGGACTCTGGAGATTGACGACTAATATCTAGTTGTGCAATTTTCCTTATTTTAGTTTAAATAGTAATTTAAGATATAATAGGGTTGGTGTGTCCGTGTGGAAAAGAACCCTAAATGTGAGTCGGTGTTCCAGTAAATTCACAATTTTCGATATAACCCAACTGGTCAAAACCCCGGGCGTAAATGATGAGAGTGGCATTAACCATCAGGCGAGCAACTTGCTTGTCTGTCATTCAGACAAATGAAAAATATCTGAGCCTTTATATACCATAATATAATATCTAACAACGGCTGTTAAGTTTAGATCTACTGTTCAAGTAGGCGTTTGCATCTCATTGTAGAGAATGCATACATACTAAGTATGTATCCGCTGAATAAACTTCGCCGTGCTAACGAACTGGCGGCAGAAATAAACTAAGCAATAGAACCAATATAGACGGCCTCTCGCGTACGAGCGACCTACCACTTAGTATAAGTGTTACCAGTTGCTTAAGTAAGTGGCCCACTTGCTCGTATGCGACATATTGCAAAGATTTTTCAATAATAAAAAATAGGCTCTCACACAGACCAAACACTTTAGCGTAATAACTGTTTATACAGCTGTCGTCCCCAAACAGAACAAGTCGAAAGGAAAATTAACTAACTTTTAATACTAACCACGATCCAAAAAGTTCTAAACAAACATTCCCAAACGCAATATACTTTAATAAAAATCTAATAAAATCACCGAGTTTTAAACCAATAACACAAGAGATACAGACGAGTACAAAAATGTGTACACATTTCATTTTCACATAATAAAAGTATCAAATAAATGAAGTATGCTTGGATGACGGATGAGCAGGTCGCTCATCTGTGGGACCCTCAGTAAGGGCGGGGAATCGCATCTGCATATACACAGTAGCAACACTCAGAACTTTAAATAACGAGGTACTGCATGGCATTACAAAGTCTTCGTCACCACGAGAGAAAACTTATTTAGTTTCATAATACTCAGTAATTTACCAAAAACATGTAGGTATCCATTAAAATTTTAATGAATCTTTGCTATCTATTTAGCAATGTTTCATTAAAATTTTAATCGATGGATAATTCACGGGGGGTGCATACGCACTCACGCCTGTAGTCCCCGAAAGGGTAGGCAGAGGTGTAACCAGTACACCCACATTTCGCCGAGCGTATCTCCGTCCCATGACGTGTCAGGGGGGCGAGCCTATCGCCATACCAGGCACAAACTCAAGGCTCCGGGCTGATACTGAGCTTTTCGTAATAGAAAAACCCAATATCACTTTTGTCCGACCCGGGGTTCGAACCCAAGACCTCAGCGTCAGCCTCAGTCGTAACGCGTACGCATTGCACCTGCGCCACCGAGGCAGTCACAGGCAATTATGCTTAGTGGTTACATATAATGTACTCGACTGTACATAGCGTAGTCCCAAACGATATTGTCTCGAGAAGTGTTCGGCAGAATGGGTGCAAATTAGATCTCGCACCTGCGTGGAAATTGTATCATATTTTATATCTACGACTCGGGAGATCGGAAACGATACCATTTACAATAGAAATGTTCCCTCTTGGTTATATTTTTACTACAAGCCTACGTGGCTTTATGTCTATATAACATTAAATATGTTATTCTACATCTCCTATCAATAGTATGTGGAGTGATTGAATAAAACTGGATAATTTATAGTGATTCAAAAATATTAACACACTTAGGCCCGATTCGACCAAACAAGGATAAGGTTTTCTTCTTCTTCTTAGTCGGTCTCTTCATTGCAGAAGGTCGTGTCTAGCTTGAAGTAGTGATCACCCCATGCACTATACTCTTCCATGTGGTCCTGTCTTCGGCGGTCTTAATTGCTTTAGATATCGGCAGGCCAGTGATCGTCTTTATCATGTTTGACCAGCGGATAGGTGAACGACCACGAGGTCTTCTTCCGTTGACCTGGCCGACTACCATAAGCTTTTCCAGATTGTCAGGGTTCCTACGAGCAACATGTCCGAAATAATTGAGTATCCGTTGAAAGCATAAAGTGGATAGCCTTGTGGTTATTCCGAGCTCCTTAAGAATCGACACGTTGGTTCGGCGTGCGGTCCAAGCTATTCGTAACATACGCCAGGATTTACGCACGGATAAGGTTTTATCCGTGCGTAAATCAGATCCTCAGAGATAATTCGATTTTACGTTTTACAAGGTATGTAGGCAGTTCATATATGAGAGACCGTCTGGGTTGGTACCACCGGTTTGTCTATTTATGCCGCCAAACAGCAGTGTTTAAGCACTGTTGTGTTTCGGCTTGAAGGACATTGAAGCGAGTGAAATTACTGGGCATATCAGACTTAAAATCGTATGTCTCGAGGTGACGAGCGTAGTTCAGTGCCATGCAGTGTTCTGTAATCCAGAGTTCTGTGTGATGTTGCTTCTATTTATGGGCAGACGTGAAGCTTAACATCAGGCGAGCGACCTGCTCGTCTCGTCATTCGAGCAAATAAGAAAAACCTACTGATTAAAAAATAAATACCTACATTATACGAGAATATGAATATACACGGCCGGCGGATTAACGATTTTACTTCTACTCGACAGCTTAGAAAAATGACAGACAAGTAGCGACATCTGTTATTATACTCTGCGAGTGACTGACTCTCATTTTATTCTTTAAATAGTATTGCGCGAAAACTATTAGAAATTTTGGGTTAGCGAAAAGAAGATTATAAATTATAACATACACATTTGTATTTTTATTATTTTAACACGCAAATAACAAAATAAATGATTGCACTATACGCTTTTTGAAATAGGTACCAACATACATACTATAATAAATAATAAATAATAATAAATACACCCAACAGTCACACACATAGTCCTGACCCCACACTAGGTAAACCTGTATTGCGGGTATCAGGAACTACGAGGGACTTGCGGTCCCACAACACCCAGACCCGAGACCAATATTTGTGGTTCACACAAACATTTGTCCCGGTGTGGGAATCGAACCCACGGCCTCTCGCTTCGCAGCCATCTACTCGCCCGCTGCGCCACGGAGCTGTCTACTACTACTGTAGAGTATGTTTAATACTTAGGCTCAGTGACTGCAGTTTGAGCCAGGCAGTGAGCGCATTATACCCAAAATTTAAAGAGCACTCGTCCAGGTGACCTCTAAGCCCCCTCGTAGTTACTTACACACCCACAACTTTCTATATACGTACATGTCTGCCACAGCAGGGTAACCGTATTACTCGTAGAAACTTTGTACCAAAGGTGCACTTCTGCCGCAGCAGTCTAACCATATACATTTCTCGCCACAGCGACTCAACCACATATAATAAAAGACTTTAATGTAAACTACTAGACAAGCTGCGCGGTACATAGAAAGTGTACCAATAAGTTGCGGTCAATTGACCGTAACTCAATATTAGCATCTCACTTACTCTCAACTAGAACCCCTATCGCGCTCCCTGTTTGAGAGCTGTCAAACTTCCGCGATATATGACACAAGTTTACTTCTAAACAACCTGTCTAGTAGTGTACATTGAAGTCTTTGCATAGAAAACTCATAAAGCACAAAGATATACCGAATTATAGTCATCATGATTATAGTCTAGCACTTACCATTAAACTCGACTTTGTTGCACTACACACACGGTTCACAACACTTGTATAAACCACTAACTTTACAATCCACTCTCAAAAAAAAAACCCTATAGTCCTCAGTTACCTCCATTATACACTTTCATGCAGTATTTATCTACCCACAATATTTTAGAATTATTTTTTTGCTTTATACCGACTTTTATAACAGCAAAGTTACTTTTTCACTAGCACTGTAGAATAAACGTCCCACTGCTGGGCACGGGCCTCCTCTACTTAATGAGAGTGGCCAGGCCTTGGTCCACCACGCTGGCCTAATGTGGGTTGGCAGACTTCACATACCTTTGAAATTATTGTGGAGAATTTCTCAGCTATGCAGGTTACTTCACTATGTTTCCTTCACCGTTAAAGCAAACGATAATTAACAACGAGTACATATGTAAATTAGAAAAGTCAAATAAAAGTCCGAGGTGTATACTCTTGGGTCTGGTTTTGAACCTGCGACTTTTGTCTCGACAGTCCATACCACTACCCCGCTGAGTTATTGCTGTTAACAATAAACAATTAAAATATTTCACGGTTTTCTGCGACAGGTGTGAAAATCTATTAACAATTCAACAAATGTCTTTGTCTTTAGACGGCTTACATCTTCATTCATTCGTTATTCACTTACTATAGTAATTAATTATGTTTACGCAAATATTACACATTTAAATAAAACTAGTTTATACGAATTTTATCGCGGTTTAAATTTATTTAAGTCCCGACGTTTCGAAAGCTTTTAGCCTTCGTGGTCACGGGAGAGACTGAGGTGTAGGTCGTCTCGAAAAGTTAATATTACATTGCCTACCTTCGTCTATTTTTTTTTTTAAACTCTTCAAAAGGAGTTCAAAAGTGATTCTTATCACTAAGGGTTCATATAGACGCTGCAGTTCCCTCTGCCGTTGACATTTGCACGATGCCGTACGTCTCATGTCACAGGTACAAAATATGTAGCACGCAAAGACTTTAATGTATACTACTAGACAAGCTGCGCGGTACATTGAAACTGTACCACTAAGTTGCGATCAATTGACCGTAACTCAATATTATCATCTCGCTTACTCTCAACTAGAACTCCCATCGCGCTCCCTCCCTGTCAGCTGTCAAACTCCCGCGTTATGTGACTCAATTTTACTTCTAAACAGCCTGTCTAGTAGTATACATTAAAATCTTCGGTAGCAGGTTTGGTTTTCATACAAATTGAAGCCACCTACATATAGGTATATCTACATCTGAATACAAACCACAGCTTAATAATACGCTATCCCAACTATCCGCGACTAACAGGCGGCGCCGCAGAATATTCGGGCTCTTTTTCGGCAGAATCACGCAGCCGAAACATTACCTTATTAGTTTCGCCTCAACAACGAAATACAGAAACCTCCACAAATATTGTAAAGTAAGTATAGCTCTATATGACGCGCTCTATCAAGCCTCGCACTTTCCAATTTTGTGTAAGTGAACAATTCTGATTCGGTCAAGCGTTAATGATCAATGACGTCTGTCAAAGTCAATGACGCCGTACGTTTTGACAGTACCGTTGAATGATTTTACTTCAAAAAAGGAGGTTCTCAATTCGGCGCGTTTTTTTTTGCTTCTTTTTTATGTATGTACATCGATTTCTCCACCAATCGTAGACCGATTTTGTAGGAAAAAAAATCACTCTATAGAGTTTATCTGCCATGTGGTCCCATATAAATTTGGTTAATATCTGATGACGGTGTACGGAGAAAAAAAAACTCCTCAACGGACAAAAGTACACTCGTCGCGATTGTGTTATTGTATTGGAATTTACATGCTATTGCTGTACATTGAAGTCGGTTTGTAAGTTTTGTTAAACGTTGTATTATGTGCCTCAACAGTCGCCAGAATTATGCCGTATTGATGTCACTTTGCTGTGTTAGAATAAAAAAGTCACGTATCGTACAAACGCGTAAATTCAGGATTGACGCTCGCTTCTAACGATTGACAAGACATCGGATATCCATAGTTCAATGGCGACACGCGCCATTTTAGATTAAACGATTTCTACCTCTTTGTAACATTTTATAGCAAAAACTATCAACAAAATACATATAAATGCTCGACCACAAAATATAAAACTCCGTTTTAAGTATATTTTATCCGCTTAATAAAACTGATACAATATCATTTTAACTATCACAGGATTTTCCCTAACGTCTCTCTATACATTCATAAAATGTCAAACGTAAGAATTTTCCACGTCCATCATCGGGGTCGTTAAACTTATATAGAGCATAAACTATCCGGCTCGAAGGACCATAATAATAAAGCGCGTCATTTATCGCCACGCGGGCGGCGGACATATCACATTTTGATCGAACCATTCAATCCCCCACAACATTTGTGTAAGGATTTCTAAATCTATGCCTATTTAAATAAATAAATAAATAAATACACCCAACAGTCACACACATAGTCCTGACCCCACACTAGGTAAACCTGTGTCGTGGGTATCAGGAACTACGAGGGACTAGCGGTCCCACAACACCCAGACCCGAGACCAATATTTGTGGTTCACACAAACATTTGTCTCAGTGTGGGAATCGAACCCACGGCCTCTCGCTTCGCAGCCGGCTACTCGCCCGCTGCGCCACGGAGGCTGTCATATTATTTACATATAAATAAAATTGAATTGTCTGTGGTTTCGAAGTTACAGCTTTTTCTGCAGCTCCTATGTTTATTTGTACCTTTTTTTATGGCATAGGCCGGAAAACGAGCAAGTGGGTCACCTGATGGTAAGTGATCGCCACCGCCCATGTACGCCCGCAATACCAAAATAATCATGGGTGCGTTGCCGACCTTAAAGAAAAGGGATAATTAAGGGATTGGGAACGGGAGGGGGTTTGGCCTCCGGATATCTCACTCACCGTACGAAACGCAGCAGCAAGCTGTTACTTTACGCCGCTTTTCTGTGAGTGGTAATGACCCGGACGAGCCGAGACATAATTTCTTAATGCCTAATAAATTCCCGGCATAAATATCCTTCTAACTGGAACACGACTTTGCTTGTACACTGCTTGGCGGCAGAAATAGAGCAATACAGATGGCCTCTCCCATACGAAAGACTTACCAAAAGTGAAAAATAGATAGAGAATGTAACATTTATTTAAATTAAAATCGTCTGGCTGTATGGATGTTAGACTGTGTCCACAGCCCCGTATCCAGTGTTCCCTTGTCTCTCGGCCATCGACCACAGCACAACAATTGTGTGGGGGACTGTAAAAATGTATTTCACACTGAGCTCGTTATCGCGGAATACTTTGAAATAAAATTTTATTGCTTTCATCCTCTGGGTATTTTTTTTTTATATCATAACTTTCTATGACATCGCTTGCCATTTTTGAGGTTATGTATTTAACCCGTACATACGGTTACTACATACATACTTACATACATAAGTATGTATGTCAGTAAACATATTAAAATATTACATCTCTTGTACAAATTAATGATAACTGTGTCTACTATTAAATAAATTAAAAAAAAAACTCCGAGATTTTCTGGGAAACTAATGAATCATACATACGCATTCGAACTCACGCCTGTAATCCCCGAAGGGGTAAGCAGAGGTGTAGCCAATAAACCAACATTTCGCCGAGCGTATCTCCATCCCATGATGTGATAGGGGACGAGCCTATCGTCATACCGGGCACAATTCCAGACTCCGGGCTGATACTGAGCATTTCGTAATCCAATATCACTATTACCAGACCCGGAGATCGAACCCGAGACATTAGCATTACAACTACGCCACCGAGGCAGTCAAATAAATAACTAACAAGCAATACAATACATTTGGAAGATATACTCAAGCTAGTTACTGTCCCTTTTCCGCTTGAAATGCTTTCATTAAACGTATCCTTTATTAACTACTTTCTAGAGCGGGATTTATCTTACTTACACTTTTAGTACCGTTTAAATCGTGCTCGTCCTCGTTATATCAAAATAAAGTTTTTTTAATTACTGTAAAGAAATACTGGTTCGGTGTCGCAGTTGTAATGGGTTCGCGGTGCGACTGCTGTGCTGAGGTCCCCGGTTCGACCCCCGGGTCGGGTAAAAGTGATATTGATTTTTTCTATTACGTAATGTTCAGTATCAGCCCGTAGTCTGGAATTGTGCTCGGTATGGCGACAGGCACGTCCCCTATCACATGGGACGGAAATAAGCTCGATAAAATGTGGGTGTATTGGTTCCACCACTTCAGGTATTACAGGCGTTAGTGCGTATGTATGTAAAAAATTAATAAATAAAAAATACGCCTAACAGTCACGCACACAGTTTTGACCATACTTGAGACCATACTATGAGAGACTTTCGGTCCCACAACACCCAAAGCCGAAACAACTATTTGTGGATCACGCAAACATTTGTTATTTTTATTTTTTTATTGCCCTAGATAGACAGACGAGCGGGCGGCTCACCTGATGGTAAGAGGTTACCACCGCCCATGGACCTCAGCAATACTAGAGCACAGACAGGCCGCTGCCTAACGTTAAAACGCAAACATTTATCTCAGGGTTTGTGTCTTTGTGCTGAGAATCGAACCCGTCAAAACACAAACGTATTATCACAAACTGGTATTTACATGAAATATTGTACGATAAGCCTTCGGTTTCCACAACAGTAAACAGCCTGAATAATATATAAAAAATAAATCACAATAATTTTTTTATTCGTTTTTGTGAACTAATAAAATAGCTGAAGTCATGCGTTTCACATACTTATTGTTTTTTGTTCGTGCATTCGAATGCATAGATTTAAAAATTAATGGAGAAGTTTCATTTGATTTGAGAATATCGGATTTGGACTACAAAAGTGGTTCAGTGCAAGTGTTCGTGGGAGATGGGGGAGTGGAGATCCCAGGGGATGAAGTGGAAACAGGGACAGTAAAAAATAACGTTGAAAACCCTAGAGAAGTAAGGATACACTTGGTCCAATTAAATTTTATTAGCAAATATTATAATTCAAAATGACCGCGCGCTTGAACTCCTGTTATTTTTCGAATCGAAAATTTAAACAGAACTAGTGATTCCCTGAATTGAGTTTTAAACCCTGTATCTCACCGGTTACTCAGCCTAAGTACGCTGCCAGTTGACCAGACCATGTTATAGAATGATTTGGGTTGTAGTTTTAACGACTGGCACCTGCCTGACAACAACTCCTCTGGGGAGAAAACACTCAAACCCGAAACAAATATTTGTGGATCACATAAAATCTTTGTCTGAAATCGAACCCGTGGCCTCTCGCTTCCACACCCAATGCGGCTATTATTATTGTTTAGTTATTAAGTTTCCTACCAATAGAATAAATAAAATACTATTTTTAATATAGTCAGGTTAGAAATCCACTTACTTTGCGCTTGAGCATGGCTTTTGACGCGCTTATGACATTGAATGATGCAGCATAATAATATTATCTTGTTCAGATGATTAGTCCGAGCGAGGGGCGGCAGGTGACGGCAGCGGCGATGGTGGAATGCGCATACCAGTATCCAGAGAAGGAGCAAGTCAACGCTATGCTCAGCAATATGATGAACCAGCTTACCAAGGTCTTTGTCTTTTTCTAAATGATTTCTATCTGAAATAATACGCGCCTCCACTGATTCTTGAATACTGTACACAAAATTGTCTCCCGTGGGGTTGACGTCAGACGGGCAGCCGGTCGTAAAAAGTATAAGCCAAATCTTTCTGTAACGTATTAAAAATAGCATGTTGTGGGATAAGAGAAGGTGGAAAAAGAAGACTGTAAACAAAATTTAGTAGTGGAAGAATGAAAAGCGCTAGATTTTAGATCACGCAACTATCGAAGCACTTTTAACTTCATCGAAATTGATATATAATTATACTTAGTTTAAATTAATTCTGTAGACTTCTAATCAAATTGTCGCTCTCGTACCAGATTATTGTATGAATGCTTATAGTGATATTTTTCCCTAAAATAACGGCCAAATGCAAGTAAGAGTCACACACGGAGGGTGCCTTACGTTGCTTTGTCTTTTTAGAGTTTCGTAGCCAAATGGCAAAAATGGAACCCTTATATTTTCGACATGGCCGCCTGTCCGTATGACCGCGGGATACTTGCAGTTACACTACAGAACCCTTCACTATGAATGGTCTGACACTTCATGAGTGGTAGAGCCACGCCGTAGACACTCGTCTACAGCATGTATGGGCCGGCTCTTCCGGGTCATTACCACTGTCTTAAAGAAAACCGGGGTAAAGTAGCAGCTTGCTGCTGCGTTTCGTACGGTGAGTGAGATATCCGGAACCCCCAAACCAAAACCCCCTACCCTTGCCAATCCCTTAATTATCCCTTTCCTTGAAGGTCGGCAATGTACCCATGATTCTTTTGGTATTGCGGGTGTACATGGGCGGTGTCGATCACTTACCATCAGGTGACCCACTTGCTCGTTTGCCGGCCTATGCCATAAAAAAAAGCACTTGCCGGTTTTATTTATCTTTTAAATAACATAACACATATTCTGTGAAAAATTCTGTCGGATTCCTATCCGACAGATTTTTTTATTATTAGTGTTTGTTCCAGATAAACGGTGTATTTTAATAATAAGGTTCCATTCCTTTGGGTACGAACCCTGAACTGATGTTTGAGACTTGTAAGTCACCAACTGCTCAGTCCAAAAGATACTTATATGTAGACTCATATCTAGATTTGTAACAAATGAAAACTCACCCATTCTCGATGATTCTCGAACTTCCCTCCGCGGTGTTTCCTCAGCGTTATGACATGTCCTTCTTCAAACAAGCCTTAAAAAAATATTTCCTCGGTAGGCAACGACTTGGCTGTGCTCCTGGCATTGCCAATGTCTATGGGCGATGGTGACTACTTACTATTAGGTGGGCCGTCAGCTCGTTTGCCTTCGAAAGCCAATAAAATAACAACATATCTAGAAATAATTTTATAACTGCATTTTCTATTATCTGCTAAGGTGTTTATCCGCATCCACGAATACGTTATGGATGAAGATACACGTCGTCTGGAGACCAGGTTCAGGGTGGTCGGCAAGAAGGACACCGCCTTCTTTGAGAATATTTACAATAATATGTCGCAGGAGTATAGGTACGTCCTGGTAATTGTTGCAATTAATAATTAGACTCTACTACTGAGAGTAACAGAATCGCTCTACCAGGAGGTCAATTCTCGTAATTTCCATTCATTGCCATTATTACCATTGCGAGACTAGAGTCTCAGCGTCAAGAAGGTTGCAAATGCCATTCTCTTTAACCAATAATCAACGTCAAATGCACCTAGCATTAGCAGTAGCATTATACCGTTTTGGCTTCAGTCAACTTTTATTCTACATTCAATCTCATTACGATCTATGTTCACATTTGATGTTGATTATTGGTTTAAGAGAATGTCATTTGCAACTTTCTTGACGCTGAGACTAGATCGGAATGATATTATGAACATTTAAAATTACGAGAATTGGCCTCCAGAAATAATGAGAATATTTTGGCTGATCAATTTCATAATACATACAATAGGTGATTTATTTTCTAGACAGTTCTACAACGACACAGCAGAGCGAGTAGACCGCACCACACGCGATCCTTGTCAGCATCAGGACGAAATAAAGCAAATGTGGAAGGATCTTTTGGAAAAGTCTCTTGTCACACTGCGCAGGGCGGCTGCACAGTGCATCAATGAGTATTTGAAGGTCCTCCATACTGAAGTTACAGCAGAACGAAAACGAGTAATCGGGTCACTTAATGATATAGAATACAATGGTCTAGAAACACTCACAATGCCATGAACTGAGGGTGTTTCTCCAATTTTTAGAGACAGAAATGGGGATTCGAAAAATTGTTTTTTTGGACTCCGATTATAAGTTTTATCTACAGCATGAATGGGCCGACTCGGTCGGGATATTACCACTATGACACAGAAAACCAACATTTGTTTGACAGCTCTGATAAAAAAGGCAGTTTTCTGTGAGACACTGACCTGTGGTTGAGTGATAGAGCCACGCTGTAGACAGTTTTGTCTACAGCATAAATCCGGGTCGCGTTGCCACTATGACACAGAAAACCGGCGTAAAGTAGCAGCTAGCTGCTTTGGTTCGTACGGTGAGTGAGATATCCTGAGGCCCGAATCCCCCTCCCTTTACCAACCCCTTAATTATCCCTTTCCTTTTATAATCCTTTTGGTATTATGGGCGTACATGGGCGGAAGAGATCACTTACTCGTTCAGGTGACCCACTTGCTCGTTTACCGGCCTATGATATAAAAAAAGACAGTGATAACTGCTCGTATACAAAATTGGCAACAGCGTAGCTAAACTTGTAGACTGTAGACAAGTGTTTAATTGAACTACAAACGATCCCAATTCTAGCTTCGATATTAATTTTTGAAGTGGCCGCAAATATTTGTTTCCAAACCGAACACCCTCATTAAAATTCAAGACCCAATAAATATTAGTTAGGGATCAGAACTAAATATTAAATTGCTTGTTTGGTGTGTATTTATTGGGGACATCAATACATTAAAATCTTTGGGCTAAGAGAGTTTATTGATTTATATTGAATCCCGTTCAATAACATTTTGCGTATGTGTACTGACTTAAAAAAGAGGTTCTTAATTTGTCTGTTGTTTTATGTTTCTTATTTTATATATATTTGTTTGTTAAAAAGCAATGATAGACCAGCGGGGAGTCATACTGACTGTAGAGATGAAAGTCGCAGGTTCGATACCAACCCCAAAAATGCACCTCAGAGTTTTCTAAAGTTACGTATGGGCATAGGCCGGCTAACGAGCAAGTGGATCCTGATGGTAAGTGATCTCCACTGCGCATGAACGCCCAGAATACCAAAAGAATCATGGGTGCGTTGCCGACCTTAAAGGAAAGGGATAATTAAGGCATTGGGAAGGGGAAGGGGCTTGGGCCTCCGGATATCTCACTCATCGTACGAAACGCAGCAGCATGCTGCTACTTTACGCCGGTTTTCTGTGAGACAGTGGTAATGACCCGGACAAGCCGGCCCATACATGCTGTAGACAAAAGTGTCTATAGCGTAGAGTCACGCCATTCAATCAATGATCGCTTGCTTTAACTGTGAAGGAAACATTATGAAGAAACCTGCATACCTGAAAAGTTCTCCATAAGAATTTCGAAGGTATGTGAAGTCTGTCAACCCGCATTAGGCCAGCGTGATGGACTAAGGCCTTACACCTCTCATTCAGTAGAGAAGACCCGTGCCTAGTATTGGGAGGTGTATAATACAGGACTAGTATTATTATTTTATTTGTTTGTGGGATTTAAGAACCACCTCCTTTTAGAAGTTGATTGGATACTGTTTTCCATCGTAGTTGTATTAAATATTCTGTGATTCTACTCTTTCATTCTTTAAGGTCCAGAATAGAAGTGCAGATACAAAGACCCGTAACAAATTGGAGCTGTTCCTGGCAGAAGAAATGAGCAAGATAAAGTCCAGTCAACTAGATGTATTATGTGACAAATTCCAATTATGCTATAATGAACTCTTATGACATGGAAATAAAGTATCTTAATCTTATTATGTTACTCAGTTTGGAAAAGGCAACTTATCAATCTATGTTTTGGGGCACTTTACATACAATTTTAATACTTTTCCGAGTGGTAGAGCCATGCTGTAGACAGTTTTGTCTACAGCACGAATGAGTCGCCTCGACCGGTGACGACCAATGCTCACAAAAAAATGACGTAAAGTATCGGCTTGCTGCTTCGTTTCGTACGGTGAGTAACATATCCGGTGGCCCAAGTCCCCCTTCCTTCCCAATCCCTTAATTATCCCTTTCCTTTAGAGTCGGCAACGGGCTCATGATTCTTCTGATACTGTGATTGTACTGTACATGCGCGGGGGAACTTACTTACCATTAGGTTACCCATATGCTCGTTTGCCGGCATATGCTATAAAACAACTTCTTAACCCACGACAAAATATAGGGGGAGGTTATAAGTTTCACTTTTTTGCCACTCTGTGGGTGTATGTGTTGCACCTAGACGAATATACCGATATTATAATCACCTTTCATTAATTCCTTACACATACATACAGTTCATCCTTCCATTAACATTCACTCATCACACCCGCACTTAACCATCACTCTCCCTCGCTGTAATGATAGCTTAAAGCTATCATTGCCCATTCCTTAAACACAGATTTAATTAACATCCACTGTTTTTATTAACACATATAAATGTCACTGAAGTATGAGAGAGGATACTGATTTCTGTAATACAGGTCACTGAACCTAGCACAGAGATGCCTTTTTTTTATTATTATTTTTTATTACATTGAATGACGAGACGAGCAGGTCGCTCGCCTGATGGTAAGCGCCACGCCTGCCCATAAACAGAAGCAACGCCACACAGAACTTTAAATAAAGCACTGCATGACACTGGACTGCGCTCTTCACCCCGAGACATAAGATGTTGACTTATAATGCCCATTAATTTCACTGGCTTCAATGTGCCTCAAACTGGAATACAACAGTAATTACACACCGCTGCTTGGCGGCAGAAATAGACAACTAGGGGGGACCTACCCAGATGACCTCTCGCTAACTAAGTAAAACACGGAGATAGTGTATCGCATGACAAAGTCGAGAATGTAACAATGCTTTTTAAAGCCGCGTCTAAGATTCCATTTCCTTTTATATTGTCTCCTTTTCCTACGAGAAACTCTCTTTAATAACTCTTATAGCTATTAAGAGTTATTAAAGAGAATGTCTGAAATACATAAAAGTTCTTAAAAAATCAAAATCGTCCTTTGTAAAGTTAATAATTTATTAATTTTAAATTCTTAATTAGATAATGTTAAGGATCTAATTAACAATACTTATATTATATAAACATACGCAATATTATATTACAAGAAGGTATATAAAAAAAAAACTATAGTATAAATTTATTCGAATATTAATAATCCATAAATAAATATACATTGATACATTGAAATAAATAACATTTCAATTGAGATATGCCTATCTGTCGTTAAACAAACCAAACCATTCATATTTAACAACGCAATCACCCAAATATTTTACACAAACAAAATTTTAACAAATACACAAAGTAAATACAACAAAAATTTTACAATATTTTGTTAGCATTGTTATAAAATACTTAAGTTTCTACGCGTATTCTACTCGTTTAAATACTACGGTATGAAAAAATGGCCGCATACTTAAAATAATGTTTATTTAGGTTGCAAATATACAGTAAATTTGGCTTACTAAGGCGCTTCACGAGTAAATTACGATACATTAATACTTAAAATACGTTCATTAAACCATTGGGTGTAAAAATATCACGGCCATTTTAAAAGAAAAATGGCACTTTTAAACTATCGTATGAAGGCGGATAACCGCGACGTGTAGGGGGAGGAAGATATTCATTGCTTCTTCCACCTGCCCTTAGCCCACGCGCAGTGGGATCGGCGCAACATGCTTTATAACACATGTTACAGAAAGACTGCCTCGGTGGCGCAGTTGTAATGCGTTCGCGTTACGATTGAGGTCAACGCTGAGGTCTCGGGTACGATCCCCGGGTCGGGTAAAGTGCTATTGGGTTTTCTATTACGATATGCTCAGTATCAGCCCGGAGTCTGGAATTTGTGCCCGGTATGGCGATAGGCTCGCCCCCTATCACATAAGGGACGGAAATATGCTCGGCGAATTGTGGGTGTACTGGTTACGCCTCTGCCTACCCCTTCGGGGATTACAGGCGTAAGTGTGTATGTATACAGGAAGATTTGGCTTGGAAACTCAACCGGCCGCCTGCCTGACGTCAACCCATATGGGGCGAGAGGAAGATATTCACAATGGCGCCCAAAATTATACAAACCAACTTTATTTACATGGTCATCTCCTCTTAAGCGAGACTGGTCTATGTAGTTACTAGCGTATTGACTACTTCTGCCGCTAAGCAACAGTGTGTAAGCACTGTAGTATTACCGTTTGAAGGGCATTAAAGCCAGTGAAACTACTGGATATTATAAGACTTAACATGATAAGAATTAGGTTTCGGGGTGACGAGCGCAGTACAATGTCATGCCGTGCTTAGTAATATAAAATTATGTGTGGTGTTGCTTCTTTTTATAGGCAGGCGTGGTGCTTATCATCAGACGAACGACCTGCTCGTTTAGTCATTGAGGCTAATAAAAAAATGCACGGCAAGGTATGCAGAAAAATATTCCTTTCTCATACTTAATGGAAGTATTAGAACCACAAGTACTGTTATAGTATTTATATCTCTAAATTATAATTAAGAGTACATCTCCAAGAAGTTCACGTGGAAACTCCTCATGGCATCCATCATGCGTTGGAACTCTTCCTTGGGATGTAGTATCGTGGTCCTGAAGTGGAATGTACCTGGAAGCTGACCGAACCCTGTTCCTGGGACTACGCATACCCCTAGAAACAAAAAAACTAAATATAGAAAATGTGTCGCTAAAACCTGACCTCACTGCCTCGGTGGCGCAGTTGTAATGCGTACGCGTTACGATTGAGGCTAACGCTGAGGTCTCGGGTTCGATCCCCGGGTCGGGTAAAGTGGTATTGGGTTTTTCTATTACGAAATGCTCAGTATCAGCCCGGAGTCTGGAATTTGTGCCCGGTATGGCGATAGGCTCGGTATCACATAAGGGACGAAAATACGCTCGGCGAAATGTGGGTGTACTGGTTACACCTCTGCCTACCCCTTCGGGGGTTACAGGCGTGGGTGCGTATGTGTCACTTAAAATGACTTTACATAAAACAGAAAACCGTATATGTTACAGTTAATTCGTATTGATTAATCACTATTAAAGGTGAAACTTGCTATAAGGCCAAAATGACTCTCCTTCCCAATCCTTTAACTATCCCTTTCCTTTAAGGTCGGCAACGCATCCATGATTCTTCCCGTATTGTGAGTGTACATTAACAGTGGCGATCACTAACCATCAGGTGACCCACTTGCACGTGGCTTATGCTATAAAAACCTTGTGCGATTGGTGAAATACAGTCACTTTTCATTACGATCATTTTTGGTAAGGATGTTTATTCTGAAGTTGATTAATTTTCTGTATTAATTCTGCTTTTATAATAAAATTTTGGGTGGTATAGCCATGAGCCAGCCCTTTCATGCTGTAGACAAAACTATCTACAGCATGAATAGGCTGGCTCTTACGGGTCGTTAGCACCGTCTCACAGAAAATCAACGCAAAGTAGCGGCTCGCTGCTGCGTTTCTTACGGTGAGTGAGATATCCTGAGGCCCAAATCCATTTCCCCTTTCAGTAACGCGTCCATGTTTCTTCTGGTATTGTGGGCATTCATGGGCGGTGGCGATCACTTACTATCAGGTGTCCCAATTGCTTGTTAGTATAGGCTGGCAAACGAGCAAGTGGGTCACCTGATGGTAAGCGATCTCCACCGCCCATGTACGCCCACAATACAAAAGAATTATGGGCGCGTTGCCGACCTTAAAGGAAAGGGATAATTAAGGGATTGGGACGAGGAGAGGGATTTGAGCCTCCGGATATCTCACTCACCGTACGAAACGCAGCAGCAAGCTGCTACTTTACGCCAGTTTTCTGTGAGACAGTGGTAACGACCCGGATGAGCCGGCCCATTCATGCTGTAGACAAAATTGTCTACAGCGTGGCTCTACCACTCGTAGCTATACTATAATACTCTTTTATTGATTACGCAAAGCAGTCATGAAAAATAAAAACACAAAATTAAAGTCACTATCATAAGATAGATAGCCTAGCGCTATACTTCTGCTCTTTACGGAAGTGGTGGGTTCATAACGAACCCCTGGGTAGAGTACTTCTAACTTTTCAAAGTGACATGTGGATTTTTCGTTAATTATCTCTCGCTTTAACGGTGAAGGAAACATCGCAAGGAAACCTGAATACCTGAGAATTCTCCATCGGAATCTCGAAGGTATGTGAAATCCACCAACCAGCATTACACCATCGTGGCGGACACAAGTCTAACCCCTTTCAGTAATAGAGGCCCATGCCCAGCAATGAATCAGTAGTAATAATACAGGCCTGATAAAAAATACACAGTATGTATGAGAAAAACATCTCACCTGTTTCCTCAAGGAGCCTCAAGCAGTAGAACTCATCTGGGCTCATATTAAGGTCCCGTGCAGCGAGGTGGGCTCTCTCAGGGATCTCTATACGAGGGTACGCGAACATGGAACCCTGAAAAATTATTATTTTACGACGACAGCCTCCTTGGCGCAGCGGGCGAGTAGCTTCGAAGCGAGAGGCCGTGGGTTCGATTCCCGCACCGAGACAAATGTTTGTGCGATCCACAAATATTTGTTTCGGGTCTGGATGTTGTGGGACCGCAAGTCCTTCGTAATTCCTGATACCCACGATACAGGTTAACCTAGTGTGGGGTCTATGGGGACTATGTGTGTGACTATTGGGCGTATTTATTTATTTACTTGCTTTTGCTCGCGGCTCCGCCCGCGTGAATGTCATTTTCCGGGATAAAAAAGTACCTAAGTAACCTAAGTTACTCCTTATTACATCAGCTATCTGCCAGTGCAATTCCCGTCAAAATCGGTCCATGTACACCCACAATACCAGAAGAATCATGGGCGCGTTGCCGACCTTCAAGGAAAGGGATAATTAAGGGATTGGGAAGGGGACGGGGATTTGGGCCTCCGGATGCCTCACTCACGGCACGAAATGCAACAGCAAGCTACTTTGTCATTGGATGTCAGTGTTCTGTGAGACAATGGTAATATCCACCCGGTCTATAGAGCAAAGATCCATTCTTATTTGTTTGAGTACTTACATCAATCGGGTTGCAAAAATATCCTGGTATTGAATTAAATGTTTCGTATGCAGTCTTGGTCCGTTCAGTAAGCGTTCGATGTATATCGGAGAGTTCCTTCTCAAACTGTTCGTAGGATGGCTCTCCAGGACTCGGTGGTTTCATCTGAAATTACATTACATGATCACATTACCGTCTTGTATACTTACAATGCTGCAGGATTGATGAAATTATTTTATTTTATTTAAAACTTCAAGGCAGACATGCTAGAGGCATGCTTTGCCAGTCTACCTATGCTATGGGTGATGCAGATACGAGACAATGAGACGTGACGTGGATGTATATAAATCAAAATCAATAGCTTTATTTTTAAATAGGCCACAAAGAGCACAGGGGTTGAGAAGAAGCACCAAGAAACTCAACCGTAGGTAGGTCTTTTGTATAAAACACTATTAGTTTACATAGTATACATATGCACTAGCGCCTTTAATTCCCTAAAGGATAGGCAGAGGTGTTACCAGTACGCCGAGCTTAATTCCGACCCTGGAATTGAACCCGAGACCTCAACACAACAACAAATTACAACTGGGCCACCGAGGCAGGCATTATCAATTTATTGAATGCTGTGCTGAGGTCTCGGGTTCGATCCCCGGTCGGGTAAAGGAGATATTGGGTTTTTCGATGCCGAAATGCTCAGTTTTGTCCCGAGTCTGGTAATGTGCCCAATATGGCGAAAGGCTCGCCCCCTATCACATCTTGGGACGGCAATAAGCTCGGCAATATGTGGGTGTCCAGTTTACACCTTTACCTACTACTCCCTTTCGGGGATCACAGGCGTGAGTGCGTATGTACCTATATGTATTATGAGCTACATAATAAGCTCATGTTATGTTATTTATTTATTTATTAACTCTTTATTGTACACCATCATTGTATTTTGTTATGTTATGAAATAACCTAGTTTATACGGATTTTATCGCGGTTTAATTTTTATTTTAGTCCCGACGTTTCGAAAGCTTTTCAGCCTTCGTGGTCACGGGAGAGACTTGAGGTGTAGGTCGTCTCGAAAAGTTAATGTTACATTTGCCACCTTAATTTTAAATTATACATTTATTTTTTTATTATTTAAAAAGTTAGTTGACACTAATCCGATCTACGCAGAAAGAGCTCACGGTGCCTTGAGGTCAAAAAATTAAACCGCGATAAAATCCGTATAAACTAGTTTTATTTCAATGTGTAATATTCGCGTAAACCTAAGAAATCACTATGTTATATTATGCTGGTGCGGGTGGAACTTACCACACAGTCCAGTATACACTGTCCCAGCACAGTAGGGCACTGCATCACCGCCCGCGCCGTGTTGAACGCGAGCTGCACGCGCGCCTGCAGGTTCACGAGCTCCACGTAACCAGACCTCAGACCACACTCCGCCGACCAACCCTTAGAGCACGTCACGAAGCTCGCCAGCTCCATGTTCGAATATGGGGCACCCATGTCGTGCATAACCTGAGTTTCAATGAAAAACTTAAATTAAATAAAATAACGGTTAACAAAACTTAGAAACTGACTTCAAAATAAAAACACTGAAAAGTCAAAAATAGAGTCTCTTTAGAGTCGGTGCCTGCGTCGCTACCGGTCAAATAAAATTGCACCAATTGATGAGCAGATCGGTCGCCTGATGAAAAGAGTCATTCCCAACAGTAGCACCACACAGAGCCCCGAAACATAAATTATTAAGTATCATAATGCCAAGTAATTTCACTGGCTTCAATGTCCTTCAAACCAAAACATAACTGCATACACATAAAAAAAAAAATAACTCAATCAAATTTCATCAATCTTTCCCTTATTTACCGGCGTGTCATAAAAAAAATCTCCGACATTCACAATCATGTAAAGCGATAAAATATGCAAACTTACTTTTTTGAATGAGTAGAATTGCTTGCAGACTATGTTCTCCTGGTACACTTCGTCGGCCATAATGAATAAGTTGTGGTCGTACGCGAATTTTATTATCTCCTCGATGTTCTTACGAGTAAGCACCTAAAACGTAATGTTAACATTCTGTTTATATAGGGGCGCAGCTGCATTGCAACTGTTGTGCTGAGGTCTCGGGTTCGATCCCCGGCTCGGGTAAAAGTGGTATTGGGTCTTTCTATTCCGAATCGGCCCGGAGTCTGGATCTGTGTCCAGTATGGTGGTAGGCTCGCCCCCTATCATATCATGAGACGGAAAAAAGTTTGGCGAAATATAGTTATACTGCTCTGCCTACCCCTTCACAGATTACAGGCGATAGTGCTGTGTATATTGTTTAATATATTCTTATCATATACACGCCTATATCACCAGTGAGGTACAAAGAAAGCAATCAGACACAATTTTAATCCCATGCAAACCACACATTGTTTTTTGAAAGTTTTCAAATACAAAACTTACACTAGTAGATTATCTGGTTATGTGGGTCGAACCTACGACTTCACTGTTCACTGAATAGACTAAATTGAGTACGCTGCTACTACTTAGATAAGATACTAGGGGCTTTGCCCATGTTTTTCCATAAAATAAAAATAAAACTTAAAGTCAGACGAATATGAGACATATCTTACTTTCTTCCCCACATTATTCTGCATCGATTGGTATCGGTCTCGACCCCATACCCCCAGCGGTTTCGGAGGAGATAGCGTGACAAGCCTTTGGCAGCGGCGGCGGCGGCGCCAGTTACTTTTTTTTAGAATAGAGAGATTTTTTTATAGTAGGTCTCTCGAACATATAAAATGGTCTCTTGACTGTCATTTGAAATACTCAATATTCCATCCTATTTTACCTTGAAAACTTTCAAAATAATTCATGCTTTTTCCACACACCTGTCCCGTAGGGTTTCCTGGATTGATGACTACAATAGCCCGCACCCTGGAGTCCACACTGGCCTCCTCCCAACAGCGCTCCAGCTCTGACACTTGTAACGCCCACTCGTTCTGCTCATCCAGGTAGTAGTTAGCGCGATGAAGCCCCAGTTCAGACAGAGTGCCAGAGAACAACGGGTATTGGGGAATGGGGATCATAATTGCTGCAAAGAAAAAACCAAATAATACATACATATGCACTCACGCCTGTAATCCCCAAAGGGGTAGGCAAAGGTGTAACCAGTACACCCACATTTCGCCGAGCGTATCTCCGTCCCACGATGTGATAGGGGGCGAGCCTATCGCCATACCGGGTACAAATTCCATACTCCGGGCTGATATTGAGCATTTCATAATAGAAAAACCCAATTCTACTTTACCCGAGCCGGGGATCGAACCAGAGACCTCCGCGTTGGCCTCAATCGTAACGCGTACGCATTACAACTGCGCCACCGAGGCAGTCAAATAATATTATTACCATTAATGGTATAGAGACAGTCTCTGTGGCGCAGTGGGCGAGGAGCCGGCTGCGAAGCGAGAGGCCGTGGGTTCGGTTCCCGCACTGAGACAAATGTTTGTGTGACCCAAAAATATTTATTTCGGGCCTAGGTGTTGGGGCACCGCAAGTCCCTCATAGTTTCGGATACCCACGACACAGGTTTACCTAGTGTGGGGTCAGCACTATGTGTGTGACTGTTGGACGTGTATTTAGATTTAAAGGGTAGAGCCACGCTGTAGATCATTTTGTTTAAATGGGTCTGCTAGACCGTGTTATTACCACTGTCTCACAGAAAACTGTCGTGATACTTCAGCCTGCTGTTGCATTTCGCACGACGATAGATGTTAAGAGGTCTAAAGCCTCGGTTCTAGTTTTTTGATGAGCGAGATATCCGGAGGTCCAAATCCCCCTCCCCCTTCCCAATCCCTTAATCATCCCTTTCCTTTAAGGTCGGCAACTCGCCCATGATTCTTCTGGTATTGTGAGCGTATATAGGCGGTGGAGATCACTTACCAAGAGGTCACCCACCTGCTCGTTTGCCGATCTATGCAATAAAAAAACCATAATTACTCACCGGGTGGTTTCCCATCCACATCCTCGACAAACATGGTAAGGACAGCTTTGATGACGTCAGAGGCACCTGATCCCAACCATATGTCCTCAGGAGATGATGGGATACCATCTCTGGCTGTGATGTACTGCGCCACGCGGGAACGAACTATGCGCAGACCGTTGGACGGCGAGTATGAACCCACAGAGCCTTGCCTAGTGAAATTAGGTATATGTAATATAATATTTCCTTGACCCGGCAGGTTTCTACCTTCCTAAGGTTAACGTATTATGCATGATAATGGTTCCTATTAAATAAGACTCGCATTTTTATTCAAAAAATATTACACACAGATATTAGAACTTAGGAGCTGATACTACTAGATTAAAGGGCTTCATAGAAAACGTCATGTATTGTACCTGGATATTTGTCAAATTCCGAAATCCAATGGCAGTAACTTTATCTTGGAAGGGTTTAAATTTCTGTATTTTAGTGCTAGTGAGGAAAATGTAATTTTTAATAAATAAATTTAAAATTTACTGCCTCGGTGGCGCAGTTATAATGCGTAGGCGTTACGATTGAGGCTAACGCTGCGGTCTCGGGTTTGATCCCCGGGTCAAGTAAAGTGGTCTTGGGTTTTTCTATTACGAAATGCTCAATATCAGCCCGGAGTTTGGATTTTGTGCCCGGTATGCCG
Organism: Mimas tiliae; assembly: GCA_905332985.1. Taxonomy (NCBI): domain Eukaryota; kingdom Metazoa; phylum Arthropoda; class Insecta; order Lepidoptera; family Sphingidae; genus Mimas; species Mimas tiliae. The sequence goes on from HG995249.1 coordinate 252,768, forward strand.
ATAGGCTCGCCCCCTATCACATCGTGGGACGGAAATACGCTCGGCGAAATGTGGTTACACCTCTGCCTACCCCTTAGGTGATTACAGGCGTGAGAGCGTATTTATAAATATTAAAATCAGCAGTTTTGTCTAAATGGGTTAATTTTGGACAACCCTACTTGTAATGAAATAAAACTAGTTTATACGGATTTTATCGCGGTTAAATTTTTCTTAAGTCCCGACGTTTCGAAAGCTTTTCAGCCTTCGTGGTCACGGGAGACTTACTACTTGTACTTATGGACGGAATTAATAATAATAATTTCGTTCTTAATTCAATTACAACTTTGATTTCTCTCCCAACTTTTGTCGTAAATCACATAAAATAAACCACTATTTTCCGCGTCATTGCGGAACACAAAAAAACAATTCCATTCGGAATCTCCGGTAAGATTTCTTTGGATTTACTAAAATACCTTTCTTAGCATTGTCGGCGGCGAGCAAAAAGTGTCAAGTAGCTAAGTGAGCGGTGACGAGGGTTGACGTATGGAAACCATTTAAATCCAAGATTCATTGGAGCACTCAATCTGGGGTCTTATCAGCTACAGTTTGAGGTGGTATGAATGGCATTAATCTACTTCAGTTAAAAATAGGAACGCTCTTACATTCCCTGGTACATTACAACATTATTACGTCGCCGATTTTCCGTCGGACAGCGACAGTGAAATATGGCTTCAGATTGTTAAAATTCATAACAAATATAAAATATACGTAGTTACACGATTAGATCGGACCTATAAGCATCTATCAATATATACGCAGCAGCCTTGGTGTACACGATATAGTGTATAAACTGAATTCCTTAATTCATGATAGTGTAGTCTCATTTCATTGACAGTTCCGTGGCGCAGCGGGCGAGTAGCCGGCTGCGAAGCGAGAGGTCGTGGATTCGATTCCCACATGTTTGTGTGATCTATAAATATTGGTCTCGGGTCTGGGTGTTGTGGGACCGCAAGTCCCTCGTAGTTCCTGATACCCACGATACAGAATTACCTAGTGTGGCATCAGCACTATGTATGTGACTGTTGGGTGTATTTATTTATTTAGTATTTATTTATTTTATGAAAACCACAAATACTTTGGTCGCAAATGACTGTGACAGTTCGCTTGGGATACGTTCCCGCGTACGCTTCAGAAGCACTGGCTTGACATTTTAGAGGAGGACAATAGGACCACGCAATATGGTGATGCTCATGGTCCATTTAGCGACACCCCTTAAAAACCACTTATTACAAAATTGGACTATTTCCTTAAATAATAAAAATGTATAAAAATAAACTGATTTAGGTCCGTATTCAGAAACAGCACTAGGTAAGCTCTTTGCCAAGTATCCTTATCTATGTACATGATTGGTTTGTTTTGATTTAGCGCCAAAAACTAACCTACAACTAACTTTACAAGGTGGTAGGTCCCTCGTTTGCGAGAGACCGGCTGGATAGGTACCACCACTTTGTCTATTTCTGCCGCCAAGCAACAGTGTGTAAGCACTGTTGTGTTCCGGTGTGAAGGACATTGAAGCCAGTGTAATTACTGGGCATTATGAGACTTAGCACCTTATGTCTCGAGGTGACGAGCGCAGTCCAGTGTCATACAGTGCTTTATTTAAAGTTCTGTGTGGCGTTGCTTCTGTTTATGAGCAAGCGTAGCGCTTACCATCAGGCGAGCTACTAATTTTCTTTTGACTCGTGGTTCAATCGGTATTACGTATTTATAATGACCTGGGGGCTCAGTATACGCAATAAGAGATAATTTTATTGACTATTAATATGTGTCGATAATTTTACATACATACGCACTCACACCTGTAATCCTCCAAGGAGTAGGCAGAGGTGTAACTAGTACACCTACATTTCGCCGAACGTATCTCCGTCCCACGATGTAATAAGGGGCGAGCCTATCGCTACACCGGGCACAAATTCCAGACTCCGGGCTGATACTGAGAATTTCGTAATAGAAAAACCTAATACCACTTTACCCGACCCGGGCCGGGGATCGATCCCGAGACCTCAGCGTTAGCCTCAATTGTAACGCGTACGCATTACAACTGCGCCACCGAGGCAGTCAGTCGATAATTTTGAGCGTATTTTTTTATAGTAGTATAGTATAGTAGCGTAATTATGTCGAAATTCTAGGATTTCATCCCCAATAGCACCCCTTAGGAGAGAAATTCCTTCTTGAAATTAAAATAGGACCATTTGTAAGCTATATGCTTTCGAATAAAAAAAAATTATCCAAATCTGACCATATTTGACGGGAAAAACAAATAACACGACAAATTGAGAAACTCCTCCTTTTTTGTCGGTTAAAAATTCTGAGTAGCTACTGTTTGTGGGCAGGCAAGGCGCTTACCATCAGGCGAGCGTTTTGCTCGTCTCATTACTTAAGCGCATAAAAACCATTCAGCCCCCATGCCATGTTATCGACCGTGTAGTGGGGTGCCTTTTAAGGCAACATAATCTTAAGTTATCACCAAAAATGGCTGCATACGAGTTCAATATAATCCGAAGTTACCGAGCCGAAAAATTAGAAATAGATACTTAGAACTGATGGAAGCCATCTACAAAAAAAGTAAGTTTTACACGCAGAGAGAAAATGTAGTCTAACACAAAGTGTGTGTGTACCGTCTTATGGGTCTGAAAAAGACATTCCCGTGGGCGGAGCCGCGAGTAAAAGCTAGTGTTAGAAGTTACGGGAGACCAGTATTATTTTATTAATACCAAACGATAATAATCACATTAACTCATGGTTTATTGTAACATTTACAATGTTTACAGGCCACAACTCCATGTCAGGATTCTCTATAAACCGTTCTCTAATTATAACTAAGGCAACTAGGACCGAATAGTAAACCAGTATAGCTACCGCGTAATGTACTCTTGGACTATCGACTGAGCACTGATCTTATGGCCGTTCCCAATATTAATCTTCAATTCCACGATAGATAGATATCGTCAAACATCCGTATTGTTCTACCTACTGCTTGGAATCGTCCCTATTTTTTAGATATGCACGTCGGATACTATGATAGCAATAGATAGGCAGTCTATCTGGGCCCTCTTGTGCGTTATGTTCACACAAGCTGAGAAAGAGGAACTATTGTTTAATTTATGTTAGAAAATATAAAGATATGATTTAGATTAGAAATATAAGTTTTAATTTAGCATTTATCTATAATTCTTATTTTTTTACCACTGTAAATGAAATAATAATAACGAGAAATATTTATTATGTTGCAAAACACAATGTAATAACGAAACGTTTTACTGTCAATACATTACGGCTCTGAATACAAGTCCTTTGAACAAAAATCCCAAGCGAATTTGGGGGATTTTACTGAAGTGGGGAATTATTTTGTGCGCATTAACAAATATTTATATGTCTCTTGCAGTTAATTTAATTATCAAAACGGTGCATTATGTTTATTTATGGGAATTTTAGATTTTTTTTTGACTTTCTTTTAGATTTTTACATAATTTATTTAGTTTTTTGTATTGTTGTGCAAGTGCCATGTAAGCCTTGTATACTCATGGCTATTTCTTCAAAATGCGTTATTTATTTCGTTTTTTTACAGCCGAGATATCTGTTTATCGGTCAAAATCTACCGATAAAGAAAAAACTAAATAACTTTATCGACAGATAGCACATAAAAAATATTGGGACGCTTGAACTGTCATTTTCATAGTGTTGTATATCTGTAGTCAGCTATCAGTCCTCTCATCAGTAGACAGCAATGAAGAATAGGATTACCTATCATTAGTAAGTTTATTGGGACGGAAAATAGATAAAATTTTCTATCGCCGGTATAGCAAAACTAGAGACAGACAGAATATAGGGAACGGCCATTAGTGAACTGGAGACTGTCTGACTGACTGCCGGCAAAAGCCCCCTGTTATCGCGACAACCTTTATACCATTTAACTACCCTTCTACAACTATATCGCACCATTAATATTTCAGTGTACACAACGTTGCTTTTTCACGCCCTCAACACACCAATAAAAAGAGAATGCCCTAACACTAGTAAATACTAATTAAATAGTAGAGTCTGTCTTCTGCCTGTTACTCTGTTTGTTCATCGCGTAAAACAGTTGAACTGATTTTGACACGGATTTCGTTAAGCAAAATTACAGTAAACATAAAGGGCCTTACTTATAAACTTGCTTAAACACTATTTTCGTCTCTTTCTAGCCACTTTACAAATCACGTTGACAGAGAAAGACAAAAGACTAAACTAAACTTAACTAAAATACTTAACTAATCTATGCTTAAACTGCGTGCTAAGTAACGTTTATACGTAAGGCCCATAGGAAAAAGATTTTCACGTGTTAAAGCCGAGAGCAAAGGTAATATTGAATTTATCAATAACTATCTTTTTTCGCGGGTCTACCCGCGTGAACGGCAATTTCCGGGATAAAAAGTAGCCTGACTGCCTCGGTGGCTCAGTTGTTGTTGTACACGTTACGATTGAGGCCAACGCTGAGGTGTCGGGTTCGATCCCCGGGTCGGGTAGTGGTATTGGGTTTATCTATTACGAAATGCTCAGTATCAGCCCGGAGTCGGGAACTTGTGCCCGATATGGCGATAGGCTCGCCTATATTACATCATGGGACGGAGGTACGCTCAGAGAAATTTGGGTATACTGGATACACCTCTGCCTACCTCTTCGGGGATTACATGCGTGAGTGCGTATGTAAAAAGTAGCCTATGTCCTAATCCAGGTCATGATCTACCTGGGTGCCAAATTTCACCCAAAAGCTGTTACGGCGTGATTGACTCTCAAACATCCAAACTTGCACATTTACAATAGCAGTAGGATATAAGGAAGTAAGATGACTATATTACAAGGCCCATCGTATGCGAGTGGCCGTCTGGATTGGTACCACCGCTTTGTCTATTACTACCGCCAAGCAGCAGTGTGTAATCACTGTTGTATTCCGGTTGGAAGGAAAATGAAGCCAGTGAAATTACTGGGCATTATGAGACTTAACATCTTATGTCTCGGGGTGACGAGCGCAGTCCAATGCCATGCAGTGCTTTGTAATTCAAATGTCTTTGGGGTGTTGCTTCTGTTTATGGGCAGGAGTGGCGCTTACCATCAGGCAAGTGAACTCCACGTTTCGTCACTCAAGCTATAAAAAAAATATACAAGATAAAAACTCACGTGCAATCGTCAAGTATCTCCTGGACTCGTTCCTTCACATCATCAGGAAAATGTGGTGAATTCATGAGCTGAGGACATGACGCCAGTGCCACCACCTGTACATACCATCACCAGCATTCATAACACATGTTGCTGAAAGTATTTATAGCTCAGATTGCGGGCACCTCACCTTATTACCAATTACCAAATTCCCAGTCGGTCAAAACCCCTTTATTAAATCATAAATAAAACAATATATTCCATCCTATGATGTTATAGGGGTGAGCCTATTACATCATGGGAGGTAAATAAGTCCAGCTTATTATGTACTAGTTTCACCTCTGCCTACCCCTTCAGGATTCCGGTGTGAGCTTATGCTGTGTTAACATACATTATGTGTGACTCGTATGTATGTAAAAAACCAAACATATACCAAAGATTCTTACATTGTGACTCACTTGAAAGTTTGCTTATCATTTATCTGTTGGTAAAAAGAACGTTTTTACGACCAACTTCTTTTCAACTCCGAGAAAACTCTAAATTTTCCCAGCCTGGAATTCGAACCCAAAATTACTGTTTTACAGAGTGGTATGGCCACGCTGTAGACAGTTTTGTCTACAGCATGAATGGGCCGGCTCGTCCGGGTCGTTACCACTGTCTCACAGAAAACTGGCGTAAAGAATCAGCTTGCTGCCGCGTTTCGTACGGTGAGTGAGATATCCGGAGGCCCAAATCCCCTTCCCTTTCCCAATCCCTTAATATCTTTCCTATAAGGTCGGCAACGCGCCCATGATTCTTCTAGTATTGTGGGCGTACATGGGCGGTGGAGATCACTTACCATCAGGTGACACACTGCTCGTTTGCCGGCCTATAATAAAAAAAATAAACAGAACCACCCGGTTTGCGGCAACACTACAACTAGATCAACTAGGCGCCAACCTACACACATTCCTCACTAATATTGTACTCGTAAAACACGCATAAGGGCTTACGAAAGTTCCGAACAACCCACGCAACCCTTATTTAAATTAAATTAATCCAAACCCACACAAATTAGTTTACAAACTATCTTTATTTACATAGAAATAACGGAAAGAGGGTACTCAATCAAAATTAATTGCCGTGTGGGCTTAACTGTATGAATAATGTATGATATGCACTGTTGTGTTAAATTAATATTAATTGCTTATTAATATTAAATACATACACTACAAAAATACTTATATAAATACGAGTATATACGCACTTGCGCCTGCAATCTCCAAAGGGGTAGGCAGAGGTGTAACCAGTAGACTCGCATTTCGCCAAGCTTATTTCCGTCCCATGATGTGATAGTGGGCGAACCTATCGCCATACCAGGCACAATTCCAGCATCCGAGCTGATACTAAGCATTTCGTGATAGAAAACCCAATATCACTTTTACCTGACCCGGGTATCGAACCCGAGACCTCAGCTCAGTTAAATCAAAGCTGTTGACCACGCATCCATTTTGACTTGACATGATAATTGACATAATTATAATTAGTTAATTTTTCATTGATCAGCCTTTCAGAAACCGGGCGATAGTGCCTTTGCCTGGTGTATTTTATTGATGATATGTATTATGTTATGTATACATTAGTTCATATGATTTTTATACGTTTTCTTTTATTTTAGTACTCACTTGTCATAAGCTATTTTAACTGCCTATATGATTAATAATTTCATTCCATCATTTATTAATTATAAAGGGCTCATATCTTATGAACCATAAGGGCCCGCAGAAATTGTGCCATGAATAAATAAAATAAAAAAATAAGGATGTGGTAGTCAACCCTTAAAACAACTGTCTTACCTGTCTAATGAAAGTTATTGGTTTCTGTCCCAGCGCATGACAATCACCAATGTTAGCTCTTATCACACGCTCAAACGGCTTTGGAACACCCTGTAAAAAAATATTTTATTACGCATAAATTATCTTGCATGTTGATACTTTTGTAGAGGAACTGGTTGTAAATGTTCCTCTAGCGAAGGGGAGATCTTCAGTCAGGCGGATGTTGTACCTGACCGGCCGCGGCCCCTCCGACGGTTGATGTTCGGAACTTCTGTATATACTAACCGTCGCGCAAATTTTGCTAGCGCGATGCAGGATCGGTTAATGTTGTATTGTGCGGTGCGCGCTGTGTACCGCCACATCACTTCCCCCCCGGAGACCGGAGGTCGATGGATCTTCAATTTTTCTCAGCTGCCGTTGCTTCTTAAGCTTGCCAGGGCCATATTGCTCGTGTCCCAGTGAGTCGGGACCGTGCGCGCAGATAGTTCTATTGAGTCAGAACTATGCGCGGGTCAGTCAGCTCCAGTGAGTCGGAACTGAAGGTATTCGATTCCAGTGAGTCGGAATCGAAGCTTGCGTAGCGATGATGAGGCGTGTCACGTGGCTTTTACTGCGAGAACCGGCGAGTGCTGTCCCCGTAAAATGACCCGGCTGTAGCGCAGTCGTGCCGTGATGTAGATGCCGAAGTCGCTGTTGAAGTGCCAGAGGGTAGGTACCAGGCTTGCGTCTTGCTGCATGCGTGTGGTAACCCACCCTGAAGGCTTGTGAGTGATGGCTGGCTGTGTGACGCGCTGATTGGCTGGAAGGAAGTGGCGATGCGTTGCTAGGCGACGATGTAGGTGGTCAAACTAGAGTTCCGATGTCGGTGCGATGTTGTTCAGCGTCTGGGGTCACCACTGTAGAGGAACGGGTTGTAAAATGTTCCTCTGGCGAAGGGGAGATCTTCAGTCAGGCGGATGTTGTGCCTGACCGGCCGCGGCCCCTCCGCCGGTTGATGTTCGGAACTTCTGTATATACTAACCGTCGCGCAAATTTTGCTAGCGCGATGCAGGATCGGTTAATGTTGTATTGTGCGGTGCGCGCTGTGTACCGCCACACTTTCTTTTGACGGAGCGGATTTACTACCGCGACAGTGCAGCGAAGCGCTGTCATGATTTTGACAGATGTCTAAACTAAATTTACCGCAAAGAATGTATCTTTGTTATATTAACATAAATCCTTAAATTGTGACCAAAAAGCCAATACCTAATGTGTAAAGTGAAGATATAGTGCAATATTTAGATATTTTAATATTTCATCGTGCGGTCCGGTCCGTGTGATAATTTAAGGTCAATGTTATGATAATAAACTCGTAAACAAGAGTATTATTTATCCTGTTGTTATTTGTTATCAGTTAACAAAACTTCCCCTTTTCCCAGACGGTAAAGTATATACCCGTATAAGTAAATTTATGTACAATTATTAATAGGCACGTGTTCGAGTACTGCGTACCCGATAAACTCTGGTTCATTGCAATACTATTATAACGAGTGAGCAATATATGACTGATCTCAAAGTTGCGTGTGTAAGCACTGTTGCTTGGCCCGGTTTGAAGGACATTAAAGCCACTGAAATTACTGGGCCTTAGGAGACTTAACACCTTATCTCTCGGGGTGATGAGCGCACTCTAATGCCATGCAGTGCTTTGTTATTTAAAGTTCTGTGTGGCGTTGCTTCTGTTTATGAGCAGGCGTGACGCTTACCACCAGGCGAGCGGCCTGCTTGTCTCGTCATTAAAACTAATAAAAAATTATTAAATTATAAAATGTTTAACTGTATATAGAAAAGATGAATAGCTAATAACATTAATGCATGGATAAAACGATTACGCCCGCGCACATATTACAGTATTATGTTAAAAGCGTGGGATATTATGCAATCTCACACAAATTACTGTGAAAAGTGTCACTGAATATTTTAAACTGTTTGGAAATGTTGAGTAGGTGTTCATATATTATTTAACAAGTGTCTCGAGTCGATGATAAAACAAAAACTCGAAATCACTTCAGATTTTTGAATGGATAACGTTTATACAATATGTAACAAAAACCCTGTTGGGCGTTTTAACTGTGATATCAGAATAGATATTCAAACGTAATGAATAACTCGCATACGAAAATGAGACTATAAAATTAATCATATTTTTTTTTATTTAGGTAATTATTTTATTGTTTGTGAACCGTATTTCGATTGATTACCTCTGTAAGAGTGATGACTCGGAGCCAGAGCGAGATAGCAAGTTGCGGTGTCTACGTGCATCAAACGCGCCGCGCCGCGTGTACGCCCGTCTACGTCAGTACATCACACGAGTCAGATCACTTTTCAGATAATTTATTTTATGTAACTATTTTTATTAAGCTGTCTACATGTCTGTCTTCACGACCTAGAAAGGGCCAACAGGGTTTCTGTTACATACTGTATATGAAAGTGGTAGAACCGCACTGTAGACTGAATATACTAACTCATTACTCTTACATTTCGTATGGTGAATGAGACTATCAGAGGTCCAAATTTTCTCTAACCTACCAATTTCCAACACCTATTTGTTAGTATTCATGGGCGGTGGATATCAATTACCTTCAGGTGACCCACTTGTACGTTTGGTGGCATCTTGATTTTAAAGCACATCAATGATCTGACGACTACACACACCGATGCAAAATTATCATTTCTCGCAATTAGAAAATAGGCATAATATAAATGACATGTTTCCTAATGAATGTCGCCAACGGATCAATTGACTGTCCCCGGTTATTATCAAAAATAGGACTACGCACTTATCAAATCGCAATTAGGAAAAAAACTGTTATTGTCAGTACCTTTTGCGGCAACCAATTATAGGCAAAATTCTTTTCTTTTGCGCAATGCGAATGAATTTAATAAACTTCCCCTAAGCTTAGACATGGATTTGTTTTACACTAGACCAGAGGCGGCGAGACGTATGCTCTGTAATTTTTTTTTTGTAACCGACATCCTTGTGACTTGAGGTGTTATAAGATTATTGTTATTGTGGAATCAATATAACTTGTGGCGTTCCTGAGTAGATATTTTTTTTCCTTCTTATTTCGATTTTTTTTATACATAGTTGATTCTGATAAATTTTTATTTGGATCTTTTTGTTCTTTGTTATAAGGTGTTTTGTTATACATATACGGAGACTGTTTGTTAGCAACATTGTAATTCTTAGTTATGTTAAACAATATATGTTATTAGTCTGTAAGTCTTCCCAAAATACAATAAATAAATCTACTATAAAAATATACAATATTGAACTATAGGACTTTCGACAGTCTTCGTGGTGCAGCATGCGGAAGCGCGAAGCCGCGGGTTCGATTCCCGCACTGAGACAAAAAGTTTGTTTGATCAACAAATATTTGTTTTGGATCTGGATGTTTTCTTCCCAGTGGGGTTAAAGTCGGGCAAGTGACCGGTCTTAAAAACTACAAAAGGGCAGGTGGAAGAAGAAGACAACTACTTATAGGAGTTTAACCTAATGCTTTAGTTTGAAAGTTTATATAAATATTTGTTTTGGATCTGGATGTTTTCTCCCCAGTGGGGTTAAAAGTCAGGCAAGTGACCGGTCTTAAAAACTACAAAAGGGCAGGTGGAAGAAGAAGACTCAACTACAAGACTTTAACCTTATGCTTTAGTTTGAAAGTTTATATAAATATTTCCCTAGGATTTTACCAGAATAAAATCTAAATATACACGCCCGATGAAAGCTAAAAATTGTCACACAACGAGCAAATCTGCACAGCGTGGAGACGACGCGCGCGGGCTTCAGGCGAATAGCAATCCACACTGCAAAACGGGAAACTGCTATGAGTTGCCTTGTGAGAATAGTCCAGGAATTTTGCGATTTTTGTAAGTAAAATGCAGATTATGTGTCAAGATTACCTTTTCCTATTATTGCTTTTCTCAGAAATTACTTTGCTAAAATTAAATAACACACTAACACTGAAAGATTCAAATATATTATATAGTAGAGGTATGATAAAAGGTAATATGGTGTAACACTTTAGATACCCTCTTAATTCTATGGTGCGGTACAAAATAGTAACCGGCGGGTGTGGTGTTTCAGTATTTCTATTCATTTGGTTTCAAATTCAACTTACATCTTCGTCTGACGTAGGTACCATACGGCTCTCGCATCATCGTGCGTTTAGGAAAGTAAGACAGACAGTCAAGCCTAGACTTAGTAGAGTACCCAAGATTCCTTTGGGTAAATAACGCTAAAAAAGATTACAAAATCCATGTAAATATTGTATTGTAAAACTTAATTTCACAAAAAATAGGAATATGTAAAATAAATTCTAGCAAACTACAAGATAGTGCAGTAAACACCAATACGTAGGTGCATTGTGAAAATTGCATGAGCCGGGAGCCGGAAGGCCCAGGGCCGCGGTGGATTGAACTCGCGAGTGCCTCTAGCCTTGCCTCGCCTCGCCTCGCCTCGGCTATCGAAGCAACCTTTATTCCTATTGGCAAATCTTTAAAGTAATTAATGCTGTTTGTATGACTTAAAGATTTTCACATTCATTCTCACTCATTTTGAGAGTAAACTTCTAGATGTTAACCATAGCTTGAAGTATTTTAGAAAGGGACAAAACACTGATAGAGTAAATACTCACCTATCGTGTTAGAAGTTACGTGAGACGAGTATAATTTTATTAATACCAAACGACAGTAATCACTTTAACTCGTAGTTTATTGGTTACATTTACAATATTACTGCTTTACAGATCACAACCTCATGTCAGAATTCTCTAGAGATCGTTCTCTAATTATAACTAAGACATCTAGGACCGAATAGTAAACCAGCATAGCTACCGCGTAATGAACTCTAGGACTGTCGACTGAGCACTGATCTTACTGAACTGGAGGATGCCCGACTGACTGCGGGCAAAAGGTCTCCGGTTCTGGCGACAACCTCTTTTATACCATTTAACTACACTTCCACAACTATATCGCACCATTATTATTTATTGTATCCAACTTTACTTTCTCAGACACCCTCAATACATCAATAAAATACGCTACTAGAATTAAGTACGAGAATACGCTAACATTCTTAACACCTTGGCGAAAACTGTAAATACCTAGTACACGAGTCACCCGGTATTGAAAAGTGTGCCTTATATAATGACAGACTCGCCCCCACCACAATAATGGACGAAAATAATATCTATAAACTAGATGCACTGCCTGCCTTTTTTATTTCTGACAAGTAGCGCGACAGTGTGTAACCGGTAAACACTATTTTCCGACTATAAGGAAGTTGAACTTATTGGAAGTAGTAATAACCCAGTCGGCCGTCCCTTTTTATGCTGTAGACATAAGTGTCCATACCGTGAACCTACCTCTTATTTCTATGCAAGTCAACCTGGGTCACGACCCAGTACACGTAGGCGATCCAAAAATAAATTATAATTGTTGCGTGACGAAAGGATATTTGTCAAAAGATTGTACAAAACGAATGAAAGTACAATAATAGTACTCCAGTCGCGTTTTTGCTCCTTATCTTAGCCTGGTCGCGTGATTAATACAATAATAATATTTGTTATTTAATTTACGACTATAACAGCGTGTCACACAGTTCCATTTTAGTCGAGCAACTACTAAATCAAATGCAATTTGAGCCGTCTGGATAGCGTTTCAATCGAATCGATAAAAGAAAACCTTGCAGATTTGTTTATTCATGTCTCTTGTTGAACGCGCTTCGATTCTGAACTTGTTGTGTTCGATACGCTCTCACGCCTGTAATCTCCGAAGGGGTAAACAGAGGTGGAACCAGTACACCCACATTTCGCCGAGCTTATTTCCGTCCCACGATGTGATAGGGGGCGAGCCTATCGCCATATCACAATTCAGAACAATTCCAGACTCTGGGTTGATACTAAGCATTTCATGATAGAAAAACCCAATATTACTTTACCTGACCCGGGGATGGAACCCGAGACCTCAGCACAGCAGTCGTAACGCGTATGCATTACAACTGCGCCACCAAGGCAGTCTTTAACATGTGTTAAAAAGCAGACCCCACTACGAGTAGGATTAAGGCAGGTGAAAGAAGAAGACAGGAAAGTGAGTACACTAAACCAGGAGGCCAATTCTCTTAATTTTAAATGTTCAAAATATCATTCCGATCTAGTCTCAGCGTCAAGAAAGTTGCAAATGGAATTCTCTTAAACCAATAATCCTGGCATCATGGTTATCTATGGAGAGACATTGCATCTCTCGACGGTCGCACAGAATAGGGTAGTTTCCTATATTGAATTTTATACATTATTTTATAAGCAACAGAAAATAATACGCAAAAGAAACCCTTTTATTAAAACACAATCAAAATTGGTTCAGAAATGTGCCCGCAGTTATGATTTTAAATGTTGGTATGAGGAAAAGTGGGTGCGTAGTAGGGATATCTCACTATCTCGCTTGCACGCGTGCACTATAATGAACATTTTACACAGTGACATCAAAGGTTGCATCGTCTGTCATTTGACAATTACCCCTTCTACAGGATTTGAATGGCTTCTATCTTATTTATTTTTGGTCCGATTTATAAAATTCTTTCTGCAATAGATTTTGAGTAACATAACTTATTGATTTAAATAATAAAAAAAATCTAGTCAACTACCCTATTATACCGGCTTGAAGTTACTAGATATACTGCAACGAGTAACTTCGGCATGTATGCATCGATTTTGATGTTTCTTAAGTAGTGCGTATTTAATAACCTGTTAAATACCTAATAGAGTCACGCTCTAACACTTGTAAGTAGATATTTGGCTACATATCTAGAACAGGTATGTTGACAGCCTCCGTGGGGCAGTAGGAGAGTTGCCGGCTGTGAAGCGAGAGGCCGTCGGTTCGATTCCCGCACCGAGAAAAATGTTTGTGTGATCCACAAATACTTGTTTCGGTTCTGGATATTTTCTCCCCGGTCGTAAAAACTACAAGCCAAATCATTCTGTATCATGTGTTAAAAAGTATGTTGCGCTGACCCCACTGTGAGTGGGATAAGGACATGTAGAAGAAGAAGTAGATCTAGAACAGATATGACGTAGAGACTTATAATTGGAGTCTTTTTCGTTGCTATACAGATTGTCCTTTAGTACTCACACTAGATCTGGGCTAGCACTAAATTAGTGTAAAACACGACTGCCTTATCTTAATGTGACCCTAATGACAACACAACACTACGCAACTAGTTCTCTAGGTACTGTTGTAATATGAACATGAGTTTAATCAGACGTCATTACGACATACAACGTGCCTTATTTAATGGATTGAAAATATGTTTATTGGTAGCCTGTTTAACTATGTTAACGACAGAAATCTTATTATTACTTAAATAACACATTCTACACAAATATTTATATCACTCACACTATTAGTGACAAACATTATGACATCTTATGTATCGGGGTAACGAGCGCAGTTCAATGCTATGCTGAGGGGCTAGCACGGAAAACTATCGAAACCGTAATGTAAAGGTATCGAGGGCTCGATAGATAATTCCTTAAATATCAGTGGTCTATATTCCATATATATTAGTTTCTTTTACGTACGGTAGAGGCGCTGTACTAAAATCTCATAGAAATTGTTGTCGATGACAGCTCGAATAACTTTTCGCAGTTTCCGTGCTAGCCCCTCAGTTCTTTGTGATTCAAATTTCCGTGTTGCTTCTGTTTATGGGCAAGTGTGGCGCTTACCATCAGGCGAGCGACCTGCTCTTTTCTTCAATGATGAAAAAAAAAGTATACCAAAACCTGACACGTAAACTTTTGAGCTGCATCAAGATAGAGATTTTAGTAAGACATATTTTCTTTCTAACTAGCGATATCCTGACAGTGTCCGTTGACTGTGGTCCGCCTTCTCATACCATAGATTTGACGGTTTTTCCTATTATATATGGCGACCTGCACCTGTCTGAATGCCGCAACCCGCAACGGGAAGTTTCACAGTTTCACCATTGCCTCGTCCGTTGATCAGCAGAGTTTAAAAGAGCCACGCTGTAAACAGTCTTATCTACAGTATGAGCTGGTCGGCTCGACCGGGTCGTTACCACTGTACCACAGAAATTTATGAAAGTAGCGGCTTGATGCTGCGTTTAGTTCGATGAGTGAGATATCCGGAGGCCTAAACACCCACCCCTTCCCGATCCCGTATATCTTTCCTTTAAGGTCCACTACGCGTCAATGATTCTTCTGGTATTGTGGGCGTTAATGCGCTGTAGAGAATAATTAGGTGACCCACTTGCACGTTTTCTGGCTATGCTATATCAAAAAGAGTGTACCACGTGCAGTTGAGCTTTAAGCCCAAGATGTTGGTGGCCCACTTACACTCCAAAGTTTTTCGTACGACATTTAATAAGCGAGGATATACATCTCAGCCTGTAGCCGTTCACTTTTGGACGTAAGCTTCCCCAAGTGAGCGCCAACCATCCCGGTCTTGAGCATGTAAGGATATAACAGAAAGCTTTTGTTCACGAGGTCGCGTCATGTCATGCGATAAACTCTCCCTATCTTAACGAAACTTTAACCCCCATAGTACATAAAAGAAGGGAAATTTATACAGTATGCTATACATTTAATTCCTAACCTGGTTAGTAAGACTACTTACGTGTTTCCCAAGATAAACAAAGAGTGCTGAAACGCATAACTTAAATCGCAACTGTATCTCATTTGACTTTTTTTAAAACAATCCGACATCCTCACAGCTAAATCTAAGTTTATTTTTTTTAATTATTGACCTACGAAAGCAGACGGCCCACCTTATGATAAGTGGTTACCGTCGCCCATAGACATCAGCAATGCCAGGGGCACCGCCAAGCCGCTGTCTACCGTGAAAATATATTTTTACACCTTGTTTGAAGAAGGACATCTCATAACGCTGAGGAAATACCAAGGATATAAGTAATCCCATATATCTTGAAATGAAACTAGTTTATACGGATTTAAAAATTAAACCGCGATAAATTAAACCTTTCTGAAAATTAAACCGCGATAAAATCCGTATAAACTAGTTTTATTTCAATGTGTAATATTCGCGTAAACCTAAGAAATCCCATACATAGTATAATTCAGATATATTCGGCAACGAGCATCCTACAAGTTTGTATTGGTAAGGACCGACAAACACAGCAATAAATCTACCCTATTGCGCAGAAGGGTGCGGAATATGCTGTTATTTATACCATATTATTGTGGTAATGTTATGAACGAAAATACTACGTCAATATGGATTTGGGTATCATGTTACAAATGTACATTTTCGGGATATATATTATTTGAGGGATGAAAAAAATATTATTATTGTTGTTGCAACGTATTGACTTCAAAATGGAATGAAATCAATTTGTATTTTTGTATGTAACAAATAAACTTAAAACTACTGGACCGATTTCAAAAATTATTTTGCCGTTAGAAAGCTACATTATCACTAAGTAACATAGGTTACTTTTTATTCCGGAAAAGGCCGTTCACGCGGCCGGAGCCGCGAGCAAAGGCTAGTATGTTATAAGAGTCCATAAGAAGGCCCAGGTACTAGAATGACTCTTTCAGTAAAAGTAGAAAAATAATAACTTTTTAATAGTAATAAAACCGACTCAAAAAGCTAAAATTTAAATTAGCCAATTTTTTGTCAGTCGTATCAATCATTGAGCAATAAATAACAACAGAACCAAATCAAATTTGGTTAATTGATTTATTAATAATGATTATTAATAGTGAGTACATAATTATTTAGCTTTTTCTTTAAAGTAGTTAAGTACTACAGTATTATTTGGATTTCTTGGCAACAACCGAAATTAGAAAAGCGTTTTAAAGTAAAAAATAAATAGGTACTGCGAACCAAGCCGTTGCCAAATGGCAGCATTTGTAACAATCGTTCCAGAAAACGTACCTCGCAGTTCTTGTAACAGTTAAAATAAAATAAAACTTCTATGTATACATTAAATACTTCTTTAAATTAAATTAAAATGATATAAATTAATACACAAAGAAAGCAAAAACAAGGTGTTTAATAAAATGTTCGTCCGTGTAATAATCGTTAATTTGTGGTCGGACTTTTTTACACTTACATACTGGCTCATTTTTTTTTATTGCCCTAAATAGACAGACTAGCAGACGGCCCACCTGATGGTAAATGGTTACCGCCGCCCATGGACCTCAACAATGCCAGAGCACAGCCAAGCCGCTGCCTCATTTAAAAACAAATTTAATTTTATATGTCATTCAAATTTTATCATATTCCCCCTTGTTATGCTTTTTTTTATTATAATACGTCAAAATTACTCATTAGGATAAACCGCGGGCGGTGCAGTGAGCTGTTGTTTTATTTACGAAATCATTCCAAACTTCCCGGGATTTGTTGATAGTTAATTTCCAATGATAATGAATAAGACATGTTCAATATCCCGGGAATCCGGGAAAACTTGGGTTAAAAAATAGGGTTGACAAAACTATTCTAGTATTGTGGGTGGTGGAGATCACTTACTGTGTTAAATGATCCATTAGCTCATTTGTGGGCCTTCATTAAATAAAATAAATATTAAAATAACTCACCTTCTCCAACTCTCGTTCGATTTGTATAGCTCGCTGCACGATGGGACCTCTGACAGCATACTGTATGTTCAGTAGGTTCTGGTTAATAGTATCCACGGTGAGGCTCTTCTCAAGTTTCATGGTGATTGTTTATGAACTGTGTTTCTTATCAAAGGCACTTTGGAACGCGCGGTGTACAGCGATGCAACGCAGAATGCGCCGACGCACAAAGATACAATATATTTATGGCTACCCCCAACACGCTTACAGATTGTTAAGGCGAAGTTCTTTCCTCTCATTCACATAATATGAAAGGACTTTAAACTATGAATACCTTGAAAAGTGATGTATATGGTACGCTTTTTAGACAAAATGTTAAACTTCCTCTTTGGTATGGGGAAAATGATTTTAATTTATTGTAATTTTAGATTAGATTTTTTACCCTATTAGAACATACTATGCAGACAAACAATATCAGTCTTCTATAATTAAAGCTCATATTGAAGTTAAGTGACTTAAGGTTTTAAACAATGGACCTTGGTAATTTTAGCTCTGTGCTCCAATACAAAAAAACTACGTCGTCGTCGTTGAGGTATTTGACGGCGTGGGGGCAGAGATTTAATAACATTACGTGCCGATTTTTTATTCTATCACAAGACTTTTTATGGTTATAATCTTTTTTACTGTTTATTCTATAGGTATTGTAACTTGTATTGACTCTAAAAGATAATGTAAAATTTTCTGAACGAACGTCCCGAAACTTATGAAAAACTTCCTCACAAGCCGCAGTAACCATGGTCGTCTTCGTTATGTGCTACATTTTCCATTTAATCACTTATCTCCGATAATCAGAACTACCAAAATATATTGTTTATTCAATAACAATGAATAATCATGCCAAAATAACCTCGCACAACTGCTCACAACACTGAACATGTGATACAATCGCATATAGATAGATTTATTATATTACACAATAATTTCTCATTGTTATCATTACTTCGTAACTTATACTGTAAGGAGTAAGAACTGATAACAGTAGGGTAAACGATTGTAGAGCGCTGGGTGTTCCCGGGGTACCACTGTCTCACAGAAAATGACACAAGTGGCAACTGAGTGGTTGAGCCACGATGTACACAATTCTGTCTACAGCATGAATGGGCCGGCTCGTCCGGGTCATTACCATTGTCTCAAAGCAACACGGCGTAAAGTGGCAGCTTGCTGTTGAGTGAGATATCCGGAGGCCTAAATTCCCCTCCCCTTCCCCATCCCTTTCCTTTAATGTTGGCAACGCGCCCATGATTACATTAGTGTAGTGTGGGTGTACATGGGCGGTGGAGATCACTTACCATCAGGTGACCCACTTGCTTGTTTGCCAGCCTATATATTTTTTTTTTTAAACTTGATGTTGCTTTTCCTACGGTGAGTAAGGTTGCAGAAGACCTAATTAATCACCCTCTTCCCAATCCCCATTCTTTGTTCTAAAGGTTGGCAACGCATCCATGATACTCTGCAATTTGGCAAACCAACTTGCTTGGCCTGCTTGTTTACCAAATTGTCATATAAAAATCACTCGTCACTATAACTCTATCCTGTAAACCAGGATCGACAATGTGTCGCATATTTTGACATCGAACAATAAAGTTCGGTGAGTCTCTTGGATTGTGGGGATATCATTATCCCGGAATAAAATAGAAGAAAACACCTAAAATTACTTAAATTGTAAATTGATGTGAGTTTTGGGTGTAGACGTAATTGGCACACCTTTATTATTGTAATGTAAGGTCTGCGTATTCATATAGATAATATGTATTTATTGACAGTGAGATATATTGTATTGTGCCGTGTTATATTTCATTTGATGAATAATGAAAAATCGGCGCTAGATACATTTATCCAAGCGCGTATTCCCCTTAAGTTATGCATTATCTTCTTGAGAAGATGATATGAATATTGATATTAGGTAAACGCTATTTGCGGGACTTCTTAGTATTCTAAGATTCCCCTATTCCTTACGATAAACTATTAACACTGCAAAATTATTTGATATCGCACTTATATCCAAAATATGTAGGTATTACAGAAGTCAATATCATTTAGATGTAGATATTTCTGCCGCCGAGCAGCAGTGTTATGTTTCAGTTTGAAGGAAATTGAAACCAGTGTTATTGGGCATTGTGAGATTAACATCTTATGTTTCGGGGTGATGTGACTCATCACCCAATAATAATAAATAATAAAATCAATGCCTGATAAGGCAACTATGGCCCATAGATAAATACCTTACAAACTAACATACATATAAAATAATTACATCACTGCACTAAGACGGTGTGACACCACCAGAAGGTTTCCTCCATGACGAGGTGGAGACAATTTGGTACTCGCACCACAAACGCCTTGAAGTTAACATTGCGATGCGACTCCAGCACCTGCACCCTTGGCGAGTACTTAATCTTCTGGCGCACGTACTCCGCGATGTTTTCCGTCTTAACGGTGTAATGCAGGCATGAAATGTACACCGGAGTGTTGCTTGAGAGCTTGGGCTCCTCCGGAGCGTTGTCACAGCGTTGCCATGTAGTGCTTTGTAATACAAGGTTATGTGTGATGTAAGGTGTTGCTTCTGTTTATGGATAGGCGTGGCTCTTACCAGTGGCGAATTTGCAGTCTTGGCCGCCAGGCCATGTAGTAAGTACCAGCCGCCCCTTTCTCAGCACCCATCATATAGACTTTTGTCACGATTGGCCGACCCTAATATCTGGCCGCCCTAGGCCCCGGCTTTAGGGCAAATCCGCCACTGGCTCTTAACATCAGGCCAACGACCATGCCAGAACAAGAAGACTATATTTAGTGGCGATTCAGCTCAGAGGCGCCTTTTAAAAGGCATAGACCACAGCTTGAGCGATGCTGTCAGGATTCCCAACCAACGTACAGTAGAACCTCTATAACTCGGAACTAATTATAGAGAACTATACAGGTAATAAGTCTCAAATACTCGAGTTGTAAAGGTTGTAAAATAAAACATTGCTATGATCGAGATACAGAGGTAAAATTTAATTTTTCGAGTTAAGTAGGGATAATATGTACCGAAATGGCTTGGAGGGACTCACTGATTATTTCGACTAATAGCGGGTTGAGATTTCGAGTAATGGAGGTTTTCGTGTTTGAAGGGAAGGGAACAAAACATTTTTTCGAGATGTGGAGGTTTTCAACTTTTCGAGGTTCGACTTAACGAGGTTCTACTGTATATGATAGTAGAATTTAGTACAATAAGCGCGTTGCTAGCTCATTATAAGTACTTAAATGTAATCATGTGAAAGAATATAGTAACACTACTACAGAGTAATAGAGTGTAGATAATACATGACAGATAATCGGAAAGTTATCAACACTGTTTATAATTGATGTACTAATTACTAAGGGAATCCCAGCGAATATCTGTTTACTCAGATGCACTGACTGTCTTAAGCCATGCAGGGGGTCTTGAGCACTCAAAGATTGGGACCCTTTCAACCGAATCAAAAAAGAGGTTCTTTACTCTATTTGCCTTCTTTTGTGTGCATTAAGTGCATAATGTAATAAGCAGCTTTTAGATGGTGATTTCTTAGGTTTACGCGAATATTACACATTGAAATTGGATTTTATCGAGTTTGAATTTTTATTTTAGTCCCGACGTTTCGAAAGCATTTCAGCCTTCGTGGTCACGGGAGAGACTGAGGTGTAGGTCGTCTGGAAAAGTTAATGATACATTGTCTACCTTCATTTTACCGCGATAAAATCTGTATAAACTAGGTTTATTTGAAGTCTTTTAGATGAACAATACAGTTAGGGGGTTATACAGTAGGAGCTTCTGAATAATGCAGGCGGGAAAATAATTTCCCATTTCACTTTCAAAACCTTTATTTAGTAAAAAGAGTAATTTCTTAAATTACTCTTTTTTTTCATCTACCCTTTTTTCCACACGTAGAGGAGTCGGCGCGACATACTTTTTAACACAGAAAGATTTGACTTGTAGTTTTTACGACCGACCACCTGCCTGATGTCAACCCCTCCGGGGACACGCCCAGACCCGAAATAAATAATTGTGGATCACACAAACATTTGTCTCGGTGCGGGAATCGAACCCGCGGCCTCTGTTTCAAAGCCGGCTACTCGCCCGCTGTGCCACGGAGGCTGAGACCATAAATATTAACTATATATAGTGTGTAACCAAAACCCTGTTGGCCGTATTTGGGTCGTGAAGATAGACATATAGACAGCATATTAAAAATAGTTAAATAAAAATAACAGAAGCTAGATATTATCCTTACACAGGTAACTTGATAATGAAAATATTTTTAAATTAAAATAAATATTAAACATAATAAGACTCTTAACTGTCAAAATTTTATGAAATTAAGTAGGCATTAGAAAGGGGGCCGTTGAGTAGCGTTTCAGTATTCGTGCGTAAGCGTACAAAATCTCCTTAGTCCTTTCTACGTGTTGATAGATGGCACTTTAAAGACACTTAGGAACAAATTAATGAGATAAATCGGAACTGGTTTAGATTTTTTAACCCCCGAGGAAAAAGGAATGTTTAATCCGGCAAATGAGCAAGTGCCTCATCTGATGGTAAGTGATCCCCACCGTCCATGTACGCCCACAATACCAAAAGTCATGGGTGCCTTGTCGACCTTAAAGGGATGGGATAATTAAGGGATTTTGATTTGTGTGTCCGGATATCTCACTCATCGTACGAGACGCAGCAGCAAGCTGCTACTTTACGTCGGTTTTCTGTGAGACAGTGGTAACGACCCGGACGTGCCGGGCCATTCATGCTGTAGACAAAGCTTTGGCTTTACCACACAGATGTTATCGTTTGATCCCGTACACGCGCCATTCTGATCCTCTTCACAGAACAATTTTACTCTATGGAGATCATCTTTGTCTATGGCGTCGTCTAAACAAATGAAGAGATTTTTTAATGACTTTTGTTTGAAAGTTGGTTTAATCGAAGTGGTCGCTATATATATAGAAAATATGTTTATTTATTTATTTAATAGCAATACCATTACCATTTAAAACACACTACTCACATAATATAAAAATCAAATAAGTAACAAGTCATGTGCTTACCTATTAAAGGTATTTACAGCTAACACAAAAAAATTACAATGTCATAATAACGTAATAATAATTATTATAAATTATAAGATAAGTAAAGTACTCACACACATTAAAATAATGCATATTTTAAATGAAATGAAATATGTGAACTAAATATTGTGAAAAACAAATAATTTTATTTGACATTGAGATAGTTAACTATATTTAACAGCCTCCGTGGCGCAGCGGGCGAGTAGCCGGCTGCAAAGAGAGAGGCCGTGGGTTCGATTCCCGCACCGAGACAAATGTTTGTGTGATCCTCAAATATTTGTTTCGGGTCTGGGTGTTGTGGGACCGCAAGTCCCTCGTAGTTTCTGATACCTACGACACAGGTTTACCTAGTGTGGCGTCAGGACTATGTGTGTGACTGTTGAGTGTATTTATTTATTTATTATTTATTTATGCAGACATTTTACCGAAATCCAAGGAAATCAAAAACAGTCTATTTGTCGAATTAGTTTATTCGATATAACAATAATAACAAATTGTAAACTAACAAAAAAACTATCGATATCAGCACATTCGATTGATTCACAAAATAGTTAATAAAAAGAAAAATCACTGAACTGATGTTCGCGAAATATACACGTCGATGATTATGCATACTTATATAAAATAAATATAAATAAGCTCACGCCTGTATCCCTAAAAGGAATAGGCAGAGATGCAATTAATGCTGCACCCACGGTTCGCCGAGCTAATTTATGTCCCATGATGTGATAATTGCGAGCCTATCGCCATATCGAACAAAACAAATAATGATCTGAGATATCGATAATTTACACCGATAATAATTTTGACTTTACCAAGTTGCACATAATATCTTTCAAATACATACATAAGCTCACGCCTGTATTCCCATAGGGTAGGCAAAGGTGCAATTAGTGTACTCATAATTCGCAGAGCTTATTTATGTCCCGTGATGTGATATGATAAACAAATATCTCCAGTATCGATAATTTGATACTATTTTACAGAGTTACAGTTAAAAATCACAAGTAAAAATGGCACCTCCTATCTTCGGTCATAATGTATTATTCAATTGCTTTTTAACACACGACTGTCCAAAATCGAGTGTCATTTCAAAGTTCATGTCAGTTACATACAGTATGTATGCGTATGAGTTCATTCCTCTATAACTTCCAAACGCCTGAACCGATTTTGATGTGTATTATAGCAAGAACTTTTTTACATCCTGTGTGACATAAACTAGGTGATTTTTGGACAGTCTTGTTTTTTAAACCAACAATATCGAATGGTAAATATTAATGATCTATGCCTTTTTTATTGTCTTTATACATTCTCGACTTTATGAACACATAATAAAAAAAGAAATGCAAGCGTTTATAGGAAAATACGAATTGATCAATGTTATTGTAAGTTACGAATTAATCCTGAGGATAGTATACATACATACATACGCACTCACGCCTGTAATCCCCGAAGGGGTAGGCAGAGGTGTAACCAGTACACCCACATTTCGCCAAGCGTATTTCCGTCCCCAGATGTGATAAGGGGCAAGCTTATCGTCATACCGGGCACAAATGACGGGGTGATACTGAGCTTTTCGTAATAGAAAAACTCAATACCACTTTACCCGACCCGGGGATCGAACCCGAGACCTCAGCGTTGGTCTCAATCGTAACGCGTACGCATTACAACTGCGCCACCGAGGTTTTCAGTGAGAATAGTGCTTATATTATACATGGGTCGGGGGGTTAGGTACCCATTATCCTACTCGATTCGGGCTTGTGATAGACTTAAGTTCAAACACAACCACTATTAAGTTTAACCTAACTTTGTTTTATGCATTTTGGTTGTAACTTAGTGTCTTAATATCCTATAATCCTGCAGAATCAATCCCTAACATTTGATCTAAAGCTGATAGTTGTAAGTTGTACGTTGGACGACCAACAATGTTAGTTAGACTAGAAAGAATACAAATAATATACATAATTATAAATAAACTTGACACACAGTTAATATCACCAATTAATATTAAACCACAATAATTAAATGTCGGCGATGGCCATAATATCTTTAAAGTCCGATGTATCGATATTTTTTATTCGATATATCAATATTTTTAACGATATATTTTATTTTGATATATCGATGTATCATTATTTTTATCTAGTATAAAAATCATATCCAAAACTATATTTTTTTAAATAAGATGTCATAAAAGGTCAACTCAGTATATCGATATTATTTTCTCGGTATATGGGAATACTTTTTAAAAACATTGATACTATTTTGCCAATCCGACATTTCTATTGCGTTGGTTGATTAAGGCAATTTATATTACAGACAGTAAAAATACTATTTTGGATGAAATTTAACAAAGCATCACCTCGTGGCACACATTTGAACCATTTCCTGATACCAAAGAAATTATATTAAGCATACAAAATAATCGTGCATATTATAATTTATTTAAATTAATATAATCTTAAAACAAAATCCGTGTCACTTATTACATACAATAATATACAACTTAATTTAAAAAGTATAAATAGTGATGCATCGGTTAGTAAGCCTCGGCCATATCACAAACCTTACACAAATTAGAAAGGAAACTTTGTATTCAAAGAAATCTCACCTTTAGTACAGTTTACCCAAAATATAAGTTCGTTTAACAGTTATAGCATACAAAAAAAAATATTCCGTAAGTCTGTTAGAAAGCATAGACAATCCGCGACCTCCCGTTTCGCAGCCGTTTATTCACCTACTGAAGTATATTGATGGCGATGTATATTGCACGTTATTTACAAGTACATTTGGTCGGATTTTGCTTACTATAATAGTTATAAGACATATGGTACATAGCTACAAAAAGGAGATATGAATAGTCACTCTGTAGACAGTTTCGTCTACAGCATGAATGGGCTGGCTCGACCGGATAATTACCACTGTAATATAGAAAACTGACGTGAAGTGACAGGTCGCGTTTCGCGGGTGAATGAGATTGCCGAAGGTCCAAATACCCTTTTCCCTTTCCAGTCTCCATTCCTTTCCTTTAAGGTCGGCAACGCATTCATCACTTATTTGGTATTATATTAAAAGAAGATCAGGTAACCCACTTATTCGTTCCGACCTGTGTTTTAAAAAAAGAAATCTTTTTTTTTTAAAAAATCTTACGTTTTACTTACTTATTGGTTTACTAAGGTACATTGGTTTTATTTATATTTTGGGTAAATCTGTCAATCTGTACGCTCTAGGAACAAAGTATAATCACATAATAGCTGATGATATTTAAAATACTTCAACTTAATGGCATCTACAAGCGTTATGTATAAGTACTTGGTATGCGTGTATTTGTTTATACAAATAGTAAAAACGGTAGTACAGTGAATAAAATAAAAAAATATTGTGATAAAGTAGAAATAATACAAAATATAATACTTCCAATAGATACCACATTGAATACACAGATTAGATTTAATTGATAGATTGAATGAACGTAAGCCTATTACGAATTAAAAAAAAATATGATCTGATTGGTTACTCCAAAGATGAATTAAAAAAATGCATCAAAAAGTACACAGTATTAAAGCAAATGCAAAGTATACTTTTTTAATTTTAATACTTGACTACATATCTGTATCCCAGAAGAGGAAGGCAGAGAAGCAACAGGTGACCCATTTGTCCGGTTGCCAACTCTTTCATAAAAAATGGTGCACACACATTGTCCGTTATTTCTGTCTTATGATATGAACACATCCCCTACGTGTTTATCGTCATATTAATATCGGACATGAATTTTGGGAAAAACACACATTTTGATGGTCCAACCTGAGTATCGAATCCAGTACTTTATAGGTTTCATAGGTCACACATCTTCATACGAATTTGGCCATGATCACAGATCACGAATAATACACTAAATACCAACCAAGCGTGTCAATTTTTACTATGTACACTGACGTCATTGCGCATAAATATTTATATGGTGCTTGTTGGCACGTTGCGCTGAATGTTGCGCTTAATAGCAGCATGTGAAGGATCTACACATATTAAGTATATATCGATACCAGTAATTTCAATTGCAGAATGTAACATTGGGACATATATTTGGAAAGCCTCCGACGAGTAGCCGGCTGCGAAATGTGTGGCCGTGGGTTCGATTCCCGCACCGAAACAAATGTTTGTGTGATCCACATTTTTTTTATTTTTTTATTAATCTTTTTACATTTAAATTAATGTAAAGGCGGACTTAATGCCAAAGGCATTCTCTACCAGTCTACCCAAGGTAGTGCAGAGTATTTGTAATTTTTTTTATATATATTTATATTATATTTTAATATTTGTTTCGGGTTTGGGTGTTGTGGGTTGGCAAGTCCCTCGTAATTCCTGATACCCACGATACAGGTTAGTGTGGGGTCAGGACTATGTGTGTGAATGTTGGACGTGTATTTATTTATACATCCTATACGACAATTGAAATAATAGGAATCGATATATCGATATATTATCCGTGCTCTGTGGTAATGGTCGTAGATGATCAGAGTTTAGTAGTATCTATTGGTAAGTATGAAATATCGATAAATGTATACAGTTCAGTCGGAGAACTCTTTGGTGAACTTCTGATGGAACGCTTGGAAGATGTCGAGCATTTCCTTGAGTAGTGCAGGTTGCGGCAGTATCGTGGTGCGGAAGTGATATGTCCCGGGACGCTGCCCGAAACCACTGCCCGGGACTATGCAGATACCTGGGGATAATATGTATACGATTACTACATTTACAAGTTTAAAAAAAATTACATACCATTTATTTGGTGTAATTGAAAAAAAAAATATGCATAAAGAGATAACGTCGTTGATAATTACAATTCGTTGAATGTAACTTTTATAATTTTTAATTTTTCTGTCGAATCGGACCTAACTCTAATTTTAAACGCGTGCGTAATTTTTTTTATGATATAGGCCGACAAACGAGCAAATGGCTCACCTGATGGTAAGTGATCTCCACTGCCCATGTACGCCCACAATACCAAAAGGATCATGGGCGCGTTGCCGACTTTAAAGGAAAGTGATAATTAAGGGATTCAGAAGGGGAGGGGGTTTGAGTCTCCGGATATCTCACTCACCATACGAAACGCAGCAGCGAGTCGCTACTTTAC
Source organism: Mimas tiliae (assembly GCA_905332985.1). Lineage (NCBI taxonomy): Eukaryota > Metazoa > Arthropoda > Insecta > Lepidoptera > Sphingidae > Mimas > Mimas tiliae. The sequence continues at coordinate 280,610 of HG995249.1, forward strand.
ATCGATTTTCTGTGAGACAGACAAAAATGTCTACAGCGTGGCTCTACCCCTCTGTGATACTATTGAACGGTATATATTACATTTGGAATGCATTATACTAAACAGCAGGTGCAGTGCAGGTCAGTTTATCGTGGTAAGATATAAAGTTAGTAAGTATGTATGTAACTGACCAGTTTCCTCGAGTAATCTGAACGCGTAGAATGTGTCCGGTGTTTTCCCTTCAGCATGTGCAGCCGATACAGCCTTCTGCGGTAACGAGAACCGCGGGAACGCGTACATTGCACCCTGCGTACAACATATACCACATATACCACATCATTTTAAAACCATTTACCATTTAAACCATTTATTTTTCTACACATAGTTATACATACGCACATACGCACTCACGCCAGTAATCCCCGAAGGGGTAGGCAGAGGTGTAACTAGTACACCCACATTTCGCCGAGCGTATCTCCGTCCCACGATGTGATAGGGGGCGAGCCTATCGCCATACCGGGCACAAATTCCAGACTCCGGGCTGATACTGAGAATTTCGAAATAGAAAAACCCAATACCACTTTACCCGACCTGGGGATCGAACCCGAGACCTCAGAGTTAGCCTCAATTGTAACGCGTACGCATTACAACTGCGCCACCGAGGCAGTCATGTATATCCTATAATATAGTATAAACAAAATATGATACCGTATGCTATGACATACCTATTTGTATGTACACACACAAACGAACACACACACGCATACACACGCACACACATACACACACTCACACACACTACTGCTTCTGGTTGACATCCGTCGAACAACATCATGGGTCCAAATGAAAACCAGCGCCAAGCATTTAATGTTTGGCATAAGCTGATTTGGCTCCTTTTGGCGCGGTCGTGGTGGGACATGTACCGTCCACAGTGGGTGGGTATCTAGGTACCCCCCCCCCCACCTACTACTTATAAAAATGTTTTTTTTTCTACATCAGATGTATACATGTACCACCTAACGCCTGCCAATAAATGCTTTCTTTCTTTCTTTCTGTTACACACACATACACATAGCACAACAAAAAGATGATAAAAACACACATTTATAAAACATAATTTAGCTATAATATATGCGGTGGAAGGGGTCCAGCTCAGTGAGACACGGCACTGATTTTCAGTTGGACCCCACCGTCGCGTCATCTTAGTACAAACAAATTTTACAGACGTGTGACAAGTGACAACAAATAATCAAAAGAAAATAAATATTAAGGAAATTGAAAATAAAAATAAAAAAAAGTAATATTAGCACAGCGTAGGAATAATAATAATAATTAAAGGAAACAATGAATGAATGAGTGAATGAGGCCAAAGTGGTCTGCAAGGATCGTAGCAAGTGGAAATCGGTTGTCTCTGCCTACCTTCTATGGGATACAGGCGTGAGTCTATGTATGTATGTATGTATAATAATTACAAGGCCAACAGTCACACACATAGTCCTAACCACAACTAGGTTGACCTGTATCGTGGGTATCAAGAACTACGAGGGATTTGCCAACATACAACATACAACACCCAGAGCCGAAACAAATATTTGTGGATCGCATAAACATTTATCTCGATGCGGGAATGCAACATCCGGCTACTCGCCCGCAACCTACGGAGGCTGTCGATGTCGAATAATATTAGTGTTACAGCCATGTCCGAACTTATATATATATAATAATACCAGCCCTGTATTATATACGTCCCACTACTGGGCACGGGCCTCCTCTACTGAATGAGAGGGGTTAGGCCTTAGTCCACCACCCTGGCCTAATGCGGGTTGGCAGACTTCACATACCTTCGAAATTCTTATGAAGAACTTCTCAGGTATGCAGGTTTCCTCACGATGTTTCCTTCACCGTTAAAGCAAGTGATAATTAACAATTAATATACACATAACTTAGAAAAGTCAGAGGTGTATGCACTTGGGGCTGTTTTCGAACCTGCGACTTTCGTCTCGACAGTCCATACTACTCCCCGCTGAACTATCACTGCCTTATATCCGAACGCGAGCTCCCTATCCGTGCAGTTAGTACCGCAGTACCGCGCCTACACCTAGCCACACCTAGCCACACCTAGCCACATCTAGCCACACCTAGCCACACCTAGCCACATCTAGCCACACCTAGCCACACCTAGCCACATCTAGCCACACCTAGCCACACCTAGCCACATCTAGCCACATCTAGCCACACCTAGCCACACCTAGCCACATCTAGCCACACCTAGCCACACCTAGCCACATCTAGCCACACCTAGCCACACCTAGCCACATCTAGCCACACCTAGCCACACCTAGCCACATCTAGCCACATCTAGCCACACCTAGCCACACCTAGCCACATCTAGCCACACCTAGCCACACCTAGCCACACCTAGCCACATCTAGCCACACCTAGCCACATCTAGCCACACCTAGCCACACCTAGCCACACCTAGCCACACCTAGCCACATCTAGCCACACCTAGCCACATCTAGCCACACCTAGCCACATCTAGCCACACCTAGCCACACCTAGCCACACCTAGCCACACCTAGCCACATCTAGCCACACCTAGCCACACCTAGCCACACCTAGCCACACCTAGCCACATCTAGCCACACCTAGCCACACCTAGCCACATCTAGCCACACCTAGCCACATCTAGCCACACCTAGCCACACCTAGCCACACCTAGCCACACCTAGCCACACCTAGCCACATCTAGCCACATCTAGCCACATCTAGCCACACCTAGCCACACCTAGCCACACCTAGCCACGTCCGACCGATGACGCGCGCACCATCACAATTAGTATGTCGGCGATGAATAAGCTTGTTTAAGCCGTCTGGAATTTGTGCCCGGTATGGCGATAGGCTCGCCCCCTATCACATCACGGGACGGAAATAGGCCCGGCGAAATGTGGATGTACTATATACACCTCTACATACCTCTGCGGGGAGTACAGGCGTGATTTATAAGTAATGGCCATCGATTAATCGATTATTTTCATAATCGATAATGAACACAATTATCTCGTAGTATCTCACCTGCACGACATTACATTTGAACCCTTCCATCTGGTTGAACGTGTCGGCTATCATTTTGGCTCGCTTGTTCAACGACTGCAGCACGGCTTCCTTCTCCTTCGTGAACAGATCGTATGACGGCTCGCCTTTCAGTGGAGGACAAGCCTGAAAACAACACAAACGTATTTTATATCATAAATTGCTAAACGAGCAAGTGGGTCACCCCTGATGTGATCTTTTTTAACCGACTTCCAAAAAAAAGGAGATTCTCAATTCAACTGTATTAGCTTGAATGACGAGATGAGCAGGTCGCTCGCCTGATGGTAAGCGCCACGCCTGCTCATAAACAAAAGCAACGCCACACGGAACTTTAAATAACAAAGCACTGCATGACACTGGACTGCGCTCGTCACCCCGAGATATAAGGTGTTAAGTCTCATAATGCCAAGTAATTTCACTGGCTGCAATGTCCTTCAAACTGGAACATAACAATGCTTACACACTGCTGCTTGGCGGCAGAAATAGACAGCGCGGTGGTACCAACCCAGCCGGCCTCCCACAAACGAGGGACCTAACACCTTGTAAAATGTTTGCTACCTCAGAACTTTCGACTGGGTGAACCGATTTTGATGATTCTTTTTTTAGTTAGTTAGTTAGTTAAGATCTGATGACGGAGTACGGAGTATAAAAATAAAACTCCTCAACGGACAACAGTACACTCGTCGCGATTGTGTTATTGTATTGGAATTTACATGCTATTGCTGTAACTACTACTAAAAAAATTAAAATAAAATATGAAAACCGACGTAAAGTAGCAGCTTGCTGCTGCATTGCGTACTGTGAGTGAGATATCCGGAAGCCCAAACACCCCCCCCCCCCCCCCTTTTCTCCTAATCCCTTAATTTTCCCTTTTAAGATCGGCAACGCACCCACCATAATTATTTTGGTATTGTGGGCGTACATGGGCGGTGGAGATCACTTACCATCAGGTGACCTACTTCCTCGTTTGCCGACCTATGACACTCCTTTCGTGCGGTCGGATAGATAAGTAATAACGTATACTCACCACACAGTCCACAGCAGTCTGTCCCAAAGTAGTGGGACACAACATGGCGCTGATGCACTTGTACAGGTTGGCCTGCACTTGTGGGTCCATGTTGACGAGCTCCATCCATCCGCCGCGCAGCCCACACTCGCCCATGTAGCCTTTACTGACGGACATGAACGACGCCAGCTCGATGCCGTTGTATGGGGCACCTAATTCACAAAGCACCTGAAACGGGAACAAAAACGTTTTCAATTATTTAAAAACCATGAATGAATGAATGAATGAATGAATGAATGAATGAATTAATTAATTAATTAATTAATTAATTAATTAATGTATGAATGAATGAATTAATGAATTAATGTTTTTTTTATAGTATAGGCTAGCAAACGAGCAAGTGGATCACCTGATGGTAAGCGATCACCACCGCCCATGTACGCCCACAATACAAAAGAATTATGGGCGCGTTGCCGACCTTAAAGGAAAGGGATAAGGGATTGGGAAGGGGAGGGGGATTTGGGCCTCCGGATATCTCACTCACCAGCAAGCTGCCACTTTACGCCGTGTTACTGTGAGACAATGGTAATGACCCGGACGAGCCGGCACATTCATGATGTAGACAAAATTGTCTACAGCGTGGCTCTACCACTCATAAAATTAATGATGAATTATTGAATGAATGAATTAATTAATTAATGATACTTTTATTTGCAAGAATGTTGTGTACGTGGGGATGTTAGCATATTTCAGATCAGTAGAATCACTCACTCTGTCATTCTTGACATGCAAATATTACATACGCACTCACGCCTGTAATCCCCGAAGGGGTAGGCAGAAGTGTAACCAGTACACCCACAGTTCGCCGAGGGTATCTACGTCCCATGATATGATAGGGGGCGAGCTTATCACCATACCGGGCACAATTCCAGATTCCAGGCTGATACTGAGCTTTTTCGTAATTGGAAACCCAATATCACTTTTACCCGACGCGCGGATCGAACCCGAGACCTGGACGTCAACCTCAGTCGTAACGCGTACGCATTACAACTGCGCCACCGAGGCAGACAAAAACATCGATTACCATAAAGGGAACTTGCTCGTTACCGACCTATGCTATAGAAGAAAAAGAAAAAGACTAGAACACAACAGCGTTTACACACTGTTGCTTGGTGGCTGAGCTAGACAAAGCGTGGTCTTTCACATACGAGGGACCTTACCACCTTGTAATGTATGGTACAAACCTTCTTGAAGGAGAAGAACTTGCTGCCCTCAGCATAAACGTTGTCCTGATACACTTCATCAGCAAACAGGAACAGATTGTGTTTGTGGGCGAACTTTATTATGGACTCGATGTTGTCGCGTGTCAGGACCTGCAACAAATGTTCAATTAAACACAATAAAAAAAGAACACGTCGAATTGAGAACCTCCTCCTTTTTTTCTTCGGTAAAATAAGCTCTTCCTCCGTCCATAGATTATAGCTTCCAGCGAAATTTCCATATTTTTTGTAGCATAGGCCGGCGAATGAGCAAGTGGGTCACCTGATGGTAAGTGATCTCCACCGCCCATGTACGCCCACAATATCAAAAGAGTCATGGATGCGTCACCGACCCTAAAGGAAAGGGATAATTAAGTAATTGGGAAGGGGAGGGGGTTTGGTTTTAAGCTTACACGACCCAGGGATCCAATTATACGTCTAATTAAATCTGAACCCAAAAGACCGAATATTAAGTATTATGAGGAAGGAAAATATTCGGTTATTATTTTTTGTTTGGTATACATTTATTGTGGAACTTTTTGCTACTGATGGTTTTGCATATGGGTATTGTTTTGATTATGAGACTTAAAATATATGTTTCTTTATAGCAGACAGTAAACGATAATGAGTGGTAGACAGTTTTGTCTTAACTCATTTTGCGATGGATACTATTTCATTTTATTAGTCAATTGATAGCGCCGCTTTACGATTCGCGTTTTATGAAAGTTAAAAGTTTTTATTTTACTACTTTACTGTAAAATGGTATGTCACATTGTTACATTAAGAGTGGTAGAGCCACGCTGTAGTCAATTTTGTCTACAGCATGAATGTGCCGGCTCGTCCGGGTCATTACCACTGTCTCACAGAAAACCGGCGTAAAGTAGCAGCTTGCTGCTGCGTTTCGTACGGTGACTGAGATATCCGGAGGCCCAAACCCCCTCCCCTTCCCAATCCCTTAATTATCCCTTTCCTTTAAAGTCGGCAATGCACCCATGATTCTTTTGGTATTGTGGGCGTACATGGGCGGTGGAGATCACTTACCATCAGGTGACCCACTTGCTGGTTTGCCGGCCTATGCTATAAAAAAATTGAATTTTCGCTGGAAGCTATAATGTATGGACGCACGAAGAGACTATTTTACCGACGAAAAAAACGGAAAAAGGTTCTAAATACTTATATATTTTTATGTATGTTTGCTTAACTCCGCCAAATGTGGACTTATTTGGATAATGATATTGGTATTCGACAGTATTTACTCCCAGGGTGGTGCTATTTAAATTTTATTATTTTTAATCAGTTTAAAAATTGTACCGATCATATTTTTTTAATCGATTCACGGACACTTATTTTCAGAAAAAGATGTGGTGAAGGTATGGTAGTTATAAATGTAAATGTCCCTGACCTGTCCAGTAGGATTGCCAGGGTTGATGACGACCAGCGCTCTAACATTACAGCTCTTTGAGGCTTCTTCCAACGCCCTCTCCAGTTCAGCAGAATCGAGCCCCCACTGGTGATCTTCGTCTAAGAAGTATCCCACTTGCTCCAAACCATACTCGGCGAGAGATGCTGAGTATAACGGATATTGGGGAATTGGGATCATGACACCTGGAAACAAGATGATAGCAAATTATTGCCTATTCAAAGATATCCGATAAATTGAATGTATACTACCAATTGGATATACATATCCATCACATCATGGGACGGAGATACGCTCGGCGAAATGTGGGTGTACTGGTTACACCTCTGCCTACCCCTTCGGGGATTACAGGCGTGAGTGCGTATATATATGTATGTTTTTAAAGTGATATAAAATAGTACATAAAAATTCAAAGATAACTGACAAATTGAATGTATTCTACCAATTGGATATACATATCCATCACATCATGGGACGGAGACACGCTCGGCGAAATGTGGGTGTACTGGTTACACCTCTGCCTACCCCTTCGGGGATTACAGGCGTGAGTGCGTATGTATGTATGTTTTTAAAGTTATATAAAAAAGTACATAAAAATCTAATATTCAACGTGACATAACAACAAATTCAGCTTTTCATACACGTTTTTACTGACAGCTTTATCTTAGTCATAGTATTTTATATTCGAAATAATATTATTGTAATGGATGGGTATTTTTAACCACACTACAGCCCGTATTATAGAACAACACTCAAGTGTGCTCTTTACTAAGTGTCTATTTCTGTATACGTGATTGGTCCGTTTTTGTTTGGCGCCATAAATAGACCAATCGCGTGTACTGAAATCGACATTTAGCAAAGAGCACACTTGAGTGTTGTTTTATTATACGGGCCTAAATCTACATTTTCGAATTTCATTCCATAGTATCGTTTTATAGCATGTCTGTAGGCCTACTACATGTTTTTAATAGATTTCCTAAGCGATAAAAGTTTTCGTTTTCTCTCCATATGTCAAATATTTATAGCCACTAGTGGGAACTATGATGAATTAAAATTAATAATATGGTTAATTTTATTTCATATTAGTCGAATATGAAATTTGTTTCGATTATTTCCTTTATTACCGTATGAAATACTAGTTTGACACTTCGACGGTAGTAATTTTATACGAATTCGAAAACTGTGAACGTATTTGTAACTCGTACTAGGCCTACAGATGCTCACGAGAAGATAATATAGTTTTACATTGGGGATAGGACTACGTATGTGTTATTAATTTATTCCGCCTTTTATAAATCCTTTTTAAAAATAAATACTGGGTGTCATCTTGTCTAATGAATATAAAAGAGTAAGATGACATGACTTTTCGAGACGACCTACACCTCAGTCTCTCCCGTGACCACGAAGGCTGAAATGCTTTCGAAACGTCGGGACTAAAATAAAAATTAAACCGCGATAAAATCCGTATAAACTAGATTTATTTCAATGTGTAATATTCGCGTAAACCTAAGAAATCACTATGTCATGACAGTTTTATTGAACATAAATCGAAATAAAACTAGTTTATACGGATTTTATCGCGGTTTAATTTTTATTTTAGTCCCGACGTTTCGAAAGCTTTTCAGCCTTCGTGGTCACGGGAGAGACTGAGGTGTAGGTCGTCTCGAAAAGTTAATGTTACAATGGCTACCTTCATTTTAAAATTATACATTCATTTTTAATTATTTAAAAAGTTAGTTGACACTAGTCCGATCTACGCAGAAAGAGCTCACGGTATCTTGAGGTCTGGCAGTTGGTCTTTTGGGTTCCGATTTAATTAAATGTATAATTGGATCCCAGGCTTGTGCAAACTTCCAACCATCTTCTCTATTGAAATTTGGGTGTTTCTTAATTTCAATAGCCTCGCGAATCATCCTAGGTAGGAATCGGTGTTCTTTGGCAAGGATTTGTGGTTTGTCAAATCTAAGGTAATGTTTGGAGCCTTCATCTGAATGTTCAGCAACTGCAGACTTCGTAGAGCGTCGGTGTTTAACATCAGCTATGTGTTAACATAAATCCTTACGTACATACGAGTATATGTATATCATAACGCGGAATCACTTAATGATTGCATTCAATTGTACCAGTGCGGAGTACATTTATCACTACAATTTATTCAACCTTCGGCTTGGCGACTCTCGACACACAAATCAATATTTTTATTAATGGAAATGATGTTACTGCCTCGGTGGCGTAGTTGCAATCCGTACGCGTTACGATTGCGGTCAACGCTGAGGTCTCGGGTTCGATCCCCGGGTCGGGTAAAGTGGTATTGGGTTTTTCTATTACGAAATGCTCAGTATCAGCCCGGAGTCTGGAATTTGTGCCCGGTATGGCGGTAGGCTCATAATCACATAAGGGACGGAGATACGCTCGGCGAAATGTGGGTGTACTGGTTGTAACCAGTAGGCAGGCAATGGCAATACCGCACCATTAGTATTCTAATGTACCCATCTTTATTTTTCTTAGACACCAGCAATTAGGTAATAAAAAGGAATTACTGGTAATAATATATTCACTGCCCGCGTCAAACTGCACTCTTGCGTTCCGGTTTGAAAAACATTGAAGCCAGTGAAAATACTGGGCATATGTCTGAACATCTTGTCTCGGGGTGATGAGTGTGGTCATAGACAAATAATAAAGCATCTATGGTGCGGTGAAATGCCTTGCAATACTTTGTAATTCAGAGTTCTGTAGGCCTAGTACGAGTTACAAATACGTTCACACTTTTCGAATTCGTATAAAATTACTACCGTCGAAGTGTCAAACTAGTATTTCATACGGTAATAAAGGAAAGCATCGCTTGGAAACTAATTTCATATTCTATTATTATGAAATAAAATAAACCTTATAATTAGTTTTAATTCATCACTAGTGGATACTAATATTTGGCGTATTTAGAGAAAACGATAACTTTCATCGTTTTACAAAACTATTAAAACTTGCTACTGTTTATGTGCAGCTGTGACGTTTACCATCAGGCTACCGACATCCTACTAGTCTTGTCATTCAGTAGTTTATAAATTAAAATATTAATAATATATCAACATTAATTATTTAAAAACCCTAAAATCGTCAGATAAAAAATTACGGCCAGTCTAAAAACATAAACTCGTAACAGATACAGTTTCATCTAAATATCAACGCATTACAAATAGAAGTCGAACATAAACTTTGAAACATCAAACCAACTTTGCATACATTACTGCTTCACAACAAAAGACATTTTAGTGCAAAAAACATTACCAGCAATGTATGGTAAAGTAATAAATATCTGAGAACAGGTGTGTGAAATATTCAAGGTCTCGTATGAATGGATTACGATTACAGTTAATGTTCTGTTGCCAACTACCGCGATCGGCGCTACGTTCAGTAATTAGACAAATTTTAATTCACTCTAAGGCCAATTCTCGTAATTTTAAATGCTCAAAATATCATTCCGATCTAGTCTCGGCGTCAAGAAAGTTGCAAATGGCATTCTCTTAAACCAATAATCAACGTCACATGCACCTAGCATTAGCAGTAGCATTATACCGTTTTGGCTTCAGTCAACTTTTATTCTACATTCAATCTCATTACGATCTATGTTCACATTTGACGTGGATTATTGGTTTAAGAGAATGCCATTTGCAAATTTCTTGACGCTGAGACTAGATCGCAATGATATTTTGAACATTTAAAATTACGAGAATTGGCCTCCAGATGTATGACCTAGAGCTAACTGTTGTTGTTTTTTTTAATTTATGTTTCGATGATTGTTTTGATTTATGTTTGTTTGATTGTTGGATGATGTCTTAAGTCCGTATTACAGAAAGCGGCTCAAGCTGAGTATAAAATCTGATTACTCAAAACTAGTTTTATGGATCTAAACTGAAATATACATCTTATTTCAGCACACGTTTTAAGTTCTACTCAATTGAAACTAGACTTAAGTGTCGAATTGATATTTGTCTCATTTACCATTTTTTATGAATCACAAACTTAATATGTTTCTCGCAGAATCGACTTAGAAAGTGATGGTATTTCTTTGTACGAAACAGAACGCAAAAATGTAAATAACGACACGGAGAAAAGAGACTAATTATTAATTAATTATACGTCAGTGAATTACGTAATTCCTAATATTAGGTTAAGATTCATTATACTCGTATCAATCTACTTTCACTACACTCTTGAGTTGTAAAGCCACGCTGCAGACAGTTTTGTCTTGCCTTCCCAATCCCATAATTATCCCTTTCTTTTAAGGTTTGCAACGCGCCCATGATTTTTGTGGTATAGTGGCGGTGGATATAACTCACCATCAGGTGACCCACTTGCTCGATCGCCGGCCTATGCTATAAAAAAACTCCGCATTAGTCAGTCAGTCTACAAGTCAACGTCACTCACCAGAAGGCTTGCCGTTCAGGTCGTTGCACAGTAACTGCAGGCAGTTCTTGATGGCGTTGGAGGCACCTGACGAGAGACAGATGTCCAGCCAGTTGGCGGGATGGCCGTCTCGTCGCTCGATATACTCGGCAACATGTCGCCGGATCAGTTCTATACCATGTGACGCTGTGTACGAACCGACCGAGTTACCGCTGTGGAAGTACGAACGACACTGTAGCCGGTCAATTTACTGGCCATAGATACTTATGGCCGTTCCCTATATTGTCTATCGACAAATTTGAATACTATCGGTATTGATTTGACAGATCTTCCATACAAAATGTTACTACCAGTAAGCAAATCTTTCGATAGACAGAATATTGGGAACAGCCATTAACAATGTGGTAGGTCGCTCGTATACGAGAGCCGAGAGCGCCGTCTGGGTTCGTACCACCGCTTTGTTTATTTCTGCCGCCAAGCAGCAGTGTGTAAGCACTGTTGTGTGTCAGTTAGAAGGACATTGAATCCAGTGAAATTACTGGGTATTATGAGACTTAACATCTTATGTCTCTGTGTGACGAGTGCAGTCCAATACCATGGAGTGCATTATAATTCAAAGTTCTGTATAGGTATGTGTTACTTCTGTTTATGGACAGGCGTTGTGCTTACCATCAGGCGAGCGTCTTGCTCGTCTCGTTATTCATGTGATAAAAGAAAGATTCCTGATAATAATAACCATATTAGCCGAGCTAATCCATTCTCATGTAGATAATAAAAACAGGTCAAATGCGATTCCGACACACGCACCGAGAATTTACTATTATACTTTTTTATTACTGTTGCGTTTCGTAAGATTTCAGAGGCCCAAATCGTCGGCCCAATCTAACTATTGCCCATGTCTTTCCATAGTAAGAAAGAATCCGATTTTTCTGTTAATGTGTTAACCGGCCTCTGACAAACAAAACTCCGTAATTTTAATATTTCCAACTCCTCCTTAACTCAGTATTTGATTGATTTCGTTGCGGGACAAAAACAATTTAGCATTCCCAGAGACTCGCCGAGCTTCACTGCTCGGTGTCAACAAAAATGAGTGCCACTGTCGATCCTGGTGCACAGGAGTTACAGTGGCGGGTGTGTGGGCGGGATAGTCTCCTGTCAAATAGAACGCCAGGAATGTTCTTCTTCTTTAAAAAAAAATTTGGCTTCCATCAGAGCGATGATGATTCCGCCAACAACTAAGTTTGCAATGACACTGTTGGAGATGTTGTATGATCAGTTTGTCGGACATCTTGAATTTTGACATTGGGCGGTTAGGATATTATTTCAGTGTAAGGGACACAGACAAAATATTATGTATTACTATTGTTAGATTATTTAAAAATAATGCTTTATATTTATTGAAAAGTATGGGAGCGATGCCAATATGATTGATTTTAAATTTAGAATGCAACGAACTGGTAACTTGAAATAGATTATGTAACCTTTTTAGACATGCCATGGATCATAGAGTAAATATATAATCTATGTCCTATGGCATGGACCGCAAGTTCCCGCCTTTTCAGATATGTCAAAAAAAATAAGAACGATATACTTATCGTACGAACTATTGTACGACTCCGCAATATAATTTGTACCTATAATAAAATAGTATTGTTATTGTATAACGGCGAGTAAATCATTATTTCAATACCCTTCTAAAAGTACTATTGCTTATACTATGGAATTCAGTTAAATTCTCCAGGAATGTTTGAAGGTGCAATCGTGACAGTAAGTGTATGATGATAAGATGCTTACCCACACGCGTTAAGAATAGCCTTGGCCCTTTCCTTCACGTCCTCCGGATAGTCTCCTTTCTCGATAAGCTCTGGGGAAGTGACACACGACAATACCTGTAACAATATTGTTTTTTTGATAGACAAATTGCTGATGGGATTATCATATACATATTTGTACTCGACTGGATAGCATACTGCCTCGGTGGCGCAGTTGTAATGCGTACGCGTTACGACTGAGGCTGACGCTGAGGTCTCGGGTTCGATCCCCGGGTCGAGTAAAAGTGATATTGGGTTTTTCTATTACGAAAAGCTATCAGCGCGGAGTCTGTAATTTGTGCCCGGTATGGCAATAGGCTCGTCCCCTATCACATAAGGGACGGAAATACGCTCGGCAAAATGTGGGTGTACTGGTTACACCTGTGCCTACCCCTTTGGGGAAAACAGGCGTGAGTGCGTATGTTCAATAAACAGCCACACGCAACACTGTTATCAAGGAAAAAAAATATGATAAGCACTGTGCAAATGTTATTGTATGTTATACTCTGTAACAACATACATTAGCACACAAAATACCTGATGATTTATAACTTGAGTCACATGGAAATAAATTCAAATAAAATAATTTGCACATTGACGATATTTACATTTTAGAGTTATTTGAGTCTTATTGATGCATTATTTTTGTCATTTTACGCGCACGTAGTTTTTTTTTTGCCCTAGATAAACAGACGAGCAGGGGGCTCACCTGATGGTAAGTGGTTACCGCCGCCCATGGACCTCAGCAATGCCAAAGCACAGCCAGGCCGCTACCTACCGTTCGTACGTAGTATTGGATTAATTGGCATTCGCATTAATTTTTAGCAACGAAACGTCATTTAGCATTTAGCAAATTAAATACATTTGCTAAATTATGTGAAGTATGAATTCATTCGTCGCGTATTAATTCGTGTATTAGCACATCGCTAGTATTGGATTAATTAAGCATTTGCATTTATTTTTTTGCATGCGAAGTCTTTTACCGTTTCGCAAATTAAATGCGCGACGCAGCAACGGTAGCATCGTGCTATCCCCTTCGCACCCGCGGGAACATTAAATTATTATGTCATATTAGCAAATAGCATTAGCACGAATGATTTCACATGCTAATGAAATTAAATCGTAATAGCATTAAATGGCCATTACTATGCGCATGCGAGATATCACGTGGGCTCATGCTAGGCGGGCTGGACACTAAAGTTTTTAAAGTGAAGGAAAAATCAATCAATTCTGTGTGTATAACCGATTGATTTGATTGATTGTGGGCTCCTTTTCTCCGCACTTAGCCCGTTGAATATCGGGCCATTGTGCGTAAAAACTTGTGTATAACCGATATTAGGTCATGTAATTCTATAGTCGGAATCGACTGCCCAGTATACTCTCCTAAACACGGATACTCTATATTTAGCCACTGATGTGACTAATTCACGTTAAACAACTGACCATTTAGGATTCGTCATTTCTGACGAGTGGTAGTAGAATATTAATTTGCATAGCATAATTTGTCATTTTTGACTGCCTCGGTGGCGCAGTTGTAATGCGTACGCGTTACGATTAAGACTGACGCTGAGGTCTCGGCTTCGATCCCCGGGTCGGGTAAAAGTAATATTGGGTTTTTCTATTACGAATTGCTCAGTATCAGCCCGTTACACCTCTGCCTACCCCTTCGGGGATTACAGGCGTGAGTGCGCATAATTTCAAATTTTTCATAACAGAGGCCGGCAAACTAGCACGTGGTTCACCTAATGGTAAGTACTCTTCACCACTCATGACACCCACTATAGCGATCATGGTTGCCGAACTTAAAGGAAAGCAATTAGGATTTGGGCCTCTGGAAATTTGACTCACAATACGAAACGCAACGGCGCCTGCTGCCAATACAAGTCAGTTTTCCGAGACAATGGTAATAACCACTGCATATTCTGGTAACTGGTAACAAAACTGTTCAGGTGTTCATCCAGAGTTACGAAAGCTGGCATTCTGCCGAGAAATGGAACTGTCGCTGTCGTGCTTACCATTAGCAATAGTCACTTTGCGGTACCAGGATAAAATAGTCTTTTTTATACCATAGGCCGGCAAACGAGCAAGTGGGTCACCTGATGGGAAATGATCTCCACCGCCCATGCATGCCCACAATACCAAAAGAATCATGGGTGCGTTGCCGAACTTAAAGGTAAGGGATTGTAAAGAGGAGGAGAATTTGGGCATTCGTATATCTCACTCACCATACGAAACGCAGCAGCAAGCTGCTACTTTACGCCGGTTTTCTGTGAAGCAGCGGTAACGATCCGGACGAGCCGGCCCATTAATGCTGTAGACAAAAATGTCTACAGCGTGGCTCTACCATTCAATAGATGATGGATAAAATAGTGAACCAAGTGAAATCCCATTTTAAAATGTTTATTAATTTACTAGCTGTTGCCCGTGGCTCCACCCGCGTAAATGCCTATTTCCAGGATTAAAGTCTGCCTAGTGGGCGCCCCCGGTGAGAAACGCGCTTGACAAAAATACTAATGTCGCTATTTAAAAATAGGGGTTGATCGTAGAGGGTTGAAAATTTTGGGTTGTATATATTTTTTAATGCTGTATCATAAAAAAATAAAATCATGTTTTTTTGTCGAAAACATAAAAATTAAAATTTTGGGGTGGACCACCCTTAACATTTAGGGGGATGAAAAATAGATGTTGGCCGATTCTCAGACCTATTCGATATGCACACAAAATTTCATACAAATCGGTCCAGCCGTTTCGGAGGAGTATGGGAACGAACATTGTGACACAAGAATTTTATATATAAGATATATTACAACTAACCTGTCTGATAAACGTGATAGGAACCTGTCCCATGGCGTGCGCATCTCCGATGTTCGCTTTTATCACCCTCTTGAATGGCTTTACTGCACCCTGGAAACAAACAAACATTTGTCATTATATTATAACGCATTAGATTGAACTTATTTAAAAAAATATCTTTATGAGCCTGATTAACAGCATCAGACAGGATTGGAACCCCGTGGATTGGAGACAAATGTGATCCCCAATTATTTCTCTCGGATCTGGCTGTTGTGAGACCGAAAGATTCTCGTACAAGTTCCTGATACCCACGATACAGCTTGTTATAATATGGGTTCAGGACATGTGTGTGACTGACTAGGATGTATCTAGGTATTAAATCTATGATGTCTTATTGCAGATAGGGCCACCGTTTACTTTAAAGTAATAATAAATAAAAAATAAATTTATAAAACACTCAAACTCACACATATTTCTGACCTCACACTAAGTTAACCTGTATTGTAGGTATCAGGAAATATGAAGGACTTGCCATCCCACAACACCCAGACCAGAAACAAATATTTGTGGATCACAAACATTTGCCGTGGTCGGGAATCGAACCCACAGCCTCTCGCTTCGCAGCCGGCTATACGCCCGCTGCGCCACGGAGGCTGTCATTAAAGTCATATTATGATGTCATATAAGTTAATATTGTGTGTCGGACTTGGGAATTTTACTGAATCAGGACCGAGATGAATGGCAGGTAATAAGAGAGGCTATGGCCAACAGAGGGATGAAAAGGGCTGTGGACGATGATGATGTTACATATAAGGAAGGATATTGAACAGCTAATAATTTTCTTTTCAAATTAAATTTAAATCATTTATTCTGTAAATTGGATCATAAATATCACTTTTACATGTCTATAATTTTTTATGCTACTGTAATGCGGCATTTCGGGGCTAGCCATGAGAAGAAATGCCGAAACAGTCATGGGTTATGGCCTCTTTTAATGTCTAGACATTGTTTTACATAATTATGCGAGTGTAATGTACAGACATTTCTGGATTGGCCTTTTCAAGAAATAGCCAAGAGTATACCAGACATACTTAGCATTCGCACTCAAAAAAAAACCAATGAAATAATTAATAATAAAAAAGAACAGTATGTTTAATTATTAGTATGTTGAGACACATGGCTATTAACAGGACTACATAAATGGCAATGTGTGTATTTTATATGGTAGCGCGCCACTTGTATTCAGTGAAACAATACACCTGCATTGCGGTTTTAGAAAAATTCAATACATAATAACTTGCCTTCAGTTTATCCATATATTCAGATGATAATAATAGTATACTACATACATACATACATCGAACTCACGCCCGCAATCCCCGAAGGGGTAGGCAGAGATGTAACCAGTACACCCACATTTCGCCGAGCGTATCTCCGTCCCATGATGTGATAGGGGGCGAGCCTATCGCCATACCGGGCACAATTCCAGACTCCGGGCTGATATCAGTATCAATGCTCAGGCATTTCGTAATAGAAAAACCCGATATCACTTTTACCCGTCCCGGGGATCGAAACCGAGACCTCAGCATCAGTCTCAGTCATAACGCGTATGCATTATAACTGCGCCGAGGCAGTCAATACATAATTGTATCACAGTTACATACACAATACAATCTTGATTCTAGTTAATCCTTCTTATCGGTTTTGTGTAATTATTTAATTCACATACATACATAAATAAGCTTGCACCTATATCCCCAAAGGGGTAAGCAGAGGTGTAACTAAGTAGTGCACCCACACGGTTTGCCATAATTTAATAAGGAATACTCATATAATCTGTTTTAATCGTTTCCTTTTTTTTATAGCATAAGACGGCATACGAGCAAGTGGGTTATCTGATGATAAGTAATCTCCACCACCCATGTTCGCCCACAATACCAAAAGAATTATGGGTGCGTTGCCCGACCTTAAAGGAAAGGGATTATCCCTTAAGGGATTGGAAAGGGGAGGGGGTTTGTAAATTCATTGATTTCTCGCTCTCGCGAAAACACATGATCTGGACATCTCGGACACTTCTAGGTATAAGAAACAAGTCTTGAAAATATGTGCCTAATTACTATTTCTTCATTGTGTTAATTGTTGTCTATTGTTCCTAATTTCCCTTTTTAAGTTGTGTTGTCTTAATTTTTATTTGCTGTAATTAATTCCATTAGTACTATATAATGCTAATAACAATAAGAATACTTATAATAATACTTTAACTATGAATGCTGTGGTCTCCTATAATTGAAGGAACACGTCACACTGCTATAACTGAAAATGTAATCATATAATAATATATCGTGTATCCTTTGTTGGAGGTCCTTAAATAAATAAATAAATAAATTTCAAAGTCCTTCAAACTTGAATGCAAGTGCTTACACACTGGTGCTTGGCGGCAGAAATAGACAATGTGGTGGAGGCGTGGAACCATCCCAGATGGTGTCCACCGACCCACCAACTAAATAACATTTGTAGTCACGAGATAACAATGGTATAATATCTATATATCTAGAAATTTTTATACTTATATTTACTAACTCTAAAGACTATTATTATAGAACAACACTCAAGTGAGCTCTTTGCTAAGTGTCGATTTCTGTACACGTGATTGGTCCGTTTTTGTTTGGCGCCAAAAAGAAGGCCTAAGAAGACATATGTTTTTTTTTATATGTTCGAGTGACGAAACGAGCAGGTCGCTCCCCTAATGGCAAGCCTCACGCCTGCCTATAAACAGAATAAACACCACACAGAACTTTGAATTACAAAGCACTGCATGGCATTGGACTGCGCTCGTCACCCCGAGACATAAGATGTTAAGTCTCATAATGCCCAGTAATTTCACTGGCTTCAATGTCCTTCAAACCGGAACACAACAGCGCTAACATGCTGTTGTTTGGCGGCAGAAATAGACAAAGCGGTGGTACCGAGCCCATACGGAGGTGGTAGATGTAATTGGATGGTGGTAGGTCTACCACCTTGTAAACTTTTATGAAGTCTATATATTTTATATTATCACGAATAAAAGTTATTAATGTCTTGAATTTGACAAATTGAGTGCACCATCCGACGATAACTTCATACGATCAATCAATACAAATTGATTGATCGTATGCAGGGGTCTACATCGATTTATCATGACGCATTTTTACTCTATATACGATAAAGTGATTTTAAGTCGGTGCTATTGTAGTTTGGTTTAAAGAACTTTATTCTTATAAGAAATATACATATCACTTAAAATGAGATACATAAACAATATGTTTCAAAGTACATTAAATCAGTCTCTGGTACTCGTAACTATATGCAGTTTTAGCTTGATTTTAATACTCTCACTGGTTTTCAAACTATTCGTTACTAACTTGTTATACAGCAATTCCCCCTCAAATAAAGTAGTTTGTTTTGAAATAAAACTAGTTTATACGGATTTTAAACTCCCGGACTGGACCCGGTAGGTGGCGCTGCTGTAGTTGCGGGTGAAACCGCGCGGGACAGCTAGTTAATTATAATAATTAGTATCAGGTGACCGTTGCCTTGCTGTCAAATGGCAAAGCAGTTTAATTGGTGCATGGAATTCAAGACCTTCGTTACAATGTAATGCCGACCGACGATGACCGCACTAAACTAGTGGGATAAACCCACGAGACAGATTACATGACAAGCCGAATGAAATTCATAACTCAAAGCCCCTTGTTTCTTACTTTTCTCATAGTATATAAATCTTTCTAAACGTTTCGTTATTTAAATTAATAAATATTTGATTAAAAAATAAACTTTTAAATATTTAATTATTGAACGTCATATGTAGTTTAGTATACTTAGTTAAATATGTTTCTCATGTAAGTGAATGTTATTCTTTTATGAGAAATAAATATCTTAAACCTAAACCTAAACCTAATTATACCTACAAAAATAAACATTGATATCAAGCCATCACAAAACAATTAAAGGAGGCAAATATTAGAGTACAAATGAATAAGTACATAAACACTAATCAAATAAGTACGAGTACAAATAAGTATTAAACAATAGAGATGTTAACGAGAGCAAGCGTTACGCCATCCATAGACAGCATAGTTTCTTATCAGTAATATTATTGTCAGTTGTACTGGCTTGATAAGCCGCTGGACCGGTTGGGTAATGTATGAAACAAATCATGATGCAATTTTATACTGCTATATTGGGAAAGTGAAAGCTTTTGCGGATTAGATAAAATATTATGTAATACAATCTTTTAGTGATATTTTATTAACCGACGAAAAATTTAAGGAGGTTTTTGAGAACCTACTTAATTTTTTCTAGAATTGATTCTACGCGTATACAATATGTAACAAAACCCTGTTGGACATTTTAAGTTTGATATCAGAATCGATATTCAAACGAAAAAACTCGTATACGTAAATTGGATTTTAATTAATTTATTATTGGTAAACCGTATTTCGATTGATTACCTCTGCAAGAGCGAGATAGTATGTTGCGGCGTCCACGTACATCAAACGTGCCGCGTCCCCGGCTTCGTCAATACACAGAAGTTCAGATGAAAATAACATTTTTAATATGTTCATTTTTTAAGTTACCTGTGTAAGGATAATATTATGTCACTTCTGGTTATTTTATTAATTTAACTATTTTTATTAAGCTGTCTATATGACTATCTTCACGACCCAAAAAGGGTCATCAGGGTTTTTGTTACATACTGTATAAATTTTTGTGTGTGTGTTTTTTTTAAATTGTATAGGCCGACAAAGGAGCAAGTGGGTCACCTGATGTTAAGTGAACACCACCGCCCATGTACGCCCACAATACCAAAAGAATCATGGGCGCGTTGCCGACCTTAAAGGAAAGGAATAATTAAGGGATTGGGAAGGCGAGGGGATTTAGGCCTCCGGATATCCCACTCACCGTACGAAACGCAGCAGCAAGCTGCTACTTTACGTCGGTTTTCTGTGAGACAGTGGTAACGACCCGGACGAGCCGGCCCATTCTTGCTGTAGACAAAATGGACTACAGCGTGGCTCTACCACTCTTAATGTAACAAAGTGACATACCATTTTACAGTTAAGTAGTAAAATAAAAACTATTAACTTCCATAAAACGCGAATCGTAAAGCGGCGAAAATTGACTAATAAAATGAAATAGTATCCATCGCAAAATGAGTTAATTTCCTTTTTTTTAATTCATAGGTACGAGTAAGTATGATGTATTCTATCTATAGTAGTTTCTTCTGATATTAGCTAATTGTTATTCTCGAGGGATTTTGATGCAGTTTCCACCATTATTTAGGGAATTTCTTACGTCAGAAGTATACTGTATGAGTCTTATATGTAATTCTATAACAGTATGTAGATATACATTGATATTTATGCGGTTTTGTTAGTAGTTGCATTATAACTGAAAAACAGTCTATTAATTAATCTAAATATAAATGATTTAGTGCAATAATGTACTGCTCATTCATCATGACAATATTTATCACAACATATGCAGGTACGTATCAAAGCATAATATTATGACTATGAAAGAAAAAAACATGTTTTTAAGAGTAAAGTGCAATAAGTTGTGATAAAAGAGCGGCTGGTTTGTAAACAAGTTATTCATTCAAAAAATTCTGTACATTAAAATGAAGCATAAAACAAATATACGCACGAGTTCTAATGAATGAGAATGTACGAGTACTGATATAAAGAACAAATAGTATGTGTGCTGATAATCTTTAAAGCAAACCATGTGTGGTCCTTGATTATGATTTTTTGAAATGATATAAAATAGTTTTATTAATCATGTAGGCAATTAAAATAGCGCTTATGACAAGTCAGTACAAAATAAAGAAACTTAAGTATATAAATCATATCAACTAATGTATACATAACACACATAGCATCAACAAAATACACTGAGTTTATTTCAAGTTTTATTCATATACATACAGACGTACTCACATCTGTAATAACCAGTACACCCACATTTTTTTAACTTATTTTCTTCTCATGACGTGATAGGGGCGAGCCTATCGGTATGCCGGGCACAATTCCAGACTCTGGGCTCCAGAAATGCTCTAGTATCAACTAGAGCATTTCGTAATAGAAAAACCCAATATCACTTTTACCCGACCCGGGGATCCTTTCCTTCAAAACTCGCAATCACCTTCCGTTCCTAGCAGTCACGCAGACCGACAATCTCAAACATTGTGACGCACTTACAATAAAAGAATAACCAAAAGCAATCACAAGCGATTATTCTATCAGCGGTGGTACCACACGGATGCAGTGCAAGTGTAACCGCATGATATACTTATCAACCGCACCGCGTATCTAATGAGTCAGTTATTGCTCTGCCGTTTATCGGATAGCATTGATCATGATCATAATGACAGCCTCCGTGGCGCAGTTGGTGAGTAACCGGCTGTGAAGCGTAAGGCCGTGGGTTCGATTCCCGCACCGAAACAAATGTTTATGTAATCCACAAATGATTTTTTCGGGTCTGGGTGTTGTGGGACCAAGTCCCTCGTAGTTCCTGATACCCACGATACAGGTTAATCTAGTGTGACTGTGGTCAGAGCTATGTGTGTGACTGTTGGGTGTATTTATTTATTTATTTATATTTTAGATCATGACTTTCGCATGTGTATTTGACCATGTGCGTCAGCTGATGGCAAGTAATCTGCATCGACCATGATTCAGATCCACATTACCCGTAGAATCACGGATGCGTTGCCGATTTGAAAAAAAAGACATGGGAAACGGGCAGATTGGGCCATAGTGATGTTAATTAATTAATAACTTACTATTTTTTACGCGAGCCAATTTTATATGGCGAAATTAGCATACTCAATACTAATTATATACAAGATGGTAGGTCCCTCGTATGCAAGAGGCCGGCTGGGTTGGTACCACCGGTTTGTCTATTTCTACCGCCAAGCATCAGTGTGTAAACACTGTTGGGTTCCGGTTTAAAGGACATTGAAGCCAGTGAAATTACTGGGCATTATGAGACTTAACACCTTATGTCTCGGGGTAACGAGCGCAGTCCAGTGTCATGCAGTGCTTTGTTATTTAAAGTTCTGTGTGGCGTCTGTTTATGAGCAGGCGTGGCGCTTACCATCAGGCGAGCGACCTGCTCGTCTCTTCATTTATGATAATAAAAACAAAAACTCTATGTAGGTATTATGTCGCGTGTATTTATAGATATTATAGAACCATACGAGCAGGCTCTCAGTAGCCGGGTATGAACGTGTGTTTATTGCCGTCTTATCTAAACTTATAAATTACTGGATCAGCCTTATCTGCATTCATAATGGACCAGATTAAATAGCCACGAGTTTCAGATGTGAACGATTTCGAAAATAATATTGGCTTAGTAAATTTTTAGTACAAGCCTCTTTTTTGTCGGAGGTTAAGAATTAAGTTGACGGTCGAGAAAACATCTCATGATGTTCGTCATTTATCCTGATAAAACCACACCGTTATCTGTCGACACAGTAACAACATGATCTGTCATTGACCTGCCGTAATCATGAAGAGTCAAATCCGCCCACAATCAGCCCGTTATAATTTGGTCACATAGTAAGGTTATTTTTACATCAAAACCGATGTGCTAGAAAAGTTAAAGCCGGCGAGTGCTAGTATTAACGACAAATGTGGAATTTCGCGGAATTACAATATTATTCACTAAGATCGCGTAATGGGGACTATTCTTAAACAAGCTGCATAGGTATTTTTATACAAGCTGCATAGGTATTTTTATACAAGATGCATAGGTATTTTTATACAAGATGCATAGGTATTTTTATACAAGTTGCATAGGTATTTTTATACAAGATGCATAGGTATTTTTATACAAGATGCATAGGTATTTTTATACAAGATGCATAGGTATTTTTATACAAGATGCATAGGTATTTTTATACAAGATGCATAGGTATTTTTATACAAGATGCATAGGTATTTTTATACAAGTTGCATAGGTATTTTTATACAAGATGCATAGGTATTTTTATACAAGATGCATAGGTATTTTTATACAAGATGCATAGGTATTTTTATACAAGATGCATAGGTATTTTTATACAAGATGCATAGGTATTTTTATACAAGATGCATAGGTATTTTATACAAGATGCATAGGTATTTTTATACAAGATGCATAGGTATTTTTATACAAGATGCATAGGTATTTTTATACAAGTTGCATAGGTATTTTTATACAAGATGCATAGGTATTTTTATACAAGATGCATAGGTATTTTTATACAAGATGCATAGGTATTTTTATACAAGATGCATAGGTATTTTTATACAAGATGCATAGGTATTTTTATACAAGATGCATAGGTATTTTTATACAAGATGCATAGGTATTTTTATACAAGATGCATAGGTATTTTTATACAAGATGCATAGATATTTCTAGCTTACCCAAAAGTGGCAACTTCGCGGCAACTCTATCTATAAGTCTTTTTATTTATTTTTTATTAACTTGAGTGACGAAACGAGCAGTTCGTTCGCCTGATGGTAACCGCCACGCCTGCCCATAAACAGAAGCATCACCACACAGAACTTTGAATTACAAAGCACTACATGGCATTGGACTGCGCTCGTCACCCCGAGACATAAGATATTAAGTCTCATAATGCCCAATTATTTCACTAGTTTCAATGTCCTTCAAACCGGAACACAACAGTGCTTACACACTGCTGTTTGGCGACAGAAATAGACAAAGCGGTGGTGCCAACCATGACGGCCACTCGCATACGAGGGACTTACCACCTTCCAAAAAGTAATATCTAAAAGTTAAAACAAGGGTTTAAAACCTGACTCGCAATGCTTTGCTATCATCCGTTGAGCTTTTCAACTTTCCCTCGTACCCCATCATTAGATCTTAACCAAAATAGTAAACTTACTATGTTACATAGAGGAAACTCGTACCAAATACCAAAATAATCTTAAAAAATAAATGATATTTGCCGGAGATATCAAAAAATACATTATGACTAGAGAACCTCCTTTTTGAAGTCTGTCGAATTCCGTGTTCCTTGATATACATACATACGCACTCACGCCTGTAATCCCCGAAGGGGTAGGCAGATGTGTAACCAGTACACCCACATTTCGCCGAGCGTATTTCCGTCCCTTATGTGATAGGGGGCGAGCCTATCGACATACCGGGCACAAATTCCAGACTCCGGGCTGATACTGAGAATTTCGTAATAGAAACACTCAATACCACTTTACCCGACCCGGGGATCGAACCCGAGACCTCAGCGTTGACCTTAATCGTAACGCGTACGCATCACGACTGCGCTACCGAGGCAGTCGTGCGTTCCTTGATGACATGCAATATACAAAATAATCCTTAAAACGGTTACACCGACTGTGATTACAAAATTAATTATTATGATTAACCAAACCGGTAAGAGGCGCAACGTTCAATCTCTATAGTTACATAACGTTATTAGTTACTGATTATGATAAGGCAGGACAATCTATTGCTGATAAGCGCGTCCATTGCGGCCTATTATGGGATATTTATTGCTAAAGATTGCGACCTTACGTAATGTATAGTGATTGATGTTTCAAAGCCTTGTTCGATAGATAACGATATCTCATTAGCTAGCGACCATTCTGTTTCCGAGAAAGGTATTAAAACAGTATCTATACATAACGACACGTGTTGTGAGTAGAGATGGATAGAAGTAGGGGCAGGGAAGCGTCCAATGGAAGACGAGCATTGACTGTCGGACCAATCGCGTGAAGCTTCAGTGCCCCGCGTTCCTTCAATCCACCAATCGGATCTATAAATGAGTTACTGCGGGTGAAGTTTGTGGTCCCGACTCATGCCGCTGACTAATTTGCGAATTTAATAATTAGTCATTTACGTTTTAACTCTCGACTAATAAGAACGGTGTCGATAAGTTTCACCTTTGTGTTTCTGTGGCATAGCGAATGTATCGATTTTTAAGTTAGAAAGCTTAATCATATAAACGCAATGGATCAAGAAAACCAGTTCAACTTACTCAATAAGTTTCAGCTGTTTTTGTAATTGTCGGGGAGTTTGATAGGCTATTCTACTAATCTACGTTACGTTCTATTAAACTAGTCGTATAAGTAAGTATAAAAATACAACAGTAGTACATTAAGAGATATTAAAAAAAACATCTAGTATCTTACAATCACTACATTGCTATTTTCGAATAACTGGCCATGCTCAAAACACACATCTTGATTATTGAAGCCCTTGCAACACTTGAATAAGGAGGGTGGGTTTGGAAAATCGATACTGTTGATTCATTTCCATACTTCACGGCGTAGAACGAACATACCTATTCAGTTGGGAAATGTCATGTCGAAGACATAATGTTTTTATAAATAGACATAAATATATATAATTAAATACATGTATATAACAATATCACTTTAAAAAATATTAGGTACGTAATTAAGAGTTGTCATTCTTCCCAGACAAAATAATGTAGGTCCTGACACAGGCGTCCTACATCGATCGGCCTCGGTCGTGACTCGTGGCTCGTGTTCTACTGGCGCAATGCGGGTTGGTTACGTATTCTCACAGGACCATTCGTAGAGTATAATGTGAGATTCAGATACCTACATTAAACACATACTGTTTGTGCAAAATAAATAGGCACGTAGAGACACTTTATTACGTGGTAGAGTCACGCTGTAAACCGTTTTGTCTACATACAGCATGAATGGGTCAGCTCGACCGGGTTGTTGCTACGTTATTACAGAATACGCACTCACGCCTGTAACCCCCGAAGGGGTAGGCAGAGGTATAACCAGTACACCCACATTTCGCCGAGCCTATCTCCGTCCCTTATGTGATAGGGGGCGAGCCTATCGCCAACCTATTACGAAGTTATTTATTACAGAAAATCGACGTAAAGTAGCAGGTTGCTACTTCGTACGGTGAGTGAGATATATTCGGAGGCCCAAATGCCCCATCCCTTAATGATCTATTTCCTTTAAGGTCGGCCACGCGTCCATGATTTTTCTGGTATTGTGGGCGTTCATGGTGGTGGCGTTCACTTACCATCAGTTTACTCGCTTACTCATTTGCCGGCCTATGCTATCTTTATCTTATCTTTTTGGCCGCTCTGAAGTTATACAATTCACCTGCTCTCTACGTTTCCTTTCACCCATTAGACTCTTGAAAACAATAAATGCTACACTGCTTGTAATTAAATTACAGCGGCCAAAAAAATTACTACACCAATTATGAATACAAAGACGCCTATACACCTCTGTGTTTTGATAAGATTATAAAAAGATATTTCTTCCAATTTATAGCCTAAGTGATTTATTGTTTACACAATCATACAATAAGTAACAGCATGAATCATCATGTAATTCTACAAATTATTAAATTGGTCCGCAAACTCGCCAGCCACTTGACAAATACCTTTGAACCATAGAAATACGTTAACTAGAACGATAACTCTCATATGAATCTGCCAAAAATACGGCTTCACTTACTTACACATGCAAAGGTAAAATCACACAACACTCATAAACATTAATGAACGTTCAAAATCAACTTTATTTCATAAAAGTTAATGTCTAAATATTAAATTTATAAATCGCGATACGACGTTTTGCAGTGTCAACTAGAGATAATCAATCAATTTTTATAAATTGATGAATTAACGAGCTGCACATACTTTTATAGCCCCGCCCCCTTGCACACAGTTTTAGTGGGGTAATTTTCTTGCTTGAGTTACGTTTCTTGTCATCTTATTTCGATGCTTTTAACGGTCAAACACACGGAAAATCCAAATACAAAAAAGCCACCTTAGTACAAAACCTGATATTTGCACAACGGTCACACAAACTGGTTTGAACTGTATAGTGTATACGTGGACTGTTTGGCGGACACTTGGTTGACATTGGGCCGACCTTCAGAACACCTCACTTCGCCGCAAAAGCGATATCGGTAGATATGCGGCTTGCGTAGCATATAACAATTTTACGGAACAAGATTTCTGTAAGTTTAATGCAATAATGCGAAAAGAATTTATCATTTGTAAAGTCGAATTAATTATAACAACTATGTTAGATTGCTAAACAAATAATACCGTCTGAAAACACTTATTAAATCTGCAAACAGTTCTTTACTTACACAATCTTTTTCTAAGCAGAATGCTATTTGAAACATTGAAAGATATCGCGAGACGCTGCCTGCCCTAATCTTCATTTAGTTTTTTTTTTGTGTAAA
The DNA here is from genome assembly GCA_905332985.1 of Mimas tiliae. NCBI lineage: Eukaryota > Metazoa > Arthropoda > Insecta > Lepidoptera > Sphingidae > Mimas > Mimas tiliae. The sequence goes on from HG995249.1 coordinate 308,642, forward strand.
GGTGGTGGCCCAGCAACAGTAAGTGGGTCACGCATCATAGACCCCAAAGCCAACCTCCTCACCTGCACGTGGTAAGTACACTCTGATGATTAACGGACGACGCCTACGTGGTTCCCGTTAAGAGTTGTGGCCTGTGGGGGTCAGACGGCGGGTCGCTCAACACAATACCCAATATCATGAAATCTATGGTACGGTACGAGAAGGCGGACCTGGCATTAAGCCGGTATCACGCCAGGTCGAAAGTAAAGATAATAACGCACGAATAATGGTGTATTTAAAGCCACAATAGAAAGATTTATGCCTTCGAAATATGGTAATGGTAAAAATTGTTATGTATACCATGATCCTCCATGATGACTAACTCAATATTAAAGAGCTCAACATTACAAAAAAGGTTAGGTTCTTTCAGACACATTATGCGCAGGCATAAGCTGGAGAAACTTCTAATACTGGGCAATGGAAGGAAACCGCTCCAGAGAAGGAGCGCCATCTAGATGGTGAGAAGCCGTGAAAATGGCTGTTGGAGGCAGCATATACTAAGACGTCTAGATCTCTAGTGACCACTCAGCTTGGAGAAGTATTTCATGCGGGCGCGAACCCAACACTGAGGGACCGACGTTGAAGAAAAAGACGAACAATCAAATTATCTGTAGAGTTACTCTAATAACTTTAACGGTAGACTTTAGAGGTTCGCGACTGAGAAAAGAGGAAGTGTCGCTTGTCTGAAGATATTGAATTGATTATTTTTCACATGAATTCACCGAATACGGGGGCATTGTCTGCGGTCGCACATCAAGTGCGTACTGCCGTTCCTGCAGTTTAGAGTTGCGGTTCGCCACAGCCGTCGTCTTTGGAAACTGTACAAACAGCACTTGTTTTTCTAACAAGATAGGGACCATTTTCGCTGAAATCTATACTTAGTATAAGTGCTGTTCTTTTCAAACAAACAGTATGTATTCGACGTATAAACATGTCCTGACTGACTGATGGATCAACGCCCAGACCAAATCGCTCGGCCTAAGAAAGCTGAAAATTTGAGACCGTATTTCCATAATGACATAGACAACCAGGAAGAAAGGATTTGGTAGTCCATTTTTTGTGAAAAAGTATGAGAAGGTTTGCAGTATGAAAATAATATTTTTTTGTTTTTATTTAACTTATGGAAAATCAAATATACTTCGGTGTTTTTCAATGTTCGACTCCTATGTTTCTGATCAGATTTATTTGTAATTTGATATGACATAATTTATAAAACACATATTTCACTGATAAGGAAAGCATGCATACTATATACATCATGTTTCGCTGACCCCACTGCCAGTGCGATAAGGGCAGATGGAAGAAGAGGAGACTGAAGGGCATGAAGTATTGTTTATTCCAGAAGACTTACGCGGTTGAAGCCGCGAGCAAGTTAGTAAGCAATATGAAGCTATACATTCAAGCGTATACGCAACGTGAAGTAACTGATGTAGTAAACTGTACGTAATCGCAAGAACGTAAGTATATGTACGTAATACAAAAATAGTTTCATAGACACTAAAACAAAACACATCTATCATCTTTACTGTGGCGATAAAATGTTGTATGAATCCGACTACTTCCACACTCGGAGCCAATTAATGCCCCGTTTCTACAACACAGAAAATGCTTTATGCTCCGTTACTGGGTACAGAAATAATCTTAATTGTCTCTGACGAAAAATCGAATTCTAAGAAATTATTTAATGACTGTTGAAATTAATTAGTCTCTGAATCCTACAATAAGTCAACTAATCTTTTCAGTAACATATAGCGCCGACGTCAATTTAGATGGAGTGCGGACAGGAAAATGGTGATCAATCAAGTCAGAATTTAGAAAACTTTGAAACCGCGCAATATGTACACACTTCATAAAGTTTGTTCAAATGAATGCGTCACCAACACGCACGTGATAACAAGGCACTGAGCGTTCGATCAGAGCCATGCTAATATGGAGATGTGAATTAGAAATATAACCGGTGTAACAACTTACATACGAGGTTATCTAGTATTTCAATTTATTTTGAAGTCAAATTAGTGCTCAGAGTTCATTCACATTCAAAAACATATCGTAGAAAAATCGTTTTCTCACAGAAAACCGGCGTAAAGTAGCAGCTTGCTGCTGCGTTTCGTACGGTGAGTGAGATATCCGGATGCCCAAATCCCCCTCCCCTTCCCAATACCTTATTATCCCTTTCTTTTAAGGTCGCCAAAACGCCCATAATTCTTTTGTATTGTGGGCGTACATGGGCGGTGGAGATCGCTTACCATCAGGTGACCCATTTGCTCGTTTGCCGGCCTATACTATAAAAAAAAAGATGAATTTTAATCAGTAGTATTCTTTAGTCATTCTTTACTTCTACCTAGCGTGGGTCCGCCTTCTTTTACCATAGGTTTAATGGTATTTGATACCATATGAGGCGACCCTCTGTCTGACTCCCACAACGCGCAACGGGAACCAAGTCTCGCCATTGCCTCGTCCGTTAATCAGCAGATTGTACCACGTGGCAGTGAGGTACTATCAGTTAATTTAAAAAAAATATGTTCTAGATCTCATCTTGGTAAATATGACGTTAATTTCAGCACAACCTAAACTAATAGAACCCATGGATGATGATTTTGGATAATTATTATTATATGTTTCCCATAAACTGCCTAGATTGTCTCGGTGGCGCAGTTGTAATGCGTACGCGTTACGATTGAGGCTAACGTTGAGGTCTCGGGTTCGATCCCCGGGTCGGGTAAAGTAGTATTGGGTTTATCTATTACGAAATTCTCAGTATCAGCCCGGAGTCTGGAATTTGTGCCCGGTATGGCGATAGGCTCGCCCCCTATCACATCGTGGGACGGAGATACGCTCGGCGAAATGTGGGTGTACTCGTTACACCTCTGCCTATCCCTTCGGGGATTACAGGTGTGAGTGCGTATGTATGTTTCCCATAAGACATTGAAAATATTTCTTAACGCGGCGGCAATGTCGTCTGCGGACTGCGGTCGCGGTGAAGGTTGCGGTTAAAAGAAGACGTTATTTTAGGGGAGCCATTCTGTATCCAGTCTACAGCATGGATAGACCGGCTCGGGGTGGTACCACTATCTCACAGAAAATTAGCGTGAAGTAGCAACTTGCTTTGAGTGAGATTTGTGGCGGCGCAAAAAAATCCTCTCTTCTAAATCTCCATACCCATGATACTTGTGGTACTGTGGGTGTTCATAGACGGCGGAGAATAGTTGCTATTAGATGACCAAATTACTTTTTACAAGTTCCTTTTTAATAGGAGTGCAGTCGTTTATTTACGCTGCATTATCCCGATCGGTATCGCTATACTACGACGGAACTCAGTCATAGTTGATATTCCATTGTCCTATTTTAGTATGGAAAAATATTAATCCAATCGCCACAAACAGACAAAGGGTCAAACTTATAGAACTCTTTTCTGTCAGGGTTATAAAAAAAATTAAATGGGGCATCGGCGATAGGTGATATTCTTCAGATCTACCGTACAGGGGACCCCTAAACTCACTAGTAATATTAGCGAACTGTTACGGTTCGTGCTCGACGGGATCCCGCAAACAGGATAAATAAATAATAAATAATACACCCAACAGTCACACACACATAGTCCTGACGCCACACTAGGTTAACCTATCTCGTGAATATCACGAACTACAAGGGACTTGCGGTCCCACAACACCCAGACACGAAACAAATATTTGTGGATCACACAAACATTTGTCTCAGTGTGGGAATCGAATCCACGGCATCTCGCTTCGCAGCCGGCTACTCGCCAACTGCGCTACGGAGGATGCTCATGTGGACACTAGTATTGAGCCACGTCCACCACTAAATGGTATCCTGCGAAAAATCGTTCCTGCAAAGAACAGGATGTTGTTGTGGGAACGAGCTAAGTCTCCGGATGCTAGGATATGACGTATCATCATTATCTCTTCCAAAGCGTAATACAGATAAAATCGTGACTGGTATATTTATATGATCAATATCATGGCAAATTCCATCGATAAATATTTACTTTAGTGTCTATCATATGTAGATAACATCTCGGTCATCTTACTTGGGGTTCTAAATTCATTGGATAGAATATTATAGTTTCCTAATCAATACAAATAAATAAAATTGAAGTTTCTGTTTGTAATATTAAAATAACCGCTTTTTACTACATGCATATGAATGTATATGCATTACATATACCAAAATAATTTGTTTCTCAATTTTTGTCTGTCTGTCTGTTTGTTCAGGCTAATCTCTGGAACGGCTGGACCTATTTTGACGGGACTAAACATAACATAAAAAAATATGTATAAAGCACACACAATTTAATATTATAAAATAATTCAGCTTTAAAGACTCAATGTTTAGATTATTCTATCAATTGTTCTTAAAGAATAAAAAATACAACTTCAAAATGCAGCAAATCTCTAAAACAAAGAGTACAAAGTAACATTTACAACAACTACATATAGTTAGTTGTACCATGAGCAATAATAAGTCAAACTTCATTTTCTTGAAATCAATGCAGTCACTTGGTACATTTTGCCATAACTGAGTCAATTATTTTATGGCACGGCTGCACTCTGCACTCTGTAGTTGTGTCTGCCTCAACTTGAACATCAATTAGTAATGACCTTCACTTTAGAAGTCGATGTTAGTTTATTTGTTTAAGGAAGTTAATGCAATTTGTTTTTACATTTCAAATTTAATTACTCTTCAATACACTTGAATGCAGTATTGTCAATTACATGGAACTTTAGTAATTGGCCAGTAAATGTACTTGAACTGTAAATTAGACACAGGAAAATAATGCTTTTCCTGTTTTTCAAAAAGTAAATATCTGTCTTCTATGTATAATTCGCTGAATTATCAAGAGGAAATGTTACAAAAAATACATGTTTTAATAGATATCTACAAATTTATACTAACTATGTACTTGCTAATACTACTTTAGTTAGTGATTAATATACACTAAATGTATAATATTCAGCTGAAAGGTTTAAATATACCATGAATAATTTATAATGATATTAAGTAGGCTTAAGTAATGAGTTTACAGGAATGTGTTGTGATATTGTAATGTGTAAATTACATAAATTTTCACTAAATGAAAAAATATTAAAAAACTCGGACTTATCTATTATGGATATTAAAAGTGTGTCTACTTTACATAAATATGGTATGTAATGGAATAAATTAAAATAAATTTTAAGGAACACAAAGGCATTACATTTGTAATACCTTTGCCCAATCTCATCTTTGGGACTGTTGAATTGACTAACTTCAGCCCGGACAAGTAATTTTACAGTTATTGTACACAGCTCACACTTGTATCAATAATTGCAACACAATAAATTAATAACATATTACGAGGTAAGTAACATTATAATTGAAATGAAATATTTAGCAGACGTAGCGATCTATGCTTAGCAGTGAGTTGATACAGACTAAAAATGGTGGATGGTGATGAGATATTTAGCCACCTTTTAGCAAAAAACTGCCATCAAACTCAGTATATTGTAATTATCAATCTTTACAACTCACCTATCTGTTATCAATATCTATTGCTTGATCCCCTCCTAATGCAAGATAAGATACCTTCAAACATGCCGGTATCCCTGATAATACTACATAATAACTAGTTTAAATATTGTTCATACAAAGTTTGCTTTGTATGGATGGGGTTAATGAAGCCAATTTAAACGTTACACACACACTAAGTGTTTACTTCCATTTATGGCTTACACATTATTGAGTTCATCAGTGACTAAAACAAATTAGAAATGCCACAAAAAGGCAACTGTTTGCACTCTTTATACAATATACATAGATTATTGTCAAAATATGGTCTCTTACCTGAGGTGACTAATGAACATTTACTAAACGGCCTTGTTAAAAAAGGTTACAGTGAATGTGATTGCACAAAATTTACTTTTACCTTCACATTTCAATTTAAAAAATTCAGGAAGCTTACTATTCAAATGAACCAAAATTAATTTTTAGCTCATCTATTATACCAGGGCGACAAGAACTCGCGACAGAATTACAATTCAAAATTCAAAATTACCTTCTCCAATTCCTTTTCGATTTCCGCGGCGCGAATCACCAACGGACCTCGCACTGCATATTCCAACTTCAAAATATTAGGGTTGATGTTCTCAATGGTCACTGCCTTTGTAGCCATGGTGCGTATGGTGCAGGAAGGCTTTAAAAAATTTATTTCAGCTAACTCAGAACGTCGCACGACGCCGGCCAGAACGCGACTAGCGCGGCTCACTACCTTCATTTGTGACATACTCCCTAATCAATTTTACTACACGTATTACGTCACTACTACTGTTTCGTTAATCATGCACCACGCTCTATCTACTGGATAATCTTATAGAAATATATTGCACTTTCTTGGTATTGCAGTGGGGTAATAAAAAGCACAGGACACCGGAATAAAAAACACAAAAACCAGTTGGTTTACCGCCGCGCACCAAGCCGATCGATACGTGCGTGCGCTCGGCAACTTGCAAAACAATTGTCTGCTTTAAATACTTGGTATTGTACTGTAGTTGCCACTCAAATAGTACCTATTTAAGATACGAACTGTTAAACTGTGATTGATATTTATTTCTTACTGACGTAACGACCTCCCAGAAGGTTATCTTATCGTAACGGCGCGTACCGCGTAAGATTTTGCAAAATAATAAGAATAAGCCAAAATACTTTATCAAAACACACACACTTTTGTAGGCCAACTATAAATGCAAAAACTATTCTTAATAATATCAAATTAAAATGGAGCAGTTACGTAAAGGATATAATTTAAATTATTTGACTTGTGTAATTGTTTATTTTGACAAGTTTTTGACAATATGCATGAAAACAAATGTCAACTTGACATTGACAATAACAAACCCAGTGTTGGCACTTTGGAAGCATTTTCCATGATTTACCTACCAAGTGTTCCAATCGTAGACAGATGATAGGTATGTTACTCTGACTACGGTTCCAATCAAGTTCTAATGATGGTTCCAATCTTTGGTTCCAACGTTATAAGAGCAGGCTGCAGGCACGCCGCGCCGGGGTGGGCGTAGTGCTTACTTTCTGCGCTGCGCCTGTTTGTAAACAATAGCAACATCACTCAGAATTTTGAATTACAAAGTAATGCAGTCTGCATGACACTGCATTGTAATTCTCATCACCAAATTGCTGCTGTCCGTCTGTCTCTTAACTGTTTCGCGCATCAGGTAAAAATTGATGAACGGATATGTATTTGATGTAGGTTTCACTTTTATCATAAGCGAGACTCCAGTAAACAGATAAAATTTAGGTCAAAGTGAGTTGGCCATAAAACCACATTTTAACCAAGATAAAGACTTTCATGTGTGCAAGCAATACTTAGTAGACCTTAAGTCAAGTAATAATTATATTCATATTAGGTGTTTATAGTTATTACGTTTGTTCACAAATAATTATATTCTTTGTACCAAAATGCAAACTTATCAATTCTAGATAATTGTTCGTAGTCGCGGATACGCGTACCTATGTACTTCGTATGTACATTCTTGCTCAATGTTATAGTTAAGGATATTTTGTATTCATTATTCATATTTTTTTACGTGTTTTATGTTCATTTACTTTCTACTATTTTGTTATTTTACAAATAATGAAGAATATCTTTTATCCTTCAAAGACTCCAAATCTCTAATAAGTAACTAGGTAAGTATTACATATAGTTTTATTAAAATTAAAACATTGATTGTCTCGGTGGTGCATTTATAATGCGTAGGCGGTACAACTGCTGTGCCTAAGGTCTCTGTTTCGATTCGCGGGTCGGGTAAAAGTGATATTGGGTTTTTTTTATCACGAAATGCTTAGTATCATCCCGGAGGCTAGAATTGTGCCCGGTAAGGCAAAAGGCTCGCCCCCTATCACATCATGAGACGGAAATAAGCTTGGCGAAATGTGGGTGTACATACCTACTAGTTACACTTCTGCCTAACCCTTCGGGGATTACAGGGAGTTTAGATTTAGACAGTGAATTGTAATCATAGTTGTTTAAAAATTTTACTGATATCAAATTAATTATACGCCTAGATCCGTGTGTATAGCAACGACACCGTAATAGAACTAACAGAAAATATGTATGTTCCATTGCCGCCCCTATTATATTTAATTACACCCAAAAATTATCTTACTAGATATGGAAATTGACGACTATTTCAGGAACGCCACGCCTAGCCTGCTCATGATAGTTCAACACCACACAGAAATCAATGAGTACCTATTCATAGTACATAGTCTACATATACGTCGATCTATTTAGAAACTAAGCGTGCCAATTTATTTGTAGATTTTGGACTGATGTTTAGTGGTAGAGCCACGCTGTAGACAGTTTTGCACAAATGGGCCGGCTCATCCGAGTCGCTACCACTGTCTCACAGAAAACCGGCGTAAAGTAGCGGCTTACTGCTGTGTTTCGTACGGTGAGTGAGATATCCGGAGGTCCAAATCCCCCTCCCCTTCCTAATCCCTTTCCTTGAAGGTCGACAACGCGCCCATGGTCCTTTTGGTATTGTGGGCGTACATGGGCGGTGGAGATCACATACTATCAAGTGACCAATTTGCCGGCCTATGTTATAAAAAAATATATTTTTTAAGCAGTGATAGCTCAGCGGCGAGTGGTATGGACTGTTGAGACGAAAGTCGCAGGTTCGAAACCAGCCCCAAGTGCATACACCTCTGACTTTTCTAAGTTATGTGTATTAATTGTTAATTATCACTTGCTTTAACGGTGAAGGAAACATCGTGAGGAAACCTGCATACCTGAGAAGTTCTTCATAAGAATTTCGAAGGTATGTGAAGTCTGCCAACCCACATTAGGCCAGGGTGGTGGACTAAGGCCTAACCCCTCTCATTCAGTAGAGGAGGCCCGTGCCCAGTAGTGGGACGTATGTAATACAGGGCTCGCTGCACATACATTGTTGGAGCGCGTTGCGCTGAAGGTTCCGCACTCATATCAATTCTATTTATTACCTGTGGTTCATGGGTGAAGCACAAAGTTTCTTCGCGGCAGTTATTCTAGTTATTAGGTACATGATCACAGAATACTATAGAGATGCTACTACATGATACTTCAATGCAAGGCTGTAAGCAGAGTAATAAAATGACACACAAGATATTTTCATTATTAATTTATTTTTACACAATATTTTCAACTAATGTCAAACGACAGTCTAGCAGCTAAAATAATCCCGATATAAAAATATTTTATCTCCTTATCCATAATATATTTATTATATTGACAGATCTATATATTTTTACATATTCATCAATTCATGTGTTCGTAGTGTGATGTTTTTATTATATTTTTGTCTATTATAATACATACTTATAATGTATACATACAATATACATATAGATTCGACCCTATTTAAAATGCACATCACAATTCTGTACGCACATATTTACAGACGATTTAATTACAACAATAATATTGTCAGAGAAAACATTACGAAAACAAAATTTAACAACAGAAATATCTCACACGTTATGGCAAATCGTCAATGGATACCACAAAATATATATTTTTAATTCATCTCTAATCATTAATAGACAATTACAAAACACAACGTATTATTTTTACATATTCTTAAAATCGAAATAAATAAATTATTCTATAATGATATTGCTTATTGTCGAAATCAATTTAAAATCTTAAGAACAAAATCCCGTTGGCGGCTTGTAGCCGACCGCTGCGAACAATTCCTATATATTTATGTACTAAAACAATTTATCACTAATTAACGAACGTTTATACACCAGGAATGTATTAGTTTGGACACGAGGCCGTCGGCGTCCTTAGAGCAAAGCTCAGTCTTACCGGAATGTACAATTTAGATAAATCTGTTATACAACATTATATACCATGCTATGATATGATTTATTCAGGTTACGACAAACAATGACAAACAAAAACACATAGAAAGAAAATACTGACTTATAAGTACACCAGAACTAGCTGGGATGTAAATGAATAGTATAGAAGTAAAAGTCTTAGTAAAAGTATGTGTGGAAATAAATTAGTGCCTACAACTAGAAGGACGGATAGAACGTCGTGATAAGAAAACCATAGATCAACACGTTTATAAAATGTAACTTTATATGTGTAAAAATAAAATACTATTCTACGTCGAAGTAAAACATTGAGGCGTTAACTTTAATCAATTTATTAACATTTTGAAGTCTATCATAGCTTATAAACTGGAACGTCGAGATATAGTATCGGTTTGACGTGTCAAGTGACGTCACAAGTCACGTGGTTGACGCCATTTTGCGTTAGATTATTTTAGTATTTCAGTCGACATTATAAACATATTCACATCAAAATTGAATCTTAAAGTAAAGCGTGATGCACAATAAGGCGTGTCGCATTACAATGTAGGATACTAGTATCAAATACGCTCGGAAAGAGATCTTTTGTACATTGTAGTACTTAGTGTTTCTCATATGAAATGTAAAAATATTGAGATACTTTTGTACCTGTACAGCGTACTGTGGCTCGTCTTACTGTACATAGGACTAAAGGGCTTCTTCATTATACGACGTAATATACGATGTCGATCTTCCATCGTATAACGCTGATACGTATTCTGTACAAGCAGTTCGTACACTGTCTTACATTGGACCGAAGATCCGTCGACTCCTTTATACGCAATCAAATTCGCGACGGATTGTCAGTAGCGGTATTTCATCGTAATATGCTGTCGAGACTGTTATGCCGCAAAGTCTAGTGTGAATTTAAAAAAATGAATAGAGTCATTTTTAAGCTAGTCATTCGCAAAAGATTCACCCGCGAAAGAGTAATGCTCGAGTGATTTATTCGCGAAAGAGGCAGTCGGAAGAGTCACTCGCGAGATACGGAGCGACTTGCGTATATTAAAGGAATGAAATATGTTGAATGATGAGGCTTAGTATCGAGTAATTCGTATAGGTATGTACCGGCGCGTCGTTACTATATTGTGTCCCGATGTCGGCGAGTATCGTCGCCGCAGCGGTAGTCGCTAGCAGTCCTTGTCTTCCCGGACGAGGCTGGCGGTGTCGCGCGTGGTGTCCGGAGTCGGGTCGAGCGCTCTCCTGCCCCCCGCGCCCGCGCCCGCGCCCGCGCCCGCGCCCACACCCGACACTACACCCGCACTAGCGCCGCGCGTCTCTGTAGATGACGGCGATATCACTGCTGATACTATTTTCTCTTTCAACTCGTCTGGCACCTCGTAAATACCCGCTGGAATAAAACAACTAATATTACAACTCTCCATGTACACCGTACAGTAAAAAACCGTAGCCTATACGCGTAAAACAACTTCGCTGGACTGAATGCAATCTAGGGATGTTTGATATTCATAGATGGTGAATAAACATCGATGTTAAGTTGGAAAACATCGATGTTTTGCGTGCGTGCGTGCATTGGATGTACTAGGTAGATGACTATCATGTTCACTTATTTTACACTAGGTGACTGATCAATGGAACCGGAGTAAGCCGTACGAATAGTCATTTCTTTGCATTTCCTAAGGGATTAAAAAATTACAGTCAACTACAACGCTCGCGTGATTCTTATATATGTGTGTGAGTGAACTTGTGAACCGGAAGCGAATTTAATTTGCTATTGATGCTGTTAATAATGAGACCTCGGAAACAAAATAACAGATATGGTAAATCTTTTTCTGTATTGTATTATTATTTCTTTGTCCAAAAACTTTTGCAATAATATAGGTACAATTTGCTCACTGTATAATTTCCTATTTTTTAGGTTATTTTTTCCAAAGCTGGCCAACTCCTGTACCAGCAACGGAACAGACTAAAGGGAAAACACCTGACAAAGTATTTTTTTACAAAGTGTGCCCGAAAATACTTATTTTGTATTGTATTTTCAATAAACACATTTAATAAATAGTAAAAAGGTTTATTTGCTAATGTTTATCCGACATCAATACTTTTGAACTGATGTTAACATCGATGTCAACGTCAGTGTTTTTCTGATATAGATCATCCCTCTAATTCAATCACTTCTCCCGCCCACTGCGTCTCTTCATACCCTCAACCTTACATGTTGGAATACGTATACAAATGCGTGTGCTTTTATTTTATGCTAATAATACTTCCTCCACAGTCATTAGTTTTTCGCCGCACTATTACTGGTAATATAGCAAAAATAATATTAATCTACTATTATTTATTACAAAATACTCACGCAAAGGAGGCTCCGGTTCTCCCGCCGCCACTGCTCTAGTGACAGCTTCATACATAGGGTTACTAAAATCGCGTCCCTTTCTAGGCGCGGTCTCTTCTAATGTGTACGCGGGTTCACCTCCCGGTGTGGGTACACCACCGAACTCAACGTTCGATCCTTGTCTGAATGACACGCTTTGTGATGATGCTAAGCTGCTTAGACCGCCTTTGCCGCTGTCAGGGACAAATAGGTATTATAAACAATGTGTATTTTTTATATTTTTCTAGCATTCGGTTTTTAAACGATTTCCACGTACTAAGAGATGTGGTAGATCCACATCTCTTTTATTGGCATCGATAGTACATTTCAATCATTCGATGTTATCGACAACTGGAACTATTCGATTATTATCGATATAGCATCGATCTATAACCATAAATGATTTATATTTAAAATGTGTCAATGAGGTTTCTATAAATTATATAGATTGAGGGCCAAGTCTCTGTGTACCAGCTTTACCTATGGCTAGTGATATATTGATTATTATACTCGTACTGACTAGTATTCACCTATCAGTTACAATGATCCCTGTTTATCGAAGTGTGCTATATGTAGACTATATTATAAGTGAGGGTAATCAATAAATGTCACCGGCCCGCCAGTTCTGCATTAACGGTCGAGGTTGTTTTCTTGTGCGCAATTCCTGAGTCTTCCCGGGGTTAACACTACGGAATACTACACGAAGGATAGAATCCTATTTTATATTGGTCACTTTTAACTTGGCAATACGTAGATAATTGTGTTTGTACTTGCATAAAAATATGTTATTACTCACAACGGTCTCTTCCTGACGACGAACCATGCGGCAGCCGCCGCGAGTGCGAGCAGCACCACCAGCAGCACCGGCAGCACCACCGCCGCCGCCGGCGTGCCCGGCCGCCACGCCGCCGCCGCGCCGCCCGCGCACACCGCCCCCGCCCCCGCCCCCCCCCCCGCCCCCGCCCCACACGCGCACTCCACCGCGCCCGCTGCAGACAACACGCACCTGCCGCCGTTCTCACATCGACACGGCGTCGGCAGCGGACGCTCGTGCTCCACCGCTACAGGATAAACGTACTTTATACACAACCACCACACAACGACTGTTTTTTTTTATGAAAGAGGGGGCAACGGAGCAAGCGAGTCACCTGATGGTGAGTGATCACCGCCACCCATGGACACCGTCAATACCAGGGGATTTGTCGATGCGTTACCGGCCTTTGAGGACAGAGTAGGCTCAATGAATGTAATGTTATACTCATTACGACAGCCTCCGTGGCGCAGCGGACGAGTAGCCGGTTGCGAAGCGTGAGGTCGTGGGTTCGATTCCCGCACCTAGACAAATATTTGTCTCATTCACAAATATTTGTCTCAGGTCTGGGTGTTGTGGGTTGGCAAGTCCCTCGTAGTTCCTGATACCTACGATACAGGTTTACCTAATGTGGAGTCAGGACTATGTGTGTGACTGTTGGATGTATTTATTTATTTATTTTATTATAGTGAAACTCACCGGCATCACAAGCTAGTTCCATGGTGATCCTCTTCGGCGGCTGCTGCTGGTCGGGACAAGCGCAGCGGCGACCGCCCGGCACCACCAGACACAGGTGAGAGCATGGAGACCGGGCACATGACGAACTTACTGATGTGTTGTAGCGAAGTGGATGGTACACTGGAATTAACGGTGTATTTCAATAGGGATCTCCCACCGCCTAACTTAAGACCAAAACATTCCAAAAAGATTAGTAGTAAAGATGTATTAAAAATACAAAAGAACTAACTCAAAGAAATTAAAAACCAATACCACTATATGTACCAGCCCACACTGTCTATCAATTATAGTTAATAGTTAGATAGTTTTTGAATACGAGATTTTGACCATGTTGCTACCTCCTCGAATGCAACTAGTCTACCGGTATTTTAACGGTCTCATTGAACTTTTACGATTATCTCAGAAAAAGCTAGCTGCTTGACATAATACAACCTGGATATCGCTATAAAACTTACCTTTAACAGCAGATGGATTGACCAAATCCTTAGAGATGACAAACGCCACACCCCTTCCGAACTTGTCTTGCCTGACCAGCTCTCCTGTATCCCTTGTCACCCAGTACAACGACGATTCAAACACATCCAAAGACAACGGATGCCTTAAAAGATCCCCCTTAATAATCACCTTGCGGTTAGACCCATCATGTCTCATCATCTCAATGGTGTTCAGTTTAGTGTCAGCCCAGTAGATGGAATGGTCCATAGAATGGTCGATCGCTAAACCAGTTGGATGACGAATGTTCTCTGTAACTACTGGACGACGTTTGGACCCATCCATCCAGGATATTTCAATCTTCGGCGCTGACCCAGCATCAGCCCAGAACATTCTACCCATTTGTGGATCTAGTACCAGTGACGTTGGGCTCTCAATGCCAGCAGAGACTAAAGCACGTCTGTATCTACCATCAGTTCTTGCAACCATCACACGGCCTCGTGGTTTGGAGCCAGTACGATCAGCTTCAGTCCAGTAGAGATTGTCTCCGATATAGTCCACAGCGAGGGCAGTAGGCTTCGAGTTTCCTTTCATGTTCAAGTCCTGAGCGAACCCAATCTTTACTTCTCCATTAAGAGCATTGACCATATAAGATCTCTTGATGGTCTTTTCATAGCTGTCAGCCCAGAAGACCATCTGCTGTTTGGGGTTGTAATCGATAGCTTCAATTCTCTTCTCTGATGTGATGACTTCGAACTGATCGTTCTTCTCTTGGTTAAAGGCTCTTATTTCAGGGCCGTTAGAGTACATAAGTACTACATCGTCATCAACGGCTTTGCACACTCCTGATAAGTTGTCTGCCAATCTAGAGAGAATTAAAAAATGATTTAGTCTGATATAGTCGAAGATCCCACAAGATTATGCTTTAAAAGTTAAAAATAAGAATGATAAAGTATTTTTTAAAAGTAATAAAGTGCTCTGAGACTTGAGACTTTACTTTTATCAGCAGTACGTCACGACTGGGGTGATACCACTGTACCTTTGCTGTTACGTTTTAACGGATCAGTAAGATTGCCAGAAACCCAATAATTTTCCACATAATTCTCATTTCTTTCCATTAAGAACGATAATGCACGATTCTTTCAGGGTGTGGTGATCGCTTACTATCAGCTCTTTTTTATTAACCTGAATGACGAACCCAGCAGGTCACTCGCCTGATGGTAAGCACCACGCCTGATGATAAACAGAAGCTACAGCAAACAGAACCTATCCTCCTGAGACATAAGAAATTAAGTCTCATGATACCTAATAATTTCACTGGCGTCAATGGCCTTCAAACCAAAACATGATAATGCTTACAAACTGCCACTTGGCGATAGAAATAGACAAAGCGGCGGTACAAATTCAAACCACCTCTCGCATACCTACCTACAACCTTGTGAATATAAAAAGTTATTATAGTTTTTTTTAATAAAAATGTCTCTAAGTTGCTAAATAGTTTCTTACTTGAATCCCACTCGACACCCACAGCTGTAACTTCCATTGAGGTTAGTACATAGTTGTGAGCAGTGATGTGTTCCTGCGACACATTCGTCCACGTCCACACATTTCTTCGTATCAGCCGGTGATATGATCCATCCTTGGAAGCAGGAGCAAATGTATCCACCGCCTCCAGTTGTTGTAAGATTCGTGCAGAAATGTTCGCAACCACCTGTGAATTATATTATTTTTAAGTAAGGCGAGTCGACACTAACACCAAGGGCGAGGTTAGTCTACAAAGACCCACTAACACGATGCTGTGTCGATGGCATCAGACTACACGGAGATCGCGACTAGACGAGCGGGGCGTAAGACCGCTGGGAAGAGAAGTGAAAATATAGTTGGCTTAATCATGACCCATTATTGGTCAATAATGGGTCATGATTAAGCCAACTCGACGATATCCGCAGCAGAACGAAGAGCCGAGAAACGGGCCAAGTGGATTTCTTTAAGAAAGGCCTATGGCATCCCGTAGGTACGGAGTCACTTGGTACGGTCGTAGAATGACACCTCCTATATATAGGAATAATAAGGAGTTAAATAAAGTTCTTTCAACCAACTCGGTTGACGTTTTCCATCTTCAAATGAATTAAATACGAGAACTAATTAACTCGGTATTACAGCTCTACCAAAGAACTGTTATTTGCTACAAACGGCCATATTCTTCCTTAGTATCTCTCTATTCTAAAAAAAAGTAACTGGCGCCGCCGCCGCTGCCAAAAGCTTGTCACGCTATCTCCTCCGAAACCGCTGGGGGTATGGGGTCGAGACCGATACCAATCGATGCAGAATAATGTGGGGAAGAAAGTAAGATATGTCTCATATTCGTCGGACTTGAAGTTTTTTTTTATTTTATGTTTTGTGGAAAAACATGGGTTAAGCCCCTAGTCTTACTATAAAAATACCTTACCTTTATCGACATTAGAGCATGTGAGCGTGTGATGACATCCTCTCTCATCGGATGCATCTCCGCAGTCATCCGCGAGGTCGCAAAGCTGCGTGCGCTCGACACAGTGTCTGTTGGCGCACTGGTACTGCGCGTATGGGTCGCAGGGTTTAGCTCGAGCTGCACACAACGTCATGTTGTTTTCGTCTGAACCATCGCCGCAATTGTCTACGCCGTCGCAAACTTGGTACCTGCATAACAAATTATGAGAGTTAATTGCCGCCTTTCCGCTGTTAAAAAGAAACGTGTCCTTGAAACGCTTTACTTAAGCGTAACCTTTACGTACTATTGAACGCGTATTGACGAGTTTATTGAGGAACAAATTAAGCTGTGTTAACGCGACTCATGAAACTCTTTGTGGTCCAGGAAATACAGGTGATAGAAAAAATTGGAGCACCATTTTCATATACTTTAGATTCACGTCTCTAATTTCCTAGTATATAATATAACTGATAAAGAACCACAAAGTAGTGTCGAACCTGTCAAAGTCATGCTGGATGACCAGCTCAGGAAAAGTCATTAATACAAGAAGTATGCTTTTCCTATACCATAATAATATTAATCCACTTCCTTAATAAAATACAATTATGATATATCAATAATAAAGTCGAATTTACCTCGGCACACATCGATGGTTATCGCAGTGGAAGCGTCGCAGCGTGTCACAGTTGAAGTTAGTACAAATGGACGGCGCTTCATCAGATCCATCGCCGCAGTCATCCGTGCCATCGCACAGATCCGATTGGGACACGCATAGGTTGTTAGCGCATTGGAATCTACGATAAAAGTAAAGGGTTTGAAATCATGGTAATTTGTGGTTGATAATTTTGAAGTAATTGTATAAAAGTTATAAAATGTTTGAAGACTGTTATACAGTTTTTAGGGTTATAACAGTGAATATCTTAGCAAATAATAAAGTAAACACTTAATCACGTGGGTATGGAAGCGCGGAGCTCGGGTCTGACTCGCACTTAACTGGTTTTCATTTCAAGTACTTAAGTTGTTTTAGCACACATATTAACACAGTTGGTATTATTTATTTTTACAGTCGACGTGGGCAAATGAACATCTGCGTCACCTGGTGGTAAGCTATCACCATCCCCATCCTTCGTGAAGTAATTATTCTAAAAAAAAACGCTTTAAACGAGACTCATTGTGCTTATAAAAAACTACCTTATTGAGTTACAGTTATATCTATCATATAATATAATTAACAAATGAAAATTATTAAAATAAAACGACAACCCAGAAGCGACGTCTCTGGAGAAGAACGACTAGGAGAGCCGACCCCAAGTAGAAATGGGATAAAGGCCGGAAGCAAATATATAATAGAATTAACAAATATAACAATACACAATTACCTGCTCTCAGGGCAGTATCGTCCACCAGGGAACCGCGGCGGGCATCCAATCTCGTCTGACAGATCCCTGCAGTCCCTGTCTCCATCGCACCTAAAGTACGCAGCAATACAGTGTCCCGATTTACATTGGAACGTGCCGTTCTTGCACTGGAACCCTCCACAATCCGCCTCATCAGTATTATCACCACAATCATCCTCGTGGTCGCATCGCCATCTCGAAGAAATACATTTTCCACTGCCGCATTTGAATTCTGATTCGGAACAGTCTCTATACTTCTGCTGGCAAACTGCTTCACTTTCGTCACTTCCATCGCCACAATCATCAGTGAAGTCGCACAACCACTGCTTCGGTATACAACGCTTGTTCTCGCACGTGAAGTCGGTATCGCTGTTGCAAGTTGGACAGTTTTCTGGCAACTCATCGGAACCATCTCTGCAGTCGTCTTTGCCGTCGCAGAACAGCCATTTTGGAATACACCTGTAGTTGGCCTGGCCTGGACACCTTCTCCAGCCTGTGGTGCAGTTCTTCTGGCGACACATGTAAGCTGGCTCGTCGGAATCATCTCCACAATCGTTGTCGAAGTCACACATCCATAATTTGGGAATGCAGCGGCCGTTTTTGCAAGAGAATTCAGTGTCTGGGTTACAAGGTCTATTATGACACATGACTGGGTCTTCGTCACTGCTGTCCTTACAGTCTGTATCTCCGTCGCACTTCCAACTGTCCAGAATACATCTGCCACTACCTTTGCATTTAAATTCGAGTAGGGGACATTCGTGGGCGCATTCTGCTTCGTCACTTCCATCACCGCAATCGTCATTACCGTCGCAAATAGTAGCTGCAGGTGTGCAGTTAGTATTCTTACATTGGAAGGACCCAGCCCTACAATGACGCACTGGGCAAGTATCAGGCTCGTCAGAACCATCCATGCAGTCTTTTTCTCCATCACATTTCCAGAACCATGGAATACATTTCTCATCACGGCCGTTACATCTATGCTGACCATTGGTACAGTTTGCAATACAAGTCTTCATATCTCT
Organism: Mimas tiliae; assembly: GCA_905332985.1. Classification (NCBI taxonomy): domain Eukaryota; kingdom Metazoa; phylum Arthropoda; class Insecta; order Lepidoptera; family Sphingidae; genus Mimas; species Mimas tiliae. The sequence continues at coordinate 327,795 of HG995249.1, forward strand.
AGCCAAGTAGAACTGGTTGGGGCAAGCGCACTTGTATGTTGTCGCGCCTTCTTCTCCGTAACTCTCGATGTTCAAGTAACTGGATTCGTGAGGTGGTGCGATCAAGCAAAGGTGAGAACATCCACCGTTGTTGTCTCCACAAGGGTTAGGATAAGAGAGCTGTCTCAAAGGATGAACGACATGGATATCGTAAGGTCTGTGCGTGGTATTTCTCAAGATCGTTAAGTTCTCACCAGAGTGTTTGTTGGCTTTGCTGATTGCTTTCAGATTCCAATCGGTCCAGAAAATTTCGTCATCAAACAGACTAAGAGCAAAGACGTGAGGTACTTTAGATCCTGATAACACTACATGTCGGTGCCTACCTTCTAAATCAGCAGATCCTATGTAATCCAAATGAGCATCAGCCCAATAAATTCTATCTGTGAAGTAATCGACAGTAAGTGCGTTAGGCCAGGCGATGTCGTCTTCCCAGTTGAGAATGGTAGTGAAGTTAGATCCGTCCATACCAATCTTACCGATATAAGCTTGCAAATGCCATGAAGTGAAGTATAGGTATCCTGTTCCAGGATGAACAACGATAGCTCGAGGGTCTGCAATAGCTGTTTTCAACGTCTTTCTTCTAGTACCGTCTAATTCTGACACATCTAAATTCTTCGAGTGTCTATCAAGCCAATAGAGTTTCCTTCCAATCCAGTCGACCGCAATACCTTCTAGACCATGAGAGTCGTGTCTAATCACAACTTCTTTCGTCGGGTTGGGGTCAGTGTAGTTCGATCTATAGATAGTCTTAGCCGATACATCAGCGAAATACATTTGCTCCTGTTTAATATCGAAGTCTATAGCCACAACATTCATAAGATCTTGATGTACCAGATTGTACAACGAGGCATCAGTCGACATGTTTCTTACATAATATTTGTTAGTGAATATAATCCACGGTGGTATCTTGTCTTTTCGCTTACAAGTATGTTCATCAGCTTCCCTTTCGTAATACTGATCATTGCATTTACAGTAATAAGATCCAGGTGTGTTCGAACAGTATTGGGAGCATACTCCAGGTGTTTCCACACATTCATTGATATCAGCACAAGCCTTACCATCTTGAAGAATCTTGTAACCTTGGTTACAGTCACAGTAATAACCAGTCAAAGTATCAATACACTTGTGGCCACACTGGTTGACTTCCAATTTGGCACATTCGTCGATATTACAATGAGCAGGTTCGTCAGAGTCATCAGTACAGTCAGACACTTTGTTGCAGACAAGGCTATTGTCGATGCACTGATCATTGTTACATTTGAACTGGCCTGTGGGACATGTTTTGTTTTGCTTCGTGCAATCCACTTCGTCGGAATGGTCGCCACAGTCGTCTTCTCCGTCGCATCTGAAGTGATTCCTGTAATACGAATTTCATTAAAATATATATATAATGGTTGGCTTATTATCAAATATTCAAGAGCAATTTAACTTGTAAAGAGAAGTGTAGTAGTAGTGGTAGTCACGTTGTACTCGTTTACGGCATTATTGCAGCGGCTCGTCTAGGTTGGTACCACATATTCGTAAGAATTTGGATGTAGATTTAATAAGTATTTGAAGGCAGCCGTGATCACATACCATTATGTTACCCTTTTTTCATTATCTGAGTAACGAAAGTAGCTCGCCTGATGGTTAGCACCACGACTGCCCATAAACAAAAGCAACACCACACAGAACTTTGAATTAAAAAGCACTGCATGGTATTGGACTGCGCTGATCACCCCGAGACATAAGATGTTAAGTATCATAATGCCCAGTAATTTCACTGGCTTCAATGTCCTTCAAACCGGAACACAACAGTGCTCACACACTGCTGATTGGCGGCAGAAATAGACAAAGCAGTGGTACAAACCCAGATGGCCTCTCGCATACGAGGGACCTACCACCTTGTTAACTACTGGCTCGTTTGCCCTCCACATTATAAATAAACTGTATTTACCTGATACACTTGAAATTCTGGCACTTGAACTCTTGATCAGTACACTGCTTGTACTGCGTATTGCAGTGTTTGCCTTCATCCGAGCCGTCTCCACAGTCATTGTCGTGATCACACACCCAACCTTGATTAATACACCTTCCATTGTTACATTGGAATTGGTCTTCAGAACACGGTGTAGGGGTGGAACAGTGATGAAGAGTGGTATTTTCGTCAGCCCCATCAATACAATCAGGATCACCATCGCACAACCATTTCTTTGGTATACATTGCGCCCTGCCCCATGCTTTGTTCTCTTCGCAGGTGTATTCAGTTTCTGCATCACATTTACGTTCATTGCATTGATGTCTGTCGTCTTCGTCGCTGTTGTCCAAACAGTCGTTGTCTCCATCGCATATGTAAATCCTTGGTATGCAGTTCCCATTGTCGCATGTGAAGAGGTCACCGAAGCAAGTCCTTCCCTCAGAACGGCAGTATTCTGGTGGCTCGTCAGCTCCATCACCACAATCGTCATCTCCGTCGCAATACCACGTGGCTGGTATACATCGGTGGTTGGGGCAACGGAAACTGTTCTGTGGGCACGTTCTTTGCGCGCAATGTAGAGGGTCTTCGTCAGAATTGTCGCCACAATCGTTATCTCCATCACACAGCCAGTAGGGTTCTACGCAGATGTTAGTCTTCTCACATTTGAGATGGTTGGGAGGGCAAGTAGTATTATTTGGACAACGTTCATGAGTTTCGTCACTGGTGATGTTGTCCTTACAGTCATTAAATCCGTTACAGACTTGAGTCATTGGTATACAACGGGAGTTGAGGCAAGTAAATTCTCCATCAGCACATGGTGGATAAACGCACCCTTCTTCATCAGACCCGTCTTTACAATCATTCTCATGATCACATTTCCAAGATTTGAATATACAACGTCCATTATTACAACGGAACTCATTTGGAGAGCACGAATGGTACGCACAATAGTTCTTGTCCTCATCAGAATTGTCACCACAGTCATCATCACCATCGCAAGACCACATACGACTGATGCATTTACCGTTCGCGCAGAAGAATTTGCTTGAATCACAAGTAATGTTCTTAGCAACGCACATGCGACCTTCATTGACAAGTTTGGTGTTCTCATCACACCTGCATTCAACAGTATTGTTAGGCGCCGGATGGCAACTTTGAGCACAACCACCATTGCTCAGTTTGCACAAATTAGACTCGCATTTCTGTCTACTTGGACTGTATATGTGGATATCTCTAGGAGAGTCTTCTAATCGTTTAACCATTTCTACCATGTTAGCTCCGGTATGTTTCTCCGCTCGGTATACTCCACGGAGTTGCAAGTCAGTCCAGTAGATGTAATTTCCGAAGACTGTAATAGCGAAGGGATATATAGTCGCTGTTATAAGGACCTCCCTGTTAGAACCATCCATGTTGGACCGTTCGATCTTTTCTCTAACAGCATCCGTCCAGTATAACATATTTTCGTCGAAATCGATGGTCAAGCCACTAGGCTGTGACAGGTCTTTGTCTATGATAGCCTTTTTCAAAGACCCAGCCATTGTAGTCCTGTAGATTTTGCCAGAAGTTCCGAATCGTCCCCAGTCTGTGTAGTATAACGTTCCATTGCAAGGATCAACAACGATTGCTCTAGGTCTTTCTACTCTTGCAATCATTACTAGTTCGGAGCCATCCAAGTTCATGGCATAAATGGAGTTGTTCGAACTATCAGTCCAGTAAACTTTCTTCTGAGTCCAGTCGTAAGAAATGCCCTCTGGGTTTATACCCTTACTGATGATGTTTTGGATGGTTGAAGCCTCAGGGTTGTTAGCCGACATCCAGGCAATTCTGGCCCAAGGTCTAATTTGTGTGAAGAAGATTTTGTTATCAGCATAATCAAATTCTACACCGACGACGTTGGTCAAGTTGACAATGGGTTTAAAAGGAATACCGGTGGATTTGGGGTCGAGATTGATGGCCCGAATTTCGGTCCTGGTTGTAAATACCAAGTACTCATCAACTACGTCACATTTTTTCGGATTAATTTTCGATACTTGGCCGGTAGCACAGTCGCATCTGTGTGTAACTCCCTTGTTAGAATCAGGTGGATAACTGAAACACAGTTGATCACATCCACCATTGCCAAGCTTCCTGCACGGATTATTTTCATCAGTGGGCTGATTATTTACATCAAATATGACGATATCACGTAGTTTCGGCAAGTTAGTCCTGACTTTCTCTGGCATGGACATATTACCTGGTAATTTTGATGCCTTGTAAATAGTTTGCAGGTTTCTATCGACCCAATAAACGCTTCCTGTGTGAACAGCAATACCCATCGGGTTCGGTAGACTTGATCTTATTAACTGTCTGTTACCACCGCTGTATGAAATCTTCTGTATTTGATCGAGTTTGGAGTCTACCCAGTACACATCATGCGTCAACATATCTATAGTTAGATCTCGAGGGTTCGATATTCCGGAGCTGACCACGGTCTGCCAATTGCTACCATCCAGATAAGCTTTTCCGATGCGAGGATACTGTCCATAATCGATCCAGTATAGTAATCTCTTCAAAGGGTTAACAGCAAGCTCCCTTGGTGCATCCATGGTTGTTTTAACAAGGACCTTCCTATTCGAACCGTCAAGCCAACACATTTCTACATAATTTTCATGAGGGAAGACGTTGGTGAAGTAAAGATTGCCAGCGACCCAGTCGACAGCCAAGCCTCTAATACCATTGCTGCCAATTCCATCTTTGATAATGTGCTGTAGCTCGGTGCCATTCGGACGTATTCGGAATATACCATTCCATTGTCCTCTATTGAATTCTACCCAGTAAATATAGTTTTCAGCAAAGTGAACGTCAACGTGAAGTATGTGATGTCCCAGGCCAGTAACTGGTACCATTGCTTCAGCGCTTGAATCGATGCTGTATCCTCGGATAAGATCCAATTGTGACACAACTGCAAAGGTTTTGTACGGCACACAGTTCACTTCGCTCTCCTTTCTGTATCCAATCGAACAAGCACAAACTCTAGATCCGCCGTCACTAGGAATACAGATCTGTTCACATCCACCATTATTTTGAGAGCATGGATGATGAATCATCTTTCTCTTCTGGAAAATTGTAAGAGATTTCAAGTCACTCTCATTGTCCAAAATTGTTTTGACATTGTCACCATTTGGAAGGTCCGCTTTAATGATCTTCTCGTGTCGTGGGTCGAGGATGTAGAGCCTTGAATCCAGAACGGCAATTACTTTAGGATATGAGATAGCAGCGGTTTCTGTGAGTATAGTCTTTCGGTCGTTTCCGTCGGTGTTCACACTATTGATGCTGGCTGGGAACTGAGTGCTGAAGTAAACAAGTTTCCTTTCAATGTCCACGGTGACTGCTTCAGGCCTCTCGATAGAGTCAACTAGTATAATGGGATTGGTACCATCCATGTTGGCTTTACCGATTTTGGCTGGAACGCCGTAGCCTCCTTCATCCGACCAGTATAATTTTCTGCAAATAAAAAAATCGTTCAATAAGTAAATACGCCCAACATTTACAGGCCTATATTTCTGTCGAGTCAGGACTATACCTGACTCCACAGCAATATACTAGCCTTTTGTTACCAATTTTAAGGAACTTTTTGTTATATCAGCCAGATCGGATGCAAATATTCGTGCGTGAGACAAACATTTAATTTATGATGGTAAGGAGATGGAACTAGTGGCTTCTAATTTTTCAACCGTGCTACTTAGTTGGAGAGCAATGGAAGCTGTTTGAAACAACTCCTGAAATATCACATCTATTTTTTTAACAATCATTAGACACTTACCCTTCAGTAGGATCCAGAGCTATCATCTTAGGCTTAGCAACAGACATTTTAGTTCCATCATTGGCCATCACAATCGACCTATATTTCACTTTGGCATCAATTCTGACGAGCTCAATATTACTGGCTACTCTGTTAGCCATGTACAAGTTTCTTCCCAGCCAGTCAAATGCAATTGATGAAGGTGCGCCGACGATACCTGTGTCTTGTCCGAAGAATTCAACCTTATTACCTCCACCATAAGGCATACTGTATATAGTACAATTTTCGTCGTCTTCACTGTCTCCTGATATGGACTGAAGCCAGAACAGCGTGTGACCTTGTCTGTCGTAGTCGAGTTGAACTCCGCCTGTAAGAAAAAAATAGCAATTAAAGAAGAGAGATTAGGGCGAGGGAGAGGAATTAGCGAAGGTGGATTTGATAGGCCTCTTATCACTGACATAAGTCAGTGATAAGCCTAGTGAAACGCAACAAAGCTGCTACTTTCCGTAGTTTTTCTGTGTGGTAGTAGTGCCAACCACCTCGGTCGAGACGGCTCATTCAACAAAAAAATCATGTCAATATCGATCGTGGCTTACAGTAATTACAGTATATTATAACTGTTATTGATTTTACCTTGTATTCCAACAACAGGAGCCAATTGTCCAGCTCGGCCAGAACCGTCTGTTGATAAATCGATGATCTGCGATCCCTTGAGTACCATCAAATATGCTGTTTCCTCTGTAAAACAATACATAACCAAAGTTACTTAAATTTCTTCTGACTTAATTATGTCTTTAATTTCGACAAAAAACTTCTCTAAAGTGCCTATTATGACTCTTTCTAGAATAGTCTTCACAGTGGGCAGACGTATAGAAGAATAAGAATTTAGGGTGCGTTACCGGTCTTTACGGAAAATAATGACTATTTAGTTTAAGCCAACCGAAATCTCACTTTCCATACGAAGATGTAATTTCGGTTTTCTGTGAGACAGTTGTATCAGACGAGGCGGTCCATTATGCTATACAAAAATGCTTAAAGCGTGGCTCTACCACATAGAAATAAACTATACAATACATACCTTCCACACATTTCCCATCAGGCAGCAATTTAAATCCAGGCTTGCACATACAAGTATATCCAATCGTCATGTTTGGGCTAAGCAGGCACAAATGTTGACAAGTGTCCTTCTTGCACGGTGATGGGTACTGGGGTTGTATGGATGGATGGTGCACGTGAATCGATAGAGGCTGCGAGATCAAATGGGATACCACAGTCTGATTGGATCCCTTGAACTTATGAGCTGATAGAACCCTGTTTAGCTGACGATCAGTCCAGTACAATGTATCTTCGAAAAGCGTTAACGAATGTGGGTGTAATAGGTAGTGACTGCCAGCCAAGACTTGCTGTCTGCCCGTTCCATCATAATTGCAGAAATCGATAAAATCTAGCTTCGAATCAGCAAAGTAAACTCGTTTAGCTGCCGTGTCTAATGTCAACCCATTTGGCCAGTATATCTTTGTAGTAATTATAGCCATGCGTTGCGTCCCATCCATTCCAATCCTCTCGACCCTCGGATTCTCTCCCCAGTCTGTCCAGAACAGCCATCTAGCATTTGGAGCAGGGTCTAAACACATTCCTCTGGGTTGTGTGATATTTCCACTAAGTAACGCTGTTCTTGCTGTACCATCTTCTTTAGCCACTTCTATAGTATTTAATTTACTATCCAACCAATAAATGTTACCACCGACCCAGTCGTAAGCTAGGCCTTCAACTAAGTCTAATCCAGTCGTTATAATAACTTGGGGTTCACTACCTCGATCCAACCGGGATATCTTCTTCAATTTCATGTCAGACCAGAATATAGTACCAGTGTGCATATTAGATGCTGTAGCTACGACATTTTCAACATTAATCGGTACTCTTTCTAAACCTTGTTCATTTAAATCTGCCACTAAGATCGAGTGTCTATTAGAAATTATGAGGAAGGCGCTTGAATGATTATTTGCCTTGCAAGTATGATTATTGTTGGTCAAAAGGTATCCATCCACGCAGGTACAGACGTAAGACTTCTTGATATTAGTGCAGACTTGTGAGCATAATCCAGGAGGGTTGCATTCGTCGATGTCCTTGCAGGTGAACCCATCGACATCGAGTTCTTCTCCGGGAGGACAGAGACACAGCGGACCGTTGGGAGTTTCCTTACATTCGTTTGTGCAGAGGCCTTGTTGGTCTTGGCATTCCGCGAAGTCGCAGCTGGGTCCTGAGATAGATAAAAATGAAAATTATGAAGGGTAAATATGATTTAATCTTCAGTAAAAGACAGATGAGATGAGATTCAGGCTCATCTGGGCGGAAAAAGAATGATGAATTAATATAATAAGAAGTCTATAATCTCTCATCTCTGCCTAATGCCTCGATAGGATGCAGACGTGAGTATGATCTATGTATTTAATATCAAGCAATAGCTGTCCCGCGCGGTTTTTCCCGTAACTACAGCAGCTCCACCTACACGGTCCAATTGTGAATCTATACCATCCAGGGCGCCACCCAAACTAACGTACTAACGTCACTCATTGTTTTGCCTTCCCGGAACCTCCACTAACACTTAAACTTTATGGTATGGTATTAAAGTACAAATTGACTTTTACGTATTATTACGAATCGATTGTATGGGAGTATAGAAAAGTGTTGTTTTAAACTTTTTCAGGCAATTTATTAAATTTTTCTCTCCGTAAGAACCATCCTGGTACTTCAAAGAATATTCTAAAAAAAGGAATTAGCGAAATCGGTTCAGCTGCTCTTGAGACTTGCGCTTAACAACACATTCAGCGATTCATTTTTATATTATAGCTGTAAGGATGCAACGTTCATTACGAAAGTGAGGCGGATTCAGACCAATAGTAAAAGTTTAGGAAAGGATGTTTGAATGATGTGAGAGAATATATAAATAATAAATGTATAACAAATGTTACCTTCATCAGCGCCGTTAGGACAGTCAGTTTTATTGTCACACACTTGTATAAGATTCACGCAGCGACCGGTCACGCCTGGGCATTGCCACTGCCCAGATGGACATCTGAAAATAAATCGGATCATTTTATCAATGAAGGTCGATGATGAAGGTGACGTGGCTGCTTTCTTCTAATAACACGTGAGTATAAGTACGTCAAAATAGTGGTACAGCCCGGCATTGCTAATATTTGTGCGGGATTTTTAGGGTCATATAGTCTCATCCGTTTATTGAACCCTAAGAAATCTAAAATTGCCCTTTTATCATAAAACCCTCCTCTTTGGAAACTTAAAAATTAGAGTTTTGAAATTCTGACATTTCAAAACTCAGCCTTCGAAACATTTTTTTTTATTGGCTTGAATGACTAGACGAGCAGGTCGCTCGCCTGATGGTAAAAGCCACGCCTGCTCTAAAACAGAACCAACGCCACACAGAACTTTGAATAACAAAGCACTGCATGCCACTGGACTGCGCTCGTCACCCCGAGACATAAGGTGCTAAGTTTCATAATGCCCACTAATTTCATTGGCTTGAATGTCCTTCAAACCGGAACACAGCAGTGATTACGCACTGTTGCTTGGCAGCAGAAATAGACGGCGCGGTGGTACCAACCCAGCCGGCCTCTCGCAAACGAGGGATCTACCACCTATGCTGGAAAATGAATATTTGTAAGTGGGTATTGTAATGAGTAAGATACCTGAAGGGCGGTGGTGTGCAGGCATGCTGCAGTCCCTCGTCGGAGCCGTCGCCGCAGTCGTCGCGTGCGTCGCACACGTACGCTTTGAACACGCAGCGCTGGTTGTCGCAGCGGAAGTGGTTCGGCCCGCACTGCGCCGCGCCGCACGACGACGGCTCGTCTGACAGATCCTCGCAGTCGGGAGTACCTGTATCACATCATCAACTGATGATACCAGCTTTATATTATACTAGCTTTTGCTCGCGGCTCCGTCCGTATAACCGTCTCCAGGGTCCCATCTATCTCTACATCAAAATTCATCAAAATCGGTTCAGTGATTTAGGCGTGAAAGCGTAACAAACAAATATATTGTTTTACATAAAAAGTATCCTATGTTACTTCTTATACCTCCAAGAATATGTGTACAAAGTTTCATGATGATCGGTTAAGTAGTTTTCGCGTTATAACGTAACAAACAAACTTACATTCACATTTATAATATAAGTATGATTAGTTTGATACGTCCCACGCCTGGGCACGGGCCTACTCTACAAATAAGAGGGGTTAGACCTTAGTCCACCACGTTGGCCTTATACGGGTTGGCGGACTTGACATATATTCGAAATTCTTATAGAGATTTCTCAGGTGTGCAGGTTTCTTCACGGCGTTTCCTTTACTGTTAAAACTAGCCATTACTTATATTTAATCTAGAAAAGTCAGAAGTTTATGTATGCTCTTGGGGCTGGTTTCGAACCTAAGCAGACCGTACCACTCACCGGGGAGTTATCGCTGTTAACATCATCTAATAATTCGATAATAATTGTGAAGCTGTTTAACTGCGGAAATATCCGGTAAGTAGTAAACATTTCAAAATTGTCGCTCGCTTTATTGGGAAGTAAAAAATCGTCTAACCGCATTAGCGAAGCTTAGTTGGCAGAAGTTTAACTCCTTCCATTAGTAGAAGAGACCCGTATCCAACAGTTATAACACTCACATTACCATAAGAACTCTAAGCATATTGTCTACTTATTGAAAGCAATGGGTATGAAATAGGAGGGAAGGACGTTTAAGCCCCGGAAAGTTTATTAACCGTGCGAAACATCGGTTTTCTGTGATGCAGTGTTAAACACCCGGACAAGCCTGTCCATTAATTCTATAGACAAGACTGTCCATAGCGTAACACAACCTTAAAAGATATTCCTAAGCCTAGAGAAATGTAAAATATAATTAACAGTGTTGAAGTAGATAGGACATAATCAATAATCAAATGAATCCCCTTACCATCACAATACCAGGTAGTAGGTATACAGATCCCTGAGGATCGACACTGGAACTGTTTGTCAGGCTGACACTGATGCGGCGCGAGTGAGGGGCATCCTGCCTCGTCACTGCCGTCGTTACAGTCAGGAATACCGTCGCACTTGTACGCCTCCTGATATAGCAAATATCATTATTGTACTACGGGTTCATTAATAATAATAATATAATAAATACACCTTACAGTCACATACATAGTCCTGACGCCACACTAGGTAAACCTGTGTCGTGGGTATCAGGAACTACGAAGGACTTGCGGTCCCACAACACCCAGATACGAAACAAATATTTGTGGATTAGACAAACATTTGTCTCGGTGTGGGAATCGAACCCACGGCCTCTCGCTTCGCAGCCGGCTACACACCCGCTGCGCCACGGAGGTTGTCATTGTAATACAGCTTGTTATATGTGTCCGGGCATACCCGTGCTTGTAGTTAATAATATGAATTTTGGATTATGTGACAATGACGCGTCAACCGACGTCCTATGCTTATCAACACGCACGTAGTCATTGCCCCTATATCAGTATTCTTGTAAAAAGCAAGACCTAAAACTGTGTACACTTACACCTTCAGGCTACAACTCTTCAGGGCAACTTTTCTGTGCGTCCTGTGACAGGACTTTCAAGTTTACATTGGGGCTAGCTAATCATATTCTAGCAAAAAACATAATCCGGAAATACAAGGTTCGCCGTCGACGGATACGTCGTGGATGCCATCATTATCATAACAGTCTATACAAAATAAGCCTGTCTTGCTTAAGAACAATTCTGTTATTTGACCCGGATCACGTAAAAGTATCGATGATTGCAATCCTTATTTTTCAATGATTTCGTTCTACCAATCCGATGGGTTCCGTAAATAATGGATCGGGGATCAACGAGCAAGCATTAGTAGGTCTTAGTGAGACCGACTGACTTGGTTTTGACACAAATTAGCTAAATGTCTGAACAGTCAAAATATCTGGTTCATGGATGACACAATCCAATTCTTGAACGGATGATACAACACTAATACAAACACATCAGCTATATAGTAATATTTTTATTTTCCATTTTTTGGAATGATATTGATTCGGACATTGCTCAGGTGTTCCCAATCTGTATAGGTAATTCAACATGAACGCTTATGAAATTCTTTTAGTTAGTAAATTGCTAAAAACAAATATTAGTGTCGGAATTGAATTGAATTGAAATGCTTAACCAAGTTGCCGACACGGATATTGTGTTTTCGTGTACTCTGAGTGATTTCGCAAAGATATCGATGTTTATTAATATGTTATAAAAGTAGGTAATATTTACAAAAAAAATCTTTTTAAGTTACAATAGGTATGGCATAGTATAAGAATGTCAGCACTACTGTATTAGGGCTCAACCTGTAAAAGTAGTTGTTAAGTGGTAAATAAATAAATAAAAAATAAAATTCTAGCGATTATATCACGGCCAGTACGCAGACCGCGCATCTAGATAAATAATTATTTTTAAACCGAGGTATATCACAGAATAATTAAGTTTATTGTCAGGTGTAACAAAATAATCTTCTTAGTCGGTCTCTTCATTGCAGAAGGTCGTGTCTAGCTTGAAGTAGTGATCACCCCATGCACTATACTCTTCCATGTGGTCCTGTCTTCGGCGGTCTTAATTGCTTTAGATATCGGCAGGCCAGTGATCGTCTATATTATGTCTGACCAGCGGATAGGTGAACGACCACGAGGTCTTTTTCCGTTGACCTGGCCGACTACCATCAGCTTTTCCAGATTGTCAGGGTTCCTACGAGCAACATGTCCCAAATAATATTAGTATGAAATTGATGATGCGTGTTTACCTGCACGCACTGCTTGAGGTCAGCGCATTTGAACTGGTTGGCGAGGCACGAGACGGGCGGGCAGTCGGCCTCGTCCTGCTTGTCGAAGCAGTCGTCGTCTCCGTCGCACACCCACGACGCCGGGATGCAGTGACCCGTGCGGGGACATGTGAACTGCATTCAAACAACAAACATTCAACATTTACAGCTTCAACCTTCAACCTTCAACCCAACGTGCGATGAACGTGCAAATCAACGTTGCGCATACGCATACGCATACAAGTCATACAATTTTTATCATCACAAATGTTCGCGGAGGCTCATGTGAATGATTTCTACGCTATTATGAGGCAGAGAACCGCATCGATGTGGCGCAGGTTGCGTGGGTGCTCTAACAGTATTCTGAAAGTATTAGTAAATAAAATTGAAAATCCTTTTATTAAGCACTGGGTGGACCTACACATGTCTGTTCGTGGCGCTAAACTGCTGGGCTCGCATTATTATCACCCAACCAGGAAAAAGTTTTAAATAATTAATAAGTTAATTAATATATTATAAGATCTTTAACTAACACTATGGAATTTATGAAGTCCGAAATAAAGATTATTATTATTATTATTAATATGTCGGAGAAGGTGTTCTCCTCGCGGTCACTCGTTGTAGGCATTATCAGGATCCGAACGAGTAAATAATTTATTGCAAGTTACTTACTAATTCAATTTACTTTGGTAATGTAGGTCACAATGGAAATTGTCACTTATACACTCCAATCTAGTATCTGTATACGTCATTATGACGTTTGTGTATCGTTGACGAACCGTACTCATGACCAGGATGCGACAAATATATGCGATAAATAGACAGTACAATAATTATTTAAAATGAGTAATAGGTATGCAATGAAGTTATTAAAATTTTATAATTTATTTATATACGACATTGAATTAATAGTAACGTACACTGCATTTGCATATTTTATTAGAAAAGAAAAAATATTTATAATTATTCAATATGATGTACGTAATTTTGATAAACATATCTAGGTAATCAGTATTGGCATAAAAAAAAACAAAGCATAAAAAAGAACTAACTGACTTCGTCTAACCTATTTTCCATTAGAAATAATTGTTTGAGTTCTACAAATTACTCTTATAGACTCATTTAATTTTCCATAAGGTTTGATACATACGTACATACATACGCACTCACGTCTGTAATCCCCGAAGGGGTAGGCAGAACTGTAACCAGTACACACACTTTTCGAGCTTCTCTCCGTCCCGTAAAGTGGTATTGGGTTTTTCTATTACAAAATGCACAGTATCAGCTCGGAGTCTGGAATTGTGCCCGATATGGCGATAGGTTCGCCCCCTATCACATCATGGGACGGAGATACGTTCGGCGAAATGTGGGTGTACTGGTTACACCTCTGCCTACCCCTTCGGGCATTACAGGCGTATGTATGTTATCTAAATGGCTAGTTTACGAGACTCGAAGTGAAACCGATATTAAAATATACCTGAAAGTAGGCACAAGTCTTCTCAGCACAATGGCTGCCCTCGTCAGATCCATCTCCGCAATCGTTCTCGGAGTCACATTTCCAAGTGTTGGGGACACAGCGTCCGTTGTCGCACTGGAACTGCGAGGAGCTGCACGTCACGTTGACGCATCCGCTCTCGTCGGAGAAGTCGCCGCAGTCGTTCTCGGAGTCGCACTTGAAGGTCGCGGGGATGCACCGCCCCGACTTGCACATGAACTCTGATGACGTGCATGTTGTTTCTGGAAATAATATCGAATGTAGGGCAATTTATTAGTTGATGATCAAAAAAGTCATAAAGACAGGATTTTACAAGGCTGTATGTTACCAGCAGTGTACTGTTATTATCCCAACTACAATAATATTGAAATAAAACTAGTTTATACGGATTTTGTCGCGGTTTAATTTTAGTCCCAACGTTTCGAAAGCTTTTCAGCCTTCAGTCTCAGTTCAGTCTCTCCCGTGACCACGAAATTAAACCGCGATAAAATCCGTATAAAGTAGTTTTATTTCAATTGTCACAACTATATAAGTACTATTCTTGCGTTTGGCGCCCGGACTTCACGTAAGCGGCCCAACGGAAGACCAGCGCTGGTTTTATTACCAGCTTATGCTGAGTTGGTGTCGTTTTTGTGGTGATGTCTAATTTAAGTGTTTTTTGTATTTTCGTTTCCCTAGTAATTTTTGCTTGTTGCGAATAAATATTTTTTCTTTCTTCTTCTTTTTCTTTCTCAACTACAATAATATTATTAGTTCTGATACTTCCAAAATGAGACAGGACCTTTTATCAAAGTTATGCCTGATTTAACTTATTTCCGTTCGAGTTCCGTACCACAGGAAAGGGATTAGTAGGCCTATGTAATCCGTCTGTTTGTCTATCTGTCCTAACTTTTAAATGCTCTATCTTTTAAACAATAATAGGTAATTGGCTGAATATAATGGTTTTTATGGCGTATATCATAAATAATAGGAAAAGCAAAAAATATGGATGTGGTACAGCGTCTAACTCGCACTTGAGCGATTTGTTCTTAATATTATAACTCAAGAAGTGAAAATTAAATTGAAAATACACTTACTGGTACAATTCTGCTCCTCGTCACTGTTATCCAGGCAATCATCATCCCCATCACACACCCAACTCTTCGGAATACACCTCTGGTTATTGCAAGTAAAGTCCCAAGAATGTGGGCACGCTTGAACCGGCGGCTCTGAGTTCGGATCAGGAATACATTTCTGTTCGTCAGGCGCCAACTTCTCCCCATAAGGACATCCACACCTCACAGTCAAGAATTCAGTGGTATTCCTCGGTATAGCGAAGCACAGTTTCTGGCAGTTTCCATTATCTCTAGCGCATGGTTGCATTGGATCTACCTTTTGTATATTCTCACTATACACCTTCACTCCATAAAGTCTATTTGTCTGTGGTTCCCGCACCATAATATCTTCCTGTTCTCCAGTCAGTTTGTGCAGTCTAACAATGGCATCCAACCTCCAATCAGTGATGTACATGAACTCTTTGTGAATGACAATGGAGAAAGGATGTCTGATCAGTCTTGAATTGACAGTCTTGACATCAGTCCCGTCAAGTTTAGAATGCTGGACATGGTCGAGTAAGGCATCGCACCAGTAAATCCTGTCGGTGTCAAAATCTATTGACAAGCCGTTAGGCCATCCTAGGGTCATGTTTTCGAACACCAAAAGACCAGTACCATCTGTGTTAGCACGACTGATGTTTGCTGGACGGTCCCATTCTGAGAAGAATATAAAACCTTTGTTTGGATGCACGACGATAGCCCTCGGTCTTTTCAGGTCTTTTAGAAGCGTTCTTTTGAAAGCCACGTTCCTAGTTGATAGGACATTCAATGTCCCTTTCCTCGAGTCGATGTAGTAAAGGTTTTTCGAAGCCCAGTCTACTGCAAGACCTTCCACACCTTCATTCTGTGAGGCTAGTACTATTTCCCTGGACGTCCCATTTCTGTGAACCCTGTATATCACATCTTGTAACACATCTGAGTAGTAGATATG
Source organism: Mimas tiliae (assembly GCA_905332985.1). Classification (NCBI taxonomy): domain Eukaryota; kingdom Metazoa; phylum Arthropoda; class Insecta; order Lepidoptera; family Sphingidae; genus Mimas; species Mimas tiliae. The sequence continues at coordinate 343,936 of HG995249.1, forward strand.
GTCATCTCTAGCGTCGAAATCTAAACCTACAAATCTAGCCCTTCGTGAAACCACTGGTAAGATAGCATCACTGAACCCTTCGATAACAGGGTTCAGTACCTTTCCTTTGATAAACCTCTGCTGGGAGTACATAAGGAACTCATTAACTAAATCACAGTTTCGTAAGTCGCTTTCAAGTCTGTAACCAATGTTGCAAGCGCATCGATATCCCAATCCGCCATTTTGAATAGCTGTTACTATACACATCTGAGAGCACCCACCATTGTTGGTCCCGCAAGGGTTATTGACTGAAGTCTGCTTCAAGGAATGTATGACTGTGATGGCTCTAGGTTCCCTGATGTCCTTCATTTTGTATATAGCTTGAATGCTTGAAGCGCCTTCGTATTTATTGACTGAACTGATCCCTTGCTTGATATTGTCTGACCAGAAGACTCTGTCTTCAAAAAGTGCGAGTCTTGAAGGGCTGGGGACCTGTTGGCCTCTTAGTACCAAGAATCTGTGGTTTCCGTCGTAGTCTACGGTCTCGATGTAGTCGAGTAGTGAGTCGCACCAGAACACTCGTCGTGCTATGATATCTACTGTTATTCCTGAGGCTTTGTAAGCGGCTTCCGATACGATAGATCTTGCGTGGGTACCGTCCATGTTGGCTCTAACAATCTGAAAGAAATTGTTGTGGATTTTAGCACTAAAGCAAATATAATCCATGAAAATTAAATAGGAGATAAGTAAACTGATAGAATCTAATCTCCTTGGTAAGCTAATCCGAAGACTAGCAGAGCAAAAAATTTATCCCTATGAGTGGTGGAAAAATACTTGTAAACATCTTGACCCAAAAGTACGACTAGAGTTATTTTTTCAGTTGACAATAATAATTATAGCTCAATATATTGCTCAAAATATAACCGAGACAAAATTACATTGAATACTCGTAGTTGTGTATCTACGATTTAATACGACTGGCGTCATGTTCAGCATCATCTGGTAATTTGTCTCATTCACAATAGCGAAACATGTTGCACGTCATTTTGCGTTGCTATTGATGCCCAGTTTTTTTTATAGCAAGTGCTGGCTAATGAGCAAGTGGGACACCTCATGGTAAGTGATCTCCACCGCCCATAAACACCCAAAATATTAGAATCATAGATTGTATAATTGTATAAGACCTTAGTTAATACATTGATTACTTTACATAATGGTCAAATAAATAACTCAAAAATCTCACCTGGCTACTATCAGCAACAAACATTAGACCCAAAGTGGGATCTAGCGCCAGATCCGTTGGGTTTGTTAAATTCGAACCCAACACTACAGCATGAAGTCTTCCATCAAGTTCGAAGACATCGATCTTCTGGCCCACAGCATCAGCTACGTACAGCTTGTCTCCGACCCAGTCGACTGCCAGCGCCACGGGAGCCCAGGACCCGGCGACGCTGATGTCGATACCGGAGTAGCTGTTCAGGCCAGCTGGCACGCTTAGTTGCTGCGAGTGGATCTGTTATAGGGGAAAGGTGATATTATGGATTCATAATGTCATTATCGGTAACAAGCTTCGTGGCATAGGTAAGTTTTGAGATATATACCTACAAACAATTTTATACAAAATATTCTTTGAGTGGTAGAGCCACGCTGTAGGCACTTTTGTCTACAGCATGTATGGGCCGGCTCGTGCGGGTCAATACCACTGTCTCACAGAAAACCGGCGTAAAGTAGCAGCATGCTGCTGCGTTTCGTACGGTGATGAGATATCCGGAGGCCCAAATCCCCTCCCCTTCCGAATTCCTTAATTATTTAAGTGGGTCACCTGATGGTAAATGATCTCCACCGCCCGTGTACACCCACAATACCAAAAGAATCATGGGTGCATTGCCGACCTTAAAGGAAAGGGATAATTAAGGAATTGGGAAGGGGAGGGGGTTTGGGCCTCCGGATATCTCACTCACCGTACGAAACGGAGCAGCAAGCTGCTACTTTACGCCGGTTTTCTGTGAGACAGTGGTAACGATCCCGACGAGCCGGCCCATCCATACTGTAGACAAAAGTGTCCACAGCGTGGCTCTACCACTCAAAAATTATCCCTTTCCTTTAAGGCCGGCAACGCACCCATGACTCTTTTGGTATTGTGGGTGTACATGGGCAGTGGAGTTCACTTACCATCAGGTGACCCACTTGCTCGTTTGCCGGCCTATGCCATAACAATAAATAAAAAAAGGACGTGTCACTATCACACGCGTCGCGATCTTCTGGGTCATGGACCACAAAACGTATCTTGAACGTGAACATTCTCACATTATTCTGTAGTAGTAAGACAAGCAGGCAGCAGACACTTAAACTAAGTTAAGAGTTTAAATTTATTGGTAATCCTCCTCACCTTCCTAGTCTTAAGATCTGACCAGAACAGCAAGTTCCTCCTGTAATGGTAGTCGAGGCCAGCAGCAGAGGTAGCGTTGGCGATAGGATGTGGAGCTCGTCCGTGTAAGTCCATGCGCAGGACCGCATTAGCGTGCGCCAGTACCAGCGACGCTGCCACCCCCGAGCCCCCCACACACCGCCGCCCCTCCACTACGGAGTACCCTGGGGCGCACGCGCAACGGTATGCTGGAAAGATAGATGGATTAATAAAGATATAAAATTATCATGACTGCCTCGGTGGCGCCGTTGTAATGTTATGACTGAGGCTGACGCTGAGGTTGACGGGTTCGATCCCCAGGACGGGTAAAAGTGATATTGGGTTTTTCTATCACGAAATGCTCAGTATCAGCCCGGAGTCTGGAATTGTGCCCGGTATGGCGATAGGCTCGCCCCCTATCACATGGATGGAGATACGCTCGGCGAAATGTGGGTGTACTGGTTACACTTCTGCCTACCCCTTCGGGGATTAGAGGCCTAAGTACGTATGTATGTATATATGTTAAAATTATCATTAATATAGAATCAGATAAAGATCTTGTCAATATTGGTGGCAGTTCTGAAGATAGTGACCGCCGCTCACCTACCGTCATAATAATTTAGCCTGTTAAACAATAAATGCTAAACCGCACTCGGGACTAACCCTGCAGCTCTGGCAGCTATAATGATGACAAGACCTCTAAGCAGTAGACAGTATTGCGGTAAGTATGAACAGGCCGGCTCGTTCAGGATGATTATACTGTCTCTCAGAAAACCAACGAGATGTAGAAGAGTCTCGTAAGGTAAACGAGATTTCCGAGGAGCAATACAATCTACATTCTTTTCCTTGAAGGTCGGTAACGTACCACCAGTAGGCACCAGGTACCAGTACCAACGTACCAGTATTGAGGGTACGGATTGACCACTGTGAGGGTTCATGGACGGTGGTGACGATGTACGACGATAGCTACTGTGCTGTTTTGTATGCCTCAATAGTGCATTATGGCCAACTGGCTACCTACTTGCCACGGTGAAAGCGTGCAACATATTTTTAAATAAAATTTTCTTTATTTTTCGTATTTTAATGTTTTCCTGTTGACAAAATACCTTTTTCTTATTTACCTCTACCTACTAGGTGACTATTCGTCTGCCAGCATCATGGTGTAAAAAGATGAAAGGACTTACATCCAGCAGTATTAACACAGAGCTGGTGACAGTATCCCCATTCCTTGCACTCATCACGGTCGACGCAGGTCTTGTTATCTGATGAGAGGGCGAGACCTGCGGCGCAAGAACAAGCACCACCAGAGGGAGAGGCCACGCACTTATACTCGCATTCTAGGGCTGGGCAGGAGGCCATTGCTGAAAGGTAGGAGAGCAGTACAGTTAAGTTATAGTCTATTTTTTTTTATTACGTGTGGGGCGTCATGCCCCACTCTCGTTCCCCCTAATGTTTTAGAATCAGGGATATTATTGAATAGAGATCTCCTATGCTATCTTTATCTTATCTTTAACCTACTCTCCTATGCTCTTATTACATTTTCATTTATTCTAGTTCTTAACTTTATCACATTTTTGTCTTACAATTGTTTATCTATCTATGTACTTATCTACAGTTAACAATTATTTTTTTTACTACCCCTTTATTATATACGTCCCACTGCTGGGCACGGGCCTCCTCTACTGAATGAGAGGGGTTAGGCCTTAGTCCACCACGCTGGCCTAATGTAGGTTGGCAGACTTCACATACCTTCGAAATTCTTATGAAGAACATCTCAGGTATGCAGGTTTCCTCACGATGTTTTTCCTTCACCGTTAACATAGTCTTATTTAATCCAACACACCTATAGTCCTGACACCACAACAATATTATAGATCCCAGATAAAGACAGCCTTTGTAATGGCTGGTTATGAAACGAGAGGCCGCGGATCCGATCTCCGTATCGAGGAAAAATGGTTGTGTGATCCACAAATATTCGTTTTGGGTCTGACTGATGTGAGGCCGAAAGTCTCTCATACTTCCCGATACCCACGACACAAGACTCGTAGTGTGGGGTCAGAGCTATAAGTGCGACTTTTGGGTGTATTTATAATAAAGATTTTGTGTCGTAGCAATGCGAGCGACCTGCTCGTGTCGGCATCTTAAGCTAATAAAAAAAACAAAAAAATTGGTGATATATACAGCGCTCTAAATAATCATAATATTCAAACTATTACTCACAGCAAGCCGTCTCCTCGTCAGCATTATCCTCACAATCCCTTTTCCCATCACACAGCTGTGACCTCATGATACACTTGTGCGCGCCATCTGGCCCTCCCTTAGGACACAAGTACTTGTTATCAGGGCACGCTATAGCAGTACAGTTGGCTTCATCCGAACCGTCCGCGCAGTCTTTGTACCCGTCGCAGTGGTAGGTCGCGGGGATGCACAGGGCGTTGCTGCAGCGGAACTGACCGATGTGACAGGGCGGGAAACCTGAGAAAATTGTTAGAATACATTTTTAATACCCGACACAAAGTAGAGTGTTATACGTTTGACTCTTTTGTCTGTTTTTGACATTGTATAGCAACTAAACGAATGGACCGATTTGAATACGGTTTTTGTATTTGTAAGCTGAGAATGAGCATGCGGTGCGGCATATTCGTTGCTACGGAATCTGGAGCTGCAGTAGAGCTGACTTTCTACATTGTAAAGCACAATTTTTCTTTATGGAATTAATGTTATTGTAACAATTTCAATGAAGCCCCCTATCTGTGTAAATTACTGACTTTATCGGTTGCCTACAAAGGCTTTGATGTATACTACTAGACCGGCTGTGCGGTACAAAAAAAATGCGCACTAAGTTACTGTCAATTGACCGCAACTCATTTAGTCGCCCGCGAGAAAGCGACAAGAGCAGTCGTTGTTGTTTGAATAGCTGCAAACGTTGAATTCGATAAATTAATACGGAATTGTTTATTGTGACCCCTAAAACGTTGTAATTATTTGCGTGCATATATTATTAATTTAATTTGAAGGTTTTTTAGATAAATAATTATATTATATCTTGGCTTTCTTCGAAAATGGCATTTACTGTGAATAATAATACAAAACAAAACAACCGTATCAATATTAACTTACTAAGCGAGATATTGAAACAACCGTATCAATATCTCGCTTACTCTTAACTCCTGTCGCTCCCGCGCCTTAGACGCCACTCTCACCGCGCCCGCCGCGAATGTAACACAATTTTACTTCTAAACAGGCCGTCTATAGTATTGAAGTCTTTGGTTGCCTAGCGTATCACTTAAGTCTGCCATTTATAGCTATAATCAATTAATATTTCCAAACGACCTTTCAAATCACACTCAGTATAATAATATAGTTAGTTTCATCGGTGTGAATACTTGAAAATATAATAAATACTTGTCATAGTAATAATACTTGTCGGCTGTCGCCCGCGTCAGATACGTGCCTTTTTTTTTGTCACTGTTAGATACCTCTAAGTACTTACATAATTTTAGCGAACCATGTTTTCTTTTATTTTTTATTCTTACTTTTTTTTTATACAATATTACTTAGCATAGATTTGACTTCCGTGCGTCACTTTAGGTGGTCACTGAAAATCAGCGCTGTGTTATGGTATATACCCATAGCACAGCATCACGCTGAGTGTGCCGCCTAATTGACACGGAGTTTGTATAACTTTTTCTTTATACTACTTATACCTTTTTTTATTTTATTTTAATAGACTTATGTTGTATGTACTCCTGTCAATAAAATATTTCTTTCTTCTTTCTTTCATAATGAAACTAATAAATATTACTTACTACAATGTGCCTCATCAGAGTTATCCCCACAATCATCCTTGTGGTCGCACTTCACGGAAGCATCGACGCACTTGTTCCCGGCCGTGCACTTGAACTGATCCAGTCGACACGGCGTCGTATCCCCGGGACAATTCTGCTCGTCTTTACCTGACCTACAGTCTAAATACCTGTAACAACAATTATTTTATGTACATTTTGAAGCTGAGTTAGATAGATAGATAGATAACTCTTTATTGTACACCAAAAATAAAAATTATATACTATGAACCTTACAACTAAATTATGTTACAAAAGGCGGTGTTATCGCTAAATGCGATCTCTACCAGACAACCTAAATATTATTATTGATGTATGAAGGTATGTAGTTCAGGAATTTAATACTAGATTGGGGATTAAATTAAATTTCCTGGTAGGCATAGTTAAGGCCTCATAATTTTATCGAGTGGTAGAGCCATGCTGTGGACACTTTTGTCTATAGCATAAATGGGCCGGCTCGTCCGGGTCCTTGCCACTGTCTCACAGAAAACCGGCGTAAAGTACCAACTTGCTGCTGCGTTTCTTACGGTGAGTAAGATATCCGGAGGCCCAAACCCCTTCCCCTTACCAATTCCTTAATTATCCCTTTCCTTTAAGGTCGGCAACGCACCCATAATTCTTTTGGTATTGTGGGCGTACATAGGCGGTGAAGATCACTTACCATCAGGTGACCCACTTGCTCGTTTGCCGGCCTATGCTATAAAAAAACAATGGTAAATGGCAGCATACTTCACTGAGAAACCGATGAGATCCGCGAATCAAACCATATGCATTTGAAGTTTCAAATTGTAAAATCATACATTAATTGGCCCGGTATTGGAATTTGTGCCCGATATGGTGATAAGCTCGCCACTTACCACATTAGGGACGGAAAATAAACACGGTAAGCCCTGGTTGCACTTTTGCCTGCCTCTTCGCGGATACAGGTATGAGCTTATGTATGTGTACTATAAAAAACTATGTAAAGGTAAGTATAAAATGTATTTTATTTACCCGTCACATTTCTTTTCTTTTGGTATACAGAGGCCCTGTGAGGAGACCTTCCCGGGTCCCACACCCTCCACACCACACTGGAAGTCACCCGCTTGGCATTTGCGATATGCTGTAACAAACAAACATTAATATTATTGACATTTAATGGTGAATGAAAGATGAGTCACTTAGTGGGACATTAAATAGGGCAGAACGGCCTGAGAGAAGTGTATTCACAAAAACAACATGGTATGGCAAAAGTTACTGCATTAGTTATATCTGCTGGTGAGTACAAATATAATGTCGACTATCGAGTGATTTTACATCTCACAATGTTCGCTAGAATGATCTCGGCCTGAAGCAACTGTATATATTATATACCTAATGAGTTTCTCACCATGTGTATGAGTCAGGTAAAAATGTATATTAACTAGTATTAAGTATACTTAGCAAATGTTATGCGACTAAATGGTTTAGTTGCATAACATTTTATTCGTTCAAATGGAAGTGAACAATGGTTGATCTCCATTTCAACGAATAGTACTGAAATAATATCACAGGCCCGTTTTTAACTCACTATTTGCCACGAGATCGTTAATAGCAAGTCTGTAAAAGCAAAAAAATACGCGAGGAATGGTGAAATTCGTCCTTTCTTGCTAAAAACTTTCTTTCTGCCTGGCGTTATACCGGCTTAATGCCAGGTTCAACTTCTCGTACCTACTATAGATTTGACGGTATAGAGCAATCCGCCGTCTGACCCCACAACCCACGAGAATCAAGTTTCGCCATTGCGACGTCCGTTAATCAGATGGATATACCACGTGCAGGTGAGGTTGGCTTCGTGCCTAAGATTTTGGTGGCTCATTTACACTCCAATAGTTCCCTATTACTTGACTAGCTTACAAAAGTATTGCGCTAGCAACCCTATCACTGATCCACACCACTGCCATTTTACTTCCAATAATGAAAAAATATATTCTTACTAAAAGTAAAGCGAACGATTATAATCCAGTATAGTTTATTGGCGCGGAACGTGTGTAAAATGCAAATTGCCACGCGTGTCAACGTTCGCTAAACGTGTTCGAACATCTGAACAGGTCCCATGACCAATCGCATCACTGATCACCTGCACACGGCTCTGGATTCTAGTTCTATGTGGAATGTTAATAGTTATTACAAAATGAATGAACCATATGTACAAAGATTTGAAGTGTTTGAAGTCATTTTAAATATCTACAGCCTAGGATCTAGAGCAAAGTTATTTTACTAAAAAAATGTTTCTTCTGACACGAATCAAACCTAAGATCTGATTTCAGAGGCACTACAGCTGCTACATCTGGACAACTTTTCATCTTTCTAAATAACGAGGGGGAATGAGAAGGCGGACCCTGGCATTAAGCCGGGATGGCGCCGAGCAAAGGAAAATAATTTACAATTACTCTACATCACATAATTTGTCGCAACATTATGTTGCTTGCAGTAAAATCAAAAATTGGGTCGCTTCATTTGTTTTTATAAATAAATACATCCAACAGTCACACACAAAAACTATGTAGTCCTGACCCCACACTAGGTTAAACTGTATCGTGGGTATCAGGAACTATGAGGGGCTTGGTCCCACAATACCCAGACCCGAAACAAACATTTGTGGATTGCACAAACATTTGTCTAAAGTGGTGCCTAAGCGCCACGTCTACCCATAAATAGAAGCAACACCATACAGAACTTTAAATTACTAATACATAAGTTGTTAAGTCTCATAATGCCCAGTAATTTCGCTGGCTTCAATGTTCTTGGAACACTTGCTTGGCCGCAGAAACAGACAAAGCGGTGGTACCAACCCAGACGGACTCGCGCATACGAGGAACATACAAACTACTAGGGAGTACCACCTAGTATATATCGTTAGATACCACTTTGGTTAAAATTTCAACCCTCGTACGAAATATTTCTTTCAAAAATATGTTACAAACCGGAAATCTTTATATAAGTTTCAACGCCTTGTCGAAATAACGCCATTTCAATATAAAGTTATGCAAAAATAGACCTTTGAGATGATTGTCCATTTCTTTAAAATGCATTCAAAAAACAATAACAACGAGGTCAAAACTTGTTTCACTTTGTTTAGAAAAAAACTCAATATGATGCGTAGACAATGAGGAAAAGGACGCTCAAAGCAAAAGCTAGTTGTCTTTTAAAGTCATTCAGATTGCTATACCACTTCAATATGACCATATAACTCTCGATTCAAATAACAACAGACTTCTAAAAGTCTATATTCCAACACAGGCAGGTGGCCTTACGAAAATTCATTCGACGGATGCGACAAATATCTCTGGTTAAACTGTCAACATTCGATAAAATTACTTCCGTCATGTTAGGGATTGTACACAAAATACCATTGAGAGGTTGAAAGTACTATTTTCTCTACTTTATTTCTACTTTTGACATAACCAGTCGATTACCTATTCCATGCAATCATGATAGCATCGATAGACATATAGAGGTAACCAGATGAAAACTGGTCTTTCACGATAAAACGAGTCCAAAAAAAATATCTCATGTTGCATATGCCATAAAAAAATGCTAAGCCCCCATAAAAAGCAGGTTTTCCGTCAGGCAATTATATATCAGTTCGGTTTCATGGTTTAGGAGAGTAGACGAAACTCTACCAATAAAAAAACATTATAACAAAATTAAAACAGACTCAAAAGCTAAAAAGCTAATAATACAACTAATATTGCAATTTAATGGTCAATGGTAGATACTCATAGCACCCAATCAATATTGGTTAACATTATCTTAGGCGTTATGGTTTTATCATACATCTATCAAATAAAGAAAAAACATTAAAATCCAGATCACTGAAAACTTATACGTGGTTAAACATACAAAAAAAAGATACGCGGCAAATTGGGAAACTCCTCAGTGTTTTTTCGTCGGTTAAAGATTACCAGAATTAGTCACCTTTTATTATATTAGTTTGTTAACAGAACTTACCACTAACTTGGTCTCTCCCGTGACCACGAAGGCTGAAAAGCTTTCGAAACGTCGGGACTAAAATAAAAATTAAACCACGATAAAATCTGTATAAACTAGTTTTAAATGTAATATTCGCGTAAACCCAAGAAATCACTAACTTACCACTAGTTTAAGTAATATTCATTCATATTACACCCACATTAAAAAAATATGTTAAGCTAATGACCCCATGTTTACACAGCCCTTTGATGTTGACAAAACATCCATACTTGTTTACGGAATATATCTTTAACATATTTTTCTCAGACGAGAGTGTTACAAAATAATATATAACAAGCCTTGGTAACAAGATACCCAACAACTCGTCGACTTGTTAACAAAACATGATCTCAATTTGTTATATACTAGATGTTGCCCGCGACACCGCCGGCGTTAATGTCTTTTTCTGGGATAAAAGTAGCCTATGTTCTAATTCCTGTCATGGGCAACCTGGATGTCCAATTTTATCCAAGTCCGTTTATAATAAAAATCCAAATTCACAAATATCCTAACCTTTACGAGTATATTTATGATATTAGTAGGAAGTAGGGCTACCGCTTGCTCGCTGATTGCTATTTTATCCATTAAAAAAAGAATTCACGAGCAAAATTTAGCTTTTGAGTGGTAGAGCCACGCTGTGGTCATTTGTATACAGCATGAATGGACCGGCACGTCGAGGTCGTTACCACTGTCTCACAGAAAACCGACGTAAAGTAGCAGCTGGCTGCTGCGTTTCGTACGGTGAGTGAGATCTCCGGATGCCCAAATCCCTCTTCCCAATCCCTTAATTATCTCTTTCCTTTAAGGTCGGCAACACGCTCATGATTCTTTTGGTATTGTAGGCGTACATGGGCGGTGGAGATAACTTACCATCAGGTGACCCACTTTCTCGTTTGCCGGCCTATGCTATAATGTGTGATTGCCTGACATGAGATTGAACCCAAGAACTCACTATTTCTCACCATAAATTCACTGCCATCATACTAATGCAATGAGGCGAAAGTTTAAAACTCGAACTACCATAAAATATTTTCAAATAATATACATACTAAATAGTTAGAACCTACATAATTCTCTTACAATATAAATATTATTTAAGCAATATAAACATACATACATACGTACTCACGCCTGTAATCCCCGAAGGGGTAGGCAGAGGTGTAACCAGTACACCCACATTTCGCCGATCGTATCTCCGTTTCACGATGTGATAGGGGGCGAGCCCATCGCCATACCGGGCACAAATTCCAGACTCCGGGCTGATACTGAGTATTTCGTAATAGAAAAACCCAATACCACTTTACCCGACCCGGGGATCGAACCCGAGACCTCAGCGTTGACCTCAATCGTAACGCGTACACATTACAACTGCGCCACCGAGGCAGCAATATAAACAATCTACTTATAGTGATATCTAATAGTACGTATAATAAAAATATATGTTCGTACAAACCATTCCCACATTATCAAGCTAGACCACCCAACTCAGCAGCATAACAACCACATATATAATTGCAGTCTATTAAAAGTTGTAAGAACAAGTTTGTATGAGAGTTGCTAGGTCTCTGAATTTACGTACCTACTTCGTTAGAGCAGAAAAATGTGGATTTAGATCTGTTTGGGCCACAATATGGAAAGTTAGGTATGATTTATTCGGCAGCGATCAGCGTGTAGGATTTTCTCTATTACTGTATACTAGCCTTTGCTCGCGGCTCCGACCGCGTGAACGGCCATTTCCGTGATAAAATATATAATATGGCCTATGTCACCCGGGGATAGTGCAGCTTCCCAACAGTGAAAACATTTTTCAAATCGGTTCAGTAGTTTCGGAGCCTATTCAATGCAAACAAACAATCAAATATTTCCTCTTAATAATATTAGTATAGATTAGGTACCTAATTATTAACCACAGGCAAAATAAGGAGTTACACTCACGCCTGTAATCCCCGAAGGGTAGGCAGAGGTGTAACCAGTACATCCACATTTCGCCGAGCGTATCTCCGTCCCATGATGTGATAGGGGGCGAGCCCATCGCCATACCGGACACAATTCCAGACTCCGGGCATCAGTATGCATCAACTGAGCAATTCGTAATAGAAAAACAGAATATCACCTTTACCGACCCGTGGATCGAACCCGAGACCTCATCGTCAGTCTCAGTCGTAACGCGTTCGCGTACGCATCACAATTGCGCCACCGAGGCAGTCTATAATATTAATAGTTTAGTAGGATAATGTAATGTTAGGGTATTATATTCCCTTTTTATTGGTGAATTGAGGGTGTCTGAGAAAACAACGTTGGGTACATTGGAATAATAACTGTGCGGTATAGTATTAGAAGGGTGGGCAAATCGTCTAAAAGAGGTGGACGCCATAACTGGAGGCCATTTGCCAGTTGCCAGTGCCTAGGGCTCACTCATAGTCTAGTTCTTAGTGATCAGTGCTCAGTCAATAGTCCAAGAGTTTATTACGCGGTAGCTCTGCCGGTTTACTATTCAATCCTAGTTGTCTTAGTTATAATTAATTAGAGTGGTATATAAAGAATCCTGACATGGGGTTGTGGTATGTAAAGCAGTAACATTGTAAAAGTGACTCCATGAACCATTAGTAGATTTGATAACCGTCGTTTTGTATTTTTAGAATAATACTCGTCTTATGTAACATCTAAAATTAATGTATTGAAACCAAAGACTTTAATGTATACTATGTATACTACTAGACAAGCTGTGCGGTACAAAGAAATTGAGAACTTAGATACGGTCAATTGACCGCAACTCATTTAGTCGCCAAGAGCAGATTGTTGTTGTTTGAATAGCTGCGAACGTTAAATTCGATAAACTAACACGAAATTGTTTATTGTGACCCATAAAACATTGACATTATTCACGTGCATATATTATTCATTCAATTTGAAGTTATTTTACGAAAGTAACTACATATATTATTTCTTGGTTTTGATCGAAAAAGTCGATTTATTGCGAATGAAATCTAATACCAAACAAAACAGCCGTCTCAATTTTGCCAACTCGCTTACTCTTAACTCCTCCCGCTCCTACGCCTTAGATGTCATTCCTTCTTCGCCGGCCGCGTATGCAACATAAATTTACTTCAGAACAGCCCGTCTATGGTATTAAAGTCTTTGATTGAAACTCATCAACAAAATGTCGAACATAAAACACAATTATGGAAACACCAACACCGCACCAATCACCACGTCCTAACACTCCTAACAAGCCACGACAAACTACGACGAAAATGTTCAAAGACAACGGATTTACATCGAAACAGGCACATCTCAGATACGGAGACCAAACAAAAACGCAATTTCCACACCATTAAAACTTGCTCGCTTCGGGGTACTTTCAGCTACGATACCAGTTTACGTAGACCCTCAGGAGGCCAATTCTCGTAATTTTAAATGTTCAAAATATCATTACGATCTAGTCTCAGCGTCAAGAAAGTTGCAAATGGCATTCTCTTAAACCAATAATCAACGTCAAATGTGAACATAGATCGTAATGAGATTGAATGTAGAATAAAAGTTGACTGAAGCCAAAACGGTATAATGCTACTGCTAATGCTAGGTGCATTTGACATTGATTATTGGTTTAAGAGAATGCCATTTGCAACTTTCTTGACGCTGAGACTAGATCGGAATGATATTTTCAACATTTAAAGTTACGAGAATTGGCCTCCTGATTTAGGAAGATCTCCGCCTGTTTACACCACAATGTGAGTGAGGGAGTATGGGAGGTCAGGTCACACTGGCCTTGTTACTTCGTTTGAGTCGTGTTCTTTTCTAAAGAGTCGCACAAAATCAGTGTTTTTAAATATTGTTTATGAATGCATTTATAATTGCTTGTGTTTTGGTTGGATGTAATTAAATTATGTTTATTAATATTCCATAAAATATAAATCTAAAAGGTGTTAGAGGGTCAACTGGTGCTGTACCCACGTTTCATCAAGTTTATTTCAAGTTACATTTATTTTTCTGAGTGGTAGAGCCAGTGTAGACAGTTTTGCAGCATGAATGGGCCGGCTCGTCCGGGCCGTTACCACTGTCTCACAGCAATCCGGCGTAAAGTAGCAGCTTGCTGTCGCGTTTGGTACGGTGATTGAGATATCCGGAGGCCCAAATCCCCCTCCCCTTCCGAATCCCTTACTTATCCCTTTCCTTTAAGGTCGGCAACGCGCCCATAATTATTTTAGTATATTGGGCGTATATGGGCGGTGATCACTTAACGTCAGGTAACCCACTTCCTCGTTTGCCGGCCTATATTATAAAAACAAATATGTATAGATTCGACTAGTTCACCGACGCTCACGTGAGAAGCTCACGTGTGGATCGATTGCACACCCGTCCTGAGGGATCGTATTAAAACTTACCCGTACGTACCGGAAACTTGGTCTTCTGACTCAAGCAATGCTGCTGACATCTCTATATTGACGCCTGTCTACCTGTTTAAGTGTCTATTCATTTAGTTTGTACATAATCTGTTGAGTAATAATCATAACGTTTAACAAAACTTAAAACCGACTTCAAGCAATAGCCTGTAAATTCCAATACAATCGTGACGAGTGTACTGTTGTACGTTGAGGAGTTTTTTTTCTCCGTACTCCGTCATCAGATCTTAACCAAATTTATGAGACCACATCGCAGCTAAACTCAATCGAGTGAAATTTTTTCTAACAAAAGCGGTCCACTATTGCCGGAGAAATCGATGTACATACACAAAAAAAGCGCCGAATTGAGACCCTCCTCCTTTTTTAAAAAACGATCCGCGTGGAATTGAGAATCTTTTTTGATGTTAAGTGATCTCCACCGCCTCCGTACGCCCACAATACCAAAAGAATCATGGGTGCGTTGCCGACCTTAAAGGAAAGGGATAATTAAGGGATTGGGAAGGAAAGAGGGTTTGGGCCTCCGGATATCTCACTCACCGTACGAAACGCAGCGGCAAGCTGCTACTACGCCGGTTTTCTGTGAGGCAGTGTTAATGACCCGGACGAGCCGGCCCATACATGCTGTAGACAAGAGTCTACAGCGTGGCTCTTCCATTCAAAAACTCTACTTGCGCCTTTGCCTACCCTTCGACACAAAGGCGTAAACTTATGTATGTACGAATGATTCTATAAAAATCGTCCAACTTTCCCAAAACATGACAACAAAACAAAAGCAATCAACGTCCCGGATTACGACGTGAACCTGTGGGTGAATATCCGGTAAAGCGGGATGCTGGGGCGACGCGGCGTAAGCGGACCACGTCTACTGCACTAATGCTCTAACAATACATCAAAATATTCACGCTCCCATAAATCCTGCCGGGGGGGCGTAATCAGCAGATTGCGTTGGGAGGCAAACCCTTCTGTTACGTAGAAGTATATTACGAAGATTTTGCATAACTAACGCCTGAAGGCCAAATCTCGTAATTTTAAATGTTCAAAATATCATTCCGATCTAGTGTCAGCGTCAAGAAAGTTGCAAATGGCATTCTCTTAAACCAATAATCAACATGAAATGTGAACATAGATCGTAATGCCAAAACGGTATAATGCTAGGTGCATCTGACGTTGATTATTGGTCTGGCTGAGACTAGATCGGAATGATATTTTGAACATTTAAAATAACGAGAATTGGCCTTCTGGTTTTTGAAGGCTGATCAAATCAACATTCAACTAACAGAACTTGACATCGCTGTCAAATCAATTCGAGTTGCTGAAAGGTTATTTAGTGAAAAAAATAATAATATTTGATCTCTCTTTAGTACCGTTTGACATACGATTTTTAACATTAATTTGAAAGTTATCTTAGCTAACATGTGTGTCAAATCAAAGGTTGATCACGCTTCTAGCAACTCAATTTCGACTTGACATGAGATTTGACATTTGATTAGTTAATTTAACATTGATCAGCCTTTCAGAAATCAGGCGTTAAACTTTATTGATAATGTAGGGATTTCAAATAACGCTTAAATATATGTATGTGGGTATCAATCTCATCACTATGAGCCATATTTCATAAACGTATTTTTCTACAACTATAGATTCTAGATTAAAAACAGATCACCTATTCTTATAAATACAATGATAAACAAATATACATAGGCAAACCGTCTGCCAGGTTTTGCTAGTAAAGTTATAAAATAGTAGGGTAGTTGATAAAATGTACTTACTGCAATCAGCCTCGTCTGTGCCATCAACGCAGTCCACATGCATGTCGCATCGGTAGTGTGGTGGGATGCAGAACGTCTTGTTCCAGACGTACTGGCCGCAGGTCAGCTGCCCGGTCTCGCACTCTGGTGGCGCTGTAGACAAACAAACGGATCAGCAATATGCAAAGCACAATTAATCACAGAAGGTGCTGGTTTTAAAATAGCGTCATCTAGCGAAAAATGTAGGAACGGTTTTTTTTTTAATTCAATTCAAATTCAAATCATTTATTCTGTAAATTGGATCATAAATATCACTTTTACATGTCAATCATTTTTTAAGCTATATTACATTTACGACGGCATTTCAGGGCTAGCCATGAGAAGAAATGCCGAAACAAACTCATGTGTTATGGCCTCTTTTAATGTCCAGACATTGTTTTACAGAAATTCCTGGATTGGCCCTTTCAAGAGATAGCCAAAAGTATACCAGACATACGTAGCACTCGCACTCACGTTAAAAAAATAAATGAAATATTTATAACAAAAAAAAATCAAAATGTCAATATTCCCTTACATACTAATATTGCGCCAATAGAGCAGTCACTATTAAATAATATTATATATAAAAAAAAGAGAACTATGTACATCCAATTTTGTAAGGAGTGAGCGGCTTAATTCCAAGCTGTTTTGTCTTCCAGGTAATCTTTCACATTATAATAACCTTTTTGGCAAAGCCTGAGTTTAATACATAATTTAAATTTATTAAGGCCTAATAGTTGAATATGGCTTGGAATTTTGTTGTAGAAACGTATACTTTGACACTTGAAGGAGTTACTAATTTTTTTAAGTCTGGTCATGGGCAATATCAGTTTATTCTTATTTCTAGTATTTATCTTATGAATGTCGCTGTTTGTTGTAAAAGTATTAATATTCTTTTTTACATACATTAGGTTCTCATATATATACTGAGAGGCGACAGTCAATATATTTATTTCTTTAAATAAATCCTTTAACGAGTGCCCACGATTTAGTTTGTAAATTGACCGAGTATGGAACCCTGTGGAACACCCATTGTGACTACAGATCCCAAGGATCTCTGGCCATTTATGTCAACTTTCTGAATCCTATTATCCAAATAAGAAGTAAGAAGATTCAGTGCAGTATTCCTAATGCCGTAGTGGCGTAACTTCCTGACTAATGTATCGTGAGAAACGCAATCGAATGCCTTTGATAGGTCACAAAAAATGCCTAACGCGTCGTGGAAATCATCCCAGGCGTTAAAAATATTTTCTACAAGTTCAACCCCAGCATCAGTGGTTGAACGACCCCTTGTAAAACCAAATTGTTTTTTATGTAACAAATTATTAGTGCTAAAGTGAGTCTGCATTTGATCAAAAATTAATTTTTCAAATATCTTACTAAATGTGGGTAGCACAGAAATTGGTCTAAAATTACTGGGGTCAGATGTGCTCCCTGATTTAAACAATGGTATAATTTTACTATTTTTCATTAAATCAGGAAATACGCCACAGTCGATACATTGATTGAAAGAAATTGATTGAAAACTATAGCTAGTTCAGGTGCTACTACATTAATTATAGATTTGGTAATCTCAACAGAGTTACCCCAAAGATCGGCTGTTCTTTTAACATGAGGGGTATTAAAAGTTTTTATAATATCTATGTCACCTCATTATTACAACAATTTATATTTTTTTTTTCAATAATGATTCAGCAACAGAAGGGGACGAGTTCAATGATTTTGTGGTAGAGATTGGAATGTCAGTGAAGAATTTTTCAAAAGCAGTAGCTACTTCAATATCTGATGTGACAATCTTATTTTCAAAAGCAAGGTTATTAAGGTTATAGTCATTAGACTTTTGTTTTATTTTTCCAGTCTCCTTGTTGATTAAGTCCCAAGTTGTTTTTATTTTGTTAGTACTACTTTTTATTTTAGAACTTATATAATTACACTTTGCTACATGACAAATCTTTTTAAATAATTTGGAGTATTTTTTTACATACTGACAAAAAGTATCACTCTTATTATAATGTCTTTCCTCATACAATTCATAAAGCCTTTTTCTACTTTTACATATACCAATAGTAGCCCATTCACTGAAGGTTGCAGTTCCTGTAACTGAGATCTTTTTAGGGATAAAAGTAGAATTAAACTCTGTACAATATATTTCAAAAAAAGAATTGTACAGCTGGTTAGGATTATCACTGTATAATAATAAGGGCAGTTTATTTAAAAGTTTATTTTTAAATATCTCCAAGCGACCTACAGTTTTAGGCACCACAGTAATAACTCTTTTTGGCATATTTTTGCTTTCCCTCTGAAAAGTAATTAACTGTCCACAATGATCAGAGTCTAGTTGATTAATAACCTGTTTAGTTTTTGGAATTATGTTTGTAAATATATTGTCTAGACATGTTGCTGAAGTGCCAGTTATCCTAGTTGGCTCCAAGAAAACATTCACAAGATTATAGGAATTGAACAAATTTTTAATCCTAAGACTTAATGAAGACTCTTCTAACAAATTAACATTAAAGTCTCCACATATAATTACACTTTTATTTAGTTTACAAATCTTTGCCAATACTTCATCCATTACATTTTCAAAACAATCATATAATGCCGTTGGTGGTCTGTATACACTCAATACAACAAGCTGCTCTAACTCCAACAGGCTATCTCAATTATCCGTTCAACAGAGAGGCTCACAATATATTTACGTTCTTTAAATGTAAATTGTTTATTAATTAATATTAATGAGCCACTATGAATGGCATTTTCTCTGCAGAACGAACTACCCAACATATGATTATTGAAATTAAATATGAACTGATGGCTTTGAAGCCAGTGTTCTGTAATGCATAAAATGTCAATATCATTACAGTTCATAAATAATTCAATTTCAAGGGTTTTACTACAGATCCCCTGAATATTTTGATGTACCAGTTTGATAATCTTACATTTATTTATTGTATTATTAAAGCAAGAGGCTGTCTCTATTGTCTTAAGGTTTAATTTAAATTATTACATGTCAAATTTTTCAGATTACTATAATCTAAGTCATGACTATTATGCTCAATAAAAGCAGGTCTATTAGCCAAATTCTTGGCTGATATATTAAAATAATAAGATAGCGCATTAGCTATCTGTCTCTTACAATATAAAGGAAGATAATATTTATCTCTTGTCAAAAAATATTTATTACTAACATAATTGCTAGTGTCTATCAAATGTATTTTTTTGTTGTTGCACGACATAGTGTGCATTGTCAAATTAAGGTTATATCTTAAGGTATTTTCCTCCGCTGGCAAACTTCTACTATAAGGAAATGTAAACATTACAATTTCTTTTACTGATAAAGCCTGCAATTTGTCAAAACATTGCACTAGCTGTTTTTTGTTTACATTGGCTCTGTTACCTGAAAATAATACTAACTTAGTATCGGATGAGAATTTACTGCTGCAAATGCTGTTAATTATGTTCTCATAAGAGGCATTAGGCATACATTTATTAAAGACTAATTTTCCCAGGTCCAAAGCAAGCAATTGGCCTATGTCCTTACCTATCTCATCGCAGAAAATGATAACGTCATGAGAAAGTTAATTTTTTCGAGGAGTTACTGCATCAAATCAAAATAGAACTTTCGAGTACAGAGAACGCATTTTCTTTTAATCTTAGAGCATCTTCAGTCAGCCCTGTATTATACTCTCTCATTGCTGGACTGGATCCTGCTCTACCTACTAATGTTAAGGGTTAGGCGTTAGTCTACCACACGGGCCTAATGTAGGTTAGCAATTTGACCGACTTCACATGCCTTCGAAATTCTTATGGAAAATTTCTAAGAATGCAGGTCTCACGATTGCCTTTACCGCCAGAATTTTACTGTTATCAACAAAAACTTTAATGTATACTACTAGACAAGCTGCGCGGTACACAGAAATTACACCACCATGTTGCGGTCAATTGACCGTAACTCAATATTACCATCTCGCTTACTCTCAACTAGAACCTCTATCGTGCTCCCTGTCTGTGAGCTGTCAAACTCCCGCGTTATGTGACGCAATTTTACTTCTAAGCAGCCCGTCTAGTAGTTAGTCTTAAGTCTTTGGCTATCAAATAAAATGCTAGTTCAATGTGGATTAGAACTTAGCAGTTGGCAATACGATGTGGCATTTAAATAATGAAGTAAGTTCACCAAAATAAAATAATAATAACACTAGCCCTGTATTATACACGTCCCACTGCTGGGCACGGGCCTCCTCTACTGAATGAGAGGGGTTAGGCATTAGTCCACCACGCTGGCCTAATGCGGGTTGGCAGCCTTCACGTACCTTCGAAATTCTTATGGAGAACTTCTCAGGTATGCAGGTTTCCTCACGATGTTACCTTCACCGTTAAAGCAAGCGATAATTAACAATTAATACACACATAACTTAGAAAAGACAAAGGTGTATGCTCTTGAGGCTGGTTTCGAACCTGCGACTTTAGTGTCGACAGTCCGTACCACTCGCCACTGAGCTATCACCAAACAGACTTTAAATACTACCCTCGATCTTATCAAAGAAATTATCAAACAGAATATGAATGGGTTATCTCGGTCACAGGGACCGGATTAGAAAACTTCCAAACACGGCATATCTGTGACGGACGACGACGGGACGCGACGCTGACAAGGGTGCAGACATTTTATCAAAAAACTTGCGCATACTTTAGGGTTAGTTTCGCGGAATGTGATGTAGAAACTTTTAACCCTTTAGAATACTTTTTAGTCGAATCATTTTGAGTCTGTCCGAGAGTTGGCTTTGGGTACTTTTGGACAATTGAGAATTGTTCGTGATAAAAACTATCCTATTTTCTTTTCTATTTATAACTAGCTTTTGCTAGCAGCTCCGCCCGCGTGAATGTCATTTTCTGGGATAAAAAGTACCGAAGTAGCTTAAGTTACTCCTTATTACATCAGCTATCTGCCAGTGAAAGTCCCGTCAAAATCGGTCCAGCCGTTCCAGAGATTAGTCGGAACAAACAGATTGTATAAAATGTTATTTTGGTATATGTACCGTATATACATTCATATGCATGTAGTAAAGAGCGGTTATTTTAATATTACAAACAGACACTTCAATTTTATTTATTTTTATATATAACAGCAGCGTAATTCAGCGGGGTATTTCAAATATGGACTGTCGAGATAGAAGTGATATTGCAGTTTCATTAGTCAATGATTGAAAACACCGACTCAAATTGATTAGTTTAGAAGGTTACATTTGGGATTTCATGTTTTATGTCGTTACATTTTGTAAAAAGATTTTAATTAAACACTTTTAGTGAAAGAGCTATCAAAATCGGTGCATAAATGCTTGCATCTTTCACTTCAAATTTGTACGCAGCTTACTGTGGCATATCTAGTCACTAGTGAATAAAGAATGAATCATGAAAATTGGACCATTCTGTGAAAACATATAATTATAAATACACACCACAGTCACAGACACAATCTTGACCTCACACTAGGTTAACCTGTATCGTGGGTATCAGGAACTACGAAGGACTTGCGGTCCCACAAAACCCAGACCCGAAACAAATATTTGTGAATCTCACATATTTGTCTCAGTGTGGGAATCGAACCCGCGGCCTCTCGTTTCGCAGTCAAGTACTCATCCACTGCGCTACGGAGGTTGTCATACATAATATGCATTGTTATACATAAAAATATGTATATGCGCCTAATTGAGAACCATCCCCCATTATGCCTCCAGACTGGCTCGGTGGCGCAGTTGTAATTCGTACGCGTTACGACTGAGGCTGACGCTGAGGTCTCGGGTTCGATCCCCGGGTCGGGTAAAAGTGATATTGGGTTTTTCTATTACGAAAAGCTCAGTATCTGCCCGGAGTCTGGAATTTGTGCCCGGTATAGCGATAGGCTCGCCCCCTATCACATCATGGGACGGAGATACGCTCGGCGAAATGTGGGTGTACTGGTTACAGCTCTGCCTACCCCTTCGGGGATTACAGGCGTGAGTGCGTATGTATGTATATATGTATCCTCCATTATTTTCGTCGGTTTAAAGCTTTTAATTACCAACACAATTGGTTGGTTAGCTAATAATTTAACGCATTAGCGAAGCGCAACAAAATATCATTTCATATAATAATGAACACGCTAACAAAGGCGTGATTCATTATCATAACAGTCCAGTGATTTAGTTCATTAAATGTACGTTAATTTGAACAGAACTGGAATTATATTGAAACAATCCCCGAGAAATTATAAATTATAAAGTCATATTAAACAGGTCGATGGTAACGTAAATTCTCAAATAGGGTAGTTGACTAGATTTTTTTAATTATTTAAATCAGTTAGTTACGTTACTCAAAATCTGTTGCAGAAATAATTTTATAAATCGGACCATAAATAAATAAGTTAAAAGCCATTCAAATCCTGTAGAAGGGGAAATTGTCAAATGACAGACGACGCAACTTTTGACGTCACTGTGTAAAATGTTCATTATGGTGCACGCGTGCAAGCGAGATAGTGAGATATCCCTACTACGCACCCACCTTTCCTCTTACCAACATTTAAAGTCATAACTGCGGGCACATTTCAAAACCTATTTTGATTGTGTTTTAATAAAAGGGTTTTTTTTTGCGTATCATTTTCTGTTGCTTATAAAATAATGTATAAAATTTAATATAGGAAACTACCCTATTGCATAGGACTAGAACAATGTGAAAAAATAATAAGAATATACGAAAATTAAATCTTTGCAGTGATAGCTCAGTGGTGAGTGGTACGGACTGTCGAGACTAAAGTCGCTGGTTCGAAACCATTCGAAAACAGCCCCAAGTGCATGTAATACCCCTCTGACTTTTCTAAGTTATGTGTGTATTAATTGTTAATTATTACTTGCTTTAACGGTGAAGGAAACATCGCGAGGAAACCTGCATACCTGAGAAGTTCTCCATAATAATTTCGAAGGTACGTGAAGTCTGCCAACCCGCAATAGGACAGCGTGTTTGACTAATGCCTAACCCCTCTCAAAGGAGGCCCGTGCCCAGCAGTGGGACTTGTATAATACAGGGCTAGTTTTATTATTATTATTATTAAATCTTTGCATAAGGATTCTTACTGTAATTCTTCTACCTCCCAGTTCAGAAAGCCGATCCTCCAGAGAAAAGCGGACATGAAATTATAAATAATACCAAGCTCGATCGATTTCCTCGGTGTCGCAGTTATAATGCGTACACGTTAGGACTGAGGCTGACGCTAAGGTCTTGGGTTCGATCCCCGGTCGGGTCGAAAAAATGATATTGGGTTTTCCTATTACGAAATGCTCAGTACCCGCCCGGAATCTGGAATTGTGCCCGGTATGGCGATAGAATCGCCTCCTATCACATCATGGAACGGAAATGAACTCAGCGAAATGTGGGTGTACTAGTTACACGTCTGTCTACCTCTTCGTAAGCGTACGCATTACAACTGCGCCACCGAGGCAGTCATACTCGTACTCATTTAATTAAAACAAAAAAACTTTTTTTTTGTGCATAATATAATTCAATCCATTCTCCAGCGAACATCTCGATCGGTGTTTGGTAGCATACGCTTCTTGACAAAAAGCCAACAATTCGCCAGTGAGAATAATTCCGATCCTTGCATTTTATGAGTGGTAGGGCCACGCTGTAGACACTTTTGTCTACAGCATGAATGGGCCGGTTCGTCCGGGTCGTTACCACTGTCTCACAGAAAACCGACGTCAAGTAGCAGCTTGCTGCTGCGTTCCCAATCCCTTAATTATCCCTTTTTCTTTAAGGCCGGCAACGCGCACATATTTTTTTTGTATTGTGGGCGTACATAGGCGGTGGAGATCACTTACCATCAGGTGACCCACTTGATCGTTTGCCGACCAATGCTATAAAAAAAATTGTCAACATTATTTAAATTGCGTAAGGCCGAAATGTTATTGTTTTATGCTCGCCTGTTTCTCCGATTGGTCTGCGCTGATCCTTATTCGCGTACTGGCGTACTAACATGCCGTAATGCAGCGTAGTCCGCCATTTTGGTACGCCCGAGGAAATCTACAGGGACTAGGCAAAATTGCAATTTCATTTCTCACGTGTAGTGAATAATGATAGTGTCACTACTAGAGTACTGTCATGAATAGTGCAATCTTTAATCGCTTGACAAATGGTGAATGAAAAGTGTTTGTACAAAAATGGGAAGATTTGCCAAGGGAGACAGTACGTGAATTGCAGTTGGTTGCAATGAAATGTAGTTATAGTTGAGAACTTTTATTCATTATCACGGAGCGCGTAATGTTGACAGCCTATTGCTTGCAAAGATGCTACACTGTTTGCTTTACCAGTAGCGATAAACGCGCTTTAACAAAATTTATTTAAAGACTTTAATGCTACATTTATAGTCTAATTGCTCCCCAGTGGGGTTGACGTCAGGCAGGCGGCCGGTCGTAAAAACTACAAGCCAAATCATTCTATAAAATATCTTAAAAACTTTGAATATATGTTAAAAAGCACTGCAAGTGGGATAAGCGCAGGTGGAAGAAGATCTAGAGTCTAATTGCTATACATATTCCAGAAATGTAAACAAATATCTATCCACTTTTCAGTTATCTCTATTGTATTTGGTGTATATGATAGAACCAAACAAAGGCTCGGTTACTTGACAGAAAAAATAGATCATAATATATGTTGCATGATGGTGATATCCGAAATAGACAAAGATTGCAGAAGCATATAACTTTAATCTAGTACTATAACTAAAGATAATATCAATCCCCAACAAAATCAACGATTACAGAATACAAAACACTCAGTCAATTCATCACAGCATTGGCTCGCAAACATTCAACAGTTTACAATATTATAATAAATAACAATACGCCGACACGTCACACGAGTGAGTTGACGCTGGTTTGTCGCGGCGCGGCGCCGTCGCTGACGCGTCGTGAATGACAATGCTATAACTTGACGCGCGACATCCGTGTGAACTTCTTTTTTAACATATTACTCACGCCTGCATATCCTAAGGGGTTAGCAGTTAATAAAGAAACGAGCAGGTCACTCGTCTGATGGTTAGCGGTACACCTACCCATAAACAAAAGCAACACAACCTTCTGTACCATGACTACAAAGCACTGCATGGCAAACTGCGTTCCACAGAGTACTTTTTTATATACTCTGCGTTCGTCACCCCGAGGCATAAGATTAATCTCATAATATACTTTAACTTCACAGGCTTTAATGTCTTTCGATTGGCTTCGCTTAACACAATAATATAACTGCATTGAAATCCATTCAGCAGTTTTTACCTGAAGCGCGGTCAAATTAACAGACAGACAGAAGACACTATTGGTTTATTATACGTATAGATATATATTTATTTGTATTATACGTGCAATTATAATATACAGTGAAGTACAATTTGACAAAACTTTTTTTCGTCGAATCATCACGTGACCTCTTCATGTGTACCGCAGTTTCATCTTTTGATCGTACACCATATACGTCTTTCATTGATGTGAAAATTAAGGTTTTCGACTACGCCTGACACGTCTTGAGTGTGCTATTACAAAACATATGACCCAAATTCCCCTCCCCTTCCCAATCCCTTACTTATCCCTATCCCTTCCGGTTGGCAACGCGCCCATGATTATTTTAGTACTGTGGGCGTACGTGGGCGGTGGTGATCACTTACCATCAGGTGATCCAATTGCTAGTTTGTCGGCCTATACTATAAAAAAAAGGAATTATGGGTAGCCATAGTCATAGCCAATTTGCAACAAAAATACCTCAAACCAGAACAAAAGCCTTCCTTCCCTCAGCTGTCGAGGTTTCCGAAATATATCTGAACCCCTATAAAAATATTGCAACGATATTTCGATATCACAAAATACGTTTTTTTGTTGATGCAAAACGATATGAAGATTCGATTTAACACGCTCGGAACACCGATCAAAAACTCGCTGTAAAACTGAAAGTCGATTAAACGCCATTCGAACGCACAAACTAACGTGCCACTAAAAACAATGGACAATAGAGGCAGTGTTACACGAAAATTCCTTTGTACACGATGGGTAACGTTGTTCTATACATTGATAGATTTTCTTTATTTTACTTTGGAATAGGGAAAGTAAGTTGTTCTCAAAGGCACGTCGGAGTTGGAGATTTTATGTTCTTTGAATCTGAATTTTGAATATTTAGATGAAAATTTACTCGTATGCTTTTTCAGAAAAAAGGACCAACTGAGGTTTCTAGTACTGGCTATTGATTACCTTGTGAATCAGTAGGCCTAGTATAAGTTACAAATACGTTCACAGTTTTCGAATTCGTATAAAATTACTACCGTCGAAGTGTCAAACTAGTAATTCATACGGTAATAAAGGAAAAAATCTATTAAAAACAATAATATACGATTAATATGAAATAAAATTAACCATATTTTAATTCATCATAGATCCCACTAGTTGCTAGTGATACTTGACGTATGGAGAGAATACGAAAACTTTCATCGTTTTAGAAAACTATTAAAACTTGTACTAGGCCGTTTTTTTATAGTATAAGTCGGCAAACGAGTAAGTGGGTCACCTGATGGTAAGTGATCTCTACCGCCCATGTCCGCCCACAATACCAAACGAATTATGGGCGCGTTGCCGACCTTAAAGGAAATGGATAATTAAGGGATTGGGAAGGGGAGGGGATTTGAACCTCCGGATATCTCACTCACCGTACGAAACGCAGCAACAAGCTGCTACTATACGTCGGTCTTCTGTGAGACAGTGGTGTAGACAAAAGTGTCTACAGCGTGTCACTACCACTCAAAAATTACAAACATACCTCAAAACAGGCCTTAACACGTCGACATGACGTCACTAACGCCCGTGACATGCCGGAAACACAGAAACTCGATAACAGGCAATAAGACATGTGTAGGTAGTAACAATTTCTAATAGAAATAACGACCTTAATAGCAAACTCCAGAGTACTGTCAAACTCAGTGTACGGACCCAAATCAAACTTTCGCATTGGAACTTAGTCAAGTTCCTGGCCAATGACAAGGCTCACCATCATTACTATCGATGCCGGACAACGCCGTCAAAAAACCACGTGTTTGCCGGGTAATTATTAGTGACTTCTTATGTTTACGCAAATATTACACATTGAAATAAAACTAGTTTATACGGTTTACCGATTAAATCGGAACCCAAAAGACCAACTGCCAGACCTCAAGACACTCTGTGAGATCTTTCTGCATAGAACGGACTAGTGTCAACTAACTTTTTAAAAAAATAAAAAATTAATGTATAATTTTAAAATGAAGGTAGACAATGTAACATTAACTTTTCGAGACGACCTACACCTCAGTCTCTCCCGTGATCACGAAGGCTGAAAAGCTTTCAATACGTCGGGACTAAAATGAAATTAAAGCGCGATAAAATCCGTATAAACTAGTTTTATTTCGCCGGGTAATCATTTTTAATGGTCTAACAAGAAAGTAGGTATTTGATGGTAAGTGTTCATCGCCGCTCACGAACATCCACACATCAGATAAATAATTGTTTTTTAAGTCGGATAAGACTGGCTCGGTGGCGCAGTTGTAATACGTTCGCGTTACGACTGAGGCTGACGCTGAGGTCTCGGGTTCGTTCCCCGGGTCGGGTAAAAGTGATATTGGGTTTTTCTATTACGAAATGCTTAGTATCAGCCCAGAGTCTACAATTTGGGCCCGGTATGGCGATAGGCTGGCCCTCTATCACACCAAGGGACGGAGATACGCTCGGCGAAAAGTGGGTGTACTGGTTACACCTCTGCCTGCCCCTTCGGGGATTACAAGCGTGAGTGCGTATGTATATATGTAACACTAGGTTTACCTTGAAAACACACAAAAGACACACGCGTGACACCCCGGTCGCGGTCGGAAAGAACAAGTCCAAGGAAATCCGGATGTATGGAAGCCCTTTCACACGCCCACTCCCAAAGGCCCTTGCGTGGGACTAGCATTATCATATAGAAGATGTTTATAAACATCAATGGCTTTGTCGCCAACTGTCCTATTGTTTTATATAAATATTAAGACAGCCTCCGTGGCGCAGCGGGCGAGTAGCCGGTTGCGAAGCGCGACGCCGTGGGTTCGATTCCCGCACCTAGACAAATGTTTGTCTGATTCACAAATATTTGTCTTGGGTCTGGGTGTTGTGGGACCGCAAGTCCCTCGTAGTTCTTGATACCCACGATACAGGTTTACCTAGTGTGGAGTCAGGACTATGTGTGTGACTGTTGGGTGTATTTATTTATTTAATAAGTAATGTAAAAGTTTGTGACTGATGTGGGTATTGAAAGGCCACGTACTGTAATTTTTTGTATATATATAACCCCATCGAAGCCATAAATGTGAAATGAGGGCCAAGTTTAATATTATGATATATGCCTTGGTTGTTGACTTCAACGAGAAAAGAAGTGAGATCTAAATGGGTGCCAAGTTCAATGGTCAGTCCTGAAATTTATTTATAGCAACCTAAAATATTTTATAACAACTTAAAATATCATTTCTTCTTATAACTTAGGATAATATATTGAAGCCTAAGATCTGACTTGACTAGTTTTCATATACGAATTATATTAGTTCTAAAGCTGTAAGTTCTTATTTTATTCTTCCGAAAAGTAACATAAGCTCAAGTATGAATCTCCGAAGGGGTAGGAGGGAGTACAACTATTACACCCACATTTCGTCGAGCTTATTTATTTATTTATTTAAGGTATATCCACAGCACAATGTATACAAAACTCATTATTTACCACTGCAAAAGCCAAATTCCAATACATGCCCCAATTACGGATAAACACAACATTTCAATTAAACATTACTAGCAACACATGGCAACAACATTCAATAACCCTTCCTTGGCAGTCGAGTAAAACATATTAAAAAACTATAAACTAAAATAAAACGAGGTTATAACTAGTTAATTAGTAATTTTTTTAAGTCCAGCGGTAATTTTATGCTTAAAACTCTAATTGTTATTGACGGGCTGTTTAGAAGTAATTGTGTCACATAATGCTCATAGTTTGACAGCTCACAGACAGGGAGCGCGATAGGGGTTCTAGTTGAGAGTAAGCGAGATGGTGATATTGAGTTACGCCTAATTGACAGTAACTTAGTGGTATAATTTCTGTGTACCATGCAACTTGTCTAGTAGTATACATTAAAGTATTTGGAGCATAAAAGTTTTACAATATTTATTTGGAATTAGAGTATAAACAAAGATACAAGATTCAGTTGATATTTCTAAACTGTTGGCCAAAGTTAATCGTGTCTCTAATAAAAAAACTTTCAAATTGTATCATGAGACAAGACTTTCGCTTAGTAATAACGGAAGGAAATAATTGTGGGCGACGCGACGCGTCCGGCGATCTACTGAGTTGACAGCTAGTACGTGAGCTGCCAAAATACTTGATGGCATCGGAGTTAGGCGACTTGATGGGGGAAATATTAATAAAATAAAGAGAAAGAACTTTAGAGCATAGTGTAGTATTTTTTTTTTATTAGCTTGAATGACGAGACGAGCAGGTCGCTCGCCTGATGGTACGCGCTTATAAACAGAAGCAACGCCACACAGAGCTTTGAATAACAAAGCACTGCATGACACTGGACTGCGCTCGTTACACCGCGACATAAGTCTCATAATGCCCAGTAATTTCACTGGCTTCAATGTCGATCAAACCCAAACACAACAGTACTTACACACTGTTGCTTGGCGGCAGAAATAGCCAAAGCGGTGGTACCAACCCAGCCGGCCTCTCGCAAACGAGGGACCTTCCACCTTGTAGTATTCCGTGTTTGTAACTGGGCTCCTCCACACCTACACCCAGGCCTGTTGCTCACCACACTTGTGGACACGGATATCACTCAGCTATGGGTACATCGTCAGTCGGGAGAGAACTGCCATTTATACGGTGCCATCTGACGTAGATGTCATCCTTATTCTTATCTACCGCAACTATAAAGTCTACCATACTTGATAGTACTTGATAGACTGCCTCGGTGGCGCAGTTGTAATGCGTACGCGTTACGATTGAGGCCGACGCTGAGGTCTCGGGTTCGATCCCCGGGTCGGGTAAAGTGGTATTGGGTTATTCTATTACGAAATGCTCAGTATCAGCCCGGAGTCTGGAATTTGTGCCCGGTATGGCGATAGGCTCGCCCCCTATCACATCGTGGGACGGAGATACGCTCGGCGAAATGTGGGTGTACTGGTTACACCTCTGCCTACCCCTCCGGGGATTACAGGCGTGAGTGCGTATGTATACTTGATAGTGGCGGTACCCTCAATAGCCATACACTACACATAGTGCTTATGGAGTTGTGATATGAAACTATATTCCAAATATGGAATGAATGTATGTCAAAGACTGCAAACAACACCAGCTATAGAAAAGAGTCGTAAGTCTTGATTTAAGGCAAGTTTTGCAACAAGTTTTGGAAGAATATTTGTTATTCGTAATATTTTATATTTGCATGAAAATGATAACTTGTCATTTCAATTTGAAACTGTATAGTTTGCAATGAATAGGCTGTGGGGCATATTACTGAATGATACGTTCAGCAAGTAGCTTCCCTGGTAAGTCTCACGCCTACCTATAAACAGTAGCAACACCACTCAGAACAATGAGTTACAAAGTACTGGAAAGATCTTCATTGAATTCGCTCCCGTATGGTGTGAAAATACTAGAAGAATGGTTAGTACGTGCTCATCGTGATGGAAGTCACAGGTCAATGTTACGATTTATACGCCGGGGGTCATGTTCACCAATCAGTCCCTTAAATACGTTCCTCGCTGTTATCAGAGTACCAGAAGAGCAGTTAGTACGTGCGCATCACGTGTCGCAGGTTACGGTATCTGTTACTATATATCTGGGGTCATGTCAATGTGTTTCAGACTCCCTTGAATACGCTCCGACGGTGTCAGAGTACCAGAAGAGCAGTTAGTACGTGCGCATCATGTCGCAGGTTACGATATCTGTTACGATATATTGGGGGGTGATGCCAATGTGTTTCAAAGTCCCTTGAATACGCTCCGACGGTGTCAGAGTACCAGAAGAGCAGTTAGTACGTGCGCATCATGTCGCAGGTTACGATATCTGTTACGATATATTGGGGGGTCATGTCAATGTGTTTCAGAGTCCCTTGAATACGCTCCGACGGTGTCAGAGTACCAGAAGAGCAGTTAGTACGTGCGCATCATGTCGCAGGTTACGATATCTGTTACGATATATTGGGGGGTCATGTCAATGTGTTTCAGAGTCCCTTGAATACGCTCCGACGGTGTCAGAGTACCAGAAGAGCAGTTAGTACGTGCGCATCATGTCGCAGGTTACGATATCTGTTACGATATATTGGGGGGTCATGTCAATGTGTTTCAGAGTCCCTTGAATACGCTCCGACGGTGAGTACCAGAAGAGCAGTTAGTACGTGCGCATCATGTCGCAGGTAACGATATCTGTTACGATATATTGGGGGGTCATGTCAATGTGTTTCAGAGTCCCTTGAATACGCTCCCGTGTGGTGTCAGAGTACTAGACGAGCAGTTAGTACGTGCGCGTCACTTGTCACAGGTCAGCGTTATGATATCTGTTACTGTGTCGTTTTATATCTGCTATGATACGTGATTCCCGCCAAATTATATAGGAATTTTTGCTGTGAAAAATGGCCATAATACCAACAGAATTATGGGTGCGTTGCCGAACCTAAGGGAAAGGGATAATTAAGGGATGGGAAGGGGAGGGGATTTGGGCCTCTGGATATATCACTCACCGTACGAAACGCAACAGTAAGCTGCTACTTTACGCCGGTTTTCTGTGAGACAGTGGTAACGACCCGGACGAGCCGGCCCATTCATGCTGTAGACAAAAGTGTCTACAGCGTGGCTCTACCACTCAAATAGTCAAATAGTATGGCTTCTGTCTAGTATTATACCAACCTGAGCTAGTTAGAGCCTTGCCTCGGCCTAAGACTTTTAATTCATGCACTACATCGAGTATCCCCTACTATCCTTCCTACTAATGAGGATTTTAATTGCCTACTTTACCTATTAATCTATAACATCCTCAGATGTTCGCCTTAAAGGCTGAACGGCTTTGGATGAAATTTAACACACAAGTAGACCATGATTGGGATTAGGTGATAGATTTCCACATATTAAATTAAGAAATATTATTGTCGATTCTTGTATTTGTGTCCTTTGTTGAAAGTGTGGAAATAAATGCATTTTCTTTCTTTCTTATTTAACAAAAGCTAGTATTAAATACTGCCTCGGTTGCGCAGTTGTAATGCGTACGCGTTACGACTGAGGCTGACGCTGAGGTCTCGGGTTCGATCCCCGCGTCGGGTAAAAGTGATATTGGGTTTTTCTATTACGAAAAAGCTCAGTATCAACCCGGAATTTGTGCCCGGTATGGCGATAGGCTCGCATCTTGGACGGAGATACGCTCGGCGAAATGTGGGTGTACTGGTTACACGTCTGCCCCTACCCCTTCGGGGATTACAGGCGTGACTGCGTATATGTATTTTTTTTTTAAACATTTCACCGGTTTGATTATTAGACAAAAAATCTATACCAATCGAAAGTATGAAGCCCATAGAATATGCAAACGTTAGGTTGCCTATTATTTTCCAGTCACAACTCTCGTAGCCAGGTATAAACAGGTAAATCGATACTAGCATTTTGCACCGGTCTGATTATTGAATTAAAATTAGATGAAAATAAAGATTATTTCATTATGAACACGGTGGCATAGGGATGCCTGCGAAAAATCAGCCCCGAATTCCGGTTGTCGAATTTTGAAAAGTGAAATATTGCTATATTCAAATATAGTGAATATGTGCGACTGAGAGGTCCGAACCAACCATCTTTGACGTGAGTGCGTATGTAGTATTAAATAAAGCTGGATACTCACGACAGGACTGGAACTCGTCCTCTCCCTTCTCGCAGTCGCGCTGGTAGTTGCAGACCCACAGTGATGGGATGCACTTGCCCTCGGGGCATCGGAACATGCCGCTCGGACATATTGTGTCGCCTGTAAACAATATACAATAATATTACATGAGCCAATGATAGTTCTAGGAAGAAATTCAGATTCAATCAATGGTAAGTCCTGTAAGAATGTTGCCACGTTTGGCGTTTAAGTAGTAGTTAGTAAAATCAACCGGCTCGGTGGCGCAGTTGTAATGCGTACGCGTTATGACTGAGACTGACGCTGAGGTCTCGGGTTCGAACCCTGAGTCGGATTAAAGTGGTATTGGGTTTTTCTATTTCGATACTGAAATGTCAGCCCGGATTCTGGAAATGTGGTCGGTATGGCGATAGGCTCGCCTCCTACCACATCATGGGACGGAAATAAGCTCGGCGAAAATGATAATAATTTAAATTTATTTGCCAAAATGATAATATTCGGTTATGTTGATGCACATTTCTTATACACTTGTGCCAACTAGATGAACAAAAAATAGATAGCAAATCTAAAATGCTATAATTAAGTCTATTTACAAAACCATAAGGACTTTTGTGAATCAAGTGTACAGAACAAAATTATAGAAAATATAATATTGTATTGATTATAAGTAAATAGTAGACATCGAAATAAGATAACTGGAACGATGACTCTCATTTACAAGGTGGTAGGGCCCTCGTATGCGAGAGGCCGGCTGGGTTGGTACTTGGTACCACAGCTTTGTCTTTGTCTGTTTCTGCCGCCAACCAACAGTGTGTAAGCACTGTTGTGTTCCGGTTTGAAGGACATTGAAGCCAGTGGGCAGCAGTGAAATTACTGGGCATTATGAGTCTTAACACCTTATGTCTCGGGGTGACTAGCGCAGTCCAGTGTCATGCAGTGCTTTGTTATTTAAAGTTCTGTGTGGCGTTGCTTCTGTTTATGAGCAGGCGTGGCGCTTACCATTAGGCGAGCGAGCTGCTCGTCTCGTTATTCAAGCTAATCAATAAATATATATATATATATATATATATATATATGTATATGCATCTGTCAAAAATACGGCTCCACTTACTTACGAATGCAAAGGTAATCACACATAATACTCATACACGCAACAAAAATTAATGAACGTTCAAAATCTACTTAATTTCATTAAAGTGAATGTCAAAATATTAAATTTCTAAATCGAGATACGACGTTCTGCAACGCGCAAAAAATTAGACGTATTAAGTATTATCAACTAGAGATCATGAATCATTTTTTTTGAATTGATAAATGAACGAGCTGCACAGAGTTTTATAGCCCCGCCCCCTTGCACAGAGTTTTAGTAGGGTCATTTTTTTGCTTCAGTTACGTTTTTAGTCATCTTATTTCGATGATAGTAGATACAATTTCTTCGTATCGATGCAAATATTTGAGAAGTACTGGTTGCCGCTGCACTCGGCTGGTCACCCTGATACATAAGTTGTTAAGTCTCATAATACTCAGTAATTTGACTGGTTTCAATGCCCCTCAAACCGAAATATGACAGTGCCTACAAAAAGCGGTAGTATCAAATATCAACCCAGAATTATTTTCGATAAATTCAATTCATTGAATGTGCGTTCGCCAATCAATTGTAAACTTGTTCAAACTTTACCAGTTCCCATGGCAACGCGTGAAGTTGTATCTTCAAGGGCTGTTTGTTAAAGTACTTACATAAGACCTTAATCCTTCCTATTATCGACTATGGTGACGTGTGTTATTTTGATCTGAATGCAGATTTACTCAACAAACTTGACCGTCTTCTCAATAACTGCATTCGATTCATTTTCAATCTCCGTAAGTATGACCATGTGTCTTCTTACCGCTCCCAACTCAAATGGTTACCCATTCGTCAGCGCCGAAATCTGCGCGCACTTACTACACTCTTTTCTATTCTAACTTCACTTAATCCCCCTTCTTATTTAACTTCTAACTTTCAGTATCTTGGATCTAATCACGAAAGAAACCTTCGCTCTTCATGCAATCTTCTTCTACAGTGCCCTCCTCACAATTCTGACTTTATTCATTCCTCCTTCACTGTCCAATCTATACTTCTTTGGAATGCGCTCCCACTCGAAATCAGGACGTCTACCAACCGACTCACTTTTAAATTTAAAGTGCGGGCGCTATGGGCTGAATCACGACAATAGTAGATTCATACTATATGTATTATGTATATATTACAATATTTATGTAAGTACTAGTGTATATAATATAATACATTTATATGTATTTATGTAAGTAATGTTGTATCATAGTCTTCTATATATGTAGATTTATGTATTAAGTAGTATCTTGTCTACTTATTTTTTCTTGTTCGTTTGTTTTATTCGACGATTTATATACACCCACATTATCTCGTCTCTGCATCACCCACAGGTAGACTGGTAGAGAATGCCTTCGGCATTAAGTCCGCCTTTATACATGTTATGTATATAAACTTTAAATAAATAAAATAAATAAATAAGAAATTTTACCGAGACTGAATAAAAGGATGACTACAACTAACATCGTTCTTACACTACGATGCTGAAAGGTAACTGCTAGGTATTGACAGCCTCAGTGGCGCAGCGGGCGAGTAGTCAGCTGTGAAGCGAGAAGCGGGTTTGATTACCGCACTGTGACAAATGTTTGTAAGATTCACAAATATACGTTTCGGGTCTGAGTGTTTCCTTCCCGGAGAGGTTGAAGTCAGGCAGGCGGCCGGATGTAAAACTTACAAGCCAAATCTTTCTGCAACGTGTGTTAAAATCATGTTGCACCGACCCCACTTTAAGTGCAGGGCAGGTCGAAGAAGAACAAGATTATAGGCTCGCACAACACAATATACGAGGGAATAATAGGGATACACACGTGACATATGTACCTATTCATGTAATAACTCCGCCCTGAGTAAAACCTATTTTTTCAACATAAAGTCGTACTCAGTATTTGTCATTATCGGTGGCAGGGATTGCACATCTCTAGTTCTACCGGACAAACCGGCTCGTTAACGTCGGTTAATTAATCGCATCAGTAATTACCGGAGAAGCCGGCGAAGCGCAATGCTCAATGAAGCGTTTGAATTTTCTGATAATGATGACAATTGCTTGGGGATTGTTTTATTGTTAATAAGGTAATAAGGAACACGGCTCCCACCATCCTATAAAATGAAAATTGTCGAAGCGCATTGTCGATTGATTAGAGTATTTTATAGATAGATTAGTATACATAGATTTTATACATAGATTGTAGTACTGTCAGGAAATAATCAATAATCAATAATAAAGAGGGTTCTTATAATGTTAAGCTTTTTTAAAACCCGACAAAAAATAGAGTGTGGCGGCACTGGACTGCGCTCACCAGATATACTACCTATATTAAGTCTTAATGCCCAGTAATTTCACTGGCTTCAATGACTTTTAAACCGAAACACAACAGTGCCTACACACTGTTGCTTGGCTACAGAAATAGACAAATCGGTGGTACCAACCCAGACGGCATCCCCCTACAACCTAGTAAATCGGATCGGGTATTTAAAATCTTAGATAGACGTCGGGGTTTTACCGCTTATAATATTGTAGACTATGCTTCATGGTTATTCTAAAGCTAGTTATATAACTAGTGTAATTCTCGTGGCACAGTTGTAATCCGTATGCGTTACGACTGAGACTGACGCAGGTCTCGGGTTCGATCCCCGGGTCGGGTAAAAGTGATATTGGATTTTTCTATTACGAAAAAGCTCAGTATCAACCCGGAGTCTGGAATTTGTGCCCGGTATGGCGATAGGTTCGCCCCTATCACATCATGCGACGGAGATACGCTCGGCGAAATGTGGGTGTACTGATTACACTTCTGCCTGCCCCCTCGGGGATTACAGGCGTGAGTACGTATGTAGTTCTCGTCAAATATAATCCAAATATTAGTTGTAAAATAATTTCGTCTCAAACGTTGAATAATTAAATCTGTTTAACGACATCAAGACGTCTTTGTTAATGAAAGGGTTAAGAGCTAGGGTTGTCTCGTGCCTTTAATATAATAAGTACTGCTAAGATAAAGTGATATCTATCCATCGAAATCTTCTTCTTCTTCTTATCGAATGGTTAGTGGCCAACCTAGTGTCAGAGTTTTTCAAGCCACCCGAAGGCCTCCGACTTGGCTTAACGACTGCTATCAGTTGATAACAGCCGGGACCGACATTTTACGTGCCCTCCGAAGCACGGAGACGCTCTGTTGAAATACCACTAAGCGGTCACCCATCCATAGACTGACCGCAACCAAGGGTTGCTTAACTCGCTTATCGTTTACAGATTAGTGAGTGCAACTAGCTATGAGCGCCTCGAAAATCCATCGAAATAACATGACAAAAAACGTAACACAAACAAAAAAATTACCGCACCAAAACTCTGTGCAAGGGGGCGGGGCTATAAAAGTTTGTGCAGCCCGTTCATTCATATATTCATACAAATCGATTCATGATCTCTAGTTGACATTTAATACGTCTAATTGTTTGCGCGGTGCAGAACGTCGTATCTCGATTCAAAAATTTATTATTTTTATTTTTTTTTATTTTATTTATTTGGAAACTCAACAGCTTATGATTACAAACTAATTCTTATTATCTACTTAAATAACTAGCTATAGCTAATTACACTACACTCTTAAGCCA
Source organism: Mimas tiliae (assembly GCA_905332985.1). Taxonomy (NCBI): domain Eukaryota; kingdom Metazoa; phylum Arthropoda; class Insecta; order Lepidoptera; family Sphingidae; genus Mimas; species Mimas tiliae. The sequence goes on from HG995249.1 coordinate 382,002, forward strand.
ATTAAAGAGTTTCACGACATTAATTATAGGTGAACTGGGTAAATTACAAAAGTGGAGTATAAAAAAGAATTATAAAAATGTTAACAAATCTAGTAAAATGTAGTGCTGATACATGTAAAGAGAACAATTAAACAAAAATTAGCGAACTTATTATGACTATTATGACTTATTCATGAGATGATGGCACATTCGGGTTTTAAAGGTATTTTTAGATAGGTGGAACATATCAATGTAAGAAAATTTTTCGTTATAATTACGGAGTAGTCGCGGCATGACAGAATTTCGACCATAATTCGTTCGGAGGTACGGTACATAGAACAGCGGATTACTTCTCGTACGCTTTTTAGGTGCACAAAAATTAACACAACCTAAGAGGTGTGAGCTGTTCAACCTACCATTCACAATATCGAAAAGCAGACACATATCTAGCACCAGACGTCTATCAACCAAAGGTAACAGTTGGTAGTGTCTACAATCTGCTAAATAATTAACGTGGCGTCGACGAGACTTGATATTCAGGTGTTTTATGAGCAACTTTTGAATACGTTCTATCTTGTTATTGTAGATATCATACTGAGGCGACCAGATTGGACTACTGAACTCTAAGATACTGCGTATATAGGCATAAAATAAAGTTTTCAATGTACCAACATTATTAAACGCAACGCATGTACGAATGATAAAACCAAGGTTACGGTAAGCTCTGTTTACTATATAATCGACATGCTGAGAAAATAACAATTTCGAATCCAAATATATTCCCAGATCTTTTACCAATTCTACTCTTTTCAATACATTATCTCCAAACTTGTATCCGTATTTTATTGGTTTCTTCTTACGACTGAAACTTATTATTTGACATTTATTAAAATTAACATTTATATTGTTGCTAACGTAGTATTCTTGTAAGGCATTAAGGTCACGTTGAACCAATTCACAGTCGGTTCTGGAGCGTATACGCAGGTAAACTTTTTTGTCATCAGCGTATAAAAGATGGTTGGCATATTTAAAACAAGACTCGATGTCATATAGATACGCGATATAAAATAACGGCCCAAGGTGTGAACCTTGAGGAACGCCAGAAGGGATTTTGACAAAACTAGACTTGAAGCCACCAATAACAACGGCCTGTGAACGATTAGAAAGATACGAACGAACCCATCTTAGCAGATCCCCATGAATACCAAGTCTCTGTAACTTTGCTAAAAGAATATCATGATCTACTCTATCGAACGCCTTTTCAAAATCTGTGTAGATCACGTCTACTTGTCCCGTGTTTTCCATTTCGCGTAGAACGTAATTGCAGAAGGTTGCCATATTCGTTACGGTGGAACGACCCCTTAGAAAACCGTGCTGATGTTCAGGTATGCGTCGAGATATAATGGGATATATAGTTTCATAAATAATAACTTCGAAAATTTTACCTATAATATTTAAGATAGATATAGGACGGTAGTTATTAATTGACGATTTAGAACCTTTTTTATGGATGGGAATTATGTGTGCTTTCTTCCATGCATCCGGAAATACACATTCATCCAGGGATTTCTTATATAAGAGTGTAATGGGGTAAGCAAGACTGTAAGCGCAGCTAGATAAAAATATTGCCGGTATACCATCACATCCAGGTCCCTTAGACTTATCCAACGAACGCAACCTTTTATGTACATCAACTTCTGAAACATGAATTTTACTAATACCCTCATTATTATCATACAATAATCTGCTGAAATTCTCATGGACACAATCTGACGAATAATTTTGCAGATTCGGTGACTTAAGAAATACATTTTGAAAGAAGTTGTTAAATGCTTCACTAATCTCGTTTCCCTCACTGTAAGTTACTCCATCCTTATTAAAAAAATTTGGGTATTGACTACCACCCCTTTTTGTTTTAACGTAGGACCAAAAGGCTTTCGGATTCTGAGTAATCAAATCCTCAGTGCGTGAGCTGTACTGAGCAAAGCATTGTTTTTGCTCAGTATGGACTCTAGCGCGAAGCAATGAGAATTCCATGTAGTCACGATGGTTGCCGTATTTCTTCCATCTTTTATGTATTATTGATTTTTTGTAAATATTTTTTATAAGTGACTTACTATACCAGGGTGGATACTTATTTCTTGGAATTCTATTACTAGTCTGTACAACGTTATCTATTGCATTATTTACGGCTTCATAAAAATGTTTTACTGCATCATCTATCGTGTCAGACAAAATCAATGTATCCCACTCTATGGAACCTAATTGTTTATTTAAGGCATCAAAATCGCATTTATAGAAATTTCGACGAGTATTGTTAACTTCGTTTATTGGTGTGATATATAAATCAGTTGTCTCTATTATGAGTGAGGGGTGGTAGTTATCCTCAGGAAGCATGGGGTCTAAACATCTGTCGACGGAGAGGTGAACGTTGCAAAAAGTGAGGTCTAATATACGATCATTTTTATTAGTGCAAAGATTATATTGCCTTAGGCCTAAAAATGTTAGATCCTCTTTGAAAGAGGAAGCAGCTATCTGGATTTCTTGTAAACCTACATGGTTCACAAAACAGTCATCAACAGTCCAGCGTAGGCAAGGGAGATTAAAATCACCCGCTAATATGATTGTGTTTCTGGGATAAAGGTCGTTTATGCGTTCTACTGATTTCCTCACATTTTCCAAATGTTGAGGAATATCACCAGCATCTGGAGGAATATAAACAAGTATAAGATGCACATCATATTTAGTTCCTATTCCGTGCGATGGCATAGTAACACACAGCAATTCCGTCCGCGCGCAAGAGATTTCAGTACTCATGGTGGCAGCTAATAAGTGTTTTACACAAATCATTACCCCACCTCCTGTCTTTTTCCCGGTTGTCCGAAGATTTCGATCACAACGAAACACATCATACCTGTCATCACAAAATTCCGAATTAGAAATGTCATTCTGTAGCCACGTTTCGGTGAAAAGTAATATATCATAATCGTTTAGCAATATTGTATTGAACAAATCAAGACATTTAGTTCTAAGGCCACGAACATTTTGGTAGTATATTTTTAAGTTACTAACCATCATCTTTCACAGGTGTAAATATACAAGATAATGCGTGCACCGCGACAATTGATTGAGAACCAATACAAGTATAGTTCCGAACAAATCTTTAGTATTATGTAAATATTACAAGGTGAAAAAATCAGACGGTAAACACGGTGACGTCCAAACATGGACGAAGCCATGAATATGCATATATTTTATAAACATTGGACTACAAATTATTCTCATATTTTTCTTAAACGTCTAAGCAAGTGTATGTGAAATAACATACTATAAACAACATAGAGATGATGTGTAGCACTCGAAGGAGTCAACTTAATCAGTCGAGAGTGTGTTCTGATAAGTAGTTGTTTAATTATAATAAGAGTACTGTTGTATTGTATAAACATCATCATAACTCGCATTATCGTATGATTACTGAGATATAAAATTATAATAAATAATACCAAAGATGACTTATAATTATTTCTTAAAATTAATACCCGAGCTAGTCCAAACGTGCCACTCATTAATTTAATAAAGCAAAGCCAACACAGTACATTGCTATTAGTAATAACTTGTAACGTTAAAATATAACTAATAAAATTGAATGTTAAGAAGAAATTATAAAAACTAGTGATTACAACACAAACTACTAAGTGGTTAAACAAGTTTATCTAACATATCCATATTGCGAACATGGATTAATTCTGATGTTACGGATTTCCGCATAAATATCCGTCCACCGCGTACCCACACAAATTTATATTTGAGTTCTTTGCCGCGATGACGGGCCGCAGCGTGCAGTGCCTTGTTCTCAGGCGATAAGTTCTCCACAACATAAACGGCTGACTTGTTGTTATCATTACCCATGCCCAGGTCACTGGTATTCAATTTATCCTGCGCATGGTCTTTATTATGCTTAATTACAGCAGTCAGTAATGTATCCCGAGTACGAGGTGAGTTAAACTTAACTAAAATAGATCTGGGACGAGAGCCTTTAGGATTCATCTTAGCAACGCGTGAGCAATAATGAATCTCGGCGTCATTGATATTACAGTTTACTATACGGCCTAATTGTTTTACGATAGTAACAATGTTCTCGGATTTATTTTCTGGAACACAAAGTATTTCGAGGTTAGAAGCACGACTAAGTTGGTCCAATTGGGATAATTTGCTCGATAGAGTCCTGTAATCAGATCGCAGGCCTTCATTTTCATCCCGAAGTGATTTAAGTTCCTTCCGACATGCATCATTTGTTTTATGCAAATCATCAAATTGCTCACTGAGAAATTCAAGAGAAGTTTTAAATCCACTTATTTCGTCATTTATTTCTCGTAGGCGCGCATTCAGAGTACTGTTGACTTCAGACATGCATTCTTTTAAAGTATTACGCAATTCCTCTCTAATTACAGCTCTCAATTCAGAACTCATTATATTATCAGTTGGCTTATCTGTCGAAATTTGTAGCTTTAAGGGTTTTTGCTGGGTCTTGCGGCGAGCAGTATTAAAAGTAATATCCGCCAAGGCGGTAGGCGTAGATGGCCTTACAGGCAAGTCAGAATTGCCCCCTTTTGGCCTCTTACTTTGGCACTTAGGGCACAACCAATTCTTTATTTGTTCACTAGTGAAAGATTCTGTATCGTCAGTAGATAGATTAAGGCACAAATGATGGTAACATTCTTTGCAGCTAGCACATACTAGATATTCACCATTTTCTAAGTGATTGGAGCATTCGGCAGCGCAGCGCTTCATAATGTAACGGCTATCAATTTGTTTAAACGCTGATCGAACGCACCACAATGTATTCCAGCGGCGTTGAAAGAGTAAGCTATTTGTGGCTATCTCTTATCGTTGCGGTGAGGTATGAGGTAGCCCCCCTCGCTCGAACTGTCCGCCAACTGTCACTTGCACACTATTTTATAAATGCAATTTTAAAAATTCTTTGCACTAATTGCACGCGACACCGCACTCACACTGATTTGTTATAAGCACTATAGTCGTGTGAATTAATAGTAGAAACTGAGAGAAATATGAACTACACGTCCACCTCCGACTAGCGATTAAAAAGAAGACATTAAGACAGAAGAAGACATTATTTAGACTTTAACGTTTATGACATAAAGTTGATTTTGAACTTTCATAAATTTTTCTTTCGTTGCATAACTTATATGTCCCGTGGTGACGGGCGCAGTGCAGTGCCATGCAGTGCTTTGTAATTGAAAGTTCTGAATGGTGTTGGTACTGTATATAGCTAAGCGTGGTATTTAATACCGTGCAAACGACTTCCTAGTCTCATCATTCAGACAATTAAAAAAAATTGCAACGCACTCTCGCCTTATGAGTGGTCACGGCCGGTGGTGATCACTTACTTGCTCGTTTCCCACCATCCATGATGAAGAATTACATTAAAACGTAAATTCTATTTATAAACTGAACCAAAATAAACTTTAAGAAATTAAGATACCAACATTAAGGAAATTAATTTAAACGATAACAGAGTTCAAGATTTTGTATACTAAATATAATTTAAACGGGACCCTGCATATTATGGCGGCATTAACCGACGCCCGTCTTATACTCTTTAATACTTTCTCTTGGAAAATTTACACTAATTTCATTGAGCAACGACTTGAAACAACCCCTTTTGAAATGAAGTTACTAAAAGCATCATTGACACGAAATGTTTTCAAATTTCATGACTTCGTAAATAAATAAATACACCCAACAGTCACACACATCAGGCCCCACACTAGGTTGACCTGTATGGTGGGTATCAGGAACTAAGAGTGACCGCAAGTCCGCAAGTTTCAACAAATATTTGTTGGTCAGAAATTTGTCTAGCTGCGAGAATCGAACTCATAGCCTCACGCTTCGCAGCCGGCTACTCGCTCACTGCGCTACGGAAGCTGTCAAAATGTAAATGGCTGTAAATGACAGTTAGCTGTTACATTCCCTACCGTCGTGCTACAAACTCTCTTATGGCCGTTCCCTATATTCTGTCTGTCTCTAGTTTTGCTATACCGGCGATAGAAAATTTTATCTATTTTCCGTTTTACCGTCCCAATAAACTTACTAATGGTAGGTAATCCTATTCTTCATTGCTGTCTACTGATGAGAGGACTGATAGCTGACTACAGATATACAACACTATGAAAATGACAGTTCAAGCGTCCCAATATTTTTTATGTGCTATCTGTCGATAAAGTTATTTAGTTTTTTCTTTATCGGTAGATTTTGACCGATAAGCAGATATCCTCGGCTGTAAAAAAACTAAATAAATAACGCATTTTGAAGAAATAGCCATGAGTATACAAGGCTTACATGGCACTTGCACTGCAATACAAAAAACTAAATAAATTATGTAAAAATCTAAAAGAAAATATAAAAAAAATCTAAAATGCCCATAAATAAAAATAATGCACCGTTTTGATAATTAAATTAAGTGCAAGAGACATATAAATATTTGTTAATGCGAACAAAATAATTCCCCACTTCAGTAAAATCCCCCGAATTCGCTTGGGATTTTTGTTCAAAGGACTTGTATTCATAGCCGTAATGTATTGACAGTAAAACATTTCGTTATTACATTGTGTTTTGCAACATAATAAGTATTTTTCGTTATTATTATTATTTCATTTACAGTGGTAAAAAATAAGAATTATAGATAAATGTTAAATTAAAACTTATATTTCTAATCTACATCATATCTTCATATTTTCTAACATAAATTAAACAATAGTTCCTCTTTCTCAGCTTGTATGAACATAACGCACAAGAGGGCCCAGATAGACTGCCTATCTATTGCTATCATAGTATCCGACGTGCATATCTAAAAAATAGGGACGATTCCAAGCAATAGATAGAACAATACGGATGTTTGACGATAGCTATCTATCGTGAAATTGAAGATTAATATTGGGAACGGCCATTAGTGTATCTTTTTTTCTACGTGGAGTTATACCGCCTTCATGCCAAGGACCACCTTCTCGTAATTTTGTATTAATTCACTATTCTCTGATGATTCTTCTCACTTTACCGGAAATGTTTGATGAAAATATATATCTCTATTCTTAAAAAAGTACTCATAATATCATGTTAGAATTTAAACATATCACAGGTCCACTAGAAGGAAATGATCCGAGTCAGCAGCGAAATGTGTAGAAAACGTTGAAAATTGGCGCCAATCCGCCGTTCCGCCATTCTGCAGCTCCTCCGCGTCTAGCTCTTTAACTGCCCGCCACCAACGTTTGAATTTCGAAGTGACAAAAATACCTAATGATTTATGGCCAGTGTGAATTGGAATTACTTTTAAAGGTTGGCACTTCCATTAAGACCGAATATAATGACAGTAGTGAATGATTCGATATTTATTTTAAAATGTATTTGCATTGAATCTATATTCAAGTTATGTCTGTTTAATATTCGTGATGAAAAGTTTAATTTCCGAAATTAATTGACGTAATTCGTTGTGTAATTGAATTTAATTGGAAATGTATTTTAACTGCGGTTTATTGTTCCCGTTTTCACGGAAGCCCTTAATAGCATTCGCGCAAATAACTCGAGCATTTGCGCGAATAATTTTGTGATTTCACTGTATTTATTGGGTTCATCGTTATTTAAAATACTGACACTATCTGGTCTGGCTGTAACTAGACCGTTGATATAGGTTTTTTTACGTGAAGTAACAGCTTAGGTGACCCACTTGCTCATTTGCCGGCCTCTGCTATAATAAAAACCATTTGAACGACATATTTCTAATATGCAGAATGGTAAAACCTAAGTTACGATTTCGTCTATTGTTTCAAATAAAAACCATGGATGTGGAGCCATGTGGAGAATCCGAGAGCTCTACTGAACAATATCAAAAATGGAAATATTATATTTGAAATGTATATAATAAAACTTAAATTAAGGCAAGGCACATTCAAAGGGAAATTATTTAAGCTTCAAAAACGAAAACACTGCAATTTGCTGTGTATTTTTCATTTCCGAGTCACAAAGGGGCGCGAACGTGAACTAAGGCATTCACACTTTTAAAACGTAAAACAACTAGCAATTTTCCTTCATGTTTCTTATAACGAAATCCATTAGCGCCGTAACAAGGCAAAATATACTCTATAAGAAAGATATAAAAGTCATATTGTTCGCACGGCGATGATGTCAAGATAGTGCCGCTCGTCAATCCGACTCCGTTCATTCGTTCATTCGGTCTGTTGAATAAAACATGGCGGCCGGTCTCTAGGGCCGGCTAACGAGGCGGTAAAATGGCGCGGTTTAAGATAAATATCCCGAGTCTTGATATTGATACCCAACGAGTTATTGAATTAATTTAGCGTGATGTGTGGGCGATCTGAGGTCAAAGTTAAGGCTTTATGCGATTCATTGGACAGCAATTTTGGGGGAAGTCAGGATGTCTTTCGAGTTTGTACAAAGACTTAAATGTATACTCCTAGACAAGCTGCGTGGTACATAGAAATGGTACCACTAAGTTGCGGTCAATTGAACTATTACCATATCGCTTACTCTCAACTTGAAACCTTATCGCGCTCCCTGTTTGTGAGCTGTCAAACTCCCGCGTTATGTGATGCAATTTTACTTCTAAACAACCCGTCTAATAGTATACATTAAAGTCATTCAGTTTGTGTTAGCGTATTCGCTCTTTATTGGTGTATTGAGGGCGTAAGAAAGCAACGTTGGGTACACAGAAATAATAATGGTGCGATATAGTTGTGGAAGGTTAGTTAAATGGTATAAAAGAGGTTGTCGCCATAGCTGGTGGTCTTTTGCCCGATCACTCAGTCCGGCAGCCTCCAGTTCAGTAAGATCAGAGTTCAGTCGATAGTCCAAGAGTTCATTACGCGGTAGCTATGCTGGTTTACTATTTGTTTGTCTTAAGTTATAATTAGAGAACGGTCTCTAGAGAATTCTGACATGGGGTTGTGGTCTGTAAAGTAGTAATATTGTAAATGGAATCAATAAACTATGAGTTAAAGTGATTACTGTCGTTTGGTATTAATAAAATAATACTCGTCTCACGTAACTTCTATTATTTGTAGTACTAGGGGGCAGTTTGTTTATTATCGGCCACAGACGAATTTCAGGATGAAGCGAGATCGAGATAAGGCTCCCATTGCCCATGGTTAAGTATATGTAAGGTCTGAACTCAGGGTATGGGCATGCATGCATGGAGACCTGTAACCTAGGGTCAGCGCTTGGGCGACCGCTACCCATACGGTAAGACCGACCCGGTATAACATTTTTTGTTTACTAACATTAGAAATATAAGTCTGTATACTAACACAAATGAGTCTCGAAACTTGATGAAATAAATAAATTATTATATATTATTATTATTATAGGCCGGCAAACGATCAAGTGGGTCACCTGATGGTAAGTGATCTCCACCGCCCACGTACGCCTAAAATACTAAAACAATCATGGGCGCGTTGCCGACCTTAAAAGAATGGGATAAGTAAGGGACTGGGAAGGGGAGGGGCATTTGGGCTTCCGGATATCTCACTCACCGTAAGAAACGCAGAAGCAAGCTGATGGTACGAGCCGACCCATTCATTCAGCGTGGCTCTACCACTCATATTTTCATTCGTTAGACTGCACAGAACTATCAGGAGCCTTATAGCACTTGCCGTGTCATAAAACAAACATCCAAAAAGTATGAGATAGCCGGGTGTCATAATTGTCTAATATAGCGGTTATAAGTCGTGGAGAGGACGTGAGCAGAAACTAGTAGCTCCTGCCTGACCCAATATCACGGTAATGGGAACGAATGTCGGGGAATATTACTAAATAACTTAGTTTTGTGCTAGATGTTGATCTAACTTACTTAGTACATAGCATCACTAAACAAACGTATATTAAAGATATGCTTATAACTTATTAAATACTAGATGTTGCCCGCGGCTCCGCCCGCGTGAATAGACTTTTTCGAAATAAAACGTAGCCTATAACTATCTCCAGGGTCCCGTCTATCTCTACATCAAAATTCATCAAAATCGGTTCCGTAATATAGGCGTGAAAGCGTAACAAACAAATAGATATAATTTTTTTTCATAAAATGTATCCTATGTTACTCCAAGAATATGTGTACAAAGTTTCATGATCGGTCAAGTAGCTTTCGCGTGAAAGCGTAACAAACAAACTTACATTCACATTTATAATATTAGTATGATATGACGTCAAATTAAAGGCACTACTACGATTATTTTTATCAGCGTTAATGACGGTAAGCAGTACGCCTATTCATAAGCATATAGAAGCAACACCAATCAGAACCTCGAAATATGAAGTAATGCCCAGTAATTTCACTGGCTTGAGTTTCCTCAAACCAGAAGACATCAGTGCTTCACACGGTTGCTTGGTGGCAGTAATAGACAAGACTTTGCTGATTAATGGACGAGGCCATGGCGAAACTTGGCTCTCGTTGCGGGTTGTGGGGGCAGATGGCAGGTCTCCCAACATAATATCAAATCTATCATTAAACCATGATGGGAAGGCAGACCTTGGCATTAAAAGAAAGATTGTAAAATAACGTAACAAAATTCGTATAAATTTTCATTATTTGTTAACGAGCGGTCAAACGCTATTAGTTGTTTACGCCTCGGTACACACCACAGAGGGCAGCACACTCAGGCACACTTTACGACCTACGAACAACAAATTGTACAATCTTTTCGTGATTTGGACACTAAATAGCTGCTGATATCATAGTTAGCTAGTTTACGACCACATTTCTCATAATAACTAACTTATTTTGCGATATTTGGCTGAGAACATTTTGTACGATCTACAATTTATTTGGGACAATCTATTTAATAGCAAAAGTTAATTATGACAATTAATTATGGTATATAAATATTATTTATACGACAAACGAGTAAAAAATTTAATATATTCTAAGACAAAGATGACAACTATGTCATATTTTTATTCGAATTTGCCCTAGGGCCACTAGCCCATAGGGTTTTAAATTAAACCATTCCATTCCAAAATCTGTTATCAATTCAGTGTTTATCAAAAAACAGAGGCGATGCTCAATTTTTTCTGTATATTTTATGTGTTTCATTTTCATATGTTCACGCATAACTCCCATCAATTTTGGACCAATTAAAAAGTAGTTTTTTGTATTCAATAGAGTAAATTCCATATAGGGGATAAAAGACTAAATTCATTCACTAAAAATACTAATACTAGTTGAATATTAATTATATTGTGTACTGCATTATGTTTGTTGCATGTCTTATTATGACAATAAACATTTCTTTCTTTCTTTCTAAAATAAAAACTTGACATAAACAAAGAACTAAAAAGCAAAAAATGAAAATTAAAGAATTCTGAGTCGGTGGTGTCAATCGTGTGCCACTAAGCTGCAATAATACCGATTTTTTTTTAAAGTGTTTTAGTTATGTTGAATCTGTAATTTTTTTTATTAAACTTTTTTTTATATTAGAACAAAGGAAATATGCAATACAGAAGCGCACACTAAAAACAAACTCAATCAATGGATATCCTAAACCAAAATACTAAATTGTAATCTTGTTATTTGTTAATTGTATCTTGGTAAGCAGTAACAATATAAACATGAAACTGACAGTTTTTTTATTTCGCAAACATTATTATAGTAATTCCACAAAATCAAACATAGCAAATCAAAAACCAATAATATTATGCAAACAAAATTGTTAATATCAAAGGATTTGAATATTACAAGAATCAGCGATACAAGTACGCTGAAATTTCCAGGACATTTTAATCTCTCGGGAGTACAAAGCACAGCCTTGTTCCACATAAAATGTAGAACTTTAAGGTTTCATCACGTAATGACAGCAGAGGGGTGGCCTGTTTGATTGCCTTTTTATAGCTAGCATCTATCTAAGTGCTGTTGCATCGAATCTGGAGGATTTCTCGAGATTTTTTATTGCTTTGCACTCGCTTTCGACTGTTATATTCGCTTTCATGTTTCTTGTATAAACATTTTATGGTACGTAAAATGTATGCTCGTAATTGTATTGTAGACATCTGCATGCTAACTCTTGCGTGATTAGATTTAATGTTATATCAGCTATTATGAGCAATCCAGTTAGATTTAGGACGCAGTTCGTTTTAACAGAGGTTATTACTGCAACATACGAGTATTTGAACAATTTCCGATTGAAATGAAATGAAATGAAATAGTTTTATTCATCATGTAGGCAATTAAAATAGCGCTTATGACAAGTCAGTACAAAATAAAGAAACTTATGTAAGTACAGAAATCATATCAGCTAATATATACATAACATACATAGCATCGTCAAAATACACTGGGCAACTATAAAGTTTACTATTGTTTTATATTAGTCCAGGATTGTTAAGTATTATTATTATTGTTATTTTTTCTCTGTTTTAAAGGTCGATATGGACCATAGGCATTACCGAAACGGCACGTGGTTTAAAACTACCACCGGATCCAAAACGACCCAACCTGAGAAGACCCGGCGAAACAAACTCAGTGGGCTTACTTTACCACTGGATATTACGCGGCGCGACCCAGTCCTGAGAAGATCCAGCTAGTCAAACTCAGTGGGCTTGTTTTTGGTCCGATTTATCATACCAAAATAAATTAGGGAAATAAAAAGTCCTATTTTTATTTTAAGGTGATTGATACGGACCATGTGTACCTCTAAATTGTAGTTTTAAAACTGCCACCGGATCCAAACGCGACCCTGTCTGAGAAGCCCCGGCGAAACAAACTCAGTGGGCTTGTTTTTGGTCCAATTTCTATAATCTCAACAATAATGACTTGTCAATTTAAAATTGCCAATTTTTATTTTACGTGATCGGTCGTCTTTTTTATTAGGTATTTAAATTTTATTGATACATTTATTTAATATATTGTTTTAGTGTAGGTATTTAATATTATTGTGCAATTTATGTATAACGTACTTACTTGAACATATCATATATTATTTTATTTATAGAAACCAATCAATTTGAATAAATAGATACGCCCAACAGTCACACACATAGTCCTGACCCCACACTAGGTTAACCTGTATCGCGGGTATCAGGAACTACGAGGGACTTGCGGTCCCACAACATCCAGTCCCGAAACAAATATTTGTGGATCACACAAACATTTGTCTCGGTGCGGGAATGGAACGGCTACTCGCCCACTGTGCCACGGAGGCTGTCAAAATAGAATAGATTAGTGTTTGAGTTTTCGAAACAGTCACACAATTTGGTCGGAATTGGATTTTGTGGACGGTACAGCAAAAATTTTGCCCCCTATCACATCATGGGACGTAAATAAGCTCGGCAAAACCTGGGTACAGCACTAGTTGCAACTAGTCCCCTAGGTGCACCTCTTCGTATCCTTTCGGGGATACCGGCGTGAGCTTATGTTATGAAAAGATTTTCAAGATGTATCAATGATAGACACAAACGAAAGGGCATCGAGTTTCTCTCTATTCTAAAAAAGAGTAACGGGCGCCGCCGCCGCCGCTGCCAAAAGCTTTTGTCACGCTATCTCTTCCGAAACCGCTGGGGGTATGGGGTCGAGACCGATACCAATCGATGCAGAATAATGTGGGGAAGAAAGTAAGATATGTCTCATATTCGTCGGACTCTTAGTTTTTTTTTTTTATTTTACGCGTGATACAATAAATGTGCCTGCTTCTTTTATCTCAGAAGGCTGGCAAATACACAAGCAGATCAACAGATTTTAATCATCAGAGTATTACAAGAGGTATAGTAATTGCATTACCGACTTTTACGGAATGAGGATTTTTGCGGCCTCCGGCAAACTCATTGTTTGTATACAACGCAACAAGCTGCCATATCAATTTCTGTAAATCTGTAGTACTAGCCCGGTCTAATCCACTCACGCTGTTAACAAAACTGGCTACAGCGTGGCCCTACCAATTATAAAATCAGGGATAATGACAATGATCACAGATCCTGATTCAAACAACTCTAAAATAACAATAATACTAGCCCTGTATTATATTGCCCACTGCTGGGCACGGGCCTCCTCTACTGAATGAAAGGGGTTAGGCCTTGGTCCACCACGCTGGCCTAATGCGGGTTGGCAGACTTCACATACCTTCGAAATTCTTATGAACAACTTTCTGGTATGCAGGTTTCCTCACGATGTTTCCTTCACCGTTAAAGCAAGTGATAATTAACAATTAATACACACATAACTTAGAAAAGTCAGAGGTGTATGCACTTGGCTGGTTTCGAACCTGCGAATTTTGTCTCGACAGTCTATACTACTCCCCGCTGGGCTATCACTGCTTCAACTCTAAAATACCATCAACATTTCCATTATCATTTGAAACATTTCAACAAGGAGTACCTAAATATCAGGTGACAGGCGGCGTCGCGGTTTAACGTATGTTCAGACCATTACTCAAAGATTCGAGACGGCAAGTGTTGAATGTTACCGCGTATACATCAACTCGCGCCAAATGTCTTGGAAAATTGTTGCTGAGGATCTGTGTAATGGCCTCGAGTGTTCATTTTTTATGTACCATTTCAATATATTATTTAGGAGATTTTACAAACCTTTCAACATATATAGCACGAGTATGTGATATTTTGTATAACAGTATCATCTTAAGACTGCCTTGGTGGCGCAGTTGTAATGCGTACGCGCTACGAATGAGGCTGACGCCGAGGTTTCGGGTTCGATACCTGGGTCGAGTAAATGTGATATTGGGTTTTTCTATTACGAAAAGCTCAGTATCAGCCCGGAGTTTGAAATTTGTGCCCGGTATGGCGATAGGCTCGCCCCCTTTCACATCATGGGTCGGAGATACGCTTGCCGAAATGTGGGTGTACTGGTTACACCTCTGCCTACCCCTTCGGGGATTACTCGCGTGAGTGCGTAAGTATATATAAGTTAGGTATAGGTCGGTGAAAACGGCTAATAAAGCCTTTTTATTGACAAAAGTGTAAGGATAACGGTGGTTGACCATCACCGTAATATCTTTAATGTCTGACACATAACAAGTCTCTAATCCTTGTTTGCAATACATTTTATCTTTTCATTATAAAGAACCTTATAAAGGTATACTAAAATAAAAGTCTACAGTCATAATGTGTTTAATAAATCATTTTAAAATTTTATCAACATTTCCCAAAACGAGGACGTTAAAAGGCCATAATTCACAGGCGACACGTCCGCCCGAGCGGGCTGTTTGCGCTACACTGACGGTCCCGCCCTGCCCCGGTCGCCATGACACCGGATGCGCTTTAGGAAGCGCCGCCATGTTCCGTACCGACGCACTTCCGCTTGCAAGAAACGTGGGAAAAAAGGGTGTGAAACTGGGATTTTAAAATGTTATATTTTTAACTGCACTGCGTGGGCATAAATTTAGCACTGAAATATAGAGGAAATATATTATGTCCACATTTATGCATGGTTTTACACAATTTTATTACGTAAACAAGAGCTAAAAGTATTTCGACTGTATTTCATCTTCAATGCAATTTTCGCACCAAACAAAAACTGACCAATCACGTGTACAGAAATCGACACTTATCAAAGAGCTCACTTGGGTATCGTTCTGTAATAGAGGCCCTAGGCTATTTTATAATGACGGTTAGTAGAATTATCTCTCTATTCTAAAAAAAGTAACTGGCGCCGCCGCTGCCAAAAGCTTGTCACGCTAGCTCCTCCGAAACTGCTAGGGGTATGGGGTCGAGACTGATACCAATCGATGCAGAATAATGTGGGGAAGAAAGTAAGATATGTCTCATATTCGTCGGACTCTTAGTTTTTTTTTATGTTTTGTGGAAAAACATGGGCAAAGCCCCTAGTGTTTTTAAAATATCCAAAATTATTAAATGTAAACAATAGCATAGAAATAAATTAACTGTTTGCATATATCTCTATAAGTTTTTAAGCTAATTAAATCAAGGTTAGCTAGGAATAAAACCAAGATCAAATTAAACCGATTTACGTTGGAATATCTCGTTTGTCTTCGACTACGCCCTCGAATAAAGTATAGAGCCGATAACTACCCTCAATAATACCTAAAACAAAACGAGAACAAAGACTTCATTTAAAAGGTTATTTCAACATACAGACAGATTCATAAAGCAGTTAATGGAATAAAGGGTTCTACAGTATTTACTATTCATAGAGGTTTTCTACCAGACGGAGATATCTGTTATCTTGATTTAAAATCCGCTGAAGCGATGCGGCCCGGTTATAATTTCATTGTATGCCTCTTTGGGTGTAGGTTTGGCGAGTAGAGCGGTTAGTGATTTACGGGACCTTTTATATCGGTCCTTTTTGATTAACTTGAATGACGAGACGTGCAGGTCGCTCGCCTGATGGTAAGCGCCACGCCTGCTCATAAACAGAAGCAACGCCACACAGAACTTTGAATTACAAAGCACTGCATGGCACTGGACTGTGCTCGTCACCCCCTAAGTTGTAAAGTCTCATAATGGCCAGTATTTTTACTGTCCTTCAAACTGAAACACAACAGTGCTTACACACAGCTGTTTGGCGGCAAAAATAGACAAGCCCTGGTACCAACCCAGACGGCCTATCGCATACGAGGGATCTACCACCATTAATTTAATCTACTAGGGGCTTTACCCATGTTTTTCCACAAACCATAAAAAAAAAAAAAAAATTAAAGTCCGACGAATATGAGACATATCTTACTTTCTTCCCCACATTATTCTGCATCGATTGGTATCGGTCTCGACCCCATACTCCTAGCGGTTTCGGAGGAGATAGCGTGACAAACTTTGGCAGCGGCGGTGACGGCGGCGGTGGCGGCGGCGGCGGCGGCGCCAGTTACTTTTTTTAGAATAGAGAGATAACTAAACATTAGGAGTGAGATCTGACTTTTATGCCCGTTTTCACCATCAATCCGTAAGTTTAGGTGAGCCCCTAAGTCATTTTAAGTGTTACTTTTGTTTCCACCATCACTTAGGGGGCATCTATGTTCCTAAGGTGCCCTTTAACTACGTTTTTGTTATGGCATAGGCCGGGAAACGAGCAAGTGGGTAACCTGATGGTAAGTGATCTCCACCGCTCATGTACGCCCACAATACCAAAAGAATCATGGGTGCGCAGGGCAGTCGCGCACGATCTTGTCCATCTATAAAATTCGTGTTTCGACTTGTCACCCGCTTCATTCTCCCCTTGTTCCCCTCACCTCTTCACTGTTCGCGAGATATTCGCTTTGTTTCAACTGTCCACCGTTTCAACCGTACCCAGTCTACCCTACAAATCAAATCGCTACTCCTATGCAATAAAATCACACTCTACCACAGCGGTGAAGCAATCTCGTAGACAAAATAAATTGTCGACAGTGTCTCGACTCTTGGAGATTGTTTTTAAATGTTGTTACAATTGCGATTGTGTTGTGTGTTGTACTAGTGCAACACGGATGTGTTGTTTGCGGTTGTAATCATGTATTTGGAACAAATAATAAAAAGTAATAATAATAATAACTAGTCTGCCTCGGTGGCGCAGTTGTAATGCGTACGCGTTACGATTAAGCTAACGCTGAGGTCTCGGGTTCGATCCCCGGGTCGGGTAAAGTGGTATTGGGTTTCTCTACTGAGCATTCAGTATCAGCCCGGAGTCTGGAATTTGTGCCCGGTATGGCGATAGGCTCGCCCCCTATCACATCGTCGGACAGAGATACGCTCGGCGAAATGTGGGTGTACTAGTTACACCTCTGCCTACCCCTTCGGGGATTACAGGCGTGAGTGCGTATGTATGTATGTAATAATAACTAGTGGTCGCGTAATGGTCGAGATTCGACCTCTATATTCATAATATACATTTTGACTCTGGGCTGATACTGAGCAATCCGTAATAGAAGAACCTAATATCACTTTTACCCGACCCGGGGATCGAACCCGAGATCTCAGTTTCAGCCTCACTCGTAACGCGTACACATAACAACATGAGCCACCGAGGCAGTCGTACGGTGAGTGAGATATCCGGAGGCCCAAATCCCCTTCCCCTTCTTTCCATTAAGGTCAGCAACGCGTTCATGATTCGTCAGGTATTATGGAAGTATAGTGGACATAACTTACCATCAGGTGACCCACTTGCTCGTTTTCTGATCATTTTTACAAAAACACATCAAGTAAAAATGATAATCAAGAAACCTGCGCATTTGATTTACCTCGACTTTTTTTCAAAGTCACTTAAAAAAGCTCTATCAAACTTTGAAATGTGAAAAGTTGAAATGTTCTTAAAAGTCACCATTTTACGCGAGTATAGGAGGATTAATGCATCGTTGTGCTACTCAGTTAACTTCTAACCTTTACTTATACACTTCTAGGTGGACAATCGCGAGGAAAAGTGAAGTTGATAGCCACTAACTACTAGAGACAATTTCAGTTTATTTTATTTACCTAAATGACGAAACGAGCAGTTCGCTCGTCTGATGGTAAACGTAACATCAACCCATAAACAGACGCAACACCACACTGAACTTTGTATTACAAAGCTCTGCATGACATTGGAATACGTTCGTTATCCGGAAACAAAATAGTACGTTTTTAATGCTTATTAATTTCACTGGCTTCAAATCGAAACATAATAGTGGTTACACACTGCTACTTAGCGGCAAAAATAGACTAGAATAGAAGGCGAGCCAATCGCCATGTGGGGCCCAAAATACCGGTGAATTACCCGAACAAAACACGTGTATTTATATTTATTGCCTGACCTTAGAATCAAACACAATTCCGCACAAATGTCACAGCCTAGGTACGCTAGTACGAGACCAATTAAACAACGAGCACACAATTTGTCTCGCTTTATGGGTGTGCATGGGCAATGGTGACTCATCTACTAGGTTTCCTATCGTCTACTATAAGGGTCTCGTTAGCCTACGACGGAACTCAAGCTATCTTCTTTATTCAAATTATTGTATAGACTTTTTTACAACGCAATTATAAGGCTATCTAATAATAATAATACTAGCTCTGTATTATATACGTCCCACTGATGGGCACGGGCCTCCTCTACTGAATGAGAGGGGTTAGGCCTTAGTCCACCACGCTGGCTTAATGCGGGTTGGCAGACTTCACATACCTTCGAAATTCTTATGAAGAACTTCTCACGTATGCAGGTTTCCTTCACCGTTAAAGCAAGTGATAATTAACAATTAATGCACACATAACTTAGAAAAGTCAGAGGTGTATGCACTTGGGGTTAGTTTCGAACCTGCGACTTTCGTCTCGACAGTCCATACCACTCCCCGCTGAGCTATCACTATAAGGGTACCTAGATGTGTATCAAAGTTCGGCAGCCACAGAGCAGCGGTGACAGTGCGTCGACTTCGTGCAACTACATAAAACTACAAAGTTGGTAATGCGGTGGATAATCAGCTCAGCGGTTATGTTGCCGCGGGGATTCAACGTGGATTAAAAATGTATGCAAGCGTAAATAAATTTTTGGTATATCTGGATGTATTTAGTTTTAGACAAAGGTCGATTATGTTCAAGCTATTCTAAGTACAAAAGAAGGATTATGATTCTACAAAATTGATACCGTTCATAATTGAGTAGAGTGACCACTAGAGTGGTAGAGCCACGCTGTAGACACTTTTTTCTACAGCATGAATGGGCCGGCTCGTCCGGGTCGTTACCACTGTCTCACAGAAAACCGACGTAAAGTAGCAGCTTGCTGCTGCGTTCCGTCCGGTGAGTGAGATATCCGGAGGCCCCAATCCCCCTCCCATTCCCAATCCCTTAATTATCCCTTTCCTTAAGTTCGACAACGCGCCCATAATTCTTTTGGTATTGTGGGCGTACATGGGCGGTGGAGATCACTAACCATCAGGTAACCCATTTGCTCGTTTGCCGACCTATGCTATATAAAAAAAAAACAATCGTATATATACCTTTATGGATTATTCTACATCTTGTATTTTTTTTAAATATACATCAAAATTGCTGAATACTAAAACTGGGCATATATCATAATTAGATGTGTAGCAATAAAATCGATCAAAGAATTAATAATAATAATAAATACACCCAACAGTCACACACATAGTCCTGACCCCACACTAGGTAAACCTGTATCGTGGGTATCAAGAACTACGAGGGACTTGCGGTCCCACAACACCCAGACCCGAGACCAATATTTGTGGTTCACACAAACATTTGTCCCGGTGTGGGAATCGAACCCACGGCCTCTCGCTTCGCAGCCGTCTACTCGCCCGCTGCGCCACGGAGCTGTCAAATTAACTCCACACATCATCCAGTCGACATACTTTTCATTTTTTTACAGAATTTTATTGTGATTGTTGGATCTAGAATTGAACCCAGGAATTCACCGGTTTCACAGCCAAGTACGTTAAGACTAGACCAGTGAGACCAACATAAAAAACATATCCTCATACATACATACGCACTCACGCCTGTAATCACCGAAGGGGTAGGCAGAGGTGTAACCAGTACACCCACATTTCGCCGAGCGTATCTCCGTCCCACGATGTGATAGAGGGCGAGCCTATCGCCACACCGGGCTCAAATTCCAGACTCCGGGCTGATACTGAGCATTTCGTAATATCCACTTTACCACTTTACCCGACCCGGGATCGAACCCGAGACCTCAGCGTTAGCCTCAATCGTAACGCGTACGCATTACAACTGCAACAACGAGGCAGTAAAAAAAAGGAAAAAAAATATCCGTTACCATATTAAACTAAAATATATTTCTACTGTGTTCATCTGATCGGATTTATGAGTTAATCTTCGATCGGTTCGACGTCGACCGATGATACAAACTTTCATAACTTCGCAGGTGACGCTAAATTAAGTCAGTTGGTGTTTTTGCGCCAAATAAATATACTTTTAGTTTGAAAAGTACTTATATTATGGTAAATTTGATGCTACTTCGAGTTTAATCGGACTATAAATCAACCGAGCACATTATCTCGTCTCTGCATCACTTAAAGGTAAGGTGGTAGGTAGACAATACCTCGAGAATATACAGTATGTGTTTTGTATGTCAAGTTTAAATAAATAAACTATGAATAAAGTACTTTTATAGACACAGCCTCCGTGGCGCGGCGGGCGAGTAGCGAAACGAGAGACCGCGGCTTCAATACGGTAGGTGACTAAATTTTTTAATTGTTTAAATCAATAGGTTACGTTACTCAAAATCTATTGCAAAAATAATTTTATAAATCGGACCAAAAATAAATAAGTTAGAAGCCATTCAAATCCTGTAGAAGGGGTAATTTTCAAATGACAGACGACGCAAACTTTGACGTCATTGTGTATAATGTTCATTTAGTGCACGCGTGCAAGCGACATAGTGAGATATCCCTACTACGCACCCACTTTTCCTCATAACAACATTTAAAGTCATAACTGCGGGTACATTTCTCAACCAATTTTGAATGTGTTTTAATAAAAGGGTTTCTTTTGCGTATCATTTTCTGTTGCTTATAAGGTAATGCATAAAATTCAATACAGGAAACTACCCTATTCCCGGACCGAGACAAATGTTTATGCGATCTATAAATATTTGTTTTGGATCTGGATACTGTGGGACCGAAAGTCCCTTGTAGTGCCTGATACAGATTACCTATTAGTGTACAGTCAGGACTATGTGTGTGACTAACTATGTGTTTAGAATATATCCAACGATCAAACTAAACACTATAAAGTACATATACGCACTCACGCCTGTAATTCCCGAAGGGATAGGCAGAGGTGTAACCAGTGCATCCACATTTCGCCGAGCGTATCTCCGTCCCATGATGTGATAGGAGCCTATCGCCATACCGGGCACAAATTCCAGACTCCGGGCTGATACTGAGCATTTCGTAATAGAAAAACCCAATACCACTTTACCCGACCCGGGGTTCGCACCCGAGACCTCAGCGTTGACCTCAGTCGTTACGCGTACGCGTTACAACTGCGCCAGTGAGGCAGTAATAGTACTACAAACTATAAAGTAAGTACACAATGTGTAACAAAAACACTGTTGGGCGTTTTAACTGTGATATCAGAATCGATATTAAAACGTAATTATATTAAACGTGCCGTGCCTCCGGCTTCGTCAATATACACAGAAATTCAGATGTAATTAACATTTTTTAAATAACATGCTCATTTTTTAAGTTATATGTGTAAGGATAATATCTCGCTTCTGTTTATTTTTATTTATTTAACTATTTTTATTAAGCTATATGTCTATATGTCTATCTTCACGGCACAAAAGAGGCCAACAGGGTTTTTTTTACATACTGTATAAATACTCCGAACAATTGAAAGTAGATTAAAATACGTTTCGTATAAACCCAACAATACAATAGCATTCTCAAGACATATAATTTCACATAATAACAGGAAGTTGTTTGGGTTACAAAGGTCTAAGATCATGATATTTATGTGAATTCCGGATTTTGTATTGCGAAATTCGTATAACGACACAGACCAATATGCCTAAAGACGCTACAAAGACTGGTGTCTTGGTTACATACATATAACAAAAAACCGTAATTTACTAGGCCGCGTCATACTATTATTATTTAGCAAATTGTATGTTACTGCTTCGTAAATAAGAATTTTCTGTTGTATTCTCGTCTGTATCATGATCAGCCTTTGAGAAACGAAAAGCGTTGAACACGCTTCTGGCAATCAATTTCGACTTGACATGAGGCTTGATTGCTCCATCATGAGATACTGTTGTGGGCTTCACGTTGCACGCTTCGCACGCTAAATTTTAATTGTGTTGATTTATTTATGACTAATTGTATGTTTTTTGTATTTAATATGTTGATTTAATGTGACTGTGAATGTATTATTATGAATTTGTAACAAGTCTATGATACTTGAAAATAAATGATGATTATTATTATTATAAGATTTGACAGTTGATTAGTTAATTGTTACATTGATTTTATTTTTATTTATTTATTATTATCAATCAGCCTTTTAGAAACCAGGCGTTAATCATCCAATGGAAACGAGGGATGAGTCACGTCACGCAACTTTACTTATCTTGGTGTGGAGGGTTACATGGGTTACGTGTAACATGGTGTCTTGTGAGTTTATTTGTCTGTGTAAAGCAATATGGCTCTCTAATTATTTTTGTAAGCTGTAATCACATTCCGGTACTTGTAAAATTAAATTACATGCGACTTGCTGTAGCTCGGAGCCAAATGAAAAGGTGCATAGTTAAACGTGACAAATTATTTTAGAACACGATAAATTTCCGAATAAAAACCATCAATAGAAACTGATAATTCGTAACTGATACTTAAAATTCTCTAAATGGTAGAGCCACGCTGTAGGAAGTCTATGCAGTTACAATTTGAAGTTATTAAATCCCTGTTTCATATAAGCTGCGTCTCCTTTAAGCACTTAATAACATGTGTTGATAGCATGAAATGCAAAGTTATTTTTTTGGTGCAGATGCATATTTAAGGTACGTTTTGCGAAGCGCGGCCGAGACACACGGTGAGAACAACATGTCTACTTTAAATGCAATAAAAAAATAAATAGGAAAGCGCGCCGCGTGACCGATTCACTCGCTAATTATCCATGAAATTTGCAAAACCCATAAAACAATATTGCTACCGTCATCAGTATTGACCGAAGCCATTTAATTTTTCAGCACCATCTGAAATTCACTTTGACGTAACGCAAATAAATGTGCTGTTACACTGCATGAATAATGAAGGCAGTCCGCAATAGGGCTGCCAGGTTGTACAATTTAATACAAAAACTTTAAAAAAACATGGAGTACCAAAATGGGTGTGTTGGGTAATCAATTTGTGTTATTTTTGTAGCACTGGTTGGTAAATGAGTAAGGATAGACAGAGTCAGGAATGAGCACGTTAGAGGGAGTTTGAAAGTGGCATCTATGGTGTATAAGATGAAAGGGAACCGCCTGTCTTGGTATGGACATGTTATGAGAAGAGAGGGTACATAGAAACATATGTGGGTAAGAAAGTGATGAATATGAATGTTGATGGATGGAAAGGTAGAGGAAGGCCAAAGAAAAGGTGGATGGAGTGTGCGAGGAAGGAGATGAAAGAAAGAGGGGTGAATGACGAGACGACGGCTCATAGACATCTATGGAAGAAGAAGACATGCTGCGCCGACCCCAAATAGAATTGGGACCAGGGCAGGAGAATGATGATGGTTGGTAAATGAGCAAGAGGTTCACATGGGCAAGGTAAGCGATCCCCAACGACCATAAATAGCCACAAAACCTAAATCATGAGGTACATGGCAGATCTTAAAAAAGCTATGATTGAGGGATTGAAAAGGATAGAGGGAATTTAGGCCTTCGGATATCTCACTCTTCGGATGCCTCGGTGGCGTAGTTATAATGCATCCGACTCTGAGGTCTCGAGTTCGATCCCCGGGTCGGGAAAAAGTTATATTGGGTTTTTATATTGCGAAATGTTCAGTGTCAGCCTGGAGTCTGGATGTGCGCAGTATAGCGATAGGCTCGCCCCCTGTCACATCATGGGACGGAGATACGCGAAATGTGGGTGTACTGATACACCTCTGCCTACCCCTTTGGGGATTACAGACTTGAGTGCGTATGTATGTATATCTGAAATTTTTAAACGCAACAGCAAGCTTAATTCATGCTCTATTTAATAGTTGCTTGGGATTGGATTTTGTCCCCGATACAACGATAGGTTTGCTCGCTGTCACACGATTTGTGGGTGTATCGGCTACTCCATCTACCCCTTGGGAAATACAGGCGGAAGTTTATCAATAGATGAACGTATCCTGAAAGTCAATTGGGTTGTGCTTGCGGCTTTGCCAGTGTGAATGTATTTTCCGGGATCAAAAGTAGGTATTTTAGGTCCTAATCCAGGTCATGACCTGCCTGTGTACCAAATTTCATCAAAATCCGATAAGCCGTTACATTGTGATTGATTAACAAACAGAACTCACAAACATTCAAGCTCTTACATTTTTAATAGAAGTAGGATTTGACAACCCTATTACACAATACCGCGTAAAACCAATAAACGTTGCGAGTGGGTAACTCGCGGGGTAAATATTTGCAGTGCATTCGACGTGACGGTGTCGTGTCGGTTACGTGTTGTTTGTATGCTGTTGCCGGTTTAGGTTTGTTGTTAAAAGCGCATTTTATTTATATAAAGCGCTTTAATTGAAAGTGTTTACTCAAAACTTTTACATTAGAAAATGACGAAGAGCATAATGTTCTTCATTTTATGCTTTAAATTATATAAACTGCTTCGGTGGCTCAGTTGTAATGCGTACACGTTACGATTGAGGTCAACTCTGAGGTCTCGGGTTCGACCCCCGGGTCGGGTAAAGTGGTATTGGGTTTTTCTATTACGAAATGCTCAGTATCAGCCCGGAGTCTGGAATTTGTGCCCGGTATGGCGATAGGCTCGCCCCCTATCACATAAGGGACGGAAATACGCTCGGCGAAATGTGGGTGTACTGGTTACACCTCTGCCTACCCCTTCGGGGATTACAGGCGTGAGTGCGTATATGTACTACTAGACAAGCTGCGCGGTACATAGAAATTGTACCACTAAGTTGCGGTCAATCGACCGTAACTCAATGTTACCATCTCGCTTACTCGCAACTAGAACCTATCGCGCTACTTGTCTGTGAGCTGTCAAACTCCGCGTTATGTGACGCAATTTTACTTCTAAACAGCCCGTCTAGTGGTATACATTAAAGTCTATGCCTCAATGCCATCGCTTTACGACATCCATAAATACATCATTATTGACGAACCTAGTGGAATATGCAAATCCATCGACATTCATCATTAGAACATCGTTTATTCCAAAATGTTTTATGAGCTCTTTTCGTAAATTATTTATGTCGACAGAAAATGTAATCAATTTGAAATGATGGATGTTCCTTTAAATGCTGTTTTCTCAATTCGGTGAGTTTTTATTGTGTATATCTTTTTTTTTCATTTACTAGGGGCTTTGCCCATGTTTTCCACAAAACATAAAATAAAAATAAAACTTAAAGTCCGACGAATATGAGACATATCTTACTTTCTTCCCCACATTATTCTGCATCGATTGGTATCGGTCTCGACCCCATACCCCCAGCGGTTTCGGAGGAGATAGCGTGGCAAGCTTTTGGCAGCGGCGGCGGCGGCGCTAGTCACTTTTTTTAGAATAGAGAGATATGTACAATCGATGTCAATGGTGGAACGATTTTGTTAAAAAAATTGATCGATAGAGTTTAGCTGCAATGTGAATGGAAACAAATGTGGTTAAGATCCAGTGACGGTGTATGGAGTAAAAAAAAATTTATTCCTCAACGGATAATAGTACAATCGTCGCGGTTTTTTTATTGTATTGGAATAATTTACCTGCCATAGTTACCTAATGCTAATAGCGTCCCCGCAGCCCCGACCGAACAAGCGCACCCGGAGGAACACCGTTGGGTTTTAGTCCGTGGGAGTCGGACATAACCGCCCCGGCTGACCACGCGGTGGGGTGGTCAGTGGTGGGGGTATACCCATAAAGGGTTTCCCAACGATAAAAAAAGGAATAGGTACCTAATACTAAAAGTTTAAACAAAATTTAAAAATTGACCAAAATTAACACTGAAAAGTCTCTGTGTTTGACGATTGCCAGTTCTTTCTCCTACTAAATCCAGTCCAGCCAAAGGTAGTCTGGAAGAAATGGCAGTTAGCGATAAGACCGCCATATAAACATTTTTTATTTGTAAGTTTAAGTTTACTTACAATAAAAAGTTTTTAAATAAATAAGATTCTATTCACGGTCAATGAACCAAAATCCTATATCCAGAAAATTTCTTTTTATTTACTAAAAATCAACACAAATTTTCCTAGAAGCAAAGCCTGGTGTATTTCTTGTGATATGTAAGTCCGTGTCAGGGTGTCCAAGAGCGCTGTGTAAGACACCACCCGGCCCTCATAAATTACTCTTTGAATGAGACCTCGACGCCGTAAATTTCGGACCTCGGCGAAAATATTTCAACGTAGTGTCCGTCTTACTTTTTCCATAATTTATGTTTCACTTACATTTAGACAGGGATGGTATTTCTCAAATTCTTACCGATAAATTAGCTATTCTTTTTGGTCCACAGGTAAATGAGGAGATTTGACACTTCCGATGGTCGCGCTAAGCCACTACTGTTAGTGACGTCGTCATCTCTCAACGCCATCCTGACGACTACAATATCGCCGTGCGTCAGTGACGCTATCATGAATGGACTCCTAGTTTTACGTAGTGTACTAAAATACAGACTAGCAGACGCGGCGACACTGGCGCTATGCCACCCACGGGTGCATCGCTTGACGCTATGATCGGAAGTCTATCTTTAATTTTACTGAACACTATGTATTCGTTTTTAGGGTTCCGTACCCAAAGGTACCAACGGAACTCTATTACAGAGCTTGCGCCGTCTGTCTGTCTGTCCGCGCTATCGTTTGAATCGTAATAAGTAGCTGGCTGATATATTCGCATAATATGTGTTATTATAGCGCTTAATAAATAGTAAAAAGAACCAAAAATAAAGATTTAAGAGTGTGGGTTGATTCCGTACCATCGGCGCGCGAGTTCCAATCGCACTTGGCAGGTTTTTATTAAATCCCTCGTTTTACAAGGTGGTAGGTCCCTCGTTTGCGAGAGACCGGCTGGGTTGGTACCACCGCTTTGTCTATTTCTGCCGCCAAGCAACAATGTGTAAGCACTGTTGTGTTCCGGTGTGAAGGACATTGAGGCCAGTGTAATTACTGGGCATTATGAGACTTAACACCTTATGTCTCGGGGTGACGAGCGCAGTCCAGTGTCATGCAGTGCTTTATTTAAAGTTCTGTGTGGCGTTGCTTCTGTTTATGGGCAGGCGTGGCGCTTACCATCAGGCGAGCGACCTGCTCGTCTAGTCATTCAATCTAATTTAAAAAAACCTATTTAGTCTCTAGTCTCTAATTTCAATAATCGTAGTGATGGTGTCAGGGCGCGAATCACCATTTCATTGAGAGTAGATCTAGCTCAGTAGAGAGACAATGACAGTAATGAAGAAGCGGACAACTAGGAGGACTGCTGGATTTCATCCTTACGTAGTCAGTATGACTGCCTCGGTGGCGCAGTTGTAATGCGTATTCGTTACGACTGAGACTCACGCTGAGGTCTCGGGTTCGATCCCCGGGTCGGGTAAGTGCAACTAAATGATCTAATTACATTATATAAAATTGTTAATTCACAATTGGACATTACTTTGTTAGGCCACGTGTCATTCAGGGTCCCTAATAGATCTAACCGCAGACAACATTTGTTCTCAGTACCTGTAACAACTAATAAGGTAGCACATAACAGTCCGTTTAACTCGAATGTGTAACTGTTACAATGATCACTGCAAGGATTTGGATATCTTTCACCAGAGTATAGGCCATTTTAAGGCAAATCTAAAAGCATTACCAACCTAACACTATGCCGCACTTCCCATTTTATTAAACAGGAACATAATTTTAGTTTTGGTCTATTCGAATGTTGTGCGCGGTTTTTATCGGTGTACGAATTTAAATGATAGCTCCATGTTTTGTAATAAGTTACTGTGTTAATTTGTACATTGTTACCGTGTCAAATAATAAAAAAAATAAAAAAAAAATAAGTGATATTGGGTTTTTCTATTACGAAAAAGCTCAATATCAACCCGGAGTCTGGAATTTTCTCCGGTATGGCGATAGGTTTGCCCCCTATCCATCGTGGAACGGAGATGCGCTCGGCGAAATGTGGGTGTACTGGTTACACCTTTGCCTACCCCTTCGGGGATTGCAGGCGTGAGTGCGTATGTAGTCAGTACACCATCCAGCCGCACGAAGCGCTTCGCTTCCTCTTTTATCATGCGCTCTACTGAGGATTGTAATCCTTTGTCTGTCTCTGTATTTCCACAACACTATAATCTGGGGATATTCAAAGTTACAGTGAATAGCAAATACTTTAATGTATACTACTAGACAAGCTGTGCGGTACATAGAAATTGTATCACTAAGTTGCGGTCAATTGACCGTAACTCAATACTCCCATCTCACTTAGTCTTAACTAGAACCGATATCGCGCTCTCTGTTTGTGAGCTGTCATACTCCCGCCGTTTTGTGACGTAATTTTACTTCTAAATAGCCCGTCTAGTAGTATACATTAAAGACCTATTTATTTCTTTAATAAAAAAATAAGACTTATACTTTTTATGGCGACAGGCTCGCCCCCTATCACATCATGGGACGGAGATACGCTCGGCGAAATGTGGGTTACACCTCTGCTTACCCCTTCGGGGATTACAGGCGTAAGTGCGTATGTATATATTATGTATGTATTTTACTTTTTTAACATGGTTAAGGTTGGATGTGTCGGAAGTGCTGATAGTCACGTAAGAGTCAAACGTCGGCGTCAGTGATTCTCTCTTCTGTTACCCTGTTAAATGTGACATCATGACATGGGACACTACTGTCGAATCATCTCCCATATATTTAGATAGTAAGTAGTTCGAGACTGACGCCGGTGACGCGATCTTCGGAAGTCTATTTTAACTACATTATTTTCCTTTCAATACTTATTCCCTACATTTGCCAGAGTTTCCCAGACTATGCCCGATCGATGGCGATCTCGTATCACTTACAAGTTCACAAAACAAAGGTTCAAAACTTCTGCATTATTCAACCTAAACATTTCGCACAAATACAACGCCCAAACGATATTTTGATGATACCAAACCGACGCTTAAATAACTTTAAACGTTTTCAAAAATATGTTACGGGCGGTAACATTTGTATCATCTACACTAATATTATGAAGAGGAAAGATTTGTATTTTTGTATGTAAAAACTTAAAAACTACTGGACCGATTAAGAAAGCTACATTATCACTGAGTAACATAGGCTACTTTTTATCCCGGAAAAGGCCGTTCTCGCTGGCGGAGCCGCGAGCAAAGGCTAGTATTTGATATTTACGTACGATTAGCCACTATAAGTAAAGAAGTTATGAAAATTCTTTTTTTTTATTATTAACCTTTTGACTGCCTCGGTGGCGCAGTTGTAATGCGTACGCGTTACGGCGCTGAGGTCTCGGGTTCGATCCCCGGGTCGGGTAAAAGTGATACTGGGTTGTTCTATTAGGAAATGCTCAGTATCAGCCCGGAGTCTGGAATTTGTGCCCGGTATGGCGATAGGCTCACCGCTTATCTTATCATGGGACGGAGATACTCGTACGTTCGGCGAAATGTGGGTGTACTGGTTGCACCTCTGCCTACCCCTTCGCGGATTGCAGGCGTGAGTGCGTATCCTCTTACATGAGGCCAGAAAGGTCACGAAAGACATTAGTCTTCTATCGTTTCTAGATATCTATATAACAAAAAAATAATATAAAATATATTATAAATCTAAGTACTCCTAAATGTTTTAGCTTCAAACGAACACTATGATAATATAAAAGGTATTATTTAATAAACAAAACACTAGTAAACAAACCACTTAAGAACATAAACATCTAAATGCTTAGAAAACGGTAGGTTAATAAATTCATTCCCAAAGAATATTTCTTTAAGTTCTCGCCACACTGCTACGTGTAAGACGTTAAATCTGGAGGTGAATTCTCGTAATTTAAAATGTTCAATATATCATTCCAATCTAGTCTGTGTCAAGAAACTTGCAATGGTATTCTATTAAACCAATAATCAAAGTCAAATGTGAACATAGATCGTAATGAGATCGAGAGTAGAATAAACGTCAAAATTGTGACTGAATTGAGATTGCAGTGACATCGAGATGAGATTATATTGACACCAGACTGAACTTAAAGAGCAGAATTTATTTTATTATTCAAATCAAAATCTAATCTCAGTTAAAATTCATTCGCTGTGTCTGTTAAATACGAGAATTGCCCTCCTGTTTTTCAATATTTGTTGTCACATTATTTAAAAAGAAACGTCAGCGTCCACGTCGAAGTATGGCGTTACACTATCTATAATGAAAGTTAAATAATTATTCCCACTACAATACACACAAAATAGTACACAGAATAGTATAAAAATATGAGAAATCTATTTAAAAACACACACAAACTCGACTAGTAGCGCCCTCTACTGAACGTACCTTTAAGCCGATTTTTTTTAAAAGCCAATTTTGATAGGCGAGGCTTCATGCGCCCCGAACGTCCTGAAAACACACGTGACTGCTTAATAACACAGATTGTTATCTTATAAATAGGAATATTAAATAGGCGCAATATTTAATCCCTATATTAATATGGACTTGTCATAATCATGATGCAATCAACTTTGAGGCTGATTGGCAAGTCAATCCGAAATCGAGTTTTACCACTAAATCTGTTTAAGAAACTTCAAATCGGAGGTAAATTTGATTTACATGTTAAGTGGTGAAACTCGCTTTAGGATCGTCATGAAAATCGGCCTTAGAGTTGGTGAATAAATCCCATGAATATTCTTTATACTCTATTATAGAGATTCATTTATCGACAGCCTCCGTGGCGCAGTGGGCTAGCCGGCTGTGAAGCTAGAGGCCGCGGGTTCGATTCCCACACCGAGACAAATATTAGTGTGATTCACGAATAAATTTTTCGGGTCTGGGTATTTTATCCCCACAGGGTTGAGGTCAGGCAGGTGGCCGGTTGTAAAACATACAAGCCGAATCTAGGAGTGCAATAAGGGCAGGTAGAAGAAGAAGATTCAGATACATTTTTGAACTATTGATTTATTTATTCATTTTAGAGATCGAGTTGACAGAACTCAACACATGCCAAAAAAAAAAAAAATTAATCATGGCTTAGATCTTTTAGAATGCTTAAAAAATCGATAGCCAGTATTATCCTCGAGTATAACATTACACTTAATACTATGTATTAATTCAACGCAGTTTTATAAAACCTTAGCTTTTGTCTCTCTCTTAGCAAGGATGACGCTTTTTAATGAAAAGTAATTATACTCGTTGAATGGAAACGGCCCTGATGAGTCCGCTCGCACCCTGATTGCAAGTAATCCAATTCTAATACTATCTCAAACGTTTTAAGTTAGGATTGATATCCACTGAAGCCGTGATGAAATTAGTTGGTGAATAAAACTAAGGAAATAAGAGGATATATAAAGCACGAGATAAAGTCAAAACTGCCTCGGTGGCGCAGTTGTAATACGTACGCGTTAAGATTACGCTAATGCTGAGGTCTCGGGTTCGATCCCCGGGTCGGGTAAAGTGGTATTGGGTTTTTCTATTACGAAATGCTCAGTATCAGCCCGGAGTCTGGAATTTGTACCCGGTATGACGATAGGCTCGCCCCCTATCAGATTATGTGACGGAGATACGCTAGGCAAAATGTGGGTGTACTGGTTACACCTCTGCCTACCCCTTCGGGGATTACAGGCGTGAGTGCGTATAAATTCAAGACTTTTTTAAGATGCCTAATTTTTATCCGCAGGAGGTGGTGACAGGGCATAGTGGCTGCTTCAATCGAATCGCGTTCGGGAATCCAGTGTATATCCAGTAACTTCAGGCCGGCATAATTCTGCGTCGGGAGACGTGATCTTATTAACTGTTAATATTAAACATATTTTTTACCAAATAGAAAAATGTATTTGTGGTTAATGGTTATTTTATTACACAGTTATTTAATAGAGTGATCTCTATAATTATTGCGTATATTCTTCTAGCTATGTAAAGGTAATTTCCCTTTTCATATTTTCCTACATACAATATCTAGCAGACATCCAATTTTTAAAAAATCTAAAATTCTACTGTACGTGTGTATGTGACTGAACTCCTCCTAAACGGTTGGACCGATTTGAATGTTTTTTTTTGTATGCGTTTGGGTGGCGCCCTGGATGGTTTAGATTCACAATTGGACCCGGTAGGTGGCGCTGCTGTAGTTGCGGGTGAAACCGCGCGGGACAGCTAGTTTTTTATATAATTTCAATATTTTTTAAGTTAAATAAATATGTACAAAAAAACTGCCTTAACGGAAGACATACACGTAAAAATCCTAAAATAAATCCTTAATCTGAAGAAATAGGTATCTCTTTCTAAACATCCGCCTGTCTCCGCTTCCGCACAAGTAGATACCGTGCCTTATTCCCCGGTATAGGATAATCCTAGCACCGTCAGCTGACACGGATCTTTGTCTCTGATCTGACACAGACTTTATATTAACACGACTTCTTGTATATTTCAGCTTTGGCAAGGTGTATTTAGGTGGATATCTAAAGATACGTTGTAAGCGACCGAGACAGGAGTACGCGACACGCGACGACGGAGACATAAGCGATAGCTCAGCGGGGAGTGGTACGGACTGTCGAAACGAAAGTCGCAGGTTCGAAACCAAACCCAAGAGCATGCACTCCTGACTTTTCAAAATTACGTGTGTATTCATTGTTAATTATCGATTGCTTTAACGGTGAAGGAAACACCGTGAGGAAACCTGCATACCTGAGAAGTTCTCCATAAGAATTTCAAAGGTATGCGAATTCTGTCAACCCGCATTAGGCCAGCGTGGTGGTCTAAGGCCTAACCCCTCCTCTCATTCAGTAGAGAAGGCCTATGTCCAGCAGAGAGACATGTATAATACAGGCCCAGTATTATTAATAAATAATTGATTGTCACAGTCGCGGTCTTCTATCTTGGTAACCCGAAATTTACCTAGAAAATTTATATTAGATTACAAGATTCACCTCCCTACAAGAGTGGTAGAGCCACACTGTAGACAGTTTATATTCAGCATGAATGGGCCAGCTCGACCGGGTTGTTACCACTGTCTTACAAAACACCGACGTAAAGTGGCGTTTTATTGTTGCGTTTCATACGGTGAGTGAGATATCCGGAGTCCCCTCCCCTTCTCAATCCCTTTCGTTTAAGGCCAGCAACGTGTCAACGATTATTCTAGTATTGTGAGTGTTCATGGGCGGTGGGGATCACTTACCGACAGGTAGATCCGTGGCTGCTGCCGCTGCTACTTCGTGACCCGTCTC
Source organism: Mimas tiliae (assembly GCA_905332985.1). Classification (NCBI taxonomy): domain Eukaryota; kingdom Metazoa; phylum Arthropoda; class Insecta; order Lepidoptera; family Sphingidae; genus Mimas; species Mimas tiliae. Next base: position 415,986 of record HG995249.1, read on the forward strand.
TTAGGGGACTAGGAAGCACCTCACAATAAGGACGCCTTTCGACGTCACAGGCAGCACGATATATACCATACCTTGGAATATACATTAAATACGAAGCATAAACGCTACGCTGCCGCGACCCTAGACGGTCCCAGTTAGTCGCCACTTATGAAAGGCAGGGAATACCGTGGTAGAATTCTACAAAACCCCCAATCCACAGGGCCGATATTCTATGCCCTCTGAACCGACAGAGTCGACATACCCACTTGTTCGTTTACCGGCATATGCTATTAAAAATTTAGCGACCATATTGCTATCGTAGCGCGTCGCGGTCTCCGGTCACGGTCGTGCACATCCAGCACAAGTCTCCTTTATAGTATCGACTTTCCGAAAGCAACAATCTGAAGGTCAATTCTCGTAATTTTAAACGTTCAAAATATCATTCCGATCTAGTCTCAGCGTCAAGAAAGTTGCAAATGGCATTCTCTTAAACCAATAATCAACCTTCAGTTGATTTCCAAGCAAACATAATTAAACAATTCTCAATTATCAACATTTTCTGAACAAAGGGATCATCGGATTAGAGACGTTGATCTTAAGCTTTGTTTCAGACGTTAATAACAAAATGATTCAGTCAAAGCCATTCTTACCTCGTTCAATATTAAACGACAGATTTGAAGCTTTAAAAAGATTTTTAGGTTAAAGGATTTGTTTGTACATTTGTGGCAGATGTTTTATTAAAGTGAAGTAAAGACTGATAAGTAAAGTTACGAAAAATATTTTTTCATTGTATCTATTTCACAAAAAAATGATAATGCATAATTATATTACATATACTTAATATTTCCTATCTATATATGACTGTATATCACATTTAAAACAAAGATGCGTAAACAAATATTTATTGGTGCACGCATAAATGTCTTGGTGCGGGGATCGAACCCGCGGCCTACCGTCTCACAGTCTGCTACTCGACTACTGTGACACAGAGCGTGTCAAAATAAATAAATAATTTTAGTTTTTATTTCTAAATAGTTATATTTAATCCAACAACAGACGATACAGCAACTAGCTAACAAATATAGTGTAAAAAATTATAAACTTAATTTTACAAAACTGCAACAACTAAATGAGGTTCCGTATTATCAATACTAATAAAACTAAAGTTTTCTAGGCTTTTACTTCAAGTAATGCTTGGTTAGGAACTGTACCAAACTTACTTAGTACAGATAGGCTTAAAGCCATCCTTTATTTATTAAAACAATTTAAACTCGGTAATATGTAAAGTACGACAGGAGAGAGCGTCGCATTTACTAATTACTTACATCTGAATTAACATAATGTAAAATGTACCGTACTGAAGGTATACAAATAATCTCATAAAATATAATAGCTTTGTAAACTCATTATACTGAAATATATATAATAAAAAAGCGTTATTTGATAACCTAAAGATGAACTGGAATATAATGAAGACACAAAATTAAGTGAAAATGTGCAATCTATTTCGCAATTTTTGCAAAAGCACCTTAATACTAATTACATAACATATTAATTATATTGTAATTTGTAACATGTGCAAGCATAATTTAGAAGCAAGAACCTTTAATACACCTTTAGGTGTAGCGTAGTCACTTTGCCGAGCCAGGATAAAAAAAAAAAAAAGTGAATACTTCAACTTACCAAACCCCTTTAAATACATAGTGTGTCCCACTGATAACATTTTACAGCGAGTGAACACCGTTCCTCCGGCTACCGAGATAGGGTCAGCGTAGAACGTCGTAGAAGTGCTCGAGTATGCATTTTATCAAACTTAATTCTGCTCAAAGATTTATATTAGATAACATAAAACATTCAAATAAAGTTAAAAATTTACTCTCACATTGCAGATCTGGCGAAAAAATACGTGCGTATACGATGGATAATAAAATCCTTACCTTATGCAATTTCAATAGAGTTCTAAATAACTTGCAAGAACAATTACGAGTATTACTGTACCACGATACTTCCATTGAAAAATTATATCTTGCATCCTATTTTGGTCTGCAAACGAGCAAGTGGGTCACCTGATGATAAATTATCTCCATCGCCCATAAACACCAAATCAGAAGAATCATGGATGCGTTGCTGACCATATAGGAAAGGATCACAGAATACGAAACGGATGGGAGATTTTGATCTCCGGATATTCACTAGTTAGTAGGTCTGTCGTATGCGAGAGGCCGTCTGGGATGATAACATGGTTTTGTCTATTGCTGCCGCCAAGTAGCAGTGTGTAAGTACAACAGTACTTTCAAAAGACATTGAACCGAATGAAATTACTGGTCGTTATGAGACTTAACATCTTGAGTCTCGGGATGGTGAGCGCAGTTCAATGCCATGCAGTGCTCTGTAATCCAGAGTTCTGTGTCGTGTTGCTTCTGTTTATGGACAGGCGAGCAACCTGCTCGTCGTTATTCAGCAAGTACTTTAAAAAAGCTGCTACTTTACGTCTGTTTCCCGTGAGAGTCCATTTTCAATTCTATATGAATTACATACGGTCGAAATTTTATCAGTAACAAAATGCGCGAGCATACTCCAGCAGTACTCAGTCATGTTTGCGCTGACCCTACGTGTATGTATAAGAGTTGTATTTACATATTGTGGGGCTGGCAGAGTTGAATTAATGTGTCTCAGATGTCATCGTTACCTGAAACAAACGCAATTATGTTCAGTGACACCCTTTTACATCTTTTGGGACGAAACTGGGACGTAGTAACGCGTCAATAATGAAGCGTAAATTATTATTGTTCAAGTGTAGTAGACCCCTCGTATGTGAGAGGCCATCTGGGTAGGTGCCACCGCATTGTCCATTTCTGCCGCCAATAAAAGTGGTGTCAGCACTGGTGGGTAAGGTATTGAAACCAGTGTTTTTTTTTTATTAATAACTCTCATGTAACTTCTCTACAATTTGGTATTATCTACTATGGTATTAAATTTCCCAAACCCTATATATATCGCGATTCATACAATAATCCCATGGATTTTGTTTAATTCCTCTAACATAAATTGGGTCGAACATTTAAAGGGATTAACGAAACGTCGAAGTCAATATTTAAGTTTCTTAATTTGCGTGCACAGTAAATATGCATTTGCAGTAATTTAAGTGTAGGTATCTATGACATTATGTAGTCTTGATCTTTAATGTTTAATCATAAATGACGAAACGCGCAGTCGCCTGATGGTAAGCGTCACGCCTGTCCACAAACAGTAGCAATACCACTATGAATGAAAATTTATTCCATAGCACTACAATGCTCTTATAATCTCGAAATGTTAAGTCTCATAATGTCCAGTAATTTCATTTACTTTAATGTAATATTAGATAACTATTACGGTGGTAGAGGTAAATATTCACGTATTTAGCTTTTAGACAGCCTTCGTGGTAATGCAGGCGAGTTGCCGGCTGTGAAACGAGAAGCCGTGGGTTCGATTCCCGCACGGAGACAAATGTGATCCACAAATTATAATAGTCTCTCGTAGTTCCTGATACCCACGATACAGGTTAACCTAGTGTGGAGTCAGGACTACGTGTGTGATTGTTGCGTTTTTTTTATTGCTCTACATAGACAGTCGAGCGGGCGGCCCACCTGATGGTAAGTGGTAGTGTTAGTGGTTATTTAACACGTTTCCTTAAAGATCTGGCACATTTATTACATCCTATGAGAACATGTATAGAATTGATTCTAATAGGATTTAAAAATATTAAAACAAATTTTGTCACACATCTATAACAAAATTGAATATACAATAACAAAATTGAACGTAATTATCACCGCCTTCAGTCTTTGCTCTCCACCCCTCTGTGCCATCCCTCCAAGCCATCGCATTTCCATTTTTATGAAAGTGCACCAAACGCCGGCTCGCTGAGGATTGCAAAAAAGCTAACTAATTATGCATTTTTAGTATGAACTCATTTTGAAGGCATTTTAATCTTACACCCTCGTGAACTATGTATGTTTTAGTGAATTTTAATTTTTTTTTTTTATTTGATATTAGATATACCTCATTTTAAAAATGAGCATCAATATTAAAATTATTTCTCATGATGACTCTTCGTTATGTAAACTTTATCAATACTTTAAACTATGGCTTTGTTTTATTTTTATAGTATCGGCCGGCAAACGTGCAAGTGGGTCACCTGATGGTAAGTGATCTCCACCGCCCATGTACGCCCACAATACTAAAATAATCACGGGTGCGTTGCCGACCTTAAAGGAAAGGGTTTTGGGCCTCCGGATATCTCACTTACCGTACGAAACGCAGCGGCAAGTTGCTACTTTACGTCGGTTTTCTGTGAGACAGTGGTAACGACCCGGACGAGCCGGCCCATTCATGCTGTAGAAAAACTGTCTACAGCGTGGCTCTACCACTCAAAACTTTTAAATAAGTTTATATATGTCGGGAAGTTATATAGGTTCATTCCACGTTCTTTATAATAAAATCAGAGATTTGTTCGCGATTTACATAAATGCAGCAAACCTGGAGGCCAATTCTCGTAATTTTAAATGTTCAAAATATCATTCCGATCTAGTCTCAGCGTCAAGAAAGTTGCAAATGGCATTCTCTTTAACCAATAATCAACGTCAAATGTGAACATAAATCATAATGAGATTGAATGTGGAATAAAAGTTGACTGAAGCCAAAAAAACGGTATAATGCTAATGGTAGGTGCATTTGTCGTTGATTATTAGTTTAGATCGGAATGATATTTTGAACATTTAAAATTACGAGAATTGGCCTCCTGAGCTTACTCTATGCAATAGGACACATCTCGCGCACGAGAAAGATAACTATTGACTACAAATATCTCACGTAAAAGTGTCATCTACAAAACAACGTCTTCATGTTAGGGTACGTAGACAAAATACCACAGAGAAAGTACTATTTTCTCTACTTTTCCTCAACGAGTCGACTATTTTAAGCAACCATGTAATGCTTCGATAAACATAAAGAGAAAACCAGATAATACAGGTTTTTCACGACAAAATGATCACGTGTTGCACATGCTAAGAGTACACAGACTTGGATCGGGACTCAGGGTTGAGAGCCGCTGATCTACTGTATTTCGAAATGTTCATTTCTTCTTATTTCAGTCGCTATATAATCCATCAGTGATTTCCTAAAAATATCATAAGTACCATTAAAGTTCTCTATATAAGGATATTCATCCACCAACCCGACAACCTTAAATCTATTTAATAAACCATTTTAATCATTTTAGCTAGATTGTCTATATTGTCTTTGCGGCATAACTATATTGTCTTGTAATAGTCAATAGCGTACTTGAGTAAACTACTTTACATACCTACTAACATAGTTATATGGTTTTGTTTCCGAAATAAATGTATTATTATAATTTCGTTTCCCGTCCATCCTGACGCGAACGCGCGCGGCGCGAGTCAATGACGATGCTCTGTCGGACAGAGTCCCGCGGGAGCTCTTTCATTGGCAGTTCTCAATTTAAACATTCTATTGGTATTCGAGTATTAAAGAAAGGAAATAGGCACTTTGATACTATATTATGTTCAATGGGAGAATCTTATTCTTTAAACGAGCAATTCTTGCAAATACATGTACAATATGTACCGAAAACCCTGTTGGGCATTTGAACTGTGATATCAGAATCGATATTCAAACTCTCATACGATAGATAATCAGTCTATAAAACTAATCATATTTATTTTTGGCCAGCCTCGGTGGCGCAGTTGTAATGCATACGCGTTGCGATTGCGGCCAGCGCTGAGGTCTCGGGTTCGATCCCCGGGTCGGGTAAAGGGGTATTGGGTTTTTCTATTACGAAATGCTCAGTATCAGCCCGGAGTCTGGGAATTGTGCCCGGTATGGCGATAGGCTCGCCCCCTATCACATCGTGGGACGGAGATACGCTCAGCGAAATGTGGGTTTACTGGTTACACCTCTGCCTACCCCTTGCGTGGCGTGAGTGCGTATGTATGTATATTTATTTTTTAAACTTGAATTAATTTATTACTTGTAAACCGTATTTCGATTGATTACCTCTGCAAGAGCGATGACTTTGAGCAAGAGCGAGATTGAATGTTGCGGCGTCAACGTACATCAAATTCACATTATTTATTCAATGCAAAAAAATAAAATTACGAGAATTGGCCTCCTGTTGTTGAGCTAAGCAACTAAACTTGAACTAACCATTCGATACAGAATACTTGGTACAACCAAAGACTTTAATACCATAGACGGGCCATACCATTCAGAAGTAAAATTGTGTTGCATACGCGGTCGGCGAGGCGGGAATGACGGCAAAGGCGTGGGAGTGAGAGGAGTTGAGAGTAAGCGAGATGGCAATATTAAGACGGCTGTTTTATTTGGTATTAGTTTTCATTCACAATAAATATTTTTTTCGATCAAAACCAAGAAATAATATAGTTACTTCCATAAAATAACTTCAAATTTAATGAATAATAATATATGCACGTAAATAATGACAATGTTTTATGGGTCACAATAAACAATTTCGTGTTAGTTTATCGAATTTCACGTTCGCAGCTATTCAAAAAACAACAACTACTCTTGTCGCTCTCTCGCGGGCGACTAAATGAGTTGCGGTCAATTGACCGTAGCTAAGTGCGCAATTTCTTTGTATCGCACAGCTTGTCTAGTAGTATACATTGAAGTCTTTGGGTACAACCTTTGGGTACGGACCCCTAAAACATTCACAAAGAGGCGGTAACGTGTTTTAGACAGAAGCATACGAGGTTCATAACTCAGTCCGGAGTGAGATGAAATAAATGGCACACATCAGCTTATTTAAATGACAGTCTGTGTTGAAAGTGAATGTGTCATCTTAACGGGTTTTCCTTAATTCACTATGGAATTATGTTTATACTAGCTCCGCCCTCGTGAACAGTCTTTTTCGGTATAATAAGTAGCCTATAACCGTCTTCAGGGTTCCATCTATCTCTACATCAAAACTCATCAAAATCGGTTCAGTGATTTAGGCGTGAAACCGTAACAAGCAAATAGTTTTTTTTTCATAAAAAGTATGCTATGTTACTTCTTATACCACCAAGAATATGTGTACAAAGTTTCATGATGATCGGTTAAGTAGTTTTCGCGTGAAAGCGTAACAAACAAACATACATTCACATTTATAATATTAGTATGATGAAGGATGACACTATGTCACTGCAGACTTTTGAACAGACACTTTTTTAAACGACGTGGAACGTGTATAATACAACGCCAGTATTATTATTATTAACTAGGGGCTTTGTCCATATTTTTCCACAAAACATAAAATTTTAAAAAAACTTAATGTCCTACGAATATGAGACATATCTTACTTTCTTCCCCACATTATTCTGCATCGATTGGTATCGGTCTCGACTCCATACCCCCAGCGGTTTCGGAGGAGATAGCGTGACAAGCTTTTGGCAGCGGCGGCGGCACCACTTACCTTTTTTTTAGAATAGAGAGAAACACTTTATGCGGGTTTGATCTCCGCACTATGAAATACTTTTATGTAATCAAATATTTGTCTTAGGTTTGTGTGTCTGGTAGTTTGACACTCTAAAACACAACATTTTCACAATATAGAACCCCAACATATATAGGTGTATGGTACAAGGGCTGGGAGCCGAGACGTGACGAATTTAGAAGGGTCTCTAGTAACAACTATAAAACAACTAAACAATGCGACTTAAATCTACTTTTAGTTCACGACTTGTAAAGGTTGGTCAAAGTGGTTAGTGCGGCCACGAAAGTATCTATAACTTGTTCTTTAAGATTTTGATTGATTTTATAGATAGGCTTATCCATTACTGATATTCAATTTTTCAACTATCAAGTTTATTGCCTTATTATAAAAAAAGATTGAGGACCACAATTACAATTATTATATGTCGATACTAATTCATCGTCAAAAAAAATAACTGTAAAAGGTTTAAATTGGGGATGAAAGACTAATCAGGTAAGAGACTCCCATATTTAATCACCGACTAGATGATTTTTTCAATAAAGGTAGTAAAATAAATTAAATAAACCAAAAAGCTACATTTATAATCTGTGAACTAAAAGTTTTACGGTACCTCTAAGTGCATGCCTAAAACTGCCTCGGTAGTGTAATTGTAATTTGTACGCGTTTCGACTACTGTGCTGAGGTCTCGGGTTCGATCCCCGGGTCGGGTATAGGGATATTGGGTTTTTATATCATGAAAAGCTTAGTATCAACCCGGAGTCTAGAATTTTGCTCGGTATGGCGATATGCTCGCCCCTATCACATTATGGGACGGAAATACGCTCGGCGAAATGTGGGTGTACTAGTTACACCTCTGTCTACCCCTTCGGGGAGTACAGGCGTGGGTGCGTATGTATGTCTGACTTGTGACTTCAGCGAGAGAACTATAAAAGTTTTGGTCTTTAAAAGCGCAAACGGACTTTTGTAAAACACCAACTAAGCTCTATCTAAGAATCTTCATTAATACAAATAGACTACTTTACTTTAGACTACAGCCAAGACTATAAACCCTAGTCCAGTCCTAATTGAGCGAATTAAACTGAATAAGTCCGAACTAATCACAAAGGTAAAGTTCTCGAGTTTTTTCAACCCGCACCCGCCGGCTTAGTGGCCCGCAGGCCGCTTAGAACTTAATCAGGAGCTTTGTTCTCAAAGCTCCGATTTACTGAGCTTTTTGCCTAAATTCGCAGGTAATCAGGTATTTAGTTCAGAATACGTAAAATGGGAGCAATTATTTCGGTATTTTAATATTGTTTTTTTGTCGATTTTATATTGTAGGCAATAGGCATCGTTTATGAAGCGATTTCACGAAATTCAACTCCTAGGGGAGAGTGGTAGAAGTTTTAAGTGCTCGACCGGGTTATTACCAGGGTCACACAGAAAATGATTGTGAAGCAGCACCTTGCTGTTGCGTTTCGTATGGTAAAATATTCGAAATTCCAAGGGCATATTATTATGTTGCACCCTGTGTTGATTGCCCGATCTGGAGATTGAGCCCAGGACCTCACGGTTTGTAAGCCACTACATACATACATACGCACTCACGCCTGTAATCCCCGAAAGGGTAGGCAAAGGCAAAGGGTAGGTAGGGGGCGAGCCTATCGCCATACCGGGCACAAATTCCAGACTCCGGGCTGATGCTGAGCATTTCATAGAAAAACCAATACCACTTTACCCGACTCGGGGATCGAACCCGAGACCTCAGCGTCGGCCTCAATCGTAACGCGTACGCATTACAACTGCGCTACCGAGGTAGTCGCTGCCACAAAACCAATGGGGCGATACAAAATTCAGCAAAACGGAAATATATTCCGATCAAGCGGCATACATAAACATATGTAATCCTATAAACCAGCTGAAACACGTATTTGAAGTCAGGCTTCTCTCTGCTGACGCCTCGAGATTCATTTATCTTGAATGGCGGTTGTAGACTCCACAGATATCAGATAAGCATGTGATATACCGCGCGTGGGGCTTGTACCTAAATATTTAATGGGGACAGGAATCCGCGGTCAAATATCTTTCTTTCTTGAACTTTTTAAGCCTCGGCAAAAAATAAGGGTGTTATAAAAAAATGCAATAGTCACACAGTTCTGATCCCAAACTAGGGTTAACCTATATCATGGCTATCAGAAACTACGAGGGACTTGCCAACCCTCAACACCCAGGCCCGAAACAAATATTTGTGGATCACACAAACATTTGCTATCGGATCAATTAAACTACTACGCCATAAAGGTTGTCACTTTGTCTGTCTGTCAGTTTGAGTGTTTGTATATCTGTCTATTGCATCGTAGCGCCCGCATCTAAATAAGATAACTAGAACGATAACTCTCATATGAATCTGGCAAAAAATACGGCTCCACTTACTTACACATGCAAAGGTAATATGACACGTAACACTCATACACGCAACAAAAATTAATGAACGTTCAAAATCAACTTTATTTCATAAAAGTTAATGTCTAAATATTAAATTTCTAGTTCAAGATACGACGTTCTGCACTGCGCAAGAAATTAGTCGTATCAAGTGTCAACTAGAGATTATTATGCACAGACTTTTATAGTCCCGCCCCTTGCACATAGTTTTGGTGGGGTAATTTTTTTGATTGAGTTACGTTTCTTGTTATCTTATTTCGATGATCGTAGCGCTTAAACTGAATAAACCTATTGGAATGTTTTTTTTTTAGTTTGAAAACTATTTTAGTCGGGTTAGTTTAAGAACGCTTAAACTAGCAAGTACAGATAAGGTTATACTTGAAGAAAGTCTGTTCAGTAGTTCCAAACTTGTTTTTCTAATTGAAGCCGGGTGGTTTTAAAGGTTACGTTACACTTTTAATATCAACATAGTTCCATTGTATTCTAAAAGACGTCTGCAATGCTGGATAAACATCTACATTAATATTAAACGGACTGCCTCGGTGGCGCAGTTGTAATGTGTATGCGTTACGATTGAGGCTAACGCTGAGGTCTCGGGTTCGGTCCCCGGGTCGGGCAAAGTGGTATTGGGTTTTTCTATTACGAAATGCTCAGTATCAGCTCGGAGTCTGTAATTTGTGCCCGGTATGGCGATAGGCTCGCCCCTTATTACATCGTGAGACGGAGATACGCGAGGTACGAGTGGTAGAGCCACGCTGTAGACAATTTTGTCTACAGCATGAATGGGCCGGCTCGTCCGGGTCGTTACCACTGTCTCTCAGAAAACCGGCGTAAAGTAGCAGCTTGTTGCTGCATTTCGTACGGTGAGTGAGATATCCGGAGGCCCAAATCTCCTTCCCCTTCCCAATCCCTTATTATCCCTTTCCTTTAAGGTCGGCAACGCGCCCATAATTCTTTTGTATTGTGGGCGTACATGGGCGGTGAAGATCGCTTACCATCAGGTGACCCACTTGCTCGTTTGCCGGCCTATACTATAAAAAATATAAAAATATACGCTCGGCGAAATGTGGGTGTACTGGTTACACCTCTGCCTACCCCTTCGGGGATTACAGGCGTGAGTGCGTATGTATGTATTAATATTAAAGAGTTGACAGGTGGTTGTAAGTTTGTTTCTAAGAGGTGCTCTGGAACTACTGATCTGATTCTGAAAATTCTTTCACAAACAAGAAGCTACATTATCTCTTGAGTGCTTTTCATTGTAATAAAGCGAGTTTTCAGCAAGAAAAAAGAAATCCCCGCGGACGAGCCTGCGCGTGAATCTAGTTATTTTATTATAGAGTACATATGACCAGAGGGGCTAGCACGGAAACTTGCGAAAAGTTATTCGAGCTGTCATCGACAACAATTTCTATGGGATTTTAGTACAGCGCCTCTATCGTACGTAAAAGAAACTAATATATATGGAATATAGACCAATGATATTTAAGGAATTATCTATCGAGCCCTCGATACCTTTACATTACGATTTCGATAGTTTTCCGTGCTAGCCCCTCTGAATTACTTATTATATTTAATGCATGTAAGTGAACTTCATTGTTTTGTCAAGAAAAATAAAGCTCAAAATACACTAGCAAATATATTACACTACTACTTATATAACTCTTCGTCTTCCATCTACCCTTATCCCACTCGCAGTGGGGTCGACACTTTTTAAGACATGCTACAGAAAGATTTAGCTTATAGTTTTTACAACCGTTTGACATCAACCCATCAGAAGAAAAAACACCCAGGCCCGAAAGAAATATTTGTGGATCACACAAACATTTGTCTCCGTGCGGGAATCGAACCCGCGGCCTCTCGCTTCACAACCGGCTTTTAGCCTACTGCTCAATGGAGGCTGTCACACTATTACCTACATAACTAATCTTTTATAATTAAAATTTTAATTTAATGCTGCCCACATACCAGGTTTATTATTAATCCTTGCAATCAAGGATAACACCCTATCAAAATCACTCGAACTCGGTTAAAATTATTGACATTCATAAATGAGTCACGTGCCGCTGTCAAGAGTTTACAAAACCCCGAATTTCCATTATACACTCATACCGAAATTGTTTTTGTATTCTAATGCCTGGTATATACATGCAAGGACAAAACCATGCTTATTTTAATCCATGATTGGCACGCGTTAACTTTGAGCGTTCAATGAATGAAGGTACATGGTAGCTAGATAGAAATCTACTTTATCATCTAGCTCAGTATTATACATAAATACGCACTCACACCTGTTATCCCCCAAAGATAAATAAATAAATAAATACACCCAACAGTCACACACATAGTCGCGATCCCACACTAGGTTAACCTGTATCGTGGGTATCAGGAACTACCAGGGACTTGCGGTCCCACAACACCCAGACCCGAAACAAATATTTGTGGATCACACAAACATTTGTCTCGGTGTGGGAATCGAACCCACGGCCTCTCGCTTCGCAGCCGGCTACTCGCTCACTGCGCCACGGAGGCTGTCAAGGCAGGCAGTCCTCCAGAGGCAGCGAGACTTATCTTATTCCCCAGCTTGCCTCAAATTAACGCAGAATCTACAACTAAGCTGCCTCAATATTTCAAGTCGAAGTAATGATTGCCCCTAGTGAATACGAAGCTTAACAAGGATTTAACACATAAAAATCAGGCTCGAGTGATTGATCGCAACCTACTCCCCATGGTATATAGTAAGAAATTGTACAGCTCATACTGGTATCACGTGCCACTTAAATGTTTCTCGAGAGATCGTTCGTGGATATAACGAGGTGAAATGTAATCGAATGAGTTGCATGCATTTGAAATACAAAATTCAACAATTTCAGATACCTACTATCTGAAATTGTACGTATGATTAAATTGTTTAAAGAAAAAGAAGCTGTATTTATTTACCTATTCAAAAAAGATTTAAAAATGAGTTTTTTTTCATAAAATATTATTTTATATGCTGCATGAATATCATAAACGCAAAAATACGGACTACGAAAAATCGTTGAAATTTTCCTATTGAGTAATCGAGATCGCTTGTACGAGTACTACGAAATGAGACAGGATAGTGCTACGATTGATCTGACGTAGTCAGCCACGCTACGAATATGCTACGTCCATTACAATCGATTACACAGTAACATAATTAATAATTAACGCTCGAATACAGAAACGCTATTTAAGATCATTTTAAACATATTGAGGCCTTCTTAGCTGTCAAAATTGTATGAAAACCCGTAAGCTGTCAGACAGTTGAGTAGCGTTTCAGTATTCAAGCGTTAGAGTTCTAATGCTTAGTACAAGAGCTACAAAACTTTGTCCAAATATCATTTAAATAACTTCGTAGTTTATATATTACATATATACGCACTCACGCCTGGTAGGCAGAGGTGTAACCAGTACACCCACATTTCGCCGAGCGTATCTCCGACCCACGATGTGATACCCGGCGAGCCTACCACACAATTTCCAGACTCCGGGCTGATACTGAGCATTTCGTAATAAAAAAATCCAATGCCACTTTACCCGACCCGGGGATCTACCCGAGACCTCAGCGTTAGCCTCAATCGTAACGCGTACGCATTACAACTGCGCCACCGAGGCAGTTTATATATCATTAAAGTTATATTGAATAGAAATACAACAATTAATACATCACCCAATACTAATATATCAAAATAAAATAAAATTATTTTTAAGAACGCATTATCATTTCAGATAAAAGCACGGCGGGTGGTCGTTTAAATTCGAATAACGGTTTTGAAATAATTTCTCACCAAAGGGCTTGGACCAACCCTTTGACAGCAAATTGGGGAAAGTACTCGTAACCGCCTATTGAACATTATATGAATGTACCTCAATCTATTGGATTTCACTATTTAAGAGAGATCTGTTGCTTTTGTATAAGATACAATATTACTAATCAATATAAATTCAGCTGCTCTAATTAAAATTACAGCATGAATGGGCTGGCCCCGAGAATCGACGTGAAGTAGCTATTGTATGCGTTTCGTACGTGAGTCTAAATTACCGGAGGCCTAAATTACCTTTCCCGTCCAAACTCACAAATCTCGTATTCGAGAGACCGCCTGGGCTGGTACCAGCGCTTTGTCTATTACTGCCGCCAAGCAAAGCACTGTATATGTACTATACACTGTAGCATAATATTAAGTATAATTTAATAAATATTTTAATTTTATTTCTCATCATCCATCTTCCAAAACATATTCAGTAAATTTTCTGAAATATTTTAAAATTCTGGTCAAAACAAGAACCATATTATACGCACTCACGCCTGTAATCCCCGAAGGGGTAGGCAGAGGTGTAACCAGTACACCCACATTTCGCCGAGCGTATCTCCGTCCCACAATGTGATAGGGGGCGAGCATGTCGCCATACCGGGCACAAATTCCAGACTCCGGGCTGACACTGAGCATTTCGTAATAGAAAAACCCAATACCACTTTACCCGACCCGGGGATCGAACCCGAGACCTCAGCGTTAGCCTCAATCGTAACGCATACGCATTACAACTGCGCCACCGAGGCAGTCAAGAACCATATTATATTTCTTTTAATAGTATTTTTGATTTGAATGAATTTGATGAATTACAGTCTCATTGAATTCCGGCGGAAAAACAATCTACCGTTACTAAACCTGACAACGTACACTCTTTAAAAAAGAAAAGAAAAATAGAACTTTCTCGTTCCGAAATGTACGTTCCGTACGTTTCCAGTAGCACCGATAGTTTTGTCAAAAAACGGGGGATAAAGTTTAACAACTGTACAGTAGGCCTAGTACACGTTTTAATAGTTTTGTAAAACGATGAAAGTTTTCGTTTTATCTCAATACGTCAAATATTAGTAGCCACTAGTGGGAACTATGATGAATTAAAATTAATTATATGGTTTATTTTATTTCATAATAATAGAATATGAAATTAGTTTTCAAGCGATTATTTTCTTTATTACCGTATGAATTACTAGTTTGACACTTCGGCGATAGTAATTTTACACGAATTCGAAAACTGTGAACGTATTTGTAACTCGTACTAGGCCTACAGATTCTACTTCTACGTGGTACAGACGACATAACACGCTGAGCTAACGTTCTTACATAGTTGTATCTATGGGCTATCACCTACTAAACTCAATGTATATCTTGCAAAAGTAAACTGCTTCATATGATTAATATTCTTCTATAGTCACACATAGCGCTTTTTTATTGCATAGGCCGGCAAACGAGCAAGTGGGTCATCTGATGGTAAATGATCTCCATCGCCCATGTTCGCCCACAATACGAAAATAATTATGGGCGCGTTGCCGACCTTAAAGGAAAGGGATAATTAAAGGAATGGTAAGGAGAGGGGCTTTGGGCCTCCGGATATCTCACTCACCTTACGAAACGCAGCAGCAAGCTGCTACTTTACGTCGGTTTTCTGTGAGACAGTGGTAACGACCCGGATGAGCCGGCCCATTCATGCTGTAGACAAAAGTGTCTACAGTGTGGCTCTACCACTCAAGAGCCGCTTATCACACGGTTTATGAGGTATGTATCCTTGGTAGAGATCTCATTAAACTTTTTCGCTCTGAAGTTAGTCACTTTCTCACCATCCTTACTATGCCACACGATCGCTCTCCTAAGCCTCCTGTCATTCTTTTATCTCTTGAAAACAATAACTGCTGCGTCACTCGTAGCTAACTTCAGTGCTGCCGGAAATTTTGGCGAGTATTTTATCAAGAACGAGAAATTTTTAGTCTCAACACCCAGACTCAAAAGAAATATTTTCGGATCACACAAACATTCGTTTTGAGATTTTGGCGGAAATTCTGAGACTACGGTCGCTGCTTATTTTAATTATTTCGACATTAACGATGATGGACAGTTTATAGAGACATTAAAATTAGCGATTTTGGGAGAGTTTCTTTGGAGCAGGTTATTGGACTTTGTCCGTTTGATTTGCTTCGAGAAAATCTTTTATGAAGCACCGTTCTGGAAGTAATTAATAATAAAACTCCGACTTTGAAATCGATCACACCGGAGTTTCATCGTTTTTGCGAAGACTTGAAAAGGTTTTACTTTATAATGACGAAAGGCATAAATAATGCAAGGCAATAAAAAATAATTAATAATAAATACACCCAACAGTCACACACATAGTCCTGACCCCACACTAGGTAAACCTGGATCGTGGGTATCAGGAACTACGAGGGACTTGCCAACCCACTACACCCAGACCCAAAACAAATATTTGTGGATCACAAAAACATATGTCGCGGTGCGGGAATCGAACCCACGGCCTCTCGCTTCGCAGCCGGCTACTCCCCCGCTGCGCCACGGAGGTAGTTAAAGAAATAGTTTTGTGTGGAGATTGAACACGCGGCCTTTTGTTTCATAAGTCAACTGCTCTCTGTGACGTACACAGACGGTACACTGTTGCTATTAACTCACCGATTTTGCAAAACTTTTGTTCCATTATCAGAAAATACTTCAAATTTAATTTGTCGTTAAACATGCAATAAGTCTACTAGCATCAAATAACAAGTGAACCCGACTGCAAGTACTAGTAAACATGAAGCGAAACAGTTTCTCTCACGTACCGAACAATAATTATATTAGTTCCCGCTAACTTGCGGACTGTCGCCAACTTTGACGCCGTAGTGAGGTATTTCTGCGCATAAGCATAAGTTTTCTGTTAAGTAAATAAAAAATTGTCCTGTAATTTTGTATCTTATTGTGGTTGAATAACTTTTTTAACCATTAACAGTTTTATGTCTGGGTTTAGGTTATAATTTGGATTCTTTCACTAACAATTATATCTAGAAATCCGACGGACTGAAGTCAGGAACGCCTTTGTGCAAACTAACACACAGAAAATGTCATTAGAGTACTTAACATCATGTTTAATGACCTCTCGTGTGTTAATCAGCACCGGCTTCTGGTATAAGACATTTGTTCTATATGTAAACAACACAGACATGTTAAAAATATTGCCTTCAAATAAACTTATTTTACTAGACGCGGCTAGTAAATTATAAGTTTAGCCTACGTGGCGCAGTGGGCGAGTAGCCGGCTGCGAAACGAGAGGCCGTGGGTTCGATTCCCGCACCGAGACAAATGTTTGTGCGATCCACAAATATTTGTTTCGGGTCTGGGTGTTGTGGGACCGCAAGTCCTTCGTAGTTCCTGATACCCACGATACAGGTTAGTCTAGTGTGGGGTCAGGACTATGTGTGTGACTGTTGGGTGTATTTATTTATTAATTTGAGACATCGTACTCCTGTCCTTATGTTCATTTTGGTTCATTTCATGACGGACACGTCGCGGCGGTTAGTCCGACGTCAACTTCACGAATAATGTAATGTCCATCTCACAGTCAAACGCATTTACAAATGCAGAATTATTAATTTCATATGCAACCTAATTTGAAGCGGGATTAGCCACGACTGACTTACCCTCGGTTTATCACTGAGTTTGCATTATTAATAACAGTGTCCCTGCAAATAGATTTACATACGTACATAAGCTTCCGCCAGTGTCCTTGAAGGGGTAGGCAGAGGTGCAACTAGTGCACCCACGGTTCACCCAGGTTATATCTCATGATTTGGATATATAGTAAACCTATCACCTAAATCGGGCTCAAATTCCAATCCAAGGTAACTTGTGTCTGATTTTCAAATCGAAAACTGAAATACACGTTTTGATTTCCCGACCTTGAATTTGAACCAAGGACCTCACCAGTTTCTTGACATACTTGGTAAGGTACTTGATCAGTGTTCTAGTAAAAATAGTTCTTTTCGATAAAATTTTCGTCTATAACTTTGTTTGAAACAGTTACCAAAATACTGAAACAGACGAGTTAAAATCGAGAACATTCGGATAGTTTTCGGAAATCCGAGAGACACGACTTGTCGATCACGTTGACAAGCTATCGAACGAGTCTTTGCGTCGATCCAATACAATTTAAACTCGATGCCGAAGTAATTTGCCGACGAGCGTTCCGAGCGGTACGAGCAATGTGAACGTTACTAACGCTGTAAATAAAAGATTGTTTACACAGTACGAACGGCGGACAGTCGACGGTGGCAGATGGTGAAGGGAAGCCGACGGTATTAATAAAACATTACAGCACTGCAAATAAAATGTAAATCAAAATCATATCCTTTATTAAGTAATTAGGCCGCCAATGGGCACTTTTACACGTCAAGTTTAGAATCTACCGGTTCTTCGAAAATTGTGTACTGAATACACTTCTGCCTACCCTTTTGGAGATTACAGGCGTGATTGCATATGTTAGTAAATAAAACACTTGATTTATTTGATCTTGTTTATAACACTAAGCATGTGTGTTTATTTTTTTATTTAATTGTTTTTCGCTTGTATGACAAGACGAGCAGGTCACCGCAGTAGCTACATCACCCAGAAAGTTAAGTAGAATTACAAACTACTCTGTGTATACTATAAATAAATACACCCAACAGTCACACACATAGTCCTGACCCCACACTAGGTAGACCTGTATCGTGGGTATCAGCAACTACGAGGGATTGCGGTCACACAACACCCAGACCCGTAACAAACACTTGTGGATCACACAAACATTTGACTCGGTACGGGAATTGAACCCACGGCCTCTCGGTTCGCAGCCGGCTACTCACCCACTGCGCCACGGAGGCTGTCAGACTATGCTTCTATTGTGCTATTTCAGCATGCTGTCATATTCCCAAATTCCCCTCCCCTTCCCAATCCCTTACTTATCCCTCCTATAAGGTCGGCACCGCGCCCATGATTATTTTAGTATTGTGGGCGTACATGGGCGGTGGAGATCACTTACCATCAGGTGACCCACTTGCTCGTACGCCGGCCTATACTATAAAAAGAAAATGATGCGAGTAGCTACACAGTAGTAACTGACATAGTCATAGTTAACTAGCATAGTGTAACAAAGCTGTAAGCGTTGCAGTCAGCAGCTTGATGTAGCGACAGCGCAGTAATGAATTGAACCTATTTCACGTTTTGATAATTACTATCTGGCAGCGAAGGTATTTTTATCCGCCTTAAAAAGCAACGGTTCTTAATTCGTCTGTAAATATATATACAGTATGTAACAAAACCCTGTTGGCCCTTTTTGGGCCGTGAAGGACGGAGATACGCTCGGCAAAATGTGGGTGTACTGGTTACACCCCTGCCTACTCCTTCGAGGATTACAGACGTAAGTGAGTTCGTATATGTATATTTACAATAGACGAAGTATGTTACAACTAGTTTAATACAAAATTAATTAAACCATATCGGGAAAGTTGGGTCAAGTTGGAGCTAAGCAAAGCTAATGGTCGCTGGCTAATAGAGGATAATAGCCGGTCACCTATCCCCTCAAACGGCTAAGTTTTAGCCAAGTTGCTACGTTTAGCTGGAAATTTGTCTTATTCTATGCATAGTCATTGGAGATTGTGAAAATGGAGATTTTATACATACATACCTACGCACTCACGCCTGTAATCCCCGAAGGGGTAGGCAAAGGTGTAATCAGTACACCCACATTTCGCCGAGCGTATCTCCGTTCCATAATGTGATAGGGGGTGAGCCTATCGCCATACCGGGCACAAATTCTAGACTCCGGGCTGATACTGATCATTTCGTAATAGAAAAACCCAATACCACTTTACCCGACCCTAGGATCGAACCCGAGACCTCAGCGTTAGCTTAATCTTAACGCGTACGCATTACAACTGCGCCACCGAGGTAGTCATAGAGATTTTATTTGGATCCTTCTTAAGCCCAATGGTAAAAATACTTCGAGTGCCAATAAAAACCTGATTCAGGACGCACACTTAGAAATAACTTTATTCTATGCTTTTTTTACTTTAAAATTCATCTGAATTATAAGAACTAGATGAGCAGATTTATTTGAATTCAATGTATTTTTTCTGTTAACAAGAATCCTAAGTTTTTAGGGGTATAATCTCCTCTTCAAATCTTTGGAACCAATATCAAAGTATAGGGAATATCGAATAAAACAGAATTATCACAATCTGATAAAGAAACGCCGGAGATACAGGGTGAAATATACAACATTTTGATGTTATAAGTGTACATTCATGCACATAACTGAATACATAAGAATGATAACCTAATGTATTATATACTAAATCATTTTTTAAAGTATGTACGAATGTTTGTATGATTACGTTATAGGAAGAATCGTCAAAATTAAATATTTTTTGAGAAAATTGCGTACAAATTGACATACATACAAGTCGAATACAGAACCTCTTTTATGTAATTCGATTAACAATACCTCATGCTACAACAAAAATACACTATGTATAACTTTTAAAAAAATCTTAGTAAATTATAGAAAGCTAAAATAATAAAAAACATTAAAACTGATTGCGCCTTTAAGTCGGATTTTATTTTTAGTTTATATAACGTATTGATTTAATCATTACCATATAAACTACGGTTACCAGCTTAATATAGAAATGTTTGTGGTTGCAAAAAAACATTCGGCTTTATTTTGTGAAACGAATAAGCATCAATTAAGTTATCGCGGCTTAATTTCCCGTGTTCGCGTTTTTCCACACAAAATATATGCTTTTAACTCCTAAACTGCCTCAGTGATTGTAAGCACACAGGAGCAATTAATTGTGAAGAATTGGGTATAAATCCAAATCTGAGGTGATTAAAAAACCGAACGTTAATTAGAAAACCATTTGAAATTTTTAAATGGCTAAACAGATTTTCTTTAAATATAGCTAAAACATCTCGATTACATCAGACATACAAACCACACAGATAGATAAAGAGTCGAACTTATTATTTATTTATTTAATTATTAAAATACAAAAAAGAAAAACTTATGAACTACTACAATGTCCCACAAAACTGCACAAACAGATCAGCAAAACAATACCAAATATTAAACTACCAGAACCATCACAATGTTATGTTCTTATAAATTACTGAAAATTGTATTAAGGTAGGTAAATTTATTTATTTATTAACTTGATTACTCGTATGCAAGAGGCCGTCTGGGTTGGTACTACCACATTGTCTAAATCTGCCGCCAAGCAGCACTGTTCTGTTTGAGAGACATTGAAGCTAGTGAAATTACTGGAGAAAGACGAGGCATCTTATGTCTCGGGATGACGGGCGCAGTTCAGTATCATGCAGTGCTTTGTATTACAAAGTTCTGTGTGACGTTGCTTCTCTTTATGGGTAGGCGTGACGCTTACCATCAAGCGAGCGACCTGCTCGTCTCGTCATTCATGCTAATAATTAAAAAAATATAAAGTTTTGTAGCTCTTGTGCTAAGCAGTAGAACTCTATATTATTAAGTTAGTGTGTAATCGATTGTAATGCAACTAGTGCCGCATCCACATTTCACCGAGCTTATTTCCGTCCCATGATGTGATAAGGGGTAGCCTATCGCCATACCGGGCACAAATTTCAATCCCGGACAATTCCCGTGAGATGTCAAACACAAATTGCGATTGTCTGACCTGGGAATGAACCCCACTAGACTAATGAGGTAATACTAATATTCTGTTATTTGTATATATTGTAACTTGCATTCCAAACTAATAAACGACAAAACAGTCTCACAAACAACAGTCGCAATCAAGTTGAAGTCTAATAACGTCCAATAGGAATTTATACAGGAGCTGGGAATTAAATGCAAATGCGTCGCGACGCCGGCGTCCGTGCATCTCTGCCATCCGTCTCGACGGCAATAATGCGGATCTACATTGGCTTATACGGTAAATTGTATACGATCTAAAAATATATTGGAGAAATTAGAACTTGAAGCGAATGAGAACAATTAGAATAAATATACAATATTAAGAGTCTTGACATACCCACTCACGCCTGTATCCTCAAAGGGGTAGGCAGGGTTGTAACCAGTACAGCCACATTTCGCCGAGCGTATCTCCGTCCCACGATGTGACAGGGGGCGAGCCTATCGCCATACCGGGCACAAATTCCAGACTCAGGGCTGATACTAAGCATTTCGTAATAGAAAAACCCAATACCACTTTACCCGACCCGGGGATCGAACCCAAGATCAGCCTCAATCGTAACGCGTGCGCATTACAACTACGCCACCGAGACAGTCTTAAGTTTTGGATATAACAGCCTCCCGCCTGCGGTAAAACTTGTCCACAAGTATTTATCGAAGCCAGTACATCTTTTTTGCAATGTATCTCATTAAAGTAAATAAAATAGCGACAACAAAAATAAGGAAGGACAATACAAAAAAAAAAACTATCCTGGAACAAAATAAGGCCATAACTGCATATTACAAAAAAATATACAAAAGCCGTAGTAGTAGGAGTGTTTTAATGAACCCACGGGAGGTTTTTATCGTACGTTACGATATCTCTTCATTAATGTTACTTCGAGGTACGTTATTATTGGAAATGTTCGTATTTAAATAAATCACTTAACTGGCACAGTTATGCAGTAAAAATAATAAGTTAGGCAAGTTGTTTTAATGCAGTTATTGTATTTAAATTAATTGTCATAGCATGTAGGCCTAGTACAAGTTTTAATACTTTTCCTAATCGATGAAGAATTTCGTTTTCTCTTCATACGTCGAGTATCAGTAGCCACCAGTGGAACTATGGTGATTTAAAATTAATAATATGGTTAATTTCATTTCATAATATTCTAATATGAAATTTGTTTCGATTCTTTCCTTTATTACCGTATGAATTACTAGTTTGACAATTCGACGGTAGTAATTTTATACGAATTCGAAAACTGTGAACGTATTTGTAACTTTTACTAAGCTTACTGATAGTCCACTTCTATGAAGCTTGTCAACATTCACAATTTGATATATGAACCCAAAGTAACTAATACAAAAAAGTTGTATGAAAATCAATCTACTACGTAATCTACGGAAGTGAATAGCGGTTACGCATTGCCTACGTACTTGCTACGGTTGTGTCTACGCGTTGCAGTTGCGTAGTTTAGTGGCTACGTTGCGTAGCTTACGCAACACGATTACGGATCGACAATGAAACACTTACGACATTTCAAGTCAATTTTCTTACTCTTTCTTTTTTTATACTTGGCGTTATCCCGGCTAGTGCCATGGTCCGCCTTCCTACTAAGACGCCTCCACTTCGCCCGATCTTGAGCATCCTCTGTAGTAAGACCGTAATTTTCAACATACTAAGTTAATACAATTTTATCTTTAATTATTGTCTGAATAGCAGCGATAGCTCAAAGGAGAGTGGACTGTCGAAAGTCGCAGATTCGAAACCGACCCTAAGAGCATGCACCTCTGACTTCTCAAGTTACGTTTGCATTAATTGGATCAAGGAAACATCGTGAGGAAACCAGCATACGACTTTCGATAAGAATTTCGTAGGCATGTGAAGTCTGCCAACTCGCATTAGGCCAGCGTGGTGGCCTCTCATCCAGTAGAGGAGGCTCGTGCCCAGCAGTGAGACATGTATAATACAGGGCTGGTATTATTATTATTATTGTCCTATATATATAGGGTAAACTCAAAATGGTAAACTACAATCTGTGGCGCAGTGGGCGAGTAGCCGGCTGCGAAGCGAGAGGCCGTGGGTACGATTCCCACACCGAGGCAAATGTTTGTGTGATCCATAAATATTGGTCTCGGGTCTGTGAGACCGCAAGTCCCTCGTAGTTCTTGATACCCACGACACAGTATGGGGTCAGGACTATGTGTGGGACTGTTGGGTGTATTTATTTATTTACAATAAAATGTCAATTGCAATTAAATAATATTACATTCGTAATTTAAAGTCTAAATTTAAATTAATTTCATCTTCTTTCTTAAAATATAATAGAGCTTATTATATTATCTAATGTAATGACGGATGTGTTCGTGAAAGTTGCTTTAAAAATTGACGAGACGTAATGAACTTCGTGATGAGTTTTTGTTCTAGTAGTGTTTATCTTAAAGTTTCAACCGCTGTTTTCGTACGTAGAACTTCAGATAAAAGTAATTACACTAAGGCTGTAACTTAACGTGGTGTCCAATGAATTACTTAGATTTAGGTGTATTGTTGTCTAAACTAGACTTTGAACAGTGATATATTTAGTGATTTCTTAGGTTTCAACTAAATTTTTAAATAATTTAAAAATAAATGTATAATTTTAAAATGAAGGTAGCCAATGGAACATTAACTTTTCGAGACGACCTACACCTCAGTCTCTCCCGTGACCACGAAGGCTGAAAAGCTTTCGAAACGTCGGGACTAAAATAAAAATTAAACCGCGATAAAATCCGTATAAACTAGTTTTATTTCAAGTGATATATTTAACAGTGGCGAAGGGTGAAGGGAACCCGATGAGAGTTTCTTTAAATCAAATTTTAATAACGAATCTCGGTCAATTATATCCGAAAAGGGCAAGTTACGATTACTCTCAGCTTATGAAAATGTATGATAAGATGTATGAACATGGACGATAGGAAAGAGAAGTGTCAGGATTGTAACTTGTCTCTGCCTATGACCAAGGGATACAGGCGTAAATGTGTGTATGTGAAAGTTTGTTGATATGACAGCCTTCGTGGCGCAGTGGGCGAGTAGCCGGCTGCGAAGCGGGAGGCCGTGGGTTCGATTCCCACACCGAGACAAATGTTTGTGTGATCCACAAATAATTATTTCGGGTCTGGGTGTTGTGGGACCGCAAGTCCCTCGTAGTTCCTGATACCCACGACACAGGTTAACCTAGTCTGGGGTCAGGACTATGTGTGTGACTGTTGGGTGTATTTATTTATTTATTATGTACAAACTTTTCGTCATTCAATAAACTTTATCCATCTTATTGCGAGCTTACTTTTCTTAAGGGTCAGCAACCCATTTTTTCTGGTATTGTGGTATTTCACACCCACTAACTACCTAATGATGATTACTTTTCTACATATATCCTATTTTGCCTTCTGCTATATACAAGTGCGCTAAACTCGTATTAAAACACGCAAATCGATAAATATTCAGGAAACAGCATAGCAAAGGATAGCCTAACAAAGGATACAATTCAAGCCTTCAGACGACAGTCAATGTGAAATCTTGTTAAACATCCGGTGAAAATCTCCGAGAGCGATGTATAGAAGCACCCACCTTGAGGCTTTAACAGGTTTATCCGCTTCACGCTGCACCGGAGACGGATATTGCGTTTGCCCGGATATAGTTCGGAAACTTTACCCGGGCTGGCTGTTTTATCAACTATGACATGCGGATTTGTTAGTTATAGGGTTTAATGTGGTGTTATAAAATTGAGGTTGTGCTGTGTTATACAAAAAGTTTTAACAAAACTTAATAACTGACTTCAAAATTGTACACTGAAAAGTCAAAAATAACAATTTCTGTAGTGTGTGACTGCCTCGGTGGCACAGTTGTAATGCGTACGCGTTACGATTGAGGCTAACGCTGAGGTCTCGGGTTCGATCCCGGTTCGGGTAAAGTGGTATTGGGTTTTTCTATTAAGAAATGCTCAGTATCAGTCCGGAGTCTGGAATTTATGCCCGGTATGGCGATATACTCGGCCCCTATCACATCGTGGAACGGAGATACGCTCGGCGAAATGTGGGTGTACTGGTCACACCTGTGCCTACCGCTTAGGGATTACAGGCGCGAGTGCGTATGTGTGTATGTATGTATGCATGTAAAGTAAAATATAAAAAACCACCGATGTCGTATATGGAAATAAATTCTAAAGCGGCAGGGTCAGGCACCGGCAGCGTCAGAGGCGGGCAAATCCTTTAATCCGCCGCGCTCGCCCCACTGATCAAATTAACATTCACACACGCGGCCAGGCACACATAGGACACAGGGACGTACTCAGTGATTAGATGTGTGGTGTAAAAAATAGAAATGAAATAAATTTACGGGAAAAGATGACTATTGTGTTGTGTATAAGCGAATAAATTGAATGAAATTAATATGAATATTGGTAAGTAGGATGGGCATTTCACTGTTTTGAATTTGTAAATATATTTTTTTTTACATTGAATCATATGTAATGCTCTGCAAAATTTACCAATAAAGGATACATTATAAGTTTTATTTTAATACAGTCCCAAATTTGACGATATTATCAGAAAATTTATTCTAAAATAAAAAAATAACATTAATCGTAATTGACCTGATGATCGTTAACTTATGGATTCCTCCTCATCGAATATAGTATAATTATGAAGTAAATATATATAAATTATAAAAGGCTACAATTTGAACTCAACATATACTCGTATTTAGGATAGTTAGATTTATAAAATTACAATATCTCCAAATAACTACAATTTCAACTGAATTACCTCAATCGCATTATAACAATTACTTTAAAATACTTCTAAATTATATTCCCATGCAAATCTCTGATTACGTGTCTGTTCTTTGTGCCCTTTGTGAGTGAAGCTTCGGACAATTTTATAAACAAAAGTGTTTGGCATACCTGCATGCGTATTATATTTTAACGAATACTGACAGTTCAGTGGTAAAAAAACTTGACATACTTTTGTAAAATTCGAGTCCTAAAAGGGTAGCAGATGTTTTTTTTAAATAATGATAAGGGTAATGAAATTACTTATATAAGAACAATACGTGTAGAGTATTTTCCAATAGAACTCATAGGTAGTCAGACAGGTTTGACAAGCTGTAAAAGCAATATAGGCTAACAGCACAAATCCATTCGAAAAAATACAGACAGGTTTGTCCCTACAAGGTAGACAAGGTCGTAGGTCGCTCATATGCGAGAGGTCGTCTGGGTGGGTACCACCAATGTTCTGTTAATGAATATATTGCATAATAAATTGCAATTACTGGTTCTTGATTCATGGCTAGCGACTATCGTACAATCATGGAAAACCATATTTAGTGGCTCGTTCCAGGAAGTCGTGTATCGGGCACAAACAGTATACAAAAATCAATGTAACAAAAATCCTGTTTTATCTGTGATATCAGAATCGATATTCAAACGTAATGAAAACCTCGCAAAATGGACTGTAAAATAATTGTATTTATTTTTTAAACTTGAATTGATTTATTGTTTATAAACCGTATTTCGATTGATTACCTCTGCAAGAGCCATGACTTGGATTCAGAGCGAGATAGCATGTTGCGGCGTCGACGTACATAAAACACGCCGCGCCGCATGCGCGCTTTCGGCTTCACAGATATTCAGATGTAAATAACATTTTTCTGTTTGATGTACAAACGTGCCGCGCTCCCGGCTTAGTCAACACACAGAAATTCAGATGTACATAAATTTATTACCCTATTATAATTCTATTTTAGCAAAACAGTTTCTTTTTCGTATTATTGTTGGTTGCCAAAGACTTTAATACCATAGACGTGCTGTTCAGAAGTAAAAATGTGTTGTATACGCGGCGGGCGAGGCGAGAATGACGTATTGCTGCTAAGTATGTATGTATGCAGATGTATCTAACAACCCTTAAATAAGACCACACTTTTCTTGAACACGCTGTATAAAAACTGTTAGAACTCGTGGACTAACCATTCAATTTCCCAACACTTCAAAGTAAGACAAGACTAAGTTTTCTGAACTCACTTATAAAAGTATTGTAGCGATACACGACACCTGCGCGTCATAACTTCCCTTATCGCCCCTAACATCACATTTTACCGCATCCGGGAATCGAACTTTGTCCCCGGAGCGTCCGCCTCGTAAAATTTTAAGAGGACCCTCGCGTCCCCGAATATTGTTCATAATCGGGATGTATCGTTTTTATATAAAAGAATTGATTTAAAAACAGCTGTGGGTATGATACAATAGAGAGCTTGTGATTTTCTTCAAAGGAAAATAGGGAATATTGGATCCATATTTCGGGTGAAAAGTGGTCCATACAGCGTCACAATTTTTAAGTGGGCTGTTTTTTTATAGTATAGGCCGGCAAACGGGCAAGTGGGTCACCTGATGGTAAGTGATCTTCACCGCCCATGTACACCCACAATACCAAAAGAATCCTGGGTGCGTTGCCGACCTTAAAGGAAAGGGATAATTAAGGGATTGGGAAGGGGAGGGGGTTTGGGCCTCCGGATATCTCACTCACCGTACGAAACGCAGCAGCAAGCTGCTACTTTATTTATTTATTTATTTATTTAAGGACCTCCAACAGAGGATACACGATATATTATTATATGATTACATTTTCAGTTATAGCAGTGTGACGTGTTCCTTCAATTATAGGAGACCACAGCATTCATAGTTAAAATATTTATACTTACAATGACAGTTAAAGTATTATTATAAGTATTGTTATTGTTATTAGCATTATATAGTACTAATGGAATTGATTACAGCAAATAAAAATTAAGACAACACAACATCAAAAGGGAAATTAGGAACAATAGACAACAATTAACACAATGAAGAAATAGTAATTAGGCACATATTTTCAAGACTTGTTTCTTATACCCAGAAGTGTCCGAGATGTCCAGATCATGTGTTTTCGCGAGAGAGTTATACTGCCTACAGAGCCTCGGAATAGCAGCGAAGTGACCTAAATTAGTTCTGGATAAGGGGATATTTAGCAGGTTATACGCGCTTTTTCGTGGGATACGAGTTGGGGCGTTAATACTCAAAGTGCTGACAAGCTCACTACAGCCCAAGTTGCCGTTAAACATCTTCTGCAGAAATACCAGATCGATCATTTTTCTGCGTGCAGCCAAGGGTCGCATTTTGTAGTACTTCAGGCGGTCTGAGTAATAAGATATGCTCTTAGCCAAATGATCACTATAGGAAAGGTGATACAGAAATCTTCTTTGAACACTCTCCAAACGCTTTACATAGACGTCGTAATGAGGATTCCACACCGGTTTTCTGTGAGACCATGGTAATGATCCGGACGAGCCGGCCCATACATGCTGTAGATAAGTGTCTACAGCATGGCTCTACCACTCAAAAAGGTGGTCTGGGCAGGTGGGCAAAACCGAGATACGAGGAGCCAACTTACTTTATCTTTATTGACCCATAACTTAAAAAGGCCGACCACTGATCTAGCATAAGGCGATACACCGAAAAATTACGATTCATTTGTCTTTTTTTTTTATTGCCCTAGATAGACAGACGACCGAGCGGCTCACCGGATGGTAAGTGATTACCGCCGCCCATAGACCTCAGCAATGCCAGAGCACAGGCCGCTGCCTACCGTTAAAAATAAATTGCACTAAATATATTTTCTTTTATTTATACCTCATCTTGACTCAGCCCTTAATTTATCATTTTCACCCAACTAATACTCACTAAAGCCCTATCTAACGCTACAATTTAAGCAACAATTGCGGGAAAGAAGAGACAAAGGACAAACACCCCAAGTTAATATATTCGGCTAAAAATAAAACACTCCGGTTCATAAATCACACGTAAGCCTCGGACGATGAAAATTTACGCAAAGTAATGTACAGAATGCTGGGTCCGAATTTTAATTGTTTTGTGAATATCTTGGTTTCTTTTATGCTCTTTAAATATTACTAGAAAGAAAGAAAGAAAAACGATTTATTTGTACAGCCGACAACGCGCATATGAGTGTATCACAAATTTATACAATACAAATTAACATTAAAAAAATAATAAAATAACGGTTAACAAAACTTAGAAACCGACTTCAAAATAAAAACACTGAAAAGTCAAAAATAACAAATTCTATTTATTCTATTCTCTTTAGAGTCGGTGCCTGTGTCGCTACCGGTCAGATAAAATGGCACCGACTCTAAATAACTTAAACTTTATTTATCTTATCGACAACCTCCGTGGCGCAGTGGGTGAGTAGCTTACGAAACGAGAGACGGTGGGTTTGATTCCCACACCGAGACAATTGATGTTGGTGTGATCCACAAATAATTTTATTTTATTTTTATTTTATTTTATTATTTAAGGATTGCCAACAAAGTTTACAATAATACATACGTACATTAAATATTAACACTAATAACAATTGAACCTATTGCAACTCAAATTACAGGCAAACACAGCATGCATAAATAAATACAATCTTATATAAGTACTTAAAATAATAATAATAATACTAGCCCTGTATTATACACGTCCCACTGCTGGGCACGGGCCTCCTCTACTGAATGAGAGGGGTTAGGCCGTAGTCCACCACGCTGGCCTAATGCGGATTGGCAGACTGCACATACCTTCGAAATTCTTATGGAGAACTTCTCAGGTATGTAGGTTTCCTCACGATGTTTCCTTCACCGTTAAAGCAAGTGATAATTAACAATTAATATACACGTAACTTAGAAAAGCCAGAGGTGTATGCTCTTGGGGCTGGTTTCGAACCTGCGACTTTCGTCTCAACAGTCCATACCACTCCCACCTGAGCTATCACCGCTTCTTATATAAGTACTTAGTTCAATTAAATTAAAATTAGAAAATTAGAGAATTAAAATTAATATTAAAATAATTTGCAAAATAAGATGGTCAGTATGATTTATCAGAATGTTAGGGATACGTAGAAATTTCAGACTCTTCTAGAAGAGTTTTCCTAAATGTAGGGAGCGAATCATGGAATATGTCAAGTTTATTAATTATTCTGGAAAGCTGATTATACAAAGCTGACATCCGAGGTACGGGGGAGTGTCTTCCGACGTTAGTGCGACAGCGGCGGACATGTAATGTAGGGGGGGGGGGCTTGCGCCGAGGACGTGAAGGGACATTAAGAGAAAAATTTCTCAATGCAATTGAACTGTCACAAGTACTATTTAATATTTTATATAGACACACCATGCTAAGCATTTCTCTTCTAAAAGTCAAGGACCGAATTTTAAAAAAAATTAGTTTGTCTTCATATGTACGTATATTTTTAGGAACGAATTTACGGTATTTTAGGTGTTTAAGCAATTTTTTTTGGACATTTTCTATTCTTTTTATATGTATTTTATAAGTTGGCGCCCATATAGAGCAGCAGTATTCCAATTGTTAATTGGAATACTGCTGTTAATTGTTTCGGGGTATGGGTGTTGTGGGACCGCAATTCCCTAGTAGTTCAGGTTGATACAGGTTAATCTAGTGTAGGGTCAGGACTATGGGCCCAATAAGTCGGTTTCTAAGTTTTGTTAAAACTTAGTTTGTTTTTAAATTTTTAGTGCTAGTTACAGCAATAGCATGTAAATTCCAATACCATAACACAATCGCGACGAGTGTACTGTTGTCCGTTGAGGAGTTTCTTTTTTTACTCCATATCCGTCATCAGACCTTAACCGAATTTATATGGGACCACATTGCAGCTAAAGTCTATGGAATGTTTTTTTGAAGTCGGTTAAAAAGATAGAATTACAATGGCTTAACTTACAGTTATCTCGGCTTATAGCTTAATGAGTAGTTTTTTTTTGCAAAAACGCCGAAACTCAATATACCTGAAACAGAAGTAAAATAGCAATTAATATTGATATCCTTTCAGATTATAAAATTTGCATAGAGTATAGAGTAAAATTGCGTCTGTATTTGTCAAATTTCAAGGCACCACACTGTGACCCTGTCAGACGTGCGTCACAAATACTGTGGACAGTCGTTAAATGTTACAGCAAGATAAACAAAACATTTATTTTAGATGTTGGACACAAAGGGCTCTTTCACACAATAATAGATTTATTACATTGAACTGTATCTACCGGTGCTTCGAAAATTACCACTGGTCTGCGAAAAAGCACCAAGAAACTCAGGCATATGGGACTATTTTCGAACCTTCGGCGCTCCATACCATTACCCGCTGAGCTATCACTTCCACACTACATTTAATACTCAAAATGGAAGATAGACAGATATGCTTTAATAAAAACCAAAGGCCAGGTCAGGAGTACCCTAAACCAACGTGCATGTATGGAAAATTTAATGAGAGTGAATGAAGCCAATGAGCTGTCTGCCTACGCCTATGGGAAACAGGCGTGAGTCTATGTATGTATGTAGAACCAAAGCATATTAATTCGTCTCTATAAAAACACCACAGTTAATAAAATTGCAAATTTTCACTATGAAACCTCGTGAAAAGTAGTCATAAAAAGGTATTAAAAAGGTTTAATGCTAGATTTTATGAAGACTGCATGCACGGGATATTCATTGCAGAGATTAAAAGATTAGCGCGGGTTCGAGGCCCGCTCACATTGTCTGCACTTAATTGGATCTCATTTATTCCAGGTAAGTAGGTATATGTTAAGGAAGGTTCGCTCGAGATCAGAAAGGGATAAGGTTCTATTCTTGGCAGTATTACCGTTTATGAATGAATAAGTCACCTCGATCTAGTGGTAGCATGTATGGATTGTGAACCGGGACGTCCCAACTTTAACTCCCAGGTTTATTTACTGAGGCTGGTAAACGAACTAGTGGGTTACCTGGTGGTAAATGATCTACATCCTCCATGAATATCCATCGCGAGATGAATTTATGGATATGAGAAATAGGGATTTTTAGGGAGGGTCTGGGCTTCTGGTAATCTCGACTGTACGTTACGTAACTCTAAGCTTTAAACCGTATTTCTGTGAGATAAGAGTTTTATTAGTTTGAGTGACGAAACGAGCAGGTCACTCGCATGATGATAAGCGGCACGCCTGCTCATAAAAAAAAACAACACCATATAACTCTGAATTACATAAAACTGCATGGCATTGGACTGCGCTCGTCACACTGAGACATAAGTTATTAAGTCTCACAATGCCCAGTAATTTGACTGCCTTCAATATCCTTCACATCGGAACACAACAGTGCTTACACACTGATGTTTGGCGGCAGAAACAGCGGTGGTATCAACACAGACGGCCCGCATTAACCATGGCCAGCCACTTATGTCTCGGGGTGACGAGCGCAGTCCAGTGTCATGCAGTGCTTTGTTCTTTAAAGTTCTGTGTTGTGTTGCTTCTGTTTATGAGCAGGCGTTGCGCTTACCATCAGGCGAGCAACCTGCTCGTATTGTCATTCAAGCTAATAAAAAAAACCCGGTCAAGCTGCAGACAAAAGTGTCTACAGCGTGGGTTTACCACTTATAAAATCGTATCCTCTACAAGCATTTCATTTCAGTACACAACTATTATGTACTAAAAAGATTATGTACTAGATTTTAGGTCGCGCGACTCACGCTAAACTTTAAATTGGATAAAATCGAAGCAAGGCATGAGTTATACCCACATACAACTGGCACTGAGTCCTAGACGCAATCCTAACTTAGCGCCTAGGGTGCACTTGGCCTCGGTTTATCTTGATACGTGACACACAGCGCCCGGGAAATGTCAGCAAAATATACTAGTTGGAGTTCAGCATAATATTTATTATATTTTGTGGTGAGTGTTCTAAAATTAAAAGTTACATTAGCGGCCAAAAACAAGTGTTTTTTTTATAGCATAGGCTGGCAAACGGGCAAATAGGTCACCTGATGGTAAGTGATCTCCACCGCCCATGTACGCCCACAATACCAAAAGAATTATGGGCGCGTTGCCGACCTTAAAGGAAAGGGATAATTAAGGGATTGGGAATGGGAGGGCGATTTGGGCCTCCGGATATCTCACTCTACGAAACGCAGCAGCAAGCTGCTACTTTACGCCGGTTTTCTGTGACAAAAGTGTCTACAGCGTGGCTCTACCACTCTAAAAATGTGTGTCATAATGGTTGTTTTTTATGTCTCTCTCAAAATTTAGGTACGACACTAGAATTGCTTTCTGCCTGGCGTCATCCCGGCTTATAATATTATGGTCCACCTCCCCTTAAGGATTTGGTGGTGAATTTTATGTTAGGTAACCCGCCGTCTGACCCCTTCAACCCACAACAGGAGCCAATTTTCAGCAGAGGCACGACACGACACCACGTGATAAAGTTGCGTGTTTGAAACGCAAATAAATTACGGTGTGTATCTGAATGTTAGTTTGTGGAGCTCGATAGTCTCTACCTACCCCCAATGGATACAGGCGTGAGTGTGTATGTGTCAATTTGTAATTATTATTAAATTAATTTGAAACAGGGTATAATAATATTTATTCCCAACATCATTAATGCACGATGGCCTGCCTAAATGGCTTAGTTGTAATGAGAACACGTTACGACTGAGGCTGATGCTGAGGTCTCGGGTTCGACCCCCGGGTCGGGTAAAAGTGATATTGTGTTTTTATATTACGAAATGCACAGTATCAGCCCGGAGTCTGGAATTTTGCCCGGTACAGCTCGCCTCGTATCACATCATGGCGGACATAAGCTCGGCGAAATGTGGGTGTACTAGTTACACCTCTACCTACACCTTCGTGGATTACAGGCGGGAGTGCATATGTATATGTATGTATGGAATGCACGGTGTAAATATTCGCCACGCAATATCATTGTGTGTCTCGTAGCAAAAGCGTGTTGGATTCGGGAAGGTGTTGTTTAGTATTCAGTTGGCGACAGGTGGTCTAAGTTAGTGCTCTGTCGACCCACTTGCATACATTCTGATTTGAGAAACGCCTCTATTGTGACCGTTAGCACTATCATTACTCCAAATGTGTAGTAATCTTATGTAGATTTTCCACGCGGCGTATTTGACATCGCTGTCAAATTAATTCGAGTTGATGAAACTTTATTTGATCTCTCTTTAGTACCGTTTGACATACGATTTTTCATATTCATTTGACTGTTATGTTAGCTAACAAGTGTGTCAAATTTAAAGTGTTGATCACACTTCTAGCAACTCAATTTCGACTTGACATGAGATTTGACATTTGATTAGTTAATTTAACATTGATCACCGTTTCGGAAACCAGGCGTAAATATTTCAAAATTTTATTTCGTTCGTTTCGAACCTCCGTTTTTCTCGTCGGTTGGTTCACATGTCACATTGGATAAAAACAAATTTCCAAAGCCGCATAAACAAAACATCTGCAACACAGCATAATAATATTGTCAGAGCTCACAAGCAGTATGAAACTAAGCACCTGTAATTTCATAAATAAACGTTGGTTAGCTGTAGCACAGACATTAAATGTAGAACAGCGATTGTTAAACTTTTAACTCCCATAATAAACAGAGGTGTTATAAATAACATACACACATACATACTCACGCCTATGTCCCACGGGGGTAGACAGAGATTATTGAGTACCACAAGCTACGATCCTGACACACCTCTTTCGCCTCTTCTATTCTATTTTTAGAATTATGGCCCCATCGATTTTCGATGATTTCGCCAATGTCAAGCATTATAATAGCAATATGTAAAAATAAAGATCAAAACGTAGACATCTTTAAAAAGATGCTCAATTGTTAGTCCTTTCGCCTCTTCCACATTCATACATCTTCTCATACATTTTCGTCGGTTGCGGGTACTCGTGACGTGCCCTTTTCGGAGAATACCATTTATTTGATCCGCATATGTTCTCCTCGGGCGCCCTCTTCCAACCCTACCATTCACATTCGCACGATAAATACCTTTCATAAGTCGTCTTTCATCCATCTTCTCCATATGCCCAAACCATGTGTTATAAATAAGTTTAATCAATTTGCTGTCTGTAATCGTGTTTGAGCTCGTCGAATAGGGTTTGATGATTAGTTAGCTTAAGATGGTGTTCAGGTCTGAGGATGGAATGGGATCATTTAAGTAAACATTTTTTCAGATGATCGTCAGTTAGAACGGTTTGATTTGCGCAGTGGATAATTAACCCTTTGTGAAATGAAAGGTCATGGGCCATTACTAGGACATAAAGCATTTTCCTTTTTATCGAAGGAGTAACATGTTGATATTTGGATTGCATATTTTGACAAAACCTAATGATAAACAACTGAGCTTTTGTCTCACTCCAGCATTGTTATTCTAGCTCACGCACTTCACTTAATTTATAGGGATGTGATAGATCGTAGTAAACGAGTGATTCAAATTCAAATATTTTATTTCATAGAAAATAGATTTACACTTTGGTCTTAAACTACTAAAGCTTCCTCTATTTAGCCAATATAAACAGCATATGAAATTGTATCAAGTTTAAAAATTTATAATATTATCATATAAAAAAAATTTATTTAAAGTTTTAATTTTTTATGTTTACCTCATGAGTTAGTACAATAATATTCGTTTGTTTATGTCGAAACAAAATAATAATAACAATAACAATAACAATAATGCATATATGTCCATAGATTTCACAGCTTATTATAATTCAAATTATAAAATTCATATTTAGTCACACTCATATTTGAAATAAATCATCCACTGCATAAAAAGACTTATCCAACAACCAACTTTTTAACCTTGTTTTAAACATTGTCAATGGTAGGTCCCTAATATTATTAGGAATTTTATTATATATTTTGATACACATAGCGTAAGCATTATTCATAAACAATGTTGTTTTAGGAATTCAAAATAGCCTTAAAATTTTAGGATGTATAGATTTTTCATAAGGTCCAGTATATAATCAATCACTGTCAGGTGTATGTAACGGTCTTTAAATATGACCACACCTTTCAGTAACACGTTGTAATTTAATCATACTTATATTATAAAGAGGAAAGATTTGTATTTTTGTATGAAACGAATAAACTTAAAAACTACTGGACCCATTTCAAAAATTCTTTTGCTGTTAGTCAGCTACATTATCACTGAGTAACATAGGCTATTTTTTATCGCGGAAAAGGCCTCCACGCGAGCGGAGCCGCGAGCAAAGGTTATTCATATTCACCTTTATACCTGTATAATAATATGTCGTTGTTACTAATATTTTTTTCTAACTTGGTGGACCAAAAGTTGAGAACCACTGGTCTATACGTAAGAAGAGATTCGGCGTACGTTAGTGTCAGACATAATGTACATTAAATTTGTTAGTAGGCACTTGATGGTTATCTAAAATTATATTCGGAGAGTTGTGTATAGTATGTAGGGATAGAATATTATATTTCAAAACCATTTAAAAAGATAATTAAAGGTAAACTTTCACAAATATGGATGTCTGAGCGCAGTCCAATGTCATGCAGTGCTTTTTGATTCAAAGCTGTGTGTTGCTTCTTTTTTATAGGCAGGCGTGGCGTTTACCATCAAGCGAGCGTCCTGCTCATCTCATCATTCAAGCTGATAAAAAAAGATAGACCGAGCGACACACGAAGGGATCAACCACTCCCCCTTGTTTGTCGAGGGTTAAATAAAACAAAAAGTAAGATGTTTTAATAAAGTTTAAATTTGAGCTTTACAAGTAACGAAGCAAAAACTTCTATTATATTTGTCGACGCCCCTAGTGTAAAACTAGATGATACAGCAATATCCGAAGCTATTTATTATCATGAAAATAAAGGAAACGTTCCCAAGATCTAGATTCTTGACTAATAAGTTGATTAAGTTGGTTTTAGTCTATTTTACGTTGGGGAATTATAAAAGTTCTTTATGAAATAAATTCGTTTATAATGTATGCAATTATATAACTTTTAATTCGTGTAAATTACTTATTAGACACATATATTGTCCTACCAACTATATATTCGTCAGATTTTTAGATAAGTATATCTTTTACATGAGTTATAATAAATAAGTACAAGCTTTTAACACATGCGACATAAAGATTGGGCTTGTAGTTTTTACGACCGGCCGCTTGCCTGATGTCAACCCCTATGGGAAGAAAATTAAATATATATGAAATTAAATACAATACGTATTCGAGTTCATCGAATCTAAACAAAATGAAATAGGATATCTTATTTTCACAAACTCAATCCACCTATACATTATAAAACCGCTCAGCTGTTCGCGGCGTGGTACAAATCGCACAGTAAGAGTAATTTCGTCACGTACCAGAAACAATTAGAGGCGATCTGGTTCAATTGCTGCTTGCCGAATCAATGAGCTGTAGACGCCATCTTACAGGGATGTACGTGACAACGGAGTACAATTACATACATACATACACACTAACGCCTGTAATCCCCGAAGGGGTAGGCAGAGGTGTAGCCAGTACACCAGTATCTCCGTCCTTGATAATGTCAGTCTCCGTGGCGCAGTGGGCGAGTAGCCGGCTGTTAAGCGAGAGGCCGTGAGTTCGATTCCCGCACAGAGACAAAAAAATGAGATCTACAAATATTTGTTTCGGGTCTGGGTGTTTTATCCCAAGAGAGGTTGATGTCAGGCAGGCGGCCGGTCATAAAAATTAGAAGACAAAGAAGACATATTTAATCAAAATTATTGCCTTCTGTCAATTCTTCAATCGGGTAAAAAGCAATAATAATACACTATTATTACAAAACCATAGACAATATCATATCAGCGGCGCGGCGGTGTCGACGTGCAACAAGTGCGCGACATTTGTCAACGACAAATAAATTGAACCCACGTTACAGCACAAAGTTTATAACGACCATCCGTCTGAGTCCAGCAGAGACAATAACGTACAGTGGGATGCACTCGGATAATATCGTGGGAGTCATTTGTTAGGTGATTGGACTACTGCGTGAGTACGAAGCTACAGTATTGTTTTATTCCGAAGAGTAAATAACATCTTCTCAGTGCTTTATAGAGCTCTTACCTGGCAAAATTAAGGTTATTAACACTAGAAATTATATTTGTATCCAAAACCCCCAATAAAAATACGTTTAGAAAAATTAATTCGCAAGACGTCACTTAATCTTTTGTTAAAAAAAAAACTTAATTAATCAAAATGCGTCTTGTTTTATTTTCGAAATTAGTTAACTATTTATTATAATGTCTGATACGTCATTCTTATACATGTGTTAATGTACCTCTGAAGGCCTATACGCCATTTGTAATTCTGAGTAAGCTTAATCATCCTTTAGTTGCCTACAATCTCTTAAAAGGTTGTTCTAACTGTAAATATTGATGATTTTCTTATTACAATACAGTGAATCAAAACACTTCGAAATCTTATGACAAATGAATTTCAGCTAGAAAATAAAGTGATACAGACAGTGTTTCATTTAATTTAGGTTGGATTGGTCACGTTCTCTCTGCATTATCCTGAGTGCACCCCTGCGTCCAATCCAGTACACAATGCAACAATACTGTCGGTACTCGGAACGTGTCGCGGAATTGCACTTTTATAAAAGTCGACGACTCTCGTACAGCGGTTATGACTATCTCACTGAAATTATTGATTTCATTAACTCTTAAAAACACTTTATTTAATTGCATAGGCCGGTAAACGAGCAAATGGGTCACCTGATGGTAAATAATCTCCACCGCCCATGTACGCCCACAATACCAAAAGAATCATGGGTGCGTTGCCGACCTTAAAGGAAAGGGATAATTAAGGAATTGGGAAGGGGAGGGGGTTTGGGCCTCCGGATATCTCACTCATCGTACGAAACGCAGCAGCAAGCTGCTACTTTACGCCGGGTTTCTTTGAGACAGTGGTAACGATCCGGACGAGCCGGCCCATTCATACTGTAGACAAGTGTCTACAGCGTGGCTCTACCACTCATGAATATCTACACTATTGTAGACGTAGTCAAAAACCATCTAGATTAAACCAGTTTTTTTATTTAAAAACCTGGCACAAATAGGTCTCTCCACTTATTCGCTATGATTCCACAGACAAACAAAAGGGGTTCACACTAACACCCCCTTTTGTCGGTGGTTAGCAAGTGACAGTCACTTTATGCGGACAGAGCCGCGAGCAAAGCTTCTACAAGTCCAGTGGTCTTCAAGCCATATCCGACTTGGCTTAACGATAAAAAAACAAACCAATCAGCAACACAATTAGTCAATAAATGAGTAGAGACGAGCAGTGCAGTTGTAACCCCGAATTTAATTGCTGGCCTATGAGCGGAGGCGGGAGCGGGAGCGGGAGCGGGAGCAGAAGCGGGAGCGAGCATAGAGCGCGATATAACAATGTTGTGTAAATCAAGAGCGTAATGACTGGCAGGGCTGCTGGCGAAGCGAATTAACTAAAATAAAAAGCGATTTTTGGTAAAGCCAAGCTGTCATCACTTTTGTCTACAGCATGAATGGGCCGGCTCGCCCAGGTCGTTACCACTGTCTTACTGAAAACAGCAGCTTGCTGCTGCGTTTCGTTCTGTTAGAACTGAGGATTGAATCCGCTTTTAAAAAAAATAAAATTCGGAATAGCTAGAATAGATTTATTCAATAAAATACACTTTAAATTAAAAGTTACTTTTAACACAGTATGAAAGTGTGAATGGTTTACGAGACGAAGGATGGAAGGTGACTGACTGGGGGCGTAATGTAAGAGCGGAGGAACGATGATCAAATGCTAAGTCGGCAATCTGGATGTTAAAGGTAAGTAGAAAAGGGTGCAATCTAAAGATATGACAGTACGGTGAGTGAGATATCCGGAGGCCCAAAACCTCCTCTCCTCCCCAGTCCCTTAATTATCCCTTTCCTTTAACGTCGGCAACGCGACCATGACTCTTTTGGTGTTGTGGCGGTAGAGATCACTTACCATCAGATGACCCAATTGCTAGTATCCGGCCTACGCCATAAAAAAAAGTTACCTCATATTTTTATACCCGACCGAATAGCGACCACGTACACATGGTGAAAAAATCATTATAGTGGGTCGTCACAACGTCCCACCAGCAATGCTATAGTTATATAAAAAAAAACTTATAATAAATATACAGATCGCAGCCCTGAGAGCGGCTCGTCCAGGGAAATGAGCTGACGGCGACGCGACGCCATTTCCGCACCGACACACGCACAATTATCTGCCATCGGCAAACTCGACATTCCGTTGTACACGCTTTATTGTGTTTTAATGCTATTACATACGTACTCACGCCTGTAATTCCCGAAGGGGTAGGCATAGGTGTAACAAGTACATTTCGGCAAGCTTATTACCGTTCCATGATGTGATAGGGGGCGAGCCTATCGCCATACAGGGTACAATACCAGACTCAGATCTGATATTGAGCATTTCGTTTTACTGGAACCCAATTTCACTATAACCCGATCCGGGGGTAAACGGATAATCTCCCCGATATACGGTTGCCACGCTACCGAAAATCTGCGCTGCGCTCGTCGATCTACAATGGAGCATTTGAATAAAAATATTATAATTGTCCTGCTTCGAAGGGTTTAATGTCTCTCAAACCATTGCACAACAGGCCTTACATACTGCTGATAGGCAAAGCGATGGCAGGTAGTACAACTAGCGAAATTAATAACTGTAGACCAGCTTTACGTTCGTAAATAATAAAAATCTGCCACATATTTCTCAGACTGCCTCGGTGGCGCAGTTGTAATACGTATGCGTTACGACTGAGGCTGCATTGCGGTCTCGGGTTCGATCCCCGGGTCGGGTAACGTGGTATTGGGTTTTCTATTTCAAAATGTTCAGTATCAGCCCGGAGTCTGGAATTTGTGCCCGGTATGGCGATAGGCTCGCCCCTATCACATCATGGGACGGAGATACGCTCGGCGAAATGTGGGTGTTCTTTACACCTCTGCCTACCCCTTCGGGGATTATAGGTGTGAGTGCGTATGTATGTATTTCTTTCAGATTTAATACAGTAATTTTGCAAAATTTTTACCTATGCGGAAACTAAATGACCAGCTAAATGCATTCAATAAACACTTACCGTAGCTAAGGCCTCATAATTAGAAAAACCCATACGACCAGCGTGACGTCACACAACCTTGCAACCACCGTGACTAGATGGCAATCAAACCAAATGATGGTGACCAAGCTCTAATAATGGCCAAAATACATATATTACGGAGTATTGTTTTCATTTCTAATTATATGCCAATTATTTGTATAAACATTGATGACTTGCAAAGGAGGTAAAGATGTATGATAATTATATGATGATGGATTCATGGTTTTTTAGCCTAAGGAGGCTGGTACTCTACCAATGAAGCGACATATATAATTGACAGATGCTTTTTTATTAGCTTGAGTGACGAAACGAGCAGGTCGCTCGCCTGATGGTAAGCGCCACGCCTGCTCATAAACAGAAGCAACACCACACAGAAGGCCAATTCTCGTAATTTTAAATGTTCAAATGCACCTAGCATTAGCAGTAGCATTATACCGTTTTGGCTTTAGTCAACTTGTATTATATATTCAATCTCATTACGATTTATGTTCACATTTGACGTTGATTATTGGTTTAAGAGAATGCCATTTGCAACTTTCTTGACGCTGAGACTAGATCGGAATGATATTTTGAACGATTAGGGTAGTTGACTAGATTTTTTTTATTATTTAAATCAATAAGTTATGTTACTCAAAATCTATTGCAGAAAGAATTTTATAAATCGGACCAAAAATAAATAAGATAGAAGCCATTCAAATCCTGTAGAAGGGGTCATTGTCAAATGACAGACGATGCAACCTTTGACGTCACTGTGTAAAATGTTCATTATAGTGCACGCGTGCAAGCAAGATAGTGAGATATCCCTACTACGCATCCACTTTTACTCATACCAACATTTAAAATCATAACTGCGGGCACATTTCTGAACCAATTTTGATTGTGTTTTAATAAAATCGTTTCTTTTGCGTATTATTTTCTGTTGCTTATAAAATAATGTATAAAATTCAATATAGGAAACTACCCTATTGGCCTTCTGAACTTAGAATTACAAGACACTGCATGGCATTTGGACTGCGCTCGTCACCCTGAGACATAAGATGTTAATTCGCATAATGCCCAGTAATTTCACTGGCTTCAATGTCCTTCAAACCGGAACACAACAGTGCTTACACACTGTTGCTTGGCGGTAGAAATAGACAAAGCGGTGGTACCAACCCAGACGGCCTCTCGCATACGAGGGACCTACCACCTTGTCAAACATATACCTATAATAGTAACAAAGTATTGTAGCAAATTAGAACATAGTACTTTAAGGGACTGCACTGCGCTTATGACATAGACTAACCCCCGGT
This sequence comes from Mimas tiliae, assembly GCA_905332985.1. Lineage (NCBI taxonomy): Eukaryota > Metazoa > Arthropoda > Insecta > Lepidoptera > Sphingidae > Mimas > Mimas tiliae. Next base: position 458,720 of record HG995249.1, read on the forward strand.
TTCTGAAAGGCTGATCAAATCAACATTCAACTAACAGAACTTTGAGTTGACATCGCTGTCAAATCAATTCGAGTTGCTGAAACGTTATTTAGTGAAAATAATAATATTTGATGTCTCTTTAGTACCGTTTGACATACGATTTTTCATATTAATTTGAAAGTTCTGTTAGCTAACATGTGTGTCAAATCAAAGGTGTTGACCACGCTTCTAGCAATTTAATTTCGACTTGACATTTGATTAGTTAATTTTATTTTGATCAGCCTTTCAGAAACCGGGCGTATGTGTATTTTGTCAGTAGTATTTTAAAATTTAATAATACCTTTCTGATTATTATTTGATAGCTTTATTCAAATGAATATTTGGATTTGGCATACATTTGCATTATAATTATTTATAAATAATACTAATAGATAAAATTATCTTCTAAGGAATGTCTAAAATAAACAGGACATATAAATCGCCCAATTAATTCTTACACGGCTTTAATTATATCAGCCATTATTACTAAGATTCGTATAAATTATCATATTTTATTCTTATTAACGTTTATTATTAATTAATTCATGGACGAATAACATGTCTTACCTACGTGATTGGAATATTAATGAATAAATAAATAATAATAAATACACCCAACAGTCACACACATAGTCCTGACCCCACACTAGGTAAACCTGTATCGCGGGTATCAGGAACTACGAGGGACTTGCGGTCCCACAACACCCAGACCCGAGACCAATATTTGTGGTTCACACAAACATTTGTCCCGGTGTGGGATCGATTCCCACACCTCTCGCCACGGCCACGGCCTCTCGCTTCGCAGCCGTCTACTCGCCCGCTGCGCCACGGAGCTGAAGTTTATAATGATGCAATAATCATACATCATCATTCTAAACGCATGCCCTTGGTTAGGTACACGGAATAGGATATAGGGACACATGGACCATGTTAAATGTGTAACACTGCAAACTGCAGCTAACTGAATGTACCTAGATTATAAATACGCGCTCTGTCTTAAGTGGTAGAGCCACGCTGTAGACCGTTTTGTCTACATCATGAATGGACCGGCTCGTCCGGGTCGTCACAGTCTCACACCACTGTCTCACAGAAAACCGGCGTAAAGTAGGAGCGTGCTGCTGCGTTTCGTGAGTGTGATATCTGGAGACCCAAATCCCCCTTCTCGATCCCTTAATTATGCCTTTCCTTTAAGGTTGGCAACGCACCCATGATTCTTTTGGTATTGTGGGCGTACATGGGCGGTGGAGATTACTTATCATCAGATGAACCACTTGCTCGTGTTGCAGCCTATGCTATAAAAAAAACTCACGCCTGTATTCCCCGAAGGGGTAGGCAGAGGTGTAACTAGTACACCCACATTTCGCCGAGCCTATCTCCGTCCCACGATGTGACAGTGAGCTCATCGCGATACCGGACACAATTCCAAACTTTTTTTATCGATAGGGCGTCAAACGAGAAAGTGGGTCACCTGATGGTAAGTGATCTTCACTGACCATGTACGCCCACAATACAAAAATAATCATGGTTGCGTTGCCGACCTTAAAGGAAATGGATAAGGAAGGGATTGGGAAGGGGAGGGGAATTTGGGCCTCCGGATATCTCACTCGCTGTACGAAACGCAGCAGAAAGCTGCTACTTTACACCGGTTTCTGTGAGATAGTGGTAACGACCCGGACGGGCCGGCCCGTTTATGCTGTAGACAGTAATGTCTATAGCGTGGCTCTACCACTCAAAAAAAACTCTATTAAACTAGATTATAACCTATATAGATAGATATCCGGACTAAATTACAAAATATTGATATACCACCATTAATATTAATGGTGTGTGGACGTTTCCTTTATTCACAGCTTAGACTCACTGCTATCTATGTACAATTAGCACCCGTACTTACGTAACACTCAAACAGAATTTTTAATTGCCAGAACTGGGATTTGAACTCAGGACTTTATTGTTTCTCATCCGTCGCTTAGCGCGCATTGTTAATTGGAATAAAACTCAACCGACAGCAAACTAAAAAATAAGTAATTATTACACGCTGTTTTTTGCGTTGGGGCTTAAAAAATTTTTAGCTCTACTGTGAAAATTTGGATACATGTGAACTTACAGAACTTGGAAGTGTGTTAATGGCTGAACAGTTTTGGATGAAATTTGCAATACAGGTAGCTCATGATCTAGATAAGGACATAGGCTAATTATTATCCCGGAAAAAGCAGTTCACACGGGTGGAGCTGAGAGCACAAACTAGTGTTACATAATCACATCCGGTATGAAATACCCATAATCTCCTGCATGTAATTTTTATATTATCAATAGAACCACTTCCCTGTGATAGTGATTTAATTTTCCGCTCGCTGCCTCCCCTTGCGCGCACCCTGCGTGAATATTAAAGATACCTAGAGAATAGCGAAGTGTCGACAATGTGCAATTTTGAAAATTGTCCCCGCATGCATCAAATATTACAGAAATCCAATAAAGAGGGATAGGGGAATGTGATTTTGATGTTTAAGACGCGTGTTGCGTTTTTATGGTTGCTGTAGATAAGTTTTAAAGTTTTTTTTATTATCCTGAATATAAAAACGAGCAGGCTGCTCGCCTGATGGTAAGCGCCAGGCCTGCTCCTAAACAAAACACAGCACCTTGAATTACAAAGCACTTCAGTCTGCATGACATTGGACTGCGCTGGTCACCCCACCACATTGGATGTTAAGTCTCATAATACCCAGTAATTTCATTGGCATCAATGTCCTTCCAACCAAAACACAACAGCGCTTACACACCGCTGCTTGGCTGTAGAGATATACAAAGCGGACGGTACCAAACCAGACGGTCTGTCGCATATAAGGGGCCTAGTAAAACACAGTAATGGTGCAATGGAACCATATTTCTATAAGTCTATGTCATCCGTCTGTCTGTCCTCTATCTTCTATACCGTACCTAAGAGGTAGATGAAATTTCCACAAAATAAATAAATAAATAATAAATAAATACACCCAACAGTCACACACATAGTCCTGACCCCACACTAGGTTAAACCTGTATCGTGGGTATCAAGAACTACGAGGGACTTGCGGTCCCACAACACCCAGACCCAAGACAAATATTTGTGGATCAGACAAACATTTGTCAAGGTGCGGGAATCGAACCCACGGCCTCACGCTTCGCAACCGGCTACTCGCCCGCTGCGCCACGGCGGCTGTCAAAATATGTAGCAACACTAAGTATAGCATGACACTGCATTTTCATTTATCATCCTGGGATTTTAAATTACAAGGTGGTAAGTATACAAAAGGTCGTCTGGGTTGGTTCCACCGTTTTGTCTATTTCTGCCGTCAAGCAACAGTGTGTAAACACTGATGTGTTCCGGGTTAAAGGACATTGAAGCCAGTGAAATTACTGGGCATTGTGAGGATTAACAACTTATCTTTCAGGTCGACGAGCGCATCCAGTGCCACGCAGTGCTTTGTAAAGTTTTATGTGGCATTTCACCTACCATTAGGCAAGTCTCGTCATTCAAGCTAATGTAAGAAAAAACAATGTTTTTTTTATGTTTTTATAGCATATAAAACGAGCAAGTGCGTCACCTGATGCAAAGTGATCTCAACCGCCCATGTACGCCCACAATACTAAAATAATGGGCGCGTTGCCGACCTTAAAGGAAAGGGATTGGGAAAGGGAGGTGGATTTGGCTCTCCGGATACCTCACTCACCGTACGAAACGCAGCAGCAAGCTCCTACTTTACGCCGGTTTTCTGTGAGACAGTGGTAACGACCCGGACGAGCCGGCCCATTCATGCTGTAGACAGAACTGTTACCAGTTTATGTGCAGTGTGCACGTGGGCTAGTAGTTCAATAACATTTGAATGTAAATGATAGTACGTGATGGATAAGCGAGCAGATGAACAGACGTGTCAGCCAAGCCATTAGCCAGTCGAGCCAAGTGCATTACAGAGCCTTGCAGTACACGTGAATGAATTTTTTGCAGATGTTCCAAACATTATCATAGCTACCCTGGAATAGACATGAAAATATGTTTTGAAATAAAACTAGTTCATACGGATTTTATCGCGGTTTAATTTTATTTTAGTCCCGACGTTTCGGGACTAAACTAAAATTAACTTGGTACATATATAGATACATTTTGACGCAATATAATTTTACTAAGCGGAAGTGTCACTGTCGCATGTCGCTCCTGTCTCAGTCGCGTACCTCAAAACTTTATGTTATCAGACGACTTTTTCGTGTCCTGTCCTGGGTCTTACATTATAACCAGATAAAATATTAAATGTAACCATATTCCTTTCAGAAATAAATATCCTTGTAAATCAATATGCAGGTTCTGTGGTTGCATTGGAGTTATTGTCGTGCTCCTTTGTACATACAACAGAGCTTATGACATTTTTGCATACACCCCCCCCCCCACTCCCCCCTCAGACCTCCCTATACCCCTGCGACGCTTGCCAGCGTCGTCGGTGCAATAGCTCGTGAAATGTATAGATTAAGCGAACATTGGCACTAACACTAAAGAGGTAAGTGTGTGTGCTGTGCAGTTTTATGTACTTTATAAAACGGAGGAGCATTTTTCTAGATGGTCCCGTCTGGGTTGGTACCACCACTTTGTCTATTTCTGCCGCCAAACAGCAGTGTGTAAGCACTGTTTCGGATCCCAAGGTCTACAAATGAGCATGTAGTACTGATGGTAAGTGATCTCCACCGCCCGTAAACATCGACAACACCCAAATATTCAAGGACATGTTGCCGACTTTAAAGGATGGGTAATTAAGATATTGTAAAGGGTAAGGGGTACCATAAAGCAGAAGGCCAATTCTCGTAATTTTAAATGTTCAAAATATCATTCCGATTTAGTCTCCGCGTCAAGAAAGTTGCAAATGGAATTCTTATAAATCAATAATCAACGTCAAATGCACCTAGCATTAGCAGTACCATTATACTGTTTTGACTTCAGTCAACTTTTATTCTTCATTCAATCTCATTACGATCTATGTTCACATTTGACGTTGATTAATGGTTTAAGAGAACAAATTGCCATTTGCAACTTTCTTGACGCGGAGACTAAATCGGAATGATATTTTGAACATTTAAAATTACGAGAATTGGCCTGCAGGTCTTTAGTGACGACTGATGCTGTCAAATGATCTATAAATATGCGTATTGAATAGTACATACGAGTAACTGACGCTGCGTCACTATTTACAAGGCTTTACAAATTAATTTTCTTTATTTTTTATTAGCTTGAGTGACGAAACGAGCAGGTCAACCAAAAGTAGCACCACACTGAACTTTGAATTACAAAGCACTGCATGGCATTGAACTGCGCCCGTCACCCTGATACATAAAATGTTAAGCCTCCTTTAAACCAGAACACAACAGTGATTTTTAATAGTTAATTATTATAACATAATTAAAAAATACTATATGATTTTTACTTAAGTAAGCGGACAAAAAACAAAGCCCACTGAGTTTGTTTCGCCGGGTCTTCTCAAGCTGGGTCGCGTTTGGATCCAGTCGTAGTTTTAAAACAACACTTCGGAGATACACATGGTCCGCATTCAATCTCCCTAAAGTTAACTATAGGACTTTGTATTTCCTAATATAAATTATTGAAAATCCGGACCTAAAACAAGACCCCTGAGTTCAAGTAGCTGGATCTTCTCAGAGTTTGGGTCGCGCCGCGTTGAATCCAGTGGTAAATTAAGCCCACTGAGTTTGTTTCGCCGGGTCTTCTCAAGCTGGGTCGTTTTGGATCCGGTGGTAGTTTTAAAACTCGTGCCGTTTCGGTAAATGCAGTGGTCCATACCGACTCAAAATATTTAATAATTAATAATGGACGTTTCCATATTACAAATACTGTTGATAATGTAAAATAAAAAGACAACAAATAAACAATTTAGTGCAATTGCCTAGTGTATTTGACGATGCTATGTATGTTATGTATACATTAGTTGATATGATTTTTATACATAAGTTTCTTTATATTGTACTGACTTGTCATAAGCGCTATTTTAATTGCCTACATGATTAATAAAACTATTTCATTTCATTTCACTTTAATATAATCTATAATCACTATAGAACCTATATTATGCTATTGTTTTAAGATATTGACTACCTCGGCGGCGCAGTTGTAAATTGTAATACGTACGCGTTACAATTAAGCTAACGCTGAGATCTCGGGTTCGATCCCGGGTCGGGTAAAGTGGTATCGGATTTTTCTATTACGAAATGCTCAGTATCAGCCCGGAGTCTGGAATTTGTGCCCGGTATGGGGATAGGCTCGCCCCTATCACATCGTAGGATGGAGATCCGCTCGGCGAAATGTGGGTGTACTAGTTACACCTCTGCCTTCCTCTTCGGGGAATACAGGCGTGAGTGCGTATGTATGTATTAATATAAGATTTTTTTTAAGTAAAAGTAAAAAAGAGTACAAGAACAGAACAATTAAATTACCAAGAAATTTTCTTTAAAAGCGATCTTTTTGTTAAAGTAAAAAACGGATTTTTAGTTCAAAGGCTGTAATTGGATTCATTGAATTATTATTCTCAAGAGCAGAAGGGAATATTTTAAAATTTGTGAAAAACTTTTTCAAACGATTTATGTACGAAAATTTTATTATGACATTATTAGAAAAATTCCACGCACAATCGCACAAGGGTCTTTAAAATTTTAATATTGTTATCTTCAATAATAAAATAAATAAATACACCCAACAGTCACACACATAGTCCTGACACCACAATAGGTTAACCTGTATCGTGGGTATCACAAACTATGAGGGACTTGCGATCCCATAACACCCAGACCCGAAACAAATATTTGTGGGTCACACGTTTGTGTCGGTGCGGGAATCGAATCCACGGCCTCACGCTTCGCAGCCGGCTACTCGCCCACTGCGCCACGGATACTGTAATATCCAGTAACTTCCCTTCCTTCCTATTATCTTTGGAGGAATAAGCAGAGGTGCAACCAGTGCACTCAAAATTTGTATAGGCATCATAATATTCAAACAAAAGCTATGGTAAAAGCAAGTAGCAATCAAGAAGATTTTGAAAGGCAGTATTACGCCCGGTTTCTGAAAGGCTGATCAAATCAACATTCAACTAACAGAACTTTGAGTTGACATCGCTGTCAAATCAATTCGAGTTGCTGAAACGTTATTTAGAGAAAAAAAAATATAATATTTGATCTCTTTTTAGTACCGTTTGACATACGATGTTTCATATTAATTTGAAAGTTATCTTAGCTAACATGTGTGTCAAATCAAAGGTGTTGATCACGCTTCTAGCAACTCACTTTCGACTTGACATGAGATTTGACATTTGATTAGTTAATTTAACATTGATCAGCCTTTCAGAAACCGGGCGTTAAACTATCAAAATCATACTTCAAATCATAATAGGATCTGACCTTTCATTATACCCCACTGCGTCACACAAATTGGGGTACAGTCGACCCCGGTAGAGACGTATCACCATCATTACAAGGGATGAGGGTTGCGCAAGCTCCATCTGAGAGGTCCCGGGTTCAAATTAGGGCCGATATGTCAGCACCGACGGACGGGTTTACTGATTTTAATATATTGTGATGGGTATCTCCTTAACTAGTTGGGTACGATATATCAGGATAATGAAATTTAGTCGGGAGTTTTTAAAGTGGGAAAGTTTTCTTTTTATAGTATAGGCCGGCGTCCAACTCCCCCCTAATTTTCTGTTTGATTAATTTCGTTGCGGGATAAAAACACGATTTGCAGTCCCAGAGACTCGTCGAGCTTTATTGGTCGGTGTCGAAATATGCGTGCCACTGTCGATCCTGGTTTACAGGAGTTACAGTGGCGGGTGTGTGGGCGGGATAGTCTCGTAGTATAGGCCGGCAAACGAGAAAATGGGTCACCTGATGGTAAGTGATCTTGTACGCCGCCCACAATACCACAATACCAAAAGGATCATAGTCGCGTTGCCGACCTTAAAGGAAAGGGATAATAAGGGATTGGGAAGTGGAGAGGGATTTGAACCTACGGATATCTCACTCACGAAACACAGCAGCAAACTGCTACTTTACGCCGGTATTCTGTGAGACAGTGGTAGCGTCCCGGACGAGCCGGGATAATAAAGTGCCTAAGTAGCCTAAGTTACTTCTTATTACATTAGCTATCTGCCAGTGAAAGTCCCGTCAAAATCGGTCCAGCCGTTCCAGAGATTAGACGGAACAAACAGACAACAAAATTTAAAAAAAAATATTTTTGTATGTGTACCGTATATACATTCATATGCATGTAGTAAAACAGACACTTCAATTTTATTTATTTGTATAGATATAACATTCAATGTCCTATTGATATATTGATATATAAGCTTCGTGACTAATTACCTACTCAATTCACTGTCAATGATAGAATGCCAGTGAATTGCTGTCATTCTGTACCTACTATTGTACTACTGTATATATTATATTATATAGGTACCTAGTTATTTGGTAGGTACAGAATGACAGTGAATTGAGTAGGGAATTAGTCACGAAGCTTATTCAACATTGGCTGGTAGCGATCCATTGTGCAGCCAAGGCCGGTAGACAATACTGTAATTTCAAGTGATTTTGCAGATCATGCTGATCTGTTCTGTACCAGCCTCCCCTATTATTGTTACAATAATAGTCATACGTTATCATACATACCCACTCACGCCTGTAATCCCCGAAGGGGTACGCAGATGAATACCTCTAAGTATTAAGGGAAAATACTGGAGGCAACCCAGAACGATAAAACTGACTACAGCAAAGCCCTAACACGTTAAAAAACGTTTTTAAGCATGCACATTCTAAGCTTTCTTTTTATAAATGCACCTAACAGCAAAGACTTGAATGTATACTACTAGACAATCTGTGCGGTACTAAGAAATTGCGCACTAAGTTACGGTCAATTGACCGCAACTCATTTAGTCACCCGCGAGAGAGCGACAAGAGCAGTTGTTGTTGTTTGAATAGCTGCGAACGTTAAATTCGATAAACTAACACGAAATTGTTTATTGTGACCCATAAAACATTGTCATTATTTACGTGCATATATTATTCATTTAATTAGAAGTTATTTTAAGGAAGTAACTATATTATTTCTTGGTTTAGATCGAAAATATCATATATTGTGAATGAAAACGAATACAAAACAAAACAGCCGTCTCAATATTGCCATCTTGCTTCCTCTCAACTCCTCTCGCTTCCGTTCCTAAGACGTCACGCCCGCCTCGCCGGCCGCGTATGCAACACAATTTTACTTCTGAACAGCCCGTCTATAGTATTAAAGTCTTTGCCTAATAGTCACACACACACACATTCTTAGCTTATATCTATAAGCCCTGCGAAATATATTATTAAACACATTTAAACATAAAGTTCAAAGGTAATAACAATGGTTTCCAAACATCTCGTGTCGTGTGCCTTTCACACCCGTGGGACAAACAAACTTACTTGACGTTTCCGAGGTAATATGAGACTGCCAATTATGGAGACGATGCCTTATTATATGCGTATGTATCTAGGGATTTCGTTTGTCAAGTTTTGATTATAGAGTTAGTAGATTTTTGTCTACCTCCGGTTTCTAGAAGGCTGATTAAATCAAGATTCAAATAACAGAACTTTGAGTAGATGTCGCGTCGCTGTCAAATCGATTCGAGTTGCTGAAACGTTATTTAGTGAAAAAAAATATAATATTTGATCTCTTTTTAGTACCGTTTGACATACGATTTTTCATATTAATTTGAAAGTTATGTTAGCTTACATGTGTGTCAAATCAAATGTGTTGATCACGCTTCTAGCAACTCAATTTCGACTTGACATGAGATTTGACATTTGATTAGTTAATTTATCATTGATCAGCCTTTCAGAAGCCGGGCGTTAGACTGCATAGTTAAACTCACGCCTGTATCCCCGAGGGAGTAGGCAGAAATCCAACTAGTGCCATGATTCGCCGAGCGTATTTCCGTCTCGTAATGAGATAGGGGGCGAGCCTATCGCCATACCGAGCACAAATTCCAGACTCCGGGCTGATACTAAGCATTTCGTAATAGAAAATCCCAATACCAATACCCGACCCGGGGATCGAACCCGAGACCTCAGCGTTGGCCTCAATCGTAACGCGTACACATTACAACTGCGCCACCGAGGCAACAACCTTGTTTTAAATAACTTCTAACTTATTCAATTTTGAACGTATTTATAAAATTATTTCAATATAAAAGATTTTGGGTAACGTAACTTATTGATAAACGCAACAGTAAAACCAATTAATGCCTACCAAACTCAGATATCAACTGAATACGCGCAGTAGGCCGGCGCGTGAATGTCAAGGTCAGAGGAAAATCAAGCGGGTTCAAGGACAGGGTCGCTCACAATTACAACAGCAAAAACATTATGTTTTTGACCAAGTAGCACAATATAATGGTCAAAGGAATGTGAAGTGTTTAGGCAATGTTTTTTTTATGATTTTATTAGTTGTTGTCCGAGTTTTTTGCGTGGAAATCCCATATTGAATGAATAAAGAATCGTTATAACAGATAAGCAGCGAAAGCCTAGTGTGGAATGGACTGTTAAGACGAAGGTCTCTGATTCAATCTCAGGGCATATATCTAACTTGTAAGTAACATATATATTTAACAATGAAGGAACACGTGAGGAAACCTCTTTTTCTTGCGGGGAAAATCCCATTCATAATAATAAACAAAAATAAACACCCAACAGTCACACACATAGTTCTGATCCCACACTAGGTAAAACTGTATCGTGGGTATCAGGAACTACGCAGGACTAACGGTCCCACAACACCCAGACCCGAGACAAATATCTGTGGACCAGACATTTGTCTTGGTGCGGGAATCGAACCCACGGCCTCACGCTTCGCAACCGGCTACTCGCCTACTGCGCCACGGAGTCTGTCATATATATTCCCAAGCTCTTTATGCTGGGCTCATCAGCCGTCCGACTTAGTTGGCTTTACCCGAACGACCACTGGATGGGATCTCGAACCAAAATCTCTACGCTGCTATGCCTACCTACCTAGAGCCTTTTTTTCTTTATGGCATAGGCCGGCAAACGAGCAAGTAGGTCACCTGATGGTAAGTGATCGCCACCGCCCATGTACACCCACAATACCAAAAGAATCATGGGTGTGTTGCCGACCTTCCAGAAAAGGGATAATTAAGGGATTGGGAATGGGGAGGGGGTTCGGGCCTCCGGAAATCTCACTCACCGTACGAAACGCAGCAACAAGCTGCTACTTTACGCCGGTTTTCTGTGAGACAGTGGTAATGACTCGGACGAGCCGGCCCATACATGCTGTAGACAAGTGTCTACAGCGTGGCTCTACCACTCATAAATAGCTACCTACCTAGACCTAGACCTACCATTTAGTAAAAGATCTATCAATTCTAAACGTAGTAATTGCAGAAAAATCGTGTTTGCGTTGCCGACCTATTATGATAAAGGTGGCTTTTTATGTCTCCAGCAAGAACGCTTTACAGTTAGATACTTACAGCACTATGACAGCACTTGATACTGTCTCAAACACGACAAACACAGCTTTTTCCTTCCCAATCATACCTGAAACAAACAGAAAGAGAGGTTTATAATTATAGGTTTAGAACTTCAAAAGTCGAATTGTGGTGCCTTTGATGTTTTCTTATCTTCCCTCGTAATATGGGAGCCATGAAAAACATTATTTGTAACAAAAAAGTTGTACCCAAATCGGTGAATATTTATCGAAGTTATGCGTGAACTTACATCAAAAGCATATATTATAGAGCTGCATTGAGGACCTACTTTTTTAAGTAGGCCCTCAATTCAGCTGCCTCAGTGGCGCAGTTGTAATGCGTACGCGTTACGATTGAGGCCAGCGCTGTAGTCTCGAGTTCGATCCCCGGGTCGGTTAAAGTGGTATTGGGTTTTTCTATTACGAAATGCTCAGTATCAGCCCGGAGTCTGGAATTTGTGCCCGGTATGGCGATAGGCTCGCCCCCTATCACATTATGGGACGGAGATACGCTCGGCAAAATGTACTAGTTACACCCCTGCCTACCCCTTCGGGGATTAAAGGCGTGAGTGCGTATGTATGTACTTTTTAAGTCGGTTAAAAACTATGTAGAGTTGACGCGCGACACCGCCGAATTACAACATTCCTGAATACATTAATTAAATAACTTCAGACTAACTTTATATCAATCACAAGGGATTTTAGCTGTATTGTATCATTCTAGGCTTTTGCGATGTAATTTCATTTTATAAAAGGCCGGCAAATGATCACGTGGGTCACCTGATGATGATGAAGTGATCACCGTCCATGAACACTTACAAGGTGGTAGGCCCCTCGTATGCGAGAGGCCGGCTGGGTTGGTACCACAGCTTTGTCTATTTCTGCCGCCAAGCAACAGCGTGTAAGCACTGTTGTGTTCCGGCGTGAAGGACATTGAAGCCAGTGTAATTACTGGGCATTATGAGACTTAACACCTTATGTCTCGGGGTCATGAGCGAAGTCCAGTGTCATGCAGTGCTTTGTTATTTAAAGTTCTGTGTGGCGTTGCTTCTGTTTATGAGCAGGCATGGCGCTTACCATCAGGCGAGCGACCTGCTCGTCTCCGTCATACAAGCTAATAAAAAAAAAAAAAAAAAAAATTACAACCGATTATTCTTTCTGCCTGTATCCCGGCTTATTGTGATATCTGCCTTCTCGTATCTAAATATTTGATATTATGAGGGGCCGAGGGGTCTGACCTTCACAACCTGCAATAGGAACCAAGTTTCGCGATTGTCTCTTCCGTTAATCAGCAGAGTGAACCACGTCAGGTGAGATTGGCTTTGGACTTAAGATGTCTTACACCCCAACAACACCAGACGAAGAAATATTATGAATGTGTTGCCAACTGCCTCGGTGGCGTAGTTGTAATGCGTACGCGTAACGACTGAGGCAAACGCCGAGGTCTCGGGTTCGATCCCCGGGTCGGGTAAAAGTGATATTGGGTTTTTCTATTATGAAATGCTCAGTATCAGCCGGAGTCTGGAGTTTGTGCTCGGTATGGCGATAGGCTCGCCCCCTATCACATATGGGACGGAGATACGCTCGGCGAAAAGTGGGTGTACTGGTTACACCTATAACCTTCGGCGATTACAGGCATGAGTGCGTATGTATGTGTTGCCAATCTTTAAAGAAAGAATTGAAATGAAGCTTGCTGAGTTTATTTCCAAAATGAAAATGAAAATAAATAATTTCGGTCAAATATCGTCAGAATCAGTGTGATGTCGGGAATCCGTCCCAGCGGCGAAGTAGATTTAATTAACGCCTGCCAAGGGATAATTTATGCGAAGCTCCCCCACTCTCCAGGGACGCGCTGAACTCCGAGACCTTCGATATGTCGAAATGTACTTGTTTAATTTTTGTATTAATATTCATTAAATTCTTAACATGGAAGGAGAGCAGGTTAATTTGAAATTCATTAGTTTATGGGTATTTTGGACGTATAAAATTAGTTAGGAATTAAGATATTTGGAGAAAGAAAATGTGAAATTTATACAATAAAAGCGTTAACAGAGGCGCTGCCACGAGTAACTTGCTAGAACGTATTCGTATCGAAATGTCAAAAAATTGTTTGAACCTTCATACAAATGCTAGCGTTCTCGATTCGAATACTTATTCGTAAGTTGTTCGTGCTCGCCCCCCTGATTTTTTTCCTGTCTATACATTTGTGCATGTTAATCTCAACAATGGATGACCCAGGGTAGACGTCAGGCAGGCGGGTCATACAAATTACAAGCCAAATCTTTCTGTAACATGTGTTAAAAAGCATATTGCACCGACCCCACTGCGAGTGGGATAGAGGCAGGTGGAAGAAAAGTAAAGTAAGCTAATTACATAAATGGACTTACGAAGATATAACTAATGTATACAGGACTGTAAGTGCTTACTGTAAATGTCAGTAATTTGACGCTTGGTTTCTGAAAGGCTGATCAATGTTGAATTAATTAATCAAATGTAAAATCTCATGTCAAGTCGAAATTGAGTTGTTAGAAGCGTTATCAACACCTTTGATTTGACACACATGTTAGCTAACATAACTTTAAAATGAATTTGAAAAATATCAAACGGTACTAAAGAGATATCAAATATTAATTTTTTTTCACTAAATAACGTTTCAGCAACTTCAATTGATTTGACAGCGATGTCAAATCAAAATTCTGTTAGTTGAATGTTGATTTGATCAGCCTTTCAGAAACCGGGCGTGAGTATCATAATATACCAAATCTAGACGTTCATCTAAATGTAAACTTATATTTAAGTGAGTCACTTACTTAAGTCTTACGTAAGCCTGTAAGTAAATCTTACAATATTATTCTGACGTTGGCGTTGTTCGTTCTTCGGATAATTGTAGCGTAATTTTAGCTAATCTACGACAAAAAATTCCGACTATTTTCCATGAAATTAATTTGCACATTGTAATAAAAAACAATGTTCAATTTTGAAAAAGATGCGAACTTTTTTCTAGCTAAATTGAAATTCCTTATTCCGCAACGTAGTCCAATATGAAACAAATCTTGGCTAGATTATCTTCCGACGGCTTTGTAAAAATACCAGGTAATATTTTTAAATTAAAGACTAATGGTTAAGTTAAACGATGCGTGTTACCTCGAGGTGAGCTACGGACGGGGCGCAGCGTATTCGTTAAAGGCCCGTCCGGACAGGCCCGTGTCAGGACGCCGTACATGGTTTATTATATACGCGCTCACGCCTGTAATCCCTGAAGGGGTAGGCAGAGGTGTAACCAGTACACCCACATTTCGCCGAGCGTATCTCCGTCCCATGATGTGATAGGGGGCAATCCTATCGCCATACCGGGTACAAATTCCAGACTCCGGGTTGATACTGAGCATTTCGTAATAGAAAAACCCAATACAAAACCAAAATCCTGGATCCGCAACTAACGCGCAGGCACACGCACCAGAATAAATATTATGCGCTATGATATATTATTATTATTATTATATAGCATTTTATACAGTCTTTGTGAACAAAACTTGTAGAGAATCGTCAACACTTCGATGTTATTGAAGAAGTGCCCTGCCTGTATACACACAAGTAGGTTGCGCCTCGTCCGAGGCTCGTCTCGCGCAATCTCGCATCGTTTAACTGCACCATTTGGTCGCTGTATTCAGTCGGATTTGCTGGAATTCTGACAACCGCATATTTTGCATCAATTATTTTGGATATATTTGGCATTTTTCCAGTTACGAGAAGATATTTTGTATTTTACATTCAGTTTTTATTTATTCTGTTGACTGCAATGTTTGTTATTCATTACGTATTCAATATTGTAGGTAATTACGTATCCTAGAGTATGTGTACGATCTGATGGCGTCGCATCACAAGATGTACCCCAGACGCAAGCTAAGCATATTTTGTAAAACAGTAAACAGTTCTTAGAACAAGTACATGTTGTTTTTATGTAATTTGAGACATCACAGGTGTGCTCCAGACGCTACCTCAGCACTTTTATCATAAACACGTCGAAGCTTCTAGAATAAGTAATGCGTATTGTTTACATCGCTCGACCATATAAATAAGGAAATTGTACATGAAAATTAAGTCTAATAAAGATCTTCACTCTGAACAGTCTTTTAAAAAGCTCCTCGAGTCGTCGCCCGATTTGACTAGGTACTTTATTCTTCTAAAGCTCTAACTTAAAAAGTCAGTTTATTAGTTATACCATCCTAAGTATATAAAAGTATGCATATATATATAAGTAGAGAAGTATGTAATTCTGCTATGCTTTTCAACTATAATACCAGATTATATAAAACACTAATTTTTAACATCACAAATAAAATGCAAATTAATTAATTAGTTCCCGCAAGCGCCACAAGATGGCGCTGACACGCATTGAAATGAACACGACCCATACAAATTGGACTCCCTTTGTAATTGAAGCCAACGGACCTCGGTCCCTCCTGAACACAGACCTTAGAATGTTTCGCAATTATGAGCTGAGTTATGGACTGTACTGTATGACGGAAGGGCTGAGGTCAAAGGTCTTGGGTTCAGAGCTACCCATTGTTGCAAAGGAAGGGTATGTTCACTTCATAATGACCGATTGTCTCGTGGCATGGCAAGGTTTTTTTAGTTATTAGATAGTTTCTGATAATAAGCGCCACGCCTGCTCATAAACAGAAGCAACGCCACACAGAACTTTAAATAAAAAAGCACTGCATCACACTTGACTGCGCTCGTCACCCCGAGACATAAGGTAAGTCTCATAATGCCCAGTAATTTCACTGGCTTCAATGTCCTTCAAACCGGAACACAACAGTGCTTACACGCTGTGCTTGGCCGCAGAAATAGACATAGCGGTGGTACCAACCCAGCCGACCTCTCGCATACGAGGGACCTGCCAACTTGTAGGTTGTGAACCGTGAGGAAGTAGGTCCGATTCCTAGGTTGGGCATTTGTATTTCAATTCAAAAGTTATTTAAGATAGATTGTTTAACTGTTATGCCATCTAGTGACAGCTCCGTAGCGCAGCGGGCGAGTAGTCGGCTGCGAAGCGAGAGGCCGTGGGTTCGATTCCCACACCGAGACAAATGTTTTTGTGACCGCAAGTCCCTCGTAGTTCCTGATACCCACGTCACAGGTTTACCTAGTGTGGGGTTAGGACTATGTGTGTGACTGTTGGGTGTATTATTAATATTAATTAATAGAAAAAATCTACGAGACGCCACATTACAGACTTTGAGTGTTAATACAATAAAAATACAAAATAAACGCTGACTGACCTACAAGGTGTAAAATGTAAATGAAGAAACGTTCGAAAGTGAAAGGTGCAGTGAAACTTGGAGACTTTTTGGATGTCACGGGGACCGGTCGTGAGGGCGAATGCAGGACATCCGACGTGGTACTTAACCTTGAAGTCTTTTAACCGCCGAAAAAGCTGAGGAGGTTCTCAATTCGACGCGTTTTTTATGTACGTAACAATTCAGAGATTGATTTGAATTCAAAGCTTCTTTTTCATTCTTCTTCTCTTTAATCTCTAAGATGGTGAAATCTGGGATGACGGACGAAAAACTCGTCATTTGTGCACCGATTTTGGTCGTCATTCTTTCGCTAAAAACAGAAAAATATTTACTTTCAACCAAATAAACTCAAACTTACAGTTTTTTCTAAGCTTTTATCGTCGGTTTTTCTACTATTATTATAAATGTAATACAATTAATACACACATAACTTAGAAAAGTCAGAGGTGTGTGCTCTTGGGATTGGTTTCGAACTGGGACTTTCGTGTCGACAGTCCGTACCACTCCCCGCTGATCTATCGCTGCTATTGGATTGGATATGTTTAATAATAAAAAAATATAGACCGGTAAACGAGCAAGTAGGTCACCCATGGCGAGTAATCACCATGCACACTCAAAATATTAAAATAATGGGAATATTATATCTGCTTCACAATATTTGGTTTGGTAATTAATACGTCACCAGGTCGACAACAACCCACCAGTCGGAGGCGTCTCTTGCAGAGTATGCGGTAGACTCTGCCGCTCTAGAATTGGTTTCTACAGCCACGAAAGAAAGTGTATGTCTATGAGACAATGATTAAATCGTCTGAAACAGACGTATAAGGCCAATGATGAATTAATACTACAAACTAAATAGAATATTCATGTGAAATCCAGAACTATTCGAACATTAGCCACGTATTTATTTATAGTTTTTTTTTTTTTATTAGATTGTGTATACCACAATATTCAAATTTATTGGTTCGTTGCCACAGATTGACATTAAATATCAAATACCAAGGTAAAGGCGGCTTCTCATAAATAGACGCCAGACTCTATTATAAAATCTATATCGCATTTAATTGGTTTTTTCTTACCTGAACTAGTTAGAGGTCTTCGACCCGTATGGCTAGTAAGAGTTTTACGTTACCGCGCATCCGTATTCACGAAAATATGTATGCAAACTTGCATAGCCATACCTAGTGCATTGTATCAAATTCTCGTATACGGATGACGTGACAAGCATTAGCGGATCCAGGGGGCTCAAGCCCCGCCAAAAGCATTTGGGTCCATTGACAAATCTCAAATTAAATCTTGATACTATCCTACTTTTTAGTGCTACCTACAATATCATTTGTTTTCATCGCTTATCCTTACTTATTACATTTTAAGTAGGAATAATATATTCTAATTTTTTATTCTAATTTTGAGTCAAACCCCTCCCAAACCAAAATTCTGGTTCCGCCACTCGTGACAAGTAGCGAAAGAACTCGCAGTAGGCACTCTGGTATTATCTTATTTTAAAAAATCAGAGGCTCACTACGGAGAAGGCTCAAGAACGGACAAAGAAGCGTTTAGTTAGGATGGCAGACCTTGGCACTAAGCCGGTATAACGCCAAGGTGGTAGGTCCCTCGTATGCGAGAGGCCGGCTGGGTTGGTACCACCGCTTTGTCTATTTCTGCTTCCAAGCAACAGTGTGTAAGCACTGTTGTGTTCTGTTGTGAAGGACATTGAAGCCAGTGAAATTACTGGGCATTATGATACTTAACACCTTATGTCTCGAGGTGACGAGCGCAGTCCAGTGGCATGCAGTGCTTTGTTATTTAAAGTTCTGTGTGGTGTTGCTTCTGTTTATGAGCAGGCGTGGCGCTTACCATTAGGCGAGCGACCTGCTCGTTTCGTCATTCAAGCTAATAAAAAATAAAAAAATATAAAGAAAGAAAGTGTGTTTCTTATGACTTACTTTAATACATACATACAGGCACTCACTCCTGTAATTCCCGGAGGGGTAGGCAAAGGTGTAACCAGTACATCCATATTTCGCGAAGCTAATTTCCGTCCCATGATATGATAAGGGGCGAGCCTACCGTCACACCGGGCGCAATTCCAGGCTCCGGGCTGATATAAATCGTTTCGTTATAGAAGAACTCAATAAGTACCAAATTTACACGAACCGGGAATCGAACCCGACACCTAACATCCGCGTATGCATTACAACTGCGCCACCCAGGCAGACTTACTTTAAAAGTACTATCTCTCTCTACCATAGACCGATAGATTCACATACATACAAACACCCACAGAGAGGATAAAGTAAAAAAAAAACCTTATTTTTGTCTTTGGTTAATAATCCACTGCTGTCGAGTCTATTTTCGAACACGTCCTTGAAATTAACAACTTAAAAAAAAAGCGCTAAGTGATCTAAGAACATTCATAATAATAAGAATTTCAGCCGTTGTCTAATGCTTCTAACATTGGCATAATTAACATAAATTTTAATTCAGCAGGATAACAGAACTTGCCGAAAATGCAAAAGAATAATCTCAATATAGTTTTTTTTAAATAATTGAACTTTATAATCAATAGCAATAAACTTTAGATAATGGCTCGTGGAGTTAATTAGTTAATATTAGCATAGTAAGAAATTTGCATAACGAGCATGGCGACAAAGTTGGAATCATGCTTGAACAAACAACAATAAAAAATAATAAAAACTGAGTATTATTACACGATATAGTATTATTTTTAACATATATACCTTCCTAATTCTTTATAACAAAGTTTAATAATAAAAACCATACAATCGATTACACGTATACTGAAAAGGTAGACAGATGTTTTTTGAGTGGTAGAGCAGCGCTGTAGACAATTTCTTACACAGCATGAATGAGCCGGCTCGTCCGGGTCGTAAAGTAGCAGCTTGCTGCTGCGTTTCGTACGGTGAGTGACATATCCGGAGGCCCAAATCAAAGGGGAGGGGTCCCCTTCTCAATCCCGTAATTATCTTCAAGGTACTTTACTTTAAGGTCGGCAACGCGCCCATAATTATTTTGGTATTGTGGCCGTACATGGGCAGTGGAGATCACTTACCATCAAGTGACCCAATTGCTTGTTTGCCAGCCTATGATATAAAAATATAAAAAATACATACCACACACGATAGATACCCAGAAAATACTGTCGACAAGTATAAAAAATATACAAAATAAATAACTATTTTTTTTATTCGCCCTGTATTATATTCGTCCCACTGCTGGGCACGGGCCTCCTTTACTATGAGAGGGGGTTAGACCTTAGTCCACCACGCTGGCCCAATGCGGGTTGGCAGACTTCACATACCTTCGAAATCCTTACTAAGAACTTCTCAGGTATGCATGTTTCCTCACGATGTTTCCTTCACCGTTAAAGCAAGGGGGGGGGGGGGTCCGCCAGTATCCCAATAGCAGGGACCCCTCTAGTAAATTATTATGGTAAAAAAACAGCATTCGTTCTCAGTGCCAGAAACATAGGTGGCGAGTCTATTACCAAATCAGGCACAAATTCCAATCCCGAGTAACTTATGTGATTTACATCAAACTTAAACACAAATTATTTTGACTTGAACCCAAAACTTCAGCTTTTTCTCTCCTTAAGTACACCACTAGACCAATAACCAACGAGACGACCAACGATTCGTTCTTAAACGCTAAAAATACAGATGACCTAAAATTGTCCTTAATTGAAAATCCTTTAGGTCTTTGGGCAAAAAAAAACAAAGCTCCAATACAACAAACGTCAATCAATTCTCAGAAAATGCATGTTTTTAACCATGGAGGAAAATACCAACTCCCAAGGTCATAACAAAAACGTGCAAACAGCCATACAAACTGTATAACTTAACTGTACCGGCCGTGCTTGGTACAAGGTGGTACCAGCCACCATAGGCTGGTGGTCATCACACATGGTAATACCTACTTTACAACTCACAAATACGGTTTAAATTACAATGGTGAGGATAAGTAATCATTTGTAAACAGATAAAGTAGTTTGTCTTGTGCATGCGATTTTCAACTCTATTACATTGTATAACAGTCCTAATATTCATTTGTTAGACATAACACACTCGTAAAAAGATGTAGCGGTTATTGTATTTGCATTTTGGATTATAGCTGCATACATTTAAAGTTGATTTTACAGAGACATTGTCTACAGACTACAGGTATTGTGAAGTAGTGTGCGCTCGCGCAATGGCGGTATACAAGCGGTCAAGCCCATTATAGAGTCCTAGGTGCTAAATTACCTCAGGTCATTCTAACTATGGCTTAACGGCACATTATTTAGGCACAAAACATGGTAGATTCTGGATCAAAATCATTAAAATATTAAAATGGAATAAATGGTTTGAGTAAAGTGTTTTTGGAAGTGTCACCCAACCAACCCAATATCACTTTTATCCGACCCGGGGATTGAACCCGAGACCTCAGCGTCAGCGTCAGTCGTAACGCGTACGCATTACAACTGCGCCACCGAGGCAGTCTAATTAAATAAAATAAAATAAATACACCCAACAGTCACACACATAGTCCTGACCCCACACTAGGTAAACTTGTATCGTGGGTATCAAGAACTACGAGGAACTTGCGGTCCCACAAATAAATAAATAAATGAGTATCATTCATATCTCCACCATGAGTATAATTTTATATCTCATGTTTTATACTACTAATAACGACAGAAAAATGAGTTGTTCTGCACGCGTTTGACCTACTTTTTCAACACTAACTAAAAGGTGTAACAACATAAAAATAACAAGAAATTCTTTAAGAGGGCAAAATCCGAAGAGACATCAAAATGCAAATTTTGCCAAAAAGGAAAGTCAAAGCAATCGCCGATGGTAGTCATAGTAGTAATCCAATATAGATCTTGATTGGAATGGATAAGGTCGAGTTTAGGATGGCTATGAAGGGAGAAGGCAAAGTGCACAGCCAGGTTAGGCAGGCCACGGGTCAGTGACCTCTCCATTCACGCAAGAAGTCCATGGGAAAGTGATCTATGAGCTGGCGTGTACGTTAACTAGCATGCAAGTGTCATCGCTTAGCAATTATATTTTTTTTCCGGGCAAGGCAAGTGATGTAGCCCCAACAAATGGCACAGTGCAGTCCAAATTAAATCGAGAGACATTATTGCCCCTATTATAGAACAACACTCAAGTGAGCTCTTTGCTAAGTGTCGATTTCTGTACTTACACGTGATTGGTCCGTTTTTGTTTGGCGCCAAAAATAGAAAAATAGAAATTGCCTATGTCAAGCGACACTGGCCAGTATTAATATATGCTAGGTTAGAATTTTTTCTTTGAATCTAAATTGACTATCTTTTAAATAACCTTACACTATTGAACGAAAAATTCGTCATAACCGAGTCATTCCAAAAAATGTACGCGTCAAATTGAATATCTATTTTACGGCAGTTAAAGCTCCATGTCGCAAATAAGATTCATTATAAATATTTTCCCCATGTATTTTTGAGGAACGGCGTAAAAATCCATGCAGCGGCGCGGCTCCACTGAGGTGGGCTTCTCTCAATGGGACTTTTATTCCGGGCCCACTTGTTTGTGGTGCTAAATGTACGCGAAAACGGTTTAATGTATTTAGGATCAAAAGATAAATGTAATATACAAAAAGTGTTTTATTTAAAATTGCTTTGGATCTTTTTCTCTATGGATAATTGTGTGTCACTCTTTAAAAAAGAACAGCGCTTCACCAACGCAGCGTAAGTACGGCCTTAACACGGGGAAATCCGTTTACGAATCTGGCTTGGAGGTATGTGGGACTTATCAGTTTAGTCCACGGAATACAACTTTACTACCAACTATTCCGTGGTCTACTCCATCTTACCGACTAAAACTCGAGGTGTTGCGCTCTCTTATTTTTGCTGGCAGCCGCGGAGTACGCAGATACAGTCGTAGCTCCAGCACAAGTCCGCTTTTGTAAAGGTTACAAGAAATAGGGTGAAATGGTTCCACTAAAGAGCTGATCATCCATCTTTGCAACTCGCAGACATCCCCGCCATGAAAGGTTACAAAGGCTTACCGTAGTCTGAGGATTGATAACTCAAACTAATTACTAAATAATAACGTTTAACGAAACTTAGAAACAGCAATAGCATGTAAATTCCAATACAATAACACAATCGCGACGAGTGTACTGTTGTCCGTTGAGGAGTTTTATTTTTTTACCCCGTACCCTCAAACAAATATTTATGGATCACAGAAATATTTGTTTCGGTGCGAGGATCGAACCCACGGCCTCTCATTTGACAGTCGGCTACACGCCCACTGCACCACAGAGGTTGTAAAAACCGAAAAGTGTATCAACATCGCCACAGGCCAATCTTTGGACCACAACCCAATGTTCCCTTTCCAGCCCCTTTGTCGCGGTGTCACTTCTTACTATGGAGCCCTCTCGTGGGCGAAAAATAAATTATATACCTACAACTAAAAATGTACGAGTGTGATGTGAATCATAGTGCATTCTTTTTTTATTAGCTAAAGTACCAGCTTGCTGCTGCGTTTCGTACGGTGGTGAGTGAGATAACCGGAGGCACTAACCGCCTCCCCTTCCCAATTCCTTAATTATCCCTTTCCTTTAAGGTTGGCAACGCATCCATGATTCTTCTGATATTGTGGGCGTTCATGGGCGGTGGAGATCACTTACCATCAGGTGACCTGATGAACCTGACCTGGTGGAAAAACCTACATCCATAGGCACTCACGCCTGTAATCCCCGAAGGGGTAGGCAGAGGTGTAACTAGTACACCCATATTTGACCGAGCGTATCTCCGTCCCACAATGTGACAGGCGGCAAGCCTATCGCCATACCGGGCACAAATTCCAGACTCCAGACTGATACTGAGCATTTCGTAATAGAAAAAGCCAATACCACTTTACCCGACCCGGGAATCGAACCCGAGACCTCAGCATTAGCTTAATCGTAACGCGTACGCATTACAACTGCGCCACCGAGGCAGTCTACATACATGAACCCTAAAAACATAACACTAACGCCCGATTTCTGAAAGGCTGATCAATGTTAAATTAACTAATCAAATGTCAAATCTCATGTCAAGTCGAAATTGAGTTGCTAGAAGCGTGATCAACACTTTTGATTTGACACACATGCTAGCTAACATAACATTCAAATTAAAATGAAAAATCGTATGTCAAACGGTACTAAAGAGACATCAAATAGTATTTTTTTTTTCATTGAATAACGTTTCAGCAACTCGAATTGATTTGACAGCGATGTCAACTCAAAAATCTGTTAGTTGAATGTCGATTTGATCAGCCTTTCAGAAACCGAGGGTAAGACTCTCACAATTACTACTCCCAAAATCAAACCAGCGACTTCTATTTCTCAACTTCCACACCCACTGCCCTGTCATATGTAAATAAAGCATACAGTGCACTGTTTATCCTAAGTAATCTTAGTGGATGCTGCGACGTCACGCTCCGTCATTCAACCAGCACGGCCGTACCCCTGATGCTATGGTATTAAGATAACTTAGACATGGTTATGAGTTCG
This sequence comes from Mimas tiliae, assembly GCA_905332985.1. Classification (NCBI taxonomy): domain Eukaryota; kingdom Metazoa; phylum Arthropoda; class Insecta; order Lepidoptera; family Sphingidae; genus Mimas; species Mimas tiliae. The sequence continues at coordinate 483,116 of HG995249.1, forward strand.
AGGTAACGATAAACGTATAGATTGTCATCTTTTATAATTAAGTTTTTGTCCGCGGCTCAGCCCACGGGAATGACATTTTCCGAGATAAAAAGTAGCTTATGTACTAACCCAGTAATTTCACCGCTACAATATTAGTATGCTAGTAGGACTTAAAACTAGATATGCCCTTTAAGCCAAATCAGCATTTATCATTAAACGATTTATTTTTTCTACACGCACATACATATAGCACAACAAAACAAGATGACAAAAACAAACATTTATAAAACATAAATTTGCTATGATATATGCGGTAGAAGGGGTCCAGCTCAGTGTACGGTGTTGAGACACAGCACTGATTTTCAGCTGTTAGAAGAGCTCATTTCATAATCTCCAGCTAAACACAAAACTACTATACAAAAAGTGTAGCAAACAACTGACCTGAAATATCCTTTCAGTCGTGAACAACAATCCCCCACTAAAAAAATGTTTTAAAACATCAACACAATCCAGGCCTAACGAGCTCAGAGTGTGGGTGATAAAAAATAACAACCACTACAGCGACATCTCTATCGACATATATGGCTATTTTATGATGGAAAGAGATAGAAAACCGGAAAGGACAATGAAGTAAAACTACTGAAACATCAATGGTTTTTATTTAATGAAAATGTGCTGTTTTCATTGAGAAACTATAGTTGGGAACTACTAAGTGGCAGACAATTATACGGCTTTACGCTTTTTCTTGGGCAATTTCAATTGAATTTGCGCGGAACAAAGTTTGTTTTAGTTCTTAACAGTGATAGCTTTTATTTCAAATAGTATCTAGAAATAGATTAATAGAACATAGGTAATTTAAAGGACGAACTGAGTAACCGATTCAATTTATTAGGAAATTAATTTAACGTGGTTGACGTCAGGCAGGCGGGCGGTGGTAAAAACTAAAAACCAAATCATTCTGCAACATGTGTTAAAAAGTATGTTGCGCCGACCCCACTGCGAGTGGGATAAGGGCAGGTGGAAGAAGGAGAGAAGTTATTCAAACTAGTTGATAGTTGAGTGGAAACAGGAGTTTAGTTTTGATGCTAGCTGTAGTAAAATAGATACGCTTATACAATATGAGCCAGTGTACAATAATTAAAGAAATACAATACTGATTTTTTGAATAAAGGTGTAATTAGAATAAAGAGAACACTCATTTATTTTGCATATTATCCGCCATTTTTGTTTACATCATGTTAAGACGATCAATTCTTAATGAAAGAGCCAAAATGAAAGAGGCCAATCGAAAAGTGAACCATCTAATCCAACATTCACTATAATTACAAATATAGTTTTAGTCAACCACTATTCGTAAAAACTTGAAAATTATTACATAATTTTGGATATTAGGTAATACAAATCCACAGACATAAAGTAAATTCGACAGCATTGTTGTGAAACAATTCATAACTAGAAAAAGGCTATTACCGTTATTTGTTCCTTTGTGATTTTCATAAAAAAACCCTGAACAAAATTACAGCACGATTATTCCGAGATACTATCAAGAAGAGAACAAACAGTGCATAAACTAATAAAACATTATATTGCACAGTAAAATCAGCACAATGTGAAGGATCCTGCACAACATAACATCAACATAAAAGTGCAACGGTTCGTATAAACAGGCGACGCGAGAACATTTCCCGCCATACGACGCCATGTATCCGCCATTTTATTTGCTATGTCACCATTGTGGTTGGCTAATAGAGATTACAGCTTCAATAGAAATCATATTAAGTTTAGTATTTGTCTTTGATTTATGCTTGTTTTACGGCATTCATATTTATCCAGAAGTCGGTTGGTCGCAGATGCATGCCCTAGATACTAGGCGTACGACCACACGGATAGTACAAAAGCGTTAGTTTAACGTATTAGAGGAAGACTTGAGGCCCAATGGTTTAACTCAAGACCGGGCGAATTTAAGTGTTTAAGTTGCAATAAAACTCTGGCAACAAGCCAGGATAACGCCAGACAAACATAAAATATGCCTGTCCATCTAGATTCTACATTATATTCAATTCATAAAAAACTACTCAACATTTCTACTTAAAATTCAGCTTGGTTCACATCTGCATTCGCATATTTGAACTGTGTTTAACTAATCAAGCAAACTGTTGTAGTAACTCGCTGCAATTTAAAAAAAGTGGCCAGTGGGAGACTAGATCCTCGCTTTGCATAACAACTTCTGGCTAGTGCGCTCAACTTATTCAGCGCACGTAGCTAGCCGATCATATTCCAGCGAGCGGAGACCCAGTTTGTTCCAATCCCTCTAACAATTATGCAAGCCCGTGATTAAAACTTACCACCCAGCGTGCGAGAACTGTATACAAACACTAATGAATGTGGAACAAGATGTATAATTAGAAGTGAAACAGATCTTCGCATCGCCTTATCTTATTTTTTTTTCAAAAAACGATCATAAACTCGAAAACACCAAATTCGATTTTAAAATAATATAGGTATATGGTTTTTGTTTTTTTGTTAGAACTTTATTCCAAAATATATTTCTTCAAAAGATTGATAATTTCTGGTTTAAAATAAAGTATGATCTTCATTTTAAGTCAATTACATTAGAACCCATTTTAATTTAGAACTGTATTTTTTTTTTTTTATTATTAGATTGAATGACTAGACGAGCAGGTCGCTCGCCTGATGGTAAGCGCCACGCCTGCTCATAAACAGAAGCAACGCCACACAGAACTTTAAATAACAAAGCACTGCATGACACTGGACTGCGCTCGTCACCCCGAGACATAAGGTGTTAAGTCTCATAATGCCCAGTAATTACACTGGCTTCAATGTCCTTCACACCGGAACACAACAGTGCTTACACACTGTTGCTTGGCGGCAGAAAAAGACAAAGCGGTGGTACCAACCCAGAACGGTGGTACCAACCCAGTATAAAAATAATAAAGGTATTAAACAAAGAAAAAATACTACTAATAATAATATTATATGAAAACATTAGTTTGAATCTGGTATTATTGTAAACAGAGTCGAATCGCCGTTCGCAGAGTCGCCCAAGTCAAAGCTTGCTTTTAGATCTTAGGTTTTGTAATAAACTTGGTGTCAATCTCCAATAATGCTTAATCCATAGCAAATACGGGGATTATTTAATTGCATTTTTGTCAAAGCAGATTACAGGCAGACGCGTCACCTGATGGTAGGGTATATTCACCGCCCATGAACATTTACTACGCCAGACTTATACCACAAGAATATGGGTGCGTTGCAGACATTTGAGATGGGATTGGAATGGTGGGATTGGGGTTAGTTAGATCTCCGGATATCTCACTCGCCAAACGGAATGTAATAGCAATCTACCACTTCACGATGGTTTTCTATAAGTGGTACTAACCCAGTAGTGCTGGTTCATGTTAATTGTAAAAAAAACTCTACCCTGAGGCTATATAATTTACAACCTCATTCGGTTTTGCAAAGACATGTTAAAAAGCCAAAATCTATAGAAAGAAGAATGAAAGAAAATAAATATATTTCAGCACACGTCAGCATCCTTAAAACGGGATTATTCCCGTCCCTGGGGGACATCACATGATTCGTAAATTAAATTCAAGTTTGGGCTGATTTTCTAATTGATTAATTTTACTTGCGATGCAGCATTAATGTTTGATACTTTAAGTTTTTTTATATTCAATGGAATATTTGCAATTTTCCTATAATAGCATATACGAGTATATTGTTTTTGCAGGCATATTTATCACTTGAATTGTTTTAGTATTGGAAATGTTCTTGATTCGTACGAATAGTATGAATAAGTACATTAAAAACATAAAACATCTCAGAACTTCAAATTATTTTACAATTATCTCAGTCCGTTAAGTCATTTTAATGAACTTTAAACAAAGAATAATACAAATCGGTTTCATTTTTTTTATGTACACTAGTATATATATTATTACCATCTGATGGTAAGTGATCACCTTCCATGAACACCTACAATACCAGAAGAATCATAGGTCCTTAAAGTAAACCAATGAAATTCAATATATAAAATACATCTCTGCCCATCCCGTAACGTCGAAAAATTCTTGAACATACATAATTAGCAGTCCAGGTCGTACAAACAACACAAAAAGCCAAGGTCGCGGGCGAAAAACTACAATTAAATGCTCCATTAAGTTTTTGCGGGGTCTTCTCGCTGGCGCTCGTTTTTGCCATCTGTACTGCAGCTTCATAATTAGCTGCTATTGTGGGCGGAATCTATTAAACATAGCTTCTTTATCCTGGCGTGGCCTACCTGATGGTACATACATAAGCACTCACGCCTGTAATCCCCGAAGGGGTAGGCAGAGGTGTAACCAGTAAACCCACATTTCGCCGAGCGTATCTCCGTCCCACGATGTGATAGGGGGCGAGCCTATTGCCATACCGGGCACAAATTCCAGACTCCGGGCTGATACTGAGCATTTCGTAATAGAAAAATCCAATACCACTTTACCCGACCCGGGGATCGAACCCGAGAACTCAGCGTTAGCCTCAATCGTAACGCGTACGCATTACAACTGTGCCACCGAGACAGTCACCGAGGTGTCTGATGGTACCTGTTGGTAAATATAATGCAGTCAAATACAGTGTTAAATTGTATACAGTGATTGCTATCCAGTCAGGTACTAGGAACCCTTCCATCAGCTGACATGACATGAGCTTACTGTAGATGTAGGGCTATATTGGACGTAACGGAGAAAATGGTTACTGTTTCTTAGGGGAAGCATGGAGGAGGGGGTGTCTTTTTAGTTTAGTCAGTTTAGTTTTGTCAGTCTTTTTAGTTTTGTCGTGTTATTCCCCATTCTGATGACAGATTTCCATAAAATAGTTTTGAAGTATTGGTACTCGTGTTCTTACTAACATTACTATATTAAATTAAACCTTGTAAAGAACAAGGAAAATAACCATGTGAATAAATAATATTCACACAGTTTGTACCATCCAGCGGTTAAAGTTGTTGAAGATTGATGTAATCAACCATTGCATGTTATAATAACTTTCAATGACGGAAGGTCCAACTCTCACAAAAATGCATAGAAAATTTTCTACTGTTTATGCGTTAGTCACAAATCATCACATATACAATGCAACTCGAATCAAACCCACAGTTAATTTACTACAAATTCATCAAAGCAACTGATATTCCGCTAGATGAACGAATGTTTTAATTAAAGTCCATTTGCGCGGGAATCGACATGTTTGGACGCCATCTTGGGACAAGCCGCATCGCTCCGATTGCACGACTCGGATCATAGTGCTAATATTATTAAATTAATGTTTGAGTTTAAACTAATATGTTCAATATCGGCTTGTAAATGTGTTCTAGCATGTAACGATCAAAGTGGCTCGATTTAACTTCCGAGAAAAAAGAAGGATGTTATAAGTTTGATCTCCTTCCTGTGCGTACGTCATTCTGTCTGTGGACCTATCTAGGGCATTGTAGCGCTTAGAAAAATGAACTAATTTCAATACGTAAATAGTTCTTCAATCGTTTGAAATAAAACTGTTCAGCTATTTTGAAACTACTGATCTATTTTTCTATTGATGTCGTATTTATTAACGGTTAGCTTAATCGACGGTTAAGTTATGGATTATTATCAATCATAATTATTTATTTCGGTACTTTGCAGAGTTCGCCATTAAATTTCGAAGCACTTATGTTTTAAATGTATATATTATGATAAGATCAAAATATCAGTCGGACAGTTTACCTTTTTATAGCAAAAGGCCAGAGAACGAGCAAATAGGTCACTTGAATATGGTAAGTGGTCACCTGTCCCTCCACCTCCTACATAATGAAGTTCTTAAACTAAAACTAAATAACATACAGGTCGACTTCTTCGGACTGATGTTAGCATCATCTTGATGCTAACTGATGTTTGTGGATCACAAACATTTTGTCTCGGTGGCTACTCGCCCATTGCGCCCCAGAGGCTATCCGTGTCGTATGAGCTCATTTATGATACTTAACTTAGAGATATAAGCTTAGATAATTCTAGAAAATATCTTGACATAAATCATTCTTATATGATATATCGTTAAATAATGCCAATAACTACAAGTCACATGCCCGACACATGATTTATCATCAGATACAATATCTTTAAATTAAATCCTAACTGATTTCAAATAACGATTTCAAGGTAAGACTTAAAGAAAAACAAAATATTGATGGCCCGAGTAGGAGATGAAACCACAGGACCCTTTTTGAGTGGCAGGGCAACGCTGTAGACAGTTTAGTCTACAGCATGAATGGTCCGGGTCCTTACACAACATTTTGACCACATGCTGTAGACAAAACTGTCTACATCATAGCTCTGACTTTATTCACTTTACGGGATTTGGAAGCTCTTATACAAAGAAGGTATAAAAGTGAAATCGGAAGCATGTGATCCTAAGTGTCACTTCAACGTCTTTGTGTCACAGCCTTTGTCATAAGTTGTGAAAGGTGCCTATACATACTTGGCAATGTTATACCAAAAAATTTAAAATATGGGTCAGATATCTTATGAGAAAAATGAAGTTATAATCTGAAGACGCTGTATATTATAACGACAGCCTCCGTGACGCAGCGGGCGAGTAGCCTGCGAAGCGAGAGGCCGTCAGTTCGATTCCTGCACTGAGACAAGTGTTTGTGTGATCCACAAAACTTTGTTTCGGGTCTGGTGTTGTGGGACCGTAAGTCCGTCGTAGTTCCTGATACCCACGCTACAGGTTTACCTAGTGTGGAGTTAGGACTATGTGTGTGACTGTTGGGTGTATTTTATTTCTTTATAATAATCTCTCCGGTTCATATAAAAACCAACCAGGTTGAAGAGTGGTGCCTTATCCCACTCGCAGTGGTATCGGCATATGCTTTTACCACATGTTACAGAAAGATTTGTCTTGTAGTTTTTACAACCAGCCGCCTGCCTGACGTCAACCCCTCTGGGAATCAGTTGTCAATCATTGTTCACCAAAATGATGTGCTGGACCATGAAAAATGCTCGGTCCCCCGCTTGGCCCGACATCCCTACGAGTTTATATAAAAAAAATAATAGAAAAAAGCATATTACAGACAAAGAATATAAAAAATTAATAAAATATTTACGGCTGAGTTAATTGGTGCTTTTTCATACAAGTGGGCATTTCCGAAGCATATGTAGATTCAAAACTTGGCGTTTAAAATTACCCGGTTGGCTGGTTATTATAAACGATTTGAGTTTGATATATTTTTTGAAGAATGTAATGAGACCGAGGCAAAAGAGGTACGCAAGGATCAAAGCAAGTGTTAATCTGTTTCTCTGTCTATCTATGGGAAACAGGCTTGATTGTATGTACGTACGTAGTCAAAACTAGGCTTACAGAGGCAATCTATCATCCGGTAATAACAGCCCATATTTCTAACGAATACCAAAGCGCGAACGGCTCATAAAGCCCCCCCCCCCCCCCGCCACGTCCTACAAACAAATTTCCTCATACATCATGCTGGATAGTTATGATATCAATCATCAGATGTAATAGTGATACATTTAGCTGATGACAAATTAGTATTGCCGGAGCTTTGTTTTCATTTATAACAAAGAGGTTTTTTTTTGTTTTTTAAGCAGTGATATCTCAGCGGCGAGTGGTACGGACTGTCGAGACGAAAGTCGTAGGTTCGAAACCAGCCCCAAGGGCATACACCTCTGACTTTCCTAAGTTATGTGTATATTAATTGTTAATTATCACTTGCTTTAACAGTGAGTGAAGGAAACATCCTTAGGAAACCTGCATACCTGAGAAGTTCTACATAAGAATTTCGAAGGTATGTGAAGGTTGCCAACCCGCATTAGGCCAGCGTGGTGAACTAAGGCCTAAACCCCTCTCATTCAGTAGAGGAGGCCCGTGCCCAGCAGTGGGACGTGTATAATACAGGGCTAGTATTATTATTATTATTATAGCATAGGTCGGCAAACGAGCATGTGGGTCACCTGATGGTAAGTGATCTCCACCGCCATGCACGCCCACAATACAAAAAGAATTATGGGCGCGTTGCCGACCTTAAAGGAAAGGGATAATTAAGGGAATGGGAAGGGGAGGGGATTTGGGCCTCCGGATATCTGGCCGGTCTAGGTTTCTAGGTTTTACTGTTTAATGAAATAACTTATGTTCAGACATGATGAAACATTGGAAAAAGTAGGTCTAGTTTAAATTTACAAGGAATCATATCAGGTATGCGAGATGCCGTCTGGGTTGGTACCACCGCTTTGTCTGTTTCTGCCCCCAATCACTATTGTGTTCCGGTTCGAAAGACATTGAAACCAGTGAAAAATTACTGGGCATTATGAGACTTAATAACTTATGTCTCGGCTTGGTGAGCGAAGTCCAGTGCCATACAGTGCTTTGTAATTTAAAGTTCTGTTTGGCGTTGCTTCTGTTTATGGGCAGGCGTGGCGCTTACCATCTGGCGAGCGACGGCTGCTCGTTTTATAATTTCAGCTAATTAAAAAATACGGTATTATGAGTAATTTTAAGATATACTAACTAAGATAGTCAGTTGGATACTGATACTAATGTCCTTGTGCCGGAGGTTGAGACCTCCTTAGCTCATTATTTTGTCTCCCGTTTTGCTATGAAGTGAAGTGGACAATTATTATTTCCAACTCCTCCTTAACCTTCTATTTCATTAATTTCGTTGCGGGATAAAGACACATTTGTATTCCTAAAGACTCGCCGAGCTTCATTGCTTGGTGTCGAAATATGCGTGCCACTGTCGATCCTGGCTTACAGGAGTTACAGTGGCGGGTGTGTGGGCGGGATAGTCTCGTATTCTTCTAAAATTGGCGTGGGTGTAGTCGTCACACCTTCACACCTTCGGGAATACATCTTGATGGTATTACACTCTCTTCATCCCACAAGAGCTATTCCGGTCTAATATATCACATAAGTTAACGCCTCGACGGCGAAGTGTGGACGTAATTGGAAAATGTGCCTTCGCTCTGATTTATAGCCGTTTTAATTTACATGGAGGTGTCACACGGCCGCGGATTTTTGGCTTCAAAATTACGCTTTTATTACATTTTATGGGATCTTCTTCTGGGCGTGGGTTTGGATGTGTAAGTTCATTCAAGATTTTTTTAAATCATAAAATACTTATACTCAATTTATGTACTTCAAATCGAATATATTTTTTGAATACATCACGTCTTGTCACGGTAGGCAGCGGCCTCTGTGTGCTCTGGCATTGCTGAGGTCCATGGGCGGCAGTAACCTCTTACCATCAGAGGCATCTAGGACATCTGTCTATCTTGGGCAATAAAAAAAAAATACCAAAAATATATCAGGGAAATTAAGTTGAGGGAACTAAGTGCAGGAAAAGTGAGATTATAAAGGACTTTATCCTGCAGAACTGTACATTTTATATGAAGCAAGGTTTTCGATTAGCCCTAGCAGACAAGTAGAGACAGCGATAAAACTGCTGGGCGATGATGAGTCAATCAAGACTTTGTCATGTCTATATTTATAAGCCCGTGAAATTACTGGGCATTATGAGACTTAATATCTTATATATCGGGGTGACGAGCAAAATGCGATGCCATGTAGTGCTTTTGTGGCTCAAAGTTTGTGTTTATGGTCAGGCGTAAAGCTTACCACCAGACCTGCTCGTTTCGTCTAATAAAAAATACATTCATGCGATAAAATCTCTCAGCACATTGCTGAACTACTTATTCCCTTCGATATTTTACGAAAAAACGTCCCCCGCGTCCTACTTACAAGTTGTTATCGATAAACAGTAACTAATGCGAGGGTTCGGAATTCAACACCTTGCGTTTTTCGATATCATTTAGATTTCTATCTACCCTCCTTCATTAACAGTCTTACAGCTTCCTTATAGGATTAGGGACTTAATAGAACCGGGAGCTTCTTCTACCGATTGCAATAATGTGGTAGTCGGAGTCAAAAATGGTTTGAGTATTCAGCAGTACTAGCTGTTTAATGTCAAATTAAATAAAGCTTTGCAATCTTAGTTCATTGTATGTTTTACCGTATCTATTAAATAGATTATTTGGACGAATTGTCAGTAATTGTAGTTACCTGAAAACGTATATCTTTATCTTCTGAAAACAACTAAAAATCTAAAAGAATTCAGCATATCAAGCAGTGGTACAAATATAATCTCAAGTCTCGACTTCAATTAGTAAAAATCTGTAATTTTGAATATCTGAACTGGTTTCCTCCAAATAAAGCCAGAACTATCTCGATTAAACGAGCTTTAAAAAACGTATAGAACAACCTCAAAACGATAAGAAGCTACTTTCAAACATCAATTTATACCACGCCTCTTTGAACGTCGGGGATTAAATGCTAGAATGGGAGGATGGCATATCGCTATACCAAATACAAATTCTAATTCTGGACAGCTTATGTACGATATTTCGAATATACTCAACACAATTCTCACGGTTTCAAAGCCTTAGTACACTGCCAATAGACCGATCATTATGCCGGCTTCATTGCTTCTTTCATCAACTACTTCCAGAAACCTTCACGAATCTCATCATAGCACGCCATCAATCGACCAAACTGATGCGACCGACACTTTCACTGGACTATGATAAAATCTCAGCTTATCAAGAGTAGAGTCCCTAGTGAACACATTGGATGGCAATTGAATTGATTAGACGTCCGGTGCGCCGGCCATAGGGACCGAGTACATACGACTACTTGATACTCAGATGATAGTAAAATTGTGTTGAAACTAGACCCCTCAGATTACCACCATGTTTATTGCATACCCACCATGTTTATTGCACGAGCTGAGCGTTCTGTTTCTTTAGCTAAAATTTGGAATAATTTGAGTTTAGACTTGACAATTATAGAAATGAAATTGTTGAGAAGTTTAATGCACTGATCGAATGTGCTATAACACAATAAACTCTTTAATTTTAGTCTAGATTTTTGAAAGGGATACTTAAACGTATGTTCAATTTAAATTCAGTGTTCAATGAAGACATGAATCCAATACAAATATTATTAATAGCTTAGAATATAACAGCGGCAGCCTTCGTGGCGCAGCGGGCGACTAGCCGGCTGTAAAGCGAGAGGCCACGGGTTCGATTCTCGCACCGCAAACAAAATGTTTAAGTGATCCGAAATATTTGTTTCGGGTCTGGGTGTTGTCTACCCAGAGGGGTTTGCCTCAGGCAGGTGGCTGGTCGTAAAAACTACAAATCAAATCTTTCTATAGCATGTGTAAAAAGCATGTTCCGCCGACCGCACTGCGAGTAGGATAAAGGCAGGTGGAAGAAGAAGAAGAAAACAGTTATAAATATAAAAACTATCATCCTCCAATGAATTTCTAGGACCCAAACCACCGGTGGTTAGGACCTGAGAGTGAGGGGCATCCTCACAATGCGTGCCGTGTCCGTGTTCAATAACACCGCTTTCTGAATATGGCTCTTGACCCAACGACCAGTAGAGTAACTGGTCGTCTGAGTTGGTCTAGGCTTTTTGATATCTACCCATTAGCATATACGACTATCGGGACAATAATTGTCGAGTCCACATCCCACATTTTAGTAACCTTGTGTGCCAGGTCTAAATTATATTACATATATTTTAACGCATTAAAAAAGAAACTCGATCAAATAGGATCAACAAAGGAACACTTACGCATTTACTTCTAAATAGCAATGACGAGACAACTTTGTATGGAATCTTTTCACCCGCCCTCACAGAATACATAAATGTGTTCAGACTCTAGATGTATCGGGAGGAATAATATTGTAATTTGTGTTCGTACTTAAATGCGACTGAATCGGCATTTTTTCGCCCCCTATAATGGAATCTAAGGGAATTTGATATACGAATATTTTTATTTGATAGATGGGTTTTTTTTTCATTGCATGCGACGTGGCAGATAAGGTTTAGGAAAGTCGCCTAAGCTTTGGTTACGTTCTGAGAAAACCACAGGAAGTACATCGGTCGCTAATTTCTACACTAGAACGTACCAGGAGTACGATCCCGCGGACGGCCCAAGAAACGCTGGCTTGACGTATTAAAGGGAGAGATGAGAGCCAATGGTCCTACTACAGAAGGTGCTCAAGATCGGGCGAAGTGGAGACGTCTTAGTAGGAAGGCGGACCTTTGCACTAGCCGGGATAACGCCATTTAGCAAGCAGTGATAGCTCAGCGGGGAGTGGTACGGACTGTTAAGATGAAAGCCGCAAGTTCGAAACCATCCCCAAGACCATGCACATCAGATTTTTCGAAGCTACGTGTATATTGACTGTTAATTATCACTTGCTTTAACGGTGAAGAAAATATCGTGACGAAACCTGCATGCCTGAGAAGAATTTCGAAGAAGATGATCTGCCAACACGCATTAGGCCAGCGCGGTGGACCTAACCCCTCTTATTCAGTAGAGGACCGTGCCCAGCAGTGGGACGTATGTAATGCAGGGCTAGTATTACTATTGTAGTAGAAAGCAACCTAATGATCAGGTGCATTATCTAGTGGTAAGTAATCCCCACTGCCGTCAATAATGAACTTCCATTGTGTCAGATATATCTTGAGTGTTATGCTGATCTTTAACAAACCATACTGTTGAAACCCCTGACGCCAAATCTCTGTAATTTTTTAATAACTGCACATAATTTCTTCAGAAATAGCTAAGAACCATCTCGAGTAAACCACATATCAAAATAAAACGCACACTCGGATGAAGCACGACGCACTCACGCAAGAACTTGTTGTGTTTCGTACGGTGAGTGATAACCGGAAGCTCTAAACCCCTCCTCCCTTTCTCAATCCCTTTCTTTTAAGGTAGACAACGGGTCCATGATTATTCTGCTGTTGGCGTTCATGGGCGGTGGAGATCACATACCATCAGATGACCCAGTTGCTTGTTTTCTGACATCGGCTACAAAAAAACTGTAGTGGTATATTTTGTGTACATTTGACACAAATAATTTATACAAACAAATACAGTATGTTCCTTGTGGAGCGTTACCTTTTAAATTGATTCCCAACTGTCTCGGGTCCTCGGGCCTCGAGCCTCGGTTCTCGAGAACGTCATTATTTTTAGAGACCACTAGAGAACACGTCAAGACGGTATTTTGTTTGATTTTTACCTCCCTAATGTTGTTGCGACAGTAAAGATGTCGAAATTATGTACTTATATATTATTTCTTATGTAATAATGTAAAACAACGCAGAATTTTTTATAGTGTATTATTTGGTAACGTAATATGAAGGCAATAGTGTGTACTGTGTAACCATGTTTCTTGAAGGTTTTAGGAGCTTTGTCCTTTAATGATAAGAGTATATGATAGGGTAAGAAACTCTCTCCATATTCGGCACAAATCCGCAACTTATTACTTTTAAATAATTTTATTCAGAAGTCATATTACATATTGACAACAACCGTGGCGCAATGGCGAGTAGCCGGTTGCGAAGCGTGAGGCCGTTGGTTCGATTCACGCACCTAGACAAATGTTTGTCTGATCCACAAATATTTTCTCGGGTGTGGGTGTTGTGGGACCGCAAGTCCCTCGTAGTTCCTGATACCCGATACAGGTTTACATAGTGTAGGGTCAGGACTATTGTGTGTGAATGTTGGGTGAATTTATTTATTATTAAAAAATAATAATAAAGATAGAGCAGTAATAAACACACAATAATATTTAATATGACTTTCACACAAAACTTTCATTGATTTTTCACTGTAACATGGTTTGTAAACTGGTCACCTACGATACAGGCATTGCCTAGTGTAGGGACCGGAATATAACCTTAATATCCTATGATCTCGTTTAAGTTAACCTAATAACTAGGTATTAGTTTATTTCTAAGAAAAATTGTATTGTTTGAGATGGAAATAAAGTTTATAATTATTATCTTTTGGTATTTTTGCAATCCCACTTTCTTTCTCTCTTACCTGGCGTTATCTCGGCTTAATGCCAGGGTCAGCCTTTCCATCATGATTCGACGGTGGAATGGTATTATGAACCAAGTTTTGTCTTTACCTCGTTTTTAATCAGTAGAGTGTACCACGTACAGGTGAGGTTGGCTTTAGGCCTAAGATGTTGGTGGCTCACTTACACTAACCGTACTTACGGTTTTATAACAGCTTCCACCAAGATTTGTATACCCTCTAAACGTAAGGAAGTTAAGATGTATTTAGACGAAGTACGAGAGGAGAAGGGCACAAGTCGGAGTCACTGCACACGACTGATTGATTTAATTTCCGTCGCACAGCGCTAGCGAGTCACACGCGAGGAAATTAAACGACGGACTGACAGTGTTGTGTTGGCTTAGCTTATAGAAATTAAAAAGTATAATTCTATATTAAATAAAAAAGCATATTATTTTGCGATCGTCATGATTCTTTTTGTTTTCAGTAGGGCTTATAAGTGTGGTAAAATTAAGATCTGATAAAGGAGTCTCTTTCTGCCCTTATCCCAATTCAAATTCAAATTATTTATTGAATCTATAAAATGTTATACATCATTTAGATTCAGTCAAATTTTAACTCTACCGCCAGTTCGGAATGCTATTTCGCTAGAGAAGAACAGACAAGAAACTCTAACGTTGCTCTTTTCAAAACTGATTTACAATATTGATACTATATTAAAACAATTTAATTTGAGTTAAAGCAGCTCAGTTTATGCCAAGAGGAACATTATAACACAAAATAATGATTATTGAGCATGACTCCCATGACCACGACGAATAAATTAGGACTATAAGGAAAAATGTTATAACAATAAATAACAGTTTGAGTAGACCAGTCCACACAAGCAGCACCCGTTCACGAGTATGACGCATGTGCCAGCCATCGCCCATCGGCCTCCTCAACCATGTTACAGGGAAGTGGCCGACCCGGCACACGACTCCACTCGCAGTGGAGTCAGCGAAACATACTTTTTAACACATGTTACAGAAAGCTTTGGCTTGAAGTTTTTACGACCGGCCGCTTGCCTAACGTCAACCCCTCTAGGGAAACTATAATTTTTATAATTTTTTTTAAAAGTTAATTATTAACTTGAAATTATCATCCTTACATGAAATCTCCATAGAACCATTACTTACGATGCAAATTCCTTAAGCAAATAGAACTGCCTTTTTGACCCTAGTCTTCCATATCTGTCGAACATTTCCAAAAAAACACCAGGACAAACAAGCGAGTTTGGGCAAAAATACACAGGCGAGGTTCAAAGGGTTGGGAGGCTGTGGATCGCCTCAACATTAGGTTCCTAATTAGCATGTTTGATCAGGAAAGAGGTCCATGGCATGAGTTTTTGGTTAAATAGCGAGGCAGCATTCTTTGACAAACGATTTTGGCACAAGTTGCCGGAATATTTGTTGAATAAATATAATCTGGGTGTAGACAATTACCTTTGTCTCACAGAAAACCGGCGTAAAGTAGCAGCTTGCTGCTGCGTTTCGTACGGTGAGTGAGATATCCGGCGGCCCCTTCCCAATCCCTTAATTATCCCTTTTCTTTAAGGTCGGCAACGCGCTCATGATTGTTTTAGTATTGTGGGCGTACATGGGCTGTGGAGATCACTTATCTTCAGGTGACCCACTTGCCCGTTTACCGTCCTATACTATATAAAAAAAAAAACAAGAAAGTTATGGTAGGCGTTCCCAAAACGCGCACCAAACGTTTTACCTCCAAACGGACTGCCAAGTTGTTTCAAGTTGCCGGAGTCTTTGTTCCCCGATAAATATAATCTGGGTGTCTTCAAGTCGCGAGTGAATCTTTTTTACTAGGCAAGTGTGCTTCATCTTAGACCACATCATCGCTTACCATCAGGCGTGATAGTAGCCAAACGCGTGCCTATCGCTTATATAAAAATAAAAAAATGGTGTGTGTCTGTCTGTCTATGCGTGTGTGTGTGTGTGTGTGTGTGTGTCTTTCTCTCTCTCTCTCTCTCTCTCTCTCTCTCTCTCTCTCTCTCTCTGTGTGTGTGTGTGTGTGTGTGTGTGTGTGTGCGTGTTTGAGTGTGTATGTGTGTGTGTGTGTGTGTGTGTGTGTGTGTGTGTGTGTGTGTGTGTGTGTGTGTGTGTGTGTGTGTGTGTGTTGCCCTTGTATCCACTATCGCTAGTCGCTAGTAGCGTGCACTGTGTTTTTGAGTTGTCTCCGTGGCGTAGCGGGGGCGCGGCGGAGGCTGGACAGATCAAATATTTACTCGTGCATGCGTTACGGACGGATTGCTACCCACTGAATGTTTACAATTACCTACTTTAATTCGTTTTCAACAAACACCCAATCCCCGACACCGACGCCGCACACGACCTTTCTAAATTTAAGTTCGGCCTTGTTTCTCTTTGAACAATTAATTCGAGTTCTATTTGTTTTTCATGGCAATTCACGTGTGTTTATAATGGAAAACTCGCATAAATAGTTACGATCGAACCCAGGATTTAATCAAGTGTGCTGCGAAACGAAGTTTAGATAGATCAAGCTCACGACGCCACAGACTGTCCCAAGCAGTCTTCGCGCCATAGGGGGCCTCGCAAGAAAGTTTTACGAGTTATTAAAAGCTTAGTTATTCGTATTTATTTCCGTACGCGTCCGGAGTATTTATCCAGAGTCGTCTGGCCACACTGGGAAGATAGGTGATTCCGCGCACGAGAATATGGGAATGCCCTTGTAGATAATTTGGATTGCTCTGTGTAATTTTTGATTAGCAACAATTATACAATATGTAACAAAAACCCTGTTGGGCATTTTAACTGATATCATAATCAATATTCAAACGTATTGAAAATATTCGAATACGAAAATTTGATTATAAAAATAATCATAATATTTAATTTTAAACCTTAAATTAACTTATTGTTTGTAAACCGTATTTCGATTGATTACCTCTGCAAGAGCGATAACTTGAAGTCAGAGCGAGATAGCAAGTTGCATCGTCCACGTACATGAAACACACAGCGCCGCGTGCGCGCTTCCGACTTCACAGATATTCAGATGTAAATAACATTTTTCAATATATTCATTTTTCTAATCTAACTGTGTAAGGATAATATCTCACTTCAGTTTATTATTTTTTTAATTTAATTATTTTAGCAAGCTGTCTATATGCCTATCTTCACGACCCAAAAAGGGCCAACAGGGTTTTTGTTACATACTGTATAAAAAAGTGTATCATTTGTCTCATTTCATTTAAGGTTTTCCTTCTAACTTTGAAATGAAAGAGGCCTCGCAAAGCTGATGTCACCGACGTCCACGTTAGGTCTAGCTCTGGTCTCAAGTTCAGTATAATCTTAGAATATATTATATCTTTGCGGTAAAATCTAATACGAAATAACATAATATTAGTCTGCTTTATGGGTATTATTATTTTCGGTAAATGTCACTCGCGTTAACACTAATTAGCCTGATTTTTCACTAAAATGTCATCCGATTAAGTGTTAATAAATAAAAATTATTACATTAGCGCATCGTAAAAACTGATCAGAGTTAGATAATATATACATACGCACTCACGCCTGTAATCCCCGAAGGGGTAGGCAGAGGTGTAACCAGTACACCCACATTTCGCCGAGCGTATTTCCGTCCCTTATGTGATAGGGGGCGAGCCTATCGCCATAGCGGGCACAAATTCCAGACTCCGGGCTGATACTAAGCATTTCGTAATAGAAAAACCCAATACCACTTTACCCGACCCGGGGATCGAACCCGAGACCTCAGAGTTGACCTCAATCGTAACGCGTACGCCTTACAATTGCGCCACCGAGGCAGTCAGATAATACTGATTAAGATATAAAGTAGGCGAGGTCAGGTAACAAAAAACTCTTTCTCTCTTCCACCCGCCTTTATCCCACTCGTAGTGGGGTCGGCGCAAAATAGTTTTAACACAAGTTACTTTTCTTAGAATGCTGTGCAAAAGTGTATTGAGGCTGCAAATTCAAACAGTAGCAACATTACACATAACTTTAATTTACAAAAAACTGCATGGCACTGCACTGCCCTCGTGGCAGCGGCCTGGCTGTGCTCTGGCATTGCTGAGATCCATGGGCGACGGTAACCACTTACCATCAGGTGGGCCGCCCGCGCGTCTATGAAGGGTAATAAAAAAATATAAGTCGCAGTGTGATAAACGCTGATAAGCCAATAAATCAATAAGACACTTCATTGAAAACGGCCGGTAATCGCCCATCTTACCAGCTTCTGCTATAAAAACTGCGTTTCAAAGAATGAATATACATTTCACTTCTTAAATATACACAGGCCTCCCAATAAACACTGGCAACAATTAGTAATAAATGCAAATGTAGGGAAATCCCCAGCAGCGGCCATTTTCACTAATTCTAAACGAGGCAAACTCTTAACATTTTAAATTCATCATTATTCATGCAGATTGTCCTAAGGACCGGCGGGGAGGAGTGGGGGGGGGGATGGAATTGACAAAAAGTTGTTATTTTTACCTCGAACCAGACACCCCCGTCGTTATTTAAATGAACGCCGCGGAATTGGTAATTTACCTGTAAAATAAGAAATAAAATTAAGTTTCGCAGACACTTATCTCGGTTAAGATTTAATTTTTATGTAAATTTTTGGTAACTGGCCACCCTAAGAAGAGATGATAGATGAAGGTCAGAGTTTTAATAACCTAAATAATGACTAATGACAGCCTCCGAGGCGCAGCGGGCGAGTTGCCGGCTGCGAAGCGAGAGGCCGTGGGTTCGATTCCCGCACTGAGACAAATGTTTGTGTGATCCACAAAAAATCGTTTCCGGTCTGGGTGTTGTGGGGCCGCAAGTCCCTCGTAGTTCCTGATATCCGCAATACAGGTTTACCTAGTGAGGGGTCAGGACTATGTGTGTGACTGTTGGGTGTATTTATTTTTATTTAAATAATATTGTTAGCTTAACTTCTATTTAATTATAACTAGGGGCTTTGCCCATGTTTTCCACAAAACATAAAATAAAAAAAAACTTAAAGTCCGACGAGTATGAGACATATCTTACTTTCTTCCCCACATTATTCTGCATCGATTGGTATCGGTCTCGACTCCATACCCCCCAGCGGTTTCGGAGGAGATAGCGTGACAAGCTTTTGACAGCGGCGGCGGCGGCTGCGCCAGTTACTGTTTTTTAGAATAGAGAAATAATACTAGCCCTCTACTATATACATCCCACTGCTGGGCACCGACCTCCTCTACTGAATGAGAGGAGTTAGGCCTTAGTCCAGGTTATAATGGCCTAATGCAGGTTGGCAGACTTCACATACATTTATATTGTATAATCCTAATATAAATTATTGAAAATCCGGACCTAAAACAAGCCCCCTGAGTTCAAGTAGCTAGATCTTCTCAGAGTTTGGGTCGCGCCGCGTTGAATCTAGTGGTAAATTAAGCCCACTGAGTTTGTTTCGCCGGGTCTTCTCAAGCTGGGTCGTTTTGGATCCGGTGGTAGTTTTAAAACTCGTGCCGTTTCGGTAAATGCAGTGGTCCATACCGACTCAAAATATTTAATAATTAATAATGGGACGTTTCCATATAACAAATACTGTTAATAATGTAAAATAAAAAGACAACAAATAAACAATTTAGTGTAATTGCCTAGTGTATTTGACGATGCTATGTATGTTATGTATACATTAGTTGATATGATTTTTATACATAAGTTTCTTTATTTTGTACTGACTTGTCATAAGCGCTATTTTAATTGCCTACATGATTAATAAAACTATTTCATTTCATTTCATTTCATTGACGGCTCATGAGACAACCTACTGACATTCATTCAAGCTCTTTAAACAAATGAGACAAAAAAACAACGAGTGAACTCTTACTTTCGCTATTGAAAGCACAATTCGACGCATATCTTATTTTATCACCACGATTTAATACTTCATATTCTTTTTATAGAGAGGGCAAACGGGCAAGCTAGTCAGTCTAGGCAGCGGCTTGGCTGTGCTGTGCTCTGGCATTGCTCAGGTCCATGGGCGGCGGTAACCACTTACCATCAGGTGGGCCGTATGCTCGTCTGCCTATCTAGGCAAAAAAACAGTCATCTGATAAATCTGCGTCGCCTATACACAAAATTAAGAAAATAATAGTGGATATGATGTCTTCGAGAAAAGGAAAGGTATGTTGGGGGAGGTTTTTTGGGCCTTCGATAATCTTAATTCTTAGGGTTTTCGAATGCATGTAGTTATGTCCTTTGGATGACCTTTCTGTATTGTTGACATAATTTCAATAAGTGCTTATGAGAGACATTCACATTGGCCACATGAAACTCTACAGCAAATGTGTTACTAAATGTGTTTAAAACGAAACTATTCTGTTTTATTTGCAAAGCACTAAACTAGGGCACACAGACAGCAGATTCAATCTATAGATAACTTATACAAATGATTGTTATCTAAGCTAATGGTAAAAGTGTAGTTTCAAAACATTTATTAAATATGTAGTTAAACATGTGATAAGTATATGATGCCGCTTCATTGTGACACTCATGGCAATATTAAAATAAAAACAACATTACATGAACAAAAAAATATAAGAATCAACGCAGATAAAAAAATCCCCAGAATTCCATTCGACGATGTATCGAGCAAAAACAGGCGAAAATGTCGATATTATATCCATGTTCTTTTTTTGAACTCATCAATCAAAGACAATTACGAGGTATCTTTGCAACGACGCGAGGTGCATACGAAGTACAGACGTGCAAAAAGTAGGCACCTACGTATGTTCCTCGGATCAAGGTTACCGCTTGTTTTTGGTCACGCGGTATGTGCGAGCGAGAGGGAAGACGCGTGCGCTAGGCACTGGCTGGTACGGGCATGCGCTGTGCGACGAGTGTATAGTGAGGCGAGTTGCATATCCTGCTAGTGGTGACTCATTATGTTAATAAATACCTCAATGAATAATATATTGAACTGATTGTGATTTATGGCAATTGAATACCGAAGAATGATATATAGTTTATCCCGTAGTGCGTTGAAGATAAATGGTAAAATACATTATATATATAAGGGAATGGTTGAAAGTTTGTTTTTGTTTTATGGCAGAGGCTGGCAACCTAGCAAGTGGGTTAGTGTGAAATGACCTCTACCACTAGTAAACAACCACAATATCATAAGAATCTTGTGTGTGTTGCTTGTTGTGTTGCCGGCTTTAAAGGCAAATAAATCGAGATTGGTAAGACGGGGAGAAAGATTAGAGGCTCCGAAAATCTCGATCACCATAACAAACTCAACAGCAAACTGTCACTTTAGCGCGGACGAGCTTGTCCGCCTATTTATGCTGTAGATAATATGACGTCTACATAGTAATAATTTAATATAATAATTTGTGTGTTGTACCTATCGAATAGTTTAAGTGGTATTCATACCGTCCTATTCGAATAAATAAATAATAAATAATAGTGCCTCTACCACTTTGAAAAATTCCAATGAATATCCAATGAATAATACATTTAATTAAAAGCTTAATAATATTGTAGATAGTCGTAAAGTAACAATACTTAGTATTTAAATGGCTTTTACCAAGTCAATAATACTACCAAAAAGACTGGTTACAAAAGGCCACGACATATGTTTGCTGTTGCTACGTGCTAAAAATAATTAATACAACATAATAATACCGTATCGCCCGCGCCAACGCAATAACATAAATAAATTCTTTGCCCCAGACATCATATTACCTATTAATAGATAAAGGATTGCACAATCAAAAATCTGAGTGGTAAAGCCACGCTGTAGACAGTTTTTTATACAGCATGAATGGGCCGGCTCTACCGGGTCCTTACCACTGTTTCACTGATGTAAAGTAGTAGCTTCCTACTGCGTTTCGTACGGTGAGGTAGATATCCGGAGGCCCAAATCCCCCCTCACTTTCCGAATACATTAATTATCCCTTTCACTTTTGTGTTTTGGGGGTGTATCTGGGCGGTGGAGATAACTTACTATCAGGTGACCCACTTGCTCATTGCCGGCCTATGTTATATAAAAAAATGGAAATGACGATTATTAATTATGGCACAACAGACCTTGCCTACTCATGTTTGGTGACAGAAATAAACAAAGCGGTGGTACCTGGCAGACTAGACGCTTCGATTTCCTTAGGCTTTAACTTCCTTATGTCATAAAATTCCTACACATGCCTTACTGAACACTACGTTTATGTTGTGAAGATGATAGGCATCGTAAACACAAGATGGCGGTAAATTAACTCGAAATTATTTGCATAAAAATATTTTAAAATAACAAACTAGTTTGGGCACATTTCATTTCACTCGGGCCGCTTTTAAACAGTGAAAACGAGCAGCAGCAGTTTGCAGCAAACGAGCAAGTGGGCCACCTGATGGCAAGTAATCTCTCTACCGCCCATGGACACTCAGAGTATAAGAATTAGGGACGCGTTTGGGGCTTCGGTTTAAAAACATCGGTCTTTTTAAAAAACAAAAAAATCTTAATCTTAATCCATAAGTCCAGAATGTTATCATCATGATTGGATTCCCTAGAGGCGTGGTTGAAGTCGAAATTCCTACCAGTAGTATAAATACACACATACATAAATAAGCTCTCACCTGCACCCCAGAGGGCATTACTGGGCATTATAAGACTTAACAGCTTGTATCTCGGGGAGGCGAGCGCAGTTCAGTGTCACGCAGTACTTCATAATTCGAAGTTCTGGTTGATGTTGATTCTGTTTATAAGCAGGCGTGACGCTTACCATCAAGACTTGATCCCACACTAGGTTAATCTGTATCGCGGGTATCAGCAACTACGTGGCACTTACTGTCGCATAACACCCAGACCAGAAACAAATATTTGTGGATCACACAAAAAATTGTCTCGCTGCGGAAATCGAACCTCGGTCGGCCCGGTTAGTAACAGAGTAACGCGACATAAAATTCGAAATAATACATGCAAAAAAAATGAGGTGCTCTTACATTATTTTCTCATGTACGGGACTAATGTACTGCCTCTTGTGTGTTCTACTCAACACTACTCTCTAAGCAGGCTGATGTCATATCCACTGATTACAGTTCTGTCATCTTTGGTTATCATCTATATATTTGTTTGCTTCAATTTATACGGTAGTTTCCTATATTGAATTTTATACATTATTTTATAAGCAACAGGAAATGATACGCAAAAGAATTCCTTTTATTAAAACACAATCAAAATTGGTTCAGAAATGTGCCCGCAGTTAGACTTTAAATGTTGGTATGAGGAAAAGTGGGTGCGTAGTAGGGATATCTCACTATCTCACTATCTCGCTTGCACGCGTGCACCGTAATGAACATTTTACAAAGTTTGCGTCGTCTGTCATTTGACAATTACCCCTTCTAAAGGATTTGAATGGCTTCTAATTTATTTTTGGTCCGATTTATAAAATTCTTTCTGCAATAGATTTTGAGTAACGTAACTTATTGATTTAAATAATAATCTAGTCAACTACCGTATTCTAGCCTTGTTAGGGCATAGTCACATTGTTGCCACCATTGACTTTTTAAATACATACATACGCACTCACGCCTGTAATCCCCGAAGGGGTAGGCAGAGGTGTAACCAATACACCCACATTTCGCCGAGCGTATCTCCGTCCCACGATGTGATAGGGAGCGAGCCTATCGCCATATCGGGCACAAATTCCAGACTCCGGGCGAATACTGAGCATTTCGTAATAGAAAAACCCAATACCACTTTACCCGACCCGGGGATCGAACCCGAGACCTCAGCGTTAGCCTCAATCGTAACGCGTACGCATTACAACTGCGCCACCGAGGCAGTCACACACTACAGAAATTGTTATTTTTCTTTGTCTTTGACTTTTTAAAATGGCCTTAAATACGCGTAAAAAGTTTCATCGTTGATATGGTAATAAAATCGTACTCAATATCCTTTGTATAAATAAATAAGGAAACTTCGGACCCATGTTGGGTTAGGTCGGGCCGGTGTGGGTGTGCGTGGGATCGCTGCAGCTCAGACCACATCGAGTGACGTCATGCGGATCTTCCAAACTGGATCAGATGTGTATGAATCATTCATCACAGAACTCAGGAGGCCAAAAAGACGTTGACTATTGGTATAAGAATGCCATTTGCAACTTTGTTGACGCTGAGAATAGATCGGAATGATATTTTGAACATTTAAAATTACGAGAAGTAGCCTCCAGTAGAAGATTTATATTCATAAGCTCACCTGTATCCCCGAAAGAGCAGGCAGAAATGCAACTAGCACACCCGAAGTTCGCCAAGTTTAGTTCCGTCTCATGATGTGATGGAGGCGAGCCTTTCGCCCACAAATTCCAATTCCGGGCAACTCATGTGTGGTTTTTCGAATCGAAAACTCAAGCTAGGTGGTAGGTCTCTCGTATGTAATTGGCCGTCTGGGTCACCACTTTGTCAATTTCTGCCGCCAAGCAGCAATGTATAAGCACTGTTGTGTTCCGGTCAGTGAAATTACTTGGAATACACCCAACACCTTACAGTCACACACATCGTCCTGACACACACACACACACGTACACACACACACTAGGTTAACCTGTATCGTGGGTATTAGGAACTACGAAGGACTTGCGGTCCTACAACACCCAGACCTGAAACAAATATTTGTGGATCGCACAAACATTTGTCTCGGTGCGGGAATCGAACCCACGGCCTCTCGCTTCACGGAGGCTAACAACTATGTCTCATGGAGGCGAGTCCAGTGCTATGTAGTGCTTTATAATGCAAACTTCTGTGTAGTGTATCTGTTTATAACCAGGCGTGGCGCTTACCATCAGGCGAGTGACATGCTCGTTCATTATTCAGGCTAGTCAAAAAAATATTTCAAACATTCAAATTCACATACATCCAAACTTTCACATTTATAATAGTAATAGGATTGTTATCTCATATACTTAGAACTAAATATGATATTATTCCCTCTCTTTCTTAGATTAAATAAGCTTGACTTCAACAAATGTACTAAGAAAGCGTAGTGAATATGTACTTAAAATTGTCTTTCGTAACTAATTTACTTTTTTTTTTTTTTTTTTTTTATCCTGGCTCGGCAAAGTGACTACGCTACACCTGATGGTAAGTATAGCGCAATCCATGAATACTGTCGACCAACGATAGACACTGAATCTATCGCAGATCGGCAGAATTATGCCGGCCTGCTTAGTTGCTTCTTCAGACTCCGTTTAAAGGATCCCAAGTTATAGGAAGGAGGAAACACGTGCGCCGGCAAGCTATTCCACAGCTTTATGGTCCGACAGAAATACGATTTTGCGAACCTCTTGGCCCGAGCCGAGATGGAAGAGACCACGAAGCTATGGTTTCGCAAGCCAGCACGCGTGGTTCTGTTAAGGAAAGGTGAGGAAGGAATAAGGTCAAACAATACTTATTGTTTTCTTCTTATAAATAGAATTATTTTCCTTCCTATAAGAGCATTTTCGAACCCTGCTTATCCACCATCCAACAGGGTAAGTAAAAACGTATCCAATAGCATCCATACTATTGAACTCTTATATTACGAGAATCTCCGAGTATTGCCGAATATTTCCGAGCGGTCGAGTGCCAGTGACGTTTCCATTAAATTGTCTCGAATCCCCCCCGCATTATCCTGATAATCGTCTTCATTGTCCGGGAGTCGAACCCGCGCCGTCCGCGGCTCATTGTTAACCGATAAGGGCGAGTTAGCGACAGGCTGGCTTTGTTTATTTGATTAGCTCGATTCTATAAGTGGTTGAGTTAGTTCGTAGCCCGTAGTAGATATTCATCTATATTGTACAAATAGGAGCTGTGTGTGTGAGCTTGAAAGTTTTGTTTTGTGTGACAGTGTTGCGTCATACTTCATATTGAAACTGACACCGCGCGCACAGGTACATATACACACACACACACCTGGCAAGATTGGGATAACCCACGGCAGAAGAAGACACTGTTACTCTGTATTGCTATTAGTTTAAAGTAATTTAATGTAATTTTTATACATTGAAATAAAACTAGTTTATACGGATTTTATCGCGGTTTAATTTTTATTTTAGTCCCGACGTTTCGAAAGCTTTTCAGCCTTCGTGGTCACGGGAGAGACTGAGGTATAGGTCGTCTCGAAAAGTTAATGTTTGTAACATTTTTTGTTCATTTGGCTGAAAAGCTTTCGAAACGTCGGGACTAAAATAAAAATTAAACCGCGATAAAATCCGTATAAACTAGTTTTATTTCAATGTGTAATATTCGCGTAAACCTAAGAAATCACTATGTAATTTTTATATCTCTTTTCTGATTTATTTTTATGGCATAGGCCGGCAAACTAGCAAGTGGGTCACAATACCAAAAGAATATGCGGGGCGTTGCCGACCTTAATTAAAGGAAAGGGATAATTAAGGAATTAGGAAGGGGAGGGAGTTTGGGCCTCCGGATATCTCACTCACCGTACGAAACGCAGACACAAGCTGCTACTTTACTTTCTGTGAGACAGTGGTCATTACCGGACGAGCCGGCCCATACATGCTGTAGACAAAAGTGTCTACAGCGTGGCTCTACCACTCATAAAGCTATTCTGAATTTTCTTACACCGAAACCTTAGATTTCTTTAAGAACTATCTTTACGACGAAATAAATTCTAACTTCATACTAGTACAAGAACGTTATTATTATCCAAGATATGTACCGTGGATTGAGTGAGGTATTTAAATATTAAAAGGATTCTTCAGTCTAGACAACTTGAATCCACAATACAAGTCGTTCGCCTTCAACGGCAAATAAAGTCTAGCTGCTAGACTATTTAATTAGACTACACCCTATAATTATTAACACCACCGCTTTTAGTACAGAAATTTGGTACAATACGGCTCGGTCATTCGATATTATTTTATTTGTTTTCATCTGAATCTAGTTTGATTACAATTTACATACGCACTCACGCCTGTAATCCCCGAAGGGGTAGGCAGAGGTGTAATCAGTACACCCACATTTCGCCGAGCGCATCTCCGTCCCATAATGTGATAGGGGGCGAGCCTATCGCCATACCGGGCACAAATTCCAGACTCCGGGCTGATACTGGGGTATTTCGTAATAGAAAACCCCAACACCACTACCCGACCCGGGGATCGAACCCGAGACCTCAGCGTTGGCCTCAATCGTAACGCGTACACGTTACAACTGCGCCACCGAGGCAGCAGACAGTAGATTACAATTTATTCATAGTTAAAATGAGTATATACAACAGAAACCAGTTTCAAATTTTACAGTTAATTCCTGAAAACTCTACCACGTTGGGCGCCAATATTTGCAATTTAATGTCATTATATGTAGGCGAATATAACTGTTGGATTTAAATAAAACCAAATTTTGATGACTATAATTTTTTCATAGATTAATTAATTAAACTTTACCTATGTACATAATTAAAGTATAATACGAACTAAATATCCGTTTAAGAGCTGAACCAAGAAACACTTTTTACTCGTTTTTCAATAAATAGATTGTATATTTACGTTGTTACATTCGAGAGAATAAAGTGACATTTTGCATGTGAAGATTTTTTTAATTACTTACAAAGTCATTTTTTTGTATGTTTATTTCCGGGGTGATTATAAGCCAACAGTGTATTTTGAATATGCTATGTGTGTTATGTATACATTAGTTGATATGATTTCTATAATTAAGTTTCTTTATTTTGTACTGACTTGTCATAAGCGCTATTTTAATTGCCCACATGATTATTAAAACTATTTCATTTCATTTCATTTCAACATTTTGAGACGTTAATGTTGTCTTTTTATACTCTAAAAAGCTAAAAAATCACCGGAACACTTTGATATGACATTTGAAGCTGTCAAATTAGTACCGAAAAAACCAACCTTTAATTCACATCAAATTGCATGATTCAGTAATAAAGAGCATGAGCCTATTTTTATACTTATTCGTCTTTTCATATATCCTCGCAAAATATAAATAGCTATTCCTTAAAGTGCCATTTCATGCATTCCTCTCAAATTTATATCACGACATAAGACGCGCTTTGAGACGCGGCCCACTCGAATTGCAACTCTACAAAAGTTTGATTAATAAGGCATTTTTAGTACTACCCTTCTCTCCACACTCGA
Organism: Mimas tiliae; assembly: GCA_905332985.1. Classification (NCBI taxonomy): domain Eukaryota; kingdom Metazoa; phylum Arthropoda; class Insecta; order Lepidoptera; family Sphingidae; genus Mimas; species Mimas tiliae. The sequence continues at coordinate 511,180 of HG995249.1, forward strand.
CCCCTTCCCCACCCCAGCCCATGTTCCCGCAGGATCAGTTAGGGAAGTTTATGAATTACGTATATTTGTCACATTTAGTTATAGGTTTTTAAATGAAAAAAGTATCATTGGCATTTTTTGAAACTGAATGAATTGAATTAATGAAAATGAATACGGTTTGATATCGGTTTACATTCAAGCACAACATGTGGGATAAATTGTATTTTATTCATAGGGAACTGGGCTATCAATATTTAGGTTTTATCTACTTAACTGCCTCGGTGGCTGATTTAAATAAATAAATACACTCCACAGTCACACACATAGTCCTGACGCCACACTAGGTAAACCTGTGTCGTAGGTATCAGAAACTACGAGGGACTTGCGGTCCCACAACACCCAGACCCGAAACAAATATTTGAGGATCACACAAACATTTGTCTCGGTGCGGGAATCGAACCCACGGCCTCTCTCTTTGCAGCCGGCTACTCGCCCGCTGCGCCACGGAGGCTGTCAAAATTTTTCCCATACATGTTAACACGTGAAGTAAATTTTTATATAAACCGCATCCAGATTGGTTCAACGGTTCCCGAAATGGGCGATTTTATTAACCGACGAAAAAAACTGAGAAGGTGAGAACGACGCGTATATTTATATTTTTTGTACATCTATAATTATAATCACGTGGAAATTTTCTGATTGGTTCGATTTTAATCATTAATTTAATTTGAAAGGTTATTGCTTAAAGTTGGTCCCATTTAAATTTCAAGATGAAAATCGGGTGGAGTTTCATATTGAAGGAGTTAAATCGGGATGAAAGACTAAAATTTTGACTTACACCAAAAATAGTAAAATAAAAACTTTTCAACAAAAATAAAACAGACACAAAAAAACTAAAAAGCTTAAAATAAAAATAACCAGTTTCGAGTTGGTCTTAATAACTTAGTAACTTCTAACAATAATAATTACCTAGTTATTAGAAATATGTAATTGTAAAGTATTTAGTTTTTTAGTTCTTTAAAACTTTACACATTACAGGCTTATGTTAACCAATATGTATACAATAGCGAATTCATTACTCAAGATACATTTCGAAAAGCCAAGGTCAGGAAGCAACTGTGTCGAAAGTGCCCAAATCCTTCGCAATTCTCTCACGACATTTTGGGGTCGTCGACCCTTCTGCCGATCGGTTGGCCAACCAGTCGGCTGGTGTACGCGACTAATCTAATAACGTGTATTTGTTGTGATGGTTAAGTTTCGTAATACATCTGGGTCTGCTCCTTTCATATAATCAGTTGCATTTGCGTTTTTTTAGTATAAACCAGTTTTATTTACCATCTTCCAAAAAGGAGGAAGTTCTCAATTCGGTGCACATCGATTTCTCCGCCAACTGTGGACCGATTTTGTTGAAAAAAAAATCGATAGAGTTTAGCTGCGATGTGGTCCCATATAAATTTGGTTAGGATCCGATGACGGAGTACGGGGTAAAAAAATCAAAACTCCTCAACGGACAACAGTACACTCATCGCGATTGGTTATTTATTGTATTGGAATTTATATGTTATTGTATTGTAATTTATATGCTATTGCTGTAACTACTACTAAAAATATAAGTCGGTTTCTAAGTTTTGTTAAACGTTATTTTTTTTCGTTCGTTTTTACGTGTATTATACAGGGCAAATAATAATAATACTTAACAATCCTGGACTAATATAAAAATATTGTAAACTTTATAGTTGCCCAGTGTATTTTGACGATGCTATGTATGTTATGTATATATTAGTTGATATGATTTCTGTAATTACATAAGTTACTTTATTATGTACTGACTTGTCATAAGCGCTATTTTAATTGCCTACATGATGAATAAAACTATTTCATTTCATTTCATTTCATTTCATTTCATTTCAAAGGAACACTGAAAGATTTTAGTGCATGAAGTGTTAAATCAACTTTCATTCATTAATTTCAGCTTTTATGCGCCCACTGCAGGGCATAAGCCTCCTCTTTACGCCATTCTTCTCTATATTGAGCCAATCTTTGCCAAGTGACACCTGCAAACTTTTGCAGGTCATTGAGCCATCTAGATAGCGGTCTGCCACGTTTAGGTTGACCATCGCGTGGTCACCATTCTGTCAATGACTTATTCCCCTGACATCATCACGTCTTGTCATAACTCAACTTACTAGGAATTTTTATTTTTGATCTGTTAAATAATACTTCACTGTTAGGTATGGCCTCGTCTACTAATGAGGGAAGTTAGTCCACCACGCTGGCCTAAGGCAAATTAATAGACTTCATATATCTTTAAGAATTCTCAACTATGCAATTCCTCATTATGTTTCCTTCACTGTTAAAGCAAGCGATAATTAACAATGAATCCATTGCGTTACTTAGTCGGCTATTCCACTGTCATATTTGCATCATAGGTATATGACATCATATACGAGTATGATCCTATGTCACAACATGCTGTGAAATAGGACCATAGGAATATGATCATAGAAAATATGAAGTTAATATTGCTATTACACTGTAATTCCGTGGCGCAGCGGGCGAGTAGCCGGTTGCGAAGCGCGAGGCCGTGGGTTCGATTCCCGCACTTAGACAAATGTTTGTCTGATTCACAAATATTTGTCTTGGGTCTGGGTGTTGTGGGACCGCAAGTCCCTCGTAGTTCTTGATACCCACGATACAGGTTTAACCTAGTGTGAGGTCAGGACTATGTGTGTGACTGTTGGGTGTATTTATTTATTTATTTATTTATACATTTCTCCTATATCTATGAGCTACAGAAGTATGATATTTTTTATATGATAGTGGAATAGCGGCCTTAGAAAAGTTAAAGGTACTCTTGGGGCTGGGTTCGAACCTGCGATTCGTCTTGGCAGTCCATGTCATTCTCCATTGAGATAGTAATTTGAAGTATAAAGTAAATTACAACAGTAGCAACTGTGCAAGTGATTACAATGCGGAGTTGTGTCAACGTGTGGTGAAAGTGTACCCAGTTCTCACGTACCACCTCCATGAGGTGCGAGGTACGAACTCGGAGAGGGTAAAGGTCAATATTAAGTACTTCATTATGGGGAAAAAGATAGTTCCCAATAATGATACATACGCACTCACGGCTGTAATCCCCGAAGGGGTAAGCAAAGGTGTAACAAGTACACCCACATTTCGCCGAACTTATCTCCATCCCATGATGTGATAGGGGGCGAACCTATTGCCAACCGGGCACAATTCCAGACTCCGGGCTGATACTGAGCAATTCGTAATAGAAGAACACAAAATCACTTTTACCCGACCCGGGGATCGAACCCGAGACCTCAGCTTCATCCTCAGTTGTAACGCATTACAACTGCGCCACCGAGGTTATCAGGTATTCTCTAATGTCGACAATGATGTTTTCTTACCCGTGCATTGAGTAATATTTAACGACTTTATTTCAAATCGCCACGACTTGTAACTCTTACCTCTCTAGTACAATGGCGTCATATTTTTTTCCATGTCACATACGATTTTATTCGTCTTCTCACGGGTTATTGTGCTTCTTTGTATGTAATGTGATCACAATGTAAACCTAATATTACGAAGCGGTAAAGACAACAATGTCTAGAACACAAAAAACGCTGTCTTGCCGTATTAGAGGGAGACATGAGAGGATCTTATTATGGAGGATGCTTAAGACTGGGCGAAATGGTTAGGTTATGGTCTAATAAGAGAGGCAGACCCTAGCAATAAGCCGGAATAACGCCAGGCAGACAGAAAGTAGAAAAGATGATAGATAAAACAGAAATTAGGTTAGTGCTGAGTATACTAGATGGTCAAGATAAAGATACTATAGTCTATTGTTTTATTAACATAGGCCGGCAACCGAGCAAGGGGGTCATCTGATGGTAAGTCATCTCCACCGCCCATGTACGCCCACAATACCAAAATAATTATGGGTGCGTTGGATTGGGAAGGGGAGGGGGTTTGGGATATCTCACTCACTGTACGAAAAGCAGCAACAAACTGCTACTTTACGCCTGTTTTCTATGAGACAGTGGTAACGACCCGGACGAGTCGGCCCATTCGTGCTGTAGACACAAGTGTCTACAACGTGGCTCTACCACTCTATTTACAAGAGCTGTTCCAGAAATGCAAAATCTACCCACCTTATAAATAATTCCTCTGTTTGGACGCCTGTAATCCCCGAAGGGATAGGCAGAAGTGTAACCAGTACACCTACATTTCGCCGAGCGTATCTCCGTCCCACAATGTGATAAGGGGCGAGCCTATATACCATACCGGGCACAAATTCCATACGGCTGATACTGAGCATTTCGTAATAGAAAAACCCAATACCACTTTACCCGACCCGGGGATCGAACCCGAGACCTCAGCGTTAGCCTCAATCGTAACGCATACGCATTACAACTGCGCCACCGAGGCAGTCTTGCAATATAAATAACTGAATAGTGGGAAGATATTTGTTTATATTTCTGGAGCAGCTTTAGTGAATATGCTGTACTAGGTAGGTGATGCACCTGAGAAATAAAAAAAAGGACAAAATAAAAAAGTAGATAAAAAAAATTCTCGTGACAGAACTCATTATGTAGGTACTAAGCAATGCCCCCAGATTAACAGAGGGGCTAGCACGGAAACTTGCGAAAAGTTATTCGAGCTGTTATCGACAACAATTTCTATGATATTTTAGTACAGCGCCTCTATCGTACGTAAAAAAAACTAATTTATATGGAATATAGACCAATGATATTTAAGGAATTATCTATCGAGCCCTCGATACCTTTACATTACGATTTCGATAGTTTTCCATGCAAGCCCCTCAGATGTTAAGTATATAAATCCACGAAACAAGAACTTAACACAGCTGTTTGATCTGCTTGTTTGTGTGCTAACATCTTGAGTAATAAAGCAATGCTCGCTGCAGTGATAAAGTGTATAGTATGTACGCGTATTCTCTTTTTATTTGTGTATTGAGGGTGTCTGGGAATGCAACGTTGGGTACACTGAAATAATAATGGTGGAATATAGTTGTGGAAGGGTAGTTAAATGATATAAAAGTTGTCGCCATAAATGGGGGTCTTTTGCTCGCATTCAGTCAGACAGACAGACAGTCTCCAGTTCACTAAGATCAGTGCTCAGTCGATAGAGTTCTTTACGCGGTAGCTCTGCTGGTTTACTATTCGATTCTAGTTGTTTTAGTTATTATTAGAGAGCGGTCTCTAAAGAATCCTGACATGGGGTTTGTGGTCTGTAAAGCAGTAACATTGTAAAAATAACCAATAAACTATGAATTCAAGTGATTACTGTCGTTTGGTATTGTCACCTTTAACAAGTATAAATTGGTAAGCTCGATCAGATTGCAGTACTTACATCATCCATTTAGAATCTAAAGCTAGATCCTTGACCTTACGGAATATGGAAGCATCTATTTTCGACTTTTTAAAATTAATTAAATCGTTGTAATTCACTTAACGGTCTATGAAAAGTAATACAAACTTAACCCGTAACCTAAGTAGAATGTAGTTGTTAAATTTTATCGCCACCGCTCGCCAAATTACACGTTCGAACTTCTATCTAATAATGTTTTATTTTCCGCCATTCTTTTGAATATTCTCAACTGAAGGCAGAATATTAAGTTAGCTGTAAGTTTTTATTACGCAGACAATGCTTAGACAATTTTCTAGTTTTAAACTTGTAACGATGAGTTAAACAGTGTTGTTCAAATAAAATGAGTTTATAAAACTTTAAAACCGACTTCAAAATAAAAACACTGAAAATTCAAAAATAACAATTTCTATGGGTCTCTTTTTAGTATCGGTGCCGGTAATTGTACTCCGTCCTCAGATCTTAATCAATGAGTGAATTTTTCCAACAAAATCGGTCCACAAGTGGCGGAGAAATCATAAAAAAGCAAAACAAAAAAAAACGTGCCGAATTGAATTGAATTGAAGTCTGTTAAAAATGTGTTTTGAGATACATTTTGATGGCATGAGCTGAGAATTAAATTATAATTAAACATATTGTGTCATATCTTTCCAAAAGTGTTCATAACGCACCTACGATTACTCAAGCATAGATAGGCATTACTTGATGACTTATTTACCCAACCGCTAGAAAGAACGTCCTTAAAGAACGTAGCTACCTTATACTTAAGTCGTAACAAACCAGCTAAAATTTCACCCAAATTGGCCACGATATACCAACGAACCAATCATACGAAATAAATTCAACCCGAGTAGCTCGATAATTGGGCAATACTGACCGGTGGGGCGAACCATCCCGCTCTTCGATTGTCATCGGCGATTGAAAAGTACCGGCCTTTTGTGGCTGCGGGAATTAAATAGTGAATGGGGGGGAATTGCAATAAAATTGCCACTCTACATAATTGTTATTGATAGATTCGTCGAGCCATCTGGCATTAAATGGCTCAGGATTTTATTCTAGAGCCACGCTGCAGACAGTTTTTTCTACAGCATGAATGTCGGCTCGGAACAGCCGGCTCAGTCGGATAACTCACTCACCGTACGAAACGCAGCAACAAGCTGCTACTTTACGCCGGTTTTCTGTTAGACGGTGGTATCGACCCGGACGAGCCGGCCCATTCATGCTGTAGACAAAACTGTCTCTACCACTCAAAAATATGAACCGATTAGGATGATTCTTTTTTGTTCGAAGGATTTTTCCCGTGGTGTTGATGAAGTAAAAGGAAAAATGGGGAACACTTCATCGCAGCACACGAACCGTGATTCCGGTTTTGAAGTATTTGAAGTTTTTATTCAAAATCAAACCTGTGGCCTGCCTCGGTGGCGCAGTTGTAATGCGTACGCGTTACGATTAATGTCAACGCTGAGGTCTCGGTTTCGATCCCCGTGTCGGGTAAAGTGGTATTGGGTTTTTCTATTACGAAATGCTCAGTATGAGCCCGGAGTCTGGAATTTGTGCCCGATATGGCGATAGGCTCGCCCCCTATGACATAAGGGACGGAAATACTCTCGGCGAAATGTGGGTGTACTGGTTACACCTCTGCCTACCCCTTCGGGGATTACAGGCGTGAGTGCATATGTATGTATCAAACCTGTACATTGGTTGAATCATCAATCATCCCGGTTGGATAATTCGGCGCGGTTTGCTTTCCATTTTAATTGGCGGATGATTACGTCGCGCTCGCGGCTCAATGCATTGTAAATGTCCAATACATGTGCAACACGCGATCGACACGTAACTTAGATTTACTGGTGAAATTATTTAAATATTGCACTGCCTCGGTGGCGCAGTTGTAATGAGTACGCGTTACGATCGAGGCTGACGCGGGTTCGATTCCCGGGTCGGATACAAGTGGTATTGAGTTTTTCGATTACGAAATGCTCAGTATCAGCCCGGAGTCTGGAATTTGTGCCCGGTATGGTGATAGGCTCTCCCCCTATCACATCGTGGGACGGAGATACCGCTCGGCGAAATGTGGGTGTATTGGTTACACTTCTGCCGACCCCCTTCGGGGATTGCGGGCGTGACTGATTGTGATTTAAATAGCTTTTCTTTCGTGATCTGATAACGCATTCGTCTAGATTCGTTTGATCAAATTATGCGCTTGGGCAATCATCGCATATTTTCAAAATACGAACGCGTGATGTTGATTATCTAATCATCAGACGTGTTACAAACATAGATTATGTTTTCTAACTTAGAATCGACTATTGATAGGCGAAGTACAAAATTATTTTATCTTTAGTGTGTAAGCTTGTTTGCATGCCAAAAATCTGCAAAATTTATTTTGAAACGGGCGCCAATCTGAGCGCGAATGGCATCCAAATCACGGTTATTTAGAGTAATTTCTTCTCACGGCAAAATACATAGTTATTTTCAAAATTAAAACTTAGCGTCTGCGAAATATTTAGTTTAGTTAAAATGCGAAATTTCACGATCTTATTGGAGGTATTTAATGAATAATAGGCGTTTCTTATACAGTAATATTATACAGGTAAATAAATTTCTATCGAGAAAAATGTATGGAACCTGGTCTTCAGTAATTTTCAGTTTGGAATTATATTTATTACATAGTGAAAAGTGATAGCTCAGCTCGACTGACTGGCGAGACAAATTCGCAGGTTCGAAACCAGCCCCAAGAGCATACACCTCTGACTTTACGTATGTTTTCATTGTTAATTATCATTTGCTATAACGGGAAAGGAAACGGCAGGGAAATCTATATATATATTTATTTATTTTTTTACTGCTTGGATAGGCAGACGAGCAAACGGGCCACCTGATGGTAAGTAGTCACCGCCGCCCATAGACTTCTGCAATGCCAGGGCACAGCAAAGCCGCTGCCTACCGTCACCTCCTACCTATATACCTCATACCTGCATACCTTATGCCAGCGTGGTAGACTATAGCCTAACACCCTCTCTTTAAGGAGGCCCGTGCCCAGCAGTGGGACATATATAATAAAGGGCTAGTAACAGGATTATATTAAGCCATTACAGGTAATATGAACTCTTAAAAAGAATCGTACGACGCAGCACAGCATCCTATATGAACTTGTCTGTTATATGTCGTACGAGAAACCCTTTCCATATAAATGTAGTCTGAGAATAGACATGTGGAGACTCATATAAACCGAGATCGGCACCGCTACCCTGATTCGACGCGACGCCTGCAGTCGATGTTTCGCAAGCCATATGGTAGAGCCAGTCCCGGGGTCTTACTCTTGAAAATGATTCGATTCTTGGTTCGTTTTTCGATTCGAACTCGATTCGAACTAAAAATGCGCACTCCCGAAGTTTTTCGAGTTGTAATCGAAAACAGCCGTTAGATCGAGTACGTGATCGAGTATTTTTCCACGGATTATACACCCTTGCGTGACAACATAACAAGACGCGGCGTTTTTTTTATTGCAGATTCGGCAGACGCCATATTATGGCGTTTTCGTTATAATGGAATAAAAAATCTTGGTGGCGCAGTTGTAATCCATATGTGGTATAATTGCTGTGCTGAGGTCTCGGGTTCGATCCCTGGGTCGGGTAAAAGTGATATTGGGGTTTTTTATCACGAAATTCTTAGTATCAGCCCGGAGTCTGGAATTGTACCCGGTATGGCCATAGGCTTGCCCCTATCACATCATGGTACGGAAATAATCCATTTTTTTTTTTTTGGTATTGTAGACGTACATGGGTGGTGGATATCACATACCATCAGGTGACCCACTAGCTTGTTTACCCGCCTATGCTATTAAAAAGCACCACATCTGCCCATAAACAGAAGCAACACCAACAGAACTTTGAATTACAAAGCACTGCATGGCACTGGACTGCGTTCTTCACCTCCACCCCGAGATATAAGTTAAGACTCATAATCCTTAGTCATCTCACTGGGTACTATGTCTTTCAAAAGGAAATACATCAGTGCATACACACTGCTGCTTGGTGGCAGAAATACCGTACCAAAAACGTACCATAGCTCCGACTATACCTTTGGCCTACAAACGAGTTACACAAGCTTTTATTTTTATTTGCTCGATGCAAACCTAGCGTCTTGCTAAAGTAATTTTTTTGTCATGTTACATATCAGATATTTGGGTTACAAATATGTATCAGGTAGAAGAAAGAAGTAGAAAATGTTTTGCACATAATATAATTATGACATGAAATGCAGTGATAGCTCAGCGGGGAGTGTTATGGACTGTCGAGACGAAAGTCGCAGGTTCGAAACCAGCACCAAGTGCATACACCTCTGACTTTTCTAAGTTATGTGTGTATTAATTGTTAATTATCACTTGCTATAACGGTGAAGGAAACATCGTGAGGAAACCTGCATACCTGAGAAGTTCTTCATAAGAATTTCGAAGGTATGTGAAGTCTGCCAACCCGCATTAGGCCAGCGTGGTGGACTAAGGCCTAACCCCTCTCATTCAGTAGAGGAGGCCCGTGCCCAGCAGTGGGACGTATATAATACAGGGCTGGTATTATTATATTATTATTATATTATTATTATATAATTATGACATTAGCCACTAAAACACACAAAACCACATCACTCGATCCTGGTACGGTACCTATTTACAAATCGAATAATTTGTCGTTTATTCGTTGTTTCACAGCTCGATACACGATCGTACGAAACAATCGGGAGTAAGCATTTCTCGAACCTAACGAATTTTTTGATCCCAGCTAATTCCTATTTGAGCCGCAGCTCGAACGTGCGCTAGTGTGGGTTTCGGGAGTACCAAAACGCTTGAAATCGAATCATACTCGATTGAACCAGAACTCGAAAGTGTCAAGAGTAAGGCCCCTGGTTTGAATTAAATCGACTGAGTAGAATCAAAGAAAACCATACAAAAAGCAGGACAAAAATAAGTAAATTACGAAATTATTGATAAGACAGGGTTTTTATTCGGAGCTAGAAATAATATAAGATACCCGTATAACATAAATGAAAAGAAACCAGTCTGTTCAATATACACAGCAAACACATTTAAACAATTCAAACATTAAAAATGCCCTACATTGAAAATACTACGAAATAGAAAGCTCGCTAACAAATTGTAGCTCCGTAATATCTACAAGATGAGACTTATTTCAAGCAGGGGCGAATTTCAAGATTCAATTTGGGGGCTAACTAATAGTTTGTGTGTGTTTATTTATTTTTATTAATTCATCAGTGTTGATTAGTTTTTTCGGTTGCATCATTTGCACCTACGGGAAGGCTAAAGATATCAATTTTGAAGTTAATCGGTTTAAAATAAAAAATATTTTCCAATATATCTCACATAAAACCGATGTAAAACCTTTTTTTTTTGGTTTCTGTGGGAGTTCATAGGCGCTAGAGACTGACCATTAGGTGGCCCCCTTGCGAGTATACAGGGCTCTGGTAAAAATATTTCTTTTTATTCACTAGCATTGTTCACTTAACAGCTAAGAAATATGTGATCATTGTACCAAAAACCTTAACCCAAATCCGCTCCACATTGAAAGGGTAAATAGCAGTTGGGAAAAGTCAACGTTCCGAATGGAAATCTTGCCAGTGTGTCGAACCCCGGGGGCTATACCAACGTTTCGGATTAATAGGTGCCCAAAATATTAACAAAGATACTGCGCCATTGGTGTAGACTTTAATAATGATACCTGAATAATTTGGAACGTAGATAGTTGATGATAGAATACCACAATCTCCTAAGGGTTCACTTGAAGATAAAGTAACCGCCAGTATTAATTAATTATTAAGTACCCTAAACCGATGTGCATGTATGAAAAATTTAATGAGACTGAATGAGGCCAACGAGGTATGCAAGGATCGTAGCAAGTGGAAATACGTTGTCTCTGCCTACCCCTATGGGAAACAGGCGTGAGTCTATGTATGTATGCATGCATGTATGGTATTAATTACTAACCCCCATATTCATAAACGATAATGAGGTCTCATAGTGCCCACGAACGCATAATGGCGATTTGTGTATACGTGATTGATCCACTTAAGGGTCCAAATACAGACCACGGGCACGCAACTCGCCAGAACGAGTCTCGCATTTGTACGGTGGTCGGTATCAAGTCTGGTACAAATATGAATCAGGTGCTCCCATCAGCTGGATAGACTAATACTGGTCTAGAATTATACAATAGTAATACATCACGATCCATTGACTGCCTCGGCGGCGCAGTTGTATTGCGTACGCGTTACGATTAAGCTAACGCTGAGGTCTCGGGTATGATCCCCGGGTCGGGTAAAGTGGTATTGAATTTTTCTATTACAAAATGCTCAGTATCAGCTCGGAGTCTGAAATTTGTGCCCGGTATGGCGATAGGCTCGCCCCCTATCACATTGTGGGACAGAGATACGCTCGGTGAAATGTGGGTGTACTGGTTACACCTCTGCCTACCCCTTTGGGGATTACAGGCGTGAGTGCGTATGTATGAGTGCGTATATTCCTAACAATGTAGGCATTCATAAGTTGTGCATAACAGTTACTATAAAGTGACCCACTTACTCCGGTATCAGAGCCCCAGACGCCCCACATCAAAACATGCTAACTATTACACGTCAGGTAGGTAACACACGGTAATTTACCCGGTAACGGGTCAGATTTCGCAGCATGCATTATTCATAGTGCAAAGTTGCACCTCGTACTTCCATTATATCGTAAGTTGGTGTTTGTTTTCAAGTTTCAGTTTCTGACGTGCACTTATTTTCAGATAATGTTACTTGGAATGTGAAGAAGCAATTATGCAGGCCGGCAAAATTTTGCCGACCTACGTTAGACACATCGTCTGTCGACGGTATTCTTGGATTGCGCTGCACTTAACATCAGGTGTAGCGTAGTCACTTTGCCGAGCCAGTATAAAAAAAAACTTATCAGTATCACTCTCCTCAGTAAAATAAAATAAAGATGGATATTTTTGTTTTGTAAAATAGCCTCATTAGTCTACTTAGGCTGAGAGACCATGAGGTCCTGGTTTCAATGCCAAGTCAGGAAATCACAATGTATTTGAGTTTTCGGTTCACTGTGCTCGTCATTCCGAGACATAAGAACGAGATATGTAAAGCAAACTTTGCCTTAGTCTGACATTTTGTACGAAAATGTCTTCACTAATTCTGAATTAATAACACTATGACTCGATCGCCCCGTGAAGTTAGACACACAATGACATCAATTTCATTTGTATTCTGTAGATTTATTTAATTTTTTACTGCCGTTTTTTCCCCTACAAGTAATATTAGAAAGTCTACGATTCAATTTTGTCGCTTTTGGAAAAATTAACTGCGTGAAACGAGCATTCTTAAGTTGACTTTAGTGAGAAATATGGAAGTTTACTACGAACAGTAACTTTCTAGAAGACAGGTTTATATATCTTAGCGTAAGATGTTGATTCTCATAATACTTCACTAATATTTCACTGATTCCAATGTTCTTAAAAATGGACAACAGCAACAATACTGGCACACTGCTTTTAACCTATCCAGACGGCCTCTTACATGCGAGGGATCTACCATCAGTTCTTATTGTTCTTATTTAATCCGAATATTTAACTATAAATCAATTTACGAAATAAGATTTCCCAAGACGTCAATCATTCCACACCTACGGACCCAAACAAAACCCCAAAAAAGCAACTTTTCTCATTCCAATCTACAAGCAAATTCGGGAAAATCTTAGGTTGGAAAAGCCAACCTCAGCCATAAAGCGATATAGACAAAAATCAACGGAAGAAAATCCCATCAGGCAATAATTCTTATGAAATAAAACATAATAAGACGTTATGATACAAAGCTGACGCAATCGGGTACGATAATAAAGCAATATCAATAATACTTAAGCTGGTAAGATATTACCCAAGCAGGATATCGGATCGGGCCCCTACCAGATATTCGACAACGAAATGTGGAAAATAAAACATGGCCGATAGATAATGGTAGTGAGAAGTGGAAAGGAAAGCCGAGGCGATATGACGAGTTCGATACCCAGATTACACAACTCTAATTTTTTGAAGATATATGTGGATTTTTAATTGTTGTTCTCTTTAAAGGTGAAGGAAACTATCACGAAAAAACTTTCTTAACTGATAATTCTCCAAAAAATAAAAGCTTGTTCGAAGGCATGTCAAGGGCAAGCGAGGTAGGCTAAGGTCTAACCTTTCTCATTAGTAGAGGATACCCATGCCCTGCAGTAGGACAGTATAATAGAGGACTGATTACAGTACATTTGAATGCGAAGATAAGATTAGTGGTAGAGCCATTCGCCGTACGATCCCGCGAAAGGTCCAAGAACCGCTGGTTTGACGTATTAGAGAGCCAATGGTCTCAATACCGAGGACGATCAAGATCGGGATAAGTTAAGGTCTAGGAGGGTGGACCCTGGCACTAACACCACCCAAAGACTAACAAAAGGGACAAACTTACAACAACCCTCTTTTTGTTAGGGGGTGAAAAGTAAACCAATAGTAACAGAATCTGCATACCTATATAAAAACCCCGTCTCAGACACGGGCTGAGACGGCTCGTCGATTGATGGAATATTATTGGCGTCTAAGTCACTCTGACTTGTGCTTCAACATACCCAAATTAGGAATTATTAAACATTGTACTTGTACATACGCACTCCCGCCTGTAATCCCCAAAGGGGTAGACAGAGGTGTAACCAGTACACCGATATTTCGCCGAACATATCTCCGTCCCACGATGTGATAGGGGGCGAGCCTATCGTCATACCGGGCACAAATTCCAGACTCCGGGCTGATACTGAGCATTTCGTAATAGAAAAACGCAATACCACTTTACCCCACCCGGGGATCGAACCCGAGACCTCAGTGTTAACCTCAATCGTAACGCGTATGCATTACAACTGCGCCGCCGAGGCATTGTACTTGTATTTGACGCATTCATTCAACATATACGTTATCAATTTGTGATAATTAAATAACTGTATTTAATTGAGGAGTGAGGAGGAAAGTAATGAATACTGATTCATTACTTTCCTCCTTATGAGAACTGATTTGGGAATGAAAGAGGCGAAACCTTAGTTAAGCAGTCACATTTTTTTTTAAGATATTTAATTGCCTAATTTTGAACCCGCGACCAAATCGAAAGCGGAGGGATGTTAATCTGTGGTTGTGTGGAGGTGTGTATGTGTGTGCGTGTAGTTGTCTGGGACATTGTGGCGTCTGAACGAATGGACTGATATGAGGTTTTAGTGTTTTTTGTTAATCGAGTTGGCTTTCAGCTATCTTTTCTTTCTGCCTGGCGTTTCCCGGCTTAATTTCAAGGTCCGTCTTATTGTAACTTACATTTGACGGTATATGGGACGACCCGCCTTCTGATTCCCAAAACCCGCAACTGGAACCAAATTTCGTCATTGCCTCATCCGTTAAAAAGCAGTATATCTCATACAGGTGAGGTTGGCTTTGGACCCAAGATGTGTTGTGGCCCTAGCTATGTTTGAACAAAATCAGAAGGCCAATTCTCGTAATTTTAAATGTTTAAAATATCATTCCGATCTAGTCTCAGCGTCAAGAAAGTTGCAAATGGCATTCTCTTAAACCAATAATCAAGGTCAAATGCACCTAGCATTAGCAGTAGCATTATACCGTTTTGGCTTCAGTCAACTTTTATTCTACATTCAATCTCATTACGATCTATGTTCACATTTGACGTTAATTATTGGTTTAAGAGAATGCCATTTGCAACTTTCTTGACGCTGAGACTAGATCGGAATGATATTTTGAACATTTAAAATTACGAGAATTGGCCTGCTGTTCAGTCGTTAAAAGTTATAGAAGTTTTTCGAATTTGGGTTGGGGCCCGGGGGCTTTTATTGGTTATACATATAATAAACGTTGGTATATGTTTTATAATAATGCATATGAAACATGACGCTGCTTGGCTCCAACGCAAAAGAATGTCAATCTAGATTAAGTGTAATACGTATTTTTAAACCAGCGTACACCTGGGACATTAAATTATTTTTTCTGCCATTCATACTACGTGAGAGCAGGATTACAAGACGGTTTTTTAAAGCCCTGACAAAAAGCCTGATTTCTATAAAAAACGCCATGACTTTTGCCACAAGCGCGATTTTCTATTATAAATACACCCAACAGTCACACACATAGTCCTGGAGGCCAATTCTCGTAATTTTAAATGTTCAAAATATCATTCCGATCTAGTCTCAGCGTCAAGACAGTTGCAAATGGCATTCTCTTAAACCAATAATCAACGTCAAATGTGAACATAGATCGTAATGAGATTGAATGTAGAATAAAAGTTGACTGTAGCCAAAACGGTATAATGCTACTGCTAATGCTAGGTGCATTTGACGCATTTGATTATTATTGGTTTAAGAGAATGCCATTTGCAACTGTCTTGACGCTGAGACTAGATCGGAATGATATTTTGAACATTTAAAATTACGAGAATTGACCTCCTGACCTCACACTAGGTTAACCTGTAACGTGAGTATCAGAAACAACGAGGGACTTGCCGTCCCCACAACACCCAGACCCGAAACAGATATTTGTGGATCACACAAACATTTTTTTCTCTATGCGGGAATCGAACCCATGGCCTCACGCTTCGCAGCCTTCTGATACCCACGATACAGGTTAACCTAGTGTGGGATCAGGACTAGTGTTGGGTGTATTTATTAGAAAAATAACCGCGATGAACTCCGTATAAACTAGTTTTATTTCAATTAAATTCAGCTATGAATAATACGGGGTTATTGACGTTTCTGGATGTTACCCATCAATCAATCTGTATCGATCCTAACCGGAGGAAACCGGTTCAAACCGGTGTTATGACGTCATTTGTAAAAATATCTGTATGATTTTTTGGTAGCTAAATTGATTTTATTGATAGTAAAATTGGTGGGCTATAAAATTGAGTGATTTAAACAATTAAGTTAGTTAGGAGAAAAGGTATTTTTGAGTAATTATTTATATGGGACTAGAGTTGAGCCAAATTTATCGCTTATGATATTCACAAAACAGATAATTATAGGAACGCTTCATTAATTTAGTTCAATCTGTTTTGGATATAAACACGTGGAATGGCGGTGGTCAGCTAAATAATCAAAATGAATTAACCAGTAAATGGGTAACTAAGCGTATACATTAAAATGACGAAAAAGTAACAATTCTTTGAAAATGCTTACTGATTTGAGCAGAATCACAGCAACTCAGCTCAGCTGCTCGGAGGCGTAGACGCCAGATGATACCAGAAATCACCTCGGTTCCTCTGCCTAGAGGCAAGATATATTTGCTGGAGGAGTTAACACATACTCCCCCCTCGACGTGCTATTACAGCGTTGCACTGGAGGGGTTTCGGCGTGTTTCTGTTGGAGGTCCCAAAACCCTTCCATAGTGCAGATGGCGACAACCATGGGGTTTTAGCCGGTAATAATCCGGCATACCCCGTCTGTCTTTTTAAGGTGGTCGGGAATCCAAGAGGATTATCCCCATATAAAAAAATATATTTTGAGCTTCTTTCAGCCAAAATACAATAACGTACTGAGAAAGCCGTCAAAGCAGGCCAGGGTACCAAAATGACCAGGTTCTCTCAAATTGTGGTATTAGTTCCTTTGGTATTGTGGGTGTACACGGATGGCAGTAATCACTTACCATCGGGTGAACCGCTTACTCGTTTGCTTTCTCTTCTATATAAAAACGACATTAAGTTGATTACAAGGTATACTAGTGAGTATAGAATTGATTAACACATTGTTTCTATTTCGAAAAAATACCGTTTTAAACCAAAAAGATGGAAGGTCATTTCACAAACGCCACTCAGACAAATTCATGAGACAACAAAACATTAAAAGGCTGAATCTTCAATCAGCCAATAGGACCAAAAGGGAGTATCGTCCCCCTAATATCCCTGGTATTGTCGTCTACGATCGATGCACTTTTAAATTGCCAATGGATTCCGGACTACTTTCCAATCGCACTGTTACGAAAGTTCGGTTGAGAAAAAAACTCCTGTTACAGCCTTTTGGTTGCTTTTTAAAGTGCTTGTTGAATTACTCGGTGTTTTGTGTCGTTAAAATTGAATTTTCTTATCATCATCTTATTATCATCTAAATCAAAACTTTTACTAAGCAAATAGGCCACTAAGGGCACTTTTACACGTCAATTACATTACTATTACACAGAAAGACGATAGGCGCTTCGCAATTGCCCACAAGTCTGAGAAGAAGGACCAAGAAATTCAGCCGTAGGTCTTTTTTTGTTATTAGTGTAAAGGTGTTGATCGCCCAGCGAGTAAAGCCGTAGAACTCCATATTCTGACTTAATAATTAGACTTTAATCAAAAATAACATCTATAAATTTTAAATGGCTGAACAGATTTCTTTAAACATAGCTGGGACGTGAGAAACATCATGATTAAACTAGCTTTCAAGCAAAAAGAAGCATTTCATCCACTCGTTTAAATGCTATTTCTATTAGCCGTCATCATTATTCCTTTCATTACTACAAGGCAACCTTTGCATTAAACGCTCCCTCAAGAACACAATCCACATTTCTTTGTCCCCAACTTTCTACATTTTACTTTTTATACTACAACCCGTATGTCCTCTGTAATAAAGAGTCACGATGCACTCGAAGTTAAATAGAATCCAGCGGTCGACAGCACCAGTTTTACCCTTTCATTAACTAACTAGAGTATTTAAGCAAATGCGGTGAACAAATGGCCAATGAAACTTGCTTTAAACTAAGTATACCATGTTTGATGTGGAATTTTCGATAAACTTAAATGTCAATCAAGAGAAGTAGAACTCTATAAGTGGTAGAGCCACGCTGTAAACAATTTTGTGTATGCCATGAATGGGTCAACTCCACCGGGTCATGAACACTGTCTGAAAGAAAATCGATAAGAAGTAGTAGCTCTTTGTTGTGTTTCGTACAGTGAATAAGATATCTGGAGGCCCAAATACCCTTCCCAATTTTACTTCTCAACTCTGCTCATTTTGTACCCGATTGGATAACGACCACGCAAGACATGGTGAAAAAGCCGCCATAGTGGGTCGTTCAGGCGAGTCATGTTCCGGGATCAGTCAGTGTATTTCGAGTAACATCACGCCGGTGTAATTCTACCAATTGTAGAGAGAGACAGTGTCCCTTGATGGTCAATATTATATTCGGACTGCACTGTACTTAACATCAGCTTCAGGGTAGTCACTTTGCCGTGCCAGGAATTAAAAAAAACCCTTAATCATCCTTCTTTTTAAGGTCGGCAACATGATCCATGATTCTCCTGGTATTGAAAAAAGAAAGAAAGTAAACGCATACACGACATAGATAAAGGTAGTTCATACAAAGATATACGAGGGACAGGCAGTGTGTATGCTGCTGAAAGGGTCTTAGTTCAGCATAATGCCAGGCAAGGCTTTACAAGGTGGTAGGTCCCTCGTATGCGAGAGGCCGTCTGGGTTGGTACCACCACTTTGTCTATTTCTGCCGCCAAGCAGCAGTGTGTAAGCGATGTTGTGTTCCGGGTTGAAAGACATTGAAGCCAGTGATATTACTGGGCATTATGAGACGTAACATCTTATGTCTCGGGGTGACGAGCGCAGTCCAATGCCATGCAGTGTTTTGTAATTCAAAGTTCTGTGTGGTGATGCTTCTGTTTATGGGCAGGCGTGGCGTTTACCATCATGCGAGCGACCTGCTCGTTTCGTCGTTTTCGTAGGTGTTTATGGATAGATACTACTTACCACTACCCACTTACTATTTCGCGTGCGCTGCTATAAAAAAAGTATATTCATTGGATTTCCTTTTCAACAATACCTTAGTATATAAAGTACGTATAGTACATGTTTGTATCGCAGTGTTTATATACTCTCGGTGTCAAATAAAACTGCTCCAAACAAACCGCTTGCAATACGAATAAATAGCAAGTAGAAACTGGGAGGATTGGAAATACGATGGTTTGTGAACGAAACTGTGTTTTTATTACAATTCCATTTATGTTGACAAATTTCAATAAATAATCTTAATCCAAATTTACAAATTTAATGTAATCAGTGATAGCTCAGCGGGGAGTGGTATGGACTGTCGAGACGAAAGTCGCAGGTTCGAAACCAGCCCCAGGTGCATACACCTCTGACTTTCTAAGTTATGTTTGGTTTAACGGTGAAGGAAACATCTTGAGGAAACCTGCATACCTGAGAAGGTCTTCATAAGAATTTCGAAGGTATGTGAAGTCTGCCAACCCGCATTAGCTCAGCGTGATGGACTAAGGCCTAACCCCTCTCATTCAGTAGAGGAGGCCCGTGCCCAGCAGTGAGTCGTATATAATACAGGGTTAGTATTATTATTTTAAATCCAAATTTACAGATAGTTCGTACAAACATGAGCACACGTCTCTATACAGAGGGGTAGGCAGATGTGCAATTAGTACACTCAGATTCGCTGAGCATATTTCCGTCTTTTGATGTGATATTCTGTGGCCTTATCAGAATAAAAGGTACCAATTCCAATCCAAGGCAACTCGCGTCTTTCAAATCGAAATCACCGCCTTCTGTCTTGAATTAACGGGAATTGGTATTACAGGCGACAGCGACCCGTCGTCTTGGCCCCCACAACCCGCAATGAGAACCAAATTTCGCCATTGTCTCGTCCGTTAATCATCAGTGTGTACCACGTGCATGTGCGGTTCGCTTTGTACCTAAGAGAGTGGTTGAGCCACGCTGTAGACAGTAGACAGCATGAATAGGCCGGATCGTCCGTGCCGTTACCACTGTCTCACAGAAAACCTGCGTAAAGAAGCAGCTTGCTGCTGAGTTTCGTACGTTGAGTGAGATATCCGGAGGCCCAAATTCCCCTCCCCTTCCCAATCCCTTTCCTTTAAGGTCGGCAACGCGCCCATGATTATTTTAGTATTGTGGGCGTACATGGGCGGTGGAGATCACTTACCATAAGGTGACCCACTTGCTCGCCTGCCGGCCTATATTATAAAAAGAGATGTTGGTGGCCCACTAGTTCCATCGAATGAATTCTTAGTCCACGATTAATACTTCACGTCTTAATTTTGAAGGCAGAAACAAGAGCTGATTCTCGCACGAAAAAATCCCACTGAAACAGTACAATTGGTGAACCTGACCATAATCATTGTTACAGTAACTGGGCAGTCATTTAACTTGTAAATTCACCTCTCACTGCGCTGTAATTATAGACGGCAAGTCGGAATTTCTTTAATCAAGAAATTCGCTGCTTAATCGCATTCAGAAACTATATGCTGGGAATATGGACTTCCGTCCGTTTTTCGTGTTTTTTTTTGTTCGACGGTCAATGTAACATTATAGAATCATCCGACATTTTTGTATTTGTGTTTACATAATACATAAATAAGAGAGGTTTATTACCTGGATCCTCAAAGGGGTAGGCAGATGTGCATCTTGCACTGCACCGATATTTCACCTAGGGCGACCCCATCAACACCATCACGCCCATCCCACCGTGCACAAATTCTAATTTGTGTAAGTGAAAATATTGGGCATTACGAGACTTAACAATTTATGTCACGGGGTGATGAAGTCCAGTGTCATGCAGTGCTCTTTAAAGTTCTGTGTGGTATTGTTTCTGTTTATGGACAGAAGCGACGCTTACCATCAAGTGAGCGATCTGTTAGTTTTGTCATAAGCTAATAACAAGAAATCAAAATCGTTTTCTACAACATCCATACAGTCACTGATAAAATCTATTTAAAATCAATATCCTATATTATATTAATCAATATGACTGCCTCGGTGGCGCAGTTGTAATGGGTACGCGTTACGATTGAGGCTAACGCTAAGGTCTCGGGTTCGATCCCCGGGTCGGGTAAAGTGGTATTGAGGTTTTCTATCATGAAATGCTCAGTATCAGCCCGGAGTCTGGAATTTGTGCCCGGTATGGCGATAGGCTCGCCCCCTATCACATCATGGGATGGAGATACGCTCGGCGAAATTACAACGTAATTACGTTGTCTAGAGTCACATATAACATTTCAACACGCTCTATTAATTTCTGATATCATATCCGAGCTGATGTTCTCTCGCCCCACTACCACGCTATTAAATTTAATCGCCTCAGTTGCTGCAAAAATACATCTTCATTTCAGTTGAGAAATGTAAATACGGGTGTATTATGGAGATTTATTATGTATTCCTGAAGGTTGAAGGTTTTTTACCAATTAGAACGAATTGCATATTTTTCGCTGGCTTTTGTTCGTGGCTTATCCCGCGTGAATCTATGTTTTTGGGGGAAAAGGTAGCCTATGTTCTAATCCAACTCAAGTTCTACCGGTGTGCCAAATTTCATTCAGTTCCGGTCAGCCCTTAAGGCGTGATTGATAAACAAATATCCAAAATGTCACATTTATAACTACATTTCAGCCATTTCCGGGATAAAAAGTAATCATAACCGGGGTATAAGTAGCTTATAACCGTCTCCAGGATCCCATCTATCTCTGTATCAAAATTCATCAAAATTGCTTCAGCTATTTAGGCGTGAAAGCGTGTCTTGTTTGTCACTATCGAATTTATAATATTAGTTAGAATATTAGTATGATTGTGAACAAATACAATTATATGTCTTGTGGAAGATATTGATTATTATATACTTTTTTAGTAAGTGACACACAAAACCATGTATTTATTATTTAATTATAAGTTATCTAATAAGCTCCGCTAACCGTGGGTATACTAGACCTCTGCCTACTCTTTTGGGGATAAAGACGTGAACTTATCAAATCTCAAATCTAATAAGAAATCCTAAAATCTGAGTTCTAAATATTACTTAACGATCACTTTTATATCCATTAAAAATAAACAACAATTTATAATACGCATATTAGCATAAAAATTGCAGTAACAATAATCTTGATACAAGAAAAGACCTTCGCCAAATGAACAGCCGAGACACAATGACATCACGTCGAAAAGCAATAAATAAACAACTTTAGGGTTCCGGATGACAGCTGAAAGTGAAGGCTCGACTACAGAACCCATTAACAAAACACAAGCCATTCTGTCGATACAATTGCTGTTGCAAAAACTAATTCGGTTTGAGATAGTGAGGGGCAAATTGACGAACTATTGAAATAAATAGTAATAAATACACCCAACAGTCATCACACACATAGTCCCAACGTCACACTAGGTTAACCTGTATCGTGGGTATCAAAAACTACGAGGGACTTGCGGTCCCACAACACCCAGACCTGAAACAAATATTTGTGGATCACACAAACATTCGTGTAGGAATCGAAACCACGACCTCTCGCTTCGCAGCCGGTTACTCGCCCATTGCGCCACGGAGGCTGTCCAATAAACTGAACTGGCAGAAATCTAATGTAAAAGTGTACAAGTATGACAGGGATAAGATAACTATTGAAGTAAAAGCTGTTCAAAACCAAAATCAACTTGGTGAAAGAACTTAGTAGAAAAATATTTTTTTATTAGCTTGAGTGTCGAATCGAGCAAGTCGCTCGCCTGATGGTAAGCACCACCCTTCCCATAAACAGAAGTAAAATCACACAAAACTTTGAATTACAAAGCGCTGCAGTCTGCATGGCAGTGGACTGCGATCGTCACCCCGAGATATAAGATGTTAAGTTTTATAATGCCCAGTAATTTCACTGGCTTAAATGTCGTTCAAACCGGAACACAACCGCTGCTTGGCGGCAGAAATAGAAAAAGCGGTGGCACCAACCCAAACGGCCTCCCGCATACGACAGACCTACCACCATGTATGTATGCCTTTATCCCCGAAGAGATTGCAAATATATTTTTAATGGGAATAAAATTATTGATGTTTAGATAAAAATTTAATATTTGTTTTTCATTTCAAGAGTGACCACTTGGGCTGCTCCTTCGCTGAGATGTAGGCAGAGGTGCAACTACTGCGCCTACGGTCCACCAAGCATATTGACGTCCTATGACATCACATGATAGGAGACTAGTCTATTTCAGGCAACCCATGTGTGACTTTTGAACGAACACTCAAACACAAATTGTGCCGACCTGAAATTTCAATCTAGGACTTCACGGTATCTCAACCAAACTACGCCACCACTAGACCAACGAGGTGATTAAAGCAACTGTAAAATGTACGATATATGTGAATAAATAAATCAAAGTTACATATAATATCCTCAATCCAGAGAGGATTCTTTTATCCTGTTTATTGAGAAAGATGTATTTACTTACACGACATTAACATCCGAAGATAAATTATGTATATTTGGGAATTACTTACACGATCATAAATCTAGAATTACGCAAAACCTCAGCTCTACCGTACTTTATTGATAGAAAAGTTAATTTAATCATATAAAAATATAAAGATCAAATTAAACTCAAAGATTATGAGTGGTAGAGCCACGCTGTAAACACCTTTGTCTACAGCATGAATGGGCCGACTCGACCGGGTCGTTACCACTGTCTGACAGAGAACCGACGTAAAGTAACAGCTTGCTGCTGCGTTTCGTACGGTGAGTGAGATATCCGGAGAGCCAAATCCACCTCCCTTTCCCAATCCCTTTCCTTTAAGGTCGGCAACGCGCCCATGATTCTTTGGAGTTGTGGGCGTATATGGGCGGTGGAGATCACTTACCATCAGGTGACCCACTTGCTCGTTTGCCGGCCTATGCTATGCTAAAAAAACTTATTTTTTTAATTTCCCCCGAGACGAGCGGCACCGCCACCTCCAGGGGCGTCCAGACTTCAGCAATGCGAGGGCACAGCCAAGCCATTCCCGATAACATAGAAATCAACACTACTACCTTTTCAAATCAACACTGAACTATGTCACCAAAAGATTACTCATGCCCAACACTATCTCAAACTACGACGAAACTGTGCAGGTCAAGCTGTCGGACAACTTAAAGACACCTGGTGCGCAATGTCAGGCTTGATTAGGGTCCATCTTGGATCGCTTCCTAATTGGTTTTAACTTTACCCGCTTTAAACTAATGGCTTCTTAAATATCGATGTGTTTTGGTTACTTGCGCTTAATCTGTGGTGATTGCAATCGATGACTCTTAAGCTCCATTTACACGAAGGGAGTTTATCACATGATAGAAGTGAGAAGTTGATAGAAAACTGAAATTAATGAGCCAGCGTCATGCAATTTAAAAACGACAATCGTAGATGCTACGAAACCGCATGACATGACAGTTTTTTTTTTGTTATATTAAATACTAGCTTTTGCTGGCGGCTCCACCCGCATGAATTTCTTTTTCCAGGACTTTATTGATACGTTTGAGTACACTGTTTGAGTGGTAGAGCCACGCTGTAGACAATTTTGTCTACAGCATGAATGGGCCGGCTCATCCGGGTCGATCCACTTTCTCACAGAAAACCGGCGTAAAGTAGCAGCTTGCTGCTGCGTCCGGAGGCCCAAATTCCCGTCCCCTTCCCAATCCCTTACTTATCCCTTTCCTTTAAAGTCGGCAACGCGCCCATGATTATTTTAGTAATGTGGGCGTACATGGGCGGTGGAGATCACTTTCCATCACGTGACCCACTTGCCCGTTTGCCGGCCTATACTATAAAAATATCAGGATATAACTCATCTCCTAACAAAATTTCATTAAAACCCGTTCAGCTGTTTAGCCGTGAAAACATACATACAGACAGAGTTACTTTCGCATTTATAATATTAGTTGGATTAAATGGGGCTTTGGTGCTTACCATCAGGGGAACGAGCTGCTCGTCGCCTCGTTCGGTGCTATATAAAACTATATCAAAATAGTCTTCCATCTTCATATCTTCTACCGAACAAAATTCCCAAGCAGTATTCGAACTTATAACACCGACTACTCAACTTGTTCCCGAGCTTCAATCCCTCACCAACTTAACGCCATCATACGCACTCACGTCTGTAACCCCCGAAGGGGTAGGCAGAGGTGTAACCAGTACACCCACATTTCGCCGAGAGTATATCCGTCCCTTATGTGATAGGGGGCGAGCCTATCGTCATACCGGACACAAATTCCAGACTCCGGGCTGATACTGAGCATTTCATAATAGAAAACCCCAATAACACTTTACCCGACCCGGGGATCGAACCCGAGATCTCAGCGTTGGCCTTAATAGTAACGCGTACGCATAACAACTGAGACAGTAATGCCATCAAACTTGCAAAAATAGAATGGCCCCCAGAAAAGACAAGATTATAGTAAGTTAGCGAGGTCGAGAACTTGTGACCAAGTTTCCTAGACAAAAACCGTTACATTTGTACTTAGTCCTTACCGTACTAAGTTACCGTACTAAGTTGGGGTTTGATGAAAAGGTAACTTTGCGGTCAACTTGAGACTTTGTTCTGTTCAATGATATTGTGAATAGTGGGTTGTTTTTGTATCTTGGAATATTGTTCTATCTATTGTTTTGTTATGGGAATAAAGAATCTTATTAGTATACTTTTAATGGTGCGTTTCGAGGTGTGCGACAGAGATAGATGACGGTGACGCGCCAGCCACTCGTCCACTTTGTATGCAATTATTTAAGTCTTTAGGTATGCGAGGGAGACAGGAGAACGCGACGCGCGACAGTTTCCATTCAACACACAAAGCGGAGTCGCTATCGCTTAACTAACGCTTACGGTCTCCTGTCTCAGTTGCGTGATGCCTTTTTTTATAGCATAGATTGGCAAACGCGCAAGTGGGTCACCTGATGGTAAGTGATCTCCACCGCTCATGCGTTCACCGCTCCACTTGCTGCTGCGTTTCGTACGGTGAGTGAGATATCCGGAGGCCCAAATCCCCTCCCCTTCCCATTCCCTTAATTATACCTTTCTTTTAAGGCCGGCAACGCGTCCATAATTCTTTTGGTATTGTGGGCGTACATGGGCGGTGGAGATCACCTACCATCAGGTGACCCACTTGCTCGATTGCCGGCCTATGCTATAAAAAAACCCGACGCGATGATCTAACTGGAGACCTCAGCGTCAGCCTCAGTTGTAACGCGTACGCATTACAACTGGTTACAACCAGTACACCCACATTTTGCCGAGATTCTTTCCGTCACATATTGTAATAAGAGCGAGTTGTTTCTAATATTTACTTTGTTTATCAATTTTCAGACATAACAGGCTCTTAAGCCAATGTAAAAAGAAAATTGTAATTTATAAATAAATTAAATATTTTGACAGTTGACACTACGTTTGACGTTTGATAAGGTTCATTTGTATTTGACATTTACGTTTTGCACGCTCTCTACTATTCGAAGTAACTCGATCAGCAACCTAGCAGATATTTCGAGCCCGAGATTTCCAGAATAGCTCAACGTGAATTTCATTCGAAAAAAGTTCGAATCCGAGATTTTTCTCTAATTCGAATTGCGCGAGAATTGACTCACTGGTCCTAAAAGTAATCACAATATTCATAATTACGCCGCACATACTCCAACCCTGCAATCCTCACAAATCCGTACTAACACACATTTCTCGTTAACCCGTGCATGTTAGAAAGTCGGCTAATGCCGGCTAGACCGCAGCCGGCCTTCCCGATGAGTCGGGCGGTCGCGCCGCGATTTGTCAAGTGCCCCTGTGGTCCCGGGACTTCTCCGGCAATTTAATCAACTATTACGGGATTGTGGTTTCGGGATGTATTAGTGGGAAGTTCATGACGATTTTTTGGTTAAGTTTTAAAGACATGCATTAAGTTAGCTAAAGTAGTAAGTACATTGCGAACGCATGGTGTAAAATCAGCGACGGTTGCTCGTTCCAGTGTCAGTTAGTGTATATTCAATAGCTTCAGGGCAGCATAGTTCTGCTGATTGTAGAGGGACGCCACAAAGAATACAGAACTAATTCTTTCTTTGAATGTTTCTGTATTCTGAAGGTAGACAGAATACAATGGTAAGCAGCCGGTCGAGCAGCATTCATGCTGTTGACACAACTGTCTACAGCGTTGCTCTACCACCTTTCTATAAGTTTCCTACACTACCTGGAAAACACAAGCACTAAAATCTGTTTACATTTTGATAAACGAGAATTAGCACACGTACGAACACAGGAAAACAAACCTAAATGCATGGGGTATAAACACCAAAATACCGCAACCCGCAACCGTGTTTTGAAAACAAATGTTTTAAACAAGCGGTCGTATTACCTGTTTCAGGAAATATATCGAGTTGTTAGACTAGCTCAGTTTTCTGCTAACAACACTCCAACAAGGTTTTTTAACCGATGAAAAAACTGAGGTTCTCAATTCAAAGCATATTTTTGTATGTAACATTCAAAATATACCTTATTTTGTTTATTACACACTAGCTGTTGCTCGCGGCTCCGACGGGGTGAATGTCTTTTTCCGGAATAAAAAGTACCTAGCGCGTCAAGCGCTGGCAATCCAAAAAAATAATTGGACTAATGAATAAAGAAAGTTTTAAAAATGTAATATCAAGAAAGAAAAAAAATATACAATATGGGGTCCCTTAAATAGCGCGTGAAGAAGCAATTAGGCAGGCCGGCATAATTCTGCCGATCTGCGATGGATACATTGTCTGTCGTTGGTCGACATTATTCTTGGATTGCATTGCACTCCATCATAGCTTAGCATCAAAGCATCACTTTGCTGAACCAGCAATAAACAGAAAATTGTACCCACAATAAAGTTTAAATAAAAAACACACGTTACACTGAAATCATTGTTTACTATTGTATTAAATCTCCGTGACTCGTGTAACGTTTCAGAAGTCGGTCACCAGTGATTAAACCGATGAAGTGTTGAGGCAAAGCCGATGGAGTCAACGTAAATCAATTATGGTAGTAATACAATACGATGGCCTATACAATTTGTAACAAAAACCCTGTTGGCCCTTTTTGGGTCGTGAAGATAGCCGTATAGGCAGCTTAAAAAAAATAGTGAAATAAAAATAATAATAAACAGAAATATTATCCGTACACGGATAACTTATAAAATGAACATATTTAAAAATGCTATTTACATCTGAATTTCTGTGTGTACTGACGGAACCGGGCATGCGGCGCGTTTGATGTACGTGGACACCGCAATTTGCTATCTCGCTCTGGCTCCAAGTCATCGCTCTTACAAAGGTATTCAATCGAAATATGGTTTACAAACAATAAATTAATTAAAGTTAAAAAAATGAATATGATTATTTTTATAGTCAAATTTTCGTATCCGAGTTTTTTCATTACGTTTGAATAACGATTTTGATATCGCGTACAAAAGAAATACAGATGTATTAAGTACGTATTCCTTTTTTTAAGTCAGTTAAGATTCTACAAACTGCACATTTTTAAAGTTCTCATTATAAATAACCGCACAATGCACGCGGGGTCAAACACCTCAATAAACTGTAATCTTGCACACTATCACAAATCACACACCAGACGTACAAAGTCGGAACTGAGTTGAAATTAAAATTGACGATATAAATTTTTCTAAGTTGCCAGAGTAACTGCAATTAACTGGCAACGCTCGAGTAATTTTGCCAGAATCATATTGATGCCATAGGATATAAAAAGTGTTTCCATTTTAATAGTGTCTCTCAGACTCTTAGATGCTATTTTTTTGCCAGAGGCAGGCACACGAGCAACTTCGGGGTCGCGGCTGCATAGTGGCAGATGTGCGGCCTATGTATGTAATGTAAACTCGTACATTTTCTAATGCGACCCCGAGACGGACGGCGGTGCCAAAACATCGCGCTGCCGCAGACGCCAAGGGCGTTGTGAAGATGATGGGGCTTCAAGCCCCATAGGAGACGGGCCACAAAGGCAGAGCGTAGGGGTGGTACCGGCAGCAATCCAGGTATACCAGGATCCCCCGGGACCACCCCATTAGCGCCGAAGGAGGCCACTGCGGGGTGTTTAGTCAGTATACTGGCGTAGGAATTGGTTAGAATCCATCTAGCAGTCACTCTGTGAACTAGGTCGGAAGGCTGGTGAGCCCGATATAACCATCCCTCCTCCCCCGGGATGGGAAGGTATCCGTAAGATGGATTTCCCCCGCGGCAAAAAAAAAGGCACAAGAGCAACTGAATTACATCTGATGGTAAGTAATCTTCACGACTCATGAATGGAGATATACAATAGTTATAGGATTATGGATGACCTGAAGCTCAAATCCCCCGTCCCCTTCCCAATCCCGAATTCTTTCCACTAAAGTCGGCACGCATCCATGGTTCTTATGGTATCGTGGGCGTTCATGAGCGGTGGATCAATCCCATAAAGTGGACCCCGTGGTCGTTTGCTAACTTCTACCAATTAAAAACACTCATTAGGAGAGAATACCCATGCCCAGCAGCGGGATAATAGGGACGATATAACATTGTTGAAATGATTTTGAACCACCGAAAACTTGAACAAAATCTAAATATATTGCGAACATCAACGTGTATTCAAACACGTAAAATACAGAAAAAGAAGTAAAAGAATAAACCCCACTTCACCGGCACTTGCAAAGCCTAACTTTCTGAGTGCATACAACTTATATGTTACCGGACAAAGCACTCTACACGTCAAAGAATAAAGTTAAAAATACATATTTAAGTTACCCCAAAATTCTGACTACAGACTTACAGTCACCCAAAAAGCTGTCTACTTAAAATACGGAACACGACGTCTTTAAAAATGCATGTATAAATAATACTGTAGGTAATATTTGGACTAGCTTTTGCCCGCGGCTCCGCCCGCGTGAATAGACTTTTCCGAAATAAAACGTAGCCTATAACCGTCTCCAGGGTCCCATCTATCTCTACATCAAAATTCATCAAAATCGGTTCAGTGATTTAGGCGTGAAAGCGTAACAAACAAATAGTTTTTTTTTTTCATAAAAAGAATATTATGTTACTTCTTATACCTCCAAGAATATGTGTACAAAGTTTCATGATGATTGGTTAAGTAGTTTTCGCGTGAAAGCGTAACAAACAAACTTACATTCACATTTATAATATTAGTATGATGTAAGTATAGTGTCACAAATAGCCAACAAATACTACCAGGATATTAGTGGGAAGATGAAAATCTTGGGATATATTTAGTCAACTAGCGATTGATATAGCATCTTTTTTTTATTGCCTTGAATACAGAAACGAGCAGGTCGCTCGTCTGAACGTAAGCGCTCCAACTGCCCATAAACAGAAGCAACACAACACAGAACTTTGAATTACAAAGCTGCAATGTTTTGTAATTCAAAGTGGCGTTGGATTGCGCTCGTCATCCCGAGACATAAGATGTTAGGTCTCATAATGCCCAGTAATTTCACCAGCTTCAATGCCCTTCAAACCGAAACACTACCGTGCTGACACACTACTATTAAATTAAACACCAGTGCATGGCATTTGACTCCGCTCGTTACCTCGATTTGAACTAAGAACCTCGCGGTTTCTCAGTTAAGAGTACGCTGCTGCTGGACTCATGAGAGGACCTAGAGTTTCTGAGTTCAGTGATAATTCATCTTTTTAATGCAAACATCTAAAAATTGCTGCCACCTAAATACAACAAAAAACACTCTCAACACACTTGACCACGGGTCTCTCCCGTGACCACGAAGGCTGAAAAGCTTTTGAAACGTCGGGACTAAAATAAAATTAAACCGCGATAAAATCCGTATCAACTAGTTTGATTTCAATACAACAAAAAAAAACAAAAAGACCAAGACGAAGGAGCCCGAAACGTTGGTCTAACCAGGTGTCAGAACAGCTGGAGAAACCAGTCAACGTCGCTATCAATCAAGCCGAAGACCTTAGCAAATGGAGAAAAACCATTGCTAGAATCCTTGCACGGAGTCACGATCCTCAACAATGAGGGAACGATATAGGAGGAGGAGTGCAAACATCTAAAAATTGCGGTAACCTAAATACAGTTTAAAAGCTCCCGTGTTACAAATAGTACACATTTTAATAACACTAAAAGCTACAAAAACATTGGACAATATATTTTCAAACGCATTGTTCCACACACCGAGGCATGCATCATATTATTATACAACTAGAGACTGCCTCGCTGGCGCAGTTGTAATGCGTACGCGTTACGATTGAGACCAACGCTGAGGCCTCGGGTTCGATCCCCGTGTCAGGTAAACTGGTTTTTCTATTAAAATGCTCAGTATCAGCCTGGAGTCTGGAATTTGTGGCCGGTATGGCGATAGGCTCGCTCGCTATCACATAAGGGAAGGAGATACGCTCGGCGAAATGTGGGTGTACTGGTTACTCCTCTGCCTACCCCTTCGGGGATTACAGGCGTGAGTGCGTGTGTATGTAAGTAGCGACTGTGAGTACGTTGCCGGTAGAATGTCGGCCCGTTCTGGGGTGGTTCGTGGTAGTTTCTGGTTGGTATTGTTTGTCGTTAGTTAGAATAGGGTGTATATAGATCATGCCGATATATAGATCCTTTATTCTGGATAAAGTTTTGATAAAAATGCAAAGATTTCGCGTCAAGATCCATCCAACGAGTGGTAGAGCCACGTTGTAGGCAGTTTTGTCTACAGTACGAATAGGCCGGCTTGACCGGGTAGTTACCACTGTCTCACAGAAAACTGGAAAACATATACTCATACCGTCAGTTGTGGAATTGCTTTGGCAGTTAGGTAACTAATGTTTCTACTTTACGAAAGCTTTCCATTTTAGTTTACATACCAGAACAGGTTTCCCATACGAATTTCCCATTTCTACGAAACCGTGAAACATACCTGAAACAAAAAAAAACAACGTTAATTTTATATTTCGAATACAATGTACCTACCTAATTCAAGAACCAGTTCAGAGGCCGAAGTGTAATGTGGAACCATATTTTTCAAAGGTATTCCAGTTTTTGAGCCAAGCCAGGCTGTAGACAGTTTTATCCACATGGGCCAGCTCAAGCGGGTCTTCACCACTGTCTTACAGAAACCGACGTAAATTAGCGGCTTACTGCTGCGTTTCGTACAGTGAGTGAGTTAACCAGAGGTCCAATCCCTGCCCCTCTTCCCAAACCCTTAATTATAACTTTCCT
The DNA here is from genome assembly GCA_905332985.1 of Mimas tiliae. Taxonomy (NCBI): domain Eukaryota; kingdom Metazoa; phylum Arthropoda; class Insecta; order Lepidoptera; family Sphingidae; genus Mimas; species Mimas tiliae. Next base: position 543,591 of record HG995249.1, read on the forward strand.
TTAAGGTCGATTCTTCTGGTATTGTGGGCGTACATGGGCGGTGGAGATCACTTACTATCAGGTGATTTACTCTCTCTTTTGCGAGCCTATGCTATAAAAGAGTCTTAACAACAAATGAGGAATCAGGAAGTCAGTCAAAATAATAAGAAAGAGTCGCTAATAAACATCATTTACTTTTCTGAAATATACAAAGCAGTCTTAATTTCCAATTTACGTTCTACAATTAAATACATTGTATCAAATAGAGTTTCCACGTAATCCATTTTCAACAATGTCCGACATTGTCTACCGTCCGGCCAATCCGAAGAACTGTATGAAACTGGTAATCCCGCGTCAGTTTCCAATGGGCACAATTCAAATCTCTGCTGTAATCCGATTAACCGGTAAGTGGGCGACAATAGCCAGCGATTAGCGCATGCAGATTCACCGGTAATACGCCGGTGGGACATTTGCATTGAATTGTGTTGCATTTGGAGAGTTAATTGAACGGAAAACGACTGATTGTTTAATAATTGTGATTATCGATTAATACATAGGTTAGGGGTAGGCAGAGGTGTAACTAATACACCCACATTTCGCCGAGCGTATCTTCGTCCCACGATGTGATAGGGGGCGAGCCTATCGCCATACCGGGCAAAAATTCCAGACTCCGGGCTGATACTGAGCATTTCGTAATAGAAACACCCAATACCACTTGTACCCGACCCGGGGATCGAACCGAGACCTCAGCGTCAGCCTCAATCGTAAAGCGTACGCATTACAATTGCGCCACCGAGGCAGTCGTCGTCGATTAATTGATCGCATCAAAGAACTGGCAATTCAAATAACAAGGGCACTATGAGTCAGGGCTGCAGGTGGATATTTATAAAAGGGAAGTTGACGTTAGTCATCTCCACCGCCCATGAAAGCCCACAATACCTGAAGAATAATCAACACATTAAAGGAACGGAACGCCGACCTTAAAGGAAAAATATGATTAAGAGATTCGGAAGTGGAAGAGAATTTGGTCCTCCAGATATCTCACTCATCTTACATAACGCACCAACAAGCTGCAAAACAGTCTAAAGCGTGGCTCTACCACTTACGGTTACGTCTACGGCATCAATGAGCTGGCTTCACTGAGGTGGTACCACTGTCTGAGACAACGACATAAATAAAGCGTGAAATGACAGCTTAAATGTTGCGTTCGTACTGTCAGGAAGATTATCGGAGTCCCAAACAATGTCCCCTTTCTTAATCACCAAAGAACACTAACGCGCCTTTGTTATTAGCTTGATCAACAAAACTAATAACTCGCTCGCTTGATGGTAAGCACCACACCTGCCGATAAACAGAAGCAACACCACACATAACCTTGAATTACCAAGCACTGCATGGCATTGAACACGTTACCTTGAGACATAGAATGTTGTATCATAACGCTCAGTAATTTCACTGGCTTCAATGTCATTCAAACCGAAACACAATAGTGCTCTCACACTGTTGCTTAGCGGCAGAAATATACAAAGCTGCGGTAGGAACCCAAACGGCCTCTCGCATATGAGGGAACTACCACTTAGAAAAGCTACGATTCCTCTAGCGTTTTTGGTTTTCATAGCCAGTGGGAAACACAAGTGATCCACTCGCTCCGTCGCTGCCTGTCGGCTATAAAAAACATGTGGGGTAGTCTTTGGGGACTGACTGAAAACTAAGTAACTTGTGAATTGTATCGCCGAGCTATTAGATTATTATTTCTGAATTATTTTTGGTTTGTAAAGAAGTGTTAATGACCAATTTAATTGTGTATATATAATGTATACTAATAACGCACGGAGGTATATCTATGTACATATATACACAGTGTACATATAGCTCATGGAAAGCGTTCGGTGACGATGACGCGAGTTCCATGATTTTTGTTCATCCAAATTCATCCAAAAGGAAGTTTTCACTTCAAAGAGTAAAAAAAAACAAGTTTTTTCTCATAACCATATTTCCCATTTGTGTAAACTTTCCATTCCATATGTTGAATGTCATTGACAGGTCAGTGACAGTAGGAACCACAACAGCGTGACGCGTGAGTCTGCGTGACGCATGACGCATGCGCTAACTCGCTATGGTAACTATTTATTTACTCCATCGATAAGGGGAATTACCAATAAATTTTTAAATGTCATCGACACGATCATCTGATGGAATCAGGTCATTCTTGAAGGTTTTTAATACAATTTTTTTTAATGGCATAGGCCGGCAAACGTACAAGTGGGTCACCTGATGGTAAGTGATCTCCACCGCCCATGTACGCCCATAATACCAAAATAATTATGGGTACGTTACCGACCTTAAAGGAAAGGGATAATTAAGGAATTGGGGCTCCGGATATCTTACATACATAAAAAAACCGCGAATCTACTCCTTTTTTGAAGTCGGTTAAAAAAAAATACGCCAGAGTCTATCATATTCTCGCCTATTTCATATGAGAAACTCTGGTTAAATGGGGTTTAGACCCACTATAAAATAATATATAACTATAGGCAAAAGCCTAAAATCTTCAATTCCCGCCCTACATGGTCAAATTAATACCAGTTCAGCAATATGCTGAGATCGTAAGTTCCATTACAGAACGTTAATTGCTCGCTGGACATGTTTGCACAACACACTAACTCGCCTGTAGGATCTCTGCATTATTAATATACCGTGTAGGTAATTAGTAATTTCGAGTTACTAGTGGTTCAGAAGATAGTAGCATTCGCAGGTTTGAAACCGTCCTGGCACACACGACATTTCGAAGTATTTACCTACGCACTCACACCTGTACTCCCCGAAGGTGTAGGCAGAGGTGTAACCAGTACAACCACATTTCACCGAGCGTATCTCTGTCCCATTATGTGATAGGGGGCGAGCCTATTGCCATATCGGGCACAATTCCAGACTCCGGGTTGATACTGAACAATTCGTAATAGGAAAACTCAATATCAATTTTACCCAACCCGGGGATCGAACCCGAGACCTCAGCGTAACGCGGACGCATTACATTACGCCACCGAGGCAGTAAAGAAAAATATTGTGAGATAACGTAAATTCTTCTTGAGAATTTCGCTAGTATATACAGTTTACCAACGCTATTAAGCCAGCGTTGTGGACTAAGGTATTACCCCGCAATTAAAACAATATAGAGATTACATTTTAACCAATTTCAATGAAAACATATTATTAATAATAATATCTTTATTAAAAACAGATTATTATATTGACTAAGGGTACCGCATGCCAAAACTTTTTAATAACCCAGCAGTAAAGTTAACTAGTTAATCAAACAACCGCTTTGTCTATTTCTGCCGCCAAGCAACAGTGTGTAAGCACTGTTGTGTTCCGGTGTGAAGGACATTGAAGCCAGTGTAATTACTGGGCATTATGAGACTTAACACCTTATGTCTCGGGGTGACGAGCGCAGTCCAGTGTCATGCAGTGCTTTATTTAAAGTTCTGTGCGTTGCTTCTGTTTATGAGCAGGCGTGGCGCTTACCATCAGGCGAGCGACCTGCTCGTCTCGTCATTCAATCAAATAAAAAAAAAAAAACCTGTGCGTACATTTGATAACAAATATTATATATAGTAGTTGTCCCGCGCGGTTTCACCCGCAACATCTACCGCTTGCAGCGCCACCTACCGGGTCCAATTGTAAATGTAAACCATCCAGGGACCTACTCAAACACCCACAAAATGTTTCATCAAAATCGGTCCAACAGTTTTTAAGTTTTAGCGAGACTAACGAACAGCAATTGATTTTTATATATAAGAAAACTAGCTGTCCCGTGCAGTTTCACCCGCAACATCTATCGATTGCAGCGCCACCTACTGGGTCCAATTGTGAATATAAACCATCCAGGGACCCGCCCAAATACATACAAAAACAAATCATCGAAATCGGTCCGATCGTTTAGGAGTTTTTGCGAGACTAACGAACAGCAATTGATTTTTTTATATAAGATAACAAATATTTGAATAGGGTAGTTTCCTATATTGAATTTTATACATTATTTTATAAGCAACAGAAATTGATACGCAAAAGAAACCTTTTTATTAAAACACAATCAAAATTGGTTCAGAAATGTGCCTGCAGTTATGACTCTAAATGTTGGTATGAGGAAAAGTGGGTGCGAAGTAGGAATATCTCACTATCTTGCTTGCACGCGTGCTCCATAATGAACATTTTACACAGTGACGTCAAAGTTTGCGTCGTTTGTCATTTGACAATTACCCCTTCTACAAGATTTGAATGGCTTCTAACTTATTTATTTTTGGTCCGATTTATAAAATTCTTTCTGCAATAGATTTTGAGTAACGTAACTTATTGATTTAAATAATAAAAAAAATCTAGTCAACTACCCTATTAGGCAAAATTCATCGCCTCAGACCGCGAGAATATTGTCGAAAACTATTACTTTAGTGGATTTTCTCAGTATATCTTAGATGCACCGTACCGTGTCCACAAAGCAAAAGCAAGTGCCCACGCTTCTCCGATCTAGACTGAGATGAATGGCGGTCTAGGTATTTTACCTAGGCTACAATTGTCCGGTGTTTCGTTCCACGCCGCTGCCGCCTTTCTAACCACGTGTTGCTTAGTAACTATTTCCCAGGGGAACTTTGGATGTATGCATATAATAAATTGTTTTGTGAAAAGTCATTGTGGTATATTTACTATATAGTCCAGAAGCGAGCTAAGTGGCTTTGTGAGTTTTTACAATACTTAACGCGTATTCAAGATCTCGTACTTTGTCCCAACTACGAGTAGGTACACTTGCAATAAGTAATGTAGAACGGTTCCCTTCTTTCTTTCTACCTGGCTAGTGCCAGGGTCCGCTTTTCTACTAAGACGCCTACACTTCGCCCGATCTTGAGCAACCTTATTATACCTTATTCTACTCAAATTATAAATGTGAAAGTTTACTAGATTAGGACATATGCTACTTCTTATTCCGGAAAAAGAAATTCACACGGGCGAACCCGCGAGCAAAAAGCTAGTAAACAACTTAAATGTAATATATATAATAATACTAGCCCTGTATTATATACGCCCCACTGCTGGGCACGGGCCTCCTCTACTGAATGAGGGGTTAGGCCTTAATCCACCACACTGGCCTAATGCGGTTTGGCAGACTCCACATACCTTCGAAATTCTTATGAAGAACTTCTCAGGCATGCAGGTTTCCTCACGATGTTTCCTTCACCGTTGTCCAAATGTAAACTTTAATTTATTATCCAACAATTCTAATTCAAGACATGTTCAAACGCTTCTTCAAACCGAACAACTATAGTTATTTCAACAAAAACGTCCTGCGAATACAACAAAGACTCTTTAGACATCACTTAGCTCAAAAACGAATGAGTAACGAGATAAATATTTTAACGAGTTGATAACACTTTAAATAAGAACAGTAAATAACAGATAAGGGCACAGAGCAAGGCGGTCGCATTGTCTACTACAAGACGCTCGGTTGTTTCTCGTATCTTTGATCTAATAATTCTAATATGACATGACATCGTGGCAGGTACTTTAAGGAGTTGAAAGAATCTTCCAGACCGCATGTCGTTTTGCGCCTTTTTTATGTCTCTGGTTTTCCTCACCTAAAATAACATACTTATTTTATTTTTATCTATACTTATGTTCGACCGAAGATTTGTAGACCATATTTACATAGGCACTTAGGTACTTACAAATCGAAGTTACATTTATGTTATTGGTGACATAGTAGTGCTGTTTTCACTCCACTGACGCACTGGCTGTGTGAACTTAATTGCTTTTATCATAATATTATTATTGAAATTTCTTATCTTCACGACGCGTGCACTCACCGGCCGGCCGACCGGGCGCCTGGACGGCACGGCTGCATATCATACTTAGTCTGGGAGTGGGAGCGAGACAAGGGCATTGCAAGAATATGATTCTAATATTAATTGTTACTGTTGTTAGGCAAGCGTATATATATATATATATATATATATATTATATTATACATTTTGTAATATGAGTGTGTAGGTTGTCTGAGTATATTAATTTATATATATGTATAGGTATTATTTATTTATTTCTTTATATATTGGATGTATCCCTTATTTATTTTATACTGTTGTTTATATTTAAAATGTAAGCTGGCTGGCGTCCGTACGTCACATAAGGTGACCACTGAAAATCAGCGCTGTGTTGTGGTTCACGCCACAGCACAGCAACACGCTGAGTGGTCACCTACCTGTCACAGTCACGACGCGCAATTGTCAAAACCTTTTTGATGGTGTTTAGTTAGTATTGTTTTACTGTAATTTTTTTGTGATCTGTGACAAATAAATAAATTGTCTTTCTTTCTTCTTCTTTCTTTCTTTCTAATATGAATTAATTTAATGTTTAGTGTATGTTGAAGAGCTATGTAATTTTGCTACGTTGGCGGGTTGGCGGACTTTCCACATATTCGAAATTCTTATGGAGTACTTCTCAGGTGTGCAGGTCTCCTCATGTTTCCTTCATCATTAAATAAATAAAAATAATAAAATAAATACACCCAACAGTCACACACATAGTCCTGACCCCACACTAGATAAACCTGTATCGTGGGTATCAGAAACTATAAGAGACTTGCGGCCCACAACACCCAGACCAGAAACAATTTTTTGTGGATCACACAAACATTTGTCTCAGTGCGGGAATCAAACCCACGGCCTCTCGCTTCGCAACCGGCTACTCGCCCGCTGCGCCACAGAGGCTGTCAATTAAATTGAACGGTAATTCACAATGAATACACACATAATTCATAATACAATAAAGCGAACAATTAATTATTAATAATCAGCAGACTATGCAACAAAGGTTTGGCGACACATAAATCAAAATATCACAAGGTCAATATATCTTTAATTTAAAATCATGACCTCACGTTTATTTTAAAACACGGAACAGTACCAGACCCAGAACCTAGCAATCAACGAGAAAAGACCGATACCAGAAACCAGTATCATGATAATTATATGATAATAATAGGACGCTTTATTGCAAGAAACCAATCAATTTGTATGCAAGGATTTAAATTATAAACTACCAGAGAGGTTAGCACGGAAACTTGCGGAAAGTTATTCGAGCTGTCATCGACAACAATTTCTATGGGATTTTAGTACAGCGCCTCTATCGTACGTAAAAGAAACTAATATATATGGAATATAGACCAATGATATTTAAGGAATTATCTATCGAGCCCTCGATACTTTTACATTACGATTTCGATAGTTTTCCGTGCTAGCCCCTCAGTTTATCCTCGCAAAGTATTCAATGAATAATAGCAATACCTCCCTGATACTGTTTACTGCCTCAATAGGCTTGATTTGGGCATTCGGTATATTCTCTGTTGCAGTGATAGCTCAGCAGGGAGTGGTATGGACTGTGCATACACCTCTGACTTTTCTAAGTTATGTGTGTATTAATTGTTAATTATCACTTGCTTAACGGTGAAGGAAACATCGTGAGGAACCTGCATACCTGAGAAGTTTTTGATAAGAATTTCGAAGGTATGTGAAGTCTGCCAACCCGCATTAGGTCAGCGTGGTGGACTAAGACCTAACCCCTCTCATTCAGTAGAGGAGGCCCGTGCCCAGCAGTGGGACGTGTATAATACAGGGCTAGTGTTATTATTACATTCTCTAGGTACAAAACGCATCAGCAAACTTGAGTATTATGCATAAAAGTATGCATATTCATTGAGTGGTAGAGCCACGCTGTAGACACTTTAGTCTATGGCATGAATGTGCCGGCTCGTCTAGGTCGTTACCACTGTCTCACAGACAACCGGCGTAAAGAAGAAACTTCCTGCTGCGTTTTGTGCGGTGAGATCCACCAACTCCCCTTGCCCTTAATTATCCCTTTCCTTTAAAGTCGGCAACGCGCCCATAATTCTTTTGGTATGGAGATGGATGGAGATCACTTACCATCAGGTGACCCACTTGCTCGTTTGCCGGCCTATGTTATAAAAAAACTACAACTTGTAATTGCCTCGCATGTGGTACCGTCGACGTTGTGTACCATAAAGTGATGGAATGTATTTAGAATGCTCACTTACGTAGTAATTTCACACGTGGGCAGCTGCAATATAATTCTATCAGAACCATTCTCAAACGAAGGCATGCTATTGTATAAATTAGTTGGCGTGCGGATTAATGTAATACCTATTTAGTTAGTGTGTATTTAATGTAACAGCTCTATATAACCTAACCAGGGCGACATAATCGCATCAGGCATAAAGTTCTTATAAATTAGCAAATAAAAAACGCGCCAAATTGAGAACCTCTTCCTGTTTTTAGTCGGTTAAAAACTTCACGCTTGTTGAGACCCCGGTTGAACCGGCGCCATTCATGCTGTAGATTAACATGTCTAAAACTTAGAAAATGTTGTTTGTGTCATTCATAAAACTGAATTTATTAATCAATTAAATTTGTTTTTTTTACCAATGGAAACGTTGAAAACGCTGACTTTAGATTTATCTCAAACGAAATCATCACAAAAAGACATTTTTATTGAAAGCTTCCAAAATTGACAAACTAGTTTAACCAAAAGAGCAAGCGTGTCGGATGAAATCTGAATGTAACCCACTTAGTTCCAAAAAATTGACCCGTTTACCTAGCAAATAAACTAAGCGACACCGCCACGACTGCCTCTCTAACGGTACCAAGAAGTCCGTCTGTGTGACGACATTATGGCGATTTGGATTTATTATTTCGCCCCAAGTATCGATTTTGAAGTCAATAACCCATCAAACCCAGTTGACCAGCAGCCGCACCGGCACCGATTCAAAACGACTTCTAGAAATTGTTTTGTTTGATTTTTTAGTGGTAGGTTATGCTATGGCATGTAAAATCCAATACAATAACACAGTCGCGACGAGTGTTTTGTTATCCGCTGTGGAGTTTTTTTTTACTCCGTCATCAAATCTTAATAGCTAAACTTTACTGAATAAACGTTTTTTTCAACAAAATCGGTCCATCTACATAAGTATATAAAATATATTTTAAATCGTGCCGAATTATGAACCTCCTTCTTTTTGAAGTCTGTTAAAAATAAATAAAATCAATATTGTGAGCTCTTTTTAACCGACATTTTTCAATTATAACGTCGGATCTATTATTTGAAACTACGTGGCGCGCCAGATATCAATTATGAAGTCAATCTGTCTTAAAAGAAAGAAGTTCAAATTAGCGGCTACTTTTTTATTGACTTCATTTCGATACAATTATTTTGAATGTTAACAAAACAACAACCCACACAAAACCCCGCCCAAATAAACTAAAACCGCACTTGCTTGTAATTCACACCGCACCAAGGCGCGGTTAACGGTCCGCTGCGCATGCTCATGATTCACTGCGCAATCACTGTCTCTTTCATTCTAACACAGTAAATAATACGTGCGAGAGGGACGGAAGAACAATCGCCATTCAAATGTCATGGAGACGAACTCTGTGCGACCGACTGTTTGTTGTACGAATATTATTAATCAAATAATTATTTGGTTTATTAACTTTAGATCAAGTTTCACAAGACAATTTCATTTTGAAGGATTAAGCCGGTAGTGGAAATGCTTGACAAAATTTGAAGACTATCAATGTTTCAATTTCCAACGAGAGTATGTTGTATTTTGAATGTGAATTGGCGTGAAATGACTTGATGATAATGGAAATAGGGAGGTAGTGTTATAGCATTCGTTTTAATGTTTACATACGCACTCACGCCTGTAATCCCCGAAGGGGTAGGCAGAAGTGTAACCAGTACACCCACATTTCGCCGAGCGTATCTCCGTCCCACGATGTGATAGAGGGCGAGCCTATCGTCATACCGGGCACAAATTCCAGGGTCCGGGCTGATACTGAGCATTTCGAAATAGAAAACCTCAATACCACTTTACCCGGCCCGGGGTTCGAACCCGAGACCTCAGCAGTAGCTTAATCGTAACGCGTACGCATTACAACTGCGCCACCGAGGCAGTCGTCATTTTTAACCGACCAAAAAACGTAGGCGGTCTATTCGATTTGTACACTCCGCCGAATGTGGACCGATTTGGATGATTCGTTTTTATACGAAAGATATTCCCATTTACATTTCAAGAAATTCCACCAGTACAGGAGTAATATTGGGGATAAATTTCGTCATTTATGCATCAATTCATGACAGCTCCGTGGCGCAGCGGGCGAGTAGTCGGCTGCGAAGCGAGAGGCCGTGGGTTCGATTCCCACACCGAGACAAATGTTTGTGTGTACCACAAATATTGGTCTCGGGTCTGGGTGTTGTGGGACCGCAAGTCCCTCGTAGTTCCTGATACCCAAGACACAGGTTTACCTAGTGTGGGGTCAGGACTATGTGTGTGACTGTTGGGTGTATTATTATTATTATTAATTTCCATGTTAATTTGACTAAAACTAAAAACTGTAAAAAAAATTGGAGTCGGTGCTTTCTACCAAAATTGTTCTTAATGGTTGTAGCACCGACTCGAAATGCTTCCCAAAAATCTTTATTTTTTTTGTTAATATACGGTAATGGTAATTGTACACATATCCGCACCGCACGAACTGCAGATACTGCAGTCATCGAATTTTCAAATTCATTGTATAAAATGTAATTTGCAACCTTGACCGACAAACGAGTACGTGGGTCACCTGACGGTTAGTGATCTCTACTGCCCATGAACGCCCACAATACCAGAAGAATCATGGACGTGTTCCCAACCTTAAAGGAAACGGGTAATTAAGGATTTGGAAGGGTAGGGGATTTGGGCCTCCAAATATCTCACTCACGAGACGCAACAGCAAGCCGCTACTTTACGTCGGTGTTCTGTGAGACAGTGGTAACGACCCGGACGAGCCGGCCCATTCATGCTGTCGACAAAATAGGGTAGTTTCCTATATTGAATTTTATACATTATTTTATACAGAAAATGGTACGCAATAGAAACCCTTTTATTAAAATACAATCAAAATCGGTTCAGAAATGTGCCCGCAGTTACGACTTTAAATGTTGGTATGAGGAAAAGTGGGTGCGTAGTAGGGATATCTCACTATCTCGCTTGCACGCGTGCACCATAATGAACATTTTACACAGTGACGTCAACGTTTGCGTCGTTTGTCATTTGACAATTACCCCTTCTACAGGATTTGAATGGCTTCTAACTTATTTATTTTTGGTCCGATTTATAAAATTCTTTCTGCAATAGATTTTGAGTAACGAAACTCATTGATTTAAATATTTAAAAAAATCTAGTCGACTACCCTATTGTCTACAATATCAAACCTATCCACGCCAGAAGACCCGGATCGTCCGCAACTTGAATCGATATTTACTGAACGATGAAATATTTTATTGTATTACAGCCGATGGTCCAACCGATTAAAATCTTCTGCATCTGAACCTAATCTCCAAATAAGATGAATATCAAGTAGTCGTGTCAAGTGCATTCATTTGGGTAATGTATTGGAGTGGTTGGACGGTAGCCAGGTGGGCCGGCAGAGACTGTCAGCGGGAAAACCACCGCTAAGGCCTTTGAGAATGTATTGAGTCATATATATACACATACGCACTCACGCCTGTAATCCCCGAAGCGGTAGGCAGAGGTGTAACCAGTACACCCACATTTCGCTGAGCGTATTTCTGTCCCTTATGTGATAGGGGGCGAGCCTATCGCCATACCGGGCAGAAATTCCAGACTCCGGGCTGATACTAAGCATTTCGTAATAGAAAAACCCAATACCACTTTACCCGACACGGGGATCGAACCCGAGACATCAGCGTTGACCTCAATCAAAGCGTACGCATTACAACTGCGCCACCGAGGCAGTCATATCATCATAGGCATAATATATATAAATATTTATATTTGTAACTGTTGATAAAGTAATATTGCTAAGTGATAAAGCCACGCTGTAGACAGTTTTGTCTGGGCCGGCTCGTCCGGGTCGTTACCACTGTCTCACAGAAAACCGGCGTAAAATAGCACCTTGCTGCTGCGTTATGTGCGGTTAGTGAGATATCCGGAGGGCCAAATCCCCTACCCTTCCCAATCCCTTACTTATCCCTTTCCTCTTAAAGGTCGGCAACGCGCCCATGATTATTTTAGTATAGTGGGAGTATATGGGCGGTGAACACAACTTACCATCGGGTGACCCACTTGCTCGTTTGCCGGCCTATACTATAAAAAAAAATACTAACAACTATAAATTTTTAAATCAAATCAGAGTAATTATTATACAAAGCGGCATAATTCTGGAACCGGTGAAAAGGGAAACTTTTCTAGTTTTCGTTCTTAGTAGCTTCATATAAATATCGAGACTACAACATGACGCCTTATTTACCTAAATTACAATTGACAATACAATTAGGTAATAGAGTTGTTGTAATAAGCGGATAACAGCAGCGTTAAAACGCCACGTGTGTGATCGCCCTTAATTTAATGTTTTGAACAGACATAACAGGCAATAAAGCCGTGTAATGCAAGCGTCGCGCGGCGCGTTCTATTGGACGCCGGCCAAGGATTGCGACAGGATCGGATTAGGCGTTGCATAGGGGGCATTTATAACGTAAAATCGTAGGCAATATTACAGGACATTGCCCACTTAACAAACATTTATATGTTCTAGTTGTAACCGACAGCCCCCTATGTAGGGGATGTCTGTCGGTTGCTGAAACAGCTTCACACGTCATTCTGGAATGTGAAGGTGTAGCTACACAACGGGCGGAAATACTCAACACACCGAGAAGCCTGTGGAGACACCAGGAGGATTCTGCGCTTCTGGTCGGAGTTAGGATGGCTAGATTCCTAACCGGCCCAAACTTCACGCACAATGGCCCGACATTCAACGGGCCAAGTGCGGAGAAAAGGAGCCCACAATCAAGATCAAGATCAAGGGGTCATTTATACGTACTTATTGATTGAATTGAAAGAATAAATGAATTCCTTTTTAAATCTTACAATTTTTGTTTCATATTTAGTTATCATTAATTAATACTGCTTCAGAGGTTTCTAATAATTTAACTCTGTGCGATTTAGTGGTATGAAGACCAGTAAATGTTGATTTGAAAGAAAACTAAAACCTTGAAAACATGTTTTTATATACCTTAGAATTAATTTGCTTATGTTTGTTAAACGCTGATAAGCGTTGCAGTACACCATGTATTTATTTGAGGATCAGATCTCGGCAGTACCCAAGACTACATACATACGCACTCACGCTTGTAATCCAGATTTCGCCAAGCATATCTCCGTCCCATGGTGAGACAGGGGGCAAGCCTATCGCCATACCGGGCACAAACTCCGGGCTGATACTGAGCTGAGCTTTTCGTAATAAAAAAACCCAATATCACTTTTACCCGACCCGACGATCGAACCCGAGACCTCGGCGTCAGCCTTAGTGGTAACGCGTACGCATTACAACTGCGCCACCGAGGCAGTCAAAACAGAGCAAATCAATTTATTTGGGAACTTTTCTTTTAATAAAAAGCAAACTCGGTCACACGGCCTTGGAGTCTTTGTGTGGAAGTGACTGGTGTCTAACAATGATTTACAACAAGTTATATCTTCGGAGGTCTATAACGAAAACAATAACTACATATATACAAATAAGATCTTATTTAAATATGAAGAGTCAATACTAAGAACGAACAGTATAACAATAACGCAGAAAATAAATAATAAAATCTTCTGTACTTGAGACGTTTTTATCTATTCTAAGAAGCATTGACATTGTGATATTGAATTAAATAAGCATTTCAGATGTATAATTAGAATAAGCGAATTCTTAAAATTGATAAATAAAAATAAATGTTATCGTTCATAGCTCTGTTTTATAGTCGCTTTTCCTTTATAACAGTCATAAAAATGTTTTATTATACATATTTTTTATCACAGCATGCATTTTTATAAATAAATTTTATTTTATTTCCTTAATATGATTACCCTGAATGTCAAGTCAATGTGTTGTATCTTTAAATGTCATAAATCAGTATTTTATAATCAAGTTTCCAAAAACAAATTTGAAAAAACTAATATTTTTTTTCACTAGTGATTTCTTAGGTTTACGCGAATATTACACATTGAAATAAAACTAGTTTATACGGATTTTATCGCGGACTTCAAGACACCGTGAGCTCTCTTTGCGTAGATCGGACTAGTGTCATCTAACTTTTTAAATGATTAAAAATAAATGTACAATTTTAAAATGAAGGTAGGCAATGTAACACTAACTTTTCGAGACGCCCAACACCTCAGTCTCTCCCGTGACCACGAAGGCTGAAAAGCTTTCGAAACGTCGGAACTAAAATAAAAATTAAACCGTGATAAAATCCGTATAAACTAGTTTGATTTCAATTGTTTTTGACAACTTTAAACGTCTGTTTCATCATTCTACTTATGAAAAATTCACAGTCTGTCTTATTTATGAAAGAAATATGTCTACTATTAGTCAAACTAATAAAAATATGTTTGTACTGTGTTTACCATAAGCTACTTTATAAAAAATATATATAATAATCCCCCAACAAATTATCTCTGAATCCGTACCCATTCCACCCTGTCCGTACAACGTACAATGCCTGTTCGGCTGCATGTTTGCGCGACAATTTATTTGTATACATTGGGGGGCGTGGCCCCCGTCTGTGTAGGCTGTGAAACATCTGAGGCCAACGACCCATCGTGGAAATACCGAGCTTTTAGAATAATGTTAAATGTTTATGTCAAATTAACGTTGGTTAAAACAAACTTCAGATGATCATGTCAAGCGTCATTGACGTAGTCGTCTAGAAACGTCCTACTAAACACACTAGTGACACCCTGCGTCCTACCGTACCGACGCGATACCGAGCCACAAATTTATGATAACTGAAATTATGTAGTTGTGAAATAGGCCTTCGTATTTTTTTATACTTATGCTAGGACAACAGAACTTCCGCGGCGATAGTTTTTAAGTAGTGTTTCATTGATTTTAAACCCAAGTTTCTAAAGTATTTAAATCCCCCAACACCAAACCCGTAACTTCTAAATGGCTGAACAGCTTCTCTACAAACATAGAACTAACTTTACGGACCATAGCGATTAACCTAGCTTTAAAAACGCATTGAAATTCGTGTAATAAATTGTCCTTCTTTCTTCTTAATAGAGCGGTGCTATGATAGACAAAGGCTTCAAAATAGCACCCCTTTTGACGTTAGGGGTTAAAATTAACATCACAAAAATTTTGCCACAATCAAAAATTTTATATTGCCCTTAAGTTTGTTTAGGGATCTTTAAATTCTTACACGTTTTGGAAAAACATTGTTTTTAAGACATACATCACATTCCAATGTGTGTTTTTGATGTTTTTATTTCACAATAGCGTAATAAATATTGTTGTTGCTTATACACATATGTATGCACAATAACGTATAAAATATTTTCATATATTTATATTGCCCTCAAATAAAGTTGGAATTTCCAAATTAATTTAGATTGAACTTGCAAATTTCCGTTTCAAATAAGAGGAATTTCCTGCTGCGTTTTGGATAAGTATTATATGGTTCATTGCGTTGTCACGATACAATACTTGTGTATCTTACTATGGAAACAGGACTAAGTACATGACTACATATTTTTTTATATAGGCCGGCAAACGAGCAAGTGTGTCACCTGATGGTAAGTGATCACCACCGCCCATGTACGCCCACAATACTAAAATAATCATGAGCGCGTTGCCGATCTTAAAGGAAAGGGATAATAAGGGATTGGGAAGGGGAGGGGAATTTGGGCCTCCGGATATCTGACTCACCGTACGAAACGCAGCAGCAAACTGCTACTTTACGCCGGTTTTCTGTGAGACTGCGGTACGGACCCGGACGAGCTGGCTCATTCATGCTGTAGAAAGAATTGTCTACCACTCTTAAAATAAACATACCTCAAGACGGTCACATTGATCCTTTAATCAAAAGCTATAAATATATTTAATAACTCGAGCAAGCGTCTCCAACGGTTGCAAGGGTCGTCACTCGAAAGGCTCTCAATAATCGCTTAGTGAAGCCCTCCACTGCCCGCCGTCGTAGCATCTGATGTGCCAATTATAGGCCCAAATGTATTTGATATAGTTAATTGTCTGTGCCAAGTGTGAGGAAATTGGAAATGTGTAACCGATACAATATTCGTACTTGTACTCTTCTTTGATTTTTGTGGAAAGTTTCTTTGTCAACCTCACAAAATATCGTAATTTTTTTATCGTCTTTTGATATAATTTACAGCTTTACACAAAAACATGGCAACTAAGTTGATGTATATAACTGCAATGAAATTATTTTACTGACTCAAAATTGGCAATATTGGTTAGATATGTGATTATAATAGGCTTTTTTTAATCAATATCGACCTAAAACTAGACACTAGAACTACCTTTTCAGAATAATAAAACGACAACAAAAAAACTAATATTACGGTATATTTTTTCAGTAAATGTACGTAAAGCCTAATTGGAATCGTGACATGGAAGTCGGCCGAACATCTGCGTCCGCTATTATATTTTCTAGACGGGTCTATCATGATATTAAAAAATGATATTGAAGAAAATTACACTTGATATACACTTTTTTCCAATAATTTTAAATGATAATAAGTTGTAAAAGACTGCCTCAGTGGCGCAGTTGTATTGCGTATGCGTTACG
The DNA here is from genome assembly GCA_905332985.1 of Mimas tiliae. Lineage (NCBI taxonomy): Eukaryota > Metazoa > Arthropoda > Insecta > Lepidoptera > Sphingidae > Mimas > Mimas tiliae. Next base: position 560,268 of record HG995249.1, read on the forward strand.
ATTGAGACCGACGCTCGAGGGCTCGGGTTTTATCCCCGGGTCGGGTAAAGTGGTAGTGGGTTTTTCTATTACGAAATGCTCAGTATCAGCCCGGAGTCTGGAATTTGTACCCGGTATGGCGATAGGCTAGCCCCCTATCATATAAGGGACGGAGATACATCATTATCAGTCGGTTTTAGTCCACGGCTGGACATAGGCACGCCATTGAGCCTGATTCTCAGCTCTACTCATCTAACTATTACTAGCTTGCGTATATCGTTGCTCCATCTAGCTGCAGGGCCCATATTTATAGCCCACGTTTCGTTTACCGAGTCGTGGTCGCCACTCAAGAACGCTTCTATAATAATAATAATAATAATCATTTATTTGGGACGTTTGAAAATCCATATTGGGTTAGATGACAAAATTTCTTAAATAACTATATTAGCAAGAGACAACACAACGATTACATAACATACAAACGGAAAAATCACAATTTAGACACAACGTAACTAAATCATTTACGATATTTTCCACTCTATTCGTGGTACGTACACAACGCTTAATTATGCTTGAGTCATATCTACAAGCTATAGTCTTCAGGATGGAATTGACGCTCCCCCGCACTCTGCAGAGCAGCGACGCCGTTCTTTTACGCATTATGGCATCAAAGTTGTCGGTACGTGCCAATGCAAACATTGTCGACGCACTGCAGAAGCGTGGTAAGCCCAACATCATCCTTAGTCCGTTGTTGTACTGGACTCGCAGGGCGCCGATAGCGCGCTGTGTGTAATTAGCCCATAGGCTGCACGTATAAAATATATGACAATATGCTTTAAATAAAGTTATTTTCACTTGCTCGCTACAACGTGCAAACCTACGCGCCCGCTCAACATCATTCTGGTCCTTAAGGTCATCGGTAACAATATGCCCCAGATATTTAAATTTTTTAACCTGTTTTAGCTCAGTTCCATTAAGTTTAATGGCAGGCACAGATATAGGGCATTTACCACCACTTCCCTTAAACACCATGAATTCGCTTTTAGAGGAATTATACAACAAACGATGTTTTAGAGCATAATTCTCACAAGTTTTGAGTAGCTCTCTGAGTGCCCTGATCGTCGGGCTGAGCAGCACCATGTCGTCGGCGTAGCTTATGTTATTCACACTAACATCATCTATTTTACACCCGATTGGTTTCCCGCTGAGCTCAACGATCAAGTCATCGATATACAAATTAAATAACTTGGGAGACGTTATCCCACCCTGTCTTACCCCACAGTTCAAACCATAGGAAGTTGAAAGATTATTAGCCCATCTCACATTGTTCAACTGGTTTTAATACCAATATTGGAAAATAGGCAACAACTCACCCGGCACCTTTCTCTCCCTGAGCTTCTTCCACAACACATCATATGATAAAAGGTCGAAGGCTTTAGTGAGATCTAGAAAACACGCATAGACAGGAGTTCGGCGTTCAGTATAGTACTGGGCGGTATGTTTTAATCCAAGGATTGCAGTTTCCGTTGATAGATCAGACCGAAAGCCGAACTGAGCGTCATGCAGCGGTCTATTCCAGCGGTTTTACGGCTAGAATGTCCAGCCCACTGCCACTTGAGCGTGCTAATCCTGTGACCGTGCTTATCCCTGTATAGATCTTTGAGAGAATCTCCGAGCATAGCCTCTCTCCATAGAGCAGTCAGCAGAGCAATCAGTCCGTTGAGCGACTTTCAATTTGTGGACTAGTCGAACCGTGAGTGTCCACGTCTCGGCCCCGTATGCCTTAACTGGCAGAACGCACTGGTTGATGACTTTTGGCTTTAGGCTTTGCGGTATTGGCGACTACAAGGCCAGATGAAGTTTACCCATGCGCCAATGTTTCACGCGATTGGTTAGTCATTTGATGCTTTTTGTCAATTGGACGATTACGATTACTTTTGTCTTTATGTGCTTATGACTCGTTCCGGTAATTATAACTGTCTACCTCAATACATTACGGTAAATTACGGTACGGTTTCTGAGTGGTAGAGCCACGCTGTAGACAATTTTGTCTACAGCATGAATGGGCCGGCTCGTCCGGGTCGTTACCACTGTCTCACAGAAAACCGGCGTAAAGTAGCAGCTTGCTGCTGCGTTTCGTACGGTGAGTGAGATATCCGGAGGCCCAAATCCCCCTCCCCTTCCCAATCCCTTATTGTCCCTTTCCTTTAAGGTCGGCAACGCGCCAATAATTCTTTTGTATTGTGGGCATACATGGGCGGTGGAGATCGCTTACCATCAGGTGACCCACTTGCTCGTTTGCCGGCCTATAATATTAAAAAAAAAACTCCAAAATAATTGACTACAAAATTGTACCTACCTCTTAAACTTACCTTTAAAACGTCTTTAAACGTCCCAACTCCCGCCTAAGGCGATCTAAAGAAATAGCATGAAAGCGAGCGCAAGGCCAACCTATAGAAAAACACGCCCTTTTCCTCTCTAAGAAAACCCAAACGCATGTAAAGGCTGTAACATGTTTCTTACATCCGTAATCCTTATTTCAACCTTAAGAAGGGTAATAAAATACTAGGTAATGTCTGTGGTTTTTGGTGGAATTTGCCCTTTTTGCAAAGCGTAGTGTCAGATGAATGTAACTGTTCTTATTAGTTAGTATTTTAAATTTAATCCATCCGAATATTATAAATCTCTGAATTCCTTAAAAAATAAATTTTAAAGTAATGCTTGCTGCATTACTGCCTAAATAAACTTTTTGACAATCTTGGAAAAGGGACGTGTATAGACGTCACGGCCAAAGAGGAACAATTTTTTTTTAATCCTGGCTCGGCAAAGTGACCACGCTAAACCTGATGGTAAGTATAGCTCAATCCATGAATACTGTCGACCAACGATATACACTGAATCTATCGCAGATCGGCAGAATTATGCCGGCTTAGTTGCTTCTTCACACTCCGTTTCAAATCAATTTCAAAACTTTATTGCACAAACATGACCCAGTTACATTTTTCTAATAGCATTCAGCAACACACAATTTTATTACTCTTAAATCACCATAAAAAGTCCTATGTAAATACATAAAGAGCCGTCCTTTTCGTTGACAGGCCGACCCGTCAAATCGATAGGACCCAATATGTTAAATTGTGCCAAACCCGCCTTATTATAAAAGTTTCCTTTCTTACAATATTACTAAATAAGCCTCGGGCTCCTATAGGCAATGTGGGACCTACCTACCCAACCTAATGAAAATGGATTTAAATGGATTCGTGTTATCAAATACATTTTTTATTTATTGGCTGCATAAAATACATCAATAAAAACCTTTGCCTCGGTGGCGCAGTTGTAATGCGTACGCGTTACAATTGAGGCCAACACTGAGGTCTCGGGTTCGATTCCCGGATCGGGTAAAGTGATATTGGGTTTTTCTATTACAAATTGCTCAGTATCTGCCCGGAGTCTGGAATTGTGCCCGATATGGCGATAGGCTCACCCCTATCACATCATGAGACGGAGATAGAGTGGCGAAATGTGGGTGTACTGGTTACACCTCTGCCAACCCCTTCGGGGATTACAGGCGTGAATGCGTATCTTTTATTTTTGTGTACACAATTATTTAATCGTTTAACTAGTATCTAATAAAGACTACGCTTTCTTACCGCCAATTGACTCTTGACGGCATATGACGTCCAGATTATACTAAGTTCGATGTACTGATATAGCTTTAAATACCTGAAACAAAAACAAAAATTATGAACATTTAAATGAAAAATCTGTCAAGTACGAGTCGGCCTCGCGCTCGGACGCTTCCGTACCACCCTTAATTTGTGGTTTAAGATCATTTATTTTCTCACAAAGAATTACAATAATTCACTTATATGAGAAACAAGATACAATTTTGCTACATTACAATAAGCCGGGCACTACGCACAGTTATATCAAACTATTACAGTACACAAAAAAAAAACAGTATACTAAAAATACGATACACTAAAAATATTCAAAAGAACATTAACAACAAAAAACTTATATATATATTTTTTTTTTATTATTTAACCAATCGAAAGACGGTACTTAAAAATACGATTTTGCGTTAGTGTAAACTGGAAGCGGCATCCGCTACGTCTTCAAGTATTGGTTCATGACATATATCTTAAGAAGTTTTTGAATATGAATGTTGATTTAGCTTGTTTTATTTCTTTTGGTAATTTATTGTATTGTTGAGCACCTTTGTACATAATATTATTTTTTCCATAATTTGTTCTTGGAACATGTAGTTTAATATCATCTGAGTTTCGTAATATATTTTTTTGTTGCATGTGTTGTTTTTTAATGAATTTAATTTGCGTGTGTGTATCATTAGTAAGTATTTTGCGAATTAGTAAGCAGTTTTGATAAATATATGTTTGTGAAATATTCATTAATTTAGAATCTTTGTAGACTTTTTCTGTTGGCATGAAGAAGTCATAATTAAATAGTCTTTTTATTAATTTATTTTGTGTTATTTGTAGGAAAGTATCTAGGTTTGACTTAGCAGCAGTTCCCCACACTTCTATAAGGTAGTCAATGTGAGGTTTGACTAGCGAATTATAGACTGCGTATCGTGCTTGCTGTGGAAGACAATGCACTATACCCCGCAATGCCCCCGTAAGCGATAATAATTTGGCTTTTACTTGCTCAAGATGAGGCTTCCACGTCAATTTGCTATCAATAGTTAGGCCGAGATACTTCTCCTGGTATACTCTATTGAGAGCTATTCCATTTATTGTCAGTGGCGTATATGGTGGTACTTTTTTATTTTTAGCTGCGAAAATGATATAATTTGTTTTTGCAATATTTATTGTCATAATATTTGTTTGGAACCATGTATTTAATAGGTTGAGATCGTGTTGTGCTTCAGCAACAGCAGTATCAATTGATTTGTCAAAGTAAAAAAGACTGGTATCGTCAGCATATAATGTTAGATCACCTTTTAACCCAATATTACAAATATTATTTATGTAAATAAGAAAAAGTAGGGGACCCAAAATCGACCCCTGTGGCACACCATATGTTATATTCTTTGGATTACTTTGTGTTTGACCCATCTTTACCACCTGACGTCTATTATATAGGTACGAGGCAAACATTTTGTGAGCAGTTCCAGTTATACCGATATTGTTCAATTTATTTAATAACAATGAATGACTAACTGTATCAAATGCTTTCTTTAAGTCGATAAAAATGCCAAGTGCTATCTTCTTGCTATCAATATTAATCTGTATTTTTGTTATGAGATCAACTGTTGCCGTTAGTGTGCTAGATTTCGGCCTAAAACCATACTGTTGTTGACATATAAATTTTAGAGAATCTAAATAGTTTTCTAATCGGTTGTAAAGTACTCTTTCATAGATTTTTGAAAATATTGGTAAAACTGAGATTGGCCTATAATTTCCAGGGTCTGATTTTGCACCATGTTTGTATATAGGTGTTACTTTAGCAATTTTTAAATTGTCTGGAAACGTTCCGTTTTCCAAACATTGATTTATACAGTTTGTTAATTCGTTTAATATTTCGTTTTTTACACTTTTGACTGATTTAACATTTATAGAATCTATACCGGAACTAGTATTGCATTTTAAGTTATCAATAATCTGTTTAATTTCATCTAATGTGGAGGGCATAAACTTACTTAGACTGGGGATATTGGTTCCAGTTACACTTGGTGATACATATTTATTTGTGCTATGTTGTGATTTAGGAATTTGTTCTGCAAGAATAGAGCCAATAGTTACGAAGTAGGCATTGAAAGTTTCACAAATTCCTTTTCTATCCGTTACATATCCAGTCTCTGTCTTTAGCTTAGTTGGAGTTGAGTACTCCTTTGTTTTGTTGTTTGAGAGGTTATTAATTAGTTGCCACATTTTAGCGGGTTCTTTTTTGCAGTCATCGAAAAGTTTCAGGTAGTATTTAGATTTTATGTTCTGTATATTTTTCGTAACTTCATTTCTTTTTTTTATAAAGCACTCTTCTTTCTGTTTGTCTTTCGGATTATTTTTATATATGGACCATAATATATTTCTTCTATTGATATCACTAATTATTGTTTTATGTATCCAATCTTGCCTTGGCGGGTTTAGTATTTTAATTTTACTAACTTTACTGTCATTAATGCTCTTTAATAATTTTTCTTCCAATAATGTATAGTCATTGCCTTTAGTTATAGTGTGGTTATCAGTCATAAGTTCACATAGTTTGTCATAATCTATAGATTCATATACCACCCTTTTCAAAGTTTCCGGTTCGTATCTTTTTATTTCACAATATAATTGCTTATGGTCCGAGATTGGTGTGTCTACGATTGCAAGGTGAAAATTAGTTCCTTTCAAATTGGAACAAACATGATCTATGATGGTTCTTGATACGGTGGATTGACGGGTGCAGTATTTTTCATCGATTTTGTTTAAGGTCCTGTAACCATGTTCCTGAAGTATCTCCTTGTATTGTGTGGTTATACGTTCAGTTTTCAGTAAATTAATATTAAAATCACCAAAACATATAGCCCGCTTTCTTTCATGAAGTTGCATTGAAAAAGTATCTATGAAATTGGTAAAATTAGTTACACCTGGTAATTTATACCTTTTTATTATTTTTTACTACCTATATTCACCATTCCGAAACGATATGTAATCTATAAAATACAGCTCGCTAAAGCTACAGAAGCCATTTAAAGATAGACTGTCGGACAGACAGACGGAGCGTAGGCTTAGTAATAGGATTCCATTGACTCCCTTTGGGTATGGAATGCAAAAATTATACGCATCGAATTGAGAACTTATTTGAAGTTTTTTTGTTAGCATGAATGACGAGACGAGCAGGACGCTCGCCTGATGGTAAGCGCCACGCCTGCTCATAAACAGAAGCAAACCCACACAGAACTTTAAATAACAAAGCACTGCATGACACTGGACTGCGCTCGTCACCCCGAGACATAAGGTGTTAAAAATCTCACAATGCCCAGTAATTTCACGGGCTTGAATGTCCTTCAAACCGGAACACAACAGTGCTTACACACTGTTGCTTGGCGGCAAAAATAGACAAAGCGGTGGTACCAAGCCAGCCGGCCTCTCGCATACGAGGGACCTACCACCTTGTGCGAGGTCCTTTTGAGGTCGGATAAAAATGTTTTAATAGGGTAGTTTCCTATATTGAATTTTATACATTATTTTATAAGTAACAGAAAATGATACACAAAAGAAACCCTTTTATTAAAACACAATCAAAATTGGTTCAGAAATGTGCCCGCAGTTATGACTTTAAATGTTGGTATGAGGAGAAGTGTGGATGTAGTAGGGATATCTCACTATCTCGCTTGCACTCGTGCACCATAATGAACATTTTACACGGTGACGTCAAAGGTTGCATCGTCTGTCATTTGACAATTACCCCCTCTACAGGATTTGAATGGCTTCTAACTTATTTATTTTTGGTCCGATTTATAAAATTCTTTCTGCAATATATTTTGAGTAACGTAACTTATTGATGTAAATAATAAAATAAAACTAGTCAACTACCCTATTATGGTTAAAATTGGCCTTATGTAACGTTAGATCATTCGCTTAATACTTTAAGGTAATTTACCATAACCGACTACGGTAATCTAGTGCAAACTAATTAACTAGGTTTTAAAACCAGTTCTGTGATTTAAAATCAAATGGTATGTCCTTCTTCAAACGTGATGTAATGGACCTATAGCTTGACTGTGCTATGAGCGACGGTAACCACTTACCATTAGGTGGGATGTCAGTTAGCTTTCGGGTATTTGTTTTTAGATCACAGATACTTTCTAGAAGGTAGGTCTCTTGTAGGCAAGCGACTGTGTAGTAAACTACCACCGTTTTTCTATTTCTTCCATCAAGCAATATTATCTAAGCACTCTAGTGTTCGGGTTTGAAGCACGTTGAAGCGGATAAAATTACTGGGCATTATGTAACTAACATGCTATGTTTCGGGGTGCAGAGAGCAGTATTTGTAGTTTGTAATGTCACAATTCGCTTCTGTTTATGGGCGCTTACTCGTACCATGGGCGAGCGACCTGCTCGCCTCGTAATTTGGACGAATAAAAAACTATAGTACACAAATCAGCCGAATTATACCACCTTGATTGAGATCGTCTTTTCATGCTACAAAGCTGACTTAACCACTAGGCTCAAGATATGAGGCATATGACATCACCTACAAGTATCTATGCCATTCAATCTGTCAAAGATCATCGATAATGAACATTTGGTGCGAGACAACCACGGGTCGTCGACCATGCAAATGTGAAGCACATTGTACTGGGTCAATCACACGCGACGCCGGATGAATGTTAATCATATACTACATATCCGCATGTACTGTTTATTTGCCAGTGTTCTTGAAAAATGTTGAAATGTTCATTATATTGTTTATTGAAATTATTACAGGTGCAATTGTAGCGACAAATCGACTACACCTGTACGAGTATTGTAAATAAGTAACTCTAGTTTACCGGTCACAAATTCGATTATGTATATTGAATTATTATAATATGTGTGGCATTCTAGCCCATAAACGAATGGATCAGAGGGGCTAGCACGTATAACTTGCGAGAACGTTTTCGTATCAAAATGTCAAAAAAAAATTGAACCCTCATATTAATGCTAGATCCTTCGTTCTCGATTCGAATACTTATTCGTAAGTTGTTCGTGCTCGCCCCCCTGTTTCTTTTATTTGACATACGCACTCACGCCTGTAATCCCCGAAGGGGTAGGCAGAGGTGTAACCAGTACACCCACATTTCGCCGAGCGTATCTCCGTCCCACGATGTGATAGCGGGCGAGCCTATCGCCATACCGGGCACATATTCCAGACTCCGGGCTGATACTGAGAATTTCGTAATAGAAAAACCCAGTACCACTTTACGCGACCCGGGGATCGAACCCGAGACCTCAGCGTTAGCCTCAATCGTAACGCGTATGCATTACAACTGCGCCACCGAGGCAGTCATTTGAAAGCTCGATTAATCGAGGTTGTTGTTAGTTTGAAGAGAATCTGTATGCCCGTTTCAATAAACGGAGAAACAATTGTAATACAATTATTACAATTGTTTTCTAATAAACGTCGCGACGTGTTGGAGTTAGATTATAAAAATCAGAATACGTGAAGGGTTCTCATTCAAAGAACAACCAACAAAAAACTAGAGATAATCAACTTATGTTTTTAAAAAAAAATGCACAACCCAGCACATTTATTTTTTATTTAGTACGCCAAAGGTGACCAAAAAGTGCAATATTTAAAATTGCTTATCAGATAATTTCATTTTGCGCGATTCAGGTACCTTTTAAAACAAGATTCAGCCAAAACCGTAAAACTGCACGCAAAATGTATGATATGGATAATACTCGGTTAAAACATTTTAAAAATGCTATTTAGATAACGATATGCCCATTTTGTTTAAAAAAGTACTCTACTCACGTAGTTAACCCTGTATAATTGCTAAGAGCAATAATAATACTAGCGCTGTATTATATACGTCCCACTGCTGGGTACAGGCCTTCTCTGAATGAGAGGGGTTAGGCTTTAGTCCACCACGCTGGCCTAATGCGAGTTGGCAGACTTGACATACCTTCGAAATTCTTATGAAGAACTTCTCAGGTAATGCAGGTTTCCTCACGATGTTTCTTTCACCGTTAAAGCAAGTGATAATTAACAATGAATACACACATAACTTGTATGACGTGTATGCACTTGGGGCTGGTTTCGAACCTGCTACTTTCGTTCTCGACAGTCCATACCACTTCCCGCTGAGCTATCACTGCTTAATGAGAATAATGAGCATCAATGAGTTTTAAATTCCACAAGTGAAATATGCCTTGAATAGGAAACAATTCTCATAATTTTTTTATGTTATTCCAGTATAAAGCTCGTATTATAGAACAACACTCAATTTGCTAAGTGTCGATTTCAGTACACGTGATTGGTCCATTTTTGGCGCCAAACAAAAACGGACCAATCACGTGTACAGAAATCGACTATTAGCAAAGAGCTTACATAATTTTTGTTCTATAATACGGGCCTAAAAGTAAAACAATAATGGATATTCACTGGCTCTTCATTGGACTGATACACTGATAGGCTGTTTCCCATAACATAACAGAATCTCACGCCTTCATCCCCGAAGAGGGAGACAGAGGTGCAATTAGTGATGCGTCCATGTTTTACCGAGCTTATTTCCGTCCTATAATGTGATAAGGGGCGAGCCTTTCGCCATACTGGGCACACATTCTGATCCCGAGCAATTTATGTGTGATTTTTCTGATCGAAAACTCAAAACACAAATTTCGATTGCCCATCTATAGTACGCTGCAACAAGACTAATGAAGCGATGGAAACACGAACGCGTGATGATTATAATCTAATAACGACCTTATACTTACACAAACAAGTATTGGCCCCTGAAGTGCCCGATCAGGTTTGGATGGGCGAACATTGACTGCATATTCGCACTAATTCGTAAAAAAACGAAAATTCGAAGCACAATATTTGACTATGTTTAATTATTATTAATGTTTAATTAATTTTATGTTTATTCAATAATATATTATTGAATGATGGAATTAAAATTGGGTAGAAAATATGGCCGCAGTTCATGTTTTAAAATATTGGTACAAGCAAAGGGAGTAGAGGGAAATCTCACTATCACTTTCGCACGCGTGCACCGTAATGACGTGACTTGCCTGTGACGTAACTTGCCATGTCGTGCATCCTCTTTCCGTCATTTGACAACTACGCCCTCCAGGAGATTTAATTGGCTTCTAACTTGTTTATTTTTGAGTTGATGTATATAATTATTTCGATAATAGATTTTAAGGAACGTGACTTATTGATCACGATATTAATCAAATACCCTATTATAATCGTAGTGCGTAGGCTTAAAAACAAACTTAAAGAATTGGGTGTCAATTCAAGCTCCAAATGAAAATTAAATGTGCTTCAATTCTGTAAACCGCTAGCTGTAAGAGGCAATTTAATTTAAGTCCTATAGGAAGGGCAATGCTCTGACAGGCCGTCGAGACGTCGAGCTTGCAGACGACGTAAATATACGTCTATATGCACTCATTACTGGGAAAGGACGCGAATTGCTACGTGGTGTAAACGATGAGAGATAAATAAATAAATACACCCAACAGTCACACACATAGTCCTGACCCCACACTAGGTTAACCTGTATCGTGGGTATCAAGAACTACGAGGGACTTGCGGTCCCACAACACTCAGACCCGAGACAAATATTAGTGGATCACACAAACATTTGTCTCGGTGCGGGAATCGAACCCACGGCCTCTCGCTTCGCAGCCGGCTACTCGCCCGCTGCGTCATGGAGGAGATTTAAAAAGGTAGTTTTGAGGTAAGCTACCCCATGGGCGTACCCAAAATGTTGGTCTAAGGCAGTTGCCTAAGAGGGTTGGCAGTTTGGAGGTAAGGAATTTTCTGTGGATAAATAATTCAGCATAAATAGAAATGTAAATGTAATATAAATAGAAATGTGCATTTAATACAGTAGGTACACCTGTACGCACTCACACCTGTACTCCCCGAAGCGGTTGGCAGAGGTGTAACTAGTACACCCACATTTCGCCGAGCTTATGCACATCCCATGATATTATATGATATGGCAAGCCTGTTGCCATACCGGATACAATTCCAGACTCCAGGCTGATACTATTTAATGATAGAAAACCCCAATATCACTTTACCCGACCCGGGTATCGAACCCGAGACCTCAGGACAACACTCGTACCGCGTACGTATTACAACTGAGCCACCGAGGCAGTCATACAGTAAGTAGGTTCTTAGGTAATTAAGTATTTATTTTAAAATCAATGTTCTCGGATCTTCTATAAATAAAGCAGTGGGAGGCAGAAAGTAGTAGTACTCCTGGTCCAGGGGGGACAGCTGACCTATCCTGTCCCAACTTCGGTATGCCCATGTACGCGACCGAGACTAGGAGACAGCGACGCGTGACGCGAGTCAGACGAGAGCGACAAGTCCGCTTTGTATGAAATCGCATGAAAATGGCCGCGCATCGCGTCCCGTGGTATCCAGTCCCGGTCGCGTACGTCAAAACAAACTCTATATTTTAATATTAATAAATATTAAGATTAGCGTAAATAATGGGGCAATGATGTATAGGGCACTTTCAGTACTTTTGAATGACATTTTATCACCTTGGGTGACTGTTGTCTTAATACGCCATTGAATTACCAATTGTTGTTTGATAGAGTTGCAGAATCAACACACTAGTAATATGTGTATTTATATAATTATGTATGCAATATATATACATATATTTATATTTACATTATGTATTTATATTCAGTTTTTTTTTTTTTTTTACTAGCCCTTTATTATATACGTCCCACTGCTAGGCACGGGCCTCCTCTACTGAATGAGAGGGGTTAGGCCTTAGTCTACCACACTGGCCTAATGTGGGTTGGCAGACTTCACATACCTTCGAAATTCTTATGAAGAACTTCTCAGGTATGCAGGTTTCCTCACGATGTTTTTCCTTCACCGTTAAAGCAAGTGATAATTAACAATTAATATACACATAACTTAGAAAAGTCAGAGGTGTATGCACTTGGGGCTGGTTTCGAACCTGCGACTTTCGTCTCGACAGTCCATACCACTCCCCGCTGAGCTATCACTGCTATTTAATTATATTATAGTATTATTATGTACAATAAGTTTACGTATTAGTATTTATTTCTATATATTTAATAATAGGCTCCCCTCCATCTCATTACTTTTATACACCTGCCTTGTTTTTTCTCTGCACCGCCCAATGGTTGACTGGTGAGAATGCCTCTGGCATTAAGTCCGCCTGTACATATTTTGTATAAAGTGTATTAAATAAATAAATAAATTACCCTAGACAACTGTGCAATTATTGTAAACTAAAGATATTGCTTATATCGGGCATAAATTCCAAATTCAGGCAAGTCATTTTATTTGTGAATCGAAAACACAAACACAAATTTCACGATTTCGCAGCCTAAATCCGCTATTTCTAGTGACCAATGGCTACTTTTTATTGCGTTAAAAGTATGGTTTAATAAGAAAATACAATACAGAATCCGCACTCGCTTACACTACGCACTCGCCACTACGATCCACGATCGAGTGACACGGAGCGACACCCTATCAATCAAGCTATGCGCATCTTCTGACGTTGCCTACTATCCTAGGAATAATTGTGAGGGACTCCAAGATTCTTTACGTCGCGTCACACAAATTCAGTATCTTATCATTTTTAAGACCGTCTCGGTGGCGCAGTTGTAATGCGTAGGCGTTACGACTGAGGCTGACACTGAGGTCTCGGGTTCGATTCCCGAGTCGTGTAAAGTGATATTGGGTTTTTCTATCATGAAATGCTTAGTATCAACCCGGAGTCTGGAATTGTGCCCGATATGGCGATAGGCTCGCCCCTTATCACATCATGGGACGGAGATACGGTCGGCGAAATGTGGATGTACTGGTTACACCTCTGCCTACCGGCGAGGATTACAGGCATGAGTGCGTACGTACGTTATCATTTTTAACCGAAGAAAAAAGGAGGATTTCACATAAGAATATGTAAGTGCAATAAGGCCTAGCATTTCAAATCTATGATATAAGAAGGCGGACTCTAGCATTCAGCCGGTATAACACCAGGCAGATCGAAAAAAAGGTAATTTTCTAAAGTATATTTAGAAGTTCAATAATAATCTTTTATTATAACTTCTTGGAGATACACACACGACATTCTTTCAAGTATCGATAGCAAAAAGCACACACATATTTTATAGATTCCTCGAACCGGTAAGGAAAACCCGGTTGATTCGTTTTGCAAGCGTTACGTGGTAGTTGTGCCAGCCGGTGCCGGCGCCGCTCCGTGACGCAAGCGCAGTGTAATCATGCTTGTTGAAAAACATAACACTATTATAACAAGCACAATGTATAGGTAATTATGATTGGTTCCATTAACATTCGGCTGTCCTGCCGCAGCTCACGTGATAGGACCCACTTAATGATATCCGTGGTGCTTTACATCTGGCTTCTCCAGTTGTAAATGTCCTTGTGCCTGAGGTTAAGACCTCCTTTGTTCATTATTTTGTCTCCCGTTTGGCTATGGAGGGAAATGGACAATTATTATTTCCAACTCCTCCCTTATTTTGCCTATTTGATTCATTTCGTTGCGGGATAAAGACAGATTTGCATTCCCAGAGACTCGCCGAGCTTCATTGCTCGGTGTCGAAATATGCGTACCGCTGTCGATCCTGGCTTACAGGAGTTACAGTGGCGGGTGTGTGGGCGGGATAGTCTCGTGTCCTGCCGCTATAATTGAATTTGTACAAGTTAGGTTGGTGGAAAGTAGAGGAAGAGGCGCTTGACACATAAAAATAAGACTTAAGTGCACAGATATAAAAGTCTGTCTTTGCGCACCCTCGCCACTACACTTCCCAGACGGCGCGTCGTATCGTCTCGGATCACGACGTTAGCTCGTCTTCCTTATCGAATTACATTTTATTAGTTAAATACATATAAGCCCACACCTATATCCCGAAGGGGTAGTAAGCACATGTGCATCTAGTGGTCCTACAGTTCATTGAGATTTTTCCGTCTCATGATGTGACAGGTATGTATCCTATCGCTATATAGGGGAAAATTGTTGATACGTTATTAAAAAAAGAAATGGCGGCCTTAACTGTACCAACTTGACTCTTGTTCATTAGGGACCTGCGAGAAGTACGCTATCAGACGTTTAAAGATGAAGGCAAATGTCTAAAGTAGGTCTAAAACCTAAAAGAATCATATCATAGAAAGAAAATCCGGAACAAATCCAGAAGTCAAGGGGGAAAAAATCACTTAAAAGTTGCTTCAAAATTCGAAGACAGGATTAATTCATCGAGTGAGAAAGCCTGAAAAAACTGCAACCGTTCAAAAGAAACCAATACAGTAATAAACTACAATATCTCACTATAATAAAACACAAATACAAAAGAAAATCGTGATTAAATACCATGATAAGGTAGAAATGGCCAACCTTGTTCCCATTACAGAGATATCTGCAATTGATGAGACTCATCAACTAGTCGGTCTAGAATTAATGCGTTATTAGATCTATGATCATCTGTGACGTATTTGTAATGAATGGCGGTAATGACGTCGCGTCGCGTGGAAACGACATATGTTCGGTAGAGAAGAATAGAAACTCTTATTCCTACATACAACCATTAAAATAATCCTAGTGATCGAATAAAAAAACAACGTTTTACTTTTAAAACATTGTCGAGGTGGTAGGTCCTTCATATGCGAAAGGGTAGGTACCGCCACTTTATCTATTTCTGCAGCTATGCAGCAGTGTGTAAACATTGTTGGGTTCCGATTTGAAGGACACTGAAGCCAGAGATTTACTGGGTATTATGTCTCGGGGTGACGAGCGCAGTCCAATGCCATGCAATCCATTGTACTTCAAAGCTCTGTGTGGTGTTGTTTTTGTTTATCGGCAGCTCTGCCATCAAGCGAGCGACCTGCTCGTTTCGTCATTCAGAATAATAAAAGAACTCATCATACCAATAAAGTTCTCTATTAACTCACACCAGTAGACCTAGTACAAGTTTTAATAGTTCTCCTAAACGATGAAAGTTTTCGTTTTCTCTCAATACTTGACGTATTAGTAGCCACTAATGGGAACTATGATGAATTAAAATTAATAATATGGTTAAATTTATTTCATATTAGTCGAATATGAAATTTGTTTTCAAGCGATTCTTTCCTTTACTACCGTATGTATTACTTGTTTGACAATTCGACGGTAGTAATTTTAAACGAATTCGTAATTTCGTATTTGTAACTCGTACTAGGCCTACAGACCTGTTCATTCGAACCCCAGGACCTCACAATACCCAGCTAACATGCCCCGAGATGATAACCATTTCTCATATTACAGATAAAGTGATTTGTCTGCGTGCACAAAACACCACATCCGTAATACACACGTATTCCTTTGTTGGAGATTGTATTGTGCTGTGTGCCGACACAATGCACGCGACTAATGGACGACGTGGCTACTAAGTACTGTTAGCTTGTACTTGCAAGTAATGTTTTGATAAGATTAGCAGTCAAGTTAATTCTTTAGCATCTAAAAATAAATTAAAAAAGTAAAGCTTAGTAATGAGTAGCAGAGCTCGCTGTAGACACTTTTGTCTACGGCATGAATGGGCCGGCTCGTCCGGGTCGTTACCACTGTCTCACAGAAAATCGACGTAAAGTAGCAGCTTGCTGCTGCGTTTCGTACGGTAAGTGAGATATCCGGAGGCCCAAACCCCCTCCCCTTCCCAATTCCTTAATTATCCCTTTCCTTTAAGGTCGGCAACGAACCCATGATTCTTTTGGTATTGTGGGCGTACATGGGCGGTGGAGATCACTTACCATCAGGTGACCCACTTGCTCGTTTGCCGGCCTATACCATAAAAAAAGTAATGTCTTTGCAACTGGTAATGAAATGCTATTTTTTAATTCGATTTTAGCAGAGGCCAGCCAACAAGCATGTGGTTCATCCGATGGTAAGTGATCTTTACTGCATATGAACACAGACGACACTAAAATAATCATGGACGCGTTGTTGACCTTAAAGGAAAGGGATAAGGGGAAAAGGATGCCTCCGGATACCTCACTCACCGCACGAAACGCTGCTGAAGACAATTGTAACAATCCAATCGAGCCGGTGCATTCGTCCTGTAGACAAAACTGTCTACAGCACGGCTCTACGCTCCTCCGTCGACGTCTCAAATATGTTTTGGCAGATCCCAACGACTCCATCACAGTCGCTATCGAAGCAGCACTTTCCTTGCCCCACCCGAATCGCAATACGCGATCCCGATATAGGACACGCCTGCGAGTCCAAAGAGCTCCCACAACTGGCCCTCGGCATAATGATGTGCAGAGGCGGCCCTAAACTATACTCCCAAGCGATTGCTCAAGCTGAGGTCTGAGCCTTCTATAAGGCGCCTCTGTGCTTAATAGCTACTAAAAACACTATATATATTTCTGGCTAGAGCGCTGGCTTTATTGTCAGGTGAAGCTGTAAAAGCAATATAGGCTAACAGCACAAATCTATTCGAAAAAAAAGAGTTCAGATTGGGTAGATTTTGCTGTATAGGGTGGCAGTCTTAAAATAATCTGGAGTAATGCTTATGAGACACTAATACTTAATGCTTTTAACCTCTTTTCATCTATAAATATCAAACATTTTATACTATTTAATTTCAATAAAGTAGTCTGCCCAGAGGGGTTGACGTCAGGCAGACGGCCGTTCGTAAAAACTACAATACTAATCTTTCCGTAACATGTGTTAAAAAGCATGTTGCACCAACCCCACCGCGAGTGGGATAAGTGGAAGCAAGCGAGCAAGTGGAAAAGGAAGACAGTTGACGATAGAAGGTGATGATAGGTCAAGTTTATTCATGTTGCTAGAAAAAAAAGACGTATTTTATGGGCCTAATTGTTTCTTTTGCCTACAATGACATTTAAATATTTTGAGTCTAAGTTTGCGCAGATTAAATCCATATCTTCCTCAACTAAATTTAACCTTCTCTGCAAGGAAGTTTATCTTCAAGGTTCCACGTAAACAAATAAAAAACATCATTACAATAATGTTTAGTCTTTATTTCTATTAATATGTCACGTATTATATTAAAATATTTATCAGTAACTACAGTTATGGGGGTTTCGTGACCACTTTGAAAAACTATGAAGGCGTATTTATATAATCCGCGGCGCTGTAATACGAGTGGTAGAGCCACGCTGTAGTCAATTTTGTCTACAGCATGAATGGGCCGGCTCGTCCGGGTCGTTACCACTGTCTCACAGAAAACTGGCGTAAAGTAGCAGCTTGCTGCTGCGTTTCGTACGGTGAGTGAGATATCCGGAGGCCCAAATCACCCTCCCCTTCCCAATCCCTTATTATCCCTTTCCTTTAAGGTCGGCAACGCGCCCATAATTTTTTGTATTATGGGCGTACATGGGCGGTGGAGATCGCTTACCATCAGGTGACCCACTTGCTCGTTTGCCGGCCTATACTATAAAAAAAAAAAAAAAAAATGTGCAAGATAATACCTCTGCCGTACAATTAAGCTGTGGAACAGTAGGCCTAGTATGAGTTTTAATAGTTCTCTTAAACGACGAAAGTTTTCGTTTTCTCTCCATATGTCAAGTATTTAGTAGCCACTAGTGGGAAATATGATGAATTAAAATTAATAATATGGTTAATTTTATTTCATAATTAGTCGCATATGAAATTTGTTTTTAAGCGATTCTTTCCTTTATTTCTAGATATCGGATGAAATAATAGTTTGACACTTCGAAGGTAGTAATTTTATATGAATTCGACAACTGTGAACGTATTCGTAACTCGTACTAGGCCTACTGTTTACGGTATACGTGTTCCCTCCTTACTACAATACGGGGTCCTTTGGAAATGTGAAGCAATTAGGCAGCCCGGCATAATTACACAATTACACATTGATGTGGTATCCATTCCAATACCCATCTACCCCGAAGGCGAATATGGTCAGCCCACTGCCACTTCAACTTAATAATTCGGCCATATCAGCAATTTTACCTCTCCGACGGATCACCTTGTTTATATATCAGATACTTTAAGTATAGCCCCATAATATCAATAAGCATCGTAGCTGAAGTATCGACTTCACAGTAGCATATAACGTATGTGGTGTGCGTGCGTATGCGCAGGAAGCGATCGTTTTCCGCAACTGTTTCCGGTTGTACCCGCTCATTATTCTGCTGGATGTCTAAGAGGTACCCTGATAAGTTTGTATAATGCTCTAAGCTGATGTTCAGCATAATTTAAGAATAAGTTCACGCCTCCATCCCTCAAGGTGTAGTTAGAGGCAGACATTTAGAGGTAGCATGCAACAGCATAGCTGCAACCTCGAGTCAATAAGCGAAGGTAACCGTTTATCGCCAGAAAGGCCGTCAGCTCGTCTGTTCTCGAAGCCCAAAGAAGGTTTAAGTAATGCACCGAGAAGAGGCATGCATGTCGTCATACGCACAGAACACAGGACCTATTTCTGTGTCATACTAGGCACATACTCCAACACCCGCAACTTTAATATTTTCAAATCAAAATACTCGATGATTTTATTGTCCGACCTGTGGGCTTAGCATATGCAACACGAGATAGTTTTGTCGACTCAATTTGTACTGAAAACCCAGATTTATCTGGGTATCTCTATATGTACTAGTACTTTCGACCTCTCTGTGGTATTATGTCTACGAACCCTAATATGTCGACGTAATTTTATCGAATGTTGACACTTTTACGCGAAATATTTTTCGTCAATCTCTCTCTCAAGTAATCTCTCTCGTTCGGGATCGAACCCTTGATCTAACAAAATTCACAGTCTAAACACATTGCAACTAATCCAACGAGGCTCCTTCTAAGCTTTATCCATCCAATTTTTACACAATCGCAAAAGATAGGTCATCCCTTTACAAATATTCAAAATTGTTCACATGTTACGAATAAAGGGATCGCAAAACAAATTCACAAAGGGCGGACCTTCGAAATTAAAAACGCAATTGTATACGAAATTAATATGCCAGCCGTGATCATGTTGAGATAAAAATTCGACGCTCAAAGCGGTTGGGGTTTGGGCCCTTCGGTAGCGGGAAATTGAAGCAAAGATCAAAGACTATTCCTCACACCCGTTGTAACTCCTGTAAGCCAAGGTCGACAGTTGCACGGATGATGACAGCGAGCAGTGAAGATCGGCGAGTCTCTGGAAATGGGGGCAACCGTCTTTATCCCGCAACGAAATCAATCAAATAGTAAAACAAATTGCACTGAACTCGTCATCAAGTACCATTGTACTAAAATTAGTGTAATCACTTTACCGTGCCAAAAGACCCAAAAAACAGTGCGAGAACGACTCGCGCTTCGATAATGCCGTACCATCCCTATACGCAGCAGACGAGCTGGCGAGAAAAGGGTCGGAACAGAGGGTGTTGGGCCCTAGTCCAATAGTTCCACTACCCTTTAATCAGCTAAGGTCATGGCTACGCCACAGAACGCTTGAACAACATGCAGATCAATGGGCAAACAACAGTGCGTGCAGACAATCCCGGGAAACGGTGCCACACCCGGATGCACGTTTAACAAAGCGCCTGCTATCCTTAGACAGGACATCCCTATAATCGTAGGCAATATTACAGGACATTGCCCACTTAATTTATATGTTCTAGGTGTAACCGACAACCCCCTATGTAGGGGATGTCTGTCGGCTGATGAAACAGCTTCACACGTCATCCTGGAATGTGAAGGTATAGCTACACAACGGGCGGAAATCCTCAACACACCGAGGTCACTCCGAGAAGCCTGTGGAGACACCAGGAGGATCCTGGGCTTCTGGTCGGAGTTAGGCTGGCTAGATCTCTAGCCGGCACAAACTTCACGCACAATGGCCCGTCATTCAACGGGCTAAGTGCGGAGAAAAGGAGCCCACAATCAACAATCAACCATCCCTATAACACATAATTATTTTTTAATGATAGGCAGCTTGCCCCAACCCCAACCCCAAAAAGGTCGATGTCAGGCAGGCGTTCGATCGTAAAAATTACAAGCTAAATCTTTCTGTAACATATGTTAAAGGAATGTTGCGCCGACGCCACTGCAAATGAACTAAGGGCAGGTGGCAGGAAGGAAGCATAGGCAGCTAGGGAGTAAATGGGCCAATATGATATTGCACCCAAGGCCAATATCACCTGTATATGGTGCAATCTGGGGATCAACGGATGAAGCAATGGCGAATAGTTCCGCTGTGGGTTGTGGGATTCAGACGGCGCGGCGGGTCGTCCACCGTCAAATCTTTATAGGAGACAGACCCTGACATTGAGTCGGGATATCGCCAGGCAGAAAGAAAGATATTGGCAGCTACCTTATAATATATAGAGCCTTACAATAACTTACTTACTTAGAAGGTAGATGTCCAAACAACGCATACTCACAATCGTAAGCTGAAAATTCGCTAAGTGTGATGTGTTTACTTGCACACAAACGCAGACGGGAAAAATGTGTTTCATGCATTGATTTATAAATGAGGATCATAAATCACATTTTACAAGGTGGTAGGTCACTCGTATGCGCGAGGCCGGCTGGGTTAGTACCACCGCTTTGTCTATTTCTTCCGCCAAGCAACAGTGTGTAAGCACTGTTGTGTTCCGGTTTCAAGTACATTGAAGCCAGTGAAATTACTGAGCATTATGAGAATTAACACCTTATGTCTCGGGGTGACGAGCGCAGTCGAGTGTCATGCAGTGTTATTTAAAGTTCTGTGTGGCGTTGCTTCTGTTTATTAGCAGGCATGACGTTTACCATCAGGCGAGCGACCTGCTCGTTTCGTCACTCAATCTTATAAAAAAAAAACACAATATGGTGTGCAGTTATTAGTATGGTGATCGTAGTTTGGAGCCATATATAGCTCCAATTTTACGGCTTCAATTTCGGGCGTGTACTTAATTTCTATTGAGTAGTTATTCTAAGAGATAGAGCCCTTTAAATTTAGGAAAATCAGAGAGACAGCGTAGGGTCAATAACACGGTGCCGTTAGTACTCTTTAGGTACGGAAAAAGGCCCAAAGAAATCACCCCTCTTACAAAAGAGCCACAACTGAAAGGCTAAAAGGCTCTGAATGTAGATTGGCTTCTCAGAGCAAACTCTACAGATTGCTTTCTCGCAGATTATTTGTAATCAATATCACATCATGTTCAAAGGTCAGGCCATAAAATCCGCTTGTAAGAGCGGAAGCGGACGTAGTAACAAGATCGCTACATCCTTTATAATATACATAATTGTATGTACACACACAAACGATCACAAACACACGCACACACATACTACTGCTTCTGGTTGACATCCAAAATGAAAACCAGCGCCAAGCACTTAAGTGTTTGGCATATGCCGATTTGGATCCTTTTGGCACGGTCGTGGTGGGACATATACCGACCACAGTGGGTGGGTATCTAGGTATCCCCCACCTATTACTTATAAAAATATTTTTTCTGCATCAATTGTACATGTACCACCTAACGCCTGCCAATAAATGCTTTCTTTCTTTCTTTTCTTTGAGATTGCATAATATAAAATGTATATAGTCCGTTGACCCCCCTGTATTAGGGGGTATTGTCAATATCACGTGGAAATTACAAAGGTGAAGTTCCAAAATAATTTAAATGTGAATATACTATATTTTTTGTCTACAGCATGGATGTTCCGGCTTGACCGGGTCGTTGCCACGGTCTCAAAGAAAACCGACGTAAAGTAGCGGCGTACTCCCGCGTTTCGTACGGTAAGTGAGATATCCAGAGGCCCAAATCCCCCTCCTTTTCCCAACCCCTAAATCACCCCTTTCCTTTAAGGTAGGCAACGTGCCCATGATCTATCATGCGTATCTACGCTTTGCGAAATGTGGGTGTACTGGTTACACCTCTGCCTACCCCATCTAACCTCTACTCATCCGATTACAAACATTCCCGGACACGGAAACCCGCACAATATGTGTAATTATATACGTAAGGACAATGTCGTCTTAATAAATACATTATTGAGGAAAATAACTGAATATATTGAGAAATAAATATCTTAAACCGTATATATATTGTGTTTATTATACGTAATTAATAGATTATGCGCATCCTAGTTAAGGGGCAGACAGGTATTAACCTTTCCTCATGTAATTATAATCTTAAATTTGCATTCATTTGTTAATTAATTATTATTGAAATGGCAATGTTCTAACGGGGAGTGGTATTGATTGTCTAGACAAAAGGCGAAGATTCGAAACGAGCCTTATACATCTCTAACTTTTCTAAGTTACGTGTGTATTCATTGTTAATTATCGCTCGCTTTAACTCTGAAGTAAAACATGAGGAAACCTGTATACCAGAGAATACTTCATAAGAAGGTAAGGTTCACAAGTTGATAGGTCCGTCATATGCGAGCGGCCGTCTGGGTTGATACCACCCCTTTTCTATTTCTGCCGTCAAGTAACAGTGTGTAAGCTCTGTTGTGTTTCGGTTTGAAGGACATTGAAGCCAGTGAAATTACTGGGCAAGATGAGACTTAACATCTTATGTCTCGGGATGACGAGCGCAGTTCAGTGCCATGCAGTGTTCTGTAATCCAGAGTTTTGTGTGACGTTGCTTCTGTTTATGGGCAGGCGTGACGTTTAACTTCAGGCGAGCGACCTTCTCGTCTCGTCATTCAAGCAAATAAAAAAATAAAAAGTATGTAAGGCAAATTATAATACTAATACTAGCTCTGTATTATATACGTCCCACTGCTGGGCACGGGCCTCCTCTACTGAATGGGAGGGGTTAGGCCTTAGTCCACCACGCTGGCCTAATGCGGGTTGGCAGACTTCACATACCTTCGAAATTCTTATGAAGAACTTCTCAGGTATGCAGGTTTCCTCACGATGTTTCCTTCACCGTCAAAGCAAGTGATAATTAACTATTAATACACACATAACTTACAAAAGTCAGAGGTGTATGCACTTAGGGCTGGTTTCGAACCTGCGAACCTTTCGTCTCGACAGTCCATACCACTCCCCGCTCTGTAAGTCTGATTTTTAATGAACAAAATATTACCTAAGGATTAGTAGTTGCATAACTTAGCTGAATCCGCAGAAAAAAACGAGTAATAAAAGTAAATCTATTTATTGCCATACCATTAATTAAACAATTTTATTGCATCAAACAAAAAACTCTATTACAAATTCAAGTCAAAGCTATAAACAAATTCTAGAATTTTCAAATTAGCGAAGTCAACGCCCGAAGTTGATAGCGAATATACATACATACATACGCACTCACGCCTATAATCCCCGAAGGAGTAGGCAGAGGTGTAACCACACCCACATTTCGCCGAGCGCATCTCCGTCCCATAATGTGATAGGGGGCGAGCCTATCGCCATATCGAGCACAGTTCCAGACTCCGGGCTGATACTGAGCATTTCGTTATAAAAAAAACCAATATCACTTTTACCCGACCCGGGGATCGAACCCGAGACCTCAGCATCAGTCTCAGTTGAAACACATACGCATTACAACTACGCCACCGAGGCAGTTGATATAGAAGTGCAGTTTTATTACCTTAAGTCGCGGATAAACTTCTCATGTGTTCTAGGATCGTTGGTAAATCGCCCACGTGCGGTATTTCCAACATTCTTTACACGTGCATATGTCGAATACATTAGCGATTATTGAAATTCATTTATTATTTGTCCTTTGATTATTAGCTGTTGTTTTGATTACACAACATTGATAAATAATTGTGTAATACTGCGCAAAAATTTGCACTAACTGTCCATTGGAAACCGGGTAGAAAAAACATGCGAGGCAGTCTTTGGGGACTGCCGATAGAAGTGAAAACGAAGTAACTTGTGAATTGTGTCGTCGAGCTATTAAATTATTATTTTTGGTTTGTAAAGAAGTACATACGCACTCATACGCACTCACGCCTGTAATCCCCGAAAGGGTAGGCAGAGGTGTAACCAGTACACCCACATTTCGCCGAGCGTATCTCCGTCCCATGATGTGATAGGGGGCGAGCCTATCGCCATAACGGGCACAAATTCCAGACTCCGGGCTTTTCGTAATAGAAAAACCCAATATCACTTTTACCCGACCCGGGGATCGAACCCGAGACCTCAGCGTCAACCACAGTCGTAACGCGTACGCATTCCAACTGCGCCACCGAGGCAGTGTAAAGAAGTGTTAATGACCAATTTAATTGCATATATAATGTATAGTAATAACGCACGGAGGTATATCTATGTACATATATACACAGTATACATATAGCTCATGGAAAGCGTTCGGTGCCGATGACGCGAGTTCCATGATATTTGTTCACCCAAAAAGTGCTCAACGCGCCTAAAGAAGTTTTCACTTCAAAAATCATATTAATATTTTTTAATTAAATTATTGAAATCTCTGGTATGGAATGTAAGTGGGCTACCAACATATTAGGCTCAAAGCCAACTTCACCTACACACGGTATATGGATGAGCCAATGGCGAAACTTGGTTCCCGTTGCGGGTTAGGGGGTCAGGCGGCGGTTCGTCCCATATAATCTCCCTTAAATTTAATCCGAATGCCTCGGTGGCGCAGTTGTAATGCGTACGTGTTACGACAGAGGCTGCTGACGCTGAGGTCTCAGGTTCGATCCCCGGGTCGGGTAAAAGTGAATAATGAAGAATAATAATATTAATAATAATTATCATTACATACATACATACACAATAATATCTAATAATCTCTGAAGGGTTAGACAGATGTGTAACCAGTACACCCACATAAATTGTAAGAAAAATTTAAAATAAACCGACTCCAGGAAGATCTGTAAAAAATATTACTTTTGAGTTTCAGCGTTACTTTTTCAGTATCAACTACACTTATTTTGTTCCAAATACTAACACAAAATTACTAATGTTATTTTTGATGAGTAATTAGCAATTCGACCTTCCCAGGAACAGAACACATTATATATGTTATTCGACAGCTGTTACAACAAAGCTGAATCAACTAATAAAAGTATTTTAGTAAAAGTATGTTATATACTTAAGGTGTGTTGTTAGTTATTTCAAAATAAAATTTCTTGTGTGATATTTCTATCAGATATGCCAATTAAGTTTAATTGCCAATTGTTTCTTTACCATAGGCCGGCAAACGAGCATGTGTATTACCTGATGGTAAGTGATTTCCATCGCTCATGTATGTCCACAATACTAGAAGAATCATGTGCGGGTTGCCTACCTTAAGGCAAGGGATAAAAGGGATTAAGGGGCAAAAGGATTAGAAAGGGGAGCGGGATTTGGGGAGCGGGATTTGGGCCGCCGGATATCCCATCGTATAAAACGCAGCAGCAAGCTGCTACTTTACGTCGGTTTTCGGTTCGACACAGTAGTAGTAACGATCCGGTGAAACCGGCCAATTCATGCTGTAGACATAACTGTCTACAGCGTGGCTCAACCACTCATAAAAAAAATAATGCTCAATATTAGGTTTCCTGCATGCACATTCGTTATAAATAGATATCAATGATTGCCGAGACACAGTCAAAGGCAGTAACCATTATGTACATAAGCGTATTTATTTTCCTGCCTTCCCTATTCCTGGGATTGTTAAAAACCTTCATAAAACACATACGCACTCACGCCCGTAATCCCCGAAGAGGTAGGCAGAGGTGTAACCAGTACACCCACATTTCGCCGAACGTATCTCCGTCCCATGATGTGATAGGAGGCGAGCCTATCGCCATACCGGGCACAAATTCCAGACTCCGGGCTGATACTGAGCATTTTGTAATAGAAAAACCCAATATAACTTTTACCCGAACTGGGGATCGAACCCGCGACCTCAGTGCCAGGCTCAATCGTTACGCGTACATAAAAAACGTATCACCCACATTTAAAATTATTTAAGTTATCTGGCTTAAACAACACGACCCAAGATAAAGTTCTATTACACACCCAATTAAATGCATATGTTGTTAAAATATTGCTTGAGTTTATTCATCTGCCGTATTTATGTATAATCACACACACCCTATTTAGAGACGAGCAGTAAGCTATTTCATCTGGGGCGTCAGTTATTGTCGGATCTGCATGCCTGAGGCCCAGAGATAAGTTTAACTATGTCTTTCGCTTAATGATTTAACTGGCGAAATGAATTACGCTTAGAAGGCATGTTAGGGTAAATAGGTTTCTACAGAAATAAAATTCTTGAGCTGAATTGCAAAACTAGATTATTTAGGTATAAAGATTTCGGACATCTTTCGACGATTTATGTAGATATGCTTATGCTGATTACTTTCGACTTAAAGAACCTCCTTTATAAGTTGGTTAAAATTATAAAGTTTTCCAAATTTGATTGTACTTTTTGTATAATATTTTCTCTGAATATTTTTATCTTATTGCCTCATTAGTCCAACAAATTTAAAATAAACAATAGATACACAATTCTCTTTAAAATTGTTTATGACTTTCACTTAAAAAACACTTCATTTACTTAAAATGCGAACATATTTCATATTTTAAATGAATTTAATGCTAAAACAATCCTCCAAGATAACCAGACAACGGGAGCGAGGGAATTAAACAAAAATAACCAAAAACAATAACTTCTTAAAATTTAATTTTATCTAAATCCAGATAGTTCTCATGATATAATCATCCATATAGAATGGCTTGTTTGATAAAGACAATAGTACGTTGCATAATTTTATGAAATTCATCATTATGTTTAGAAGATTAGGGATCTGTTTCACCATCTCTGTGAAATAAAATATGACACACTCAATGTTTTAATAGCAAAAGCCGGTAAAATCATATACAAGCAACGTAAACAAGCAAGTGGGTTACCTGATGGTAAGTGATTTCCACCGCCCATGTACGCCCCCAATACCAAAAGAATCATGGGCGCGTTGCCAACCTTTAAGGAAAGGGATAACTAAGGGTTTGGGAAGGGGAGGGGGATTTAGGCCTCCGGATATCTCACTCACCGTACGAAACGTAGCAAGTTGCTACTTTACGCCGGTTTTCTTTGAGACAGTGGTAACGACCCGGACGAGCAGACACATTCATGCTGTAGACAAAACTGTCTACAGCGTGGCTCTGCATCTCAAAATAAAAGTCATACTCGAACATATTCGACAGCTCCGTGGCGCAGCGGGCGAGTAGTCGGCTGCGAAGCGAGAGGCCGTGGGTTCGATTCCCACACCGAGACAAATGTTTGTATGAACCACAAATATTGGTCTCGGGTCTGGGTGTTGTGGGACCGCAAGTCCCTCGTAGTTCCTGATACCCACGACACAGGTTTACCTAGTGTGGGGTCAGGACTATGTGTGTGACTGTTGAGTGTATTATTATTATATAATACCGGAAGAAACATGTCAACTAGGCACTTTCAAAAATAGCAGTCTTATACGATTATTGGTAGTTAAATCTTACTCTAATATTGTGAAATAGGTCCTTAGAAGGTAAAAAAGTTAAATATTTTATATTTGCTAGTTGTCAAATACATGTTGAAATTACATTGAACATCGTCAAGCCTGTATCTGCGATTAGATAAGCAGAACAAATAGTCTTCATACTTCCATCCCGTATACTGGAGCCCTGGAGTGGTTATTAACCGACAAATACAAAAGGTGACTGCCTCGATGGGGCAGTTATAATGCGTATGCGTTACGATTGAGGTCAACGCTGAGGTCTCGGGCTCGATCCCCGGGGCTGGTAAAGTGGTATTAGGTCTTTCTATTACGAAATGCTCAGTATCAGCCCGGAGTCTGGAATTTGTGCCCGGTATGGCGATAGGCTCGCCACCAATCACATAAGGGACGGAAATACGCTCGGCGAAATGTGGGTGTACTGGTTACACCTCTGCCAACTCCTTCGGGGATTACAGACGTGAGTGCGTATATAAATAAAAAAGGTGTTGGTCGAACCTCTTCCTTTTTTCATCGGTTAAAAAGTCTACCACTTTCAAATAACAGTGTTTATAAAAGCTAATTCTCATTGATCATCAAAAAATACAACTGAATAATCAAAATCAACTTCCTTACCTACATATAAAGTAAACAATAAAACGCTTCGATAGCATTACCGGTGTAATACGTGTTTAGTGAACTAGGTCAACAGCTGCGCATATCGTACTCTCTGCGTTTAATTGCATTTCCTGATAGAAAATTTAATTTTGGCAATGTAATTTTTATTGGCAGCAATTGACAAAGCGGTGGTACCAACCCATATGACCTCTCGCAGACGAGGGCCCTACCACCAGTAGGTAATTAAATTGTTGGTAGATTAATAATAAACCTTGGTAAATTCAGAGCTTTTGTAATAGATCGATATATTATAGATTTAGAGTTACCTTTTTTACAAAAAGCCTCATCAAATTACATAGACAGACAATGCCTTTAATGTATACTACTAGACCGGTTGCACGGTACATAGATATTGTACCACTAAATTTCGGTCAATTCGCCGTAACTCAATATTATTATCTCGCTTACTCTTACTACATTCCCGCTCCCACTCACACTAGTTTTTGTAGACATATGCGAAATTGCTTAACCCGATTTTGTTACTTTTGATGCAAGTAGAATCGCATCCTCAATGCGTCAGTGGCTAGTATCCAATGTCAGTGTTCGAGTGCACAAGGCCGGTGAGCGTAGTGACTAGTGGCCAAGCCGTATTGACGATCTGACTGGTTGCATTAATTCATCCGTGCCACCCGGTGCCAGGCGCGCGCGCATGCTCTAGGGCTGTGTATATGGATTCCATTTTTAAAAATATTATGAATATCCTTTTCTTCTATATTGTGTTAATATTTTTATTCATTTATGTTTAAATAATATCATTTTACACAGAAAACTGTAGTTTTTTTTAATTTAGTTTTTTTTGGTTAATCTTTACTTAGTATAAAATTGTGTATTTTGTGACAACATCCAATAGCTATACTATTAGCATACCGATATAGTAGACATGGTAATGTGGTATTTTTTTAATTTTAAAATATTTAGCAATAGTTATGTGAATACTATATATTATGGCTTGACAATTGAAGCCGACGACGTTACATTTTTATTTGTAGAAATATAAAATAAATTAAAATTTAACATGTTCTTAGTACTCCTTGATATTGATATGCGAGAGCGTGTTAGTGAATATGTATGCATTATTTTAAAGTGACTCATTGTATGCCAAATAGGGATGTGCTAAGCTGCTCTCTATGGACTGTGTATTTTTATATGATTTTGCACGAGTACATTATTTTTATTAGCTTGAATGACGAGACGAGCAGGTCGCTCGCCTGATGGTAAGCGCCACGCCTGCTCATAAACAGAAGCAACGCCACACAGAACCTTAAATAAGAAAGCACTGCATGACACTGGACTACGCTCGTCACCCCGAGACATAAGGTGTTAATTCTCATAATGCCCAGTAATTGCACTGGCTAAGTACAATAGTCGCTTTACATAAGTATTCCGGTTATACTTTTATGCATTCTATATATCTACTGTAAAAAATATATACATATTGTAATAAAATTTTCTTTATTCATTTAATACTTGAGTGATATCATCTGAGAGAATTTCCTTATTTCTACATATTAGTCATTTTAAAGAAGGTAAATGACGTCAACGGCAAGACAAAGGCAAATTGAAATAACAAAAGCTTCAATACAATGAAGTCTTACTGAATTTTCCTCTATGCTTTAGATTTTAACGGTTAGTTCGTTTGAAATTTGTGGTGCAGCCACGCTGAAGACACTTGTCTACAGGATGAATGGGCCGGCTCGGCCGGGTTATTATCACTGTCTCACAGGAAACTGGCGTAAGCATAGCCGCTTGCTGATGCGTTTCATACGGGAAATGAGAGAGGCTGAAATCCCTCTTTCCATACCCAGTCTCTTGATTTCTTTTACGGTTTGTAACACATCCATAATTCTTCTGATATCATCGGTGTTCTACTCGGTAGATATCACTGAATATCAGGTGACCCATTTGCTCGTTTGTTGGTCTCTGATAAAAAAAACACATTATCTTCAAACAAACTTAATAAAACCTAATTAAAAAATCATTTATCACCATCCCTAACACCATTGATCAGTAATTCAACAATTGACGTCACAAGAATGCCGAAGCTTGCCGAAGTTGGTCGATGTTTTCCGATCAGCCCTACGCTATTGTGCTCGAGTACGGTACGTAGTGACCGACACTACACCGTTACATTGCTTTGACATCGATACATAGTATGCTTTGAAATAATTTAACTCAATTATATTTTACCACCTAGAGTATGCTAGAGTCCGTCCGGGTAGGTACCACCAGACCAGGCCTATTTCTGCCGCCAAATACACTGGTATTTGGCGGCAGAAAAGGTGTAACCATCAAGTTGGATTGTAAGACTTGTAATAGTAAAAAAAATAATTAAAATATAGTAGTTTGAAGGATAATAAAGCCAGTGAAATTACTGGGCATTGTGAAACTTAACATCTTATGTCACGAGGTGCAGTGCAGTGCCATACAGTACTTTGTACTTCATGGTCCTAAGTAGTTGTGCAACTATTATAGGCTCTTAATATAAATGCAATACCAAATCTGAGACTCCACGTGAGACAGTGGTACGACCCCAGTCGAGCTGGCTCAATCATACTGAAGATAAGACTGTCAAACAAGGAATTGTTAACAAGTTGACATAAGGAGGCCAATTCTCGTAATTTTAAATGTTCAAAATATCATTCCGATCTAGTCTCAGCGTCAAGAAAGTTGCAAATTCTCTTAAACCAATAATCAACGTCAAATGTGAACATAGATCGTAATCAGATTGAATGTAGAATAAAAGTTGACTGAATCCAAGACGGTATAATGCTACTGCTAATGCTAGGTGCATTTGACGTTGATTATTGATTTAAGAGAATGCCATTTACAACTTTCTTGACGCTGAGACTAGATCGGAATGATATTTTGAACATTTAACATTACGAGAATAGGCCTTCTGTACCTATTCGTGTATTTAACTGTAGATGTGTGCATGACCAATCACACAGTGTACTTTGTATGCAAGAATCAAGTAACATTAAAATGCGTAGAAAGGGCAGTGTGACACACTTTCAAAGGCATTTTACTATGATTTCACGGTGAAATTATATCAATTTGGAGAGAGATTGTTTTATTTCTTTTATAGAATGATGGAATAAAATTGAAGTAAAATCTTAATTTGTATAAATGTGAACATTGTTTCAAATATCAAAAGAATTTGTAAGACTTTATGGTTATCATTGCCTTGACGGGTTAGTTGTAACGCGTACGCGTCACGACTGAGGCTGACGCTGAGGTCTCGGGTTCGATGCTCGGGTCGGGTAAAAGTGATATTGGGTGTTTCTATTACGAAAAGCTCAGTATCAACCCGGAGTCTGGATTTGTGTCAACGCCATGCAGAAAGAAAAAGCATTGACTTAATTTTAAATAAGTCCGTATAAATAGGTTGACTTTGTACTAAAACCGGACTAAACTATAAATTAAGTAGTTTATCTCATTATTCATCTCACGCCTCGGCATAATGAGCACTGCGCTCATTGTTTTATGTAGTGCCTGCCAAAATTCAAAGATTTTTTTGTTGCTATAAAAAAATTAATAAAACAAAGTTCGGTGTGGGGTTCTTACTCTTGCAGCATGCAAGCGTGGCTATTAGGCAAGCGATCTGCGCGTCTTGTCATTCAGTTGTACAATAATAATAATATTAGCCCTGTATTGTACTGTTCCCCTGCTGGGTACGGGCCTAGGGTTTGTAAATTACCTGGACTAAGTAGAGTCTTTACTTATCTACTATCTCTATTTTACAAATCAGCCAATGATTAAGAACCATTGTGTAAAGAAATGCATGTCAGAGGTCGCCAAATTGCACGAAGTTTGTGTGATTTACAGCGCTCCCATTACGTTAATGGGCAGTGCACACAATGACCCCCAACATTGTCTTAGTTTGGAAAGCGAGCTTATTTTGGCTGGCCGTGGGAGGGAGAAAGCCGCCACGGCTGTATTAGTTCGCGTATATTTATAGAAATATTCACACGGCAGGACCAAAACAATTGGCTGGCATTGTCATGGGTTTAATTTCGTTAGCAGTTTGAAAGTATTCGATATTTTTATTTTTTATTTTAATCTGTTGATCAAAGTTTAATAAACTTGTTCCGCATCAGGTAAACTAGGTCCCTGTTTTTTGACAACGCGGACTAGCGCGACTCAGCCGACCGTCGCAGTCGTTGACCCGCCAACTCGACACTTTCGCTTGCGCTGGATTTCATTGCTGCATGCGTTGCGACTTTTCTATAGATGCTGCTGTGAAATCTGCTTTTGTATGGACGGCCTTATATTTTAATCGTTTTGCGTGTACAATAATATGACATATTATTGGTTTTGTTTTTATTAGCTTGCGTGGCGTAACGAGCAGATCGCTCGCCTAATGGTAACCACCACGTCTGGCCACAAAACAGAAGCAACACCAAACAGAACTTTGAATTATTCACTGCATTCTTCAAAACGAAACATAAGATGTTATGTTTCATAATAACTATCCCATTGGGAACTCCCACATTTATATTTGGTATTTATGTTTTTTATTATTATGCTGTTCAAAATTGAAAATTGAATTGATTTGAAATTCTCAGTATCAGCCCGGAGTCTGGAATTTATGCCCGGTATGGCGATAGGCTCGCCCCCTATCACATAAGGGACGGAGATACGCTCGGCGAAATGTGGGTGTAGTGGTTTACACCTCTGCCTACCCCTTCGTGGATTACAGGCGTGAGTGCGTATGTATGTTCAAAATTGAGTCCCAACATCATCAATGACGTCTTAATTCTTGTAAACTACCTTCCTACCAAATATTAAACCCCAATCCATTACAGTGAACTAAAGTCTCAACAGCTTTCGGCAATAACACTTGCCAAAATTATCGCAAATATAGTTTAACTATTGGATTTTGGGACTTAATTAACTACAATTATATCAAATAACATTTACTTTAAACTTCGAAACAATTACGTAGACAACAAATTGATTGCGAACTTGTTTTTTATCTTCATGGTATATAAGAAAATAAGCGTTTAACTTTGCATTATTCATTTTGTTGATAATTGTCTTGATTAGCATGTTTTGTGAAGTTCTAGAAATTGTGGGGATTTTATCTGTGTATATTAACAACCGACAAAAAATAAGTTATAAGTTTGACCCCTGTTTGAGTGTATGTATGTGGCACGGTAACGCCTAAAATAATGGACCGACTTGAATGCGGTTTCTTTTATTTGAAAGGTAATTTAATCGAGATAGTTCAACTGCCTCGGTGGCGCAGTTGTAATGCGTACGCGTTACGACTGAGGCTGACGCTGAGGTTTCGGGTTCTATCCCCGGGTCAAGCAAAAGTGATATTGGGTTTTTCTATTACGAAATGCCCGGAGTCTGCAATTGTGCCAGGTATGGCAATAGGCTCGCCCCCTATCACATCATGGAACGGAGATACGCTTGGCGAAATGTGGGTGTGCTGATTACACCCCTGCCTACCCCTTCGGGGATTACAGGTATGAGTGCTATGTATGTATCTAGTAATATAATCCCCGTATTGGTTATCGGGCTTATATTTTTTCCATACAAAAAAATCTAGACTTTCTGAGTAATTAAACACCCGCAGCAATAAAAACACTTAATGATAACATTCAGCAATTACTGATGTTTTGTGAATTTTCTATGCTAATTATACGTAACCTACAGTTGTCATGACAGTATCAATGTCAGAAAATAACCTCTAAACCTTCGCTCGAGACGATACGAATGCAGACGAGTTTCCGCACGAAATACGAGTATTATTATGTGTTTTGCGTACATCGGTGCGTCGGAAGTAGTTTTAATATATCTAGCGTTTTATATATTTTATCTTGAAAGATTAGGTCAAATGTAGAGTAGAGAGTATGAATGAATCTAAATTACCAATGAGAGGGTTAGTCCACAATGCTGGTCCATTGAGTTTGTGAATTTCAAATATCTTAGAATATCATGGATAACTTTTAGGAATGCAGATTTCCTCCCGATATTTTCCTTCACCAATAAAGCAAGTGTTAACTAAGAATAAATGCACGCGTAAGTTTAAAAACTCAGAAGTCTGGAGGTTGGAATCGAACCCGCGATCTGTCTCGGTATCCTTCTCCCTGCTAGGCTGATTGTACTTATATCCCTTATGTACATTGTGTGTTGTCAATTTGAATCTTTCTCAATATAATAATATAACTATCCTCTACGGGGCGGTTATAAAATTGAAATTCAGCGTCTCGTACAAACGGTTTAATTACTTATAAGAGTACAATGCGATAAAGTTTACAACATTCGATCATAGTAAGAAAGCGCGCGAGCCGCGGGGTCGGCGGGTTAAAGTGCGTGGACGCACTTCCGAAAGCTCTCGCTCGACTGGCGAGCGGTGGCGTGATCCCCCGGCACGGTGACGTGTAGGAAGGGTTGGCGGGGTGCGGGACTCGGGAAGTAGGTACGAGCCTTCGGCTCGGTGCGCGTACGTCGCGTTACAGATGTATGTATTTATTAAAGCACAGGCCGGCAAACGAGCCAGTGGTTCACCTGATGGTAAATGATCTCTACCACGCAATCAGTCCGTGGATGGGTGACCGGCGACCGCTTAGTGGTATTTCATCTGAGGCTTTGGAGGTGACGTATAAATCGGTCCAGACTGTTATCAACTGGTAGCAGCCAAGCCAAGTTGGAGGCCTGCGGGCGGCTTGAAAACTTTGCACTAGGTTGGCCACTAACCATTCGATACAGAATTTAAATAAAAAACGAAAGACCGAAAGGAGACTTTTCTGAAAATGTAAAAGTAAAAGCGTTATAATTTATGTAACACCGGAATACATGGTCAAAAATGAAGCACCATTTAAACTCGAACACGCAACGTTCGCGTGATGGCCAGGAATAATTAAAATATGCCTTACTCAATCACACATCCGGTTCTATTGTGTAATTAAATCGATTGAATGATTACTAATCTATAATCGATTAATTAAATTTAAAAATGGAATAATACGTTTTCAATTTTATATTTTACAAGCCAGTACGTAAATGTTATGTAAAGTGTTCATACAGCTGCAGTATTTTTAAGTAATGTAAATTGTAACATACATAATTACATATTTATTGTCGGGTGACATTAAGTAATTGTTTAACAGAGTGCAATACACTTTAAAGAAGATAATTGCGTATGGCATGATGCATCATACAAAAATGTTTCGAGAAAATCCACACATGATCTCTCTAAGTGCTCAATTCTGTATGATAATCACGCATATGTTTTGCCACACATAACCATGTTTTATATCCGAAAATATTTTTTTATTACCATGAATGACGAAACGAGCCGGTCGCTCGCCTGATGGTAAGCACAGTGCCTGCCTATTAACAAGCCTATTAACAATAATAATAATACTCAACAATTCTGGACTAATATAAAAATATTGTAAACTTTATAGTTGTCCAGTGTATTTTGACGATGCTATGTATGTTATGTATATATTAGCTGATATGATTTCTGTAATTACATAAGTTTCTTTATTTTGTACTGACTTGTCATAAGCGCTATTTTAATTGCCTACATGATGAATAAAACTATTTCATTTCATTTCAAGCAACACCACACAGAACTTTGAACTGAATGGCACTGGACTGAGTTTTTCACCCCGACACAAGTTGGCAAGTCTCATAATGCCCAGTAATTTCACTGCCTTCAATATCCCTCAAACCGAAACACAATAGCTATACACTGCTGCATACCGGCAGATATAAAAAAAGTGGTGGTACCAACCCAGACGGCCTCCCGCATACGGGGGACCTACCACCTTCTAAAGCTACTAATTAAGACATTGTGTTACCTTTCATCTTTTAGAGGGTTTTCGGCGTGTTTTCTGTTGGAGGTCCCGAAACCCTTCCATAGTGCAGATGGCGACAACCATGGGGTTTTTAGCCGGTAAAAATCCTGCATAACCCGTCTATCTTTTTTTTTTTATAGTATAGAAGTGATAGCTCAGGTGGGAGTGGTATGGACTGTCGAGACGAAAGTCGCAGGTTCGAAATCAGCCCCAAGAGCATACACCTCTGGCTTATCTAAGTTACGTGTATATTAATTGTTAATTATCACTTGCTTTAACGGTGAAGGAAACATCGTGAGGAAACCTACATCCCTGAGAAGTTCTCCATAAGAATTTCGAAGGTATGTGAAGTCTGCCAATCCGCATTAGGCCAGCGTGGTGGACTACGGTCTAACCCCTCTCATTCAGTAGAGGAGGCCCGTGCCCAGCAGTGGGACGTGTATAATACAGGGCTAGTATTATTATATAGGCCGGCAAACGAGCAAGTGGGTCACCTGATGTAATACTAAAGTAATCATGGGCGCGTTGCCGACCTTAAAGGAAAGGGATAAGTAAGGGGTGGGAAGGAGAGGCGATTTGGGCCTCCGGACATCTCACTCACCGCACGAAACGCAGCAGCAAGCTGTTACTTTACGCCGGTTATCTGTGAGATAGTGGTAACGAACCGGACGAGCCGGCCCATTCATGCTGTAGACGAAACTGTCTACAGCGTGGCTCTACCACTCAACATACTCAATCTTCCTTTAAGGTGGCTGGGAATCCAACAGGATTTTCCCTATGTAAAAAAAAGGAACTTTCATCTTGCCCAACTCCAGAATCCTTGGTTAGAAACCACGCGTATTCACATTCAATTGAAACCCTAATAATAAACAGCAAGATTAATTCTACGGATTATATCGTGCTTAGTATTTTTGAAATAAAATTGTTCTCGCCAGTTATGAAAAGCCGTTCGAAGTAATAAAAGCACAATAGAAAGACGTGAAATGCACTTTCTCCGCGGACCGCGCCGCGCCGCGCCACGCCGTTACGTCTCGGGGACCTAATTTTTTGCTTTGATTATATTTTATACAAATCTAGATGTATAGACGTGGGCGATGCAAAATAAATCTTGTTATCGGCTAGAGACTTTAATGTTCTTAGGCGCGTTCAAGACTATGACGTAATAGGCGCCGATAATTTACCTTTTTTAACAGACTTAAAAATACACTGACTTAAAATCGACAGCAGTACACTTGCGCGATTGTGTTATTGTATTGAGATTTAAATGCTATTGCCTGTGTCGCTACCGGTCAAATTAAATTGCGCCGACTCCAAAGAGAATTTTGATATTTTTTGTTATTTTGTTTTTCTTTTCAGTGTTTTTATTCGAAGTCGGTATCTAAGCTTTGTTAAACATTGTTTTTTTATCAAATATTTTAGTGGTCGTTACAGCAATATTTTTAGGCACCACATACCTACATTCCCAATGGTAACAAACCCTGCAATGATACAGTTAAAACTAACCAACGCTGCAATTTTAACATTCGAGTCCAGTATTCATAAACATAAATAGAAAGTATTTAGTTTGGTGTCAAAACTTTCCATTAACTTCCTACAAGCGCGACCTTTAACGTGATCCACCGTAAAACAATTTAACTGCACGTTTACTAACATTTGCGATGTAAAAACGTAGATATAAAATTTAACAATCTCAATCAAAGACGACAAATAAATAACTTAGTGTAATTCTTCTTAGTTGTTACACTCTTGGCAGAGTGGTCGTGGTCTTCTGTTCAGGGTTGGTGGCACACTTAACAATTCGTCGCCATTCATCCCGAAATGCTGCTTTTCTGGTGCATTCATGGAGGGGACCGGGTGAGGTGAGGAGTGAGTGTAATTGCCCAGTGTATTTTGTCGATGCTATGTATCTTATGTATACATTAGTTGATATGATTTCTATACATAAGTTTCTTTATTTTGTACTGACATGTAATAAGCGTCTACATATTATAATTGCCTACATGATTAATAAAGTATTAAATTTCATTTCTTAAACTATTTCGTTTCGTTTCATTTCACTATATTGATGAGAAAAGGTTGGAAACGTCAGTCGCTAAATAAAAATTCAGCCCTCTATCATAGACAACTCTGGTGGAACCGTACATTGACAGTCTCCGTGGCGCAGTGGGCGAATAGCCGGCTGCAAAGCGAGATGCCACGGGTTCAGTTCCCGCACCGAGACAAATGGGTGTGATCCACAAATATTTGTTTCGTATCTGGGTGTTGTGGGACCGCAAGTCCCTCGTAGTTCCTGATACCCACGATACAGGTTTACCTAGTGTGGGGTCTATATGTGGACCCCATTGGGAGTGGGATAAGGGCGGTGGAAAAAGAATGTGGGACATTAAAGTTACTAATAAAATATAATTAAAATCTGAATACACATATAGTTGTGAATGCCCATTATCATGATTATCAGAACGGGGGCCTTTGTACCCAGACTTGGAGCAAATATTTGCATATCACACAAATATTTGTCGCACTGCATATCTTGTCCTACTTCTACATTTTAAAGATACTGCAGTCAGTATCGCAGCTTGACCACAATTTCTTTCCACACTCAACAATGCAAATTCAACTTTAACACCGCCATTTACATACCAAATTAGCTCGACAATCTTCAATTCCGACTTGGATGAAATTTCAGTAGAGCTCAGCATTTCGCGAACTAAATTACATGATCAAGTGAAAAACAAACTTTATTCGCAATCGAACAAGGTATATTTTTGAATATTATGTTAGTGTTCGGGTGACCAAGCCGGAAGCGCCTCATTGAGCGGGCAAACACGTTGAGACGAGCCGTCTTCCGGCGGTCAATGTCATCAAATGCGTCGACAGTCGGCACTCATCACCTCGCGTACGATACAATAGGATGATTGGTTTCAAATAACCGTGGAGTCATCCCATGTACACACGAACTTGTTCGTTACGACTTAACTTAAGGACTTAACTATTGGACTGATATGACGTTTTTAACACGCTTTTATTAACTTCATACGTATGTATGTAATGGAAACTTTGAACATGATTTTGACCCCCTTCAAAACGTCGGATTAACTCGAATTAGGCATACTTATCCAGGACTGATGACAATTCAAGAAATTAAATTAATTTAATTAATGTCATTTTAATTTAATTGAAAATCATTCCAATTGAATAATAGGTTAAAAACTAAAAAGCACGCTTTTATACAAAATCCAACTAAAAAATTAAAAATAAATAACAGTTTAAAAAAAAACTAAAAAAACACGCCTTTATAGAAAATCCAACAAAAAAATAAAAATAGTTTGAAAAAAAAATTGGATACATTTTTTAGTTGGATTTTCTATAAAAGCGTGTTTTTTATTTTCTTTAACTATTAATTTGAATGGCGTGTAAGTGGACCACTAATACCTTTGGTACAATGCCAACCTCACCTACACGTGGTACACTCTGCTGGTTAACTGAGGTAATGGCGGAACTAGGTGCCTGCATTGCGGGTTGTGGGGGTCAGAACAGAACTTAGAAACCGACTTCAAGCAATAGCATGTAAATTCTAATACAATAACACAATCGCGACGAGTGTACTTTTGTCCGTTGAGGAGTTTTATTTTTTTATCAGATCTTAACCAAATTTATATGGGACCAAATCTTAGCTAAACTCTAACGAGTGATTTTTTTTCCAACAAAATCGGTCCACAATTAGCGAAGAAATCGATGTACATACATAAAAGCGCAAAAAAAGCGTCGAATAGGGTAGTTGACTAGTTTTTTTTATTATTTGAATCAATAAGTTACGTTACTCAAAATCTATTGCAGAAATAATTTTATAAATCGGACCAAAAATAAATAAGTTAGAAGCCATTCAAATCCTGTAGAAGGGGTAATTGTCAAATGACAGACGACGCAAACTTTGACGTCACTGTGTAAAATGTTCATTATGGTGCACGCGTGCTAGCGAAATAGTGAGATATCCCTACTACGCACCCACTTTTCCTCATACCAACATTTAAAGTCATAACTGCGGGACCATTTCTGAACCAATTTTGATTGTGTTTTAATAAAAGGGTCTCTTTTGTGT
The DNA here is from genome assembly GCA_905332985.1 of Mimas tiliae. Classification (NCBI taxonomy): domain Eukaryota; kingdom Metazoa; phylum Arthropoda; class Insecta; order Lepidoptera; family Sphingidae; genus Mimas; species Mimas tiliae. The sequence goes on from HG995249.1 coordinate 600,883, forward strand.
ATAATTTTCTGTTGCTTATAAAATAATGTATAAAATTCATTATAGGAAACTACCCTATTGAGAACCTCCTCCTTTTTTAAAAACGCGGGCCTTAGCACTACGCCGGAATAACGCCAGGCAGAAAGAAAGAAGCTTGGATGACGAAACGAGCAGGTCGCTCGACTGATGGCAATCGCAGCGCCTGAACATAAACAATTTGTAGCAACACCTCACAGAACCGTGAATTATAAGCTACATGACTCTGCACTGCGCTCTTCACCCTATGGCAAAGATGTAAGCCTCATAATGCCCTGCAATTTTACTGGCTTCAAACCGAAGCATACAGTGCTTGGTTGGGCAGAAATATACAAAGCGGTTGTACCCAGACGGCCTCTTGCACACATGGATCCTACCACCATATTTTTTTTCAGAAATAAACATATAAATTCACAACGCGTGCGGTGCTGCAGGAAAAAACAAATAAGGAGAAATAATATCCCGATACATCGCCAAACCTCCTGGAAATATGTTATAAAAGTATTGAAATTCTTGTAAGTCTTTTTATGCGATTTATATAGAATTTATTGACGTGTAGTGTTGAGTAGGACACACAAGAGGCATTACATTTTTCCCGTACATTACTAAATATTGCAAGAGTAGCTAATTTTTTTTGCATGTACTACTACAATTTTTATTTCGCGTTACTCTGTTACTATTGCCATGACGCGGGATGTGTGCGTGAAAGAGTGAGCTTCTACACGCCTCGCCTCATTTGAAGTGGGACCTTGTACCTCAGTATAAAAAAGAAACTTTACGCGCATATAAGTTTCATGTGACATTCATTGGTTAAAATAACCTACTTATTCCCACATATTTCGGGAGAATCTTCGTTTTAGAAGTTGTAGAGCCGCACTGTGTTTTCTCCACTCCACAGCATGAGTAAGCCGGCACGTAGCAGTATTACAGTTAATAAATAAATACATCCAACAGTCACACACATAGTCCTGACCCCACACTAGGTAAACCTGTATCTTAGGTATCAGAAACTACGAGGGACTTGCGCCCACAACACCCGGACCCGAAACAATTTTTTGTGCACCACACAAACATTTCTCGGTGTGGGAATCGAATCCACGGCCTCTCGCTTCAATCGGCTACTCGCCTACTGCGCCACGGAGGCCGCACCCAGTTGTTTACACAGTGTAATTAATGCCATGAATGGACCAGCTCAACTGAAGTGTTGTGTTACAACTATCTCATAAAAGACCGTTGTAATGTAGCAGATGGATCGAACCCGAGACCTCAGCGTTAGCCTCAATCGTAAAGCGTACGCATTACATCTGCGCCACCGAAGCAGTCATCATTCATTGGTCATTGAATGAGACTCGAAAAAATCCCAATTCCATCCCAATTATTAATTGCGTACTGTCGCTCTTAACTTGTAAGCCATAACAATAAAATTGGCAAACGAGTTCGGAATCTCGATCTTGTCGATCTGTAAAAGGTAAATTGTACATGGGTATTAAAATATAACATTGAATGTTTCTCAGTTCATCATAGCACTGCCTCCGAGTATATGATGCAGGAATTATTATTTTATAATATATATTTTACACTATCTCGCTGGCGCATATCTAATGCGTACGCGTTACGAGTGCTGTGCTGAGGTCTCGGGTTCGATCTTCTGATCGGGTAAAAGTGATATTGGTTTTTTTCTATTACGAAATGCTCAATATAAATCTGCTTAGAGTCTGGAATTATTCCCGGTATGGCGATAGACTCGTCTCCTATCACATCATGGGACGGAAATAAGCTCGGTGAAATGGGGTTGTACTAGTTATACCTCTAACTACCCCTTCGGGGAGTATTGTACTCTGAATGCGTATGTATATACATATATTTAAATATATGTGTAAAATATTATATAATTCTAAATCGGTGATATTGCAGTTTATTTGTCAATGATTGGTAGCACCGACTGATTTTATAGCTTTTTAGTTTTTTGGGTTGGTGTTTCCTAATTTAGTTTTTTATTTTATTCTAATACGACTTTTAGTGAGAGTTTTATCATCAAAACTAGTGCAAAAATCAAAGATTAATGCATACTACAAGACGGGCTGTTTAGAAGTAAAATTGCGTCACATACGGGAGTCATACACGGGAGTTTGACAGCTCACAAACAGGGATCACGATAGGGGTTCTAGTTGAGAGTAAGCGAGATGGTAATATTGAGTTACGGTCAATTGACCGCAACTTAGTGGTACAATTTCTATATACCGCGCAGCTTGTCTAGTGGTATACATAAAAGTCTTTGGCAAAAATATCACAAGTTTTAGTATTTCATCCCCGATTGCACTCCTTTAGAGCTAGTACTTCATTTGTAGCAGTTTGAATAAAAAAGAATATTCAAAATCGTATAATTCTGTGACCAGCTATGCGTAGTTAAACATATAAAAACAAATATACACGTTGAACCACCTCCGTTATTTGTCGATAAAAAAAGGAGGAACAGCGTCGCTGGCTAATATGTCATAGCGAGATAAGAGCTTCACACGTGATATAATTTATCCCAAAGTGGTAGTCGAACCCGTAACCTTACTTTTACGATCGCCTATTCACCTAACACTTCAAAAAGTCAAGTTAGTTTTTAAATGTCAAGGATTTAACTGTTGCGCTGTTAGTACAAGTAGTACAAAGTTATTATTGGTTCATTTTGTTTTTCGCTATTTTTTCGTTTTTGTTATGTTGTATGTTGATATATGTATTATATATACACAATACATACATCAAAATAGAACATAACAAAGGTATAGGATAATTCACATATATTTGAAGTTCCAATTACACTAGTAAGTTAATTTGTGAATTGTGGCCAATTTTGATGCATATATTTACTAAAGGAATGGAAAAACTTTGTTGAGTATAAATGCTTAAAATATACATAAAATACACACAAAAATACATTGAAGTGTGTGGAATGTTGTATATAGGCAAATACCGACATGAATATTTACGACAAAATGTATAAAAATATATGAATCGAGCTATACTCGCCGCGCGCACAAGTATTATGAATAATGTATGCCTTTAAAAAGATTTCAACGAGTTTCACTGATTTTTTTTCCACTCATGACGTACGACGAAATATTTTTTTATCTGTCAATGGTTAATCAGATGCATATGTTTTGTATAATGTTATTATAAAGACGTGATATTATATTTAAGGATTGTGCAATACTTGTTTGCTCATACGTTATGAGGATGTTAAGCAAACTTCGAAGTTATGATTTTAATTTTATACATAATCACTCAGACTTTGATATTTCTAGATTCTATGTCTGGTTGAGGCAACTTTATTTTGCTATCGGTTTGCACATGTGACCAAATCGTTGACTCAATGTGCTGTTGTTACATACAAAATATCTTGCAATAAAAGTTTAATTTATTACTTTATACTACGATGTCTTAATCAATTCGTGAAACGAAATAAGGTATCGAAAACATATTAACACTCTGCAAAGACACGACAAAATGGAGAACAAAAGGTACTGTTTTGAGTACCTTTTGTTCTCCATTTTTACAACCATAGATCTTAGTCAATAGAATACCAAAATAGCCATTCACAAATGTTTTTTTTTTATCATAGATAATGGCACTAAGTAGGTCCCGACATGGTATTGTTACTTCTTGTATTCTTTGTGTGTATTATTAGAACTGCAGTCCGTTATATTGTTGATAAATGAGTTGCGGCTTCGATTCTCGTGTCGCGAATTTTTTCCAGCAAATTTAGCCGTGGATAAACCTACTGCGGGGCTAAAATAGGTTTTGATAACCATAAAACTAGATATTCCAAAATGAGACCTTAAAACGAACGCCGATGTTGAAGTGATAGTTTGAAAGTATATATGTGTAGATATGGGATATAAAATAGTAATTCCTGAGTTATTTTCTGTTTTCATGAGAAGGTGAATAAGAAAAATACGTGTACCTACTTACAGTGGTGATGAATATAATAGAACGATTTTTCTATATAAAATGCTAAGCAAATGATCTCCCAGAGGGGTTGATGTTAGGCAGACGGCCAGTCGTAAAAGCGAAAAGTAAAATCTTTCAGTAACATGTCCTCAAAATGTTGCACCAACCAGGGATAAGGGCAGGTGGGAGAAGAAATGCTAAGCAAATGAACAAAATCACCTGATAGTAAGTAAATGACAGACACAATGACAGCCTACGTGGCGCTGCGGGCGAGTAGCCGGCTGCGAAGCGAGAGGCCGTGGGTTCGATTCCCGCACCGAGACAAATGTTTTGCGATCCACAAATATTTGTTTCGGGTCTGGGTGTTGTGGGACCGCAAGTTCCTCGTAGTTCCTGATACTCGATACAGGTTTACCTAGTGTGGGGTCAGGACTATGTGTGTGACTGTTGGGTGTATTTATTTATTTAAATAGTCCGTTATAATCATCAAGGCTTATGAACACTCACAACGTTCTAAAATAATTGGTCCGGTGATTAGCATTCGGACATTTTAAGGAAAGTAAGGTGGGTTTCGGGCTAATTCCGTGCCAGGAAACAGTAATATGTACCTAATGCTTAAACTTAATAAGATAATACTATGTAACGGCATCAATAAACCTAAAGCTATTACATTCAATTGGCCATAATAACACAAATTACTGCCAATTAATCATTATCTAATGACTATTATAATTCAATTTTACTTTCCCACGTTTTGTAGAGACATTCAAGATTTATTCGAAGAATTCCGTTAATTCGTAAAAGTAGGTTAGCCGTGATGCCGATGGCAAACTTTAGCTTGAACACTTTCTACGTACCGGTTGCGTGAACATACCACTTTAATCATTAATCGCTGTAAAATCATTGTTAAAAAATTGTGAACAAAAACATTGCTCGACTTTTTTTCCATAAATGGCAAAGGAAAGCACAACGTGCAACATACCTGATAAATGCCTCGTGTCGATCTGCGCTGCCACCGCGACGGCAAGCAGGAGAAGGCAGAACGCCTCCCAGGCGCTCCGCATTTTACTTCACTTCAAACCACATCAACACAATACACGCACAAAATATTTTTTCTAATGGAACACACACAAATCGCCGGTGCAGTTCGAAAGTTATCGGTTGAGAAAGTTTTGGTGACGTGTCGCGGCGAGCGTCGCGACAAGCGACAAGTGTACAACTCGAGAGCGAGCGAGCGACTGACGCCGCGCCGGCCGGCTTGAAGGCTGTGTTGCAAGCCTTTGTTGATCAAACTGCACTGTTTACGCGAGGAAGGAAAATCAAGTTATGTTTTGTAGTTTTTGTATGTTCTAATATACGAATTGTGAAATTATTGTGCAATAATATGTTCTGGGTTATTTAGTCTAACCTAACAGAATGAAACTTATAACAAGTTCTAAGTATGATCTTAGGCGTTGCCAGGAGGCAGTTGCCCCCTCTGACAATGGTTCTGCCTCCCACCCCTTCCTAGAGAGAAGAAAAACAATTGAGAAGAAAGAGTGACTTAATAATCACCCTCAGTTAAAGCAACATTTACATAAAATGTTTGTAATACCTACAGATTATCATTAATTCAAAAAAGGAGACGTTCTCAATTGATATAAAACTAGTTTATACGGATTTTATCGCGGTTTAATTATTATTTTTGTCCCGACGTTTCGAAAGCTTTTCAGCCTTCGTGGTCACGGGGGAGACTGATGTGTAGGACGTCTCGAAAAGTTAATGTTACATTGCCTACCTTCATTTTAAAATTATTCATTTATTGACACTAGTCCGATCTACGCAGAAAGAGCTCACGGTGTCGTATAAACTAGTTTTATTTCAATGTGTAATATTCGCGTAAACCTAAGAAATCATGAGACGTTCTCAATTTAGCACGAACGTATAATTTTTTTTGCTAATGTAAATCGCTCTTTTTGCCCATATTTAGCATTTTGTTATTTAGAAATAGATTTGTTCTATAGGGTTTACCTGCGATTTGGCCCCATTTACCTCAATTTTAGTTATGATTTCATGTTGGAATATGAGGCAAAAATGAACAGAATAGGGTAGTTTCCTATATTGAATTTTATACATTATTTTATAAGCAACAGAAAATAATACGCAAAAGAAACCCTTTTATTAAAACACAATCAAAATTGGTTCAGAAATGTGCCCGCAGTTATGATTTTAAATGTTGGTATGAGGAAAAGTGGGTGCGTAGTAGGGATATCTCACTATCTCGCTTGCACGCGTGCACTATAATGAACATTTTACACAGTGACGTCAAAGGTTGCATCGTCTGCCATTTGACAATTACCCCTTCTACAGGATTTGAATGGCTTCTATCTTATTTATTTTTGGTCCAATTTATAAAATTCTTTCTGCAATAGATTTTGAGTAACATAACTTATTGATTTAAATAATAAAAAAAATCTAGTCAACTACCCTATTACCGTGATATACAGACGAACAGGCGGAAAATAAAACTACTCAAAGAATAACAGCACTCACACATAGTGATTGTGTTATTTGAAATTACATACAATACCTATGCCAAGTACCGCATGTACGACAGTAAAACAGCACGATTTTGACAGACTTTAATGTATATAGACGAGCTGTTGAGAAGTAAAATTGCATCACATAACGCGGGAGTTTGACAGCTCACAAACAGGGAGCGCGATAGGGGTTCTAGTTGAGAGTAAGCGAGATATTGTAATATTGAGTTACGGTCAATTGACAGCAACTTAGTGGTACAATTTCTACGTACCGCGCAGATTGTCTAGTAGTATACATTAAAGTCTTTGGATTTTGATGATTATTTTTGTATTCGATAAAGTTTACTCTGATAGTGATCTCATTCATATAAATATATGATGATGATGATGGAGTACGAGGGAAATTCGGATACGAAAATCACGGTACGTTTACTCACCGTGATTCGGGTTTAAAGTAAAAAAATAATAATATTGAAGTCGGCTTTTAGTTTTGTTTGTATGACTAGCAAGGATTATCATAATTATCTAACTATTTATTATTTTTAGAATACAAGCCAAGCAAACGAACAAGTAGGTCCCCTATTTATATACGGGACCTACTTGTTCGTTTGCTTAGGCGGTCACCATCACTTAAACTTACAATGTTTCAGTAAAGAAAAAGGAGGGGAATGGTAACAAGTTTTTGGGCGTCGAAAAAATTAAATAACCGTACGACCGTATCAAAGTGTAATTTCACGCGAGCTTAGATCCTAACAAGACTAAAATAAAAAACTAGAACACACTTTATAATAATACACCCAACAGCCACACACATAGTCCTGACCCCACATTATGTAAACTTGTATATGGGTATCAGGAACTACTAGGGACTTTCGGTACCACAACACCCAGATCCGAAACAATTGTTTGTGGATTACACATGCATTTGGCTCAGTGCGGGAATCGAACCCACGGTCTCTCGCTTCCGCCACAGAGGCTCACACGATTTTTCCTAACAACTTCGCAATATCTCATATCTGGCAACACCAAGACTCACACAGGTGGTTGGTGGAGGCGACTCGACGACCCGCGCGGCAGGTAGCAAGTAAACACAACATAACTACCGGTGCCAATATACTGGGCTACTGACAATTGACATCGAGGGTCTGCTTCTGCCACAGTCGATACCTGCAATTTCGCGTGACGTCACTTTGACCTTGGCAAATGATGACCTTCTCTTAAGTTTTTTTAACCTAACAACAATAGAATAATAATATTATCGTTGGTCCTGGGCACAGGCGCGCCCAATTTCGGATAAAATTATTTGTCATAATGTTGGTTAATCCGAACTATAGCATTAAGGTTTTTTTTGCATAATTGTTGTTTGGCATACCTGTTTTTAGGCATAATGTTTTCATTGTCATAATTAGTATCACTTGCCCTATTTTTTTTCACATAACTTCAGTTGACATTATATTTCAATAGGAAAGCCGCGAACATCTACTACTACTACTACTAGCCCTGTATTATACATGTCCCACTGCTAGGCACGGGCCTCCTCTACAGAATGAGAGGGGTTAGGCCGTAGTCCACCACGCTGGCCTAATGCGGATTGGTAGACTTCACATACCTTCGAAATTCTTATGGAGAACTTCTTAGGTATGTAGGTTTCCTCACGATGTTTCCTTCACCGTTAAAGCAAGTGATAATTAACAATTAATATACATGTAACTTAGAAAAGTCAGAGGTGTATGCTCTTGGGGCTGGTTTCGAACCTGCGGCTTTCGTCTCGACAGTCCATACCACTCCCAGCTGAGCTATCACTGCATAGGAAAGCCGCGAACATATCTTTAATTAAAAATTATTTATGATACAATAGGTATTGTGATATTTTAGCTTTTCTGGATTTGCAGAATTACCTATACGTTAAAAGTTTATGAAGAAATAGTTTGCTGCAGATTGTTATGACAACAGACATTATGCGAAAAGAAATATTCCATATCGGGTAGGACATTTGAGCGTTATGCGAAGTGATTATTATGCCAAAATAGTTATACGACACAAAATTATGATAAAATTTATGCGTGCCAATAGGAACCCTCCTGGCACGGCAAAGTGACGACATTAGTACGCCTAATGGTAAAAAAGGTTATAAAGTCGAGCGAGCGACATTACGTTCCACGACAATCGCCAGAATTATACAAGCCTAAAGTCACCGGATATACACTGGCTGGAACTGGAACGCGACTCGCCTACACCAGTCACTATGGTGGGTTTTCCCCCAGGTGCAGCATTAAGCTGTACAACTGTTTGTCGGCTTACGTGTTACTCCTTCGTAAGCTGTGATATTGAGTCCATTATGCGAAGTGTCAAGAAGCATTTAAGCAAGCATTCATTCTGGTGAGTTACGATCATAGACGTATCGTCTATCAGAAGGCGCTATTATTATTGGACTACACTACACTTATGTGATGTAGAGTAGCCATTCTAGGATAAAAAAAACCGGTCAAGTGTGTGAATTGTGCCCGGTATGGCGATAGGTTCGCCCCCACACAATGGGACGGAAATAAGCTCGGCGAAATGTGGATGTACTAGTTACTCTTCTGCCTACTCCTATGGGGAGTACAGGCGTGAGTGAGTATGTATGTATGTACGTCATTTAAGAGACTTCTTCGTGCAACTTGAAATTGAGAGTCGTATGTATGGTGTGGTGCGTGTAATTTTCAAAATTACAGTTTTCTGTAATATTCTCGCAAGAAATTCTCTCCGTATTAATGGAGCTTAAAACGTTTTTTTCCCTTTTTAAGAGATAAACTTTAATTAACCGGCTTCTAAAAAGGAGGAGATTCTCAATTCACGAAGAAACAATAACCGGTGGGATATACGAGTTCTTGGGTGGAGACCGCGTTTAGGCAAACGTAAGGTAGGACGCCCTGCGGCCAGGTGGAGCGACGGCCTACGGAGAGCGGCAGGCAATAATTGGATGCAAAGAGCCAAAGATCGAGCTCAATGGTGTATATTGGGAGAGGCCTATGTCCAGCAGTGGACAAGTGTGGGCTGTAGATGACGATGATGATCTTGGCCATTAGAAATCCCGCGATCTAACCTGCGCGGCGGCTTCTCTATCCACCTCCAGTTCCTCGCCCACTGCGCCACGGCGGATTGTTTAATAATTTTAAGGAAAACCAGAAAGCTTGGTATTGAATGATGTTAATGAACAGCACCTAAGTAAGTGTGGTTAATTAATAGTAATTCTATAGCATTATTGCATGGAAGTGACAGCAAAAATGAGTTGTGATTTCTAAGTACTCAGAATGACGTTAATCTATTTATTCGTCACGTTAGTGACATAATAAAATCATTAGTTCATTCATTGTTGTGGTTACAAGAAGTAAAGGTTACCTAATGTCAGCGATATCCTCGCCACCTTTGTTTAAAATATTTTAGGGTTCCCTAGCCTAATCACAAATACGGAACCCTTATAATTTCGTTACATCCGTCTATCTGTCCGTATGTCACAGCCATTTTACTCAGAGACTAGTAGCACTCTATTTATACTTAAACATATATTTTATTTACATTTAATAAATTACTGCCTCGGTGGCGCAGTTGTAATGCGTATGCGTTACGATTGAGGTCAACGCTGAGATCTCGGGTTCGATCCCCGGGTCGGGTAAAGTGGTATTGGGTTTTTCTATTACGATAAGCTCAGTATCAGCCCGGAGTCTGGAATTTGCGCCCGGTATGGCGATAGGCTCGCCCCCTATCACATAAGGGACGGAAATACGCTCGGCGAAATATGGGTGTACTGGTTACACCTCTGCCTACCCCTTCGGGGATTATAGGCGTGAGTGCGTATGTATTTAATAAATTATTTTTAAATTTTTATTTATTTACGAAATAATTCACAGGCCCCAGTATGCAAGGAGGAACTGAACGCCAAAAATCTCTATCCTTTAAATATTGCTCAACATTATAGAAGCTCTTGGTCATAAGCACATGTTTAAAATGTGTGTCTTGAACATTTTCAAGGCAAACTATGAAACCCTTAACTATGCGTGGTCATTACGTACTTGGCCGGTTTTTATACAAATGAATGACGATATTAGCGGGTCACTCGCCTGATGGTTGACGCTTCGCCTGCTCATATGTATAAGCAATTCTGCTCACAAGTTTAAATCACAAACTATTGAATGGCTGATGACACTGCATTACGCATATCACTCCGAGTCCCGAGACTTATTGTTAAATCTGATAATGTCCCAGTACTTTCACTCGCCTCAGTGTTCTTACAACCGAAACACATCATCGCTTACACACTGTTGCTTGGCGGCAGAAAAATACAAAATAATGGTAGGTACCTACTTACTCAGATGGACTCTCGCATACGATGATATCTCAAAGTAAATAGGTTAATCTAGTTTTTTTTTATTGCGAAGGCCTACAAACGAGCAAGTGGATCACCTGATGGTAAGTGATCACCACCGCCCATGTACTCCCACAATACCAAAAGAGTCAGGGCGTATTGCCGACCTTAAAGGGAAAGGGATAATTAAGGGATTGGGAAGGGGAGGGGATTTGGGCCTCCAGATATCTCACTCAACGTACGAAACGCAGCAGCAAGCTGCTACTTTACGTCGGTATTCTGTGGGACAGTGGTAACGACCCTGACGAGCCGGCCCATTAATGCTGTAGACAATATTGTCTACAGCGTGGCTCTCTCACTCGTAAAACTTTTTATTTACACTTTTTAAACTTATAATGTATAAAGGCGGACCATTCCCTCAAGTTTAAATGGCTTCAGAAATGTGCCGTCATGGGGTCGATGTTCCGGTGGGGCAACATTATGTCTGAAGGCTCGGATTTCTCAGATGCGTCGACGGGCAGACTGACTGTTGCTGAAACTTAAACCCAAATTCTTTAGAATGCAACGTATGAAAAGCATCTTGCACTGACCTCACGAGCCGGTTTAATTTTGGCGATCGTTGAGGAACGTAATATCTCTTGAAGGTCGTCATTATAATAGGTATTTACCTATGTGCTGTATGTGTGTGTCTACTTTATGCAGAAAAAGTACTGCCATTTCAAAGATAATGATGATATTGATGATTTTATTACTGAATATGATGACGGAACAATGCATTTAGCGGTACAATCCATTAACATGGCGGTACAATCCGGTACAATCAAGAACAAACAACGCAAGTGCACGAAAATCACCAAAATACTAGTTTCTGCAGAAAAAGTGCTGCCGTTTCTAAGATAATGATGATATTGATGATTTTATTACTGAATATGATGACGGAACAATGCATTTAGCGGTACAATCCATTAACATGGCGGTACAATCCGGTACAATCAAGAACAAACAACGCAAGTGCACGAAAATCACCAAAATACTAGTTTCTGCAGAAAAAGTGCTGCCGTTTCTAAGATAATGATGATATTGATGATTTTATTACTGAATATGATGACGGAACAATGCATTTAGCGGTACAATCCATTAACATGGCGGTACAATCCGGTACAATCAAGAACAAACAACGCAAGTGCACGAAAATCACCAAAATACTAGTTTCTGCAGAAAAAGTGCTGCCGTTTCTAAGATAATGATGATATTGATGATTTTATTTCTGCATAGGATGACGGAACAATGCATTTAGCGGTACAATCCATTAACACGGCGGTACAATCGGATACAATCGAGAACAAACCACGTAAGTGTTCGAAAATCTCGAAAATGCTACTATTTGCAGAATATGTGCTGCCATTTCAAGGTTCTTGATGATATTGATGATTTTATTTGTGCTGTGTAGGAATCATACAACTGCACGGTGCCGATATGCAAATTAAAAAACAAAAACAACAAGAAAATGTGTGGCAAGAAGCGTTAAAAAAGCAACCGCGTTCTGTAGTTAGATCGCTTAGGGAAAACCCACGGGTCGATTATAAGGCATTTTTTGTTATATTTTATATGTGCAAATGGGGAAGGAAGTGTTCACTCTATGGTATTATTTAAAAAAAAACAAGGAGATGACGGTTATCTTTATTACAATTTACAATATACCCATTTATGTTTGCCTGCCCTGCTGATTGCCGTGCTGTACGAAAAAAAGTTATAATAAGTATTTTCTATCTATTTTATATTTATTAATCAAAGTAATCACCCATCCGTGCTATCTATCAGGCCCGGGTCTACCTAGAAGCACGTAGGATGCGGAAGTCTGGTTGGCTCACCGTCGACTCGCAAAAAAAAGGTGCCACACAGGCCCACACCACAAGTGAAAAGTACAAACTTATTAAAGGGTTCTTGTTGTCCCAAAATGCCTACCATTATTTATGTGAGTTTATTAAACTACCACCACTATCAAGTTTTTACCCCGGTTCAAAAAAAATCGTATATCCGGATTCCGGAATCTCGCCCCCTATCACATCATGGGACGGAGATAAGTTTGGCGAAATTTGGGTGTACTGGTTACACCTTTGCCTACCTTGGGAGATTACAGGCGTGAGTGCGTATAATATTATATTATCCAATGTGTACAATAAGTGCAACGGAAAAGATTTATTCCTCAGTTACATCTATGGAGAGCCAAAACCTATATTTTTCTCTTAATTTCACATTTTGTGTAGCGGACTAGCGATTCATAGAATACACACACCGTCCACATTTCATCCATTTAAGTAGTGTTATTAGTCTCCGAGTAAAATGGATATGGCATACGGACGGACAGATGGGCAGACCGAAACACGTACCTACATAACGAAATTGCTTAAAGGGGTTCCGTTTAAACCCTAAAGAAGCAAAAAAAAAATCTCGCCGAATTAAGAACGTCCTGATTATTTAAGTCGGTTAAAAAAAAGGAAAAATCAGCACTAGGAAAGTTTAGAGAATATTATTTGAAATACCAATACCTATACCCATCACATGGGCAACTCGTGACACCGCCTTGATATTGGAAGGCAAAATATAAGGAAAACGTCTTACAATTTTAGAGCATGTCCTACCACTCCTATTAGTTTATAAATGTCAAAGTTTACATGTTTGTGAATTTGGATGTTTGTTAGTCAATCACGCCTTAACAGCTGAACGGTTTTGGGTGAAATATGGCACACAGATAGACCATGACCTGGATTAGAACATAGGCTTTTTATCCCGGAAAAGACTGTTCACGCAGGCGGAGCCGTGAGCAAAAGCTAGATATTATATATAAATTTATTCGGGACTAGCGGAGAGGTTAAGAATTTCAAGATTAGGTACTCAACTTTTGTCTACACTTCTATAGTATGATTATAGGCCAGCTCGAACTGGTTAGTGCCACCTTTTTACAGAATACCGACGCGACGTGAAGTGGCAGATTGCTAATTGCGTTTCGTAAGGTGAGTAAGATTTTCGGATGCCCAAATTGGCTCTCCTTCCTAATTTCCATTTCTTTCTTTGTAGCTCGGCAACGCGTCCATGATTCTTCTGGTATCAAGGGACAAAGGTGTTTGTTTATAGGCGGCGGAAATCACTTACCATCAGGTGAAGGGGCTTATCATAAGCAACATAAGATGATATTGTAGACTCGTTTTGTGAAAAAACAGTTTTATCTGGTTACCTTTCTTTATATTATTATATCTATCGACGCTAACATGGTTGCATAGAATACTCGGCTCGTTAACGAGGGAGTAGGGACCTACCACCTTTTTAAAAGGATTGAATTTTTTATGAAAACTGACAACTCAAATTTAGTTTATTGCAAGTGGCAATACCACTTTCCTCTGAAATGTCAAGGAATCTCGTAACGCACAATTTAGCGTTAACATTTTTACCATAACTATCTCTTTCTAACTAATCCAATAACGCATTAATTTGTTTCCTTTTAGTGTTAAGAAATATTAAATTACTTTGGAACACAGTTGTGGTAAAAGACGCGACGATTGTGATTATTTTTCCACAAGAAAAATCTTAAATTATGTGAATATATGAAACAACAGTAACAATGACAAATACAGAACAACCGAACTTATTATTCTTCGATACATTCTCTCATGATACGAGCGAGGTAAGTGCTTAAAGATCTCAACGAAACCGCAATTTTTTTGCCACTCGCATCTCATAGATTCTTCCGTTTCCCTACAGGAATTGAACTTAGATTTAGTGCAGTTCCCAAAATCGGTGTATGTGACGGAAATACGTATAATACCGTTGGGTGCGCGGGTCCAAGGGGACTTTCCGGGTGGGGTTCGCCTGGGAGCGACGAATCCCACCAACTTTCACATAGATTTCTTTGTGAACGACCTGAGCAAGCCGGGAGCGTCGACGTTCGAGGCCCTGGGCAGCCTGGACTACTGCCAGAATGGACAGATACATATGGAGTGTGGGAATGGGTTGGATCAGCCAAGGATTCCAACGGATGGATTGGTGCTTAGAGGTATGTAGAGAATATAGTTTATGGTCATACATATTTGTACCCAACTAGGTAGCTACTAATATATTTGGTAAAATGCAAATATACAGCCCGTGTACGAAAATAAAAAATATTTGTCCAAATGGTCGCCGGGATAATCAAAGATGGGGAAAAATAGACAAAAGGTTAAGTAATTTTTTATGATCAACATAAAAGATGTTGAATAGAACTTAAGTTGTTATCCAAAGTTCAACATGAACATAAGCCACTGCTGTGAATTAATTATCAGTTAATATTAATATTCATGCAAAATAACTCAGTCACCCTGAAATTAGTTACTTCACCTACCTGCTGTGCCTCATGTCTCCTTTTAGTCTGAAACCAATAGCTACGACACCTTTCATGACCAACCCAGACCAGTCAAGTTATTTGCACATATTGTATACTGCTGTCATAAGGTGAGGGTGTGTCACATCACAAAATGTGAGATGGTCTTTCACCATTCATCATTTGTAGATGCAGATGTACCTCCCTGAAAATAACCCGCCAGCTTCCACACTTTACTTTCTGACACTGCTTTCTCTCTATAATTGCAATAGCATCAACATTGGTTATTTATATTTTTTAGTTATTTTTGTCAGTTTTATTTTTGTAACAAGTTTTCTCTACATATGCACTCACTCACGCCTGTAATCCCCAAAGGGGTAGGCAGAGTTGTAACCAGTACACCTACATTTCACCGAGTGCATATCTGTCCCATGATGTGATAGGGGGCGAGCCTATCGCCATACTGACCACAATTCCAGACTCCGTAACAGGTATGCATTACAACTGCGCCACCGAGGCAATCTTCCTCTAAGTTTTCCTCTATTATAGTTAAATATCAATATTGACCTAACATACAACACGTTATATGAACATTCATATTTTTTTAAGGGTGAATGACAAAATTGAAACATTCAAAGCTGTGATATCCAAACAGACTGTCTGATACAAGAGACTTTCATGTTATATTTTTGGCTTACTGATTGATCAATTATCTGACTTCAATTCTTGGTTAAAATAATCGGAATCTAATAATTTTTTAAATCAGTTTTAATTCTGGTAATAAAACTTGGACTACGTCATATTAAGGTAATCAATTGAAGGATTAAATCCTCATTACGTAAACAGTATTTGTATTTGCATTTATGGTGGGGATGTCTGCGAGTAGCACAGACGGGTGATCAGCTCACTTAAGTTGAACCATTTCACCCTTAATCCTAATAAACAGTACTTACATTATCTTATTACCCAATAATTTGAAGTTTCAAACATATAAAAAAGGAAGATTTAAATTAATAATAATTCAATATTAATAGTGATTACTGTAAACTAGATGGTAGATCCTTCATATACGAGAGGTCATTTGGGCAGGTACCACCGTTTTGTCTATTTCAGCTGCCAAACAGCTGTATGTTACTGTTGTGTTCCGGTTTAAAAGACATTACAGTCAGTAAAAATTCTGGGCATTATTTATTTATTTGTTTCAATTAAAACTATTTACACCAGGCAGTGTGAGCAGGCGTGACGCTTACCATCAGGCAACCAAGCTACTTGTCTCGTCCTTAAGCTAATAAAAAAGCATTTAAGATTTCCATTCCCAGGTTGAGCAATAAAGAAAGTGTAAGGTTTTAATTTGAAAAACACAAGTTGCCTAGTTTTGGAATTTTTGGCCAATAATGCTTAAGGTTTGCTCTCCTATTATATCATGGGATGGTAATACGCTTGGTGAACATTGAATGCATTATTTACACCTGACTACCCTTTACAGAATACATTTGTGAGCCTATGTTTATTAAGTTATACATAAATTCCTATACTTTCTAGGTTGGTACACAACTATCACGCTCGCAGTGTATGGTAACCTAACTCAAGTGCTACCCGAAACACCAGTTGGAGCAAACCCACCCCCAGTAGTGCAAAGACCGGTATCCCGAGAGTTGGCACCACCAAGTGTTCCACCTCCAGCTGATTGGAACCAAGAACCTCCCAATCCCATACCCGCTTACACTGGCAGTGTCGCCAACAGCAACCCCGATACCTACGGGCCTAACAACTACCCAGAAAATTATGACAATCCAATGTATAGAGGTGAATATTATGATAATGAGCCTCCCAAAGATCCGAGAACTTATCATATCGATAGCGAGTGGGAGAAAGGCAGGGATATTAGTTGCGAAAGGGAGGGGGATAGGATGAGGATGAGTCCTCGGGCTTTAGATCACGAGAGGGACAGACAGGGGCGGAGTAGAAGACGGTCATTGGATAGACGCAGTCGTGAATCATCCAGGCATCGGGATGATAGAATTGGTTTACGGTCGCGGTCGCGAAGTCGTGAAAGAGATTACATCGTGAAAGGTGAATACCGCCCTCTCAGTCGTTCAAGATCTCGCAGTGTTGATAGACTGAGAGCCATGTCCAATGACCGCGATTGGGACCGTGGCTCCTACAAAAAAGATGATTATAGACGTCATCGCGATCCTTCTTACGAGAGATCTCGCGGGGGTTCCTATGAAAAAGACCCAGTACCATATGAACGCAGATCACCTTATGACAAACGAGCACCTTCGTATGAACGGAAGATGAGTTATGAAAAGCGTTTGTCGCCGTACGAGAAACGCGCGCCCTCCTATGAAAAACAAGGACCATATGATAGAAAAAGACATTCACCATACGGCCGCATCAGAGCATCTAGCTACGGAAGTCGGTCGCCTAGTCGTGATGATCCTAGGAAACGACCTAGGACACCACCAGGAGAGAGTAGTCGGAGACCTTTGTCTCCGCGAGATCCTGATGCTTCAAGTCCAATTAACTCCATTCGATCGGAAGATGGTGCAGACTATGATAGAGGAAAACAGATACCAAGGGTAGATTTCTACCATCAAAGTTACCGCCACAAAAGTTCAATACGAAGTCCTTCCCAAGAGCATGAAAATGCTGCTTACGTGGATCCCCATTCCAGTCTAGTCACAGTTCCAATAGTGGATAGTGCTAACAAGCCTATTGAATCGCCAAATCGAAATCCTGATGAAGATAGGTCAATGGATGCTGAACAATTTGAACCGATTCTTTCTGATGAAGACATTTGCGACGATATCGAAGGCCCACCTTACATAGAAATGGACTATGACGTCAATGAGTATTGTGGAGTTGATGATATTATCAAATATTACAATCCTTTCAAAGCCGAATGGAAGAAGTACGATTATGTTAATAAAATACATTATTTGAGAAGTGAGACAGAAGGATCGAAAGATGTACTAACGGCTAGCTTTGATGATTTATGTGATGCCAGTCCAGATCTATTTAAAATTTCGGAGATGTCGAAGAAATTAGATCGGAAATTATTCACGACCTCTTTCAATGAGATCGATAATACTCTGCGAGAGGACTGGGTGCACCAATGCGAACATCTGTTCGTCTCAATGACTAACCTCTCTAAAAATACGGATATAATGCTTCGAATATTCCAAAATCCAAACGGAAATGATGAATTTGGTGAAATTTATAAATTGCTAGTAGCTTTTTGCAAAATTGGTCTTAGTTTTGAGAATGCTTTGGCGCAACAACAACCGACGTATAAAATAAGGCACATGAAATGTGGCATACGTCATGCTGAAGCAATAATGTCCCATAAACACAATGGTACTGTCATGACTATGTTATTAAAAGCGGGTATTGACATGCCAATGTTACTTCTTAATATGTATTCTAAGGAATACATGGCGCTAAGTATCCGCCTCATGATATTGAAAGCGTTGAACGCATGCTTATCTTCTAAGGTGTCTATCAATCATTTCATGAAAGAAACGATTTTTCCTAAGTTTGACAAGAATGAAATAGAAAAGAAACCTAAAAACGGATACCAAGCTCTTATTTCCATGATGCAGATAAATCCACTGGCAAGAATAAAGTTTGCTCTCAGTGCTTTAATAAAAAAGTTGAATATGTACGAATTGCTGAGCAAATTAAATGATTTGGTGATGAATTTTAATAAAACAGCCAAAAATGGTCAAACTGAAGATGTGGATTTGCCAGAATCGGATACAGATTTCATCATTCATTCTCTTGGAGAGATTCTACATATGTACCGCTCTCAATGTCTTTATTTATCTCAGCCGAAGAGATTTCTACCAGTTTCCGCACAATTCGAAATCAACAAAGAATGCTCAAACGAGACCTTACTCGAATTCTTTAATATCCATCATGTCTTGGAAGTTTGTTTGTATTTACTGACATGCCCAGCAACTTGCAACAACCTAATTGTTGTAAGCCCTATCCACGATTTGATCCACGAACTAATCAACTCTCAAAATGGCCTCAACTTTTTGTACATGAACATGGAACTCAGCGAGCTGTTATTCAAGACTTTAACACAACCGTACAGTCAGCAAAATACAGACGAATTCATTTATCCCCATGACTTGAGTAACTATAGTGACCTGCAAGTACTTGGACTCGAAATGGCTTACAAGTTAAAAGCGTTATACTACTTACAATCAATCGCCGACTTACAAGCGGGGAAAGATGGAAAGCTGGATGAAAACGAACTCATAGATCGACTGCAGTCTTTGTATTGCCTTAGTTTCGGTAGCATTGGCAAAACAGCCGTGCCTGACGTAATCGTAATGGGAGAAAACGCAGAATGTCTAGTAGAAGTTTTTGAAAATGATCTCAAAATTAAAAGCAAAAGCGACTATCCATCAAAGCAGAAATCACCAGCTAAAGCTTACGCCATTGAATTGATCGTCTCGGCTGTTAGGTATTCTGCCAGTGTTCCTTTTTTGAAGAAATACGGACAAAGGTTGACCAACGTATCAAAAGAACACGACAGATTTGAGCCGAGCGTATCCAGTGTACTTCAAGAAGTGATTCCATATTTAAAACCTGTGGAAAAAATTACTCTCCTCTCCGGAGATGATTTGGCCGAATGTGTTGAAATTCTCAAAACAAGTTCTGAGCATGCTCCAGACTTGCCAGGTGAATTGATGACTTGTTTAAGGATCCTCAGACATTTCTGCATATCTGATAATGATTCAAACACAACCATAGCGAATGAATCGACTATAGAAGAGTATGTGGAACTAAAATACAAGTACAACGTCCTTCAGCTATTTTCATTGGATGGAGTCGCTCACCTAGCTGGTATTTTGGACAGATTAGCTGCACACTTCGACCAACCTAGCATGCACACTTCGTTCTTTGCGTCTGTAAAGGGACTGCAGTTGGCCCAAATAATATATCCATGTTTGAGATTATTGGACGAAATGTTGGCACGAGTCGTTCGCTGTCGGGGGCCAAGGTTCAGAGATTTGACGGCCGCGCCAGTTTTACTAAAAACGTATGGAATTGCAAAGGCATTTCCGATAGGATCTGTAGGCTATAGGACCGCTGCTAAAGCGGCCGAAGCTGCCGTAAGGGCTTTGCTATCTTACGCCCAGCCAATAGCAGATGATGCTAATGGTAGTGATTCTATCCGTCGAGGCCCTTGGACGTCATTATGCTCTGAAGTAATTCAGTATACCATGACAGCCCCATACACATTTGTACCGGGATTATTAGTTTTCTCGGAACTGCTTCCTCTTCCTTTACCGATGCAAGCTAAGACAGCACCAACTGACAGAGAACTAGCTGATGCTTCAAATGAACGGAGACTATGGTCCGCGCATCTTCATGCTTTATCAAACGACTTGACAGACATGATCCAAATCATCTGCATGTCTACATACAGGCCAGTTGTGCATATGTTACGACGGGTGTGTGTGCAAATCGCTGACCTAGCGCCGAACACAGCTGCAACTGTCGCTAAAGCAGCTGTAGGCGCAGTAGTACGGGAGTTGAAGGCAGGCGAACCGGCAACAGCTAGCACTGCAAGAGTTCTGGAATTTCTAGCTTGTTTGGTTTCACATGCGCCTGTCAAATGTGCTGTGCTCCACACTATGAATACAGGAGGACCTAAATCTACAGATGTGCAAACAGCTTTGTGTGGAGTACTGTCTCTTTCAAACAGTACCAATGAACATTCCGCCGCTCAAGAGTTCGCAGCACACGCTTTAGCTGCTTTCTGCGATATAGAAATCACCTTAATGCCACTAACTTCATCACCAGAAACATTGTTGTCAAATTCCCTGCCGAATAAGGACGCTCTGAACGCATTTCTCGAAGCTTCTGCGGATTGTCTTGAATCTACGACTAAAACCTGCACTGTAGCTCAGTCCATACTTCGAGCGTACTTTGTATTGACTGATCATGAGTATGGATTCCAGTTGTTCAGGAAATTTGTAAACAAAAAGAGGGAGGCACTCGGAAAGTTCTTTAAATGGGCTTTAGAAGGTCCAGGGGATGATAAAGCTGAGTGCTTGAGTTTGTACTTAGACCTAATAAGGATATTGAAAGGGGAGGAAGGGGAGGGGGGAGCGGTTGGTAGGAAATCGGTGCTGAACATGAATGAAATGGCAGATATGGTGGCGTATTCCACATCGGTGGCTGATCATCCAGTTTTGACTTTGGAGAAGATTCTGAAGGTATGTTTTTTATGTGTTATATTTACTATTAGAAAATGTAATTAAAATGATTATATACCAGCTATATATCAGATATAGATATATAAAAAAGTATTGATTAGAAATAAAGCCAACATTTTATGCTATATGTATATTCATGGTATTGTCGAATTAATTTAAACGTTATAATATGACCCACACATGTTTTTGGATTGGCTTCTGACGCGCAACCAATTGCTTTTCAGGAACGCAACGCCGACGAAGACGCACAAGCCGCAAAGTTCCTGATCAGTCACGTCCAGAAAATAACCGATGCCCCCCTCACTCCTCCTTCGGAGGTCCCGGACACTCCTCTGCTTCCCCCGGACACTCTGGTGTCCCAGTTCGCCTCCAGAACAGTGTATGCGATAGGAGAGGCGAGCGATGAGAGGCTGACGTCCAGTTATTGGTTGAATGTGCCAGCGATAAGTGGGGATGATGATGTTAATGATCATGAGTTGGTAAGTGTATGGGATTTTATATTTACATTAGCTTTTGCTCAAGGCTCCGCTCGTATGAATGTCGTTTTTTGAGATAAAAAGTAGCCTGTATCCATTAGGTACTAGATTACTAGTGCATAGTCTATTTGTGTGCTCAATTGCTCCAAATTTGTTCAGCCGTTAAGGCATGTTTGATTAGCAACAACAGTTTTGTCTATAGCACGAATCGGCCGGCTCGACCGGGTCGTTACCACTGACTCACAGACAACCGATGTAAAGTAGCGGCTTCCTGCTATTTTTCGTACGGTGAGTGCGATATCCGAAAGCCTAAATCCCCCTCTTCCCAATTTCTTAATTATCTCTCAGGTGACCGACTTGCTCGTTTGTCGGTCTATGCTATAAAAAAACAAGCAAATTTCACGCTTATAACATTAATAGCTAATCTGCTGTGTTGATAGCAAACAATCTCAACCAACAAACACCTCCAGGGACTCAATTGGTGGTTGGGTCAAGAGCTAGATTCAGAAGGTGGTTTTATTTGACACTTCACACATTGTTCATTGAAATTACCAAATTACGTTTTTTGCAGGTATCATGCGATATAATGGAGATAGCGAACACATATCTATCAGTAGCTGGTGCGTCATGCGGATCTGATGCCATCAGCAGCGCCGTGAGGAGACTCGCCGGCTGTCTCGATACTAGGGCTGAGGCGAGACCGTCCGACGACAAGCGACCTGCAGGTCAGTGTTACACTGGACAGTGGATTCAGAACCAGGGGTAGTAGAAAAACGGAAAAGACTTTACACGAGTATGATAATAGATAGGTAGATATATACACGATTGCAAACTACGTATACATTAGCACTGCGCATCTATCCATTGTATAACACTTCTTACTAATATAGCTCATATAATAATTAATATACTGAAGGATCGCCAGTATCCCATTAGCAGGGTAATTAACCCCTCCAGTTAATTACTATAATAAAAAAAAATACCTACACCTACCGAGTAATGGGGGCCGCTTCCAACGGCGAAACAGTAGTAAAATACAATCGTAACATATATAGAAAACATTCTTTTGCTGTTTACTTGCCATTTTGAAATTTAAGCCCGCAACGTAAAGCGTACTAATCAGTATTAGTACGCTGCGTAGTCCTGCGTATCCTGACTTCAGTAAGTCAGGATCAATGACCTGCACGCATTACCGCGCTTCAATACTCGGCAAGCACATAGCGCCGTGCGCCGCGCTGTACAGCTGATTTCGAGCGTCAACTGTTTATTGGTTTTAAAAAAATATTATTATTTAAAAAAAAGTATTGAGAAAAATATTTTAATAATGTATTTGAATTAATCGTTGTTGTACGTATCTATTGGTCCAAACTATGCGTGAAGAAATAAAACATATTTCGCGATTTTTTTGTTGTTTCATGCCTGTAATCACCAGCACTGCCATCTATCTTAGTTGTCGGAAGCGTTTCTCTTACACCCGGTATTATTTGGCGATTATTCAAGAATCTTCGCCGGTGGCGCAGTTTTAATGCGTACACGTTACGACTGAGGCTGACGCTGAGGTCTACGGTTCGATCCCCGGGTCGGGTAAAAGTGATATTGAGTTTTTCTATTACGAATTGCTCAGTATCAGCCCGGAGTCTGAAATTGCGCCCGGTATGGCGATAGGATCGCCCCCTATCACATCGTGGGAGCGAAAAGTGGGTGTACTGGTTACACCTCTGCCTACCCCTTCTGGGATTACAGGCGTGAGTGCGTATTTTTGTATTTGCACAGTGTCTGTATGTCGCGGTCGCGGTGAGTGTGCGGACGCGTTTCGTTCTCGTCCTCCGAACACATCGCGTCCCCCCTCACTACATGTCGATGACTTCACCGCACTGCATCACTCGTACGCATCGCATAACAGGTATTACGCATGTTTTGTACATCTATCTTGAAATTAAATGAAATAGTTTATGAAATTAAATGAATTCATTTATGAAATGAAATGAAATAGTTTATGAAATTAAATGAAATCGTTTATGAAATGAAATGAAATAGTTTTATTATGAATATTGAAGTAATCATGAAGGCAATTAAAATAGCGCTTATGTCAAGTCTTTTTTTTTATAGTATAGGCTGGCAAACGAGCAAGTGGGTCACCTGATGGTAAGCGATCTCCACCGCCCATGTACGCCCACAATACAAAAGAATTATGGGTGCGTTGCCGACCTTAAAGGAAAGGGATAATAAGGGATTGGGAAGGGGAGGGGGATTTGGGCCTCCGGATATCTCACTCACCGTACGAAACGCAGCAGCAAGCTGCTACTTTACGCCAGTTTTCTGTGAGACAGTGGTAACGACCCGGACGAGCCGGCCCATTCATGCTGTAGACAAAATTGTCTACAGCGTGACTCTACCACTCGTAAGTCAGTACAAAATAAAGAAACTTATGTATAGAAATCATATCAACTAATGTATGTACATAAAATACATAGCATCGTCAAAATACACTGGGCATCAATAAATTTTACAATATTTTTATTTAGATTAGTCCAGAATTGATTGAGTATTATTATTATTTTGTGTTTTGTGGGTCGATATTGACCATAGGCAAAATGCCATGATGCTGGCCGTGGATTCGATTCCTGCAGCGAGACAAATGTTTGTGTGATCTACATATATTTGTTTTGGGTCTGGGTTTTGTGGGTTGGCAAGTCCCTTGTATTTCCTGATACCCAAGATACAGGTTTACCTAGTGTGGGGTCAGGACTATGCGTGTGACTGTTGGGTGTATATATTTATTAATAAGTTTTTTATAGCAGAGGCCGGTAAACCGAGCAGGTGGATCACCTGATGGTACAAGGTGGTAGACCCCTCGTAAGCGAGAGGTCGTGTGGGTTGGTACCACCGCTTTATCTATTCGTGTCACCAAACAGCAGTCCGTAAGCACTATTGTGTTCCGGCTTAATGCATATTGAAGCCAGTGATATTACTGGGCATTATGAGACTTAACATCTTATGTGTAGGGGTGACGAGCGCAGTCCAATGCCATGCAGTGCTTTGTAATTCAAAGTTCTGTGTGGTGTTGTTTCTAGGCAGGCGTGGTGCTTACCATTAGGCGAAAGACCTTCTAGTTTCGTTAATAATCAACTCACTAAAGTTAATAAAAAAAAACACCTATCATGAACATCTACGATACCACAAAAATTATGGATGCATCGCCGATCTTAAAGGGTTTGGAAATTTGGGGGGGGAGAGGGTTGTTATCCAGAATTATTAATTTCGAAGGTATGTGAAGTTTGTCAACTCGCATCATGCCAGTGTGGTAGACCTGAGCCCTCTCATTCAGATGTTGAGGGATGAGTATAAAATATAATGTAAGTAAGTATATGTGTAATGTATGTATGTACTGCAGAGTGGTTCGTCGCGGCGGCATGTCGGCTCCGGACCGCGGCAGGTTCGCATCCGCTGCTCCGATGCATACACATTACAGGCACATGTCAGTATAATACACTTTCACATTCAAAATTATTTTGTTAAATATCTTATATCGTCGCTTAGCTAACAATACCGCGTAACTCGAAAATTGGCCATGTGATATTGTCATTGGATAAATAGTTTTTGCCGAGTATCCAATAAATATACCCAAAAAATTAAATTAATCATACAAAGCACGATATTCAAATAGTTCTGTCATCGCGCAATTCATTAGTTACATCACACATTTTCATTAAAACAAATCAGTTTTATGTCTCTAAAATTAAGCCAATTTAACTTTACCAGGCAAATATAAGTTCTGATCCCCTTTTTGAGTATTAATTATAATAAAATAACGGTTAACAAAACTTAGAAACCGACTTCAATATAAAAACACCGAAAAGTCAAAAATAACAAATTCTATCTATTCTATTGTCATTGGAGTCGGTGCAATTTTATTTGACCGGTAGCGACACAGGCACTGTGTGGAAGCACCAGCTTTCAAATAAAAAAAGAATCAACAAAATCGGTTCACCCAGTTGAAAGTTCTGAGGTACTTAACAAACATTAAAAAAAAATACAGTCGAATTGAGGACCCTTTCCTTTTTTGAAGTCGTTTAAAAGGGGGGGAAAAATAACGTCTTCGATAGGTAGGTACTTGTGCCCCAAATGTGCACAATATCTGTGTAATATGTACAAGGTGGGGAGTCCCTCGTATGCGAAAGGCTGCCTAAGTTGGTACGATTTGTCTATTTCTGTCGCTAAGCATCTGTTGTGTTTCGGTTGGAAGGACATTGAAGCCTGTGAAACTAGTGGGCATTATGAGACTAAACATCTAATGTCTCGGGATGACGAGTGCAGTTCAGTGCCATGCAGTGCTAAAATATTATATCCAAAATGTATAACTTTACAAATAAATACATAGCATTGTTTCAGTTTCTTTTGAATGGTCAAATTTCCACTTCGGGCAATACCTAGTAGTTTAAAATATATTTCCGACTCCTCTATCTCTTTCAATTTGATTGATTTCGTTGGGAGGATAAAAAGAGTTCGCATTCCCTGAGACACTTAATAAAAACACAATTCGAATCATATTTTAGAAGCAACGCAATTTCATAATAGGATAGTTGACTAGATATTATTATTTAAACCAATAAGTTACGTTGCTCAAAATCTATTGCAAAAAGAATTTTATAAATCGGACTAAAAATAAATAAGTTAGAAGCCATTCAAATCTTGTAGAAGGGGGTAATTGTCAAATGACAGACGATGCAAACTTGACGTCACTGTGTAAAATGTTTATTATGGTGCACGCGTGCAAGCGAGATAGTGAGATATCCCTACTACGCACCCACTTTTCCTCATACCAACATTTAAAGTCATAACTGCGGGCACATTTCTAAACCAATTTTTATTGTGTTTTAATAAAAGGAATTCTTTTGCGTATTATTTTCTGTTGCTTATAAAATAATGTATAAAATTCAGTATAGGAAACTACCCTATTCTTTATCATAAATTAAGCAACGATTTTGATCGCGTATGACTCGCTGCCGTCTGCACCCTGTTTATTTGTAACCGATTTGTAAAACGAGGTTCTGTGTTGTGTTTACAGTAGAGGTCGCGGCGCGTGGGAGATGGGCGCTTCGCATTTTGGACACTTCGCCCCCACCTCGCAGTATATGATGGGTAAGGATACCATTTTCAAATTAAACCATAAATATTAATGACAATATTCTCTATTTTCCTCTCCCTCCCTAATCCAAACCTCTTTTTATGTGACTGCTCAAAAGATTGCAGCGCAATAATTCACACCCTTCGTTCGTTTTTTGACATGGACTCAATTCTGCTTGTAAGTTTATGAAAAATGAAAATGAAATGAAAATATTTATTGAGTCCATAAAAAATTTATAATCATTTAGATTCAATCAATTTTTAACTCTACCGCCAGTTCGGAATGCTGTTTCTTTAAAGAAGAACGGACAAGAAACTCTAACGTTGCTCTTTTCAAAATTCATTTACAATATTTGCACTACATTAATACAATTAATTTTGAATACAGTTAGAGCTCAACTTATGCCAATCAGGAACATTATAAAGTAAAATAATGAAATTATAATTATTATTGCGCATGATCCTCCTATGGGTTTTTAATACCAGATGGCGTTAACAAGCGTGTTTTTTAAAAGTGATAGTCTATGGAAGCTAATATTTTTTTAATGGCGGAGACCGATATACGAGCAATTGGGTCACCTGACGTTAAAATCACTTAACAGTCATTTTGACGTCAATCCATCGTTCTTAAACACAATACCAGACAAAGTAGAGTATGTAGAGTAGAGCTGCCATTCATGCTGTAGACAAAATAACTGTCTACAATATAGCGCATTGACAATGTAACTCCCGAATACTGAAACAACCTTTTTTGTACACCCCGCCTATTGCTTTCATATTATTCCTCTCCATCCAATGGTTGCCTGGAAGAGATCACTTTTAGTGATAATGCTGCCACTTGTGGCACATTTATTATTAAGCTGTTTTCTGTTTTTGTTTTTGTTGTTGTGTGTCTACAATAAAGAGTTACTATCTATCTATCTATCTATCTATCTATCTATCTATCTATCTATCTATCTAACTATCTATCTATCTATCTATCTATCTATCTATCTATCTATCTATATCTATCTATCTATATATCTATCTATCTATCTACGTATCTATCTATAAACGCTACTCAACGGACGACTGTCTAACAGCTACTTATTGTCATACAATGTTGACAGATAGGAGGAACTTAACATGTTTAAAACTATCTTAAATGCCCGAGTTGTGTTTCAGTATTCGGGCGTTATTGCTGCCGATACGTATAGCAAGCATAATAGTTGTTAATTGTTTTTGATAGTCTCTACACATGATACTGCCTCGGTGGCGCAGTTGTAATGCGTACGCGTTACGATTGAGGTCTCGGGTTCGATCCCCGGGTCGAGTAAAGTGGTATTGGGTTTTTCTATTACGAAATGCTCAGTATCAGTCCGGAGTCTGGAATTTGTGCCCGGTATGGCGATAGGCTCGCCCCCCATCACATCATGAGACAGGAAATGTGGGTGTACTGGTTACACGTCTGCCTACCCCTTCGGGTGTTATCTTTATTAGTACAGAAAATGCTACAAAAGTTAAGGTACAATTTTAAGTTGCTAACTGCAGTAGTTAATAATCTAACTGTGTCGCAGTTAACAGCGCCCACCTCCGGATACAAACAAAATTTAAGGAACCGTAGATAAACCTAACAATTTATAAGAAATGGATAAAAACTGTGTGTGTGTGTGTGTGTGTGTGTGATACATAATATCGTAATTAAGACGGTTGTATTTCAGGTGGTATGGGTTGGGGCGGTGGTCGCATGCAACGTGGCCCGAGACATCGCTCTTTCATACGATAAACTTATTAAATATACATATATAGCCTCCGTAGCGCAGCAGGCGAGTGGCCGGCTGCGAGGCGAGGGGCCGTGGGTTCGATTCCCGCACTGAGACAGATGTTTGTGTGAGCCACAAATGTTGGTCTCGGGTCTGGGTGTTGTGGGTTGGCAAGTCCCTCGTAGTTCCTGATACCCACGACACAGGTATACCTAGTGTGGGGTCAGGACTATGTGTGTGACTGTTTGGTGTAAAAAAATAAAATAAAAAAAATATCTTCAATGTGTAGAAAAATAAATGGTATAAATAGCTACTGTTTAGTCACTATTATTATACAGGATAATGTGAATTTCGATGTATTTTACCTCTAAATATAAGTAACTGAATCAAAACAATGTTATTTCATTTTAAATCGACGGTAGCTAATAAGTTTGACAGATTTTTTTGCACAAGTGTACACAATATATCAGTTAGTATCTATGTTGAAAAAATGGCCATATGCCAAAGACTTGTATGTATACTACAAGGCAAGCTGCGCGGTACGTAGGAATTGTACCACTAAGTTGCGGTCAATTGACCGTAACTCAATATTATCATCTCGCTTACTCTCAACTAGAACCCCTATCGCACACTCTGTGAGCTGTCAGACTCCCGCGTTATGTGACGCAATTTTACTTCTAAACAGCCTGTCTAGTAGTATATATTGAAGTCTTTACTATATGCTATGTTTTTTTAATTCTGGAGAGTAATTTGGCGCATACAAAAGTATAGATAGATGGGTCCATTTTTGCAAATGTTGCTATTTGTGCGTCAGCTCGTAAATATGTAGTTTCGATTTGTATGAGTGACGCGATAGTCGCCATCTTATACATGTATACCCCCCTTTTCTCTAGCACGAAGCTAAAGAAAAATGAGAGAACAATCTTAATACCCATTTAGAAGCTCAATTTTGTCTGAGGACCGATGTTTCTTTTTATTATGAAAGACCTCTTATCACTTTTCTCATCTAAAACATAATTATTCAACAGGTGTATTAATTTTTTACACATTTATTAAAATACAAAACTATACAATGTGTAACAAAAACCCTGTCGGGCATTTTAACTGTGATATCAGAATCGATATTCAAACGCAATGAAAAAACTGGCATGTCCAATTTTCGACTATAAAAATAATCATATTTAATTTTAAATCTTGAATTAATTTATTGTTTGTAAACCGTATTCCGATTGATTACCTCTGCAAGAGCTATGACTTGGAGCCAGAGCGAGATGGTATGTTGCGGCGTCCACGTACATCAAACGTGCCGCGCTCCGAGGAGCTTCGTAAATCCGTACAAATTCAGATGCATTTTTTTTTGTTTCATTTCTTAAGTTATTTGTGTAAGGATAATATCCCGCTTCTGTTTTTTATTTAACTATTTTTATTAAGCTGTCTATATGTCTATCTTCACGACCCAAAAAGGGTCGACAGGGTTTCTGTTACATACTGTATATCACTGTTCACAAAGGCTACTCACGATTACAACCGCACTTGACCAGTTTCCACTTAGAAGTTCCAAGCTCGACTGAGTTCCAACAATTAATAACGCACCCACTTATATACCTCAACATGCTAGAAGTTACGTGAGACTTTTATTATTCTATTAATACCAAACGACAATAATCACTTCAACTCATAGTTTATTGATTACATTTACAATATCCCTACTTTATTTAACACAACCCCATGTCAGGATTCTCTAGAGACCGCTCTCTAATTACAACTAAAACAACTAGGACCGAATAGTAAACCAGAATAGCTACCGCGTAATGAACTCTTGGACTATCGACTGAGCACTGATCTTAGTGAACTGACTGACCGCGGGCAAAATACCACCAGTTATGGCGACAACCTCATTTATACCATTTAACTACCCTTCCATAACTATATCGCACCATTATTATTTCAGTGTACCCAACGTTGCTTTCTCAGACACCCTCAATATACCAATATTAAGAGAATACGCTAACAATCACCTCCACCTCTCTCAATATCCTAAATCTACCCACTTAATACAGTTATTCCCCTGAGTACCCTCAAGTCCAATAAACAGTAATATTACTATTATGAAGCTAACATTTAGGATAGCGCATACACCACAGGAATCCACGGAAGAAAATTTGTGGACAGAACCCTTACTACACGCCCCAGGATTACATTAATACCATCCATAAGGATTGCAAATTTTACTCATCATACTTTTACGGGCTTCGAATCGTCGCTATGAAGCGAGATGCCGCGGGTTCGATATTAATATTTGTGTGATCCACAGATTTTTGTTCTGGTCTAGGTATTTTTTTTCGCCGGATCTCGGTAGGCCGGTTGTAAAAACTACAAGCCAAATATGTCTGTACCATATGTTAAAAATATGTTGCGGCGACCCCAGACCCCACTACGAGTGGAATAAGGGCAGGTGGAAGAACCGAGTGTTCATTAATTCTAATGAAGTAGACACTGTTTAATTCATAATTGCCTATATGCAATGCCCGCTACTGCGTAATTGGCACGTTTTATGTTGTATCGTTAGAACTACTCCTTTTACGTTGTGTTTAGCATAGCAGATGCTGAGATAGCCATCAATCATAGCAATAGCTGTGGCAAAATCTATTCAAATTATTTATTGAATCTATTAAATGTTATACATCATTTAGATCCAGTCAAATTTTAACTCTACCGCCAGTTCGGAATGATGTTTCGCTAGAGAAGAACAGACAAGAAACTCTAACGTTGCTCTTTTCAAAACTGATTTACAATATTGTTACTACATTAATACAACTTAATTTGAGTTAAAGCAGCTCAGTTTATGCCAAGAGGAACATTAAAACACAAAATAATGATTATTGAGCATGACTCCCATAACCATTATCTAATCTACCTCTATCATAAGCCTCTTTTCAGACTTATTGACACGTCCGGTGCCGGGTAGCCGCTCAAGTGTACTGAGATTTTATCCAGGGTGTTAGGGAAACGCTTCCGAAATCGAAGCCCGGTAGTAGTATTGGTGATTACAAACACGATAGTACTAAAAACTCGCGAAATATAAGTAGACATATTTTTTTCATTTTTCACTTACTATCTTTGGATCAAAAATGCAATTAAATAAAAGCGTATTTTTTTAATAACGTAATGTAAAGCCAATAAAAAAACATTTGACGCTTGGAATCAGCTGTGCAGCGCGGTGCAAAAAGCGATGTGCCTACGGAGTATTGAAGCGCGGTAATGAGTGCTGGTCATTAACCCCGGCTTTAGTATTAGTATTGCGGGCTTACGATTCCAGAATGGCAAGTAAACAGCAAAAGAATAGTGTTTTCCGTTTATGTTAAGGTAGTGTATTATATTACCGTTTCGCTTCGGAAGCGATCCCCTTACACCCTTATACATTGAATGTAGGCAATACTTTTCTTTACATTTTTGCACCCAGCTTTGGCAAGGAGTATAGCCGCCGGCGCCGGTTACCCCGATACCGGTACGTGTGAAAAGGGCATATTCAGGTAATAAAGAAAACAAAGGTAGAAAATTTAGAAACAAATCAACTTTATTTATCAAGATGGAAAAGATCAAATCATAATATTCATATACAAGCTTACGAACAGATATGTTATCAGCGAGTAGATCACAATGACGCGGCGACGTCTGACGACTGACGAGTGACGCGGTCGCAACACACGACTTATTGCAAGCGAACCAACTCACTAAACGACACGATATTATACTTCATATATACTTGTAACAAATAAAAACAAACTATACGTATATATATATATATTCCTTCAATCGCGTTCCGAACTAAACCGTAAGATGTAAAATATACAATTAACATTATCATTAACTCCACCGAGAATTCCCATATCTTTGTTTTACTATGATTGTCTGTTTTTTTTTTTCATTATTTTTGTTTAATTCATTAAATGGTAAAACATCTCACTAACATAAGTTTCATATTTACAAGGCCCCGAGGGGCGCACAGTCTGTTCATTGTATAAAATTATCACTCGCGACATGGCACGTGGTGACCGGCCCGGTGCCGGTACGGTGCCGGTCCGATGTCGGTCCGATCCGGGCCGTAGTGGCCGAGCAGGGCCTAGCGCTCGCACACTAGTCGCCGGGATGCTCGGGGCACGATCTGTTCACTTCAAACCACTGGTCTATACATCTGGAACATAAAAAAAACATCAGTTAGTATGTAAATCAATAGAATCTCCGTATTTATATTTTCAATAGAATTCTCAAACAGTGTAAACAAACTGAATGACGAGAACTTTTAGAAAATACACAGAATATGGTGTAAAAACAACATTGCGCAAGTTCATAAATGAAATTCAAATCTGCGTGAATAAAAACTATGTTAATGTATTATAACATATTGTGAAATATTGATTAAAACGTCTGTTTACTCTGTGTATTTGAAAAGAATAATTATTCAAATTCAATTCAATTCTAATAATTTATTCCGTAAATTGGATCATAAATATCACTTTTACATATCAATCATTTTATATGCTACATTACAGTTAGGACGGCATTTCAGGGCTAGCCATGAGAAGAAATGCCGAAACAAACTCATGGGTTATGGCGTCTTTTAATGTCCAGACAATGTTTTACATAATTTTGCGAGAGTAATGTACAGAAATGCCTGGATTGGCCTTTTCAAGAAATAGCCAAGAGTATAACAGACTTATAGGTACTTGGCACTCGCACTCACATTAAAAAAACAAAATGAAATAATAAATAATAAAAATTAAAAAATTAAAATTAAAATTGATGATCTCTGGATGAATATATTATATAAAGACACTTTACAAATTGCGTAAATGTGATGCCAGTGAGATTCCGGATTAGTGACTTAAGAATTTTCTGGCAAACACTTAGCTAACAAACACCACACAAATGGTATTAGTTCCCAGATTGCTCCTTAAAATATTTACGTTATAAAATCTTGAAAATACTCCCCACACTCGAAACATTACTTTATGCTCATAATTATATTTCTACAACCCTATAAAAGTCCATGAACAATGCATTTTTAAGTGCACACAGTATCACGGCTAATCCCTAATCAAACACTGGATCTGTATTAGGTGACCTAGATACGCGTGGAGTGGGGCGGGCTTTGTCGCCGCGGCTTGTGGACTACCCTCGCTACTTTGTTGCAGCACTCTATCTTTACATCTGGCACGATTTTAACAGAGTATTAAAAAAGTTTTACTACTTATGTTTTTAAGCACTAGAAGATTTTAATAACCATAACTCACAGTCTTGTTCTATAATCATTTCAATATAAAGAAACAAATATTAAGAAATTCCGAGAGAACCAACCTTCAACACCAAAAATCGAACAACTATTCCTTTTAGTTGTTTTTTTAGCGTCGAATATGGTTTTTGAACGTTTATAGTACCTATACTATATAATAAAACATACTGCTGTATTAAATACGAGAATTAGATAATAAATTACCTTATGATCAGTATTATTACTGTTCTTTTTTGCTTGTTACGTTTCATCGAAAACTATCGGATAATTTAATATGAAATGACATTATATCTCGAGTTTCCCTGCATTCATCCTTTTACAGACGAATATAGGTGTTTCATTCATTTCAAAAGTAAGGTTTAATAGTAATTTAAGTTTATCGACTATCCTTCTCTGACAAAAAAAATGGAATTGGTAAAACCGCGCTGTAGTATGAATGGCTTGTCTCGACC
Source organism: Mimas tiliae (assembly GCA_905332985.1). Classification (NCBI taxonomy): domain Eukaryota; kingdom Metazoa; phylum Arthropoda; class Insecta; order Lepidoptera; family Sphingidae; genus Mimas; species Mimas tiliae. Next base: position 635,384 of record HG995249.1, read on the forward strand.
GAGATAGTACCGCAGTAGAAATAGACAAAGCGGTGGTACCAACCCATACGGCCTCTCGCATACAGAAATATCTGTTTACAGCGCGACTCCACCAATTTTTTTATCAATATGGCTTTTAGGCTACGTTAATGATTCCATCAGGTTTCAGAACAGAAGATCACAATGCACAATATCTTTATCCTCTACAAAAAAGAAGTAATAATGGTGCTTACCCTTTATGATAGATGCAAAGGCAGGGCAGGCGCGCAATAGTGTCGCCCGCCGACAGCTCCTCCAGGCAAATCACGCATTCGCCTTTAGAATCGCTCAGTACATCCTCTGGAATCAGATATAGGGGATCTTTAGTAAATTTGAATCAATGCAATGGTGAAACTTGGAATACACCAGACCCGAAATAAATATTTGTTTAAAACACAAACATTTGCCGGGGTGTGGGAATCGAACCGGCAGACTTTCGCTTCACAGCCGATTACTCGCCCACTGCTGGAAGCAAATAATTAATAAAAATAAGTATTTGGGATATCAGAAATCATGTCTCTTGGTAGGACTCTTGCTGACATCATATTCAATACAAAGATATACAAAGAAAAAAAATAGCTTATTTTTTTTAATTTCCGCCATTACACCCGTAACTGCAACTTTTGTAAGCCAAAATCATAGGATGCGTTTCGCTGACACGGAGCAGTGAAGCTCGGCGAGTCTTAGGGAACAGACAGTTGATGATGCAGAGGTACTGACCGTTATATGAGAGGCGAGGCCTCGTGAGACACATCACCAGATGGCACTCGATGTCGTCCGGCAACACGAACTTGCTGCACACTGGGCATTTGATACCTGTAACCAACAAAAAAACACAATTTAATCAAATATACACTACAGCAATTAGTTTAAGAAAACTATTCTCATTCCAAATTCATTCAGAACAGAGTAAGTTGTGGGTATCAGAAACGAGAGGCTGACGATAGAATTACTTACTGGCAGTAAAATTTTAATACATTTTGTATCGAAGATCTGTCAAAACACTATAATTATTGATAGTAAGCAAATCTATCTTTAAATATAATATACGGTACCATTTGACAACTCCATAATTTTTTTAATTAATTTATGTCCTTTATTAGAATAACTCGGAACAAGGATAAATTCCTCATCAGATTAGGCAAACAAAAGCGTCAGCGAAAATTGTACTTTTTGCGTCTCTACATTACTTTATCTACCGTAAGTTCGCAAGCATCTCCAAGAGGACAATTTACGCTTTCCTGGTCATTACAGACATCGCCTTCCGCAGATAAAACTCGTCTACAACCATATATGTAATGGTAAAGTAATATCGACGATGTTTTTTTTATTTATTTAATGTAATAGGTTCGCGTTTGGCCACTATCACGTCTGATGATAAGCGATGATGTGGCCTAAGATGAAGCACGCTTGCCTAGCAAAAAACGATTCACGCGCGACTTGAATACACCCAGATTATATTTATCGATGTTGTTACCATAGACTCAACCGAAGAACTTTCGTGTTTATAGTACTGTATAGAACGCATTGTAGTCTACCCTATAGGAGCGATACGTTTGCTCAGGTGGCGAGATTGGCTTTTGTGATTGAATCTCGTTGTTAAGTTTTACGAGTCAATAAAGTTATAGTGGAGGTCAGTGGCCTTTCTGTCTGGTGACAGTTTACAATTTAACAAACTTTACGAGCGAGTCGAATATTGTGAAAATTTATTAAATAGTAAACGTATATAGTACTAGGCCTTGCTCGCGGCTCCGCCCGCGTGAACGGCCTTTTCCGGGATAAAAAGTAGCCTATGTTACTCAGTGATAATGTAGCTTTTTAACGGCAAAAGAATTTTTGAAATCGGTCCAGTAGTTTTTAAGTTTATTCGTTACATACAAAAATACAAAAAAATATAATATTAGTATAGATATAGATGAAAGAGTATGATTTTGGTTTGTTTCTTACAGATAACTACAGTATAATTGTAGAATGGTTTTTTATAGAAGACGGCCGGCAAACGAGCAAGTGGGCCATGTGACAAGTCATCTTTATACTGGTTGATCTCATACAATACCAAAGGAATCCTCAAGGCCCCATTCCTTTAAGGATAACCAATAATACCTTCATATAGAATTGCAACTCGATGTCACAGCAATTATGTAAAAGGCTGAGCCATTCCACCGATGATTTACACTAACTGTATTGTACCTAAATCGGTAGACAATACGCATTCCATCGCGGCGGTGGTACTTCCATAATCAGAGGCAAGGCGTGATGAGGATGTGTGCGTGCCTCGACATTAAATGGTTCATATGTGAATGAGATATTACCTGACGATGTGTAGCATCGATATTATTTTATATTATTTTATTTTACAATTTTTGGAAAACTAACAGCTAATACATGTTTACTAAAAAATAATGTGTAACTAAAGGCTAAATATAAGTTCCCACTAATAGAACATTATGTACATTACAAGTTAACATTTACCAAATTTACCACTTTTTAGAGAATGTGTAACTCATCAAGTGTTTAAGACGCTTGGTAGTTGTATTAAATAATTCTATATCTACAGCTGCATTAGCTATATCAGTATTTCCTAACACGTTATTGTAATATCTACTTGCCCTTGTGATAAACGAGTTCTGCCTATAGATCGTCCTCACCAGTGGAACATATATGACAGCCTCCGTGGCGTAGCCGGCTGCGAAGCGAGAGGCCGTGGGTTCGATTCCCGCACCGAGACAAATATTTGTGTGATCCACAAAAATTTGGTTCGGGTCTGGGTGTTGTGGGACCGCAAGTCTCTCGTAGTTCCTGATACCCACGATACAGGCTTACCTAGTGTGGGGTCAGGACTATGTGTGTGACTGTTGGGTGTATTTATTTATTTATATAGAAGACTACGCCTATGAAATAAAGCTGTATTCGTGCGTATTCCAATTAGCTCTAAGAGTTCCGGACAGTCTACCATTCCATTCACTACATTCATTAGATAACCTAAGTCAGCAATATCCCCACGTTCTTTAAGTGGTAGGAAATGGAATTTTCTACACCGTTCTGTGTAGTCTGCAAGGTAAATATGTGGGGTTATAGGAATGTTTGTTGGTGGGAGAGTATCTGATATTATGGTCGAGCACAAAAACATGGATATCGACCACCATTTTTGAGTGGCAGAGCCACAGTTTTGTCTACAGCATGGATGGACCAGCTCGACCGGGTCGTTACAACTGTCTCACAGAAAACCGACGTAAAGTGGCAGTTTGCTGTTGCGTTTCGTACGGTGAGTGAGATATCCGGAGGCCTAAATCCCTCTCCCCTTCCCAATCCTTTAATTTTCCCTTTCCGTTAAGGTCGGCATAATTATTTTGGTATTGTTGGCGTATATGGCCGGTGGAGATCACTTACCATCAGGTGACCCACTTGCTCGTTTGCCGGCTAATGTCATAAGTACTGCCATTGCATTCATCATCTCAAGACACAGGAAGTTGAGTCTCATAATGTTCAGTAATTTTACTGGCTACAATGTCCTTCATATTGTAACACAATAGTGATTACACGCTGCCGATTGGCGAACCAAAAAAATAACAATTAATGAAACAATCGGTTTTTAATTTCAAGTCATGTCTCATTTAAACAATAAAATTTCATATAACCATGATGGCTCTCTTTACCGCTTAAAACTTTACTTATTAATAACATTATATTCAGAACATTAGAAACTGACTTCAGAACTAGAATCTCGATGCGTTTGCGATGTTATCCTTTAAGGAGTTTTAAATTTGCCTTCGCACTTCGTTATCAGATATTTACCAATGTTATGACTACCATCTGAGTAAACCTTATCGAATAAAAAAAGAATCATCAAAATTGGTCCACATCGTGAACATACATACAGAATACAGACGAATAATAAACGTACAACCTTTTTGAAGTCTGTTAAAAATTGTGAATATTTGTGAAATAAATACACCCAACAGTCACACACATAGTCCTGACCCCACACTAGGTAAACCTGTATCGTGGGTATCAGGAACTACGATGGACTTGCGGTCCCACAACACCCAGACTCGAAACAAATCATTGTGGGTCACACACACATTTGTCTCAGTGCGGGAATCGAACCCACGGCCTCTCGCTTCGCACCCGGCTACTCGCCCGCTGTGCCACGGAGGCTGTCAAATGTAAATGAAATGTAACAAAATATAGCGATTTATTCAAAATAACACTTCTCCGAGTAATGAGACTGGTCTAGTCCAAGACTGAATTGTAATGAAGTTATGAGAAGAAATAAAACGGGAGCGTTTAAATTATAACACAGCTAAGTGATATTAAGATGAAAAGGGATGATAATTATCGTGCGACGCTCGAGACTGTCGGTTCCGTCTCCACCCCCCCCCCCCCCCTACCTTAACGCTCACTTAAAACTGAAGATCTGCAGAGTACTAGCGTTTATGATTTAGTATTATTTATTCTGTATGCATTTTTATTACTTACCGAACTTTGCTAGTGCTTTTTGTTTATTATATTTTTCTTATAACAGAGGCCGGTAAACGAGCAAGTGGGTCACCTGTAAAATGATCTCCATCGCCATCAACAATACCAGAAAAATCATGGACGCGTTGCCGGCCTAAAGGAAAGGGTTAAAAATAGGGAATTGGGAAGGAGAGGGGGAATTGGGCCTCCGGAGGTCTCCCTCAACATAAGAAACACACCAGCAGGTGCCATTTCACGCTGTATATAAAACTGTCTACAACAGTAGAGTTGTAGCAATATCAGTCAAAGCACATATACAATGAAACCGGTTAAAGCACTTGAAATTAACAGGCGACTATTTACCATAAGTCATGTTTAACCCTACGGTCAAGGTCAGAATCTTGCGCTGCGACCCTTTGTAATTGTCAATCAAGACTATCGTAATTATTATGACATAACTAAAATTCTGTATTGAGTATTTCATATTCAGAAACTTGAAGTATGAAATGCTAATTTGCCAAGTATTTTAAGGGCAGCAATACTTTAAAAAAATATGGTATATACCTCATTTGTTCATTTGAAAAGGCCTTGATTATATTTATTTTCTTTCCAATGTTTGATGTGGTTTTATTTTGTTGTTTTTTACTGTAATATTTTTTATTGTTCTCATTTTTTCTAATATTCAATGCAAATGTAATCGAAAACCATGGTCTTTATATTTATCTCTTACAAGGTTGCTTTCATTATGTCGGCTTCTACAATTTGTAAAATCACAATGATTATCATTATATCACCATATACTCGTACCTAACTCAAGAACCTGATATGACATAGAACTAGACGATTTCACTAATACATTCCTTACAATATTCTTACGTCTGAAATTATTTCTTTGAAAATATTCTCGACTCCATTTTAATAACAGCCTTTTTCTTTACACAAAATATTGCCAACAACGTAATAACGAATGAAACTATAAAAAAATACCAACCAACAGACTTTCTCGTTTACGTATATAAATTTTCAATTTCGCAGAGAGGGCTGTGTAGGGATGCCACGTAAATGTAATACTCGTACACCCGAACATTTCTAAATTTTAATGTGTTGTTAGGATAAAAAAATAACATCTCTGTTTTGGTAGAAATTACTAAACTAACCATACAAAGAAATAATAATGGATGAATAGCCCTATGTATGTTCTTGACAAATATTGGTAACCACCATCCCTGGCCGCGAATGGGAGACAGATGGGTAGGTCGGGCCAGTCGAACGTTTCTGCAACACGGAGCGCGATAATTGACTTGTTTCCACTCAGGCCCAACCGAGTCACCCGTGAGACCTAGGACATTGAGGATGAATGCAACGGTTTGTATGTACGTATTGGTTTCATTGCCATATGGTATGCTTGATAGAAATGGTATGATCACACGGGATAATTTCAAAATTATAAAACATTCATTCAAAATTGCTAATGATATGCTTAATAGAAATGGTATGATCACACAGGATTTAAAGATAATTTCAAAATTGTAAAACATTCAATGCTATCATTGCTAGCCACTACAAACGGAGATAAACTCCACATTACAATTGAATTGGTAATTACCATCTAAGTCACTACCGCTTGAATCACCATCGTAGCAAAAAGTACTTATGGTATGCCTTATTGTTAAAAATGCGTATCAACAATAGGCAAGTCTAGACAAGTCACTGGACGGGAGGATCGAACACCCACGAGGACAAAAAACACAGGTAAACATAAACTCAATTGTAAATACGCCATGAATATAAATTGCGCTATACATTGTATAACTTTTGATTTGAAATTCTTATCGTGCATGTAGGCAGTTACTGGCTTCGCGGCGAACAAACTAGATGTAAATAAAGAATTAATATGTAAAGCGAAACAGATTTTTTATAGTTTGGATATAATAATAAACATACGGTAAGATAATCCTTGTAAACTGTCGAATTTGTATGTTTGGTCCATAGTATTTTGAAGTTTAATGTAAATATCGGTGTTTAGCAAAAACAGAATTTCGGGATATGACACACACTAGTCTTAATGGAAAGCTTTAACTAAGACTTACTGAAACTAACTTGGATTAAGCTCTACGAAGATACTTAAAACGACTCATCATCATATAACCATGGAATTCCCAAAAAAATATTACTCAATTTCATCAATTCTTACACCAAACAGATGCATCCAAAACTCCTAGTCCTACTCATCATCATACCAACAATCTCTGCCTTCGTGGACTGTCGCTTGGCATGCCGCACGTGCCGAGAGCTGAAGGCAGAACAGAGTCTCCTGGAGGTCCACTGCGCTATGTGCGAGGAGTGCAAGCAGAGGAGACGAGAGAGGATGCAGATGAAGGGCCAGCAGACAGTAAAGAGACCACATATGGCCAGGCAAGCGTCACCTCAAGTAAAGGCGCCGCCACCGATACAATACTTACAACCGCGTAAGTAACCTTACCAATCCTCATTCCTTTCCTTTACGGTCGGTAACGCACCCATAACTCTGGATGTGGATGTTATGGGCGGTGGAGATCACTTACCATCAGGTGACCCACTTGCCCATAGATATGCCGGGCTCTTCTATAAACAGAACTCACAAACATACATTCATGAACGTTGAAAACATAACACCGATTTCTTGGGCAGTTGTGTAAAATCCACGAACAATCAACGTTGACATCATTTATCTACCAAAATACCTTAATAAAAATTACATCCTGGCTGAAGATCCAAATAAGAATTTGCGAGTAGTTTCTTTGCAATCCACGTCAATAACTAAAAAGAGCTCATCCAGTTATCTTGAGTTTGGTAAACAAATAAGATAATATTGGTAGCTTAATGCTGAAGATTGAAAACCTGCCAATGGATGTAAAAATGCACTCAAAGTTTTACCTAGAGATTGGGCCCTCATCCAAAAAATAATATGAATTTAGTGAATATTTTGATCTTGTATAGATTTATTTTTACTTTAAGATGTGGTAAAGCTGACTTTGGAACCGTAAGAAGAACATTGAAATAATTTAAATTCGGCTTAAAACATCCAGTTACGAGAGACATCCAGTACAAGAAAAAAGTAAACTAATGTAATGATAAATTAGTGTTGATAACATCTTATTTACAGTAATCATATCTTAATAGCGCAAATGATTAACAGAATACCCAGAGAGTTGTCCTACACCGGCACCGTGCCCCCGATCACAAGAAGAATATCTTGGGCAAATACCCGTAAATTTAGATGGGCAAACACAAACTTGCCCCCCGGTCGACCAGTGCGTGAGTAACCGACTGCAGTACATCAACAGTGTGATCACGACGCTTCAACAGCCGGTCCAACAAGCTCCGTCGACGACGCTTGAGCACATTCCACCTCCCATAGCACTGCCTGGACTACCACTGCCAATGCCGATGCCGATCCCGCCGATGGCACCGTTTCAGTACCCGAGTGTGCAACCAACAGCATTTGAAACGACTACGCGTGTAACACCAATTTTAAATTTACTTCCATCGCTATCTCATTCATGGCCATCGTCACTCTTTCCACCGCCTTCACCTCCATCCATGATGCCTCCTCCCCCGCCTCCATTTCCTTTTCCAGGACTACCACCTCTCCCCCCTGCACCGCCACCGATGCCGTACCCTCCGTATTACCCCGGGTGTTATTGCATGCCGTTCATGGGTCCTGGATGCCACTGCTCCCCCTTCCATCATCGTCCAGACTCGGGAACTGTTCACGATATGTTCCCTTCTACGACCGAGCGTCAGACATTAAGTACGAAGGAGTATTTCTACGCTTATGTGGGTGTGCCTAGAGATATTTTGAAGGATTGACAAGTGTGTGTGATATTTCTTTAGTTTGAGTAGGATGGTGAAAAGAATACGTTTTGTACAGGTTAGTAATAAGTGTGAAAGACGGTGATGTGACACAATTGTGTAAATATTTTTATGTAGTCTAGTACTTGTTGCTAGCGTGGCGTTACCACTGGAAATTGATGAAATGTTAGGCGTTTAAAAGATTAGAATATTTATGTACAGTTTACAGTAACTTACTATGTAATAAGTTACTTACAATGGATCATACATACATACATACGCACTCACGCTTATAATCCCCAAAGGGGTAGGCGAAGTTGTACCACATTTCGCCGAGTACATTTCCGTCCCATGATGTGATGCCCTGTGATGCAGAGGGCGAGCCCTTTGCCAAACCGGGCACAATTCCAGACTCCGGGCTGATACTGAGGATTTCATAATAGTAAACACCAATATCACTTTACCCGACCCGGGGATCGAATCCGAGACCTCCGCACAGCAGTCGTACCGCATACGCATTACAACTGCGCCACCGAGGCAGTTATTTATTTTCACCGAAGCTATTTGTAATTTTCGATCGTTCACTATTCAATTACTTTAATAAATGATCTATGGATGACTGATGTTTGTTTGTTTGCTACAATACTCAGCTGTATAAATGACTTTGTACGGTCACCTATCATGTCAACGGTCGGTCAAAGGTGAAGAATAAAAAGGTAACAACGACAACATTCAATAAAGTTTGACAATAATGGCTACAAAATTGTAAAAATGCTCTAAAGTCTAAACAATAAATTTCTGAAATATATTCTCTACATAGCCCAAACCCAATCGGTACTCATTATAACCTAACCAGTTGATTTCACTTCACCTAGTCTTCAGGATCTTCAATACTGAAACAATCATACTAAGATTTTAGGAACTACGAGGGACTTACGATTACACAACACTCAAACCCGAAACAAATACTTGTGGATCACACAAACATATGTTTCGGTGCAGGAATCGAGCCCACGGCCTCTCGCTTCACAGCTGGCTTCTCTGACTGAGCCACAGAGACTGTCAATGTAAGACAGAGAGCCAGGCGACGCCACCTAGATTTCGTAATATGGTTCGGTTAGCATCTTCTGGGTACGAAACCCTAAAAACAAAGTAATCATGAACCACTACAGTTGATAGATTAAAACATTCACATAGAATCACGTAAATAGTATTTAATTTGTGTGACGGCACGTAATGGAAGCGCGCCATTAGCCGAATTAAAAGAATCTAATTACAGAGGGACGTGACTGGTGTGTCCGAAACAATTAATGCTCCGATGGCAACGTAGTACTTATTAGTTAAATTAGTTCCTGTATACCTCCGCTGGATTGATATACCATGTATAAGGGACTGGCTAATCAAACAGTGGTAAAGCCGCGCTGTAAATAGCTTCGACAGTCTGAATGGGCCGTCTCGACCGGGTTAGTACCACTGTCTTACAAAAAACCAACATGAAGTAGCGGCTTGCTGCTGAGTTTGATTGAGATATTAGGATGACCAAAATCTCCCACCCTTTTCTCAATCCCTTAATTATTCCTTTCCTTTAAGGTAGGCAATGCGTCCATGATCTTTCTAGTATTGTGGGCGTTCAGATCAGTTACCATCAGGTGACCCACTTGCTCGTTAGCCAACATATACTATAAAAACAGAATTATTTAAGACTTCTTTCCATTAAAGTAAGTTTATGGGTCGGAGAGTGAATTAGGCAACTTTTTATACCGGAAAGAGTTCCACGCAGGCGGAGCCACGAGCAAAATCTAATAAGAGAATATAATAAAAATCCATACCATATTCTTATGGATTAGACAATGACCATGCTCAGAAAACAGCTACACCGAGACAACCAGCTAACGTGATCAATTATATTTTTAGATGCAATTTAATTAATATTAATTATTGATCCTGACTGCCTCGGTGACGCAGTTGTAATGCGTACGCGTTACGATTGAGGCGAACACTGAGGTCTCGGGTTCGATCCCTGGGTCGGGTGATGAGGTATAGGGTTTTTCTATTACGATATGCTCAGTATCAGCCCGGAGTCTGGAATTTGTGCCCGGTATGGCGATAGGCTCGCCCCCTATCACATAAGGGACGGAGATACGCTCGGCGGGTGTACTGGTTACACCTCTGCCTACCCCTTCGGAGATTACAGACGTGAGTGCGTACGTATGTATGTATGTAATTATTAATAATCGATGTGCTTGACTATAATGAACATGCTCGAGGATTTTGCTGCTCAGCGTGCTGACCCTTAGGATATCTACAATACAATGAACATGATTTTCCTTAACAATTAAAAGTAGTGTTTATATACAATTAGTACGTATGTTATCTTGTATTTAAGTTTGTTTTGATAAAACGAAGTGCGTCCCTGACCACAGCCGTTCGCCGCGAACTTTCGATAGCCCCGATAACCATTATTATTGTTAACACCTGCTCGTTTGTTTGTTTGTATGTACATCGACTATTGTGTTCTATTACGTAATATTTAATAAAGTTTACCACTGAATTTAGGGTAATCGTTTGAAATTAATATTAATTTTATCACAATAATACCGCTGTTTGAAGTACAAATGAGTCTAACTTGCGGCTTGTCAATCTTTTTTTATATATAGCATAGGCCGGCAAACGAGGAAGTGGGTCACCCGATGGTAAGCGATCTCCACCGCCCATGTACGCCCACAATACAAAAAAATTACGGGCGCGTTGCCGACCTTAAAGAAAAGGGATAATTAAGGGATTGGGAAGGGGAACGGGATTTGGGCCTCCGGATATCTCACTAACCGTACGAAACGCAACAGCAAGCAGCTTTACGTCGGTTTTCTGTGAGACAGTGGTAACGACCCGGACGAATCGGCCCATTATGCTGTATACAAAAGTGTCTACAGCGTGGCTCTACCACTTAAACTACAGCGTGGCTCTACCACTCAAAAATACATAAGCTTAAATGTGTGTATGAAGGGATGTGTGTATGATGATGCAGACTGAGGTGCAACTAGATTTTTCAGATCGAAAACTCAAGCATAAATAATGAACGCCATTCCTGGGATGTGAACCATGCACGTCACCGGTTTCTTATCCGCAGTATTCCGACACTAGACCAGTGGTAGAGATCGCTTACAATCAGGTGACTCAAATGCTCGTTTGCCGGGCTATGCTATAAAAAAATTATTAATTATTTAAATAAAACATTATGTAATAAAACATCTAGATTTTCGAATTTATAGCTCAAGATAGTGAACACCTCCAAACATAGTAAGACTCCAAGGCTGTAGGGCTGATTTCCTTTTCTATTGTAATCTTGGCTACAATAAGTAGAGTAAGCACGCGATCACTTGTTGAATTGTTTTCATCGATCGACTCCCGGCGGAGGGCTTACAAAACATTTTGGGTCCTCAGTAATACGATTAAGCTAAATCAATTTGGCATCAGTAGAAATTATTTAGTAATAATATACATTTATTGGAAATCAATTATTGTATTCCCTACTAGATTTTTCTGGGACACGTTTTTCAAATACACATTAAATCCTTCAACCCCTGAACAAGAAAGAGTTTTTCTATAGATGTAACCTAATTTACCATACAGTAAATGTCATCAAAATCGGTACAACAGTTTTAGAGTACGTGATTACGTGTAATATAGTTACATTACGTTTGATTTAGATTAACATCTCATACACACACCTCTACATACATGGTGCATACACCTCTGACTTTTCTAAGTTATGTGTGTTTATTAATTGTTAATTATCACTTGCTGTAACGGTGAAGGAAACATCGTGAGGAAACCTGTATATGAGAAGTTCTTCATAATAATTTCGAAGGTATGCGAAGTCTGCCAACCCGCATTAGGCCAAGCCTAACCTCTCATTCAGTTGAGGAGGCCCGTGCCCAGCAGCGGGACGTATATAATACAGGGCTAGTATTATTATTATTATAAGATTAGGCTTTCCGCTACAATTCTAAATAAAGATCGCAAAAAAGAGAAAGAACGCCGACAGAAAAATAGTAGTAAAAGTAAATAATCCCATTTTTCTAATAACACCAGATCCCCTTTTCTGTTTTCAGCGAGCTCATCAATTTGTTAATTAATCCTCGACTCGCAGTTTTTTTGCTGTATTTAAAAACTTCTTTGTCTACGTAACACTGTTAATTACTTTGTTAAAAGATGGTTTGCACTTTTGCAGTGTTGCGATGTAGCACATTTATTTATGAACTAGCTTTTGCTCGCGGCTCCTTCGCCATTAATGTCTTCTTTCGGGATAAAAAGTAGCCAATGTCCTAATCCAAGTTATGGTCATCCTGTGTGGCAAATTGCATCAAAATCTATGCAGTTATTAATGCGTGATTGAATAACAAGCACCTAAATTCACAAACTCAAACACCCAAACTTTCACATTTATAATATTAGTATAATAGTGCGATGTGACAACTAAGGTCAAAGTGGTGACATCATCTCAATTTATAATGTGTTTATTTCATGTTTAATACAACTAATGTTAATACAACTAATATTAATTCAATTTTCCCACAAATTTTACAATCAGAGACTGGCTTCTGCAGGCCAATTCTCGTAATTTTTAATGTTCAAAATATCATTGCGATCTAGTCTCAGCGTCAAAAAAGTTGCAAATGGCATTCTCTTAAACCAGTAATCAACGTCAAATGCACCTAGCATTAGCAGTAGCATTATACCGTTTTGGCTTCAGTCAACTTTTATTCTACATTCAATCTCATTACGATCTATGTTCACATTATGACGTTGATTATTGGTTTAAGTGAATGCCATTTGCAACTTTCTTGACGCTGAGACTAGATCGGAATGATATTTTGAACATTTAAAATTACGAGAATTGGCCTCCTGAGCTAGGTGTAAACTTGTGTTTCAAAAGTTAGTTCGTTTTATATGACCATGAAACTTACCATCACCACTGCACTGTACTTACCATCAGGTGCAGGGAAATCATTTTCCTGTGCCAGGATAAAAAAGATAGGTAATTTCATCCGAGAAAATTTGCAACCATTGCCATAGAAAGCGTGAATAAGAACAGAGCAAAGGTATTATAAAATAAACTATAAACTAGAATCAATATTGATTTAGTATCGAAATAATATTGGTGCGGTATAGTAGTAGAAGGTGGATAAATTGTATAAGAGGTCGTCACCATAGTTGGAACCCCCAGTCTCTCACGACCCTCAGTCGCCCAGTCGATAGTCCAAGTGTTCATTACGCGGTAGCTCTGCTGGTTTACATTCAGTCTTAGTTCTGTCTTAGTTGTAATTAATTAGAGAGCGGTCTCTAGAGTATAATCCTGACATGTGGTTGTGTTCTGTAAAGCAGTAACATTGTAAAAGTGACCAATACACTATGAGTTAAAGTGAATATCAGCGTTTTGATTTATTTAATAGTACTCCTCCCACGTAACTTCTAACAATATAATATCCACATAGTTTTTCACTATAGTCTGTTGTCGCTCAGTCTCGACAAGTCAGGTCGTTAGGCTAGGTCATACTATCTAGATAGATCGCCTATCCGAGCTAGATTGTTGGACAAATGTACAGGCAGGTTCTATTGACGTGGGTCATGCAATTGTAGGGTTTATACCACGATATTGGTTGTTGAGAATGCTTACGTATTTTGTAGATATTGGGTTATTCTATTACGAAATGCTCAGTATCAGCTCGGAGTCTGGAATTGCGCCTGGTACGGCGATAGGCTATCCCCCATCACATCATGGGACGGAGATACGCTCGGCGAAATGTGGTTGTCATGGGTAAATCCCTGCCTACCCCTTCGGAGATTACAGGCGTGAGTGCGTATGTATGAAAACACAATTATTCTGTATACTGCGTATTCAGATTGAAATTCCGAATAAAAATGGTACAAATAAATGTCTTAATTCTTACTTTATTTAGTTGGGCAACATAAAAAACACAGGTCCCCAAGAAAGGCGATTAACTTTACCACGAAAGTTATAAAAAAAAACTTATTAAATGTATAACAATATAAATATTACATAACAAAGCCGCTAATTCGCGCCTGCTTGTCTGTTAGTTCACTTAGTTCTTCTAACATACGTGCAGCAGATGTTGATGAGGTTTTGACAGTCATTTAGACAATTTCATCAGGCAGGTTTATATGTACTCGTATATCACGCTATGACCAATGGGAGCAGAACACTAGCATACGCGTGGTTGAAACCGCAACGGATAGCTAGTTATCATATAAATGTGACACTGTAATGCCAGTGATGTAACCGAGCTGCCCTGCCCTGAGTACTACTACATGACACTGAGCCTATGTTTTTTATTTACTAGCTTGAATGACTAGACGAGCAGGTCGCTCGCCTGATGGTAAGCGCCACGCCTGCCCATAAACAGAAGCAACACAACACAGAACTTTGAATTACCAAGCACAACATGGCATTGGATTGCACTCGTCAACCCGAGAAATAAGATGAAAAGTCTCATAATGCCAGTAATTTCACTGGCTCCAATGTCCTTCAGACCGGAACACAAACTGTTGCTTGGCGGAAGAAAGAGACAAAGCGATGGTACCAACCCATACGGCATCTCGCATACGAGGGACCTACCACCTAGTAGTAAATGTAGTAGTAGAAGTTTGTAGTTGCAATTCTATTGTAGAATAACCGAGTGTGAGACTCGCAACAGATGTATAGCATCCAATGATAAAGGTTATTTCCATTATAAAAAGTGTGGTGTGACTGCCTCGGTGGCGCAGTTGTAATGCGTACGCGTTACAATTGAGGCTAACTCTGAGGTCTAGGGTTTGATCCCCAGGTCGGGTAAAGTGGTATTGGGTTTTTCTATTTCGAAATTCTCAGTATCAGCCCGGAGTCTGGAATTTGTGCCCGGTATGGCGATAGGCTCGCCCCCTATCACATCGTGGGACGGAGATACGCTCGGCGAAATGTGGGTGTACTAGTTACACCTCTGCCTACCCCTTCGGGGATTACTGGCGTGAGTGCGTATAAAAAGTGTGGTATCTATTTATTGGATAGCTCTATCAGTGACAATTTTATCAGTTAATATCGGGAAACTAGTAAATTTCTCTGGGTTACACTACGTAGCGTTGTTTTTGTGAAAAAGTCCTACTAGGTAGGTCAGATGGTCGAAAACTGCTAAAATATAATCACCATACTTAAACATTATCCGACCGTCTTAAGGGTACGATGCGACTTCGTAAATATCATTGGTATTGCAGAGGACGGCAAACGATCAAGTGGGTCATCTGATGGTAAGTGATATCTACCACCCATGAATATCCACAATAGCTGAGGAATCATGGACGCGTTGCCGATCCTAAAGGAAAGGGATGATTAAGGGATTGCGAAGAGGAGGGGGATTTGGACCTCCGGATATCTCACTCATCGTACGAAACACAGCTGCAAGCCGCAACTTTACGCCAGTTTTCTGTGAGACAGTGATAACGACCCGGACGAGCCGGCCCATTCATGCTGTAGACAAATATCTCTACAGCGTGGCTCTACCACGCTTTGTTTTGTAATAAACAATCAAGATAAATAATTACAACTCATAACTCTATCATGTTCGAATCATCTAATGAAAAAACATTTGGTGTCACTGGCTCAGTATTTCTTTCTACAGTGTGGCTCTACCATTTAATCTCTATCCAATGCCTTTTTCATCAAAGAATTTGGATGATCATCATATTTAATTTTAACACTCAACACCTCCCAACACACTAGAACCCGTCAAATAAACATAAAGAACCATCAAGTTACTAATAAATCTTATGTCAATAGAAAATCATACGCCAATAAAAATATGCACACGAAAACACCGAAGTTGCTTAGAAAGTAAAATAAAATAAATTCGGACAGCGGTACACTCGTCAATTATCACATGTTGTAAGTGGCACAGTTGACGGAGACATGTGGGTGATGTTCTGTTTACACATTTACAAACTACCCACATTTACTTTCTAAAGAACTCTATTTTAAACAAGGGTGCTGGAATGCAATGTGACCTAGTCTCTGAATGGGGGGTTTTTGTTAATTGTTGACCTACATAGCCTAGATCCACTTGAAATGGATAGTCCCGATTTCGATTCTCGGTTAATGTCACCATCATAGTCATAGGTTTAAAGAAAATATTTCTCAGAATCGTCGAGACGAGACTTCGATTCCCGATTGACAGTATCTGTTACGAACATTTTCTAACCCCAGTTTTCTAACCAAAGGAGCCTCCGGTCGACATCAAATAAAGGCCACCCAAAGATATTCCGAACTAAAAAGAACCATGATATCCACCAAATGACCTCGAAATTTATGATTGAAAATACTATCATAAATTATCTTAAAAACTATTGAATGAATTTCGATGACTGTCCAACTAACATAATCTACATACTTGCAAAATGAAGTTAGTATATAATACACAAGATTATTAGTCAAATGTTTTGCAAAAACTATATTTATCAAATAGTTCGGAGCATTTCGTACTACATTCAATATCCATATGATGATTTTATATATCCTATCCTATAATACTGTCACAATATCTGTTACCATTAATCCTCAGCTTTCATCATAAATATTAGCCATGTATCTAGCACAATATGTACTGATAACCGATAGTGATGGTTTCAATTTTCATCTGCTTTCAAGAGCGTGGCAAACAACACCTGTTTGTTGTTCTACAGGAAATATAAGTACTGCCTCTGCCTCTGCCATACATATACTGTTACGACTGAGGTCTCCGGCTCGATTCCCGGGTCGGGGAAAAGTGATATTAGGTTTTTCTATTACCAAATGCTCAGTATCTGCCCGGAGTCCGAGTGCGTATGTATATACATACATACATACATACGCCTGTATTCCCCGAAGGTGTAGGCAAAGGTGTAACCAGTACACCCAAATTTCGCCGAGCTTATTTTCGTCCCATAATGTGATAGGGTGCAAGCCTATCACCATACCAGGCACAATTCCAGACATGTAGTTGACAAAGACAAAGATTTGGCTTGTAGTTTTTACGACCTATCCCTGCCTGACGTCGACATTATTAAAAAATCCTGGAATTTTCAAAGTCCGACTGGAATCCCGGCATGTGGCTAAAAATCCTGACGTCTGGTAACCCTATATTCATAAGAAAATACCGAGTCTGAAAGTCGGTTTGTTTATATTATACATCCGCCACAGAATAACCGATCGTTGCCAAATACTTGTTTACATTTTTGTTAGTTAGTAACACATACAATTCACACTAAAGCACAAAAGTTCCCATAATACCCGTGATAAACTTTATCATGGGAGCAAAGCTCACGATCTAATAGTTAGTGATAGCACATAAGTTCACGCCCGTATCCCGTATCGTTATAAGGTATAAACACAGGAGCAAATAGTGCATCCACGGTCCACCGTCAAAATTATACAAATCGGCCCATTTATTTAGAAGCAACGATGCCCCAGACAGATAAAATACACACACACATTCAAAGGGGCCAACTGAACCCCCCCTCTTTTAATAGGTGATCAAAAAAGGCTTAATCCCTTTGGCACCCTTAAGGCATGGGAACCAAAACACTTCAACCTCTTTTCATTGTATGAGAATAAAGAAATAATTAGGGTCTCCTAATCAATACACCCAATGAGCATAACTAACCTAATCACTAAGACGTGCCCATATTAATTATCTACGACCCCGTATAATTGGATCAAGTAGTTCATCTATACAAATAAATATAATTGAAGTGTCTGTTTGTAATATTAAAATAATCAATGCGTATGAATGTATATACGGTACATATGACAAAATATTTTTTTGTCGTGTCTGTTTGTTCCGGCTAATCTATGGAACTGCTGGACCCATTTTGACGGGACTTTTACTGGCAGATAGCTGATGTAATAAGGAGTAACTTAGGCTACTTAGGTACTTTTTATACCGGAAAATGACATTCACGCGGGCGGAGCCGCGAGCAAAAGCTAGTCTTAAATAAAAATTCAGCAGATATTGCCCTTCGCTTCATATGTACTAACTGAAAGGGAAGCCAACGTGAAGAATATAGTGGTTTTGACACTGATAATAATTTGACTCTCATTCGTTAATGTTGTACTGTAAAGACGGAAAATTTAAATATAGTAAATAATTTGAATAAAACTAGCTTATACTGTTTAATTTTTAATTTAGTCCTGACGTTTTTAGTTTTATTTCAATGTGTAATATTCGCGTAAACATAAGAAATCACTATATAGTAAATAGATTAATAAATAAATACACCCAACAGCCACACACATACTCCTGACCCCACACTAGTATAACCTGTATCGTTGGAACTACGATAGAATTTGTGTATCACACTAGATAGATCCCATAGTGTGGAGTTTCTAAATTGACTTTGATGCGACCATACACAGAAATCGAATCTACGTTAACCGTTATGTTATGTACATAGCTACGTGCTCTTTAGTTCACCAGAGATAAAAATATTGATTACAGAATGTATGGGTGTTTGGATTTTACGCAACAACTAATTATTTCAGTCTTATCGCATGGGTTTTCTGATTAAGAATTAAAAAAAATGTTTGGGAAGAACCTAAGATAATACATGACCTTTTAAGATTAGACATCCGAAAAATATAAATAAACACGTATTTTTTTTATTACCGTATAGTATCCCACGGGGTGGCCGCCTCATCTGGACCCCGTATGCAGCGGCGTCCTGCTCCGCATCAGGCACGCAAGTACCAATTATGATACCCATGTTCACCATGCCAAGCACCAACAATCCAATGGTCACCTCATACTTCACACACGCGAATTATAAATCGATTCCACTGATTCTAAATACAAAAATATGAATTCCGAACGTTTTCAACTTCTCACACACACGAATACGCGCGGACTGATTCTAAATACGCTTCGAATTCCGAACGTGCTTTCGACGTGGCGGTTTATGTGGTACTGAGTGGCCAGCGATGGTAATGGCCGGTGTGCTGAGTGGTCTAAGGTGGCACGCGAGTTGTGACGTCAGTAGCGGTCAGCGAGCGCGTCACTTGCACATAGGGTGGCCGAATATAGTTTTAGTGCATTAATAAACGACACCCTTGAACTTACAGTTTATTTATGGAGAAGGTCACTATTAGTATCGAGACTTTTTTATTTATGAATACGTATTATCGTGCATAAACATTTGGCAACCCTACCAGGTCGGTGATAGAGCAATGACTTACTTAGTAGTTGTTAAAAAAAGACAAATTAAAAATTCACCTATTAACGTCAGTCTACGTGAAGACGTACCAATACCGAAGTCTAGCTCACACTGAATGAATTTAATTTGAAAGCAATACTAAGCTGATTAAGATTATTAGGTTAATAGACCGGTGACGTCACTGCAATTCTAAGTATTCGTACTCTACTATATGTCACGTTTTTTTGACACACACATGTCAATATGACAACGTCTTTTTGAGTGGTAGAGCCACGCTGTAGAGACTTTTGTCTACAGCACGAATGGTCCGGCTCGTCCTGGTCATTACCAATGTCTCACAGGAAACCGGCGTAAAGTAGCAGTTTGCTGCTGCGTTTCGTAGGGTGAGTGAGATATCCGTAGGCCCAAACCCCCTCCCCTTCCCAATTATCCCTTACCTTTAAGGTCGGCAACGCACCCATAATTCTTTTGGTATTGTAGGCGTACATGGGCGGTGGAGATCACTTACCATCAGGTTACCCACTTATCGGCCTATACTATACAAAAAAACGTGACTCGGCTCTTCTTGATTTAATTTTATCCTCGCACTGCAAAACAAGCACAGACTACACTGCATATAATGTTAAGTACCTACAGTGCAATCGAAGCATAATATCAACCGCCGAGAAATGTTGCGTCTCTCGACCGTTGGCAGAATAGGGTAGTTGACTAGATTTTTTTTATTATTTAAATCAATAAGTTACGTTACTCAAAATCTATTGCAGAAAGAATTTTATAAATCGGACCAAAAATAAATAAGATAGAAGCCATTGAAATCCTGTAGAAGGGGTAATTGTCAAATGACAGACGATGCAACCTTTGACGTCACTGTGTAAAATGTTCATTATAGTGCACGCGTGCAAGCGAGATAGTGAGATATCCCTACTACGCACCCACTTTTCCTCATACCAACATTTAAAATCATAACTGCGGGCACATTTCTGAACCAATTTTGATTGTGTTTTAATAAAAGGGTTTCTTTTGCGTATCATTTTCTGTTGCTTATAAAATAATGTATAAAATTAAATATAGGAAACTACCCTATTATGCCGGCCTGCGTGCTTGGGATATGCAACACGACATATTTCGCTTGCCAGAAACTATCGACAAATATCTCGGGTAAACTTTTTTCTTTATAGTATAGGCCGGCAAACGAGCAATTGGGACACCTTATGGTAAGTGATCTCCACCACCCATGTACGCCCACAATACTAAAATAATCATGGGCGCGTTGCTGACCTTAATGGAAAGGGATAAGTTAGGGATTGGGAAGGGGAGAGGAATTTGGGCCTCCGGATATCTCACTCGCCGTACGAAACGCAGCAGCAAGCTGCTACTTTACGCCGGTTTTCTGTGAGACAGTGGTAACGACCCGGACGAGCCGACCCATTCATGCTGTAGACAGAACTGTCTACAGCGTGGCTCTACCACTCAACGTCCCTATTCGATAAAATCACGTCATGTTAGGGTTCGTAGACAGAATATATGGTGTACGAAGTTGAATGTACTATTTCTTCTACTTTATCCCTACATATAGATTTAACCTGAAAAATAAACACCTTTTTCCAGTTGCGTAATAAACGTCGACCTTCACATCTTAGCGTGGTAAAGAAAATATTCCTATTTTATTTTCTAAGAATTTCGTCTGTTCTCTGTAGGTAATCGGCGATTTCTCCACCTGATCGCTACATTTTGTATTTCCATCACAATTCCAGATATATGTTGGCCGTTCCCAAAAATACACTATGTCGAATCAGACACGCCGTTGCGTACAGAAAGTGGCTAATCGAATGTAGTGACGCGAAAAGCACAGAAGGGCAGGCGCGGATCAAGGGTCGAGGGGGCAATGTGTGTAACCTAAGAAGCTTCATTCCTTAGTCAAAAGTCAACCGTCGTTTCGGGTTATTTTGGACCATTTTGTTTTAGATTTTTGATTTTTTTATATTCTTAAGATATAATAGTAAGATACATAAGTAGATTTATGTACTGTAGGTTAATAGTCGACGCTACTGCATTAGGGTAACTACCCTGTAAAAGTAGCCATAAGATTGGAATAAATAAATAAATAAATAAATAAAAATAAAATAAATTTTAACAAGTAAATACTAAGACGAGCAGGTTGCTCGCTTGATAATGCCTAACCTGCCCATAATTTAATTCCATATTCAAATTAGATTTAGTAACTGCTACTACTACTATTCGGCGTAAAATTATTGCAACTACTCAATTACTTGCACAATTATTTGCGTTTTGGCGGGTAATAAATATGACCTAGTAAAAACTCAGTAATACACCGCAATGACTACACTTTATGTCTATTTCAAAACTAAAACAGCCTCCGTGGCTCAGCGGGCGAGTAGCCGGCTGCGAAGTGAGAGGCCGTGGATTCGATTCCCGCAAATATTTGTGTGATCCACAAATATTTGTTTCGGGTCTGGGTGTTGTGGGACCGCAGGTCCTTCGTAGTTTGTGATACCTACAATACAGGATAGCCTAGTGTGGGGTCAGGACTATGTGTGTGACTGTTGGATATATATATAAAAAAAAATATGTTTGTTCGAGCATAACACAAAAACTGCTAAATAATTTTTCGTCAATTTTTGTGTTCAATAAAGCTGACGATTGGACTTCGAAACTGGTATATATTTTATATATGGGTATGATGTCGGGAGCCGCAGCTGAGTATAACTAATCACGTAACTGGAACTACGGGTTAAAACTAGCAGAAATCTAGGCAAACGGTAGAAGAGGGGGGCACCATTACATCCCGAATCCGTACCTGCAGAAGGGGAGGCACGCGCCAAGTTGCGTGTTTCTAATCTGGTCTTACACTTGATGTGGTATCGACAATGTATTCTGACGCCCTTGGACATCAGACTGATATCGGGTGCCGAAAATATTATCAACACACATTTTCATATGCTGTGTATTTTTAGATTTTAAATGTTTAAAGCCCTTTGGTATGTTTCTACAAAATAATTGTTCAAAAAGTTTTGATTCACTTTACTTCCAAGTGATGCTTTTGAATTGTTGGATTATAAAAGGATAAATTATTATTATTTTTTATTTATTATTAGTATTTCCAGTGAATCATTTGAATGTTAGGCGATAATGAAAAATAGTTGATTTAAAATACATTTACCCGCAATACTAAAAGGATCATGGGCGCGTTACCGACCTTAAACGAAAGGGATAATTAAGAGGGATTTGGGCCTCCGAAATATCATGCGGTCTAAAATAAGGAGCATCATCATTGCTGCGACCACTTAATTTCGTGTGTAATAAGAAGACTCAAACTGAATGGCGGCATTTTAGGTGAACCGAAGGAAATCTTCGCCTGACTTCTTTAAAACCTTTAACACAAAAAAAATACTGCCTCGGTGGCGTAGTTGTAATGCGTATGCGTTTCGACTGAGACTGATGCTGAGGTCTCGGGTTCGATCCCCGGATCGGGTAAAAGTGATTTTGGGTTATTCTATTACGAAATGCTCAGTATCAGCCCGGAGTCTGGAACTGTGCCCGATATGGCGACAGGCTCGCCCCCTATCACATCATGAGACGCAGATACGCTCGGCGAAATATGGGTGTACTGGTTACACCTGTGCCTCCTCCTTCGGGGATTACAGGCGTGAGTGCGTATGTATGTAAAAAAATACAAAACTATACACATGTAATATACATTACAGCAGTGTAGAGTTAATAAATGAGTGGTACGTGTGATCCATCCCTCGGGGATCATCCTCATTAGTGGTATTCCGAGTCGTGACCCGGGCGCGCTTCTTTGTTCGGACACTTAATAGAAAAACACAGAACCTCTTACTAATGATGAAAATAATTGAAAGGGATATCAAGATATTACTTAAGTTTATATTTGGGCACATATTATTGATCACAAAATTATTATTAAGTCGCTTTAACGGTCAGTAAAAATTAAAAACATCGCCATAACAAAATACACACAAGCCATAAAAAAATATTAATACATACATACACACTCACGCCTGTATACATACATACATATACACTCACCCTATACCGGGCACAGATTCCAGACTCCGGGCTGATGCTGAGTATTTCGTAATAGAAAAACCCAATATCACTTTTATCCGACCCGGGGATCGAACCCGAGACCTCAGCGTCCGCCTCAGTCATAACGCGTACACGCATTACAACTACGTCACCGAGGCAGTCTTATACATATATAACCTTTAGATATCCGGACCCGGATATAAACCATTAATATTTTAAAGTTGAACAAGTGCTGGTGAATGTATGGAATTATTTATTGGCGAAAAATA
This sequence comes from Mimas tiliae, assembly GCA_905332985.1. NCBI lineage: Eukaryota > Metazoa > Arthropoda > Insecta > Lepidoptera > Sphingidae > Mimas > Mimas tiliae. The sequence continues at coordinate 659,266 of HG995249.1, forward strand.
TCGGTATTTTTGTAAATGTCAGCCGACATCGACGGGGTCATGAATTGATAATATACACACAAATTTTCGGGTAAACTCTCAAAATGGTTTGGGGGTTATTATGTTATATGAGACTACCCAAATTCCCATTTCTTTTTTTATGTAAGAGGGGGTAAAGCAGCAGGTGGGTCACCCGATGGTAAATGAACACCAGCAATAACTATTATATTTTGCTAGCTTAGTACTACCCACGTAGATCTCAATGGTTAGCTAATAATTGTATTATAAAAAAACTTGTGTTAAACGGTGCTGATGGCACAGTTAGTACAACTATATAGTATGTAAACTTTTGCTAATCGTATTGTGTCTTAAATGCACATTGAGTAAGGAAGAGATGATATTTCAGCCTCCGGAAATCTCCTTCAACGTACGAAACGCAACATCAACATGCCACTTCACGTCGGTTTTCTGTAAAACATTTTAAATTTAAGAGTTTATCATTGTCTGGTACAAACAAAAGGAAATATGAAAGCTTTAAAATAAATGACTGTATGTATGAATAATGTCCGAAACTGTGACAGGTCGTCAACCCTCGCCAAACGCCAAAATACTTGCCCCACATAAAGAACATCCGTAAATACGTGTTGAAAATTGAATTTCTATTGGCTGGGAGATTTTGGCGATACCATCAAACTGTGTCGGTCAAGCAACTCCGCTCGGGATCTCGTTAATACAAATCCAGGTTTTTTTTATAGCATAGGCCGGCAAACGAGCAATTGGGTCACCTGGTAAGTGATCTCCACCGCCCATGTACGCCCACAATAACAAAAGAATTATAGGCGCGATGTCGACCTTAGAGGAAAAGGATAATTAAGGGAATGGGAAGGGGAGGGGATTTGGGTAATCTCATATGACATAATTATCCTCAAAACACTGTGCGAGATAAACCCGTAAATTTGAGTGTATATTATAAATTCAATTCAATTATAAGTGGAATTGACAACTGAATTGTCTAATTTATGCTATTGAAATGGTTACATACGCACTCACGCCTGTAATCCCCGAAGGTGTAGGTAGAGGTGTAACCAATCACCCACATTTCGCCGAGCGTATCTCCGTCCCACGATGTGATAGGGGGCGAGCCTATCGCCATACCGGGCACAAATTCCAGACTCCGGGCTGATACTGAGCATTTCGTAATAGAAAAACCCAATACTACTTGTACCCGACCCGGGGATCGAACTCGAGACCTCAGCGTCAGCCTCAATCGTAACGCGTACGCATTACAATTGCGCCACCGAGGCAGTGACATGGTTAGTCTTATTATTTATCTACTAAGATCAATATTACGTTCAAATCAAGAAATGGGATTATTAGAGGAATCCATAATAGATCCCTCTTGGGTTTGCTACGTGCCAGTTTTCATCGATGTTTGCTTACTTTAGTTAACTCCCAACGCCCAACAAACATCAAAGCGGTCACAGTTTGACGTTGACGTTTTTTACGTTACGCTGTCACACAGCTTTGGTGTGTGAACATTGAACGTTCAATAACGTTAACTTCAACTAAAAATTGAACTAGAGATAAGCAAAGGTCGATGAAAACACGTTCACTTTTTTGATTAGTTGTCTAAATTGACATAACATCGACAGGAAGGAGGTTGATGGTAGAAGGATGAAAATTTAGGGTTGTATGTATTTTTAATGCCACATCATAAAAAATAAAAAAAATTACAAAAAAATATTTAGGGGTGTTGGCCGATTCTCAGACCTACCCGATATGCACACAAAATTTAATACAAATCGGTCCAGCCTTTTCGGAGGAGTATGGTAACTAACACTGTGACACGAGAATTTTATATATAAGATAGTAATATCCTTTAATCAATTAGCGAAACCAGTCGAACGAGTGATGCCGATTTTGTTTACAGCAGCGAAAACGGGTTCCGTGGGACCTCAAAAGCTACAATGAAAAGATAGCAGCATTCCGCGGATCATTGACTTGACTCCATAAATGTATTAAAAGAATCATATAATATTCGGCTGACTTGAATACACTAAATTTGAATGTGAAATAATTCCACATTGATTTCATTGATTTCAATCATCATTTGGTTCCAAGTTCCATAAAATAAAAAGGATTTATGTGATGTTTCATGGTCTTAAAGTTTAAGAGCAGCTGGTCTACGTCATGGACCAGTTACACCACGGTAGTAGGTATCTCTGGCTCAGAAAGGGGACATGAAGTGGCAACAGCAAACTGTTACGTTTCATTAGGTTATTCAGTGAGATTGTTAGTTAGAATAATCCTCTCAGTTTCTATTCATTTACTTGGGTCAGCAACCCACCCATGACTCGTTCGAACACCCATGGGCGTTTCTGATCAACTACCATCAGCTTACTCATTCGTTAGTTTGCCGGCCTACTGTCATAAAATTCGCTTGATATCCTTTTAATAGTCGATCAGAGAAACCAATGGAATGTTTGTATGAACATCGGGCCAGTATGTTTTAGCGAGAACAAGTTCTTTAAAAATATACATAATACTGTAGATGTTATGTCTTGATTTCACTGAGGATATAATTCATTTAGTAACACGCAATCATGGCTCTGACGTCAATACTTCGACCCTGATTATTTGCTTGTTAACTGTTGCTAAAAGGTCTTTGCTTTTGAATGAATTATGTACCTTGCAACATAAAAAATGTAATAAATAAGAAATATTTTGAAGATTAATTAAGTTAAGTTAGTATTGGAATTAGGAGTATGAGTTACATATAGTGGATACAATTTAATTGGTCAAGGAACAGAGTGGAAAATAGGTGAAAGAAGTATACTAATTATATTCATAGGAAAGCTGATACATTTTTTTTTTTGGTTAACCTATATCATCCTAATGCTGGGCAAAGGTCTGCCCCCTCTCTTTCCATATATCCATTGCCACTACAAGCCATTGTGTCTCAAATGCGTCCAGATTATCTCGCCACCGCTTCTTACGACGGCCGCGTCGTCGCCGACCATCAGGTGTCCATTCGGCCACTGACTATGCCCAGCACATGAAGCTGATGAATATTAACATATAACAAAGGCGCCATCACTAGAATTAGATGAAGTATACACTCCACCTCACGGGCTTATTCTGGATCTTAAGGAGATTTCTCAGCAAGAAAACAAACATAATCCTGATCACGACTAATTCTCTTGTCGTCTTATAAATAAATAAAAGAGTTTCAACAAACAAAGATTAATACGTAGATTTACAAACTTCAAATCCAGAAGCAGAACACGCGACTTCGTGCGTGACACGTACCACAACTCTGTACAATTACTGTAATCAACTAAAGTGGGCTGGGACTTTGTGTTCACGACGCGATGTCGGAACATCTCCTTTAGTCAATCTACCTGATTTATTTATGTTACATAGCCAGTTGATACCACTGTTTGTTTATATTATTTACTGACTAGCTTTTGCTCGCGACTTTTCCGAAATAAAACGTAGCCTATAACCGTCTCCAAGGGCCCATCTATCTCTACATCAAAATCGGTTCAGTGATTTAGGCGTGAAAGCGTAACAAACAAATAGATATTTTTTTTCATAAAAAGTATCCTATGTTACTTCTTATACCTCCAAGAAAGTGTTTACAAAGTATCATGATGATCGGTTAAGTAGTTTTCGCGTGAAAGCGTAACAAACAAACTTACATTCACATTTATAATATTAGTACGAAGTATGATTGTATTTTGGATTAAATACTTTGATTTTGTAGAAATGTTTATTTGTGAACTTAAATGTGCTAAGTAAATAACTGCAAGAAGGAACAGGCATACTTAAATGTGCTAAGTAAATAACTGCAAGAAGGAACAGGCATACTTAAATGTGCTAAGTAAATAACTGCAAGAAGGAACAGGCATACTTAAATGTGCTAAGTAAATAACTGCAAGAAGGAACAGGCATACTTAAATGTGCTAAGTAAATAACTGCAAGAAGGAACAGGCATACTTAAATGTGCTAAGTAAATAACTGCAAGAAGGAACAGGCATACTTAAATGTGCTAAGTAAATAACTGCAAGAAGGAACAGGCATACTTAAATGTGCTAAGTAAATAACTGCAAGAAGGAACAGGCATACTTAAATGTGCTAAGTAAATAACTGCAAGAAGGAACAGGCATACTTAAATGTGCTAAGTAAATAACTGCAAGAAGGAACAGGCATACTTAAATGTGCTAAGTAAATAACTGCAAGAAGGAACAGGCATACTTAAATGTGCTAAGTAAATAACTGCAAGAAGGAACAGGCATACTTAAATGTGCTAAGTAAATAACTGCAAGAAGGAACAGGCATACTTAAATGTGCTAAGTAAATAACTGCAAGAAGGAACAGGCATACTTAAATGTGCTAAGTAAATAACTGCAAGAAGGAACAGGCATACTTAAATGTGCTAAGTAAATAACTGCAAGAAGGAACAGGCATACTTAAATGTGCTAAGTAAATAACTGCAAGAAGGAACAGGCATACTTAACTATAGTCGTGCTCAATTTGTACATAAAAATACATTTCCTAACTGATTGACTGATTTACTAACACCCAGACTAAGCCGATGAACTTAAAAAACTTTTTTCTATTAAACTATTTTCACAGCGAATTTCTGCCAGAGTAGCCTCTAAGATTTTTTTATAGTCCCATAAACATGTAAAAAGGAGTGGAAAAATTGGCATGGAAAGTAATATTTTTCTGATCTTTGGTTGAAACTACTTTTTATCCCAAAAAAGACTTCCATTCACGCGGGCGAAACTATGAGCAAATTATATTTCACGGCAAATCCATAAACATAGTTTCTTATGTTTACGCGAATATTACACATTGAAATAAAACTAGTTTATACGGATTTTATCGCGGTTTAATTTTTATTTTAGGCTCGACGTAAAATGAAGGTAGGCAATGTAACATTAACTTTTCGAGACGACCTACACCTCAGTCTCTCCCGTGACCACGAAGGCTGAAAAGTTTTCAAAAAGTCGCGACTAAAATAAAAATTAAACCGCGATAAAATCCGTATAAACTAGTTTTATTTCAATACCATAAACAGTTTATTCAAGCGAGAAATTTTATCCATGTAATAACCTCCAGCCATATGAGAGAAAAGAATACTGTATCCGAACAAGTACAGAATGAATAAATGTAATAGAACCCCGAATAAATAAAAAGACAATAATTATAATGACGACCTTTAAAATTATGCCGGTATTATCTAATTCTATGTTGTTGAACATTCATCGTTATTAAAAGCCATTTCTAAAAGGAACACGAATATTAAAACAGTTTCTTAATAAATGACAATTCCAAAATATCTTACTTTACCGTATTTGATATCCATTCTTTATCTTTATTAACTGAATGGCCAAATTAACACTCGCCATCGTCCAGACAAAAGGGCAGTAGTACCTAACCCTAGCTGAAGGCAATAAATTAGAGTGAACCTAACAAAGACACAGAACATAGTGGTGCCATTTAATTAATTACGTTACATAGTAGAACCAGAGAGGGATTTCACGGGCATGTGGGTTGAAAACGGGTTGTCGGCCCCAAAATCTTTGAGGGTTATTAAGCTAGTTCATGAAATAATGTCGAATGTCTTATCAAAATAACTCTATCCTTTTGTTATCGAAAAGGAAGACATGAGTTGAGTTTTTTTTAATCAGTAATAGGGTAGTTGACTAGATTTTTTTTATTATTTAAATCAATAAGTTACGTTACTCAAAATCTATTGCAGAAAGAATTTTATAAATCGGACCAAAAATAAATAAGATAGAAGCCATTCAAATCCTGTAGAAGGGGTAATTGTCAAATGACAGACGATGCAACCTTTGACGTCACTGTGTAAAATGTTCATTATAGTGCACGCGTGCAAGCGAGATAGTGAGATATCCCTACTACGCACCCACTTTTCCTCATACCAACATTTAAAGTCATAACTGCGGGCACATTTCTGAACCAATTTTGATTGTGTTTTAATAAAAGGGTTTCTTTTGCGTATCATTTTCTGTTGCTTATAAAATAATGTATAAAATTCAATATAGGAAACTACCCTATTAGATTTTGTGATTTAGTAACACTTTTTATTGTACGGGTAGCAAACGAGCGGGTCACCTTATGGTAAGTGATTACCATGGCCCATAAATCTCCACAATACGAGATAATGATGGATCTGTTGTCAACTATTGAGGAGAAGAATTAGGCATGTTGGTGGTAATGGGAGAGCAGTCACACTAATCACACCATTTACATAGATTTTACAAGTGCTACTCATCTAGAAAGATAACACTGTCTTTAATAATTAATGAGTAAAACATCTAAATTACAAATTAATTTTACATAGTTTGCAACATTAAAAGCGAAGTTTCCGAGTGAAATGAAGGCAGACAAGCTAAACTGCCAGATTGACGAAGGTATTTGTATTTCGTACGCATCAGATATGATCAGTTTTCCCGGCTAAATTGGTAACACGTTATCCTTGTAAATATCTCGTACCATTTAAATTTCGATATTCGCTGTAAAATAGTCAAAGAACTTTTTTATTCACCTGGATGACAAGACGAACAGGTCGCTCGCCTGATGTTAAGCGCCACGCCTGCCTACAAACAGTACCAACTAGTTTAGTATAATCATCATCATCATCATCATCAGCCACAAGTCGTCCACTGCTGAACATAGGCCTCCTAATGCCTTCCAGGCCGACCTGTTGGAAGCGGCGTGCATCCATCATCAGTTTAGTATTAGACTTCACAAATTATGTATCGAAATGATACGCAGCACAGTGCGGTGCCTTGTATTTCAAAGTACGGAGTTGAGTGGTATTGCCATTGTTTATGGGTAAATTTGGCATTTCCCATCAGGCGAGCGACCTGTTTGTCTCATCGTTCAGTAGTATAAAAAAGTATCGACTTTTCTTTCTTTTCTTTTTGGTTTATAAGACTTTCGTAGACAAGGTAAAAAATCCCTTGTCATATATATTTATGTCTGAGTCATATTCGAGACAAACACTGGCTGGCTACTGACATTAGTATATCCAGTAACTGTAGGCCTTCAAACGAATACAACCGATGATAATCCCTTACAACTAGAAATATTTATAACTGCACAAAATTTTCATATAGATTCAGCCATAATAAAAGCCATTGCAACTAAGGCAGCTTTAAAGCTGTAAGACGATAAAGGAAGAGGATGTGCAACGGAACAATTAGTAATGAAGTGTGCAGGACGCTTTAAAATTTCACAAAGGAAGCTTGTTAATAGTTCTTTCTCAACAACTAATGGTTTATGAAGAGATATTACGACGATATTTAATTCTATAAATTTTACGAAAAATAACATTATTATAGACTCACATGAATCTGTATTCCAGAAGAGCTAAACAGAAACGCAACTAATGCATTCACGGGTCGTCAAGCTTATTCCTTCCAACACAATTCCAGGCAGGTCACATATGTTTTTCGAATCGAAGAACCCTTAAATTTGGATTATTAGACCTGAGGATGGAGCCCAGGATTCTACGGCTTTCACAGCTTAAATACGCTTACTATTAATAGTAGGAAATAAATCTACACGTTTAACAAAACATAATAAAAACCGACTTCAAATGTCTCTCCCTTCGTATTGCATCATCAGATTGTAACCAACAACCATTATTGAATCCCTATTGACTATAAAAAGGACCATCATACTCGGTCTACGTTTGTTGGAGAAATAGCGTAACATACAGGCGCCGAATTGAGAATCGTCTGCTTTTTAAAATGTTACTGAGAAAAATCTGTACAGAATTACGACCTTCATTCAACGTCGTAATCATAAACAACAAATCAAAGCGAAATTATAAGATCCAGATCGCCAACAAATTCCCGCAAGCAATTTCCACCGAATAAATGGTTCTCGTACTGGCGTGTAAAGCGCTGTATCCGCTGCCGGTGTAAACATCTTGCACAATGACAGAATGTGATGACGTAAATTACTTTTTTATAGCACAAAGCGAGAATAAACCATCATCATCGCCTATTAACACCCACAGTGGCAAAGAAATGGATGCGTTGCCGACCTATAAAGAAAGTGGATTTGGAAATATTTTAGCGTCTCCGGCAATCTAACTGACTACGAACAATAGTAGCAAAGTAGTTGTTTGGATGTCTATATATGCAACGTTTAAAAGGCTTCATCATTTGGACTGTAATAGGTAGCCTGCTGAATTCTGTCATAGAATATGTTTTATCGTGGCGTTTATAACAATAATACATCATTGCTAACACATAATAGAGGCCCATTATTGGCACAATAATTGGGTAGTATTTTTAAGTTTTTGTGTATTTTTTGTTGTTTTTTTAACTATAATATATGAGTGGTAGAGCCACGCTGTAGACACTTGTCTACAGCATGTATGGGCCGGCTCGTCCGGGTCATTACCACTGTCTCACAGAAAACCGGCGTAAAGTAGCAACTTGCTGCTGCGTTTCGTACGGTGAGTGAGATATCCGGAGGCCCAAACCCCCTCCCCTTCCCAATCCCTTAATTATCCCTTTCCTTTAAGGTCGGCAATACACCCATGATTCTTTTGGTATTGTGTGCGTACATGGGCGGTGGAGATCACTTACCATCAGGTGACGCACTTGCTCGTTTGCCGGCCTATACAATAAAAAACAAACTGTAATTATTGTTCTAATAATAAACTTCTTTCTTCTTTCTTAATAAAAAGAAATAAAGGAAGATTTAAGGGTGTGGGTGGTGAGTTTTCTACACGTGGTACCATTTTGGTCGAGCCGGCCCATTCATGCTATAGACAAGGCTACAGAGCTGATGTACCACTTACTAAACTTGTTGCTACTACTAACGAGTCTCTTGTACTGAGCAATATTCTACATAATAACACAATTCGGTTGATGAGCGTCGCCAACTTCTATCATTAGCTGGTACTGTTGACATCTGATGAAACTTTTGTGGTTGATTGTATTGTTGGTTTTCCTTATTTTGATCTAGTTAGTTATTTACTCTCTATATATGAATATAATACACTCTGTCATTAGATTATTACATGAAGCTGTTATCCAATTGAGTCTTGATTGATTACTTGTATTACAGTCGCATTTATATTTTTAACTAAGCAATTGAATGACTTGTTGGAAAATGATCTCCATTGCCTACAAACACGAATTGGTTAGTGTGTAAGTGGTCCTAGCTACAGGGTCACTTGGGAAACATTTTTATATCCTAATAAATACAATTAAAAATATAGAAATTCAACAAAATCTATACTCCGGGGTGGTACTGAGCATTTCGTAGTAGAAAAACCCATACCAATTTACCCGACTCGGGGATCGATCCAGAGACCTCGGCGTTAGCCTGAATCGTAACGCGTACGCATTACAACTGCGCCACCGAGGCACTGGGACGGAGATACGATCGGCGCAATGTGGGTGTACTGGTTACACCTCTGCCTACCCATTCGGGGATTACAGGCGTGAATGCGTATGTATGGAAATTAAATAAAATTAAAATTCTACCATAATTGCGGTTAGTTTCCACACTGCTACCTGAAACTATTAATTATAATTGTTGGGAACACCAAGTTTCACTATTCACCGCTTCAACTAAGCTCGACTGATAAACTGTATTAATAGTTTCAACTTTAGTTAATATAGAGACAGTTAATATCTTTGGGCTACCGTGTACGTTTTTAGGAATTTTGGTCTGGGCAAATAAAAAATAAAAATAAATACACCCAACGGTCACAGACACATAGTCCTGACCCCACACTAGGTTAACCTGTATCGTGGGTATCAGGAACTACGAGGGACTTGCGGTCCCACAACACCCAGACCCGAAACAAATATTTGTGGGTCACACAAACATTTATCTCGGTGCGGGAATTGAACCCACGGCCTCACGCATCGCAGCTACTCGCCCACTGCGTCACGGAGACTGTCAATGTAAATGACTCTGTGGGCATGGTGTGGAATGGAACTTTGAATGACTCATTACTGCTGGTAGCACTGAGATTTTATAGGTTCTATGCCATTGTAATCTTCACTCCGGCTCTTTCCATACGAAAGTACTTTGCCTTCCGGCTCTGTTTTTTCGCAGCTCAGAAGCAATTAAAGTTTAATTTCTTAGTAATGTTAGCGTATTCTCTTAATATTGAGGGTGTCTGAGAAAGCAACGTTGGGTACACTAAAATAATAATGGTGCGATATAGTTGTGGAAGGGTAGGTAAATGGTATAAAAGAGGTTGTCGCCTGAACTGGAGCTCTTTTGCCCGCAGTCAGTCAGACAGTCTCCAGTTCACTAAGATCAGTGCTCAGTCGACAGTACAAGAGTTCATTACGCGGTAGCTATGCTGGTTTACTATTCGGTTCTAGTTGTTTGATTTATAATTAGAGAACGGTCTATAGAGGATCCTGACCTGGGGTTGTGGTCTGTAAAGCAGTGATATTGTAAATGTAGCCAATAAACTATGAGTTAAAGTGATTACTGTCGTTTCGTATTAATATAATAATACCCGTCTCACGTAACTTGTAGCAGTAAACGAAACAACATTTAAGTATAGTTGACTTGCAATAAATGTAATACCTAAGCGATCGAGCTACGCACGTGAAAACGAGTTTTCGCAGAGATAAGAATCTCTTACAAATGTCGTAACTTAAAATTTTAAGAGTTAACTAAGTCGTTAGAGACGTTTTCGAGAACGCGGTTATAATTTTTTTACGCCCATTTTATTTACATGCCACAATTTAATATAGTCGTATTGAATGACAAACAGTGTCATGTATCGATCGAGTTCACCACAAAGCCGAAGGTGAGCGAAAAATCAATTCCAATCATGATCATTACCGTGGACGGAGGCAGTCGCCCGTCAATGACGCGGCGCTTCACCGACCTTGTTGTAGGTTTTCCACCAATTTCGCTATAAACGATAATAAACGACCGCTTTCTTGGTCTAGTGGCAGTGTATATAGGCTGAGAAACCGTGCGTTACTGGGTTCAAATCCCAGGACAAACCCCACAATTTGTGTTTACAGTTTTTTAAATATCACATATGAAAACTAAGACAAATGGTAGTGCTGATGATTACGAACATGACACTACTATATTCAATATGCACTGATGCGCCTCTTGTACGTGGCCGATGGCCTTTAACCCCGAGCGTCAGCAGATATTTATGGTTAAAGATAATTTATTTCTCAAACAGAAATTTACATTTCACTTTATTTATATATATTTTATTTACGTTTTATTGCCCTATTTATACAAAATATTTATATGGTTATTTTAGGTATTTTTTATTGCTTAGGCCGGCAAATGACCAAGTGGGTCACCTGACGGTAAGTGATCTCCACCACCCATGTACACCCACCATGGAAGGGGAGGGGAATTTGGGCCTCCGAATATCTCACTCACCGTAAGAAACGAAGCAGCAAGCTGCTACTTTACGCCGGTTTTCTGTGAGACAGTGGTAACGACCCGGACGACCCGGCCCATTTATGCTGTAGACAAAACTGTCTACAGCATAAATACCGAGTGGCTCTACCACTCGGTAATTACGGTTATTTTTGTGAATGATAATTACATAATGCTGAGTGAAGGATGAAAAATAGTTTTATTTCGCGCTTTTTAGTGGTATCGTGTCTGTAATCATCAGCACTATCTGACTCAGTTTTGATAAGAATTTCCCTTACACCTAGTATAAGCCGCGGTGTGGGGAACCGTTATCAGTATGATAACATCGATAATAACGACGAGCCTATCGATCGGTGCCTACACAAATATTCTACGGCTTCTGTTCGGTACATTGAATGGTATAGTTCAAAATATGTCGAAATGTAGATAAGGCAATTTTGATCAGTAATTACTAATTACGTACATACTTAAGCTCACGCCTGAATCACCCATGGTGTAGGCAGAGGTACAACTAGTGTATCCACGGTTCACTGAGCTTATACATCCCACACTATAGGGGGCGAGCCTATCGATCATAACGAGCATAAATGCCAATCCCAGGTAAATCATGTGACCGCAAATTGTGATTGGCCGACCTGATCGAACCCAGGACCTCACAGTTTCTCAGCCTAAGTACGATGCCACTAGACCAGTGACGCGATGTTATTAATGAAGACCCGTTTTGAGGTACGCGACCGAGACAAGAGACCATGAGAAACGATGACAGCAACCTGTTTTCTTTGTATGCAATTGTATAAGCGGACTTATCGCTACCGACTAAGCCCATGGCGCATTGGGCGATTAGCCGGCTGGAAAGCGTGAGGCCGTGGATTGGATTCCCGCACCGAGACAAATGTTTGTGTGACCCACAAATATTTGTTTCGGGTCTGGGTGTTATGGGACCAGAAGTCCCTTGTAGTTGCTGATACTCATGATACAGATTAAACTAGTGTGGGGTCAGGACTATGTGTGTGACTGTTGGATGTATTTATTTATTTATCGTCTCACTCGCGATACATGTCACGGTCTCCCTGTTTTGATTGTGTACCTTGAAACATGATTTTACGATGTCAGTTAACTTCCTAGAACTTAAATCTACATTATCTTTTTATGAATATCTGTTTCCACCTACGCTAGTATAAAAGGTACCATGAGCGTCGCAACGTATTTCAGCGGTCGACATTAGAATTGTTATCATCAGGTGTAGTCTCTACTGTGGTAGGAAAAAAACCTCACAGCGAATAACAAAAGAACAAAATAAAAATAACGTGGCATTTCACATAATAAAGGTTGGGGGCGGAAGTCAGTCGTGGCACGCCGCGAAATCTACGGGCAGGAAAACCGCCTCGACGACCGCCGTCGGCCAACGACCCGGGACTTATGCATAGTCTTTATTTAAGGCTTTATTGATTCAAAATTTTGTTGGTTATATAAGAATGTATACCTAATAGATAAAAACCCCGATATCAATTAGAAAAAGATGTATACTTAATTACTAAATGGCAGAACAGATTTTAAACATGGCTAAAAACTACCTCGATTACTTTACTTACTCGATTACGATTACTACCATATAAAAAAAAAAACATATTCAAATGTGTCGATTAACTTAGGTATTATGATGCCACAATTTGCTGGTATCGAATCCACGGCTACTTGTTTTACTGACTATAATAACTAAACCTAGATAAATACTATGCAGAAGCTTAAAAACAACTATTATGAAACAGAAGTAAATATTAGCCAATAAGTTGTTCAGACGCCTGTTTGCTTTCACTAACATGCACTGCAAATATATTTAATGTTATAAACTCAGCTTACTACATACGCAGTACAAATAAGAAAATTTAATTGAGTGCTTTAAAGTAGTGATGAGAGAACAAACACACAGTAATAGGAAATATTTTCCAATTGTGTTTATTTCGACAATATTTTTAATGAAAACTTCTTTAAGTTTTACATAAGATTTATTTAAACTAAAACCCACAATTTGGCTAATTTAAAAGTAAACTTTCACATATGTTTGATATGTTTATAACTTTTCAAAGCTTATAGACGAAACACAAGTGAATATGATTATGCGCTAGCATGCGCATTATGCAATTGCTTTCACGTGTCAATTCTCAGTATTATATCGAATACTAGTTAATATTATGTCTTTCATAAAATTATTTATTTATAACATAACACAAGCTCACGCTTATATTCCCGAAGGGGTAGATATAGTGCACCCATATTTCGTCCCATGATGGAGGGTGAGCCTATCACCATACGTAGACTCATTCTCTCCAGAGGGGTTGACGTCAGGCAGGTCGTAAAAATCATGTGTAAAAAGCATGTTGATTTGTGACTGAAATACTACCCCACTGTGAGTGAGATAAGGACAGGTAGAAGAAGACGTATGTACGTCTTGAGTTTATGTTGATTACACCCATTTCCCATAAAGGTAGGCAGGGACAACGGGTTACCACTTGCTACGAACCTTGCACACCTCTTTCGTCTTGCTTCATTCTTCATACATGCACGTCTGTTTTGACCTGACTGCTTGCCTTTTTTCGAGAATATCTCCGAATTGATCTGAGAACGTTAGCCGAAGTATTTACCTCCCAACTGTACTATTCACACTCACCATGTATATTTGTATCCTCAATCTTCTTTTATCTTTACTCTCTACATGCCCAAACCATATTAGTATTCCTTTCTCGATCTTTATCTCTACATCCTCTTTCTATTTCTTACTCTAAATAGTGGCTACCCTAGTAGCTCTTCTGCCTTTACTATGAGTATACAACTATCAAGTCGACAATATTGTTGAAATAGTACCATATTTAATATTCATAAATGCAAATGTCGTAATATTCGTAAATACAAAGGAATGACTGCCTCGGTGGCGCAGTTTTAATGCGTACGCGTTACGACTGAGTCTGACGCCAAGGTCTCGGGTTCGATCCCCGGGTCGGGTAAATGTGATATTGGGTTTTTCTATTACGAAAAACTCAGTATCAGCCCGGTGTCTGGAATTTGTGCCCGGTATCGGCTCGCCCCCTGTCACATCGTGGGACGGAGATACGCTCGGCGAAATGTGAGTGTACTGGTAACACCTCTGCCTACCCCTTCGTTTAGTATCTGACGGTATATTTGTTTTCGTATTCTACATAAGAATTGTGTTTATAATGTTCCAAACTAAGTTCACTTCACAAATGGTATGGACACAGTGAACGGCCTCTATCAAATGATCTAGCTCTTAACATTCTATATGTTAGAACTAAAGTTTATCTAGTTTACAGCACGCGTGGGCTGTATATTATGAATAATTTTGATTTTTATATATATTTTTATAGCATAAGCCATCGAAATAAGATAACTAGAACGATAACTCTCATATGAATCTGCCAAAAATACGGCACCACTTACTCACACATGCAAAGGTAAAATCAAACGTAACACTCATACACGCAATAGAAATTAATTCATAGTTAATGTCTAAATATACAATTTCTAAATCGAGATACGATGTTCTGCACCGCGCAACAAAATTAGAAGTATTAAGTGTCAACTAGAGATCATGAATCAATTTTTATGAATTGATGAATGAACCAGCTGCACAGACTTTTATAACCCCGCCCCTTGCACAGAGTTTTGGTGGGGTCATTATTTGCTTGAGTTACGTTTCTTGTCATCTTATTTCGATGGCATAAGCCGACTTACAAGCAAGTGGGATATAATACGAGAAGAAACAAGGCCGCTTTGCTGACCTTATAGGAAAAGTATAATCATAGGATTGTGAGAGAAGGGGATTAGCGTTTCCGAATATGTCACTGCAGAACGCAACTTCACGTGGGGTTTCTCTTAGTCATTGGTAACAATCCAGTCGAGCTGACCCATTCATGCTGTAGACAAAACTTGTAAACAGCGTGGCTCTACTACTTATAAATATGTATTAAATTAGAATAGAATCAAAGCGACCTACATGAAATCCTTCAGTCGTTTATTCCTCAGTACTCCGTTGGGAGAAGTAATGACGATTGGTATTCCTAAGGCATTTTCTAAATATTATATGGCGGCAATAAAAATACACAAAATATTTTCTTGTCACTCGAAATTTCAATCATAATCCAACGAGTTTACAGTTCATATTTGCTTGTCCTTTATTCAACATTCGAGGGTTTTCTTTATTAATATAATGAAAAGAATTTTATACAGCCCGTACCAACAAATAAGTAGAATGTATATTAAACAATATGTACCTCGAAAATGATTAGCATTTTATACGAGAAAATTGAAGTTTTGCGACGACGAATTCTAAAACAACCATAAAAGTAAGGTTAAACAAACTTATAAAAAACGTGGTATTTTTCAAAACGTACTTAAGAGAATATGCGATTAAATAGGAATATTAATTCAGTACAAGGCTTTGTGAAACTTATTTTTTAGATTATAGTAATACTAGCTCTGTATTATACACATTCCACTTTTGGGTACTGACCTGAGAGGGGTTAGACCTTAGTCCACCACGCTGGCCTAATACGGGTTCGCAGACTTCACATACCTTCGAAATTCTTATAGAGAACTTCTCAGGTATGAAAGCTTCCTCACGATGTTTCCATCGCCGTTAAATAAAGCGATAAATTAAGATTAATACACACGTAACTTAGAAAAGTCAGAGGTGCATGCTCTTAGAGTTGGTTTCGAAGGTGCGACTTCCGTTTCAACAATCCGTACCACGTCCCAGTGAGCTATCGCTGCTGTTTTTCATATAGTCGCGATTATTTATTTTTCATGCTGTTAATACATTATCGGTCCATTCCTATAAATCAGTTAGAAAAGGATCTGTAATTAATATAGACTGAATAGATATTCTTCAAATAAATCTCGTTAAAAGCAGCTTTCAAATGAAAAAACCACATGCAAATGGGTCCATTCGTTTAGGCATAACACTATATAGATTTTGCTGGTAAAATACTTGTCAAATACTTTTTCATAAAACCATTTCAAACGAAACTTCTTTACATACATCTGGTTTGTCATAAGGACAATTGTAATGATTCAAATATGATAACTTATTCATACGTACATACATACATACGCACTCACGCCTGTAATCCCCGAAGGGGTAGGCAGAGGTGTAACCAGTACACCCACATTTCGCCGAGCGTATCTCCGTCCCACAATGTGATAGGGGGCGAGCCTATCGCCATACCGGGCACAAATTCCAGACTCCGGGCTGATACTGAGCATTTCGTAATAGAAAAACCCAATACCACTTTACCCGACCCGGGGATCGAACCCGAGACCTCACCGTCAGCCTCAATCGTAACGCATACGCATTACAACTGCGCCACCAAGGCAGTCTCTTATTCTACTTATTCTTTGTAATTATTTATCTTGATTGTTTATTACAAAACTCATTAATCAATACATATTATAAAACAAAGTCTGCGTCTGTATGTCTATCTGTCCGCTTATTTCTCAACTGTGAAAGAGATTTAGATGCCGTATTCACTATAATTTAGAGAATTTATTCCGGAAGGTTTATATGTATATCAATCACGCTATAACCCATGGAAGTAGCGCAGTGACATGCCTGCGGTGAAATCGCGAGGGACAGCTAGTATTGTTATAAAGTAAAATATTCACATAGAATCACTTGTAAAACGATTAATAGACAAAATATGAAGATTGTAGAGCGATGTATGGTAGAGCCGCTGTAGATAATATTGTATACACCATGTATGGGCCACTTTGACCGGGTAGTTAACACTGTCACACAGAAAACTGACGTAAAGTAACAGCTTGTTGATGCGGATAATTACTCACCATATTTATATGGTGAGTAATTATCCGGAGGCCCAAATCCCCCTTCCCTTCCTAATCCCTTAATTATCCCGGTCCTTTAATGTCATCAATACGTCTATGATTCTGATATTGTGGGTATGGATCGTCGATGGAGATCACTTACCATCAGGTGACCAACTTGCTCGTTTGCCGACCTTTTCCATAAAAACATATGTTTACGAACTAATATTCAAACAATTTTCCATCAAGTATAAAGTCTTAACAAATGTAATCGGTTTTTGTATAGCTACAATATTGCTTTCATAATTAAAGACTTTCAATTATCCAGACTTTAGGCTAGACTTATAAATTAGGTACACTGGTATTATAAATCACGACGTTCTTTGTATTCTTTTTGGCACAGTACTCTAAATTAAAACTGTATACAAACGTGTAAATAAAACCAATAAAAAAATTATAGCGCAATTAACGTCTCCTACAAACAATGCCAGTCGCCGCATTTTATTAACGACCAATACCTTGATTAAGCATAAATTTTACACCGACCTGGTGCTAAAACAACAATATGAACCTGTACTTATACTTTATCGACTAGACGGTCAGAGAACGTAATAAAATGTCAAAAGCACAATGTATCAATACACATCGTAAGCACGATTTAAAAAACGCGGCACGCCATCTCGCGTCTAAAATCGTGAACTACAGGCGTGGGGTAATGTGCGACCGCACGACCACCCTCGACGGACGCCGGCCGGCGACTAACGTAGGGGTGGCCCGGACCGGAAAACTCGGTGGAAAACGCAAGGAAATATCATGTGCAAATATATACGACCATTATAACTAAGCTGGGGATAAGAGTTGTTTGAACGGTGAACTTTTAAGTAACGAAGTCTGACTACTACATATAATCCCCGAAGGGGTAGGCAGAGGTGTAACCAGTACACCCACATTTCGCCGAGCGTATCTCCGTCCCACGATGTGATAGGGGGCGAGCGTATCGGCATACCGGGCACAAATTCCAGTATATGTAACATCTGAACACGCATCGAAATAAGATGACAAGAATCGTAAATCAAGCAAAAAGATGACCCCACCAAAACTCTATGCAAGGGGGCGGGGCTATAAAAGTTTGTGCAGCTCGTTTATTCATCAATTCATAAAAATTGATTCATGATCTCTAGTTGAAATTACGTCTATTTTTTGCGCGGTGCAGAATGTCGTATCTCGATTTAGGAATTTAATATTTATGAAATAAAGTTGATTTTGAATGTTCATTAATTTTTGTTGCGTGTATGAGTGTTACGTGTGATTTTACCTTTGCATGTGTAAGTAAGTGGTGCCGTATTTTTGGCAGATTCATATGAGAGTTATCGTTCTAGTTATCTTATTTCGATGTGAACACGCATATTATTGTGATAAGACAAAAATATCGAACTGCACTTACGTCCTATCAAATATTAAGAGGATTTGGTCAATTTCATAGTACGAGCAATTTTTTTTTTTTTTTATCCTTGCTCGGCAAAGTGACTACGCTACACCTGATGGTAAGTATAGCGCAATCCATGAATACTGTCGACCAACGATAGACACTGAATCTATCGCAGATCGGCAGAATTATGCCGGCCTGCTTAGTTGCTTCTTCACACTCCGTTTAAAGGATCCCAAGTCATAGGAAGGAGGAAACACGTGCGCCGGCAAGCTATTCCACAGCTTTATTTTATGTTAGAAAGTTTCAGTGTAAGCTCATTTGCAATTTAAATACTCTCGTAAGTTAACAGAGTTATGGCACAATGTGGTATTAAAATATATCTAAAGAATGTAATGGAAGAATGCAATGGGCAAGTAGCCTGCTGCGAAGCGAGAGGCTGTGGCTTCGATTCCCGCATCGAGACAAATATTTAAGTGATCCACGAATATTTGTATCGGAGCTGGGTGTTGTAGGACCGCGGGTCCTTCGTAGTTCCCGTTTCCTATACAATATTGGTTAACCTAGTGTGGGATCTGGACTATGTGTGTGACTGTTGGGTGTACTTATTTATTTACACAAGGTGGTAGGTACCTTGTATGCGAGAGGCCTTGTCTGGGTTGGTACCACCGCTTTGTCTATTTCTGCCGCCTAGCAGCAGTGTGTAAGCACTGTTGCGTTTCGGTTTGAAGGACATTGAAGCCAGTGAAATCACTGGGCATTATGAGACTAACTTGTTATGTCTGCGGTGGCGAGCGCCATGCCAACTGCATGTAATTCAAAGATCAGTGTGATGTTGTATGTGTTGATAATGTACTGTACAGTAAATGAGCAGGTATAGGTAGCATTTACAAAGGCGAAGGAGCTACCAGTAGGCCTAGTAAGAGTTACAAATACGTTCACAGTTTTCGAATTCGTATAAAATGACTACCGTCGAAGTGTGAAACTAGTAATTCATCCTTACTAATATTATAAATGTGAAATAAGTTTGTTTGTTACGCTTTCACATGAAAACTACTTAACCGATCATTATGACACTTTGTACACATATTCTTGGAGGTATAAGAAGTAACATAGGATACTTTTATGAAAATCTATTTGTTTGTTACGCTTTTACGCCTAAATCACTGAACCGATTTTGATGAATTTTGATGTAGAGAGGGGCCCTGGAGACGGTTATAGGCTACGTTTTATTTCGGAAAAGTCTATTCACGCGGGCGGAGCCGCGGGCAAAAGCTAGTACTACCGTAAAGGAGAGAATAAAGGAGGAAACCCGCTTGAAAACTAATGCCATATTCGACTAATATGAAATAAAATTGAAAATATTATTAATTTTAATTCATCATAGTTCCCACTAGTGGCTACTAATCTAGAGGTATGGAAAGAGTTCCAAAACTTTCATAGTTTAGGAAAACTATTAAAACTTGTACTAGGTTTACTTTTCGTGTCATAAGTCAGGAAATAATGTTTTTTTTAACGATAATTGGTTACTATTCTATATTGTTAGAAGTTACGTGTGAGGAGTATTATTAAATAAATCAAAACCGATGGTAATCACTTTGACTCATAGTTTATTGGTCACTTTTAAAATGTTACTGCTTTACAGACCACACCCACATGTCAGGATTATACCCTAGAGACCGCTCTCTAATTAATTACAACTAAGATTGAGCTAAGACTGGATGTAAACCAGCAGAGCTACCGCGTAATGAACACTTGGACTATCGACTGGATGACTGAGAGTCCTGAGAGACTGGGGGTTCTAACTATGGTGACGACCTGTTTTATACGATTTATCCACCCTTCTACTACTATATCGCACCAATATTATTTCAATGTACCCATCCCTATTTATCTAAGACACCCTCAGTTAACTAATAAAAAGGAATTAATGCTAATAATAGTATTATATCGAATGGTTATCGGTTAACCTAGTGTCAAAAAGGTTAGTTAGCCCGAAGAACTCTGGCACAAATTATCAGAAATTTTGTACATTTCCCTAAAGGTAGACAATGCACCTCTGATCATTCTGGTATTGTGGGTGTTTAAATGGATAATGGAGATCAATAACGACCATGTAACACACTTGCTCGGTTATAGGCTTTCTGATATAAAGAGTTTCGTCCATGGTTACTAACTCGATAAAGCTTCATGTACAAACAAAAACTAATGTAGCTTTATCAAATTTTTATCTTTGCAGAGATAAGAGTTGTTATAACTTACGGGGATATTATTATGGGTTGTCATGCTAACTATAACATACATACGCACTCACGCCTGTAATCCCCGAAGAGGTAGGCAGAGGTGTAAACAGTACACCCACATTTCGCCAAACGTGTCTGTGTCCCATGATATCGGGCACTAATTCCAGACTCTGGGCTGATACTGAGCATTTCGTAATAGAAAAACCCAATATCACATTTACCCGACCCGGGGATCGAACCGGATATCTCACCGTCAGCCTCAGTCGTAACGCGTACGCATTACAACTGCGCCACCGAGACAGTATAACCTGATGTACAGAATTATAATTTATGAACCACAGATATGATTTTTTTTTTAATTAGTTACAATGCCAAAACGAGCTGCCCATAAAAAGAAGCAACACCACACAGAACTTTGATCTATAAAGCATTGTATTGGGCTGAGCTCGTTACCCCGAGACATAAGTTGTTTAGTCTCACAATGCTCAGTAATCTCACTTGCTTTGATGTCCTTCAAACAGGAACACAACAATACGTACACACTGTTGCTTGGCGGCGGTAATAGATAAAGCGGTGGTATCAACCCAGACAGCCTCTTGCATAGGACAGTCTTACCACCTAGTAATATAGATTAGTACTCGTATAAGCGAATAATATATAATATATATTACTTATATCATACGCTAGTTAAGTCACAAAATTTTATGGAATTTCATTATCTAAAAATAAAATAAATTTTATTGAAGCCCATTTGTCAGTTATATCTTCCACGAAATCGTGGCTCTTTAATCTTCGTTCTGGTATAGAAAAGGGAAGTTAATTTACCAACGATCAAAAGTAAATAGCAAGTTGAAACTTATTGCCCAATACCTACATGAACCAGCTGCAAACACACACCCGCTCTATTCCCTCATCGGCTAACATTGCAACGGTAGAATAAACGGAATCGGTAGTGACGTACATACAGTGTAATAACTCGATAACACAGTACGAGCCGCTGAGCTGATAATGGTCAGCTACTGGCATCGTTAACTCGCATGTTATTTCGAATCGGTTAGGATGGTCACACGTTGGTAAGTAGATATGGACGAGGCGAGCAGTTAATGTCAGACAGCATATATTGTGCGAGTGGTGAATGAAATTCAAAAACAATCTATTAACTGGCATGCACACTTACTCGTTTGTCAGCCAATGCTATAAAAAAATATTTGTCGTGATATTTGCAATATGCTGTGTAAATAGTGATTTCTTATGTTTACGCCGATATTATTATTACATTGAAATTAAACTAATTTATACGGAATTTATCGCGGTTGAATATTATTTTAAATTTCATTAACTTTTCAAGTCGACCTTCACCTCAGTCTCCCCCGTGACCACGAACGCTGAAAAACTTTTGTAACGTCGGGACTAAAATAAAATTAAACCGCGATATAATCCGTATACATTAGTTTTATTTCAATATGCTGTATAAACACATAATGCTAAACAGCATCCTCAAAAGAATAACTCTGATAATGCGCTCATACGGTCCAAGTAACTGCAAGTAACTGACCAGTAGGCCTAGTACAAGTTTTAATAGTTTTGTAAAACGATGAAAGTTTTCGTTTTCTCTCAATACGTCAAATATTAGTAGCCACTAGTGGGAACTATGATGAATTAAAATTAAATATATGGTTTATTTATTTCCTAATAATAGAATACGAAATTAGTTTCCAAGCGATTCTTTTCTTTATTGCCGTATGAATTACTAGTTTGACACTTCGACGGTAGTAATTTTATACGAATTCGAAAACTGTGAACGTATTTGTAACTCATACTAAGCCTACAGACCTACTCGCATGCTAGCTCGCACTGTTCAACCGAACCATTACCTTAGTTCGTGTTTACCGACCGCGTACAATGCTAATGGTAGTGCTGTACGAGAGAGTACCAGTTCGCCAAACGTATGACGTCATGCCAGACAGACCGCACTAACAAACAATCCAGATTAGTGGACGTGGTGAAATATTAAACGGGATTGTTTGATGAACTTTCAAATTGGTTTCGGTAACTTTATAGGAGTTTTACGCGAAATTTAATTCATACCGCCGCGCCGGGGTTTAGAATTAGTAGAACCTCGACCCTAACATAAACCTATGTTCAGAAAATAATCACTCACCTAACCCCACGCCTGCCAATAAACGCTGTCTTTCTGTCTATCTTTCTTTACAGCGTGGCTCTACCACTCACTTCTTACACTTCTTAACATTCGATTCGTTATTTTTTTGCATAGGCCGGCAAACGAGCATGTGGGTCACCTGATGGTAAGTGATCTCCATCGCCCATGTACACCGACAATACTAAAATAATCATGGGCGCGTTGCCGATCTTAAAGGAAAGGGATAAGTAAGGGATTGGGAAGGGGAGGAGAATTTGGGCCTCCGGATATCTCACTCACCGTACGAAACGCAGCGGCATGCTGCTACTTTACGCCGGTTTTCTCTGAGACAGTGGTAACGACCCGGACGAGCCGGCCCATTCATGCTGTAGACAAAATTGTCTACAGCGTGGCTCTACCACTCATAAATCACATTCGATCTTCTTTCATAAGTAATCATAATCAACCAAAACAAGTCTTTTTTTATTGGCTTGAGTGACGAAACGAGCAGGTCGCTCGCCTGATGGTAAGCGCCAAGCCTGCTCATAAACAGAAGCAACGCCACACAGAACTTTAAATAAAGCACTGCATGACACTGGACAGCGCTCGTCACCCCGAGACATAAGGTGTTAAGTCTCATAATGCCCAGTAATTACACTGGCTTCAATGGTGACTGACTGACTGTTAGGTGTATTTATTTATTATGGATGGATTATACAAAGACAGTCAACGCGACTGCACGGGAGAACTATCACGTAATGGAGTGTAGTAATTCGGACGGATAACGTTATTCAATGAGAGGTAAGTTTCCAGTCTTGAGGGAAATACGCGCACCAAGTTTCAAACAGTTTGACAACTCCGACGTTGATATGGGTTTGGCGAAAACAACACATACATTATGTTTGGTCGTTTCTTTGATCTAACCTGCAGGATGCACAGGAATGACAAAATGTTTTAGTTGTACATCTCTACTACGTAATATAATTTTGCTTCTGGGAAATAAAATTTATTAATGATTTTTATTATGTTGTAAGACTAGATCGTATATAGAGAGTACATCTGCGGCAGCCTTAGAGTATGTGACATATTAATATTATAAATGTGAATGTAAGTTTGTTTGTTACGCTTTCACGCAAAAACTACCGATCATTATGAAACTTTGTACTCATATTCTTGGAGGTATAAGAAGTAACATAGGATACTTTTTATGAACAAAAAAAAATTTATCTATTTATTTGTTAAGCTTTCACGCCTAAGTCACTTAACCGATTTTGATGAATTTTGATGTAGAGATAGATCGGACCCTGGAGACGGTTATAGGCTACGTTTTATTTCGGAAGAGTCTATTCACGGGGGCGGAGCCACGAGCAAAAGCTAGTAGTAAATAAACTTCAGGAATATCGCTTAAGGTGGGTTCGTTCACTTTTTGAGAACACCACAGAAGTATATCGGTCGCAAATGTCTAAGCCACTTTTTTTTTCCACGCCACTTCTCTCACTGCGCCACAGAGGCTGTCTGAGACTAATCTTAAAAAATCTGAATTAAAAAGCTAATATTTCAACACCAGAGAAAAAGTACGGTGTCAACTATACTGCCGCCTTTTCATCTTTACGTAGCGTCGTAAAGATAAAAACTTAACTTTACGAGTGCAGCTCTGTTGCTCATAAAGCAGTTAGGTACATGCTCGACACAAGTCGTGCCTCAGGAAGGCGAGGCATTAATGACGACGTTAATCCGGTGCCTTCAAACTTATTTAAAATGTTATTAAATCTCAGACTATACTGTGGGGCGGGGTAGAGAAGAAACGACGCGGGGTAAGGCGCTCTGGCAAATGTGCCAGGCGGGATGCCAAACCGTCTGGCAACACTGCCAAGCCGGTTCGATACCCCCGCCTTGCAGTAGATATTGTTAATGCTAACAACGGTTAGTGCTGGTGTTGCCAAATCTGGTAGAAAGTAGCAAAGTATGGTTAAAAAAATATTTATCAAGTTAAATCTTAGCTATTTGGTTCTTTAACATTTTAAGAATCTTACAGTACTACTAAAAAAATTATGCACTTCGGCAATTTGAAATTTTTACGAATTAGTTGGAATATGTAATCAATATCTAGCTGGCCATCCGTGCCCACTGCTTGGTCAATCACTCAAGAAAAAAGTACATAATATAATGTTGTAACATGTTTGTATTTTTTATTGCATAGACCCGATGTATAGACCGGCAAACGAGCAAGTGGGTAACCTGATGGTAAGTGATATCCACTACCCATGTACGCCCACAATACTAAAATAATTATTGGCGTGTTGCCGACCTTAAAGGAAAGGATTACTTAAGGGATTGGGAGGGGGATTTAGGTCTCCGGATATCTCACTCACCGTACGAAATGCAGCAGTCAGTTGCGACTTTACGTCGGTTTTCTGCGACAGTGGAAACGATCTGGACGAGCTGACCCATTCATGCTGTAGACAAAACCGTCTACAGCGTGACTCTATCATGTAAAAAATCACGCATAGCTTTAGCCAGCGTATAGCCTTAATATGTGTATGTAAAGTATATTATATAACTTTATTCTACCCAGAGGTGAGCCCTAGGTCGTGTTTTAATGTGAAAAATATCTTCTACCATATCTGTGTGTCTGTATGTGTGGCACAATA
The DNA here is from genome assembly GCA_905332985.1 of Mimas tiliae. Classification (NCBI taxonomy): domain Eukaryota; kingdom Metazoa; phylum Arthropoda; class Insecta; order Lepidoptera; family Sphingidae; genus Mimas; species Mimas tiliae. The sequence goes on from HG995249.1 coordinate 684,979, forward strand.
CACAATAACTCACGTTATCCTTAGTTTATTGTTCTGTAATTGTCGATGATGTGTATTTTGTAAACATGTTTTGCAAAAGGACTTCAATTAGTAATTAGCAGCGCTGATTAAAAACGATTTAATACCTCTACTCGAAATAATTATCGACTATATTTAAGTTCATGGCTGTTCAAAACAATTCATAATATAAGTTCACCCCTATACCCCCGAAGGGGTATACAGAGGTGCAACAAGTGCACCTACGGTTTGCCAAGCTAATTTCCGTCTCTTGACGCGATAGGTGATAAGCAATACCGGGAAATTAATGTGTGATTTTCAAAGGCAATTGTAACCAGTGAAATTACTGTTTATGTGCAGGTGTGGTGTTACCATCAGGCGAGCGACCTAATCGTCTCGTCATACAGGCTAAACAAAAAAACACTTAAACACAAATTCTGATCACTTAATCTGTGGATCTGTCACCAGAACAATGAGGCGAGCAAGCACCAACATTCCCCCTAACGAAGTCACCTACATCAGCTTTTAAACAAAAAACATACATACATACATACATACGCACTCACGCCTGTAATCCCCGAAGGGGTAGGCGGAGGTGTAACCAGTACACTCACATTTCGTCGAGCATATTTCCGTCCCTTATGTGATAGGGGGGCGAGCCTATCGCCATACCGGGCACAAATTCCAGACTCTGAGCTGATACATACATCATGAGCATATCGTAATAGAAAAACCCAATAGCGCTTTACCCGACCCGGGTATCGAACCCGAGACCTCAGCGTTGACCTCAATCGTAACGCATACGCATTACAACTGCGCCACCGAGGCAGTCAAACAAAAAACACCGCATTCAAATCCGTGCATTCGTTTAGAGTCTAAACTTTACACGCTACAATGCCACTGGCAAATATTACACACAACTCATACACACCGACACACACACAGGCAGACAAAGGGGACAAACTTATAACACACCTCTTTTTTGTCAGAGGTTAATAGAACCGTCTTCATTTCAAATGTGTTTTATCTGTGTTGGATGATACTGGTCGTTCACCGGTGCTGACCGGCGCGGCGTGGCGTGGCGTAGCGCGGTGCAATTACCAATATTTCATACAATAAGCATCGCTTGTATAACTGCCGATGTTTTAAACTACTTGAAAATTTGGATAATATGTAGTTATCAGGAGTAAAAAAAACCAACTTTAAAAATAACACTGAAAATTCAAAAATTAACAATTTCTATAGGTCTCTTTTAGAGTCGGTGCAATTTCATTTGACCGGCAGCTGCACCGGCACGGGGGTTTTTTAGTTTTGGAAAACTTATTTTATAGCTAATTACAAAGACTTTAATGTATACTACTAGACAAGCTGCACGGTACATATAAATTATACCGCTAAGTTGCGGTCAATTGACCGTAACTCAATTTTACCATCACGCTTACTCTCAACTAGAACCCCTATCGCGCTCCCTGTTTGTGAGCTGTCAAACTCCCGCGTTATTTTACTTCTAAACAGCCCGTCTAGTAGTATACATTAAGGTCTTTGACTACTTACTATTTAAGTAGTATGTACTTACCAATGGTTGACATTTTTTATTTGGTTCTAAAGTTTATAAAAATAACGTCAACATACTAAAGTGCAATGCGACATCCTATAATTTAATTATGAAACTCCATAGGCGATGTGTACGTATGTACGTTGTTTATTTAATTATATCTTACCGTAGCTGTAGGTGTGTATAACTTGTAATATTTATGCAGAAATCACGTCTTACCTGTAACAAGATTATTACCCATCATTATATTGAATACAGGAAAACATATTAATAATATCAAATTGAGGGCACACGAACTACACGTATGTTTGGAAATAATGCGTCATCTCACATTATTTTAAAAAACAACAGCAAAATAGAAGAGAAAAAACAAGTTATATTGTAGGACACAATAGTTGCATAAAAATAATATAACAAGCTTTATCCACGAAGCGGTAGACAGAAGTGTAATTAGTGCAAGCACTACCCTCTTTATTGTTGGGGATTACAAAGAAAAGGCAATCGAGTAAGTTGGTCACCTGATGGTATGCGATCATTGCCACCCATGTACACTAGACTATACCGTCGCAGTCCGTACGCTGCCAAAATCTCTTTGTCCGATGTCAGGTGTCGTGTAGGTTTTACACGACACCTACATTCACGTAACGTAAACGTAGTTAACTCGTGTTACGTTAACGTAACCCGTGACTACTCGGTTTTACATAGTGGAAGCACTATGGAATGCACTAGTGATGTTGATAATCGATTCGTTGATTACTTATAATAATGATCGGTCGTAATGGGATGTCAAAAATTATAATTTATCATTAAAAATAATGGTAGGTAAAAATACAGACTGAGGCAAGAGGATTTTGTGGTAACTGTTAGAGAGTTGGTCCCTGATCACAATATTACAACTCTTATTACTTCGATAGTGCTAAATGCATAATGTTCGAGAAAATTAAATAATTAACTTTAAAGTGTACAACCAGACGAGTGTGTATACAAATTAGACACCGACATAGATAATAGTATCAGAGGTAGACGAAGTATTTACTGGCCATGCTTTACCGACTAAAACCCTCATAGTAGTCTCCATTAGCAGTTTGACAAGATTCCGAGGCTTTCAATAGAAACATGGCGGAATAATGTAAACGTGCAACGCTGTAATAGTACACCAAAAGGGGCCCAGATTTACTCACCAAGCAAGTCTCTAACTAGTGCCTAGCCAGAGGAACCGCTATGCTATACCTAACCGCTATATTTCTACCACAGCCTGGCGCAATGTTTTACAGAGGCAACAGCTTGGTTCGCGTGCTGGAAATCTTAAGCACGTATACTCTGTAGTCCGCTCGCAACGCTATCATATTAGAATGTCAGGAGTCAACCGAAACCACGCAAATTGCCTTGAAGTAAAAATTCTAAAGATAATCATCATGTCGATCCAGAATCTATGCATTATTCATTTATTAGTTTCACAAACCTGGTAACAAATAATTAAAAAACTAATAAATACGGTGATCTTGTAAATATAATGAATATTCACAACCTCTTCTAGATTACATTGAATAAGAAATGTATAATCAATTATGATAATATGTAAAGATCTTACAGTATCGATTATAATATATATCTTGGTTGAAACAAATACATTTTTAATCGATTACGATAATAATTGAGTAGCAGCATCACTAGTAGACTCTGTGGAATCGATACATCAAATAACCCGCAAGTTTGTGCAGCTGGCATGGGCATATGTTATTCGATATTATGTACATACTGTGTGCTTTGCTCTTCACATTTGTATAACGTTGGTTGTGAATACTTTTTACTATTTAATATCTATATTAGTATAAAAGGCTAAGTTATGACTGACTCGGATATCGTCCAGTTCAAACTTAATTAGCAATAGGGTAGTTGACTAGATTTTTTTTATTATTTAAATCAATAAGTTATGTTACTCAAAATCTATTGCAGAAAGAATTTTATAAATCGGACCAAAAATAAATAAGATAGAAGCCATTCAAATCCTGTAGAAGGGGTAATTGTCAAATGACAGACGATGCAACCTTTGACGTCACTGTGTAAAATGTTCATTATAGTGCACGCATGCAAGCGAGATAGTGAGATATCCCTACTACGCACCCACTTTTCCTCATACCAACATTTAAAGTCATAACTGCGGGCACATTTCTGAACCAATTTTGATTGTGTTTTAATAAAAGGGTTTCTTTTGCGTATCATTTTCTGTTGCTTATAAAATAATGTATAAAATTCAATATAGGAAACTACCGTATTATGTAAAGATTCATTTGTTTCGCCCCCACGGATTTACTAACTCTAACCTATCGACGAGTATACAATATACATATTATTATATTGTATGACCTGACTGCGACCTGACCTGTGATTCATCAACGCCCCGACCAAACCACTGGACCTAAAAAGATGATTTTTGACCGGGTAATCCTTTAAATTGTGTGTATTAATTGTTAATTATCACTTGCTCTAACGGTGAAGGAAACATCGTGAGGAAACCTGCATACCTGAGAAGTTCCTCAAAAGAATTTCAAAGGTATGTGGAGTCTGCCAACCCGCATTAGGCCAGCGTGGTGTACCAAGGCCTAACCCCTCTCATTCAGTAGAGGAGGCCCTTGCCCAGCAGTGGGACGTATATAATACAGGGCTAGTATTATTATTATCCTTTAGATGACATAGATAAGAAAGGTTTATGATATTTCATCGAGAAAACGGATGACAAATTTGTATATTATCTTTGGTCTAAACTTGAAATTAGTGATTACATCGCAATAAAATAAACACGTATTTCGGTGTTTTCCAAAATGTACCCCCTAATGGGAGTCTAAACGAAGTCATCCCAAAAACGACTTTGAAGCGAGGATTAACTGTAAATCTAGAGATAGATATCTCTCTATAAGTATTATTTAGCACTATTATAGCTCGTGGTTATCAACATACTTTCCTATATGTACGCGGGGTCACGCGCCACGCCGCGCCGCGCCGGCGCAATATGTTTTCACAGATGTTGCACCAAATATTTTTACAACTCGCCACTTGCGTGACGTCAATCCTTCTTCCTATATGTTTGGAAATTTTTATTAAACGTATACACAGGATTACAAATATAACAATAGTCTTAGCATGAATTCCTTACATATGCAATGGCGTCAAACGTCAACTAAAAATGTAACGAGGAATAAAAACGACAAAAAACTAAAAGCTATAACCAAAATTAAACAATTGAAATAAAACTAATTTATACAGATTTTATTTCAATGTGTAATCAATATTCGCGTAAACCTTAGATATCAAAATTAAACAACTTTGAATGAAAGAATTATCAAAATCAAATTTAAATGTGACCATCGCCACAGTAAACGCTGGATCCACATTTGGCAGAGATATCGCGGTACAGACAAATAAATTGAAAACCTTCCTTAAATTCGGGGTAAAATTTAAAAGTCATTGTTTTAAATTTTATGGAAACTATTGACATGGAATCTTGTATGATTAGTTTGGCCACTACAACGGGATAAAAGGGGTCCAAAACAAAATAATTTCCATCAGGGGCAGGAACGTGTGCCCTGCAGACTGCAGTGAAATGAACAAGGCCATAAAAAACCATTACGAGCCGTTTATATCTGACCTAAGTACTTAGTACATAGGATGACCAGTTTTTGCTGCAGACTTATTAAGTAGCTAATACTCATAAAGTATGTTGCGAATGGGTGTGGCCTTTGTAAAGGACTGCTTGCAAAATGCACTCACCGAGTAAATTACGTAAAAAATGTTAACGGGTTTTTGAGCTTGGACAGCCACATTAGAGAAAAAATACATGATCTAATGTTATATTTGCTCTATATTGGACCATTATCACCATCCTTCGTATTTTCCAAGATAAGCAAAGATTACAACAGCGCTAATTGAAACCGTATTGTCCGGTAGTTGCATGTAGGTCGAACCCATGTCAATAGTGCAGAAGGCTCGAGCCCAGCAGTGGGATCGTAGATAAACAGGGCTGGTATTATTAATGTATACCATAATATAAGTTTATCCGACGTTTTGAAGGGGGCCAAAATCATGTTCAAAGATTCCGTTACATACTAACATACGTATGAAGCTATTAAAAGCGTATTAATGATAATACTGACACACAAATGTTTATTTGCCGATTATAATTATCCTAATTAATGTTTGCTCTCAAATCTTACTCGTAAGATAGTATTATCTCAAAGTATGTAGGTTTGTATGTAAGAGTTATATATGATGATAAGCCGTTTATAGCACCAAACAAAGGATTCTAAATTTGGAACTTCATACAATGAGGAAAATGACGTAAAAACCCGTCTCTACCAATGCTTACAAGATATATTTAAGTAAATCCTCGTGTCACAGTTATTAAATTCGTACTATTTTGATCGGTCAATAAAAGTTCAAAACGGCGGGGCTAAGAGTGGCGTCGAAACAAAACTTTATGCACAAGTTCCGGGTTTAAATATCATTTCTGGACATTATGAGGCTTAACACTCAAACACACAGTGTAATAAGCGCAGTACAGTGCGCCTTGTATATTAAATTTAAAATTGTAAGTGATGTTGCTTGTGTTTACGAGCAGGCGATTACCATTTTTTTTTATTTAATATAGGCCGGCAAACGAGCAAGTCGATCACCTGATGGTAAGTGATCATCACCGTCCATCTACGCACACAGTACTAAAATAATCATGGGCGCGTTGTCGACCTTAAAGGAAAGGGATTGGGAAGGGGAGGGGAATTTGGGCCTCCGGATATCTCACTCACAAACGTAGCAGCAAGCTGCTACCTTAGTTCTCGCACGTCGCACCATCCGACGTGCGAGAGAGTATGAACCACAATTAGCGGACACTTATGTCCAATATGCAGTTAATTTTGTATACAGATCATGACAAGTTTAATTTACATCATTTACTTTCTTTGAAACCATCACGAATATCACATAGCAACTTCTGACATAAAATTTAATATTATTCAAGCACGGTGACATAAAGTAGGACATTGCAGCTTCCTGCAAATCCTACGGGAGGCACGGCAGACAGTAATGCTACCGTACGATTGATGGTACGGTTCCAGGCTTCCCCCGAGACCCCTAACTACATTTACCTTCTGTAAACTCATGTATTTTAGCGTTTTGTAAGTTTATTAGCCTGAATGACGAGACGAGCAGGTCGCTCGCCTGATGGTAAGCGCCACGCCTGCCCATAAACAGAAGCAACGCCACACAGAACTTTAAATAACAAACCACTGTGTGACCCTGATCTGCGCTCGCCACCCCGAGACATATGGTGTTAAGTCTCATAATGCTCAGTAATTTCACTGGCTTCAATGTCCTTCAAACCGGAACACAACAGTGCTTACACACTGTTGCTTGGCGGCAGAAATAGAAAAAGCGGTGGTACCAACCCAGCCGGCCTCGCAAACGAGGGACCTACTACCTTGTAAGGTAATTTCAATTTAGTTTAATGACGTCACGTACTATGGGAGTGAACTGCCGTCTGTTTATAACGTCAGCGCCAGACAATACCGACTGTATTATACCGGGCACGTGAGTATTTACACTAATAATTAATATTTACATACGCACTCACGCCTGTAATCCCCGAAGGGGTAGGCAGAGGTGTAACCAGTACACCCACATTTCGCCGAGCGTATCTGCGTCCCTTATGTGATAGGGGGCGAGCCTATCGCCATACCGGGCACAAATTCCAGACTCCGGGCTGATACTGAGAATTTCGTAATAGAAAACCCCAATACCACTTTGTCCGACCCGGGGATCGAACCCGAGACCTCAGCGTCGGCCTCAATCGTAACGCGTACGCATTACAACTGCGCCACCGAGGCAGTCAATATTAATTATATTAATATTTACACTACTGAGTATGTTGATTGTATGTTTGGATAATTGGATCATATCTGCCTTTGTAATGACACGATAAAAGGAATTGTTCAATAATATTCCTGTCACAAAGTAATTATAACAAAAATTAAGTCTAGTAGAAGTGAACATAGGCTGACATATCCTGAGGTCTTGGGTTCAAATCCAAAGTCGAACAATCATTATTTGAGTCTTTTATGAAAAAAATCACAGCTGCCGTTCAGTTGTCCGAAATTTTAATTTGTGCCTAGTTTCTACTGCATTACCATATACCACATACTTTCGATCTCAATTGAATCTAAATTAAATCTACTTCCATCACATTTTACCTTTGAATTTCAGAATAAGTTTAAAGACGCTACATAAGCCGACACTGAACCGCCGTCCGTTTATAACGTCAGCACTCAGCACTCAGTACTCAGCACCAGACAATACACTCACGGCCGTTTGCCACTGAACTGACTGCATGAATAAACATTAATATTTATACTACTGAGTGCTCCTCACTTACAATGTATGTGAAAGATATCCGAATTTGCAATAACAAATCAATTGAATTTGAGCTTCGCATTTATACTAAAAGGATTCAGGATAATAATAATAAGTAAAAATATACAAACAGATATTAGATGCGGTTAATAGCAGCGATAGCTAAGCGAAGAGTTCAGGAGGGCTGCCGAGACGAAAGTCACTGGTTCGAAACGAGCCCCAAAAGCATACACCTCTGTCTTCTCTAAGTTATGTATTTACTATTCAATGTTGTGTACTGTTTACTATTTAATGTTAATTCCCTTGATATAACGGTGACGAAAACATGACGAGAAATCTAGCATGTGAAGTCCGCCAAATCCATTGAAGGTCAGCGTGGTGGACTAAGGCCTAACCCCTCTCATTCCTGCAGGAGGCCTGTGCTCAGCACTACAAAGTATATAATACAGGGCTGGTATATTTTTATTAGAGATGGATTTTACTTATCGTCACCTCTCTGGAGTACCATTATAGGAATACATAAGACATAAAATCTACTTTTGTTATAATAATAATCTCTCTCGAGTCTAGTAGTAAAAAGCAAGGCAGAACAAATTATTTAGCTATAAACGCCGACAGATCATAATTCTTCTACTTTCGTGACACAAAAACCTAGCTCTACTGTAGAAATAACGCCAAATGACCATCCTTAGTCCTCGCAGTACAAGATTAATTAATATACATTACGTCCAAGCTCAGAAACACAATGTAGCTACCAATTCAATCTCCATTATAATAAGGGGATAAAAACCGGCCCTGACAGTACAAGGAGAATTAAATAAATTCAAAAGGCAGGGACTTCAGCGCAATTAATTTATCGTCGTCGAAGAAAACCGTTTTTATTAAACTTAATTCAGCAAATAAACCAACGATATGGTTTATTTTTTTTTTGGTTAACCTTGACGAAAATAAAAAAACATGAAACTGTTTTGTTTTCACTTCAATTATAAAGTTCAAGATGTATAATAAATAATAATACTAGTTTATGTATTATATACGTCCCACGGCTGGGCACGGGCCTCCGCTACTGAATGAGAGGGGTTAGGCCTTAGTCCACCACGCTGGCCTAATGCGGGTTGGCAGACTTCACATACCTTCGAAATTCTTATGGAAAACTTATCATGTATGCAGGTTTCCTTCACCGTAAACGCAAGCGATAACTAACAATTAATACACCCGTAACTTAGTCAGAGGTGTATGCTCTTGGGACAGGTTTTCGAACCCGCGATTTTCGTCTCGACAGACATTTTATTCAGACAATCAGTTTTTATCTACTGATTAATAATAATTGTTAATTATCAATAAAGCTTTCACAACTATCATTGACATTTTATTATCTCAAATTAGTCATTTTGGACATATATATTAACAAAACAAAACAAAACTTACATATTTTGAGGGGATTACAAAAATCTACAATGAATAATGGACAATATAAGCTATTGTTTAAAATCATAAATATACACTGTTCTTGAATAAAAACGACAAATGACAGATGATGAGATAGTACTGTAGGCCAATTCTCGTAAATTTAAATGTTCAAAATATCATTCGGATCTAGTCTCAGCGTCAAGAAAGTTGCAAATGGCATTCTCTTAAACCAATAATCAACGTCAAATGCGAACATAGATCGTAATGAGATTGAATGTAGAATAAAAGTTGACTGAAGCCAAAACGGTATAATGCTACTGCTAATGCTAGGTGCATTTGACGTTAATTATTGGTTTAAGAGAATGCCATTTGCAACTTTCTTGACGCTGAGACTAGATCGGAATTATATTTTGAACATTTAAAATTACGAGAATTGCCCTTCAGGTAATAAAGCAATCATCATGTTATGTAATTATCACCACAGTCGTATTGAAACCTCATTAGTATTTTTGCGACTTAATACGTAGGTAGTTGAATAAAACAACAACTATTCAACTTTCATAAATCAAGTCGGAGATATTCTCGAGAAAGGCCACGTCAGGAGTACCCTACACCGACGTGCATGTATGAAACATTTAATGAGAGTGAATGAAGCCAAAGAGGTATGCAAGGATCGTAGCAAGTGGAAATCTGTTGTCTCTGCCAACCCCTATGGGAAACAGGCGTGAGTCTATGTATATATGTATGTATTCCAAGTGGTCTGTTTCTCCGACCGCCATTGCACTGTGCAGTTACGTCTCCTGACGTACCCTTGAGTGTGCTAGGATAGTTTTATTGCACTCGTCAACATTACAGGGTTGTCACGAGCCTTGCAATTTTAAACATATTTTTAATGTTAATGCTTGTGCTAAGAGGCTTCTACGTCATCCACATGGCTTATTATGAATTTAAGGTACATTTTATTTCCACGGTGCACGATGGATGAAAAATCATCATCGGGTAGGGTTCTTTTCTATTATTATTGGCAAGGACTGAATAATACATACATACATACACTCAACAGTCACACACATAATTCTGACCCCACACTAGGTTAACCTGTATCGTGGGAATTCGGAACTACGAGGGACAACAAGGGGAAACAAATATTTGTGGATCACATATACATTTGTCTTGGTGCGGGAATCGAACCCACGGCCTCTCGCTTCGCAGCCGGCTGTTCGTCCGCTAATCCACGGAGACTGTCAAAAATGAATGTCATCAAAAAAAAAAACATGCTCAATCAATTGGGCTACGAAACTCTTATATCTTCAGCTAACAAAATTAGCATGTACCACTTATCATACAACCCATTGTTCCCTACTACAACCTGCCAATCCTCCCCTTTACTGGCCGGCCACGGGCAGCCATGCACTTTATGCTTATTACAAGCCTCAAGGATTCACCTGGCGTCGGCCGCGGTCGATACGTCGCGACGCCGGAACTGTTCGCCGTCTAGTCTTCGACGGGCATTACACCGACCTTCCGTATTTGTGAAAAATTATACTACCCTTTTACTTTAAGTTATTGACTTTTATGATGGTATTGTGAAGTGGTGTGTACTATTACAATTTGTTTACTGTACTTTTTAAGGATTAAAATATCAAAGATTTTCAAGAATGATTCATTTTTTAACCCCCGACATAAAGAGGTGTGTTTTTTCATAGCACAGGCCGGCAAACGAGTAAATGAGCTACCTGATGATAAGTGATCTCCACCGCTCATGTACGCCCACAATAACCGAAAAATCATGGGTACGTTGCGCTCTTAAAAAATGCGTCGAATTAAGAACCTCCTCCGTTATTTACGTCGGTTAAAAATTGGTATAATTGATAATGGTTCCATAAGACATTTTATAGTCCGCGTAATAATAATAATAAAAAACATACAGAACCTGTTTCGATGGTAATAAATATTACGCCAATTGTGGCCAAACCTCTAAAAAACACAACAAATATTTCAAACCCAAAAAACAATAATAATATACTCGCCACTTAAGACCAAAGTGGTACTTGTGCTATAATCAGGACGATGACCTTCCACCACTGAAGTGTCCACCGAGCGAAATGACCCAAAATTAATGTAAACTAACATAATATAGAGGCTAAATCCACTATTAAAATTGACGGCAAACGTAAACAAAGAGCAGCGAACTAAAATTATATTATTTCTTGACGGAAAATTAACGGACAAAGAAAAACCCATACTAAGATCCTATTTCGCAATAACCTAATATATAAAATTCTCGTGTCACAATGTTCGTTCCCATACTCCTCCGAAACGGCTGGACCGATTTGTATGAAATTTTGTGTGCATATCGGGTAGGTCTGAGAATCGGCCAACATCTATTTTTCATCCCCCTAAATGTTAAGGGTGGTTTTTATTTTTTTGACTAAATTTGTTGTTTTTATTTTTTTATGATACCGCATTAAAAAATACATACAACGCTAAATTTTCAACCCTCTACGATCAACCCCTATTTTTTAATAGAGACATTAGTACTTTTGTCAAGCGCGTTTCTCACCGGGGGCGCCCACTAGGCTACTTTAATCCTGGAAATAGGCATTCACGCGGGCGGAACCGCGGGCAACAGCTAGTATACTATACAAACATCGAAATAAGATAACTAGAACGATCTCTCTCATATAAATCTGCCAAAAATACGGCACCACTTACTTACACATGCAAAGGTAAAATCACACGTCACACTCATACACGCAACAAAAATTAATGAACGTTCAAAATCAACTTTATTTCATAAATGTTAATGTCTAAAGAAGTGGAGAAACCGGCGCTTAGTGTTTAAAAAGTCATTATTTTTTATTTTATTGACGTGAATGACCAGACGAGCAGGTCACTCGCCTGATGGCCAGTGTCACGCCTGCCCATAAATACTAGTAACAACACTCAGAACTTTGAATTGCAACATACTGCATGGCAATGAGCGCAGCGCTCATTAAGACAATATGTGAGGTTTCGGGTTCGATCCCCGGAACGGATAAAAGTGATAATGGGTTTTTTTATTACGAAAAGCTCAGTATCAGCGGAGTCTGGGATTGTGCCCGATATGGCGATAGGCTCGCCCCCGATCACATCATGGGCCGGAGATACGCTCGGCGAAATTTGGGTGTACTGCTTACACCTCTACCTACCCCTTTGGGGATTACAGTCGTGAGTGACTCGACTCGGGGATCGAACCCGAGACATCAGCGTCAGTCTCAGTCGTAACGCGTACGCATTACAACTGCGCCACCGAGGCAGTCCATATACGAACATATTATATATTATATTAATAAACCTTAACAAACACAAAACCCACAAGTTATTATTTACAACAATTTCGACTTGCGAGTTAATGGCGCGTGTGCGCCAGTTATCCACGAGTTTGGGTTTAGTTACCGAACATTATTCTGGATGCTCCTAATGGGTTTCGTGTAAGTGATTTTTTTTTTTTTTTAAAAATACACCCAACAGTCGCACACATAGTCCTGACCCCACACTAGGTAAACCTGTATCGTGGGTATCAGGAACTACGAGGGACTTGCGGTCCCACAACACCCAGACCCGAAACAAATTTTTGTAAATCACACAAACATTTGTCTCAGTGCAGGAATCGAACCTACGGCCTCTCGCTTCGCAGCCGGCTACTCGCCCGCTGCGCCACGGAGGCTGTCAAATTTAAAAGGTAAACTAAGACAGATGACCTGGCTGTTTAGTCAGACTGTGGTCATGACCTTGCCAATTTCTATAATGTTTACGGACTGATAATATACTGGGAACTGGTTTAAATTATTGTTCGTATTTTTTTTTGTTTTTTATTAGCTAGATTGACGTGACGAGCAGGTCGCTCGCCTGATGGTAAGCGCCACGCCTGCTCATAAACAGAAGCAACGCCACACAGAACTTTAAATAACAAAGTAATGCATGACACTGGACTGCGCTCGTCACCCCGAGACATAAGGTGTTAAGTCTCATAATGCCCAGTAATTTCACTGGCTTCAATGTCCTTCAAACCGGAACACAACAGTGCTTACACACTGTTGTTTGGCGGCAGAAATAGACAAAGCGGTGGTACCAACCCAGCCGGCTTCTTGCATAAGAGGGACCTATCACCTTGTAGAATAGTTATATCCTAAAGGCGTTGCTTGACTAGCGAGAGAAAAAAGTGAGGCTGCGCCGTGAAATCTCTCTAGTCCAATATTTTCCGAGTGCTCCACCGTCTGTTCTATGGAGATGGATTTTTTCCCATCATCTCCTTTCTACTACTCGTCACCGAAGTAAAGTTGATCCTATCTAGAACCACAAAACTACAACACACTGCGTTTCCTGAGGTTATTTCCCTTACACACTTGCAAAATCTGGAATGAACTTCTTTTGAAGATTTCAAAACATTTGAATCAATATTTTCGGCGTAACACGTTATATTACGTGAGCTTTAGTTAAAATTCTTTTGCGAGTGGTAGAGCCATGCTGTAGACACTTTTGTCTACAGCATGAATGGGCCGGCTCGTCCGGGTCGTTACCACTCTCTTACAGAAAACCGACGAAAAGTAGCAGCTTGCTGCTGAGTTTCGTACGGTGAGTGAGATAACCGGAGGCCTAAATCCCCAATCCCTTAATTATCCCTTTCCTTTAACGTCGGCAACGCGCCCATGATTTTAGTATTGTGGGCGTACATGGACGGTGGAGATCACTTCCATGAGGTGAGCCACTTGCTCGTTTCCGACATATGATATGAAAAAAAACAAGATGTAACTAGGCTCATTATTTTAAGGTCAAGAAGGATTACAGATAGTTTTCATTATACAAAAGACACATAACGCCTAGTATTTTACATAACATACAGGCTTAAATAACAGCTTTCTCTTATCACTTTCTACTCAGATAACATGACCGCCTGTGACCTGACTGATTAGGTGTTCTAAAACAAGTATAATAATTGGGTAGCTATATTATTTGTTAATTGATAATAATAATAAAATAAATAAATACACCCAACAGTCACACACATAGTCCTGACCCCACACTAGGTAAGCCTGTATCGTGGGTATCAAGAACTACGAGGGACTTGCGGTCCCACAACACCCAGACCCGAAACAAATTTTTGTGGATCACACAAACATTTGGCTTGGTGCGGGAATCGAACCCACGGCCTCTCGCTTCGCAGCCGGCTACTCGCCCGCTACGCCACGGAGGCTGTCATTGATAGTCTTGTACTTGAGTCTTTCTTATCTGTACTGAACTATAGAACTAGCAACAGCCTGAGTCATAAGTACGGTGAATTCGTAAATAATTGTTGCTACACCAAGAAATTATAATCTTAAATCCATACTTGTCTTGCTCTTTCAAAAAAAAATTGCCTCGGGGGAAATCCATCTTACAAATACCCTCCCGGAGGGTGGAATGGGTCACCAACCTTCCGACCTAGTTCACACAGTGACTGCTAGGTAGGGACCCTAACCAATTCCTACGCCAGTATACCGACTAAAAACCCCGCGGTGGCCTCCTTTGGCGCAAGTGGGGTGGTTCCGGGGGATCCTGGTACAACTGGATTGCTCCCGGTTCCGCCCTTATCCCAGTAAGATTTGGCTTGTAGTTTTTACGACTGGTCGCCTGCCTGACATCAACCCAGGGGAAAAACGTAGACTCGAAACAAATATCGATCTAAGTCGATCCCCGAGTCGAGTCACTCACGACTGTAATCCCCAAAGGGGTAGGTAGAGGTGTAAAAAGTACACCCACATTTCGCCAAAAGTATCTCCGTCCCATGATGTGATAGGGGGCGAGCCTATCGCCATACCGGGCACAATTCCAGACTCCGGACTGAGCATTTCGTAATAGAAAAACCCAATATCACTTTTCCCCGACTCGGGTATCGACCCCGAAACCTCAGCGTCGTAACGCGTACGCATTGCAACTGCGTCACCGAGGCAGTCTAGTGTCTAGTCAATTAAAAAAAAACTTATTCTTACTCGTAATTGTACACGGAGAGTACAAGTATAAAAAATATTACACAATAATTATAGCACGAATGGCGATCTTATCGTTCAGAAGGTCAATCCTCGTAATTTTAAACGTTCAAAATATCATTCCGATCTGATCTCAGCGTCAAGAAAGTTGCAAATGGCATTCTCTTAAACCAATAATCAACGTCAAATGTGAACATAAATCGTAATGAGATTGAATGTAGAATAAAAGTTGACTGAAGCCAAAACGGTATAATGATACTGATAATGCTAGGTGTATTTGACGTTGATTATTGGTTTAAGAGAATGCCATTTGCAACTTTCTTGACGCTGAGATTAGATCGGAATGATATTTTGAACGTTTAAAATTACGATAATTGGCCTTCAGGGCAATGTTTCACAGGCAATCGTAAAAAATAAAATTGGGTCTAAATCTAATCTAACCAATGTTGAGTTGATACAACTGTACAACTTGTACATACATACATACATACACACTCACGCCTATGTCCAACTTGTAGTTTTATAATATTAGTCAATGATTGATAGCACCGACACTTGTTAGATAATCTACTCGTAACTTAGATTAGATTGACTTAGACCTAATATTATTTGGCTTGTTAGGTTTATAAGGTCGGTTCTATTTTTGTTAAAAAATAAATATAGCATAGGCCACTATCGTGTGGATCACCTGATGGTAAGTGATCATTGACGCATCGGCGATCCTAATAGAAATGTATAATCAAGGGATTGCGAAGTGGAGGGGATTTTTGGCCTCCGGATATCTCACTCACCGTACGAAACGCAGCAGCTAATTTACATCGGTTTTCTGTGAGACGGTGGTAATAACCCGGCCGAGCCGGTCCAATCATAATGTAGATAAAACTATCTACATTCTGGCTCTACCACTCAAGATTTTTTTATCTACACTAATATTATAAAGATGAAAGATTTGTATTTTTGTATGTAACGAATAAACTTAAAAACTACTGGACCGATTTCAACAATTCTTTTGCAGTTAGAAAGCTACATTATCTCTGAGTAATATTGGCTACTTTTTATCCTGGAAAAGGCCGTTCACGCTGGCGGAGCCGCGAGCAAAGGCTAGTTTTATATATTTTAGTAAGCAATGACTCCATAGTAAGATAAACATTTTAAGACTATAAGACAAGACTATAAGACTTCTAGTACCACAATACTAAGACCCATAAATACCAGTTTGCTGATCCCAAAAACATTAATTTCGCTGTGGGGATCGAACCACGGGCCTGTTGTGTTGCAGCCGGTGAATGCTCACTGGACTATAAAGTCTCAGTTTAGCAAAATTTTTGCGTCAGAGAAATTTCCCTACAAACACCTGCAGGCCAATACTCGTAATTTTAAATGTTCAAAATATCATTCCGATCTCGTGTCAGCGTCAAGAAAGTTGCAAATGGCATTGTCTTAAACCAATAATCAACGTGAAATGTAAACATAGATCGTGATGAGATTGAATGTAGAATAAAAGTTGACTGAAGCCAAAACGGTATAATGCTACTGCTAATGCTAGGTGCATTTGTCGTTAATGATTGGTTAAAGAGAATGCCATTTGCAACTTTCTTGACGCTGAGACTAGATCGGTATGATATTTTGAACATTTAAAATTACGAGAGTTGGCCTTCTGGCTGTATTCGAAAATATTTCCAAATGTACACAGTTCGATCGCACATGTACGCAGATACGTTATAAGGTCATTAACACGGATTAGTTTTGGGGAGCCGGGGTCGGCGCCGGAGACCGAATCCACGGTCGAATACCACGTGCGCAAGGGTAATGACTCGCGATCAGGTGGGTGGTATTGGCGGATGAGCAATTTGATTCATTTTGTTATTCTACGAGATTGGTCAAGTCGTGCAATACTCTAAGTCTAACATGATTTGCCGGGGTTTGTATCCTCCAAAGGTAGTTGGCGTCAGGTCAAAACTACCCAAAATCACAGAGTGGTAGAGCCACGCTGTAGACACTTTGTCTATAGCATGAATGTGCCGGCTAGTCCAGGTTATTACCACTGTCTTACAAAAAACTGGCGTAAAGTAGCAGCTTGCTGCTGCGTTTCGTACGGTCTGCGATATATCCGGAAGCCCAAATCCCCTCCCCTTCCCAATCCCTTTCCTTTAGGTCGGCACCGCACCCATGATTCCTTTGATATTGTGGGCGTACATGGGCGGTGGAGATTTCTTACCATCAGGTGACCCACTGGCTCGTTTGCCGTTTATGCAATAAAAAATCAGTTTTACATTAGTAAAGATAAAGGTTCCTTAGTTTAAAAGCTTTGCTTGTATGTCTGTGGCATCGTGGCTCCTAAAGGACTGACACAATTTCTTTCATTACGGTTTTATTTTAAAGATGGATGAATAGATAGACAAGTTCAGATGGTTCTTAGTTTGAACTTTGAAGCAATTATTGTACTCAAACCAAATACGCTTAAAGGCCAGTAATAAGGTATACGCTCAATTCAAACCAATCAAACTTAACAAGTAAATTACACACAATCATTGACCGGGTCATTTGGCAACCGAAAAATTCTAACTAACGCCAGATTTCATTTAAAATAATGATATCTCCAATAGAAACACGTTCAAGATATATGATAGACGTAAGACCGTCATGAGGGTGCTGTTTTTTTAAGTGGTAGCTGCAAGCAAGTGGTAGCTGGTGGTAGAGAATCTGAAACATGTATCCTTCTTTTTATGGCATAGGTCAGCTAATGGGTCACCTGATGGTAAGTGATCTCCACCGCCCATGTACGCCAAAAATACCAGAAAAATATTGGGTGCATTGCTGACTTTTAAGGAAAGGGATAATTAAGGGATTCGGAGGGGAGGGGTGGGGGTTCATCCAGGTAGGTTAGGCCGGCATAATGATCGTGGTGGTCAAGAACGCAATGTCTCGGATATCTCACTCACCGTACGAAATGCAGCAGCAAACTGCTACTTTACGCTGGTTTTCTGTGAGACAGTAGTAACGACCCGGACGAGCCGGCCAATGGGCCAGACAAAATTGTCTACAGCGTGGCTCTACCACTCGTAAACTTCAAACCACTTCTTCCCTTCTTTCAAAACAAACTAATCAAAATAACTCGACTAATTGAGTGATCTCTCTCAGCTGCAATTGCGACTAGACGGGTGGGATCATCGGCGCGCGCTGTCCCGTTCTATTCGATAACCGACATCAATACGATCCAATCGTTTTCATTAATCGGGGCCCGAGTCGCTGTCGAGGGAGGCGGCAGATTTGCCATGTAGATCACTCTGTTCGTCAAAACTGACGGTTGATTCGAGTTTTATTAGAACGTTTAAAAACGGTCGATTGATATATATTTTTAACTCTTTTTGCTGATTTTATATCGAATTTATTCGTCTTTATGTATTTACCTATCCCGCAGTCATCGCAGGATTGCTATATATAGGCGTCGTCCTCGCAGGACTATATATTCATAGGCTGTGTTACTACTAAGAGATTTGTAATAAATTCTGATACTAAATGCTTTGTGTTCTAAAAGCATAGTGATTTACTAATACCATTCACGATTTTTACCTTATAACCTGGCAAGCATCAAATATGTATTCATTAAAGGAAACATAAAATAGATAATAATAATAATAATAATAATACACCCAACAGTCACGCACATAGTCCTGACCCCACACTAGGTAAACCTGTGTCGTGGGTATCAGAAACTACGAGGGACTTGCGGTCCCACAACACCCAGACCCGAGACCAATATTTGTGGTTCACACAAACATTTGTCTCGGTGTGGGAATCGAACCCACGGCCTCTCGCTTCGCAGCCGACTACTCGCCCGCTGCGCCACGGAGCTGTCAATAAAATCGAATGGTATATTTCCAAGTAAATTGGAAAATTTAAAGTATTTGTGTTGTTAACTATTAGAATAGAAGGAGTCCTAACTATCCCCCTTCCTTTCATAGAAGGTTTGGCAATACACCCGAGATTCCTCTGGCAGAAAGGATATATTTATATTATGGACCGAATAATAATTGTATAGTGGCAGGCAGAACAGTGTAACGCCTGCTTGAATTGTCAATCAAGTTGTCGCATGTGGAGAGCAATTGGCGGTAAATCTAAAATTGAAGGTCATTAGGTGGCTGGGATAACCCGATTTGTTTGATTCCAAATCAGGCCAGAGCGTGCGGTTCGGACATAACTAATCAATTTGAAGTCCTCAGTCGCAGCGCAAGTGTCGCCTGAGTATGTTGATTTATTACTACTTAGGTTGTCCGTTTTGTTCTGTAGGTACTATGGTTATGAAAAAATCAGTATAAACCTACCCTATTAGATTATAATTATATAAAGGCTTTCCATGTTTATGGGGTGCCTCAAATGAATACTATCATAGAAACGAGTGGTAGAGCCACGCTGTAGACACTTTTGTCTACAGCATGAATGGGCCGGCTTGTCCGAGTCGTTACTAATATTTCACAGAAAACCGACGTAAAGTTGCAACTTGCTGATGCGTTTCGTACGGTGATTGAGATATCCGGAGGCCCAAATCCCGCTCCCCTTCCAAATCCCTTAATTCTTTCTTTCCTTTAAGGTCGGCCACGTCTATGGTTTTTCTGGTATTATGGGCGTTGATCAGCGGTGGAAATCACTTACCATCGGGTGACCCACTTGCTCGTATGCAATAAAAAAAAACTATACAAGTGCCCCTCTAAACTATAGTCCTAGTACTGGGGCTAACTTTCGTCTCATTGATAGAACTGTCAACATGTTTACGTCCTCTCTTCAACAGCCTCAAAGTTCAAATTAACTTGTCACGTGTGAACCGATGATCTGATTCAATTGGCAGACGATGTTACCACCGTATGGACACCCAATTGACGCATACTCAATTTACACACAATGTGATTGCCAATCAAAAGTGTACCGTGTGGAATAGACTTTACGTTCCATAAATCACTCAGTCGCAGCTGCTGGCTTTGATTATCGCTGCAATACATATATGGCATTATGCCCTATTCCTGGGTGGTAATGATCACTGAATGAGATAACCCCCCCGCCCCTCCCCGCCCCTCTGCGCGAATACCAGATGTCTGATACGACATAAATGTAAAAGTGTATGAATATAAACACTGCAATTAACTCTATCCATTATACTCCCACTAAAGATTTAGCCTATTTTTTCCTAGCTATAATAATATTCATCATCATCATCATCATCATCATCATCATCATCAGCCTGAATTCGTCCACTGCTGGACATAGGCCTAATATTCATACGTTACTAATATCCTATTTCCTACTACTATTATAAATGTGACACTTTAGGTGTTTGTGAATTTGGATGTTTCTTATTCAATCACGCTTCAACGGCTGAACGGTTTTGGATGAAATTTGGCACACAGGTAGACCATGACCTGGATTAATAGCAAGGCTTTTTATCCCAGGAAAAGACATAAAAAAGCACGGAGCCGAGAGCAATATCTAGTTAGTAAATAAATTTGCGACATCGCAACACTGACAAATCTTTTAACAGAGTAATTAACAGCGTAACGTAGACAAAGAAGTTTTTTAATACAGCAAAAAAAAGTACTGCGAGTCGAGGATTAATTAACAAATTGATGAGCTCGCTGAAAACAAAAAAAGATACCAGATGACGGGCTCCGTCGTGCAGCGGGCGGTTAGCCGGCTTTAAAACGGGAGCCCGCGGGTTCAATTCCTGCACTGGGACATTTTGTGTGATATAATAATATTCGCTTTGGGACTTAATGTTGTGAGACCGTAAGTCGCTCGTAGATCCTGATACCCACGATACAGATTACCCAGTGTGGGGACTATGGTTGTGAATGTTGGGTGTATTTATTTGTATTATTTATGTTTCATTACTTATATCCCCAACCTCATTATTAAAAAAATATTATACGCACTCACGGCTGTAATCCCCGAAGGGGTAGACAGAGGTGTAACCAGTACACCCACATTTCGCCGAACGTATCTCCGTCCCATGATATGATAGGGGGCGAGCCTATCGCCATACCGGACACGATTCCAGATTTCGGGCTGATACTGAGCAATTCGTAATAGAAAAACCCAATATTACTTTTACACGACCCGGGGATCGAACCCGAGACCTCAGCGTCAGCCATAGTCGTAACGCGTACGCATTACAACTGCGCCACCGAGGCAGTTATATTATATTGAAATAAAATATTTTATTGAAATATAATAAATTTAAACTATCAATAGCATAAACACTAGGTTACGGAAAAAATATACTCAACTAAAAATAGTAAAAAAAGCTATATGACGTAATCCTGTCCACACTATCGGAGATTTAGCGTGATGAATTATCGATTTCCATCCGACATTATCACAATGGATTCAAACATATGTGTGCTAGTGTGGTGAAAATGATAACAGTTGTTATAACTAAATCTAAATCAATTGTGATAACACCTAACTGGACTTTCCTAATTAATCAATCAACCACATGTTATCAAGTAAAATGTACACTGGAAGCACTGGCAAATCAAACAAATATAAGTGGCTAATAATCACTCTAAAATCAAAACATCGAGTTTTTAAAATCTCTAGAACTCTACATGGGTTCTGCAATTTCTTGCAACTTGCATGGATGCCATTGAAAAAAAAAACTGGCCAGATTTCCCGTCTTAAAGGTGTTCATAAAATAAATGGACGAAAAATTTTATGATAGTGAAGAAGCCCAAAGAGGTGTGCAAGGATCGTAGCATGTGGAAATCCGTTGTCTCTGCTTACCCCTATGTGAATTAGGCGTGAGTCTATGTATGTATTTAAAAAGGGGGTGTTATAAGTTTATACCCTCAATCTCTCTGTGTGTCTGTCTGTGACCTCCTAGAGTCTATTTGTTAGGGTTCCGTAACAAAATGGCAAAAACGGAACGCTTATTTCGTCATGTACGTTTGTCATGGGCTACAGCCATTTTGCTTGGAGACTATTAGCACTACATGGATGAAATTTGGATGGTAGGTGTATTCTATAAACTTATGAAAAAAAAACTTTGGGACCTCTACATACACGTAATTGAGGTACGAGTTTTTGAGCTATGGGATATTTTCTGTTACACTACGGAACACTTCATTGTGCGTGGTCCGATACGCTCTTGGCCGATGTTATTTATTTGATAACTGGTTTAATCAAGACTCGAGATGCTTAGCTATGTTTGAAGAAAATTAGTTCAGCCGTTTATAAGTTACATATTTTCTAATTGAGGGGTTTTTACAGGTTCAGTTGTTCTTAACCTTCCTTAAACAGCTCACGTGATAGTAAAAAGCCCACTAAATGACATCCGTGGTGCTTTACATCTGGCTTCTCCAGTTGTAAATGTCCTTGTGCCTGAGGTTAAGACTTCCTTTATTCATTATTTTGCTATGGAGGGAAGTGGACAATTCATATTTCCAACTCATCCTTAACGTTCTATTTGATTAATTTCGTTGCGGGACAAAGATAATTTAACATTTCCAAACACTCGCCGAGCTTCACTGCTCGGTGTCAACAAAAAAGCGTGGCCCTGTCGATCCTGGTGCACAATCTCGAGAAACACTATGAGCACGCCGCGAGTTTCTTCGTATATCAAACCGGAGTTACGTTTGACTCCACCTCTGCGTGCCAAACGTCGGATGGCCGGCTTGGTGATACCCTGGATGTTATCACGAAGAACTTTTCTGTGCCTTTTCGCTCCTCCTTTTCCAAGACCTTTGCCTCCCTTGCCGCGACCGGTCATTGTTGAATTGTTGTTGAATAATATAAGGTAAGTATATTATATATACAGCGAGAGAGAGTGTGAGTGAATGAGTAGTTAGACGACGGCCGAACGCTAACGGATCCACACGACATATGCTTCGCTTCGCGACATCACCGGCCGTATTTGATCTGGTGTGCAAAAGAGTTACAGTGGCGGGCGTATGGGTGGTATAGTCTCGTAACCTTCCTTAAACAAATGGAGAACACTCCATTTAACCGCCATATTAACCAAACCAATGTTGTTTATATAAAGATCTTGTCGTAAATGGGGGGCGTTAATGTACCGAGATTAGGACGGATCGGACCAGATAATCCCCACGACCTTTTTATCTGTACGCATTATAAAACAGTACCGGGGCGCTTGTTCCAGTTAAGTGTTCACTTACTCAGAAATTCTATTTGGGTTTATGTATACAGTATTTACGTGGAATAGTGTACTGGTAAAACTAGAGAATGTATTTTTGTTTTTTCTTTGTCTTGATAGTGGGCTTAAATGACACCATTGGTACTGTAAGTATAAAGCTATCTAGCTAGAAAACAAACACTTTTTTACAAGCCTGTATTTATACACTTTTCCAGATCCCATTGCTGGGCACGAACCCGTTCTGCAATTTTTTTATAGCATAGGCCGGCAAACGAGCAAGTGGGTCACGTGATGGTAAGTCATCTCCATTGCCTATGTACACCCACAATACCAGAAGAGTCATGGGCACGTTGTCGACATTAAGTCTCATAGGAAACCGACGTGAGACAGCTTGCTGGTGCGCTTCGCATGGTGAGATATCCGAAGGCCCGAATCCCCCTCCACTCCCTAAGAAGGATTGGAGCCTCCGGATACTCCCTTATTATCCCTTTCATTTAAAGCCGACAACGTGTACATGGTTTTTTTAGTTTGTGGACCTTCATAAGCCGTGGAAATCACCTTTAAGTGAGCAAGTGACCCGCTTACTCGTTTGCCGCCCTCTGCAACAAAAAACACAACCACAAAATTCCGCAACATGTTTTTAACACATGTTACAGAATGATTGGCTTGTAGTTTATACGACTAGCCGCTTGCCAGCGTCAATCACTCTGGAAAGAAAATAACCCAATCGGAAACAATAATTTGTGGATCACACAAACTTTTTATCTCGGTGCGAGAATTGAACCCGCGGCCTCTCGCTTCACAGCCGGCTACTCGCCCACTGTGCCCCGGAGGCTGTCTTTACTTTAGTATTATATTTAACCAGCACAATTGTTTTCACACATCGTAAAGTTTATATGGAGAAGCGAACACATGAAAACACCATTTAACGGGCTTTATGATGCGACAGACAGACATAAACTTGCACAATATATGTGCAAATAAACAAGCATTTACAAGCATATATTGCCAATGATAGCTCAACAGGCAGTGGTAGGGTCTATCGAGAAGTAAGTCCCAGGTACGAAATGAGCCCAAAGAGCATGTACTTATGATTTTTCTAAATAACGTGTGTGTAGTACACATACAGTTACATACATATATAGACTCACGCCTTTTTCTCATAGGAGTAGGCAGAGATAACGGATTTATTGATACCTATTTATTTATAATTATCGTTTGTTTTAATGATTAGGGAAACAGTGAGGAAACCTGCATACCTGAGAAGTTCTTCATAAGAATTTCGAAGGTATGTGAAGTCTGCCAACCCGCATTAGGCCAGCGTGGTGAACGTGCGGCCTAATCCCTCTTATTCAGTAGATACCCATGCCCAGCAGTGGGATGTGTACAATACAAGGCTATTATTATTATATATAATTGGAATATAAACCTACAGTATCACATACCGATTATAAGAATGAAATATTTAAAAGTCTTATAATATTTCTTTTAAAGAATTTTTACACCCCGACCGTAATAGTTGGAAGGTGCTTAGCTATGTTTGAAGAAAAACCGTTCAGCCGATTTATAATTAATTTGATTTCGTGTGTGTATTGTTTAGACAGCCTCCGTGGTGCAGTGGGCGAGAAGCCGTGGGTTCGATTCCCGCACCGTGACAAAATGTTTGTGTGCTCCATAAATATTTGTTTTGAGTCTACGCGTTTTCTCCCCTGGGTTGACGTCAGACGGGTTGTAAAAACTCCAACCCAAATCATTCTGTAACATGTGTTAAAAAGCATAGTGTGCCGAGCCCACCGCGAGTGGGATAAGGGCAGGCGGAAGAAGAAGATGTGTATTATGTTGAAAGTAACTTACTATTACAATGTAGACAGATACAAGTGACAGCACATACCTGTAAGGAAAAAACAAATTAAAAAATATTTAGAAATTTGTATTGCCCATTTTACAATATTCCAATAAGATTTCTAAAAGTACCTAGTAAATATTATAGGTTTATTATATATATATATATATATATATATATCTTCTGATATTAGTGCTACTTTTGTATTTCAATGTGACATATATTTAAATTTGGTAAGTGGCATTTACCCAGATGTGCCCAAAACAGGCACTAAGCATTTCGATTTTTGCAACTTTGACAGCCTCCGTGGCGTAGCGGGTGAGTAGGCGACTACGAAGCGAGAGGCCGTGGGTTCGATTCCCGCACCGTGATAAATGTTTGTGTGATCCATAAATATCTGTTTCGGGTCTGAGTGTTGTGGGGCCGCAAGTCCTTCGTAGTTCCTGATACCCACGATACAGGTTAACCTAGGGTGAGGTCAGGACTATGTGTGTGACTGTTGGTTGTATTTATTTATCGTTTGCTTACGATTTCAATATGAGCCGTTTAGTCAAATAATAACAGTTGAATAGCTATCGTAGCCCAAATCCAACAACAATCAGTTTTATCATGATGTGACTAAAAAAACTCTCATATATTGTTATGATTGAGACACACAGTCTCCGTGTCGGACAGACTGACAAACGGTAACGCCACACAATGGGTCCAAATGACCTTCACACGTTACTGTTCAAGTAACTGT
Organism: Mimas tiliae; assembly: GCA_905332985.1. Lineage (NCBI taxonomy): Eukaryota > Metazoa > Arthropoda > Insecta > Lepidoptera > Sphingidae > Mimas > Mimas tiliae. The sequence goes on from HG995249.1 coordinate 711,076, forward strand.
TAGATTCATGTGCACTAACACGCGCTAGTCACTTGGTTTATAAAATTTTATAACTCCACGAGGTATTTGGCATAAATTAAAAAAATCTACCGAAAACCTGGTCAATACCACCTGTAATTTGGCATATGTATCAGGCATAATAAAATTGTTGTAATGTACTTATAAATGTGTTACATGTATGCTGTTGGTATACCAATAAACAAAAAAAAAACTAAATAGTACGTATGTATGTGCGTGCACATACATAAGTTCACGCGTGTATCCCGAAGGGGTAGTCATACGTGTATTTATTCCTGCACTCATGGTAGCTTATTTCCATCTCATGGCACAAATTCCAATCCCGGGAACCTCACGGAGTATTATAAGGTTTATTATTTGCCTGAGCACACACGCGAGTCGGTCGCTCACCTAATGGTGAGCGCCACACCTGCCTATAACAAAAGGAACAGCACTCAGAATAGGGTAGTTTCCTATATTGAATTTTATACATTATTTTATAAGCAACAGAAAATGATACGCAAAAGAAACCCTTTTATTAAAACAAAATCAAAATTGGTTCAGAAATGTGCCCGCAGTTATGACTTCAAATGTTGGTATGAGGAAAAGTGGGTGCGTAGTAGGGATATCTCACTATCTCGCTTGCACGCGTGCACCATAATGAACATTTTACACAGTGACGTCAAAGTTTGCATCGTCTGTCATTTGACAATTACCCCTTCTACAGGATTTCAATTTCTAACTTATATATTTTTGGTCCGATTTATAAAATTCTTTCTACAATAGATTTTGAGTAACGTAACTTATGGATTTAAATAATAAAAAAAAACTAGTCAACTACCCTATTACATACTACTTATGTTTGTACTTATTCTCGTTTTTAAACAGTACTTCTGAGAATCGAGAACCTGGTGACCTGAAACACAGGCTTGGCTTACATCAGGCAACACTCTCTATACAATTTGTTTTTTCTATTTGAATGTACTATCAATATGATAACGAGAAAAATAAAGATTTTACTATAATACTTCATGGCACTGTACTGCGGTTGTCACCCCGAGATGTTAAAAGTTTCTGCCCAATAATTTCACACACTGCTGCTTGGCGGCAGAAACGGTTGTACTTACCCAGACGGCCTCTCGCGTACGAGTGGCATACCGAAAATTTACCTAAACTGTACCGAAAAGTAACGAAACATTAAAATAGAATTAAATGTTAAAACTCTAATGTAAACTCTTCGATAACATTCATTTCAAAGGTAATGTAGACAATGATGGTAATTTCGAACGACCTAATTGCGTCTAGAAAATTCGCTAAGAACTTATTTTTCCAACGAAAATAGACATTGTATATTTCATCCAATGTAACACAAATAGAATGTCGATAACTCTTGTACGTAGAGCAATGCTTTAGAGAGACTCAGGCCCAAATCTTACTTCCATTCCTAATCTTCATTCATTACTATTAATGGCAGCAACGCATCCATGATTCTTAGGGTATTATGTGTTCATGGGCGGTGATGATCACTTAACATCAGGTGACCCACTTGCTCGGTTGCACGGCTTAACTATAAAAAAACAACAATTATCAAAATGAATTTATTTTTACATACGCACTCGCACCTTTAATCCCCGAAAAGGGTAAGTAAAGGTGTAACCAGTAAACCCACATTTCGCCATGTACATTTTCGTCCCATGATGTGATAAGGTGCAAGCTGATCGAAATACCGGGCACAATTCCAGACTCCGGGCTCATACTGAACAGTTCGTAAAAGAAAAACCGACTCGGGGATCGAACTCGAAACCTCTGCACAGAGGTCGTACCGCGTACGCATTACAACTGCGCCGAGGCAGTAATTTATTTTTGTTTTATATTATGCATAATAATTACCGTAATTGCATTTAATTTAACTACTAGTGGCTTGAAATAATGAGGCGAAAAATAATTTTAATGTAAAAAAGAATAACGCAGTAGTATATTATGTCTTATACAAGAGCGAAGGTCGTTCCCAGATAGCATTACATTAGTGATGTTATTACATTAGCAATTGTAAATTCAATATACTACTATTATATACTAATTTGATCTTCGATTGATTATCATATCACAGATAGATCACGGAAAAAACAACTCAAACTAATTGAAATAAAACGTTTATACGGATTTTATCGCGGCTTAATTTTATTTTAGCCCCGATGTTTAATGAAGGTAAAACGTAAATGAAGGTAGTTAATGTAATATTAACTTTTCGAGACGACCTACACCTGTCTCTCCCGTGACTGGCTGAAAAGCTTTCGAAACGTCGGGACTAAAATAAAATTAAACCGCGATAAAATCCGTATAAACTAGTTTTATTTCAATGTGTAATATTCGCGTAAACATAAGAAATCACTAACTCAAACTAACTTATTTGTAAGAGTGACATTCAAACTGTATTCTGATTGACTCATTTGTGCTTAACTCTTTAGTCTTCACACAATATACAGTATATAGTCTACATTATTTTACAAGCCATTTCACCAAATAAACCGTTCAACGTTTGTTTAAGAGGCGATGGAATTCTTGTACAAAACTCTATGTTAAATATGCGTGGCATTTAAAAACCAAATACCGCACCGGGTCAATACTAATTAACATTACAATTTGAAAACCATTGTCATTATAATATAGTATTTCGTCTACATTTTCACATATGCTAGAAAGGTCTAGGAGCGAGTACAGTTTCTTGCGTTTCGACAGATTCCGTGGCGCAGTGGCTGAGTAGCCGGCTGCGAAACGTGAGGCCGTGGGTTCGATTCTCGCACCGAGACAAATGGTTTGTGTGATCCACTAATATTTGTCTCGGGTCTGGGTGTTGTGGGACCGCAAGTCCCTCGTAGTTCCTGATACCCACGATACAGGTTTACCTAGTGTGGGATCAGGACTATATGTGTGATTGTTGGGTGTATTTATTATTATTATTTATCATTATTCGTAAGTTTTGTTATGCAAAAATATTCCTACTTTAGACAGACAGACAGTGGCGATGGCCAGCCAGCGAAAAGAACAGCAGTTGTAGGCTCGCCGGTACAACTCTCCAATCTCGGGTATTGTTATGAAGTATTAATTGTTCTGCGACGATTAAAAGGTACGTTTTGAGGTATGCGACCGTTTCCATACAATTTCATATACTTTGGTCGTATGGCTGTCGCCTGACTCACATTACGGTTTACCTGTCTTGGTTTCGCATCTCGAAACGTGCCTATACAATTTCAAATAAGCGGACGTCATGTGTCGCAGTCTTTTGTCTCAATTGCGTATGTCAACTCATGCCTTCATAGAAACCAGAAACGATTAGATTTTTTTAGCCAAACTGAGGTGTATACGGATTAAGGATCACCATAATAATCTCTACCTAAGTTTTGAATTATACTCTAACTGATACTGCCATTTTCGATAGCACGGCAGCATTTCTACAAGCAGAATTTTCTAGATCTTATATAAACAATCTAGATCAATTGTCTGCCAAACTTGTCATATTACATCGACGGAGCACGATAAATTTCGTGTCACCTTGAAATCCAACCCAACGACCAGCAGACCGAGGCGTTTTTTCACCGTGTTTTTAATGTTTGTTTATTAGATAACTATCGTTACTTAGCTAGTAGTTGTTATGCATGCTAGTTTTTGTCCACAGTTGTGCTCGTGTGAAGAAGAATGACGAATATTCAAAAGAAATAACACCTTTTCAAAATAAAACATGCTATTGCACAAAGTTTAACTTTGTATGTGTTAAATTCAATAAATATTAATATATAAATCAACAAAGATGTAAACACAAAACCGCGCGTAAGACAGCTCTCAAAATAGATGGTAACCTAATGAACAATGTGAAAGCAATTGGATGCAGACTGTACCGAACCGACTGCAGCAAACGAGCGCGTCACTTATGCAATCAGGAGGCCAATTCTCGTAATTTTAAATGTTGAAAATATCATAAATAAATCTCAGCGTCAAGAAAGTTGCGTCAACGTCAAATGTACCTAGCATTAGCAGTAGCATTATACCGTTTTGGCTTAAGTCAACTTTTATTCTACATTCAATCTCATTACGATCTATGTTCACATTTGACGTTGATTATTGGTTTAAGAGAATGCCATTTGTAACTTTCTTGACGCTGAGACTAGATCGGAATATTTTGAACATTTAAAATTACGAGAATTGGCCTCCAGATGTATAAATCAGACCGTGTAATTCCCACTAACACGAGCCACGAGCAATGTACAGTTCCAACGCTAGTCCAATACAAGCTGGTCTGGTTTTTAACAATAAATCCGAAAATTTCTTGTAATATCTCATCTGTCAAAGGTTTAAAACAATTTAAAAGCGTTGGTGGGACTGGCTGACTGACGAACTGAGAGCAATGTTATCTAAGAGTTTGTCGGTTCAAGAACACTATTTGCTTGGCATCGATTTTATACTGAAACATGGCATAGAAATTATTATGAAGAACTATTATTATGTTTATACTCTTTGCATCTCTCCCTGCCTCTTCCAAGATATAAATAGCCGTAAATGTGAATAGTACTTTCATTAGAAATTGCAGGTAATGTAAATATATTTTTACCAAATATTTTCACAAGCTTCCTGAGTAAAACGCGAGCTATCAAGAAGTAGATTAATAATAGTAGATTTGTGTGGATGTTAATGCCCGTTATGCTATACTGTACATTGACCATAAAACCCCTGAGCAATCGGTTGATCAGTTCGTTGACAATAATTATTGACGTATCCACAAATTCTATTAAAAAATACACTATTAATCTTGCAAAATCTAGCCATTTATTTACTAGACTCAATTCAATCGCATACGAAAACATAATCCATCTTCAGCCAGCTCTAAGAAAGAGACCGATAAATCGCGCATCGAGCAAGAACTATTGAAAAGTCAAGTTTCCAATAATTGCTTCCATGGCCTGTAAAAACTTTAACCGCTAGATCTAAAGCTGATAGAATCGTTCGAATTTAAGCTTTTATGAACATTTGAAGTTTCATTGGAATTTTAATAAAGACATAACTTGTTTGATTTTGATAGATTGTTACCTATCTATTACTTGCTATTTCATCTCATTGAATTTGTCTATCTTTCTGTATTTGTGAGTAATTCAATAGCAAAAAAATCACGAAATTATTCAACGTATTTTTGGATGATGATTAATGATGTAAAAAGCACACTCAATTGGTAAACGATGGAGACGTTGGGCTAGTATTGTTATATTTATTAGATATAGTTGAACACATTTGTACAGTACCAGTCCCATCGTACAATTTACATTGTATAAATAAGTTAATTATCTATTGACTGTTGAGTGTAGTATAGTTACCAATATATACAAGACCTTACAAGATATAACCGATCTAAAGAAGAGGCCCTCCGCTCTGTATTCGACAAATAATTATGTGTGTATATCCGCGATTTTCTCAAAATATAAGGAATTAATGTTGATGATACTACTAACCAAACGTAATCTGCATACTACTACTACTATTTCAGCCTGTATCTACCCACTGCTGGGTATAGGCCTCCTCCAATTCACGCCAATAGGGTAGTTGACTAGATTTTTTTTATTATTTAAATCAATAAGTTATGTTACTCAAAATCTATTGCAGAAAGAATTTTATAAATCGGACCAAAAATAAATAAGATAGAAGCCATTGAAATCCTGTAGAAGGGGTAATTGTCAAATGACAGACGATGCAACCTTTGACGTCACTGTGTAAAATGTTCATTAAAGTGCACGCGTGCAAGCGAGATAGTGAGATATCCCTACTACGCACCCACTTTTCCTCATACCAACATTTAAAGTCATAACTGCGGGCACATTTCTGAACCAATTTTGATTGTGTTTTAATAAAAGGGTTTCTTTTGTGTATCATTTTCTGTTGCTTATAAAATAATGTATAAAATTCAATATAGGAAACTACCCTATTCTTCCGGTCTTGTGTAATCTGCATACGTTTAAGATTTTTTTATTTTAATCCTATCAACATAAATGCTGGTTAACGTTAAAGTAAAAACTCTTCAACATATACCGTCCAAGTGATGTTACTATATAGGGCTACCGTAACAAGTTAGTTCTTAAATGGATTAGCTAGGCAATCGATAGTGGCCGTGTCGTACTAATGAAGGTTTTTCAACCCTATTGACTTATTGGTTTTTTTTTACTGGAATCGACACTTAGCAAGGAGCTCGGTTGAGTGTTATTCTATAATACGGGCCTTAATGCCTTTTGCGATTTCTGGTAGTCTCGATATATCATTTAGATTCAGCCTTGATACTATATTTATTATAGGATCGATTATATTATATTATGACAATACTTTGTGTGACAATGTTTTTTTTATAGCAGCGGCTGGCAAACGAACAACTTAAGGGCACGTCACGAGTACCCTCAACCGACGAAAATGTATGAATGTGGAAGAGGCGAAAAGTTGTGTCAGGATCGTAGCTTGTGACACTCAATAGCCTCTGCCTATCCCCATGAGACATAGGCGTGAGTGTGTATGTATGTATGATGGCAAGTAATCACCGCCACTCATGGACACCCATAATACCATAGGATCATGGATGCGTTGTAGATCTTTAAGGTACAATGGTGACAGGCGAATAAAAGTAACGCGTGTGACGGGTGCATCTAGCAATATTAAAATTTAGCGCGCTTTATATCAAACGCTGCCAATGGCTCCCGACATGATACGCTATACGCGTCGCACCAATAAGCCGCGCGAACCCCTTTTAAGTAACAGCACGCAACATATTCCGAGTTCGTACTTCGTATTGTTTGTTTCTATGTAAAATTGTAATTTTAGTGTCGGTTAACCCCAAACTTGAGTGTTCCATTTCTCATACGCGTTAGAAACGCATTTTCCTAGGAACAAATGATTCACATTGTGCAATACATTACGAACGCTGATCAGTCATCAGATAATGACCTGATGATATCACGCCTCGCCGGTGTTTATATTATAACTATGATTAGACAAGCAGTGGTATTGTCACGCTCGTTTACTTTGTATGATAATGATATGATGTTTTTTTTTTCTACTTAAACAAGGACTCTACCGTGCCCATACTTCTTTCTGCCTGGCGTTATGCGGACTGCCTCGGTGGCGCAGTTGTAGTGCGTACGCGTTACGATTAAGCTAACGCATATATACATACGCACTCACGCCAGTAATCCCCGAAAGGGTAGGCAGAGGTGTAACCAGTACACCCACATTTCGCCGTGCGTGTCTCCATCCCAAGATGTCATAGGGGGCGAGCCTATCGCCATACCGGGCACGCAAGATTCAGACTCCGGGCTGATACTGAGCATTTCGTAATAGAAAAACCACTTTACCCGACCCGTGGATCGAACCCGAGACCTCAGCGTTAGCCTCAATCGTAACGCGTACGCATTACAACTGCGCCACCGAGGCAGTCAGTAAAATTGTATTTTATTATTTTTTATTTTTAAGCGTTAGGAGTATATACTCCATGCACGTTGTCGAACTTCGTTGCTTCGTATTATAGCATAACTTACACTTTTGACTTTTGACAAATCATCAGCCATCACGCTCAGTAAGCAGTAATAACAGATTCACCGAAAAATACTCAATTCATAGCGTCCTAGAAACGTCTCGAAACAGCACTTACGAATTTAGCAAACACACTCACTGTATCACTAACGATGAATGTTGCCATGAAATCACAAACCTAACGTTTTATTGAAATACCCAAATTAAATTAGTGTATGTTTTTTTTTATTAGCTTGAGTGACGAAACGAGCATGTCGTTCGCCTGATGGTAAGCGCCACGCCTGCCCATAAACAGAAGCAACACAACACAGGACTTTGAATTACAAAGCACTGCATGGCATAAGCCTAGACAAAACTCTACCAAAACGAAACTATAAAAGCTAATAGAGTAAACAAATACCACCCCTCTATGAGCGGGACATAACACTCCCCAATTAGGAGTCGAACATCAATGTGATATAGATTTCTACTTTATTACATACTAGCCTTTGCCCGCGGCTCCACCCGCGTGAACGTCCTTTTCCGGGATAAAAAGTAACCTATGTTGCTCAGTGATAATGTAGCTTTCTAACGGCAAAAGAATTTTTGAAATCGGTCCAGTTGTTTTGAAGTTTATTCGTTACATACAAAAATACAAAATCTTTCCTCTTTATAATATTAGTGTAGATGTGGTACTGATAGTAAACAGTGATGTCAGGGGAGATTTGTTTATTTGACTTGCAATTGTATTTATAGACCAACAGCTTTCAGTTTTAAATTGCTTACGTGACGTCACCGAACACGGCGTGAGTAATGGCGCTAACTAAAGATAAAGATAAAATATCTAGATTAATTGCACTTTCAGAGGATAAAGATAGCAACTTTAATAATAAAACAAACGATTAAAAATCCATTAATACAGAAAAATTGCATTGAAATGTGAAAATGAAATTTCTTTAGATATTAATAATTTTGAAAAGCTTAATGGGTCTAGTATTCTAGCAGCAGCGCATATCAGCTAATATTCGTGAGGTCCTAGGCTCGAATCAAAGTTTGGAAAACCAATTGTGTCATTTTCTTCAATTCTTTAAATATTTTCGTGTTCGATTTGTCTACATGAGGTGACTAAATGGGGCAACCGGGGATCGCGGCGGCACACACAGTCACAGTCTTCGCACGCAATGTACATTTTACGGTGAAACTCCCGAGTAATAGTCGACAGCGTCAAAACATCGTGCCGCCGGAGACGCTGAAAGAACGAGAAAGGTCGAGAGAGACAAGCAGCAAAGCGGCATAGCGTAGAGGCGGTTCCAGCAGCAATCCAGAGTACACTGAGGATCTCCCAGTACGGTCTCAATTGCGCCGAAGCAGGCCACGTGGTCTACGTGGGGTTTTTAGTCGGTATAACAGCATAGGGACTTTGCAGCGGAAAAAAGATACCATGTACAGTGTACATAAAGAGTACTCATCATATAATATAGATATCGTGATCGATACAAGATTTTCCCTAAGAAAACATTCTACAAGACACTCATGTGATTTTTAGAAATTTCGCAGAAGATCCGGTTCATACATTTATCAGTGACATTAGTCATGTTCACTTAAATATACTCATTGCAGGATCGACGACCGCTAACAAACCTAACAAAATCAGCGTAATTGTGTATTATTATACGCCTGGTCACATTTAGTGCTAGTTTATGTAGAAGGTGGTAGAGCCACGCTGTAGACACTTTTGTCTACAGCATGAATGGGCCTGCTCGCCCGGTCGTTACCGTTGTCTCAAAGAAAACCGACGTAAAGTAGCAGCTTGCTGCTGCGTTTCGTACGTTGAGTGACATATCCGGAGGCCCATATCCCCCTCCCCTTCTCAATTCCTTAATTTTCCCTTTCCTTTAAGGTCGGCAACGCGCTCATAATTGTTTTGTAATATGGGCCTACATGGGCGGTGGATATCACTTACTATCAGGTGGCCCAATTGCTTGTTTGCCGGCCTATGCTATAAAAATAAACAAAAAAAGTTGAGCCAAGAAACAAAATTGTTTTTCTTATAAAACGAATTACCCTAGAATCTAGCTAGTCTAGTAGAGTAATTTATTGCGTGTCCAAGAAGCGAAAAAATCCCCTCTCGCTCTAATCTATGTTTCTTCAACGTAGTAATTTTTTAACATCAAATACTGCCTCGGTGGCGCAGTTGTAATGCGTACGCGTTAAGATTAAGCTAACGCTGAGGTCTCGGGTTCGATCCCGGGTCGGGTAAAGTGGTATTGGACATGAATCCATACAACCAATATCTTAGGAGCTTAATATATGGATGTTAAGCTCCTAAGATATTGGTTGTATGGATTCATTAACTATACAACTTCATATTTCATTTTTGTCTGTACATCATACTAATATTATAAATGTGAATGTAAGTTTGTTTGTTACGCTTTCACGCGAAAACTACTTAACCGATCATCATGAAACTTTGTACACATATTCTTGGAGGTATAAGGAGTAACATAGGATACTTTTTATGAAAAAAAATTATCTATTTGTTTGTTACGCTTTCACGCCTAAATCACTGAACCTATTTTGATGAATTTTGATGTAGAGATAGATGGGACGCTGGAGACGGTTATAGGCAACGTTTTATTTCGGAAAAGTCTATTAATGCGGGCGGAGCCGCGAGCAAAAGCTAGTAAACTAATAAATCTGCCAACGCAAACGATTTAGACTTTGAGATTAATGCCAAAGATAAATGAACAACTAAAATTCAAAATTATATTAAAATACAAGAACAATATCAACTTTATGAGAAAACAGCGCTTCTTGTTAAATTGTTCTCGAAAATTATTAGGGAAATTAATTATAGCTCCTACTTATATACGAAATATTTTCAATAAAATGAGCGCAAATGCTCTGATCAAAGCAAACAAATTTATTTGAAGCAATAGGTATATATCTCAGCCTGTTGTCGTCCACTGTTGGACGTAAGCCTCCCCAAGTGAGCGCCAACCATCCCGGTCTTGAGCAGCCCGCATCCACCCGCTACCCGCCATCTTTTTCAAGTCGTCGGTCCACCGTGCAGCAGGGCGTCCTACACTACGTTTGCCTAACCGTGGTCTCCACTCCAGCACATGTCTGCTCCACCGACCATCTGTCCGTCTGCAGACATGACCGGCCCACTTCCACTTCAGCGTGCTAATTTTGCGAGCAATATCGATGACCTTAGTTCTCATATAGGTATATTATGTAGAATTGAAATTGTGTATTTTTTTTAATTATTGATAAATTAATTACGACTGTAGCTGATTCAAAGCTGTTTAATAATAACAACTGTAAATAAGACTAATAAACATATAACATATTTATTACTGGTCGCAAACGACCTGCCTTATGCCACCTCTCAAAGATGACCACTAGTTAACGAAGCCCTACTCATTGGAAGCTTGAAGATTAGCCTTCACTTCGCCATAGGAATGGAATGTATGTATGTTAGTTCCGTATGCTAGTTGAATGGAATGACCGTATGCTACTTTGGAAAGATTGTCCCTCCATTAGGTTAGATACAATAAATAATAATAATAATAAATAAATACACCCAACAGTCACACACATAGTCCTGACCCCACACTAGGTTAAACCTGTATCGTGGGTATCAGGAACTACGAGGGACTTGCGGTCCCACAACACCCAGACCCAAGACAAATATTTGTGGATCAGACAAACATTTGTCAAGGTGCGGGAATCGAACCCACGGCCTCACGCTTCGCAACCGGCTACTCGCCCGCTGCGCCACAGCGGCAATCACTAGGTTATATTATTGACACGTACAATTATATCTTATTTGTAATGGAAAGTGCCTCGGTGGCGCAGTTGTAATGTTGCGTTACGATTGAGGCCGACGCTGAGGTCTCGGGTTCGATCCCCGGGTCGGGTAAAGTGGTATTGGGTTTTTCTATTACGAAATGCTCAGTATCAGCCCGGAGTCTGGATTTTGTGCCCGGTATGGCGATAGGTTCGCTCCCTATCACACCATGGGACGGAGATACGCTCGGCGAAATGCGGGTGTACTGGTTACACCTCTGCCTACCCCTTCGGGGATTACAGGCGTGAGTGTGTATGCATGTAATGAAAAGTTGACACCAGAATCCATCGTGAGGTCCACTTTTGCTGTATGTTTAAATCTTAATACCGAATTTTTATCTATCTCAAAAATTCTCAAAATACTCATAATACACGAGATATATTTTCATGGTTTACTTGTTACAGGTCATTCATTGCATGGACGTGGCAAGAAGTCTGACTTAGCACTTTACAAGCTGGTAGGTCCCTCGTATGCGAGAGGTCGTCGGGGTTGGTACCACCGCTTTGTCTATTTCTGCCTCCAAGCAACATTGTCGAAACACTGTTGTGTGCCGGCTTGAAGGACATTGAAGCCAGTAAAATTGCTGGGCATTATGAGACTTAACAACTTATGTCTCGAGGTGACAGTCCAGGAGGGCAGTCCACTGTGAAGCAGTGCTTTGTATTTCAAAGTTCTGTGTGGCGTTACTTCTGTTTATGGGCAGGCGTGATGCTTACCATAAGGCGAGCGATCTGCTCATCTCATCATTCAAGTTAATAAAAAAAAAAAACAAAAAGTCTAATTAAAATTGAATAAATTGACGATACAATAGGGTAGTTGACTAGATTTTTTTTATTATTTAAATCAATAAGTTATGTTACTCAAAATCTATTGCAGAAAGAATTTTATAAATCGGACCAAAAATAAATAAGATAGAAGCCATTCAAATCCTGTAGAAGGGGTAATTGTCAAATGACAGACGATGCAACCTTTGACGTCACTGTGTAAAATGTTCATTATAGTGCACGCGTGCAAGCGAGATAGTGAGATATCCCTACTACGCACCCACTTTTCCTCATACCAACATTTAAAATCATAACTGCGGGCACATTTCTGAACCAATTTTGATTGTGTTTTAATAAAATCGTTTCTTTTGCGTATCATTTTCTGTTGCTTATAAAATAATGTATAAAATTCAATATAGGAAACTACCCTATTGAAGTTTGAAGCGAAATACGTGAAAGCAACTAAAATAAAAGTATTCATAAAGCATAAAGTCGTATCTACCATAAGAACTCAGCAACCTTGTTAGGTAACCATCTGTGTTTCGTAATAAGCATTACGCGCTTCAAAAGATGTCACTTAAGAAGTAATCAACCAAATTGTGTTGACGGTATCTTAACTCACTACTTACTTTGACGTCTAACGATCTGTTCACTTCATCTAAGCAGTCTTATTTGATCTGTCTAGAGTCTAGACTCTAGGCAAATGAGACATTGATGTATGTACCTCTTTAACAGTATAAATACAATGCCGTTCATCAATAGTAAATGGAGAAACGTAAATAAATTTCAAGATGATAGTGGAACTAGGAAACCTTCTTCCGAGTTCGACGATATTTCCTGAATTACATATACATACATATGCACTCACGCCTGTAATCCCCGAAGGGGTAGGCAGAGGTATAACGAGTACACCCACTTTTCGCCGAACGCATCTCCGTCCCTTGATGTGATAGGGGGCGAGCCTATCGCCATACCGGGCACAAATTCCAGACTCCGGGCTGATACTGAGCATTTTGTAATAGAAAAACCCAATACCACTTTACCCGACCCGGGGATCGAACCCGAGACCTCAGCGTTGGCCTCACAACAACAACAAACAACTGCGCCACCGAGGAACTTTTGATCCATTCCAAAAATTATAAATTATTTATTCTGTTTGTCGAAGACGCTTTACTCTGAGATACCAGTAATAAGTGTCTATTATTAATAGGAACTGTCCATGATAACATCGAGGTAAAAGTGCAATTTGACGCGCGATCAACTTGATTACGCACTCAATGTTATTTACATTAACATGCCTGGATACCTATTGAGAAATAACGCTCAAGATTTAATATGTCATTGAATAGCTTTAACGTAAATCAAAATGAATTTTATGCACATTTTATTTTCTCAATAACTTAGCAAATGTATTTGCTTGATGACATTTAATTAATACTAGAGACGAGTGGGCCTCCGAAATTCAATGTATAGTAAGTAACCAATTTACAAAAGATGTGTACTAACGCGTGTGTTAAGCTACGCCAAAAACCAAAATTCGGCTTTCAGTAACAACAAATACCTGATATTTCATGTTTCATTATCATCATCAACCAGCCCCGGATCTACGAGTCTTTCGAACCCGCGCAGAAACTTGATAGTGGCGCCCCTCTCTCCAGCGTTTGACATAAATTACTTTTTTTTATCTTTTTATCCTGGCTCTGCAAAGTGACTACGCTACACCTGATAGTAAGTGTAGCGCAATCCATGAATACTGTCGACCAACGATAGACACTGAATCTATCGCAGATCGGCAGAATTATGCCGGCCTGCTTAGTTGCTTCTTCACACTCCGTTTAAAGGATCCCAAGTTATAGGAAGGAGGAAACACGTGCGCCGGTAAGCTATTCCACTTTTAAAAAGCTAAAAGAAAAGAATGATACATAAAGGGCCTGTGTGGCGCCTTTTTCTTACAAGTCGACGGTGAGCCAAACAGGCTTCCGTATGCTAGGCGCTTTGTGGAGCAAGTTTTTTTTATTTTTAATCATATTATATTATGATTTTGGCGCCCTCATGAAACTGCCGCCCGGGGCGGGTGTCCCGGTTTGCAAGATCCGGGCATGTCATCAACAGCCTGTAATCCAACTGCTGGGTATGCTTATTGTGCCTAGGTCTCTCATATATTATGACACTTGCCACGCACCCTGATCAAGTCGATGATTCTGTAAACTTCTAATGAAATCTATGCAATAATACAACTCTGAATATTTGTCAAACGCAAGGCGACATACCAAAATATCCCCGAACTACAACCAATAAAACATGCTAAACAAAAACAACGCAGTCGGAACTGCGCCACGGCCTTGCGAAGACCCTTTAATCATCACAACAAAGAGCGAGTGACGTCGCCGCAAACACTGCACGATAAGTGATAACGTGATAAGACGATAAGTAAATAAAAACACGGTGTTATTGTGCCATATTTGTGTTGTTGAACTTGTCGGTGACTGTGTCCGTTTTTATCTGAGCTAGCTTTGTAAGGAATGATTGTGGAATGCATGCGGAATAATGGGAATATTTTGTGTTCTGACGTGTGCAATGTTTGTAATATGCTAGTAAACATTTTGTCTCTGAGGCCAGGAGGTCAATTCTCGTAATTTTAAATGTTCAAAATATCATTCCGATCTAGTCTCAGCGTCAAGAAAGTTGCAAATGGCATTCTCTTAAACCAACAATCAATGTCAAATGCACCTAGCATTAGCAGTAGCATTATACCGTTTTGGCTTCAGTCAACTTTTATTCTACATTCAATCTCATTACGATCTATGTTCACGTCTATGTCTATGTCTATGTTGCCATTTAACTTTCTTGACGCTGAGACTAGATCGGAATGATATTTTGAACATTTAAAATTACGAGAATTGGCCATTAGATACAAGACGCGTCAAAGAATTCTGAGTGATATTATGTAAGGTCCTGGATGTCTACAACTATACGTTTACTACTAACTAAGTTCCTCACACATATATAGCGGCAGGGTAATAAATTGTCAGAATTTAAATAATTTACATTTTTTTATGGCATAGGGCTGCAAACGAGCAAGTGGGTCAAGAAGAATCATGGACGTATTGCCAACCTTAAAGGAAAGGGCTGGTTGAGGAATTGAAAAGGGGAAGGAGATTTGGAACCCCGAATATATTTTATGAAATAAAACTAGTTTATACGGATTTTATCGCGGTTTAATTTTTATTTTAGTCCCGACGTTTTTTAAATAATTAAAAATAAATGTATAATTTTAAAATGAAGGTAGCCATTGTAACATTAACTTTTCGAGACGACCTACACCTCAGTCTCTCCCGTGACCACGAAGGCTGAAAAGCTTTCGAAACGTCGCGACTAAAATAAAAATTAAACCGCGATAAAATCCGTATAAACTAGTTTTATTTCAATGTGTAATATTCGCGTAAACCTAAGAAATCAATATTTTATGAATTCAATAAATAATTTGATTTCGATCGACTCATTATCATATTGTGATCCAGTTACTTTACAAAGAGTGTTTACATCATTGACATCAAGCTGACGGGTGGTTATGAAATAAGGGAAAACTATGTATAAAACATATTGTGGCGATCTACACGTGACGGTAGGAAGACGGAGAGAGGTAATCCAGAAGACAAGGTACAGAGAGTTACTTTAGCGGTAGAGTGGAATTTGAAATTATGTTGTTTCTAGACTAAATGACATCATACTAATATTATAAATGTGAATGTTAGTTAGTTTGTTACGCTTTAACGCGAAAACTACTTAACCGATCATCATGAAACTTTGTACACATATTCTTGGAGGTATAAGAAGTAACATAGGATACTTTTTATGAAAAAAATATATCTATTTGTTTGTTACGCTTTCACGCCTAAATAACTGAACCGATTTTGATGAAATTTGATGTAGAGATACATGGGACCCTGGAGACTGTTATAGGCTACGTTTTATTTCGGAAAAGTCTATTCACGCGGGCGGAGCCGCGAGCAAAAGCTAGTAGGACATAAAAATTGGTCCAAAGAAAATTCTTTCTAGATCTATAAGTAAGGTGGCATCTACTGTGTGCAGAATTGGAAGATGTTATATTGATTATATTGGTGTGCACTTTGTTGGTGCAATAAATAAATAAATAAGCCTCGGTGGCGCAGTTGTAATGCGTACGCGTTACGATTGAGGCCAACGCTGAGGTCTCGGGTTCGATCCCCAGGTCGGGTAAAGTGGTATTGGGTTTTTATATTACGAAATGCTCAGTATCAGCCCGGAGTCTGGAATTTGTGCCCGGTATGGCGATAGGCTCGCCCTCTATCACGTCGTGGGACGGAGATACGCTCGGCGAAATGTGGGTGTACTGGTTACACCTCTGCCTACCCCTTCGAGGATTACAGGCGTGAGTGCGTATGTAAATAGATAAATAAATAAGATCACATTGTCAGGTTCATTTTTCAACAACAATGACAATTCAAAAGCGATATTAGTATCGGTTTTTGTTGTCTAGATCGCTCGGCCTTCGCACAGGCGAATGCAGGTCGGAAGTAATCGTGTTCGTTTGGTTCTAGATCATTTTTTTTTTTTTTTTTTGTAAAAAGAATGTAAAACGGAATCGAAATCATACAGCTTTACCGCTCATTAAAAATGCCATAATTCAACATGCCAACACTACAATAGCAGTTGTCGAAGGTGACCACTTTTATGCCCGGCCGTTACCATTTTTGGAATGTTTTTTTACTTTACAATAATTTCCGTATAAAACCAATGTGCAGAAATTGTATATTCTGGAAATAAACACAGACTTTGTTTTGTATACATGGTGTCCTAAAAACAGTTCTTTTTAAATATATTGGAAGCCAAAAAAACAATTTAATAAGCCCGCATCTCTTTTGTAAGAAATAAAACAGATCCTACGAGTATACAGTTTCCGCGGCGCAGCGGGCGAGTAGCCGGTTGCGAAGCGTGAGGCTGAGGGTTCGATTCCCGCACCTAGACAAATGTTTGTCTGATTCACAAATATTTGTCTCGGGCCTGGGTGTTGTGGGACCGCTCGTAGTTCCTGATACCCGCGATACAGGTTTACCTAGTGTGGGGTCAGGACTATGTGTGTGACTTTTGGGTGTATAAAAAAAAAACTCCCGTTCCTGTCCACAACCCTGCCGCGATCTATCATAATTTATCACGCGCCGCACAAATCGGATCAGCAGTCACCTTAGTATTTTTGGTGAAATGTTCTTGCTGTGTCTCGTGGTTGATTGAAAAACAAAGATAATTAGCGTGTGAAATACACAAGTGAACAAAGGTTAAATGGATTATATAGTTGCAGTCAATTCGTTCATGTGCACTTTTCGACATTCGATCACGGCTGTACTCATATATTTTTTATGACATTAACTTTTCGAGACAATGTACACCTCAGTCTCTCCCGTGACTACGAAGGCTGAAAAGCTTTCAAACGTCGGGACTAAAATAAAAATTAAACCGCGATAAAATCCGTATAAACTATATTCACTATATTATATAACTTTATTTCAATAATATTTTTTCTTAAATATCCCAATAAACCAACCGGATCGTTTATAGTTGCCAACATTCTATGTCAAACAAATGCCCATTTTTTTTTAATCAATAAATTCATATCAACTGTCACCATCGCCTTGAACACCCTATACAACTTGACGTCATTCAAGAAATCGACAAAAAGGTTTTAACGCAAAACAAACATATTAAAAACTAAAAAAATCTTTGTTTAATTACGCAATCATCTAGACTGCTAGATTTTCCGAGCGTGACATGAGACGACGTGTAGGCCGGCGGTGATTGTGAGCCAGAGGTCGACACTCCGAGTCTCTCAAGGCGAACCGCTGTCCCCGACAGATATAGTGATTAACATGGGCATTTTTTTTGTAATTAATTGCACACAAATAAGATGATTGTGTCGTCCTACAATATCTCTATCAAGTCCGATCATTTGAGTAAAATATCTGGAGGCGCAAATCCCCCTCTCTCTTACGAATCCCTGGATTATTCCGTTTACACAAGTCAATGTATGAAATTTTATCTTCCGATTTATATGCTAACTATACTAGATTTCTGCCTGAGGTGGTGATTGCCTTCTTGGGAATCGCAAGAAATCCTGTTTACAAAGTGTAGCTAGTTACACGTGGCATCTCTACATACAAATGCATTTTCTTCTTCTTTTTCCAAGTACCCTTATCCCACTCGCAGTGGGGTCGACACAATATGCATTTTAACACGTGTTAAAGAAAGATTTGGCTTGTAGTTTTTACAACCGGCCGCCTGCCTGACGTCAACCCCTCGCAGAGAGAACACCCAAACACAAAATAAATGTATGTGGATCACACAAACGTTTGTCTCGGCGCGGGAATCGAAGCCGTCTACTCGCCCTCTGCGCCGCGGAGTTATCAAATACGAATGCGTAATAATGTATCAATTATATTCACGCTGTATAACCTTGAAAAGACAGATGTAGTGCGTAAAACATGTGTCACGACACCAATGTCATGACTTAGCTCTAACATCCGGAGCGGATCGTGAGTGAATCACGAACAAAGATCCACGATGTGATACTTATTGACTTCAATAATCTGCGCAATAATTTCAATTGTCGTAAGAGACATTTGAACTCATCATGTCGTTTATTACGAATTCTGTTACAATATTCATTGAGAGATACTTCTTGCAGTGAGCAAACCGAGCAAGTACATCATCAGATGATAAGTGTTTTTGAGTGATTTTGTTTGCATTAATACCAACGGCCAAGTTCCACCACCGCACAACGCGTCACAAGTTGGGATTCGATCCACACCATCTGGATGGCTGGCGTTCCTCAACGATGCGATTTACGCGAAGTTTTCTTCTCCGTACGGCATCCTTATGGAATCAGCTATCACCTGCGGTATTTCCAGACCGATACGACTTAGGAACCTTCAAGAAAAGAGCCTATTCTTTCCTCAAAGGCCGGCAACGCACCGACAAATCCTCTGGTATTGACGGTGTCCATGGGCGGCGGTGATTACTCACCATCAGGTGACCCGCTTGCTCCTTTGCCCACTCTTTCATAAAAAAAGTGACCACTGTAGTGTAAGACTATAGACAGTACCGCCACTATCAAGGATAGTAGACTTGATAGTGGCAGTAGATAGGAATAGGGACGACTTCTACGTCAGATGGCACCGTATAAATACGCTCGCCACTACGGGGAGCGCAGTTCTCTCCCGACTGACGAGGTATCCATAACTGAGCGTACTCCGTGTCCACAAGTGTGGTGAGCGACAGGACTGGGTGTAGGGGTGGAGGAACCAAGTTACAAACACTGAACACTAAAACTACCGCTTATGAACGTCCACTAACTCAAAAAGAATTGTAGCGACACTGCCTGGGTGGAGTCTTCTTTCTTCTTTGTGCCTACATTCCATTCCCATTTTTAAGTGTGATCGAGTTTCCTTGTCAATCTTTTCCAGGTAATTTGATTCTGGATTGTGGATTTCTCCACGTGAGCACTGCATTAAAATCATTGCTGATCACGGACATCCAAGTTCAGGGTCTTCTTCTTCGTTTATTCTTCAAGTCGGTATCATTGTTTAAATTGTTTTCATTTATTGTGACTTTCTGGTCTCTTCATCACAAACTACTTTATAAGTAATTAATGTGGTAGGTCCCACGTATGTGATAGGCCATCTGGATTGGCTCCACCGCTTTGCCTATTTCTGCTCCCAACAACAGTGTGTAGGCACTGTTGTGTTTCGGCTTGAAGGACATCGAAGCCAGTAATATTACTGGGCCTTATGCGACTTAACGTCTTATCTTTCAGAGTGTCGCGCAGTTCAATGTTATGCAGTGCTTTGTAATTCCAGGTTCTGTGTGGTGTTGCTTCTGTTTGTGGGCAGACGTGGCGCCAACCATCAGGTGAGTGACCTGCTTTTTTTATTACTATTATTATTAGTATACCTGTTTATGAAATCGAGCGCCACAAAATAAAGAGTATGTATGTACAATGAACATCTTTGAATCAATAATATTGATTTTCCTGTACGCAAATTAATTGGTAATTATTAGTTGTTATCGAAGAACTTGTTTCCAGTTCAACGCAATAACTAAAATAAATATAAAGCAGAATGTATTATTCCACAGATATCATGCCCGTGGCCTGGGTAATATGAAATATAGGAGCTTTGATGTATTTCCGCGCATAGCAAATACATAGGTCGTTTACAAGATACTCGTAGCTACAATAAAGGCCTGTTTTGAGTTACGCGACAGAGACAGCGAGACCGCGATGCGTAACAGTCAGGCAATAGCGACAAGTCCGCTTCGTATGAAATTGTATGGAAACGGTCGCGTGTCGCGCTCTCTTGTGTCGGTCACATATCTATTAGGTATTATAAACGTACCTATACAATTAGTACAAAGCGGATATTGGCCTGCCGTTGCGCGTAATAGTTTTGAGTCGAGGCCGCGTACCTTAAAACAGTTCTTAAGTTATAGTCCCATACTACTGCTCACACCAAATCTCACTCTGACAGATGGCACCGCGTATAAACCAAAGAGTCGTCAAAAGAACAAAGACTTTAATGTATACTAATAGACAAGTTGCGCGGTACATAGAAATTGTACCAAAAAGTTGCGGTCAATTGACCGTAACTCAATATTAACATCTCGCTTACTCTCAACTAGAACCCCTTTCGAGTTAAACAGCCCGTCTAGTAGTATACATTAAATTCTTTGCAAAACAATCAAACTTATCCACTCTAATCTTACAAATTGTCTAAAGTTCCAATTGTCGGGAGACAGTGAGAGACACATACCTGAAACAAAATAATTAAATTTTAGAGCAGGCCTTCAACATATATTGATATCACAATAAAATTATGTTTAAATTACGGAAAATTCAAAATATGCAAAGCCAGGGACCAGATTACTATGTTAGGATGACAATGTGGCTAGCCACACTAGAAGATTTAAGATTTTCGGTGAAATTGTGATTACTTTACCCACCAAACTAAGCAGATCTTCAATTTCTTGCCTTTCTTTCCACCCAAGCTTATGGCAGTCATCGACGTATTACATAGCGATGATGTCACATTTCTATTAATTATTTCCCCATGCAAAAATTTGAAAATTGTACAGCGTCGCGCCTCATACGTGGCTGTATGGCGCGAGCCTAAGTAGGATTACAAGTCTGTAGTCTCTACTTCAGTGCTTAACCCACTAATACCATCTTACTAATCTCCTTCTACTAAATTCTCTTTTAATCATAATTGTTTACAATATTTTTATGAATCAGCAATTCTTACACATTCTTATAAAATGTGGTAGGTGGTAGGTCCCTCGTTTGCGAGAGACCGGCTGGGTTGGTACCACCGCCTTGTCTATTTCTGCCGCCAAGCAACAGTGTGTAAGCACTGTTGTGTTCCGGTGTGAAGGACATTGAAGCCAGTGTAATTACTGGGCATTATGAGACTTAACACCTTATGTCTCTGGGTGACGAGCGCAGTCCAGTGTCATGCAGTGCTTTATTTAAAGTTCTGTGTGGCGTTGCTTCTGTTTATGAGCAGGCTTGGCGCTTACCATCAGGCGAGCGACTTGCTCGTCTCGTCATTCAATCTAATAAAAAAAAAAACGTTTTTATAAAATTTTACCAACATCTGCTGTTCAGATGGGAGGCAATGTTTCTTACAGTTACAGTTAGTCTGTAAAACTTGCAATTCCAGTATAGTCACTTTGCCGAGAATAAAAAAATACTCAATACGATAACATAAAACAAGCATTTAGCACAAGTAAAATAAAGTAACTTTTCTTTAAATGATTTTAACAAAGTCACGAAATCCATTTTGTTCGCGCAGAGATAATTAAGCGATTAGGAAAATTAATTTTTCCATAGAGTCATTTCCGTGAAAAACAAATGAAAACCTATAATCGCGTTAATTGACGCCTTTTGCTAATTGTTTATTTTTCCGAATCGTTTATGGACGTTGGCTTCGTATGTGTTTTATGACTGTGCCATGGCGTTTAATGACCGCGTGTTTATTGATTCGTCAAAATAAAAACGTCACAAGTTCAATATATTGAAATGAAATAGTTTTATTAATCATGTAGGCAATTAAAATAGCGCTTATGACAAGTCAGTACAAAATAAAGAAACTTATGTATAGAAATCATATCAACTAATGTATACATAACATACATAGCATCATCAAAATACACTGGGCAACTATAAAATATAACAATATTTTTATTATGGAATAATCCAGAATTGTTCTTGTTTATGGGTCGATATGGACCATAGGCATAACCGAAACGGCACGTGTTTTAAAACTACCACCGGATCCAAAACGACCCAAACAGAGACTGCGTATTTCTTTCAAGGTCTGGGTTTTTGAGACTATTGTTTATCAAAGCAACTGATAGCACTGTTGACATAATTATTGTGACATCAGGAGTACGTTTATAATTTAATTGCATTTATTGTATTTTCAATGTTATATCATCAACAACTTTGGGTTCAGATAAGATAAATTAATTTAGAGTGGTAGAGCCACGCTGCAGACAGGTTTGTCTACAGCACAATGTGCCAGATCGACCAAGTCGTTACTACTTTCTCACAGAAAACCGACGTAAAATAGTGGCCTGCTTCTGCGTTTCATATAGCATATAGTAGCCATGGACATTTTATTCATATTGTAGGTATATGGATAACAATTAAACGATTACTTCCATGATACACTGATAATATCATAATTCATATCATAAAGTGATATTACGTCATATTTCGTAAGAGTATTAAATATAATAATGACTTGTATGAAGTGTACAAAATATAAAATAAAATATAGAACATAGGTATCTAATGATCTGAAAATCATACTAATATTATAAATGTGAATGTAAGTTTGTTTGTTACGCTATCACGCGAAAACTACTTAACCGATCATCATGAAACTTTGTACACATATTCTTGGAGGTGTAAGAAGTAACATAGGTTACTTTCTAGTTACTTTCTATGAAAAAAAAATCTATTTGTTTGTTATTATTTCTATTTATTTGTATTATATATTCTATTTGTTTGTAGAGATATATGGCACCCTGGAGACGGTTATAGGCTACGTTTTATTTCGGAAAAGTCTATTCACGCGGGCGGAGCCGCGAACAAAAGCTAGTAGGTTATATGAGCAAATGTCAGAAGATTCATAAAAAGGAATATAGAAATAGGTAGATAGTTATTGAGATCTAGCCAAACGCTTTGATTTTTTATTATTGGCCTAAATGACGACATGAACAGGTTGCTCGCCTGATGGTAAGAAGCAACGCGATCTTGTTAACAAAGCACTACATGGACTGCGTCACCAGAAACATAACAAGTGAAGCCTCACAATGCCTAGTAATTTCACTGACTTCAATGTCCTTCAAACTGAAACACAGCACACTTACACACCGGTGCTAGACGGCAGAAATAGACAAAGAAGTGGTACCAACCCGGGCGGCCTTCATATATGAGGGGCCTACCACCTAGTAACTGTGGATTCGTATACTTTGATATCTAGAAGAAATTGATATAAATACGGTTTTCAAAACAGCTAACTGGATCTTCATGTTTTAAAGTATTAGACCGGCGAATGAGTAAGTGGGTTCCCTGAGTGATTAACACACGCCCCCCCCCCCCCCCATGCGTTGCTGACCTTCAAGGAAATAAATGAGGACTTTGAATTTTTTTTGGGTCACACAAACGTAACAGAAAAGCACAACACATGCCACGTTAGAACAGATAAGAGTACCACACACTACCACGTCGGTCGAGCTGGGCCATTCATGCTGTAGATATAACTAACTAGATCAATAAGAATACCGTATTCGAAAATCCATTATAATATTAAGAAGCTCTATACAACTGTGATGTTTGCAAAAATCTATTGAACACGACACGTACGGAATAATTCAATACGTACAAAATCAAAGAACAAGATACGAGTATAAAAGCGTTGGAGGAAACTCGTGTGCCGGTGGAATAATAATTGCTAATGTACGTTATCTGTTGTTTAATGACAATAAATAAACGTGTTATGTATCGCGACGAGTTCAGGTAGAAACAGACTTGTCTCATGTACGCATAATGGAATGCATTATGACATCTGGATACTTGATTTTATATGAAAATCTAGGGATTAGAAACACATTCATTGTATATGTTGACACGAAATATTCACTGCTTTTTTTCCGGTTTGAAGGACATGACCAGTGAAATGACTAGGCATTATGAGACTTAACATCTTATGTCTCAGGGTGACGAGCGCAGTACAACGTTATGCAGTACTTCATAAATGAAACTTCAGATTGGTGTTGCTTCTGCTCGCCTAGTCATGAACACTACTAAACTTGAAAATAAAAAATCTACAAAAAAAACGTAAATTCCTCTGTCTTATAATATTTCGCTACGAATTTGAATAAAGTTGATTAACCCGAATGCCCTCTTCATATAACTTCGTTTGTCCGGTCGCCGGGAGTCACCCTGTTCGCATAAGGAATAGTCCAAAACTCTTTGTGAGTGTTTTCGATTTCAAAGACATGATACGCTGGCATTAGATACGCTTGTACTACATCTATACCATCCAAAGCAACCTGTTATGCTAACGACCCTTTCTTTTCATAAATAGTGCCTAGTACTTACAAGTAGCTCAAGCCTAGTTGAGTCGAGAGGCGGTGAAGTAAGACCGGTGTGTTGGACTCGACGCAAACGAGTCCTTACAAAATGAACTCACCGACAAACCGGTAACCAATCCGCGCTTTACCGAGTATGTTTTTCAACTTTATGCGTCTCCTGTTTGTTTCGTAGCTACTGCATTTGTTAGTTTATGTTTTACTAGATTTTACGCTCGACTCCGCCCGCGTGAGTCATTTTCGGGATAAAAAGTATCCTTAGTGTTATCCAGGTCATGGTCTACCTGAGTTCGAAATTAGTTTAGCCATTAAGGGGTGGCTGTTTAACAAATATGCAAATTCACAAAAATCTAATCTTTCACATTTATAATAGTAGTAGGGTAAATATTATTCGAGGAGAAGCTAATCAGCTAATAAAATAGAAACAGCGGTTATTGTGACTATATTTTTGTGACTATCGATTCCTGGTTAACAGGTGATCAAAATAATTACATTCATTTTGCAAGTAAACCGCACAAAGCTCTTCTACACTTCAATATCAAAGTTATGGCCGGTGCAGACGATGCGCAGTAGCTTGCGCAAGTACTAATCATCATCATCATCATCATCATCATCATCATCATCATCATCATAATCATAGTCATCATCATCATCATCATCATCATCATGAACTGGCGCCAGTACTGACGGCGTCGTGTTCACATGATGCGCAATGCGAGCTGCGCGGGGTTGAGCAGGCGTAGCGGAGTAAAACGGGTAGTACTCGCGCAAGGACCAAAGCGAGTACAACTAAGCAACTTGCACTCGCACTTTTACAAAGCAAAATATGTTCACACGATGAAACTTTATGCACAGTATTAGTACTTGCGCAAGCTACTGCGCATCCTCTGCAACGCCCATTATTCAAATTACATTCTTAAATGCTGTGTTTCAGAAAGGTCTACTGGCCTATCTGGAAACTCACGGTCTTTTGTTACGTCTCCGCCCAATAGTAGTACATTCCTGAAAAATCACTCGTCAATCCAAAGCCCCCAGAAATCTTACATCCTTTATCCTTTATCTTACTCCTTTCTATACTTTCTCAAAATTCATTAATTAACGAAGACCTTAAAACCAAGGACAAAACCAAACGTTTCCCGCCAAGTTTCCGCTGTTTACCTCTCCAGTTCAACGAACGATAATAATAAACAACAAAGGGACAACTTTTAACCGCACTTCGTAAACCAACAAATGGAAGTTAACCAACCTGTTCCGTCAGTCGCAGTCACAAGTATTGTAATTTGGTTTTAACAAGACTTAAAATGTATGCTTTTTTGATAGTAAATTAGTATTGGATATAAAAATGGGGTCTCGTGACTGCCTCGGTGGCGCAGTTGTAATGAGTACGCGTTACGATTGAGGCTAACTCTGAGGTCTCGGGTACGATCCCCGGGTCGGATAAAGTGGTATTGGATTTTTCTATTAAGAAATGCTCAGTATCAGCCCGGAATCTGGAATCTGTGCCCGGAATGGCGATAGGCCCGCCCGATATCACATCGTGGGACGGAGACACGCTCGGCGAAATGTGGGTGTACTGGTTACACCTCTGCCTACCCCTTCGGGGATTAAAGGTGTGAGTGAGTATGTATGTGTAAAAATGGTCTTCTTGGATCCACAAATTGTTAACAGAATTATCTAATTACAGTCTCATGTCACATTGTTCTTCGAGTTATTAAATACGTACATACATAGATTCCGTTTGTATAAATAAAAATAATAAAAACCACCCAACAGTCACACACATAGTCCTGACCCCACACTAGGTGAACCTGTATCGTGGGTATCGGGAACTACGAGGGATTTGCGGTCCCACAACACCCAGACCCGAAACAAATATTTGTGGATTCGACAAACATTTGTCTCGGTGTGGGAATCGAACCCACGGGTTAACGCTTCGCAGCCGGCTACTCGCCCACTGCACCACGGAGGCTGTCAAAAGACCCCGAAGAGATAGACAAACTGGTGTTGGTCCTGGTGTAACTACGGTGTGCTGAGCTGTTTCCGCTTCATGGTGTGATAGGGGGGGATCCAGCACTATATCAGACAAAAATTACAATCCGGGCAACTCATGTCTAATTATTCGAATGCAAAACTCAAACACCGATGTGATTGCTCGATCCGGTGATTCGAACCAAGGCCCCGTTTCTCAGCTTAAGTTGGTTGCCACAAGACAATGAGGCGATAGGTAATAAATAATTTAAACAAAGCACAATACGAGACCCCTCACTCAATAAATATCGACGTCTCACAGAGCCGTGTTGATAAATCAATCTATTGTTATCGTGTGTTATCAATCGAGACGTAAGGTTAAGTGCACTGTTATGACTCTGATAGTTAACTGGAATGTAAACATCCAGTTAAGTGTGTTGGCTTAACATTGAGCCAATAGAATATACTAGAAATGGATGATTGGATCGTTCATAAATATTATTGACAATTACACAACAAATCCAGGGTTACGCTTAAATTCATCAAAATTGATAATGATTGGAAAACGATGTAGAATACTGCTGTTTATATAGAAGGCAAGCAAGCAAGTGGTTGGTTAACGATAACTCAAGAACATCCACAATGCCAGAAATCAGAAACATGGGTGGGTTACAGACCTATAAGGAAAGGACAGGTTCGAGAGTGAAGGGATTTTTTGGACTACAGGCAATTCCGCTGACCGTACAAAACGCTACACGTACCGAACAAACGATGCTGTCACTTTACGTCAGTTTTATGATTGACAATTCTGGATACAAATCTACTACTTTAGAGTTTATCCGAACATCTGAACGGATTACAAATATTCATTATCAAGGATTTCAAAACGATGTCAATGTACATAACCTACTTATCTATATCAAATTTACAACAATAAACTGCTAAATTCGGTAGTTTTATGCGAATCATTGACATCATCTCACAAATACACACTTGTCACATTATCTGATCTCATCGTTGTTGAGCTAAAAATAATGCCAATCGATTTGACATTTCAGCACATTCAGACATTGGCCACTGTCTGTCCCTTTATCATTGTATCACCTTTAAGATATATCTCCTACACTGTAGGTACAATTATGCGATTGCCATTAGAGTATTGACCTCCAATCGTATTCATTTTCCTTGTCGATACGAGATGGTATTGACATCACGTTATGGATAAACAAAAATTCGTTGTAAGTCAATATTCTTGTCAAATGAATATAAATGTACAGTTTCTGATTGATTTGAGCGACAAGCAGTTCTAAGGTGTACATACATAGACACGCCTGTTTCACATAGGGGTAGACAGAGACAATGGATTTCCACTTGCTACGATCCTTGCACATCTCTTTGGCCTTCACTCTCATTAAACTTTTCATACATACGAGTGGTAGAGCCACGCTGTACACAATTTTGTCTACAGCATGAATGGGCCGGCTCGTCCGGGTCGTTACCACTGTCTCACAGAAAACCGACGTAAAGTAGCAGCTTGCTGCTGCGTTTCGTACGGTAAGTGAGATATCCGGAGGCCCAAATCCCCTCCCCTTCCCAATGCCTTAATTATCCCTTTCCTTTAAGGTCGGCAACGCGCCCATGATTCTTTTGGTATTGTGGGCGTACATGGGCGGTGGTGTTCACTTACCATCAGGTGACCCACTTGCTCGTTTGTCGGCCTATACAATAAAAAATAAAACATGCACGTCGGTTTAGGTTCTAAGGTGTACCAGAGATATTGTGTTTTATAATGCCAAAAGTGGACGATAGGCTGAGATAATTATGGTGACAAATGCCAATCCAGCATTTATTATGTAACCGCATATGGGCCTTCGGTTTAATTCTCAGATGTGGCTTACACTTTTTGTCAGCAAAAAGTAGAATTCTTTTTGAACATGTGTAAAAAGCATGTTGCGCAGACGCTACTAAAAAGCATGTTGCGCAGACGCTACTAAAAAGCATGTTGCGCAGACGCTACTAAAAAGCATGTTGCGCAGACGCTACTAAAAAGCATGTTGCGCAGACGCTACTAAAAAGCATGTTGCGCAGACGCTACTAAAAAGCATGTTGCGCAGACGCTACTAAAAAGCATGTTGCGCAGACGCTACTAAAAAGCATGTTGCGCAGACGCTACTAAAAAGTGGAATGACTATAGATAATGAATGCCAAAGAGCAACCTTCGATATCCGGTTCTCTTAGACTTTTTATAGCACAGGTCGGCAAACGAGCAAGTAGACCACCTGATGGTAGTGATCTCCACCACCCATGTACATCCACAATATCATAACATTCAGGAGTTCGTTCCCAACTTGAAAGAAATAGGTCCCTCGTATGCGAGAGGCCGGCTGGGTTGGTACCACCACTTTGTCTATTTCTGCCGCCAAGCAACAGTGTAAGCACTGTTGTGTTCCGGTTAAAAGGACATTGAAGCCAGTGAAATTACTGGGCATTATGAGACTTAACACCTTATGTCTCGGGTGACGAGCGCAGTCCAGCAACATGCAGTGCTTTGTTATTTAAAGTTCTGTGTGGCGTTGCTTCTGTTTATGAGCAGGCGTGGCGCTTACCATCAGGCGAGCGACCTGCTCGTCTCGTCATTCAAGCGAATAAAAAAATAAAATTAATAAAATATAACCACACCATCACTTTAAGAAGATAGACAGTAAACTAAACAGAGAATTACCAGTATATATGTGATTGTTATGGTTGTTTATAGTTTAGAATACATCTGTATTACACGTTATACAAACATTTCCATTTAACACGATGACTCAGAACGCTTCTATAAAGCAGAAAAACGTAACTTTTAAACATTTCGTTGTGTGAATAAGTACAATATAAATATTTGCATATGTTCTAACAAAGGCCATAAGGAAATATATACTAGGTCAGGACTCAGATCGGTCAACGACAATAATAGTCTGTCTGCATTCGGTAAAAACCGACGAATTATGAGTAGTCTCGATCATCAAAGGTTCCACGCACTGCCACGCATACATTTTTATTTAATATGTTATTATTTGTTAGGTTATCCACTTTAGAAACATATGGTATGTGAAAATGTCTGCTATCTATTCTTTCTTTCTGCCTGGCATTATTTGCCTGCTCCATATTTCTAAAACTAGAGAGCCCTTTAGAAGTGAGACAGACAGACAGATGACATAGGCTTAGTAAAGGGTCCCATTAGCACCTTTTGCGTACGGACCTAAGCGAAACTTGAAAATCCGACTTAAAAAGTATACTAAAATGACACTAAATATATATAACAATTGCCGGTGCCCATACTGCTACCGGTCAACTGAAATTACATCGACTCCAAAAAGACCTCTAGAAATTGTCATGTAAGGTAGGAAAGGTATTTCCATGTTATTTTTTTAAGTTAGTTTTTAAGTATTGCTTAAACATATTCTAGTTTTATTTCTTAAATTTCTAGTGGTAGCTGAGCACTTGCTCATCTTCCGGCGTCTACCATATTAAAAAATACACACGTAATTTGGCTTCGTGCTCAATATGGCGATAGGTACGACCTTTTATCAAATTGTGGGACGTAAATAGCCACTTTGTTTACGAAAAGTCGTGAAGATATACACTTAGTAGCCGTATCAGTCATAAACCACGCCAGTCAGTAGTGGGAGATCAGAATTCACCTGCCGATGGCAAACACAGTGTGTGCGCCTAACATCTGTTTAACATATTTGTTAGGCATTACGTACAAATTACATAACACCAGCACTATTTATAACATACATACATACATACGCACACACGCCTGTAATCCCCGAAGGGGTAGGCAGAGGTGTAACCAGTACACCCACATTTCGCCGAGCGTATCTCCGTCCCACGATGTGATAGGGGGCGAGCCTATCGCCATACCGGGCACAAATTCCAGACTCCGGGCAACGGTGGGCAGCTCCCCATTTATCCGCTATTTTTAGTCAAAGTTTTCTTCATTTATTTTGAAAACTATGGTTATGGTTGGTTATGGTTCTATTCCAAGGTTCGTCTAGAACACTTTTGTAAACTAGCAAGTTTATCCAATACTTTTGTTTATAAAGCTGATAATAAAAAATATGACTGAAAATCGAGAAGAAAAACCAAAAAACAACAGAAAAAATAAACAGAAACAGGCGTGAGTCTATGTATGTATGTATGTATGTATTAAGTAAATGTTGAATACCTTAAGCACTAAAATGAATCTGTGTAGGTAACAACACGGTCTAATCACGAGTTTTATTTTTTCAACAAGTCTTACAACAAGCCTTAGTGGTTAAATGGCACACACACATATTCAACCTAAGCTGCCTAAATAGCTGAACATATGCTATTTGTGTTTTTTTTCACCATAATATGTAAAATGTCTGTCCAGGTACATGCAAGTACCACACCATTCTGTTCACAGCCTAACCGTCGAACGTCACTGCGGCATGCATTTCTGCCTACACCGCTGCAGCCGATAAACAGAGCCTATATTTAGAATGATGAACGTGAACGCAGATACATTCCGCCAAATGTATACATTGTTGCACGTAATTTTATAATACCCGATAAAAAAGACGGGGTATTATAAATTGTAGAACTTTCATAGATCAAGTTGGAGATATTCTGGAGAAATGCCAGGTCAGGAGTACCCTAAACTGACGTGCATGTATGAAAAATTTAATGAGAGTGAATAAGGCCAAAGAGGTATGCAAGGATCGTAGCAAGTGGAAATCCGTTGTCTCTGCCTACCCCTATGGGAAACAGACGTGAGTTTACGTTTGTATGTATGTATTATAGATTTGGTGTCTTTGTCTGTCTATGTTTGCATCATAGCGCCTAACAGGTTTGATTCATATAAATGCCATTTTTTTATGAAAGTTAGATTTAATAGAGATGGTCGTAGTGATTTCTTAAATAATTAAAAATAAATGTATAATTTTAAAATGAAGGTAGCCATTGTAACATTAACTTTTCGAGACGACCTACACCTCAGTCTCTCCCGTGACCACGAAGGCTGAAAAGCTTTCGAAACGTCGGGACTAAAATAAAAATTAAACCGCGATAAAATCCGTATAAACTAGTTTTATTTCAAGAGATGGTCGTTTGCACGTTATAGATGTTTCTGTAATAAAATTGACGTCTTGCGGCGAGATAGGTTATTGTAGTAGACATGCTTGTGGGGCTACAAGCTTAGTTGGCGAACACAGATGGCATAGGTTCCAATACTGAAGATGTGGGGATAGTCGTTCAGGTTAAATCTGGATGTTAGAGCTGTGCTCTACATTTTAAATCCCAGTTGAGTTTGGTCAATATGGTTGCTTGATGACTATAGGCGTCACGTATCTTGACAATACAGATATATCGCTTGTATCTCCGAAAGGGTAGGCAAAGGTGTATTATAGTTCGCCGAGCTTATTTCCATATCAACAGTCACACACATAGTCCTGGCCCCACACTAGGTTAACCTGTATCGTGGGTATCATGAACTACAAAGGACTTGCAGTCCCACAACACCCAGACCCGAAAAACATATTTGTGGATCGCACAAACATTTGTCTCGGTGCGGGAATCGAACCCACGGCCTCTCGCTTCGCAGCCGGCTACTCGCCCGCTACATTACACTACCCTGTCTCGAGACAGGGTTCAAGAAATCGTGTAGTATAATATCCGCTTAAATGACGAATATAATCATCAAATAAATGACACAGATAATGACGTTTAAACACGTCACATATATATTTTCCACCTCTTTGAGATAACACAGTGGACTTGCTAATTGTATGTGGAACATTCGATTCTATTTTTATACTGCGTCTAAATTATATTATCAGTAACATAATAATTACATTTTATATAAATTGTCATACATTTAGTATTTATATTTTTGTAAATACTACCTCGGTAGCGCAGTTGTAATGCGTACGCGTTACGATTGCGGTCAACGCTGAGGTCTCGGGTTCGATCCCCGGGTCGGGTAAAGTGGTATTGGGTTTTTCTATTACGAAATGCTCAGTATCAGCCCGGAGTCTGGAATTTGTGACCGGTATGGCGATAGGCTCGCCCCCTATCACATAAGGGACGGAACTACGCTCGGCGAAATGTGGGTGTCCTGGTTACACCTCTGCCTACCCCTTCGGGGAATACAGGCGTGAGTGCGTATGTATGTATGTATGTATTTTTGTAAAAGTATACCAGCGTACCCATTCGGTCACTAACTATGCCCAGCGTTCTGAGGGCCAATTCTCGTAATTTTAATTGTTCAAAATATCATTCCGATCTAATCTCAGCGACAAGAAAGTTGCAAATGGTATTCTGCTAAACCAATATTCAAGAATTTAGAACGCAATGATATCGAAAGTAGAATACAAGTTGACTGAACCAAAACGGCATTCTGGTAACAATTTTGACACTTAACTATTTATAATGCATTTCGTCTATAGACAAACGTCAAAATATTAATTGAGAACGAAATGTGACTGAAGGTGAAGCAGTGTTGCCAAGTGCACTGTAATTACAACAGATCTGCCGTATTTTCATGTCATCTACTGGACACCGTATTTTTATAAATACCGTATATGGAGACACAGTATTTTTTTACAGTCAATATTTCGTATTATTATTGTATACTACTAGACAGGTTATTTAGAAGTAAAACTGCGTCACATAACGCGGGAGTTTGACAGTTCACAAACAGGGAGCGCAATAGGGGTTCTAGTAGAGAGTAAGCGATGATAATATTGAGTTACGGTCAATTGACTGCAACTTAGTAATACAACTAATTTACTATACTACAATTTAATTAATTTATTAAACTACAATTTCTATGTACCGCGCAGCTTCTCTAGTAGTATACATAAAACTCTTTGATTAAACACATTAAAAAAACTAAACCGATATCATCATCATCGCAGCCATCCATTTCTGCAGCGATCGATATATACAAATAAAATGTTAAGTTAGTTTAGGATATAAAGTTTAAAATAAATTTATATTTTACTTAATAATTTAATTATTTCCTTTTTTGTACGACATTTTATTGCACTGTAAAATACACTGTATTTTTTCCCATCAAGCACTGTATTTTTGGCGCAAATACCGTATTTTAATGTGGACACCACGGTATTTTCAAAAATCTGACTTGGCAACACTGAGGTGAAGTGACTGTGAGTTAACTGCAGATAAATTCTTAACTTTATTCTCTTTTACTGCAAGCAACTAAAAGTAGTCAAAATTGTTCGACTTTGTAGACTCGTTATTTCAGTAAAATATTAGAATAATAATGTAGCTTTCTAACGGCCAAGTTATTTTTGAAATCGGCCCAGTAGTTTTTTAGTTTATTTGTTACATACAAAAATACAAAAAATCTTTCCTCTCTAGAATATTAGTGTAGATTAAATTATGAGATCAATCGCACTGTCAAAATTCTCGCCAAAACTCTCGCACAATTCATAATTATTATAAATATGTCCTCAGCAGTGTTGCAAAATCGTAATTCGGTAGAATCTCAAATCTCAATAAAATAATCGCGATTGTGGTTATTTCCGGAAAGGACTGCCTCAGTGGTTCTGTTGTGCCGTTTTCCTTCAGTTATGCCATGGAATAGATAAATTAATTAAATAAATAAAATACATGGAATTAGTCAAATCAATTAATTAAAAAATCATAACCTCCAGTTACGTAATTTTTTAATCACTGAAATTAGTCATATTGTGGGTATTTTATTGTGAGTTGGTAACATTGATTTTGTCGCTTAGGTCATTTTTAATTTCTAGAATTTAGTCTATGGCAGCTGATACGTAAAATTCGGTAAAATACTTGTCAATGGCGAAATGCATAATAATGCGAAGCCATAATTTCAACAAAAGAAAGACATTGAAAGTTGATCGAATTGACAGTTTAAATGCAATTTAACTGAGATGATATCGAATTTTTAAAGGAGCAGAATGCCATATTTTTAATTAATTCAAAATGTAATCTCAGTTCGGTTAAAATTCATTCGCAGTGTCAGTTAAAATAGCAGAATTGGCCCTCTGGTCTCGGGTTCGATCCCCGGGTCGGGTAAAGTGGTATTGGGTTTTTCTATTACGAAATGCTCAGTATCAGCCCGGAGTCTGGAATTTGTGCCCGGTATGGCGATAGGCTCGCCCCCTATCACATAAGGGACGGAAATACGCTCGGCGAAATGTGGGTGTACTGGTTACACCTCTGCCTACCCCTTCGGGGAATACAGGCGTGAGTGCGTATGTATGTATGTATGTATTTTTGTAAAAGTATACCAGCGTACCCATTCGGTCACTAACTATGCCCAGCGTTCTGGACTCATTCTGGTCACATGAACTTCCCAATTGCTTTTCAGACATGCTGTCGTTTTTTTTTTAAGTTTTAGGTACCGAAAGAACGAGGGTAGTTTACAGTATGCCAATAAAAAAAACAAACTCATAGTATATAAGCGCACGTAAGCGGCCCAACGGAAGACCAGCGCTGGTTTTATTACCAGCTTATGCTGAGTTGGTGTCGATTTTGTGACGAGCACATCTATTTTAAATGTTATTTCGTTTTCCTTGTAATTTTTGCTTTTTTCTTTCTATATACTGACTGACCCCGGAACGCGACTCGTCTGAACAAGCCACCATGGCGGATTTTTCACTATGTAGACGTTGGTCGCTATTCAATCCAGCCGGGTACAAAAATGTATCACGTATCTCCCACCAACTATCAGTCTAAATGTGTTAGACCTGTTCGTCAATAATTTTATTGAAATTAAACGCTAATATAAATTAATTGCCATAGTAACTGTTCCTTATCTAATCAATAATATTTTTTATACAATTTGCGTGCAATGCGGTTAACCATTATAGTGCAATTTCCGGCGTCGAACACAGCGGCGAACTACACCCACTAATTGTAGTCGTTAGGCATTGTCTGTTCGAGCACATAGTATGAACATACTCGTTTCTTTTCATATAAAAGTATTGAAAGTAATGATGCTTGCTGACGTACGGTATTTTGCAGTCGAACTGCAAACTGTACTTCGGAGTTATGACGGAACAGATCCGGCCTCCGATCATCCGTCGGTCACATAATTTCAAAATCTCCTTCTGTTTAAACTTGACCGATCAATCGATCGACGTAGCGTAATTAATACATCTACAAACTTTTTTTTTTTATAAATAATTAAATACACCCAACAGTCACACACATAGTCCTGACCCCACACTAGGTAAACCTGTATCGTGGGTATCAGGAACTACGAGGGACTTGCGGTCCCACAACATCCAGACCCGAGACAATTTTTTGTGGATCGCTCAAACATTTGTCTCAGTGCGGGCATCGAACCCACGGCCTCTCGCTTCGCAGCCGGTACTCGCCCGCTGCGCCACGGAGGCTGTCAAATAAATTTTAAAATGGTAATCGTGGTTAAATTGCGAGACCCCTGAACCTGGGCGTAAATGCAATCCTATAAGGCGTTCAATGATTAAGGCACAAACGGAACATCCTATTAATAACACACTTCTATATGATAAATGATAAGCTATCAGTATGAAAACAATTGCAATAATAAAAACATATGACGTCGCGGTGAAAGAAATTTCACTGATAACTGTAAGTAGGTGGTAAAAATGTTTGGTTATATGTAATATCTATTATTATGTGGTATTTTAAAAGATGGCAATTGTAAAAAAAATATGTAAATAATAATTCATCGTAATCATAATCAATTTCAAACCCATTGCACATGGTTCAATTTTGCTATAACAAAATATGTACAGTTTGTGTTGATTCGAATAAAAATTTGTTCAAATAGCAAGTATGTATATATATTGACAGCCTCCGTGGCGCAGCGGGCGAGTAGCCGGTTGCGAAGCGTGAGGCCGTGGGTTCGATTCCCGCACCTTGGCAAATGTTGTCTGATCCACAAATATTTGTCTCGAGTCTGGGTGTTGTGGGACCGCAAGTCCCTCGTAGTTCCTGATACCCACGATACAGGTTTAACCTAGTGTGGGGTCGGGACTATGTGTGTGACTGTTGGGTGTATTTATTTATTTATTTATTTATATACATTTACATATTATATATATACATTTTTATTCGAATCAACACAAACCGTACATATTTTGTTGATGCAAGTCAAACAACAACGAAAAGCTAACCGAGCGAACCCATTAGACGCCGAAGATGTTCAATTGTTGTTTCAAATTGTTGTAAGGGAAACATAAAAAAAATATGATGGAAAATATTCAGTGGGCGGTACCCATAAAGGGTTTCCCAACGTTCAAAAAGAAAAAAGAAAGTATAGAATGACTTAGTTTTAAACAGTGGGGAGTGGTATGGACTGTTGAGACGAAAGTCGCAGGTTCGAAACCAGCCCCAAGTGCATACACCTCTGACTTTTCTAAGTTATGTGTGTATTAATTGTTAATTATCACTTGCTTTAACGGTGAAGGAAACATCGTGAGGAAACCTGCATACCTGAGAATTTCTTCATAAGAATTTCGAAGGTATGTGAAGTCTGCCAACCCGCATTAGGCCAGCGTGGTGGACTAAGGCCTAACCCCTCTCATTCAGTAGAGGAGGCCCGTGCCCGGCAGTGGGGCGTGTATAATACAGGGCTAGTATTATTATATAATACCTACATTTTTCACATCAACTGAAGTATATTTTCCAAGGCTATAATATGATTTAAGTTAATTAGTTACACGGAAATACAAAATTTCAGTAAAATTTAAATTATAATGATATAATCTATAATGGTGTGAATATAAAAAAAGGCTGTTTTGTCATATTATATACACATCCATATAGATTTTTCCAACATATATTTTTTAATATCGATTTATTCCCAATTATTTATGATATTCATAAAAAAAACTACATTCTGAGAATTGCCTGACATTTAGCTACATAGCCTTCGTTAATACCTAGCTCGAGAGGTTTACACAACAGCACATAACCGGGTATTAACGTTATTTACAGAAAGTGAAAGCGTCGTTTTATATCACTGAATGCACGTACAAAAAACTTTTATGCAGTTACATATAAAACCTGGCATTATGTGACTTATTGTATAAGTCAGAACTCAGGACTAACCTAATGGTCGGCAAAGGCAGGCAGGAATCCTTTTTTTTAGAGCACGTGGGTCATCTGAAGGTCAACCGCTCATGAATATCCATAATACACAAATAATCACGGATGCGTAGTAGACCTAAAAAGAAAGGGGGTTGGGAAGAGTAGGGAATTTTGGGCCTCCGGATATCACCGTACGAAACGCAACAGCAAGCTGCTAATTCACGTTGGTGTTTACTAAGATAGTTTTAACAACCCGATCGAGCCGGTCCATTTTGTCTATACAAAAGTGTCTAAAGCGTGACTCTACCACTTGTAAAAAAAACACGTAATTAAAATAGTTATTGTTTGATTGGTGGTTTTTTTTCTAGTAGAATTTTAAAATTTCATCTTCGAACGTACTCCGGGTGCTTTGTAAACTTATAAAAATCCAGAGAAACTATAACGAACGGCGGCTCTAGCAAAGACTCTGCCCACGATCCTTCTAACAATCCGATTCTGTGATATCGTGAATAGTTACTACTGCATTTATCCAGTTCATCCCGCCATCTCCGCAGACTTCAACCACTTTGTGCCTTTATATAATTTCAGAGTAAATTCATCAGAATTTATGTTTTGGACTAAACATTCTACTTATAATCAAGACTTCATTATGCCAAGACTGGATAAATAAAAAAAAACAACGATCCAATCTGCTATCTGTGGAGGCTTGTAAATGGCTTTATGTATTTAATTATGTAAACATACTATCAAAATAGCTGTAAGCGCCCCAAATATAATAAAATAAAATAAACATAAAATAATCTTTTAATTAAAGATCGTAATAAAGGAGGCAAAACATGATGTTTCATAAATCTTTTTCTGGGTAACATTTAGTTTTACAACTAGATGTTTACAATCATTATTGCATGTTCTAAACACCTATCAAGAAGTAAGAGTATATATAGTAGTATATCTCTACAATGGTGACATGTACAACGTCTAAAAAACGTCGACTGACTACATAATTATAAAAAAAAACTCTTGTCGGTTCTATTAAATTGCATTAATCATCGTTTACAAGCCTGTAATAAGGATAAAGGGGGAAACTAGGGAGCAGTTTGATCGATCTAGCTCACGGTATAGCATTAGCATAAACTTCGGGGCATCATAAGAGAAATTGGTGTGTTTTAGAACTCTATGTAAGTTTAAAGATAAATAGTTTTAATATAAAAAATATACACAAACAAAAGACACGCTAAATGAACAAGACAACTTCAAGGAAAAACAACATTTCGCAAACAACTTACCGATCTCTTTCCTTGTGTACTGCCTCTCACCATTGTGCGAGTTGGTCGTTCCGAAAGCCTGACCCATTATCACAGCACTTAGATCACAATTTATTTAAAAAAAAACACCTTCAATCAGCTGATCACTGTTTGTTTGTACGCATGCGCGAGGTCATGACACATACGTGCGCACCCCTTCGTGTCTCGTAACGAACTGACGCGACGGACGACGCGCGGCGAGCCGGCGCCGAGCGATCGTACCGGTGACCGATAACATCCCGTAACCTACATACGAGCGAGATGGGGATACTGCAGTCCGTCTGTTTATCAGCTAGTAGTGCAGGACAGAGTAGCATTGGTCAGATCCATACTACAATTCAATTCAAATTCAAATCATTTATTCTGTAAATTAGATCATAAATATCACTTTTACATGTCAATCATTTTTTATGCTAAATTACAGTTACGACGGCATTTCAGGGATAGAGAGCCATGAGAGTCTAGCCATGAGAAGAAATGCCGAAACAAACTCATGGGTTATGGCCTCTTTTAATGTCCAGACATTGTTTTACAGAATTATGCGAGTGTTATGTACAGAAATTCCTGACAGGTACTTGGCACTCGCACTCACATAAAAAAAAACACAATGAAATAATTATTACTACAAATAAAAAATTTACATGTCAGTATTGTCTTATACACTAATATTGCGCCAATAGAGCAGTCAATAGTAAATACATAATATAATAATAAAAAAAGGAGTACAATACAATGTACTGTTACAATTGCCTTATAGTCCGAGGCAATAGCTTATTAGAAATTGTGTACTTACCTTTATATTGTTAAAGATTGTACCTTTCTGTGTTTTCAGTACTTATTGTGATGAAACCCACTATTATTTTGTTGTATATTACATGTGGCTTATATCTTAAAGATTGTGTAGTGTTTAAGGTGGCGTATTTCTGGGGCCAGAAATTGTTGTAGGACGACCGAGTTATAGGAATAAAACTACAAATATCTAAATGTCTTTAACTTGTAGTTCATTGTTGTGTATCTGAACATGATTTTTATATTCTCTTAATTGTTGTGTATCCGAACATCATTTTTTTAAAAGAAAAGAGAAAGAGAGAGACCATGGGGGGGAATACGTTGAAACGAAGTGTAACGAGTAACTTGTAAGCTACAAATAAAAAATAAAATAAGAATGATTTAAAATACATACCGAGTTTAATTTGATATCCCCACATTAATCTACTTCGTAAACAAGCTATTTTATCCGGTAAACTTTTCCAATACCCCTTCGCGATGAGATAAATAAGTAACTAGATGTAATTCCACATACTGTTTGACTTGCAAGAAGCAAGAGCGAGTGGGTCACCTGATGGTAAGTGATCACCACCGCCCATGTACGCCCACAATACCAGAAGAATCATGGGTGCGTTGCCGACCTTAAAGGAAAGGAATAACTAAGGGATTAGGAAGGGGAGGGCGATATGAGCCTCCAGATTTCTCACTCACCGTACGAAACAAATCAGGAAGCCGCTACTTTGAAACGGTTTTCTGTGAAACAATAGTTACGTCCGGGACGAGCCGACCCATTTGTGCTGTAGACAAAACTGTCGAGAACTCTACTACTTAATACTTTGAAGTTAAATAGCGGTCTGAAATTCGAACCTGCCTTTGGTACACAAAAACGCTTTAACAATGACGCCTACGGCCTGCGCTACTGGATGCAATGCATCGATGATCTGGTAGAGTTCGTGAAGATGTTGCGAGACCAGTGGAAGCAATCAGAAGAATAGCTGATGGTAAAATGTAAACAACCAAAGCGAAATAAGATAAATTGGCTAGAATGCTAATTGGCATACATCTATTACAATTACTAGCTTTTGTTCGTGGCTCCGCCCGCCTGAACGGACTTTTCCGGGATAAAAAGTAACATAATATGACCTAATCCAGGTCATGGTCTACCTGTGTGCCAAATTACGACCGGCCGCCTGCCTGACGTCAACCCCTCTGGGGGGAAATTTTAATCTAATTAACTAAACTTCCTAACGTGTAGGCACTAGGCAATAAAAACTGTAAATTATGTTTATCAATGTATAAACTCACGCCTTTCTAAAAAGGTAACCAGAGGCGCAACCAGTGCATACGCAGTTCACCTAGCTTATTTCTCTCCCAATATGTGATAGGTGACAAGCCTTATCAGGCACAAGGTCCAGTCTCGAGTAACATTTGCAGTGATTTTTCGAATAAAAAAAACTCACAAAATAGTGATTGTCCGTCCTGGGTTTTGACCTCACGGGATCTCATGGGGTTATTGACAAAGTACGCTGTACCAGATTAAAAAGGCGACCGTACCATTTAACATTATGCTGGTGGGATAGCTGACCATTTTGTACACGACTTGATAGCGTAACCATCGTGCACATGGAGAAGATTATAGTGGCTCGTTCAGGCGAGTGTGTTCCGGACTTAGCTAGTTTATATCCAGTAACTTTAGGCCGACATAATTCTGCCATAAACATGATTGCTTTATTAGCTGTTTTATAGCAGAGCGGCAAGCGAGCAAGTCGGTCACCTGATGACAACTGATCATCACCGCCAGTGCACACCCACAAACCAGACGAAACATGGATGTGTTGCCGACCTTAAAGGAAAGGAATGGGAGTTGAGAACGAGTGGGTTATTTGGGTCTCAGGAAATCACAATATATATATTCAAACACGTGCCGTTTCGGTAATGCCTATGGCCCATATCGACCCACAAAAAAGAAGAAAAAATAAAATATTAATAATACTTAACAATTCTGGACTACTCCATAATAAAAATATTGTTATATTTTATTGGTGCCCAGTGTATTTTGATGATGCTATGTATGTTATGTATACATTAGTTGATATGATTTTTATACATAAGTTTCTTTATTTTGTACTGACTTGTCATAAGCGCTATTTTAATTGCCTACATGATTAATAAACTATTTCATTTCCATGGCACCGTATAAAAAGCTGCTATATCTCACGTAACGTACAAAACTGCGTCATGTATTTCTGACAGTGGTACACCGGTCGAGCCGACCTACTAATGCTG
Source organism: Mimas tiliae (assembly GCA_905332985.1). Classification (NCBI taxonomy): domain Eukaryota; kingdom Metazoa; phylum Arthropoda; class Insecta; order Lepidoptera; family Sphingidae; genus Mimas; species Mimas tiliae. The sequence goes on from HG995249.1 coordinate 753,324, forward strand.
TAAACAAAACTGAATACAGCGTGGCTCTACCTCTTAAGGCGGAGAATAGTATAGTGAATAGTAAGTCACGAAACCTCTAAACTCCAAAAAGGACATTTCATATCAAACATCGTCGAAATTTCGGGTAACATTCGAAAAACACTACGTTACAAAACTTAGTAAACAAGGTGCGTTCCGATGCAAACGAGGTTCAGACGATGAATACTAATGGTATGCGCTTCCTCCCGAACTACCTACTTTTACCCTAAATACTACATTACCCTGAATACAAAGAAATGGCATTAACGAAACGTTCTAAGGGCATAGCGGATAACCATATTCAGAAACTTTAGCTATAAGGGCCAACTTAACCCATAGCAGATTATTTTGACCATAGCGTGTAACTTTCGCCACAGCGGTTAATTTTGCTAATAGCATGTAAACTTACCATAGAGATGATTAAGTAAGAATGCACTACGATAAAATAAAGTTATATTATAAAGATAATAAAAATATATAAAGTTATGCATCGACTAATGCGTACACGGTACGGCTGCAGTGCCGAGGTTTCGGTGTCGATCCCCGGGTCGGGTAAAAGTGATATTGGGTTTTTCTATTACGAAATGCACAGTAGCAGCCCAGAGTCTGTAATTGTGTTCGGTATGACGATAAGATCGCCCCCTATAACATGATGGGACGAATATAAGCTCGGCGAAATGTGGACCCTTCAGGGGATACAGGCATAATTCTATATGTTTATAAATAAATTTATGCCTTAATAAAAAGCCAAAAATACCACCAATTATATAGACTGATGAGTTTGCGAAATTATTTAATCTAATATCTATATGTATAGCATAGTATCAGGTTGTATTACACCATAGCAGCCAGCCATTTAAATAAGCCATAAAAAAGCAATGTTTCCATATACCAGATCACGATTGTTAGTATTTAAGTACCCACACGATTACACGTGCTATAAGACGATTATCTTGTCTGAAAATCGTTCAAAATGGATTCATTTTGAACAATTTTCAGAATTTCTCATGATTATAATAATGCCCGGTATGGCGATAGGCTCGCCCCCTATCACATTTTGGGACGAAGATACGATCGGCGAAATGTGGGTGTACTAGTTACCCCTCTGCCTACCCCTTCGGGGATTACAGGCGTGAGTGCGTATGTATAATAATATTATAATCATTAGAATATTATGTTGAATTTGGACTATCCCTTACTCTTCTGAGTCACAAACCTATTATACATATTGCATGTAAACAACTCGCCTAGGGAACCCTTGATAATGTAATTCAAAATGACTCATTGCTAATGTTTGAACATAAAGTGGAAAGTCCAAAAACAGGGACCATATAGTGGTGTGAATGTGGATTTGTTCTATTTTGGTTAAGGTTTCTATAGCAACCGTGGTATCAACCGAACTGACGAATCAACATGGATTAAGTCACCACATTTATGCAATTATGGGTAAAGTGGAACCGTTATATTGGCGCCGATAGTTCAAATGGCTAAGCGCTTGTTTTTTTTAATAGTAAATTAAATAGTAAATTTAGTAGGTAGCAAAAAAAAAATACAAAATGTTTGCAAAAATATAGTCAATAAAAAATCTACAAACTCATTCAAAACAGACATAAACTGATATAATTGTCTACAAATTACATACTTTTCCATCACAGTGTCGCGTTACAGATGCGACTGAACCTTTTGTGGTCCGAGGTTTGTTCCAGTTAGCGACCATAACCGCACCACGGCCTCAATTCTGTATGAAATTTTTCGATGTCACGTTTAAACGTTGTCACGCCAAAACCATGGCATGATCGTAAAATAAATTTTCAGGTGGCGTAATGGATTACCGTTTAAGCCTACACTGACGTTTGTATATCTTAAGTAGGTCCCTGAAGTGAAACAAAAGTGTTACATCCCGGTCCTATTTTAATACGCTTTTATTAGCTTCATACGTAAGTATGTATGTAACGGAAACTTTGAACATGATTTTGACCCACTTCAAAACGTCGGATTAACTCGTAATTACATACTTACCAAGGACCGATGACAATTAAAAAAATTAAATTAATTAAAATAAAAAACAGGCTATTATAAAAAAAACAAAAAAATTATAGTTTTAAAAAACTAAAAGCAGCGTGGGGCTTTAGATATTATCAAAATGATAATTCTTCTACTCATATCTGTCGATAAAATATTTTAAACTATTATTTATTTTTCAATTTTTGTTGGATATTCTATAATAGCGTGTTTGTTAGTCTTTTTAAGCTATTATTTTTTACATTACATCGCACTGGTTCGATGTGGTTTGGCATCGGTCTCACCTCACGCCTCACGCCTATCGAGGCGTACCCTAAAGTTAAGAGAAGATTGGTGATAATCGGTAATATCCGTTATCACGTAATTTTATATAAATGTAACGTCTAACACTTTGTATAATTATCATATATCACCGCAGGGGTAAGTAAAGGTGTAACTAGTGCTGCACCTACGTTTCGAAGAACTTATTTTCGTCCTATCATATGATAGGAAGCAAGCCTATCGCCATACCGGACAAAAATACCAATCTCTGGCAATTCATGACTAATCTTTCAAATAAAAAAAATCGAACATAAATTATGATTGTCCGACCTGAGAATTGAACCTAGGACCTCACGTTTCTCAGCCTTAGTACGCTGCCACTAGATCAAAATAAATCTAATAAATCTACGTAGAATAAAAAATATATGTGGTCAAAGAAAACTAAGGCCTAATTCTTACCGATTTGTTAGCGATTCCTTGTCGATTCCATGATTTGTCATACAGAATGAGGCTATCGAGACGCGACGGTGGTGGACGATACACTGGCTGTAAGGTCGGCGTACCAAGGTATTGAAGTTTGCACTTGACTTAATATTTTTGTGGTTAGATGTATGTTAGCGGTGAAGATTCTTATACTGAGAAATAGTACATAGAAATAAATAGACCTGTGGCTGTACTCAGCGCGCACCGCACAATGCAACGTTAACCGATCCTGAATCGCGCTAGCAAAGTTTGCGCGACGGTTACTATATATACAAGTTCCGAACGTCAACCATTGGAGAGGCCGCGGCCGGTCAGGTACAACATCCGCCTGACTGAAGAACTCCCCTTCGCTAGAAGAATATTTACAACCAGCTCCTCTACACACCCCACAGCTACGCACATAATCCTGACCTCTTACTAAGGTACAAGTTTTATGTCGTGATTATTAGGAACTATGTGGCATTTCGTCCCCCACAGCACGCATACCCAATATAAAGGATAATATATTTGTCGCGATGCCTGGATGAGAATACCCACAATTATTCTTGAGACAATAATTACCAAGTTCTAGAGCCATGCTGTAGACAGTTTTGTCTACGGCATGTATGGTCCGGCTCGTCCGGGTCGTGATCACTATCTCACAAAAAAACGGGCGTAAAGTAGCGGCTTGCTGCTGCGTTTCGTTCGGTGAGTGAGATATCCGGAGGCTCAAATCCTCGTCCCCTTCCCAAACCCTTAATTAACCCTTTTCCTTAAGGTCGGCAACGCGCCCACGATTCTTTTGGTATTGTGGCGTACATGGGTGGTCGAGATCATTTAATGGTGGTGACAGACGAGCAAATAGCGATAACATTAAGTTAACACCCACAATAAATAAATACAGCCAACAGTCACACACATAGTCCTGACCCCACACTAGGTTAACCTGTATCGTGAGTATCAAGAACGACGAGGGACTTGCCAACCCACAACACCACAATATTTGTGGGTCACACAAACATTTATTTCGGTGCGGGAATCGAACCCACGGCCTCTCGTTTCGTAGCCGGCTACTCGCCCACTGCGCCACGGAGCTGTCCATTGACAGCTCCGATAAAAATAATACGTGGCATTGCCACATAATTATCGATTTAGATACTAGATGCAACTGAACGTGCATAATATAATTATTGTAGTTTAAAACTACAAGCCCTTTAATAAATAATTTTAGAGCAATAGAGATTAGCAATTTCGCTGTCTTTCATTATAAGATCTATATTATCTTTATTAGCACGCTTTTATTAGCTTCATACGTATGTATGTATGTAACGGACATTGAACTTTGAACATGATCTTGACCCCCTTTAAAACGTCGAATTAACTCGAAATTTGGCATACTTATCAAGGACCGATGACAAAACAAAAAATTAAATTAATTAATTAATTTTAACTTTATTGAAAATCATTGAAAATAAATAGTAGTTTAAAAAAACTAAAAACACGCTTTTATAGAAAATCCAACTAAAAATGAAAAATAAATACTTACTAGTTTAAAAAAAACTAAAAATGAAAAATAAATAGTAGTTAAAATATTTTATTGTAAGAAAAGCGTGGGGTGCTTTTTAAGATATTATCAGATAATCCTTCTACTCATATCTGTCAATAAAATATTTCTAACTGTTGACACCATGCAGCCCACGCTTTTTTTATAATAAATCTTTTTTTTTTATAGCATAGGCCGGCAAACGAGCAAGTGGGTCACCTGATGGTAAGTGATCTCCACCGCCCATGTACGCCCACAATACTAAAAGAATTATGGGTGCGTTGCCGACCCTAAAGGAAAGGGATAATTAAGGGACTGGAAAGGGGTGGGGTTTGGGCCTCCGGATATCTCACTCACCGTACGAAACGCAACAGTAAGCTGCTACTTTACGCCGATTTTCTGAGAGACAGTGGTAACGACCCGGACGAGCCGGCCCATTCGTGCTATACACACGTGTCTACAGCGTGGCTCTACCACTCTAAAAACATTTTAAACTATTATTTAGTTTTCTTTTTTTTTGTACATCTATTAGGTACTTGTTTACTTATGAAACTGTAATTATTATTTGTGATCCACATTAAATTCTATGAATTACCAGCGCCAATGCTTACCTGAAACAATAAAATACAAACTATTAAGAAACACATAATAATAATATCTAATATAATAAATAAATGCAACAGTGATTTTAATATTAAGATTCAAATATATTCAATACACGGCCTAGTACCGTGTCCCACATTTTGCTAAAAATTACTAAAGCCCGGAACAAAAACTCAATACAGCAACTTTGCCATGAAGTTTATTCCACGAAATGAAACCTAACATTGTATTTATCGGGAAAGGTATAAATTAATACACGCATTTCACTTAAATATCCGAGCACTCGGTAATTCGTATAGTAACATAAATTTAAAAGGCGCCTGGTGGCACTGAACGGCAACGAACTCTTGAAGCGTTTTTGCTATGACTTTTCGATCAGGCGCGTGAGTTAAAAACGGCGCACTACAGACCGAGGCAAACGACACTAATCAAGGACGGATGCAAATGGGCCGTGTTATGGTCACCATTATTTTACTTTAAGTTATGGTATAAACATTGTTTTAGTGAATTTGAAATGGGAATAAAGAGACGATCGACATAAAGGTAGTGGTAACGCTTGTGGACATTGGCACAGAAAACCGACGACGGTGAAGCGGCAACTTTGCTGTTTAGTCAAAACTTCCCAATAATCAATCCTTTTGGCCGTTGACGTACCCACAAGGCTTGTTATTATCTTTGTTTGCCGACCTCCTGATATAAAGAAGAAGAATCATAATCGCATCACTCTGAAAATATATGTATACAACAACAATCGCGTCGAATTGAGATTCCTTTTTTCTATTTTTTCGTTGATTGAAAATAAGAGCTTACTTATTGAAAATTTATATTTAGCCCTATTTAACTCTCCGTAACGATATGAAATAAGATATTATTTTTCTTTGCCCTCATAATTTTAATATGTATTATGAATTACATTATATTCAGTATCTGCTAATGGCGACTACTCAGAAACGCTATAAACTATGCAGTTCGTATTTAACACTCGTGTCTATAGTTTATTTGCGTGGAGCGTTTCGACGAAAAGTAATCGTCTGGGAAGTAACATGGTTTAATATTTTATTACATTGACGTCATCAGTTTATAAATACGAGATGATAATGTGACATGATTTGCTATTTTGTCATGTTATTCCAACCTATCGTAAAGGCCCTGATCATCTCTATAACTCACTCGTCTATTACTGTATCGCAATTTTAAATTTATAATATCCTGTCATTACACTGTTTCGCTAGTAAATCAGCACCAATCACCGAAATTACATATACATACGCACCCACGCCTGTAATCCCCAAAGTGGTAGTCAGAGGTGTAACCAGTACACCCACATTTCGCCGAGCGTATCCCCGTCCCATGATGTGATAGAGGGCAAGAGCCTATCGCCATACCGGGTACAAATTCCAGACTCCGGGCTGATACTGAGCATTTCGTAATAGAAAAACCCAATACCACTTTACCCAGCCCGGGGATCGAATCTGAGACAGCGTTGGCCTCAATCGTAACGCGTACGCATTACAACTGCGCCACCGAGGCAATCACCGAAAGTAAAATCATCATATTTAAAATATGGATCGGCGGGGCTGACTCGTACGTCATCACATATACGAGTAACAGAACAAAGAGATAAATATAAAATGAGCGACTGTCGGGTATAAATGATTTCTAAATGGCTGAACATATTTTTCCTAACACACTCGTAGCTAAGAACCAACTTGCTTTATTCTTTTTTTTAACTTGGTACGGCAAAGGAAATACTTATACTGATTGATTAATACTGTTACTGTTAGAGTGGTAGAGCCACGCTGTAGACACTTGTGTCTACAGCGGTACAAAAATTATCAGATACACCCTTCTCCTTCTTCTACCTGCCCCTATCCCACTCGCAGTGGGTCGGTGCAACATGTTCTTTAACACATGTTACAGAAAGATTAGGCTTGTAATTTTTACGACCGACCACCTGCCTGATGTCAACCCCTCTGAGGAGAAAACACACAGACCCGAAACATGATTTTTGTGCATCACACAAACATTCTCGGTGCGGGAATCGAACCCGCAGCCTCTCGCTTCACAGCCTGCTACTAGCCTACTGCGCCATGGAGGCTGTCCGTGCCCGATCAGATACACTCCTACCAGGGCAAAAACAGTTTTAGAATACCCGCATTAATATTAGCTACTCAGTTGTGAGCTACGATGCCTTAGAAAGACAAAGGTTGACAGCCTCCGTGGTACAGTGGGCGAGTAGCCGGCTGCGAAGCGTGAGGCCGTGGGTTCGATTCCCGCACCGAGATAAATGTTTGTGTGTTCCACAAATATTTGTTTCGTGTCTGGGTGTTGTGGGACCGCAAGTCCCTCGTAGTTCTTGATACCCACGATACAGGTTTACCTAGTGTGCGGTCAGGACTATGTGTGTGACTGTTGGGTGTATTTATTTTTTTACTTAATTATGCATCCATCGTCTTTCAAATGAACGTCCTTTTATCCCTTCAAAGTAACAACAAACAGATGCAATTATATTTAACACAAAGCGGAGACCAGAACCGGCTCGTTGTCTGCACGTTGACCCACTGCACATAAATTAGGCAGTTTTAGTTTATTTTCGTTAAATTAAGTCGTTGGGAAATAACTGGTGCATACCACTTGATGTTTAGTTTTAATTTCGTATAGGGGGACATTTTGAGCATGCGGGATTCTCTTTAGCATACTAAAATACGTTATTTGTCCTGTGAAACAATGAAGTATCTAATCAGCCTTTGCATATTGCATTTCATTATTAAAAAGAGTTAAAAGAACTACGTGTTACTGCTAGGCACGGGCGGCGCGCGCCTCGTCTACGAATGAGAGGGGTTAAGCCATAGTCTACCAAGCTGGCCTGAGTACATACCTTCGATATTTTTGTAGTCTTGTTGAATAATTATAGGACTTAGAATACCCCAGGAATTCTGGCCTCTGCATATCTCTCTCACAGTAAAAAAACGCAACAGCAATCAGGTACTTTACGTCGGTTTTCTGTGAGGAAGTGGTACCAACCCGGTCGAACGTTAAGCTACACAGTATATGTATAATATGTCGCGTACAGATGTAATTTCCGCCGGTCCAGCGATGGTGTCGTATACACTAACTAATAAATCAACACGTAATACGGCAGACCTGTTTTGATCTGAGTACCACCATCAATTATATTTTCATAAAAGTAAGACTAATTACCCTTCTTTCTGCCTGGCGTTATCCCGGCTTGATGCCAGGGTTCGCCTTTCTATCACGATTTGACGGTGGTGATTTGGTATTATGTGGGACAACCCGCCGTCTGACCCCCACAACGAAAAACAAGTTTCACCATTGTCTCGTCCGTTAATAAGCAGAGTGTACCACCTTTTTTATTCTGGCTCGGCAAAGTGACTAGGTACTCTACACCTCATGGTAAGTGTAGCGCCAAAAATAGAGTCGACAAAAGACAGAGAATGTATCTATCGTAGGTCAGCAACATTATGACCGCCAGCCTAATTGCTTCTTCACACTCTGTTAAAAGGATCCCATATTGTAGGAAGGAGGGAACACGTTTTCCGGCAAATTATTCCACAGCTTTATGTTCCGACAGAAGTAAGATTTTGTGAACCTTGCGTGCAGGTGAGGTTGGCTTTTGGCTCAAAATGTTGGTGGCCATAACCTTTTCCAATTGCAGAAAAAGTTATCTCAATCTAAATAATGTCTGTCAATCAGACAATATCCCACTAAACTGGATATGTGTTCGTCTAATGAGCAAGCTAAATAATCTAAACAATTGTTAAAGTTTAACATCGCGTTGAGTTATACCATCTGGACAAATATAATGCTAAGTATCTAATTATCCCACAAAGAAACTGCAGCGGCTGGCACACCCACGCGCCCCTTCCAGCGAGTCCGTCGGCACAAAGAGTAGGGCTCCTAAAATAACTGATGTCATTACAGTTTGTGGGTTACTGACACAAGACCTTGGGACGTGGGACGGAATGGCATCGTAATTTAACATAGTAAAATAATAATTATGCTTTTTATACAATATGTTACAAAAACCCTGTTGGGCGTTGTAACTGTGATATCAGAATCGATATTCAAACGTAATGAAAAATCTGTGAGACGAAAATTGGACTAAGTATAAAAATAATTTTATTTATTATTTAAACTTTAATTTATTCATTATTTGTAAACCGTATTTCGATTGATTACCTCTGCATGAGCGTCGGCTTGGAACCAGAGTGAGATAGCAAGCTGTGGCGTCTACGTACATCAAACGCGCCGTGCCGCGGGCCCGGCATCAGTCAGGTGTTCATCACTTTTCAGATGAAAAATAATATGTTAATTTTTCTAAGGATAATATGTCACATCAATTTAACTATTTTTACTAAGCTGTCTATATGTCTGTCATCACGACCCAAAAAGGGCCGACAAGGTATTTGTTACACAGTGTACCTATGTAAACAAAAACTACTAACATGTAGAATTAAAGCTAAGAAATAAGATAATGATACCCTACTGACATCCATATGATAGCCTCCGTTTTGTGAAGAACACGGGTTCAATCCCGAGACAATGTTTGAGTGATCCACAACATACATTTCTTTTGTGTCTGGGTGTTGTGAGAATGTAAGCCCCTTGTGTGATGCCCATGAGACCATGACACAAGATTTGTATTTTTCGTATGGGGTCAGACCTATGTTTTTTTTTTAATATTAGATTGAATGACGAGACGAGCAGGTCGCTCGCCTGATGGTAAGCGCCACGCCTGCTCATAAACAGAAGCAACGCCACACTGAACTTTAAATAAAGCACTGCATGACACTGGACTGCGCTCGTCACCCCGAGACATAAGGTGTTAAGTCTCATAATGCCCCGTAATTACACTGGCTTCAATGTCCTTCACACCGGAACACAACAGTGCTTACACACTGTTGCTTGGCGGCAGAAATAGACAAAGCGGTGGTACCAACCCAGCCGGTCTCTCGCAAACGAGGGACCTACCACCTTGCAATAATAATTGTAGGAATTACTTTTTATTCATTAATGTATTAATAACGAAGTTTTAGCGCTCGATTTGATATCCCCGGAGCTGCAAACTGATTTACATAAAGGAGTAGAATAGTGTACGCCATAGTTTAATGAATATACGGTGCAGACGCTATTATTATTTTAAAAAGTGTTACAAAATGTAGAAAACGTACTTCTTGTTCATAAAACTGTTTCAACTAGACAAAGAACAAAGAAAACACTGGAAAATACATTCCCCTATCCTTTTGTTACGCACGTTGGTATGTTAATGAAATGACTTATAAATAATAAATAAATTCACCCAACAGCCACACACATAGTCCTGTCCCCACACTAGGTAAACCTGTATCTTGGGTATCAGGAACTACGAGGGACTTGCGGTCCCACAACACCCAGACGCGAAACAAATTTTTGTGAATCACACAAACATTTGTCTCAGTGCGGGAATCGAACCCACGGCCTCACGCTTCGCAGCCGGCTACTCGCCCGCTGCGCCACGGAAGCTTTTACTTATATTACGCTAATCGTTTGAAAGTAAAACTTTGTGTTAAGATTTTACCAAAATTTTCTTTATCACCAACAACACTTATCCTTAAAGCTTGACTAGAAACTATATTCATTTAATGAGAGAAAATTAGGTAATAAATTAGGTAATAAATTAGGTTTTGGTCGCTCGCCTGATGGTCAGCGCAACGCCTGACCATAAACAGAAGCAATACCATACAGAACTTTGAATTAGATGGCGCTTGTCTTCCGAGATACATACATACGCACTCACGCCTGTAATCCCCGAAGGGGTAGGCTGAGGTGTAACCGGTACACCCACATTTCGCCGAGCGTATTTCCGTCCCATATGTGATAATAGGGGGCGAGCTTTCTTTCTTTTCAATACCAGTTTACCCGACCCGGGGATAGAACCCGAGACCTCAGCGTTGACATCAATCGTAACGCGTACGCATTACAACTGCGCCACCGAAGCAGTCTTCCGAGATATTAGATGTTAAATCTCATATTTTCACTGGCTTTAATGTCCTATGTATTTTTTTAAGACGAAACGAAGATAGAACAAAGTGACTTCTGAGATCAAACACAAAATATCCATTGTCATGACCGCAACTGCCGCAAATAAAAGTGAATAATGTAAAAGTTTCACCTCTGTCTGCTCCGTAGCGGACATTTATTATAATTTAGACATTTGAAATAAACCAGTATTAAATCTCTCTTTTGTTTTGACATAGTATTTGAAGAACTGTAGAAGAAAGTTTAAAGCCACATTATTTATCAAAATTATGTACTGAAAATCAACGTTCTTATAATCTGCGTCCAACATTACACAAAATTCTTCATCTCTGTTAAATAAAAAAAAAGCCAAGAGAAAACGGACCGAATTGAGATCCTCCTCCTTTTTTGAAGTTGGTTAAAACGATTTTAATACCCTGATATTTTATATTATTCTAATTGTGGCGTATACACTACACTCTGTTGAAATTGTTTCTAACTTTAAAGATGGCAGACCAAACTTAATGGCATTCTGTGACACAATTACTGTGACCTGGCTCCGATCCACAATACAATAGACACTAGTCGATCTTCCGAACAGACTTTAGCTCAAAAATCCAAAATCCGCTGTTAACTTTAAATCAACACACATGAGCTAAGGCGCAAGACCAACATAAAATTCCATCAGAAATGTAAACCGACCTGCGATTGAAGCTCTTCAGCTTTTTTTTTTATTCAATTCGGATAGCTACCGTTTATCTCCTCCATTCTTATAATGAACAAACCCGAGTTCATTTATTCACTACTAGCTTTTGCTAGCGGCTCCGCCCGCGTGAATTGACTTTTCCGAAATAAAACGTAGCCTATAACCGTCTCCAGGGTCCCATCTATCTCTACATCAAAATTAATTAAAACCGGTTCAGTGATTTAGGCGTAAGAAACAAATAGTTTTTTTTTTCATAAAAAGTATCCTATGTTACTTCTTATACCTCCAAGAATATGTGTACAAAGTTTCATGATGATCGGTTAAGTAGTTTTCGCGTGAAAGCGTAACAAACTAACTTACATTCACATTTATAATATTAAGTATGATTATTAACTACCATGAGCTTGTTTGTATTCGGATGTTGGAAATTAAAATTATCGGATCTGATAGCGACGCGACGTTGTTTCAGTAGTGTTTCCGTGCAAGTTATGAATAATAAAATACGTTTCTATTAATTAACTAATAACTTACACTGTAAATATTATGTTTATAGGACAAAGAGCAAATGAGCAATAGGGTCGGCTGACGGTAAGTGATCCACAATGCCAGGGAAATTACGGATACCTTACCGCTTATGGGGGAAGTTTGTTCGACCTACATTCTTCCACCTGCCCTTGTCCCACTCGCAGTGGGGTCGGCGCAACATGTTTTTAAACACATGTTGCAGATTGACGTCTACCCGTCTGGGGTGAAAACATCCATACCCGAAACAAATATTTGTGGATCATGCAAACATTTTGTTTCGGTGCGGGAATCGAATCCGCGGCCTCTCGTTTCACAGCCGGCTACTCGCCCACTGCGTCACGGAGGCTGTCACACGTACTACATTTATTACAGAAAAAGTCTCACTAGAATACCCCTTTTTTATTGCCTAGATAGGCAGACGAGGTGACGGCCCACCTGGTGGTAAGTGGTTACCGCCGCCCATGGACCTCAGCAATGCCAGAGCACAGCCAAGCCGCTGCCTACCGTCGATCATCATATTATTAGCAATAAATTTGTGAATTGCTAACTGCCGCAGTCAGAGGTGCGTGCCCATGCTCTACACCTGACAGGGAGTATTAACAGTCTGCACATCATATCCTTTGTGAGTGTAATGTCTGGCATGATGAGCGCAACATTATTGACATTTATATTATATTATGATTAAAAACATCGCAAATCCCCCTCCTCTTCCCAATCCCTTATTATCCCTTTCCTTTAAAAAATTATGCTAGACAATATGCAAATAACATCTGGAGTTGTATACTATATGGATCTTATGAAGACTAGGAGGAATTTCCGTGCATTCCGGCGTATTTGCCATACCTATTATTGGAATCAATTTTAACAAGCTCACGTGACCCACTTATGACATCCGTGGTGCCTTACATCTGGCTTCTCCAGTTGTAAATGTCCTTGTGCCTTAGGTTAAGACCTCCTTAGTTTATTATTTTGTCTCCCGCTTTGCTTCGAAGGGAAGTGGACAATTATTATTTCCAACTCCTCCCTAATTTTCTATTTACCAACTGTTACACTAGAATTTACTTCAAAGTATTTCATAATGACGAGACGCCCCCCTTATTAGACATTATAATGTAACAGAAACAAAATTCGGGATGTAAATAAGGGAATTAACATTTAGTTGATATTCAACTCGAAACATTGAACGAATAATGAATGACAAAATTCAATAACGGACGCGGCGCCATTCGCTAATATTATAACATTAGTATGTATTTAGTTTGTTCGATTACTTACTTCATTGACTCTAATCAAAGACTTTAATGTATACTACAAGACAGGCCGTGTAGAAGTAAAATTGCGTCTCATAACACGGGAGTTTGACAACTCACAGACAGGGAGCGGGATAGGGGTTCTAGTTGCGAGTAAGCGAGATTGTAGTATTGAGTTACGGTCAATTGACCGCAACTTCGTGGTACAATGTCTATGTACCGCGCAGCTTGTCTAGTTGTATAAATTAAAGTCTTTAACTCTATCTTTAATTAGAGTTACTTTTTCATTGGCCATCTGACAGGCAAGCAGACAGCCCACCTAATGGTAAGTGGTTACCGACCTCGATGAACACCAGCAATGCCAGGGAGACACTGCCAAGTCACTGCCTACCGTGAAATAGTTGAAGAAGTTGTCATAGCGCTAAGGAGACACCATGTACATAACATAGTTCATTCCAGTTCACTTATCCATTACTTTTTTTTTGTTTTTTTATTAGCTTGAATGACGAAACGAGCAGGTCGCTCGCCTGATGGTAAGCGTCACGCCTGCCCATAAACAGAAGCAACACAACACAGAACTTTGAATTACAAAACACTGCATAGTATTGGCCTGCGCTCGTCACCCCGAGACATGAGATGTGAAGTCTCATAATGCCCAGTTATTTCACTGGCTTCAATGGCCTTCAAACCGGAACAGTGCTTACACACTGCTGCCACCAACCCAGACGGACTCTCGCATACAAGTGACCTACCACCTTGTAAAATTACTGCATTATTATATGTCTATTCAGATAATAAATAAAATAAATAAAAAATAAAAAGCCTTTTATTTCTTGCAATATCTTAAAACAACAAGTTACAGAAAATGATTTCATCTATAATCTATATATTTTTTTTATTTTTTTATTTTTTAATTATATAAGGGTTAGTAATCTTTATTAAGTTGAGTTAGTTGATTTAAATAGGTAGATAAATAGAAGTTTTAAGTTAGTAATTTTAGTATTTTACCTTTATTTTGTTTTATTAATGTTTTAGTTCATATGTGTTCACAGATAATATTATTCTGTTTTGTTTTGGTATATTATTTGTTTTGTGTTGTTTCGTTTTAAGTGTCATAGTTAAATTTTAAATAGATCATTTTTTATTATGCAAGAACCCCTCTACAGGTGAAGGCCTCCTCCAAATTTTGCCATTTTTCTCTGGATTGTGCCAATTTGAGCCATTGAGTACCTGCTAATTTAACAATGTCGGTCTCCCATCTAGCATAAGGTCTTCCTATTTTGCGTTTGCCTTGTGGTCCTTTCCATGCTGTCAATTTTTTTGTCCATCTCTCGTCTTGAACACGTGCTACGTGCCCCGCCCACTTCCATTTTAATCTTAGGGCATGTGTTAGTGCGTCAGTTGATTTTGTTACCTTTCGTATTTTTGTGTGTCGAATTTGTTGTAGCTTTTTGATATTCAACATACTGCGTTCTATTCCTCGTTGGCAAGTCACTATTTTGTTTCTTAACTTGTTGTTGAATTTCCAAGTCTATTCAGATATCCTCAGATAACTCTAAGGAGCCATGGGGAACATCCGATTGTCGATTCTTCTGTAGACTTGAATTAAACCTTGTCAATAGATGTTTTGTGTAACAATTTTATACATACGCACTCACGCCAATCCCGAAGGGGTAGGCAGAGGTGTAACCAGTACACCCACATTTCGCCGAACGTATCTCCGTCCCTTATGTGATAGGGGGCGAGTCTATCGTCATACCGGGCACAAATTCCAGACTCCGGGCTGATACTACAGCATTTCATAATAGAAAACCCAATACTACTTTACCCGACCCGGGGATCGAACCCGAGACCTCAGCATCGGCCTCAATCGTAACGCGTACGCATCACAACTGCGCCACCGAGGCAGTCAGCAATTTCATTGGCGCGATATAAATATAAAGCTGGAATCTTATTCCCAAACACCAAAAATTATTTAGATGAAATTGAAGTATAGTAATACAATACTTAAGAAACACATGTCACACGTATAATACGTTGCAGCACGAGCCGTTCCAAAACGCTAGTGACGTCACGGTATAAAAAACCCCCCAAATTACAGCAGTCAATGTCAAAGCTTGCGTAGTTTCTAATAAAGTTACAGACACTCGTCAGCTCGACCACATCTCCGCAGTCGTATTTCAATTAAATCAACCTCCGTAGAGCAGTGGGCGAGTAGCCGGCTGCGAAGCGAGGGGTCGTGGGTTCGAATCCCGCACCGAGACAAATGTTTGTGCGATCCACAAATATTTGTTTCGGGTCTAAGTGTTGTGGGACCGCAAGTCCGTTGTAGTTCCTGATACTCGATACAGGTTAACCTAGTGTGGGGTCAGGACTATGTATGACTGTTGGGTGTATAAAAAAAAAATAAAGTTTTTAAACGTTGCTTTTTATGTAATACAAATCCGCGATGTGCCGTCAGCCGGCGACCTTGTACGAGCTGCCGTTTATTTTAACTCTCGATTAACTCGCTGCGTGCTTACTGCGTATAAATACGCATTCAGGTTTTTAAATGTTTTCTTTTTTATCCTGTCACAAAAAAGTGACTACACTCGACATGATGTTAAGTACAGTGCAGTGTAAATAAAATGCCGACCGTCAAGAGACATTACGTTCCTCGACTTTCTGCAGAATTATGCCGGACTGAAGTTACTGGATTGAATTTTTGGGAATCACAAACATTTATCTCAGTGCGGGATTCGAACCCACGGCCTCTCGCCTCGCAGCCGGCTACTCGCCCGCTGCGCCACGGAGGGTCAGTGACACTTTAGTTCTCACAATCAACTGAGCAACAGGCGACGCAATGACGACACACCATCGCCTCGCATTACTGGATGGTAGATCCCTCGTATGTGAGCTGGTTTGAAACCACCGCTTTGCCCATTTCTGTCCACTTTGTCTGACAAACAGCAGTGTGTAAGCACTGTTGTATTTCGGTTTGAAGGACATTGAAGCAAGTGCGTTAGGCGAGTGAGCTGTTCGTCTCATCATTCAAGCTAATAAAAAAACCAACCCGGATTAGACTAACGTGGTGGGATCACGGTTTAAACACTCCTCCTTACAACAAAATGAGGACATTTGCCCAGCAGCGGTATTATTATGATAAAAATTTTAAACAGAAATAACATGGAACTGATTCGGTGAGTAAGATATCCGGAGGCCCAAATCCCCCTTTCACCAATCCCTTAATCCCTTTCCTATAAGGTCGGCAACGCGCCCATGATTCTTCTAGTATTGTGAGAGTACATGGGCGGTGGAGATAACTTACCATTACGAGACCCACTGCTCGTTTGCCGGCCTATGCAATAAAAAAAGAAAAAACACTCATATTTGCGAAATGAAATGAAATGAAATAATTTTATTCATCATGTAGGCAATTAAAATATTTATTAATGACAAAACGCTTATGACAAGTCAGTACAAAATAAAGTAACTTATGAATAGAAATCATATCAATTACAGACAACTGCTTGGCAGCAGAAATAGGAAAAGCGGTGGTACCAACCAAGACGGCCTCTCACATAAGAGGGACTTACTACCTAGTAGTCTTTGAAGAATTAAGTTGGATAGGTATGGTTGGTGTAGGCCTTGATCCATTGAAATGAAATGAAATAGTTTATTAATCATGTAGGCAATTAAAATAGCGCTTATGACAAGTCAGTACAAAATAAAGAAACTTATGTATAGAAATCATATCAACTAATGTATACATAACATACATACCATCGTCAAAATACACTGGGCAACTATAAATTTTACAATATATTTATAATAGTTCAGAATTGTTAAGTATTATTATTATTATAATTGTTCTCTGTTTTAAGGGTCGATATGGACCATAGACTGGATGGAAATGGACGAAGACTGCCGTATAACACGTATTACATTAACCGGAGTACTGTAGCTACGCAGTCATTTTTCATTGTGCAAACCAACTCAATAAATATCAACTATATCTTAAAATTGCTCGCACTAACCAACCGGGAATCGAGCCAAACCTCGTTATTTCTGAAGTACCGTTACAGCTTTGCAGCTAAGTCATCAATTTTGTTATTAATTTCCACATCATTATTACTGTGTGATATGACTTCTACACATCATACGGATTTTATTAACTACGAACGGAAGTCAAAGCTATCAATCATAATATATGCTACTAAAGTTCGTATTAGAATATCTCTCTATTCTAAAAAAAAGTAACTGGCGCCGCCGCCGCTGCCAAAAGCTTGTCACGCTATCTCCTCCGAAACCACTGGAGGTATGGGGTCGAGACCGATACCAATCGATGCAGAATAATGTGAGGAAGAAAGTAAGATATATCAGATATTCGTCGGACTTAGTTTTTTTTTATTTTATGTTTTGTGGAAAAACATGGGCAAAGCCCCTAGTACTAAAGAAAAAAGTAAGAAATCTCACATGTGGTTTTCTATCAGGCCTTAATCCCGGCCTTTTGCCAGAGTCTGCCTTCCTACTTAAACGTTTCCACTTCGGCCGGTCTTACATCATCATATCATCATACATCCATCATACGGGTATCCGTAATGTGACAGACAAATCTCACATTTGTTGGTATTTATTCAATAACCTTTGCTCGCGACTCTGCCCGCGTGAATGGCCTTTTCCGGGATAAAAAGTAGCCTATGTTACTCAGTGATAATCTAGCTTCCTAACGGCAAAAGAATTTTTGAAATCGGTCCAGTAGTTTTTAAGTTTATTCGTTACATACAAAAATACAAATCTTTCCACTTTATAATATTAGTGTAGATCAATGCATTAGATAACGCAAATGTAGGTACTTATTTCGTGGATCAAAATGGACACAAACCATGAGTACAAATACTATTTTACTTTCTTCTCGATATTATGGCAGAAAGACGTCAACTGAATACACGAAATATCGTGCTGTTAAGCGTAAAGTATTGTAAAAGACGACGAAAGTGATTCAAGGGTATTTGGCTCATCTCTAAAAGCTTTGTAACGCCACAACAGCTATGAAATTATGGTACGCTTGGTTTATTTTCAAATTAAAAGACTTGCGCCGTCTATTTGGTTATGTTGTCTGCAATCCCATTCTAGAAATTTCCAGCATCTCCCCCCAACCCAGGAGCCAAGAAGCGAAAAATGGATAAAATTGCCCTGCCCCATAGCAAAGTAATGTAATTGCCTAGTGTATTTGACGATGCTATGTATGTTATGTATACATTAGTTGATATGATTTTTATACATAAGTTTCTTTATTTTGTACTGATATGTCATAAGCGCTATTTTAATTGCCTATATGATTAATAAACTATTTCATTTCATTTCAATGGATCAAGGCCTACACCAACCATACCTATCCAACTTCAATTCTTCAAAGACTACTAGGTAGTAAGTCCCTCTTATGTGAGAGGCCGTCTTGGTTGGTACCACCGCTTTTCCTATTTCTGCTGCCAAGCAGCTGTCTGTAAGCACTGTTTTTTGATCGGTTTGCAGAACATTGCAGCCAGTGAAATTACTGGACATTGAGAGTGAAGAATCTGTCTTGAGGTGACTTGCGCAGTCCAGTGCCATACAGTGTTTTGTAAATCAAGGTTGTAATAGGCGTGGCGCTAACCATCAGGCGAGCGATCTGCTCGTGTCATCATTGCGGCTAATAAAAAAGACACGAATCAGTCGCTACCGAACGTTCGTTGAATTATTTCACAACAGATATTGTGGTAGGTCATCACGAATCATTATCAATGTCACTACCGGTTGTTGTCGACCGATAATAGTCGAGCCATGTAAAACAAATGTGGGCGAGCTATAAACTTACGTCATAATGTTCACACGCGCGATTTTTTGTTGTTGCATTTACTACGGTATTAAGGTATGCACGTGTATGCACGAAATTGCAATAGTGTATTTTTTGTAATATAAGTAGAAATAGTGAATATGTTAAGAACAAAGAGTTGTGGAGTGAATAAAAATATGGCGAAAATTGAGAAAAGTACACTGAGGTGGTATGGACGTATTGAAAGAATGTATGATTGGAGAATCATTCATAATGTATACTGATGAAACATATACATTGCAAAATACTGCATGGCATTACCCTGCGCTCATCACCTTGAGAGATTCGTAGTCAAGTCTCATAATTCCCAGTAATTTCACTGGTTTTAATCTAATAAAAGTTGTGATAGTTTTTGAAAACGATGACAGGTTCAATTTCTCACCATACATCGATAGTGTGGAGGAGCCATGCGTAGCTACTATCTGAAACCATGCACAACTAAAATGAATACTATGAGTAATTTTATATTACACTAGCTGTTTGTGCCCGGCGTCGCCCGGGTGAATTTCATGTCTCTATCGTAAGTTGTTTAGGCTGTGCGTTGACTGTTTATACAAAAATATCCAAATTTTGCAAAAAAAAATCAGATTAACCTTATGGCAATTACGAACACAACAAAAGCAAGACACCTAGGATCCTTTTGGATCCGACTAGATACTCTGCCTTTAGCATTTTCAAATATTAAAACCGTCTATGAAAAACAATCGTCTGTAATCACGTCTGCGGCTAAATTATGATATGTCAAGCGAGTCGTTGGTGTTTGAAATGATTAGCCAAGACTTATAGACCGTGCGGCCCCGATCGCCACATTCGACGCGGAGTCGCAGCCAAAAACGTCGGTTCGGGGAACTCGAGTTGTTCGAGTCGCCTCTTTAATGTGAACATAATATAATGCGTGACAACTGACAGTACATGATACAGAAAATTATTAAGACTCAAATGTTTGAAAGTATAGCATAGAACAATGACGAAATTGCTGTTAAAGATCTCGTAACAAATTAATTATCAATATTTTTTTACTACTACATACTCATACATCATCATCGTATCATTAATATAAAGGAAGTGTATTAACGCTGTGAAACAGGCGATGACCTGGGTTCGTTTCCAAAATGGACAATCAAACATTTGAGTATTTCGATTTAATAATAGTAAAAATACACTTAAATTGCCCAAGGAATTTATGCCCATTATGGCGATATGATTATCAAGGGCCGGAATATAGTACGACGAACGGTGGGTGCATCAGTTGCACGATGCACTTATGTCTGCTGTCTTAGAATATTTTAATGAGTTTATACATTTTTATTAATATCAAATAAAAGTCGTCGCTTAGCTAACAATACCGCGTAAGTTAAATTGGCTTAGTTTTCAGGAGAGACAAAACACTGAATATATTTATGAACATATGTGATCCAACCAATGAGTTGCGACAGAAGTATTTGAATATCGTGCTTTGTATGGTTAATAAAAAAAATATGTGTAAATTCATTGGATACGCGCCAAAAAAAACTATCTAATGACAATATCACATGGTCAATTTTCAAGATACATACGCGGTATTGATAATTAAGCGACGAAATATAAAAATGGTGTACGAGGATCAAGAGAGATTAGGATATTCATCAAAAGCCTGTTAATATAATTCAAAACAACATACGAATAAAGCAGATGAAACCTTGCTACAAGGGAAATGGCAATATTAACATTTCACGAATGATAAATACTTTAAGCCCACATAAGTACGCCGCCGCGTGCTGACCTCAGATACGAAACACCGTTAAGACCTACTGTTATTTCCTCGTGTGTACATTCACTTGCATTCAAATAAAATGATGCAGTGATCAATTGCTTTAGGTATTTTATCCTGGCTCGGTGAAGTGACTAAGTAGCGTTTGAAATTCCTTATACGCTTCTTACTGCCTCAGTGGCGCAGTTGTAATGCGTACGCGTTACGACTGAAGCTGACGCTGAGGTCTCGGGTTCGATCCCCGGGTCGGGTAAAGTGATATTGGATTTTTCTATCATGAAATGCTTAGTATCAACCCGGAGTTTGGAATTTGTGCCCGGTATGGCGATAGGCTCGCCCCTATCACATTATGGGACGGAGATACGCTCGGCGAAATGTGGGTGTACTGGTTACACCTCTGTCTACCCCTTCGAGGATTACAGGCGTAAATGCGTAAGAAGTACTTCCTCAGCATACGCGAGAATGTGTATCTGATTTTTGCCAAACCTTGGTTACGTGTGAAACATTTTTCCACACAATATCGGGCTTGCAACGAAAATAAAACAACCACCGGCCTTGCGAAAATTGGGCTAACCGACTATTTTTGATGCACCGCTTTGTTCCGGAGTGCACTTACCAACGAGAATTTATTTTAACGTTTCACGTAAAACCCAGTTCCACTCAACTGCTACTAGCGTTCTAGAAGTTTGTAAGTTGTTAACTTGTTCTTTGACCACATATTTTTTTGCAATTTCAACAAATAAATTTAGACATCATTTTCATTCATTCTGCATAGCGAAATTAGCACATTAATAAATATATCTTACTAGTAGGTCAATATTTACGAGTAATTTGACCTCGATACGAAGCAAAACATCCGCAAGAACCGTAAAGTCAGATCTATCTTTAGTGAGTTACCCAATAAAAAAATGCATTCGCAAAATATCCACGGAGCGATAAATTAAAAACGATCAGCCGTAATGGATCTGAGACAAGTTCTTAAAGCCAAGAGATTTATTGATACAGACGCGAACACGCGAATACAAGAAACGTTTCGCACATAAAACTGTATATAATAATAAAATTATAATTACCACCGCGACAGTATATAGCTATCTAGAATTTCTGTTTTTACGATAATTTCTTGACGAAATATATTTTGGAATAGATCTTAAACCCAGCAAGTCCAAGGTGATAGTGCGACCTAAATGTCTCGATTTCAAGTTGGTCATGTTGCCAGATGTGTAGATTCTCAAGGAAAACCAGAGCCAATTTAACTTCAAGTTTTTTATACATATCCATAAAGGAAATATCGACAGGAGGAAATGCTTATACAAAATTATCTACTTTATTACTATAATATCTGGAAAACAAAATTAGATAAACGTCTTATCTGTATAAGGTCTGTAGAGATCTACAGGCTGACTTAAATGAAAAATGTTTTGAATAGGTATCGTTATTAATAAAAAAATCAGTATAAAGAAAACTAGGGTCTATTGTTACGAAGCGGCATTGTGGCGAAGTGGTGAACTTTGCCATAAAACTACCTGAACCTTAACAAAGTACAAGCCTACGTTGAGCCTGTATAGACCTATTGTATACGGATAAATGCCTATTAATGCAAAATGGTTTCGGGGTGTTATTTGAAATTGCTCAACTAGAAGTAAGAACACATGCTTGAGACTAAGGCAGAAATTACAATCTTAATTGAAATTTCCAGATCGACACCAAAAATTAACTAATTAGAATAAGTTTACGAATCATAATTTAGTTTAATTGGTTTAAGCTACTTATTTCAGAGATCAATGTATTAATTTCGCCCGTAGCACTATCAAAGAGAGAGAGATTAATAGTTCTAAAAATTACAGCATAAAATATTCATTGAGTAAATGACAGTCGATGATCTACCACTCTGCTGAGAGATCTAAATATGGGGCGTACGTTAAAAAAAACACAAATAGAATAAAGATTTTTTTTATAGTATAGGCCGGCAAACGACCAATTGGGTCACCTGATGGTAAATGATCTCCACCGCCCATGTATGCCCACAATACTAAAATAATCATGGGCGCGTTGCCGACCTTAAAGGAAATAGGGATAATTTAGGGATTGGGAAGGGGAGGGGAATTTGGGCCTCCGTATATCTCACTCACAGTACGAAACACAGCAGCAAGCTGCTACTTTACGCCAGTTTTCTGTCAGACAGTGCTCGGACCAGCCCTACGACTCATAATGACAAGAAATGACCTGAATCTAAATTTTTTCATCAAGTTATTCATGTTTATAAACTTAATAACCTCGTTTACATCCGAAATAACGTCGTCAAACGCCAACCTTGCTTGCCGCCATATTTCTACACGCCAAACGTTACGAGACAGTTCGTAAAAAGCATAATAATCTCACTTCTGCAAATCACTTTTTAGGCTGTTACAAAGTCTTGACTTGTTGGATTTTAGTTTTCTTATAGGCAATTTATCTTGGGAATGTTTATTGATATTCGTCTCAAGACAATTTGCAGTGACGACAGATATAGGTACATCTGGTATGACCAGCACAATGGGTAGTATCTTCGCATTTCGTTGATAATTATCATTAGTGGAATGATGATGGAATACTCTATTTTCAAACTGAGCTTAAATACATATATACGCACTCACGCCTGTAATCCCCGAAGGGGTAGCTAGAGGTGTAACCGGTACACCCACTTTTCACCGAGCGTATCTCCGTCCCATGATGTGATAGGGGGCGAGCATATCGCCATATCAGTCACAATTCGAGACTCCGGGTTGATAGTAAGCATTTCATGATAGAAAAATCCAATATCACTTTACCCGACCCGGGAATCGAACCCGAGACCTCAGCGTCAGCCTGATTCGTAACGCATACGCATTACAACTGCGCCACCCAGGTAGTCCGAGCTTAAATATATTTGCATTAAAATATTTAATAAGCAACACAGCCAAAAAAGAACCAATATTTACTTATCCATTTGATACACAACACCCGCAACCCACATAAACCTGATTGTTTGTATATTGATATTTTTAGCTTGATTCGTGCCCCTGTGAGATGGGTCTGAAGGAGTAACGATCCTCACGTTCCTAGGTCAGGGCGAAGGTCACGCCGCGATCGATGATGGTCAAGGATGCGACGGTCTCGGGACTACGGTCTTATAGGTTTATCTTTCGAAAAGTTAAAAAAATGTATCTTTTGGGTAATCCAACAACCTCTGTAACAATCAATAACTTATAATAATAATAGTACACCCAACAGTCACACACATAGTCCCGACCCCTAGGTTAACCTGTATCGTGGGTATCGGGAACTACGAGGGACTTGCGGTCCCACAACACCCAGACCCGAAACAAATATTTGTGGATTAGACAAACATTTGTCTCGGTGTGGGAATCGAACCCACGGCCTCACGCTTCGCAGCCGGCTACTCGCCCACAGCGCCACGGAGGCTGTCATATCACTTATTCAACATCCATCATTATAAGTCGTAGAACATCACTGTCGACAATTTTGTCTACAACGTGAATACAATGTGACCCCCTTAGTACCATGTCCTCACAAAAAACCAGCGTAAAGTGGCATCTGAGTGGTAGAGCCACGGTGTAGACAGTTCTGTCTACAGGCTCGCCCGGGTTACCACCGTCTCACAGAAAACCGGGGTTAAGTTTCTACTTAAGCTTCTGCTTGTTGCTGCGTTTCGTACGGTGAGTGAGATATCCGGAGGCCCAAATTCCCCTCCCCTTCTCAATCCCTTTCCTTTAAGGTCGGCAACGCGCCCATGATTATTTTAGTATTGTGGGCGTACATGGGCGGTGAAGATCGCTTACCATCAGGTGATACAAGCAAGTGATACGACGGCCTACAGTATAAAAAAAAAGATATATAAGATTTTTGAAGGCATAAATATTATAATAATATGCTAAATAAGAATATCCTTTCTTAAAAGCTTGGCAAAGCATCCATAATTTTTCAAGTATTGTGATTGTTCATGGGCAGTGCAGGGTCCTTGTCATCATCTGTTCGACATTCAGTTGTATAAAAGGGTAACCCATTACGTCGCTTCAAACAAGAAATCGCAACAAGCGAGTATTTCACTTCATTTCTTTTGAATAACATAAAAATATCCATATCGGCTATCAAATTATTGATCTACGACAGTATACATCGGCTTCAAATGGGTACTTGATTCGGATGATACAATTTGCTTGCGATCAGATTTGGGCCTGATGTGGCGATCTTATCACATCATGAGCAATATCATCTGCGAAAATTGTCCTCTGATCTCTACACGTCTATCATTGAGGCTCATTGAGACAATTATGTAAAAGCATGCAGTAAATATGACAGAAACCATGTAAAGTATAGACATCCAAAAACCAAACGTGTTTTTATATAGGTAGCAGAGATCAGCGAACGAGCAAGTGGGTCATCTGATGGTATGTTATTCTCACCGCCTATGAATACCCATAATACGACGGATGTATTGTCGAATGTAAAGGAAAGGAATGGGGATTGGAAAGGAGAGAGGATTGGCGCCTCCGGTGATATCACTCACCGTAGGAAACGTAACAGCGAGCTGCTACTTAGTTTGGTTTTCTGTGATATTGGCAATTGCCCGGTCGAGCCAGCTATGTCTAGTTTTGTCTTCAGCTACCTAGCTATCGTCTACCACTTTAACAATGTATTCTACACTGCCCGTGCCTTTATAGGTACAATTTTTGATTTGTTACCCTGTCTGTTTGTGTATATACTATTATGTATCTTTATATAGTCCTTTAACGTATGTCGTGTATGCGTTCTGAATAAATGTTTTCTTTCTTTCTTATTACCAATTTGACATATCAACGCAATGTGCCAAAACCTCATCTTCTAAGACCAAAAAAAAAACAGGCGTGAAGGTACACTATGTAACAAAACATCCTATCATGTTATCAGTGAGAGAAATCACCGCAGACGTTCCGACTGGAAACCGGATATCCTTGTTACCCGGGCTCTATGATATATTATTCATTAAAATAAAATCTATGGTACACGCACACTTGGTGCTATGCCAAACATAGATTTATTGTATGACGCAAAACATTTTACATTTTGAACTAGCTAGAGTCTAGCTGGTAGACCCTCGTGATGATTTACCGTCGCAAATAGTAATATCCGGGCGTGTTGTTTTTTTTTTTGTGGGATAGGCCAGCAAACGAGCAAGTTTCAGTAGATAGAACTTATTTAGTGATCCTGTGGGGGTGACGTCATTGGCTGGTCGAAAACCAATCAGCTAATTACTGAATATACTTTTTTACCAAGCTCGATAATGTGTTGAAAGTGGGAGATCGATATTAGAGTCGTAATAACACGGTATAATTACATACATACATACATACGCACTCACGCCTGTAATCCCGGAAGGGGTAGGCAGAGGTGTAACCAGTAGGTACACCCACATTTCACCGAGCTTATTTCCGTCCCTTATGTAATAGGGGGGCGAGCCTATCGCCATACCAGGCACAAATTCCAGACTCCGGGCTGATACTGAGCATTTCGTTATAGAAAAACTCAATACCACTTTACCCATCCTCGGAATTGAACCCGAGACCTCAGCGTTGACCTCAATCGTAACGCGTAAGCATTACAACTGCGCCGACGAGGCAGTCGGTACGGTACGGTATAATTATAAGTTAATAACTTCAAAACCGGAATCACGGTGTGTTTGGTCTTATCTTTTGAGGCGGTTCCCATTTTCCCTTGGTCGCCTTCATAAGAACTAAACAAATGAAACCACCGCCAGAGTAAACCCTACACCCAATACAAAAATAACAAACAAAAATCGGTCCACATTTGGCGGAGTTAAGCGAGAACGTTTTGGATATTAATATGGACGCATTTAGAATCTACTTCTTAAAGCCGGTAAAAATTACCTGGAATATCGAGCCTAGCACTTGAGCTTGTATTAAGATTGTCAAGACACGACGTTGGTCGGTAATAAAAACCAATATTTTGCAGTAATACATTAGCTAGTTTTATAGCCGAGCCTTAAAATTATTAACCGAGTTATACACTAATCGATCAACGCTGTAAAGGCTAACCGACCAATAAACTGATACTACAATAAAACAGACTGCTTCGGTGGCGCAGTTGTAATGCGTACGCGTCACGATTGAGGTCAACGCTGAGGTCTTGGGTTCGATCCCCGGGTCGGGTAAAGTGGTATTGGGTTTTCCTATTACGAAATGCTCAGTATCAGTCTGGAGTCTGGAATTTGTGCCCGGTATGGCGATAGGCTCGCCCCCTCTCACATAAGGGACGGAAATACGCTCGGCGAAACGTGGGTGTACTGGTTACTCTCTGCCTATCCCTTCGGTGATTACAGGCGTGAGTGCGTATGTACAATAAAACTCTTGAGTGCAGACTTTAAAGTATGAATATTACGAGATGATTGCACGACAATGCACAGTCGTATGGAATACTAAACGAGTCAATTGACTTCATGTCAAGATGAAAATACTGATTGTTTGGACTTTCTGTGTGACGAAAATTGTAATGTAAAGCTAAGAGGAACCGCCTTCAAATCAAATTGCTCTTCATATACTAAGGTATCGTAAGATCTCACTAAGAGATCATAAGAATAACTATTGTTAGCGTATTCTCTTAATATTGGTATATTGAGGGTGTCTTAGAAAGCAACGTTGGGTACACTGAAATAATGGTGCGATATAGATTTGGAAGGGTAGTTAAATGGTATAAAAGAGGTTGTCGCCAGAACTGGAGGTCTATTGCCCGCAGTCAGTCGGTCAGCCTCCAGTTCAGTAAGATCAGTGCTCAGTCGACAGTCCAAGTGTTCATTACGCGGTAGCTATGCTGGTTTAGTATTCAGCCCTAGTGGTCTTAGTTATAAGAGAAAGGTCTATAGAGAATCCTGACATGTGGTTCTTGTCTGTAAAGCAGTTATATTGTAAATGTAACCAATAAATTTGAAATTGGTATTAATAAAATAATACTGGTCTCGGGTATAATAACTTGTAACACTATCTTCTTGGATTGGTATCAGATACTGAATACCTGGATAATGAGATCTGAGAGGGAAACAGATTCCGAGGGTATCATAAAAAGCAATTGAGGAATTCTCTGAATAAAAAGGTTTTAACTTTGGTAGAAGAGTACTTGAATCAAAAGGATATAAATAAATACTACAATATAGATAGGGGGTATTTCCTTAGAGAGTTTCTATAATAAATTAAGTTCTGATCTTACTTAGAATAAGTAAAAATAACAGAATAGACGTCCTTAAACGTCGTTCCATATCTGCAGTTATCATACGCATACATACATACGCACTCACGCCTGTAATCCCCGAAGGGGTAGGTAAAGGTGTAACCAGTACACCCACATTCCGCCGAGCGTATCTCCGTCCCACGTTGTGATAGGGGACGAGCGTATCGTCACAAATTCCAGACTCCGGGCTGATACTGAGCATTTCGTAATAGAAAAACTCAATACCACTTTAGCTGACCCAGGGATCAAACCTAAGACCTCAGCGTCCGCTGCAATCGTAACACGTGCGCATTACAACTGCGCCACCGAGGCAGTCTTATCATTATATTGTTAAGAAAATTAACCAGCACCGAAGCCAACCATCGCCATCTTGGGGCAACAACACAATTAAACATTGGGTTCTGGCTACGACCCAAGAGATCGGAAACCCGTCGTGTAATATAAAATAATTATCTCCCACGTACCATCTAGAATAATAACTGTAGAGGCCATTCAGTCAAAAACACAATCTTTGAGAAAGCATCCGCAGTGTTGCGTAACACGCGTAGTTATGATACGTCAATCTCCAAGCGGTATCATAGCGGTTACATCATATACATCCCTTAATCGCGAGCTAAAAATAAACCTACCAATTGCTTTTGTACCGCAAAAATATAAGAATAAAAATAATAATAAATAAATACACCCAACAGTCACACACATAGTCCTGACCCCACACTAGGTTAACCTGTATCGTATCAGGAACTACGAGAGACTTGCGCTCCCACATCACCCAAACCCGAAACAAATATTTGTGGGTCACACAAACATTTGTCTCGGTGCGGGAATCGAACCCACGGCCTTTCGCTTCGCATCGGGTTACTCGCCCACTGCGCCACGGAGGTTGGTTGTTGTTGAAGAATAAACGGATTGGTGTATTACCAACGATATTCTTCTACAGTCGAATGGCGTAAATAGAGGATGCTTAAGATTGCGTAGAGTGGAAGCGTTTAGGTAAGAAGGCGGGCCCTGGCAATAGCCGGGATAACGCCAGGCAGAAAGAAAGCCAAAAGCGGCGTAAACTGTATACTTATTAAGAAGAGACTATTTTTGAGTGGTAGAGCCACGCTGTAGACATTTTTGTCTTCATCATGAATGGGCCAGCTTGACTCGGTTACGTATCGTATGGTGAGATACGGAGGCACAAATCCCTTTCCATCAAAGTCCGCAACGCATCCATAATTTTTCTGGTATTGTAGGCGATCATGAGCGGTGGAGATCACTTACCATCAGGTGACCAGCTTGTTTGTTTGCTGGCCAACTTCCAACAGCCTTTATACCACTCGCAGTGGGGTTGGTGCAACATGCTTTAACACATGGTACACAAAGATTTGGCTTGTAGTTTTTACAACCGGTCGCCTGTCTGACGTCAACCCGAAACATATATTTGTGGATCACAAACATTTATCTCAGTGCGGGAATCGAGCCCGAGGCTTCTCGCTTCACAGCCGGGTACTTGCCCACCACGCCACGGAGACTCGTTATCTTATCACTGGCTTATCCTATAAACAAAAATCGAGGGTACTTAAGCCTCGATTAAGTGCAGAATTTTAAAGAAACTTCATCAATTGGGGCAACACTTGAAAGATAGAATACACAATATTGTATTTATCACGGATACCGAATTCGAATAGATGACACCAAACCCTGTAAGTACAATTTGTCTAAAGTAAACATCGATCCACGTTATACATGAGCATAATTCGATCACCATTTACGTGACAAGCAAGTTTAATTGCTCCTTCACGCTTAAAGTACTTAAGCTTTCAAAACAATAGAACTCCAAACATGAATTGCTCCCGACGGCTCCAATTTTAACTGGATCAGTATATACTCATTACTTTCTTCATTCCAGTAGTTTTCATAACAATCCCTTATTATGTGATAAGTTTATAAACGCAGCTTCGTTTGGTAACTACCCAGTTCCTTTTATTGTTTTTGTAGCAGTTTTTGGAGCAAAATTCGTATAATGTAAATTTTATACACCCACATGTCGCATACCTTTTTTTTTAAAAGCTTGAGTGACGAAACGAGCAGGTCGCTCGCCTGATGGTAAGCGCCATGCTTGCCTATAAACAGAAGCAATGCCTCACGGGACTTTGAATTACAAAGCAATGCATGGCATTGGAATGCGCTCGTCACCCTGAGACATAAGATGTTAAGTCTCATAATGCCCAGTAATTTCACTGGCTTCAACGTCCTTCAAACCGAAACACAACAGTGCTTTCACACAATTGCTTGGCTGTGGAAATAAACAAAGCGGTGGTACCAACCCAGACGGCTTCTCGCATACGAGTAACGTACCTTGTATACCTACCTATTTCTGGTGCTTGCTTGCTTTCAGTTTACATAAGTCATCTGAGTATTATGGTAAGAGGATTGTTTGAATAGCACAAGGCGACAAACAACCAAATAGATCATATGATGACAAGTGATCATCACCGCGCCGTTCATTAACAACCACAATACCAAAGAAACAAGTGACTGCTGATTTTTTTTTATTTGACCAGCATTACAATACCAACTGATAACAATAGTTATAAATACTTGCTATTTTGGAAAATTAAAGCACACTTTTGGTTTAAGACCTCACAGCCCCTCAAGTAGGTATATTTCCGTACATTCACTAGACACACATACATATGTAGGTTTACAAACATTGAACTCTTAGATGACATCACGGCCAACACGGACACAAATAATTCTATCGCGTCTAATAGAAAAAAAAAACTCAATTTACTGCGGACGTTTACGATTAGAGGCAGTGTCATTGCCAAGGAGACTCTTCCGACGCGACGCTTCGATTTATCTACGCCTCTACATGTTCTGGGAGTTCCGGAATAGAATGCATCAATTGTATTTTAACATGTCGTTGATAAACTATAGTTTTGTTTTGAATTATAAATGGTTGAAATTAATTGTGTTTGTCGTAATTTTTATTTTCGTATCTCTGTTAAACAGAGTGTGTTCTCGTATATACATGTGTTAGCATATTCTTAATATTGGTATATTGAGGGTGTCTGAGAAAGCAACGCTGGGTAATCTGTAATAATACATACATACATACATACGCACTCACGCCTGTAATCCCCGAAGGGGTAGGCAGAGGTGTAACCAGTACACCCACATTTCGCCGAGCGTATCTCCATCCCATGATGTGATAGGGGGCGAGCCTATCGCCATACCGGGCACAAATTCCAGACTCCGGGCTGATACTGAGCTTTTCGTAATTGAAAAACCCCATATCACTTTTACCCGACCCAGGGATCGAACCCGAGACCTCAGCTTCAGCCGCAGTCGTAACGCGTACGCATTGCAATAATAATGATGCGATATATTTGTGGAAGGGTAGTTAAATAGTATAAAAGAGGTTGTCGCCATAACTGGAGGTCTTTTGCCCGCGGTCAGTCAGTTCACTAAGATCCGTGCTCAGTCGATAGTCCAAGTGTTAATTACGCGGTAGCTATGCTGGTTTACTATTCGGTCCTAGTCGTCTTAGTTATAATTAGAGAACGGTCTATAGAGAATCCTAACATGGGGTTGTGGTCTGTAAAGTAGTAATATTGTAAATGTAACCAATAAACTATGAGTTAAAGTGATTATTGTCGTTTGGTATTAATAAAAGAATACTCGTCTCACGTAACTTCTAGCACATGTAGGATTGGATGAATGGCTGAATAACTCATATGATAGGGATGATTGAGTGAATATAGTGAATGGGTAGGAATGAACGCGGGAATTGATTGGAAGTGTGGAGGGAAGGAAGATGGCGGTTGAACTTACTTAAGAGTGAAGACGTGTCAAATAAAATATTCAAGTTTAATTGTTACTTGTGTGAATTATACAGTTATAGTACATGGAAAACCCGTATTTTTTATCCACGAACCCTACATACATATATAAATTTAGGCAGAAAACTACATTACTTAGTAGTACATTATTGGTGTGGTGGACTGTATAAATAAACACTCTTTCTTGTACTGTATTCGCTTTTATTTCCGTATTCACAAATATTCTTCAGATGTTGCTCTCTTGAAACTCCGCACGATACTACTGTTGCTCTCTTGAAACTCCGCACGATACTACGACTAATGCGTCGTTTGGCTCGGCTTATAAGCCGTGCCGAGCGTGCCCGATCCGGCGTGGGTGAGCCTCCGACGCGGTGCGCGCTGATTGGCCGCAGCGCGCTTGCTCTGAAGTGGGCGTGGCGTCGCGTCGCCGGTACCGGCGTTGTTCCGCTCACTAGCGACGCCTTTTAGTTCCGGCGGCGGCCGTCGGCTCGTTGTGTCGCTAACAGTCTCCCCCCGGCGTAGCTCGCGCAGCCTCTTCCGGGTGCAGCACGACGATCTTGCTGACGGGGCGCCGGAACACTCCGCTCTTTGTCTGGACCTCGGCGACTCGGATGCCTCCGTCAGGTCCTTTGTGTGTGCGTAGGACGATTCCGAGCGGCCAGACGTTTCTTGGCAGCTGGTGGTCGGTAATGGCGACCACGTCGTTCACCTGCAGCGGGCGAATATTTCTGCCGGATTCGCCCCGGGGCACCAAAGTGGGCAGGTATTCGGCCATCCATCGACGCCAAAAAACGTCGGCCAAAGCTTGCGCAGCTCGCCATGATCGTCGGTCAGCTTCTTCGCAAGGCCCGGTGGTCGGAAGTCCAGTCGATGACCCCAATAAAAAATGATTCGGGGTGAGCGCTTCTGGGTCTCGTGGGTCGACGCTCACATGGGTCAAGGGCCTTGCGTTGACCGAATGTTCGGCTTCAGTTAATAAGGTCCGCAGCGTTTCTTCCGTCGGTGTCCTCTCCTTAAGGGTGACGTTCAGTGCCGTTTTGACTGAACGCACCAGTCGCTCCCATGCACCTCCCTGGTTAGGCGCACCAGGAGGTATAAAGCGCCACTCTACCCGCCGTAGTAGTCCTTCGTTGTGTAGCTCCGGCTGCCACTCCTTGTAGGCGGCTCGCAGCTCCTGGTCGGCTCCCCGGAAATTGGTCGCGTTGTCGGAATACATTATCTTCGGCCATCCTCTACGTGCGGCCATTCTGCGCAAGGCCATAATCGCAGAGTCCGACGATAATGTTGCGACGAGCTCGAGGTGGATGGCGCGGGTTGTCAGGCATGTAAACAATGCCCCCCATCGCTTTTCCCTGCGACGTCCGATTTTCACGGTCATCGGCCCAAAGTAATCGATTCCGCAGTTGGAGAAGGGCCGATGAAACGGGTCTAGCCGAGCGCGAGGCAGGTCTCCCATAGCTGGCGGTTGAGGTTTCGTTCTGCGCACCTTGCAGAATGCGCAGTCCCTTTCCACAGCGCGTACAGTGGGCCTCAGGCGTATGACCCAGTACCGCTGTCGTAGGTCGTTAGTCACGCGCTCCCGATTTGCGTGACCCGCTGCGCAGTGTGCTTTTTTTACGACGAGACGGGTGAGATGATGGCGGCCGTCCAGGATCACCGGTCGCTTGGTGCTTGCTACGGCATCGGCTGCTCCGATGCGTCCTCGTACTCGCAGCAAGCCGTCTTCCAGCACCGGATCCAGTTTAAACAGGCGACTCGATCTGGCGATTGGATGGGAGGTCTTGAGCCTCCTGATGTCCTCCCCGAAGCTTTCCCGTTGCGCCTGCTGGATCAGAAGGCGTTCGGCCTTCTCTATGTGCTCCATTTCCAGACGCGTCATCTTGCGTCGTGAGATGTCCACGAATGCCAGGACTCTCGCCGTTGCTCGTACCAATACCTCATACTTGGAGAAGCGGGCTGGGTCGGGTAGCCAGCTGTTTTTGTCGCTATCTTCGGTGACGTGCAGGATCTCTGCTTCCTCAACCCTGCAGTTTCCCTTCTCTGTGGGCCATGATTCCTCGGGTCCGTGGAGGAAATCAGGCCCCAGGAACCACCGGCTGTCTCCCTGGATGGCGTCGTGCCGTAATCTTGTGGCGTCGTCGGCGACGTTTTGTCCCGTCGGCAACCATCGCCACTCACTCTTGTCGGTGAGCTCGGCGATCTCTCGCAGGCGATGCGAGACGAATGGCGTGTAGCGTCGCTCGTCGTTCCGCACCCAATGCACCACCGTAGACGAGTCGGTCCAGTAGACGGTCCTCGTTATCTCGACCCGATGTTCTCTTTTAATGGTGTCGGCGAGGCGTGCTCCGACGACTGCCGCTTGGAGCTCGAGGCGCGGTATGGTCTGTGCACGTCGAGGCGCCACCTTCGCCTTGGCTGCCACCAAGGAGACGTCGACTTTTTGGCCTGATATGCGCCAATACGCCACCGCGGCGTATGCCTGCTCGCTGGCGTCGCACATTATGTGTAGCTCGATGTTGGCGCAGCTCATCAACCCGTAGCACCGCGGTATCTTCAGTTGGGTGATCGTTGTGAGCTGCGACAACCATGCCGCGAACTGGTCGCCTTCTTCATCCGGTATCCGTTCGTCCCATGACATCTGTATGCACCACAGGCTCTGCAGTATTATTTTGGCTCGAACGGTGTAGTGACTCAGTAGTCCCAGTGGGTCGTATATGGACATTACTGCACTGAGCGCTTCCCTCTTCGTTGGCGCACGGGCTTGTGCGCGCACCTCCGCAGGAACTCGGTTCATGGAGGTATCGAATCCGAGTTCATCCCGTTCTGGATCCCAGTGGAGGCCGAGTATCTTACTCTCGGGTTGTTCTCCCCCCAGTTGCGTGAGCTCATTTGAACGCAACTCTGGGGGTACGTCGCGCAGCACGCTCGGGTCGTTCGCGTTCCATCCACGTAGAGTGAATCCCGCTGCTGCGTGGACCGTTCTTAATTCTTTTACGACGCCGTGTGCTTCTTCGGGTGTGTCGTAACTGGCCACTAAGTCGTCCATATAGTGGCTCCGGGTGATGGCTTCCGCCGCTCCTGGATACAGTTGCGCATGCACATTGGCGTTGTAATTTCTTACAAAATGTGCCGTAAACGGAGAGCTCGCTGCGCCGAAAATCATGCTCGTCATTTTATAATGTTGTGGGGGGTCAGTTCGTTCGTTACCCCGCCACAAGAACTGTTGAGCCGGCTGATCCTCTGTTCTAATCTTGATGCGCAGGAACATCTCTTGTATATCTGCGGTTACCGCCACTGCCTTCTCTCTGAATCTGAATATGATTCCGGGCAGGGACAGCAGTAAGTCCGGTCCTTCCAGTAGGTGGTCGTTTAGACTCACCCCGTTGCTTCTTGCTGCTGCGTCGAACACCAATCGTTGTTTCCCGGGCTTGTTCGGGTTCTTCACCGCAAAGTGAGGGAGATACCAGCAGACGGCGCTCGTTTGTTCGGATCCGTCGCACTTCACCGCGTATCCCTTACTCAGTAGGTTGTCTACTTGTGCGGTGTATTCCCGGGCAAATTCAGGTGAGGCATCCATTTTTTTCTCAATCTGCCGCAGACGCCGAAGCGCTGAGTTGTAACTTGGCGGCATGGCGATGTCATCTCGTCGCCACGGCAAGCCAACCTCATATCCGCAATCGATCTTTCTGATCGACGACTTGAGCTTAGAGATGGCTCGTTGATCGGCGTCACTCACCCTTGGCTCTGGTGTAACGCAGAGCGACTCTATTTTAAAATGCTCCTCAACTTGTTGGTGCAGTCGTCGATCTTCGTGTTCCCGTTCATATATATGGAGCACGTTCTCCGTTTTGATTATAACGCTGCGTGGTACCGTTCCGTGTACCACCCATCCAAGCAGCGTTCTTGAGGCGGCTGGTTCGTTGCGGCCTCCAACCCGTAGTTCCCGCGAGACGATGTGCTCCCAGTGGTCTGAACCCACTAAGATGCCGGGGCGTGCTCGTTCGTAGCACACCTCGTCTTGCGCCAGATCTTTTAGGTGTCTGAGCTTCATAAGAGAAGCTGGGATGGACTGTTGGTGAAGCTTCAGGCCCCTTATCGTGCGTGCCCGTAGCTCGTGTGAATTACTTGCCGTTACTCCACGCAGCTTCACCGTGACCAATTTGCTGGCTCGCTCGGTCTGAGCCATATTCACGCCGCTCAGGTGTAGTTTCTGCGTTGGGCCTTCTGCGCCTATTCTTTCCGCGAGGTATTCGTCGATCAATGTGACCGTGGCACCTTCATCGAGGAGAGCGTGCGTTCTCACCTCCCCCCGTGGACCGGCGATAATCACTGGGCACATCTTTAGGAGCACGGTGCGTGAGCCGACGTTCATTTTCGGCGTTACGGATAGCACTGCTTCTTTATCCTGTACCTCTTCTCGTATCTCGGTTGCTACAGGTTTCCTTTCGGCCTGGTGCAGTGATGAGTGATGTGGGCGACGACACTGATCCACACCACACGGCTTCGCTTTGCAGCTGATGCGACGATGGGTTTTCTTTGCGCATTTGAAGCAGACCTTTTTCTCCTTTACTAGGTCCCATCGTTGTTCGACGCTGAGCGCTTTATATTTCGGACACTGAGTCAATATGTGCGCTTCTCCACATGCTGGACAATCTTCTTTTTCTTCACGTTCGTCAACTGTGTAGACGGTGCTTGCCTTTTTCTTTACGGCGATAATGGGTCTCACTTCTTTCTTCGCTGCGTGACTTGTTCCCGTAGACGGAGCATACGTATATTTTAATGCCCTGTCCGCTTCACGCATAAGAAAACGAGACAGCACTATTATTTCGGGATCGGCCGTACCTTCATTCTCTGAAGCATAGTCGCACCATCGCGACCGTATATGCGGGCTTAGTTTGTCCAACACTTCTCGCGTTAACATCGGATTGTACAGGTACTCCCGGCGATGCATGCTCCTTAACACGCAGATCACGTTTTGCACCTTTACTGCGAAGCTGTTGAGTTCCGTCGCAGTCGATCCTGGCTTGGATGTTTTTCTTAACTCGTCCAATGCGCGATCTATTATGATCTCCGGTCGTCCGAAACACTGCTCCAATGTTTTCATGATGACGCTTGGATCGGTGGCTGTATGTAATAGGGCGGCCACAGCGTCACGTGCCTCTCCTTTGAGGCAGCTTCTCAGGCGTTGTATATTTTCAGCGGCCGATATGCGATACATGTCTGTCGTGTCTCGCACAGCCGCTTTAAATGGGAGCCACTCATTTACTGCACCCGTAAAGGTCGGTAGGTCTGAGTGTCTTGCTCGTGGTCTCACCATTTTCTCGAGTGTGTCCGCTAATCTTTCTATATCGCTCCTTTCTCTAGGAGGTGTCGGTGATCTCGCTCGTGGTAGGTCGAAGCGCAGCGTTCTCGGCTCCTCCCTTGATCCTCCGGTTTCCTCCCGTGAGCTAAGCGGGTTTCTATCTAGCCACTCGTTAACCTTGTCCGTCTCAATGGGTTGTTCCGCGTTGATGCTTTCTGCATCGTCCTGGATCGCGGACATATCGAGTGCCAGCCTTTTCTTAACTAGCTCGGCTTCCATCTCGAGTTCCTTTCTTCTAATGGCTGCCATCTTTTCTGCAGCCTCGAGTTCAGCCAAACGCAGTCTTGTAGTTACGCTGGCGGTAGATCGTACGGAACGTATAGATCGTGAAGGTGATCTAACCCGGGGTGGTTCCTTGTGTATCGCTGTCGCCTTTGTAACCGTACCCGACATAATGCGCGCCGCTGAGGTAGAGGGCGTACACATTAGTTCGATGTCGGTGGTTTTCTCCACTTGAGGCGAAGCGGGCGGGTCTTGTGATATGCGCCTGAGTCTCTCAAGACTTATTTGTCGTTCCTCCCGACGGCGTTCCATTACTTGGCGTTCACGGGATCGCTTCTGTTCCTCTATATCGGCTGCGTCACCCTGACTTCTCGTTACCACCATCGCGTTCGGTAGACAGCGGCGTGTAACGTAACCGTATATCGCAGACAGAGCGATTTTACTGACACTAAGTCACTCACAGCACGGAATCACACGACGTACGGAGAATCACCACGTGCAGTCAAAATCACCACGTGTGATTTTTATGAATCAGCGCACAAGTACGCAGTGCACGGATTCACGGCGGTTTGCAGTGCGCAAGATCGCAGAGCGCGGAGCGATATGGCTTGCACGGAGCGCACGAGTTCGCAAGGC
The DNA here is from genome assembly GCA_905332985.1 of Mimas tiliae. NCBI lineage: Eukaryota > Metazoa > Arthropoda > Insecta > Lepidoptera > Sphingidae > Mimas > Mimas tiliae. The sequence continues at coordinate 791,646 of HG995249.1, forward strand.
ACGATCGGTAGCCTTATTGTACGTTCGCGGTCACAAGTCCATACACACACAAATCCGGCACTCGAAGGACCAAGAACTGTGGTGGACTGTATAAATAAACACTCTTTCTTGTACTGTATTCGCTTTTATTTCCGTATTCACAAATATTCTTCAGATGTTGCTCTCTTGAAACTCCGCACGATACTACTGTTGCTCTCTTGAAACTCCGCACGATACTACGACTAATGCGTCGTTTGGCTCGGCTTATAAGCCGTGCCGAGCGTGCCCGATCCGGCGTGGGTGAGCCTCCGACGCGGTGCGCGCTGATTGGCCGCAGCGCGCTTGCTCTGAAGTGGGCGTGGCGTCGCGTCGCCGGTACCGGCGTTGTTCCGCTCACTAGCGACGCCTTTTAGTTCCGGCGGCGGCCGTCGGCTCGTTGTGTCGCTAACAATTGGAAAAGAAAATCCACCCGGATATCCAAACGCTTGGTTATTGTTTGAATAGAGGTAAGAATGTAATGGTTCCTACATTTAGGTACAACAGAACCGTGACGTATGATTACTGATTTCAATGTTAAGTTACTTTTCTGAACCGCAGCTCGTAATTTATCGTAATTTGGACAATACACAAAACAACAGAAACACTTCCCAGGACGAATAAGTGTTCGTAACTTGCTCATTGTAAAACAGAGCTCATGAAATCCTTACAACCTGTCTTACACCCCTCAAATCTCTCACCCAGTCTCTTAAACAATTTATTACGGTGTCAGCGAAACAACGCGACGCAACCTCTTGGAATATTAATAGCACGTTCGACAAAAACTATCGATCAACCAGTTTTACATATTCGGAGGGCCGGAGTTTGAGTATCGTGTAGAGTTAGGTACTACGTAACATTAAGAAACGTTGTGGTTCTAAATATTTTTATATCTGTTCTAGCTTTTATATTAAAAAGCAATAACACTAAGCGAAAACTGAGAGAGACAGATAGAGATTGAGGCCTACGCTGAGGTCTCGGGTTCGATCCCGGGTCGGATAAAGTGGTATTGGGTTTTTCTATTACAAAATGCTCAGTATCAGCCCGGAGTCTTGAATTTGTGCCCGGTATGGCGATAGGATCGCCCCCGATCACTTAAGGGACGGAGATACGCTCGGCGAAATGTGGGTGTACTGGTTACACCTCTACCTACCCCTTCGGGGATTACAGGCGTGACTGCGTTGGTATATGTATGTACTAAGCGAAAACAAGTTGGTGCTTTGCAGAAAATATATTTTCATATTGATATCTATGATTAGCTTAGTTTCGTCGTCCATCCATGTAACACAATAATTAGACTTGTGACTCTATATGAACTCTAAGACAGAGTGCAGGACGGTTCCCTTATATTCTATGGGACGACCTAGTAAAGATAATGGTTGAAGATCAGTATCGAAGTCCGGCAATACTAGTGTAGAACTGAAAATACTACTATTACTCCAAGAATGCTTGAAGTCTGAACATGGTTCTGTGGTTGGGTCTGCACATATCAATGTCGTCTTATTCATATCTAATGTGATGCAGTGTTTTTAGAGGTCACTTTACTCATTGAAACTGTATAATCTTTATAATGATTAGAATATATTTATATTAATATTAGAAAAATGTACTAGTCTGGACTGTTGTATATTTTTAATTGATTTCCTACCTTGGGAATACTTTTATAAGCCTTTTTAAGAAGCCCATGCACGATAATCAAGGATAAAGATACTCCTAGAGTTTTATAAACAAGGTCTCAACATGCATTTCAGTCAAGCAACCCTATTGACAGAGTGGCGAAGTTAAACGGGGGGGAAACGCTCGTCGCTTCCTAAAAATACTCCCGGCCGCGGAAGCACATCGGCCTTCGGGAATTTATTGCACTAAATCTTCTAGAACCACGTCTTACGTTTTGTTTATTACAGGGTTTTTATGTTTTTTTAAGCCAAAGTATCTTTGTTGCCATTCATTTGTTTATGTTTAAGTCACGTTCATTTAATGTTAGCTGCTATTTAGCACATGTTCTATATATTAATATTACCCGAGTAATACCAGGGTGATGGTTGGTACCAATATGTCACAGAAAACCGACGTAAATGCTATGCCACAAACCACATAAAGCAAGATCTCCACCTCTCTATCCTTTTCTAGTCATAAATTTTTATGACAATGTCATATTTTGGATTCACAAAACAAATCCAGCGCACATATCCCAAAAACACGTATATTTCAGGAATGTCCAGGTAAAACACATAAAAATTATTCTTGGGCATTCAACTTCCCAAAATACGAACAAACCAAAACGGCATATGCTAATTTCGGCACAATAATAAAGCTCATACGTCCAAATTAAATATGCGTGCGTTATTTACGAACTACTTGTGGGGGAACGATGAACCCTGGTTACGCAAACCTTATCCCCCCCCCTCCCCCACCGCAGTAGTCTAAATGCAGAGACTAGTTCCTGCCAACAAACGACCACGAGGTTCACAGACCTACAATACATTTTTAATAGGTATCCTATAAACGGGGCATTGGCCCAAGTCCAGAATCTTGGCGAATGCATTTTGTGCGTTCACGTCCGTTTGTGTTAGGGGGGGGGGGGGGGGGTGATTATCATAAATCACCGAATGGTAGAGTCAACAAACACGGGGACCATTTCGACTGAAAACAGTTTTGGAACGCCTACTAAGCGGTAGGTCTTTATAAACAACTAGCTGTCCCGCGCGGTTTCACCCGCAACATCTACCGCTTGCAGCGCCACCTACCGGGTCCAATTGTAAATGTAAACCATCCAGGGACCTACTCAAACACTGTGGGTGTTTCATCAAAATCGGTCCAACAGTTTTTAAGTTTTAGCGAGACTAACGAACAGCAATAGATTTTTATATACATATATAAGAAGATAAGAAGATATAACGTTTAACATAACTTAGAAACCGACTTCAATGTACAGTAATAGGATGTAAATTCCAATACAATAACACAATCGCGACGTGTGTACTGTTGTCCGTTGAGGAGTTTTATTTTTTTCTCCGTACTCCGTCATCAGATCTTAACCAAATTTATATGGGACTACATTGCAGCTAAACAATATGGAGTAAAAAAAATCCTACAAAATCGGTCCACAATTGGCGGAGAAATCGATGTACATATATAAAAAAGCAAAAAAATAAATAAAAAAACGGGCCTAATTAAGAACCTCCTCCTTTTTTGAAATCGGTTAAAAACGTCTCTCGTACGCGGGAGTCCATCTGGGTACCTACCCTGGTACCTACCACCGCTATGTCCATTTCTGCCACTGCTTATACGCTCTATTGTGTTTCGGTTTGGAGGACTTGTGATAAGCCACACGATGGCGATTTAAGACTGTAGTAGAGCCACACTAGAGTCAGTTTTGCAAAAAAAAATCATGAATGGGCATCGCGCTGCTTGCGTTTCGCATGGTGAATTTTCCGAGACCCAAATAATCTTACCAATTCCAATTACTTGCCTTTGAGGTCTCTAACCCATCCATGGTCTATTATTTCATAGACGTTAGACCACTTAGTATCAGGTGACCCACTACCATAGCCGTTCTGCAATACACCATGACGACTATGCTTTATGAATGATGTATTACAGCCTATATCTGACACAAACAATCTGATCACGTCAATCTCAATTTGACATCACCCAAAATAACTGACAAGTCACCCAAAGAGCTAGTGATCGACAAACGCCAATAAGCGTGTCAGTCGTGCGTCGTAGTCAGCAGCCAATGGACGTGGCGGGAAGGCATCGGGTGCGCACGCGCACTATTTAAAACTATAATGTAGGCCAAGTCACTGGGTCGGCAGCGCGGCGTGTTAAGGAGCGGGAATCGTGAAAAGCTTCGATAAATTAATATTCATACAATCTATAAAATTGTAAACTTCTTTCTTTAAAGGATCATCATGATGAAACCGAGAATGACGGGCCACCATGCTATCTATGCATCAAAGCATGACAACTCTATTTTTAACCGATTTCAAAAAGTAGGTTCTCAACCCATGCACACGTATATAGTATGTATGTTCATGCATAACTCCACCATATGTGGGCCGATTTTGATGGTTCTTTTAGTATTCGATATAGTTTACTCAGATGACGGTTAAAAATGATAAAGACCTAACGACAAAGTTCGAGAAAAAATGGGAAATTCCTCTGTAAGTGGATTTTCCAACTTTCATCAAACATTTCGCCTCATGATTCAAATTTGGTTTTCCTGTTTAGACTAGAGTTTTTTTTAATATGGCTATTTAATTTAAATAAATTTACACATAAAAAAAATTAAAAAAACATACCACGTGACGGTTTCATGTCGCCGTGTACAATAATTAATTAACTGGTATTATTACTGTGAATTGTACTGACATGGAAAATCTGTTTTATTTGCACATTGTTGAAGGCTCATAGAAGATATCTATCATATATTTGTCCCATTACGTAGCTAAGTTTGTGCGAAATAATATGCGTTGTTTTGCTAATGCAAATATCTATGCGTGCTGAAAAAATATTTGCTTTCTTTCTTTAAAAAAAAAGACTAGTTATAAATTTGAACCCGTAATTCGGCTGTGTTTCTGCCTGTGGCATCCACTTTACAGGTACTAAACGAATTAACCAATTTGAATGCAGTTTGTTTATTTATAAAAGTTAAAGTTTGAGCATCTCAGAAAAAAACGATAAGAAATTTGCCTTTTCTTAGCATTATGCAAATATATCGCTAAAAGCAGAGTGCAGTTGTTTATTAACACGAAAAGCTTTATTTAATAAACATACGCACTCACGCCTGTAATCCCCAAAAGGGTAGGCAGAGGTGTAACCAGTACACCCACATTTCGCCGAGCGTATCTCCGTCCCTTAAGTGATCGGGGGCGATCCTATCGCCATACCGGGCACAAATTCAAGACTCCGGGCTGATACTGAGCATTTTGTAATAGAAAAACCCAATATCACTTTTACCCGACCCGGGGATCGAACCCGAGACCTCACCATCAACCACCGAGGCAGTTATAAAATTTGTTTTAATTCCCGTCATCCCCCTCCTTAAGAGCATAGTGCGAAATGTCGGCCAGGTGGCAACCAACGCGGCGTGGCTGGCGACCGGCGACCGACGGTCTATTCTCGGCGCGGTCTATAGCTTTCAGTTTCGATTCAGTCTCACTAATGATGGCCACAATTAGCGCAACGCTAAACGATATTTCAGCTTTAAACTTTCCCGAGTCATTATATTTTACACGGTTTATTATGCCGCCTCATTGGTATAGTGGCAGCGACTTAGGCTGGGAAGTCGTGAGGTACTGGGTTCAATCATATCTCAAGTCGGGCAATCACAATTTATGTTCAGGATTATCGATTCGGAAGAGTTGCCCGGTATTGGAATTTGTACCTGGTAAGGCGATAGTATCGCCACCTATCACATCATGTGACGGAAATAAGTTTGGCGTACCGTGGGTAGACTGTTTGTACCGGTGCATACCCCTTTGAGGATACAGGCGTGAGCTTATTTATTAGGTTGTTTTTGAAGCACAGTCTGACTGAATTCAATCCCAATATTTTTCAGATGTTTTGGAAAAGGAAACAGGCGTGAGTCTATGTATGTATGTATGTATGTATGTTGTCGAACCATAAGTCCCTCATGGTTTATGATATACACGATATTCGATTTGTATATAAATTTTATGTCTTTTATAAACTTCCTCTGTCTGAAGATACGAGAGTAGTAACGTCAAAGTTCAGTTTAATGCATATTTAATAAATTATGTTTAATATTACAATCTCTTCTTCTACTTGCCTTTATCCCACTCGTGGGGTGGGTGCAATTTTTTAAATATTACAATCTAAATTATACAACGTGTTATAGAAACGGGCGGGCAAATTTAAGCAATGTATAGTGTAGGGTATTGGTATTTTATCCCCCATAGTAGCAAAGCCGATTGCATTGCTAGGACAATAATTATAGAATTTTCTTTTTTATCGAATGAGTAACATGTCGATATCGACTTTCAACTGTGAACAACACTAAATTATAAACAGTGATACTTCAGACCTCCTTTCATTAAATTATTTTTTAATTAGAAAACATTAAACAGTTGTCAAATGTCAATATTTATTTGACGCAGTCAGTTCGGCAATTTCTGATTTTATTAAGTATGTTTACGAGTTCAAAAAATATGTCGTATTTGACTAAAAGCAAGTATTATGTATTGGTATTTTGTGTTGGTGCAACTGATAATAGCTTATAAGAGGCTCGTCGACTGTATTAAGCCAAATTCGTAGATGGATGGCCCGACAATGAAATCTTTAAAATACTTCAGAGGATGGTACCTACATCGTCTTCAGTAAACAGACTCTTTCAGGTATTTTGTGTTTAAATTACAAGTTACGTACGTATGCCCGTAGAATTAAGTAAATCTTATTCAAGTTTATTAAAAAGTGAGTGTCATTCATTATAATTAACAGTGATGTGATCAATCTTATCGATCTTTAATAAACGAGAGATTAAAATTAACGTGAAATTTTAGGATGTCTTGGTTTGTAATGATCCGGTACATAGGTATTTACTATAAGGAGTGTGTAATGACCCTAAAATATGACCACACCTTTCTGTAACACGTTGTATAATCTAATTTCATAACTCAAATTTTTTTCACACTTTTATTTATCAATGGCATACTTATATTTTTCACATAAAATATATGGAAGCATATATTTTGGCAATCACACCTGTGTTGGAGTATGTTGTAGTAAACATAATGGTGTTTATAATAATTAATCATATAACACGTAGGCACGGGAAACTGAACGGTTTTAAAAACACGATGGTATCAAGGACATCCCCTAGATGAATATAAACGAGAGCTTATACCGCCTCTTCAAAATTTTAAATACATACGCACTAACTCTTGTAATCCCCGAAGGGGTAGGCAGAGGTGTAACCAGTACACCCACATTTCGCCGCGCGTATCTCAGTCCCACGATGTGATAGGGGGCGAGCCTATCGCCATACCGGGCACAAATCCCAGACTCTGGGCTGATACTAAACAATTCAAAATAGAAAAATCCAATACCATTTTACCCGACGCGGGGATCGAACCCGAAACCTCAGCGTTTGGCCTCAATAGTAACGCATACACATTACAACTGCGCCACTGAGGCAGTCAATTTTAAATATAAATAATAATACAATTAATCAAACACATTATCCAGATGTAACAATGTTTTCTATACGTCTGATATCGTCCAGGCGTATTGTCAGAGTCCAGCTTCCTAGTTAGATGCTTGCATTTCATTCAGTTTCCTGCATCCTTCCTAGTGAAACCATTATACTAATCTTATAAATATATGGAATACCATCGTTATCAGAAACTACGGGGATTGTTTGATCATCCAGACGGCCAATTTAAAAGAGACTGAAAGTAATAATGTAATGTCATGAAGCTAAACTTAAAAAAGCTCTAATTGTGAAAATGTTCCGTAATAAACCTCAAAAATAATGTTTGGACATCAGACAGAGGCCAGGACTGAATGAGTCGGGCGTATGACCGCCGGGAATGGAGGAGAAGAGGCCTATGATGATGATGATGATGATGAAATAATGTTTGTAACTAGACTGCGTCACGTTAACGTTGAAAAAACGTGTGAAACGCGAAATCAGAAACAAGTAATGTAGCATAATGATGTACAAATAAATAAAATAGCTATTAAAGAGTAGGTTACAGTTGTTTTGTCGGTAAAATTCTGAGAACTCGACAGGTTTCATGGAAACATTTATAACGCTTCCGTTGTTCGTACTTTACCACTTCGGCAAGCATTTATGTATTACATCTCTAAATAATTGGCTGCCTCAGTAGCGCAGGTGTAATGCGTACGCGTTACGATTGAGGCAAACACTGAGGTCTCGGGTTCGATCCCCGGGTCGGGTAAAGTGATATTGGGTTTTTCTATTACGAAATGCTCAGTATCAGCCCGGAGTCGGAATTTGTGCCCGGTATGGCGATAGGCTCGCCCCCTATCACATAAGGGACGGAGATACGCTCGGCGTAATGTGGGTGTACTGGTTACACCTCTGCCTACCCCTTCTGGGATTACAGGCGTGAGTGCGTATGTATCTCTAAATAATTTTATTGTCATCAAATTTTGTATCAGGGTACAGTACGGCGACATAAATTATACACACGGTAATCTTCGGATTGTTTTAATTAGCACGAATACACAATAAATGCCCGGGTCAGTTACTCAAGAGAATAATAAGTACATAATCTTATATGGTAACAGGTCCTTATTAGATCATCATCATTCGTACACGTTCGTATTTCAGAAAAAAGCCGAAGATTTCCGAAGCGCATAATTTAAATCGTAGTAGGGGCTGTACGTATATACAATTGACTTAGGCTTATATAATATATTTATTCTTTAGTTTTGTAAACATTTCATTTAACCACATATTCTTAGTTTATTTATGTTGTGGTACTGCTGAGCGCGACACTCTACTATTTAGGGGTTAAGCTCATTGACGTCAATATACACCTCTAGCTCGTAAAAACATCCAAACAGTATGAAAACATCATTATCACCTACATGGAAATTTACTTCTGATACCTCGATCAACGCTTTCAACACAAGTGCCAATTACCATTGTATGTAATTGCATAGCGGTTAACACTTCCAGACTCTTATTTACTTGTTAATTTACTAATTTAGCAGCTGAACACGCTTCTAATACATTCATAGTCCAATACACGAACCACCGCTTAATTACTGAATGCAGTTGATAGTTCTAAAGGTAATTAATTAAAAAACAATTAACTTCTTGAAACAACTTGGTACTATTTTGTTAGCATAAAGAATATAGATTAATTTTGTTAATATGATAATGTATTATAACTGAAGACGACATATTGTGGTTGTAATCTTTCAAATATCACATTAGAAAGTTATAGAAGCAACCTAAGATATCCGCGAATGTGGTATAAATGGTGTTGTAAAGAAAAATGCTGCCAAATTTACCCAATAGCAAGCACAGAAGTGTTCAAAATATAATGAAGAAAGAATGTATCATAATTCGCCGTCCGGTACAACTTTTGTCGTTCGACCAGTCTGCCAAATGATAGTTCCATGTCAAAGTACAGTAATTAATTCAAACGACAACACGCACGTACCTTCCGACGTCGCATTCATTTTGTTCCATCATCCATGATCATGGAACCGATATAAATGTCTTTTCGTCCACCGATTTATCATTAAGGCCCACTTGCAGGACGATCCTGAATCCAGATTAACCACTAAACTTATTTAGGCCCACTTGCACGACGATCCTAAATCGAGTTTAACCTTTCTGAAGAAACGTCAAATCGTATGAAATTTTGACATAAGTAAATAAGTTTAGTGGTAAATCTCGATTTAGGATAGTCGTGCAAGTCGACCTTACTTATGGCAAATTTTCATACGGTTTGACGTGTATAGTGGGTTAAACTCGATTTAGGATCGTCATGCATGTGGGCCTTAGGACGAGGCGAAGTTTAATTCGTGAATATGAAATATAAGCCAGAGTGTGATGACGCGAGACTATGATATAGATTTAACGAGCGGTTCAAATGTTCTAAATGTCTTAGTAGTGGGCGGATTTGTGCGTGCAATGTGAAAATGTGCATAGGCTTATTACATCGAAATTTAAACTAGCAACATTATTTTGAGAAATACAAGTGTGACGGTACGCAGCGCGCACCGCACAATGTAGTGTCAACCGATCCTGAATCGCGCTAGCAAAGTTTGCGAGACGGTTACTATATATACAAGTTCCGAACATCAACCATCGGAGGGGCCACGGCCGGTCAGGTACAACATCCGCCTGACAGAAGATCTCCCCTTTGTTAGAGGAACATTTACCTCCAGTTCCTCTACACAAGCTATTTTTCAAAACAGCAAGAAATAAATTGGTGTGAAGAAAAAAATAGTTTACAATCAACTGCATACACTGTTAAGGTTTATGCAACCTGCTTGACGTCAACCACTCTGGGAAGAATAGAAAAACTCAATATTACGTTTTATTTTTGGCAATAAGCTTTTCAGCTATATCCTCGCCCATGTTGTATGAACTTGTCTCCGCATAAACGGGCTTTAAAGTCAGGTAAAACGTATTCTAGTTTTCTTGAAGTCATTATCCTGTCATTTCTTGTCATTCTTATCATTATCAAGTCAAGCCATGTCTAGGTACATGCGGGAAATCGCAATTAAAAGTCTACAGCGCGCTACGACAAGTTCTGAGTGTAAAGTTTTGTGTTATGCGTTCCCTATTGTACTGACGTGCGCCATGTTCAACCATGGTATTGTTCTATGAGTGGTTGAGCCACGCTGTAGACACTTTTGTTTACAGCATGATTGGCCGGCTCGTCCGGGTCGTTGCCACTATCTCACAGAAAACCGACGCAAAGTAACAGCTTGCTGCTGCGTTTCGTACGGTGAGTGAGATATCCGGATATCCCCCTCCCCTTCCCAATTCCTTTTCTTTAAAATCGGCAACGTGCCCATTTTTTTTTTTTGGATTGTGGTCACACATGGGCGGTTGAGATACACTTACCATCAGGTGACCCACTTGCTCGTTTGTCGGCCTAGGCAATAAAAAAATAAAATGCACATAGTGTAAACAAAACTTTACTCAATATTTCACCATGAGCTTTCATAGTACACCAACATTATGCCATGTATTTCTCCCTTTATCCTGACCTGCACAATTATTTAAACTAGCTTTTTCCCGCGACTCCCTACATACTTCGAAAATAGACTGCTCGCCATCGTACTAACACCTCAAGAAAAACACAAAATAAATAAATTCATATTATTACCATGGAAATCTTTTTCCGATACGTTGTAAATAAAACGCCATGAAAAGTAAGCAGACATTCCCAAGGAAATCCTTTCAGGAAAAGATCCACAAAAAAACACAATAACATTATTAAAAGGACAGTATTCTATAAAGTTAACTACGCAATTCAACCACACCGACTAAACCCATACAATTGGATGATAAAAAACAGATTTTTACGGAGAAAAAAGATACTTGGAACGCTTCCTACAACATTTCGCATCTCGTGTTTATAGTTTTTGGAGCGTTTTCGACATGTGAATGACCTCTTTAATTCGTTATAATAAAACATGCGTTTGCGCGCGGCCTTGCCCGCTGAACGAGTCAATATGCTGAGATGGACGTTATTTACGGACTTGTTTGGTTCCCAAATGTGAATTCTGTTGTGAATTTCTTTGAAATCGGTGAAGGTTAGTGTATTTTCAACGTATCCCATTGCAAAAAATAAACGTTAAGTTGTAGTCCGCCAATTCGCATTAGGCCAGCGTGGTGGACTATGGCCTAGCCCCTCTCATTCAGTAGAGGAGACCCGGTGCCCAGCAGTGGGACGTGTATAATACGGGGCTAGTATTATAATGTACAGTACTCTGTATTTTAAAACACATACATACATACGCACTCACGCCTGTAATCCCCGAAGGGGTAGGCAGAGGTGTAACTAGTACACCCACATTTCTCCGAGCGTATCTCCGTCCCACGATGTGATAGGGGGCGAGCCTATCGCCATACCGGGCACTAATTCCAGACTCCGGGCTGATACTAAGAATTTCGTAATAGAAAAACCCAATACCACTTTACCCGAAACGGGATCGAACCCGAGACTTCAGCGTTAGCCTCAATTGTAACGCGTACGCATTACAACTGGGCCACCGAGGCAGTCAAATATATATATCATAAAAAAATACATTTAAAAATATAAAAAACGACATCCTCCGATGGCGAGGCCCAAGAGCCAAGCCACCGGTTTAAGTCCATCCAGAGTGAGGAACCCCCTCACACTGCGTGCCGTGTCCAATAATATACATTATATTTAAGATAAAAGTATTCTAAATCCTAAAAAGATATTCAATTCACAACTCTAACTTACAACGTTCACAATTCATTATTTCAGAAGTAATTTCTAAATACACGGCTGAAATTCTTCTATCACAATTTAGCATTGAAAAAGAATTCGTAAAATCTAAAAGACTACTATTGTAAGAATATTTTTATGAACAACCTTTTAACAAGTCCGATAATAAATCACATTTTTTTTGTTACTTCACCTTTTGAAACCTACAATTTTGTACGATAGTTTATCTCGCAAAGATAGCTTTTACGAAAAGAAAAGTTTGTAAATAAATGATTGGACTGGTATTCTGGACTAGACCAATATGATGAACTGCGACAGATTTTTATGTTTTTCTTTTTATTGCCTAGATAAGACAGGCGAGCGGGCCGCCCACCTGTAGGCCTAGTACGAGTTGCAAATACGTTTACAGTTTTCGAATTCGTATAAAATTACTACCGTCGAAGTATCAAACTAGTAATTCATACGGTAATTAAGAAAAGAATCTCTTGAAAACTAATTTCATATTCTATTATTATGAAATAATATAAACCATATAATTAATTTAAATTCATCATAGTTCCCACTAGTGGCTACTAATATTTGACGTATTGAGAGAAAACGAAAACTTTCATTGTTTTACAAAACTATTAAAACTTGTACTAGGCCTACTGGTGGTAAGTGGTTACCGCCGCCCATGGACCTCAGCAATGCCAGAGCACAGCCAAGCCGCTGCCTAACGTTGAAAAACTATATTTATTTGTAACTGTATTTCCAGACATGAGGCAATCTAAGAGGAATTGTGACTGGAACACCCGTATTAACAAACTTTGCTATGAAGTTTCATAGTTTATACATTACTGACCTGTTTTTGGCGCTAAACAATAACGGACAACGTATACCGAAATCTAAACTTAGAAAAGTACTCACTTTCTTGAACACGGGTGTTATTCTTCCTTATTTTATGCACGAGTCGTAAAATTCACGTGTTATTAACAATGTTATTTACTCCTCAATTAACCAAGTTCAGTGACAAGCCTTTGTAAGTTAGAGACAAAGGCAGAATCGAATGTTACTTTCGTGGCTTTATGTTCCTTTGTACTATCGATCCTTGTAATATACAAGGAGATTGAACTTTAAGCAAAGCGTTTAATACATTAAACATTAATACATTAATTCATGACTGCCTCGGTCTTGTCGGACTTGAGGCCAACGCTGAGGTCTTAGTTTCGATCCCCGGGTCGCGTAAAGTGGTATAGGGTGTTTCTATTACGAAATGCTCAGTATCAGCCCGGAGTCTGGAATTTGTGCCCGGTATGGCGATAGGCCATCGGATCCATGGGATCGCCCCCTACCACTTTAGGGACGGAGATACTGAAATGTGGGTGTACTGGTTACACCTCTGCCTACCTCTTCGGGGATTACAGGCGTGAGTGCGTATGTATGTATCTATAATTCAGTATCTAGAAGATGTACAAGTAGAACATTCTTGAATAGATATCGTAGACTTATAATCATTTTGATCAGATATTTTGATGATCTAACTTATTTATGATTTGAGTGGTAGATCCACGCTGTAGACACTTGTATACAGCATGTATGGGCCAGCTCGTCCGGGTCATTACCACTGTCTCACAGAAAACCAGCGTAAAGTAGCAGCTTGCTCCTGCGTTACGTACGGTGAGTGAGATATCTGGAGGTCCAAACCCCCTCCCCTTCCCAATCCCTTAATTATCCCTTTCCTTTAAGATCGGCAACGCACCCATGATTCTTTTGGTATTGTGGGCGTACATGGGCCGGTGGTACATCACTTACCATCAGGTGACCCACATGCTCGTTTGCTGGCCTATACCGTAAAAAAAAATGTGCAGTTCAGGTTTACATTTTTAAAGTCATTAAAATCCACATATATTAGAACTGTTGTTGGTGTACTGTAAAAACTTGCGATGAAATATTGGTGTAAATGTTTGTTTACACTGCTGGTAAGTTCTTTTGAAAGATAAACTAGACAATTAAAAATAGTCAATCTTTGTTCATTTATTGTTGTATCATGTAAACCCATTGAAATAAAACTAGTTTATACGGATTTTATCGCGGTTTAATTTTGACCTACACCTCAGTCTCTCCCGTGACCACGAAGGCTGAAAAGCTTTCGAAACGTCGGGACTAAAATAAAAATTAAACCGCGATAAAATCCGTATAAACTAGTTTTATTTCAAACCCATTTGTATTAAATTTGATTTTGTTTTAGTAGTATATTTGTATTTGCCTATATTTTAATTCTAAAAGGACATACAGTTCATCATCGTAATAGGATTATGACAAAGCTGAGTTTCCACTGGTGCTTCGTCTCAGACCAGTAGGCATTTGCGAAGCACCGGTAGATTCCAAACTCGACGTGTAAAAGTGCCCTTGGCGGCCTAATTACTGAAATGTATTTGATTTGATTTGATTTCATTACAAAATGTATCACAATGCATATTGAACACGAAAGAAACAAAGGTCTGAATAAAAGGACCACAATATTGCCTTTCTTCTGTATATTTTTCACGCACATCAGTCGCGACAACAGCTAGTCATAAATTTAATAGAAACCAATTTAAGAGTCACATTATGAGTTAATCCCTACTATCACTCAGGAGCCTGGATTTTAGGTCAGACTTTCGACCAAAATACAACAACTAAATCGGTGTTCGAAAGCCGAAACTAAATAGATTAACGAAACAACGTAACTAAAGAACAACGTTGGTATACAATTACAAAAACCGGGAATTCAGTCGTAACATAATTTAGCTAAGATTTTTATTTGGTAATCATAACAAACGAAACTTCTCGTTTACAATTATAATTCTGTATCATATTCTTTTGGTAAACTCAAAGAATTTCATTAATCAACTTGATAAACAGAAAAGATTATTGAATTTCATAAAACATCGTTAAGACCGACGGAAGTAGAAGCGAATACTACTGCTTTATCGGGATAATAAAATAAAACTACTTTTCTGCTATAGTTACTCATATCATGAAGTAATTTCTTAACAATATCCTCTGAATAAAACACACAGAAAAACGTAGAAATGATCCTACATAACACGTGGCCAATCACATCAAAGCAAACGAGTAATTACCTTAAAGCATATATCTTGAACTTACCTTGTGCAGTACCAGCATTTTCATACTTAGACTTCAACTTAGCAGCTGTCGCTCTGGCATCAGACCGTACTGTGTCCGTAGCGGTGGTGGTATGTGTGGTGGTCCTGATGGAAAGCGTAGTAGAGAAGGTGGATGATAATGAGGATCCGAGGCCAAGGCCCAGCGTGGTGCGATAGCGACGACGGTACATGATAACGCGATGTGAACACTCCGACGGCCTGCAGGCGACTGACGACTGCGTAGGCGCACAATCCGGAAAAGCGACCGCGATTTATAATAGCACGCGAAAACTGAACACCCGAATGAACTATCAACTGATCGTTGGTGTGGGATTTGAAGAAAATATTCTATTAACGATTGTAGAGTTGTTGAGTTCAAAACAAACATTTTTGTTGTGGGAAGAGTTCCGAAACTACTATGATATATTATGGTAAATGCTGTGTAAAGTGAGACGAGAGTTTGTTCGCTAGTCACTACCATAGAAACACAAACAACCAAAAATTGACGTGAAATAATGTAGTTACGCTGTTTGAATCTTGAGCGAGGATTGGATTTTCAGATAACAGTTAACTAATTTATTTGATCATACCATTTATATTAAAAGCTTTGTCAAAATTTTAAATCTTACGCTCATATTATCTCATATTATAAGAACAATAAAAATTCTACGATTATTATTACTGTCGACTAGGCGAAATGCAACGAATTATGCGTTATTTTCAAAAAGAAAGCTAACCCAACTCCGCCCTAATCCTTTAATTATCCCTTTAAGATCCCTATTGTAGGTGTGTCCCTATTGTATTTTAGAACAAATACAGTTATCCGAGACGTCATAATGTTCCTATTTTTATCACATGTTTTATATATACTCATGTTATTTCATCATTTACAACCATCGAAATAAGATGAAAATAAAAAGTAACTCAAGCAAAAAAATTACCCCACCAAAACTCTGTGCAAAGGGGCGGAGCTATAAAAGTCTGTGCATAATAATCTCTAGTTGACACTTGATACGGCTAATTTTTTGCGCGGTGCAGAACGTCGTATCTTGATCTAGAAATTTAATATTTAGACATTAAATACATTTAGACATTTATTTATTTAGTGTTATGAATTAAAGTTGATTTTGAACGTTCATTAATTTTTGTTGCGTGTATGAGTATTACGTGTGATTTTACCTTTGCATGTGTAAATAAGTGGAGCCGTATTTTTTGCCGGATTCATAAGAGAGTTATCGTTCTAGTTATCTTATTTTGATGTTTACAACATAAAAAAACAAACAAAATGAAGAAAGTGCGCTATAGAAATGACGCCATGTTGAAATTTTACATGACAAAACTGAAATAGCTACATGAAGAGCGGAGGAAGTTTAGACAGACAAACAATGAAAAAGGTTACAAATGATACGATACCTACCTCGGCTTTCTCTCGGAATATTTGACGCTGACGAGGAAGCGAAAATGAGATTGAAATCTGTCAATATGCTGGTTCTTATCTACATATGTATATACTACTAGCTTTTGCACGCGGCTTCCCCCGCGTGAATAGACTTTTCCGAAATAAAACGTAGCCTATAACCTTCTCCAGGGTCCCATCTATCTCTACATCAAAATTCATCAAAATCGGTTCAGTGATTTAGGCGTGAAAGCGTAACAAACAAATAGTTTTTTTTTTTCATAATATACTTATTGGGTATTAAGGTATAAGAAGTAACATAAGATACTTCTTATGTTACTTCTTATACCTTCAAGAATATGTGTACAAAGTTTCATGATGATCGGTTAAGTAGTTCTCGCGTGAAAGCGTAACAAACAAACTTACATTCACATTTATAATATTAGTATGATATATAAAAAACAGCCAGACAGCCTCTGTGGCGCAGTAGGCGAGTAGCCAGCTTTGAAGCGTGAGGCCGCGGGTTCGATTCCCGCACCGGGACAAATGTTCGCGTGATCCACAAATACCATGTTTCGGGTCTGGGCGTTTCTCCCTAGAGGGATTGACTTTATAGGCAGAGACACATGGAAAAGCATGATATATCTATGCTTCAGGCAGGCGGGCGGTCGTAAAAATTACAAGCCTAATTTTTCTGTAACATGTGTTAAAAGGCATGTTGCGCCGACCCCACTGCGCGTGGCATAGGGACAGGTGGAAGATATATTAAAAAAAAACATGTTTCTTTGTAGGTTTGTCCTCTATGCGCACATAAACTATTCATCATAGTGTGATGATATTTTAGTGAGTTGTTCTGCGTACGCCCGCGAAGGTTCCTAGCCCAAAAAATACTTTGTGTTTGTCCTCTATGAGTTCCTAAGCCATTCATCCGATTGTGCTAAAATTTTACCAAACACTTTTTTCTTTACGTGGCACTTTACTTTTTTAATAATACCAGCCCTGTATTACGTCAGGCTGCTGGACACGGGCTCCCTCTACTAATGACAGAGATTAGGCCTTAGTCCACCAAGCTGGCCTAAAGCTTGATGGTAGAGTTGAAATTCTGAATAATTCTCGGATATGCAGGTTTCCTCATCATGTTTTCTTCCACCATTTTTTATTTTTTATTAGAAAAATCTAAATGTACTGATTTAGACTCATTTAATTTAAGACGCCATTTTTTAGTCCACTCAGAGATGGTATTAACGGCTGTTTGTACTTTATCCGCTGCTTCCTCGTGAGTAGTGCCAGTAGCTATGATAGCTGTGTCATCTGCGAAGGCAGCAATGGTATTGTTTTCTAGCGTAGGAATATCACATGTGTATAATAGGTACAGGACCGGCCCTAGTACACTTCCCTGTGGTACTCCAGCTTTAATATACTTAATATCTGAATATGAATCTTCATGTTTTACCTAAAACATTCTGTCAGATATATAAGATTCTAAGATATCTGAAAACTGCTTTGGCAGCATTTTCCTTAGTTTGTATATAAGGCCGTGGTGACATACCTTATCAAATGCTTGTGCTACGTCCAGAAAGATCGTAGTGCAAACTTTCCTCTCTTCTAATGCTCTTTCAATTAAATTAGTTATCAAATGCACTTGGTCTATTGTAGAGTGCTTTTCCCTAAAGCCAAATTGATAGTCCGGGATTAGATTCCGTTGTTGTATAATTGGTTTCAGCCGTTTCAAGAAAAGCTTTTCAAATAGTTTTGCCATTACTGGTAACAACGAGATAGGCCTGTAAGATGTTACTTCATGAGGCGGTTTACCAGGCTTAAGTATCATAATAACTTCAGCAAATTTCCACACGTCTCTATGTAAATGCTGAAATGTTTATTTGATCTAAATTTTCCGCCTTTTCCGCTTTTATTCTCATATGTCTATGAAGTATAATAAATAAAATTAAAACGAATTGGAAACCAACCAACCTTTACTTTTAAAATTTCATACGTCAAGGGTGTCAACGCAACTCGTACTACAGAGCCTACGACATTCCTACTTTTAAAGGGCGCCATTCTTTAAAGTTTAAACTGTGATAGGTAGCCTACTGAAATTTTCACAGAATATATTGTGTTTGCGTCGAATTTAATTAACAAATAATTGATAGAACAAATGAATATTTTAGGGTGTGTCTACGGATCCCTCGGTGCGCGAGTCCGACTCTCTCTTGACCATTTTTATTTGTTGAATTTTTGTTGTAATATGCTTTTGCATCAAATTAGTGTTCCCATAAAAAGTAGCAACACCACTCAGAATGTGGATTACAAAATATTGCACGGTACTGATAACGTAGTGGCGCTTGTCGTTTTGAGGCATGGAATGTTAATTCTCACAATACCGAGTAATTAAAAAAACAAATGTCCTACAAACCATAACACAACAATGCTTATACACTGCTTGGCGGCAGAAAAAGACAATATAAAAGACTCACCACCTCATGATTATACAAAACAATCTAATGAATTATCAACTAAATGGAGGCGTGGTCTCGCCAGTCCGAATATATTAGTTCACAATATCCGTGAACTATATATTATATATATATCTCCGACAACACGTCATTTTAATAATTCTTATCATTTACAGAACACACGCGTAACTAATTACGCAACGTTATTAAATTAAACCTTGCAAAGCGGATTCTAGCAGGATGTGTGAAATCAATAAATTCAGGCATACTTGTATGATTTCTAAATGTACAACCTAAAGGAATTATGTATATAATACACAAAGTTTCTTATTATTTTAGATTCATAAATAACCTATCCGTTAAAAACTCCCGACGTCAATTAGATACACATCTGTAACATATCTGTAAATTTTTAAATGCTGAACAGATTTTCTTCAAATATATCTAAGAACCATCTGGATAAAACCAGCTTAGAAACAAAAAAAACGGATTACAATAGCTCCATTCGTTTGCGCTAAGATGCCACAGTCAGATATACATATATACACACCCACGCACAGACAGATAAAGGGGCCAAACGTAACAGCCCTCTTTTTATGGGGTTACAAAAATAGCGAAATCTACGCCCGGAATTTATGCTATGAGTCCCATATTTTTCAACTGACGAAAACAGAGGAGGTTCTCAATTCGACGCGTATGTGTATTTTTTTAACAGCCTATGAAGACAGGCGAGCTGATGTTCCACGTCACGTAAGTCACGAAATATTGCGATACCCACAAATCCCTAAATGGTAACAAATAATATTGATCTGCGACAGATGCATCACAAACATCACTCCCAGCACCAAATATTTTGGATATCTTCACGTGCTTTTCTGATATATTAAACCAGGGGTCGGCAAGTAGTTTTAGATGGGGTCCGGATACTGTGGGAAAATTTTAACGAGGTCCAGAAAAAAAACAACTCATAATAATCAAGTGTTACCTATGTATTATATGGTTACAAATAAAATTCTGAATTATAAAACACAAGACCTACAATTAATGTGAGAAACTGCACCGAAACTGTGGCTTAAAAATATTATTTCAACTAATAAAGGTATAGTATGCCTTATCTACGTATTAATTTATACTTGGTATACAATACATTACAATATTTGGCGGTCCGAGGTTCGACCTTTCACGGTCCGCCTGTTGCCGACCGTTGTATTAAACATACAAGTGGGTTACCTGATCATAAGTGATCTCCAATTAATCTCCGATTAATAAATAGGGATTGAGAGGAGAGGGATTGGGGCCTCGCAAAAGTCTCACGGACCAAACACCAGCAAGCTGTCACTTCACATTGTTTTTAGACAGTGGAACTAATTTGGTCGAGCCAGTCCATACATGCTGTAGACAAGTGTCTACATTGTGGCTCTACTACTTGAAAATGGGGGTATATATTTAAATTTTATGCACTTAAGGTTTGTAACTTACTATGCAAAATCATGTCACAAATACTTCATAAATGTTAATACATTGTTATATATTATAGTTTCTTCAACCTTGTAGAAGACCATAAAACTCTCATAAAATTTAAAGTAATATTGGTGATATTGAATAAGTAGGTAAAAAAATATTATGGTTGAAACAACAATGTGTTAAAACATAAACTCCTCTATATCTTCAAGCCATAAGCTAGAATTAAATGGCATTTAAGATAATACAGTACTAAGATTAAAATATTGCTCTTCGGCAATCATAATTTTTTTATGAACAAGTACAAATATTTGTAATCAATGACTGCCCAGCCAAGCTTCATCTCATCACTCAAAAAAAAAAAATTGTCATTGTTGTATCAGGTCTGTAATAGGTCACCATCATCACCGAAAAAACATTTGATATCTGGTTATTTCAGTTCGAACTTGAGATGAAATGGAGAGTAGTAAACCAAGCTGTAGACATTTTTTGTCTACAGCATGAATGGGTCAGCTCAACCAATGTTACCACTGTCTTACAGAAAGTTCATACTTTACGTTGGGTTTCTGGAGGTTCAAATCTCGCTGCCTTTCATAATCCCCGAATTATTATCCCTTTCCTTTATGGTCGGTCCATCTATGAATCTTCTAGTAATGTGAGTGGTGGAGATAACTCACCATCAAGTGACCCACTTGATTGTTTACCACCTTCTGTTATTGAAAAAATATTTATTTATTTATTTATTTAAATCTTTATTGTACACCAGAACATACACAGTATGATAAAAACAAAAAAAAACATAAATAGGTACAATTGGCGGTCTTATCGCTCAAGGCAATGTCTTACAGACAACCATGGGATGGAGAAAAGAGAAAAAGGTAGTCAAAGGCGTACAATCAATAGAAAAAACTTAAAAATATCTAAATTGAATTTATGTCTACCATCCGTTCCTTAACTATCATCCAGCCATTGTTTACCCTATTATAGAACAAGTGAGTGTGGGCTGCAGTGAAACCATATAACTGTAACATAATCCAAAGTTTCTACAATACCATATACTGGAATGTGCACTTTGATAGATATTTCCTGGGTAGACAGATAGCTTCATTTGGTTGTTGTATATAAGTTTAAATGAAGACAATCATCTCATGTGTCTAGTCAGGGCTGGACCTACAAATTGGTGAATCTTTATCTGTCTCTATATTTTTAATAATCAGGAGTATTTTAATAACTGGGCCATCAGAGAAAATTACTTTTTGATATACTCTTGGGTGATAGGCTAAGTTAATAATATTGTGCAATAGTATTATTTTAATTCTATGTTATTTTGTCTTGAAAATATCTTCTATTTCAATGATCAATTACTTCAATGAATGTGTAGTGTGTGCTGACTACAAACTTATACACTAAATTGAAGGAGTAATCAGAATGGATGCAACTAATAACTGAGTCAAATAGATTCCAATTAGCATGTTACATATATACCATGAATTCTAATAGAGATATTCTTTTAAAGCATTTATACCTACAATTAGTAGAAACATAAAACTAACAGTATTATCATAATTTATAGAAGCAACAAAAGTAATATATCTATTACATCATAATTAAAACGCGCATAATAATTTCATCATTATCAACTTGGAAATGTGAACCTTGAACATAATGTCTTTGTTTACATTACAAAACACCCATATATTTTTGGCAATCAACAGTATTATTGTAAACAATACTCACCATTTATAGACCAGATATGTGATGGCAGGGAGTGCGCCGCGTAAACCCTGCCGAGTGCCAAAGACGGCCCAGGAACAGGTCCCGTCTCTTCGTTGGAGCTGGAGTCAGTGTCGGGACTCGCCGCCGCCGACGCCTCGTAACTTTGCGAGTTCGCAGGAATAGCTATGGCCTCGTGAGAGGCATGCAGGTCCGGCACCGACGACAAAGACCTCGCTCGCTGTCTGTCGTTCGATATCTGTATGCCCGGTATCGCCCGCAGAAGGCTGAACCCCGCGCCGCCCGACACCACGTCCGAGCTGGAGCTCGTCGAGAATGT
Organism: Mimas tiliae; assembly: GCA_905332985.1. Classification (NCBI taxonomy): domain Eukaryota; kingdom Metazoa; phylum Arthropoda; class Insecta; order Lepidoptera; family Sphingidae; genus Mimas; species Mimas tiliae. The sequence continues at coordinate 814,088 of HG995249.1, forward strand.
CCTCGCGCGAGGACTCTGTCCCCCGTTCGCGGTGCTCGCCTTTGCTCCCATAGCGACTCCGTTACGCAAAACTCTAAGTTGTCATACACTGGATTTGTTGATCACGAGCACACGCGCGACACGGCCCCCGCACCGGCCGAATACATGGTACGGAACGCGGAAACAACCACGGTAGCCGAGATAACAAACACTTACAAAAGACAAACAACAAGAATGTCGCGAAATTGTAAACAGCCTTTACATGTGCCCTTCTGCAAATTTTTGACAGATTAGTTTTCCATACGACTTTTTAATGATTTCGCATACGCGAGGCATAAGAGTCTTTTGAGACAATTTTGTCAACTCAACAATAAATATGTCATAGAATTCTGATTTGAAAATAATAAAATATGATATTTAATTTTCTGTTATTTTACTAAAACGAGAGGAGAGTAATTAATAAATAATAGATAGACCTATATTTTTTGTTCTATCCAATTTTTGTCAATGATTCAGAAAATTATAGAGCAATGACTAGTATTATCCTGGCTCGGCAAAGTGACTACGCTACACCCGTTGACTGGTTATACTCCCTCTACGGCTACACCTGATGGTAAGGGCCGTTCCCAATATTATATCTATCGACAGATTTGCTTACTGGGAGTATAATTTTGACATATTTTGTATGGAAGACCCATAGAGTTAATATGTACTTTGTACGTAGTACATATTAACTCCATGGGAAGATCTATCAAAACAATACTGATAGGAAGCAAATCTGTCGATAGACAGTATATTGGGAACAGCCATAAGTGTAGCGCAATCCATGAATACTGTCGACCAACGGTAGACACTGAATCTATCGTCGATCGGAAGACTTCTTCACACTCCTGTAACATTTTATCGCATTTTGTATTGAAAAAAACAAAGTTTATAAAAAAAAAGGCACACGTGTAAGAAGTGAAACCTTAAAAAAAATTACCTTCAAGATAATGAGACGAATGTAAAATTTCGGGAAGAGGTTAATTGTAGGTTTTAGTAATAATCATAGTGACACAAAGTTTGATGATTATTTTACATTTTATTCGTATATATTACATAGATTTATTGAGCTTACATTTTCGATAAATGATACAATAAAGAGTTTTATTATAAAAATGATGAAAAAACTCTACAAACGTATAATACGTACACGTAAACAAAACACCACAGTTGTTGTGATGCCTTTTCTCAAGCTTTGTACTACGCATGCGCGCACAACTGTATATTGCTTCCTATCTCATTTTCTCCCACGTTAAGTCTTATGAATTTAAGTGTCTGTCTCTTTTTACTGTCGCTTTTTCGTTTCATCGACTTTCAAATCACAATGATGGTAAAGAAGTGTTCACTTCAAAAAAAAATTATTGTTATTAAAAAATGATGATTAGTGCAGTGGTGTACTTTCTTTTTTTGCATATAGGATTGAAATTGTATGAGATTTGAAGATTTGAGGGCCCCTTAAGTCTGAGGGTCGGGGGTGGAACCTAATACCTAATTCTATAGAGCAGATATGTCTGTCAAAAAATAACCAATCAACATTATTTTTGTAGACTTATATTACATACAGACATAGATTCACGCCTGTTTCCCATAGTGGTACGCAGAGACAACGGATTTCCACTTACTACGATCCTTGCATACTCGTACCTCTTTGCCCCCCTTCAGTCTCATTAAATTTTTCATACATGCACCTCGGTTTAGGGTATATCTATTCTCTATTATCTTCTATATTAGGGCTCATAAATTACCACCCATTAAAATAATATGCTTGTAATTATTTATTTAATTTTTAAATCAATTTTTTTAGTATCGTACCGTACGCGTATTGGAGTGCCGCGCCGCGGCGGAGCTGACATTAGTTACCTACACAATGTGCGATCACCTTTAGGTGTATATCTGTCAAGACTAACAGATGACGCCACAAAACAAGATATTTAGCTGAATGCTGCGGTCTAGCTGACTTCTGAGTCAACGTCATCTGAACATGTCAAATTATTGTCAGACAGTTGTGTTGTGATTTTGTGAATTTTTAATAATAAAATAATCATAATCCCTTTATTTAAGTTATCATGAATAATCCAGCAATGAATTCAGCAACTGTAAGTAAATCGCAAGAAAGTGTACTTTTAAATGACAATAACCGACGATTTGTATTAGTTTATAAAAAATGCCTAAGCTAATATAATTTTGCAAAATGTTATCAATACTTATACATAAGCTGACTTACTGAAGTATAGACCATTATATATACTTTCTAATACTTTTTTGCTCGTATCATTCCATTTTTTGTACAACAGTTAGAGCTACATTTATCTTGATATTGATTGTTATCTTACAATAGAAACACATTAAGTAAGGCATGTTTTGATTTGATTAACAATCAAACAGTTATTGTTTATGGCTTTAATAAGTTTTACATATGTAATAGTTCTGAATTGTTCATTCATTTAGTATGATAGAAGTATTGCTTTGCACGGCTTGGCCTGAAGTAGTTGTGTTCCTTCCATTACTTACAGCCAGGTGTGCCACAGGTGCCTCTGTTGGATGACGACACGGTCGCCTTCGGTGATGAGGACAATGCTAACAAACAGTTTGTGTAAGTGTTTCATGTAAGGGTTTTTTTTACGTTATTTAAGGTTTATTCAGAGATGTGTCAATTCTGGTGTCACAAACTAAAGTAAACATAGTATACTATCACATAAGTGGTAATGAACTTAAATGGCAGAGTTTAAGTATATAATTTTAGTTTGACAGTACTGACATTCACTGTAGATTGACACACACTGCAGGCCTGTATAGATTACCTTTGCATTTAAACAGGACTATGTTAAAAACACTTCATTTAGTTTCAGTTTGGTGTTAGTTGATTCAGTGATGACAGAATTCACACTAATTTACAATTTAACAATATTTAGAATAATTACATCCATTGTATTTTTGACATTTATTTGCCTATGAGTCTTGATTTTCATCTACAATCTTGTCCAATGTTGAGATGTGCTATAAAAAGTTAACTATATAGTTGTATCCTTCATCCTTTGCAACTAAGTTTTAACAAATCTATTTGCAGTCAATAATTCTGACTTTGTTTATTGATGAAACTTAACTTTTATGTAAAGGAAAACCTCTTAGTAAATTATAATATTAAATTTATTTTCCACTCTAATTCCAGGCACCCATACATAGTGTTCTTCCACCTGGTGTTCCGTTGTGCTGCCATCGTAGTGTATATCCTCTGTAACTGGTTCTCCGACTCGTTCATAGCCAGTTTTGTGCTGATTGTGCTACTGCTCTCGGCCGATTTCTGGACAGTCAAGAATATTAGCGGTACGTGCTAATATTTGAATTTTTGTTTCCAATTATACATAAATAATACTACACACTACACAAAATTAATAAATAATTAGTAAGTACAGCCAACAGTCACACACATAGTCCTGATCCCACACTTAGATAACCTGTATCAAGAACTACGAGGGACTTACAGTCCCACAACACCCAGACCCGAAATAAATATTTGTGGATCTCGCAAACATATATCTTGTTACGAGAATTTAATTCACGGCCTTTGGCTTCGCAACCGGCTACTCGCCCACTGCGCCATGTAGGTTGTCAATGCCTAAACAATAATGTGATTTCCTTACATGTGCTAAAAAACTTAGCACATAATAATAAATGTCACAAAATGGCAGCTCAAAATGACCATTACCAAGGAACTACAAGGTTTACTAAAATATATTTTTCTCACAACTTTTTTATCTATTACAGGAAGATTATTGGTTGGGCTGCGGTGGTGGAACTACGTAGATGACAATGGGAAATCACATTGGGTGTTTGAGTCAAGACAGGTACACTTTTATGCTTAAAGTTAACAGTAAGTCTATTGTATACCTATGATGGTGCTCTCAAAATATGTTTCGAGAGAATAGAAGGTAAGGAGGAAGTGAGTCAATGATGGTAAGTAATCTCCACTGTCCAAGAACAGCAGCTATTTCACACCAGTTTCTTTTAATAACGTTGTGAAGAGTAGTTGGCTCGCCTCATGGTAGGTGTCACGCGTGTCTATAAACATAAGCAATATTAATCAGGCCTTTAAATTATAAAGTACTGCATGGCGTTGGACTACGCTTACACACATTAGTTACTCGTAGTAAGTCTCATAAGACCCAGTAATTGAACTAGCTTTACATTGCTGCTGGTTAGCAGAAATAGACAAAGTTGTGATACAACCTCTCACATACCAGAGACTTACCACCTAATTCGGTAAAGATGGTCAATTTCTGAAAAGTGTTATTTCTTATTTCAGAACCGTATAAATGCGAACGAGAGTCGTCTATTCTGGATGGGGTTGATCCTGTGTCCAATGATGTGGACCATGTTCTTTATTTTCTGCTTGTTCGCGTTCAATTTTAAATGGATGGTACGATAAATATTTCATTATATTTTATTTATAATGGAATAGGCAAAGGAATCTCATTCCATACAGCCCTGTCTGTAGCCATCGGATACAGGCGTGTATAACGTTATTAATTATTATGTATTTTATTATTTGTTTGTATAGGTCACGCGACAAAGACGTTTGTTCGATAATCAGAATTCTTATCACTTGAAAAATTACATACATATGCATTCACGCCTGTATTCCCCGAAGGGGTAAGCAGAGGTGTAAGTAGTAGGTAAGCCGAGCTTATTTTTATCCCATGATGTGACGGGGTATGAGGCCGGACCGGTCACAATTCCAGACTCCATATTGATATTAAGCGATCTGTGATAGAAAAGCCCAATATCATTTTTTCACGATCTGGGCATCAAACCCGAGACCTCAGCACCCCTATCATACCGCGTATACATTTAACTGCGCCACAGAGTCAGTCATGAAAAAAATATATTTTCGTGTTTCATCTTAGGAACCAAAACCTAAATGAAATCCGCTATTAATGTTTATATCTGTGTGATTGGTTAAATCGCATGTACAGAAACAGTCACTATGCGTTCGAGCGCACTATGAGACGTTTTAGTAATGTTTATGAATATAAGATGTAATCTCTAACCCTTGTACTTCCAGCTGGTGGTCCTCATCGCTCTCACTCTGACCGGCGCGAACCTTTATGGATACATAAAGTGCAAGTTCGGTGCCAAGGAGAGTATAAAATCAGCGACAACAGAGTTCGTCAAGAAACAGATCTTCCAAAACGCGCCCGCGTTCATGTTCTCACAACCCACGCCGCCCACCACCACCAATACTGGCGTTATATAGATCGGCATACTGAATAATACAACATTAGCCATGTTTTCAGCAGGGTTTGATTTTATCCGATAATTATCCGATGATTATCCGATAATTATCTGATGATTATCCGATGATTATCCGATAATTATCAGATAATTATCCGATAATTTCAAACCTTGGTTTTAAAGTGCGCGACAGAGACAGTAGACCGGGACAATAACGACACATCCGCTTTGTATGCAATGGTATCGGCGCGACCGTTTCCATTCAATTTCATACAAATCGGACGTGTCGCTATCGCCTGTCACCTGTCGCGGTCTCCTGTCTTGTTCGCGTAACTCAAAACAGACCTATAATTTACGTTTAATTTGATTATAGTTGATGTTTGTCAATATGATGATTTTTTTACTAAACTTTATTTGCAGTCTAAATACACGTCACCCATAGATAGCGAAAACTAATACGTCGTTTTTGGTTTGTCACAAGCCACTATGTGTAATTGCTATGTGTTTGAACCGCAAATTAGTTAAATTCATTTCATTGCAAACGCGGTAAATTTTATTGTTACGATAATAAAACAAGCACCGGAACAGTGAAATATTACTCCAATATTCGATGCCGTATAATATTTGAGACTGTATGTTTAAAAATTGTATAACGCCTACAAAATAAACAGTTACTTTCAATATTCGGACATAGGATAATACAATTGAAATCTTATAAGCCGATATTATATAGGTATGTAATGTTGAGCAAATATTTATGTAAATTTGTAGGTATATTAGTCTCACATTGTATTAAGATTAGGTATTTATAATGTTTGAATTTACTATAATCATATAAATTCAATATTTAAATGTAAAAATAATACAATAGTTAAACATAAACAAACTATGTCCAATCGAGAAAACGATAAAAAAGGGTCCTAACAATCTCCACAGCGGAGATGTATGGTATATAAATAAAGCATTATCTGTATGACATAAAAGACGCGTTTGGAAATTGACTGACAGTACTGTCAGTACTGATGCTGGTTTTACTAGAAAAAATGTGCCCGGTTAACTGTCAGTAGACAGTTCTGATGGTGCTGTCATTACTTGTAGAGAACCGGTCAAGAGCGAGTCGCACGCGCGGACCGACGGTTCCGTACCCACACATTACTAAATTTCTACTCTTTGTTTTCTTTATTTATTTATTAAGAAATCTGCTATAATAACACATATTCTGTGAAAATTTCAGCCGGCTACCATTATTGTTCAGAAGATAGAGCATTTTGAAGGTAGGACAGACAGACAGACGACTTAGGCTCTGTAATTGGGCTCCATTGGTACCTTTTGTGTTCGGAACCCTAAAAACAGTGTAATTCCGTAGCACCAATGGCTAACATAACGGTGGTATTTTTATTATAACGCGGAATTATAACGCAAGTCCTGCACTGACAGTACTGTCAGTCAATTTTCAAACTATATTGACACGGCTGCAGTGCACGTGATTTTTTATTTTAGTTCAATTGCTAAATCGCGTAAGATTTGAACAATCTGAACAGACTTTCATTAGAATTGATCAATAAAAACCATAGCGTTTGTCGATTCAAGTCAACTGATAACTAAAATAGAATCGTATTAACCCGGTATAAGGGTCACAGCACACGTGGTACTTGACATGAGTGATCTCCTATTTGGTCCTTTTTCGGAAGCTTAGTACAGTGACGTGCCGTTTAGACAATATAATTCGTTTTTCTTTACCTGGCTTAAAATGTATACAATCTTTTCCCTGCTTTTACTTCATAACTAAACTGCTATTTGTTTCAAATTACTGTATGTGATTATTGTGTAATAATTTATGATTAAACAGGACTTCTTTTCATTATTATTACAATTATACTTACGCTAGGTAAAAAACTAATTTTAAACTTGTTTAAACGCGACACAGCATTGAAACAATCGTTAAAATGCATGATTTCGATCAAAATCATGAAACAGCGGTCGAAGGTAGAAAACCGCCTAAACGCGATGCAGTCACAGAATTGCTGCTCACCGATGTCGAAAGTAGGTTTAATGTGCTTATTTTTTATGGTCGGAAACGAGCAAGTGGGTCACCTGATGGTAAATGATCTCCACCGCCCATGTACGACCACAATACTAAAATTATAGGCGTGTTGCCGACCTTAAAGGAAAGGGATTGGGAAGGGAGGGGGATTTGGGCCTCCGGATATCTCACTCACCGTACGAAACGCAGCAGCAAGCTATTACTTTACGTCGGTTTTCTGTAAGACAGTGGGTTCGACCCGGACGAACCGGCCCATTCAAGCTGTAGACAAAAGTGTCTACCGCGTGGGTCTAACACTCACAAAAGTGTGCTGTAGACCTTATCATTGTATCGTCACATTGCCGACTTGTTTTAGAATAAATATTTATAAACTATGTAAATAAATATAGATTTATTTATATTGTCTTTTACATTCCTAGAAGTAGCTGGTTTCAAAAAGACAACTCATTTTTATAGAATTTGAAGTTGAAATAAAACTAGTTTATACGGATTTTATCGCGGTTTAATTTTTATTTTAGTCCCGACGTTTCGAATTTGAAGTTGACTACTAATACTGGATTTCCGTATTTTGAGCGTATCAACCACTAAGAGGAAGCCTTTGGTGGCCTTTAGTGTAGTGTAGTGTAGTTAATGTTTACAATCAGACAAGTGACCTGCTTGTCATTCAGCTGTGTAAAGAAACTTATATTTATTCTAGGTATACTTTAGTCTACAGACAACTAGATTAATTAAGAAAATATAAGTGATTTTTACTGTATTAGATTTTTATGCATCAAATCAACTTTAATTGATTCCATAAATACAATTGGCAGTTTTATTCTACAATAATACAATATTTAAGTGCGTACAGAGTATTCTAAGCGCAAAATAACTTAAGTCTGTAGACTGGGCAGAAATTGGTGACTTCGTTGTAGAGGATGGGTTAATTAACAAACTTCACTCCGCTGAGTTTCTACTAAAGTGGCTACGCGCAATGAAAAGAGTAGTTGTAGAATGATCAGACACGAAACCAATATTTCGGGGAGGGTAAATACGTAATTGCCACCCCCTGGATCCATAGAGGAAAAGATGAGGATGTCTACTTGAGGCGAAACAGAGACGAGATATCGGTAAAATGCCTGTAATTTACTTAACAATTGATAATATTTTATTTACTTTAATAAATAGGTACGATGCTTGCGAATACATTCTTTTATCGGTCTAATAATATCATTCAAAGTATGTTTTCTCTCATTGTGTTCTCTACACCCATTTTATTTTACAAACAGAATATTCCTTTGCCGTCTCATTTCCGCGCGATATTGTTCCACTTTTATAGAAACGCACCACAAACCATTACATATTATTTCATCAGTATATTTGTAAGAATGAATTAGAATAGGTTATTCTGAGAATTGGCTGCGCCTGTGATTTTATTTTGTGTATATATATTTAAATAAATGTAAATTATCCTAATTGTGTTTTATTCTCATATCTAACGAATATATTTCCGGACGTTTCGACTGGGGGGTAGAAGTAGTCACGTTTAATATCCATAATTTTTGAGTGTCGTCTGTCGTCAATCTTTATGGCCGCTCTGAAGTTAGTCACGGGAGCCGCAGCAGTTATTGTTTTCAAGTCCCTATAGCTTTGACTAAGGACAATTTTTAATAAACGATCTTGGTTTGATTCTTCGGATAGATTGCACAAATCAGCCAATCAGAGTACAGTTTGAAGGGTCACGCGTACAAATTACTTGCTATGTTTGGATTATTTCCGAGATAGCGAGATCTATCCGGATAATCAAACTAAAATCTTTACTTCTTATGGCCGTTCCCCATATTCTATCTATAGACAGATTTGCTTTCTATCAATAGTATTTTGACAGATCTTCCATACAAATTGTCTCAACATTTTACTGCTAGTAAGCAAATATGTCGATAGACAGAATATAGCGAACGGCCATTATTTTATTGAAAAATAGGTAATGTTTCGTGTATAAACATGATGAATATTGAGTGTAAGGGAAACACTTCCGAAAACGTAGTTAATAGTTCTCTCCATAAGTCACATAATCTGCTCCTGCTGGTGGAAGGGTACCTAACTGATCATTTATATCCAACTGGATAGCGACCAACACACATGATGAAAAACCCGCCATAAAGCCTAATTCAGGTGGGTCGCGTTTTAGGATCAGCCAACAGCCAGTGTATCTACATATCCAATAACTTTAGACCGGCATAATTCTGCAGACCGTCGGGACATCATTACGTCCCGACGCGACGGTCTGCAGAATTACAGAGACATTTCTCTTGACGGTAGGACGTAGAATAACTAGGTACGTACAGAAGGTAGATGTCCAACTAACGCATACCTACTCACAACAAATACTTTAATGGTATTAAAGTCTTTGACTCACAATGGTAAGGTGGAAATTCGCTGTGATGTGTTAACTTGCATTCAGCTAAACTGTAATTAAAAGAGGTTACACCTCTGCCTACCCCCTTCGAGGATTACAGGCGTGAGTGCGTATGTATGTACAATCATAATATGGTGGGTAGTTATTAGTATGGTGATCGTAATTTGGAGCCATATACCTATGGCTCCATTTGAACGACTTAAATTTCGTCCGTGTACCTACTTTGTTTCTACGGAGATACTTAAAGATTTGGCGCCCAGGCCCGCGATTTGGAAACAGCACCTAGAGAAGCTAGAGTCAAAGCTATCTTCACTCATGGGTTCACTAAGAGGTATTGTACGCTGCTTCCCAAAAACCGTCAGTTCTACTATCTATAATGCCATAGTAAAACCTCACCTAGAATATCTAATTGAGATATGGGGCACCGCGACCAAAACTCACTTAAGATCCCTACAAATAAAGCAAAACAAAATCATTAAATTACTTTACCATTACGCCCATTTAATTCCTACAGAAAAAATATACACTGAAACCAAACTGATGACACTGCTTCAGACATACAAATATAAAACATGCTTGTTGGTGCGAAAAATTATAAACAAAGATATACATTCAAAGATAACGTTTACAAAAAATGGAGATTTACAAAAACGTTTAACAAGACAAACAAATGATATCCGTCTAAGACACCCACGAACTAACTTTGGAAAAAGGAGTATAGTATATGAAGGGGCACAGTTCTATAATAAATTACCAAACAATATAAAAGAAATTCAAACATTTGCCTTGTTTAAAAAAAAAAAACGTTAAAGTACCACATCGCCAAGGATTTCTCCAGACATTAAGGCATTCACAATTCCTATTTGATATCCATCAATAATGTGCGATACTTAATGAGATCGCTACTATATTTGTCTACCCCCATAAAAATTGTATAAAGAAATAGTTTTATTGTATAATTAATTTGATTGTTTTGAGTTTAATCGCTTGTTTATTCGAACATTAGAATTTTTAATTACCTACTTAAATACCTACAGTATCAACCTCGTGTGCGCTTTACGTAGCATGTAACCGTATGTAACAAAATTGTATTTCTCTAGTTAAGTGAATGTAATTCTTTTAGAGAAATAAATATCTTAAACCGTTATTTGCTTATACCACCACAGGCTCTATAACAAGTACCTTAATGCTGTTGCGTTGTGCACTGTGGTCATGGGCGGGACTATGATTCCGCTAACGGGATGGAGTATATGTTTAGTAAGTGAGTTTAATGTTCAGTAAGCCATTTGCCATTCATGGATTCTAGCCTGGGACAGTGAGTTTGCAGGTGGTGTATAACACACACAAAATTTTCCTTTTCAAAATGATCATCATCATCATCATCAATGGCAAATGACCCACGATTCGTCTGGCTTGTTTGCCACCTCCGATATAAAAAAATATTCGGAAAAGAAGTCGATTCAGAATATAATTATTGAATAATTGCATAATGCTAATATGATCACATAGATCATTATGTATGATAAAATAAATAAAATAAACAATAAAAAAAATATGCTCCAGGTGAGGCTCGAACTCACAACCCCGGCATTACTCACACGTACACTGTCTTATAAGTACCGTGCGCTAACCAATTGCGCCACTGGAGCTGTGAGTAACTGGGCGAAAATACCAAACACGTTCTAACATACACTGTGCAATCAAATAACGTGCTTTTTTTCTTTAAACCATCAAGGCAAACGTAATTCGTATTTCCAGAACATGTTAAATAATTATACACTTTTGTTTATGAAATGTATGTATGTTTGATAATATTTCTTAACAAATATAGGTACATAGAATAATTTTGTTATTGCTTTTATTTGTATGCATATTGGATTTTGACAGAAACAGAAAATACGAGACGTAAACAAAATGGAAACGTCACCTCACTTTGTTGTGATTAATTGAATTGGATATTTCTATCAACAATCGCCTTGTAAGATCTAATCTATGGCCATTAATGTTGATTTTGTATTGTGATAAGTGCAGTTTCGTGTCTAATGCGTGGTCAATATGAATTGGTTTGATACGTCGGGTCTGACGAGTCTCGCTAAGACTGCGTTGAAGGAAGCACAGAAAACTATCGACAAAGCGCTGGATATCCAGGACGAGAGCGGCGACGAAGAGGAGGAAGTGTCCCCGACACAAAGCGAACCGAAAAAGTCTTCGACCACTGCTAATACTCCACAAAAAGACAGTGATTTCTTTGCGTCCTGGGGCCTGACTGTCAGTGCCGAAAATAAAGACGAACCTGTAAAAGAGCAGGCCGTGGTTACCGAAAGTCCCTCAAAATCGAATTCCCAAAGTGTGTGGGGTTCATTTGCCGGTTCATTCTTCGAACAACCACATAAAGATGACACTATAGTACGACCTCCGAAAGCAAAGTCCATGAATGTTATTTCTGATGCAAAGTATGGCAGTCAGGATGATTTGTTTTCAAAGAGTCAATTAGTTATGTCAGATACAGATGTTGGCGAATATAAAGACAAAAAAAATGAGCCTAAAGCCGATGAAAGGAGGGATTCATCACGTTCCAATGTGCTGTCTTTGATATCAAGTAGAAATAGTTCAGATTCCGTAGAAGTATTATCACACAGTCTCAAAACTACACCAGACTCTGAAGCATCATTATACTCCATGTCAAGCAGTAGTACAGGACAAAAAGCTAATTCAGAATCAGTTGAAATCTTACCTGATAGTTTAATTAGCCCAAGTTCAATAGAATGTCTTGGTTTTGATAGTTATTGTAGTGATAAAAACAGCAGTGTATCTTCCAACATTTCACCAGATGCGAGTGATAAGAAATCAACTCCAATTGGTGATAGAACTGAGAAAGCGGAAACAGCTGATAGTGTTAGCCTGGTTGCTGACGATGATGAAGATACTATATCGTACAATTCTATCTCTGAATGTACTGCTCCCACAGTTTTGGATACAGACGACAAACCAATCAGTCCCTTCATGAAAAAGGAACACAAAAAGGTGACAGAGAAGGAATTTCTCAATTTAGAACAGACTGTACTGCAGCAGAAGATGCAAGTGAGTGAGAACTCTTCAAACGATGGATCCTGGTCTGATCGGACACTCAATGCAGACAATGATAGTATTAATCTTGAAAATGTTGAAGAACAGAAAAAGGAGGAACAAGAAGATGTCCTGATAGAGAAACTCAGTGACTCATCCTCTTTCTACAATGTGAATGTGTCAGCTGACATGACTAGATCTGAGAGCTTCATCAATGTGGAGAAGCAGCAATGCAGTGCTTCCCAAAGCAGTGGCTCTTCACAAAAAGACAGCAGTATCAAAGAACGGACATCACCCAACAGTTCTGACAGCAAGAGTGACCTTATCAAAGTGGGCTCAGATCGAACATCAGGCCATACTTCTGGAGATGAACTTGAAACTGCCACTTCATCTGACATAGAAATAATACCAAGCCCGAATGGTGATAATGGTCATGGATTTAGAAATAGTCCAGCTAAATATGGTTTTAAACAAGGCAAGATTGATGGAACAACGTCTCCAAACCTTGTTGATTTAGTGTTAGGAAAATCTTTAGCTACTAAAATACGAGGACACAACCGAGAGCTGTCTGAGGCATCCGTTCAAAGTAATACAAGTGACGAAAGCCAAGGTTCCGAAAATGACAGGTTGTTGAAAAGATTATGTGAAATGGCTGAGGTTTTAGAAGCCAGAGAGAACAGGCTGATGGAAATGAATAGGAGTAATGCAGAGTTGGTTGAGTGCAATGCTAATCTGAAGAATCAGGTAGAGACGTTGATGGCAAAACATGAAGGAGGGGATATCAACACTATTACTGAGGATTATACACAACGGATGTCAGCACTTGAGAAGAAGTTCCAGCAGGCAATTAGAGATAAGGTATTTTTTTTTGTAGTTTTAGCATTCATTAGTTAATCAGTGACATATAAGATATGTGACCACATGTAAGGTACTAGCTTTTGCTCGCGGCTGCGCCCGCGTGAGTAGACTTTTCCGAAATAAAACGTAGCCTATAACTGTCTCCAAGGTCCCATCTATCTCTACATCACAATTCATCAAAATCGGTTCAGTGATTTAGGCGTGAAAGCGTAAAAAACTAATATATATTTTTTTTCATAAAAAGTATCCTATGTTACTTCTTATACCTCCAAGAATATGTGCACAAAGTTTCATGATGATCGGTTAAGTAGTTTTCGCATGAAAGCGTAACAAACAAACTTACATTCACATTTATAATATTAGTATGATGTGACTGGCACGCAGAAGTAAGTTTATTAAACTGGGTCCTGCAAGGCCAGATCTAGAGGTTAGCAAACAGGGCAGAAATGAAGGCCCCAAAGGGTAATATATAGTTTTTTGTATAAATAATATAATCCTTTTTGACAAAGAAAAAGCTTGTCATAATTAACATTTATCATTATATTAATTTTTATATATTTGAGATGTATATTTAATTATTATAGGTCTCTAATATATAAAATTGGATTTTTGTTTTATTTGTCCTCCATGAGTGTATAGGCACTAAGATATAGATCTTTCATCCAACTGTAATGAAATTTTGATGAGTAGTGTGTACACCTGTGAAGGTTTGTGTACTTACAAAAAAAAACTCAAAAAAAGAGACATTTCAACACATACAAGGCACAAGTTTAAAAGAACATGAGATTTAACATCCTTATTTTATATGCTAGAAGATTTTGTCTAAAAACAAATTGTATTTTTGGAGCCTTTATGAGGATTTTTAAGAATTGTGGCCCCCACTTCTTCCTTGCCCTACATGCCTTTAAATCCGGCCCTGACTTGTTTAATGGCATTGGCTATTTAAACATGATTGTTAAATTACACTATTTTAGAGAGCAGTCTCTCAGTATTGAAAAAATATTTTAGGTTTATACAATAACCGGCACCGGCACGAGTCTTCACCCATAGTAATTCATCTAATAGGTCTGATGGGCGGATTGAAGGAGCGCGGGGCGCTGACGCTTTACACAATTGATTCTTTAGTCGATGCTCGTCGTCTTTGAAATCTCAGCAGCCCCTGCTACTGTCCAATTATTTAAACGATTTGTGCCAGCAATTTTACCATGATATTGTCGACAAAATATTCTAACCACTACCAAATTTCCAGGATCAATTAAGAAAACAGCTAGATAATTTAAAGTCAGAGACGTCATCACGCAAAAACTCTTCGGAACTCGAGAGTACGCTCAAGGAAAAAGATGAGGTGATCGCCCAACTCCAAGAGGAAGGGGAGAAGCTGGCTAAGCAGCAGTTACAGCACTCCAACATCATAAAGAAATTGCGTGCCAAAGAGAAAGATAATGAGCAGGTTATAAAGAGTTTGAGGTAAGCATGACTAATGATAAAATATGAGATAAAACTAAATTATACTTGGTCAAGTTTTTCTGGTCTGGTTTACTTGATGGTGAGTGATCACCGCCCATGAATCCACAATGGCTGAGTAATTGTGAGGATGTTGCTGGTCTTAAAGGAAAAGAAGGAAGTTTGGCTACTTTTGCCCCAGAAAAACACGCACGCGAGCGGAGTTTCTAGCGAAAACGTATTACGTAATAAAATATTATTTAGTGATTTCTTAGGTTTACGCGAATATTACACATTGAAATAAAACTAGTTTGTACGGATTTTATCGCGGTTTAAATTTGGAAGGCTGAAAAGCTTTCGAAACGTCGGGAATAAAAATAAAAATAAAAATTAAATCACGATAAAATCCGTACAAACTAGTTTTATTTCAATGTAAAATATTATTGTTCCTTACAGAGACAAAGTAGCTGAACAAACAGCGGAACTGGATAGGCTGAAGAGATCTATGGCTGCTAAAGAGGAGTTAGAAGTTAACCAGATAGAGGCGGTGTACAGACTTACTACAGCTAATAAAAAACTGGAG
This sequence comes from Mimas tiliae, assembly GCA_905332985.1. Taxonomy (NCBI): domain Eukaryota; kingdom Metazoa; phylum Arthropoda; class Insecta; order Lepidoptera; family Sphingidae; genus Mimas; species Mimas tiliae. The sequence continues at coordinate 829,733 of HG995249.1, forward strand.
AATGATCTAGCTGAGGTAATATAAATAAATAATAATTGCGGATCCATACTTTTACGAGTCCATTATAAAAACCTGCAGTTTTATTTACGGTCCAAAGATCTAATGCGTATCGCCTTTAGTGTATCTAGTAAAAAAGTATGCTTTTTGACACATGTTGCAGAAAGATTTGGTTTGTAGTCTTTACGACCGCCCGCCTGCTTGACGTCGAACCCTCTGGGGACAAAACACCTAGACCCGAAACAAATATTTGTGTCTCACACAAACATTTTGTCTCGGTGCGGGAATCAAACCCGCGGCCTCTCGCTTCACCACCGGCTACTCGCCCACTGCGCCACGGAGGCTGTAAAATAATATAGTCAAAATAGTATAGTTTTTATTAATAATGAAGGTAGCCATTGTAACATTAACTTTTCGAGACGACCTACACCTCAGTCTCTCCCGTGACCACGAAGGCTGAAAAGCTTTCGAAACGTCGGGACTAAAATAAAAATTAAACCGCGATAAAATCCGTATAAACTAGTTTTATTTCAATGTGTAATATTCGCGTAAACCTAAGAAATCACTTTGTATTTTCTTTTTATGACCGTTTTATTAAGAATCATTTCGTTGGTACATAGACCAAATTCAGTCTCCTATAATAGATAAATATTGTTAAGTTTTTGATACATGTGTAATCAAAATAAACATAATTTTAGAATGAGTGTGTTTTATGAAAACAATCATAACATGGTTTTTACGTTCCGTTATCAAACAGGCACACAGCTCTTATCAGTTGTAACACTGTACGCGGAATGCGTTTTGATTGTAATTTAACTGTAATTATAAAAGCAAATAAGATCGGCGAAATGTGGATGTACTAGTGCCTACCTCTGCCTACCCCTTCGGGGAGTACAGGCGTGAGTACGTATGTATAAATGTGTACAGTATTTTTGAATAGAACAAAATTATATATATCATGAGTTTTCCAATCCTTGAAAACTCTGAATCGAGTTGCGTTTACTTTACTCTTACCTCGTCATCAGGTTATTTTTTATGGGTAATAAGTCCTATAGAATATAAAGGATTTAAAACGGTCCACATATGGCGGAAATATGGCATAAAAAATATATCTAAATGGTTCGTGTAATAGTACACACGATACCGCTCGCCACTCTGCTTGCTTTTCTTGGCTGACATGCTCCCGCGTGTCTAGATCCTCTTGTTTTGAAGTTGATTAGAATGATCTGATAACTTTTGTGAGTTTTTATAAATCGCTGCATGGCACAGTGGGGTGCAACAGGGTGCACCACCCCTCTGACATGAAAGAAAATACATAGAACAATAATATGAAATACTTTAATATCATAAAAGCCTATATTGTTAGAAATTTAAGGCTTCGATCCAAGTTGTTTCCCAAAAAGCATAGGGATGCATTGTTTTTTTATATATTTTTTTTTTTTTTTTATATTGTTTTTTTTTAATTTTTTTTTATATTATTGTTTTTTATTTTTTATTTTTTTTGTTTTTTATTGTTTTATCTAATTATTAATAATATATGTAGTTAAAGATAGATGCATCTCCCTGAAAATAATCCTTCCGTCGTCGCCCATATACACTGTGACATTGTTTCTTAAACTATTATAATGTCCATACGTACAAACCGTTTTTAATTAATTTATATCATGTATCCACTGTTGAAAATTGACATCAATTGTGCTCATTTTATATCTATACTAATATTATAAAGAGGAAAGATTTGATTGTTTGTTTGTTTGCATTGAATAGGCTCCGAAACTACTGAACCGATTTGAAAAAATGAAGGGACAACCACAGAACAGAGTGCAGTGAAACTAAAGTTCAAATTATATTTTTAAATGTAACCGACAACATAAGCCAACATAGTTTTAATATTAGTACACAGTATGCCGAGCTTGTATCCGCCCTATGATATAATACACCTTTAAACTTGATATGACGATACGCCTTCCATCGCGATATCAGGTACAAATTCCAATCATGGGCAACTCATGTTTAGTTTTTCGATTCGAAAACTCAAACTTTAATTATGATTGCCAGACGGGATTTGAATCTAGGACCTCGCCAGCTTTTTAAGTTCGCTGCCATCAGACCAATGAGGCGGTTGAAACCAAGATCTGTTTTATGTTTTTTGGTGACATAGACTATATTTTTCCTACGATGGTATTACAGACAAAAAGCGCTTTAGACGACACAACCCAGAGACTGGAGAGTTCACGTACATCGCTTGAAGCGGCTCGGAAAGAACTGAACGAATTACAACGCAACAGTGTAGAGTTACAACGACGGAGGAACATACAGCCTCGCTTGGAGGAGGAGAAACGGATCCTGGATGAAGAGTGCGCCAGACTGAGGAGTGAACTGCAGCAGTTGAGAGCTGACATGGTTAATGGTGAGTGGTCATATCCATTGTAACAGCTGCTGTACTGCAGCGTGCGGAGTTTCACCTATTACATTTTTTTTTATTAGCTTGAGTGACGAAACGAGCAGGTCGCTCGCCTGATGGTAAGCGCCACGCCTGCCCATAAATAGAAGCAACACCACACATAACTTTATATTATAAAGTACTGCATGACACTGGCATGCGCTCGTCACACAAGATTTTAAGTCTCTCAATGCCCAGAAATTTTATTGGCTTCAGTGTCCTTCAAACCGGAACACAACAGTGCCCACATCAGTGGTTGGCGGCTTGGTGGTAGAAATAGACAAAGCGGTGGTACCAACTGTAGTGTATAAGTAGTCGTGTAAGTATATCATATAGAGAAAGTCTTAATAAAGAGTCTTAACTGAGCCTTCGATCTTTCAACACGTCTCCACGAACCGATAACATTCATTACAACAGACGGCCTCGCGCACACGAGAGACTTACGACCATCTGAATATTGTGGATCAATCACGTACCATAGCCCATAATCTGGTTAGTTTGCAATCTAATCTATATATATAAAAGCGAAATACCACTCAATCACTGATTAATCACGATTTCTCAAAAACTACTGAATCTGGGATCATGAAATTTGCTCAGATGATAGTTTGTGTAATATGAATTAGAACATAGGCAACTTTTATCCCAGAAAAAGACTTTTACGGGGGCGGAGCCGCGGGTAAATGCTAGTATGATATAAATTTTGCATTCCAGAGGAGAAACGTTGGTTATCACGCGAGGAGGTCCTCCGGCGTGAGGTGCGTGAAGCTCGTGAGCAGTGCACGCTGCTGGAGGCGGAGGCAGGTGGCGCTGGCGGCGCGGGCGGCGCGGGCGGCGGCGCTGACGAGTGCAGTGCCGCGGCCGTGCTCGCGCAGCTGGCGCAGCTGCAGCGGGCGGCCGTGCAGCGGGAACATGCACATGTCGCCGCGCTCAGGACCAGGGCGCTGCAGATAGGTGACCAAATACACTACACAGTACTCGCTACACACTACACGCTACACGCTACACACTACACACTACACACTACACACTACACACTACACACTACACACTACACACTACACACTACACACTACACACTACACACTACACACTACACACTACACACTACACACTACACACTACACACTACACACTACACACTACCACACTACACGTTACCCGCTACACACTACACACTACACACTACACACTACACACTACACACTACACACTACACACTACACACTACACACTACACACTACACACTACACACTACACACTACACACTACACACTACACACTACACACTACACACTACACACTACACACTACACACTACACACTACACACTACACACTACACACTACACACTACACACTACACACTACACACTACACACTACACACTACACACTACACACTACACACTACACACTACACACTACACACTACACACTACACACTACACACTACACACTACCACACTACACACTACACACTACACACTACACACTACACACTACACACTACACACTACACACTACACACTACACACTACACACTACACACTACACACTACACACTACACACTACACACTACCACACTACACACTACCACACTACCACACTACACGTTACCCGCTACACGCTACACGTTACACGTTACACGTTACACGCTACACGTTACACGTTACACGTTACTTGTTACACGCTACACGTTACACGCTACACGCTACACACACTATAGGGGCTATCAATGGATGGACTGCGCTGGGCAGTAGTGGACAACTCTGCAAGGTGTAAATCTGGTAGAGTTGGCCATGATGCCCCACAGACACATCTGAACTGCAGCCGAAACCTCAACGGTGGAGACCATCTCCCAGGGATGGAGATATCTAGCCAAGTCGACGTTATACAGGCAGGAACACCTAAACTGGGATTAATGGTTAAAATGGTTCCATTAATGTGAGCCAATCACGCGTCTGTACAACTTGCAGGCGTCTCCACCATAAATACAAATACAATACCACTCTGTAACACGTTCAATCCCTATACCGAGACAAATGTTTTTATTACTCCCACAAATATCGAAATCTCCCATAGTTCCTGATGACAAAGATGCAAGGTTCATATTGTACTATGAGGTCAGGAGTATGTGTGAGTGTATGTATTATTATTTGCAGCGGAACTGGAAAGATCTCTAGCCAAAGCGTTGGAACGTGAGAGGGTATCCCGCGAGGAGAGTCAGTCGCTGCAGGACAGGCTGGCGGCTGCCGAGGGCCTGCTGCGGGACGAGCAGCTCCACCTCAGCACTGTCACTGCGCAGTGTCAGCAGTATCTAGACAACACTACTGCACTTGAGGAACTACTTGCCAGGTCAGATACTATACTTCACTTTAGACGGCTTTCCAGGGATTTTTTTTTTGCTTGAAGACGAGATGAGCACGTCGCTTGCCTGATGGTAAGCTCCACGCCTGCTCATAAACACAAGCAACGCCACACAGAACTTTAAATAACAAAGCACTGCATGACACTGGACTGCGCTCGTCACCCCAAGACATAAGATGTTAAGTCTCATAGCCAGTAATTTCACTGGCTTCAATGTCCTTCAAACGGGAACACAACAGTGCTTACACTGTTGCTTGACGGCAGAAATAGACAAAGCGGTGGTACCAACCCAGCCAGCCTCTCGCATACGAGGGACCTACCACCTTGTAAATGGTTTTCCAAATAATACTACGAATAATCACGCACTGCATTGATGCTTTATCCACGATGCGTGTCCGTCCGTAGCGATGCGTGTCCGTCCGTTGTGGTACGTGATTTGAAGATACTTTGACATTCCAAAATGCCATGCAAAAGAAACTTTGTGACTTTGTGACTTTGTGAAAGAGAGGCCAAGCACCGCACTTTTGTAGTTGCCGCCTCAAGACTAGCACATTGCTATGGATATCGATATCTGGGGGCTCCATGGTTTACAAATTGTAACAGAATATAGCCTATGTTACTCGTGAAATTAAATAGTGTAGCTTTCCACTAGAGAAATAATTTTTAAAATCGGTTCAGTAGTTTTAGATATCGCTACCTTTTTTACGTCGGGAAACCCTTTATGGGGTGGGCCCCACCGCGTGTTCAGTTGGGGCGGTTATTTTAGACTCTCACGGACTAAAACACAACGATGTTCCTCCGCGTGTGCTTGTATCGGTCGGTAAGTACTTGTACCATCGCGTGAACGACTTGAATATCTCTTCTTTCAGTTATAATATTTTAAAAAAAGTGGCTTAACAGCCTCCGTGGCGCACTGCGCGAGCAAGCGGCTGCGAAGCGAAAGGCCTTTGATTCGATTCCCACACCGAGGCAAATGTTTGACTGATCCACAAATATTTGTTTCTGGTCTGGGTGTTGTGGGTTGGCAAGTCCCTCGTAGTTGCTGATACCCACGATACGGGTTTACCTAGTGTGGGGTCAGGACTATGTGTGTGACTGTTGGGTGTATTTATTATTTATTTATATTCGTGCAACTACCAAAAAGATAAATTTAGATAATTTGTCGACAGTAAAACATCAGAGGTGGAGAGTTTACAATCGGAACTGGCGTCCCGAGTGTCGGAACTACAGCAGAGACTGCACGAGACGGAACAACAGCTCGCGGCTGAGAGGAGTGCGCTCGACTACGACAGGAAACGAAACGCTATACTGCAGGTCAGATACTATTATACATACGCACTCACGCACTCACGCACTCACGCCTGTAATCCCCGAAGACCACCCACCCACACTTCACCGAGCGCATTTCCGTCCCTTATGTGATAGGGGGCGAGCCTATCGCCATACCGGGCACAAATTCCAGACTCCGGGCTGATATTTAGGATCTTTACCCGACCCGGGGATCGAACCCGAGACCTCAGCGTTGGCCTCAATCGTAACGCGTACGCATTACAACTGCGCCACCGAGGCGTAACACTAGCTCTATGCTGTTATCCACTGACACCCGTCGTTAAGCCAAGTCGCAGACCTTTGTATGTCATAAAAACTTTGATACTAGATTTACCACTATTCGATATAGAATACTAATTCTGAGGGTTTATGACATGTATTACAGAACGATACTCAAGTGAGCTCTTTGCGATATGTCGATTTCTGTACACGTGATTGGTCTATTTTTGGCGCCAAACAAAAACGGACCAATCACGTGTATAGAAATCGATACTTAGCAAAGAGCTCACTTGAGTGTTGTACTATAACACGGGCCTATGTCTTCATAATTAAAGATAATGCAACTTGTTTGTACGCGTGGTGCTGTTTGTGTATAGAGAAAATGATTATGTGTTTGTCAATAGGTATGCTGACGCGTGACTGCTACACAAATCAAAACACAACCTGATATTAAATGTTTGTTTACAGGAACAGATATCGTTAAGAGGCGATGTATCTCCGCCACATTCGCTCGCGTCGGATTCATTATCCGCGTCTCTATGGCATTCGGTAAGTTAGCAATAAAATTATGACGTTTTTATTGAAACTTTATTGCGCCAGTTTGACGTAAAATTTATCAAAATCGGAGTGTAATCTAGACACACGGCCGTGTGTCAAGCCAAGTTCAGGTAAAACACCAGGCGTGTGTATATTTATATGAAACATTTCGAGCTACTATCCACCCCCTTATAACTCAGAAACTATTATACCTACACACTTGAATTTTTTCATGTCTAATAAGGGTCATGTAAGAGTAATCAACGCCCAGCTAGAGTAATCAACGCCCAGCTAGAGTAATCAACGCCCAGTTAGAGTAATCAACGCCCAGCTAGAGTAATCAACGCCCAGTTAGAGTAATCAACGCCCAGCTAGAGTAATCAACGCCCAGTTAGAGTAATCAACGCCCAGCTAGAGTAATCAACGCCCAGCTTATGGGGTATCTAGAGGAGCACCAGCTGATTAGCGATCGTCAGTACGGTTTCCGTCACGGTCGCTCGGCTGGTGATCTTCTTGTTTACCTCACACATCGCTGGGCGGAGGCTATAGAGAGCAAGGGTGAGGCTATGGCCGTCGGTCTAGACATCGCGAAGGCGTTCGATCGGGTATGGCATGGGGGGCCTTCTGTCGAAGCTACCATGGTTCGGAATCCCCGAGGGACTCTGCAAGTGGATCGCCAGCTTCTTGGACGGTCGGAGCATCAAAGTCGTTGTTGACGGCTGCTGCTCCGACACTATGTCCATTAATGCTGGCGTTCCACAAGGCTCAGTGTTGTCGTCCACTCTATTCATACTGCATATCAATGACATGTTATCTATTATCGATAACATGCATTGTTATGCAGATGATAGCACCATTGATGGGCGCTACACTGGCCAGCAGGGTATCCCTCGGAGCACCGTGGAAGAAAGACGGTCAGAACTTGTGTCTGAAATCGAGAGCTCTCTGGGGCGGGCCTCCGAATGGGGTGAAAGGAACCTGGTTCACTTTAACCTCACGAAGACACAAGTTTGCGCGTTCACCGCTAAGAAGGACCCATTTGTCATGGCGCCACGATTCCAAGGAGTCACTCTCCGGGTTTCCGAAGGTATTGGGATCCTCGGCGTCGATATATCGAGCAAGGTCCCGTTTAGGAGTCAAGTGGAGGACAAAGCCAAATTGGCAAGCAAGAAATTGGGCATCCTGAACAGAGCTAGGCGGTAATTCACGTCGGGCCATAGATTAGCGCTTTATAGGGCGCAAGTCCGGCCCCACGTGGAGTACTGTTCTCATCTCTGGGCAGGAGCGCCCAAATACTTGCTTGACCCACTTGACTCCTTACAGAGGCGGGCCGTTCGAATCGTCGGGGATCCTGATATCACGGATAACCTGGAGCCGTTGGGGCTGCGGGGAGATTTCGAGTCTCTCTGCTTGTTCTACCGGTTGTTCCACGGGGAGTGCTCCGATGAACTGTTTAAAATGGTGCCAACATCACCATTTTATCATCGCACCACCCGAGACCGCAGCAGAGTTCATCCATACCACCTGGAAACGATTCCGTCTAGCACGGTTCGTTTCCAGCGTTCATTGTTACCACGTACGTGCAAGCTCTGGAATGAACTCCCTGCAGCGGTGTTCCCTGGGCGCTATGACATGTCCTTCTTTAATCGAGGTTTAAAAAGAGTAATCCTTCGACGGTAGGCAGCGGCTTTGCTGTGCCCTGGCATTGCAGAAGTCTATGGGCGGCGGTGACTACTTACCATCAGGTGGCCCGTTTGCTCGTCTGCCTATCCAGGCAGTAAAAAAAGGGTCTCTAAAACACCTAAAATCCAAAATTTCATAAAAAAAACTAATATATTTCTGGGTGACCTAGAAACTTGGCATCAAGGTCGGTGATTAGGCGTATACAAAGGACACAATACATCGATGTTTATCGATGTTAATTGTCGACAAAGAATATAGATAAAATGTTGTATGAAGGTTTCATATTTTTAGGACGCCCCATAGTCAAAAATAGTAGATCCGAGGTAAGAAATGAAAAAAATAGGCGCTATTTAGTTTTTTTTGTTTTAAGGATAATAATTGATATCAAAATCGATATATAGGATGTCCCGTAGTTACAAATGTTAGAATAGGAAAAAGAGGCCGCCATTTTGTTTTTTTATATTAAGGTTAAGTGTCTTCAAATTCGATATCGGAGTTTAAATTGTGAGCGCTATTAGCATTTTATGATTTCCCATAAATATTTGGATCAGGACCTGATCACCCCAATTATCGTGCTAATTTCAGGGAGAATCCATAGTACATAAAATAATGTTTTTCGTTTAACCAAAGCTACGCGAGCGGAGGCGCGGGCAAAAGCTAGTTATTGAGTATATAGATTTAGATTGTGGGTTGGCAAGTGTCTCTTAGTTCCTGACACTCGATACAAGTTAACCTAGTGTGGGGTCGGCACTATGTGTGTGACTGTTGGGTGTATTGTATTTAGATTTTGTTGTTGTTTATGTATCGGTAATGGGTGTTGTTTGTGTAGGAGGAGGGTGCGTCATCGGAGCTGACGCTGGGTGTGGGTGGAGTGGGTGCAGGTGCAGGTGTACTGGCGGCACTGGTGTCGCGGCGCGAGGGCGAGGCGCGAGCGCTGGCGGCGCAGAGGGACGCGCTCGCCGCGCAGAGGGACGCGCTCCGCGACAGGAACGCCGCGCTCACGCACGCGCTCGATGAACAACAGGTAACAACACACACCGCACACACCGCACACACTGCACACACCGCACACACCGCACACACTGCACACACCGCACACACCGCACACACTGCACACACCGCACACACCGCACACACTGCACACACCGCACACACCGCACACACTGCACACACCGCACACACCGCACACACAGCACACACCGCACACACTGCACACACAGCACACACAGCACACACCGCACACACCGCACACACTGCACACACCGCACACACTGCACACACCGCACACACAGCACACACCGCACACACTGCACACACAGCACACACAGCACACACCGCACACACTGCACACACCGCACACACAGCACACACCGCACACACTGCACACACAGCACACACAGCACACACAGCACACACCGCACACACTGCACACACCGCACACACAGCACACACCGCACACACTGCACACACCGCACACACAGCACACACCGCACACACTGCACACGCCGCACACACAGCACACACCGCACACACCGCACACACCGCACACACCGCACACACTGCACACACAGCACACACAGCACACACAGCACACACCGCACACACTGCACACACCGCACACACAGCACACACCGCACACACCGCACACACTGCACACACAGCACACACCGCACACACTGCACACGCCGCACACACAGCACACACCGCACACACTGCACACACAGCACACACAGCACACACCGCACACACTGCACACACAGCACACACCGCACACACTGCACACACCGCACACACAGCACACACCGCACACACTGCACACACAGCACACACAGCACACACAGCACACACCGCACACACTGCACACACCGCACACACAGCACACACCGCACACACTGCACACACCGCACACACAGCACACACCGCACACACTGCACACGCCGCACACACAGCACACACCGCACACACCGCACACACCGCACACACCGCACACACTGCACACACAGCACACACAGCACACACAGCACACACCGCACACACTGCACACACCGCACACACAGCACACACCGCACACACCGCACACACTGCACACACAGCACACACCGCACACACTGCACACGCCGCACACACAGCACACACCGCACACACTGCACACACAGCACACACAGCACACACCGCACACACTGCACACACAGCACACACCGCACACACTGCACACACCGCACACACAGCACACACAGCACACACCGCACACACTGCACACACAGCACACACAGCACACACCGCACACACTGCACACACCGCACACACAGCACACACCGCACACACTGCACACACAGCACACACCGCACACACTGCACACACAGCACACACAGCACACACCGCACACACTGCACACACCGCACACACCGCACACACAGCACACACAGCACACACAGCACACACCGCACACACAGCACACACAGCACACACCGCACACACTGCACACACAGCACACACAGCACACACCGCACACACTGCACACACCACACACACCGCACACACTGCACACACAGCACACACCGCACACACTGCACACACAGCACACACCGCACACACTGCACACACCGCACACACCGCACACACAGCACACACCGCACACACTGCACACACCGCACACACTGCACACACAGCACACACAGCACACACCGCACACACTGCACACACCGCACACACTGCACACACCGCACACACAGCACACACCGCACACACCGCACACACTGCACACACAGCACACACAGCACACACCGCACACACTGCACACACAGCACACACCGCACACACTGCACACACAGCACACACAGCACACACAGCACACACCGCACACACTGCACACACCGCACACACAGCACACACCGCACACACTGCACACGCCGCACACACAGCACACACCGCACACACCGCACACACCGCACACACCGCACACACAACACACACAGCACACACCGCACACACTGCACACACAGCACACACAGCACACACAGCACACACCGCACACACTGCACACACCGCACACACCGCACACACAGCACACACAGCACACACAGCACACACAGCACACACCGCACACACTGCACACACCGCACACACAGCACACACCGCACACACCGCACACACTGCACACACAGCACACACAGCACACACCGCACACACCGCACACACTGCACACACCGCACACACTGCACACACCGCACACACAGCACACACCGCACACACTGCACACACAGCACACACAGCACACACCGCACACACTGCACACACCGCACACACCGCACACACTGCACACACAGCACACACAGCACACACAGCACACACCGCACACACTGCACACACCGCACACACAGCACACACCGCACACACTGCACACACCGCACACACAGCACACACCGCACACACTGCACACGCCGCACACACAGCACACACCGCACACACCGCACACACCGCACACACCGCACACACTGCACACACAGCACACACAGCACACACAGCACACACCGCACACACTGCACACACCGCACACACAGCACACACCGCACACACCGCACACACTGCACACACAGCACACACCGCACACACTGCACACGCCGCACACACAGCACACACCGCACACACTGCACACACAGCACACACAGCACACACCGCACACACTGCACACACAGCACACACCGCACACACTGCACACACCGCACACACAGCACACACCGCACACACTGCACACACAGCACACACAGCACACACCGCACACACTGCACACACCGCACACACAGCACACACCGCACACACTGCACACACAGCACACACCGCACACACTGCACACACAGCACACACAGCACACACCGCACACACTGCACACACCGCACACACCGCACACACAGCACACACAGCACACACAGCACACACCGCACACACAGCACACACAGCACACACCGCACACACTGCACACACAGCACACACAGCACACACCGCACACACTGCACACACCACACACACCGCACACACTGCACACACAGCACACACCGCACACACTGCACACACAGCACACACCGCACACACTGCACACACCGCACACACCGCACACACAGCACACACCGCACACACTGCACACACCGCACACACTGCACACACAGCACACACAGCACACACCGCACACACCGCACACACTGCACACACCGCACACACTGCACACACCGCACACACAGCACACACCGCACACACCGCACACACTGCACACACAGCACACACAGCACACACCGCACACACTGCACACACAGCACACACCGCACACACTGCACACACAGCACACACAGCACACACAGCACACACCGCACACACTGCACACACCGCACACACAGCACACACCGCACACACTGCACACGCCGCACACACAGCACACACCGCACACACCGCACACACCGCACACACCGCACACACAACACACACAGCACACACCGCACACACTGCACACACAGCACACACAGCACACACAGCACACACCGCACACACTGCACACACCGCACACACCGCACACACAGCACACACAGCACACACAGCACACACCGCACACACAGCACACACAGCACACACCGCACACACTGCACACACAGCACACACAGCACACACCGCACACACTGCACACACCACACACACCGCACACACTGCACACACAGCACACACCGCACACACTGCACACACAGCACACACAGCACACACCGCACACACTGCACACACCGCACACACCGCACACACAGCACACACCGCACACACAGCACACACCGCACACACAGCACACACCGCACACACAGCACACACCGCACACACTGCACACACCGCACACACCGCACACACTCAAACACTTATACACTCACTCACTCGCGATACTCGTGATGCGTCTATTCTCTGAAGTTCTCAGTTATAAAACAAATCCGCGCTACTCCCGCATAGGCCTTCAATTAACCGTAAATCGAGAAAATCCACAACAATTGGCAGAGTACAAAAATCCCCAATCTCGACACAGTGAGCATCAGAATGGCTAGACCAATGCAGATATTTGCAGGTTTCAAAAAGCTAAAATTAACTAATGCAAGCACTTAATCTTCACCAAGGAATAATGTCGTTAAAAGTCCTAAAACTAGGTAAAATATCGTGGCGTGAGCTGACCACATTTATTGTTATCTATACCAATCGAAAGTATGAAGCCCATTCTTATGCCTATTCTTTTCCGGTCACAACTCTCGGGTAGCCAGGTATAAACAGGTAAATCGATAAAATAATAAAATTTAATTTATTATTTATTTATTTATATAATACGACTGGATTTGTTATATACACCCGCCATTCTGATACTCACCATATCGGCACAGCCTAGAAGGCCATACGTGCCAAACTCTTTCGTGTACCGACATTCCGCTATGGAAAAACTTATGAACAAACAATCTACCTTACATTACAGAGCGTGCAAGAACAATACGATGCCTTGCTACAAATGTACGGCGAGAAAGAAGAACAACTGGCGGAATTGAAGCTGGACCTTCAAGATGTAACGCAGTTGTACAAACAGCAGTTAGACGAACTAATAGCGTTGAAGCAAGCGCTCGCGAGACGATAGCAATGCTCCTCGTGTAGTAAACTGTGTTAGACTGACAGTAGAATAAGGTGCACTTCAGACGACGGACATTCCGCTCGTGTTCGCAATACACCCATTTTATATTGAAATGAAGATGTTATCGAGATAATGAATTATATGCAATAAGGTCAACGGAAGCGCTAGCGGTAGACAAAAATATAATTTAAATTGGTCAGTAGTTGTCAAGGTGTTGACTAAAGTTATTTTGTAAAGTAACTTTTACATTGTCCATTTTTACATCGATTACTTGCATGCATGTCACTTGCATTATTTTTCTTCTTTCACCTGCCCTTATCCCACGCTGTGAGGTCGGTGCCACGTGATTTTTTAACACCTGTTACACAACGACTTGGCTTGCACTTTTTACGACCTGACATCAACCCCTCTGGGGAGAAAACACTAAAACACTCAGACCAGACCATAAAACTGCAGTCTATGTTTTAATTTCGGAGATTAATTTGATGTATGTAAACAGGATAGTAGCCCTAAAAATAATTATCGATTTTCAAATAAAGTATCGAAATCGTATAAAAGCAATATTTTTTCAGACAGCAATTAATATAATATCTTCTATAATTAGACAGGATAAAATACAAATAATTATGAAATTTCGGCCATACTTTTGTCAATATATTGAATTTTATAGTTTTTAAGTGTCGATACTTTTTGGTATTCAAAAATTCCTCAATCGTTCAAAAATACTTTACTTTGAATTACCTTAAAAACTCACGTGAAGGTGAAACGTCACATTAATCTCTCAAATTAAAAAAACTAAGTATGAGTAGAAGTTATACATTGGTAGAGAAGACTTGCAATAAACATGGACATTAGAAAAGGATGCTAAGCTAATTTTTTTATTAGCTTGAATGACGAGACTAAAGTAAAAACGAAATAAAAAAAGGGAGCATTCTTGCTGGTTGACTATGTAAATTAATATTATTTACTTAAAATTATTATTGCCATATATAAACACTTTTTCCAACATATTTTTTTAGAATATATCACTCGTGCATTTTTTTTATATTACTTAATATCTTATATTTGGAAACATACTGTTTAATTTTTATATCAAATTATAAGCCCGAAATGCTTGAATTACTTTTTCACGCGTTGTAGCTAAAATTATAAAATGTCATTTAGACCAGACATAATAATAATAATTTAATGAGAGTGAATGAGGCCAAAGAGGTATGCAAGGATCGTAGCAGATAGAAGTGGAAATCCGTTGTCTCTGCCTACCCCTATGGGAAACAGGCGTGAGTGTATGTATGTATGTATTTAGATCATACTACTGATATATACAATAATTTTTAAATGAAGTTGGCAAAAACATTATAATATACTACTATAAAGTTACATTAGAACGCATTTAGTTTTTATCCGTCGCATGTCCTGTAAAAATACTTTGAATCAATATTTTATCATTGTTTTTATAATCTAACATTTATGCTATTTAGAATATTACGAAAGATGATTGCTTGGTGATGAAATCTGCGATACAATGATGTAAATTGCTTGTTACTTAAATATATTGTCAAGAAAACGTTTCAAATATATTTTTACAAAGTATTAATATTCCTTTTGAAATGTATGCAGCGGCGGATCCACGATTTTGGTTGGGGGGGCTTGACCCAAATATAAATATGCTAATGGGCTTGCATCCCTTAGCCCCCCCCCCTTGGATCCGCTAGTGAATGTATGTATTGATTGATTGCAGTTATGAAAAAAAAAAGAATTTTGTAACGCTGTTTTACACAATAGTTTATACGTGATTAGCATCTACAATGATGTTTTCATTTAAATATTTTGTCATACTGCACTGCCTAATATTGTATTATGTTCTTATTATATAGCCAACGTTCATTGCTTAAGGACACCACGGCTAAGTATTTTCAAATAAATATTTAAAACCTCATCCTAATAACTTTAGTGTTTGCGTTTTGTTGATACTCTTTTTATATTTAGTTTGATAAATATATTCGTCCCCACAACGGTCTTAAAAAGGAACACTAAGGTTGTTTAAAAAGAAATGCAAGTAATAGAAATGTTTCGGTGAGCACCTGCGGATAATAATACACCCAACAGTCACACACATAGTCCTGACCCCACACTAGGTAAACCTGTATCGTGGGTATCAGGAACTACGAGGGACTTGCCAACCCACAACACCCCGACCAGAAACAAATTTTTGTGGATCACACAAACATTTGTCTCAGTGCGGGAATCGAACCTACGGCCTCTCGCTTCGCAGCCGGCTACTCGCCCGCTGCGCCACGGAGATAATAGTAGTAATGATCGCGAATGTCCACACTGGACCTACAGTATCGGCACCGTATGAAGTCACATGTGACGTTTGCATGTATGTATAAAAGAATAATAGCCGTAATTCATTATAGAAGACTAGACTAGATAGACTGCCTCGGTGGCGCAGTTGTAATGCGTATGCGTTAGGATTGAGGCTAACGCTGAGGTCTCGGGTTCGATCCCCGGGACGGGTAACGTGATATTGGGTTTTTCTATCATGAAATGCTTAGTATCAACCCTGAGTCAGGAATTGTGCCCGATATGGCGATAGGCTCGCCCCCTATCACATCATGGGACGGAGATACGCTCGGCGAAATGTGGGTGTACTGGTTACACCTCTGCCTACCCCTTTGGGGATTACAGGCGTGAGTGCGTACGTTCATTATAGAACCGCAATAAAGACGTACTGCTGGAGCTATGATACATTGAAACTATGGTATCCCTATTATAAGTAGTCCCAAGTCACAGTCACACCATATGGTGCAGTTACTGTAATGTAATTTTATATGGTCGAAATTAATAAAAAAATCTTAATCCAAATCTCTAGATCGCTATTTGAAATAAACCAATCAATTCTTCGAAAATGTATTATGATTAGTTATTTTCCGGTGTCGTGGAGGTTTCGGTTTGAAGATTCGTTATTAATTGCGTTTGATTTGATTGTCTATATTACTTAATATCTGACTGTTTTACTGAATATGAGTTTGCCATTTTGTTTATAGGGGGAGAGAGTTCGCCATTTTCTTGTTTGTATTTGTCTTTACGAATTTTCTTTAAGAAAATTGTATTTTATCAGAGATTAATTAAGAAAGTGTTAAGTTCCTTGATATTTTATCTGGTATGTATTATGCGTTATGTAAATAAAGATTATTAATTTAAATGTGTTTATCCAATAGCAATAACGAAGCCCTTATATTTTCGTCCTGTCTGTACGTCACAGCTATTTTACTTCGGAGAGTATTGATAGTTGGCACTATATCTATAGTAATAGATGTTTGGAAGGTAGGTGTGTATTTTAAAAGTGTGTAGTCGTGTAGAAGTTTTTTTATTTTTTTTATTAGATTGAATGACGAGACAAGCAGGTCGCTCGCCTGATGGTAAGCGCCACGCCTGCTCATAGAAGCAACGCCACACAGAACTTTAAATAAAGCACTGTATGACACTGGACTGCGCTCGTCACCCCGAGACATAAGGTGTTAAAGTCTCATAATGCCCAGTATTTACACTGGCTTCAATGTCCTTCACACCGGAACACAACAGTGCTTACACACTGTTGCTTGGCGGCAGAAATAGACAAAGCCGGCCGGTACCAACCCAGCCGGTCTCTCGCAAACGAGGGACCTACCACCTTGTAAATATTAGGGGTGGCAGTCCATACATGTAAATGCGCGATAAAAAAACAGTTCACTTTAAGAGTGTGTGGTATCAATGTCCTTGAATCATAAACATTGTCCCCCCTCACAAAAATAAGATACAACTTAAAATATACATGTTAAAAATAGTTTATGCAGATATTATGTCTTACAGTAGTGGGCGTTGTATATAGTATACTAGTGCCTACTTCATAACAATTCATTTACACTCTCATTAACAATTACTACATAAATAAAATATGTATATCAAACATTGTAAGTACTTCTTTAAATAATACTTATATCAATCGTCTACATAGGAATTTATTATGATAGTAATGTACGGGACTTTACTTGTATCCCGTACGTTGGGTATTGTGTAAGTGGTATGTGTGTACGTATGTGTTATAGGCCCTTATGTACTGGTGGTTTGCAATGAAAATTGCAATACATATACTGTAATATTTCGTATATGTACAAAAGGCACCGGAAGGCCAGTACGGGCAGAAACTGTATCATAGGAAAATACAGCGCAATGAAAATTGCTTTGTCTGTGAGAGTGGACTGTATAGGAAAGAAAACACTGAATTTAAACTGTAAAAGCCACGCCCCCCTTTGGTACTTTTGGTGGTTACTATTCTTCCATTACTTTTCTTCAGCCCGAAATCTTCCTGTAAACTGTGTCGCTGAAAGAATTTGCACGCTTTTTATACAAAATTCAGCTCCATCTCGCTCCAACGCATAGTGAGGTTTCACTTAGCGAAGGAGCGAGATGGACCTATGTGTCAGAAAAGGACAAAATATCGCGGAATTCCCTATCCTAGCCACCGGCTATACCGACGAGAAGAACCCCTCTGTTTATTTAATTAAAAACACATAATACAAATTATTTTCACTATAACATACTACTGTATGTACAACAAATAAAACTGTAACTGTAAACACTTTAAAATAACTAAAACACTAAAGACCTAGACACTTATAAACACTACACAAATAGAACTGTTAAAACATAATATTCACTATATAAACTGTAACTGTCAAGACATAATCACGATTAGAACTGTAACTGTTAAATCACTATAACAAAGTATATAAACGTTCACTATTTACACTTACTGTCTATGTAGCACAATAACGAAGTATATAACTATTATAACTGTCCACTATGCACTTGTAATCGTCTGTGCTGCACATTTCTCCCGCCGTGCGTCGTCGCTGGGCCGACGGCGCAGAACTTATTGCCGTGCAGCCTCGCTCTTCACCGGGAGTATGACCAGCTTCTTGGCGGGTCTCCGCAGGATTCCACTGTTGGTTCGCACGTCCGCTGTTCTCACGACGCCGTCCGGTCCAGGGTAGACGTGGGAGATGACGCCTCGCGGCCACACATTCCGCGGCAGCGTCCCGTCGGCGATGAGTACGAGGTCCCCGTTGCTCAGCTGTTGTCCTCGGTCGTGAGGCTCCCGCCGGTGTTGGAGCTCCGGGAGATACTCGCGCATGCTTTTCGAATGCGACATATCAAGCATTCGTGTATCACTGCTTTCACTGTAGGTCGCGGCCGCACAATCCAGTATCGCTGTTTGCACTCGTTGAGCGTAGTCTCGACGCCTGCGTGGTGTAAGGTTCGATGCACGTAGTCCACGTAGAGACGAGCCACGGGATGTCTCCCGTCGAGTACTGCAGGCCTCTTGGTGTATTCCGGGACGTCTTGCGCTGCTTGTATGCGAGACTTGATGACGAGCACTCCGTTCACTACCTCTGTTGACAGGTTGTGTAGACGACTCTGCGTCGGAGGTATGCCGCCACCGCTGATTGTCGCAATTTCTTCGGTGAAGCTGTCCTGTTGACACCGTCGAATCAGCAACGTTTCCGCGCGTCGTAAAAGTGTGCCATCTATGGCGTGATATTGATTGTCGCATGCCGCGACTTTCTGTGTTGCGCGGGGTACGCGCGCTGTCTGTTTTGCCGGCAGCTTTGTCCACGCTGCATCCTTTTCTTTGTTCCGCTTGTTTCTCTTGTAATTTATCGACGCTGTTGTGCGCCGACAAAGATCAATGAATTGCAGGATGCGCGCCGTAGTCCGCAGTAACTTTTCCCATTTGGAGAAACGATCGACTGCCGGTAGCGCTGCAGCGAGCGAGTGTAGAGGGCTGCGTTGTACCACCAATGTTCTTTCTTCGCCGGTCTCGATCGGTGAAGCTGTAGTTTCTGTAGGCCACTTGTCCGGGTCGTTGCGCAGAAACTCCGGACCTGTGAACCATCTGTGTTCACTGTCTATATGTTGCGGTACATCCCTCGTAGCGTCGTCCGCGACGTTTAATTTGGTGGGGACCCACCTCCACTCTGTTACTGTACTGTGTTCCTCTATTGCCGCTACACGATGCGCGACGTATGGACGATATGCGCGGGCTCCGTTTCGCAACCATGTGAGAACTGTTTTGCTGTCTGTCCAATAAGTTTTCGCGTCGGGCTTGCGATCGTGTTCCTCGACGACCGCGGCCGCCATACGAGTTCCCATTACGGCTGCTTGCAATTCTAAACGTGGAATTGACATTAACTTGAGCGGCGCGACGCGTGCTTTCGCGAGCGCGAGCGATGTGTGTATTTCTCCGTCCGATGTTGTGATACGCCAGTATATCGCAGCGGTGTATGCGACTTCACTCGCGTCGACGAAGGTGTGTAACTCGAGGCGGACGGCTTGACTGTAGTGTAGATAACTTCGGGGGACTCGTATGTCAGCGAGTCGCTTGAGATAGCCGATCCAATCTGTCCACTGTGTCCTCAAGTCGCTGTCGATCGGTTGATCCCATCCGGTTCCGCGTCGCCATATCTCCTGTAGTAGCTGTTTGGCTCTTGATGTCACCGGCGCGGCGAGTCCGAGTGGGTCAAAGAGAGACATGATGATCTTCAAAACTTCTCTCTTGGTTGGCGCGTCGTTGTCGATCGCTCCGGGAGGCAGGCGCGCTAGGTCTAGGTTGAAAGCTAGCTCGTCCGTAGCGCATCTCCAAATGAGTCCGAGTACCCGTTCTGTAGTCGCGCCGTCGTGTAGGCACGTAGTCTGTCTGTCTTCATCTGTAGCGAGTGCTCGGCGTACCTCCGGCGAGTTCGACGCCCACTGTCGTAGCTCGTAGTGAGCCTTTTTCTGTATGTCGCGCACGTCGACCGATGTCTGTATCGCTTCTTCAACTGTGGGGAAGCTCTGCAAGTAGTCGTCGACGTAGTGATTCTTCACGATTGCGCGATAAGCTGCGGGATGACTGTCTCTGTATGCTTCGGCGTTGACGTTTTTGACGTAAATTGCCGTTGCCGGGGAAGATGTCGCGCCGAATATCAGTGAAGTCATGCGGTACTCGACGACGTCTGCATCGCCTCTTGCATCGCCCCTCCACAGGTATCGAAGCGCGTCCCTGTCTTGAGCACGAATCTTCACTTGCATAAACATTTCGGCAATGTCTGCTGTAACCGCTATGGGGTGTTGACGAAATCTCATAATCACCCCCGGTAATGATTGGATCAAATCCGGTCCTGTAAGCAAGTGATCGTTGAGTGAGACACCTCGGGTTTGCGCCGCCGCGTCGTGTACGATTCGCACCTTGTCCGGCTTCATCGGATTGATGACTGGAAAATGCGGAAGATACCATGTCTTGCCCTTTTGTGTGGAGACTGGAGCGACTTCGGCGTAGCCCTTTTCAACGAGCGCGGACATCTGTTTGCTGTATTTTTCCTGTAGGCGCGGATCTCTGTCGATCTTGCGCTCTGTGTTGAGAAGCCTCTTGTAGGCGTTCTCCCTGTTCTGTGGCATCGGAAGATCTGTGTTTTTCCATAACAACGCTGTTTCATAGCGGCCGTCCTCCCGCCGGTGTGTGCACTCCCGTAGTTTTTCGGTTCTATAATGAGAGACTCGATGGCGAGGTACTGTCGCAACTGTTCGTCCATGTCGTCTTCAATGCGCCGAAGGTGATGAACTCTGTGTAATCGATGTCCGAGCGAACGCGTTCTTGAGCCATGGAGCACCCACCCGAGCGGCGTTAACGACGCTACAGGTTGATTGCGCCTTCCTTGACGTGTTTCTGAAGCGAGCAACAAGTGCCAATTATCTTGACCGATGAGTATGCCGGGTGTAGTATTCGTGTACTTGAGCTGAGCTGCGATGTCGACGAGATGCGTGCAACCTGCGAGATCCGAAGCGGCGATCTTCTGTGGTGCGACACGAAGTTTCGATATCGTGTGCGCCTGTATACTATGACTGTCTGTAGCTCCGTGTAGCGTTAACCGAACGCGCTGGGAGTTCGTCGCTTCAAATTCCGCGTTGCCGAATGCCTCGATGTGAAGTGGCTCACTTTGCCCCTTGGTTCCGGTGCGTCTTGCAATGTCCCCGTCGACGAGTGTAACCGTCGATCCGTCGTCGAGTAGGGCGAAAGTGTCGACTTTCCCCTTTGGCCCGGACACTTGCACTGGTATGATTTTCAAATAAGATTGTGACTTGACCGCTGACCACGTGCTGGTGACCACTTCACTTTTGGGTTCTTCAGCTGTTACTGTAGGCTTGCGTCGAAAGTGTAGCAACTCGTGATGACTTCTTATGCACCCGTCGATTCCGCACTTTCTTGCCCGGCATTGATGAGTCCTCGCTTTATGTTGAAGACACGCAAAACAAAGTTGTTTTTCTTTGGCGAGTTGCCACCTCGCGTTGTTGTCCGCTTCTTTGAACGTGTGGCACTGTTCTGTCTTGTGTCCGGGTTTTCCGCATACCGGGCACGTGGATTCGCTTCGTTGATCCACCGCTGTGTAACTTTTCTGTTTCCTGGGAACTCGCTGCGTTTTCGCTTCAGTGTCGGTGGTGCGCGTTGTTGCCTCCGGATTCGCGTAGGGGCTGCATTTCTGCGCTTCCGTATTCATGAAACGCGAGAGCTTGGGTAGGTCCGCTTCATCTTCGGAGTTCACTGCTGCGAAGTCGAACCATCTGTATCGTAACGCGGGCGTAAGCTTGTCGACGATCGCTCTCGTTACTTCCGGATTGTAGAGGTAATGGCTCTTCTTTAGCATTTGCAATGTTGCGACGATGTTCGCGATGCGTGTTGCAAATGTACAAATTTCCCGAGGCGCGTCCGTGAGGCGTGGCAGTGTGCGTAGCCGCTCCAATTCGGCTACCGCGATCGCGTCCGGTCGTCCGAAGCGAGTTTCCAACGTCTGAAGGATTTCTTTAGTAGGCGCGCCGTAGATGAGTAGGCTCTCGACGGCTTCTTTGGCGAGTCCCTTGAGGCTTTTCCGCAGGCGTGCGATGTTTTCTGTTTCTGTGTATGATCCTTTTGAATCCCTGAATGCTGCTTTGAATAACAGCCATTCTTGATGCGCACCGCTAAATTGAGGCAACTCGTGGAATTGTCGGTTCAGCGGGTGCGGTGTTCTTGCGGCGAGGGCGATCGCTGACGCAAGTTCTGTTAAGTTGATTGTAGCGGGCGACGATTCGACGACACGAGGTTCCGCTACACTGTACTGTTTCTCCGCAGCGGGCGACGGCTTGATAACACGAGGCGGCGCTACGATGTTCTGTTGCTGTATTTCAGTAGCGGGCGGCGGCTCAACGACGCGCGGCGTCGCTACTGTAACTGTGGGTTCGGGGGGCGTGGCTTCTGGGTGCGCGACTGTAACCGTAGCTTCATTCTGCATCGGCGGAATTAATTGCGGCTGCGCTTCTATTGCCAACACTTCCCGTTGGCTTCGATCAAGCCATTCTGTGACTCGATGCGTTGTCTGTCGATCCGATATGGATTCTTCACTATCGGATTCAGACTCCGCTTCCATCGCTGCAATGCGGGTGGCGGCAAGCTCTATGCGTAGACGAAGGAGTTCTTCTTTTGCTTGCGCCAGCTTGACTGTACGCGCCGATTTCTTGGTTCGGTGCGATTTGCAGCGTTCTGTATGGACGGGCTCTTGAGGGGCGGCGGCCGTGGCTTCGGCCGTGACTTCTGTTTGAATAGCGATTTCCTGTACGGTGATGTCTTGAGATCCCGTCGCCTGTGTTGTCTCTGTTACGGTGGCGCTTGTGCCTGTGGTGCCTGTGCTCGCCGACTGTTCTGTCTGTTCTGTGGTTTCGGTGGCAGAGGCGGTCGCAGAAACGGTAGCCGAACGTTGACGCTGTACGCTGTTGTGACGAGATCTTGTTACCGGCATCTTGATTCTTGCAGGAATTCGACGTTAGTACCACTTACCTGTAGACCGGTTATATAATTATCCGGCGCTCGAAGTGACCAAAATGTACGGGACTTTACTTGTATCCCGTACGTTGGGTATTGTGTAAGTGGTATGTGTGTACGTATGTGTTATAGGCCCTTATGTACTGGTGGTTTGCAATGAAAATTGCAATACATATACTGTAATATTTCGTATATGTACAAAAGGCACCGGAAGGCCAGTACGGGCAGAAACTGTATCATAGGAAAATACAGCGCAATGAAAATTGCTTTGTCTGTGAGAGTGGACTGTATAGGAAAGAAAACACTGAATTTAAACTGTAAAAGCCACGCCCCCCTTTGGTACTTTTGGTGGTTACTATTCTTCCATTACTTTTCTTCAGCCCGAAATCTTCCTGTAAACTGTGTCGCTGAAAGAATTTGCACGCTTTTTATACAAAATTCAGCTCCATCTCGCTCCAACGCATAGTGAGGTTTCACTTAGCGAAGGAGCGAGATGGACCTATGTGTCAGAAAAGGACAAAATATCGCGGAATTCCCTATCCTAGCCACCGGCTATACCGACGAGAAGAACCCCTCTGTTTATTTAATTAAAAACACATAATACAAATTATTTTCACTATAACATACTACTGTATGTACAACAAATAAAACTGTAACTGTAAACACTTTAAAATAACTAAAACACTAAAGACCTAGACACTTATAAACACTACACAAATAGAACTGTTAAAACATAATATTCACTATATAAACTGTAACTGTCAAGACATAATCACGATTAGAACTGTAACTGTTAAATCACTATAACAAAGTATATAAACGTTCACTATTTACACTTACTGTCTATGTAGCACAATAACGAAGTATATAACTATTATAACTGTCCACTATGCACTTGTAATCGTCTGTGCTGCACAAGTAACGTATATATACCTACTAACTACATTCAATATAAGAAACATCTTACCAACAAAAACTTTAATGTATATAGACAAGCTGCACGGTACATAGAAATTGTACCTCTAAGTTGCGGTTGCGTTCAATTGACCGTAACTCAATATTACCATCTCGCTTAATCTCGACTAGAACCTCTATCGCGCTCTCTGTCTGTTAGCTGTCAAACTCCCGCGTTATGTGACGCAATTTTACTTTCAAACAGCCCGTCTAGTACATTACAGTCATTACATTACAGTCTTTGCTTACAAACCATGCCGGGCTCTAGGCAATCCGCTACGGTGCGGATATACGGTATTTTCATGCACACTTAATTGATATCTGAACAAACATATATACACGCACACTTCCTATTTATAAGTCACAAAAAAACAACTCTACCATGCGTTACGCCTTGAGTGGTGGAGTCACGCTGTAAATAGTTTTGTCTATAGCATGAATGGGCCGGCTCGTCCGAGTCGATACCATTGTCTCATAGAAAACCGAAGTAAAGTAGTAACTTGCTGCTGCGTTTCGTACGGTGAGTGGATATCCGGAGGGCCAAATTACTCTCCCTTTCCCGATCCCTTAATTATCCCTTTCTTTTAAGGCTGCGTTACCCATGACTCTTTTGGTATTGTGGGCATATGTGGGCAGTGGAGATAACTTACCATCAGGTAACCCACTTGCTCGTTTGCCGGCTTATGCTTTAAACTTATGTTATTTTAACATATATTTGACATTCGCAACTTATACTTCATAAGTAGGCAAGCTTACATTGTTAGGCTGACCAAATATAAAAATATTTAACCAATTAAATTAATTTACGTAACCACTTTAGAAAGAGATGGCGAGACGTAAGAGAGAAAGAGTATTTTTGTGTGTGGTTGCATGTTGGCTAACATGTCGTTGCTCGCGGCACGCCGAACTCGCCCTTAACGTATTCGTCACTTTTACACGCTTTTACCAAAGAATTTAATTAATATACATTAAAGGCTTTGGCTTTTACACTTCTTCTTTATAATTAACGGCGACGAGCTTAGAGTGTAGCTATTCCGCCAATGTCACGTGGTGGGTGAAGATAAACGAAGGGATTGGTATGTTTGAGTTTGAAGAGTGTTAAAGAATAAATGTTACTTTTACACTTGTGAGTATTTACGGTAGAAAGGTGTACTTTGTTTACTTTTACTACCAACATTCAAATAATTAAAATCGATATTTATCCGTGGAGCGGTAAGCGCAATAAAAAAAGTGAGATGGCCGCGCGCCGGGCCTCATTATTAGTTCGCTAGAGTAAATGTTGTGTTTTGTGATGATGGAGTGAGTGTGTTGAGTTGTGTAGTTATTATGTGTATTGTTTTATGGATATAGCAAGTTTTTGTGAATTTACAAGGTGTGTGCAATTTCGAATTGTTAGAAATCTGATCAAGGATATCTATTTAGAAAATCAGACACATTTGTCTGATACATTATTTGAAGTACCTAGTGTACTAATAAAAAGGTGTATAAAGTTTAAATATCATTCTTTTTTGGAATATCTGTGGTGGTAAAATCCAGCATCGATTATGTGTATTTCGTATAAATGTGTGAAGAGATGACGTACATATTTGTAAAATTAATTTGTACCTACATCTTTTTATGGACACTAATTTACAAACGTACTTTTTGTACGTTGTACCTACCTACTCCAAAAGGCAAAAACTAATGCCCGCCATTGTTATCTTATATTCTCTTTGCATGTAACTGTGGGTAGAAAAAAACATGTACGTAAACATAGTGTGGATTCGTTAGATAGGTATAGGAATATTATAAAAAATCATAATGTTAAGTGTATGTGTTAATTAAGTCTGCTGGAAAACCTAAATAAATAAATAAAAAAAATAAGTCGTATCGTAAGTCATATCTCAATATGCACTTTGTATGGTATCGTAAAAATGCTGTACAGCCCACTACCCTCCACGTCAACAATAAAAAAAATCAACTAAAAATAAAACAGTTTAACGCAGTTGAATATAAATAATACACAACATACTCGTACTAGTAATATGACAGTAGTACGGAACGGCCGAGGCTGTATGGACCTTAATCCTTTGCAAAAAGAATATATCGTTTTGGCGGGAATTATGGTGGCTGTAGATACCGAGTGTTTCAGATCTCGCGAGAAAAAAAATAGTTGTGTAATCAGTTATTATTTTAGATATTTATTATTTTAGATATACCTACATAAATTATTTTAGATATACCTACCTTTTTTGTTGTGTTATTGTGATGTGTGTTTGGATAATAATCATTATCACTGATAAACATAATATAATAATTTGTTCAAAAGTGCACTGTAAGTACTTGTATTATGTACAAACAATATTTATCAACATTAGTTAGACGACAATGTCTTTTGAAATTTCCTGTTATCTCTACGCCGAAACAGCAGTTATTTTGTAAGCCTTTAGTCGTGGCGGAATTATTGGTTTACATTTTGTAATACCTATCGTTTCTTGTATCGTGTATTCGTCAATCTAATTTTATGTAGTGACGTGCAAAGTCATTTTCAATACGAGACTATCCCGCCCACACACCCGCCACTGTAACTCCTGTAAACCAGGATCGACAGTGGCACGCATATTTCGACACCGAGCAATGAAGCTCGGCGAGTCTCTGGGAATGCAAATCGTGTCTTTATCCCGCAACGAAATTAATAAAATAGAAAATTAGGGAGGAGTTGGAAATAATAATTGTCCACTTCCCTCCATAGCAAAGCGGGAGACAAAATAATGAACTAAGGAGGTCTTAACCTCAGGCACAAGGACATTTACACCTGGATAAGCCAGATGTAAAGCACCACGGATATCATTAAGTGGGTCCTATCACGTGAGCTGTTAAACTTGATTCCAATAATAGGTATGGCAAAAACGCCGGAATGCACGGAAATTCCTCCTAGTCTCCACAAGATCCATATAGTATACAACTCCAGATGTTATTTGCATACTGTCAAGCATAATGTTGCGCTCATCATGCCAGAGACTACACTCCCAAAGGATATGATGTGCGGACTGCTCGTACTCCCTGCCAGGTGTAGAGCAATGGGCACGCAGGTGAATCAACCAACTTAAATGAGAACAGTTTACACTTAAAATTGCCATGACCCGTGAGAAATTGTGAAAAACAGTGGTCAATTTCTAGCCAAGTTTTTGTTAGGCGATCGCGAACCGAAGGGAAATACTGATATAGATGTCGCTCCTTAGTAGAATTATCCCATCGACATTGCCATTCATTTAATAGTTCGTTGCGCACTTCGGAATGTGGTTTAAAAAGTCTACCGATTCTTAAGAACTCACGCGACGTAAGAAAGCTTTTCAATAGCGTAGACGAAAAGAATACTTTCCAAATTGACGGCATTCTATAGTTTCAATGATGTGTCAGAAGGGCCATCTCAAATATAAATTATCCATAAATTACAACACGCGCTTGAAAATAACTTGGCCGGCGTGATATTAGTCACGAGCTATTACGATACTCAAACGCAGACATAGTAACTTAACGTAACACGTCGAGGGTGGATGAAGTGACTAGCTTTAGCGCGGCCAACGTATTTCGACTGGCTTTATTGTAATTTCGAACATTGACGTAACTGGAATCGATCCATATAACTATTATAATAATTATATTATAATTATAACTTTTTTTTCATCTGCCCTTATCCCACTCGCAGTGGGGTAGGCGCAACATACTTTTTAACACTTGTTACAGAAAGATTTCGAGTGTGGTTACGCCAACGGATTTAATTCATTGCCCTGGGCCTGCATTAGGGAGGTACTGCAACACCATAATGTGCCTCACTACCTAAACCGAATACTCGGGGACTACCTCTCCGAGGGGTACATGTCGTATCCTGGGTGTGTTGGTAGGATCCACCGGACGGAGATGTCGTTCGGTGTCCCACAGGGCTGAGGGCTCAGTCCTCGGACTCCTCCTGTGGAACATCGGATACGACTGGGTTCTGTGAAGAGTACCCCCAGGGCGTTGACGTGACGTGCTACGCATATGGTCACTGCCCTGAGTGACAACTATGCGGACGCTGCCCGAAGGCAGAATTGAGATGTTGGGCTTAGGGTCGCGCTCGAGAAAACCGAGGCCATTTGTTTTCATGGTCCTCTGTGAGTGCTACCGCAGGGGTCCCACATACTCATCGGCGAGGCTTGGTTCGAGGTCGGGCACCATACGAAATACTTGGAGCTCGTACTCAACAGCCGCTGGAATTTCTGCGAGCATTTTAGACACATGGCTCTCCAGTTAATAGACGCCTCGACCGCTTTAAATCGGTTGCTGCCTTATATCGAGGAGCCGAGTGCAAGCAGCCGCCACTTGAATTTGGGTGTGGTGCGATCCATGGCCCTTTACAGGGCACCCATATGAGTTGAAGCCCTGACTGCACCCAACGTCTCATGGCAGTTGCACTATATCCCATGCGGCGGCGTTGAGGCCGAAGTCCACGCGTCGATGTACGAGTGGCGCGCGGGGCTCCGGCTCCTAGGACAACGGCCCCACCTGGGGGAGACACGATTGCGGAAATTCCACGCTCCGCAGTCCTTGCTTCAGGAGTGGAGGCAGCGGTTGGCCCATTTTTCGGCCGACGTAAGGACTGGCGAAGCGGTCCACCCAGTTCTGAACGACTGGGTCGACATGCGGCACTGACCTTCCGGCTGGTGCAGGTCCTCTCGGGGCATCGTTGCTTCGGGAGGTACCAGTGCCGCATAGCCGGAAGAGAGCCGACACACCAGTATCACCACTGCAGCTGCGACGAGGATAACGCGGTGCATAATCTGGAGGAGTGCCCCGCGTGGGCAGAACAGCGTTGTGAACTCGTCGCAGCATTGGAGGACGACTTCTCGTTATCGGGTGTGGTTAAGGCCATGGTCGAGAGCGAGTGGTCGTGGCACACGATGACCGCCTTCTGCGAAACAGTCATGTCGCAGAAGGAAGTGGCGGAGCGCGAGCGAGAAATAACATCCCAGCTCGCTATCCGCCGCCGAAGTGTCACACGCAGAAGGAAGCGGGAGGCACTCCTACCCCCCTGACAGAGCCCTGGGCGGCGGACACATGGAAGTCCGTCGTCCGACAATTAAGGCCTCGAGGTGACGCGCGCGGTATTCCCGCGCGAATCTCTAGAGCGGAGCACATAGGTGGCTGGATAACTCCGCCGTCACCCACCGACCGAAGGAGGCCGTCAGGGCCGCGGAAGAGTACAATAGCATCCTCGCAGCCGCGACGGAACAGGCGTACCCGGAGGAACATCGTTGGGTTTTATTCCATGAGAGTCGGACATAACCGCCCCAACTGAGCACGCGGTGAGGCCGTATAGCCATAGGGTACCCATAAAGGGTTTACCAACGTTAAAAAAAACTGTAGGCAGTGTATCTATGTCTATTAATTAATTGGAGGTAAATAAAAGATCCATATTGAGATATATAAGCATACACCATTTATTATATAATAATGAAGCGATAGCAATACAACCACACCGTCAGTGAATGCATTGTTGAAGTGCTCAGTGACATCGAGAGCTGATCCTTGAGGGACTTGCGACTACAGAACATGGTACTAGTAAGTATTTATTATATTACTAACATCAATTATTTTATTCACTATACACAGAATTTCTCGTCCTCGAAATATATCATGGAAATACTCATTTTCAGTAAGATAAGATTACCGTGATTTTATTATTGGTGTCTATGACAAACAATTCAAAATATATTCTTGAAAATGTAATAATTACGCACGGTTAACAATCTGCAAACTTACAATAGAGTAAAGGTTTCAACATCGAAATAAGATGATAAGAAACGTAACTTAAGCAAAAAAATTACCCCACCAAAACTCTGCGCAAGGGGGCGGGGCAATAAAAGTCTGTGTAGCTCGTTCATTCATAAATTAATAAAAATTGATTCATGATCTGTTGTTGACACTTAATACGTCTAATTATTTGCACGGTGCAGAACGTCGTATCTCGATTTAGTAATATTACATTAACTTCTATGAAATAAAGTTGATTTTGAATGTTCATTAATTTTTGTTGCGTGTATGAGTGTTACGTGTGATTTTACCTTTGCATGTGTAAGTAAGTGGAGCCGTATTTTTGTCAGATTCATATGAGAGTTATCGTTCTAGTTATCTTATTTCGATGGGTTTCATACAAGAACATTACTATTATTACTATTATTCTCAAATGGTTTTTAAATTAATGTTTTCATAGAATAACGTTTATTATTAATTTGTTTTCCCGAACAAATGCCGTAAACGAAGACACCACATATATATTTTTTTATATAATATAATATAACTTTTGACAAGACGTCATTTTTACATACTGTCATTGTACACAGATACATACATGGAACATTTAATATTTATCTCAAGTTATTTTTGAATTACTCAAGTATTATTCTTTAATGGAATATATTCGCTATGTAATAATAAACAATAATTTACTTTTCTAAACATCAATAAGTGATAGTCAACCAATGCATCCACTGTCACATACAAATACACTACAGCTAGTACACAGACTAACAATACTAAAGACGCCACAATCCAGTTTCACGTGAAATACACGTTATAATATTCGCCATTGGGGAACCTGATGAAAGTTGCGATTAGTAAACACGTGACCTATGCGGTCAATAATAAGTGTTGATTGATAGATTAAATCTAAACAAGAGACGATTGTCGGGACGTGCATTAGGCGCTGACAGTAAGCTTGGTACCCTGTGAGTGGCGTTTTTAGTTTTATTGCTCTGTGGCTAGTACATAAAGGTCAGTGTGCGGGGCACTCGGCGTATAAACGCGGGTACATTATATAGACGATATTATATTATATGTTACTATACGATACACACTACTCACTTTCTGTAACACATTATGAGTTGAATACTAATAATAATATAGTGGGAGTTATATATCTGATTGTATTACTTCTGACAACAAAATTTTCCACGTGAGAAATGAAGATTATTTTTGCTATATTGTCATATAAGTATTGGTTTGACGAAAAAAGTTAGTTTTACAATGCGTTGATTGATAAGTTTCTTTTTATTGGGCTGAATGACGAAATGAGCAGGTCGCTCACCTGATGGAGAGCCAAGACCACACGTAACATTGAATTACAAAGCATGGCGCAGACTGAACATATGAAATCGAAATATACAATATGTAACAAAAACCCTGTTGGGAGTTTTAACTGTGATATCAGAATCAATATTCAAACGTAATGAAAAAATATACGTACGTATACGAAAATTGGACTATAAAAATAATCATAATTATTTTATAACTTGAATTAATTTATTGTTTGTAAACCGTATTTCGATTGATTACCTCTGCAAGGGCGATGACTTGGAGCTAGAGCGAGATAGCATGTTGTGGCTTCCACGTACATCAAACGTGCCGCGCCCCAAGCTTCATCAATACACACCTAAATTCAGATGTAAATAACATTTTTTTAATATGTTAATTTTCTAAGATACCTGTGTAAGGGTAATATCTCGCTACTGTTTAATAATTTTTTATTTAACTATATTAAATTGAACTGTCTATTTGTCTATCTTCACGACCCTAAAGGGGCCCACAGGGTTTTTGTTACATACTGTATATGTAATGTTTTTGAAGAATTATCCATTATAGTAACCTGATTATTGTGTTTACAGAAAATGAGTTAAACCTAATTTTAAACCTACGTTAATAGTACGCGTACATGAATCCGTTACAATGTATATATTGGTATAATGTATGACAAAAGCCTCCAGCGTCAACGTGCGATGAAATGATAATGATTATATTAATTCTGCGAAATGCAGTGTGCAGAATTTCATTGGATAAATTCATTTTTCATGTTCTAACAAAACATCGTGTTTGGTCTGATTTTGAGTAAAGCTATTTAGTATATTTTTTGTATATGTTGTAAATAGTACAGTTTATTTTACATAATTGGATTTAAATATGTGCAACTGAAATTTAAAATCATGCTGGTGCATAATTTTATAGATTATAAAATCTTTTTAACTTTAATGACACCACATAAACTTGTTGATAATAATTAATATCTAAGCAATATAAAACAGGGTTTTTTATAGCATAGGCCGGCAGACGAGCTAGTGGAACACTTGATGGTAAGTGTTTCCGCCGTCCATGAACGCCCATAATACCAGAAGAATTATAAACGCGGACCTTTTGGACCTTAAAGGAAATGGATAATTATAGGTTCGTGAAGAGGTGAGGGATTTGGGCCTCCGGATGTCTCACTCACGGTACGAAACGCAGCAGCAAGCTGCTAATTTACATCGGTTTTCTGTGAGTCAGTGGTAAGAACCCGGCCGAGCCAGCCCATTCATGCTATAGATAAGAATGTCTATAGCATGGCTCTACCACTTTAAAATTAAAAAGGAGACCAAAATTATTTCTGTAAAAAATCAAAATCAGACCAGTCGAATTTTGTTCTAGTGTTAGCACTAAAATATATCTTCAATTTTATATTTTTATTCAGTGTATCAATTATGCACTTCAAATGAAAATGTATAATCAAATGTAATGAGTAAAATATATTTATTATAATATGGAAATCAGAAATATAAGATCTATATTGATTTTTAACTGACAGTATATGGACGATTCCTCTCAAAGAAATAATTCAACATTTTTGATGTAAAATAAAAATCTGATGAAAAATGAATTTATCGACATCATTCTGCACAACGATTACTACAAAGTCGATTCTACTGGTAGTTTTATTGATATTATTTAAGCGGTACAACATTCATGAAATAACATCTACCTCGTGTAACGTATAGCGTGATGAAAAGTTTTACTAGTGAATTTTGTCGATAAGCCAACAACGACGCTTTGACTACGTTTACACCTCTAAATAGTCGTCAAGTTTGATACGTTTAGCATTCTTAGATCAACTGACGTCATACGGGAGACAGCTCCGCTATGCACGACAGCTTGTTCTGTTGCGGCACGGACAGACATACAGACTAACGAAGAGTATTAATATAGTCGCTTGTCGCTCGCACGCAGACAGTGTCGCTGCTCGCACCGCGTGTGTCGCTCAGACATTGGTCCGTGCGAGTGCACGTTCCGCTGAATATACGAATGCTTATCGCGTTCAAGTTAAAATTCCCTACAAGGGCGGCGCCGCGTTACAAACGGTCGCCGCCACATATCGCCGATGACGTAGTATGCTCTTCAGCGCCGATGGTAGATGGCGCTCGCGAGCTTCAAATAAAAATATAAATAATAATTAGCAACAAACGAGATGTTGTACGTCCTGCTAAGTTTCTTCGGTCAGCCCCGACTCGGGCGGGCGAGCGGGCGGGCGGGCGCGCGGGCCGTACGGCGCAGGCGCGGCGAGCCAGCGGGACTGTGACGGGACGGTGGCGGGGACCCACGCGTGCCGTTCACACCCAAGCCATCCATCCCTCGTACATCAAGCACAGGTTCTCCGAGTTAGTCGCCTCGTTGATTATGTATTCCACCTGAACAACACAGAACGATCATCTGTTAATAAGTTCCGCCCAAAATTCTGACAGTGTGGTTGATATCTTATTTGAATTAACTCCTAAACTAGTTTAGAGCTGTATTTGTTGTATAAATGTGGTGTGGATTTGTGCAATAAACATTAACGGTGATGTAATTGTTTTCAGATAAGGTGAATTTTTGACCAAGATCGACTGCCTCGGTGGCGCAGTTGTAATGTGTACGCGATATGTCTGCTGTGGTTCGCAGGTCGGGTAAGTGATATTGGGTTGGTGAGTGAGTGAGCATGTGAGTGAGTGAGTGAGTGAGTGAGTGAGTGAGTGAGTGAGTGAGTGAGTGCGTACCTGGTGCGGCGGATGCGGCTTGCGCGCGGGGTCGGGGTCGCGCCCCTCCAGCTTGAGTCGCACGCGCTTCCACACGCCCGCGCCCACCGCGCTGCGTTCATGCCGCGCTGATACACAAAACAACATTTATTTACCACCAAAATCTTTGACGAAATTATCACAAATAATACATAAATAAATAAAAAAATTGTCTAAGGAGTTATGGTATACTTGAGAGATTACAAAGTTCATTGAGTAGACAGGAGAAACCATATTTGGGTATCGAACTCAG
Source organism: Mimas tiliae (assembly GCA_905332985.1). NCBI lineage: Eukaryota > Metazoa > Arthropoda > Insecta > Lepidoptera > Sphingidae > Mimas > Mimas tiliae. The sequence continues at coordinate 864,902 of HG995249.1, forward strand.
CAAAATATATACATATTTAATATGCATGCATTTATGTATTGAAAATTTATATTTAAAAATATGCGTAAATTGTAACACTTAGCCATTTCTTTCATTTTCAATCATGCAAGTATTGATTTTTATTAGCAACTAGTTTTTACACGCGGCGCCGCCCGCGTGGTTATTTATACTATATACAGTATGTAACAAACACACTGTTGGCCCTTTTTGGGGCATGAAGATAGACAGCTTGATAAAAATAGTTTAATTAAGAAAATAATAAACAGAAGCGAGATATTATCCTTACACATGTTACTTAGAAAAATAAACTTTAATAAAATATTAAAAAAATATCATTTATATCTGAACTTATGTGTGTATTGACGAAGCCGGGGGCGCGCGTTTTATGTACGTGGACACCGCAACTTGCTATCTCGCTCTGGCTCCAAGTCATCGCTCTTGCAAAGATAATCAATCAAAATACGGTTTACAAACAATAAATTAATTAAAGTATTAAAAAAAAATGATAATTTTTATAGTCCAATTTTCGTATGCGAGTTTTTCATTACGTTGGAATATCGATTCTGATAGCACAGTTAAAACGCCCAACAGGGTTTATTACGAACGTGTAATGTTTTTTATATTTTATTTTCATTAAGTTTGAATGACAAAACGTGCAGCGCGTAATGGTAAATGCCACGTCTACTCTTTGACATAACCAACACCACACAGAACTTTAAATTAGAAAGCACTGCCTGGCATTGGACTGCGATCGTCAGTCATCCCAAGAAATAGGATGTTAAATCTTATAATACCCAGTTATTTCATCGGTTTCAACGTCCTTCAAACCGAAACACAACAGTTAAGCACTGTTGGTTGGCGGCGGAAAATTATGATGATCTAAACAGTCCTGTTACAACATAGAAATATACAACGTCTTACAAAAAAGTGTTGTCCAATTTAAGCAACATGTACGATACAAGTATTTAAAAAAGTAGGAAATCCAATTGCATTGCTAGGACATAAATAAAGAATTTTCTTTGCCGAATGAGTAACATGTCAATATTCGACTTGTAAATTTAAACAACACTAAATAAACAGCTGAGTTTTTGTCTCACTCCAGCGTTTTTATTCTTGCTCACGTACTTCACTTATTTTATAGCGATGTGATCGATTTTATCGATCGTAAAAAAGTGATTAATATTAACAAAATTTTTTAAGATGTCTATATTTTGATGATCTGACACTCACTGTCAAGTGTATATAACGCCCCTTAAATATGACCACTCCTTACTGTAACACGTTGTATATTTATTTTTCTCTTGAGTGAATGACCAGACCTGGAAAGCCGGTCCATTCGTTGCATATTCGTACTAATCCGTAAAAATGATGATTGCCAAGCGTGTAATTACTAAACTTAATATGTCATGTACGCTACAAGTATTTAAGTTTCAGTGGCAATTTAAATGATTTTCGTTTTTGCAATTTTTTTTTTTTTTTTTTAAATTTCCGAATAAAATTTTCATCCGTATGTAATGACAAATGTATGATTAAAAAAATATGTAGTACCTTGTCTGTTAGGACAGGCGTTCTTCTGCGCAGGCGTAGTGACCGCCGTCTGTCGAGTCAGCTTGCGACCGTTCGTCTCCGTCGGCCAGTTCTTGTGCAAACTTAAACAATCAAATATTCACATATTATAAGGTGCAAACGAACAAGTGGCTCTCCTGATCATAAGTGATTAACGTCCTTCATGACCATTATTTGACATTTGATTAGTTACGATTAGATTATGGCTAACCACCCATAATACCAATGGTGTCACTAATAGTGACATACCAGTCAATACCAATAATCACATACCAGATTCGCTACCGTCCAATTAGTCCTTTTGATTGATAGAGCCGTGCTGTAGACACTTTTGTCTACAGCATTAATGGGTCTGCTCGTCCGGGTCGATACCACTGTCTCACAGAAAACCGACGTGAAGTAGCAGCTTGCTGATGCGTTTCATTCGGTGAGTGAGATATCCGGAAGCTCAAAGCCCCCTCCCCTTCTCAATCTCTTAATTATTATCCCTTTTCCTTAAGGTCGGCAACGCGCCCATAATTCTTTTGTTATTGTGGGCGTATATGGACGGTAGAGATCACTTACCATCAGGTGACCCATTTGCCCGATAAAAGTCCTGTTAGCTATTAGTACTGAATTATGATTTAAGCAACTCGCCAAAACGAGTTGCTTTTCGGGGCCAGCATCCAGAAATTTCGGGCCGACATAATTCTATCTATGAAAGTATCTATTTGGACTGCATAGTACTTGCTGCTAGGCACAGTGGATTTGTTTGCTGGGCTATGATAATTATTTCGTGGTTGAACATGTACTCACTCTAATAGCATGGTGTGTAGTGTCGGTATGTCCGTAAGTAAAGCTTGTGCGGCGTCTCTCGCCGTCAGTACAGATGTATAGTCATCTCGTATTGTCGATATCGCCTTCAGTTGTTCCACCACCTTCTTCTCAAGTGTCAGGTATTCGTTTGCCGGGTTGTCGCCCTGGGGAAAAATAAATTTAACTGTTGATGTTGTTTTTGTCATGCTATTTAGATTATTATTGTATTCTGCCTACCCCTTTGGGGATTACAGGCGTGAGTGTGTATGATTTAATGTGTAATGTTAATCAGGATTTTGTATAGCCAACTCGCTCATTTTGTAAAACAATTGTGAAAACTATTTGGTCTCCCGCGATACAGGTTCGCCTAGTGCGGGGTCCGTTGTGTACTTAAATAACATTGTGTCTTTTTATTTTTGGATAATAAAAAGAATATTATTTATTATTATTGTTTGAACATGCTAACTTTGGGTTTTTTAAACTTGGTGGTTAAAGGTTTTCAACTTCCAATTTCGTTAACCCTTGTATATTTAATATTGCAAACTTGAACAAATTACTTTCAGTTCTAGTAAATTTCATTGTTAAGGCCTTAGATTTCTATAGGCTTCCAACATTTTTATAAACCACCACTGCCTCTTATATTTGGTTAGCATTTATCGATGAGTATAGAGTATAGAGTATAGAGTATAGAGTATAGAGTATAGAGTATAGAGTATATATGAACAAGTGACGTGTGACGTGTGACGTGTGACGTGTGACGTGTGACGTGTGACGTGTGACGTGTGACGTGTACCTGGTGAGCATGTTGCAGCACATGCAGCGGCGCGCGTACATCGGCGGCGAGCTGCGCGCGCGCATGGTGGGGCGGCGCGCTGCACTCCGCGCGCACGCGCAGCGACGCGCATGCGCTGCCAACACTACTCTGTAACAAAACATTATATAACACAACACACCGAATAACGTGCAATACTCTTTATTAGGACACGATTTTTAAATGCGTTTGTAAGAGTAGCTATTTTATGTTCCTGAGCCAGTACAAAGTCCCACTTAAAATGAAGTGGGCGTCACGAAACAATTGTATTGCCCTACCTTACAATCGTAATTGACGTTATACATACAATGACGCGCCTACTATTGGAGTGAAGCATGTAATGGTTGTGATTATTTAGATTATCTGATGATTATAGGTAAAAAGTACTCCCTCAAAAATGCTTATTTTTATTTTTAGCATTTTAGTTTTTCTCTTTAACTTAGTTTTATTTCTTTTAGTTTTATTCATTATTTTTAGCGAATGCGTGGTTCTAAATATAAATAATAATAATAATAAACTTATCAAATTGAGAACCCTCTCATTTTTTTCTTCGCTTGAATGAAAATTGTCTACACTACTGCCACATGCCTAATGCTATAGTGAAATTAGTGTGTGTAAATTAACTTACTTGAAGATTGAAATAAAACTAGTTTATACGGATTTTATCGCGATCATTTTATTTTAGTTCCGACGTACCGAAAGATTTGCAGCCTTCGTGGTCACGGGAGAGACGTACTCGTAGGTCGTCTCGAAAAGTTAATGTTACATTGCCTACCTTCATTTTAAAATGATATATTTAGTTTTTAATATTTAAAAAGTTAGTTGACACTAGTCCGATCTACGCAGAAAGAAATTACTTGAAGATATTACTATCGAAAATTTCAATTGATCTTTCGTCCATTCTGTACTGCTTCCTGCTACTTTCTCTCCCGTATTTTTACTAAATAATAAATTACAGCAATATTACGTACTTTTCGTGTACTGACATCGGTTGTCAACTGCGATATCATTTCACGTAACAACGCCGATACGTTTTCCACCTGAAACAAATCATTTTAGTTAATTGTTTAGTCTGGTCTAACCTCGATCTTGATAATAATAGTAAAAATATTATAAACTAAGGTACATCATTTGAATCTACTTACCCACTGTGTATCGATATTGCCTTCTGGATGCAACATTTCCATAAGTGCTTCCTCCACTGGCGATACGTTTAGGGAGTATTTTTGGGCGAGAGTGCATGCCTGTGTAAAAATATAATATTTATTGTAATAGATATATTATGACTTCGCTTCTACATTATGGTGATGACTATCTAGAGTAGTGTTTTATAGGAACTCATTAATGCATTTTCTTTAGGTATAACATATTTTTTATAATGCTAAAACCTCAGCATTCCATATTAATTTTAACTTGATATCTTCAATCGTTTAAATACTTAAATCTACGAACTGATAGAAGAAAAGGATAATAAAAATATATTATAAGTTGAGATATTAATTATTTTCAGGTCTTAAAAAAGTCAGACAAGTGGGAGTTGGTGCTCAATTATTTTACGGTTTAATTTTTTAGTAAGTCTTATTCAGTAGGTGGATATTTTATAATTTTATATTTATTATCGATATATTGAAATTAAATGTATCATAAAAAATATCGATACATAAAAATCGATATTTTCGTCCATCCCTATTGAAGCTATGTTTGGTTGATGTAGTATGTAGTATGGTGTAGTATGGTATACCTTCTCCCAGTGATGCAGCGCAGTGCAGAGCGTCCTGCGCAGCCGGGAGGCCTTGTGGCGCGGCGCGACGTGCGGCGCCAGTGCGGCGAGGCGCGCGCCCGCCCGCGCCAGCCGCCGCGCCCGCGCCCGCGCCGCGCCCCACGCCGCCTCCAGCACCGACACCACGCCCGACAGCGACGGGTTCGCGCCGGCGCCCCACTTCACTCTACACAATACAATAATGCTCACTTCTAACTAACTCCTCAACTATGTTTTCAAATTATATTTAAATTGCCTTATAAAAATATACTAACATGTGTAACAGGCGGGTCCGAGATACGGCCGACTCGACAAGAGGTCCGCGTATGCGTACGCAATTGGCGAGCGTAAGCGTACTGTGTATGTATGGAGGCCCGGAAACGTGCACTCCAGTACATACAAGTAATACTGCTTAGTATCCCGAACTAGCTCCGTACTAACTCTTAATTCTTAACTAGCTCATAATCCGGATTAGCTCTTAACTCTTAGCACACACTGACAATTTTTTTTTTTTTTTTTTGGGATGGACGCTTGCTGATAGTCTGACACATGGGTCGGCTTTGGTCAGCGACACCGGACTTTCGGGCGAATGCTTGTAGGCACTCCAGCCCTAAAATTTAAGTGACCTTCGCTGAGGGCATCCCCCCTAATGGGGGATACGGACCTCGGCTCAGGACGGCCACTGGAAGAGGGCAAAGACATTTGCGATTGGTGGTTTAGGGGATTATTATAATCTACTTATAATCTAATTTTTAATCTTCATCGGCACGCGGGCCGGTCGAAGGGTCAGGGGTGCTTCGGGGAGCGCGGCGAAGTCCTCTTCGGCGAGGACGGAATGACGGTCTTGTGGAGTGTGCTTTAAGTGTGTCTTCCTCTATCTCTCGGATGGCCAGAGTGGTCGCATCGTCGGGATCGGCGAGGACGGAACGCGGTCTTCTCCTCTTTGCGCGATCAAAGGGAGTATATATCGACGCTCTACGAATGAGCGTGTTTGGATTATGCGCGGCGCGATCGAAATAGCGTTTGCTAGCCACTTTCATGACTTGCCTGATGGTAGGCAGATTGGCATCTACGTGGAGATTGTGATTGCGCACAAACCACGGTGCCCCCAGGACTCTACTCAGAAAGCGATTCTGCAGAGTTTGCATACGCTTATAACGGACTTCGGGTACATGAGCGAACGCCGGCGATGCGTACGTCATTATCGGCCTAATACATGTTGTGTATATCCTAATCATTTTGCGGACGGACATTGGACTCTTTTTATTCAAGAGCCAATATAACTGACCCATCGCGAATGCGGCTCGCGCGCGCACCGCGTTTACGTGTGGCATGAAGGTCAACTTCTGGTCAAGGATCACTCCTAAATATTTGACGGTCTTGGTCCAGGGAATGACCACGCCGTGCATGGTGACATTCCGCGCTGGAACCGTGAGACGGGGATTTCTACAGAAGAGAATCGCGGCGCTTTTGGAAGGGTTGATTGTGATTCGCCACTTGCTTAACCATTCGCCGAGTTCATCGGCGGCGGCTTGCAAGAGGCGAATCACATCAGCCGGATTTCTACGAGAAGCGTAGATTGCGGTGTCGTCAGCAAAGAGTGCCAGATGGGCGTTCTTTGGACGCAGAATATCGGCTGTATACAGCGAAAAGAGATAAGGGGACAGGGTGGAGCCTTGCGGGACTCCAGCCGTTATTGTGTGTTGGGAAGAGAGAGTTCCCTCCACACGATATCGAAACGAGCGATTCGACAAAAAGTCTCGTATGATGTGCACGAGCTGTATGGGCATGTTCATGGTGTACAGCTTGTAAAGCAAGCCGTTATGCCACACTTTGTCGAATGCTTTTTCGACATCGAAAAACAGGGCTCCGGTAGTGAATTTAGATCTAATGTCTTTTTCAAGAATGTGTTCCGTGATGCGGACCACCTGATTCACGCAACTGTGCATCTCGCGGAAACCAAACTGCTCCTCGGGGAGCAGATTGTGGGATTTGACAAATGACTTTAAGCGCTCGAGGACGATGCGCTCGTACATCTTACCCAGGGTACTGAGCAAACTAATGGGGCGGTAAGATGTCGGTTTGGTGGCGGGTTTGCCAGGTTTGTGGAACCCTATCACTACCGCCTCTTTCCACTGTTGTGGAAAGAGCCGGTTGCGAAGGGCCGCCTCAAAAATGGCTGTAAGGATTACCAGCAGATGACTGGGGAGCATTTTGAGAACGCGATTGTGAATGCCGTCGCCCCCGGGGGCTTTGCGGCGTTTGAGCGCCTTGACCAGAGACTTGACTTCTTCGATTGTCACCGGTTCGAGGGGGGTATAGTTTAATGGCGTGTCGCCGACATTCGACGTGACGATCGTTAACGATACCGTTAATATTGAAAAAGCCCACTCTGAGGGAGCGGGGCTTGAACCGCGAGGGGGGGGAATTTCTAATTAAATTAGCCATTTAAACGGCATTATTAATAGTGGTGAGCAGAAACATTTTCTGCTCATTGAGAAGTGCTTGAATCTCGTCCAGGAGGACGGGATTGGGACCAAATCTAAGTATTGTGTCCACGCGTACGGCGATACGCGTGGAATAGTCGTTGTTGGACATCAGTGTCTTGACCAATTCCCACGCGCGGTTGGAAATGGGTCCGGACACTAAATGTTGGTCTTGTTCCGGGAGGAACGACCGTAAGCCCGAAGGCTGAGAAGGAGGGGGGGGATCGCGGTTCGCGGGATTCGCGGGGGCCGGTTGAGCCAACGCTGCTGCCACCATCGCCACCTTGGCGGGTTTGGGTGCTTTAAGAGCAGGGGTTGGAGCGGCTTGGGCTACCTTGGAAGAGGTAGCTAGCGCCTGGGGAACAGGTTTGGTGTTGGCCTGAGCCGAAATTGGGGAAAACCCGCTGATGGGTTTTGTACTTTTGTTAAGTGGTGGGAACCACTGATTGACTAGGGGGGGAGAGGGGCGAGAATCGTACTAGCCACCGGCTGAACGTGCGGTGGTCTAGGCCGAGTGCCCTGAAGGGGCTTGCGCGGTTTAGATTTGGGCGCATGCGAGCACCCACGCCAATTGGCCGGATGGCCAGATTGCCTACAATTTACGCACGAAGGCGGCTCCGTGCATAAACTTAAGTCCTTTGGACGGGGACAATCTGCGGTGGCGTGCTCTCCGAGGCACTTAACACACCGGGCGTCTAGATGGCAGCAACGGGCTGCGTGGCCGTATTTTTGGCAGTTATGGCACTGGCCAATAACGCCTTTACGGTGGGGGTCTCGATACAGAAGCCTCCGAGGCCTGAAATATCGCGGATCTCGTAGATCTCTCTCAGAAACTGACAATATTTTCCCGCACTACTTATAATACACTTGCGTTGTAAACCATAGCGCGATGTAGTTTTGCGTGAGCGACATCTATTGAGCGCTGTCGTAAACGTATATTGATGTTCATGGTGTTACACATGTATATTATCATAAGCAATTATAACAATTTAAGATATTTATTTCCCGACAACAATTACATTCACTTAATTAGAAAAATACACAGCCCCGGATCTAGGGAGGCAAACCGGAGCACCCACCCCGAACGACAGTTTTAAGAGGCACCAAAATATCATATTATTAAAAATAAAAAAAACTTGCTCCACAAAGCTCCTAGCATACGGAGGCCTGATTGGCTCACCGTGGACTTGCAAGCAAAAAACGCCACTCAAACCCACGCCACAAATGAAAAGTACAAATTGTTAAAGGGTTCTTATTGTCCCATTCACAAAAACTGCCAAACATTATATATCTTCGAATTATTTTTAAGCAATTTAAGTCATATATTAGAGACGGGCGCCACTATCAAGTTTTTGCCCCGATTCAAAAAAACGTAGATCCGAGACTGGAAATACAATTATAATACATATGGTTACATACTGCGTAAAGCATTTTCTTTTTTATAACGTAGACCACAAACAAGCAAGTGGATCACCTAATGGTATGTAATTTCCACCGCCCATATACGCCCACAATATCAAAAGAATTAGGGGCGTATCGCCGACCTTAAAGGAAAGGGATAATTAAGGAAATGGGAATGGGAGGGGGATTTGGGCCTCCGGATATCTCACTCACCTTAAGAAACGCAGCAGCAAGCTGCTACTTTACGTCATTTTTCTGTGAGACAGTGGTGACGACCCCATTCATCCAGTAGACAAAGATATCTACAGCGTGGCTCTACCACTCAATCTACAGCGTGCTTTATTATTCAAAAATGAGTAACAAACATTCAAATGTTCAAGTTTATTATATCAGTAATAAGTATGTTTCAACATACTTAACATGTTGAAAAAAAGCAGTGATAGCTCAGCAGGCAGTGTCGAGACGAAAGTCGCAGGTACGAAACCAGCCCTAAGTGCACACACCTCTGACTTTTCTAAGTTATGTGTGTATTAATTGTTAATTATCACTTGCTTTAACGGTGAAAGAAACATCGTGAGGAAACCTGCATACCTGAGAATTTCTCCATAAGAATTTCAAAGGTATGTGAAGTCTGCCAAGCCGCATTAGGCCAGCGTGGTGGTCTAATGTTTGACCCCTCTCATTGAGTAGAGGAGGCCCGTGCCCAGCAGTGGGGCGTGTATAATACAGGGCTGGTATTATTCAGTATGTTGATACCTTTGATGTGCGGCGGTGAGCAGCGCTTGCGCCTTGTTGGTGGCGGCGGTGAGGCGCTCCACGGCGGCGGACAGCTCGCGCGACCGCCGCGCTAATGCGCCCGGGGGGGCTGGCTCCTGGCTGTTGCCCAACACCTGAATGGGGATTTTTTTTTATTACCCTGTGTTCAGAAATGAGGAGGTCGTTCGCCTGATGTTAAACGTCACGCCTGCCCATAAACAAAACCTGCCACACAGAACTTTGAATTACAAAGCACTGAGAAATGAGGTATTAAGTCTCATAATGCCTAGTAATTTCATTGGCTTTAATGCCCTTCAAACCGAAACACAACACTTACACACTGTTGCTTGGCGGCTGAAATACAAAAAGCGGTGGCACCAACTCAGACGGCATACGAGGACCTACACCTACTTACTACCTTGTGATTAACGGTATTACATATATCAAATTATTAAGTATTACATTTTCTGTCTGTCACTGTCTCGGTAGTGTAGTTGTAATGCGTACTTATTTTATGATTGAGGCCGATCGTTCATAATAATTAATAGTGATGTCATCAATCTCATCGATCTTAATAAAAGAGTGATTAAAATTAACTTGAAATCGTGAAACGTTGTCTTTGTTTTGAAAAGATCCGGTACATTAAGTAGGAATTGTAAGGTGTATGTAATGACCCAAACATATGTTCACACGTTTCTGTAACACATTGTATATAACGTGTAGTAACGTAGTAGATATACCTCTGCGTGTAGATGTGCATGCGCTCTAGTCCTGAGCGCGGCGCGTCGTGCGGCGGCGGCGTGACGCGCGTGCTCGCTGCTGACGCGCTGCACGCGCTGCACGCGCCGCCCCGCCGCCTGCAGCGCGCGCGCTAGTGACGCCGCACGCTCCGCGCCGCCACCCACGCCGCCCACGCCGCGCACCTTCTCACACAACGACTCCAGAGATACACTCCACGAGGCACCTGCGTGTCACAATATTCCAAAATCATATACCAAATCTCTCACTGCGGAAGATATAGCGAAGTAGCAAAAATTTAATAAACTCAAACTCAAGTTTTTAAATCAATGGACACCGGGTAGAAAATAGTCCTAGGTATCTGATATTATAAACGTCAACCTTACTAGTTTGCCGGTCCCCGATATGAAAAAAACATCTACCATGAATTACTTTACATCTTAAATAAACAATTATAGAGAATTTTCCTGTTTCGCATTAAATAAAAGTCACAATAATATACATCAAAGATGGTACTTTTCAATGATAGACCAGAGTGGTAAAACAACGCTGTAAACAATTTTGTCTACAGCATGAATGGGCCGACTCAACTGTCTTTACCACTGTCTCACAAAAAATGGCGTAAAGTAGCAATTTGCTGCTGTGTTTCTTACAATAAGTGAGATATCCAGAGGCCCAAATATCCTACTCTTCCCAATCCCTTATTATTATTTTCCTTTAAGGTAGGCAACGCACCCTTGATTTTTCTTATACTGTAAGCGTACATGGGCGATAACTTACCATCGACCTACTTGCCGAACTATACTATATTAAAAAAAACAATATATTTCGCAATACCAACAACAAAGTACATAAAACTTACCGATCTCCTTCTGTTCTACTTCTGCATGCAAGTCAAGTCTCGCCCTCCGCAACAGCAGACACAATACACTCGCCAACGCTTTAGAGTGTACGCCTAATACACAACGGGAGACGTATTCCGCTGTGAATCTGAAATGTTCAAACAATAATGACTACTTATAATATATGTCACAACATATCTCCAGAAACGTCACTTATGGTCGAACGTCAGCACTAGCCAATTTTTTTTTTTTTTGCATGTCGATGTTTCGATATAATAATATCGATATAATAATTTTGCGCAGGTCCCAACGGAAGGCCCTCAAAGCGCTGGTTTGACTTATCAGAGAAAGATATGATACCAAACGATCATACTACGGACGATACCCAATACCGGGCGAAGCGGAAGCGTCTAAATAAGAAGGCAGTCCCTGACACTAAACTGGGATACCGCCAGATGGAAAGAAAGACTAATGGCCATTCTCAATATTCTGTCTATCAACAGATTTGCTTACCGGCAGTAACATTTTGACACATTTTGTATGGAAGCTCTGTCAAAATACTATCGATAGTACCCAAATCTGTCGATAGACAGAATATTGGGAATGGCCATATATGAATTCCCTTATCTAAAATGGCGCGTTCGACATTCGATTTTGAATCTTACTACAAACTAAGAGTTGATATCATGCGTCTTTTAAAATTAGATTGTGTATGTATATATATCTATATATATATGCGTTCATGTGTTTAGCTTATGTAGTGAATAGTGGGTTGCGTTATTATGAAAACTTGTTCGACTTATTTTTAAATGCTAAAACTTATAATGTAACTGTTTGCTGTTCAACAAATAAAATAATAAAAAAAAATTGTATGGACTACGATTTTAACCATACATCCAACTTTGAATTAATTAATGCCGCCCGCGGGCGATTAATGTGAATGGACTTGAACGCCGGCAGAGTTGATGAAGTTCGAAGAATTAGCCGGTACCGCCACTGATTGTGCTAATTATCTAATAGATTTACCTCCTGACAGGCTTGCAGAGCGCTGCATCGTCGTATATAGTGAGGGGTCCGGTCCCTTTGAACGCGCACGCCATCTGAGCACACATCGCGAACACCTCGGCCACTGTCTGTACGCGCCGCACCAGGAATATATCCTCCAGCACGGAGCGGAACACCGGCGATTGCAGGGCCGCCTACAACAACATTTGATACACTGATACATTTAATTGTAAAAAATGGTATACAATTAAATAAATTAATGGCAAAATAGATGTCATGTTTTATTAATATTTTTATAATAATATAATACTAGCGCTGTGTGATATATGCCCCACTGCTGGTTACCGGCCTCCTCTACTGAATGAGAAAGGTTAGGCCTTAATCCACCACGCCGGCCTAATGCGGGTTGGCAGACTTCACATACCTTCGAAATTCTTATGAAAAACTTCTCAGTTATGGAGGTTTCCTCACGATGTTTCCTTCACCGTTAAAGCAAGTGATAATTAACAATTAAGACATACGTAACTTAGAAAAGTCAGAGGTGTATGCACTTGGGGCTGGTTTCTGCGACTTTTCGTCTCGACAGTCCATACCACTCCCCCTTGAGCTATCACTGCTTTTAATGTTTATGTTTTTACTTTACTTAATTTTCGGCAAAGAAAAGAGGCTGGTACCATCAAACAACTACTCGGTTTGACGAAATGCCCGATTTTCGGTTTCTCTGACTATACATTAAACTTTACAATAAACGAATTATCAACAAATTACTCACCGACATATGCATTGATTCATTAATGTGATCGATCTTCCTCCAGGCCGGGGATATTGGAATAGCAAGATGGTCAGCCAGCTCCCGGGCCCTCAATTCAACGGAGGCAAATAGTCCGTTGAAGCCCATGAGCAGCATCCGTCCAGCCGCCTGCCCTTCTACCTCTGGGTTGGGATTAGAGAGCAAGGCCTCGTACCGTTGGCGGACTTCGGCGGCTAGGAGTTGTGCACCGTTTGCTGGGGACTGCAAAAAGAATATTATATGTGGTTTCCAGGAAATAATCCTCTTCATTCCCTTACACCATTCCAATGTCCAGTTGGTGCAACAGATTGAGTAAGTTTTCAGATCCAGCCTGATATCTACTTGCAGTGCAGGGTCTACACTGACCAAATATTTTATAGCAATAAACCGGTAAACAAGTATGTCAGCCGCCAGATGGTAAGATAACCACCACGTTAGACGAATAAATATCATACCAATATCGGGCAAAATCCAGGTACACCGAGACCTTTAAACGAAATCCAAAAGAAAAAATACACCAAATAACTATATTATGCAATTTAAGCTATAATTATGAAAATTTATAATTTTCTTACCTCCATATCCATGATTAGGTATCGCAAATGCATCTCCAACTGCTGCAACAGATCGTTGAGCGGCAACGGCGTATTTATAATCACTGCGTTCAGCTCGTTGATCATAAGCAGCACTGAAGGGTCCTCAGAGTGGATCTTCTTCAACGCCTCGGGCAGAATTATTGTGCTAAAATTATAGTTCAATTGCACCAGATCAGCTAGCAGAAGATTAGCATTTCTCACACATTCTACTGCTATAGACATCGCTGCGTCTTCCGCAGATGCTGATTGCAAAGGCAGCAGTGAAAGTAGTTCTACTGCCTGCATCGATAAAGCACTCATGTCGTCTAAAAACCACTCGCCTTCCCTCGAAGTTAAATCTACGAGACAATCTCCAGCACTTTGGGCACCATTCTCTAGCATCAAATATCTTCGATTTAGCGTACAAAGCATGCCAATGACTACGCTTTCTAAAGCAGCTGCAGCACCTTCTTCAGTTCGCACCCAATTTCCGATATTCGCCTTTGCCTCTCGATACGCTTCTTGTGCAAGAACTATAGCGTCAGGCCCACCTTCTAACTGCAATTTTTCTAAGGCCTTTGTAAGACTTGTATTTGCCTCTGCATTCATTGTCTGTAAACGGTAGTTGTAAGAAACGATCTGTTGTGAAGAATCGCCTTTGTTGTTTTCAGAGTTCACTAAAGTATTGACTTGGCTCGACACTTCTCTGCAAACTTCTGGTGATTTACTCTCCAAAGCAGCAGCAAGGAACTTCCTGAACATGGCTATGCGATGGTATTCAGTGTGGCTCTGTGGGAAATACTGCGATACAGCAACGTGCTGTGACAAGAGCTCAAGGCAAGACCGGATTAGAAGATTCGTATTCTTCATGGTTTGGTACAGCTCCGTTTCTGCTGCCTCACACTGTGATATCATGGAGCTCTGTCCAGCATTAGTCAGAAATTCTTTGATGTGTTCAAATATCGGGGCATCTTCGTTTTCGTCGGGTCCGGAGAACTCTTGGACCCATGCCATCAGTTGTGGACCATTGATCACCTCCGCGGTGTTAGCAAAGTTTTCTATTTGCGTGTCAAAATCTTTCAATATCTTTACTAAAGCCCTCTGCGAGTCGTCTACCGCGTTCTTTGCTTGTTTGTACGATGAATACTTTTGTGATATCGCGTACAGTGGATGGTTGTTTAGATTCGGTCCGTACGCTTCTATCTCTTTGATCAGAGCCATCTGTTGGTGGCAGTCTTGCAACCTTGTCTCTATCGACACTAGTTCTTCATGCTCCTTCAGCCAGTTATCAGCACTGTCCTTGATGTCAGGTAGTACCGCCAGAAATTGTTCCCTGAAACCATACTCCGATGAATAAACATTCGACTGTTGATAGTGAATATTTAATGTGAAACTCGAATAAAATGTTCTATAATTCATAAGTTTAAGGGGAAACGTGGAACCGGTGTTTGATCGAAGTGCTTTTAAGTTATTTTTTACTTTGATACTTTCATTAATGTTCAATGGTTTCTATTTATTAACCGACTTCAAAAAGGAGGAGGTTCCCAATGAAAGTAGAAGAATTTCTGATATCATGTAATGTAAACATCTCACAATAAATATTGATTTTCTTTGCATTTAGGTCAATATACGACATAATATTAATAATTCTTATTTAAACTTAACTAACTTTAACTTTAACTATTCTAACTTTAAAATATGCCATTTATTATATAATGAGCTACGGCTAAACTTAAGAGCCAGGGCAAGTTTAAGCCTTAATATTTATGTAGGGTTTTGGGATACCCGAATATCTTAAACTCGTATGAGGATAACAATTGACCTAAATATTTAACAGCGTTTAGCTCATAATAATATTATACATATTCAGTAGTAGTTTGTGGTCTCGTAAAGGGAATGTCGCGAAGTCAATGTTTACTGACCTGGACAAAATAGGCGTTAAAATATTAAGGATGTCTGCAAGATGGTTATTGTACTACGTCGCTTTTATGGTTTGAATTTTTTATCCAGATTTGTGGAATTTATTTAGAACACAAACACACAAACGAACCACATGAAAATAGAATAGAGAATACGAATAGGTTTATAGGTAGGTAAGTGCAAGTTAACATCGTAAAATACTTTTCCATTATATGTCCACGCATGTTGTAAAAGTTGATTTAAAGGTGGTAGTTTCTTAGTGTCAATTAAGTTTAACTTTATATTATAATATTTTAATCATGGGGACCACCTATCCTAATTTTGCTGGTAAAATCAAGGGACATATTCCCGTGAGCCAAATTTTGAGTCAGGCCACACCACAGTATTATTACACGTATAGCGTATAAAATGGTGTTATTATACGATTTGTCTTATATTTTCCATACAAAATAATATCGGTGTCTAATGCGTGAGTTAATATTAATTCAATACAAATATAAGTGTTTTGTGATACTACATTCTATAACGGAACTGAACGTAAATTTTACGTCGCCAATGTTACAATAAGTCCACCGACTAGGTTGACAATACTTTATACGTTAAACTTGCGCCGCACTATAGCGGGATCCTGCAAATGCTGCTCAGAAGGCCAATTCTCGTAATTTTAAACGTTCAAAATATCATTCCGATCTAATCTCAGCGTCAAGAAAGTTGCAAATGGCATTATCTTAAACCAATAATCAACGTCAAATGCACCTAGCATTAGCAGTAGTATTATACCGTTTTGGCTTTAGTCAAATTTTATTCTACATTCAATCTCATTACGATTTATGTTCACATTTGACGTTGATTATTGGTTTAAGAGAATGCCATTTGCAACTTTATTGACGCTGAGACTAGATCGGAATATTTTGAACGTTTAAAATTACGAGAATTGGCCTTCAGATGATTCTAAGTAATAATACAATGGTTATAATGACACTAAACTATATTGTATTTTTGTATACTCACGTGACTTGTTCTAAGCTGTGCTTCAACTCCTGCGCCCTGACAGCCATCATGGCCAGGGCGGCGCGCACGTCACGCTGTGTCCGACGACGCTTGCCTCCCCCTCCGCCGCCGCCCCACTCTACCAGCGGATCGTACACGAACGCCTCCAATAATGTCAGCAATGTCTCCCGTCCGCGACGCATCGTTCGAAGCACATGCTCGCAGGCTAGGCGGAATATGCCCTGAAAAAAAAACACTAATATTATTATGGAAAATTATGATGCTTGTCTAAAAATAAACCAGTAAATATTTTTCCTTTGAAAAAGATGACAATGTCAAAGCCCTATAATATAAATAACAATAATTCCTTAGTAATTTCCAAGGCCCTAATCGAACAACAACTCAAACCGCGGTCAGGATGCCCAGTAATTTCTAAATACCGACGTGCCTGGCTCGTGGATCCTCTATCATTATTTCATTTCTAGGACTTATTTTTTTGAGTTAGTCAGTCGTTGAGCACCAGACATCGCGAGTGAAATTATCGATTTCTAACACTACAGTATTATGGCTCGTTCGTCGATTCGTCTATCCCTTGCTTAGAGACTAGAAATAAAAAAAATAAAAAAACTGCTCCGGGTATTGTGTGAATTGTCAATGAATAGGATCGAGGAATCCAGTTGAGGCCTTAGTGGTGTAATATGGCATTACAGGAATAATCCTACTTGATGAATCTAGTAATAATGAAAAGAACTTATTCGCTTACATCTCTGTATAAGTAAGGGAGTTTCTATTCAATTTCACCGAACTTCATGTTTAGTACAAGTCTGAACAACTTTAAATATGCACATATTTATGTGTTTATGCACATCCAACACACTCCGTTACCTTAATTTGAGAATAAATTTGTTGGCAACAAGTGTGTAAGTAAACTTGAGGGTAAGAAGCTTGTGCCAACATTCAACAACATTGTGCTCAATAAAGGGAGTGTCCGTATTAAACATGCTTGCATAGAGCGCATTGGCCACTGGTAAACCGGTATGCCAGTTATTGACAAGCCCGTTTCTATAGAAAAAAATCATACGACTTGTGATCTCAGCATACAAAGTCTAGTTTATAAAAGAATACTTCAATAGACCTACGGCTGGGTTTTTTGGTGCTTCTTAGCACAAAGCACCGGTAGTAATTTAAGGCAAGTAATATAAAATAATAGCTGTCCCTCGCCATTTCACCCGCGCGCATGTTACTGTTCCGCTCCTGTAGGTCATAGCGTGATTTTATATAGTTATAAATCATCGCCTCGAAAAATTAAATATATATGTCGCCGCGGGAGCGTTCACCCACCCAAATATAACATTGATTATTATAATAATTCTTAAATTAACAAATTACATTAATTGCATACACATACTTAGCTAGCAGCGCCATCTAGTAGTTTAAATGTTAATTAAGACTGTAGATGTATTTTGTTACATTTAAATTAATCTGTTTTGCTCTAAATTAAAAGTAAATTTAATAAAGTTAATCTGTTTATAGCTTTGAGATTTTTACAAGTGTAATCAGTAAGTTTAAAAGTCCAATCAGTAATAAATCATTCAATAAACCGGCGTCACGTACGTCCTAGGAAGATGGCGCCAGCTAAAGTTTTCATTGTTCAGATTGCTGTCTTGATTTATTGCGCTACTTAAATTAATATCAGAATAATTTGTTTCAAATCAGAAAAATTGTAATCTAATTATTCTATATCCAAATAATACATGAAAACCTTTTTCTATTTAATTTCTGAAACGGAATTACAACCAAGTTAGACTAGTAAAGTTGTGATGTGAATTAACAATGATTTAAATAATTCAAATAAGCATGTCAATATTATTACTTTATTATAATTAGAATTATCAATCACTTTTAATCTGTTTCAAAACAAATTAGATTTTGCTACGTTTTTGTGTTTCCGTTTCAAGTGTAGATTTGTTTATAAAATAATTCATCAAGGATCTAAATACAATTCTAATTAAGCATTGTTTATTGTTAAAGCAATTATTTGGATTTAATTAGATTTATTATGCTAGCCAGTTTTAATCTAGTTACAATACAGTCAAATTATATTCTGGGACGCACTTCCGTGAGATGGCGTCGGTTGTGTTAGGTCACGCGAAAATCGGAATAGTGAAAAACAAGTGTAAACTAAAAATGTGTGGTGATTAAAGTTTATGGAATTCGTGCTTGCTTTGTTCTTTTCTACTGTGTGTCAGTACGAAGAAATATAGACTGCTAACTATACCTACTAACCGGCGGAGGATGGAGGATGCTGCTGCTGCTGCTAGGACCCCCTCCGTGTCATATAAATTATTACAATTTAGTTGAAGCTCTGTTACACAAACAGCAGTGTGTAAGCACGGTTGTGTGTCGGTTTGAAGGACATTGAAGCCAGTGCAATTACTGGACATTTGAGACTTAACAACTTATATCTCGGGCTGACGAACGCAGTTCAATGCATTGTAGTGCTTTGCAATTTAAAGTTCTGTTTATGATCATTATGGACTAATCATCGGGCGAGCGACCTGCTCGTTTCGTCATTCAAGCTAACAAAAAGACCGATATCCCATACAGCCGATTACACATTGTAGTGAACACAGATGTTCAACGTTGGTATCGCGAGAGATTAAGATTAATGGCGCATTTACACGCTCTACTTTTTGTCGTGACTAGTGCAGCGTGTCTGGTGGTGCTACATGATGTTCAGTATATATCCCAAACGTCCCATCTGGGAGGGATTTTACTAGTAGTCATGTCAAGAAATATATATTCATTTATATCATTTTTTTTATTGCATAAGCCGGCAATCGAGCAAATGGGTCACCTGATGGTAAGTGATCTCCACCGCTGCAAGTAAGAAAATACTTCCATGCGAGCAGGAGCCGTGATGAATAGCTATACTCGTATTCTATAAAGATAACAATATTTTATATATGTTTAGATGACTACATGTATGTTCTGCGGAAAGGGTTTCACTTTAGGCAGACGCACGGTCTTAAAAACTACAAGCCATACCTTTCTGTAACATGTGTTAAAACATGTTAATGTGTTTCCCCACTCCCCACTGCAAATGGGATAAAGGCAGGGAAAAAAAGAACAAGATATGACTAAATGTATATAAAATTCACAATACCTAATAACTCAAACTTTTTTCAGTACGGTAATTATTAACTCTTATAATACTTCTAATCACAGCAAATAGCATCTAAAATATTCGGTTTCAAAAAAGTCGGTTATTTCAATGTGTTATGAAGAAAGCTAGAATAGTGTTCAAACTAAAAGCTATCAAAACGTTTTTAAAAGAGAAAAGCCGCCTCTCCCTGACCTCGCTCGATAACCAAGCTACGTACAATAGACGGTAAAAATGTGTCTGCTGTTAAAATAACATTAGGAGAGAATATTGGACGGTTTCATTACATATTATTGCTTTTTAAAGGTATGCAAAGTGTTACAAATACTATTACAGTGTAGAAATAATGGACTGATATACTGTTTACTCTGGAATTTTCTCCATCGAAATGTGCCTGGTAGAGCACTAGCGGATCCAGGGGGAGGGGCTAAGGGGCTCAAGCCCTAAAAGCATTTAGGTCCACTGACGAATCTCAAATCAATCTTGATATTATCCAACTTTATTAGTACTACCTACAATATAATTTTCGTTGCTTATCCTTATTTATTCCATTATAAGTAGGTATAGTATATTCCCAATTTTTTTAATTCTAATTTTGGGTCACGCCCAAAAAACCAAAATCCTGGATCCGCCACTGTGGTAGAGTACGCCATCGGCAATAATACCACATATTGTAAAAAAAAAAATTAAGCCATAATATTTTTCATAGTAAAAATTACAAGCCAAATCTTTCTGTAACATGTGTTAAAGAGCACGTTGTGCCGACCCTACATACGCTCGGCGGAATGTGGGTGTACTGGTTACACCTCTGCCTACCCCTTCGGGGATTACAGGCATGAGTGCGTATGTATGTAATTGAACAAAGTTAACACTAGTGTTCAATGGACTGTACATTAACATAGTTGTACAATCTACCAATGGCTGTGGGTTCTGTTCATGGTTGCAGTATTCAGTGAAGCGGTGCTGCGCTGATATAAAGTATGCATAAGACCTAACTCTGTGTAAGCTTGTATTGTAGTTACTGTTCGATTATTAAAAAATTGGACAATGGAGGTGACGTTACTGTTCATGCGTTTTTGTAGAACATTATGAATGGCTAAAATGAAGTTAACATTATTTCTATTATGTACCAAATCATGCTAGGATATATTAGTAGACGGTAGGTAGGTCTCTTGTATGCGAGAGAAAGTCTGAGTATTGCCATCGTTGTGATTTATTATTGCTCCGAATCTATAGGACGCATTTTATTTTTATGTATCAGGAACGAGCCGAGCGTATCTCCGTCCCATGATGTGATAGGGGGCGAGCCTATCGCCATACCGGGCACAATGCAAGACTCCGGGCTGATACTGAGAATTTCGTAATAGAAAAACCCAATACCACTTTGCCCGACCCGGGGATCGAACCCAGAGTCAGCCTCAGTCGTAACGCGTACGTATTACAACTGCGCCACCGAGACAGTCAACAAGGCAACTTTGTTCAATTGTTACGTGAATTTTGATGTGTTCGTAATAGCGTTTGGAGAAACCACTATTGATTGTCCTCCACTTGTTGATGACAAGGTTATGGTTAATTAAGGTTGTATTATGGATGTCAAGGTTAAAAGAACAGTTTAATACTACGGATGGGGGTCTTCAAGTAAAACTCGAGCCCTCTTTTTTGTTTATAGATAGTAATTAAGTTTAAATATTCCGATTTACAATTCGAATTAAACTAATTAGAGACTACATCGCGTATAGCAAAATAAGCTGGAGTACCAAAATATGTCCTAAGCTGTTGACTAACAAACGTGTAATGAAACGTGTATATGAAAACACTATTACGCCAAAACAATCATTTTAAGCACAAATTTTACTCTCATCAGAAACATGTACAAGATATCATATGTACAAGATAATAAGATAAATACCTATATCGTTTATTATAGAAACATTATCCAAGTTTGTTTATTAGACGAAATGGAGTTGTAACATGTTCATTAGAAAATAATTTGGCATGTTCAGTAATAAGATCGACATCTCGTCTACAGATGAGGAACATTCGGATCAGATTCCGCGATAAATAAACAGATTGTCTCTTTTTTTATTGCATAGGCCGACAAACGAGCATGTGGGTCACCTGATGGTAAGTGTTCACCACCGCCCATGTACGCTCACAATATCAAAATAGCAAGCTGCTACTTTACGCCAGTTTTCTGTGAGACAGTGGTAACGACACGGACGAGCCGGCCCATTCATGCTGTAGACAAAAGTGTCTACAGCGTGGCTCTACATCTCATAAAAAAGTCCGTTTTTGTACGTACGTACCGTCTCGTTTTTGTTTATCATGGTTATCAAATCGGTGAATTCTTATAAGCGAATAACAAAGAAAAATAATTGAGTGACATGAGCTTAATCTTATAATTGATGAATTGAGCTGTCATGTAATATGAATCTTACGGCCGGGTCTTATTACAGAACAGCAGGGTTAATACCATAGGTACCCCGAGACGGACGGCAGTGCCAAAACATCGCGCTGCCGTAGACGGCAAGAGCGTTGTGACGATGATGGGGCTTTAAGCCCCAAAGGAGGTGGTACCGGCAGCAATCCAGGTATACCAGGATCCCCCGGAACCACCCCACTAGCGCCGAAGGAGGCCACAGCGGGGTTTTTAGTCGGTATACTGGCGTAGGAATAGGTTAGGGTCCCGATCTAGTAGTCACTCTGTGAACTAGTTTGAAAGGCTGGTGAGCCCGACATAACCATCCATCCTCCCCCGGCTTGGGAGGGTTATCCGTAAGATGGGTTTCCCCCGCGGCAAAATAAATAAATAAAAAAGGTTAATACTAGGTACTTGATACATTGTTGTATATAGTGAAAATCCCGCAAATCGTTCAGGCATCAATCATTGTATATTCAGTAACCATTCAGGTCACCATAATTCTGCCAACCATCGAGGGATGTATTGTCTCTTGACAATATACATTTTATTTGCACTGAACTTAATACCAGGTCCAGTGTAATCACTTTGCCGTCCCAGAAGAAAAAACTTCCTGAACGAATAACAATACACTTGTAGCGAGTGTGTTATTGTATAGTAATGTAGATGCTATAGTTGAACCTACCACAAAAAAAGTCTCTTATATATTGAATAAAAACGCAAGAAACGTCTAGTGAAATTCACAAAATACGCGAATTTAGTCTTATTATCATCATATTAATCGAGTTTTATTTATTATTCCACGAAACAATGCTGATATCTTTATTAGACATAATATTCAATTTTATCAACGCTCCATTATATTGCTCCTAGCATCACAAAATTGATTCTTCTAAATCTATTTCCATTGTCGGGTGCAGGCGACTTATTCCAACCACGCCCTTGAACTGCATTCCAATCATAGATTAAGCCTGAACATGCCACGTGTATAAATGCCCTGTTATTTTATCAGTAATATTTTATAGCGTTATTGGGTCGATCAAATAGGAAATTTATTTCTCAACATATATTTGTGTTAAGTTTGTCTCTTACACTTTGTCTGGTTAATACTCGTAGTTATCTAATGTAACAATGGTTAGCTAGTATAATATGGATAAGTGGAGTATGGGAGGGTTAAATACATTATCTAAAATAACATGTAACTTGATTTTATTCTTAATTTAATAAGAGCGTGTGGATAGTCATATTTTATTAGGTACGAATGATAGTTCGTACACTGTAATGTGGCATCTCGTAGATTTATATGCCTGTGAGACCACCCCACTTCTATTCCAGTTGAAAAATTTTAAGCGCTTTGCCAAGGCCGCTTCTGGCTAATTATTTTTTCTTCTCACATTTTTCCGTTAAATTGTCATTTCATTGTAATCTTTGAAATGCATAACTGTTTTTATACACTTTTGTTACATTTTTGGTGTAGAAGGTCCAGCTCTATGGTTTTTATGTCATTCTTTAAAAATAGTCTAAACGTTGAAGTTAACGAAAAGTAGTATTGAATCTATAAAAAACATTAAAGATAGTTTTAAAATTTGTCTGCAAGACTTATTGAACAAATTGTTATAAATAGAAGAAATTTATAATGACTACAAACATCAAAATTGTATTAACAATTGCTATCTAATAACCGATTAACTAGATACGTCACTATAGTATCGGATAGAGTTTCGGTAAGTTTATTGTGTAACTCCATGGTCATAGAGGTAAACTTTGGGAAACAACTAGTGCGAGTTATCAACAAAGGCTTGCACGCAACAATGCTAAACTAAGTGTGGATGCGGATGTTTGCGAAAACTGACAACGACACACTTGCGTCTGACATGTTTTGTACTCGTATATAGTGCTGTGGATAGATGGACTTGAGGACTATGACTTACACTTATTTACTTCTTTCTATATTGAGTTATCACGGCTTAAAAAAATAATATGCGAAAGGCAGTACCAAATACCTTTAAAGAGTTGGTTGCCTCCGGTCCCGTCCATTTCTTAAGTAAAGAACCTATTATCACCTCCCATCCATCAAAATAAGATAACTAGAACGATAAATTTCATATGAATCTGGCAAAAAATACGGCTCCACTTACTTACACATGCAAAGGTCAAATCACACGTAACACTCATACACGCAACAAAAATTAATGAACGTTCAAAATCAACTTTATTTCATAAAAGTTAATGTCGAAATATTACATTTCTAGATCGAGATACGACGTTCTGCACTGCGCAAAAAATTAGACGTATCATGTGTCAACTAGAGATTATTATGCACAGAATTGTATAGCCCCCTTGCACAGAGTTTTGGTGGGGTAATTTTTTTGCTCGTCGTCTTTTTTCCATGCTTCCATTCAAGTTCGTATAATTTTTTTTTTTTTTTTTTAGTAGATTGAATGGCAAGACGAGCAGGTCGCTCGCCTGATGGTAAGCGCCACGCCTGCCCATAAACAGAAGCAACGCCACACAGAACTTTAAATAAAGCACTGCATGACACTGGACTGCGCTCGTCACCCCGAGACATAGGGTGTTAAGTCTCATAATGCCCAGTAATTACACTGGCTTCAATGTCCTTCACACCGGAACACAACAGTGCTTACACATTGTTGCTTGGCGGCAGAAACATGAACAAACTTTCTATTTGGCTGCGTCGCACCGCGCCGTCGCGTCTCTGTATGTAATGTCCATTACCGTAGTAAGTAGTTTTGAGTGGTCGGTTTATATGATTATGAAGGGCTAATTATCGCTCAAAGGGCTCGCTCTCGGACGCACATACATTATTCACAAGCCCGGGGCGGCCGGGGGTCACTGGCATAAACACAAGAAATTCATCCGAGTGTACTAATAAGTTTAATTAAACAATGTTCGCATGTGACCGGAGTACATTCCAGGCAGAATAAGTTTTAATATTTACAACATGTTTCTCTCTATACGTATGTTACAAAGCACACGGAATAAGAAATGCTATATATTGTTTCGATAAGTAATTATACGAAATAAAAAATCTAATTTTCCCCAACGCTACCGCGAAAATTAGTTTGTTGTTCGCCAGTATTCATATGAAATGAGTTAAATTAAAATAGAAACCACAAATAAATATTTTAGGTGGTGTAAGTGGGCGACCAAATGCAAATGCGAAAATATCGACTGTATAAAGTCGACTGCCTCGGTGGCGTAGTTGTAAAGCGTACGCGGTACGATTGCTGTGCTGAGATCTCGAATTCGATCCTCGGGTCGGGTAAGGTCATATTGATTTTCTATCTTAGTATCAACCCGGATTGTGGAGTTGTGCCTGATGTGGCGATAGGCTCGCCCCCTATCACATCATGGGACCGAAATAAACCGCGAAATGTGGGTGTACTAGTTGTTGTGCGTATGTATGTATAAAGTCTGCCACAAACATTTTTCTTTCTACGCCGCACACTGGACAGTTTTCAACAATCGTATTCAATTTTTCACAGTGTGCACGTAATGAAAGAAATGTCGGTAACTGTGATGTCGGTAACTGTGATGTCGGTAATGAAGTCCAAAGGTTGGAGACAAGGTTCAACTCCGCGCGTTTTTGAATTTAAGTTCGACGCGGAAAGTTTTAATGATCTGTCGCCAGTGTTGGCGAGACGCGCTAAGAACTAGCTATGTTACAGCGCTCGTTTCGACTTCTTAACCACAATGCGAGAATTTGCATTATATTTCTAGTCTATTTATGTTCAAAAAGTTAAAATTCATTCTTAAATAATGGTAGTAACAGTTAACAGTCAGATAATATAGTGTTCAATTTTTATTTTATAATAAAAAGGCAATGTTGAAATTAAAATTATTAACCTCGCGGAAAATGAGACACGGACCCGAAGCATATTGCAACCACAAAAACATCTCAGTTTTTAATTCTAACTGAAAGGCTTTTAAAACGATACATACGCACTATAACCTCCGAAAGGGGTAGGGCATTGGTGTATACACACATATTTCGCCGAGCTTATTTATGTAAATAATAAGTCTTTGGAATAGTTAGTTGGTAGTGGAATAGTTTGCCGGCACACGTGTTCCCTCTTTCTACAATATTCACGTGTTTCTACAAGATGGGATCCTTTAAACGGAGTGTGAAGAAGCAATTATGCAGTCCGGCATAATTCTGCCGCCCTACTACGGTAGATACATTCTCAGTCATTCGTCGACTCTATTCTTGGATTACGTTATATTTTTTACCATCAGGTGTAGCGTATTCACTAACAAAATACTTTTAATTTTTTTCGTACAGAATGGAAATTCATAGGTAAAGACCTATAATATACGATGTTAATATACAATTCAAGATGTGTTTGAGCCTGCAGCATCCCTACTGTAAGCCGTGGTAAATAGTGACCGGTAGAGCGTCTCTCGTGTCTCGGGCTAGCGGTGTAATGGCGACCGTTGCTTATGCTGAGAGTGCACTCTCCTAATAGTCCCAGCAAACTTATAGTAAGTTAATCTTTATTGATGTGAAGGAACTAGCCTATGATACAATGTTTATAGTTTATTATGGGCTTTAGTTAATAAGAAACATAATTATAATAGATACAGTACAGCGTGTCTAGTGAACTGTAAAGGCGGTTCTACTAATTTCACTTTTTGTTTGCAATAATTTAAAACCAAAAACATAATCAACTTCAATATTAAAAGCCGACACGGTGTGAATACATCAATACATTCAGTTAATAAGATCGTCTAAATTTCTCTAAAAAGATTTAACATTGTTATTCGCATGAAATTTTAAACATAATATTTCTCTAACAATTTCAGAAAATAAATCAATATTAAATCCAGTTAAAATGAAATTTCAAACAATACAACGTTGAAATCATGAGTGCCTTAAAACTCATCTCACGAGGAAGCTACGTGTTTTATTCGAAACACTACAACACATTTTTCTTTGAAAACCGTATTGGAGAAAACTCTATTAAAGTTTATAAAGTTCAAAAGTGACTTTTAGTACGCGGGCAATTTTATTGCAATCGATGCTTAATATGCATCACATGGACTCGACGCCGGTAGATTCGGTATACGTGCACTCAAAATGGTCTGGATTCTCCAATCTCCAAGTCCGGCAAGATAAGTATGTTTTTTCACACGCAGTTCGTCTTGGATGTCATATGTATAGAAGGTGTCAAAACGTTCGCCTCAGAAAAGGGGGCGGAAATTATACCCTCTGCAAACCATACGTGCTCTAGTTCCTCTGCCTATCTAATCTGGGAGTAAAGCTTCCACAATACTATGCGAATTAGATGTCGACATTGTTTCATTTTATTTTATTTAAATATTTCAACATAATAAATTCAATTCGGAGTCTGGAATTTGTGCCCGGTATGTCGATAGGCTCGCCACCTATCACATTATGGAACGGAGATACGCTCGGCGAAATGTGGGTGTACTGGTTACACCTCTGCCTACCCTCCGGGGATTACAGGCATGAGTGCGTATGTATGTATGTAAATTCAAATAAATAATTGTTGACGTCTAATACATAGAAAGCCGTAGTATGATGTGAACCTTATGTCTCAATACAAGGTTGACCAATCTGATTTCGACCCATCGTATTTCTGTGGGTTCTGGGCCCACAGCTATACTGCAAGGGTTTCACCTCAGTATATTTGTTTGTAGGGTCAATACGCCAGCGGTATAACAAAGCTCCCGGAGGGCTGTTGCACTGAAATAATAATGAGACGGCCTCAACTTGACTCAGAGCTGAGGGGAGGTACGGCGCAGGAGGGTTAGAGGGGATTCAAGAGAACATGACTACAGGGGGATGCAATATTCATATCTGAAAGCCAATTCTCGTAATTTTAAATGTTCAAAATATAATTCCGATCTAATCTCAGCGACAAGAAAGTTGCAAATGGTATTTTGTTAAACCCATATTCAAGATCAAATGTGAACATAGATCGCAATGATATCGAAAGTAGAATACAAGTTGACTGAACCAAAACGGCATTCTGGTAACAATAAATTTGACACTTAACTATTTAAAATGCATTTCGTCTATAGACAAACTTCAAAATATTAATTGAGAACGAAATGTGACTGAAGGTGATGCAGTGTTGCCAAGTGCAATGTAATTACAGCAGATCTGCCGTATTTTCACGCCATCTACTGGACACCGTATTTTTATAAATACAGTATATGGAGACACAGTATTTTTTTACAGTCAAAATTTCGTATTATTTTTGTATACTACTAGACAGGTTATTTAGAAGTAAAACTGCGTCACATAACGCGGGAGTTTGACAGTTCACAAACAGGGAGCGCAATAGGGGTTATAGTTGAAAGTAAGCGAGATGGTAATATTGAGTTACGGTCAATTGACTGCAACTTAGTGGTACAATTTCTATGTACCGCGCAGCTTGTCTAGTAGTATACATAAAACTCTTTGATTAAACACATTAAAAAAACTAAACCGATATCATCATCATCGCAGCCATCCATTTCTGCAGCGATCGATATATACAAATAAAATGTTAAGTTAGTATAGGATATAAAGTTTAAAATAAATTTATATTTTATTTAATAATTTAATTATTTCCTTTTTTGTACGTCATGTTATTGCACTGTAAAATACACTGTATTTTTTCCCATCAAGCACTGTATTTTTGACGCAAATACCGTATTTTAATGTGGACAACACGGTATTTTCAAAAATCTGACTTGGCAACACTGAGGTGAAGTGACTGAGAGTTAACTGCAGATAAATTTATTTAACTTTACTCTCTTTTACTGCAAGCAACGAAAAGTAGTCAAAATTGTTCGACTTTGTGTGCTCGTTATTTCAGTAAAGTATTAGAAATGAGTTTACAGCCTATGTTACTCAGTGATAATGTTGCTTTCTATCGGCCAAATTATTTTTGAAATCGGCCCAGTAGTTTTTAAGTTTATTTGTTACATACAAAAATACAAAAAAATCTTCTAAAAAGCTCTAGAATATTAGTGTAGATTAAAATATGAGATCAATTGCACTGTCAAAATTCCCGCCAAAACTCTCGCACAATTCATAATTATAAATATGTCCTCAGCAGTGTTGCAAAATAAAAAAAACCGTAATTCGGTAGAATTTCAAATTTCAATAAAATAATCATATATCATATCATAATAATTTATTTGGACTTTATTTTAATTTAATTTCTAGAATTTAGTCTATGGCAGCTGATGCGTAAAATTCGGTAAAATACTTGTCATTGGCGAAATGCATAATAATGCGAAGCCATAATTTCAACAAAAGAAAGACATTGAAAGTTGATCGAATTGACAGTTTAAATGCAATTTAACTGAGATGTAATCGAATTTTTAAAGGAGCAGAATGCCATATTTTTAGTTAGTTCAAAATCTTATTTTAGTTCGGTTAAAATTCAATCGCAGTGTCAGTTAAAATAGGAGAATTGGCCCTCTGATTTAATGACTTTGTGTTCTTAATGCATTATTGCTGCATGATTAACGCTCGAATACTGAAACGCAACTCAAGCATTTAACATCGATACATGTTGAGCCCTCTTAGCTGTCAAAATTGTATGTAAATAAGTAGTTGTTAGCCGTCAGAAAGTTGAGATGCGTTTCAGTATTCGGTAAGAGACGTGACAGACAGAATACTATAATACTTCTAATGTCAAACAGCAGGAGGCGAATTCTCGTAATTTAAAATGTTCAAAATATCATTCCGATCTAGTCTCAGTGTCAAGAAAGTGGCAAATGGTATTCTCTTAAACCAATAATCAATGTCCATGAGAACATAGATCGAAAGTAGAATAAAAGTTGACTGAAACCAAAACGGTATTCAGCTAACATTTTTAAATGACACATGTCCTTATATAAACGTCAAAATTTTGAATGAATTGAGCTTGCAATGACATCGAGATGAAATTATATTGACACCGGACTGAACCTAAAGTGGAGCAGAATACCAATTGTTTGTCAAATTAAAATCTAATTTCATTTCGGTTAAAATTCATTTGCAGTGTCAGTTAAATACGAGAATTGGCCCTCAATTTAAATATTGATATTTGAATTAGTCTTGGCTACTTTTAAGGATAATTTTCACCTTTTCTTTTTCAGCATATGGTAAAGAGGCATAACCCTTCTCATTAGTTGAGGATGTAATGCGTCAGTACACCAACACAGCACTGATATTCTATTATAGAATGAAGTCCGTGGGCGTAAATGGGCGGTGGAGATCACTTACCATCAGGTGACCCACTTGCTTTGCCGGCCTATACTATAAAAAATAAAAGAAAAAAATCCATTACTAAGATAATATACAAATATATTTAAAGTGTTCGCTCCACCGGGTTCCTACAGAAAACCGACGTGACAAAGCAGCATGCTATTGCGTTTCATACGATAAGTGCGATATCTGGAGGCCCAAATTCTTTAATCAACCCTTTTCTTTTAAGTCGACACCGTGTTCATGATACTTCAGATATTGTGGATGTTCATGGGCGGTGGAGATTACGTACCGTCAGACGAGTCACCTGCTCGTTCGCCGTTCTCTGTTATAAAAAAATCCTACATATATAGAATACAAACCTACTTGTCACCTGTCATGGTTGTCACATCAAACTGTGACAACTGACAAGCACGCACAACAGCCGCGCGGTCGACAAACCGAAACGAGATGAAATTTTTATACCACACCCAGTTACTTGTCGCTTGGGAGTATCTAATTTGCTGAAATACAGTCAAATGAAAAATAGCTTACGCAACGTCTCGGCGTATGTGTTTTTTTTATTACTTTACAAGCCGAGGGAATTAAGCTCGGTATGGGAATTGTGTTGAAATATTGAATACGATGAGATGTGGTAATAATTTAAGATGACTAGACGTGCTGAATTTTACATCACGTAGCTATTTTTAAATTCATAATAAAATTATTCAAGATCTGAAATATTTATTAAAATTAAAATATTTCCAAATTAACATTTTTCTACTCAATATGTAAACCCAACCTACATAAGATACAACATTAAATAATCTAGTAACTATAAAAACAATATAACCGAATCGTTAAAAGCCTCCGTCATCAATCAGAGAAACATCTGTAAATTTTAAATCGTTGCACAGATTTTATTGAAACATAGTTAAGAACCACCCAATTAAAACAACACACCTAAGTTCGATTCGCGTAGCTCCACTGTAGGCGCGAGCTACGGGCCCGTAGGCATCGGTGAGGGTCTACGGCGTAGTTGGAATTAAGTTATGTATTGCGCCGGAAGCTTCAGAATACAGAATGTGAGAGCGATTGTTCCGACAATTCCAAGACATTGTTATATTTTTAGGGCCAGCGTAGACGGGTAGGCTATAACACACCAAATGCAACTATTTGTTTGTCTGGTGACAATTTCTCTATATGACAGCCCAGTTTGAATAGACAATGTTCAAGTAGTTATGATGTGACAATGCATTATGATTTATCAACTATTAACTCTAACGGCTAACTCTATGTATGGAGTTGGATTCATGGTAAACATAAATTTTGTAAACAACATTAGAGAACTAAGAGGAATCTCAGAACGTATCGCATTTAATGCGATAACACAGACCATAGGATGATTAGGGCTACAATGGCAGGAACACGCCCCAAGAAAACAAGACGATTTCACAATAAATATGCAGTTGTTCAATATACTGGTGAAACAGAATTACTGCTTAATAATCTCCAAACATCATTAGACAGCAAAGAATGTCTACCAATACAAGAAAAATATAGCAGACTACTAGACCAATTAAAGACTGTAACAAGAGAAACGAACACAAATAGTAAGAAAGAAATCGCACTTAAAAGTAAAGAACTATTAAACAAACGTAAGGAACAACTACAAGAAAAGAGAACTAGAGAAAACCGCCAAAATATAATAGAAATAAGCAAAATGATCAGTGAACAGCTACGGAAGGAAAGAAAAACAAAACGGTTTAATACGATGAAGAATTATATAGAAAAAACAGGAGGAATAAAAAAGGCACTAAAAGAACTAAATTTCAAAAAGGATTGGTTACCAAATATAATAAAGAAAGATGGTAAAAGTACAAGTAAGAGATCGGAGATACTAAAACTTGCTACAGAATTTTACCGAAATCTATACCAAAGCCAAAAGGTGGCACAAGATATAAAAGAATATGATGAATCAACCAATGAAGAGGAAATACCAGAAATATTAAATGAAGAAACTATAAAATCAATTAGTACACAAAATAACGATAAAGCGCCCGGATCAGACTTCATTACAAATGAACTATTGAAAATAACATTACCTGTTATTGCTCCGAAGCTTACAGATATATTCAACGAAATTATCAAAACTGAAAAGATCCCTGAGGATTGGACTAAGTCGACCATTATACTACTACACAAAAAAGGTGACAAAGGAGATATAGCAAATTACAGGCCAATTAGCTTGATGTCTAATATTTATAAGGTATTCTCAAAAATTATACTATCGAGGATTGCCAACACCCTTGAAGAAAACCAGCCCAAAGAGCAAGCTGGATTCTGTCGAAACTTTTCTACCATAGATCATATCCACGCCCTTAGACAAATATTACAAAAATATAAAGAATACAACAAGATCTATTATCTAGGGTTTGTTGATTTTAATAAAGCATTTGACACATTAGAACACGGATTTATCTGGGATGCACTAAAAACACAGGGTGTACAAACAAAATTGATACGCATACTCCAAAATATATACACCAAGAGTACAGCGCAAGTAAAGTTAGAAGCCATAGGTCAAGAGTTTCCTATCAAGAGAGGCGTACGACAAGGAGATCCTATATCGCCAAAACTATTCTCAGCCGTCCTAGAAATGATATTCAGGAACTTAGATTGGACGAATAAAGGATTAAATATAAACGGCGAAAACTTGAGCCACTTACGTTTTGCAGACGACATAATCGTATTCTCTGAGAGCTCAAAAACACTCGAATCAATGCTGCAACAACTAGCCGATGAGAAAATATAGCAGGGCTAACAATGAACTAAACTAAAATTATGTCAAACTCTTTACAATCAGATATCATAGAAGTGAATAATGAGCAAATAGAGTACGTACAAGAATATATCTAATTAGGACAGCTAATATCTAACAAAGACTGTATGAAAAAGGAAGTAGAAAGAAGAATAGCTAACACTTGGAAACGATACTGGTCACTTAGCGAAATAATGAAGAACAAAGATATGCCGATGAAAGAAAAAAGGAAGGTATATAACATGTGTATTCTACCATGCTTACTATACGGATGTCAAACCTGGGCATTGACAGAACAACAGGCAAACAAAATAAAAGTTTGTCAAAATGGAATACAATAGGAGTAAAAATAAAAGACCGAGAAAAATCAAAAGATATAAAAAGTAAAACAAAATTTAAAAATGCATACATAACATACAAACAACTAAAGTGGAAGTGGGCAGGGCATATGACAAGAGAGAAGAAAGAAAAATAGACTAGACTTATTACAGAATGGAACCCACTAGACAGCAAAAGAAACAGAGGTAGACAAACTAAGAGATGGGAGGATGACCTCAGGAAAGTAGCGGGTACAACATGGTCTCGAACAGCAAAGAATAGGATAGAATGGAGATCTTTAGAGAAGGCCTTTGTCGAAAGACCAGTTGAAGGATAACACTACCGTTTGCCGAACTAAATAGTTAATAGTACATATAATTAAATAGTGATTAGTATAAGAGTTAAAAACTAATTAGTTAACAATAAAAGTTAGGCACAGAAGAAACTTTGTAATTTAAACTAAGAAATCAGCAATAAAGGCTTTATATTTATTTTATTTTATTTTATTTATAACTCTAAATGCTCACCTTACTATCGATATCTTAATAAGTTATCTTAACATAAATATTCAGAAATTATATATACGATCATATCATGTGTAATACGGCGACATAATTTAATCGAAGCCGTAGAAACCGTGGCCTGACTCCGTAGCGAATTGGGCGAGTAACCAGATGTAAAGCGAAAGGCTGTGGGTTCGATGTCCACACCGAGACCAATGTTTGTGTGATCCACAAATATTTGATTTGGGTTTGGGTGTGTTTTCTCCCCAGAGGGGTTGACGTCAGGTCGGCGGCCGGTGAAAACTACAAGTCAAATCTTTCTGTAACATGTGTTAAAAAGCATGTTGCGCAGATCCCACTGCGAGTGGGATAAAGGTAGGTGAAGAGAAGAAGCATTAGAAACCGTGTGTATACGAAGACCCTAAATGAAAAACGTATGCGAAACTTGAAATTAACATTTAGTCAAATTTTCATTTCAATAACGACGGAATATTTGCATGACACTTAATAGACTTATTATGTAGTATATTATCTTAATATGTAGTAGATTATCGTTTTAAATACGGTAACGTTTTATTTTATCACTACAATACGAGAACAAGCCATATTTGGCTACATTTAAAGTATACATGACAAAGTTCGGGGATCACCTAGCCAAAATATAATTTTAATTATTCTTAACATATTACCATTTTAAATAATTAACTAAAAAAAAATATTTAATAGCTAAGACTTCATAAAACACCTTTAAAACCTTATTGCAACCCTAAACACGCTAAACCAACCACCTAGTGACGTCGCTTGCAGAACTCCATCCGTATTATCTGAATAACCATCTCAGTGAGGAAGAGACCCTTTGTAGCGACACAAAAGCTCTGTCGGCAGGCGTGCCGTCGTCGTCGGTTCCGATATCATCGGCCAATTCACTGCCAGCGTCACGGAAAGATTTTATATAAAGTTAACGTTGTAAGTACGAATAGATAAATTAAGGTTTAATAAATCACCGTATTCATTGATTATTGAATAGTTCACTAAGCTATCTGATCTCTATAATCTTCTTCCACTTGCGCCTTTATCCCACTGGCAGTGGGGTCGGCGCAACATGTTTTTTTAACATCTTACAGAAAGATTTGGTCTTACGACCGGCCGCCTGTCCGACGTCAATCCCTCTGGGGAAAAAGAAGTAACTGAAATTAATATTATTATTACACTATATTCTACTAAAGCGAAAAACCTTGTAATCGTGCCTCATAAGGTAATAAATCCTGTCTCAAAATATATCTAGTTAAAATAAGAAAATCTGTCTAGATCATAGCCATAAAAACTTAACATTTCGAGCAACAAAACAATAAAATCTTTATTATTACTGTTTGTTATAAAATATCCAGAGATTCTGTCAAGAATTCATACATTAGTGTTTTAGCGTTAAAGCTTATCGTATCTTCTAATGCTTGGTTTGAGCTTTCTAGGTTAATGCGGCATTAGAAGCGACAAGGTGCGGCTGTCACGTGCCGGAGACAGGTGCGCGTCTGTCAATATGGAGGCAAGGTTGCATGTTGCGACACATGTATCTTGCACTGTAGGTACTATTTAATTTCTTGATGCATTTTAGAGGCGCCGTGCCGTTATCAGCCGAAGAGTAAATTTAGGATTAAGCAAGATTATTATACAGCACCCCTTGTACATGGTTTGGTACAATTATGATTGCACTTGTATAATAGTTACTATAATAGTGTAATCATTTTGGTGATTTATTAAATAAATAAATATGTAATGTGGCGCCTTTAACTCGGGGTCAGCGCCTCTAGCTGGGTTCGGCCTAGAGCGGGGGCTCCGCAAGCCGTATGGTAGGGCCGGCCCTACAATATAGAGGTGGTTATTTGTTCCTTGTGAACATGACAAAAAACTGAGAGGTCTTTAAATACATCTGGCATTATGACCCTATAAACCCTCGTATTTCTTATATATGCAGTACATATGTTATTAGGTAATGTACAGGGTATAGTTAAAACTTGCCTTTTCAATTCCGCGGTAATATTCAATTTCTGGGATTAAATAATTTTAAAACATCAAAGTAATCATGCAACCGGAAATAACAGTTTAATTACCGGCAATACCAAAATTGTAAGAAAATAACATCAGAAACAAATCCCCGACCTAGAAATAACAATAGCACGTAAAATATGGTACAGTCTTTGACTCAAAGTCGCTAAGGCATCAAAGCGTTTGAAAAAATGAGCACCGGAACTTTTAATTACACGCGCTTCTATAAGATTGAACGTAAAGCGACACCCGGGTGGAGCTTTCTATCCAGGTCGTCGTGAGTTCGCTGTTTACTCGGACAACTTGGGGAAAACGGCTTTTGGTTTTAGATTTTCTTGTGACTTTAATTGTAGTTTTGTGGAAGTTTTGTCGAACCTTCTCTAAATATTTATTGATTCGAACATAAATTAAACGTAATTGACGTGACTTTTCATTGTTTATTCATTACTTCTGATTAGTTTCCATTCAGAACTTTTAAGCTACAAAGATTTTGATTTGCGTATCTGGCAGCTGCCATCTAAAAATACATTTATCCTTATACTATTCATCGAAATAAGATGACAAGAAACGTAACTCGAGCAAAACAATGACCCCACCAAAACTCTGTGGCAGTCTAGTTGCCACTTAATACGTCTAATTTTTTGCGCGGTGCAGAACGTCCTATCTCGATTTAGAAATTTAATATTTAGACATAAACTTTTATGAAATAAAATTGATTTTGAACGTTAATTAATTTTTGTTGCGTGTATGAGTGTTACATGTTACATTACCTTTGCATGTGTAAGTAAGTGGAGTTCTAGTTATCTTATATCGATGATGCTGTTATGATTTAATCACGTTTTAAGGTTACACGGCCGAGACAGAAGACCGCGATGGTCAACGACAACTACACCTCCGCATTATAAGTACGATTTAAGCCATACGATTGAGACAGGTGTGACGGATTTCATACAATCATACTAATATTATAAATGTGAATGTAAGTTTGTTTGTTACGCTTTCACGCGGAAACTACTTAACCGATCATCATGAAACTTTGTACACATATTCTTGGAGGTATAAGAAGTAACATAGGATACATTTTATGTTTTTTTTTTTATCTATTTGCTTGTTACGCTTTCACGCCTAAATCACTGAACCGATTTTGATGTAGAGATAGATGGGACCCTGGAGACGGTTATAGGCTACGTTTTATTTCGGAAAAGTCTATTCACGCGGGAGGAGCCGCGAGCAAAAGCTACTTTTATACAAAGCGCTCGTGTCGCTATAGACTGACTCGGTCTCGCGGTCCCAGTCGTGTACCTCAATACGTGCCTTAACAATAACCGTAGAGTGTTAAATGTGTTTGAATATTTTAGTAGGTCTAAACGGTTCAAACAGAAATGTTTTATTTTATTTGCTTGAATTACGATACGAGCGGCTCGCTCGCCGGATGTTAAGCGTCACGTCTGCCCATAAACAGAAGCAACGTCACACAGAAGTCACATGCATGACACTGAATTGCGCTCGCCATCCCGAGACATAAGATGTTAAGTCTCATAATGCCCAGTAATTTTACTGGATTCAATGTCTTTCAAACGGAAACAACCGTGCTCACATACTGCTGTTTGGCGCCAGAAATAAACAAAGCGGTAGTACCAGCCCAGACGGCCTCTCGCATACGAGGGACCATATCACCTGTATCATTTCTAGGTACGCTTACGCCCTCTAGGCTCTAAGTCACGCGCCGAGCGTCCGAAAAGTGGTCACTTCACCTCACTCTGAGCCTTTCATTATATGCCTAACAGTAGCTGAAATTATTATAATAAAAGTGCTAAAATAAATTCCAAGTAATTTCTCACATAAAGAAGAAATTAACTTTTCGCCATGGCTGTTCCAAGGGTCAAACACAATTAGGCAATTTAAATTTCTCGTTGGCAATAAACTCTTTTTGCATTACCTGTAGGGAAACGGCCCCGTTTGTGGGCCTAAACCGCTTTATTTAATGTAATTGGATTCTTTGATCCCTTTAGCTTTAGGCCAACGTGAAAATATCTAAAATCTCTTTTACATCACATCTTCAGATAGTTTTCTTTCCTAGGGTAATTCTGCGTTTAATAATACATCTTAAATGATAGGTAGATTCAGTTGTCATGTACTGGATACGTGGTGTGGTTTTTATTAATATTTTAATTTTAGGGTACAATACCCCAATATTATACTGTTAAAATAAGCAAATTTATTAATAATATTCCGTAACCGTTTATTACTTTAACATATTTACAGATTAAAATAAATTTTAATCGAAACGTCGGGAATAAAATAGAAATTAAACCGCGATAAAATCCGTATAAACTAGTTTTATTTCAATAAATTTTAGCAAACATCACATTAGAGAAACCTTCTACGAAATGTAAAACAATCTCTCGAGATAGGCCATCACTTTGATTCATTATCCGACGCAGCACGTACAGCGCACGCGGGGAGGGGATAAGATGAGGATAGGGGTTACCAGATACAAAATGAAGTTTCCCCAAAACCCCCTATTTTTCCATTTAAATTTCCAGGCATATGTATTATTATTTTTCTGCGCAGTACATGCGTTGCAGTGTGGATTAAATTTTGGTAAGTTAAATAATGACAGAATGTGACTAAACACCGTAAGTGTAGATTATTTTCAAGTGGTAGAGCCATTCTGTACAGTTTTGCCTACAGCACGAATGATCCGGTTCGATACCACTGCCTCACAGAAAACCGACGTAAACTAGCGGCTTGCTGTTGCGGTTCGTAGGGTAAGTGTGATCCGGAGGCTCAAATTAAGGAAAGGCATTAATGTACGGATTGTGAAGGGCAGGGCTCCCCTATATGATTACCCTAAGTTTTATATTTACAATTCAAACATAAAATGGTTAAAAAAACAGATTATCCCTAAAATCTATGGAGACAGAGATATGAAATTTAGATTAATTACAATTTTACTGTTGATGTTCCTAAATGTCTGGAATAACCATTTCGTGTGTTGTCTCTAGGTGAGGTGGAGGGGGTGTACGTGTTGCTCACGCGCGCACGTTGTGCCACATTATATCCGCCATAAAGCGCTCTAACGCGCTATAAAGCGGCCGCAGCGCAGACACGTCGCGCTCCAAATACTCGTATATGAACATTTCTTATGTACAATCTATTAGTAAACCCACTTTGTTGCTGAGAGAAAGATTATTTTATTAGTAAAGTGTACGAAATGAAGTATAGGATACGAAGTAAGTCACATAGCAGACAAGTTTCTTAGGCCCGTGTTCACAAAAAACTTAAGTAAGCTCTTTGCCAAGTGTCCAATTCTGTGTACATCTGTTTTGAAACTAACCAATGACGTTTAGAGAAATCGTCACTATGCGTTTGCGCTCCCTATGACGTGTCATAGTAACATTTATTACACTAATACAGGGGAAATTAGATTCTGAATTAGTTTTTTTATCGTATACTTACTAGCTGTCCCGCGCGGTTTTACCCACAACATCTATCGATTGCAGCGCCATCAAGCGGATCAATTGTGAATTTAAACCATCCAGGGACCCACTCCAACGCACACAAAAAAAACATCGAAATCGGTCTAACCGTTTAGGAGATATTGTGATACTAACGAACAACAATTGATTTTTATATACAGTATGTAACAAAAACCCTGTTGGCCCTTTTTAGGTCGTGAAGATAGACATATAGACAGGTA
Organism: Mimas tiliae; assembly: GCA_905332985.1. Lineage (NCBI taxonomy): Eukaryota > Metazoa > Arthropoda > Insecta > Lepidoptera > Sphingidae > Mimas > Mimas tiliae. The sequence continues at coordinate 904,515 of HG995249.1, forward strand.
GTAAAAGAAGTTAAATTAAAAACTACTAAACAGAAGCGAGATATCATCTTTACACAGATAGCTTAAAAAAATCATCATATTTAAAAAACGTTATTGTCATCTGAAAAATGATGAACAGCTGACTGATGCCGAGCGCGCACGCGGCGAGGCGTGTTTGATGTACGTTGACGCCGCAACTTGCTATCTCGCTCTCGCTCCGATTCATCGCTCTTGCAGAGGTAATTAATCGGAATACGGTTCACAAGAATAAACAATAAATATGATTATTTTTATAGTCTCATTTTCGTATGCGAATTATTTCATTACGTTTGAATATCGATTATGATATCTCAGTTAAAACGCCCGACAGGGTTTTTCTAACATATTGTATATGTAGATAGATTTCCGAATGAAATACGTGAGCTACGGGAAGGTAAATTGAAAAACAGTGTAAAAAATGTTCTACACTGCACTTGCATTCGATTCTTTTAACAAATATCGAGTTTCCTGGCTTATACTTGATCAAAACTACATTACGAATCGAAGTGGAGTTTAAATATTCGTAAGACGTTATAAAGCATATTAGAACAAAAAAATAATTTTCTTTGAAGTTTGAACATCTCATAATATCGGCTTAACAAAGAGTAAAATTCGCATAATGCTAAGCTAACAAATATTTTAATTGAACAGCCCTTTAGGGTAGTGCCAGGGACAGGTGTCAAGGGATAAAGGTCGCGCGTTCCATGAAGTTCAGGGATAAAAGGGCTTGTTGTTTATACCTATTTGGACTTCTTGTAGCTATGTATATTTATTTGCCTCGGTGGCGCAGTTGTAATGCGTACGCGTTACGATTGAGGCCAACGCTGAGGTCTCGCGGGTTCGATCCCCGGGCCGGGTAAAGTGGTATTGGGTTTTTCTATTCCGAAATGCTCAGTATCAGCCCGGAGTCTGAAATTGCGCCCGGTATGGCGATAGGATCGCCCCCTATCACATCGTGGGACGGAGATACGCTCGGCGAAATGTGGGTGTACTGGTTATACCTCTACCTACCCCTTCGGGGATTACAGGCGTGAGCGCGTATGTATGTTTATTTACTGAATATGTCTACATTTTGTTTTTATAGCAGAAGCCGGTAAACGAGCAAATGGATCAGCTAATGGTAAGTGAGTTCCATCGCCCATGAACATCCATAATACTGAAGAATCATGGATGGTTGCCGAACTTAAACACAAGGGATAATTAAGGGATTGGGACGGGGATTAGGGGCTCCGGATATCTCACTCACCGTACGAAACGCAGGAGCACGCCGTTACTTAACGTCGGTTTTCTGTGAGACAGTGGTAACAACCCGGTCGAGCCGGCCCATTCATGTTGCACATAAAACTCTCTACAGCGTGGCTCTACCACTCGTTAACTTACCATCCGTTGGCATCAGGAATTTATATAGGATAAATTCACTCTCAAAGTAACAAAATGTATTTTTCTGTTCCAGTGTATTTGAAGCCTAAGAATGCGTTACGTTAGACCTTTTAAGCCGCAACATTCAGCCATGTTCTCGGTTCCAAAGTTATATATAAATCCACCCACTCTTACCAAAGTTCACCTTTTAGTCAACTATAGACGTTTTTACAAACTATATTTCTGATGTATGTACTCTGTTTTTAGGGTTCTGTGGTAAACAAGACACCCTTATAGTTTGCCTTTTTTAATGTATAGGCCGGCAAACGAGCATGTAGGTCACCTGATGGTAAGTGACCTCCACCGCCCATGTATGCCCACAATACTAAAATAATCATGGGCGCGTTGCCGACCTTAAAGGAAAGGGATAAGTAAGGGGTTGGGAATGGGAGAGGGATTTGGGCATCCGGATATCTAACTCAGCGTACGAAACGCAGCAGCAAACTGCTACTTTACGCCGGTTTTCTGTGAGACAGTGGTAACGACCCGGACGAGCCGGCAAATTCATACTATAGACAAAAGTGTCTACAGCGTGGCTCTACCACTCTAATTTTTTTAATTAGATTTAATGACGAAACGAACAGGCCACCACCAGAACTTTTATTTTACAACGTACTGCGCTCGTCACCTCGAGACCTTAGAAGTCTCATACTGACCAGTATGTGTAAGTCGTACAGTTCGGTGTACAAATTAACAAAAAGAAGATCATGAACAAGGGAGAAACCCTTTAAATTCGACCAAGGCGTCATTCTAAAAGTGGAGAAGTATGTTTATTTGAGTCGGGAAATAAGAATGGGCAAAGAAAATTAGTCCAAAGAATTCGATCGACGCACAAGAATAATGAGGGCTGCCTACTCGAAACTAGAAAATAGCTTGAATATTTAACCAGTGTACACTACCAGTATTAACTTATGGAACCGTAACCTGGGTCCTCACAAGCGACAGTATTAATAAAAAACAGGTGGCCCAGAGGTAATTGGATAGGGAACTGGTCGGAATTGCACTCAGGGATCGCAAATCAAATATATGGCTCAGGCACGAAAGTAAAGCGCAGATGTCATCAAGCGTATTGCATAACTCAAATGGCAGTGGGCGGGTCACGTTGGCCGGAAACATTACTCTTGGTGCAAAACAAATTTTGGAATGGCGGCCAGGAGTGAAAAGCGCCCCAAAGGAACACTGCAGATGCGTTCGAAGGATGACGTGACGAGGGTGGCCGGAAGGAGGCCTACACCAAAATGGTTGAAAAGACAATGATAACAACGTGTATGTCGTAGTCATTTTATTCAACAACTAACACTAAAATTTTGTATGCGCATTTAACTACAATTTAAGGTTTTGGAAAAATAATTGAAGTACATTTAAGTACTCTCCTTAAAGTTACGGATCAACAAAAAAGGCTACTTAATCGAAGTTTATAGTAATAACTAGGAGCTACAGAACCCTACATATGACCTGACCCGACATGCTCTTAGTTAGGTTACTTTAGGAAATATTCAATGTGTTGTGAGATTATTTTTGCACTCGATTTGGGGCACACGTATTATCTGCAAAATGCTAGCCAAGGAACAAAAAAATACAATCATAAATGTTTAGTTTAACATATAGCGTACGAAATATAGCTTACGGGTTGATTCTACCCATAAAGGGTTTTCTAACTTTAATAAAAGGCATGGAAACAAAATATATTTGTTTTTCTTTTTCATTTTGACTCGTCATGACTCAACTGCATCTGGTAGTAAGTGCAGTTCAAGTATAATATTTATTGTCGACCATCGAGAAACGTTTTACATCTTGATGGTCAACAGAATAATGTCTTCGCGTTTACAATTTTATTACCTTTATTTTAATAGCATATTTAAAGTCCGTCTAAGCTCTACCGATGAGCTCTCAGCTCATCATCTAATGGTGACGGGGAAAAGAGGGTAAAAGACCTAGAGGCCGTAGTCCTAAACGGGGGTCGGATCAAATTTCCGAAAACCTTAAAATCCCCATAAGCGCCACACTTCATCAGGCGACGGAGCGAAACCGATGGAGACAGCTCGTTGACCGATTGAGTATGAGGTAAGATCCTCAGCAGTGAGGGAACGACTAAGAAGAAGAAGCTCATCCACTCAGGACCTCCCGATTTATATCCCATATAAACTGCGATTTGGCAGAGGCGATAACGGATAACAAGTTTCAAGATTTAGCCTTCCAAAAGGGCTATTTGTATTGTAATTAATATAACTAATATTTTACGGAGTATCTGCTGAAGTTCACAAGTTTTCCATTGTGCTGAGATTATAACAATGGACCAGCTCTTACACTCAGTTTATTCCCTTAAAGTTAACAAATTTTCAAGTGATTAGATATGCTCGCATCGACTTTTTTAACTTTACTTAATTCAACTTTTGATTAAAATTACAGTCGGCTAGCGAAGAGACGTTAATATATATATATATTAGAATAATATACATTGCGTCGTATGTGTCAATAGCAAAGATTCAGAAAACTCACATACATTTACGAACAATATATCCCAACGCTAGAATTGAACTTTTAAGTCGACCTTATACTACGCCAGAGGTCAGGGATATAATACAAATTATATTAGAAAGGAGTGGTTTGTTTAAATGCAAAATCAGCATTGCGATCGCATATTTCTGCATCGGAAACGATGACGTTTTATGTGTGCAATGTTCTTTGACTGCAGCAAAGCTCTACAGTGGTGAAGTTGCGGAAAGATGAACGAGCGCTCAGGCCAAAGGGGCTTGCTACAGTCGTAATAAAAGCGGAAGCAACTCAAAGGAACTCGTATCAACGTCAGATAAAAAAAAACACTTAGCATTACAATGGGTTGTATTTGATCCGGTTTTATTTAATACTAGCCAAGGTCGGCAGAGATTGTCCTGTCCGTGTATATTTATTTAGCTCTGTATACCTAAAATGGAATGACATTTGCCTATAAAAAAGAAGAATAATATATATTCTCACTGCAGAAAAATCTTTATTTTAAAGGCTTATTTACACTTTGTGAAGTAAGTAAAATTGTGATTTCTTAGGTTTACGCGAATATTACACATTGAAATAAAACTAGTTTATACGGATTTTATCGCGGTTTAATTTTTATTTTAGTCCCGACGTTTCGAAAGCTTTTCAGCCTTCGTGGTCACGGGAGAGACTGAGGTGTAGGTCGTCTCGAAAAGTTAATGTTACAATGGCTACCTTCATTTTAAAATTATACATTTATTTTTAATTATTTAAAAAAGTTAGTTGACACTAGTCCGATCTACGCAGAAAGAGCTCACGGTATCTTGAGGTCTGGTTGGGTTCCGATTTAATTAAATGTATAATTGGATCCCAGGCTTGTGCAAGCTTCCAACCATCTTCTCTATTGAAATTTGGGTGTTTCTTAATTTCAATAGCCTCGCGGATCATCCTAGGTAGGAATCGGTGTTCTTTGGCAACGGTAACGTCGGGACTAAAATAAAAATTGAACCGCGATAAAATCCGTATAAACTAGTTTTATTTCAATAAGTAAAATTGGTTTAAACTATTACGCTAAATCATATAGCGTGTATACGAGTATAAAGCGTGTAATAGAGTAGGTGTTAACACCTACTTTATAACAAATCTTAAGATATTATATAAATAAGATATTATATTTATATTATTATCGACCTGAAACTGTTATTCGGGAACAGAGAATTTTCTAGAGGCGGTAAGATCCACGTATGTATAAAGCAATATAAATCATTGTAAATAACAATGGAACAAGTGATGTAAGCCCGTTTTAACATTAATAAGTTACTTGTAACAAATGGCTGCGTATTACTACTCGTATGCGTTTCTTTTATCGTATAATATGCTGTGCTTTATTCGGCCTTATTCCTTATCTTCTTACGACGTGCATTATATAAGGATGTAGTCTTACGGTGTTGAATAGAGGGGTTTCATAGCTTAGAATTTAGATAATAACTATATGCGTAATGACTAAATTTGATGAATAAGGCTACTAATTATAATGATGCATAAACATTAATACTAATGCCCACGTCAGGCTTATGCTCTAATTATTCTTTCCTATTTAGGCAAGAAGAGGAGTATTATAATTTATAAGCCTTTGTCTGTGGTAAGATAGCTTTTAAACGGTCACCCGTTTAAAATTATATTATATACTATTTCAATATTTTTTTATTTAGAAACTGATTTCGTCGCGGCAGTTCTTAGCTATGTTTGAAGAAAAAATTGTTTAGCCATTAAGAAATGTAAAAATGTTCTTTTTTTAAGTTGATGCCGAGAGGTGATTTTTCCCCAGAGGGGTTGACGTCAGTCAGGCGGCCGGTTGTAAAAAATATAAGCCAAATCTATCTGTAACATGTTTTTTAAACATGTTGCGCCGACCCCACTGCGAGTAGGATGAGGGCAGGTGGGAGAGGAAGAAAAGATGCCGAGGTATTTATCTGAAGTGATTTTTCAAACCAGTATTAGATACAATGCCAGGTTGCTACTCTAATACAGAAAGGCCACCACGTTGGGCGCCATTCACAATATTATTTCGGCTGTTATTTTAATTGACATAGCGAACTTTAGGTCTCATCAAGTTTGCTTTCACAGCAATTACAACAATGTTTTGACAACAGAGTATAAACGTTTCAAAGAGTTTTGGCTATTGAAATCGTGGCGTGATTAGACTAGTTATGTTTATACAAATAGAGATACTATCTGAGATTTTAAAGAATTTGTATCATTATCGGATGCGCCCTGTTAGAGACTACTCATGTTGAGTGTATGGCACACCAGCGATAAATACAAGCAATCAACAATTAATAAAATAAAATATATAAAACAGACATAAGAAAATGGGCCTGAAATATAGACAGACAAAATGATAATGCTATTATTAATGTAATAACTACGTATATTCTTGTGCGGTACCTTGTAGATATAAAACCAAACAAGTGAAAGTAAACATCTTACATTTACATTGCTTTGTTTCTGCACATAGAGTCTTATAGTTTCGGGAAGTCGTTGTCACTTGCAGCGAGCGTTAGTGCTTTTATTTCACTTATAAAACTTTAGAGAGCCAGTAGTAGTATATAGTATCATGGATATGCACATTCTACGGATGAAACGTCTAGAAAAGTCTTTTATACTTGTTTAACTTTTAACATCAGTATTATGACCGCGTAAACAAATATAAATAAAAATAAAAATGTATAAATACAGTTCCAATAGAATTTACATATTATTAAATATGCTAAAAAAAACTATGATGGCTTCGGCTATTTTAATTTTCGGTTGAAAAGAGGAAAATAGACGGGAATGTGCACAACATATACAAAAAAATCCAATAAATGCAAGCAAAGGAATGAGTGTACCACAAAGCAAATTTTTGGTAACAAAAAAAGTGGATCACAAATTTTCTTCCCCAACATGTCACATAAATACACATTAACGTCAGGATTTAAACCGACGACCCTTCCTTAAAAATAAATAGAAACACATGATGTGGAGTACTCGAGGGCGCGTAGTACTGATAACGCAGGGCGGGTGATAAATAAAGAATGTGAGGTCGCATCTCTCATGGGGGCCACCGCGGTTTGTACCAAAAGTTTGATGACCTACGTGACTCCGAAAGTTTAACTATAGGATACACAAGCACGGTCCCTTTTAATAACGCCATTACTCATAACAATAACTAAATAATTTTATATTACTCATAACAATAAATAAATTAATAAATAAACAAAATCTTTCATTATATTTGACGGATGGGTGTGTACCCGATACATATATGTACCGACTAAATAGTTTATTTTTTATACAGCCGAATTACGAGACGAGCATCCCGCTCGTCTGATGGTAACCGACACGGCTGTTCATAAAAAGTTGCAGCATGACCCAGAACTTTAAATTACAAAGCACTGAACTGGGGTTGTCATCCGGACACTCAAGATGTTCATTCTCATAATGTCCAGTAGTTACACTGGCTACAATGTCCTTCCGGAACACAATAATGTTTACATACTGCTGCTTAGCGATAGAAATAGAAAATACGCTAGAACCTACCCAGGCGGACTCTCGCATACGGGAGTTTTTATCACCTAGAAGATAATGTATGTACACACGTTAAAACGCCACAATTGGTCGAAACAGTGAATTCCAATCCAAGGCCCGTCCGAGTATATCCAGTAACTTCATGGCCTGAAGTGAAGTGACATAATTCTGGCAACCGTTGAGGGATGCAATGTCACCCGCAGTCTACATTATATTTAAACAGCAATTACACTACTTATAGCAAACTATACTGAGTAGTAGTAGCCAGGCTAGTAAACTATACTGTTCCAAATATTTTTTCTATCGACGCACTTTCAAAATCCACAATCTATTGTCATTAAATGTTTAAACTCAAGAATAAATGTGAATAAAATGCACAGTGCACCATTGTGCATAAAACGTCCACAACACTACGGCTAGAAGTTACGGTGCTACACTGCTACGACGCGACGTAACGCTGCGTAACCGATAAGTGCTACGATTGCGCTACGTAGTTTTAATAAAATAAGCACAGTGCACCATTGTGCATAAAACGTCCACAACACTACGGCTAGAAGTTACGGTGCTACACTGCTACGACGCGACGTAACGCTGCGTAACCGATAAGTGCTACGATTGCGCTACGTAGTTTTAATAAAATAAGCACAGTGCACCATTGTGCATAAAACGTCCACAACACTACGGCTAGAAGTTACGGTGCTACATTGTTACGACGCGACGTAACGCTGCGTAACCGATAAGTGCTACGATTGCGCTACGTAGTTTTAATTAATTACTTACATCGAAGTAAAAACAGCTAAATATATTTTTAAGACTCAGAGATTACCCCATTAATCGTCTGTAATAGACGTGAAAGCCTAATATACATACATAAACATAATTTTACATTGTAGAATATTGATGAAAACATGAAACATTCTGTTTGAATATTTATAGGTTTTATTTTGAATATTACGATGGAAGCCGAAGGGGTAGGTAGTGGTGCTACTAATACTGCACGCAGTTTGCCGAGCTTATTTCCACATCCCATGATGTGATAAGCAGCGAGCCTATCGGGCATCGTGCACAATTTTTTATCCCGGGCAACTAATATGTGATATTTCGAATCGAAATTCAAACACAAATTGTGATTGCTCGACTTATAATTTGAACCCTTGACCTCAAGGAATAATTGAATTTAAAACAACTTAGTAGTAAATTAGAGGTCGGTTGACAGAAGCGAAGCTGCTAACTGGCTCTTTGTGAACGGTTAATTGATTCGTTACATAAATTGACAAAAGCGGAAATTTTACCGGCTTTGTTTATAAGAGCCTTATGTTAATTTGAAAACGATTTGAAAGTAACTATTCCTCAAATAAGCTTTTTACTATCGGTTTTCAAGGAAGTAATTCTACAATTTACAAACTGTACACTTTCCTTCGTGTATTCGGTTTAATTATAAAATAAGTTTATGAATGTAACTTATATATACTTCACGCACGGTTATAACATAAAACGTGAATTACATTTAGCTGGCCGTAGATAAATATTTTTGCACATTTGGCCAAAATTATCATTTTTTTTATCTGGGGAAACAAGCAGAATAATTGTGATAATATTAATTGATTTTAATCAATATAAATCGAAAATGTTGAAATTTTATCCAACAAAATTTCCACTAATAGTAAGTTAGTAACAGAAGAAAGTTGACGAAAATCAGGGTAACAAAATAATCAATATCAATCGCTATATTAATATATAAATACACCCAACAATCACACACAAGTCCTGACACTACACTAGGTAAATCTGTATCGTGGGTATCAGGAAATACGAGGGACTTGCGGTCCCACAACACCCAGATACGAAACAAGTTTTTGTGGATCACACAAACATTTGTCTCAGTGCGGGAATCGAACCTACGGCCTCTCGCTTCGCAGCCGCCTACTCGCCCGCTGCGCCACGGAGGCTGTCAGTATATCCATATTAGCAAGATCTCTACACTCACCGAAAATAAAAATAAACTTTGTATGAAAATTATCGCCGATCCTGCATTCTATTTAACAACAAGAGTGTTTCGTGACAGCCACATATCAAATATCCCGATAATAGTTGTAAAACAATAGCATCGAGCGAATGGGTGACTGAGTGAATCAAGACGGTCGACAGTGATGCGGTCACAATGGGGTCGCATCGCTCGCTAATGTAATTATGATTGATTTGGAAGGAGATATACTGACTTAGGGCTGTACCGTGCACCTTCGCCCTGTCTTCATGTTTCTTTTTACCCTGGCACCGCAAAGTGAGAACATCGCATCTGATGGCAAGTGCAGTTTAGGTATGGTATCAACCAACGAGAGACGTATATGCTTCTGAAGTCGCACAAAAGACTGTAACCAAATGCTGTTACTTACTTAGTATTTGTACCTCAGTAGAGTTTTAGCTCTCCGAGCGAATACTTAAACTTAAAGCTGTTTCGGTCAATATAAATAAATATACACACTATTATCTGTGACAACCCTACGCAATTAATACGCGACTAATGTGGATTTGGACACATGTCAATACATACTGATATCCATTGAGACCATCTCAATGGTGATATTGTCTAATAACTAGCTCAGAAACTAGAGTATGGGGGTTCATTACTTGGATGTCTATTTTTGTGGTGTGCATTTGTTTTTCACAAGCCTTAGAATAGAAACCGCAAATACTACATTATAATACACTTATACATACGCGCTCACGCCTATAATGCCTGAAGGGGTAGGCAAAGATGTTACCACCCCATTTTGCAGACCTCGTTTCCGTCGCATGGTGTGATAGGGAACGAGGTTATCGCCATACCAGGCACAATACTAGACTCCGGACTGATACTAATAATAATAATAATTTATTTATTTCATCAAGTTTCGAGACTCATTTGTGTTAGTATACAGACTTATATTTCTAATGTTAGTAAACAAAAAGGTTTTTAAATATATGTAACCACTACTGCGTTGTACATGACGGAGCATGCATCCTACAGCAGCAACCTACAGCAGTGGTTCACATAGGCACAGTCTAAATTTCATGATAGAAAAACCTAGTACCACTTTCACCCGACCCGGAGACCTCAGCATAGCAGTCGTACCGCATACGCATTATAACTGCGTCACCGAGGCACGTTGTTATAAGACCGTTAAACGTAATCCTACGAACATTCAAAGTAAAGCAATCATGCAAATTGTGCTGTTGACTTTTATAAGCGTCAGTTAAATAAGCTTGTGTTAAATTTTGAGATTACTGGGGTTAAAACGTGAAAAAATAACTTTGAATGAGAATACAATATTATTATTATGATAAAAATCTTGGACACATTAAAAGATACGTTATTTACCAATTTAATACCATGTAGAGCAACAATCATAAAGCCGGACCTACGTTACGTCGTGTTCGAAAATTCTAGACCATCAAATACGACATGATTGGTATTATGAGTTATTGGTTCTACGAGCGGTAGAGCCACGCTGTAGACACTTTTGTCTATAGCATGTATGGGCCGGCTCGTCCGGGTCGTTACCACTGTCTCATAGAAAACCGGCGTAAAGTAGCAGCTTGCTGCTGCGTTTCGTACGGTGAGTGAGAGATATCCGGAAAACCCAAACCACCTCCCCTTCCCAATTCCTTAATTATCCCTTTCCTTTAAGGTCGGCAACGCACCCATGACTCTTTTGGTATTGTGTGCGTACATGGGCGGTGGAGGGTGGAGGCGGTGGTCACTTACCATCAGGTGACACACTTGCTCCTTTGCCGGTCTATGCCATAAAAAAAAAGATTTTGATTCTGGTTTATATACAGAACCACTGATCCTGTCATACAGAATCCTCCCACCTCCCTAGGGTGATTATTTACACAGTGTCACGCACAAAATTTCTGCGCGACTCCTCGTTCAATCTCGAGGGAGAGCGTGACGATCGACTCGAATTATAATCAAACTCCATCAGACATAGAGGGTGGTACAAATGTATACGTAATGTAATTTATTATTTTAGAATATATATTTATATATATATACATATACTTACATGTATATTCATGTTTCAGACCTTCATCATTTCAATCATTCGTATTAAATTTATATTGAAGTATATATTTTAATACTTATATACATATTACTCTATAATTAAATATACCTGAAATACCAAAATTTTATGTTTGTTCGTTACGCCCATTCCTAAGTGCTCTCCCGCGATTCAGGTGCACCTAGTGCGGGGACCATTGCATATATCATAACCTCCATGTAATGATTTTTTGATACGAAATAAATATTTGTATTTGTCTACACTAATATTATAAAGAAGAATGATTTGTATTTTTGTATGTAACGAATAAACTTAAAAACTACTGGACCGATTACAAAAATACTTTTGCTGTTAGAAAGCTACATTATCACTGAGTAACATAGGCTACTTTTTATCCCAGAAAATACCGTTCACGCGGGCGGAGCCGCGAGCAAAGGCTAGTATGTTATAAACTACTACTACTACCGTGTTTTGAATGACGATGGGCGAACAGAGGAAATATGTATTATGAAGAACCTTTCTTTTATCTATTACTTAAAAAGTTAACCGATGTGGTATAAGGTAAGTTGTCCAACGGGGCGGAATAAAAGCTCACTTATTTCTTGCAAAGTTTGAACTTCCCTAAACACAAGGCAATTTATTGATTTTGATCAAATACGTTGACTACCATCGTAGAGGTAGAGATACGGTTTTTTTATACTGGCACGGCAAGTGACTACACTGAACCTGTTGTTAATTACAATGCAGTCCAAAGTGACATTGCGTCCCTCGCTGGTCGGCAGAATTATGTCGGCCTGAAGGATTGTCTCAGAACTTTATTCTCGTCTAACGGAAGTCTAATTCCAAGTATAATCCGAATTATCCCTCCCTGACTACTGGCCATTTCAGAATGCCAACAAACTTATCTAAACTAAGTACATTGACGATATAATCCACTTTCCTTTTGGTAATATTTCCTCCGTCCTTACCGTAATAATACCACAAAAATTTACTAAACTCGGCCAGTGTTGACTACGATTTTGCCAGCATTAGTTCGTTAGCCGTTGTGTCCTCTCAAACGTCAGTCGCTTTTTGCCGCCGCGTGACCGCATTCTGTGTTGAGCCGCGCTTGTTTGAAAGTACTCTTGTGGCTTGCCGACAAATGATAATGTCACTAACCTATTTATACTTAGAGATTATTGTGTTATTGAGAGACAGAGACAGCTCCGATTTTCCTTTTTTTCGATATGTTTACAGAAACATTGTGAAAATAATAAGCGATAAGAATAAATGTACACGAAGGATTCCTGCCGAGTAGTTTGGTTGTTTTTTTTTTGATTTCAGATAAGATTTAAATTTATTTAATTTCATTGCATTTTGACCGTTACACTCTATAAATATCACCAATTGATCTTATTAACATTTAAATGCAACTTAGTTACCTTGATTACGACTATCTGAAATGCATTTTACTTAATTCATTAGCTTCCACGCAATCATATTACTTGTCATAATTTTAATCCACCTATCTATTTTCTATTATCATCCTTATCTAGACTAGCCAGTAGATTGTATCGCATCGATATCCTTACATTATGTGGCCATGACACTGGCAGGTAACAGAGCGACTCGTCATCTGACCGATCACCCGACGCCTATAGCCTCCCACGTACAGTTTTCTAATTACCCACATATTAATAAACATGGAATACTATGTTTCTTAATATAGTTGTGAGATAAGTGAGACGAATATAATGTATGAATACTGGACACTTAGTTATGATATTCATAAATAGGAAACATTATCTTAACAAATAAAAGCTTGTTGCAATATTTTTCGAGCAATAATATTACTTTTTTATAGAATACCGGGCGATCGAGAAATTTGGTCATCTGATAGTAAGTGAACAAAGCCGCTTGTGAATACTCTCAATACCAGATGAAACTTGGGTACATTCCGACCTTTGAACAAAGGATAAGGAGGCTTCGGAATAGGACGCTTTTAGACGGACTACATTCCAAAATGTTGACACATTTAAATGACACGTACAATAAATGAAGCAGCAACGAGATTTCTTAGAGTCCACATATTCAATTTATATTTTAAACTAATTTTTAACGCTATTATTGTGTCCAATGTTTATTATTACCAAACAAAGCTGCTGTTGTAATTATTGTCAAACCCAGAATTTACACCAAATATGGTTAACATCTGCATGCACATTATCATATTGGCTTATGGATATCATATTAAATCATGCAGTAATGCTCACCAATGCAAATTCAGATATCTGTAAAGCTATACTTGCAGACAAATTATTGAACTACTTCAAACTTAGGTAATTTCTTATAAAAGGCAATTGCATGTAACATTTTATAGATAGATCGGTTCATTTGTACACGTTTTGTTATGTGCTTGAGAGCTTGTAATTTTGTAGTTTTCATTTGAACAGTGAAACGTCTGTCGTCGTTCTTTACATATTGAGGTACATAATCCAATGATTATTACAGACACAATTGCCTGTACAATCTTATCATACACACCATAGCAAGACGTGCATGATTGAGTTAAATTATTTATAAGGATACAAAATGTTCTAACTACCACGTTTTTTAATACTAGCATTATACATTTTGATAGAATGCTGTAATGAAGTTTTTAAATTATTAAACTAGATCGAGTAGGTAATAATGTTTCTACATTCCAAAATAGTGGAAGAATTGTCTTTATTTTAACTTTGCAACGGTTTTTTCTTAGAACACCGTATACCAGTCCATATTAGAATAAAACTGCGTCTCACCCCACGTTAAACCGCTCCCCGCACACTCCGGCATGCAGTTAATTTTGCTTTGAACCATGTAGTTGTACGTTTCGGTGGTGTGGTGCCGTGGAATTTGGGTCACTGTCTTCCGACAGCCTCTTTGTAATTTTTTTTATACCTTTCACTACAGTTTTCTCACAGATAGGCGCTCTATTGAGAAGAATTTTATGTAACAGCACCTTTTAAAGTGAAGCCTTTGATAATGTGAGTAAAATATAAAATGTCTTGTTTGAAGCATAGTGACCAACATTATTGCAAATTTTCATTAACTTTTGTTTGGAATAAAATTTACACATACAAGTTGCATCTGTTATTTTATTTACTGAACTTAAAACTGTTTTTTATATTCTCTTTCTCAGTGTCAAAGTTTTCTTTTTTAACTTAACATACTTTTGGATACAGACAAATTAAGCGCAGTTTTCAAAGTTACATTTCCTTCAGATACAGAAACATTACATATATCAACACTACATGCGACGATCACACGTCTCAAATCAATCTAAAATCACATTTCTAGAGTGGTAGAGCCACGCTGTAGACACTTGTGTCTACAGCACGAATGGGCCGGCTCGTCCGGGTCGTTACCACTGTCTCGCAGAAAACCGGCGTAAAGTAGCAGCTTGCTGCTGCGTTTCGTATGGTGAGTGAGATATCCGGAGGCCCAAACCCCCTCGCCTTCCCAATCCCTTACTTATCCCTTTCCTTTAAGGTCGGCAACGCACCATTAATTATTTTAGTATTGTGGCCGTACATGGGCGGTGGAGATCACTTACCATCAGGTGACCCACTTGCTCGTTTGCTATAAAAAAAAATACTAACAATCAACAATGGTGCCAGTATTGTGTTGTTGGTCGTTGCAAGCACGCTAGTTATTCGCACAGATGCCGAACGCCTGCTGACCCCGCTGACCCCGCTGACCCCGATGCAAGTTGCAACCAAGCATGGAGGTCGAGGGCGGCCGCAGCAGCTGGATCGATTGTCTCCACGCCGCGCCGCGTTGCGCCTCCTCGATTCCCTAATCTTGGTGCATCTTCCTCCTAGTACCTCCTAATTACTCATCCACTCAACTACAATGCCATTTGCATGAATCGATAGTACTGCCCGCGGAGATTTTAGTTATCAACAAGCCTTTTTAAATTTTGTTAATTGAACTATTACCAACATATTAAAACATTAAACACGTTTATAAAAAAAGAGAAAAAACTTATTAAGAAAAAATAAAACCGTCTCAAAAAACTAAACAATTTTGAGTCGGTGGTACTGTAGTTTAATAGTCAATAATAATTGATTTATTAATTCATACGGTTTTTTTTGTTAAAAAGTTTTTATTTTACATTTTTATGTAAAATAATTATCAAATTCGGTGCATAAAGGTGTCTTAGAATGTCATCTCCGATATCACCACCTTAGGAGTGGAATTATTTCTACAAATTTAAAAAAGAATCACCCAAATCGGTCCACGTTTGGCGTAGTTTTGCATGAACATACATAAAATATATAATATATCTACTGACTAATATAGAAGCTTTGTTTTTGAGGCGGTTCATAACGAGCGAAACATGTCTTATATAACAAGCACAGCCTAAAAACTCTTTATATACGCAAAACAAGTTAAATTGAATGATTTATAAACACAAAACAAACCTTGGGCGCCAATAAACGATGCAAGTGTCCGCATTGAATATTGATGCATCGTGCACCTCGCCGAGAGCGTTAGATTATATATACCTACATGTGTAGGATAGGCTCAATATCACATGGGGTTTAATTTCCACATGTTTCAACCAACTGTATGCCTACAGTATTAGATAACATTTTTCTTCTATATTATATGCACTCACGCCTGTAATCCCCGAAGGGGTAGGCAGAGGTGTAACAAGTACACCCACTTTTCGCCGAGCATATACGTCCCTTGATGTGATAGGGAGCGAACCTATCGCCATACCGGGCACAAATTCCAGACTCCGGGCTGATACTGAGCATTTCGTAATAGAAAACCCAATATCACTTTTACTCGACCCGGGGATCGAACCCGAGACCTCAGCGTCAGCCTCAGTAGTACTCATTACAACTGCGCCACCGAGACATTTTTCTTCTAATCGATTGTAAATACTCTTTTTTAGGATTTTTGTCCAATTGAATGCTTAAATGTTACGTGATTTACGATTTATTATAAATAATAATAATGAATACACCCAACAGTCACACACATAGTCCTGACCCCACACTAGGTTAACCTGTATCGTGGGTATCAAGAACTACAAGGGACTTGCGGTCCCACAACACCCAGACTCGAAACAAATCATTGTGTGATCCACACAAACTTTTGTCTCGGTGCGGGAATCGAACCCACAGCCTCAAGCTTCGAAGCCGGCTACTCGCCCACTGCCCACGGAGGTTGTCAATATAGTTCTAACATTGAACGATGGAATGGATGCTATTAAACATAAGGATCCGGACGACATAAAAAAACTTGTATGTGACTATGGCTTTCCGTAATAGAAATAAATGTAACGTACACAATAGCCTTGTAACATCGAAATTCGCATACAAAGATACATCCCCAACTATAAATAGACAAATCGTGAATGCAAATCACGACTGTCGGCAGTCCGAGCTACAATCCCCGAATCTAAGGTCACGGCGTGGCGGCAGGCGGGGTGGTTCGTCAGGGCTGCCAGATAATCCAGACTTTACTGAATGCTTTTAATTAAATATTGAAAAAACAGGCCTAATGCGAGCCGGCAGTTATTTTAGGTGTGTGACGAAACTCTAGTTCTGTATAGGGTTACCTCCTAGGTTCAAGAGTTCTTAACATTTGAATAACTAAACGTGTCTCACAGATCTGACATCACATTACTAAAGGTTGCAACCCTGTATTCGGCCATGTCACTGTTAAAATGAACCCATTAAACTCACGTGCTACGTCTTAGCGGCGCGGCGCTAGCTCATTTAAAATTCTATTTCACAATAAAGTTGCTCTAACTTTTACATTTAACAAACAGACACCCCTGCCAACGGTGCCATTCCAAGGGCAAGACCTTCGTATAGTAAAACTAGTTACACGCAATTATATGTAATGAACCAAGGATAGAAGATTAAATTTTTAATGTTTTGACGCGTAATTGCGTGAAATTGTGAAATAAGCATTGTAGTAGACTATTTTTTTTTGTTTTCGTAATGTTATTTAGGATAGTCTATATAATAAATAAAATAAATAAATACACCCAACAGTCACACACGTCACACATAGTCCCGACCCCACACTAGGTAAACCTGTATCGTGGGTATCAGGAACTACGAGGGACTTGCGGTTCCACAACACCCAGACCCGAGACAAATATTTGTGAATCAGACAAACATTTGTCTTGGTGCGGGAATCGAACCCACGGCCTCTCGCTTCGCAACCGGCTACTCGCCCGCTACGCTACGGAGGCTGTGTATACAACGTGTTATAGAAAGGGGCGGGCAAATTTAAGCAATGTATAGTGTAGGGTATTAGTATTTTATCTCCCATAGTACCAAATCCGATTGCATTGCTTGGATAATAATTATAGAATTTTCTATTTTATCGAATGTGTAACATGTCGATATCGACTTTCAACTTTGGACAACACTAAATGATAAACAATTATACTATAGATCTCCTTTTATTTAATTATTTTATAATTAAGAAAACATTAAATAATTGTCAAATGTCAATATTTATTTGACGCAGTCAGTTCAGCAATTTCTGATTTTAAGAAGTATGATTACGAGTTCAAAAAATATGTTGTATTTGACTAAAAACAAGTATTATGTATTGATATTTTGTGTTCGTGCAACTGATAATAGCTTATAAGACGCTCGTCGACTGCATTAAGCGAAATTCATAGAAGATGATCCGACAATGAAATCTTTATAATACTTCAGAGGATGGTACCTATATCGTCTTCAGCAAACAGTCTCTTTCAGGTATTTTGTGTTTAAATTACAAGTTAAGTACGTATGTCCGTAGAATTACGTAAATCTTATTCAAGTTTATTAAAAAGTGAGTGTCATTCATTATAATTAATAGTGATGTCATCAATATTATCGATCTTAATAAACGAGTGATTAAAATTAACGTGAAATTTAAGGATGTCTTGGTTTGAAATGATCCGGTACACAGGTACTTACTATAAGGAGTGTGTAATGACCCTAAAATATGACCACACCTTTCTGTAACACGTTGTATATGCCCGATCTATGTGCCCGATGTAATAATTCATCTTAAGACACATAAAAGGTATAATTAAATATATTGTGCACTGTTTTAAGTATTTACTAATGACTAACAATATGTAAATAGATATATTGTAAGAATTTTGATCGGCTTAGTAACAGCAAGTAGCTTACAGCTACTTGGCTGTATTTAGTATATATGTTTCTGTATATCTTCGTCAAATGGGCTGGATGGCGACCACCGTTTACGTGGTGAAAACCCGCCATAGTAGCTCGTTCAAGCGAGTCGCGTTCTTGGGTCAAACAGTATATATACTGAATATATTAAATTCAGTAAATTCTGACATTCATTTTAATATCAGGTCCAGTGTGGTCACTTTGTCGTGGCAGGATAAAAAACAAAAACCTCGCACTATTTTGATGATTCGATAGGTTTTACCTCGATGGTGTCGTGCTCATTGATTTGTCGTTGAGATGCGTTGACAAAGTGCGGTATAGAATAAGGTTTAATGGATACGCCATAAAGATTTTGTATTAAAAATTATTTGCAATGTCTGTTCCTTGTACGAAAAAAAATATATGTATTCAAACTTTCCAAAACGTAATCACCCACAAGGCTGAACAAAACTGCACGAAAACCATTCGCTCTTTACAGAACAACAACAACCGTGTATAATCCCATACATTAGACATAATGTTTACAGCATAGCGGTGGCGTCCTTGGGCTGACGTGGCGCAAACATTGAGGCCCGTGCCGCGCCGCGGTGGTGCCGCTTCATGAATTATTCAAAACACTATCAAAGCGCAATTGCACTCGCACCCACCGCGATTATGCTGAAATTAAGACTACACTATTACGGAGTTATTCGAGTTAATAATGATGTGTGGAGTCAACTGATGTGCTATCGGCTGTTGTTGTTCGAAGTTAGGGACTTCAAGGGTGAAGTCGCTACGCTTCCTGTCGCACGTCAGTGTCTTGAAAACAATTATATCTACGCCACTCGTGACTCACTTCAGTGTAGCCGTAAATAACGAGGAATCCTGTACTAGGTATTATAAGTAATAGAACCAAACTGTAAATAGTTTTGTCTACAGGCTGAACTAGTCTCTCAGAAAAATTAATTATGATCTTTTATTGCTTTGCGTACGGTACGATTAGTAAAAAGATAGTAGACTTAAAAAAACACCTCCCATCCAATGTCCATTTCTCGTCTTAAAGGACTGCGACGCACCCACAATTCTTCTGCCATGACCGGGTATTCATGGTCTGTGGTAATAACTCACCACTAACTTTGGTGACCCACTAGCAAGTGCCGGAGAGCACTCCGGCCTTTTGCTAGCTGCTTTTTTCAGCTGTAATATCACATGTACTCTAACTACTACTCTGTAATGTTGTTCGGTAATTAAAGTTTAAAATTCCTGTGCATCACTTTAAGCTGCAAATTTTGTGTTAAATGGCATGAAAATGAAGTATCATAAGTACGTTATGATACGTCATTATGATTTTACATCTCAGGATTATGAGTGCAGTGCAGTTCCATTCGGCAGTAGTGAATAGTAAGCAACTCACCCTGTATTATGCAGGTGCCACTGCTGGGCACGGGGCACCAGTCTTCTGTATATACTGAATGAAAGAGGTTAGACCTTATTCCACCACGCTAGACGAGCAGACTTCACATACTTTCGAAATTCTTATGGAGATCTTTTCAGATACGCAAGTTTCCTCATGATGATACTTTTACCGTTAAAGCAAGCGATAATGAACAATTAATACACACGTAACTTGTAATTCAGAGGTGCTCTTGCAGCTAGTTTGGAACCTGCGAAATTTCGTCTCGACAGTTCGTACACTTACGCAGTAGTACTTTGTAATTCAAACTTCAAAGTTCTGGCCGGTATGGGTACTGTTTATGGTCAGACGTGTCCTTTACAATCAGCCTAGCAAAAATGATTGTCTGTCATTCTCTTATATAAAAAAGCATATTTTAATAGACAAAGGAAAAAAAATGTATATAATAGATACCAGAATCATAACTTTTTACTAAAAACTAATAATTAAATAAAATATTTAAAATCACAAGCTTAAAAATCAGCCTGCTTGTACACAAATAGTTCATGTTACTAGAAATTAGGGAGGTAAGGTTAAAGTCATGGTTGTATTAACAAGTTATTACCCGAAACTGAAGTCAATAGCAAACAAAAGCGTTGTGTTGGCGGCCGTGCAATATGTTCAGTGTTGCGGTGAAGGTCGCACGCTTCCGTATTTTGTCGGAATCGTGTCCATTTCGATCGTTTCCATGTGATTGGACGACAAAAATATGTTAATTACTTTGTACGTTATAAATAACTGAAGTTAGTTAACATAATATAACAAGTGAACTGCGTAATGAAGCGAACGCATCGTAAATCACGAACAGAAAAAAAACATGTTTTTTTAAATTGGAATATAAAAAATATGGCAAATGAAAGAAATACGTGGTGAAGAGAATTCAAATATTTTTAGCTATAAATTCTTTAAATCTTAGTCTTTAATAAAGTAAAAAAATATATAATGCAAAACCTCTCAAATATGAGTAATATATTTTTAAGACAATAATATATTTGAACCTATAATGATCTTGTAATACAATCTTTAAGCCCAAATTACATTTTATTTTTGAAGAATTATTTAATAAGGCTGATTGTTTTGCCCGTTGCCTCTAGGGACTTTTTTTCCAACTGACACTGGAATTAATATAAAAATTCACGAAATAATATTACAATTATTTTAGTGATTCTATTTACATTTTCAAATAAAACGGCTAAAAAGGTCGTCTAAATTATGTTACCGTGAATCATCCAGTGAACGTATAAAGCACAGTGAATTATAAGATTCAATGGTGTATATTAACGAAGTTAACTCCACCAAGCTAGTTGGTGAATATCCGAGTTGATCCAACAATCATTTCGCTATTGTTTTTTTTTTATGATTTTGTCAATTATATTTGCGCCATAACTAGCTGCTAGTTTAATATGAAATTGATATTGTGGAGTGAAGAGCTTAGAAGAAGAGTTTAGAGCTGGCCGCAATGTCGAAGTATCGGCATTTCAATATGTTGGTGTATTTTTAAACAATATGTAGCCTTACCTTTATCGTAGATCAGTGGATGATAGTTTAAAAATACTAGTTTTGCTTACCTGAAACAAAAAAGGGATTAATGTTTATTTGCTTTACATGTAAGTATATAAAACATTCTTTACACAGAAACATTATTAAAAAGAGTATAGGTCTATTAGCAGCGTACATAAGATGAAAAGCCAGTGAGGTTCAAATACCAGGCGGGCAAGCATAATTAATGTTTCGAGTTTTCGATTGGAAAAGACGTAAATATGTTGCCCGGAGTTGGAATTTGTACCTGATGTGGCAGTAGATTGGATATGTGACGGAAATATGCGCGGAAAACTGTGGGTGAACTAGTTCCCCATCTTTCTACCTTCTGGGATACAGGTATGCGTATATGTCTGCAGTGAATATTTAAGGCTCAAACCCAAGTCCCAAAACTGTCGACCGGTCGAATTAAATTCTCATCGGAACGCTTGCCAGATGCTGTCGATGGACAGGCAAAAACCGCGGTCATACAGCCACCGCTGGTCGCTGTACGATTAAAATCAC
Organism: Mimas tiliae; assembly: GCA_905332985.1. Classification (NCBI taxonomy): domain Eukaryota; kingdom Metazoa; phylum Arthropoda; class Insecta; order Lepidoptera; family Sphingidae; genus Mimas; species Mimas tiliae. Next base: position 926,693 of record HG995249.1, read on the forward strand.
ATTTAGTATTGTGTATCAAACACTAGTTAGTAAAGGAGATTCATTGAATTTTGAATATTTATACAAGTTTGATTCTTGATATAGTATTTTTTTTGTATCAATGTACTTCACACAACTACACTAATGGACTACGAAATTACATTGTAATCACAAAGCCTTGAAAACATGTACCGACTAGCCCAGATATAATGACGTTACATCTCGTGCCCATATAACATTAACTGATTTGTGACCCTAGCGTGAGTTTTTCGATAGGTCCTACGTCATTCCGTATTTATGAAAATATGTACTCTTCAAATATGTAATAACTATGTAAGCCGTGCAAAAACTTCGTACTCCAATAGTGGTCAGTAATTAGTTGATTATACTGTCAACAGATAGCACTGTTCTTATCTTTTTGGCAAAATCAATAATTTTAAAATATTTGACTAATATTCACCAATAGCAACAAACATACGCTTTAACATGGTGAAAATGAATGAATAATAATAATTTAATGAATTTTTCATTAAATTTGATGAAGAATTATGGAGTTTATAGCGTTCCGACGAAAAACTGCCCTTAAGAAATCTATATATATAAAGCGAAATACCACTGACACACATTAATCACGATTTCTAAAAAATTACTGAAGCTGGGATCGTGAAATTTGGTCAGATGATAGTTTGTGTAATGTAGACGTCAGCTAAGAACGGATTTTTGGAAGTTTACATTTTAAGGGGGTAAAAGAGGGGCTTGTATGCAACTTTTTTATGGAAGGGAATACGACTGTGAAATTGAACGCAAATATTGCTTATTAAAAATAATGAAATATGTGATTAAAATTTTTGTAAAATTTCACTTGCAAAAGGGAGAAAAGGGGGTTGAACTTAGTATGAAAGTATTATTTAAACTAATAATAATAATAATAAATGTATTTATTTCCAGAAAGCGTTAAGTACAAACAATATTATAGTATAGATGTTATCCATAAACAACATAATTGTACAGTAAGTGGTATAGCAGCGATCTTTGCACGAGGCTCAGGGCTCAGGGCCTGTATCGCGAAGATCTGCGAGTGGAGACTGACAGTTGTGTTCATCGACATTGTACATGTCTATTTCAATCTTATAATGTCTACGATTGTTGAGACATAGGTACCCGCGTATACTTAGTATTTAAATTTAATATAGAATTAAAAATAGTTGGTGTAATCATAGGTATAAAATCTATTCTATATGTGAGCGCGCGCGTGTGTGTGTGTGTGTGTGTGTTTGTGTGTGTGCGCGTGTGCGTGTGTGTGTGTGTGTGTGCGCGCGCGCGCGTGTGTGTGTGTGTGTGTGTGCGCGCGTGTGTGTGTGTGCGCGAGTGAGTATACATATATCTACGATTGTGTAAGTGCGTGCGTAAGTGTGAGTCGGTGGGTAATTGGAAAGCGTTATGAGTTGGTGAGTATTTCTTCGGTTTGTTGAAATGAAATGAAATGAAATGAAATGAAATGAAATGAAATGAAATGAAATGAAATGAAATAGTTTTATTCATCATGTAGGCAATTAAAATAGCGCTTATGACAAGTCAGTACAAAATAAAGAAACTTATGTAAGTACAGAAATCATATCAGCTAATATATACATAACATACATAGCATCGTCAAAATACACTGGGCAACTATAAAGTTTACTATTGTTTTATATTAGTCCAGGATTGTTAAGTATTATTATTATTGTTATTTTTTCTCTGTTTTAAAGGTTGGTATGATAGACCAAGTAACCATATTTTAATCTTGAGTTTTGCTGAACTACGTGATAAAGATTTAATGTCGCATGCGTGACAAGTGATAGACGCTTTGCAAAAGAGGTACGAACGGCTGGCACTGGAATGCTGAAGACTCGCTTTTTAAGTAACTCTGTGTAAAAAGGGGCATTAAGAACTTTTTGTGCATATTCACAGCAGTTTTCCAAATGTAAAGTTGACGGACTCGAAGGACCTTACTCTCATTGTAAAGAGCGTCAGTAGGGAAGAGGAAAGGCTTACAGAACATTACCTTTAATAACGCGGGTTGAGCACTTTCAAGTCCAATCATACTGGTTTTGTTTGCCCCACCCCAAACAGATATACAATAACACAGAATTTATTGACAAAGAGCCGTATATACCTGCAAAAGGATATCTCTGTTAGCAGTGCGACGAAGTGTTTTCATTATATAAATAATTTTTCTAGTCCTCCCCGCTAGTGACACGAGGTGTTTTTGAAAATTAAGTTTCTCGTCTAGTAGTACTCCTAAATATATTATAACGTCGACTCTCTCGATTGAATTACAATCACAATGTTGTGGCAGAATTGAGTCGACAAGGATATGGCAAGTATGAATCTTAAGGTTTTGTAATTTGTGTGGGTTAGATGTTTTGGTTTTGTAAAATACAACGCATTTTGTTTTGCTTGTATTGAGTGTCAGTAGATTGATATTTAGCCAGTTGTTTAACTGGTTTATACCTTTTTCTGCTATGTCTCTCAATTTATCCCAAGTTGGGCCTCTGAACAGTACAATAGTATCGTCAGCGTAACATATAATGTTCGCTCCGGATATTTTTAGGTTTAGAATGTCGTTCATATATATAGAGAAGAGTGTAGGCACGAGTATACTACCTTGGGGAACGCCGAAACATACTGGAAGGACTTGGCTCGTAGCTGAATCTATTTTGACACATTGATATCGTTCGCTGAGGTAGCAACGGAACCAACTATAAGCTGATTCCCTAATTCCGATGCCCTCTAGCTTTTTTAACAGGATCGGGATTGAAACGGTGTCAAACGCTTTGGCCAAGTCCATAAGTACACGTAAGCAGCATTGCCCCTTATCTAGGGCTGCAGCAATATTATCGGTTAAAAGATTGACTGCATCAGCAGTTGAAAGACCTCTCCTAAAGCCGAACTGATTACCGGATATTATATTATTTCGTTCTAAGTAAGACACTAGACGTTTATTTACTACCTTCTCGAGTAACTTGGAGAATATACTTAGGAGAGAGATAGGCCTGTAGTTGCTGGGAACGGTCTTGTCCTCGCCTTTATGGATAGGAGAGTAACAGTTGCAAGTTTCCAAATTTTAGGAAAGGTACCTTGCAACAAACTAAGATTAAAAATGTGTGACAGTGGACCCAGTAAAACATTTTTAATTTTTTTAATTAGGCTTGGAGTGCAGCCATCAAAACCGGGCGCACTGTCCGATTTTAGTTCAGAGATGTACTTATCTATTTCATGTTCGTCTGTTGGATACATGAACATAGAGTCTCTTGGAGGTTTGGAAGGAGAGAAGTTGCTTGCGAGAGAGGTTTCTGTTGTGCCGAGGTTTGACAGCGTGATGTCAGCCAGGGTTTTACCGATGTTGGCAAAGTATTGATTTACCACATTTAAAGAGTCTACAGGATCTGAGTTAATAGTAGTTAGTGGTAAAACGTCGCTTTTAGGTTTTGCAATGTCACATATGTTCTTAATTATATTCCATAATTTTTTTGGATGATTTTTGTTTTCTGTAATTTGTTGTGATTCATATTGTGTTTTAATTCTATATAAAAGTTCAATTAAAAAATTTCTGTATCTTTTGTAGGTTTTTTGAGCTATTGAGTCTAACGGGTGTTTCCTTGCTTGTAGGTGAAGCTTATCGCGAATTCTTTGACATTTCATAAGGCCTGGGTAATCCACGGTTTAAGATTGTGTTGGGATCTGCTGATTTTTACTTCTATCGTGTTGTTGGTTATTGCCGATTTTAGGATGGAGTTGAATTTTCTGTAGCATCGTTTACCTCTGGTAGATTTGTGATAATTGTCCAGTCCATAAAAGAAAGATCTCTGTTTACCGCTGCATAGTCTACTTTTGTCTTAAAGCGTTTCAGTTTTTGGCGAATGGGTAGGTGAGACGGTAAGCCTAGAATACATATGTTATGATCCGTTATATTTGAATCGCAGATTACACCTAGAGAGTCAATTCGACATTTAGTGAATATATGATCTAAGCAAGTCTCATCTCTAGTGGGTTTAGAAATAGCTGGTAGAAGTTGATGAGAAGCCATTAAACAGATATACGCAGCAGTTTTATCGCAGAAGCAATCATTAAAAATGTTTAAATTAACATCTCCGGCGACAATACAAACTTTATTTTATTCGACAATATTTTATCAAGAGAAGAAAGAAAGATATTTAAATCTTTGAAGGAGGGTGAGCGGTAAATTCCAAGAATGGTGATGTCGGGATTTATCGATATCTTGATAAAGTTGCATTCATCGCAAATTGGTTCCTGTGTTGTGGGTGTCCATTTGTTATGAATATAAGATACTATACCACCACTTTTGTTTATAAAGTGGTTAGTGTGAAAGATTGATATCCTATAATTTGCGGAATTATAGACTGATCATTTATACAACATTCGGTTAAAATGATTACGTCGAATATTGTATTAAAGCGCGCTAGAGTTATTAAAAAGTCTTTAAAGTTGTGTTCAATACTTCTTATGTTCATTGTCAATACCGTGAAGTTTAGTATGGATGTGAGGTAATTACCGCAGCACTCAGGGCTCTCTACCGCAACACATTTTATATATAATGAATTATCTAGGTCCTCTATGGACTCCATGGATATAAAAGATGATACAGGTTATATTTATGGTACAAATTTAATTTATGTTGCGTTGGGAGCATGAACATTTTGAAAGAGATGTGTTGTATGAGGGCGCGCGTGTGAGTCTTTGTATGCGAGTAGTGGACAGTTTTAGAGAAAGTGTTATTAGTGTAGGATATTGAGTAGGTGACTTTTTTAGTTAACGATTTTTTAGTTATAGATTTACACGATATAGTAATATAAATAAAATTTAAAATAAACTCAAGAAGTGTAGAAGATAAAAAGACGTGTTGGTAACCGGTTTTATAACTAAATACCAATCTGCTGAGGAGTTTTAGAGGGTATAAATTTTTGTTCCAGGTCTTCCTGTGTTTTAATGCGAATGGCAGGGTTGTTCTCATCTTTCCTGATGTAGATCGAGCCGTTTCGAACCCAACCGTAACGAAAGTTGTGTTTTTGTACAAGTAGTCTTGTGTCATGAAATAACTTCCGCTTTGTCTTTGAGAGTCTCTCATTGATAAAAAGTCTCTGTGGTGGCAAGTCGACAATATTTTCTGTGGAGAGGTTCGCCTCAGTTTGGCAGCTTTGATAATTTCGTCGCGCTTTGAACGCCGGAGGAGCTTGACGATGACGGGGCGCGGACGCCTTCCTTCCGACGTGCTTATGCTGGGATGTTGTTCTTTAGGGCCGGCTCTGGTGATGTGATCTATATCCTCCGAGGTTATTTCTACGCTGATTTTTCGTGACATCAACAGCATTATTTGGGTAAGATTCTCGCTGTCCTGCTCTGGGAGGCCAATAAGCTCTAATTCGTTCAGCATAGCGTTTTGTTCGATAATATTATTATTCTGTTCAAGTTGGGCAACAGCAGCTTTCATATTTAATATTTCATGATCCGCCCTATCCAATTTTCTTTTGTATTCTTGCAGGGCATCATTTAACGTTGAGGAGATGGATTTCAGGTCGTTTTTCAGCTCCGCGACATCTTTTCTTATGGCCGTTCCCTATATTCTGTCTGTCTCTAGTTTTGCTATACCGGCGATAGAAAATTTTATCTATTTTCCGTTTTACCGTCCCAATAAACTTACTAATGATAGGTAATCCTATTCTTCATTGCTGTCTACTGATGAGAGGACTGATAGCTGACTACAGATATACAACACTATGAAAATGACAGTTCAAGCGTCCCAATATTTTTCATGTGCTATCTGTCGATAAAGTTATTTAGTTTTTTCTTTATCGGTAGATTTTGATCGATAAACAGATATCCTCGGCTGTAAAAAAACGAAATAAATAACGCATTTTGAAGAAATAGCCATGAGTATACAAGGCTTACATGGCACTTGCACTGCAATACAAAAAACTAAATAAATTATGGAATAATCTAAAAGAAAATATAAAAAAATTCTAAAATTCCCATTAATAAAAATAATGCACCGTTTTGATAATTAAATTAAGTTCAAGAGACATATAAATATTTGTTAATGCGAACAAAATAATTCCCCCACTTCAGTAAAATCCCCCAAATTCGCTTGGGATTTTTGTTCAAAGGACTTGTATTCAGAGCCGTAATGTATTGACAGTAAAACGTTTCGTTATTACATTGTGTTTTGCAACATAATAAGTATTTCTCGTTATAATTATTTAATTTACAGTGGTAAAAAATAAGAATTATAGATAAATGTTAAATAAAAACTTATATTTCTAATCTAAATCATATCTTCATATTTTCTAACACAAATTAAACAATAGTTCCTCTTTCTCAGCTTGTATGAACATAACGCACAAGAGGGCCCAGATAGACTGCCTATCTATTGCTATCATAGTATCCGACGTGCATATCTAAAAAATAGGGACGATTCCAAGCAGTAGATAGAACAATACGGATGTTTGATGATAGCTATCTATCGTGAAATTGAAGATTAATATTGGGAACGGCCATTAGTATGCTAATTTCAGAGTTATGTTTTTGAGATCACATATCTCCACTCTCAGCTTTTTAATTTTAGTCAGCAGAGCAGATGTTTCGATATTCCCCGGGTCATCGCAAATTTTTGCCTTTTGCCTGCTACCACGAGTCGTATTAACAAATTCGTTGTCCGTACTGTCATACTTGATATTCGTAGGTATATTGTGGCGAACAGGGGTGCAAGAGTTATCACCTTTAGGGCGCGGGGTGCAGGCTGGGCATAGCCAGTCGTCTTTGTATTTTTGCGATAACTTTTTATACTGGGCTTCTTTTATATTTTAAACAGAGCAGATCATAGAAGTTATTACATTTTGAACATTCTATAAAGTCAAGAGTTTGAATACTGTTGCCACATGCGTTACAAGTTGACGACATTGTTATAATAATCTATTAATCTGGAGTCTCGTACCAGCGCGTACAACAGCTGATGTCGCGCGCGGGGCCCGGCGACAGCGGTCCCGGCGGTGGGGCGCGTGGTAAGCGGTGAGTCACTGCGGCTAGCGGGCTCGAGCTGTGCGACGATATGTAGCAATCGTTGGACAGAATTATTAAAATATTTTCACTTGTAGCTTGGAAGTGCGTGTCTATATTGCAAATATTCTTCTTTAGATTAATTGTACACTGTTTTTCCATTAGAATGGTATAACATTACCGGATACGTATTCGTCAAAACTGTTTAAACCGATTAAAAATCACTGCGGAAAGCAAACGCGGTCCGTGTGTTACCAAGGCTCGGTCGCCACTTTTGAATAACTTGGCCGATTGGGGTCATATTCACACAGTACATTTGTTTTGTAGAGACAATGGTTCATAACTATATATCATCACGCTACAACACATGGGAGCGGAGTAGTAATCTATATATAAAGCGAAATACCACTTACTGATTGATTAAACACGAAATCTCAAAACTGCTAAAACTAGGATCATGAAATTTGGTCAGATGGTACGAGTAGTTTGTGTAATGTAAGGGACCCGCTAAGAAAGGTTTTTTTGGAAATTTACATTTAAGGGGTTAAAGGGGGAGGGGAAGTTGAATTAAAGAAAAATGGCTGTGAAATTGAGTACAAATATTACTTAATAAAAATTATGAGACACGTGTGTCATATATTTGTAAAATTCAACTTGCGAAAGGGGGTTGAATTTTCGGATGTTTGTAGATCAATCACGCCTTAACGGCTGAATAGATTTGGGTAAAAAACTACAAAAAAAAAATGCCACTTTTATCCCAGAAGACATTTTCGCGGGCAGAGCCGCGGGTAACTGCTAGTAATATATAGAGATAACTCGCATAATAATTATAACTTAAATTACGGGCACATATTATGAAACCAAAACCTCACGACCGCGTCACACCCCAAACAAATAAACGGCAACTGATGCTATCACATATTCCTGAATATTGCATCTAGAATCTAGATCATTCTGAATGCAGATAGGCGAAGTTCAAGAGCGGCTCGATCGATATCTCGGCCGGTGACGTCACATTTCCCCAACTAAAAATATCTCCACTCCCATTACTTGACGAATAATGTGCTCCGTATGCAAATGCTCAAGCTCAAGTTAAGCGATTATCGCTTGTGGGAACGTTTTCGCTTACATACGTTTGTATCTGCACGTTATAAGGCAGCACTTCTATTTATTTCCGAGCGACATTTTTGTAGCAGTAATGTAACGTACATAGTTTCTTGATACATGATTTTTTAAACGATTCGATGTCACCGTACACATGGAGGAAAACCACGGAACACGGATAATATATTATAGCTTTCGTATGTGGACTCCCTTGGTGTGCCGCGATTAAGCGCAACATTTAGCGCACAACGCGCACTATAAAATGTACGCACAAAAAGGCAACTTCAATGTAATATAGACCCGCTGCGCAGTACATAGATATTGCGCCAAAGTCATGGTCAATTCGCCGCAACTTAATATTAATAGTTCAGGAACTCACCTCTCTCGCTGACCGACAAGATGTACACACATCTTTTGTTGGTCGTCATTAATAAACTACACTTTTGCTTAACATCAAGGTGAAGCCTGCTTTGCCGTGCTAAGATTAATTAAATTGCGTGATCAAGCATAAAAAAAATTGCTCAGAGGTAAATAACAGCAAGAGTACTATGCCCCCTTTAGCACACTGCGATAATAAAATCGCGCGATTATACCATACATACTACAGATGGTTAAAATCATATAAATTTACACGTTTATGGCTCCGTGGATATGTGGGTAATGTCTTGTGAGGTGAACAGATATGATTTTAGGGTGTATTACGGCAATACTTTTCATACAGATATTATGTGCGATAAGGTTGAATGAATGCCTTTTCAGAACACCCATTCTATGATGCTTTTAGTTTTAACGGGGGGATGGTTGTGGGTTTACATCAAGACGTTATTGCGATATCATCTAAAATCTGCTGTTGTTTCACACTTTGTTTCTCTATTTTACGTCCGCCGATACAATTCTGGATCGCGATAAGACAATTGAACCAGGTTCCTAACACAGTTTTTTCAGTGGTAGAGCCACGCTGTAGACACTAAAACCCCGCTGTGGGCATCATCGTTGCATTAAGGACTGTAGTGCTGAGGAAATGACAACTCCTCCCATCTCCCATTATTGACTCAATAATGTTACAGGAGGTAAACGCAATATAATATTTAAACACTATCGATGCACCTCTCACTAACCCCTTATCACCTCTCTCCTGATCTTATAACCCTAAAAAGGTTTATTTATGAAAATAGTTGCAAAAACATTTGGCGAAAAAACCAACAAAGTCAATTCCATTAGCCGACAGTGCGGTCACTGAACTCGACAGTCGGCGCAGTTAAAAATATTGAATCCGTGCGAACACATGGCCGCAAATAATTTTGGTGTTACACAGACAACAATTCTACGAATACACCGAAACATTCACTGCAGCTTAAAAATGTAAACTACCATGAAGTACATGATTATAGTTTTTGACATAATTATTTTGCGTTGGCCCTTTACTTATTAAATGAACTTTTGTTATTATCATAGAGCCATGCTGTAGACAGTTTTGTCTACAGCATGAATGGGTCGGCTCACCCGGGTCGTTACTACTGTCTCACAGAAAACTGGCCTAAAGTAGCAGCTTGCTGCTGCGTTTCGTACGGTGAATGAAATATCCGGAGGCCCAAATTCCCACCCCTTCCCAATTCCTTAATTATCCCTTTCCTTTAAGGTCGGCAGCGCGCCTATGACTCTTTTGGAATTGTGGGTGTACATGGGCGGTGGAGATCACTTACCACTTACTTGCTCGTTTGCCGGCCTATCCTATAAAAAAAAACATCAAATCGGCAGTCTATGAATTCTATGATTGCTTACCAAGCAGGATAAAGCGGAGAAGGAAAGACGACGCTAGTCCCTCTTTACTTAATTCTATGATTCTCACCGTCTGTCGTTGTATATCAAATATACAAACACAGATATCGCCAATCTATTTTCAATGTTCCAATCCTAGAACTGAACCACCTCGAGACCATTATATGGTACAGTAGGTATGTACGGTACGAATTCATATCACATATTAAACTAAAGTGTTGCGGTGCGCCTTACTGTCGTCCCTCGTCGAGACACCGCGCCGCTCATATCTGCTGAGTGCTAGTGGACATCCAATCAAGTATTCTGGAGGCCAATTCTCGTAATTTTAAATGTTCAAAATATCATTCCGATCTAGATGCAACTTTCTTGACGCTGAGACTAGATCGGAATGATATTTTGAACATTTAAAATTACGAGAATTGGCCTCCTGGTTAGCTTGCTTTGAAGATTTAATACAGAAAGGTTTCTTAGTGTTCAACTGTGACGTAAATAAATTTAAAAACAACTACTTTGCCGAAGATTCAATATTTGCCACAGGTTAAGCTGAATATCCTGATTTCAATCAAGGTTTATTCATAGGAGTTTCATTATTCAGATCATTAGCTTTAGGTACCTATTTTAATTAGTGATGAATCTAGTTCGTACAGTTATTCATTCACTTTCAGAAAATTTAACGTAAGCAAGAAAGGAATGAATCAGATATTAATTACCTATAACGTTTATACAAAAGTGTTTATAGTTTATGGAAGCTATTAATCCTTGTTGTAAAATTAAATTTATTCAATTAACTTCGACTTGTAACGTAAGGTAATGGAAACATTTATTACTATTATAAACTTCCACAGCTCTAAAATGGTTCCAGATATATATATATATATAATACTTTATTAGCACAGACCGCGGTCGCATTATAAAATATTTTGTACCGCCAAAACGAGTTGGTCAAAGAGCGGCCATATCCATTCATTTTAACGCTCGACAAGGGACTGAATGGAATTAGCAGTTATGTACCTACACAGTTTGTATGATATAAAACGAGTGAGCGAATGATATCGATCATATCCCAAGAGGTTATGAAACTGGATTAGCCGCGATAACCTTTATTAATCAAATTATTGAATCTTTAAATCTTCTATGACTTGATGTATTGAATTAGTACATAAATCCAACTGTCACATGCCTAGTCCTGACCCTACATTGAGACAAAACTCTTGTCTTAGGTATCATGAACTACGAAGGACTAATAATGCCATAAATACACACACAAATATTTGTTTTTGTAGCTAAAGCTCGTAATTATACTGTATTATTTGAACGTAATGTAACATGTTACAATGTAGGCATTCGTATACAGCGAGCTGAGTCTCTCGCCACTTGGTCCGCGAGCAGATTTTAAAGGACGCGCGCCGTAACGTACAATACACGCGAAATTACTTTACCGGGCTGAAATTCGTCACTCCACCCGCGTTCTACACCTACCGCCACCCTTTACTCTCTGAAACAATAAATACGACGCGGCTCGTGTGTTATGTTACGTTAAGATATAATGCTGAGATCAATCGCTAGTTTACACAACAAAGCTGTGACATAAACTCGGGTTTCTGAAATCATGTTTAAAAATCCGGCAGGGTTCTTATAACTGTAGAGTACAGATGTTAATAATAAGCACTACACATTATCACCCCCACCTACAGAATAAACACAGAAAGTAATTTATACACGTCTGTCCCAACATTAATTAGGTTAGGCGAGAGAGAAAAACTTGTGCCGACTAGCGACTCTTCAAACCTCATTAACCTAACGAAAGTGAGGTAGTTCATTGTAGATCTTGAGTACACAGTTCACTCACGGTGATGTAGAAAACTTATTATTTGGTTATTATTCTTCTTAAGAACGAAACATCTACATATTCGTACAGTCGCTGATACTAAAATTTACATTATGCGCTTCGAAAATATTTGTATTTTTACAAATTAGTACAAATATAAAGCAACGTTCGGCCATCCGAGCCGCCATATATTCCGCCGGTCACATAAAGCAAGCGAGTTTAACGAGGCAAATGCAACGCAGTCCAAATAAATAGGCCACATAATGGAGGTTCGATTTGTCAACGCGACAGCGCAGCGCGGGGCACGGAATAAGTGCGCCGACCACACGGTCATTACTGACTGCCGATCAATCTCGCGTAAAGTTGCGTTCACATGAGCAGGCAAAACAGCAATGTCAACTAGAATTCCGCGCGAAATACCAGTGCATAAATGACGAAATTTAAATACTTTATCCTGGATTTCCAACATCTTAAAGGTGGAATTTCTTCTTGAAATTAAAATGAGAACAATCTTCAGCTATATACTCTAATGAACAAGTAGAAGACTAGTTTAATAAAAACACTAAGACCCGAATACAGAGTAAATTATAATTCTTAATATTACATTATTATAGACATTTTTCATATTTTTTTTATTTTTTTTAATTTAAAAGAAAGTGTGAATACTAATCCATACTCTTTACATATCTCTAAAAATAGTAAAGTCTCTCTTTAAAAATAGTAACTGCCGCCGCTGCTGCCAAAAGCTTGTCACGCTATCTCCTCCCAAACTGCTGGGGGTATGGCTCGAGACCGATACCAATCGATGCAGAATAATGTGGGGAAGAAAGTAAGATATGTCTCATATTCGTCGGACTATAAGTTTTTTTTTTATTTTATGTTTTGTGGAAAAACATGGGCAACGCCTCCAGTGCGTACGTACTACATAGGCGATGGAGATTAATTACCATCAGGTAACCCACTTGATCGTATGCCGGCCTATGCTATCTATATATTATATATAGTATATAAGAAAAGAACATTTTTTTTTTTTTTTCTCTATATTATTTTGGGAGTTTTAGCCAACAATGGTATGTCAGTCCCAAGAAAAGAACATACACAGGATGTCGCCGTAGTCGGGTAAAATATGTTTGTAAATATACCAGCTGACTGACTAATTATTAAAAATTGACGACGATCCGAAATCCTAAACCCTGACATTGTTTGTAATAAACTCTCGCGCGTTGTGATTTGGTACATTATAGCTTACTGGTGCGCGGTGAGGTTACTGTAGGCAATTAAAACTTATCGGTATGGATGGCAGGAAGAGTTATATAGCACCGTATTGCGTCGCTGCGAGATTCATTACTTATTTAAGTGTTTTAACGTAGTGAAGCTTCTGTACGTAACACTCTGTTCAGTATACAGATTCAGATGGAGTGGTAGAGCCATAGTTTTATCCGACACGACCGAGGCGTTACCACTGTCTTATAGAAAACCGACGCCAAGTAGCGACGAAATGCGGCCTTTCCTACGGTTAGTAAGATATCCAGATTTCATTTAATTTCTAGTATAACAGTTGTTGTTAAAATCTATTTACTTTGGCGCAGTTGTAATGCGTTGTGACTGAGGCTGACGCTGAGCCGGGTCGGGTAAAAGTGATATTGAGTTTTTCTATTACGAAATACTCAGTATTAGCTCGGAGTCTGGAATTTGTGCCCGGTAAGGCAATAGGCTCGCCCCCTATCACATCATGGCACGGAGATACGCTCGGCGAAATGTGGGTGTACTAGTTACACCTATGCCTACCCCTTCGGGGATTACAGGCGTGAGTGCGTATGTATATATTTAAATAAACCAACATTTATATGTCTATTTCCAGACCTGTGTTATCGCTAATGATATTCGCTGTTTCTTAGTTTTTTTCCCCCTCTAGGGTTCATAGCGAATATTACTCGTGTAATTTTGCATTAGCATTCCTATTTACATGTCTAGTTTTGGTTCTTTTCGCTTTAATTCCAAACATTTCCTCGGTTGTACGTACAAATGTTTATTGTTTTTGTAGCATGAATAACGGAACATTCAATTAAGCAAGCTAGTTAGCTGTAAATGTAATAAGTATCTCAAAGACTAGTAGAAAATGTTCAGCACATGTTTCGGGTACAAAAAGAGATGTAGAATTATTTTATACATCTATTTAGGACTGTCTCAGTGTCGCAGTTGTAAAACGTACACGGTACTCTGTGCCGAGGTCTCTTGATCGATCACCGGGTCGGGTAAATGTGATATTGGGGTTTTCTATTAATACTCAGTATCTGCCCGGAGTCTGGAATTGTACCCGGTATGGCGTCAGGTTCGCCCTTAATCACATCACGTGACGGAAATAAGCTCGTCGAAATGCGGGTGTACTGGTTACACGTCTGCCTACCCCTTTCGGAGATTACAGGCGTGAGTGCGGTATGTATAATTGTCTTATTACAAACATATAAACCACTACAATACAAATAAATGACATTAATTATGCAAATACGATGTCCGAACTGTTTAAAACAGCAATTACGTTATCCGTATTGGATAAGTTCATTTTGTGAACTCCCAATTGTTTTTGTGAAAGCCGCAAACAGGCAGCGGAAATGGAATTGAAATGTTAAATGTTTACGAGTGACAGAAGATCATTTATGTTAGAATGCTTGAGGTTTTGCGAGAATGATGGATGAATCTATTATTATTACAATAATTTATGTATTGTACCTATCGAATAGTATAAGTGGTATTCATACCGTCGTATTCGAATAAATAAATAAATAAATGTTCCATTACACACGCGATAATATGAAACAAATATTTTATTATGAATTTATTACTTAACCACATGATCACATGTTGAATTTACGAATTATTAATGGAATAATAGTATTTTTTAGCCGAATTTCCACTGCTTATGAACACATAGAATGTTAGAACCATTATTGTGTATACTTTTTTAGTTGTATTGCACCAAATAAATGGTTTTCTCTTTCCTTCTTTCTGGACTTAAGATTGAAATATATGTTGCAAGTACTTTATCTGATTGAAACCAAGTGTATCACATTTTAAATACCTGATGTTACGTTACACGAGGAATTTTGTGATGAGAAATACTTTGAGAGTTTTTACAATACTGTACGGTACGAAAAGGTACTTTAGTTTGTTACTCGTAGGCGGATGACTTCGGTAATCCCGCTTCATAAACAAAATCTCATACTTTATCATGGCACGGGAAGGAGTACACTTACGACATCTATTAGATCTATATCTGTGGTATCTCGTTCCTACACAATTATACCACGACGTCGGGATACTAAATCATAATAAAACATGTCGGCAAAGTAAAATTTGTATTCGGTAAAAGTGTCTTACAAAAGCTAGTGAATAATACGACACCGTTTCACGTGAAACGAAATGCTCATAAATAATCACATTTCTCTTATATTCAGACGAAATTTCACGTGATCGTGTGTGAATATGTTTTTCTTATATGTAAAGTAAAAATTATACTCTAGGCGAAATATGCCTCAAATTTGACGATTCGTCCTCACAAATATTCAAAACTAGACCTTTGAAAAGGCTTAATTAACATTATTTTTTTATGTATAATGATTGTTCACAAAATTCTTTAGTCGGATATGTTCACCGATACATGATTAATGATATTTGACTCGATAGAAAAAAATCGTAAACTTTCCTAAAAACGCCCATTTTTACGGTCCCGTCGAAGGATTGAATTAATTTCATTCAGTTTCTATCGAAAATATTTTTACAAAAAAATGTGTGTACTCCCAACAAACATTCAAATACTTCTATGGATTTTATTTTGTAAAAGCGTAAGATTTTTTTTAAAATTATAAAGCAAAGTAAATTTTGGAAGCGCGCACGTCGAGTATGCAAGCATTACAATGGCCTACAATGGCAATGATGTACAGAGACGGCCCTAAACTATACTCCCTAGCGGTTGCTCAAGCTGAGGTCTTCTATAAGGCGCCTCTGTGCTTAATCGCTACTAAATACATTATACATATTTCTGGCTAGAGCGCCATAAGCGCCGGCTTTATTGTCAGGTGAAGCTGTAAAACTAATTTAAGCTAACAACACAAATCCATTCGAAAAAAAACTACTATTTAACTACTACCTTGCCCACCTTATACTATTTACCCGTAGTTGCAACCTTAAAACGGTGGCTAAAAAAGGTAGACATATAACATGAAAGATCAAAATACATTACGTCAGACAATTTTATTGGCCACGTCCCAAGGTCACAGTGAATAGGCCACGTAGCCCAGGAGCCGACCTTCGTTTGCAATGCGTTATAGCGTTCATTCGGTTCATCAGACGCCATCAATCTTGACGGAATAAATAGCAAAGGTCAGCGATGCTCGATGGAAATCTATCGATAAATCATGATTGTCATTCATAATAGTTTTAGCTGAATTAACGATTGATTCTACCGAATACATTTTTAACAGAGAATTATAGATAAGGTATAAAACGGCCGCCCGTGAAGTCATTTTACACAATACAAAAGGAATGATGGGTGTTTGACAACTTTTGAGAAATGAAAGGAAATGTTGGTAGACAAAACCGTTTACAAGATGGTTCTACCACATTCTGTTAATATTGGTATATTGAGGGAGTCTGAGAAAGCAACGTTGGGTACACTGAAATAATAATGGTGCGATATAGTTGTGGAAGGGTAGTTAAATGGTATAAAAGAGGTTGTCGTTATAACTGGAGGTCTTTTGCCCGCAGTCAGTCAGACAGTCTCGAGTTCA
Organism: Mimas tiliae; assembly: GCA_905332985.1. Classification (NCBI taxonomy): domain Eukaryota; kingdom Metazoa; phylum Arthropoda; class Insecta; order Lepidoptera; family Sphingidae; genus Mimas; species Mimas tiliae. The sequence continues at coordinate 943,223 of HG995249.1, forward strand.
GTAAGATCAGTGCTCAGTCGATAGTCCAAGTGTTAATTACGCGGTTGCTATGCTGGTTTACTATTCGGTCCTAGTCGTCTTAGTTATAATTAGAGAAAGTTTTATAGAGAATCCTAACATGGGGTTGTGGTCTGTAAAGTAGTAATATTGTAAATGTAACCAATAAACTATGAGTTAAAGTGACTATTGTCGTTAGGTATAAATAAAATATGTAATACTAGTCTCACGTAACTTCTAGCAATTAACAGACATATCTTACCATACAAGTCAAAAAAAAAATTATCAATAATAATGTATTCAATTCGGTGAATACGCCAACATTTACATATCAATGTATTCAGTTATCATTTATACCACATATCAACACCACGCAGTCAACCTTGAGCATAAATCTAAATTAAAATAAAAAGCCTCACCTCGCCTCGCCATTTGCAATTTTATTTCACACGACGCGGCGGAGCGGTCGTGTACGCTTTAGAAAAAAATATATAATTTGTGAACCAAATGACGTGCGGTGCAAACGAAACAGGCAAAATAACTGCTTCAATAATCCCGGTCTGGCGTGCTCTATATTTACTGAATATCACCATGGGTTCTGTCGTTTATAAATTGATGACGTCGTGGACCGTGGTTGATGTTCTATTTGCAAGAGATAAATTGTGTGATCGGTTCGAACACGATGGAGTGTAGCAGCAGGGTATTTAAGCTTTAAGTCTTCTATGGGCCACTTATAAACGTTTATTCAAGCACTAATTAGTTGAACACGGTTTGTCTCTTTCTAGCTTTCTTATAAGTGGCGTTGACAGAGAAATACAAAAGAGTATTTAACTAATTAGTGCTAGAATAATGGTTATATGTAAGGCTCTGTTTGTCACATATTTGTAGTACCTGCTATTTTTGTACCTGACTATCCAGTGAACACCGAAAATGGTGAAAACCCACCACAGTCGCTTGTTTCTGCTAACCGTGGAGAGATGCAGTGAACATAATGATCATTACCATCGATCAAACCAGGTTTCAAACAAAAAATGCAATCAATTCAGTCTATTAGACGATACTATGCTACAGACAGACCACAAATAGAAAAAAGGAGTTAAACTTATAACACACCTCTTTTTGTTGGAGGTTAAAAACCACATTAAACATGCAAACTACCCCAGATCTGTTTAACATTACGTAACGCTACAGCCCGCTTCGACCCAATTGCGATCCGAGCTTCCCTCCCGCGCGGTGCGGCGCGGCGGCGGACTGGAGTGTACATTCGAATCCATTGGGATTAATTACTCTACCCATATGTTACAAGCAATACTGTATGTTTACGCGTATATTATGTAAATAATCGGTGTATGGTTATCACCTTATTTGTCTTATTTTTATGTCATTATATTTACGTGAATCCTTTGGTCCCCAAGATAGGCAATCCCGTACTTTACATTTACAACCAACGAAAAAAGAGCGTGACATCTTTATTGTTCTTTTTGATCACGTATATATTTTTTTATAGCTGAGGCTGACAAACAAGGAACTGGGTACCTTATGGTGACGCCCACCGTCATAAATATTCACGATATCAGAAGTATCACGGACACGTTGCCGATCTTGATGGAAAGTGGTTGATGTTTTTTGAGTGGTAGAGACACGCTGTAGACACTTGTCTACAGCATGTATGGGCCGGCTCGTCCGGGTCATTACCACTGTCTCACAGAAAACCGGCGTAAAGTAGCAGCTTGCTGCTGCGTAGGCCCAAACCCTCACCCCTCCCCAATCCCTTAATCATGCCTTTCCTTTAAGGTCTGCAACGCACCCATGATTCTTTTGGTATTGTGGGCATACATGGGCGGTGCAGATCACTTACCATCAGGTGACCCACTTGCTCGTTTGCCGGCCTATACCATAAAAAAAGGGATTTATTTTCAGGGTGCTCCGATTTCGGTGACATTCATTCTGTCTGTTGTTATCCAGGCTTAGTGCCAGGGTCCGCCTTTCTATTAAGATGCCTCCACTTCGCCTGATACTGAGCATTCTCCGTAGTGAGAACATTGGCTCTCATGTCTCTCTCTAATATGTCAAGCCAGCGCTTTTTGGGCTTACGCGGAATCGCGGAATGACTATTTTTTGTAGAATACATAGTACGTTGGAATTTTGCCCTGTTCCTTAGGGAGAACCGGCTGTAGAAACCATAATTTAAAATTTAATAGCCCATGGGATTAGAACGAAAGATAAGGAGGGATTTAAATAAGCGTTGCTTCTAAGCTTGGTTAGAAACTAAAGATATTTGGCACTTGAATCTGATTATTGATCACGTGTGATCTAAGGAGGCTAACGTAATGATAATTTCAGACTGTTCATACATACATACATACATACATACATACGCACTCACGCCTGTAATCCCGAAAGGGGTAGGCAAAGGTGTAACCAGTACACCCACATTTCGCCGAGCGTATCTTCGTCGCTTATGTGATAGGGGGCGAGCCTATTGCCATACCGGGCACAAAATTACAGACTCCGGGCTGATACTGAGCATTTCGTTTCAATTACAGACTGTATTCCATAAAAAAGTATTTTGATTGTTATATCTCGTTTATATTGAAATCTTAGGCCGATAAATTTTCTCATGATATTTGGCCGTGCGAGCCACCAGATAATATAGCGACTGCCTGAAAGGTGCATTCTAAAACGATGAGCCAACTCCTCGGAAATTAACTAATATTCTGATTACTATCGGTGCGGTGCGTTCACCTCGCGTTGGACGCTTAATCAGAAAGTCCTTTTAAACTTTGCACGTTTTTTACAAAATCTAATCGTATTTCTACACTTAATAAAATAGAGAGAGAGAGACGCAAAGTTTCACGTTATCATCAAATGCAGTGAGTGAGACACTTTGAGGTTAGCATTTGTTGTCTTTTAATGAATTACCTCCTTGCTGTTATGTTTTATAAGTATTTGGTCTCTTTTATTTAGCATAGCAAGTATCGGAAAACGAGCAAGTTGGTCACCTAATGGTAAGTGATCTCCACTGCCTATGTATGCCCACAATACCAAAGGAATTATAAGCGCGTTGCCGACCTTAAAGGAAATGGCTAATTGAAGGGGTTGGGATGGGGAGGGATTTGGGCCTCCGGATATCTGACTCACCTTACGAAACGCAGCAGCACGTGGTTGAACGTGGTTTATCAAATCAGAAACCCTACGTTATAAGTTGCATGCTATATAAAGGCATAGTATAATTATTATTAATACTTGCATATGCAACGTGTTTCAGAAAGGTGTGGTCATATTTTATGGTCATTACATACACCTTACAGTAATTACTTATGTACTGGTTCTTTTCGAAACCGAGACATTCTAAATTTTCACGTTAATTTTAATCACTCGTTTATTAAGATCGATAAGATTGATCAAATCACTATTAATTATTTCGAACAACGCTCACTTTTTAATAAACGTGAATAACGTGTACGTAACTTGTAATTTAAACAAAAATCAACACCTTAAAGAGACTGTGTGCTGAAGACGATATAGGTACCATCCTCAAGACTTTATTCTCGGTTCTTCCATCTATGATTTTTTCTTCTTACGGCCGACGACCCTCTTATAAGCTATTAGCAGCAGCACCAACACAAATAACTAATTCATTATACTTGTTTTTAGTCAAATACAACATATTTTTAACTCGTAATCATACTTAGATCAAATAAATGCAGACATTTGACAACTGTTTTAATGTTTTTAATAATACAAAATTTAAATGAAAGGACGTCTGAAGTAGGTATCACTTTTATCATTTAGTGTTGTCTAAAGTTGAAAGTTTATATCGACATGTTACTTATTCGATAAAAACGAAAATTCTATAATGATGTCCTATGTTGATTTACGGATTTGGTACTATGGGGATGAAATACTTATGTAGTACACTATACATTGCTTAAATTTACATACAACTTTCAGTAACACATTGTATAATATTTGATTTGAATACGTTTTAAAATTCGATGCCATCCTGAATCCGCCACAAACTTTAGTTTGACGTAAAATTATTTATTTCATTAAAATTTAAAACCCCAAAAACTTCTTTTAACATTCATATATAAATTATGTATATAATACGTACCTACATCAACATTCAACGGTTAAGTGCAATAAAGCTGCAGTAGTCGCGGTTTCATCTCTTTGATCCACGGCCTTTTGCGGTTTTGCAAACGAACTTAGACAGACAGTTTGATAATCACATTTTACTAATGCATTTCGGATTAATTGCATTTGTCTCTTCATAAGTATTTAAGACCACGTTTGGTATTTTGAACAATGATTTTTAATCATTTTGGATTTATTAAACACCATCGCACATTGAAGACGATTGCGTCGCATCGTGATTTCTATTTTATGTGCGACAATCAAGGTTATACACCTTACAAGGTGGTGGGTCCCTCGTATGCGAGAGGCCGGCTGGGTTGGTACCACCGGTTTGTCTATTCTACCGCCAAGCAACAGTGTGTAAGCACTGTTGTGTTCCGGTGTGAAGGACATTGAAAACAAGGTTATTAAATAATTTAAATCGTGTTTTTCAAGCCGAAAACATCACTAATTACATTTCAACCTAAGACCTCACGGGCAGCCTAATGAGACAACTTAAATACTGATTCTGCGTTATTTTCATCTACTCAAATTACAACAGAATTACATTATTAAGGTCAGACAGACATCTTGGTTGACTTTACACTCTTTAATAAATTACCCCTCTAAAGTACAAGTGCAATGTTCCAATACTCAAGTATGTCACTTTAACACGAGCACGTTAACGGTACGTAAATAATGTCGTGAGCTAATATAAACATGAATAATTCTGCCTTTATGGAAGAACATAATATATCAATATTGAAGTGAGCATAAATCAGAAATTATAGGTATATCAACTGTCACCTCTTAAATATGCCTCAAATTTGACGATTCGTCCTCACAAATATTCAAAACCTAGACCTAGACCTTTGAAAAGGCTTAATTAACATAATTTTTTATGTATAATAATTCTTTAACGATATTTGACTCGATAGAAAAAAATCGTAAACTTTCCTAAAAAACACTCATTTTTACGGTCGGTTACGAAGGATTGAAAATTAATTCAATTCAGTTTCTATGGAAAATATTTTTTGAAAAAAAAAATGTGTGTACTCCCAACAAACATTCAAATACTTCTATGTTTTTTTTTTGTAAAAATGTAAGATTTTTTAAATAATAAAGCAAAGTAAATATTGGAAGCGCGCACGCCGAGTATGCAAGCATTACAATGGCAACTTTGCTACCATTTCTCCTTAAGTAAATCTATCCCTGCATTCCTGTTGCAGCTCTCTGCTGTTGAAATCAGACTAAAAATCTTAGCACATGGTCTAAAAGGTATCTATGCATGATTTCCACTTAATATGTATGTGTCTGAAGCAGTGATAGCTCAGCGGGGAGTGATACGGACTGTCGAGACGAAAGTCGCCAGTTCGAAACTAGCCCCAAGAGCATACACCTCTGTCTTTTCTAAGTTACGTGTGTATTAATTGTTAATTATTAACGGTGAAGGAAACACCGTGAGGAAACCTGCATACTTGAGAAGTTCTTCGTAAGAATTTAGGTATGTGAAGTCTACCAACCCGCATTAGGCCAGCGTGGTGGAGGGCCCTCTCAGTCAGTAGAGGAGGCCCGTGCCCAGCAGTAGGACGTGTATGACCTGTGTGTGTGGAACCTGTATTATACAGGGCTGGTATCATTTATGTATGTGTCTAATAAAGTTGTTTGTTATATAACATCATTCGAAATACAATAAGTCAAATTATATTAATAACGGCCGGCACTGACCCCCAGAAACGTGTCAACCAACAAATACGTCCCTGTAGTAGCAGCAGGCAACGTTGCAGAGAAGTGTGAAAGGCTCTCTCAATTTGCATTTTAATATATAGAGATGGAGGGCAATGAGTACAAATATTCAACCGTGGCTTCTCGTCCCTCGGCGTTGTTGGCAGTGGGACGGTCGGTTTAAATAGAAAAGACTGGTAATTTCCCCGCCAGAACCTTCATCAAAGCTATAATTATTATGCGCTGCGCTTTTATTGAGCGCAATAATTAACGTTGGTGTTTTAATCAGACTCGAGTTGCGAACTATTTTAGATTAACTGACAATTACCGATCTGTAGTTTGTAAATATTTATTTAATGGTATTAATCTTAAATCAGCATCACCAGAGGTTGTGTATAAATAACTTGGGAGATCTTACAACATATTAACGTATATTTTGACTTATAAAAAAGTCTAATGTTAAAGACCAATGCTATATTCCTTCACCACTCGCTTAGAAAATAATACACCAATCTACAGAATCGTCACAAAAACATTTACCTGAAATGCATTTTCCATCGCATTAAAATACATATCTATCGAAAACACTTAACAACGACGGCCGTAATGGTTGGTTGAACGCTCGCATGTTGACTGTGGGGGTCCTTCCCCCACGGCCCTCCCCTGCAACCGCGCATGTTCCCCCACGCCCACAGCGCTCTTAAAGACTTCAGGTCAGTGGATTCCAATTTAAAGCCGATTTCATAACCGCACGCCATGCTCATTTGTGATAGTGTGCGACAGACCTTAGTTGGTTTGCCGAATTGACTCCGTGAGTGTGGTAATTAATTTAATGTGAGCCGTTTTCAGTGCTAATTTATTACAGTTAATCCGTTATATTTCTCGTCTATGTTACGAATGAGTTAGTTGTTAGAAGTGAGCGGGCGAGTAGTCGGCTGCGAAGCGAGAGGCCGTGGGTTCGATTCCCACACCGAGACAAATGTTTGTGTGAACCACAAATATTGGTCTCGGGTCTGGGTGTTGTGGGACCGCAAGTCCCTCGTAGTTCCTGATACCCACGACACAGGTTTACCTAGTGTGGGTCAGAGCTATGTGTGTGACTGTTGGGTGTATTATTATAAAAAAAAAAAAAAAATCAATTGTACTTTATAATAACTTTACCATAATTTATTACATATCTTTCACACAGTGTAAAAAAATGTTCAATCTCCGACCAAAGTCATGAGAAGAAATTTAATCTTAAAAAGAAAATATGCAGAAGTTGAAGAAGAAGCCAATATTCCCCAAAAGAAGTAACCGAACCTTGAATGGAAAACAAGGCCATAAATAAACAGCGGAATGACAACAGCACGTGACCCGAATCTCTCGGCTCGGCCGGTTGAGACCTTGGCCGCGGTCGGATTGGCCGGCGGCCAACGCGCGTCCTTACCCGCACTTTCACCGGCTATCGATTTTGGAAGGTAGCCGAGAGACAGGCCTCCCGTCGCGTGGACAGTGACGAGCCATTTTTTCCCCGCCCGGCACTGTGATTACGATGAGCTAGCTGCCTCGTCGATCCTGCCTGCCTAAACTAACTGAGCGAAGAACCCCGTTGTTAGAGCAACATAATTTATTCTTTTTTATAGCGTACCTAGGCCGGCAAACGAGCAAGTGGGTCATCTGATGGTAAGTGATATCCAACGCCTACAATACCAGAAGAATCATGGATGCGTTGCCGACCTTAAATGTAAGAAATAATTAAAGGATTGGGAAAGGGTGGGGTATTTGGACGTCTGAATATGTTACTCACCGTACGAACGCAGCAACATGCCGCTACTTTACGTTGGTTTCCTGTGAGACAGTGGTAACACACGGTCGAGCAGGCCCATTCATGCTGTAGACAAGACTGTATACAGCGTGGCTCTTACTTTTATAATATAATACTGGACTATAAAAGACTCAATTTTTTTCCCCGGGGTGATGAGCGCAGTCCAATGTCATGCATTAATATAATAAAATATTAATAAATAAATATACACCCAACAGTCACACACATAGTCCTGACCCCACACTAGGTAAACCTGTATTGTAGGTATCAGAAACTACGAGGGACTTGCGGTCCCACGACACCCAGACCCGAGACAAATATTTGTGAATCAGACAAACATTTGTCTAGGTGCGGGAATCGAACCCACGGCCTCACGCTTCGCAACCGGCTACTCGCCCGCTGCGCCACGGAGGCTGTCGCTGGAGCACTTTCACCACGCATTGCTTTGTAATTCAAGGTTCTGTGTGGTGTTGCTGCGGTTTATGGGCAGGTGTGGGCGCTTACCATCAGGTGAGCTATTTCCTCGATTATTCAGGTTAATAAAAAGATATATTGAAATAATAGAAAATACAAAAAGTAATAATTTTATATCCCCCGTCCCATCCTACGCAACCATCTACGCGGGAGTCCGACTCGCACTTGACCGATTATTTACGACAGTCGGCCAACCTAACATCAACCTTTGGGGGGAAGACCAGCATAGTTTATAAAGGTCGCTATCGATATAGCTTGTCTTTAATTCATGTTCAAACAATTATTCATTTTTTGTCTACCATCAGCCCATTGTTAAATTCAACTTATTGTTACAGAATTCCGACGGATAAAAATGAACTTTTGAAGGACATTCAATTAGTATTTATTTTTCAACTGAAGACTGTTGCTAACACTTTCACCACGTATCGATTTTGGACATACGCCGAGGGTTGAGTTCGCCAAGTTTGGCACGCTTCGGTAATAGGATGAACTCATTTAGTTTATTTGTACTGGCGCGGTAGCTGTAGCTTCATTCATGAGCGGAATTGTCGTAAACTTTATTTTTATCTTTGTTCCCTTGTGTACGGACACTAGGTGTTAGGTCATTTGTATGCTAGGCCGTTTAGGTTGGTACAACCGCTTTGTCTAATTATGCCGCCTAGCAGCAGTGTATCGGCACTGTTGTATTAGTATTATGAAACTTATCATGTCTCCCGGGATGACGAGCGCACACCAGTACCATGCAGTGCTTTGTAATTCAAAGTTCTGTGCAATGTTGCTTCTGTATATGGGCAGGCGTAGCGCTCACTATCAGGCGAGAGGTGTGTGCTCTTTTCGACATTCTATATACATGTTATTTATTTTAATCAATAAATAACATCATTTTGAAGACCTACTACTGTCTTAGATTAGAACTCTAGTGCCATTGAATCATTGCTAGTATGTTTTAATTATGTAGTGGTTAATCTAAGTGTCTCTTTTCTTTTACAGTTTGCCGTACTATGGAGCAATAAGAAAGATATTATCCAAGGCTTGATATAAATAAGAGGTAGAGCCACGCTGTAGAATGTTTTATCTATGATGTGATAGCCCCACTAGACCAGGTACCACTGTCTCACAGGAAACTGACGTGAAACAGCAGTTCACTTTTGTGTTTCGTGCAGTGAGTAAGATATCCAGGTGCCCAAATCCCCATCCCCTTCCCCAAAGTTCGGCAACTCATTTATGATTCTTCTGGGTGTTATGGGCTAACAACAGGTGACCCGCTTCCTTGGTAACACCATTTTTAGACTAGTGAGCTATCTGATGAATCCATTTTCAATTTACTGGCAGCCAATTACAATTTTTCTATTGAATAAAATTTTAAACCAACCCGAACAAACTAATTCAAACTCTGTATAAGGTATGGAAGGTCTAAGTACTTTATCTGCTTAATGGTAAGGGACTACATCTAGGGTCCGAATATACCTAAATCAACAGATTACTAAGTCCAGGTCGCACACAACAAATACGTTTGTTTCGTCTATCCTTCGCTTTTTATTTTAACCAAACAATACATTATACGAGATAATTGTTTACCTAAACAAGAGACGCGTAATAGAGTTATATAAATCTGGAATCCTATTACAATTGTACACAACATTAAATATATTTGTGTACAAAACATTATTTTTACGGACGCTGCGCCGTGCCGCGATCGATGCCGAAATCCTAAACCAATATTATTGTAAAATTTTGTTCACGAATATAGATGTATTTTTGTAATAAATACTTTGTTCAAAACATGTGCGTTGCCAGGGTCATGGAATGTGTGTCCCATATGTAATACACATATGAGCTTAAAATAAAATGTTAAACTTTAAAATAAATTCTTAACATCGAAGTTATGAGAAACTCTCTTTTCAATTAACATAAAATAGCTACAAACACAACTGAGCACTTAAAAATTAATCCATTAAGATCATTCAAAGTTTCCGTCCGCAAGTCGAGTCTTTGCAAATTTCGGCGGAACATTAAATTATTGGAAGTGGGATGCGAACACCCTCCTATTTCTTATTTTAAGGTCAAACTCAGTGGGACCGCAATATGGTCTGCGATGATAAGAAATGCAGAAAGGATATTGCAACACAACATTATGGTAAAACGATGTTTCAACAAATAAATTGTGTTTGAGCCATATTACGACGATACAATCCACACTGAGATTTATGAGTTGAGATTGTAATAAGATTTGATGACTTAATTGCTTTGGTTAAGTTACTCACGTCCATGACTGTATTTCTTCTTCTTATTTATATCAGTCTTGACTGAGTGGTTGCGGTCATCATGTAGTATGGTTATGGGTTAATGTGGCTCATCTCAAGTCGTCTCGCCATCTCTCCCGGTTGCTAGTTATTCTAGTACACCCATGCAAGGGACTACTAATGACTGAATTTATTTGGTCGGTTCATCGCATGGGCGCTCTTTCTCGGACTCTGGTTCCCTTTACTCTACCATGACTGTGCAATACTGTCTTTATAAGAAAAGTGCGTTTCTGGGATTTCTTGCTAGGAATCATTCCAAAGAAGAACTTCCGACGATATATTCTATTTTAATGTGAGTTTTATTTCCTGAGATGTGCTACAGAATATGTGTCCTTGTAAAAGCGCTTATTGGATTACAATTTGACTGCGTTTTGTACAGTCAGTAAGATAACCATAAGCCCAAAAAATACCATACACTCATTCTTTTGCTGAAAGATTGTACAACTTCTCATAATTCCTCTAGTATTGTGAGTGCTCATGCCCCTCATTTGCCATGAGCTAATGTACTAACTTACTCATTATCTTATTTACTGCAAAATTAAGAATTACGAATAAATCCTGCTCATTTACAATGTCACGACCAACTCGAGAAACTTTATAATTGACAATGACCTAATTTATTAATCTCTTGCAACTTGAATGACAAACGCTAACCTTATTTGTTACAGTTGAAAATTATCCGTTACGTCCACATGGACAGTGTAATATAGTAAGTGTTCTGCGGGGTAAGGCAGGGTGTGGTGTCGCAAGAGGCAGTCCGTAGGGGAGCCGTTACCTGAATTTATCTCGACAGTTAGCGCACCGGCCGCGTGGCCCCGACACTCACTCGATATTTTCAAAGAGTTACGCCGGTAGCATTTCATTGTGAATGCAGCCGAAAATATTTTATGACTTGATCGATGAATAAACGGAGCAGATTCTCAATTCGACGCATTTTTTACTCTGCTAAATGTGGACCGATTTGGATGATTCTTTTTAATCGAAAGAGTGTAGCTCCAAGTTGGTCTCATTTTAATTTTAAGAAGAAATTCAACGGTCTCGGTGGCGCAGTTGTGATGCATACGCGTTACGATTGAGCCTAACGCTGAAGTCTAGGGTTCGATCCCCAGTTCGGGTAAAGTGGTATTGGGTTTTTCTATTCCGAAATGCTCAGTATCAACCCGGAGTCTGGAATTTGTGCCCGGTATGGCGATGGGCTCGCCCCCTATCACATCGTGGGACGTAGATACGCTCGGCGAAATGTGGGTGTACTGGTTACACCTCTGCCTACCCCTTCGGGGATTACAGGCGTGAGCGCGTGTGTATGTATGTATTTTTGATAAAAATAATTTATCGTCAAATTACACAGTAATTATCCTATGTAGCTACTGCCGAACTTTCTCTCGCATTACGGAATGATTAGCGCCTCAGACCTCCATATGGATCCAGATTCGATTGGTGGTTTAACGGTTCTATTGGAATCTAGTGTCCAAATAATTTATCGAACTTTAGTTTAATGCGTACAATAAATGAATTTAGTTTAAAATATCATCAACCTCTGATGTCATAATGGACAACGAGGGCCACATTATTCGTGCGATGAAAATGAATTATACGCACTCACTCACGCCTGTAGTCCCCGAAGGGGTAGGCAGAGGTGTAACCAGTACACCCACATTTCGCCGAGCGTATCTTCGTCCCATAATGTGATAGGGGGCGAGCCTATCGCCATACCGGGCACAAATTCCAGACTCCGGGCTGATACTGAGCATTTCAATTTAGAAAAACCCAATACCACTTTACCCGACCCGGGGATCGAACCCGAGACCTCAGCGTCAGCTTAATCGTAACGCGTACGCATTACAACTGCGCCACCGAGGCAGTAAAAAAAATAGCAAAATGAATTATTTCCTAAAAATTACCGTACCCTATTACGTAGTTAGCATGAGAACGGATTAGTTCCAATAATGGCATGAATATTTCATAAAGAAATTCTTAGAATGGTATTTTAAAAGATGCCTAAAAAGGGAACCCTTTTAGCGACACATAAATCAAGCCGTTTCGAATTCTTCGAGACGTAACATTCCAAGGTTGGTAATGCCATATATATAATTTTACATGTTTCATTAGAGAGTCTCCGTGGCGCAGTGGGCGAGGAGCCGGCTGTGAAGCGAGAGGCCGCGGGTTCGATTCCCGCTCCGAGATAACATGCCTGTGTGATTTTTCAAATTCTAAATCTCCAATTTTTTGTTTCGGTTCTGGGTGTTATCTCCCCAGAAGGGTTGACATCAGGCAGGCGGCCGGTCGTAAAAACTACAAGCCAAATCTCTCTGTACCATGTGTTAAAAGCATGTTGCGCCGACCCCACTGCGAGTGGGATTAGGGCAGATGAAGGAGTGTTTCTTTAAAGAAATCAAACATGAATACATAGTAACAAAGTTAAATAGCAAATCGTAGATTCTACTATCTCTAGGTATATTTAGCTATGTCTGTGTTTAAAACATAGTGAAGCATACAAATAATTGGCCAGCTTGTATTAACTTTATTCTTAGCTTGAGAGTAATATATAAAAAAATGTATCTAATATTTCTGATAATTTAATCTTTAACTATGGAATAAGCAATAAGAAATAAGCAAAGCGTAGATTGACTCAAATCGACCGTAACAGTTAAAACGTTCGTAACAATAGTTCACGTTATTTAAGGGTTGTTCAATTCTTTAGTACTTACTGACAATACGTCCAAATACATAAGTTTCTTAAACGATTGCTTCTTACGTACTTTAACTATAACTGTTTAAAATACACACCCTATGTCCAGCGTAGAATCACCAGGGTAGAAGAGCTATTTAACCTGGCAAGAAATAGAAAGGAATATGCGGAGTTGACAGCCAACATTCACTAGTGAATAGGCACCGCAAGAGAGAGATGTCCAGCGTTGTACATAAATAGAAACAATTAATTACAAAGCGATTATTAATTTAAAGAATTCCTTATTATTTCTCCAACTAAATCGTTTTAAAATAGAAATAATTAGACGGGTAAGAATGTTGTTTAAGAAATATTTAAGCAATGTTTATACTATTTCTCGGAACAAAATCGATTATAATGCTTTCCCAAAAAAGTTTAATTTAAAGGCAGCATTAAGTTAAGACGGGTGGATGAGGCGCGGCCATGATTTCCCCAGGACCTTAGCCGGGGGTAATATTTCCAGTCACGAAACTGTCCTGTTTCTTTGCGAATCATTCCGATGATTTACATTTCGTCGAGAATGGGTCGGAATAACTTTGCACTTAATATTTTTTTACGAAATAAATACTTCAACAACGGAATTGCTTTGTGTCGTTATTTCGCAATACAAAAAAATAACTACATTTAGTAATTATTAAAGTTATCATCAAAAGACCGCCTCCGTGGTACAGTGGGTGGTTAGGCTGTGAATCGAGAGGTCACGGTTCGATTCCCGCACCAAGACAAATGTTTGTGTGATCCACAAATATATGTTTCGGGTCTGGGTGTTTTAGCCCCAGAAGGGTTGACGTCAGGCAGGCGGCCGGTCGTAAATACTACAAGCCAAATCTTTCTTTAACATGTATTAAAAAGCATGTTGCGCCGACCACACTACGAGTGGGATAAGGGCGGAAAAAAGATCACCAACGGCGATGTTGCTAAATATTTCTAAAGTCAGCACAAGTTGTACTTCGCCGTAGCGAATCGGATGACGAAAATAGTCTCCAAATTGAGGTATAATTTTCACTTTTCCGTGCACCGGTAGATATTAGTGCTTTCACCATATTTATTCTCCCAAATGCAATATACTAATTTATACGTTAGGCGTTAGCGCCTACACTTAAGAGGCTTAGCGTATGTTACACAATGTCCAAGTAAATGTTATAAAATATGAAATACAAATTAATAATCACGCTTTCACTAAAGTACGTAAAAATGGTACTTCCTAAATTGTCTGTTTAATACGTTACTTGGCAGATATAATTCATAATGAAAAACAAGCTTTTAAGGGTCTAATTATAGTGATAGACCACGCCGCGCCGTGCCACTATAAAGCCAGTTTTCAACATATTATTAGTAACTTTATGGACTACATACGTAATAAACTATACATCAACTTTCCTTTCAATCCCCAAGGGTTTAACCCACGAGATGGAACCAAGCGTTCTCAATATTTCCCCCCTGTCCACCCTTTATAATTGACACGAAAAGATTAATTTGCATTTTTATCGTGTCGGGTGCGAATTAAAGAGAAGCAAAAAAAAAATGAATTTAAATTGAAAACTTTGCATATTATACTGTACAATAAGATCTTTCATTAATATGGCACGCAAACCTTGTTATATCAACATTTTAAATTGCAATTAAATAATTTCTTACACTGTATGGCAGTACAAATGTATGGTAGCTTGTGGTAGTTACGAGTATAATTTTCAGTTATGTAAGGGGTTTGTATTGCGTATTTCGTGATGTTTTATTGGTTAAAATTATGATCGCTGTTAAACTATGCAACCATTTTTCCCAGCTTTTATGGGCAGGTTAACTTATCGATTCCCTATGTTGATTCATATAAGCAGTAGTCATGTTATACCAAAGATCTATATATATAACTATAAAATATTCAAACTGGGCGCCGCATAGTAAAATATTTTATTTTATTTTCGGCAACATACAGTCACATACATCAACAAATTAAGTTAATTAATATTTACAACTCACACACACACTTAACAAATATGACAACAAATTAAATGCTTCTATAATAAAAATGTGTCATTGTACTGTAATCCTAGACGTGACGTCATCGATGCAGTTTTCTATATATATATATATATATACATATTTTAAAACACCTTCTGATATCTAGGACGACATGATTAGTTGTCAAGTTTCCTATAACCAATCTAGGTGACATCGGATGCGCTGGATGCGCTGCGTTCCGATGAGATGGCGAGCTGGCTTGTCGTGTTATACAAGTTAATCGAATGACACGGACGGTACAGTTGTGTTATAATATCGTTAGGGGTCCGTAGTTTTCAACACTACTGTATATGTATGTATAGTTAGTCTTATCAAAAATAACTCGTCCGATCACTAATTTAGTTTTTTTATGGCATAAACCTGCAAACGAGCAAGTGGGTCACCTGATGGTAAGTGATCTCCACCGCCCATGTACGCCCACAATACCAAAAGAATCATGGGTGCAAAGAATCATAGCCGACCTTAAAGGAAAGGGATAATTAAGGAATTGAGAAGGGGAGGGGGTTTGGGCCTCCGGATATCTCACTCACCGTACGAAACGCAGCAGCAAGCTGCTACTTTACGCCGGTTTTCTGTGAGATAGTGGTAATGACCCGGACGAGCCGGCCCATTCACCACTCAATAGAGTATCTGAGTGATCTGTGTAGTAAGTTTCAAAATTGTGTGGTAGGGCGCGTAATTTTCTAGCGCTACACATTATAATTATTATGCAACATCGCTTCGAATTTTGGAGAAGTACCAAAAGCATTAATTACACATAACTAAACTAAAAACGAGTAAGAGGACTTATGGACGGCATAATATGTAATAATTCACGCGCACACACAATAACTCGGCGTTGGTGTTGTCAACGCTAATAACCAATGTGTTTGGAGTCCGAGGAGACGGGGACTTGCCGGCCAGATGTACTGTTTAATTAAATAGCGGACGGGTTGTGTAATGGGGAATGATAGAGTGCAACTGTGCCAGTAAGGAAGTGTACATAATTATTTGAATAACAATATTAATTATTGAAAGCGCTATGCACGCTTTATATATGAATGATACTGACTATAAATCATTATAATAAATAAAAACTAGTATGTTTTTCATTCAATTTCAAAATAATGAAGTTATGCAATTATTTTCCCACGAGAGTGTATGGAATACGTTAAAATATTGTGGACAATGTATTTTGCATACTATTTTAACTCATATTATCTCGTACAACATAATTCGTACGAACAAAATAATCAAATAATCGCAAACATGTTTACCGTAGAGCATTGTGGCTACGAAATACGCTACGGCGCAAGATCGGCTACGAGCATCTACGAATGGCGCTACATTATTACCATACCGTTTGAGTTATGTGGTAACATTATGGGAACGTGGATACAATAATACGTTGGATGCATAATGTAATCGAATATAGGTACAAAAGGGCGTAAAAGGCAGTTATGTATATTGCAAACATTATATAGACAGCTTAATAAAAATAGTTAAATCAAAAAATAATACACCGCAAGCTTAAAAAAATTAAAATATTTAAAATTCATTTTCATTTGAAAAGTGTTGAACAGCGTACTGATATGACTTATTGACGAAGCAGGGCACGCACGCGGCGCGGCGCGTTTGGTGTACTTAGACACTGCAACTTGTTACCTTGCTCTGGCTCCGAATCATCGCTCTTACTGAGGTAATCAATCGAAATACGGTTTACAAACAATAAAATAATTAAAGCATAAAAATAAATATCATTATTTTTATAGTCTCATTTTCTTATGCGAGTTACTTCATTACATTTGAATATCGATTCTGATATCACGGTTAAAACGCCGAACAGGGTTTTTGTTACATATTGTATAAATCTTGTAAGCCACCAGGAGCCAGGAGCCAGGAGCCAGGAGCCAGGAGCCAGGAGCCAGGAGCGTAAGCAAATATATATCCACATTTCAGTTAGCTCTATTGTATTTGGTTTAATTCTCAGGTTGTAACATAAATAATAAATAAATAAATAACACCCAACAGTCACACACATAGTCCTGACCCAGTAAGAAACGAGTCTTGTGTCGTGGGTATCGGGCACTACGAGAGACTTTCGGTCTCACAACACCCAGACCCGAAACAAATATTTTTGCGGGGATCGAACCCGCAGCCTCTCATTTCACAGTCGGCTACCCGCCCAAAGCGCGGAGGCTGTATAGTTATTTGTTTACATTTCTGGCTCAAACATGGCGATTACACTTTAAACGCATTTTTTGACAGACTGAATGATTTTTAGACTATGCTACATACATTTTATTACAGATCCACATGACTCGTGAAAAACAATCTAACTCACAGGATGTTTAGATTCACACGATCCTTGTCCCCAACTGTGTGAACTGCACACATGAGCGAATTTGATATAAAAAACAAACAACAATTCCTCCAGGACGTCTGATACAGAATGTATCGCATGTTTCAAGTGTTATTGAACGAATGGCATGTAATTGAATTTTTCTATTGACGCTTGGCTGGCAGTTTGAATGTTGAAAATAGATTTATGAAGGAATCTTTTGTGCTTTGTTCGCTTTTTAGTCGACAAAAAAGAAAGTTTATTTTATCGTATCGTATCGAGCGTATATTTTTTTCCTGAATTTCAGTAGTATGCAACTGTATACGCTTTTACATGTGATTTATGTGATTATGTTAAAATCCACCGATACACAGGATGTAAAAAGAACTTTTTCTGAGAAAATCAGATCCATGACTTACCATTGCGCCAGTAAATTAACACTCTGCCATCTATCATGTATTTATGACCATTGATTGGATTACATTTAAATTAACAAATATTAAATGTTATCCAATTCGATAAAAAATACATAAGTTAAGAAAAGAAATGGGACTAATGTCAGTTGTGGCGATAGGCTCGCCCCTTATGACATCAACGGATAGAAATAAGTTTGGCGAATCTGATTGCCCTAGTCGCACTTCTGCCTATCCCTTAGGGTATAAAAGCGTGAGTGAATACTATGTTAATCCAACTGGAACTAATATTATGAACCAGCTGTTTCCTTTTATAAAATGAAATATAATATACGTTTGAGGCGTGTAAAGGCAATTCGTACAAACTATTACAGTTGTGTGGTACGATTTAAAGGCAGTTAATCTTCAAGATGGACGAACTTTCGCCCGCTCGCTCCTTACTTTCCAAATGGCAACGCTCCAAACATTGTGGTACATGTATTTTAAAAATAGTACTTTTTCTCAAGATAGTAATGCAAAGGTAGTTTGTACGAGCGTAAGTTGCATTAACTATCCTGGGAACTGATACGCGCGTATAAAAAAAATAGGTAATTCACCTGAATATTTTGATGATCAGGACAGACCCTGACATTGAGCCGGGATAACGCCAAGCAGAAAGAAAGAAAGATTTAGACGTTACCTATTTATTTCAAGTTATTATTTGACGCCACAAAAGCTCAGCGGAGCAGCAGATGTGCACATAAAGCAGTTTGCATACGGTTATTTTAATTTTACTTAATATTGTATAATTTTCATCCCATCATTAGTCGCATCCATATTTTAGTCCCAACGTTTCGAAAACCATTAAAAAAACGAAAAATAAACCGCGATAAAATCCGTATAAACTAGTTTTATTTTAATTACGGTATCATCATACGAATCATGCGTACAAATCAGTAATTGTCAAAACTAAACAATGTTTTAATCAATAAGGCAATTATCATACAACACCAGGCGGGTGGTCTACTGAAGGTCGCGTGTTAATGTGCGGTCAAAACTAATATCCAGCACAAAAACAGACAATGTCCGACTGACCGACCGACCGCCACTCTAGATTGGTTTTCCGTTTGTATTCCGAATGGTAGCGTATTTTCACTTCCGCAGTTGAAATGTTCATTCATATTAAATCATATTTCGGTGGATCTGTGATTTAAAACTGTGACAAAAAATAAAGCCAAGTAATATTTTGTGACCTGTGTCATGACTTCATAATTAAGAACACGGATACCTTTACTTGGATTCTGCGGCCAAGATAGCATCAGAATTTTCAAGAAATCTGACGCACATGGCTTACCATACTGGGCCCGATAAGACGTTTTAACCAACGAAAAAATTGGAGGAGGTTCTGAATTCGACGCATACATTTTATTGTATGTATAACCACGCATAACTTTTTACGGATTAATCTAAATTAGATGATTCTTTTTTCATTTAAAATTAATTACCATCTCTCTGATTCTAACTACTATACATTTATTGCACATAACACCAAGTGCTCATTTTTTTTTTATTAGATTTAATGACGAGACGAGCAGGTCGCTCGCCTGATGGTAAGCGCCACGCCTGCTCATAAAAAGAAGCAACGCCACACAGAACTTTGAATAAAACACTGCATGACACTGGACTGCGCTCGTCACCCCGAGACATAAGGTGTTAAGTCTCATAATGCCCAGTAATTACACTGGCTTCAATGTCCTTCACACCGGAACACAACAGTGCTTACACACTGTTGCTTGGCGGCAGAAATAGACAAAGCGGTGGTACCAACCCAGCCGGTCTCTCGCAAACGAGGGACCTACCACCTTGTTCATTTATGAAACCAACTTATATTACCAGGTTCTACACAAAAGTAAGTCCGATACAGTTTCAGTAACAAGACGATCCAGGCAGTATTTCCACGTCGGTAACAATGAAGGATATGAATCGATCGATCTTACGTGATCTGCGTGTTGAATACCGACGAACCGTTACTAGAACTATTGTTATAATACATTCTAGCTGTTGTTACGAAATGCTCAGTATCAGCCCGGAGTCTGGAATTTGTGCCCGGTATGGCGATAGGCTCGCCCCCTATCACATTGTGGGACGGAGATACGCTCGGCGAAATGTGGGTGTACTGGTTACACCTCTGCCTACCCCTTCGGGGATTACAGGCGTGAGTGCGTATGTACATTCTAGCTGTTTAACGCTTTGATGGCAGATTATTGGTACTATTATTTGATGAAGTTTGTAGCAAGGGTTGACTGGCTTAAAAAGAGTTTCTGAATTGCTTCCACGCAAAATACATACTATATTTGTTTGAATGTCCTAGAAGTTTTTTTATTAGCTTGAATGACATAGAACTTTGAATTACAAAACACTAAAGGGTACTCTGGACTGCTTTTGTCACCCCGAGACATTAGTTGTAAAGTCTTATAATACTCACTAATATCACTGGCTTCTTGTCCTTCAAACCGAAACACTACAGTACTTACACACTGCTGTTTGGCGGCAGAAATAGACAAAACGGTAAAAAAAAACAAATATAGTTCTACAGGATGCATCCAAATAATTAAAATGTGATATGCACTACATAATTAATTTAGATTGGACATCCGAAATATTTAATGACACCAAAAATTCAACGAAAATATCAAACCTCGGAACTTTTGTTTTAATTTTACTAGGGGCTTTGCCCGTGTTTTTCAACAAAACATAAAAAAAAAAAACTTAAAGTCCGACGAATATGAGACATAATATCTTACTTTCTTCCCCACATTATTCTGCATCGATTGGTATCGGTCTCGACCCCATACCCCCAGCGGTTTTGGAGGAGATAGCGTGACAAGCTTATCTTAGCTGGCGGCGCCAGTTACTTTTTTTTAGAATAGAGAGATTACGGTTAGATTAATGTAAATATTGTTGTTGATTGTAATATGTTTTTAAGAATAACAATATCCCAAGGGACAAATCCCTCGTACTTAAATAAAATGTACAAATACGTGTAACTCCTACACATGGTACAAGTAGACAAAGCTATCGAGTACGTTTAAATCGTTTACAAGGCAATTGTCCGTTATCAAAATCCAATCGTGCGCGGAACAATGGCGCGGGCGGCGCGGCGTGAACTAACGCTCCGCCGTACACGCGTATTGAATATTTAATGCAAAAATGATCCCGGAGTGGGCCGGGATCACACACAATGGTTAGAAAGGATTCCAGGTTGATATTGAGGAATATATGTACAGTGGTTAATGTGGTTTGTACGATGTTAATCGTCAATTATTGAAAGTAGCAGGAAGTAAGATATTTATAATGGAAAACAAAAATAATATATACAATAATAGCTAATTATGGTATCGCAGCATACAGCTATATCATATTTTACTATTCATCACCCAGCTTAAACAAAACACTATAATTTTCTACAGTACAAAAGAGAAACAAAAAATAAAGTACATGTGGAGAAGGCGGACCCTAGTATTAAGCCGAGATAACGCCTGGCAGAAAGAAAGAGAGGTGTTTAAAAAAAGGGAAGGTGAGAAAACTACTATCCAGGTTATAACAGTATTTGCCTACAAAAATCATTTTAATAAAAAATATCGGCGACTCTAAATTATATAAGTTTATTTATGTCTTTATGTTTTTTGATTTGATTTTGATTTTATGTGTTGTTTTTATTGGAAAAACACCAAAATCGGCGCATAGATGTCTAAATTTTAGTATTTCATCAATGATTTCACCCCCTTAGGATTCACCGTCCTATTTTCGGGATAAACAGGAGGCTATGTCACTCTCAGGTCCATAAACTATGTGTATACAGAAAATTTTAATCCGTTGCTCGTCTTCTGCGTGAAAGAAAAATAAACCAACAAACACATACGCACTCACGTCTGTAATCCCCGAAGGGGTAGGCAGAGGTGTAACCAGTACACCCACATCTCGCCGAGCGTATCTCCATCCCATGATGTGATAGGGGGCGAGCCTATCGCCATATCGGTCACAATTCCAGACTCCAGGTTGATACTAAGCATTTCATGATAGAAAAACCCAATATCACTTTACCCAACCCGGGGATCGAACCCGAGACCTCAGCGTGAGCCTTAGTCGTAACGCGGACGCATTACAACTGCGCCACCGAGGCAGTCTAACAAAAACAACTTTCGCATAATATAATATTAAAATATAGATGTAGTGTCCTATCCTTGTATGAGTCCCTAAAACCCTATAAATTGACCTATAATCCCGAGATTAACCGACCCCGAATTTGGTTGAGATCCCGGGATCCCTTACGGCCCCGATCCACTTCCACATCAGTACACGTTACTGTTGGATGTACTGTTTAAGAAGATAAGTGTAAACATAATATGGCTGTTGTGTACGAACAAAACAGTGTCATTGAATCTCTGTCTGGTAAATGTTGCGTTTTATTTTTTATTTTTATCCTAGCTCGGCAAAGTGACTACGCTACACCTGATGGTAAGTGTAGCACAATCTAAGAATACTGTCGACCAACGACAGACGATGTGTCTATTGTAGGTCGGCAAAATTATGCCGGCCTGCTTAATTGCTTCTTCACACTCTGCTTAAAGGACATCATATTTATAGGAAGGAGGGAACACCTGTGCCGGCAAACTGTTCCACAGCTTGGTGGGCCGACAGAAGTGAGATTTTGCAAACTTTTTAGCATTACAAGTCAGCTTTCATGGAAGAGGGAGCAGATTAATCACCTGATGGTAATTGTAACCACTGTCGCCCATGAATACTCACAAAATTCAAGAAATGGTAAATTTGTTGCCATTCGTTCATCGTTAATGGTAAATTACAAAACGCTTTATAGCATATTCAATTAGGTACAAATAAACCGAAAAAGGAAATAAAAACATTAATAACAAATCCATAATGGCCGATATCATTGCTTCAAGACAACATAGCATAGAAAAGTAACTTTTAATAACGTTGGTGCATATATTGATATATGTACTATTTTATTTACAGTAAGTCATGCCTAAGTACAGTATTGTTAAGATCGAGACAATTTTCTTCGAAACAACATTCATCACACTACTAAATTTAATATTCAGACTTGGTTCTCGATGCGTCAATGTCCTCTCCACGGAAATTAGCTTTCTATCACGTACAAGAACTACTGATATTTAATTAAACGTGTTCAAACGTATTATCAAAGCGATGACAAGGGTGTGGTTTTGTCGTGGCGGATACCTCTTGATAATCAGATGTAGATACGATCGAATGCCGCGCCGTCTCACATTACAATATGTATGAAGATGACATTATCTTTGTAGACGATATCCATATTAATTCACTACCTTCTCTTCAAATAAGTACTCTCGTAGGTATGTAGGACATGAATTAATTAGTTCATCTATATAGAGTACTTTCAATAAACCAATAAACAAACCTACAAGAAATACCTATAGGTTCAAAACGTATTGGACGCTCGCAGAAACACTCAGAAAACACTCTCCTGTTAATTATGAGATGTATGGAATTTCTAAATAAATAAAGTTAGTTTCCAGTTTGAACTGCTTCTTATTCTAAATCTATGTTTGTGTAAGTGCCTTTTTAGTTTAAACTTTTCATCTGACGCATGCATGTGGCGCCTTATCAAACGCACACTAATCCAACACATAGTCGTCAGAGGAAAACGCAAGATGAAACTAAAAGTACATTAATTTAGTAGGTCTTATTGGGTGGTCGCACATTTATCTAGCCGTAGGTGCTTCACACGTTGTATTTTGAAAATTGTTCTATTAAATTGTATGAATCCTCATATACCTATCTATCCGCACCTGATGCTATTCTTCTCTTCTTCCACCTGCTCTTATCCCACTCGCAGTTGGTTCGGCGTAATATGCTTTTAA
This sequence comes from Mimas tiliae, assembly GCA_905332985.1. NCBI lineage: Eukaryota > Metazoa > Arthropoda > Insecta > Lepidoptera > Sphingidae > Mimas > Mimas tiliae. The sequence goes on from HG995249.1 coordinate 967,031, forward strand.
CATATGTAACAGAAATAATGGCTTGTAGTTTTTTTACAACCGGCAACCTGTCTGACATCAATCCCTTTGGGGAGTATACGCAGTACATTAGAAACACTAATATACTGACGGTAGCAGACTCAGCGCATACTTCGCTGTTAAATGTGCAATTTCCCCCCAATTTCCCATTCTGAAAAAACAATGACAAATTCGATGCATCAATCGATAAAAAGAGAACACTAATCGTTGTGCATGCATGTTGAAATAAAAAATGTTTGAGAGGTCCCGTCATCCGTGCAGGCGGGCACATACGGGCACACGCGGGCACTAATGTCACGCGGGCACGGGAGATGGATGGTCGTGTCGCGGAGTGAAGGGTGTCATTTGTTTTAGCGCGACGTCCGCGGGTGTAGCGCGCTTGTGACACGTGTAAGCTTTACCTTTTTGAACAAAACTTGCCATTGGTTATGAAAAAAAGGTACTATATACTTTATATACTACTAGCTTTTGCTCGCGGCTCCGCCAGTGTGAATAAACTTTTCCGAAATAAAACGTAGCCTATAACCGTATCCAGGGTCCCATCAATCTCCACATCAAAATCGGTTCAGTGATTTAGGCGTGAAAGCGTAACAAACAAATAGATATTTTTTTTTATAAAATGTTAATGTTACCTACTTCTTATACCTCCAAGAATATGTGTACAAAGTTTCATGATGATCGGTTAAGTAGTTTTCGCGTGAAAGCGTAACAAACAAACTTACATTCACATTTATAATATTAGTATGAAGTATGATATACTTTGCCCAAATAATATTAAATGTTTTATTATGTTTATTTAATCGTTTTAAATAGATTAAGATTAGTCGATTTTTTTTATAACATAGGCCGGCAAACGAGCAAGTGGGTCACCTGGTGGTAAGTGATCTCCATCGCCCATGTACGTCCACAATCCCAAAAGAATTATGGGCGCGTTGCCGATCTTAATTAAAGAAAAGGGGAGAGGGAATTGGGCCTCCAGATATCTCACTCACTGTACGAAACGCAGCAGCAAGAAGCTTTACGCCGGTTTTCTGTGAGACACTGGTAACGACCCGGACGAGCCTGCCCATTCATGCTGTAGACAAAAGTGTGTACAGCGTGTCTCTACAACACAAAATAGCTACATTTATCTAATGTGACCAACCTTGCTACAGTTCCAGGAATATCTAGCGCAGACCAAACTAAAGCTCTGGATTTATCAGCCCGATATGTATGGATATCGAGTGACGACCCACTGACCGAATAACCTATAAGGCCGTCAGTTATGATTAAAGTTGCAATAGCATGTTTCATGCGGAATGTTGTTCTGCTTTGTTGAAATGTATACTCAATATTATGATCAAGTTTGTAAAGATTGATTAACATACATAAATACCATCCAACATTTACTGTTCTGTTTTGTATCGTGAGCTCCTTGAATTGAATAAATAATATAGTTTTTAATGATACCCTAAAAGCCTTGAAGTGTGAACTAGCCTGAACTAGCAATTTATATAACTTTTTGTTGTTTTGAAATAAGCTAATGTATATAAGGAATTTATAAAGGACTGCCTCGGTGGTTGTAATGCGTACGCCTTACGACTGAGGCTGACGCTGAGGTCTCGGGTTCGATCCCCAGGTCGGGTAAAGTGGTATTGGGTTTTTCTATTATTATGAAATGCTCAGTATAAGCCCGGAGTCTGGAATTGTGCCCGGTACGGCGATAGGCTCGCCCCCTATCACGGAGATACGCCTATATCCCTATGGGACAGAGATACGCTCGGAGAAATATGGGTGTACTGGTCACACCTCTGCCTACCCCTTCGGGGATTACAGGCGTGAGTGCGTGTGTATGTATGTATGTAAAAAATAAATAATAGTTAAATAATTATCCCAGAAATAACATTGAAATTACTCAATTTCTTAAGCAAGCAATCAGTTAGCAATTCCATTAAATATTAAACATACAACAGCTGTGTTATATAGCTCGTCCCCCGTGGTGCCCGTGGGCTGTAAGAGCTAGTGCGCACTATGATTTATTTTTTATCGATATTTTTGTAGCAGAAATGCATCATTTAACATATAAAAGTAATTGTATTACTTGCATTATGATAACGTTTCTTCGACATAAGAAATACCTACGCCTTTTCGCTTGATAAATAAAAATCTGATATGTTAAATCTAAAAGGTAATAATAATACAATTGTCATAAACTAACACAAATATGACTCCGCATTTTTTGTATTGTAATTGTAAGTCCTATAGGCCATAGGCGCGTTGCGATATTAAAGTCGCACGATTTACAGTTTCAAAATCATGCTGAGCGATTGAAGTGAAGTGTGCCAGCTCAACTACAGAGCCTCCGTTCTCCGTGTGCTGATTAAAAACAAACAGCTAGTCGCGCAGGCGATGTTTTATTCGCGTCGTGCTTCCAATATCAATTTGTACGGTTATCTTATCGCTGATAGTGGGTTCATATACGGCCCGTTCTGTTTGAACACCTGTTCCAACGACTGTCTATAAAGATTTGGCTCTCACGGAACACATGAAAGTATAATTTGTCAACATATTCCAGATACTACATAATGTTTTGTTTAAAGTATGTGTGCAGGAAAAGCTGACAAAGAATGTTGTAACCTAACCCTATCATTAACGTAAAAAATTAATTTTCTTACTAGAGCAGCAGCTGCCAATAATAAAATAGCCATAAGTTTAAAGTCAGATCTACAAGATGAAGAAAGAAGATCATGAGATATAAAATTTGATCAAATATCCGAAGTAAAATGCTTCATTATTTTACATTTATTTCCACATCACTGCAATTAACTCAATTCACATACGAATGTTTGAACTGTTATAAAAATGACACTATATATATATGTTTGACGGTTACTGTTTTCGGAAACATTTAGTATACATTGTGGTCATAAACAGTCTCAAATATGACAGATAATGAAGCAAGCTGTATGAAATTCGATAAAAGTAGAATAACTTCTTGTTTGGAAAATCTAAATAGATTAACTACGAGCAACTACATTACACTGTTTAGAAGAATACGATACGATATATAGAATAAGCATAGACTTATTATCTGATATATTCTATGGTAACGATTTACGTGAGAAGACTGCCTCGGTGGCTCAGTTGTAATGTGTACGCGTTACGATTGAGGCTAGCGCTGAGGTCTCGGGGTCGATCCCCGGGTCGGGTAAAGTGGTGTTGGGTTTTTCTATTACGAAATGCTCAGTATCAGCCCGGAGTCTGGAATTTGTGCCTGGTATGGCGATAGGCTCGCCCCCTATCACATCATGGGACGCAGATATGCTCGGCGAAATGTGGGTGTGCTGGTTACACCTCTGCCTACCCCTTCGGGGATTACGGGCGTGAGTGCGTAGTATGTATGTATGTATTACGTGAGAAGAGTATTATTTTAAAAATACAAAACGACTGCAATCACCTCAACTCATGGTTTATTGGTCACTTTTGCAATAAGAATGCTTTACAGACCACAACCCAATGTCAGGATGCACTAGAGATTACTCTCTTATGAATTATAAATAAGAACGAACTAGGACCGAATAGTAAACCGGCAGAGCTCCCGGGCATTTAACTCTTAGACTGTCGACTAAACACTGGTCTTAGTGAAATGGAGACTGACTGACTGACTGCGGGCAAATGGGTGACTGAATGCGGTCGCTCCCAATGCAGAGACACACTTTTATAATAAGCCTATCAGCCCAGCCAGCACACTCGCCAAGCATACAACTGGTTCATTCACCCTCCATGATTAATTGAACAATTAATATTTCTATGAAAAAAGCAGTGATATCTCAGCGGGGAGTGGTATGGACTGTCGAGACGAAAGTCGCAGGTTCGAAACCAGCCCCAAGTGCATACACCTCTGACTTTTCTAAGTTATGTGTGTATTAATTGTTAATTATTACTAACTTTAACGATGAAGGAAACATCGTGAGGAAATCTGCATACCTGAGAAATTCTTCATAAGAATTTCGAAGGTATGCGAAGTCTGCCAACCCGTATTAAGCCAGCGTGGTGGACTAAGGCCTAACCCCTCTCATTCAGTAGAGGAGGCCCGTGCCCAGCAGTGGGACGTATATAATACAGGGCTAGTATTATTATTATTTTATTATTAATATTTCTATACTCATATGAACACCCTTAAAATTACCGATAAAATAAGAATACCTCTACTAAAATATATTTTACGGATTTTATAAATATTTTTATTTTGATCAACAGCTAGTGAAATGCTTATAAAGAGCATTTCACTATGCCTGTATTAATATTATCGAAATAATTATTTATTATTACAGCATATGGCCAATGAAATTAATAAAACATGTATACTAAGTCACACTTCTAAAAAGTTTCGTTTGTATGGCGTGACACATGAACAATCCTACAACTTCTAAACATTGCCTGTGCTGAAACACAACCGAACCCCATTCTGACGTGGGATTAATAATTCAATTCCTTGCTTTGTTGCTAACGTGTCCAAAATGTTAAATATGACAACACGTATTCAAGCGACACGTAACTGCAAACGGGATAATTTTTATATCAAATTACTTCTACTGAAACAAACCTTTTCGTATTGCCCCCAAAAGGGTTTATTGACATATCGTCTATGTTCCGTGGGTCGCTTGAGTAAAAGTCCCGTCATACTGTGGAAAATCTGAAACGTATTTGCCTTCTCTGGACAGAAGTCCAAAATATATTTTTTATTAGCCTGAATGACGAGACGAGCAGGTCGCTCGCCTGATGGTAAGCGCCACGCCTGCTCATAAACAGAAGCAACGCCACACATAACTTTAATTAACAAAGCACTGCATGCCACCGGACTACGCTCGTCATCCCGAGAAATAATGTGTTAAGTCTCATAACGCCCAGTAATTTCACTGGCTTCAATGTCCTTCAAACCGAAACACAACAGTACTTACACACTGTTGCTTGGCGGCAGAAATAGACAAAGCGGTGGTACCAACCCAGCCGGCCTCTCGCAAACTAGGGACCTACCACCTTGTGAATTATATGATACATATATACTTTTTGTACGAGAATATTTTAAAAAAATTGGAATGGTGCTTGAGCGTTAAGAGATCCGTTCGTCGTAATGTGTCATCAGTCGGGACCCTAATTCACATTGAGGGGCGAGTCGGGTTCGAACCAACACTCGACGTGTGGGTTCGTTTGAGTTTTATTTTCTCTTGCTGCTGGTGATTATTTTCTTTGTTCTTAGGATGCATTTTAATGAGAGGATTTTAGGATTGTGTTAGCATTTTCATTCATGCCCGGTAGATGTAGAGATATTTCGGGAAACTATTTTATTTTCGAGTTAGTTTTACACACGGTATTTTTATTAATATAGTTGGATCTATACTATGGCCCGTTGACCTCATGTTAAAACCAAAACAACAGAATGACATAATCTTGTATGATAATACCCTGTAAACAGTTTATTTAAATTCATAGCCAAAAACTATACTTATGTGTAAGCAAGTAACTAAAGTAGTAAAGGTTTCGAACCTGCAGCTTGAGTCTTTTCAGCCCGTACCACTCCCAGCTAGCCCATTGCTTCCATATACAGATACAATATAATTCATATAAATATTACCAAAACAATGAAAAGGTGTGCTCTTACCTCTAATATAATCGGACGTCTCACGCCGCGCAGAGAATATTATATGGTTTGCTTACCTGAAACAGAATAAGGAATTTATTTAGAATATTTAAATCAATATAAACTGTAACAGAATATCGAGCTACAGTACGGCCTTTTTTTTTTACTAGTCGTGTATTATACATGTCCCACTGCTGGGCACGGGCCTCCTCTACTGAATGAGAGGTGTTAGGCTATAATCCACCATGCTGGCCTAATGCTGGTTAGCAGACTTCATATACCTTCGAAATTCTTATGGAGAACTTCTCAGGTATTCAGGTTTCCTCACGATGTTTCCTTCACCGTTAGAGCAAGAGATAATTAACAATTAATACTACGTGTTAATTTATTAATACTACTAATTAATGTGTACGCTCTTGGGGCTGGTTTCAAACCTTCAACTTTCGTCTCGATAGTCCGTACCACTCTCCGCTGAGCGATCACTGCTTATATTATTGTTATATAATTTACAGGTATTATTCTTCTAAAATTTAGGTTTGGGGTCGGCTTTCCTCTTCTAGATTTTTGATATAGCACAGTTTTGTGCTTCGTCTTTATTTAGATGACCATTCGCTATTTATTTAATTTAGCGTTTGCTTGTAATACACTCTTCGCAAGAACGTTACATTACAATCAATGTAAATAAACAAACTACACATTAAAACATCGAAATCTTATAATGTTAATTCATAATACTCCGGCCATTGAATTTATAGAAATACTGCTTTGAATAATGAAAACTGAACAACACTGCAGCAAGTGTATTCAAAGGCTCACATGTCTGATATTCTAAAACATTGTTTATACAACAATAATAACTCGTTATTAGAAACTATGTAGTCTAGACACACTGTTAGAATAACATCAAGACTTATTCAACTGCTTTAATTTCATATAGACAAAAGATCATATCATATTATTGTTTATACAAAGTTAAGCACAAATTATTGAAAAGTTTTAGTGAAATATTTTCCATTGCCTGAAAAGGTGATCTTAAATTCCCATACCGTGCTAGAAAGTGACTAAACTATGCTTAACTAATCTGTGCTTGAATAATTTTTATAAGACCCGATATGTTTTAGGTGAAATAGACCAAATGTGAAAGTGCTTCGTAAATAAAATAACGAATAGACCGCGGCACCGGCGGTACGGGACGGTGGAGAAATACATCCGCTTTAAACAATGCAATTATACATTTCATTGTCATCGCTATAAACGAAAAGAGGACAAAAAACGCGGTAGCTTCACAATTGCCAAGGAAAATACAGTTTGGATTGAATAGAACACAATGAATATCAAACCTCCATCAGCGTCGTGTGATTTATTAACGAAACAGTAAACGTGCACTCGTAAAGGTCACTCGTAGCCGTAACCTATTAACTAAATAATAACGCGTTATAAATTTCAGCTACACGTGACACGTACGAGCTACGCCTTACACGCTGAAACGAATACCTACAACTGATTAGTTATTAGAGCATACCTAATCGCACAATAATGACTTGATATACTACTTTGTATAATATATTAAGACTATTTTATATCTTACGTTACACTCCATTTAGACATTTATGCCTATGTAATAAAATGTAATTGAACAGTATATAAAACTTTCTCTCCTTCGTGTCGCAGTGGATGAGTAGCCGACTGTGAAGCGTGAGACCGCAGGTTCGGTTCACAAATATTGTTTCGGGTCTGGGTGTTTTCTCCACAGAGGGGTGACGTCACGCAGGCGGCCGGTTGCAAAAACTACACGCCAAATCTTTCTGCAACATGTGTTAAAAAGAATGTTGCGCCGACCCCACTGCGAGTGTGATAAGAGCAGGTGGGAGAAGAGAAGAGAGAGTGTAACTTTCTCTATATAACCTATATTCCTTTTTGTAGTGCTTTTTATGCCACATTATCTTCCTTAATACTATAAAACAACATGGTCTAAATGCGGCGCTACGAATACACAGCGTAGCACTTCAATACAATCTCATGATCACGCTACCATACACTCGTATAGTCATGTCATGATCTATCAGCTACGGACAAATACCATGTAGCACTACTCGTAGTAGAGAACAATTACACTCGGACGCGACGCGACGTGTAAGAAATGAAAATTACGTAGTTTTTACATAACATCAGCTACGAACTACGTAGCGCAACGACAACTCTCGTAGCAACGTTATTTATTTTACGAGGTAAAACAATGTCCTTTGTCTTTAAAAAAAGCTGTACAAAAGGTTACACAGAGATAGGTTTTGCACGACGGGACAGGTTAACAGGATGTTACGTTAGCCATACCGGACTATATATTTTGTTGCTAAAGAATTTACAACTCGTGAAAATGTTATCTGAGTTTTCTGGTTTCCTTTGCGCTTTCACTATTTGCGATGTTTCATTCTGTTATATATATTTTTGAGATATTTATATAATAGCACTTACAGTCATGGCCAGTTGCACTATCTACTCTTTGAGGATACAGTGGCATACGTCTACAACACGAATTTATGCCCAATCATAGGCCCGCCCCCTATCACGGACAGATATACCCTCGGTGAATACTGTGCGTGACCTCGTAGCTCCTCTGCCTTCCCATTCGAGTATACAATAACGTGAGTCTACGTATGTACGTTATGTAATGCAAAGTTATTAACACTAATCTAACGCGTTTCGCGATTCAGCTCAGTATGCTTCGCTAGTAGTTCTTCATTAGAGGAACGTTGTTTACTAAACGAACCCTATATGTTTCACTTTAATTACTAATGGTCGCTACTCGCTGCTTTTCCGCTGGTAATTACCTTATATTTATACTTATAATAAAGTTAGCCAGTATGTCACTTTATAGCTTATTATACTATAATTGTAGGTACATCTAATTTGGCAGAGAAATTAAATGTAAACGAAATTAAATTAAATGTTGCCCAGACTGGGAATCAATCCAGCACCAGGTCGCCGTAGAGGTAGGCACAACTCAAGAAGTTGAAAAACATTATTATGTAATTTATCATCAATAGAAATAAAATGAAAAAGAGACAATTGTATCTTTTTGTATCCAAACAAGCATATAACACAACCAATCGTAACATATATCAATATGGCAGTCAGTCAACCGCATTGCAGCTGCCGGCGCCTACTCATACACACGTATCTACTATAGATACATTATGACTTCATTACCGACCTGCATCTACCTAATAGAACTATGTGGAGGGTCCGTAATCATTGCTACATCTCTCACTACCTTTATCCTATTAGTAGCCACTAGTCAGTGTTATTTACCTTACTGGCTAATCAATCTAACTGCCTCGGTGGCGCAGTTGTAATGCGTACACGTTACGATAGAGACTGACGCTGACGTTGCATCTCTCATCATCATCATCTCTCTTCTGTATTGTGTCTGTTTATGGGCAGGCGTGGTAAGTGGTACTTACCATCAGACGACCTACCTGCTGGTTTCGCCGTTCAGATAAATAAAAGAAACTGGTATTGTGGATATGTTAGTAGAGTATAGCGGGATTTAGTAAATACACTTTATTATCTCTTACATTACATTTTGATTTTGTTTCAATAAATATTACTAATAAATTTCCACCGATCATTCATAACAACATCAAGTAATCATGTTTCCATCGGTCACAAAGGTACAATACAAGCGGTAAAATAATAAAGTTAGCAGATATCGCGCGTAAAACATGTTTGGATAAGATAAAAGTCACGTTATCGACGCGTCAGCGCGCTATTAATGTTAGAAAAACACTCCATTCGAGATGGTTCCCATCGACGACAATATTTACGAGTATCAGGGGATGCAGTTAAGTGGTAAACGTGTACTGCAATATAATGAAGCATTTTAAGATTTGAGTGGAGAGCCACGCTATATAAACAGTTTTATCTACAGCACGTCTTGGCCAGCTCGATCGGGTCCTGTCTCACAGAAAACTGACGTAAAGTAGCAGCTTGCTGCAGTGTTTCGTACGGTGAGTGAGATATCCGGATGTCCAAATCTCCCTCCACTTCCCAATCTCTGATTATCCCTTTCCTTTAAGGTCGGCAACGCGCCCATGATTCCTCTGGTATTGTGGCGTACATGGGCAGTGGAAATCAGTTGCCATCAGGTGATTATAGAACTATTGGTTTTTCTCTATTTTATTTATTAAACACTTAACAGATATTGACAATGTTAACCGAATATGATTCTTTAAAAAAAATGATTCTACAGTCTAATCCAAATGCAATCAGAAGTGAATACATTAATACATTCTTGTACTCCACAAGATTTAAAAAAGATCCATATAAGTAAGTACTTTCATCATCACCAACATCGAGACATTAAAAAAACCTCGGGCTTTTTAAGTTAATATAATTATTGTTTCTTACGAACGCATTAAAATAACATTCTGACGGTTTAAAAGAACGAACCCTTAATATGGTTAAATACATAAGAATAATGAGAAACTCCTTTATTGGCGTCCTTTAAAAATAACCATTTATCATTGAATAATCTATCTTTATAATAAAAATACATTAAGCCAGTGAGTTTTAGTATTGTGGCGACATTACAATGGATCTCCAGGCGGCGCGGCGTCTGTCCGCGACGCGACCACTCCACGGCCATTGTTCTAATGTTCTCATTATTATCATGCTTTATAAAGTTTTTTTTATGTTACAGCCAGTGATACTGATAAAATAAATCCTTGATAATATATGATTACTGTTAATGAGAAAATTTGGTTATTTCTAGAACAGTATTAAAACTGACCGAAATAAAAATCGAAATAACCAGTTTCAATAAATAATGATTGTAATTTATTAGCTTAAAGCTAGAAATGGAGCTAAAACAATCTGCACCAAGTTTGACTGGAGCTGCCTTACCAAGATGTTAAGAATAAACAGATAATTGTCGAAAAGGTACATCAGGAACATAGGCTTATTTATTTAATACTTGTCTGTTTTAATATAATTGTAAAACTTTCTCTGCGAACAATGTTATTGCTTACATTTCATGAGAACATTAAACGTTTCTGCTTCTTTAACTTTCGCAAACAAATAATATTGTGAAATATTCCTAGCCGCCGTACTGTGAACGACACAGACGAGCGTTTAACACGCTCCGATAATATTGCACACAAAAATAATCAATTTAATAATCACATTAAAATATAGAAAGCTTTTAACGCAATATGCATTTGAAAATTAAATACAGATCATCCATTTTGCCTGCTTTGCAAGGAAAATTATTTGGCACTACCGCCGCATTCCAGGAGGTAAGAGTGTTCATTTGGACTCACCGGTCTTATGACCCAGCGTAAAACCGCTCCGAAATTCAGGAAATCATCATTTATGGTCTAAGATCCCGTCATACAACGACCTTCACCGAGATGTTTATTTGATGAAACGTATTTTATATTTAATTTAATATGTCAGTAAATATATTGCATATGGGTTGCCTAACAAACTTCAGTCCAGGATATGATTAAATAATAATTAAAAAAATAATATATTTTTTTTATATTTCACCGGTTTCATTAATAGACAAATTCTATACCAATCCAAAGTATGAAGCCCATAGAATATGCAAACTTTAGGTTGCCTATTCTTTTCCGGTCACAACTCTCGGGTAGCCAGGTATGAACAGGTAAATCGATACTAGCATTATGCACCGGTCTGATTATTGAATTAAAATTCATTGCTTCATACTTTCGATTGGTATAGAATTTGTCTAATAATTTAATCAAACCGGTAAAATGTAAAAAAAAAAAAAAATCATTATTAATTACGTAATAATATCCTGGACTAAAGTTTGTTGGGCAACCCATATGCAATATATTTATTGACATATTAAATTAAATATAAAAAACGTTTCATCAAATAAACATCTCGGTGAAGGTCGTTGTATGACGGGATCCTATACTATTAGGTTTAGCCAAATTTTAACTCTATCGCCAGTTTGGAATGCTGTGTCTCTAAAGAAGAACGGACAAGAAACTATAATGTTGCTCTTTTCAAAACTGATTTTCAGTATTTGCACTACATTATTACAATTTATTTTTTTAAGATAGAACAGCTCTATTTATCCCTACGAGGAACATTATAACCCTCTTACATTAGAGGCAGGATCGGTAGGCAGCGGCTTGGCTGTGCTCTGCCATTGCTGAGGTCCATGGGCGGCGGTAACCACTTACCATCAGATGGCCGCTTGCTCGTCTGTCTATCTGGGCAATAGAAAAATAAAAAAGGGGGTCCCGGGTTCCCGATATGAGAAGCGCCCCGGCTGCTGCCGGATTGCCGATCTTAACCTAGCCGCCTTAATAGTTAAAAACAGGCAATGAAGATATTCGGCCGACTTTGATAGTGGTCTATATAAATAAAATAAATAAATACACCCAACAGTCACACACATAGTCCTGACCACGCACTAGGTTAACCTGTATCATGGGTGTCATTAGCTATGAAGGACTTGGTCCCACAACACCCAGACCCGAAACAAAAATTTGGGGATTATACAAACGTTTGTCTTGGTGCGGGAATCGAACCCGGCCTGCCGCTTCGCAGCCGGCTAATCACCAACTGCGCCACGGAGGCTGTCAATGTATATTATATGTAGGGTCCAAATCACCCGTTTGCACATCAGCTAAACAGCGAGAAAAATATCTCGACAACGGTTGTTTTGAAGAAAACTCGTTATCTTTATTAGGGGCTATATCGGTGCCGGTGAAGGGGTCGCCCCATCTTTCCCCCTCGTGCATCACAAGAGAGGTGAATGTGAACTTGACCGGACCGTGTGATAGTTAGAATGGTGAAATGTTTGTGGCTTGGTGGGCTCTTAGTCCGGTCAATTTACACATCCAAGGTTACAAAAATTCACACTAGGCTGAGTGTGAATTATTGTAACCTCACCCCTATTTTTTGGTTTAATTTGACCGGACTATCTATTGATATTCCAATTCCAAATACCCTTCCCTTTCCTTTAAGGTCGGCAACGCGCCCATGATACATCTGGTATAGTGGGCGTATATGGGCGATGGAGATCACTTACCATCAGGTGACCCACTTCTGACTGACCTTCAATTTAAAAAATTGTATGAGAATATTTTAATATATGAACATCGGGCTCACCTTGCACACTTCAGAACCGTCGTAGTTTATAACAAACTTACTTACAAATTCACTCTAAGCAACCCTCTTAGCACAAGTTACTTTCTCGTTATGGAAATGAGTTTCACCTTATTTCTAACAATCAAAACTGACCTCCAAATTCAATTCACAACAATCCCATCAACGTGGTATAACATCACACCTTATTTAATCGAAAACAAAAGCTCGTTTGAAAGACAGCCTCATTACACGAGGCGCATGAAGATTGAAGGCGTTTGGGCGTCGATTAAGCTTCGGTGCGAGCTTTGGCCGCGTCCTTCCGGACCGTGATGAGAAAACTCAACGGCGACCATATTCAATTATGTACGTAAATTGTGCGATGTCCAATTTGAGAATTGGATTTCGGTTGTTTTTATTTTAAAAAGGTAACGGTTGCGGGTGATTAAATAATTCAATGATATGATGTATAGCTAATATCTATGATGCAGCGGGACGGATCAGGTTTCGGTAACAATATATTTTCTTAGCTTGAATGACGAAACGAGCAGGTCGCCTGGTGGTATGCGCCACGGCTGCCCATAAACAGGCAGAACAACACACAGAACTTGGAGTTACAAAGCACTGTATGACACCGGACTGCGCTCGTCACCCCGAGACGTAAAGATGTTAAGTCTCATAATGCCCAGTAATTGCTCTGGCTTCAAAGTGCTTCAAACTGAAACACAATAACGCTTACACCATGCTGTTGGGCGGCAGAAATAGACAAAGCGATGGTACCTACCCAGAAAGCCTCTCGCATTCGAGAGACCTACCACCTAGTAAAATATCAACATTTTTGCTTTTTAGACAGGTATCAAATATGATTAGTAATTACTTATTGACACCTTCAATGGCGCCTGTAAAGCAGTTGTAAAGCGAGAGGTGGGTGCGATTCCCGCACTGAGACAAATGTTTGTGTGATCCACAAATATTTGTCTGCGGTCTGGGTGTTTTCTTCCGAGTGTTTGACGTCAGGAAGGCGGCCGGTCTTAAAAACTTCAAGCCAAATGTTTCTATAACATGTGTTATAGCATGTTACGCCGACCCCACTGCGAGTGGGATAAGGGCAGATGAAGGTAGACTGTCTTAGAATTTAATAACGCACGGATCCCTAAGGTATTGGGAACACAATACCTTCTATCTATGCAGAATAGTTGAGTTTCACTGGAAGAAAACCCACAACGAGCAAACAAAAACCTAACCAACAACTAACAACATTTGTTTGAACTTTTCAATTAAATTCAAACCAAAAATTTGTTTACATAGGCTCCAATGGTACAGCATAATATGTCGAATTTCTCTCGTGTTGATAATTGTTTCCACAAAATTTCCATGGAAACTGCGAAAGTCCGCGCTATTGTTGCGGTAAAACAATGCGTACGGCGACTATTTGTGTTAACTTGTTATTTCCGAGCCTATTTTTATTACGAGTAGTTACGCTTCGTAGATAAAGGTTGAAATTGGGGTTTCATTGTTTATTTTGTGTCGAAAATTAGATATGGATGGCGTTTAGCTGTATCGGGGATTCCAAAAGCTTATGATGAAAATAAATAATAAAATAAAAGTGGATCGCCTCATTAGTCTACTGACAGCATACTTAGGCTGAGAAACCGTGCGATCCTAGGTTCAAAACCCAGAACGTGCATCCACAATTTGTGTTTCGAGTTTTCGATTTCGAAAAATCATGTTTTATTGGAAATATTAACTATATTTTTACTGGAAATATTTTTACCCCACTTAACTTGGAATCACACGGCAAAACTTTTATGATTTCGCCTGACTGACTGCAAACGAGGAAGTGAGTCACCTGATGGTAAGTGATCTCCACCGCCCATGAATGTCCATAATACCTAAAAAATCATGGCCGCGTTGCCAACATTAAAGGAAAGGGATGATCAAGATTGGACGGCGAGGTGTAAAATGTTAGATCAGTTTTCTGTGACAGTGATAACAACACGGTCGAGCCGGCCCATTTATGCTAAAGACAAACTGTTTACAAGGTGGTTCTACCACTAACTGCCTAGTTGTGGTCACATGTTATTTCAAATTCAAAATTCAAATAAAATGATTTGAATTCATTGAAATTCTGTAAATTGGATCATAAATATCACTTTTACATGTCAATTATTTTTTATGCTATTACATTTACTACGGCATTTCGGGGCTAGCCAAGACAAGAAATGCCGAAAAAACTCATGGTTACATAATATTTATTAGAAAAGTTTAGGTGACGTGCCTGTGCATAGCCCATGTCCCAAATGATTACCTTTTTTGGAACCGGTGTGAAGTAGCAGCTTGCTGTTCCGTTTCGTACGGTGAGTAAGATAGCCGGAGGTCCATATCCTTTTCCCCTTCTCGATCATTCTTAATCATCCCTTTCCTTTAAGATCAGCAACGCGTCTATGGTTCTTCAGGTATTGTGGATGATCATGGACGGTGAAAATCACTTACCATCAGATGACCCACTTGTTTGTATGCCAAACTCTGACATAAAAACAGACCAGGTAAGTTAACAAAGCCACTCCTGCCTATATTCAACAAAGCACAAGCTACCAAAAACATTAGTAGCGGTCTAGAAAATTGCGATGTTGTTTTTTTTTCGTTTCCGGAACTAGGCAAACGCTCGTAGCCATACCGTAGCGCCCGAAAAAACCGCTGCGTTGGCTTGTGATAACCAGAGTTAATATTTGCACGTTTTTTTCGGTATACATATATATATTTTTTGTTTTCCATTGTCGTAAAACAGTCTTGCGTATGTTTTTTACGGTTTTACTCAAATCCCGCGAGCCTGTGTAGATGTCACGAATGAACGTATTTCAAACCTTGTTTTTAAACAGACTCATTAGAATCTGTAATTGAAAACAACTGTTCGCATGTTGCATTTAATATCGAAGTTAATAAAGCAGTTAATGTTACTTATTATACACGACAACGTAAAAAACCATAAACATTTAAATGTAAAATATTAACATACAATTAAAGACTTTATTGTATACTACGAGTACTAGACAGACTGTTTAGAAGTAAAATTGCGTCACATAACGCGAGATTTTTGACAGCTGACAGCCAGGGAGCGCGAGAGGGGTTCTAGTTGAGAGTAAGCGAGATGGTAATATTGAGTTACGGTCAATTGACCGCAACTTAGTGGTCAATTTATATGTACCGCACATCTTGTTTAGTGTATGCATTAAAGTCTTTGCATACTACATTAAATTGAAACATGCGAGTACCCTACAGTAAAAGAAAACTTGGTGCAAACTTCGGTATGCTAAACGTCGAGTCCCTATCTAGGACATTATAGGTGGTTAGTCTATCGGTCTCTCACAGTCGAACCGCTCAACCGTTGCATGCAGATAAAAATAATAACAACGTCGAAACACGTTTAAATATACACGAGGCGACACCGCGGCGTTATCGCCACTTTTACGATGCCTCACCGATCCTATAATAAAGATATCTTGTAATAAAAACCATCCACCCCCCTCCTTTTTATTGTAAACAGGGGTCCTGCAGCGGATACAAGGTTGGTAATAAAAAATTCGATGCCCCACCTGGCTGTGCTCCTGTTTTTGTAAGGAAGCCCTCCTTGTTAGGATATGATATAATCGATTATATTCGATAATGACTTTTCGATACTTGTGTATCGATACATTGAGCGTGAGTAGTTTATTGTCGCATACACAGATTCGAGAAAGTTTTGATATTATTGGCTCCACTGTTCGAAATGCAGAGTGCATTTCGACACTTTCCTCAATAAATCTTCTTGAAATATGCAAATGTGCCAACATAGAGAGGGCGCCTAAAAGCTCGCCCGGAACTACCTATCTTCATAAAAATACCAACATACCCGACACTTGAAAACGAGTACCGATTGTCGATACTCTACACTGAGTACTATCGCTTTATCGATATCTAAGATCGATATTTCAAGCTCTACATCTTGTAAAACCGTTAACTGTCTCGGTGCGTGACGTCTTTTTAAGCGTCGTAAAATTATATCAGCGGGTGAATTGTGCGCTTCTATTGTTAGGCCGACCCGGATTCGGCATTCATTGTTAACGTTACAGCTTTGGAAATTGTTTTGTGATATCTTATTCGGAGTCTACAAATTGAATTACGCTAAATCTAGGTTACGAGTTACGGCACAGGTGTCGCTTTGTAGCAACTGTTCAGGAAAAATGTTTCTTTATTTTTTTATAAACTGAATGACGAGATGAGCAGCGCACTCACGTGGTGGTAAGCCTGGCCGACCCATTAACAGTAGCAATACTGTTTTTTTTTCATAAAAAGTCAGAGATTCAATACTTTTAACAACGCGCCGCATCTTATATTAAAAGTATCATTGCATAGTGCATTGGTCGTCGCTCATTTAGCGATATTTAACATGCGTCAATTAACTTAACTATATGTAAACTATAATAATGGCCGGTAATGAGCCTGGGTTTTGTGTGTTCAATAGTTTATAGATTCACATACCAAATTATATATACTCTATAAAAAAATCGTACTTGATTGAAAGTATGTACGTGTCTGTTGAGTAAATTATCTACAAAAATCTTACACACCAAATTGTATCCCAATCTTTCTTGAAGCAACAAATTTTGTGAAACATCACAATAGATTTTCACTGTATTCGCAAAGTATCAGTAAATTTTCGACGGCACGTAGCCCAGCTTCCGATTGGTCAATTTGCAATGAAAATTTCATCCCGAGATATTCGAGGGCGCCTCGAGCCCTCAAATGCACGGAATACCAACTAAAGAAAGGAGGGGAGGGAGGGTTTACATTATGCAGCACACACTCTACAACGTTTTTAAGAGTATTTTTGGGATTATCGAATATTTTTCTTGGAATGCAGAAAGTATGGCGTTGAATAAAAGAATTATTGTGAATTTATAATTATCGGAAATGTGAATTTATACTGGTTTCCGCATCTAATTTCTTTAATTACCCTTCTAGTTTCTTATACCCATGGTACAGGTCTTGTATCATGATACACCACTTGTATCTAAGGGTCAGAACTATGACTGTGACTGTTGGGGAGTGGGGGTGTAAAGTCATCAAGGAAGTTACCTATGTAGTTACATAATACTGCCTCGTTGGCGCAGTTGTAATGCGTACGCGGTACGACTGCTGTGCTGAAGTCTCGGGTTCGATCCCCGGGTCATGTATAAGTGATATTGGGTTTTTCTATTACGAAATGCTGAGTATTAGCCCGGAGTATGGAATTGTGCCAGGGGTAATAGACGCCCTCTATCACATCATGGGACGGAAATAAGTGAGATAAGGGTGTACTGGTTACATCTCTGCCTACCTCTTCGGAGATTATAGGCGTGAGTGAGTGTGTATGTTACATAAAATATTTCGTTCGTCGTAACTTTTCGTATAATATTATCTTAGCTTTATAAAGTTGGAGCAGAATATATTATCTAACCTCCAGCGTAAGAATTTCTAAAACCAATAAATTTCAAACTCATCTTCAACCACGAAACTTACTAATTCATATTTATGAACGAGTTAAAATAAGGAATTCCACTCTTCAAAATCCGATTGCAAAAGTGAAATGACCGTTCAAGAACAAAGTATATTTAAAAATAACACTGAAAAGTCAAAAATAACAATTTCTAAAGGTATTTTTGGAGCTGGTGCCGGTGATACTGTTGGTCAAACGAAAAAAACTTTGAAGTCTGTTTCAAGTTTTGCCAAAACAATTTTTTTAATTGGTGATAAATTGTGCCATGTAAATTCCAATACAATAACGAAATCGCGATGACTGTGCTTTTATCCGTTGAGGATTTTTTACTCCGTCATCAAACATTAATCAACTTATATGGGACCACATCGCAACTAAACTCTATGGAATGATTTTGCTCAAAGAAAATCGATCCACAATTGGCAGAGAAATCGAAACACATAAAAAGTAAAAAAAAACGCGCCGAATTGAGAACCTCCCTTTTTTGAAGCTGGTTAAAATACTTTATCTGACACTGATCGGCCATCGAGTAAAGCCGAGGTTTGACGGCTTGCCGATAAAGTGCGCTCGTGTTTCACTATAAAACATATGAACGTAGTTAGTTACTTATCAATCAACATTCAAGTTCCATCGCCATCTGTTCGTCTCGATCAGGACCGTGTAAAACCGCCACCACGAGTAAAACCGTCAGGTTATAAAACCTCAGTATTATGGCTTGTAAGTCAATCACGATACGAACTAACCTATCCGAAGACAATAAATCGCAAAGCAAAAACTGATATCATAAATCAGAGCATCAACAAAGAACAGCGTGTAGAAACACGAGTGGCAATGTAGCCGAGCTGGTGGACCGTGGGCCATGCCCGTGACATTGACGCGGAACATTTGGCGCGGTGCCAAGGGCGGCGCCATGGCAACGAGGTCGCTGCCATTGGATCATGGAAATAAACCTTCAGCCACCCCATGGCTTGCCAACTGTAACAAAATTATTTCCGGGAATGGTTGCATATAAATGGCACATGTTTTGTTACGGTTATCGAATACACATATTTTATCTTAATGTCTCAAAAACGTATCATCATTTCGGTTACATTATAAATGGTTATGGCGAGGATCTTTGGCCATTAGAGACTTAATACAAAAAATATGATTATATATTACATAAAACAATAGTCTCTTAGGAAGAACGTATTACTTATCCGCACCGCACGAGCCGCAGTCATCGTATTAAATTCAAAGACTGAGGCGCGAGCAGTTTTGTGTTTCTCACCCTTAACACACACTCCAAAGTCCCACGTAAGTAAGTGCCAAATAATAATAGAGGTAATCAAAAACATTTGTACAGATCGATTCTTATTAACACCGAGAGCAGTTTGTAAGCTGGCATACCACTTGAAACAAGGTCAGAATATGCGATAGTAGCGAATCGGCAAGTTTTTACAACGGACATATGGAGATAAGTGGCTGGCGTGTAGGGTGACGTCATATGGAAATCATTTGTACTAGCAACTTTTCGCGTTGTGGGATTGTTAGTTTGTGATTAATAGTTTACGAGTATTATTTAAATTTTAGAAGGGCAATGACGCGAATTATGCAATATTGAGTAAGTACAAAATAGGTTGTCCTACAAATATGGATGAGCCTCGCATATGATGATCCTGGGTAATACAGCTGTTTTAGGGCTCTGTAGTATTAATACAAAGCCACGATTTTAATTACCAACGATCCTTGTTTATGTCTGGAGGCCATACAAACTCTAACACTAGACTGTTTAGCTCACTAGTCATTCGGCAGTCGGCACTAGTCACCACGAGTATGACTGACAAATTTAAAACCACTTTAATACATTATATAATACTAGCCCTGTATTACATACGTCCCACTGCTGGGCACGGGGCTCCTTTACTGAATGAGAGGGGTTAGGCCTTAGTCCACCACGCTGGCTTAATGCGGGTTTGCAGACTTCACATACCTTCGAAATTCTTATGGAGAACTTCTCAGGTATGCAGGTTTCCTTACGATGTTTCCTTCACCGTTAAAGCAAGTGATAATTAACAATTAATACACACGTAACTTAGAAAAGTCAGAGGTCTGCTCTTGGGGCTGTCCATACCAATCCCCGCGAGCTATCATTGCTTTTTTTCACATTTAATACATTATATACGTCGAATAATAAATGTTAGTTTACGTATTTTATCACATTATTAAGAACTATAAGAGCATTAAGAAAATCTTATACTATTAAGGCCACAATTTTTACGTTACAAAAGCCCAAACCGATCAAAAAGTTGGGAAACAATCGAAAGTATTCAGACTTTTGCCAATTAGTGGCACGAAAATACAATCGGTATGCCAATTTAAGTCCAAAGTTTGAAGTATTCAGACGTACTGTTATTGCGTTATGTAGTAAAGGCTCATTTATACAAGAAGATCACGACGGAGGCGAGAATATATGAAAATTTCTCGTTTTAGAGGCCGCATTATATATGTCTTGGTTTCACCTGATAAAAGCTGCACTTGATAAAAGCTTTTTTATTCTATTTATTTTGTTGTGGTTTCACATGAAATTCGCCATGACTGAATGTCAAGAGAAAGCGAAAATTTAATGATACAGCTAAGCAAACGAGAGGCTTCTGTCATAAATATTGAACTTGTAGTGTCAAATACGCAACAAACTTTGTTGGGTGTCAAAAAAATTATGATGCTAAAATTACATAAATCAACTACTCTTAGGGAGAACGTATTACTTATCCGCACCGCACGAGCCACTGTCACCGCATTAAATTCTAAGACTAAAGCGCGTGCAGTTTTGTGTTTTTCACTCTTAACACACACTCCAAAGTGTCTTAAGTGGCAAATAATAATAGAGGCTTCTGTCATAAATATTGAACTTGTGTCAAATACGCAACAAACTTTGTTGGGTGTCAATTTTTTATTTAGCACCTAATAATCACACCACAATGCACAATTTTCCCCAGAAGGGTAGACGTCAGGCAGGCGGCATTTCGTAAAAACTACAAGCGAAATAGTACTGTAACATGTATAAACATATTGCGCCGACCCCACTGCGAGTGGAATAAGGGTGAGTGGAGGAAGAGCACCCAACAATAACACACATCATGGTGTTGACCCAACACTAGGTTAACCTGTATCGTTGGTATCAGGAACTACGAATAACCCACAAAACCCATACCTGAAACAAATATTTGTAGATCACACAAACTTTAGTCGGTGCGGGGATCGTACTCGTGGCGTCTCGTTCAGCCGGCTATTCGCGCGCTACGCCACGGTGAGTTTCAAATTAAAAATATATTTTATATACAACACAGAGCTATAAACATAAATCAGTTTGATTTGAGTGATTATTAACACTACATTTAATGTCGACGACATAACAATAAATTGTGAACAATTTAGTTGTGAATAAAGTTTTGTAATTTATAGCACTTTTAACCGATTAGTTATTCTGAAAATAACACGTTCAGGGCTAGACTCCTGGATTATTAAATAACTTGTTATTAATCATTAAATTTTTCTTTAAAATGCAATCCACATCAAAACACATCCAATCATCCATCAATTCATGTTAGATATCATGATAAATAACATTCTAAATTCTCACATATTTAAAACAGGTCAGATCCTAAAAGTGGGACATAAAACTAAACACGAGTGTCTCGGAAACATTCCGTCTACAAAAGCCAGACTCCCAGTTAAAGATACGAGTGTGAAGTAATATATTTTATACCTTCTTTCTCTGTACTTCTCCTCAGATTCTTTGTAGCATTTTTTATCTGATCTATATAAATTTATATTTCTACACATGATAATCGATTAGTAATGTGAAATGACATGTAATACCATCTATTCCATATGTCCCAATCAGAACAAAGTTGAATCCCTAAACCCACAGATTATTTAATTTCATTCGTTTTCAGGAGTGGTAGAGCCACGCTGTACCACTGTCTCACAGAACACCGGCGTAAAGTAGCAGCTGCATTTCGTGAGTGATATATCCGAAGGCCCAGATCCCCCTCCCCTTCCCAATCCCTTAATTATCCCTTTCTTTTAAAGTTGGCAACGCGCCCATGGTTCTTTTGGTATTGTGGGCGTACATGGGCGGTAGAGATCACTTACCATCAAATGACCCACTTGCTCTTTTACTAGCCTATGCTATAAAAAAAGACACCGATCTAAAGACTTGAAAGATTTGGATTAAGATACGTTTAATAATTTCGGTTGATAGACGAGAGAGACCATGGAAGAGATTAGAAATACGTATTTAACAGAAACCGTAAATATGACAATAAATAGAAACGATACAGCTTCTACTATCGCTAACTAACGGACATTTTCAATAAACTATCTTAGTTTGATTATCCAGATAGATCACGGAAATCAACCAATTAAATTTGTTAAACTAAAGCAGGTGCCGAAAACAAAAGTGAATAGAAGCGGAGGTGTGATTTCAGTTCGTCTACCAGTTGCTCGTAGTTTTCAATCTTCCATCACTGCTCATTTTCAGAACCCGCGTCGCCTCGTCTCGGCCCTGATTACCATTTAATTTGCATCGGAATTTTATTTCAAAGTAAATCCCCGACCGGCAAAGCTTTCCTAAGAATAGGATCTCTTTGAGCTCAACTTTATGTACGTACTTTATTTTCGTTCCATGGCTTTCTTTCAAGGAGCAGTTTCACTGAAACTAAAATGTTAAATGCTCCTCTTCGATAGTTTTAAACGAAAATTTGTCAATTCTATGTGATGTAGCATTTATAATAATCAAGTACCAGAAGGTCCAAATGACCCGTATTTGGACCAGCAAGGAAACTAATACGAACGCCGCCATTGGACGCAGACGGCAGACGGCATGTCGTAAAAATATGAATGGAGAGGCCTATTTATGGCTGATTCCATTTTGGAATAAACGGAAAGTCAATTTCATATTCACAGGTGATTTATACAAACATTTTTTTGTGATTGTTGTGTCCCTGGTGCGTAACACCAATCGTCACGATAAATCGGATGAATATATGGTTACAACATTTCGCCACACGGCTGGCGACTAATCACACGAAATAAAAAATAAGACTTGTTTAGTACCATTATTTTTCAATGGAACTAAACATCTACAATCAATTAAAACCTTAAATGCATTGCCGACCTTTAAAAAAGAATGCGTATTACTACGGTAAAAAAATAAATTAAAACTAAAACAAAATAAGGTAAATCATTTAAAATCTGCTAGAAATTATTATTTCTAAACGATAAAAACGATGCACTACTAATAAAGAGACGTCACCGCCATTACAATAAATGTGTGGGTGGGAGAAAACAAGCCATTTCTACCACGCCTTCAATCTAGCCCATTCCGAACAAATATATTTTCTTTGTTTCAATATGTATTTCAAAATATATAAATGATTGCGTTATTCTTGTGAAAAGGTATTTTATCACAGATAGGTTTCACGGGATTTACTATTACGTATTAAAACGTGTTAAATCGGACCTAAGAAACTACCCTATTTATAGAATAAAATATGTACGTTTCGCACTGTTCCCAGTGACCTTCGCACCACTGACTCTCACGCAATCAATCCAATAGGTTATCAGTCGAGTGACACAAACACACAGTATCATTCCGTTTCTAATATACTTTCTACACACCACAATTATGAACTGGGACAAAAAGTGAATGTCGACGTAAATATTGAAGGTAATCATCGATTACCCGTGGCTCCCAACCAGTTCATATATCGAGTACCAACAGCACGTGAGTTTATCTATATTTATATAAATACTAATTTCCCATTTTTAACAACATCGATAGAGTCATTGGTAAGCGCCCATAAATAAACAGTAGAAACACCAATCAAAACTTTAAATAATAAAGTAGGTTCTACATAGCACTGCGTTGCGCTTATCAACCCGATCATAAGATGTTATATTGTGTGGTAGAGCCACGCTGTAGACACTTTTGTCTACATCATGTACGGGCCGGCTCGTCCGGGTCATTACCACTGTCTCACAGAAAACCGGCGTAAAGTAGCAGCTAGCTGCTGCGTTTCGTACGGTGAGTGAGATATTCGGATATAACCCCCCTCCCCTTCCCAATTCCTTAATTATCCATTTCCTTTAAGGTCGGCAACGCACCCATGACTATTTTGGTATTGTGGGCGTACATGGGCGGTGGAGACCACTTTCCATCAGGTGATCCACTTGCTCGTTTGACGGCCTACGCCATAAAAAAAAATTGTACACACAATGCAATTTCGTTGGTTTAGCTAAAACCTGTGCGTTTGACGTCATCATAACATGGTCGTATCTGATTAACCGCTTCACATAGGCTCAGTATGATTGGCGGAAATGCAGCTGTCGTGCGACCGTGTGATGTACAGATTGATTGACTGACGTTACTATAATTATCATCAAAGAATCATATGTAGTAATTGTTAAGATTGTGTAATTTACGTCAAGATAAGCACATAAAAAAAACCCATCAATTAGAAACAAATATATAACTTATAAACGACAGAATAGATTTTCTTTGAACATAGCTAAGATCCGTTTAAACCAGCGTTTAAAATGAAAAAAACGCATTCGTATCCGTCCATTAATTTAGGCGCTACGATACTACAGACAGATACATGAACACGTAAAGAGAGACAAAGGGGGTTAACTTATAACACCCTCCTTTTTTGTCAGGGCATCATCGTCGTAATTCCATTGGCTCTGTTCCACTTTATCGTGGTGCCAGTGCAACATGCATTTTTCACATGTGTCAGATAGGATTTGACTAAATTATAACCACCGGCCACATGTCTTTATCTAAACTTCTTACAAAGTGATGGCTGACCTTGGAATCGAACCCAGGGCCTGTACAAGTTACAGGCGATATACGCTGCCAGTAGATCAATGTGCCATCCAAAACACATTTTACATTCCGATAAAACAATAAATTCACATAAGCTACATCAGATGTATGTTATTATTGATATTGAATACGTGAAAATAAAACGCGAGGTGGATATCAAACATACCGTGGGCGCAGGGGCGTTGTTCAAACGTGGCTCAGTCAAATTTACTTACCTGAAACAACACATTAATAAACATTACAAACAGCGCAGTTAAATTATAATATTATTTCTATTTGAATTGTGTGTATTACAAACAATCGCTTAAAATACAATTTCGAAATAAAAATATTTTCCTATGGTTAATGAATATCTAGACAAAATAATGTTGCTCATATATAAAAAAAAACATCCCAGAATTTTACTAAAGTCCACAGAGCCTCTGACTAAAAAACTTTTTAAACAATCGGGACTGTAAGAAGCACGATGTAATGTAGCTAAAATGACTACACCAGTGCACATGTACGTAATTACTTTTCGACATGATTTGTAGTGTCTAGCCTGCTACATCAAGTTAACAATCGTAAACGTATTAAATGTGCGTATTCGATAGAACTGCGAATACCAAGTGCGGTTGAATGTCGTGCGTCATGAATGGTTTAACAACTAGTCTGTAGCCGTTAAAACAATAACTAACTAAACACTAACTTTTAGATACATACTTGGTATATTTTAATATACAAGTTCAATTTTGTACGATAAAATAATAATAATATGCAGATAGTTTTAACCAGGGTTTTAAATTATCAGATTATAATTGTCCGATGATTACATACTCTGGTCTTATCAAAGGTTTTAATTCTGTTGATCTGAATTCCCTTTATCCAGAATTACGTAAAACCTAGACTATGCTTAAAATTCGTAAAACTGACAGATCAGTTCGTTTACATTGTGAGTTCTAGTACATATCTATCTTATATTATTCCTGAAGGTACTGTATAACAAGAAATATCCAATTACTTCACAAAAATAAAGTAACATGATGTAGATATGATGTCTTTTAGTCTCAGTGAAGCGTTGTAATACATCGTAAAAATGGAGCTTTGAACACAAAAAATATCTCGGTCACTATGTCTTGAATGAGGTTGATAAAAATCTAAGATCATATAAAAATTATAGTTAAAATAAGATAAAACTAAAACATGGGATGGGGTAATATAGTCTAATGCCAGAGGAATCCTGAGAGCATTGCCGACCTTTAAGGAAAAGGTACTGGGCACAAGGAGAGTATATTTTGACCTTCGGCATACTGTGCGAAACACAACAACAAAGCTATTACTAGACATCGATATTCTGTGAAAAATACCAAGACGATCTATCCGGCATTCATATAGTATAAACCGTACCACATCAATTATACCATGCTTGCACTGACCGACCACACAACTAATTTGTATTAATACCAGGATTACTCAGCTTCTTGGGCACAAGCTAAGAAAACTTTATAGTACAACGGTACAAGTCATCAGACATATTAAAGGACCAAAACTGAACCCGAAAGCCGATGTAAACGTCAAATCATATCGGCTAGGCTATCAGTATGATTAACGATAAGATTCGTGTCACGGACTTTGAGTTAAGAAAATACACGCTGGTGTACGCACACATCACACGTTACGAGACACTATAGTGTTTGAACACTGTGTGTAAACACACTACATGTGGATTTTGTTCCTTTCGACGAACAATCGTAAATACTGTTTCTTCAAAGTTCTATTCGTATCAAATCCTCGGAGCGGAGCCTGCATTAGATTTTACGCACATCAATATTTATGTAAGAGTCGTCGCAGAGGCAACCTAAGAAATTTTCTTTTAAGAATAAAAACAATTCCTCAAAAAAAGAACATCAAACAGATGTAGGCCAGCAAAGGCGACTGATTGTATTTAAAAATAACCCCATTGTTAACCGTTCGGGATGAATATAAAATGTTTCGACGACGCAATTTTAAGGTTCGAACAATAGTAGCAGTGTCGACACATAGTATGTATCGATAATTTTGATCAGTTACTTAGTCGATAACTCGATACTTCTTGCTGATGGGAGCTTCGATACTCTCTTGGTATGCAAACAAATAAGGAGGTATAGATTTTTGTCTATGTAGTATTTCATTATCACGAGCGATATAAATAACATTGTCATGTCATTTTCCCCGATATGATACTATTTACTTCGATATTCGTAAGCCGACACTTTTTGGGAATTGACACACACGCTGGCGTAGTAGGCGTGTGGCTGGCTGCGGAACACGACGCAGCTGGTTCGATCTCCTTAATAAGACAAATGTTTGCATGATGCACAAATATTAGTTTCGGGTGTTGTGGGATCGTAGGTCCCGCGGAGTTCCTGATACCCAGGATACGAGTTATCATAGTGTAAGGTCAGGGCTATGTGTGTGACTGCTGGGTGTGTTTATGTAATCGATACGTTGAGGTCCGACATCGAATGACTAACTTAATATCGATACTTTTGAAATAAAACTAGTTTATACGGATTTTATCGCGGTTTAATTTTTATTTTAGTCCCGACGTTTCGAAAGCTTTTCAGCCTTCGTGGTCACGGGAGAGACTCACTCAGACTAAAATAAAAATTAAACCGCGATAAAATCCGTATAAACTAGTTTTATTTCAATGTGTAATATTCGCGTAAACCTAAGAAATCACTATCGATACTTTTGCCAATATTTGGAACCCTACGTACATGATGTTGTATCGGTGGCTTCCGACCTTGAATCACGAAAACAACTTTTCCTTATACCCCACCGCTCAACTGAGCGCACACAATGGGCGTAGTCTTATGTAAATTTTCTCACAAATGTTATTTCTGTAATGTTCATATTCAAATGTAGGAATAGTTTGTATAGCGTTGTCTTAATATACGAGGTCACCTTTTTGATTTTATTCGAACCCACAATTGAATCAAACAATTGGATTTCATAAAAATTTTAACGAATGCTTTCCACAAGGGAATCCAATTTTATAACAAGAGTTGATTCATTGTAATTTTCTTTTTTCAAGCATCATTTACTAAGAATGGAGTAAATAGAATCTATCGCGTATATTTTGTGAACATAATATTTCGATTGCGAAGGCTGATTGTGTTGACAAAACCTTTATTTTCCAATATGTCCTTGATATTGGCGTCTAAATAATGTACGGATTTAACAAAATAAATCAATCTTTTAATCATAATATTCTGGTTTCAATTAGGCAAGAAAAAATGAGTGTCCATCCAACATCCATCTCGTCTGAACTTCTTTCTTTCTTTTGGCGTTATCTCGGCTTTGCGCTAGGGTCCATCTTCTCTGAACTACAACTGTAAAATATTCGAAACCGGGAATCAATTTAAATCTTCCGTCCCGGTAAGTTTATTCGCCAATAATTGAGCCAAAAACCCTTATTGGATTCACGGTCGGCCATTTTTGGCTCCAGGTTAGGTCCATTAATCTCTCTCATTCATTATTCAACCGAGTGTAGAGATTGCTCGGGTACACACACAAACCTATGTAGCATCCATCTTGGAAACTCCGGCCTGTAATAAAATCGATCCGTTTGCATTTTTTACTGTTGCCGGCATTTAAAGAAAGAAATATGCCATCAACTGTAAAAAGACGCCAAAGTCCTGCAGAATTATAGCATCTTAATGTGTTATGGTTAGGTTTTTGATGTCAGTTTTTTTTTATTGCCCTAGATAGACAGACGAGCGGGCGGTCCACCTGATGGTAAGTGGTTACCGCCGCCTATGCACCTCAGCAATGCCACAGCACAGCCAGGTCGCTGCCTACCGTTCAGATCAGATTACCTGTGCAGGGCTCAACATTGTTTTTATTCTCTGCGAATATCACTGGCCAAACGAAACGCAACAGCACAGCTACTTCACGTCGGTTTTCAGTAAGACAGTCAACCCTGGTCATGCAGGCCTATTCATACAGGCCCATTCATACTGTAGAAAAAATAGGCTACAGCGCGTCAAAGCTCTACCACCACCAATAATATGTGATCTCCTAATGAAACAAAAGATGTTATAAATTTTTGAACGTGCCCTTAGGGATAACAATAAAAAAAGTAATATTCTTCCCGTCTGGGTGATATTCTGGAATACGTTTATTATTGGTATATAAACGTGAGAGTATAAACAATGATATTACTTTGTAGACCATCGTAGCGATTGCGACCGATATTTTTTTGCAAAAATAAACTAAGCTAATAAAACTATTACCAATTTTGGGTCTGTGCTATCAATCATGTCCAATAAACTGCAACAGCACCAACTAACAACCGCTTATTTTTTTAAACGGCGAAAAAACCGGACAAGTTTTTCAATTCGAAGCGATTTTTTTATTTGTATAACAAATAACTCCGCCAAATGTGGATCGATATGGATGATTCCTTTTTTTCTAGAGTATAACTCAAAGTTGGTCCCATTTTAATTTTAAGAAGGAATTCCACGCCTAAGGGGTGAAATCGGAGATGAAAGATTCAAAGTCCATCATTATTTATGCACCGATTTTGATAATTCTTTCAATAAAACTAAACAATAAAAACATAAAAAGTTTTTAACAAAATATTAAACCATCTCAAAATAATCTAAAAAGCTAAAAATATATATTTTTTTGAGTCGGTGCCTACTTACTACGTATGACAGAAAGACATGACAAAATTATAATGGTTCCGTTTTTGCCTTTTGGCCACGACACCCTAAAAACAAATATCAGCTTGATGGTATTACCATAATATCTTAACAATATAAGCCAACTTTGATTTGCTAAATGTAAACTGATTACATATAAGCCTCAAGTTTCTTACAAAAAAAAATATCACGACACTATGGCTCACTGGCGAAGACAGTGGCTTACCTAGAATCCAAATAAGCTACTCTCAGACATGAGAGTAGAGTATGAGTGGTAGAGCCACGCTGTAGACACTTGTCTACAGCATGTATGGGCCGGCTCGTCCGGGTCATTACCACTGTCTCACAGAAAACCGGCGTAAAGTAACAGCTTGCTGCTGCGTTTCGTACGGTGAGTGTGATATCCGGCCCAAACCCCCTCCCCTTCCCAATACCTTAATTATCCCTTTCCTTTACGGTCGGCAACGCACCCATGATTCTTTTCGTATTGTATGCGTACATGGGCGGTGGAGATCACTTACCATCAGGTGACCCACTTGCTCGTTTGCCGGCCTATGTCATTAAAAAGAACATCAGCCTCAAGTTACTTACAAAAAAAATATCACAACGACACTATGGCTCAGTGGCGAAGTCAGTGGCTTACCCAGAATCCAAATAAGCTACTCACAGACATGATCTTGCTGATGGACGAGCTCAATTTGACTAGGCGCGTTTTATTACTGAATCTCTCGGGCGCTATAAATGCGAACACCACACGATATTGGAAAACATTTGCTGACAAACAGCCCGCTATGAGGATAAAGGTAAATAATATTAGTTTCTGTATTCTTATCAAGTTAAAGGACTACATTTTATGCTAGAAGAATTTTACGTGAGACGACAGTAATCACTTTAACTCATAGTTTATTGGTTACATTTACAATATTACTACTTTACAGACCACAACCCCATGTCAGGATTCTCCATAGCTCCGTGGCGCAGCGGGCGAGTAGCCGGTTGCGAAGCGTGAGGCCGTGGGTTCGATTCCCGCACCTTGACAAATGTTTGTCTGATCCACAAATATTTGTCTCGGGTCTGGGTGTTGTGGGACCGCAAGTCCCTCGTAGTTCTTGGTACCCACGATACAGGTTTAACCTAGTGTGGGGTCAGGACTATGTGTGTGATTAAAAAAAAAAAAAAAAAAAAAAAAGACCGTTCTCTAATTATAAGTTAAGACAACTAGGACCGAATAGTAAACCAGCATAGGTAACCGCGTAATGAACACTTGGACTATAGTCTGAGCACTGATCTTACTGAACTGGAGGCTGACCGACTAACTGCTGGCAATAGACCTCCATAGTTATGGTGTCAACTTCTTTTATACCTGGTTTTAACTACCCTTCTACAACTATATCGCTCCATTATTATTTCAGTGTACCCAACGTTGCTTTCTCAGACACCCTCAATATACCAATATTAACAGAATACGCTAACACGATATAAATATAGAAATGGGTTCGACTTCCATAGAATAAACGGACCTATATCAATTTTTCGTTGCAGTTACTACTCGTACCAACAACTTTTAAGCATTAACGCATAGATGACGAATAGATCACATATAATAAAGGCCTGTTTAGAGGAATACGACCGTGACAGGGTTTACAGGTATACAAGGTGGTATGTTCCTCGTATGCGAGAGGCCGGCTGGGTTGGTACCACCGCTTTGTCTATTTCTGCCACCAAGCAACAGTGTAAGCACTGTTGTGTTCTGGTTCCGGTTTGAAGGACATTCAAGCCAGTGAAATTACTAGGCATTATGAGACTTAACACCTTATGTCTCGGTGTGACGAGCGCAGTGCTGTGTTATGCAGTGCTTTGTTATTTAAAGTTCTGTGTGGCGTTGCTTCTGTTTATGAGCAGGCGTGCTGCTTATCATCAGGCGAGCGACCTGCTCGTCGCGTCATTCAAAATTAAAATAAAAAAAATAACATGTGAAGCAAATGAATTGATAGCGACAAATCCGCTTTGTATGTAATTGTATTGGCCTAAATTTTCTAAGTCTTTTGGCAGTCAGATTTAACATAATCTGTCTTAAACATGACTGGCAGGTTTTTCAAGAGCCCAAACGAATCATCATCCAAATAACACTGGTTCCAACCATCCAAAAAAGGTATGCTAAATATAGTTAATTATGACATATGTATTTATCTCCGGAGCGGTAGGCAGAGGTTTAACTAGTGCTTATTGCCCACCTAGCATATTGTCGCCCAATGATGTGATAGGGGGCGAGCTTATCGCCATACTGAGCCCAAATTCCAATCCCAGGCAACTAATTAAATTTGTCCAATGAAAATTTAAACACAAATTGTGATTTCGCGAACTGGGAATTGAACCCAAAACCGCATGGCTCTCAACTTTAGTACGGTGCCACAAGACCAATGAAATGATAAAAAGTTTATTATTATATTAATAAACATGAGAAATCATTATAATACTACCACAATGTTAAACTTAAAACCATAGACTCCGTTAAGGAAGGCGTCTAGGCGGGACAAGCGGACAGTGAGAGTTGAGAATCAAGTCATAGTCAAGTCGCTTTGTTACTACTACATACTCAAGCTACAATGTTATTCCGGTATGTACCACTCATGTTGTAATTAAAATCAAACGTGTTGACAGATTTTATCAATTTAGACTGTGATATTAGCATAATCACAAAAGCGGGACAAAGCCACGCTCGCATCGACCCATGTTAAGTTACATGTGCACAGTTGGCGGTGCTGGCGACCAGCCAGGGAGTCGCTAATGTCAAGTGCACCGTGCTCGCTGTTGATGAATCGATGTGGTTTGGGTCTTGCATCCAACATTATACTGTCATGTAGGTTAGGATCGACAGCGGCTTGGCTGTCCTCTCAATATGGCAGAGATCCGCTACCAAAACAGCGCGATGACATAATATGATGACTATCAGGAGGCCAATTCTCGTAATTTAAAATGTTCAAAATATCTTTCCGATCTAGTCTCAGTATCAAGAAAGTTGCAAATGTTATTCTCATAAACCAATAATCAACGTCAAATGTGAACATAGATCGTAATGAGATCGAAAGTAGAATAAAAGTTGACTGAAGCCAAAATGTATTCTGCTAACATTTTGAAATGACACATGACCTTATATAAACGTCAAAATTGTGACTGAGATTGTAATGGACATCGAGGAGAGATTATATTGACACCGGATTAACTTATAGAGGAGCAGATTACAATATTGAGTAAAATCAAAATCTAATCTCAGTTTGGTTAAAATTCATTCGCAGTGTCAGTTAAATACATGAATTGGTCTTAAGATCCATCGAAATAAGATAACTAGAACGAACACTCTCATATGAATCTGACTAAAATACGGTTCCACTTACTTACACCTGCAAAGACGTAAGTGCACACGTAACACTCATACACGCTACAAAAATTAATTAACGTTCAAAATCAAGTTTATTTCATAAAAGTTAATGTGTAAATATTAAATTACTAAATCGAGATACGACGTTCTGCACCGAGCAAAAAATTTGACGTATCAAGTGTCAACTAGAGATCAGGAATTGATAAATGAAAGAGCTGCACAGAGTTTTATAGCCCCGCCCCCTTGCACAGAGTTTAGGTGGGGTAATTTTTTCGCTTGAGTTACGTTTCTTGTCATCTTATTTCGATGATCAGATCTATATTATATCGTACTGATAGGCACGGCCTTACCTAAGTAATTAATCTAAATGTTAAAGCCAAAGGTTTACTTGATGAACCCTTTGCTCTCGTATGCTATGAATACACAAAACACCACAAATTTGCTGCAGTCATATATTGAAATCAATGCTTTAACCCATTTCAGCATTTTGAGGTAATTAGGTGGAATATGCCCGAATAACATTTAATTAAGGTCTCCATACGTTTTGCGGTTTCAATGTCACTATTCACATGAACCATTAACCTGAGTTGATATTAATTGCCACGCTAACCTCCGTCGATGAACGTTCATACGAATAAAGCCGCATATGTACACATTCGCGCAAGTGACGTGGCGAGTGGCGGCGAGCGGCGGCGAGTGGATGCACGAGTGCGATTATGTAAACGGTCCGTTCGTCATTCGTGTTCGCCATTCTTAGCGCTTGCATCGGGAGCGGTTTTTTTGCCACGAGTCAAAGGGATAGTCATTTTAGAACACAACAAAATAATTTAACAAAATGGAGTAGACCAATAAAGTTGTCGTTTTCTTTTTTGTATCACCTCTAAATAATTTTATTAACTTTGCAAATGCAATGCAAAAGCCACTAGTTTGGCGACGTCGTCCATTTCCTCAAGTTGATGTAGAAATGAATACACGCGAATGTGTAAACGCTCACTCGTGCATGCCTAGAGCCACACGAATGTCTCACCAAACAATAGGGTAGTTGACTAGATTTTTTTTATTATTTAAATCAATAAGTTACGTTACTCAAAATCTATTGCAGAAAGAATTTTATAAATCGGACCAAAAATAAATAAGATAGAAGCCATTGAAATCCTGTAGAAGGGGTAATTGTCAAATGACAGACGATGCAACCTTTGACGTCACTGTGTAAAATGTTCATTATAGTGCACGCGTGCAAGTGAGATAGTGAGATATCCCTACTACGCACCCACTTTTCCTCATACCAACATTTAAAGTCATAACTGCGGGCACATTTCTGAACCAATTTTGATTGTGTTTTAATAAAAGGTTTTCTTTTGCGTATCATTTTCTGTTGCTTATAAAATAATGTATAAAATTCAATATAGGAAACTACCCTATTCGGCGAGGCGAATCACGAGCACGCATGTGTAAATGTGGTATAACAAATATACCGAACAAATTTAAATTGAGGCTGTTTTTTTATTGACTAACACAAAATATGGACAGTAATATAACCTACTTCTTTATTTATTTATTATATAAGTCACCAACAGCACTAATTATTAAAACACTAGTATCAGTTTCCGACATAATGTTTGCTATCCACAGATACATAATTTACCAGAGAAACAACATGTTTTTTTTACTTGCCCATTTTACTGAATGAGAGGGGGTCAGGCCTTAGTCCACCACGCTGGCCTAATGCGGGTTGGCAGACTTCACATACCTTCGAAATTCTTATGCAGAACTTCTGAGGTATGCAGAGTTTCCTCACGATGTTTCCTTCGCCGTTAACGCAAGCGATATTTAACAACGAATACACACATAACTAATAAAAGTCAGAGGTATGTACTTCTTAGGACTGGTTTTGAACCTGCTACTTTCGTCTCGACAGTCGATAAATATAATCTGGATGTCTTTAAGTCGCGAGTGAATGGTTGTTTGCTAGGCAAGCGTGCTTCATCGTAGAACACATCATCGCTTATCATCAGGCGTGATAATGGTCAAGCGCGAGCCTATTACGTATAAAAAAAACGATCATCAGGTAGCCACCCACCAGCTTAACATATCGACATGACCAGCAGAATATATTTATTGCAATACAAAGATGCCGAGTAATGACTCCATATCACAGAAAACCATCAGTCGCCTTACAAGCCTAGGCGTTAACTGAATACACTGACTGGTTCCAACATCTGACTCGGCGGAAAAAGTCACTATCATTTTTCACCAGAGTAGTCGCAAAACGGGCACAAATTGACAAAATCGCTCAAAAACATTAAGGCCGTCGTGTGTCGTGACTGTGTGTAGTGTGCATACTGTGGAGCATAGATATGGGATGCGGGGATATAAAGTCACCTAGCTTGCGCGGACAGCGGGGAGCTTCAAAACCACCAAGGTCTCGACTACGACGGCCTTAAAAGAGAAAATGTCTCGGAGAGCGTGGAAAAGCAGAGATGTTGAAGAGTAATATAGCCTCTATTACACTACTCAAAAAATAAAAAGACTTCCATATCAGAAATACACATAATATGGGTAATATATCTTTTGGATCACGCCCAACATATATGCCCAACACGCCCAATGAACATATACCGTACAGACTAAAATAAATCGTAATTCTCACAATCCAGGTGTTAAACAAGCACGACAGCAGGTCATAGATCCTTCATACCTAGCATCGATAACATTTACAACTAATCAAAACAAGTCTATTATTCAAATATACAAGATGCTTTTGAACAGTAGGCCAATTCTCGTAATTTTAGATGTTCAAAATATCATTTCGATCTAGTCTCAACGTCAAGAAAGTTTCAAATGGCATTCTCTTAAACCAATAATCAACGTCACTCGCCTGATGGTAAGCGCCACACCTGCTAATAAACAGAAGCAACGCCACAAAGAACTTTAAATAACAAAGCACTGCATGACACTGGACTGCGCTCGTCACCCCGAGACATAAGGTGTTAAGTCTCATAATGCCCAGTAATTTCACTGGCTTCAATGTCCTTCAAACCGGAACACAACAGCGCTTACACACTGTTGATTGGCGGCAGAAATAGACAATGATTATGATTGAAATAAAGCAGAAGGATCATTTGTGACCTAAGTTTCTAATATAAAAGTAATACTTTCCTATTTTCTTAACTAATACAATCTGAGAAAATTAAAAGCTGGACTCGATGCCTTTGTGTGTAGCGACTAGCGGACCAGACTATTGAAAAATATTTAGATTTCTCCCTTTTTTACATTCACATTCGTTTAGATTGGAATAAATGAATAAAATGTAAAAAACCGATAACTAACTCCCTCGACGCCGCGCCGTACAGTGTTATTCTCTGATTAAAATTTAAAAACACTGAATAACTCTGACGAATAGACACAATTATATTGGAAATTTATTATATGTTGGCTGTCAACTCTGCATATTCCTTTCTATTTCTTGCCAGGTTAAATAGCTCTTCTACCCTAGTGATTCCTGTCCATTCTCTTATGTTCCTGAGCCACGATTTCCTTCTTCTACCAACGTGTCGCTTTCCCTCTACTTTACCCATTACAATTGTTTGTAGAAGGCGATACTGAGGATGCCTAAGCATATGCCCTAGGAAACTGATTTTCCGTTTCTTAATGGTCAAGACTAGTTCTCGGGATATTCGAACACGCTGTAAAACTTCGTCATTGGTGACTCTTTGTATCCAGCTGATCCTCAACATGCGAAACAAACAACGATAACTTATTTTTAAGTAACTGACCAGATGAGCAGATATCTCGCCTGATGGTAAGTAATGGCCACGCGAGCTCATACCTCATAAACAACACTCATATCAACACAACTTAGAAATTTGAATTACAAAATACTGCATGGCGCTGTACTTTACTCATCAACTATTATACTGAAATATATACATACATACATAAATAGACTCACGCCTGTTTCCCATAGGGGTAGGCAGAGGCAATGGATTTCCATTTGCTACGATCCTTGCATACCTCTTTGGCCTCATTCACTCTCATTAAATTTTTCATACATTCATTTCATTTTATACTGAAATGTAGAATTTTAAGTCTAATAATGCCCAATAATTGCACTGGCTTCCAGGCTTTATACCAGAACACAACAGTACATGCACTCTATTACTTTGATATGTAGATAAATCGGTGGAATACCTACCCAGAAAGACTCACATAAGATAGACGTACCTACTACCTAGTAGTGTCAATGTGTTATACAATAATCCTAGTGTAAATTCGTCTGCACAATTCCATTAGTTCTAAGCTTAAATCCTACATCAAGCACAAAATCTGAAGATACTCTTGAGAGACATCAGGAAACAATCGCATTTTCCCAGGTTCATGCCGAAGTCAAGAGCGATCCAAAACGTTGTTGACGTAGACACACGGCACAAATGTTTACAGCCGCGGAAGCCGATAATAGATAATAACCGATTAGATAGCCATAATGAAAACACAATGATATCGCGACGCACCAGTCACTAAGTATCAAACACCTATACCTCAGTACGTGACACTACTGCCAACGGCACCCCGAGACGGTCTCATAATACGCCTATTAATGTCACTCAATGTCTTTCAAACCGAAATGAAAATATTTGTACATTTGCAAATGAGTAGACACAGAAACTACGCGTATCGCTAAATTTCGTCAGCTATTTTTACTATAGACCTATGACATTGTCATTATTGATGTATGTTTATAGATGAACAAGATCGTGCGCGACCGTCCTGCGGGGTACAAGACGTTGGGGGGGCGAGGTTCTCTAGATGTTAGCGGGGGCGGTTTGTACAGCGGGCAAGGGAAACAAATGCAACGATCTTGTCCATCTATAATCTCGTTTTGTTGTGCTATAAGTATGTATGCGTATAGAAATAATTAATGGTTTAATTATGTGTCAAAAACGCCATATACTCCATAATGCCAATCTATT
Organism: Mimas tiliae; assembly: GCA_905332985.1. Taxonomy (NCBI): domain Eukaryota; kingdom Metazoa; phylum Arthropoda; class Insecta; order Lepidoptera; family Sphingidae; genus Mimas; species Mimas tiliae. The sequence continues at coordinate 1,005,193 of HG995249.1, forward strand.
TATCGATCTAATCAGCTCGTAGCCACTCACTGCTGGGCCTCTAATTCATGCCATTTCTTCAGGTCCTGTGCCAAATTCTAACAATTTTCAAGTTGGCAAACACTGTTCACAAATTCCAAAACATTTTCAAGTTGGCAAACAACTGTCTTTATCCAAATATTGACCTCAACATTTATTTCTTCACTATTGTTACCTGGCACCGTAATAACAACATCGTATTTCAACTGATTCCAGTTAAGTTCGTTTAATTTGATTGCACATTTAATGACGGGCGATAAAAATCATTCGGACCGAGTCTCCACGGGAGTGGCGGGAGGGTCCCCCTCTCTTTATGCCTCAATAAATAAATCAATAAACAATTATACCTCTGGCGACTGCCGTCCTCCATTTCTATGTTCATCCACCATCATAAACATTCATTTAGTTCATTACGTTATACCGATGCAATGTATCCAGAGAAAAAAAAAACTGCTTAAAGCGCAGGTCGGACTCGTGCAGCAATGATTCTGTACCCCGCAACCTTATCTCTTTACTTTTTTAAATTTGTTAGAATTATTAATAATGAGTGCCTCGGTGGCGCAGTTGTAATGTGTACGCGTTACGATTGAGGCCAACGCTGAGGTCTCGGGTTCGATCCCCGGGTCGGGTAGTGGTATTGGGGTTTTCTATTACGAAATACCCCAGTATCAGCCTGGAGTCTGGAATTTGTGCCCGGTATGGCGATTGGCTCGCCCCCTATCACATTATGGGACGGAGATGCGCTCGGCGAAATGTGGATGTACTGATTACACCTCTGCCTACCCCTTCGGGGATTACAGGCGTGAGTGCGTATGTATGTATGTAATAACATATTCTTTAAAAAAATCATTCGTGGTTCAAAAGATAGAACCCTTAATAGGGTTCTGTTGGCACCCTTGATAAGAGGCAGAACCAAGCTGTATACCGTTTTATGTACAACATGAGTGGGCCGGCTCGACCAGGTAGCTTTAGATGACGAGACGAGCAGATCATTGGCCTGATAGTAAGCGTCACTGTCCTTAAACAGAATCAACACCAGCCAGAACTTCGAATTTTGAAGTACTGCAATGAAACTGAACTGCGCTCGGCACCCTGACACATGAAGTGTTACGGTGAGTGAGACATCCGAACCCTCCCCTTCCGAAGCACTTACTTATCCCTTCTCTTTAAGTATGACGAGTTCACGGGTGGTGTAGAGCATTTACCATCACGTGAATCATTTGCTCGTTTTCCGGTCTCTACTATAATAAACTTTTTGTGTACGGAACCTTAAAAATGATCGCTATCGATTTCATCTCATATTTGTTATATTTTATTGCGTATTATCTTTCCGTATCATTATCGCTGTATTCGTTCAGTGTACGGGCTGCCGAGACGGCATAATGTTTTTCTCGTTTTATCCTTTTTATTTCGGCATTCACTTCCTTGTTGTCGTTATTTCTAGTATAGCGGAATTATTTATCATTACATGATATTATTTTTACTTACAATACACCATTATTATATCGTCTCGATATTCAATCAATGGCGAAGGGTGAAAACTTGAAAAGAAGCCGGAGAGAGATCGTTTGAAGTTTATATAAAAGTTGATATTATTTATAAATATTTTATTGAATAGTTGGTAGCATCATTACACCGGCGCGGTTTTTTATTTCCTTTATTGCATGGAAACAAAAATAAATATATCTTGAATTACCATAATTATCGATAACATACACCAAAATCCTCCAATTATCATATTATTGTAAATGTTGAATTCAAGTGCGATGGCGTATACAATTGAATCTATTAGTCCAAAAGGCTCGAGGGCCTCATGGAGGCGCGTGTAATGATTGTGGGACAGACAAAAGGTCCGTGACCGTGCCGGGACGGAAACGAGCTGTTTACACTTCTAACGAACCCAGAGACATACATAACATGATGGAATGTGAAATCTCGAAATGTTTTACTACGAATACCTACTTGTCTTACGAAGACAATGTATGGAATAGCTGTATTTGTATAAATCTATACATATAATGGAACAGTTGAATCTGTCTGTCTGTTGATTTGTCCTCACCTTTCCTTAACAGAACCACGCGTGCTGGCTTGCGAAACCATAGCTTCGTGGTGTCTTCCATCTCGGCTCGGACCAAGAGGTTCGCAAAATCATACTTCTGTCGGACTATAAAACTTTGGAATAGTTAACCGGCGCACGTGTTTCCTTTCTATAAAATTACTTTCTATAAAATGGGATCCTTTAAACGGTGTGAAGAAAAAAAATAAGCAGGCCGGCTTAATTCTGCCGATCTACGATAGATACCATGTCTATCGTTGGCCGACACTATTTTTGAATTGCGCTACACTTACCATCAGGTGTAGCGTACTCACTTTGCCGGCAATTATCACTATTGCTACACGAAACTCTATGGCAACACAACAATTAAAATATAGCAATATTAATTGTTGGGCAACACAATATTACCAGCAAAAAACTACTTATTTCTAAAATTAAACTTTCACGGAAACTAAATCACAAGCAAAAGTTAGCATAGTATAAAAGTCACTGAGATTTTTTGGCTAAAGGCAGGATGTGCCTAGAATTTTAATAAAAAATGAAAGTCCCCAAAACACGATCCAAGTACGTAACCAGCCGGTCCACCTTTATTTAATGACTATAAAATAAATAACGACTATGAAGCGGAGTTTAAAACGCGAATTAAAGCAAATCCGCTTTGTCCGCACAATTGGGTAACAACAGCAACTTCACCCGGTTATAAATCGTTAAAACTCCGGCTATATTAAAACCGCCGAATGTTCCTTTTTCACCGGGCCATGTGACATTTTCGTGCGAAATCGGCAATTTATACCTCGTCGGCCATTATACAATCACGATTTAGGAAAGTTGACAAACTAAATAAGAACTAACAATTTTCAGAAACTATCAGTACTAATTAATACAAGTGAAGAAAAAGGTAATCACCGAAATTAAAATTAAACTCAAACTATTTGAACCAGCCTACATTCCGGTGTTACGCTTAAAATTACGGTCGCATAGAACCGGCTTCTCTTTAGCGCCGTGTAATTAGAGCAGACGTAGTCTAACACGCGTTGATTGCGAACGCGCGCTCTGTGCAACAAAAACCATCAAGAATTCACTCTTAATTATATGCACGTGTTAGGAAAATCGAATATGGCAATTTAACAAATAATTAAAGATGTATTTATAAACCTATTTATTATGAATACGGACACTGGTTTGAAACCGTAGATATGACTATGTATTTTATATTGTGTACCGTCATTCATTTCCTTAAATTGTGGGTGGTTAATAGTTTCTTGGAGTGGGAAAACTATGATAAAAAGAGGGGTCTTGTCATTTGGAAGTACAGTCTGATTTAGTTTGTGTTTCAGGGCGAAGCTATGCCAGTTTGCTTTTTATTATATAATAATAGTAATTGTAGTTAATAGTAAAATAGTCTGATTTGATAAACCACGAAATAGATTGTAATATTGTAACAATTGGATACCTATGCGACTGTTGGGAGGATTACCTAAAGCTAAGTATTATTTGTGACTTTATGTATTAGTTTTACATTAGTTTTGTATATAAATATGTACAGTGATATATATATAGAGTGATGGGTTTTGTTCTGCCTCAAGTGGCGGTAGTTTATTAAAAGATATTAACTTTATGTTCTATGTTTTATTTCCTGTTTTACCTACTTATTTACTTGCTCAGAGAAGTTCAAATGTCGTAGTAAATTACAGATAGTTAAAAATGACTTATCCCTGATGGTTTTATACCAATGGAAGTATTTAGTATACTCTAAATCCTGACTATATACTTTATATATTATATAACTTTACATATTATATAACTTTACATATTTTTCTAGCACACGCTTCTTAAAGATACAAAAAACCGCAGGGCAGTAAGAAATGATACTTTGTGGATACATTAAAGAAATGCATCTGAGTTAGTCAAGATGTACGGTTTAAGAATTCTTTATTCTTTCATTACTTACTACAATAATGTACATATTAAGAAATTATTACATTCTCAATACATTGTATTAAACACACATGCAGAAATTTGATTATTATTAGTATTTTTTGTATAATAATGAACTAGATAGTAGTAGCGGGGAAAGATATTTTTAATAGCTTGAATAATGAGACGAACATGACGCTCGCCTGATGGTGAGCGCAATGCCTGCCAGCAACGCCACACAGAACTTTGAATTACAAAGCACTGCATGGCACTGCACTGCGCTCGTCACCTCGATACATAATTTGTTAAGTCTCATAAAGCCCAATAATTTCACTGGCTTCAATGTCCTTCAAACCGGAACACAAGTTTTTATACACTATTGTTTGGCGGAAAAAATAGAGAAAGCCAACCTAGACGGCCTCTCGCATACGATACGACGGACCTACCACCTTCGTTCGTGGGAATATTTTCGTTATTTTTACGTTACAAATACAACATAAACTATTTGCTGTGCTATCTAGTCGTACGGTAGCACGCGACAAGTCGCCTATTCATCGACATTTGCGGATAGGCTTTGTAACTTTGTAATATTCTGCTCATGATTAAAATTTAGCGAGCATTTGTATTGTTAATATTTTCTATTTCTTTTCCTTGACATCTTATATTTCTACTATATTTTTTTCATTGTAGTCTTTGTGTTATCCATATTGTATGTAATATATCACAAAGAGGCTGTCAGCTGTCTGTCAGGAACGGGCGCTTAGTTTTTTCGGACACATTGTGTAGTCTCCCAGACATAACCTGGACAAAGATTTAATATTGGGCCAAATAGAAGGGAAGCGCCCCAGGGGAAGAGCGCCATCTAGATGGTCAGATGCCGTGAAAAGGGCTGTTGGTGGCAGCATATACCAAGCGGCCCAGATATCTTATGACTACTTAGCTTGGAGACACATATGTGGTGGCGACCCTCGGCACTGAGGGACCGACGAAGAAGAATGTAATATATATCAAATAATATAAAACATTCAATTAATGTAATTGGTTGTAACCGTGTTGATTGAATTAAATAAATAAATTATCGCATAAAATGACAGAATTCCATAATGCAACCGAAAGTGAGGTATTACTCACTCTGAGAGGTTTTTCGATCTAGTGAGTTTCATTAGAACAGCTCATCTTGATAAAGTTTTATTTATAACACCCATAGCAATTCCCTCCAGCCTTACTGCCTACATTCTACAGGATACGAAACATGAAAGATTAATTATCGATAAGCAATTAATTACACAGCTTTACGATATTAACACGAAATATTGCGGTACATATACGAGTACATAAACTGCCTGCGTATCGTAAAATTTATCGTTATGCGTAAACGTTACACATCTCGAGTATACGAGTAATAGTTGTATAGCTGTATGAGAACTGAGTGATTCTGAACGAGCCAACCTCTTGATTAACGTCTTTATTTTCAAACACTTTGTATTTTCAATACATACATACATACGCACTCACACTTGTAATCCCCGAAGGGATAGGCAGATGTGTAACCAGTACACCCACATTTCGCTGAGCTTATCTCCGTCCTATCGTCATACCGGGCACAATTTCAGACTCCGGGCTGATATTGAACATTCCGCTATAGAAAAACACAATAATCATCATTCCCCGACCCGGGGTTCGAACCCGAGATTTCAGCATCAGCAGTCGTAACGCGTACACATTACAACTGAGCCACTGAGGCATTCGGCAGTCAGTTTGTATTTCCAACTTCTGTCATAATTATTTCTCCCATAATTAACTACAGAAACTGTGTAAACAAAACACTAGAAACCGTAAAGTAAAGCGCACCGAAACCTCCTCTTTTTTTGGAAGTCTGTTAAAAACTGCAAGCGAATAGGCTAACTACATCTAGGTGTAGTTAGCCTATTCTGGATCTAGAGCCAGACCAATTGTCTTCTAATCGAACCCGCAAGTCGTTGTTTCTCAGCCTTCTACATAATCATTGCGCTATAGACGTCACTCGTCATCGATTGACAGTTACGCCGCGCAGCCATGAAACGTTTATGACACGCTCGTTTGTTACTCAATGTGTTCCGGTTTGATTGATTATGGGTTATAGTATTCAATGAGGGTAGTATTTTCAGCAGTAAATGTGGGGTAGTAATAAACATATGAGTGGTAGAGCCACGCTGTAGATACTTTTGTCTAAAGCATGTATGGGCAAGCATGTATCGGCTCGTCAGAGTCATTACCACTATCTCACAGAAAACCGGCGTTAAGTAGCAGCTTGCTGCTGCGTTTCGTGCGGTAAGTGAGATGTCCGAAGGCCCAAACCCCTTCCCCTTCTTAATTCCTTAATTATCCTTGTCCTTTACGGTCGGCAACGCATCCATGATTTTTTGGTATTGTGGGCATACATGGGCGGTGGAGATCACTTACCATCAGGTGACCCACTTGCTCGTCTGCCGGCCTATGCCATGAAATAAAAAAAACGATGTTACGCCTAAGTGGAGATCATCTAACAAGAGTGTTGCCAGCCGATGAGCCAGAGGGGGACAACAAGCTAGCCAGGGACTATGTTCCGCTGCCTAGTCCGTCAAAGATACATGCGTGAGCTTATATTATATCGACTGGTCTACTCAGACTGCTATTGTTGGCGTAAATGTAACTTTGTCTTTATATAATTACCCATAATTTTTTATGTAGTTACACGTACAATAGTCTAATTAAATTATTTAACATGATATTTCAAATAATGTACGACATGCTAATAAAAAAGAACTTGGGCTGAGTTGCTTGGTGCTTCTTCTCCGACCTGTAGGCATTTGCGAAACACTGGGAGAGTCTTTCTATGTAATATTTATGTAATTGTCGTGTAAAAGTGCCCTTAGTGGCTTAGATTTGTTAATATAAATCATTGAGGTGCTTATAACCAGTTGCACCTACTAATCGGTAAACGATTAGCGAGTTAATCAATTAATCTATGAATGTGTGACTGTTTAATGGTATTTAACTGAGCGTCTCCGTGCTTCGGAGGGCACGTAAAAACTCGGTCTCGGCTGTTATCAACTGACAACAGTAGCCCCCCGACTCGGCTTAAAGTCGGGTCGGAGGCCTACGGGCGGCTTGAAAATTTGAATCAATCTGCCGATCTACGATAGATACAGTGTCTATCATTGGTCGACACTATTCTTGGATTGCGCTACACTTACCACCAGTTGTAGCGTGGTCACTTTGCGGAGCTAGGGTAAAACAAAAAAGAAAAAACAACATAAATAAAAAATTGTTGTATCTATTTCTAATCATTCGCAAAAACTGATCACCGACACATTCACATCACACTCCATTACATTCGGTACATTTTCCTACACTAAATACATATCGTTTCTACATATTATTTAAAGACACACATACGTTACATATAATAAAACACCGCTACATCCGCAGGAGTAGGACACATTGATGGATGTTAGCAGAGGCCTTGATTCGGCATTGAGCTGACACGTAATAACAGTATTCGAGTCTTTGTTCACGCTCTCGTTCCGGTAATGAAGAAAAATTGTTACAACATTATGGATATGTATTATAACATGGGATATATTGGTATGAACATAAAATGAGAATTTGAAAACCCTTTTTACACAACTGTATTCGTATGTTCATAAAATCTTATAAGAAACAATAAATTGAAAGCTTTTAGAAATGAACGTATCTCAATTAGATTTAAACCAATCAACATAAAAATATACGATCCAAACCGACATTAAGTCCACAACTCACCCATAATTATGAAGGATAGACGCTGAAAATCCGTGAGTGTAAACAAGAGGAAATTCCCCTTAATCAAACTGAATACCATTACAATTACCGGAGTTACAGTGAGTGCCGACCGACCGGCACCGATCACCACTCCACACAGCGTCCAAAGACGCACCATGACCTTTACCACTGCTGTTCACGACTACGAAGACCTCCAATTTAGAGTTTGGGAGCCGTCGCCGGCACGAACGGCCGTCAGTTGCGTACCGATCGCCGAAGCGACGCCACGTGCCTCGTGCCTAGAGCTTTACCAAAAAACCCGCAGCGCAAACTTACCAGTGATTATCGTTCGTGCCTGTGAAGTGTATGATGTAGGCATATAGAATCGTCAGAACGTGTGAGGTGTGAAGTAACAGTGGCGTTGGCGAGGTAAATACATGTGCCGGTCGCGACTTCTCGCCTCACCAACAGTGTGTCCACGAACCGCATCCCAGTACATTTTGTTTGCCCAAACACCATTTGTTACATTACGAGTGGATTGTGTGTAAGATACATACATATATTGGTGATTACGTTTCGCCACCCGCCGCCGTGTCCCATATTGTGTAAATTGAGGTAATTAAAGTGTGTAATCTGGAACATTTTGAGTTTAGCGCGGCGGTGCAGTGCCGTCCGCGGGCGGGCGGCGCACGATATGCAAATACGCGCGTACGAGGGCCGCGACAACACTCAACTCTGTATTGTTGGTATAAATTAAAACGACACTTTACTCACCGGACATATTACGAGGCTCGCTTACGTAAGCTTCGCGAGTTCTCCCCGCCCCCGCTTATGTAACTGGACGAATTTGGATACAATTTTGTGTTTTATGTTCAATGTCGAGTATTGAACCTGTCACGAACGCCGCACGGCTACTAACTTAGGTATCATAAAAAACGGCGGTAATATCTTCCGGCCAAGTTCGACGTTGACGTGGTATGTGATGGTTCTTTTGCTTTAGTGATACAGTCGCATATCTATAGTACACGGGCTTTAGAAGCGTTTCGACAAATGGGTCGGCGGGGCCTTGTGCTCGTTCGCCGACGCTGCACATTGTGTGCCGCTGCATGTGCACTGAGTAATGGAGGCTAATGCAATCGCTGCACGCTCCGCAATCGCGCCAGAATTATCAATGATGCGCTACATCATCACTCGCAAGTCGCATCCAGTGCGTATCTGTTCTACAGATCAGCTCTAATAGAGCGACGCGAGTGTCGCATGTCTAAGTGATCGAATTAGAATGAGCCGACAATCCAAACAGGGGGACGTTGTTGACTATTTTACGAGCACTTAGACGACAAATCTGGGATTTAGGCTTATCAACGGATGCCGTTGTTTACGACACTGCCTCAGTGGATGGACGGGTGTGTTCAATTAAATTAATGATAATGAGACATTTGCAAACGACCTACATTATAACAGAATCAAAATCTTATAGCACCATCACCATCCTTCAAATAATCACTAAATAACATAACACACACTCCCAGCTTGTGTACCAAGAAATTCGTACACAAGTTGATCACGAAGCGACACGGGCCACGGCGAGTCTCGCGCGAAAAATAAAACAACCTTATTTAACCTTATGTATTCCATTACATCCGATAACTAACAATAAGTTTGCTTTGGGCGAAATTTCACTGGGTAAACATGATTCTTAGTTGTCTTCAAAATGAAAATATTATGTCCAAAATGATACAAGATTTTCATAATAATACAAGGCTTCATACCTTATTACAGTTCCAAACCTTAGAAATACGACGTTACGATACAATAAAATAACAAATATTTTCCTCAAAATGGACATAGTGGAAAACCACACGCACACTGTTTTCCAAATAAAAAACAAACATATTGCTACATGATTTTCCTCTCGATAACGCGTAGTTACATAAAATTCATCTATAATATAACGCTTAACAAGAATCTCATATAAAACCCATGGATGTTTCTAACTATCTTTAACACGTAAACTATCGGCATTCAAAAACTAAAACACCAAAATTCTTGCGGTAACTGTGGAATTAAGAAACACATTCAGTTATTTTCCTAGATCAATAACAATAAAACTGGAAACGAAGCTATGTTATTATCTAAGTTTTTATGGATACAATGATAGATTCATTGTATCAAAACTGTGAAATAGGTCAAACAGTACAATTTATCTATGAAAATTGCAGGTGTCCGTTTTGAAACCACATTAGCCGCATGAGAAAGTCTATGTAAAAAAGTAACACATTAGATGAAATTTTATGGATCAAGAGGATGGAAAGGTTAGCAAAAGCGCTGATAATAACACTTCTAAAGTGTATACGTACTAATACAGATTACAAGTTTTCCCACACATTAAATCTTATTTACATTAAAAGGACATCAACGCGATACAACGACGGTTTTGAACCAAGTTCTTTAAAGAAAATTGGTGCCAAATAAGAGAGTATTTTCCCTTATGGGATTACTTAATTTTCCATAAATTAAAACAAGAAAATGGAGCGTTACTTTTACTAGGTACTTTTAATAACACAACACGATATTTTTATAGTTGAAGTTATTTAATAAGGTAGAGCAGTTGATTTGTTTTTAGGGAAATGGGAATGTCCCCTGTCATAATGTTTTCTTAACGAACTCAATTTTATTATTTTATCAGTGAAATTAAAGTATATATACAAATACAATAATATACAATATAATAAACTTATATACATTATAAAGTAGAGGATTAAACTCGTAACTCGTATCTGAAGATGCCTTTAACCATCAACACTTTATATTAATTATTACGTGTCACGTAGCTAAACTTTTTATGTTGTGTCTGCTTATTATTTGAGATACTGTGGCGAATGGAATAGTGACACGAATACCAAAATAAAACAAAAAAATCTTATAGCTCACAATAATTTACAGTAACCAACATTATAACGTTGGTTAATCTTGCAGAATGTATATTTACATATAATACCATATTCCACCATATTCCAGGATTTATTAATAAAGTGTATATCAATATTTTGATATAATTCAGCCACAATTAGTGTAATATAGTAAAGTCAATATGAATCCACTAAAGAACACACAACAAACATGTATCTGAGAGTATTCAATTAATTTTACATACGCCACTAACTTGCAGATATACTAGTTAACAATGTATGCTCGGGAGTCTATCAAGCCCAGTGGAATTGCGTGCGGGGGTTGAAATAGCCAATATTCGATGGACATGCCCGCGAATCCCATTACCGAGATGGACAGTCCGTTGCGTCCGCATCTCGTCCAATCTACCCTATCGTTTCCATGATAGGAATCCAATCGACGAGAATGATTAGCGGATTAATCCCACTCCATCCCGAACAACAGGAATTTTCCCATGGGTGGAGGGTTTATCGATGTTTCCTCGATGCAATATCGGATTGAGACGCGTAAATGTTAGCGTTAAAAAAATGTAGAGTACTTTAACACCACAAATATATTGTAGACAGTAGACGTTTAACTTAAATGTTTTATCTATTTTACATCTCGAAAGAAACATATTTAACATCATAAGCAAACATTAAACGTAATATCGAATTAAAAGTCTTCATATTTATAAAGGACAATCATTTTTTTATTAAATGTAATATTTTTTTTATTTGACAAAAACACTAATACTCAATAACTTCTAAGTCACATTTATTAGTAATAACAGATCCATTCAAATCTCATAATGAAACGGGGTCAAACAAAACGAACAATTCGACGGAGGCAGATAGTCGATTTCATTTCACGCCCCGCGAACTCTCAATTACTTTGAGGTCTATTCATTCTTAATCATAATTTGTTTTCGTGCAAATAACGTAGTTAGATTGTAATGCATGAGCTTTTTGAACTTGACTTTACCGACACACTTTTATGTTCTTAGTAGTTGTAGATTACAAATGCCATTAAGATAGTATGGGGCATCTTTCTTATAAGAAATATCGTAGAGATACAGCTCTAGATGGTAATATATAGATCCAATAACAGTGACTATAGTATGTTACCTTGAACACATTGAAAAACTGCAGCCCGATCCTGCACGATCTCTGGGCAGCTACCATTAAAACTCATATGAAAAATACTATCGACTCTAGATATAATCTGGGTTTGAAATATTAAACTAAAATAGTTTATTGTCATTTTCATTTAGTTAATCAACTATAAAACACAATGGATGTTTATTTTTCATACTACTGCAGTCGTCTCCTTGATTTTTATACATGACAATAGATCACCGCAATAAGAGTTCAATTACATCTAATAATTTATTGCATATCGATAAAATACAATACTTTACCCGAGATATAACAAATATAGCAATAACAATTATGATATAATTGTAAAATCGAAATTTTTTCAAAGAAATTGTTTGCTTTATGTGAAATTAAGATATTTAATTCCAAGAAACACATCACGACCAAAGAATCCACCATCGCAGTAGATACCCAGATCGTATGGAGCGAGTGAAAAGTGCCTCTATAGGGAAAAGTGTAAAGCGCACGTCTTGGTCGCGACTCGGGGGGGACTCGGGGGCCAATGAATCTCTCTACATCGTGCACGATAAATTGCTTTTCGAATCTCCCAAACGGCGTTTTGGGAGACAAATGTACCCGTACCTAAGTTCAGTTACTGTTGTGTAATAGCTGCGTGATTTGAAAACATAGTTACATTATATAAGGAATTGAAAGGGATTGTATTAAATTAATGAAACTAAAATCAAGTTGAATGTCTTGATATATGATCGGTTGTAAAAAATCATTGAATGTAAATAAAGACTTAAATTATGGCTGTTGAAACAGTTCCGAGAGGTTGTCTCAATACTGGTGTGAATAAATATAAATAAGTGACGAAATATAAAAATCGGCTAAGTGCTAGTCGGACTCACGCACCGAGTATTCCGTATCATCCCCCCCTTAAATTGTTATTTGTTATTATCTATCAGTATATCCGCCCTAATGACGCATATTATGTGAAAATAACATGCGACTACCTATTACTAGTTAAAACATAAGAAGGTAGGACAGACAGAGAAAGATACAAACTGCGTACGCTCTATCATATGGTACTCTTTGGGTACGGAACTCAAAAAATAAGCTATTGCCTTGTGTCCATTGAACACAGCAGCATTTACAGAGTATACTGTGTCCGAATATAAGCTACCAACTTTATCTAACTTTAAAACGTATGACAAAAGTAATACACTTGAAAGTTTTGTAAAGTGTCGGTAAAGCAACAGGGGAGCACTCTAATAGCGAACTCTACGTGTATTACGAAGTGACGTAAAAAAACTACGATGTAAAAAACACTTACAAGGACCTTAGGATACTTGCTGATGCAAAACTATCACCACTTTCAAAAACTAATGTGTCTTTCTACATTAAGTTGCCAAGAGAGTGTGAATAAATATATTGATATAGTCCTTAACACCTTAATCATCATCAAATGAAATAGCCTGTTTTTTTATTAACCAGCATGACGAAACAAGCTGGTCGCTCGCCTGATGGTAAGCTCCACGCCTGCCCAGAAGCAATGCCACACAGATCCTTGAAATACAAAGCACTGCGTGGAATTATTCTGCGCTAGTCACCGCGAGAAATAAGATTTTAAGTCTCATCATGCCCTGTAACTTTATTGGTTTCAATGTCATTTAAACCTAAACCTACAAGAATGCTTACACAAATAGACAAAGCTGTGGTACCAACCCAGACGGCCTCTAGCATACGAAGGACCTATCATCTAGTAAATGTATAACAGTTAACACCTATGCTAAGGCGCTCTTCGAACTGATCTAGTTACAATATATCAATGCTAATAAATTCAACTATCGGGTATTGTAAGGGTAACATATAATGTAAATAAAAATATTACACTCGATTTCGACTCAAAATGGAGATACACGTGGCTTTCCTCAACGCCAATAAGCAGAAAATATAACAATCGAAATTTCAAAGACTCACTTCCAACGAATAAATCATTTAGAAATGAAATAATGCTTCTACGTGATACAGGTTCGAAGTGTATTTATAATACAGGCTTTATTTAGGGGTTTCTGTAAACAGAACGATAGTGATTCTTGCTACTTTGTAAGACTTTTCGTTGCGCCATTAAAGAATGGTAATATAAAATAAAAATATTTTGCTAGCAACACAAGTGTTATACTTTCACTGGAATAACACACAATGTCAAATTGCGCAACAAACCCAAACAAAATCATAAAGTTACGTGAAGCTGAGGAGAATAGACGCATTCAACGTAAATATTAACTCAACAAATATATATGTTATGTAAGAACATGAGAGGTACTCGTTATGTAACTGCAAGAGGGTAGGGTTCAAGTGTATGACAATAAAAATTCGTTACAGCGCTATGTGTTAGCGAGGCAGGCGGTTTTACGAGAGAGTTATGACTTAAATTGTAAGAAATAACAATACCCCGAAAAAGAAAGCATAGTACTCGAACATATTATATCAATATACGTTTTCAATTTTTACGTCATTCTTTTTTAATATGGAAGTGTAGATAAAAGTGAATACGCAACATTCTCTTAATTGCTTAAAACGAAAAACGCTACAATGTATTCTTTTAAATAATTTAAACACATTCATTTACACTTCATATTTTGGCTGTCGGATATATGAATAAGTGAATTAAACCGTCTACCTTTTATCATATTCTTTTCAAGTTTTTACCTAGACATTTCTGTTTAAGCCCAAATTAAAGGATCGGTTAGGAGAGGAGCCCTTCCTTATACCTTAATTATCCCTTTTCTTTAAGATCGGCAACGCATTCTTTATTCGTCAGATATTGTGCATGTTCATGAGCGGTGGAGCTCACTTACCATAAGGTGACCCACTTACACGTCTGCTGCCCTCAACTATAAGAAAAAGGATTGATCTCTATCTTTCTCTCACTTATATCAACAACAAAGAATTCCAAACGCGCTATTACCCAAAAGTAAACACAAAAATTCGATAAATTTATATAAATCAGGAATCTCAGTCTTGAGAGACTGAGACGCGGAGACATGTCGGATGTATCATACACCACGAGACAAATTGTATCTAATCAGCAGGAATAAAGGGAACTCATAATATAGTCTCACGCTAGAATCCACCATTACAACTTTTGACAACTTCTAGAAATTTCTTAGGTTTACGCGAATATTACACATTGAAATAAAACTAGTTTATACGGATTTTATATTTCTTTCGAAACGTCGGGACTAAAATAAATATTAAACCGCGATAAAATCCGAATAAACTAGTTTTATTTCAACTTCTAGAAATTAAATTACACATGTCTAAATGATAAAGTAATGTTTGTGCGAATTTTAAGCACAAACATTTCTGTCCACAAATGAGTTAGTAACTCGCATTAAACTAGTGCCGACCCAAATTGAAAGTCTAACTTAACTCTGTACCCTTTACGGATATTAAAATTCTAACAAACTTAATCCTTTCGTCTTTGATTAAAACAGTACTTACTTAACTAGTTTTTGCTCATAACTCCACCCGCATGAATGCCATTTTCCGGAAAAAGTACCCATGTCTCATTGTTTCCATTCCAGTTCATGATCTATCTTTACGCGAATTTCCAAATTCGTTCAGCCGTTAAAGCGTGATTGATTAACAAACATCAATCTCACAAACATCCAAACTTTCATATTTATCAACCGACGAACTCAGAGGAGGTTCTCAATTCAACGCATATATATTTTTTTGTTGTATCTATAACTACGCATAACTCCGCCAAATGTGAACCGATGTGTTTTTTTTTCATTCGAAAGATTATATATAGCTCAAAGTTGGCCCCGTTTAAATTTTAAGAAGAAATTCTACCCCTAAGGGGGTGAAATCGGGGTTGAAAGATTCAAACTTCGTCATTTATGCACATGCATTTTGATAATTCCTTCACAAAAAATAGTGAAATAATAACTATTTAAGATAAAATAAAACCGACAAAATAAAACAACAATGTTTAAAATAAAAATAAACAATTTTGAGTAATAAGATTATAAGGATTCTATCAATACCCGATAAATTCGATTTTTTTTTATTTTTATTTTTTTATAGCATAGACCGGCAAACGAGCAAGTGGGTCTCCTGATGGTAAGTGATTTCCACCGCCCATGTACGCCCACAATACTAAAAGAATTATGGGTGCGTTGCCGACATTAAAGGAAAGGGATAATTATAGGATTGGGAAGGGGAGGCGGTTTGGGCCTCCGGATATCTCACTCACCGTACGAAACGCAGCAGCACGCTACTACTTTACGCCGGTTTTCTGTGAGACAGTGGTAACAACCCGGACGAGCCGGCCCATTCGTGCTGTAGACACAAGTGTCTACAGCGTGGCTCTACCACTCTAAAAGGTGTATAAAAGTCATGGTGGAATAATGAAACTCGCACACATACATGAGCCCTGAAAACATAACACTTCTTTTGTAGATCATGTCGAGTCGTATTGTATAAAAATCTCGCAATATAACTAATAAATAAAGTATTCCCGCTGTAGGCTTTCAGAATGCATGATACAGCACTAACACAACGAAACTCGATTAAACTTCAGAGTAGAAGTTAGTTTGTGTGTTTTAGCCACGTCTGCTAACCTCGCGAGTCGCGCTGCCACTTAATTGTTTTAACTGAATACATATCTCCTCTGGTAAACAAGTTTCTTACTTCTACACTTTAGTTTGTGTTTCTTATCTACGATACAAATTGAATAGCCACACATAGAACACATTTATGGCGTGAAAAAACTAAATACTTTAGAAACACTATCAAGCGTATAAAGTCTATTAATAATTATACTATTTTATAAAAAATCTACTATAATACTTCGATAAAGATGTGTTTAGATTTTTCATCTAAATCTATTACAGATTTTTATGTTGTTTATATTACTAGTTATGCGGTATTAACGGATTTTTAAACAAATTGTACATCATATAGCAGAATTGTTCATCTAAGATCTAGATAAATATTTACTATTAATGTCATCACCATATGCTTAATATTTCCTTTCTCATCTGATTACCAGCCCATCATAATAATATGAGTAATATTTCAGTAGCCATATTTAATGCTTCATATAGCATGAACAGACAGAAACGTGATTATTATCAGAGGCCCGAGCCCGATACGCCATTCCTTTTGTCGTAAAACAAAGTTGCTAGTTTATATCCAACAAAGCAATATCAAAAACATCGTCAAATATTAACAAATCTATCTATCACATTTTTCATTACAGCCGTCACCGACATGAAGCCAATTACTCACAGAGATCGGTCTTAATTGTGCAACGGCTACACAATGCTCATTCAACTGTTATTAAACACAATCGTGATGCGTTCTTCAAAACTTCACTCGTTGACTATTCTTTTAACACAAAGACATGAAATACCGCCGATTGTGATAACAAAGGATTGTAGTTTACTAATTTATTGAAGCTATTATTCATATTAAGCCGGTGGTGTTGTTATTTAAGTCGCAGATTGAGTTCTAGAGTGCAATGGAACGTAACGAGAATAGTGAAGATTTTAAACAATTTGGGTTGTGTTTTAAGTAAACGTATATCGGGTCAGAAGACAGGAATATTTCCACGAAATTGATTATTGTATAGCCATTGTTCAATACATTTTTAAACATAATAATAAAACCATCCCTGTTACGGTCCATTGCTAGGCGTGGGAGTCCTCCACGAATAAAAGTTATATTTTAAACATATGTCCACTTCTTTAATAATTCATTTTTATAGTTTAATATTTTCTCTAACAAAGCTTACGTAGCTTCGTTCACGTTTATAAAATGCCAAAACATATTTGAAAACATTACTACATATTTAAACAACTAACTGTCCATAAATTTCCTTATTTACCATGGCCAAACTGCGATCAAATATTTGCCGCAAACAGAACCTCAGTCCGCTAAAGTTTGATCAACATGTAATTATGACTTATTGCCACACTGGTGTTTGTCATGCCAAATTGTCCAACAAGACTTAGGGCGCGTTCACATATAATGTCCGTTTTACAGGTCCGTTTAAACGTATGTATTATTCGCGTATGTAGTTGTATGAGCGAGTTCACACAGAATACAGTATTCCGGATCCAGTCAAAAATATCGATCCGCTAAAATAATCAACAATCCGTTTTACAGGTCCGTTTAAACGTATGTGTTATTATCGTATGTAGTTGTATGAGCCAGTTCACACCATAATACCGTATTCCGGATTCAGTATACTGATCCGTTTATCGGATCGAAACCGCGCGAGGCTTGGCACGCGGGGGTGCGCGGGGTATGGGGTGCTGCACACAGCCGCCATTTGCCGGTTTAATTCCCAGCGTTGTGCACGTGTCCAGTGCTCTCATAATCATGGCAAGCAAGACGTTTGAAAAATATATTGATCAAGAAGTCTTGATAAATTGTGTTGAAATTAGACCAATTTTATGGGACAAAACACTGGAGATTTATAAAGATAAAATTGCAAAAGCCGCTGCTTGGCGCGAAATATGCGTTATTCTAAAGGAGGATTTTCAAGCTATGGAACAAAAAGAAAGACAAGAATTTGGTAAGTAAGTATTTATTTTATATTGTAATTGAAAGAATTATTACACTTTGCCCCAACAAAGCTCCCCACCGGCAAAGGAAAAGTTAAATAATGAACAACGGTTATTTGATTGGTTTTGAATTTTATACCAGCGTGTGGGGCGTTTTGGTGGGGCAAAGTGGAATAATCCTAATGGAAACCTTGTTCTTTATTTTAAATAGCTTCATTCTGCCAAGAAACAGACCCGGATTCAGACACGAAATAGTTTTCGAATTCGGTTCTGACTGAATTTGCAGTTCGACCACCTCGTACTGTTTCATCATCAGGTAGGCTATTGAAATAAAATGCTTCAGATTCAGAGGTGTTGTCATCGTTTAAGCCCTCTTTTTCCCTTACAAAGTTGTGTAGAACGGTACATGCCTTAACAATCCATATAGCTGTTGTTTTGTTGACGTCTAGAGGCCTGTGGAATACTCTCCACTTATTAGCAAGAATACCAAAAGCACATTCAACGTATCGTCTAGCTCTGGTCAAACGATAGTTATATATTCGCTTATTTACGTCCAAATGCGTCCCGCTAAATGGCCTCATTAAATTTTCGTGTAAACCGAAACCTTCGTCGCCGATTATGACGTAGGGAACTCTCGTATCTGAGTCTGTTGTTAATGGGCATGGTTCTGGTATTTGTAAACTGCCGTCTAGCATCATTTTCCAAAATGTCGACTCCCGGAATATTGATGAATCACATTCTTTTCCATATGACCCAACGCTAACATATAGAAAACGATAGTTAGAGTCTACGATCGCTAATAATATGATGGAAAAAAATTCTTTGTAATTTAGGTACATTGAGCCACTTTTTGCTGGTTTTCGAAGTCTGATGTGTTTACCGTCCACTGCTCCTAAACAGTGAGGAAAATTTGCTTTTATGTCGAATCCATTTGCTATATGCTCCCATTCACTCACTGTTGTAGGAAGTCGCATAAACTCGTCACTCAAGTTGTTCCATATGCATCGTGAAACTTCCTTAATAATGTTGCTTATAGTTGACACACCGACACGAAAGACGTAATAAAGTTCTTGAAATGTACACCCAGATGCTGCATACCTAAAAAAATAAATTAAGCAATTAGTGTATACTATTAGGTAGGTACATATCGTCGGCGCGCTTGCAGATTCTTGTGTATGCAAAATTTCAACTTTAAATAAAATTATGTATTAAAAAATAAAAGTTTTTCTTTTTATTTTAATACTTACATATTTTTTGTTTTATTAAGTCGCGCTATTTGGTAAATAAATAAGCACATACAAGAATCTGCAGGCGCACCGACGATATAATATGAAACTAAAAAATATATAAAATTAAACTAAAGTAATTTTTTTTTGCTTCCCATTATTAACTGACCGATTAGTTCTTGCACTGACATTTTATATTGGTATTCTGTGCTTATCCACTGATCAATAAAGTAATTAATTGACAAGTCTATTTACTAAGCTATTGACAACCATCTTAATATTGTTATTTACTTTTTTCAGGAAAATACGTTATAAAAAAATGGAATTCCACTAGAGATGCCTGGATACGAACATTGAGTGAGAAAAAGAATTTGAAGAAATCTGGAGCTGCTGCCTCAAATATCAAGCCTTACAAATATCACAATCAAATGTTATTTTTGAAAAAAGTTGTCACCCCAGGTAAAACACACGAGAACGTCCCAGATAATGCTAATGAAACAAATAAGTCTGACAACATCTCGGAAACAGAAGAAATTAATAAAGCAAACGAAGAACCTGGTCAGATTATGGAACAAAGTAGTAGTGACAGACAAAAGGAAGGACAAAATTTAGCCCCTCCGAAACGCAAGGCAATGAAAAGAAATTTGAATGAAGTAGACACTAAAATGATTGAATACATGAATGATCAGTTAAAAAAAAGTAAAAATGAGCTTGAAGATCCCAATCTATCGTTCTTCAAAGGTATTTTGCCGCAACTATCTTCACTTAATGAGGATCAAATTTTAGAATTTCAGTCTGGAGTGATAAACCTTTTACAAAATATTAAAAGCAGGAGATATGGCCAGTCAAACTACGAGTGGTCTCCATATTCACAAAGTTCTAGCACTCCTCACTACCACACCCAAGGTTATTTTAGTAGGCCACATCATCCTGACTCTACACCAGCAGTAGAAGGTTCGCCATCAGTAGAATCTACAGTCAGCCAGGAGTCTGACTTACCAGATCTAACTCTGTTTTAAAATAAATCTTTGTTTTCGTAAACCTTTTTGTCATTTTAAATTTTAATTAATAATAACAAAAATAAAAGTTCTTACCTTAAAAATATCGCTAGTTTTACTTCAGGGCATAAGCTTTTTCTCCAGTTTGAGTCTTTCTTTTTTAAATCCTTTTCTAATCGTTTAAGAAGGTCATCGAAAGTAGACGTCGTCATTCGGAAATAAGCAAAAAATTTAGATTCGTCTTCTTTTAGCTGACGCACAAGTGCTGCACCTTGACAAAATGTTTGCCTTAATAATGGATGTATCCAATAACGCCGGGGCTTCCTCAAACGCAGGCGACGATAGTACCAATATAACACAACAACGTCCATCCTCGTTGAAAGTAGACGAACACTGAAGAACGAAAGTGCAACAGCGTATCTCCAGTAGCGACGGATCCGTTAAAAAAGATCCTGTAAATGCTGTGTACTATCTCCAGTAGCGATGGATCCGTTAAAAAGGATCCTGTAAATGCTGTGTGAATACTATCTCCAGTAGCGACGGATCCGTTAAAAAGGATCCTGTAAAAACGGACATTATATGTGAACGCGCCCTTACGGTTAGCCATCATCAGGAAGTAAGGCGTGCGTGCCACAATCTAATTAAGAGCTTCGTGAACTGAAC
The DNA here is from genome assembly GCA_905332985.1 of Mimas tiliae. Classification (NCBI taxonomy): domain Eukaryota; kingdom Metazoa; phylum Arthropoda; class Insecta; order Lepidoptera; family Sphingidae; genus Mimas; species Mimas tiliae. The sequence goes on from HG995249.1 coordinate 1,026,442, forward strand.
ATATGGGTGTTCCACACTGATTAGCAAAGGACACATAAAATACCACAAACTAATCGACATTTTACTGAGCGTGTTATTTGAAACACAATGTACCGAGCTATTACGCCAGCGTGATGGTCGAAATGCCTAACCCGAGAGGACTTTTTAAGATAAGAGACCCGTAGATCAAATCCAGAATTGGGTCAGTATAAAACCATATTACAGCCGCCGTGGCGCAGTGGCCGCGTAGCCGGCTGTAAAGCGAAAGCCCGCGGGTTTAATTCCCGTGTCGAGACAAAATGTTTGCGTCATCCACAAATATTTTTCGCAAGAGAGGTTGACGTCAGGCACGCCGCCGGTAGTAAAAACTACAAGCCAAATCTGTAACAAGTGTTAAAAAGAATGGTGCGCCGACCCCACTGCAAGTAGTATATAAGAAGATAAAACCATATTACACCGAGGTAAAAGAAGGAATGCCTTCTTAGGTTTTATCTATCCGTCATTACGGATTGCACAACTCTTAAATTTCGACTATTATAGGTGCCTTAAATATCAGAAATTGCCTCAGAAACGCCATGTTTCCAACTTAGATACAAACGCCTCAAGCCATGAGCCCCATTGTTTCGTTATTAAACGCTACAGAATTAAAGCACAATAACCTTGTAATTAACATCCTGAAACTCAAAGTAATCGCTCGAGTCTAAGTAACTTATCCAGCTTTATTAAATAATCAACTTGCCTGGATTTAAACAATGAGATAATTTTCGCATAATGTATAAACAAGTCGAACTTTGAAAATTCATTTATTATACACGTGTGGTAAAGAGGCGCAACTGGAGATTTACAATTTAATTATACTTTGTGTAAATCTTCCCTGTCTGTTATGCCATCATCAACATTTTACAATTGAATGAATTCTTTAATTACAATTTCGTACTTTGTATTTCCTACCAAATATTTTGCTGTAATGTCTAACATTAAACTCAATTCCGCTAATTATGCCATTTCATCTCGACAGAAACTGTGCCCGTTAGCCCATGATCTAAGTAATTGTTAAATTACCCAGATAATGGCCGAAATACCCGTTTCACTAACATTACCCGCGGTAATGTTGATAAATTATTTAGAAGCAAAAGTAGCACTGTCGAGTATGCGTTGATTTATTCTATAATTACCCGGGTAATAAACAGATTAGCATTTTTAGCAGCAATACTGAGGGGTTGTGTAATGTTGATGAATTGTTCGGTGGGGTGGTGGGGTCAAATACCCTATTGAATCAGTGCCATCCCCGAGACTTTCGTGTCTGCAGGTTCATGGCGTGTAACGGGGTTGCTCGCCTCTTTGCATACCATATGCATTTTATTAGGGGTTTACCATAAAATAATCGTAACATATAGTATATAAACCTTGCCATTTGTATTCATATAAGCTGCTTTAGCACCTCGTTTGTATATTAAAGCTTTATTATAACGTTCCATATGCATGTGACTTAAAAGTTACCTTCAAGATATATTAAAATATTTATGTAAATATCCATCATACTAAACGTGTATTATATTATTTTCGATTTAAATAATAAATAATTAAACAAAAAATATACATCAACACAAACAATCATGTAAAAGTTTGCTAGTGCGCAATAATTCCTTGAAAACTAAATGTTGGAGCGAAGTCAATAATAGTACTTTATATTCCGATACAAATTATGATTCATAAAATACTGAGCACAAAGTAATATCAATATAATAAACCCTTGCCATAAAAGTTTACTCGAGTATAAAGTGCTAAAGAGAACAGTATTGGTCCTACAGAGTAACCTACAGAATTGCCAAGGCATAAGTACATAATATTTCACAAGTAAAAATATAGTAAAGCGTCATCTTCCTGATCCATAGGAATATTTTCTCATACTGGTTGTTTCTCTTTATGTACGCCATTAACCTCCCGATGAGGTACAGGTTCGACACGCAATATTGATATAGTCAACCCAAATTCAGAATTTTCCTAAAGGTCGAAATACCATTTAGCATTGTTTCCTACAACACAAATAAGGTTAGAGAGTTCATTGCACTACCGACGGACATCCGGCTCGAGCGACCATAAAAATTAGGAAACATTTTAACAGAATGCCCAGGTACTACGAATACCACGTAACCTTTCGAAGTTTCTGTCGCTCTTAACGCTAGTGCTGATGTCATACCGACTGCGGTATATTTACCCAGTTTCGAATCAAGAGTTCTTGTGAGCTTATCATAAATGTGTTTAATGTCCTTAAGTGCCCAATAATGTGGTTTTTACATTCGATTTTTTGTTTTGCTGGATAATTTGATCACATGATAATTGTGTTTATTTTTATACAACAAATATTGGTATATAAACAATCCGTTTCCTATAAAAATGGACTTTAGTGAAAAAAAAATCACTTTGTATCTCTATTTTGCTCACACATAATTGTGTGAACCAGGATATGTTTTAAAACTTCAAAACTTTATAAATCTCGCGCATTACATCGTCATTCTCTCATCAAGCAATCCTGACACCTAGCCCGAATTCCTTAAAACTTTGCCACTTGCTTCGTCTTCTTTCCGCCCGATAGACAAATTTCATCCATGTATTCTGCCAACTTTCACTGTATCTACAAAATATTCGTTGTCCATATTAAGAGTTGTAATAGTTACTTATTTTTGTGAGATATTTCTTTTTCAAATTGCAACTTTTCAAGAAAATCAATAAGTGTTTGAAGTGAATATTTTCATAAATAACAACTATATAAATCACAATTTAAATATACATTGTGAAATAAGTCCTAAATCAAATGTATTCAATAGTTTAATCATGTATATTGTGTATACTATTATGTCTGTAAATATTTTATATATCGTGTATGATGTACTTTAACGTTCGAACCACAGTTAGATTGGCGTGTGTGAGTACTCACGCAAGCAAAACCGAGGTATTGTGTTACAACAATATAGAATTCACAATGACACGTCCTTCCCCACAATCGATTATGTACAAATATACCTGTTTTTTCTCCTTGAACTACGTGTTTTGAATTATTTCAGCTGTACTTGTATATAATGGATGTATAACTTTTCCTTTCAACTTAACCACTTCCCCTATTGTAGGACTATCATTTCAACGAAACATCATATTATACAAGTGTGATTAGTTTACATACCTACCAAATATCTCAATATGGCACAAGTCTTATAATTTCAAGCAAAAGTCTTTAAATTCCTTTCAACACCAATATTGAAAATAACTATATTTCAAGCATTTTCATAACATAATATTACATGTACCTTAATAAACAAAGACGCGTCCCCGACACAACATCTTGTGCTCATTAAAGACACATTATCTACTAGACAGCATTGCTTGTGGCGTCCTCGCAGTCTCTACACAACGTAGGATGCATTATTTATCAATAATATTGTAAGTTCACATTGTAGAAACTTCGTCACCCAAGCCTGTAACAACTAACAGCTGAACAGTTTCACATCCCCTGCCCCCACCCGCATACCGTCCCTTTCAATTTCGGCACTCTGAAGAGCCGGACAAATTCCTCTGTACACAAGATCCACAGTATATTTCTTTTGTCAAGTCTAGTTCAGATATAAATTGGGCCGTGATAAATAAGCTCCGTCTCAATTACATTAATTTATAATGGTTCTGATGAGACGAAAATTTTATACGAAATCAAATGTCCTGCTCTTTTTTAATTTACCGTCCATTAGAGCTTTAATTAATATTTTATATATTTTTTGTAATAAATGTAATTCTCTTGGAACTTATTAATTTGGACGAAGGTATGACTTTTTTCAATCAAAAGATATCTGAAGTTCGTTCAGTGCCTACTTATTTATTATGATGTGTTTGTTATTCCACTATAAAGTTTTTTTTTTAAACAATACATTAATATAAATTACAATCTGTTACCCGCGGCTCCGATATAAGGATTAATCACTGGGTGAGTGGTATTTCGCCTTTTTATATATAGATTCAAATATTTCTATATATTAATAATCGTGTTGATTGTTTTATAACACTTATTGCGACATTGATATAGGTAATAGTTATTTATAAATTGTCCACTAAAGGTCGCGCACGCGATCCTAAACTTCAGCTTGCAGGTTTTACGTTCTGACAGTCGATACACTTCAGTTACTAAACTAGCTAGATTTTAATGTGTTTATTTTTGGCTTCATATTTCCAATTTAACACGCTTAAGATTCACGTAAAATCGTAATAGCCAATGGTGTTTTATACAAAGTGTTTAACTTTCCACATCGACAGCCTCCGTGGCGTAGTGGGCGAGTAGCCGGCTGTAAATCGAAAGGCCGCGGGTTCGATTCCCGCACCGAGAAAAAATATTTGTGTGATCCAAAAATATTACTTTCGGGTCTGCGTGTTTTCTCCCCCAGAGGGGTTGGCGTCAGGCAGGCGGTCGGTCGTAAAAACTACAAGCCAAATAACTCTATAACATGTTAATAAAACCTTTGAAAAATATATGCGTCGACTTGCCAACCTCATCTTTGCTATTGTTTCAAAAAATATTTTTCATAAAACAGCACCAGCTGATGCCATATTGAAATGTCCGTCAGCATTGTGAAGTATTTGGCGAACCGTAAATACTAATGACGACGCGACGTTAAAGGCAATAGCAGTTGCTGGCTGTTCTTGCACACCGTGATCTGAATACAGACTACGTGAGGACATGCTGGTGCAGCAATACTAGGTGTAGATCGCTGTATTATTTGCAGTATCTCAAGTTAGCCCATGGCAATATTTACCTAAGCACAACGTTAGTGGGTTAATTTGTAATTTCATATATGAAATGGTTTTCAAAATCTTAATGTTTAAAGTATATCTACACTAATATTATAAAGCGGAAAGATATTTTTGTATTTTTGTATGTAACGAATAAACTTAAAAACTACTGGACCGATTTCAAAAAATCTTTTGCCGTGAGAAAGCTACCTTATCACTGAGTAACATAGGCTACTTTTTATCCCGGAAAAGGCCGTTGACGCGGGCGGAGCCACGAGCAAAGGCTGGTATTTCATACTCATGTTATCTTACGAAAATAAAGTTCATATAACAGTCATCAAAACCTTCACTATAAAATGTATTTTATTACCTCAAGCTATTTTCGGAATTACTGATAGAATGATAAGTTATATTTTGTGCTCGCATTCTTCCTTCCATAATACAATTACAACATAATACAATACAATTTTTTTATATCATAGGCCGGTAAACGAGCAAGTGGGTCACCTGATGGTAAGTGATCTCCGCCGCTCATGTACGGCCACAATACCAAAGGGGAGGGGATTTGGGCCTTCGGATATCTCACTCACCGTACGAAACGCAGCAGCAAGCTGCTACTTTATGTCGGTTTTCTGTGAGACAGTAGTAACGACCCGGACGAGCCGGCCCATTCTTGCTGTAGACAAAACTGCCTGCAGCGTGGCTTTACCACTCAAAAACCTTTTTTTTTATGGCATAGGCCAGCAAACGAGCATGTGGGTCACCTGATGGTAAGTAATCTCCACCGCCCATGTACGCCCACAATACTAAAATATTCATGGGCGCGTTGCCGACCTTAAAAGAAAGGGATAAGTAAGGGGTTGGGAAGGAGAGGGAAATTTGGGCCTCCGGATCTCACTCACCGTACGAAACGCAGCAGCCAGCTGCTACTTTACGCCGGTTTTCTGTGAGACAGTGGTAACGACCCGGACTAGCCGGCCCATTCATGCTGTAAACAAAATTTTCTACAGCGTGGCTCTACCACTCAAAAAATGACATGATTGTGAATTCCAAAAAACATACGCATGTGTGCTTTAAAAAAGCAACATTTAAATAAGGCTTTGAGCCGCGCTATATTACGACGCATCAGACGCTGCCGATCGTAGCAGACTAATATAACTTCATACAAAAAGCTCACTCTATTCACACTGATAAGACACCAATTATTCACATAAAAAAAAAATCGTACATCAGCGGCGACTGTGGCCGCATACGCTACATATTCAGTATGGCGAAGTTCTTGATCTTTAATCGGTATTACATACATTTGACATGACAACACCCATAACCATTTGAAGAGCCAGATAGTGTTATAGCGTGTTCACACGGTTCAATTTTAGTTGATCCACTGACTTGAATCGACAAATGCTGTATGGTTTTTGGTGATCAACTCGGTTGAAAGGCTGTTCAGACGGTTTGATCAACTAAAGTCGAGCCATGTAAACTCCACTTCATTTTGTGACAAGACTTCTTAGCGGAACGGACAAGAAATTAACAGGTTAACTACTAGGTTCTACTTGACTAATCATAGACAAAATTGACCAGCAAACCCACAATTGGACTTTTAAAGTTATGCGCTACGGCAATCGTCATTTTGAACGGTTTAGTACGACTATGCAAATAATGTCCTGCCTTCTGTGGCTCGTCAGGCACTCCACAGGAGAGTTATAATGTTTAACTGCACTATATTCGATCATCAGCATCGCGCCTTCGTGTTTCCCAAAGTAAACGAAAATTGCCAAAGATGCCTAGTGCTAGATAATTCCATACCCATTCATATAGTAATTCAAGCTAATAAATACATACATACGCACTCACGCCTGTGATCCCCGAAGGGGTAGGCAGAGGTGTAACCAGTACACCCACATTTCGCCGAGCGTATCTCCGTCCCACAATGTGATAGGGGGCGAGCCTATCGCCATACCGGGCACAAATTCCAGACTCCGGGCTGATACTGAGCATTTCGTAATAGAAAAACCCAATAACACTTTACCCGACCCGGGGATCGAACCCGAGACCTCAGCGTTAGCCTCAATCGTAACGCATACGCATTACAACTGCGCCACCGAGGCAGTCAAATAATAAAATAAATAATAAAATAAAAATCCGCTAGGGGCGATGTACGGGTCTGTATACATATTTTCGTAAATGATGAATGATGAACATCCATCGTGAAATTTACACTAGAGCCATGGTATTATGTTAACACCGCAGCAGTAGTAAGGTACAATGGCATTTAAACAATGTGCGGTCGTAACCGTTTTGCCCCCGTTTCCAACAGAGAGGGAGTGGTATGATGCGGACCTATTTCTCCGCATTTTGATGTGACTATTCATAAATGTGTCCAACACTAAATTTGTTTACATTTACCATGTCAACGTGTTTGTTTGTTTACGTAGGTAAAATCTACTCGCGGAATACACCGTGCTATGAAATAAAATAGCACTGTTTATTCAAAATGATTTTCTGCTCTTAATTTCTTATAGCATAACCGATGGGTTAGAGCCGAAGTAAATAAAGTTATCGATTCAAAATGTTATATAAAAATCGTAATAATACAGATAAATAATAATAATAATACCAGCCCTGTATTATACATGTCCCACTGCTGGGCACGGGCCTCCTCTACTGAATGAGAGAGGTTAGGCCTTAGTCCAGATAAGTATATAATACAGATATATAATAAGTATATAATACAGATAAGTATATATAATACAGTTAACATTATGTGTAAATTATATTAAAGAATACTCTACATATATATAATTGCTCAGTGCGGACTGTTACAGAGATAAAAAACAAGAGCAACGACCTACCAATGTCAAGGGACTCCGAATCGATCGCGCCGATAAAAAACAATATCGTTCCGGGTGCTATGAGTTTTAAAATAAATCCCCTCCATTGCATCGGAACTCGCATAAGTCCCCATCGCACCACCCGCGCCTGCGCCACTTAGCGATATCAAAATAAACGGACGACACAGACCGTTAGCCTTTAGACGCCACTTACACCCGATGGTGTATAAAACGCGCTCAATAACTTGGCCGGGGCGAAGTTTGCCACTTTACCCGGCGCGGCGTCGTATGCCGTTGCCTTATTATTGGCCAAGTTATTTCGCGCGTATTGTAAGTGTCGTCTTTGGCACCCGATTACTGAAACGCACCATAACTGGCCAATTAACTAACGGTATTTTCTAATGGCACACCATTTTGAGTTTAAGTAGATCTCCAATTATATATTATTATTGGAGTAGCGTCTCAGTATAATATGTCGATATAAGGGGAGGTAAGAGACTGAAGTGTTTTAATTGATCAACCCAAAAGAAACGTGAATGTATAAGAAATAACGTTGACTGTAAATCAACGACGTGTAAAATGCAGGCGTGTGATGAGTTGCCTCGATACATCGTAAAGATTATCTAAATTCAAAGCTAGGTGATCGGGAGTGCCATATATTGCGACGTCTTGCAAGTTGCAGGTTAGTTTATCTGTGGCGATATCAACATTAACGAACGGAGAGCAATTTTATTACTCATTAACCTACAGATGCCATAAAAAGGCAATACGCATACTCGAATAATCAAACGAATCTTTTATTCCCTTACCAGCTTAAATACTTGAGTGTTATTATCTTGGAGCCATTTTAACTAGGGTTTCAATTATAATATTAACAGCTCTATAATATTGTCCCACTGCTGGGCTACAAATGTGAAGGGTCAGGGGTATTTTGTTCACTACGCAGGTTAAATGCGGTTTGGAGATGACTATGTAGCCGTTGCAGGTGAAGTTTACTGTATTATCATTAATTGTTTTTTTAAATCCAGGTATTGAACATAGAAAACTAATCGAAACTGATCAAAGTCGGTTAATAAATTCTCAGTAGATTGGACACATTACAATTTAAGCCATTGATTCTTTCGGTCAAAACGGCCCTAGTACAGTCATTGATGGCTTAAGTTTCTGGCACACTAGCCTTCAGAGCAATCGCGCAGACACGCCAGACTAGTGAAATAGGGCAAATAGAATTACCTATACGGTGCCCAAGGTATCTAGACTATTTTCGAATAGAACATTCATACAAACAATAAAACTCGTATCATTTTTAAAATTACCTATACTGTTTTTTTAAACGTGTTAGCGTGAAAAATACAAATGTCATGCCAATGTTTGACCAACTTTACTGACTGTATAAAGCTCAAACTTGACAACAAGTTGGCTAACACCTCAGTAATAATATGTGTAGCCGAATAATATAGTTTATTTAATCAAATCATCCAAGATGAATAAAACTAATAATAAGTACACTATTTATTGCTCTTGACCCCATCGAAATAAGATGACAACAAACGTAACTCAAGCAAAAAAATTACCCCACCAAAACTCAGTGCAAGGGGGCGGGGCTATAAAAGTCTGTGCAGCTCGTTCATTCATCAATTCATAAACCTTTAGTTATGATCTCTAGTTGACACTCAATACGTCGATTTTTTGCGCGGTGCAGAACGTCGTATCTCGATCTAGAAATTTAATATTTATATATTAACTTTTATGAAATAAAGTTGATTTTGGACGTTCCTTAATTTTTGTTGCGTTTATGAGTGTTACGTGTGATTTTACCTTTGCATGTGTAAGTAAGTGGAGCCGTATTTTTGGCAGATTCATATGAGAGTTATCGTTCTAGTTATCTTGTTTCGATGCTTAAGCCTTCTAATCTCAAAAGACGCGCATCATCAGTCCTTGTACCACTCCATGTTGTGTAAATTAAGTGTCAAAATTGGATGGCACCTCGAGTCATCTCTACAAGGCTCTAAAGTAGTCTAGAGCAGTGTTTCCCAATTAGTGGTACGCGTACCCCCAGGGGTACGTGAAGTTGCATCAAGGGGTACGTGCGGCTATCAGTAAAAACAAGAACAATTTCCTAAATATTATTTTATTACAATCATCAGTAAAAACAAGAACACACACACACTCACAAACTTTCGCATTTATAATATTAGTGTGTTTGCTACAACGCAGGTTTGAGGTCTTTTTTGAAGTGGTACGCAGCAAAAAGTAATTGGGAACCACTGGTCTAGAGTCTAGATTACCTACTAGAAATTCCCTTTACGCCAAATGAAGTGAATGTTCAAGACTTGACAGGCGACCTTGGCAACAGCCGGTTACTTCATTAGAGAACTTGACAATACAAGGGCAGCGAAACGTTGTTCCTAAATTACAAATTAATGAAGTTTTGATCCTCGCATTAGAAATTCAGATGCGACGCCTTCGGGTTCCAAATGAATATAATTGACTTTGTCACTTTCACTGAATAATCAAATATTTAATTGGTGTACCGTCGTAGTATAGTACCTACACCTAGCGACAATAATGACGATCAGCGTTTAAATACGGCATTACCGATTGGATCTTTTGAATACACATTTCCAACGTAATATAATGTCGGCATGTCTTTACACCGATAAACTATCAGTTTCAGGATTCAACGAATAATCGAAACAGGCGCCTGTGTGACTAGTATCCAGCGTTGGTACTTGGTAGTGGCGACATAATCGAGCGACGTTCACAACTCGCACACCCTACATATTACATACTTTGTGTACCAAACAGTTTGAACATAAGCGAGGAAGTTTTTTAATAAACCGCGTTATCGCACTCATCCACAATAAAAACTAAACGATACAACGCGGGCGGTCCTCATACCACTCCACTTTCCTTTGTTACAGCTTGAAAAAGTACTAATAATACGCGATACCCACAAAGACATCGCGGCGGCTTATTAACAATTTCTCACAAAACATAATCAGACCAACTTTTATGTACCGCCACGTCGGCCTTCATCGTCTGGAAATAATTCATTTATAGCGCAACACAATCGATTCGGGTTCAGACAGAAAACGCGCGTTTAATAATATAGTTGATTTATAAATAATTCATAGTGGGGTGCGCGAGACCGGCGCGCGTCCCCGCGCCCCTTAAAAAGTTACTAATATGATTTAGCAGTAGCGTGCGAAGTAATTTGTCGGGCGCGCGCGCTCGCATACCGAGTGGGTGCTGCAGCGTGCATTCACAAGCACGCGAGCCACTCTCAATGATATCTCATTCAGTTCCAGACATCCGGAGCGCCGCGACCGAGGGTGCCGGTGAACAATGTGCAAAGTGCGCGACACAGACGACATCGCGACAGTGTCACGGAGTGGTCGGCCTACGGTGGGGACGGTTGGGGACATGTGCGCTTAGACACCGGCCACCACGTCGAACAGTTCTGATTGGGGGGCGCTGGCGACCGTGGCCAGCGATGGTATGGACGTTGCGTTTGGCAATGACAGCGACGCGTGGAACGCGACCGAACAGGGCGCGGATGCGAACCTGTACAACTACTGGGCGTGGAGCATCGTGGACGGCTCGCTGATGGTGCTCATCGTGAGCGGCAACACGCTCACCATCCTCGCCGTGACGCTCAGCCGGCGGCTCTCCTCGCTCGTGTCTAACCAGTTCGTGCTCAACTTGGCCATCTCGGACCTAATGGTGGGGCTAACTTTGCCCTATCATTTAGTGTTCTACGTGGACGACGACTTCGGGAAGATCAAGTGGTCGTGCCTCATGAGGTTCATTCTGATAATCCTGGCGTGTTTGGCGTCCATATACAACATAATAGCGATCGCTGTGGACAGGTGAGTGGCGTGTCGGCATCACCGTAAGGTTTATTATCAATGAGTGTTCTTGAAATAGTTTTGTTTGTGTGTGAAGGTACATAGCGATAGTACATCCGCTGCACTACAGCCGGTACATGACGAAGGTGGTGACACGCGTGCTGATGAGCGCCACGTGGTCGGTGGCTGTCTGCATCAGCTGTATACCTATGTTCTGGAACGACTGGCACGAAGGCGTCGCTTGCGAGATGAACATGGTGTGTACTGGTGTCAAGTACTCAATATGCGTTCACTCTAAACCTATTGATTATTATTATGTTCAGCACCATAATTATTATTATTATCATTGATCAAGTCTTATGGCCTTTATTCACTAAGCAAAACATCAGGTCGTCAACATATTGCACCTACTCGAGCATGTTGAACAACAACGCTGAACATTTGTTTTGCACGTTAACGACCGTCGTGGTCCCCATCATCTGGCAAACATCCCTGGTTGCCAAAAATTTTGAGCATCACGTATTGCGCCTCAATTGTAGTCAAGTTTAAATGCTACTATTTTTATACTAATTTTATACTCAGTCAAAATAAATAAAAATAATCAATTTTAAGTTGGTGCTTTCGCAGTTTATGGGTCATTGATATTGAAAGCACCGGCTCAAATTTGTTGTTTTTGTTTCTTTCATTATTTTTATTGAAAGAATCATCAAAATCGGTGCATAAATAACGAAGATTTAGCCTTTCATCGGCGATACCACCGCCTAAAGGTGGTAAATTTCTTCTTGACATTTGAATGGGATAACAGGAACTACACTCGTTCGAATGAAAAAAAAACATCCAAATCGGTTCCATTCGTTTTCACATTTGCCAGAGTTATGCATGGTTATAAATACAAAAAAAAACTAATAGGTATACGCATCGAATTGAGAACCTCTTCCGTTTTTTATAGGTTAATAAAAAGAATAAACAGCGCCGCAGTGTAACCCAGTTTTAAATGACGCATTCATTAACTGAGAGAAAAGTATATTTACTGCTTCATTCTTACACTATCCAAGTAATTAAAAGTACAATTAAAATGTTTTAAAACTCTTACCGGAACAGTTAGGAAATACCTACGTATTTGTTTCGTCCGACAAGTTACGTTAAGAGTTTGGTTAACACAATCGATTATGTTAAATCGAGAACCATATTTATTTAATATACATTTATATTAACTCATTTACTTATACAGTCCCAGGATTGGTTGGGTTACTCCGGAGTAACGGGGTAACCCAGCCAATTTTGGGACACTACCCCGCGGTGGTGTCAGGACTCTCCTTCCTACTTAGACGCTTCCACTTGATACGATCTTGAGCATCTTCTGTAGTGAGATCATTAGCTTAAGACAATTCTAAAAGTACAATATGAATTATAATATAGTAATAATAATACCATCATTGTATTATACTACCCGACTGCTGGGCACCTCTACTAACTCCTCTATTAATGTCTAATCTCAATGCGTAATAAATATTCCGCAACAAATTACAAACAGCTTATCTTAATTAATGAATAAGTATGTAATGTATATAGATATATTAGTAATCTATTAAAATAATGTATCAGGTGATTCCCCTTTACCACCGAGCATTCAATCACAGCTCATACCAGTCACACATCATATCAGTTCTAGCTCATATTTGCTCGCAAACGTTTACATGTTCAAAATCTTACGGAGAAGAACCGACGTTAGTTCATTATACGTAAATATTGGACTCAGTCTGTTTATCTATATGATTCTTAGAATTCGTGCAAGCGTTCTTAAGACGTGCTTAGTGTTGACAAATAACTTCCAATCAAAACATTACTTTAATAATGAGAATATATACCCATCCTTTTGTATGCCTGACACTTCTACCATTACCAATTTCATTAATAACCCTTAAAACTTTCGACGCTAATAACAAAAAGTTATGTAGTTTCTAAATTACTGAACAGATTTTCTCCAGAAGTACCTAAGAGCCATCTCAATTAAACCAGATTGAAATAAAAAACGCATTCAATTCGTTTCTGGCCGTTCCCTATATTCTATTAAAAGATTTGCTTACTATCAATAGTGTTTTGACAGATCTTCCATACAAAATGTGTCAAAATTTTACTCTGTCGATAGACAGAATATTGGGAACGGCCATTAGTCGCTAGGATACCACAAACAGTTAAAGGAGTAAAACTAATAACACCCCTCTTTGTCAAAGATCAAAAAGATAATCGCTTCAGTGAAACCGATGAAGTATCGGGTTCTATCTCCGAACGGCAGTTAATATTTTTCCATTCGAGAAATTCATATTAATTGATCTGACGACAGGATCATCATATGGTGGAAATAACCTTGGCGTATCTTGCATACACTTGATTCACCTTAATCTACCCCTTCGGGAAATCAAACATGCGAGTTGTGTTATAATATGACTTCATTGTTTCGTATCTAGTCCTAAAACCTTAATAGGTATCATAGCTTGCAATATCTTTGCAACATCTAATTAATCCAGCTGTTGTATTTCCAGGTTGTGCCAAAATGCTATACGACGAGTATCCTGGCTCCGATGTTCTCTCTCATCTGGATGGTGATGTTCATCCTGTATTGGCGGATATGGCGCGAGGCGACTTGCCACGCGCGACGCATGCGCGCCAATACATGTTGTCCTACCGGAGCTAATGACTGGAAGAGTATACAGGTATGACGCTCTTGCATTAATCATTTAGCATATAAATAAGCAATTGTGTCACTGGTAAGTGAGTAATATCATCGTACTACCACGGACCTCCTTTACGACTGAGAGGCGTTTCAACCACTACGCTGGCCTACGGGGGTTACTTAATTACTTCATGTACCTTCGTAATTCTAATGAAGAACTCTGAGACGTTCTTTTTCAACGTACATAAATGCAATATAATTAACAATAAACACTCGCACAACTACAAAAAGTCATAAGTGTGCCTTTGGATCAAACCCCATGAACGCCCAAAATACCAGAGGTTAGTGTAAATTAAACGCATGTATTCGATATATGCAATAAAAAATAGCACAAAGTGTAGAGCCTATATTGCACACGGCCGCTTAAAACTTTGCCTATAAAAGTTTGCTTCTGTTTGAATGTGAATAGTCGAATCGATTAAAAAGTTTTCATCATACTGAGTTGTGAGTTTTGCCAACAAACTTCGAATACTAATTATAATATGATTTCTGGAGCGGTAACATACCCATTGACGCTATTTGATAAACTTAGAGATAGAACGAGTATATTTACATTGTATTTAATATTGTTTTCAGGTGGTACTGCTGGTTCTGGGCTCATTCTCGATATGCTGGATGCCGTTCGTGGTAGTTGCCTGCGCGCAAACGTTACCAATGATGCAGCTTCACAATCACATTGCGTACCGGCTCACCTCCTCACTAGCCATGTCAAACTCCGGCATCAACCCGCTCATCTACGCGTGGAAGAACGCCGGCTTCCGAGCTGCTTTCGCTAAGCTCCTCCGGTGCAAGAGACCTGACACTTCAGAATATAGAGGATCACCAGCACCGGAGAGGAAGAGAGGATCGGTAGCGCTGCGAGAAGGTTCGATAACGAGATCTAGTGCGCCAAGTGGTCTGGCCAGCTTGGGAGGCGGGAGACCAGCGAGGTTGCTGTATGTGGAAAGAGAGGCGGATACCTCGCGGTGCCGCATCATCGAGAATGCGGGGTACGTGGAGGCGGAGCGTGGGGACTCCAATCCGTCTTATGCACCCGACCCCACGCCCGTGCATCGTGCAGCCACACGACACTCTGATGTAGTGTAGAATGTTTTAATATAGATTTCAGACGGTGTAAACTGATTTGCTATTTTGTAAGCTAGGTTTTGTGTTAAGATAAATGTACAGGTCAGGACAAATCAACATTTTGATGTACTAAGAAACATTTATGGTGTAATAATGAGTAAAAGGTTAGTTTACACCGTCTGAAACATCTATTGCTATACACGATAGTGACCAATGACGATATAGACGTTCAGTGGGAAATGTGAAACGCTTCTAGTTAAGTCGTTAGTTACCTTAGGTACCCCTTTGCATTTAGGTACCGGTTCGAATCTACGCTCAAGTTTTACAAAGCTTTATTGTTGAATTTTGATTAAGAGATTATAATGAGTTCCCTGCCGTAATGTGAACAAAATTTTTAAACATGATTCTCTGTCAAATAAGATGTTTAAAATTATATAATTAAAAATGTTCTATGTAATATGAGATAAAATATATGATTAAATGTTGTAAATCTATATTTATTTAGAAAATAAAATAGCTACTGACATCTAGTGGAAAGTTTGATATTTTGCTGAGTGGCGCCATCTGTGTAAGTAAGCGGTAAGTATGGAATCATGAATGTAGTGTGTCCCTCTGCAGTGTAGATGGCGTTAATGATGTAATGTTTACTTTTGTAAGCACAAAGCCACAAAAATGTTTCAAAATGTTAGAGCTACTTATTATTTCTTTTAAATTCGCCAATAATGACTAATACAATACAACTTCCAAAATTTGTTAATATGAAAACTTAAGATACAACTCAATTAAAAAAGCTAGTATTTGAAGTAATTGCTACATCAACAGACTCAAGGGTTCTTAGTTTCAACCCTTTGTGGTTGGTCATTCATTATAATATATGCACCTCAATTATATCATATTCAGCCTCCGTGGCGCAAGGGGCGAGTATGTAACCAACTGTGAAGCGAGAAGCCGCGGGTTCGATTCCCGCACCGAGAAAAATGATTTTGTGATCCACAAATATGTGTTTCGGATACGGGTGTTTTCTCCCTTGAAGCGTTCTCTCCCTTCGTCAGGCAGGCAGCCGGTCGTAAAAACTACAAGTCAAATCTTTCTGTTAAATGTGTTATAAAGCATGTCGCGCCGACCCCACTGTAAGTGGGTTACGGGCAGATGGAAGAATTATTTCAAATTTAAATAACCGAAATGAATATTCAAATTGGCTGTAACAAGATGTTTATCGTATTTACTTTAAATTGTGCAATAAAATACATAATACGCGAATGTATCACAAGTTACAACGAGATTTCTTCCGGTTTACACAAGGAACGTATCAAAACAACATCTTGTCAGAGGACCATTACTATCATTATTCATCACGGAAATGGTCTGTGCGACCCTCTGCAGTATTAGAATCAAATCTTGGACTCGTATCTACAACTATAAAAAAAACTGTGTGAGAAGTATTAAAATACCTAAAGTTTGAACACATTATGCCAATACATTATATATTATATTTGTTATTACTATGTTTGGAATAGCAAATTCAATTCGAATTAATGCACGCGAAATTATTAGATTGAAAGTTCGCAAAAGTTCAATGAACGAAGCACTCAACTACTTTATGAACTCAAAATGCTAATGTTTTGCACGAGATATATTACCACCTTAACCTGAATTCTATTTACTTCGATATTTTAATATATTTTTTACTTTCTGACATACATAATATTTTTATTGAAATAAAACTAGTTTATACGAATTTTATCGCGGTTTAATTTTTATTTTAGTCCCGACGTTTCAAAAGCTTTTCAGCCTTCGTGGTCACGCGAGAGACCGTGTAAAATCCGTATGAACTGGTTTTATTTCAATGTGTAATATTCGCGTAAACCTAAGAAATCACTATATTTTTATTGAATAAACTCAAAGCATCATATTTGGGGTTGAACATTTCATACAAATATTTTATACTAACATCAATTAAGGAATCAGTACTTATAGTTTGGGATGCTTGAATAAGTGTACCTACCTAAAAATGCACTATAACATATTATGAAAAATAATAACAGCAAGTTAAGTACGAAAAAGTAAAGTTTTATACAGTATATTAGCAACTGAATAAACCCAACCTATTGGACTAGAGTTTTAAGATCGAAGTATGCAGTAATTAGACCTAGTGCTTACCAAGTGTTCGTAGTACAATGGCCTCAAAGATAAATAAATGAAAGAAAACATTAAAAGAATAAAAAGAACTGTGATATCTGATGAAAAATTCATAGTCGCCAGTGACAGTGATAGTGTGATACGAACAGTCATATACATTCCGAATCCTGATTAGTATTTTCAATTCAGAATTCCATTTCGTTCTTCTGAATACAACAAAACCATTCAAATCTATTTTATTTATCACATAAATTCGTTAATATGAAAAGCCTGAAACGGAATTTCAAATTCGACAAACAAATCAATATTCCAAATGTATCTGGCAATACAAAAACAGAAAGCACTTACCTCGACCCCTGTGACTCCGAGCGCCGTGACCAGGTTCGGCGTCATCCGGAACGGCACCTTCTCCGGCACGCGCAGTGTCTTGCCTTTCTCGAAGCACACATTATAGTCTATATGCACCACTTCACCCGACGTCAAGTCCACCAGTACATTGTCCAAGTGTCTGTCACCGAGCCCTATAATGTAACCGATTGTGCTCATCACGGCGACGGAGTAGCAATACCGACGGCACATCTGCCACCACTGTTCCGGGCTCACGCTACCACACCACAACTCCCGCCACAGCAGATCTTTAGGAGTCTCTGCAGACAGCTCTTGCAACACCTTCTTCAGTATAGATACAGGCCATTCTTTCCTGTTCTCTGTAGATATGCCAGCCTCTTTCAAAAGCGGGTTTAGCTTGTTGTAGAACAATTCCGAAGGTCGCAACACATTGACAGTTTTATTCGTTTTAGCAGATAGTATAGCCGCTTCTCGGTTTTGCCAGCGTTTGTACAATGCGAATAATGGAGTTACATTGTCTACCCAGCTAATCAATCCTGAACGAGGTCCAAGTGGAATTACAGAATAATGTCTGGCTCTATAAGTCTGATTATCGTTGTTCTCTGAGTCTCGGGCTAGCATTGTGTTAGTTATCGACAACAGCTGCATGATCCTTTCGTCCAAGTGCAAATCTTCCAGACCTTTAAACAGATATGTGTAAGCTTTTCCGTCAGAACCGTAAAACACCAGCTTCTTGGGCCTTGTCTTAGTCGGTAGTATAGCCACATTGTTCTCCACTGATCTGATTGTAACTCGGACGGTTCTCTGGTTGGTGTGCACGCCTGGCATTGTTATTACCGTATTCTTCAACTCAGCCAGCACAGGACTAATGTCCGACATCTTTAAGATGTAAGATGTTCTTTTGTTTACTTTCTGCTGTAGTTTGATTTGTAATTGTTTGAGCGGCGCCCACGATTCTTGTGGTTTCTCTGGGTTTGCAGGATTCTTTAACTTGTCCATTACGTCTTCAATTATTGCTTGGAATTTTGTTTGGAATGCTATTTCGTGGGGCGTCTCTGGTTTCGCCGAAATTACTTGATAAAGTTGTTCGAGCACAAACACTATAGGTTCGAATATAATACGATGTTTTTCTTTAATCAAATGCTCTTTATCTTCAGCTGACAGGTTGCTATTATTCTTAACTTTGGTTACTTCAGCTTCCAATTGTGAGAGTCTCTTCGTAAAGTCGGAATGATGTTGAACCAATGTTCCGAGGCACAATTCATCCCAGAGCAAGTTAATTCTTTGTAACTCTTTCACTAACAATTTCACTTGAAGTATAGTTACAGGCGCTTGTTTGGCCAATGTTTCCACCATGTCAAGGAAACAAGAATTGAGTTCATTGTTAACTTCTTTTTCACTTTCGGCATCTTCCGTATCCAGATTTTCGTCGACACTTTCAACGTCGTTGGACAAAAAGCATCTAGCTGTGTTTAGCTCAGTCAGTTCACTTTGTTCGTTTTCAACAGCACCCACGACAGCTGGAAACGTAATCAAATGCGGTGTGTCTTCCGCCAATCGGCACAACAAGTCTGATACACATTTTCTCACGTAGGTTTCGGGATGATTCAATCTTGAGAATAATTGTGGAATTATAACTTTCCAAGGTTGTGTTGGAGTATTAGCCAGACCAGATTCCAATACAGTCTGAAGTTCCATGGCGTGTTTAACAATCAAACGTAAGAGTCTTAGTGTCGCATTGACGACGGCATTTTCTCCGCTGTGATTTATGTAGTCCGAAGCACAAATAAGTTGAAGAAATTTGAAATATGCATCAGCAGAAAGTTCGTAGTAAGAGAACACTCGTTTTTGTGCCTGACGCCAGATATCAACAAGCAAAGCAAGATGCTCGGGGTAAGCGTTACACAGCGAAGGGACGCTTCTCAGTTGGCTCTCAATCATTTCAGACGTGTTAATTTCGTTCCAGTCGATATCTTCATCGTCACAACTGGCTTTCGTTTTCGACAGGATCTCACAAACAGCTTCAAAGTCTTGTGGAGAACATCCAATCATAATGCTCTCTATCTGCAACTTGTCGTTTTCTGTCAATTGCTCGCGAGTTTTGGAACTGTACTCGACCATTTTTCGGCCCCATCTGAAACACCACGCAGCGAAACTAGCCCAAGCTTTCGCTAATCCGGGGCATTGGTTTACTCCAAATTGTAATAGTTTTCCTACAGCAGAATCCGATATTGGAATTACATTCTCTGAAACGTTGTTATCAACCAACCCAATTTCAGCAAGAGCTGACACCAATTTGACTAAAGGTGTGTCAGCATCCAAGACATTTTCACTCTCATTTTGAATCCATTTTGATAATGTCAACAACATTCTCGTGCCTTTTTCTCGGAGCTCGTAGCTTTGCTCTCCCATTGCCAATCTCTGTGAAAAGCCTAGAGAAATACTGGCACATAAATTGATTGCACGCATTTTTGCATCGTCTTTTGCGTATGTCAACTTGCAAAGTTCTGTTAGAGCGGTTGCATTATTTAATGTCCAAATATCTAATTCGTATGTATTATTGGACAACAACAATACGTCGCTTAAATCTTCCAGGTTATTAACGTTTCCCAAACACATCTGGAATGCAGAATTCAGTTTAAAATGATTCAAAAGTTCCCTCTTTGCCATGTTAAAGTTAGAATGTTTTCTTGCGCTTTTGACGACGTCCAGCCGTAAGCATTCACCATAGAAAACATTTTCCTCTGTCATGTTCAATTTTGTGAAGTATTGATTCCACCATAATATCTTGGTCAAGTTTTTGAGTTCACTGACGTATTTAAGATCTTTTATAGCGGAGGGTTTAAAGGGGTTTGATATTGTTCGGCCATCCTTTATAACATGTTTTAATCCATGATTAGCTAATTGTAAGACTGCCACATCTTTTAGGAAATGCACGGAATTACTTCTGGAAAACTCTTCTGTTGCTGAATTAAGCAATTTTTCGCAATATTTGAGCAAAATTTTATTTTTTTCAGAATAATCGTCATAATAAACATTTAATGCAGTGCACAATAATGTTGATTCTATTTTATTCAAAATTCCTTGGTAAGAGCATACATTCTTTGGAATGTCATTATTATCAACATTTAAGATATCCCAATCACATAAGTCATGAGGAATTTCCTCTCCTTCCTCAAACATTTTTAAGGCAATGCATGAATTCCACTGTGCACTGCACACATTTTGCAAATCGTTATCTTTCCATTCCTGCATGTCTTCCCAGTTTTGGATGTGTTTGTAGCTGTCTATTATTTGTTCTTCAATAAATTTATTACTTCTTGGATCAGCTTGTGATGAAGTACCATCTTCCTTTTTATCATCTTGAGGCTTGGGCTGACTTATCTTTTTATAAAAATCTATAGCCAATTCATGTCTAGAGTTCGCCTGTTCTGCTGCACCTTTTAGCCATATCATCTTCTTATTAAAAGTATGTTTTATCCAAACATAAAGACCCTGTAATACTTCAGGTTCCCCAATCTTAATTAATGCTCGAGCAACACTTATGGTAATAGCTTCAATATCAATGTTTGTGTTAGATTTTGCGGCTGTTTGTAGAATTAAAGAAGCATGATATATAGCAGCACCATAGTGTCCAGCATAAAGACTGACTGCAAGAGCCGCAAGGCGTACTCTCGTCAACCACTCGCGGCAAGTCGGCCAGTTGGTGTGAAAAAAAGTTTTCACAGGCTTTGGAACAGTCGGTAGTACAGTAGCAGTGCCATCAGCTGCATTGTAAATATATTTCTCTAAGAACACCATGAATTCAGTAATCCAGCGTGTTCGCACTTGTTCTTTTACAATGACTTCTATTAATTTGTGCTGTTCTTTAGCCTCATACTTTGCTTCCAAAGATGATGTGTCACGGGCAATATTTTTTAATGCCCCTTCTATTTTCATAAATGTTTCCTGGGGCTTGCCCAACACTGTCCTGAGTTTTAGAGTGACACATGTTTGGGCCAATTCAGAGAGAGCCCAACCAACACAAACTGATGTAAAATTGGTTGCACACTGGCGGAAAAATAACAAGTTATTGTCATCTGATTCTGATGTCTGCAAGGGCCATGATGTCAAAAATGTGTCAACCAAGAAACTTTTATTATCAAATGATAAATGAAGCAGGCAGTTCATTATTGTTTTAAAATGATGGTGTGATAATGCAGAAAATGTACCTCTCATCAGGTATTCCTTAAAAGAGTTCAGTTTAGTGTCATTATTCAGAATAGCCAAGTTCATTTTGCGACTGGTGAAGACTTTCACAACTTGTTTATCAAATTCCAACTGCACAATGTCCCATGGCAACTCAAATATAGCCTCCTTACATGCATCTGATAGATTTTTGTTTTGATTGTCAATATGCAATACACACAATGTTGCAATTGTTTTCAGCACAATAACATTCCAAGTTAAGCTCTTGTTTTTTAATAAATGTTGGCAATTCTTTATAATAAGCACAACTATATCAGTATCAAAGCTATGAGCGAGTGCCAACATATTAGTAACCAAAACTAGAAAACTTTTTGACAGACTTACTATTGGCAAATATTTGTCTAGTTGGCAAAATATGTCCGATATCCAATGAAGTATGAGGATCAGAGTTTCTTTTGGCACTTGTTCATCTAAAACCATGCTCAGAGTATTCAGAATGACTGCAAGATGACCAGATGTTGGACTGGATCCCGAAACTTCTCCTAAATTAAGGTTTGAGAGGCCAAACATATCACTTGCTCTTTGTTGTGAGTTTGTCACAAGATCACTTGATGCTATGAAATGATTGTTCTTCTTTGAATGAGAATAGAGCAAGTACAACAATGAGTACTGGAGCGCTGGTGTTTGTTTCGTCAGATTTTCATGCTGTGGGCACATTTTAATGGCCAAAAGTTCCAAAATACTTGGCTGTAATGCCCACATTCCTATAATTGAATTACTGGCATTTGCCAGCTCAGACAAACATTGTAAATAGAATATCACATTCTTCTCTGCATCATCTAGGCTTATTTCTTCAGAATAATCACCTTTTATCACCATGACATCAGGTAAAATAACAGAATATGAATTATGTATGTCTGTTAACACAAATTTATAGGCTTCTTGCAGTAATGGTATGTTTTTCAAGTTCAACAAATTATTGTACACAGATAAGACACTGCTCAATATTTGTGCACTCTGAGAGTAGCGGAGTGGGCGCAGCAAAGACTGTGGGCCTATTGTTTGTGTAATAAATTCTATGGGGAGATTTGATGCAATCTCTTTAATTGTTGTTGATATCAAGTTAATTACACTTAAACAAACATTTTCATCACCTTCTAAGTAAGTTGTCATTTGCATAGCTATCAATGAGTACAGCAGTGCAGCGCAGGATGTTGCTTTCATTTGCAAATGCTTTAGCAGCAAGCAAAGAGACTCATTTCCTGCCAATATCAAGTCCGAATCAGTATCATCCTTCATTGTTTTGTTCAACACTTGGAGAATTTTCGAAAATGATTCACTAAAAAATGACCATGTCACTATATTGGGTGAAACTGTTGGGCTTAGAAGGTTACCCAAAGTTTTCACTACTGTGTTAAAAACATTCAAGAAAGATGTGATCTTTTGCATGGCATCATCTCGAGAATTTGCCTCCTTATCTTTGTCGTTTTTCTCTGGATCTATATCATTTGAATATGCAACCATATCTTCCACAAATTGATTTAGCAGATTGACTGAGAACCCAACATCGGCTTGCCAGTGTCTGCTCAACTTCAGCAGTGATTGTAAAGCAAAATCTTTGATCTTTTTGGGCTGGGTATTATCTACATGCCACCCAACCAAGATGTCAACCGTATCAACAAAATGATTGGCAAAGTCTTCCGGATATGAATTTGACATCATTATCATAGCATTTATTGCAGCCATGAACACATCAGCATAATCAGTTCCCTCAATCATAGTTTGCAGCTTTTCTAAAGTAATTTCGGCAAACTCTTGTAGGTTGGGAGTCTGGTAGTCTAATTGGAAAGTCTCAACAAATGAGAATGCAAGTAGATGTTTTACAGACGCATTGCAAGAAGCAAATGTGGAAACTACCCATTCAAGATGTTTGCGAAAGTCCACTCCCATGACGTATCCGATCCTGCCGACCACCATGGCCGCGCCTTCCTTGGTCTCGGGGCCGGGCCCATCGTACAACACGTCTAGCAGCGATTCCACTAAAATATCGTACGACCGCCGTATGTAGCGCGCGTTCTCCGGCAACATGACCGCATCTTGCAACTTGCTGCATATGACGAGCGACTTTTCAACGTCCACTTCCGCGCACAATCTACGCAGGAGCTTAGAAATGCGCGGATCTTCGGGTAAGTTGACGACCAACTCCGGTCTCTCATAAAACTTGTTGCTGGTAGGTTCCTGAGACCAAGAATCGTTTGAGGACTGTGCTAACGGTTCGTGAAATTTACAGGAGTTGTCGAGGGGTTCCAAATCACTCCGAGGCGGGAATACGGCGCGACCCCTGCCGCCGCCTCGGCCACCCCTTGAGGGCCGAAACTCGGTGACCCGGCCCCGGGCCCGGAACCGTCCATCTTTGGACGGCCCTCCGAAGGACGAGGTAGTATCGTACGACCCAACATAACCTCTGACCTTATCATCCGTTGTGTTTTCTTGCTCACTTTCGTCCCGTTCTAAAGCGTCGGGGGCATCGTTTACCCTCAGGTTTTTTACTTTATTATTTGCAGTGGTGGATAGCATCACTAGAAATTTGGTAAAACACGAATATTTGACCACACATGGCCGTAAAATTACGACAAAATACGGCCAAAACAGTTGTTCTCCGCCAACAGACACTTAAAAGTGTCATAGACAAAAATAGCAACTGTCATTCATGAAGATCAGAAAACGCCAAAGACGTTACAATTTTCATTCTCACATCTCAATTGAATGGGCAAAGATGTTTAAATCCAGCACTCCCTAATTTATTGTTTATTTTTTTATTATTTTTACGTTAATATTAGCATAAAAGTTGAGACACGGTAGATATTATAGAAAATATATTATAAGTATGAATTTATTATTTAATATATTTATTGTTATAAACAAAAATAAAGCTCAAAAGACTAATTTCCAAACTGAACTTACACGAGAAACGCAGTCTAATATTCTTAATTTTCAAGCAGACTTGTCATTTTGTAACTTTTGACCATCGACTATCGAGCACTGGCAAGTGGCAACACTGTTCTTGCGTCAAATCAATTAAAAAAATAACTTAACCTCATCAAGAAAATCATGCTATTTATTTTTATTTGAACACAAACAAAGCAAATTGAACATTACAGATAATGAAGACTGCTAAACGCTCCCGTGATTTTAAAGGTAATATGAAACTTTTGTTGTCTGCGAAGAACAGTATTTATTCAATATATTTTACTTATAATAACTACTTAAAATATATCATTTATATTTTTGTATTCCAGCATTGGAATTGAAACTTACCGAAAAAACAGTATCTCCTCATACAATCTATTTCAAAGAACATTCAGTAAGGGAACACACCGAAGACCGGCCTGCAGGTAGAACTTTATTCATAGTCAACATACCACCGTATGCTGACGAAAAAGGAATCTTAAATGCATTCAGCGAAGCAGGGACTGCGACGGTACAATTCAGCTTAAAACCTAGTGCCCCAGAGACGAAACATACCAAGTTCCTCCCTGATGACGACAAACCATGTTTCCGCGTAGCTTATTTAGTGTTCAAGAAAGTATCTGAGCTAGATAAGGCCTTACAACTAACGGAGCTACGTCCTATGAACTTCGAAAGTCACATTATTAAATCAGGAATAAAAAAATGGATAGATCAGCACAATAATGCTGTTTTACTACCTAAGATGTTGAAAGAAAACATTGAAAACTTTATGAAAGACTTTGACAGTAAGATGGCACAGGCACAACATAAGGAGAAAAAATTAGAGCAAGAGGATGATGAGGGGTGGGTAACTGTCACCAAGCGAGGAAAGGTGCAGAGCTTTGCTCGCACAGAGAAGGTAGAAAACAAGATCCTAGAAAAAGAACAGAAGAAGAAAAAGAGGAAGGAGTTGAAGAACTTCTATACCTTCCAAATAAGAGAATCAAAAATGAAACACATTGTAGCACTGAGACAGAAATTTGAGGAAGACAAACAGAAAATTGCACAAATTAAACAGACTCGTAGGTTTAAGCCATTTTGATAATAAAATTATTTAACTTATCACTGGATTTATTTATAGGCTATTTACATCTTACATCTAAAACAAACATATTATTTAAAATTAAAACTTACATGTATTTGCTAGACAAAAATTAAGATGTAGCAATGTTGCACTACATATTATGCATTATGATTCTGAACATAACAAGTTCCATGTAATTGCTCATCAGCCCCCGGAGGGTCGGCTGGATTACCGATAATCCGGCTAATACTAATGTGTACTAGACTGGCTGTGCGTATGGCAAAGCTTCATCAATGTAATTTCATGATTTATTGGATGACAACATTCATAATCCACGAATTTGATAAATCAACACTGCCTTACAAAACAATTATCAGATTACTAAGGGTCTAAGATAATTATTCAATTCTATAATAATGTATTGTGTAAAAAAGTTTTTAGAGATATCTCAATGTGAAATATTTTGTGTGGCAATCTATTCTATACTTACGATTATTCTATACAATCATTATTTCTAGGACATACTATATGGGCCAGGCTTATGCTGGATTAGCACTGTCTTTTTCTTTTAATCGTGTTTGTCTCCACAGTAAACCTGTCTATTTTGCCAATGTCAACTGTGAAAATTATTGGCTGCATGCAATACTATAGTACCTATACTATACTATAGTTACATTAGATTAGAGCTTTATTAACAATTACTACTATTAACTCCCCAAATCCTGATGACATGGGCATGGCATCTGTCAAATTAGTCCATGGAATTAATATGTTTTTGTTGAGACATACAGACACTTCTTGTATATGATCGTGACACAGCAGATGCGTTGTAACAAAACTTTATACACAAATGAGGTGTAACACACCTGATGTGTTCTCATTAAAAGACACACCTGGTTGCAAAAATTATATTACATACATCCAACAGTCGCACACATAGTCCTGACCCCACACTAGGAAAACCTGTATCGTGGGTATCAAGAACTACGAGGGACTTGCCGTCCCACAACACCCAGACCCAAGACAAAATATTTGTGAATCAGACAAACATTTGTCTAGGTGCGGGAATCAAACCCACGGCCTCACGCTTCGCAACCGGCTACTCGCCCGCTGCGCCACGGGGGCTGTCACAAGTAAGGCTTAATACAATCCATTATTGTAGGGTCATAGTCAAACTGTTAAAATAGACTATAGAGCAATCATGTATCAGAACACATTCACACAGGCAACAGTTCACCGTCTTTTCAGTAAGTTCTTCACATGTGCCTTGATTTGTTCTTTGTGCATTAATCAAATATTTTGTTGGTGTGTTTTGATGACGATCTGCAGCAGTCTATTCTCTGGTAGAGTCTCCAGAGAAGACAGCAAGTTGCTTACATTTCCATAAACACATCCATTAGCGAGCGCTACTTGTATTGCTTGTCCTATTCTGTCAAGACAATCCTGTAACACAGAGATAGTAATTAAAATTGCCATCCACGAAGATTTTTATCATATAATCACTACTATTGGGACATGTGACTATTTTGCAATATTTTCCTTCTCTATAAATACAAAAACATGATGCTCATCCGATGATGAGCGTCATGTTTGACGATTATGAGACGATTCTCATACGAGCGTCACGTGTTGCATGATGTACCTACATTATTGCCGCAGAAAACACTGCAGTTTGTTTACACTGCAAAAAAATAAGGAGATCCAAGAGGCTTTATGTATGTTATTATGCAATATCTCCACCAAAAGCTGTTCACATTTTGATGATTATTTTTGTATTGGATAGGTTCTGATAACAGAGTAAATAGGAAAAATTTGCAAATGCTCTACGAACTTTAATAACAGCAAATGCATCACAATTTGGATTATCAATGTTTTTCAAAGTAATTTTTTAAGTTTTAGACAACCTTAAATTATTATACTATTATTCATTACCTGCAATTTGTGGTCATCCTGCAACTTGCCTCCATTCTTAAGTACTTCATGTGCATACCCCTGTATTATAGGTACGAGTGCCACTAAGTGTTGTGCATTGACAGCTGTTGGTGGTCCATGCGTCCTCCGCCCCGCACGGAGACTGTGTAACACTCCCAAATGTAACTTGATATACAATTCAGCTTCGGTAAGCGGTTTCTGCTGGACAGTTTTCACTACTGAGCGGTCATTTTCACTTTCCAATTTAATTTTCTTCATGGGGATAATTAATTCTCCATCTGTTTAAAGTGACAAAATTGTTAAATTTTATTATTATTAAGTTTTTAAAGGATATATCTAAGATTATTTTATTGTAACTTATGGGATCATAATAAGAATAATAATTGGAGTATAAATGAGCTAAATAACCTTTATTTTTATAGAATTATTTTCCCATTTTAATGTGTCTTCTCCACAGACCAGTGGTATCGCAAAACAGTCTGTGCCTCTACGCCATGAAGTTCAATGGTAACCATATGGCGCAATATTCACACGACGACATGTCGCGGCGGCTGCGGCGATAGTGTCGCGCAATGGAGAGTGTTTCGTGGATAACAGAATTAGACTCGACGCAATAGACTCGCTCGCAGCGATGACGCCGAATAAAAGAAACTATATATAGAGAGTGTTGTGTCGTTGGTAATAAGAACTACTATGTACTTTCGGTCCCATTTCTCATTTTGATCTCGCGAGAATCGAACCTGCAGCCAAATCTCTCATCACAGCCGGCTGCTAGTCCACTGGGCCATGAAAGCTGTCAACTGATATATTAAGCCATACCTTCAAGACCCTGGTCACAACACAACGGCGCCAAGGCACACCATCGTATGAGCCCGGCGAGTGGTGTGACCGCCGCCATAGGTATGGAGCCGCTTGGCAACTGTGCCGGATTCAGTTGTGCTGACATGCACAGCGTAGGGTTTGAATAAACCTAGAAAAGTATTATTTTATTTATTTTATTTATTTAAACTTTATATACATAACATGTATAAAGGCGGACTTAATGCCGAAGGCATTCTCTACCAGTCTACCTGTGGGTGATGCAGAGACGAGATAATGTGGGTGTATATAAATCGTCGAATAAAACAAACGAACATGAAAAAATAAGTAGACAAGATACTACTTAATACATAAATCTACATATATAGAAGACTATGATATTTAACATTACTTACATAAATACATATAAATGTATTATATTATATACACTAGTACTTACATAAATATTGTAATATATACAATATACATAATACATATAGTATGAATCTACTATTGTCGTGATTCAGCTGCACTATCAGCCAATAGCGCCCGCACTTTAAATTTAAAAGTGAGTCGGTTGGTTGACGTCCCTGATTTCGAGTGGGAGCGCATTCCAAAGAAGTATAGATTGGACAGTGAAGGAGGAATGAATAAAGTCAGAATTGTGAGGAGGGCACTGTAGAAGAAGATTACATGAAGAGCGAAGGTTTCTTTCGTGATTAGATCCAAGATACTGAAAGTTAGAAGTTAAATAAGATAATAATAATTTTCAATTAGTTTATGTTCTAATTTCTGTAAAAGTTGGCACGAGTGCATAAGAGCGAATGCTGTGTATTGGCGCTGTATAGTATTTAAAAAAAACGACCCTTTCAGGTCGTGAAGATAGACATATAGACATAGTAAAATTAAAAAATTACAGAAGCGAGATATTATCCTTACACAGGTAGCTTAGAAAAATGAACATTTATAAAATGTTATTTTCATCTGAAAATTTATGAACAGCAGACTGATGCCGGGCGCGCACGCGGCGTGGCGCGTTTGATGTACGTAGACGCCGCAACTTGCTATCTCGCTCGGTCTCCGAGTGTTCGCTTGTGCAGAGGTAATGAATCGAAATACAATTTACAAACAATAATATAAAAAATAAATATGATTATTTTTATAGTCTCATTTTCATATGCAAGTAATTTCATTATGTTTGAATATCGATTCTGATACCAAAGTTAAAACGCCCAACAGGGTTTTTGATAAAATTTGTATAGTGGCTATATTGCATCCTTGATTTGATAACACATAAGTTGGGGTGAAGTGAGAAGTCCAAACACTATATAGTATAGGTGATTTTTCTAAAATCATTAGGCCAGAATTATATGTTCAAAACCATTCAATACAATTCTGCATGCAATATGTATAATATATTTAATTACCCAAAACGTGATAACTTCCAACAGATTTCTCAATGGCATTTTAGATCCCCGACTATCATGCATGTATAACTCTGTGACGGCCGTGATAAAGTTTGCTACAAACTGTGGTGCGGTGGTGGCTAGGGATCGCAGTGACGCTTGGTTCGATGAGTTCAAGTAAAAATGGTCACGGATAATGTTTTCTACTAGCTGGATGGACTGAGGTGACGAGCAACCCATTTGCTGGAGCCACGCACCAACAGCTAAAAGCGCCTGCAACAAATATATACTTGTGTAAATCCAGGCAAATATGAATGCCTTTTAGTAATAAAAATTACTAAAAGACATTCATAATGTGAACTAATGCATAGGAAAGATTTCTGTCCACATGATTGGTCCTTGTTTGGTGCTAAATATAAATGGATCAATTACATATACAGAAAGGTTTCTGTATATGCTAATCAAGGTGATCTGTAGTGTCAGGTAGTGTAGGTAGTGTAAGTGTAAGTGTAGGTACACTTAGTAATGAGCTCACCTTGATTATCATAGTGAAATATCTGCTAAAGGCTGGTTAATCTTTTCCTATACTGGTAGAGCAGCTTATGGTAAGTAAAATCATAAAGTTGACCAGTCAGTGGCATTGTATCATTCACCAGATTTATACTGGTCTAAAATAACTGTATAATACAGTGCCAATGACCCACAATGACTGGTTTTACTCCATATATATGGTGTTAACTGTCCAGATGGGTGCAAATATGTCTCAGGTACCCTCCCACCAGTAAAATTTATAAATTGATTAATATACAGTACAGTTTTACACTTACAGGAGTACTACTTGCAGACACAGCCATACTAGCGAGAATACTCAGAGTATTTAACCGCCTCGGGCTCTCCATACCTCCGAACAACGATAGAAATATAGTATTCTTTGTAGTCTCGTCCGTGAGATCGGATATAAATTCACAAATAATATCAACAACTTGTAGTTCCTGGAGAGGTGTCAAGCCCGGCCCTCTGCGTCCGGTACGTCGGTCCGCCTCGCAGAAAACAAACTCTGATATCACATCCATTATAATATCCAACTGCTTGTTCGTAGGGGCGGTTCGACCAGAAAGTAGATGCTCTAAAACATCATTTAAACCATAAAAGACAATCATAAAATCAAAAACAAATAGTTATTTTTTTCTCAATTACCTATTCGAGTGAGTGCTTCCGTCGTACACGCAGGAAATGAATATTTCCGAAGTATGTATTTTAACTCGCCGGCAGACACAGACATTTTGATTTAAAACATTTAACACTAACCCCAAAAAAATATTCGCCCACAAGCCAAAACAATTTTATTTTGACAGATCACAGTTTTTTTTTTTTTTGTATTTTTGTTCCATAAGGAACCGGCTAAGATCAGAGACCATACTGCCAAGTCATCAGTTATATTATGTTCATAATATCCAAGAACGATGAAACAGGGGTGTGACCGATTTCAAGGCCTTGATGGAGTATTGGCGAAAATTCCTTCCAGTTCGATGCTTCTTAGATGACTTTCTTCAAGCGAATCGAAAGCACAAGGTCGACAATACCCTTGATCAAAAATCACGTAAATCCACTTATTTCAATGTTTCCATACACTATTCATCATCATTAATAATTATTGCATAAAACCACACCACTTTTATACAACAAACACAACTTTAAACCAGTTTAGGAAATAATTAAAACAAGAGAGCCACCGCACTGTAAGAATTCCCGACAAAACTCCAGATCACAGATGTGAGATGTTGCTTATTTTTTTATTCGTTTTTTTTTGTTTGTTCCTTAAGGAACCGGCTAAGATCAGAGACCATGCTGCCAAGTCATTAGTTATATTCTTTTCTTATATTTTCAAGAACGATGAAACGGGGGTGTGGCCGATTTCAAGGTCTTGTTGGAGTTTTGGTGTTAATTCCTTTCAGTTCAATGCTTCTTAGACGACTTTCTTCAAGCGGATCGAACGCACAAGGTCGATCGATACCCTTGGTCAAAAATCACCTAAATTCAGTTATTTCAACGTTTCCATGCACTGTTAATCATCGTTGATGTTAATTGCACAAAACCACACCACTTTTAAACAACAAACACCACTTTAAACTAGTTTAGAAAATAATTAAAATAAGAGAGCCACCGCACTGTCAGAATACCCGCCAAAACTCTCTGTTTTCTATTCGTCCAAAGGATAGGCTATAGTCTTTCGACCATACTGCCTAGTCGTGAGATGTTGCCTTTTTATGTTTTGTAACGTTATATACATACTACACCTAATTGGTTGGCACACCACAGCGAAGTTAACGTTGGTTGTGATGTGCCAATCGTAAATCGGTCTAAAGCTAGTAGCTGACCGTTATTGGCTGTGTATTTCCCACCACTAAAAACTTCCATCCGTCTCTCTGACGATCTGAAAAAGGAGCGTGCTGAATCGCTCGGCCTTTTTCGCTTCTGTGCCGTCGTTCTTATCTGGGCCACACTACTAAGTGTGACCACATTCCCGCTAGGGATTAACGCGACGGCAGGAGGCTGACCACGTGTCGCATTCCACGAGGCGACAGGAGCCTACCTCGTGTCGCTAAACGACGAACCCACTACCCGACTACACAGGAGCCTGACCACGTGCGGACTACCATCTACGTAATACAGAGCTGTCGCTGGACGCTTCACCAGCACGCCTACCCGTGCTGCGTCGTGCCAACTTCCCTGCGCGTCCGTTTCACCTGAATACGGAGTCCACGACAGGCCAGTGACTCAGTTTGCTTAACACCTGCAAACGAGTACCGAGTGATAACGCGGTTATGTGAAAATATAGTTCGTATTCACGTACAAAACCCTGTTTTAATTGTCTCTCTGCCTACCTCTAGTCTGCGGCAAACCTTTATCAACTACCACTTACAAGGGCTCCGCCGCAGTTTGTTTCATAAGGAACCGGCTAAGATCTGAAACCATGCTGCCACGTCATTGGTTTATATTATTTTCTTATTTTCCAAGAACGATGAAAACAGGTTTTGGCCGATTTCTAGGTTTTGCTGGAGCTTTGGTGTTAATTCCTTTCAGCACGACGCTTCATAGACGACTTTTTTTTCAAGCGGATCGGACGCACAATGTCGATCAATACCCTTGGTCAAAAATCATCTAAATTCACTTCAATGTTTCCATCATCGAAGTCATCTTATGTCGATGGTTTCCATACACTGTTTAACACCGTCAAAGATTATTGCACAGATCCACCCCATTTTCCTAGAACAAACACACCTTTATACTAGTTTAGGGTTTAATGGGTGATAGAGATATCACTTACTATCAGGTGACCCACTTGCTTGTTTACCAGCCTTTGCCATAAAAAAAATATCTCCGAAAAGAGCACATCACGAGTACCCTCCACCGACAAAAATGTATGAAAGTGGAAGAGGCGAATGAGGTACGTCAGGATCGTAGCTTGTGTCGGTCATTAGTTTTTGTATGAATGTGGAAGAGGCGAAAGAGGTACGTCAGGATCATAGCTTGTGGCGGTCTTTAGTTTTTGTGTAGTGTATACAGCGAAACACGAGCAGGAGACTCGGTGTGAGTGTAAGGTTTAATGTTTTCACGGTTGGGTATCATCACAGAAGCCACGCCACTCTAACTCGTTTGTTTGGAGAGTTTCGTGTGTTTTTTTATTGTTTGAGGCACACCTCTATTGGTTTTTTTTTATATAGTATAGGCCGGCAAACGAGCAAGTGGGTCACCTGATGGTAAGTGATCTCGCCCATGTACGCTCACAATACCAAAAGAATCATGGGTGCATTGCCGACCTTAAAGGTAAGGGATAATTAAGGGATTGGGAAGGGGAGGGGGTTTGGGCCTCCAGATATCTCACTCACCGTACGAAACGCAGCAGCAAGCTGCTAATTTACGCCGGTTTTCTGTGAGACAGTGGACAGACCCGGACGAGCCGGCCCATACATGCTGTAGACAAGTGTCTACCACTCAAAAAATGTTTTTCTTGAAATATCCAGAATTTTGGGGGAATCTACGTAAGACTCGGGGGAATGGGAGACAGTCATCTGACAACACTGCTGGTGTTGTCACTTGTCAAATTGAGACAACTAGTCACGAATTCGATGCATGTATTTGTTTTGCTATTTTATTCACAGTAATTACCAACAATTACTTACGTAAAACAAAGCATAATCACTAGAAAATGGAAGTGATAGTTGCTAACGTCGACCATATAAAATTTGACATCGATTATGCATTGGACGAGCAGTATGGAGCTTTGCCGTTACCATTCCCCGGAATGGACAGTGAGTTGAAAGAAAACTTAATAACTGTACTATAAATAATTTACCTAATAAACATTTGTACCCGTATTCTTTAAATATATCGTAACAGATATTGTCAGTAAAGTAATATCGTCTACAGAATCAACGGCGGCAGTGTGTGAATTCTTCAGCCAGCCGGGAGGCTGCTCTAACGGTCCTCAGTGTCCATACAGACATGTCCGTGGGGATCGTACAGTTGTGTGCAAGCATTGGCTGCGAGGGCTCTGCAAGAAGGGAGATCAGTGCGAATTTCTACACGAATATGATATGTCCAAGATGCCCGAGTGTTATTTCTATGCTAGATTCAATGCATGCCACAATAAGGAGTGCCCGTTTCTTCATATAGACCCTGAAAGCAAAATTAAAGATTGCCCTTGGTATGATATTGTTATCAACTATTTGTTTATTGTGCAAGCAATGAAATGTAAATATTTATATGTTATATTTCATACATACTTACCACCAGCTTCAGTGTAGTTACTTTACTGTGCCAGGATAATGTCAGGAAGTCATTATAAATATAATCAAACAGACTATAAGCTAGCAATATAAATAATAACACAATCAGTATGAATAATGGTTCCTGCTGTTTTACTAGGGTTCCATATCCAAAAGGAGGCAATCCAAAATGAAATTCTATTCATAATTAAGTCTATGCTATATGTCTCTCCTACCTTTAAAGTACCAAACTTTTGAACCTGAACTGATAGCGGTGCTGAAATTTTCACCGAATATGTGTTATTATGGTGATATCATAGCAAATAATGAAATAGAACAAAAAAACATCTTGGTGTGGTAGTAAAGAACCCTACACTTTGATTTAAATGACTTTTTTGCACTTGCAAAAACTTTTTTTAAAATGTCAATACCATTAACAAATTTCAGGTATGACCGAGGGTTTTGCCGACATGGTCCACACTGCCGTCACAGACATGTTCGCCGAGTCTTCTGCATGAATTACCTCACAGGATTCTGCCCTGATGGATCCGCTTGCAAGTTCATGCATCCTCGGTTTGAGTTGCCTGCTCCTCCAGAACAAACTAAAGATGTGAAACGGTTGCCAGTGTGTCACTACTGCTCTGAAGTGGGCCACAAAGCTTCCTCATGTAGCAAAATACCACCTGATGTTAGTATTAATGTTTTATGCTTTTTCAAAATGTTGCTAGGATTCATCATGCAATCAATACCATATAAGTTCTTGGGTGATGTAGGGTTGTAATTCCTGATACAAATTGATTTGATCATGACATCATTTAAGCTAATGAAACCAACAAGAACCAATACAAAATTTGTATAAAATGGCCATCTTGAATTTAGTCACAAGTGGTGTCTCAGCTATTGTATTCAAATACTAATATGGATATTTTTCTCATAACAAATTAATAATTATTGAAATAAAATATAATGTTTGTTTATGTAGGTAATATAAAAATAGTCTCACCAATGTTAGAAATAAATTATTATTTTTCAGCAAAGAGAAGCAGCCCAGAGACAAGAAGAAGCAAGATATAGATCACTTGGCTATGTTAAACCTGCCACTGAGGCTGATGATACTCAGCGTCTCCAACGAATGGCCCACAAACCTTTAGAAGAGGTCACTTGCTTTAAATGCGGTACAAAAGGACACTATGCAAACAAGTGCCCCAAAGGTCACTTGGCCTTCTTGTCTAGTCAGGCGAACCAGAGTGCTCCAAATAACAACACATTTAAAAAACCCAACTAGCATATACATTTCATGGGACCTTATTGCAGAGTTAATAGTTATGTGTAAGATAAGTTATAGTTGTGGTGTATTGTGAAATATGCTGTGGCATTAACCTAAGGACAAATTTCTTTTGCTTAAAAATCAAACCCTCTATCAATTTTTTAAAATTTCTTTGTATGTAATGTTTTGATTTTATTATTGTCTCAAGAATTTTACATTTTATATTATTTGTAAATTTTAATACCATAAATTGCCTTATAATAACTGCTACGATAAAACACATTGCCATGTTGTTTTCTACATTGTATGGTTGTTACACTTTTATGAACTTTTGCTATAAACATAAATATATTAGACAATAAACAGCTAGACTTAGTATAAAATAATATGATATATTAGACAAATATTTAGACCACAAATAAAAATCAGGCAATTTGAAAAAAGGTAAGACTTGGGGCCAGTTTTTTAACCATTTTTTTTATTATACATGGCTATATTTGAAACTACCTATCAGACCTATCTTTGAAGAGAAAAGGCTTGAAAGTGAATGTTGGAAAGATGAATGTATGATGCCGCGTGATATAGAGATTGAAGGAGAAAATGTGGAACAGGTGAACAGCCCCAAGAGCATGCACCTTTAACTTTTCTAAGTTACGTGTATATTATTTTTTATCGCTTGCTTGAAGGAAACATCGTGAGGAAACCTCTGAAGTCTACCAACCCACATTAGGTGGTCGATGGACTACGGCCTAACCGCTAACCAGTGTCTATAGGTGAAAAATAAAGATGCTGTGTTACCAAGATAAAAATACCGTGTTTTAAACTAAAAATACCTTAAATAAATAAATAAATAAATACACCCAACAGTCACACACATAGTCCTGACCCCACACTAGGTAAAACCTGTATCGTGGGTATCACAAACTACGAGGGACTTGCGGTCCCACAACACCCAGACCCGAAACAAATTTTTGTGGATCACACAAACATTCCTCTCAGTGTGGGAATCGAACCCACGGCCTCTCGCTTCGTAGCCGGCTACTCGCCCGCTGCGCCACGGAGGCTGTCAAACCCAGAAATACTTATTTATAAAAGCTTTTATTTAGTATTACGATTTTATTACAATTTACAAACAAACAGTAGGCACGTAAATAGTAATGTTCAAAACTATTATAGTCTTTTTACCAATGTTATTAAAGTGAAACTTTTTTATTAGATTGTCTCAAATTTTTTGGCCTGTGTGTTGCATGTCGCGTGACGGTCGGCCGCGGAGTAGGGATAAAGTTAAAGGCGCTCGCCAGAGCAGTCAAGGCCAATATGGCGGCGTCTATAGTTCGCACGCTATTTTGTTTGTTTTTGTTAGTGTTTAATGTAATATTATTCCAAATTATTTTAGTTAAATGTCTATAATGTGAAAAAAAGCTTCACTTTTACCGTGGTTTTAACCAATGTTATTTATAAAGGCACTAGAAAACTCCGCTATATCCATTGTCTTTCTACTTTCTTTATTCGTGCAATATTTTTATTGGAATATTGATAGTTAATTGCAAATTTTATATTCGCTTAGTATCATCGGATTAATATTAATCGGCCGGAAATGAATACAGTGACTATGAAATTTAAATATATTTCACCCCTAGTCAGTGATGCCAGATGCCAGAAAGCCTCAAACTTGGGGAGGGATTTAAAAGCTCAAAAGGATTAATTTTAAAGTTAAAGAAGATATTGAGGGATTTCCAGGGGGAACAAGGTTTTAGTTCTCTTACACAAAACTTAGATAAATTTAAAGACGGATATCCTCGCCTTATCGCCTAAACGAATGGACTAACTTGGATCGGGATTATGCAAGGTAATTTATGGCCGTTCCCAATATTAATCTTCAATTTCACGATAGATAGCTATCATCAAACATCCGTATTGTTCTATCTACTGCTTGGAATCGTCCCTATTTTTTAGATATGCACATCGGATACTATGATAGCAATAGATAGGCAGTCTATCATATTATTATTATTTATATTATTATAAATATTATATTATATATTATTATAAATATTATATTATATATTATGTATATTAGTTTAAATCAACGTAAGGGTCAATTATACTAGCGCAGAGTCGAAGCGTCTATCCAAAATTGAACATAATAAATTCAACCTTAACTCCACTGCGTAACGCACACTTTAGAGATTTTAAAAAGGCGCGCGAACGCGTGCGCCTCAATCAGCGAATTCCGAAGAATGCGAATGGGAATAGGAGACGGTCATCTGGCAACACTGCCCTTAGTCAATGACAAATAGAGATGTGAACCGATTTCAAATTTGAAAACCGGTTTTAACCGATTACTTAAAAAAACGATTTTTAGTTTAATTTGAAAATATGAACAAAACATTAATTTTTGTTAATCAAACATTCCTCTCCACATGCACTGCAATTTTTGGATGAGTCCAATGATCCAACATATTAGAAGTTCCTCCTTTATTTTTTTACATATATTGCACTTACACATATTGTACAATCTACACATTGGTAGGTCCCTCTTATGCTAGTGGCCGTCTGGGTTGTTCCCACCACTTTGTCTATTGCTGCCGCCAAACAGCAGTGTGTAACCACTATTTTGTTCCGGTTTGAAGGACATTGAAGCCAGTGAATTTACTGGACATTATGAGACTTAACATCTTATCTTGGTGTTAAGGGCGCAGTCCAAGACAATAAAAGGTCATAAATAATTAATTACAATAACATTAATTAATAAAAAAACTTTGAAGTTTCAATAGATCTCTTTTTCGAAATTGTTACGTGTGATGTGATTACGTTTTAATTCTGGCATCCTGTAATGTAGAAAATGCAGCTCGTAGATACAGTTATTTGAAATTAACAACAAAAAGAAACAGAAAAGATTTTCTATTAAACTACATAGTAATTAAATAATTACCTTTGAATGATTTACGTTCACCATCTTTTTAATTCACAGTAACTGAATAAAACATTTAAAGAAAAATAAATCCAGAAATAAGACACCTGTATTAATAACGATGGAGCCTAAAATGGCTAAGAGAAGTTTCTTGAAGTTCTTCAATTTCTAAAACCTAAACTGATTCTTCGACCAAAGATAACACAAATGTGATCTATAATTAATTGGTGTCCGGGTACACGAAATAGAAGTGCATTATAAATGTGGTATCGTTCTATACTACATCTATAATTCGGATACATTTTACGTTCGCATATCTATTTAATTTGAGCATTTTTTAAATTATTGAAAAAAAATGTTATACTAAATAAAAACCGGAAATTATCGGATTTTACTAGAACCAATATTTTACATTACAGGTTTTTCTAAAACCGCTTCACATCACTAAGGTCAAAATACAAATAATAGAAATAATCACCTTGCATCTTCTAAAACGCGTGGGGTAGGTTGACCACGGCATTTTTTAATGTTTACTTCTGTTTCGGTTTCAGAGGACGGTTTTTGAACTCTTGTTTGTTCCTCTATCTTCATTGAATTCCTCAGTGAAGCGAGAAATCGCCGAGAGGTTGAAATTAATTTCAAGTCTCCGGCATTTGTAAACATGGTAAGCACGTGCATATATTTGTTATAAGATTTTTTGGAATATTATATTGAAAATCTTTATTAAATGAAAGTGTTTTCATCCTAATAAGTTTAATTATTCATGTTGTAAATTTTTCAGTAATAGTTTGTGGTTCATAGCTTTTTGTAGGTTATGTTTGGTTGATTCCACGCCCTTGAATACAAAAATCTTACCGTTAAAAACCCCTTAGACAATTAGAAAAACATTGGTAACTATTAAATAGCTGAAAACATAAATGAGAAACCAGCTTTTTAACAAAAATCCTTTTTTAGGACAATAAAAAAAATAAAAAAGCTTATGTAAGTATAATATGTATATCTTAACATGTTTTTTATGTGTCTCTTTTATTTTTAGGCTGATAACGAACCCACTGTAAACCCGAAAGCATATCCCCTGGCGGATGCTGCTCTTACTGCCAAAATTCTGAATCTGGTGCAGCAGGCAGCTAATTACAAGCAACTGCGTAAAGGTGCCAATGAAGCTACCAAAACATTGAATCGTGGACTTTCAGAACTCATTATTATGGCAGCAGATGCTGAGCCGTTGGAAATTGTGTTGCACATTCCAATACTTTGTGAAGATAAAAATGTGCCTTATGTGTTTGTGAGGTCTAAACAGGCATTAGGTCGGGCGTGCGGCGTCTCCCGTCCTATTATTTCTTGTTCTATCACTATTAATGAAGGTTCTCAGTTGAAACCCCAAATCCAAAGTATTCAGCAAGAAATCGAAAGACTTTTAGTTTAAGATGAGTGTCTGTGTATGTAAAAACTATTTTTATCAACAGAAAATACATATTTTTGTTGTATAAGCTCATGCCTTTTCATTTTTTATATCTCTTTTTTGCAAAGACTTGGCTGTCCCCTGCTGCTAAGTTCATGGGTGGCAACAACTGATTACCATCACTAGGGTTGCTTGCTCGTCTCTCTACCTGATCATCAAAAAAATATGGACAACTTTGA
The DNA here is from genome assembly GCA_905332985.1 of Mimas tiliae. Lineage (NCBI taxonomy): Eukaryota > Metazoa > Arthropoda > Insecta > Lepidoptera > Sphingidae > Mimas > Mimas tiliae. Next base: position 1,067,113 of record HG995249.1, read on the forward strand.
AATACAGGAAAATAAACATTGAATTTTCTGACCAAATATAATTTATGTAAAAAACAAGAAATCACGAAACTGTTTATGTATTTACATATTTAACCAAGCCCTACTATTTAACACATAGGTATTGTGTGAACAACATGAAGTTACAGAAATTGCTGTTGTACATTCAACATTCTACAAGGCATAATAAAGCAAACTAACCCATAGCATACAAAAATATATTCAAATATTAACAATTTATAAAATATCATTTATTCATAAACCAATTAGAAACTTATTTATTTCAATACTATTATCACAATTCAAAATACTTTTTGGCTCTCAGAATCCAGTTTTCTTCCCAACGTGACTCTTGGAACTTTGTTAATTCTCGGTGCATTCTCTCTGTGATTTTATTTTGCCTCTCGTTGTTTGGGAAGTCTTCGAACCAACTCACAATTTGTTTTGAAAGTTCATCACTGTTCTTAAAAGTGTAGCCGTTCACTCCATTTTCAACGAGTTCATCAAGGCTAGAAGAGTTAATGTTATATCGAATTATGGATACTAAATATGCAAACACTAAAGGTAGGTATTACTGTAATATTCTCTATGGTGTACAATAAAGTTTTATCTATTTATCTGCACTATGTAATTTTAGCACCATACCCATGCCATGTATGCTCGATGTCATATCTTTGTGGCTTACGCTTTACACACATTCCTTTTGTTTTAAATAAACGATTGCACTGAGCTAAAGATGCTAAACTGTAGTGAAAATTTCACAAACTTACCACAAAAAATCAAATGCACACACTGGCAACCCAGCACCATACATATCTACCACCTTCATAGGAAGGTCGAGCCCTGAAGAGCTTGTGTGCAGGCAGACTCCAAGATCAGCACTGGCCACCATTGTGGGATAATCACTTGCTTCCAACCATGGAGTCACCACTATCACATGCTGCCAGCTTTTATCTTTTATCAGATTTGTATAATGTTCTTTCATTGGACCCTTCCCGGTTATCACACATATCAGTTTTGGCAATTTGTTTGTCAGGGTGAAAGTGGTTTCGTACACTGCAATTGATAAGTTTATTAATTATAGCCTTGGCTCGCGGCACCGCCCGCGTGAACGGCCTTTTCCGGGATAAAAAGTAGCCTATGTTACTACACAGTGATAATGTGTTGCTTTCAACGGCAAAAGATTTTTTGAAATCGGTCCAGTAGTTTTTAAGTTTACTCATTACATACAAAAAAATCTTTCTTTATAATATTAGTATAGATTATTAGGGTTAAGAACGTACTATTAACATTATAAATAATTATAGCAATGAATAAGGACTTTGTGTAAGTGTAACTGTAAGTCTCTAATAGTTCTTGATACCCACAACATAAAAATTTATTTCTAGTTTGTGACCTTTCTCAGTGTCATGACTTCAGAGCACATGCTTTAAATTTTTATTTTAATGTTACAAATTTAAAGCATATGCCCTAAAGTCATGGCACTGAGAAGAATGCTATCAATGATTTTTCATTAGCATATCTATAACATCAAAAATTACCTTGCAATGCTTCCATCAGTATACTGAAATCCTCATCAGCAGTCCAGCTGGTGCTGCTGAACAGCAATCCAGGCCGGTCCCCCCTCAGTTCAACTTGACCATTCACAACCTGAGTAAAAGCAGTTCTCTCTGACTCCGCACCAACTCGTTCAGTCCCCGAGCATGCAAACTCCTCATATTGTTGACTTATTTTAAGGAACCAGGTGTGTCTCTCTTCTATTGATATTGGATGAAATATCTTCGGTGGTCTGTCATAAAGTACTGATGCCCTAAAAGTAATTGTAAAGATATTTTAATGTTATTTTTAATATAAAGATATGCTTGTACATTCGCCTTACACATGATGGAGGAAAGAAATGCAATATTATTGAGTAAACCATCATTACAGCTCTCTTTTACTTTTAGTGTAATGAAATACTGATATACTTTTGAATACCCTCCTGTATGGCACTGTCTGATACTATTTATTTATTTTTATCCTGGCAGTGACTATAACATGAGAACTGTGTTTGTCCACGTTTCTACTAAAACGCCTCCACTTCGCCCGATATTAGAGAAGTCAATTTACATAAAATATCTACCAAAGAAAATGTAATCTTAAACTTGCAAATTGTAAAAGAAGGCTCTTACACAATATTCCAGTTCTGCAAGAGATCTTCTTTCATTGCATATGTAACGCACAGGTTGTGCTGCGATGACTGGCCGAAGAACTTCTCTATATTCCTCGCTATCCGCACCAACAGATGTTCCGGATCAAAAGACATAGCCATTATTGAAAAGGCGTAGTTATGCCAGTCAATCACAAACTGTGTTCTTGTTACTAGGCAATAGAAACGGCAAATTGGCAAGGTGGGGATCGCCGGCGGGTTCTGGCATAGCAGATAATCGCATCTTCCGCTTACAAATAATGTTAAAAGTAGACTTACAGCCTGCCATATCGCTTTTGCTGCGTACCGAATTAACCGTGGCCCTTTATCAAAAACCAAGGGATGGAGCTTAGTTATGCGTATGTTAGGATTCTCGAGAATTTCTGGTAATGGTGATGTCTCTTTGTTCGAAATTATATTAACATTGAGCCCGGCGTTAGCTAAAGATAACGCGTGATATTGCATACGTGGACTTCTTCCAATATCTCCTAGGACAACGACTTTGGCAGTTTTCTTCGGATTTTCTTGTGCCATATTGTTGAAGATAAAGATAAAAATGCTAGATTAAGTTTGAAATAAACATGAAATGTACGTTTTCGTATTTTTACCGCCGGCAAAAGAGTTGTTTTCAAACAACTTCCACAGATTCACGGATCGGTCACCAGCAGTGCTGCCAACTCTTTCAATAGGTACTACTAATATAGTAATCTCTGCTCTTTCAAGCAAAAACGTGCCTATCAGAACTGTAAAAAAGCGCTAAATATATAGTAGATTCCGAAAAAACGCTGCATTCGACATTTTATTTAGAAATATAGTGTAACGATAAGCAGCGGCCTGGCTGTGCTCTGGCATTGCTGAGGTCCATGGGCAGCGGTAACCAACTAACCACTTACCATCAAGTGGGCCGCCCGCTCGTCTGTCTTTAGATAGCAATAAAAAATCAAATCAAATGTCAAAAATTAAAACTTGTAGGTACTTTTATATCGTTGACTGAGTATTTATTAGACTCCTACATAAGGTGTCGCAGAAAGAGACAAGGATACAATTTCGAGGGTTACCGCGTCAAAAACAAATTACCACACAATTTGTTTTGTTACGTGACGTCATGTACTACAATTTCTTGAAAAATAATAGGTTCTTGCTTTTGTGAGTAAATAATACATGCTTATTTTCAATTACCTTTTATTATTTAAATATTATTTTTATTAGCTTAAATTAAATATTATTTATTATTTAAATATTATTTTTAGATGAGACGCGCAAGTCACTCACCTGGTGATAAGAACCTCGAATTATGAAGTACTACATGGCACTGAACTACGCTCGTCACCCAGATACATAAGGTGTTGTGTCATAATTATTGAATATTATGTAAAGAGGTGCAACTCGGTTTAAAAGTAAAACTGTCTCTCTGCTCTATGACATTAAGAAAATATGGTTGTGTTTGATTAAGTACTTACTGCAAATAATAAAATATGTATCAGTGTTTATTTAAAGAACGATTACATTAGAATGCAGTATTGAAGGATTCTCCAACAGAAGGTTATGGGCCCAGCACGCTTCCACTTCGATCATATAAGATATTTTGAAAATAGCACAGGTAATACAGTGAAGAGAATAAGATGTGATAATGGAGGTGAATTTACAGCTAACAAATTAAAAGATTTTTGTCGATTTAGAGGAATAATTTTAGAGTACACAAGGCCATATTCGCCGCAACAAAACGGTGTAGCTGAAAGGATGAATCGAACATAATTTAACAAAGCTCGAACTTTAATTACAGAGTCACAATTACCAAAACATTTATGGGGAGAAGCAATTTACTGTTCAACATATTGTTTGAATCGATCACCATCTAAGGCAATACATAATGATATACCAGAAAGAATATATTATGGATATACTGACTTATCAAGATTAAGAGTTTTTGGAGCTAAAGCATGGGTTGTAATAATACCAAGGAAAGACAAATTAGAGAAAAGAACAGAAGAAATGCGAATGGTTGGATATGGAAAGAATGGATATAGATTATGGAATCCAGTAGATGACAAAATAATAATGTCAAGAGATGTACGTTTCGATGAAACACAGTTTAAATTTTATAAGGAAGAGAAGAAGGGAAAAGAAGACACCTATAGATTAATAGAAGAAGAGGAGAATGTAGAAAACGGAAGACAAACAAGTATTGAAAAAGATTCTAAAGATGAGGATGATAAACAAGAAGAGCTAGTAAAACAAAAAGAGAAGAATAATGAACCGTTTCGTACAAGATCAGGAAGAGAACTGAAGAAACCTAAATACTTGAGTGATGATGATATATACACAGTTTTTTGTTTATGTACAGGAGATCCAATAGACTATGAGGAAGCAGTTAATTCTAGTGAAGATTGGAAATTAGCTATAGATAAAGAAATTAATTCCTTAGAAGAATATGATACATGGGAAGAAACAGATTTACCCAAAGGATTTAAAGCAATTGATACAAAATGGATTTTTAAGACTAAGCAAGATGGACTCAAGAAAGCGCGATTAGTAGCTAAAGGCTTTCAAGCAAATTCTCAATACAATGTTTATTCACCAGTAACAAGGACAAGCACTATAAGGTTATTATTAAACTTAACAGTACAAGAAGATATGAATATTAGACAATTAGATGTACCTACAGCATTCTTAAATGGATATTTGAATAATGATGTTTATATAAAACCGCCAGAAGGAGTAAAAGTGAAAGAGGGAAAAGTACTTAAGCTAAAGAAAGCACTTTACGGATTAAAAGAAGCATCAAGGAGCTGGAATGAAAGATTTCATACATATGTAACAAGCATTGGATTTTCACAGTCGAAATATGATTTTTGCTTATATAAAAAAGATAAAATGTGGTTGCTTATATACGTTGATGATTTATTAATAGTAGACAAAAACATAGATCATATAAATAAAATTATTTGTAAACTAAAGAAAGAATTTAATGTTAAAGATCTTGGAGAAATAAAACACTACTTAGGAATGGACATAACAAAAGAGAAGGAAAGAATCATAATAAACCAAAAGAATCAAATAGAAAAGATATTAAAGAAATTTAATTTAACAGAATGCACGGGAGCAAGAACACCTATGGAAATAAATTTTAACGCAGCTAATAATACAGAAATAATAAATGTACCATATAGGGAATTGATTGGTTCTTTATTGTATGTATCTACAGTCAGTCGACCAGACATAACATACGCAGTATCTTATTTAAGCAGATTTTTGGATAGACCTACTAGTGAATTATGGAGTGCAGCAAAAAGAATTTTACGTTATTTAAAGGCAACAATTGATAAAGGTTTAGTATATGAAAAGTCGAGAAATTCTACGCAAATATCAGTTTATTCTGATGCAGATTGGGCAGCAGACAAACAGGACAGAAAAAGTACAAGTGGATGTGCTATATTTTGCTCAGGTAACTTAATTGCATGGTTTTCCAAGAAACAATTAACGGTAGCACTATCAACGGCAGAAGCGGAATATGTAGCAGGAGCGCAAGCAGTTTGTGAAGTTATTTACATTAAAGGATTGATGTCTGAATTTGTCGAAATTGATAAAAAAATTGAAACCAAATTATACATAGATAATCAAAGTACTATAAAATTAATAGAGAACTATGAGAACAGTAAAAGATCTAAACATATTGATATAAAAGCTCATTTTATTAAAGATATAATAAATAATAAGATAATAACTTTGAACTACATAAATACAAATGAAAACGTAGCCGATATTTTTACAAAAGCATGACTTTTTAATAAACATATATATTTTACAAATAAACTTGGACTGTATAATATTTATGAGTATTAATGTTACTTTGTAATACGAGAATATTGTAGTACATCATTATTGAGTTGTTATTTAACTTAAATAAATATATTTGTTAATTTCAATTGTAAGACCATTGTGTAATGTTTAATGTAGTGGCATTAACTTAATAAGTTTCAGAATATGTTTTATGTTTTTTTTTGTTCTTACAATTGAGGGGGAGTATTGAATATTATGTAAAGAGGTGCAACTCGGTTTAAAAGTAAAACTGTCTCTCTGCTCTATGACATTAAGAAAATATGGTTGTGTTTGATTAAGTACTTACTGCAAATAATAAAACAGAATAAAATATGTATCAGTGTTTATTTAAAGAACGATTACATTAGAATGCAGTATTGAAGGATTCTCCAACAATAATGCCAAGTAAATTCACTGGCGCGGGCGTCAATGTCCTTCAACAATAACATAACAACATAACAGCAGTAACACACTGCTGCTTGGCGGCAGAAATAGACAAACCGGTGATACCCACCCAGACGGCCTCTCGCATACGATGGTCTGTATGTAGTTTGTGAGAAATCTCCCTTAGTAATTTATTTGTCTATAAAATGTACACCATTACAGTTTGAAGCAGGTCAATGTACATAATAGTTTTAAAAATGTTAAACTCAAAACATATGGACCAAACTTAGAGTGGTAGAGCCACTGTTATATTTTATTGGTATAAATAAAATATTAATGAAATAAAAACAACCATTGTCAAAGCCCGTAATATAACACAAAGATTTATTTTTAAAATTCTACACTCTACAAACAAATAGGTAAGAGTACAATACTAAAGAGTTCGGATAAATCAATAAATACTTCATCTTCCCCTTTATGAAACGAAAATTAAATGAATAAAAGCAAAACAAAGATTATAAGGAATTTATCTACTACTAACAATTGGATATCTTTAATTTATCTTCTAGACTCCAAATAGCACACAACTTAAATTAAATACTAAAAACATTGAATAATATAAAATATTAAATTAATTTTAATATTATACAAAATAGTGTTACTTGTAATTAAACTCATTATACTTTAATGAAATTAATATACTTTAATCCCTTTTTTAATACTGAAACCTTTTTGGTGGAATTATACGTCTGCCGAATTTACTAGTTTTATATTCTTTACTCGTCCCTGGACTTGCAGTGTAATCTGAAGTACCTTGTGTTGACGTGGTCTTATAACCCAAACATTTCTTTAAACCAATGTCATCATAGTCGGAAAGGTTTCCTGTGTTTTGCCCTGTTATAGGTATCAAATGTTGACGATTACGACGATATTGACCACCATCTTCCATGCGAACCCAATAGGAACGTGGCTGAGGTGCAATACGTTCTACTTGTCCACGCTTCCATAGTCCATTATTTTCACGTACTCTAACAGATTGCCCTTCCTTTAAGTTAGGCATTAAACGGGTTCCTCTATCATAATAGTGCTTCGAACGCAATATGTTTCTGAAACGATCCTGTTTCATATCTTTGAACTCATATTCAAGCTTACTTTTAATATTATTATAACATGTTATATTTTATTGGTATAAATAAAATATTAATGAAATAAGAACAACCATTGTCAAAGCCGGTAATATAACACAAAGATTTATTTTTAAAATTCTACACTCTACAAACAAATAGGTAAGAGTACAATACTAAAGAGTTCGGATAAATCAATAAATACTTCATCTTCCCCTTTATGAAACGAAAATTAAATGAATAAAAGCAAAACAAAGATTATAAGGAATTTATCTACTACTAACAATTGGATATCTTTAATTTATCTTCTAGACTCCAAATAGCACACAACTTAAATTAAATACTAAAAACATTGAATAATATAAAATATTAAATTAATTTTAATATTATACAAAATAGTGTTACTTGTAATTAAACTCATTATACTTTAATGAAATTAATATACTTTAATCCCTTTTTTAATACTGAAACCTTTTTGGTGGAATTATACGTCTGCCGAATTTACTAGTTTTATATTCTTTACTCGTCCCTGGACTTGCAGTGTAATCTGAAGTACCTTGTGTTGACGTGGTCTTATAACCCAAACATTTCTTTAAACCAATGTCATCATAGTCGGAAAGGTTTCCTGTGTTTTGCCCTGTTATAGGTATCAAATGTTGACGATTACGACGATATTGACCACCATCTTCCATGCGAACCCAATAGGAACGTGGCTGAGGTGCAATACGTTCTACTTGTCCACGCTTCCATAGTCCATTATTTTCACGTACTCTAACAGATTGCCCTTCCTTTAAGTTAGGCATTAAACGGGTTCCTCTATCATAATAGTGCTTCGAACGCAATATGTTTCTGAAACGATCCTGTTTCATATCTTTGAACTCATATTCAAGCTTACTTTTAATATTATTATAACATGTTATATTTTATTGGTATAAATAAAATATTAATGAAATAAGAACAACCATTGTCAAAGCCGGTAATATAACACAAAGATTTATTTTTAAAATTCTACACTCTACAAACAAATAGGTAAGAGTACAATACTAAAGAGTTCGGATAAATCAATAAATACTTCATCTTCCCCTTTATGAAACGAAAATTAAATGAATAAAAGCAAAACAAAGATTATAAGGAATTTATCTACTACTAACAATTGGATATCTTTAATTTATCTTCTAGACTCCAAATAGCACACAACTTAAATTAAATACTAAAAACATTGAATAATATAAAATATTAAATTAATTTTAATATTATACAAAATAGTGTTACTTGTAATTAAACTCATTATACTTTAATGAAATTAATATACTTTAATCCCTTTTTTAATACTGAAACCTTTTTGGTGGAATTATACGTCTGCCGAATTTACTAGTTTTATATTCTTTACTCGTCCCTGGACTTGCAGTGTAATCTGAAGTACCTTGTGTTGACGTGGTCTTATAACCCAAACATTTCTTTAAACCAATGTCATCATAGTCGGAAAGGTTTCCTGTGTTTTGCCCTGTTATAGGTATCAAATGTTGACGATTACGACGATATTGACCACCATCTTCCATGCGAACCCAATAGGAACGTGGCTGAGGTGCAATACGTTCTACTTGTCCACGCTTCCATAGTCCATTATTTTCACGTACTCTAACAGATTGCCCTTCCTTTAAGTTAGGCATTAAACGGGTTCCTCTATCATAATAGTGCTTCGAACGCAATATGTTTCTGAAACGATCCTGTTTCATATCTTTGAACTCATATTCAAGCTTACTTTTACAAACTGGAAGTTTATCACTGAGACGCCTCCCAAATAATAATTGAGCAGAAGACTGCTGCTCTCCTGTAATTTTTGAGTTTCTTAAATTAAGTAAAGCAATATAAACATCTTCACCCGCTTCAGCTGTCTTAACAATTAATCTCTTTATTGTTCTCACACACCTTTCAGCCAGACCGTTTGACCTTGGGTAGTAGGGAGAGCTTGTTTCATGCTTAAATTCCCATTCCTTGGCAAAAGATATAAACTCTTGTGAAGCATAACTTCCCGCATTATCGGATATCAACTTTTTGGGTATTCCAAATCTCGCAAACATACTTTTAAGATGTGAAATTATAGTAGAACTTTGCAAATTATTTAAGTAAGCAATTTCAATATACTTCGAATAATAATCAACAACTAACAAATACTGCTTATTAAGCACTTCAAAAATGTCGGTCGCCAACACCTGCCATGGAAGATCAGGCACTGGATGTGGGAGCAGCGGCTCACGCCTGTTTCCTTCTCGCCTACGCTGGCATATCACACAGTCGTTAACATTTTTTTCAATGTCACTCGACATCCCCGGCCAATATAAAACATCTCGCGCTCGTCTTTTACACTTCTCTATACCTAAATGGTCTTCATGTATTCGTTGTAACATATCACTCCGCAAAGACTTTGGAATAACAACCCTATCTACACGAAATATAACTCCTTTATACACCGAAAGTTCCTCCTTTATGTTCCAAAATAATTTTATATCACACGGAACCATATTTTTAGTGTGTGGCCATCCGTTAATGCAAATATCTCTTAGTATACTTAGACATTGGTCTTTTCCAGTTTCTATTCTAACCAAATCCAACTTGTCATCGGAAAAATTTGTGTTACTGTATAATAAATTAACATGTACTTCCGACTTATCAAACATATCAGTATCCGTATATCCCTCTGTAACAGCACGCGATAGCGTATCGGCTATAAACATATACCTGCCAGGAACATAATTAACTTGAAAGGTGTATCTCTGTAAACGCAATAACATACGTTGAAGACGTGCTGGTGTTTCATTAAGACTCTTTTTGAAAATAGACTCTAAAGGTTTATGATCACTTTCAACTATAACGCGATCATGTCCATAAATATACTGATTGAATTTAGTGCACGCAAACACTATAGCAAGCAACTCCTTCTCAATCTGAGCCCATCGAGTTTCAGAAGGACCCAGCGTCCGCGCTGCATATGCGACCGGTCGTCCTTCCTGTAGTAGACATGCGCCTAATCCGTGCATACTTGCATCTACCGATAGCGTGATTGGTACATTCGGATCAAAATATCTAAGAACGGGGGCACACGTTACACATGATTTGAGTCTCTCAAAGGCTATCTGATGGCTATGCACCCATTCCCACTCTCTATTCTTCTTTAAAAGTTCTCGCAAAGAACTAGACATTTCCGAATAATTTTTAATATAACGAGAAAGAAAATTGACCATGCCAAGAAAACGCTCTAAGTCTTTGCGACATTTGGGCACTTCCATAGTTTTAACTGATTTAATCTTAGCAAAATCTGGTCTCATGGCATTCGGATCAAAAATATGCCCTAAATAGGAGACAGTATTCTTATAAAATTCACATTTTTCTTTATTAAATTTAACACCGTTTATTTTCGCTACTTCAAGTACTTTTAATAATCTTTTATCGTGTTCTTCTTTGTTTATTCCCCATATTAAAATATCGTCAATAAATATTTCTACACCCTCCATCCTAAATAACTTTACCATTTCATTATGGAAAACTTCAGAAGCACACGTAATCCCAAAGGGCAACCTTAAAAATCGATATCTTCCGAACGGTGTTGAAAATGTGCAAAGCTTAGAACTAGCCTCATTTAATTTAATCATCCAAAATCCTTTATTTGCGTCTAACTTGGTAAAATACTTAGCGCCTACCAGATTACTAGTTATCTCATCAATGGTTGGCAATTGAAAGTGGCTTCTCTTTATTGCCTTATTTAAATTCCTTGGATCCAAACATATGCGCAACTTTCCATTCGGTTTGGTTACTAGTACAATACTTGACACCCAGTCTGTGGGTCCTTCTTCCCGAACGATAACACCTAACTTTTCCATTTCCGATAATTCTTCTTGTAGCTTCGGTCTTAAATTAATAGGTATTTTTCTAGTAGCATTGACTATAGGTTGCACTGAATTATCAATAGGAATATTATATTCATTCGGCAGACAACCTATTCCTTCAAAAACATTGTCAAACTTTTTTGAAAACGCTTTACATAAGTAATCGATGCTTGCAATGTTACCTCGTTTTACCAAATTTAAGTATTCACAAGCACGCCTACCTAGTAAATTGTTGCAATCTACATCTAATACAAACATTTTTTGCGATATACATTGACATCCTTTTGATAAATTAGTATCAAAATAACCAACTACTGGTAAGCAACGTTTACTAACTTCCCTTATAATAAATTTTCCTTTCTTTAAAATCTCTGGATCAAATCCAGCATTTAAAAAGTTTTTGAATGACATAACACATATATCAGCACCACAATCTAGCTTAAAGTTTAACAATTTACCATTTACACCAATTTGTTCATACCATCCCAATGAGACGTCACTGTCCTCCACTGTCTGGATTGTCAATCCTTCACAGTCACCTTCAGAACTTCGTTGGGTAAATGGTTTACCTCACGAACGTTGCTCCCATTATTAAATTGTCTACAACATTTTGCGAAACGTCCATGACGGCCACAACTATTGCATTGTGATTGAAAAGCAGGACACCTATTTTTAATATGTGTATAACCACACCGAGAACATTTGATTTTTGCACTTGCAGCAGGTCGATTCGGACGAAATGGTTCCATCGCTCTAGTAACACGCCGTTGCTGAACATAAGAACTGCGGAAGGCAGGGCCTCGCACTTCTTCCATTACCGACGCAGATGGAACTCGCACTACAGCTGCCTGTGTGCTGGCCGTTTCGGCAACGCGACACCATGACACAGCTTCATTCAATTCTAAATCTCTTTGTCGTAGTAAGCGTTCACGTAGTCGTATATCCTTGATACCTCTTATCAATTGTGTCAAAATTAAACTTTCACGTAGTTTACCAAATTCACAGCTTTTGCTTTTTATTTTCAATTTAGAAATATAATTATCCAACAACTCGTCCCCTTGAATAGTTTCAAAAAAACAATGTCGTTCGAAATTTATGTTTTTCTCTGGATCACATCTTTCTTCGAAAGCATTTATCAATAGTAAATAATTATCTTTATCCTTTTCGTTAAATTCAAACTCTTCGTACAGTTCTCGTCCATATTTACCAATTACATGTAATAACAACGCACACTTCTCTTTGTCATTCGACTTCTCTCTGCCAGATGCAATAATGTAATACTCAAATGCCGTCTTCCACTCCTTCCAATTATTTGCCATGTTTCCATCAGGATTCAATGGCGGTGGTTGTTGTAGAGAGGACATCATTTTTACGTTTATTCGTTCCTCCAATATTATTCAATGATAGCTAAATAACATAATAGCAATACTCACGAAACAACTTAGGGGAAAGTGGTCACCCTTCGTACATGGGGCACTTACGTACAGTGAATATTACAAAATAACCAAACGGAGTACAAGCAAACGTTTCCTCGTGTGCTTAAACTTAGCGACTGCCATGATGCTTGCCGAATATTACACCAGTCGGTCCACTCTGGGTGAATTGACAAGACAATAAGTGTTTTCGCGCACGTTGAGTATTTTTTTTTGTTATAGTTTACGATCTTAATGTTGGTTCAGTTTTTTATAAGTTAGTAATGTTAAATTCATGTTAAAATTGTCTATTTTGACTTCTTGTTTATAATATGTCTCACACTAAATTCTAATAAATATGGGATTTTATTTTAAATGTTGTGTAAGGGTTGGGGCACATTCGGACGGTACTACGTGGGGCACATTAGTACGCGTACAAATGCTCCTTTTAGTAAAGTATTTTTTTTTATTGCAGAATCAATGAATTGTACAATAATAAAACATCAACGTTGAAAATTTGAGTAAAGAAATTTAAAGCTGGTGCTAGCAATAAGCATTATTTCCCTGCAAATTCACCCCCACTCACTTTTCCCTCCAAATTCACGAACATTCAACTTTTTACATTGGAAATATATATAACGAATTTTTATAAGATGCTTTATGGTCTCACAATGCTTCAAATTCCCAAACTTAAAGTATTGCATGGTATTGCATTTGAAGTGTCCAACGTACGAAAGTACCCCACGCGTGGGGCACATTCGTACAAATATCTTATCCTAGAAAAATCACAATTACTCATTACCCTTTTAGCGTAACAGATTCACATTATTTTATAACTATCTGCAATATATTTATGATACTTACATAATTACACCAGAGATCTTAGTCGATTAATTTTGAAGTAAAAAAATAAAACGTAAAAAGCGTACGAAGGATGACCACCTTCCCCTACTATGGTACCCCACACCTGACACCATGTTATATTTTATTGGTATAAATAAAATATTAATGAAATAAAAACAACCATTGTCAAAGCCCGTAATATAACACAAAGATTTATTTTTAAAATTCTACACTCTACAAACAAATAGGTAAGAGTACAATACTAAAGAGTTCGGATAAATCAATAAATACTTCAGTGATGTCTCTTTGTACGAAATTATATTAACATTGAGCCCGGCGTTAGCTAAAGATAACGCGTGATATTGCATACGTGGACTTCTTCCAATATCTCCTAGGACAACGACTTTGGCAGTTTTCTTCGGATTTTCTTGTGCCATATTGTTGAAGATAAAGATAAAAATGCTAGATTAAGTTTGAAATAAACATGAAATGTACGTTTTCGTATTTTTACCGCCGGCAAAAGAGTTGTTTTCAAACAACTTCCACAGATTCACGGATCGGTCACCAGCAGTGCTGCCAACTCTTTCAATAGGTACTACTAATATAGTAATCTCTGCTCTTTCAAGCAAAAACGTGCCTATCAGAACTGTAAAAAAGCGCTAAATATATAGTAGATTCCGAAAAAACGCTGCATTCGACATTTTATTTAGAAATATAGTGTAACGATAAGCAGCGGCCTGGCTGTGCTCTGGCATTGCTGAGGTCCATGGGCAGCGGTAACCAACTAACCACTTACCATCAAGTGGGCCGCCCGCTCGTCTGTCTTTAGATAGCAATAAAAAATCAAATCAAATGTCAAAAATTAAAACTTGTAGGTACTTTTATATCGTTGACTGAGTATTTATTAGACTCCTACATAAGGTGTCGCAGAAAGAGACAAGGATACAATTTCGAGGGTTACCGCGTCAAAAACAAATTACCACACAATTTGTTTTGTTACGTGACGTCATGTACTACAATTTCTTGAAAAATAATAGGTTCTTGCTTTTGTGAGTAAATAATACATGCTTATTTTCAATTACCTTTTATTATTTAAATATTATTTTTATTAGCTTAAATTAAATATTATTTATTATTTAAATATTATTTTTAGATGAGACGCGCAAGTCACTCACCTGGTGATAAGAACCTCGAATTATGAAGTACTACATGGCACTGAACTACGCTCGTCACCCAGATACATAAGGTGTTGTGTCATAATGCCAATTAATTCACTGGCGCGGGCGTCAATGTCCTTCAACAATAACATAACAACATAACAGCAGTAACACACTGCTGCTTGGCGGCAGAAATAGACAAATCGGTGATACCCACCCAGACGGCCTCTCGCATACGATGGTCTGTATGTAGTTTGTGAGAAATCTCCCTTAGTAATTTATTTGTCTATAAAATGTACACCATTACAGTTTGAAGCAGGTCAATGTACATAATAGTTTTAAAAATGTTAAACTCAAAACATATGGACCAAACTTAGAGTGGTAGAGCCACGCTGTAGACACTTGTCTGCAGCATGTATGGGCCGGCTCGTCCGGGTCATTATCACTGTCTCACAGAAAACCGGCGTAAAATAGTAGCTTGCTGCTGCGTTTCGTATGGTGAGTGAGATACCCGGAGGCCCAAACCCCCTCCCCTTCCTAATCCCTTATATATCCCTTTCCTTTAAGGTCGGCAACGCACCCATGATTCTTTTGATATTGTAGGCGTACATGGGCGGTGGAGATCACTTACCATCAGGTGACCCACTTGCTCGTTTGCCGGCCTATACCTTAAAATAACATGGATTATAACTTATTTAAATCAAAAGGTTATATTTTTGATCTGTAATGTAAATTAGAATTCTTTACTTTCATTTTCGACTGCCTCGGTGGCGCAGTTGTAATGCGTACGTGGTACGACTGCTGTGCTGAGGTCTCGGGCTCAATCCCCGGGTCGGGCAAAGTTCCCGGGATGGGATTTTCTATCATGCTATGCTTAGTATCAGCCCGGAGTCTGGAATTGTGCCCGGTATGGCGATAAAGTTTGTCTCCTATCACATCATGGCACGAATATAAACTAGGCGAAATGTGGGTATACTAGTTAGGTACACCTCTGCCTACCCGTTTGGGGAAAACAGGCGTGAGTGCGTTTAATTTAACTGTATTTTCTGAATATTTGAATTCTGTGGTTACTTATTATTGTGACAAGAATTACCATTGTTATATTAAAAAGCCTTTACTCTAATATAAATACCATTATATATCGGTTTGTGATCCTAATAAATAAAATAATATTTAAAATATAATTAATTTAGGTATTTTTTCTATTGATTATTTCTATACATGCTTAAACTAAATATTTACCAGAATAGGTACAGCATTACAAAGCAGTACAGTCAGTTTCTTCTTTTTGAATAATACATTTTTCTCTAAATGTTGCTAAAAATTATTGATGATGGTTTTGGTGTCCAATATCAATGTCTTACGTTGATACAATCCAATTCTACAGTAAAACATTATCTTCAGGAAAACTGAAACGAGTCATTTTATTATACATCATTAATACATTTCTTATATTTAATTTTATTAATAATGCATACTGCAAAATTAATATGTCCCATAATATGGGGTAATAATTTATTGAAATCTCGGCAACACCAAATGGGGTAATTTTGTTTGGTTATAAATTTTATTATATGATATTTACTTTGATTAATGCTTTACTACGAAGAATTTTACTTCAAGAATACTCTAAAAACAATAATATATTTTTTTACAGCTTTATTACTGATAAAGCGTGGCATACTTACGAATGAAAAGATAAGTCCGGCATTTTCCATCCACTATCACTTTTACACCTTAAAATGCTACACCGCACCATTGTTACTTTCTAAAATTATATAAATAGTAAGTCGACGTTGTTATCAACAACAAATAATCGCATGTATTTTTACTTTTACATTAATTATTAAATATTTAATTTATTTTACCAGGAAGACAATAGACAACTATACGTCAATTCTCAAACTTTGTTTATGCAAGTAGTTTGATATACTTCAAATACTAAACATTCGTCAAGAAACAAGAAATATGATCGTTCTGTTTCATGCTTTTATACGATATCACCATAAGTAGCTCTTTTTCTTGTGCGAATGCGACAAAAGCTATGAATTACTCTAGGTATTCTCCCTCTACGTTTTGTATTTTTGCCTGGCGTTATATTATCCCGGCATGCTTATTGACAGGGTCCGCCTTCCCATTATAAGTTGACGTTGGATTTGGTATTATGAGGGGCGACCTACCGCGCCACGCCACGCCGCGCCGTCTGACCATTATATAAATGTACTTTTTGCGTCTGACTATTACAACTGGAAATGGAATCATCTGAGGACTGACTGACTGAGTTCAATTCACGCACTTAATCGATCTGTTTGATGAACTTGGTCAGTATCAGCTTAAATATAAATTTGTCTGTTGATCCAATTCTAAGATTACATCGGCTCGATACATAATATATTACTGTACAATCAAAAACTCAAATTAAAAAAAGATTTAGTGGTAGGCGCTAAGATGCGCGGTACAAAACAAGCGATGAAGGCCGCGCTATGTAGCAGTCATTTTAAAAATAAAATCAAAATATTTAGTATCAAGTATTTTTGTTAATGAATTTATGTATAAACTTTTGTTTTAAAAATGTATAGGTTATAATCTTATTTTAATTAATAATTAATTTTAAGAATATGGATCTTATGTTTAGTTATTGTTAATATAATACTCGACATTAAAAAATACGTCAACTGTCAGTTGTCACAACTTAACAGAGTAAAATTGTTCTGTGGCAATAGTTACTGTTGTTATGAACTTTACCATATATTATTGAAAACGTAGACCCGGCCAAGGACCGTGGTATATTTGTATTTTTGGAATACAATATATGTATTATTAAAAAAATGTCTAAAGTATTAATGATCAGACATCTGCCAGCTGTTCTTTCTTTTTACGACAAAGAGCAACTATTAAAACATTTTGGAGCCGAACAAGTGTGGGAATCAAAATCTAAGCGGCATTATATTTTTGCATCATTTGGTACCGTTGAGAAAGCGAAATCGGCTCTATCACGCTTGCACCAATTAGAGATAGCACACAGAAGGTTAGTCGTAGAGTTTTCAATTGAGAATGAACCAACAACACACAAGAAGGTAGAAAAAGAGGAAATATCCTCAACCACGAAGATAGTTAAAGAGTTTCTGAAGGTAGTAAATGCTTGGAATCCTTCGATTGACTTTTACCAACCTCCACCACCTCATCTGAAATACAAATACCCTGATATAAACCCTGTAACAGCTGTCAATATAGTATGCGCTCTGTTCACTCATAAACCATTCTACATACAAACTTTACATCTAATGAATAAAATGTCTCTTGATGTGCCCTTTAAAGAAAACCTGAACACATTGGCATTCTTCAAGGAAACATTTAAACCACTTTTTGTAGATGTACAAGTTACTGTTCCTAGTGGAGCTGAAGAAACAGAGTCCGAAATATCAAGTGAAGAAACTGATAACAAGCAACAAACCGTCACAAAACTGGTTAAGAGAAAACGAAAATTGCCAATTCCTTCAAGAAAACTTCCAGGTGCAATACCATCTGCACCAAAAACTATAAAAACAGTCCATCAAGAGGATGTGTTTGAAACGGTTCCTCAACTAAGCTCTTGCCAAAAGAAAATATCAGTTGTTGTTCCTCAAGATGCACTACAAAAACCAACCCAAATACCTGCCATTGTTGGGGAGTTGGGTAAATTCCAAAAAGAAGAAGCACCTGTTGTTGTTGAGAATATTGAAGTGGAACTAGAGCAACCTCCAATAACCAAAGCAGAATTACTTAAAAACAGAATTAGCTATAAGGACATGAAGATGTTGCCAGTATTTAAGAATTACCACCCAGGCCAACCTTCAATGAGATTATATATTAAGAATTTAGGAAAATCTGTAACAGAGGCAGATGTTAAAAGGATTTATAAGCGGTATATTGATCATTTGAGTGAAGAAGAACAAATAGGGTTTGATGTAAGAGTAATGCAAGAGGGCAGGATGAAAGGACAAGCATTTGTGACATTTCCCTCAGTACAGTTTGCAGAAACTGCATTGAATGAGACCAATGGATTCATGTTGAAAGAAAAGCCCATGGTTGTTCAATTTGCTAGAGTTGCTAATAAAAAGACTACTGAGTGAATATTTTGTTTTAATTACAATATTGAGTATGCCATAATTTACTTTTCCCACAATTTGTAAGCTTGGATCATACTGAGGATATTTTTATTTGAGTTGTGTTTAATTAGTATAATAAAAAACAAAAACCCAAAATCATTAACTAAATTATATTTCCATCAATTCAATAACATATGATGATCTCTCCTCATTGTTTTGAATAGATTTTCCTGATAACAACTTGTTTAGCTTAGACATAATTCCATTTACATTCTCCAATTGCTCAATCAAGTTTGAAGTAACATCCAATACATTTTGTAGCACATGTGTCACTTTATCATCTTTAGTCATTAGATATTGTTGGTAGAAAGCATCCATCAGTAAAATGCACCAATCATACAGTTTGCTTTCATTGTCTATTTGAAAGTTTATATCTGGAGTTACAAGTAAATATGTTATGTAAGAAAGAAGGAACAAAGTTTCATCTAGATTTAGACCATTTCTCAAATGTGGTATGACTAACGAATCACTGAATATTATCATAAATATATCTCTCAAGAATTGGAACTTCTCTCTTTCTACTTCAGATTTTTTTCTGCAAAATTCTGTAAATCTTTCAAAGTCTGCCACATCTACATTGTTTGGGTTCACTAATTTGATAGCATACTTCAACACAGGAACTATAATGTTTTCAGGAATGTCACTGAACTTCCTCATAGCCGGTATAACATTTCTAAAATCATCTTTCTCTAACAATGGTGGTATTATCTGTGCACACATATTTTTCTCTGAGAATCCAAATTTTATTAGATCTTTTAACTTGTTATCTACAGGAAATTGAGGAGTGGTTGGTGTTCCCCAGTCTGCTATTTCTGTCACCTCATCTAAGTTGCTTTCATGAGATCCCAAAAGATTGGACAGATTTCTTTTAGTTTCCAAAACATATGGTAACACTCCAATATGGTTAGAAGTTTCTAGTATTATTCTGTTGTTGAGACAATAGAGCTTTGCTTCCTCTGTGTACATTTTCATGGGGTACCTGCAGGATCCTACTCCAAGAGTAATGTTGTATGCTACAATGATGGCACCATCTTGTTCCATATTGCTGCCAAATAAAATGAGGTGAGATTTCCCTAGCCATGCTAGTGAAACACTTGAGGGTGTTGATATCCATGGCACATTGCCCACATTGTTCCATGATCTCTGTTGTAAGTCATATACTGTCATTTTTGAATCACTCCCTGGAATAAAAAATATTATAGTTAACCAATAATATAATGTTCTAAAGTAAATTACTGCTAAATAACTTTATATTAAATCTACAAATATTAATTTTTCTAATTTGAGACATTGTTCTTTTCTAATATTATATTTTTTTTAAACTGCACTTTGATTATCTTTTTATAGTTAACCTTGTTCTGCATTAATAAATAAAATAAAAATATCAAATATGACTGCCTCGGTGGTGCAGATGTAATGCGTATATGGTATAACTACTGTGCAGTCTCTGGTGAATGCTTAGTGTCAACCTGGAGTCTGGAATTATGCTGGTATTGCAATAGACTTACCCCCATCACAGCATGGGACAGAAATAAACTTTAAGCAGAAATAAGATTACAGATGTGAGTGCGATGTATGTATAAAAACAAATACTCACACAAAACATATACTACAGCTCTCTCTACACAAACCAATTTGCCAACAATGTTAAAATCATCCCTATTTATCTTAACTCGATTTAACTTGGTCCTCTCAAGATCTCCCAACTCTTCCTTTACAGGGCAACTCACTATTTCATAAGCATCCTTACTATTTTTTATAATATAACAAACATTATTCTCATTTGCATTGTTGTATGATGCTACATCAACAATTGTTTCTGTTTCCTTCAAAAGTGGTTTGCCTTCGTAATTCTTTCTATTTTCAATTGCATATGAGAGTGATGAGCAGTTGCCATTGCTGAATATTATGAGGGGTGACTGCTTCTCCCTTGGTATGAGTTTAAGAATGTTTAATGGAAACTGAAAACAAAATGAGATTAGGTCTTAATGTGTGTTTGATGATTTTATATGTAAAAAATTCTAGATGTCAGTACAATATTGTCCTGAATATATTGGCGCTATAAGTTTTTGAGGGGTATATAAAAAAAAAATAAGCCTTTTATGTACACATAGTTTTTACTATTTGTTTTTCACCGTTATATATAAAAATACTATAATATAAAATTGTAGAAATATTTCCATGGTACATTTAATTTTTGTAGTGCTTGTCATTAATTGAGATTATGCATGTAGTATACCTTAATCTTTTTGACTTTGTCCAAATTGGTAGTATCATCTTTCCATATCTTTATAGAATTGTTGTTGAACACACCAACATAGCTATCTTGTTCTGTGTCGTAGATTACTGAAGATGTAATGTGGTCTTTTGATGTCCATCCACCAATTTGTTTTTGATCTGATAGCTGAAAATTATTTATTTATTCAATCTCCACAAATTGTGCTTATACACAACCAAAAAAAAATATAAATATTACTGTGGACATAGGCCAGCAATGGAGTAAGTGGGTCACCTGATGGTAAGTGATCTCCACCGCCCATGTACGCCCACAATACCAAAAGAATCATGGGTGCGTTGCCTACCTTAAAGGAAAGGGGTTAGGAAGGGGAGGGGGTTTGGGCCTCCGGAGATCTCTCACCGTAAGAAACGCAGCAGCAACCTGCTACTTTACGTCGGTTTTCTGTGAGACAGTGGTAATGACCCGGACGAGCCGGCCCATACATGTTGTAGACAAGTGTCTACAGCGTGGCTCTACCACTCATAAACTGTGGACTTAAATATGTTTGTATATCGTTAAAAGATTTCCATTGTATAAATGTCATGCAATTTTTAAAACAATAAATATATATCCTTTAAATAGAAATTTACTAGACTAAAGAACAGATTTTACTTTAAACAACTTATTATTTAATTGGTGTCTAACTTTAAACACTGTACATACATAACCTTAAAAACTTGTAAATATTCTTACTTATGTAAATTAATTCCTTGCAAATTAGAAAGAGCATCAGTATGTAGAACTTTAATTAATAAAAGGCTATTTACCCTGTATTTATTAACAACGTTGCGGCCTAATGTAACGATGACACAGTCCTCGTCTTTATCACTGGACACGCCGAGAAAACTTTTTTGATCGATTAAAGGGCACAAAACATAGTAATTGTGGAATTTAGCCATATTTATTAGTTACTATTATAATACACAACTCGTTATCAACATATGGAATCCCACATGTACGATTTTGTTTATTTATTTAAAGTAATTTATGAAAAAAAAGTTTTTTTGTTTGTACCATATAGAACCGGCTAACATCCTTAGATCATGCTGCCAAGTCATTAGTTACATTATTTTCTTATTTTCCAAGAATGATGAAACAAGGGTGTAGCCGATTTCAAGGTCTTGCTGGAGTTTTGGTGTTCCTTTCAGGACGATGCTTACTTTCTACTAATGTACGACTTTCTTCAAACGGATCGAACGTACAAGGTTGATCAATACCCTTGGTCAAGGTTTACCTATTTCAATGTTTCCATACACTATTCATAATCGTTAGTGTATAGTCTAATGACATTTAATGCACAAAACTACAGCACTTTTATACAACAAACACAAGTTTAAACTAGTTAAGAAATAAATATAACAAAAGAGCCACCGCACGTCCGAATTCCCGCCAAAACTCGTAATAATCAGTGATGCCAAATTTATTTTTTAGGAGATCGTACCATACACATATTAATTTTACTATATGGAGGGGGTACCATACACTAGGAAAAAAAGAAGTGCGTATTCAATTTTCATTGGGCAATAAAACAATCACACTATCACGTAGTGATGCCAAATTTGGGGGATTTATGAGCTCGGGGGGGAATTTTGGGAATCCCCAAGGGTGTTATATTTTGAATATAACACCCTTGGGGATTGGGGGATTGTTGTGGGAGGGAATTGGGTTTTAGTTTCCCTACACAAAACTTCGTTACTTCTAATCCTAACAGTATCCAGTGTTAGCAGATCATGAATCAATTTAAATGAATGGATGAATGAACGAACTGCACAGACTTTTATACCCCTTCCCCCCTGCACTTCCATATTTGGGGTTATTTTCTTGAAAAACCTGAATTTTAGGGGGAATCTACGTTAGACTAGGGGGAATGGGAGACTGCCATCTGGCAGCACTGCTATCACGAATTCAAGTTAGGGATGGAGGAGTTTTGGCGGGAATTCTGACAGTGCGGTGGGTCTCTTGTTTTAATTGTTTTTAAACTAGTTTAAAGTTGTGTTTGTTCTATAAAAGTGGTGTGGTTTTGTGCAATAATAATTTACGATGATGAATAGTTTATGGAGGCATTAAAATAGGGAATCTGGGTGATTTTTGATCAAGGGTATTGTAGACCTTGTGCTTTCGATTTGCTTGAAAAAAAATCGTCTAAGAAGCATTGAACTGAAAGGAATTAACATCAAAACTCCAACAAGACCTTGAAATCGGCAACACCCCCGTTTCATCGTTCTCGGAATATAAGAAAAAAATATAACTAATCACTTGGCAGCATGGTCTCACCTCTGACCTTGGCCGGTTCCTTAGGAACAAAAAAAAAGTTAGGGATGATTGATATTAGAAAAACATAGATTTTACCATCAATTCAAACGTATTACGATAAACATCAGTAGAAAAACATCGATGATGACATTATTACTTTATATTATTGCATAATTTACTGGACAAAGAAATAATAATACAATACAGGAAAAAAGATTTACCATACATGTTATTTCGATTCGTTCGTTAGGCCTTAGTTCACCACGCTGGCCTTATGTGGGTTGGCAGACTTCACATACCTTCGAAATTCTTATTGAGAACTTCTCAGGTATGCAGCTTTCCTCACGATATTTTCTTCACCGTTTAAGCAAGTGATAATTAACAATTTATAATACACACATAACTTAGAAAATTCAGAGGTGTATGCACTTGAGGCTGGTTTCGAACCTGCGATTTTTGTCTCGACAGTCCATACCACTCCTCGCTGAGCTATCACTGTTCGTTCTAGCTAACAAATCTAAAAAATCAAAAAAGAGTATATTCATTATTCACGATTCGATATTATCGAAGTCAAAACATCGATGTTTTTCAACTAAACATCGAGTTTATTTACCATCGATGAATATCGAACATCTCTAATTCAAGTTCGAGGTTCAAGCGGTTCAAGCCTCAAGGTCACTTGATTATCGCTAATGTTACATCATCGATAGCACATTGCGCCAATATAATCAGACTTTGCGTGTCTCAACAATCAACATACATTTGTGTCAGTCTGCGGAGTTATTTCACTTGTTGGTTGGCAGTGGTCCAGTTCAGATATGTCGAAAGTTGGTCAAGTTATCGAGTGCCTCGCGGCTGTTGCCTGGGAGGCCGGCAAGCCACTATCTATCGAAACAGTTGAAGTGGACCCTCCAAAGGCCGGAGAGGTTCGCATTCAGATCACACACACTGGTGTGTGCCACACCGACGCTTATACTTTATCTGGAAGTGATCCGGAAGGCGTATTCCCGGTTATTTTGGGCCATGAAGGCGGTGGCATTGTCGAGAGCATAGGCGAGGGAGTCACCACGGTCAAGCCTGGTGATCGAGTCGTGCCCCTGTACGTACCACAGTGCAAAACATGTAAGTTCTGCTTGAACCCCAAAACTAACCTGTGTCAGAAAGTTCGTATCACTCAGGGCCAGGGTCTTATGCCTGATGGTACTCGCCGTTTCCGTTGTAAGGGGAAAGAGCTGTACCATTTCATGGGATGTTCAACATTCAGCCAGTACACAGTCGTTCTAGAAATTTCTCTTTGTAAAGTAGCAGATAATGCCCCATTGGATAAAGTTTGTCTGCTTGGATGTGGAGTACCTACAGGGTATGGTGCTGCATTGAATACAGCGAATGTTGAAGCTGGTTCTAACTGTGCAATATTTGGTCTTGGGGCTGTGGGACTTGCTGTCGCCCTGGGCTGCAAGGTAGCTGGAGCGAAACGTATCATTGGTGTAGACATCAATCCTGACAAGTTTGAGGTTGCTAAGAAATTTGGTGTCAACGAGTTTGTCAATCCAAAAGACTATGACAAACCGATTCAGCAGGTCTTGGTTGACCTGACTGATGGAGGCTTGGACTACACTTTTGAGTGCATTGGCAATGTGAACACGATGAGAGCGGCTCTGGAGGCATGCCATAAAGGCTGGGGTGTCTCTGTGATTATTGGTGTTGCTGCAGCTGGACAGGAAATCAGCACTCGCCCATTCCAGCTTGTCACTGGTCGTACATGGAAAGGGACCGCATTTGGTGGCTACAAGAGCCGTGACAGTGTACCAAAACTTGTAGATGAGTATCTGGAGAACAAACTGCCTTTGGACGAGTTTGTCACCCACAATGTTCCACTGAAGGAGATCAATGAAGCATTCCACTTGATGCACGCTGGCAAGTCCATCCGTGCTGTGGTTAACATGTAATAGTTATTGTAAGGATATAATATTTTTCTATAAATGTATATTTTCCATTTGTAACCCAGCATTTTTTTATGCACTTGTTATCTGTTGAAGTTTATGAATACATATTTATGATATACTTTTTTTTTTAATCTGGCACTTTTGTTATATACCTTGTTGATGAAACTATGAAGGCGCTCGTTTGGTATTTTGTGTAAAGATTATAACTTTACTAGCTTTTGCTCGGCGCTCTGTCCATGTGAACGGCCTTTTCCGGGATAAAAAATACTAATAAATACTGACCTCATCCTGGTCATAGTCTACCTGTTTAGCCGTGATTGTCTTACAAACATACAAACTTTTATATTTATAATAGTATGATAACCACCATACTTTTCAGTATATAATCAAATCTTTAAATATAAGTTCTTATAATAATTGCTACATGTTGTTCACACCTTAGAGTTAACAATTCACTTGGTGTTCCTCCAAGAATTGCCAGAGTTGTTTATTAAGTATTGTAAAGTCCATTTTATCATCATACAAGGACCATATTTTTATGTTGGTGTGTAGTAGGTACAGTAATGTCTATTCATATATTCATTATGCTGATAAATTAATAATATGTAGGCAGATAATATTTAAAATATGTAATCAGCATTTTTATGACAACTCTACTCGACAGGGTGTTCTAATTGTATTCATGGTAGCCATCGAAGCACAAAGATAAAATAGAAGAGATGAGGAACCTGTTTTACCACCTCTGACAAAATAAAATATGACATGTTCGAAAACAAAATTCACAGACATAATGCCGAAAGAAAGATATCTATTAGGTACTTTCAAAAATAGCTACCTTTAATTGGTGGTTAAATTTTACTTGAAAATTGTGAAATAGGCCCTAAAAATAGCTTTTATATAAAATTATTTTAGAGGTGTTAAAATATATACATATTTTAAAGGCAAAAAGACTAGTAGAAGCAGATATCACTTCAAATCTGGTTTCATATTGTGAAGAGAAAAACTGCTTATTTCTCAATAGCCTGATAGTAACCATTCATTTATCTTGAAATATGTAATTCAATAGGGTACCTTTAGTATTGAAAAGTTTGTTCTTAGGCTTCAAATACATTTGTAGCTTCAACTCACGTTACACATAAGCTAATAATGGAAATGGGAAGTGGAGTTATGAAGAAATTACTATTCTAAACTACTAACATGCTGCAACATATTTCACATCTACTTCATCCAGATGTAAAGGTAAATGTGAGCCACTTACGCATGTCTTACGTAACTAGAGTAAAATTTAAAATATAATTGAGGCCTGATACTTGATTAGTAATAAAGTTCCAATAAAATCAAATAATATCTTATATTCATAACAAAATATACATAACATTTCATTTTTATTTACATATTAAATATCATAAATACAACAATTTTCCTATGGTATATTATTTTGTCAACACATCACAGATATTTCATAATATATTGATGTTTTATGTTCCATTTAGCTTTGAACTATTGTTCCGTTGTCAGTTGTTTGTAATACTCAACGTAGCTATCACATTGTTCACCTGAAACAAAGAAAAGTAGAAGGCATATTAAAAATTATAATTTCTTAACTTTTGTCTACATCTGTTTTTACATTAGGTTTTTATTATAGTCTGAAGTAGGTATGTTACAGAATTCAATGCATTCTAAATGATAAAATCATATACAATACACTTACTACACAAAAAAAAAAAACAAACCAAAATAGGTTCTAATCTTATTTTGATTTTGTGCTATTGCAGATTTATTAGTGTAATGTCCCATAAGACACTTGAAATTACGGGTATCGGTTAGTTAAAGTTTATCTAAACACCTAACACAGAACAATATCCCCATAAATTACATATGTAGTTTTATTGGTTAACTTTCGGGATAAATCTGGAGAATCAAACAAACATCGTTTCGAAATCGGCCATTCTTTTATTCCCGATTTCACCGTCATAAGGTAGGATTTTTCATATTTAAGTGGGATCAAGTTTTTGGTATATAGGTACTATATACATTGTACTGTGTATACCTTATCAAACAAAAAAGAAACATCACAATCTGTTATGAACTTGCTTAGATACGGGGTAACAAAAAATGTACGCACTCCCGCCTGTAATACACCCAAATTTCGCCGAGCGTATCTCCGTCCCACGATGTGTTAGGGGGCGAGCCTATCGCCATACCGGGCACAAATTCCAGACTCCGGGTTGATACTGAGCACTTCGTAATAGAAAAACCCAATACCACATTAAATCAAGTAACAAAAAATCTCGTTTTTTATTTTCGTAACACCATGTGCATGTTATCAAACTTCAATATCAACATGGGGTTAAGACAGATATGATCATTCGAGTCGAGTTTTAACTGGATACTCGATAAGATAGTATTGTAAAAAACAACATCGGCCCCATAATAAACCTTGGATACCTATATAGATGATTTTTGGTGGTACTTAATGGACATTAAGTTAATTTTTTTCGCATATCACTGCCATATTATGTTAATTCTTAGGGCTTTAGCAAACACTATACATACGTTTATTATTTTTAGCATCGTCATCAGCGATGTCGCAATTACATTGATGCTACATCGCATTTAGGCGACTTCCTGTGTTCGATCGCTGTATTCAATAATTCCAAATAGCGCATATTTGCGACTGCTTTGTCACTGCATCGCGTTTTGGCAACTTACTACGTGTGATCGCGAATTTTAGCCACTCATCGATCTCGGTTGGCGCACAGTGGGAATTTACATGAAATTATTTATTTTTCATTTTACAGTCAAAGGCCAGGCAAATTCCATTCAAAGACCGGTCAAATCCCAGTCACATTCCAGGCCAATTCCAGACAAAGTTCGGGCAAAGTGAAGCCAACATCCCGTCAAAGTCCGATCCAAGTTTTAAAATCATCTGAATTGAATGATGGTCTATCTATGTTCTAAATTTTAGCCAAAACCGTTCAGCCATCAAAGCGTGGTTGACTAACAAACATCCAAATTTTAACATTTATAATAATGGATAGTAAATCTAGCCGATTTTGTAAATCGTATTTGACTCTTGTGTGAATAATATGATAGATTGTTGTTAACGGAAATCGAATGCTCCGTGAAGCACGACCGGCCTCGAGACAGCCTTCAGAACCATGGCTAATTATTGTTCAACGTGAATATGCTTATCATCGCTATTAAGTAGGTAGAGAAATCGATAGTTAACTCGCTATAAAGAAATTTGTATCCATTCTGTTGTCACTTACTAAACAAAGAATAAATTTGAAATAATAAAATTTTACATTATGTCCATTTCCGTCCCATGTAATGATGCGATAGGGGCGAAGGTATCGCCGTACCGGGCGCAATTCCAGACTCCGGACTAATACTATGTATTTCGTGAAAAAAAAACTACTTTTATCCGACCCGGGGAGCGAATCCGAGACCTGAACACAGCATACGTTCCGCGTACGCATTACAAGTTACAAGCTACCGAGACAGTCGTAATAATCCAGTTTTAAGTATCTGATTTTTCACAACTTTATATGTCTACTATCGAAGGTACTCGTAAATCGTAATATGGTTGCATAGAATACTCGACTCGTTATGTCAAAAGTAAAGAAAATAGTAGGTAAATTCAACCTGTCTGTAGTATTTTGTCTACGAATTCTGAAATGACGTAATATAATCGAATGTTAACATTAAAATAGGGTAGTTTCCTATATTGATAAGCAACAGAAAATGATACGCAAAAAAAAACCCTTTTATTAAAACACAATCAAAATTACTTCAGAAATGTGCCTGCAGTTATGACTTTAAATGTTGGTGTGAGGTAAAGTGGGTGCGTAGTAAGGATATCTCACTATCTCGCTTGCACGCGATGCACGCTTAATGAACATTTTACACAGTGACGTCAAAGTTTGCGTCGTCTGTTATTTGACAATTACCCCTTCTACAGAATTTGAATGGCTTCTAACTTATTTATTATTGGTCCGATTTAGAAAATTCTTTCTACAATAGATTTTGAGTAACGGTAACTTATTGATTTAAATAATAAAAAAAATCTAGTCAACTACCCTATTACCCGTGATACTGGTCCGTCGCCGTCGGTTATATCATAACAGCACGTACCTTTCAAGAAGTGCGGCGAGCCCCTGGTGATCTCGTTTCTATTGAGGAGGGCGTGATACACGGCGAGGAAGGCTTGCGGCCGATGTCGATGTCGCGCGTAGTGCAGCGCGGCCGCCAGCAGCTTGCGCGGCGCCAGGCTGCTCCACAGCGCCGCGTCCGCCTCACGAGCGGACCCCACCGCGCTCACCGGCTCGTCCCAGCTTAGCAACACTTCCACTACCTCCTGTGGGGTCATATTTCAATAAAAACACCCAACAGTTTTTAGAGTGGTAGAGCCACGCTGTAGACAGTTTTGTCTACAGCATGAATTGGCCGGCTCGTTAACACTGTCTCACAGAAAACCGACGAAAAGTAGCAGCTCGCTGCTGCGTTTCGTATGGTGAGTGAGATATCCGGAGGCCCAAATCCCCCTCCCCTTCCCAATACCTTAATTAAATCCCTTTCCTTTAAGGTCGGCAACGCGCCTGTATTTTTTTTGTATTGTGGGCGTACATGGGCGGTGGAGATCGCTTACCATCAGGTGACCCACTTGCTCGTTTGCCGGCCTATACTATAAAAAAAAACCTACTTTAGCTATATCTGTTATTTTGTTAAGAGTTTTTTGTGGTGACGACACAGCGACAGTACGAAACAAGTATGATTTTTCTGACCACGCACCTCATGCCCAATAGAGCGATGTGCGTTGTTTTTTTATAAGTGTCGATTCCGCCACTTATAAAAAAGGTATGAATGACAGCTGATGGTGTACAATGTGTTGAGTACTGCGTATAAAGACCGGAAATCGTTGCGTACGGTGTCTCGTGGGAAAAAACGCTTCCAAAGCTAGTATTAAAAAAAAGCTTCAAAATATCAAATCACCATAATTGTGTTACAAAAGGTCAGTCAATGATTAACGTTAGTTTAATTACATATGATATTTGTTATCTAAAGGATCTGATGTTTAAATATTGTTCATATCAAAGGTTATCGAAAACCATGATACTATGTTATTATGTTTCATAAAATTAGTACCTAATTTAACATTAAAAAAAAAACATAATTATGTACATGTCAAAGATTACAACAATTAAGATAAAATGACATAACCGCAAATTAGTTGTGCAATTAACAAATGGTTTTTTAAAGCATTAGACTGTCTCGGTGGCGCAGTTGTAATGCGTGTACGCGTTACGATTGAGGTAAACGCTGAGGTCTCGGGTTCGACCCTGGGTCGGGTAAAGTAGTATTGGGTTTTCTATTACGAAATGCTCAGTATCAGCCCGGAGTCTGGAATTTGTGCCCGGTATGGCGATAGGCTCGCCCCCTATCACATAAGGAACGGAGATACGCTCGGCGAAATGTGGGTGTACTGGTTACACTTTTGCCTACCCCTTCGGGGATTACAGGCGTGAGTGCGTATGTATGTATGTAAAAAAACCCATAAAAAATTACCCTTTTTTCACAGAAAACGTGAAGTTGCAGCTTGGTGTTTTTTTTTTTATTTATTTATTTAAGACGCAAAACAGAGTACAATCAATACATTAGTACAACTTTATAACTATACAATCATTAAAACCAGATTGTATTCCAAAACATGCGCCCTTATATATATATATTCAATAAAGTGCGGACTAGGATATTAGAAAGCTAATAATACACAGTACATCGAAACAGATAGTCAAATTCTGGATAACTTAAGCTTAGTTACATATTGTGATACAATATACATTTTCGTAGGCCCTTTGAGAATGTACTACAACTGCCGTTCATTATGTCAATGCAATTGAATTTATTCGCCAGTTCATTATACGAACGACACATACGGATGACCGGGTTATAATAAGATGTATTGTTCCGGTAAACTTGCAGTGCAAAGATGTTAGGATGACGGGTTATAAATCTAGTGTTAAAATTGTTGCGTTTCGTATGATAAGTAAGGTATCCGGAGGCCCTAATCTCTTCTCCATTTCCCAATCCCCATGTTGTTGTGGTATTGTGGATGATGGGAGGCGGAGATAGTATAGTGAATGCGTACCGAGCAGGCTCTCAGTCGCCACATCATGTCGAGCGCTAGTTGCGCTGCGGCGCGGTCGAGATGTCCGAGCGACAGCAGCTGGCACGCGAGCGGCTTGTGGTCGCCGAGCGCGCCGCGGCGGGCCAGAGCGCGCAGGCGAGCGCGCGCGCCGCGCAGCACCAGCGCCCGCACGCACAGCGCGCCCGCGGCTTGCTGCACGCCGAGCCCCGCGCGCCACAACGACGCCAAGAACGCCGTCACCACCTACACAATACACATATAATAAGTAGACATACGAAGGGCTAAGTGATTGGTCTCTCGTATGCAACAAGCCGTCTGGCTAACACCCGCTTTGTCTATTTCCGCCGCTCAGTACCCATTATGCAGTCAAAGTGCCAACCATATTCCACCCATATTCAGTCAAAGTCTGGCAAAAGTCCAGTCACATACCAGCCAAAGTCTAGACAAAACCACCCATATTCCAGTCAAAATCCTGTCATATTACAGCCAAGGTCCCATCTAAGACCGGCCGAAGCCCACTCACTTTCTAGTCCCAGTCCAGACAAAAGCCAGGCAAAGTTTTGTCAAAATCCAGAAAATTTCTGTAAAATTCCCACCAAAGTCCAAGCAAATTCCAGTCAGTCCAGCCAAATTCTACCCATATTCCAGGCAGATTCCACCCAATTTGTAGTCAAAGCCCGGTCAAATTCCACCTATATTCCAGTCAAAGTACAGCCAAATTCCAGCCAAATTTCAGTCAAAACCCGATCAAATACCAAAATACAATCCTAACTCCACCCATATTCGTCAAATTTCGGCCAAAGTACAATCAAAGGCCAGCCAAATTACAGTCAAAGCCCGGTCAAATTCCAACCGAATTTCAGTCAAAGCACGCAAGCAGTGTGTCACCATTGTTGTATTTCGGTTTAAAGATTATTGAAGTCAATGAAATTACAAGGCATTTGAAACTTAACATCTTATGTCTAGCAGTGACGAGCACAGTCAGCCAGTGCCATGAATTCAAAGTTCCGTGAGGTAGTGCTTCTGTGT
Organism: Mimas tiliae; assembly: GCA_905332985.1. Taxonomy (NCBI): domain Eukaryota; kingdom Metazoa; phylum Arthropoda; class Insecta; order Lepidoptera; family Sphingidae; genus Mimas; species Mimas tiliae. Next base: position 1,099,726 of record HG995249.1, read on the forward strand.
ATGGGCAGGCATGGCGCTTAACACCCGGGAGGCCGGGCGTCCTGCTCCTCTCGTCATTCAAGTAAACAAAGAAAAAACAACTTGTGCACGCACCCTCAATCAGCCGAGTTTATTTTCATCATATCGCCGCCATACTGAGCACAAATTTCCATTGCATTGGGTAACTAATAACTTAATTATCAACAGCATTTCGTATTACTTCTAACAGGTAAATTGAGAATACTTTTATTTCTCATCCTATTTATACTTATCAATAGAAGGATAGCAGAAGGATAGGAGAAGCAGTGATAGCTCAGTGGCGAGTGATACGGACTGTCGAGACTAAAGTCGCAGGTTCGAAACCAGCCTCAAGAGCACACACCTCTGACTTTTCTAAGTTATGTGTGTATTAATTATTAATTATCGCTTGCTTGAACGGTGAAGGTAACATCGTGAGGAAACCTGCATACCTGAGAAGTTCTTCATAAGAATTTCGAAGGTACGTAAAGTCTGCCAACCCGCATTAGCCTAGCGTGGTGGACTAAGGCCTAACCCCTCTCATTCAGTAGAGGAGGCCCGTGTCCAGCAGTGGGACGTATATAATACAGGACTAGTATTATTTATTAATAATAATAGAAGGATAGATAGGAATCGATAAAACTTTAGAATACAATTTTTGCTATACTTGAAAAGACATTGGAAATAAAAGCATAATTTAAAAGATACATTAGAAAGGATACACCCAATAATGTTTTTTTATTCTCTTAGCGATAATATACGCCTTGTCGCGCTGGTGTGAAGCTGAAATATGACGTTCTTTCTATATTGAAGGAGGGGGTATATTAAATCAAATCATCATTTTAAGAGTGGTAGAGACACGCTGTAGAGTCATGTCTACAGCATGAATGAGTCGTCTCGACCGGGTCGTTACAACCACCTCACAGAAAACCGACGTAAATTAGACACAGACACACACACACACACACACACACACTCACTTGGATGAAATTTGGCACACAGGTAGACTATAACCACACTTGATTAGGACATAGGCTATTTTTTACCCTGGAAAAGGTTATTCACGCCTTCTAAATGGTTATAACTAACCTGAACGAGTAGTTTATGGTCAGCATGCGGCAGCAGCACCTTGGCACATACTTCCTCCTGTGAGAACGAGGCTCTGGATGTATGTTTGTTTCCCGCCATCACTACAGCCGCCGCGCTGCTCGCTCCGGCTGTGTTTCGCGCCATTTCCACGTCCACCCACTTCCTGACAATATTATACTATATCTGGTGGGAGGGTTTTGATACATATTTGTTCAGACTGTACTGACTGTTCAGTACCAACAGACTGGATATCGATGCGAATCGGATCGATTCATGGGATTCTAAACACGATGAAACGATCCAGTGCCTTCAATCGATAAAAAGTCGCATTCTTTACAATCATACTAATATTATAAATGTGAATGTAAGTTTGTTTGTTACGCTTTCACGCGAAAACTACTTAACCGATCATCATGAAACTTTGTACACATATTCTTGGAGGTATAAGAAGTAACATAGGATACTTTTTATGACAATAATATCTATTTGTTTCTTACGCTTTCACGCCTAAATCAATGAACTGATTTTGATGAATTTGGATGTAGAGATAGATGGGACCCTGGAGACGGTTACAGGCTACGTTTTATTTCGGAAAAGTCTATTCACGCGGGCGGACCCGCGAGCAAAACATAGATTGTTCGATTTTAAATCGACATGCCATGCATGTATGAAGTATTGAAGATGAAGCCACTAAGTAGGGCCTGTAGCTGCAATTATTAAAATAATAAGTTTACCTGTATACAGAATTAATTTCGTCAAATATTTTAGTCAGTTCTAGAAGGTAAATGGCGGCATCGTTCACAAGTTGGTTAAGTATTCTGTATATCGTCTCTTCACTGTTATTCCTCCTTAATAATACTGCTACTATTTTTGAGATTTCTTCTTTTGGTACCTGGGAATAAACCATGCGACTTTTGCATAATCTTTATAAGTGATTTATCAGCCATAAATATAGGTATTATCATACATCCTTATACAGACCATATACCTTTCGATAAGCGTCAACAACACATCCACAATTCCTTAGAGAAATTTATAGGTTGATTATGTGTGTAAATTGAGTTATTTTAGAAATCCTAACTAATATTATAAATGCGAAAGTGAGTTTGCTTGTTTCTTACGTTTTCATGCCTAAATCGCGGAACCGATTTTGATGAATTTTGGTACAGGGATAGATCGATACGATTATAGGATTTTATATCCCGGTTATAGGCTTATTTTTTCTTGGAAAAGACTTTTTATGCGGGTGGAGCCACGAACAAAAGCTAGTATAATATCAACAATAATAACATAGACTTACGCCTGTTTCCGTAGGGGAAGGTGAAACAACGAATTTTAAAAATATTTTCTGTTTAAAGTATCAATGTTTTGGCTTTGATTATTATTTTACACAGTGATTTCTTAGGTTTACGCGAATATTACACATTGAAATAAAACTAGTTTATACGGATTTTATCGCGGTTTAATTTTTTGACCTCAATGCACTGTGAGGTCTTTCTGCGTAGATCGGACTAGTGTCAACTAACTTTTTAAATAATTAAAAAATAAATTTATAATTTTAAATTAAGGTAGCAAATGTAACATTAACTTTTCGAGACGACCTACACCTCAGTCTCTCCCGTGACCACGAAGGCTGAAAAGCTTTCGAAACGTCGAGACTAAAATAAAAATTAAACCGCGATAAAATCCGTATAAACTAGTTTTATTTCAATGTACTACTTTACAAATAATTTTTAGTTGAAAATGATATAGTTTTGTAGGATAATAGTTATAAGAGTAATATTTACCGAATGTGCCAATCCTGACAGTATAAGTTTAACTTGCCACAGACATCCTAAACGCGCATCTATAATGTAATCAGGTTGGAACACCACCCAGGTACCTGAGTCTGAATTATATTTAAGGAATATCGACACTAATTTTACCGAAGTTATAACGCAAGTAGCAAGTAGCGTAGATATTAATTTCACTTGCCCTTAAAAATTGCAACTTTAGGAAAATAGTCAAATATGTTTATTAAACTTTTTGGTTATTTGACAAATATTTGACAGTCTCCGTGGCGCAGCGGGCGAGTAGCCGGCTGCGAAGCGAGAGGCCGTGGGTTCGATTCCCACACCGAGACAAATGATTGTCTAATCCACAAATATTTGTTTCGGGTCTGGGTGTTGTGGGACCGCAAGTCCATCGTAGTTCCTAATACCCACGATACAGGTTAACCAAGTGTGGGGTCAGGACTATTTGTGTGACTGTTTGGATGTATTTATTTATTTTATTTATAAATATAAATAACCAAAAAGTTTTCTAGTTACAATAAAGTAAAATATTTCGCTTAGGAAATATCGTTTAAACTGCATGACCATAATTTTAAATACCACACATAGATAAAGTGAGTGATCCGTGCGATGAGTGAGATATCAAGAAATCTCAACCCCTTCCCTTTCCCAATGCTTTAATCACCCTTTTTTCTTTAAGGTCGTTAACGCGTCCATGATTCTTCACGTATTGTGGGCATTAATGGGCAGTGGAGATCACTTATCATCAGGTTTTTTTAGCATAGGCGGCTAACGAGCAAGTGGGTCACCTGATGGTAAGTGATCTCCACCGCCCATGAACGCCCATAATACCAAAAGAATTATGAAGGCGCTGCCGACCTTAAAGGGATAATTAAGGGATTGGGAATGGGATTTGGGCCTCCGGATATCTCACTCACCGTACGAAACGCAGCAGCAAGCTGCTACTTTACGCCGGTTTTCTATGAGACAGTGATAACGAGCCGGCCCATTCATGCTGTAGACAAAGGTGACCTATTTGCTCATTTCCCAATTTATACTGTGAAAAAAAAACTATTAGTCTATTAAAAGGATACACATAGGACAGGGCCTTTCGTCAACCAAGGCTGGTTTCATACTGGACCCGTCCACTATCGGTATATGGAACACATTACCAGCCTCCACTGTTGATTCCTCCATTATATCAAACACTTGCGATGTCTGACTTGACTGTAACAAAAATATAATCTAACCGGTATAAACCACTGGCGTCCCGTTCTACCTGCCCTCATCCCACTCGCAGTGGGGTTGGCGCAACATGCTGTTAACCCATGTTACAGACGGTTTGTCTGGTAGTTTTTACGACCAGCCGCCTGCCTGACTTCAACCCCTCTCAAATGGTTAAATTCTTCTCAAGTGGTTAAATTCCTCTGGCGTCTATTAGAAAAACGTCTATAACTTTTAAATGACACATAGCGAAGACCCATCTCAATTAAACAGGTTGTCAACAAAAACATAACACATTCAAATTTATTCAGTAGTTAAGGCAAGCGGCCGGTCGTAATAACTAAGCCAAATTATTTCTGCAACATGTTTGAAAATATGTGTTGCACCAACCCCACATTGCAGTGGGATAACACACACTGACACACACGCGCACACGCATGCGCGCTCGCGCACGCACGCACACGCACGCACGCAGATTTACAGATAGATAAAGGGTTTAAACTTATAACACTTCTGTGTTGGGTGTTAAAAATTAGGTATTATGAATCATTTCACTAATATAACATTACATAAGTACCTTCCTATAATATCTGTGGAGCATGCGTGTATACGTGTTTAGCGTAATATTAAAACACTTTGTAGGTATATAGTACACACTGTAAAATTTTATTTGAAGCAATACAATAACTATAAAGGTTCTAAATTAATCCCAATAGGAGGTGCATAAATTCGTTGCCATTTTTTTTTATTGTGCTACATCTTGAAGTCCCTCGTGTGCCTTGGGGATCGCACGCTTGGCCAAGCCTGCTCTGCGCGGCAATGAACGCACAGTGCAGGCTTGGACGAGCAATTTAAATTGAGGTTGAACGCCACATATCACTATTATTACTTTAAAAGGTGTCACTACAAATTACTGATCATAAAAAACACTGACCTGATGGTGCACTATGACAAGATCATCAACAACATTGACAGCAAACCGTCCCACCAGGCCCGTCTTCAATACATGTGTGAAATGGAATCCGGTGGGACCTGAGACCGGCATCAGCCACACCTATAACGCACAACAGACTGGCTCACAAACTACGCATATTTAAAACTAAATGTTTGAACGATATACATAAAATATATAATTATATTTACCCAATGGCACCCAAGGGAAGGTCACAGAAAGAGAGGTCGTCCGGATCGTTACCACTGTCTCACAGGAAACCAGCGTAAAGTAGCAGCTTGCTGCTGCGTTTCATACGGTGATTGAGATATCCGGAGGCCCAAATCCCCCTCCCTTTCCCTTAATTTTCCCTTTCCTTTAAGGTCGGCAACGCACCCATGATCCTTTTAGTATTATGGGCGTACATGGGCGGTGGAGATCACTTACCATCAGGTGACCCACTTGCTCGTTTACCGGCCTATGATATAAAAAACAGAGGTAGACCTCATAAAATTTGGGATGATGACATTAGACAGGTTGCTGGAACATCATGGAGTAGAGTAGCCAGAGAGAGAGTAGAATGGAGAAGGTTGGAGAGGAGGCCTTTGTCAATTGGCAAACGGACATACAAAAAATAAGCAAACACCAAATACATTATTAAACACGATATAATAATATGTCCGATCAGGCTATAATAAAAAAAAAAAGATTCTATTGACCTTGGGGTACCATCCATCTAGTCATCCCTTTAATGCTAAGGATCGCAACTGCATCAGAAGTTATAAAAGCCCTTAAAACTTTTGTTCTGTGTATAGGAAAACTGAATTCCATCGTGAAACTTAAGTTGTAAGCGTTTTATTCACTCCATTTGTGGCCATGTTAAATAAACAATCTTAGTTTGATTATTTGTATAGATCTCAGCAATCCATCAATCAAACTACAAATGTAATTTTACATGTCACCTTCAAACTGAATTCTGTATGGCTTATTTATGCGATCTATTCAGAGACTCAAACTAAGATTGCTCTTAATCAGTTTGTGCTAATTTATTTATTTATTTTAATGACTTCCACTTAAATATAACATGAGTCATGACAGGTTAACCTAATGCGTTAGAGTAATAATTGTAATTACTAATAATAATAATCTCAATTATTACACAATTCATGCAACAATTTTTGTGTGAATTCGCTCAGTGAGCACGAAAATAAATCCAGTTCCTCTGCCACCGCATTGAGCACGCGTCAACGGCGCTCGCTGCAACAGGTTAGCGCGAGCGCGCGGAAGTTGAATCAATAAAAAAAATATATTATAAATATATTTTTTTATGTTGAAGCATTGAACTAGGCGAAACTTTGAATGTCGATAAGGTCTGAGTTTGGGGTGCCACGTGCAAGGTCTCATGCATGAAACTGAAATGATCATTACCAGTGGTCTACCATAACAAGGCCTACCATCTCAATAAAATATTTATTTCAATTTTCAACTTATTACTAGGAGTTTTTAAAATATAATTTTACCTCAGTGGGTCCAGGAGCTGCTATAGACGCTAAGCTTGCGTGTCGGAACACTGCACACCAAGTTGTATCACACAATCGCAACAAAAACACGTCTCTCTCTACAACTGGTTTAGCTGCATCCACTGCGAACCAATAACAAACAGTTTCATAGCCACTTTAATCGTCAATATACATACGCACTCACGCCTGTAATCACCGAAGGAGTAGGCAGAGGTGTAACCAGTACACCCTCATTTCGCCATGATGTGATAGGGGGCGAGCCTATCGTCATACCGGGCACAATTCTAGACTCCAGGCTGATACTGAGAATTTTGTAATAAAAAACCCAAAATCACTTTTACCCGACCCAGGGATGGAACCCGAGACCTTAGCGTCAGTCTCAGTCGTAACGCGTACGCTTTACAACTGCGCCACCGAGGCAGTCAAAATTTACAACAATTTACAATGAAAATTCTCCCCTTGTTTCGATTTTAAGATATTATATCAAGGGTCGTGACAATTTTATAAAGCTCCAGTCTACCATAAAGTTGACAAATTGAACATCCTAAAAATTATATTTGTGGACAGATTGCTGCACAAAATATTGTTTGTCAATTTATCATATATAAATGAAATTTATTTCATTATCTCATTTCACCTATTTTGTATTTTATGATACAATAACTATTTCTGAATGAATATTTTTATTATTACTGTTATGTATAAGTTAATATAACAAAGGTATTAAATACTAACTCTCAAGCCTCTGCAGTTTAGTGATGGTGGAATTGTTGAGCGAGAATGGTTGCAACAACACTCCATTGTTGCCGGCCAACAACACTATGTTGCTCTGAGAACACCAAGAGAACCAGGCACCACTGGAAATGATCAAATTAGTATTATTCATATATACATACACTAGCTTTTGCTCGCAGCTCCACCAGTGCAAACATCTTTCTTATGTCCTGCTCCCATGATCGTAGCGTGATATACATATAAATCTTTCGGAAAATATAACTTATGTTACTCAGTGATAATGTAGTTTTCTAACTGCAAAAGAATTTATAAAATCGGTCCAGTCGTTTTTAAGTTTATCGTTAAATACAAATCTTTTCTCTTTATAATATTAGTGTAGATAAGCTTACGTCTTTATCCACAGAGCGGTAGACAGAGGTGTAACAAGTTGTCTACCCATGTTTCACCAAGCTTATTTTCTTCCCATGTTATAGAGGGCGAGCCTATCGCCATATCAGGCATAAATTCAAAAGAGTTATTTTTACGTATACAAAATGCGCAAAATAACTTGGCAGAGCGGAAATTAGTCACTTCATCCTTCCTCTACACCTCCCATTATCTTTTAGTTACTGAAAATAAATGCCACAACACTGCTTCAAGCAGGCCTCGTTATTATATGTGTGTTGTTTATAAAACACTGGTACTAAGAAAAGTCATACATATTTCCCACTTTTATTTTATTATGGCAAATGAGCAAGTCTGCCATCTGATGGTAAGTCATCTCCATGACCATCCATAATCTTGGACACATTGCCGGCCTTAACCAAAAGGGATGGTTAAGGGATTAGGAAGGGGAAGAAGATTTGAGCCATGCCATATTTATTTTTACATACACACACACTCACGCCTGTAATCCCCGAAGGGGTAGGCAGAGGTGTAACTAGTACTCACATTTCGCCAAACGTATCTCTGTCCCATGATGTGATAGAGGGCAGTTAGCATAGTCGTGCCCATAGATTAATGATATTTTATGAAAAAATGAGATTATTTTTGTATATTACATAGCTACATAAAGGCCAAAATTAGCATGCTTTTGTGCTAGTATGAAATGAAATGAAATAGTTTTATTCATCATGTAGGCAATTAAAATAGCGCTTATGACAAGTCAGTACAAAATAAAGAAACTTATGTATAAAAATCATATCAACTAATGTATACATAACATACATAGCATCGTCAAATACACTAGGCAATTACACTAAATTGTTTATTTATTAGTAAGGGGGGTAAGGTTGATGTTGGTCTCGGTGGTGTATGGTTTATCCGGGGGTCATACATCTAAAAAATGCTGAGATTGACCAGAGCGTACGTTCAAGTGTGTAAGCTGAACTATTAGGCGCGCATCAACAAGTCCTATTCATTTACGTCCACGCTATCACCAACCTACCGCCGTGGGTTTGGTGATAGACCCGCACCCCACGGGTCGTATCCCCTGGGCAATGTTGTAGTTAATCAACAAGATTTGCACATTACTACCTACCTTGTGACTACAATAGCAAAAAATGAAGGGCGAGGGCGAATCTTCGGCGCCATAACCGAATACCCGGATAGGGGAAGACAACCCTGAACCAAAAATTACAACAACAATGGAAGCAAGCCTCAAAGACAAACTACCCCAGGAGGGTACCAGCATAGCTGGAGAATCCCTTCCTGAGCACGGCTCAGGCTGCCCCACGTATTCTGGGGGGGGCAAAGTCTTGCAACCAAAAGAAACATCCCAAAATGACAAGCCTAAAATTATGACACAGCAAATATTCCACCCTGGGCTATTCTGTAGACAGCGCTCATCATCATTCAATGAATGTAAAACTGCTGCTACAAAGAAAAATAAGACTGACAACCACAAAAATTTGCCAGAAAATGGATCAGATAATAACACCACTAACCCATATCCTATCATATCATATAGTGATGGTGAAAACCTAGAAGTATATAGCGCTGCAGAACAGCAGCAGAAGGCGCCTTCACAAATAGTAGAGGATGCTATTCTCAACACGCAAAATGAATGGCAAAATGATACAATACCTCCTAAAAGACAAAAGAGGAAAGAAATAAGCCCAATCCAAAGTGACAACAGCAAAAAAGTTAAAAATAGCTACACTGTACCAACACAGAACCAATTTGACATACTGGATACTGAGGACACAGAAAAAACTTTTATCCCCAAGCCGGAACCTATCTTTGTGACAGGAGTCATAGATATAAAATCTTTCAAGGAGAGTCTATTTAAAGTAGTAAGCTACACATCGTTGACACTAACTACATTGAGATCTGGACACATAATTAAAATAATGCCAAATGACATTCCAACATACAAAGCTATTAGAGAAAACTTTATAAAGAATAATATATCCCACTACACTTACCAACTGAAGTGCGAAAGAGCATACCGAGTAGTTCTTAGAGGACTACACTCAACTGAAGACATCTCTCAAATAAAAGAAGAACTAAAAGAACTAGGGCATGAAGTCCGGCAAATAGTTAATGTACTACACCGAAGTACTAAACAACCCCTACCAATCTTCTTCGTAGACTTAGAGCCTGGCAAAAATAACAAGGATATATTTGGTGTCAAAAACCTTATCCATATGAAAGTGTCTTTTGAAGCTCCCTACAAGAAAAAAGAAATCCTCCAATGTAAAAGATGCCAAAGGTTTGGACACTCTAAGAACCAATGTTTTAGACCCTTTAGATGTGTCAAATGTGGATCCAACCACCCTACTGCCACTTGTACTAAATCCAGAGACACTGATGCTACTTGTGCTAACTGCCAAGAAAAACACCCTGCCAGCTATAGAGGATGCATTACATATAAACAATATAAGGAGCATATTCTGAAAATTAACCCAAAACAGCCCCAGAAAAGAATAACACAACAAAGCCAACAGACCAAAGAAGCACCACAACAGACAATAACTTCTGATACATACAGACATGACACCAAGACATATGCTGCTTCAATGAACAGTAAAAGACATGAAAATTCCACAACAATTGACTTGACAAATAGAACCGACAGCCTAAATGAAATACTCGACAAAATGTTTGACAAACTCCAAAAATGATTACCAACATGATAGACAGCATGATGGATCGTATGATCCAACTAATGAGCAGCCTCGTAAGAAAATGATCTTTAACGTTAGGGTTATGATATGGAATGCCAATGGGCTTACTGAACGAAGGTTGGAGTTAGAGACTTTCCTTCACACAGAAAAAATTGATGTTGCACTAATATCTGAGACTAGATTCACGAATAAAAACTACCTCTCAATAAAAAATTACAGGGTATATGTTACCAACCACCCATCTGGCAAGGCGCATGGGGGCACTGCTATATTAATTAAATCAAACATCAAGCACCATCCACTTGAACCTAATGTTTCTGACAAAATTCAAGCAACTCAGATAAAAATCTACGACGGGGGCTCAGGAATCACATTGTCATCCGTATATTGCCCACCAAGACACGTTATATCGAAGGAAGACTTCAAAAATTTCTTCTCTACACTGGGTCATAGATTTATAAGTGGCGGAGATTGGAATGCAAAACACTCATTCTGGGGCTCCAGGATTATAACTACCAGAGGGAGACAGCTGTACCAAGCTTTGGAAGATCTCAACCTAGAGTGCCTATCCACTGGTGAACCCACCTACTGGCCCACTGACTTTCGGAAAACTCCAGACTTACTGGACTTTTTTGTATCCAAAAATATCTCCAAACATAACACAAGTACAGAAAATATTTCAGACCTGTCCTCGGATCACATCCCAGTAATCCTTAACATTAGCAATAACATCATTCTAACAGAAATTCCACAAAAAATTTACAACAGGAACACTGACTGGGAAAAATATCAAACTATTTTAGAGGAACAAGTAAAGTTACGGATCTCATTAAAAAATAGAGAAGAAGTCGAAGAGGCTATCGAAGGTCTAAATAGGGCTATACATAACGCAGCAGCCAGATCAACTTCCCCTCTTAAACTAAGGGCAGCAAGTGAGCATGTATATCCAGCTAACATCAGGAATGGAATCCATAAAAGACGAAGGCTTCGAAAAGCATGGCAAGTGTCGAGGTACCCGAGCGATAAGACAGCATTCAATAAAATGTCGCAGAGACTTAAATTGTTGACCAAAGACTCAAAAAATGAAAGCTTGCAATACTATCTAAGTAAACTGACGCAAACTAAAGCGACTAACTACTCACTATGGAAGGTCACTAAAAACCTAAAACGTCCTAAAACCCAGGCAACACCCATAAGAACTTCAACTGGCACATGGGCACGATCTGACGCCGAAAAAGCTGACATATTCGCCGAACACCTACAGAACGTTTTTCAACCACTCCCGGGTAATGATCAGGAATGTGATAAAGGGATTGCTGGATTCCTCGACTCAGCACTGCAAATGTGTCTTCCCATAAAGAGTGTTACTCCAAAAGAACTGTTGAGAGAAGTTCGTAATCTCCGGGAAGGTAAATGTCCCGGTTACGACCAAATAGATGCCACCCTGCTAAAGCGGATTCCTAGGAGGGGAATACTGCTCATACTTGCCATCTTCAACGCATGCATAAGATTATCCTTTTTTCCGAGTCAGTGGAAAATAGCCCAGGTAATAATGATTCTCAAGCCGGGAAAACCCCCTCAAGAAGTCTCTTCTTACAGACCCATAAGTCTTTTACCAATACTGGGGAAACTACTAGAAAAGTTAATCTTGAACAGAATGCGGGAGCACTTGGGTGATGTTATTCCAACGCATCAGTTTGGATTCCGAGAAGGCCATGGAACAATTGAACAAGTTCATAGACTTGTAGACATAATACAAAGAGCCATGGAGAACAAGAAATACTGTTCCGCAGTGTTCCTGGACATCAGTCAAGCATTTGACAAGGTGTGGCATGAGGGACTCCTCTTTAAATTAAAATCGGTATTGCCCCATTCCTTTTACCTCATACTAAAATCATATCTCCAAGAACGATGCTATGAAGTAAAACAAAACACCGAAACCTCGTGCATGTGCCAAATAAAATCAGGAGTACCACAGGGTAGCATCCTAGGACCGGTACTTTACCTAATATTCACAGCTGACCTACCTACTGTGGATCACAACACCGTTGCCACATATGCTGACGATACAGCAATACTGTCAGTCCACGAAGATCCTGATACAGCATCTGTAAACCTCCAAAACCATCTAAATTTAATCGAAGCATGGTTTATTAGGTGGCGTATAAAAGCAAACAAAGACAAATCCTCTCAAGTCACATTTACGCTAAGAAGAAAAACCTGCCCACCTATTAAACTTTACAATGAAGAGCTTCCACAAAAGGATGATGCTAAATACCTAGGTATACACCTCGACCGTCGTCTTACTTGGAGAAAACACATATGGACCAAAAGGAAAGAGCTAGACTGCAGACTGCGTGGCATGTATTGGCTCATTGGGCGCAAATCACTGCTAACGGATGCTAGCAAGATGGCTATCTACAAGGCTATACTGAAGCCAATATGGACATATGGCATACAGTTATGGGGTTCAGCCAGCCACAGCAATATAGAAATATTGGAACGATTTCAGACTAAGACCATGCGTACTATGTTCAAGATACCAATACATATTAGCAATAAATATGTGAACCTTGACCTCAACCTACGAACAGTTAAACAAGAAATAGCAACATACAGTGCAACATACAAAATCAGACTGCAACAACATAAAAATGAATTGGCGGCACAATTGCAGGGCTATGGCAGCCTTCGATTCTCTAGATTAAAAAGAAATAGTATACCTGACCTAGTGGAGAGATTCACAGAAAACGACTGAGTGAGGCATCATTGGATCGACCTCTCTAGGACTAACATTTCTCTGATGATTATCATCTGACAACAGATTAGATTATTGTTTGGTATAAACAGATTACTAAGAAGCAGGATATATAAAGAAAAAAAAAAAAAAAAAAAAATTTATTAGTATTCTAGACATTACTGGTTATCAGGCTCTTACCATCATGTTTTATTTTAGGTAATGTAGCAACTAAATTGTAAGTAAAAAATAATCAGAGAAATGGGATATTTTTACCTGAAAGTAGTATTTTTTAAACTCTTCAACAGTTTCTTCTCAGGCAGTACTTGCAATAGCTCAATACCATGATCAGTAATGAATGCAATCTCATTAACTTTCGGCCACACAAACCCCAACATCTTGGCATTCTTCCATTTACATGTATGTGAGTACTCGACATTAGTGGGCGTCAGCTCCTTGAAGTTCATAAACTCTACAGTAGCACTCTGGTTATCTTGGTTCCGTTGGATGGCTAAGATTTTTTGGTCTGGTGCAAATTTTATTGAAATGATGGCACCTTTGTCTTCCATTTGGAATGATGTGCACTTGGATTCCTCCATGCTGTTGACCGTGACACCACCGATGCCGCCTGAACGCACGCTGAATACCTTCAATAACAAATTATGTGTTTATGAAGTTAATTTTGTTATAATTACGATTGATATCTTAGTTGAGAAGCACTTTTTAGAGTAGTCTTTACAAATACAACATGCAGGGAGTACTCATTTTATTTTTGGGACCTTTATTAGTGTATGAGAATGGCAAGGTACAACGAATTTGAATGTTGCGGTCTAATTTAATCAAAAATGTATAACCAATTTAGGAAATGGATTTCAATTCAATGACACAAACAATTTAAAGATACTGAAGATTATTTACCGTAATAAAAACTAAAATATGGAAAAAAGAAACAATCAAACCTGCCCATTGGTATCGTCGAAAAAAACATTTGTCACAGGACTATCAGCGTCGAATCTCTTTGGTTGTTCCGAGAGGGCTAAGTAGTACTCGTCACTATCTTTTAGACAAAATTTCGCCATGGTATTATACTAAAGTGAACATCAAATCCAAATAATCCCCATTCACTTTGTTGTGACAGCAAAAAACACAGAACAATTTTACTAGGGGGCGCTAGGGGGAGGGCGAAAAATGGCAGAAATTATTTTTCTTTCTTATTTATGGCTTCGCATTATTATGCATTCAGCCAATGTCACAGACTACTATAGAGATGCTAGCCAATGTAATAGTATATTTTCAAGTCTTGACAAGAACAATGAAACATCGGATAATCTCTGATTGAAATAGAACGAACGAAAAAGTCAATCAATCCACCCGGCTAAAATCCCCCAAATTGACTTAATTTAATGACTTTTCTTAACTCCATGATCTGTACATATATCCAAGACCTATGATTTATGAATCCATAATAGAAAGGCTTGTTGTTGATTGCTAAATTTTTCAACGATTTTCTGATTTTTGAAGTTTGGGTAGGAATTCCGACGATGCAGTCTACTACTTTAATTTCCATTTTAACTTTTTTATATGTTTGTTGTTATGTGCTGTGATTAATACAAAGATTTTAGCGTTGATTTTAGGCAGTGAACAACAATAGTGATGTCCGACAGTTTAAAATACGTACTTTAATACACGTACAACCGTAGTATATATTATTAACTCCATGGTACAAACGCTATGCTTAAAGTAACTAAGCATTGGTCGACTATTTGTTGATTACAGTTCACAAAACTTATAAAAACTTGAACATTTCTTTGTATTTTATGTGCGAACATCATCATCGCGTCATGTATAATAAAACTCCCAATTTCCTCTCACAATAATTCCCCACTTCACTAAAACCCCCACATTCGCGGGGGGTTTAATTCGTTAGACGTTCAAAGGACTTCTATCCAGAGCCGTACTGTAATAACAGTAAAACGTTTCGTTATATAAACATTGTGTTTTGTAACTTATTAATTTTCGTTATTAATATTTCATTTCATTTACAAAAAATAAGAATTATAGATAAATGTTAAATTAAAACCTAGTACTATAGTTCTTTTTAGTCTTTTTTTAATTAAAATGTTAGTAATTCGTTCATTAAAGTAACCGGAAGTTGCGAACGCACTTTTGTCGTCATGGAAATTGCTGGCGGCAAAACAAATAACAATTTGTAGCGATATCGTTTTGCATTACTTCCTAATAAGTTTAAAATGACTGAAGAAATAGAATTACACACGCTCAAAAATTTCAATGAGAGTGACACTGAAGAATATCATGAAATAAATGAAGAAACGCCGCATAAAACTGTAAAAATTAAAAAACTTGTAAAGCCCCCAAATCCTAATGATTTTTTTACGAAATACGATGTTAGTAGTTGCGCAAATAGAAATGTTAAGAAGAAGTCAAAAAATAAGAAATCTGCAGACGTATTTGACATTGTGAACTCTGAGATAGCAGCGATATCAGTGCCTTTAGTAGATAGTGTTTTAACAAGGGTACAGTACGATGAAGATTTAATAAAATGCCACCTCATCGAATCTCATAGAGATTGGAGAACCATACCAAGACCGCGACAGCCTGGGGATTCAGAGTCCGGGTATTTATACATTTAGTTTATGTAATCTCTAATTACATTAGTACAGATAAAGTACTATGAATATTGACTTCTAGTTCTTGTTAATATATTAGAACAATAAATTGTTTAAAGTACCTACTACCTAATACTTGCATATTAAATATCTAGAAAAAGCATATTTAATTATACGGTATACTGTTTATGTTTATCTAAACATAGTTTTATATATTATGTAATTGTGCAATCCACTGTTACTGTAAATAATATGGTTACTGTAACTGTAAATAAAATGATTTAAGTACTTAGCGTCTGGATGAGCAAGACGGAGGACCGTCAAGGGTGGCGCCAACTTGGAAAGGCCTATGTCCAGCAATGGACGAATTAAGGCTGACGATGATGAAGTACTTAGATGTGTTTAAAAAATTATGTAATGCTTTTCGTAGGTGGGAAAGAAAATCAAGGTCTATAAATTTAAGCCCAATATTTCCTAGAGTACTGGAAAACGTTATTTCCGAAAATAATGAAATACCTGTAGAATATATAGAACCTACTATGTACTTAGATTTAATAAGTAATATCGACAACGAAGATAACCAGTCACCAAAGTTCTTAGGTATAACAATAAGAAATATAAACTTCAAACATCATCATGAATTCTCCATAGAAAAACTTTTGAGTGTAAAACTTGTTGATCTCTATCAAGAATATACTAACATTGACAGATCACTTATTGATGTTGCTAGAGATGTTAAAGTCAACAGAGAAACGAAAAATAATCTTACAAAAGACCTATTAAAAGCAACAAGCAAAAGAAAAGTTGATGTTCGATTTGATCCAACAGTGAGGAAGTACACAGGAAAAATGTTACAGTCAAATGAAAAGTACAAAGAGTTATTAAAGAAACAAAAAGAAGTAATACATAAATTAATATCTGTATGGTCTGATGTAGAAATGGTTAGAGAGAAGAAAGGAGTAACACAAACTCCCTATATTTTAGAGTTTAAAGAGAAAGGTTCAAAAGATAATTTTGAGGAATATTGGAATAATTTATTACAATTAGAAATATCTGACTCTCTTGATAAAGTAGAGTATGAATTTGTTGATAGATATATTGCGTACAAAGAATTGAAAGAAAAACAGAGATCAGAGATGGTATCAAAGAAAATCATTATTAAACCGAAGTTAGTAATCGATGAAAAAGCTTTAAAAGTAGAAGCAGAAAAGGTTGTAAATGATGCTGTTGCAAATGAAAAAATAGAATTAAAATTGAGTGAAGATAAAAATATTTTTACTGATGAAACAGCAAACAATATAAAAAAATACGATTTCTGCTTTGAAATATATGTTGATAATATTTTTGTTTGTCAGTCTGAACGTTATATTAATACTGAGAATAGCTATTCCATCGAATTCTCAGAAACATTTTCAATTCAAATCGTTCCCAACAACGAAGCCTTATCAATAGTGCTATATGAAAATGACGAAAAAGTATCATCATTAACATTCAATTTGCTAGAAATCAGCAACTCTAGTGTAAATGCAGATTTTATAAGCAAACTATTTCTCTATAAGAGTACCATTAAATCAAGTTCTAAATATGTTGGTAGCGGTGTTAGTATTAAAGAAATAGCTGCTGCTAATAAAATAAGACTGAAAAATAGTAACGTATTTAAAAATGAGCTTGTTACGACGTGTGAAGTTGATGTAAGATTGGGATGGAATAAAGAGTTGAGTGAAAATTACGAAGAATCAATAAAAAGTTCGATGAAAATTGGCATGCGACTAAAAAGGCTTTTACTGGGCATTGATAAAGTAAATTTGGAAACTATGCAAGATATCATAAGTAATTTATACGATAAGGATATAACAAAGGATGATAAAATGGCAAACTCACTCATAGATTTGTGTAATAATAAAATTAAAGACGACTATACAATTCCATTTGATGAAAACAGTCCAGACTTTTTGAGAATTAAACTACTGTATTTGCGAAACAATGGAGCCTTTGCAAATATCGAAAATAAATTGGTACCGGCACATGCAAGTCAAATATCCACCGAACAACTGAGCTGTTTGCAAAAATCTGGACAGAATGATTTTAATATGGATTATATTACTGACAAACTAGCAGACATGGATCCAGTGGAGTTGCAAAGATTCGTAAGCGCTAAATACATAGAGAAAGTAAATAAAAAGATGTTGAACAATTTAAATGAGTTGTTATTGAAGAAGACTCATAAGGATGTCGTTAGAGAAGTGAGTTTAAGGTATGTGTGTATTTAAAAAATGTTTTGTCAGGCGAGTAAAAATTCGCCGTATACTTAAATTTAGATTTAAATGAGAAATGTCTCTTTCAGTGGGATATTTTCAAGAGACGACTCCATTACCCTAGCTTCTGTATCTAATACTACAAAACAACAAATTTTCAAAGAATCAATTGGAAAAGAACAGGAAATTTATGTTACCATTATAAGAGCTTTCAATTTATTAGACAGAAGTTCCGCAATACTCGAAACTGAAGACGAAGATGACGATACTATTGCAGGTATGCATGGTAAGAGTGATATAATGGTGAAATCATCTGTGTTGTCATTTCCGTCGACGGTTGAGGTTGAACCTTACGCAAAATTGATTGGTTCCAATCGACGACGGATATTGTAAAACTTATCGATAGAGCCACGCTGTAGACAGTTTTGTCTACAGCATGAATGGGCCGGATCAACCGGATTGTTTACATTGTCTTACAGAAAATTGAAATAACGTAGGGGCTTGTTGCTACATTTCTTACGGTGACTGAGATATCCTCAGGTCCCAACCCCTTAATATATTCTTTTCTTTTAAGGCGGCTAGGCGCCCATGATTATTCTGGTATTGTGGGCGTATATATGCGACAGAGATCACTTACGATCGGGTGACCCACCTTCTCGTTTGCCGACCTATGTTATAAAGGAAAAACTTTGCCGATTTACCACCATACTTATTTAATTAAATCAAATTTTCATACGATTTGACGTTTCTGAAACTGATTTAGTGGGTTAAACTCGATTCAGCATGCAAGTGGGCATAAAAATTCTAATCTAGGGCCTGTTCAAGGTAATCTTGATGAAGGGCAATAAGATCAATACGCAAAATATAAATTGTTCACAGGTTACAAAGTACGGTCACTGCGTCCATTCGTTCGGATCTCATACCATGGGCGCAGTGTTCAAACAGTAACTGCCATCGGATGCCATCCAAGCTGGAATCACACTCTTAAGATTAAAACCAAGTAAGTGGTTGTTATCGATGGAATGATTGTGATCAATCATCAAGATAAGATCAATTTACCCATTCACTTTATGTAAACTTGTGTATCATCTCAGAAAAAGTTTTAAGTAGTTAAAGTTAAAGTATTTAAGTTCACGCATAACTCCACCAAATATAGACCGATTTGGATGATTATTTTTATACTTGAAGAAACAATACCACCCTCAAGGGGATGAAAGACTAAAACACCTTTATGCACAGATTATGATGATTATTTTACTAAACTATGTGTATTAAAATATATTTTTTTAACAAAAAGTAAAACCCTCTAAAAAAAGGTAAAAAACCAAACAATTTTGAGTCGGTGGTATCAAAATGGTTTAGTTTTATTTATCGTTTTTTAAGTCGGATGTATTTTTTGTTAAAAAGTTTAAGCACAATAAAATAACAATAGATTTATGTACTTGACTAAAAATGGTCCTTCGAACTCATATCCTCATAGACATATATTGCTGTTGATGTTCTGTTTCATGTGTTATTATTCCTTGCTATCTGATTTAATGGATCGATCTGGATTATCCTCTATTATTATGTAGATGAAACCCTAACATACGATTTGATAGGTACCTACTTTTTATTTTATTTGACGACGGCAAATCCTCTAGGTTATTTGATTTATAATTTACCTTTGTCCAAGGCGCATGGACATTTACGTATTACGGCATTTTCTTTGATTAGTAAACTCTTGAATAATTACTCAATATATTTGAAACAATAGATTTTCTAATAGATTTATAAATGATTTTAGATTGGAACCACTCTCGTCGCTTCACATCGACATCTACGATGAATACAAAGCTAATATAACGGAAGCTTATACTGATGACGAGCATTCGAACAACACAGTCCATTACAGATTCTATCATAAGTGGTTAGGAACATTAGAAGTGCCACTAAGCTCTGTGCTTAGTTTAGGAAATGTAAGTATGGGTCATTTTCAAGCGTAATGTCACGAATAATTTGCTTCGTAAAATTTTCAGATACTTTTTATAGTAGTACTAACAAGCAAGTGGAACATTGAATGGCAAGTCACTTACCGTAAGTGATCAGCCCGCCCATAAATACGTCTCCGACACCAAACATCAAAATATATTATTTATTATTACAGCTTCAGGGTACATTCAAAATATCAACACCACCAATAATATTTGGTTACGAATCATCACAAATCAAAGAGTCGTCATCATTAATAGCAGACATAAACCGATTAATAAAGAAGGACACGTCTTTCATAACCCTAAACATTACAACAAGTTTATCGAATTTGGGAGGGGTAAATGACTACAATCAACCAACACCAAATGTGACAGAAGACGATTATGTAATAAAACATTTGAATAATATAGTAACAGAATATATTAATGAGTATCCATCAAGAAACCTCTCATTGGCCTTTATAGATAGTACAGGAACGAATAAAAGCGTAACTCAATTCTTACAACCGGTTCCTCCACCCAGTCAAGATTATTTCCCAAAAAATCCTAAAATATGCGAATCAGCAGTATCCAAATCTTCTGGTATTTCGAAAAGCTCCTCATCAAAAAGTAGTTCGAGAAGAAGGGAGATTGATTTAGAGAAAGCAACTCATGAGGAAAGAGATTCAGTGTATAGCACGCGTGAAGGTAGTTGGAAAAGTGGAGATGATCTTACTAAAATGGTGAATGCGTGCTTGAGATATGTGGCGTTGATTCCGAGCTATGACGTGACTGAATCTCATGCTGTTACTTTGATGGGTTTGGTAAGTATAAAACTAGTTTATACGGATTTTATCGCGGTTTAATTATTATTTTAGTCTCTACCGTAACCACGAAGGCTGAAAAGCTTTCGAAACTTCGGGACTAAAATAAAAATTAAACGACGATAAAATCCGTATAAACTAGTTTTATTTCAATGTGTAATATTCGCGTAAATATAAGAAATCACTAAGTATATTATAGTTTGGGTCGAAATATAGTATAATAATTAACCATGAGAGGAAAAAGCGGAAATAATGGATTATAACTTTAGTATAACCTCCAAGATGGTGATAACAAAAAACGAAAAAATAAATCGTGATCATAGTACCTAATTACATACGCACTCACGCCTGTTATCGAAGGGGTTGGCAGTGGTGTAACACCCACATTTCGCCGAGCGTATCTCCGTCCCATGATGTGATAGGGGGCGAGCCTATCGCCATACCGGGCACAAATTCCAGACTCCGGGCTGATACTGAGCTTTTCGTAATAGAAAAACCTAATATCACTTTTACTCGACCCGGGATCGAACCCGAGACCTCAGCATCAGCCTCAGTCGTAACACGTTCGCATTACAACTGCGCCACCGATGCAGTAGTACCTAATTATTTTACTTTATCTCTTTTACCTTCTATTGAATCTACTCCACTTTTTTCCAGGAACTTCTCAAAGTCCTTTACGGCTCTCCACTAGACCACACTATACTCCTTGCGAGCTATTTCCTATACTTAGGCATTAAATGCTACATCTCTATAGGTTTAGGTCTTCCACGAGGCCGAAGTTCCTATGTCCTCATAAAGTACAATAGAATGCGCCAGAAGATCGTGCAAGTCAATGACTTGGGAGTGAAAAGGGGGATTTTTGGTCAAAGCGACGGTTGCGTTTGGTATGTCTGTGATGCAGTAAGTGGGGAGAGGCATGAGCTTAGAGATGTGGGTAGTCCTATGAAAACGGTTGAGTACATTTTTGATAATGAGAATGTAAGTATAAAATCTCATTTCAAGTCATTTTGGTCTTGGCGTGTAACCTTGCTTGAAAGCAGAAAAACGTTTAATCAATCACAACGCGAATTCGTAATAAAACTTTTATTACAAAAACGATAAGTTACGCAATGTTACCAGTTATAGGCCAAAGTAACCTGAATTAATAATAATAATAATAAAAAATTAATTAATTACTTTGTATGGTTTATGAATAAGGATACGATATCATTGATGGAATACAATAATTTGTATTTTTTTCAGATTTGGTTAAATGTTCAATCATCACAAGATTGCGATTACGTTTCCTTCGATTTTTCTAAATCTTCGGACTGGCAACCGGTACCTACCCAAGTTTTGTTATTACTTGTAAAAACTGCATATTATGTTTACTATACAGTATGTAACAAGAATTATGCTGGCTCTTTTTGGGTCGTTAAGATAAACATATGGACAGCTTAATAAAAATAGTTAACTAAAAAAGTACAGAAGTGAGATAAATTATCTTTACATAGGTAGCTTAGAAAAATAACATATTTAAGAAATGTTATTTACATCTGAATTTCTGTGTGTATTGACGAAGCCGGGGGCGAGCGTTTGATAGACGTGGACGCCGCAAATTGCTATGTCGCTCTGGCTGCAAGTCACGGCTCTTGCAGAGGTAATCAATCGAAATATGGTTTACAAACAATAAATTAATTAAAGTTTAAAAAATATGTTTATCTTTATAGTCAAATTTTAATATGTGAGTGTTTTCATTACGTTTGAATATCGATTCTAATATCGCCGTTAAAACAGCCCACAGGGTTTTTGTTACTTATTGCCGGCTCGTCCGGGTCGTTACCACTGTCTCACAGAAAACCGACGTAAAGTAGCAGCTTGCTGCTGCGTTTCGTACGGTGAGTGAGATATCCGGAGGCCCAAATCCCCCTCCCCTTCCCCATCCCTTAATTATCCCTTTCCTTTAAGGTCGGCAACGCGCCCATGACTCTTTTGGTATTGTGGGCGTACATGGGCGGTGGAGATCACTTACCATCAGATGACCCACATGCTCGTCTGCCGGCCTATGCCATAAAAAAAAACCTAGCTCAATGTAGGTATGTATTGTAGGTATTCGACAAAAGTATATTTGTAATGCAACACCCATCGGCGTCGGAGGTAGGTTTGTATACAACACCGCACATTATGGAAGACTTGAGACAATCTCTAGAAGAGAGGATCAAACGAAAGGTGCAAAAATGGAGGCCGCACACGAAAACTATATGGAACAGGTATATTACAATCTTATACTGTACTACTTATCCCATTTGTACGCGGGGTTTTAAAATAAAACAGTCATGTTGAAGACGATTTAGCCTAATGGTGATATAAAAATTACGCCCGTGCCTTTTTGTAATTTTTGAAGCTCTCTTTTAGATCCCGCACACGGTCTAACAAGTAAAATTCTGACTGTGTGAATGACGTCTAGTACAAAATAGTAATACAAAAGTTTTCCGGGGAACGTTAGTTTTGATGATTGACGATTTCGTCCGCAAACGATCAGAATGTTGCTGTTAGAAATAATAAATTAATGATTTAAAATTTGACCCCAACATAAAAAATCAGGTCAGATGTCAAGTGTAATAGTAGGTGTACCAAGTATGTAACTGCAATTAATTTAAGAGTAAAGCAGTGACATAAATAATCTTTCATGATATGTTTTACCCACATTATCCGAACATATAATTCATTTTATAACGGAATATGACCTCCACAAAATCTTCCACTGACTCACAAAGAAATATTTTATTGATTAAGTTAATTTTGCCACTAAAGACGTTACATGAAATATTTGACAAGCTATTTTTTTTTACATCAGCCACTTAACCGATGTCAACTTAAGACCGACCATGATACAAATCTCACACAGACTTGCCTGACCTAGGAATCAAACCTAGCGCTTGCCAGTTCATAGCGAATATACGATATAATTAGAATACAGAAGCGACTTGATTGCAGGTACTGCAGCAGTGTTCTCCGTGACATGTTACCTCATTTGGAATATTGGGCCTTTAACCCGTCTGAAAATAAGCCGGCATTTAGCCAGAAACTGAAGCAACTTATGGTCACTTATAAAGTAAGGCTATTATTGACTCACGATTTTTTTAAATTCACGTTACGGGATTAGTTGTACCTAACCACTATGTCAAGCCAGAATAAAATTTAAGTTCTCTGTTTCCGCCGCGCCGCCACTTTTTTTAGAAAAACGTCTCATGCGAAAAGTAAGCAGTAAAGTTACTAAAGTCTGACATCGAAGGGTCCGACTTTTAAAACTCCTAGTTTAAAGCCTAAAATCATAATAATCATCTTCCTACCGCCGCTATAATTTTGGAATATGTCTTAGGGCGCGTTCTCATTATGTCATCCATCTGCCATGGCTGCTTCGTGGATGTTTTTTTTAATCATTGAAATCCATTTAAACATACCTACAAGCCACGATACTTAAAACTGCACGACTATCAGTTGTCACGTCAAAGTGGGAATGCCCCCTGTACGGTTCGAGCAAGTCATCTTTTTTTTATAGCATAGGCCGACAAACGAGCAAGTGGGTCACGTGATGGTAAGTGATCTCCACCGCCCATGTACGCCCACAATACTAAAAGAATTATGGGTGCGTTGCCGACCTTAAAGGAAAGGGATAATTAAGGGATAGGGAAGGGGAGGGGGTTTGGGCCTCCGGATATCTCACTCACTGTACGAAACGAAACAGCACGCTGCTACTTTACGCCGGTTTTCTGTGAAACAGTGGTAACGACCCGGACGAGCCGGCCCATTCGTGCTGTAGACACAAGTGTCTTCAGCGTGGCTCTACCACTCTAAATCTAAATCATCATGGTAAAAACGCCAATAATTTTTACGTTGTACTATTTCAGATATTTGGTTTCCCGCTGAACATGCCGTTCGTAAGCACAAAATGTGTGACAAGTCGCGTGAAGTCTCTCGGCTTGCACTCTACAGTGGAGCCGGGCGTTGAGTTCGCGCTGGCCGTGGATGTGTTCTCGTACCCCAACAACGTTGTCAGCGTGTGGCTCTACCTCGCTACCCTCACTACAATGTGAATAAACTGTATTAACGTGTAGCTTGTATTATTTATATTGAACATGCCGCTCGTAAGCACAAAGTCGTGTGAGTCTCTTAGCTTGTACTCGACGGATAAGCCAGATGCGATTTACTTTCAAAATAGATATTACTATTTCGGAATCGGGTTGGCCAGTATTTGTACGAGAATGCAGGATTATAAAAGCATTAAAGCAATAATCCATGTAAGATTTTTCGCCTGATTACAGTTTATTTAATCTAAAGGACTATTACGTAGAACAAAAACCTTACAAGAGCGTTACAAAATTTATTAAAAAATTCGTTTCGGAATCATTACGAACAAATTAAAAAAAACCATCAAATAAAAATAGCTCGTATGTCTTTTCCTTTTAATGCTAACAAAATAAAATTAACATATTTGTATTCCATCGTAGTATAAAAATATACGTAAAAATAGAGAAATGTGAGGCGATGTTGAGTTTGATGTTGACACCGCGCCGGTAGTCGGTAGTGTTCGGCGGCGCATGTGTGTATGTGCTTAACTCCCAGGGTCGTCGGTTTTGTTCTGTTTGGAGCGGCGCAGTTGCTGCAGGTAATGGCGTTGGATGGGCTTGTGGAGGGCCAGCTGGGCGAGCGCGTCATCGATCGAGAACCACTGCCGCTTGCGACCCATCAGTCGAGAGTCCTCCCACTCCGCCAGCTCTTGGGTCACCGTCATCACGTACACTTCTGTTCGGTGTTTGTGCTCGCGGTTCTGAAGTTAAACAAAATAATTACGTTTAACATATATCTAACATATATTGTGGCGTTTGGATGTAGAATCACAAAAATACCAACAGGTCCGAAAGAAGTCGAATTAAATTCATCATCTTTCTAATATCACTTTCTGATCGGTCGGTACATTTTTATGCAAATGCTCGGTTTTTTTCTGTTATGATAAGAACTGGGCGACTCCCACGCCTTTATTTAAATTTTAAATTGGACGTATTTACACAAAAACGTCCCAACCAACAGTAAGTTCAAATTCATATATTGGTTTTATTATGCTAAATTCATTAATTTGAATTATCTCATCTTCTTCCACCTCCCCTTATCTCATTCGCAGTGGGGTCAGAGCAACATGCTTTTTAATACATGTTACAGAAATATTTGGCTTGTAGTTTTTACCACCAGCCGCCTGCCTGACGTCAACCCTTGTGGGGAGAAATTAATTCAAATAACCAATTTATTATTAATTAAAAATTAAATTTTTCGTATTACATATTTACAATCCTACATGAAACATCTTCGATGTGCGATTTTACAACAAATGATAATTAAAAAGAAATAAATTTATCAAAATAAAATCAATATCTCAATTTCAACTTGCTGGTTGTTGTTGGTTGGAATGATTTTGTGTAACTACGTCCAATTTATATTGGATTTTTTTCTAGTGGAAACTAAGTTCCAGACGGTGCAGTCTAGAGGAAACCGGATATTATGCGTCTCTTGGGTTAAGCAAAAATAACGTATCGGTATTATACCATCATAATAAATCGGAGTCCGCCGGTGGCTTGGGTCTTAGGCCTCGCCATTGGAGGGTGATACTTTTTATATTTTTAAATGTTTTTTTAAGTAATTTAATATTTAGAAATGTAAGAAACCTTAAATATAATAAAGAGTACTGTAAATCGGAGTCCAATAATTTATAAAAAAAAAATAAGCAACAAAATGTGTGTGACGTCTAATAACGTATACAAACGGCGCATAACATAAAAGACGTAGTTCCATTATAATCAATCTTTACCTACAATACTTTATCAACTTCTAGAGTCGAAACAAAAAATGTTAATTAATAGTGTGACGCAACTGAAAGAAATTAACACTGACCCCACAATATGATTTTCATTTTCTAGGAGTTTTTTTTATTGCCCTAGATAGACGAGCGAGCGGCCCACCTGATGGTAAGTGGTTACCGCCGCCCATGGACCTCAGCAATGCCAGAGCACAGCCAGGCCGCTGCCTACCGTATCTTTATTATATCGGTATAGATTCATTGGTCTAATTATAGTTTTATTCTCTTTGGGTCTAAAGGCAATGTCAGAACTTTTATGTGATTGATATGACTTTATGTTCACCTCCTATTATGTCCCGCTAAAAGAAATATATAATAACGTCACGAATTTTGTGCCTTCGTCGGTCAAATCTCTTCGCTCTTCTGCCATTCAATATTGAAAGTAGGTAATTACATTTTTATTAATAAAAATATCGGTACCTTAAGTAAATCACGTGAACAGATACCTAGTCGGTAAGAGATACTTAATTAATATTGCAACTACGATAACATATATAATATTCCGTGTGAGAGTGAAGTTTTATATTGGGTTCAAATCGTTTAATCTTATTTAGCCGCGCGGTTTTTTTTCCATTGTTTGTGTCCGTAAAGTATCCATAGTCTTCTTCTAATATATAAAATTCTCGTGTCACAATGTTCGTTCCCATACACCTCTGAAACGGCTGGACCGATTTGTATGAAATTTTGTGTACATATCGGGTAGGTCTGAGAATCGGCCAACATCTATTTTTCATCCTCCTAAATGTTAAGGATGGTCCAGCCCTAATTTTTTTTTTATTTTTAGTCAATTTTTTTCGTTTTTATTTTTTTATGATACAGCATTAAAAAATACATACAACCCTAAATTTTCACCCTTCTACCATCAACCCCTATTTTTTAATAGCCATTTTAGTATTTTTGTCAAGTGCGTTTCTCACCGGGGGCGCCCACTAGGCTACTTTAATCTTGGAAATAGGCATTCACGCGGGCGGAGGCGCGGGCAACAGCTAGTTATTATATAATTATCATGATCATTAATTGTATGAACCATTAGTGTTCATTGACAACTCTGTGGCGCAGCGGGCGAGTAGTCGGCTGCGAAGCGAGAGGCCGTGGGTTCGATTCCCACACCGAGACAAAATGTTTGTGTGAACCACAAATATTGGTCTCGGGTCTGGGTGTTGTAGGACCGCAAGTCCCTCGTAGTTCCTGATACTCACGACACAGGTTTACCTAGTGTGGAGTCAGGACTATGTGTGTGACTGGTGTGTTGGGTGTTTATTATTATTTTTGTTTCCAGCATTTTACTGCTCGGTCAGCAAGACCGGTATAAACACCGATGACCACGGGCCTAAGCCAAGTGGTTATCAGTAGGGTCGGAAGTTAAATTAGGTGTTGGCAGAGACGATAAGTCTGACTGTAGGAATTTTCTGACGATTCTACATGTGTTTAGGATTATGGCTTTCTGTAATTGTATGTATGATTTTTGAGGTATGTTTAAAAGTGTAATGCAAATTTTGTAATTCGTTTTTGTCCAGTTAATAATGCCGAATGAGTAGGTAAGAACCGGAACAGCATAAGAGTTTATTGCTTTTGTAATGTTCTTCGCATTTAGTTGTGTTTTCAATATTGAATTTAGTCTGTGTTTAAAATTGTGAGTGATTTTTACTTTTATGTCTTTATGGTGTATTAATTTAGATTGCTGATATCCTAAATATTTGTAAGCTTCTCCATCACGGAGAGGGTCAATTGTATTGCCATCGTCTAATTGATTGTGATGTTGATGATTCTGTCCTGCTTTGATGCAATTTGTTCTACACTTATCTATTCCGAATTCCATAGAGATATCTCGTGAAAATGACTCTGTTATGTGTATTAAATCATCTAATTTTGATCTTACCTGTCTATAGTAACGTTCAGTATGCTTTACTCGTTAAATATTTTTTTAATGACGAACTTAAAAAAGAAATTAGACATCCTGTATATACGCGGGCTGTTGCTCATAGCCGACTAGAAACGATACGTGCGAATAATATGTACGGCGAGCGGACTGCTACCTACCTCGTGCCGCGATTAATAAACAAACTACCCCCTGATTTACGCGATAGTCTGACGCTTAGTAATATTAAATTTAAACTTAAGTCGTACTTTCTAAATAATTTAAAAAATAAACATGATTCATAGACAAAGCAATTATATCACACTCCTAATTTTATTATAAGCTAACAGTTGTAATACTTATCATAATTAACATCTTATTATTATTGCTGTTTGTTATTATGAAAATCAGAAATCTCATGTCAACTATAGATAGCATTAATACAAACCTTAGTGGTTTCTTAGATGCTATTACTGTACAATTATTTGTAATTCTTTGTAAACGGTAAATAAATGAAAAAAAAAAAAAAAAGATTGAGAAGACCCATAAATTTTGATGTCATCCATATATAACAGGTGGCTTATTTTACAGTTTGTATTATTTACTGCTTTGCTCGTTTCAGGCGTTGTTTTACTAAAAGAGTATCCCATATTAGTGGAAGTAAGCATATTTGATAAAGGGTTCAAGTATTTAGCCGGGTTAGCCATATCATTTGTATCTTTAGTAAGCATGTAAGTGATACCAGAAGTGATGTAGGAAGGCATGTCATTCGGGTTTGTAATGAAATTATTTATGTGGTGGTATAAAAATTCGTGGATTTTAGAAAATTTCTTATACCAAAAATTATGAATTTTGTCAGATCCAGGCGCTTTCCAATTATGGCTTGATTTAAGTACATTATAAAAAACTTCAGTAGGTATTACATTGTGGTCCATTGGGCGGTTATTTAGATTATTATTTACTTCATCCTTGAGCCATTTTGCTTCTTTATTAAAATCGGTGGTGGTATTTCCCCAAATATTAGCCCAGAACTGTCTCAAAGATTCAGTGTCTAGATTATTTATTGTATGATTATGGTTTGGCGAAATTAGTGAATTACTGGCGCTTTTTGCTAAATTCTGGTAGAATTTCTTTTCATTATTATGAAATTGATTATTTTGTTTTTTTCTAAGTGAGCATGCTGTATATCTTCTTAGCCTACTACTAGCTACGGTTAGTTTCTGTATAAGAGTATCTAAATATTGTGTTAAATTTGTATTTGGTGATTCATGTGTTGTATGTATTTTGTATTTATTCAGTATTTTATTATGTGTCTATTAAGTTTTCTATTTTTATTTCCATTTATGTATTGCGTCAATCTCCCTATTTTTGCTCGCAGATCTTCTATTTTTCGTTCTAATCTTTTTTGCCATAAAGGTGTTAAATTAAATTGATGTCGATTTATATCTGGTGGTATCATTAATTTGGATCCATTAATCTTAGCAACCGTCCACGCAGCACAATACACGATTGTTTGTAAGGTTTGAAAATCGGTATCAGAGTTAACGGTTTGGGGTAAAGTTTGGTTATTTATGTATCAATAATTGAGTTTAATTTTTTAGAAGACTTGCTTGGGTATGTATGGTCTTTGTTCGGGGTCAGTGCCATTAAAAAAATCTAACGCATTCTTAAATGTCATATCTATTTCTTCGTTGCGGCTCATTGTTTCTTGTGTTAGGGTAGTGTTAATATTATCAGTTGTATTTAAATCAGTTATTAGTGTTAATTCGTTGTTTGTTTCTGCGTCACCTGATATAGGAATTTCTGTCGTGAGTACTTGGTTACTATCTGAATAGTTAAAATTAAATGATGTTAAACCCAATTCATCTGCTACCTCTTGTTTAATATTTTGAAGTCTGGCATCATCGATGTATCTGTTAGCTATTATAACTCTCCTTTGGTCCGCAATTCTTTGTTCACTCAAATGGGAGAGTTGAGGGAATATACTAATAAATTGCTGGTGTAATGTCTTTCTATAAGCAGTTCTATTTGTTTCTAACTGAGTAATCCTAAAGTATAATCTAATTATAGTCTCATTATGTTCTGTTGTCCATTTCATTCGTTTTCCTATCACCGGTTCCTTTTGAAAACAGACATGCGGTTGTTGTTTTAAATATGATTCTATTTCAGTTTTTATTTCATTAATTTTGTCATTGGAGAGTAGTCTATTTCGGATAATTGCTCTTCGTTGGTCACCAACTCTTTGTTTACTAGCTTCTACGTTGGGGAATTGCTCTGTAAATATCTGATGTAATTGAGAAAGGTAACATTTAGTATCAGTGTCAAGTTTGGTAATTATGTAATAGTGGCGTAGGATAAAGACATTCATTTCTCACTCCATTTTATTCGCACACTTTGAGCCTTAACGGGTGCAGGGTTTCGGACGATTGTCCTCTGCACAACGTTTTCAGCTTGTTGTTCAGATGATATTATTATTATAGTAGTATTATGCCTACATTATGTAATTTTCTTTAGTTTAGATTAATATGAACATTTTAACATTAAGTAACTTCAGCGGCATTCTTGACAGGAGAGAAACCCATAACGCAAAGGAGGACCATTATCAAACCTCTCAGTCAAACATCTACTCCATGCAACATCATGGATCTGTATATACATTGCATATATTAACAGATCAAATTGAGCCAAATCAATCAAAAATAACTTGAAATATCCATATGATTTAATGATTACCGATACAAAAAAGTAGGTAGGTACATCTTTGAGCAAAGGTATAAACAGCTTAGACGTAATTAATTGTCATTCACTATTCTTTGTTAATCATAGATTAATGTTATCTAAATCCAATCTGCTTTTGCATACATCGCATTCTTTATTCGTTTTAAATAAATCACGCACGTATCATGGTCCCGGTAAAATCAGGTCAAGGTAAACTTAAGTCTGGTAGATTGATTCATTGAATCCGGTTGTGGAATCGGTTCCTTGGGATCGTTCAGTTCCTTCAGTTTAGTTGGAACTGTTCGTTCGGACCTTTGAGCACATTCGGTCGCTTTAGTTGATTTATTAAATTTACTCTGGAATCAATTGGTTCCTCTCTGTCAGAACCGGTCCTGTGATTCAGTATCCTCAGAGTTTCGCACCGCTCATAATAAATATTGGTATGCTGTCCTAAAGCATTTTGGAAAACGCGCCAAAAATGCAGACATCGGCCATTATATTATTTATTATGATTTATTTTTTATTATTAGTCAAGTCCCACATTCAGTAATATCTGTGTTACACAAAATAAACACATTAAGTAATTAAAACCCAACAAAGTAGCATAATTAACTATTTGCTACAGATCGTGATCTTTAGGCACGCACTCACTTACGCCTGTAATCCCCGAAGGTAGGCAGAGGTGTAACCAGTACACCCACATTTCGCCAAGCGTATCTGATCTTTAGGCATATTTATATATATATATAAAAGAAAACGTATGTGTGTATGTATGTTGACTTAAAACTCGAGAACCGTTAGCCTAATTGATATGAAACTTTGCACACATATAAAGGGCGACATGACCACTGCGACGAACATAGTTACGTTAGTGTCGGATAGGTGGCGATGGTGGCAGTGATTTTTATCTTTTGAATCATAGGTCGAATTGGTATGAAATTTTGTATATATGCATGGGGCAACATTGGAACACCAACTAATATGGTTACACAGGCAACTGATAGAAGGCGTTAGTGCCGTTTAGTTAAATTAATTAAATTTTGAGTGAATGTTTGTTGTCTTTAGGTAGATGGATAATATGCTCTACTTTAAATACAATGTGACACATGTTTGTCATGCGGGTGGAGCTGCGGACAAAAACATAGTCTAATATAATTAAGCAAGTAAATGAACACCACATCAGTTTCGTACATTGTTTGGCGAGTCGACTTCCTTCGCTTTGAGGAAACAACGTTGTTAATACAATATAATAATTGCTCCGAAACTGTGCGTAATGTACATGTTGCAAAGTTTGTTTTAATAACATTGCCTCTTGGTAGAAAATTTTCAAGGTCTATGTCAAGGGGTTATGTTGAATAGGTAGTTCATGATAATAATTAATTATATATAATAATAATACATAAGTAGTCACGCCTGTAATCCCCGAAGGGGTGGGCAGAGGTGTAACTAGTACACCAACATTTCGCTGAGCTTATCTCCGTCCCATGATGTGATAGGACCGAGCCTACGAAATACCGGGCACAACTCCAGAATCCTGGCTGATACTGAGCATTTCGTAATAGAAAAACTTAATATCACTTACACCTGACCTGGGGGATAAACCCGAGACTTCAGCGTCAGCCTCAATCATAACGCGTACGCATTACAACTGCGCCACCGAGGCAGAGAATAGGAAGTTGTTTGAAATGATACTCGATTATTATAAACAACGCGTAGACGAGTAATTTGGCAGCGATGTGCTAAATTATCAAGGTATGATAGTGAAGAAGACCGCCTCACCCATCGGTAAACCGATGCTAATGCTTGGTTTAGAACTCCAGACTGATGTCCGCAGTTACTGTTGTACTGTTGTAGACATGAGAAGTTTGACCGCAGATGAAAATGCCTCTGATGCCAATTTGGATTTTCATATAACATAACATTATCTCAATTAGTTAAGCATGTCAATCGACTATTCGCCTGATGCGCTCTGAAGGGGTAAGTTACCAAAAAAAACTCTTTGGGAACTGCCGACAGAAGTGAAAACTAAGTAACCTGTGAATAGGCTAGTTGACACATTTTTAAAATGGGCTTTATTATGTTAATGAGGCTTTACAAGAGCGTTTTTTTATTTTAGCGTATTTTTCTGAGACTTATAAAACAACAAAACTTTAATTCAAATTTAATTTTTTCATGAAAATACGAAAAAGCCGTCGGCCATGTTGGCCTATAGATTATCTGTGCAATGACGACACATTATTAGTAAATAAACACGCGAAATAACCTATGCGAGGCAGATATCGACTGAAACTCAAATTTATTTTTGCGAAGATCACTTCGATGAAAGTACTTACCTACATAATATCTTATTATTTTTGCTACAAAAGACCACAACATGCGATTTGCGGATGGCATTTAGTTGTTTACATAGTGACTGACGTCACGATCATGGCGGCAGCGTTTTCGAAGATTTCAAATAAAGATAATAACAATTATTTTGTAATTTGAATTTTAAAGACATCTTCTACTTTAATGTATTTATATTGATATATTTGGGTTCCATAAACCACATACTGTAGGAAATAAACAATTATTTATTAAATTTTGGTATAAGTCAACTAGCTTATTGTATCGTCGAGCTATTAGATATTTTTAATTTATAATATTCGTTGATTATCTTTAACAATTTTGTTTTTTCACAATGCTTTATGGCTGGAGCCTCCTTTTAAGCATAAAGTGCCTGTATTGAATTATGTTTGGTTTGTAAAGAAGTGTTAATGACCAATTTAAACTTTAATCATTGATCATAAACACTTTTTTATAAACCATAAATAGTTCGAAAATAAACAGCTCATGGGAAGCGTGCGGTGTCAATGACGCGAGTTTCACGCTTTTTGTTCACGCAAAAAGTGCTCAACGCGTCCAAAGAAGTTTTCACTTGAAAAAAACTCAATGTATCTCTTCTTCTTCCACCTGCTCTTATCCCACTAGCAGGGTCGGCGTAACATGCTTAGGCATGTAATAGAATGATTTGGTTTGTAGATTTTACGACTAGCCACCTGCCTGACGTTCAACCCTTCTGGGGAGAAAAAAACCCAGACTCGAAATAAATATTTGTGGATAGTATAAATATTTTGTCTCGGTGCAGGAACCGAACCTGCGGCCTCATGCTTCACAGTCGGACTACTCGCTTCCTGCGTTGCGGAGGCAACAATAATATTTATTATAAAATAATATTTATTATAAAATAAATACGTACTACCATTCGCAAAACAAAACACGCGCCGAACGACTTTATCGGGCTGAAGTTGGTCACGAGTCCCTACTCGCGTCACGCGGGTTCGATTCCCGCACCGAGACAAATGTTTGTGCGATCCACAAATATTTGTTTCGGGTCTGGGTGTTGTGGGACCGCAAGTCCTTCGTAGTTCCTGATACCCACCATACAGGTTAACCTAGTGTGGGGTCAGGACTATGTGTGACTGTTGGGTGTGTTTATTTATTTATACTTTAGTCTCTTAACATTAGCCCCGTCGCCGCTCGTGTCTAAATTCAGGCCGTTCAATTTATTTTGCCCGAAATAAAAGCCCTTAGCAACCATATAAATAAGCAAATGATGAACTCGCCAAAATCAATTACTCCCTACCTAAATATTTTTTTTGTCTGTTGGCAAAAGTCCTAATAACATAATGTGTAACGAGTTCTTTGTTTATAAACTTACAAATGCCAACAATATTTACTACACCTTTGGACATACATACATATTTTTATTTCGTTAAAAACACAATGACTTCGATTATATCTGGATGTTGGTGTTTTTATCAGATTATTTTTAATATTTTTTTAGTAGTACTGCCTCGGTGGCGCAGTTGTAACGCGCACGCATTACGATTGAGGCCAACGCTGAGGTCTCGGGTTCGATCCCGGGTCGGGTAAAGTGGTATTGGGTTTTCTATTTTCAAAAATGCTCAGTATCAGCCCGGAGTCTGGAATTTGTGCCCGGTATGGCGATAGGCTCGCCCCCTATCACATAAGGGACGGAGATACTATAATTTATTCATCGTGGTCATGGGACTCATGGTCAATAATCATTATTTTGTTATAATGTTTCTCTTAGCATAAACTGAGCTGCTTTGACTCAAATAAATTGTAATGTACATAGTATCAATATTGTAAATCAGTTTTGAAAAGAGCAACGTTAAAGTTTCTTGTCTGTTCTTCTCTAGCGAAACAGCATTCCGAACTGGCGGTAGAGTTAAAATTTGACTGAATCTAAATGATGTATAACATTTTATGGATTCAATAAAGAATTTGAATTTTGAATACGCTCGGCGAAATGTGGGTGTACTGGTTACACCTCTGCCTACCCCTTCGGGGAATACAGGCGTGAGTGCATATGTATGTATTTTTAGTATATTTAATATGATGTGCTGTAATAACACATACTTTACATATACTCACGGATGTATGCATATCCCTGAAAGTATAGTAGTTTTTGAAATATTTTGTTTCGATTTAATATATACAACGTGTTACAGAAAGGTGTGGTCATATTTTAGGGTCATTACATACACGTTACACCAATAAGTATCTATGTACTGGATTGTTTCAAAACAGAGACCTAAAATTTCACGTTAATTTTAATCACTCGTTTATTTAAGATCGATAAGATTGATCACATCACTATTAATTATTATGAACGACACTCACTGTTTAAACGTGAATAACGTGTATGTAATTCTACGGAAATATTACATACGTAACTTCTAATTTAAATATAAAATAACACATGGAAGACCCTGTGTGCTGAAGACGATATAACATTTTCTAGAAGTACTTTAAAGATTTCATTCTTATTCTTCCATCTATGAACTTGGCTTAAAAGAATCGATGAGCCTCTTGAAAATTATTATCAACTGCTCCAATAGAAACACCAATTCATAATACTTGCTTTTAATTAAATAAAACATATTTTAAAAATATACTCCATCATACTTCAGGAATTACCGAGCTGACTTCTTGGCACTATGGGGATGAAAGAATTATATCGTACATTATACATTTCTTAAAATTATCCATACCTTTCTGTAGCACGTTGTAGATTACTGTTCCGCGCCAAAGAGTCGGAACGTTATGCTATATTTTTTTTTTTTTTATTTATTTTGGTTCTTGCGATCTGCCAGTTTGGCTTTTAGCTAGAGGTTAGAAATGTGGGAAATTTGGCCTGAATGGAATTAGCCCAATGGCTAAAGCATTTATTTACGATCTCCAAGATGTTATATTAGATCTTGGGGGGCTTTTCTTTTGATTCTTTGGAAAGTACTATTGGTCTTATCCATGAGATTACAGGCAAGAGTGTTTGGATGTTTTTTGATACGTTTTGCGTAGGATTCAAGCTTCCTTATAACCTCCTGTTTTACCGTTGGCATTTTCAGGTCGCGGTGGAGCTGATAGTTGGTGATATACCATGGTGAGTTTGTTATCATGCTATATAGTTAATGACTTTTGAAACATTGTGTCCAAAAATTCAATGTAGGGTGTGAATATTTTTGTTATTTAAAAGTTAAAATAAATGGTTTCATACTAAGTTCAAAATTCTCGCTTTTGTAAGTGAATTCTATAAAAATGTGAAACATGTGTTAATATTATTTTTAATAAGCAATATTTGTGCTTAATTTCACAAACATATTACATTCCATAAATAAGTTTCATACAATGTTCAACCCCTCTTTTTACCCCCTTAAAATATGAATTTCCAAAAATCCTTTCTTAATTACACAACATCATGTGACCAAGACTCACGACCCCTCTCCCACTGGGGCAGTCACGTGTTACAAATTAGTTTTTTTTATTTTTTATACTGGCTCGGAAAAGTGATTACGGGTCTATACTACTATATGGGTCTTGTCAATATTTATAGCCTCTCTGAAGTTAGTCAGTAATCGTCACTTTGGCCTGGTGACAGTGTATTAAGGCTGAGAACTGTATGGTCCATTGCAACTTCCAGATTGGGCAATCACAATTAGTGTTTAAATTTTTATTTTGGAAATCACGCATGAATTGCACGGGTTTGGAATTTGTGTCCCGTATGGTAATAGGCTCACCACCATTACATCATGGGACTGAGATATGCTCGGCACAATGTGGAAGCACTAGTTGGACCTCTGCCTACAACTTTGGGGGAATAGACATGAGCTTTTGTTATGTTATGAAGCTAGCAACTTCACTCGCCCTTTACTCTACGCCACACTTAAGTTTCTTGTAAACAATAAACTATGTGGCTTGTGGCTACCTTCAGAGTGTCAGTGAAGATTGATGACACATCTAATGACAAAACCTATTCTATTTTTAGATTATGGCCCCATCGATTTTCGACAGTCATATATTAAAATAGCAATATCTAAAAATAAAGATCAAAACTGCCTCGATGGCGCAATTGTAATGCGTACGCGTTACGATCCCCGGGTCGGGTAAAGTGGTATTGGGTTTTTCTATTACGAAATGCTCAGTATCAGCCTGGAGTCTGGAAATTGTGCCCGGTATGGCGATAGGCTCGCTATCACATAAGGGACGGAAATACGCTCGGCGAAATGTGGGTGTACTGGTTACACCTCTGCCTACCCCTTCGGGGATTACAGGCGTGAGTGCGTATGTATGTATGTAAAGATCAAAACGTAAACATCTTTAAAAAGATGCTTAATCTTGACAAAACCTATGATGTAGTTTACTTTGAATTACTTTTATTTAATTTTAGCTTTATCCCTAGTAAAATATTAGGAAAAATAATTGTGTACATCATATGCTCAAAATATTATCAAATTTTGCCTGTTTGTGGCTAAATGATAATAAAATATTAATTTTACAACGTAAAATTGTAATAATAATAAATCCACCCAACAGTCACACACATAGTCCTGACCGCACATCAGGTTAACCTGTATCGTAGGTATCAGGAACTACAAAGGACTTGCGGTCCCACAACACCCAGACCCAAAACAAATATTTGTCTCAGTGCGGGAATCAAACCCATGGCCTCTCTCTTCGCAGCCGAAGTAACAATACATTATTGATGCAGTGTATACACTTTCTAGTATTCTTTTAATGAAGTAAATGGAATGTGGATTACGAAGTAAAAGCTGAAAGCTGTTTACAAGTGAAAGCTGTTTAAAAATTAAATAAATAAATACAAACAACATTCACATATATAGTCCTGACCTACAATGTGCAACACTGACCCAAAAGAAAACTTGCAAATCACACAAACGGCTGTCTAAGTGGAGGGATTGAACCCACATCCTCTTGTTTTACAGCTTGCTACTGCTGCACTGTGGAGATTGTGCAATTATGGAACATAGATAGATTATTTTAAAAACATCCCAGCACAATTACATTCCAATACATAATTCAGACTATATAGAAATATTTCATAATACAAAAAGTAGTATTTTAGGGTCAACGAACTGAAGTGACTAATAGTGTAACAATGAGGTCACAAAACTACAACTCACCACAAAAATAATGCCAGAAAGTTCATTAATCAGATCTAGTATTTAAGTTTATTGCTTTACTTTGGGTAAAGAAAGTGAGTCAGTAAAGTAGTCTGTAATAATTATTATGATAACAGATGAAATGGTAAGTAAAAACATGAATCCCATCCTACGAGATGATTTGATGGCTGATAAATCATGATGTAAACAACTTACTTATTTATTTAGTTTCTATTTTTCCTTTTATGAG
This sequence comes from Mimas tiliae, assembly GCA_905332985.1. Taxonomy (NCBI): domain Eukaryota; kingdom Metazoa; phylum Arthropoda; class Insecta; order Lepidoptera; family Sphingidae; genus Mimas; species Mimas tiliae. Next base: position 1,138,678 of record HG995249.1, read on the forward strand.
TATTATTAAACATAATATATACCGTTATACATTAAGCTAGGTATTATTACAAAAATCTAGGGCCTTGTAATAGAGTATGTGTATCATTGTACTTGCACTATAATGACATTAAATAACACATTGCATTTATAATATAGTATATAGTTACACCATATGGTACAACTACTGTAATTAACCCTATCATAATGAAAGTGAGGCATAATATTCGGTTTCTTGTGCGTCGTTCGTAAATATGTCAGATGCACGTAAACATTGAGCTGTCAAAGACAATAATTAAGGTATTTTTCGTGGTAGTCACCTCAAACACTCCAAGGCATCGTCCAAGCTTGCCGATGACGCCGGCCTCCTCCAACACCTCTCTCATGGCGGTGACGGAGGGCTCCTCCTCCGGCTCGACGCCGCCGCCCGGCACTATCCAGTTGTCGGGACGCCGCGAAGACGTCACCAGAAGCACCTACGCACCGACAACATCATGGTTAGCTCGCGCACACGCCACTTTACTTTTTTACACCACGTAACCACATCAATGTACAACACTAACCTCCGTTTCGGCGTCCGAACGTACGCAAATGCATGCCGCACGTCGCCGAAACCCTTCGTCGTCGTATATTCTTATAGAATTAGGCTTCTCTTTCACCATCTTGTGAATAAACACGTAAACACGAACGAAACAAACGATCACAAACGAAAAGCAGACATCAAATATAAAGAAAAACTATGAACCGAACGTAATTTTTTAATGATCAACAAACGCCATAACCGAGGTATCCTATGTTAAACGTATCCATTTTCGACTAATAAAGTTACACAACGTACATGTAAAATCAAACTATAATAACAATAACACTACAATTAGAGCAATATTTTAGCTATAACTAGCTTTTGATCGCGTATTTCAAGCCCATGTTGAATGGTGCCTGACGTTTTCTTTCTTTGCGAAAATCGAAATAGGTTTTGGAAAGCAAAGTGAATTCATCAGCTGACAGCCGGAAGTAGGAAGCTGGGTTGCCATATAGATATAGCGTTTCCTGGAATGTTGCAAAGTTTATTTCCTGGTTTTATCGAACACTTATTATTCATACCATAGCTATTCGATGTACACAATAAAATCTGATTTATACACGTCTAAATTAATAAACGGTTAATAGTTATTAACATATGTAATTAAATCTGTAAAAAAAAACAAAAAACTTTATGTTGGTATAGCGCGTAGGCAAGGCGGAATTTGTAGACGAAGCATTAATTAATGGTCGAAAAAAAAATTAAAGCTACAAAATGCAACAGTGCAACTGTCGTAACGATTTTAAGGAAAGTCGCAACGTTATTTATTACATATCGCACCGAGACGGTACGTAGCGTGGATTCCTAAAGTCACGCTTGGTTTGTGTTTGGCATTGATGTGTTTGGTTGTCTAATGGCCGTTCACCTATATTCTATCTATCGACAGATTTGCTTACCGTCAATAGTGTTTTGACAGATCTTCCATACAAAATGTGTCAAAATTTCACTGCCCGTAAGCAAATCTGTCGATAGACAGAATATTGGGAACGGCCATAAATAAGTCTAAAACTTATCTATACTCTTTGGTTTTTGGCTGCCTAGAGTAAAATTGTTCTGTGGCCAGCTGACGTTATGATTGACGTTACTGACAGTTATTTCAAATTCAAGTTTTTGTTTGGGTTTTAATTTTGTTGTTTATATTTTTCAGGTTTAAATGGGTAAGTTAATTATATTCTACTATATGTTTTATTCCTTTCGTCCTTTATATTAAAACGGTCACCCCAAGAGTAAAAGTATTTTTGTTGTAATATTTTAAGTTTAGGGGCGACGTGATTTATTGCAATACAAGCAAGCGTCTACGTTGTCTCAGACGTTATTTTTAACCGACTTGGCTAATTCTAACATCGTATTAACGTGAAACAGTGTTTTCCATATATTTGGCTAATGCGATAAACTTAGAAATTTTACTCTTTTAATTAAGTACATGTAAATGCGACGTCTTTAAAACAAATTTGTTTAATTTACGTGTTGCAGAGAAGAGTTTCGACTTTGGTGCACTGTTGAAGAACCATGAAAAGAAGCACAAGAACAAACCATCGCAGTTCGTAAGCGTGGCTGGCGGGGTACTAAACCAATAATCTTTACTTAATCGTATATCATACAGGGTGTTTAGAAAGATGCATGCGGTATGTCACTGCTGTGTAGACGTATGGCCCTGGTTTTGTGAGATCTGTAATATATTTAGGACAAATTTAATGAGAAACATTTTGGCAAAATTTAAACTTCCAGGGAATACATTTTCTACAATCCTGCATGTGCAAGATTTTGTATTATTCATACTGCATTCATTTTGATCTAGTCAGCTTAACGTCTCATTAAAATTAGATGTCGATATATTAAATTTTATTAAGTGAACAGCTGAGTGAGTTGAATTGCATTAACTAGTACTCTTGTTAATTAATGTAATTACACATCTTACAGAACAGGGAATAACATTAAATTACATTACAGTTCAATCATTCATGACATTTTTTATTTTCAGGTAAAGAAACGTCTTGAAAACAGCCAAAAGCATCGAAAGAGCAATCGCCTTACCATCTTTGATAGCATAAGGAACTTGACCAAGAGTGATGCTCTCCCACCAGTGTCTGAAACACAGCAAAAAGCCGAACACAGGAGACAACAGCTTGAGAAATGGAAGGAGGAGAAAGAAAAACGAAAAAAAGAAAAGGAGGCACAGAAGAAAAAACCATTCATAGCAGGAGTGCCTCATGCACCACTCAAGTTCATACCTCCACCATCGGTTCCAAAACCAATACCAAGTACATCTGGCAGGGTGACACGGTCCCAGACGGCCAAAAATAATGTTAAACAGAAATGTGAAACAAAAGATAAGTTACATCAATCATTTGCACCTAAAAATGCAACGTTTCGTCCACCACAAAACTTAGCAAAAGCCCCCAATCTCATTCCACCAAAAGCTAAAAAAGAAAAAAGTATCATATCTTTTGAACCTGTAGTACATCGCCAGGCTAATGTTCTGAAAAAAGAAAATGCTAATGAAACAAGATGTAAGTCTGCAAAACAAGTACCAACAGAAAGAGTAACACGTAGTAAGCAAATTGAACCACGCATTGCCAAAGGAAAAGTTGTCAAAGCTAACCAAAAACAGAAAAGTTCTCTTAAAAGCTCATCTAGTAGTGAGTTGGATCAAATATCTCAATCTCCTATATTGTCAAAAAAGATTGGCAGAAAATCTCTTCCACCGCCAAATACACCGATTATTAAAAATAAGACATCTAGAAAATCTATAGCAGTTCAAAGAGAATTTACACCGAAAAATTCAATACCAAAGAGCGAGTCAAGTTCAGAAGAGAGATTGAGGTCACCAAAGAATTCAGATTTGATGAGCCCAGAACATTCTGATGATGCAAAGATCAGTCCGTGTGTCACCATGTCTCGAGGAAAGGATAATGCTAGGAGAGAAATGAAGAAGAAACTCATTGAAGGTTTATATAAAAATATCCTAATTATTGTGACAATTTGTAATTTCAAATTTCTGTGTGGTGTTGCTTCTGTTTACCGTCAGGCGAGCATCCTGCTCGTTTAGTCACTCAAGTTTATAAAAAAACCTAGGGTTTATCAATTGGTATACTCAGACCACTGAGGAGGGACATCTTTTTTCAAACAATAAAGACTTTGTGGTGAGAGTCGTGAGCGAAGGCTATTGTTATTATAAATTTACAAGCAATTATTATTAATACCCCCCACTCTTCTTTTTGCATGCATTGTCCAATGTTTTAATCCATTGTAAATTTTTGTTTATAGGATTGTTAGATGAAGACGCAAGTGATATAGACAGCGTGGATCATTTCAGACGACAGCTCGCATCTGAAACAAAACGTATGACGGAAATGTGCGACCGGTGGGATAAGATATCTGAACAAACACAGTTGTCAGATACTATACAGGTATATTTTTTGTCATAGTACTATGTTTGATGGAGTAAACTACTGCATCAAACATAGTTTAGTTACTGTAAGAATTTTTGTATAATAGATAATACAATAGATCACATAGATTTATAAATTCAGATAATTCTTTCCCATACTTCAATTTCTTTCAATATTTGTAAGTATTTTGGGTTTCAGGGTTAGTGCATTTGTGCCTACTTAATTGCAATACAAAATTGAGAATAATTATTTTTTTAATATGAGCAGATAGGTGGTTAATGTAATGTGTTATTGTTATCCAGGAGTGCGTGCTATCGGCAGTGGGTCAGGCGCGTCTGCTGATGTCTCAGAAGCTGATGCAGTTCGGTTCGCTGGTGGAGCGCTGCGCCAGACCCGACGGTGCAGCACTAGTGACGCCCGCCGACCTGCACGGCTTCTGGGACATGGTGTTCATGCAGGTGCGGTACATGTGCTGACGTCACTCGACAGTAGGTCAGGCGCGTCTCAGCATGTGTCAGTAGCTTCTGTTCGCTGGTGGAGTACTCGTGACGCCCTCCGACTTGCACGGGTTAAACCCTGCAGAGCTCTACTCCCCTTAACGTCAGAGGCCACGATGTACGCGTGTGCATGCAGCCGCAGCCCACACAGGATTCTACTCCTATACTGAGGATTAACATCTGACGTACCACAATAGCGATATGCATGGTACACGCATATTACGTGAATACTGACGAGCTGTTCAAAGAAGCGTGCTGTTCAAAGAATTCATCCGACATCGGTTTCGAAGACCCCGTGAGGGGTTCAGTGTATTTCTATCCCACTTTATATCCACCGTCTCGTAACAGACATCACATGTTCACAAAACGTAAAGCATCACAGTAGTCGCTGAGGGACAGATTGTTACCAACAGCCACGGCGAATTCACGGTGCTTGGCATGCGGGACAGGCGGTGAATCTTCGTCGTAACCAAATACTCTTTACAAGGCTCAAGTACGCCCCCACGTGGAGTACTGCTCTCATCTCTGGGCAGGAGCCCCCAAATACATGCTAGACCCACTTGACTCCTTACAAAGGTGGGCTGCTCGAATCGTCAGCGATCCTGATCTCACGGACAACCTGGAACCTTTAGAACTGGGAAAAGACTTCGGATCTCTCAGTGTGTTCTATCATATGTTCCACGGCGCATTTCATGTTTAAGCGAGATTTAAAAAGAGTTTTCCTTCAACGGTAGGCAGCGGCCTGGCTGTGCTCTGGCATTGTTGAGGTCCATTGGCGGCGGTAACCACTTACCATCAGGTGGGCCGTCTGCTTGTCGTCTCCGAAAGTTGTCTGGAAGAAATCGCTGTTTGCGATAAGACCGCCCATTGTATCACCCTTACTGTATGATCCTCGTTTTATAAGCTACCTACTTTATTTACTGTGCAATAAAGAATATTCTATCTATCTATCTATCTTGTCTGCCTATGTAGGCAAAATAAAATACTAAGGTTCTTGCGAACTAAGGAGGATCAACTTCATCTGTCAGCTTATCAACGCTTATTCCCGTTTTATTATTGGCCGTTAAAAGCAGTTAATCTGATGACCCATCTGGTGGTAAGTTTCGGCCACTTTTTAACCAAAACCTAAAATGCCGCCGGAACCAGCATTTTTGTCCGAAACTGGTCGACACCGAAACCAAAACTTCGGTCGGACACTAATCATAATATTACCCCAAGATAAGGCTTTTGTAGCCTGTTCAAAGACATATACAAATTACAAACATATAGACGTAAATTCAAACGATATATAGAAATTAATTTTATTACTAATTCTAAGTCCCTTAAATTATTTTAAGGTGAAACTTACAATCTATCTATAATATGTATATATATCTAATCTATAATATGTATTGATTTTAATAATAGGTAGAAAACGTAGACATGCGTTTCAAGAAACTGGAAGAGTTGCGATCCCGCGGCTGGGTGGAGGATCAACCTGTGGAAATTAAGAAGAAAGTGATTAAACCGGTAGTTAAGAAAACTGCTAAACCGGCCGGCGGACCCAGCAGGCTACGGGAAATGATCGCTGGTAAGTTACTATAACAATAGTATGCAGGCACTCAGACCCTAAAGGGTCGAGTATAAAGAAAACCCTTATGAAATAATATTGATTTATCACTGTTTTTTTAACTATTTAATGTAAGGAAGAAAAAGTCAAAACAAAGATTGGAAAAAATATTGATTACTTATTGCTTTTGCCCGCTCCGCCCATGTAGCAGCCTTGGTTTAACGGAAAACATTATTATCTGTACTATGTATGCATTCCCCCAGAAAATAGGTCCTAGTAGAATTAGATCATGCCAAATCCGATGAAGCGTGATAATCCGTTTATTTAGGATTTCGGCAAAGTAGCTAGCAAAATTATTAGAGAATTTGTAACCACGGAGCGTCTCAGATATCGATTTTGAAGTCAACCGACGTTATAACATAGAAAAATAAAGCAACCACTTTTTTCCACTCTAACATCGGATCTACCTTTTTTATCTATGGGGCGTCCCAGATATCGATATTGAAGTCAATCAAAGAAAATCAAAATGGCGATCTCTTTTTCAATTCTTACATCGAATCTAGCAGACTTACAGTCGCATTTATAATATTAGTACCGTAGTACGAAATATGAATTGTATTAAAATAATTATCCATTACAGTTTTAATGTCTATTGACTACACAATTTATGAATGAATGAATGAATGAAGCCCTTTATTCAGATTTTACATAACAATTTCAATATCGCAAGTTACATTTTAGTCAAAATAGATTAGCATAGGTTAAAATTGACATTGGCATTACATATACACATGCATTTTTTTTTATATATATTGTATTATATAGAATTATTAAATTATATGTTTTTTATTTCTGTAAAATTAACCCTTTATAACATTAAATTATTCATGCTAATTGTTCTCTTTTGACACCAGCTACACAATTTATATCTTGGGGCAAATTACAAATTATAATAAAATATAACCTATGTTACTTAAGGATAGTAAATTTTCTAGTGGTGAAAGAATTTCAAGAATCGGATCCGTAGTTCCATCGTGAGGTTAGACTACAAAATCGATAGCTAAGGGGCAACGTGATCAAAATCACTGTAAAATACATATAATGTTATTAAAGGATAATTTAACTTTCAATAGCGAAATAATTTTTAGAATCCGTTTAGTAGTGTACCAGAGATTACTCTTTAATACACATCGAATAGATAATAGGTTAAGAGGCAACATTAGCCCCACATACCCAATAGGAGAAATTATTCTTTATTTCATAGCGGCAAGAAAGGCCAAGAAGGACCAAGAACAGCCATGTCTGGAACCACCGCCAGCTGGCCATGGTGACAGCAAGACGTTCGAAGCGGGTTTCTTTTGCGTCAAGTCTCCAGTTCGATCTCCGACAAGGCCTCAGACACCCAATAACAAATCTAACTTACTGAAGGCGGTCTTATCTAGCGAAGCGAAGAAAGCTTCCGCGTCTAAAGTGAGTATTTGAAGATAACTTGTAATAACAAGAAATTATGTTATACAACTGTCTCGGTGGCGCAGTTGTAATGCGTACGCGTTACGATTGAGGCCAATGCTGAGGTCTTGGGTTCGATCCCCAGGTCCGGTAAAGTAGCATTGGGTTTTTCTATTACGAAATGCTCTGTATGAGCCCGGAGTCTGGAATTTGTGCCCAGTATGGCGATAGGCTCGTCCCCTATCACATCGTGGGACGGAGATACGCTCGGCGAAATGTGGGTGTACTGATTACACCTTTGCCTACCCCTTCGGAGATTACAGGCGTGAGTGCGTATGTATGTATGTTATACAAACATTTATTTATTTATGTTATGCTCAGATAGAAGATGCTTCAGGGCCAGTTTCTTATATCGTCCTATTAAAAGAATATAGTCACATTTGTAAAACATACATTTTTCAGTACTGTAGTTACAATTTGCGCGCGTGGATTTTCATATAACTTAAACTTGACTTCCACTACCAAGTTATGTAAAAATACTTGTAATACAATAATAAAAAATACGCAAACTGACAGATGGCATTAATTACGGTTGCAAATACATTAAAATCGCACCTTTGACCTAAATTTTAACCTTCTGATGGGACGATATTAAAATGTACTTACTGTATGTAGTAAATTTGAGTGGTAGAGCCACGCTGTAGACACTTGTGTCTACAGCGTGTATGGGCCGGCTCGTCCGGGTCGTTACCACTATCTCACAGAAAACCGGCGTAAAGTAGCAGCTTGCTTGTTTCGTACGTTGAGTGAGATATCCGGAGGCCCAAATCGCCTCCCCTTCCCAATCCCTTAATTATCTCTTTCCTTTAAGGTCGGCAACGCACCCATAGTTATTTTAGTATTGTTGGCGTACAATGGCGGTGGAGATCATTTACAGTCAGGTGACCCACTTGCTCGTGTGCCGGCCTATGCTATAAACAAAAAAAATATACGAGCGCCGTAATAAACATAGCGCTGAACGCAAGCCTTTATTTGCACTGTAATAGTAATATTATTATTTGCACGCTTTGTAGAACTCGGCATCATTCGCAATGCTGCGTGCTTCGGTAATGGGCAGAAACGTCGACTTGGATGGTGTGGCGCCCTTACCGGTAACATTATTATTTACCTATGTATGTGTCTAAGCAGTGATAGCTCAGCGGGGAGTAGTATGGACTGTAGAGACGAAAGTCGCAGGTTCGAAACCAAGTGCACACAACTCTTGACTTTTCTAAGTGATGTGTGTAATAATTGTTAATTAACACTTGCTTTAACGGTGAAGGACACATCGTGAGGAAATCTGCATATCTGAGAAGTTCTTCATAAGAATTTCTAAGGTATGTGAAGTCTGCCAACCCGAATTAGTCCAGAGTGGTGGAGTAAGACCTAACCCCTCTCATTCAGTAGAGGAGGCCCGTGCCCAGCAGTGGGACGTATATAATACAGGGCTAGTATTATTATTATTATTATGTGTCTTTAAAAATCTAAAAAAGATAGCATAAGCATAATAGCAATAGCATATGAACAAAACATTAGGCTTTCGCAACCTAGCATTAAGCTATGCTAATTTCTTTGTATATTCTAGTTGGTTAGAAACATACATAATCATATTTTATGAATATAATGTTTTGAATTGTTGCTAAAGTATTACTCCTAAGATCGATATGCGAAAAAAACCTAGATTGATGATAAAATAATAGATACCATGAGACTGTGTATATATAGTTTTTATTTCATCATGTCTACTAATACTATCTAACAGTAGATTTAAAATATTAACTAATATTTTTATCATGTCCAGCTGACACCCGTGAATCTCAACGCTACTCCGGGTCGTAGTATACTAAAATCAGTGAATTTCACCACTGAACAATTAGGCAGAAAGTCTATAAAAGTTGTCCTTTTTGATCAATATGAAGGCGATATTAACTCTTCACTAACTCAAGAAAATGATGAGAATAATTCAAGTTTTGAACAGCATAGTGACGAAAAATCACCCGAAAATAACGCCAGTTTCAACAAACAGCACACAGACAGTGGCTTGTCGTCCATGGATGTAGAGAAAGACGTAGAAAATAAAGAAAATTCTAGAAGAAAATCCAAGTTAATAAGACAAGATGCGACAGAAGAACGCAGCCCCGTATTCACTCGAAGTAGACGCAAAAGTATGAACACACCACAAATAGATTCTAGTACAGATGAATGTAAACCTAAAAGGTCAGGTCGAAAGAAGTCTTTGCAGGAGACAGATAATTATATAGAAGAGAAGTTGAACCAGACGCCGAAACGTTCTTCTAGAAGACGGAAGAGCAATGTGAATGCTGTTATGGTGTAGATGATTAGTATATTTATATGATAGCAAGGACGTATTCAGGATTTGTATCAGAGAAGACGAAATTAAACAAAAATATCAGTCAATCAAAGAGCAGGAACAAAGTTGTATAACCTCTCACCCACGCCGGTTTTTCGAATCAAGTGTTGTAATTTTGAAAATTATCAATGTTACTCACTACAAGACTCAGGGTAAGATAAGCGCCCCACCATGTCCCACCATGCCCCACCATGTCCCACCATGCCACACCGTGGTTACGTTCATGCATGTTGGTGACTCTGTATTAAAGTTAATCGTATTCACTTTAAATCTGTTATATTGAAAAACTCTTGTGGTATGTAACTGTTAAGTTTATGACGAATGAATCTATTGATCTAATATAATTTATACAATTTAAATTTTCTACTAATAGTTTTAGGGATGCGCCACATTAGGGCGGGACAGACGCCATCGATTACATAATTTTATATCAAGAGCTCATTCTCACACCTAACCGAGTATTGAATCGTCGCGTGAATCACATTATGACTAAAATATTAAAAACATAACTCTTCTTGGCTTTGTCGTAGTCGGGTAAATATTTGATTCCTTGGGCATCTGTTCCGTCGTAGTAAGTCGAGTCTCAACGTCTATTGGCAATAGTTTAATACAATAAAGCTGACGTCACACGATGTTTTAGTTATATTTTTTGTATGAGATTATAGGCTAATATAATCTAATATGTCGAAGTCTGACGCGATCCAAATACACCATTCCAGCAATTTATTATATTTATGTGTATTGTTTTTAATTTTTGTGTTAAAATATTTTCTTTAGCGTTGCATCTGTTTTTATTATAATTATTTTCTTTGTTCTAATTTAATATGAATTATGGAAGAAAATTAAACAAATTAGGTTTTAACTTTGTTTATAATTTTAGAGGCTTTGAAAACTCAATTTCATAGAGAATATTATTTTTTTCCCGTGTAATTTGATTTATTTACAAAAAAAAAATTTTTGTTTTGTTTTTTTTTATTGACAAAGTGACCATTCGTATTTCTTAGCCAATGTAAATCGGCACCATTATTTTAACCAACTTCAAAAAAGATGGTCTCAATTCGGCGCGTATTTTTTTAATAAGCTATTGGTGAGTCGTTAAATAAGTCACGTTTAGGGCTTAACCATTGTATATTGACTGGCTTAGGTCGGCGATTGAATAATATCAAGTTCGTGCCACTTCTTGTCATATTGTTTATAGTATTTTTCAATAAATTTGCAAACAAACATTTCTCCATAAGCTTTCATAGTACATAAACCAGGTTTTAATCATCAGATTTCAATTCACTTTATTCTGATCTGCATATTTAGTTAGTTACAAAACATCAGTGGTACGCTCCATACAACACAATCTCTTCTGGCTTCCATTTGTGAACTTGTTAGAAAATCAGTACTCTGGATTACTGCATTATAATACACATATTACTGACATAATTAAGCGAAAATTATCGTGTAACTTTATAATAATAATGTATAGTTCGCCTAAACATTTGTTTTTCACTATCGAACGTTTAAAATAGGTTTATAGAAGGGTTCTAGCTTCTATAAATTAGTAACACTTTATAGGAGAGTTCATGAGCGTTTTAGCGTTATTGAACGATTATGAATAACAATTTTAACAATCATCTTATAACGGCCTTATAAAGCTCCGATAACTTATTATGAATAAGACCAGTAGTTTGTGTGTAGTGTGTGAAATAAATATATAGCAACCCGTAACAAAAATTGCACAATTTAGCGCTATCTAAATTAAGTAGTGCCGCCTGTTACACTGTGCATATGATTTATTGAAAAATACTTTGGACTGTTACTATCTCATTTAATGTAAAATATATTTTTCTTCCTTTATAAATATTGTATGCTACTGTAAGTATGATCCTAGGATAGTCCACATCACAAAGATAGACTGAACTCTGAGGTAAATCATGTCATACTAATATCTGTGTGTCTGTGTGTTGCGAGGATTTAGTGTTACTACTAAATATTGTAGATTAATGTAAACATTTAAATTAAATAAATAATTTCTATTTCGTGTTTTATTTGTATAAAATGTAATTGAGTATGTAAGTGGGCCACCAACAGACCCAAAGCCAACCTCACCTGCACGTGGTACACTCTGCTGATTAACGGACGAGGTAATGGCCAAACTTGGTTCCCGTTGCGAGTTATAGGGGCCAGACGCCCAATATAATATCAACTACCGTCAAATCAAGAACCGAAGACAGACCCTGGCATTAAGCCGGGATGACATCAGGCCTAAGACTTTAATGTATACTATTAGACAAGCTTCGTGGTACATAGAAATTGTACCACTAAGTTGCGGTCAATTGACCGTAACTCAATACTCCCATCTCACTTGCTCTCAACTAGAACCCCTATGGCGCTCTCTGTGAGCTGTCAAACTCCCGCGATATATAACGCAATTTTACTTCGAAACAGCCCGTCTAGTAGCATACATTAGACTTTGATCAAATACCGTCAAATCAATGGTACGAGTAGACAGACCCTGGCATTGAGCCGGGATGATATCAGACAGAATTTGTAGACGCTTTTTGCATCATGTGCATTGAAAGTGTTGTCGAGTTCCTTTGCTTTTTGCCGCACTCGGAGACGCCAATTAAATTGTATTTATGTAATTTCTTAGAATAGGTAGGCAGTATTATTAGAATCAGGACTATGTAATGTTTTATGCTTTGTACGGATTCTAGAAATCAATTAAAGTGGGTTCTCGCTGTTAGATTTTAGTTGATTAACTACTAAATCTCATGCGATTTGAAAGAGACTAAACAGACTTTCAATCTAACTGAATAATAAAAATCATAGCTTTCGTTGACTACATAAACTAAAATTAAATAAATTATTATAACTTTTTGACTAAAATTAAATCATGTGAACCCGTTATTAATAATTGACGTCTGTGCGGTAGTTCCAGCCATGTGTAGTCCAGTCTCCAGACTATAAAGCCCGTATTATATAACAACACTCATGTTATATAATACGGGCCTTATAGTCTGGAGACTGGACTACACATGGCTGGAACTACCGCACAGACGTCAATTATTAGTATTTGTAAAGTGGATTTACATCACTGCTACGCGACTAGTTGTTGTGACTGGAAATAAACAAATGAAGAACGCAATAACAGCCCATACTAGAAACTCCAGGAAGAAACACTGCAAGTCCAGGTTAGTTCGTTTATTATACTACGAGTAATAAAATACGCGCGAAATAACATGTCTGGGCTGAGTCAATAAACCGGGTCACCCGCCTCGGGCGGCAGTTTCAGGGGGCGCAAAAATCATAATATAATATCACTAAAAATAAAAAACCTGCTCCACAAAGCGCCTAGCATACGGAAGCCTGGTTGGCTCACCGTCGACTTGTAAGAAAAAGGCGCCACACAGGCCCAAACCACAAGTGAAAAGTACAAATTCATTAAAGGGTTCTTATTGTCCCATTCACAGAAAATGGCAACCATTATATATTTGTAAGGTTTTTTTAATTATTTATCTCAAACGCTGGCGGAAATGGCGCCACTAACAAGTTTCTGCCCCGGTTTGAAAAAATCGTAGATCCGTGGCTGATTATTATGGTAGGAGGGCTCAGGCCAGTCAGGTGAGACGAAAGCGGATCCGCTTGTATACACTCTTTCTGGCTGTCTCAGGCTGCCTCAGTGTCAGCCGAGGTTAAAGAGCCGTTGCTGAGTCAGGATAGAAAATAAACATTTCATCAACATGAGGTTAATCATACACACGACCAATGACAGTGTAAATAATATAAATACTAGAAACAAAAATAAACTCTCAGTACCCTCTTTTAGAATTGTTAAGACTAAAAAGTCATTTATGGGTAATAGCGTTAAATTTTATAACAAGCTCCCCAATAATGTTATTGATATGCCCGAAAATTTGTTCAAGACACACATTAAACGTGAGCTTATGACCAGGGGCTACTATAATGTTAAACAATATCTAGAGGATAGAGACGTTTGGCGTTCGGTTCCTCCTTGCATACTGTGACCTCCTGGGGCCCTGTAGCTTAGGTTAATTATGAGATAATTAAACAATTATAAATAGAATGTATGTTTTAGTAACCAAGATCTAAATAAATTGACCAATGATTTGTATTATTCTACGAGCAAGCTAAAATGGAATGCTTCCTAACATAAAATACCTACCTAAACCAAAAAAATAAAACGATATCAAATAAACAAAAGACGACCGATCGCGAATAAATAATACCTAACGGAAAATTGGCAATTTTTTAAAAGACAAGTCATGCTCTTCAAGAATATAGTAAGCGGACAAAAAACAAGCCCACTGAGTTTGTTTCGCCGGGTCTTCTCAAGCTGGGTCGCGTTTGGATCCGGTGGTAGTTTTAGAACAAGACTTCGGAGATACACATGGTCCGCATTAAATCTCCCTAAAGTTAACTATAGGACTTTGTATTTCCTAATATAAATTATTGAAAATCCGGACCTAAAACAAGCCCCCTGAGTTCAAGTAGCTGGATCTTCTCAGAGTTTGGGTCGCGCCGCGTTGAATCCAGTGGTAAATTAAGCCCACTGAGTTTGTTTCGCCGGGTCTTCTCAAGCTGGGTCGTTTTGGATCCGGTGGTAGTTTTAAAACTCGTGCCGTTTCGGTAAATGCAGTGGTCCATACCGACTCAAAATATTTAATAATTAATAATGGGACGTTTCCATATTACAAATACTGTTAATAATGTAAAATAAAAAGACAACAAATAAACAATTTAGTGTAATCGCCTAGTGTATTTGACGATGCTATGTATGTTATGTATACATTAGTTGATATGATTTTTATACATAAGTTTCTTTATTTTGTACTGACTTGTCATAAGCGCTATTTTAATTGCCTACATGATTAATAAAACTATTTCATTTCATTTCATTTCAGTGTGTATTTTGGATATTTAGTTAGGTAAATCGCTACGGTATACCGTTACCAGTGTAGAGTGTGACAGATTTATCTTTGTCATGACAAGTTTCAGGACTAATGGCCGTTCCCTATATTCTATCTATCGGCAGATTAGCTTACTATCAATAGTGTTTTGACAGATCTTCCATACAAAATGTGTCAAAATTTTACCGCCAGTAAGCAAACCTGTCGATAGACAGAATATTGGGAACGGCCATAAGTAGGTATAACCGCGTGTTAAAACCATTATGGCTTTAATTGAGGTTACCTTCGCATTGAGCGTTTATATCTGTACTCAATTCTTTAGGCGTTTGTCTTGCCCAAGTTTGGAAAACTAAGTACAAAATAGTTTGGCCCAAAGGTTTGGCTATTAAACGAAAACAAAAGTTTGCGAGATATAACAAATATACCAAAGAGCATTTATGCAGTTAAGTTTTAAATCCTTAGTTGGTTCCACGGCCAAACTGCATCGAGCCAATGTGCATAACTAACTGGGAGATATTGTTCTTTGGCCACGACGCCCGCGCTACAGTGACCCATTTAGCGCGATGCCAAATTGTTATCTCTGCCGTAGAGCCACGAAAAGTGATGGAAGCATTTTAAGATAAACCAAAGAATTGGGACGTTGCTTTTTGTGCCTTTATTAGGCAGATAATTTGTGATTATTTGTCATAAAAGCGCCCACGTTCGAAAAGAAATATGGGGCCCAGAGTTTTTTAAAAAACTTAGTTAACCATTGTGCCATACAAGCGTGATGAAAAATAATTTTATCTTTCTCTGTGCCTCTTCCCAGATCATACGTTTTCGTTTACGTATACGTTTCCCCCTGAATACGTTTTCGCCATTCGAATCCCTAATTTTAAATGAGCTTATATATTGTGTAATTTTCACGACGTTTCTCCACCAAGTAGCCTTCAGTCGTCCCTGGGGTTGTTTTCCTGTGTTTCATAGGTCCCACCAAAAACTGCTTCTTATATTACATACGTTCCTGATCATATCCAGTGTGGTAAAACATATAAAATAGTATGTACGCAAAAACAACTATATTGCACAACTCTTTCCGAAATATATTCTAAAGGTATGCATGTGTTGAGATGTAACGAGCATATTTGGCCTTAATTCCATTAAGTACTGAGATATTTTTGTGAAATCTATTCAATTTCACAAATTTTGATTGCCCGGCGAAGCTAGAAACTCACCGGTGTTATAATGTAAGTTAGCTGCCATTAGACTAATGAGACAAAAAAGATTTGAATACATTTTTGTTAGAAATTGTAAGTTTTATATTTCGTTGTTCAAAGGTAAATCGTACTTGGCGATTATCCAGAAATGTAAAGTCGCTTTTACGTTACTCTGATATTAGCCCTACGGCCTACGTCCACAAACAATGTAGAGCTTAAAAACTAAAATGGCGGTGAGTTTTATTACCATTTTGTTTATTTAGTAAATAGCCAAAGACATTTTAAGTGTTCAGCTTAATTTACAGTTTCCATAAAGTGTTTTTTACGATGTTGGTAGATAATTTATTTATTTAGGCAGGAAAATGGTTTGGGCAAATTTTATCGTCGCAAAGTAGCAAATGTTATTTTTATGTACTTATTTTATTTCAAGCTGGACGTTTCTTATTAGTCTAGTGGCGATGTACTTTGACTAAGAAACGGATGAGATTCTGAGTTGTAATCCAAGATAGGGAAAAAGCTATTTGTGCTCCAGTTTTCTATTCGAAAAATCACACATGATATGTCCGGGATTGAAATTTGCGATATGGCTATAGGTATATGCTATAGGCTCGCTATTTATCCCCTCACGGGACGGAAATAAGCTCGGTGAACCGTGGGTGTACCTACTAATTGCATCTGTGCCTACCCTTTCAAGGATACATTCGTTAAAGATAAAGATAAAGATATATTTATTTTGCAAATATGGGTACAGTTTGAAAACACATGGTGGTAGTATCGGACGTATGGTTCAACCATATTTAACCTTTAGGCATGCAAAATTAGAAAGAATAGTATGTGAAATAATTTAAATTTAAAACATACTTATCTATAATTAAGATTAATTATAAACAAAGTGAAAGAATTTAAGAATAGTAGTTAAAAAAAATATATCATCTTTTACATTTATTTGTGGATAGGAAAGCATTTTAATAATTTCCATCATTCAGATATTCTAATAAAGAGTAATAACATTTATTTATAAGGTACTTTTTAAGAGCAAATTTAAATTGTATATATGGTAATTGTTTTGTGAGAAAATATCAGGTTCTTTTAGTATATTGGGAGAATACAATAATTACACTTGATACATGTTCAATGTTCAACATCCATATAATATATTTTATTTAAATACTTTGTTTTATACAATGACACATTCTATTTATAAACTATTCAAGCCAGCATCCGCAAATAGGTTTTATCTCTAACACGCCCCCTCAATTTGCTGATGCAGAGCAGAATCTTGAATATTGCTCAAACTACATACATGTAACTCATAAAACATTACAACTGTATGGAAAAATAAATACGTATAAAAATATAACAACTAATCTAAGACACAGACTTTAATCCTAATCCATTAACACAATAGTAGTGTTTAACATTAGGTAATGCCTTAGTTAGTACATCGGCTAACATCATATCTGTGGATAAATGCTCTAAGATGACACGCTTTTCCTTAACAATACTTCGTAGGAAATGATATTTAATGTCTATATGCTTACTTCGCGAATGACCTACAGGATCGTTTGCTAAGCAAAGCGCTCCCCGATTATCAACATATAATGTTATTTTTGACATATCGTTAAGTCCGATCTCAGAAAGCAAACTTTTCAAATATACGGCCTCTTTCATAGCTTCTGCCATACTTATATACTCAGCCTCAGTTGAAGACATCGCAACAGTCCTTTGCTTTTGTGATTGCCACGAAATAGCTGCACCACCAAGCATAAAGCTATAACCAGTATAAGAACATCTGTCCATCAGACAATTACCCCAATCAGCATCTGAAAATCCTTTCACGGATTCGCCAGTCTTACAATAGATCAAACTAAATTCTACAGTTTTCTTCAAGTATCGAAGAACTCTCTTTGCACAATCCCAATGAACTTTTGAAGGACAACTTGTGAATTGCACCAGTTTGGAAACAGTATGCGCAATGTCTGTTCTAGTACCTGTACTCAAGTACATCAAGGCTCCTATTAGTTCACGATACGGCCACTGTTCTTCTCTACATTCATCTTTAAATTCTAATTGCAATCCGACTTCCATTGGTGTTGAAACAGGATTACACTGATCCATATTGAATTTCTTTAATAAATCATTTATATACTTTCGCTGAGACAGGATATACGAATTTTCTTTTCGCTCAATTTCGATTCCTAGACAGTATTTAGCTAGTCCAAAATCTTTCAGCTCAAATTCTTCACTTAAATCCCGTTTGAAGTTTTGTATCCAGTAAGTGTCTTGAGAAGCTACGAGAATATCATCGACATATATCACAACTATCAGAAGTTTACCATCCTCTCTCCTGGTGTGATACATACAGGGCTCGTTCAGTAATGATTTCAGGTGCATTTTCTTAAGTTTCTCATCTAACCTTAAATGCCATTGACGTCCAGCTTGCTTCAGTCCATAAAGAGATCTCTTCAAACGACATGCATCGCCCCCTGCTTCTAGATTATCTAACATTACCCTGGCACGCTTTCTGACAACAGTCTCTCCTCCTTCCTGGATCAGAAGCTTATGTATACTTTCTTTTAATAATTCTGGAACTTTCATATATACTTCCTCATCCAGTAGACCGTTCAAATATGCCGTATTAATATCAAGTTGATGTATATGCATATCTAATTCAGCAGCTAAAGCTATTAACAAACGCACTGTTTGAAGTCGAGCCACTGGTGCAAACGTTTCATGATAATCGACGCCATACCTTTGACTGAATCCTTTTGCCACTAGTCTAGCCTTCTTCTTCTCAGTTTTATCTATGTTGAGTTTCTCTGTTAAAACGTAACGACAACCTACAACTTTTCTGTCTTTTGGCTTTTGCACGATATCCCAAGTATCGTTCTTTATCAAACTTGTAATTTCCGATAGAATTGCCTCTTCCCAACTAATACGTTCCTTGCTTGATAAAGCCTGCTTTAACGTTATTTCAGCCACTCCAGCAATCTCTTCTGCGTCATCTGCAGTATCATAGTCTGTTTCGGGTTCTATCTCAATCATCTTGTATGTTTTCTTCGGTCGGCCTGGTTTACCAGTCCTTTCTAATTTCGGTCTTCCAGGTGCTTTCTTCAGTATTTTTCTTCCGTCAGACCTCTCTGAATTTTCTTCTTCACATTCATTCTGCTCTGAATGTCTGTCTACACATTCATGCTCCCTCGAGTATTCTATATCACATTCCTTCGATCCCGAATGTCCTATTTCACATTCATTCAATCCCGAATGACCGCCTCTAGACTCTGTTTCTTCTGAATGTATTTTCTCGCATTCCTTCGTCTTGTTTATTGGAATCAAATCTATCTCTACAATATTGCGTTTTTCGGTCTTAACATCTTGTCTTTCAGTCCATCCTTCTATAAATGGATCTACTTCATAAGTCTTTCTATTCTCTTCAAAGAATTTAACATCCTTTGCTATCACAATCTTTTTTTTATCGGGAATCCATACTCTGTAACCTTTCGCTTCTCTAGAATATCCAACGAATATTCCTTGCTTGGATCTAGCTGCAAACTTATTCTTGCTCGGTGTCTTATCTAAAACATAAACCTTAGCTCCAAAGGTACGAAGATATTCAAGTTTGACAGGAGTTCCATGCCACTTCTCATAAGGAATATTGCCTTCCAGACTACTGGTCGGACAACGATTTCTTACGTGACATGCTGTCACTACAGCTTCGGCCCAAAAACCCATTGGTAATCCTGATGATAGCATCAAACATCTTGCCATCTCAACCAACGTCCTGTTCATCCGCTCAGCAACTCCGTTTTGTTGCGGTGTATGAGCAATTGTCAGTCTCCTTTGGATACCTTCATTATTCAAGAAGTCGTTGAATTCTTGATTACAGTATTCACCCCCGTTATCGGATTGTAAGTACTTAATTTTCATACCTGATAATTTTTCGGCATAGCACTTATATTGTTTAAATGCTTCGAAGACTTTACTCTTCGCAGACAGAAGATAGATTACACACCATCGTGTACTATCATCTATAAAAGTGACAAAATATTTCGCACCTCCCAAGGAAACGTTCCGCATCGGACCAACAACGTCGGAATGCACTATCTTCAGCATCTCGGTACATTGTCTCTCGCTTCTATAAAATGGTAACGCACTCATTTTAGACCTAGCGCAAATGTCACACTTATATAATTCATTGATCTCTGTCATATTTACTTCAATGCCAGATTTCTTCAAAGTTTTTATAAGATCTTTCGTATTCAAATGTCCCAATCGCTCATGCCACGACCATACATCGACATTTTTACTAAAAGCAGCTGAAGCCTGAACATTATTTTTCCTCACATAATACAGATTACCTCTACGATCAGCGGTTAACTTAACTACACCATCAGAATTAGTAACATAAGCTACATCCCTTTTAAAAGTAACTTCATAACCATTATCAGTTATCTTTGCTACTGATACTAAGCTACTTCTGAGATCGGGTACGTATAAAGTATTACGGAATAAAATTTGGCCTGTGCTATTATCATTGGATGACGAAAATCTTATATTACCTTTGCCACGAATTTTCGTATACATATTGCTGGCTAAATTTAAATTTCCCTGCGTCGGTGTATACGTGTTATCAAACTTAAGTTTATCGTTACATAAATGCGATGTACAACCACTATCTAAAATCCAATCATGTTTATTAACATCTAAATAGTCTCGAGAATTTTTAAACTTCCGTACACAAAGACTGTCTTCGGTATATTCTACCCCATTCTCCTCATACTTCAGTACACTAAAACTATCTTTGGTATATTCTACCCCATTCTCCTCTGTTGTGGCACATCGGATCTCCTGTGTTTTGTTCTTCTTTTTACATTCAGAAGCCTTATGACCAAATGTATGACATTTATAACATTTATATCGAAACATGTGTTTCCTTGATTGTACTTCTGGAAAATTTTCTTTTCTCAACTGTACCTGTTGACGTTTCGTATACATAGCTCCTTGAATACTTTTCGAGCTGGATTGTTTTCGCGAGCTGTCCTCCTCAATAATTTTGATTTTCAGAACATCTGCTCTCGGTAATTCATCTCGCGTCTCCATGGCACATCTGAAATTCTCATAACTCGAAGGTAAACTATACAGCAACATTATCGATAGTAAATCTTCGTGTATGTTTACATCCATATCACCCAACTTATCTACCGCTTCAAAAAATTTTGACATGTGCTCATGTATATCATCACCCTCACTCATCTTGTACAACGTAAGTTGTTTCAGAAGGGTGGCCTTCCTGGCAGGACCCTTAGATGCATAAATGGACTCAAGTTTTAGCCATACCTCTCGTGCCGTCGTGCACCCACGTATGTGCTTTAGCTCACTCGGACTCATTGACAAAATCAAATCTGCCCTAGCTTTTTCATCACCATTCTCCCACGAACGTACCTGTTCTATATCAGAACCTGACTTCGGCATTAAACTTGTACCGTTTACATATTTCCAGGCATCATTTTTTATTAATAGTGCCTGTACTTGTATTTTCCAAGTACTAAAATTGTTTCTTGACAACAGTTCAATTCGCACTGCAGCAGTCATTATTATACAATTTTACTTACGCGCTCAGTCACCTATAACTTATGGTAGAACTGGGTATAGTCCTGGGCATAGATCTGGGCCCATAACCTGTGAGAAAATATCAGGTTCTTTTAGTATATTGGGAGAATACAATAATTACACTTGATACATGTTCAATGTTCAACATCCATATAATATATTTTATTTAAATACTTTGTTTTATACAATGACACATTCTATTTATAAACTATTCAAGCCAGCATCCGCAAATAGGTTTTATCTCTAACATGTTTTATTATTATTGGGATTTTATTATAAATTACAGGTGCTAAACAAAATATGCTTTTATGTTTTAATGCCAAGCTCGATCTTATAATGTATAACTTATTATCCCGACGACTCCGATTTGTAACGTCGGAGAGTTTGGTAAACAACCTAGAATTATATTTAACGAAACAAGCTACTTCATATACAAATAGAGAATAATTATACCTTAAAATGTTATACCTAATAAAATATTCTTTGCAGCTCTCAGTTGTTTTCAGGCCAAACATAGCTCTCACACATCTTTTCTGAGATTTAAAAATTCTTTCTTTATTGGTGGAGTTTCCCCAAAATATGATGTTAGCTTGTATTATGTTATTTAAAGTCATCTATTGTTTTGAAACGATTACTTTTATTCACTCAAAGGTGGTCCAGAGATGTTTTGGGTAAGCAGAGTTGCAAAAATTGCCTCCATTTTGATGTGGTGTGTTAGAGGGCCCCCCTAAATAAAAGGCGTTCAATTATGGTCAAATTGTGGTATTGGAATGGAAATCTTACGTAGGTGGCTGGCCTGGGAGTCGTACCCATGATCACTACGCCCTAGGCTAGCCGCCGACGTGCACTGTCAATTCAAACAAGTATAAGGTGTTTGAGTTATTTTTTTAAGCCCGGGGCAACCTCATTTACTGTGCGAAATTGCAGCATTGAACGTCGGTTTTTGTGAGAAAATCGGCCCGGTCGAACCGCTCATTCATGATGTAGGCCGAAAACAAAACTGGGTACATTTAATGAGTGGTAGAGCCAAGCTGTAGACAGTTTTGTCTACAGCATGAATGGGCCGGCTCGTCCGGGTCGTTACCACTGTCTCACAGAAAACTGGCGTAAAGTAGCAGCTTGCAGCTGCGTTTCGTACTGTGAGTGAGATATCCGAAGGCCCAAATCCCCCTCCTCTTCCCAATCCCTTAATCCCTTTCCTATATGGTCGGCAACGCGCCCATGATTCTTCTAGTATTGTGGGCGTACATGAGCGGTGGAGATCACTTACCATCAGGTGACCCAGTGGCTCGTTTGCCGGACTATGCAATAAAAAAAATCACGGCTTTACCACATGCCAGAAAATGCGTAAACTAAAAAATAATTAACATATTATCAACATAATTCCAACAGAAATGCCGCGCCAACTCAATCCTGTTTTCGCTTATTCAGAGCGCAGCGAGCTCCCGCACGTACTAAGTAATCTCATATCTTTATAGGCGAAACGAAATTTATTCATCGCAATTTTCCGCCACTTTTGACGTTTCAAGAGACCCATAATTAAAAGGGCAATTAAAAACGGCAGCCGGGGCGGCCGTAATAATAACAATTAAGTGAGACTCGCCTGTTGTTGAACCAGAGATATCACGGGGTCAGATTGCTTGAATCTATGCAAATTTCGCCTGGAGTCTGTAATAGGGGGCAATTTGGTGTCTCGACGTTGGCAGTCTCCGAAATTGTACACGAAATCTACTTCATAAACAATGAGGTAATTAGGATTTACCTTTTCTAATGCCTGTCAGATAAAAAATAAGAATATTATGCAAATCTAATTGGTTTCTGTGGTTCTATTGAAATGACCTTTACAGCTCCGTAAGTTAAATCATCAGCAGCTTTTAGGGTTATTTTTGAGTAGTTAATATTTCATTGCAATCGAGTTCAATATTCAAACTTCGGTATCTATAATATGGTAGTGGGTATCGTGTATATTAGATCTACAGATTAGAACAAATATTGCGGTAAAAGTTAATAAGCGGCATTCCGATCCCCGCGTCACCGGCGCGGTGTTAGTATCGCAGCGTCACTATCATCCAGGTATTCTAAAATATTTTGGGGCAACTGAGGAGAGATTTCAATTATGGGATTAATTTTATTGAAAGTCTTCTTCGGCGTAATTGCAAATTCCGTACCTATTTCCTATCTAGTAGGTTTTCGAAATTACTTTGTAAACGTGCACGTCAATAGCGTAAAGCATATATTTTATAATAGGTACTCTTAGATTATTTGTTGCATGTCATGTACTTTTTTACAATAATAATTCCTGTAAACGATCTTTCGGTACGCTTGTAAGTAATTTTAAGCGAGTGAAATTCCTTTACAGGCCCACACCCAAATAAAAGTAAGTGTCCATTAAAATTATCAATTGGCGAACGTGTAAAAATACAGTAACGTTTTCGAAAATAAAAACATGTCGTCTCCTCAGATTAATGTCGATACGCATTCTCGGATTATAGTGGAGCATATTTTATTTATCGATATCGATAATAGTCATTTATAAATAAATAAATAATAATACCAGCCCTGTATACGTCCCACTGCGGAGCACAGGGCTTCTCTACGACTGAGAGGGGTTAAGCCTTAGTCCACCATGTTCCGGTAGTTAATGCGGCTTGGCAGACTTCACATACCTTCGAAACTCTTATGGAGAACTTCTCAGATATGTAGGTTTCCTCACGATGTTTCCCTCAAAGCTGTAGCAAGCGATAATTACAATACAATATACGTAACTTAGATAAGTCAGAGGTGTATGTTTGCTGACTTTTTTGACTGCCTCGGTGACGCAGTTGTAATGCGTACGCGTTACGACTATGACATCATGGGACGGAGATACGCTCGGCGAAATGTGGGTGTACTGGGTACACCTCTGCCTACCCCTTCGGGGATTACAGGCGTGAGAGTGCGTATGTATGTATGTATGTATGTTTGCTCTTGGGGGTGGTTTTTAACCTGCAACTTCCGCCACGGCAGTCCGTACCACTCCTTGCTTTGCTATCGCTGCTTCATTCATCATAATTGAGAGATTTAAAAGTAATGTAAAGTTATGTTTAATGCACATACTGAAGACTGTTTAACATGCTCTTTAAAGTACAAATACTCCATATATGCTAGTTATTAAAAATAGCTGATACAGGATTTAAAACACCGTGACGTAAATGGCCGCACCGACCACAGCACAGACTGCTTGATAGCAACTCGGCTTATAAATCCTATAGCGACAACAAATTGGTATATTTCTAATAAATCATAGCACGGTTTTATTAATTATAATCGTTGTCACATTCTAAAAGTTGAACAAATTCGAAGCGCCTCCTTTTCACAACAAGATGATTATTCTAAAGTTATTTAATATTCTTATTTGTCGTTTGCATAGATCACGGTATCTTGAGGTCTGGCAGTTGGTCTTTTGGGTTCCGATTTAATTAAATGTATAATTGGATCCCAGGCTCTTTCTGCGTAGATCGGACTAGTGTCAACTAACTTTTTTTAAATAATTAAAAATAAATGTATAATTTTAAAATGAAGGTAGCCATTGTAACATTAACTTTTCGAGACGACCTACACCTCAGTCTCTCCCGTGACCACGAAGGCTGAAAAGCTTTCGAAACGTCGGGACTAAAATAAAAATTAAACCGCGATAAAATCCGTATAAACTAGTTTTATTTCAATCTTAATATAAATATGCAAATAATAATTATTTTTTATAGGTACAGCAAAAATATCTAGGTAGTTTTGATTTCGAATCATAATTTTGATGTCATTCGATAACTGAAGGCCAATTATCGTAATTAACTGACACTGCGATTGAATTTTAATCGAACTGAGATTATATTGTGATTTGACAAATAATGTATTCTGCTCTCCTTAAGTTCAGTCCGGTTTCAATATGATCTCATTGCAATTTCAATTCAGTCAGTTGTGTGCAAAAGTGCAATTTTGACGTTTATATAAGGCCAAGAACACCAATTAAATAACATATGCCATTTAAAAACAGCCTCCGTGGCGCAGCGGGCGAGTGGCCGGTTGCGAAGCGTGAGGCTGTGGGTTCGATTCCCGCACCTAGACAAATATTTGTCTCGGGTCTGGGTGTTGTGGGACCGCAAGTCCCTCGTAGTTCTTGATACCCACGATACAGGTTACCTAGTGTGGGGTCTTAATAAAATAAATACATACGCACTCACGCCTGTAATCCCCGAAGGGGTAGGCAGAGGTGTAATCAGTACACCCACATTTCGCCGAGCGCATCTCCGTCCCATAATGTGATAGGGGGCGAG
Organism: Mimas tiliae; assembly: GCA_905332985.1. Lineage (NCBI taxonomy): Eukaryota > Metazoa > Arthropoda > Insecta > Lepidoptera > Sphingidae > Mimas > Mimas tiliae. Next base: position 1,164,571 of record HG995249.1, read on the forward strand.
CCTATCGCCATACCGGGCACAAATTCCAGACTCCGGGCTGATACTGGGGTATTTCGTAATAGAAAACCCCAACACCACTACCCAACCCGGGGATCGAACCCGAGACCTCGGCGTTGGCCTCAATCGTAACGCGTACACATTACAACTGCGCCACCGAGGCAAATAAATATTAATAAAATAAAATATAGCAGAATTCAGTTTTGGCTTCAGACTTTTAATCTATCTATTTGCAACTTGCTTGACACTGAAACTAGATCAGAATAATATTTGAAACATTTTTAATTACGAGAATTGGCCTTCTGAGCTGTTTTTCCGGAAAGTAGAGTTTCGTTAGAAGATTAGATACGAAACTTTGCCGTTTTATATCTGTTGTTCTTTCTAGCTCTGATTCAATTTTCAAACTATAAATAAATATCGACAATAGATTACATCCCTACAAGCTTATTTATGCGTACCGGAACGGCATGAGATCGAGTGGATTCTGTGACACCACGGCCCACGAAAATGTCGTGTTTCACATCGGGACGTTAAATTGCAACGCTTCACTGGCTAATTGTGTCACTTTGCACCTTTTTACTTCATTAGTTGTTAATCGCCTTACGATTTTTGTGCCGTAATGCAAGGACATCAATCGTCACTCGTTATTTATTTTGTATATTTACGGGCCACGATACCAACCAACACTAAGCGCCTGTTCCATTACCTCTGAGTAAATGGTATTGACCAAATAAAATACGATACTTTTATACAAAACTCACACTAGGTTCCTGGCCATTATGCGAATATGTCTTAGAATTATGAACGCAGTGCAGTGCGTTGTAATTAAAAGTTACTGCGTGGTTTTGTTATTGTTTATGCGCGTGGCGCTTACCATCTGACGAGTGACCTGCTCGTCACGTTATTCAGTTGTATAACAATATTGCAGATATTATTGTCATGAAGTGAAAATAACTCGGGAGCATCGTTGCCAGCCTAATCTTGTACTGCAAACAGTATATCTCCGTTTTGGATGGGGGATGTGTATTGTGACCAACAGTTAGGTATTTATAATTCTTGACTATTTCCTATAGAGGACTTAGGCAAAGACAATGGATTTCCACATACTACGATCCTTGCACACCTCTTTGGCCTCATACCCTCCCATTAAATAGTTTATTTATGTATTTAATTCGTTGGGAAGTCTTCACACTGGGCAAATGTCTTGTATTGTAAAAATGCTTGGGTGTATGGAATAATAGCCTTTCTTGAAGCTCATTGACAATTTCAATGTACAAATGACAAGCAATGGTCCACGTTAAAGGTTGCATCATTTTTTTTTTTCCTTGCTCGGCAAAGTGACTACGCTACACCTGATGGTAAGTATAGCGCAATCCATGAATACTGTCGACCAACGATAGACACTGAATCTATCGCAGATAGATATAGATAATCTATCTATCTATCTATCTATTTGTTTATAGTACAATCAAAATGTCAAAATCTGTAGATGTCGTCACTCGTCAACCATTGCTTGTTATAATTGTTATAATCGCGGCGAAGTGCTACGGTCGGTGCAACCCACACTTTATTTATGTCGCGAGAAAAGCGCTATTTTTCAATTTTAAACATGAGAAAATAATGTCCTTAAATGTACAAGGTACGTCCAATAAACGTTTCTTTCTTATTTCCTTAAATGTGTTATATAATAGTCACCCTCCAAGTTGCACTTACAGAAAGATGAGTTTATTAAAAACGGATTTATCCAAGCGAGGCGCGGCACGCAGCGCCGCTCGCTTTATCCTGTTTCCTAACACGCTCCGGGGGCTCTAGACATGTATTCGCGTTAAAATAATCCTATAAGATTTGAAAACTATAGATTTTCTATCTTGGAGATGATGGTTTTATATAAAGAGCTTTGTGTGGCAGCGAAATATTATATCAGGCTAGCTTATGGGTTTCAATGTTGTTTGATGTATTTGTACTATAAATGTCTCTAAAAAAATATATTGTTGGAATAAATGCGGAGATATGTCAGACTCGAGAAGTTTAAGATAGGTCTGTCGACTATAGGACGCCTTATTTCTTCTTCGGGGCATGCTTATTGACCATCCAATGTTTTAGTCAGTCCTAGAGCAGTATCTATGATTTATGGTCTTACCCAGCGATAAGCCAGTATTCGTCCTCTTTTTAATAAAGGCCCTTAACTGTACTTCGCCTTAATCATCCAGTCAGTTATTAGATTTAAGGACTTATTTAAGGCTTATTTACTTATTTCTTTATTCATATTTAAAAACAAAGCAAAGGCACAAGCCATTCATTTCCTCAACTTGTTTTTCCAAGTTAGCAACACTGCCAAAAGTACTGCCAACCTAACTTATTTTGACGCGACGCTATTTTACAAATTAAATTCGAACTGGTGTAATCTGTTTGTGCCCTCCACCCTCTGTCCTCCCCGAGGCAATGGGACGTCAAACTAAAATATGATAGACATTTTTCAGGGACTTAACTGGCCCCCTCCGTTATGGAGCTAGTTATTTCGTTGTTTGCAGGGGTGGATTAATTAAGTTGCAAAATGTGATATTTTATGATATTTTGTCAAAGACTTTAATGTATACTACTAGACAAGCTGCGCGGTACATAGAAATTGTATCACTAAGTTGCGGTCAATTGACCGTAACTTAATATTACCATCTCGCTTACTCTCAACTGGAACTCCTATCGCGCTCCTTTTTTGGGAGCTGTCAAACTCGCGCGTTATATGACACAATTATACTTCCAAACAGCCCGTCTAGTAGTATAAGTACATTAAAGTCTTTGGATTTTGTGCATGTATTTTCTATTTGCCTAAATGAAGAGACTGTTGGTAGTCACCACGCCTGCCCATAAACAGGAGCAACACCACCAAGAACTTTAAATTATAAAGTATTCGATGGCACTATACTGCGCTCGTCATCCCGAGACCAGTGATTTGACTAATTTCAATGTCCTTGAAGGACACAACAGTGTTTAAATACTTATACTCGTACGCTTGTACTCAAGTGTGAATGATACAGTTGGGAGGGGAAGGCCTAGGCGAACTATCATAGATCCAATTGGAGCTATTCTTGGGAAAGGCCAAGTCAGGAGTACCCTAAACCGACGTGCATGTATTAAAAATTTAATGAGAGTGAAGGAGGCCAAAGAGGGATGCAAGGATCGTAGCAAGTGGAAATCCGTTGTCTCTGCCTACCCCTATGCGAAAGAGGCGTGAGTCTATATATGTATGTATGTACGCTTGTACACTGCATATTAGGGGCAGAAATAGATAAAATAATTCTTATCCAGAAGATTATTGCATACGAGACACCACCCGGCGAAGGTCCGAGTCTAGCAGTGAGTTCACAGCCAATATCTGGGTGGTCTCGAACCGCACAGTCACTGCACACTGGGCACCGAGGACCGACCCACGCAGTGTTACTAATCATTTAGAGTCGCTATTCTATGCCCACTGCGGTCACCTAACCGGTCGTAAATATGTTTCATGCCCGTGAAATAATTCGTATGAAAATCTCGATTGTATTGAAGATTTAAATAGGTGCAGAAAGGTCAGTTCCAGTTGATCTTCATGATGTGTAATAGTGCGTATTATTCGATATTTCGCTAAATTACTAGTCTGTTCAACATGATGTCTTCTTTGTAGACACAAATACCCACGAATGAGCGTAGTTCTTTATAACAGTAAGGTTAGTTTTGACTCTAACGCCATACAAGAAAGTCTAATTACGTTTGATTATTTAATACATGTTGATTATTTTAGTTTATGAAGCCAGCAAGAAATCTTTACTAATTTTAATGAAGATACACAAATTCAATTTTGTCGGCGACATGACGGCCATGTAGGTACTTACGGAAGCGAGACCATGATGAATCGATTTCTCAACCAATTTAATAATGGAGGTTCTATATTTCTATTTTCTTATTTACTTTGTTTATTTTAATTACTACCAACTTTAACACACAGCGGCGCGGCACGTTGGGCTGTTTAGAAGTAAAATTGCACCACACATAATGCGGGTTTGACAGCTGATAGACAAGGAACGGTAATATTGAGTTACTGAACGTAACTTTGTAGCGCAATTTTTATGTACCGCGCAGCCGGTCTAGTAGGTAGTATACATTGAAGTTATTGTTTTATACTCAAGGTTATTATAATTCCTGGTAAAATTCATAGTTCTGTGGCGAAGTAGTAAACAAAGCCGAACATTTCTATTACTCAGAATGAATGTTGGTGATGAAGGTTCACTATTTCTATTGAATTCAATCATCCGCCTGTCCGAATGACGATTCAATTGACCCTAGTTTAAGTTAAAAGCTTTTAGTCTTTTTTAGCTTATGCTCGCGGTTTTGCTCGCGTGAATGCTTTCCGGGATAAAAAGTAGCCTATATCCTAATTTAGTTCAAGATCTACTTAACATACATCCCAACTTTCACATTTATAATATTAGTAAGATTTTTACGTAGGTACAAAAAAGTGAAAATGATTTGAATTCTACGATCTGGGCGGTCTATTTTAAAAAGTATATTTAGTTTGATATTAAGTATGTTTATCACAGCAGTGATAGCTCAGTGGGGAGTGGTATGGACTGTCGAGACGAAAGTCGCAGGCTTGAAACCAGCCCCAAGAGCATACACCTCTGACTTTTCTAAGTTACATGTGTATTAATTTTTAATTATTACTTGCTTTAACGGTGAAGAAAACACCGTGAGGTAACCTACATACCTGAAAAGTTCTCCAAAAGAATTTCGAAGGTATGTGAAGTCTGTCAACCCGCATTAGGCTAGCGTGGTGGACTAAGGCCTTACCCCTCTCATTCAGAAGAGGAGGCCCGTGCCCAGCAGTGGGTATATAATACAGGGCTAGTATTATTATTATTATAAGTATGTTTGTTATAATTCTTATCTTTCAAATATTGTAGATGGAAGGAGTAAAGGCAAAATATAGTGACAAGATGTTGCGTACCTTGTTTGTGAGGATCAAAGCTGGATGTCATAATCCAGTTAAAAACCATTTTCTCGCACGGGATAGACAAGCAAGAGCGAATAAATTGTTTTTGGTATGAGCCAGTTTTTTTTGTGTTTCTCCCGGTAGCTAAAATAGAGAAAAATAGTGATATCTTTTTTTTTTTTTTATATCTGCAGTATTCGTAGGATTCTGGGGTGAGCCAATAGGTCTTTAGGGTTGGCTCCCTGCTACGTCCAAACGTGACAGCCTCCGTGGCGCAGCGGGCGATTAGCTGGCTGCGAAGCGAGAGGCCGTGGATTTGATTCCCGCACTGAGAAAAAATTGTGTGATCCACAAATATTTGTTTCAGGTCTGGGTGTTGTGGGATCGCAAGTCCTTCGTAGTTTCTGATACCCACAATACAGGTTAACCTAGTGTAGGGTCAGGACTAGGTGACTATTGAGTGTATTTATTTATTTATTTAATATGGGGAGTAAATACGTATTCATAAGAATACAAATGTTATCTTGCTTATTTACCCAATAAGACGTAATTAAAGTTAAGAGCAACTTTGACAACATCTAAATAAAACATATCAAGTGAAACGGTTTACACTCAGACCAACGGAAAACGGTTACTATAGGCAAGTTGTAAATTATAATGAAACAATAAGTTTCAAATTAATATGAATTCATTACGCGTTATCGTTATTAATTAACTAAAACCGGTTCTGTGGAACAACCACGATGTGTGGGAGAAAAGTGTATCGTATACGGTATTTTGTATTTAACTTCTATAGGGAATTGTATAGCGAGTGCAGCAAATATCAATAACTCAGGACATAGAAATATGAGACCAAAATGGTACAATGTTTCATCATTTTTTTGAGTCGATATGGATCACTACATGAAGTACTAGGTACCACCAAAAACCACGTGTCCGGAAGTCGTACCTTACCTCAATTTGTCTATTAGAATTCTTCCCATCGGTCAACATCCCATTCGGCGCGTGAATTCGGCTAAGAATGCATTGTGCGATTCATAAATAGACGTTCGTAGAATTACACGGCGATCTGCCAGTAAGTACTTCGCACTTCGGCTAACGAAATAAATTAACGCGCTTTCGTTTTTGACCGATTTACGGTTTTGAATGTTGCAAGTTATTTTTAATGGAATGATGTAATATTGTGGTAGTCTCCGTGCGATGGGCGAGCTGGTTGTCAAACGAGAGTACGCGAGTTCGATCCCGGCACCGAAATAAATGGCACCGAGATAAGTATTTGTTTCGGGTCTGATACCCAAAATACTACAATCGTATCTTCTCTACCCCATAGGAATAAAGTCTACAAAGGACTTTGCCTGTGATTTTTGGGTGTCATTTATTCAGTATCGCGCTTCTATCACTTCGTTGTCCTGATGAGGTCCTGTAATTAATTCCTAGCTTAGGATTTTTAATCCCGTTGCTTGAACTTTTTGATTGTTTTTTTTTGTCCAAAAAGTTATTTGGCATATGCCAAAACTTCTGCAATATGGGCGCCGACCTTACATTGGAGTAAGTAGGTACGGGCAGAAAAATGCAAATCAAAATTCGAGTTTAATGTTTGTTTTGTTGTGTATTTATTTTTTAGTATAATGCTCGCTTGTTCAATTACAAAATGCAAGGTGTGTCCAAATAACTTGAGTTGTTAATTATGTTATTATTTAATCGTAAATGATGACTGGTGTCTACAGAGACACGTTAAATCATACTAATATTATAAATGTGAATGTAAGTTTGTTTGTTACGCTTTCACGCGAAAACTACTTAACTGATCATCATGAAACTTTGTACACATATTCTTGGAGGTATAAGAAGTAACATAGGATACTTTTTATGAAAGAAAAACATCTACGCTATTGTTACGCTTTCACACCTAAATCACTGAACCGATTTTGATGAATTTTGATGTAGAGATAGATGGGACCCTGGAGACGGTTATAGGCTACGTTTTATGTTCACGCGGGCGGTGCTGTGGGCAAAGGCTAGTAAATAATAAACAAAGGTAACATCTGCGTCGGATCTTCATAACATGAATTCATTACTTGACAATAACATATTTTCAACAAGCGAACATAAGTTATTAAATAAACTTATTAATCAAAACGTCAATTATTTTAATAAATTAATCAAGTGCCACAAAACCATCTCGCGATGTATAAATTAGCAAGATTTACACGAGGCCTGCAGGCTGCAGCCGTGCCCGGCTGGCATGGCGGCTTTGGTAACTTAATCCGAAAGCAAACGAATTGCCCCTTAACTAGAATTAATAGTCGAACACCAACTTATTTAATTAAATCTATTTTTGTATGGAAAATTATAAGATTTATTTTAGCCTACCTATCATATTATTTTCAATTAATCATTGTTATTTTCAACAAATTACTTCTTAAAATGTATGGCATCACAGTATATTTTTCTGTAATATCATGTATGGATATAGATAGCTATGACTGCCTCGGTGGCGCAGTTGTAACGCGTACGCGTTACGATTGAGGCTAACGCTGAGGTCTTGGGTTCGATCCCCGGGTCGGGGAAAGTGGTATTGGGTTTTTCCATTACGAAATGCTCAGTATGAGCCCGGAGTCTGGAATTTGTGCCTGGTATGGCGATAGGCTCGCCCCCTATCACATCGTGGGACGGAGATACGCTCGGCGAAATGTGGGTGTACTGGTTACACCTCTGCCTACCCCTTCGGGGATTACAGGCGTGAGTGCGTATATATATTGCTAGTGTTTTTTTAATTGTCTGAATGACGAAACGAGCACGTCGTTCGCCTGATGGTAAGCGCTACGCCTGCCTATAAACAGACGCAACACCACACATAACCTTGCATAATGCATTACAAATCACTGTATGGCGATGGACTGCGTTCACTTAGATCCGAGACATAAAATGCCCACTGACTTCAATATCCTTCAAATCGTAACACAACAGTGCTTAAATACTGTTGCTTGGCGGCAGAAATAGACAAAGCGGTGGTACCTACCCAGACATCCTCTCGCATACGAGAGACCTACCGCCTAGTAAAAAACTTAAATGCGGTAGCAAAGACTTCAATGTCAATTCTATGACTATCATACCGGCTACGCGGTACATATAAATTGCGCACTATGTTACGTTCAATTCATCGTATATTATTACTCAATATTTTTATCAAGCATTTAACAAGCATTAGTTTATTCACTGCAGTAGCTCCTCTCGTCCGCTCTCCCGCCTTAACCGATTAAAACCCGAGTTATGTGGCGCAATTTTACTTATAAACAGTCCGTCTAGTTATACATCAAAGTCTTTGGGCGGTGGTAATCATTTACTATCAGATCTACTTGCTCGTCTGGTGATCCTCGGTTGTAAAAAGAGCTGCATTAATTTTACTTCCATAGTTTTATTAGCAACCTTATTGAACTTATTCTTTGTAGAAAGGAAAAGTAACCCAATTCAATCGGAGAACATTTAAATAAAATATTGCTCTGAGTGTTCTGTCACGAATTTCTGACGGAACGAGGGTCTGGCATGTCGTTGATAATGGATTTCAGAATGTAATTGAGCCGTCGTATGTCGATGGATTTATTGTTACCTTCGGACGTTTATAGATTGTGACGATAATCCCGCCATATTTGATTGTTTATTTCTTTTTATTTTGACAGCTGTCAAAGTTGACAGCGGGCAGTTGCAAAGTTTTATGGAAATGTATTATTTTTTTAATATAATGGTTTTAGACGATATTCAAAATATACCGAAAATATCCAGAATGTAAATGTATTTTTTTTTTGGCAAAAGTTGGCATACCAACAAGCGGGTCACCACCCATGAACACTCACGATCCCAGAAGTATCAGGGATGCGATGCCGACTTTAAAGGATTGAAATGGGGAATGGGAAGGGTAGAGATATAAGCTTCCGGAAATTTCACTCACTGTACAAAATGCCACAGCAAATTGTTATTTCACGTCAGTTTTCTGTGAGACGGTGGTACTAACCTACTGGCCTAGACATGCTGTAAACAAAACTGTCTGTCTAATCACTTTGAAATACATAAGATTATATATTAAGGAAGTATTAAGGTACATGAGGATCAAAGTATAAAAAACGAATGTCAAATGTGAATGTACGATAGAGTGCGAGGTTAAAGTTGTTGACCGCTAGATGTCGCTAAACGTTAGAGTACTTTATGTGGCAGTAAGTGGCGTCACCGCTGCACTCAGCTCCCGTCTAAGACAATGAACAGCCAAGTCGCGGGTACGGCCGCGGCGGGTGAGAATCGCTGTCGTAGTAAGAACAGCCTGCGACGAGTGTTCGCTTGCACCATTGCATTGAAGCGAAATTCAAATTGCAAAATCGAATCGAATCGAACAATTTCTGATTTCGATCAATGACATAGGATTTGCATTTGTATACAATCATTGCTATAATATTGTTTGTATCAGTTGCTTGTTTAAGCCGTATCTAAGTGGTCTGTTAATGAAACAAAATTCCTAATACCGGCAAAGTGCCACGTCGCATCGGTATAGAGGGAAGTGGAACTTAGTATGTAAAGACTATATTTTTTAAATTTTGTACTGAGTTATTTCATTACGAGTTTAAGACTAGTTTTGCCATAGACTCGAAGAGCTTTACTGATGTCTAAATGCATTACACTGTCGATCCTAGTCTATAGATTCCGCGGCTTGCACTCTATCTGTACTAAACTGAAAAGTGAGTTATTATTATACACACAAACATAAACACACACAAACATACATAAATAAACGCACACACGCTCATTGAATTGACACAAGCTAACAATTTTTTTTTTTTTTTTTTATTGGTTTCTCAAGACACAGGCTCCGCCTAATTTGAGAACCCCAGGTAAATGTTTTGGTATCTTTCTTAAATGAAGTAAAGATTTTTTATTTTTTTCATTTATTCGGTAACTTCTTAAAACCCTTGCGGGCTGACCATTCTACATATTATAGAGTCAGACGGCCGTTCATTTGGTATTACAATAATCTCGCTTTGACGATGTAGACGAAATTTTATAGCTTCATATCTCTCTTACATTAGCAGCACCTCAAAGCCGTCTCGCCACGTCATGTTGCAATAATTAACCATCTCCCAAGCTTCCTTAATAGTGCCAACGCGTACTTACTGTAATTGCAATTTGCTAAATGCAATGGTGCTCTCTCATTCACTCTAACTCACAAACTCTATGCGAGTGTCTTTTGACTGTAATTACAGGGTTGAACTCTATGCGAATTATGAAAACATGAAGTTTTCGAAGAGCGTTATATACTTTTTATACCTAACGAGCAAGTACCTGATAGTAAATGATCAACATCGACCATCAACATACATAAATCTATGGTTTTTATTTTACATTTATTTAAGAAACAAACGAGATAAGTGCACTACTTTTCCAAGGAAATTAGTGCACTTATTGCATACGAACTCATTCCCGATCGATCTAGTGATCCCGCAGGTGCTATTGTGGGGTGATGCAATATAGAGGCCAGGCGTGGGCCGGAAGCGCCGCGCAATATCCGCCCGTCGCTCAGCGCCCTCTGCGAATTACAAATTATATAAGTTGCATTTAAGCGGCGGAGGTGACTTTGCGGGATGTGCTACGAACTCTCGAGATGAACGCGGAAGTCGCAGGTTCGAGGTTCAAGAGGATGTACTTCTGACTTTTTATAGTGACGTATACATTTTATTTATCGATGAAGTAAAACATCTTGACCTTAAGCTACGAGCTTAAGTAAGCTGATGATTGTATAGATCTGTGTTCGAACTTTGAATGATGTGCTTGTGATTATGGTGAATGTGGGTAAGGAATGCAAAAGACCGCTTGACGTGGAGTACAAGAGAAGCGGCTAATACTCAACAGTGCGTAGAAGAGAGCTGACGATGGTGACGATGAATTGCAGCAAAAACTCAGGGTCTCTTGGCTGTAACATTTTTTTATTTGCTTTAATGAATAGACGAGCAGGTCGCTCGCTTGATGGTAAACTCACGCCTGCTCATAAATAGAAGCAACTCAACACAGAACTTTGAATTACATAACACTGCTTGGCACTAGACTGCGCTTGTCACCCCGAGACATTAGATGTTAAGCCTCATAATGCCTAGTAATTTCACTAGTTTGCAACACGAAACACAACAGTGAGATTATTGAAGTGTCTTTAAGATATATTTCTCTATATAATTAATTAAAGCTCTAGTTTTCACTTACTACAACAGGAATGTGAACACAAATTGAACTAAAATTGCATTGTAGGGTATATTCTATCCAGTATTTTCATATAATTTATTTGTACACACAAGTAATTTATCACAGTCATACACACGATCTGAAAGGAAAACTTCATCCCATAAATCCTATATTCCCAGATCTATTTAAGTATTCTCAAATCAAGACATGTACGGAGGCAGCGGAATATTGAATACTTCAATAAAAGGAAAACAGAATGTAGCGGGTTGGCTGGTTCCCTCCTCCGGCTCCGCGGAGTACGGACTATGGAGTGCGGAGTGCATTAGACGTACGTGACTCGAATAAAACTTGATTCACATCTAGTACCAGACAGACACAAAACATGCTGGTAGGCGGCAGAATTTGAAACTAAATTTAAATGTACTCTTTAGGAAACATAAAATCCAACTTCAAAAAATTACATTGAAAATTCAGAACCATTTTTAAAGGTCTTTTTATGCCGGTGCCGATGCCGATCATCTGAAGTTACACAGATTTCTTTCTGATTGACGTCGAGTTTTTAACGGTTATTACTTATATTAATAAATTCCATTTTTTTTTCTTATTTCTATATCATTTGTGATTTTTGAAGGCTGCAATAACATAGCACAAGATAACGTAAATACAGTCTGTTATAAAGGCAATTAATTTTGGGTTAAATCTGTGGTTGTTACATGCGTCCATACTATCTCTTACGTTATGTTGCGATAGAATATGTGAAGCGGCCCTAAATCTGATCTCTCTTTGTTATAACTTTACATTGCGCATTTTAAGATTTGTCAAATTTAAAGGCAAATTTTGACTTATTATTTTCAATCTTATTTTTAGCAATAATTATGAAAATGGAATATTTCTCGTAAGATTTTGGCTGGCAGCTGTGTCACTGATATGTGTGTCTATCCACTAATAAACATTGTCTCATTTCATTAGTTTAGTAACATAACATTCTTCTATTCGGCACTATAACATTAGGTTAATATTAGAATACGTAAACTACTTACTTATAACTGTACTTAATATATTGTATGTATGACTGTTTGTTGCCAAAATAAAATAAGTCGACTGTGGATGCTGTAGGCTCGATAGTGTCAGAATTATTGATTAGAAAATAATTTGTATTTGCGATATAATTTTCGCTTAGTTCTAGGAGTACTGGCCAAAATCTGAGATTTTATTATTGCAAATTGTTATCAGATCGTAAGCAAAAAATATATATTAGCTTGAATGACGGGACGAGCTACATTTCACTAGCTTTAATGTCTTTCAAACCAGACCACAAAAGTGCTTACATACTTCTATTTAGTGCTAGAAATAGAGAAAGCCGAGGACCTCTTGAATATGGGATACAAGTGGTTCCTAAGACCTTTACATTTCCTTACCTTGGCATTCCCCTCAATACCTCTATTAGTTGCGGCTCTGGTATTATTAAATGGAACAATAAAACATGTGGTGGAACTATTAATTGGCAACACTAATACACTCGAGCTCGCACGTGGCTCTCATTGGATCTATACAATTTATTATACAATTGGTAAATTGATTTTATACAATCCAGTATGATTTTTTGGGTCAAGATTGAATTGTATATATGGGATGTGTGGTGTATGGCTATTAAGGGTACTATCAACTCTCAACAACTATCTAGTATGGTAGACTTGTTAGTGGCGGTAGATAAGAATAAGATTTACGTCAGATGGCACCGTATAAATACGATCGCCACTACGGGGAGCGCAGTTCTCTCCCGACTGGCGAGGTATCCATAACTAATATAAAAAACGATCTACAGCGTGGCTCTACCACTCACAAAACCATACCTCAAAACGAAGATTGCCAAAGCAACATAATCTTAATTGCGTTTACTATATGTGTATAGTTTCTGTGAATATTCGAACAAAGCTCGTGTCCATTACGTGCTGATATTTACGCCTGATTTCACTCCAGTAGATTAACTAGTCAATAAATTAATGAATATTCATTGGCTACCATTATATTGCTAATTAATACGCCATGAACATGATCGGGATATTTATGCTCCACTGCTGGGCTTTCCCTGCAATTTGTTAGTTGAGAATACCATACTCTGTGACTTGCGACTGTCGTTGCCAGAATGATATAGATTCGAATTTTAGTTACGTAAAATCGGGATTATCGGAGATTAAATAGCAGAGTCGCATTGTATCTAGTTTTGTCACTAGCCAGACTTGGGCGGCACCACTGTCTCATAGAATCCATGTGAGTGGTAGCTTTGGTGTTAGCTGTTGCATTTCATAGTGGTAGACCCACGCTGTAGACAATTTTATCGACAGCATGGATGGGCTGGCTTGTCTGTGTCATTACAGAAAACTGTCTTAAAGTAGCAGCTTGCAGCTGCGTTTCGTACGGTGAGTGAGATACCCGGAAGCCCAAATACCCCTCCCCTTCCCGATCCTTTAATTATCCCTTTCCTTTAAGGTCGGCAACGCGCCCATGATTCTTTTGGTATTGTTGGCGTACATGGGATAGATCACTTACCATCAGGTGACCCAATTGCTCGATTGACGGCTTATGCTATAAAAATATGGCCAGTAACATTGTCGGATACCAGACATACACCTTTCCTGACCATTATAATGGAAGTGTGGGCGAGCAGTTTACTCAACAGTTGGTAAGTGATCATGATTGCCAGTGAACAATTATAATACCAAGTTGCCACCTTTCCTGACCATTATAATGGAAGTGTGGGCGAGCAGTTTACTCAACAGTTGGTAAGTGATCATGATTGCCAGTGAACAATTATAATACCAAGTTGCAATACCGTCATTAATGGTTTGCAGCATGCCGTGATTCTTCTGGTACTTTAAACTTCTTACGCGTTTACCGGTTTTGTAAGTTACCATTTGCTTATTTGCCTGTGGTATAAAAATGCTCAATTTTTCTATTTAGGAACCGAATCCAGCATCTCAAGGCTTGCACTACCCCACCTCTAGATCAATAAATTTACATTACATTCTTTCAGACTATCTTTCACGTAGACTTCAGATAGGATAAGTTCGTTAAGCGCCAACACCGATTACAATTTGAATAGGATGAGAGGCAAATGGTCGTGTGATAGGCGAAGCCTTTTATTCCCTTATCGCTCTTATAAATTATTCATGGTATCAGATGCGAAGCGTTGCCTCGTGTACTAAAATTAAATTCGAAATTTAAGCGTTTTGTCTTATCATGACTCAATGATGTTCCGAAGAGGTAGGTGGAGAGGACTTGTCTTTAACTAAATAAATAAATACACCCAACAGTCACACACATAGTCCTGACCCCACATTAGGTTAACCTGTATCGTAGGTATCAGGAACTAGCGACGAGGGACTTGCGGTCCCACAACACCCAGACCCGAAACATTTGTCTCGGTGCGGGAATCGAACCCACGGCCTCTCGCTTCGCAGCAAGCTATTTCAGGCGAGTGACTTGCTCGTTTCATTAAAGATAATAAATAAAAATCGTAAGCGTATTTTTAAGGAAAATCCACATGTAATAAAATCGTTGATGTTTTAATATTAAGGCCCATGAATAATGATTTAATGACACTGTCAGGTGAGTGACGAAGCGAGCACGTCGCTCGCCTGATGGTAAGCACCACGCCTGCCCTTAAACAGAAGCAACACTAGTCACTACACATCTTTGAATTACAAAGCAGTGCGTGGCATTGGACTGCGCTCGTCACCCCGAGACAAAAGATGTTAAGCCTCATAATGCCTAGTAATTTCACTAGTTTCAATGCCTTTCAACACGAAATACAACAGTGCTTTCACACTGTTGCTTGAATTCACAAAAACCGAATCACATAATTGAAATTGTACTGTACTCGCTTTTCTTCAACCTCCCGATCTCTTATCCTCAGCCAATCATACACCCCATCGATTTTGATTACATTTAATCTAACTGCAAAACAAACACCGTGAACGGAATAAAACTCACGTAATTATACGAGATAGTTGAATCAAAAATACCTTTACACGTGAAGTCTTCGACGCGGGGCCTAGAAGGGGCGAGGGGGCGACGAACAAAGGGTTGCGTCCCTCCGCTGTTAATTAAATGTTTTGAATGCGTACCTTTATTAACTTTAGGGCGAGGGCGTCGGAATAATGTGATAGGATTTACTGTGATGTCCGTCAATCATGCTGTAGGCCCGCGTGACCCTGTCGAGTACTGATGGGCGGTAAGTTTACTAATTTAGGAATGTCGTAGGTTGGCTTGATGCTCATTTTCACCAACCTATGCTCAACTTTAGTTGATCCTTAGCGCTCAACGTAGATGAAATTAACTAAGTGGTCGCCTTGTATGCGAATCTGCCTAGGTAGGTATCACTGGTTTGCCTATTTCTGCCGCTTTGTATCAGTGTGTAAGAACTCTTATATTCCGGTTTGTTATTGAAGCTAGTGAAATTACTGGACATTAACATCTTATGTCTCGATGGGGTGATCGATGGAGTGTAGTATGCACTTGGCAATTCAAACTTCTGTGTGGTTTTGCTTTTGTTTATGGGCAGGTGTGGCTTTGGTACCCTGAGGCGAGCGACCTGCTCGTCTCTAACCTAACTGGTAAAAATGTCCGACGTCAATTAGAAAATTATCTGTAACTTTAAAGTCTGATCAGATCTTTTTCAAACATAGTTAACCATCTTATTTATACCAGCTTTTAAACCGAAAAAACAAAAACGGATTCAAATCGTTTCGGCGTCACGATGGAATATCCCCTCCCCCCTCTCACACACATACAGACCGACAGACACAGCAGTTAAACTTATAATACCCCTCTTTTTGGTCGGAGGTGAAAAAAAGCTGTGCGGGGAGTTACATAATACATTTAGGGATGTTAATAATATCTAAATATGACTAGAAATCAACCTACGTACTTATTCACCTAACCCACTTACAAAACAATGAAATATCTGTTACAAGTCCATCGTTAAAATGTATTAGAAGCTAAAAATAATAGCTGAAGGTGGGTGATGTCAATCGACGCATATTGTAACTATTTGTACAGAACTAACATTCATGTTAGAGCATGTATTTTTAATTTTCTAACTAAAAATTTCTATTTTATCTTGTTTCTTGTAAGTGATCTCCAACACCCGTTAACCTCATAATACTAGAAGTATCATGGATTAATTGGATAGCGGAGGAAGGGATTTGGGAATCCGGATATCACACTTACCTCAGCTGAGTTCTGAGTGCTTACGTTCTCAAACGGGACAGCCAGATGCTACTTTACTTCGGCTTTTTCATAGACTGTAGTAACAACGTGAAGTCTTTAAATATTTTAAAGGAAATAGAGCAGCTCAAATTTAAAAAAAAACACACACACATACACATATACACACAAATTGAGAACCTCTTTTTTTTAAAGTGATTTACATCATAATATACTTTGTATTCTTTAGGCATAAACCAACCATCTGTGCAACGTAAAATCCTCAAAGTTCAATGTTCTAGGGTAGTAGGGTCACCCTAGGTTCCGGGTTTGTGGGAAGAGATGGGGTCGTTCTAGATATCGTGGGTGTTCATGTTTAGATAACACGCGGAAGACCTAGCGACTGTGTCAATCAGGAACTTGCATACATAATGAGACGTTTTACAACATACGATTTACAACATACGATTTAAGTACTATCATGACAATAAAAAATTGGCAGTTGTAGAGACTGCCGATAGAAGTGAACTTAGAACTCTTGAAATTTCATAATGTTTGAATTAAAATTATCAACATTAATCTGGTTTTCACATCTATTGACACTACGAGCAACAATTATATACATGTTTATATGGTTTTTTAGTACTCACTATTGTACTGCACAACGATTCTAAAATTAAACGTTTCAAATAATAATAATTGAACTTTCGCGTCATGAACATGTCGGTGACGCGAACCCATAAGATTTTCCCCTACCAAAAAGTGCCCAACGCGGCTAAAGAAGTTTTCACTTCAAAAATAATTTATGCTTTGTCCATTGTGTATATAATAAGTCATACTCACACCGTATGAAACGCAGCAGCAACTCGCTACTTTACGTCGGTTTTCTGTGAGACAGTGGTAACAAGCCGGTGTAGCCGGCCCATTCATGCCGTAGAAGAAAGTATCCACAGGGTAACTACCACTAAATGAGGAATCAGCTATCTTCTGCGGTATTTCCAGACCGGTATAACTTAGAAACCTTTAAGAAAAAAACCTATTCTTTCAAGTCAAAGGTCGGCAATGCACCGATGATCTCTCTGGTAGGTGACCAGAGGCGGCAGTGGTCACTCACCATGACGGTAAACTGGCGAACCACCGCGCTTACTCTCTCTTATTATTTTTTTTGTTTCTTCGGTCTGGTAATTGCGACTGTGGCCCTGACTTCTAGGGTCGAATTCTCAGGTTAGGCAATTCTGTATGTAGTTCTATTCAAAATACAAGGTTTGCTCGAGATTGGAGTCGTGTCCCCTATGATAATCAACTTACCCCTATCACGTTCCAAAAGATTTTGCAAAGGGCCAGTTATCTTCTCATTCTATTCACCCTTTTGCGATAGTTCCGATGCAATATCCTTGCAATAATCGTAAATGTCGCTAAGAGCCCTTAGAGAGACGCATAAAAGCATCATTGCCTCTAGAGATAGGGGTTTGGTTGTCGCATATAAGAAAACATAAAATACAAAGACAAAAAAGAAATATCTATAACATGCATACTTTCACAACTTATTACAGTGTTGGTATAAAAAAGGTTTAATCATGTTTAGCGCTCATGTTTAATAGTCCTTATTTATTTATTTTATACAGAAAATAAACCTAGGCCGTCCCATTTTCCCAAAAATGTTTTATATTTCAAGAAGTTCGCAATATAGCCCGGTAGAAGTGCCCGGTATGGTGATAGGCTCGCCCCCTATCACATCATGAGACGGAGATACGCTCGGCGAAATGTGGGTGTACTGGTTACACCACTGACTACCCCTTCGGGGATTACAGGCGTGAGTGCATATGTATGTAAGTTCGCAATACTGTTTTCTGCATAGTCGATACATTAAATTAATAATATTAACCTTAAAATTATATTTTTATTAGTATTCGACGGCAGACGAGTTGACGGCCCATTTAATGGTGATTACCATCGCCCATAGACTTCATTAGTGCCAGGAGCCGTTCGTACATGGGCGGTGGAGATCGCTTACCATCAGGTGACCCACTTGCTCGTTTGCCGGCCTATACTATAAAAAAAAAAATTTACAGTGGAAGCACTTTTTAAAGCCTAATTTGAAGAAGGACATTTTATAAGGCATGCTTTAGAAGTGACTGCCTCGGTGGCGCAGTTGTAATGCGTACGCGTTACGACTGAGGCTGACGATGAGGTCTCGGGTTCGATCCCCAGGTTGTGAAATAGTGATAGTGGGTTTTTCTATAACGAAATGCTCAGAAACAGCCCGGAGTCTGGAATTTGTGCCCGGTATGGCGGTAGGCTCGCCCCCTTATCACATCATGGTACAGTGTGACAAAAATGTCAGTGTACAGGTTACACCTCTGCCTACCCCTTCGGGGACTACAGGCGTATGTATGTATAATTTAGAAGCGTATGTATTTATCATTTTTATGCAGTCCGACGACGGCACGACTGCTACACGACAATCGTCGTATGTAAACGTACCTTCACACCGTTACTCGTTTTATTCGACCACTTTATTTCGAGTTTGTTTTAGGACCTATAAAATTTACTACTCTTACGATAAGACAGCATGACGCGCAGACAGACAAACATTCCATGTTTGTACTTGTTAGAATTTATCATCTCGTAAATAAACATAACACATTATATATCAGTTTTGTTAGTTTATTGCAAAGGGTTGTGTTGTGTTTAATTAAATGTTTGAGGTATTTCGATGACTAAATATTAGAAAGAGATGAGTTTTATAATGGGATGTTTAAATTGTTACAAATTCTTTTACTTGGAGCAGTTTATAAATTGCGATCCTGGGCATGCTTTGTTGCATTATAAAATGTAGTACTTAAATATTTTAAGTTCCACGCTGAAGACAGTTTTAACTACAGAATGAAACAGGCCGGCGAACGAGCAAGTGGGTCACCTGATGGTAAATGATCTCCACCGCCCATGTACGCCCATAATACCGAAAGAATTATAGGCGTGTTGCCGACCTTAAAGGAAAGGGATAATTAAGGGAATGGGAAGGGGATGGGATTTGGGCCTCCGGATATCTTACTCACCATACGAAACGCAGCAGCAAGCTGCTACTTTACGTTGGTTTTCTGTGAGATAGTGGTAACGACCCGGACGAGCCGGCCCATTCATGCTGTAGACAAAAGTGGCTCTACCACTCCAAATGTGTTATCAAAAAGATCATAACAAAATCGCCATTAAATGATGAGAAATGGCCAGTTCGAACACGTGTGCAATAAGGGCGAACCATTTCGAAATGTCGATGATTTATAATGTTTTCACCGGTCTGTTTAGTGCAGTTTAAATTTACACGCGACAACGGCGCGCCTGCCCCGGGCCGGCATGCCGCCGTAATCCGCGTCTTCCTGTCGATTTTGCGCGTCACGCTGCGATTTGACGCTTTTTTGTACACAAGTTGGCGGGTTTTTTTGTGGGATTTGCTGAGTCGTGTTTACTTTGGTATTTGGACACATGGCCTCTAATTTTTGATGATCATGGTGATGCATGAGTTAAGTAAAACTTAAACTATATTTAGTTATTTCCTACTATGTTTTGTTGGAATGTTTCTGCACCGCATCACGATTATTCTCGTGTAGTGGGTTTCATAGTGGTGGTGTGGTGACCACTTACCATCAGGTAACATATGTTGTTGTTTGTAATTTACCTTTAAACTATAAAAAACATATTCTATTTTTTATCCCATTCCGTGTTATACATATTTTTTGGTTAGAACTTTTCTGATTCGTCTAGCATACATCAATTTCCTTGTTAATTGATCGATGAGGTTTTTGCATTGAAGCAAGGCTTCATTAGATTTCTGGAAAGACTGAGGCGTCAGATCCCGTAGTCTTTCCATTGAGAACATTAAAGGGTTTTAGCCGCCAAAGTCTAGTAACCTTGCAAGCTATACGAGCATCTTATGTGGTTTTTTTTCCATAAAAAAGTTACCATTGGATACAAGTTACTTAACACTTATAAAAAAGTATTTACCAACCAACAGGAAAAACACGGAATACCTAATAGAATTCTCCTGAAACTTTATTCATAAAATACCAGAGTGTTGAAAAGTGTTATTTTTAACAAGGCCGAAGTTCCCGTTGTAATTATGTTATGAACGGCTGTCTGTTTGTCCGTTTGTATACACTCATCGGCGTAATGAACACGTTAACGATAGCATAGGTTCGCAAACGAGCAAGTAGGTCACCTGATGGTAAGTGATCTCCACCACCCATGTATGCCTACAATATCAGAAGAATCATGGGCGCGTTGCCGACCTTAAAGGAAAGGAATAATTAAGGGATAGGGTAGGGGACGAGGATTTGGGCCTCCGGATATCTTACTCACCGTACGAAACGCTTTACGTCGCTTTTCTATGAGACAAAGAGATCCGGTGGGCCTCCAACTAATGAGAAAGGTTATGCCTCAGTCCTTATCCCTAATAATACAGCTCCGTGGCGTAGCGGGCGAGTAGTCGGCTGCGAAGCGAGAAGCCGTGGGTTCGATTCCCACACCGAGACAAATGTTTGTGTGAACCACAAATATTGGTCTCGGGTCTGGGTGTTGTGGGACCGCAAGTCCCTCGTAGTTCCTGATACCCACGACACAGGTTTACCTAGTGGGGTCAGGACTATGTGTGTGACTGTTGGGTGTATTATTATTATTATTATTATTATTATAATAACTTTTCCAACGCAATAAATATACACGTTTCTTATAATGACACAACAGAGCAAGGTATATTCATAGTCATGATCTGTGTGTCCAGTTAGCACCTGATTGTGAGTTGGCTTGGAGCCAGCTCTCTGTGTTTAACACTTCGCTAATAGACCATTATATTTTATTAGTTAAAATGATGCACGATTTTACTGAACGTAGATCTGAAATGCAACTAGAAGAGGGCTATCGATGATTCCAGTATTTATTTATTTATTTAGTATTAGTGAATGCTTGGAATGAAATTAGTTTTGTCTACAGCATGAATGGGCCGGCTCGTCCGGGTCGTTACCACTGTCTCACAGAAAACCGACGTAAAGTAGCAGCTTGCTGCTGCGTTTCGTACGGTGAGTGAGTTATCCGGAGGCCCAAATCCCCTCCCCTTCCCATTCCCTTAATTGTCCCTTTCCTTTAAGGTCGACAACGCGCCCATAATCCTTTGGTATTGTGGGCGTACATGGGCGGTGGAGATCACTTACCATCAGGTGACCCACTCGTTAGCCGGCCTAGGCTATAAAAAATAAGATAGTTTTGGCTTGGTCGTGTTGCAGTAAGGTTTAACATAATTCTGAAGATTATGATAGAATTACTTTCCAGGATGTTAAGAGTCCCGCAAATTATAATAAATAATAATAATAATAAATACACCCAACAGTCACACACATAGTCCTGACCCCACACTAGGATAACCTGTATCGTGGGTATCATGAACTACGAAGGACTTGCGATCCCACAACACCCAGACCCGAAACAAATATTTGTGGATCACACAAACATTTGTCTCGGTGCGGGAATCGAACCCACGGCCTCTCGCTTCGCAGCCGGTTACTCACCCGCTGCGCCACGGAGGATTATACAAAATAATATAAATAATTTTCGCGGTAATGAAATCAAAATATAAAATTTTTGGATTAAATAAGCGACTGTAGCCAAGGGGACTAGAACGGACTACCGCAACAGAGGTCATTATATTGATCTAAGTTCCCAGGGCACCTTTAACCTCTAACACCAAAGTTGTGTATACATTATTAATTATCGCTCGTTTTAGTGTTATAGGAAAACATCGTGAGGAATTATCCTTAAGATTTTCGAAGGTATGTGAAGTCTACCAAACCGTATCAGATTAGCGTGGTTGAACTTAACCTTAGCCTAAACTCTCTTAATAGTAGAAACCCGTATCCAGCAGGGGTACAGTATGACATAGGAGTGATTATGATTGTCGTAGAGATTAAATTGTACTTGTCAAGCGAAACCTCTAGAAGGTAACAAATATATTAATAAATCTCGTATATCCATCAAATCAAGAGATTTTACCCGACAAACTGTCATACTACAGGCAATTTTGCGAGCACATCAAACGCACAGCAAATTAACGTCTTATTGTATAAGGATAAGGAAATAAATCCAAGGGTCGACGAGTCAAGCACCTTCAAGTACTATAGACGGATTGACAGCGGACTTGCGATCTCCACGCTTCATATTTCCAACTAAATGTAAAGATGCAACCAATTTTCGACTTTGTTTCTGTTAGCAGACAGTGCTTTGCAACTTTTTGAAGACGATTTTCTGCTTGTGCCAACATTTACTCGTAAAAATGAAAATGTACTGGATTTTGTATTTTATTATCCAGATCAGAAGGTACTATTCTTGTTTTTGAAGGGGAATGATGGTTTGTTTTCATTTGCGAATGTATCATTGATGCTATTTGATTACATGATCTTGTTCTCGTAGGTAGATGCCAGATTTCAAAAAGTACAGAACTGATTTTTGGAAAATTAAGTAATGGAAAACGATATAATATTTATTATGACAGCTCCGTGGCGCAGCGGGCGAGTAGTCAGTTGCGAAGCGAGAGGCCGTGGGTTCGATTCCCACACCGAGACAAATGTTTGTGTGAACCACAAATATTGGTCTCAGGTCTGAGTGTTGTGGGACCGCAAGTCCCTCGTAGTTCCTGATACTCACGACACAGGTTTACCTAGTATGGGGTCAGTACTATGTGTGTGAATGTTGGGTGTATTTATTATTGTGCTTTTGGCAGACGATTAATAATGAAATAAACGCTATAAAAAAACCAGTAAACTCAAATTCTCAAATTTACTCAAAAAAACGTTACTATGTTGACTTTTAAAACTTAATCACGACAATATCCCTCGCTCCCAAATTACTTGGAATGTAAAAACCACCTGGTTTCGGCCACCTGATTGATTACACAGTCCCGTCTCCCGAAAGTGATGACGTCGGTGTTTCCGCATTCCTGGGGCGCGTTTTTAGCCCCATTCCCATTATGTGATACGTATGTCACATTCGACGCCACACCGCCCGGCCTATTCTGGAACTCTATGGCTATTTATAGTCATTGATCGTAGACGATGTAGTTTATTTCGATAGAACTTGTAGATAATGTAAACAAGCTTTTTAGGGCCTGATTCACAATGTTTAATTAAATTTTAACGCCCAAATAATGCATAAGGTAGTTAATTTAGGTAGTAGGTACAATTTTGATATACGCTTGTTTATATTGTCAGAATAAATAAATAAATAAATACACCCAACAGTCACACACATAATCCTGACCCCACACTAGGTTAAACCTGTATCGTGGGTATCAAGAACTACGAGGGACTTGCGGTCCCACAACATCCAGACCCGAGACAAATATTTGTGGATCAGACAAACATTTGTCAGGTGCGGGAATCGAACCCACGGCCTCACGCTTCGCAACCGGCTACTCGCCCGCTGCGCCACGGAGGCTGTTAATAATAGTTTAGTATATTTTATGTGATAAATGAATTCTACTTGGATATTGTGCAGCAAGCCAAAATCTTTTGATAGTACATTAAGGCCCGTATTCATAAACAACACTTAAGTAAGCTCTTTGCCAAGTGTCAAATTTTGTGTACATGATTGGTTTTGATTTAGCGCCAAAAACTAACCAATGACGGTTAGAGAAATCGTCACTAAGCTTTCGCGCTCACTATGCGGTCTTATAGTAACGTTTATGAATACGGGGGAAAGAATGGTGGATTTCAATGTCGTTTAACCGACTTCAAAGAAAGATGTTATGTCCTACGACATTTTTATTAAAAATGCAACATGTTGTTCGTTTAATATAATATACATGGCGAGTGTGAATGGTACAGTTGGGAGGGGAAGGCCTTGAAGAACTTTCATAGATCCAGTTGGAGATATTCTCGAGAAAGGTCAGGTCAGGAGTACCCTAAACCGACGTGCATTTATGAAAAAATTAATGAGAGTGAATGAGGCCAAAGAGGTATGCAAGGACCGTAGCAAGTGGAAATCCTTTGTCTCTTCCTACCCCTATGGGAAACAGGCGTGAGTCTATGTATGTATATATTATTCGTTAAAATCGAGATTGGTTTATTTACACTATAAGTCAGTTCAATTTAAATATACTTTAAGCACTACAGATGTCGATTAGGATTATCGTGGTTTATTAAGAATGGAAATGGAGTGACTGTCGCACTATAAATTTATAGTTTCTGCTTTGAAACCGCTTCGACATTTTGTGGAATATCTAGTTCAAATCTGGGTGTTTAGAAGCAACTCTTTTGTAGTATTTTTAACCGACTTAAAAGGTGATAGCTAGTCAATCTTATTGTGCGATAAGAAGTGTCCATGTGGCAGTTTGATGTGTTCATTTAATGAAGAAAATTTAAATAACTTTTATCTATACAGGCCCCGAAAAGTAATTACAGTAATAGTAAGTAAGTAGTAAGATAGTAAGTAAGTAAGTAGTTATAGTAAGTTAGTACAGTATCGTCAATATTTTCATTTCAAATTACAATCAATATTGTTTATGGAGCAGATGTAGCACCTACCATCAGGCGAGTGACTTGCTCGTCTCGTCATTCGGGCCAATAAAATAGTAAAATATGTTTATTAGATGATCTATTTCGTAATATGTACAAGGTGTTGCTTCTGAAATGTTGGCTGGGTTTGAGTCTTGGTTGAGGTAAACATTTGTTCAAAGACAGGTGGTTGGTTTCCAGTTTGGTTGACGTGTGTTATTCATGCCAATCATGACACGTGAGTGAATCCTATTGTTTGAACTTAAATAACTTTCTTCTTTTGTGTCCTCCAGATGATTTGGGATGAGAGGAAATTCGGCACATTATACTCGTATATGCCTCATTTGTTTGAAAGAGTGATGACCGAGTTTTTTATGGTATAGGTCAGCGCAATAGCATGTGGGTCACCTGATGGTAAGTGACCTCATGTAAGCCCATAATATCAAAAAAATAATGGGCGCGATACCGACCTCAAAAGAAAGGGATTGGGAAGGAGAGGGGGATTTGGGCCTTCGGATATCTCACTCAACGTACGAAACGTAGCAACAAACTGCTACTTTACGTCGGTTTTCTGTGAGACAGTATTAACGACCTAGCCGAGCCGACCCATTCGTGCTGTAGACAAAAGTGTCTACAGCTTGGCTCTACCACTTAAAAAAAGTACAACAAGTGAGTGAGTTACAAGGTAAAATGGGAAACTACTATACGAAAAACAGCAAACGCGATTCAGGTTCGAAGTAGATTTTTGAAGCTTTTAACTTTAATTTATATATTACTAGCTTTTGCTCGCGGCTCCGCCCGCGTGAATAGATTTTTCTGAATTAAAACGTAGGCTATAACCGTCTCCAGGGTCTCATCTATTCTACATCAAAATTCATCAAAATAGTTTCAGTGATTTAGGCGTGAAAGCGTAACAAACAAATCGATATTTTTTTTCATAAAAAGTATCCTATGTTACTCCTTATACCTCCAAGAATATGTGTACAAAGTTTCATGATGATCAGTTAAGTAGTTTTCGCGTGAAAGCGTAACAAACAAATTTACATTCACATTTATAATATTAGTATTTTACAGTACTCTTTATTATATTTAAGGTTTTTTACATTTCTAAATATTAAATTACTTAAAAAATCATTTACAAATATAAAAAGTATCACCCTCCAATGGCGAGGCTTAAGACCCAAGCCACCAGCGGTTAGGGCCCTAGTGTGAGGAACCTCCTCACAATGCGTGCCGTGTCCAATAATACAGCCTTCTGCATCTGACTTTTGACCCAACTACCAATATTAGTACTCTCTATTCTAAAAAAAAGTAACTGGCGCCGCCGCTGCTGCCAAAAGCTTGACACGCTATCTCCTCCGAAACCGCTGGAGGTATGAGGTCGAGACCGATACCAATCGATGCAGAATAATGTGGGGAAGAAAGTAAGATATGTCTCACATTCGTCGGACTTTAGGTTTTTTTTATCCTAAAATATACCTAGCAAGTATAAACTTATAGAATTTTCTTTAACACTGAGGTGCTATATGATCAAATCGTTTAAATAACTATATAGAAACATTTCAAGTTGTACAGAATAGTGTTGCAAGTTGGATGGACTTGTCCGGCGCGGTGGAAAGTAATTGCCGGCTAAACGTCGCGCTACTGCGACCGTTTTTTGTCACCAGCAGACTCACCACCATAAACGTGCGCCGTAGTTTTACAGAGTACACAGAAGTCATGGAGAAATCTATATTAATAATGAGAGAAAATGTGTTTTTTTATAGCATAGACCGGCAAACGAACGAGTCGGTCACCTGATGGTAAGTGATCTCCACCGCCCATGTACGCCCACGATACTAAAATAATCATGGGCGCGTTGCCGTCCCTAAAGGAAAGGGATAAGTAAGGGATTGGGAAGGGGATGGGAATTTGGGCCTCCGGATATCTCACTCACCGTACGAAACGCAGCAGCAAGCTACTTAACGCCGGTTTTCTCTGAGACCGTGGTAATGACCCGGACGAGCCGGTCGATTCATGCTGTATACAGTATTGTCTACAGCGTGGCTCTACCACTCAGAAATGTTTTGTCTATGTATAAAACATTTTTGAGAATTATTGATTAATATAGTAATCATCCAACAGTCACACACATAGTCCTGAGTCCACATTGAGACACGAGTTTTGTGTCGCAGGTATCAGGAACTACGAGAGACTTTCGGTCTCACAACATATAGACCCGAAACAATTGTTTGTGGATCAAACAGACATTTGTGTCGGGCGGGAATCGAACCGGCTACTCGCCTGCTGTGCCACGGAGTTGTCAAAGTTGAAGAAACTATCTGATTGGCGTCAGAGTTAAAGAAACCATGTATGCCAGAGCATCTAAAGATCAAAAGTTGATTTGGCAATGGCGAATTTTAATTGTACATACATACGCACTCACGCCTGTAATCCCCGAAGGGGTAGGCAGAGGTGTAGCCAGTACACCCACATTTCGCCGAGCGTGTCTCCGTCCCTTATGTGATAGGGGGCGAGCCTATCGCCATACCGGGCACAAATTCCAGACTCCGGGCTAATACTGAGCATTTCGTAATAGAAAAACCCAATATCACTTTACCCGACCTGGGGATCGAACCCGAGACCTCAGCGTTGGCCTCAATCGTAACGCGTACACATTACAACTGAGCCACCGACGCAGTCATTTGAATTGTCTTGTTTGCTATTGCAATAATATGAATTCTTTAATTTCACACTTAGGTATGGATGATGGTTATATGGTGTGGAGGTAGCATGTTCATGGGTGGTGGCGACCACTTACCATTAAGTGACCCATTTGCTTTATTAACTAACGACGTAATATTTATGTAAATGCTCATCCTTCCTTCCTCTTGCCCTTTTCCCACTCTTAGTGGGGTCGGTGCAATATGCTTTTTTAACACATGTTATAGAAAGATTTGGCTTGTAGTTTTTACGACCGACCGCCTTCCTGACGTCAATCTCTCTGGGGAGAATGTTCTACTGATACTTAATGCTCATCAACAAAAATATATAAATCTTCTCTACATTTGTACTCTACTCTATGCTACGTCGGAGTTTGCCCATAGTAGGGTAATAGCTGCGATTAGCCGTCAGCCACTTTTTGCCCACTTGGTCCACGAGATAACATCACGCCCGCGACGCAAGGGGGCTGACGTGTCCCCTGTCCAACAGATATGCCATTACACTTGCAAACTTATGGTTTTTACCACCAACCACCCGGAATGGTAGCCAGGTGACTGATTATGTATGAGTGTTCGTTTCAAAGGAATAGTTCTAATACATTCAGTACTCAATTGATTTATTATAACTTGTATGAGCTGTGTACGTTTGATTACTTTTTTTTTCGATTTTAATAGTTACGGTGGGTGTAGTAAATAATTCTGCCTCGCTATTGTTAGAAGTTACATGAGACGAGTATTATTTTATTAATACCATACGACAGTAATCACTTTAACTCATAGTTTATTGGTTACTTTTACAATATTACTGCTTTACAGACCACAACCTCATGTCAGGATTCTCTACTATAGGAAAGCTCTCTAATTATAACTACAACAACTAGGACCGAATAGTAAACCAGCAGAGCTACCGCGTAATGAATTCTATTTTTTTTACTTAGAAATTAAGTTTTGCTAAGATATAATCGAGTGGTGCATTATTCTCACAGTATCTAGACGGGTTTTTCCGTCTCGCCATCATGACTATCCATAGAACTGACCGAGAAATAAAACCATGGTATGTTATTGAGCATGGAAAAATAAAACAAATATGTCTTATAACATTATTATCGCCGTGGACAAAAAACTGGCGTCTCCACATTTAATATAAATACACATTAATACGGTTATCAAGTATAATAATACTAGTCCTGTATTATACACGTCCCACTGCTGGGCACGGGCCTCCTCTACTGAATGAGAGGGGTTAGGCCTTAGTCTACCACACTGGCCTAATGTGGGTTGGCAGACTACACATACCTTCGAAATTCTTATGAAGAACTTCTCAGGTATGCAGGTTTTCTCACGATGTTTTTCCTTCACCGTTAAAGCAAGTGGATAATTAACAATTAATATACTCATAACTTAGAAAAGTCAGAGGTGTATGCACTTGGGCTGGTTTCGAACCTGCGACTTTCGTCTCGACAGTCCATACCACTCCCCGCTGAGCTATCACTGGTACTTATCAAGTATAGCTTCTATTTATATAGAAATTTAATATTGTTTAATAACTTTAGCTCGCGGCTCCGCCCGCCTTAATGTCTTTTTCTAGGACAAAATGTACCCTATGTGTTAATCCAAGTCATGGTCTAGCTTTGTGCCAAATGTCATCCAAATCTCTTCATTCAATCCAAACACGTTTATAGTATTAGTAAGAATTTATACTTCATACGTAAACTTTTCATTCTTTATTACTTGGTACTCAAACTAAACGTTATTAAATACATCGCCATAAATCATGAAGTTCGATACCTAGGTCGACCACTTAACTTAATTGTAGTTTATTATTGTCCTCCTAATCGTTTTCGATTATGAGGAACCCTTTGCATCCTTAACCCTTTGCATCCTTAACCCTTTCATGAGCCTTAAATATTTGTAGTTGGCTATAGTCTAACGTCTATATTTACGAGTGGTAGAGCCACGCTGTAGACCATTTTGTCTACAGCATGAATGTGTCGGCTCGTCCGGGTCGTTACCACTGTCTCACAGAAAACCGGCGTAAAGTAGCAGCTTGCTGCTGCGTTTCGTACGGTGAGTGAGATATCCGGAGGCCCAAATCCCCTTCCCCTTCCCAATCCCTTATTATCCCTTTCCTTTAAGGTCGGCAACGCGCCCATAATACTTTTGTATGCTTACCATCAGGTGACCCACTTGCTCGTTTGCTGGCCTATGCTATAGTCTAAATCTTCTTTAGGAAAACTCATGTATCTATTGGAAGACGAATGTATGTATGGTATGGGAATGACTTGCTATATTTTCAGTCGTCCACACAGCTCGCCACGTATGTTCCCGGATTTGATTTGCACAAAGGTATATCCTATAATCCACTTGTGATTATAAACGCTATATTAAATTGTCAGTTCACACGTCGATTCGAGGAACATCGAACGCGTCGTGTTTCAAACATGTATGAAATATAGGGTTGCCAGCAGGGCCGGCTCACCACCGACCTAGGCTCCTCTGTATGTCTACTCTCTAAGTTCAAGTTTTACACATACCAAACCATGGCCAACCATATATTGCTTTTGATCCCCTCTAAAATTAGTGTAGGGTCACTGATTACCAGCTCATATTAAAACAGAACCGTCATTTGGCCATGATAAAATATAGATGTCTACTAGTGATTTAGATGTCTACTATTTTTTTATTGATCAGTTAATAATATTAAGGAATACACACAACAGTCAAACACATACTAAGTTAACCTGTATCGTGGGTATCAAGAATCACAAAGAACTTGCTGGTGGGACCCCACAACACCCAACCCAAAACGGAATTGTGAATCAGTCATTAATTTCTAAATCATTTTATTTTGACTGCACACTTATTTTTTATTTTTTTTTATTTATTTAATAGTAAAAACAGTTAACATTCATTTGTACAAGAGATGTAACATAAACTAATTTAAGTTTTTCTGTACATCACTGTTGTCACCCGACATCGTTCATTATATTAATAACAAATAGATCCCCAAGAGGGTTGGTTATACATTATTTATTCCGATTCTAAGATTAAGTCAATTACTTGGCAACCCTTATGAGAGATGCAGGCAACGCCGCGACTAAATGTATAGTATTATTTAAATATATGCAGATGTGGGAGTGTTTGTGCGTGCGTTGACTATTGTTTTTTTGTTATGAATTGTCTAGGACATTTTACTCATTGACAGTTAATGCTAAAATTGTCTGCCGGTGTGCAATGTGCATTGACGATGTGATAGGCATGCGGGCTGGAGTGCCAGTCACGTGCGAGAGGTGGTTTAACTGGATCATTCATTTACTAATAGCTAGATTAGTGTTAAAACTTTTTAGTGATTTATGTTCAGAGACATTTATCGTTCGCTAGTATCCGAAAGAACAATGGTCCAAGGCCGCTATTCCACTATCATATGTGCATCATAGATATATGACGTCATATACGATCCTATGTCACACCATGCTGTGAAATAGGACCAAAGAAATATGATCATAGAAAATATGAAGTTTATGTTGCTAATACACTGTCATACATTTCTCTTATATCTATGAGCTATATATAGAAGTAGGATCATTTTTATATGATAGTGGAATAGCGGCCTTATAAAGAATTCTTATTTCCAGGAAACAACTAATTATTGGTCAAGTCAAATTGGAGCACCTGACTGCCGACAGGCTGTATAAATAAATAAATAAATACACCCAACAGTCACACACATAGTCCTGACCCCACACTAGGTAAAACCTGTATCGTGGGTATCAGGAACTACGAGGGACGTGCGGTCCCACAACACAATTGTCTTGTCATTCAATCTAATAAAAAATAAAAATAAAATAAACACCCAGACCCGAGACCAATATTTGTGGTTCACACAAACATTTGTCTTGGTGTGGGAATCGAACCCACGGCCTCTCGCTTCGCAGCCGGCCACTCGCCCGCTGCGCCACGGAGCTAAATCAGTCTATATTCGTTTAGGCACTAGGATGCTACAGACACAAGCACAAGCAGACAGTGGTGATTTTAAACTTATAACTAGGTGATGGCTCCCTCGTATGCAAGAGGCCGTCTGGGTTGGTACCACCCGCTTTGTCTATTTCGCTGCTAAACAGCAGTGTGTAAGCACTGTTGTGTTTCGGTTTGATGGACATTGAAGCCAGTGAAAAAACTAGGCATTATCAGACTAGGTTAGGTTTTGGGGCGACGAGCGCAGTTAAATGCCATGCAGTGGTTTGTAATTCAAAGTTCTGTTTTGTGTTACTTCTGTACGGGCAGGCGTGGCGCTTACCATCAGGCGAGCAGAGGTATAACCACCCACAGTTCACTGAGTGCATCTCTGACTCATGATGTGATAGGAGGCGAGCCTATCGCCATACCCTGCATAATTCCAGACTCCGGGCTGATACTGAGCATTTCGTTATAGAAAAACCCAAGTACTTTTACTCGACCCGGATCGAACGCTAGACCTGTCGTAACGCGGTCGCATTACAACTGCGCCACCGAGACAGTGGTGTTATGAAGCATTTAAATCATTTATCCCCGATTACACAGAATCTACCTATTAACTCAATATTAAGGATCAAAATGAAGGCATACTAACTAAATACATAGTAGAAAAATTTCATTATGTTTATAATGAAAAATTATAAGTACACCAAATAAAAGACACATGTGTAACGTTACAATAATTATACGATAAAATTCAGCAATAGGTTCTTTATCAACATTTACCCTTATCACAAAAAGCCGTCACATATAATTTGTGAAACGTATACAGGGGTGGCTTCAACCCCTTCGCCAAACGGAACTCTAATTACCGGTGTCCGTGTACCAGATAAGGGTCTAATTACATCTTGTACGTACAGTCGCGTGGAAACTCTCTCTGGACTCGACGGAATGGCTGGCAGTCGGGTTAGCCGGTATTAATTGAGTTATTATGTCCCGAGAATCTTTATCTATGCGGTAGTCTGTGGACGGAGACCCGGGTGTTTTTAAGGAATTTTAACGGTAGTTTTTTGTAAACTTTAAATGAGTAATATGAAGAATGTGAAATGGAATGTTTTAGTTCTGAGCAAAGTGTTCTGGAATTTGTATTGTTCAGAAGACGATGGCACTGATACTTGACGAGATCATAGAAAATGTGTATAAGTTGTAATTTCGTACCTAGATTAAATTAGTAATTGTAACTGACATCGCTAAAGGGCGAAATGCTTCACTAACGAGACCTGCGATAAATACAATAATACATAAAAAAAATGTAATTCTTATTAGAAAGTGCATAATAATTAAAGGAGGTTTGTGTATAGATAGTATGGAAGATAATTAAACTTTGTTTTAAGCCAGCCTTTAGATGGAGAGTTTATCGCACGACCGAAGCAAGACACAAGGTAACAGGAATTGTTATTCATGAGACAATTTGAAAAAATAATAATCCTATGACACTTTTTCTTAGGTGTGGTAGTGGCCCACCAGCACCTTAGATCCAAAGGTTAGACGGCGGGTCGCTCCACATAATACAAAATCCACCGACAAATGATAATGGGAAGGTCAATGCCAGGGCATTAAGTCGGGATAAGCAGAAAGAGAGATGACGGCTGTGTAGTAAGAGATTTTTTTTCCATTTAAATGGGGTTTAATTATATTTAAATCCCCTTTTCTATTATTATTTAATCCTTTAAATCCATCATTATTTGTTAATCATTATCATTAATTTATAATCTTTAAACAAATAATAATGGTATTGATTTTTCAATCACTTTTCTCTCCGAGCCTACATATTTGCCGTCGGGCGCAATTTGACATGCCCTAATTAGGTAACGATAATTTGATTAAAAAAGACAATATAGACATTATATTAGTGATAGTTAAAATTTAATGTAATTAAGGATTCTTCTTGCTTACCGTGGGTTGTTTCAATCGTCGCCCAGGTTATACTAATTGTAATACCATTTACGAGTGGTAGAGCCACGCTGTAGACAATTTTGTCTACAGCATGAATGGGCCGGCTCGTCCGGGTCGTTACCACTGTCTCACAGAAAACCCACGTAAAGTAGCAGCTTGCTGCTGCGTTTCGTACGGTGAGTGAGATATCCGGAGGCCCAAATCCCCCTCCCCTTCCCAATCCCTTAATTATCCCTTTCCTTTAAGGTCGGCAACGCGCCCATGACTCTTTTGGTATTGTGGGCGTACATGGGCGGTGGAGATCACTTACCATCAGGTGACCCACTTGCTCGTTTGCCGGCCTATGCAATAAAAAAAAAAAAATAGAAGACGCAATAGTCTACGAAATTTACAGATTTCCACGTATCATTAGTACTGAGAATAAATAAAACAAACTTTACTAAAGCATAGGTCTCCCCCCTCGCCTTCCATATATCGTGATCCACTATAAGCCATTGTGGCTCAAATGCGTCCAGATCGTCTCACCACCGTTTCCTAGGACGGCCGCATATTATAATTAAATTTTCCTAGGATATTATAATTAAAAGCTTTTATTGTTAGTTACGTATATAACACAATGGCCCCTTAGAATAAGCTGGAATGAACTCTCGCCCTAATTAAAGTGTAATCGAAAGGGGTAGGGGCAATCAGAGCGAGACGTTATTACTACTCTATAGTCTCTGCCTACTCCCTGATTGTGTTTACATGTTGCAGGTTGTTTTATGCTAATATGTAGCGTTTTTATGAGTGGTAATATGTATATATGCCTGCGAAGGATTTTTGAGTTCTTCGGACACATCGCCCGCAGGCCCGATGGTAATCACCAAAAGCTGATCATCACTGGGAAAATGGAGGGCAAGAGGTCGAGAGGAAGGAATCCAATGCGCTGGACTGATCAGATCCGCACCACACTCAACATGGATGTCGTCAAAGCGGTTCATATCGCTGAAAGCAGGAGCAGGTGGCACAACATCGTACGCAAGAAGTTGGTTCCGTGATGGGTCACGACCCCCAGTATTGGGGAATCGACGCAAGGAGGAGGAATATGTATTATCAACGGGAAGTCCTAAAACGTTACTTTTATTAGCTTGAATGACAAGACGAGTAGGTCGCTCGCCTGATGGTAAGCGCCACGCCTGCCCATAACAGATGCAATGCCCCACATAACTTTTAATTAAAAGTACTACATGATATTGAACTACGCACGTCTCCTGAGACATAAGATGTTGTCTCATAATGCCCAGTAATTTTACTGGCTTTAATGTCCTTCAAACAGGTTCACAACAGTGCTTATATACTGTTGCTTGTCGGCAGAAATAGAGATAGTGGTGACAACCCAGACGGCCTCTACGAGATATCTACCACCTATCTGAAGTCTCTCAAGATGTAAAGGGTTCGATTCCCACACGGAAAGAAATATTGGTGTTATCCACAAATATTTGTTTCGGGTCTGGGTGTTGTGGGACCGTAAGTCCCTCGTAGTTCCTGATACCCACAATACAGGTTAACCTAGTGTGGGTTCAGGACTATATGTATGACTGTTGGGTGTTTAAAAAAAAGGTGTGATTCTTTATTTAATATTCAACTACTTCTGATAGTCATATCAGTAATATTGTCGTGAAATGTCGCCAAAATTAGAAGTGCCAGTGACTGTCGTTGAATGGTCTCCCCTAAATTTACATAGTGCGCAGAAAATGTTACTTTTCACTCACATTCTCTTGATACTTTTATACACCTGCCTTGTTTGTTCTTTGCACCACCCAATGGTTGACTGGTAGAATATGCCTCTGAAGTCTGCCTGTACATATTTCTTATGAAGTGTATTAAATAAAAAAAAATGTACTTAGCTGAAAGCGGAGAAAAAAGAAAATTTACAATAAAATATTTTTGTTTAAAAATCAAAAACCACGCGCATAACTTTCATTTCATGTTTTTGGGCGATGTTTTATGGTTCAGTGACCACTCTTTAACCGACGCGTATATATATTTTTTTATATTTATATTCACGCGTAACTTTTCAGAGAGGCTGTTTTTTTTTTCATTCAAAAGGGTATAAATCAAACTTGGTCCCGTTAATCCAATTTAAAGAAGTACTTCTACTCATAGAGGTAAAAACAGCGATAAAAGAATAAAAAATTAAATCGTAATTTATGGCACCTTCTTGATGATTCTTTCACAAAAAAAAAATTTCAACTTTTTAAAAACTTATAAGCTAAAAGTTAAATTAACTATTTTTGAGTCGGTGCTCTACCAATCATTAATTGTTAAATTGCAACAGCACCAATTTAAAAATAATTATTATATTTTTAACCTTTTTTTTGGAGTATTTTATTTTTCTTTTTATATTTACTTTAACGATAACTTTGGACCTAACCTACTTAACCTACTTACACAGTAGGCCACTAACATCTTAGGCCCAAACCCAAACTCACTAGCACGTCGTACACTCTGCAGATTACCGGACGACGCAATGGCAAAACTTGGTTCCCGTTGCGTGTTGTGGCGGTCAGACGGTGGGTCGCCCCTCACAATACCAAATCGATAGGAAGGCGGACCCTGGCATCAAGCTGGGATAAAGCTAGGTAGAAATAAGAAAAGATTTACTTTAACGAAAACTGCATAATGCATGTACCTTATTGCAAGGCCTGCCATATTAACCTCCCTCGTGAGTTTTATTGCTTCTAAACAGCCACCGTAAATATAGCTGTCATAATAAATAAAATTTTCTTTTATAACCTTTTTACGACAAATACTATACCGTAAGCGGGAACCCTAAAGCTGGGAGCTATGGGGTAAGTTTATGAATCAAGACGCGGGCATACTATCGACATTTTTTAAGTGAGTTTCGTCGTGCCTATTTATGATTTTGTATTGAATAGAGAGTTGCAAATGCATTAAACTATTATGAAACTTCGATATCTTGTTAATCTTGAATCTGGCTCAGTAATAATAAATAAATAAATACCCAACAGTCACACACATAGACCTAACCTCACACAAGGTTAAACTGAGACAAAGGCCTACTAACCCTTCTTATTAGTAGCTGAAACCTGTACCCAGTATTGGAGTACATTACAGTATTGATAATAACTATTAAAGTATGGTATATAAATAAAGCAATGTATATACATTGACAGTCTATGTTGTGCCGCAATACTTAGTTGACACCTAGTCGCAGTAGGTGCATAGTGTAGAGTCGAATTGTTATTTGTAAATGTTTTACAAATAACGCTTAGCTGTGGAGTCGCAATGATAAAATCTATAGACTATCACAAGCCTTAGTCGACAGTTACAAGTCACATGGTAGTCACAATGCCTGCGTACAGTGTAGTGGCTCGCATTCTTTCAATATTTTAGAAATAACGCTGACGTCTAGAGTCGCAGTGATAAAGTCTATAATGCACCGCAGCCCTTATTCGACAGGTAGAGTCACGTGGTAGTCGCAATGGGCGCGTACACGGTACAGTGTAGTGGTTCGTATTCTTTTAATGCTTTACAAATAAAAGCCAACCGTCTGGCGATTAGGGCTGCGCTGTGTTGTACTCGCGGTAAATACTGATAATAATAATTGTACAAATTCATCCCTCTTTTTCATTGCGTTCTGTTGTTTTGTGTTTAATTGAGAATGATATAAATAAGAAAGAATTTAACTATAAATAATTGTAGTATTTCAAATTGGCATAGGAATAATGAAATGCAACACAAATACTTATAGAAAATGACCACCTGTGCGCTGCAAGATGAGTAGTCTGAGAATAAGCTCGGAGGTTATTATCTGGATCGGACGAATTATGTGGACGCAAAAATGTATTGTTCAGTGAAGTTGCTCTTTATTTTTGTATACAGAGATTCTTCAATTCGGTGTTTATAGGTGCGATTCATAATAAGATTGAAAAACAAATTAATCATAGTGTTCATTTAGATTTAATCTATTATTTATTTGTTTGACCCATACTAATTCATTCGTATAGTTTGCTATTAGCTTCTGTCGAGTTTTACAGCTTTACCACTCGCTTGTAATTGTAATAACTGGCTTAAGCTTTCTTAAAGCTAAATACTATTTGTCTTCGTAAACCTTTACAATAAAGAACAAATATGATTGTCTTCTTTTACTGCTTGGCTTGTAGCTATTAGAAAACAATATTTTATACTGAGCTGCTTAAATATATAGCTTTGAGTTTATAATTTATATTTATTATATGATGCATTTTTAACTTTACTTTTAGCTGTCTAGTGGAACTTTTAAATATTATTCCTTTGTGGAATTTCAATATTATATTAATTGTAATATAAAATTTTAGTGTATATATCGAAACAATCTTTGTGTAATATATAATTTGAATTCAAAACGAAATAAGGGGAAAATAAATTTATTAACTTTAATATTGATTAGTTTTTATTGGATTAAGAACTCTTTTCATGAACGCAAATGTCCGTTAGATTAATATTCGTCACAGCTCTACTTCCGTGTTGTTGCGCCGACCGTGAGTAGAGCGGCCACCGTCCATCTGCGATCGCGAACAAAAATAAATTATCATTTACATCAACACAATCACGCACTATTATTAAACACCCAACTTTCACTAATAACGTTTAGAAAAAAACGTCTCGCGCGGCACAAAAGCTCGTAAGCTCGTAAGCTCCGCTCCCCAAGTCCCCGCCGCGACGGTCGCGTCGGCCGCGGCGACTGGCGGGCAGTCGTGTCGCGGTATCCGAGCGGCGCGCACGTGTCGCTGTTATATCCGCCCGTCACAAACTTTACGCGAGTGAGTGTAGTGAGTGAGCATGAGTCCGGTGCTGGTGGCTGTGCTAGCCGTCGCGGCGCTCGCCTCGGCAGCGCCTCCCCCTGATCCCTGCTACGAGGACGCCCGCCCGCGCCGCTGCATCCCGGACTTCGTCAACGCCGCCTTCGGAGCTGCCGTGGTCGCCTCTTCCGCGTGTGGAAGACGCGGACCGGAGAAGCTGTGCGATCCTCCTTTTGACCAGACCCCAGAAAATGCTTGTCGAGTGTGCGATGCTGCGAGATCCGACCGACGGCACCCGCCGACCCATCTCACTGATCTGAACAACCCTAATGATATAACTTGCTGGCGATCAGCTTCCCTCCCGCCGGCTTCTTATGATTCGCCTCCTGATAATGTGTCCTTAACTCTCTCGCTTGGGAAAAAGTACGAGCTTACATATATTAGTCTTCAGTTCTGCCCGAAGGCTGCGCGGCCGGATTCTGTAGCGATCTACAAGAGCGCCGATTACGGCGTCACGTGGCAACCTTTCCAGTTTTACTCCAGTCAGTGCAGAAGGGTTTATGGGCGGCCGAATAAAGCGACAGTGACTGCGGCAAATGAACAGGAAGCAAGGTGCTCCGATAGCCATAGATCAGGAGAGAGCTCAAACGGAGCAAGACTTGCATTCAGCACTCTTGAGGGTCGACCAAGCGCCGCTAACTTCGACCTATCTCCAGTCTTGCAAGACTGGGTAACGGCAACTGATGTGCGGGTTGTCTTCAACCGGCTGCACATGATGAACGAAGGTGATGAGGTTGACAGCAAGAAGCAGGCCGCTCCTGGAACACAGCATTACGCTGTCTCAGACTTCGCCGTCGGAGGTCGGTGTAAGTGCAACGGACACGCGTCCAGATGTATTCCGATGAAGGAGGGTGAAAGTTCTACCGGTGCTCCTGGAGTTCAACAGCTGGCATGTGACTGCAGGCACAACACAGCAGGGAGGGATTGCGAGAGGTGCAAGCCGTTTCACTTTGACCGGCCGTGGGGCCGCGCCACCGCCCGCGACGCCAACGAATGCAAAGGTCAGAGGAGATTCACATTCAGTTGCATTGTTTTATTTTTGTTTGTATATTTATGAGTATTGGAAACGCTTCTTGCTTCAAAGTCGACAGTTCTTTTTATTTCACGTTTATAAATCACGTGGTTCCATATTTCAATATTTACAGATATTTTTTAAATCTATTTTGATACTATAAAGGAATATGGCATGATCATGCTCAGTGCCTTATGGAAGTTCTACATTAATAAACGACAGACACAAAGTTGCAACCAGAAGTTAATCTAAGGAGCATATTTGTTCGAGAATTTACAATAGACCGGTTTACTGTCCGCCATACAAACGTCTTAAAATATCGTTTTTTAAATATTTAAAGTGAAAATAGGCAATCACTGTGAACATGTTACGTTGAGTTTTATAGCCTACAATTTCCTGATAGTAAAGTAATAGTAAATTTAAACGAGTCGAGATGGGCTGCACTGTACACATTTCGAAAAGGTATGTTGCGCCGTTTTATAATAGATTGTTGAATTGCTTATTTAGAAAGGTATTTTTATCTGTTTATTACACTATTGTAGAACTATTATTAAGCTATAAATGTGACAGATATACAACTACTGGAATGTAAACCTTTATTAACAATAAGAATACATAAAAAGCTATAGACAATCTACGCCATTTTCAAATAAGTAAAATAGTCACAATGAATACACACAGAACTTAGAAAAGTCTGAAGTTTTGAACCTGCGAATTTCATTTCGGCAGTCCATACCACTCCCTGCTGCTTCTTATTGCATTGTATTGTTAATTGTCGCCTATTTTAACGGTGAAAGAAAAATCGTGAGGAAATCTGCATAAGAAGAAGAGAAATTCTCATGGAAAAGAAGTTCTCCATAACAATTTCGAAGGTATGGAAAGTCTGCCAACCCGCATTCGGCCAGCGTGGTGGACTAAGGCCTAACCTATCTTATTCAGTAAAGGAAGCAGCCCAGCAGTGGGACGTGTGTAATACAGGGGTGGTATTATTAAAATAGTAACGTTCATACATTAATTCGTGTAATTAACGTGCTTAATATAATTATGAGTTCAAGATTATATTTAAACTCGGACTAAACTAACTAACTTGAAACTCGGCATCTAGCTATAATTCTAGACCTGATTATTGAATAGTAGTTTAAGTATGTTACCCCGGAATCTCTTTATAAATAAATACATATATACATACGCACTCACGCCTGTATTCCCCGAAGGGGTAGGCAGATAGCCCTTCGGAGATTACAGGCGTGAGTGCGTATGTATGTATGTTTTAGAAGTAGAAAGGCGAACTCTAGCAATAAGCTAGCATGATAAAGCTAGCCAGAAATAAAGAAGGATAAGATCCTATGTAAAATCAGTACGTTTATTTTGCAAATAGGGTTTTTTCACGTCAATATTAAAGTAATGGGTCCGAAGCTTCGTACCCTGTTAACCCTACGCCGCGCCGTCAGCCTGTCCTATTTTTAAAGAACTCTCTCTCTTGAATCTCAATAAGTAGTCTGTAGTAAATTTTCATTGAGTTACGGAAATCCTAACAAATGATAAAAGAAACAAAAAGGTAAATTTTAGTGGTCGATGGTACGGAATCTACGTTATGTGGGTTCGTTTTGCACTTGACCGGTTTTTACTCGCGCACCCTTCCCGCCTACTTCATACATCCGATTCAAACCTCCACCTTCTCGTTAAAAGGCTGGTGGCTCATGACTTGCATCACGTTAAACCTTTTAGTTCTCCACTCCAACATCCAACTTATCGATACATATTGGTCTCAAGAAATCACGATTCATATCACGACTTCAAACTAGAATATAAAATGGAAGTTTTATAGCGCCTCTATTAATTACAGCACCGGTTCACATATTAATATTATTCAGAAAGTGATTCTTTGGTGTTTATTTTATGTTCGGTCGTGATAAAAATGATTGGCGTTTATTAAATTTGATTGATTTGAAATCTATCCGGGTTGATGGTACATAATATTTTCAATGAAAAACGATTAGGTATAATTAAAACGAAAGAAATGCTTGATCAGTCAAATTTTTAGGTGCGATATATTTTTATATCTGAAACGTTTTTTTAACGGCCTCAAAAAACAAAGGTTCTCAATCAGTGTTTTTGATGTACGTTCTAACAATATTTCTATAACTCCGCCAAATATGGACCGATTTGAATTATTTTCAAATTTGAACAAAATTATTCCAGCCTAGAAATCGGGGATAAAAGACTAAAACATCATTATGCACTGATTTTGATAATTCTTTCCCTAAAATTGTACCAATACAATAAAAACTTTTAACAAAATATCAAACCGACAAAAAAAATTATTAAAGGTAATAATAAACAATT
This sequence comes from Mimas tiliae, assembly GCA_905332985.1. Classification (NCBI taxonomy): domain Eukaryota; kingdom Metazoa; phylum Arthropoda; class Insecta; order Lepidoptera; family Sphingidae; genus Mimas; species Mimas tiliae. Next base: position 1,206,312 of record HG995249.1, read on the forward strand.
TTGAGTGGTATCAATCAATGGCTAAACAACAGCACTAAAAAAAGATTTCGTAATAATTAAATTCCGGAAAATAAGCAAATGTTATTTATTTAAGAGGACATACTTGTTCGGTATTATATTTTTTTTATTAGCTTGTGTGACGAAAATAGCAGGTTGCTCCCCTGATGGTAAGGGCCACGCCTGGCTATAAACAAAAGCAACACCACACAGAACTTTGAATTACAAAGCACTTCATGGCTTGGACTGCGCTCGTCACCCCGAGACAAGATGTTAAGTCTCATAATGCCCAGAAATTTCACTGGCTGCACCTTCAAACCGGAACACAACAGTGCTTACACACTGCTGTTTGGCGGCCGAAATAGACAACGCTATAGTACCAACCCAGCCGGCTTCTCGCATATGAGGGACTATACTCTTATTACGTCCTTTTGCCTTAACACGTTTCGTTTGGCAACATTTTATTGATAACAGCTAGGAATTTGCAATCACAATTAGCAAAATATCTGTAATTTTATTACTAAACGACTGAACAGACTCATTTTTAATTAGCCTGACGAGACGAGCTGGACGTTCGCCTGATGGTAAGCCTAATAATGCCTACCCATTAAAAAAAGCAACACCAATCAGAACAACGAATTATGAAGCAATGCATGGCATTGGACTGCGCTCGTCACACTGAGATATAAGATATTAAGTCTCATAATAATCAGTAATTTAACTAGATTCAATGTCTGCTGGTTTTACTAGAGAACGTGTATCCGGTTTTAGTGACAGTGCTACATTCTTATTTGTAAAAAACGAAGTCAGTAATTCCATAGTACCTTATTGATACTGATACTTTTCATTATCCACAGCAGTACTTGAAAATATTGTAGAACGAACATCCAGTATTGACAGTAGTGTCAGTCAGTTTTCGATGAATGATTTTAGTTCTTCAACTGACTTGAATCAGATTTAATTTATCGATTTAACTGATTTAGCAGTTGATCAACTCAAATGGAAACATGTGAATCCGCTATTAGTAGGGTGCTGATAAGCGAGAGCGTAACGCCGGCGTCCGACGCGAGCATTGAAAGCCTGCCTTTACACATAAAGTTTACACTAAAATAGGTAAACTAACACCCGGTTATTGAAAGGCTGATCAAATCAACATTCAACTAACAGAACTTTGATTGATATCACTGTCAAATCAATTCGATTTGCTGAAACGTTATTTAGTGAAAAAATGAATAATATTTGATCTCTCTTTAGTACCGTTTGATATACGATTTTTCATATTAATTTCAATTAGTTTGTGTTGATCACGCTTCTAGCAACACAATTTCGACTTGACATGAGATTTGACATTTGATTAGTTAATTTAACATTGATCAGCCTTTCAAAACCGGGCGTTTATTTACAATGTCGTAAGTTTCAAAACATGAATATCGTTAGTAATTATTAGCATTGTATTTGAACAGGGCGGATTGTTGAAGGGTTGTTGGGTCTAATAAAATGATGAGGGGACGCTAGTTCATCCGATATGAAACTTAATTTGATATGACGGGTTACAAATGCGGTGATATGATGGTATAATCAGTGTCTGGCATTTGTAGAAACATTTCTATGTAATTTCACGTCAAGTTATATAGCTTGACGTGCACAAATGAACCAAAATATCGAATACTTTTAGCCGTAAAACCTTTGAACTGGACTATTTTAAGTATATTATTAGCACATAATAATATGTATATCACATTATCATCTATGTTTTTATTGAATTTCATAATTGATATTATTGGATGAAGCACTTAAATAATTGCACATTCTTGTACCTCATACGGCTAGACACATTAGAAACTTCGCTTCCGCTTTCTGATACATAGTTGCCTCAGGGTACTTATCTGGTAACTTAGATTCAGTGCCGCGCTTTTTAATTAGTTTGAGCTGATTCCTCAACGTGCTTGTCATATTATAATGCGTAAATAAACAACTGTTTCGTCTCCAAAATTCCAAAGTTTTTAAATTCGTTTCAGTGTGTAAGATATTTCAAGCTCACACAGCACTGACTTCATTCACTCCTCTTTTCCGGTTCAATATATACTCTTATGGAATTCACTCCATCTCTAAATTAGGACGTCGATCAACTGTTATACATTTAAGTTTAAAGTTCGGGCATTATTGACCAAACAAGCGGCAGAGTCTCTGCAATAGTTTTTATTGTATATTACTATTTATTTATTTATTATTAGGAAAACCAGCAGCTAACACAATGTAGATATGTTATTGAAGTAACACTAGAAAGCCATTTATAGGATTTCACCGATATGATTTTTACTAAATATACAACGTGTTATAGAAAGGGGCGGGCAAATTTAACCAATGCCGATTGCATTGCTGGGAGAATAATTATAGAATTTTCTTTTTTATCGAATGAGTAACATGTCGATATCGACTTTCAACATTGGACAACACTAAATTATAAACAATGATACAATAGACCTCCTTTCATTTAATTATTTTTTTAAAAAACATTAAACAGTTGTCAAATGTCAATATTTATTTGATGCAGTCAGTACGGCAATTTCTTATTTTATGAAGTATGACTGATTACGAGTTTATATGTTGTATTTGACTAAAAAAAGTATTATGTATTGGTATTTTGTATTGGTGCAGCTAATAACAGCTTTTAAGAGGATCGTCGACTGTATTAAGCCCAATTCATAGATGGAAGACCCGAGAATGAAGTCTTTAACATCCTTCTAGAGGATGGTACCTATATCGTCTTCAGCACACAGTCTCTTTCAAGTGTTAATTTGTGTTTAAATTACAAGTTACGTACGTATGTCCGTAGAATTACGTATCTTATTCAAGTTTATTAAAAAGTGAGTGTCGTTCATAATAATTAATAGTGATGTCATCAATCTTATCGATCTTAATAAACGAGTGATTAAAATTAACGTGAAATTTTTGATTGTCTTGGCTTTGAAAAAATCCGGTACACAAGTACTAATTGTACGGTGTATGTAATGACCCTAAAATATGACCACACCTTTCTGTAACATCTATGCATTATTAATTAATTATTCGTATATAAATAAATAAAAATAAAATTACATGGTTCCCTAGCGCCTATTACTAAAAATAGATATTTACTTGAATATATTTACAAAAGTACTAACAGCACAGTCGGGTCTTTATTCAATCGATTAAGATCTCAGTAATCGTGTACCTTATTTAAAGGAGGCCAAAGCATAAATCAGGTTTATAAACCGTATTCTTAATTTTAAAGGTTTCATATTAATCCTCTATCACATTTTGCCATCTAAAAAACCGTTAAATCTATGGCAAGCACTGGACACATCCTTCAAAGAGAGAGTACAAAGTAATTGATATTAAATTTTTACTATAGAAATTTATCATCGGGCAATAAAAGTCAATTACGCCACAGTAACGTACCGAGGGCAATAAATCAATTTGTTAAATAGCTGTTATCTAGACGCGGCACGCTTGTCTATGGTTTACTTAATGAATTATGCAATGAGAGCTTTTTTTATCTTTATTAAATTGTTTATGGTTTTTGTGGTTAGCTTCTTACTTTTTTGTGTTTGATCCTCCAGACCAAAGAGAATATAACTATATTCCAGACTAATTGTGTTCTGTGCTGATAAGCGACGACCAAATATCTGCTTGCATTTCTTTAGTATTGAGATTGTACATTCTGTAGGTTTAGAATTTACTAAATCTTTGTAAAGATTGGATTTAATTTATAGGTAATCTATGTATATTTTTATTTAATGCGATAAAGCGCTCCTTTGTGATGCAACGTCAGGCTTGTAGGAATACCTAAATCCACAATTATTAATTGACCTACAAGCAGGGCCGTCTTAGACCATGCACGGGACCCTGGTCACACGGACCCTTTTTAATATTATGTGATGCCATCACCGGAATTACCTACTGTCAAATAGTTTGGTAATATAAATTTAAAACATGTATTTATGTAGTTACTGGCTTTGGAATTGACCCCCATTAGGCCAGGGGCACTGGCCCAGTACTCAGGGTATATAAATGGTAAAGATGGAACTGTACGCACTCACGCCTGTAATCCCCGAAGGGGTAGGCAGAGGTGTAATCAGTACACCCACATTTCGCTGAGTGTATCTCCGTCCCACAATGTGATAGGGGGCGAGCCTATCGCCATACCGGGCACAAATTCCAGACTCCGGCTGATACTGAGCATTTCGTAATAGAAAAACCCAATATCACCCGACCAGGGGATCGAACCCGAGAACTCTGCGTAAGCCTTAATTGTAACGCGTACACATTACAACTGCGCCGCCGAGGCAGTCAGACAGTGTTTATGTCTTTATTCTATTCCAAATCTCGTACAATACAACAGCTTGAAATCAAATCTGTAAATGTACAATTTATGACTACATCTTATTTTCGTGTCCGTTTCGGTGGCACTTAGAAAATATATTTCCATAAACACTATTATCTATGGTGTTGCCTTTTGGATCACAATGCCGAGTTAACAAACTCGGCGATAATAAGCACACGCCCACGCAGCGCCATCTGTGATTTGTGGCGGCAATCTCGTATTACCATAAATTACAAACTATACTTTTCAAAGACGTCTCAAGGGCTCTTTTTAATTTACTATTATTATATCGCACCTATATTATTGGTTTAGTGTGTATACATGGAATTTATGCGGTTGTTAAAGTATTTTTAGGGTTTTATTCACGTAGTTCGGAGTTTAATTTCGTGGGAATTTTTTTGATAATTTTATATGGCAGTATATCTATTAAGGTATGTCGTACATTTTTATAATGTATGGCATATCAATAAAATAGCGTTGTAAAGACAGGTGCGAATAATAAATAATTTGCATATCAGAATTTTATAAAACTCACTAGAAAAGGTTATATATACGAAAGTGGGTATAGCTTGATTGGTCTATCGGCAACGTAATAAGCCAGAGAATCGTGAGCTGAGAAGAGAGAGGAATTTGCACGGAATTTCTATGAGACACTGTGGACAAAGCAAGCGGAGTTGTAGAAAAAAAACTTTCTGCCATATTGTGACGTCGTGGTTTATTAACTGCTGACATAGCTTAGTTAATTTAATTTTGTAACAATAATTCATATTTAAATAAAGTAGTGGTGGTGGATCCACGCTGAAGACAGTTTTGTTTACAGCATAAATGGGTCGGCTGAACCAGCTTGTTACCCCTGTTCCACAGAAGACTGACGTAAAGTTACAGCTTGCTGCTACGTTTCGTACAGTGAGTGAAATGTTCGGAGGCCTAAATCCCTCTCTCTCCCCTCCCCAATTCATTAATTAATCAATTTCCTTTAAGGTCGGCAACGCGTACATGATTTCTGGTATTGTGGACGTTCAAAGGCGGTGGAGATCACTTACCATCAGGTGACCCACGTGCTCGTTTGCTGGCCTATGCTATAAAAAAATATTGAAAAACACCGCCATGTATCCTAAATAATTTTTCTTAAAGTCGTACTTTTAAATGGCAGTTGACAGGTCGAGTTCATTGACATTTATATTATTTGGATTGCATAGCAAAAGCCTCTCAAGAACTAGTTTACTTCGTTTATATAAAGCTATATTTTTATAACATAAAGAGGAAAACAGACTCCAGTAATATGATCTTGATCTTGACAGAGATAAAACAATTTTATTACATATATTTTGGTGTTAAATCGTGTGTTTTGTCTGTGCGTGGAGATTTATTTTATCGCTGTCCGTGCCCCAGGGCGGCTGATTGATGATACGATGGGTTAAGGGACAGGTTGTTGTTGTTATTTTTAAAAGTCCATCTAAATATCTATTTTGCAAAATTCTAATTCAAAATAATAGCTGTACCTATAGAATTGCCGTGCTGTACGAAAAAAGTTAAAGGTCTTTTTCCACATTTTTTATTTTTATTAATCAAAGTGACCATCGGTAGATCATGTTTGCCAAGTGGTAATTCATCGATGGCGTTGAAGAAATAGGCTAGACGGAAGACAACTAACTCTTTAAAGGCATTTTGTACTGCCACTTGGGTATTGGTTTTTTCCCGCCAAAAAGATGTCTGGGGTGAGTGTATTTGTCTGTAGCTTCTTAGCGCCTAAACTGTTGGATCTATAAGAATGTGTTTTTTGTTTGAAAAGTAATTTAATAGAGATGGTTCATTGTTATATTTGAAGAAAATCTGTTCAGCCGTTTAAAAGTTACACATGTCTTTTCTGATTGACGTCGGAGGTTTTTACCGGTTATGTTAGTTAAATACGGTTTTACAAGTCGTAGACACACTGTAGGCAGTTTTGTGTATAGCATGTATGGGTTCGATCGTCCCAGGTGGTATCGTGGTCCCACAGTGCACCGATATGAATCGGAAGCTTGCTGCATTTCATACGGTCATTAAGGTTTCAGAAGACCCAAAAATATCCCTTTCCCTTTTTCTAATTCCCATTACATTTAATTCCTTTTTCTAGCATAGACCGTCAATCGAGCTAGTGGATCACCTAATGGTGAGTGATCTCCACCGCTCATGTACGCCCACAATACTAGAATAATAATAGGCGTGTTGCCGATCTTGAAAGAAAAGGATAATTAAGGAATTGGGAAAGGGAGGGGGATTTGAACCTCCGGATATCTCACTCACCGGAAAACCGCTACTTTACGTCGGTTTTCTGTGAGACAGTTGTGATGAACGACCCGGTCGAGCCGGCCCATTTGTGCTGTAGAGCCAAACTGTCTACAGTTTGGCTCTACATCTCTTAAAGGTCACATTTCATACGTACCTACGAATCCTCCGAAATTGTTGACGCTCATAGGCGGTGGTGATCACCTACCACCAGGTGCTCACTTGCACGTTCCTTCCGGCCTCCTGCTTTATCTTGTGGTAGGACATGGATAGGTGGTACGTTTGAAGGACATTGAAGCTAGCGAAATTACTAGGCATTTTGAGACTTAACAGTTTAAGTTTCAGGATGACGAGCGTAGTGCCATTCAATACTAATTAGTTCTGCCAGTGGTAGATATATCGTGCCTAGTTTAAAACACATTCAAGAAGATGTTAATGAAGAGATTCTCTACATATACTTCACATTGCCGTCACTTTGCACTTGTAGAGAAACGGGTTGTTAATGTTCCTCTAACAAAGGGGAGATTTTCAGACAGGCAGATGTTGACGGACACATAGATGACAGGCCGCGGCCCCGCCGATGGTTGATGTTCGGAACTTGTATTAATAGTAACCGTCGCGCAAACTTTGCTAGCGCGATTCAGGAACGGTTTACATTGCAATGTGCGATGCGCGCTGTGTACCGCCACACACTATTGTCTATACCTTTGGTGACTTTACGAATTCTAATATCCATTTTACACAACTTTCTCAACCTATCGACACACCTTTGTATGTAAATAAGATAAATTCATTCAGTTTCCTTATACTTGGGTTTACGAGTAGAGGAAACGATAAAAATGATGTGTTATTTTATCATTGTCCTTAGTTTACACACAATAAAACCAGTTCGAGGAATATCGGAGGAATTATCTTTTGGAGATAAGGTAAAGGATATTTTTATGATAGTGTTATATATGACTTACTATTACTACTTACTTACTAGCTTTTGCTCGCGGCTCCGCCCGCGCGAATATACTTTTCCGAAATAAAACGTAACCTATAACCGTCTCCAGGGTCCCATCTATCTCTACATCAAAATTCATCATACTCAGTCCAGTGATTTAGGCGTGAAAGCGTAACAAACAAACTTACATTCACATTTATAATATTAGTATGATAGTATATAGTATGATACATAGAGTAGTAACGGGATGTGTTAGTAGGTTCGAACCAGGATTGAATGCTTAAAATCTTATTCCTATAATTTTTATGGTGAAAAATCTGTCATTCATACAAGGTGGGCCCGTATGCGAGAGGATTCTAGGTTGACACCACCGCTATGGTTATTTCTGCCGCCAATCAGCAGTGTGAAAGCACTAGAGACTATCCCGCCCACACACCCACCACTGTAATTGCTGTGCACGAGGATCGACAGTGGCACGCTTTGAAAGCCCTGTTGTATTTTAATTGAAAGGACATTGAAACTACTGGCCATTATGAGACTTAACATCTTATGACTCCGGGTGAAGAACACAGTCCAGTGCCATGCAGTGCTTTGTAATTGAAAGTTCTGTGTGGTGTTTTGTCTGTTTATGGGCAGGTGTGATGCGTACCATCAGGCGAGCGACCAGCTGGTTTCGTCATTCAGTAAGCACCACGCCTGCTCATAAACAGAAGCAACGCCTAACAGAACTTTAAATAACAAAGCACTGCATGAAACTGGACTGCGCTCTTCACCCCGAGACATAAGGTGTTAAGTCTCATAATGCCCAGCAATTTCACTGGCTTCAATGTCCTTCAAACCGGAACACAACAGTACTTACACACTGTTGCTTGGCGGCAGAAATAGACAAAGTGGTGGTAGGTACCAACCCAGCCGGCCTCTCGCATACGAGCGACCTACCACCTTGTAAATACATACTTCCAAGTCGGCATAATTCTTGCTACTGTAAATAGATGCAATGTCTCTTGTTGATCGATACTATACACTGCACTTATCATTAGGCACAGTGTAGTTTTTTTTTGTGTCAGTATAAAAACGTACATAATTTAAATTTACAATAAAAATATCTAGAATTTCCAAAGCGGCCATTACATTACACGATTTCTCGGGCCCAAGATCTCTGAGAGTGGTGTAATAAGAAACGGGGTAGTAGTAAGTCCCTAAGTAGAGCGATCGAGTGGACCCGATCTCCCTACGTATATCCTGTTGACAGGGTAGTGCAAGAAGGTGTAACAAGAAATAAGAAACATAGGCTCACGCTCCCTGGAAATAGAGTAGGCATCATAGCAATGGATATTTATCAGTATCTACGTTCGCCTTCGAGTTAGTAAGCAATCGACAGCGTATTGTAATAATCACATGAACTAACTAGCTAGGAAATAGGGCGCCCGAGAAATTTTATCCGAGAAATTGTATAGTGCGATAGCAGTTTAAAGACTCAATAAGATTTTTACTAAAGCATTAACACCAATTTGTAAACACACGGTTATAAAACACCTACCTCATTAGACCATAGACGATTGCAACAATTCTAGTAACACTTACAGACTAATTCCTATTGGGGCAGAGACAAAAAAGTGAACCAGATAAGCTTATATTTATTACCCAATGTCTCTGGTTATCTCGACTTGGCTCGATGTCAACTGCAGTCTTTAGTCGGTGGTGTGTAGGGAACTTTGTTAGTACAATTATGTCTCTGAATAAAAGTGGTGAAGGGTGAAGGAAAGCCGACGCTATTTGCTCTAAATCACAGACAGATAAACTATTTTTAAGGGGTAGAGCCATGCTGTAGAATTTAGACAGTTTTTTTATGGCATAGGTCTGCAAACGAGTAAGTGGTTCACCTGATGGTAAGTGATCTCCACCGCCCATGTACGCCCATAATACTAAAATAATCATGGGCGCGTTGCCGACCTTAAAAGAAAGGGATAATAAAGTGAATGGGAAGGGGAGGGGATTTGGGCCTCCGGATATCTCACTCACTGTACGAAACGCAGCAGCAAGCTGCTACTGTATGCCGGTTTTCTGTGAAGCAGTGGTAACGACCCGGACGAGCCAACCCATTCATGCTGTAGACAAGTGTCTACAGCGTGGTTCTACCACTCATAAACCATACCATTCTACAGTTTCTATAGCACGAATAGGGTTGACTGGGTTGTTACCACTGTTTCACAGAAAACTGTCCATTTTGATTGTTGTTAATAAGATAAGCTTATTTTGTCACCTTTTGTCCTCTACGAAGTCCTCGACGTAACACACTACAAAAAGGATTGGAATAAGATTTTACGACTGGCCACTAGTCTTAAATTGATAATCTCTAGAAAATCCATCCCAGGGCATATCATGTTATGAAAACTTATTCAATTTAAGTGTTGCCTGATCTCGAAATAGAACCCAGGACTTCCCTATCCATAGCCCATATATGCCACAAGAATAAGAAAAAAAAAAAAACATATACGCACTGACGCCTGTATTCCCCGAAGGGGTAGGCAGAGGTGTAACTAGTACACCCACATTTCACCGAGCATATCTCCGTCCCACGATGTGATAGGGGGCGAGCCTATCGCCACACTGGGCACAAACTCCAGACTCCGGGCTGATACTGAGCACTTCGTAATAGAAAAACCCAATACCACTTTACCCGACCCGGGAATCGAACCCGAGACCTCAGCGTTAGCTCAATTCAAGCTTCAAGAAAATATGTTTTAATTATGTTCGATATAATATGCACTATGTATTCTAATGCGAAATAGAATTATTATCCTACGCTAATCAGCGAGGCGTGAGATAAAACGATTTCTCTACAGATTACCTTAATTTGTCATCTTGTAAGCAATAAAATATTGGTTTTGTTTTTCAAATTCATTTAGGTGAATTTATATTCATCAAGAAAGTGTTCGGACACGGGTGTTGTCAAAAATAGACATCAACCCATAAAGGAAATACTGTGGGTGGAATAAACTTCATGCTAGAGTGGCCATAAGGCCCATAAGCCATCAAATATTAATGGATGAAAATTGATAGGTTTTACAAAGTGATTTCTTAGGTTTACGCAAATATTACACATTGAAATAAAACTAGTTTCTACGGATTTTATCGCGGTTTAATTTTAATTTTAGTCCCGACGTTTCGAAAGCTTTTTAGCCTTCGTGGTCACGGGAGAGACTGAGGTGTAGGCCGTCTCGAAAAGTTAATGTTACATTGACTACCTTCATTTTAAAATTATACATTTATTTTTTAATTATTTTAAAAGTTAGTTGACACTAGTCCGATCTACGCAGAAGTAGTCAATCAAGGTTATACAAAGCTAGCAAATTGTAGTGATGAAAAAATGGCATGTTGCTGGTGATTCTTCCCTCCTAGGGCTGTATTTACCATTATTGTGCCTGTAAACTGATCTTATGGAGAAATACATCAGAAATTTATCTTCAAAACTTTATCTGATTTACTAACTTTGCTGATTTAGAAAGTTTTTTTTTATTAACCTTAGAGGACGAGACGAGCAGGTCGTTCGCCTGATGTAAGCGCAATGCTTGCCCATAAACAAAAGCAACACCATACATCACTTTGAATTACAAAGCACTGCATGGCATTGGATAACGCTCGTCGCCAAGAGACATAAGGTGTTAAGTCTCATAATGCCCAGTAATTTCACTGGATTCATTGTCTTTCAAATCGAAACACAACAGTGCTTACACACTGCTGTTTGACGGCAGAAATAGACAAAGCGGTGGTACCAACCCAGACGGCCTTTCGTATACGAGGGACCTTCCCACTTTGTAATGTTATTAGTACAAGCTTTTTAACAATGTATACTACTAGACGGGCTGTTTAGCAGTACAATTGTATCACATAACGCGGGAGTTTGACAGCTCAAAGACAGGGAGCACGATAGGGGTTCTAGTTGAGCGAGGTGGTAATATTGAGTTACGGTCAATAGACCGTAACTTAGTAGTACAATTTCTGTGTACCGCACAGCTTGTCTAGTAGCATACATTAAAGCCTTTGGTTATTAATTACAATATTTTATCGACAACTTGAAAATGTGTATGGTAGACTGGGTACGGTTGAAACGGTGGATGGTTGAAACAAAGCGAATATCTCGCGAACCGTGCGTGAAGAGGTGAGGGGTCCAAGGGGAGAATGAAGCGGGTGACAAGTCGAAACACGAATTTTAGTGTTGCGTTGCTCATCGCGCTATACTTGTGTATAGGAGGCCCCATTGTTTATGACTGAAAAGTAAGTATTTTTAGTCATACATTTTTGCAATTATTATAGTTTTGATTAAAGTTGCAGTATTGAGTGTTTTGTATCGTTGTAATTGAAGTTTGTAGAATACGCCAGTATGATAAGTTTTTATTTAAATTTATTATCTTTTTTACTGTGAACCGTTATATACCTAGAAGGAGGTTGGGGACAGTTGAAACATTATTTGTGGGTACGGTAGAAACAGTTACTTTATTTAATTTTCTTGTTTCTTAGATGTCAAGGGTACGCCAAAGAAAGACTACGAGAGGTCAGGCTGACTTATCAACGTACAAACAAGCCTATGAAGATGTGAAAGCGGGATCTTCAGCGGCACAGCTTCTGAACAGCGGCAGAAAAAAATGGACTGAACCACTGTTCCCTGTTGAGGTCGTCTTCTTCAGTCGTACACTCTTGACAGAGTGGTCGTGGTTTATGATGATCGATGTTGGATTACTACTAGGTAGGTTACAGAAGCTTTTGCGATGCGTATCCATTGATTTCTGTTGGTTGCGTCGCGCGAGCATTCCACAATGGAACTTTGTGTGGCAGCTTTGATGTAATCTGTCCAGCGTGTTGGAGATCAGCCACAGGATCGTTTCCCTTCCCTGACACCTGGAACCCTGGACCCTTAGACGCTCCATAGACTCTAGGTTACGGATGACATGGCCGAAATATTTGAGAATTCGTATTTGCACAGTCGACGATAATCTTTCTTTGATTTTGAGCTCTTGGAGTATGGAGACGTTTGTAAGATGCGCAGTCCAGGGTATTCTCAATAGTCGCCTCCAGCACCACATCTCCAGCGCTTTTTTTTCTCTGCTCCATAAAGCAGAATTGGGAAGACGAGACTTCTCATGAGACGGACTTTTGTATTTCTTACAGATTTTGCTAAGCATGCCTACAGCAGATCTTGGAATTGCGCATCTCCTTCTGATCTCATCCTCACAACCACTAGTGTTAGTAATAGTGAAACCGAGGTATAATTACCTCTGAACAACATTAGTTGAAGTTTTTTGTTAACTGGAGAGCTATAATCTAGTTAATAGTTAATGCTGTTGATTTTTAAGAGATATAATAGCAAGTAGTACACATATATTCCAAAAAATATATAATTACTAACATTTGTTTATTATATAGCTTAATTTGTACTTAATATGAACCTTTGAAGGCTGATTAAAAATAATGTTACATTATAAATATTGTGTTTCAACCGACCCCGGCATGGGGACGGTTGAAACAAATTTCTTTTTTTTATTATTTGATTTTACACAATAAATACAATACATTTATCCCAAACAACATAGCACATTAGTGGACAGATACACGGTCTTTTATATAATATATTTCCGTCATCGCTCCCTTAAATCATCCCGATGCTATGGACAATAAACGCTAAAATGTTTCAACCGTACCCAGTCTACCCTACCGCAACTCAATAGGTAGAGTTTTCGAGGAACTTATTAGAAATTAATTGCGGCTGTCACCAAAATCATAGAAATATATATTGATTTGATATATCTGTCAAATATGAATATGTTATTAAATTATTTATTTGAGAACATTTAGAGGTAGGATTTTTTAATCTGCTGATTTATGGCACGGTTATTGGCGGTTGTCGAAATATGCATAAATACGACCAAGTTACCAGCCTGGTAGTTTCCATTACATTGTATTAGGTCAAGTCGCTGAATGACATGATGTGTATATGACAGATCAGTTGAATACATGCTAAAAATAGCAGATTACTTTACTTACAAATGAAGACAATCCTCGGGTCCTTAATTTCCTTGCTATTAACTACATACGTAGAATTTACTTTTAAACCATAAGGCGTAATATGCGTTGAAGATTGTCTAAATCTTACTAGTTCTAGTAAAAGTACTAGAATGTAATCAAACCATCGGAGATGTGGTTAAAGAAACCATAATAAGTTGTGGGCAGTTTTTTCTATCAATGAGCGTTTTCGCTCTTATCCCCTTCTTACAGATATCTTCCCATGCCAGGGCTGGAGGGATGGTCTAGTCGGGCTCACTAGCCTTCCGACCTAGTTCACTGCTGAATAACTGCTAGATGGGGACTCTAACCAATTCCTTCGCCGATATACCGAATAAAAACCCCCGGTGGCCTCCTTCGGTGCTAGTCGCTCTTAGAGACTCATTTATGTACTCTAAATAGCATTTAAAGTAAATTGCCTGCTTCGTTTATTACTATAAAACATACCGTATTTTTTTTGGATATAATTAGTATTAACATAACTACAGTATAGTAGTCTATGACATGTCCACGTTGACAGTTAAATACTTACGTTGACTGAGAATACTAGTTAAATACCTCGGGCCGTTCACTTGTGATTAATGACAGTTTAAAGTCAGTAACTGTAGCGAAACAACATTGAGTGTCATTTGTATCATTAGCCAACTCACAACTGGGTTGTAAGGATGTGGGTGTTGGGTTCCTCAAACATCGATATAAAACCTTCAGAGCCAGATAGAGGTTTTTATGTTAGGGTTCTATACATTGTACCATAAATTACTAGCTAATAGTAGAGTAGAGTACTAATAGTAGACGATTCTGTTGTGCCTGATTTAGCTTAAAAAAATCTTCTTCTTCCACCTCATCCTACTTTCCGCCCTTCTCCCACTCCGAGTGGGGTCGGCGCAACATGCTTAAATATTTATGACATTAAATAAATAAATAAATACACTCAACAGTCACACACATAGTCCTGACCCCACAGGAGGTTAATCTGTATCGTGGGTATCAGGTACTATGAGGGACTTGCCAACCCACAACACCCAGACCCGAAACAAACATTTGTGGATTACACAAACATTTGTCTCGGTGCGGGAATCGAACCCACGGCCTCACGCTTCGCAGCCGACTACTCACCAACTGCGCCACGGAGGCTGTCAAAATATACACATTGGTGTACATTTAGCTCAATATAGGTATAAGAATGCTATCATAATATTATATTATACACTAAAAACTTCCTGCTAGTATGCTTAATACGATATTGAATCAATCTTTAAAAAAAAACATTCGTTTTTGAGAAAATAACACTCAAATTCACTTACATACGGTTCGCATACAGTACCTCTTATTTAAGTAAGTTAAAAGATAGAGGAGAAACCCAGCACAGTCCGAGTGATGGTAAATACTGGACATGGGCGACACACGGGCGTTTGTTTGACTTTACCAGTTTGCAGGTCCGACGGTCGTTTAATTGCAGTCGTAATGATAAACTTCTACTAACTGTTTCGGTGTTCTATTTGTCACAGTGAAAAACAAGGTTGTGTGACTTTAGTTTAAACTAGCTTTTGCTCGCGTTAATGCCATTTTCCGGGATAAAAAAGTACCTAATTAGCCTAAGTTACTCCTTATTACATCAGCTATCTGCTAGTGAAACTCCGTCACAATCAGTCCAGCCGTTTCAGAGATTAGCTGGAATAAACAGATAGACAAAAAAAATAAAAAAAACTGGTATATGTACCGTATATATGCATACATTAAAAAGCGGTTATTTTAATATTACAAACAGACACTTCAATTTTATTTATTTGTAGGTATAGATTATTATTATTATCCTGCAGAATCTCTGCAGGATTTGGAAGGAATGCTGAACAGCCATTAACCATTCTTCAAGACGAATAGGTCTCGGGATGAATCTCGATAAAACTAAGGTTATGTTTAACCGTCACATTCTCCCAAGACCTGTAGTCGTGGGTGATGCCACTCTCGAAGTTGTGCAAGAATATGTTTACCTTGGCCAAATTATCCAACTGGGCAGGCACAACTTCGAGAAGGAGGCGGATAGAAGAATTCGGTTGGGCTGGGCGGCATTCGGGAAGCTACGTAACATTTTCGAGTCGTCGATCCCTCAATGTTTAAAAACGAGAGTTTTTAACCAGTGCGTCCTACCCGTAATGACCTACGGAGCTGAAACGTGGACACTGACCAGCGGACTGGTCCACAAGTTCAAAGTAGCTCAGCGTGCTATGGAGCGAGCAATGCTTGGAATTTCTCTGGTGGATAGAATTCGGAATGAAGTCATCCAACAGAGAACTAAGGTCATCGATATTGCTCGCAAAATTAGCACGCTGAAGTGGAAGTGGGCCGGTCATGTCTGCAGACGGACAGATGGTCGGTGGAGCAGACATGTGCTGGAGTGGAGACCACGGTTAGGCAAACGTAGTGTAGGACGCCCTGCTGCACGGTGGACCGACGACTTGAAAAAGATGGCGGGTAGCGGGTGGATGCGGGCTGCTCAAGACCGGGATGGTTGGCGCTCACTTGGGGAGGCTTACGTCCAACAGTGGACGACAACAGGCTGAGAGATATATATAGATTATTAGGGAATTATGCTCGGCGAAATGTGGGTGTACTGGTCACACCTCTGCCTACCCCTTCGGGGATTATAGGCGTGAGTACGTATGTATGTATAAGGGAATTTAATTATAATGACCTATCCGCTAAGCAGTTATATCTCAGCGGGGAGTGCTACCGATTGTAGAGACAAAATTAGCGGGTTCGAGAGCCCCACGAGCATGCACCTCTGACTTTTAAAGTTACGTGTGAATTCCTTGCTTTCGGTACTACGATGCCAAAGAGAAGGGACATACAGAAGGACACATTTATAACACCCTTCTTTTTTCGGGGAGTTAAAAATATTATATGTGTAATTGGAAGATTAGCCAGTTTTCTTTTTACTATACAGCGTGCTCAGGCGGGGTGGTAGCAATAAAGGAATAAGTTTGATGTGACAAATAAAAAATAAAAATAAAAATGAAATACACCCAACAGTCAAACAATAGTCCTGACCCCACACGAGGTTAACCTGTATCGTGGGTATCAGGTACTATAAGGGACTTGCCAACCCACAAGACCCAGACCCAAAACAAACATTTGTGGATTACACAAACATTTGTCTCGGTGCGGGAATCGAACCCACGGCCTCACGCTTCGCAGCCGGCTACTCACCAACTGCGCCACGGAGGCCGTCAAAGTTGGACTATTTGTTTGCATTTTAAGGCAGATAAGGAAAAAAATACGTGTAGGTAGGCTAGGTACCATCACTTTTTACGTAGGCGAAAGTCCACCTGTGAAGGGACTAGGGAGTACCGCTTTAGCTATTTCTACCTCCAAGCAAGCTTTGGTGTAAGTATTCTAGTTTAAAGGACATCTAAGACAACACAGTTTTATAAGTTCTGGGTGGTATCGTAAGCTCATGGGCAATCGTGTCGCTTACCATCAAGCGAACGACCTGTAGGCCGATTCTCGTAATTTTAAATGTTCATTATCATTTCTTGACGCTGAGACTAGATCGGAATGATATTTTGAACATTTAAAATTACGAGAATTGGCCTACTGCTTGTCTCGGTAAAAAAAAAACTATAATGTCCTGTCTCTATTGATATGTTTATAATTAAACTTTTAGGATGTGTAATAGATTTACATCTCATACAAGACAGGTCCCGCCGCAAAAAATCACAATACGCCGCCGCGCCGTGCCGTGCCTCGCCGCTCCGCCGGTGTTTTATGTCAAAATCGACATGCCAATATGCCCTAACAATCCTAACCTCAAAATACAAACAGGCGTGTCGCAGAAAAATACACAGTGCCCACAGAACCCATAATTTATCTATTTGTTTGCACAACTGACGTGGCATCACAAAGAAAATTAAGTCTCTCCTTTTGTGTTAAATGTTTACAAATCTATCAACATCAAGACATAATTAATTATGACTCTAAATATTCGGAATAAGGTTGGAATTGCACCAGCAAGTCTGTGATTAGACGGAAAAGTATATTTTTTTGTTGTTTCAATCCATTGTGTCAGTATAATTTATGTTGTATGACAACGTTTGGACCGCCCACGTAGATTGGCGTTTTGATGGACCATAGCAAATGATATTTGTTCTATATTAACATATAGCCAACATTTAAGTTTGATCCCACTTTAGTCTATGCTTTTTGTGTTTATTTAAGGTTCCTGGAGTGTTTCTAATGCATAACGTAGCGGCATTTTCGTAGCTTGAAATCTCTTTCTTTAAAAATCCATAAATAGGATTTTCTATACATAAATAATACTTAATGTGAGTCCTATTAAACACACTTTACACAGCTTTGGCTGTATAAACTTAGTTTCCTTTGCTAAATCGTTGGAAGCGAATGAATTAAAAAGCAACATGTACATTTTCTAAACTCTTTTATTTTAGATTCGTTACTAAACCATAAATGTTAACGCTTACATGGATTTGCAGTTATAACAGTCGAAATCATAACTCCTTAACTGTATCCATACAGTATTTTTATTGAATGGTATTTTAGGTTGGTAGGCAGGTTCTTGAGTGCGCAGGTAAGTGGACCACGTGACTTGCAGTAAAGTCGTTTAGAAAAGTTCACATGTGTGGGATAAAATAGATCACGGCGAACCGTAGGCGGTTCAATATAAAGACTCTCACATATCATGTAAGCACAATCTCTTTTGTCTCAAACTTGTGATACTTTGCAATTATTGTATTAGTTATGACCCTTATCCCATTACATTGTTGGTATACAGATTGCTTCTGTGTGGGTAGAAGTAATTTGTTTAGCCAAAGATCAGGATGATGCATTGATGCATGCATTCATTGATCATCATCGTATGCATGGATCAGATTCTTATTTTCTGTTTCCAGTTGCCAAAAGTAGAAGTGGATAAAGAAATTAGGGAGATGGTTAGCAGTGTGATTCTGGTATTGAAACATAATTCTACGGAGGGTCAGGCGGCGGACTGACGTTCACATCTAACGATTGACGAGACCATTGGAAGTCTGTCTGTGTCTTCGTTCTGTAAACTAGAATACAAACCAGTGCTACTTCCATACGCACGCCTGTACGGGGAGTACGGGAAGGGGTAGGCAGAGGTGTAACTAGTACACATTTCGCCATGCTTATTTCCGTCCCATAAGGGGCGGGCCTATCGCCATATCGCGCATGATCTTAGACTCCGGGTTGATACTAACCATTTCATGATAGATAGAACCAATATCACTTTACGCGACCCGGGGATCGAACCCGAGACCTCAGCACAGCACTCGAACCGCGTACGCATTACAACTGCGCCACCTAGGCAGTCCCACTACCATCAGTCGCTATTAGTGCTACAAGCACTTTGAATGTGAGAACAAAATGTTTCACTAAAGACACTTTTACATGTTAATTACATTACAAAACCTGACAAAGAAAGACTACCAGTGCTTCGCAAATGCCCCAAGTCGGAGAAGAAGCACCGAGAAAATTAGAAATGAAATCTAATATCTGCAAAGGTATATTACCATAACTGTAACCAAACATTGCTACAAAATGTCTTATAATTATTATAGAGCGGATTAATAGACAGATAATTCAAAACGATATTGTGTCAGAATTTAATGTGTTTATTAATTTACTGTATTACATTATGATAAGCTCTTATCCATTAAAAAATAGCACTAATTATTTAGAAACCCGCCTTCATAATATCTAATGTAAAGGTGGTAGGCCCCTCGTATGCAAGACGGAGTCTGGCTTGGTACCACCGCTTTGTCTATTTCTGCCGCCAGTGTGTAAGCAGTGCTGTGTTTTGGTTTGAAGGACATTAAAGTCAGTGACGTTACTGGGCATTATGAGAATTAACATCTTATGTCTAGGGATCACGAGCGCAGTTCAGTGCCATGCAGTGTTCTGTAATCCAGAGTTTTGTGTGACGTTGCTTCTGTTTATGGGCAGGCGTGACGTTTAACATCAGGCGAGAGACCTGAAGGTCATTTCTCGTAATTTTAAACATTCAAAATATCATTCCGATCTAATCTCAGCGTCAAGAAAGTTGCAAATGGCATTCTCTTAAACCAATAATCAACGTCAAATGCACCTAGCATTAGCAGAAGCATTATACCGTTTTAGCTTTAGTCAACTTTTATTCTACATTCAATCTCATTACGATTTATGTTCACATTTGACGTTGATTATTGGTTTAAGAGAATGCCATTTGCAACTTTCTTGACGCTGAGACTAGATCGGAATGATATTTTGAACGTTTAAAATTACGAGAATTGGCCTTCTGCTCGTCTTGTCATTCGAGCAAAAAAAAAGTGAAATGTCAAAGTCTAATCAGTACCAATATCAAAATTGTGAGAATATCGAAGTGGTGTACAAAATACACTGTGTTTATATCAATTTTCCACCAGGCAGCCACTTAAAGTAATTTCCTGCTTGTTTATACACCAGCTCACGCGAAGTGCCGATTATACAAATATCAACCAATATAGATAGACCCTTCATTTACCTAAACTCACCGGAAAATTGTAAAGAAATGGGAGAATTTATAGGGCATTAATAGCTCTAGAGATTTTGGTGTTTACGAAAGAGCTCTCGATTATTTTGATGCTCATCATTTAGGCTTAATTCGAATGAGGTTTTTTATGGCAATTACTGGATATTAACTCTGGATGTTAGGGGATACGTTTTTTATTATAATTTGATCTAATACGCGTGGAATATTTATGTAGTTGATGACATGGCATGTAATTACTTATTACTCGGTTTCTATAGGCTTACCTTACTAGGACTTGTTGATGCTTTACGCCAGAAATTTTTATCCTACTAATTTTAGAAGTGTGAAAGTTGGGATGTTTGTGAGATTGTGAATTTGGATGTTTGTTAGTCAATCACGCCTTAAAAGGGGAAAGGGGTTTGGCTGAAATTTGGCACACAATTAGACCTTGGATTAGGATATAGGCTATTTATCCTATAGGCTATTCCCTGGAAAAGGCTATTCACGTAGGCTGAGCCGCAAGCAAAAGCTAGTAATTAAATAAATTATAATAATATGCCAGTTAGGTAGTAGAAAAATATACCAAAACATGTTTGTACAAACATTTGAAATTACATTAGTAGATTTTTAGGTTTATAGTTTTATAACGACTACAACTATTTATTTACTGCCTCGGTGGCGCAGTTGTAATGCGTACGCGTTTTCTATAATGAATTGCTCAGTATCAGCCTGGAGCCTGGAATTGTGCACGGTATGGTGATAGGCTCGCCCCCATCACATCATGGGACGGATATACGCTCGGCGAAATGTGGGTGTACTGGTTACACCTGTGCCTACCCTTTCGGGGATTACAGGCGTGAGTGCGTATGTGTATGTTATGTGTAAATTTCATAGTTTATGTGTAGACACGCTTTTCTGTAAAAATCACTATGTTCAAAAATATGCTTTTATTGAGATTTTTCCTTATGCAGGGTTGATATTAGACCAACAATTCTATTAAGCTTAGCAGATGGTCGCTCTGAATCCCCCCAAATAATAAGACCATAACAATACCAAATTATCACATTTGAATTGGTGGAGCGTAAATTTGGCAAAAAAGCAAGCTAAGCAAATAGTAAGTTGTCCACACAAACTCACTGTATTACGTTATGTAATTTTAGACGTAAATATTGCTACCGTAGGCTCTTGATATGAATTGCAAACGGTACATGATTGGTTTTCATAAAAGACTTGCAGGCCCGGCTCTAGTTGCACACCTGGGCATTTGCCCCGGGCGGCATTTTCAGGTGGCGGCAAAATCATAATATAATATGATTAAAAATAAAAATCTTGTTTCACAAAGCGCCTAGCATACGGAAGCCTGGTTGGCTCACCGTCGACTTGTAGGAAAAAGGCGCCACACAGGCCCTTTGTGCATCATTCTTTTCTTTTAGTTTTTTAAAGTAATTAATCTTAAACGCTGGAGAGAGGAGCGCCGCTATCAAGTTACTGCCTCGGTTCGAAAAAATCGTAGATCCGGGGCTGAAGACTTGTATAAAATGTCAAGTCGCAACTCCTCATATCTGCTGCAGTATTCTTCTTCTTCTTCTTATCGAATGGTTAGTGGCCAACCTAGTGTCAGAGTTTTTCAAGCCACCCGAAGGCCTCCGACTCGGCTTAGTGACTGCTATCAGTCGATAACAGCCGGGACCGACATTTTACGTGACTTCCGAAGCACGGAGACGCTCTGTTGAAATACCACTAAGCGGTCACCCATCCATGGACTGACCGCAACCAAGGGTTGCTTAACTCGCTTATCGTTTACAGATTAGTGAGTGCAACTAGCTATGAGCGCCTCAATATTAATAAGTGACATAATAGCTGTAGCTCCTTTTACGAGAGATGGTTAAAAACACACGGCTCCAGTTACAAAATGTGTCGTAAATCCACACATAACCACGCGTCCAAAATAACTTGCAACTTACGGCTACACTACTTTGCTAGTGATGGGACTAACCATCGATAAAATAAATAAAAAAGTGTCTATTTCAAAAATATATTATTGTTGAACAAAGTCGGATTTGCAAAATTACTACATTTGACCAGAGCATTTCATAGACTTGCAACTTCTTTTATTTGGCTTCTTATATTATATTATAAAAATACTTTAAACCTATCTTTGGTCTCCGTTGTTTTTGAACTTATTATTAGGGTCTCAGTAATTATCCTTCTCAGGGCTTTATACCACGGCAAAATGCCAAAATGTCTTTTTTTAGGTACAAAAGCAGTTAACAATTCAAAACATGCAATTATAATAGATATATTTTGAATATTTATATTTTTATTACATTACTTTACTATTACTTTATACATCCTGAAGTAGAGTACAATTACTAATTTCTAGACGTAAATACCAGTATAAAAATCTAACAAAGTCTTCACACGCACAAGGAGTTATATTTAATAAAGTGTATTCGTAATATCCGAGAAAACTCTACACTAACGATGCGCGAAAAATCAGTGAAAGTGACATTTTCAATCTGGCAACACATTACCGAGTTTATTATAGTTTATAAATTAATACACAATCTCTATCTACTTAGTAAGTGTTAATGTGTGAGATAATTTTATTACTTCACTTCCTTTATAACGTGTAATTGATAGCCCAGATAAGTAAATTACAAAATATGTAGACTCTGGAATGGAGTTACTTCGAATTTAAAGCTTTTAAATTGTTTTATCTAGTGATAATTAGTTACTTAAGCGAATGTAGTTTAAAAATGGAAGTTATGCTTCATTAAAAAATAGATTATTTATATTTACAAGTAAGATTTTTCTTATACCTTACATTGTCCTCATTGTATTTCACAATATTAATTATAATGTATATGACTTGAAATTCACAATAATTATAATGTATACAATAAATTAAAATATACAAGAATTGGTCTCTACCAATTTATTATTAAATTAATAAACGTGACTGCCTCGGTGGCGCAGTTGTAATGCGTATGCGTTACGATTGAGTCCAACGCTAAGGTCTCGGGTTCGATCCCCGGGTCGGGTAAAGTAGTATTGGGATTTTCTATTACGAAATGCTCAGTATCAGCCTGGAGTCTGGAAATTGTGCCTGGTATGGCGATAGCCTCACCCCCTATCACATCGTGGGACGGAGATACGCTCGGTGAAATGTGGATGTACTGATTACACCTCTGCCTACCCCTTCGGGGATAACAGGCGTGAGTGCGTATGTATTAATAAACGTAATCTGGAAATCTTTTGGATACCTTTACGATGGTGAGTCTCGAGCTTCGAAATAGTTGAAAAATAAATCGATGGGTTTATCGATACCGTAATTTTTTACAATTCACATCACTAATCCACCTCGTTATTAATAAAGCGACGGCTTTATGACTGATATTCGAACTAAATGCACGTTTATTTTAAACAAATGCGACATTAAATTTGATAATAGCTATACACTTTCATTGCTTCCTGTTTCTATGGAATGTTGCTTGTATGGAAAAATAGTGTCTTACACCTTGTTTGTGTAATATGTTTACTATTAAACTGTAACAGAGATGCTTTCAAACATTATTACGATAGAGATTATTTTTATTCATTAAATGACGAGACGAGCATGTCGCTCGTTTGATGAGTGCCACACCTGCTCATAAACAGTTGCAACAGTCAGACCTTTATATTACAAAGCATTGTGTCGCATGCACTACGTCACCCCAAGACATAAGATGAAGTTTCATAATGCCTAGTAATTTCACTGTCGTCAATGCCCTTCAAACCGGAAAAGAACATTGCTTACATATTAATGTTTGGCGGACGTTTTATCGGTTCCTAAGGATTATGGAGTACGTGTTATTAAGCATTAAGGAGTTAGATTCTGATGATACAAATCTATAACTCAACTAAATTATATTCACCCATTACACTTTAACTAGTAATAAATATACTGCCTGGGTGGCGCAGTTGTAATACGTACGCGTTGAGCATAACGCTGAGGTCTCGGGTTCGATCCCCGGGTCGGGTAAAGTGATATTGGGTTTTTCTATTACGAAATGCTCAGTATCAGCCTGGAGTCTGGAATTTGTGCCCGATATGGCGATAGGCTCGCCCCCAATCACATCGTGGGACGGAGATACGCTCGGCGAAATGTGGTACTAGTTACACCCCTGCCTACCCCTTCGGGGATTACAGGCGTGAGTGCGATGTATGTATGTAGTAATAAATAATGTAAAGTGTTTGAGTAAATCATTGCATACAATTTACGACTCTGAGAAGAAATGTAACTACCAAATTCGGGACTTATATGATATGCTAACACACGTTGAACACGTCGTGAATGGTGGGAATCAAACCTGCGATCTCTTGTTTTTAGGGTTGCGTACCCAAAGGGTATCAACGAAATCCTATTATAGAGCCTACGTGTTGTCTGTATGTACTACCTTTAAACAGCTCTATCTTTTAAAATGTAATAGGTAGTCTGTTGAGAAAAAGAAATTCAATGAGAGCAAAGGAGGCCAAAGAGGTATGCAAGGATCGTAGCAAGTGGAAATCCGTTGTCTCTGCCTACCCTTATGGGAAACAGGCGTGAGTCTATGTATGTATATGTGTTATTATGGCAGGCTAATAACTAATAATAAAACTTACTTTTTTCTGCTTGGCTTTACCCCGGCATACACCAGGGTCCGCATTCTCATAGGCACCTGTACCTGTACTCATTTTGAGTGGTAGAGCCACGCTGTAGACAGTTCTGTCTACAGCATGAATGGGCCGGCTCGTCCAGGTCGTTGCCACTGTCTCACAGAAAACCGGCGTAAAGTAGCAGCTTGCTGCTGCGTTTCGTACGGCGAGTGAGATATCCGGAGGCCCAAATTCCCCTCTCCTTCCCAATCCCTAACTTATCCCTTTTCTTTAAGGTCGGCAACGCTCCCATGATTATTTTAGTATTGTGGGAGTACATAGGTGGTGGAGATCACTTACCATCAGGTGACCCACTTGCTCGTTTGCCGACCTATACTAAAAAAAAAACCATAGATTTAACGGTATTTGGTATTATGTGGGGCGGCCCCGCGCCGTCTGACCCCCACAGCCCGTAACGGGAACCAAGTTTCACCATTGCCTCGTCCGTTAATCAGCAGAGTGTACCACGTGTATGTGAGGGTGGCTTTGGGCCTAAGATGTTGGTGGCTCACTTACACTCCATTTTAAAATGAACAATAAGTAAAAATGTAAGTTTGTGTATGGAACCCTCGGTGCAAGTTCAACTTACATTAGAGCAGTTTTTTTAGCATCTCATCTGTATAGTGCAAGGCTATAAAATAATATTTAAAATCTGAATATAACTGAGAAATATGCAGGTGTGATCTGGATACGGAAATAATAATATCGACAACTTCACAATCAGACGTATATTCGCAGACTGGCGCAACGGTACAATTGTGTTTAAACTTATATCTAATTACCCACTATTTACAAATATCTCACAATAACATTAACTTAAATTAAAACACTTTCTTATTCATCAAATTGAAACTCGCTTTCCCTGGGGAACCAAATTCATTGAACAAAAGTAATAAAAAATAACTAAGTACAGTCGAAGCTATAACTGAATTAACTTTGAATTTTCACGTGGGCGACTTTTAAATAAGTCGTCCGAATATTTTGGGTATATAGACAGTGAAAGTCTAATGGAATTTGGGAGTGCAAAGGAATTTCAGGACGAAGACTTTTCCTTTTTTTTATAGCATAGGCCGGCAAACAAGCCAGAGAGATCTCCACCGCCCATATACGCCCACAATACCAAAAGAGTAATGGGTGCGTTGCCGACCTTAGAGGAAAGGGATAATTAAGGGATCGGGAAGGGGAGGGAGATTTGGGCTTCCGGGGATCTCACTCATCGTACGAAACGCAGCAGCAAGCTGCAACTTTACGACGGTTTTCTGTGAGACAGTGTTAACGACCCGTACGAGCCGGCCCATTCATACTGTGGACAAAAGTGTCTACAGCGTGGCTCTACCAGCTACTATTACGTACTGGTGGTCGAAATTACACATCTTTACTCCATATAGTTTTTATTCTTTAACGTAAACTGCGAGATTTGACATTCAAACATTGTCAGTTTAATGAAATGTAGGTATTTGTTACAGATATCATCTTCTTATTCTATACATCTTCTTTTTATATATAAAAATCAATTGCTGTTCGTTAGTCTCGCTAAAACTTAAAAACGGTTGGACCAATTTGAATATATTTTTTTTGTATGTGTTTGGGTTGCGCCCTGGATGGTTTAGATTCACAATTGGACCCGGTAGGTGGCGCTGCTGTAGTTGCGGGTTAAACCGCGCGGGACAGCTAGTATTATATAGAATTCTGTATTCCTCCTCCATATAAACACCACATTTCTCCATGGACGCATATTGCTTAAAAATGGGTCCAAAGTTTTCTGCTCACGTATTAATATTATATATTCTCGGGTTTGCACTTAGATGTGACCTGGGTACGAGTATAGACAAATATCGCTCGCTTTGTCTACAATGCAAGAGACCGATTGTTGCACTGGTTGACTAGGTTGTAAATTGCAATGGGGTGGCATCCATGCTCAGTTTTGATTCGACCACTTTCATTCTTGTTGGAGTGCATCAAGCTTATCGTTGGTAGTTGAACGCCGGAGTACTGACTCCCTTAAACTGCTCTTTAAACAATGCTGAAAGCCTGTTTTAGGAAAGAAAGGCAACCGAGACAGGGAGAGTCAGGCAATAGCCACAAGTCCATTTTGTATGAAATTGTATGGAAAATTAGCTCGTCGCGCTTTCTTGTTACGATTGCATACCGAAAGACGTACCTACCTATTCAAATACAAAGCGTACGTGTCGCTGACATCCTGTGTCGCGGTCTCTTGTCTCGGTCGTGCACCTCAAAACAGGCTTTAACGGTAAATTATATTTATGACATTGTGCTATAGAGTTTTGACAGATAAAAAAAGAGTCTCAAGTGTTCTACACGATATTAAAATGTATGAATTGCGTTGGAGCATTAGTAGAGACAGGACAGAATTTAATTACTTGACTAGGCTTAACTATTTTGGCTAAAGAAGAAATATTCCTTCTCTATCAATGTATTTACTACTACACAGTTCAATCCTTTAAAATATATTTAAATATAACGCCCGTATTATTTTAACATTGCCAAGATCGTCTCGTGAATGGGCTACACAAGCTTTGCTTCTAAAAAACGTGTCTCCCGACTCTACCACACGATTTTAAGTTCTAGGGTTATAGTTATAGGGTTACAAATTGTTTGTGTGGGATAATGTTGACAAATCATTGGGCTTGAAGTGTGTGGATGATATTATGCGTGGACACGCGCGCGGGGCCCTTGGAGTTCTGTAGAACTTCACTACAAAGTAATGTGCGTTGTAATTTGTGCGATAAAGGTTCATTTTACGTTGCAGTAATGTTACTAAGAATTTAATAAAAACAGCTAATCTGTGCGTATAGTGAAACTGGAATAAGTTCACGTCTGTTTAATATTTTTAAATGAGTAATGGATTTTTACATTCCCTTGTTTTGTGTACTAAAGTAAATAATATGAGTAGATATATGTCAATCCGATCTCGTTATAATAATATATCCTAAACTACACTACTTACTTTCTTTTTATCTTAATTTAATCATTATGAGCATTGAACGCTTCGATTGTTAAAACATACATATAAATACATACGCACTCACGCCTATAATCTGATACTGAGCATGTTCATAGAAAAACCAATACCACTTATACCCGACCCGGGGATCGAATCTGAGACCTCAGCGTCTGCCTCAGTCGTAACGCGTACGCGTTACAACTGCGCCACCGAGGCAGAGTGATAAAACAATACTAAAAATAAGACTGTAAAGAAAATAGTACACTTGTCCTGATTACTGTAATTACATATAATTAATGTTCGAACTCATGCATCAACCCTATTACGGGCGAACTTCGACCACTGGGTACTCACTAGTATTAATAACTAAGATATAATATACACCCAACAGTTACTCACATAGTGCTGACCCCACACAAGTTTAACCTGTTTCGTAGGTATCGGGTACTACGAAGGACTAGCACCCACGCCCAGATCTGAAAAAAAATTGTGTATCACACAAACATTTGTCTTGGTGCGGTAATCGAATCCACGCCCTCTCGCTTTGCAGTTGGCTACTCGCCCACTGCGCCAAGGAGGCTGTCAAATAATAGAATATAATGGTCCACCCCATACATGGTAATTCGTAAATATTTCCAGATCACAAACGATTGTATAACTACCTACTTCGGCAGTTACTCTAATGACCTCTTACAATATTCAGTCTATTAACAAATTTGCTTACTGGCAGTAAAATATTGATACATTTCGTATGGAAGATCTGTCACAATACTATTGACAGTAAGCAAATCAATCTTTAAATAGAATATAGGGACATTAGACACCAAAAACTGTCTGTATTTCTCGAGATACGACTTTCTAATTATATTTAAACAGAAATCACTCAACAATCAACAACATTAACGTACATTATGTTATTTATTATTTAATAAAAGATAAGGATTTATTTAGAACGTCGTACCTTAGTTGATAACACGCATCGTGTGTGATCTGAAGGCCAACTCTCGTAATTTTAAATGTTCAAAATATCATTCCGATCTAGTCTCAGCGTCAAGAAAGTTGCAAATGGCATTCTCTTAAACCAATAATCATGCCATTTGCAACTTTCTTGACGCTGAGACTAGATCGGAATGATATTTTGAACATTTAAAATTAAGAGAGTTGGCCTTCTGTATTCTATTGACCGAGTGTGTAATCATCTTGTGATTCCCCTTAGATTCTTTTTCTTCCTGGTGTAGAATCTGCGTTTCTACTAAGACGCTTCAAGTTCTTAATCATGCGGTATGATATTAAATGAAATTAAGTAGTCTTATTAATCATGTAGGCAAATAAAATAGCGTAAATAAAAACACCCTTATGTCTCAGGGTGAGGAGCGTAGTTCAGTACCATGCAGTACTTCATAATTCGAAGTTCTGATGGTTTTGCTTCTGTTCTTTTATCCTTCGGATATCTCACTCACCGTACGAAGCAGCAGCAGGAAGCTGCTACTTTACAACGGTTTTCTGTGAAACAGTGGTAATGACCCGGACTAGCCGATCCATACATGCTGTAGACAAAAGTATCTACAGCGTGGCTCTACCACTCATACCCCTATTCCCTTTCAATGGGCTTGCAATAAATAAAACTGCATCATCGCTTCGTAATTATTTTTGGTCCAACGCTGCATCGCTATATAAAATCAAAGCTTGGGTCCGAGTTTACAATGTCAAGCTAATTAGAAGAGTTGCCGCGTTAATCCGCGCGCGGCGTGCGTACGCGCGTCGCTCGGCGAGCGTTTAACGCGCCGATGAAAGGATTAAAAAAACGCCGCTTTTGTTAATGAAGCGCATCGATTGATCGACGGATGATCGGTGAAATGTTGAGACGGTAGTGTAATGGTTTTTGTTATGGTTTATTTTTGTACGATTAATAAAACATTTTGTTACGCTGTGTTTGTAGTTTTTTTTTAGTTTATTATTCGTATTATTCTGTAGTTACATAGAGATGTACGTCACTGTTTTTAAAGGCAAAGCCATCCATAGTTTATGCTTTGTAAGAAAATAATATAAACATAAGAATAATTTACATTCATGTCAAAAAAATAATCTTAGAAGTGTAGTTTTTTTTATTGTAACTCGTAAAGGTTGTACAGAAAATCAAAAAGCGTGTATTTTTTATTTTTATTTTTTTCTTAAGCACATCCACGTCGTGTATATTGACAATTTGTTATGAATTATCTTACTTAAGGTAAATAATCTGATATACACGACACTTATGGAGCGCATAACATTCGCTGAATAAGTAGCATGTAGTACCTAGTATTACAGACTTATACTACTAGTAATAAATAAAAGGAAGTTACATCTTGACAATAGGTAGGTACATCTTAAACAAAAACTAAAGTAAATTAAAAGTAAACAGTGGAACAATAAAAAAAAGTAATAATAATACTAAAACAAAATTTAAAAAAAATTTACAATAAAATAGACTCTTAATTCCACTGTACGTATTTAATATTTTTTTGAAGAGTCGTAATGAATTGGAAACATAGAAATTATAGGCCAAAGTAGGTACCAATCTAATAACGTCAAATTCAATCAAAACAAGTGATTATGAATGGCCAGTGTTTAAATCGTAGGGTACATGAAACTGTTGTAATATTATTCATATCTACGCTCATTGCCACATTATATCATTGATTGTTATTTCATGACGTAACTGACCCTGAGGGATGGCGCGAATATTGATTGTTTTAAAGTTTATTACCATTCCGCCTTTTAATAATATCAATAAACAATGTGTAATTTTCGACGGAGATACGCTCGGCGAAATATGGGTGTACTGGTTACACCTCTGCCTACGCCTTCGGGGATTACAGGCGTGAATGCGTATGTGTATGTTATGTGTAAATTTCATAGTTTTATATAGTCTTTTTAATTTATACCACCGAACTTAACCAATTCAATACAAAACGATGATAGCTAAGTTAGTTGACACGCTTTTCTGTAAAAATCACTATGTTCAAAAATACGCTTTTATTGAGATTTTTCCTTATGCAGGGTTGATATTAGACCAACAATTCTATTAAGCTTAGCAGATGGTCGCTCTGAATCCCCCCAAATAATAAGACCATAACAATACCAAATTATCACATTTGAATTGGTGAAGCGTAAATTGCAGGACCGTATTAGATAAGCCACGGTCTCTATCCGTCATTAAATCAATTTGTACCGAAGCGTGAATCGAATTTAGACCCTCCGCTCTGCATTCCACTGAATTATACTCAGCGTCGCTTTAATGACATTGCAAAAATGTGCAAACGAACGTCAACTCGTGTTCCCGCCAAGAGTACAACTTGTGGCGAACGAAGCAATCATCAATGTTTTTTCTTCTCTGATTGTGTTCTTTAAAAAGTAAATATTTTGTTTCTTATAAATATACAGTATTTGTTTATCATTACGTCGCGTTGCTACGTTCGATTTTATACGAGCAACGGGCTGTGGTTCCGTGGCTATGGAAGTAATTATTTTTAGATTTGGATTAAGGGAGAGGTTTTACCAAAAGTGATTTCTTATGTTTAGGCGAATATTATACATGGAATTAAAACTAGTCTATACGGATTTTATCGCTGTTTAATTTTTATTTGACAGTAAAATTCGTATAAACTAGTTTTATTTCAAAGGTTTTACCAATATTTATGCCGCATTTTTTTAAGCTATTTCTATTTATATCTGGTTATTTTTATTTAAGTAATTGACGAAAGGAGGAGATCGCTCGCCTGATGGTAAGCGCCACGCTTGCCCATAATCAGACACAACACCACACTTAACTTTGAATTATAAAGCACTGTACCGCTGGACTGCGCTCGTCACCCCAAGACATAAGGTGTTAAGTCTCATAATGCCCAGTATTTCCACTGGCTTCATTGTCCTTCAAACCGAATCACAACAGTTACACAATGTTGTTTAGCAGTAGAAATAGACAAAGCGGTGGTACCTACCCAGACGGCCTCTGGTGCCGAGAGACCTACTACCTAGTAAAAGTGGTGGTGACATTGCTTGACCTCGATAAACATAATTTTATCAAATTAAGCTGATAAAATTCACAATTTAGTCTTCTTTCGTTATTTTAAAAAGAAAAACACGTAAGTAATAAAATATAGAAATAAAGAGACAATTTCATTTTATAAGTCAATTTAAATTCATTTTATATGTATAATGAAAGTTGAAATGTGTTCTCCGTAGAATTATTCATTCTTTAAGCAATATGAGTACACTTTATATCTAACGGGCAGTCCGGCGTGTGCCAAGAAAATTTCTACACGCTTTATATAGATAGAGGCTTGTTTTATTAAAACACTGTTTAGATAGTGATTTCTTAGGTTTACGCGAATATTACACATTGAAATAAAACTAGTATATACGGATTTTATCGCGGTTTAATTTTTGATTTTAGTCCCGACGTTTCGAAAGCTTTTCAGCCTTCGTGGTTAATGTTACAATGTTAATGGTAGCTATTGTAACATTAACTTTTCGAGACGACCTACACCTCAGTCTCTCCCGTGACCACGAAGGCTGAAAAGCTTTCGAAACGTCGGGACTAAAATAAAAATTAAACCGCGATAAAATCCGTATATACTAGTTTTATTTCAAAACATTGTTTAGCTCCGTTTTAAACTACATTTATGTCTACGTACGAATAAGAGGTTATATTTTTGTTTAACTGCCTCGGTGGCGCAGTTGTAATGCCTACGTGTTACGATTGAGGCCCACGCTGAGGTCTCGGGTTGGATCCCCGGGTCTGGTAAAGTGGTATTGGGTTTTTCTATTACGAAATGCTCAGTATCAGCCCGGAGTCTGGAATTTGTGCCCGGTATGGTGATAGGCTCGCCCCCTATCACATAAGGGACGGAGATTCGCTCGGCGAAATGTGGGTGTACTGGTTACACCTCTGCCTACCCCTTCGGGGATTACAGGCGTGAGTGCGTATGTTATATATTTTTCATTTGAACATTTTATTTTTATTATAGAAAGCAATTGATATACAATCGACAGAATCTGCTAACTCTTCTATCGAAAAATAAAGCACAACAAAACGTTTCCCACCACTTTTCAAATTAAAAATACTTAGCATGCCCTATTATATTAAGTTAAACGTCGTCAACGTGGATGAGTGCGCCATCCATCACCGTCATACATGATCATTTGTACTTACCGCCATCTCGCCCGGAGCAATCCCGGTATTGAATCCCGGGACGCTCTGTTTGACTAATGGCAGTCCCGGCATCGGGCAAACTGATTTATTAAATAAATTAACGTCCGCCTGATAAACGAGCCTTTTAAAAAGAAATTGTGTTGCCAACATCAACGTTGCGAATTAGAAAACTTCCCCTTAAGTCCGCGACGTGGGTTAATCTTGTTTCTAAATTGAGGTTTTTGAATTTATTTATTTTTTTATCCTAGCTTGGCAAAGTGACTACGCTACACCTGATGGTAAGTGTAGCGCACTCCAAAAAAACTGTCAACCAACGACAGACGATGTGTCTATCGTAGGTCGGCAAAATTATGCCGGCCTGCCTAATTGCTTCTTCACACTCCGTTTAAAGGACCCCATATCTTAGGAAGGAGAAAACACGTGTGCCGGTAAATTATTCCACAGCTTGATGGTCCGGCAGAAGTAAGATTTTGCGAACTTTTTAGTTCTAGCCGAGATGCAGGAGACCACGAAGCTGTGGTTCCGTAAGCCAGCCCGCGTGGTTCTGTTAAGGAAAGGTGAGGTTGGTTGTATTTTTTGTAGTCCCTCTTTTGATCAGTACCGTGTAAATACCATACATTGACAGATGTACAATGCGAAATGTATTTTCCGGTAAATTTAACATAGCCTCAATAAACCTTTTGCAAAAACCTTTTGCAAAAAGGTTTATTACCTTCCCGTGCCGTAGATCATTTTTTTCACGCTCTATGGTCCCAATAGAAGAATGACGGGCCTCAAAATTCGCTCTAGCATAAGTCGTAAAGTTTGGGGCGCGTTGCGAAACAAGGGCACCACCCCCTGGCGAAATGGATACAATAAATGCCATAATTAACTCTATTCATACATCAAATTATACGCTTTATTTGGGTCCGAATGCCCCAATTTTACGTAAAAGGGACAATCATGCGAAATGTGTAGAAAACGTAGAGTTGTGTGCGTTTGACAGTTGGGGTGCGTTCATTTTGTATTGTTGCAAATGGCGGAAGGTCACTTAAATTGCGGAAATAACAAACATCTGCTCTAATTTATAGTTTACACTTAAATGAAGTTTTTTTTATACCATAGGGCGACAAACGAGCAAGAGGGTCATCTTATGGTAAGTGACCTCCACCGCCCATGTATGCTCACAATATCAGAAGAATCTGATTTGTGAGTGGTAGAGCCACGCTGTAGAAAGTTTTTTCTACAGCTTAAATGGGCCAGATCGTCCGGGTCGTTACCACTGTCTCACAGAAAACCGGCATAAAGTAGCAGCTTGCTGCTGTGTTTCGTACGGTGAGTGAGATATCCGGAGGTCCAAATCCCCCTCCGCTTCCCAATCCTTTAATTATCCCTTTCCTTTAAGGTCGGCAACGCGCACGTGTTCCTTTTGGTAGTGTGGGCGTACATGGGCGGTGGGGATCACTTACCATCAGGTGACCCACATGCTAGTTTACCGGCCCATGATATAAAAAAGAATCAAGGGCCATTTTTAGTTAGCTTGAATGACGAGACGAGCAGGTCACTCACGTGATGGTAAGCGCCACGCCTGCCCAGAACAGAAGCAACATACACATAACTTTGAATTACAAAGCACTGCATGTCATTGGACTGCTCCTTGTTACCCTGAGACATAAGATGTTAAGTCTCATAATGCCCAGTAATTTCACTGTCTTCAGATTCCTTCAACACAACAGTGTTACACACTGCTGTTTGGCGGTAGAAAAACAAAAAAACATCTGGGTATCAACCCAGACGGACTCTGGCATACGAGGGACCTACTAAGAAGTTAAATTATCGCCTGGTTTCTGAAAGGCTGATCGAATTAACATTCAACTAACAGAACTTTGATTTAACATCGCTGTTAAATCAATTAGTGTTGCTTAAAACGTTATTTAGTGAAAAAAAAAAATAGTATTTGATCTCTCTTTAGTACCGTTTGACATGCGATTTTTCATATTCATTTTAAAGTTATGTTAGCTAACATGTGTGTCAAATCAAAGGTGTTGATTACGCTTCTATGATTTTACATTTGATTAGTTAAATCAACATTGATCAGCCTTTCAGAAACCGGGCGTTACTGTCGCTGATGTTGCATAACCAAATATAAAATTCCATATAAAAAATGGCGGGACCCCAAAATATATATTTTTTTAATACAAAATGAAAATAAACATCTCGTGCCTAAAGGACTTTTTTAATTTTCTGCAATGAATACAACTCATTACCTTCATAAAGAGGGCGGGATGAATAAATCATTACTTTCTTTCCGGTCAAAATAAATTACATTTAGAATCTTCTTTGACTCAGTTTTTTTATTGCATAAGCCGGAAAACGAGCATGTGGGTCACCTGATGGTAAGTGATCTCTACCCATGTGCGTCCACAATACCAAAAGAATTATGGGCGCGTTGCCAACCTTAAAGGAAAGGGATAATAAAGGGAATGAGGAGGGGAGAGGATTTGGGCCTCCGGATATCTCACTCACCTTACGAAACGCAGCAGAAATCTGCTATTTACGTCGGTTTTCTGTGAGAGAGTGGTAACGACCCGGACGAGCCGGCCCATTCATGCTGTAGACAAAAATTTCTACAACGGGGCTCTACCACTCAAAAAAGTTCAAAAGTCTCTCAGTTATATAATAGTTTATTATGTGGTTTTGTATCCGAACTAATATTGCCTTAGTGACGCAGTTGTAATGCATACGCGTTACGATTGAGGCTGACGCTGAGGCCTCTGGTTTGATCCTCGGGTCGAGTAACAGTGATATTGAGTTTTTCTATTACGAAACGTATTCACTCACTCAATACTCACTCAAATGCCCCCTATCACATCATAGGACGGAGATAAGGTCGACGAAATATGGGTGGACTAGGTTACACCTCTGCCTACCCTTTGGATATTACAGACGTGAGTGCGTATGTATGTATGTACCACTAGATATAAAACAAAGCTTTGTCAGCCGAATTGATAAGCCTAAATAGACTGTTTTATTCGGTTATACAACTAATAAATTCCAACATGTCATGGGTAATGTTGTTTGGAACAAATTTATTGTATTTTAATAGTTATTATAATTCCGACTTTATTACCCGCCATGATAATGTCCCCAGATTATATAGTAGAGGTCATTTGCAAGTGTCTCTGATTCAATTCGTTATTTTATATTTTACGTCATATGTTTCGTGGATTATTTTATGAAATAGAAAGAAAGAAAGAAAGAAAGCATTTATTGGCAGGCGTTAGGTGGTACATGTATACATCTGATGTAGAAAAAAAAAACATTTTTATAAGTAGTAGGTGGGGGGGTACCTAGATACCCACCCACTGTGGACGGTACATGTCCCACCACGACCGCGCCAAAAGGAGCCAAATCAGCTTATGCCAAACATTAAATGCTTGGCGCTGGTTTTCATTTGGACCCATGATGTTGTTCGACGGATGTCAACCAGAAGCAGTAGTGTGTGTGAGTGTGTGTATGTGTGTGTGTGTGTATGTGTGTGCGTGTGCATGCGTGTGTGTGTTCGTTTGTGTGTGTACATACAAATAGGTGGTAGGTATATGCGAGAGGCCGTCTGGGTGGGTACCACCGCTTTGTCTATTAATGCCGCCAAGCAGCAGTGTGTTGTGTTCCGGTTTGAAGGACATTGAAGCCAGTGAAATTACTGGGCATTATGAGAATTAACATATTATTATGTATTGGGTGACGAGCGCGGTCCAGTGCCATGCAGTGTTTTGTAATTCTGTGCGGTGTTGTTTCTGTTTATGAGCAGGCGTGGCGCTTACCATGAGACCAGCGACATTTTCATCTCATCATACAAGCTAATTAAAAACATCTCAAGATAGGGCTTTTGTAGATATAGTTTTCATTGTTCACATACTAAAATAAGTAATCTAATAAAATTCATTTAAATTAATAACAATAATAAATACATAAAGCACATACACAGTAAAATAAAACCTGGCTCCTGTACTACATTTGTATCATGCATGGACAATAATATCGGCGACTATGAGGGTGTGCTGTAGGCCAATTCTCGTAATTTTAAATGTTCAAAATATCATTCCGATCTAGTTTCAGCGTCAAGAAAGTTGCAAATGGCATTCTCTTAAACCAATAATCAACTTCAAATGCACCTAGCATTAGCAGTAGGATTATACCGTTTTGGCTTCAGTCAACTTTTATTCTACATTCAATCTCATTACGATCTATGTTCACATTTGACGTTGATTATTGGTTTAAGAGAATGCCATTTGCAACTTTCTTGACGCTGAGACTAGATCGGAATAATATTTCGAACATTTAAAATTACGAGAATTGGCCTACTGGTGTCTTACTAACTTAGCCGGTCAACTGTTTTTTGTTGAATAGAACGAAAAGTACCTACATTAGTGTGTTGAATTTCTAATTACATGTAAGTAATATTGCATGCTTCGTTACTTGATTACGAATTTGTTTATTATAAATTGAATCTCATGTAAGTGAACTGAATTGTTCTTATGAGTAAATAAAGACTCTATAAACCTAATTCGTAGGTCCATAATATAATAATAAAACCAACCCTTGTATTATATATTTCCCACTGTTGGGCACGGGCCTCCTCTACTGAATGAGAGGGGTTAGGCCTTAGTCCACCACGTTGGCCTAATGCGGGTTGGCAGACTTCACATACCTTCGAAATCCTTATGAAGAACTTCTCAGGTATACAGGTTTCCTCACGATGTTCCCTTTACCGTTACAGCAAGTGATAATTAACAATTAATACACACACAAGGTACAGGTATTTCCATACACAAGAAATATAAGATCTGTATATACGAAGGGAGTGCAGCTTATTTCGCCCCATAATATGATAGGACTCACTGTTGTTGTGTGTTTTAAGGACTGAAAAATTTCACGCAACTTTAGAACCTCATTTTAAAGTCTTAGTGCTGCTAAGTGCTTCTAGACCGATAGTTATTATTTGTATTTTATTTTGTTGTGCTTATTGATGTGCATGTAGGAATCTACGACTGAATTTATGTATAAAGAAATTCATAGGTATTCATTTTTTTCATATACAGCCCATATCTCTATTACTATACTTACACCCGGTTTCTGAAAGGCTGATCAATGTTAAATGAACTAATCAAATGTCAAATCTCATGTCAAGTCGAAATTGAGTTGCTAGAAGCGTGATCAACATCTTTGATTTGACACACATGTTAGCTAACATAACATTCAAATTAATATGAAAAATCGTATGTCAAACGCTACTAAAGAGAGATCAAATATTATTATTTTTTTCTCTAAATAACGTTTCAGCAACTCGAATTGATTTGATAGCGATGTCAACTCAACGTTTTGTTAGTTGAATGTTGATTTGATCAGCCTTTCAGAAACCGGGGTAAATCTTCCACTTGCCCTTATCCCACTTGCAGTGGCGTTGGCGCAACATTAGCTTTAACACAGATACAGCAAGACTTGGCTTGTAGTTTTTAATACCGGTGGCTTGCGTGACGTCAATCCCTCTGGGGAGAAACCACCCAAACCCGAAGCATAATAATATTACACAAACATTTGTCTCGGTACAGGAATTGAACCCGCGCCCAATGCATGAAGGAGGCTACCAATACTATCAGTATTAAATAAACATCAAAATTTATCCATACAACTTTATTTAAACTACACTGAACCCACGAC
Source organism: Mimas tiliae (assembly GCA_905332985.1). Lineage (NCBI taxonomy): Eukaryota > Metazoa > Arthropoda > Insecta > Lepidoptera > Sphingidae > Mimas > Mimas tiliae. Next base: position 1,245,008 of record HG995249.1, read on the forward strand.
CTCCGCGAGGCTATCTAGGCAGGTAATTTGTGTTTACTATTTCGCGTATATATTCTGTAAGTATTCCTTACAATAGAGCGATTGTTAATTATTATTATAGTCCATGTTCCACAGACAAGGAAACTACATTCCGTGCAGGTGGGGACTCAGGTGGTATCGGTGGGGTCAAAAAGTCTTAATATTTTACTAGCATAATTTATTATGCAATTAATTACAATTTAACATTCAATATCTATAATTTATCTATTAATTTTATAGGATAAAACGTAGGTTTATAACTTATTAGCCTTTGCTCGCGGCTCCGCCCGCATGATCAGCATCCCATCTATCTCTAACAAAATTCATCATAATCGGTTCTGCGATTTAGGCGTGAATGCGTAACAAACAAACTTACTCACTTTCGCATTTATGATATTAGTTTGGATGTATGTACTGGAGATTTACTTAATATAATAATAAAAACAGAATCGAAATCCATTTTTACAGTTCTTACGTGTTGCGCGAACCAATTTACAGAGAGACAACTGAGATACTTCTATTTTACTATAGGTATATAGATAGATAGACAACATTAACAGTAATTCATCGATTTAAAATGATATTTCGGATATTGGAGAAATGTAAATACTTAGTCTTGAATATATTTCATGAATAAATTGTATTTTAAAATACGATCCATATTTGTTTTCCGTTACAAATCAACACTGAGATGATCGTGAGAACTAAATCAAACTCTTCATGAGGGGGCAAGGGGATTTGAATTTGCCGCGTATTTTCCCTCATTCCGTCCCATTGTCAATGCCATAATTATGTACGTTTTGTTACCCATACACGTTACCATAAAGTTTAAGTATGTTGTAAACCATACATGGTATTTATTGCCGTGTGTGTACCGTGCGTGCTATGATTGCGCAATTGTTTTATTTCATAACAAAGTTTCTTGATTACTTTAATGTGTGTTACCTCAAATCATTTATTGATTGGTTTGATTGAGGTTAGATGCCGTGACCTTTGACCGTGGGATGATGGGATGAGAATTGATAACTCCCCCCATACTTGTCTTGTATTATAACTTGTGGGAAGTGACTGAGTTGATGCAATATCAATATGCACCGGCCCTCATTCCCAAAAAGACCTAGTACCTACTTCTATGTTAAATTTTGAAGTGGATTTTGAAGTTTTTTTAAATGGCTTACGAAGTCAGACGAGCTGACGGATCATCTGATGGCAAGTGGTTACAGTAGCCCGATTATTTACAATTAATTTAATTCTTCAGTTCCATAATTGAAGTAATCTAAATAGAATTTGTAATGCGAGTGGTAGAGCCACGCTGTAGACAATTTTGTCTACAGCATGAATGGGCCGGCTCGTCCGGGTCGTTACCACTGTCTCACAGAAAACCGGCGTAAAGTAGCAGCTTGCTGCTGCGTTTCGTACGGTGAGTGAGATATCCGGAGGCCCAAATCCCCCTCCCCTTCCCAATCCCTTATTATCCCTTTCCTTTAAGGTCGGCAACGTGCCCATAATTCTTTTGTATTGTGGGCGTACATGGGCGGTGGAGATCGCTTACCATCAGGTGACCCACTTGCTCGTTTGCCCGCCTATACTATAAAAAAATAAATAAATAATGTGTAACATCGAGAAGATTTCGATAAAAATCGTTTTTAATAATTAAGGCCTCGTCCGTAAGGCCTCTTGAAGAACTCTTAACTTCATATTTGTGTTCCATAGTAGGCTTTTGGTTTTTTATAAATTATTGTATACGGGCTCGAAATGGATAATATCACGTCATGTTTAATACGAAATCGACATTCCGGTAATACTCGTATTATGTCAATTTATCAATTTAAGTTGCAATCAATTACAATAATTATACGACCAATCTTATGGATAAATATAGCAAAATGTGATATCGTTTTCATTGGTGCTCGTAATTACAAATCAAATTATCATGGTCGGATATATTATCCTCGGTGGCGCAGTTGTAATGCGTACGCGTTACGACTGAGGCTGACGCTGAGGTCTCGGATTCGATCCCCGGGTCGGGTAAAGTGGTATTGGGTTTTTCTATTACGAAAAGCTCAGTATCAGCCCGGAGTCTGGAATATGTGCTCGGTATGGCGATATGCTAGCCCCCTATCACATCATGGGACGGAGATACGCTCGGCGAAATTTGGGTGTACTGGTTACACCTCTGCCTACCCCTTCGGGGATTACAGGCGTGGGTATGTACGTGCTATGTATTCAGTGCATGTGGGAGTTATTAACTAGTTTCAGTTGAGAGCCACTTTAGCTATTTAAAACTTTGCGAACTCATTGGCGACTCGGACAGTGAACGGAGAAGTTTTGTCACTTCTTCGGCTTGTGGCCGTAAAATGAGAGGTTTACCATCCAATTAGTCGTACGAAAGAAAATGAGAAAGAAAGCGCCTGTTTCACCTGAGAAAATTATATATGACACCTTCAAATACATAAGTTACGCTTTTACTTTCAAACTTTTGTCTTCAGCATGAATAGTCCGGCACGTCCGGGTCGTTGCCATTGTCTCACAGAACACCGACGTAAAGTAGCGTCTTGCTGCTGCGTTTCGTACGGTGAGTAAGATATCCGGAGGCGCAAATTCAATTGGGTAAAATTGTTTAAGGGAATAGTTTCATTGTATATTTATTTTATATTGTTTTGAGTTTAATGGCTTGGTAATTCGAACATTGGAACTTTTAATTACCTACGTAAGGCCGCAGTATCGAACTCGTGTGCGCTTTACGTAGCATGTCACCGTATGTATTTTAATTGTATTTCTCTAGTTATAATGTAATTCTTGTAGAGATATAAATATCTAAAACCGTTATTTGGCCATGCATCTCTAAAACTATGTCTTTATTGCTATCTGTTACGTCCGTATGTCCCACTAGCGTTTTATTACGTCACTTCGTAAAATACATTGCCATCTCTAACACCGAGAGTTACGATCATTGCCGTTCTGCCAACAATATTGGGACAATAACGCGCATTGGCTGTTTATTCCTACTGTGTGAGGTCGACGCGACGTGTAATAACGTCCTACTGACTCACATGACGTGGTAATACGTCTCAACCACTATCTATGGGAAATATGAAAGCGTAATTTACTCTGATAGTAATTATTGCAGGGTTCAAAATTATCAAGAACAATAAATATGTCTTATGATAATTGTCAAGCAAATGTATTTTATCCATTTGATAATTTATTTGAAGCGTGTTGGTTAATGATAAATATACACACTTAAATATTTATTTGGAGATAGAAAGATTAAAAAGAATCTTGTAACAAAAGTAAAATCTTCCTGCTTATGTATTTTTTACTATTTACTATGTATGACAAAACCAGCAGTGTAATTTTTTTTTTTTTTTTTTTATACACCCAACAGTCACACACATAGTCCCGACCCCACACTAGGTTAACCTGTATCATGGGTATCGGGAACTACGAGGGACTTGCGGTCCCACAACACCCAGACCCGAAACAAATATTTGTGTATTAGACAAACATTTGTCTCGGTGTGGGAATCGAACCCACGGCCTCACGCTTCGCAGCCGGCTACTCGCCCACTGCGCCACGGAGGCTGTCAATTGGGTAATATAATCAACGGAACATGATGCTCATCCTTCTCAACTACATTTGAGTGGTCGAGTTACGCTGTAGACGGCTCGTCCGTGCCGTTACCATTGTCTCACAGAAAACTGACGTAAAGTAGCAGCTTGTAGCTGCTTTTCGTACGGTGAGTGAAATATCTGGAGGCCCAAATCTCCCCCTAGATTAAGGGGCTGGGAAGGCCCAATTTTCTTCTGGTGTTGTGGCCGTACATGGGCGGTGGAAAAAACTTAGGTACCATCATATAACCTTCTTGCTCGTTGCCAGACTATGCTAAAAAGAAATTAGATCGGATGTGAGTAAATCTTACTCTATTTTAATTTTTTGGTTTTTATTCATACGGACACGCTAACAAACATACCCATTTTACCATGAATACACTCATAGACTAAAATATAAAAGTAAAAAAACAAAAACGACCAGCCACTTTGGCGGGGTTTCGTGTGCTATTAAATCTTCAACAATATAAGCTTAACGCAGTATTCACAGATTTTTGATCTACTCATAAACTAGACTTAGTTATTAGATAATCTTGAAATGTACATTTATAATCTACCCTGAGTGATTCATATAAAGCATATCCGTGTGAATTGTATCGGGGACAGTGTAAGCAGTGTTCTCTAGTTACTAGGTGTTTGCCAGACCTCGTGTCAACGAGCAAATGAAGTCTGCAGGCATGAGTGCGATGAACTACTCGTATGTGCCTGACAGATTGAGGTTTCGGGTAATTGATTGAAAAATCACTGCCTCGGGGGCGCAGTTGTAATGCGTACGCGTTGGATACAGGTTGGATCTCCGGGTGGGGTAAAAGTGATATTGTGTTTTTATATTACGAAATGCTCAGTATCAGCCCGGAGTCTGGAATTGTGCCTGATATGGCGATAGGCTCACCTATCACATCATGGGACGGAGATACACTCGGAGAAATGTGGATTTGTATAATCCACATTTTTTTTATATAGCATAGGCCTGCAAACGAGCAAGTGGGTCACCTGATGGTAAGTGATCTCCACCGCCCACGTACGCCCACAATACCAAGATAATTATGGGTGGATTGTCGACCTTAAAGGGAAGGGATAATTAAGAAATTGGGAAGGGGAGGGGGATTTGATATCTTACTCACCGTACGTAACGCATCAGTAGCAAGCTGTTACTTTATGTTAGTTTTCTGTGACGTCAGTGGTAACGACCCGGACGAGCCGACCCATTCATGCTGTAAACAAAAGTGTCTACAGCGTGGCTCTACCACTCAAATATTTGTTTCGGGTATGGGTGTTGTGAGACCGAAAGTCCCTAGCGGTTCATGATACAGGTTAACCTAGTGCGGGATCAGAACTATTTATTTATTTATTTTAGGGAAGCTTACTTTTATGGTTTAGACGAATAGCTAATTACAAGCCTCCACCAATTCAATATGTGTGTGACTGTTGGGTATATTATTTATTGTTATTTATATAAACCTATTTTTACTTATAAAATATCGAGATAAAACGCATAACCACCGGTTTGAGGTGAAAATGTATTCCCACACGAAACGCATAAATTTCAACAGAATAAAATAAACACGTATATTGGATATTAATTTCGTCATACATTATTTATCAGTGCAGTTAATCATGAATTTTCTGCTGTGGAAATACGTACAGCCTGCGTGTGTCGTGCTATTTCTTGTAAATAGAGTTATAAATGTCCACAAATATTAATTTGCGCCTAGAAATATATTAACGAGTGCATTTCTACGTCTATATTTACCTTCTATGATACTAAGCAATGCGAGCCTATTGCTATATATAAAACTCATCGAAATAAGATGACAAGAAATGTAACTCAAGCAAAAAATGACCACACCTAAGCTCTGTGCAAGGGGGCGGGGCTATAAAAGTCTGTGCAGCTCGTTCATTCACCAATTCATAAAAATTGATTCATGATCTCTAGTTGACACTTAATACGTTAAATTTTTTGCGCGCTGCAGAACGACGTATCTCGATTTAGAAATTTAATATTTAGACATTAACTTTTATGAAATAAAGTTGATTTTGAACGTTAATTAATTTTTGTTGCGTGAATAATACCTTTGCATGTGTAAGTAAGTGGAGCCGTATTTTTGGCAGATGCATATAGGAGTTATCGTTCTAGTTATCTTATTTCGATGATAAAACCGTAAATTTTTTCTCATTTCGAATTTTAACATACGCTAGGTCCTTCATGTGCGATAGGCCGTCGGTATTGGTATCACCGCTTTGTTTATTCCTCTTACCAAGCAACAGAGTGTAAGCATTATTGTGTTCCGGTTTGATACCAGTGAAATTACTGGGCATTATGAGACTTACTATATCTCTGGGTGACGAACGCAGTTCAGTGTCATGCAGTACATTATATTCCAAAGTTCTGTGTATTGTTGTTTATAGGCAGGCGTGGCGCTTACCATCAATCGAGAGTACTGCTCGTTTCGCCATTCAATCTAAAAAAAAGATAAGTTAGTTACCCAATGATGGACACTTTGCGACTTCTGCGTAGAGTTCCACTGTGATTCAGGCCGTGTTTACACGGATGTTGTGTTGTTGATCGTTATCATAATGACTCGCACATGTGGCCCGTCAGTGTGCGAAGGCCCTTGGGTAAGTCGAACACGAGGGCCTTGCGAAACTTGTTGCTTTTATCTTGTATCTTAATTTTTTTATAATATTAGTTGTAAAGAATTTTGTTGGTGCCATCATTGAAATAAGATGACAATAAACGCAACTCGAGCAAAGCAATAACCCCACCAAAACTCTGTGCAAGGGGGCGAGGCCTTAAAAGTCTGTGCATAATAATCTCTAGTTGACACTTTATACGTCTAATTTGTTGCGCGGTGCAGAACGTCGAACTAGAAATTTAATATTTAGACATTCACTTTTATGAAATAAAGTTGTATTTGAACGTTCATTAATTTTTGTTGCGTGTATGAGTGTTACGTTTGATTTTACCTTTGCATGTGTAAGTAAGTGGAGCCGTATTTTTGGCAGATTCATATGAGAGTTATCGTTCTAGTTATCTTATTTCGATAGGTGCGATACACTTTATTTACAGTAATTAAGGATCTAATTTATATTAGCTTTAAATTTCCTCATATGTGGTGGCTTTGAGACATCTACAAGGTGATAGGTCCCTCGTATGCTAGAGGCCATCTTGGTTAGTACTCACGCTTCGCCTATTTCTGCCGCCAAACAGCAGTGTGCAAGCAGTGCAAGGTTTCAGGAGCATTGAAGCCAGTGAAATTACTGGCCATTATGAGACTTAACACCTTATGTCTCGGGGTGACGAGTCCAATGCCATGCAGTGCTTTGTAATTCAAAGTTCTATGTGGTGTTGCTTCTGTTTATTTAGGCGTTGCGCTTACCATCTGGCGAGCGACCTGCTAATTTCTTCACTCAAGGTAATAAAATAAAAAGGTATTTTGTAATCTTTATATTTTAAAAACCCAATATCACTTTTACCCGACCCGGGGATCGACCCCGAGACCTCAGCGTCAGCCCCAGTTGTAACGCGTACGCATTACAACTGCGCCATCGAGGCGCAAAAAATATAAAATATACCTCGGTTAAAATAGAAAAATTGTGACATAGCGCACTTGAAAACACATGTAATTTGAAATAGGCATTTTGCACTACATCCTGTCACATGCGCCTGAGCATCCTAATGGACCTGTTATCCTGATATTCTGTTATCTGTTTTGATCATTCACACATAGAGCAAGCTCTTTGATTTTATATATTTGTTGACGTCACTTGGTATAATGAGATGAAAATATACGGTTTACGCCACTATCTGAGCTATATTTTAACTTAATAGAATGCAAATACGATCTCCTGTTAGTCGTTACGGATACGTGTCTTTACGCTTATATTTTACTGCAATTTGAAATGTCAATGTTCGTACAAGGCGTAAGGGATAGGAAATAGTGATTATAGATATAGTTATCTTCTATCTATCTATCTTTAATGACAGAGTTATTTTGATTATACATGAACTGGACTTATCAATTCATAGAATTCTTTCTAAAAATCGTAATGACTATAATATTGACTGCCTCGGTGGCGCAGTTGTAATGCGTACGCGTTACGATTGAAGCGCTGAGGTCTCAGGTTCGATCCCCGAGTCGGGTAAAGTGGTATTGGGTTTTTCTATTACGAAATGCTCAGTATCAGCCCGGAGTCTGATATTTGTGCCCGGTATGGCGATAGGCTCGCCCCCTATCACATCGTGGGACGGAGATACGCTCGGCGAAATGTGGGTGTACTGGTTACACCTCTGCCTACCCCTTCGGGGATTACGGGCGTCAGTGCGTATGTATGTACTATAATATTGAACTTAGATTAAGATTTAGTTAGATTACTTCTTTGTTATTCATATAATTTACACCTCTGGCTAGCCCTTCGGGGATTACAGGCGTGAGTGCGTATATTTTAACAATGAATACACACGTAAATTCGAAAAGTCAAAGGTAATAATAAAACGTGCCCCGGGGTTTCGCAATATATATTTTAAGTAGTAGAGCCACGCTGTGGACAGTTCTGTCTACAGCATGAATGGTCCGCCTCAACCTGCTTGTTACCACTGTCTTACAGAAAACCGATGTAAAGTAGCAGCTGTTGCTTTTCGTACGGCATCCAAATAATATCTGGCATCCAAAACCCTTTCGCATTCACATACAAGTACGTACATACATACACACTCACGCCTATGTCCCATCAGGGTAGGCATAGACTGTTGAGTACCACAAGCATTCACAATCCTTTAATTATCCCTTTCCTTGATGGTTAGCAACACGTCCATGATTCTTTTGGTATTGTGGATTTCATGGGCGGTGGAGATCGCTTACCATGATGTGACCCACTTGCTCGTTTATGGCCTCTTAATAAAGATCTATAAAAAGATAAAGGGATATTTATAGTTTGGGTACACAGAAGTTCAACCCGGAACACAAGTTTTTTTGGGTGCGGTGGTAAATAGCCAACATCTTTAGTAAAGATTTTTTTTTACTCATTAAGGTGTTTACATATAAATAAATTAGGTCTATATTACTTTAATATCGTTAACAATGGCGTAGAGATTGAAAAACTTATTAGATCTCAGTTAACCGGATCTGTGCACAAAAAATTTGGAGAAATATCTTTCCTTAGCATAGTTTTTGTAACAACCTTTTTGTCTGCAAAATGACGCGGATTTTCCCCCTTGGTAACTTAATTACTAATTTATGTAATTCAATAATGAATTTTGGCAATTACTTTTAATAAAGATAATGTGTAAATTACTAAAAACGGTTTATTCTCGTCTCATTGGTTTAGTGGCAGCGTATGAGAACCGTGAGGTCCTGGTTTCAATTCCCAGGACAGGCAATCATATTTTGTATTTGAGTTTTTGACTCGAAAAATCACGCATGAATTGTGCCGAAGTAGGTAAACCGATCACCGAGATAGGAGAGGAATAAAGATTGGTAAGGGGAGGGGCATTTGGGCTTCTGTATATCTCACTCACCATACGCAACAGCAAGCTGCCAATGTATGTCAATTTTCTCTGAGAAAGTGGTACTACGGTACTACTCGAGCCGGCCCATTCATATTGTGAACTTTGTCTTCAACATGGCTCTCATACATACACCTGTAATCTCCGAAGGGGTAGGCAGAGGTGTAACCAGAACACCCATTTCGCTGAGCTTATTTCCCTCCCATGATGTGATAGGGGATAAGCCTACCACCATACCGGGCATAATTCTAGATTCCGGGTTGATACTAAGCATTTTATGATAGAAAAAAACCCATCATCACTTTACTCGAACCGGGGTTCGAACCCGAGACCTTAGCACAACAGTTGTACGCATTACAACTGCACCTGCAGTTGCTAGTTAGTCTATGCTTATTTTTTGAGTGGTAGAGCCACGCTGTAGACACTTTTGTCTACAGCAAGAATGGGCCGGCTCGCCCGGGTTACTACTGTCTCACAGAAAACCGACGTAAAGTAGCAGCTTGCTGCTGCGTTTCGAACGGTGAGTGAGACCCGGAGGCCTAAATCCCCCTCTCATTCCCAATCTTTTAATTATCCCTTTCCTTTAAGGTCGGCAACGCGCCCATAATTCTTTTCGTATTGTTGGCGTTCATGGGCGGTGGAGATCACTTACCATCAGGTGACCGACTTGCTCGTTTGCCGGCCTATGATATAAAAAATGCTATAAAAAACCTTTGCAACTCAACTGTGCCAAAGCTGTCAAATAACTACTCGCGTCACATTTTCAATCAGCACCCGCTCCGCTAGTGTCCTGAATCACACCTGATTAATAAAGCGATAAGCTATATATATATCGCTCCACTCTCCATAGCAGTGCTATTTATTAAGGTAATGTATATTAACTGCTCTCTGTCATACAAGATTATAAAATTTGCACGCTCACTTACATCATATACTGGTAACAGCAAATAGTCAGGTCTTACTTATATTACATTAGTTTTTGCTCGCAGCTTCGTCTGCGTGAATGTCTTTATCTAGAACAAGCCCCATTTTCCCCTTAAAATTTAATCTTCCAAAAAATCTTTCTTAGCAGTCTTTTACATTACACAAGCTATCATCCCACTAATTTTCATGATCCTAGGTGTAGTAGTTTTTAAGTTTCATGATTAATCAGTCAATATACTCGTAGATCAACATGACTGCCTCGGTGGCGCAGTTGTAATGCCTACGGGTTGCGATTGAGGCTAACGCCGAGGTCTCGGGTTCGATTCCCGGGTCGGGTAAATTGACACTGGGTTTTTCTATTACGAAATGCTTTGTCTGAAATGCGAGTCTGGAATTTGTGCCCGGTATGGCGATAGGCTCGCCCCCTATCACATCGTGGGACGGAGATACGCTCGGTGAAATGTGGGTGTACTAGTCACACCTATGCCTACCCCTTCGGGGATTTCAGGCGTGAATACGTATGTATAGATCAACATTCCTTTGGGGATGGGCGCTGTATGCTGTAACACAAGCAATAGCATAGTACAGCTACAGATAATAAGCTGTTAACAAAATTTAAATACGTTATGGAACATAGATATGAAACATGTTACTTGTACCTAAGAAATCGGAAATAAGTTAGCGGTCCTTCGTAAGTAAGTAGGTTCTACGTAAGCGAGAGGCCGTTATCGTTGGTAACATTGATTTGACGATTTGCCCAACAACAGTGTGTAAGCACTGTTGTGTTTCGGTTTTGAAGGACATCGAAGCCAGTAAAATTACTAACCAGTATGAGACAAAACAACTTATGTCTCAGGGTGAAGAACGGAGTGCAGTGCCATGCTGTACTTTTAAATTCAAAGTTCTGCAACAGACGCAACTGTTTATGGGCAGGCGTGGTTCTTATCATCAGCCGAGCGACATACTCGTCTCGTCATTCAAGCGAATATATAACCTTCAGTCTAACCTACATTTATGGCAGTGGCTTGTCTGTGCCTTGGTATTGCTAAGGTCCATGGGCGGCGGTAACCTCTTACCATCAGGCGAGGCGCTTGCTCGTCCAGCTGGGCAATAGAAAAAGTAATAGTTTTGAAAAGGGATTTACGGCAATGTTAATATGGATTTTTCTACATGCCATACTTCTCAAAATATATGCTTCTAAGTATAATAAAATACATACAGTATATTATCAATTTGCGAAATATATTATTGTTTTTGAATGAAAGTGACATGTTTGAAAATATTTCAAACTGGACTTCCCGAGGCTGTATTGCGTTTGAGCAAATAAAAGCTTTAACTGTACGTAAAATTATTGTTTTTCCACAGACCGGTATGGTCATAGACGCCTCATAACCTTATTTTCTTATACGGTATGTACCATATATAACATAATATGAATTATAGCCATAGGCCGGATAGCAGTAATAGCTCAGTGGGGCGTGGTACGGACTGTCGAGACGAAAGTCACAGGTTCGAAACCAGCCCAAGTGCATACACCTCTGACTTTTCTAAGTTATGTGTACGTGTTATAATAAAATAAAAATTGTGAAAACATGCATACCTAAGAAGTTCCCCATAGAAATTTCTAAGGTATGTGAACTCTGCTAACACGCATAAGACCAGCGTGGTGAACTATGGCCTAGCCCTCCTCATTCAGTAGAAAAGGCCCAGCAGTGGGACAGACTCTTTCCGTCTAAATAGGTCTTTACTCACCGCAAAAATATGTGATTTAACTGATAAGTAGAGTTGAAACTTGACAGTAATATAGTTATTTTCACCAACCTTCCTTAACTTTAAGGACCTCTAACAACCAACACATTTCAAGAAAGTGCGAAAAAACAATGAAAAATGTACCGACATCGTGCTCCTTTGGCTTTTGAGTTTGAGTGGCCAGTTTAAGCAATAGGGTAGTTGACTAGATTTTTTTTATTATTTAAATCAATAAGTTACGTTACTCAAAATCTATTGCAGAAAGAATTTTATAAATCGGACCAAAAATAAATAAGATAGAAGCCATTGAAATCCTGTAGAAGGGGTAATTGTCAAATGACAGACGATACAACCTTTGACGTCACTGTGTAAAATGTTCATTATAGTGCACGCGTGCAAGCGAGATAGTGAGATATCCCTACTACGCACCCACTTTTCCTCATACCAACATTTAAAGTCATAACTGCGGGCACATTTCTGAACCAATTTTGATTGTGTTTTAATAAAAGGGTTTCTTTTACGTATCATTTTCTGTTGCTTATAAAATAATGTATAAAATTCAATATAGGAAACTACCCTATTATCGGTGAAAATGGACATAAATCAGCCAATGTGAGCATTTATAATGACACGGACTACCTAAACTTGCGTTTGGCGTCTTTTAGTTCACTCGTCTATGGTTTTTTCTAACCAAATATAGTAGAAATGAAATGTAGGCCCGTCCGCGTGTGGGAGGTTTATTGCCGCCAAAGAATGTGAAACGACCGTTGTACGATTGTTGTTTTTTTACATTTAGTCTATAAATATTTTTCCTAGCGTTGTAAATACTGGAAAATAGAGAATAAAATGAATCGCTTGTTTTATTGGAAACGGCTCGTTCATTCAAGAGACATTTAATGCTACTTGTGTCTGGACTCTGGAAATTCTAGTTACCCCTTGGATGTATGACGTCACTTAACAAATATAGATTTAGCCCCTGTTTTACCACCTCTGAGAAAATGCTATTTATCAAATAAAATATAACATGATTAAATACAAAAGTCCGTCACATTCTGACATATATAGAAGAAAGATGTCTATTGACAGCCTCCGTGGCACAGTGGGTGAGTAACCGGCCGCGAAGCGAGAAGCCGCGGGTTCAATCCCCGCACCGAGACAAATGTTTGTGTGATCCACAAATGTTTGTTTCGGGTCTGAGTGTTATGGGACCGCAAGTCCCCCGTAACTACGGGGACGTAAGGAACTCCCTATACCCTGATTATTACAGCCCGGAAATTTACCCGACCCGGGGATCGAACACGAGACTTCAGCACAGCAGTCGTATTGCGTACGCATTTCAACGCCACCGAGGCCGTGAAATATATATTGTTTGTAAAATTACCTTACTAGTACAGGCATTTAGCAGGTGTTACTAATTTAGTACAGGTGGTAGGTGGGGCCGAAAGCCTACGTAAGGACATAACTCCTCCGTGTTTTGTCTATTATCACTAGGGTTGCCACACTTTAGAAATAATAATAGCATATGGTATAATAAGGCAGGGGCAAGGGCCTCCGCTTCTAATAAGAGGGCTTAGACCTTAGCCGATCAACCGGCCTATTACGGGTTAGTAGACTTCACATAATTCTTCAATTAATTCTAAATTCTTATGGCTAATTTTCATGCAAGTTTCCTCATGGTGTTTTAATAACTTCGAAAATAGTTGTAGGTGTGCGCGGGTTTGGGATGCCATTGAGCCCGCGACCTCTTCCTCGGTGCTCTGTTCCACTATCACTATTTTGAGTGGTAGAGCCATGCTGTAGACACTTGTCCGGGTCGTTACCACTGTCTCACAGAAAACCGGCGTAAAGTAGCAGCTCATGGTGAGTTAGATATCCGGAGGCCGAAACTCCCTCCCCTTCCCAAACCCTAAATTATCCCTTTCCTTTAAGGTCGGCATCGCGCTCATGATTCTTTTGGTATTGTGGGCATACATGGGCGATGGAGATCACTTACCATCAGGTGATCCACTTGCTCGTTTGCGACATGCCATAAAAAACACATCTATGTTTCCAATTTTCTATTTACTGGTAGTAACTGTAGGTACCAACCCTGCTAACGAGCGTAAAGCCGCCCACTCACCCGCCAGCAGTGTGGCAGCGGACAGATGTAATCGCGCTTGTCCCACAACACGCTCGTCCGTGAATGGGACTCATGCGATCATGGAACAAAACATACTATTTATGATAATGCTGAAGAGATGCGAGATTTCGTATGTTTTGTACTATTATTGTCGCTTACGGCTCAGTTTGTAGTAGCTTAGTCGTGGGACCATTACGTTTGATGGAGTGGTGGGTAGAGAGCAAAGTTGAATGCCTAAATATCGATAAACCGCGAATCGGACTGACTTTTTTTTTATTGCCTAGATAGGCAGACGAGCAGACGACCCACCTGATGGTAAGTGGTTACCGCCGCCCATGGACCTCAGCAATGCCAGAGCACAGTGAAGCCACTGCCTACCGCTGAAGGAAAACTCTTTTTAAGTCTCGCTTAAAGAAGGACAGGTCATAACGCTCGGGAAACACCGATGCAGGGAGTTCATTCCAGAAGGCCAATTCTCGTAATCTTAAATTATTGGTTTAAGAGAATGCCATTTGCAACTTTCTTGACGCTGAGACGAGATCGGAATGATATTTTGAACATTTAAAATTACGTGAATTGGCCTCCAGAGCTTATGTACCGATGGTTTCGTAGGCTTAGTAATAGATTAACATTGGAATTCTTTGGAACACAAAAAAATTATATTAGAAACCCGATTGCGTAAAAAGTATAGATGTGATAGCTGGAGATAGTTTTATTTATAGCATGAATAGGTTAGCTTGACCGGGTTATTACCACTGTTTTACAGGAAAACCGACAGTTAATAGTAGGTGCTTGGCCCTTCCCCTTCAATCCCTTAATTATCCTTTTCCTTTAACGTCGGAAGTAGGATATTAGGTTTTACATACAATTTGAGAACTTCCTAACCCTTCTTCATTGGTTTAAAATGAAGTGCACTGCTTTAGTCTTTGGGTTGATATTATGCAATAAACTTTTTAAATAAAAGCTTCGGTCAACGTTGCATAAAATCTCCAATCGTACGAATTACCATCGCTTGCTTCAATTACTAAAATTCCATTCAAAGCCTTGGAATATCGTGATGATTGTTCTCTTTGTTTTAATATTTGCGTGCTGTATCCATTCAGCAATAAATGATATAATTGCATGATTGTCCAAATAATATTTTATCGAATTTATTACTACAATAATTTTAATGAATAAAGCCCAATTATTGATTTTAAGTAAGTTGTTCAATATGCCGAAGAGATTTCTGCGTTTTATAGTTTTATGAGAAAAATCTACTTACTTATCTTAATATTCTTCTTCTTCTTCCACCTGCCCTTATCCCACTCGCAGTGGGGTCGGCGCAATATGCTTTTTAACACATGTTCCAGAATTATTTGGCTTGTAGTATTTACGACCGACCGCCTGCCTGACATCAACCCCTCTGTGGAAAACTTACCTAAAAATATTATCTTAAAAAACATTCCTCTCTATTTACCTTCTCAATTACTTTATATTTTATAATTATACCTACGAGTACTCCGATTAATGTTATGCCATTCGTTTTTAACGAATTAGTATCATGCAATCACTATAAGGTCATTCGAGCGTGGTCTTCTATAGCTGGGCCTGTAATCTAATGTAATCATCATCATGCATTCGTATTTCCGAAACAGGCGAAGGTTGCGGAAGCAAACCTTTAGTCGTAGTACTTGTATTGTATTGTACTTATGATGGGGACGTCTCCGAGTTCAACAGAAGAGTGATCAGCTCACGTTACTGGAACCATTTTACCCTTAATCCCAAATCGAATGGTTAGTGGCCAACTTAAGTGGTTTTAGAAGGGGGTCCCTTACATGCGAGAGGCCGTCTGGGTTGGTACCACCGTTTTGTCTATTTCTACCGCCAAGTAACAGTGTGTAAGCACTGTTGTGTTCCGGTTTGAAGGACATCGAAGCCAGTGAAATTGTTGGGCAGTGTGAGTGACATCTTATGTCTTGGGGTGACGAGCGCAGTCCAATGCCATGCAGTGCTATGTAATTCAAGGTTTTGTGTGGTGCTTCTTCTGTTTATGGGCAGGCGTAGCGCTTACCATCAGGCGAGCGACTTGTTCGTTTAGTCACTCAAGCTAATAAAAAATAAACTAATCTTAAAGTTTTTAAGCCGCCCGAAGGCCTCCGACTTGGCTTAACGCCTGCTGTCAGTAGATTATAGCCGGGGCCGACTTATTACGTTTCCTCCGATGCACGGAGATGCTCAGTTGAAATACCACTAAGCGGTCACCCATTCATAGACTAACCGCGCCAAGGCTTGCTTAACTCGCTAATCGTTAACCAATAGGGTAGTTTCCTATATTGAATTTTATACATTATTTTATAAGCACCAGAAAATGATACGCAAAAGAAACCCTTTTATTAAAACACAATCAAAATTGGTTCAGAAATGTGCCCGCAGTTATGACTTTAAATGTTGGTATGAGGAAAAGTGAGTGCGTAGTAGGGATATCTCACTATCTCGCTTGCACGCGTGCACCATAATTAACATTTTACACAGTGACGACATCGTCTGATCGTCTCAAATGACAGACGGCGTCGTTTGTCATTTGTCAATTACTGCTTCTACAGGATTTGAATGGCTTCTAACTTATTTATTTTTGGTCCGATTTATAAAATTATTTCTGCAATAGATTTTGAGTAACGTAACTTATTGATTTAAATAATTAAAAAAATTTGGGCCTCATAGTACTTGTACTTCCTATTATTGCTTATGTGTACTTATATTACTCATATTTTTACAATAAAATGCCAATTTACCTACTATTTCAAACTCAATTATTTGTTACAGGTAATACGAGTTATTCACAAACAATACGGTAAGAAGTTAACTACACTTTTGCTTTTCGAACAAAAACAAAAGTTAGACATTAGAATCATGCAAACAGCAAAAAACTGGTTCTAGTTACTCGCAAACGCGAGTCGCGTTCCGGGATCAGATTACTTCGAGTTTGTTGGCCGGCAAAGCGATTACGATTTGCGATATAACTTACCGGTTGTTGTGCTTTTTTGAGTGGATTTGTGTTGTTAGCCTTTATTGCATTAACAACTTCAACTGACAATGTGGCCGGTGCTTATGGCGCTCTAGCCAGAAATATGTATAATGTATTTATTAGCGATTAAGCACAGAGGCGCCTTTGAGAAGGCTCAGACCTCAGCTTGAGCAATCACTAGGGAGTGATTGGAGACAATCTTTAGTATCCAATACTGAACCACCCATGTAGGCATTAGCTCCAATATATGTGTGCAAATTGGTCCAATGTGGGGCCGCGACAAAATAGGTACTGGCTTTTCAGTAATATTCAAGGGCATAGCAACACTACCGAAATCCATAAACGGTATTCTTGTTTATTTTTTTAATCAGAGGATTATAAAGTAATTATGATTACCTATATACCACTATTGTTGTACCTAAGTAAGATCAAGTGCTTCTATAGCTTATGGGTAGAAAAAAAGTAATGTTCAAGTTTTTTTTTAGAAGGCTTTTAATCACGAATGATAATTTCATGAGAAGTAGAGCCACGCTGTAGATAGTGTCTACATGAATGGGTCGGCTCGTCCGGGTTGTTACCGCTGTCACGCAGAAAACCGGAGTAAAGTAGCAGCTTGCTGTCGCGTTTCGTACGGTGAGTGAGATGTCCGGAGACCCAAATCTCTCTCCCCTTCCCAATCCTTTAATCCTCCCTTTCCTTTAAGGTCGACGACGCGCTCATGACTCTTTTGGTATTGTAAGCGTACATGGTCGGTGGAGATCACTTACCATTAGATGACCCACTTGCTCGTTTGCCGGCCTATGCACTTAATTAAAAAAAAACACACCAAATGGTCTGGAAAATTCCGGAGGCCCAATCCGCACGTCTGGTATTGAGAGTGTTTATGGGCGACGTAGATCACTTACATGTAACTGACAGGTGAGGTGACACAATTGTTTGTTTCTGGACTCTGCTTTAAAAAAACTACCTAAAGAATTAAATCTTTTAACCTGAATATCGGAATTTCCAAGATATATAATTCAATTGTTCTTAGTGTATACTAAGTTATATTTAAGTAAAACAATGTATTTTTAATGTTTAAAACATGATTTAATCAGAAAACGTGTTTGGAATATTCATCACGATCCCATTCGCCAAGGTCATCTCGTGACCCTAAAGTTTTAAGGCAAAAATAAAATGATGGCAGTGATTTCTTAGGTTTACGCGAATATAACACATTAAAATAAAACTAGTTTATACGGATTTGATCGTGGTTATTTTTATTTTAGTCCCGACGTTTCGAAAGCTTTTCAGCCTTCGTGGTCACGGGAGAGACTGACCCGCGAATTAAACCAGGATAAAATCCGTATAAACTAGTTTTATTTAAATTAAATGATGGTATTTTATAGTGATCGTTTGATTGGTCTAGTGGCATATAAGCTGTGAAGCCGTCAAGATTCTGGGTTCGATTTCTGCGAGCTTAACATAAGGTACTCGAGATAATATTGTTGACTCATTTTGTCTTCAAAAATCCAGTATTTTTTTTATAGCATACTCTGGTAAACGAGTAAATGGGTTACCTGTTGGTAAGTGATCTCCACCGCCCATGTACGCCCACAATACCAGATACATCGGCGCGTTGCCGACTTTAAAGGAAATGGATAATTAAGGGATTAGGAAGGATTTGGGCCTCCGTATATCTCACTCACCGTTCGAAATGCAGCAGTAAGCCGCTACTTTACGTCGGTTTTCTGTGAGACAGTGGTAACGAGCCGGTCGAGCCGGCCCATTAATTCTTACCTTTACCTATTTTATTCTATTGTATAATAAATATATACATTCGGTTTCTAGGCAGATATTGCCACAAATTTCAGAACTATTATAAATTTATTTTTAGACACACAAAAAACTTTTTATTACACATATAATGACATGGCAACTAATAATCTAACACATAGTGACGTCCCCGCATTATTCCAAAACGATTTGTCGATAATTATAGTTAACGACTATCGACTGATGCAATACGGTTAACAACATTTTGATTCTACCGTCACTAATTACTTTACCACAAAGTAAAACTAAATCCTTTATTCTATCCGTACGTAAATGGACTTTAACGCACACGAAATAGATGTCAAAATTATGTATCAGATTTAGGTAGTTGAAGCTTTATGGATGGGGGAGCGAATCGTGAACTTATGGAAAAATAATTACCGCATAATATTCATATGAGCTTTGGGTTTTGTGAAATTACGTGTCTTCATTAATTTTGTATGTTTATGTTCACGCTATTTGTCTTTTTAAAAATGTAGGCAGAAGTGGTTTGGTATTATTCATCAAAATGTGAAGACATTTTTTTTAAACTACTTCAAATAATGAGGTAGTCAGTTATTCGATGGTTGTAATTTTCTTGTTTTTATGTACATTATGTACCATATTCGTTACGGTTTACTTCAAGGATCTTCTTCTACCTGCCATTATCCTACACGCAGTGGGGTTGACGCGACATGCTTTGTCCAGTGTTGTGATCCACAAAAATTTGTTTCGTGTCTGGGTGTTTTATCCCCAGAGGCTTTGACATCATTTAGGCGGCTAGTCGTAAAAACTACAAGCCAAATCTTTATGTAACATGTATTAAAAGTATGTTACGCGGACCCTACAGCAAGTGGTATAAGGACAGGTGGTAGAAGAAGAATATGTAACTATTTGGATTATAATCAAAGGCATGGTTCCAGCATTTTATAGTACATTTAAAGTTTTTTTTTATTTATTTTTTTATTAGCTTGAATGACGAGACGAGCAGGTCGCTCCCCTGATGGTAAGCGCCACGCCTGCTCATAAACAGAAGCAACGCCACACAGAACTTTAAATAACAAAGCACTGCATGACACTGGACTGCGCTCGTCACCCCGAGACATAAGGTGTTAAGTCTCATAATGCCCAGTAATTACACTGGCTTCAATGTCCTTCACACCGGAACACAACAGTGCTTACACACTGTTGCTTGGCGGCAGAAATAATCATCAAAGATCATGAATATTTCCTCGATTTTTGGATTTATTGCTTTTGAAGTGAACACTAATAGACCAAAATAGAAAAATTAATAAATAGCGAGTGCAAGTGTTATTTATATTGTAATAATTTCTTATCCACATCTACTGTACACTTGCAGTTGCAACTAAATATAAATAAATAAATACACCCAACAGTCACACACATAGTCCTGATTCCACACTAGGTAAACCTGTATCGTGGGTATCAGGAACTACGAGGGACTTGCGGTCCCACAACACCAAGACACGAATCAATTTTTTGTGGATCACACACACATTATCTCAGTGCGGGAATCGAACCCAAGGCCTCTCGCTTCGCAACCGGCTACTCGCCCGCTGCGCCACGGAGGCTGCCACTTTATGGCCATAGGATGAAATAGGACTAAGAAATACCTAAGGACTTAACAGTCTTTCAGCATAGAACGTATGTCGTATATTTTAACGTGTCAAAACCCAATCACAAGCAGAAGCACTGTCAATTACGTTACAGTGACGTTTAGCAGTAAGAAAACAACGTGTCTTCCGTACAGGCTTTGAGACAGCACTCCTCGACGACTCCTCTCTTCCCCCGAGCGCCTCCCAGCGTCGCCCAGTGCCATCCGCGAGTACCGTACAAGCCGGCAGCATCCATTGCGCCATCAGACCGCTTCTTCGCACTTTCCTCCCGAATTCCTGGGCAGAAGTACGCCAGGGTATCCGCTAGTTGCCTTCCACAGTACCTTCGGGGCATTTGCCCTGACGTTAGCGACCAGAACGCAACTAAACAGACTAGGCGCATAACAAATTTCATTTTTAGATGTGTTGCCAGTTACGATCGGGAGTTACGAATGTGAAAGAACTCCGGATCGCTCCAATTTTATATCTAAGGGGTAATTAATATTCGTGTGTGCAGACATGTGATTTAATTCGTGGTAGCGTGCGTAGGTTGTAGGGCACCCTTGCATACATTATAATGTCACCTTGGTGTATTGTTCCACGGATGGCTTACTTAGATTTAATCTACATATCTTCTGGAAAAAACTGCGACAATCATAATATAAACACTAGGAATAGACATAAATTAGTTGGCCAAATTAATCGCTTAAACAAAACACAAAACTCCTTTGCGAGACTCGGTGTACGCTTCTACTACCTAATTCCTATTAATATCTTGGACCTACCCTTTTACAACTTCAAAATCACTGTAAAAAACACCTCGTTAGCAGGGGTTATTATAAAATTAAAGACTACTTAAATGATAGGAAACCATGGGTGTTAGGTTAGTTAAGGTGTTGCTAGTGCAATATGGCGCAATTCATATAATATTTAAAGTGTATAATGATTATTGGTTATAATAAGATTATTATAATGTAAATAGTGACTTTTTAAAGGGCCCAATAGGGCCTATGAAAATGAAGTTATTTTGATTTTGATAATATCTAAGAAGAACCATTTATTTTCAAAGGCGAATACGGCATTTGACTCGATTATTTTTAATACCTTAATTGAACTAACTTTCGTTCGCTAAAATCTATTATCGAAAGAATAATATAAATAAAGTGAAAAATAAATGAGTTAGAAGCTATTTAAATATGTTGGAGGGTATAGTTGTCAACTGACGAAAAGGAAGAAAGGAAAGATGTTACGTCACAAGGCAGGTCACGCCATTACGGTGCACGCGTGCGAGGGAGACAGTAAAATTACCTACTACGCACCCACCTTTGCTTGTCCCAATATTTAAAATATAAACTTCGGCCTCATTTTTTACCTAATTTTGATTCTGTTTTCGCAAAACAGTTTCTTTTTCGTATTATTGTTGGTTTCATATAAAATAATGTATATAAATAGACATAGTCAAATAGCCTATTCCATACACCAACTGTGATTTACTAAGTTGTGGAGGTTGTATTCAGGTGGTACTCTCGATATTTGGCCTTATCAATAATTGACAGCTTGATATTGTATAGTGTATAATCACGTGAGATTTTCAGAGGCCGAAAAATTACTGTAAGGGCAAAAAGTACTGGAGTCGTAACTGTTGTTGAAGTTGATTAATAAAAAATCAAAGCGATGCAAAAATATTCACCATCGGGAAGCTAGATTTTGTCCAGTTACAAAAAATAGTGACGAAATGAGAACCTCCTTTTTAAAATCGGTTGCAAAATACATCTGCATGAAAATTATACTAAGTTTCCCTATTCATGTTTTAATGTACGTCTTTCATCGGAGATCCTAAATTTCTCTCTATTCTAAAAACAAGTAACTGGCGCCGCTGCCAAAAGCTTGTCACGCTATCTCCTCCGAAACCTCTGGGGGTATGGGATCCAGACCGATACCAATCGATGCAGAACAATGTGGGAAAGAAAGTAAGATATGTCTCATATTCGTCGGACTTTAAGTTTTTTTGTGTTGTGGAAAAATATGGGCAAAGCCCCTAGTAAATAAAAAATGCAGAAAGTATTACTTAATATTGAGAAATATGCATATAATAAAGTTTTCTATGTTAGTAACGTCTGCTTGCCGAGACAGATCCTGTAACATTGTCCAATGAAGTGTATGATGTCGTCATCGGCACCTGCCCACATCTTATTAACCTGGTCCTCATGTGAATATTCATGAGGTACTGGGTATAAAACCGGGCCTTCAGACTGGAATATGACACTCTACCTTCATACAACGACTCGAATACACCAACACTGTACAATGAGATTCCTCGTAGCAGTTCTGGTTGCGCTGTGCCTGTACGATGCGGTGTATTCTCAACGCCATACCTACTGCGGCAGGAGACTGGCGGATACTCTGGCGATGCTTTGCAACAACAACTTCATCATGAAGAGATCGTCCATGCATCTTGATCACGAAGGTCCGGGATGGTGGTGGCCAGCTGAGAGGGCCCAAATGCTATCAGGGCGTGGAAAGAGAGTCGGCATCGTTGACGAGTGCTGCGAGAAACCTTGCTCCATTGAAGAACTGCTTTCTTACTGCTAACTCTGATATGTATTCTGTTTAATATATGTACTATCTGGATATTGATATAAATTGATGTTTAGTGATGACTGATTATTCCTAGAGGTAATTAATATACGAGAAATACGAGTATTGTTAATAAACTTTTCATTTTCCTGCATTTAGTTTATCACATTTGACGATCATTGTCACAGCCTCCGTGTCCTAGCGGGCAAGTAACCGGTTGCGAAGCGAGAGGCCGTGGGTTCGATTCCCATACCGAGACAAATGTTTGTGTGATCCACAAAAATTTGTTTCGAGTCTGGGTGTTGTGGGACCGCAAGTCCCTCGTAGTTCCTGATACCCACGATACAGGTTTACCTAGTATGGGGTCAGGACTATGTGCGTGACTGTTGGGTGTTTTTTTTTATTATTGTGAAACAGTGGATGAATTCCCGGCGTGGTTTCATTCGATGCCTGGTGTTTTTATCACTGTTAAGCACTGATGATTATTTTGTATTGAATGTTAGATGTACAAAATGTGCTAAATTATAATTTGAAGTCTAACCCAGCAATCCAGGATCTAGCCTCTGGTGTTAGCTGTAAAAAGTCTTTGAAACCTCCTACAAAGTATGTATTTGACCATTCTTCAACGATGTTCCGGGTAGTTTGAGGAGGTTCCACAATCACAAACCGACGAATCGGTGATACTGTTAGGATTATGAAGGTAAATAATGTTATAATATGAACTCTCCGGTAGAAAATAACCACCGTAGTAAAAATAAATGATGTTATTACACTCATAATAATGCTGAGGGAGTTTCTTGCACCGCTTCTTCTCCACAGCTGTAACACGTTCCGAAGCGGTAGTAGTATATCTACAATATAATTGACGATTTAAAAGATCTTGGAAAAGGCTATTTAAATAAAGAATATTTTGACTTTGACTTTGACTTTGACATATGGTAGACAAAAAGATGTTTTCTACTCACAAACAATCTCAATACATATTGGATAGCGACCACCATACTAGTTGCGTTCAGGATCTACAGGCCGGCATAATTTTGCCGACCGTCGATGGTCGCATCGTCTCTTGACGGTGGACTTTATTTTTGGACGCTACTGTACTTACCAGGTTCAGCGTAGTCACTATGCCGTGCCAGGATTTAAAAAAGCATTTATATACATTAATGCAGTGATAGCTCAGGTGGGAGTGGTATGGACTGTCGAGACGAAAGCCGCAGGTTCGAAACCAGCCCCAAGAGCATACACCTCTGACTTTTCTAAGTTACGTGTATATTAATTGTTAATTATCACTTGCTTTAACGGTGAAGGAAACATCGTGAGAAAACCTACATACCTAAGAAGTTCTCCATAAGAATTTCGAAGGTATGTGAAGTCTACCAACCTGCATTAGGCCAGCGTGGTGGATTACGGCCTAACCCCTCTCATTCAGTAGAGGAGGCCCGTACCCAGCTGTGGGACATGTATAATACAGGGCTAGTATTAGTTTAATATATACATTACTCACGCCTGTAATCCCCGAAGAGGTAGGCAGAGGTGTAGTGAGGTAGCCAGTACACCCACATTTCCGCGAGCGTATCTATATCCCATGATGTGATAAGGGGCGAGCCTATCGCCATACCGGGCACAATTCCAGACTCCGGGGTGATGCTGAGCATTTCGTAATAGACAAACCCAATATCACTGTTATCCGACCCGGGGATCGAACCCGAGACCTGAGCTTCAGCCTCAGTCGTAACGCTTACGCATTACAACTGCGACACTGACGCATTTACATGTTTCACCAATAGAGCACTGTCTGCAAATATTTCATTAGGTAGCAGGTTTCTCGCTTGTGAGTAACTGTCTGGGGTACACAGGCATCACTGCTTCGTCTATACCTGCCGCAAATTATAAATGTGACAGCACTATTATGTAACGGTCTGAGAGACTTTGAAGCCAGCGAAATTACTGGGCATTATTAGACTTAACATCTTATGTTTTCTATGCTTGCGCATTCCAATGCCATGCAGTACTAAGTAATTTTAAACCACCTTTTTGAGGGGTAGATCCACGTTTTAGACACTTTTGTCTACAGCATGAATGGATCGGCTCGATCGAGTTGTTACCACTGTCTCACAGAAAACCGACGTAAAGTAGCAGCAGCACGTAAAGTGACAAAACTATCTACAGCTTATATACCACTAAAATTAGGTGTTTTTTTTTCATCAAAAATCTCCTATGATGATTGTCCAATCTGGGAAACGAACCTCAATAGTCTTAAATCCTAAAGACACTGCCATTAGAGCAAAAAGGCGATGAGCTGTGAGCTGTAGGGTATAATAAAATTTAACCCCTCAATAAAGTAAAAGAACGGGTACATTAATCAGGGACGGCGACCGTCACCCTCGATAAAAGGTGTCGATGTAATAAGAAACTAAATTCTGTCGATAATTATCACAGCACTGTCTCTTGCAGCTTAAAACTCCGATTGTGGCAGAAGAGATCAGCGTTTGTATGAAGATTTTCTGTTTTATTTATTTTGTTTATTGCGTTTTGCTATGGTTTGAATAACCAAATTTATTCGCCTCATTGGTCTAGTGGCTGCGTACTTAGGCTGATAACCGTGAGGTCCTGGTTTTAATTCTTAGATTGGGCAAACACAATTTGTATTTCATTCCAAAAATCATACATGATTTACCCGGGATTGGAATTTGTGCCCAATATGGCGATAGGCTCGCCCCATATCACATTATACACACGCACTCACGTCTGTGATCCCCGAAGGGGTAGGCAGAGGTGTAACCAGTACATCCACATTTCGCCAAGCGTTTCTCCGTCCCATGATGTGGTAGGGGATGAGCCTATCGTCATACCGGGCACAATTCCAGACTCCGGGCTGATACTGAAATATAATAGAAAAACCCAATATCACTTTTACACGACCCGGGGATCGAACCTGAGACCTCAGCTTCAGCCTCAGTAGTAACGCGTATGCATTACGATTTACGCGTATTTTCGTAAAACTCAACTGGTAACTGCACTAAGAGCGAACTGGAACTGAATCGTAACCGCCAGACGACCAACCTCCGGACGAAACGCTACAACAAGCTGCAAATCACGTCATTTTCTGGGAGTAATGGTATCAACCCGGTCGAACCGGCCCATTCATACTGTAGAAAAAAAGGTCTGCAGCGTGGCCACTTAAAGTCTAAATAGACTCTAGACTCTATTTATATATATTTATTATTATATTGCCCCACTGCTGGGCAAAGGTCTCCCTCAACTACTTCCAATGTTCTATCCAACTGTTGTCGCGCCACCTCTTTCGGGATCTACTTCGTCGCCATCTACCATCTTCGGGCACCCATTGAGTTACAGTCCTGGCCGACCTTTCCGGATGCATTACACAATTTAAACTAAAGTTAAAACACTTAGAGTTTAGTTTAGTGGTAGAGCTACGCTGTAGACAATTTCGGCTACAGCATGAATGGGCCGGCTCGTCCGGATCGTTACCACTATCTCACAGAAAACCGGCGTAAAGTAGCAGCTTGCTGCTGTGTTTCGTACGGTGAGTGTGATATCCGGAGGCCCAAATCCCCCTTCCCTTCCCAATCCCTTATTATCCCTTTCCTATAAGATCGGCAACGTGCCCATATTTTTTTTGTATTGTGAGCGTACATGGGCGGTGGAGATCGCTTACCGTCGGGTGACCCACTTGCTCGTTTGCTGGCCTATGCTATAAAAAAAATACTTTTTTAATCGCCATCCGTTTCCAACTCGCACCGATACAAGCTCCACAGGGGTCGTTTAATTTATATGAAGGCTCTATTATAGAGTTGGCTGGCTCTCTGTATCGCTTCTACGTGTTCAATGCTAAAATTACGTTTCAAATAAATAAATAAAATAAATAAATACACCCAACAGTCACACACCTGTATCCTGGGTATCAAGAACTACAAGGGACTTGCGGTCCCACAACACCCAGACCCGAGACAAATATTTGTGGATCAGACAAACATTTGTCAAGGTGCGGGAATCGAACCCACGGCCTCACGTTTCGCAACCGGCTACTCGCCCGCTGCGCCACGGAGGCTGTCAAATGTGTCGCGTTCTTTGTTAGGCTCGTTGCTACATTGTTTTATATTCGAAATAGGTTCATATTGCATTCTGAAATATTATGTTTTATTATTTTATATTCGAAATAGGTTCATATTGCATTCTGACATTTTTTGTTTTATTATTTTATATTCGAAATAGGTTCATATTGCATTCTGACATTTTTGTTTTATTATTTTATATTCGAAATAGGTTTATATTGCATTCTGACATTTTTTGTTTTATTATTTTATATTCGAAATAGGTTCATATTGCATTCTGAATTTTTTTGTTTTATTTAATTTGAAACCACAGTCTAGTTGAATAGAGAAATAAGTGTACAACCATTTTTTTTAGTATAGGCCGGCAAATAAGCAAGTGGGTCACCTGATGGTAAGTGATCTCCACCGCCCATGTACGCCGACAATACTAAAAAATCATGGGCGCGTTACCGACCTTAAAGGAAAGATAAGTAAGCGATTGGGAAGGGGAGGGGGATTTGGGCCTCCTATCTCACTTACCGTACGAAACGCAGCAGCAAGCTGCTACTTTACGCTGATTTTCTGTGAGACAGTGGTAACGACCCGGACGAGCCGGCCCATTCAGTTTCATAATGCGAGGGCAATTCCAGAGACTGGTGTTATCCTCCGTATCCGAGAATCCCTCTGGCCTGAATGACAAAACGAGCAGGTCGCTCGCCTAATGGTAAGCGCAACGCCTGCTCGTAAATAGACACCATACATTCTTTTAAATTACAAAGCATTACATGGTAATGAACTGCGTTCGTCATACCGAGACATAAGTTGTTAAGTCTCATAATGCCCAGTAATTTCACGGGCTTCAATGGCCTTAACACCGAAATACAATAGTGCTTACACACTGCTGCTACGGAACAAATAGACAAAGTGGTGGTACCAACCCAGAGGCCCTCTCGCATATGATAGTCCTACCACCTATTAATAATATACAAAAGGTTTAACGCTTCGTTTGTAAGATTGAAATGTTACCATCATAATATATTTTAGATGCCGTGGGTGCTATTTGAATGGTGCCATTGAAATAAACGATTCTCTTGTATTCCTGTCTTAAATCTTACTCTAACTTTTTATATGTATTTTACATATGTTATTATAGTTGTAAACTGGTAAATAAGTAAGTGGATCACCTAGTTGTAAGTGATCGCTACAACCCTTTATCATATTTCAAGAGAATCATAAGTGTATCGCCAATCTTAAAGGAATGGAATGGAGATTGAGGTAATGTGGTATTATTGTTGACCATACCAAATACAACAGCAAAGCTGTTATTACGTTGATTCCAAACAAGACAGTGGTACCGACCAGGTTGAGCAAGCCCATTTAGGCTATAGACAAAACTAGCTAAGGTGTTGATCTAGGTGATGTGTAATTAATGAATTTCATCAAACTAAAGAAGATTGGATTGAAATAATATGAAATGTAAATGTAATAGAAAGTAATATAATTGGATTAATTGATGCTGTAAGCGTTGGTGACACCTGATTCGAATTTTATCTAGCATAAAAGATAACTACAGTGACCATCTTGATCCGGAGAGTTCAAAGACTTATTCATTATTATACTTATACATCAGATATTGTTACATAGTCTGAAATTAAACTATAATCCACTGTTCACATCAAATTGTGACAAACTAATTAGAGTAGACAGAATACAACGTGTCCATTAAAAAAAACTTAGAAACCGACTTCGAAATAAAAAAAAACTGAAAAGTCAAAAATAACAAATTCTAAACAAACATTAAAAAAAACAGTCGAATTGAGAACCTCCTCCTTTTTTGAAGTCGTTTAAATATTGTCATTCATGCACATGTTAGCTCTAAGAATTGTTAGTTATCAAGAATACATTAATATAATACATCAATGTCCAAGTTACATATTAAACAGAATACAGATCAGAATTAGCAGTAAGAACGCAGCTCTTCGATGGAGCAAGGCTTCTCGCAACACTCTTCAGTGATGCTGTCTCTCTTCCCACGTCCTGACAGCGTCTGTGCCCTCTCAGCTGGCCACCACCATCCCGGACCTTCGTGATCAAGATGCATGGACGATCTCTTCATGATGAAGTTGTTGTTGCAAAGCATCGCCAGAGTATCCGCCAGTCTTCTGCCGCAGTAGGTGTAGCGTTCAGAGTACACCACATCATACAGACACAGCGCAACCAGAACTGCTACGAGGAATCTCATTGTACAGTGTTGGTGTATTCGAGTCGTTGTATGAAGGTAGAGTGTCATATTCCAGTCTGAAGGCCCGGTTTTATACCCAGTACCTCATGAATATTCACATGAGGACCAGGTTAATAAGATATGGGCAGGTGCCGATGACGACATCATACACTTCATTGGACAATGTTACAGGATCTGTCTCGGCAAGCAGACGTTACTAATATAGAAAACTGTTAGTTAATGCTATGTTTTCAGCATATTAGTATTCAGAGTGTCAGTGCGGTGTTATATGTTTCTCTATTTTGTCTACTGTGGGAGGTGTGTGTGTGTGTGTGTGTGGCATCGTAGCGTTTTAACGAGTGTTCCGCCTCGGATGAGTTTATTTGTTTGAAATAATAAAGATAATTTGATCGAGATGATTCTTTGCTATCTTTCAAGATGATCGGACCAGCTGTTTAAAAGTTACAGATGTTGTTCTAATTGACGGCAAGACTACATCACCTCAATCTTTGAATTACTATAGGTACTTTTAGATATCCGGGGGCCCAAATCCCCCTCCCCTTCCCAATCCCTTATTATCCTTTTCCTTTAAGGTCGGCAACGCGCCCATAATTCTTTTGTATTGTGGGCGTACATAGGCGGTGGAGATCGCTTACCATCAGGTGACCCACTTGCTCGTTTGCCGGCCTATACTATAAAAAAAAGAAAAAAAAATACTTCTAGTCCAGATGTTGAGATTCTTAATGCATAATAATTTCACTGGTGTCAAGGCCCGTGAATAGCGTAACAAACAAATTATACTTAACTGTTGCAGAAAAACTGTAACAGTAGTATAGTACCAACAGTATTTATAGGCATTGAAGCCAGACACTTAACATCTTATGATTCAGGCTGAGCGCAATCCAGTGCCATGCAATACCTGCTTTATAATCCGAAGTTCTAACTTATAATTGATGTTGCTTTTGGTATTGGGTAGGCGTGACGCTTACTATCAGGAGAGCGACCTGCTTGTCTAGTCATTGAGGCTAATAAAAAATATGTTGGCAGCTTGCCCTTTTCAAATATTTCAGCTTCTTCCATTAGACCGCATCCAAAGATGAGCGGGTCGAATCTCGATAACCGGGTTCTTTCCGATCGCCGAGACTCACTGGCATTGTGAATAGACGGCGTCTTCTTGTATAATTTATACATTTACATATATTTAAATGGTATATCATAGGGACTGTTCGTGTGGACATACATACGCACTCACACCTGTAATGCCCGAAGGGGTAGGCAGAGGTGAAGCCAGTACACTCACATTTCGCCGAGCGTATCTCCATCCCATCATGTGTTAGGGGGCGAGCCTATCGCCATACCGGGCCCAATTCCAGACTCCGGGTTGATACTGAGCATTTCGTAATAGAAAAACTTAATATCACTATTATCCGACCTGGGGATCAACCCGAGACTTCAGCGTCAGTCTCAGTCGTAACGCGTACACATTACAAATGCGCCACCGATTTTTTTTTTTTGAGATGGACGCTTGCTAATAGCCTGACAAGAGTCGGCTTTAGTCAGCGACACCGGACTTTCGGGCGAATGCTTGTAGGCACTCCAACCCTATAGGGACTGTTCTGAGGGATTATTGGGATTAATACTAGCCTTCGAATTCTATTCCTGCATAGAGCGCCACAAATTGGGATTCCATCCCCCAATACTGTATGTGGATGGCGTTCCTCAACAGTACTATATGCATGGAGTTCTCTTCTACGTAAATTACCCATTAAGGAAAATTAAAATTTAAAACCTTAATGTAGCTTGGACATCGGTCACCCACTTTGAAGAGCTATTAAATCGCCACAGTGCAGTGGTTAATTTATTTGGTTAGTGCTTGTTGTTTTTCACAAGCCATCGTAACATATTCTATAGATGGTCTAAAAGGCAGTTGAGGAATTTCTCGGAATAATTTGCTCAACTTAATAGTTTAAGGAAGTTTACTCTCTTAGCGTCGGCAAAGATGATAGATAGATAGAATATTATTTATTGCACACCAAATAAAGTAGGTAGCTTACAAACGAGGATCATATAGTAAGGGTGATACAAGGGTCGGTCTTATTGCATACGACAATTTCTTCCAGACAACCTTAGTTACGACAATTTGGTTGATTAGTTGATAGTTATGTATTTTTTTTGTACGCGATTGCGAGTTAGTGATCACCACATTTTCTTTCTTTAGGATTGTCTAGAAAAGACATTGAGTTGCCTTTTGTGGGTTTTGGTGCTAGTTATTTGTAATTCAATAATGGTCAGATGACAAGAAAGAAAGCTAGACGCAAATCCTCTATTATTTGGACTGATATGATTTAAACGGCAACACAGTTACTGGTGCCACTGCCTCGGTGGCGCAGTTGTAATGCGTACGCGTTACGACTGAGACTGACGCTGCGGTCTCGGGTTCGATCCCCGGGTCAGGTAAAAGTGTTATTGAGGTTTTCTATTACAAAATGCTCAGTATCAGCTCGGAGTCTAGAATTTGTGCCCGGTATGGCGATAGGCTCGCCCCCTATCACATCATAGGACGATGATACGCTCGGCGAAATGTGGGTGTACTGTGATAGCGTTTAATATTCAGACGTGGGCATTTCTGCGGTAATACTCGTACCCTATCAAGGTAACATAGAGTGCAGAATTTTTATTTTATTATATCATAAATCATTGATATTTCATTTAGTCACATTCATCCAGACGTGAACACTCAAGATGTCGTACATCTCACCTGTAGTACGTCAGAAATTGGCGTAGGTCTTCATTAATATTAATTGATTTGATAAATAAAACCATGGCAGTTCACGTTATAATCACAATCACACTCCGCCTTTTGGGACACCATCACTCTACACCTGGACATATTAGTAACCATGAAGTTCGCTCTGGTGGTGCTCTGTTTGTTCGCGCTGTGGCGTGTAACGTCATGTCAGGTTGCCCGTGTGTATTGTGGACGGCGGCTGGCGTGGACGCTGGCCACGCTCTGTCAGGAGGTGGACGAGGATGTGATGAAGCGGTCAGGAGGGGCTGTCAGTCCGTATAACGAGCAGAGCTGGCGCTGGTCGGCGCTGGGAGGAGTGCGAGGGAAGAGAGGAGTCGTCGACGAGTGCTGCGATAAGCCTTGTACTCTTGACGAGCTGTTCAGCTACTGCTAGTTCTTATTCCGTAATGTGATTGATTTTATGATATGGTGCTATGAATAAAATGTGAATCTTTAGATTGATTATTATTTTTAGACAATTTGTTGCCAAATATTTTTAATTCTATGTAGTTGGTATAAGAAAGTGTTTTCGTTGCCTTTTTCTAAATCCAGGTAATTGACGTGTTAATAAATATAGTTTCACTATTTGTGATACAAATAAAACAATATTAGTGTTGAGGTAACAAGCTTTCTAGGCGATTTTCTTATCATGTTATTTTATGCTGGTAACACTGTTAAAGATATTGTGCGATAAGAATCGAGTTATAAATTATTCATGGATAAGATATATAGTTAAAAAAATCAGCGAGTATATTTTTGTCCATAATCCACACCATGATTGGCCCAATTTGATAAAAAAAAATATATGAGGCTTACTTTTATATCATGACAAAAGTTTGAATTGCTTAAACTACTATACTTTTAGTACTTATCAGATTATCTTAAATCGTTAAAGAAGTTGACGAAGTACCCTAAACCGATGTGCATGTATTAAAAGTTTAATCAGAGTGAAGGAGACCGAAGAGGTAAGAGGTAAGAGGTTGCAAGTGGAAATCTGTGGTCTCTGCCTACCCCTATGGGACACAGGCGTGAGTCTATGTATGTTAAAGAAGTTGTAAGAAACGTGGGTTCATAATAACACAGAGTGGTGTATACCTTTTAAATACCGTGTAGTATTTTTTAAATTTTTTATTTGAGCGAGCTTTAGCAATAAAAGTATAAAATTATTGCCCTGTATTACATACGCCCCACTGCTTGCCACGGACCTTCTTAACTAAGAAAGATAGTTAATCCTTAGTCCACCACGCTGGCTTAATGCGGGTTGGCAGACTTTACATACCTTCGAAATTCTTATGGAGAATTTCTCAGATATGTAGGTTTCCTAACAATGTTTCCTTCACCAATAAAGCAAGCGATAATTAACAATTAATACACACATAACTTAGAAAAGTCAGAGTGTATGTTCTTGGGACTTTTGAACCTGCGACTTTCGTTTTGACAGTCCGTACAACTCAATCACTAAACCAATTTCAAACATGAATGGCGGCGCATTTAAGTGCGTCTCGACTTGTAACATTTCGCTGCAGCGAGAGGCGTGACTGACTGACTGAGAAACACGCGTAACAATCATTCAAGTGTGGACGGTTCTCGAATGTTACAACCTAACAGTCACGGAGCAATACGCTTTGAGACTCGGTCACATTTTGCCATGACAAGTCATTTAAGGTTTTGTATATATTTTAATCGACTTCAAAAAACGAGGAGGTTCTCAATTCGGGCGATTGTTTTTGCTTTTTTTTCATGTATGTTTTTTTTATGGAATAGACCGGCAAACGAGCAAGTGGGTCACCTGATGGTAAGTGATCTCCACTGCCATGTACGCCCACAATACTAAAATAATCATGGACGCGTTGCCGACCTTAAAGGAAAGGGATATTAAGGGATTGGGAAGGGGAGGGGAATTTGGGCCTCCGGATATCTCACGGTACGAAACGCAGCAGCAAGCTGCTACTTTACGCCGGTTTTCTGTGAGACAGTGGTAACGACCCGGACGAGCCGGCCCATTCATGCTGTAGACAGAATTGTCTACAGCGTGGCTCTACCATGTACATCGATTTCTCCGCCAATTACGCCAATTGTGTGCCGATTTTGTTGAAAAATTTCACTCGATAAGTTTAACTGCGATGTGGTTGATGACCTGAGGGGTGGGATACAACTCGCGACCTCTATCTCAGTAGTCCATTCCACTCCCTGCTAGTCTTTCGCCGTTCAATATATTGCTTCGAAATTATGTTTACTTAGCGCATTGAAAGTAAATTCAATTTTCAATCACATTTTATCGGACTCTCATAAGAAATATAGTTCCCAAGCTTTCATTTCTTTCATTGTTGTCACCATGGCGTATCAAAGCAGGACGTAAACAATACCCACGCGGACAGACCCGCGGGAGGCCTCTAGTATCGACGAGTCAATCGTAAAGTACCTTTCAATAGATATCTTACAAATAGTTTGAAACTATCACTATACCTCCTGCGTTGTACTGACAATGAGCTTTTCCTGGGAAAGGTAAACTTGTGGGTTTATCCGCAATATAAACTGATCTAACTGATCTGACTGCTTCTGTGGCGCAGTTGTAATGCGTACGCGTTACCTCGGAGGCTGACGCTGAGGTCTCGGGTTCGATTCCCGGGTCGGGTACAGTGATATTGTGTTTTTCTATCATGAAATGCTTAGTCAACCCGGAGTCTGGAATGGCACCCAATATGGCGATAGGCTCGCCCCCTATAGGACATTGTCATAGGACAGATATACGCTCGGCGAAATGTGGGTGAACTGGTTACACCTCTGCCCACCCCTTCGGGGATTACAAGCGTGAGTGCGTATAAACTGATCTAAATAAAGGATTCTTGGGGTTTTTATTGGTAGATATGTTTCTTTTTAGTGGTTTCTACGGTAACAATAGGAATAGGAGAATAACAAATTTCCTACGACTGAGTTTCTTAACGTTTCTTCTCAGAGGTTTTTCTAAAGCTTCAATAAACAGAAATGACGTGTTAAAGTGCCCAAATTGGCTGTTTTATAGGATAAAATATATATATTTTTTGTAGCATATGCCGGCAAACGAGCAAGTGGGTCACCTTATGTTGAGTGACCTGCACCGCATTTGTATGCTCACAATACCAAAAGAACTATGAGCGTGTTGCCGTCCTTAAAGGACAGGGATAATTAAGGGATTGGGAAGGGGATTTGTGCCTCCGGATATCTGACTCACCGTACAAAACGCAGCAAAGAGCTTCTTCTTTACGCCCATTTTCTGTGAGACGGTGGTGTCGAGCCATTAGCCATTGTTGGCCCATTCATGCTGTAGACAAAAGTGTCTACAGCGTGGCTCTACCACTCAAACCATTCATACTATCATTCTTTACCATTCATAATGTATTAAGTCCAATTTTATTCAAACCCAGGACTAATCGATGATTCAATTTGTATCAAGCAAATGTGTGAAGTTTCTAAATATTTTCAATAACCCTAACGGTGAACGTACCCACATCTATCCGCGCCGCACGAGCTGTACACGTCGTAGTTATCAAAGATGTGAGAACAATAAAATATTCTTTGGAACCACCTTAAAATACTGAGGAGGTCTTCAATTCGCTTGTATGTTATGCGATATCTCTTTTTGGAAAGAAAAGAAAGAAAGAAACAGGAACAAAGCAAGGAAAAAAAGAAAGTAAATTTTTTATGGGATTATGTACTAATTTATTTCCACAAACATATCACAGAATAATTCTCAATGACTTTATAGGGTTAGCAGTATGACAGAAGTTCATCAAGCGTGCAAGACTTATAGCAGCACTCCTCGACGACTCCCCTCTTCCCTCGTGCTCCTCCCAGCGTCGCCCAGCGCCAGCCGCGAGTGCTGAACGAGTCCATAGCACCATCAGACCGCTTCACCGCACTTTCTTCAACCTCGGAGCACAAGAACGCCAGAGTATTCGCCAGCCGTCGTCCACAGTACACCTGAGCTCCCTGACCTGAAGTGAGCGACAATATTGCGACCAGGCAAAGCAGGACTAGGAGGAATTTCATGGCTGTGTAGTAATGAAGAGGTGTTGCTGTTCCGATAGATAAGGAGTGAATGTGATAGATGTGCAGAACTGTATCCTTATATAACAGGTGAAAGTAATTAATATTCCAACGTGGGCAACTCGGTGACGACGCTGCCCAATAGTTAAGTAGGCGTAAAATGACAACCTCTTCAGTTTGCTGTACTTCAGATAAGTACTTGTAATTAAAGGACTTGTAGCCCCATTTCAGAAGCAACGGTTGTTTTAAGAGATAATTAAGTATATTTTTTAAAAGTTGGCCACTCTTTTTTATTTCCCGGGCACAGCCTAGTCGGTTGTTGCATGTTCCATACTTCTCAAATATTTAAATACATACATACACATACATACACACTCACGCCTATGTCCCATATGGGTAGGCAGAGACTATTGAGTACCACAAGCTACGATCCTGAACGATATTTAAATACTCTCTAAATTAATTAACAAGGTGGTAGGTCCCTCGTTTGCGAGAGACCGGCTGGGTTGGTACCACCGCTTTGTCTATTTCTGCCGCCAAGCAACAGTGTGTAAGCACTGTTGTGTTCCGGTGTGAAGGACATTGAAGCCAGTGTAATTACTGGGCATTATGAGACTTAACACCTTATGTCTCGGGGTGACGAGCGCAGTCCAGTGTCATGCAGTGCTTTATTTAAAGTTCTGTGTGGCGTTGCTTCTGTTTATGAGCAGGCGTGGCGCTTACCATCAGGCGACCGACCTGCTCGTCTCGTCATTCAATCTAATAATAAAAAAAAAAAAGTGTACACGAGTACGATAAAATAGCATTTGTAAATATAATACTTGTAGACTTTATGCGGAACTAGTTTTTGCCTATGAATAAGTAGCTTATATTTATCTAAAATTTAGCAAACTTTTTGAATATCAGTTCAGTAGTTTAGCTCAGTTCAAACAACAGATAGATAGACATACTCACTTTCGCAATTATAATATTAGGTACCATGGATGATTACATCATCGGTTCTAGCTGAATTTGCATCCAGTAAAATATGCATTTTGAAAACGGCATTAATGTGTGTAATAATTACAAAATTGACTTCCCTCCGACGACTTTCTAGGTCAGTAATTACAGGCTTTGTCATTAGAGATTCATTAGGATGTAAAACTTCTTCAAGTGTAAGTTCATCCCACCTGTACTACGTCACGAAACAGGCGTAGGTCTTACAAATGAATACTAATTATAGCTTCTAATATAAAAACCAAGAGACTTCCAAATATCAGCACATTCACACGTTCTCTATCCGAACAGCAACAACATCACTAAAGAACCATGAAATTCGTCTTTATCTTAGCTTGTTTGGTCGTGCTGTGTTCGCTGACGTCAGGCCAAACAGCTCAGGTGTACTGTGGACGACGGCTGGCGAACACCCTGGCGTACTTATGCTCGGAGGTCGAAGAAGGTGCAGTGAAGCGGTCTGATGGTGCGTTCAGCGCTGCCACCTTATACGGTACTCGTGGCTGGCGTTGGGCGACGCTAGGAGGAGCACGAGGAAAAAGAGGAGTCGTTGAGGAATGCTGCTATAAGTCTTGTGTGCTTGATGAACTTCTCACGTATTGCTGATCAAATGATCCAATGTACCCATTCCTTCTGTGATATTTTGAATAAATGCTGATACTCCTGTACTTTTGTCTTTATATTTTCTTAATGTTCACTATCATTCGTTATTTTTTGTTTGTGTGTGAATACTCGCTATTCTTACCCAACTTGTTAGCGATGGGACAGCCTCCGTGGCGCAACGCAGCGTGAGGTCGTGGGTTCGATTCCCGCACCTAGACAAATGTTTATCTGATTCACAAATATTTGTCAAGGGTCTGGGTGTTGTGGGACCGCAAGTCCCTCGTAGTTTCTGGTAGCCACGATACAGGTTTACCTGGTGTGGAGTCAGGACTATGTGTGACTGTTGGGTGTATTATTATTGTTTATTATCTATAAATAAAAAAATAAAAATTTACCATCCGTGGTGATCTAGCCTCTCATTCAGACGAGTCGCGTTGTGTACTGGGTCGATGTGAGAGGCAGGGCGGCATAATTCTAAACTGTCAAGAGATTCGATGTCTCTTGTTAATCAACTTTGAATACAGTGAACAACACTCACAAAGGTATCGCCTATACTTATTATCATAAGGTGGTACTTGTACTCAGCTAAAAATAGACTATACTCTTAATATATATTACATATATTATATGGATCCAAGATCTAGATTTTAATGTTCATAAAATAAATTTAATTATGTTTATAATAGTTTATCCAAATCAAAACAAAAAACTTGATGGCACTCGTTGGGAACTCCGTAAAGGTCTAAAATGATTATGTTTCAAGAAAACATTTTTTTCCCAACCTTGCTTATTATAGAACGTTGTTCCATGGAGTAGTTTGGGAAACACTATGTTAACACCGACAATCTATAAAAACAGACGACTCTATAAATTTAAAGTTAATGTTAAATTAAACGTAACACAGATACGATACCTTATATGGAATCTATTACATTATGATTATTTTGTTCACATTGAATTTTCGATCAGTCAGTAATTCTAATAAATAAATAAATACACCCAACAGTCACACACACATACCTGTCCTCACACTAGGTTAACCTGTATTGTGGGTATCAGGACCTACGAGGATTTCCAGCATAAAAGTAGCCTAATCCAGGTCATGATCTACCTGTGTGCCAAATTTCATCCAAAACCGTTTCACCTGTTAAGGCGTGATTGACTAACACATATCTAAATTCACAAACATCCAAACTTTCACATTTATAATAGCGGTAGGATATTAGCTTCAGTTAACTCAGATACGCTGGTTAACCAACTGCCAATCTCAAAAATAATGGACCCACTTTCCTATCAATCTACATAATTGGAACCTTGTTAATCGTAATTTATAGGGTCTCAAAAATTCATGACGGCATAAATAAAGCCCACGCTATGCCCGTGGGGGGTCGGCAGTATCACTGTAGTAAAGTGCACTTCACTGGATATCGAACTGGCGTCCCAATGTCTCCGTTTCGCCTACCGTTCTGATTGTGGCGATATTTACGGCTGAACTATTGAGGTCAATTCGTTTGTAGCATTACATAATATCTCGCTACGGTTGGGTTTGTAAAAGGGTAGATAGAGGTGCAAAGTATACTAATAGTATTTGTGAAATTAAACTGCGAAAACATGAAACCAGTCAACCAGTAACCAGAAGGTAAGCAGGTCTCTGAGCAGACGAGTGACCTACTCGCCGTGCCCACAACCAGTAGTAACAACACCCAGAACTTTGAATTTAAAGTACTGCATCGCTATTATCCCCCCAAGATATATTTAACACTAATAATGTTCAGTAATTTTATCGGTGAAATAAAACTAGTTTATACGGATTTTACCCGCGATAAAATCCGTATAAACTAGTTTTATTTCAATGTGTAATATTCGCGTAAACCTAAGAAATCACTAATTTTATCGGTTTTAATTTATTTAAACAATAACACAAGGGTACCCACAAACTGCTGCTTAGCGACAGAAATGTACAAAGTGTAGGTAGGTAAAAGATACTCTTCTTGCATACGAGAGGCCTACCACCAAGTAAAATACCAAGTAGTCATAGTGTGTCAATATCGGGAATAATCTTGTACATTTTTTTTATCCTGGCTCGGCAAAGTGACTACGCTACACCTGATGGTAAGTGTAGCGCAATCCATGAATACTGTCGATTAACGATAGACACTGAATCTATCGCAGATCGGCAGAATTATGCCGGTCTGCTTAGTTGCTTCTTCACACTTCGTTTAAAGGATCCCATGTTATAAGAGAAATTACTTAATCTAGTCTAAAATTCCTCACAGATGCTCTCGAACTGGAAATTGAACCCGGGGTCATATGGGTGGATCGCAGCCAACGTAGAGTGAGAGAATACTTTCAACCCAATGAGTTGGATAGCTAGAGCTGTAGATATAGTTGTTAATGGTTTTAGGGAAGTCATGAATCATACATACATACGTACTCACTCCTGTAATCCTCGATGGGTAGACAGAGATGTAACCAGTACACCCACATTTCACCGAGGGTATCTCCGTCCCATGATATGATAGGGAGAGAGCCTGTCGCCATACCAGGCAAAATTCCAGACTCCGGGCTTATACTGAGCATTTCGTAATACAAAAACCCCATATAATTTTTACCTGACCCGGGAAACGAACCCGAGACATCAGCGTCAGCGTCAGTCGTAACGCGTACGCATTACAACTGCACCACCGAGGCAGTCATGGATTATAGGTAAAAACTCTTTAGTTAGGGTAAGTCTACTCTAACAGTAGAAAAGATGTTGCCTTATTACGCCATATTAAACTCTATGAATTTACACGAAGTCCTTTTGTACAAAATCATACTAATATTATAAATGTGAATGTAAGTTTGTTTGTTATGCTTTCACACGAAAACTACTTAACCGATCATCATGAAACTTTGTACACATATTCGAGGTATAAGAAGTAACATAAGCACCTACTTTTTATGAAAAAAAAATATCCATTTGTTTGTTACGCTTACACGCCTAAATCACTGAACCGATTTTGATGTAGAGATAGATGGGGCCCTGGAGACGGTTATGGGCTACGTTTTATTTCGGAAAAGTCTATTTACGCGGGCGGAGCCGCGAGCAAAAGCTAATATACTATAAAAGTAAGGTGAAGCTGAGAAGTTTCTTGAAGAACACCAATGTCTTTAATCCTCAAAGCAATGATCAAAACAGAAATAAAAAGATTTGGTAGGATAGGATGATAAGCTAGGAAATGAAAGGTGAAATACGGTTAATTCATAATTTATTTATATTGACATATCACAGTTTCATCAAGCTTAGCAGAAAGTCAGCAGCTCATCAAGAGTACAAGGCTTGTCGCAGCACTCATCTACGACCCCTCTCTTCCCCCGCACTCCTCCCAGCGCCGACCAGCGCCAGCTCTGCTCGCTGTACGGACTGACAGCTCCTCCTGACCGCTTCATCACATCCTCGCCCATGTCCTGACAGAGCGTGGCCAGCGTCCGCGCCAGCCGTCGTCCACAGTACACACGGGCCACCTGACATGACGTCACACGCCACAGCGCGAACAAACAGAGCACCACCAGAGCGAACTTCATGGTTAATTATGTGTTTAGATATGGTTGATGCAATCCCAAAAGGCAGGGTGTGAATGTGATTAAAACGTGAACTCCCGTGGTTTTATACATGGATTATTAATTAGTATTTATGTATAGGTGTTATTTATGACGTACTATTAGTGGAATAATTAACACCTTGAACGGATTTAAGCATGAATGAATCCGTCTAGACGAAATATTGTTATCGTAAATTACTGACCTACAAAGAAATTATTTTTTGGCTATCATGAGATTTCGTTTATACTATATCTTTGTTACATGATTTAAACATTGTCAGTTGCTTACTATCCACTTGCATCATCGAATGTGGAAATAGACGTCTTCGTTACTCCAACCATATTTTTTTTTTATTAGCTTAATGACGAGACGCTTAGGTAGCTCGCTTGATGGTAAGCGCCACGCCTACCTATAATCAGAAGCAACACAGAACTTTGAGTTATAAAGCACTACATGACACTGAACTGTGCTCGTCACCCCGAGACATAAGTTGTTAAGTCTTATAATGCCCAGTAATCTCAATGACATCAATATGACCTGTCAACCCGAACACAGCAGTGCACACATTGTTGCTTGGCGGCAGAAAAAGACAAAGCGGTGGTACCAACCCAGACGGCCTCTCGCATACGAGGGACCTGCCACCCTATCATGAGATGAACGTTGCATAATCAATCACGCAAAATCCTACACTTATAGATTGCTAGGCCTGTAATCCAAGATTTTCAACCGGTTCGTTGACATTAGGCTAATGAGGTTATAAGATACAATTAACATGTAATTAATGATTTCGTTCTAAGACCTCTAATTGACCTAAGTCTTCGAATCAATTCCGCAATAAAATTACATCACAATATTATTTGTCTTCCCGAATTTTATAGTTAATTACACGACTACAACAAGGGTGTCAAGGAGTCACCCACGCGGCAGCTGCTGTGCACCATTATCGAGATGCCCACGTCTGAATACTAATTACTTTCACCTGTTATATAAGGATACAGTTCCGCACATCTATCACATTCACTCCTTGTCTATCGTAACAGAAACAGCTCCACAATATTAATATGAAGTTCGTCCTGATTATGCTTTGCCTGGTCGCAGCACAGTTGACTTCAGGTCAGAGAGCTCAGGTGTACTGTGGACGACGGCTGGCGAATACCCTGGCGTATTTCTGCTCGGAGGTCGAGGAAGGTGCGGTGAAGCGGTCTGATGATGCTGTCAGTGCTACCGGCTTGTCCGGTACTCGCGGCTGGCGCTGGGCGACGCTGGGAGGAGTGCGGGGGAAGAGAGGAGTCGTCGAGGAGTGCTGCGAAAAGCCTTGCACTCTCGACGTGTTACTTACTTACTGCTAACGCTATCCTATATGGGATTCATGAGTGATACATTGCTGTAAATAAATGCTCATCAAATCGATGGTCTTGTTTCAATGCGCCCAACCCTAACAATACCTATAATATTGCTTAGGAAACGAAATCTCTTACCGATGCACCATTGACTATGTAGTAAAAAAAGTTTTCGACATAGCTGGATAAATATCTGACAGTGTTTGAAGAGGATTCTTAATGAATGTATAAAAAGCCTGACCTAATTTAACCAATTAATACATGTCGAGCGTAACAATGGAATTGTTTTCACTAAGAACAAAAGGTTGAGATACTAAGTCTAAGTTAGTAAGCCAGAAAGATACGTCAAGGATAAAAGTTCATTTATTTATTTATAAACTCTTTATTGTATATCTTAAAAAAGAAAATTAAAGACAATAGAACCTTAAAAATTATAGCGAAGTACAAATGCAGTTCACAGGGCCGTTGTGGCATAATGTTAAAACAATAAAATTGTAAATTTTTTGTTATTTTGCTGGAGTAATAATTTTGTGTATTAATTTAAATTCGCAATATTGTTCATTGCTTTTTCACTTTTACTTACTTCTTTACTTACTCTTCACCTTTTTTAACTTATTTAATAAATGCGGCTCGATCAGTTATTTACACTGTTTATCTCACTCACCATACAAAACGCAGCAGCAAGCCGCTATTTTACGTCAGTTTTCTGCGAGACAGTAGTGATCCTCTCGAGCCGGCCCATTTGTGCTGTAGACAAAATCTACAGCGTGACTCTACGACTTCAAAAAGTTTATATTGAGTTTATTTACAGAAGCAACCCAATCGGAATTTCAAATAATGAAGTACTTCATGCTACTGGAGACGTAACATGTTAAACCTCATAATGCCCAGTAATTTTTCGGGCAAACTCTACACCGGGCTAACCTTGTTAAAAAAATAGCATTTTGATACACGTGGTTTAAGATAAAGGGAAACTGTACCGTTATTTATTGCAGCAGCTGCATTAGCTCTAATGAGGACTGAGCGGATTTAGATCGAGGCTTACACGAGAGATTAAGGTTTTTAATAATAATAAAATCATTTATTATCAGGCAACTATGGCCCATAGATAAAAAATACCTTACAAACTAACATACATATAAAATAATTACAGAAAAAAAACATGCTGGACATTCTTTGGGGACTGCCCATAGAAGTGAAAAATTAAGTAACTTGTGAGTTGTATCGTCGAGCTATTAGATTATTATTTTTGAATTCTTTTAGTTTGTAAAGAAGTGTTAATGACCAATTTAATATATATGTAGAGACTTTGTACATATATAATGTATACTAATAACGCACGGAGGTATATCTATGTACATATATACACAGTATACATATAGCTCATGGGAAGCGTTCGGTGACGATGATGCGAGTTCCATGATTTTTGTTCACCCAAAAAGTGCTCAACGCGCCTAAAGAAGTTTTCACTTCAATATAAATAATCTATGTTAGTAACACATTGCACTAAGACGATGTGCGATCGCGTGGCACTTGTCCGCGGTAACGTCGGAACACCACGCTCTTTGGCCAGAAGGTTTCCTCCATGACGTGGTGAAGGAGACAATTTGGTACTCGCACCACAAATACCATTAATAATGTACCATTGTAAGTGCACATGTCTTAAATTAGCTTTGCCTATTTCTGCCGAATAGTATGTAAGCACTGTTGAGTTTCGGTTTGGAGGATGGTGAAGTCGGTGAAATTATTGGGCTTTATGTACCTTAACATAATCTGTTTCGGGGCGATGAGCGCAGTTTAATGCATGCAGTGCTTTATAATTCAAGGTTTTCGGTGGTGTTGTTTCTGTTTCTTTTTCCACCTGGGATAAGGCCCA
This sequence comes from Mimas tiliae, assembly GCA_905332985.1. Lineage (NCBI taxonomy): Eukaryota > Metazoa > Arthropoda > Insecta > Lepidoptera > Sphingidae > Mimas > Mimas tiliae. The sequence continues at coordinate 1,289,416 of HG995249.1, forward strand.
CTCGCAGTGGGGTCGGAGCAACATGCTTTCTAAGACATGTTACAGAAACATTTGGCTTGTAGTATCACGACGGGTTGCCTGCCTGACGTCAACCCCTGTGGGGATTGGTGTTGCGTCTGTTTATACGCAGCTAATTACCATTTATTTTGTAACAGCATATATACTAACAAATTGAAATAAAACTAGTTTATACGGATTTTATCGCAGTTTAATTGTTATTTTATTTTTTATTTTAGTCCCGACGCGTTTCGAAAGCTTTTTAGCCTTCGTGGTCACGGGAGAGACAGACGTATAAGCTAGTTTTATTTCAATGTGTAATATTCGACTGCCTCGGTGGCGCAGTTGTAATGCGTAAGCGTTACGACTAAGGCTGACGCTGAGGTCTCGGGTTCGATGCCCGGGTCGGGAAAAGTGATATTTGGATTTCTATTATGAAATGCTCAGCCCGGAGTCTGGAATTTGTGCCCGATATGGCGGTAGGCTCGCCCTCTATCACATCATGGGACGGAGATACGCTCGGCGAAATATGGGTGTACTGGTTACACCTCTGCCTACCCCGTCAGGGATTACAGGCGTGAATGCGTATGTATATGTATGTGTAATATTCGCGTAAACCTAATAAATCACTAATAACAAATTGTTTGCTCCAAACGATCACTTTGAAATCCAGAAGTAAAACACATGCCGATGAGAAACACGCAAACTGCTGTACAAAAACGGCAAAATCGAGCAGAACTCGGCCGTAAGTTGTCTGAGTTTATGACAGTTGTAAACATGACCCAAACGAGCGCGCCAGCACGCCAGCTTGTACAGACGATCGTTAACGCCGACACAATAAAATCTATGTTTACTGCATCACCGATGATGCGATATTTCATCGTTTCAATTGGTTTCTGATTATATTTATATATTAACACTAGGGGCTTCGCCCCTAGGCTCGCTACGCTCGCTTTTCGTACGGGGCTTTCAACCCCTAATAAGGCTTACTCGTAAAAAGTCTTAATAGAGAATATTTTACTCGTAAAAGACCCCTAATAAGGCTTACTCGCAAAAAAATATTTGTTATTGCAATGTGATATTAACGTGTCGTTTTTAACGTAAACAAACTGAATTAAAAAAATAATATAGTGAAAAACTGTTTTACTGTGAAGAAGACTTAATCAATTCAAGATCTCTAATTAAATGTGTCTTACATTAAGGGCGATGAATGAATAAGGTGAATAAATGACTCAATCACTCAATGATGTTAGAGGCGAGCGTATCGCCATACCGGCCACAATTCCAAACTCTTGGCTGATACTAAGCATTTTGTAATAGAAAAATCTAATATCACTTTTACCCGACCCGGGGATCGCCACGACAACCCATAAACACTTTCAAAGCTCAGAAATTTAAATTACTCCATGGCCCTGCACTATCGTCGTCATCTTAATACATAAAATGTCAAGTCTCATAATGCCCAATCGTTTTATTGACTTCAATAACCTTGAAACCGGAAAACAGTAGTGCTTACACATTACTGCTCGATGGTAGAATTAGACAAAGCGGTGGTACCAACCAAGATATACCCTCGTATACGACAGACCCACCACCTAATAAATTGTGGTGTATAATAGTTCTTAAAAACGATGTAATTACGTTTTTAATTAAACAGTATTTTGTTTAAATCATCAATTTAAAGAATAAACTGAGAAAACAGTAATTACTTAAAACAATGATTAAAATTAATGTACTTAAGAAAAGGTGTTAATGTATATAAATTATTGTTCTTAATTATAATAAATTAATTAATCATAAATATTTGTTTCGGGTCTAGGTGTTCCCTAGAGAGGTTTACGTCAGGCAGGTCGTAAAAACTACAAGCTATATGTTTATGTAACATGTGTTACAAAGCATGTTGCCCACCCTACATCGAGTGGGATAAGGACAGGTGGATAAATTATAATAATTCATTCTAAAATCTAAAACATTAGTGCATATTTTCACCAAGATTATATTTAATACTTTTTTTTACTACCGAAGCGCACTTCACCGCAGAATATTCTTTGATACGAGTATTTCCAACAAAAAGATTTTCAAGCTCATTCTTACGCCCTTGTTACATGTGAAATGAACTTCCAGCTGAAGTTTCTTTGCAGCGATAGTGTTGAAAGCTTTAAGAAGAGGGTTAAAATATTTTCTACCGTAATTCCATTAAACTTTTTTTTTTTTTATGGCATGTTCATGTTCGAGCAATGAAAGATATTTTTTGAGAATATTACATTTATTATTAAATCGTTGACATTCGTTAGGGTATATAGTTTGTGTATTTCACGAAGATTCCCGCACTTCGAGCCTCCCCGCTTACTGGATAATATAACTGCGTGAATCTATGTACATGTTTGCCTTATTGCTATGTGCAATATAGCTACATATATGTTTTGTAATATATAGCAATAAGAATAACAGAGAGGCGAACACGAACAACTTACGAATAAGTATTCGAATCGAGAACGCTACACTTGTGTGAATTTTCAAACAAATTTTTGACATTTCGATTCGAATACGTTTTCGCAAGTTGTTCGTGCTAGCCCTTCTGGTAAGAAAAGTTACATAGTTGTCAAGTCTGCGTATCATCGTGAAATGCACAAACTATAATAGGCCATAATATTAGAGCTAGCAATACGTGAGTAGTACGTCAAGAGTACAAGGCTTCTCACAGCACTCTTCGATGATGCCTCTTTTGCCTCTTGCCCCTCCAAGAGCAGCCCAGCGCCAGCCACGAGTTCCGTACAGAGCTGCTGCACCCATCGCTCCCTCAGACCGCTTTCCTGTGCCTTCTATTTGAAATTCTTCGCAGAGAACCGCCAGCGTCTCTGACAAGCGACGTCCACAGTAAATTCGCGCCGTCATCTGACTGGATGTCAGGGTCCATAGAGCCACGAAGACAAATAGGACGAGAGCAAACTTCATTCTTAATTTCAGCAGGTACTGCTCTGATGGACGTGATGTGAATGTGGTGAAAAGTTATGAAATACCCGCTTTTATACTCTTCAGCCAGCTCATTAATATTCAAACAACACCTGAACCTGATGTCACCAAAATGTCAAACGTATTTAAGTAAATTGTGCCGTGACATATATTTCATAATTTTCATCGCTGTGGAATCATCCTGTCAGATAGATCCTGTTAGATTGCTCAGTCGAGTGGATACTGTCACACCTTCGCTCACACTAACTGAATATGGATGAGGAGACCGTATAAAAGCTTGCTCGTAAGTAGAAGTAATACATTCGGTCTCCTACAGCGATAGCATCATGAAGTTCCTCATAGCTGTTCTGATGATGTGGTATTTCTACGGTGTGGTATACAGCAGTGGAGAGCGACATGTCTACTGCGGGCGGAGCCTGGCAAACGCTGTGGATATGCTCTGCAGTAATGAATATCTGGTGAAGAGAGCTCCGATGCAGAAAGAAGGTTGGTGGTGGCCACAGAGGGCACATATGCTCTCGCCTGGTCGTGGCAAGCGCGGCGGCATCGTAGACGAGTGCTGCGACAAACCTTGCTCCATTGATGAACTGCTCACTTACTGCTAAAGGATTAACGAGAATAGGATATACAACGAGAATAGTACAAGTATTTCTGGATACATAAAAAGTTGCGTCTTTAAACCCTATTTCAACGATAGTTCTCGTATGACATAGGAGAGATAATAGAAACATATGGTTAACAAGGCCACTTCGTGCGATTCTTGCTGTTAAATTGGATGACTAAGCTTCGTAACTAAGACTTTTCTGTTATATTCTCGCCTCAGTCGTATGATAAACTCTTCTTGTAAATGGAGGTTATGTCAATTTACTACATGTATCTGCTTTGTTACTTTATAAAACTATAAAATTCTTTAAAGACAATCATGCAGAATGATCATGGCTTACGCTTACCTGTAAACATATTTAATCATTAAATAACCTGTGTTTTGTCTCATCCACTCTCTATTTATTTGACGTAAAGGAGAAAGGGACAATACAGAGAAATTATCAATAACGAACATATGTAAGGGGTTCAGATATACTTGTGCTAGTTGAAGTATACAACGGCGTAGTTCCCTGGATGTAATTATTTGTCTAATAAATATGTTCTAACAGCTTTCTGTTTTATTGATACCTTATTCAGAAACTATTTATGTAAGCACCGTATTATTTTTGTAAGTGGGTGTAATAATGTTTTCGAAGTTGAACCTCAATTTAACTGGAACTGGAATTATTTGGAAATCTTTTACGTATTAAGTCATTATAACTTAAGGATTTCTCATTAAATTGGGTAACGACCCTTACTGCTTTCAAGTGGTTAAGCTTGTTGAATTTTAAAAAGATGTTAGAAAGTGGGGATTATAATTTGTCGTCTTATAAAATTATGTTTATGTTGTCAACAACCCATTACCAAAAAGTTGAGAGATAATTTAATACCAGTGTGAAAAGTAAGTTTAACAAAGTTACTATATATATGTGGATGAAGGCAATGTCCTGACCGACTCATCATTTCTACCATTAAGAGTGGAAACTTGAAATTATGAAAGGTTGGTGATTTATATTATAAGCGTTGTTAAATGATGGTTTTCTCGAAATTAAACCTCTAATGGCCTCTAATTGTATTTGATGCGGGCCGAAAAGAAAGTTAGTAAATGATAAAACATACAAGCGATCGAGAGTGACCTACATATTTTCAATGTAAAGATACATCATCATCTTCTGGAGAAGATAATCCTATTTGGTACAATTTTATATGTTACAAAAACGGATTGAAAGTCAATACAAAGCTAAAAGTGATACGGTATATCTGTACATTCGGTTATCAGTAAATATCAGTTGATCTACGGCGCGGTGGTCACCGTCAAGCGGTCCCATTGTCACTCTGCTGTACAGATAAAGATTCGATAAGATTTGTTTATACCGCTTTATTAGCTGTGGGAAATATCGATTCGTTCCATAGAACTTGATTTCTAGTTTTATTTCAATCTTGATTCAACTACTTACAACTTTATTAGTTGACATGCCAATGATAAGGTTTTTAGAGATCTTGGTTCTCTTTTAAATTTGTTTTGTATAGTTGGTGTTCGGTGATATCTCAGCGGGGAGTGGTATGGACTGTCGAGACGAAAGTCTCAGGTTCGAAACCAGCCCCAAGAGCATACACCTCTGACTTCTCTAAGTTACGTGTGTATTAATTGTTAATTATCACTTGCTTTAACGGTGAAGGACACATCGTGAGGAATCCTGCATACTTAAGATGCTCTCCGTAAGAATTTCGAAGGTATGTGAAGTCTGCCAACCTGCATTAGGCCATCGTGGTGGACTAAGTAGGCCTTAGTAGAGGAGTAACCCTCTCATTCAGTAGAGGAGGCCCGTGCCCAACTGTGGGACATATATAATACAGAGCTAGTATGAGATGAGATATCCGGAGGCTCAAATCCCTTTTTTCACCACGCTAGTCTAATGAGTGTTGGCAGACTCGAGATTAATTTATTAACTGATTAAAAAGGCAGCATACTAATGCTGAGACTGTGAGGTCCTGGGTTCGTTAGAGGTTCATGCTCTGGAGGCTGGTTTCGAACTTGCAACTTACGTCTCGTCAGTCCGTACCACTCCTCGCTGAGTTATACCTACATTCAACCTTTTACCATTGTGATTTTTCAATCTTGTTGTTTAATTCTTATCGCACTATCTTGGAGAAATACGATCATGCTTTACGTTAATTGAATACATTGAACACTAGTCGTGTGTTCTACATATATACTACATAATAATATTATACAGTAACACGTTACTAAGCCATCCAATCACGATGCCAGCCACAACCGATTGTACTGCAATCAACAGACCATTGTATACTACAGTAACAAACAGCTAGATTATTGGCATGAATATCGTAACTAGCTTATAGAGAATGGATTAAATCTTGAACCTAATCTAATCTATAATATGAGTGGCAGTTGAGCCACGCTGTAGACACTATTATGTATGGACCGGCTCGTCCGGGTTATTACCACTGTCTCACAGAAAACCGGCGTAGCAGCTTGCTGCTGCGTTTCGTACGGTGAGTGAGATACCCAGAGGCCCAAACCCTTCCCAATCTCTTAATTAACCCTTTCTTTTAAGGTCGGCAGCGCACCCATAATTCTTTTGATATTGTGGGCGTAGATGGGCGGTGGAGATCACTTACCATCAGGTGACCCACTTGCTCGTTTGCCGGCCTTTGCCATAAAAAAATAAACAAAAAAATATCGACCATGCCGATAGAAAAAAAAAATTAAATTGCTTGACAGTTGACAGCCTCCGTGGCCCAGTGGGCGAGTAGTCAGCTGCGAAACGAGAGGCCGTGGGTTCGATTCCCACACCGAGACAAAAGCCGTCTGAGTAGGTGGTACCGCTTTGTCTTTTCACCCACTAAACAGCAGTAAACATTATTCTGTTCCGGTTTTAAGGACATTGAAGCCAGTGAAATTACTGTCCATTATGAAACATAACATTTCTTCTTTCGGAGTGACATAGGCAGTCCAGTGCCACGCAGTGCTTTATAATTAAAAGTTCTGTGTGTTTTCTTCTTCTGTTTATGGGCAGGCGTGCTTACCATCAGGTGATCTGCCCGTAGGTAATAAAACATGAACCTAATATTTAATTCATCAAATAAGCTCATGAAATCTCGACTTAAAGTCATTGTAACATATAATTTGAATGGAATTAGATATATTTAATAGTAACACGCGAGCATTTAGCGCTTACATCGTATCAAAACTCATCGTGGTAGGATAACAAATTATGCATTTTGTGTTCGGTTTGAGTTGTAGGCTTATGGATGTATTTATTTTACATACATACGCACTCACGCCTGTAATCCCCAAAGCGGTAGGCAGAGGTGTAACCAGTACATCCACATTTCGCCGAGCGTATTTCCGTCCCTTATGTGATAGGGGGCGAGCCTATCGCCATACCGGGCACAAATTCCAGACTCCGGGCTGATACTGAGCATTTCGTAATAGAAAAACCCAATACCATTTTACCCGACCCGGGAATCGAACCCGAGACCTCAGCGTTAGCCTCAATCGCAACGCATACGCATTACAACTGAGCCACCGAGGCAGTCATTTATTTTAGGAATCTTATTAAATATGGACTACCTATATAAGCCTTCATAAAACAAAGAAAAAATATTGTTTCCTTACATAAAGAGGGGCAATAATGCAAGATATTAAAAAATTACCGTACTTTTAGAGTTTAATTTATGAGCAGAGAGCAGCAAACGAACAAATAGGTCACCTAATGATAAGTGACCAACATGGTCCACGAACGAATACCAAAAGAATCATGGACGCGTTGTCGACCTTAAAAGAACGGGAGAATTAAAGGGTTAGGAAGGGGATGGGAAGATTTGGGCCTCCGGATATCTCACTCAATGTATGAAATACAACAGCAAGCTGTACTTTACGTCGGGTTTCTGTGAGACATCCCAGTCGCATCGGCCCGTTCATGCTATAAACAAAATTTTCTACAAAGTGGCTCTACCATTCGGTACTACCCTAGATGGTAGGTTATGTTCGAGGCCGTCTGGATTGGTACCATCGCTTTATCTATTTCTGCCGCTAAAGTGTGTGCAGTGTGTAAGCACTGTAGTGTTTGGGTTTTAAGGACATTGAAGCGAATGGAATTACTAGGCATTATGAGACTTAAAATTTTATATATCGGGGTGACGAGCGCAGTCTAGTGCCATGCAGTGCTTCATAATTCGAATTGGTGTTACTTGAAGACTGCCTCGGTGGCGCAGTTGTAATGCGTATGCGGTACGAGTGCTGTGCGGAGGTATCGGGATCGATCACCGGGTCGGGTAAAAGTGATATTTGGTTTTTCAATCACGAAATACTTAGTATCAGGCCGGAGTCTAGAAATGTCCGGTATTGCGATAAGCTCGCTCCCTATCACATCATGGGACCGAAATAAGCTCGGCAAAATGTGGTTGTACTGGTTACACCTCTGCCTACCTCATCGGAGATTACAGGTGTGCGTATGTTGCATCTGTTAAAGACGGGCGTGGTGCTTACTTTCAGGTGAGTGACCTGCTCGTCTCGTCATTAACGCATAAAAAAAGAATCATCAAAATCGGTTCATCTAGTCGAAGGTTTTGAGGTAACAAACATTAAAAAAAATACAGCCAAATTGAGAACCTCCTCCTTTTTTTAAGTCGGTTAAAATCAATGTTCACGCTATATCTTATATCTTGGGGTGTATAGTTAAGTGCACCTTCAGGCGCTATCACACCTCGTTCGACATCGGCCGCACACCCGGGAATTATCGGTCATCATTACACCGAAATAACGACCCTTAGTTATTTCCACCGCTACTTCTTATGCGTTCGTTTTCGCCCCGAGATGTACGCCGATTTAAATTTAAACGACATGAGGCTAAAAATGAATGTAAAATATAAAGTAAAATAAACTAAAATACATTAATCGTCTCATTGGTTTAGTGGCAGCGTACGGCTGAGAAACCGGTCTTGGGTTCAAAATTCAAATTCAATTCAAATTCAAATCATTTATTCTGTAAATTGGATCATAAATATCACTTTTACATGTCAATCATTTTTTAAGCTATATTACATTTACGACGACATTTCAGGGCTAGCCATGAGAAGAAATGCCGAAACAAACTCATGGGTTATGGCCTCTTTTAATGTCCAGACATTGTTTTACAGAAATTATGCGAGTGTAATGTACAGAAATTCCTGGATTGGCCCTTTCAAGAGATAGCCAAAAGTATATCAGACATACGTAGCACTCGCACTCACATTAAAAAAATGAAATAATTTATAACAAAAAAAAACAAAATGTCAATATTCCCTTACATACTAATATTGCGCCAATAGAGCAGTCAATATTAAATAATATAATATATAAAAAAAAAGAGAACTATGTACATCCAATTCCATCCAAATCCCAGGTAATCATAGTGAGAGGACTATGTGTGTGACTGTTGTGTGTAATTTATTTAATATTTGTATGTAGTTACAGTTACAAGTTATATGTCCTTTAAAAACTTTGAAACTATTCCAAAACTAGATTCTTATAATTAAAGATAAATCCTGGATCCCGTAGTGAAATTCCTAGAAACAGCGGGAATATTTAAAACGAAATAACTGGAATAAAATAATTACTTTGTAGGGGGTTAACTTTGTCAGGTATGCGGTAGTCAGTTAGTAATTACTCCAGTTCTGCTAAAGCTCGTATTGCAATTTGTTTCAGTGTTGCCAGACAGAAAATTTAATATAAGACTTTCTTTTATCTCTTCTTCTTTATGAATTAAAAAACCGTGCAAATGAAATCTCTGCTGGCATGAAACGTCGACGCGATCTTTTCCGTAAAACAAAGCTAACGACCGCATTAAACAACTACGAAATGAAATTCGCAACGCTACACCTCAAAAAGCGTTCACCTTGCAACATTAAAAAACGGGACATTATAAAGCGCGCGTCGCTTCTTTTCAATGAAAACGTTGAAGGGCCCGTTCCATGTCTACGAATTACGTCAAATTCCACGCATGGCGTTGCCGCCAGAATTATAATTGCCCTTTCTCTAAAAGCGCGTGATAAATCTTTCGCTGCGATGAAGATTATAAAAATAAAAATAAACAGTCTCCGGAACGCAGCGATGATAGTATGACAAATTAATCGGAACGCGTCCGCGGCGGTTTGTAACAATTTGAAAATAGAACTACTCATGTCTGCCCAAGTTGAGGCTGGCTGGCGGCCTTATTTCTTTTTATTTGTTTTGATATTATCGTTCCGTTCTGCGGTTCGAAATTGCTTTTTGTTTTCGAGTGAAACAAAAAAATATAATGTACACTAAGTCGATTTGAAAATAAAACGTGATGTCTGGCTAAACAGATGTGGCATAACAAGGTCGTGGTTTTAATCGATTGCACTTATTGTATTAGTTAAATCGAATTAAAACTTATTTTTGATATTATGATTTCCAAATAGATAGTGTACTATTTTCTAAATAACCGATTATTTTAAATTAAATTGACTCTTACGTTTGAATTAATATATTAATTTTGATATTTGTAATTTAATAAAAAATGCCTCTAGATCAATTATGTAAAAAATAATGCTCTATGGTGAATTACGAGTATGTTGATTTATTGTACGTTACATGTCACTTGGCTTTCAGAAAAGGCTATAAATATACAAAAAATACGTCCAACGCAATTAACTCGAGTAATTTAAAAAAGATTCGAATAAATTACGAGAACAATAAAATACTATCGGAATGTCGATAATTCGTAAATCTAATTATTCACGAGGCCATTGTCTCGAGACGCCCACGGAATGTAAAGGTCACAGTCTAAAAATCATACGGTTTGTCAACGAAAGTTTACATTGTTCTTGTTTACTTAGGGCGACTAAGGCGTCGCGGTTCCGTGTTTGAAGCTTTTTTAAGATTTTTTAACGGGCGAAAAAGTTCGATCGTTCAAGGACGTTCTCTATTTGACGGGTGTATTTTTGTAATTTGTATCTACACATAACATTTTACAGAGTGATACGATTTCAATAACTCTTTTCTTATTCGAAAGGGTATATTTTATAGCATAAGACGCCAAACGAGCAAGTGGGTCAAGTGGTCACAACCCGGTCGAGCCGGCTTATTCATGCTGTAGACAAGACTGTCTATATGAAATCAGGGGCCAAAATTTCGTCATTTAGGCACCGATTTCGATATTGTTTTTAACTATATTGAATCAACAAATGAACTTTTGAACATCAAATGCGTTGAAAGACTGTATGATATACAAACTGTGGAAATGTCCGCTAACGACTCCCGATAACTGTATCCCATAAGTTTAACAATAAACCAATACGTCTTGGGAGAAAGTGTGATTGAGTATTTCCTCGTGGTAAAAATGGAGTACGGAACACGGAGATGAGATTTAGGGAGATTATAAAAAGTAACTGGATATAGAAACTGGTTTTCAAACGGGACTAAGGCCCGTTTTATAGAAAAATACTCTAAGGGACCTCTTTGCTAAGTGTAGATTTCAGTACACGTGCTTGGTCTATTTTTGGCGCCAAACAAAAACGGACCAATCATGTGTACAGAAATTGACACTTAGCAAAGAGCTCGCTTGAGTGTTGTTTTATAATACGGGCCTTAGTGGAGTTAGACATTATGATTTATATAACTGAATGACGAGACGAGCAGGTTGCTTGTTTGAATACAGGCGCCTTGTCTTCCCATAAACAGAAATAACACCACTCAGAACTTTGAATTAACAAGGTGGTAGGTCCCTCGTATGCGAGGCCGTCTGGGTTAGAACCACCGTTTTGTCTATTTATACCGCCAAACAACAGTGTGTAAGCACTATTGTGTTTCGGATTGAAGGACATTGAAGCCAGTGAAATGGGCATAATGAGACTTAACAACTTATGTCTCTGAGTGACGAGCGCAGTCCAGTGCCATGCAGTGCTTTATAAAGTTCTGCGTGGCGTTGATTCTGTTTATGGATAGGCGCAGCGCTTACCATTAGGCGAGCGACCTACTCGTCTCGTCATTCAAGGTCAAAGACTTTAATGCATACTACTAGACAAACTGTGCGGTACATAGAAATTGTACCACTAAGTTGCGGACAATTGACCGTAACTCAATATTACCATCTCGCGTACTCTCAACTAGAATCCTTATTGTGCTCCCTGTTTGTGAGCTGTCAAAACTCCCGCGTAATGTGACGCAATTTTTCTTCTAAACAGCCCGTCTAGTAGTATACATGAAAGTCTTTGTTCAAGGTAATAAAAAAAATCGACTTCAGTGTCCTTCAAACCGAAACACAACGGTGCATACACACTGCTGCTTGGCGGCAGAAATAGACATATTACTGGTGTGCTGGTACCTACCCAGACAGCTTCTCGAGAGAGCTACCACCAATAAAAGATAATAGGGTAGTTGACTTGATTTTTTTAAATATCTAAATCAATAAGTTACGTTACTCAAAATCTAGTGCAGGAAGAATTCTATACATCGGACCAAAAATAAATAAGTTAGAAGCCATTCAAATCCTGTAGAAGGGGTAATTGTCAAATAACAGACGACGCAACCTTTGACGTCACTGTGTTCATTATGGTGCACGCGTGCAAGCGAGATAGTGAGATATCCCTACTACGCACCCACTTTTCCTCATACCAACATTTAAAGTCTTAACTGCGGGCACATTTCTGAACCAATTTTGAATTGTGTTTTAATAAAAGGGTTTCTTTTGAGTTTCATTTTCTGTTACTTATAAAATAATGTAAAAAATTCAATATAGGAAACTACACTATTGGCATAATGGCAACAATGGGCACTACATGGCATAAATACTTATTTTAGTTTTCTAACACTCGGTTTCTGAAAGGCTGATCAAAGTAAAATTAACTAATCAAATGTCATATCTCATGTCATGTCGAAATTGGGTTGCTAGAAGTGTGATCAACACCTTTAATTTAACACACATGTTAGTTAAAATAACTTTCAAATTAATATGAAAAATCGTGTGTCAAACGCTACTAAAGAGACATCAAATATTATTAATCTTTTAACTAAATACGAGTAACGTTTCAGCAACTCCAATTGATTTGACAGCGATGTCAAAATCAAAGTTCTGTTAGTTGAATGTTGATTTGATCAGCCTTTCAGAAACCGGGCGTAAGTCTTTCTACCTATATCGTTTAAGATTCTTTTCTACTTAAAATAACCATACCGGGTCTCTTCCGGGATTTGAATCCACTTAACTCGAACAATGCATTTTCTCCTACGCTAATTATGTTAACTAGCTATTGGAACAAGGTAATTGCGTTAACTATAAACTAATTTACATGCAATAATTCTATGAAGATATTCTATTGGTCGTACATACATACGCCCTCACGACTCTAATCTCCGAAGGGGTAGGCAGAGGTGTAACCAGTACACCCACATTTCGCCGAGCGCACCCGTTTCAAAATAAATTTTGCAGATTTTTGGCATGCAAACAAGCTTACACACTAAATATAAAATAATTTTGTACTTCGCCTATCAATAGTCGATTCTAAGTTAGAAAACATAATCTATGTTTGTAACAAGTCTGATAATTAGATAATCAACATAACGCAATCGTATTTTGAAAATATGCGATGATTGCCCAAGCGCATAATTTGATCAAACGAATCTAGACGAATACGTTATCAGATCACGAAAGAAAAGCTATTTAAATCACAATCAGTCACGCCCGCAATCCCCGAAGGGGGTCGGCAGAAGTGTAACCAATACACCCACATTTCGCCGAGCGTATCTCCGTCCCATGATGTGAGTGGGGGCGAACCTATCGCCATACCGGGTAAAAATTCCAGGCTCCGAGATGATACTGAGCTTTTCGTAATAAAACCCAACATCACTTTTACCCGACCTGGGGATCCAACCCGAAATCGAACCTTAGCATCAGCCTCAGTCGTAAGGCGTACGCATTACAACTGCGCCACCGAGGCAGCCTCTATTGGTCGTTTCTATACATTTTTAAGTCTGTCGTTCTCAATATTTTAATTTAAGGAACAATATTTGTAGCTTCGATAGACATATAGATAGCTAAATAAAATTGTTTATCGCGACAAAACAAGTCGTCAAAATTGTCTCGTGTTGCATATACTAAGCTCCCAGGACATGACATTTGTCAAACGTTCCGGTCGAACGGTTTATTGACAAAGGTTGAGAACTACTGTTCTAAGTAGCCCCTTACGTTCAGAGCTTAGTAATGAATGGTTCATTGTGTTTGTGACTTACACATTACACGAGAAAGCTCTGCAAGCTCAATTGTTGATATATTTATTGGCTAATTTAGTGATAGTTTTTAGCTCTGCAGTTCAGATAACAAATGAATACTGCTCTAATTCTAACTGAGGTATTATATAAAAGCCTACTTATTACCTATATTGTTTAGTTATGCTTTATTTAGGAGCGTAAGTGAGTCACCAACATTTAGGCCTGCTCACCGGTACGTGGTACACTCTGCTGATTTACGGACGAGACAATGGCGAAACTTTATTATTTATACTATTTGATTCATATCGTTGTGGCATAAGGACAGAGTCGCATTCCCAGAGAATCGCCGAGCTTCATTGCTCGGTGTCGAAATATGCATCACTGTCGATCCTGGCTTACAGGAGTTACAGTGGCGGGTGTGTGGGCGGGATAGTCTCGTACTACTAGAAGAACGGTAGCCCAACTACGTTACCTATAATATTGCTTTCTAATATATATATACGCACTCACGCCTATGTAGGCAGAGGTGTAACCAGTATACCCACAGCTCGCCGAACGTACCTCCGTCCCATTTTGTGATAAGGGACGAGCCTATGGACATACCGGGCATAATTCCAGACTCCGGGCTGATACTGCGGAACGGGTGGACGGTCCGTTTGTGAGGCACTGGGCATCCTTGCACCGACCAGTTGCCAATTGTTATTATAATTAATAATATATTACTAATATAGGGTAGGTATTTAAGTAACAAAATGTTAATGTTTTTTTTAATTATCTGAAAATAAATGAATTGAATACAGCCATTGAAATAAAACTAGTTTATACGGATTTTCTCTTGGTAAAATTTTTATGTTAGTCCCGACGTTGAATATAGCCGTAAGAAATGGCACAGCAAGCTGCTACTTTACGTCGGAGACAGTGGTAAAAACCCGGTCAGGTCGGCCTATTCATACCATAGACAAAACTATTCACAGTGTGGCTCAACCACTGCTAATATTATAATAAATGATGCACGACACGACACGACGTTTAAATTAATTTTGCGTGGTGTGATTTTATTAACCGCAGACAAGATGGCGTCATGTTGTAAATGATACAAATGTGTTTTTTATTGGATCTCGTTTCGCGTCTGATGCATATCTCTAGCGTTTACTATGAGAATGAATAGCGGGTACTGAGTTCTCACAGATTTACTTTGTTCATATTCGAAATTGCAGTCATTCTCATTGGCCGGATAATTAAGCTAAATGATTATTTATTATGACTACTAATGGCGGTTAACTATATTCTGTCTATTGACAGATTTGCTTACTATCGATAGTTTTTTGACAGATCTTACATACAAAATGTGTCAAATTTTTACTGCCGGTAAGTAAATTTGTCGATAGACGTAATATTGGGAACGGCCAGTAAGCGACACGCACCTACTAAAGATTGCTGACGGGTGTAGCGTTTTTGGAAAAATTTAAACATACCTTTTTTATACCTAGTATATAACCTACTAGGTATAAAAACTTATAACATTTTAATCCATGTTAATTTCCTAATACGCATATTTTTCAAAAATTACATCACCTTATTCATAAAAAACTTTGATAATTTTATTTATGTACCTTCGACAGCCTCCGTGGCGCAGTGGGCGAGTAGCCGGCTATGAGCGAGATGCCGCGGGTTCGATTCCCGCACCGAGATACAATGTTTGTGTGATCCACAATATTTGTTTCGGGTCTGAGTGTTGTCTCCCTAGCAGACGGCCGGTCGTAATAACTACAAACCAAAATCGGATAAGGGTATGTGGAAAAAAAATGTACATTGTTCAAGTTCCACAGAAAAATAGCTTCGTTCATAGTGCTATTGAGGGCCTGGAAAAGACTTTATATTTGAGATGAGAAGGAACAATGTTTCATATAGAATTTTGAGGAGAGCGACCGTCGAGAGAGCGAAATTACTGGGTACCGCTGGGTAACCAGCTCGACTTGTCATTTCGGGGAATAAAAATAATTAGACCGAAGTTGGTGAATGATCCATAATCTGACCATTAGTCTAATTTTTATCTAATATTCCATATCGGAATTTATGTACGTACCAAAGATGTTCAATTATTTTATCTTTTTAAAATTACAGCTCTAGATACTTATCCTTTAAGCCATATGCCGCGCCATGCCTAAAACGCGTCGTATTGAATACGAAAGAGCCAGCAGCCCACGTCAGTGAGATAACAATATCATCAGACATTGAACGATGCGCGTTAACATCGCCTCTCGAAGCGATCCGTCAATTCGGCGGCAATTCATCAACTTTATCTTACTAATGTATTCAGCCACTCAGCGTATTACTTTTGAGAAGTACTTTTGAATGTTGCGTAATGCTTCTATTAGTTTTTTGTACCATACATAATAAAATGCTAGTGTATGTTGGTCGAAGATGAAAGTAGTTCTGAGTAACCTAAGAATCTATCTATATAATCTGTGCATCTAGCCCAGAATATATAACTCACTTTTCGTCCAGCCACCTTGCAAAAACTCAGCAATTTATACTGTGACGCCATCTTGTCCATTATCATCAGTATTAGTAATTAAACAAATACGCTTATACATGGCTAATTAGTCAGCACGCCTGTTTATACAAAAAAGCGTTGCATACTCATTCCCTATGACCTCCATTCTGAGTGTAACTTAAATAACCTAGAAATTGGTTCTCCTAAACCGTTGTCCTAAACATCTAAGTCCTAAACACACCCATTATTGACAGGTCCTGGTCATTGATATATTACCTAAAGATGGAGCCATTATTCTACTTCCTAAAGTGAAAGCGAGATCGCGAGATACCAAACATTGGTAAAAGAGAGAGACAAAAGGCTTCTTTTTTGTCCCCGTCGTTATTTTGTTTGTCAATAAGTCAGATTCATTTGTTTGTCATATTGTCAGTCGGTTGGTTTGACAGAAAATTTTATTCAATAAGTTTTGCGAACTAATAAAGGAATTGAAGACGCTTAAAGTAAATATACACATTGATTGCCAAAAAAAGAATCGTGGGGTGTAGTGTGCTAGGCTGTAAAAGCCGTAGTTATCGAAAAGTTGCCGGCATAACCTTTCACTCGTAAGTAATTGAAAATGTTACTATTTTCCTGTTGTAATGTCATGTGATGTAAAAATTTGTAAACTCTGAAGAAAGATTTAGCATCGAATCCATTAGGAATATAGATTAATAGAGTATTTATACTCAAAAATTTAAATCGGATATAGGTTTGGTGCTGCCAGGTTGTAAATTTTATTTACCCAGATTTATTCAATGTTTTATTCTACTATTTCAGGTATTTCAATGTAGGTTGAATTGGGAGCCTGCAAAATATACCAAAATGTGCTATGAACATTTTAGTGAAAGATCACCTATGTAAAATAATTGTTACATGCAGAAGCAGTGCCAACAAAACTTACATGTGAGTATATATTATTTAAGTTATTGACCGCTACCCCGATTTTGTTGGTATTGTGATTGCATTCTGAGCAATGTCAAGGTCTTAAGTTTGATTCCCAGCCATATGATATATTTGAATAGCTGTTTCGGGTGTAAGTCTGGGTGTTAGATATTTGTATGGAGGTTGTTTACCTTAGTATCCTCAATAAAACTAGTATTATCATAGTGTTGAGTTCACATAAAAAGTATTTTTTAATACAGGTTGAGCGTCTCCGTGCTTCGGAGGGCACGTAAAATGTCGGTGCCGGCTGTTATCAACTGATAGCAGTCGTTAAGCCAAGTCGGAGGCCTTCGGGTGGCTTGAAAAACTCTGACACTAGGTTGGCCACTAACCATTCGATAAGAAGAAGAATTACAGGTTGTGAGCTCAGAAGGTCTGAACGTTTTACAAGAACTGCAAAATACTGAGCGAAATCTATGCTGGGTAAATTTTGTAACTATATTACAGGTCGCCCCATTAAATTGCTGCTAAACAGCTGATTTTTATATTGTGATTCCTGTGGGTTTGAGATTGATCATAGACTTTGTATTCCGTTTCTTGCAGTTTAGACATAAAAAAAATAGCTGACTGATGGCATACCTTTTTGGCATTATCTGCAAAAATGTTAATTGTCACCTTACAAATGTTAAGTTATTAATTTAATTAAATGTGCCTCTAGGTACTTCAGAAGATGTTTCCATTACAGAACAACCTAGTCCATCTGCATTGAAATCAACCCATAAGAAGAAAAAATAAATATTAGGTCAAAAAGCAAGATCAGTTAAACTAATGAAAAATTGCGTGTTGTGCGTGAATCAAAACATAGATTAGTAAAAAAAGCTAGCTCCGTTAGAAAGTGGTGTAGCAGAGCTAAAGTGTAAGATGAAAATGTATTCAAAGAGTTCGATTTACTATCAAATAATGAAACTGAATATACTGATTTTCTGAAACGGTATACTGATATAGAAAACTGCCACTAAAAATATTCACCCGTACTAATAAATAATAATAAATAAATACACCCAACAGTCACACACATAATCCCGATCCCACACTAGGTAAATCTGTATCGTGGGTATGAGGAACTACGAAGGACTTGTGGTCCCATAACACAGATCAGTAATAAACTTTTATGGATCACACAAACATTTGTCTCGGTGCGGGAATAGAACCCACGCCCTCTCGCTTTGCAGCCGGCTAGTCGCCCATGGCGCCACGGAGGCTGTCTTTAAATTTTATAACAGAGTTTTGTTTTGTTTGTAAATTAATACTTAACTAAAATAGATAGTGATTATAGATAGTGATTTCTTTTTACCAATCTCAGTTACCCATATAGTTCGGGTTCAAAAGCTACAAGCATTTTTTTTTCATCTATTTTGTCTACAGTATAAATGAGCCGGCTCGACCGAATTGTTACCACTGTCTCTCAGAAAATCGATGTTAATTAACGACTTGCTGCTGCGTTTCATACAGTGAGTGAGATATCCGAAAGCCCAAATCGCCTTCCCTTCTCAAGCCCATAATTATCCCTTTTCTTTAAGGTTGGCAACGCGACCATGATTCTTCTGGTATTATATGGGCGTTCATGGATGATCACTTACCATCAGGTGATCCACTTTCTCGTTGCCCGGCCTATGCTATAAAAAATACATTTTTAATTAAGAAGAAGTAGTTTTGAGTTACCAGCGTTTTTCCTAAATGCTGGACATAGTTGTGTTTTGCGTTACTTTAATGTGAGTTTAAACTTAATAGATAGGAATTTGACAGTTGTGATATTTTATCCCAAACATGAAATGGGGAAATATATGTAACGTAGCAACATTTCAAAAAATCTAGCTGTCTCATGTGCGGTCACGCCATGGCTCTATATAGGTAATATATCAATGGTCCTCGTGGTCAGTTACATTATGGTGTTTTTAATTTTTTATTTGATAATGAATGGGCAAAGGAAACCAAGTCCGTACAGCCATCTGCCTTGTTAATACATATTATGATTAATAGGTACATGATTTGTTTGTCTTTTATCGTATTTTTGTTCAATGATTGAATTCAATTTATTTTAATGCACAATTCTAATAACATCAATTGCTATGTGGACTCGTCACGAAGTTCTCGCGGAAATTCTTACGCGCAATAATTGATGTTCAAATTAAGTTGCAAACGAATATTGCTCTTATAAAATATATGTGAAGGTTTTATTTATGTTGTCATGATTCATAGACGTACCAATTCTATTTATTATTGCCAATTAAAGTAAAGGTACAATTAATCGCAGTTTCAAGGATAAATAGATAATTCAAGATAACTCCTATATGGTCTAGACTCTAGACTTATCTTGGCTAATAAATTGGAAAATATTTTACGATATTACTTCAGCAAAAGCATCCATGTGTGAATGATTTTTAAACTCGAAAATTTATTTATTAAACTTATACACAATATGTATAAAGGCGGACTTAATGCTAAAGTCATTATCTACCAGTCTACCTGTGGGTGATGCAGAGACGAGACAATGTGGGGGTATATAAATCATGGATAAGAAAATACTAACAAGAAAGGAGTAGACAAGATGCTAATATATAAATTGGTGTTATTAAACACATTAAACACATTAATGCCGACTGCCTCGGTGGCGCAGTTGTAATGCGTACGCGTTACGATTGAGTCTAACGCTGAGGTCTCGGGTTCGATCCCCGGGTCGCGTAAAGCGGTATTGGGTTTTTCTATTACGAAATGCTCAGTATTGGCCCGGAGTCTGGAATTTGTGCCCGGTATGGCGATAGGCTCGCCCCCTATCACATCGTGGGATGGAGATACGCTCGGCGAAATGTGGGTGTACTGGCTACACCTCTGCCTACCCCTTCGGGGATTACAGGCGTGAGTGCGTATGTATGTATGTAAACACATTAAATTGATGTTCTGCGTCCAAAAACTACAAATAATAATGTATATCCCACACAGGACACAAGTCTTGTGTTATGAGTGTAACATAAGACTTTCCCATCAAACTTTTGGCCTTACGACATTCAGATCTGAAACAAATATTTTGTTACTCGCGTCAAGCTCTCTGAGGCTGTCAATGATAATAATGTTTTTTAATAGTAGGTATAGGCCGGCAAACGAGCGAGTGTGTCACCTGATGGTAAGTGATCTCCACCGCCCACAATACCAGAAGCATCTTGGATCCATTGCCGATCTTAAAAAAGGGCCTCCAGATATCTCACTTACCGTACGAAATGCAGCAGTAAGTCGCTACGTTACGTCGGTTTTCTGTGAGATAGTGGTAACGACCCGGTCGAGTCGGTTCATTCATGCTGCAGACAAAACTGTGTAGAGCTTGGCTCTACCACTCTATGTACTGGTTATTTCTAAAGGTATGAAAGTAATTGGACTGCCTCGGTGGCGCAGTTGTAATGCGTATGTGTTCCGATTGAGGCTAACGCTGAGATCTCGGGTTCGATCCCCGGGTCGGACAAAGTGGTATTGGGTTTTTCTATTATGAAATGCTCAGTATCAGCCCGGAGTCTGGAATTTGTGCCCGGTATGGCGATAGGCTCGCCCCCTATCACATCGTGGGACGGAGATACGTTCGGCGAAATGTGGGTGTACTGGTAACACCTCTGCCTACCCCTTCGGGGATTACAGGCGTGAGTGCGTATGTATGTATGAAAGTAATTGGGGTTGGGAAGCTATAGAGTGGCGGCCGCGTCCGGCACAATCGATACAAGGAACAAGGGGCTCGTAAATCGATAGCCCATGCATAATGCACCGGCGTGGCCGTTACAGCAAGCATGACCACGGTACGTGCGACGTCATTACTTTTAACCTTTTTAAAAAAAATACCTAAGTTCTGGGCTAAAGCATTCATGTGTTAAACTTTAATATTTGAGACATTACATTCAAGCACCTACAGCCTACTTATCAGCAAGCAAGTATTTATAATCCTTAATGACTTATATAACAAGCATGAAATTCTAAGAATGTGTATTGAAACTCGAAAGATTATTCTGATGGGTTCTTATAAGGCAACGGGTGGCGAGGATTTTCCTCTGATGACATACATATATACGCACTCAACCTTGTATTCACTGAAGGGGTAGCCTAATGTGTAACTAGTATACCCACATTTCGCCAAGCTTATTTGGAGTCTCCCATGGAGTGATAAGGGGCGAGCCTATATCAGGCACAGTTCCAGCCTCCGGGCTGTTACTAAGCATTTCATTGTAGAAAAACTCAATATTAATATTAACTTTTACCCGACCCGGGGATCGAAGAAATTTCAGCACATCAGTCGTACCGTACGTTCACAATTGTGCCACCGATGATGAATTCTGGTAATTGGGTATAGTAGACGCAATACTACATTATCCAACTGCCTTACTTTAAAACCATCAAAATTTCAGTGCATATTCGTTCTAAAGCTAGAATTCTTTTACATTTTCCAAAGGACTAACCTCATCTTACAAAGTTCCTGTCTATTCCCCGACGTTTTTGCACCAGACAGTGATAGTAGGGTGCATTAACGTTCCCCTGAGCATATCACCGCAGCGAGGGAATGACGCGGGGTGTGGGGAAGGCATAAATGAATTGAAGTTTGCGCTTTGAACGCAGCAAACAGACGTACAGGCGAGCGCTAAAGCGTTTGTAGTGTTAGTTTTAGTTAAGAGTTGGTAGAGGTTCAAGTATAAATTCTTTGGAAAGTCTTACTGATTTGCAAATATTTCTTATGCTAAATGATGCATGATATCGCGAGTCGAGCTATTGACGGAGCGGAACGTACTGATATACATGACGCCGCCGTTTATTGGTAATGACTTTTTTATTAGCTTGAATGAATAGACGAGTATGTCGCTCGCCAAGCCTGCCTATAAACAGAAGCAACTGCACACATAACTTTGAATTACAAAGCACTGTGTGGCACTGGACTACGCTCTAAGATGATTTCACTGGCTTCATTGTCCTTCAAAACGAAACACAAAAGTGCTTACACACTGCTGCTTAACGGCAGAAATAGACAAAGTGGTGGTTGACATTAACGTACGTGGCGTGACCATCCGGAGTCGGCTTTAACCGTAGTTCGTTTTTTTTTGATAAAATTAATGGCACCCAGATATTTTAAAACAAAGCTGCAAACTATGAGCCTTACTTATAAAGGTTGTTTATGAACTGATTAGTTTAACACTCTTTTGTCTTTCTCTGTTAACGCCATTTATAAAGTTGCTAGAAAGGGATAAAATAATGTTAACTGATCAGTGCTTGTTGCGGAACTCGAATGAACGAAGGACCAGGAACTATTGTTCCAGTAGTGGATGTACTCACACTCACCTTGGACTCAGAGTACCGTCGTCTTCAGGGGTACCCCGTGCTTGGTGGTTGCATAGGAGCTGGTTGCCGTCAAGAGATCTTCAGGCTCGTACCAGACACAGATACTAATTTCTTAGATTTAGGATATAGTCAATTTTCACGGCGCGCACACGCAATACGTTGCGAACGGTTAAACGAATACAATTCAAGTGTCGAACTGTGTAGGTGGCAGCACTTGTCATTATATTCACTGCGTTCGGTTTCGTGACGAATACATCCATATGAATAAAGTTATTAGAAAAAAATAGAAATTATTAGGCTTTGTGCTAACATAAAAAAGAGTAAGAGTACGGAACAGTGCTTGGTTAACTTTCATATGTAAGCCTGTGTTTAAATATAAAATAATTTAGTATTCGACAGTACAAACGCGTAGCCGGAGGCGTACTGATCCCGCTGTTCCATAACTACCACGTAACGGCTAGCGTAATATGATCTGTTACAATTTTCACCACTCCGCCATTTTGCATATAATCTCCATCATCTAATAATGCGAGGCAGCTCCAAGTCGAATGGACGCTGATTTTACACTAGTTTTGTCTGTCAGTTCGTTCAACGAATCTACATAGTTATTAGTTTCACCCTGTTATTTATTTATTGTCTGATTTTAAAGGGTGCGTGGTTGTTTACCTTCGTTTGTTTCATTAAAAACGGATTAAATGGGGATACATTTTAATTTGAGGGTTTTGCTTGCTTTGTTGGCAGCATTGATTTTGACATTTGTATATTGGCGGGAATTTTACGGCCGTTCATTTTGAAATGTTCATTTCATTTATTTTTTTATAATTATTTTTTTTTACAGGCAAAATATGTTTCTGTTCAAGTAGGTTAAAGCTAGTTAAATTAGTTAAGCTAGTTAAAGTACCTAGGTAATTTTAGCAAAAGACAACGACTACGTAGAACGTGGTTTTCTCGCGCCTCCTTGAAACTGCAGTATTTTTTAATTGATCTTGGCTTTTGCACACATTGTAAACAAATTGATCTGATGTTTTAACTTGAATTACCTACTGAGCATTATGAGACTTATTATTTTATGTTATTATCGGGGTGAAGAACGCAGATCAATGTCACGTCTTTGTAATTTAAGGTTCTGTGTTCTGTTTCTGCTTGTGTTCTTTTATTTATGGGCAGGCGTGGCACTTACCATCAGACGAGCAACTTGTTCGTCAGTCAGGCTAACAAAGAAAGCTCATTGTGAAATATTAGGTAAATATTTGTTTAAGTTTTCTGCAAATTTCTATTGAATATTGTATATTTTATCTCTTATTTACGATAGTTTATATTATGTAACATGTCCTTATTGCCGTGTATATGTCAGTTTGTCTCTGGCTGGCCATTGTGTTGTCCGCAGTATAATGTTCGCGCATCATAGAGCTTTCATACCGTATTGTAATAAGGGCCTAGTTTATGTCATATGCAGGACAGCCTGTTTACTTATGGCCGTGCCTTGTATTCTATTTAAAAAAAGATTTGCTTACTATCGATAGTGTTTTGACAGATCTTCCATACAACATGTGTCAAAAATTTACTGCTAGTAAGCAAATCTGTCGTTATATAGAATTTTGGAAATGGCCTCTAAGCTAGGTCTTTATAGAGTTGGTTTATTGCTTTCGATTCTCCATTGTAATTTTCTGATTTAAGTATTTATTTAACCATGACTGCCTTGGTGGCGCAGTTGTAATGTGTACGAGTTACGGTTGGGACCAAGGCTGAGGTCTCGGGTTTGATCCCCAGGTCGGATAAAGTGGTATTTGGTTTTTCTATTACGAAATGCGCAGTATCAACCTGGAGTCTGGAATTTGTGCCCGGTATGGCGATAGGTTCGCATACGGGACGGAAATACGCTCGAAATGTGGGTGTACTGGTTACACCTCTACCTACCCCTTCGGAGATTACAGGCGTGAGTGCGTATGTATGTATGTCTATCAATTTATTCTTCTATTTTTTTTTAACCGTCTTCAAAAACTGATATTCCCAATTCGGGTACTGAGTCGTTCATTCGCAAAACACCATTTAAATCTGATTAATTACATATAATCAGTGCAGGTAGTCTAAACATATCTGCAATAATTCCGTGATGATAGTCGTTTTTCAGGACTGCTAAAAAGTGGAATTTTCAATCACAAAATGAAAAATTCTCAATTCGCCTTTTTTATTTATACCATAGGCCGACAAACAAGCAAGTGGATCACCTGATGGTAAGCGATCTCCACCGCCCATGTAAGCCCACAATACCTAAAGAATCATAGGTGCGTTGCTGACCTTAAAGGAAAGGGATAATTAATGGATTGGGAGGGGCCCTCCCCTGGTTTGGGCCTCCGAATATCTCACTCACCGTACGAAACGCAGCAGCAAGCTGCTACTTTACGCCGGTTTTCTGTGAGGCAGTGATAATGACCCGGACGAGCTAGCCCATACATGCTGTAAACAAAAGTGTCTACTCGTAACTTGAACATGCGCTTTGTCGTAAAAAGCATAATAATAATAATAATAATAACTTTATTAACAGCAACAACAAATCACACAATACAAATCTATTACAAACATTATTGAAATAAATAAGCTGTGATAAGTTACAATAGTGCTATCCTATGGTCTTCACACTAGGCTAGCCTGTATCGTGAAGACCTGACTACAATCTTAACCTAATCTGAGTAAAATACTCTAAAAGACAAAAATTGACACCAGTCATACTTACATGGAATTTCTAAAAGCAATGCCAAAACAGTTAATTTTGTTAGGTGATAGTATTTACATAACTTAATTAAGTCAATAAATAAGCAAAGATAAATATATAATGTATACATAAAATAATAAATAAATATAAATATATGTATACATACATAGGTCTATGCCCACGCACACTTACACATAGTACATATTATTATATACATACACATCTACCCAAGTGCAAAAAAAAAAAAAAAAAGAGTTTATGATTTTATGTCTACAAAATTTTCGGTACCATCGTAATTAAGTGTAGACAGCCACTCCTTTAATAGTTTTTTAGCCTCGTGCATAGATTTTCCTTTAACGTCGCACTGTTTAACTATGGAATTATATACGTGTGCCCTTATAAAAGGCCCAAAACGTTGGCCAAATGTAGTCTTAACAAATGGCGTCGGCAGACGATATAATCTGCGTTTTAAAATATCTTCATATTCGGTGGATTTCAAGACAGATTTATGAACAGAGATTGCTGTCTTAAATATAAATAATTGCCTGACGCTAAGCACTCCACTGTCTTTGTAGACATCTGAGGTTGGGTATCGAAAAGGCTTTCTCAACATAACTTTTAAGACTGAGCGCTGGGCTCTCTCAGCTTGAATCATGATAGTCTTGGCTGCACTACCCCAGCAAGTAATACAATAGGTTAACAAGGATTGGCAAAGGGCAAAATATATGCACTTTAAAGTATTTATACATGCTATATTGCGCAGGTGTCTTACAATGCCAATAACTTTCCGAACTCGAGCAGAGACCGCAGTAATGTGTTTTTTAAATGATAAGTTTTCGTCTATGAGGACACCAAGATACTTCACCACATCCATTCTATTTAATGATTCACAACCACAAGGATTTTTACAAAAGAGCTTGTGAATTTTAATGTCTGTTTTAAATACAGGTGCTGATGCAGCCGTTTTATGAAAGCAGATATAAACAGTTTTTTTGGTATTCAGCGTTAAGAGACTGTTTTTTAGCCACTCCGAAATGTGAGACATACCCTTCTCAGCACAGGAAAGAGCTTCGAACCAGGTTGATCCATGAAAAACGATAGCAGTGTCATCAGCGTAACAAATCATTTCTGCATTTCGAATTGGTAGGTCATGGATATCGTTAATATACAACGTGAATAGCGTAGGCCCAAGAATGCTCCCCTGCGGGACTCCAAAGGATATAATTTGTGGACTACTTACATTTTGGCCAATCCTCACACACTGTCTTCGATCCGTTAGGTAACTCTTGAACCAGTCGGAGGAAATACCTCTGATACCCAAATTATCCAATTTTTTTAAGAGTATAGGAACGGAGACAGTGTCAAAGGCTTTGGCCAAATCCAGAAAGACTCCCACGCAGTTCTGTTTGTTATCAAGTCTTGATGACACGACAGAGGTCAGAAGTGATACTGCATCCTCTGTGCTCTTGCCTCTTTGAAAGCCGAATTGTCTTGGTGATAAAAAACTTTGCGATTCGAGGTATTTCGTAAGTCTATTATTTACAAGTCTTTCTAGCATTTTAGAAAATACCCCTAAAAGTGATATAGGCCTATAGTTCTCGATACAGTTTTTAGAACCACTTTTATGGATTGGACTAACAGATGCTAGTTTCCAATCATAAGGGAATATTCCTGTTGATAAACTCTGGTTATAGATATGAGTAAGTGGAATAACAATAGCATCTTTAATATGTTTTACAAGAGAGTTAGTTAAACTGTCAACACCAGGCGCTTTGCCATTCTGTAGGCCTGTTATCATTGTTTCTACCTCTTTATGGTCTGTGGGAGTCATGAAGAATGAATCTGCTGGTGTGGCTTCAGTACGGACTGCATTAGCAAGATCAGATTCTGTTTTATTGATGTTGGACAAAATTTGATTAGCTAGACGCAAAATTATTATATAGATTAGCATATGTAGTTTTAATCGCGATTTTTTTTCATATCATGTCTCCTAATGACTAGCCCTACTTACTGTCTTTTCGGAAGTGTTACTCTAACTCTCGGTATATTTACTGTATAATAAATACAGTTTTTGTCCACAATAATTTTACGTAGCACGTTGCGTATCGCTCAATCTTTCGGTGATCAAGCCGAAGCCTTAGCGAATACCGTCGCAGCTGGGAGCCGCATTCCGACAACGCGAAAGGACATTGCAAAAAATATCGCTTCCGTAGTCCGTTGCGCATCCGATGTATATTTTATGGTAATGCTTAAATATTTTAGAAGACTCATCTTGGCTGAAAAAGGACTAGCTTGCGTACAAATTGTACGACTGTGCCTTGATGGCGTAGGCACTAATGCAACGAGTGCACTCTCAATCTCTAAAGATATGAGTGGTAGAGCCACGCTGTAGACACTTTTGTCTACAGCATGTATGGGCCGGCTCGTCCGGGTCATTACCACTGTCTCACAGAAAACCGGGGTAAAGTAGCAGCTTGCTGCGGCATTTCGTACGGTGAGTGAGATATCCGGAGGCCCAAACGCCATCCCCTTCCCAATTCCTTAATAATCCCTTTCCTTTAAGGTCGGCAACGCACCCATGATTCTTTTGGTATTGTGGGCGTACATGGGCAGTGGGGATCACTTACCATCAGGTGATCCACTGCTCGTTTGCCGGCCTAAAAAAATATACATGATTTTCAAATCGAATGCCTCTCAATTGCGGGGCCTGGGGATCAATCCTGGACACAGAAAAACAAAAACTGCATAATTCTAGGTGGATGTTCCTCGCACGCGAAAGGCCGTCCAGGTTGGTACTATTGTTTTATCTATTTTTGCCGTCAAACAGCAGTGTGTAAGCACTGTTGTGTTCCGATTTGAAGGACATTGAAGCCAGTGAAATTACTGGGCAATTGACACTTAACACCTATGTCCCGGGGTGGCGAACGCTGTCCAACGCTATGTAGTGCTTTGTAATTCAAAATTCTGGGTAATGTTGCTTCTGTTTATGGGCAGGCGTGGCGGTTACTATCAAGCGAGCGACCTGCTCGTCTCGTCACTCGAGCTAATAACAAAAGCATACACATCACCACTAAAAAATAAATAGCCGCCCATTTTTCCATTAAAATCGACGACTGTTTTTAAAATAATATCAATTATGATTTTGCGAAGTTAATAAAATATATCCAAGTATTCATGGTTACATACGCACTCACGCCAATAATTCCCGAAGGGGTAGGTAGAGGTGTAACCAATACAACCACGTTTCGCCGAGCGTATCTCCGTCCAATGATGGGATAAGGGGTGAGCCTTTCGCAATACAAAGCACAAATCCAGACTCGGGGGTTGATACTCAGCAGTTCAATATCACTTTTACCTTACCCGGGGATCGAACCCGAGACTTCAGCATCAGCCTCAGTTGTAACGCGTACCCATTACTCAAGCTTTTTACTCACATACACCCAGCAGTCACACACATAGCCCTGAGCCCACAATAAGATACGAGTCTTGTGTCGTGGGTATCAGGAACTACCAACACCCAGACCCGAAACAAATATTTATGGATCAGACAAATATTTGTCTCGTGCGGGGATCGAACCCGCGACCTCACGTTTCACAGTCGGCTACTCACCCACTGCGCCACGGAGGCTGTCATAGTTATTTTAAGTAAATAATAAATAATTGCTGAGTTGAACTTTGCCCGTAATGAAGCGATGTTAAACGTAAGCTAATTTATTAAAGTTCAGGCCGAAGCGCTGCAAGGCAGTGTTGCAAGCCGCCCGTCAGGCACAGACAATTTTAACTACGGAATAATAGCGTGGAATTTACGTATGCATTTATAGAATTACTAGCTTTTGCTCGCGGCTCCGCCTCCGTGAATAGACTTTTCCGAAATAAAACGTAGCCTATAACCGTCTCCAGGGTCTCATCTATCTCTACATCAAAATTCATCAAAATCGGTTCAGTGATTTAGGTGTGAAAGCGTAACAAACAAATAGATAATTTTTTTCATAAAAAGTATCCTATGTTACTTCTTATACCTCCAAGAATATGTGTACAAAGTTTCATGATGATCGGTTAAGTAGTTTTCGCGTGAAAGCGTAACAAACAAACTTACATTCACATTTGTAATATTAGTATGATTGTTTGGGTTGGCATAGGATGAGTGGCATTGGAGGCGGGGGACCATTTTCAGAAAGTAAAGTAAATAAATGTAGAGATATTATTATAATTATTACAACTATTTAGTACCTATTGTTAATTTTTGTCTTCTATACAGTAGACGGCAATAGGCCTAGAGGATGTTAATGATAGTGATACAAGGATTTCATATACTCACTCTACCCTGCCCTTATCCCACTTGCACTGGGGTTTGGGTAACATGTTTCTTAAAAGATGTTACAGAATGATTTAGCTTGTAGTTTTTACGACCGGCCGCCAGTATTTGTGGATTATACAAACGTCTATGAAGAAACGCAGTGGCGGATCTAGGATTTTGGTTAGGTTGGGGGCTCGATTAACTTGAGATTTGTTAGTGGACTCAAATGCTTTTGGCTTGGCGGCAGAAAAAGACAAAGCAGTGGTACCAACTCAGACAGCCTCTTGCATACGAGAAACCTACCACCTAGTCGATGAATCTATGTATATATCTGAATATCTTTATTATCAGAATGATGGGTGTTTTGCATTTTTGGCATCTAGCTTCATTATAGCTCATCTACATGCTTCTTACTTCCACTCGCAGTGGGGTTGGCGCAACATGCTTTTTTTCACATGTTATAGAAACATTTGTCTTGTAGTTATTACGACCGCCCGTCTGCCTGACGTCTACCCCTCTGGGGAGAAAACACCTACACCCGAAAAAAAGAAGGTATCTCGGTGCGGGAATCGAACCGGGGCCTTTGACTTCACAGCCGGCTACTCGCCCTCTCCGCCACGGAGGTGATAGCTCATCTACATCAATATATCCAAATGAATTTAGTAATACAAGTGCGTAAATGTGTAAAGGGAGACTGGGCTACGTCGTAAGTAACCCAACACTGTTCAAGCCCAGTGAACCCAGTGTGTCGGTGCGCACGCTTTGTCACGAGGAAGCGTTCGCCTCGGATCTTCTTACATGTCACTCTTAAAATATATGTTAACGTAACCAGTTGTTTATATGCGAATTATAACTTACTAGCTTTTGCTCGCGGCTCCGCCTGCGTGAATAGACTTTTCCGAAATAAAACGTAGCGTATAACCGTCTCCAGGGTCTCATCTATCTCTACATCAAAATTCATCAAAATCGGTTCAGTGATTTAGGCGTGAAAGCATAACAAACAAATAGATATTTTTTTTCATAAATAGTATTCAATGTTACTTCTTATACCTCCAATAATATGTGTACAAAGTTTCATGATGATCGGTTAAGTAGTTTTCCCGTAAAAGCGTAACAAACAAACTTACATTCACATTTATAATATTAGTATGATTAAGGATACGCCCATATCTCATAACATGTTGCCTTATACCTAAAATATTAGATTCGAATTGTTTCTAATCGAAGTTATTAAACATTTCACATTATGGATTGTTAACTCTATAGCTAGGTTGAGTCGTTTTTGATCCGGTAGTAGTTCATCGTACCATATTAGTTATACCCATGGTCCCCATAACATTGATATTAATAATAGACTTGTTCCACAATAAAAATATTTTTTAATGTAAGTATATAAAAAAACTGATTTAATGTAATTGCCTAGTGCATTATTGCTGATGATATGTATGATATGATATGATATCTACATAATATGTTGATTATTGAGACCTTGCTTTTATTTTTGTACTGACTTGTCATAAGCGCTATTTCAATTGCCTACATGATTAATAAACGATATTATTATTTTTATCGTTTGTTAGTCACATACAAGGCTAAATGAGCAAGTGGGCCACTTATGCACAATGGTTTCTGTAAGACAGTGGTATCACTACGATCGAGCCGTCTCTCATGACGGCTCTGATTAGAGCCGATGTCTACCAAAGCGGAAATAAGCGGAGTAGAGGAGAGATGTTTCAAAAATAACCAAATAATGCTATATCATTTGTCCCACATCTCCTCTCCGCCTAGCTTCAGTGGATACCGTGCTGTGCGGCTCTTTTCCTCCCCTCTTCCATCTTCACCTTGGTGGCCAATAACCACCTGCAGACACCTTGTAGACACTTTTGTCTACAGCATGTATGGGCCGGCTCGTCCGGGTCATTACCACTGTCTCACAGAAAACCGGCGTAAAGTAGCAGCTTGCTGCGGCGTTTCGTACGGTGAGTGAGATATCCGGAGGCCCAAACCCCCTCCCCTTCCCAATTCCTTAGTTATCCCTTTCCTTTAAAGTCGGCAACGCACGCATAATTCTTTTGGTATTGTGGGCGTACATGGGCGGTGGAGATCACTTACCATCAGGTGACCCACTTGCTCGTTAGCCGGCCTATGCCATAAAAAAAAAATCATTCAATTAAAAATGTCCAAACATGTAAACAAAATAGAAATAGTTAATGCAATTACGTAGTGTTGCAAGCCTTGGCGTGTAATTTATATAATGACGCCACAATACCGCGGAGCCGAAGCATCGATCCTCATTATTGGAACCCAATTATACTGTAATGAGAGAAGACTATCGTTGAAAACTTTAATCGTTTGGGGCTTAGCTTCATCGTTTATCTTTATTAATTTAAAACATACTACTTATCTGAGTTGAATAGATATGTAAGGAGCCAATTTTCCCAGAGTATGTTTGCCCGTGTTAAGTTGGGGGGAGTTCTTATATCGGGCACAAGCCCCCCTTTGCCCAATGCCCACACACCGTGACACTGCACTCAACTTTGCCACGAAGTATTTTTAATTTACGTACCGAGAGTTTATGTGATCTAGAATTATTGCCTGGATGATATGGGACCGTAGGTCATTCCGTATTTCCATAATTCCTGATACCCACGATACAGCTTAGTCTAGTTTGGAGTCAGGAATACGTGTGTGATTGTTTTTTTTTTCACTAGCCCTGCATTATATACTCGTATGTCCCACTGCTCGGCACGGACCTCCTCTACTGAATGAGAGGGGTAAGGCCTTAGTCCACCACGCTGGCCTAATGCGTGTTGGCAGACTTCACATACCTTCGAAATTCTTATGAAGAACTTCTCAGGTACGCAGGTTTCCTCACGATGTTTCCTTCACCGTTAACGCAAGCGATAATTAACAAATAATACACACATAACTTAGAAAAGTCAGAGGTGTGTGCTCTTGGGATTGGTTTCGAACCTGCGACTTTCGTCTCGACAGTCCATACCACTCCCCACTGATCTACCGCTACTTCGTGTGATTGTTGAGTGTGTTTATTATTTACTATCTGTTGCTCGCGTGAACGGCCTTTTCCGGGATAAAAAGTAGCTTAAGTTTTAATTTAGGTCATGATCTGTCTTTCTGCCAAATTTGACTAACAAACATCCAGGCATTCACATTTATAATAGTACTAGCTGTCCCTCGCGGTTTCTTCACGGCATATTTCTGCCCTGTTCCCATGGGTTATAGCGCGATATACATATAAACCTTCCGGAATAAATTCTGTAAATTATAGTTAAAACGGCAGCAAAATCCGATGCATAGTTTAAGATAAATGAGTGTACACACGCTGTACACACTTTTTTCTACAGCCTGAATGGTCTGGCGCGTCCGGGTCGTTACCACTGTCTCACGGAAAACCGACGTAAAGTACCAGCTTGCTGCTGCGTTTCGTATGGTGAGTGAGATATCCGGAAGCCCAAATCCCCCTCCCCTTCCCAATCCCTTAATTATCCTTTTCCTTTAAGGTTGGCAACGCGCCCATATTTTTTTGGTTTCATGGGCGTACATGGTTGGTGGAGAACACTTACCATCAGGTGACCCGCTTGTTCGTTTGCTATGCTATAAAAAAAAGAAAGAAGCAGACAGACGCAGATAGCGACTTTGTTTTATGATGGACTCGATTCTTACAATTTTATATTACTGTTGAAACTCTAATAAATCCAGTTATTTTAACAACTTAATAATTGCTTAAACATAACCTAGAACCTCATCGAACTTGTTTCAAAGATTAATTTATTTCGTAGTATATGATTTGGAAATGAACCCGCTCGATGTCGGGGCGGCATAATAGTCCAATAACTTAATTGACTCAAGATTTCCGGACAACCGTTGCGTTCTGTATCGGTGTTGCTAGTGTTTAATGATTATAACACCAGCAACTTAGAAATATAAATCTTTTGTATATTCTACTGTGCTGTGCTGAGGTCTCGGGTTCGATCCCCGGGTCGGGTAAAAGTGATATTGGGTTTTTCTATTACGAAATGCTAAGAATCAGCCCGGAGTCTGGAATTGTGTCTAGTATGGCGATAGGCTCACCCCCTATCACATTATGCGACAGATATTTGTAATACAATATTCAACCTTATTTTTTCATTCATTATTATTATTATTATTTTTTTTATAGATCGACGACACTGATTTTCGTGCTTATTCTTTATATTTAAATGCTGTGTATAGTTGTAAGTGGACTTCAGGCTTAATTAACTCTTAAATAATATAGATCTAATGCTGTCTAGTCTGTAGTCTGTAACTGTACCTTATACAATAAAATAAAATAAAATAAATATAAGCTCGGCGAAATGTGAGTGTACTGGTTACACCTCTGCCTACCCCTTCGGGGATTACAGGCGTGAGTATTTTTTTAATAGATACTACACGATTTACGAGTGGTAGAGCCACGCTGTAGACAATTTTATCTACAGCATGAATGGGCCGGCTCGTCCGGGTCGTTACCACTGTCTCACAGAAAACCGGCGTAAAGTAGCAGCTTGCTGCTGCGTTTCGTACGGTGAGTGAGATATCCGGTGGCCCAAATACCCCTCCCCTTCCCAATCCCTTATTATCCCATTCCTTTAAGGTCGGCAACGCGCCCATAATTCTTTTGTATTGTGGGCGTACATGGGCGGTGGAGATCGCTTACCATCAGGTGACCCACTTGCTCGTTTGCCAGCCTACACTATAAAAAAAAAAAAAACACCGCGTACTTAATTACATATACAACGTGTTACAGCAGGTGTGGTAATATTTTAGGGTCATTCCTTAGAGTCACCTTACAGTAAGTACTTATGTGCCTGCCCTTTTCAAAAACGAGTCATCCTAAAATTTCACGTTAATTTGAATCACTCTTATTAAGATCGATAATATTGATCACATCACCATTA
Organism: Mimas tiliae; assembly: GCA_905332985.1. Taxonomy (NCBI): domain Eukaryota; kingdom Metazoa; phylum Arthropoda; class Insecta; order Lepidoptera; family Sphingidae; genus Mimas; species Mimas tiliae. The sequence continues at coordinate 1,323,934 of HG995249.1, forward strand.
AATATTTTGAACGACACCCACTTTTATTTTAATACTTATTAAGAAAATTATAGTAAATATCTATTAAAACCCAACTATTCCGTTACGTGGCAACACCGCGCACACTTCGAAGCTAATGAAATTAATTAAGCTTAAGTAATTTATTTCGTTAATTTATCGCCTTCAGTACGGCTCAAAAGATTGCTCTATGTTCATGTGCAAATCGGACTATGGGCTTAATTTATTTTCCGAGTAGACTGAGCTTAATACCTATCTATTATAATATATACAAGGTAGTAGGCCCCTCGTATGTGAGAGTGTTTGGGTTGGTACCACCGTTGTCTATTGCTGCCACTAAGCAGCCGTGGGTAAGCATTGTCTTTCGGTTTGAAGAACATTGAATCCAGTGAAATTACTGGGCATTATTAGATGTCTCGGAGTGACGAGCACAGTCCAGTGCCGTGCAGTACTTTGTTATTCTAAGCTCTATGTGGTGTTGCTTCAGTTTATGGGCAGGCGTGGCGCTTACCATCAGGCGAGCGACCTGCTAGAAGGGATTGGGGAGAGGACTATCCCGCCCACACAGGGAGGGGAGTAGGGGGCGCAGATTTGATATATCCGGAGGCCTAAATCCACCTCCCCTTCCTAATCCTTTAATATCGCTTACCATCAGGTGACCCACTTGCTCGTTTGCCAGCTTATGTTATAAAAAAGCAATTCCTATGAACCATTGTAATATAACAAATAATAATAAAATTCTTTCTTTTTTCTGTCTGAGCCTCAAAAGTAATCCCAACTCCTTGGTCTCTCAAGACCTGTACAAAACAAACAGAAGTGAGAAATTAATTTATATTCTACTCACCCCTCTGGAGGCACGGGAATATATTTTATTACAGTAATAAATTCTCTTTCATGTCGGTCCGACAGGAATTATAAATATTAATAAATGCTGCGTTAGTCTTTTTTTTAATTTTAGATGGTTTATTTTAATTTGTACATTGAAGATCGTATTAAGAACTACGAACAATTACGAATGATCGTATAGAGTGTAAGTGGACCACTAACATCTTAGGTTCAAAGTGAACCTCACCTGCACGTGGTACACTTTGCTGATTAATGGACGAGATAATGGTGAAACTTTGTTCCTATTGCGGGTTGTGGGGGTCAGACGGCGGGTCGCCCTGCATAATACCAAATCCATCATCAAATCATGATGGGAAGGCGGACCTTGGCAATAAGCCGGGATAAGTCCAAGCAAAAATAAAGAAGTATGATAAATTACTGCCTGCCTCGGCGGCGCAGTTGTAATGCGTACACGTTACGACAGAGGCTGACGACTGAGGTCTCGGGTTAGAGCCCAGGGTCGGGTAAAAGTGATATTGGGTTTTTATATTACGAAATACTGAGTATCAGCCCGGAGTCTGGAATTTGTGCTCGGTATGGCGATAGGCTCGCCCCCTATCACATCATGGGACGGAGATACGCTTGGCGAAATGTGGGTGTACTAGTTACACCTCTGCTTTCCCCTTCGGGGATTACAGGCGCGAGTGCGTATGAATGTATAATCAATTGGTCGAAGTATAAAATCGACCAATGAGGAAACGGGGAAACCAACCACTTAACATCAGGTCACCACACTAGGTGGTAGGTCCCTAGGATGCGAGAGGTCTTGTCGTTTGGTACCACCGCTTTGTCCTTTTCTGCCGCGAAGCAGCAGTGTGTAAACACTGTTGTATTACGGCTTGAAGGACATTAAAGCTAGCGAAATTACTGGGCATTAAGAGACTTAAAATGTATGTATTGGAGTGATGAACGCAGTCTAATGCTATGTAGTGCTTTGTAATTCAAAGTTCTGTTTGGTGTTGTGTCTGTTTATGACGTGAACCTACCATCAGGCGAGCGATCTGCTCGTTTCGTTATAGTAGCTAATAAAAAAAGGCCTAGCGCGAAAAAATTAAGCAATTAACGGTCAACGCAGAATCATGTCACTCTCTATAGTAAGTATTTTTACTTCGATGACAACTTTAAGGATTTTAATTAATGAACGCAGTAGGTGGTCAAGATGAACGTCTCATTTTAAAGTATACAATCGTTAATTACAGTTTACCGGTAATGGCTCATCATTACACTTCTTAAAGATAAATTATGGTTGCTTCATAAATAATAAAATTAATAAATTATAATATTTCATAGATCGTTAGTATATTTACCTACTATACTTATATTTTGAACGAAACAATTTCCTTTCCTTTGTAATATTCATCCTAACAGCAAAGCCTTATAAATAATTCTCAAAATTTTTAAAACAAATCAACTAAACTTGACTGACATGAAACTATAGAACACGAACTCGTTCTAGATTAACTCATAATTATTTTTACAATTGTAATTAAAATATCTATATACAAGTCGGCAAATTGCTTTTTTAAATATTCAACACAGTTTCTGAACAAAATTCCCTTGAACGCAGTGTAATTTCTTTTTATTAGGTTGGTATACCAGCGGAGCCCTGCCTCTCTAATTAATGTAAATTAATGATCGCATGCTTGTAACACGCGAAACTTAACGTATCACATCTCGAAACCTTTCATTAATCTTTCGCTAATTAATTCTACATTAATGTAATTATTTAGCGTGCCGGAAGGCGATATGTGTCAATAAAAACTAAGTTGTTTATTATGATCAAATGGTTCGTCATAAATCTATCAATATAGTTGACATTAAGTAGGAAAAAAGTAGTTTATTTTTTAATTTTGTCTTGTATATTTAACACAACATATTATATTCATTTTGAAACATAATATAATTTTATTGTTTTTTTTATGTTCTTTGAGTATGAGTATATTAATATGAATATCAGTATTTATATGTACCTATACTTTAGAATTTTCTTAACAAAGGTAAAATTAAAACAGTGACGTCTTAGGTATTGTCATTTTCGTTTTAGTAAAAAAAGTTTAAGTATATATTGAAATCACAACCGAATTAGTCCAAACTACAAAAGCGAAAAAAATAAAGTCGATCGTAAGGGTATTCGGAACAAAATTAATGTCTCTATACATTGAATGTATAGAATTCTAATTTTACGACTAATTTTTTATAGTTTAGCGATTTACTGAGTTTCAAATATCGCTCATCACTGCGCAGGTAGCCAACTTTTTTACATTATTTTAGGTTCTTTCCAATCGCCGCACCGCGCCGCTACTCAATGGAGCGGATGGTTGACGATTTACGACAGACATTGTGGCAACAAAAAGAACCTTTTTTCAAAACGAAAGCGACTGGCCATTCATACATATTAGCTTTTATGTAAAAGATTTTATGTGACGAAATCGAAACGAATTATTTTAAACTCTTTACACACATTAAAACAGTTTAATTTCCTTTGTGGTTGTTATTTGATTTTTTCGTCGAAGTTTGTTTAGGGTTTTAAATGTGTTGATGCATTGATAGTTTTTGGAGAACGCATTGTCCGATGAAATTGTATGCGGTTTCGAATAACGATTTTGAACGTTCGGAAATAAAATATATTGTAGATTTACTGGAAATTTTATTGCAAAGGGACTGTTATATTCAGATGAAATATGGCAGGTAGTGGTTGAACATTAAGGTAAAATGTAAGGTAAGGTGGTATAAATATCTATTGAGCTATGAACTTTACAATGGGTGCATGCTCGCATGCAATTCTCGACGAAAATTATGGTATAGGCCGGCAAACTTGCACTAAGTGATCTCCACCGCCCATGTACGCTCACAATAGCAAAATAATCATGAGCACGTTGCCGATCTTAAAGGGAAGGGATAAGTAAGGGAATGGGAAGGGGAGGGGGATTTGGGGCTCCGGATATCTCACTCACTGTATGAAACGTAACAGCAGGTTGCCACTCGGTTTTCGGTGAGACAGTGTCCGACTCATGCTGTAGACAAAACTGTCTTCAGCATGGCTCTACCACTGATAAAACGTTTAACGTTTATCGAACGTTTCCCGCAGGACTTTCGAAATACATCCAAATGTAAACAAAAAACAAATGCACAGAGCAAATCCAACAGGAATAACATATTAACATTGTTTTACGATTTCCGAGGGTAAACACGTCACGGGAACATTGTAGCAAGGCGTAAATATTTGTCTGTACGCTTGTTTGTGCGCGTCTGCTTTCCATTGTTAATACATTGAATTAGGTAGGAAGCATTGGTTTGTATCTTGTACTAAGTAGACTCTGAAACGTAATTAAGTTTTACGGTTCAGAAATATGCGGAGTGGTCACCCATCTGTCACGGCCACGGAAATAGGTTATTTAATTTTAAATATTATTTTGCAACCAAAAATAATATAACGTTTAACAAAACTTAGAAACCGACTTCAATGTACAGCAATAGCGTGTAAATGCCAATACAATAACACATACGAGTGGTAGAGCCACGCTGTAGACAATTTTGTCTACAGCATGAATGGGCCGGCTCGTCCGGGTCGTTACCACTGTCTCACAGAAAACCGGCGTAAAGTAGCAGCTTGCTGCTGCGTTTCGTACGGTGAATGAGATATCCGGAGGCCCAAATCCCCCTCCCCTTCCCAATCCCTTATTATCCCTTTCCTTTAAGGTCGGCAACGCGCCCATAATCGCGTGGTGGAGATCGCTTACCATCAGGTGACCCACTTGCTCTTTGCCGGCCTATACTAAAAAAAAAAAAAAAAAAAAAAAAATACGCGACGAGTGTACTGTTGTCCGTTGAGGAGTTTTTTTTTCTCCTTACTCCATTATCAGATCTTAACCAAATTTATATGGGACCACATCGCAACTAAACTCTATCGAGTGAATTTTTATTCCAACAAAATCGGCCCACAATTGGCGCGGAAATCGATGTACATACATAAAAAAAGTAAATAGAAAATAAACGAGCCGAATTGAGAACCTCCTCCTTTTTTGAAGTCGGTTAAAAAGAAACTGTTTTGCGAAAACAGAATTAAAATTGGGTAAGTAATAACTAAGTGTAACAATTTTTACTAACTCCGTTGTTAGGTATACAATATGTAACAAAAACCCTGTTGACCATTTTAACTGTGATATCAGAATCGATATTCAAACGCAATGAAAAACTTGCATACGAAAATTGGACTACAAAAATTAACATATTTACGCACTCATACGCACTCACGCCTGTACTCCCCGAAGGGGTAGGCAGAGGTGTAGCCAGTACACCCACATTTCGCCGAGCGTATCTCCGTCCCACGATGTGATAGGGGGCGAGCCTATCGCCATACCGAGCACAAATTCCAGACTCCGGGCTGATACTGAGCATTTCGTAATAGAAAAACCCAATACCACTTTACCCGACCCGGGGATCGAACCCGAGACCTCAGCATTAGCCTCAATCGTAACGCGTACGCATTACAACTGCGCCACCGAGGCAGTCAAATTAACATATTTATTTTTAAATTTGAATTAATTTATTGTTTTTAAACCGTATTCCGATTGATTACCTCTGCAAGAGCGATGACTTCGAGCCAGAACGAGAAAGCAAGTTGCGGCGTCCATATACATCAAACGTGCCGCGCCCCCGGCCTCGTCCATCCACACAGAAATTCAGATGCAAATAACATTTTTTAACTATGTTAATTTTTTAGTTATCTGTGTAAGAATAAAATCTTGCTTCTGTATATTATTATTTTTATTTAACCATTTTCATTAAGCTGTCTATATGACTATTTTCACGATCCAAAAAGGCCCAATAGGGTTTTTGTTACATACTGTATATGTAACTTATTACCAGTGATCATAATAAGATCACTTTATCTCTACACTTGAAGCAAATCATATCGCGAACGTCATCCGTGAATCAAACCCGGTACTTTACCCATGTAAACCAGCACTGAACCAAAGCGGATGTTTCCGGGAATAAATTACATCGGGCGCAGATAGCCGCGGGCCGCAATAACTTGATCACGGAGTTTACCGACATAATTATTTACACTTTATCAGAATGTATTTTAGAATATTCTTTAGGGATATATAATTGCCAGCCAATTATTATTAATATAATAGTACTAACTGGCCGTAAAAACTACATTTTTTTTTTCTTTTTTTTTTTGTGAATGATACCTACTATAGTATATAATTAAAATTACAATCTAGCCTTATGACCAATGAGTAATTTAAATTTAACCTAAATTTCTATTGAGACTATGACTAAGAATATGTCCAATAACACTTTTCTTATTGTCTCTATTAAGGGGAAGACACAATGTTCGCGTGTTATTTACGAATAGCACTCACTGCACTATATTACACTAACCATTCACTACACTAACTCAAAAGGTTTTGTCCTCTTTAGTCTTCTCACTAGGTCTGTGTTGTCAAGGAGCTGGATTGCCTCGACATTCACATGATGATGAAGTCTGTGTTCGTGAGCTTCGGAATATTTTTTTATGATGTTTTTCACGAAGTCCACTTTAAGGTCCCTATGAAGATCGCCATTTCTTATGTACCAAGGAGCATTTACTATACCCCTGAGCACTTTATTCTGAAAGCGTTGAATTGTTTCTATATGGCTTTGTTTGGTACAGCCCCACAACTGTATACCATAAGTCCATACTGGCATTAGGACTTGCTTGTAAAAACTACATGCCAAATCATTCTGTAACATGTGTTAAAAAGTATGTTACGCCGACCCTACTACGATTGGGATGAGGGGAGGTGAAAGAAGAAGATACAATAATAATTTAAGCATATATTTTTCTGTGTTATAGCGATACTATTCCGGTTTAGCTGGCTCATGCAATGATAGCCTCCGAAGCGAGTAGCCGTGGGTTCTATTCCCACACCAAGACAGATGTTGTGATCCACAAATAATTGTTTCGGGTCTAGGTGTTGTGGGTTGGTAAGTCCCTCGTAGTTCCTGACTGGGTATCAGACTGGTACTATCAAATAATCGGTCCATATTTGGCGGAGTCAGGAGTGAACTGAAATAAAAAACATACATACAGACGAAATGAGGAGCTCCTCTTTTTGAAGTAGCTTGAAAATATATGAGTTCAAAAATAGTAGGTATATTATGTCTACAGAAGTGTAGCCGTGAAGGAATATTGTGACGTGAGAGTATGCGGCTTCCATAGTTCAATCCCAGCGAGGAATGTGTTTCTATTGTCAACGAGTTTGTTTTGGCGTTCTGTGTGAGGTATTAGTCGTGTTTACTCATTTTGATTACAAAAATAATAAAATTAAGTCAAAGGTTTTGATTACAAAAATAATAAAATTGAGTCAAAGTTTTTGTTCTGCGTGGTTTAAATTTCGGCATTTCTGCACCGATTTTGATGATTCTTTCCATCGAAATAGAACGATAACTCTCATATGAATCTGCCTAAAAATACGGCTCCACTGTGGCTACAATGTGTAAGTAACACATGCAAAGGTAAAATCACACGCAACACTCATACACGTACTCATACATTAGACTTATCAAGTGTCAACTACAGATTATTATGCACAGAATTTAATAGCCCCGCCCCCTTGCACAGAGTTTTGGTGGGGTCATTTTTTTGCTTGAATTACGTTTCTTGTTATATTATTTCGATGATTCTTTGAATAAAATGTTTGAAACAAATACTTTTTAACAAAAATAGATCCAACTTAAAAAAATGAAAGCGAAAAATAAAGAGTCTAATATATTTTTAAGTACTTAGGCACTGGGATTGGATTTTGTAGCTGTGACTGCGGGTTCGAATGCCGTATCGAGACAAATGTTTGTGTCATTCACAAATATATACTTTTTTTATGGTAAAGGCCGGCAAACGAGCAAGTGGGGCACCTGATGGTAAGTGATCTCCACCGCCCATGTACGCCCACAATACCAAAAGAATCATGGGTGCGTTGCCGACCTTAAAGGAACGGGATAATTAAGGGATTGGGAAGGGTGACTTATGTCTCGGGGTGACGAGCGCAGTCCAGTGTCATGCAGTGCTTTATTTAAAGTTCTGTGTGGCGTTGCTTCTGTTTATGGGCAGGCGTGGCGCTTACCATCAGGCTTGCGACCTCGTCTTGTCATTCAATCTAATAAAAAAATAAAAATAAAAAAAAGGGTTAGCAAGCTGCTTACTTTACGCCGGTTTTCTGTGAGATAGTGGTAATGACCCGGACGAGCCGGCCCATACATGCTGTAGACAAGTGTCTACAGCGTGGCTCTACCACTCAAAAATATAAAATATTCATTTCGGTTTGGGTGTTATGGGAGCTGAAGTCTCTCGTAGTTCATGATTCTCACGATATAGGTGCAGATCAGGACTATTGTGACTGCTGGGTATATTTAATTAAAAAAATTGTATTAGCTCTCGATCCCCACGTAAAGAACAGTAGCAAAGATTACCGGTTAATTCTCCCTACGAAGCTGTTAACTGTCTAAACGTTTGTTTAACTAATGGAGGTTAACGGAGTTATTAACAATGTTTGCACTAAACACTAAACCGTGATCAACCAAACCATCTGTTACTTAAGTACTTGTAAATAAATAGCCAATTACCATATTGAAGATAAATAAGCGATTTCTAACATTTCTAAAGCAAACATAAATATGGCATATTATAATAAGTAAATTGAGAGAAGTACTTTAGAGTGGTAGAGTCACGCTGTAGACAATTATGTTTATAGTATGAATGGACCGGCTCGACCGATTCGGTACCACTGTTTTAGCGAAACCCGATATGAAGTAGAAGCTGCTGCTGTGTTTCGCCCAGTGAGTGAGATTTTCAGAGACCCAAACCCCCTCCCCTTCCCAATCTTCTCTTTTTTTTACATATTATATTTTTTAATATTGACTGCTCTATTGGCGCAATATTAGTGTTTAAGGCAATACTGACATGTTGTTTTTTTTATATCAATTATTTCATTTTTTTGTTTTTTTTTTATGTGAGTGCGAGTGCCAAGATGTCTGGTATACTCTTGGCTATTTCTTAAAAAGGTCAATCCAGGAATTTCTGTACATTACACTCGCGTAATTCTGTAAAACAATGTCTGGACATTAAAAGAGGCCATAACCCATGAGTTTGTTTCGGTATTTGTCTCATGACTAGCCCTGAAATGCCGTCGTAAATGTAATGTAGCATAAAAAATGATTGATTTACAGAATAAATGATTTGAATTTGAATCCCTCAACTATCCCTTTCCTTTAAGGTTTAAAGGAATTTTATTCTCAATAAGACAATGTCACTTCCTTGAGAACAAGACTAAAATCACAAACAGCTGTTGTTATATTACCCATTTAATACATTCATAATGGTTAAAAGAGATCTAGCTGCTATTAGTTATTATTATTTAAGGCCGGCAATGCGCTCATTCGCGCTTCTGGTATTGTGGGCGTATATAGACGGTGGAGATCACTTACCGTCAGGTAACCTACTTGCTTTTAACAGGCCTAAGTGTTTTTATCTTGAGACGTCTAAAAAGGTAGACGTTACAACGACTTCTGAGGTTCGATTTTTTTAAATTTTAAACGACTGAATGACGAGACGAGCAGGTCGCCCACCAAGTGCTATGCTTATATAAACAGAAGCAACATCACTCAGAACTAAATTACAAAATACTATCATCGAAATGTGTAGAATTAGCAGCAAATTTTCTTGATAAATACCATGTAATCCTAACTAATATTTTAAATGCAGTGAGTTTGTTCGTTTGTTACGCTTTCATACCTAAATTACTGAACTGATTTTGATGAATTTTGGTATAGAGATACATGAGACCCCGGAGACGGTTATAGGTTATTTTTATCCCGGTTATAGGCTACTTTTATCCCGAAAAAGACCGTTCACGCGAGCAGAGCTTCGAGAAAATTCGGTCTAAGACGTTAGAATTTTACATTCTACTAATCTATGAAGGCTCTTACTTATTATTATTTTTATTAGCTTGAATGACGAGACGAGCAGGTCGCTCGCCTGCTCATAAACAGAAGCAATGCCACACAGAACTTTAAATAACAAAGCACTGCATGACACTGGACTGGCTCGTCACCCCGAGACATAAGGTGTTAAGTCTCATAATGCCCAGTAATTTCACTGGCTTTAATGTCCTTCAAAACGGAACACAACAGTGCTTACACACTGTTGCTTGGCGGCAGAAATAGACAAAGCGGTGGTACCAACCCAGCCGGCCTCTCGCATACGAGGGACCTACCACCTTGTAAACCTTACTCTCCTTACCTTACTCTTCCAATGTTAATAATTTCTTGCCTCCGTTCTATGCAATCAGTTCACCAAAATAATTTATCTCCACTCAATCTTCGAAATTGAATCGTGAATGATTTCACTGGGATAATCAATCTTTTACCCGAGGCTAACTTGCAAGGCTGCTTTTAAATAATCATTTGCGAATGGTAAGAAGTACTCGGAATCGGCATATGTATGAGATTGATGAGTGAACGGGGAACGAAGTTTTTTCGCTTTGCTTCATTATGAGTAGCATTTTGGCAGCGTTAACTTAGCAGAGAGTATGGGTTGCCGAGATGAAAGTCGCGGGTTCCGAACCAGCATTTTTATTTAGGTATAGCTTGTTTTAACGGTGAGAAAAATATTATGGGGCACTTGCATATCAGGTGGACTAAGGCCTAATCTCATTAATAGAGGAGGCCCGTGCCTCCAACGCCAATTGCCAATTGTTGACAATTGGACGTAAAGTCACCCATTTTCCGCATTTGCCCTTCTTGAAAATGTCCATAAAATTTTCTTTAAAAATATAAGCAGTACAGTTCTGAATTTGGAAACCATCACAAGTCCCGTATTATTTTGGTTTTGGAAAACAATAGGCCTCGGTGGCGCAGTTGTAATGGTGGCACGCAAATTTTGACATCATGGAATGAAGTAATGCGAGCCTCTGCGAATGCGAAAGAAATCAATCGTATGGAGTATAGTAATACAAGAGAGTAGAAATTGGCAAAATTTAGGTTGATTTTTTTAATCGTAATACTGTACATCATTATCAATAAATTAGCTATCCCAATAAACCACAGGAATCGCTCCAGATGAAAGACAAGAGCTATTATGTCTTCCGCCTACAACGAACTCCCTTTGACGATGCGTCAAGCGAGGCGGCGACATGCTTTTTATGAGTATATTATTTATGTTTATATTTGATACACTTCAGCGTCTTTCGCCATCTACTAAATATGCTTTTAGAATGGATTTATAATAAAACTATATGGTGCCGTTAAAATATGAAAGGTGACAGGCTTTATTACTTACAAGCGTGTAGCCATTCTGTGTTTAGAGGTAGAGTCACGCTGTAGACACCTTTGTCTACAGGATGAATGGGTGGTCTGGGCCGGGTAAAACCACCGTTGCAGAAAAGGGTCGTGGAGCGGTAATTTGCTGTTGTATAGTGTATGGTGACTGAGATTTCTGAAGAGTTCAATCGGGTGAATCACAAAAATGATCGAGTACCTGATCCCACCAGCTAAGTTTTTTTTATTTTTTTTATTAGCTTGAATGACGAGACGAGAAGGTCGCTCACCTGATGGTAAGCGCCACGCCTGCTCATAAATAGAAGCAACGCCACACAGAACTTTAAATAACAAAGCACTGCATGACACTGGACTGTGCTCGTCACCCCGAGACATAAGATGTTGATGTCCTTCAAAACGGAACACAACAGTGCTTACACACTATTGCTTGGCGGCAGAAATAGACAAAGCGGTGGTACCAACCCAGCCGGCCTCTCGCATACGAGGGGCCTACCACCTTGTACTTTTGTGGTACTATTAGTGTTATGGTCCGTGGAGATCATTTAAGGTAACCCATTTGCTCATTTCAAGTAGCGTTTTAATATTGGAGCGTTAGAGCCAAAACTTACTAAACTATTGGTGGTCTGAGTGGTAGAGCCACGCTGTAGACAGTTTTGTCTACAGCACAAATGGGCCGGGTCGTTACCACTGTCTTACAAAAAACAGATGTAAAGTAGAGGCTTGCTGCTGCGTTTCGTATGATAGCTGGAGAGCCAAATCCCCTTACCCTTTCCAATCACTGAATTATCCCTTTCCTAGACGGTCAGCAACGCGCCCATGATTCTTCTGGTATTGTGGACGTACAATGGTAGAGGTCCCATACCATTAGGTGACCCATTTGCTCGTTTGCCGGCTTATGGTATAAAAAATAGTATCGTATAACGCGGCTTCGTCGTCAGTTTTCTATCATATTCTTACTTACTTCATATTAGTACTTAAACTCTTTTCGTGTAAAAGAGATTTTCTACGCATACATATCCATTTACGTCTGTAATCCTCGAAGGGGTAGGCAGAGGTGTAGCCAGTATAGTATATTTATGAGTGGTAGAGCCACGCTGTAGACACTTTTGTCTACAGCATGTATGGGCCGGCTCGTCCGGGTCATTACCACTATCTCACAGAAAACTGGCGTAAAGTAGCAGCTTGCTGCTGCGTTTCGTACGGTGAGTGAGATATCCGGAGGCCCAAACCCCCTCCCCTTCCCAATTCCTTAATTATCCCTTTCCTTTAAGGTCGGCAATGCACCCATGATTCTTTTAGTATTGTGGGCGTACATGGGCGGTGGAGATCACTTACCATCAGGTGACCCACTTGCTCGTTTGTCGGCCTATACCATAAAAAAACCCACATTTCGCCGAGCGTATGTCCGTCTCAAGATGTGATAGGGGGCGAGCCTATCGCCGTACCGGGCACAATTCCAGACTCCGGGATGATACTGAGCATTTCGTACTACAAAAACCCAATATCAGTGTTATCCGACCCGGGGATCTAATCCGAGACCTCATCTTCAGCCACAGTCGTAACGCATACGCATTACAACTGCGCCACCGAGGCAGTCAAATGAGGTTTTAGTAATCAAGCTACACTATGAACTATAATTAAAGATGCAGTGTTTTGTTTAAGTGCTTTATCCAGAGTATACCGCGGTTGAATGATTGTCGCCGGTGCCGAAGCTAAAATATTATCCCAGCTCAATGATTGTTGGCTGTAATGACACCGGATTGGAGCCGCGCCTTCATGTACCGTCGGCATTTTAAACTAAAATCATACTAATATTATAAATGTGAATGTAAGTTTGTTTGTTACGCTTTCACGCGAAAACTACTTAACCGATCATCATGAAACTTTGTACTCATATTCTTGGAGGTATAAGATGTAACATAGGATACTTTTTATGAAAAAAATATCCATTTGTTTGTTACGCTCTCACGCCTAAATCACTGAGCCGATTTTGATGAATTTTGATGTAGAGATAGATGGGACCCTGGAGACGGTTATAGGCTACGTTTTATTTCGGAAAAGTCTATTTTATATATAGCTTTTGTTCGCAGCTCCGCCCTTGGTGAACAGCCTTTTCCGGGATAAAAAGAAGCCTATAACCGGGATAAAAGTAGCTTATAACTGTTTCCAGGATCCTATCTCTCTCTGTACTAAAATTCATCAAAATCAGTTCCGCTATTTAGAAAGTGTAACGAACAAACAAATTCACTTATGAATTTATAATATTAGTATAAGATTTGCAGCAATTATGTAACCGAAGGTCTAGTCTCGAAGTTACCTAGGGATTAGAAAGAAAGAAAACACTTATTAGACAAAAGAGACATACTAATACATTACGATAGAAACAAGGTATAAAACATCAGTTGTTTATGTCTCGGCAACGAGCGCAGGACAGTGCCATGCACTACATAGTTTAAGTATTTAATTTAGACCAGAATATTAGAATATGAATTTTATTTCAATAAGAATTTATTTATAGACTGCCTCGGTGGCGCAGTTGTAATGCGTACGCGTTACGATTGAGGTCAACGCTGAGGTCTCGGGTTCGATCCCGGGTCGGGTAAAGTGATATTGGGTTTTCTATTACGAAATGCTCAGTATCAGCCCGGAGTCTGGAATTTGTGCCCGGTATGGCGATAGGCTCGCCCCCTATCACATAAGGGACGGAAATACGCTCGGCGAAATGTGGCTGTACTGGTTACACCTATGCCTACCCCTTCGGGAATTACAGGCGTGAGTGTGTATGTATGTAAGAATTTATTTATTTTGAGTGGGTTGCCTCTGTTTAAAGGCAGGCTGTTATATAGCTTAACATCAGGGGTAAGTGACCATCAAGGCGAACATAACAACAATATCTCTGTTTAGAAATTTCTAGCTACTATATTCTTCAATACTATCCAGTTCTAAATGCATCGATGATCTTACATACTTCAAATAAACAGACATATTTCATTACCAACCGCAACACTAAATTGTCTAAAAGTCCGACCATTTGTCAGAACAAATTGAAATAAAAGTTACCATAAATCGTGTATTGTTGATAGAAGAATGAATTCACAAATGTCGGCGTGGGCTAATAGAATATTCGATTCTAGCCGATGCGATGAACTGAGAGGCGTGCCAAAATATTTATAACATCCATTATAAAGATCAATACCAGTGATAGCTCAGTGGGGAGTGGTACGGACTGTCGAGACGAAAGTCGCAGGTTCGAAACCAGTCCCAAGAGCACACACCTCTGACTTTCTAAGTTATCTGTGCATTAATTGTTAATTATCACTTGCGTTATCGGTGAAGGAAACATCGTGAGGAAACCTGCGTACCTGGGAAGTTTTCTATAAGAATTTCAAAGGTATGTGAAGTCTGCCAACTCGCATTAGGCCAGCGTGGTGGACTAAGGCCTAACCCCTCTCATTCAGTAGAGGAGGCCCGTGCCCAGGCATTGGGACGAGTATAATACAGGGCTAGTAAAAAAAAAAGTATAAAGATCAAGGTTGGTATGTCGTATTTCACGTTTGTTTTGAAAACTGGCGGTTAAAATTTACGTTAAATCTTTTTCATCCATTAATTAAAGGCCTTTACTTTCGTTAAGGTCGCCACATATCCACAATTCTTCTAGTTTTGTGGATGTTTACGAGCGTTGGAGATCAGTTACCTACGGGCTTAGCATAAGCATAAGCATAATGACATATCTCGCGCGAGATATAAATATCGTCGACAAATATCTCGGCTAAAACTGTCGACATTCGATAAAATTACGTCATTATCTTAGGGTTTGTAGACATATTCCACAGATATCTTAAAAGTATTATTTTCTCTACTTTTGACAAAATGAGTCAAGTATTTTATGCAACAATGTTAGCGTCGATAAACATATAAAGATAACCGAATAAAATTGTTTTTTCACTACAAAAGGACTCGACCTGTAACACAGGATTGTTTCTTATCTTACTTCAGGCACCAGTATCTCGCAATACAAGTTAGTCTATACAAAAATAACTAGGTTGTTTAGTGAAGAGAAAATAAATAAATAAAAATATATCTCGTGTTGGTTAGGCTAAGCCCTTAGATGATCCACTCTCTTTGCCGGGTTTCTGCAATACATTATACTATATAGTATTATCTTATTATATTTAGATTTTATTTTTTTATAGCATAGGCCGGCAAACGAGCAAATGGGTCACCTGATGGTAAGTGATCTCCACCGCCCATGAACGCCCACAATAACAAAAGAAATATGGGCGCGTTGCTGACCTTAAAGGAAAGGGATAATTAACGGATTGGGAATGGGAGGAGGATTTAGGCCTGCGGATTAGGAATGGGAGGGGGATTTGGACCTCCGGCAATTAAAAAATCCTCTGGAAATCTGGGCATAAAAAAATATGGAATACTTTTGTCTGCCTTACGACAGTTGAGGTTCTTTAGAAACCGCTGCCTCTGATGTTGCAAGCGTCTACATAGGCTACGGTAGTTGCTAACTATCACTTAAGATACTTTACGAAATAGGTGACCACTGAAAATCAGCGCTGTGTTGTGGTTCACGCCACAGCACAGCAACACGCTGAGTGGTCACCTACCTGTCACAGTCACGACGCGCAATTGTCAAAACCTTTTTGATAGTGTTTAGTTAGTATTGTTTTACTGTAAAATTTTTGTGATCTGTGACTAATAAATAAATTGTCTTTCTTTCTTCTTCTTCTTTATATATGGAGAATGTAATGAGAGTAAATGAGGCCGAAGATGTTTGGAAGGATCGTAGCAAGTGGAAATCATTTGGGAAACAGGCGTGAGTATGTATTTAGATCTATGATTATTGTGCAAGCAATTAAGCTTGATTTCCCGGAGGAGTTGAAGACAGGCGGGTCGGTTATATATTCAATGGTCGCAGTCTAGTGACAGCATTTATAAGCTGAGAAGCCGGTGAGGCCCCGTATTCAAATCCCAGGTCGGGCAATCATAATTTCAGTTTTGATACGAAAAAATTACACATAAGTTGTCGGGGATTGGAGTTTGAACCCGATATGGTAATAAATTTCCCATCTATCGTATCATGAACGGAAACTATGGGCGAATTGTTAGTATACTAACTGAGTCTCTGCCTACCCCTTCGGAGATACAGGCGTATGCTTATACTACGTATAGTTGATTTCTGCAACATGGATAAAATCAATAGTTCGCAGTTCAGTGCCATGCAGTGCTCTGTAATCCAGAGTTCTGTGTGATTTTGCTTTTGTTTATGGGAGGCGTGACGCTTAACATCAGTTACCACTGTCTCACAGAAAACCAGCGTAAAGTAGCAGCTTGCTGCTACGTTTCGTACGGTGAGTGGTATATCCGGAGGCCCAAATTACCCTGCCCTTCCCAATCCCTAAATTATTCCTTTCCTTTAAGGTCGGCAACGCGCCCATGATTATTTTAGTACTGTGGGCGTACATGGGCGGTGGAGATCACTTACCATCAGGTGACCCACTTGCTCGTTTGCCTGCCTATACTATAAAAAAAAAATCTTTTCGCCTTAAGAAAATTTTCAGGCTATTTTTTCTGATGACTGTACATCTTGGTCTCGCTTTCCGCTCCGCCGGCCGCAATGACTACCTCCAAACGATTGTGTTGGCAAAAACCCTAATAAGCCATTGTTTAACGAGCGCAGGCGGACGGACGCCGTCGTCAACCGGTTTGGTTCTCGGTCGACATTTTGTGATGACGGCAATTTTTCTGATTCCAAATTGTGCACATTTGATGTCATTATGTATGGCAAATGAGGAATGTTTATTATTTATGTAAAGGAACATTTTTATACGGTTATTAAATAAGTTCAAAACACTACAAGCGTTTGATAAACTAGACATAGTCGTATGAGTTAGTATACATACGCACATACGCACTTACGCCTGTAATCTCCATACTTAACTAAAATTGCTTGAACTACAATAAAACAAATAAGTACTGCATCCCAATCGGTTCATTCGGAGTCGCTAGGATGCTAAGGATAGATAGATATACATACAGACAGACAAAGTACGTAACTCATGGATGAGCTCTTGCATAAGGGCTCGGCCGTATTCCCTCGCTAGTACGATGTTGAGAGCCCAAACAGACAGGCAAGCAGACGATGTCAAACGTTCTCACCGTGTCGGTGTCTTGTTGATGGATCTGGGAATTAAGAGACAAGAGGAGAAAGTTTTATCTTATTTTTTAAATCATACTAATATTATAAATGTGAATGTAAGTTTGTTTGTTACGCTTTCACGCGAAAACTATTTAACCGATCATCATGAAACTTTGTACACATATTCTTGGAGGTATAAGAAGTTAACATAGGATACTTTTATGAGAAAAATATCTATTTGTTTGTTACGCTTTGACGCCTAAATCACTGAACCGATTTTGATGAATTTTAATGTAGAGATAGATGGGACCCTGGAGACGGTTATAGGCTACGTTTTATTTCGGAAAAGTCTATTCACGCGGGCGGAGCCGCGAGCAAAAGCTAGTAAAGGTATAAATACTGCCTTGGTGGCGCAGTTGTAATGCGTATGCGTTACGACTGAGGCCAACGCTGAGGTCTCGGTTACGATCCCCGGGTCGGGTAAAGTGGTATTGGGTTTTTCTATTACGAAATGCACAGTATCAGCCCGGAGTCTGGAATTTGTGCTCGAGATGGCGATAGGCTCGCCCCCTATCACATCGTGGGACTGAGATACGCTCAGCGAAATGTGGGTGTACTGGTTACACCTCTGCCTACCCCTTCGGGGATTACAGGCGTGAGTGCGTATCTATGTATGTACTTATAAAGGTTGAAGTTCTCTTATGGTTCTCTGATATGTATTTTAATATAGATTTTGATAATTTTGGTAATCGATCAACTTTACCTTGTGATTGGTCCCATAATTCGGTGATGTCTGATGTAACTTTATAGATAATAAATTTAACCTTAAACTTAATTTAATCGTTGACATTAATAGAAAAAGATTTGTAATTTGTAATTGGCGCCTAGTCTGTCTAGTTTTTTATCATACTTACCTATCATCTTGATTAAGCCAAAATCTTGGATAAGCTACTAGGTGGGAAGTCCCTCCTATGCGAGGGGCCGTTTTGGTAAGTACCAGCGTTTTGTCTTTTTCGGCCGCCAAGCAGCAGTGTGCATTATTGTGTTATTTCCAACACAACACCACAATCGCCATGACTGTGTCCGTAGAGGAGTTTCATTTTTTATGTAGGTATTAAGCGTACCACTTTATGGCCCATATTCAGAAACAACACTCAAGTGAGCTCTTTGCTAAGTGTAGATTTCTTTGTACATAATTGGTCTGTTTATATTTAGCGCCAAAACTAACCACGGTTTTTGAGTGGTAGGGCCACGCTGTAGACACTTTTGTCTACATCATGAATGGGCCGGTTTGCCCGGATCGTTACCACTATCTTACAGAAAACCGACGTAAAGTAGCAGCTTGCTGCTGCGTTTCGTACGGTGAGTGAGATATCCGGTGTCCTAAATCCCCCTCCCAATCCCTTAATTATACCTTTTCTTTAAGGTCGGCACCGCGGCCATTATTCTTTTGGTATTGTGGGCGTTCATGGGCGGTGGAGATCACTTACCATCGGGTGACCCACTTGCTCGTTTGCCGGCCTATGACATAAAAACCAATGACGTGTATAGAAAACGCCACTATACGTTCGCGCTCACTATGAGCCCGAATACGGCGATAAGAATGCTCGCTCCGCTCTCTTCACTTGTCCCGTACCATCAATCTCAGTATTTTGACACATGTCATTTCACACGCAGCGTCCCGAATTCAGTGGTTTTCGTTTTTTACACGTGCGGTGTGCCGCGTGCGTTATGTTTGTGATACAAGGCGCTTTCCATTGCGCTGTGTCTATTTTAAGAACCGTCATAATGGTGTAGAAATAGTTCTATGCGGAACAATAAGCTTTTGTTTTTAGCGTACTACTTATTTAGCGAATAATTTATCGATAGTAATTTATTGGCACTAAGTTGTAAATGGTATTTCCGTAAAGTGCGTTTCTACTGACATCTCATTGTTGTTTTTGAGTTTTCAGTGTTATTTTTTTAAAACGGTTTTTGTTTTAAAACAAATTTTAAGTAGTACCGGCTATAATGTACCAAAAATGAAGATAAATACCCTTGAAAACACTTTAGTGACAAAAAATGACGACCTTGCATCAAAACGGGGGCAAGTTCAAATTTGAAAATTTGTGGGTCATATGGAAGTACTTTAAAAATTGGTAATTACTTATTTACAATACTTTATGGCACGAAAGCGTGTTTTGTTTTATTGAGTTAACGTTTAACTGCGACGTCTACTTAATATATACCTCTGTGGGTGCTACCATCGTACTGATTGAATCGATTGACCCTTTCTATTTTTGGTCAAATAATAGTGTGAACGGTAAAACGGAGTGTGAAGAAGCAATTAGGCAGGCCGGCATAATTATGCCGGCCTGCGATAGACACATTGTCTGTCGTTGGTCGACAGTATTCTTGGATTGCGCTGCACTTAACATCAGGTGTAGCGTAGTCACTTTGCCGAGCTAGTATAAAAAAAAACTTGGACATCAACATATGCCGAAAACAAAGCACATCTGTTTTGAATATATTATCTAATTCGTACATGTATTTTTGTTACAGGTATGTCACCATTTTGAAACAACATTTGAAGGTAACACGTACAAAGGTATGATTCCGAACTCGGCGGCTCATCGTAGCGCAGCAATAGTGTCGCCCAACCGCAGCAACACTGCTGATTTCTATAAATTCTATTGAGATACATACAAACTAGTAACGTCGCTGAGGTCTTGTGATGCGGCTGTGCGACGCTGTGTTGCGATCTGCGTTCTGTCGCTCGAACTAAAACTTTTAGCTACAAACTGTGGCCCACAGTACCAAAAACTTTTATACAACGTGTTATAGAAATGGGCGGGCAAATTTAAGCAAGGTATAGTGTAGGGTATAAGTATTTTATCTCCCATAGTACCAAATCCGATTGCTTTGCTAGGACAATATTTATAGACTTTTTTTATCGAATGAGTAACATGTCGATATCGACTTTCAACTTTGGACAACACTAAATGATAAACAATAATACTATAGACCTCCTTTCATTTAATTTATAATTAAAAAACATTAAACAGTTGTCATATGTCAATATTAATATGACGCAGTCAGTTCGGCAATTTCTGATTTCATGAAGTATGATTACGAGTTAAAAAAATATGTTGTATTTGACTAAAAACAAGTATTATGTATTGGTACTTTGTGTTGGTGTAACTGATAACAGCTTTTAAGAGGATCGTCGACTGTATTAAGCCAAATTCATAGGTGGAAGACCCGAGAATGCTTCTAGAAAAAAAATATTTATTTAAAATGCTTCTAGAGGATGGCACTTATATCGTCTTCAGCACACAATCTCTTTTAGGTGTTAATTTGTGTATAAATTACAAGTTAAATACGTATTTCCGTAGAATTACGTACATCTTATTCAAGTTTATTGAAAAGTGAGTGTCGTTCATAATAATTAATAGTGATGTCATCAATCTTATCGATCTTAATATACGAGTGATTGAAATTATCGTGAAATTTTTGACCACACCTTTCTGTAACACGTTGTATATATAAAGCACATCTTGCACCCAGTAGAACTAATTTCTTGAATAATCTCAGGAACCATTTAATCAACTTCTACAGTCAAACCTAATTCATCGAACGTGTTAATAAAATTTAAAATACTTTTAAAACCTCGGAAGTCCATTCTAATAACGTTCGATAAATATTTTATACCTATTAAGCAAATTTAATTGAAATAGATCGAACGATTTAATGAAACATTTATTGGCGAGAGAGTGAATGAATGAGTTAATCGCATGATTAGTTTTATTGAGTGTTTGCTTTAAGAAGATTCTCTGGGGAACATGCACGGCCGCACGGCTGTTATATCGGTCCTGTGACGGTAAATCTGTCGTCGAGGATGGCTTCGTCTCTCTTGTATAATATCGTTGCCACCCAGCACAACGCCGTCTACATATTTTGTTTAGTTCCTAAACTTTATTATTTGTAGGGAACGGGAGTTGATGCATTTTAGGGCATACTTGAAGGTTAATCTAAGTGTTTCTCTGTGTTGACGATAGACTATCATACTAATATTATAAATGTGAATGTAAGTTTGTTTGTTACGCTTTCACGCGAAAACTACTTAACCGATCATCATGTAACTTTGTACACACATTCTTGGAGGTATAAGAAGTAACATAGGATACTCATTATGAAAAAAAAATATCTATTTGTTTGTTACGCTTTCACGCCTAAATCACTGAACCGATATTGATGAATTTTAATGCAGAGATAGATGGGACCCTGGAGACGGTTATAGGCTTCATTTTATTTCGGAAAAGTCTATTCACGCGGGCGGAGCTGCGGGCAAAAGCTAGTAATAAATAAATCCAAAGACAAATAAAATCCGGTGAAGCGCGAGTTTCATTCGCGCACCTACACACTTGTTTTTTACTTC
Organism: Mimas tiliae; assembly: GCA_905332985.1. Lineage (NCBI taxonomy): Eukaryota > Metazoa > Arthropoda > Insecta > Lepidoptera > Sphingidae > Mimas > Mimas tiliae. Next base: position 1,345,704 of record HG995249.1, read on the forward strand.
TAGTTCTTTTATTATTTGTAAGGATATCCGCTATAATAACACATATTCTAAATCCGGTTATATATTATGATTCAGAATATAGAGCCTTTTAACAGACAGACAGACGGTGCGGCGGTTCCGCTGCTACCCTTTGGGTATGAAACCCTTAAAAATATATCTATACAATATACATCGGCTAAAATGTTTCCAATTATATTTTACAAACGTAAATTAAACCATTACTCCACCCCACTCACAAAAATATCATAATCAAGATGAAACCGAACACAAACTGAACAATATTGATGCGAACGTTTCCATTATGGAGACGATGATGTCTACGTATGTGGCGTGTCACTAGCACTCTATAAACAACAAGTCTAAATACGATACAGTGGCTAAATCTGGACAACATTCCTGGAGAAACTGAGCTCCGGGCTAGATGTAGTTTATTGTTGAAAAACTTTAAAAATTTTATATTAATATTTGCACGTCAAGAATGACAGAGTGTGCGAGTCTACATAACTGAAATATTCTAACATCCCCATGTAACCACATTCTTGCAAATAAAAGTATAATTCATTCAACTTTAAAAGATTCCTGCGGATCGAGATTTTTAATTGTTTTCGAAAAAGAGGGTCTTAATTTGTCTTTTTTTATACATCAATATGACAAGACGAGCAAGCCGCTCGCCTGATGGTGAGTGACATAACTGCTCATGTAAGCAACACGACCCAGAACTTTGATTTACAAAGCACTGCGTGTTAAGTCTCATAATGCCCAGTAATTACACTGGCCACAATGCCTTTGGAATCGAAACACAACAGTGCTTACACACTGCTGCTTGGTGGCAGAAATAGACAAAGCGGTGCACCAACCCAGACGGACCTTGAAAATTGTATGTCTCGGAGTGATGAGAGCAATCATCGGGGGTCATTATTATCTAATCGGAGGTCTTAGTTGAAAACCAGCGCTAGGCAATTTACCTTGCCTGGCATTATGCTGAACTAAGACCCTTTCAGCACCGTATCACAAGACACACTATCCGTCCAATTTTTTATTTTATTTTTTACATGTTTATAATATTGTGTATTCTAGTTATTATCTACCTTTGTCTATGTTGTGTGTGCGTGCTGAATAAATGTTTTCTTGCTTTCTTTTAATCCAGTTACGATCCATCGACACAACAACCTCACCCCTCACATGCTTTATACTGCAACTTAGCATAAACCGAATTGCAGCGTTGATTTACGATAGGAAGTCTGATTGGAAAAAAGAAGTAACCATCCAAAGCGAAATAAATTAGCAAGTCCGATTTCTGGTCCACTAAAATGATTAAAAACCAGTTTAAAAGGGTCACCCGTCATATTTTCAGTCAATTAGCCGTCGCACCTCGGATCGGCTTGCAAAAAAACCGCATCGAAGCTTTTGGTTTTTTTGCTTCATACCTTGCATGTCGGGGAGCAACAGAAATTAATAATTTATGTTTTTTGTCACAAAAGGACCCGTACCTACGTTAATATCAATAATTTTATCTCAAAGAGCAAATTTTTTATTTGTTTTAACTTTACAACTGCTGGCTGGGTTGGTACCACCAATTTGTCTATTTCTGCCGGCAAGCAACAGTGTGTAAGCACTGTTGTGTTCTGATTTGAAGGACAATGAAGCCAGTGAAATTACTGGGCATTATGAGATTTAACACCTTATGTCTCAGGGTAACGAGCGTAGTCTAGTGTCATGCAGTGCTTTTATTTAAAGTTCTGTTTGGCGTTGTTTTTGTTTATGAGCAGGCGTGGCGCTTACCATCATGCGAGCGACCTGACCGTCTCGTCAGTAAAACTAATAAAAAAAAAACTATTAAGTAAAAAAATTTAAGGCGTATTTATAGTAAGTCCTACTAATAAGTACCTATATTTAAGTTTTTTTATAGCTGATATAATTTCGATGAGGTTGACCCCAGAGGGATTGACCTGAGTTAAAACTACAAGCCAAATCTTTCTGTAACATGTGTTAAAAAGCATGTTGCGCCGACCCCACTGCGGGTGGGATAAGGGCAGGCGGAAGGAGAAGATAATTTCGATGAGGTTGACCGACTGTTCTATCTATAAACAATTCATCATCATCATCATTATCAGCCTGAATTCGTCCACTGCTGGACCTATGTCCAGGCCTATGCCTTTCCAAGTTGGCGCCACCCTTGACGGTCCTCCGCCTTCCTCATCCAGCCGCTTCCCACTACGTCTATTAGGTCGTCGGTCCAGCGGGCTATAACCAGCCCACTGCCACTTCAACTTGCTAATTCATCAAACAATTAATCTTTAATTATAATGTTGGCACCTCACAATCGGCCTTATGGATACCATTTGACGACAGCGTCATTGGCGTGTTCAGTATGGCGTTGACGGACAACGACTCACTAACCCTGACGTCTGACGCTTGACGCGACCATCGGAAGTCTGCTTTAAGCCCAGGGTGGCACACCCCCACTCTGTTTTCCTTACGTCAGTGTATGTTTTTTAAACTGCCCCATGATTGATGACCGCACAGCCGACCGCAACAACTGCGCTGCATCATCCTGCAATTTTTCATCTTGATGTATTTTTTACGTAAATCCTTATTTACGACGTTTTTGTACTCGGTATTGCAATTTTAATGCCATGAAATATGTCCATGGAGTAATGTTTGGTAAATGCTACTGTCTAGACGAGGTTTTATTTACTTAACCTACTTCAAAAAGAAGGAGGTTCTCAGTTCATCTGTATACACTATGTGTTTTTATTTTCTATTATAATTAATAATAAATAAATAAATAATAAATACACCCAACAGTCACACACATAGTCCTGATCCCACACTAAGTAAACCTGTATCGTGGGTATCAAAAACTACGAGGGACTTGCGGTCCCACAACACCCATACCCGAGACAAATATCTGTGAATCAGACAAACATTTGTCTAGGTGCGGGAATCGAACTCACGGTCTCTCGCTTCACAGCCGGCTGCTCGCACACAGAGGCTGCATTATGCACCGATTTGGGTGATTACTTTTTGTTTGAAAGAGGTTTTGCTTCGTCGTGGATAATTGAACCTTTCTGAACATTTATGATTTATTGTGCTTATTTCCATCTCGTGTGATATTGAGTGCTCACTTATCTTTATCAAATCGAAACTCGCGTCAATTAATAAAAAAAATACAATATATACATACGCACTCACGCCTGTAATCCCCGAAGGGGTAGGCAGAGGGGTAACCAGTACACCCACATATCGCCGAGCGTATCTCCGTCCCACGATGTGATAGGGGGCGAGCCTATCGCCATACCGGGCGCAAATTCCAGACTCCTGGCTGATACTGAGCATTTCGTAATAGAAAAACCCAATACCACTTTATCCGACCCGGGGATCGTACCCGAGACCTCAGGGTTGGCCTCAATCATAACACGTACGCATTACAACTGCGCCACCGAGGCAGTCAAATACAATATATCGTGTAAATTAATAGAAAATACATTAAAGATTTTTTCTTTTTTTATTAGCTTGAATGACGAGACGAGCAAGTCGCTCGCCTGATGGTAAGCGCCGCGGCTGCTCATAAACAGAAGCAACGCGACACAGAACTTTAAATAACAAAGCACTACATGACACTGGACTGCACTTGTTACCCCGAGACATAAGGTGTTAAGACTCATAATGCCCAGTAATTTCACTGGCTGCAATGCCCTTCAAACCGGAACACAACAGTGCTTACACACTGTTGTTTGGCGGTGGCAGAAATAGACAAAGCGGTGGTACCAACCCAGCCGGCCTCTCGCAAACGAAGGACCTACCACCTTGTAATAAGTGCAACTAAAGTTCGTACAGTCCCATGAAGTGATAGGAGGCGAGCTTTCGCCAAAACATTTCCTTCGCGAAATAACCAAAGTCACATTTCCTGATCTTCCCGGAATAACTATCTTGTATCAAATCTCGTACCCGATCAATCGGCGTTCAGTGCGTTTGATGTCCAGCATGTTCCTGTTAGTGTACGATCAAAGCGTCTGAGTCATGTTTTATGGACTTTTACCTGTTATTTATCGAATGTTTTGATCCCTTTGAAAATATTTAAAACGGTGAAGACTTATGGAAGGGTAGATAGTTTGATTTGTTTAAACGATGTATAGCTCAGTGAGGAGTGGTACCGGCCTCAAGAGCGTACACCTCTGACTTTTTCAAATGAAAACTTCTTTAGCATCGTTGTGATTTGAAAGTCGATGAAACGAAAAAGAGACAGACACATAAATTCATAACATTTAACGTGTGAGAAAATGAGATCGGAAGCATTATACAGTAGTGCGCGCATGCGTAGTACAAAGCTTGAGAAAAGGCATCAGAACAACCGTGGTGTTTTGTATACGTGTACGCAGTAAAAAGAGACAGACACATAAATTCATAAGATTTAACGTGAGAGAGAATGAGATAGGAAGCATTATACATTTCCCGTATTTTTACATTCGTCTCATTACCTTGAAGCCAAAGTTTTTGAAGATTTCATTTCTACCACGTGTGAATGGCACACATGTTTTTTTTTAAGTAACGTGTGTAATAATTGTTAATTATCGCTTGATTTAATAATGAAGGAAACATCGTGAGGAAACCTGCATACCTGAGAAGTTTTCCATAACAATTTCGAAGGCATATGAAGTCTGCAACCCGCATTAGCCCAGAGTGGTGGACTAAGGCCTAACCCCTCTCATTCAGTAGAGGAGGCCCTTGCCCAGCAGTGGGACGTGTATAATACAGGGCTAGTATTATTCGATTGATGTTGCAATTGGCTGCCGGTGAAAATGTTTGGACAACTCTTGGATCAATAAATGCCTTAGTTTTTACTCGATTATCTAAAAAGGAGTATTATGTTTCAAAGCAGAGGCGTAACTAGTACTCACACATTTCGCCCAGTTTATTTTCGTTCCATGATGTGATAGGGGGGGGCCTTTCGCTATACCGGGCATGATTCCAGACTCCGGGTTGATACTAAGCATTTTACGATAGATAATCCAATATCACTTTACCCGCCCCGGGGATCGAATTCGAGACCTCAGCACATCAGTCATATTCTTCACACAAAACCTAGGTTCTTAAACCATCTCGATCATATAAGCTTTGAAATAAATAAAAAAACGCATTAAAATCAAAAGTATACTTATTTAGGTGCTATTATGCCACGGACAAACAAAGGAGTTCATCTCATAACACCCCTCTTTTTTGTCGGGGTTAAAAAACTTGTAATCCTCAAAACAGATGCACATAAACGACCAGTTTTAACTGATCTCGAAAATATGACGTGTCAACATGAACATTAAGGAACGCGGCATCTAAGGGCATGTTTACACGGTGCGCGCTATCGCTGCAATTAATCGCGGTCCCCGGTTATCGCGCGACACATCTGTGTACGCGCCGCCTTAGATCATCGTTTGAGCTTACGGCTTCAGATTTATTTTTTATTTTTGAGTCATTCTCACTTTTTGTTGATGTTCTTAATATCATATTTTGTTATACTTTTTAGGAGAAATTGCTTCAGTTACCATTAGCAAAATATTGCAAAGTGTCAAGCGTCAGGAGCGGGAGAATTTTACTAATATTATGACTACGTGTAAAAATAATTTATTAGCGTTTAGGTGTTCAAAAATATCCTTTTGTAAATTGAAATGCCAGATTAGAAACAAATTATGTAAAATAAATATCAAAAACCTAGCGGGGAATGGAAGGGACTGCCGAGACGGATGTTGCGAGGAAACCGAATCCCAAGGCATCCCCCTCTGACTTTCGAAGTCTACACTAATATTATAAAGAGGAAAGATTTGTATGTAATAAATAAAATTAAAAACTTCTGGACCGATTACAAAAATTATTTTGCCGTGAGAAAGCTACATTATCACTTAGTAAAATAGGCTACTTTTTATCCCGGAAAAGGACGTTCACGCGGGCGGAGCTGCGAGCAAAGTCTAGTTATTTATATGTTTATTCATTGTCAATGATAGCTCGTTTCAGTAGTGTAGGAAATCATCATGACGAAATCATACATGAGAATTTAAAAAAACAGAATTTCGAAAGTATGTGAAATCTACTTACCCAGAGTGGTGGACTAAGGCCTAATCCTTCTGATTAGAAGAGGAGGCTTGTGACCAACAGTAAGACAGTAGGTATAAATTATAGAGTTAATATTATTATTTGTCACCTTAAATAATTATGGGATTCCAGCGTTCTAATATTATATATATATTTGGTATTCTTATTTTAAATACTAGGGGCTTTGCCCATGGTTTTCCACAAAACATAAAATAAAAAAAAAACTTAGAGTCCGACGAATATGGGACATATCTACTTTCTTCCCCACATTATTCTGCATTGATTGGTATCGGTCTCGACCCCGTACCCCCAGTGGTTTCGGAGGAGATAGCGTGACAAGCTTTTGGCAGCGGCGGCGGCGCCAGTTACTTTGTTTTAGAATAGAGAGATATTTGCTATTCTTATTTTAAATATTATTCCGGATCGCGCTTGAAACGTGTACGTAGTCATAAATACAATTTTCAATTCAATAAACCTCTCGCGCAGCGACATAACATCCCATTACTAACATCTCTTAATAACCAAGTTAAATGCACTCACTAAGTCCAACTTAATGTGGTTAAAGCATGACAGCTATAAATCCCCCAATCCACGATCCTGCATGAAAATAAACTGCCGCGACCGTGGCGATGTCAACAGGTGTCCGATATAATTTATAACAAATCCTGTAAAGCCCTTCGCACATTGACTTGAGCCTGATTCTGTTTATTAAATCATATTTATACTTTGTTAAAGGGGGTTGATGTGTAGAATTCTCTTGAAAGCGGCATACATCTCTTATAGCATAGGCCAGTAAGCGAGCAAGTAAGTCAATTGAGGGTGAGTGATCTTCGCCACCTATGTAAACCCCCTAGTAAGAGTATTAGAAGACGTAGATTAGAGCCTCGGGTTTCTTTGTCAGTTTAATCGTTCAAGGTTTGTTTATATTTTATGTATCTATCACTAGATACCATCATTTTCTTTTTTGTATCTGATAATAATATGTTATATATGGATACTCGTAGCTGCAGCTGCTTGATCAAGTGCTTTACTCAAACCGTGAGCACACAGCAATGTATTTAGTATTTAAGAGCTGATTTTAGCTACTACATCTACTTACACGCTTCGCCGGTGGTCCTCATAAAATGTTTCTAACATCTATGTATTTCCAAATGTAAATTTTAGTTTCGCGGATATTTCCGATGTCGGTACGTGTACGAACACACTAACATACGCCGTCAGTTTAAACTAAGAGCAGGCAGCGACTAAACTCAGCGTGTTTGTTAAATATCCACATTTAGCCGGCTGAGGAAGGAATAACTCTTGGTTAACTGAACTATTTCGCTGAGGATTTCAGTTTTGCTAATTGGTCTTGTTTATACAAGGCCAATGTTACGTCTTTGGAAACGGTCAAGATTGAGACCAGTGGTGGAATAACTCCTATATACAACTATCTCTCTGTATACTAGTAAATGTTACACTGGGTAGCGTGAAAGCTTTATCCACATAGTTTCCTTTGTATCAATAAGTCGTATGTGAGATGCGGCCTGGTGTAGTGTACCATCGCTTTATCTATGTTTGTTGCGAAGCAAAGGCCCAAGACATTGTTGTGTTGAAGCCAGCGGAATTACTAGAAATTTGAGACTGTCTCGAAGTAAAGGGTGAAGTGTAGTGTGATTTGTTATCTAAAGTTTTGACTTTGCTATTATAGTTTTGATATTGTTTGTGGGCAGGCGAGTACCATCCAGGCAAGCAGTCGCTCATGTGGCATTCACCCACATTCACACGAATTATACGTATAAATAAGAGGTTTCTTATTTTAAAACACCACTAGGGGCTTTGCCCATGTTTTTCCACAAAATATAAAATAAAAAAAAAACTTAAAGCCCGACGAATATGAGACATATCTTACTTTCTTCCCCACATTATTCTGCACTGCATCGATTGGTATCGGTCTCGACCCCATACGCCCAGCGGTTTCGGAGGAGATAGCGTGACAAGCTTTTGGCAGCGGCAGCGGCGGCGGCAGCTGTTACTTTTTTTAGAATAGAGAGATAAGTTTTAAAACTAAAAATAATAAACAAACAACATTGACAATAATCAGCACATTAACTATAGTAATGGCGGGATCAATCCTCAGTCTCAGGGTATATTTACAACAACAAAAAACAAGTAATACAATAGGAACAACAAAAATAAAAGAATAGAGCCTCAAAGGCACAATTATAATATAATTTGTCGTGCTCCGCTCGTTCCCAACAATTTGACATAACAAGACATGCCCGCGTAATTGGCGACCGGAATTATCTTGTGTTCGACCGTCCTTTGTTATTTTGATATTCAAATATTTGTTAGGAGACGTTATTATAATCTGATCGGAATTTTTGAGAAAATTTTGGGTTAGTCATGAAGTTATTACGAGCTAAGACTTTGATTTACGATTGTTGATACCAATTTGAGCTGCTAAGTTGTGATCAATTTTATTGAGGAGGTTTTTTAAAATATTTCATTGTCTTGAGCGGTGATCGTTCAAGACCGGGCGAAGGATGTTGTGAGATTAATCCCAAACGTCGTAGAAATACCTGACTTTTCAAATGTGTCTATTTATTGTCAATTATCGCTCATTTTAATGACGACTACAATATCATAAAGCAACCTGTAAACCTGAGAATTCTTCATAAAATAATTAAATTATTAAATAAATAAATACACTCAACAGTCACACACATAGTCCTGACCCCACACTAGGTAAACCTGTGTCGTGGGTATCAGGAACTACTAGGGACTTGCGGTCCAACAACACCCAGACCCGAGACCAATATTTGTGGTTCACACAAACATTTGTCTCAGTGTGGGGATCGAACCCACGGCCTCTCGCTTCGCAGCCGGCTACTCGCCCGCTGCGCCACGGAGGCTGTCAAAATGTATATGAAGTCTACTTATTTTCAGTAGGCCTTGATGAAGGAGGCCCGTGCCCAGCAGTGGGGTAGTCTTATTAATATCAAGTTAAATATTACATTGCTTATATATTTTTGTTACTAAGGATGGATAAATCCCGGTATGAAGTGCTACCAGAAAAAAGATGCGAGATTTCTTCGAATTTGTCAGTTCCTTGTCTTATACGTTGACAAGTACTAATATTATCGGATCTAGCAGATATTTAATGATAATTTCAAGAATTCCAGATGCTGTTTTTTCTTTTTTTCCGCCTGTGTTTCTCTTTTGTGATGTATACTGAGTCGCTTTGGAGTGTAGTGGTGTAAAAGGCAGGACTACAATATTTGATACATAGTCCGGCTTTAAGAATTTTTGTAGAATGGGTAGGTAAAGTCCTAATCTTTTATCGTTTTAGTAGAATTGACTACTTAGGTCCACGTGGAAAGGGATAGACCAAATTGAAACGTTATTGTAATCTAATTGAATATAACCATGGTTTTTGTAGGACGAAAAAGAATAAATTGACTGCCTCGGTGGCGCAGTTGTAATGCGTACGCTTTACGATTGAGGCTAACGCTGAGGTCTCGGGTTCGATCCCCGGGTCGGGTAAAGTGGCATTGGGTTTTTCTATTATGAAATGCTCAGTATTAGCCCGGTGTCTGGAATTTGTGCCCGGTATGGCGATAGGCTCGCCCCCTATCACATCAAGGGACGGAGATACGCTCGGCGAAAAGTGGGTGTACTTGTTACACCTCTGCCTACTCCTTCGGGGATTACAGGCGTGAGTGCGTATGTATGAAAAAGTATAAGAATTAAAATTTTAGAATAATAGTATCCATAACTTAAATACGTATCTGGCGAGTGGCAATTATGTTTATTATTCATCTATAATTATATTTGTCTGTTTTAATCTTGTTTTTATGTACCACTTGAGTACCAATGTCCCATCATTTCGGATGATTGGGCCGGCTCGACCGGATCGTTACCACGGTCTCACCGAAATACGACGTGAACGACAGATTGCTATTGCGCTTCGTATGGTGAGATATCCGGAAGCCAAATCCTTTTCCCTTTCCAGATCTCTTAATTAACCTTTTTATTTAAGGTCGGCAACGCGCCCATGTTTACTGTAGATGAACATCCAGCCGGTGGAGATCACTTACCTTCAGGTGACCCACCTGTTCGTTGGACTTGACTATACAAAAATATTTTTGGAGCCAATGTTGGATGATGGATTCAACGTTGGTCAGACATAAAACTGAGTGTACACTGTATAAGGGCTATTGCGGAACGCGCGTTTCAATGTATTAATTTGTCAACCTGTCAACGCGCCCGTATCTGAGGCGCAAGTTATAAAAGATAGCGGAGCACATGAAGTATTTATTGCTAATTTTACTGCTGTATTTGTTGTAGGTATTTGGTCAAATAAACGCGAATGTGAAGGGCGTATTCGATCACCATGTCTTTTAAATTATACTTTTTAACCTCCGAGAAAAAGCGGGGTAATGAGTTTGAGCCTTAGCACAAGCTAACAAGGCTTAAGCACCGTGAGCTCCTGTGTCGGGCAATCACAATGTCAGTTTGAATTATCTAGCTCAGCGAAAGCACCTCTGCCTACCCTGAATAAAGGAGTGAGCCTGTGTTATACCTTTAATAAAGTCGGTTAAAAATGGAGATCCACTCATTGCATTCCTCCAGGCAAACAATATTAACCTTTTTTTTAATGACCATTGGCATACGAGCACGTGGGTCATTCATAATTGAATTCTTAAATTGAACACACACACACAAACATCACACGCACAAACACACACTCACACACACACACACACACACACACACACACACACACACACACACACACACACACACAAACACACTCACACACAAGCACACACATTTCTCTGTTATTCTCGTCTCAACACACGTGTTGCATCAAGAATAATGTATTTTTTCGGTAAGATTAATATATCGGGAGGCCTGGTAATCTGTTAGACAGGATTTTATCCTAGTAGTATCAGTCTCTCACAAAAGTAATTTTTGAGTTCAATGTTTAATACAATAGCTTTTAAGTATCTTTTGTGATGAGAGAAATAAATAAATAAATAAATAAATAAATAAAATAAATAAATTGCAACTGCGCCACCGAGGCAATCTCAAAAAAAAAAAAACCAGAAGAATCATAGACTCGTTGCCGACCTTAAAGAAAAGGGATTATTAAGGAATTGGGAAGAGGAGAGTGATATGGGTCATCATATATCTCACTCACCGTACGAAACGCAGCAGCAAGCTGTTACTATACGTCGGTTTTCTGTGAGACAGTGGCAGTAATGACCCGGACGAGCTGGCCCATTGATGCTGTAGATAGAATTGTCTACAGCGTGGCTCTACCACTATTTAATGTGTTATCTTATGTATTGTGATAAACTTTGCCTATAATAAAATAGTGAGCCCGAATAAAATATTTTGTCTTACAAATAAGCAAGCTGACCTAATCGTAAGCGATTACCAAGAAGACAGAAGGCAGTGGTAACCCGGACGAGCCGGCCCATTCATGCTGTAGACAAAGCTGTCTACCACTCAAAAAAAAATTTCGCTGTAGCTTACGTATTACGTTCTACAACTAGTCCGCACTCTACGCCGGTGTCGTTAATGACAGCTCCAATGTCCACTAAATGACGTATTGATTGGATCACATCGTGATGTGGGCTGTGGCTATCTATGAATGGATTAACATAATGCTATGTATAAGTAATAAGATGTAAGTACTTATAAATAATAAAGCTACATTAAGTAGGTAGAGGATTGAACGTGGCTTAGAAACAATGGAGTGATATTTTATTATTTATATTTCTATACTATACGCACTAACATCTATAATGACCAAAGGGGGTAAGTAGAGGTGTAACCAGTAGACCTACATATCGCCAAGCGTATCTTCGTCCCATGATGTGATAGAAAGCGAGCCTATCGCCATACCGGGCACAAATTTGAGACTCCGTGCTGCATTTATTGATATGATTGAAATAAATAAAAAAGCTAACTTTAATTACCAAAAATAAATATGATCATTTTTAGTCCAATTTTCGTATGCGAGTTTTTTCATTACGTTTGAATATCGATTCTGATATCACAGTTAAAACGCCCAACAGGGTTTTTATTACATATTGTATATTATACAATTATATATTACTAGACTAGCTGGATCTTCTCAGGACTGGGTCGCGCCGCGTAAAATCCAGTGGTAAAGTAAGCCCACTGAGTTTGTTTCGCCGGATCTTCTCAGGCTGGGTCGTTTTGGATCCGGTGGTAGTTTTAAAACAAGTGCCGTTTCGGTAATGCCTATGGTCCATATCGACCCATAAAAAAGAAGAAATAATAATAATACTTAACGATTCTGGACTATTCCATAATAAAAATATTGTAAAATTTATAGTTGCCCAGTGTATTTTGACAATGCTATGTATGTTGTGTATATATTAGTTGATATGATTTCTAAATTAAGTTTCTTTATTTTGTACTGACTTGTCATAAGCGCAATTTAATTGCCTACATGATTAATAAAACTATTTCATTTAATTTCATATCAACCATACGTTTAAGCTTCGAAAATACCGGCAGAATCATTCATCAGAGTTCGCAAATTACCCCTTTCAACAAAACAAACCGTTTGGAATAAAAACATTGCACGCGTTGCGGACAGTGGCGGTGTGATTGTTAGTCTACGGTTTATTGGAAATTGAATCGGTCGGCGGTGGTTTTTTCAGGCCATATTAATCGTGAATAAAATTAAGCATCTCACATATAGAATAGATTTCGTACCTATTTTTAATTCTAAATTAAATTTAAATATTAAGTATACGCGGGCACCTATGTCTCAACAATCGTAGACATTATAAGATTATAATAGACATGTACAATGTCGATGAACACAACTTCAGTCTCCACTCGCAGATATTCGCGATACAGGCCCTGAGCCTAGTGCTATATCACTTAGTGTACAATTATGTTTGTACTTAACGCTTTCTGGAAATAAATACATTTATCATTATTATTATTATTAAGTTAAGTAACTAGAACATGCGACTGTTAGCGTATTCTCTTAATATTGGTATATTGAGGTCTGAGAAAGCAACGTTTGGTACACTGAAATAATAATTGTGCGATATAGTTGTGGAAGGGTAGTTAAATGGTATAAAAGAGGTTGTCGCCAGAACTGGAGGTTTTTTGCCCGCAGTCAGTCATACAGTCTCCAGTTCATTAAGATCAGTGGTCAGTCGATAGTCCAAGAGTTCATTACGCGGTAGCTATGCTGGTTTACTATTCGCTTCTAGTTGTTTGAGTTATAATTAGAGAACGGTCTATTAGAGAATCCTGACGTGAGGTTGTGGTCTGTAAAGCAGTGATATAAACTACGAGTTGTCGTTAGGTCTTAATAAAATAATACTCGTCTCACGTAACTTCTAGCACGAGTGAGTCGATTTTGTAGCAGAATGTATAATGAAATCATGGTTAGCTCTTGTAGCCCCTTTGTACAGATAATAATATTATTATTATACCAACTAAATAACGGCAGTTTTATTTCATGACTTAAAAATCATTTTGAAAAATAGTTTTTAGTGGTAGAACTACGCTGTAGATAGTATGTCTACAGCACGGGTGGGCCGGCTCGACCGGGGGGTTACCGCTGTCTCATAGAAAACCGACGTAAAGTAGCGGCTTGCTGTTGTGTTTCGGACGGTGAGTGAGATATCCGGAGGTCCAAATCCCAATTCTCTTCTCAATCTCTTAACTACTTATGCCTTTTATTAACGCGTCTATGATTCTTCTTGTTTTGTAGCTTACATGAGATCACTTACCATCACGTGACCCATTTGCTCGTTTTTTTTTCACACCAAACTATGTTTCATTTCGAAAAATGTATCAGCTACATTACTAAATCATCACATCACTGGCAACGGGCAGTATGTACAGTAATCAGTGCGAGAATCTGAGATGTACTGTTCACAGATTCGCTGTGAGATAATTTTCATTACATACAGCATGACATGGCTATTTGTTACGAACGATCTTACCGCGCGCTGCAGCCTCCGGAGTTTGTTGACTCTGGATAGACATACATACAACGCACTCACGCCTGTAATCCCCGAGAGGTAGGCAGAGGTGTAACACCCACACCCACCCACCCACATTTCGCCGAGAGTATCTCCGTCCCTTATGTGATAGGGGGCAAGCCTATCGCCATACCGGGCACAAATTCCAGACTCCGGGCTGATGCTGAGCATTTCGTAATAGGAAAACCCAATACCACTTTACCCGACCCGGGGATCGAACCCGAGACCTCAGCGCTAGCCTCAATCGTAACGCGTACGCATTACAACTGAGCCACCGTGGCAGTCATTATTTAATGGTGTTTCTAATAAATAAAATAAACTTTAAATAGCACTAAGTCCTATCCAGTAGCTTTATACTCGGTCCCATCGGCGCGTCGAGAGCCGGTTGTAATTGCTGGGTGGGACTTAATTGAATGTTGTTGAATTAGGATCACGCCCCCACTACCTGCCGCGGAGCGGAGCCTTTGAGCCGGCCCTGTTTGAGGACCAGTTTCAACGTGATACAATATTTGATCGTTACTATGGATACTGTTGTGAAAAGTTTTGGTTTTTGGAACAATTAATAGTTTTTAATTAATTAATAGATTATTTGTTTAAAAAATTGACAGTCAAGAGCATCATCTTTAGTGAGCCCATTAATTGTTTCTTTAAGTCTTCCACTTGTAAGTAAATTGTAAAACCATCTCTTTTTAAGCCCTAATTACGTAATTCTGGTACGATGGTATTTCTCTGATCTTATCTGATCTTACTCGGGCCTTTTTTGGCTCATAAACATTATAAATATAAGCTTACGCCTTTACCCGAATGGGTAGGCAGAAGTGTGACTACTGCTGCACCCATGTTACGCCGAGCTTATTCCCGTCTCATAATATGACAGAGGGCAAGCAAATTCCAATCCCGTGCAATTCATGTGTGATTTTTACAATCGAAATATCCAACACAGATTGTGATTGCCCTGGGAATTGAACCCACGGTTCTCAGCCTTAGTACGCCGCTAGACCAATGAGGCGAAAAACACACAATAGTGTCATACATTTTCTCATACTGAATAAGATATTTTTTATGAGTGGTAGAGCCACGCTGTAGACACTTTTGTCTACAGAATAAATGGGCCGGCTCGTCCGGGTAGTTACCACAGTCTCACAGAAAACCGACATAAAGTAGCAGCTTGCTTCTGCGTTTCGTACGGTGAGTGAGATATCCGGAGGCCCAAACCCCCTCCCCTTCCCAATCCCTTAATTATCCCTTTCCTTTAAGATCGGCAACGCACCCATAATTTTTTTACGCGGTTTGGTCACACAAAAATCATAAAACTATTTTAGAATCACACAGTTGTAATAAATAATAATAAATACACCCACAGTCACACACATAGTCCTGACCCCACACTAGATAAACCGTATTGCGGGTATCAAGAACTACAAGGGACTTGCGGTCCCACAACACCCAGACCCGAGACAAATATTTGTGTATCAGACAAACATTTCTCTAGGTGCGGGAATCGAACCCACGGCCTCACGCTTCGCAACTGGCTACTCGCCCGTTGCGCCACGGAGGCTGTCATATGTATGTCATCTGTGTATCTCACTCCGGGAATACGACTCGTCGCTTTCGATTCTCATTTATCCCTTGTACTTCGAAGGTTTTTGAAAGGATTTCGTGTGGTAAAATGTTAAACGAAAATTCGTGACCACTTAGCTGAGTTGTTAAGTTATTTCAATATCGGGTCCTTTAAGCCAAGCGTGGGGAAACAATTAAGCTAGAGGGCATCATTCTGGAGTCCTTGCGGGTGTAAGTCATAAGTTTGAACATGTAACCCCGAAAGGCTAAGCAGAGGTGCAAACTGGTGGGATTTTCAACACAGTAGATTGTTCAGGCTAGTTGCGTTCCGGGGTCAACCAGTGTATATCCAGTAATAGGCCGGCATAATTATGCCGATCGTCGAGGAAATCAATGTCACCTAACGGTCAAAATTGGGATATATTTAGACTGCACTCACTTGTTCGTTTGCTGATCCCTGCTGTAAATGCCGTCTGGGTTGGTACTATTTCTGCTGCCAAGCAACAGAGTGTAAGCACTTTTGTGTTCCGGTTTGAAGGACATTGTAACCAGTGAAATTACTGGCCATTATGAGACTTAACATCTTATGTCTCGGGGTGACAGTCCAGTGCCATGCAGTGCTTTGTAATTCAAAGTTATGTGTGGTGATGCTTCTGTTTATGGGCAGGTGTGGCGCTTACCATCAGGCGAGCCACCTCCTTGTTACGTCATTCAAGCTATTAAAAAAAAACGAAATTAATGGTTTTTGTGACTTTTCAATGTTAATCTTTTATAGCGTCGTTTTCAGTGAATAATTCACTGATCATTTAATTTTTATATACACTTTAAGCGGGAAAATATATATAAAAGTACCTTAGTGTACTGAATACTTTAAATGCCCATCCAAATGACAAACTCTCCCCAAACTTGTCGCAAAGTGAACATCCCAAAAAGGGTTGCAATAAACGGTGGGACAACTTTTTAGTCCCCGATCAGATACGGGATAAATGGCGCCAATTAACATGTTTCCTTTGACTTACATTATCGAGTTTTTGTCCCAATCAAGTATTTATAGGCTCTATAATAATTAGCTTTGAATTTTGTATTTGGGATAAGAGTCAGGGGAAATGAGGAGTTTTATACGAATTAGTTATTGCTTCGCAGTTTATGGCCTTTCGATGCTAAAAGAGCGGAGTTCGATGTTTAGTGTGCGCGAGTTTTTATAGGATGCATGAATGAACTCTTGTTGAATTACTGATACTGATAATAAATAAAATCAAATCATAAATTAAATGCATAGAATGTTATACATTGTTTAGATTCCTTCAGAACCCTACCGCCAGTTCGGAAGACTGTTTCACTAGAGAAGAATGGGTGAGAATCTCTAATGTTTCAAAACTAGAATCAATTCTCTATTAAATAGACCCAAATTTTTTTCTGCCAATCGTATCAACGAATAACCGGGCATACTCGCAAGGAATCCCACTTATTGTCCGCCAAATTTTAAATGTAATCTTCCACATTATGATGATGAAGGTAGTCGGACCCAAGACAGGATTTGAACGCTTTTTTATTCACCTGAATGACGGGAGGAGCAAGTCACTCGTCTGATGGTAAACGCCACCACCTCCAATAAACAGTAGCTACCCAGAACTTTGAATTACAAAGTACTGCATGACGCTGCACTACGTTCGTCACCCCGAGATATAGCATGTTAAGGCAGTTCTACGTCTACGACTTGCGTATGATTAACTAATCACAGACAACATATATGAATAAATACATGCAACAGTCACATGTAGTCCTGCCCTCGTAGTAAGATACGAGTCTTGTATCGTGGTTATCAGGATCTTCGAGAGACTTTCGATCTCAAAACCTACTGTAATAAATATTTGTGGATCTCACAATCATTTGTCTCGGTGGGAGGATCGAACTCGCGGCCCTTCTATTCACAGTTCAGTAACTGTTCAGTAACTAAACTTACGGAGACTAGCAAGTTAAAAAATTACTACCAAAACTTTCGATCATAATATGACTAACACTAAATTGTACCAAAATAAAAAAGATGAATCTTTTTTTCAATTCAATACCTAGGTAGACTTAACAACTGAATTGTATATATAAAAAGAAGAACAGAAGTTTTTATTGAATATCCGTTTATGCATCGGGGTTGGCGGCAAAGACTGCCTTGTCTCGCATTCAAAAACAAAAACCATTGTTGCGTCAGGGAAATCGGAATGTCTTTCGAACCTCACCCGTGTGGGTTGCCAGCGTAAAAAATTACAACGTTGCGGCGATTTTATTTGTTTTAGAAGATTTTTATTGGTTGAGAAAGAATAAGGAAACAATAATGGAAATAAATTATAGTTCTCAATATTGATGTGGCTAGGTAAACTACAGGAGCTATTAATCTCGCGCGATTGAATAAAACCAAGAAGTTTGTAATAAACAATAAGTGCAAGGCCTTTGAGTGTCCGGGAATATGACTGAGCGAACAAAATGCAACAGTTAAAGCAAAGCTTTTTCTCTAGGACAGTGTTATCACTCTGGTCGAACTAGCTATGGTTGGCCCTAATGACCTATAATTGACTTCACAGCGTGGTTTTACGTTATTTTATTAGCCCTGTATTATACTTCTACATAATACAAGCTATAAGCTAGGCAATATTATTAAGCTATGCTGCTTTATTCACAATATTTTCCTTTACTGCTAGGCGAGCGATTGAGTGCAGTGAGTGTTATATCCGGAGGCCCAAATCCCATTCTACTTCTCAATCCCTTAATTATCTATTTCCTATAAAGTCGGCAACGCATTCTTGGTTCCTCAGGTATTGTTGATACGAGCGGTGGAGCTCAGTTACGATAAGGTGACCCACTTATATATAACACAAATATACATGTAACTTCGAAAAACCAGAAGAGCTTGCCCCGGAGGCTGATATTGAACCCGCGACTTCCATCTCGGCCTTTCGCTCGGCTATAGTTGCTTACTGCTTCTGTTGCTAATAATGTCGAAATAACATAATGTTAAAAAAAACTTAGAAACCGACTTCAAGCAATAGCATGTAAATTCCAATACAATAACACAATAGCGACGTGTACTGTTGTCCGTTGAGGAGTTTTTTTTTTCTTCAGATCTTAACCAAATTTATATGGGACCATATCGCAGCTAAACTCTATGGAGTGATTTTTTTTCCAACAAAATCGGTTCACAATTGACGGAGAAATCGATGTACATACATAAAGCAAAAAATAAAATTAAAAAATCCGCGCCGAATTGAGAACCTCCTCCTTTTTTGAAGTCGGTTAAAATACTACGAGTTCTTCGTCTTCGCAAAACATTAATGCTGGCAACACTACAGTTCCCAAGCCCGTTCAATTGTTTCATGCGTAATATTTATTCTGGATTGGCGCGGGCGCGGACAATATCAGCGAGCGGCTATGCGTGAAATGTGTCCGCACTGAAATTTATGCGCACGCACTATACACATACCGCATACGACCTTACAGAAGCCATTGTCAACTTACACGTTTCATTGTTTGTCTTTTCGTGAAATGCTTTTTTAGTTGTTACCTGCCTTCGTCTATGTCGTGGGAATATGGGAAACGTATGGATAACTTACGAGTTGCGGAATGTCAAAGGGACATTCCACTTCAAAAACTTTTTGAAGTGAAAACTTCATTAGGCATGTTGAGCACTTTTTGGGTGAACAAAAATCATGGAACTCGCGTCATCGTCACCGAACACTTCCCATGAGCTATATTTATACTGTGTATATATGTGTACTTTTTGGGTGAACAAAAAGCGTGAAACTCGCGTCATCGTCACCGCACGCTTCCTATGAGCTATATGTATACTGTGTATATATGTACATAGATATACCTCCGTGCGTTATTAGTATACATTATATATATACAAAAAGTATATCTCTCTACATATATATTGGTCATTAACACTTCTTTACAAAAATAATTCAAAAATAATAATCTAATGGCTCAAGTTTTTTTAAGCCGCACGGTCTTTTCGTCGTACATTTCAACAGAGATAAATAACTCATAGATAACTAATATCTAATTACCTGTTTTAATTAATAATAACTAGTTATACATGCAATTTAAAAGGATGTAAACATTATATTCCAATACTTAATGTGGACGTTCAATAAATACTTCAGCGTTTCTATTAAAAACGAGTACTTGCGCCAAGAAAAGTTAATCTTATGGCTTTCGAATTTAAACCCTGTAATTTAACGGATAAAGTTTAAATTCAAACACAGATGTTAAAGTTAGTCTGACAAGTAAAGTACCCGTTTTACGAGCAAGTCTTTAAAGAAACTATTTAAGATTGTAGCGTTTAGGGCTCATTTAAATACTATTACCTATTTAGTATATACACTTCAAGATAGATATAATAATACCAGCCCTGTATTATATACGTCCCACTGCTGGGCACGGGCCTCCTCTACTGAATGAGAAGGGTTAGGCCTTAGTCCACCACGCTGGCCTACTGCGGCTTGGCAGACTTCACATACCTTCGAAATTCTTATGAAGAACTTCTCAGGTATGTAGGTTTCCTCACGATGTTTCCTTCACCATTATAGCAAGTGATAATTAACAATTAATATACACATAACTTAGAAAAGTCAGAGGTGTATGCACTTGGGGCTGGTTTCAAACCTGCGACTTTCGTCTCGACAGTCCATACCACTCCCCGCTGAGCTATCACTGTGCCCGCGGTCAGTTGGTCAGTCTCCAGTTTACTAAGATCAGTGCTCAGTCGATAGTCTAAGTGTTCATTACTATTCGGTCCTAGTTGTCTTAGTTAATTATAGAACGGTCTATAGAGAATCCTGACTTGGGGTTGTGGTCTGTAAAGCAGTGATATTGTGAATGTAATATGCAATAAACTATGAGTTAAATTGATTACTGTTTTTTGGTATTAATAAAATAATACTCGTATCAAGTAACTTCTGACATAATATTGAAGTATTTTCGAATTATTATTTGTTATAGATGATCTATCTTTAGTATCTTTCTAAATAATAATACACCCAACAGTCACACACATAGTGCTGACCCCACACTAGGTAAACCTGTATCGTGGGTATCAGGAACTACGAGGGACTTGCGGTCCCACAACACCCAGACCCGAGACCAATATTTGTGGTTCACACAAACATTTGTCTCGGTGTGGGAATCGAACCCACGGCCTCTCGCTTCGCAGCCGACTACTCGCCCGCTGCGCCTCTTTCTACCTTCCATTTCTTGGTGATTTCTTAGGTTTACGCGAATATTACACATTGAAATAAAACTAGTTTATACGGATTTTATCGCGGTTTAATTTTTATTTTAGTCCCGACGTTTCAAAAGCTTTTCAGCCTTCGTGGTCACGGGAGAGACTGAGGTGTAGGTCGTCTCGAAAAGTTAATGTTACAATGGCTACCTTCATTTTAAAATTATACATTTATTTCTAATTATTTAAAAAAGTTAGTTGACACTTGGTTCCATTTATTGGCTTAATACCGCCTTCCCATACCATAGATTTGACAGTATTTGGTATTATATAGGGCGATCCGCTGTGTGACCCCCACAACCCGCAACGGGAACCAAGTTTCGCCATTGCCTCGTTCGTTAATCAGCAGAGTGTACCACGTGCAGGTAAGATTAACATTGGACCTAAAATGTTGGTGGCCCACTCAGAAAAGAAAAATAAATAATCAATTGACACGTGAAAGTGTTTTTACTGGTCTGAATGATAAGACGAACAGTCCGCTCGTCTGATAGTAACCTACAGACAATAGCAAGACCACTGAGAACTTTGAATTAAGTACAAAATCTTGTTAATCACTGCAATGTGCTCATCAACTCGAGATTAGATGTTAGGACTCATATTGGCTAGTATTTTCTACCGGAAATTATAAAACATGGCTTTTTCCACTGCTAAGGTAAGTCCCACATTTAGCTCTACCATAGATACATGCTTTTCTATTTGTCTATGGCTCTACTGTATTTAATTAACCACGTACGAGTATTACCAATACCTTTAATAAACACGAGATTAAGACTCCAACGTTCCAAAGCTAAGAAATCATAATAATCTTCTTTAAATTATTGTTATATAACCAAAACATATTGTAATGCTATTAGTATATTAATGTTTAACATAGTGTATTGAATATTAATACATGTTTTTGTAAGCTCATGAAAAAAAAAACATTAATTTTGCACGCCACCTGGCAGAATGTAACGGAACTAAATGTTATGTTAACACCCTATTATTGTACCTACATTCTAGGCAAATAAACAATTCTGATTCTGATCGAATAGCGTATAGGTGTTTGATAAATTCATAACTTTGAGCTCCCTAGTAACCCCCAGCGCATTCAGTAATGCTAAGTTCTAATATCTTAGTGACGTAAGTTTATTATGAGATATTTTCTAGTCATCATAGTCTACGTTTTTTTATTAGCTTTAGATGACAAGATGAGCAGGTTGACAGCCTCCGTAGCGCAGCGGGCGAGTAGCCGGTTGCGAAGCGTGAGGCCGTGGGTTCGATTCCCGCACCTTGACAAATGTTTGTCTGATCCACAAATATTTGTCTCGGGTCTGGGTGTTGTGGGACCGCAAGTCCCTCGTAGTTCTTGATACCCACGATACAGGTTTACCTAGTGTGGCGTCAGGACTATGTATGTGACTGTTGGGTGTATTATTATTATTATTTCGTTTGACTGATGGTAGGTAAGCGTCACGCCTGCCCATAAACAAAATCAACACCAACTAGAACTTCAAATTATGAAGTACTGCATGAGACTGAACTGCGCTCGTTACCCTGAGACGTAAGATGTTAATAAATTGATGTCTCATAATACCCAATGATTTCACTGGCTTCAATGTCCTTCAAACCGCAACACAACAATGTTTACACAGTGCTGCTCGACGGCAGAAATAGACAAAACGATGGTACCTACCCAGACGGCCTCTCGCATACAAGAGACCTACCACCTAGTAAGAAAGCTCACCGAATTTAGAACCTTTTTTAACTCGGTTACAATATACACATATTGAGTATTATGGCTGCTTTATGGGGAGTTTGAATGCGTAATACCATCTTACTAATATTTTAAATGTGAATGTAAGTTTGTTTGTTACGCTTTCACGCCTAAATCACTGAACCGATTTTGATGAATTTTGATGTAGAGATAGATGGGACCCTGGAGACCGTTATAGGCTACGTTTTATTTTCACGCGGGCGGAGCCGCGGGTAACAGCTAGTCCTATATGCATACTAGACGGCTAATGACCGTTCCGAATATTCTGTTTACGAACAGATTTGCTTATGTAAATGTGGCAGTATTTTTTTTACTATACGCACTCGTATAGTAAAAAATAAAATAGAAAAAAGTTTTTTTTTTCAATCTTTTACTAATTTGTATATTTCAACCGCCAAGCAATATTGTGTTGTGTTACGGCTTAAAGGACATTGAAGCCAGTAAAATTACTAAGCATTATGAGATTTAGCAACTTATGTCTCGGGGTGACGAGCGGCAGTCCAGTGTCACGCAGTGCTTTGTAATTCAAAGTTCTGTGTGGCGTTGCTTTTGTTTATGGGCAGGCGTGACGCTTACCATCAGGCGAGCGACCTGCTCGTCTTGTCATTCAAGCTAATAAAAAATATATTTTTAACACATTTTGTATGGAATATCTGTCAAAATAGTATTTATTGATAGTAAGCAAAGCTATAGAATAATAGCTGTCCCGCGGGGTTTCTCACGTAACTACAGTAACTCCACCTACCGGGTCCAATTGTGAATCTAAACCATCCAGGGCACTACCCAAACGCATACAAAAAAAAAAAAAGGTTGTGTGTATTAGTGTATACACGTAAGAAGTGAAACTTCTTTATGTTTATATTTAAATTATTATTGTTTATTTTATTTTATTATTACAATTAATTGATGTTTACTAGATTAACAGCCTATTAATTAATAATTGCTAGTTTTAATAAAATTATTTACACTCACTGATATTTACAATCAAAAACTAAGGTTAACCTGAAATAACCTTGAAAAAAATAAATACCGTAATCACACCCACGTGTTGAATGTATTAGAAAAAAGGTTTAATTACTTACTTCTGTTAGAAATCCACTGGAATTAGAATAAATATCTTTTATTCTTTTTGCCAATAACTTTATAATTTTTTTTTCGCTAATCACTTAAATGAAATATTATTTTTCACGTCACTACTGAGTTTCAGAAATAAATAAGGCGCGTAACAGAAAAACGTGATTTAACATAAATAATTTAAGGTGTGTTCCACTGAGCGCTCAAAACGCTCACGCTACGTGTATTTAGATTGGCTTTTGCTCATTGTGAGCGCACCTTTAGAAATCAAGATGGCGCGTAACGCAAAAATGTTACCCAGAAACCAAGATGGCGCGTAACAGAAAAACGTTACACTTTTTTTTACCTCCTATAAAATTTCTCCCATACGCCGATAAAGAAGTTTCACTTCAAAAAAAACATTCAAATCGGTCCAGCCGTTTAGGAGGAGTTCAGTCACATACACATGTACAGTAGAATTATATATATATATAGATTGGTAACGGCCATTATAAACATTAGGTATGCCTTCAACAGGAATACAGGATAGCAGACTGTGCGCACCAGCCCCGAGCCACGTCTATCAATGTCCACTTACACAGATCTACACGTTGTTCCAAACGTGCCTACATCATCCAACTTCGCGTAAACATGGTGTTTTACATCTCTGTTTTGTAGATCAACGCGGACGTACTCGTATCATGCAGGATGTAATCGCTGCTCATAATGTTTATATTCTGCGTGGAATGGAACGTTGTTTGAAATTTATATTTATTGAGATATCCGGAGGCCTCGGACTGCCTCGGTGGCGCAGTTGTAATGCGTACGCGTTGGATTGAGGCTAACGTTGAGGTCTCTGGTTCGTTCCCCGGGTTGGGTAAAGTGGTATTGGGTTTTTCTATTACGAAATGCTCAGTATCAGCCCGGAGTCTGGAATTTTTGCCCGGTATGGTGATAGGCTCGCCCCCTATCACATCGTGGGACGGAGATACGCTCGGCGAAATGTGGGTGTATTGGTTACACCTCTACCTACCCCTTCGGGGATTACAGGCGTGAGTCCGTATATGAGTGCGTGTATCCGGAGGCCAAAATCCCCCTCGCCTTCCCAATCCCTTAATTATCTCTTTCCTTTAAGATCGGCAACGCGCCCATAATTCTTTTGGTATTGTGGGCGTACATGGGTGGTGGAGATCACTTACCATCAGGTGACCCACTTGCTGGTTTGCCGGCCTATGATATTAAAAAAACATTCATTTCTTTTTAAATTACATATTTTTACGAAATCGCACGTTATATTCATAGAGAATACTAGCTTTTTCTCGCGGCTGCATCCGAGTGTCTTTCTACAAATTTTCTTCTTCCGGGACCTAAAACGCCTATATCCTTACTAGAATATAATCTATCTTCTTACCAAATTTAACTAAAATCTGTTCAGCAGTTTCGCCCTGAAAACGTAACTGACAGCCACAGTTACTTTCGCATTTTTATTATTAGAATTAGAAATTAGATGTTTTTATATCAATACTTTCAATTTGGTGTAATCCAATTTCAATCTGCTTGAATGTGATCTAAAACAATCAAAGATAGGTAATTGTATTTCAATCTAATAACATAGTCTATCATCATCGGACGACCAGAGACACGGCAAAACGCCACCCATTTATGGTAGACTTTCCCAAAACGCGCACCAAACGCTTTGCCCCCACCTTCATCATACGGACTGCCAAATTGTGGAACAAGTTGCCGGAGTCTTTGTTCCCGGATAAATATAATCTGGGTGTCTTCAAGTCGCGAGTGAATCGTTTTTTGCTAGGCAAGCGTGCTTCATCTTAGGCCACATCATCGCTTACCATCAGGCGTGATAGTGGCCAAACGCGAGCCTACTACGTATAAAAAAATAGTCTTATAAATTGTAGCATCGTATAGCATGAAGTAGTAACTTATAAGCGATGATCCTTCCTGGATTGTATTACAAGTCCTATAAGCCTCTTTTTTATGTTCTTATTGTATGACTCAGTACTGTATGATTGAGCATATAGGAATGAGATTTCCGAGTGGAATGTAAGTATAGATGGGAACACGGAATAAGGAGTAGATTGAAATAAATTTAGATTTTTATGACTTCGCGGAATCGGTGGAGTAATTTTTAAATCACTTTCCTTAGAAAACAATAACAAATCTTCTCCCTTCACCAATCCCTTAATTATTTTTTTAAGGTCAGCAACGCGTCCATGATTTTGGTATTAGAGTAGCCATGGACAGTGATGGTCACTTACCATCAGGTGATCCACTTACTCCTATGGCGGTCGCTGCTATAGAAAAAAATATAAATACTTTAAAAATAACTCCATAGTTTTGTAGCCTATAAAATTATAAATGTTAAACACAAAGCAGCCTACAAGCCACACATCTTGCTGATGCCTCAGACAGGCAACAAGCCTTAAGCCATGAAGGTATACAATCATATCATCCAAGGATCACACGTTTGTTTACAGAAGGCCTCGAGCGAGCGACCAAATTATCAGTTGCAAGTTACTGTACTGGATTGGTGCTCTAAAGGTGCACGTATAATGAAGGTAGCATTATAAAACACGCTCCAGGAAGCTAGGATCCTTTTTTTATTAACGTTAATGACGAGACAAGCAGTTTAAGACTGCTCATAAATCGAAGCAATACCAATCAGAACTTCGAATTATTAAGTACTAGCCTTTGCTCGCGGCTCCGCCAGCGTGAACGGCCTTTTCCGGGATAAAAAGTAGCTTATGTTACTCAGTGATAATGTAGCTTTCTGACGACAAAAGATTTTTTTAAAATTGGTCCAGTAGTTTTTAAGTTTATTCGTTACAGACAAAAATATATCTTTCCTCTTTATAATATTAGTGTAGACTACACGACACTAAACTAAGCTCTTCAACCTAGATATAAGATGTTAAGTTTTATAATGCCCTGTAATTTTACTGGCTTCAATTGCCTTTTGAACAGTGCTTACACATTACTGCTTGGTGATGGAATAGGTTTATAGACAAAGCAGTGGTATCTACCCAGACGATCTCTCGCATACGACCTTCCTAGTAAAATTACAAAGGCAATTCGTGTGAAAACTAAAGCGCAAATATATTCAAGCCTCAGACAAGGACTCGCGGTCTCTTATCTCGGTCGCTCACCTCAAAACATGCCTTTAGAGATGTAAAAGAAAACTTGCAAAATGGATGCAGCGTTTTTTTTTAAATTAGATCGCACGACTAAGTTAATTATAAGTTTTTAAAACACAAAGCAGCAGATTAGGTAGTATGATTACATAATATGTAATCCCATCCTTTAATAAACAATATATGAATAGTCCAGTGATTAAGCCAGTACAACCACATCCCCTAGTCCCTATAAATGCGTGCCAGTACTTCGATACGTATAATTCATGCGCTAATTACGCATTTCGTATTACAAATCAACCGTAAGCTTTGTTTTATGTGAGTACACACGTGCGCCATGTCCTGCGGCGATTGGGACCGCACTAAGGGATTATTGTAGGGGACTTTATTACTTTCACAACGGTCCCTTACATTACGGCTTATTTAAATATTAGTTTATATGTCAAGTAAAATAATGGATACGTTTCAATGTTTAAATGATTTAATTATGAAACAATTCTTCTAAGCTAATTTACAGAAAAAAGAGGCTCACATTGGTTTGTTTTATATAAAATGGAACTGACTAATGCTGATATTACGATAATGTTGTCTTAACGATACAAATTATTAATTATTATTATTACTATTTCTACGTATCCCTAACATTCTGATAAATCATACTGACCATCTAATTTTGCAAATTATTTTAATATTAATATTAATTCTCTAATTTTCTAATTTTCATTTAATTGAACTAAGTACTTATATAAGATTGTATTTATTTATGCATGCTGTGTTTGCCTGTAATTTGAGTTGCAATAGGTTCAATTGTTATTAGTGTTAATATTTAATGTACGTATGTATTATTGTAAACTTTGTTGGCAATCCTTAAATAATAAAATAAAATAAAATAAAATGAAGGTTCGGTAGCAAATTAATAACATACACAAAAAGCAACGATTAATTGATAATATTCGCAACTGATGGAATCAGATATAAAGCCGCATCTCTTGCACGGGTTAGACCCCCGCTATTCCCCATTACTCCACACCTGGCAACATTAATTAATAGTTAGCCGGCAGCGAGTCATATTTCGCAATCACATACGCGCAACGCCGGGTGCTTATATTATATAAATTGAAACAATTTGTTCATATTAAACATTTGTAGTGTGTAATTAATCAAAGGGTAATCGCGCACCCATCGCGCTGTGAAATTATTATTGTATAAATACAGTAATATGTTTGTTTCTGTCGAATTATTAAAAGGTTGGAATTTAGTCAGCATTATAACTACAGTAGCAACACTGTATGATGTCACTTGGGACAACTTATAATAGTGGTGTAACACTGTAGTTGTCGCACCTTAAATCTAGGAAAAAGTCAATTTTCGAACTCTAATAGGGTAGTTTCCTATATTGAATTTTATACATTATTTTATAAGCAACAGAAAATGATACGCAAAAGAAACCCTTTTATTAAAACACAATCAAAATTGGTTCAGAAATGTGCCCGCAGTTATGACTTTAAATGTTGGTATGAGGAAAAGTGGGTGCGTAGTAGGGATATCTCACTATCTCGCTTGCACGCGTGCACCATAATGAACATTTTACACATTGACGTCAAAGGTTGCGTCGTCTGACATTTGACAATTACCCCTTCTACAGGATTTGAATAGCTTCTAACTTATTTATTATTGGTCCGATTTATAAAATTCTTACTGCAATAGATTTTGAGTAACGTAACTTATTGATTAAAATAATAAAAAAAAAACTAGTCAACTACCCTATTGTGGTGAAACAAATAAACTATTACTGACGCAAAAAATACTTCATACAGATTTATAGCAAAAGTTTTGAAGTAAAATCTTAAACGAATAGATTTTTTTAAATAGTTTAGTAGTCCATATTGAAAGCCTCCGTGGCGCAGTGGGTGAGTAGCCAGCTTCGAAGCGTGAGGCGTGGGTTCGATTCCCACACCGTGACAAATGTTTGTCTAATCCACAAATATTTGTTTCGGGTCTGAGTGTTGTGGGACCGCAAGTCCCTCGTAGTTCCTGATATCCACGATACAGGTTAACCTAGTGCGGGGTCGGGACTATGTGTGTGACTGTTGGGTGTATTTATTTATTATTATTTATATAAGTAATCCCAAATTACCCCTCAAAAATAAGCTATAGCGTCAGAACTTTCTGTATTTTAAAGATAAAAACTATATTTTTTGAGAATTTGATACACATACTCGTAGCATTAAAGTAAAATGTTACCCAGAGAAAAGAAAAATATGACGAGTTTGTTTAATTTGGTCGGTCCATCGCTTGGGCGATCTTCCTCGGGGCCTGATGCCCTTTATTCTGCCTTGTACAGCCGTTCTATAGAGTAGCCATCTCGTAAAGACACGTGCCCCAAAAATTGGAGGATCCGAGATTGAATCGAAACAGAGACGCTGTTTGACGTTCTTGGAGTATTAAGACATGTGTGCGAAATTCTGTCCATGATATATATACGCACTCACGCCTGTTATCCCCGAAGGGGTAGGCAGAGGTGTAACCAGTAAACCCATATTTCGCCGAGCGTATCTCCGTCCCACAATTTGATAGGGGGCAAGCCTATCGCCATACCGGGCACAAATTCCAGACTCCGGGCTGATACTGAGCATTTTATAATGGAAAAACCCAATATTACTATACCTGACTCGGGGATCGAACCGGAGACCTCAATCGTAACGCGTACGCATTACAACTGCGCCACCGAGGCATCTGTCCATGATATTCCTATTTATCTCCAACACCACATTTATAGAGCATCTATTATTTTCCTCTCAACTTCTCGGAGCATCCACGTTTCCGCAGAGTACAAAAATATTGGGTACAAGATCGATCTACCAGCCGAGTGACTTACTCACGGCTTTATTATAATCCAAACTGCTTTAATTCTGCCACTTTCCATCACTCAGAATGCAATCTTCAATCTGCCCAGGTCCAGCGCT
The DNA here is from genome assembly GCA_905332985.1 of Mimas tiliae. NCBI lineage: Eukaryota > Metazoa > Arthropoda > Insecta > Lepidoptera > Sphingidae > Mimas > Mimas tiliae. The sequence goes on from HG995249.1 coordinate 1,375,574, forward strand.
TTCATATATCAACAACACCCACGCGCATAAAATATGAGATATTAATAATTTACATTTGAAACGCGATTATTTTGAGTTCATCTGTACTTGTTTACTGTTTTATTTAAAGTTTGTTTTTTTTTTGTTTGTTTGTTCCATAAGGAACCGGCTAAGATCAGAGACCATGCTGCCAAGTCATTAGTTATATCTTTTCTTATATTCCAAGAACGATGAAACAGGGGTGTGGCCGATTTCAAGGTCTTGCTGGAGTTTTGGTGATAATTCCTTTCAGTTCAATGCTTCTTAGACGACTTTCTTCAAGCGAATCGAAAGCACAAGGTCGACAATACCCTTGATCAAAAATCACGTAAATCCACTTATTTCAATGTTTCCATACACTATTCATCATCGTTAATGATTATGGCACAAAACCACACCACTTTTAAACAACAAACACAACTTTAAACCAGTTTAGGAAATAATTAAAACAAGAGAGCCACCGCACTGTAAGAATTCCCGCCAAAACTCTCTTTAAAGTTTGTTGACGCTGTTATTCATTATACTATTGTTCTTTTTTATAGTTTTTCTTGCTAGGTACGTACCTCTTGGAAGTGGTACAGCCACGGTGTTGACAGTTATCTCTGCGGCATGTATAGGCTGGCTGAACTAGTACTATTGTGTCACACAAATTGACGTGATGTAGCAGATTCACTGGTATGTGTGAGATGGTAAAGGTATCCCAAGGAGCATAAGAAATCCCCTGCTTTCCTCAATCTTCATTCCTTTCCGTGTAGGTCTGTACTCGGCAACACACTCATGATTCCTCATTGTAGGTATTCATACGTACTTATACATAATATAATATAAATTTAACAGGTGCGTTAGTATGTATATAAAAGATTCAAAATATCATACATTTTAAATGCGTAATAAATTCTTACTACATTATTAAAGCGCTTGCAATAAAATTACAATAATAGTCATGAGTGTTTCAATTCTCCCCCACATTTGGATTGTTAAACAAATATATCACAGCGGTTCTGGACACTTATGAGGCTGTAAAACACAATTTCTAGCTAAAAGCATAAACTCATACAAATAATGATGATAACATCTAATAAAACTATCTTATTTCGATGTATAAAACGCTTAAAATAAAATTAAAATAAGTTTATAAGCATCAACCTTTGCTTGTAATTTAAAAAAACAAAATGTCAAAGATTAGCTGCTATCCACAGATAAAAAATGACCACGTTCAAAAACTGTACATGCGTGAGAAAGTAAAAAAAAACATTGCAATAATAAAATAAACAATAAAACACTTAGCAACAAACTACGTTCATTGACTACTTTTTAATAGGCCGTGGTATCTGGCAGTCCACCAACGCGTTGGACCGTTACGTTTCTGAACGAAATGTTCACGGTTCATTCATGCCGATTGTTAAAAAAGGCTGTTGGGAACCACGACATTGCACCACTGACTACTCATCCTAACCTAATTTCGTTTGAAACGGTTACCGCTCGATTAACCGTGTACATACAATAATGTAATGTCTTGATCGTATATTTTAAATTACTAAAATAATTTATACTGCCTCGGTGGCGCAGTTGTAATGCGTACGCGTTACGACTGAGGCTGACGCTGAGGTATCTGGTTCGATCCCCGGGTCGGTTAAAAGTGATATTGGGTTTTTCTATTACGAAAAGCTCAGTATCAGCCCGGAGTCTGGAATTTTTGCCCGGTATGGCGATAGGCTCGCCCCCTATCACATCATGGGCCGGAGATACGCTCGGCGAAATGTGGATGAACTGGTTACACCTCTGCCTACCCCTTCGGGGATTACAGGCGTAAGTGCGTATGTAAAATAATTTATAATCAAATGTTTGTTAGTATTCTTGTCTTATTCGTTTTACAATATCAATTTAATATTATCCCTGCATATGTCAGGGTCTGCGTTACGAATGTTATCTTTCTATTATAGCTAATATAATAGAGATAGTGCTTATCTATGTTTGATAAAAAATTGTTCGGCTATTTAAAAATTACCTACAGATTGTTTTTGCATAGGCCGGCAAACGAGCATGTGGGTCACCTGATGGTAAGTGATCTCCACCGCCCATGTACGCCCACAATACCAAAAGAATCATGGGCGCGTTGCCGACCTTAAAGGAAAGGGATAATAAGGGATTGGGAAGGGGAGGGGGATTTGGGCCTCCGGATATCTCACTCACCGTACGAAACGCAGCAGCAATATGCTACTTTACGCCGGTTTTCTGTGAGACAGTGGTAACAACCCGGACGAGCCGGCCCATTCATGCTATAGACATAATTGTCTACAGCGTGGCTCTACCACTCGTAAATGACGTCGGAGTTTTTTAACGGCTGGGTTAGGTTAGGTTATTATAAAAGGTATTATTATTATATAAATAGTGATTGTTAAAAAATCTTTCGAAACGTCGGGACTAATATAAAATTAAACCGCGATAAAATCCGTATAAACTAGTTTTATTTCAATGTGTAATATTCGCGTAAACATAAGAAATCACTACACTAACATAGTAATAATAAGTGGAAGTCATTATTTCCAACTCCTCCTTAACCTTCTATTTGATTAATTGCGTTGCGGGATAAAGACACATTTGCATTCCTAGAGACTCGCCGAGCTTCATTGCTTGGTGTCGAAATATGCGTGCCACTGTCGATTCTGGCTTATAGGAGTTACAGTGGCGGGTGTGGGCGGGATAGTCTCGTAGTCGTAACACTAACATAGCTCATAATATCCCTTTTGTTTCACACAACTCGCGGATGTATTGCCATTTAATTAATCTGTGGTATTGCCCGCAATAAATATACATTCTATGATAACATCTAGGTTCCGAAAATCCAATAAAAAGTATTAATATAACAGAGAAAGGACAGTTCTTTAAATTGTTTGTGATTTTATAAAGTGCGAAGTAACTTCTGTTGATAGAGTATCATAGAATTGCACGAAAGTTAGCATTTAAGTTAGCTGTGCGCTGGGGTTTGTCTGTTGGTTTCATTCGGTTTTTTTTTTTTATTAGATTGAATGACGAGACGAGCAGGTCGCTCGCCTGATGGTAAGCGCCACGCCTGCTCATAAACAGAAGCAACGCCACACAGAACTTTAAATAAAGCACTGCATGACACTGGACTGCGCTCGTCACCCCGAGACATAAGGTGTTAAGTCTCATAATGCCCAGTAATTACACTGGCTTCAATGTCCTTCACACCGGAACACAACCGTGCTTACACACTGTTGCTTGGCGGCAGAAATAGACAAAGCGGTGGTACCAACCCAGCCGGTCTCTCGCAAACGAGGGACCTACCACCTTGTAATTAGTAAAATTAAAAGTAGTAAAATTTTATTACGTTTTACTATGAGTGCGCGAGCTTGTGAATATATACATTGAAATAAAACTTGTTTATACGGATTTTATCGCGGTTTAATTTTTATTTTAGTCGCGACGTTTCGTTTTTTAGCCTTCGTGGTCACGGAGGATACTGAAGTGTAGGTCGTCTCGAAAAGTTAATGTTACATTGGCTACCTTCATTTTACAATTATACATCATTTTACATTTAATTTTTTTTTGTAAATTAAATATTTAAAAAAATAAATTTAAAATTAATTATTTATTTTTATTTCAATGTGTAATATTCGCGTAAACCTAAGAAATCATTGTGAATATATAGTTTTGATTATCAATAATCACGGTATTCAATACATATTCTAGCAAATATGAAAGACAACACCATAACAAGTATACCTATAATAATTATGGTAGCTAATAAATACGAGAAATATGTGGGAAAATTGGTTGTCCAAAACTCTGATACCGGAACAAACTAGCGGAATGCGGATCACATCAAATTCGTTACAACTACCGTTGAATATTCTATAAATTGTATTTCGGTAAGCACTCATTCGCCATCGTTTGGACATTGACGCACTCACGCCTGTAATCCCCAAAGGAGTAGGCAGAGGTGTAACCACCACACCCACATTTCGCCGAGCGTATTTCCGTCCCATGATATGATAGGGGCGAGCCTATCGCCATACCGGGCACAAATTCCAGACTCTGGGCTGATACTGAGCATTTCGTAATAGACAAACCCAATATCACTTTTACCCGACCCGGGGATCGAACCCGAGACCATTGTCAGTGTCAGCCTCAGTCGTAACGCGTACGCATTTCAACTGCGCTACCGAGGCAGTGTAGTAATAATGTAGTAATCATATGAATTATTCTTGAAATATAATTAGGAAAGGTATTAGTTGACTTTTCCTACTGCTTGGTGTTATCTCGGCTTAATACCAGGGTCTGGCTTCTCATCATAATTTGACGGTGGATTTGGTATTATGAAGCGACCCAGGGTCTGACTCCACAACCCGCAACGGGAACCAAGATTCGCCATTGCCTCGTCCGTTGCTCTTCAGAGTGTACCAGATGCGGAGATTTGTTTTGGGCTTAAGATATCGGTAGCCCTTTTACTCTCCTACAATACCTAAATGGTTTAAAAAATAATTCTACAAAGATATTTATAAGTTCTTTGCATTTCGCGTGGTATTCAGCATCTTCTGTAGAGAAGGAATTTAGATCATCATCAAAGCCAAAATTATTGGCTGTCACGTATTCCTCTAAAACGTCCAACCATTTATTTTTTCTCTCCGCATACATATTTATAACAGAAGAAAACAAGATTATTAAACATACATTTATAAACAATAAAGCTACAATATATGCGATAGAAGGGGTCCAACTCAGCGTCAAACCAGCGTTTTTAGGTCGTTTGCAGGAACATACCCTGGTAAGGTGTAGTAGCACAGGCCTTTGGGATCGACGTACTCCTGCGGTTCCCAAAAGAGCGTCCAAAATTATTCAAGCCACATTTTTTGGATTTATCCCCCAGAACAGTACTTAATATACTCAAACAGTAATGACAAAATCTCAATGTTAAGGTTTCAAAACATTTAGAAAGATTGTTATTTATTACTAAAAACCAATTCGTAGTGTTAAGTTGAAGCAACGCCACGGGCAACACTACGCAACAAAATTTTAAAATACACAGATGACAAGTGGAATTATGAGGGCCTCCACAGCATCCATTAACAAGCCCGTTTCGCGAGATGCATCTTATTAGTCAGTTTTAAAAATGTGCTGCAATAATTTGTACTCTTTTAGTTCATTAACTCATCTTTGAGTGTAAATTATCGAACATCAAAGGTTTCTTACCCCCACGATAAACGATGGATAAATCAGTGCCAAATAAAAATAAAACTTCTTAAAAAAATGGTGTATCATCTGTTACGTCATTTGAAGATCCATTCATAAAACTTTCAAAGAATAAGTGAATGAAAACAGTCTGCTAAACAAATACATACTTTGAATTAGAATCTTCAATATCGATGCGACAGTGGCGAAAGGCGAAAGGAAACTAATGCACATTCCTCTATGTACCTATGGATATTAATAGTTACCTACAAAAACAGTATTTTTATTGGCCTTCAAAAGAAGACTTACTTATGGTATTTAAATTAAATTGTAAGATCAATAATAGTTTTTTATAAACATATCATTAATATCATTCATACTGTAATTATCAGAAATTGGCGCCAGTTCCCTTTCACCCTCGTCACTGCCAGCCGATAGGACTTAGGTATATGAATATGGAGTAATTATAACATTAAAATAAACCTTTTTTTACAAGTGTTGCTATTTAAGTTCCCAACACATAATTTTAAGTTTTCCTTATTTAGTCCTGCACGAAAGCTACGTTTCAAATACCTAGCTAAAACGTTCTGTAATAGTAACACTAGAATTAAATTAAGTGTATAAATTTAAAAAAACGACTAAATAATTTCTACAACAACGCTTGCACTAGATATTTCTATCCATTTGTTTTGGTTCGAAAGCCAATTCGATGCGAAAGCCCATAAAAATTTGTTACGCACACGGCACGTCTCGGAGTAGTCTTTTTGTTGCTCCCAGCCACGTCGCGTCGTGTCGCCTTGTTAGTTTGTGCTATATGGATTTAAATAGCTTATTTTCAAGCAGCCAGGCCCACATTTAAGCATCTGGGAAAAAACATTAACTCTATTTACTTCATAGCTTGTGTAGAAGTTTAGATTTTTGCGTCAAAAAGTTTATAAATATTTTTATTAGTCCAGTTAAATATAGACTCAGTATTTGAAATAGTACATCAATTTATAATATATGTACTAGCTTTTGCTCGCGGCTCCGTCCGCGTGAAAAGAGTTTTACGAAATAAAACGTCTATAACCGTCTCCAGGGTCCCATCTATCTCTACATCAAAATTTATTAAAATCGGTTCAGTGATTTAGGCGTGAAAGCGTAACAAACAAATAGATAATTTATTTTTAATAAAAAGTATCCTATGTTACTTCTTAAACCTCCAAGAATATGTGTACAAAGTTTCATGATGATCGGTTAAGTAGTTTTCGCGTGAAAGCGTAACAAACAAACTTACATTCCCATTTACAATATTAGTATGAAAGCAGTGCTGTGATAACTCTACCTTTTCTACTGGTCCTTTTTAAGCAATTCCGTTACAATAAGGTTGTCTGGTAGAGATCGCTTTTAGCGATAAGACCGCCTTTTGACATTATTATAGTTACAAGGTTATTTTGTATTGTTCCTTAAGTTGGTGTTCAATAAAGAGTTATCTATACATCTATAGCTCAGTGGTACGGACTGTCGAGACGAAAATCGCAGATCGAAACCAGCGCCAAGAGCATACACCTTTAACTTTTCTAACCGGCAAAAGAGCAAGTGGTGAGCATCAGGTGATGGTAAGTTATCTCCATCGTCCACAATACAAAAAAATATGGGCGCGTTGCCGACCTTAAAGGAAAGGGATAATTAAGGGATTGGGAAGGGGAGGGGGATTTGGGCCTGCGGATATCTCACTCACCGTACGAAACGCAGCAGCTAGCTGCTGCTTTACGTCGGTTTTCTGTGAGACAGTGGTAATGATCCAGACGAGCCAGCCCATTCTTGCTGTAGATAAAAGTGTCTACAGCGTGGCTCTACCACTCGTAAATATATAATCATAATAACTTTTATAAGTAAGTTGTAGTTATGTGTGTTATTTGTTAATTATCGCTTGCTTTAATTGTGAAGGAAACCTGCATACCTGAGAAGTTCTTCATACGATTTTCGAAGGTATGTGAAGTCTGCCAACCCACATTAGGCTAGAGTAGTGGACTAAGGCCTAACACCTCTCATTCAGTAGAGGAGGTCCGTGCTCAGCCACTGCTGCACTGGGACGTATATAATATAAGGCTATTATTATAATAATATATACTTAGCATTATCCGGCAAACGAGTAAGTGTCACCTGATAGAAAGTGATCTCCACCTCCGTCTATTGGTTAAGAGTTAAAAAAATACCATTTGTATTAAATGTGTGCTAACATCTGATAAGCACCAATGAAACCACTAGTTTTACGTTATTATCAATACTTTATTAATCTAAGTATTTATAAATATTATTTTCTACTGCTCAATGAACTATATTAAATTAATCTTAACAAGAAAAATACTTTTTCCGTGTAATATAATTAAAAATGAGTTGGCTCTCTCGTTGATATTAAAAATAAAACGACATCATATTTAGATTCGCCGACAAACCATTTCTGTGAATTTATGCTTTATAGTAGCTATCACTTATGCTTTTTATTACTGCAATATTTTTAATTAATTACGTTTCTGAAGTACCGTGAATTGCTCATGAAAGGTACAGCAAAATGGCTGCCTCAAATAGACATAACAAATTATCTCTTCTCGGTTTATTTACTTAAGTATGCTATTTACAATTTAAATTTAAATTGCATTTACCAAATAAGTAATCGATTTGTAATGGACTAAAAACTTAGTAAAACATAAAACATTGGAAATTTATGGTTGCCATTTACAACCAAAATCAGCCATAACAAAATGGCCGTCCGTTTTGGCGGGAACGAGCGCGGCGATCAGATCCTTATCTTGTCCTCTCAAACAGAAACTCCCAAGTAAATGACAGAATTAAACGGTCTTATTGTGGCATTATAATGTCAGTTCTCTTTGGGGTTCCGTGAAAACGAGGCTCTGATGGGAAAATTATCGTCGTATTAAAGACAAGGGAATCTTTATTCCATCTTTATGTGTCTGTGTTATTGCTCTTTGATGATTGGAGGAATATCATTAGGAAAAAATATCATTTTTATAAAATATAACTCATCTATGATATGGTTTTAGTTTTTTATATTTTATTCATCTTATAAAGATCATTCATACGAAATCCTGGCTCTATTTTTTTTTACACCCAACAGACACACACATAGACCTGACCCCACACTAGATTAACCTGTATCGTGGGTATCAGAAACTACGAGGGACTTGCGGTCACACAACACCCAGACCCGAAACAAATATTTGTGGATTCTACACAAATATCTGTGTGGGAATCGAACCCACGGCCTCTCGCTACGCAGCCGGCTATACGCACACTGCGCCACGGTGGCTGTCAAAATTAAAAAAATATAGCATAGGGCGGCAAACTGGCCAGTGGGTCACCTGATGGTAAGTGATCTCCACCGGCCATTTACGCCCACAATACCTTTCCGTTACCCCTAAATAAAATAAAGTAAATTCGTATATATGTACACAGACTAATTGATTAATGTCAATATCAAAACCGGACTTCCTAATTTTTTATGTTTAATTAATAATAACTGAGCAGCGATAGCTTAGTGGGGAGTGGTAGGTACGGACTGTCAAGACGAAAGTCGCAGGTTTGAAACCAGTCCCAAGAGCACACACCTCTGACTTTTCTAAAGTTATGTATGTATTAACATCGTGAGGAAACCTGTATACCTGAGAAGTTCTTCATAAGAATTTGGTAGGTATGTGAAGTCTACCAATCCGCATTAGGCCAGTGTGGTGGACTAAGGCATGTCCCCTCTCATTCAGTAGAGGAGACACGTGTCCAGCAGTGGGACATGTATAGTACAGGACTAGTAAAAAAATAAAATAAGGCAAAGGAACCCAATACAGCCAACGCAATCTCGATTTTTAGTAACATGATACAGCAACTCGAAAAGGATTATTTTTGCGTATTTTAACACGAGCGCAGTGGTCCGAGAAACTGATTTATGTAGGTTATCTATATATATTAAAGCAGTTTGTTATTTATTCTCTTACAAACGGAATCCTTTATGGTAAATGCCACTGCAGGATTCGTGATCTTCGATCTTGAAAAAGAAACCTTTAAAAGTACAAAACGTCTTCTGGTATTGTTCTTTTAATACCTGAAATTTCGGAGTAAATGAGGTACATACATACATACACACTCACGCCTGTAATCCCCAAAAGGGTAGGCAGAGGTGTAACCAGTACACCCACATTTCGCCGAGCGTTTTTCCGCCCCTTATGTGATAGGGGTCGAGCCTATCGTCATACCGGGCACAATTCCAGACTTCGGGCTGATACTGAGCAATTCGTAATAGAAAAACACAATATTACTTTTACCCGACCCGGGGATCAAACCCGAGACCTCAGCGTCAGCCTTAGTCGTACACGTACACATTACAACTGCTCCACCGAGGTATTAAAAATTATGAAAGTATAATTTAATCTATAATTATAGTTATTCGAAAAACTCTCTATTGCAAGCGGCACAAATACTCTCGTTTACGACCTCACAAATATTCCGACATTTTCTATTTGACACAGTCATTTTTTCAAATATAACAATGCGAGTGCAGTGTTGCCGACTGCAGTTTCCGTCGAGTCCTTATTCCCAGCATTTATTTATAACAAGGTCCCAATTTGACGCGGTCACGACTGCGGCCTGGCTGTATAGCTGTGCCGCCGCTGCCGAGTACACTCAGACAGACTTATTGGTATAATATTTCAGATTTTGACTATGAATTGAATTGCTGGAAATTTTGAGCAAATTTTTTATCTACCTGAGATCTCGCAAATGGGAAAGACAATCAGGCAGATAGCCGGTCCTAAAAATTAAACTGAATACTTTTTGTAACATGTGTAAAAAGCATTACGTTGTTATGTTGGAATCGGATAACGGCAAGATGATAAAGTTTGGAACTATGTCGAAACAATGGGTAAATGTGTTGACTTCCAACCGCTAAAACAATAAAATAGGTTATTTCGAGTTCTTACATATGTCGAAGAGACCGCAAGAGGTGATCGAACATGAGCTAAAGATTGACATTAATACTAAAATTTATTACTTATATTATACTAAAAGCGATGGATGGTTTCCGAAAGCCTTTTTATCCCAGAATGATACCTGATGACGACTTGAGAATTCTGGTTTATGCACTGATGATTAGTCTATTAAATAATTGACTCTTAGCATAAATCAAAATGGGTAGTCTAAGGCCAGACTCTTTAAAAACAAGTAGAGTATCAATTATATTACCCATAAAATAGTGTGTTCTGCGACAACATTTTTAAAATTAATCATAACGCAAGCAAAATCACACTACATATGTATCATAAATCCAAGTGTATTTACATTAAAATGTGAGGTCGAGAGTACAAAATAACCGCGGGCTACCCGTCGGCGATACATTAAAAATATTTCATCTCTAAAATAAAATGCATGTACCGCCCCCGGTGACGTACCTATTATCTTTATCTATGAAACGGCGTGTTGGTACCCTGCAGCTCATTTCAAACAATGCTCCCTCGGGTGTTTCGTAAAAATTACACAGTTTGAGAAAAGGTTTGAGCAATAACCTATGAAAGTAAATGAGATTTTAGACCAACTTCTACTTGATTTTTCTATCTATGGTCGAATCCCAATATATTTATAATTTACTAGCTGTCCCGCGCTGTTTCACCCGCAACTACAGCAGCGCCACCTACCTGGTCCAATTGTGAATCTAAACAATCCAGGGCGCCACCCAAACGCATACAAAAAAAACATTCAAATCGGTCCAGCCGTTTAGAAGGAGTTCAGTCACATACACACGTACAGTATAATTTTATAAATAAAGATACCAAAGCCACAAAAATGAAAAATATTCAATGGTCTAAAGTTCTAAACCAGTTCTTTTGTACTCGAAGTCACTTACACTGGGCAGAAGATGAGTGGTAGAGCCACCCTGTTTTATATCATCCGATCGAAATGCGGACTATCCGATAATGACCACGATCCTCAATCATGAGGGGCCGACTACAGAGAGAGATGGATGGTGGAGATCACTTACCATCAGGTGATCCACTTGCTTGTTTACTTTTGCTATAAAAAGTGGTAGTGTAGAGTCAGACTATTATACTAGTATATTTTATTTTCCATACCAACAACACCTTTGCAAATGCTTTACACAAAACTTGCATTATCGTTGACTGAATGGTTACTGACTATTTTTTCGCATTGCGCGCGCATTGAAATAAGCGCAAAACGCGAAATGCGCCGCAACACAACCTTATCGAGATTCTTGCCGGCATGAGTAATTCTCAACGATACAGTAGGGACTTTGATCAATCGATTTTTATGCTAAAATACAGGGATGTACTTTGAAAGAGTTTGGGGGCTAGTTTCCCAACTTTGAAAGACCTTGATACGTTTTTAAATACTAGGGGCTTTGCCCATGTTTTTACACAAAACATAAAATAAAAAAAAACTTAAAGTCCGACGAATATAAGACATATCTTACTTTCTTCCCCACATTATTCTGCATCGATTGGTATCGGTCTCGACCCCATACCTCCCCTCCAGTGGTTTCGGAGGAGATAGCGTAACAAGCTTTTGGCAGCGGCGGTGGCGGCGGCACCAGTTACTTTTTTTAGAATAGAGAGACTTTCTAGGTAGAGTCTAGACCCTCATAGTATTTCAAATGTCTTTATTGTTGTCTCTTTCTTTCTACTGGCTGTTCGTAATGAATATTGCTATTGATTTTTTTATTGGCCTTTGAAAGCAGACTAGTTGTGAGTCCACTCGATGGTAAGTGGTTGCCGTCGTCCATGAATATTAGCAATGGCAACATTATTGATTCTACATGATCTTATTGTCTGTCATTATTTTTTTACTATTATAAGCCATAATTATATTCAAATTTGGATTTGGACTGCAGCAAATTCAAAGAATAAAGGTACTTGATAATCAATTTTAATAAAATATATGGTAAACAATATCACAAGAATGGAAAATATAATTTGCGAGAGTAATAAATATTCTATTTAATCAACATTTCGTAACTTCTCACATCAAACCATCTGTCATTAAAACGAGTTGTCCGCGTCGCCCGACACCGATGCCCAGCACGCTCATTATGCACCGATGGACCTAAAATATGCATTTATGATTTATTTCCCTTTTATATTCAAATCATTATCATATTATCTTTCATGCGTTCTATTTGGATGATACTTGCGTTACGAGTGTTATTCTCATGCACATTGAAGATTTATTCTGAAGCTGTATTCATAGATATACCATCCCATGTATACACTAGAATTAAGTTATTTTTGAATAAGTATTGTTATTTTTAATTCTGATTATTAGTTTTTATGTTAGTAATTTTATAGATTGTTATTATTTTTAAATAAGTACAGTACTTTTGCTGTGTTGTTAGTAGCTTATAAGATAAGATTGATTGTTACGATGTAAGTGCTTTGGTGTAATACTGTGAACTTGCATTCAAATATAAAATAAATAAATAAATGTAGAGGTGCAACTAGTTACATGCATGGTTCCCACAGTTTATTTCTGAGCCATGATATGATAGGGGCTGAGCCTAATGTGCCCCTGGTAACTAATGTGTGATTTTTGGTATGGAAAACTCAAACATTTATAATGGTTGCCCGACCTGGAATTTGAATTGGATCCTCGCGGTTTCTCAGCCTATGTCACTCTTCAAAGTCAAACCAAGTAAATACCAATATGGTATTGCTAGTGTATAAGTAAGTAATGAAATGATTATACCAACAGATCATAATGTTATTTCTTTATTTTAGGACATTTAAACACAGTGGTTGTTGCGACCAAAAGGTCCTCAAACAAAGTGCAAATATATCTTAAGCACATTAACATGTTTACTGTCACACTTCTTTTTATATCAATGCCCTCAAATTCGTATGCGTTACGATTGAGGCCAACGCTGAGATCTCTGGTTCGATCCTGGGTCGGGTAAGGTGGTATTGGGTCTTTCTATGAAAATGCTCAGTATCAGCCTGGAGACTTGAATTTGTGCCCGGTATGGCGATAGGCTCGCCCCCTATCACATCGTGGAACGGAGATAAGCTCGGAAAAATGTGGGTGTACTGGTTAAACCTCTCCCTACCCCTTCGGGGATTACAGGCGTGAGTGCCCTCAAATTTTAGGACCCATACTAAAAGTCCCTTACTACGTCACTGTGCGCGCATTGTATACCATCGATATAGAGCCGAATCGAATCACGATCCTTCAGCGGAACATCTTGATTTATTCGACTGGAAATCCGCCATTTTATGCCACATTATGGCTCTATTTATAACAATATTAAGGTCATTACTGGTCTACCTTTACACATGTATTTACCTTGAATGTTCGCCTCTTTATGAGTATATCTGGTGAAATGGAGGTAAAACGATAAAAAAGAGTTGTGAGTCATTTGAAGATAATAGGCAGCCTTCGAATGAGTAGTCGTATTCTTTTTTTATTAGCTTGAATGACGAGACGAGCAGGTCGCTCGCCTGATGGTAAGCGCCACGCCTGCTCATAAACAGAAACAACGCAAAATAGAACTTTAAATAACAATCACTGCATGACACTAGACTGCGCTCGTCATCCCGAGACATAAGGTGTTAAGTCTCATAATGCCCAGTAATTTCACTCACGCCTGTAATCAGAGGCAGATGCCTCTGTAGGCGGAGGTGTAACCAGTACACCCACATTTCGCCGAGTGTATCTCCGTCCCACGATGTGATAGGGGGCGAGCCTATCGCCATACCGGGCACAAATTCCAGAATCCGGACTGATACTGAGCATTTCGTAATAGAAAAACCCAATACGTCTTTATCCGACCCGGGGATTGAACCCGAGACCTCAGCGTTGGCCTCAATCGTAACGCGTATGCATTACAACTGCGCCACCGAGGTAGTCATGACTCCTTAAATATAAAGAGAAATTCTATTACTTATAACAACATAACTGCATGATTTTACAAATACACTAATAAACAGTGTCGACCCCACTTAACCCTTCAGATATAATAATTAAATAATTAATTAGAAAACAGGAGCGGTGTTAAGTTGCGCGGGTGTTTCCGAACGTTTCGCGGAATTAAATTTAACCCTTGCACTTGAAAAGGGGTGTATTGGACACCCAACACCGTCGGAGTCGGAGGCTTTTCGGGGTCTTTTGAGATTATGTTGCCACGTGTGTTGATACGTGATTTATCGTTTAAGCGCTTTTGAAAGGTTCGAATTTTGTAGTGTTAAAGGATCAAGATTTAAGGGTCGAATTATACCTTTTCTGGTATGTCGGTGGAGATGAGAATAGTTTAGTTTTGGAACAAGTAACAATAATGTAATTTAGTGATTAAATAATGGTTTAAAATAACATAATTTTTTTGAGTACTAGAGCCAGCTGTTGATAGTTTTTCGATAGCACGAGTGGCCCGGCTCGACCGTGTTGTTACCACTGTGACTCAGAAAACAGCGGCTTGCTGCTGTGTTTCGTACGGTGAGTGAGATATCCGGAGTCCCAATTCCTCCTCTTCCCAATCCCTTAATTATCCCTTTCTTTTAAAATCGGCAACGCGCCCATAACTCTTCTGGTTTTGTGTGCGGTCGGTGCGGTCCTTTGCTGGCCTATGTTATAAAATAAAAAAAAAACATATATTTCTCATTAGGCAATTTTCTTTTATTTTCAGCCAAATTCCAGAAATTATAAAAGTGACTCATGATACCAGTTAAAATATACCATTAATATCAGTATCGTCATTTCTTTTAAATCTCGTCTCGTCGTATCTATGAACAGTGAAATTGTATACCAATGATCCGAAAAACCATGTTAATTTGTTTCTTTAGTGGATGAAGACATTCCTTCACTATAACTGAGTAAGTTAACTAAACAACTAAAATATCCACTAGATAGCAAAATTTACACTAGCGGCGAGTCCAACCTACGAAATCTAGGGATAATTTCATTAAGATTGAAGTACTGTCTGTAGTTCCATTTTCTGCCATATCACAGTTAACTTGGTACTTACATATATACCTTAAAATCACAACATACCTCTGTAGTACACATTCAATCTCACTTCCCAATCGATACAAATTATTTCACTTGCCCCGAGACATCGCTGAATCAGACCAAACCGCATCCCCTGAAAGCGCCGCCCTTTGAGTTCGCACCTCGCTGCACCGCTTACGGCTCCATGAATACGAATAATTTGGTTTACACTAAATTATTTCAATCGTGCCGCGTTAATGACACAGACGGCGATGACGCATCTTTTAATACGTTTTATACATCTTTTAGATGTTCGTAAATTCTGTCTGTGAATTTTGCGAATAAAGATTTAAGTGCTTGAGATTCTTTGATTTTAAGGAGAATGAGGGATGCGTTTGTATGACAAAATCTTTCAATAGCTGCAATTTTATATTATATAAATGGATAAATCTATCATTTATATAACATTTTATAAATGATAGTTTCATCCAACAGTTCCACAAATACCACTGAATGAATGAAGAAATTTGAAGGATTCTAGATTTAATCTATTATTTCAAATACAATTTTATAATAGTAATATTATTATATCAACTTGCAATATAAATTTTCTAGAATAAAATGAATATAAGTAAGGTGTTACCATATTTTAGAAGATATAGTAAAAACACATATTCTAGTTGCAATATCTGTTTAAAAAAATAATACCCTTTCATTTTCATTGAATTTTGATAAGGTTTTTATTTTATATCTTTTATTCATTTTATATTCTGAGGGGTTAGCACGAATAACTTGCGAGAACGTATTCGTATCGTAATGTCAAAAAATTGTTTGAGCCTTCATACAAACGCTAGCGTTCTCGATTCGAATACTTATTCGTAAGTTGTTCGTGCTCGCCCCCCTGTTCTGATTATAATAATACGAACCACTCTATATAAAACATATAATAATAATACCAGCCCTGTATTATATACGTCCCACAGCTGCGCACGGGCCTCCTCTACTGAATGAGAGGGGTTAGGCCTTACTCCACCACGCTGGTCTAATGCGGGTTGGCAGACTTTACGTACCTTCGAAATTCTTATGAAGAACTTCTCAGGTATGCAGGTTTCCTCACGATATTTTTCCTTCACCGTTAAAGCAAGTGATAATTAACAATTAATATACACATAACTTAGAAAAGTCAGAGGTGTATGGACTTGGGGCTGGTTTTGAACCTGCGACTTTCGTCTCGACAGTCCATACCACTCCCCGCTGAGCTATCACTGCTATCTAACATACTTTTAGATGATTCACATATATACTACTCATGAAAACGTTATTTTATTATGCATTCAATTCGGTACACGATCATTGGCGCACAATAGTTTCTAGTGCAAGTTTAAATAAATTCTACAGAAGTTGAGTTAAATGATTGAGAATATTAAGTATTCTAAAAGTCTAGCTTCAAGTTAGGTTTACTTCAACTGCTTCTATCTGGATAAAAATAATATGATTAGCGTGCCTACTGGGTTTGGAACACTTTTTATATTTTAGGAGAAAATTTGAACCCTCATCCCATAGAGATTTGGATTGCCAATCAAGTTATTTGTTTGTTTTTATTTGCCTAAACGACGAGACGAGCAGGTCGCTCGCCTGATGTTAAACGTCGCGCCTGCCCATAAACAGAAGCAACGTAACACAGAACACTAGATTAGAGAACACTGCATGCCACTGAACTCGCTCGTCATCCCGAGACATAAGATGTTAAGTCTCATAATGCCCTTTAAACCGAAACACAATAGTTTACACACTGCTGCTTGGCGGCAGAAATAGACAAAGGATTTCAGATATCTTCCCATTTACCTACATAGACACTCTCTACACATTGTAATTTATTATTCTAGTATTTGTTTAATGATTATAAATGAACATGCAAAAATATTTTTAAATTCTGTTTTTGGTTACTAATACCCCATAAAACCCCATACCCTCATTACTCCAGTAATATTTGCTTATTTCGAGTAATGATTAATACTCGTTCTGATTCGACACTCGCCGAAAGCTGTACACACCTGTCATTACTCACGTATGACAACTCATTCGGATCATTACCGGGGGAGGATAATTCATACACGCAGTACTTTCTACCCACATCAGCGGCCGGCGGGGGGGAGGGGGTCGTAAATGATTAATTAATGAAAATATAATAAATATCAGTAAGTAACAGACTCCATGGCATAGCATGGTAACCGGCTGTGAAGCGAGAGGCTGTGGGTTCGATTCCCGTACCGTGACAAATGTTTGTGTTACCCACAAATATTTGTTTCGGAGCTGGGTGTTGTGGCACCGCAAGTCCTTTGTAGTTCCGCAGCAATGACTTTTTTCTTCGACCAACTTTTTTTTTACCCATACCATAAATGATTGATTGATGTAAATAATATGATAAATGAATGATTGAATAATTCTTTTAACCATACCAGACATTTTGCCATACCATAAAGGATAAAAAAATGTGTACGTTCGTCGGTATCTAGTCTGGTACATCGCTTACCCTCCCACCAGTTGACTGAATAGAATTTATCTCATTGACTAAAGTTCTAAAACCAGATTCAAGAGGCACTGGGCCCACGTGTCGGAGGTGTCGGCCGCGGCACCCGCTCGTGTCCGTTTGACAGATCACTTCCGACTAATGGACTGAAGACCGGACCACTCGGAATGTGTGTCGTAATTGATATGTATTCGAAAAATGCTCTTCTCACCATACATACTTACTAAGCCTGGTGACGGAAATTATATACATACATAGACTCACGCCTGTTTCCCATAGGGGTAGGCAGAGACAACGGATTTCCACTTGCTACGATCCTTGCATACCTCTTTGGCCTCATTCACTCTCATTAAATTGTTCATACATACACGTCGGTTTAGGGTATTCCTGACCCGGCCTGACGGAAATTACGTCGCCGAATATCCTTTGCGTGATTTTATGAATGTATTTTACATAGCGTATCTTAATAAAATCGCCTTGGTGGCGCAGTTGGAATGCGTACGCGTTACGCGTTAGGTCTCGGGTTCGATCCCCGGATCCGGTAAAAGTA
The DNA here is from genome assembly GCA_905332985.1 of Mimas tiliae. Classification (NCBI taxonomy): domain Eukaryota; kingdom Metazoa; phylum Arthropoda; class Insecta; order Lepidoptera; family Sphingidae; genus Mimas; species Mimas tiliae. The sequence continues at coordinate 1,393,840 of HG995249.1, forward strand.
TATTGGCTTTTTCTGTTACGAATTGCTTAGTATCAGCCCGGAGTCTGGAATTGTTGCTTGTATGGCGATAGGCTCGCCCCCTATCACATAATGGATCTCCGATACGCTCGGCGAAGAGTGGGTGTACTGGTTACACCTCTGCCTACCCCTTCGGGTATTACAGGCGTGAGTGCGTATGTATGTATCAAAAATTACCGAGGCGCCAACTTAGTTGCGATCAACAATCGTACTCAGCAGATTTATTTCAGTTTTTGAAGCATTTAATCCGAGGAAAAACCACATCTCGTCACACCACTCTGTTTACGTACTTTTTTACGATTCTTGCCCAATTTCCAGAATTTAATGTTCACTACAGTTTATTCTGGGCGACCACACGCAAGCTCGAACTTGTGATGTTTAAATTAAAACATTATTATGGTCAAGGAACACTTTTTGTTATAAATAATTTGACAATTGAGTGACATTGTTTTATTTAATATTCTATTATATTAGTAACGTATATTATACCTATTATATTTGATATGTATATAGTGTATATTTATGATTGTATGTACATACTTTATCACTATTTATTATTTATTATATATATATTTGTATTTATTTCAAATGTATTTTTAAGTTTTTTCTATTGATTGTACGCCTTTGACTACCTTTTTCTCTTTTCTCCATCCCATGGTTGTCTGTAAGACATTGCCTTGAGCGATAAGACCGCCAATTGTACCTATTTATGTATTTTTTGTTTTTATCATACTGTGTATGTTCTGGTGTACAATAAAGATTTAAATATAATAATATATATATATATATATTATTATTTACGTTTTTTTTAACAAATATTTTTTTTTATTGGCTATTAAGAGTTGTAATTTGGTAGTAAATGCAATTCGAAGGTGAATCTTTGGGTAATTAATTACTTATTTTTGATGGATTAAAAAATATTGTAAATAATTTATGAAGCATTTTCTTTAATTTTTTTCTGTGGTAGACAGTTTTATCTTAGCATGAATAGGCCGGTTCGACCGGGTTGTTACCACTGTCTCACAGAAAACCGACGTAAAGTAGCAGCTTGCTGCTGCAATTCGTACGCTGAGTGTGATATCCGAAGGCCCAAATCCCCATACGTTTCCAAATTAATTTAATTTTAATTATCCATTTACTTTAACGTTGGCGCCGTGCCCATGATTCTTTTGGTATTTTGCGCGTACATGGGCAGTGGAGAGATCACTTACCATCAGGTGACCCACAGGCTCCTTTGCCGGCCTATGCTATATTTTTAAATCCATTTAGATGTGATGAACGGTTAAAAATGATTATAAAATAACTATTTTCTAACTATGCTCTATTTCGACGACCGCCAGTTTTTTTACTGCTAAATCCAGTCCATCTATAGGTTGCCTGCCAGAACACACAGATAGTTATTAGTTATGACTACCATTCGCACTTATACTTGATTTTTATTTTATGTTTTCTTGCTATTTAACGATGTAAGATAAAGAGTTAAGTAATAATAAATAATAATAATACACCCAACAGTCACACACATAGTCCTGACCCCACACTAGGTAAACCTGTGTCGTGGGTATCAGGAACTACGAAAGACTTGCGGTCCCACAACACCCAGACCCGAGACCAATATTTGTGGATCACACAAACATTTGTCTCGGTGTGGGAATCGAACCCACGGGCTCTCGCTTCGCAGCTGACTACTCGCCCGCTGCGCCACGGAGCTAGAAATAAAAATAAACTAAATAAATAAATAAACTAAAGTAAATAAACTATTTTGTAAGTTTTCTAAATTGTTACAGACTATATTAGCAATTTTTTTGTTTGTTTGGTTTGGTTTTTTTATGGTAAGTACCACTGGCTTCAATGTCCTTCAAACCGGAACACAACAGTGCTTAAACACTGTTGCTTGATGGCAAAAATAGACAAAGCGGTGGTACCAACCCAGACGGCCTCTCGCATACAAGGGACCTACCACGTTATCAATAAACAACTTATTTGATTTCTTTGTGTATAATAATTTGGCGATATGCTCGCCTCCTATCAGGGAATACCCTTGGCGAATCTAGTTGCACCTTTGCCTACCCCTTTGCGGATGAACTGAGGTACTTATACATTTTTTTTGGCAAATTGTATATGTATTTTAACTTACCAAAACAATTAAGGAATACCGTAAATCTTCATTCCTCGAAAGGCGAAAACATAATTCTAAAGCAAAAGAATCCAAACTATCTAGTAGAGTAGATTTAAGCTCTTTGCTATCACTAACTTAAAGCGAAAGCTCAATTCAGTTATTTGAATTTCAATTAAACTTCTCATAGTAATCTAGCTCTCATATACAGTTACTATAAACTCCAGTAGAACCATTCTAAGGGAAAATTCTTGTAATATATAAGGTATACTAGCATTTGCTCGCGGTTTCGTCAGCGTGAAAGTTCTTTTCCAAGATAAAAAGTAGCCTATATTCTAATCCAGGTCATGCTCTACCCGATTTTACAAACTTACAAACACTTAAACTTTCGCATTTATAACATTAGTAGGGGTAGGATTAGTAATTTTCTAATAAACCTCATTTAGACGAAGAGAGTTTTTCATACTACTAAAGCGAGAAATTAGCAGAAAATCGTTACTCAGGTGGTCGCGTCATACGATTCTTTTTTCAAACTGTATGACGTGAACTCGTAAACAACAGTTTTCTGTTGAATTTTTGTCTGGTGCGATAAACTCTTTTCATCCTTTAATCAGTATAAAAAGCTTACCAGGGGCCCCAGTTTGCCGCCCCGAGCCATCATAAGACTTGCCGCCCCGGGACTTACTTGGTCTCGTCGCGTCAGTCAGGCGAAAATTGCGTGCAGGTCCCAACCGACAACGATCAACTTCATTATTTAATAAGCATCAAATAATCTCATTCCGAATAGTATCACTGAAATAATTCAAGTTTAGACTGAAAGTATTCCAAAACCTATTCTTTTCTTTCTTTGTCCTTCCTGGTTCCCATTATTTGGGGTCGGGTCTCCTCACTTTCCTGCGCCAAGTCAAACGATCTTGGGTTGTCGGTTCTGGCAATTGGGCCTTCTTGAGGTCTCGTTCTATGATGGACCATCAGGTTAAAGGCGGATTAATTAATTTAATTTTAATTCCAAAACACATATATTATCAGAAATTTATATTTGTAACTTATAATGTTCTGACCGTAGAATACCCAAACTATCTGTTGGTTCAGATCTGAAACTCATTTATTCTGTAATACGTATATCGGCAAAGGTCTCACATGCCACAGAAACAGTCCATTGTTCCCGGAATCTAATCCAAACTTTGGCACAATTTTGGCCCAAATCAGCAATCGTAGGCTGGAATGACAGTCCCCATATTCCATTGTGGCGTGTTATTGTTATTTTGCTCAAACAAAAGCGTTATCTACGCTAATTGCGCTTGTCGGTTGTATCACAGAAGGCTTTTATCAGGCACGTAATAAGGTAGCTTTGAGGGGGCTTTGGGGCCCAAGGAATGAAAATATAAATTAATAACAAGGAAAGTAAATATGTTAATTTACGTTAATAAATAACCTATAATATTCTTTATGTACGAATTTATTTACTTAAAGGGTATTAAAATGTCAATGTTTTCGTTTGATAAAGTCAACATCAATACATATTAGTCGTTAATAAGTTGAGTGAAGTTGACTAACATACAGAAAATTATATACTTAACTGCCTAAAATAAGTTTTTTTATAGCAATCTGGCAAACGAGCAAGTATGTGTGATCTCCACCGCCTTGTACGCCCACAATACTGGAAGAAATAAATATAAATAATCTCATCTCAATCGCTATGTCACACTACTAAATGGACAAACACTGGTTGGTTCCGATATAAGACTCAGTTTATTAACGGCGTTGTATTATACTGTTTCACGGTTGGGCTCGAGCCTCCTTTAGTACAGAAGGATTTGGCCAGCCTAATAGGGTAGTTGACTAGTTTTTTTTTATTATTTAAATCCATAAGTTACGTTACTCAAAATCTATTGTAGAAAGAATTTTATAAATCGGACCAAAAATATATAAGTTAGAAGCCATTCAAATCCTGTAGAAGGGGTAATTGTCAAATGACAGACGATGCAAACTTTGACGTCACTGTGTAAAATGTTCATTATGGTGCACGCGTGCAAGCGAGATAGTGAGATATCCCTACTACGCACCCACTTTTCCTCATACCAACATTTGAAGTCATAACTGCGGGCACATTTCTGAACCAATTTTGATTTTGTTTTAATAAAAGGGTTTCTTTTGCGTATCATTTTCTGTTGCTTATAAAATAATGTATAAAATTCAATATAGGAAACTACCCTATTTTCAGATATGCAGGTTCCCTTCCGATGCCTTTGCCTTTACCGTTTAACTACAAATTAAACTCTATCCTAAATTCGGTTAATAATCCTATTTAATACACAGACGTGGATCCTTGAGTGCTTTCAATATCTGATTTAAAATAAAAAAATGTAGAAATGTTGCTTTCTTTCCTTTACTCCAGACTAAATGAAATTGCATTTTCGACTTTGATACGAGTATCCTCTGCTTTTCCCAGTTTCGTATCAAATCTTGTTTCGTTTTCTTATGCCTGCATTTTTTATTTTTGCTTTGTGGAATTTAATAGAACCAAACGAAGCTTGGGACTTCTATTTTCTAAGAGGCAATTTAATAAAGGAAATATAGTTTGCTTTAAATTGTTTTAGAAACATTGTATTACTCATTGTGTGAAATGGGAATTGTACTTTAATGTATAATATAGCACTTACGGGGTATTATGAGACTTAACGTACTATGTTTCGGGGTGACGAACGCAGTCCAATGCCATGCAGTGCTTTGTAAATCAAGATTCTGTATGGTGTTGCATACCATATTAGTACCTTCCAATTTTATATCACTTTGTCAAGCTATTATTAAATAATAATTTGTAATTAACGTTCGGTAAAACGGAAAATAAGTTTTTGACAATAGACTCAAATTAAAAAGAGGCTAATGCTGTAGTAAGCGGATAATTCGAGGCATTTTTTTTATTTGCCTGAATGACAAGAGGAGTAGGTCGCTCACCTGATGATACGCGTCTCGCTTCTCAATAAACAGTAGCATCACCACTCAGAACTTTGAAATATAAACTATTGCATGGCACTATTTGCACTCGCCTTCCCCAGCCTTAAGATGTGAAGTCTCACAATGCCTAGTAATATCTTTAATCCGGAACACAACATTTCTGATATACAGTGCCTACATGCTCTTATATTACAGTGTTTGGCGGTAAAACTAGACAAGCCATGGTAGTTATCCAGACGGATTCTAGAGACTTACTATCTAGTAAAATTAAGTAACCTAACCTAAACTAACTTTAAACTTTAACTAACTTTAAAATAAAAAAACATTTTACTAGCGTTTAAACAAAAAAAACTTCAAATCGATTCCACGATTCACACTCACACACAGACAGACAAAATTGTAAATTTTATAATACCCCACTTTTGTTTGGGGGTTGAAAAAGAAATGGATGAGATTTTATCCCCCACAAATGCTCCCAAATTCCATCCCTGCAGTATGCGCAATTATAACTTAGTAATGTGTGGGCTTTAATATAAGGTAACGCGTTGTTCCAACGACCACGATAAGCTTTTGTTACTCGGGAATTCATTTTATTTTGCCAGAAGCCGTACAAAGCCTTTGTCACAAACAATTCTATTTCGGTGTCAGAATTGAAGGAATTTCCTTATAGATTATAGATTCATTTTTTTGTATGTTTTCTAGAATGGTAATGGCTCAAGATTGCCTCATACAAGATTGTTGGACTTGGGAATCGATTCTAAAACCCCAAACTTAACGGATGACGTTTACTACGACTAAGGGTTAAACTGTCTCTACCCAAGATTATTTTTGCCACACGCACACGCCTTTCTAATTCCGGGTATGGAGGAATGGTTATGCTAAGCTCACCGGCCTTCGGACGTAGTACACATCCGAGTGTATGCTAGACCGGATTGCTCGCCGCTAGCTTGAAATCACCAAAGTCTATTTTGAAAACTCAAGTTGTTGCAACCCCATACCCCCTCCCCTTCCCAACCCCTTAATTATCCCTTTCCTTTAAGATCAGCAATGCGCCCATGATTCTATTGGTATTGTGGGCGTATATGGGCGGTGGAGATCACTTACCATCAGTTGACCCACTTGCTCGTTCTCCAGCCTACGCTATAAAAAAGAACACAACAAAATTGTGATAGGTTAAATGATAACACTATTTAACCGACTTCAAAAAAGAAGGAGGTTCTCAATTCGGCGCGTATTTTTTTCCTTTGTTTATGTATGTATACATCGCATTTCTCCGCTAATCATGGGCCGATTTTGTTGGATATTTGTTTTTTGTCTAATTAAAATGTTAAATTATTTTATGTCTTTTTCAAAACATCGATATTATTGAAAAAATAGTTGAGAATACAATAATACATACGCACACACGCCTTTAATCCCCGAAGGGGTAGGCAGAGGTGTAACCAGTACACCCACATTTCGCCGAGCGTACCTCCGTCCCATGTCATATGGGGCGAGTCTATCGCCATACCAGGCACAATTCCCGACTCTGGGCTGAAATATAAATACAATAATAATCGAAAAACTGTGAAGTGGTAGAGCCACGCTGCGACCCTCGGTGGCCTCAATTAGTCGCTTCTTACGATTGACTCTACCCAATCGTGCCCAAACTTATCGCAATAACTTATTTACACCCATACTATTACTGTCAGAAGGTTTTTATTCCGGCCCAAGGAACTTCAAATGCCTCGCTGATCATATTTTAATAAGCCCACACGTTAATCGTGACAATCAATCTTGATAAATTATATGAAATGCATTGCCGGTTACACAAACGATTCGCTGTCTTTTTTACTCGTGCACACATTTATATTTCCATCCCACTTTCATGTCGCGGCGCAAGCAATATTTCCGACACTTTCTCCGGTGCCCGCCGTGACCCCTTACGGTCATTTGTTACAATGTCCAGTCAGTATGTCTCTATCAAATAACTTTATTGTCTGCCGACTCGTGTTTCTGTCTATTTATTCAGATATTAAGATTATTTACAATAACTTTATGTAAATGATATAAGGTATGGTATTAGTTTGAGAAATAGCAGAAAATGTATGAAGATATCAATATCGAAAAGGGACCATATTATTAAGCAATAAGAATTTCTTCGCTTAAATCAAATCAAATCAAATCATTTGTTCTGTAAATTGGATCATAAATATCATTTCTACATGTTTTATGCTAGATTACATTTATGACGGCATTTCGTGGCTAGCCGAAACAAACTCACGGATTATTGCGTCTTTTAATGTCCAGACATTGTTTTACAGAATTATGCGAGTGTAATGTACAGAAATTCCTGCATTGGCCTCTTCAAGAAATAGCCATGAATATACCAGACGCATGTGCCACTAGAAAAAAACAATATGAGATAATTTATAATTTAATTAGTAAGAATAGAAACTCGACTGCAAAAAAGAATTTATTTAAAGTAATGCACTAAAAAGACCGAAACAAGATTGAGAACAGAAAATAAAACTATAAACAAACTAAACTCTACTTAGGTTTAACAGACTATATTATGAGCTGAAAGCCTAAGTTTAATACCCGCATTTAGTTTAGTTGTAAGCGGAACCCATTATGTTATTTCGGTTTATAATTTGCAATTGGGTCCCACCTGCTACTAGAAGATCATCGAAACTGGAGACTGAGTGTTAGATATACCGACCCCAGGTAAATGGGATAAAGGCAAGATGGATGATGATGGTGGGTCCCGTCTGGTACTTCAACTACGAACTTTAACATCAGATATTTTGTTGAGCCAGGATAAAAAAGAACCAAAAACAAAGCCTATAATTGAATACATGCCGTCAAACGTGACTCATCTAGTTTCACGTACAAACAGACCGACATGCAGCCGAATAGAATTCTATCTCTGGTAATGCCACAAAGCAACTCGGTCAAAGGGACTGGAGTAAGCTCTTTACGGAGCGAGGATTCCATTCGCCTTTGCATTTTTGCCTAGATTTTTTTCGGGATTGTAACGCTAGATACGTATAGACTCAATCTTTTTCCACCTACCCTTTTCCCACTCGCAATGGGGTCGGCGTGTTAATTTTTTAACACATGTTACAGAATGATTTGGCTTGTAGTTTTTACGACCGGTCGTTTCCTGACGTCAACCCCTCTGGGGATTTTATCGATTCCATAAATATTTTAATTTGATTTCAAGTTCTGTATGGCGTTGCTTCTGTTTATGGGCAGGCGTGACGCTTACAATCAGGCGAGCGTCCTGCTTGTTTCATCACTCAAGCCAATACAGTAAAATAATAAAATACTGGGGTAACTCACAAATAAAAGCTAAATATGGATAGCAGTAGCAATCTATCCAACAAATATTTGCAATCGTTTAACGTAACAAAATGGCGTTAGACCAATAAAACTCCATATACGATTAAATAAATTCTCAGCTATCAGATAGCGGCCATAAGTGGATAACAGGTTCGATTCCGTTGGTTGTGCACCGACCAATGTTATAGCGGATAGGCATCGTAGCGAATGTGATACTGCGGAAGGATTTTGATGTTTGCTAATTAAATTCTATATGTGTTAAAGTGTGCATTTTTATAACATAGGCCGACAAATTAGTAAGTCGGTCACCTGATGATAAGTGATCTCCACTGACCATATATATGGTGGGCATATGCCCACAATACCAAAAAGATCATGGGCGCGTTGCCGACCTTAGAGGAAAGGGATAATTAAGGTATTTGGAAGGGGAGGGGATTTGGGCCTCTGGATCTCACTTACCGTACGAAACGCAGCAGCAAACTGCTACTTTTCGTCGGTTTTCTGTGAGACAGTGGTAACGACCCGGACGAGCCGGCTCATTCATGCTGTAGACAAAACTGTCTACAGCGTGGCTCTACCACTCAAATTATGCGTTGCTGACCTTAAATAACAAGAATGGAGATCGGGAAAGGAGTGGGATTTGGTCCTCCCAAAATCTGACTCATCGTACAAAAAGCAACGGTTAGCTGCCGCTTTTCTTTGAGATGGAGGTTTACACCGAGTCGGCTTATTTATGCTGTAGACTAAACTGTACATGCAGCGTCGCTGCACCGTTTAAAAGTCAGACTTTATAAGATGACTATGCATCTATCATTCTATCGAAGGCGTGATTGGAAGGGTCAAAAGTTGGTATACACAATGGTAATGTTACAAATTCAGTTCAAATTTAAATTTAATCCATAAAATGTTATACAATACCATTCCTATATACGATATTATGCATTATTTAGGTTTGGTCAAACTCTACCCTAGAGGTACAAGAAACTTCAGCGTTGCTCTTTTCAAAACTAGTTTACAATTAATACGTAACATTGAACCGCTTCCTTGCTCAAATTATGTTAAGGCTAAATGGTCTGAAACCGATTAGGTTCTAAGTTCTATCCTCTAGGATAAAAAATAGTATAAATTTGAAATAAAAATAATTAGTTTTATTTCAATGTGTAAATCATTAGTATAAGTTTTTTGGTTCGATTAAAAATACACAATTTTAGCTGCACTGGAATTTGTACCAAATATAGCTATAGATTCACCACATATCACCTCGAGGGGCAAAGAGGCTTCTTTATTTTTTTCTTGCATTTCTTGTTTACAGTGCCTGATTTTCGTACTCCTCGGATATTTTTGGACTTAGTTTACAACCAAGTTTCTGGTACTTCAGTGCAGTGGTATCTAATACTTTCGATTGGACGTTTTCCACTCGGTCATCATAGATATTGTGTTTTTTACACGAAGTCCTCTTAATAATTCTAGCCCCAATATTACTATAATACTGAGATATAATAATAATAATAAATACACCCAACAGTTACACACATAGTCCCGACCCCACACTAGGTTAACCTGTATCGTGGGTATCGGGAACTACGAGAGACTTGCGGTCCCACAACACCCAGACCCGAAACAAATATTTGTGGATTAGACAAACATTTGTCTCGGTGTGGGAATCGAACCCACGGCCTCACGCTTTGCAGCCGGCTACTCGCCCACTGCGCCACGGAGTGTTAATATAACTAATAATTGAAGAAACTGCAGATCATCCTAGTCTAAACAGGCGCTGTATAAGCGGGCACGTTCCCCAAGGTTCAGATCGTCATGAAGTAAACAAAGGCTCCGAGTTAGGTGTCGGTCCGTACTGGGTTCTATTTTAACTCGCCGGTCTAACTTTACGAGCTCATAAAGTTGTGTTCACCTGCGTGTGCGCATGTACTAATCAGCACGAAAGTGTTCTGTACTGATCCTATGTACCTAAAATAATGTTAAAAACAATGAGAAGTCTCTTTTCTTTCCACCTGCCCTTATCCTACTCGCAGTGGGGTCCGCGCAACTCGTAGTTTTTACGACCGGCCGTCTGCCTAACGTCAACCCCTCTGGAGAGAGTCAACTACTTTGGGGAGAAAACAATGAGAAGTATTAGAAAAAAAATATAATATTAAAATCAAGCAAAAAAATACCAGAAACTATATCACCATTTATTTGTATTTTATTGTAGTATAAGATGGGGTTTGTATTGTAGGGTCAAATTAAGTCTTTAAATAGAGTCTTAACCTGGCTAAATAGGGTAGTTTCCTATATTGAATTTTATACATTATTTTATAAGCAACAGAAAATGATACGCAAAAGAAACCCTTTTATTAAAACACAATCGAAATTGGTTCAGAAATGTGCCCGCAGTTATGACTTTAAATGTTGGTATGAGGAAAAGTGGGTGCGTAGTAGGGATATCTCACTATCTCGCTTGCACGCGTGCACTATAATGAACATTTTACACAGTGACGTCAAAGGTTGCATCGTCTGTCATTTGACAATTACCCCTTCTACAGGATTTCAATGGCTTCTATCTTATTTATTTTTGGTCCGATTTATAAAATTCTTTCTGCAATAGATTTTGAGTAACATAACTTATTGATTTCAATAATAAAAAAAATCTAGTCAACTACCCTATTGGTGACTTAAAAATTCCAACATATCTTCTCCATTAATATGAAAAATGCTTTCAAAACTTCCCACACTTACGTATTGGTCTCCACTCCAAACTTCCTGAAGCTTAAAAGAAAGTCTTCACGCACTCATTCATACCTGTAATCCCCGAAGGGGTAGGCAGATGTGTAACCAGTACACCCACATATCGCCGAGCGTATCTCCGTCCCATGTTGTGATAGGCGAGCTTATCGCCATATCGGGCACAATTCCAGACTCCGGGTTGATACTAAGCATTTCATGATAGAAAAACCCAATATAACTTTACCCAACCCGGGGATCGAACCCGAGACCTCGCCGTCAGCATTAGCCGTAACGCGTACTCATTACAACTGCGCCACCGAGGCAGTCAGAAGAAAGGCTTGGTTTAATTAACCATAAATTACAGATTCGAATGAGTCATCGAAAGTAGGATCGATATGTCGCAACACTAACCTAAGTCAACACTTCATTCAATAGACAATACCTCAAGGTTCATTGCATTGCAATTATCACAGCAATCGCTTGTAATCAGTGCGTTCGAATTATCACTTGTGCAGCCGACAGTACGTTAGCACCTGCCCACGCGTACAACGGCTTACGCGCTCACAAATAAACGCTCGCTTATCCGCTGCTGGGGAGGTCGGAGTGAGGGCGAGTAGCGATTTCAAATTATTTTCCTCAGACGAGTTTGCTAGGCTCGATAGTGTTTGCTATAGTTAAGGAGAGAACTTGATGAGATCAGCAAAGAGAAAGTAAGCCCAAACGTAGCCACAGTCTCCGTGGCGAAGCTGGTGAGTAGCTGGCTGCGCAGCGAGAGGCGTGGGTTTGATTCCCGCACCGAGACAAATATTTGTGTGATCGACAAATATTTGTTTCGGCCACTCTGAAGTTACTGACTTTACCCGCCCACTAAGTCTCCTATCAATCTTTACTATCTTAAAACAACCGCTACTCGTAACTAACTTCAAATGTAAAGCCCTAAAGATTGGTGAAATTTCTGCAAATATGTAAATCAGCAATCCGTTCTTTAAAATAGACGAGACAATCATTGATTCCAGTAAACTAGAGATTAGAAATAATAGTTTACAAGATATTTACTATGATTGATTTTAATTTATTAAAAAACGGATTGCTGATTTATATTACTGTGGGTTTGCATCCAGTCACAAATGCTGCTAATTCAATCATAGTAAATATTTAGTAAACTAGTTCAAATCTCTAGTTTACTGAAATCAATAATTATCTGAACGTCTGTTTTCGACGTCTGCTGGTTTCAGCGCATACGTTCAACTGTGTGATGTCAGACTATCGCTGTCCGCTCGCACTCCCACCACACCCGTACGTTAGTGTTGTACCATGTCAAATGACACGCTCTAAATAGTAACGGTTCAGACTCCAGCTTCGGGTTACAGCGGGTTTCGTGCTGTCTGCACTCTCTTATATTTAAATACAGGGTTAAAAGTTCTTACAGGTACTTCTAAAACCTTATGTTAAGTTTTAAACCATATTAAAAGATAATAAAATACATTCTTATTTTACTTTGTAAAATACTTTAAAAATTTACTACTGAAACTGATGTTGAGTTTAGGACAGTTATTACAGACTCACCTATACACATACATTAAATATATAAGGTGTTACAAACTATAAGAAATTCAAAGATGAATTCAAAGTTATATATTTATAAGTAATCATCTCACAGAAAACCGGCGTAAAGTAGCAGCTTGCTGCTGCGTTTCGTACGGTGAGTGAGATATCCGGAGGCCCAAATCCCCCTTCCCTTCCCAATCCCTTATTATCCCTTTCCTTTAAGGTCGGCAACGCGCCCATAATTCTTTTGTATTGTGGGCGTACATGGGCGGTGGAGATCGCTTACCATCAGGTGACCCACTTGCTCGTTTGCCGGCCTATACTATAAAAAAAAAAAAAAGTAATCACTAAGAAAAAGCAATTAAAGACGTTTCAAAGATATAGGCAACTTTCATTACGCATAAATTGTTCATTAAGCGTACTGTACAATGCACTTTGGCGTGTGAAGGCTTCACAGGCAACTGTTGAGATGACCCGGGATGCTTGGGATCCAACACATCCCGATATACAACGCATATAAAACATGTTCTATAAAATATTAAATTTTGGTGAAAAAATAGAGTTGCGCTAAATGAATTTTTGGTTGTGTTTAGTTTGTTTTCCGATACCGAGTAATCTCACGTTGTCTCTCATACAGTGTCTGTCGTTGGTCGACATTATTCTTGGATTGTGCTACACGTACCAACAGGTGTAGCGTAGTCACTTTGCCGAGCCAGGACAAAAAAAATTGAAAGGAAAACATGCGTTATTACATTATCGTGTTATTGTGCACATTATAACATAAAAATGCAACGCGCGTGGTCTATATTCGCATTGAGTTAATGTGTTTAAGGATTTTATTCTTAAAAGAAGTTTAGTGACTGCAAAGATATCAATGGCAAAAGATTTATGAAGAGAATTATATTGTATATCTAATCTATTAATGGGACATCTTTGACCGACGCGACGCCACACCAGCATTGTTAAAGTGCATGACGCCGCCTCTGAAACAAGTTTTCTGTTATAATCTTGATTCTGACGTAAGTTAATAATTTCTTCATGTGAATGGATCTTAACCATTGGGTCACCTGATGGTCTCCACCGCCCATGTAAATCCACAGTACCAAAAGAATGATGGGCGCGTTGCCGACCTTAAAGGAAAGGGATAATCAAGGGTTTGGGAAGGGGAGGAGATGTGAGCCTCCGGATATCTTACTCACCGTATGAAACGCAGCAGCAAGCTGTTTTCTGTGAGACAGTGGTAACAACCCGGAAGTGCCGGCCTATTCATCCTGTAGACAAAAATGTCTACAGCGTGGCTCTACCGCTCTAAAATTGTGAGAGAACTTACTATAGAAGCTCCATTCTATGAGTTAAATATTAGATTAATTGCAATTTTACAACGGGCACATTTATTGTAACTGACGTGAATTATTTTCTCGCTGGTTGTCACCATCTTTACATTCTTACCATCGAATTCAGTCTTTCTAACCTAATTTACGAATCGGCAGCCTGAATATTTTTGATCAATGAGATAAAATTCGTAACATTATTGAATTTGACAAATTTACGGAATCTTTTGTCCGATACAGTACGGAATTTTACTGGGAAGGAGATGAGAATAATTTCCTCTTCTCGTAACAAAGTTAAAACACCGGTGACTGATATAAAGTATCAACTTATACTTAGGTAGATAAATTCAGTATTCGCAAGCTATGTTTTTCTTTTTGCAACATTTTCGATTATATTGTTATTTCTCTTTGATCATCTGTCTACAGCTGTGATGTTATATTATATTATCTCATGATATTATTAAATTAATTTCATAGTAATATCGGTCTACACCTTAGCTTCGGGATGCGTGACTGTATGTAAAGACTATTTTAAACAAGTAAATAGTAAAAGATCATTCAATAATTACATTTTTAAAAGCTATCGTGACTTAAGTACCAAATAAAAAACCTAATAGCTAAAAACTGACTGCCTCGGTGACGCAGTTGTTAGCGTACGCGTTGCGATTGATTCTGGTGTTGGGGTCTCGGGTTCGATCCCCGGGTCGGGTGGAGGGGTAATGAGTTTTTCTATTACGAAATGCTGAGTGAGGGCCCGGAGTCTGGAATTTGTGCCCGGTATAGCGATGGACTCGCCTCCTATCACATCGTGGGACGGAGGTGCGATCGAAGTGTGGGTGTACTGGTTGCACCTCTGCCTACCCCTTAGGGGATTACAGGCATGAGTGCGTATGTAATAACTAAAAATACAATAAACTATTTATCAATGGTCAGTGATTAAAACCACCCATTCAAAATTATTTAGGGTTATTTTAGCTGTTTAGTTTTTTGAGTCGGTTTTATTGGTTATTAAAACAAAAACAATTTTTATTGAAACCATCATCAAAATCGGTCCAATAATAATGAATTTTTAGCCTTTGATCTCCGAATCCACGAGCGAAATGTCTATGCGAGAATCGCATCTTGGACTTTTCGATTCATAAAACCAACTGCCTTACCACTATTAGAATCGTCAAAACTTCAAACTATGCAAATTGACACTCATATGTTTACACAACAATGTAACAATTAGCCAAAGCTACAGGATGTGCTGTGTTCGCTCATCTCCACTCGACGCTCGCCACTATGTGCCGAGTGTAACGAACCCGGCTCGTGACTCGATTACCGCCCGTCGCCTTAATCCCGTTACAGTTTGATTTCGAGACGGTTTGGCGACGGACCTTTGTTGTTAGTACCCATATTTTAATGGCATTATAACTGAGTGGTTACAATATGGAAGTAAGAACACTGTATTTGACATAGGTTCTACTTAAACCACTACAAAAAAAATAACTCACTACAAAAAAGGGTGACTGCCTAGGTGGCGCAGTTGTTATGCGTACACGGTACAACTGCTGTGCTGAGGTCTCGGGTTCGAGCTCCGGGTCGGTTAAAAGTGTTTTTTTCTGGCAAATGAGCAAGTGGATCACATGATGGTAAGTGATCTCCACCGCCTATGTACGCCCACAATACCAAAAGAATCATGGGCGCGTTGCAGAAATTAAAGGAAACGCATAATTAAGGGCTTCGGAGGGGGAGGGGTATTTGGGCGTCCGGATATCTTACCGACCATACGAAACGCAGCGGCAAGCTGCTACTTTAGGTCGGCTTTTACGTAGATTGATTGTTTTTCACACTTAATATTTTTGTAGAAAACATACGAGTATATTACAATTCGATGCAATAAAAAATATAAAACGAAAATAAAGTTCTATTCGGAATAGTGCATTATTTAAACGTGAATAGACTGCCTCGGTGGCGCAGTTGTAATGCGTACGCGTTACGATTGAGGCTGACGATGAGGTCTCGGGTTCGATCCCCGGGTGGGGTACAAGTGGTATTGGGTTTTTCTATTACGAAATGCTCAGTACAGGCCCGGAGTCTGGAATTTGTGTCCGTTATGGCGATAGGCTCGCCCCCTATCACATCGTGGGACAGAGATACGCTCGGCGAAATGTGGGTGTACTAGTTACACCTCTGCCTACCCCTTCGGCGATTACAGGCGTGAGTGTGTATGTTAAAAAATGTATAGTTATTATACATTGACATATGTATGTTACGTGTACGTAAGTTAATTGTTTTTTTTTATAGTAATGGCTGCAAAACGATCAACTTAAAGGAAAGGGATATTTAAAGGATCGGTAACAGGAGAGCGATTTGGGCCTCCGGACAAGTTTATAGGAGACATTAATCCTTTTTATTGAAAACAGTGTTCACTTGGACTACCTCGGTGGCACAGTTATAATACGACCGCTGTTCTGAGGTATCGGGTTCGATCCCTAGGTCGGGTAAAAATCATATAAATAATTTAGGCAAAATGTGGGTTTAATCTGTGTACCCCTTCGGGAATTACAGGCGCGAGTGCGTACGTAGATTAATTCCATGTATTTGTGTTATTGATCAATTTAGTGGACCTCATAAAAAAACTTCATTTTCACCAACCTTTGCTTAACGTTAGTTGAACCCCTCACAATCTACACACATTTAAACGGTGTGACGTCAGTCTATTTTTAACGAACTAAATTGCACTTCGAAAACGATTAAGTACCTACTTATAAATATTTTTTAAACCAAACAATGATTAGCTCAAACTGGCATACGATTTTACGACTACCCGCATGCCTAACGTCTTTCCTCTTTTGTAATAACTTAAGCTCACGCCGGGCCAGTATATAAAAAGGGGTGGGCAGAAGTGCAACTAGTGCACCCATTTTTAACCAAGCTTATTTTCATCCCATATGGAGCACAAAATCTAATCCCGGGCGACTTATGTGAGATTGCATAATTTTGTTCAATCATTCAATTTGTTCTTGAATTAAAAAAAATGAGATTCTTACGTGTTATGTTTGCTAAAAAGATAACTGAGCACCAGATAGCTTCTAAGTTCTAAGAGGGAAAATACAAAGTTGTCCTGTTTTAGAGCGTCCACATTATAATTTGCATTAGAGCCAGTAAAATCAATGGGCATTATGAGACTTAACAACCTATATTTTGGAGTGACGAACACAATCCAGTGCCATGCAGTGCTTTGTTATTCAATGTTCTGTATGGAGTTATGTCTGTTCATGTCCGGCGTGGCGCTTACCATCAGGCGTGCAACGACAGTCAGACTAGTAAAAAAATACTAGCTCTAATACTTTCGCGAATCTCTCACATATTGCACCAATCTCTGAAATATTTCATTATCTGTTTATGAAATTCGCTTTGATGCCCCAAATTGCATATTAAATTCTCTTAGTCGATGAGCTACCATCAAAGAGAGTTAATTTTATTAATGCTACTTGAAAATATTGTATCTGAAATAATCATTTATTTTTTCTCATTTTGCAATTTGAAATGAAATATTACGGTTAAAATATTATTTTTTAATTATTAATGGTAATAAATATAAGGGTTATTTTATAACTTTGGCGATCTATCGTCAAATTAACGAATAAAGTACATACTTTGTCCCACCTCATATTGAGAAGTACAGTAAGCCACTGCCCAAATATTTGCTTTGCTCTCTGAATCTACTTAGCTTAAGCCAAAAACACGGCTCAAATATTGTGACGTGAAAGATTAATTAATTAATTCAGCAGTTAAGTGTAACAAGATAATAAGAATTTAATATTGCCTAAATGAGTAACCCTATTAAAATATTTTCAATAAAATGACACCACAAAGCAATTTAAATTAATTAATTAAAAAACCTCTTTGGACTTACGACTTGATTCCTTTAAACAGTTATAAAGCCATAATTTTAATCAACTTTCGTGAAATGCAAACATCAGTAGCATTTAAAATTTAAAATTAAAATGCTATTGAAATCGTTGAATTTCATATTTAATTTCAAAATACAGATTATGTTACACGTACTGAGAAATAAACACAACTGTTTATTTTTTAATTCTGTGTAATAAACAATTACCGAGTTACAAAGAAGACAGCACCACAAAAGTTTGCAAATCTGTGTGTTTATTAAGGTAGACTTTTGATTGCAAAAAGCAGCGATAGCTTAGAGGGGAGTGGTACGGACTGTCGAGACAAGGTTCGAAACCAGCCCCAAGAGCATACACCGTCGACGCAACCGTCGGAAGTCTTGCTTAAGAGTCTTAGGCCAAAGCCAACATCAACCGCGCGTGCTACACTCTGCTGATTAACGGATGATGCAATGGCGACACTAATCGCCATTGCGGGTTGGTGGAGATAGCGTGTCAGGCTTTTGGCAGCGGCGGCGGCGGCGGCGGCGGTGGCGGCGGTGGCGGCGGCGCCAGTTACTTTTTTTAGAATAGAGAGAGAGAGATTTATAGAAACTCTTATTCTCTCTTCTTTATTCTTACTACTCTACTTTGTATCATCTAGATGTAATTAAATGCCTCGTATTATGCAGTTAACAATTTTAACTACGAATACTTTCATCATTAAATAAAAATACAGAGCCTCCTTTTTTTAGTGGGCTATAATTTTATGTAACTAGCCATTCCTAAGCTTAATCTAATTTTCTACATAATGTTTTAATTTCATATAACACTATCATCAAAATATTGATGGAGAGCGCCCCGTGCCACGCCGCGGGCTTAGCTATGTTTAATAAAGTACAATTACAAATTGCCCGTTGCGTTTATCTCCGCTCATTTTATCCGACCTGTGATATTGAAGTTTAATGCACGGTGTTGCAGACACCTAACTTTTAAACTGTCTACTCGCGTACACAAGCGCGTGAATTTATCTAAAGGTATACACCGAAATACGATTGCTGCTGTAGAACTTAAATATTTTAACGTTTTGACGTATGGACTTGTTAGGTGTTATAGCAGGCCCATCCAAAGAAAAAAAAAACATTTTTTTACTGATAACAGTTCTTTTAGATCTTCATCATTGTTGAGCTGCTATGAGCTTACATTCAGTGACACTGGTTATTAATACTTACACACTATTTTAGCTAACGTAAAATATATGGAAACTGAAATCCTAGTTTCAAATCCTAGGTCATTCAATTAATCTTCGTTTGAGTTTTTTCTTTCGATAAAATATCACATGAGTTCACGGGATTGGAATTTGTGCCCGATGTGGCGATAGTCTCGACCCTATCACATTATGCAGTGTAAGTTACATATGCGGAGACTGTTTGTTAGCAACATTGTACTTTTTAGTTATGTTAAACAACATTTGTTATTAGTCTGTAAGTCTTCCCAAAATACAAGAAAAAGAAATAAGCACGGCGAACAGTGGGTGCATCAGTTGCACTTCTACCAACCTGTTCGAGATATAAGCGTGAGGTTAAGTTAAAATATATGATACAAGCATAAACCGAATTCTTCGATGCTTCTATCTATTTCTCATTAATTATACGCTAATATACACTTAAGCACATTATTTATTAAAAATAAAACATATCAGTTGTCTCTGCCTACCCCTATGGGAAACAGGCGTGAGTCTGTGTATGTATGTAGTTTTATTAAACTACTAATAATACGTACTGTAAACAAAGAAAACAAAGAGCCGTTCGAAAACTAATTTCGTATTCTTAATTTCAATTTGATATAAAATTGTTTTATCCGAAACGCTAACCACTTTTGCACTCAACAATACGTATCGAAGACGGGCGGTCATGAATTATCATTTAATGAGATGAAGGTGTTTAAAGTGTTAATATTTAAAAATTAAACCCGTACGAGGCATCGTCGTGAAGTATAATGCGCTGTAAATTTTACTGTACAGCCTTTATTGTGATCCAATTACGTATCATGTTAAGATAAAAAAACTAAGAAATGCTTATTATAATTTATAACGCCAACTACTTTGTAAAATGGCGCTAAATGATATTGTAATATATATTAATTGTACCGTATGAAGAAGAGTGAAGAAGCAATTAAGCAGGCCGGCATAATAGGGTAGGTGACTAGATTTTTTTAATTATTTAAATCAATAAGTTACGTTACTCAAAATCTATTGCAGAAAGAATTTTATAAATCGGACCAAAAATAAATAAGTTAGAAGCCATTCAAATCCTGTAGAAGGGGTAATTGTCAAATGACGGACGACGCAAACTTTGACGTCACTGTGTAAAATGTTCATTATGGTGCACGCGTGCAAGTGAGATAGTGAGATATCCCTACTACGCACCCACTTTTCCTCATACCAACATTTAACATCGTAACTGCGGGCACATTTCTGAACCAATGTTGATTGTGTTTTAATAAAAGGGTTTCTTTTGCGTATCATTTTCTGTTGCTTGTAAAATAATGTAAAAAAATCAATATAGGAAACTACCCTATTCTGCCGATCTACGATAGATTCAGTGTCTATCGTTGGTCGACAGTATTCTTGGATTGCGCTACACTTTCCATCAGGTAAAGCGTAGTCACTTTGCCGAGATCGGATAAATAGTATTTTTTAAGTATTTTCTGCGGTTAGAAACCAGCGAGCGAAATTTACGCTGGCATGGTATGGGGATCCGTGAAACTAACACAAATTGTTCCCAAAACTAACGTAAAACAGTACATTTTTTCTCAGTTCAGGGAAATAGATGTTTAAACTCTTCCCACTTTAGTTTTATTAGTGTAAATGGCTGGTTGTTCTCTTTGTCTAAATGTTTGTAAGTTATTTTAAAAATATCTCGGCAAAGTGACTATCCAAAGATATGATAATACTATTCTGTATTCATAGACCAGGAGCAATCTCAGTAGATACGATCATTTAACGAATGTTATAATTATTATACCGCACAGGCCTAGAATGGAGTAGAACAGACTATCGAGAAGTCGCAGGTTCGAACCCAATTTCAAAGTCACGCCTCGACTTTCCAAAGTTATGTTTTTTTTTTTTTATACTGGCTCGGCAAAGTGACTACGCTACACCTGATGTTAAGTGCAGCGCAATCCAAGAATACTGTCGACCAACGACAGACGATGTGTCTATCGTAGGTCGGCAAGATTATGCCGGCCTGCCTAATTGCTTCTTCACACTCCGTTTATGTGTGCATTCACTACCAATTATAAAGATAACCGTGGAGGAAACGAGATATGTGAGAGTTTTTTGGAAATAATTTTGAAGCTATGTCAATTCTACCAACCCGCATTAGGATACGTGGGACAGTTAACAAAATAGGACTGATGGAATAATTATACTATTTAGTTGGATATGACCTTCATATATCTGGACATCTAACGCTTTCTTTTATACGCACGCACTCACGCCTATAATCCCCGAAGGGATAGGCAGAGGTATACCAGTAAACCCACATTTCGTCGAGCGTATCTCCGTCCCATGATGTGATAAGGGGCGAGCCTATTGCCATATCGGGCACAATTCCAGACTCCGGGTTGATACTAAGCAATTCATGATAGAAAAACCCAGTATCACTTTATCCGACCCGGGAATCGAAAACAAGACCTCAGCGTCAGCGTCAGTCGTAACGCGTACCCATTACAACTGCGTCACAAAGGCAGTCTTTCTTTTATCTTATCAGGTAAACAGCCTGAGAACACTTTATGTTAGGTTCAAAGGATAATCCTAAGAACAATGTTTACTCCATCTTAGGTATAGTGAAGTCGTTAGAAGCTCGTTTATCATCAGGCAGGGGGCGCCATGTGTACTCGACGCACGGACAGATCGATGAGCCGTTCCTTATTACGCTTGTAGCTACTGGGTTGATTCTGAGTAATTATATTACATACATACATACGCACTCACGCCTGTAATCCCCGGAGGGGTAGGCAGAGGTGTAACCAGTACACCCACATTTCGCCGAGCGTATCTCCGTCCCACGATGTGATAGGGGGCGAGCCTATCGCCATACCGGGCACAAATTCCAGACTCCGGGCTGATACTGAGCATTTCGTAATAGAATAACCCAATACCACTTTACCCGACCCGGGGATCGAACCCGAGACCTCAGCGTTGGCCTCAATCGTAACGCGTACGCATTACGACTGCGCCACCGAGGCGAGTAATTATATTATGCCAAAATAATATTCTGTTAATGGTTCTATAGAAATCTAAAAGAGTTAGTTCAATTGGCTTCACTAATTTTCCTATTCTTCTCCTTATGATTCCTTTTTTTTGTGAAATTACTAGGCATTATGAGACTCGATATCTTATGACTCGGGACGACGGGCGCAGTCCAGTGCCATACCGTATTTTACAATTCATAGTTCTTAGTAAGTACGTTGCATTTGTTAATGGGCAGGTTAGCGTAGTGTGGGGTCAGAACGATGTGTGTGACTTGCGGGTGTATTTATTTATATATTGATATTAGTTTTGAATTTTTGAAGGGATGAATAGCCTCGTAAAGTATGTGAGCAACTACTTTTATTCACGTCTAAGAATGTATTTCTTTAATTGCTTCTGAAAAATATGGTTTTAATAGTAGGGTTTGAGTACACACTTAATTTTACCATAGGTATAATTTCTTCAAACTTGCGAGTCAGTTCATATTGAAAATCAGGGATTGGTGCGGCTGTTTAATGACATCGCTACTTAATTCTACAAATCTGCCAAAGCAAGTCGTCCTACGTAAAAGACTTTAGATGTAACCACAAACTAAACAGCCATAAGATATGCCTGTTTAGTTTGACAGCCTCCGTGGCGCAGCGGGCGAGTAGCCGGCTACGAAGCGAGAGGCCGAGGATTCGATTCCCGCACTGAGACAAATGTTTGTGTGATCCACAAAAAATTGTTTCGGGTCTGGGTGTTGTGGGTTGGCAAGTCCCTCGTAGTTCCTGATACCCACGATACAGGTTTTACCTAGTGTGGGGTCAGGACTATGTGTGTGATTGTTGGGTGTATTTATTTATGCCTAGACATTGTAAATAAGGAAATCCAATGCCCCAAATAAATCTCCGAGAATATCCGCCGAAGCATATAGTCATTACAGATAGTTAGAAGCCATTCAATCATTTTATTTGTGCGCAGACTCGTCAACTGCTCTCAAAGAGCAAAAGAATCATATCGACGTGTATAAATCACCGGCTAATTACATAAAACAAAGCGCAAGTCAGTCGCCGTGAGCAACTCAGCCGTGGGAATGTTGCCAGTGATATATACTTCCCCAAGTTCTTAGGAACTTTTTTGTAGTAAAAAGCCGGCAAACAAACATGTGCTGACGTGATAGTAAATGATCACAGTTCTATAATACTACAAACAAGAATAACAATTAATACTCGATAATGGATGCGTTGCCGTTTTTATAAAGAATGGTATGGTCATTGGGAGAGGAGCGGTAAAGTGTGATTTTTTTGAGTATACGAATGGAACGAAAATATTTATTTGTTAGATACCTCACTATAATATATTCTTGTGGTAGCAAAGAAAAAAAAAATAGATACAATAAAAATTGTAGGTATGATTGCTATATTTTTTGCTATATACTTGCTATATCCAAAAGCGCGACAAAAGGAAACAGTAAATATTGTGCATTGTGTTATACTAACCCTGTATTACACACGTACAACTGTTGGGCACGAGCCTCCTCTACTGAATAAGAGGGGTTAGGCCTTAGTCCACCACGCTGGACTAATGCGGGTTGGTAGACTTAAAATACCTTCGAAATTCTTACGAAGAACTTCTCAGATATGCAGGTTTTCTCACGATGTTTCCTTCACCGTTAAAGCAAGCGATAATTAACAATCAATACACAGATAACTTAGAAAATTCAGACGTGTATGCTCTTGGGGATGGTTTCGAACTTGCGACTTTCATCTCGACAGTCCATACCACTCCCACTGAGCTATCGCTGTTGTTTTGATTGAAAAAGCAGCGATAGCTGGTTTACCCATTATTTAAAATATTACTTAGTCTTTGCGAGTTTATCGCCATAAAGCTAAAACTTTGTTGAGACAACAATCTAAGTTAACCACCTTTAATTACTTGCTAATGATATGTTTATACGCGCCTGCTCTAAGTCTAGAGAAAGCTTTTTAAATATAAATTGGCGCTGGAGACTGATAGAGATTACTAATCTTTAAACTACTTAGATACTGTATCTTCTGAAGTTACCGTAAGTTCCTGTTTTGCCCGGGACTCCTTTCCTACGAATACCCCGACTGAATAGGCATTTTGTAACATTCCATAGAAATAACCAATATGAGTTGACCATGACACATTTTGTAGGTATGGCCATCGGTATGGCATGTTTTTTATAAAAATTAGGTCAAAATGCCTTTCTGATTTATTTTTTTATGACTCGCTGTCTCAGTACCGAGCAAAGACTTTTCCATTTTACTACGGATATGGAAGAGAATCGAATCGTGAACCCATCACACTATTCTAATGCGTGTCGATAATTCGTCATTACCTCGTCTATTAGTCGCTAAGGTTGGTGGTACGGGACTTTGCTTGGGATCCAAAAGATATCAACATGTTATCATATTACTGATTTTACCCAACGGATTTTTATGAAAGGGTTTTTTATACAACCGAATGACGAGACGACCAAGCCGCTCGCATGATGGTAAGTGCCACATGCCCATGAGCAGTTGCAAGAAGACCTAGAACTTTAAATTACAAACCACTGCGTGGCACTGCGCTCTTCATCCCGAGACACAAGGTTTTAATTCTCATAATACCCAGTAATTACACTAACTACAATGCCCTTCAATATCGTAGTGTCCAAGTTAGTTAGTGGTAGACTATACTTCGTGTAGCAACTTATACTATATCAATATACTGTGGTTCTTACTAACCGGTTTCATTCTCAAAGTACTCTCAAACTACCTCTCTATGAATTCATAATTCTGATATGAATAATAAAATCGGTTAGTATTAAAAAACAATCTCACACATACTGTACTAAATCCAATCAGATATACCAATCACTCAGCTTCAGCTCACATAATCAGCTCTTACCAAATCCCAGATTTTTGACAATCATAAATTGGCAACTCACACCTCTAGTTCGTATTCTGGCGAGTGTCCAAACTAAGATATACGACGTTCGTAATGATCAGGGCACCCAGTTGGCTGCGGTGTCGGTCTTAGTCACAGCTCTGCGTTTAGCGCGATTTATCGTGCCTAGGTAATTGGTAGCCAATTGTGCGTATTTGGCTATGGTTTGTCATGTTGTAGGTTAGTCTAACCAAATTGGGATTTGGATAGCGGCAATAGAATGCCTTCGACCGCCGAATGCTATTTAGTTTTACATATTCCGAGGGGTTAGTAAGAAGTGGGATGACAGGAGATTCTGAGCAAAATAATCAGCTTGGTCGAAGATCTTGATAAATCACTGTGTCTATTTGAGTTACTTTACAAACTGGTTATAGTTAGTAGCTCGTGGCTCCGCCCGCGTGAATGTCTTTTTCCAGAATAAATAGCCTGCGTCTTAATCTAGATCTTTGTTTATCTGTGTGCCAAATTTCTTTAAAATCCGTTCAGTAGTCGAGATGTTATTAATTAATAATATCCAAATTCACTAACAGCTTTTCTTTCTGTCTGCCATTCTACCAGCATAATGCTAGAGTCTGTCTTGCTGTATCTACCATAGATTTGACGGTATTTGAACTTTTCAAATTATAATATTAGTAAGACTAGCTTTTGCTCATGGCCCCGTCTAGACATTCACGATGTCTTTTTACAGGGTAAACATTAGCGTATGTCCTAGTATCCAGGTCATGGTTTACCTATGGACCAATCCAAATTGGTTTAGCTGTTAAGGATTGATTAACAAGCATCCAAATTCACAAGATTACAAACATCCAAACTTTCACATTTATAAACTTAGTATGATTTTTTGTATTGACCTATTGGAACTCATTGTATATTGGTTTACCAAAAGTCGATCCCTCATCAGTTACCATCATTACGCTTACAACATTAAACAATATCCAAAAATCAATCAAGAGTCATGATTTAAACTCCTAATTAACTTTGACCCAAATTGTAAGGTCACGTGTATTCACAGGGACGTGGAATCAATCAAAATCATGCAAAACAAACAAATTTGGAGGGAAAAAGCCGTAAAATCCCGTCAAGTTATCGAAGGGGGCCCATTTGTCAATCAGTGTCGTTTCGGACGATGAGTAATGGCTTCGAAATGAGAATCCCATCTACCGATGTGGCGTTTTTTAATTCCCAAAATGTTATCCTTATTTTTCTCAGATACTTAAGTTGGCTTTACAGTTTAACGCCTGATTTAATGAAACGATAATTCAATACTACTACCCATCAAATCTCCTCGATTGGGTTATAGATTACTAAGAATTATTTCTTTTACCCTGGTCTGGTGGCCTAGCTTGATGCCAGGGCTCACCTTCTCGTACCATAGATTTGACGGTATTTGGTACTATTTGGTATACCCGCCATCTGACCCTCGCAACCCACAAAGGGGACCGAGTATCACCATCGCTTTGTCCGTTGATCAGCGAAGTGTACCAAGAATGTAGAAAGAAAGAAAACGATTGAGTTGAATCCACAATAGCTGTATGGTTTTTGTCTTCCATTCAACTTGATTTGTGACATCGTCGGCATACATTTTCTAATATCTCGTAGATTTAATACCAGCGCCGATTTCTCACACCACTCTCACATCATTTAAAACAAACATACTGCTTCCATACCATTGTTTTTCAATTCAGTCCCCCATTTAATAAGCCTGTAAATTCATTAACATTGTCTCAGGCACGCACGGGCCAGAGGCGAACTCAGAACGTTATTAAGCCGATATATAGCCAACAGACAGGATTAATCAAATTAATAAACTCGTTATCTGGAGTGTGGCAATTTGGCGTTCCCCTCTCAGCTTTTGCCTCTGACGAAGTTGCCGAGGGATGGCGACGACGTCTGGCTTCCATTTGCGCAGGCACGTAAGGTGATTTTTCAGTGGGGAGCAAAAACGATTTGTGGGGTGTATATTACTTTTTATAAGCAATTGGGATTTTTTTTATAGTGTCATAAATCAAATATTTTATGTTAAAATGTTTATGTTAAATACTTTCAATAAGTATTTAATATAAACATTTTTTAACATTGCCTTGGTGGCACAGTTGTAATGCGTACGCGTGACGGCTGAGACTGTCACTGAGATCTCGGGTTCGATCCCCGGGTCGGGTAAATTAGTAATGGGGCTTTCTATTACGAAACGCTCAGTTGATACTGAGGCTGATGCCCAGAGTCTGAAATTTGTGCCCGGTATGGCCATAGGCTCGCCCCCTATCACATCATGGGACGGAGATACGCTTGGCGAAATGTGGATGTACTGGTTACACCTCCGCCTACCCCTTGGGGGATTACAGGCGTGAGTGCGTATTTATGTATGTATGTACTTTCAATATATACGAATAGTAGTTTAAACCATTCACATTTAATTTACTTGTATTAGGTATCAGCTGTTAATATTACTATAATATTCTTATGTCTGCCTGATTTCATTCATCTGTTATTTTCATAAGATAATTACAATTGTTGTATGTTAATGTTACATGGAAATAAAAGTAATTAATATTTAAGTTGGCTTACCATAGACTATGGCGTTCGTGGGCGGTAGCTCCCGTCACATTACTGCATACGGACCTGTGTGTCTCAAGACTTGCGAACTGACTAAATCTTATTAATGGGCTATTATAAATAACTCAATTAATTAGAAAAGTTGCCGCCATTTAAAATGTGATACTAATATATGATGATGGGGGCCATTTCTCACCTCTTAACTGAAAGAGGTAGGGCTTTACATACCAATTAGGGGGGAATCCCTCCCACCAGTATATTGGTATGTATGTATATGTACATATTTGTACCCAACTAGATAGCACACACCGCACACATGGTGAAAAGCAAAGTGGCTTTTACAGCCAAGTCGCGTTTCGGGGTCAGGCGGTGTATACCAGTGACGTTAATAAAAATAAAATAAAAATAAAAATAGCCTTTATTTTACTCTGACCTTTCATATAAAACTTACATACAGAATTTTTTAAACTAGTGAACTTAATATTTATTAATCTACTTTTTTGTCTTGTTTCTCATCAGCTACCAGGTCAGGCTGTCTTGTGACATAGGCCTCCTCTAATTCCCTCCACTTATTACGGTTCAGTGCTGTTCTTCTCCAACCCTTTGGCAGATCATCTTCCCAGTAACTTTAGGCCGGCATAATTCTGCAGATTGTCGAGGGACGCAATATCTTAACGGTTACCATTATATGTGGACTGCAATGTACTTAACATCCGCTTCAGGTTAGTCACTTTGCCGTGCCAAAAATTCTGATAATCCTGACTTGTGGCTAGCTGTTTTTCTTTCCAAACGAATGAAGTTTAATAAAATAAAAAGTAACTACCTAAGTCTTTAAATTCACGCCTAACTGATCATAACAAAATCAGAGATCAGAGAACTCTCATGGAAAAAATCCCTCAATTTTGGGTGTAACTTCTCGCTTTCTGCCCGTGGCCCTCATTAGAGCTTAGTACACAACTTTTTGCCCTGCGTAGGGCACGTACTGTAATTGTAATCAGGTAATTAGGCAACTGGTCGATTGGCCCTCGGCGCGGACGCCACGTGCGCTACGGTAGGGTTGTCGAAGCATAGTGTTTTTTTTTTTAGGTATTACATGAAAAGATGGTAAGCGATCGCTACCGCCCGTGTACGCCCACAATACAAAAAGGATCATGGGCGCGTTGCCCCTCTAAAAGAAAGCGAAAATTAAGGGATTGGGAAGGGATTTAAGCCTCCGGATCTCTCACTCACGAAATACAGCAGCAAGCTACTACTTTACGCCGGTTTTCTGTGAGACAGTGGTAACAACCCGGACGAGCCGGCCCATTCATGCTGTAAACAAAACTTTCTACAACGTGGCTCTACCACTCAAAAAAAGAGATTACTATGCAGTTGTTGTAATGCGTATGACTGCTCTGCTGAGGTTCGATCCCCGGGTCGGGTAAAAGTGATATTGGGTGTTCCTATTACAAAATGCTTAGTATAAGCAGTCTAAAATTGTGCCCGGTATGACTCATCTCCTGTCACATCATGGGACGGAAATAAGCTTGGCGAAATGTGGGTATACACTCAGCCTACACCTTCGGGGATTACAGGCGTAATTGCGCATGTATGTATGTATATTTTGTTATATAGAGTAGCGTCACTTTGATGTTTAATCAAAAAAATCCCCGACATCAATTAGAAAAACAGGCTTTAAACATTTTTTGTTTTTTTTTTCGTAAAGCTCTGTAGCGCCATCCCTGCGTGTCGTCAGTACGTGCGAGCCAGCATCCGCTGGTGCTTTCGTTTCCACAATGAGCGTAATACGGACGCGCGTGACCGCCAATAATGCGGGGGGCGAGGTGAAAGTGTTCGACGGTAGAATTGGGCCCTCAATAGCTTTTCATTAATTGTTAGATGATAAAAAACTTTTTAAATACTGGCAGGATGGAATGTCTATCATTGTTTTCATATCTAAAAATACAGTCCGCAGTCACAGATGTAACATTACGTGCCAGTTAATTATACGCAAAAAATAGAATATAATTATTTAACTTTACTTTCAAAATGAAAAGTAATAGATTTGTATAGATATTACAATATTACATTGAAATAAAAATCTATAATTAATTTGAATTTATGAATTTTAAATTAGATATAATAATTAGTTAATCACAGAAATTAATAAATTAGTTTTTTTTTAATTATAGATAGGTAAACAGAAATTGACATTGTCTCCCCAAGGGGGTTGACGTCAGGCAGGTGGCCGGTCGTAAAAACTACAAGCAAATTTTTTCTGTAACATATTGTGTTAAAAATCATGCTGTGCCGACCCTACTGCGAGTGGGATAAGGGAAGGTATAAGAAGAATAGATATTGTAATTTTTTTAAATATATGCTACAGCTAGTAACTTAATACGTCAAAACCACTAGTTCAATATTAAAAGTATATATGAAATCAGTAAATCATGTGGGTAATGTAATAATAATAAAGACCTATTTTTTCTCTGGAAATGCTGAGTTAAATAACAAACAGACTATTTGCAATGGGATTCAAATATTAATTAATGAATAATTATATTTGAATAATAATTTAATTTTACAACTGAATGCGTCCGTCTGAAATACTTTTAGCTAAATACTATGTTACATTATTAGTGGATGTTTGCATAATTATTGTTTGTATTTGGAAATGCAAATTCATATCAACATTTTATGTCTTAATTTGTTTTAGTAATGGAAATACCATTCACAAATACTTACGTTTATTCAGCATGTATTTGCAAGTATAGATGATGTTTAATTTCACCGATTGTAATTACAAATAAATTTAAATTTGACGAATATACAAATAACAAAATTTAAAAAAAATCAAACATTTGTGACTTTTTTAAGACCAAGATGTAAGTAAGATCATGCAAAAATTCTGCTATTTCTATAATTATTCTGAACTTTGGCCTTTTTAATTTACTTAAAAAGGGGTTCTTCTGTCGTATTTCATTGCACTATACCTATAGGTGGACTATATTGGTGAATACAAAACGAATTAAGAATGTCTTATAACAATAATATTCCGGCAAATATTATTTTCAATTAACTCGCATCCATCACAGACCCAACCCTTCTCTAATGTTGGCACGACTGGTACAAAGAAATGTTATGTTAGTACATAAAATATGACCTGTGTTCCCGTCTTTGTCATACATCATTCTACACACAGACGGAGGGTTACGATCACTCTTTACTTTGCCATTTAGGTAATAGTTTCTATAAGCGCTCACCTGTAATCCCCGAAGGGGTAGGCAGAGGTGTAATCAGTACACCCACTTTTCGCCGAGCGTATCTCCGTCCCTTGATGTGATAGGGGGCGAGCCGATACTGGGTATTTCGTAATAGAAAAACTTAATATCATTTTTACCCGACCCGGATATCCAACCCAAGACCTCAGCGTTGGCCTCAGTCGTAACGCGTGCGCATTATAACTGCGCCACCGAGACAGTCTGTCTCTTACATTTTGATATTATGTTGAATACTTTGATGTTTGCCATTCTTTGTGTATTCATGTCTTCTTTAAATTACTGTTAAAAACACCTCGTTAGCAAAGGTTATTATAAAATTAGAGACTACCTAAATGATAGGAAACCATGGAGTTAGGGTGTTGCTAGCGCTATATGGCGCAATACATATTTTATTTAAAGTTTATATTGGTTATTATGAGTTTATTATATTGTAAATTATGACGTTTTTAAGTGCCCAGTAGGGCCTATGAAAATAAATTTTGATTTTGATTTTCTTTTGTGTTAAAACAGTCATTAATAAATGCCTTTTTGAAAACATTGACTGTAGAACGCAAATTCCGTCGACTATTATGTCTCACTTTATGCCTCAGGGTGACGAGGGCACTGCAATGTTCTGTAATTCAAAGTTCTGAGCAGTCTAGCTATCACGAAATATGATCGCGAATTACATACTCGTAAGTACATTTGCGAATAGGCCGGGGGTTTCACGAAGAGACGGATTATCACGTAATGCTACGCAATCTCATAATTTCGCGAAATCGCGTTCTTAATCTGCATAATGATTGGTTTAATGCAAGGATTTATTAGAATCTGACTCCATAAGTAACTAATCCGTCTTATATGCTATTAATTATATTTCGGATATACAAAACATCAGAAAAAAACTAAAAAAGATTTACTTTCATCCCATTCAAGTTCGCACGACTTTCCGGAATCCTGTACGGGCATATTTAATATGTTCAAAGAAAGTCTGGAATACCATTTTAAGAAACTATTTCATGTTGCATTCCGAGTCCCGTCACATATATCTGCCGGGTTCTGTCACAAATCATACAGCGTATTTACATTATGGCAACTACAAAGGGATTTATTGTTGTTTTTATACCTTACAGCGCCATCTGTTAAACGTTACACAAAACATACAAAGTTGTGGTCGCGTTTGTCTTATTAAATGAAGCATGAATATAAGCCCTATATGGTGTAGTGCGCAATTTGCTGAAAAACAACATAAATTTCATTTTCATACTGCTAATACCGATTCATCTCCTTTAAGGTCAACAACGCATCCATTATTGTTTTTGGTATTTTGAGTGTTCATGGCCGGTGGAGATACCATACTATCAGATGATCGACTTGTAGCTTCGCCAATGTGTTATATTGTTTTAGTATTGAAACACAATTCCAAAATTTCATCATCTAAGCCTAAAGGTATGAATATGAAATATATTATCGTAAAATCAGCTTAATAGGCTTTTCTGATGGAATAACCACATACAACGTGCTAGTTCATTGAAAGCAAACAGAAATCTCATACTGAATGGAGCATAGTTTTTTCAACATATTCTTCCACGAACTAACATTGTCCCAAATGTTTTTGTTACAGTAACACCCTACGGAACATTTGGCTCTTTCATTTTACTGAATGGAATCAAGGAGTACGTAAAATATCGTGTGTACATTGTTTATACAGTGACAAGCGATGACATTTTTATGTGTTCAGGGCGGTGCTAGCGCCCTCTGCAACTCGTGTTATGTCTGTGATGTCATTGTCAGCGCCACGGCTTTTAGCCATAGATTGATGGATTTCTTTTCTCTGGTATTTTCTTATCTGTGCTATAGATGGCTGTTAGTTGTTACTATTTGATTAATGAATTTAAAATTAAACAAGTCTGTCCAAGCTGTTTATGTTTCAGCCCCAAAGACTTTAATGCATACTACTAGACAAACTGCGCGGTACATAGAAATTGTAACACTGAGTTGCGGTCAATTGGCCGTAACTCAATATTACCATCCCGCTTACTCAACTCGAACCCCTATTGCGTTCCCTGTTTGTGAGCTGTCAAACTCCCGCGTAATGTAACGTAATTTTACTTCTAAACAGCTCGTCTCGTAGTTTAAAGTCCTTGTTCCGCCCCTCAAATGTTTCTTACTCTATTACTATCTTATACTCTTGGTTCCACCGTGTGTTTTTGTAGCATAAAATTAGCCTACAACCTAATCCAAGTCATCCTTTACATGTGTGCATAATTTCATCCAAAACCGTTCAGTTGTTACGACGTGATTGGCTAACAAACATCCAAATTCACAAAATCTCAAACTCACTAATATCCAAACTTAATCATTTATAATAGTAGTAGGCTAACACCCGGTTTCTGAAAGGCTGATCAAATCAACATTCAACTAACAGAACTTTGATTTGACATCGCTGTCAAATCAAATCGAGTTGCTGAAACGTTATTTAGTGAAAAAAAAATGATCTCTCTTTAGTACCGTTTGACATACGATTTTTCATATTAATTTGAATGTTATGTTAGCTAATATGTGTGTCAAATCCAAAGTGTTGATCACGCTTCTAGCAACTCAGTTTCGACTTGACATAAGATTTGACATTTGATTAGTTAATT
Organism: Mimas tiliae; assembly: GCA_905332985.1. Taxonomy (NCBI): domain Eukaryota; kingdom Metazoa; phylum Arthropoda; class Insecta; order Lepidoptera; family Sphingidae; genus Mimas; species Mimas tiliae. The sequence continues at coordinate 1,427,360 of HG995249.1, forward strand.
TAAGACTGATCAACCTTTCAGAAACCGGGCGTTAGAGTAATAAGTAGTAGGATGTTCCCGTTGGATATAGAGGACTTCTGGATGCTTCTTAAAATTTAAACTGTATATGATTCAAATTCCAAACTACACCTTAACTATGAGCATAATTTTCCTACGCTAAACGCATGTATTTACTACAACACATTATTATTGCATATCATCTGTGTAATGTAATGTATGGTTGTTGACCAAAACAGCGGTGTTAGCCGGATGTGCTTTAACTGTTCACTAATGACTCCATACGTCAGACTCTGTTCTGAGCATATTTGAACTCAGCCCGACAACAAATCGTTGACTAACTGTATTATATAATTTATATACTAATGTGTTAAAATTCTCGATTACTATTATAATTCCATGGATATCATAGAGAGATAAAGTATGCATACAAATAATTAAAATATATGCTCAAGTTCTTTAAGTTCTAAAAGTTAAGCCAATACTTCTAATATATATATATATTCTTTTTTTATAGCATAGACCGGCAAACAAGCAAGTGGGTCACCTGATGGTAAGCGATCTCCACCGCCCATGTACGCCCACAATACAAAATAATTATGGGCGCGTTGCCGACCTTAAAGGAAAGGGAATAATTAAGGGATTGGGAAGGGGAGGGGTATTTGGGCCTCCGGATATCTCACTCACCGTACGAAACGCAGCAGCAAGTTGCTACTTTACGTCGGTTTTCTGTGAGACAGTGGTAACGACCCGGTCGAGCCGGCCCATTCATGCTGTAGACAAAAGTGTCTACAGCTTGGCTCTACCACTCTAATACCTATATTTTAAGATGTATTTGCCTAAATGTAATAATTTATAATAATTTATTTATTCCAAAAAATAAATTAAGTATTATAAATTTAACATTTAATGTTAATCAATTCATTTGATATCGTGATCTAAGTTATAATGTTCAAATTGATAAATGATTACGTATTAATTTATTTATTAGGGCGATAGAATGTTGATTAGGTTAATTTCATTCTGTTATAGAAAATTAGCTCATATATTTCCAGTACTTTTAGATTTTGATGGTCCTGTGAATGCTCATGAAGAGTGGAGATTACTTGATAGCAGACACATTTGCTCGTTTTCCAGCCATTGCTTTTATAACACAGTTCTAACCAATTGATTCGTTCCAGAATGCAAGTGCAACGGTCACGCGCGGCGCTGCCGGTTCAACATGGAGTTGTACAAGCTATCGGGTCGCGAGAGCGGTGGCGTGTGTCTCAAATGTCGCCACTACACCGCCGGCCGACACTGCCATTACTGCCGTGAGGGTTACTACCGGGATCCCAGCAAGCCCATCACACACAAGAAGGCGTGCAAGCGTGAGTACACTTCTTTCTGCCTGGTGCTATCCTGGCTTAGTACCGTCTGCCTACTAAGACGCCTCCACTTTGCTGGCGCCCGTACCTCACGTAAGGTGACCGCTGAAAATAAGCGCTGTGTTGTGGCCACCTACCTGACACAGTCACGACGCGCAATTGTCAAAACCATATTGATGGTTTTTAGTTCTTATTGTTTTACTGTAAATTTATTGTGATCTGTGACAAATAAATTGTCTTTCTTTCTTCTATATTATTTAGTAGAGACCGGCAAACCAGCAATTGAGTCGTCTGGTGATATCCACAGTCCATTTACACCCACAATACTAGAAGAATTATGACCGTGTTGCCAGACTTAAAATAAGAGAACGATGGAATTAGATTTGAGCTCATTTAACAATCGTGTTGGCCACTCTGAATTTAGTAATTTAACCCTCCCTCTACACCCCATGTCACCCTTTAGTCTCTTAAATACAATAACTGCTAAGCCTCTTGTCACTAACTTCAGAGCGGTCATAATTTTATGATTGGTAGAGCCACGCTGTAGACACTTTTGTCTACAGCATGTATGGGCCGGCTTGTCCGGGTCATTACCACTGTCTCACAGAAAACTGGCGTAAAGTAGCAGGTTGCTGCTGGGTTTTGTACGATGAGTGAGATATCCGGAGGCCTAAACCCCCTGCCCTTCCCAATCCCTTAATTATCCCTTTCCTTTAAGGTGGGCAACGCACCCATGATTCTTTTGGTATTGTGGGCGTATATGGCCGGTGGAGATCATTTACCATCAGGTGACCCACTTGCTCGTTTGCCGGCCTATGCCATAAAAATTGACGAGACCTCTACAACGCTTGCTCTATTAGAACTGTAGAAAATCTAGTATCAAAATACTGCTAAGTCATGTGAAAAAAGTAATTCCTCCCCAAGATTAAACAAACGTACATAGGCCTGTATCCCCGAATGGGTAGGCAGAGTTATAACCGGTGCACTCACTATTCGCCGATTTTATTTTTGTCCTAAAACAAACAAAGTTGTGAATTGCTCGACCTGGGATTTGAACCTAGGACCTCACGATTTCTTAGCCTAAGTATACAGCCAATGAGGATTAAAGCTCATGAAAACCTCAGCTAATATCTTATATTGGTTGCAAAATTTATAGACAGTTGAAATGTAATTCTCTAGTCATAAAAGTGTCTAGAGAATTTCTATTTCAACATAATGAAACTGTAAAATCTATCGCTTACCATTCCCAAAGAATTTTGTACTAATGTAATATAACGTTTATATGTATAATAAAATATTTACGTTATAACAATAACAATATAAAACTATATAAAAGTTGTATTTATGTGTGTAAAATAAGTAAACGGAACGCTATGTCGTGATAAAAATAAATGAAATGTCATAAAATATTTAACGCGTGTAACTTATGTTTGAACAGCCAGCGTACTAACATTATTTTAATAAACATATTTACTTAATCGCAGGACATTACTTAAACATAACCCTTTACTGTCGCGCAGTCGGGTTAAAATGTATACTCTACTGGCTTTTGCTCGCGGCTCCGCCCGCGTGAATGTAAATTTCCGGGATAAAAAGTACCTAAGTAGCCTAAGTTACTCCTTATTACATCAGCTATCTGCCAGTGAAAGTCCCTTCAAAATCGGTCCAGCCGTTCCAAAGATTAGCCGGAACAAACAGACAGACAAACAGACAGAAAAAAAGTGTTTTTTTTTGGTATATGTACCGTATATACATTCATATACATACGCACTCACGCCTATAATCCCTGAAGCGGTAGGCAGAGGTATGACCAGTACACCTACATTTCGACGAGCGTATCTCCGTTCCATGATGTGATAGTGGGTGAGCCTATCGCCATACCGAGCACAAATCCAGACTCCGGGCCGGTACTAAATATGTTGTGTTAGAAAAATTCCATATCAATTAACCAAATCGGGGATCGAACTCGAGACCTCAGCGTCAGCGTAACGCGTACGCATTACAACTGCGCTACCTAGGCAGTCGTGTAGAACCATTTTCAAGTAATTTACCATTAGCTTTAGTTTTAAATTAACTTATTATTTAGGGAAACCAACGCCATGTATATCTTAAAATGTTGTATGAGTTAAAAACTATTGAAGAAATTCATTGATTTACCAAACACAATTCAAAATATCTTCAACAAATATTTACCATCTTTTACAAGGTGGTAGGCCTCACGTATGCGAGAGACCGTCTGGGTTGTATCACCGCTTTCAGGTTTGACGGACATTGAAGCTAGTGAAATCATTGGGCATTAGGAGACTTATCAATTTATGTGTCGGGGTGACGAGCGCTGTCCAGTGTCATGCAGTGCTTTGTTATTTAAAGTTCTGTGTGGCGTTGCTTCTGTTTATGAGCAGGCGTGGCGCTTACCACCAGGCGAGCGACCTGCTCGTCTCGTCATTCAAGCTAATAAAAAACATCTTTCTTACACTTCGATTTCCTACATACAAAATAGCCTTCTATCCCTATATTTACATCTAGTTTTATCCGAAAACATCTGCAGCAAGCTAGTAGCAGCTTGCTGCAGATGTTTTACGCCAGTTTTCTGTGAGACATATGTAGAAATATTATGATTCCACAACACAAGAACATCGGAATGGTCAAAACAAACGTAACTGGCGTCGTAAAATGTTCACTGAACGGTCCGCAGAGCATTTCCCATCGTGCGAATAGTTTCGCCATAAAAATGGAACCGGAATTGAGTTGTCGCCCCTTCGGTCCGATGGAATTGGCCCGCAGAGCCCTACCTCGTACGGGACGGACCCAGTTCACTTCAAATGAGGCGAGGCATCTTTTTCTTTTTTTCCGCCTGTGTTTCTCTGTTGTGATATGTACTGAGTCGCTGTGGAGTATAGTGGTGTAAAAGGTGGGATCCGGCAAAGGGCAGGACTACGTTATGTGCATTGCGTCGTCCCAAACATGTTTTGGCAAATCCCAACAACTCCATCACAGTCGCTATCGAAGCAGCACTTTTCTTGCCCAATCCGAATCGCAATAATAATACGCGACCCCGACAAGAGACACGCCTGCGAGTCCAAAGAGCTACTACAACTGGCCTTCAGCATAATGATCTGCAGAGGCGGCCCTAAACTATACTCCCCAGCGATTGCTCAAGCTGAGGTCTGAGCCTTCTATAAGGCGCCTCTGTGCTTAATCGCCACTAAGTGCATTATACATATTTCTGGCTAGAGCGCCATAAGCGCCGGCTTTATTGTCAGGTGAAGCTGTAAAAGTAATATAAGCTAACAGCACAAATCCATTCGAAAAAAAAGTGTTGGGTCTTACTGTAGATGTGAGTGACTGTGATGGGTAAATGTGTGTGTCCAAATGTGAGATGTAATTACAATCATATATGTATAGGTTTTTAAGAAGACAAGTTGTAAATAAAAAACTAAAAATATTCAAACAACACTGACTCAGTCAATAATCATATTCTCACAAAAATCTATAGCCGCAAAATCCTACATTCACGCGATTCATATAAAATCCAAATATTGACTTAAGGGCAGCGTGGGTCTTGACCCCCGACCCTTATCTCGATTGCGGTGGGGGCACATGACCCCTGAGGGCACTTTATATGGGATGTGTTTTGCTGACATCTTGATTGAGTGAAGGGATTTTTGCTTTTCGGTCTCTGTTATAAAGTTGACCGTTTTTTGTAACTCTTTTACCCTAGTGTGTATTGTGGGTATTTGTAACCACCGAGAAAAAAGAGGACTGTTACAATTTTGACCCCTTTTGCATGTCTGTATGAGGATCATAGCGCCTAAACCGATGTAAATACTGTTTTTTATTGTTTGAGAGCTAAAGCAGAGATGGGTCTTAACTATGTTTGAAGATAATCTGTTCATAGACGTTTTTTTGTGAGCTTAGTACTATGCCGCTTTTATGATAAAAGCTGTAAGTATGTTTTTAGTTAAACTGTTATTTATATATTTAGGCCGACTTGCTCGATGATCTTAAATCGAAATTTACCACTAAACTTATGTAAAGATTTCAAAGGTACGATTAGATTTAGGATAGTCGTGCAAGTGCGCCTTAAAATCGGTTTATTATTTAATTCTGAATCTCGATTTAGTAAAAATATCATACTTACCTACTGCCCTTTTAGCGCAGTACTTTTTATCGCCCTGATAGACAGACGAGCAGGCAGACCAATTTATTATGCCACCATAATGTACCATGGTAAGTGGTTACCGCCGCCCATGGACCTCAGCAATGCCAGAACACAGCCAAACCACTGCCTACCGTACCTACGGTAAATTATTGTATTTAGGCACTCGTACTCAACTTTCGGACATAAATGAAATGAGTTCATAAAGTGGATAAAGATCACTTTTAGTTTTCCATTCAATTCGAAATGAACTTACACCAGACCAGAACTCTTTAGACTTTAGTACTAAACTGGTTTAAGTTTTATTTTGTCTCAAAAATAGTTTGTGGTAGAGCCACGTTGCTGATAGTTATGTCTACAGCATGAATGAATGAATTGATAGAATTCATATAAGACTAACATGAAATAGCAGTTTAAATTGCATTATCTAATGAAGTATTATGTCATTATAGTGCCTTATTATTTCGTATGTCATGAAGGATTAGTATTTATTGACCTTTTTTTTTTATAGTAAAGGCCGGCAAACGAGCAAGTGGGTCACCTGATGGTAAGCGATCTCCACCGCCCATGTACGCCCACAATACAAAAGATTTATGGGCGCGTTGCCGACCTTAAAGGAAAGGAAAGGGATTGGGAAGGGGAGGGAGATTTGGGCCTCCGGATATCTCACTCACCGTACGAAACGCAGCAGCAAGCTGCTACTTTACGCCGGTTTTCTGTGAGACAGTGGTAACGACCCGGACGAGCCGGCCCATTCATGCTGTAGACAAAATAGTCTACAGCGTGGCTCTACCACTCGTATTTGAGTATATTGTGCTTTATTATAATTGTAAGACCAACCAATATAGGCTCTAGCCTCTGGGGACAACTGAAGAAGGTACAGGCCTCCCGAAAAGTTTATCTTCGGGCATTCCTTAACGATATGCCGAGTGGTTTGAGAAGGGGCTCCACAATCACAGCTAGGTGTGTCAGAAACACCCTACTTATAAAGATGGTAGTTGCAGTTCGAATACGGTTAAGCGTAGTCCACAGTTTCCGATACTCATAAAAGCCTGGTTGCACATCCGTAGGATCCGAGTCGTGTGGCGGGTCTAAGGTGACGTATCAGTTGCGTTACGAATGCTTAGTCATATAATTGTATGCCCAACAAACCCACCCCCCAATCTTGACATCTTACCTTTTAGTTTGGCAACGCGCCATACATTTCTTTAGCATTGTGAGTAATCCTGTCAAGAAGGGAACTTTGTGTAAAAAAGATTGCTGTCTATTTGAGCTTATTTAGATATTATATTCAAGTAAAAACAATTCAAATATTTATCATATTCATATTTACTCAAACTTAAAGAATTGCAGATAAATAGCTTACAAATTCCAGATGTTTAAATAAAAAAATACGACTTTACGCGTGCCGCAAAAAATCCTATTTATTTGGCAAACAGAGGTCAACACGAAACAAAGCTTATATTATCGAATCACAATCCGCAAGTTGAAATGTTCGGGAGCCACATAAAATGGCCGGGGTAAGCATAGGGTTGCCATCAGACAAAATACGAGGTTAAAATTTAGGGTGTAAAGATTTTAAACCTGCAAATAAGACATTTCGCATTCATATATACCGACAATCATTTATATTTTTTTATAGCAGAGGCCGGTAAACCGAATGGGTTACAAACGCTTGCGAACACCCACAATAACTGATGAGCCATGCGTTGTCGACCATAAAGGGAAGGGATTATTAAGAAATTGGAAAGGGGAGGGGAATTTGGGCCTCCAGATATCTCACTCACAAGCAGCAACCTGCTACTTAACGTCTATTTTCTGTGAGACAGTGGTAACGACCCGGACAAGCCGGCCCATTCATGCTGTAGACAAAAGTGTCTACAGCGTGGCTCTACCACTCAAAAATCATCATCATCGTGTGGGTAATAATACCATTAAATTATAAGTCACTTTATTATCGCATCCACAAAAATCTTCTAAAATCAGTCACTTATTGACAAGTTGACAGCCCTAGATCAGCCGATGGTCGGCCGAGACACGTTCACCCGAATAATCGGGAAAAACTTCACTCCGACGGAAATTGCAGAAAAGTAAACGGAATGAAGCAAAGAGCTAATTTGAGTTGGGCTCCGGCGTTGTTCGCAAGTTCGCTTCATGAAGTTCAAACCGCATGAAGCGTGAATACTGGATAAATGACGATTAAGACAATCTTTAATCTATAGTGCCTCGGTGGCGCAATTGTAATGCCTACGGGTTACGATTGAGGCTAACGCTGAGGTATCGGGTTCGATTCCTGGGTCGGGTAAAGTGATATTGGTTTTTTTTATTACGAAATGCTCAGTATCAGCCCGGAGTCTGAAACTTGTGCCCGGTATGGCGATAGGCTCGCCCCTTATGACATCGTGGGACGGAGATACGCTCGGCGAAATTTAGGTGTACTGGTTACACCTCTGTCTACCCCTTCGAGGACTACAGGCGTGATGTGCGTATTTAATCTATAGTATAATGGAAATCAATGGGTAATTTCATCGAGTAAAATTTTAGTTTTTTATGTAATAATATACTTAATCGAATTATTTTAACATGCTACTATTTTTTGGATATCTTGCCTAGATTAGGAGCAGGATTATATCGGAATAGATATCCACCATCTTGCATAGGGTTTATTTTATTTATCAACTCTGTATTGAGGCTCGGGTAATCTTGATGATTGAAAGTCTCTAAACACCTCAATACAGATAAAAAGGCCCTGTATTTTTTTTATTAGCTTGAATGATGAGACGAGCAGGTCGCTCGCCTGATGGTAAGCGCCACGCCTGCTCATAAACAGAAGCAACGCCACACAGAACTTTGAATAACAAAGCACTGCATGATACTGGACTGCGCTCGTCACCCCGAGACATAAGGTGTTAAGTCTCATAATGCCCAGTAATTACACTGGCTGCATTGTCCTTCAAACCGGAACACAACAGCGCTTACACACTGTTGCTTGGCGGCAGAAATAGACAAAGCCAAAGTATTGTGCCCTACTCAAGGCAGAGGCATACATACATACATAGACTCACGCCTGTTTCTCATAGGGGTAGGCAGAGACAACCGATTTCCACTTGCTACGATCCTTGCATACCTCAAGGCAGAGGCCTCCGCCTTTATTGAGAGATTAAGATTTAATTCACCACGGTGGCCTAAGGCCGGTTGGGGTAGATTTGCACGCCTTCCAAATTCTTAGGAAAAATTCTCAGTTGTGCAAGTATTCTTACGATGTTCTCCTTCACCATTCAAACGAACATGATTAACAATTTATTTATTTTTTATTATTTCCCAAATTAAAATTACATACATAAGGAATACAATCATAGCATCACTTTAACCTAGATTGGTTTGTGAGTGATGTATGCAATACATCTCCGCCATTCTTCACAAGGTTAAATTAGTATTGATTAGTAATTTGACAGCCTCCGTGGCGCAGCGGGCGAGTAGCCGGCTGCGAAGCGAGAGGCCGTGGGTTCGATTCCCGCACCGAGACAAATGTTTGTGTGATCCCCTAATATTTGTCTCGGGTCTGGGTGTTGTGGGACCGCAAGTCCCTCGTAGTTCCTGATACCCACGATACAGGTTAACCTAGTGTGGGGTCAGGACTATGTGTGTGACTGTTGGGTGTATTTATTTATTTATTTTAGTATCATAATTATATAACAATTACTTGACTATACTAACACATTTCGTTTCTATTTATGTTCACGAGACTATCCCGCCCACACACCCGCCACTGTAACTCCTGTAAACCAGGATCGACAGTGGCACGCATATTTCGACACCGAGCAATGAAGCTCGGCGAGGCTCTGGGAATGCAAATCGTATCTTTATGCCGCAACGAAATTAATCAAATAGAAAATTAGGGAGGAGTTGGAAATAATAATTGTCCACTTCCCTCTATAGCAAAGCGGGAGACAAAATAATGAACTAAGGAGGTCTTAACCTCAGGCACAAGGACATTTACACCTGGATAAGCCAGATGTAAACCACCACGGATATCATTAAGTGGGTCCTATCACGTGAGCTGTTAAACTTCTATTTATGTTCAGTATAATTTCCTTCATAAGTTTTCAAAAAAATATTGTTTAAGTCTAATTAATGTACACGTAACTTCAAAAAGTCGTATACAAAGTTCCAAGTCTCTTCACAATCTTTTCTGAGTGGTAGAGCCACGCTGTAGACACTTTATTTTACAGCATGAATGGGTCGGCTCGTCCGGGTTACCACTGTCTCACAGAAAACCGACGTAAAGTAGCAGCTTGCTGCTGCGTTTCGTACTGTGAGTGAGATATCCGCATGCCCAAATCCCCCTCCCATTCCCAATCCTTTAATTACCCCTTTCCTTTAAGGTCGGCAACGCGCCCATATTTATTTTGGTATTGTGGGTGGTGGAGATCACTTATCATTAGGTGACCCACTTGTTCGTTTGCTGACATATGTCATAAAAAAGGAACCCTTATCCATTTCCTTTAAGGCTGGCAACGCATCCATGTGTCTTTAGGTATTGTGGATGCTTATGGACGGTGAAGTTCACTTACTATCAGGTGATCCGCTTACTCGTTTGCCGGCTACTGCTATAAAAAAGTCCAAAGTGTGTCTGGGCTTGGTTGGAACCCACGACCTTTGTACTATAGTCCGTTTCACTTCCACACATCAGTTGATAACAGTTTGTCCTGTCCAGTTGTCTTAACTATTAAAAAAATATCACAATTTCATCCATATCTTTCCCACAGCATGCGACTGCCACCCAGTGGGAGCCAGTGGGAAGACGTGCAACCAGACGAGTGGACAGTGCCCGTGTAAGGATGGCGTCACCGGTACTACGTGCAACCGCTGCGCCAAGGGGTACCAGCAGTCTAGGAGTCACATCGCACCTTGCATACGTAAGACTTGGGAATAAGAAAATTAATAATGACCCAAATGAACCGATTAAAGAAATCTGAGGGGCTAGCACGAATTACTAGCGAGAACGTATTCGTATCGAAATGTCATAAATTTGTTTGAACCTTCATAAAAATGCTAGCGTTCTCGATTTGAATACTTATTCGTAAGTTGTTCGTGGTTGCCCCCCTGTAGGGAATTGTCACAAAGAGGTTTATCCTGAAAAGTATGTAAAATTACAAAAAGCACATACAATTTAAAAAACAGTTTATTCTACGTTTACATGATAAAATATATTAAAAACGAAACGCTTATCAAAATTTCTCGAATCTCGTATTTTGATCTCATATATCTAGTTCATACCAAAGACGTCCCGACGATCACATGGTGAAGCTAGCCCTAGACATACCAACAACGAAGCGTACACGTGGTAGACCACCCGCCAGCTGGTTGACGACGGTCGAAAAAGACCTGAAAGAAGCTCAACTACAAAAAGACGTAGCAGAAAACCGTGCAGAATGGAAAATACGGACAAGGAAGGCCGACCCCAAGTAAATGGGACTAGGTCTAGCAAGAAGAAGAATATCTAGTTCATACCTCAAATGTTTACATGATTTTTGTAACTGCATTTCGAGTTGCTGGAAATGTTACATAGTACATAATTTAAAAGTGCTTATATTTTTACTTAATTTACAGTTATTTAAACATTTTTTTCGTATACAGGTATCCCTCGCGTGGTGACCGCCGTGCAGGCGATGGAAGCGGTGGACGGTGAGCCGGGCCGCGGTAAGTAGTAAGTGTACTTTCATGCACTCTCGCCTCATCATCATACCGTCCTGTACTCAATTACTACTTCACTTAGCACCTTCATGAGTACATCACTAGCTGGTGTGGTACTCATACGTTCGCGTATTGTGACTGTTGTCTTCGGAATATACTTCTTTCTCGGGTTACGGCGTATGCTGCCAAAGCAACCATAATTATTGTTAGCTTGCTTATAATAATGATTGAGTTGAAAAAAATAAATAACAGTAATTCGGATTTTTTATTGATTCTTATCACATTGCATTTGTTTTGTGAATTAAAACTGCGTAGTAATTGGGTGCTGGAAAAAACTGACTGTATTGTAAATATTTTCTTAATTTAACAGGTAATACCGGTAATATCTAAATTCTGCATTCTGCAATAATTAAGCCTCTTTTATGACAAAGTACGATACAGTCAGTTGTCATTTTATATTAATTTGCACTGTAATTATTTTTAAAGGGCTTACACATTAAGAGAAAAAATTACGTATTTAATACATAATTTTATGACCGTTACAAATTTAGAAACTAAAACAGAATTCTATTGATCTTACGGAAAAAGTAATTTAGTATTTTAAGTAATTACAATTTTTTATAACGGAAAAATATTTACATAATATAATTTAAATTTCGAATGAATAAACAGTTTTTTAAGCCCTTTTGAAATACTAACGTCCAGACACACAACCTAGTATAATAATTAATGGATTAATCATAATATTAATATATCAAACATTCCAGAACTTGAAAAGATTAGGTACGCATAATCATCTAATATTTTCATCCCCTGTCTTCAACGATATGGGGCCGTCAGAAGATATAATATTGATGTAGTTTTTCTGGTTATCAGTGTTTAACTTTGGTATTTAGTCAACCTACCGTAATACTTGTTGGTGACTGAAGTAGTATTTCCTTACTCGAAACTTTATCTATAGTTTTTTTCAATTACGAAGTATAATGACAATTATTAATACAATTCTATCATTAGGCTAAGTTATATTATATTGTGTTACATTTTACGAGTTATGTATTTACGTAAATTCAAAGATCTCGAATATCATACTAATATTATAAATGTGAATGTAAGTTTGTTTGTTACGCTTTCACGCGAAAACTACTTAACCGATCATCATGAAACTTTGTACACATATTCTTGGATGTATAAGAAGTAACATAGGATACTTTTTATAAATATATATATATATATATTTGTTCGTTACGCTTTCACGCCTAAATCACTGAACCGATTTTGATGAATTTTGATGTAAAGATAGATGCGACCGTGGAGACGGTTATAGGCTACGTTTTATTTCGGAAAAGTATTCGCGCGGGCGGAGCCGCGAGCAACAGCTAGTATACTATAATTTTATTCGTAAAATTAAGTGCTGCGCCGGCTTGCCTGTACTTAATGCCAGTTTCATGATCATTTACCATCAAGCGTGCCATCAAACTCTTTGCCTGTGATAAAAAAAAGGTTCAGCTGTTCTGAGCTCTTCGTAATTCAAAAATACTAAAGGGCATCCGGGAAGGGTAAATAGTTCTAGTTTCGATACATAGCCTGAAGGCCAATTCTCGTAATTTGAAATGTTCAAAATATCATTCCGATCTAGTCTCAGCGTCAAGAAAGTTGCAAATGGCATTCTCATAAACCAATAATCATCGTCAAATGCACCTAGCATTAGCAGTAGCATTATACCGTTTTGGCTTCAGTCAACTTTTATTCTACATTCAATCACATCGTGTGTGGACGTTCACGTAGTAATAATAATGTGAATAAGAAGCTTGTTTACTCCATTGTTCCGTATCCATTGTGACCATTAATTTGTTTTTGTTTTAATTTAACAGCGCCGAGTGGGAGGTAACGCGTTTTATACTTACTTGCACGTATATTTTTCATCCCGTTTAAACATCACCCCGTTAGTTTCATCCATTTCATCAAAGACTGCGTTTACACTTTTAATATATATGTTTTTTTTATATATTTGTCTATGTATAAGTTGATTTTTTGATATCTAATGATGTAGTTAATTGTATAAATTTGATTAATGCTTATTTTGAAATTATTTAAAAAAAAATTAGCAAAGCTTTAAAAATCGATTAAAACTTATTTTGAGATTTATTTAGATTAATGAAAAAAGTGATATCATCGTTTAAGAAACATAACATAATAGCCTACCATCTCTTTAGGACTGTTTCTTAAGCGATGACGTGTTTAATATTATTGATTTTGTTACTGTTAACTGGTTACTGTCGACGGATGTTGTTATGGTTGCTTGTTGTGGCCAGCAGCGGATCAGTGCGGCCGGTGCCGCGTCGGCGCCCGCACTCTAAACCTCAACAAGTTCTGCAGCCGAGACTACGGTGAGTTATGTTATCACTTCTGAGTGGTAGAGCCACGCTGTAGACACTTTTGTCTACAGTATGAATAGGCCGGCTCGTCCGGGTCGTTACCACTGTCTCACAGAATACCGACGTAAAGTAGCAGCTTGTTGCTGCGTATCGTACGGTGAGTGAGATATCCGGAGGCCCAAATCCCCTCCCCTTCCCATTCCCTTAACTATCCCTTTCCTTTAAGGTCGACAACGCACCCATAATTCTTTTGGTATTGTGAGCGTACATGGGCGGTGGAGATCACTTACCATCAGATGACCCCTTTGCTCGTTTGCCGACCTATGTTATAAAAAAAGGGATGTAGGAATACTAGATTGAAAGTACTGAACTATGAGTACATCTGATGTAACATTTGTACCAACACGTGTAACGTTTTGTCTGCAGTCATAATGGGCAGGGTGGTAGGTCGCGAGGGTCCCAGCAGTCGGAGCGGGTCGGACGCGGGCGGCGAGTGGAGCCGGCTGGCGCTGAGCGTGCAGGCGGTGTACAAGCGCGCGCCCCGCAGCCGCCTGCGCCGCGGCGCCGCCGCCCTATTCGTGCGCACCGCAGACCTCGCCTGCAAGTGCCCTAAACTCAAGATCAACAAGTCAGTATCAGCTGCGTCTATTGTTTGATAACTTTAATGACACATTTAGCTAAGCGACCCAGTCTTCTCAATGCCTTAAATTCAAATCGTATAGCTCCTACATTGTTCAGCATTGTTAAAGCGAGACATCCGATGATAGCGTCCTGTGTCAGTGTCATGGTTGTTTGTCAATGCTATTTTGATGGCGCCAGTGACATGGTGATGCTACTGTCAAATGATTTCCCATAGATTAACGTACTGCTCAGTATAAACCCACAGATGAAACAATGCCAAATTACGTTTTATACTACAATCTGTAACTCATATCTGAGTTGTAGAATATGCAGCTGCCAACCCGCATTATGCTAGCGTGGTAGAATAAGGCCTAACCACTTATTTCTTCATTGCCTGCACTTCAGCATACTCTTACAGTAAGATTTTTCAGAGAAAAACGGATGAATCCACATCGACATAGAGCCGAAGCACATAAAAGCGAAGAATTGTAAATGTTACAATAGCTTAATAAACTCTATCTTAGCTAATGAACAAGTGATAAAATACTTAGTAGTAAATCTCGGTTCTACTCTAGGTGTGTGAAAATTAACCTTTACTCTCGGTACTTTGCGTCATTCTCAATGAATGACAGTCTGTATGGACTCAATAAAAGAAACTAAATATTTGATACCAAATTTGAGACTGGCCACTCGAAAGCATACATTTTTTTTTCCTACAGGTCATACTTAATCCTAGGAGTGGAAAAAGAAGGCATTCAAGCTGGCCTGTCCGGTCTAGTGGTGGGTGAACGAAGCCTCCTTCTCGAATGGCGCGACGACTGGCACCGGCGCATCCGACGCCTGCAGCGGCGGGCAATTAACTGCCATTAGTCGCCATCAGCCAGACACTACTGGCCATTTGTCAAACAGTAATGGCCATCTGCCAAACACTGACGGCCATCTGCCAGACACTAAAGGCCATTTGCCAGACACTTGTGGCCATCAGCCAGACATTAGTGGTCAAGCCCTACTTAGAGGGTAGTGTGGCCACTAACCGACTTGTTCGTAATCCGTCGCTCGTTCCGTGCAAACATATTGTTCGTAACTGTTACTGCCATACTGTAATGGATCGGTACATTTAGAGGTTAGGGAATATTGAGTAATTACTGTATAGGTGTCTTTGTTATTGTTCCTTCTTAGATATACATAGAAATAATTGTTATTAGCGTTTATTTCAGTTAATACGTTTTTTTTACATTTTACTTACATTCTGTTTGTATTATTGTAATAAAAAAGGAGATAAATAAATTACGCCAACGTTGGTTTATAATAGTATCTACAGATATTTGAATACACGATTATAAAATGAACCATCAAATTACTCAATATTTTCAACCGTAACCTTTGATATAAGGAACATTTGTCGGCATTGAAAATTCACGTTTTTAAAACTACACTTCGTGTAAAGCTTTTGTTTAAATTGCCACTTCATAAATCGATTTCCGAGATCATTCCAGTAAAGTAGCGGCACCTACACCTAACTATGTCACTTGAGACCGATTACTATATTGGTGTAACACGTTATAATTTCGACCCAACAGTACGGCTCTATCGCGGTTTCTACAACAATGAAGTTCTTTCTGATGTAGTTGTTAATATTTTATGGAACTTCATGACCGTGCACTTATCCCAAGTTCCAAAGTATGGTGCCACTACTATAATCTCGATTGCCACTGCCGTTTTCTAGAGGTTGAGAATAAAACAATAAATATAAAAATCGCAAGTAATTTAGATAGGTAACTTGCCTCTGGTAACATATTCACTTGAAATGTCAACAAATATTTCTTATACGAATCATTTGTTAACAAAGTTCGATTTAAGGATAACGTTTCTGAATAATCATAAACATTTTTGTAGTTTTTGAACGTTACACATTGTACAACATCGAATTATGAAAAAATGCCAAAAAAAATAGCTCAAAACGCTCCTACTTTCGAAATAAATCACTATTTTCCGTTCCTAGGATTTTGTTAAGGATCAAATTAAAGTTTATTGTAAAGTAATATGGATTCATGGGGCAAAAATACGACAAAATATAATCAGCTCTTGCGAATAATTTATTACGTATAGCGTAATTATATAAGGTATCGTTCCATTTCACGCATTTTATTTACATAAAATTGTTATTTTATTTAAATAAATGCGCGCGTTGATATTGTTTTCCGCTGTGGTGGCAACATTGCGTAGTATCAACTGTTTAAGAAGAAACCCTTTATGGCGGCAACACTGCCTTGTTTTGACAGTTGGTACGACTGTTGCCAGTGTACAATTTTATTTAGTAGTAGATCGTATTGAAGTCTCATCACTACTTCATAGTCACAATGGTTTAACGTACCTCATTTAATATAATAATCATAAGAGTTATATATTTAATTTACAATAAAATGTATAAAATAAGTTTTTCTACGATTAAGCCTAAAACATGTATAAAAATTGTGTTCGTATTTCGACTATAAATTGATTTAAAATTTATTTTTTGATCTTGCCAAAGTAACGTTTGATTGTACAGAGTACTTAACTTCTCTGTCGTGTATTCGTTCGATGGAACATTTGAACAAAATACGTTGCCTAATTTACTTGTGTACAGTATTACTAGCTTTACTAAGATATAATATAACGATTAAGATTCTTTCGTGCTCAAAAAGTACAGAGGCGAAATTATGTTCTATTTAATATCCCATTATAAATCTTACAGAATATTCCAGTATCGTATTGGGATTCAAACAAACTTTCTATATAAAAAAATGGCTTATAAAGCACATAAAATACCATGTAACTGTCGAATAATACAGCAAAACTTTCGCCTTCAAAACTTTGCTTCTCCCCATTGATAACTTTCCAACAATACGCCCAAATTTCAAAACATACATCATAAAACTCGGTATAAACGTACAATTTCCCCAAAAGGCGCATTTAACATCTCAATGGTATGCATCGGAATCATTGTAATCGTTTACAATTGAGCTGTCGTGGTTATTTATGCCGAGAAGGCTCGCGGCCGCTGAACATACAAAAGTATAAATCAAGTTGACGCACGATGGAACAATTTACAATAATATCAGTGTTGCCCTTCGAAGATGGAGCGGACTCAGCACTTCATCGAGTGGTTTAATTATAATCAAATATCCTATTTCTTCAAATGGCAAATAAAATGCAAGTATTGGAATAGAATACAAAAGCTCATAACAGAATTCCGTATAAAACGTGGAATATAAATTAGCGCTTACATCGAGAGATATCATGTCTAAAACATAGTATACATTACAAGTTCTAAAGAGTTTTTGATTGAATTATCTCATTTCACCATAAAAAATGTCAATCTTCGCCGATGCTTAACTTTTTACATAATTCTCAATAATTATGATATTATCGAAAATGCAGTACACAGGATTACGTGTGTAATGTATTTGTATAGGGTCAATAACTATTAACTTCTGTATAGGATGACGGTTGTTACGTCACTGTAACACAAATCACAATTCCAATATATTTAAAACCTCATTCGTAGTAAGGTGTCAAAAATTCAACCTATCTATACTCGTGACAACACAAATATTGAATCTTTCAACGTTCATCTCATGATTTAAAGTAATATTATGGGTAATAGCCCTATGATTTCTACCAGCCGCCGCCCCTGCTCTTCAATCGGTGATCACATAAAAATGGCGCCTTGCCAACGGCCCTTACCGCTCAATCTTCTTTATATTTCACCGTAAACTGTTTAAATATTTTAAAGTAAACCATTTGTAGCCTTCCATTATTTGCCTCCGTACATTTTTGATGCGACTGACAAATAATTTAAATAGATAATATAAAAAATACTTATTTAAAAAACTAGAATTCTCGCTTGATCGTTCTACGGATTGTAAAAAGTGTATTTAGTTGTAGATTGGTCTATATCCTGTTTCTAGTTACGCATATCTCTAGATTTCGTAATTCTTATTATGTTTGGAGTATGGTTTTGCACATTAGCTGTTTTGTAAGAATAAATAAATGTGTCATTTAAATCACAGACTTTGTAGAAAAAAAAACAATGACGGTTTCTACTAAGCCAGATAGATATACAGACCTGAATAAGAATCAAACTTTAATGATTATATAATATGATAATACTTATATTGTGTACAAGAACTTTTGGAAGATTAAAACACCAAAAGCAACAAAAAATACGTACCGCATTGAGAACCTTCTCCTTTTTTTTAAGTCTGTTAAAAAATGGCTAGGTATACAGATTAATGAAGGCCCATTTAATGTTTGCGGTTGTTTTTAACCGACATATTTCAGTATGGCTGTTTAAGTCCATGGCGTTTTTTATAATCGTGCAAAAACATATTACAAACGAAATTAAATAAAAATATATAATAATATCTGAAACTTAATAATAATAATAATTGTACCTATAGTTATAGGATGTTTGTATTTTTACTGACACAAATGTGAATATTGTTTTATTATTTTTCATAATTTATTAACGCCACATTTTTTAACATTATGTTATGTCCAGCGTATTTCCATGACGTGTATGTTCTTAATTAGATATAAATAATGGCCGCTTGTAATGAAATAATCGCTATTACGTCATTAAATCAAAATAAATGAACGATATATCATTATTGATTTGATAATGTTGGAATATAGTGTTCTTTAAAATACATTTAATTTTACTATAATTTTATGACGAGGTAGTTTTCCATTTTTAAATTCTCAGTACAACGCATAACGGCCTATAATATTTCGGCCAGATTAATACAATAATTTCCTCAGCGACTGCTCTTCAATACTTTATGAGTATTAATACTAATTTATAACAATAATTAATTTAATTATAATAATTTATATATGTAAGGGATGTCAATTGAATTGTGGCATTTACACGAGAATTTGATAAACCGTAGACAAAGTACTTGGAACATTGTTGTCATTTCTGGTTTTATTTCTTCTCTACTCCATTATGTACTTAAGTAAGCCAAGTTTTAACCTCTCTAATAGTCTTAGCCATAGTTGATTCGCATTAATTTTAGGGACAGCATTCTCAATCGCTCTATCCATAGCTCCACGAGAACATAATCGAAAAAACAACTATAACTGGCACATTGTCTACGGTTTACCCAATGTGACGCATACTTGGTGTACTTGCGATAAACTTGTGTTTTCATGATACCCTGCTCCTGTGATGTAATAAATGTTATTGGTTATATTTATTTAAAAATAAAAGTACATTAATATACTGAATGCAACTGTTTCATTTTGCCTAGATTTAATTAGATAATTATTGGAATTATCAGCCCGGAGTCTGGAATTGTGCCCGGTGTGGCCATAGGCTCGCCCCTATCACATCATGGAATGGAAATTAGCTTGGCGAAATGTGAGTGTACTGGTTGCGTGGTGGATACGTATGTATGTATGTTAATTTGAAAAAATATTCGGAATGTAATGAACGTTGTGTAGAATGTACCGAGTATTAATTTAATCGGTGGTATATAAAAACATAACCTCATAACATTTACCAATAAAGATGAAGAAAAGGGGCAAAAGTAAGGAGTTTTTCTAGCCTCCATTGGCTTCGTTCTAATTAAAATGGAATTTTGGCGGGAATTCTGATAGTGTGGTGGCTCTCTTATTTTAATGATTTCCCAAACTAGTTTAAAGTTGTATTTGCTATAGAAATGTGGTTTGGATCTGTGCAAGAAACATTGACGATGATGAACATTGAATTAAGTGAATTTAGGTAATTTTTAACCTAGGTGGTTCGATCCGCTTGGAGCAAATCGTCTATGAAGCATCGTAATGTAAGGAATTAACACCAAAACTCCAGCAAGACCGTCAATCAGTTACACTCGTGTTTTATCGTTCTTGGAAAATAAGAAAATAATTTAAATAATGACTTGGCAGCATGGTCTCTGGTCTTAGCCGGTTCTTTATGGAAGAACCAAAAAAAAAACGAAGTCGTCATTTTCGAGGACGCGTCATACGATTATTTTCCAAACAGTAGGTATAAATGACTTTTCTGTATAATGTCGTTCCTATCAAGTGACAAATTATCTCCGTAAACGGGGCTTTAGTTTCGCATTAACATTGTGTTTAATAAATATAAAATAATAGCTATTTTCTTTTAGATATTTAAAAAAATTGTTATGTAATCCCCGGAGGGGTAGGCAGAAGTGTAACCAGAACACCCACATTTCGCCGAGCGTATCTCCGTCCCACGATGTGATAGGGGGCGAGCCTATCGCCATACCGGGCACAAATTCCAGACTCCGGGCTAATACTGAGCATTCCGTAATAGAAAACCCAATACCACTTTACCCGACCCGGGGATCGAACCCGAGACCTCATCGTTGGAGGCAGTCAAAATAAAAAAATTGTTACTAAATATAAAAAATGTGTTAAAAGTTATGTTACCACGATTGTTAGCGTATTCTCTTAATATTTGTATATTGAGGGTGTCTGAGAAAGCAACGTTGGGTACACTGAAATAATATTGGTGCGATATAGTTTTGGAAGGGTAGGTAAATGGTATAAAAGAGATTGTCGCCATAACTGGAGGTGTTTTGCCAGACAGTCAGACAGTCTCATTACAATCAGTGCTCAGTCGATAGTCCAAGTGTTCATTTACGCGGTAGCTGGTTTACATTTCGTTTCTATTTGCTTTAATTATAATTAGAGAACGGTCTATAGAGAATCCTGACATGGTGTTGTGGTCTGTAAAGCAGTGATATTGTAAATGTAACCAATAAACTATGACTTAAAGTGATTACTGTCGTTTGGTATTAATAGAAGAATACTCGTCTCACGTATCTTCTAACACGATATATCAAGGTTTCATCATGCAACACTTCACAGCCAGGTAAGTTCAATTTGATTTAACCTAACCGTTAAACCCCGATGTCAATCCAAAGACTTTAATGGTAGTATACAAAGACTTAATGTATACTACTAGAGAAGCGGCGCAGTACATAGAAATTGTACCACTACGTTGCGGTCAATGGACCATAACTCAATATTACCATCTCGCTTGCTCTCAACTTGAACCCCTATCGCGCTCCCTATTTGCTGCTGCTGTCAAACTCCCGCTTTATGAAACGCAATTTTACTTCTAAGCAGCCTGTCTATAGCATTAAAGTTTTTGTGTCAATCAGAAAAAAATATTGTAATTTTTAAACGGCTGAACTCGTTTTCTTCAAACATAGCTAAGAATCATCTCGAATAAATTACCTTTCAAAAAATAATAATTACAAACATGTGTAACCAGTAGACCCACATTTCGCCGAGCCTATTTCCGTCCCATGCTGTGATCCCTATCACCATCTATGTGAGCCTATCGCCATACCGGGCACAAATTCAGACTCCGGGCTGGTATTAAGCATTTCATAATACAAAAACCCAATATCACTTTTAGCCGACCCGGGGATCGAACCCGAGACCTCAGCACAGCAGTCGTAACACGTACGCACTACAACTGCGCCACCGAGGCTGTCAAACAAAAAATACCGCGTTCAAATCCGTGCTATTCACATATGCACACAGAGAGATAAAGAGATCAAATTCAATCACCCCTCTTTTTCGTCTGGGGTTACAATATAAAGGCAAGCGAGGCCAATTTCGGAAATACTTGGCGCGCAGTGCGTACAGTGAGTTATTAAGGGTGTCGGTCGAGGGCACCTCAGGGAAATTATCCGAGTGCGATCTGTCGGCGCCTCGTTACCTTTGTTTTATGGCATGCAGCCGTATTATATATTTTCGGGATAGTTTTTACCATCGTCATGTTTTTAAAGTATTTTCTCAATAATTGCTTCAACTAGTACAGTTATCGTTATACAGTATGTAACAAAAACCCTGTTTGACCTTTCTAGGTCGTGAAGAAAGGAATATAGAAAGCTAGTTAATAAAAATAGTTAAATTAAACAAATAATAAACAGAGGCGAGATGTTATCCTTACACAGATAGCTTAGAAAAATAAACATATTTGAAAATCATTTTTATTTTCTGAAAAATAATGAACAGCTGACTGGTGCCGGGCGTGCACGCGGCGCGGCGCGTTTGATGTACGTACGCGCTGCAACTTACTATCTCTCACTGGCTCCGAGTCATCACTCCTGCAGACGTAATCAATCTAAATACAGATTACAATTAATAAAATAAGCAACACCACATACAACTTTGTGTTACAAAACACTGCATCTCCTTCCTCATTTCTTAATTAACCCATCCTTTGAAGGTCGAAAACGCGCCCATAATTCTTTTGGTATTGTGGGCGTACATGGGCGGTGGAGATCACTTACCATCAGGTGACCCACTTGCTCGTTTGCCGGCCTATGATATAAAAAAAGCAGTCGAAGAAAATAAAACATAAAAAACATCACTTAAAATCTTATAACTTAACTTCATGCTATATATATTTTGCTTACGCTTATCATACTTTATGATTTAGTGCAACCTGTCTTTTGAAATGATGATGATGATGATGGAAACATAGTTTATATTGCAGCGCATTATAATGCAAAAAATAATAAGAATCATACAGTAAAAGTTAACAAGCAAGGCAAATGATGCCATTGCTTTGTAATCACATTACATTCCATACTGGTTAGGCTGTACCTACCTACAGCGCTATGACGACATGCTGGATATGTCATTAAAAAATAATCTTTATTCTGTGTACGCATATTGGTTATTACTTGATCAAGACTTTAAGCTTCGAGAAATATAACTTAAAATTATCCGAGATTTGTGTAATTTTGAGTTAGACTGACGCTGTCATCACGGTGCGCGTCGGCTTGCGTCTAAATGTGCGTCCACACTTCGCCGTGTCATTTCACCACACCGAAGGGCGTACTTGTTACGCTTATTTGGACGGGATTCGTAACATGTCATTTTACCGTGAATAAAACAAAAAAATTACAAACTCTAATGGCATGTTACGGCGACAAATTACGGAGTCGTAGAGCGGATCGCTCAGTGACATTAGGCCGTAACATTTGACAACAGTCTATACTAGAGAGTTTGTCACAATCCGTCTCTCAATGCGGCGAAATGTCACAAGTGGCGACGCACTTTTATGTTACGCTTCATCGCACGCGAATGGAGTACGCACCCGAAGTCTATATGTATAGGTAGGTACCTAGTTACTTATTATCATTGGTCCGTGGTATGGACCATACTTCGAGCCATTTGGCACATTTCGAGTGGCTTCCGCTTTAAATGACTGTACGTCGAGCCGGCTCGTATCGTCGTTCGTATTTCCATGAAACGATTCGGCTCTTTCGCGGCTTCGGTTTTAAAGTACCTACTTAAGTAACATTATACCCTCGATCCGCTAAAAGCGAGACTTGATTTTTTTATATGATTATGACACTCCTAATCGTAAATTATAGTTTTCTGTTATATGTCGTACGAGAATCTTTATACATAGGTAATAATATTTATTTTAAAAAACATGATTACACAGTTTTTTATGAGCTTAGTTGTGCTTAGCCAATATACCTACACTAATCGTGTCAATATTTTAACAATTGTGTCTGTGATCATCGTCTGTGATCAGCATCTGCTGCTGAACTAGGTTTATAGCCTGTATTTCAACAGACGGTGCCTCTTCCCTCGGAGTACGGGGGTGTAAATAGGCCACCAACATCTTAGGCCTAAAGCCAACCTTGCCTGCACGATACACTGTTGAATGGACGAGGTTATGGCGAAACTTTGTCACTGTTACGGGTTGGGGTGGTCACATGGCGCGGCGGGTCGCCCCACATAATACCATCAATATCAAATCTATGGTTAATATGAGAAAGCGAACACTGAAATCAAGCCGGTATTACACCAGACGGGCTTTTACCTTCAAGGGATTCGAATATCCAAAATATACAAATTAAAAAACTACCTAACACCTAGAAATAAGGAGAAATGTCACTATAATACACTTTGTAAACTTTTTATGGATATGTTAATAAAGTGGTATGGTAACAGAAAAAATTAATTCAAACTTTATAAGTACATCTGAACGGGGTTTAATACGAAAACTCTATGTGCGTGGTACGGAGCATAACAAACCAAGATCTTTCTGTAATCTGTGTACCACAGCGGATAGCAATATGAGAGTCGCAATAAAACTTTACAAGCCGAACAAATCTTTTTTTTTTTTTTTATAGTATAGGCCGGTAAACCAGCAAGTGGGTCACCTGATGCTAAGCGATCTCCACCGCACATGTACGCCCACAATACAAAAGAATTATGGGCGCGTTGCCAACCTTAAAGGAAAGGGATAATAAGGGATTGGGAAGGGGAGGGGGATTTGGGCCTCCGGATATCTCACTCACCGTACGAAACGCAGCAGCAAGCAGCAGCTTGCCGGCGTAAAGTAGCAACTTTACGCCGGTTTTCTGTGAGACAGTGGTAACGACCCGGACGAGTCGGTCCATTCATGCTGTAGACAAAATTGTCTACAGCGTGGCTCTACCACTCGTAAAAATCATAACTAATATGGTTCATTGTGTGCTTCAGTAATGCCACAGAATACTAGTACTGTAAGTCTAGTACGAGTTACAAATACGTTCATAGTTTTCGCATTCGTACAAAATTACTACCGTCGAAATGTCAAACTAGTAATTCATACGGTAATAAAGGAAAGAATCGCTTGAAAACTAATTTCATATTCGGCTATTTTGAAATAAAATTAACCATTTATTAATTTTAATTTCTAGCTCCCACTAATTGCTACTGATATTCGACGTATGGAGAAAAATGAAAACTTTTATCGTTTTAGAAAACTATAAAAACTTGTACTAGGCCTACTGTAATGTTCAAGTAGCATAGTGCACGCAGTTAAACATGGTCATGACATAGCATGGTCATTTCTACTGACAATAGTCCAAAATCTATGGGCAACTATTTACGTACCAAGGTGGCGGATTTAAGCTCAGCGAGCAAAAGCTAAGCACGAGGGAAGCAATGAAGCTGTTTAAGCCATACATAGCATAGCTAATTTCGTATATTGTTACAAGTCAAGCAGTATCCTACTATTATTATAAATGTGAAAATATGGATGTTTGTGTTTATGAATTTGGATGTTTGTTAGTCTTAACTGTTAAACGGTTTTGGATGAAATTTGGCACACAGGTAAACCTAACCTAGAATAAGACATACTACTTTTTATCCAAGAAAAGATCGTTCAAGCGAGCGGAACCGCGAGCAAATGCTAGCGCGAGAAAAAAATTATCTTTTCATTTTGTTTCTTCTTTTACGAATAAAAATGTCATCTGATGGTGATCTCCACCGTCCATGAACGCCCACAATACCATAATACCAGAAGAATCATGGACGCCGGCTAAAAGGAAAAGGATAATTAAGGAATTGGAGGTGACAGGGGATTTGGACATCTTGATATCTCATTAAAATTGTCTTTCTTTAATTATTTATTACTCAAATATAATACGATAGGTACAGTGTTTAAAAACAAAGGTGATCATAGGTAATGCCTATGGTCATTATGGTATGGTATGGTATATGGTAAATTCGGTAATGCCTATGGTCCATATCGACCTTTAAAACAGAGAAAAAAATAACAATAATAATACTTAACAATTCTGGACTAATATAAAAATATTGTAAAATGTATAGTTGCCCAGTGTATTTTGACGATGCTATGTATGTTATGTATATATTAGCTGATATGATTTCTGTACTTACTTATTTATTTTGTACTGACTTGTCATAAGCGCTATTTTAATTACCTACATGATAAATAAAACTATTTCATTTCATTTCAACGTTGTAGATTCATTGTGTCACTAATGGTGGTTAGAAATATAAATTACATACACATACACACTCACGCCTGTAATCCCCAGAGGTGTAACCAGTACACCCACATTTCGCCGGGCGTATCTCCGTCCTATAATGTGATAGGGGGCGAGCCTATCGCCAAACCGGGCATAATTCCAGACTCCGGGCTGATACTGAGCATTTCGTAATAGAAAAACTCAATACCACTTTACCCGACCCGGGGATCGAACCCGAGACCTCAGCGTTAGCTTAATCGTAACGCGTACGCATTACAACTGCGCCACCGAGGCAGTCGCAGTCGCGTCGCTTCTGACATTAGTTCAAATCTAGCTATTACCTAACAACGCGAATTATTATAGCCCATACAATAAAGATAGCCCGACTACAGAACATTGAGACGTAAAACTTTATAAGCCAAGCAGACGATGTCATAGGTTATATCGCGCATTAGAATGTATTATCAGGTCAGCATGATGCACGCGGCATGAGACATAGATGTGACATTTCCTCGGCGGACGTCTGTGCCAGGTCACAGGGAACAGATACGCCTTTGCATTCACTGTGATAAAGCTGGCAGAATACATGCAGATTGTGTGCGATTTAAAAGTAAAAACGCTTACATTATTACATTTAATAATTCTTTAATTGTTTTCTTCTTACTTCACGTAGTAGCGTGCAAATAATCATATCGGCTGGCTGGCGTCCGTACGTCACACAAGGTGAGCACTGAAAATCAGCGCTGTGTTGTGGTACGCGTCACAGCACAGCAGTACGCTGAGTGATCACCTACCTGTCACAGCTGCGATGCGGAATTGTAGTTTATTTTTATTTTCTTTAATGTTCATTTGAATTGTATAAATGTAGTGATACACTCATATGCGCGGTGGCGACTGTATAGGTTTCTTTTTTTTCTTTCTTTCTTAAAGATTCTTTTCCTAAATCCTATGAGCTATGGTCAATAATTGCCACAAAACGTTTAAAAACGAATATATCGTTTTCAGGTTAATTTTGTGTCGTAATAGATTTTAACAATTGACCTTATAACACCACGATCCTGTGAAGAATATTCTAATCCACGAATAAAAAGATATTTAGTTAACTTATCAAATAACAATAGTAGTAGAAGAAGTGGTGGTGGGAAAAACAAAAAGCGTTACTTGCTAGCTTGTCAGAGTTTGATTAAAAGTCGCACTATGATAAATATTACAGAAATAGAAGCGCCAATCGTCATAGTGCAGACGGCCTTACAAGAGCAGCGAGCGGCACGCAACCGCTTGCAACAATAGCTTGTAATAACTCTCATTGTGGCGCTAAGTACACAGGCATGTACGCACATTTTAATAATGCATTGTTGTTATTTCGTTGGTCCAATGTAAACAGGGAAATATTCGAAGTTAAACAGCACTTTCGGCAACGTTTAAGTGGTAGCGATGTGCTATTTACTAGGTTTATATTATCGTCAATTTCATGGTCTACAAATCTAAAGCGACTTATCAAAATGTGCGAGTCCATAATTGAGTCACTTTTCGAGGAATCTATTCAAATATTATATAAATGAATAAGTGAATAAAGAAATTATATTCATGGTCACAAATTCGCCTGGGACTAAACTTGAGCATATTAAGGTTTCCTTATACGAGTACGTTTTCTTGACATGGCGGCTGAACTATAATTAGAAGTCATTTTTCATTTTTTGAATCATTTAAGGTTTTGTAATTATTGTTTTAAGTTATGGCAAAATGACACAGTATATGTTTCGACACCCATCCACAAATGCATGTGTCGACCACGCCTAAGTGTGGCGAAATGTCACGGAAGTGTGGACGCACCTTTACCCATTCTAAATATATCACATCATTGGTCTAGTGACAGTGTACTTACGCTGAAAACCATGAAGTCCCGGGTTGAAATCCCTGGTCCAACAATCAAATTTATGTTTCAGTTTTCGATCCGAAAATCACACATGAGCTGCCTGGTACAGCGATAACCTCGCCCTCTATCTCATTATTGGATGGAAATAAGCTCGGCGAAACGTGGGTGTAGCAGTAGCTAGACCACTGCCTACATCTAAAGGTGTGAGTTTTTATATACTAAATCTCAACTAACATATGAGTAATTTAATTTATGAGTGGTAGAGCCACGCTGTAGACACTTTTTTCTACAGCATGTATGGGCCGGCTCGTCCAGGTCATGACCACTGTCTCACAGAAAAACCGGTGTAAAGTAGCAGCTTGCTGCTGCGTTTCGTACGGTGAGTAAGATATCCGGAGGCTCAAACCCCCTCTACCTACCCAATTCCTTAATTATCCCTTTCCTTTAAGGTCGGCCACCCGCCCATGATTCTTTTGGTGTTGTGGGTGTACATGGGCGTAGAGATAACTTACCAGGCCGACCATTACCGACCCACTTGCTCGTTTGCCGGCCTATGCCATAAAAAAATGGTATGATATTACGAATACACTACGGTACATGATTTTCATTCTCATTCTTTTGTTTTAAGTTTATATTTTCTCAGGGTTATTTATTACCTGGGGTATTTTTTTAAATCGCACGGGTACAAACCAAAGTGCGACTTTAAGTGGGGGGAAATCTAATTATTATGATTCGTCTGCGTAGTTGTCATATTACTATTTTCTGAGTCGAGATGTAAAAATTTCCTAACTATTTGGCAAGTGTTTAATATTGCAGCTTATTCTTATTCTTATATCTCTACCATTGCGACATTCCCTTTACCGTGCCGTTATGGTGTAGGCGAAATTTTCCATCTATTGTACGAGTGTTATAAAAGAATCATAAATCCGGTTCAATAACTAAGTACAAAAGGTTTGGTGTTCGGATAAGTGCTCGGGACCTCTCGCATGCCCCTGAGCCTTCACAAATGGAGTTGTGGGAGTTAATGCAACTCCGTAACGTAGGTGTTTGCTGTGCGAATTTTTCTACTTGGGAGGGCCTGAAAGTTATTTTAATCGTAGAGTTATAACTATACTAGCTTTTGCTCCGCCCGCGTGAATAGACTTTTCCGAAATAAAACGTAGCCTATAACCGTCTCCAGGGTCCCATCTATCTCTACATCAAAATCGGTTCAGTGATTTAGGCGTGAAAGCGTAACAAACAAATAGATAGTTTTTTTCATAAAAAGTATCTTAAGTTACTTCTTATACCTCCAAGAATATGTGTACAAAGTTTCATGATGAGCGGTTAAGTAGTTTTCGCGTGAAAGCGTAACAAACAAACTTACATTCACATTTATACCTAATATTAGTATGATAGTATGATGTACAATTATCCCAACTTCGAAACAATAAATTTGATAGCAATCAACTGAATCTACTGCCACTTTCTATTCTCATGTTAGCAGAATTTAAAATGTTTTTCAATTACAATCTGAACAATGTGCAAAGCCAGATTTGCTAGGATTTGCCAGCGCAGTGTCTGTGTAAGCTGATTAAGAAATGCATTGTGGTATTACCTACTACAGAAGCTTGTTAACGGCGTAGATTGAACGCCTGTTTTCTATTATGTTACTTTGTATTGTAAATGTATCGATTTAACTGCCAGGGTGACGCAGATGTAATGCGTACGCCGTAGGATAGCTGTGCTGAGGTCTCGGGTTCGCTGCCCGGGTCGGTTGGGTTTTTCTATCATGAAATGCTTAGGATCAACCCGGAGTCTGGAATTGTGCCCTATATGCCGATAGGCTCGACTCTTATCACATCATGGGACGGAAGTACTATTTGCACCTTTGCCTACCCCTTCGAAGAGTACAGGCGTGAGTGTGTATGTATGTATAGATTTTCACACACAATACTTTCAATTTACCTTAGAGGAGTATAAATAAATAGTTGTAGTACTAAATGGCGATAGGCTCACTATCACATAATGGGACGGATATAAGATCGGCAATTTTGGATGAACTTTGGCACACAGGTAGACCATGATCTGGATTAGGACATAGACTTTTTATCGAGAAAAAGGCCATTCGCGCGGGCGGAGCCTTGAGCCAAAGCTAATAAGTGTATAAATACGGTCGGCAGGCGGTCGTCAAAGACCTCCGTCCTGCGACCGCGTGTGCAGTCACGCTGTTTGCGACCAACCTTTATGGAAAGGCACGTACTGTGTGCACACAGTACTGTGCACTGGTTTATGACCATTTAAGTATATTTGACTGTCTCAGTGGTAACGAACCGGACGAGCCGGCCCATTCATGCTGTAGATAAAAGTGTCTACAGCGTGGCTCTACCACTCATCAGTTGCCTTAAAACATCAGTTGTCTTGGGTCTGGGTGTTGTGGGACCGCAAGTCCCTCGTAGTTCTTGATACCCACGATACAGGTTTACCTAGTGTGGGGTCAGGACTATGTGTGTGACTGTTGGGTGTGTTTATTTATATCACAGTAACAAAGAGTCGTCCTCCATCCCCTATTTGTAAAATCAATTACTTGACCAATAGAGGCTAGTTATACGACCCCTTCGCAAAACTTTATCAAAACAGCACAAGCTTGTCCGAAAATAGTTCGGGGCTTTTCATTTTTTATTCCGCACGGGGACGAGTCCTTGCAAATTGAATCTTAAGGGATCGGGGTGTACAGCGCTCCTTGTCTCTACACTTTTATAATGTACGATTTCGGTTTCTTTTTAATGAATATCATAATTTATACAAAGGTTTTATGGTCATCGTGAATTAACGCAATATGGTTTATACCAAAGACTCTAGACAAGCTGCGCGGTATATAGAAATTGTATCACTAAGTTGCGGTCAATTGACCGTAACTCAATATTACCATCTCACTTCCTCTCAACCAGAACCCCTACCGCGCTCCCTGTGAGCAGTCAAACTCCCGCGTTATGTGATGCAATTTTATTTCCAAACAGTCTGTCTAGTAGTATACATTAAAGTCTTTGGTCCAATACGACGAGTCTGGGATTTGTGCCCAACATGGCGATAGGCTCGCCCCCTATCACATCATGGGACGGAAATACGCTCGGCGTAAAGTGGGTGTATTGGTTAGACTTCTGCCTACCCCTTTGGGTATTACAGGCGTCAGTCCATATGTATATGATTTAGACACTCTAACATAAATAATCTTCTCTCTTGTCACACTAATATAGAAGAATATTAGAGAAAATTCTGGCGAGGCCATGTTCTAGTTTGAAAAACAAGCCCTATTATGTGGCCTCGTCAGTTGATTTTCTGTTATATTCTCATGTATATGTCTTACAAGAAACTCTATACATATGTAAGGTGGTAGGTCCCTCGTTTGCGAGAGGCCGGCTGGGTTGATACCACCGCTTTGTCTATTTCTACCGCCAAGCAACAGTGTGTAAGCACTGTTGTGTTCCGGTGTGAATGACATTGAAGCCAGTGTAATTACTGGGCATTATGAGACTTAACACCTTATGTCTCGGGGTGACGAGCGCAGTCCAGTGTCATGCAGTGCTTTATTTAAAGTTCTGTGTGGCGTTGCTTCTGTTTATGGGTAGGCGTGTCGCTTACCATCGGGCGAGCGACCTGCTCGTCTCGTCATTCAAGAAAAAAAAAAATTATATAAGAAACACTATAATTTTACAACTAATCGTTTTATCAATAATACACGTATTTTGTGTTTATGGCCGCACCTTTAAGGATTTAAGAAAATCAAAACCAGACAAAAATATCATTAATATATATACATGAGTCTGTATCCCTGAATGTATAGGCAGAGGCGCAATTAGTGCACCCACGTTTCACCGAATTTATTTCCGTCCCATGTCATAATAGGAGAGCCTATCTCTATCCGAATTACATTCCCGGACAACTGTCTAATAAACTAGAGTTTTTAACCAGTACGGTCTAGCCGTAATGACCTACTGAGCTGAAACGTGGACACTGACCAGCGGACTGGTCCACAAGTTCAAAGTAGCTCAGCGTCCTATGGACCGAGCAATGCTTGGAATTTCTCTGGTGGATAGAATTCGGAATTAAGTCATCCGCCAGAGAACCAAAGTCATTGATATTGCTCGCAAAAATAGCACGCTGAAGTGGAAGTGGGCCGGTCATGTCTGCAGACGGACAGATGGTCGGTGGAGCAGACATGTGCTGGAGTGGAGACCACGGTTAGGCAAACGTAGTGTAGGACGCCCTGCTGCACGGTGGACTGACGACTTGAAAAAGATGTCGGGTAGCGGGTGGATGCGGGCTGCTTAAGACCGGGATGGTTGGCGCTCCCTAGGGAAGGCTTACGTCCAACAGTGGACGGCAACAGGCTTAGATAATAAAAAAATGGTTTTCAACACATACGAGTAAGTACGCAGCCATTAGACTAATGGGACGAATGAGACAAATAAATAAAATGCTCATCACTCACGATATCGTATCGTAGACTGTAAGCAAATTCTACCAAAATACCCTTTTTATCTAAACGTTTTTGTGAAGACAATCGTAATATATAACAAGGTACGGCGTGTTATCTCGTCACTAAGGAATTTTACGTGTTTCTCGTGATTTTTCTACTTTACTTATGTATGAGTTCATCCTAGCGGTTGTCGCAGACATTCCATTTGTTTTTCTAACAAGCTTTCTGCGACAAGATATCAAAAGTATTTTTATAAGAAATTCTAGCGTAAAATGGTCCATAGAACGTGATTTTAGATGTATGAGAGTATTATATTTTAGATTATTTTTTTATTCATCTGAATGATGGAACGAGCTCGTAGTTTCCGTTAAAGCAAACGATAATTAATTTATAATTAATCCGCGTGTAACTTAGTTGTTTTGTTATATCATAAGACGGTAAACGAGCAAGCGGGTCACCTGATGGTAAGTGATCTCCAACGCCCATGTACGCCCACAATATAAAAATAAACACGGGCGTGATGCCGACCTTAAAGGCAAGGGATAATTAAGAGATTAGCAAGGATTTGGGGATTTTGGATTTTCAGTCAAGAGTTGCATGCTCTTGGGTCTAGTTTCGAACCTTTGACTCTGGTCTCGAAAGCCCGTACTACTCCCCGCTGAACTATCATTTTATATACATAATATAATATATATATATATATATATATATATATTTTAATAAATTATAAAAAATGTCCCATGGAATGTAAGTGGGTAACATACTCGTATTAGGCCCAAAGACAAGTTGGTAAATTGTGTTGATTAACGGACAAAGCAGTGGCGAAACTTGGTTCCCGTTGCGGTTTGTGGGGGTTGCACGGCAAGTCGCCCCATATAATATTAAATACCGTCAAATCCATGGTATGAAAGGCGGATGGCATTAAGCCGATATAAAGCTAGGCAGAAAGGAAGATATTAAAAAAAACTGAAAAAAATCATGTGTGCAATTCACACGTGGTATAAGTGAAACTTTTAAAAAAATTTGGCTTTAAGATAATGAGACGAATGTCAAATTTCGGGTAATGTATAATGCTTCCTATCTCATTTTCTCCCACGTTAAATCTTATGAATTTATGGGCCTGTCTCTTTTTACTGCGTACACGTATACAAAACACCACGGTTGTTGTGATGCCTTTTCTCAAGCTTTGTACTACGCATGCGCCCACAACACGCATGCGCGCACAACTGTATAATGCTGTCTATTTCATTTTCTCCCACGTTAATTCTTATAAATTTATGTGTCTGTCTCTTTTTACTGTTGCTTTTTCGTTTCACTTTTTCGTTTCATCGACTTTCAAATCACAACGATGCTTAAGAAGTTTTCACTTCAAAAATGACACCTTCCGAATGCGAGGCTAAGGACCTAAGCCACCGTTTTTTTTTTATTAGTTTGAATGACGAGACGAGCAAGTCGCTCGCCTGATGGTAAGCGCCACGCCTGCTCATAAACAGAAGCAAAGAACTTTAAATAACAAAGCACTGCATGACACTGGACTGCGCTCGTCACCCCGAGACATAAGTTGTTAAGTCTCATAATGCCCAGTTATTTCACTGGCTTCAATGTCCTTCAAACCGGAACACAACAGTACGTACACACTGTTGCTTGGCGGCAGAAATAGACAAAGCGGTGGTACGAACCCAGCCGGCCTTTCGTTTCGTTTGCGAGACGAGGGACCTACCACCTTGTAACCGTTGGTTGGACCATCCGTGGTGAATGGTTAGACCGCGCTATTATACACTAATGTTTTACCACACACAATATAAAACGGTGCCTCAGTGCTGTCTGACAATTTTCAAACACAAAAATCTTTTTTTTTCATAGTATAGGCTGGCAAACGAGCAAGTGGGTCACCTGATGGTAAGCGATCTCCACCGCCCATGTACGTCCACAATATAAAAGAATTATGGACGCGTTGCCGACGTTAAAGGAAAGGGATAATAAGGGATTGAGAAGGGGAGGGGGATTTGGGCCTCCGGATATCTCACTCACCGTACGAAACGCAGCAGCAAGCTGCTACTTTACGCCGGTTTTCTGTGAGACAGTGGTAACGACCCGGACGAGCTAGCCCATTCATGCTGTAGACAAAATTCTCTACAGCGTGACTCTACCACTCGTGAAAACTATGTATGTTTCAGTAGTCAACGCCATATATTGAACGCTGAACTCAATTACATGAGTAATGGTCAAATGTGCAACATAGAACAGGTGTTCCGTATCAACGCGAACGATTTACATCATAGTATAGTACTTGTAATATTTAGACCTTATTACAATAGAGCCTTATCGAGGCTGCCTATTGTTGGCCAATTATTTAGCAACAATCGATATTGTTTCAGTAATACGAGGCGCTGTTTAATTTTAGAACACGGACAAAATCACAAAGGAGAAAATTAAATTATGTATTATATTACACTAGCTGTCCCGCGCGGTTTCTCCCGCAACAACAGCAGCTCCAACTACCGGGTCCAATTGTGAATCTAAACTAATCCAGGGCGCCACCCAAAAAAAAAACATGCAAATCGGTCCAACCGTTTGGGAGGAGTTCAGTGACATACACACGTACAATAGAATTATATATATAAAGATACGTACGCACTCACGACTATAATCCCCGAAGGGATAGATAGAAGTGTAACCAGTACACCCACATTTCGCCAAGTGTATCTCCGTCCCATGTGAGATGTGAGAGGCGAGCCTATCGCCATACCGGGTACAATTCCAGACTTCGGGCTGATACCTACTGAGCATTTCCTAATAGAAAATTCCAATACCACTTTTACCCGACCCGGAGATCGAACCCGTCCCCTCAGCGTTAGCTTCAGTCCTAACGCGTACACATTACAATTGCGCCACCGAGGCAGTCTGAAAAGTTTTATCGTTATTTTGGTGCTACGGAATTACTGACTTTGTTTTTTACAATTTCCGAACGCGGCCCGAATATCAAACACTGTATAATATAATGTAGTGTTGCGATTTAGAGAAGAGAAGCTTAAACAGTTGAGACAAATTACAGTACTGAGTTTTAATAAATCAATATAACAGTTGACTTCACAATTTACACAATTGACAGACGAAGTTGAAATGATTGGCAGAATTCTTAGAAATCACAGAATTTTCGAATTATAATTATTATTCACAAACTAGACCTTGTAGATTGCATTTTGGAGAGTGTGCAATATAATAACTGCATAATTTGATTCCTCCTTCCCCATTCCATCATCGGACGGAATACGGCAAAACGCGCATCAAACGCTTTTCCTCCACCTTGATCATACGGACTGCCAAGATGTGGAACTAGTTGCCGAAATCTTTGTTCCCCGATAAATATAATCTGGGTGTCTTTAAGTTACGAGTGAATCGTTTTTTGCTCAGGAAGCTTGCTTAATCTTAGGCCACATCATCGCTCACCATCAGGCGAGATGGTGGCAAAACGCAAGACTATTACGTATAATAAACTAATCTATTTTTTTCTGTCCTAGCCGGCAAAGTAAATAACATCTGATGGTATTTGTAAGTGCACTCCAAATATCATGTCAACTTTCGAGAGACACAAGAATTATGCTGGCCTTCAGTCACACCGACTAACTTCGTAGTGCGATTCATCAGAACAAGCCATGACGTCCATATTACACCATAATGGTGGTCGCAATCTAATTCCTCCTACCAGAAACTGTGTGTGAAATACCAAAGAGTCGACCATATCATACACAAAACATATATACGTCCCAAAGTACGCACTATTAGTAGGTATGATCGAGATAATCCGAGCTCCGCTTGCTAATTAAGCAAATAACCTGCGTAATGTTAAAGCACGTGACTGCTGTACTGATTTCATTAAACAAATCGACATTTATATTGTACAGCACGTGAGGGAGTCACGGACGCGTATGTACAAAATACGGTTTCGAAACGGTGAGATTTTACTACTGAATATGATCGTTTGAGCGATTTAACAGCTTTGCATTTTTTATTCTTGAACGACTAAGTATCATCTTCCCGGTCTTAAGAAAACTATTATTAAAACTAGTTTATATTATTAAGTATCACATAGTATTATTATGACACAATATTGATTCGTCACCAGAGAACTTAATAATACTGCGTAAATACACTTACAGAGAAGTCGCGTGTTCGATTCACGCACTAAGGCAAGTATGTATGATGCACAAATATTTGGTTCAGGTCTGGGTGTTGTGGGACCGCAAGTCCCTCGTAGTTCCCGATACCCACGATACAGGTTAACCTAGTGAGGGGTCGAGACTATGTGTGACTGTTGGGTGTATTTATTATTATTAAGGCTTCCGTGTATCTCGCTCACCGTACGTAACGCAACAGCAAGCTGCTACTTCGAGCCGTAAACAAAAGTGTATTCAGCGTAATAGCTACACTCGCACCGACGCAATAAACTATAAATAAATACATACATACGCACTGACTCCAGTAATCCTCGAAGGGATAGGCAGAGATGTAACCAGTACACCCACATTTCGCCGAGCGTATCTCCGTCCCATCATGTGAGTGGGCGAAGCATAGATGTGACAGAAAAACCCCAATATCACTTTTACCCGACCCGTGGATCGAGCCCGAGACCTCAGCGTCAGCTTCAGTAGTATCACGTACGCATTACAACTGCGCCACCGAGGCAGTCTAAGCTATAAAGTGATATATTAATGTATTATTGTACTAAGTGAGATAGGTCTGTCAAAAGACTATGGAGTACATACGCACTCACGCCTGTAATCCCCGGAGGGGTAGGCAGAGGTGTAACCAGTACACCCACATTTCGCCGAGCGTATCTCCGTCCCACAATGTGATAGGGGGCGAGCCTATCGCCATACCGGGCACAAATTCCAGACTCCGGGCTGATACTGAGCATTTCGTAATAGAAAAACCCAATACCACTTTACCCGACCCGGGGATCGAACCCGAGACCTTAGCGTTAGCCTCAATCGTAACGCATACGCATTACAACTGCGCCACCGAGGCAGTCTATGGAGTAGTATTTGTATTTACGCGTCCAACAGAGCGCACATAAATGCTAATTTCATTAGTCACTCCATGCGTTTCGTCACGTCCCGACGCTCATTAAACTAACTCACGGGAGCATGTCTTACAAACGAAAGGTGTGGGGTTCGACTTATTCGATTCATTGGATAATCCCTCAAAGCAAAAATTTTGATACTTTTTGAAGTGAAAACTTCCTTAGCATCGTTGTGATTTGAAAATCGATGAAACGAAAAAGAGAAAGTCACATAAATTCATAAGATTTAACGTAGGAGAAAATGAGATAGGAAGCATTAAACAGTTGTGCGCCCATGCGTGTTGTGCGCGCATTTTAAAGATGTAGGGTAAACGCAGCTATTAACGACCCATCGAAAATCGGCAGGTATTACCGACCTATAAATAAATTTGCATTTTATACGTTTCTACAAACATTTCAGCTACAAGTATTAGAGAAAATACGCATGTTTATTCATTAACTATCATATAAACTAACTTTAGTATACCTGAACATTCAGGAAAAAGGTAAAATACGTCAATTACTGTGACGACAGCGAGAGGACAGGCTGTTCCATACTGGCCCTTGTTCCATCAGGCAAGTTCGTAAATGATTTTATTAGGAGTTTTTAACCATAATATTAATACCTACACTTATTCTGTATTATTAAATATGTTAAGTTATGTGTAAATTATTCATTTCATATATTTTTATCATTTTGAAGGCTAAAATATGATATTTAAATAGAACGGTATTAGCTTCATCAATTTTATTTATGGCAGCTATTACCGATCGCTGGGTCGGTTATGGTAATAATAATAATAATAATACACCCAACAGTCACACACATAGTCCTGACCCCACACTAGGTAAACCTGTGTCGTGGGTATCAGGAACTACGAGGGACTTGCGGTCCCACAACACCCAGACCCGAGACCAATATTTGTGGTTCACACAAACATTTGTCTCAGTGTGGGAATCGAACCCACGGCCTCTCGCTTCGCAGCCGACTACTCGCCCGCTGCGCCACGGAGCTGTCAAAGGAACATTATTAGTTGTTATATGTTGTTGTTTGCATTCTATTTTCCGTTGATGTGTGACAATAAAGCAAATAATTTTATATACCATTTTAATCTCCCACAATTGATCTTTTTATAAATCTATTAGCGACATAGTATATTTTGCCTAGTTTACTCCCTATACCTATCCTACCCGTGCTATATTTACTACGTAATATTAAATTATTCAAAGATTGCTATTGTAACTTAGCATCAATTAATTGCATTTTTCCGTGGAAAAAGGTGGACACTTATATACACTTTTTCTTATATCAATCAGCAACAATCTCTGTTATATTTAGAAAAGCCATTTGAATAAAATGACTTCGTTAATACCTGCGTTTACCCTACGCGACTCAGGAATGAACTCTATTTTTTACTTTATAAACACTGTTGTTCTATAGTAACTTGTAGTTATAACTTAATGGATTCGCAAGTTCAGATAAGCTTAACAATACACAATCATTGTGCTTCATTTACTTCCCTCCCAAAACAAAGCAAAATGACGCGAAGATCAAAAGCGTACGGGTTCGGCTAGTCGTTCAATTTGCATGAAATAGTCCTTTTGTCAGCTCTGCCAAAATAGATTTCGAAGACAAGTTAATGCTACGACCTTTCTGGAAACTATAATATACAAGTATGAGTGGTAGAGCCACGCTGTAGATACTTTTGTCTACAGCATGTATGGGTCGGCTCGTCCGGGTCATTACCACAGAAAACCGGCGTAAAGTAGCAGCTTGCTGCTGCGTTTCGTACGGTGAGTGAGATATCCAGAGGCCCAAACCCTTTCCCCTTCCCAATCCCTTAATTATCCCTTTCTTTTAAGGTCGGCACCGCACCCATGATTCTTTTGGTATTATGGGCGTACATGGGTGGTGGAGATCACTTACCATCAGGTGACCCACTGGCTCGTTTGCCGGCCTATGCAATAAAAAAACATGTTACAGAAAGATGTGGTCATATTTAAGAGTCGTTACATACTCCTGACAATAAGTGTATGTACGGGTCTTAACAAACACTAGACATCTCAAAAATTTACGCTTATTTTAATTACTAGTTTGTTACTGTTGACTGCCTCGGTGGCGCTGTTGTAATGCATATGCGTTACGATTGAGGCCAACGCTTAGGTCTCGGGCTCGATCCCCGGGTCGGGTAAATTGGTATTGTGTTTTTCTATGAAGAAATGCTCAGTATCAGCCCGGAGTCTGGAATTTGTGCCCGGTATGGCGATAGGCTCGCCCTCTATTACATCGTGGGACGGAGATACGCTCGGTGAAATGTGGGTCGCTAATTTATTTAGCATTATAACAAAGAACACCTAATTCGGAATACACATTCTATGGAAAGTGTGTTAAAAAAGGACGAAACAATAAAAAAAGTCTACAAAGAAATAAATGTTAACGAGAGGTCCCTCTAAATACGTCATTAGCGTTCGACAAGATTAGCGATGTGTTTTTACTAAATGTTTTTTCTTCCATTAATAGGGTTGGCAGCGGAAAATATATATTTTTTATCAATTTATATGTTATTCTGCAGCTGGTTCTGCGTTTTAAAGCATGTCACTGTGCTTGTAGTAATACTTAACTATTATTCCATAACTCAGAAGCGCGAGCGGAAAAAAACCAGACCGAACTACTACTTCATTTGTTTTATTGCAATAGTGATAACTAGGGGACAAAATTAACGACAAAATCTTTAAATTAATTTGTAAATTCACAAAAAACAGCAAATATAGCAAACAAATATTTTTAAGATAATTAGATATCTTTTTTTCTAGGCCGAGATAACTTAGCGAATGGAAACGGCCTTAGCTTGCATCAGATAAACGAGCGTGTGAAGCTCTCCAGCAGATACACAAGTGGTTGGAACTAGTTCAAGGCGGCTTCAGCCGGCACGGCCTGTATTCGTATCGTCATATATCTATTTCACACGCATGCCAAACCTTTACATATTCCAACACGTGATTCGGGTGTTTTGGCAGATTGAAGCTGATTTTAGATTTATAAACAATGCATTGCACACAAGATTTCACAAGGTGGTAGGTATCCTATAGGGGTGGGCAGAGACTATGGATTTCCACTTACGCGGTCCTGACATACAACTTTAGCTTCATCTACTTTCATTAATCTCTTCATGCTCGTGTTATTGTAATGTATTTAATTTAAAACTTCTTAGTGTCAACCCTGCGTCGGTGATGACTCGTTACCGGCTACACTAATTCCGCCATTGATTTGTATCTACACGAGGTGCGGGTGGTATCCCCTACCAATGTCACTATAGTACGTAAGTGAAGATAATTAAACTTACTTTTGCTCTTTTCTCTGTTTGTTTTTTATTACCTTAAACTGGTAGAAATGAGCAGGTCTCTCGCCTGATGGTAAGCCAATGCCTGCCCATAAACAGACACAATACTAAATACCACCTTATCTCGTCTCTGCATCACCCACAGGCAGACTGGTAGAGAATGCCTTTGGCATTAAGTCCGCCTTTATACATGTTATGCATATAAAGTTTAAATAAATAAATTAATAGAACTTGGAGTTACTTAACACTGGAAGGTTACTGGACTGTGCCCGTCACCCCGAAACGTAAGATGTTAAGTCTTATTATGCCTAGTAATTGCACTGGCTTCAATGCCCTTCAAACTGAAACACAACAGTGTTTACACATTGTTGTTTGGCGGCAGAAATAGACAAAGTGGTGGTACCAACTCAGACAGCCTCTCATGTCTTTGTCATTTTTTATTAATTTATATTTGTTATTACAAAAACTTATCCGTAAGATGGATTTTGCCGCGCACAACAAAAGGTATACGGTGCGGCATACCCGCATCATTTACAAGCCTGCGTGGTCTCGGATCCATTTCGTTCGTTTCAGTCGAGTCTTCAAATATACAGTGTTTTTTAGAA
The DNA here is from genome assembly GCA_905332985.1 of Mimas tiliae. Lineage (NCBI taxonomy): Eukaryota > Metazoa > Arthropoda > Insecta > Lepidoptera > Sphingidae > Mimas > Mimas tiliae. The sequence goes on from HG995249.1 coordinate 1,468,732, forward strand.
TGTCTCTCACGGTGGATATTTTAATTTTTATTGGATTGCACTTACCACCAGGTGGAGTTAGTCACTTTGCCGTGCCAGAATAAAAAATGGTCTCAAAAATATTGTGAAATAGTAGACAATATTTTTTTTTATGGCATAGGCGGGCAAACGAGCATGTGGGTCACCTGATGGTAAGTGATCTCCACCGCCCATGTACGCCCACAATACCAAAAGAGTCATGGGTGCGTTACCGACCTTAAAGGAAATGGATAATTAAGGAATTGGGAAGGGGAGGGGGTTTGGGCTTCCGGATATCTCACTCACCGTACGAAACGCAACAGCAAGCTGCTACTTTACGCCGCTTTTCTGAGAGACAGTGGTAATGATCCGGACGAGCCAGCCCATACATGCTGTAGACAAAAGTGTCTACAGCGTGGCTCTACCACTCCTAAAAGAGTTCCTTGCTTGCCGCGTTTGAAAACACTGTATAACCTTGAAATTACAAATTTTATAATGTTTAGGTTAGTAGTACTCTATTAATAATTTGTAATTGTGTAAAAAAAAAAAAATTTTTAAATAGATATTGTAGATTCAATACATATTTAGTTTTTTTTTATTCTGAGTTGTATTTAACGAAATATCGCTTTCAAATGAAATCCTTTATTCAATAATTAGGCCGCCAAGTGCACTTTTACACATCAAGTTTAGAATCTACTAGCGCTTCACAAATGCCCACTGGTCTGAGAAGAAGCACCAAGAAACTAGGCCGTAGGTCTTTTATTTGTTTCAATAAAGAGGAGCACCAGCAAAGTACAGCATTTTAACAAGCATCATGGTAGGGGCATCGTTCAACCACCGACATGGATTACCAGCGGTGGGATTACGTTCCGCCGATTCATAGGTTCGATGCCCGCGCGATAATGGTGGATTAGCGCGGGAAATTCAAGAAAACTCTAATGGATTGGACGCGCCACGCTTGTTTTGTCCCACTGTTTACCACTCAACACGGTTTACTCGCTTATGTTCTGGGAATCAACTTGATTATTATTGGTTACAAGTTAAATGTAAATCCCAAAGACTCTGACTTCTATACCAGATGATAATAATTTGGATTAATCTAAAATATACATACATTTTTCAAGTGAAAACTTCTTTAGCCGCGTTGGGCACTTTTTGCTAGGGGAAAATCTCGTGCGTTCGCGTCACCGACATGCTTATAGCAGTATATCTGTAGCTATACAGCTGACGTATTGTGCAACATTAGTGCTGTGTATATCTTATAAGTGAAATTGAATGGATTGGATGGCGCTGAGGTCACGGGTTCGATTCCCGGGTCGGGTAAAGTGGTATTGGGTTTTTCTATTACGAAAATGCTCAGTATCAGCCCGGAGTCTGGAATTTGTGCCCGGTATGGCGATAGGCTCGCCCCCTATCACATTAGGGACGGAAATACGGTCAGCGAAATGTGGGTGTACTGGTTACACCTCTGCCTACCCCTTCGGGGATTACAGGCGTGAGTGCGTATGTATGTATGAATGGATTTAGTGAAAAGTGCAATGCGTATATATTGTGCATTGTTGAAATAGTGTTTTTGTTTGATTATTATTTAATCGTTTAATTGTAGAATCATTGTACTCTACAATAGTGAGAACTAAAACCATATAAACATGAATATAATTGTTGCTCGGAGTGTGAGATAAGAAAACCATTCAAACATTATGAAATTTCAAATTTTTATACTATAAATTCTAAGTTTTCACTTCTATCGGCAGTCTTTACAACAGCCAATTTTTTTAAATTATTTTTACGTTTATACAACGTGTTACAGAAAGGTGTGGTCATATTTTAGGGTCATTACATACACCTTACAATTAGTACTTATGTACCGGACCTTTTCAAAACCAAAACATCCTAAAATTTCACGTTTATTTTAATCTCTCGTTTATTCAGATCGATAAGATTGATGACATCACTATTAATTATTATGAACGACACTCACTTTTAATAAACTTGAATAAGATGTACGTAATTCTACGGACATAGGTACGTAACTTGTAATTTAAACACAAATTAACACCTGAAAGAGACTGTGTGCTGAAGACGATATAGGTACCATCCTCTTAGATGCATTTTAAAGACTTCATTCTCGGATCTTCCATCTATGAATTTGGCTTAATGCAGTCGACGATCCCCTTAAAAGCTGTTATCAGTTACACCAACACAAAGTACCAATACATAATACTTATTTTTAGTCAAATACAACATATTTTTTGAACTCGTAATCATACTACATAAAATCAGAAATTGCCGAACTGACTGCGTCAAATAAACATTGACATTTGACAACTGTTTAATGTTTTTTGAATTATAAAATAATGAAATGAAAGTAGGTCTATCATTGTTTATCATTTAGTGTTGTGCAAAATTGTAAGTCGATATCGACATGTTACTCATTCGATACAAAAGAAAATTCTATAATTATAGTCCTAGAAATGCAATCGGATTTGGTACTATGGGGAATAAATACTTAGGCCCTACACTATACATTGCTTAAATTTGCCCACCCCTTTCTATAACACGTTGTATATGTAAAAATGTTATCGCCTCATTGGTTTCATGACGTACTTAGGCTGAGAAACTGTTGATAATCAGGGTTTAGTTTATAATCTATGTTTGAGTTTCGGTTCGAAAAAACACACGAGTTACCCGGGATTGGAATTTTAAAATCAGCAATTGCTCACTATGTATTGTATGCTATGACATATCTAATTTACACAAAACTCACAGACACACACACATACACTCACACACTACTGCTTCTGGTTGACATTCGTCGAACAACATCAAGGGCCGAGATGTAAACCAGCGCCAAGCACTTAGTGTTTGGCATATGCTGATTTGGATCCTTTTGGCGCGGTCGTGATGGGACATATATCGTATACAATGGGTGGGTACCCCTCCTACTACTTATAAAAATATTTTTCTTCATAATAATGCCATGCCAATAAACGTTTTTTTTCTTTCTGACTAGTAGTATAATAAAACAATATTTCAAAGAATCTTAATCACGTCCGAGCAAGCTAACATGCAGCACAAAAGCTACTTATCAATATTATAAAATTGCACAATTGAATAACATTAAATCTGTCAAGTCGCTGTTGCCGCGCCCGCGCCTGCGCCCGCACCCGCTCGTGCCATTGTTCGCTTTCAGCTAAATAAATGATATTCTACTGATAGTCCTTTAAATATAGCCATAGAGAGTATAGAATAGTCATCTTATTACATCTAAATACAGATTGAGTAAGGTGCCCAATCGTATTTCGAGTACGGTCCCGTGGACTGGCCAATACGAATTAGCTTCTTTTTTTATTAGCTTAAGTAACGAAACAAGCAGGTCGCTCGCCTGATGGTAAGCGCAACGCCTGCCCATAAATGAAAGCCACATCAAACAGCACTTTGAATTACAAAAAACACTGCTTGGCATTGAACTGCGCTGGTCATCCCGAGACATAAGTTGTTAAGTCTCCTAATGCCCAGTAATTTCACTGGCTTCAATGTCCCTCAAATTATACTCTATATCAGGTAATCTACTTGCTTATTCATACATACACACTCACGCCAATAATCCCCGAAGGGGTAGGTAGAGGTGTACCAGTACACCCACATTTCGCCGAGCATATCTCCGTCTCATGATGTGAAAATAGAAGGCGATCCTATCGCCATACCGGGCACAATTCCAGACTCCGGGCCTATACTGAGCATTTCGTTATAGAAAAATCCAATATCACTTTTACCCAACCCGAGGATCGAATACGAGACCTCAGCGTCAGCTTCAGTCGTAACACGTAGGCATTACAACTGCGCTACCAAGGCAGCCACATTTTTTTTACGGCATAGGCCGGCAAAAGAGCAAGTGGGTCACCTGATGGTAAGTGATCTCCACCGCCCATGTACGCCCACAATACCAAAAGAATCATGGGTACGTTGCCGACCTTAAAGGAAAGGGATAATTAAGGAATTGGTAAGGGGAGGGGGTTTGGGCCTCCGGATATCTCACTCACCGCTGCAGCAAGCTGCTACTTTACGTCGGTTTTCTGTGAGACAGTGGTAATGACCCGGACGAGCCGGCCCCTACATGCTGTAGACAAAAGTGTCTACAGCGTGGCTTTACCACTCATAACATACAGTAAATATACTTTTTAAGGTAGATTACGTCAACTGTAACATTTTTACATTTACTAGTCGGTATCTCTTATGCGAGAGTCCATCTGGATAGGACACCGCTTTGCCTAGCAGCAAAGTATAAGCGTTGCTCTGTTCAGGTTTGAAGAACATTGGAGCCAGTAAAATTACTGGACATTTAAAATACGTAATAAAATCTTGTCTCGGGATGACGAGCGCAGTGTAGTACTTTGTAAGTTCTGAGTACTATTTATGGGCTGGCGAGTGAAATGCTCGTCTCGCCATGAAGTTATAAAAAAATCCTTTTTTAAAAAAACTTCTTTCGTTATACTTTACTATAAAGACGTTACCTCATCCAGTAAATGTATGCGGCGACATTAGAGCGCGGCTCGCGAACCCATCGTAAATCTGCGCGCGCGCACAATACTCGCCATTCAGAGCTATTTATATGTCCACTGTCTCCTCCTCCTCATATACTCCTGCATCATGTGACTAGATGACATCGTTAAACTGCGAGGTAACCACGCTCTGCCACTTATATACCTCAATACGTTTTTTCGAATGGATTTGTGCTTTTATAGCTTATATTACTTTTACAGTTTCACCTGACAATAAAGCGCTCTAGCCAGAAATATTTGTAATCTTAGTAGCGATTAAGCACAGAGGCTCCTTATAGAAGGCTCAGATCTCAGCTTGAGCAATCGCTGGGAGTATAGTTTAGGGCCGTCTCTGCACATCATTGTGCCGGCGGTCAGTTGTGGGAGTTCTTCGGACTGGCAGGCGTGTCCTATGTCGGGGTCGCGTATTATTGTTGCGATTCGGGTTGGGCGTGGAAAGTGCTGCTTCGATAGCAACTGTGATGGAGTCGTTGGGATCTGCCAAACATGTTTGGGACGACGACGGAGGAAAACCCCAATACTTGCTAGGCAATCACTTAGTGGTGGCCCCAACTCATTTATTCTCTAGCTCTTATCGTATCGAAATAGTTTTTAATCCATAAGACTTGTTTGTACATAATGTGTGTTTAAGAGCAAATAATTTGGTAAGTTGCGAGGACATTCGGCGGATTTGATGAAGATCTTGTAATCACCGGGAGTGTTTTTGCGCGGGGCCGCATTCACGATATTTAAAGTGGGCAAAAGCAAATAATAAGGACATTTCATAAATTAATGGATCGGTTTGAATGCAGGTTTTTTCGCTTGAAAGGTGATTTGATCGAGATAGTTCTTAACTATAATAATAATAATATAATAATAAATACACCCAACAGTCACACACATAGTCCTGACCCCACACTAGGTTAACCTGTATCGTGGGTATCATGAACTACGAGGGACTCGCGGTCCCACAACACCCAGACCCGAAACAAATATTTGTGGATCACACAAACATTTGTCTCGGTGCGGGAATCGAACCCACGGCCACTCGATTCGCAGCCAGCTACTCGCCCGCTGCGCCACGGAGGCTGTCTGAACTATGAAAGTTACTATTAAACCATTTTTTATACATAGGCCGGTAAACGAGCAAGTGAGTTACCTGATGGTAAGTGATCTCCATTGCCCATGTACGCCCACAATACCAAAATGATCATGGCCGCGTTGCCTTAAAGGAAAGGGATAAATAAGGGATTGGGAAGGGGATGGGGATTTAGGCCTGCTGATAACTCACTCACCGTACGAAACACAGCAGCAAGCTACTTTACGCCGGTTTTCTGTGAGACAGTGGTAACGACCCGGACGAGCCGGCCCATTCATGCTGTAGACAAAACTGTTTACAGCGTGGCTCTACCACTCAATAATTTCAAAGTTATAGATATTTTCCTAATTGGCTACAGGGTTTTTGTGGAAGACAACATAAAATATTCTATTTAAATCAGACTTTAATGTATACTACTAGACGGGCTGTGTAGAAGTAAAATTGCGTCATAAATCACGGGAGTTTGACAGGTCACAAACAGTGAGCGCGATAGGGGTTCTAGTCGAGAGTAAGCGAGATGGTAATATTGAGTTACGGTCAATTGACCGCAACTTTGTGGTACAATTTCTATGTACCGCCCAGCTTGTCTAGTAGTACACATTGATTTCTTTGATTTAAATACGTTATTATGATTTTCTCACATCTTCGTAAATTCTGTGACAACAAACATGTGTACTTGAGGAATCCTGTTGGCGGGACAATTACACGCAGTTACAGTCGGCTTGTGGTGAATAATTATAATTTATTACGAGTCATTAGTGCCAAATTACATCATTACACGAACCAGTGCGTTCAGCAGGCCAATTCTCGTAATTTTAAATGTAAACATAGATCGTAATGAGATTGAATGTAGAATAAAACTTATAATATAATATAATACAACGGTATAATGCTAATGCTAGGTGAATTTGACGTTGATTATTGGCTTAAGAGAATGCCATTTGCAACTTTGTTAACGCTGAGACTAGATCGGAATGATATTTTGAACATTTAAAATTACGAGAATTGGCCTCCTGATGGCGGATGCCGCGAGCGGAGACTGGGCCGTCCCCCTTCTGCACAATTTTATGTACAGCTATTTAAATTATGTTTGTAATAAGCTCAACGCTTCACTGCAACCCATGCTGATTGCAATAGTCAGTAGCAATTACGATTTAGCTAAAAATTCCTATCGTCTAAAAGTCTATTGCCTACTTAGGTTGAGAGACCGTAAGATCCAGAGTTAAAGTCCCAGGTCGGGCAATCATAATTGTGTTTGCATACATAAGCTCAGAATTCTAGTTGCCCCTCTGTCTGCCCGTTCAGGAATACAGGCTTAGCCTTTATATGTATGTAAAATGCATAAAATATATTCGAATGCTACACCCGTGATAATATGACGCGACGCGGCAAGTTTCATATAATTTCAATATTATGTTCCAAATGTTCGTCAAAAGCTGAACTAGAACTGGATGTTTACTTTTACATCTTATTCTCCATTATATACTGCTACATCTTTCTTTCTGCCTGGCGGTATATATAATAAAATAAATACACCCAACAGTCACACACATAGTCCTGACCCCACACTAGGTTAACCTGTATCGTGGGTATCAGGAACTACGAGGGACTTGCGGTCCCACAACACCCAGACCCGAGACAAATATTAGTGGATCACACAAACATTTGTCTCGGTGCGGGAATCGAACCCACGGCCTCTCGCTTCGCAGCCGGCTACTCGCCCGCTGCGCCACGGAGGCTGTCAAAATCCCGGCTTAATGCCAGGTCCGTCTTCTCGTATCATAGATTTGACGGTATTTAGTATATTATATGGGCGCGACAAGCCGTCTGAACCTGCATCGGGAACCAAGTTTCACCATTACTCGTCTGTTAATCAGCAGAGTGTACCACGTGCAAGTGAGGTTAGCTTTGGGCCTAAGATGTTGGTGACCCATATAATATTATTAATGTTAATGCATAACAGTAATAATAATATGTTACTGTTAATATTAGGGTATCTTGTACATGAACATTTATAATTTAGTTAATTTAACAAACACATGTTTCCAATTCTCTAAAAACAGAAGAAGATAACAATAAACATTTACGCAATAAGGTAAACAAACATACATGACAGATATTGTATAAAATCACTAATAATTTACACCACTCAAAAATCTAGGACGCATTGTAATAGTCTTTACTATAAATATAAATCATAATGTCTGTCTATTAGTCCCAAATCATGACACAGAGGACAAAATAAATGGTAGGTCCCTCGTATGCGAGAGGTTGTCTGGGTTGATACAACCACTTTATCTATTTCTGCTGCCAAGCACCAATGTTTGTTTTTCATTGCCTAGATAGGCAGACGAGCAGACGGCCCACCTCATGGTAAGTGGTTACCGCCTACCGGTATGGACCTCAGCAATGCCAAAGCACAGCCAAGCCGCTGCCTACCGTTGAAGGAAAACATTGTTAAAGTAAGCATGTTGAATTCCAGTTTGAAGGACATTGAAGCCAGTGATATTACTGGACTTTATGAGACCTTATATCTCAGAGACACAAGCACGGTGTAGTATAATGCAGTAATTATAAAAGCAAGTGGTAGGCACGAGGCGAGCGAGATCGTACCTACGTAGTACCTACCACGTAGTCTCTACATTCAGACAAATAAATACGGGTGTAATATAAATACCGGAGCAAACCCGCGTAAAACAATAGTTGGTAACCTACGTAGGACATACTGGATGACTGGCACTCGACCTATTAAAACAGTTCAAAGAAACGGTCGAACAAAGAGCAGACGGTGATGCAGCACTCGCCTGTTTCTATCAATCATACTTTAAATCATCTCCAACCTAACACAACTCTTGGATGTTTAAATGTTCAATTAACAAGAATGTCCCCCAGTTACGTAGATTCGTAGTTTATTATACGATGTACCTACTTTCATCAGATTGATTTTAGTTTCGTTTGTTTAGTTCTGGACCAATTAACAATACTTAATAATAGAACTTTACTTATGAAATTGGTGTTCGGTACAAAAATAGTTGAAGTTCTAAGGTTAAAGAATATTTTTTACATACGCACTCACGCCTGTAATCCCCGAGGGGTAGGCAGAGGTGTAACCAGTACACCCACAATTCGCCGAGCGTATCTCCGTCCCATGATGTGATAGGGGGCGAGCCTATCGCCAAACCGGGCACAAATTCCAGACTCCGGGCTGATACTAAGCATTTCGTAACAGAAAAACCCAATACCATTTTACCCGACCCGGGGATCGAACCCGAGACCTCAGCGTTAGCCTCAATCGTAACGCGTACGCATTACAACTGCGCCACCGAGGCAGTTTTTTTACTATCAATCAAAGCAACCAACTATGCTATCGATGCATATTTGCCAGCGCTGTGGCAATTTATCAAGGCCTACCTTGAAGAAACCGACTGTACGGGAGGCAAAAAACTCTTCAAAGGTATTTTGTACTGGCTGTCAGGTATTATTTTTATCCCGCCAAAAAGTTGTCCAAATATATTATATAATTACCTTCAACCGCCAAACATGTATGAATCTGGAAAAGGGGAAGAAATGCGTCAGGTTCGTAGATTGTGGGACTTTATTTTCTCTGCCTACCCCATGGGATATAGACGGATAGAAAGAAAACCTCATGGTATATAGGCTTGATTGTATGTAATAGTAAAGGGACATCTATCCCCCACTGAGTATCCTAAGTCCATCCCCATGCGTATAATATAAAGAAAGCCAACGGCCGTGACGGAGTTTGCCCAGGACCAACACGACAGCAGCGGGCAATTTCGCCGAATGTTCAACTGAAGTGCAGGCTGTTTGTTTGCCCACAAACGTCCCCGAGGACTTGGCGCACTCATATTACATACCTTTGTTTATGAAGGATTTCTACGATCTTACGTTAAGATTTATTTGGTCTTTGTGGATATACTCTTAGGGATTCTTGGCGTTATTGTCTTCGACAGCCATCGTGGCGTAGCGGGCGAGTAGCCGGTTGCGAAGCGTGAGGCCGTGGGTTCGATTCCCGCACCGAGCCAAATGTTTGCCTGATTCACAAATATTTGTATCGGGTCTAGGTGTTGTGGGTTGGCAAGTCCCTCGTAGTTATTGATACCCACGATACAGGTTAACCTAGTATGGGGTCAGGACTATGTGTGTGACTGTTTGGTGTATTTATTTATTTATTTATTGTTTTCGTTTTGATTGACGAAACAAATATATATGGTGAGTATGAATGGTACAGTTGGGAGGGGAAGGCCTCGGCGAACTTTCATAGATCATGTTGGAGATATTCTCGAGAAATGCCAGCTCAGGAGTACCATAAACCGACGTGTATGTATGAAATAAATAATGAAACTTTGAATTACTGACTATTGACTGCCTCGGTGGCGCAGTTGTAATGCATACGCGTTACGACTGAGGCCGACGCTGTGGTCTCGGGTTCGATCCCCGGGTCAGGTAAAGTGGTATTGGGTTTTTCTATTACGAAATGCTCAGTATCAGCCCGGAGTCTGGAATTTGTGCCCGGTATGGCGATAGGCTCGCGCCCTATCACATAAGGGACGGAGATACGTTTGGCAAAATGTGGGTGTACTGGTTACACCTCTGCCTACCCCTTCGGGGTTACAGGCGTGAGTGCGTATGAAAACTTTGAATTACAAAGCACTGCATGGCATTGGCCTGCGCTCGTCACCCAGAGATATAACGTTAAGTCTCATAATGCCCAGTAATTTCACTGGCTTCAATGTCCGTCAAACCAGAACACAACAGTGCTTACGCACTGCTGCTTGGTGGCAGAAATAGATAAATCAGTGTTACCAACCCAGACGGCCTCTCCTAGAGACCTTACCACCTTGGTAAAATATGTTTACCATCTCATAACCGAAAATAGCTCCTAGGTTATCTGGCAGAGATCGCTTTAAGCGATAAGACCGCCCATTGTGTTTTGCTCGCTATTTGTACTAATTTTTATTCTTGTTTTCTGTAAATGTGTATGCAATAAAGAGTTTTGTATTGTATTATATAACTCCGTCATCCATTTCAAAATAAGCAAGCCACTCACAACCAAACTTATCGAACATTTCCCTCCAAGTCAAGAACAAGTCCCCTCATTGAATTATTTACGGTCAAAACTTCCCTAAAAGTGTTCTATGTCAACGTAGTTTCCAACCGGGAATTTTCTTGTTACGTGAAAATATTTTCCCCGCAGTTGTGAAACGTTGTTACGAGTGGGCAGTGGGTAGCCAATAACCATCCTCGTGGCGGATAGAAAAAATAACTCACTATATTTTTTCACAATTCCCCTTTGCAATACCTCAGGAGGCCAATTCTCGGAATTTTAAATGTTCAAAATATCATTCCGATCTAGTCTCAGCGTCAAGAAAGTTGCAAATGGCATTCTCTTAAACCAATATTCAACGTCAAATGCACCTAGCATTAGCAGTAGCATTATACCGTTTTGGTTTTAGTCAACTTTTATTCTACATTCAATCTCATTACGATCTATGTTCACATTTGACGTTTGATTTGGCCTCCAGGGCCCGATGCGACTGTCCTTTGGATGAAAACACACGGCTGTGTATTGCGAGCTTGTTGCTGGCGTGAAAAAGGAATTGTAATGCGATCCAAATATGACTAGGAATGATGTTCTTCCATATTGTGAGTCCTTAACGTACGAACTGGCCTAATTTCAATGGATTTTATTACACTAAGGCATAGTCAAATTTACATCTATATATATAAAGGCGAAAGACCATCACTCACTGATTAATCAAGATTTCTTAAGAAATACATGAAATGTCATCAGATGATAGCTTGTGTAATGTAGGTGCTCGCTAAGAAAAGATTTTTGGAAATTTTCATTATAAGGGAGGAAAAGGTTTAGCTTAATTTTGTATGAAACTTTAATGGAACGGAATACAGCTGTAAATTGAGCACAGATATTGCTAATTAAAACACATGTGTTTCATAAATATCCTGCAAAAAAAGAAAAAACAAGTTATGTAAATATAATTAATATTTTTCTTTGCAAATCGTACTTTTCAAGTGACAGTTGATAGGTCGAGATAATTAAAGTTCTTATTTGGATCGCATTATACCTACATGTTTTCTTTTAAATAAATCGACAAGAAAATCACCTCAATGTAGATTAAAAAGCGGCGATGGGCTAGCTGATATGGACATGGATGATTGTGATATGGATGCAAAGATAATCGCGTGTTCGACAACAGGCACTGGCTTTTCGAAGTTACGTTGTGTGCAATATTATTTGACCGGCAGCGACATAGGCACCGACTCTAAAGAAACCTATAGAAATTGTTATTTCTGACTTTTCAGTGTTTTTATTTTGAAGTCGGTTTCAAAGTATTGTTAAACGTTTATTTTTAAAGCTTTTTATAAGATATCAAGCGTTCCCATCTGTAAGAACGCGCCGTGTGTACACACACACGACTGCATTCCCCACAGTAGTTCTAATATAGGTATACCGTATAATCGGTTTATATCAGCGGTGCTCACAAACGGGATATTTCTCAAAATATAAAATATTGTGTTCCTTTAGTTTTTTTTTTAATTATTTATTTACTGGAAAACCGACAGCTAAATATAATATAATAAACTACAACTTAGAAACTAATTACCATTTACTGGTTCTCACGTATAATAGGTAATAAGTATATAAAACTAAAAATAAGTAGAGGTTCAGAAATAGTACATGATATAGACAACGTCACAATATTATTGTCCTGAAATGAAATGAAATAGTTTTATTAATCATGTAGGCAATTAAAATAGCGCTTATGACAAGTCAGTACAAAATAAAGAAACTTATGTATAAAAATCATATCAACTAATGTATACATAACATACATAGCATCGTCAAATACACTAGGCAATTACACTAAATTGTTTAGTTGTTGTCTTTTTATTTTACATTATTAACAGTATTTGTAATATGGAAACGTCCATTATTAATTATTAAATATTTTGAGTCGGTATGGACCACTGCATTTACCTAAACGGCACGAGTTTTAAAACTACCACCGGATCCAAAACGACCCAGCTTGAGAAGACCCGGCGAAACAGTACAACACTAAGTTATGTGCTAAAGAAGGAAAGGCTTAGCAACCGTCTCGCCTTAGTGATAGTTGTAGCAAATACTTAAGCATATTCTTTCATCAATTAAATTAAATTCCTGCCATAATATTATAATTAATATAATATTATTATCGATCTATTATCACGGACAGGACTATTGTTGCCAATAAGCCAGATATTGTGGTAGTAGATCGATTAGCGCGCCGGGCAATACTTGTTGATGTCACCATCCCACATGACGAAAACCTCGTTAAAGCCGAAAAAGATAAAATATCCAAAAATTTAGACCTGGCACACGAGGTTACTGACATGTGGGATGTGGACTCAACAATGATTGTTCCGATAGTCGTTTCTGCTAATGGGTTGATACCAAAGAGCCTCGATCAACACCTCCAGAGGCTCTCAATTGGTCGTTGGGTCAAGAGCCAGATTCAGAAAGCAATGTCATTGGACACGGCACGCATTGTGAGGAGGTTCCTCACTCTGGGGTCCTAACCACCGATGGCTTGGGTCCTAGGCCTCGCCATTGGAGGTGATACTTTTTATATTTTTAAATGTTTTTTTTTTTTTTAAGTTATTTAATATTTAAAAATGTAAAAAAAAACTTTTAAAATAAAGAGTACTGTACATAATTAATAATAATACATGTATAGTGTCACATCTTATTTCAATGGTCACAGCTAGTGTATATTAGTCTATTTTGAAAGATTACACACACGCACTCACGCCTGTAATCCCCGAAGGGGTAGGCAGAGGTGAAACCAGTACACCCACATTTCGCTGAGCGTATCTCCGTCTCATGATGTGATAGGGGGCGTACCTATCTCCATACCGGGCACAATTCCAGACTCCGGGCTGATACTTGATTTTCGTAATAGAAAAACCCAATACCACTTTTACCCGACCCGGGCATCGAACCCGAGACCTCAGCGTCAGCCTCAGTCGTAACGCGTACGCATTACAACTGCGCCACCGAGGCAGTCAGACAGATTATTCTATACATTTTCAATTCTTTTCAAAACCTGCCACCGATAACTCACACTCTAGTGTTGAATAGGACATACAATTTCATTTCATTTCATTCATTTCTCCCGTACATAACTAAATAATGTAAGAGCGCATCAAAGTGTTTACATGTACTACTTCAAATTTTATGTCGCATCACTTTTTAACTATTCCCATGATTTGGGTTGCGTGCGTGGAAGAGTGAAAAGAGAGAGTGTCCTTCAAGACGCCTCACCTCATTTGAAGTGGGACCTTGTAATGGTTCAGTACAAAAAAGAGGCAATACTTACAAACTCATTTAAAAATCGTGTCCTACTCAATACTACTCTAGACTTCTCTGAAAAAAAACTGTCAATTCACGTCGGTTTTGCGAGGCAGTAAACTCCGATCGAACTGTTCCATCATACTATACACAAAAGTAAAGCGTGGTTCTACCGCTATAAATACAATACAATACACCCAATAACAGTCGCACACATAGTCCTGACCCCACACTAAGTTAACCTGTATCGTGGGTATCGGCAACTACGAGGGACTTGCGGTCCCACAACACCCAGACCCGAAACAACTATTTGTGGATTAGACAAACATTTGTCTCAGTGTGGGAATCGAACCCACGGCCTCTCGCATCGCACTCGCCCACTGCGCCACAGAGGCTGTGTAAATGGTGTAAACCAAGATTAACAAAAACACACAACTTCTGAATAAAATTGGCGCAAAGACGCCAACAGCTTTATTACACGACGCAACGGCCAATACACTTGTGGCGAGGGATAATAAGCATGTGTTACAGCGGGATGGCGGCCAAAGGTCCCGGGACCGTTTCACAGCCGTTAACTCCGCCGGGATAATTCGACAGCCCGGGACACAGATTGCGTCATGAAAACGCGTGCGGTATTACAACGGACCTTTGTTATTCCCGGCGGGGCAGTGACAATTATTATAAACTAGTTCTTGTCTTTTTATTACACATGTTTGCTTTGTTTTTGGTTGGAGGAAATCTGTTTTTTCGGACCTTATATTTACATACATACGCACTTACGCCTGTACTCCCCGAAGGGCTAGGCAGAGCTGTAACCAGTATACCAACATTTCGTCGAGCTTATTTCTGTTCAATGATGTGATACCGGGCACAATTCCAGACTCCGGGTTGATACTAAGCATTTTATGATAGAAAATCCAATATCACTTTTTCCCGATCCGGGGATCGATCCCGAGACCTCAGCACAGCAGTAATACCGCGTACGCATTACAACTACGCCATTGTGATAGTCACGTATTTGTAAATCAAATGATAGTGTTTGGAGTACCAGTGGTTGGACTCTTAACTAACGCACTTAGAGACTTCATTTAACTTTAATTATCTATTAGTAATTTCTTTTTATACTTAAAATTAATTCCGGTCTCTGAGTTCGGTAATTAAACATTTAGTTTTACTGTAACTACTATAAGTGATACATTTTATAAGTTATTATTGTTTTATTAGTTTGAATAATGAGACGAGCAGGTCGCTCGCTGTTGGTATGTGCCACACCTGATCATAAACAGAAGCAACACACACCTTTGATTTACAAATCACTGCATGGCATTGGACTGCTCTCGTCACCCCGAGGTGTTAGGTCTCATAAAGCACAGTAATAGGGTAGTTTCCTATATTGAATTTTATACATTATTTTATAAGCAACAGAAAATGATACGCAAAAGATACCCTTTTCAGAAATGTGCCCGCAGTTATGACTTTAAATGTTGGTATGAGGAAAAGAGGGTGCGTAGGAGGGATATTTCACTATCTCGCTTGCACGCGTGCACCATAATGAACATTTTACACAGTGACGTCAAATTTTGCGTCGTCTGTCATTTGACAAATACCCCTTCTACAGGATTTGAATGGCTTCTAACTTATTTATTTTTGGTCCGATTTATAAAATTCTGTCTGCAATAGATTTTGAGTAACGTAACTTATTGATTTAAATAATAAAAAAATCCAGTCAACTACCCTATTTCACTGGTTTCAATGTCCAACACAACAGTGCTCAGACATTGGTGCCTGGTGGCAGAAATAGGCGAAGCAGTGGCACCTACACAGACAGCCTCTCGCATACGAGAGACCTTGTTATCCATTTTAGTACACATGCATCACAACAGTATGGTAAGCCACAATGTTAACACACGTCGCTGCGTCGGTCTGTATGCAATGTATTCCGCATTAAGAGCGATCAATCACAAGCCATGTGCGCCTGAAACGTACTGATAGCCTGCGGTTCTGCTAATCGTCCTGCCTGACGACCTGCCGACCGTCCGTCTTATGACATTCAAGCCACAGCTCCTTGCTGAACAATATTGGGTTTTGGTTATTATTTATTAATTTATTTATATCTCGGTGCCAACCTCGGTGGCGCAGTTGTAATGCGTACGCGTTATGATTGAGTCCAACGCTGAGGTCTCTGGTTCGATCCCCGGGTCGGGGAAAGTGGTATTGGGTTTTTCTATTACGAAATGCTCAGTATCAGCCCGGAGTCTGGAATTTGTGCCCGGTATGGCGATAGGCTCGCCCCCTATTACATCGGGGGACGGAGATACGCTCGGCGAAATGTGGGTGTACTGGTTACACCTCTACCTACCCCTTCGGGGATTACAGGCGTGAGTGCGTATGTATGTATATATATTTATACCTATAGATACCATCGAAATAAGATGACAAGAAAAGTTACTCGAGCAAAAAAATGACCCCACCAAAACTCTGTGCAAGGGGGCGGGGGTATAAAAGTCTGTACAGCTCGTTCATGCATCAATTCATAAAATTTGATTCATGATCTCTAGTTGACAATAATACGTCTAATTATTGCGCGGTGCAGAACGTCGTATCTCGATTTATTAATCTAATATTTAGACAGTAACTTTATGAAATAAAGTTGATTTTGAATTTTTATTATTTTTGTTGCGTGTATGAGTGTTACCATTGCATATGTAAGTAAGTGGAACTGTATAGCAGATTCATATGAGACATACTCGTATCGTTCTAGTTATCTTATTTCGATTATAGATACCTAATAAATAGACGCTCTTTATTGAACATTCTATTTCGGGAGAAAACGACAAATACAAAAAGAAACGTAATAATAAAAAGGAATACAAAATAACTTATACATACTTATCCCCAAATGTGATTTCTTCCAGACAACCTTTTGGTATAAACCAAGAATAGTATTTTTTATAGCATAGGCCGGCAAACGAGCAATTGGGTCACCTGATGTTAAGTGATCTCTACCGCCCATGTACACCCACAATACCAAAAGAATTATGGACGCGTTGCCGACCTTAAAGGAAAGGGATAATTAAGGGAATGGGTAAGGCAGGGGATTTGGGCCTCCGGATATCTCACTCACCGTGCGAAATGCAGCAGCAAGCTGCTACTTTACGTCGGTTTTCTGAGAGACAGTGGTAACGACCCGGACGAGCCGGCCCATTCATGCTGTAGTAAAAAGTTTCTACAGCGTGTCTCTACCACTCAAAAAAATAGTAAATACTTAATTTAATAATAGTAAATACATATTAGAATAGTAAATACAATACAAATTCTCTCATCATGGTTAAAATAGTTAGAAATAAATTTTACAAGTGATTTTACAAACCGTGCACTGAAAACATATTTTTAAAGAGAACTCCTTCCTTCGGGTTAGTGTCCATTGTTGTTCTAAGTCTTTTGTGAATCGCGTCCACCAGTTATAGTTGACCCTCGTCCTCCTCACTCTTTAGTATAAATGTTTTACAAAGTGGGGAAGTGGAAGGTCTGGATAGACTGGTCACCGGCTCGGCACTCTAAGCGCCCTTTACATAGAGAGTCACCGAGTGCACGTTTGAAAGACCTAGCCGTTGAGATGTTTCCGATAATTCTTTGTCAGATAATTTTATTGTTAAATAGTTGGTGATGTCGGTTCTTTTTCAGTTCCTCAAACGGCCTAATGATACATTTTTATTTCCAAAGCATCACATTCAATGAAAAGATTATAGTTTAATATAGTTTAGAAATAAAAAAATTATAGTTTTATTTTTTTATTTTAGAATTGTGTACTATTTTCTTCTTACTCCATTTAAGGTTATTAAAAAAAAAACAATAATTTTGTGTAT
Organism: Mimas tiliae; assembly: GCA_905332985.1. Lineage (NCBI taxonomy): Eukaryota > Metazoa > Arthropoda > Insecta > Lepidoptera > Sphingidae > Mimas > Mimas tiliae. The sequence goes on from HG995249.1 coordinate 1,486,603, forward strand.
ATAATTTTTTGTGTTTATTATGCATTCCATAAATCTTCATTTTAACCACGGCCCAACCACTATTCATTATTCAAAAAAATCCACTAGTCTTCAGATCCATTTCCAATAGTGCAAAAAAAACAACGACACCCATAAGACACATAAAAGTAAAAGCAAAATAACCTAAAAATCCCTGTTGACTTTCGTAGAGGTCACGTACCGTCGCATCAGATCCGTTTCTATGGGGTTGTGCGATCCCCATAATCCCCATACATGTGGCCGATGTCGCGATCTAATAATTTGGCTCACGTACCGCTTGTTAAGCGATACGTGGCTGTATAGGCGAACTACATCAGCCCTTACTAAGGATTAGAAACTGGGGGATTTAAGATGTAACAAAATATAATTTATAGTTCTTAAAATTAAGCAGTGTGTTTAAAATTGACACAAGTTTTATGACCAGTGGTTTTTTTTCTATTGTATCCTAAGATTTGTCAACCTTAACCGTTCGGACTATCTTTGTAAACTGCCTAATGCCGAAAACCCTTTCCTTAATCGGAATGGCAATGTTATCAAAACCTATTAAGTATTCTATCATTTTGATTATCTATTTTTAATTAAAAGACCTCAGAGAATTTTTATTTTAAAGTCTCAACAAAGAACTAAGCTAACTAAAATTCTGTTGCTTCCCTTTTTTAAGTGGCTTGAAGTTACTTAGCATTATCTTCAAACCATACAAGGCAGTCCTTTTGACTCTGCCATAAAAATAAAAAACATTAATTACAAAGAAGTAAAGGAGTCTAATAAGTTTATCTCGATAGTAATTCACTGATAGCCAATCGCCAATGGTAGCGGCGCATGATTAATTTTCCCATTGAGCTGAGCAAGGACTAAGGCCCAACTCCTCTTGTTTGTCTACTTGATAATTGCGTTTTCTTGTTCGCCAGCCTACATATTTATTACATTACATTATAGTTTGTTAATATTGTTAAACGGGACGATTTTTGAATAGTTAATAAACGATTAAGTAACTACTTGAGTTTTCTGAACGAGAAATTTGTGTTTAAGATTTGGAGCTTAAGCTCCATTTAGATGAGTTAGAGTTTTTCGTACGATATAGACGAGAATAATATTGTTCGATAATTAATTAAAATCTCCATAAATACAAAATTACTTAAGTATGTACAATCACGTTTCATTCAAAATGTTCCTTTCACAGTTTTGTTAGCTCGGTCGGCTTTGTCCCGTCATCCCTCGGGCTGTAACGTCCAGCCTAACTTCTGGGCACATCTCTTTGTTCTTTGTCTCTGTCAGGAATTATTTACGACAACAAATGTTATATTTCGAGTACACGTTTTGACAAATGACTAGTAGGGGGAAATATTTACAAACATCAACTAATGATTAGCAATGATAAGATTAGCTTAGCGTTGCAGCAGCAATAAACGAATAAGTATTCGAATCGAAAACGCCAGCATCTGTATGAAGGTTCAAACATTTTTTTGACATTTCAATAAGAATACGTTCTCGCAAGTTATTCGTGTTAGCCCCTTAAGCCTATTTTATAGAAAAAAAAGAAACAGTTTATTGTCACCATTAATACATATGCAACATATTCTAAGTAGATAAATATAGGTAACAATAACAAAACTTAAAACCGACTTAATAACCGATAACCGAATAACAAGTTCTATAGGTCTCTTTATAGTAAGTACCTGTGTGCCTGTTTTGACTTTTCAGTTTTATTTTTGAAGTCGGTTTTTAAGTTTTTTTAATAAATATTGTATTTTTAAATGTTTATTGGTGGTGGTACAACTATGGCATGTAAATTACAATACACTGACACAATCGCGATGACTATGCTGTTGTCGTTGAGGAGTTTAATTTTTTTACTCCGAACTCTGTCATCAGTGTCTTTCATACCAGAACAAGGTTTACACACTTAGCAACAGAAATTGACTAAGCGATGGTACCTACCTACCCACATGGATTCCCGCATATAATACTCGTATACCGTCTACCGGGTAAATGAGAGATGTCACAATTACCTAAATCTAAATCACACGGCCAGCAGCCACGTGACAAATTGCCATGATGAGCGTATTTCCAATCTTTCATTCGTATAAACTATTCTAAAAACCCTAACTTATTTGCAATAATAATATTTTGCAATAACATGTTACCGAAGCCGAACCCTAAAAAACTCATTAATCTCGCCACGCATTCCCACAAAATTACTAGTAAATTTTATTTCCACCATCGGAGAAAACCTTTTTTATTACAGCAATAAATAAAGCGGAACGTTTCTGTAATTCTTTCAAATCGCTAGCGAGTGAACGGGGAGCGAATTAATCGAAATAAATGCTAAATAGGTTTCCCGCGTACCGCCAAGCCGCCCGCGCCATCTTGATCAATCGACGCATTCGGAAACTCCGCCAAATCAACACCCGCGAGATTGAAACGCGTGTTCTGAATACGCGCTTCTGTAAAGAACCAAATCCACTTAATGATATTCTAATACCTACTTCGTCTAGTATTAAATTAGACAACGCATGTTTTTTTTAATGAGCGTGACGAGACGAGCAGGTCGCTCGCCTGATAGTAAGCGTCACGTCACTGCCTATAATCAGAAATAATATCAATGAGAACTTCCACTTATGAAGTACTGCATAGTACTGTGATCACACCGCGCATGAATGATGAAGAAGAAGGGGATTTGGGTCTCCGTATATCTGTCAACCTACGAAACGCAATAGCAAGCTGCTACTTCACGCCAGTTTTCTGTGAGACAGTGGTGATAGCTCGGTTGAGCCAACTCATTCGTGTAGACAAAACTGTCCACAGCGTCGCTCTACCGTTTATTTTGTTGCTGTCTACCGCACTGGGCTGACTGCATGGACCGCTTACCATTGAGTCACAATGTGAGATTGCCTAAATAAGTCCTCATATCTTTCATTTAATATCGGCAACACATTCATTATTCGGTTATTCCCCACTGACACACATTGATATTGCTAGTAATGACTATCCGCGTTTGTCAACTTTATGATATAAAAACAAAAACAAACATAGCTTAGCTCGTTGTGTACAGAAATCCTAACATCCTTACGTTCGGAAAGCGTTTTACATAAGAATGCGAATTCACGAGCCAGTGATTCAGGTAATAGTGGGTGCGTCATGAATGCCTTACGAATGCTGAGCTAGCTGCCTCTGCCTCGCCGAGCTGCCTCTGACTCGCTAGACTGCCCCATGCCTTGCACATAGTCACCATACACCATACTCACAAGTTGGTAGGTGCCTCATATGCGAGAGTCTGTCTGGGTTGGTTCCACCGCTTTGTCTATTTCTGGCGTCAAGCAACAGTGTGTAAGCACTGTTGTGTTCCGGTTAGAAGGACGTTGAAGCCAGTGAAATTATTGGGCATTATGAGACTTAACATCTTATGTTTCGGGGTGACGAGCGCAGTCCAATGCCATGCAGTGCTTTGTAATTCAAAGTTCTGTGTGGTGTTGCTTCTGTTTATGAGCAGGCGTGATGCTTACCATCAGGCGAGCGACCTGCTCGTATCATCACTCATGCTAATAAAAAAAATATCAACGGTACGGAAACATGCATTTACTTTGCTGTCAAATTTTGTTTTAGGTGGTTCTTATTGAAAATAAATTTTGTGTCGACGTATAAAGTCTGGATACAAGCTTATAATTTCCTCATAGGTGTTGACGTTAGGCAGGCGGCCGGTCGTAATAATTACAAACCAAATCTTTTTGTAATATGTGTTATAAAAGCATGTTATGCCGACCCCACTGAGTGTGGGATATGGGCAGGTGGAAGAAGAAAAAGACAAGCCTATAATAACAGTAGATTGTGTACTTATTTCTATATTTTTTTTTATAGTATAGGCCGGAAAACGAGCAAGTGGGTCACCTGATGGTAAGCGATCTCCACCGCCCATGTACGCCCACAATACATAAGAATTATGGGCACGTTGCCGACCTTAAAGGAAAGGGATAATATGGGGTTGGGGAGGGGAGGGGGATTTGAGCTTCCGGATATCTCACTCACCGTACGAAACGCAGCAGCAAGCTGCTACTTTACGCCGGTTTTCTGTGAGACAGTGGTAACGATTCGGACGAGCCGGCCCATTCATGCTGTAGACAAAATTGTCTACAGCGTGGCTCTACCACTCGTAAATATTACTCGTATATTGAACCGGATCTGAATGTTATTCATTGCATATTCGTACTAATTCGGTAAAAACCGAACATTACTGAAGCGCTTAATCTATGTTTATGTTATGACACAAAATACGACAAATAACTTTTGAACAAAAATAAAACCCGGGTACTCAAAAAAGCTCAAAATAATATTGACCAATGTAGAGTCGGTGCTATTGCAGTTTGGTGGCAAATGACTGGTAGTGACCGACTCAAAATTGGTTAATTACCTACATTCTAAGCATTATTTTTGAGTCAGTCTAATTTTTGTGAAAAAGTTTTTTTTTGCGTTTCGGTGCCTGAGGATTGAAATTTCTTCTTGGAATCTGTGAAAAATTATGCGTGACACACACCAAAAATATCTATTTACACGTCTAAACACATCCATTTCTTTCGTCGATTAAAAGTAAAGTGCATGATATTGTTAAAATGCCATGAATAAGTGTAAAAGTCCCTATAAAATCATAGAGTAAGAAAACATTTCAAAATATTGGTCAACTTTGCTAGTATGATAATCCCATTCGCATGGAAAATTTTAGCTTTCAACTTACAAAAATGACTAAGGAAAAATATTGGACGAAAAATATATCTTATATTTTTACTTTTACTTCAACATTTCCTCCCTTCATGTCACAAAAGTGAAAAATGAGGAAATAATCGGAAAAATCTTATTAATATTGTTCGAGGGGGAAGAATATTATATCAATCTTATCGAGTGCGTGTGAGCTACATGTTTTGATAGGCAGTTCATTCGGAATGCTGTATTCAAAGACGTCATTTTTTTATTATCTTTATACGAGACTGGCAAGTCGCTCGCTTGATGGTAAATGTCACGCCTGCCCATAAACAAAAGCAACGCCACATAGAACTTTGAATTATAAAGCACTTCGTAACACTGGACTGCGCTCTTCATCCCGATACATACGTTGCTAAGTCTCATAATGCCCAGTAATTTCACTGACTTCAATGTTCTTCAAGCCGGCGTTTGTACAATGTTGCTTGGCGACAGAAAATGCATGAATTGTCAATTAAGTTTAAGTACCTATACATTAACGCGTTACAATTGAGGCTAACTCTGAGGTCTCGGGTTCGATCCCCAGGACGGGTAAGGTGGTATTGGGTTTATCTATTACAAAATTCTCAGTATGAGCCCGGAGTCTGGAATTTGTGCCCGGTATGGTGATAGGCTCGCCCCCTATCACATCGTGGGACGGAGATACGCTCGGCGAAATGTGGGTGTACTAATTACACCTCTGCCTACCCCTTCGAGGATTACAGGCGTGAGTGCGTATGTACCTATACATTAACAATTCTCAATCAAATCTTTGAGTGGTAGAGCCACGCTGTAGACATTTTTGTCTACAGCAGGAATGGACCGACCGACTGGGTTGTTACAACTGTCTCATAGAAAACCGACGTAAAGTAGCGGCTTCCTGATAAGTTTCTTACAGTGGGTGAAATATCCGGCGGTCCAAATCCCCCTCCCCTTCCCAATCTCTTAATTATCCGTTTCCTAAAAGTCGGCAACGGGTCCATGATTCCTCTGGTATTATAGGCGTACATAGGCGGTGGAGATAACTTACCATCAGGTGACCCACTAGCCCGTTGGCCGGTCTATGCCATAAAAAAATTGTATATATAGAGTTTTCGGATTAAAAAATACCATTCAGCAATAGAGTTGCAATCAAAACGAAAAAGCTTACATAAGGTTTGCAAACCTTCAAACTGCGCACAAACGGAACCAGCCATTGAAAACACATAAATCTCTAAACGAGATTTGTTAGTAAAAAGTAAAACAAACTTTTCGCCGCGGAGTTATTTCCGCTCCGCGGAATAACCGTTCGGTAACGTGGGCGAAATCAAAAGGAATCATCCTTTTCGATCGCAATGAATTTCCCGCTGCGGGTTTGGCCATTACAACAGCGGGAGATTACATGTTATAGTACATTTAATTCAGCGTCTTTATCAGTGCGATTATTTATTACTGTTTCAGCCACCCTCCTAATTCGGGAGGTCTCGGTTGGCGGATATCATGCGTATCGTCCACTATCTAAACTCCCGCGTCCCCAAAATGAGTTTGTTTTTAAATCCCGTATCGAGCACATGTATATGCGGTAGCTTTCCTGTCTGTGATATGACAAATAAACTCCAGGAATGTCGTTTATATTGATTTAGTACCGGGTTAAGTAAACGACAGGAGTAAGTCGGTCGCAAATACCTGTGCCAGATCTTACATATTACATAGATATTGCGGATAACCCAAAAAAACGCTGACTTGACGTCTTAGAGAAAAATTTGAGAGCCAATGTTCTTACTACGGAGCATGATCAACGTAACTGGTTCTTGGCAAGCAAAGTACTGGTTTCAACCCTTTGACAAAATTAATATGTATTTTATCAATAAACTACAAACTCTTCCATTACGCCGTACGGATTTTCTTTGTCAATGAGAGGGATTAGCCTCTGGAGAAATTTTGACCAAGAAATATTTTTCTGAAAGCCATGAAAGGCCGAGATATTAGCAACTATATGCAATCAATTCTCATCCTCCTACCCTAGTTATCGCTTCCTCCGCCTCTATTGCCGGTATGAAAAGAATTGTATTCATTTTATAGAACATACCTTACCCGCTCCACCCGCGTAAATGTCTATTTCTGGGATAAATGTTGCCTATGTTCTAATTCATGTCTTGGCCTACTTGTATGCCAAATTTTATACAAATCAATTCAGCCCTTAAGGCGCGATTGATCAACAACATCAAAATTTTCACATTAATCATACTAATATTATAAATGTGAATGTAAGTTTGTTTGTTACGCTTTCACGCGAAAACTACTCAACCGATAATCATGAAACTTTGTACACATATTCTTGGAGATATAAGAAGTCACTTAAGATACTTGAAGAAAAAAAAATCTATTTGTTTGTTACGCTTTCAAGCCTAAATCACTGAACCGATTTTGATGAATTTTGATGTAAAGATAGTAGGACCCTGGAGACGGTTATAGGCTACGTTTTATTTCGGAAAAGTCTATTCACGCGGGCGGAGTCGCGAACAAAAGCTGTATATAAAATTCAACATAGTCAGAATTAAGTAAGCTAAGTAGTTCACGATTGTGTGTGTGATTGTTGGGTGTATTTATTTATTTATCTCTTCATTGTAAAATGTTTGAATCAAATACATTTGAATCGCCATTTTAACAGCCGCAAGCACGTTGTATCCGCTTCTCGGCTCGGATATTCGTCTGGTTACAATCCTGTCTCCCCGGTACCTTACTAATTGCTTACGAACCAACCCTTTTGTGTAAAAAAACGAATCAAAAGCTCGACTCAATGTGCCATTCATTCCACAAGAGGGTAGACGGGGCGCGGAAAATAAATGTTGATAATAACGCCATCTATCTTTGTTTATGTATATCAGTTATTCAAATTACGCGCCAGACAGGACTTGTAGCACAAGCGCCGTCGCAGCTATTTTTAAGGCCCGTATTACAGAACGATACTCAAGTGATCTCTTTGCTAAGTGTCGATTTCAGTACAAGTGATTGGTCTATTTTTGGCACGGAACAATCACTAGAGCTTATGAGAGACGTAGAGGATGCATGAAGTTACTAACTTCAGCTTGGCCATTACTTTGCGCGTAGTTTAAAAATGTGTTATCAGTCTCTACATCTCTGGAGGTCTTTACATTTAATGAAAGATAAATTATTCTGACCTTGCTTTATTGGCCAAATGGTCATCAGCCATATGCGGAAACTTCACTTTCTAGAAAATTTTAACGAAAGAAATAAAAATCAAATTGCAGTCACTAATAAAAAAATGCCTCGATGGCGCAGTTATAATGCGAATGCGTACGCGTTACGAATGATGCTAACACTGAGGTCTCGGGTTCGATCCCCAGGTCGGGTAAAAGTGATATTGGATTTTTCTATTACAAAATGCTCAGTACGAGCGGAGTCTAGAATGTGTGGCCGGTATGACGATAGGCTCGCATCCATCACATCGGAGATAAGCTCGGCGAAAAGTGGGTGTACTGATACCTCTGCCTACCCCTTCGGGGATTACAGGCGTAAGTGCGTATGTAATAAAAAATATATTTCTTCTATTAACTTCTTAAGCACGTACTAAGGGAACATAAAACCGTGTCTCAAATCAACATTTAAGACAGAATGAAACAACTCTCCACTAAGAATAATAGCCATTTTCACAAACTCGTGCTAAATTACAAGGGCTATAAAATGAAACAAAATACACACACACACAATCGACACTTGGCCCCTTTGAATAGAGACCTATAAATTAGCACAATCCTAGCTAAATGGATATTATCAATTGAAGATACCGGTTTATTTGGTTATATAAAACATAGATAGAGTTTTAATTAATCTTATGTAGCTTCTATCTGTGCTTAGACAAAAATTATGTATTACTAGCTGTTGCCCGCGGCTCCGCCCGCGTGAATGCCTATTTCCAGGATTAAAGTAGCCTAGTGAGCGCCCCCGGTGAGAAACGCACTTGACAAAAATACTAAAATGACTATTAAAAAATAGGGGTTGATGGTAGAAGGGTGAAAATTTAGGGTTGTATGTATTTTTTAATGCTGTATTATAAAAAAAACCAAAAACAAAAATTGTGTTTAAAAAATAAAAAAAAATATTTAGGGGTGGACCACACTTAACATTTACGGGGATGAAAAATAGATGTTGGCCTATTCTCAGACCTACCCGATATGCACACAAAATTTCATACAAATCGGTCCAGCCGTTTCGGAGGAGTATGGGAACGAACATTGTGGCACGAGAATTTTATATATTAGGTATTAACTCGACATTATTACGTATATAAATTTAATATTACGCAACATTTCTGAAACAGACTCAACCACAGTGTCTTGTTTTTTTATAGCTAAGGCTGGTAAACGAGCCAGTGGGTCCCCAGATGGTAAGTGATCTCCACCGTCCATGTACATGGACGGATGGAATATGGAGCGTACGCTCACAATACCAAAAGAATCATGGGCGAGTTGTCGCCCTTAAAGGAAAGGCATAATTAAGGGTTTGGGAAGGTGAGGGGTTTGAGCCTCTGGATATCTCACTCACCGTACGAAACGCAGCAGCAAGCTGCTACTTTACGCCAGTTTTCTGTGAAACAGTGGTCTCTACCACTCAATAGACATACGCATTCACGCCTGTAATCCCCGAAGGAGTAGGCAGAGGTGTAACCAGTACACTCATATTTCGCCGAGCGTATCTCCGTCCCATGATGTGATAGGGGGCGAGCCTATCGCCATACCGGGCACAAATTCCAGACTCCGGGTTGATACTGAGCATTTCGTAATAGAAAAACCCAATATCACTTAACCCGACCCAGGGATCGAACCCGAGACCTCTGCGTCAGCCTCAGTCGTAACACGTAAGCATTTCACTGCGCCACCGAGGCAGTCTCAAAAGACATCTTTTTGAAATACTTACCATTCTCAATTTCAGATAGAGCTTAAAAACCAATTTACAAGTGCTACTTTCCATCTGTTTACGTTGGTGGAAACAGTCTGCGTCGCTCGGAACGTGATACGAAATCTTGAGTTTAATTTCGCATCGAGTCTAGACATATTTTCCATTAACTCTTCTTGCACGGCTGCCTCTGATAATAGATCATATTTCTGAATCTTTCAAATATTGAAATAAAACAAGTTTATACGGATTTTATCGCAGTTTAATTTTATTTTCATTCAAATAGTTTTCATCCGACATCAAAGGGAGGAGTCTCTCAGTTCTATATTTTTATGTATGTTACATCTTTTTTATAACACAGGCCGATAAACGAGCAAGTGCGTCACCTGATTGTATGTGATATTCATCATCCATGAACATCCACAATACCTGAAGAGTCAGGGACGAGTTTTCTACCTTGTCACTACCAAGCAGCAGTATTGTGCACTGTTGTGTTTCGGTTTGAAGGGCATTGAAACCAGTGAAATTACTATGTATGTATGTAATAATAATTAGTCATGAGGCTGGATCATAGTAAATGATAGCCAGAACTTATTGTTTTCTCAATGCAAATATATTAAAACTGTGTTAAAGGATGTTTAATAGTGTCTGCATTCCACCTAATCGAATTCGGCTTTTCGATGTAATTCTTTTACCTCGTTATAATATATCAAAATTGTTAGATAAACTGAAATCAATGCGTATATTTAAATGGATACGGACTTTAATAATTTCACAATAAATTTGGAATTTATTATCAATAAGCTGGCAACTCTATAAGTAATCGTTAATCGACAGATTAGTGTTGCCCGCCCGACTCTAATCGCCTATATATTAGGGTAATGCCGTAATTATTGCACTGGAAGCTTTCGCCGTTCAGTTTCACGCAGATTTATCTGTAGCCCACAGACGGATTCACTTTAGAGGGATTTGGCGATATTAGCTTAAATCTATCGGCTGAGTTATTGCGACGCAACGCAATTGAATATGTCTACGCCTTGTTTGCTTGAAAACTATTCAAAAAACCATTAGACATTTAATTTTATATAATATGTCTATTTTTGTATTGAACAGATTATTCAGTTAAGTAATTACCAAATACTAAACAACGTTTCAGTAATAATTGTTTAATATAATTTTAATTTGATTTGATAGTAGTTTGTTTTGGTAAGCAAAATATATTTTGCAAATTAATTAAGTGATATTCGGTTTTTCTATTACGAAATGCTTAGTATCAGCCCGGAATTTGTGCCCAGTATGGCGATAGGCTCGCCACAATCACATCATGGGACAGAGATACGCTCGGCGAAATGTGGGTGTACTGGTTACACCTCTGCATACCCCTTCAGGGATTCAGGCCTGAGTGAGTGCGCATGTTGAGAATGCAAATAAAAATAGGTTTTGTAGTTGGGGCAAACTTTGCATCAAGCGTCAGTCGTTGGCGACAGTGACGCTCTCGTCTGTCAACACCATACTACATTTAACTTGACAACTAGTAATGCGGTTTTATTTTACGACACAGGAGGGAATATAATGTGTCATGATTCTTATTTTCAAATTGCATTGTGCGGCCTAGAAAATGGTAGCTTTCTATTAAATTCTTACCTTGTTGTGTGGTTAAATCTCTCGCATACGAGGGACCTACCACCTCGTCTTTGGTCTGGGTGTGTTTTCTCCCCAGAGGGGTTGATGTCAGGCAGGCGGCCAGTCATAAAAACTATAAGCCAAATATTTCTATAACATGTGTTAAAAACATGTTGGGCCGACCCCACTGCGAGTGGGAAGGGTAGGTGGAAGAGGAAGAGGGAAATAATCCAAATCACACTCCCATGCTCATTCACACACAAGTCATACTTGTGTTATTTTTATTTTATTTTTACATAGAACAGAAAGTTGTTTTATTTTATTATGTTTATGATTATTTATTTGATTTTGTATCATTCCAACATTATTAAACAAATATATATTTTTTGTCACCTTATATTAATATATATTTAACTTTGTATAACAGTAGTAAAACCGTATGCCCCTAAATGTTGTTTAAAGACATCCTGATAATTGATCTCAGGTCCTTGCGATACAAGCTTAGCTTAGTGCAAGGGCCACCGTCGCATTGAATAAGTTTCAACAGTATTTTGTTAAGTAATACTTTGTCTACTCCTAAGAGAAATATGGTATGGTAAATAAAAAAAAATTTGTTATGAAATATGATAACATCATTTATTTACAGCAAAGCCCATAATACCAATGTATGAGTACTAACAATACGTGAATAGCTCATCAAGCGTGCAACTATTTTCACAGCACTCCTCGACGATGCCTCTCTTCCCTCGAGCACCTCCCAGCGTCGGCCAGCGCCAGCCGCGACTACCGTACAAGCCAGCAGCACCCATCGCGCCACCAGACCGCTTCACTGCACCCTCGTACTCCACATCCAGGCAGAGATTTGCCAGCGTCTCCGCCAGATGCGGGCCACAGAATCTCTGGGCTTCTTGACCTGAAGTCAGCGAATACATCGCCATGACACAAACCAAGACTAGGCAGAACTTCATGGTTTAATAATACTGTGGAGCTGTTAATATCCCGATAGAGCAGGTGAGAATGTGATAGGTGTGCAGAAACGTATTGTTTTATAATAGACGAGAGTAATCAATATTCAAACGTGGGCATCTCGACGATGCTGCATGGTAGCTGACGTGTGTAGGCGTTGACGTGACACAGTTGTTGGCGTTATCCTAAATAACAATCCATAACACGAAGGGATGATCGCAACGTTTATATTTACATACATTATAATATTGAACAGTGTTTCTGGAGAGGTCACTTCACCCGTTGACGTTATTTTGATCGTCATTACGATGGAACAAGACCTTTAAAGAACTTGACAAGACCTTGCATTCAATGTAGAAATGTGGAATTATATTTTACTACAGTCAGTCCAGTGTGTGAAGTGAATACCATAGTCGTCGTACCAGCATGTTTGAGCCGGTTGGTCAAATCACTATATTGGGACGAGATTTCGCAATAAAGCATCCATGGAATCCCGACGATAGGGAGAGCTTGTGAGCAACATAAAGCAAAGGTACTTATGAATAGCCCTTTTGATGTGCAGTTTCCAGCTCACAGCCTTTTCCACCCGCCTGGTTGATGATGGTTGCCGCCACGCTAACTTATATTGGTTGGAGATGTCCTTAATTCACTTCACCAATTGCACACAATACCGCGGTAATAAGCAAAGATAAATGAGTTTAATTCAAGTCCGTTTTGTGTAGTTAGTTACACTAATTTTGGGTAATTTTACCCCGGACCTCTGACGCCGCAGCGCGCGCCGTTTCTTGAAAGTTTTCGAAGACAGAGGGCGCCAATTGGTGTTCCATTATGTCCGCACGGCGGCGCTGTGGCCGTCATTAGGCCAAACCCGTATGCAATTTGAAATTTTGCCCTTTTACTTAGTCTTACTCACAAGTATTAATATATTTTTTTATGACAGAAAAAACGTTACGAAAAAATGTTTTTTTTAAAGGACCCCGCTTTTTCTAATACGAAATGCTCAGTATCAGCCCAGAGTCTGGAATTGTGCCCGGTATGGCGATAGTTTCGCACCCTATCACACCATGGGACGGAGATACGCTCGGCGAAATGTGGGTGTACTGGGTGGTACTGTGGGTGTACCTTTGCCTACCCCTTCGGGGATTACAGGCGTGAGTACGTATGCACTGCATTTGCTAACAAATACAGTGTAATCACGTTTCCGGATGAATAGACGACAAATGAGAATATGGCTAAAACAGTGGGAACTAGCATAAATTACAGGTAGATTTTAGCTTAGTGAGATGTAATTAAAATAATGTCTAGACAAAATCATCCAGCCGTGAACATTCGAATGTGACACATCATCCCACCTGTAACACTTAAATTAAGCGTAGGTCTTAAACATGAATACTAATTATTATTTTACATGTATAAAAACCCTGTAATTGCACGCCACCATCACATTCACACCCTGCCTTCAGAGACAGCAATAAGTATTCCCTGTGCATCTGGATCCGCTTGCTATAATAATAACCATGAAGTTCGTCCTTGTGTTGTTTTGCCTGGTTGTATTTTTCTCGCTGACTTCAAGCCAGGAGTCGCGTCATTACTGTGGAAGGCACCTGGCGGATACCCTGGCTTACATGTGCCCGGTGTATGAGGAGGAAGATGTGGGCAAGCGGTCTGATGGCGCGATGGGTGCTGCCGGCTTGTATGGTACTCGCGGCTGGCGCTGGGCGACGCTGGGAGGTGCTCGAGGGAAGAGAGGAGTCGTCGAGGAGTGTTGCTATCAACACTGCACGCTTAATGAACTACTCACATACTGCTAGAAGCTTACCACCGTCACTTTCTGTATAATGTAAATAAATTATAATGAAATCATACTTGCCTTTTGGTTTTATAGACATTAGAATTGTTTGAGTGGTAGAGCCACGCTGTAGATACCTTTGTCTACAGCATGAATGGGCCGGCTCGACAGGGTCGTCACCTCTGTCTCATAGAAAACCAGCGTAAAGTAGCAGCTTGCTGCTGCGTTTCGTACGGTGTGTGAGATATCTGGAGGCCCAAATCCCCTACCCTTCCTAATCCCTTAATTATCCCTATACTTTAAGGTTGGCAACGCACCCATGATTATTTTGGTATTGTAGATGTACATGGGTGGTGGAGATTACTTACCAGCAGGTGACCCACTTACTCGTTTGCCGTCCTATGCCATAAAAAAAGAATTATACCATCACGTCTGTATACTGTAATGGGTAATGCTGCACAGCTTACAGCGCGAATGGGCCAGCCTGACAGGGTCGTTTCCACTGTCCCAGAGAAAAAAAAATAGTGGTTTGCTGCTGCTTTTCGGACGATGATTGAGATATCCGGAGGCCTAAATCCGACGGTTTTTGAGCTTCCGGCATTCGCAATACCTTAATTATCCCTGCCCTTTAAGCTCGGCAATGCGCTCATGAATCTTCTGGTATTGGTGCGTGTATGCGCGATAGAGATCACGTACCATCAGATGACCCACTTGCTCGTTTTCCGACCTTTGCTATAAAAAAAATAACAAGTACATTTATATTTCTTCAATGGTAATTCCATTTTATCAAAGGCGGTCGCCAGAGAGGACCACGAATCAAATCACAGAAATAATACCATCTCTAATTCCAGTCGCAAACTAGTTATCTATATATTTATTATCAACACGTGCATCTTTAATTCATTAGAACAATTCATTTTCAAGTTTAATTTACGACCTTAGAGCTTAGTATATGTCGCACACATTCTTACACAAGATTAGTATCGATGACAAATATCTCTGGTAAAAGTCAATGTTTATGATAATATATTAGCTATTTATGGGAAATAAATATTATAAAAAAAATATATAATATTTTTTGTATTTTTTCAGGTATAGATGATTTACTCTACATTTTAAAATATAAAGCTAGCTATTTAGCTATATTTTATCCTAGATTATGTCGTCACTTACCATCAAGTTGAGAGAGCGGTCATATGTAATGATATGAAATAAGAAATAAAAGTGTCAACAATCTATAAAATTACGTCATCATGTTAGGGTTCGTAGACAAAATACCACAGAGAGGTTGAAAGTACTATTTTCTCTGGTTTATCTCTAATGTTGATAGAACGAGTCGAGTAGTCTTAGCAACCATGTTAGCGTCGACATATTATTATAAATCCAGATAAAACTGGGTATATAATAATATCATATGCTAAGCTCCTTGGAAAGATGCAAATAACAAAAAAGTTATTCAAAGAATAACTTTAAAAGTCCATTCAAGATTAAAAATAATACAAGCCCTATATTATATTGTCGCACTGCTGGACACGGGCCTTCGCTACGTATGAGAGGGGTCAGACCTTAGTCCACCACGCTGGTCCAATGTGGGTTGGCAGAATTCACACACCTTTGAACTTCTTATGGAGAATTCTCAGGTATGCAGGTTCCCTTAGCATAACTAACACACACTTAACTTCAAATATCAAAGGTGCATGGTCTTGGGGCTGGTTTTTTTTTTTATTGCATAGGCCGGCAAACGAGCAAGTGGGTCACCTGATGGTAAGTGATCTCCACTGCCCATGTACGCCCAAAATACCAAAAGAGTCATGGGCGCATTGCCGACCTTAAAGGAAAGGGATAATTAAGGGATTGGGAAGGGGACGAGGATTTGGGCCTCCGGATATCTCACTCACCGTACGAAACGCAGCAGCAAGCTGCTACTTTACGTCGGTTTTCTGTGAGACAGTGATAACGACCCGGACGAGCCGGCCCATTCATGCTCTAGACAAAATTGTCTACAGCGTGGCTCTACCACTCGTGATTTCGTGGTTTCGAAACTGTGACTTCATTTCGGCAGTCTGTATCACTCCTCGCTGAGACATCGCTGCTACTTCATTTGCCCCACTTCTTCATGTAATTCAAGACTACATAATTATAACAAACATTATAATTATATTACAACGAAATGCGTACGCGTTACAATTGAGGCTAACTCTGAGGTCTCGGGTTCGATCCCCAGGTCGGGTAAAGTGGTATTGGGTTTTTCTATTTCGAAATTCTCAGTATCAGCCCGGAGTCTGGAATTTGTGCCTGGTATGGCGATAGGCTCGCCCCCTATCACATCGTGGGACGGAGATACGCTCGGCGAAATGTGGGTGTACTAGTTACACCTCTGCCTACCCCTTCGGGGATTACAGGCGTGAGTGCATATACAACGAAAGTGGATTAAATGCAAATATTTAGCTAAATCATGGTGGTAACACGAAAATAACAGGTAATAAATTAAGCATGTTAACTTAAAGTAAAAAGGCAATTAGCTAAGTGGATTGTACACTGCTCGCTAAAACTAGGTCGACGGTAGGCAGCGGCTTTGCTGTGCCCTGGCATTGCAGAAGTCTATGGGCGGCGGTGACTACTTACCATCAGGTGGCCCGTTTGCTCGTCTGCCTATCCAGGCAGTAAAAAAAAAAAAAACTATTTATTTCAGTCTAACTTTTACTTTATAAAACTTAATTACATGCTGTTTTATATACTTAGGTAAATATACATATATTTTATGGCACGAAAGTAAAACTACTTCATTTCTGGTAGATGGTACATCCAGCGTAAATTTAAAACAAGTGTTGTACGTAAGTAACACTAGAAAAATATTGTAGTTACATCCATCGAAATATGGTATATGTCTTTAATTGGTTTGAATACGGACCCTGGGTTAAACCACAGATAAATTGTCTAGTGCTTTCATACACACATACGCCCACACGCCTGTAATCCCTGAAGGAGTAGGCAGAGGTGTAACCAGTACACCCACATTTCGCCGAGCGTATCTCCGTCCCATGATGTGATAGGGGGCGAGCCTATCGCCATATCGGGCACAAATTCCAGACTCCGGGCTGATACTGAGCATTTCGTAATAGAAAAACCCAATACCGTCGTAACGCGTACGCATTACAACTGCGCCACCGAGGCAGTCCTCCTACATTTATGTTTATAATTCTAGCGGACAGCAGTCTGCTGTACTGTCCTACTTATGAACGCGTGTTTGTGAACAAGTTAAGGTTCACGAGTCATCTTCGCGCGCATCCCCGAAAAAATAATTAACAGGGCGTCCATTGACGGATACGTCGAGGAGGACATCATCATCATCTTTGGCGATCGATTTCCATCACGTCATGGAATAGAAATAGAACCAAAAGGCAAGTAAAGTATGATTTCATTATAATTTATTTACATTATACAGAAAGTGTCGGTGGTAAGCTTCTAGCAGTATGTGAGTAGTTCATTAAGCGTGCAGTGTTGATAGCAGCACTCCTCGACGACTCCTCTCTTCCCTCGAGCACCTCCCAGCGTCGCCCAGCGCCATCCGCGAGTACCATACAAGCCGGCAGCACCCATCGCGCCATCAGACCGCTTGCCCACACCTTCCTCCTCATACACCGGGCACATGTAAGCCAGGGTATCCGCCAGGTGCCTTCCACAGTAATGACGCGACTCCTGGCTTGAAGTCAGCGAGAAAAATACAACCAGGCAAAACAACACAAGGACGAACTTCATGGTTATTATTATAGCAAGCAGGTCCAGATGCACAGGGAATACTTATTGCTGTCTCGGAAGGCAGGGTGTGAATGTGATGGTGGCGTGCAATTACAGGGTTTTTATACATGTAAAATAATAATTAGTATTCATGTTTAAGACCTACGCTTAATTTAAGTGTTACAGGTGGGATGATGTGTCACATTAGAATGTTCACGGCTGGATGATTTTGTCTAGACATTATTCTATTTGCATCTCACTAAGCTAAAACTTGTCTATAAATTATGCCATCTCTTTACCATTCAGTTAAATGAATACTATGGTAGAGCCACGATGATTTTTGTTGGCTGTTTTCTTTTGTTATTCTCGCACAACAATGTGGATGTTAAGTATAATGCAGTCTAAATATAAACGTCGACCGTCAAGAGTCATTGTGTCCATCGACGGTCTGCAGAAATATGCCTGAATTTACAGGATATACATACATAGCGCATACATATACAGGGGACAACGGAACACGACTCGCCAGAACAAGCCAATGTAGACAGTGGTAACGACCCCGTCGAGCCGGCCCATTCGTGCTGTTAATTTTTTTTTTTATAGTATAGGCCGGCAAACGAACAGTTCGGTCACCAGATGATAAGTGATCTCCACCGCCCATGTACGCCCACGATACTAAAATAATCATGGGCGCGTTGCCGACCTTAAAAGAAAGGGATAAGTTAGGGATTGGGAAGGGGAGGGGAAATGGGCCTCCGAATATCTCACTCACCGTACGAAACGCAGCAGCAAGCTGTCACTTTACGCCGGTTTTCTGTGTGTGGTATCAAGCAAAAGAAAATACCTACTAACAATACAAATGCTCGCTAAACTTTAAACATGAGCACATTATGTGACGAAGTCTCATAATGCCCAGTAATTATAATTGACAACAAATTTGTTGTTACGTTTCATTCAATCTGAGATTGCAGGATCCCCAAATATCATTATTCGGATCCTTATTCCTCAGAGGTTGAGAACACACCCAAGATATAGGTGGTGGATTTGTATGCGAAAGGCCGTCGGGTTTGGTACTACGGCTTTGTCTATTTCTGCCGCCAAGCAGCTGTGTCTAAACACTGTTTTGTTGAGGTTTGAAGGGCATTTCAGTCAGGTAAATTACTGGGCAATATGAGACTTAACAACTTATGTCTCTGCATGATGAGCGCAGTCCAGTGCCAAGCAGTACTTTATAATTGGAAGTTCTAATTTGTATTGCTTCTGTTTATGGGCGTACTATCAGACGAGGGATTTGCTCGTCTCGTCATTATCGCTAAAAATCTAAAAACTCACATAGAAATCAGCAGTAAAGGCAAATTGTAAACGAGTAAAAGTCAGCCAATCATAAAAGAACGTTCCAAAACTCCAAATAAGTTGGTTTTATTCAACATTCACGCCACGTCGGGACTCGGGACTCGCATAATCAAACGAACATAAAAAATCAACGACAAATTGCAACCAACTCGAGTGTAAAGTTACCTTCTCTTATGAAACGGTATGGGGAAACTTGTGTTGAGATTTGAGAGGCTTTTTAATATGTGGAAATGTTACCAATGCGATGCAGAAGTAGATATTTAAGTTTAAAGTGGTCGTTTATGGATAAGCGTGGCGCTTACCATCAGGCGAGCGACCCATTCGTCTCATGATTGTTTAAAACAAAAACAATTTATTTGGTATTATTGAAAGTTGAGAACGATTATTAAAATCATTTGACCCGTTTATTTGTTTACTGGCATTCTAGAATCTAGTATTTTTATTGGGGCGTTCCCCATATTTTTCCAGAAAACATAATATAAAAAAAAATAAGAAAGTCCGATGAATATGAGACATATCTTACTTTCTTCCCTACATTATTCTGCATCGATTGGTATCGGTCTCGACCCCATACCCCCAGCGGTTTCGGAGGATATAGCGTGACAAGCTTTTGGCAGCGGCAGCGGCAGTTACTTTTTTTAGAATAGAGAGATAATGGGGACGCCTGCAAATTGCACAGACGGGTGGTCAGCTCACTTTAGTGAAACCATTTCACCCTTACCCCCAGTTTTTCTGGCACTTCCACATTCGCTTCGGATCAGCTCGATTTCTCGCATCCCTCTGAGATATAGTCTCCATCTATGGAGTTTCGGCTGCAACTCAGACAGGCCTTTGGGGCATCATGGCTATCTTCTAGATTTTACCTTTCAGATATCCACTTCCGCCCAACGCAGCCACCCCTTAATAGTCCCACCACTTTAATCCTTGGAGACCATTGCGTCAGGACCGTCAGGGCGGAATAAGAAACGTACCTGCTGCTTGGCATTGTCTGCCTGCATCCTCTCCCACCCCTCAACGGTAAGCTTTAGGATGCGGGATCACTAAGCTTACTCATAATGCTATTAAAATTACTGCAGGTATTGTACCTACGGGAGAAACATATCAGATAATCTGGGATGGTTTAGTTAAAAAATACCAGGATGTACGGATGCTAGGTTCGTATTATTTGAATAATATCTTCGATTTAAAATCATGTAACAACACAGCTAGCAGTTTAGAGATGTTCGGTGAGAAATATGCAGCGTCAATTGCTGCTTTGAAACTGTTAGATATTGATGATCTTCTAGATTTCATTTTTTTGCAATGTGGTTTGCGGAAATTAGATTGTCAAGTTGTGCAGACATTTGAGTTGACAGTGCGGGACAAGAAGATTCCGTCTTCTATGGAGTTGATAGCGTTTATACAAGATCAAACGAAAATTTTGCAACGTTCGGGTACACATTCGAATCCGCGCCCTAATGCTGATAGTGGTAATGCGAGTAGGCATTCAGCTTCTGCTGGGTCGTCTCGTGGTAGCAAGGATACTCATCCTCGTTCGTTTGTTTCGCTTCAGAATGACAGTTTAGCTATTCAGTCTATTAAAATGTGTCCGTGCTGTCATGAGTCTGTGCATCCTCTTTACAAATGTGTTCAATTTAAGAATTTGCATACACCACAATTAAGATATGATTTTATAAAATCTAAATCTGGCTGTGTTAATTGTTGTAGTTTAAATCATATAAATGGCTATTCATGGTAGTCTCCACTCAAATTAAATTAAATTAGTTAGTATAGTGAGTATAGCTAGTTTTCTACTATCAAGGATACATAATATCCTCTAATACAGTATTCAGTTGTCGAGTGCGTTATAATTACTATTGATGAAGTGTTAAATTAATAATTTGTACTGCTTAATGAATCAAAAACGAATTTTTGTTCAACTAATAGGTATGATTTAAACTGCAAATTTCAATTCATCATAGTTTCCACCAGTGACTACAGCTGCTGGTTCATGTATGGAGAGAAAAAGGAACTATTGAGAGGTAGATCCACGCTGTAGACACTTTGGTCTACAGTCTACAGCATGAATGGGCCGGCTCGTCAGGGTCGTTACCACTGTCTCACAGAAGACCTACGTAAAGTAGCAGCTTGCTACGTTTCGAACGGTGAGTCAGTTATCCGGAGGCCTAGATCCCCCCTCCCCTTCCCAATCCCATAATTATCCCTTTCCTTTAAGGTCGAAAACGCGCCCATAAATTTCTTTTGGTATTATGGGTGTACATAGACGGTGGAGATCACTTACCATTAGGTGACCCACTTGCTCGTTTCCGACCTACGCCATAAAAAACTGGCATCGTTTTCGAAAATTATCTAAACTTGTACTAAACAGAACATTATACAATACAGAGCGACGCGAAGCCACAAAAGCGCGACATTTTATTTCCGAACGAAAATGTCTCCTCTTGTTTATAAGAGACTATTGGAGACAAGCTCAGACAATGTTTATGGCGGGATTTATTTTCAATTTACGTTAGATTTGGTGTAAAGGTACATAAGTATTTCAAATTATTCTTTGTCTCACGAAATTGTCTTTACATTTGGATCTGCGATCATCGATGCGTTACAATAATTATTTACGCTGTTTTTTATGAAAATGGGTAATTGTATATCTTGTAAGAAGTATTAAGGCGATATTTTTAATATTGTTATAATGTAAAATATTATGTGGTTTCGTAATACTTGGGCTGAAAAACCGTGGGGTCTGGGTTGAATCCCAGGGGATTTCAGTGGGTTTAATTCTCTATGACCGTGTGGATTCGTAACGTGCCCACTTTACTTTGACTTCGTGAAATTGTCAGTGACTGGTGGTTTTCAATGTCAAACTTTATAAACGCGATGAAGTGCTTATTCTGTACAGGCCTATAGGCCGGCAAACGGGCAAATGGGTCACCTAATGGTAAGTAATCTGTACGCCTACAATACCAGAAGAATCATGGGCGGGTTGCCGACCTTTATGGAAGGAGATAATTAAGGGATTGGAAAGGAGAGGGGGATTTGGCCCTCCAGATATCTCACTCACCGTACGAAACGGAAAGCAAACCGCTACTTTAAGTAGGTTTTCTTCGAGACAGTGGTATGTTACCCTCATATTAGTAATAGCACCGTTATTGGTGTCAGTGAAGGTAGTCGAGGGAATAACTATGTAAAGCGGGTAGATAATAACACTGAGATGTGGTGGAGGTGATTGCTAAGGTATATAAGCGGGCGCATTATTATTTGAGAGAACTTAGTCGTGTTTAGAACTCTTTCGTGGTAACGCTGCCCGAGTGTAATTAGAATTGTGAATAATCATAGCAAGTGTAATAAATTGTGAACAGTAATATAATATTGCATTTAATGTGAATAGACTATTAAACTTTTTGAACATCCTGACGAAGTTATATGTATATCTTTATTGCACAAAATAATAGTGAGTTTACAGGTAATGTACCGGTCGACACACATCTCACATTTACACATTTCATTTAAAAGCAGTCAAAATACTGGCATAAAATTAAATCAACAGAAACTTCCTCGTTCCAATCCACGCAGACGGTATGGAATAAAAAAATAATTCAATTAAATGTAATACTTCTGGCGCGTCGATGCCTAACTTCGCCAAGTTTTCCCATAACATGCAAATGGGTAAAGTTTGAGCTAATTGCCTGCAAGACCGTCGCGTCGCCAGTTCCGACCTCTTACAAACTCTACAGTTAATTAAATGATCATTCTTTAACGTTGAATTGTGTGTTCAAGGTATAATTACAAGTAATTACTCATATATTTTAGAATTTCACTCGGTTCTGTGTAAAAGTTTCGTAAGATGAATTGTTTACCTGTTTAACGTCGCTTCTGTATCATTCGCACTCACGCCTGTAATCCCCGAAGGGGTAGGCAGAGGGGTAACCAGTACACCCACATTTTGCCGAGCGTATCTCCGTCCCACGATGTGATAGGGGCGAGCCTATCGCCATACCGGGCACAAATTCCAGACTCCGGGCTGATACTGAGCATTTCGTAATAGAAAAACCCAATACCACTTTACCCGACCCGGGGATCGAACCCGAAACCTCAGCGTTAGCCTCATTCGTAACGCGTACGCATTACAACTGCGCCACCGAGGCAGTCTGCTTCTGTATCATTAAATAAATAAATAGAGATGTAAGGAATGTACCAATTCACTAGTCAATAGGCCTTTCGTATGGGAAAATTTGTCTTAATTGGTACCACCACTTTGTCTATTTTCAGCCATTCGCCAAGCAGCAGTGTGTAAGTACTATTGTGTTTCGGGTTGAGGACATTGAAGCCAGTGAAATTACTAGGCATTATGAGACTTAACTTATGTCTCGAAGTGATGAACGCAATCCAGTGCCATATAGTATTTCATAATTGAAAGTGCTTTGTGGTGTTGTCTGTTTAAAGAGTGGTAGAGCACAGTTTTTACCATATGTACTTACCATCAGGTGACTAAACCTACTCGTTTACTGACTTATGTAAAATAAAATACACGTAAATCAATTGTATCACCATAGAATGTATGCAGAAATCAATAGAAAAAGATAGTATGACTATTCATTATAAACCTTGCTACTTACACTTAGCTCTGCTGATTAGAATTCCCCAACACAAACTTCAATGTATGCTCTAGACAGGCTGCGCGGTACATCGAAATTGCGCACTAAGTTATGGTGATCTCGCTTAGTCTTACTCTGAATTATGTAAGCTCCCCTTTCCCCTCTTTTTTACGTTGGGAAAACCTTTATGGGTACCCCTCGACCGCATGGTCGGCCGGGGTGGTTATGTCCGACACCCACGGACTAAACCCCAACGATGTTCCTCCAGGTACGCTCGTTCGGTCGGAGCTGCGGGGACGCTATTGTACTCTTCCGCGGCCCCGACCGCGCCGGCCTTTATAGAGGTCCTCTCCGGTTGGTGGGTGATGGGGGAGTTATCCACCCACCTCTGCTCCGCTCAGACGAGGTTCGCGCGGGAACACCGCACGCATCACCTCGAGGCCTCAACTGTCGGACGACGGACTTCCACGTGTCCGCCACCCAGGCCTCTGTCAGGGAGTAGGAGTGCCTCCCGCAAACCTGCCTCAACCGTACTACCACATTTCCGTGTTATATGGATAAATTTTACTTTAAAGTCTTTGCACCTCCCCTCTATTAACGTATCTTGATGAAATAAAACACGTAAACATTTATCTATTTTTATTCCAATAAATAAAGTCTTCCAAAATCTTATAATTTTAAACCAATTAGAAACAGAATTTTAAAAAACAATATTGGTATCCCGTTATCTCCCCTTGTAACAAAGTGATTTATTAAACCGCGTCACTTCGGATTTACTTGCACTTTCCAGCCCCTCAAATATGCTATTGCCTTCATCCTGAGGAACAAATATAAAATATTCCGTGAGTAGTCTGAGTCGGATTTAAAGCTTTGGATAGTGGTAGTGACAACCTTATTTTAAATTGAAAATAGACAAGACATTTTGCCAGAATTGAGTATAATATTCCAATTTTTACATAACACTTAGTATACAGCGAAAATGTAAAGGTAGGTAATTCTTTTTTTAATTACTGCACTCATAATTGGTGGAAGAGCTGAGACAATGAAATAAATTGAGAATGAGATGGATTCCCTAATTTATATATATACATATATATAAGCTCATGCCTATATCCTCGAAGCGGTAAACAGAGTTGCAACTAGTGCACCCACATTTCGGCGAGTTAATCTTTATCCCATGATGTCATATTCATATGATATAATGTGCGAGCCTATTGTCCTACCGGGCACAAATTACAATACCGGGCAATTAGGTAATGCGTGATTATATTCGAAACGAAATCTCACAAATTGTGATTACCAGACATTGAACCGAGGACCTCATCATGGTAATCAGTTTTAGCACGCTGCTACTATATCAGTGAAGTTATTCCCTAATTTGTCTATGGGAAATTATGATAAGACGCCGGCCAAATAACTTTTTATATTTAAGAACCCACGCAATCAATTTATCTAACATACACAACAGATCACATTTGACATACAATATAGAGATAAAAATAATGCGCTTCGACAATCTTCGTCTATTTCGGGATAATGAATGCGTGTTGATGGTGCATAATTACCTGTTACAACTTACGAGTATGTACAATATTAGAATATGTAGGTGCTTATTTTTCATCGAGCGGCTGACTACGCCTATATAGCCGGGCGTTGATTGCATATTCGTAAAAAACGAAGATTGCCGACGCGTATAACTTAAATAATAGTAGGTATTGCAGACGGATGAGGAGATAAGCCAACAAATTGTCAAAAAAACGTGCCGAAATTAGAACCTCCAACTTTAATGAAGTCGGTTAAAACATAGAAAAAAAGCGACATACTACATACGTAGACACCTAATCTAATCTATCCGTTATTCCTGATTATTTTTTTTATCCCGAAATAGAATCTCATTCCTGGGGGATACCGTTCGATACCGAGTCTATAAAACTAGAAGATTAATGGTGGCCATAATTCCACACTACTGAGTCAATAACGGCACCATGACACGCCAGTTAGCTGTCGCTCCATCATACAGGATTACACTAAATCCCAACCAAATTGGATATTTTCCTGCGCGGTTGTGACTAGGGAGAAGGGACACAAGTTTTGCATACTATAAATATCTTAGAAAAACAACTTTTTGAATCAGATCGGTAAAGCGAGTACTTTATTACTCGAATATTACATAACTTTTACTTCGATATTTCGAACAAACATAATATAATTTCTTAGTATAGGTAATCGACAAAGCAACTCGATAATATATTACGAATAAATAAACCACACTATTATTACAATATGCTAAATGTTACCTTTTTTTGAACTTTTTTCGAAACAAAATATATTTAGAAGCGTATTTCTCAACGCCTGTGGATTAAAATAGCAAATTGAATTGACATCGATATTGCGGTTTTGTCGATTTTAATTCTATCGAATCACTATTTATTTTATTTATTATTTTATTGCGTAATAAAAGTGGATTCTGAAAATTGTACAATAGTTTTATATTCTTATTATTTGGTTAGGAAAGAGAAATATTTCAATGGTTGTAATTATTGATTTTAAAACATTTTTTGCGTACAAAGGGACGTAAATACGTTCGTTCGGAAATTTTACACTCAAAGTATTATTTCTAACAAAATATTCAAGACAAAGTGATATTTTTTAATGCTAGTTATGAGTTAGTTTTGAATAAACGTAAATATTGCTATAGTATTTGAAATTTAACGGGAGCAATTAATCAAAATCAAATTAAATCTAATGACAATGCATAAAACAGATAATTTTTGACGTATGGCTCTTGTAATAAATTGTTATTGAACGAATGAATAGCCGTCAAAAAAACTACGTGCGTACGTGCAAACAAGTCGTGATTTTTACAGAATTAACAGTTTTTACAATAAATATAATTACCGACGCGAGCGGAAGCAATGGCTGGGAAGCTGAACAAATTCGAAACGCCCAGCTCTGCCAGCTCCGATAGGTAAACCGACTGCTAACCTTATGAAATGTTTATTTAAACAGCTGGCTCGTGGTGTGTGATACATTCTTTGCAAGGCATCCGTTTTCATTGTTGGCTTAGTCATCATATTGTGTGAGAAGTGTTTTCACGTGTGCTAAAGTGTGGAAACGAATTAATCATTTATTTTGGAAATAACGCTCGTTGTACATAACCTCAATGCCCGCATTGTGGTTTTATTTTTAGAATATTATTTAGTGCGTTAGGTGTACGCTTGTCGGCATACAATCGTGGTGCGTTGAGCACGTGCTCTTGTCAGCTTCGGCAACCTCGCAACCGAGGCAACCTCGCATGGCAAGGGTCAGGATTCAACAAAACATGGATTCAGTGCCATTGGTCCTCGGAAACGTGTAAGAAAATTTACTGATGCCGCAATGCACTGTGTATGTGACTAGTTGATTGTGTAGCTTTCCATTTACAAATGCTTTAATGTTTTCTGAAATAATGCTTGCTTGTTTTCGTGTTTTTACAACTTCAACATGCATGAAGGATTTGTGAGCACAGTAACATAAACTTGACAGAAAAACAGCTTTATAGTATCTGCCTACCCTATCAAGAGTAGAATATATTATTAACACAGCATTAAAACATTTTACTAATTTATAAAAGAAACAAAAACAAACAATATAGACATAATGTTGTTGACCTTCACATTGATAAATGATTCTGGTTTGTGTCAAGTTTATTATTGTTGCACAATCTCAACTGATAATGGAAAAATGATAATAATCTTAAAGATATTTTATTAGCACCAAAATAAACAATGGCCTTATATTTCTAGAATATTCATAATGTATTTAATATACATTGTTATTACTTAGATTATTTCATAAATAGAACTAGCAGACATTAAAAAACATATCAAACATACATACACACTCACGCCTGTTCTTCCCAATGAGCTAGGCAGAGGTGTAACTACTACACCCACATTTCGCCATTGTGACGAGATCATCTCTATATCGAGCACAATTCCTAACTCCATGTTGATACTCAGCATTTCATGATAGAATAACCCAATATCACTTTACCCGACCTAGGGATCCAACCCGTGACCTCAACACAGCAGTTGTACCACCAAGGCCGTCAACAACCATTTCATACATCAAAATGTGAATCTCAATTCCTTTTATCTTCATTTAATTCAGTCCAATGTCAATAAAAAATCTTAATTCTCCAGATAGATCCCACAAATGCGACAATCGGAATAAGTTTGAAAGTCACACAGAAAAATTAGGCACTGAGGTTTGGTTGATTGATTTCTGGAATATATTCAGATAAACTAATATTGAAATAAAACTAGTTTATACGGATTTTATCGCGGTTTTATATTTATTTTAGTCCCATTATGACCACAAAGGCTGAAAAGCTTTCAAAACGTCAGGACTAAAATAAAAAATAAACTGCGATAAAATATGTATAAACTATTTCAATGTGTAATATTCGCGTAAACATGCAGTGGGGTCGGCGCAACATGCTTTTTAACTCATGTTGCAAAAAGATTTGATTTGTAGTTTTTACAATGGGCATGGCGTAAAATAAAATATTATGTAATAATATTTCCTAGGTGTAGAGTGTAGACATGTTTGCCATGTTGTGTATGTAAATATTGTATTCTTTGCCATTTAATATTAGTCAATGTCACTGCAACAATAACACTTGTTAAATAATATGTATACAGGTGATTTGTAAAATATTTATCACAAACCAAGCTCAGGATGTTTAATTAACACTTTGAGGCATATCAGGTGGCTTGCTCATATGTAAAAGAATGGTCAAGTACGAGTTGCACTCGCACAGACACGGTTCTGTACCCTCACCCTTTATTTTGTACTTTTCTTTTTTTATACTAGCTTTTTCTCGCGGCTCCGCGGGCGTGAATGTCATTTTCCGGGATAAAAAAGTACCTAAGTAGTTACTCCTTATTACATCAGCTATCTGCCAGTGAAAGTCGCGACAAAATCGGTCCAGCCATTCCAGAGATTAGCCGGAACAGACAAAAATTGAAAAAAAAATGTTTTGGTATATGTACCGTATATACATTCATATGCATGTAGTAAAAAGCGGTTATTTTAATATTACAAACAGATACTTCAATTTTAGAAAGCTACATTATCACTGAGCAACATAGGCTACTTTTATCCCAGAAATGGCCGTTCACGCGGGCGGAGCCGCGAGCAAAGGCTAGTGTTAAATAATTTAATGATGAATTACAAAGCCCATGAGCATTTATCAAATTCACCTAAATGAAAAGTACACACAGTAGTGAATTAACAAAATAAATATAGCTATCAACAGATACGGTGTCAGTTAAATAATAAAATCAATGTAAAGATATTTATTTTTAACTGACGAAAAAACGGAACATTCTCATGTTGATGTATATACATAATTATAGTTTTTTGTATGTTTTACCACATATAACTTTTCACAGTGTCATCTAATTGTCCGTATTTATGCAAAATGGAACCACACGACAAATTTAGTTTTTTACTTTTATTGAAGAATACAGATTTAAACATGGTCTAAATTTTTATACAATAGAGAACATGATTTTTCCCTTGAAAACCAGGTATACTAAAGGAAAATGGAACAAACAGCAGAAATAAACATTACATATAAAGCAAAATCGAACCACAACACAATGGGACTCGTTTGTTCAAACAAATAAAACAATATTAATACCATGTAATATTATAGAAAACAGATCCACACATACTTGGTACCTTTATACATTACACATAATATTTCTATTATTCGTAATTATTTTTAATACACCAAATGGAACCAAGTTTCTGTGATATGGTTATGCGTAAAATTAATTCATATTTTAATTACTAATTTTTTTATTTGCAAAATGGAACCACAAGCACATTTTCTTAATTATCTAGAAAGTTTAAGAGTATTCAGAGCAAACTTATATACACATACTTAAATAAGTAATTTATCACTAAAATAAAATAAAATAAATAGTAATGTTACTACATCTAACAGAGCTGCACATGTTTTTGTAAATCGTTTGATATCTCAGAAATGTGTTTTTGTTAGTTGGTTCCATTTTGCATAAATACCGATAATTGTCATACTTCATTATTTTCCATTTTTTTTTTTGTTCAAAGTTGGTTCCATTCAAATTTCAAGGAGAATTTCCACCCTACAGACTGTATCTGTACAATCAGTACAGAAGTAGCGGTTCATTTTAGTGGAATAAAACAAAAACTAATTTACTACAATGTTTATAAAGTTCAACATCCTATAATGAAAGTAAATAATACATTATCAAGCATTATTACACTTATTTATATGTGGCCAAAGTAACTGCATCGATAAAGCATGTTCAGATTATTAAGTAGACAATATGTCTACTTGGCTACATTCACCTTAGACAGCAAGGATTTGTATTAAAATCACTTATGTGTATGCACTGACATTTTGGCTTTTTTTTAGCATTGTTAATATTAAATTTGGAACTATATAGTTTTATCACTTAAACAAAACTATTCTAGGAAACAACAATAAATAAGAAATATCAATCATTTTTTATTCACATTTTTGCTTACAAACATCTTAGTGGTAGTAATTTTTATTAAAAATATTATAATAGCTATTCTATACTGACTTTACACTATGTACCTATGTGCCGAACTATATTATAGCATAGGGCCCAGGTTCGGATCCAGGATTAACTGAGGAGATTCCGACGCGGGTGATATTTTCTCTTTAGCTAATGAAACGTTTAGCGCTTGTTTCACAATATCCAAATAAACATTACTTATGGCGCACTCTTGATCTTGATTGTGGGCTCCATTTCTTCGCACTTAGCCAGGCTTTAATGTACTCGTATACTACTATATAGACGGGATATTTGGAAGTAAAATTCCGTCCCATAACGCGGGAGTTTCACAGCTCACAGACAGGGAGCTCCATAAGGGTTGTAGTTGAGAGTAAGCGAGATGGTAATATTGAGTTACGGTCAATTGACCGCAACTTAGTGGTACAATTTCTATGTACCGCGCAGCTTGTCTAGTAGTATACCAGATGTCTCCGCAGGCTTCTCGGAGCGACCTCGGTGTGTTGAGAAATTCCGCCCGTTGTGTAGCTAAACTTTTTTTTTATCCTGGCTCGGCAAAGTGACTACGCTACACCTCATGGTAAGTGTAGCGCAATCCATGAATACTGTCGACCAACGATAGACACTGAATCTATCGCAGATCGGCAGAATTATGCCGGCCTGCTTACTTTGCTTCTTCACACACCTCAGATTCCAGGATGACGTGTGGAACTGTTTCATCGGCCGACAGGCATCCCCTACATAGGCTGTTGGTCATACCTAGAACATATTATAAATGTTTGAAATAAAATTAGTTTATACGAATGTTATCGCGGTTTAATTCTATTTTAGTCCCGACGTTTCGAAAGATTTTCAGCCTTCGTGGCCACGGAAGAGGTGAGGTGTTTGGTCGTCTCGAAAAGTTGGTGTTTCATTGCCTACCTTCTTTTTAAAATTATACATTTATTATTAATAAAAAAAAAGTTAGTTGACACTAGTCCGGTCTACGCAGAAAGACCTCGCGGTGTCTTGGAGGTAACCTCACTCAAAGACAATTAATTTTGATTCTCAGGTTTTATTGGTCACAGGAGATGGCAAAGGGTTTAATTGTACCTCTTCGCCCCTGAATCCGGACTATAGTGTACAAAAGTGCGAGTTCGTTTGAGTATTGCATTGCAGTCGTTGGCACCTTTCCATATACAAAGTAATTAACTTTTATTTGATACTTTACTAGCGGGAAATGTTTTGTTACCATGATATTACAATTTTTTAAATTGAAATTATACTATTTTCTAGCCAAGGACATACGACTGTCTAGTCATTAAATTATCTAAATCCGTACGGATACCGTGAAATACAAAGACACAACTAAAATTATCTGCGTATAAAAAATAAATATACTATGTGGTAAAACGATTTCAAATAAACAATTTAGTGTAATTGCCTAGTGTATTTGACGATGCTATGTGTGTTATGTATACATATATATATATATATATATTAGTTGATATGATTTTTATACATAAGTTTCTTTATTTTGTACTGAAATGTCATAAGCGCTATTTTAATTGCCTACATGATTAATAAAACTATTTCATTTCATTTCATTTCATTTCATTTCAAAGTAGCAAAAAAATAACTAAGATTATTGAATGCAAAAAACACTTTTAAATTGACGAGAAATGTGATTCTTTGCATTAAAAGTGAATGCCATAACTTTCTCCTTTCACAAGAAGTGTAAATATAAAATTGTGAATCACATTTGTTTCAAATATTCACGTCACTATTACGTGTTGATATTTTCGATTCGCAAATCACTCATTGTGTTGCTCGGGATTCGAAAAATGTCTAATGTGGCGATAGGCTCGCCAAATATCCCATCGTGGGTCGTAAATAAGGTCGGCAAACCGTGGATGCGCTAGTTTCATCTCTGCCTACCCGATGATATAGGGCAGAGCTTACGTTTTAGTTATTTAATAAAAAAAATAGAATCATCTTTTTTTTTTTTTTTATTTAATTATATTGAATGACGAGACGAGCAGGTCGGTCGCCTGATGGTAAGCGCCACGCTTGCTCATAAACAGAAGCAACGCCACACAGAACTTTAAATAAAGCACTGCATGACA
This sequence comes from Mimas tiliae, assembly GCA_905332985.1. Taxonomy (NCBI): domain Eukaryota; kingdom Metazoa; phylum Arthropoda; class Insecta; order Lepidoptera; family Sphingidae; genus Mimas; species Mimas tiliae. The sequence continues at coordinate 1,518,986 of HG995249.1, forward strand.
CTGGACTGCGCTCGTCACCCCGAGACATAAGGTGTTAAGTCTCATAATGCCCAGTAATTAGACTGGCTTCAATGTCCTTCACACCGGAACACAACAGTGCTTACACACTGTTGCTTTGCGGCAGAAATAGACAAAGCGGTGGTACCAACCCAGCCGGCCTCTTGCAAACGAGGGACCTACCACCTTGTAAAATCCATCTTCCCATTTTATCACTACTATTATATTATATTGCTTATTATAAAATCAAACAACGATTTCCCACAATAGAAACGAGAAAGGCCAGGTCAGGAGTACCCTAAACCGACGCGCATGTATGAAAAATTTAATGAGAGTGAATGAGGCCAAAGAGGTATGCAAAGATCGTAGCACGTGGAAATCCGTTATCTCTGCCTACCTCTATGGGAAACAGGCGTGAGTCTATGTATGTATGTATGTAGAATATACTTTACAATGACATTAACATATAAGATTTATAAATAGAAAAGACTACTCAATTATGTATAACAAAAACAATACAAATACACATGACATTAAAAAGTTGTTTGTCAAGATTTATGGTTTCAATAAAGTAGCTTAATATATTGGTAACTGGTTATAGTGTTATATTGAATACATGTATTTTGTTATATATGTACCTACTATGAACATATAATCGGTTTACTTAAAAAAAACACTTATCTATTTAACAGACGACATATTATCAGTATATTTTCAATAAAAATTGTAAAGTGTAATCAAATCAATCTCATACTTGATAATAATAATAATAATACTAGCCCTGTATTATATACGTCCCACTGCTCGGCACGGGCCTCCTCTACTGAATGAGAGGGGTTAGGTTAGGTTAAAACTAGCTTTTGCCTGCGGCTCCGCCCGCGTGAATAGACTTTTCCGAAATAAAACGTAGCCTATAACCGTCTCCAGGTTCCCATGTGTCTCTACATCAAAATTCATCAAAATCGATTCAGTGATTTAGGAGTAAAAGGGTAACAAACAAATACATAGATTTTTTTTCATAAAAAGTATCCTATGTTACTTCTTATACCTCCAAGAATATGTGTACAAAGTTTCATGATGATCAAAGAATAACAAAAAAACTTACATTCACATTTATAATATTAGTATGATAGTCAGTAGAAATTAATTCATAAGTTCGCTACGCAATAACATACTTGACTCTATGATAACATCTGCAAAAAACATGACAAATCGGTCAATACAGTATCTAATAATTATAATTTATAATTAAACTGCCTATCATGAATATATTAATTTAGTTGATAATTACGATATTATCTAGCTAGTCGTAAATTAATACAAAACACGTAGTTTTGACGCCATATCACATGTCCATCATGATCACGTGTCTTCTTCTTGCACCTGCCCTTATCCCACCCGCAGTGGGGTCGGTGCAACATGCTATTTAACACATGCTATAGAAAGATTTGGCTTGTAGTTTTTAAGACCGGCCGCCTGCCGGACGTCAACTCTTCTGGGGAGAAAACAGACTAGAAACAAATATTTGTGAATCACACAAACATTTGTCTCTGTGCGGGAATCGCACCCACTGCCTCTCGCTTTGCAGTCGGTTACTCGGACTCTACGCCACGGAGGCTGTCAATTATTTAGTTTTTGAGTCGGTTTTATTTTTTCGGAGGGTTTTTGGAGATTAACGATTTCAATCAATCGATTCGTGTGGATTGAATCACTTCAGTATCTCCAACTATCCTGTCCTTAGGATTTGAAATCATAACTTCCTTCGATATGGATCTTTATCGGATGAGGCGGACTAAAGAAAATACTGATCATGTATAAGTTCTAGCAGACGAAGTCGCATCATAAAGTACTACTAACAAATCACAGGGCAACACGAATTTTGGCTTTGATAAGAGAGTATGAAATTTCGATAGATTTATCGATAAGTTGGGCCAAAAAAAAATATGGCCTGAAAAAGTGTTTTTTTAAATATGATTATATACCATAAAAGCAAACTTTTTAAGGAATATGGATATTTTCCTTTGTTTTAAAAGAATAGAAAAATCGTTAAAGAAATTTTAAGACAGAGAGAATTTTATTTTTTGTAGAGTTGTGAATTGATCATAACAAAGGCAAGAGCAATTTTATTTGTCATAATAAACATACGCACTCACGCCTGTAATCCCCGAAGGGGTAGGCAGAGGTGTAACCAGTACACCCACATTTCTTTCTTTCTTCTTCCGCCATACCGGGCACAAATTCCAGACTCCGGGCTGATAGTGAGCATTTCGTAATATAAAAAACACAATACCAGTTTATAGGACCCGGGATCGAACCCGAGACCTCAGCGTTGGCCTCAATCATAACGCGTACGCATAACATCTGCGCCACCGAGGCAGTCGTAATAATCAAACTACAAAAACCCCTGAAAGTCGTGACTCACTACACTTATCAATTATCACACAGTGTCTGCAGATAATGATTTTTGGTTACACCACATGACGTTAGTTTTTGCGCACCTAGTTTTTATTATAGTTATGTAATATTGAGGTAAAGTTCTCACGAAATCATATAGTGTGGTCATACAATAGGGTAGTTTCCTATGTTGAATTCTATAAGCAAGAGAAAATAATACGCAAAATAAAATTGTTAAAACATAATCAAATTTGGTTCCATTCAGCCCGAAATTATGTCTTTAAATATCGGTATGAGGAAAAGTGGGTGCGTAGTCATAAAATCATAAGTGTTTTGAGCCAATAACAATGGCCAGTCTAATTTGAATAGTTTTTGTGTTGCCATTTTGGCAAATCAACTACGATCCAATACTCTTGTTTACGTGGTCACTTCATACAGTTAGAAAAATAATCTAGATGAATGTTGATTCTCGTTACCAATGTTGATTAATTTGGAAATAAAGTTAAATTAGGCGTTTACGCTCATGTTACGCGGAAAAAGTACTAAAATATAAGACAATAAGTTCTCCTGAAAAACACTAGATATAAAAGTGTGATTCAGCGACACGAAAACATTTATCCATGTAACCTTGGTGTATGATTATATGACATTGATGTATGTATCAATAATGAACAAGTAATGCCTCGAAAGATAGTCACTGTTTACTATAGACAACCAAAATATTAAATAAGATAGGCAAAGCATGACAAATTACGTTTTAAATCACTAAATTAATCTCTCTATTCAAAAAAAAAGTAACTGGCGCCGCCGCCGCCGCTGTCAAAAGCTTGTCACGCTATCTCCTCCGAATCCGCTGAGGGTATGGGGTCGAGACCGATACCAATCGATGCAGAATAATGTGGGGAAGAAAGTAAGATATGTCTCATATTCGCCGTAATATCGAGAGATGAACACAATATCACGCAGTAAGCAAAGGAATAGATATTGATTTGTAGGTCTCAAGCAATTTCATAGAAATTGAACAGCAACTACTTAGTCACTTTACGTCAGTTTTTTGTGGAACATGGTTACACACACACACACACAAACACACACACACACACACACACACACACACGCACGCACACACACACACACAGCACTCATAACATTTATTTTTCTAAGTTTAATATATTTTATTATGTAAAAGTAAACATACAGTCCTGTCTGTTTAATTGTAAAACACGATAGCCACCATACAGGCTGTGCCTAGTGTGGACATCATTGCACATTATGTCATAGTAACATTCGACTTGTTAAATAAATTATTCATATTCTTATTCAGTACATTCGAACCGGTCCATGCTTTAGACAAAACTGTTACAGATTATGATACCAATATGAGGTTTCAAATGGTCGATGTTACTGTGACTGCCTCGGTGGCGCAGTTATAATGCGTACGCGTTACAATTGAGGTCAACGTTGAGGTCTCGGGTTCGATCCCCGGGTCAAGTGGTATTGGGTTTTTCTATTACGAAATGTTCAGTATCAGCCCGGAGTCTGGAATTTGTGCCCGGTATGGCAATAGGCTCGCCCCCTATCACATAAGGGACGGAAATACGCTCGGCAAAATGTGGGTGTACTGGTTACACCTCTGCCTACCCCTTCGGGGATTACAGGCGTGAGTACGTATGTTACTGTGATGTTAGTTTCCAGTGATTTGATCAATAGAACCAAGTATCGAATAACCTATTTAGTCACTCCGGAATCATCCTGGCATGCAAGATGTCCGGCTGGATTCAATTTGACCTGATATTTGATATTACCAATAATACTATTTTTTAATAGCAGCGATAGCTCAGTGGGGAGTGATACTGTCGAGACGAAAGTCGCAGGTTCGAAACCAGTCCCAAGAACACTCCTCTGATTTTTGTAACTTATGTGTGTATTTATTGTTCATTATCGCTTGCTTTAACGGTGAAGGAAACATCGTGAGAAAACCTACATACCTGAGTTCTTCATAAAAATTTCGAAGGTATGTGAAGTCTGCCAACTCGCATTAGGCTAGCCTGGTGGACTAAGGCCTGCCCCTCTCATTCAGTAGAGGAGGTCCACGCTCAGTAGTGGGGCATGTATACAGGGCTAGTAAAAAAAACTTTTTCATCAAAAGAGTAAAAGTTGGATTTATTAAAAAATTTGCTCTTTTGCTCGGCGTCGGCAATTTTATATATAAACTTTATATCACAATAAATTCTATCGATCAGTTTAAGATCAGTAACAAACAGAATCCAAGGTTAGGTTAGGTTAGGTTAGAAAATTGATCCACTTTGGATTGTGAAAACAACCGTTTTAGCTAGCGGATACAAACGCCGCGGAATGCCCACGTCTTTATTTTAAACGTTTATTTAAAACTTGCCACATCCAACTTGCTTGCTAGATGGTAGGTCCCTCGTATGCGGGAGGGACTTGGGTAGGTACCACCGCTTTGTCTTTTCTGCCACCTAGCAGCAGTGTGTAAACATTGTTGTGTTCCGGTGTGAAGGGCATTGAAGCCAGTGAAATTATTGGGCATTATGAGACTTATGTCTCACGGTGAAGAGTGCAGTTCAGTACCTACCTAGTTCATAATTTGAAGTGCTGATTGGTGTTGCTTCTGTTTATGGGTAGTCTTGACGCTTAACATCAGACGAGCGACCTGCTCGTCTCGGTTTAGATGGTTATAAAAAAAACTTCCTAGGCACACAGGATAGCGACGTTATGCAAATCTTAAACTCCAATCCTATTTTGAAACAGCATAATGGCATGCGGAACATAGATAATAATGTAAAGAAAATTCCATTCATTCAAAACAAGTCCATTTCTAACATTATATTACCCAGCTGAACAGGAAACTGCACACAACAAGAAAGGTCACAGACATGTGCTAAATTTAACAGCATCTTAATTCTCGTATAAATTCGTAAGGGGTTAACCCATGGAGTTAAGAAACAGAATACTTCAGTCACTCACGGTCAGGGCCGCGCCGACCCCCCCACAGCGCCTGTGTGCGAATCCCATGAAGCGCCTCTTTTTTTCACGAATCTTCATGTTTCAACTTATTTTTTGAAGTGAAAACTTCTTTAGCCGCGTTGGGCACTTTTTGGTAGGGGGAATCTTTATGTTGTTGTGTAAGTGTAACAAAAATAAATACCCATATCACAATTAAACACATCGCACACAGGGGCGGCTCGGCCCTGCTCAGGGTACAATTTACATGCATACGTAATTTAGTCGCACTATAAGCGTAATGGATGTATGAAATAGATGGTCTCATTGTTCAAGTAGTTAATTGTCTCGACGATGCTGATTACTAAATTAAAGTTAAACGACACGCGATGTTCGGCATTGTTTAGTAGTACTTCACGACTAGCAAAGTTGGTATACTCACAATCATAGAAAGAAAGAGACAACACTTATACACCTTTTAAAATTACAATAAATAGTTATGTAATAATAGGCCGTCATATAGTTATTGGCGGTCTCTACCAGACAACCTTTCTAAGGAGAAGATTTCAGAGAATAACAGTAGATCGGGGTTAATAATGAAACAGTGTTAAATAATAAATATAATATGTATATAAACTAAAATACTAACGTATAGATACGATAGATCTTAATTTGTATGACAATATATAATAAACCAAATATTTAAAACAACTACAACGTCAAATCTTCTTCACTATACTAAAATGCATGATTAATTACTTTCCTAATTTATACTACCTACTAATAATAATCACATGTCACGTGTATTCCATAAGGTAAAGCAGACTTATAGATTTCTACTTTACACGATCATGACATCACTTGATCTTCATCATATTTAATTAATCTCTTCAATAGTTGTATTTTGTAATGTCGATATGTATTATAGTTGTAGCTTAACATTTACTGGATTGATATATATTGATATACTTTCATCATGGATTCCATTCAGCAATTGATCTTCAATGTCAGCAGTACATCGGTAACAAAGACACAAATACAGTGCTGATATAATCACAGTGACTAGTAAACACTCTTCCAATCTTGCACAAATTGGTTCAGGGATCGGCACGAGTTGTGATAACAAGCTTCAGCTGAGCCCCAGTTCATTTATTTATTTCAGACTGTTTGGTGGAATAGAGGAGCGCGGGGCGCCGATGCTTCGCGTGATTTATTTGTCAGTCGATCCTCGTCGTCTATTCGACTTGGTTATTCTACTATCTATCTGTGCTCCCAATTCGTGCCGCTACATATAAAAGGTTTTAAACCGTCACGCTGTCTCAATGCTATTGATCCGCACTCTAGACACAAGTAAACTTTCGACCAATGGGAACCTCTTGAATGAACCATACTTTACAATACTGCCCTGAGGTATCAGTAACTTCTTAGTTGCTGAACCTAATCATCCATATAGTTACTGTAGAATGTAGATATCAGATTATAATTATCACACAGTAATAAGGTATCAGGAACCACGTGAGACAATCGATCTTAGCAACCTAGAGCCGAAACAAATTGTAATATTGGTAGATGCCCATAATAGGGTAGTTTTACTATATTGAATTTTATACATTATTTTATAAGCAACAGAGAATGATACGCAAAAGAAACCCTTTTATTGAAACACAATCAAAATTGGTTCAGAAATGTGCCCGCAGTTATGACTTTAAATGTTAGTATGAGGAAAAGTGGGCACGTAGTAGGGATATTTCTCTTGCACGCGTGCACCATAATGAACATTTTACACAATGACGTCAAAGTTTGCGTCGTCTGTCATTTGACAATTACTACTTCTACAGGATTTGAATGGTTTCTAACTTATTTATTTTTGGTCCGATTTATACAATTCTTTCTGCAATAGATTTTGAGTAACGTAAGTAATTGATTTAAATAATTTAAAAAATCTAGTCAACTACCCTATTATGTGGTCTCAGTGCCTAAACCTGTGGCGTTTCACAACTGGCTTCCACTCCGCTGAGCCACTGAGGGTGTCAAATCGACTATCTCATTAATATGTTGTATCTTATCAAGGGTTTATTGATAAACTATATTGTACATATCAAGTAGATTTTAATGTATATCTTGAATTATACATTAATGTGCTGTACCTATTTTCAGTGACACAGAGTTAGCATTGGAGCTGAGCGAGCAGGTGTTCCTCGATGATGAGGAGTACGCGACCAGGGCCCCGGCTTCGCCGACCACCGTACCTAATGTTCGACCGTACCGCCCACCTTCCACTGGTAAGTGACTAATATTTCTGAATCTTACTAAACAAATAATTTTATTATGCCATTATTTGACTAGTACCTACGAGTAATATTTGACACAAATGTGATTTGTAAAGTGATGTTTAATTAGCTTTAGATGACGAGACGAGCAGTGCGCTCGCTTGATGGTAAGCGAAATGCCTGCCCATAAACTTAATCAACTTCGAATTATGAAGTACTGCTTGACACTGAACTGCGCTCGTCACTCTGAGGTGTTAAGTCTCACAATGCCCAGTAATTTCACTGGCTTCAATGTCCTTCAAACTGGAACACAACAGTGCTTACAAACTGTTGCTTGGCGGCAGAAATAGACAAAGCGGTGCTATACCTAGACGGCCTCTCGCATACGAGGGACCTTTACCTAGTAATTATTTTGCCTTAATCAGCACAGATTGTCTCCAGTTAAATAATAGAACAAAGTAGCTTTGTAAAGTAATGATCTTTGAAATAGTAGATTTGGTCTTTCGTTACTCAAGCGTGCTCGTCGTAATATTAATATACTCCTTTTTATCGTAACGATAAACTCGTTGACCTATCAAAACCAAAGAATATTTTTATTCCAGCGATAAAATGACCTTTCAACCATGAATCATATCATGCAAAAAATCCAATGTCAAAAGAAATTCTTTTAGTAAAACGCATGACTTGATATTTTAATTGGTGATAATGAAATGAAATAGTTTATTAATTATGTAGGCAATTAAAAAAGCGCTTATGACAATTCAGTACAAAATAAAGAAACTTATGTATAGAGAATATTAACTAATGTATACATTACATACATAGCATCGTCAAAATCACTAGGCAATTACACTAAATTGTTTATTTGTTGTCTTTTTATTTTACATTTTACAGTATTAACAATATTTGTAATATGGAAAAATTATTATTAATTATTAAATATTTTGGGTCGATATGGACCACTGCATTTACCGAAACGGCACTTGTTTTAAAACTACCACCGGATCCAAAACGACCCAGCTTGAGAAGACCCGGCGAAACAAACTCAGTGGGCTTAATTTACCACTGGATTCAACGCGGCGCGACCCAAACTCTGAGAAGATCCAGCTACTTGAACTCAGAGGGCTTGTTTTAGGTCCGAATTTTCAATAATTGATGTTTTAGGAACGCGGTAAGCATATCGACTTTTGCCTATAGAGTACCTACTAGAGTACGTTTTACAGTAGCGGATCCAGGGGGGGGGGGCTTGCTAATGGCTGAAGCCCCCCCCCCCCCAAAGCATTTGGGCCCACTGACAAATCTCAAATTAATCTTTATATTAGCCTACTTTCTTAGCACTTCTATATACTACCTACAATATAGTTTTCATCGCTTTCCCTTATTTCATTTTAAGTAGGTATAGTATATTCTAATTTTTTTTAATTCTTATTTTGGGTCAAACTAAAATCCTGGATCCGCCACTGATGTTTTAGATAGATACACTTTATTGTACACCATGCAGAATATTACAGTAAAGACCAAACAAAATTATAAATGTAACTATAGGCGGTCTTATCGCTAATAGCTATCTCTACCAGACAACCTTTCGATGGAAAAGATTTCAAAGAATAAACAGTAGGTCGGGGTGTATAATGAGACATTTTGAAGTGTTATAGGTCATTTTTCCTTGTTGAACATGCACCCGACTAGCATAAAATGGCAGGTACGCTCTTTCCTTCCAATCTCCAGTCTGCTCTCGTTTATTAAGTTATGATAGGTTGTTAACCTCGTACAATTCGTAACATTGGTGTGTCGACATTGAACGAACTGTGTGATTCGCGTGCCGGCGGAACGATCGCCTTTTGCGACGAGCATTTACAGTTTTTAATTGTTTTTATTTTGTTTTCATCCTGACATTTACTGTGTTTGCATGGAAAATGTCGACTTTCAACTTTGTTTTTGTTTCGTATTGTGTGATTTTTGTGGTCCATAAGAAATTACTTATATTAGAGAAAATGTAATAATTTGTAGATTTGTGGATGTCATGACGACAATAAAGGTTCTGTGAAGATAATAAAACTTGGTAATATATCGCCACTTTAACTTTCTTTTTTGTGAACGAAGTATTTCAAGTGTCGAAAAACTTTGGGTTTTTTTTTCTGTGTGCTTTGGCATCGTCGTTTTGATACTTAGTTGTTTTTTTATTACTTTATTTTTTATTTTTATTCTATTAAAATACTTTTAAAGTTGTACTAAATTATTCGTAAAAAGACATAAAACAAGTTATGTACAAGGAAAACAGTACGTTTAAAGTGGTCATGACTTGTTCCGCTTTATGTAGCTGTAATATTTTTATCCATATGTGTATTGTGATAGGTCATTGTGTGTGTGTATCACTTATTAATTATACTAAACTAGCTGTCCCGCGCGGTTTCACCCGCAACATATAATTGATAGTAAGAACCCGATTGTAGCGCCATCTGCCGGGCTGATTTGTGAATCTAAACCATCCAGGGCGCCACCCAAACGCATACAAAAATAATCATTCCAATCGGTTCAGCCGTTTAGGAGGAAGTTCAGTCACATACACACGTACAGTAGAATTATATATATAAAGATAAATCGTTGTACTTGCTTACATACACAGCCCCGGATAAACGATTTTTTTGAACCTGGGCAGAAAGATAGTGGCGCCCCTCTCTCCAGCGTTTGAGATAAATTACTTAAAAAAACTAAAAGATAAGAATGATGCACAAAGGGCCTGTGTGGCGCCTTTTTCTTACAAGTCGACGGTGAGCCAACCAGGCTTCCGTATGCTAGGCGCTTTGTGGAGCAAGTTTTTTTTATTTTTAATCATGTTAAATTATGATTTTGGCGCCCCCTGAAACTGCCGCCCGGGGCGGGTGCCCCGGTTCCCCCCCCCCCCCCCCCCAGATCCGGGCCTGTACATACATAACAAAGCAACAAATAAAATATACGCCGAATTGAAAACCTCGTACAAGGAAGTTTCATTTCAAAATGTCGATTTCATGATGTCTAGTTTTGTAAATTGATTCCGTGTGTCGTAAGACTTTTAAGCGTAGCTGCTTTTGTAAAGGTCACGCGTTTTTTAGTTTACGTATATTATTTGGGGGCGAGTCGAATGTGCTTTGTAATTGTTAGATAATCGTGTAAATTCTTTTTTCGCGAACGAAACTTCACTAAACTAAAACTAAGGGTGGATGATGATGTGGTGATTTAACCAGCGGATGGTGTAAATGCGCTGGTTAAATTGATTGTAACAAGCAGTGGTCGACGAAATCTACATATTTTGATTAGCTTCTAAATAATGTTCATTTTTATTAGCATAACGAAGGGACGAGCAGGTCGCTCGCTTGATAAGCGTTACTGCTGCCCATAAACATAAGCAACACCAATAGAACTTCGAATTATGGAGTACCGCATGGCACTGGACTGCGTTCATCACCCTTAGACACAAATTGTCAAGTTTCATAATGCCAATTAATTTCACCGGTTTCAATATCCTACAAACCGAAACAGAACACACTGCTGCATGGTGGCAGAATTAGACAAAGCGGTGGTACCAGCTCAGACAGCCTTGCACCCGAGGCAGTAGAATATCTGCATAATTTAACAACATTTCATTATTCTTCCCAGGTTCGAACATCCTAAAGTCCCCGCGGGCGCGGCGCGTGCGCACCACTTCGATGTCACAATCCAACAAGCGGACCACGGCGGAGAGCATCCTGCATGCCGACCGCAGGACGATATACACTGCAGGCAGACCGCCCTGGTACAACTGTACAGGCGGGCAGGAGGTCGAACCCTTCCTTATAGGTGAGAATATATTATCTTAAGTCTAATCACTATACCTGTATTAGAAATGTAAACAAATATTTACCCATTTTCAAACACGTCTTCTATTTGTAGAACTGACGAACAAATCGGTATAAGTAATGTTATAATTTTCTCATATTTTCTAAAGCGTAATTTTTCATGCCTCTTAACTATGTACCTACTACAATCTATCAAAATAGCCAAAAATTACTATAAAACGGTGTAAGCAAATACATATGTACCTACGACGTCAAGCTACTTTCAAATTCAAATTCAAATCATTTATTCAGTAATTAGGCTGCCACGAGCACTTTTACACGTCGAGTTTGGAATCTACCGGAATTATTTGCGTTTTCGCACGTATATTGGACGTTAGGGATGAACTAGTGATAAGCATCCGTCGGTGAAAGCGCGCATAATTCAATGATTTATTTTGCATTGTCGCCAAATTTTGAATTGTAATATTACTATTAATTTTTAAAAACTCCCGACTTCAAATAGCAATTTTTTTTGTTATTTTTTGAAAATATTATGTTTTTAATTTACATACGGCTAGAAACCATCACAATTGATTCAGCTTTAAAATAAATAACCGCATTCAAGGTATATTTGTTTCGGCGCCACGATGCCACAGATTAATAAACAGACAGACAGACAAGAGGTCTTTATGACATTTAACAATCCGCTCGAAAAAAATTACTATGATACCCAACATAGTGGCCAAATTATTTCGTCTGAACCAATTGTCCACCCGTAGCCTAATTATAATCGGTGGACATGATACCAGGTACAATAATGATACAGGTATATGCGGTGCCAGTGCGTCTGGCAAGACCACGGTCGCCACAAAAATCATTGAATCTCTCAACATACCGTGGGTCACCATCGTCAGTATGGACTCTTTCTATAAGGTACGTAAACTACACGCTGATCGATTTACTTGCACGCGCTTAAGTTCCTCGACTATGTTAAAGTACATTAGTTGACATTGAGAATATTTTAAAAATAATAGGTAAGTAATATGACTGCCTCGGTAGCTCAGTTGTAATGCGTACGTCTCGGGTTCGATCCCCAGGTCGGATAAAGTGGTATTGGGTGTTTCTATTACAAAATGCTCAGTATCAGCCCGGACGCTGGAATTTGTGCCCGGTATGGCGATAGGCTCGCCCCGTGTCACATCGTGGGATACGCTCGGCGAAATGTTGGTGTGCCTAGGCAGAGGTGTAACCAGTACACCCACATTTCGCCAAGCGTGTCTCCGTCCCATGATGTGATAGGGGGCGAGCCTATTGCCATACCGGGCACAAATTCCAGACCCCGGGCTGATACTAAGCATTTCGTAATAATAAACCCCAATACCACTTTTACCCGACCCCGGGATCGAGCCCGAGACCTCAGCGTCAGCCTCAGTCGTAACGCGTACGCATTACAACTGCGCGACCGAGGCAGTCGCCGTACACCGTGCTTTGTACATTGCAGACCTAATATAATACCGACCGTCGAGAGACATTGCATCCCTCGACAATCGACAGAATAGGGTAGTTTCCTATATTGAATGTTATACATTATTTTATAAGCAACAGAAAATGATACGCAAAAGAAACCCTTTTATTAAAACACAATCATAATTGGTTCAGAAATGTGCCCGCAGTTATGACTTTAAATGTTGGTATGAGGAAAAGTGGGTGCGTAGTAGGGATATCTCACTATCTCGCTTGCACGCGTGCACTATAATGAACATTTTACAGAGTGACGTCAAAGGTTGCATCGTCTGTCATTTGACAATTACCCCTTCTACAGGATTTCAACGGCTTCTATCTTATTTATTTTTGGTCCGATTTATAAAATTCTTTCTGCAATAGATTTTGAGTAACGTAACTTATTGATTTAAATAATAAAAAAATCTAGTCAACTACCCTATTATGCCGGAATTTAGTTACTGGATATATATATATGGCTGGCTATGGATATGGCTGACCCCAGAACGCGTACTTTTTTTTACTAGCGTAAAAGGTCACTATGGCAGGCTTTTCACCATGAGTATAAATATGTTTCAGGTAACCATCCATCAGCAGATTAATGAGAAATCCTCGTTCAAGTTACTTTCAGTTTAGCTCTGATAGATCGACTGCCATTAGCTTATTATACCTTGCTACCCACAGGTCCTGAATGAAAAACAGCATCAGCTAGCGACGCGCAATGAATACAACTTCGATCATCCGGACGCGTTCGATATGGAGTTACTCCTGAACGTGCTGCAGCGACTGCGGGAAGGGAAGAAGGTCGAGGTGCCCATATATAACTACGTGACCCACTCCAGGGAGAATAGGACGGTAAGTACTGCTTAATTCTCGCAGCTCGATCCAAATGAAAATATTTTTTGGTATCCTATGAGCTAATCCAAATCATGGTCTACCTGAGTACCAAATGTCATTCAGTTCCGTCCAACTGTTAGGCGTGTTTAATTAACAAACAAACTCAAAAACATCCAAACTTCACATTTATAATATAAGTAAGACTGGCTTTTTCTCACAACCACCCGGATGAAAGATTTTCAGGCTTAAAAAGTAATATATGCCCTTCGTCAGTAATATCTTTATACCATATTTCATTAAAATCGATTTAGCCATGAAAACGTAACATACAAATAGACAGAATAACTTTCGTTTTTTTTTTTTATAGTATAGGCCGGCAAACGAGCAAATGGGTCACCTGATGGTATGTGATCTCCACCGCCCATGTACGCTCACAATACTAAAATAACCATGGGCGCGTTGCCGACCTTAAAAGAAGGGGATAAGTTAGTGATTGTGAAGGGGAGGGGAATTAGGGCCTCGTATTTGTAGTGTTGGAATAGATGGATTTAAACTGGTAGAGCGACGCTGTAGTTAGTTTTGTCTACAGCATAAATGAGTCTGCTTTGTCAAAGTCTACACATCAAAAGCCAGGGTTGACTCCAATATGTTGTTGCAGAAAACGATGTACGGCGCAAACGTGATAATATTCGAGGGTATCCTGGCGTTCTACAACACGGATGTAGTTAAGCTACTCGATATGAAGGTGTTTGTCGATACTGACGCTGATATCAGACTCGCTAGAAGACTTAGGAGGTAAGGACCTTTTGTATTTTAAACTAGGTTAGGAAGGTAGGTACAGTAGTAGGTCAAAAAAATATGTTTCAATATGTATACAAAAATCAAAATAAGCTGCCAAGAGTAGTTATTCGTATATTAGATACGTTCAAACGCCGGTATCGGTACCGAGTTTGTCGATACTTTGACGTCGACACTCGATACTTTGATGAAAATACTTACTGGATATGATATACAATCCACATGCTCATTTTTACTGCAGTATATTGATACAGCGGTAAAATTAGCACTTTGATGTTATCTATACTTAGAAATGGTCACTTTACCTAAATAGATATCATGGGTTCCAATACCGAATGAGTACTCGGTATCGGTACTTGTGATCGATAAAATATAATCGATTATTAAAAATAATTATCAAATTTAGATACGGCATTTGATTACAATCATTTCTAGTCAGTTAATTCAAAAATATGATTTAATCGTCAATTTAAAATGACAACAGACATAACAAGAGAATAGACAATTTATCGATAGGTTTACCTAATGTTCTATATTGTTACTTGTGATCGATTTATCGATAATTTTATAGACAATCACTATCGACAGACTGCATCGGTGGCGCAGTTATAATGCGTATGCGTTACGACTGAGGCTGACGCTGAGGTCGAGGGTTCGATCCCCGGGTCGGGTAAAAGTGATATTAGATTTTTGTATTACGAAAAAGCTCAGTATCAATCCGGAGTCTGGAATTTGTACCCGGTATGGCGATAGGCTCGCCCCCTATCACATCATGGGACGGAGATACGCTCAGCAAAATGTGGGTGTACTGGTTACACCTCTGCCTACCCCTTCGGGGATTACAGGCGTGAGTGCGTATGTACGAGTATGTATGTAAACACTATCGATAATTCTTCCTGATCTATAATCCTTCCTTCAGGGATATAGTGCAGCGTGGTCGCGAGTTGGAAGGTGTTTTGAAACAATACATGACGTACGTGAAGCCTGCGTACCAGAGCTACATCGCGCCGTGCATGGCTCATGCCGACATCATAGTACCGAGGGGTGGTGACAACTACGTGGCCATACAACTTATTGTACACCATGTGCATAAACAGTTACAGCTGGTACGTACGCGTTTATTTGCCGTTCCCAATATTCTGTCTATCGGCAGATTTGCTTACTATCAATAGTGTTATAGCAGATCTTCCATACAAAATGTGTCAAAATTATACTGCCAGTAAGCAAATCTGCCGATAGACAGAATATTGGGAACGGCCATATATGTTTTTGATGTCCATACCCAAAAATAGAAAGTAATATCTAAGCCTACGCAGTCTTCCTGTCTGTCTGTCTACCCTACGTTAAAAGGCTTTAGATATTCGGCTGCTAAAGTATTCATAGAATAATGTGTTGTTATGGCGAATATCCTAACAAATAATTACAAAACAAAAGAAAAACTTAAGGGGTACGGTGGTAAGGAATTCACAGCCTGCAAGTCCGACTTGTACTTAGTCGGTTTTTTTCTAATTATCCCCAACCGAGGCATTCAGCGTTCACAGCCAACGTAACGCTATTCAGCAAATTTTAATCGACCTTGATTAATAAACAATAAATCCTGAAATGTACACTATTATTAATAATTATTTATTTTGCAACCTCTGTAGCGCAGCAAGATAAATGTTTGTGTGTGATTCACAAATATTTGTTTCGTGTCTGGTTGTTGTGAGACCTTAAATTCCTCTTAGTTCCTGATACCCGCTATACAGGTTAACATTGTGTGTGGTTAAAACTTTGTATGTTAAAATTCAAATTCAAATTCAAATCATTTATTCTGTAAATTGGATCATAAATATCACTTTTACATGTCAATCATTTTTTATGCTACATTATATTTAAGACGGCATTTCGGGGCTAGCCATGAGAAGAAATGCCGAAACAAACTCATGGGTTACGGCCTCTTTTAATGTCCAGACATTGTTTTACAGAATTATGCGAGTGTAATGTAAAGAAATTCCTGGATTGGCCTTTTGAAGAAATGGCCAAGAGTATACCAGACATACTTGGCACTCGCACTCACAAAAAAAAACAAAATATATAATAAATGTTATAAAAATTTAAAAAATCAACATGTCAGTATTGCCTTAAATACTAATATTGCGCCAATAGAGCAGTCAATATTAAACAATATATTATATAAAAGAAGAGACCTAGGTACACCCAATTTTGTAAGGAGTGAGCGGCTCAATTCCAAGCTGTTTTGTCTTCCAAGTAATCTTTCACACTATAATAACCTTTTTGGCAAAGCCTAAGTTTAATACATAATTTAAATTTATTAAGGCTTAATAGTTGAATATGGCTTGGAATTTTGTTGTAGAAACGTATACTTTGACACTTGAAAGAGTTACTAATTTTTTGAAGTCTGGTCATGGGCAATATCAGTTTATTCTTATTTCTAGTATTTATCATATGAATGTCGCTGTTTGTTGTAAAATAATTAATATTCTTTTTTACATACATCAGGTTCTCATATATATACTGAGAGGCGACAGTCAATATATTTATTTCTTTAAATAAATCCTTTAGCGAGTGCCCACGATTTAGATTGTAAATTGATCGAACGGCTCTTTTCTGCAGCACAAAGATAGTTTGAATGTCGGCAGCATTTCCCCACAATAAAATGCCATACGACATTACACTATGAAAATAACTGAAATATACTAATCGTGCTGTTTCTACATCAGTTAACTGGCGAATTTTGTAGACCGCGTAAGCTGCAGAGGTAAGCCTTTTCGACAACTGGTTTATATGTGGTCCCCATTGAAGCTTAGAGTCTAAAGTTATACCCAAGAATTTGGTGGTGTTCACAAGGCTCAACTCCTCTCCATTTATAATAACGCTAGTCTTAATGGGTTTAACATTTGGTGTCACAAATCTAACGCACTTAGTTTTATTCTCGTTTAAAAGTAGGTTATTAACATTAAACCAGTTCACTACTTTAGAAATAGTATTATTTACATCGTCAGTAACAGGTTGCTGTCGTTTCAGTTTAAATAGAAGTGAGGTATCATCTGCAAATAACACTATCCGTTGATCGTCTTTAATAACATGAGGCAAATCATTTATATAAACGAGAAATAGAAATGGACCGAGTATGGAACCCTGTGGAACACCCATTGTGACTACAGATCCCAATGATCTCTGGCCATTTATGTCAACTTTCTGAATCCTATTATCCAAATAAGAAATAAGAAGATTCAGTGCAGTATTCCTAATGCCATAGTGGCGTAACTTCCTGACTAATGTATCATGAGAAACGCAATCGAATGCCTTTGATAGGTCACAAAAAATGCCTAAGGCGTCGTGGAAATCATCCCAGGCGTTAAAAATATTTTCTAAAAGTTCAACCCCGGCATCAGTGGTTGAACGACCCCTTGTAAAGCCAAATTGTTTATTATGCAGCAAATTATTTGTGCTAAAGTGAGTCTGCATTTGATCAAAAATTAACTTTTCAAAAATCTTACTAAATGTGGGTAGCACGGAAATTGGTCTAAAATTACTGGGGTCGGATGTGCTCCCTGATTTAAACAATGGTATAATTTTACTATTTTTCATTAAATCAGGAAATACGCCACAGTCGATACATTGATTGAAAACTATGGCTAGTTCAGGTGCTACTACATTAATTATAGATTTTGTAATCTCAACAGAGTTACCCCAAAGATCGGCTGTTCTTTTAACATTAAGGGTATTAAAAGTTTTTATAATATCTATGTCACTTATATAACGGAATCTAAAATCATTATTACAACAATTTATATTTTTTTTTCAATAATGATTCAGCAACAGAAGGGGACGAATTTAATGATTTTGTGGTAGAGATTGGAATGTCAGTGAAGAATTTTTCAAAAGCAGTAGCTACTTCAATATCTGATGTAACAATCTTATTTTCAAAAGCAAGGTTATAGTCATTAGATTTTTGTTTTATTTTTCCAGTCTCCTTGTTGATTAAGTCCCAAGTTGTTTTTATTTTGTTAGTACTACTTTTTATTTTGGAACTTATATAATTACATTTTGCTACATGACAAATCTTTTTAAATAATTTGGAGTATTTTTTTACATACTGACAAAAAGTATCACTCTTATTATAATGTCTTTCCTCATACAATTCATAAAGCCTTTTTCTACTTTTACATATACCAATAGTAGCCCATTCACTGAAGGTTGCAGTTCCTGTAACTGAGATCTTTTTGGGGATAAAAGTAGAATTAAACTCTGTACAATATATTTCAAAAAAAGAATTGTACAGCTGGTTAGGATTGTCACTGAATAATAATAAGGGCAGTTTACTTAAAAGTTTATTTTTAAAGATCTCCAACCGACCTACAGTTTTAGGCACCACAGTAATAACTCGTTTTGACATATTTTTGCATTCTGTCTGAAAAGTAATTAACTGTCCACAATGATCAGAGTCTAGTTGATTAATCACCTGTTCAGTTTTTGGAATAATGTTTGTAAATATATTGTCTAGACATGTAGCTGAAGTGGCAGTTATCCTAGTTGGCTCCAAGAAAACATTTACGAGATTATAGGAATTGAACAAATTCCTAATCCTAAGACTTAAGGAAGACTCCTCTAACAAATTAACATTAAAGTCACCACATATAATTACACTTTTATTTAGTTTACAAATCTTTGCCAATACTTCATCCATGACATTTTCAAAACAATCATATAATGCCGCTGGTGGTCTGTATACACTCAATACAACAAGCTGCTCTAACTCCAAACAGGCTATCTCTATTATCCGTTCAACAGAGAGGCTCACAATATCTTTACGTTCTTTAAATGTAAATTGTTTATTAATTAATATTAATGAGCCACCATGAATGGCATTTTCTCTA
Source organism: Mimas tiliae (assembly GCA_905332985.1). Lineage (NCBI taxonomy): Eukaryota > Metazoa > Arthropoda > Insecta > Lepidoptera > Sphingidae > Mimas > Mimas tiliae. The sequence continues at coordinate 1,538,423 of HG995249.1, forward strand.
CAGAACGAACTACCCAACATATGATTATTGAAATTAAATATGAACTGATGGCTTTGAAGCCAGTGTTCTGTAATGCATAAAATGTCAATATTATTACAGTTCATAAATAATTCAATTTCAAGGGTTTTACTACAGATCCCCTGAATATTTTGATGTACCAGTTTAATAATCTTACATTTATTTATTGTATTAAAATTGTTAGGTGGTGGACAGCCTCCGTGGCGCAGCGGGCGAGTAGCCGCTTGCGAAGCGCGAGAACCCGCACTTAGACAAATGTTTGTCTGATTCACAAATATTTGTCTTGGGTCTGGGTGTAGTGGGTTGGCAAGTCCCTCGTAGTTCCTGATACCCACGATACAGGTTTACCTAGTGTGGGGTCAGGACTATGTGTGTGACTGTTGGGTGTATTTATTTTTATTTATATTTATTTAATTAGTTTGTAGATTTTCTCGGATAGTGTAAAACACTAAAACACATTGAAACTTATCCTTATGTTAATATGCAACAAACAAAAAGGATGACAATATAGTATCGCTTCTTAACTCTTCATTAGCAGCAACATGGTATTTATTTTATTGCATAGGCCGACAAACGAGGAAGTGGATCACCTGATGGTAGATCACCACCGCCCATGTACGCCCACAATACCAAAAGGGCGCGTTGCCGACCTTAAAGGAAAGGGATTGGGAAGGAGTGGTGGTTTGGGCCTCCGGATATCACACTCACAGCAGCAAACTTCTACTTTAAGTCGGTTTTCTGTGAGACAGTGGTAACGACCCGGACGAGCCGGCACATTCATGATGTAGACAAAATTGTCTACAGCGTGGCTCTACCACTCATATAAAAAAATATCGATGATATTTTTGTATTGTTTCAGCGTGGTTTTAAAGTGCGTGAAAAGTTGGCGGTAGGGCATATTGGACAACCTGTACCCGACTCACTCTACGTACTTAAGGATACACCTCAGGTAACCAACTAGTTGCAGATAAGTTTAACTTTAAGATGGTAGTAAGGTGCCTGACACATTATGGTACCCGACTGGATAGCAACCACCGTACATTTGTATTTTAGCGTAATCGATGAGTCAATTTACAATTTCGGTGAAATGTGTACAGTATAGGATCTGGGGTGAAATTATTTGTACTAGTGCAGAAGATCGGAGATGTAAATTACGTCAGAATTTACTAGATCTAAATGTATGATTATAGCCAGGCCAACCTTCACTAAAATTACTGTCACATAAAACCGTTATAAACCCAAGACATTTGAGTAAAATATGTTTTCCCGAGGTACATATGTTAGTATTTTTATAATATAAATACGTTTTCCTGGAACACTTTGGTGCCTTGTTACCAAGTAGGTCAAATTCGGAGTCAATAAAAAAGAAAAAAAAAATAACGGTAGTGATATAACAAATGACTACCCGCAGGTACAAGGTCTCCACACATTCATCCGTAACAAGGACACTCCTCGTGACGAGTTTATATTCTACTCGAAGCGTCTGATGCGACTCGTCATCGAGTTCGCATTGTCTCTGCTTCCTTACAACGAGCAGATTGTCGACACGCCGCAGGGATTCGCTTATAAAGGTGGGTTGAGAGTATCGATACTGTATTATCGGATTGCTTTGTCCAAACAACAAAAAAAGTTTTATTTTATGAGCGATGTGAAATGAACTAGAATTGCTCAATTATTTCCTATTAGCGGTAAACATGCACTAGAGCCTTAGAGTACATAAAATTACTATATTAATTATTAGCTAAATATTATTCATATTTACTATCTTTAGTAGTATAATCGATTATAAATCTATTTAGTCGTTGTCTCAAGCACAATATACCGATTATTTTAACATATCTTTGTTAGAGTTATCAACATTGCCGGTGTGATCACATTATCAAACATACCATGCATATCAGAGGCTGGTCGTCCAAGTTGGTCACTTAATGATATGAGATCACCCCACCACCCATTACCATCCACCATATCAGAGAAATGGTGGGTGCGTTTCCTAAACAAAAGAGGGGGAGGAACTTCTGTGGCTCTCTGCCAATCTTACAGACTTAAACAACGTCAAAGTTGCAAGTTCACGTTGGTTTTCTGTAAGGCAGTGGTAGTACTCTTGTCTAGCCAACATGTAGATATAATTTTCTATAGTTTGCCTAACGTCTACAAACTACTATAAAATAACAAGTTTAGTCGTAAATAATACGGACTAATTTTCAGTATCATGTTTCATATACAGTGACATATTTTGCCATGCCAATATCGATAAATAAAATATCGATATTTCAGGTCGTAAATGCGAAGTGGAGAAAATTTGTGGCGTCTCAATCCTACGCGCTGGTGAAACTATGGAACAAGCCGTATGCGACGTGTGCAAAGACATACGTATTGGAAAAATACTTATACAGACAAACCAACAGACCGACGAGCCTGAGTTGTACTACCTACGACTGCCGAAAGATATCAAAGACTATAGAGTTATCCTTATGGACGCGACGGTGGCTACAGGAGCGGCCGCCATTATGGCCATCAGGGTCCTGTTGGACCATGATGTGCCTGAACACCATATTAGTTTGGTCTCGCTGCTTATGGCTGAGATCGGCGTGCATTCTATTGCTTACGCTTTTCCTAAGGTAAGACCTCGACTGTTACGCATTATTGTTAACTAACTAGTGTTTTTTTTAAGTGGTCTCCACCGCCCATGTACACCTTCAATACCAAAAAAATCATGGGTGCGTTGCCGACCTTAAAGGAAAGTGATAATTAAGGAATTGGAAAGGGAAGGGGTTTGGGCAGCTGCTTTACGCCGGTTTTCTGTGAGACAGTGGTAATGACCCGGACGAGCCGGCCCATACAAGCTGTAGACAAAAGTGTCTGATCATATTTTACTTAGGAATCGTAAAGGCTAAAAGAGCCTAGCGGGGAGTAGAACTGCAGAAACAAAAGTAGCGGGTTACAAACCAACCCTCAGGCACACACCTCTAACTTTTCTAAGTTAGGTTTGTATTCATTGTTACTAATTACTCGCTTTAACGGTGAAGGAAAACATTATGTGAAGGTCACACACCTGATAGTCTTGAAGAAGAATTCCCATCGGATTATAGAAGGTATGTGATGTCTATTAACTCGAATTAAGCCAGCTTAGTGGGCTAAGGCCCGTCCACTGGTACAGAAAGCCTGCGCCCAGCGAGGCGTTGGCATAGTATAGGCCTGATAAAATAAAAGTCAAAGGCTAAAAAACAACAAGTATAACACTACTGCACAAAACTTACACTGCACTTGCCGAAAATGGTTTCGCCAAAAACCTCTCCCCTCTTCACCATAACATTCCGCGGACTCTTTGATCCCCTCCTCCGTTATATCATATTTTTATCGATCACAATGCTGCCTCGGTGGCGCAGTTGTAATGCGTACGCGTTACGATTAAGGTCAACGCTGAGGTCTCGAGTTCGATCCCCGGGTCGGGTAAAGTGGTATTGGTTTTTCCATTACGAAATGCTCAGTATCAGCCCGCAGTCTGGAATTTGTGCCCGGTATGGCGATTGGCTCGCCCCCTATCACATCATGGGACGGAGATACGCTTGGCGAAATGTGGGTGTACTGGTTACACCTCTACCTACCCCTTCGGGGATTACAGGCGTGAGTGCGTATGCGTATGTATATCGATCACAACTCGCAAGTCATTCAAAATTCCAAAATTTCAGGTGAAAATCATCACATCAGCCCTCGACCCTGAGATCAACGAGAAGTTCTACGTACTGCCCGGCATCGGTAATTTCGGTGATCGGTACTTCGGCACCGAACCTTCGGAGGAAGAGTGAGACAGAGATACTTCCACGTGAGATAGAGAAGGACGGCGATATCGCGCGGGCACGTTGATCGTCTCAGGTTAGTTCATATCTATCCGTAGTAAACAGACTTCAACACTATTTAGTCCACGCTTCAATAAGCTTCAACTTAAAGTCGGGAGATATGAACCAATCTATTTTTTACCAATAACTGTGTACAAAAAACGAATATATGTAAATGGACTATTGAATTTTTACTAATTACGCAAGACAAAATGTACATTAATACATATACAAGGAAATTCGCGATATATGTTTGAATAAAATATCAATAACTGATAGATTCTGTACGACTGTATAGTTTATACTGTTTTATGAATTTTTAAATGTATTTGTACTTATGTCCAATGTATTTTCTGTTTATTTACATTTTTATCGATTCGAGACGATCAACATTTTATAGGAATTTTGCACCACGCATGTGTAATCGATTGCTTAAACCCCAACAATTATTAAGGGTTGCAATTAGTCTCTTCAAATTAGTTAATGTCGTCAAAAGTGGGATAAAATCGATAAAATTATCGATAGTCGATATATCGACTCTGCATGCTTTAGACGATAATCGTACTGAATGTATTTATTTTAATGAAATGATGTCGACATTTTGCTATGGAAGTACAATGAACTGTTTGACCTTTATGAAAATCTTCCATAGCGCAGTTAATATTTATGTAATAAGACAAAGGAACTTGTCTAGTTCAGCCCAAGGTATAATGTATTTTTTATCGTAAACACTTTTTGCTTATGTAGAGATCTCGTTAATCTTTATAACCGCTCTGAAGTAAGTCACGAGTGCTTTAGTATTTATTGTTTAAAGTGTGACAGCCAGTAACAGTCAGTGCAGTGCCTAGCTTCAGAGTGGCCATCCATACAGATAAACAACTCTGAAAATGACAAGTTAACATCGTATCCTACTAATAATATAATGTGGGTTTAGATGTTTCTTAATCATTAATCCTTAACGGCTGCGCGCATTTGGATAAAATTTGGCACAAACGCAGACAATGGCCTCTAGGCCATGCCTCAAAGACATTAAAGCGGGTGGAGCCGCGAGCAAAAGCTAGTACTTAATATATCGATAGAAAGTCGACATAAAGTGAGTGTCGTACATTCAAAAAATCATCTAGTCTCCATTATATAATATATTATAATCAATTAGATCTCATTTTACTTAAAAAATTCAATGTATTATTAACAATTATTAAAAAATTATCGACATTTGAAATTACCTTATTCTTATGGGTACCAAAATATACGGAAAATAATTTCAATATTCTCTTCTTGACTAATTTAACACTGATGGCATTCAAAGCATCACCATATAAGCCATTAGCTTGTATTTTTAAGAAATTAATATTTTTTGATTTCACTTTTTCCACTCTAATATGTTAAACCGAACTTGATTTCTTTTTGCAGTTATATTTTTGATAACAGAAATTATCATTTCTTGACATTAACTACAATTACTGACCACTAATATACTTGACATATAAACTAATTAACCATTAAAAACAACAAACTAAAAATTCAAATATCAATTGCGTTACCAAAGAATGGGTTGTCCCAAACGCTTATTAAATTATAGGTATTTCCATAGAAAAATGTCGATACATTTTAAATCGTATCGAATTGTAATTATTTGTGTAATGCTTCGAATTGGTCATCGCACTTGCTTGCAAGTAAAAGTACAAAAACGTTGCAAAACAATATAGTATAGTAGTTTATGTTTCACATAGTCTCGAGTAGTTAGAGTATTATAGAGAGATATATATATTAGGTATTATAAACAAACGTATGACTCAAGTAGTTACACTTTGTTTTGTCCTGCTCTCTGACGTAAAATGTCACTCAAAATGACAATACAAAACGAAGTACAGTGTTCTCTATGACTGCACGAACGCGTAACGCGCATTTTTAATGTTAACTTTGTGAAATCAGGGGCCATATTCTCTTTGACCATATAAACTCACAACGCGACCACGTTATGTGTTAAAGCCAATGTCAAATATTCATAACAAGCATACGTGCTTATAATGAATATTTGACATAGATAGATAGGATAGAGCGATAGGCTTATGGCCGTTCCCTATATTCTGTCTGTCTCTAGTTTTGCTATACCGGCGATAGAAATTTTTATCTATTTTCCGTTTTACCGTCCCAATAAACTTACTAATGATAGGTAATCCTATTCTTCATTGCTGTCTACTGATGAGAGGACTGATAGCTGACTACAGATATACAACACTATGAAAATGACAGTTCAAGCGTCTCAATATTTTTAAGCGCTATCTGTCGATAAAGTTATCTAGTTTTATCTTTATCGGTAGATTTTGATCGATAAACAGATATCCTCGGCTGTAAAGAAACTAAATAAATAACGCATTTTAAAGAAATGAGTATACAAGGCTAACATGGCACTCGCACTGAAATACAAAAACTCAATAAAATAGATAAAAATCTAAAAGAAAATATAAAAAATGTCATTATCAATTCCCATAAATAATAATAATGCACCGTTTTGATAATCAAATTATGTGCAAGAGACATATAACTACTTGTTAATGCGAACACCATCATCGCGTCATATCTATTAACATCCCCACTTCAGTAAAATCCCTCAAATTCGCTGAGGGTTTAATTCGTTAGACGTTCAAAGGACCTGTATTGAGAGCCGTTATGTATTGACAGTAAAACGTTTCGTTATTACATTGTGTTTTGCAACATATTAAGTATTTCTCGTTGTTTTTATTTCATTTACAACGGTAAAAAATAAGAATTATAGATAAATGTTAAATCAAAACTTATATACTTAGACTGCATCGGTGGCGCAGTTGTAATGCGTGCGCGTTACGATTACGCTAACGCTGAGGTCTCGGGTTCGATCTCCGGGTCGGGTAAAGTGGTATTGGGTTCTTCTATTACGAAATGCTCAGTATCAGCCCGGAGTCTGGAATTTGTGCCCGGTATGGCGATAGGCTCGCCCCCTATCACATCATGGGACGGAGATACGCTCGGCTAAATGTGGGTGTTCTAGTTACACCTCTGCCTACCCCTTCGGGGATTACAGGCGTGAGTGCGTATGTATGTATATATAAAACTTATATTTGTAATCTAAATTATATCTTCATATTTTCTAACATAAATTATACAATAGTTCCTCTTTCTCAGCTTGTATGAACATAACGCACAAGAGGGCCCAGATAGACTGCCTATCTATTGCTATCCTATTATCCGACTTACTTATCTGAAAAATAGGGACGAATTCAAGCAGTAGATAGAACAATACGGATGTTTGACGATAGCTATCTATCGTGAAATTGAAGATTAATATTGGGAACGGCCATTAGAAAACATCACTCACGGACAATTTGACGAAGTATACGCAACGTGTTCGGAGTCCACGCTGTCATAGAGAATAAGACACCAATACTCGATATAAATAAAATTAAACTCCGGTAATCTTCCTTTAATTTGGAAAACACGAAGTGCGATGAAGATGATCAAATATAAAGCATTTATAACATTATATAACGTACTTATTTTTTCTCTTGAGTGCATGACGAGGCGCCAAAGACTGCACATTGCTTGCGAATAACTTTTATTGTAGTACTGTATACAAGAGTTGAACCAAAAACCAATGAACCATTCTGTCTGCCGTCTGCCCTGATCGGGGGGCATAGGATTACAATGATGATACAAGAGTTAATTTTAGTAAGGCGCTAGATCTTTGGGTATTTAATACAAATGAAAGGGTATATATACAGTAGTTAAAGAAAATTCTTTTAATAATATTTATCGAATAACTTCGCAAACAAAAAACTGCCAGTCGTATTTGAATGACGGAAATGTAACCCTTTAAAACCATTAAAATGAAATCATCCGTCGTCAAATACTGTATTTAATAATAGGTTATATATGGTTATAAAACAAATTTAAGCTTCTAATAAGGTTAGTAATAAAAGGACGTTAGGGCATCCAAAAGGAAATAATATGTAAAAAAACTTCAAATAAAGTTCGTCTATATTTTCAAAATCGATAAAACATAATTGCTGTACATCTTATATCTGTGAAAGTTAGGTAGCAAGTGCGATGGCTAATAAATTACAGTACTACGGTTTCAGTTACGCGATTCGGCAATCTTCGTATATTTAGGAAATACTAAAGCGTGATGATAAATAATAATAAATATTATTTGGAATAATAAAACATACATTTTACATACATACGTCATGTTCGATAACATCTACATTAGTTAAGAACTGTGTCGCGGACATTCACGTCCTTACTCAACGGCAATACGGTTTGCATTTACCTACCTTACTCTTATTACCTCCAATACATGCCTGTTACATTAGATTTATACTTATTTTCTCTGGAGTGACTGACTGGACTGGACGGCCGGACATACGTTGCATATTCGTAACAAACGAACATTGCCGAAGCGCATAATTTATATCGTTATACTGTATATTGTATGTTAATATAAGTATCGTCCACGTTGAACCGAAGTACTGACTACTGCTACGCATTTTTGTCTTCTATACTTTTAATGAAGCGAACCAAACACTTATCGACTTGAGCACTTTTCATCGACTGTTTTTGGGCATAAATAAATAGGGTTTAAAAGTGAGGTCTAATGATAACGATGAACATGTTCTGTCTCATTTAATTTTCTGGTGGTAAGGTGCTGGATATTTGTACTGGACTGAACTGTACACACGGTGAAAAATCTAGACATATTGACCAGTGTCAGGCCAGTGTTTATCGAGTTACTTAAGGTCGGTACAATCCTGTCTGATTGTCGAGAGACATCTCTCAATGGGTCGATGATATATTTCGATTGCACTGTACTTACCATCGGGAAAATATTTTTTATTTTAATTAGTCCTAATTTTTATAGCACTCGATACTATTGAGCTGTTTGTAAAAGTCGATAAGTGAACAAGTTATATCCAGTGAGCCAGTTGTATAGAACGATGTTGCTTTTATTAACTACACTAGGGCCTCGCTACATTACGACGTAGGGTACGGTGCCGATCTTCAGTTACGTAGTAAACGTATACTTTCCATACAAACAGCGCATGTTCTATGACCACAAATGCGTCAATCAATTTTGGTTACGTCGTAATTTAGTGTAGCCTTAACTGCCGCACTCAAGGACGTCAATTATTTTTAATTGTCTTAAATAATTTCTTGGAACTCGATTGTTCCTAAGAGATTTCAATTAAGATTTCGGTACCCAGTAAAGAAGCATAAAACATTATCTGTATTCAGTAACTAAGCCGTCAGTGTGAAAATAATCGAAACCTAAGAAGTGACTTAATGACATTATTAAAGTTAATCGGCGTTTCTAAGTGCTGCAGTTAGACATCTCAATACAATGTGTTCCATATTCGTTATTATCGAAATATTATTATGTATGTGAAATAAGAGGTATATAAAAAAAATAACATGTACTTAAACTATCGTTGTGACTTAATAAATTATTTGAATTTATTGCGTTTATTTTACCCTGTAATTAAATAAAACGTCATCTATTTTTTTGTTGCATTTAATGTCAAATATAATCTGTCAAACAAACGTCAGTTTTGGCGTTAGATGGTAATAAAATAGGGAGGGGGAAAAGTCAAATTGTGATTTGCGCTTTCTCCCCATGGCATGTATGTGAGTTCATAAGTTTGTGGAGTTGTCAAATATTTGATCCAATATTAGTAGCTTAGTGTATTTTGTGTGTAAACTTAGTATGATGAAATCATCCAATTGGACAAATATTTTGACGAGTGGCATAATAAATATATACTTAACTGTACGTACCTCTTATTTTATGTAAATTATTCAAGTGGCGTAGTGTGAAGGGAAGTAGACTCTTATCGAATTAAATTCAAAATATATATTTATTTAAACGTTTGACTTTAATTATGATATTGATAAGCTGTCTTTCATAGACTTTACTGGCGTACTCGGAGATGTCAATTAACTTTAACGACCAGTTAGCAATTTCTTAGAACATTATTATTTCTCAGAGACTTCTATTAAGGTTATTTCTGTAAACCCTTCAAACTTCGCCACTCTATACAAAATTGTCATTCCTGTATTACGCTGCCGTCATTTGTTCCTTTAATAATTTTATTATTTATACAAAAACTTTTTCAGTATTAAGAAATTGTGTATGTATGTACGTTGCTTTGACTTTTTATTATATGTATATATTGGCGAATAATTTGTTTAGACCTCGCTGATGAGAAATAATGGGATTTTTTTACTGATATTATTTAGATTTTAGTTATTAATTAAGTAATTTATTTCACAGTATTCGTGTACTGTTTTATTTTCTCGACATAATATATTTTAATGCTGGCAATACACGCATAAACATCAAATAGAAAGGTCTTATTTTAAAATTTACATAAATGACATGAATTAATAATTATAAACTGGAATAGAGAATCAATGTAACAATTTGTGCAGGACACACTTTGTACCCTGATTTATTGAACTTATGTTAATTAATATTACATTGACATGGCAATACTGAGAATTTAAATACACATTGCATGAAATAGCAAAGGATTTAAACATATTTCGTTAGTGTATTTTTTGATAAAGAAGTACTTATGTCTTTAATATTTGAGACATTAAAATCTTAGTATACAAATGGCCACTGTACTTAAAGATCTGAACAAATATATCTTCAAACATGTTGTTGATCACCCTAGGCTACAGTTTAGTGTACTTTTCTTAAACGCTCTACTTCGTCTGGGTAGGTATCACCGCTTTGTCTATTTGTACCGCCAAGCAACAGTGTGTCAGCACTATTGTGATTCGGTTTGAAAACTATTGAAGCAAGTGAAATTACTGACCATTATGAAACTCAACATCGTAAGTCTCGGGATTCTGAGCACTATGCAACACCATGCAGTTATTGTTTATTCAAAGTTATACTGTTGTGAAGGCGGGGCTCATGGCATACAACGAGCGGCCTGCTCGTCTCATCATTGAGACGAATTAATAAAAGTTATAAGCTACATAATCTGTAGTTCGTCGTCTAGAACTCTAGAGAAACAATTTTGTAAAGCGAATGCTCAGACAATTTCACTGTGTTCTTTTTTTAAATCTCTGTGTTGCCACATGTCTTTTTGCCCCATTGCACAATCGATGTGTGAATTGTATACATGTATTAAATTACTAGTTAAATCGCTATGTATAAAAAAATATATACAAAATAGTCTGAAAACTGCAAATCGAAATATAAAACAATGACTATGTCCTCATGTTTTATTAATGAAATCCACTACAAATTTTTATACATACGCACTCACGCCTGTAATCCCCGAAGGGGTAGGCAGAGGTGTAACCAGTACACCCACATTTCGCCGAGCGTATCTCCGTCCCACGATGTGATAGGGGGCGAGCCTATCCACATACCGGACACAAATTTCAGACTCCGGGTTGATACTGAGCATTTCGTAATAGAAAAACGCAATACCACTTTACCCGACCTGGGGATCGAACCCGAGACCTCAGCGTTGACCTCAATCGTAACGCGTACGCATTACAACTGCGCCACCGAGGCAGTATTATTGAAATTCTTTACAAATTTTGGTATATATCAGTCCATTTCCATCCGGGTCGTTACCACTGTCTCACAGAATACCGGCGTAAAGTAGCAGCTTGCTGCTGCGTTTCGTACGGTGAGTGAGATATCCGGAGGCCTAAATCCCCTTTCCATTCCCAATCCCTTAATTATCCCTTTCCTTTAGGGTAGGCAACACGCCCATAATTCTTTTGGTATTATGGGCGGTGGAGATCACTTACCATCAGGTGACCCATTTGTTGGCATATGCTATAAAAAATGCGTCTTGTTATGTGTGCGTTTAGACAAAATGTGTGCCTCTTATGGTATAGGAAGATCTCTGACTGTTCACACACAGATCAATACGACATATTAAGCTTACGCACACATAGCAGGACGTGCATAAATTGACCGAAATATCTATATTAAGTTTGACAATATTATAAGGAAAACAATAATTTCTACCAATGTCTAAATCTTTATTGCTGATACTGTTTTAAACCACGTATATTATATACAGATTCAAAATTGAAAGAATAATTTGATAATACAGAGTAGGTTATGGTGATTGTCTTAATAATGCGTGGATATCATTTCTGTAATTGCTTGATTGAGCTGCTCTAATTCCAATTAAATATTGTAAAACCTTATGCTGTAACCTAATAATTGTAAACTAGTTTTGAAAAGAGCAACGCTGGAGTTTCTGGCTCGTTCTTCTCGAGCGAAACAGCATTCCGAACTAGCGGTAGAATTTTGACGGAATCTAAATAATGTATAACATTTTATGGATTCAATAAATATTTTGAATTTTAATATTTTTGAAAAAAAAAACGAAAATAAAGAAATTAAAGGTGTGTGTACGAAACGATCGGTGCGGGAGGGTTTTTTTATGTCTAGTGTAGACCACACTTTGTTTTATGTAGTTTTGTTTTTTTTTAACAGCATGCCGTCTCGTGTTTTAATATGGCTTTGACAAAATCCAGCCAAGGAGCTGAATTTATGAGAAAATATTTATCATATTTTCGTACTAATTTATTTCGTCATATATGGTCGCAAGTGTCGAGATACCGTTGGAATACTAGGTCGAGGTGTTCAGATTTGGATGACGTCACATCGCCGTGTGAATGCTGGTTCTTTCTGAAAACATGCGGTTTTATAAAAAAAAATACTTTGGTAAAATGTCATAGAAAAAAGATTAAATCGATCCTATAAGTAATTCGAATCACTCTTGCTTATTAAAGGAATATCTTCCTTCATTAAACACGACTTATTATGACATTTAATCTGGAAACTATTTTTATGGTCCTTCGAACCGGAATTTTCGTAATCAATTTGCTTAAAAGGATTTTTCACGTTTCAACTTTGCTTAATATTGATAAATTGTTATATCCATTTCCGTTTTTGTGTAAATTACTCACTTGTAATACTCTTCGCAATCCTCCATAGATATGTCTGTACTAACGAGTCGAGAACCGAACCCGCTGTAATATGTACTGTATCGTTGCTGTAAAAAAAAATAGTTTAAGTTTTACCCTTTTTTATAGCAAATACCTTTACCTTACCTTTTTTATATAAATAATATTATGAGTGGTAGAGCCAAGTGTAGACAGTTTTGTCTACAGCATGAATGGGCCGGCTCGTCCGGGTCGTTACCACTGTCTCACAGAAAACCGGCGTAAAGTAGCAGCTTGCTGCTGCGTTTCGTACGGTGAGTGAAATATCCGGAGGCCCAAATCCCCCTCCCCTTCCCAATCCCTTTCCTATATGGTCGGCACCGCGCCCATGATTCTTCTAGTATTGTGGGCGTACATGGGCGGTGGAGATCACTTACCATCAGGTGACCCACTGGTTCGTTTGCCGGCTTTTACAATAAAAAAAAACCGGTAAATGAGCAAGTGGGTCACCTGATGGTAAGTGATCTCCACCGCTCAAGTACGCTCATAAAATTAAAAATATCATGGGCGCGTTGCTGACCTTAAAGGAAAGGGGTAATTAAGGAATTGGGAAGGAGAGGGGGATTTGGACCTCCGGATTACTCACTCACCGTACGAAACGCAGCAGCAAGCTGCTACTTTACGTCGGCTTTCTGTGAGACAGTGGTAATGACCCGGACGAGCCGGCCTATTCTTGCTGTAGATTAAAGTGTCTACAGCGTGCCTCTACCACTCAACCCTATCTAACTCGAATAAAGGTGTTTAAACTTGGAATAATTAATATCTATATTGAAAAACTAGTAAATAGTGATTAATGTTTACTTATTATGTGTATCTAAAATCAAAGACAGTTCGTTAATTGTAACAAAGTAGTCTATATAGATTACTCCATGGAAAGTCTGCGACTTATTTTTCAAAGTCGGTTCAGCCGTTCCAAAGATAAACTTGAACAAACTGGCAGGTATGACACATATTTAAAAAATAATTGTTTCTATAACTATATAGAAACCTAAGAAATCACTAGATTTCTTAGGTTTACGCGAATATTACATATTGAAATAAAACTATAAATAATTGTTTCTGTTAAATGGAAACGCGCAAATAGTCAAATAATGAGCAGAAGGAGAGGCATTTATGATTATCAAATTCACAGAATGTTAAATAAATAAGCTCACGCCGTGCCTGTAGAGGCCAAATTCACCTGAATATGCTTAGCGAATATCTGTTCTGCGATCAAAGTGCAGGCGAATCGAAGTCCTTTAGCGATCGCGTCTATGTATTTCATATACTCTGTGGTAAGATCCCGCAGGTCACTGTCCCGACGTGGTGTTAGTTTCAAATTGACACCGCCAGGTGGCGCTGTACCCTGCAACATGCATTTATAGTTTGTCGAGTTTATTTCCATCCATGGGCATAAACGAAATATAACATTAAATATAACCACGACGGGGTTGTAAATGAAATCTAGATTCTAGCATATACACCATCGAAATAAGATAACTAGAACGATAACTCTCATATGAATCTGTCAAAATACGGCTCCACTTACTTACACATGCAAAAGTAATCACACTCATACATGCAACAAAAATTAATGAACGCTCAAAATCAACTTTATTTCATAAAAGTTAATGTCTAAATATTAAATCAAGATACGACGTTCTGCATCGCGCAAAAAATTAGACGTATTAAGTGTCAACTAGAGATCACGAATGAATTTTTATGAATTGATGAATGAACGAGCTGCACAGACTGTTATAGCCCCGCCCCCTTGCACAGAGTTTTGGTGGGGTAATTTTTTTGCTATTCAAGCTAATAATAAAAGTGTAGAATGCGAGAGAAGTTATTTTGGGTTGACAGCCTCCGTGGTGCAGCGGGCTAGTAGACGGTTGCGAAGCGTGAGTTCGTGGGTTCGATTCCCGCACCTAGACAAATGTTTGTCTGATTCACAAATATTTGTCTCGGGTCTGGGTGTTGTGGGACCGCAAGTCCCTCGTAGTTCCTGATACCCACGATACAGGTTTACCTAGTGTGGGGTCAAGACTATGTGTGTGACTGTTGGGTGTATTTACTATATACTAACTTGGCGATAGGCTCGCCCCCTATCACATTATGGAACGGAAATAAGTTCGGCAGAATGTAGGTGTATTGGTTACACCTCTGTCTACCCTTTCGGGGATTACGGGCGTGAATGCGTATGTGTACTAACTTGATCGATGATGCACTTCATCATGAGCGTGAGTCGCTTGCTGTCGTACTGATCCACGTCGTTGGTTATGAACACGCCACCCAACATGTTGTACCTGAAATATTTTAGCATAAGCCAGCAAACGAGTAAGTGGGTCACTTGATGGTATTCTTCACCGCCGATGAATGCTCACAATATCAGATTCATGGACGGATTGGCGACCTTAAAGGGAAGGAATTGGGTAGGGGAGGGGATTGGACTTCCGAATATCTCTCAACGTACATAACGTAGCAGCTTCCTGCTACTTTACGTCGTATCGTCGACATTAGTCACAACCTGATTGAGCCGTGGCTCTACCATTAATAAAATAAGTATTTACATAACCTAGAAACCGACTTTTAAATTTTATTTCACCGGCAGCGACATAGGCACCGGCCTCTAAAGAGACATCTAGAAATTGTAGTTTTTGACTTTTTAGTGTTTTTATTTTGAAGTCGGTTTCTAGGATCTGTTAAAAATTATTTTATTAAAAAAAATGTGGTAGTTACAGAAATAACATGTACTTAAATTCCAATACAATAACGCAATCGCGACGAGTGTACTGTTATCCGTTGAGGAGTTTCATTTTCTCTCCGTTCTCCGTCATCAGGATCCTAACCAAATTTGTATGGGACCACATCACAGCTAAACTCTATCAAATGATTTTTTTTCTAACAAAATCGGTCCACAGTTGGCGGAGAAATCGATGTACATACGTAAATACAAAAAAAAACGCGCCAAATTGAGAAGCTCCTCGTTTTTTGGAGTCATTTACAAAAAGGTAGGTATTTTAGTCACTGAATTTTTTTGTAGCAGTTCTGTATACGCTGTAATTGAATTTTGTTGTTACGAAAGTACTTCTCATATAAATTTATTGAAGGTATACAGTAAAATAGTATGTGAAGGTGTGCTGGAAATACCTTTTAAATACACCTGCAGAACTGAGTCAGTCTCCGGTTTTTCGAAAACCTAATATATGTAAATATATATAAGTACATAGTGTCTGTATGTAGGAGTGTAATAACGTGTATACATGTGCGAGAAATGACCGATTAGAGGTCTACAAAGGAGGACAATTTCCCTTGTCAGCTACATTGGCAGAGTAGGCGAGTTGTCGGCTATGAAACGAGAGGCAGCGAATTTGATTCCCGCATTAGGACAAATGTTTCTGTGATCCACAAATTGTGGATGTATAGGTAAGTCATTTAAAATTAATGAGAAAATTACTTTATTTGCTAATTGTTTGATGAGTGAATGTCATTTTTATGTCATGTAATTATCTGCAGGTGATAATGATTTAATGACCTTTTGCAGTAAAGGATTCCGACTTGAAATATTTAATGAACAAAAACAATATTCGTCTAAAATGTTACTTGAGGAGTTTTATCACCCGCGAAGTTTTTGTTTCGGATATGGGTGTAGTGGGACCGCAACCTTGGTAACTTCTGTTGCTTAGGTACGAAACAAGTTAACCTAGTGTGGGGTTAGTACTATGTTAAGCGACCCCCCCCCCCCCCCCTCTTTCTAGTGGAATTTTGCAAAAATGTGATAGGTACCTATGTGTATTTTATAATTTGTGCTTAATTTCACAGTCGTATTAAGGTCAATAAAAAACTTTCATATAATGTTTAACCCCACCCCCCACCCCCTTTTTGCAAGTAGAATATTGTAAAAATGTGAATCACGTACTTATTTCATTATTAGTAATAAGCAATATTTGTGCTTAATTTCTCAGTCATATGGCATTCAATAAAAAGTTTAATTCAATGTTTAAACCCCTCTTTTACCCTTTATATAGGTGTATTTAATTATTATATAGGTGTATTTATTGACAGCCTCCGTGGCGCAGTGTGCGAGTAGCCGGTTGCGAAGCGTGAGGCCGTGGGTTCGATTCCCGCACCGAGACAAATGTTTGTGTGATCCACAAATATTTGTTTCGGGTCTGGGTGTTGTGGGACCGCAAGTCCCTCGTAGTTCCCGATACCCACGATACAGGTTAACCTAGTGTGGGGTCAGGACTATGTGTGTGACTGTTGGGTGTATTTATTTCATAATTTTTAATAAGCAATATTAGTGCTTAATTTTACAGTCGTATTCCGTCCAAGAAAAATGTTTCATAAAACGTTCAAACGCCCTGTTTACCCCCTTTAAATAGGTGTATTTATTCCTTGACTTACACATTCGCCATAAACATGTGATGTCCAGGCGGCGAGCACACCTTGTAGTAACGATCCAGATTGTAATTCTTAAGGAAGTACAAACAACTAGTGATGTCCCACATATACATATTGACCATGTCGTGCTCTCTAGCGGATGAGTGTTGCCACGTGTTGTAGTCATTGCTGTGACTTCGCCCGTGATTACAGTTGTAATACGGCATTACTAGGAGTTGACACCTGAAATTATAGCATAGGTATCAGTACAAAGATAACGTAAAGGTGGCGCAGTTGCAATGCGTACGCGTTACGACTGAGGCTGACGCTGAGGTCTCGGGTTCGATGCCCGGCTCGGGTAAAAGTGATATTGGGTTTTTCTATTACGAAAAGCTCAGTATCAACCCGGAGTCTGGAATTTGTGCCCGGTATGGCAATAGGCTCGAAATCACATCATGGGACGAAGATACGCTCGGCGAAATGTGGGTGTACTGGTTACACCTCTGCCTGCCCCTTCGGGGATTACAGGCGTGAGTGCGTACGTATGTTATTAAAAATATTCTATATTCGTTTTAGCGTAATTGGATAATGTTAATTGCCAAATCTCAAAGGTCAGACACATTCTTATATGAAATCATTTACTTACATTCGAAGTAAGTAAAACAGGAGAAGATTTTTTCCATGACCTAGAAAATTATATTTAATAACTCAAGTAATTAATCTGTCTAGTACCTATCATATTAATATTATAAATGTGAATGTAAGTTTGTTTGTTAAGCTTTCACGCGAAAACTACTTAACCGATCATCATGTAACTTTATACCTACACATTTTCTTGGAGGTATAAGAAGTAACATAGGATACTTTTTATGAAAAAAAAATCTATTTGTTTGTTTCGCTTTCACGCCTAAATAACTGAACCGATTTTGATGAATTATATGATGTAGAGAGAGACCCTGGAGACGTTTATAGGCTACGTTTTATTTCGGAAAAGTCTATTCACAACGGCGGAGCCGCGAGCAAAACTAGTATTAAATATCTTATAAAGTTAAAACAAAGCATAGGTTACCTATAGCTCAACCTATCTTTATACTCGGCGGTGATTTTCATCAACTTTGCGAACAGTTTGATTTCTCTGTTCACATCTGTATGGTATATTGAACCATATCCCTCTCTGTAAGGCCATAGTAGGAAGCATTCTGCATTCAAACGTTGGGATATCTCAAGACAACGCTTTATTTGAGAGGCTGCTTGGATGAACGTCGCCGCGTCGTTACTCGTGAATGAGCCGCATGTGTACCTGGTTGGACAAAATACTGAAATTATTTCGAGTTTTTATAGTATTCAAATATATTCAAAACTGAAAATGCAGGTCGCTCTGATAGTTGGACAGATGCTCATAATCAGTAGCAAGTACACCAGCTATAACTTTAAATTAGGTACAAAGTAGGTAGCTCTCGTCACCCTGACACATTGGGTATTAAATCGGATTCCACCTACAGCGACGCCACAAGACCCCGGTGTGCACCAGCGACGCGTCCGTACGCGTCCCGCTCGCTTTAATTATTATCTCTTAAGTTTGATTATGTTAAAATAATTGTGTTCATTGTGTTTCCCATGTGTGGACAGTAGTTATTTACATAATTAAAGTCCAAAGTCCACGTTGGGCGCCAATTTATAAGGACCGGCCGGCGCGGTCGTGATTTGTGGGTTCCAGGAGAGAAAACAAGCGACTTCATTTACACGAGTTTAATTACGTAAATAACTAACTGTCCACACATAGAATTGCCTTCAATGTCTTTAAAACCGGAACACTATAGGCTACAGCTCTTACACACGTGCGTACACTACGTAATAGAGTAATACCCGGTACCTTTAAGCAAACGATTTGTTTTGCTTAAGAAAAGTTTTTTTTTTTTTATTTCGTTTTAATTCATACATCTATCAACTTACAGGTTAATACCCAATACGATAGTGTAGATAATTATTATTATATTAATAATATTTCATAAATCTAAATCAATTCCACATAAGGTACAGTATCTTTTTAATTCCATGCATACATTATTACAACAATTTATATTAACTTCTTTTATATTTTATTAATAATCACAAAAACTATATATTCGAATAGCATAATAAATATAACGTTACCTTTCATAACTCGCTCATTGTACAAGAAAATAAATCTAATCTTTCAGCAACCAGATTTAGTGTCCGCAGCGTTCGTGTGAGAGGCGTGTTATACAACAATTTAGTTCTGCTCCGCGGCACTGCCAGTAAACGCGGTCGCTTTCGTCGCTGCGCGTAACCATTGGGCACCGATAGACCTATCCATTGTGACACCCCGGGATTTGATATGTTACCGCGGAGTACTCTTATCATATAAATTGCCAACGCCAAATCCCTTCTAGTTTCCAATTTGTTGTATCCAACCATGCCCAAAACAAACAAAGTTGGATACATCAGTGGATAAAAGGGGTACACTCCGTATTGTTTGAGATATAGGAAACGCGTGAATTTATTTTGTATGCGCTCCACCATATCACTATACTTACTCTCATAGGGTGCCCATATTATTTGTTAAGAGGCGTAAGTCACAACCACTCCTATAAAAATGTTTCGTAAGTTAAGTTACCAACAGCTTTTTACCTACGGATGGAAGAGTTGTGAATAATGGATCGTAGGAATAATGTATGAAGATGACCTCGAGTAGTACATACGCACTCACGCCTGTAATCCCCGAAGGGGTAGGCAGAGGTGTAACCAGTACACCCACATTTCGCTGAGCGTATTTCCGTCCCTTATGTGATAGGGGGCGAGCCTATCGCCATACCGGGCACAAATTCCAGACTCCGGGCTGATACTGAGCATTTCGTAATAGAAAAACCCAATACCACTTTACCCGACCCGGGGATCGAACCCGAGACCTCAGAGTTAACCTCAATCGTAACGCGTACGCATTACAATTGCGCCATCGAGGCAGTACCGCACGTAGTGTTTCTATATATAAAAGAGATGTATCAACCAGATGATGTTCGTAACGCTCAACCGGTCGGTAAGTCGGATTTTACATGTAAGCTGTTCATAAGTTATATGAACCAGGCATTAGTGGAAACGACCTCTAGAATAGGAGATTTTACAATTACTGTTTATGAACATGACGCTTACCATCAGGACAGCGGTCTGCTAGTCTCACCATTCAAAGTTTTGATTTTTTTACGGCAAGGTCGGATACGAGCAAGTGGGTCATCCGATGATAAGTGATCTCCACGCCCATGTACGGCCACAACACCAAAAGAATCATGGGCGCGTTGCCGGCCTTAAAGAAAAAGGGATAATTAAGAGATTGGGAAGGGGAGGGAGATTTAGGCCTGCGGATATCTCACTCACAGTACGAAACGCAGCAGCAAGCTGCTACTATACATCGGTTTTCTGTGAGACAGTGGTAACGACTCTGACGAGCCGGCCCATTCATGCTGTAGACAAAAGTATCTACAGCATTGGCTATACCACTCTGATATCTAAAAAAAACGAAATAGTTCTCACCTAGGATGAGAATGAAGATCAGGCGCCACCCACAACAGCTTCACATGGCTCCTCTGTGTCATATCCTGTATGTACTCCACTATATCGTCCAAATACGTTTTATTTTCATCCCAGTTGTCCGTGCTTGGTACGAGATCCGTGTCAAAAGCGGTCCAGTATTTAACGCCTAGCTTCGTGCAGAAGTCGAACAAGGCTTTTATGCAGCGTTTGAAGTTGTCCAAGGTGTTGGATCCATCGTCCCATGGCCGGGTGTACGTGGGACGGCCGTGGATGTCAGAACCTATGATTAGATTTTTTTTATTAGTCTGAACGATGCGACGAGTAGGTCGCTCGCCTGTTGGTAAAGATCACGCCTGTCCATAAACAGAAGGTCACCAATAAGAACTGCATGGCATTAGACTGCGGTCGTCACTCCGAAACACAATATGTTAAGTCTTATAATGCCCAGTAATTTCAGTAACTTCAATGTCCTTCAAACTGGAACACAACAGTGCTTACACGCTGCTGCTCCCCGCTAATCTATCGCCCCTACTGCATATATTTTTATTATAACATATGCAATGCGGCACTGTATAACCCACGTCAAACTGCTGGACACAAGCTTCCTCTTGACATAAATTACCTACCTAAATTGTATTAATGTAGTATCAATATTGTAAATCCGTTTCGAAAAGAGCAACGTTAGAGTTTCTTGTCTTTTCTCTAGCGAAACAGCAGTCCGAACTGGCGGTAGAGTTAAAATTTGTCTGAATCTAAATGATGTATAACATTTTATGGATGCAATAAATAATTTGAATTTGAATGAATAATACTTAGGCCTAACGCCTTTCGTTCAGTACCTACCTATGTTTTAATTGATCATCACTTACCATTACTTCTAAACTCTGTTAGCGACACGCTAAACTTGAGCCACTCATCCATCGGCCTGGAATGTATTCTCTCTGTAGAATTATAGTATCGATAGCTGTTCGTCTCAGATGGGGAGGCCATGTTATTGTACGCTATTTTGTCTATGCCTGAAAATAACTTCAGAATTTTGAATTTGTTTCTAGCGAGCATGGGTGTAAGGGATGGCAACTGGCCCTCTATAATACTGCTGGCCCAAGTCAGCTGGCGGGAGGGTACATAATATTACCTACTAGCCCTGTATTATATACGTCCCACTGCTGGGCACGGGCCTCCTCTACTGAATGAGAGGGGTTAGGCCTTAGTCCACCACGCTGGCCTAATTCGGATTGGCAGACTTCACATACATTCGAAATTCTTATGAAGAACTTCTCAGGTATGCAAGTTTCCTCACGATGTTTGCTTCACCGTTAAAGCAAGTGATAATTAAAAGGATTACTCTAAGGCCACCAACCAATAAGCCAATTACTAGTTACCTATATTGGGACGTTATAATCGGATTAACTAACTCTATATTTCTACTTAAACGAACTATATACGTGAGAAATTAACTAGAAAGGAATTTCTGCCCTTACTTTCATTTAATTATGAAAAATAAGGCAAAACGATGGAATCAGTTTATTGTTCATTGAATTAGTAAATTATTTCTTGCATTTAGTATCGTTTTTTATCTTATTTACTTAGTACGCAGGTAGGTACTTCCTCTCATTTCTTGTTGGTAAGGTTGGAAGTTCCCCGTCATCCGCCGTACTCACTAGATTTTGCGCTTACACCTTACCCTTCTACTTTTTCCATAATTTTGACAACTTTTTGGCGGGAAAAAAATCAATACCCTTAAAGCAGTACAAAATGCCTTTAAAGAGTTTGTTCCCTCCCGTCGGGCCGATTTATTCAAGACTATTATACTATACTTATTTGCTCGCGGCTCCGCCCGCGTGAACGGCCTTTTCCGGGATAAAAAGTAGGCTATGTTACTCAGTGATAATGTAGCTTTCTAACGGCAAAAGAATTTTTGAAATCGGTCCAGTACTTAGGTACTTTTTAAGTTTATTCGTTACATACAAAAATACAAATCTTTCCTCTTTATAATATTAGTGTAGAAGGGCATCGATAAATGACCACTGCGCTGGCAAAGATGCATCGATAGCATGGGTTAGGTACTTTGATTAATAGAATTAATAAAGATGGAAAATAATACTTTATCTTTTTTCGTACAGAATAATAAATACACCGAACAGTCACACACATAGTCCTGACCCCACACTAGGTAAACCTGTATCGTGGGTATCAGGGACTACGAGGGACTTGCGGTCCCACAACATCCAGACCAGAAACAAATATTTGTGTATTAGGCAAACATGTCTCAGAGTGGGAATCGAACCCACGGTTTCTCGCTTCGCAGCCGGCTACTCGCCTGCTGCGCCACGGAGGCTGTCATATATACCAAATATATAAATATTTATATATATATATATATATATATATATATATATATATATATATATATATAATACCTATTATAATGATTGTTTACCAAGTAAATATGAATTAAACTAGTAACATATCCACAAAAACGCATAAAAACTTGCCAAAAATACCTTGAAAATAATCCGTGGTGTCCGGCCTCCCCTCTCGCTTGGCGCGCTTGGTCCCCGGCTGGCTGTGGGCCGACATGGCGCCGACACTCTACTACTCGTACGTACAAACGCCCGACTCACCGCACACCTTATATAATATCGCGCCAAAAGGCTCACCGGACCGTGC
Source organism: Mimas tiliae (assembly GCA_905332985.1). Lineage (NCBI taxonomy): Eukaryota > Metazoa > Arthropoda > Insecta > Lepidoptera > Sphingidae > Mimas > Mimas tiliae. The sequence continues at coordinate 1,561,882 of HG995249.1, forward strand.
AGTGTAACATTGTGCGCCTTTGTTTCAGAACTCGATTGCTACTGGTTTTTATTACTGGTTTTATGTGACACAAGTGTTTTAATAAGTTCTTTTTAATTGTATAGGCCGGCAAACGAGCAAGTGGGTCACTGGATGGTAAGTGATCTCCACCGCCCATGTATGCCCACAATACTAGAAGAATCATGGGCGCGTTGCCGACCTGATAGGAAAGGGATTGGGAAAGGGAGCCGGCCTATTCATGCTGTAGACACAACTGTCTACAGTGTGGCTCTACCACTCTGATAATTTAGGACTCGATCCTACAGAGAACGGTTTGAGGTCTCAGTTCAGTGTCCCATTGACTTTAATTTACCCAAGGGTTGGAGCTAAGCTATCTATAAAGGTGTCACCATAAATAGTTGCCGTCAAAAGCTTGAGGAATCGCAGAACTCTTATCCTCTAAAGCGCTCGCTATAGAATTATCAACGTATGAAATGTTTTCAGTCATTATAGTTTCCGATTTGGCTCTCATCCGTGATTTAGTTACTGGGTAAAAGGGTAAAGGATAAACACTCATGGTCATTTATCGATGTCCTTGAAGAAATCGGCTGGACGGGAGAAAACAAACTCTTCAAAGGTATTTTGTACTTACTGCCTTTGGGGTATTGATTTTTTTCCCGCCAAAAAGTGACATACTTACATCATTATAACGAATGCGTGTGATTTAAATTGTGTACGTATCACGTATAGGTACTGACGATACGTGACCTGATATAGTCACTCTGTCACATCATGGGACTATAATAACCAGAGACATTCACACAATGGAGATTTTTTTTACCGTGTTTGCTTAAACGTGTAAATAGCTATTAGGCACATATTATAGAACAACGCTCAAGTGAGCTCTTTGCTAAGTGTCGATTTCAGTACACATGATTGGTCTATTTTTGGCGCCAAACAAAAACGGACCAATCACATGTACAGAAATCGACACTTAGTAAAGAGCTCATTTGAGTGATGTTCTATAATACGGGCCTTAGACCAAAAGAACATCGTGCAGTCGAATTGTATTTCAGATATTTTTTTTTATGAAAGAGGGGTAACTGAGTAAGCGGGTTACCTGATGGTAAGTGATCACCGCCGCCCATGGACACCGTCAATACCAGGGGATTGCGTGCGTTGCCGGCCTTTGAGGAAAGAGTAGGCTCTTTTCTTGAAGGATCCTAAGTCGTATGGTAAGGTTCTTAGTTACCTACCTATGCTGTTCTATTCTAATTCTATATCGAAACGTTAGTGGCCAAACCTAATGGCAGAGTTTTAAAGTCGCCCATAGAGCTGCTTTGACTAGGTGGTAGGCTCCTGGTATGCGATAGGCTGTCTGGATAGGTACCACAGCTTTTTTAATTTCTGCCGCCAAGTAGCAGTGTGTTAACACTGTTGTGTTCCAGTTTGAGGGACATTGAAGCTAGTGTAATTACTGGGCATTATGAGGCTTAACACCTTATGTCTCAGGCTGACGAGCGTAGTTCAGTGCCATGCAGTACTTCATAAATTGAAGTCTGATTGGTGTTGCTCCTGTTTATGGGCAGGCGTGACGCTTACCATCAGGCGAGCGACCTGCTCGTCTCAAATAAAAAAAACGTCGGACTATTTCTTGTAATCATTTGCACAGGTTCAGAAATGATTGAATTTATTTACAGCAAGTTGTTTTTAAAGTAACGCAGCTTTCTGTGTTATCTCCTAGCCAAAGAGGTAGGCAGGGATCGTAACAAGTGGAAATCTGTTGTCTCTGCGTACCCCTATGGGAAATAGGCGTGAATATGTATATACATGACATTCTATTAATAACTAGCCGTCCCGCGCGGTTTCACCCGCAACATATAATTGATAGCTAGAACCCGATTGCAGCGCCACCTACCGGGTATAATTGTGAATATAAACCATCCAGGACCCACTTAAACACACAAAACCATCCAGGACCCACTTAAACACACAAAACCATCCAGGACCCACTTAAACACACAAAACCATCCAGGACCCACTTAAACACACAAAACCATCCAGGACCCACTTAAACACACAAAACCATCCAGGACCCACTTAAACACACAAAACCATCCAGGACCCACTTAAACACACAAAACCATCCAGGACCCACTTAAACACACACAAAAAAAATCAAAATCGGTTCAGCTGTTCTCAAGTTTTGCGCTAAGCTTTATTAATATAGATTTATTATTAAATAAAACAATTAATCACTTATAATAAAAATTTAATTACAATATATTATAAAAATATCCATATCAACCTAACTAAGGCAGCGAATATCAACACAAGTAACGGTAAAGGCACAAACTTTTTGGTCTCCACCTGGGCATAGACACCGGACACTTCTCCTTTCTTCAACGGTTCAGTAAGGCCCGGCATCTTGGGCTTGTCTATGACTTGTCCCATCATGGAGAACTTCATTGCACTCGTAATTTTCACGGTCAACATTTTGCCCATATATTTCTCCTCTTTGGGTACAAGCACTTGCTCATAAAACTCGTTGTGGGCCACGAAATAGTTTTTATCGTGAGATATATCCGTCACCAATACTTCTTGAATCTCGCCCACTTTGTGCCCATAAGGCTCGTATGATCTGAAGAAATCTGACAGCATTTTCGTACGCTTCTTTATTTCAGGTCCTGGCACCTAAAATGTGAAAATTATAGCATGAAATAGGGTTTTTTTCGAGGGAACTAGATGATTTTTCCAGGGTTTTGGAAATACGAAAAATGATAATTGAAATAAAAACTAGTCTTCTTCTTCCAGCTGCCCTTATCCCACTCGCAGTATACATACGCTTACGCCTGTAATCCCCGGAGGGGTAGACAGAGGCGTAACCAGTACACCCATATTTCCCCACCCCATATATTCACCCACATTTCGCCAAGCGTATATCCGTCCCATGAAGTGATAGAGGGCGAGCCTATCCCCATAGCGGGCACAATTCCAGACACCAGGCTGATACTGAGCATTTTGTAATAGAAGAACCCAAAATCACTTTTACCCGATCGAACCCGAGACCTCAACGTCAGCCTCAGTCGTACTACGTAGGCATTACAACTGCGCCACAGAGGCAGTCTTATCAGTTTAATAATAGTATCTTTATATATATATATATAATTCTACTGTATGTGTGTATGTGACTGAACTCCTCCTAAACGGCTGAACCGATTTGAATGTTTTTTTTTGTATGCGTTTGGGTGGCGCCCTGGATGGTTAAGATTCACAATTGGACCCGGTAGGTGGAGCTGCTGTAGATGCGGGTGAAACCCGCGCGGTACAGCTTGTATAGTATAAATATATTGAGCACTTACACGAGTCATCTTGGCAGCCGGAGTGCCAGGCCTCGGGAAGAACTGGTTGATAAACAACGATGGAAACTTGTACTTCTTGCATAACTTCATGGTGTCCTCGAAATCTGCCTCCGTCTCGGTGGGGAAACCGCAGATTATGTCTGTGGCTATTGTCATACCAGGAACCCTGGTAACATAATATAATAGGTTACTTGACTATGTTACATTTTATATACAACAGAAAATAAAACGAAAAAGAAACAGTTTGCGTTTGCAAAAACGGTATTAAAAATTGAGTAAAAAATTAGACCGCAATTCTTAATTTATGTATTAGTATAAGAAAAAGTGGTCGCATAATGGAAACATGTCGCTATCTCGCTCACACGCAGCACCGTAATGGCATGACGTTCTTGTGACATAACAAGACATGTCGTGCATCCTTTTCTGTCATTTGACAACCGACCCTTCCATCAGAATTAAATGGCTTCTAACTTATAAATTTTTGACCTGATCTATAAAATTATTTCGCTAATTTCCGGATATCTCACTCACCGTACGAAACACAGCAGCAGGTTGCTACTTAACGTCGGTTTTCTGTGAGACAGTGGTAACGACCCGGACGAGCCGGCACATTCATGCTGTAGACACAATCGTCTACTGCGTGGCTCTACCACTCAAACTACTTATATGGTACTATTATAAGCTCATGCCGATATCTAAGAGGTACTATTGCAAGCTCCGTCCATGATAAAATCGGTGGCGAGCCTATCGGCAAATCAGGCACATATTCGAATACCCGGCGATTCATGTGCGACTTTTAGAATCGAAAACTCATCACGAATTGTCCATCTTGTGATCTGAACTCAGTAACCCATAATTTCTCAGCCTAAATAAAATACGTTGCCACTTAATTAGTGAGGCGATTGCAAGAAAAAAATTACCAAAATTATAGATGATTGCCACTCACTTCTCTCTCAAATAGTCGACAACGCGTTCAAAATCCGCTCTAGTGTACTCCCTCTTCATATCAGCTAACACTTGGTCACTGCCGGCTTGTACTGGCACGTGGAGGAACCTAGAGAGGGTAAAACGATACTCATATCTATATCAAATTGTTACAGCGCCATCTATCATAGTCAACATGAAACTAAAATCCTTGCATTCGCCAATAGATGTCACTACGATACATTTTCCATATCTACATAGCTAATAACGCTTTTTTATTGATGACAAAACGATCAAGTCGCCCACCTGATGGTAAGCGCCACGCCGACCCATAAACAGTAGCATAATACCACTCAGAACTTTGAATTACGAAGTACTTTATGGCTCTAGACTGGACTCGTAATCCCGTCACATAAGACATTATGTCTCAGAATGCCCAATGATTTTATTGGCTTCAATGTCTTTCAAAACAGACCACAGCAGTGCTTAAAAATGCTTGGCGCCAGAAATAATTAAAGCAGTGGTACCCACCTGGACCTTCGCATACAGGGGACCTCCATTTAGACATGATGTAGTAAAACAAATGGGATGCTAGGAATGATGTAACTCACTTGTATACTCTAGGATGGTGCATAATCAGTGCAACATCGGGCAGATGTTCCAGTATGTAAGGTGGATTAGTCATGCCCAGCCGGAGACGGCAACCCTCAGGTATCACTTCCACAAGCTTCCACAGTAACTCTGGTAGTGAAGTACCGATGTCTCGACCGTATGTGCCTGTGGAGTGCGTTATTATTGATAATCAAGGCAGATATATCACCTGCCTCGACTGCCTGACTGCCTCGGTGGCGCAGTTGTAATGCGTACGCGCTACGATTGAGGCTAACGCTGAGGTCTCGGATTCGATCCCCGGGTCAGGTAAAGTGATATTGGGTTTATCCATTACGAAATGCTCAGTATCAGCCCGGAGTCTGGAATTTATGCCCGGTATGGCGATAGGCTCGCCCCCTATCACATAAGGGACGGAGATACGCGCGGCGAATTGAATTTTGTTTGTAGATCAATCATGCCTTAACGGCTGAATGGATTTGAGTAAAATTTGGCATACAGGTAGACCAAGACAAGAATTATAGAACATAGGCAACTTTAATCCCAGAAAAAGACTTTTATGCGGGCGGAGACGCGGGTAAATGCTAGTAGATTTATATAACTTACCTGTATCTTCACTAGTCAACCAAATCTCAACAACGCCCTCCGTGAATGACTGTCGGGCTCTCTCCACAATTTCCTCTGGTGGGTAACTACCCAGCTCACCTCGAGCATGCTTTGTCTTACAATAAGTACATTGGTTGAGACACCCAGTGTTGATCGATATTATCTCTATCAGCGGGTTCTTGCGCACTTTTGGTAATAAGAGAGAAGCGCCGCCTGCTTTTCGGCCATCGCCTGTTTTCCTCTGACCAAATAAGCGGACTGTGTGCCCTGGAAGATGGTAAATTGTCTTGAAATCAATGCTCAATGAAAAAAATGTTGGAGGCACGCCTAACATTTTATTGCCACTCTTATCGAACTGCTACTTTTCTGGTACACTCATAGTGGGGTTTATTAAACTACACCTTATATAAATTTAACTTACACCATGTGTTCATTAAGCACACACAAAAAAAAACAATTAAGATGGAAGATTAGCACAAGCCCGCCAAAATCAATTTAACTTTGGTTTTTTATCAATTGCAGCTCGATCCTTCGATTAAATATGGATAAAACTTATTTTGCGCAAATAATCACAATAGAAATACGGAATAATAACAATGGAAACTATTAATATTGCTTCTATAGTTAATGAATTTACAGAAAGTATTTTTTTGTCTCAGATTAGTCATTTTAACACACCAGATTAGAAAAAAAGAAAAATAGCTGCAGCAAAGCACTAATAAACATAAATAACTAGCTGTCCCGCGCGGTTTCTCCCGCAACTACAGCAGCGCTACCTACCGGGTCCAATTGTGAATCTAAACCATCCAGGGCGCCACCCAAACGCAAACAAAAAAAATCATTCAAATCGGTCCAACCGTTTAGGCGGAGTTCAGTCACATACACATACTAGCGGGACAGCTAGTAAAGATATAAGAACAAATTTACACTATATCTCTATATATTATTTCTCAAAGGTGTTTTGTTGGTATGTCATAGCTTCCGTAATTCTTATCAAAATTTAATGATTCAAACATTTTAACGCTATTGACTTAAAATAGGCAAATGTTTCAAAATTATAGGTTTTCCCCAAAATTAACAATGCCATCTGTTGGCAGTGTAATCAACAAATTTGTAATTTGGACTTCTTTTTTATTTCTTCTTTATTATATTACGTAACTAACCACTATAGATGTGAATATTCGCATGGGTCACCTAGTTAATATATAAAGAGAATATTTACCTTTCAATGTCTCCTCAACAACTTCAACAATCCTGTCAATTTGCTGGACTCCCACCACACTCAGACCATGTATATAGTTGGCTCGGGGAGCTCCCTGTGGAACACAACCTGCTACTACAACATGGATGCCACGGCTCTGGCCTAGTTCTATTTCATTCCTGGAATAACATATTGAGACAACTTTTACATACATTTCTTGAAACTATTCAAAAAATGTTATATATAAAAATAATAATACTAGCCCTGTATTATATACGTCCCACTGCTGGGCACGGGCCTCCTCTACTGAATGAGAGGGGTTAGGCAATAGTCCACCACGTTGGCCTAATGGGAGTTGGTAGACTTCACATACCTTCAAAATTCTTATGGAGAACTTTTCAGGTATGCAGGATTCCTCATGATGTTACCTTCACCGATAAAAGCATAAATTAATAAACACATAACTTAGAAAAGTCAGAGGTGTATGCTCTTGAGGCTGGTTTCAAACCTGCGACTTTAGTCTCGACAGTCCATACCACTCGCCACTGAGCTATCACTGCTTCTCAAAAAATGTTACTTTGCCACTATACTATAATTAATTAAAAATATACTATACATTTTCTGCATTCACATTAATAACACAAGTTTGGTGTGTATATGTGTGCCTCCTGCATATAGTGTGTTCTTAAAATACACTTTTTTTATTATTTTGTCAGATATTTAGTTTTGTATGTAATGATATCAGATTTGAATAGCTTGTATTAAAGAAAAGACTTCAATATAAAAAGACAGGCCCGGATCTACGATTTTTTCGAACAGCGACTGAAACTTGATAGGTGCCCCCCTTTTTTCAGTGTTTGAGATGAATTACTTAAAAAAACTAAAAGAAAATAAAAGGATGATGCACAAGAGGCCTGTGTGGTGCATTTTTCTTAGAAGTCGACAGTGAGCCAACCAGGCTTCTGTATGCTAGGGGCTTTGTGGAGCAAGTTTTTTATTTTTAATCATATTATATTATGATTTTGGCACCCCCTGAAACTGCTAACCGGGGCTAGTGCCCCAATTTGCCCCCCCTAGATCCAGGCCTTTAGAAAGATAGATTATGGCTTATGTTAAAAGTCTATATGACCGTATCAGAAACACACAGGCTATGAACCAACATTTACATTTAACAATTAATTTATTTTTAACAATTTAATGGGCAAAATATACATACATACATACATACATACACACTCACGCCTGTAATCCCCGAAGGGGTAGGCAGAGGTGTAACTAGTACACCCACATTTCGCCATACATATCTCCGTCCCACGAAGTTATAGGCATACCGGGCACAAATTCAAGACTCCGGGCTGATACTGAGCATTTTGTAATAGAAAAACCCAATATCACTTTACCCGACCTGGGGATTGAAATATTTAAGAACAAAATCTCACTTAAAATGATCCTCAGCTGGGTTCTTCACAGTGCAAGAGTTGAGCAGCCACAGCTGTGCTGTCCATTTATCTTCAGTAAGACGGTAGCCATTGGCAGCAAGAAGCCCTGCCATATACTCCGAGTCAGAGCTGTTGTGGGCACAGCCCCATGTCTTTACGTAGATTGTTTGAGTACCTAAAACATAGTATTGTATGTTCCTGTCAGTAATTACTGTCGAAATTGAGATAGTAAAATTTAGAGGCTATTTTTATTTACTTTCATGATTGTGTAAAAAAATTGTGAAAACTAATAAAATCAATTGCAAAAGAAAAGAGATCGTATTAGCCCTGTTTAAATCCAGTTTATTTGCTGTATGTAATAGAATAAAAGTTTCAAAGGTTACCTGGAACAACACTCTCCAATATAACCTTTTCAGCGGTTTCCGATTCGGATTTCTCTTTTTTTCGGGATCTAACGGTAACATTTTTGCGATTAGCATATCTCTCCTTTGGAGTGATGTCTTGCGATGATATTAAATCCTCTATATCGCCAATAATTTCTTCACAAACACCTGGCATTTTGAATTGTTTTGACTTTTGGTCAATAAACGTCAGGTCAATTTTTTTTTTTTTTTTTTTCGTTCCCAATGGAACCGGCTAAGGTCAAAGACCATGCTGCCAAGTCATAAGTAATATAATTTCATTAGTTTTTTCTTTATATTTTTTTTAGACCATAATGCCAAGTCATAAGTAATATAATTTCATTAGTATTTCTTTATATTTTTTTAGACCATATTGCCAAGTCATAAGCAATATAATTTCATTAGTTTTTTCTTTATATATTTTTTTTAGACCATACTGTCAAGTCATAAGTAATATAATTTCATTAGTTTTTTCTTTATATATTTTTTTTAAAGTAAATCGTCATCATAGATATATAAGTGCATAAGTCAAAATTAATTAATTTCGGTGATGAAATCACCAGCAAAAACTATGTTAATAGTCTAAGTCATAAACCAAGAATTTGGCAAAAAACAAGTACAACTCATAGTACAACTCAAGTCAACGCTCAAGGCAAGATACATATACATCATACAAATGTCAATTAAAATGAAAATGCAAAAGACGCTGATAAACTACAAATACAATTTTTTTTTTTTTAATTACCTACTTTAAACTTTTATATACAATTTATACACCAATACTTAAATTTGCCCAACTGTATTATTAATAAATCTAACTAAAGCTATATAAGTTGAACTATTCACAAGAAGAGCCTGGATGGAGCGCGGTACTAAATCAGGATTGCCGTATATTTTAATCAGTTCATCCATCAGCACAAGGCGCTGAATGCCAAAGGATAAACAATCAAAGAATATGTGAGACAGAGTTTGATCTACCTGGGAATTACAATAATCACAATGTGGACTTTGCACCAATTTTAGCCGAAAGAGATGATAATTTAAACGACAATGTCCAAAACGAAGCCTTAAAATAGTAGTGTAGAATTTCCTGTTTAAGAAAAATTTACTTTTGCAGAACCAAGGCATGGATCCAATGGAAACATTACATGTAGCATACCATAATCCTTTATTTACAATTTGAACTGTGTAATTCCAATGTCTTCTCCAAATGTCAGTGGACCTTTTCTTTATGAGAGGGATTATATCTGTACATGGCATGAAAACATTGAAATCACTACTAGAATCAGGGACAATGGTTGTAGAATTGGTTATTATTCTGGCTAAATAATCAGCCCTCTCATTCCCCAACACTCCCACATGAGAAGGGACCCACATAAACAAAACCTTAATATTATGTACAGTGAACAAATCCAGCCAAGTCTCTTTAATTATAGGAATTAAATAATTAGTGCTAGCATTAAACTTATTATTTTTAAGATTTTCAAGAACACTCATGCTATCACTAACTATTATCCATTCACAACATCCATCGTTATTGTGTTTTATATGTTTTAAGGCAGCAAGAATAGCCACAGCCTCTGCTGTGAATATACTTGTATTAGAATTTATTTTACAACCAATACCAGAATTCAATAGCCTATCAAATATAGCAAATGAGACTGAGGACTCAGTTTTAGACCCATCAGTATACAGGAATCTATAATCAGTAAACTCTGAAAATTTACTATAAACATCTTCTTTAGAAGATAAATTATGATCAATAATAACTTTAATTGGAGGAAATTTACTGTTAAAATCTCCATGATAACATGGTAGAAGGGATGATTTATAGATTTGCAGAGTTTCAAGAAAATTTATGTACTGAGGAAAGCCCTGAAGAATATAAAGAGGATTATGAATAGATGGTGGAAGAGCATGTGTCAAGTTTAAAAATAGGTGATTATCTTTTTTACTGTACAGATTCAATATGAACTTTTCTTTCAAAAAAGTGAATCTTATGCTTAAGGGAGGAAGTTTACACTCAACTTGCATTGTGTTAATAGGAGTGCTTTTAAATGCTCCTGTTATTAATCTCAAACTTTTATTTTGTATTTTATCCAAGATGTCTACTAATCTACTATCACCAGCAAAACAAAGAAAACCATACTCAAAATGACTACGGATCAAAGATTTATATAAAAGCAACAATATTTTGGGATCAGCTCCCCAAGATGTTCTACATAATGATTTTAAGACATTGAAATCTCTATTAGCTCTTGAACTTATTAAATCAATATACTTTTTCCAAGAAACATTATGGGTAAAGGTCACACCTAAAAACTTAGCTTCAGGAGAAACAGGAATACAGTCTTTATTATAATATACAGACGGAATTAAATTGCTTGTTTTACCAAATACAACTAATTTAGATTTTAGTGTATTTATGTCAAGATTCAAATAAGAAAAGTATGCACATAGCCATTCCAAAGACTTATTAAGAGTGTTTGTAGTATTAGCTAAATTATTTCCAGATGCATAAACAACCAGGTCATCGGCAAATTGAAGATTTTTAACTTTTGTACCCAAAACTAGATTCAAACGACGTATATACAGGATGAAAATTAAAGGAGAGAGTATTCCACCTTGACATACTCCAACAGACGCAAATCTTGGACCATATAATTTACCATTATACTTAGCATAAACTTCTCTTTCAGTCAAGAACATATGGATCCAGTCAACTATTTTGTTTGGAAATCCAACAGAAAGTAATTCACTACAAAGTACATCAATATTGACACTATTAAAAGCACCAGCAACATCAAAGAATACTGACATTAAAAACTGCTTATTATTTAAACTATTTTGGATATCAAGTTGTAGTTGACAGATGCTTTCACGAGCTGACATTCCCCTTCGAAAACCAAATTGATTAGCAGGTAAAATATGATTTTGTTCTACATAAAATTCCAACCTTTGTTTTAATAGTTGTTCAAAAACTTTACCAACACATGATGTTAAAGCAATAGGACGATACGAATCTGGATTAGACCGAACCTTGTCTGGTTTTAATATGGGTACCAAACAATCAGATTTCCATGAATGAGGTATATCATTGTTCAACCAAAGATTATTTAAGATCCTAAGAAAAATGTGCAAACTTTTTTTACTGAGCTTTTTCAACATAATATAAGGAATACCATCCAAACCAAAAGCACTATCCTTTCTAGAATAAACAGCAGATGTCAACTCTTGTATTGAAAAGGGATTGGTTAAAAAACTATATAGAGACTGTGTAAAACTAACAGAAGGTAAATTTGAATTATTATTTACATAGTCTGGAGTATACTTTTGCAGAAAATCTTGAACCCAAGTATCATCATTATTATTACATGAAAATGTTTTATTGAATTTCCGCATACATTTCCAGATTCTTGACAGAGGAGTACACCGGTTAAAAGAATTACATAGTTCAACCCAACTGTTCGACCTTTCTGTTTTTAAAGTAAGTTTTTTAAGAGCTTGTAATCTTTTGAACTCTATGATATTGATATATATGATTCATCTGAAGGATTATTTTTAAAATGAAGATAAGCAGATTTAGAATTTTGAATTGCTTCTGAACATTTTTTATTCCACCAAGGGAGGGGAGGCCTTTTAAACGACTTCCTGTGTGAAGAATTATTGACTAAAGTATTTGTAATAGATGAATTGGGTTGGTTGCGATATGGAAGAGATCTATCAACTGCTGAATGCAAGATTTCACAAAACTGAGTATATGCTTCCAGTGGTGTAATACCATGAACTTGAAAATTAGACAATTCTAAATCTACACTTTGTACATACATTTTCCAATCTACCATTTTAAAATTTGGGTAGATGGGCAGATGTATGTTATTATAATCATTTGCAGGACAACTACTTGCATTATTATTTACAAAAAGTTTAATAATCACAGGAAGATGATAGCTGCCAAGAGGATCATTATGTACAGACCAGTCAGAAGAAAGAGCCAAAGATGAAGAAACTATAGACAAATCTAAGGCATTTGGACGCCATGTCAAAGAGCCAACTGTAGTCACTTCACCAGTATTTAACAAAACCAAATTATTGTCATCAACAATCTCCAAAATGTCCCGGCCTCTTGAATTAACAGAATTACATCCCCATGATGTGTGATGAGCATTGAAATCACCAGCAAATATCATTGGTTCAGGTACTGACTTTATTAATGATTCAAATTTATGTTTGTCAAAAGAGGGAGTACAATTTGTAGGACAATAAAAACTTACAATACTTATTTCTTTGTTATTTAAAGAAATTCTTACACAAATGTTTTGTAAGGAATTATCAGAATATGTATGAATTTTTTTGTAATCTATACTGTTATGAATTAAAATAGCTACTCCATTATGTTTATTACCTATATCATTTCGTTCTATTTTATAACCCCTTATACTAAAATGTTTTTCAGGTGTTAACCAGGTTTCTGATATAATTGCTAAATTTATTTTATAATCATGTAAAAAATTGATCAATAAAAGTTTATTACTAATTACGCTCTGAGCGTTCCACTGCATTATATTAAGGTCCATTTTTGGTAGAAGATGTATTACTGCTGAATGTTTGCTGAAGAACTTGTTTTATGGATACTGTATTAATAGGGGTGTCTTTTTGGCTAGTTACAATTTTTGTTATGGCTTGTGTTAAAATATTCATAAAATAATCAGATTTTGTTAAATTCTGAATTTGAGTTTCAATATTTGACTTTGATAATTGTGGGAATATAGTTTCATTAAATAGAGCTGAATATTGAGTAGCTTTATATTTAATTTTATTCTCTTCTAATTTAAGTTTCTTCTGAGGACAACTATTTGATATAGCTATATGGTTGCCACCACAGTTGGAACATTTAGCATTTTTCGGATCTTCTTTACATGTTTTGAAATTATGGTTTTGTGAACATATTGAGCATACCTCTGTATTTCTACAATATTTGGCTATATGACCAAACTTCAGGCACTGCAGGCACTGCTTAACTGGGGGGATATATAAGTTTACCTCGTGCCTCCAAGAGTCAAGGTATACGTACTGAGGTAACTCAGTTGATGCAAAGGTTACCGCGACAGTCTGTGTGGGCTGATATGTGACTGCACCACACTCACTCCGTACACGGCGCATGAAGCGTCTTACCTGTATGACGTTTCGTGAGCTCCCTATTAAAGAAAATATTCTTTTGTTAGCTAAGTCCGTAGGGACAGACGTAAGCACGCCAGTTACCTCGGTGTCAATAGCTGGTATGGTGGCTTTTAAACCCAGCTCATCCAACAATTTTTTATTTTGCAGGAATACATTGGCATTGTTTAAAAGATCAAATGTGATACCTATTTTAAATTTATTGACTGACTTTAAATGTAGTATACCAGTTACACAATATTTGCGTATGGCACGAGAAATTGCCAACCTGTCCTTATCGGTGAAACTTTTTGTCTCATCTTGATGAGATAAAAAAACAATGTATTCTGATTTTTTACTGTTTTCAGAGTACTTCCTAGAGTACCCTGGTACCTTATACACTTGATACTTCCTGGTGCAGTCGTCATCAGAGTCAGAAGAAGTTTCCATATTGGGACATGAACGCTCATCAGGAGGATCTTTTTTCCGCCGCTTTACTCCCCCCATCTTCTATTTACAACATGAAATTTACAATAAAGATTTAATTTCTGGATGAAACTAAAGAAATAAATATATTTTTACACTATAAAACAAAAATATTGCTTTAAAATTATTTTTTTGGCGCCTTTCACTTTCAAGTTTCCCGCGCGAATCCACGTCAGGTCAAATAATAGATTTGACATTTATGATTTTTAATTCACCACAAATTATAGAATAGGAATTTAACATCATACAGCCTCAATTGTACTTTATATTTTAAAAATATTATAATTTTTGGAAAAGCGTTTTGTTTATAACAATTATCTAAATAACTGTGTAAAGGTAGACAGAAAGATCACGAATACTATATATAAACTAAAAATAGAACTCACTAAAAAAGCGCACACACACAGCGCTATACATACTGTCAATTACGGCCAGTACCCATTGACTTTTATGATATACAATAAACAAGTCATATAGATACCACCATCGAAATAAGATGAGATAACACCCTTAAAATATTCACCCATAGATTCTTATCGAAAATTACAAAATGTTGATTGCCGACAAATGTCGTCAGATTTTCATCAGGCGCTACTTGTTGCTATTTACTAGTAATAGAATAATAAAAGAAGTTTAAAGAAGGGGTAGCACACTTGGGTTGCTTAACCTCAAATCTCAATAGGTTCCAGCGGCCGGGCTGAGAAACGCGTCAGTGGAGTGATCAAGGACGGGTATATTCAATATGTTGACAAGAAGATATTCTGTATTCTAGTCATTACATGTGTAGCGTGACAGTGCTTCCAGTAGCGGCAAACGAGCAATTGGAGTCACCTAATGGTAAGTGATCCCCACCGCTCATGAGCATCTATATTCAAGAATCATGAACGCATTGACAAAAAGGATGATTTATTAAATTGGGAAGGGCAAGGGAAGCGGATTTGGCGTACGAAGCGCAATAACAAGTTGCTACTTCACGTCGGTTTTCTGTGAGACAACGCTAACAATCCGGTTGAGCCAGCACATTCATACTGTACATAGACAAAAATGACTACAGCGTGGCTCTACCACTAAATATGATTGTTCGTTACTTTATAAATAGTATTCTCTCTCAAGAACTCATAATCTCGACAGCCTCCGTGGCACTGCGGGTGAGCAGCCGGCTGTGAAATAAGAGGCCACGGGTTCGATCCCCGCACGGACACAAACGTTTGTGATATAAAAATAATAATTAGTTAATGTCTGTTGTGGGTGGGTCCTTTGTAGTTCCTGATACCGACGATGAGGTTTAACTTAGTATGGGGTCAAGAATACAGTGTATTTATATTTATTTATTTATCCACTACATTATTATTTACCTTAAAAATTGCATTTATTGAGTAGATAAAAAACTGTATTTGTAATAATCTGTGATTTCGATAAATGCCTCCTAAAATAAAAAAATAAATGATAATAAGACATCTATTACTCTTTTAATGACATCATATCACATAAAAATAATTATTATTATTGCAATCATAGTATTATTACAATCCATAATAACTTTTGATTCACGAGTCACCATTATATTAAGCCCCAATAATATCTTAACATATCCTAATCATAGTTCTGAGGGACATTAACAAAGTTAAAATAGTACACACTACTAGATCTTCCTGCCTTCACATAAAGTTTAAATTATTTGTTTTCCACGCTAACGGGCGATCTAAACACGTTGACAATAGGTCGTACAGCTGCATGCCATGCCGTTACGACAGGTAAATTCAGATGAACCACTGTGAGCAACCATGACCTTATCGAACTTTTGGCGCCTTTTTGTAGTTGATATGAGTTTAAACAAGTAATTAACTAGCATGTAAGTTTTAAAAATAGTTTGGTATTTTTGTATTTTACCTCAAAACTGTAGGTTGATCTTAGTCGGCCGTAGGAATGTTCTCTTTAGTTTATACGTTAGATATTAGGTAACAACCAAAAATAGACAATGTTGAAGGAAAATAATAAAAGTAAAATTATGGAATTAAGTTCTAACTTCCTTAGCTGCACAAAAAATGGTAATTTATGTAAATAATAATTACCTACTTAATAAGTCGCCTAATTACAATATTTGAAAAATAATAAATACGATAATCATTATGACATAGTAGATTCATTAAACCAATTTATTTTAAAGAAAGTAATTTAATGTGCGTACATTTTAGCCACAATTTTAACGCAGCTTTCTCTGCGGTGCGGTTGGTGAGCACCGTGCATCATGACGCGTGCACAAAGCGCGCGAGTCAGTGTCGTTGGGGTGAACGCGGCAGATGGTTGTGTGTGTATGCACTATTATTATTAAGTGAAACATTGCGTGTTGTGAACTCTGTGCGAATTATTTTGTTATAACATCAATATCAACAGAACTGGTGAGTTTATATTAATTTATTTTTGTACGTTTGTGTATAATTAATTGGAATGACTGGTGTTTTTAAGTGATATGCTTAGGTATTTTAAATGAGGTTTTAAACTTATTTAAGTATATAAAACATTTATAATAGTTTTTTGTATTGGTCAAATGCGAAAAAGTAAAGTAACAGTAAAACCCTAGATTGGTTCTGATCTATGTTCAAAATGTAAAAAAAAAATATATAAGTTATTTTTCCAAATTCCAATCGATATCAGACCGTTTTTCGAGCTTTTTGCTTGATTTTTCTCAGTTGAGGGTATTTTTAGTTTTGGTAACCTTTGTTTACATTAGCTCCATCTATTGGTGTTTATTGTTACTTAGCCGAATTCAAAAAAATCTATAATAATATTCAATATAAAGTGCCTAGTTCTGCGCAATAAAATTATCACAAGCCACATTGACCATTGTTTATAAGAAATATTAAAATAATCCGACTTAAGTAATATAGATAGGCAAGAGGGTTTATTTTGTGATTAGGTATATGTAAAGTAGAGAATGCCTTTGGCATTAAGTCCGCCTTTATACGTTTGTATATAAAGTAAAATAAATAAATAAAGTATCAGCCCGGAGTCTGGAACAAGTGCCCGGTATGGCGATAGGCTCGCCCCCTATCACATCGTGGGACGGAGATACGTTCGGCGAAATGTGGGTGTACTGGCTACACTCTGCCTACCCCTTCGGGGATTACAGGCGTGAGTGCGTATATATGTAAAGTGAAAGTCTCCTGTTTTTAAGTCAGTTGATAATGACGTATTAAGAACACAATAGTATCTTATTGTAACATTAACGCAAGTGGTAAATCCACGCTGTAGACAGTTCTGTCTACAGCAAAATGTGCTGGTTTGACGTGAAGTAATAGCTCGTTGTTGCAATTCGTACGGTGATCCGGAGGCCCAACACCCCCAAATCCCTTCATCATCCCTTTCCTTCAAGGTCGGCAACGTTCATCAATCTTCTAGTATGTGAGTGTTCTTGGCGGTGGAAATCATTTACCATCAGGTGACCCACTTGGTAGTTTGCGCTCACTCATAGTCACTCAAATCAAGTCAAAATATTTAATGAATCCATAAAATTTTATAGGACATTAAAAAAACACTACCGCCAGTTCGGAAGGCTGTTTCGCTAGAGAAGAACGGACAAGAAACTCTAACGTTGCTCTTTTCAAAATCGCTTTTCGTACAATATTTATATCTCAGCCTGTTGTCGTCCACTGTTGGACGTAAGCCTCCCCAAGTGAGCGCCAACCATCCCGGTCTTGAGCAGCCTGCATCCACCCGCTACCCGCCATCTTTTTCAAGTCGTCGGTCCACCGTGCAGCAGGGCGTCCTACACTACGTTTGCCTAACCGTGGTCTCCACTCCAGCACATGTCTGCTCCACCGACCATCTGTCCGTCTGCAGACATGACCGGCCCACTTCCACTTCAGCGTGCTAATTTTGCGAGCAATATCGATGACCTTAGTTCTCTGCACTACATTAATATTTTTTTTTTTTAATTAGGGCAGCTCAATTTATGCCAATGAGTAACATTGTAACTTAAAATGATTATTGTGCATGCTCGTTACGATGATTATGATGATGACGATAAATTATTTACATACATAAATACATACCATACATACATACGCACTCACGCCTGTAATCCCCGAAGGGGTAGGCAGAGGTGTAATCCGTACACACCTATACGTATCGAGGGCGAGCGTATCTCCGTCCCATTATGTGATAGGGGACGATCCTATCGCCATACCAGGCACGAATTCCAGACTCCGGGCTGATACTGAGAATTTCGTAATAGAAAAACCCAATACCACTACCCGACCCGGGAATCGAAACCGAGACCTCAGCGTTGGCCTCAATCGTAACGGGTACACATTACAACTGCGCCACCGAGGCAGATGAATAATTTAGTCTGAAATAAAGTTCTGAAAAAGTAAAGGAAACTCACAAAATAACTCATGCCCATAAAGCAGTTGGAAATAAACAATAAATAAAAACACACGGCATGGCTCTGAGTGTTGACGATTGGCAATCGTTCACGGATCGTAAAACAGTTTTACGATCGCCACCACTTAAGTTCTCAGCTTGGTTAACAATGGGAACTGTCGAAAATAACTTCCATTTAAGTTATGTGTTGAGTTGTTGTTGCAGTTGTAACTATGGGATAATTGTCCAGGAGGACAATTCTCGTAATTTTAAATGTTTAAAATATCATTCCGGTCTAGTCTCGGCGTCAAGAAAGTTGCAAATGGCATTCTCTTAAACCAATAATCTACGTCAAATGTGAACATAGATCGTAATAAGATTGAATATAGAATAAAAGTTGACTGAAACCACAACGGTATAATGCTACTGCTAATGCTAGGTGCATTTGACGTTGATTATTGGTTTAAGAGAATGCCATTTGCAACTTTCTTGACGCTGCGACTAGATCGGAATGATATTTTGAACATTTAAAATTACGAGAATTGGCCTTATGGTTTCAAGAAACTTGTAACGGAAGTAAAGGGCCCGTTCGATACTAACACTGATTTCCAAAAAACTGCACCAACCAGCAGTGTGTAAGCACTGTTGTGTTTGGTTTGAAGGACATTGAAGCCAGTGAAATTACTGGGCATTTTGAGATTTAACATCCTGTGTCTCGGTGTGACGAGCTCAATCCAATGCCATGCAGTGGTTCGTAATTACATACATACGCACATACGCACTCACGCCTGTAATCCCCGAAGGGGTAGGCAGAGGTGTAACCAGTACACCCACATTTCGCCGAGCGTATTTCCGTCCCTTATGTGATAGGGGGCGAGCCTATCGCCATACCGGGTACAAATTCCAGACTCCAGGCTGATACTGAGCATATCGTAATAGAAAAACCCAATACCACATTACCCGACCCGGGGATCGAACCCGATACCTCAGCGTTGACCTCAATCGTAACGCATTACAACTGCGCCACTGAGGCAGTCTGGTTCGTAATTATTAACACTATGTGTTTTGTTGCTTCTGTTTATGGGCTTTTTGTTAAGAAATTGCGCCAATGTCTTAACATCAAGCGATCGATCTACTCGTATCGTCATTCAGACTTATAAAAGAAATAAAATAATAACTTATAGTAATACATAATGCCTTAGTTGTAGAAATTTGAGTTTTTAGTCGCCTTCGTTAGAGTCCTCGTCAAGCAAATCGGATGGTTGGCATGACAATACCAAAATCTGTGAATTCGCCACGGCTATTCCGCTTTATTCTCGTAAGCAAAAAATCCGGAAGACAAGAATAAATTTGAATTATACTCGTAACAACTCTATAATATGATTTTGTCGTGATCTGAATACATTGCAATATTTTTATAATTTGCGTGACACATCTCCTTTATGACTGACTTTTGCCCGCGGCTCCGCTCGTGCGAATTGTTTTCCGGAAAATGTATATGTCCTAATTAAGGCCACGATCAACTTATGCGTCAAAATCCGTTTAGAGGGGATTGATTAACAAACATCTAAATTCACCATCATCCAAACTTTTACATTATATATTAGAAAGTTTTTTTATTCAAGTAATTCGAAAGCAGCTGGAAATTAAGTGTATTTTCCACATCAGGTAGTTATTACCTAACTAGAACTAGAAACATACAATAATATAAACTTGCGTCCTGCTAGAGCAACCCTTTCCCATCGTCTACACTTACTAGTCTTTAAAAAATGGTGGTAAATTCGTATAACATTAGTGCTTTATACTTTTGTTATTATTTTTATTTGACAGCCTCCGTGGCGTAGCGGGCGAGTAGCCGGCTGCGAAGCGAGAGGCCGTGGGTTCGATTCCCGCACCGAGACAAATATATTTTGTGTGATCCACAAAAATTTTGTTCGGGTCTGGGTGTTGTGGGACCGCAAGTCCCTCGTAGTTCCTGATACCCACGATACAGGCTTACCTAGTGTGGGGTCAGGACTATGTGTGTGACTGTTGGGTGTATTTTATTTATATTTATTTATTTATTTTATTAATGCAAAAGTTTGTGTCTGTAGAATCAATCAAATCCTGACTAAACCAATAAATAGTCAACAACAGAGCGTTTACATATATTATCCCGAAATATCTTCCTCTAATACGACGTCAAGCCAGCGTTTTTTGGACCGTCCGCGGGATCGTACTCCTGGTACGTTCTGGCACAGGCACTTCCGACCGACGTACTCCTGTGGTTTGCTCAAAACGTAATTAATCCCATATTTATATGAGGCATATTGTTTTCTACCATCTTCATGGTCTCTTAAACACGCAGGAACCGTTACTGTTTACCCCACGGCACAGAAGCGTGTCACGCGCGTGTCCGTCCACCTGTTTAGTTTTTTTGGTAAACAACTAGCAACAGATGGGCATGTGTTTTTATTATATCTACTAGTTGGTAAAGGATTTTAAACTAAAGGGTGTAGATTTATATCGAGTAAACAATATTACATTTATTTATAACAATATCAATATTTTCCATATAAATAAAGATATGAAATCCATTATATACTCTAGGCTAAAGATGATAAACTCTGTCAAGTATTCATACACATACAGGCACTCACGCAGAGGTGTACCTCTGCCTACCCCTTCGGGGATTGCGGACTGGTTACAACCAGTACACCCACGTTTCGCCGAGCTTATCTCTGTCCCACGATGTGATAGGGGGCGAGCCTATCGCCATACCGGGCACAAATTCCAGACTCCGGGCTGATACTGAGAATTTTGTAATAGAAAATCCCAATACCACTTTACCCGACCCGGGGATCGAACCCGAGACCTCAGCATTAGCCTCAATCGTAACGCGTACGCATTACAACTGCGCCACCGAGACAGTCCTTTATTATTTACATCCTTTCAATAATCATTTATATTGAAAGGATATTCCTAGAATACGATATGAGTTTATAAAATTTTCCGATAATTCTTTGATCCCTACGTAAGATAAACGTTTTAACGATACAATATTAACTAAAAATACGTGTGAATGTATCATAAATTGTGTTTGCAAATATTCCAATATGTTATATCAAACAAGAGTAATACTCCATAAGTAGCTTTAACAAATATTTGTTCAACGCTATATAGTGTGTGGCGCCCGATTAAGTCTTTAAACTGTTTTTCCTGGTATATATTAAACAGAAGTCTTTGAACTTAAATGCTAGAGTCACATTATAAGCAGTTTTGTCTACAATATGAATAAGCCGGTTCGACAAGGGTGTAAAGTACCAGGCATCACAGAAAATTGTCTTTTCATGGCAGCTTTGCGGTTGCGTTTTATACGATGAATAAGATTTTCAGAAGCCTAAATCAGGCCCCTTCCCTTTCTAATCCCCAGTCTTCTTAAGAGTCGGAAACCCATATATAAATATTTTGATAGGTACGTATTGCAGATGTACATGGGCGGTGGAGATCACTTTATCAAGTACTACTACTTACTAGTTTGCCACTTCCAGGACCCTTGGTCTATTTCTACTGCGAAACAGCAATATGTAAGCGCTGTTCTGTTTCGGTTTGAAGGACATAAAGGCCATTATGAGACTTAACATCTTATGTCTCGGGGTGACGAGCGCAGTCCAATTATACATAGTAAAAATTATTATACAGTGCTTTGTAATTCAAAGTTCTTGTGGTGTTGTTTCTGTTTATGGACAGGCGTGACGCTTACCGCCAGGCTGCCTGCTCGTTTCGTCATTTACATTTAAAAGTACATTTAGAGTGGTAGAGCCACGCTGTAGACAATTCTGTCTACAGCATGAATGGGCCGGCTCGTCCGGGTCGTTACCACTGTCTCACAGAAAACCGGCGTAAAGTAGCAGCTTGCTGCTGCGTTTCGTACGGTGAGTGAGATATCCGGAGGCCCAAATTCCCCTCCCCTTCCCAATCCCTAACTTATCTCTTTCCTTTAACGTCGGCACCGCACCCATGATTATTTTAGTATTGTGGGCGTACATGGACGGTGGAGATCACTTACCACCAGGTGACCCACTTGCTCGTTTGCCGGCCTATACTATAAAATAAAAAAATATAAAATAAACCTCTGGCCTCTACTCAATAACTTCATTTATAAAATATTTGCGGCTCCGCCCGCGTTACATAAGCACTTTCCTGCCCTGTCTCCCCTTAGGAACTGGGAGAGCCTCTGTGTAGACAGTTACAGATATAGCATGAATGAGCCTGCCCCACCAGGTTACAACTCTCTCACATAAAGCCAACGTGTAGTAGTTGTTTGGATTGTCTGGTAGAGATCGCTATTAGCGATAAGTCCGCCTATAGTTACATTTATAATTTTGTTTGTTCTTTACTGTAATATTCTGCATGGTGTACAATAAAGTGCTATCTATCTATGCATATGTCTATTTATCTATCTATCTAGTTGCTGATGCGTTTCGTACGGTGAGTGAAATATCCGGAGACCAAAACACCCCTTCCCATTCACTTAATTATCCTTTTGCTTTAAGGTCGGTAACGCATCCATGATCTTTCTGGTATAGTGGGCGTTCATGGGCAGTAGAGATAATATGCCATCAGATGACCCACTGGCTCGGATGTCAATCTTTGGTATAAAAAAGCGAACTTCACCTGCCCGAGATATACCACGCTGTCATAGTATGAATGAGACTGTAGCAACACATCAACCGATTCGACTATTGTTATGAATTACTAGATCTTAGCGGTGCAGTAAGACATAGGAAGCTCATTAAAATGTTGGGTATGCAGAACAGAGTGCGTCAACCTTATTATTATTGAGTTGTAAATAAATAAATAATAAATAAATACACCCAACAGTCACACACATAGTCCTGACCCCACACTAGGTAAACCTGTATCGTGGGTATCAAGAACTACGAGGGACTTGCGGTCCCACAACACCCAGACCCGAACATATATTTGTGGATCACACAAACATTTGTCTCGGTGTGGGAATCGAACCCACGGCCTCACGCTTCGCAACCGGCTACTCGCCCGCTGCGCCACGGAGGCTGTCCAAAATAGATCAAAGGTTGTCTGGAAGAAATCGCAGTAAGTGATAAGACCGCTCGCTATTTGTACTCCGCTATAATTTTTTAGGTTCTATTGTTTTAATTTTCTTTTTTAAAAGGTACAATAAAGAGTTTATAAATAAATACAATAAATCCGAATATATTTTGAGACCTACAGTTTCCCATTTGTACATGCATTAACGTTTTGAAATAATATAATTTGAATTGGACCTTCATTAAGAGCTTTAGGGCACGGAGAAGTTAGGCGATGTCAAGTTGGATTTGGGCAATCTAGGAGAATTATTCGTTGGTCAGCCGCGGTCTCTACAGTGCCTAAAGTTCGTAACTTTTCAGTTTTACTACCGTACTCAGAGACGTCAATTAACTTTAATCATTATTAAATAATTTCTTAGAACTCTATTATTTCCCCACTCAGAGTATGACAGCTGTGTTATGTGCACCGTGTATAGTCAAGCCACAAGTTCACTAAAATGATGAAATACGTCTGCATTAAGGACCTCCTTCTTTTTGAAGTTGGTTAAATAGAATCATGTCAGGCAATCGACTCCTCTGACGTGAACAGTTATATTTACTAAGATAACTGTTGACATCGCAGAAACCAAAATTCTAGATAATTGAACTAAGTCAAACTCGATACCTAGTTGACCATATTCGGCATACAAAGCCGAATGTAACAGGCATACTTGAGTGTAGCGCACACTCAGGCTAAATACATCGCAACGCGTAGCATGCGATATTTACGCTCGACGTTAGTTCGTTTGCAGAGCTATTATCCGTTCGAGTTTAGTCGAATTTATCTTGGAGTGCAAGTGGGCCACCTATATCTCCTGCACTTGTTACACTCTCCTCGTTAATGGTCGAGACAATAGCGAAACTTGGTTCACGTTGCGGGTTGTGGAGATCAGACGGAGGGTCACCCCATATAATATCGAGTACCGTCGTACGAGAAGGCGGACCCTGGAATTAAGCTGGGATAACACCAGGCCGAACGGTTCTAGTTTATCAAGGGTCCGGGGATATGTTTCTA
This sequence comes from Mimas tiliae, assembly GCA_905332985.1. Classification (NCBI taxonomy): domain Eukaryota; kingdom Metazoa; phylum Arthropoda; class Insecta; order Lepidoptera; family Sphingidae; genus Mimas; species Mimas tiliae. Next base: position 1,586,513 of record HG995249.1, read on the forward strand.
ATAAGTATCCGATTAAATCCAGGACTTTGTGACCTGAAAGACCAGTTTTTTTATAGCTGTTGCCGGTAAACGAGCAAGTGTGTCACCTGATGGTAATTGATCTGCATCCAGGGTCATGACCCTCACTACCAGAAAAATGCTACAGACTCTGGGTATTTTTATCGATTTGGGTCTTCGGAAAACTCCTCGTACGAAAGCCAACAGCAAGCTGTCACTTCACGTCGGTATTTTATAAGACAGGGGTCACTATCACCCTGGTCCAGCCGACCCATTTATGCTGCAGATAAAACTATCTACAGCGTGTCTCTACTACTTACAAACAGTGGCGGATCCAGGACTTTGGTTTAGGGGGGCTTGACCCAAAATTAGAATAAAAAATTGAGAATATACTTAAAATGGAATAAGTAAGGATAAGCGATGAAAATTATATATAAATAATACTAAGGAAGTAGGATAATATCGAGAATAATTGGAGATTTGTCAGTGGACCTATATGCATTTTTCTTGAGCCCCTTAGCTCTCCTCCTGGATTCGCTAGTGCTTACAAAAGAGGAAGAGAAGCATTATAGCTCTATCGTTTCGCTTTTTCTGGTCGCTTACAAAACATGCTGCACCCTATCCTTAGATATATTTTTGCGTAGCGTATACTACCAGCGCTATAATGCGATACCACTATGCGACATCCTTAACCCGTATTTATGTAAGTGATTAGAGGGTACTAAGTGACCGGCTGGTATCGCCTGACCCACATTATTGAAACGTCACAGACAATATTAATGTCACTTTATTGATAAAATTCCACTTTGTCCTGTGGAAGGATTAAAATGGGATTTTAGTTGCTTTCATGTTGGAGTGTCAATTTTCTTTAATCTGGATGGTGAAACGAGCAAGTCAGTAAGCGCCACGCTTGCCAGATACAAACCTATACTTAGAACTTTGAATTATAAAGGACTGCATGGCAATTGACTGCGCTCGTCACCCCGAGACATAAGATATGAAGTCTCAAAATGCCCAGTAATTGCACTGCTTAAAACTCGAAACACAACAGTGTTTAAACACTGATTATTAACGTGTTGAACGTTGTTGGTATCAGTAATCACTTTATGCACTTGCGCTCCCCTTTTGAATATTTTCATTGAAAGGTTTGTATTTTACACACCTGATAATTATGTCTGAAATAAACAACAAAAATAATTAATTAATTAATAATTAGGCTGCATGTTGTTTTGTCGTGGTCATTGTACAAATTAAAAGTCATTCTTCAACTCAAAAGCATAATCTTCTTCGGGATTTAACCATTTAACCATTTAAAACCATTTAAACCATTTATTTTTCTACACACACATACACATTTCAGTTTAGACATTTCGGTTCGTGGCGAATTCATTTAAACTGAGCCCTCCCTTATATTTTGTTTGACACTCCCTAATATTGTACTATCCCAAAGGCCCTCATTCATTACCCCAACATTAATTTCTGGAATCGATGAACATTCTTTTACAAAGATAAATATTCAGTGCGTAGTGATTTCTTAGGTTTACGCGAATATTACACATTGAAATAAAACTAGTTTATACGGATTTTATCGCGATTTAATTTTTATTTTAGTCCCGACGTTTCGAAAGCTTTTTAGCCTTCGTGGTCACGGGAGAGACTGAGGTGTAGGTCGTCTCGAAAAGTTAATGTTACATTGGCTACTTTCATTTTAAAATTATACATTTGTTTTTTTATTAGTTAAAAAGTTTGTTGACACTAGTCCGATCTACGCAGAAAGAGCTCACGGTGTCTTGAGGTCTGGCAGTTGGGACGAAACGTCGGGACTAAAATAAAAGTTAAACTGCGATAAAATCCGTATAAACTAGTTTTATTTCAATATATTCAGTGCTTTAGCCGCTCGCCCTGCGCCATGCTTGTATTCTAGCCAGCGGTTCCTAAAATTTCAAAACCCTTGAATTTGAAACTTGTAATTAAGGAATTGTTTAATACTAAGTGCGTCTAAATCAATCACGTTTAACGATCGGCATTATATTTACACTGCACTGTATTTAATATCAGGTCCAGTGTGGTCATTTTGCAATGCCAGGAGGCCAGTTCTCGTAATTTAAAATGTTCAAAATATTATTCCGTTCAAGTCTTAGTATCAAGAAAGTTGCAAATGGTATTCTCTTAAACCAATAATAATTATTAAAATTAAAAGTCAAATGTGAATATACATCTAATGAGATCGAAAGTAGAATAAAAGTTGACTGAAGCCAAAACGGCATTCTGCTTACATTTTTAAATGACACATGTCCTTATATAAACGTCAAAATTGTGACTGAATTGAACTGACATTACAATGGCATCGAGATGAGATTATATTGATACCAGACTGAACTTAAAGAGTAACAGAATACCATTGTTTAGTCAAATCAAAATATAATCTCAGTTCGGTAAAAATTCATTTGCAGTGTCAGTTAAATACGAGAATTGGCCTCTAGGATAAAAAAATAACTAAGGATTCCACGAAACCCACTTTAGGAATCGCTATACATAATCTAGTCTGCTATAGCTACCGTGAACGTATAGCTAACAAGGTGTCTGAGTAGTGGCCACACATTTTTACACGACATTATCACCGGTCAAATGTTATCACTGAACTTGCAAATGAGATAAACTGATATCAACCTGCGTAAATCATGTTAATATTATTTTATTAACACTACATTATAGCTAAGCGTTGTTCTAGAAATTTCTTTCAGTTATTTTTTACTAGCCTGAGTGACGGAAGTAGCAGACGTTCGCCTGATGGTAAAAGCCACACTTGCTCATAAACAGAAGCAACACCACACAGATCTTTAAATCACAAAGAACTGCACGGCATTCGACTGCGCTCGCCACCCCGAGACATAAGATGTTAAGTCTCATAATGCCCAGTAATTTCAGTGGCTTCAATGTGAATTTAAGATTCATGAAGGAGCTTTTGGATTTGTCCCTTACTCATACTTTTAAAGTATGATATACATGAGCATACAGTGTGAGGAGTGGTACGGACTGTCGAGACGAAAGTCGCAGGTTTGAAACCAGCCCCAAGAGCATGCACTTCTTGACTTTTCTAAGTTACGAGTGTATTCATTGTTAATTATCGCTGAAGGAAACAGTGAGGATACCTGCATACTTGAGAAGTTCTCCATAAGAGTTGCGAAGGTATGTGAAGTCTGCCAATCTGCATTAGGCCAGCGTGGTAGACTAAGGTCTAACCCCTCATTCAGTAGAGGACTCCCGTGCCCAGCAGCGGGGCATATAGATACAGGGCTAGTATTATTATTAGTGGTATCAACCCGGTCGGACCATTAATACTGTAGACAAATCAGTCTACAGCGTGGCTCTACCACAATTTCTCATAAGTGTTGCCACACGGTTGGCTCGCGTTATGCGGAAATGCCACGTAAAGATCAGATATTACGCAGACGTGGCTTTTGACGGTAGTCGAACAGTGCAACGCGCTTCAAATATTTTTACATTACATCATTATTCATTGGATTTTGTTCAACACGAGGTGAAAGTAAAAGTCAAGCTTTCTTTTGTTTTGTTAACAGATTGAATACTGGAAATACGCAAATGATCAAGGCCCTTATTATCTATGACAGCAGAAACTCTTAACGCGCCCGCGTTACGTTTACTGCGTGAAATCGGGAACCTTACTCCTAATAACCGTATAAACTCGTAACGCGACCGCTTTACGCGAACTCCGCGGAATCAACACGGAATTATTTAGAGCAATGTCAAATGCACGCACCGCTCCTCATCGAATTTATAAAAAATTACATAGGCTTATAAAACACCACTCGATACCAATTTCAAATTAGTCGCGTTAAGGTAACGCGGGCACGTTTCGAATCCACGCGGTCATAGAGAATAAGGCGCCTGGTGGGTGATCTTCACCGCCCAAGAACACTTGCCAGAGGAATTGAAGATGCCTACCTGAAAAGTAATATGGGTTAGAGAGTTAGGACTTGTCATTCGTTAATCTCATCGTCCATACGAAACGCAACAGTATAGTTGAGACTTCACATTTTCTGAGTGACAATGGTAACCACTGTAAAGAAATCTCTCTACAGCATGGTTCTACTACTTGTAGAAACAAATCTTTTTTAAGTGAGGCTTAAAAGAGTTTTCCTTCAGCGGTGGGCAGCTGCTTGGCTGTGCTCTGGCACTGCTGAGGTCCATGGGCGGCCATAGGTAACCACCTACCATCAGGGAGGCCGCCTGCTCGTCTGTCTATCTCGGCAATAAAAAAAACAATAAAATCAGAATTGTTCGTCAAAAGATCTATGCTATGATCGTTTCAATGTACGCAATGCTGTGTGTGTGCTAATATTTTTGCTGATTTTATGTATTGCGATTTCATCACATCAGTAATATTGTTGCTAATGAGAATGCACCACATTGTAATTTTGTTTTATTCGCAGATAATTTGTACATTTTTAAATTCTTCGATTCGACGTTGATTTTAATTTTATTGAAGTTATACCTAGATACTTCTTATGACGTTAGGGAAAAAATGATGAGTGATTTTTTTGTAAATTGCTGTGGTGTGCCTATCTATATGCGCGCTGTTAATTGTGATGACCAAATTATTTTTCTTTCTAGATTTTCTGAACAATGTAAGAATCTAAGAAGTTCAGATAGGTATATTAAATCATCTAATTTAAAGGAGCATACAATACTTATACATCTGAAATGTTAATTGTCCAAGACCTTACCATTAACTAAACGAAACTCACAAACTAAATCGTTATGTCTGACTGCATACCACACTACACTAGCCAAACTATCTCTAACTATAACAGCTTCTCGTAAAAATTGTGATACATCACTAATTTAGCTGGTAGGCAATCTGAAAAACATCCGCAAACAATACATAAATAAACAATTATTTATTTTCATAATTGTTTGATTGCCGGCGCGTCGGTGGATGGTGGCCGGTGGCCGGTGACGTAAGAGACAGCTGGTGGTTGTTGTACAAGTGGCTGGTATTTTGGGCATCGCGTTCAATACGTGTACCACACCTCTGTGTTTTCGTTTACGTACAGATTTAGAGTTCGATTGGTACAAAGAATGCTCTCGCAGAAGCGACAAAGATTAAGAGTCTGGATTAATTACGTGCTGAGATTAATAAACAGTAGTCTAAAAATTTAAGTAAATGTGTTAGCAGAAATGCGTAGAAACTGGCTTTAATATCATTTAACATTATATGGTCGCCATTCGTATTACAATAAGAGTTTTCTATGCCAATATGGTCTAGAACTACATACTCGTATATTTTTTCTTTTAAAATAAAACCAAAAGGTTGAATTAAATAAATAATAAATAAATACACCCAACAGTCACACACATAGTCCTGACCCCACACTAGGTTAACCTGTATCGTGGGTATCAGGAACTACGAGGGACTTGCGGTCCCACGACACCCAGACCCGAAACAAATATTTGTGGATCACACAAACATTTGTCTCGTGCGGGAATCGAACCCACGGCCTCTCGCTTCGCAGCCGGCTACTCGCCCGCTGCGCCACGGAGGCTGTCTTATTTATTTTATTTAGAACTTATTTTTGGGAAATTGTAGATGCATTGGACGCAGTAGCGGATTCTGGATTTTGGTTTGGGGGGGGCTTGTACCAAAATTAGAATTAAAAAATTGAGAATATACTATACCTAGGTACTTCAAATGGTATAAGGATAAACGATGAAAATTATATTGTAGTACTAAGAAAGTAGGATAATATCAAAATTAATTTGAACTTTGTCAGTGGACCCAAATGCTTTTTGGTTTTGATCCCCTTAGTCCCCAAGATCCCCTAGGGGTTGGACGAGTACCTTATTGAGAAACTGAGATGTTTGGTTTGATTCTTCGATAATGCCGTGATAACGATGACTAGTAACAACTTTCTTACTTTTAGTCATTACTTAATGACAAGACAAATATTCTAATTTTTCTTTCTGAACCTCAGGCCGAAGTGAAATGTGTTGATGACAAAGTGGAAGCGCAACTGTTACCAATTTGTTAAACAAATTCAAACTCGTCGCGACACAAATAGTCTTGTTTACAAAATTCGACAACTCAATTACTGAAGTATGAGAGCAATTTCAAGAAATTCTTTCACCACAAACAAGTTCACAGGCAACACTGTCGATCGTTTACATTATGTTTATTTTTTTTGGTTAACCTATATCATCCCACTGCTGGGCAAAGGTTTCCCCCTCTCTTTCCATCATTAAAGGGGGGGGGGATAGGACCATAACCCGCCGCGCTCGTCCATTGCGTGTTGGCGGGTCGCCAGAGCCTCGTTCGCTAATCGGCAGGGTGCACCAACGTGCAGGTGAGGGTGGCTTGGAGGTGTTGGTTGAGCCCCCTTACACCCCATACATGTGTTTATGAATGCTTATATTTCTGATGCTTCCTAGAATCATTTCCACATAAAGGTCTTCACGTAGGGCGATACGGCGATATATTGACCACATATTTGTCGCCTCGGTGGCGCAGTTGTAATGCGTTACGACTAAGGCTGACGCTGAAGTCTCGGGATCGATCCCCGGGTCGGGAAAAAGTGATATTGCGTTTTTCTTTTACGAAACGCTCAGTATCAGCCCGGAGTCTGAAATTTGTGCCGAGTATGACGATAGGCTCGCCCCCTATCACATCATGGGACGGAGATACGCTCGGCGAAATGTGCGTATACTGGTTACACCTCTGCCTACCTATTCGGGAATTACAGGCCTGAGTACGTATGTATATGTATATATTTGTCGCTTATTTTGCAAAACGTACCTACATGCCATGCATTTCCCTTGTAGAGCGAATTCCCAATATTAATGTAAGGGGAATATTTAGATATTAAATTTTATGAAATATAGTTTAAACGTTCATTAATTTTTGTTGCGTGTATGAGTGTTACGTGTGATTTACCTTAGCATGTGTAAGTGGAGCAGTATTATTGGCAGATTCTTTAGAGAGTTATCGTTCTAGTTATCTTATTTCGATGGTAGATACAGGCTCATTAGATTTTGCAAAGTACGCACTCGTACGCACTCACGTCTGTAATCCCCGAAGGGGTAGGCAGAGGTGTAACGAGTACACCCACATTTCGCCGAGCATATCTCCCGTCCCACGATGTGATAGGGGGCGAGCCTATCGATATTTTGCAAAGTAATTTAAAGTATATTTGTAGCAAGTTACGACCACCGTAAAAAGCGAAATATAGTGGGTCGTTCCGGCGAGTGTTAGTGGTCGCCTGGCGATACCCGGCCAAGGGATTAGCCTCTCTACTTATCGTCACGCGATGTCTAGTGTCCAGTATCAATTACTTTATTAGATACGGATCACATCGCAATTAATTTAGAACAAATTTAACAGTTTAGTATAGTAATAGTTTTTGAAGGAATAATTCTAATTAACTCAAACTCCTATCTCTTTTTCACCAAGCTTATTTTTGTCAACAGTCTCGGTGGCGCAGTTGTAATGCGTACGCGGTACAACTGCTACGCTGAGGTTTCGGGTTCAATACCCGGGTGGGCTATAAGCATAATATCAGCCCGATGTCTGGAATTATGGCATTAGGCTCGCCCCCTATCATTATATCTATCATATCATGCGATGGAAATAAGTTAGGCGAAATCCCTTATGTGATTACAGGCGTGCGTATGTATGTACTTTTTTGGGTCAGAGGGTCCTCGCCGGGGTATAAATAATATTGTAAATTGATAGCACGGCCGAGTGCAATGCAAATAAAATATTAAACTTGCTAGAATGTGGAGCCCTGCTCCAGTCGATTTGATATCGCGATCTCCTCAATTTACTTGAAACAGAGCTCATCGAAACCTCGCTTCGTGCAAAATGTTACAGCTTTATAAAAAGGGTGTTATCAATTCGGCACTTTATTTTGCATTTTTTTGTGTATATGGTACATCGATTTTTCCGTCAATTGTGGTCCGATTTTGTTGGAAATAATTCTTTCAATAAACTTTAGCTGCGATATGGTCCCATATAAATTTGGTTAAAATTTGATGACGAAGTACGGAGTAAAAAAATGAAACTCCTCAACGGACAACAGTATACTCGTCGCGATTGTGGATTGTATTGGAATTTACATGCTATTGCTGTTTTTTTTTTTTTTTTTTTTTTACTAGCCCTTTATTATATACGTCCCACTGCTGGGCACGGGCCTCCTCTACTGAATGAGAGGGGTTAGGCCTTAGTCTACCACACTGGCCTAATGTGGGTTGGCAGACTTCACATACCTTCGAAATTCTTATGAAGAACTTCTCAGGTATGCAGGTTTCCTCACGATGTTTTTCCTTCACCGTTAAAGCAAGTGATAATTAACAATTAATATACACATAACTTAGAAAAGTCAGAGGTGTATGCACTTGGGGCTGGTTTTGAACCTGCGACTTACGTCTCGACAGTCCGTACCACTCCCCGCTATCACTGCTATCGGTATTGCTGTAACTACCACTAAATATTGAAAAATAAAAATAAATAGAAATTGTTATTTTTGACTTTTCAGTGTTTCTATAGGTGAAGTCGATTTCTAAGTTTTATTAAAGCTTAGTTTTTCATATATAGGTAATCTTTTGATGGTTGTTTACATTCATACATACATAGACTCACGCCTGTATCCCTGATTATTTTTTTATTTGTTCTAATTATTTTTGTTTACATAAATAACATTTTCATTACAATGAAACCTACTTCATAAAAAGTTGCCGATCTCATCGTATTTTTTTAATATAGCCGTGCATTAGCGGGGTAAATTGAAAATAGCGTTAAAAACCTCGACGTGATCTAGTTCAGGAGCGGTGATCGATCAATCCTCTCGGTTTACTCAACACGTTTAAATAATACGTTACCGGGTATGTTATTATCTGCATAATGTTCACATGTATTCGTTTTGGCGCATTTTTATTGAAATACTTTTGCAAGTTGAGGTTTTTGGGGCCATTCATTTCATTTAAAAAAAATGGATCCCAGTTTTAAAGCATAAGCTGGCAAACGCGCAAGTCACCTAATGGTAAGTGATCTCCACCGCCCATGAACAAACACAATACCTCAAGAATCATGAGCGAGTTGCCGACCTTAACGGAAAAGGATTATTAAGGAATTGGGAAGGGGAGGGGATTTGGGCTTCCGGATATCACTCACCATACAAAACGCAGCAACGCAACGCTCCGGCTCGTGTAGATCCGTAAACAGATTCCCCATATTGAAAATGGTTCAATACGTTGTGTGAGCTTCATAATAGTAATAGTACTGATTATTGGTGTTATTGAGGGTACTCAGGGGAATAACTGTATTAAGTAGATGTAGGATAGTGAGGCGTGGTGAAGGAGATTGGTGAAGTATATAACAGGGTGATTTCTTAGGTTTACGCGAATATTACACATTGAAATAAAACTAGTTTATACGGATTTTATCGTGGTTTAATTTTTATTTTATTTTACAATAGATTGTGACTGTGGACTCTCCTATATCGGACAAACTAAAAGAAGCATAGGGACTCGCGTAAAAGAACACATAGCTGATGTTAAACACCGACGCTCTACGAAGTCTGCAGTTGCTGAACATTCAGATGAAGGCTCCAAACATTACCTTAGATTTGACAAACCACAAATCCTTGCCAAAGAACACCGATTCCTACCTACGATGATTCGCGAGGCTATTGAAATTAAGAATCACCCAAATTTCAATATAGAAGATGGTTGGAATCTTGCACAAGCCTGGGATCCAATTATACATTTAATTAAATCGGAACCCAAAAGACCAACTGCCAGACCTCAAGATACCGTGAGCTCTTTCTGCGTAGATCGGACTAGTGTCAACTAACTTTTTAAATAATTAAAAATAAATGTATAATTTTAAAATGAAGGTAGCCATTGTAACATTAACTTTTCGAGACGACCTACACCTCAGTCTCTCCCGTGACCACGAAGGCTGAAAAGCTTTCGAAACGTCGGGACTAAAATAAAAATTAAACCGCGATAAAATCCGTAAAAACTAGTTTTATTTCAATATATAAGAGGGTGCTGTATTAACTGTGGGAACTCAGTCAAGCTTGGAACTTTTACGTGGAAACGCTGGTCAAGTACGGTTGTAATAATTAGCAAAGCAATAGACTTCTTACAGTTCGAACTACAATCAAAAATACTGTGGTCTCCTATTCTTCCACCTGCCCCTATCCACTCGCAGTGGAGTCGGCGCAACATGCTTTAACACATGTTACAGAAAGATTTGGCTTATAGTTTTTACAACCAGCCGACTGCCTGACGTCAACTCTTCTAGGGAGAATCAAAAATATGGTAATAGATAGATATTATACTAGATATTATATAGCTATTAGACGACCTCAGTGGCGCAGTTGCAATGCGTACGCTTTACGATTGAGGCTGACGCTGAGGTTTCGGGTTCGATCCCCGGGTCGGGTATAAGTGGTATTGGGTTTTCTATTACGAAATGCTCAGTATCAGCCCGGAGTCTGGAATTTGTACCCGGTATGGCGATAGGCTCGCCCCCTATCACATAGTGGTACGGAGATAAGCTCGGCGAAATATGGGTGTATTAGTTACACCTCTGCCTACCCCCTTCGGGGATTACAGGCGTGAGTGCGTATGTATGTATAGATATTATAAAGGGTTAAACACCTAGAGAACAAGACGGCCGATCTGCTTTGTACAAACATAACAACGTTATCTGGCAAGTCATTAAGCAAGGGTTACGAGCCCATTACTGGGGCACCGATGCACTTGTAATTAGTACTACACTTAGTGCCTAGTGCTGCTAACTAGTATTCATATAGAGCTAGAACATCTGCCTACACCAATAAAAATTTAGTTGATATCGAGTTCAGTTTACGAGTTAAGCGAATTTAGAAACAAAAAAAAAGATTAACTTATCTAGTTCGATTACATTCTCTAATAAAATATGCTTTCATTCTGTAAAATATATCATCATGATATTATAAGAGTATAAAATTGTACATAATATAGTTATTTTGAGTGGCAGAGACACGCTGTAAACACTTTTGTCTACAGCATGAATGGCTCGTCCGGGTCGTTTCCAATGTCTCACTGAATACCGACTTAAAGTAACAGCTTGCTGCTGCGTTTCGTACGGTGATTGAGATATCCGGAGGCCCAATTCCTTAATTATCCCTTTCCTTTAAGATCGGCAACGCACCCATGATTTTTTTCGTATTGTACATGGGCGGTGGAGATCACTTATCATCACAGGTGCCCCACTTGCTCGTTTGCCGGCGTATGCCATAAAAAAACCATACAATCACAGAAAACAGCTTCAAAATTAAAATAAAACAAATGATGTACAAGTTTATCAAAGTTGTGATATCAACGATTAATAAGGAGGTATGTAGTCCTTTTACTCATACAGCATTTAAACCTTTTTTATTTATTGATCATGTAAGCAATTAAAATATGGATTATTATGAGTACATAAAAAAGTTATAAGTAGCAGAAATATTATCATAACATAGCACCATCAACTAATACTGTGCAATAATTACACAAAATCAGTTTATTTTTATACATTTACTATGACATATGACTATTATAAGTAGATCTTAGATATTTTGTTTCCAATCTATGTAAAGGCAACCTCAGGGCATGTTACGATAATCAATATTTACAAGTATATTTCCAAAGATAATGATTTGACAACGCATCTAGGTCACCATATTATCTATTCGGCGTCTGACAGTTAATTTCCTTCATCACATTCAAATATTCCAGATTCGCCAAACTAGCCCATTTTAGGCGAATTCATTCACCAAATTCATATAATTAAACACCAATAAATCGATTAATTATTGTTTTGGCTGATGGGAAATATGGATGATGGATTATGGATGTCAAGGGGATGTTACGCAACATGACATATTTCGCGCACAAGAGAGATAACTATTGACGACAAATATCTCGCGTAAAAGTGTCAACATTCGATATAAAATAACGTTTAAGAAAACTTAGAAAGCGTCTTAAAAATAAAAACACTGAAAAGTCAAAAATAACAAATTCTATAGATCTCTTTAGAGTCGGTGCAATTTAATTTGACCGGTAGCGACACAGGCGCCGACTCTACCGTCATTTTTTTTGTTCCATTTTTAGTGGTTGTTACAACAATAGCATGTAAATTCCAATACAATAACACAATCGCGACGAGTGTAATGTTGTCCGTTGAGGATTTTGTTTTTTTTTCTCCGTACTCCGTCATCAGATCTTAACCAAATTTATATGGGACCACATCGCAGCTAAATTCTATCGAGTGAAATTTTTACCAACAAAATCGGTCCACAATTGGCGGAGAAATCGATGTACATACATAAAAACAAAGGAAAAAAAACGCACGAATTGAGAACCTCTATAACCAGATAAAACTGGGTTTTCACCACAAAATGAGTCAAGATAATTTATCTCGTGTTGCATATTCTAAGTCCACTGGTCTGTGTGAAGCAGTACACAAAAGAACAAATACAATAGGCGTTATGACAAATAAACGAAAAGGATTTTCGTAGAAGGCAGCGTCGAAGTCTTTTACATGCCACATACAACCTTATGTCATTGGACATACTCAATTACTAACTATTTCGAATATCTCATATAAAAAAAATATAAATATTGAAAATTGTTCAAATTTATTAATTATAAAAGGTTTTCTGTAGAAGCTAACTCTTCTCACGAAATGTGAGTTACACTTGCAACGCTGTCGGTTGAATTGGTTTTAAAATTGCTCATGACTAATAGAAAACTGGAAAGTCATTAGAGATCCTAAATACCCTTAGTTCGTCTACCTCACATGCGGTTTATTCACCTTGTCGATGACCTTTATCAATTTTAATGATCTTGTTTAAGGATAAAAGATTGTGTCCAGAATTTCAGTCGGAACCTAGGTTGACTAAGCCCTGAGGGTGAGAGCTGAGTATAATGACATAATGACATGAGTGAGTCATAATGACTCAAGGATCCGGAAATGCTTGATGATTCAGAGCGTAGGCGTAACACCTCGAGATCAATCGTACATCATAAACGTTGTGTAACTTTATATATTTTTATGATTGAAGTGATTTATTACGTAAAATGTACTTGTGCTATGTAAATAAAAAATTCAAGGAAATAATGTGGGACGTCAGTGCATGCGTCAGATTTGCGTACGTGCGGGAACTCTTTATTGACTGACCTTAAAAGCATTATTAAAACCTCTGATTAAAGGAGAAGAGGAAGTGGGACACCTGATGGTACGTGGTAAATACCACCCAAATACTAAAAGAATTGTTAGTGTTGCCCACCTTTATAGAAAGATATGAGGAGTTTGTTGGTTTTGGCCTCCAATTTTAACTGACCACTAGAGAGCGAACGTTTCACGTTGATTTTCTGTGAAATAGTGTTGTCGTGCTGAAGACGAAACTTTACTGATTATAAACACTAAGCAGATCTACCGCTTACAAACAATTTTGAAATTCTATAATAGGTAGTATGATTTAGCTAATTTTCAGTTTAATGTTCCATCAGCTGCGATTGTGTTTACTGATAAACACGGGCCAAATGTTCTGTTACATTGACCTGATTTTAAGAAAAATATACATTTTGAAATATAATTTTAAGCATCAGGATTCAAACTAGGTATAATTTTTAATTTGATTAATCTAAACGTAATTAAGATCTCAGAACCTTTGCCCGAGACCTATATGTTATTAGAAATTATGTTTTTTTTAATATCACGATCCCCAGGCCTACACCTCTAACTATTCATAGTTGCGTTTGTATTCATTGTTAATTATCACTTGATGCGACGAAGAAAAATATCTTGAAAAAACCTTAAAGTTTTGTATGGAAGAGTCGAGTGCTCAGCAATAATACAGCTCATACAGATATTTTTTCTTATTATCCTACTAATATTAAAAAGATTTTTGTGAGTTTGGATGTTTCTAAATTTGGATGTTTCTTAATTACGCCAACGGCTGAACGGATTCGGATAAAATCTGGCACACAGGTAAATCATGACCTGAAATAGGATATTCACTTGGTTAGACCCATGAGCAAAAGCTAGTCATGTAAACTCATGTATATCGGAACGAAGTTTTTCATCATAACATAGTTGCCTACATCAAATTCCCTCCCCTTATTTATCAAGATATTAGCACCAACGCCAGGAAACTCTCAATATTTGCCCCATTTAGTTCCATTTTCATTGCCGCGAACGTCACGAGTGCAAACTGTAGGGTCGTTTGTTTGTGGACCAATAGAGGGCATGATTTATACGTACAAAACTTAGGGGAACTGTATATAGAGTTCCGCTAAATGTATGAAACGCGATGTTGCTTCATTAATGACTGATGAATTCCTAAGATTAGTGTTTGTGTGATAAAATACAGAAGATCAAAATGTCCTGATCAAATTAGAAAGACGCATGTAATATAAACAAGGCCAATTGAACTAGTAAAGGTGACATGGGGCACAGAATACAAGATAGAATACTAGTAGTACAGATCAAAAATATAACCTTATCTGTTGGTATGTGCTAGGAAGCTTCAAGTCTGTGATCATGGTGGACTTTCTTTAACAGTAGATTTCCATACATAAAATTTCAAAACCTTTTTAAATAAAAATAACATGCGATCATCGGTTTTGTTTAAATAAGATATGAATAGGCAGAAAAACGTTCGGATTGAAAAATATTTGGGATTAAAGTGAAATCTTCAACAAAGAGGAAAAATTAAAGATCAAATGAGCAGGATCATCGGCGGCATCTAATGATGTAAATATTGTAGAAGAAAATATAATAACTATGATCAGCCGATATTTTGCTAATATAAATTTGGACTTCAAAGATGCACGATACAAGGTCGCGAGGAGTTGAACACTGTTTATGTTCCAACTACTGATAACACATAATATGTGTACTTTACTGTTTACTCTCATTTTGTAAACCATCCGAATATTATAGAATAACATGATTTATTACGTAATATTACTAAAATAATCAAATAATGTTCTGAAACTAAACAAATCGGTAATTCTCAATATTTGTGTAATCTCACACCGCGAAGTGGATTATTCAAAAATTCTAAATAATAATACTTTTATTTTGCTTTGTAATATTTTTAGACGAGCTCAACCTGGGCGGAATGGAGCTGAGATAGCTAATGGGAGAAGTATTGACAACGAAATAACCAACAGACCAAAGAACAACTGGCCAATCGTAATGCTACCGCGCGCCGTTGCAAGGCAATAAAATGTAATAAATCTTCCAATCATCATTCAGTAGGAATGGATAAATAGATAAAGGAGTCATGGATTGATCATGCGTTATATGTACGTTTCGATCTTCGAATTAGTAGAAGAATGAATTATTATTTTTCCTGAAGCAAATCACGAATTCTAGATTCTGATAACTTCCACATTGACCTTCCCACGAGCGCATTACGTACGACGATATTAAATCGGTGCGGGCTTGCCGCCGTGTTCTGCTGACATTGTATACATTTTTTGTGTTCTCGCGTCTGACGTGCGCTTGCGCCGTGACGCAAAAGCGTTTCTCTCAACACAATGTATTTAGACAATACATCGTGCGTTTAGTCTGCCGCAGTGCGAATTATTAAAACTTGCCGGCTCCTAAATTATAATCCAACGACTGAGAAGAGTAAAGAGGAAGTGATTTCATTGTATTCTTATTGGAAAATAAATGTTGTATATTTATTTTACTGTTAAAGCGCTGGCGCTTTCTGTTGCAGCACACATATGGTGACTGGAGTAAAACTTTATAAAAAGACATCATAACGTGGCATATTTTAGTTTTGATCTCACACTAAGATTCATTGCGTTATGCGTTATAATAGAAATTACAATAACACCAAAGAATTTTGCTGCAACAGGTAAGATATATTTTTGGATGACCCAAGCTAAACCGTAACACATTAATCTATACATTATTATAATCAAATCTATATGTCTGATAATTTGTTCGCGATTACTTAAAAACTAAACGGATTTCGATTCAGGTATACTTATCATACTTGATAAGTCAATATCTAATAAATATACCCACTAGTTATACTAGATATTATCCCAGAAAACGACGAGGATAGAGCTGCAAGCAAAAGCTTAATAAATTAACGGCCAATTTCAATGAACGATCTTAGTTTGCATCTTCGGATAGAGCCCACAAATGAACCAATCAGATCTAGTTTAAAGATCACGTGTACAAATTACTGAGTTTGAATGGTTGATTTACGGGATCTATTTAGATAAGTTTTTATTATTGTGATCGGCAATAATATAACCATCCTAAGCCGTATATTCCTTCTTACCCAGACTTCCCAAAACATACCAGGTTCAATGTTTTTATTATTATTATTGTATTCATATATCCCGGGGGATCAAAATCCACAGTCCTCGTCCCTGAAACGTCACCGGTTACTGGGGCCTAATTAATCAAACAATCGACGCGTTGTCACCTGACGTCACGGTCCAATTTGGCAAGCACTTAACCGCTAACGCCTGATAGCTATCGTCCACTAACCACTTAGCAAATTACGGGAGCCATGAGCCAAACACTCGTCGGAATTGGATTGGCATCTGTCATTAACCGCTTTTGTGTTTGTGACATCGTTAGTTACCAATAATTTGGAAGTCAATTCCATGGATTGCGCTATATTTAATCCCCGATAAAAAGAGAGGTATTATAATATGTTTGATCCAAAGAAAGACGACAAAGACAAGGGCTAGCATCTATCTGCGGCATCATAGCGCCTAACGAGTCATTTGACAGATTTTTTAACTGGTTTAATCGAGATAGTTCTTAAGGATGGTTAAAATAAATATATATATAGGTATCTAGATATGATCGATGTTTTACTGACGTCAGGTATTTTTGGCGTCTATAGGACAAATGTCTCTTCCTTTTTACTTCACTGCAATCTGTCTTATGTTTTTCGCATCAGCTCCTCCGAGTACTATTTTTTCATTTAAATATTCACTTCGTCCCTCTCTGTTGAATTTTCTTTTCTATTTTTTTTTCTCTTTATGCAGAAGCTATTAAATTCAAATCGTATTTTACACTTTTTTATTACATAGATAGGTATAACATGTACAGCTCTATGCAATACAGGACAGACTCAATGTCAAAAGCATTTTGTACTACTAACCCAGGATGGTGTAGAGACAGGCAGACTGTCAATGAGAATATGTGTTATACATTAAGTATTACTACTGGAGAAGTGGAAACAAAAATCGTAAAAACATCCAACGACTATTAGTGACCTTTGTTTGGTGTTGAAACACAGCCGCTGTCACGTCTAAATCCGATCAAAACTATTCATACACGCTCATAAGTCTAGTGAAGGCTAAAGAAATCTCGTTTCCGCACCATTACAAGGCTGTACTGATGTTAAACCGAATTTCAAACTTGTATGCCTGTAATTGCCTCTATTCTAGTACAATTATATTTCCGCTGTGAGTGGTCTCCTTGATTTGGTTCTTAAGGCTGAGAAATATTTGTTGGCGATATTTATTTCATTAGCCTCATTGACGAGACCTGGGCCTGACCTGACGATGATTAGCACGTCTGATGGCAAGAACCACGCCGGTCCATAAACAGTAGCAGCACCACCCAGACCTTTGACTAACAAAGTACGGTATGGTGCTCAGTACGCTCGCCACCCTGATACATAAGATGTTGTAGTTTCATAATGCCCAATGATTTTACTGGCTTCAATATCCTTCAAACTGCATATACACGGCATATTGACACCTTCCGTGGCGCAGCGGCCGAGTAGCCGGCTGTGAAGCGAGAGGCCGTGAGTTCGATTTCCGCACTGAGAAAAATGATTGTGTGATCCACAAAAATTTGTTTCTGGTCTGGGTGTTGTGGGACCGCAAGCCCCTCGTAGCCACGATACCCACGATACAAATTTACCTAGTGTGGGGTCAGGACTATGTGTGTGACTGTTGGGTGTATTTATTATTATAATATATTTGATACAAATAGACAAAGCTGTGGTGGTCAATCGCATGGGATTCATCTAGTGGGATATGGCGATAGGCTCCTACATCATGGGATGGAAATAGCTACCGAACCGTGCACTAGTTGCACCTCTACTTGCCCCTTCGAGGAAGCGCCGCAGCCGCGAATTTATGTTATGTTTATAGAAGATAGGTATTTATGAGTTTGGCGAATGGTGTGCACTTACCATCAAGTAATTAAAACCAATTCAAATTAATTGGCGCTCTGGGAATAATCTTGTTTTTGAGACAGACTTAATATAGCACTGCATAACACTGGACTGCGCTCGTCACCCCGAGACATTAGGTGTTAAGTCTCATAATGCCCAGTAATTTCACTGGTTTCAATGTCCTTCAAACCGGAACACAACAGTGCTTACACACCGTTGCTTGGCGGCAGAAATAGACAAAGCGGTGTACCAACCCAGCCGGTCTCTCGCATACGAGAGACCTACCACACATTACATTAATTTCTCTGTTTATGTGGTGTGAAGACATAGTACACATGATTATTTTTCATCGTGAAACAGTGTTGCTACATTTTTACATTTGGTCTGCAACTCACAGTGATTAAAGTGTTACCAATATCTTACTTCCAAGGCCAACCTCACCTGCACGTAGTACATACGCACTCACGCCTGTAATCCTCGAAGGGGTAGGCAGAGGTTTAACCAGTACACCCACATTTCGCCGAGCGTATCTCCGTCCCTTATGTGATAGGGGGCGAGCCTATCGCCATACCGGGTACAAATTCCAGACTCCGAGCTGATACTGAGCATTTCGTAATAGAAAAACCCACAATACCACTTTACCCGACCCGGGGATCGAACCCGAGACCTCAGCGTTGGCCTCAATCGTAACGCGTACGCATTACAACTGCGCCACCGAGGCAGTCTCTCACGTAGTACACTCTGCTGATTAACGAGGTATGATGGACGGTCAAAACTGATATGACCAGGATGGATCCTAGCATATGGCCCGTGGAGTGGCCGAAGCAAAGAGGCCTACGCATGTCCATTCTCTGAATTCAGGATCTAGTCTTTACCCATAGCAAGCCACGGGCAAGGAAAGCTATGTTTTGATCTTGCTCGATCCTAAAATTATCCTTAGGCCATTACTGCTTACGACCTTTAAGACTACTAATCTAAGCACCTGCTTGATAAATAAATAAATAATAAATACACTCAACAGTCACACACATAGTCCCGACCCCACACTAGGCAAACCTGTATCGTGGGTATCAGGAACTACGAGGGACTTGCGGTCCCACAAGTCCCAGACCGTTTGTCTCGGTGCCGGAATCGAACCCACGCCCTCTCGCTTCGCAGCCACCTACTCACCCACTACGCCACGGAGGCTGTCGTAGATAGACAAATCGTCTCTTATTGTAATCCTAGGCTCTAATCAATCACCTCACGCTCTAGTCCTATCACATCATGAGACGGAAATAAGCCGGCGAACCATGGCTGCAGTAATAACACCTCTGCTTACCCCTTGGGGGATACATACGTGAGCTTGTATGTACTAATAAATCAGCTAGTTTACGACACATCAACATTCCAATATGGTCAGATGTCTCCACTAAATCATAGACTTAGATACGGAATGTAATGTTTATTGATTTGATGACACTGCTTCACTGGCGTCTATTTGTTACCTACTTATTGCTTTAATTAGTTTTCTTGCAGCGTTATCTACGTATTGACATTATTATTAGATGGCTCAATAATTCTAGATTTTAACACCAACGTATATTTGTTTTGTTTTTTGTATGATATAACCATGCATAAATTTGTTTTTTAAACTTCAAAAAAAAGGAGGAGGTTCTCAATTCTACTGTTTTTTTTTATGTTTACCTCAGAACTTTCGACTGGGTGAACCGATTCGGATGATTCTTTTTTTATTTGAAAGCTGGTGCTTCTCGTCTGGTCCCATTTCAATTTGGTCCAGTTCTGATAATGGCATCCATGAACAAACCATATGTCTTAAATTTGCATTAAATATGTGCGCGACAAATGGACGAATAACTCAATATCACGCCAACCGATTTCGATTATTCCTTTTTTATTGGAAAGGATGTACTTTAAGGGTAGTTTGATGAGAGTTTGGTTAGGTTACGATTATGGGATCCATGACAAAGTAACGGATCTCTTCAATTCTTAATTAGTAATTGTCGAATATGATGATCAATGGAACTCCTTAACGGCTTACAATACGGGTGCGATCTGTGGCAGAATTTCTAACTTGCTGCATTGCAATATGATGCAAGCGTTCTAATTGCATTACTTAAGGTATATTATGTTGGAAAAATATTTACTGGATAGAGTTTAGCTGCGATGTAGTCCCATATAAATTTGGTTAAGATTTGATGACGGAGTACGGAGTAAAAAAATGAAACTCCTCAACGGACAACAGTACACTCATTGCGATTGTGTTATTGTATTGGAATTTACATGCTATTGCTGTAACTCCCACTGAAAATTAAAATAACGATTGACGAGTAGTAGAGCTACGCTGTAGACAATTTTGTCTACAGCATGAATGGGCCGGCTCGTCCGGCTCGTTACCACTGTCTCACAGAAAACCGACGTAAAGTAGCAGCTTGCTGCTGCGTTTCGTACGGTGAGTGAGATATCCGGAGGCCCAAATCCCCCTCCCCTTCCCAATCCCTTAATTATCCCTTTCCTTTAAGGTCGGCAACGCGCCCATGACTCTTTTGGTATTGTGGGCGTACATGGGCGGTGGAGATCACTTACCATCAGGTGACCCACTTGCTCGTTTGCCGGCCTATGCAAAAAAAAAAAAAATAACAAAACAAAACTTTGAAACCGACTTCAAAATAAAAACACTGAAAAGTCAAAAATAACAAATTCTATCTACCTATTCTATTCTTATGGTCCGTTCATCGTGCTAGGGATCGACCACGTGAGCGTTTTCCTTATGTGTTCCCAACCACGATGAGTTTCTCCACGCTCTCGCCCTTCCGTACTATATGACCAAAGTATGCAAGTATGCGTTGCTTAATCAAATAGCCATGTGCAAATTAACCCCTTTTTGATCCATCACTAATTAAAGTCAATAAATGCGAGCAAAGGTCTCGGATCGTATCCTTTCTTTAATAAGGATGCTATGTCCGACAAATTTGAGTTATTAACAGCTATTTGTATGCGGTATCTATCAAGGAGCAATGGGTGACTGCACCGATGTGTTGTGTTGCGAAGTATTTACGCATGATTTTATGCGCAAAAATCTTAGTCTTTTTAAGGCAATGACAGGTCTAACCTATCATAAACTGCTAGCTAAGCTGGAAGCGTACCTGATATTTTTGTACCCGATTGAATAGCGACTGAAAAACAAAAAAAAAACACATGGAGAAAAACCCGCCATATTGGCTTTTTTTTTAAAGCATAGGCCGGCAAACGAGCAAGTGAGTCACCTGATGGTAAGTGATCTCCACCGCCCATGTACGCCCATAATTCCAAATAAATTATGGGTGCGTTGCCGGCCTTAAAGGAAAGGGATAATTAAGGGATTGGGAAAGGGAGGGGGTTTGGGCCTCCGGCCTCACTCACCTTGCGAAACGTAGCAGCAAGATGCTACTTTACGCTGGATTTCTCTGAGATAGTGGTAACGATCCGGACGAGTCGGCCCATTCGTGCTGTAGACACAATTGTCTACAGCGTGGCTCTACCACTCAAAAAAGTTGTTCAGGGAGTTACGATCCGTAATCAGCCAGTGTATTCCAGTAACTTCAGGCCGGCATAATTCTGACAACCGTCAAGGTTACGCAATTTCTCTTGACGGTCCACATTATATTTAGACTGCACTGTACTTAACACCAGGCAGTCACTTTGCCGTGACAGAATTAAAAAATAACCGTTCAAATACACCCGATGTAAATTACATAAACATTCTACAATTATTTTATGGGTGAAAAAATGTCTTGAAACATCTAACACTCAGTTGTAGACCAATTGGTTAAGCATGTCAAAGTCCGTACCAAAAGAACGAATATATCTTGGACCTGTTTTTTTTTTCTTTATTTAAGGAGCTTTGAAACAATATGACTAAGCCGGGATGTGAAATTGATTGTCGTAACCTATGGTCATAACACGCTTGTATCGCCGAAGGATTAGGCAGGAGTGCAACTAATACTGCAGGTTTGCCGAACTTCTTCCCAGCCCATAATGTGATAGGGAGGGAGTCTCACACCATGCGGGCCATACATTCAAGTCCTGGGCAACTCATGTGTGATTCTTCGTATCGAACACTCAAACACAAATTGTTATTGCCCGATCTGGGATTTGAACTCTGGCCCTGATGGCTTCTCAGTCTAAGTAGGCTATAGAACAATGAAGCAATTGATCTGGTGTATCAGAATTGATTTAATGGCCAATCACATGAACGTTATTGCTCTGACTGCCTCGGTGGCGCAGTTGTAATGCGTACGCGGTACGATTAAGCTAACGCTGAGGTCTTCGATCCCCGGGTCGGGTATAGTGGTATTGGGTTTTTCTAAATTGAAATGCTCAGTATCAGCCCGGAGTCTGGAATTTGTGTCCGGTATGGCGATAGGCTCGCCCCCTATCACATTATGGGACGAAGATACGCTCGGCGAAATGTGGGTGTACTGGTTACACCTCTGCCTACCCCTTCGGGGACTACAGGCGTGAGTGAGTATGAGTATGAGTTATTGCTCTATGCGAAATGTATGGAGACCTAGCCAAGTGGCAATATGCTCCATAGCGATTACATTTTAACATTTGACATCACTGACATGGTTTAATAAAGTTAAATTGGTAGACAAACTAATATTGTCTACAAAAAAATTGAGAATATCAATAAATTAAATATTTAACAAAATATTGTGGCTCTTTATGTTATATATTATAAAATGCAAAATATTCTTGTCATTTTAACTGCAGTCGCGGCACCATTCTACGAGTGGTAGAGCCACGCTGTAGACTATTTTGTCTACAGCATGAATGGGCCGGCTTGTCCGGGTCGTTACCACTGTCTCACAGAAAACCGGCGTAAAGTAGCAGCTTGCTGCTGCGTTTCGTACGGTGAGTGAGATATCCGGAGGCCCAAATCTCCCTCCCCTTCCCAATCCCTTATTATCCCTTTCCTTTAAGGTCGGCAACGCGCCCATGATTCTTTTGTATTGTGGGCGTACATGGGCGGTGGAGATCGCTTACCATCAGGTGACCCACTTGCTCGTTTGTCGGCCTATACTATAAAAAATAAAAAATAAAAAAAACCATACTATGACTCTTGGCACGCTACTCACTGATGAAGTTTCGTAAATATTGTTGGGTGTATTTATTTATTTATTTGAAGCAGCCAAGCAACAGTGTGTAAGCACTGTTGAGTTTCGGTTAGAAGTATATTGAAGCCAGTTAAATTACTCGACATATGAGACTTAACATCTTATGTCTCGGGACGACGAGCGCAGTTCGGTGCCTTACAGTGCTCTACAGAGAATCCAGAATTCTATGCGTGCGACCTGCTCGTCTCGTCATTCAAGCAAATAAAAAAAACATTATTACGAAATACTCAACTACCACATGCAAATGGCAGATTTGTCATACGTTATGAATTTCTGAAATCATTTTGTGATACGCTTGTTTTAAGTATCTAATACAATACAATGACATACAATATACGATATTATAATGCTAATCCAGGTGATGGTCACCTTGTGTGCCAATTTGTATTCAAAACTGTTCAGCCGTTAAGGCCGTTGATTGACTAACGAACATCCAAATTCACAAAATCACAAACATCAAAATTTTCACATACATTCATACGCACTCACGCCTGTAATCCGCGAAGGGGTAGGCAGAGGTGTAACCAGTACACCCATATTTCGCCGAGCGTATTTCCGTCCCTTATGTGATAGGGGGCGAGCCTATCACCATACCGGGCACCAATTCCAGACTCCGGCCTAATACTGAGCATTTCGTAACAGAAAAACCCAATAGTACTTTACCCGACCCGGGATCGAACCCGAGACCTAAGCTTAACCTAAATCGTAACGCGTACGCATTACAACTGCGCCACCGAGGCAGTCAAATTTTCACATTCTAATAGTAATGTATTCTTATGTTTACGCGAATATTAAACATTGAAATAAAACAAGTTGATACGGATTATATCGCGGATTTTTTATTTTATTTTAGTCGCGACGTTTCGAAAGCTTTTCAGCCTTCGTGGTCACGGGAGAGACTGAGGTGTAGGTCGTCTCGAAAAGTTAATTTTACATTGGCTACCTTCATTTTAAAATTATACATTTATTATTAATAAAAAAAAAGTTAGTTGACACTAGTCCGATCTACGCAGAAAGAGCTCACGGTGTCTTGAGATCTGGCAGTTGGTCTTTTGGTTTCCGATTTAATTAAATGTATAATTGGATCCCAGGCTTGTGCAAGCTTCCAACCGTCTTCTCTATTGAAATTTGGGTGTTTTTTTTTAATTTCAATAGCCTCGCAGCATCCTAGGTAGGAACACCGAATAAAGAACACCGATTCCTAAAATAAAATTAAACTGCGATAAAATCCGTATAAACTAGTTTTATTTCAATTCTAATAGTAGTAGGATGATGATGATTTCCGGCCCTGAGAAATGAACCCAAACCTCATCGGTTTCTCAAGTATGCTACCACTAGTCCAATGAAGCGATCCCATCCAATTAAAATAAAACAATTCCGTTTTAACTTGTTGTGTGACCATAAACAATTTCATTACATCATCATTGCCATGCTTGCTCTGTGATTCGCATGTACAGTGAGGAAGCCGTGGGCGTTTTACGACCACGGTAGCTGGTTGCAACTTCAATTACCATTTCGTGTCATTTTTCAATGTAATTATCTTGTAATGGGCTGTTGAAATCCATTAAACAAACCGAAATGGTATTTGGCTGAGAGATGCTCCTTTTGCAACTTTTTGAACTGTAGAAGTGTTTAAGTAGCACGGAACTATTCGGCTATGACTGCTTTGGTGGCGCAATTGTGGTGCGTACGCGTTACGATTGTGGCTGACGCTAAGGTCTCGGGTTCGATCCCTGGGTCAGGTAAAAGTGATATTGGGTTTTTCTTTTACAAAATGCTCCGAATTGTGCCCGGTATGGTGATTTGGCGAATTGTGGGTGTACTGGTTACATCTCTGCCTACCCCTTCGGGGATTACAGCGTGAGTGCGTATAACTATTCGGGAAATGGAAAGGGTTGGAAAGCTTTATGTATTGGGCCTTAAATGAGCCATCAGCGTAGTGCAGTGCCATGCAGTATTTTGTTATTTTTTTTAAGTTTGGTGTGATGATATTATTGTTAATGGGCAGGCCGGCATAATTCTGCCGATCTGCGATAGATTAATTATATATCGTTGGTCGACAGTATTCATGGATTGCGCTACAATTACCATCAGGTAAAGCGTAGTCACTTTGCCTAGCCAGGATAAAAAAAAAACGATCGGCCGCCTGCCTGACGTCAATCCCTTCTTTTTAAAGCTAATAAAGAAAACAATGCTGGTCCTACCATATAGTAAATTTTTTATTTGATATTTCATAACACTTTTTGCTCTGGCATTTACAAAATTCGCATACGTAGACATAATTTCGAAGCGTAAACAGTATCGTCAATAGCCCTCCCAGTGCTGTCACGTTTCAATGCAGAATAAATAATTTGATAGGCGATATATCATAGAAAAATGTTAAAACTAAATATTTATCATGTGATTCGAGTCACGATAGCGATACATACATCACTGATTACCCGTTTGAGAGTGCAGCGCAATGCGTCATACTGATTCACAGTTCCGGGAGTTATGAACGTGATTTTATGAATATGTGAAAGTGGAAACTATTGTGGGTGTTTTTGTTTCAACTACTAATGTTATCTTTTTTTATATCATAGGCCGGTAAACGAACAAGTGGGTTACCTGATCGTAAGTGATCTCTACCGACCATGTACGCCCACAATACCAAAAGGATCATGGGCGCGTTGCCGACTGTAAAGGAAAGGGATAACTGAGGGATTGGGAAGGGGAGGTGGATTTGGGCCACCGGATATCTTACTCACCGTACGAAACGCAGCAGCAAGCTGCTACTTTACATCGGTTTTCTGTGAAACATTGGTAATGAAAAAGCAAGTTCGAAATAAAGAATGACTGTCCGATAATTCTAGGTAAACTCAATAGGAATTCCAATTGCAAAGTAACTATGAACTGACTAGTACTGAAAGGACACTAGCATATCCCAGCTACCTTAAATTTTGAACATTTCCTCACAGGCTGTGGCGTATTGAAATAAATTTGAGTGGTAGAGCCACGCTGTAGACAATTTTGTGTACAGCATGAATGGGCCGGCTTGTCCGGGTCGTTACCACTGTCTCACAGAAAACCGGCGTAAAGTAGCAGCTTGCTGCTGCGTTTCGTACGGTGAGTGAGATATCCGGAGGCCCAAATTCCCCTCCCCTTCCCAATCCCTTTCCTTTAAGGTCGGCAACGCGCCCATGATTATTTTAGTATTGTGGGCGTATATGGGCGGTGGGGATCACTTACCATCAGGTGACCCACTTGCTCGCTTGCCGGCCTATACTATAAAAAATAAATAAAAAAAATACACCCAACAGAGACACAGAAATAACCGGAAATAATCCATAGCATATGTTATGGATAACAACCATTTGAATATTCAGTACCCAATATTTTATCAATTTTTAAATTTTTATAAACTGCTATGTTATAGTTTATTAAAATTATTTCCTTATGTTAATCGGGAAGTATAATCGTGGCATAAATAAGCTGACGCCTTTATCTCTGAAACGGTAGGCAGATGCGCAACTAGTGCCCGCCAACACATCCGCAAAATTAACTCCTTAGCACCAAGATCGACAGTGCCTCGCATTTTTGTCGACACCGAGCGGTGTAGCTCGACGAGTCTCTGGTAATGATAAATTGTCTTTGTCCCGCAGTTAGCATAAGTTATGGAGGAGTTGGAAATATTAAGACGTGCAATTAGTGGGCCTACGCGACGTTCCGCCAAGCTTAGTTCCATCCCATGATGGGATAGGGCCACTATCGTATCATGGGATGGGATAGTCTCCTATCATCATACTGGGCACAAATTACAATTCCGGGCAACTCATGTGTGATTTTTCCGAACCGAAAACTCAAACACAAATTGTGACCAGGACCTCACGGTTCTCAACCTTAGTATACTGCCACTAGACTAATGAGACCATTCATTAGTCGTGGTCAGTGGCGGATTTGCCCTAAGGCCCAATAAGCCCGGGCCTAGGGCGGCCATATATTGGGGCGGCCAATCGAGACAAAAAAAACACTCATGATAAGAGTCTATATGATGGGTGCTGAGAAAGAAGCGGCTGGTACTAACTACATGGTCTGGAGCCTAGGGTGGTCAAGACTGCAAATCTGCCACTGGTCGTGGTAAATAAAGTAAAGACAATCCTTAATATTAATTCAAAGACTTTAACACCGTATACGGGCTGTTCAGAAGTAAAATTGTGTTGTATACACGGCCGGCGAGGCGGGAATAACGTCTAAGGCGTGGGAGTGAGAGAAGTTGAGACTTGAGAGTAAGCAAGATGGCAATATTGAGACGGCTGTTTTGTTTGTTATTAGTTTTCATTCACAACAAATAACTTTTTCATTCAAAACCAAGATATAATATCGTTACTTCCGTAAAATAACTTCAAATTGAATGAATAATATATGCACGTAAATAATGACAATGTTTTATGGGTCACAATAAACAATTTCGTGTTAGTTTATCGAATTTAACGGTCGCAGCTATTCAAACAACAACTGCTCTTGTCGCTCTCTCGCGGGCGACTAAATGAGTTGCGGTCAATTGACCGTAACTAAGTGCGCAATTTCTTTGTACCGCACAGCTTGTCTAGTAGCATACATTAAGTCTTTGTATTAATTATAGTATCGTAGAGATAGCATTTAAGCATCTATGTTTACGCCCGCATAAGGTTAAAAGATACATAAATTTCGACCTATAAAACTACATTTTGTATATGGTATATTTACTGAACTAATAAATCCAATTTGTTTTTTTTTTTATAGTATAGGCCGGCAAACGAGCAAGTGGGTCACCTGATGGTAAGCGATCTCCACCGTCCATGTACGCCCACAATACAAAAGAATTACGGGCGCGTTGCCGACCTTAAAGGAAAGGGATAATAAGGGATTGGGAAGGGGAGGGGGATATTTGGGCCTCCGGATATCTCACAGACCGTACGAAACGCAGTAGCAAGCTGCTACTTTACGCCGGTTTTCTGTGAGATAGTGGTAACGACCCGGACGAGTCGGCCCATTCATGCTGTAGACAAAATTGTCTACAGCGTGGCTCTACCACTCGTGAATCATTAACACTATCTTTACAATAAATCAGTACATTACTTAGGTGCTAACTTTATAGTCTGTGATTCAATCAACGCATTAAATGGGCATATTGCCCACAATTCCGCGTTTTGGTTTGATAGAGTTATATACCTAGATTTTCTATTCGAGTATCATTTGTGGGCATAAACTCGGAAGGTCTTTTTAGCATACGCCGCAAACGAGCAAGTGGGTCACCTGATGGTAACTGAATAAAATAATCTTCATCGCCCGTGAAGATCCACAATACCAGAAGAATCATTACTGCATTGTGATTGGAAAGAACCCCCCTCGGGTTTGGGCCTCCGGAATGAAAAGCAAGATGCCAGTTTATGACGGTTTTCTGTCAAACAGTGGTGTAGTGTATGGCTATTGAAGGTACCGCCACTATCGAGTATGGTAGAATTGATGGTGGCGGTATTCGCTGCGTACGGCCACAATTGAATGTACCATCTAACCATTAGAAGGAATTAAGTGAATTTCGCCCAACTGCCTTATTTCCTTAGAAAACATGTAATTTGTATTACACATATACATTTGTTTAAGTTTATTTATATTATTGGCATACTGTAAACTACCCTCGTTTTTTCGGTACCTAAAACTTCTGTCCATCCTAAGGTTGTCTGGAAGAAATCGCCGTTTTCGATAAGACCGCCCATTGTATCACCCTTACTGTATGATCCTCGTTTTATAAGCTACCTACTTTATTTAGTGTGCAATAAAGAATATTCTATCTATCTATCATATAGGATACGCTCTGAAACCGCACCCCAGATCAGTCACTAAACAAACAGTCGTGTGTGACGTCACACGTTACTCAGACTCTGCGATGTTTATACAGAGTCATTACCCACCCGTTTGAACGCATCCCGTAATGTCTCGCGGTTATGTATTTTGACATCGTTAACACTAATAAACAAAAAGGTCAATGATCTTTTAAATTTTATACATACAATACACGCCTGCGTTTTATTGGGGTTGGTTACTTTGATGGGTGAAATCTCGTGCGTTCGCTTCACCGACATGCTTATAGCAGTATGTCCTTTATTAAATCTTTAACTAGTTAGTGATTAGTTCCTGACACCCACATTGGAAAGAATATGTATTAGGTATCGATGCATGCCTATATTAAAACTTGAAATGATACACTTTATATTCAAATAACACGTCCCGAGCTCCCATTAGTTTAATTTTGTATCTCCTTGACATTTCCATAAATGCTGACTTGCAATGCTCATAATGAGGATTTATTTTTCGTATAAGTTTATTTACATACATACGCACTCACGCCTGTTATCCCCGAAGGGGTAGGCAGAGGTGTAACCAGTACCCCCACATTTCGCCGAGCGTATTTCCGTCCCTTATGTGATAAGGGGCGAGCCTATCGCCATACCGGGCACACATAACAGACTCCGGGCTGATACTGAGCATTTCGAAATAGAAAAACCCAATACCACTTTACTCGACCCGGGGATCGAACCCGAGACCTCAGCATTGACCTCAATCGTAACGCGTACACATTACAACTGCGCCACGGAGGCAGTCTATTATACACAATGTATTATATAACTGTTTGTTCTTCCTAAATAAATAAAAAACAAATAAACAAAACATATCGTACAACATGTTTACGTTGTAGATATAGGACTTGCTCTCCATAAAGTCAAGTATTTAATCTAATTCAACTCCTTTTGTTTCAGATATCAACATGGCGTCCTTATGATCTCGCTATATCAAATGGGTGACTCTCAGACAATAGTGGAACAAACTATAATAAGTAATTTATCAAAAAGAACAATAAAAAATGTATTTTAATTCAAAAACCAGTGTTTAGTGTTAGTGAAGTGAACATATCGATAAAATGGAAGCAAATTACTCGGATATCGACATGCATAATGGCACCTTCTACCCGACGGAGGCTACGATACTGGCCGCGGTGTGCGCCTGTATTTTTAGTGTTGTTGGCGTTGTCGGTAAGTGTACGCCTTTTATAGTTTATTACGTCAATAGTTTATGAATTTATGTTTGTTTACACAACACATATAGGATCGTTGATCGACTGGCATACCACTAACTGCTCGTACGTATTCGAAAGCGTTGAAGCCTTGTTTACAGAGACGCGCGGTGTGCAAACACTGTCATATCTAATAAACATCTCATCTCAATGATACATACAACCGATCCATCGGCGGCCATCCCGTCTGGACTCTGGATACACTTATTTATATCTCGCGCGAACGCTTGACCGCGGCCAAAAATCCGTACCGCCTATGTCCTCTACCTACGTAATATAACAAAACGGAATTAATAGACGAACTGTTGCACCATTTCAATTTATTTAATTTGCTAGATAACGTTTAAAACACACAGATCAGAGCATTTAGCGAGATCCAATCCAGATCGATTCTATTAAAAAAATAAATTGTTTCGGAACTCAGTTGGGTGAAATAGCAAAGTAAATACGTAAGTCCCGAGAACGCGCGCAACTATAACAACGCATTTAGACATATTACTTTTATAATTAGCGACTGTGTGTCTTGGAGCTTACGAGTTTATCACGGAAGTTCCAAAGTTAGGCGTGGTCAGTGCAGTATGGATCTTTCAAATTCAACGAATCCAGGAATATAGCTGAGGGGCTAGCACGGAAAATTTGCGAAAAGTTATTCGAGCTGTCATCGACAACAATTTCTATGAGATTTTAGGACAGCGCCTCTATCGTACGTAAAAGAAACTAATATATATGGAATATAGACCAATGATCTTTAAGGAATTATCTATCGAGCCCTCGATACCTTTACATTACGATTTCGATAGTTTTCCGTGCCAGCCCCTCTGCTCAAAATATTTCACTGTATTATATAGTGATTTCTTAGGTTTACGCGAATATTACACATTGAAATAAAACTAGTTTATACGGATTTTATCTTGGTTTAATTTTTATTTTAGTCTCTCCCGTGACCACGAAGTCTGAAAAGCTTTCGAAACGTCGCGTCGGGACTAAAATAAAAATTAAACCGCGATAAAATCCGTACCTACTTATAATAAATAATAAACATTTTTTTTTTATAATCACATAAATCACCGACTCGACCGCAACCAAGGCGGTGGCGCAGTTATAATGCGTACGCGTTACAATTGAGGCTAACGCTGAGGTCTCGGGTTCGATCCCCAGGTCGGGTAAAGTGATGTTGGGTTTTTCTATTGCGAAATGCTCAGTGTCAGCCCGGAGTCTGGAATTTGTGGAGTTTGGCTCGCCTCCTATCACATCATGGGACGGAAATACGCTCGGCGATATGTGGGTGTACTGGTTACATATCTGCCTACCCCTACGGGGATTACAGGCGTGAGTGCGTATGTATGTATGTATGCAACATAGATGTATATACAAGGTGATAGGTCTCTCGTATGCGACAGGGTTGGGTTGGTACCACCGCTTTGCCTATTTCTGCCGCCAAGCGTGTAAGCACTGTTGTGTTCCGGTTTGAAGGACGTTGAAGCCAGTGAAATTACTGGGCACTATAAGACTTGACAACATAAGTCGTGGAGTGATGAGCGTAGTCCAGGGCTATGCAGTGCTTTGTAATTCAAAGTTCTGTGTGGTGTTGCTTCTGTTTGTGGGCAGGCGTGGCTTACCTACCATCAGGCGAGCGACCTGATAGGCGCGACGTTCAAGCTAATAAAAAATATAACAAAGTAAAAGTTAGCAATCTACTTATTGAATCGTGCTATATGGTAGGTACAATATGGATCTTTAGTGAAATATAGAAATACCCACTCAAAATATTTCGGTACCACAACATTTCACTCAATATCGTTAATGAACCAAAAGCTTGTAAGAAATCTACTCATCGCCACATCTTAAAATATGTTTGGTTTAGTTAAAACAGGTAAGAAGTTTCACAAGTTTAACACCCAGTCGAATTACTACCAATTTTCC
Organism: Mimas tiliae; assembly: GCA_905332985.1. Taxonomy (NCBI): domain Eukaryota; kingdom Metazoa; phylum Arthropoda; class Insecta; order Lepidoptera; family Sphingidae; genus Mimas; species Mimas tiliae. The sequence continues at coordinate 1,618,906 of HG995249.1, forward strand.
GATTATATTTTATACATACGCACTCACGCCTATTTATCGAAGGGGTAGGCAGAGGTGTGTAGTACACCCACTCGTACACCCACATTTCGCTGAGCGTATCTCCGACCCATGATGTGATAAGGGGCGAACCTATCGCCATACCGGACACAATTCCAGACTCTGGGCTGATACTGAGCATTTCGTAATAGAAAAACCCAATATCACTTTTACCCGACTCGGGAATGGAACCCCAGATCTCAGCGTCAGCCTCTGTTGTAACGCGTACGCATTACAATGTAAAAGGCATGTTTTACGTTAGCTAACAATGTAGATTACAAACTACCAACTAGATATTGCATTCAAAGAGTATTTAGGCTTTGTAAACATACTTACATCATATATAAACTGATCCCCGAAAAGGTAGGCGGTGATCCAAATTCACATTTCATTGAGCTTATTCGCGTTTCATTATGTGTCGAGTTCACCTTATTAAGCACAAAATCCAATCCCGATCAACACTTGTGTGATTTTTCTAATCGAAAAAATCTAAACATAAATTGTGATTGCTCAATCTGGAATTGAACCGGTTTCTCTTTTTTATAGCAGAGGCTGACAAACGAGGAAATGGGTTACCTGATGATGTGTAATCTCCATGAACGCCCACAATCTTCTTCCACCTGCCCTTATCTCACTCGCAGTGGGGTCGGCGCAACATACTTTTTAACACATGTTACAGAAAGATTTCGCTTGTAGTTTTTACGGCCGGCTGCCTGACGTCAACCCCTCTGGGGAGATAACTCCCAAATCCTAAACATACATTGCGGACCACACAAACATTTCAGTCTCGGTGCGGGAATCGAATTTGCGAGCTCTGGCTTCACAGCCGGCTACTCTTTCCCTGCGCCACGGTGGCTGTCAATGAACACCCACAATACCAGAGAATAATGGATACGTTGAAATAAAGCCTAAGTACGCTGCCGATAGACTAATGAGGTAATGTTTTGATAATGGTGTCTATAATTAATACGTACAACGATTTAGCAACTATTATGGAAAGGAAACTAGTTGCAAAATAATAACAAACAAACTCAAATAGTCGAAACCCTTTCAATGTAAAGCAGACGCACATGGGCGTCGAGAAAATGTTTGTATCAACATGATGCATGTTTGACATTAGTACATAGCGAGCTATCACTAGAAAGCATTCAATAATCGTTCACTTAACACGAATGCAACATAAAGCGTTAAGTGCCAGTCGTAATCGGACATCAAACAGCGCGTTACCAGTTGCCAGCAAGTCGACAGTCGATAGCCACACGAACGCGGACGCGAACGTTCTCGCCCGCGCCCGCGTCCGCGCCACCTGCGTAAACAAACAGAACAGAGCACATCACTAGCCGCTTGCGTTCGATGTTTGAATTATTTTTTTAAATTTAGAACAAAATGTGGTACCACGCGGGGCTTATTTATTGTTCGGAATTTATTTCGAATAGACTGAATATTTTTGAGTCCATATATTGTTATCGTTCGTATGATTCCGTGGGTGGATATGTTGGAAATTCGAATAGGTTTACGATCGAACATTATGAAAATCAGGGTTTAAACAAAAAAATCGGCCAATTGCAAGTTGATCTTGCGCACCGAGGATTCCGTACCGCTTCACCCTTACAGTTTTGCTTTCATATGTTGTCATTTGTTAGGATATCCACTATAATAATGCATTCTACCATTCCAAAAGATTATTATTTGTGGATCACACAAACATTTGTCTCGGTGCGGGAATTGAACCCACGGCTTCTCGCTTCCCAGCCGGCTACTCGCCCGCTGCGCCACGGAGGATGTCTCTTCTGCTATTCTCTTTTATTATGATTTTTACATCTCCTTTCTATATCGTTCCCTCATTTTTGATGATCATGACTCCGTGCAAGGATTCTAGCAATGGTTTATCCCATTTGCTACGGCTTGATGGATTGCGACGCTGACTCGTTTCTCCAGCTGTTCCGACACCTGGTCAGGCCAACGTTTCGGGCTCCTGATTACATACAACTACAAAAACAAAATTAATCTCATTGTTGGAAAATGTTAAAAATAATCGTGTGTTTCGCCAAATCAAATCGTCAGAATAGTATTCTTAGAATTCGTTCGGGGAATGTTTATAGAACACGGCCACGGGTTCCATGGTCGTGACTAAACCCTAAAAATGACAGCAAAACAACTATGCCCTCAATAAAACACGCCTTTATGATGAAAATATCGATATAGTGTAACGACATGTTATCGATAGATGTGCAACACTTAATGTCACTTAATTTCCGACTTGAAGTCAATACACTTAAGCCCCATTGACACGAAGAGAGTTAGAGTACGACAGAGGCGACAATCCTAACTAATATTATAAATGTGATAGTGAGTTTGTTTGTTACGCTATCACGCCTAAATCGCTGAAACGATTTTGATGTGTTTTGGTACGGAGATAGATGGGACCCTGGAGACGGTTATAAGCTACTTTTTATACGGGTTATAAGGTACATTTTATGCCGGAAAAGGTTGTTCACACGAGCGGAGTCGCGAGCAAAAGCTAGTATGACATAAAACTGTTAAGAGGCCGCGGTCCCCGTCATGCCATTTTATAACGAGAATCATATCATATCTTTGGGCCTAAGATGTTGTGGCCCACTTACACTCCAAAAAAATATCTTTAATTTCTAAACCTCTGAGCAGCTTTTCTTAAAACGTGGCTAAGAACCAGCTCTCAAATAAAAAAGGTATTCACATCAGTCCATTCATTTAGGCCCTATGATGACACAGACAGACATACACACAGACAAAAGGTTTTTTTTTTATATTGCATAGGCCGGCAAAAGAGCAAGTGGGTCAACTAATGGTAAGTGATCTATACTGCCCATGTATGCCCACAATACCAAAATAATTATGGGCGCGCTACTAACCTTACAGGAAAGGGATAATTAAGGGAATGGGAAGGGGAGGGGATTTGGGACTCCGGATATCTCACTCATCGTACGAAACGCAGCAGCAAGCTGCTACTTTACGTCGGTTTTCTGTGAGACAGTGGTAAGGACCCGAAAGAGCCGGCCCATTCATGCTGTAGACAAAGGTACCTACAGCGTGGCTCTACCACTAGCGATTTAACGACAATTTTATAAAACCCCTCTTTTTGTTGAGGTTTAATTATAACACCCCTTTTTGTCGTGAGATAACAAAACGCAACCTCTCATTTCTCTCTATAGGTACCCATGTGCCGTCATCGTCATAAAGAAATATCAAACCAACCTATAGGATTAAATTTTATCAAAAGGGAATAAAAAGTATCTATGAAAGGATTCACAGTTGAAAATGCTAATAAACCAGGGGTGATGACCGGGGCACAACAGTGCCCTTGTTCCGTGATTAAGCCGAAGGGCCGGGGATAATGGTCTGAACGTGTTGATTCCGATGTGACAACTTCATCCTGCACGCTTATCATAAACGCCTTGAGAAAAAGTTGCTGAGTGGTAGAGCCACGTTCTGAGTGGTAGAGCCACGCTCTGAGTGGTAGAGCCCCGCTCTAAGTGGTAGAGCCACGCTGTAGACAATTTTGTCTACAGCATGAATGGGCCGGCTCGTCGTCGTTACCACTGTCTAACAGAAAACCGACTTAAAGTAGCAGCTTGCTGCTGCGTTTCGTACGGTGAGTGAGATATCCGGAGGCCCAAACCCCCTCCTTTTTTCAATCCCTTAATTATCCCTTTCCTTTAAGGTCGGCAACGCGCCCATAATACTTTTGGTATTGTAGACGTACATGGGCGGTGGAGATCACTTACCATCAGGTGACCACTTGTTCGTTTACCGTCCTATGACATAAAAAACGTGAACCATTGCTTGTTACGATTCTATCATAAACATTGCTTTACAAAAATAATGGTTTACTCCCGTTCCACCATAACCTTCTGTCCACGACGGATGGCGCGGACAATACGCACCACATCATAAACAACCGAAGAACAAATATTTGTCTTTAAACATATGTTTGCCTCGACCTCGTAATACATACAAATGTACACAAAAACTTGAACCACATTCCGAATAGTAGCGGCTAAATATTGACAAATACATAATCGACTTTCCGGAATACAGGAGCTTACAAAGCCTTGCCTTACATACATACACAGTCACGGCTGTAATCCCCGAAGGGGTACGCAGAGGTGTAACCAGTACACCCACATTTCGACGAGCGTATAGTCATCCCATGATATGATAAAGGGCGAGTCTATGGCCATGCCGGGCAGAATTTCTGACTCCGGGTTGATACTGAGCATTTTCGTAATAGAAAAACCCAATCACTTTTTCTCGACCCGGGGATCGAACCCGACATCTCAGCGTTAGCATCAGTCGTAACGCGAACGCATTACAATTGCGCCACCGAGGCAGCAAACTATCAGTTTTATCTATGCAAAGCCCCCAATAATAATTTTAATCGTTGATTTTGATCGGCATTCTGCGGCGCTCATAGCCAGTTGCACTATACTAATCAGTAAACGATTAGCATGTTAAGTTTATCTTGGCGCGGTCAGTCTATAGATGAGTGACATTTAAGCGTCTCCGTGCTTCGGCGGACACGTAAAAAGTCGTTCCCGGCTGTTATCACCTTATTTTTTATTGCCCAGATAGAAGGTCGAGCAGGCGACCTACCTGATGATAGGTGGTCACCGCCGCCCATAGACGTCAGGAATGCCAGAGCACAGCCAAGCCGCTGCCTACCGTTAACTGACAGTCAAGTGGAAGGCCTTCGACAGCTTGAAAACTTTGATACTAGGTTCCAGTACGGTATGGAATAGAATCGGAATTCTAATTTAGAAGCTAAACGCGAATGGAATATGAAAGCTGAATCGATACCAATTAACGAATAATCTGGATTATTAACGATAGATTACCAGCGCTGCAGTATTGCTTATGTAGTACTGCAGCATGTAGCTGAATGAGAGGCCCATTGTTGGCGCAATAATTGCATAGTATTTTTAAGTAGTTGTGTATTTTATTTCGTTTGTGTATTTTTGTTTAACTAAAATAAAAAATAAAAATAAATACACCCAACAGTCACACCCAATAGTCCTGACCCCACACTAGGTAAACCTGTATCGTGGGTATCAGGAACTACGAGGGACTAGCGGTCCCACAACACCCAGACCCGAAACAATTTTTTGTGGATCACACAAACATTTGTCTCAGTGCGGGAATCGAACCCACGGCCTCTCGCTTCGCACCCGGCTACTCGCCCGCTGCGCCACGGAGGCTGTCAACTCTGTAATTATTGCTCTAATAATAAAGTTCCTTCTTTCTTTCTTTCTTTTTTTAATGGTAGACAGTTTTGTCTACAGCATGAATTGTCTCGACTGGATTTATTACCACAGTCTCACAGAAAACAGATGTGAAGTAACAGATTGCAACAGCATATCCTGAGATATCCGGAGACCCAAATCTGCCTTCCTTTTTCCAATCCTATAAAAAGGAATACCTTTCTCATAAGATCGTCAACGCGTCCATGATTCTTGTGTCATTGTAAGTGTTTATGGACGGTGGAGATCAGGTTTTCTATTAGCTTCAATGACACTTACTCGTTTGCCAGTCTCTGCTATAAAAAAAAGACGCATAATTTTGACAATCGGCCGTGTATTATACTATCCGACAACTAGGCCCTTCTCAACTAATGAGAAAGTTTAGACATGATACAATTGGATAGAGAAAGGTTAGACATGTTGGTAATTTTCAAACACCTTCGAAAGTGTTATGAATAATTTCCAAATATGCCTATTTCGTCACAATAATTTCATTCCCGTTATAGAATCGAAACAAAACATACATAAATATAAAAGAAACTGAAATACCTGTTCGAATAAACATATTATTGTTTACTAATATTACAAAGAGGTGAAAAAAGTTCATCAACGTAATTTGCAGGCAATTAACTAAATAAGGTAACAGATATTGAACCAATAACTAGACATCCAGTTAAGCTACTCGTGGATGACATTGTTCTATTTATAGATAGTAAGTAATTAGCCGTCCCTGGAGATTATCTGTCAATACACCCCTTGTTTGCCATAACAAGGGGTTGAAACTTTACTGATGATAAGCCAATTAGTGTCTATTTTTGGACCTTGTTTATTTAGATTAACATTCATATATTTGAGACTAGCTTTTGCTCGCGTGAATAGACTTTTCCGAAATAAAACATAGCCTATAACCGTCTCCAGGGTCCCATCTATCTCTACACCAAAATTCATCAAAATCGTTTCAGTGATTTAGGCGTGACAGCGTAACAAACAAATAGATAATTATTATTTTTTTCATAAAAAGTATCCTTTGTTACTTCTTATACCTCCAAGAATATGTGTACAAAGTTTCATGATGATCGGTTAAGTAGTTTTCGCGTGAAAGCGTAACAAACAAACTTACATTCACATTTATAATATTAATATGATTAAGTTGGAAGATCAGCACTGGCCTGAGAAATTCAATTTAATTTTGGTTTTTAGAAAATGACAGCTTGATCCTTCGATTACATATGGATAATCTACGATGGATAAGAATGATGTTGCGCGAACAATCACCATGGATATTCAAAATAATAACAATGAAAACTATAATATTGCTTCTAGTGTCCATTAATGTCCAAAATGACTAATCTGAGAAAACAATAAGTTCCTGGACATTAATTAACTCTAAAAGCATTTTTTTTTATAGCACAGGCCGGCAAACGAGCACGTGGTTCACCTGATGGTAAATTATCTCCACCGCCCATGTACGCCCACAATACCAAAGGAATTGTGGGAGCGTTGCCGACCTTTAAGGAAAGGGATAATTAAGGGAATGGAATGGGAAAGGGAAGGGGAGGGGATTTGGGCCTCCGGATATCTCACTCACCATACAAAACGCAGCAGCAAGCTGCTACTTTACGTCGGTTTTCTGTAAGACAGTGGTAACGACCCGGACGAGCCGGCCCATTCACGCTGTAGACAAAAATATCTACAGCGTGCCTCTACCACTCAAAAAAATCTATTTATAGTTTCATTCGGCTTTAAAATAAATAAGTTAGGTTTGTGCATCCACTGCTTCTTTATTGAAAATTGCAATATGATTAGGAAATAGACAAAGCGGTGGTACCAATCCAGACGGACTCTCGGTTACGAGGAACCTAGTACCTACCACCTTGTGTGATACTTTGTACCACAGATATCATTTTATTGTTTTATTTTTGTTTTTCCTTATAAAATCATCTTTTACATGTCATATATTGTAATAGTTTGAAATAAGATTTTTACATCTGTTTTTCATACATAATTGTTAAAACTTAATTCAAAGGTTTGTGCCCTAAATCCAAATATATCTCACACATTTTTTAATAGTTTACTTAAATTGTATTTTACTTACATCCACTAGTTAGTGGATGTAAGTAAAATACAATAACACAGATACACGAACAAATAAAAACACTTAACCCTAAGTGCAACAGTGTTTTACTAAACGACGTCGATAACAGCGAGGGTTGTGGGCTGACAGAATCAATCATGGTGTCAATTTATCTTGACACTGCGCACTCGCCCATAACCCATGAGGGATGCTTTTAGATGAGACATTTAAACAGTGAAAGCATTATATGTTAGAAGTTACGTGAGATGAGTATTATTTTATTAATACATAATTTATCGTTTAAAAAAACCGACTTCAATTTACAGCAATAGCATATAAATTCCAATATAATAACACAATCGCGATGAGTGTACCGTTGTCCGTTGAGGAGTTCTCCGTACTCCATCATCAGATCTTAACCAAATTTATATGGGTCCACATCGCAGCTAAACTCTATCGAGTGAAATTTTTTCTTACAAAATCGGTCCACAATTGGCGGAGAAATCGATGTACAGACATAAAAGAAAAGCTAACAAAAAGGCGCCGAATTGAGAACCTCCTCCTTTTTCGAAGTCGGTTAAAAAGCTTAATTATTTATTTTCCCTATTACTAAATCTCTGACGCTATCAAACCTAAATAAATAATTAGAAAATACACCGTTCTCTCTTCATCAAAATAAATATTTGAGAATGGCCATTAAAAAAACAGTATACTCGGTGAAAGTCTCGTTAAAATGATCCGACTGAGACTATGCATTCGCAACGCATTAAATACGCTTTGAGATACTATCAATTAATTACATATCTCACCATCGACTGGGTATGTAGTAGATTTCTTCCATTTAACACCAGTTTACAAGTGGTAGGTCCCTCGTATGCGAGAGGCCGTCTAGGTTGGTACCACCGTTTTGTTTATATCTGACGCCAAGCAGCAGTGTGTAAAAAACGTTGTGATCCCGTTTAAAGGACATTGAAGCCAGTGAACTACTGGGTATTATGAGACTTAACATCTTATGACTCGGGGTGACGTGCGCAGTCCAATCCCATGCAGTGCTTTGTAATTCAACGTTCTGTGTGGTGTTGCTTCTGTTAATGGACAAGCGTGGCGCTTATCATCAGGCGAAGGACCTGCTCATTCCGTGACTCAAGTTAATAAAAAATTGGACTCAGGAGTGGATGTAAATCAGCGCTGCTACGGTCTCGAGCAGCACAAACTAAGTCGCCTCCGTTTGCCTTATCAGATAACTCGTAATTAGTTACCTAGCTTAGTTAACTCAGCTGACATTTCTTTTGCGTTTAGAGCGTGACGTTGCAACTTCCATATTTATAATAGGTAGAGTAAATAGGAAGTTTAACCGTATAAACTTGTAACGATACGCCAACTTCGCGAAATCAACACCGAATTGCATTATGTTCATAACAAGAAACGCACTTTATCGCGTTTATGAAATTTTACATTGGTTTATGCCAATTTCACGAAGCAAACGTAACTCGGCCACGTTAACGTAACGCGGGCACGTTACGAATTTATATGGTCTTATGGAATAAGGTCTGCTGCACCTCAGAGGCTGTCAAACTTATGATATACGAAAGGAGTCATAGTAAATGTCTCGCACCTGATGAATATGAGCAATTTTCCTGTGCAACAAGCGTGTCTGCGTGATGAGAGAAAGCCTCTAGTAAGATGTAATTACATATGTAGATTTAATAGCCATTGTCCGTGATTATTTATCGCGGTGATTCATTTTTCATGCCGGGTTCATCATTCCGGACGTCGTAAGTCATTATACAATGTCAGTTTCTTTTTTTTTTGTTGGCCGGCAAACGAGCCAGTGGTACCTGATGGTAAGTGATCGCCACCGCCCATGTACACCCACAATACCAAAATAATCATGGCTGCGTTGCTGACCTTCAAGGAAAGGGATAATTAAGGGATTGGGAAGGGGAGGGGGTTTGGGCCTCCGGATATCTCACTCACCGTACGAAACGCAGCAGCAAGCTGCTACATTACGCCGGTTTTCTGTGAGACAGTGGTAATGACCCGAAAGAGCCGGCCCATACATGCCGTAGAAAAATGTCTACAGCGTGGCTCTACCACTCGAAATCTAATCTCTACTTCTTTGTTTTATATAAAAAAATCAGTTAAGCCCGTGTCGCACTTGGGCACAGTGGCATCCGTATTACGTAACCACACCCTTTTTCTTTATGGACTGCTTCGGTGGCGCAGTTGTAATGCGTGCGCGGTACTACTGCTGTGCTGAGATCTCGGGTTCGATCAGGTAAAAGTGATATTGGTTTTTTCTAATCGAAATGCACTGTATCAGCCCGGAGTCTGAGCCTGGTATGACGATACGCTCGCCTCCTATTACATCATGGGACGGGGATGCGCTCGGCGAAATGTGGGTATACTGGTTACACCTCTGCCTACATCTTCGGGGATTACAGGCGTGAGTGCGTATGTATGTATGAATGTAAAACACCCAGAGGCCGGTTGCGAAAACACTTTTATACCGAGTGTAAGATTGGTCTGTTTTTACGTTTATGATCGTGAACATGTAGTACTGAGAGCAATATACTGAACCTGAGTCAGTAGGTACCATTAAAATATTTACAGTATTCACCTGTGACCCAGAGTATTTACGCGCTGAATTCGATCCGATTTAGAATTTGTCCGAACTGGATATATTCTCGACTTCGGATAATAATTAAGTGCACAACATGAGTGGTAGAGCCACGCTGTTGACACTTGTCTACAGCATGTATGGGCCGGCTCGTCCGGGTCATTGCCACTGTCTCACAGAAAATCGGCGTAAAGTAGCAGCTTGTTGCGTTGCGCACGGTGAGTGAGATATCCGGAGGCCCAAACCCTCTCCCCTTCCCGATCCCTTAATTATCCCTTTCCTTTAGGTCGGCAACGCACCCATTATTCTTTTGGTATTGTGGGTGTACATGGACGGTGGCGATCACTTACCATCAGGTGACCCACTTGCTCGTTTGCGCGCCTATGCCATAAAAAACAGATTTTTTTATTAGCATGAGTGACATAACGAGCAGATGCTCGCCTGGTGGTAAGCGCCACTACGGCGAACTCTACCACCAGTTCGGAAGGCTGTTTCACTAAAGAAGAATGGGCAAGAAACTCTAACGTTGCTCTTTTCAATACTAGTTCTTAATTATTATTGAGAGCGTTAAAGGCTTTACAATATTTGATAGAAAATAGAGCAAATAGAGCTCAATAAGGTCTTGACACTTCATGCAGCATGAGGTCCGTGCCCAGTATATTAATATCAACAATAGCTACTATATTCATTGAAACGAAAAGTGGTGTTGGTGTCTCCTAAGAGTCCCGTGGACAGCCAAAAGAACCAACGTCTATACTGAAGGAACTAAATCTTGGCCGTACCAAACGCCTGTCTTCTATCTGCCTGCATCGAGTACTCAAATACTTAGGACATGTCGCACGATGAACAGCAGATAATATGGAAAAGCTAATAATAACAGGGAAAATAGAAGGCAAAAGACCAAGAGGAAGGAGCTCGAAACGTTGGTCTGACCAGGTGTCGGAACAGCTGGAGAAACCAACGTCGCAATCCATCAAGCCGAAGACCGTAGCAAATGGAGAAAAACCATTGCTAGAATCCTTGCACGGAGTCATGATCCTCAACAATGAGGGAACGATATAGGAGAGAAACTATATTAATAGAGCTATAATAATACAGGGCTGATATTATAGTACACGGTGGTAGATCTCTCGTATGCGAGAGGCCGTCTGGGCCGGTACCACCAGTGTGGCGTTGCTTTTGTATATGGGCAGGCGTAGCGCTTACCATCAAGCGAGCGACTTGCTCGTCTTATCATTCAAGGGTCATACTCAGAAAAAGTGTGCATTTTAAATTTGTAACTAAACTGATAGATAACGATACTGAGAATATCCGTTACGAAACTGATGTCATAAGGCATAGTACACATAGTACTATATGTACCACACCGTGGGCTGTGGTCGGCGGACGTTCTCAGCCTCTCCTGGCCGTCGGGACCGTAGGTGCTGGGGATTCTTCTCCGCTCGAGGCGGTGTTGATCCCATCGCGGCTGCAAGTGATTGAGCGCGACCGCTTCCGACCGTGGTCGGATTCGGTCGCCCCAAGCATCGTGCAATTATAATTGGAAGCGGTGGCTTCCTCGAGGGCAGACCCAACGGATTCCACCGTCTTCAAACTCCCAACGGATTCGGGACCCGACCCCATTAGGACTTCCGCATACGCGGGCCTGACGGGCAGGGCAAGGATACAGATACGAGGGGGTTCGATGTGACCTATCCCTTGTGACGCCCTCGGGACTGGACTCCCTCCAGCCATTAATCCCATCGGCGGGCACCAGAGCCTTAAGATTGTAGTTTTTGAGGAGGTTGTCTCCTCTAGATCTCCTACCGGCGATCCCCGTGCTCGGCAAATAACCGGGGTGAAGGATTGTCCGACGGCAACTCTTGTCTCGGCAAGAGTAAAATGCCCACATTCAAAGTTAAATAAAGCGATTAATACTCGTAATAATGATACTTCGAAAAAGTTAAATGGTTACTGGGACACTGCAAAAATGTATAAAATAAATAAAATAAATAAATACACCCAACAGTCACACACATAGCTCTGACCCCACACTAGGTAAACCTGTGTCGTGGGTATCAGGAACTACGAGGGACTAGCGGTCCCACAACACCCAGACCCGAGACCAATATTTGTGGTTCACACAAACATTTGTCTCAAAAGATTTTTTAAACAATTTTTGACTCAAGAAATTTACTATTTTAAGAAAAATTCTAGTTAAAATACAAAAAAACTTCACATTAATAGACTAATTTAACAATAAGGGAGAAAAAAATGTATAATATTTATAAAATAAGATATTTATGAAATTATGAAGTAGTGGGACAAGAAAAGATACCAAATGTACACTTTCTGATTATGACCCTCAAGTGCTTAGTGCGTACATATGACTCGTCCCTGGGATACATCTCCATACTTCCATACACACACTTCCATATTTCACGAGCCTACATCTGCTCTTCGCTGTCTTTACATATTCCGTTTCTCTGATAAATTGTAATTAAACAAAATAATCTATCAATTACATTATACAGCTGCAAAATACAACTGCGATCATAGTGGAACGTTTAGCGGGGGAAGTAGCGATTTTAATCATAAAATAACTTAAATTATCGTGTCTATAATATATAAGACAGACATGACTACCGCTTAACATAACACTTCAAGCTTTTTTGGTCAATATGTTATGTTTATTATCAAAAACTATTTTTTTTTCAACTAGTTCGATAGAAAAAAATTGGCGGAGAAATGAACGTACATACATAAAAATAATTAGCAAAATTGAGAACCTCCTCCGTTTTTTGGAGTCGGTTAAAAAATGTTTCATTTTGTTGCTTACGAGCACTTGCCCCGCACCCGCTTTGGGCAATATACCCACTTTAGGTACCTAATAGTTTTCAGTAAACTCTGGAAACTGAGAATGGTAAACAGGCTATATGAAAAACTCAGTGGCGCCTCTAGCGGATACGTGAGAAACTAAATTTTGTCATGCAAATATTTAAGGTCGTCGCTAGCGATTTTACTAAGACAAACTCATGGTTGAGGGACAGGTAGCAAAAAGAACCAGCAGGTATTTGGTGTAGACTAATTCAGGTGTATTATATTATTATGTCTTAATGCCACCATACCAACAAAATATGACCTCATTATGCAATAACGTTTCAGGATAAATCAGCTGCAAAAAACCCACAATTTATTAAAATATTAACATTTATGGGTATAACAAATTTTTCCCCGAACATCTTACACTCCAAAGGTAATAAAACGCTCGTTTTCTGCCATTTGAAAGACCCAATAAAATGGCGTGATTAATATCGCCTTTACAATCACTATTAAAAAGCAATGAATCAATTTTACGATGATCATAGTATGCGTAACGTGAAGCATTCACCCGAATCGATGACTAACTTAGGTTGAGTTGCATTTACAGAGAAAGGAAAAACATTAAAGTTGTTTCTAATCTGTTAGATAGTGATAGAGCTCTGTGATAGACATAGAGCCTCTGACACTGTAGCCAATTTTGTCTACAAAATTGAGGTGACGTGAGGTAAAAAAAGATGACGCGGATGGAGTGACAAGCGTAGTCCATTGCCATGCTTTGTAATTCAAAGTTCTGTGTGGTATTATGTCTTTTTATGAGCAGGCATGGCGCTTACCGCCAGTCCAGCGTCCTGCTTGTCTCGTTATTTACGCTAATAAAAAAACCTGATACCATTTTTACAGCCTCCGTGGCGCAGTGGGCTAGTAGCTGGTTGCGAAGCGTGAGGCCGTGGGTTCGATTCCCGCACCTAGGCAAATGTTTGTCTGATCCACAAATATTTGTCTCGGGTCTGGGTGTTGTGGGACCGCAAGTCCCTCTTAGTTCCTGATACCCACGATACAGGTTTACCTAGTGTGGGGTCAGGACTATGCGGGTGACTGTTGGGTGTATTTATTATTATTTTACTATTGCTACTATTTCATACGGAGAGTTGACTCAAAACCAAACCCCTATTTTTAAAGTTTGGTAACACGCCCATGAATTATGATTACTGGTATTGTTCTATTAAATATTACGCATTTATTATGAGCTATGATAGCTCTTGATAGCATGAATATATTTTTTGTCTTAATAATATTCCGCTTCCGCTTGTCACTCTGCCTAATCCAATCCACTTCAGTATTAAAAGTTAAAACCATTTGTATGGTTTGTCTAAACTGCGTGTTTAATTGAGTTAAGTGCACTCGATCGAATTGTGAGTTAATGTCAATACAGTTGAAGCAGACCGCGGCCCCGGGTATACGACGCTGGTCTCGTGGGATCCGGTTGCATGTTGCAGTTTATTTATTTAAATGCAGAAACGCAAAACAAATAAACATATTTTGGCTGTATATAGGTGTGTCTTAAAAACACTGCCTCGGTGGCGCAGTTGTAATGCGTACGCGTTGCGATTGAGGCCAACGCTGAGGTCTTGGGTTCGATCCCCGGGTCGGGTAAAGCGGTATTTGATTTTTCTATTACGAAATGCTCAGTATCAGCCCGGAGTCTGGAATTTGTGCCCGGTATGGCGATAGGCTCGCCCCCTATGACATCGTTGGACGAAGATACGCTCGGCGAAATGTGGGTGTACTGTACCTCTGCCTAACCCTTCGGGGATTACAGGCGTGAGTGCGTATGTATGTTGTACTCGTAATAACAATATTGCAGACAGTTGCCCGAAACTTACTGTTCTTATGTACAATAGATGCATGCCGTTTTGCACGAAAACATTTAAAGTATTTTCTTTTGCAACTTTTCTTACTATAGAAGCATCTTTGCGCAGTAGCAATTTACCGATGCCCTTCTTGAAGAAATCGCCTGGACGGGCAACAAACTTTTTTTTATTTTTTCCTGCCATAATGTTGTCCAAATTATATTGTCTCATAGTTGCCGACCCTAAAGAAAAGGAATAATTAAAGGATTGGGAAGGGGAGGGGAATTTGGGCCTCTGGATATGTCACTCACCATACGAAACGCAGTAACAAACAACTACTTAACGTCCATTTTCTGTGAGACAGTGGTAACGACCCGGGCGACCCGGCCCAGTCGTGCTGTAGACAAAACTGTCTACAGCTTGGCTCTACCGCTCAAAAATGTCAACACCATTTATAAAGTTGCTAGAAAGAGACCCGGGGATAGAACCCAAGACCTCAGGGTCAGCTAGTATTACAACTGCGCCACCGAGACAGTCAAACACATTACTATTGTAATTACTCCAGCTTGTTTATTTCAAATGTAGAAAGGAGTGAATGGCAGAGCCGGTTCGTCGTTTCACCACTTTTTGGTTCATGCCCGGATGGGGATCATGGTGAAACTGTGCCACCGTGACGCACATGCTTTAGGATTGAGGTCGGCCCTCCCGTGAGATGTACGAATGATCTAATCAAAGTCGGGAACGATTTAGTAAGCAGTAAGCAACAGTTTACAACACAACTTTTAGTGGTAGATAGATGTTGTAAAAGATCGTGGATTATTTCTGAATGCCGGTCATGACATATTAATAAATACATACTACTCCTTATCTTTCTATTTCTAATAATAATACACCCAACAGTCACACACATAGTCCCGACCCCACACTAGGTTAACCTGTGTGAGTATCAGGAAACGAGGGACTTGCGGTCCCATCACCCAGACCCAAAACAATTTTTTGTGCATGACACAAATACTCGTAGTTGTCTTGGTGCGGGAATCAAACCCGCGGCCTCTCTGCTCCTAGGTGTTATTTTTTATTTATTTTTTATTCCCGTTTAGATAAAAAAATGTTATAGTATTTATTAACATAGATTATTATTAATACATTACGTGTTGTCGTGTGATACTCATCATTTTCGCATCGTGTGCGTAATTTGCGTCTGCGATAGTAATAAAAATCCTCATGTATCTTGCTAAGAGTATTTCGGAATCATATTTATTTCCAACCACACTATGCATTCCAGTTGGTATTAAATCATGCAAATAAGAAATAGTCATCTCATTTCGATGGAAATAATCAAAGACTTTAATGTATACTACTAGACAAGCCCCTCAGGTGTAATAAGCAGTAATAGCTCAGCGCGGAGTGGTATGGACTGTCGAGACGTAAGTCGCAGGTTCTTAACCAGCCCCAAGAGCCATACACCTCTAACTTTTGTAAGTTATGTGTGTATTAATTATTAACTATCACTTACTTTAACGGTGAAGGAAACATCGTGAGGAAACCTGCATACCTGAGAATTTCTCCATAAGAATTTCGAAGGTATGTGAAGTCTGCCTACCAGCAGCCAGCGTGGTGGAGTAAGGTCTAACGCCCTCTCATTCAGTAGGGGACGCCCGTGCCCAACAGTAGGACATATATTATACAGGGCTAGTATTATTACATTATTTATATCAGGTGTGGCATGTAGGTAGAATATTATCTACGAATCTTCAAACGTCAAAACAACTATCACATTTTAACACAACCATCTATTCACAGGCAACCTGGTGACAACAGTAGCTCTACTAATGCATCCGAAGCTGCGTGGGCACGTGACCACCATGTTCGTGCTGTCCCTTTGCGTGTCGGACCTGCTGTTCTGCTCCATCAACCTGCCTCTCACCGCCAACCGGTTCATCAAGCAGCACTGGAGCCTCGGGCCCCAGCTATGTCAGATGTTCGCGTTCATCTTCTACGGGAATGAGGCTGTATCGCTGTTATCTATGGTGGCTATCACTATAAATAGGTAATGATATTAATAGTATGGAAGTTTGTTACAAATATTTGTTTTTGAGTTGTAGAGCCACGCTATAACTAGTTTTGTCTACAGCATGAATGGGCTGGCTCGTCCGAGTCATTACCATGGTCTTACGAAAACCGACGTAAATTTGCAGCTTGCTGCTGTGTTTCGTACGGTGATTAAGATATCCAGAGGCCCAAATTTCCCTCCCCTTCCCAATCCCTCAATTACCCCTTTCTTTTAAGGTCGGCAACGCGCCTATGATTCTTTTGGTATTGTAGGCGTAAATGGGCGGTGGAGATCACTTACCATCAGATGACCCACGTGCTCGTTTACCGGCCTATGCTATAAAAAAAATGTGACCAGACATTTTATCTGAATAATCATTGTGTCTAGTTAATAAATTGTGGAATAAAGTCGCCTTAAGCTAAATATTTCTATCTATTACAATTAGACATTAAATGAAAGCACATCTGCAGTATTGGACCACGCAACAAAATTCGAAAATTAACCCATGCGTTTCACTAAGCCCCATGTTTTCCACACATAAATCTATTATAAAATACGTAACTTTGCAAAAAAATACACAAATAACAAAATTTGACTCACTCACAATTTGCCAGCAAATGTGATGCTTAGTCGCGGAACCAAACGGCCGCCAAATAAAGCACCGACACCGTCAAATATTTTGTTAGTGGTTGCGCCACCACTACTCAACAAAACAGCGTTCTTACTCATTACTTTACAAATAAATATTAATATCAACCCAAAAAATGTCCGATAAAAATAGCAATGGCTCAACGGGGTCGAAGTCGAAGGTTCGAAACCAGCCCCAAGATCATGCACCTCTGACTTTTCTAAGTTATGTGTGTATTAATTATTATTATTAATAATAATAATAATAATAAAAACATTTATTGCACACAACACAATATACATTTGCAGTACATAAAAAATTAAAAATAAACTATTTTAAACACTGCTTCGGAACCGGAGGGTGATGATGGTAACCATCATATTCCCACCACCACACCAACAAACGCTGCACACACCCACAGTAGCCACACATGAAGCGCCCCGTCCTACTTCCTCAAATGAGGCATGCGTAGCATCTCTACAGTAGTCTGTGAATGAGGCGACGCACCGGTGAGACCACTACAGATGCAATACAACGAATATCGGCATGGCGGGAAGAAACATAATAATATTAAATATAAGTGCATTGTTCCGAATGTCATGGTGTGTGTGCAAATGGGCTTATTCAGCGTGAGGTCGCAGTCTTCCATAAGCCCGCCATTAAGCCATATTAATTATCACTTGCTTCAATGGTGAAAGAAACATCATGAGGAAACTTGCATAGATGAGAAGTTCTTCATAATAATTTCAAAGGTATGAGAAGTCTGCCTCCTATACGAGTAAGAGGGGTTAGTCCACCACGCTGGCCTAATACGGGTTGTCAAACTTCACATACCTTCGAAATGATTATGAAAAATTCTGTAGTATGCCGGTTTCCTCACGATATTCCCATCACCGTTAAAACAAGTGATAATTAACAATACACACATTAGAAAAGTCAGAGGTGCATGCTCTTGGGACTATTTACAAAAGGTTAATGAAATTTAAACTATGTATTTACAAAATACACATATACTATAAGTAGAAAAGATCAGAATACTCATATCGACCCGTTTTAACTACTGGAATCCCAAACATCATTACATTTTCGTAAACAACTATATTTAGGGAAACTTGGTGTTTGGAAACCACACTGACGATACCTTTCGCAGTGATGATGTAACTTTCTAACGGCAAAAGATTTTTTTAAATCGGTCCAGTAGTTTTTAAGTTTATTCGTTACATACAAGAATACAAATCTTTCCTCTTTATAATATTAGTGTAGATTAATGCCCGTATTCACAAACAACACTTAAGTAAACTCTTTGCCCAGTGTCCAACTTTGGGTACATGATTGGTCTTTTTTGATTTAATGCCCAAAACTAACCAATGACGCTTTAGAGAAATCGTCACTATGCGTTCGCGGTCACTATGAGATCTCATATTAACGTTTATAAGTGTGCCTGAATAGATTTTCTTAATTTTTGTTAAACTATTTTTAAATCCATCCATTTAAGAGCTTCGATGCCTCATACTGATACAGATGAACAAAGGGGTAAAAAATTTAACACCTCTGTTTTTGACGGAGAATCAAATAAAATGGAACTCCAAAAAGCCCCCATTTCCACAAACGAGCAAGTGGGCTGGTGGTGTGTGATCTCCTCTGCCCATCAACCAGAAGAATCATTAACGCGTAGCTCACAAAGAAAGAGAAAGAATTTTGGGCCTCCGCAAATCGCACTCATTGTACGAAATATAACAGCAAACAGCCTTCACGCCAGTTTTTTGTAAGAAAGTGGTGCTGCCTCGGTCGATTTATGCTGTAGACAAAACTGTCAACAGAGCGCTCTACCATTTACAAAATGAATATTTATCAAGCTGAATATTATTAAGCTGTGGATAATTTGCCGCCACACGTGTTCCCTCCTTTCTATAATATGAGGTCTCCTAAACGGACTGTGAAAAAGCAATTAGGCAGGCCGGCATAATTCTGCCAACCTACGATAGATATATCCTCTATCGTTTGTCGACACAATTCTTGGATTACGCAGCACTTACCATCAGGTGTAATCACGTTGCTGAGCCAGATTAAAAAACAATTAAATATTCTCTAAAACGTCAAATTCCCAACGGGGACGTCAGACAGGCGGCCCGTCGTAAAAACTACAAGCCATTTTTTTTTAATTGGCCTACGAAGGCTGACGAGCAGACGGCCCACCTGATGGTAAGTGGTTACCGTCGCCCATAGACATCAGCTTGCGATGGGATAAGGGCAGGTGGAAGATTCTCTAATGGCCGTTCCCAATATTCTGTCTATCGATAGGTTTGCTTACTGGCGGTAAAATTTTGACACATTTTGTATGGAAGATCTGTCAAAACACTATTGATAGTAAGCTAATCTGCCGATAGATAGAATATAGGGAACGGCCATAAAACGTCAAAGTATACCATACGTAGAAGCGTCTAATACGAACGTCTATAAAATATACTTTAATTAATTACCACTATGCGTTAAAACATCACATGCTTCGAATAAATCTTCTCCGATACAAACAGTGTAAACTCTTCTTAACAAACTATCCGAACACTTTATAATATCATGGATATAAAATCAGCTTTGATTTATAGCTCGATTTCAGTTTTTTTATCAAAACCAACGGAAATGTACTTAGAAAATAATTTATAAGCAATTTTCCGCCGCCAAAATAGTACAGATGGACGCCGCCAGAAACAATTTAAATGAAAACACGTATACTAACAAATATCGACACTAGCTAGAACACATTCTCTTTTAAACATACAGGGCGGGAATTAGTAGGGATATGAAGGGGCTAAGGGCCCCCATTACAAACATTGCGATAATCTTTCTGCGTCTTAATTTCTGAACGGCTCCTAAGTCGTTGTTATAATTATCATGATTTTAACCCCTGAAAAAAATAGGTGTGTTATAATAACAACTGTTTACTGCGTGTCTATGGGATCAATCGCCTAAAAAATGTACCTACTTGATTACTTTAATTTTATTTCAAAGCTGGTTAAACCGAGACAGTTCTAAGCTATCTTTGAAGAAAATCAGTTAACGGTCATTTTCAAAAAACTATCTTAGTTTGATTATACGGGTAGATCTCGGAAATCGGAATAAAACTAAGTAATTTTTACGCGTGGCCTTATAAGTGCATTCTGATTAGCTCATGTGTGCTATCTATCCGGTGAATTAAACTAGGATAGTTTATTGAAAATACCCGTTAGTCATTTATAAATAACAAATCTCTTTGTAATTGATGTCGGAAATTTTGAACCTCACCTGAGGTAAGGTCATTGCAAATCAATGAGTGGTAGAGCCACGCTGTAGAGTTTTGTCTACAGCAGGAATGGGCCGGCTCGACTGGGTGCCTACCATTGTCTCACAGAAAACCAACGTAATTTAGCGGCTTACTGCCGCGATTCGTACGGTGAGTGAGATATCCGGAGGCCTAAATCTACCTCCTCTTACCCCTTTCCTTTGAGTTCGGCAAAGCGCCTATGATTCTTGTGGTATTGTGAGCGTACACAGGCGGTGGAGATTACTTACCATCAGGTGACCTACTTGCTCCTTTGCCGGCCTATGCTATAAAAATGATTACTGTTTACCCTCTTATTTTATTTTAGGGGTGACAAGTTAATGATGCGGGCATCACATCGTAATAAATTTCTCCAAACTTATTAATATAATATGAGCTATTCATTACTGCCTTCTAAATTAAACTCTTGTCCATATTATTATTATTTTTTTATTATTATTAGATTGAATGACGAGACGAGCAGGTCGCTCGCCTGATGGTAAGCGCCACGCCTGCTCATAAACAAAAGCAACGCCACACAGAACTTTAAATAAAGCACTGCATGACACTGGACTACGCTCGTCACCCCGAGACATAAGGTGTTATGTCTCATAATGCCCAGTAATTACACTGGCTTCAATGTCCTTCACACCGGAACACAACAGTGCTTACACACTGTTGCTTGGCGGCAGAAATAGACAAAGCGGTGGTACCAACCCAGCCGGCCTCTCGCAAACGAGGGACCTACCACCTTGTTAATTAACATAATTGCTTTGTTATAAATGACAATAAACAATCTATAATAAAGGGAAGATTGTTGCGGGTATAGAGGTACAAGAATAACATAATGCGTTTGTTGATGTAGACCTCTTATCTAGTAATTATAGTAAAGTTAGTATTGTTGGTGTAATATACAATATCGATCATATTGTTAGTCTGTGTATTGTGTTTACCAATTAGAATTATATAAAATACTAGCTGTCCCGCGCGGTTTCACCCGCATCTACAACAGCGCCACCTAACGGATCCAGTTGTGAATCTAAACCATCCAGGGCGCCACCCAAACGCATACAAAAAAAATCATTCAAATCGGTCCAACCGTTTAGGAGGAGTTCAGTCACATACACACGTACAGTAGAATTATATGTATATAAAGATAAACGCACACTTTCTTTGGCGTATTTATATAATTAATTTCGTAATTTTAGAATCTAAAATCAACTTTCTTAAACTAATTTTATTATGGGCCCAAATTTCCGTCCCTTTGATAACAATAATACCAGCTCTGTATTATATACGTTCCACTGCAGGGCAGTGGCTTCCACATCATGGGACTAAGATACGCTCGGCGAAATGTGGGTGTACTGGTTACACCTCTACCTAACACTTCGGGGATTACAGGCGTGTGCGTATATATGTAACTTCTCAGGTATGCGGGTTTCCTCACGATGTTTCCTTCACATATCCCAGTTCAGAGGGGCTAGCACGGAAAACTTGAGAAAAGTTATTCAAGCTGTCATCGACAACAATTTCTATGAGATTTTAGTACAGCGCCTCTATCGTACGTAAAAGAAACTAATATATATGGAATATAGACCAATGATATTTAAGGAATTATCTATCGAGCCCTCGATACCTTTACATTACGTTTACATACGTTACGTTTTCCGTGTTAGCCCCTCAGCATCCTGTATTTGCGTCTGTTATATCCCTCCCGTCCATCCCTGTATTCGCGTGTTATTTGGAAGATGAAAACAAATTCATCGGGCGTCGAAGCACGAGGCGAACGCGCCACAGATTATAAAAGTCGGCCGGTGATTTATCACCTCATCCCACCACTCACGGCGCGAAGTTGTAAAACAAATCTTTTTATCCGCGTCTTTAATAGTGTTGCGAGTAGTTCCTTTAGAATCGAGTTTAATTGCATTTTAATAATAATCGAATGATTACTGGCTACGGAGTTAATCAGCATCGTTCAAGCTATTAAAGATTTGTCGGTATGGATACCGTCAACCTATGTTAGAAAGTGACAGAATTACAAAACATTATGTATCCAAATCACAGTTTATCAACGTTATCTATTCACTATTACAGTAGTGTTAAATGCAATTTACCTTTATTTAGGTATAATAAAATAAGTTTTAACAAAACTTAGAAACCGACTTCAATTACAATAGTATGGAAATTCCAATACAATAACCAATCGCGACGAGTGTACTGTTGTCCGTTAAGGAGTTTTGATTTTTTTAGTCCGTACTCCGTCATCTGATCCTAACCAAATTTATATTAAAATGGGACCACATCGCAGCTAAACTCTATCGAATGAAATTATTTCCAACAAAATCAGTCAACAGTTGGCGGATAAATCGGTGTCAATACATTAAAAAAAGAAACGCGCCGTATTGAGAACCTCCTCCTTTTTTGAAGTCGGTTAAAAATAACCTTGTCTACCGTGATACAGGTATAAAAAAACAACTGACAAACTATTGACTAAAAACAGAACAGATATACCTTTATGTCTAACACCTATTATATATAATTTATATTAGGTAGGTACTCATAACATCCTGTTACATAATCAAAGCAAAATGCTTGAACAAATCATGAGTCACCTTGTCCCGTCATACGGTCAGTTCATATCCATTCCGACAATCGAGTACAAAGCACTCGAGTTCTTGAAATAATCGAGTACTCTTCAAACGGCCCAGCGCTAGCCGATTTCATTCAAATCTTAACTAAAAATAGACACAGACGCGCAATGATAGGCGGATCGAATCCGGCCGGCCTCGCGATTACAAGTGCTTATAGAAATATTTTTTTCGCTCGTACAAATGATAACATGTAAATCTTCATGTGTGATTAATCGATTGTAGAGTTATAATTTCGTGCAATTGTCTGTATCTCTAGTTATGAACAGATGAAATAAAAGATAAGCAACGTGAGGAGGGAAACATAAATTATAGTTGTTTCTACAAATTATTGTAAATATTTATACAATTGACGGGGTTGAACATGAATATGTATGGGATCGTAATAGATATAGCTTTTTCGATCCTCATCTATGTTCGTAAACATCGTGCAGTGGCCACATACGTTATCTGTGGCGCAAAAATCTACCTATCATTTCATTTTTAAATCCATAAAATGTTACAAATTAGATTCTGTCAGGTTTTTGGTGGGAATTCTGACAGTGCGGTGGCTCTCTTGTTTTAATTATTTCCTAAACTAGTTTAAAGTTGTGTTTGTTGTATAAAAGTGGTATTGTGCAATAATTATTAACGCTGATGAATAGTGTATGGAAACATAGAAATAAGTGAATTTAGGTGATTTTTGACCAGGGGTATCAATGGACCTTGTGCGTTCGACCTGCTTGAAGAAAGTCTTCTAAGAAGCATTGAACTGAAAGGAATTAACACCAAAACTCCAACAAGACCTTGAAATCGGCCACACCCCCGTTTCATCGTTATTGGAATATAAGAAAAGAATATAACTAATGACTTGGCAGCATGGTCTCTGATCTTAGCCGGTTCCTTATGGAACAAACAAACAAACAAACAAAAAAAAATAGATTCTGTCAAATTTTAAATCTAGGTACCGCAGTTCGGAAGGTTATTTCGCTAGCTAATATCGGATAAGAAACTCATATAGAATAATGCACTACATTAATACAGTGGCTAGTAGGTAGGTAGTAGGTAGTAGGTGGTAGGCAGTGGCTTGGCTGTGCTCTGGCATTGCTGAGGTCCATGGGCGGCGGTAACCACTTATCATCAGGTGGGCTATCTGCGCGTCTGCCTATCTATGCAATAGAAAAAAAAATATAAAACATACTTACTTACAACCAACCATTCCTTGGATGTCTTGATTGTACCCGATCCCTGGGAATTAAGTACACCAGCCACCTCCTGCCAAAGACGTGAGGACACTCTTCGTCCCTGGGAGCTGTTATTCTAACCCCAAGCCAGACTGGGGTTACACTCTAAAAAGTCTAGCAGCACATTCCATTGGGCCTCGGAGACTCGTAATGATCGCTTTTCCATTCCTACAAAATACGTGAACTTTAATTATCTACACCACAATAATTGTTGACTAATCAATTAGGTATTGATTAGAAATGGAAATCTAAGATGAAAATGTACCACTTTTATACCTACTTTTAATTGATCCCGACGACGTCTCAATACAATATCACGAACACCAATGAATAAAACGTTCAAATGCACGTCCTCCACGACCAAAAAACATTATTTTCAGTTAAAATATACCACTTAGCAAGGGACATTAAGTGTTTCCAATCCATTTGAAGGAACAACTACAAAACTCAACTTATGTAAACTCAAGAATCATTTCTTATCACACTATTCCGTTTTACGTTGATTGACGATACGTTGGAGGACTTTTAAGTATTATGTTACAAGTGTTCATTTGTTTTTCAAGTGTTTTAGCAATTATTATAATTTATCGTTTTAGGTTATGTTTTTGTTGATATACAGTTCAATACAGTTTGTTGCCAGAATAAAGACCAATCGGCAAAATCAATTATGATCAACTTGCTATTTTAGCACATAAACTATAATATATTTTACAATTCTAATCTTAAAATACATGAAACATTTATAGTCAACACAATCTTGAAAAATATAGCCTTTGAACATTAAAAATAATGAAAAGAAAAACATACCGGAAAGTTACGATTTTGTTTATATCCTCTGGCAACGTTCACACATTAAATCTCCTAATCTGAATCTGATTAGGAGATGAATTGAATATGATTCACTAAATTAATTGACCATTTTACCAAAATAAACAGAATTGCTAATGATCTGCCATGAATTCATAGAATTAATTGCTTTTTAGTGAATTGCGCAAAGTGGCCGTTTTAGACCTACAGTTTAGTTTACATTAGAGCAGCTTAATGTTAATGAGGAAAAGTAATACTGAAATTAATAATTGATTATCGTCCGCGACTCTCATCAATAAAATGAATAAATTAATACTTATCGCCTCATTGAACTACGACAACGTATTTTGGCTGAGAAACCGTGAGTTCCAATATTCAAATCTCAGTTAAGGCAATTACAAAAACACGAGATTTTGATTCGAAAATCAACCAAATGTTCCAAAAATACGTGTCTTAAATTTTTTATATAACATAGGTCCACGCATGTGTCGCCGAAAAAGTAGGCAGAGGTGCAGCTAGTGCACCCACATTTCGCCGAGCATATTTCCATCCCATGATGTGTTAAGGGGTGAGGCTATCGCGATACCGGGCACATATTCTAATACCAGGTTTCTCATATGTGATTTTTCAAATCTCTCACACAAAACTCCAACACAAGTTGTAGTTGCCTGACCCAGGTCCGAGGATTAAAACCTAGGACTTCACTGTGTACTGTGTATCGGTTTAAGTACGCTGCTACACGACTGAGATTGTTTATTTCTGTTTTATTGTCCTTACTCCATATCTTATACGAGATAATATACCACTATTAAATCTTATGTGTTAAACATTAATTATAATCTAATATATAAAATTCTCGTGTCACAGTGTTCGTTCCCATACTCCTCCGAAACGGCTGGACCGATTTGTATGAAATTTTGTGTGCATATCGGGTAGGTCTGAGAATCGGCCAACATCTATTTTTCATCCCCCTAAATGCAGCATTAACAAATACATACAACCCAAAATTTATAATAACCTTAATAACTACTGGACCAATTAAAAAAAAAATTGCCGTTAGAAAGCTACTTTATCACTGAGAAACATAGGCCACTTTTTATCCCGAAAAAGGCCGTTCACGCGGGCGGACCCGCGAGCAAAAGCTGGTTAATTATAATTTATATTGATCCAATAGCACTTAATCCGTAACAACTAACGTGTAAGTAACATTATCCATTCTCTAACAACCACATAATTGATCGTGTTCATTTAACCGTATATTAAGTTAAACAGTGCGTAAATGCTTGTTATGTGAGATAATTATTAATTATACTTAACTGTAACACTAACTGGGTAGCCTCCGGCTGTAGAGTAACATCGTTGAGTCTAACATTATCATCCCGCCGTCCCCCGCAGAAGGGCAGTAGCGATATCATTTATCCTACAAAAACAATAAAGGATTGAAATAAAACTAGTTTATACGGATTTTATCGCGGTTTAATTTTTATTTTAGTCCCGACGTTTCGAAAGCTTTTCAGCCTTCGTGGTCACGGGAGAGACTGAGGTGTAGGTCGTCTCGAAAAGTTAATGTTACAATGGCTACCTTCATTTTAAAACTATACATATATTTTCAATTATTTAAAAAGTTAGTTGACACTAGTCCGATCTACGCAGAAAGAGCTCACGGTATCTTGAGGTCTGGCAGTTGGTCTTTTGGGTTCCGATTTAATTAAATGTATAATTGGATCCCAGGCTTGTGCAAGCTTCCAACCATCTTCTCTATTGAAATTTGGGTGTTTCTTAATTTCAATAGCCTCGCGAATCATCCTAGGTAGGAATCGGTGTTCTTTGGCAAGGATTTGTGGTTTGTCAAATCTAAGGTAATGTTTGGAGCCTTCATCTGAATGTTCAGCAACTGCAGACTTCGTAGAGCGTCGGTGTTTAACATCAGCTATGTGTTCTTTTACGCGGGTCCCTATGCTTCTTTTAGTTTGTCCGATATAGGAGAGTCCACAGTCACAATCTATTTTATATACACCCTGTTCTTGTAGAGGTATGTGACACTTGACAGATGGTAAAAATTGACTAATCTTCTTGGGCGGCTTGAAATAAGTTTTAATAGAAGCACGCTTCAGTATATAGCCAATCTTGTCTGTGACACCTCTAACATATGGTAATACAACAGGGGCACATTCAACTGTGGCTGGTTTCACTCGGTTTCTGTGACGGCGGCGTGGAATTTGGAGCTTATTGTCTCGCAGTACTCGCTTGACATGCTGTAGCTCAGTAGCCAGATGTTCCTCGTCACAGATTCCTTGTGCTCTCTGAAACAAGGATTTACCCACGGTAGCTAACTGTTTTGGATGGTGGTGAGATTCACCGTTCAAGTATTTATCAGTATGGGTCATTTTCCGATACACAGTATGGCTTAAAGACTGATCAGGATTACGGATAACCAAAACATCTAAGAAGGCTAGAGATTTATTGTGTTCCAACTCCATAGTGAATTGAATTTTATTGTTAATGGAGTTGAGATGATCTAAAAATGCAGTTACTTTGTCAGATGGTAAAATTGTGAAAGTATCATCTACGTACCGTTTATAAAATATTGGTGAGACAGGGGATGTGCTTAGGGCTGTCTCCTCGAAGTCTTCCATGAAAATATCGGCGACTACTGGAGATACGGGTGAGCCCATAGCCACTCCATTCACTTGTACATAGAATTGATTGTTCCACAACATATAGCCAGATGTGAGGCAATGTTCAAGCAATTCTGCATATGCTAAGGGCATGTTATTATCCGCTAACTTCTTAGAAACAATTTTGATGCAGTCTTGTAATGGTAAGCTCGTGACAAGCGACTGGACATCAAAACTGACCATGGTTTCATTGTCAGTTAATTGTAGGTGTTTAATATCACTGACAAATTGGTAAGAATCCTTCACAGATGCTCTAGTGTTTCCTCTGAGTGGTGAAAGCACTTTTGCTACGTGCTGAGCCAATCTGTAGGTTGGTGTGTCGACCTGACTCACAATAGGACGTAGAGGAGCATTTTGCTTGTGTATTTTTGGTAACCCATACAGTTTGGGAGGTTTTGCACACGAAGGAACGAGTAAGTTTACGTTTAGATTTAATGTGTCGGAGTAACATTTTATTAAAGAGCTAGTAGCCTTTAAAACTTTGTTGGTCGGGTCTGTTTTGACTTTTTTATAAGTACTTTCATCCGACAAATCCGTATAAACTAGTTTTATTTCAATGTGTAATATTCGCGTAAACCTAAGAAATCAACAATAAAGGAGTTCTACTGAGTGACCATGGCTGCTACATTGTTTTATTTTCTTTTATTAGCTTGAATGGCGAGACGAGCAGGTCGCTCGCCTGATGGTAAGCGCCACGCCTGCTCATAAACAGAAGCAACGCCATACAGAACTTTAACAAAGCACTGCATAACACTGGACTGCGCTCGTCACCCCGAGACAAAAGGTGTTAAGTCTCATAATGTCCAGTAATTTCACTGGCTTCAATGTCGTTCAAACTGGAACACAACAGTGCTTACACACTGTTGCTTGACGGCATATATAGACAAAGCGGTGGTACCAATCGAGCCGGCCTCTCGCATACGAGGGACCTGCCTTGTAAATCATACATTATGAAGTCCAAAAACATTGGCCCGAAACTCTTAAGTACAACCTTACCACACTATACGTGGTCCCATTTCTAATGCTCGATTAGTTAATATGCCACCCCGTGATACATACAAAAACACGTGAACATGACCCGACATCAATATTAATGAGCCGAAACTGAGGGTCGCCGAACTGACGAATTAGTTAACGAAACGTTCAGGATTTGGGATCGCTTGATAGCGTAGTAGGTTAAAAACACTCGATATCAACTAGAAAAAGATTTATTATTTAATAAGCTGAACAGATTTTATTCAAAATAAAAATATTTATTGAATCCAAGGTGGATTTCTCGCATACGAGGGACTACCTTGTAAGAATTTTACAAGGTGGTAGGTCCCTCGTATGTGAGAGGCCGGCTGGGTTGGTACCACCGCTTCGTCTATTTCTGCCGCCAAGCAACAGTGTGTAAGCACTGTTGTGTTCCGGTGTGAAGGACATTGAAGCCAGTGTAATTACTGGGCATTATGAGACTTAACACCTTATGTCTCGGGGTGACGAGCGGAGTCCAGTGTCATGCAGTGCTTTGTTATTTAAAGTTCTGTGTGGCGTTGCTTCTGTTTGTGAGCAGGCGTGGCGCTTACCATCGGGCGAATGACCTGCTCGTCTCGTCATTCAGGCTAAGAAAAAAAAACATAAAATGTTTACATTGTATAGATTCTGTCAAATCTCTACCGCCAGTTCGGAAGGCTATTTCGCTTAGAGAAGAACGGGCAAGAAACTCAAAAGTTGCTCTTTACAATACTATTTATATTTCATTCAAATATAGCTAAAAAATTAAGCAAGCTTTCAAATAAAACAAACTGCATTAAAAGTCCAGTTTATATGCTACGCTGCCACAGACAGACAGACAAACAAACAAAGAGATCAAGCTTATAACACACCTTTTTTGACGGAATAACTTGCGAGAACGTATTCGTATCGAAATGACAAAAAATTGTTTGAACCTTCATAAAAATTATTCGAATACTTATTCGTAATTTGTTCGTGCTGGGGTGTCTTTTTCGCTGTATTTAAAAATAAAATTAAGATTTTCAGCTCAATACAAGAAAGCCACTTCTTGCTTTAACAACCGATAAAATTTTGTAGGGTCATTAGTCGCTCTCGCCTCTCCCTCCATGGTTGGTAATAATTAGAGAACAATGGGACCATTATGTATAAATTGAAACGTAGCCATCAAACGCACCCCGCGCTCTCATCAAGAAATATTAATGTTACCATAGGGGTCCACGTCACGCGTTGACATTCTGCTCTTTTAAATTGATCATAGTTTTTGTCACATTTGCTCATAAACAGAAGCAACACCACTCAGAACTCTGAATTACAAAATACTGCATGGTACTGTACTGCGCTCGTTACCCAGAGACTTAAAAAGTTATGTCATACCGTCCAATGATTTCACTGGTTTCAATGAATGGAATATTGTCATTTTGATTTTTTATCATTAATTTTTTAATTTTGTTTTAATTTTATGTGAGTGTGAGTGGTACGTATGTCTGGTATACTCTTGGCTCTCTCCTGAAAGGGCCAATTCAGGATTTTCTATACATTACACTCGCATAATTTCTGTAAAACAATGTCTGGACATTAAAAGAGGCCATAGCCCATGAGTTTGTTTCGGCATTTCTTCTCATGGCTAGCCCCGAAACGCCGTCGTAAATGTAATGTAGCATAAAAAATTATTGACATGTAAAAGTGATATTTATGATCCAATTTACAGAATAAATGATTAGAATTTAAATTTGATTTGAATGTCCTTCATATCGAATGACGATAGTACTTCCATACTGAGGAAATAGACAAAGCTGTGGTGCCTAACTAGACAGACTTGCATGCGAGAGAACTATCACATAGTAGATAAAATATTGCATAGCTTAAACTACGGTTGGATATCTACTAGGTATAGTTATGTCACAAACAATAACCTAAAAATGTATATCAACAATTATTTTTACAGTATCTTCTTCCACTTACACTTATACCACTCTCCAAAATGTATGAAAGCGTAAATAAGCTTAATAAATTATCTAGATTTTCCTATATATTTTAAGATAAATGTTTCAGAAAAAAAAAAAAGAAATTTACATGGGTCATAATTTATGTATTTCGGAAGCTCATGGTTAATACATACATACATACGCACTCACGCCTGTACTCCCCGAAGGGGAAGGCAGAGGTGTAACTAGTACACCTACATTTCGACGAGCTTATTTCCGTCCCATGATACGATTGGGGGCGAGCCTGTCGCCATATCGGGCACAGTTCCAGACTTCGGGTTGATACTAAACATTTCATGGTTAACTAGTGAGTAAAATGTTTTACTTTTTATAGCATAGGTCGGCCAAATGATGTTGTAGGCCCACTGATGGTAATTGATATCCATAGCCTTGAACGCCCACAATTCTAGAAGAAATATGAACGCGTTGCAGACCCTAAAGGAAAGAAGATATGAAGGGAAGGGAGGATTTACTTAACCTTTAGATATAAGCCTTATATAAAAAACTATATTTTGTTAAACGGCACCAAGCCGCCCACGAGACAGGCTGGGCCTACTGTGTGGACGGCATCAGATACCCCAAGACTTGCACTAGTATTTCAATCTATACAAATAAATAAAATTTAAGTGTCTGTTTGTAATATAAAAATAACCGCTTTTTACTACATGCATATGAATGTATATACGGTATACCAACATTTTTACCATTTTGTCTGTTTGTCTGTACCGGCTAATCTCTAGAACGGCTGGACCGATTTTGATGAGACTTTCACTGGCAGATAGCTGATGTAATAATTGTAATGTAACTTAGGCTACTTCTATTTTAGAAAATTATATCCCGGAAAAAGACATTCACGCGGGTGGAGCCGCGGGCAACAGCTAGTATATTATATAACTTGTAACAAGATACCCTAGTTCATGTAAGTTTCTACTCTACCTTATTGATAGAGTAAATTATGAAATAAAATATAAATAAAAAAATGTTAGTCTATCAAAAAATACTCGACAGCAATAACGAGCCTTAACTTAATCGTTAGTTGCTATTTATATGCTAGCGTACATTACAAAATCAATACATCATAACACAGTCTAATTACTATATTCTCCCATTTAAATATACAAGCTTTCTCATGTACCCAAGAGCGAAACGAAAAATGTTGGTTTTTCAAACATCTAATAATATAGTGAATTACATAGAGACGTTACTCTTAAATTCCTGTAACTGTTGTTGCGCACCGGACCATGACATTACTGTGGTATGCGAGAAATCTAGACCACTGCCTACACCATCAGATGTTAGCGCAGTCACGCGTGCCGGTCTATTATAGATTTTTTTTTCTTTTTCCCCCTTGTCTTCGCACTCCTTGTACATACAGCCAATTTCAAGTTTGGATTATAGATATTTATTTTCGAATTGATTTAAAAATCGCCAATCGATACTTTTTTTATTGCAATGTCTAATAAAGTTATTCTTTGTACTCTATGGAGGACGCAAGACAAATCTGTCTACAGCGTGGCTCTACCACTCATTATTTTTGACTGTATTTTTTACTGCCTCGATGGCGCAGTTGTTATTTTAGTTGTAATGCGTACACGTTACGACTGAGGCTGACTCTGAGGTCTCGGGTTCGATCCCCGGGTCGGGTAAAAGTAATATTTGGTTTTTCTATTACGAAATGCTCAGTATCAGCCCGGAGTCTTGAATTTGTGCCCGGTATGGCGATAGGCTCGCCCCCTATTTCATTTTATAGGACGGAGATACGCTCGGCGAAATGTGGGTATATTGGTTACACCTCTGCCTACCTCTTTGGGGATTACAGGCGTGAGTGCGTATAAAATACAGTTTTTATTACGGCTATATGTCGATATCCAGTTGCTCACAATAGCTGGCGCGCCATGGCGATTGCATCCAGTGATATTCACACACGTTTATATTTAATGACTACTTGTAAAGACATAAGCTGAACACAGTACACAGAAGTGCTGAGTGTTTATCGACGCCTGCAGATTACCAATAAAGGCCAAGGCCTTACTATCTACACTTAGAAGCAGTCTTTTTTTTAAATCTTTATTTGTTTTGGGGTTTTTATCCATACGGATATGTCAACCCCATCGTATCTTATACTATTACAAGCAAATTAGATAAATGCACTATGTATTGTGTTTATGAGTACGCCGACTATACAAATAAATAGGAATGGATAGATTTTGGACGCTCTTACGGTAATCGACCATTTTCCATTCAATTAGTTACTGTTTGATAGTATTTATAAAACCAAAAATGCTTGTATAATCTGTCTTTATACGACATAAAGTCTGTTCTGCTTATCTCTATAATAAAAAAGTAATTAAATTCTTTTAAAACATTACAACCGGCCGTACTGTCTTGTAATAAATGTCATAAAATTCATTCACAAACAATCTATTTTCATTACACAAATATGTTTTTATTACACGAGAAGACATAAAGCTCTGTTTTATGATTTCGTAAGTTCTAAAGTAGTGAAATCGGATGCACCCGGGGCTCGGTGCAAGGCATAACCGGATAGAGTCAAGATAAACATTATTTTATTTATTTGTTGGTACCAGCAATTATTGTTGTTTAACTACTCCGTGTGTTTTCCTTATGTCCATGTTTTATTATTTTCGTTTTGAAAATATACGTATTTGGTTTTTATTTGATATTTGAATATTATTTTCTATTAGTGTAATGTAAATGGTTTTAGACATCGATTTTAACAAATATTGAATATACCCTACATGTAACTGATGACAATTATACTTTTTTCTATGGTTTGCAATGTTTTGTATAATCATTACCGAAATCTCTACGTAATTTATAAGCATTTATTCATACTAATATTATAAATGCGGAATTAATTAAGTCTGTTACGTTTTCATGTCTAAATGGCTGAATTCAAGATATTTATAAAATTTGGTTATATCCTAGGGAAGGACATAGGATACTTTTGTCCCGGAAAAAGAAAAGTTTGACAGGTCGAGCCGCGAGCAAAAGCTATTGTGCATTATAAACTATGCCCGAATGAAATACGTAATTACATACGGTTAGGTTTAAATTAATTTATACAGATAAATATTAAAAGCTCAAGACCTAATTAATAAAAATGACAAATTAAAGATCATTTTTGTCCATGTTAAATGAGACCACCCACATATATGTGTATCTCAATCGCGTGTATCTGATGTCTTACGGGGCGGATATAAAAATAAAAGTATGTGAGAGCGGGTCAGTAGCCGAAGCGCGGCACACAAAGGGCCGGCTTGTTTGACGCAGCCGCGTACAAACATCGATGCTACTCCACTTACCACCACTCGAGCAAACTGCATCGAATGACGGATCGCATGTGTATTTCTTATGAAAGTGAATCTGTGAGCCCTTTAACCCCCGTATTCACAAACAACACTTAAGTACGCTCTTTGCCAAGTGTCCAATTCTGTGTACATGATTAGTCCGTTTTGATTTTGCGCCAAAATCTAAACAATGATGTTTAGAGAAATCGTCACTATGCGTTTGCGGTCACTATGAGGTCTCATAGTAACGTTTATGAATACTGGAATAAGCCTTTACCATACATGGGGAGAAGTGTGATCTTACACACTGCTACGTCAATCCGCGAGCGTCCAATTCAAAATGCACTAAAACAGATATCACAAAACGCTACGATAATATCGGAGTTGTGAGTAGGGGCTTTATTACCCAAATAATGTGACGTTAGTCTTAAACTGAAACGAGGTTGTAGCGAAATTCCAGTAAAAGATGCAACACATGCACACTTTCATGAAAAATCTTATGGAGTTTATAGGTGTGCATAGAATCGCTTTCTGGCCTGATTATTCTGTACTACCTATATTTTTAACTAGCCTTAGCTCGCGGCTCCGCCCGCGTGAACGGACTTTTCCGGGATAAAAAGTAGCCTATGTTACTCAGTGATAATGTAGCTTTCTAACGGCAAAAGAATTTTTGAAATCGGTCCAGTAGTTTTTAAGTTTATTCGTTACTTACAAAAATATAAGTGTTCACAACTTAGTGGAAATATCCCTAGATTTGATGGGTTAGACCCGCCCCTAGTGTGTTAATTTTGCTATCTAGTGGCTAGTGGATATTTTAGTGGTTTAGTTAACTACTCAGTTAGTGGAAAAAAATGTCTTCATCTACTAACCAAACAAATAATTTCACTGTTTATAGTTTTTTTTTAAGAAATGACGATGCTGATGTTGATGGTATATTTTATTTAATATTCTGAAAGTCACTTTTATAATTTTTCGAATTTGGCTGAAAATAAACGAATTGCCTTGACGAATGTGAAATATGTGTATTATAACACTTGAAATATTCCCTCATAATGAATGGTTATTCGTAAAATGGCAAAACTGGAGCGAACAGGCTCTTCAGTTGACAGCTAGATTAGTACCTCTATACATACAGTGCAGTTGACGCCACGTTATTTTCAATATGTATAGTACTCTTCATTGGGGAAATCATCGAAAGTTGATGGAGCTAAGATAAGATTAGGCTATTTATATTCTGTAGACAAATTAAATTAATTTAATTAGTTAATTCGAATTAATTCGTATCTTTATCTATTTCGAAAGTATTTATTAATTTCACCAGTCTTTTACTGAGCTCAACATTTTTATGGAGAAATTTACCGTGATCCAATGCTGATCAAACGCGTATTGGTCGATCGTCATTTCCTCATTGTCGTTTCGTCTGGACTGACCCATAGTTTAGAGTCTGAAGTATGTTGGTCCAACCCTCATACAAAATATTTATAATAATAAAATATTCTGCTTAAAGCTTACTCAAGCCTCAAGCATGTTAAGTAATATGTTACAATCAAATAAGTGCGGTGTACTTAACTTCAACACGGTCGCTTATCTCCCGTGGGAAAGCAAGCGCGCCTGTTTGTTCCCGGATTAGATTGGGCCCTCCTTATTCGTTAACTTGCTTGTTTTATTTTCTTTTTTCTGCTATGAAGAGACAGGTGTGAAGGAAATGTGACAAAAAATTATTAATCGCTTTACTTGGTAGTGAGATAGAACTATCGTGTATCGGAAACTGACTGGGAGGACGGGACTGCCTCAGTGGCGCAGTTGTAATGCGTATGTGTTACGACTGAGGCTGACGATGAGGTCTCGGGTTCGATCCCCGGGTCGGATAACAGTGATATTGGGTTTTTCAGTATCAGTATCAGCCCGGAGTATGGAATTGTGCCCAGTATGGCGATAGGCTCGCCCCCTATCACATCATGGGACGGAGATACGCTCGGCGAAATGTGGGTGTACTGGTTACACTTCTGCCTACCTCTTCGGGGATTACAGGCGTGAGCGCGTATGTGTATCGGAATTTCACTGTGTTAGAAATGACACCATGTTACATGTTAGGGTGCAAGATATTGGTAGGCAGCGGCTTGGCGGTGCCCTCGTCTTACCATCCGGCAGGCCGCTTGTCTGCCTACCCTGGCAATAACAAAAGAAATACATAGCTCGTGTGCAATAACCACAAGAACACGATATGCACATAATGTATTTGTTTATCTTTTTTCTTCCCGTTTCGTGATTAGTCTATACATAATCTCACGCCTGTAATTCCCGAAGGGGTAGGCAGAGGTGTAACTAGTACCCAACATTTCGCCGAGCGTATCTCCGTCCCATAATGTGATAGGGGGCGAGCCTTTCGCCATACCGGCCACAAATTCCAGACTCCGAGCTGATTCTGAGCATTTCGTAGTAGAAAAACCCAATACCACTTTACCCGACCCGGGGATCGAACCCGAGACCTCAGCGTAAATCGTAACGCGTACGCATTTCAACTGCGCCACCGAGGCAGTCTTGATTAGTCTATCAGTCAGTGATTAGTCTATTTTTTAGCAAATATTGTTTATGATTTTTAAATGATATTTCTCATTATTCCAGATACACACTGATAGCGTACTACGACATGTACTCCCAGATCTACACGAGCACCAAGATCTGGATACAGTTACTGCTTATATGGATCGTCTCATTTGGCTTCATGGTGAGTATTTTTATACAATAACTTGAGAACACAGCCATTTGAACAGCTTCTTGCGATCAATTCTAATTATTTTTTTCGGAATACACCGTGAATCAATAGTGAGTCACCTGATGGTAAGTGATCTCCACCGCCCATGTACGCCCTCTATACTAAAATATTCATGGGCGCGTTGCCGACCTTAAAGGAAAGGGATAAGTTAGGGATTGGGAAGGGGAGGGGAATTTGGGCCTCCGGGTATCTCACTCACCGTACGAAACGCAGCAGCAAGCTGCTACTGTACGCCGGTTTTCTGTGAGGCAGTGGTAACGACCCGGACGAGCCGGCCCATACATGCTGTAGACAGAACTGTCTACAACGTGGCTCTACCACTCAAAGAACTCCACTGAAACTCCACGCTTTTATGGTTTCTTACTTCAAAATGAAAACATCCAAATAGTTTATGAAAGTAACTAGCTTTTGCTCGCGGCTCCGCCCATGACAATGTTTCTTATAGCTTAATGCTGTCATGACTTACTGAAAAGTGGAAACTTACTTTCGTCACATTGAAAACTAGTTTAGTGAGGTTGGTGGCTAAATACGATTAGGGATCTTTGAGAAAGTCGTCTTTAGCGTAGGCTGCACCATCCGACGGTTAGTTATTGTAACAAGCAATGGTTCACGTTTTTTATTATGTATCATTTGTTTACACACACACATACAT
Source organism: Mimas tiliae (assembly GCA_905332985.1). Lineage (NCBI taxonomy): Eukaryota > Metazoa > Arthropoda > Insecta > Lepidoptera > Sphingidae > Mimas > Mimas tiliae. The sequence goes on from HG995249.1 coordinate 1,656,619, forward strand.
AGGCGGATTTCCACTTGCTACGATCCTTGCAATACCTCTTTGGCCTCATTCACTCTCATTAAATTTTTCATACATGCACATTCATTCATTTGTTTTTAGTGTAGATATCGTCAACCATTGCTTATTACAATAATCTTAACCGACACCACGGTTAAAACGATAATTATCATACACCACCAAAACAACCAAAATACCGATCTAAAAAATAAAGGCCAAACAGGAAATATGAGTACAAAAGGACCACAACACACTGGTGGTCCCTCAAATAAAACATGACCAATAAACAGACGCTATTAATATACCGGGCACTGACTGTAGTTACTGAGGAAGTTCTAATTAGTTCATTGCACTTCCACGTTACGGATTAATTGTGCCGAATTAACATCCTGGACTAATTTAGATACCAATTATAAGGGTTAGCGCACACCTGGAGATGAAAATTTGGTGTATAGTTGAGCTCAAAAATAAATAAGCCAGTATAGTATTTCAGATCTAGGGGAGGGCAATAGTTACATGTTAAAAAGGATCCGCTTATAATAAGCGTGACGTCACCGCTGTTATAATGAAGACGTGGGAGGGAGATAGCCTACCCCTATCCCACACTCAGTGGGGTCGGCGCAACATGCTTTTTACACATGTTACAGGAATATTTGGCTTGTAATTTTTACGACCTGCCGCCTGCTTGACATCAACCCCTCTGGGGAGAAAACACCCAGATCCGAAAAATTATATTTGTGGGTCACACAAACATTTATCTTGGTGCGGGAATCGAACCCGCGGCCTCTCGTTTCACAGCCGGCTACTTCGCCTACTACGCTACTACTAAATATTCCCACTCATGTATTTAAAACATAAACGCCTGGTTTCTGAAAGGCTGATCAAAGTAAAATTAACTAATCAAATGTCAAATCTTATGTCAAGTCGAAATTGAGTTGCTAGAAGCGTGATCAACCGTGATCAACACTTTTAATTTGACACACATGTTAGATAACATAACATTCAAATTAATTTGAAAAAATCGCATGTCAAACGGTACTAAAGAGACATCAAATAATATAAATGTTTACACTAATCAATGTTTCAGCAACTCGAGCTGATTTGACAGCGGTGTCAAATCAAAGTTCTGTTAGTTGAATGTTGATTTGTTCAACCTTTAAGAAACCGGGTGTAACTGTTACTTCATTTTACAACATATTTTAGAAAGAAGGAAAAGTTATTTTTCAAATCAAAGTTCTGTTAGTTGAATGTTGATTTGTTCAACCTTTCAGAAACCGGGTGTAACTGTTACTTCATTTTACAACATATTTTAGAAAGAAGGAAAAGTTATTTTTCAAATCAAAGTTCTGTTAGTTGAATGTTGATTTGTTCAACCTTTCAGAAACCGGGTGTAACTGTTACTTCATTTTACAACATATTTTAGAAAGAAGGAAAAGTTATTTTTCGCTATCTTTTGCTCGCGGTTCAGCCTGTGTGAATGTCTCTTAATTATATCCTACGGTAACGTACTACTGAGATAAAATTATTGTTCGAATCTGGGTCACGGTCTGCCTGTGTGCCAAATTTCATCTAAATCTACTTAGCCGTGATTGATTAATATAAATCCAAATTCATAAACAAACATCCGAACTTTTTAATATTAATAGAACGTAAGATGGCATTTCATATTGCCGTATAAATTAATGCCTGCCTCGGTGGCGCAGTTGTAATGCCTACGCGTTACAATTGAGGCTAACGCTGAGGTCTCGGGTTTGATCCCCGCGTCGGGTAAAGTGGTATTGGGTTTTTCTATTATGAAATGCTCAGTATCAGCTCGGAGTCTGAAATCTGTGCCCGTTATGGCGATAGGCTCGTCCCCTATGACATTACGGAACGGAGATACGCTCGGCGAAAAGTGGTTGTACTGGTTATACCTCTGCCTACCCCTTCGGGGATTACAGGCGTGAGTGCGTATGTATATGTATGTATAAATTAATTAGAGACTACTTATCCTATTGATCATAGATTAATATGATAACGTGACGCCACTGCAGCGCTGGCTAGCAGTAAGGTGGTACGTTATCTACGCACTCAATTAACTGATAAAACTATATCGCGTCAACGTTTAATTGACCAAAAATACGCACTTTCGTTTAGATGACTAGGTGGTAGTTCAGTCCTTTTTGAAGTGAAAACTTCTTTAGGCGCGTTGAGCACTTTTTTGGTGAACAAAAAGCGTGAAACTCGCGTCACCGTCACCGCACGCTTCCCATGAGCTATATTGTATACTGTGTATATATGTATACATAGATATACTCGTACCTCCGTGCGTTATTAGTATACATTATATATATATACAATTAAATTGGTCATTAACACTTCTTTACAAACCAAAAATAATAATGTAATAGCTCGACGATACAATTCACAAGTTACTTAGTTTTCACTTCTATCGGCAGTCCCCAAAGAATGCTTCGCATGTTTTTTTTATTAGGCTTATTGACGAAACGAGCAGGTCGCTCGCATTATGATAAAAGCCTGCCTATAAACAGAGGCAACACCACACAAAATTTTGAATTACAAAGCACTGCATGACATTGGACTGCGACTACAGTTCTTAAACACTGCTGTTTGGTGGCAGAAATGGACAAAGCGGTGATACCTACCCACATGGCCCCTCGCATATACAATATAAAAGGTGGTAGGTCCATCGTAGAAGCCGTATGAGTTGGTACCACCGCTTTGTCTTTTTGAACAGCCCTGCAGCAGTTTGCAAGCACTATTTTGTTCCGGTTGCATACCGCTACCTGGCCCGGTAGAATGTAATGGAACTCATTATTTTATTTTATTGCATAGGCCGACAGATGAGCAAGTGGGTCACCTGATGGTAAATGATCATCACCAAAAAAAATAAAGTAATAATACCAAAAGTTTTGGTCATGGACGCGTTGCCGATCTTAAAGAAAAGGGATAATTAAGGGATTGGGAAGGGGAGGGGATTTGGGCTTCCGGATATCTCACTCACCGTACGAAACGCAGCAGCAAGCTGCTACTTAAAGTCGGTTTTCTGTGAAACAGTGGTAACGAGCCGGCCCATTCATGCTATAGACAAAATTGTCTGCAGCGTGGCTCTACCACTCGTAAAAATCATTATTCCTTGAACATCCTGTACATACACCTGCATTCTGCAATAAACGTTTCTGTGTTTCTGTGAAGGACATTGAAGCCAATATCACTGGACATTATCAACTTAACATCTTATGTCGCATGTTATGTCGGGGTAACGAGCGCAGTCCAGTGACTTCATAATTCGAAGCTCTGATTAGTGTTTACTAGCCTTTGCTCGCGTCTCCGCCCACGTGAGCGGCCTATTCCGGGATAAAAAAGTAGCCTATGTTACGAGTACTCAGTGATAATGTAGCTTTCTAACGGCAAAAGAATTTTTGAAATCGGTTCAGTAGATTTTTAAATTTATTCCTTACATACAAAAATACAAATCTTTCCGCTTTATAATATTAGTGTAGATGGTCATTAACGTTAATAAAAAACACAAATATAAAATAGAATACTTGGTAGTACAGCTACCCTTAAATGATTTTATCCAGGCAATAGAGCAGGTACGTAAACGCTTCAAGGTTCAAATACAATTCAATATCGGCGGTCATGGTAACCCAAGCACGTAATACCGATTCTGTAGCAATAAACAAGCCCAATAGCTATTTAGTAACTTGTGTAGGGTTGCCATTGGTCCAAGTTTTCGTGGATTTTTACTCGTTTACAATTACACATCTGTTACCTATCGCGCGACGCCCTTTAAAAAAATCTGGTTACTTAATTCAACTTTAATAAGCCTCTGGGGAACCTTGGGGATAAAATGCGACTGTGCTATATTGAAATTGACAGATCAAAAACTGCACGCAAAAAGAATTCATATTATGCGTATTCTGGATGGTTTATATTCAAAATTGGACCCAGCGCTACAATCGATTGATATTGCGGGTGAAACCGCGCGGGGCAGCTAGTTTCAAGTATAATTATGATTAATTACTGTTTAAAATAAAATCTTAAGAATTATAATAAACTGAATCTATAAATGATTTCCGGAATTCGAGCCGCTGCCGTCAACTACAATTGCACTCACACCAAAAAACTCTACTTTGTTGTCGTTCATTTAAGATATGATTGCTTCGTGACACTTAATTCGGGTTTAAAGTATGAAATGATTTTAAACTTATTGAAGTAAAAACTTCTTTAGGCGCGTAACAAAAAATATTCCTGACGATTCAAAAAATACACACGTAATTATTCAAGATTTCACTTCTGTCGGCACTCCCGGAGTGCCACTGTTTTTTTATTTTGCAATATTTTGCAATAGATTAGCTTTTGCATGTAAATTTAAATACAATATGCCAATCGCGACGAGTCTGCTGTTATTTGTTGAGGAGTTTAGTTTTTGCTTCGTAGCTCCCATCAGATTTTATGCAAATTTATATTGATGTGCAACATAAACAAGTAATATGCATTGAATTAATAACTTTTTCTTTTTCATGTCGATTAAAAAATATAATGAATTTAAAAACTTTTGTATCACCCAAATGTTCCGTATTTGACGACGTTGTCCGGAATAAGCAATTTACTTGATGGTATTCCTATACATGTGTAACAATCGCCATGTTGTGGTGTCCGTATAAATTATTCAACACCTATTGTGAGGAACATTTTAATGCCTTTTTAAGTCCTTTATGAATTAGTTCGACTGTGATGTTAATTTCAATATGGGTTGAGTAACCGGTATTTTTATTTAGCTTGACTAAGGACTCCACCGAACTATAGTAATGTCAGGGATAATAAGAAGAGGGTTAAGGGTTGTAGCCTTAAGGGTTGTAATAGAGGGTTAATAAGAAGGTCTTAAGGGTTATAATGGAAATAATCTTTATTGGCTTCTAATGCATGACCTCGAAGCACTAATCAGTCCGATTTGACCATTCGACACAAGCAGTACCCGTTCACGAGCATGACGCATGTGTCAACTATCGGCCTCCTTAACCATGTTACATGGAAGTGACTGAACCAGCACACGACTCCACCGTAATCTATTTATACTTGAGTGGTAGAGCCACGCTGGAGACAGTTTTGTTTACAGCATGAATGGGCCGGCTCCTCCAGATCGTTACCACTATCTCACAGAAAACCGGCGTAAAGTAGCAGCTTGCTGCTGCGTTTCGTACGGTGAGTGAGATGTCCGGAGGCCCAAAACCCCTTCCCAATCCTTTAATTATCCCTTTCCTTTAACGTCGGCAACGCGCCCATAATTCTTTTGGTATCTATCATGGGCGTACATGGGCGGTGGAGATCACTTAACATCAGGTGACTCACTTGGTCGTTTGCCGGCCTACGCTATAAAAAAAACTTGTATCTACTAGAATTGCGGAAACCCCCAATTGATAAGAGGACTAAATAGCAAAACTAACACCCGGTTTCTGAAAGGCTGATCAAATCAACATTCAACTAACAGAATTTTGATTTGACATTGCTGTCAAATCAATTCGGGTTGCTGAAACGTTTATTAGTGAAAAAATTAATAATATTAATGTATCTTTAGTACCGTTTGACATACGAATTCTCATATTAATTTGAATGTTATGTTAGCTAACATGTTTGTCAAATCAAAAGTGTTGATCACGGTTGATCACGCTTCTAGCAACTCAATTTCGACTTGACATTTGATTAGTTAATCAGCAGAGTGTAGCACGTGCACGTGAGGTGGGCTTTGGGCCCAAGGTGTTAATTTAACATTGATCAGCCTTTCAGAAACCGGGTGTATGTCTTGTATTTCACAGTACTGTCAATAAATCAGTATATGTACGTTGCAAATATTGACTAAAGGTTCGACCGGGACCGGTTTGACTGATAAACAAGTCTGATTTCAATATCAATCACAGATAAATACCTACTTGACACGATTTATTGCTCGCAGATTTGCGAGTTTATTTTATATTGCGATTTCTAGATTAACTATTCATGATTAATCTAAATATATTCATGTCTAAGTTATTTCCTCTTTAGATTTACTCATTGTTCTATTACCAGTATTCTTTAGCTGAGAAACTGAGGTCTTGGGTTTAAATCCAATGTGACAAGTATGTGTGACAGATTCTTGGTGCGGGGAAATGTCACGGAAATGTGAACGCACTTTTTTACCCGTAACACTACCCTGAGTGTTAGATCACCAAATTGTGAATATACCAATTTGTAAGCACACATTCTTATTCTAAATTCCAGGTGCCACCTCTCCTCGGCGTGTGGGGCCAACTAGGTCTGGAGAAGAACACGTTTTCGTGCACAATCTTGCCGAAGGACGGCAAATCGCCGAAGAAATATCTGTTCGTGTTCGGCTTCGCGCTCCCCTGTGTGGTTATCATTGTCTCGTACTCGTGTATTTACTGGCGAGTGAGGGAGAGTAAAAGGAAACTGGAAGGCCGCAGGTGTGTATGTGGGTGAGATATCGCTTCAGTGATGTTATATGTCACTAACTGCACTTAAATAATACTCAGGAGTATAGCATGCCTGATCCTTGACTCTGAATAAGCCGTAAGTTATAACGAACTTACTTATTTTAACTATCGTAAATATTTTCAAGCTATGCAGGCGTTTGTGAACCTTTAATACTCTTTGAAAGTGTTGCTTGTGTTTATAAGTACCTCTTCAAAGTTGAATAGTTGAATCAGTAAAAATCATTTATTGCAGATTTTTTTTCACTTGAGGTATCTCCTTGCATTTGAATATCGATTCTGTTTACGCCGTTAAAAGGTACGATATTTTTTTTGTTACATACTGCATAGTCTTCTTCCACCTGCCCACCCACTAGTCGGCGAAACATAACATTTTTAACACATGTTACAGAAAGATTTGGCTTATAGTTTTTACGACCGGTCGGCCTTGTCTGGGGATTAACGTCATAAATACAGTACATACTGTATAGAGCCCCCTAATAATTGCCTAAATTAGTGATTAGTAAATATTCCTGAAGAGCAGTGACATCAGGTTTGTACTTTGTTGAAATCGATAGATATTAACGACCTGAAAATCCGTAAGTATTAGTAATGGCACGAGTCTTGAGCGTAGATGGATAGTAATGTAGGCAGTTAATATTCCAATAACCGAGGAGCATCAACTAACGAACCAATCACGTGAAGCGTCGACGCCTAGCGCTCATTGATACCGCCAATCAGAAGCATAATTAATTCACAGAGGAAATGAAGTTTGTGATCACGGCTGGTGCCGATACTTACGAAGTGGGACAAAAGTAAGTAGGTGACGTAGTTAGGAATACAGGAAAATCATGATACGTTATCTAAACCGCTGCCTCCCAGAAACTAGATATTAGTTGAAACTAGATTGACAGGCGTGTTGATGAACACGATAGTGAGTTCCCAGAAATAACATTACTAATATAAGATAGGCCTACTTATCATCCTAGATAGCATACGTCGTATTCCTGTTGATTCTGAAAATAAATCAAACTATGTCATATTTAGTTACCTACTTATTCAAACTTTATTGCTGTGAGATCAATTCTTAGAGACGGATTGAGATTGTTTATTGAAATTAGCCGTTGTTTACTTATTCTGATTTACATAACTCTATTGTACACCAGAATATACACAGTAAACAGTAAAAAAATACATATCGCACGCTTAATGGAATACTGACCTAACTAAAAAAACTCATTTTTTGGGAAATGGCAAAAGAAGATCTTGCTATGAGGACTCATATTACTTATTGACACATAAAATTACTTCTGATTATTGATTAATCATGAATGCTTTTATTTTGAAAGAATGATGAAGTATTGATCAGATCTGTGTAAATGAAATGTATAAATAAAATGTAAATGTGTGATTCTTTCTTTTTTTATTTTAAAAAGGAGATTCTAAGTTAAGTCGGTTTTATATTAAAACTAAAGCAAATATTTTTTAATGCAAGTGTTCTATTAAGTTATAAGCTCGTTTTATTTTAAATTATTTATTATTTTAATGACTCATTTAGTATTTAGTCTGTACATGATTCATTTACTAAAACACATTCAGAGATTGGGTCACTTTATTCAAATTAGAAGATCGTGAATAAACTAAATATTGGCCTTTTTCAATTAATAGATGTTACATAAAAAGCAAGCAACATAAAAATAGGAAGTTTAACTTCTCAGTGTTATTTACCTATACCTAGGTTTTATAAATCAACATTAAAATTAAGCTGGTGAATTACTTAATTTATACATCAAAAATGCTATAAAAAATATCCAAATGTTCTAACAAACTTACTTTAAACCAACTTAATTTAAAAAATGTAACCACATTAGTATGTAACTTATGAAATAAAACAATTTCATGATCAAGTTTAATTGAATCACTATAAAATATAAAATAAAAACTTCTAAAGCAAATATAGGTAAATTTAAAGGAACTTTCTTTTTTAATTAACTTTGGTATGTAATCAGTATTCAATCAATGTTAAGACAGGTATATTATTAAAGAATAGAAAAAGTCAGAATAGAAATTTGGGATCAATTTTTTTGACAATAACTCTCTTAGATCTTTCTTTTTATTCTCACTTAGCTCTTGCTTTTGTGTGTAGACGTTAGTTGGTGTAATTTCACACAGAGGAAGCATTTTCTTCCTTTTATTTCTGACGCTCACTTCCTGGTATTCGCTATCTTTGTACGAGGTCTTAATGAAAAATTAAAAAGGTGTATCTCTGTTCACTCTTATCACCTTTAGGTCATTCCATAAAATAGTTCTCCCGTCTTTAGTTTTATTAAAGTTAAAACCCCACTTTTCTTGAAGTTCTTTCAGGTCTAAAAATGACTCAAATGTTAATTCATGTACTGAAAATTTCCGCGTCGACTTCTTTGCGTTTTTAATTATTGCTACAATTATTGGTGAGGGGAATAGATTGGCCCGGATTTTAGATTTTTTGCTATCTCCTTTTCAATGAGACTATGAATATTATCACCCTCGTTTTGGGTATGACCTTTTACTAAAAATTTATGAGTGATAGATTGAATATTTAGATGAGTTACTGCAAACAGGTAAAGTGCTAGTATGAATTTATTTTTATTTTGACCAGAACAATTGTCAGAATATAGAATTAAGTTACAGCCGTTGTCACTAATTGGAGACTCCACTGAGAGTTTCTCAAAAACTTTTAGTAAACAAGATCCAATTTCGTTTGCCCCGCGTTTAGCATCAGTTTCATTCCAGAAGAAACAGTGTACATCATCATACGAATCTTTCATCTGGCGTTCAACCTTTTTGTTTAAACACGTGACTGTAAAGTTGTAACTATTCAACTTTGATTTGTTTCCAGCTTTCTTCGTTCCGTTTACGTTTCCTCCCCTTTTTTTTTCTTCTTGTGATGTAGTATTTTCTCTAAATTCTTGATTTGTCGAAACTTCTGTTGTTGTAGGTTCATCAATGTTTATTTTTCCGGATTGCTGTTCTGTGGTTACCTGAATCATATTCTCTTGTGTTTTGTTGTGTTTATTACAAGATTCTGTATCGGAACTATCACTGGAAGATCCTGAAGATGATGAGGACGAGGAAGACAAAGAAGACGAGGAACTCCTTGAAGATTTGGATTGACTTGGATATACTAGTATTTGCTTTTTCTTCGGATTCGGAACTTTGTATGTTGGATCTTGATCTCTTAAATCGACATCGCTATTTTCAGAATATCTCGCATCGGTGCAATCGTAGACTACAGTGGTGTTATGAAGGTGATTTTTATTGCCGACTGAAGCTGATTGCAGATTCTTAAAATATTCTTCTACGTTTAAGTAACGCTGATTTTCGGGATTGTTTGTTATATCACTTAACAACTACAAAAAAAAAACATATTTTAGTAGTAAAAATAAAAATTATACACACCAAATTTTTAAAGTCACTTTTAATTCTTACCGTCACTTCTGTTGTTGGCACTGATTCACGTTCTTGTGTTGCAGTTTCTGGCGCCGGATTTTGAGCCTGAACAAGCTCCATCATCTTTTTCGACCTGTTGAATGGCATTTTCACCCTAAAACATAAATAGTAACATTATAAGCCTCTCGCACAAATTATTTTTGTAATTAATATTTAGACTAACGCAGACTTAACATAAAATATTTACTGAGAATGAAAAAAATACGCATTATATTCCAATCTTTTTTTTCAAACAAAGACTCAACTAATATTTCGGCTCCTAAGTAACAATAACCTTTAGTAGTAAACAGACTTATACTTGAATGTCACAAAGCGTTACCTTAAATGATGTATAGATTTAATAGTAAACTGACTCAACTCGTAATGGGTCACAAAAAATATAACATGGTTCAATGATAAATTGTCTTAAAACGAAATGTTTCATGTAACGTATTAGCAAAATTTGTTGTAAACTGACCTAAGATTTAATCAGTCAATACAAGATTACAAAATTTGATAAAACTTACCTGTAAATTTATTCGTAAACACACTCAACAACGATTGGGTCTTCGTTCAATAAAAAAACTATAAGCTTGTTCCGCAAGTGCCGGACACATACTGGCATGAGTCGCTGTTCCGCGAAAACACAATGAGAGATCTCATAAAAGTGAAAGAGACGGATATATCACTGGGGCGGAAATAATTCGTAATTTCAACGTTATTCGACAGGGGATGGTAGATGGCGTTAACAGAAGCCTGTCTCTGTACGTAACTCATTTCTGACCTATCTAGTAATGGGTCAGTTTTCCATTAAGCATGCGATATGTAGGGACAATTGGCAGTCAAGTATAGCTCAAGGCATTCTCTTGCAGACACACATGGGATGAAAGAGTCGTTACGAAATCGGGATTTTCGTACTATTTATTTTTTTGTTATCACAGTCGCTTATCCATACCATAAGCTCTCGCATCTGTGTCCCCAAAGTAGCAGGTAGAGGTGCAAGTAGTGCACCCATAGGGTCGACCTTATTTCCACCCCAGCATGTGATAGGGGACGAACCTATTCTTTTACCCTCATTTCCAGAATTCGAGAAACCCTCTCTTATATGTCTCATAATGCAGTTCCTATGCATAACCGTAGCATGCACAATAATACTAATTTAAATGTGTACCATATATAAAAATTATACTAATAAATTAATTTAAAGGTAATGTGGCAGAAGATCAATTTATCCCAAAAAACACCACGGCCCATGTACGCCCATATTACCAGAAGAATCATCTGTGCTTTGTCGACCTTAAAGGAAAGGGATAATTAAGTGATTGAGAAGGGGAGGGGGATTCGGGCCTCCGCATATCTCACTCACCGTACAAAACGCAGCAGCAAACTGCTATTTACGTTGGTTTTCTGTGAAACAGTGGTAACCAGCCCATTCATGCTGTAGAAAATACTGTTTCCAGCGTGGCTCTACCACTCAAAATTACCAAATACCGTCAAATCTATGGTACGAGACCTTGGCATAAATCCAGGACAGCGCCAAGCAGAAAGAAAAGATTGTAATATTATTGTTAAGTCTGTTGGAAATCCTAAATAATAAACAGGTACCTAATAATATCTAATATCGTTACAGCAAACTAAGCGGTCAAACAGCAAAAGAAAAAGAAGAAGATTCCCGCCTGACAACGTTAATGCTGACTATCTTCCTGTGCTTCCTGGCCTGCTTCCTCCCCCTGATGATCATGAACGTGGCTGATGACGGCATCACGTACCCCTGGCTCCACATCATCGCCTCCATCCTGGCCTGGGCATCCAGCGTCGTCAATCCTCTCATATACGCAGCGACCAACCGACAATACAGAGCGGCTTATGGAAACCTGCTAAAATTTTGTAAAAATACCACCGTAGGCCGAAGGACCACGTGGGGTAGTCGGACTGTCGGACATTCGTCTAATTCCCCCAATTATGGGGATAAAAGAAATCCCAAAGATAAACCCGCTAATTTATGAATCTCAGTTCTGTTTTCCGGCCTTAAAAGAACGTAGACTAACTTAAATCTAGGTTTATATACATACGCACTCACGCCTGTAATCCCCGAAGGGGTAGGCAGAGGTGTAACTAGTACACCCACATTTCGCCGAGCGTATCTCCGTCCCACGATGTGATAGGGGGCGAGCCTATCGCCATACCGGGCACAAATTCCAGACTCCGGGCTGATACTGAGAATCTCGTAATAGAAAAACCCAATACCACTTTACCCGACCTGGGGATCGAACCCGAGACCTCAGCGTTAGCCTCAATTACAACTGCGCCACCGAGGCAGTCAGGTTTATATATCTCTGATTATATAATATACCCTAGTAACTAGTTGATAAAAGTAATATAAACCTAGTTTAATACTAGTCTAAGTTTAATAAGGTCGTCGAGGTTTGTATTTGAATCTGTCAGTCAGTACTGACTTAATTGTCGTTACGATGTAAATCAAAATTAGAATTGATTATTATTGGAGATCAGTAACCATCGCGCCATTGTAAAGGAATAGATGTCGTGATCTTCCATTTTCAAATTTTTGTATATGAATTTGAAAATGGAATCGACGTCTCTTACGTCAGGTGTGATTAAAATGAGCTATTTCTATGAAATTATATGACCGACGGTTGATTGGTGACGTCTGTTTCGGCGTAATATGACGCGGACCGAATGTACACTGAGTAACCGGTACGAATAGGACTTACGTGACACGAACTTGTCTTGATACTCAATAAAAGCCGCAACTCACGGCTCGGAAGTTGTCTTGTCGACTTTTTATAGCATTTAGATTCACAAGCACAGGAAATGTTCCAAACTTCCAACTACTTAGACAGAACATTAAAAATATTACACTTCTGTAAAATGATTGTAAATATAATTTAATTAAACTGTAATCTAATTATAATAATAGAAATAATTATTTATAAGTTCACACCAATAACATAACCAAAGTTGAATCCATTACCTTCAGTGTATAGTTATCGATATTTAGCATTTGTTATATTTTATACAATTATTTACAAGAGTTGCATTCCTTTAGTGATATTTATGTTAGTGTTAAGGTTTAGTGTCAGACCAATGATCACAACGGAAAGGAAACAACCATTTCAAAGAATAAATCATTATATTTGTATTTGGTATTTATTTATTTTCTCATGTTGTTTGAGTAGTAGAGACAGTGGGTCGTTACCACTGTCTCACAGAAAACTGGCGTAAAGTAGCAGCTTGCTGCTGCGTTTCGTACGATGATTGAGATATATGGGGACCCAAACCCCTTCTCTTCCCAATCCCTTAATTATCCCTTTCTTTTAAGGTCGGCAACGCACCCATAATTCTTTTGGTATTGTGGGCCTACATGGGCGGTGGAGATCACTTACCATCAGGTGACCCACTTGCTCATTTGCCGGCCTAAGCTATAAAAAAAACGTTTTCATGTGGATTGTTTTTTAAAACTCGTGGCAGTATACAACAAACGCTGTAAGCACACCATTTATGAGAAACGAAAAAATACAATAGGGCATACTTACAAGCTTCATACAAGTTCTATGACGATCCTAAATCGAGATTTACCACTAAAATTATTTACTTAAAAACGCCAGGTACACGAAAACTCTGAATAGTTATAAATTAAAGAAATTATTGAGCATAATTTAATAAATACAATTTGTAAAGCTCTGGTAAGTACTTTTTATAATAGAAATAGGTACAGCACGCGCAAAATTTAAATAACATGGCCAGCCGGCCTGAGGTTAGCCAGTAGCCACGAGTAGAAAGCACCGACTCAAAATTGTATAGATTCAATTTAATTTTAATTGTATTTATTAGCTCTTTAGTTTTTGAGACGATTTTATATTTGTTAAAAAGTTTTTATTTTACTAATTTCAGGGAAAGAATTATCAAAATCGCATAAATACATAAATAACGAAGTTTGAATCTTTCATGCCTTTAGGGGTGGTAGGTATTTCATATTGAAATGAAAATGGGACCAACTTTGAGCTATACCTACTCTTTCTAATTAAAAAAGAATCATCCAAATCGGTCCACATTTGGCGGAGTTATGCGTATACACATACAAATAAAAGTGTCAAATTGAGAACCTCCGTTTTTTTTCGTTGGCAAAAGTAAATTGGTTCTGTTTGGCCGTCCGGTATACAGTCTTAAATAAAATCGCTAGATGGCAGCAGCGTATAACCAATCAAATCAGCGTTTGATCATAGACAATAGCACCAAAAGACTTGCTTCCAACTACCAACATACAGTTGTCACTTCCGTTCGATGAGCGATAAAACTTTTGTCTCTGATTACTTGACGTTTATTCGGTGAGCCCACTTAATTTCACGAGAAATAATCGCCGAAAATGGCGAAAAGGATTTCACAGAGCTCGGTAAACTGGGCTGCCCTCGCTGAGAGGGTGCCCCCTGAACAAAAGGTGAACCTGTCTGCGTTCAAAGTCAAGTCGGACAACTATCTTCGAAGGTTAGTTTTCATAAGTTGAGTTACATAATTTCTGTCAATGTTTTCGACATAATATGACTATAAATTGTAGGGTCCTGGCCAACCCGCCCGAGCCACCGAAGATCAACTGGGCTATATACAAGCAGACAGTGCCCGTGGCTGGCATGGTGGAAAATTTCCAGAAGCAATACGAAGCACTGAAGGTTCCCTACCCATCCGACACCCTGACCTCGCAGATCGAAGCGCAGTGGACCGAAATCAAAAAGGCAATCGAAGCTTTCGTCAATGAGTCTAATGCAAACATTGCTTCGTGAGTATATTGCTATATAATTTTTGTGCAGTCAGTAATTATTGGGTTTCTTGTTGGATATATTAAAAACTATTATATAAGTTAAACTGCAACTAAACTGATATCTTTAAAAGAGATTATTAACATAAAATGCAATGATTTGATAGATAGGTAGTGATTAAACATTTAAAATCATTTAAATAGGGGCATACTAACCCATTTATTGCAGTGCAACACGTATCAGTGTTAGAAGGAAGCTATTTGTATTTTAGCTTGTCCATATTAGGTACCCTTCAGTACACTTCAGTAGTGGTAGATTTAAGAACCTCATTTAATATAAAGTCTAGTGCCACCAGTATGCCAAAAATAAGATATTAAGATAATAGTTTTTAAGAGGCCTTGTCTGTTTTATAAGAGAATAATAACAATATTGAAAACTGATTTCTATAGCAGCATAGGTAAAAAACTAGTAAACTTTGACTAAACTAAACTTTCCATCTGTGTATTAGAGGGCCTTAGTAACTTTATTACTGTTATTTTGTTCACAAGTTTTGTAGTTTGTATTATGTATTTGTAGTGTTTACATAATTCTATTGTAATTACTGTGAGGTCTCACAACACAAAACTGAAGTTTTTACAAATTTTGTGAGTAGTAGAGCTATGAGGTAAATAGTTTTGTCTACAGCATGAATGGGCCAGCTTGACAGGGTCGATGAAAGACAAATCTCACAGAAGGAAACAATGTAAAGTAATGTCTTGCTGCTGCGTTTGGTACAGTGAGTGAGGCCCTACTCCTCCACCCTTCCCAATCCCTTAATTATCCCTTTCTTTAGATTGGCAACACTCTCTTGATTCTTCTTGTGTTTTGGGCATATGGTGGAGATTACTTACCATCAGGTGTCTGCTTGCTAGTTAGCCAGCCTATGCTATAAAAAAAATATCCGAGACTCATTGACTGATAAACAAATTATGTGGTATACACCATAGGCCCTGAGGCATGCTGAAATTTTATAGGTAGTCCTTTACACTTTAAGCTTTCTTTGTACCAAATTTTAACAAAATTGGTTTGGGTGGTTCTGATGAAAATGTTGACATGTGACAATTGTTTTTGCATTTATAACAATATGGATATGGATTTATGAATAATTTTATTAGAATGTCACAATATACCTATTAAATGAATTTTATTAACATTGCACCTTGTATTATACCATCTGCACAATTATCTCATGATTATGTCATCTTACATTCCAGTTATGAGAAGCAAATTTCTGAGACCAAGGCCCTCCTGCCGTACAACCAGATGACAATGGAGGACTTCCGCGATGCACACCCGGATCAAGCCCTCGACCCGATCAACAAGCCTACCTTCTGGCCACACACTCCTGATGAACAGATAGGCTATGTTGACCCTGACAAGCCTCCCCAAACAGCACACTAAGTATACAGGATTGGCATATTTTCAGCGCGTAAATGCCGATCTCTCTTGCTACAATCAAAGCATTGAATCATTTAACCAACCATTTGTATAAATACTGAATGAGTGCATCTGTATATAAATAAAATAAATAAATATATCATATGAATGTCAAAATACCAAGCTTCTACGCGCAGTAAATACGCCCAATCTGTAGGTCGTCTGGTAATGTGATGTGACATCAAGGAATTCAGTGAAACAAGCTATATGTCACTATAGTTCAATCTTGGAGCAAAGTGCTGAAATGTTTCCGTTATTTATGTAGGAATAAAAAATGTACTTCTACATGTTTGTTTTATTCTAGTGATGTAGAACTTTGATTTTATTGAGCTGCCTAAATATTGCTGAATGTAAGGAAAGAAAAACAGATTGATGGTCATTATGAGGTACCAGGCTCTCTTATATTATTGTAAGGTTATTATAACTGAATAAATGATTTAGATCTTTAAATTCTAAAACGAGAAAAAATAGAATACATACTGTAGTTTTGTAGTGATGTCACTTAAAACAGTGGCAGTCAAATTTTTCTGGGCCAGAGAAAGTAAAGTGGAATCTCGATTGCCCCACCTGCCCATTCTACCCATCGCCATGCCACGTTTTGGTTAGGGTAAATACAAAACCTCATTTTAAATTTAACACAATTCAATCAAACCATTCTAACACTCTGGTTCGACCCAGGTCAATAGGTGTTTACTTATGCCAACTATTAAAAATTAAAAAACAGTATAGCTTTAGGAAAAATTTATTTGATAGGGAATTGCACATCTTTGACAATAGAACATCTGCATTTGAAAGGAATGTTATGCTTTAAAGTTTAAACTATTGTGAGTTAGGCTTACACTATGTTTTAGTACGACGCTAGTCCAGGCTATATAGAAAAATTGCACTAGATTAATAATTATCCCGAATGCACTAGACTGTAAAAAGTTCTGTGATTGCCTACACTATTTCGAAAACCAAATATAATTGGACAAGTCCTGCCAAAATGTACCAAATCACATTGCATTGATTTCAAGAACAGACGTTTAATATTTGACTTGTGATTGTAAATGGTTCGATTAACTAATGCCCGAATACTGAAATGCTACTCAATTATTTATAGCAGTGATAGCTCAGCGGGGAGTGGTATGGACTGTCGAGATGAAAGTCGCAGGTTCGATACCAGCCCCAAGTGCATACACCTCTGACTTGTCTAAGTTATGTGTATATTAATTGTTAATTATCACTTGCTTTAACGGTGAACATCGTGAGGAAACCTGCATACCTGAGAAATTCTTCAGAAGAATTTCGAAGGTATGTTAACCAGTATTCGAGTGTAAATATAATTAGCCGCGTACTGACAGTCTCGAGTCGTTGTTCACAGGCGCGTCGGTAGACTACGAATGGTTGGTACACTCGAGGCGGTTGTTTTGCTTCGCTTGCTCGTGCTATATATCAAGAGCGGAACTAAAAATGCATCTACGCGAATTTCTAATTACTTGAATGTTTTCACACATCTTAAAGTTGTATCTGTATTCATTTAGAATAATTTTATTATTGACGTAATAATACAATGCGTTTGGATTTTCTATATATCCAGCTTTAATGAGAGCTGAATTATTTTAGGACACCTATAAGTGTCGTTTGAGTTATACATATTTTTTTATGTCAGATATAAATAGTTCAGTTTGGTGTAATTAGTACATTTTTTGATTCGTGGGTTGTGGCATAACCGAGTCCAATTTGGATTAAAAATTAGTCCGCAAAAGATTCAAGAAATTCGTGATGGATAACCTACAGATGATGTTGAATTTCGGCAGTTACCTTAATAACTAACGTTGAGCCTTTATTGGACACACATGGGACATTAAAGTCTACATGAAAACAGGCCCCTAATTTAGTCAAGGCAATTTTCTAGTAGCCACATGATCATTATTACTGCTTGGCCCAGCAATTTGCTATTATTATAATAACACTAATACTTATGTTTGAGATATCCTATATTTATAGCGAGAAATACGCTAATCAGATTTAGTTTTAATATAAATTTCAACATACCATGATCGGTACTTTAGTCCAATACAATAAAAAAATAAATTCCTTTTTAATTTTAATACATAAAAAGTATTTCGTCTACACAGAAAAGAATAATTATTACTATTTACTTTGAAAAAAACGAAAAACTTAAGTTCGTCCTAATTACTTGTGTGCATGATGAATTTTTAAATTTACTGAAATCAAAGCAAGCATGTGTGATAACAATACGGTGCTCGAGTGAATTTGCATAAATATCACAAGACAACTTAACAGTTAGATCCTTGGTAGAACTCGCTCAATACCGAGATGTCAAACATCTACCAATACAGTTTGCACAATATAGTATACAAGTCAACAATCAACCAGATAAAATCACGCGCCATCACTGTTCATCACAATTTTAGCTATAAACGTCAATATTAAACTACTTTGCGCCGAATTTGTTGGCAGGCGGTGGGGGAGGCTGCGAGTACATATTATAATAGTTAGTGGGTGGAGTGTTGAAGCTTTGTGTTTGTTGGTAGGATTGGTTGTTCCCTTGATATTGTTGTGAGTTGTAGCTGTTAGTGCCGGCGCCTCTGCCCCCTGTCCCGCGTCCCCTGTACCCGTTGTCCTGCCTAAATCCAGAGTTATCCCGATTGTTGCCGAAGTTTTGTCGGTCATACGAGTTTTGGTTGTCGTTGTAATTGTTGTCATTTGAATTGTCCCATCTTGAACCTGAAATGTATGGAATCATTTATAATCTCACAAATCATCACTCGCGGTTTCATCGCAAGCATATTACTGCCTTGCTCCCTTGAATCATAGCGTCATAGACATATAAATCTTTCGGAAGAAATAGTCTAAATGATAATGAAAACCGCGTTAAAATCCGTTGCGCGGTAAACTCCTGAAGGAGTCAGCGGATAAACAGACATATGCGGAAAGTTTGTTTTAGACTATGGATAGATTCAGCAGAGAACCAAAGTCTGTGATAAACAGACATCGTCGGGCTCACAGCCCATAGATAGGTAACAGATGATATCTGAGATACAAATATTTTGCGTTGTCGCTAACAATTTTACTAAGACAAACTGATGGTTGGCCTGTTGACTATCTGTATATCCCAAAGTAGCTCAGCCCAAACTGTTGGATGGAAACTTAATATTTTGAGTGTTGATTTATACTGCAGTGATAGTTTTAGAAGGTCCATGGTGTGATCGACTCACCTCCCCTGTCTCCGAATCGTCCTCCTCGTCCTCGTCCTCGTGAGCCACGTTCAGGACGAGAGTTGCTCTCGTCTCTGTCGCGATACCGACCGCGACCTGCACACAAATATTATATGCAAATAAACAAAAACTAATCAATTACTGAATCAACGACTCAATTAGAAAAAAGAATTTGCACTATGACCAGATTTAATTTCTATACAGAACTCTGTACTTGCAGCGTCTATTAAACCTTTATATTAATTTTCAATTTCTTAGTTGCAAATTGTACTCATATGTAATGGTGTACCTCAACTGACAAATGAATGCTTCGGTGGCGCAGTTGTAATTCGTACACGTTACGAGTGAGGATCCAGCTTTTTTTTTTTTTTTGCTGCTCCGATATTTTTAATTCATAGTATGTCTACCTGATTAATTCACATACCTTTATTTAAAAAACTCATCAATATAAAAAAAAAATGGAATTTAACATCATTTAGTATGCCTGGAATAAAAAAGTCTAAATCTAACATACTTTTAAAACTGAGTTTATATTATTTAATAAAAATTACATTAGTACAGTTACAATTTAAAATCGTGTCTTCATCACAAAACCAGCTTTTCAGTGGCAACTAGAAATATATAATCTCGAGTCGTGAGGTTTCGATCCCCGGGTCGGGTTGAAGTGATACGTACCCAGTGATACCCAGCTTATTTCCGCCCCATGATGTGAGGCTATCACCATACCAGGCACAATTCCATACTCTAGGCTGATACTAAGCTAGGTAAATTTGGGATTGTTCTTACCATATTTCCCCTTGAATCCCATTCCGCACTGCGCCAACTCCAACAGTTTCGGGTTCACAACCTGGTTAGCCTCCTGCAGTACTGACATCAAGTCTCTCGCCTAAAATAATATGTTCCGTTCAACCATCGCTCATCATTTATTATACATAGCAGTTCTAATTCATTGGCTTAATAAAAATCACCCCCAAAGTATTTTTTTTTATAGTACATATAGGCCGGCAAACGAGCAAGTGGTACCTGATGGTAAGTGATCTCCACCGCCCACATTACTAAAATAATCATGGGCGCGTTGCCCACTTTAAGAAAGAAAGAAATTGAGAAGGGGAGGGGGATTTTGGCCTCCGGATATCTCACTCACATCGTACGAAACGCAGCAGCAAGATGCTACTATACGTCGGTTTTCTGTGAGAGTGGTAGTGGCCCATTCACGCTGTAGACAGAATTGTCTACAGCGTGGCTCTACCACTATTTAATGTGGTATCTTATGTACTGCGATGAACTTTGCCTATAATAAAACAATGAGCCCAAATAAAATATTTTGTGTTACAAATAAGCAAGCTGACCTAATTGTAAGTGATTTTTAACGCCCAAGAGATAGTGATCTTTTCCCATTACTGACTAATGGCCGTTCCCAATATTAATCTTCAATTTCACGATAGATAGCTATCGTCAAACATCCGTATTGTTCTATGTACTGCTTGAAACCGTCCCTATTTTTTAGATATGCACGTCGGATACTATGATAGCAATAAATAGGCAGTCTATCTGGGCCCTCTTGTGCGTTATGTTCATACAGGCTGAGAAAGAGGAACTATTGTTTAATTTATGTTAGAAAATATGAAGATATGATTTAGATTAGAAATATAAGTTTTAATTTAACATTTATCTATAATTATTATTTTTTACCACTGTAAATGAAATAATAAGAACGAGAAATACTTATTATGTTGCAAAACACAATGTATTAACGAAACGTTTTACTGTCAATACATTACGACTCTGAATACAAGTCCTTTGGATGAAAATCCCAAGCGAATTTGGGGGAATTTAATTAAGTGGGGAAATATTTTGTTCGCATTAACAAATATTTATATGTCTCTTGCACTTAATTTAATTATCAAAACGGTGCATTATTTTTATTTATGGGAATTTTAGTTTTTTTTTTATATTTTCTTTTAGATTTTTACATAATTTATTTAGTTTTTTGTATTGCAGTGCAAGTGCCATGTAAGCCTTGTATACTCATGGCTATTTCTTCAAAATGCGTTATTTATTTCGTTTTTTTACAGCCGAGGATATCTGTTTATCGGTCAAAATCTACCGATAAAGAAAAAACTAAATAACCTTATCGACAGATAGCACATAAAATATATTGGGACGCTTGAACTGTCATTTTCATAGTGTTGTATATCTGTAGTCAGCTATTAGTCCCCTCATCGGTAGACAGCAATGAAGAATAGGATTACCTATCATTAGTAAGTTTATTGGGACGGTAAAACGGAAAATAGATAAAATTTTCTATCGCCGGTATAGCAAAACTAGAGACAGACAGAATATAGGGAACGGCCATAAGCGCCCACTTTTGCTTATACCAATATTTAAAACATGAACTGTGGGCTCATTTTTTTTTACCGAATTTTAATTCTGTTTTCGCAAAATAAGTTTCTTTTTCGTATTATTGTCATATAAATCTACACTACTATTATAAAGAGGAAAAGTTGTATATTTGTATGTAACGAATAAACTTAAAAATTACTGGACCTAATTCAAAAGATCTTTTGCCGTTAGAAAGCTACATTAACACTGAGTAACATAGGCTACTTTTTATCCCGGAAAAGGCCGTTCATGCGGGCGGAGCCGCGAGCAAATGCTATCTTTATATATAATTCTACTGTACGTGTGTATGTGACCGAACTCCTCCTAAACGGCTGGACCGATTTGAATGTTTTTTTTTTATGCGTTTGGGTGGCGCCCTGGATGGTCTAAATTCACAATTGGACCCGGTAGGTGGCGCTGCTAGTAATTTAGTAGCAGTTAGTAATGTATAAAATAAGACATTATTGAGGAAATGTTTCATACCTTGGCGGCATTGTTGGGCGTGAACAGCGTGTAAGCGGTGCCAGTGTTCTGCGACCGACCAGTCCGACCGATGCGATGCACATAGTCCTCAGAGTTATTGGGATAGTCATAGTTTATAACGAACTTCACGTCCTCCACATCTGTCGGGAAACGCACGCTCAAACACACAATCACACAAACACATCAACACTCATACCAAATCAACACAATATATCGTTACATAAGATTAGTTAGTTTGAGAAAAATGTTCAGAAGTCCTGTACACAAGGATCTGGGTTATGTATTATAAAAACTTGAGATAGTGTAAACAAGCATCAATATTTGTACTATGAACTTTCGTAGGACATTAAGAAATTTATGAATCAATTCAAATTCCATTTATCCTGAAGTAGTACGTTACTTAAGTAATCAACTAAAATTGTAGACCTATTTACACTGGCTGAAATTTCTATTGCAAAAAAAATAGTTATTGTAATTTTAATACGAATGCCCAAGGCCTTGCTTATAAACATTTCTAATCAGTGTAGTGTTACTTTCACTTTCAAAATTATTGGACAAGAAAGGGACAACAAATGGATTATGTTTTTATCCATGCGCAGCAACACTACATGATGAACCTGATGATAAGTACAATGCAGTACAAATATCATATCTATAATTCAAATTCAAATCATTTATTCTGTAAATTGGATCATAAATATCACTTTTACATGTCAATCATTTTTTAAGCTATATTACATTTACGACGGCATTTCAGGGCTAGCCATGAGAAGAAATGCCGAAACAAACTCATGGGTTATGGCCTCTTTTAATGTCCAGACATTGTTTTACAGAAATTATGCGAGTGTAATGTACAGAAATTCCTGGATTGACCCTTTCAAGAGATAGCCAAAAGTATACCAGACATACGTAGCACTCGCACTCACATTAAAAAAATAAATGTAATAATTTATAACAAAAAAAAACAAAATGTCAATATTCCCTTACATACTAATATTGCGCCAATAGAGCAGTCAATATTAAATAATATAATATATAAAAAAAAGAGAAATATGTACATCCAATTTTGTAAGGAGCGGCTTAATTCCAAGCTGTTTTGTCTTCCAGGTAATCTTTCACATTATAATAACTTTTTTGGCAAACCCTGAGTTTAATACATAATTTAAATTTATCAAGGCCTAATAGTTCAATAAATGTAAGAATCATGCTAGCCTGAAGTTTTTGGACATACATGACCTAAGAATGTTATCAGCCGGAACAAACCACTATTGCTGTACATGATGGATGATATCCATTCAAGTACAAATACTTATCAATGATTAAACTCATATACTGATTAATAACGTTTATACGTAAGCATATCAATGTGTTGTTATAACAATTGCGTTGAACATTCTCCTCAAACTGAAAGGTATTGTGGTATTTACCTTAAGCGGAGTAGTCGGCCGGGTCAGCTGGAATGAACTGTATTATGCCCTTCAGTTCCGGAGTGTTGTAGGCCAAGAGTCGGTGTGCTGACATTATGTACGAGCCTTCTCATTAATATCAAACGTCAGGTTGCGTAGGGCAGGCCCTTTAGCTCTCTTTAAATCTCTCATGACAGTTAACCAAGCATGTATTGCTCAAACTATTACCAATTGCTCATATTTAGAGCAGTTTGTTTATCCCCAGTATAAAGTATGTAATATTGACCCCCCCGAAAGTTGAACAATAGAGGCAGCATGCTACAAACAGTGTGAGCTGACGGTCTACACAATGCTGTCACAAAGCATTCCGTTCACAGTCTAGCGTTAACTTGGTCAGCAACACACCGATATTCTAGCCTTTATCTCTGCACGCATGCGCCTCTGAAATCAAAACATAACGAGAATAATGCCGAGTCAGTCATGGAAATTTATTTTATTGTCGGGCCAAAAGTCGTCCAGCAGACATTTAATCTATTACATGGTTATGCGTAATCATCTGGCAAATATTTGAGGCGCAACACATGATGCTCAACATGCACGCTATTGTCACTACACAGGGTTGCCAGATGCACAACATGAAGCGCGTCATATTTGTAACGTACTGACAATGTTGCTAAACAGACGATCCGTGTCGTCGTTCAACATGTTGGGCGCCATATTGCGCGTCAAATGTTACCTAGTAACATTTCATCAACTACTAGATTTACTTCTCTTGGCCCGAAAATTCTAATAGGTATAATAAAACCATTGCTAACGTGTTCCAATATCCACCGATATTCCTGCAATCCACACCTAATTCATTCTGCACTCCGTGATCCGTGTACGTACTGTACGTGAATACTGGAACGTTGGTGAACGGATTCGAATCCGTAGCATCGCAATGGCATCAAACACCTCCCTTACGCCCCTGACATCTCTTAGACCTAACACCCCGGTGCAACAGTGCGAGATGATTTAGCTTCACCCTCGCATCTGTTTTCATAATAATCTTTTGTTTGATGCCGTGTGAATGGCGGGACTGATCACCACCGAATTCAGTGTTTAGTGTGACGTATGACTGTTTTCACAGAGCTGTGTTTAATTTTAGTCGACCCCTAACGCCCAACACACATCAAAACGACGCAACGCACAGATATATATTTTAATATATATCGCAGTAGGTACTCTTCGCGTGCCGAGACGAATTGTGAAATCTTGCGGACTCTGATTAAGTCTGCACTTGACGTAACCGCAATAATATGACTGTTGGATACACGAAATTTGCCTTTTCGTGCTATAAGTGTTATACAAAACAGCTAGTAAACTTTTTCAGTGTTTCTGATCACTAAATTAATCCTAAAAGTAAAGTGGTATTGGGTTTTTCTATTACGAAATGATCAGTATCAGCCCGAAGTCTGGAATTTGTGCCCGGTATGGCGATAGGCTCCTATCACATCATGGGACGGAGATACGCTCGGCGAAATGTATGTATGTAAATTACTCTTGTGACGGTACACCATAGTAAAAATGTATCGTACTTGGTTTCAGTAATATATTTACTATATTTGTATAGATTCGGCGCGACAACACAACGAGCCGCAACTATAGCTCTGTGGGGTACGGACTGCAGAACCGAAAGTTGCAAAGTGATTTCTTAGGATTACGCGAATATTACACATTGAAATAAAACTAGTTTATACGGTTTACCTCAAGATACCGTGAGCTCTTTCTGCGTAGATCGGACTAGTGTCAACTAACTTTTTTAAATAATTAAAAATAAATGTATAATTTTAAAATGAAGGTAGCCATTGTAACATTAACTTTTCGAGACGACCTACACCTCAGTCTCTCCCGTGACCACGAAGGCTGAAAAGCTTTCGAAACGTCGGGACTAAAATAAAAATTAAACCGCGATAAAATCCGTATAAACTAGTTTTATTTCAACGAAAGTTGCAAGTTCAAAACCAGCAGCAAGGATATGCTGCTGGTTGCATGAATTGTTAATTATCGCTCGATTTATTAGCGAATGAAACACCGTGAGGAAACCTGTAATACTTTCTATGAATTTCGAAGGTATGTGAAATCTTCCAAACCCCATTAGGTCAGAGTATTGAGCTAAGGCCTAAAACCTCTAGAGAGGAGACCAATGTTGCAACAGTGGGATGGTATACAAGGCTGATATTGTTAAACAACAAAAAATGTCTCAAGTCACACTGTTTAAATTTCTTATGGTCGTTAGGGGTCACCTAAAGTTAAGCATATGCCAGTGAAAGCGAGCAATAGACACTGTTTTTGGTGGCTCAAACATAAGATGATAACTTCTGGGCAACTTACAGTGACATGTACATACACCAAATATCTGGCTTCACTCATATACATAACCCAAATTGTACTGCATGTTGAATGGTGTTCAAATTGTATTACTATTTTCGAATTTTTTATTTTACTTTGGGTATTGTGGGACGGTAAGTCCTTGTTGGTTCTGGATACCCACAATTGTTTTTAATTTTGAATAAATTTTTTTTTAACAATTCAATTGAAGAGTATTCAATTTTATGATAACATTGAATGTTTGCCATTTTATTTCACCCCATTTCATACTAATACCAATGGATTTAAGAACCTACACAATTTTCTTTTCAAACCTATAACCAACACCGATTCATTGTCTCACTCTACCGTTTTATAAACTACACAATCAATGGTACTTGAAATGGCAACATTTTGCATCTAGTTTTTTTTCTCTGTCCAACTCAATGTTATATGAAAGAAGACTAAATTTGTTTAATTTTTGGAGTTCCCTCTAAGTGCGTGTGCGTGCGTGTGTGCGTGCGTGTGTGCGTGCGTGTGTGCGTGTGCGTGCGTGTGTGCGGGTGCGTGCGTACTGACCGAGTCCGCGCGCGGCGACGTCGGTAGCGACGAGGATGGCGCCGCGCGCGTTGCGGAAGTGCTGCAGCACGTGGTCGCGGTCGTGCTGGTTCTTGTCCCCGTGTATGGCGAGCGCGCGCCATCCCTCGCGACCGATAGCACGAGCTATCTCGTCCACCTGGTCAAACACATTTCATAATATGAAATAACGTTTAGTAAAACTTACAAACCGACTAAAAAATAAAAAAACACTGAAAAGTCAAAAATAACAAATTCTATAGGCCTCTTTAGAGTCGGTGCCTGTGTCGCTACCGGTCAAACATCAAACGTTTGTTAAACGTTATTTAATTTTTAGTGATAGTTACAGCAATAGCGTGTAAATTCCAATACAATAACACAATCGCGACGAGTGTACTGTTGACCGTTGAGGAGTTTTATTTTATTACTTCATACTTGGTCATCAGATCTTAACCAAATTTATATGGGACCACATCACAGCTAAACTCTATTGAGTAAATTTTTTTCCAACATTATCTGGAATGGAGAATCTCGTTCTTTTTTTAAGTCGGTTAAAAACTATTACAGCCAGCCTGCTACACAGCAAGCCAATCAGTCGTAAACAGCTAGTCAACCATAGCCAGCCAGCCAGCTGACTAACACGCCAGTGACAACCAGTGAGCCAGCCATAGACAGACTAGCAAGCAGCACCAGCTAACCAGCCAGTTATAGCCAAACTGGCCAACCAGGGGCGGTACCGGCTAATTCGCTGAACTTCATCAACTCTGCCAGCGTTCAAGTCCATTCAGATGAATCGCCCGCGGGCGGCATTAATTAATTCAAATCAATCGGATTTAAAAAATTTAATGTGACGTCATGAATCGATGCTCATCGTTTTGGCCATTAGACGGTTGTTTGGCGGTTCGACAGAATCACTGGCTCTCTAATCGAACATAGAATTACATAAATCCGAAGTTCGGCGAATTAGCCGGTACCGCCCCAGGCAGCCACAGCTAATAATCGGTCAACTATGTCAGACAAGGAGCCATTACTGTGAACGTATGTAGCAAACATACTCACCCTGCGTTTAGTCTCAGCAAATATAATAGTCTTAGTTTCCTCCTCTGATGAGATCTCGGTCAACAATGTGACGAGTTTGTCATTCTTCTCCCACTCTTCACAGCAATCCACAATCTGTAGGATGTTGTGGTTGGCAGCCAGACTCAGGGAGCCGATGTTAATTTGTATGTAGTCGTGGAGGAACTCCTCCGCCAGATTTTGGACTTCTTTGGGCCAGGTTGCTGACCACATGAGCACCTAGATAAGAGAATAGAGTTGTTAACTTAGATCAAACTATGCTAGAGCTACAGGTATATTGAATACTGTCTGGTTTATAGAAATAATCTATGGCAGATACAAAAAGAGAGGAAGAGATTATCTAATGGCCGTTCCCTATATTCTGTCTGTCTCTAGTTTTGCTATACCGGCGATAGAAAATTTTATCTATTTTCCGTTTTACCGTCCCAATAAACTTATTAATGATAGGTAATCCTATTCTTCATTGCTGTCTACTGATGAGAGGACTGATAGCTGACTACAGATATACAACACTATGAAAATGACAGTTCAAGCATCCCAATATTTTTTATGTGCTATCTGTCGATAAAGTTATTTAGTTTTTTCTTTATCGGTAGATTTTGACCGATAAACAGATATCTCGGCTGTAAAAAAACGAAATAAATAACACATTTTGAAGAAATAGCCATGAGTATACAAGGCTTACATGGCACTTGCACTGCAATACAAAAAACTAAATAAATTATGTAAAAATCTAAAAGAAAATATAAAAAAAATCTAAAATTCCCATAAATAAAAATAATGCACCGTTTTGATAATTAAATTAAGTGCAAGAGACTTAAAAATATTTGTTAATGCGAACAAAATAATTCCCCACTTCAGTAAAATCCCCCAAATTCGCTTGGGATTTTTGTTCAAAGGACTTGTATTCAGAGCCGTAATGTATTGACAGTAAAACGTTTCGTTATTACATTGTGTTTTGCAACATAATAAATATTTCTCGTTATTATTATTTCATTTAATTATAATATTTGTAAAAAATAAGAATTATAGATAAATGTTAAATTAAAAACTTATATTTCTAATCTAAATCATATCTTCATATTTTCTAACATAAATTAAACAATAGTTCCTCTTTCTCAGCTTGTATGAACATAACGCACAAGAGGGCCCAGATAGACTGCCTATCTATTGCTATCATAGTATCCGACGTGCATATCTAAAAAATGGGGACGATTCCAAGCAGTAGATAGAACAATACGGATGTTTGACGATAGCTATCTATCGTGAAATTGAAGATTAATATTGGGAACGGCCATAAGGCTCTTCAGAACCTATCTTGAAGGCCTGTTTTGAGGTACGCGACCGAGACAGGAGACCACGACGCGTGACATGTGTCAAGCGACAGTAACACATCCGTATTAAATGAACTTGTATGGAAATAGCGGCGCGTCGCGATGTCCTATCTTGGTCGCATACCCCAAAACATACTTATACATTTCCATACAAGTGGTCGTGTCGCGGTCTCCTGTCTCGGTCGCGTACCTAAATACATTTATTATTATTTTCAATACTATGGATCTGTCCCTTAGGACATATCTCAATACAATCCTTTAAAAGTTAATTCACAAAGCAAATACCTCCATGACTCTCATCGCCAAATTATTTCTCGATCTGTCACAAGCAAAAATATTTACCTGTCTGTCAGGCCTAATTTGCTCGATGATCTTGCGGATCTGGGGTTCGAAACCCATGTCCAGCATCCTGTCGGCTTCATCCAGCACCAGGTACGTACAACGGCGCAAGTTTGTTGTATCTTCACAATAAGAAAACATTTATATTGGAGAGTGAAAATATGCTTCCACATCATATTCCTGAATGTTACGATAATGTTTCTTTTACACTTAACAAGGTTTATAAATATTCAATTCATGGCCTATACTACAACATCGGGTCTACCATCATGATTGCATCAAGATTGATTACGTCACGATTGCTGATGTCCAGGAGCGGCAATATCTACTTACCATCGTCCATCACTCAGTACACATCTACCATTTAAAGAATATCTTTGTTGATATTGTAACATGTACGTTTTATGTCAGTTTTGGCGCACTTTACAGGAGCCGAATAACACTTACACGTAAAAACTATCAGGTTGCGGCAATAGTTGTTTTATAGGTGTGTAAAAAAAAAAAAAAAATTACGGACGCGTTTAAAATTAGATTTAGGGCAAATCTATATATATAAAAGCGAAATACCACTGACTCACTGATTCATCACGATTTCTCAAAAACTACTGAAGCTGGGATCATGAAATTTGGTAAGATGATAGTTTGTGTAATGTAGACGTCAGCTAAGAACGGATTTTTGGGAATTTAGATTTTAAGGGGGTAAAAGAGGGGTTTGTCCGTTGTATGCAACTTTTTTATGGAAGGGGATACGACTGTGAAATTGAGCGCAAACATTGCTTATTAAAAATAATGAAATATGAGGGTCATATTTTTGGAAAATTCCACTTACAAAAGGGGGGAGGGGGGGGGGTTGAACTTTGTATGGAACTTTTTTAATGGAACGGAATACGACTGTGAAACTATGCAAAAACTTTGCTTTTGACAATTAATGAAATATGTGATTCACATTAATGCGAAATTTTATTTGGAAAAGGGGGGAGGAGGGGTTGAACTTACTCACTCACTCACTGATTAATCACGATTTCTCAAAAACTACTGAAGCTGGGATAATAAAATTTGATCAGATGATACTTTGTGTAATGGCGAGGCGTACTAACTAAGAACGGATTTTTGGAAATTCACATTTTAAGGGGGTAAAGGGGGGAATTTTCTATGAAAAGAAAACGGCTGTGAAATTGAGTACAAATATTACTTAATGAAAATTATGAGACCCGTGTTTCATATATTTGTAAAATTCAACTCGCGTGGGGGGGTAGGTTGAATTTTTGGATGTTTCTAGATGAATCACGCCTTAACGACTGAATGGATTTGGGTAAAATTTGGCATACAGGTGAACAAGACATGAATTACAAAATAGGCAACTTTTATCCCAGGAAAAGACTTATAAGCGGGCGGAGCCGCGGGTAAATGCTAGTTCAATAATAAAATTAAAAATTCAAAAAATAAACGGCATAGAACATTTCAACGACGATATGCACTTGGAAAATGAGTAAAACGCAATACCCAAAGTATCACTTACCCTTTTCGAGGAAGTCGATGAGCCTGCCGGGCGTCGCGATGACGATCTCCACTCCGCGCTCCAGGCAGCGGCCCTGCGGACCCTTCGGCGCTCCACCGAACACACACGTGTTGCGCACCGCCACATTCTGACCGAAGTCCGTCGCCACCTGCCGATATTACA
The DNA here is from genome assembly GCA_905332985.1 of Mimas tiliae. Taxonomy (NCBI): domain Eukaryota; kingdom Metazoa; phylum Arthropoda; class Insecta; order Lepidoptera; family Sphingidae; genus Mimas; species Mimas tiliae. Next base: position 1,687,653 of record HG995249.1, read on the forward strand.
TGTAGGTAGGCTATGTTGTAATTATATAGCTACACTACGTAATGCAAAGCCTATTATCGACTAAAAACACAACTAAAATATGTGCAAAATATATTAAGATGGACTGAAGTTGGCTTGGAAAAAAATAACTACTATTTGAGCTTAGCTTCAACCTGGCCAAGTAATTCAGTAAATATGCTTATAATAAGCACAATATTGCTTGGTCCGCCTGACGTCACTGGCACATCACTGTTATTGGTTTCAGAGACTTTAAGTGATGCAGAGCGCGGTTGAAGTGGCCAATTTTATACAGGACAAATAAAAACACGCATATTGACTGCATTTTACAAATACCATAACTAGCAAGTTTACAATTGACTATTGAATGTATAATGGGGACATCTGCAAGTAGCAAAGACAGGTGATTAGTTCACATTAGTGGAACCATATCACCTTTAATCCCAAATGGGCACTGTCCTAGTGTTATTAACTCTCTAATTGTTTACTGATTAGTGACTCCAACTGGCTATGAACGTCTCAATCAACCATGCTAAATGTTGTTACTTGAGTTAAAGCTAGTTTAGCTTAGTTCTTGGTCGACAACAGGATTCAAAGTGTTGATTGTTTTAGCTGAACCAGTAAGGATATTATAGTGAAGGCTATTATTAAAATATTTACAGTTTTATAATTCATCAAAAGATCTTTACATTTGAAACAATGTAAATCATTCAATTCTGAATGCACAAAAAAACTAGTGGCACAAGACTTGATGACGCGAATCATTTTAAATTAGAATAGCTGTACTATGACTGAGCTATTTGTATAACTAAGTTATGGAAAGTGTGGTTGCTATTTTGATTGCACACCTGGTGCTAAGTACAGTGGAAGTATAATGGCACTTTATAATGAATTAAGCTATTCATTGAAATTATCAGGAAGATAAACTGCAACATTGGCTATTCAGGTAATATAATCAAGCCCATTGCTTATTCATACTTAATATTGTTTAAAAAAATGGCATCCATACTTGCATGTTTATTTATCAATTTTAAGTATATAACTTCTTTAGTTTTTTACTTTTATCCAAACCAGTTCAACACATATTTATTGTATAACTAAATACTTTTGAAACCAAAAAAATTGTTTCTACATAAATATAAATCAATGAGTAAATATATTTGCCAGCACTATTTACTTTGAAATACGTTATTAGAAGAATATACAATTGGGAGTACAAATACAGCATAAAAACAAAAAAATATAATCTACTAATGTAAATGAATCATAATCAACATAATTCCCTAACCCAGTGGTCAGCAAACCATGGCGTGCAAACGACATTTGACATTTAACAGCCCCCGTGGCGCAGTGGGTGAGCAGCCGTCTGCAAAGCGTGAGGCCGTGGGTTCGATTCCCGCACAGAGAAAAATGTTTGTGTGACCCACAAATATTGGGTGTTATGAAGTTCCTGATACCCACAATACAAGTTAACCTAATGTGGGGTCAGGACTATGTGTGTGACTGTTGGGTGTTTTTATTTATTTACATGAGGCTCTCTGGCAACTTCAATATGTTGTTGCCACATCACTTTAGGAATCAATGTTTTCAATTAGTATGCCTGAATGGCCAAATTAGAAACTATGAGGAATAGCAAAAAAAATATTTTAGGTTTGGCTCTTGAGAAATTTCAACTGTTATACTGAAATTTGACTGAGTTTGCTGGCCACTGCCATAGATTATAAGCATTATTAATCAGTATATAGTATAGCTACTTATTTCATCACTTTCTTCTTAGTAAATAATTATGAGTATGAAAGAGATAAAACATTGGTCCATCAATGATTAAAAATGTTTACAGGCAAGACCAATTTGAAGGGAAATACAACTATTGGCTTGGAAAGATAAAAAAATAACTTTTTCTAATGCCCCCATTGACTACATGAAAATAATATTGGCAACACACATAGGAAAGCTGTAAAGTGAAAGTAAGCACACTAAAACTAGTGGAGGTAACATAAAAAAAACTGTGCTAAAACACTAAAATCAAGGTTACGTTCAGAAACCTCACCTAGCAACAATAAATTTTGATCAAAGGACATTATTTGTATAATTTCAAAGTTTCCAAATATTTGCAATTAGGTTTTCGAACATAGCCTGCCTGGGTAAGCTAACATCTACATGTGATAATTCAATTGATTTACAATGTCCAAGTCCCGGGGATCGTCGGCCATCTCCGCAGCGATCCCATTCATTGCGATCAACGTCTGGTGCACAATGGGAAACAAATTTACAATTTAGATACACAAGTTATAGATAACATATTTTTATGGCAGGCATCATTCGTTATTTTACTGATATTTTTGTGTGTATGAATTATTAATGTTTCTTTCTGATAGTTGAATAAAGACATTCAAATTTCTGACATTAACAAAGGCCCTGTGGAATTGACTTTAGATTATTAAGGAACACCAAACATGGCATTATTAATATGCTAAGGGTATAAAAGTAAACAAACAAGTAAAAAGTCAAAAGGTAACCTGTTGGATTTGTTGAGCCAGCTCCCTCGTCGGCGCCAGTACCAGCACGATGGGGCCTTCGCTACGTAGCAGTCGCGGCTGATTAATGATATGCACAATAGCAGGCAATATGTACGCCAGTGTCTTTCCTGACCCAGTTTGCGCTATCCCCACCATGTCTCGCCCAGATAAGGCGATCGGCCACCCTTGAGCTTGGATTGGCGTTGGGTTCGGAAACCCTTGCTTCAAAATCTCTTTCATAGCGTAGTCAGGGAAGCCTCCTTCCTCGAAAAACATACTCGGGGCAGGAACGTCTCGGCCCTTCACCGTGATCTGATGCTGGCTGCGGTATGCTTCAATCTCCGCCTGACTCCGCTGTTGGACGTTCGGGTGCGGAACATAGAAATTCTTCTGGAAAGGCGTGAGTACAACATTGTCCCAGCGTATTTTGCGGAGGTTGACGCCGGGCTGATCGTTCTTGAAGCTGCCGCGGAAGTCGTCGCGGCCGCCGCGGCTGCTGAACCCGCGCCCACCTCGACCTCCGTCGCGACCCCGCGGCCCGTCCCTGCCGCGCCCGCCGCCGAATCGGCTCGTGCCCCGATCTTCCGATCTATCGTTCGATCGACCTCCGCGGCCCCCGCCTCGACCACCGCGTCCACCGCCACGTCCGCCGCGCCGTTCTTCGTACCTGAATTAAACTTCCTACTTACAAACAGTTCTAGAATGTAAAAATAGGACAATAGAAAAATGCCAACTTACATGATGCTTTAGTTTAGAAACTGATATAGAAACACTTTTTCTAATTAAATCGACTAAAGTATTGGTGTACTTTGGTTGTGTTTGTATGCGATATTTAACTAATAACAAAATAAAAATGAAAGGCGCAAGCAAAGAATCAAATGCGACTTTTTGCTTTAGCTATTCGGGCGCCATATTGAATTAGCGTTGTTGTTAGAGTTGCCAGTGCCCAGTTGCCACCATTACGAATAATTAGTGTCATTATGTTTCGTATCAAAACCCCCCAGATTACGGGATTTTTACAAGAAAAAGTTTTCCTAGAAATCGCTTTAATAGGTTAAGTAGTTACGTAACTGGTATGTGAAAAGAAAAAGGAGGTATCCTAAAAAAATATTTAAGGAGTAACAATTTAACAATTCTAATTAGACAAACCGGTAAAAAAACTGCCCAAATTTTTCTTTTTATTCTTCTTCCACATTGATATATTACCTATTCTTCCACTTGCAAGGACAAGGATAAATAAAATTGTCTATATCGGCAACCCCGGCCTTTTTTTTACTCCGGCGGAGTTTGCAAAGGTAACAAAAACCATGCAGCCGCGATGCATTTTTCATTTTATTAATTACAAAAAATCTTAAAATATTTCAAAGTAACATTAGTTGTCGTTAAAAACAATGAACAATATGGTGTGTATGTAATATTTATGCAATATTCTCATAGCCCATAGGTTAATTGAACTACTACAACGTCAACATATTAGGTGTACCTACATACATCTTTTAATACCCTCGTAATATTTTGTAATAAATACAAAATGGCTATAACATCGCATTCACTACAGCGCATGGTCGTATAATATTATTGTAATCACTCCCTCCCTTGAGATATTATCGATTTAATAGTAGATAGGGTACCTACCTACTTCACAGCATATATTAGGTAAACATTTAATATCAAGGGTTTCGTCAGAATGGACGTTTCTGTGCCTGTTTTCGAGAAACCCCATCCTTGTTTAAGTGTATTAGACTGGACTAGAAACATTCAGCGATTACAAAACGAGGCTAGGACTCGACGGTTCGAATCTTACGAGCTCAGACAGAGAGCTAATCAGTTGAGAAATGAAACTACTGTCACGACTAGATGGGATAATTACGTTAATAACGAATTAATAAGGGATAGGTGAGAAAGGCCGTCAAAGCAAACCCTTATTGTGAAGTTGCAACTTTGGTATGAAAATGTTTATAAAGTAGGTACTTAATAAGTTATTTTTGTCTTACAATAGGATATTTGAGGTCCAATCATGGCGAGAGAAGCAGAGGTTCACGAGAGAATGCGTTAGAGATGAAATCAGGGCGCTCAAGGAGGAAAAGAATGCGACTGAACTCCATTTGGAGTCCCTGCAGGTGCCTCTGATGGTCGTGTCGCAGTGTCTCTCCAACCGAGACCAAAGGGTGCCGCCGGAACTGACCAGGGACCAGCTCGGAGAAGAACTTAAGAAGGTTATTTTCAATCAATTACAGGCGCACATAATAATATATTGCTACAAATTAGGGCAATGCCTCGGCGTGAAACACTCCAGTGCCGTAGTTAGAGAGAGGACTGGGGGGTCATCTTGACAGGATCGTCTCTATATACAAAAAATACATATCCACTTACATCATCAGTACCTAAGTGATATAAAAAAAAACATGAAAGAAGCTCATTATAAATTCTAGCATACCATCCTTATTTTAATTTATAGGAGCTGCACATAATAGAGAACAGCAAGCGCGTCCTAACTGACGTGTGTCACATGGGCTGGGAGAAGCTGAAGGAGCTGACTAATGTTTTCTGCCGGCTTGAGCGCGAGATACAGAATAAAGACGACGCCCTTGACTTAGAGTACCATGTGAAAGACTTAAACAGAGACTGCTCTGATATATCGTACAAAGTGGACCCAACCAGGGTACCACCACAGTGAGTTTCGCCTAATTAAAATTAATTAACAACTATTCAATTAAGTTTTTTAAATGTATGCTTTTCAGAAATTAGTGGTGCTGATGTCACGTATCTAGAAGCAAGTATTTGACATTTCTACTTCAATGTTTTTTAGTTTCAGACGTCGTGGTGTATCTCGTTCTCGTTTCATCATGGTGTGCAGAATAATATGGAATACGGACGTAACGTTACATAGCTTATCCTCTTCACAATTCGTGCAATTACACGAAGAGATATTAAATGATCTATTCGTTAGGATATTTTAAACTCACGCAAACAGATGCACCGTGAGGCTTAAAATCAATAACCCGTAGTGAAATAATTAAAACTGTGCAGGACAATGACAGAAAAAAGTTACGTGCACTGCATAGAAAATACGGTCAAGATAGCGGAACAGTTGATGGCTGAATCGAAAGGACTACGGGAGACGATGTTCAGGAGTAGAGAGCAGGCGCGCAACCAGATGTACGCGCAGTGCCAGTCAGTGGAAATGGTTATGAGAAGGAGGGTCTACGATATCCAACGCGCACGGAATGAGATGGAGTGGCAGAAGTATAAGGTACAGTGATGCTAGAAAGTAAATTAAGCGATCATAGGATACGATTCTAAACATGAGCTCAAACGCATATAATGTAAATTGCCCCAGAAATATGCGTAGTATGTGCGAACGCGAATGAAAGTTCATGGTTTTCATAGTTCATTTCAATTCCTACTTCATTCGTTTTTGAAATAACAATTGAATGGTCTTTTCAATCTTTCGACAGGTGTGAATAACTATACCAATGAGATTTAGTGGTTAATTTTTGGGGCTCCGTGTCCAAGATTTTTCTTATTAGCTTTAGATGCCGAGACGAGCAGGTCGCTCGCCTGATGGTAAGCGTCACGACTGCTCATAAACAGATGCAACACCAATCAGAACTTTAAATTATGAAGTACATACTGCATGGCAACGAACTGCGCTCGTCATCCTGAGACATAAGGTGTGAGACGTATCTCATAATAATGCCCAGTAATTTCACTGGCTTCAATGCCCTTTAAACCGGAACACAACAGTGTTTACACACTGCTACTTGGCGGCAGAAATAGACAAAGTGGTGGTACCTACCCAGGCAGCCTCTCGCATACGAGGGACCTACCACCTAGTAAAACATGCAAAGATGCAGAAACATTTTGATATTGTTTTCATTACAGTTAGAAACCAACATGGAGAAGGTCGACAGAGAAATTGAATCACTACGCGCAGCTGTAGCAGATAAGATCAACCCCAAGAAACTAGTTGAGACTCGATTGGAAGTGCGCACACGGAGACCAGTACTGGAGCGAGTGCAAGTAAGAACAAAATTCTTATAAAAGAACTTAATTTCTTACGTATTGTTTATCGTCCTCTAAGTAGCTTGAAGTTTGAGACAACACTATTAGCCCTGTATGTTGTCTCACTACTGGATTTATTCCACCTAACCCTTTAGTTGTTACTAATTAGAAGGGTTAGGCCTTAGTTCACCAGTATGGCCTAATATGAATTGGAAGACTTCACGTATCGCTTTGAAATTCTTATGGACAATTATCAGGTACGCAAGTTTCTTTCATCATGAAATCAAATCATAATAGACAATGAACTGTACCTACACACATATCTAAATTCGAAATGTCAAGTGTGTGTCTTGAGAGTTTGGATCATACCCTCAGTCTCGGTACTTTGTAATTATTCATAACAGTATCTTACACCTATATAAAATAGTTTACATACGAATACTTATTTCAGGATCAACCGATGCGCGGTCTGATAGAAGAGTACGAGCGAGTTAACATGAGTTACAACATGCTGGAAAAGAAATTGCAGGATGCATTGTAAGTTTTATTTTATATTAACAAGTATAGAGTCCTGCAGCATTATTTTTCACCCCCGACATTAGATGTTTCATAATTCCCGAAAATTTCACTGTCCGTCAGACCGGTTTTCCAAGTGGTAGAGAATACAATAATGCTTACACTCTGCTACTTTCCTCTACAAAGCAATGGTATACACGTAATCTACTGTTCAAGGACCACATATCACGGGATGTACAACCATCATCAGAGAGTAACCAAGGACCTGCAGTATAAGAACCAAGCTCTGGAGACTGACAGAAGGCTGATAGAGATACGGAAACCTCTTCACCCTATTAACGAAACCGACTTCAAGAGAAATGTAGGATATTGTCATATGGCGGATGAGTTGTGCCCTGAGTAAAAATATTGACAACTGAGAGGCACACCTTTCTATACCCCCGTTTCAAATGGATTTAATAGTGATTGCCGATTATAAATTCATTTGTGCTTCAAATATGCAGTAATAATGCAAACGCATTGATTTTGCAATGTATTGGTCATGGTTTTGGACCGTATTAAAGGTCGTAATAGCTATTAGATTCAATTGACGCGGAGTTTTCTTACTAATGTACTCACTAACACGAGACGATTGAGGTCATAGTAGCCTTTTTGTGTTTGGTTTATATAGCCCACCGACTACTATTGTGCTACCTAAAATAGAGATGAACTAATCTTATGTACTTTTTGTCTATGAGATAAACTTAGCCAGTTACAGTTTTCCTAGGGTGGCCGTTTTTCCAGCGTTATGACTAGGTATAACGTAGGAACTCGTCAAGTTGAATGTTTTTTTTGTTTATTACATTTCGATGATAAACTGAAATTGACCTCAGCCATCTCATAATATTATAGCACTAGGTAATATATTTTATCACACATTTCTTCAGGATTTAAGCTTTTCAGTTCAATTGCAGTGATTTATGGAGCACGTGTGACCCGAATTATTAATTCTCACAAGCATCACTAAGAATATAATTTAAATAACATTATTCTGTATCAATTAATATTTAATTATAAAAATAACGTAACAAGCACAGTGCACTTAAATACAATAATGTTGAACAGAAGTGTTTAAATTAAATTAAAATTAATTAATACAATTATTAAATGATATAACGATAACAAAGGGATCCATAGCGAATACCGGGCCGAATAATAGGACAAGCAGTCTTTATCTTAAAATTATTTTCCACACCAACAAATCCTAAATACGACCCTATAGGAACATGTTATAAGAAAAGTAGATGATAAGATTTACCACATTAGGATATCTACCACATAGCATAAAAATATAAAATAAATAAGATTTGTGACCATTGTTTATAATGTGGGATAGTGCCCCTAAATATGATGCTGGATGCGGGTCTGGCCTGAATTGACAAATGACAAATAATTTTAGTTTAAATTTAATAAAATTATAGTAACAATCAATCCTTTAATAGTATTGCCAATTTTTTTTCCAAGCGCACCAAAATCAGTTAAATAAAACACTAGATCAAGGTTTTTTCGCCAAGTCCCACAAACGCTAAAACTGACGTTCTGGAATAAAAAAAAAGGTAATTTTTGGCATTCTCAAAATTGTTATTTCTTTCAACGGTATTCTGGATATAATAAACAAACAATAAAATTATACCCTTAATATAATAAGCCGAAAACGTGAACATAATTGTTAGCATGACCAAAACCACTAAACAAACAAATTTATGTTTGTTTAGTAGTTTATAATTTACCCAGTAGGGGGAGGACCAGATCTAGCTCCATTAAGTTGGCACCACTGTCCGTTAATAAGAAGCGAAGTCAGATATCATATAAATTAAAATAACAATTATGTGAGATGCAGCTTGAGACAAGGAAATAAAGCAAAAAAACATAAGATATTTGGCAAAGTGCACTTAAGTAGTCTTAATATATGACAATTTACTTATGTTAAATTACATTCGGTATAAATGCATTTATGGTCAATTAAATAAGTTCCATTTTAAATAATTTACTATTTAGAATGTTGAATGCATTTATAAGATTAAATAATGTAAACACCTTACCTATAGCGGGTGTAAGAAACACTTCCGAAAACGAAGGCAGGTGGTTGTTCTGGTAATTACAGACCCGAAACAAAAAAAAAACGCTCCATAAATCTTTTTATACTTTTTTCACACAATCATTTTTGGATAAATAGAATGAGTTTTATTCAATTAATAATTAAAATACTATTTTTCTGAATAACTTAACGCTCGGAGTCATCCGTGCCGCGCCGATGTACCTACTGAAAATTGCGCGCGGATCATTGACCTCGTGTTTAGCATTCTGCTTTAAATTAAATTGTAGGCTTCCTTTTCCAAAATGGCAAGTAAACAGCTTTTTCCTTTTATGTTAAGGTAGAGTTTTATTACCGTTTCGGCTTCGGAAGCGGTCCTCTTACACCCGGTATCTCATGTACTAAAATTTGATGTTATATTATGATACAGTAAAATGACATAAATGATGCGCTTCGGCAATGTTCCGTTTTTACGAATTAAGTAGTACTAATCATACTAATATTATAAATGTGAATGTAAGCTTGTTTGTTACGCTTTCACGTGAAAACTACTTAACCGATCAACATAAAACTTTGTACACATATTCTTGGAGGTATAAGAAAGAACATAGGATACTTTTTATGGAAAAAATATATCTATTTGTTTGTTACGCTTTCAAGCCTAAATCACAGAACCGATTTTGATGTAAAGATAGATGGGACCCTGGAGACGGTTATAGGCTACGTTTTATTTCGGAAAAGTCTATTCACGCGGGCGGAGTCGCGAGCAAAAGCTAGTATACAATAAATGCCCGCCATCCAGTTCCAGTCAGTCACTCAAAAGCGAAATAATCACACACTATTGTAGTATAAAATTTATATTATGCTACCCTCAGGACGCATGTGTTTTCGAAGTATCAAAAGATTGCCGAAGCGCATACTTTTAATCGTAATAGTGTATGTACCTTGCCTATCTATATTAAACTAACGCCCGAATAGTGAAACGCTACTCAATGATCAACTGCCTAAGAGGTACTTATTTTCATAAAAAAATTACAGTTATAAGGCACTCAACATGTGTTACGCGATCTTAAATGCTTGAATTGCGTTTAAGTATTCGGGCGTTAAAGTTGCTAGTACAACATGAAATTTATATGTATTTGGGATAAAGCTTTGTTTGGCGCAAGTTTAAATAACTTAATTTTGTGACCATGACAGATATTTTTCTATTAGTTTGCTATTTGTGCAATACTCTAACATAAATAATATGAAAACAATTCACATTTTAATGAAATAGAATTAGCAATGCTAACGATGTACTTAAAATTATTAACACTGTCATAAAAAAATTATTGCCATAAATACTTGTAATTATAGGGTATACATTAACTAACCGCCGATTTCACAAAAAAAAAATTAGTTTCCGAGTCTCCTGATCGATACTCTATATAATATAACCAATAAGAATAGGGATTTCTTAGGTTTACGCGAATATTACACATTGAAATAAAACTAGTTTATACGGATTTTATCGCGGTTTAATTTTTATTTTAGTCCCGACGTTTCGAAAGCTTTTCAGCCTTCGTGGTCACGGGAGAGACTGACTGAAACGTCGGGACTAAAATAAAAAATAAACCGTGATAAAATCCGTATAAACTAGTTTTATTTCAATAAGAATAGGTTTAACAGTTTGATAGGCACGTGTACAAATTACATAGTTTGATTGGTTGATTTCCGGTATCGATGTGGAGATTTGAATTCAGTTTGTTTATTGAAATCGGCCGTAAGACGCTTGCACTTTTCGCCATGCGCATTCGTATCGTCAGTAGATTTTTCAAATAATTTAATATTGTCCCATAAAATATACAAAACTGAAGTTTTACATACATCTTACTTGCATGATGCTGTGTTAAATTCTATAAGTTTTTTTTAATTATGGCCGATTACATATTTATTTATTTTTTATTTTATAGTATAGGCCGGCAAACGAGCAAATGGGTCACCTGGTGGTAAGTGATCTCCACCGCCCATGTACGCCCACAATACTAAAATAATCATGGGCGCGGTGCCGACCTTAAAGGAAAGGGATAAGTTAGGGATTGGGAAGGGGAGGGGAATTTGGGCCTCCAGATATCTCACTCACCGTACGAAACGCAGCAGCAAGCTGCTACTTTACGCCGGTTTTCTGTGAGACAGTGGTAACGACCCGGACGAGCCGGCCCATTCATGATGTAGACAGAACTGTCTACAGCGTGGCTCTACCACTCTTTAAATGTTACATGTTTTGATTTTAATTATCCAATTAAGTATTTTAAAGAGTCTACCATCAAGCAGTTTTTTTTTTTATTAGATTGAATGACGAGACGAGCAGGTCGCTCGCCTGATGGTAAGCGCCACGCCTGCTCATAATCAGAAGCAACGCCACACAGAACTTTAAATAAAGCACTGCATGACACTGGACTGCGCTCGTCACCCCGAGACATAAGGTGCTAAGTCTCATAATGTCCAGTAATTACACTGGCTTCAATGTCCTTCACACCGGAACACAACATATGTATATTACAATTAAACAGTTTTTTCTAATTTTAAAATCTGGCAACCCTACACTAGGATACAAAAAGTATACTATCGACAACGCAATTTAAACAGTGTTTGTATCTAATTATATAATTTGGCAACCCTGTTTGTAGACATGCTGTCTAGTGTCTACGCCTACGGTCTGACATTATGCCCATGTACTTATTGATATGCATGCACACACAAATGCGAATAAGTACGCGCTTCTTCATGAAAAGCATAAACTATACTAAACAGTACATAGTATGTTAGGCAACCCAACTGTACCATTCAATGTCTTATGGAATGTACTATAAATAATATGTAATACCATAAATCATAAGTTCTTACCACAAACCTCCATTAGGTATATCCACTGAAAAAAACCGTCAACAACAGAAAAATAATGTACTTCATTAATAGGGCTGCCATCACGGAGTTTATTTACAACAAACAAAAAAACCTTGGACTTTTGACTGAAAAATAATGTTTTCCGCAAACGATTATTATAACCTTTGAATTAATAAAATTACCTTTTTATAATAATTTTATCCTGGAACGGTAAAGTGCACTGCATCTGGTGGTATGTACAGTGCAATATAAATATATTGAGATATGTTACAGGTTAGGTTCGTTGCCAGAAGTAACTAGATATACACTGGGTAACATGACCCAAGAGAACGAGCCACTATGTCTGGTTTTTCACTACATGTACGTAATCACTATCCAATAACATACAAATATGTATTAGATACCCTCCCACCAAAAACTTTTTACCCAGGTTTATTGTAAATGTCCTTTCTGCTTTATAAAAGGGCCAAATCCAAAGAATCTAGGACGGATGGCAACCCTGTGTATTAACAAAAAATCACAACACCTGCAGGTCAGGCTTAGGTCCCACTTTCTCATACGCTTCCTCCAGGAGTGAGCACACCAGATATATATTCTCATCATTCAACTTCCTACTTGCGACAAGCCGTATAGAAGGTTCCGGACAGTTTTGTTCCACGTCCCTAAGGTATGCTGCTAAGGCCATGGCCACTCCTTTTTCAAGACAATAGTTCGTGATATTACGAAGGTAGGAATGCTTCAGACGGTCTGTGAGATCCTTTTTAAGGTATACATGCTTGATCGGAGACAACTCATCACCCCGGGAAGTGAAGTTTTTCAGTTGGGACAGAGCTCTGGAAGAAATAAGATTGTTTAACTTAGGTAAGCATTAGGGTTTTTATTTTCCTTGCTTGTTCGTATTCGTGCAGAATTTTGCGACACAAAATTCCTGTGAGATTTTCAATTTCCCTAAAATAGGAACCCAGGAAAAACTCATGTAGTTATTATATGGTTATGATTGATTCACGTTATGACTGTTCTTGGGAATACTAAAAGATTTGTGTCATTTAAAGAAAGTTGTCATAAATAACCAAGACATTCTCTAAGACCATTTCCATGGCGTGCTGGTAATGATTAATAGGACAGTGAATTGCAGTATATACGCGATTTCTTGTAAAGTGTAATGTTGTTTATGACCCCTAGTACATGGTAAAATTAGATGAAAGGCTTTAATTACTTCTCGTCATAAAATGGATTTGAAAATCTACCATTATCAGTAATCAGGAATGAATACTCACTTGCTCAATTTCTTGGAGTTCTCATTCAACTCCTCAATGATGCAGGGTTTGTCCTCGATGATGTCTAGAGCTGAAATCGCGGCCTGAGTCAACATAGGCGGCAACGACGCACTAAAACAGTAACCTGTGGACGAATGATGCAATATTTTATTTAAGACTGATTAGGTACGAGTACTGTAAATCGCTTATTTCCACGGTTTGAAATTACAAGATAAATGTCTCATGATATTTGTAAATATGTTTCTTAATTGATCACGCTTTAATGGCTAATCGGATTATGGTGAAATTTGTCATACAGGTCTACCTGTTATGGTCTAACCGTGACCTGTATTTAGACATAGGCATCTTTTTATCCGGAAAGAGAATCACGCAGACGGAGCTGAGAGCAAAATCTATTATGTTGGTAAATAAAAGTTAGCACTTGCCTAGTCCAGACAGCCGCTGGTGTTCGACGATAAAATGCGTGCCGGCACAGAACCCGCCCACACTCGCGAACGAGTGTTCCAACGATCCCACGATCAGGTCGATGTCGTCTCGTGGAATATTCAGATGCTCTGTGATTCCGCGTCCATGCTTGCCTAGAACCTATGGTACATCAAAATACTATTAAAATATTAAAGCTACATGAAGGATTGGATATAATATTATTTGTTTCCTGTTCAATTTGCGGTTGTAACATTTAGGTACTGCTGGAAAACTCCGTCAAGGTTGTGGAAAACGTATAATTTTTAACAGGTGAAAAATTCACAATTTGACGCATAAGTACCTATATTTTATTGTATGTTTCAGAGTGATGATGATAATTCTATTAGCTTTGAAAGATTATAGCTCAAAGTTGGTACCATTTCAGAGTTTCCAAGATAGATTGAAGATAGGGTTGAAAGACCAAAGCTTCGTCATTTATGATAAACTCTTTCTTTGCAGAGCAAATTAAGTTGTTTTGATGTTCAAGTACATAAATTGTCAATCCAATTCTAATATTTGATCAATTTATTATAACACTTCACCCATATTATAGTCTTTACTATTAGGATGTTTAAATAATACTGATTAGGCCCATATTACACTGACATACTTTGAATAAGAATGAGGTACGAATTTTAACAAAGCTCTAATTTTATTATGTTGGTGTTAAATGTTACAAATTGTTCAAGAAAACAGGTCACGCTATAACTATGTGAGAATTAATTTACATACATTGAATACATTCCATAGACCTATCAAGGTAATGTGAAAAATTAAATGATTTAAAATAATAATTTGTTATTTTATGAGCATTTTGAGATACATACCATCAGTAAACAAAACCTTGTTTTTAAGGTTCCGTATAAAAAGAAAGAATGAAAGAAGGAAGTTTATTCAGCTATATACTGCAGTACTGCACAAGCAATTCTTTTTAATGATAAGCCCACTGTCTAAGGCGACGTACGGACGTCCAGTCGGAGGACAGACAATTTTAAATCTTAAATAAATTAATGAAAATAAATAATTAACTAATTATTTGTTAGTATGTCCTTAGAACATAATTTCTGTGACAAATAAACCAAACTTATCAATGTAAGAATGTGTGTGAGTGCCAATGAAACCGTAATACTAAGCCTATGCCGCACTGTATGTCTATCTGTCTTGTTTTTCGCGTGTTACGATAAAGCGCAAAATTCAGTGTGTTATAAAATCCATGTGCATGCTAGGTTGCTATAGAAATTGACACATACGTCATATCTACTACATATATTATAGATGTCTGTGTGTAAAACTAACTCACCCCAATACTCAAGCTTTCATCGAGAATAATCCGTATCTTAAACTTCTTTGCTAACTCCACCACTCTGTTCAACGGACACATTTCTCCTGTATTGAGGTATATGGCCTCAACTATCAGGAATGATCGTTTGCGCGGGTTGATCTCCTTTTTTCTCGCCGCCTCAGTTATCAGCTGTTCTAGATGGTCCATGTCATTGTGTTTAAAATAATACACTTTGCTGCGAGAAGCGTCTAAACCTTTTTGGATTGCGAACCAGACGTTTTCATCTCTGGAAAAATGTTTTATCTCATCATCTAAAATTGTTCATTTTACTGTCATTTTAGTTCCTAAAATACAGAAAAAAAAATATGGATGTTAATTATTTTATTATTCTAACTAGTTGTTGCCCGCGGCTCCGCCCGCGTGAATGCCTATTTCCAGGATTAAGGTAGCCTAGTGGGCGCATCAAGCGAGTCCCGGTGAGAAACGCGCTTGACAAAATTACTAATTGCTATTAAAAAATAGGTTGATCGTAGAGGGTTGAAAATTTAGGGTTGTATGTATTTTTTAATGCTGTATCATAAAAAAATAAAACAAAAAATGTTAAAATAATAATTTAGCGATGGCCCACCCTTAACATTTAGGGTGATGAAAAATAGATGTTGACCGATTCTCAGACATACCCGATATGCAAACAAAATTTCATACAAATCGGTCCAGCCGTTTCGGAGGAGTATGGGAACGAACATTGTGACACGAGAATTTTATATATAAGATATTATCTAACTAATTAGAAACTTCATGGTGATATTGAAATACAATGGGATTCGATAATTTTGATACCTGTAACCCTTACTGCAAATGAAATCAGATATTAATCATAAGGCATATTTTGCTGCCAGATACCACAAAAAATATATTCTGAAGGTACGCATTATGACAAACAAGTTTTCAGGTAAATATGTTTGAGTGCACCTACTTCAAATATGTAAATGAATGCATTAAAGTATACACAAAACTAATTATAATTCTGTACCACCTTGAAGAAGTAACAATGTTTTATTCTTTTTACTTTCAATATAAGTTAACTGGACATAAACAATTCAATGTTTAATGTTTCAAGTTATTCACAATAACCTACAGATATTAACCAAAACCAATACTCCTAGAGTTCTTGAAGCATTATTTTTTTCATTAGCAATACTATAATCAAAAGTTACTCACGCAAACACAATATCTCCTCGCTTTGCATAAGATGGAATAGCACTGGCTATTGTTGAGAACCCATATGAGTACACACAAGTCTCCTCCACCTCTAGGAAATTGGCGAGGCGCTCCTCAAGCTCTAAATGCACGTCAATCGTGCCATAAAACCCTCGTGGACCGCACGATCCAACCCCATACTTCGCCATAGACTTCAGTGCACTCTCAATTATACATTCCTCTTTATCCATACACAGGAAACTTGTAGCACCAACATTTAACACATTATCATCAATTTTACCCATCACAGGAGGTTCCTCTACAATCATATCGTCTTCTACTAACGGTTTTGGATGCCATTCTATTGGCTTTTTATTGTACAACGTAGTGTACTCTTTAACTTTTCTTTTCGACCACAAATAATATGTTGAAATGAATACCGCTTGCAAGGCAATTATAAGGGTCCACCAACCAACCTATAAACATTTTAAAATTAGCATGGCTTAGCAACAGACCCATAAATATATATTTTATTTTGTTTATACTTACCATATCGTACATATCGACGAGGATCATTTTTAAGTGGTCAAATTAATAACAGGAAAAATAAGAAAATGACACGGTTCAGTTACAAGCTATTTATGAAAAAAAAACGCATCTGAACAGAAAAACTACAATTACTTTCCATAATATATAGTATAATACTCTTTGACAATTACATTGTCAATTTTGACAATTTACGAAAGTGTTGCAAAAAATTGAAATAAAGATAAAAAGAGTAAAAAATTCTAAAGAACGATTTTACTCACTGACGTAATAAAGCCAGCATTTTATTTAGATTGATTTCATCCTTTTTAATCGATTCGAAGCCACAGAACCAATGCACAGAACTGTTATTTTACTATACCGAATGCCGACCCTTAACAGTTGAGTTGTGGCTGGGCGTATATAAAGAGATACGGAAAAGCGTGCTGTGGGTTTAGTGCAAAGTGCAAATAGTGGTTTATTACAAAGAGTATGTAAATTTACGTGACTTTTGATCGAGAGTTTTGATCGACCTTGTGGGTTCAATGCAATTGGGGAAAGTCATCTAAAAAGCATCGTGCTGAAAGGAATTAAAATAAAAATTCCAACAAGGCCTTAAAATAGGTCAGACCCGTTTTTCATAGTTCTTGGAAAAAAAGAATTTAATAAAATAACTGATGATGTGGCTGTATGGGCTAGAACCCTTTGTCTTCCCAATAAAAGACAAAAAAAAATAAAAAGTCATAGGCTGCATGGTTACGAACCTTTGCCCGTTGGAGAAAATTTTACAAAAAAAATGACAATTACTGTCAATCACAGCTGTCAATTAGTGTCAAATGTCAATGTTTTTCTGGCGTTCGTCGTCCGTCGTCACAAAAATTTACATTCTGCAACATTTTTATCACTTTGATAGGTCAAAATGAATTTCGGTGGAACTTTGCGCCTAAACAAATTCGCATGTTTTACATTAGTGTTTATACTATTCCTAACAATATACTGGCGATCTGGCGGGTCAGTATACCCGGCGGACAAAAGTGACTTGATCAATATAAAAAATTTGCTAAAAGCCGCTATCCATGCGGCTGAACGGGGCGGAATCAAAGTGGCGGAAGGCAAGAACCACAAACTTAATATTAAAAGTAAGGGGAAGACTCTCGAAGGTGTTAACGATCCTGTAACTGATGCCGATTATGCCTCACATTGTGCGATGTATTATAGTTTAAAAAACACTTTTCCGAAAGTGAATATAGTATCAGAGGAGCATTCGAAAGGAGAAGCAGGATGCGAGGATCAGCCTGTTCTGGACTTCGAGTCTCCCATTCATGATAATTCGAATATAGACTATATGGTCGATGAACATGTTTTAGTTAAAGATGTTACCATTTGGATCGATCCTCTGGACGCTACGAAGGAGTATACTGGTATTAAGAACTTTAAAGTATTATAATTTAGGGTTCATTTTATGCTTGTCTCTTATAGCACCTGCATGTTATTGTTGGTTTATAAACCTGTGTACTTAGTTGAATTAGCTGCCTTATTCATCAACTCTTGATTTTACTTTAATTGTAATTACATCTACACAAGATGTTAATAGCCCAGGGTGGAGCTGATGATTCTTTTTGCTTAATAAAATTGAAATATCTTTAAAATTTATGATTATATTGTGATATAAATAAATATTATGTTTATAAATTCCAAATAAAGTAATAAAACACTGTACCGATACAATTCTATCAGACTTGCATTCATCATAATCTGTAAGTGTTTTGGAACACTTACCAAAATTATATTGTGTCCATTTTGATATAGATATTTTTTTTTACACACACTATGTTTCATCAGTCCTGAGTAAGGTTTAAATAATTTATTCCCAAAAAGACCACATCGCTTACATGAGAATAGCATTTTAACTTAAAGTAAGATTATTAATTTACAATGGTCACCGTGCACTCATTTAACATTTCATTGTTTCTTTCCCGTACCCATTAAGAAAGTGAATATGTATACCACTCATTAGTTACAAAAAAGTGATGGATTTTCCATTACGAGGTTTGTAAGAAAGAGTAAATGCTATTTACCCAACAAGATTTAATATATTCATATCTATGAATGATATAGATGCCTTGTTAAATTTTACTCAATATTCTGAAATAGGCCTTAAGAATGGTACTACCACTTATTAATCATGCTAATTAAATAATAATTAATTTGAAGGTCACCAAATATTATTACTTTCAGAGGGTCTGTACCAATATGTGACGACTATGGTGTGTGTTGCCATCAGAGGGGTGCCAGTTGTTGGTGTAATACATTATCCATTCCCAGCTCGTACTTTTTGGGGTTGGCACACTAAGAAGACATCAGCTAACATTCATGCGGTAGTTCATGTAAGTAAAACTAGCATATTATTATGCAAATACTGTGATTATAATTATATAGCAATTATAATAATATAAGTCTATATAAAATGCTTTATTTATGTATAGAAATAAAATACATCCAACAGTCACACAGATAGTCCTGACCCCACAATAGGATAACCTGTATAGTGGGTATTGGGAACTACGAAGTACTTTCGGTCCCACAACACCAATATTCACATGTTCTTTATAAATCTATCGTGTTCTATAAGTGATAGTGTTACAGTGCCTAGAGATAATCTATATACTTCCTTAAAATATTCTTTACTCAATCATTGAGTATGCAATTACTGAGAATTACCAAGTTAATTTTCGAGTGGTAGAGCCACACTGTTGACAGTTTTGTTTACAGCATGAATGGGCCGGCTCGTCCGGATCGTTACCACTGGCTTACAGGAAACCGGCGTAAAGTAGCAGCTTGCTGCTGCGTTTCGTACGGGGAGTGAGATATCCGGAAGCCCAAATCCCCTCCCTTTCCCAATCCCTTAATTATCCCTTTAAGGTCGGCAACGCACTCATGATCCTTTTAGTATTGTGGGCGTACATGGGCGTTGGAGATCACTTACCATCAGGTGACCCACTTGCTCGTTTACCGGCCTATGATATATAAAAATAAAAAAAAGTTAATTCCAAAATATATTACTGTTTATCATTCGGAATGTTATTATCACACGCAAATAAGCCAGCTATCTATTTAATATTTTTATTTACAGAAAGAAGAAAACAAGGAACACCCCAGAGTGGTCGTGTCACGGTCTCACCCTGGCACAGTGGCTAAGATTGCGACAGAAGCATTTGGTCCCAAAACCATTGTGACACCGGCAGCAGGTGCTGGTTTTAAAGTCATGGAAGTAGTGAATGGCACTTACGATGTATATCTTCACGCGACAGCTATAAAAAAATGGGACCTCTGTGCGGGAGATGCAATAATAAAAACAGTTAATGGTAACATGACTACAACAAAAGGGCAGCTTATAAACTATTCGTTTGATAGTGAGGTGAAAGTGACTGATGGCATTATAGTCACTAGATATGACCATGATTATTATTTAAGTAAGATGCCTAAAATTATGGGAGCTCTTACTTAGACATGCCAAAAATTTGCATTGGGTAATAGAAAAATCTAAAGTTGGAATGGATGTTTTTTGGTGTGATTTCGGTGGAGTTTGTTGAGGACATTCTTTTAAGTGGAGCATGGTGATAATCGTTTGAAGAAATATGAAACATTAACGCTGGCTGTATGATGTTGCGCAGGCGACAATGTACAGCGTTACAGTTAAGTACAATGTATACTGTTGCATATACTGTGATGAAGCTGCATAT
Organism: Mimas tiliae; assembly: GCA_905332985.1. Lineage (NCBI taxonomy): Eukaryota > Metazoa > Arthropoda > Insecta > Lepidoptera > Sphingidae > Mimas > Mimas tiliae. The sequence goes on from HG995249.1 coordinate 1,708,142, forward strand.
GGCAAATTGTTGAAACTAACATTTGACATTACTGTGTTTCGTCGCCTACCCGTGTTGCAGCATACACTTCGCCTTAACATTCGATTCGATTATTGATGCTTAAAAAGTGGAAGAATGCATCTACAATCCATTCTTCGTAAAATAGTCTGTGCCTATGATAGAATGCATAGCAATCTTGACTATAACCGACGCGGACACGTTAAATATGAAAATATGAACAAGTCTGTGTAACTGTTTGGTCAAAATAACAGAGAAGACTTATAAATAGTTAAATGCTATTCAATAATGAACTCTGAGCCTAACCTTGAGTTTTATGAGTTGAGTTTTTTATTAATTGGATATTAATTTATTTACAGATAGTTATTTAAATGAATTACATATATTTTTTGTAAAAATATAACAGTTTTTGGTGGAAAATATAAAAAAAATATTTTCGTTACAAATCCAAATTGTATTTTTTGTATTAGCAATTTTTTTGTGTTGGTATAAAGTAAGTTATATGTACTTACCTATAAGTGTTGTAATAAAATTAAGTACATTACAACAACAAATAAAAATAATAGATTTATAATTATATCTGCTGCACTCATGAGATATTGATTAACTTTGTCATTAAGTAATTTCTTGGAATTCTATTATTTTGAAACTCAGAAGCAAATTAATGATTTATGCTCCGTTACTGGGCATAGAGATGATCTTAATTGTCATATTTGAGTAGTAATCTAATCCTAAGAAATTATTTAATGACAATTAATAAATGACTTCTCGAATGCTGCAGTAAGATTACTAGGAGTATTAAATTTTGTTGTAAAAAGACTAATCTGTCTGTATTAACTTTGTAATCTGCCTCGGTGGCGCAGTTGTAATGCGTACGCGTTACAATTGAGGCTAACTCTGAGGTCTCGGGTTCGATCCCCAGGTCGGGTAAAGTGGTATTGGGTTTTTCTATTTCGAAATTCTCAGTATCAGCCCGGAGTCTGGAATTTGTGCCCGGTATGGCGATAGGCTCGCCCCCTATCACATCGTGGGACGGAGATACGCTCGGCGAAATGTGGGTGTACTAGTTACACCTCTGCCTACCCCTTCGGGGATTACAGGCGTGAGTGCGTATGTATATGTATATGTATTAACTTTGTAAAATTCGGGAAAAAAACTTTTTAAAATCTTACTAATATCTCGAATGTAAATGTTATTTTGATTAGTTGTTTATTGCCTCGGAGGTACATGGTGATTAATTTATTATCTTTTTAATTTATATAAAAGGTTTTGTAAAGCATATGTGAAATATAGTTGGTAATAATAAACTAAAAATGTCGATTTCAGATTTATAATTAGTAATAACATTAAATTATAATTAAATAAGCTCATTATAAATTACCTTAGTCTATTAAGAAGAAAATATAAAGTTGGTTTTGTAAATCTCCCCTCAAATGGGATTGTAAAAACGGCAGAAAATTGCAATATTTAAATATTACTCATGTATTGTCATAATATTCTAAATAATATGACGTGTTATTTGTTAAATAATAACTGTTGCACTCAGATATGTCAATTCACGTTGTCATTAATTCATTTTTGAGAATCCATTATTTCGATACTGACAGATAGTTAATACTTTATGCTCCGTTACTGTGTACAGATAATGTTTTATGCTCCGTTACTGAGTAAATAAATAATAATAATTGACGTCTTTGACGAATAATTTAATTCTAAGAAATTACTTAGTGATGATTCACAGTTATATAATAACTATATCTTAAGATAGTTGAGGTCTTAAGGGTGCGTCCACACCATTGTCACTGTACTGTAAATATATTTAGCAAAAGTATCACATATTTTTGTATACTTACATACATTTTTGTATATGTGGACCTTTCTTTACAATAACCTGAATTGTAATTTTAACACTCTTTTGAAATGAATAATAAGACATTGTAAGCAACATAGTATTTTCTATTGTAAAAATATTAGTAATTTCTTTGTCGCACGCTTATTGATATGATGCGTTGTAAAGTGTATACCCAATAGATATCGAGTTTGCTTACCAGCTAGTTGGCAGCAGCACAGCGAATGTAATGTTTCGAACTCGTTGAACTTAATACCAGGCAAAAATTTCAAGCAATATGGGAAAATCTGCGGTGTGGATGTGCCCTTAGTGAATATTTAATATATTTTTTTAATGCATAGGCCGGCTAACGAGCAAGTGGTTCACCTGATAGTAAGTGATCTCCACCGCCCATGTACGTCCACAATACCAAAATAATTATGGGTGCGTTGCCGACCTTAAAAGAAAGGAATAATTAAGGGATTGGGAAGGGGAGGGGGTTTGGGCCTCCGGATACCTCACTCACCTTACGAAACACATCGGCAGCTGTTACTTTAAGTCGATTTTATGTGATACAGTAAGTGGTAACTAAGTAGTCGAGCCGGCCCATTCATGCTGTAGACAACACTGTCTACAGCGTGGCTCTACAACAAATTATAAATAAATTATGCATATGTGTAATATACGGGACATAGAGCCGCTGTCGTGTGATTATCACATGCAGTAACGACGGAGCCGCCCAAAACAGTCCATAAATACAGAGACACTGTGTGTTGTGTGAACATCACATGCAGTAACGACAGAATCGCTGTGTTGTGTGTTTATCACATCCAGTAACGACGCGATCGCTGTGTTGTGTGATTATCAGATCCAGTAATGACGAAGTAGCTGTGTGCTGTGTGAACATCACATCCAGTAACGACGCGATCGCTGTATTGTGTGATTATCAGATCCAGTAATGACGAAGTAGCTGTGTGTTGTGTGATTATCAGATCCAGTAATGACGAAGTAGCTGTGTGCTGTGTGAACATCCCATCCAGTAACGACGCGATCGCTGTATTGTGTGATTATCAGATCCAGTAATGACGAAGTAGCTGTGTGTTGTGTGAACATCACATCCAGTAACGACGTGATTGCTGTGTAGTGTGATTATCACATCTAGTAATGACGAAGTAGCTGTATGTTGTGTGAACATCACATCCAGTAACGACGCGATTGCTGTGTAGTGTGATTATCACATCCAGTAATGACGAAGTCGCTCTGTGTTGTGTGATTGCCACATCCAGTAACGACAAAGTAGCTGTGTGTTGTGTGAACATGACGTGTTTCCTCCTTCCTATAACTTGGGATCCTTTAAACGGAGTGTGAAGAAGCAACTAAGCAGGCCGGCATAATTCTGCCGATCTGCAATAGTGTATCTGTAATCTGCAAATTCAGTGTCTATCGTTGGTCGACAGTATTCATGGATTGCGCTATACTTACCATCAGGTGTAGCGTAGTCACTTTGCCGAGCCAGGATAAAAAAAAAAAGTAACGACAGCTCTGCTAAAATGATTCCGTAATACGTAGTAGCTGTGTGAACGGGCTGTAGGTGAGTGGCCACTTCCAAGAGTGGATTTCTGTATAGGTACAAGATTGGTCCTGCTTTCACACTCAATAGTTAGTACGTCAAAATTACATAGTCAACAATTGAGACCCAATTTAAGTATGAATCTAAAAATATACATACAGGCAGGGTAGGCAGAGACAATTTATAAAATATGAATGATAAATACGCATGTTGACATACGTTATCTGCAAGTGATCTCATTACATAATAAGATATTGTGTTCTGAATACAGAGTCACGTATGATATTGCTCAGTGGTGTTGTAAAGGCGTAGGTAACACGTCGGTGTTTTACATTTTATGTCTCTGTATCATCAAGCGTCATGAGTATTACTTACGCCCATATTCAAGATCAACATTTATGTGAGCTCTTTGCCAAGTGTCGATTTTCGTATACGTGTTTGGTTATATTTTGTTGGCGTTAAAAATGTACCAATCGCGTATACTGAATTGGCTTTGAGATAGAGTAAGAAATAGTGTAGTAAGAGAACGGTAAAGTGGATGTAGTGACAAAGATCGATAAAGGAATACCGAGATGGTTTGGACGTATAGAGGATTGATGGCTCGTATTTACTCACTGAGAACTCGATAGTAATGTTATCAATACGGGGGTTAACCTACGCAGTAGTTCATTTAGTTAATTGTCTGAATGAAACCGACAAGAAAAAAATTAAAAAATGAAAATGAAAAAAAAACGATGGACCGACGTCGCTTCCCGCGATTGGTTCGTTAGTCGATGCTCGTCGTCTATTGGTCACTGAACTGCCCCCACTGGCCTCTACTATACAGCAGTTTTCAGAGACTAGGTTTCAGACTATTAAAGGGGCTCACGTCGGGTAGGTGGCCGATCGTAAAAATTACAAGCCAAATCTTTTTGTAACGTGTTTAATGGGATGACTGTGAATGGGATAAGCAGGTGGAAGGTATAATAAGGTATCAGACTAAAATGGTGACGGGAGTTGTAGAGGGTAGGGAAAGTGATGTGATAACTACATTATTTTCTGCAGATTGATAGGAGATAATGGAATATTATTAGGCCGTAGGTACCCTGTAAGTAAGTAAGCTGGAAGATTTGTCGCCTCTGTATGAAGATTTTCAGTATTGATATAATGTACCTACTTTGGGAATACTGTCTTGAGAGCATGTATTTCAATGAAATATAGTGCAAATTTGAAGATTTCTGACTTTAAAATAAATAAACGGTAACACAATATGTTTCGGGAAACTTACAATATTTAAAATAAATGTATAACAATTTAAACGTGCGTGTCGTAGTTTAGGCCTGCCAATCTTTATGTATTTCTAGTAGGTAAAATAAAATCAAATTTTTACTTGTTTTTGTTAATTTTTGTTTTCCTTTTTGATCAAGCCCGCTATTGTGAGCAAAACGTATCAAAATGTAACAAAAATAAAGTGAAGTGTGTCAATTATATGTTTTGCATTTTGATAAATATAGTTAATGAATTGGAGTTAAAATAAGTCAAAAATTAAAGTTTAACTATATATTTTTATTTCAATAAATTAAGCAAATTGTTTCAATAATACACAATCATAATGCATTTCTGTAAATCAATGTAATTGTCACCAACAATTTAACTTATAATAATGATATTAATACAGGAATGTGTCGACTCTCGCTAGTCTAACGTGAACATTACCGAAGAACACGGACAATCTAGCTTTTGGATATTTTTGCATCTTTACAGTAGCACCCGACGAAAAGTAATACTATCAACTCAACATTTCCGCACTGGCAATAAGGTTCAAAATCGATAACACAAATCTATACACAATCGATAAATTATTTTAATTATAGTAGTGACACAAATAAAAAATGTATTTTACGTCTATAAAGCCACTTCATATAATAGATCACATTTCTTTGCTTGCATTTATAGTAAGACGCCAGGGTGTAAGCATTGATTAGGCATAAGATATTTTTTTCAAACATGGGTGCTTCAAAAGATTGTATTTACATCTAAAACACGAGTTATTGCGATCAAAACCGTCGTTGAACGTGGCCCGTTTATTTTTACAACTCTGTTTCAAACGAGGGTATTTCGCAGCTATAATGTGACATAGTTAATATAATCAAAACAGGGACTCAATCAAGCAAGATTTTCGCTGTCATTTAGAATGAAAATGGAAAAAAAATCATTGTGTATTTGCTATAAATTATCTAGAACAAGACAAGCATAATCGTAAACGCGATATGTTTAAAAATTCAATAATACAACAGCGACAATCTTAACAAAATACAGAGCCTGACCATCGAGTCGAATAGTAAAAGCGAAAAAATTCTATGAAATGGTACGGGTAAAATCCCCTAATGCCTCGACGAAGCAGGCGGGAGCTAAAGCTAACCAGTATCGCGGTAACTTTAACTAGCATGAAGTTTATACAATCGCGCAGTAAACGCGTTACATTGGATAAAACGATACAAAATATATACAATTAACAGTCGCTGACGAATTTCTGCTTACGTGCAGTTCGTGTATTTCACGAAGACGCACGTACTCCGAATTAAGGAGGCCAGTTCTCGTAATTTTAAATCTTCAAAATATCATTCCGATCTAGTCTCAGCGTCAAGAAAGTTGCAAATGGCATTCTCTTAATCCAATAATCAACGTCAAATGCACCTAGCATTAGCAGTAGCATTATACCGTTTTGGCTTCAGTCAACTTTTATTCTACGTTCAATCATTACGATCTATGTTCACATTTGACGTTGATTATTGGTTTAAGAGAATGCCATTTGCAACTTTCCTGACGCTGAGACTACATCGGAATGATATTTTGAACATTTAAAATTACGAGAATTGGCCTGCTGAGCTCCAACAATAGGAACAACGCACATGTTCAATAGAAACATGTGCGTAGAATCATGCACGTGTAAGCGTGTAGTGAAAAGTTAGTGCATCTTCGTGAAATATGCAAACTAGCACCAATTTCATTAAAAACGAACAAAAGCGAGACAGAATTGTTGTATGGAATATGATATGATACCTCAGCTGTATTTTGCACTGCCAAAAAATCACGGGAAATATTTAAAACTAGTAAGTAATTCACAAATTATTTGTTTTCGCAAATTATTTATTTGTAGATGAAGAGCCAAAATTAAATTCAAATTTATTATGAATAAATTCATAATTTTCCCAGATGTAATTTTTCATATATTATTTGAGACATAAAATAAAATAAATTAAAATCTTTGACTAGGAGTGCCTCAACAAAACATCACATTTAATTTGAAACGAATTTGAGAATACTAAAGAATATTATTGCTATGGTAAAGCTCACAGTCCTTTTTAATGAAGATTTTCGAAGGTACAAATATGTCGACTGTTTTTGATCTTAAAAGTTTGGCAGTTTTATTCAAATAAGTGTCTGTTTCATTACATCTGAGTATATGTTCCTCTCCAAATAAAATATGTCAATTTCCAAACTCATGCTCGTACTGGCAGAAGGTTGTTAACTAAGCACTTTCAAATCAGCTATATTAAATCGCACATTTAAAGACAAACCGTTATTAAACGAAATTTTTCAAGAATTGAGTTACTAATGCCATTGTTTCAAAATTACATAAACTATACGATAAATTTTACACTTTCATAAATAATCCACTTTTAGGGTAGATAAAATAATAAATCATTTGACCGTTACAAAACTAAATAATATTTGCTGGCCAAATGCAATATCGTGTTTAAACTAGTTGTTGTTTAATTTTATATTTTCGTTTAGTCTTTAAAGGTGCGAAATGTTACTGGTTAAAGTTTAATCGAACTTTGTGAAGGCTCTTAAAGTCTCAAACAGAATGTTTATTCAATAAAATAAAAAAGAATGGAAATTCTTCTGATCACAATTTTTTATGAATTTTAATATCTTTTAAATATATATGAAGAACTTGTCAAAGGAATTTAATTCAATATGAATTCCAAAACTTGTTTGTGAATGTTTATTTTGTGACTACCCTCGTCTTAAAGGTTCTATGTACGTCAATCGTTTAGTCGCGAATACAGCTGCGATTTCAATCATAACTTCAATCCCCTCCAATATGAGCTTAGTAGCTTCTGTGAACACCGATGTGGCAGTGTTGCAACTAAATCCTTCTACCCTCACTTAAGTGTTGTAGTTTCATTTAACAGCGATGTGGTGCAGTTGCAACTAAAATCCTTTGACACTTGAGTGCAGTAGCTTCTGTCAATAGCCATGTGGGGGAGTTGCAACTAAAATCCTTTCACTTGAGCGTTAAAGCTTTTATCAAATGCATGTAATATGCGGCAGAGTTGGACCAAAATTCCTTCTATCCTCAATTATTATGTCGGAGTTGCAACTAAAATTGTTACCACTAAGTGCTGTATCTTCTGGCAACACTCAACAGCGATGTAGGGGAGTTGCAACTAAGTTCCTATTCTCACTTGTGTCATCAGCGATGCAGTGGCGTTGGCGATGTCGATGTAGCACGGCACTATGTATGTACACAACAAGTTGTAACGTACTTTTATTTAACACTTATCACATACTCAGATTTAATCGTCCATTCCGATACAGCCGCGCGGTGCGCCGTTACACTGAGTCATCTGGAAATAAATACATTTGTGAGGGATGCATGAAAATAATAACAAATACATCCAACAGTCACACACATAGTCCTAACCCCACACTAGGTAAACCTGTATCGTGGGTATCAGGAAGTACAAGGGACTTGCGGTCCCACAACACACTGACCCGAAACAAATATTTGTGGATTAGATAAACATTTGTCTCGGAGTGGGAGTCGAAACCACGGCTTCTCGCTTCGCAGTCGGCTACTCACCCACTGCGCCACGGAGGCTGTCAATAGAACGTAAGCTTGTTAAATTTAAAATGAAGTGCTCAAAGACTCAAATGTAATACTACTAGACGGGCTGTTTAAAAGTAAAATTGCGTCACATAACGCGGGAGTTTGACAGCTCACAGACAAGGAGCGCGATAGGGGTTCTAGTTGAGAGTAAGCGAGATGGTAATATTGAGTATCGGTCAATTGACCGCATCTTAGTGGTACAATTTCTATGTACCGCGCAGCTTGTCTAGTAGTACGAGTATACCTTAAAGTCTGTGGAAGTGCTCCATTAATCTTCACTTCACTTAATTTTCGGATTCACTTAAGTTGGATGATACGGTACTAATACTGGTACCTCAGAAAATCGACGTGAAGTTGATGCTTGTTTTTACATTTAGTACGGTGAGCGAAATTTCAGGAGGTCCAAAATTCCTCTCCCTTTCATACTCTCCATTCCTTTCTTTAAAGGCTGAACAACGCATCTATGAATCTACTAGGTGCAGGTTTAGAGGTAGAGCGGTATCATTTACCATCAGGTGACCTCGTTTACCAGTAAAGAACATATTATAAGAAACAACGAATAATTATAATGCATCTAGAAAGCCGGGGTAGTTTAAAGGTAGGAAGGTCGTCTGGCGCATCCAATATCGATCGTAGATAAGACACGATATCAATACAATATTCATTACATTATGTTAACTTTCATATTATAAGACGTGTCACTGCCGGCCCTGGGGGGTAGAGCGAGGAGTGGAAACTCTGGGCGCCAGGTGGTAAAGACCCCACCAAAATGTCAAATTCGAATGAAAATTAAAATTTTTATGGCGCCTTTTGAGAGGCGTTACAAGTATCTCGTATGCGAGAGGCCGTCTTGGTTGGTACCACCGCTTTGTTTATTTCTGCCGCCAAGCACAGTGTGAAATTACTGTTGTTTCCGTTTGAAGGACATTGAAGCCAGTGAAATTACTCTGCATTATTATGAGACTTAACAATTGTCTCGAGGGAGGGGGGGGGGGGGGGGTTACGAAGCGCAGTCCAATGCCAAGCAGTGCTTTGTAATTATTCAAAGTTATGTGTGATATTGCTACTGTTTATGGGCAGGCGTGGCGTTTACCATCAGGCGAACGACCTGCTCGTTTCGTCACTCAAGCTAATAAAAAAAAGGTACACAGCGACAGAGATTTTTAAAAAAGTTTGTAATTATTATTTTCACAGCTCCGCGGCGCAGCGGGCGAGTAGTCGGCTGCGAAGCGAGAGGCCGTGGGTTCGATTCCCACACCGAGACAAATGTTTGTGTGAACCACAAATATTGGTCTCGGGTCTGGGTGTTGTGGGACCGCAAGTCCCTCGTAGTTCCTGATACCCACGACACAGGTTTACCTAGTATGGGGTCAGGACTATGTGTGTGACTGTTGGGTGTATTATTATTATTATTATATTTGTTTAACATACGTACATACGCACTCTCACGCCTGTAATCTCCGAAGGGGTGAGTGCGTATGTAACCAGTACACCCACATTTCGCCGAGCGCATTTCCGTCCCTTATGTGATAGGGGGCGAGCCTATCGACATACCGGGCACAAAATCCAGACACCGGGCTGATACTGAGCATTTCGTAATAGAAAAACCCAATACCCACTTTACCCGACCCGGGGATTGAACCCGAGACCTCAACGTTGACCTCAACCTTAACGCGCACGCATTACAACTGCGCCACCGAGGCAGTCAGGCAGGCATTATTTGTTTAACATAAATAAAAATAAAAAATTGATGTGAAACAATCGATTAAAGGGCGCCGATGGTAATCTCGCTCTACCTTGATCAAGGGCCAGGGTCGGCGCTGAGACGTGTCATACTGTTTATGTAATTAATATCGATAAGTTTGTTGTACACTATTTTATGTGTCTAGTTTGTATTCGTAGCCTGGACAAGCCTTGTATTTTTTTAATCCCCGCCCCCTTGCACAGAGTTTTGGTGGGGTCATTTTTTTTGCTAGAGTTACTTTTCTTGTCATCTTATTTCGATGGTTCATACTCATTATAATAATAATAATAATTTTTATTTCAGAACATGTCCATACAATGTGTTAGTAAACAATTTTAACTTATATCTAATGTTAGTATGTAAGTACAATTCATTTAATTTAATTAATTTCTTTTTTTATTTTATTTTATTTTATTTTCTTTACACCTTACCTAATGCTGTCTTAATCCAATGGTCTTGGAAGGGACAGTCAAACCGCTCAGCGATAACCTTTAGAACGCTGTTACCACTATTCCTAAGGCGCCGCAGCATGGAACAGGCCTTTTTGCGAATAATCGCTTGGAAACCATCAGTCCAATCATCATTATGACGTCTCATAGTAACGTTTGTAAATAAGGGGGTTAGTGATTTTATTTATGCATAGTGTATAAAATTATTTTATTACCGCTGAATGTCTCAGTCTATTGCGTATTTATATAATCTATGTCATAAAAATGGCGAACAACCGACTCAGTGCTGAATAATCTTAAATGTTATGACTTTTGTCTAATGATTTGTTAACTAATTGATGATATGTGACGCCATCATTCCATATCGTCCTAGGGGTGTTTGTCGTCATAAAGACCATGAGGGTCATTTTTTTAATTTGTTTAGCGGTGACGTCATTTCACACAGAGCAGTGATCGCCTGAGCAAGTTGTGGCTAGTGCGCCGCAACCGTTTGTGACACGAGTTTTATTCGGTCTTCGGCGTAACTTATTCTTTAAGGAACAATATAATATAACGATGAATGAATGAATGATGAATGATACTTGTTCAGGAGTAAACTAAACAATTTCATCTAGCAACACTACCGAACGCCGTCTGCGCGCGATCAACCCCAAGATTTTTCACGACTGACAACACTGACGCCAATACCGTGGACGGACGCGCGCCATATTTTTCACCATTGTAAAACTTATAAAATAAAATAATTGTTCACAACTACAAAGAGCGCGTTTGTTACAAAAATACAACCACTCAACTACGGCGCAGTCAATACTTTTATTTGCAAGAATGTGGTTATATGGGAATGTTAGCATATTTCAGACAAGTAGGATCGCACACTCTGTCATTCTTGAAATATTAATATTACTTATAAATTAAAAAAATGTCATAAATGTAAGTAATAGGGTAGTTTCCTATATTGAATTTTATACATTATTTTATAAGCAACAGAAAATGATACGCAAAAGATACCCTTTTATTAAAACACAATCATAATTGGTTCAGAAATGTGCCCGCAGTTATGACTTTAAATTTTGGTATGAGGAAAAGTGGGTGCGTAGTAGAGATATCTCACTATCTCGCTTGCACGCGTGCACTATAATGAACATTTTACACAGTGACGTCAAAGGTTGCATCGTCTGTCATTTGACAATTACCCCTTCTACAGGATTTGAAGAGCTTCTAACTTATTTATTTTGGTCCGATTTATAAAATTCTTTCTGCAATAGATTTTGAGTAACGTAACTTATTGATTTAAATAATAAAAAAAATCTAGTCAACTACCCTATTACAATTCAAAATATTCATGCTTTGTTTAACGCCTATTCAAAATGTTTTATGTCACAGTTGGTGTATGTCAATATTTCTATCATTAAAAAAATAATTTAGATTATAATGATGGATACCTGGAGTTTTTACTATTAAGTTGCAGTTTGCAACGCGTTATATTTTTCCATCGTTCATATGTGCGTACTGACTATTATCGCACACACTTTATCCGACGCACTTGGTTTAGTATAATCAAATTAAATGAATACTTATTAATGATACAAATGTAACAATACTAACTACGCAGTATCGATTCGTTCTCAGCGTTGTGAACTTGTGAACATTTATACCTTTGTCACATACACAGCGATCACAAGGCGAGGGGAAGTGTCTCTCTATTCTAAAAAAAAGTAACTGGCGCCGCCGCCGCCGCTGCCAAAAGCTTGTCACGCTATCTCCTCCGAAACCGCTGGGGGTATGGGGTCGAGACCGATACCAATCGATGCAGAATAATGTGGGGAAGAAAGTAAGATATGTCTCCTATTCGTCGGACTTTAAGTTTTTTTTTATTTTATGTTTTGTGGAAAAACATGGACAACGCCCCTAGTTTTATTAAAAAAAAGGGAAGTGTTACAAGTTTGACCTCTCTCTAATGTATGGTATCTCTGCTACACAGCTCATGACTTAAAGAGCGACCTTATTAAAGGTTGCCTAGGCGTGAATGAGGTGACCCACTTACCCGTTACTGCTATTTTCAATAAACGATCTTAGGTCGATTATCCTCATAGATACTGGAAATCAACCGACCAATCTAAATAATTTTTACGTGTGACCTTTAAACTGTATTCTGATTGGCACATTTCTGCGATCTATCGAGTATCAAACTAAGATTCTAGATTATTGAAAACTAGCTTTTATTGGGCTTTTAGCGGCCACGTGTATGTCTTTTTCCGGGATAAAAAGTAGCCTATACCCTAATCCAGGTCAGATTACGAAATGCTCAGTATCAGCCCGGAGTCTGGAATTTGTGCCCGGTATGGCGATAGGCTCGCCCCCTATCACATTGTGGGACGGAGATACGCTCGGCGAAATGTGGGTGTACTGGTTACACCTCTGCCTACTCCTTCGGGGATTACAGGCGTGAGTGCGTACGTATGTATATATATGAAAACAAGGAACTCACCGTGATACCACCATTTTGTTTTCTTAGGATTTTTGTTGCATGTTTTCACGTAAAACGAATTGTCAGGCGGCCGCTTCTGCAAATTGAGACATCGAAATTACTTAACATTAAAACACTTTTAAATATAATGCCTCATTGTTACAGTCAGCGGTGATAGCTCAGCAGGAGTGGTATGGACTGTCGAGACTTGACTAAGTTATGTGTGTATTAATTGTTAATCATCACTTGCTTTAACGGTGAAGGAAACATCGTGAGGAAACCTGTATACCTGAGAAGTTCTTCATAAGAATTTCGAAGGTATGTGAAGTCTGCCAACCCGGATTAGGCCAGCGTGGTGGACTAAGGCCTAACAACTCTCATTCAGTAGAGGAGGCCCGTGCCCAGCAGTGGGGCGTATATAATACAGGACTAGTATTATTAATATTATTTCGTGGGTATCAGAAGTTACGGCGGACTTGCGGTCCTACAACACTGGCAGATGTGTCCGTTAGAGTACACGTGCGGATGCACCGGGATGTTGTACAATACGCACCTTCTCCTTACAGCTACTGAGCACTGACACGATGGTGTGACAGATGGACTGCACGAAGAGCTCGGGCGACCAATCCTCAGTCAGGATGCACTGGCAGATGTATCCGTTAAAGTACACGTGCGGATGCACCGGCATGTTGTATTATACGCACCTTCTCCTTACAGCTACTGAGCATTGACACGATGGAGAGACAGACAGACTGCACGGAGAGCGCGGGCGACCAGTCGTCCGTCAGGATGGACAGGCAGATGTGTCCGTTAGAGTATACATGCGGATGCACCGGTATGTTGTTGCCCACGAATGTCACCTGGCGACAACCATGTCATTAATGTCTAATAGGTGTGGTATGAGATGTTGATGAACCAGCATCAATAGGTTGAAGAACATGTACGTTTCCCCGGACTATATGGTCGAAACCAGCAGGATTTATAGATTGATCAGCGATTACGCGAGTCGTTTACAATATTACGAAACTTTCTTACTCTGAAAGCGCGTATATTAAAAATCTTTTATAACTTTCATTAAAACATTTGTACTGAGCTAAGCATATATTATTAATAAGATATAAAAGACACATTGAAAGCCGCCACCTTATCAAGTCAAGCTACAAAGGGCTTACAGCAATAACAAAAAACCACACAGTGCATTCCAATAAAATTGTGCGCAGACCTTGACTGATAAGCTGCAATGTCAAAGGCACAATTTTCTTCAAGGTTGCATGCACTTTGACGAATAGGAAATGTAGTCTGAATATATGTAGTGTTTTTAATCCGCGACAAAAAGAGGGGTGTTATAAGTTTGATCCCATTGACGAGTCTTTGTGCAGGTGCCTGAGAGTTGCTTTTACAGCTTCAGCTTCAGATGACCGAAGCTTATGACGTTCTAGCCAGAAAAATAAATCATTACGGCTAATCTAGAGTTTAGACCAGTAACGCCCAAATACTGAAAAGCAATTCGAAGCATTTAAGATCTTGAAACCTCTCATGTGCAATGTATTGTATGAAAATAAGTAGCCATTAGATAGTCGGCCGTTATATCGTAAAGCATTTCAGTACTCCGGCCTAAGACTGCTTAAGCAGATCCAGGTGCGGTTGAAAACCCGAATATCCGTTGAGGTGGTTTCCATTTTACCTCTTACTCTTTCATAAGATCTCAACCAAACGTATATAGGACCACCCTCGGAGAAAAGCCTATCGAATACAATAAGAATTAAGACAATTGTTCCACATTTGGCGAATTTTGCGTGAAAAATATACAACGTGTTGCAGGAAACCGTCGTGACAGTGGGGTTTCTGTACCGGCTCTTAACAATATCTAGACATCCTAAAAGTTCACTTTAACTGTAATGACTCATTTATTAAGATTGATAAGATCGATCACATCCCTATAAACTAAGTGAAGTACGTAAGCCAGAATAACAATGTTGGAGTGAGACAAAAATTTAGCAGTTTATAATTTAGTGTTCAAAGTTTCAAGTAGAATATCGATATGCTACTCATTCTATATAAAAGCAAATTTATGCCCTAGCAATGCAATCGGCTTTGGCTTTGACACAGCTTTCTGTAAAACTTTGTATATACAGGCGAACTGAAAATCTTCTCCTTTTCGAATGCGGTTAAAAAAACATTTCAAACCCAAACTAATGTAACAAATTTCTAACCTATACAGGTCATTGTCACAACAGTAATATGTTGTATAACTTGTACAGTCATTACAACGCTTATTGCGCTCTTTGTGACCAAGCGAACAAAAAAATATTTGAATTTTGAGATAAGTGAAATAGGTTAAGCGTTGCATTTTATTTAAACTACAAATATCGATCTTTGCCACACATAATCGAAACATCGTAAGTTAACAATAACATTCATACATTATGCAATAAAATGTTCAAGTTTATACATATTTGCAAACATTTATGCGTAAATATGGTAGTTTTATGTGTGAGTGCATAAGTTACGAAACCAGCATTTGGTGTAAAAGCATACGATTTCTGTATAATATGTCGTGCATCTGCGCGTTTGAAAATGTATACGTTTTTTTTTTATTAGTTAGAATGACGAGACGAGCTGGTCGCTCGCCTGCTGGTTAACGCTACGCCTGCTCATAAACAGAAGCAACGCCACACAGAACTTTATATTTAAAGTTATGAAATAAATTATGTTATAAAGTTTGTTATTACAAAGCACTGCATGACACTGGACTGCGCTCGTCACCCCGAGATATAACGTGTTAAGTCTCATAATGCCCAGTAGTTTCACTGGCTTCAATGTCCTTCAAACCGGAACACAACAGTGCTTACACACTGTTGCTTGGCGGCAGAAATAGACAAAGCGGTGGTACCAACCCAGCCGGCCTCTTGCATACGAGGGGCCTGCCACCTTGTAAACGTGACATGTTCACACGTGCTTTTGGTCGTGATTTAATAGCATATGTAATCTTATACATATGCTAATCGTTAAAATCCCCCGACGTCAATTTGTAAAACATCTGTAAGTTTAAAACAGCAAAACAAAATTTTATTTAGACATAGCTAAGAACCACCCCGATTAAACCATCTTTGAAATGAAATGAAATGAAATAGTTTTATTCATCATGTAGGCAATTAAAATAGCGCTTATGACAAGTCAGTACAAAATAAAGAAACTTATGTAAGTACAGAAATCATATCAGCTAATATATACATAACATACATAGCATCGTCAAAATACACTGGGCAACTATAAAGTTTACAATAGTTTTATATTAGTCCAGGATTGTTAAGTATTAATTCTTTCAATCAAAAAAACACGCATTCAAATCGGACCATTCGTTTAGACGCTACGATGCCACAGAAAGGCATACACACCCACCCACAAGCTGACAGAGTGGTCAAGCTTATAACACCCGTCTGTTTTGTCAAAACGAAATTCGGATCCTCTAGCTATATCCGATCTTATCAAAAAACTAAATACTACCGACTATCGAGGGATGCAACGTATCTTGAAGGTTGACATTATATTTGGACTGTCATCACGTTTAGTGTAGTCACTGGACACTTGGCTGTAGTGGGTGAAAAAATAACTTTAGTTCTACACCAGACTACGTTGTAGGTCTCTTATATTCTCTCGTATCAAGATCCCCTTTTATAAATACATACGCACTTACGCCTGTAATCCCCGAAGGGGTAGGCAGAGGTGTAACCAGTACACCCACATTTCGCCGAACGTATCTCCGTCCCATAATGTGATAGGGGTGAGCCTATCGCCATACCGGGCACAAATTCCAGACTCCGGGCTGATACTGAGCATTTCGTAATAGAAAAATCCAATACCACTTTACCCGACCCGGGGATCGAACCCGAGACAGCGTTAGCTTAATCTAAACGCTTACCCATTACAACTGCGCCACCGAGGCAGTCAACCCTTTTACAAAATAAATGACAAATATGATTCAACAATACATTGGGTAGCACGATGCTTGTCTCGTGTCATGTAATGTGCTGTCATGTCTACTAGCAGCTAGCAGCTCCATATCGAAATGACGTCAGTGATTAAGTAATAATAAATACACCCAACAGTCACACACTTAGTCCTGACCCCACACTAGGTAAACCTGTGTCGTAGGTATCAGGAACTACGAGGGACTTGCGGTCCCACAACACCCAGACCCGAAACAAATAAGTGTGGGATCACACAAACATTTGTCTCGGTGCGGGAATCGAACCCACGGCCTCTCGCTTCGCAGCCGGCTACTCGCCCGCTGCGTCACGGAGGCTGATTAGCTGCAAGATAGCGCTGCAGCTGGGGTAAGGTTGTGATATATAGTTGTTGGATTGTTTTAAATGTTGTATTTTCACTATATACGTTTATACTCATAAAAAAAATATTTTGGGTGAATTTTCGATAATATAATTGTAATGTACCAGGGGCTTTGCCCATGTTTTTCCACAAAATATATATAAAAAAAAAAAACTTAAGTCCGACGAATATGAGACATATCTTACTTCCTTCCCCACATTATTCTGCATCGATTGGTATCGGTCTCGACCCCATACCCCCAGCGGTTTCGGAGGTGATAGCGTGACAAGCTTTTGGCAGCGGCGTCGGCTCCAGTTACTTTTTTTTAGAATAGAGAGATTAATTAATTGGCAACATAAATAAGCTTGCCCCGGGGTTTACCTTGTTTAAAAGGCATTGTGTGTTACACTGTGTAGATAAAACCATGACAAGTTGAGCCAGGGGAAACCCAATGTTCAATAAACAAGTGCACGTTGTTTTTTGTTAAATCGTATCCCCATTTACAGTGTGATGTTTAGCTACTACATAATGTAATTTGCAATCTATTAAATTCAACGTCAAATTTTACGTTTTTTTTTATAGCATAGGCCGGCAAACGAGCAAGTGGGTCACCTGATGGTAAGTGTTCTCTACCGTCCATGTACGCCCACAATACCAAAAGAATCATGGGTGCGTTGCCGACCTTAAAGGAAAGGGATAATTAAGGGATTGCGAAAGAGAAGGACTGCCTCGGTGGCGCAGTTGTAATGCGTACGCGTTACAATTGAGGCCAACACTGAGGTCTCGGGTTCGATCCCCGGGTCGGGTAAAGTGATATTGGGTTTTTCTATTATGAAATGCTCAGTATCAGCCCGGAGTCTGGAATTTGTGCCCGGTATGGCGATAGGCTCGCCCCCTATCACATCGTGGGACGGAGATACGCTCGGCGAAATGTGGGTGTACTAGTTACACCTATGCCTACCCCTTCGGGGATTACAGGCGTGAGTGCGTATGGCGTATGGCGAAAGAGAAGGGGATTTGGGCCTCCGTATATCTCACTCACCGTACGAAACGCATCAGCAAGCCTTTACTATACGTCGGTTTTCTGTGAGCCAGTGGTGACGACCCGGTCGAGCCGGCACATTCGTGCTGTAGACAAAACTGTCTACATCGTGGCTCTACCACTCAAAAATCTCAAAAAAAAACTCAAACCACTGTTAGATGTTACTACACATGTTGCAGAACAGTTCAGTCTTAGCATAAAGATTGTACTGTATATTTAGATACCACTCAATGTCGAAGCACGTGGCAGTGAAACCTTGCGTATTTACTATTTTTTTACCTCCTTTGATAGGATTGTTGGAGGTTTTACCGGGTAAATGAGAGTAACTATTGTAAACGCAACAATAAGTGATCTTGATACAGAAAACAATTCATAAACACTTATATAACAATAATAATACTAGCCCTGCATTATATATGTCCCACTGCTGGGCAAGGGCCTTTTCTACTGAATGAGAGGGGTTAGGCCTTAGTCCACCACGCTGGCCTAATGTGGGTTGGCAGACTTCACATACCTTCGAAATTCTTATGAAGAATTTCTCAGGTATGTAGGTTTCTTCACGATGATTCCTTCACCGTTAAAGCAAGTGATGATTAACAATTAATACACACATAACTAAGAAACGTCAGAGGTGTATGCACTTGAGGGCTGGTTTCGAACCTGCGTCATTCATCTCGACAGTCCATATCACTGCTATACACACATCACATCATAAACACTTGCCCTTCGCATCTTCTAGTTAAGGACAATTGTCTGTTTTGGTAATAATAATTTTATGTAAGTATACGCGAATATTACACATTGAAATATAACTAAATTATACGGATTTTATCGGGGGTAACGGACTAAAATAAAATTAAACCGCGATAAAATCCGTATAATTTAGTTATATTTCAATGTGTAATATTCGCGTATACTTACATAAAATTATTGATTGATATGATTTTAATTTCAATAATTAGTAATTGAAACCCAAGAAAAAGAAATTAACTTTTTAATTCACGTACACCGTGATATTATGATATGAAAACTGTCTACTTACCTCTACAACTAATTAAAAATCGTCAGAGGCACGTCAAACTTAATAGGGTAGTTTCCTATATTGAATTTTATACAATATTTTATAAGCAAATGAAAATGTTACTCAAAAGAAACCCTTTTATTAAAACACAAGCAAAATTGGTTCAGAAATGTGCCCGCAGTTATATGACTTTAAATGTTAGTATGAGGAAAAGTGGGTGCGGAGTAGGGATATCTCACTATCTCGCTTGCATGCGTGCACCATAATGAACATTTTACACAGTGACGTCAAAGTTTGCGTCGTCTGTCATATGACAATTACCTCTTCTATTTTCAGAGACAAAAGTGCACGGCGGGTTTGATGTCGATCCATTATGCAGGCCACGTGCTTATTTAAACATAGAAAAACAAATCAATTCATTCGTTTCTTCTTAATATAACCGGGTGAAATAATATCGTTGCGTGCCCATATAAATTGATTCATCAATCTCCCACACGTTACGACAAAAGTCTGAAAACACCGCGGTATCCGATGCAGTATCAAATGAAGATTGACGCCTACACTTCGTTTCGTAACAATGTTATCATGAGAAGTGAGGTGTAATGGCATCGAAATAAGATGACAAGAAACGTAACTTAAGCAAAAAAATGACCCCACCAAAACTCTGTGCAAGGGGGCGGGGCTGTAAAAGTCTGTGTATAATAATCTCTAGTTGAGACTTGATACATCAAATTTTTTGCGCGGTGCAGAACGTCGTATCGCGATCTAGACATTTTATATTTCGACATTAACTTTCATGAAATAAAGTTGATTATTGAAAGTTCATTAATTCTTGTTGCGTGTATGAGTGTTTGATTTTGCGCGTGTGATTTTACCTTTGCATGTGTAAGTAAGTGGAGCCGTATTTTTGACAGATTTATATGAGAGTTATCGTTCTAGTTATCTTATATTTTTTTACGGCGTAGGCCGGCAAACGAGCAAATGGATCACCTGATGGTAAGTGATCTCCACCGCCCATGTACGCCCACAATACCAAAATAATTATGGGTGCGTTGCCGACCTTAAAAGAAAGGGATAATTAAGGGATTGGGAATGGGAGCGGGATTTGGGCCTCCGGATATCTCACTCACCGTACGAAACGCAGCAGCAAGCTGCTACTTTACGCCGGTTTTCTGTGAGACAGTGGTAACGACCCGGACGAGCCGGCCCATACATGCTGTTGACAAAAGTGTCTACAGCGTGGATCTACCACAAAGAAATGGATGGATGGCTCGACGGATGTCAACCAGAAGCAGTATGCTATGCATTGTATTTGCTAGGTATCCTGTACTGAATAAACAGGAACTGCGTTTAAAACTCACCTCAGGAGAGTCGAATGGGTATTTGCTTGTAAATTTGAACTGCAATACGAACTTTTCACCTTCGTACAGCGTGCCGGGTACGCCCTCCATGTGTACTATCCACCTGTCGAGAAACATAAATGCATAAACATCTTCTATACAAATAAATAAAATTGAAGTGTCTGTTTGTAATATTAAAATAACCGCATTTTACTACATGCATATGAATGTATATACGGTACATATACCAAAATAACATACATACATACACGCACTCACGCCTGTAATCCCCGAAGTGGTAGGCAGAGGTGTAACCAGTACACCAACATTTCGCTGTGCGTATCTCCGTCCCACGATGTGATAGGGGGCGAGCCTATCGCCATACCGGGCACATATTCCAGACTCCGGGCTGATACTGAGCATTTCGTAATAGAAAAACTTTACCCGACCCAGGGATTGAACCCGAGACCTGTGTTAGCTTAATCTTAACGCGTACGCATTACAACTGCGCCACCGAGGCAGTCTTTATGGCTAGTCTATATATGACCACACTTTTGTGTATCCACCCGAGGCAGCACCATAGTGCCAAGCTGAGCAGTGACCAACCCAGTCGACTCACGACATGCCAGCTTACACATATCTTTCTTAGTTTTTATGAATTGAATCATCAATCTAAGACTGCCCTAATTGGTCATATATACATGGTGTCTGAAGTACAATTGCATTAGTGTTGTTTTTTTTTAAATTAGCAAGATGACGAGACTGAATACAACCGCCGGTGAACAAATTGACATGTCTAGAGTCACAAAAGACTGAATGTATATAATGTGTATATCATCAATTGTCACGACACGCCGCACACGCCCCAATCGGCCGCAATTAACATTAAATATTAATATATTTGTCATTGAAGTGCATCACAAATAACAAACTATGCAATATTGTTGGCGTGCCTGTATAATGTTCTTATATTGGATACAAAAGTGTATTGATTATTCTAAAGCTAATAAAGTCATTATTCATCGTGTTATACACCTAGAGGCCGTGGGTTCGATTCCCGTACCAAGACAAATGTTTGTGTGATCCACAAATATTTGATTCAGGTCTGGGTGTTGTGGGACCGCAAGTCGTTCGTAGTTTGTGATACTCACAATACAGGTTAGCCTAGTGTGGGGTCAGGACTATGTGTGTGACTGTTGGGTGTATTTTTTTTTAAGTATATCAGTAACTGCAAGACTTTCGGTCTCACAACACCCAGTAACAATCTCTTATTCCACCTTGCTATATTAGAATAGCCTATTGAGCACTGACTACTGAACAATGTCGGTTTTCCCCCATCCATTTATTAATATCCATGAAGCAGTACAATTCTCCTGCTTGAATCACCCATGTCATTATCGGTGCATTAAAATAAATCTGACTCACATTATCCTAGTCTTTTTTACTTCATAATTACTGAGAGTAAACCGTTTACCAATTTAATCAAAAAATTTAAGCTCACTACAATACGCGCGATATAACTTAACTAGAGGGCTTAGCATAAGGGACCGTCCATTAATCACGTGAGGCTTGAAAGGGGGCGGGGGAGGTAGGATGTTTAGCAAAAATCACGAAATATCACAAGGGGGAGGGGGGGGTGTAGTAAGACATCATGTGTATTTATTTTTCGTCATAACCGATTTCTAAACCTTTCTGTCTAAGACATTTTTGTCATGGTCCTTAATTTCAGAATTAAGATTCTTAATAGTTACTAAAAAATACTCGTGATTTTGGGTGGGGCGGGTGGTAATCTTAAATCGCACCTCGTATTTCAAGGGGGGGCTAAAAATGCTAAAAAAAACATCACGTGATTAATGGACGGCCCCCAAGCAACGCGACATATATAACTATCGACGACAAATATCTCGAGTAAAAATGTCGACATTTGATAAAATGACATAGTCATGTTAGGGTTCGCTGACAAAAATACCACAGATCGGTTGAAAGTACTATTTTCTCTTTTTTATAGTATAGGCCTGCAAACGAGCAAGTGGCTCACCTGATGGTAAGTGATCATCACCATTTTCTTCATTCTTTCATCATTTTTATTCTACTTTTAACACGAGTCGAACCTTGCAACAATGTTAACTTCGATAGTCTTAAAGAGATAACCGGTTTGCACGATAATATTTACGAGTCAACAAAATTTTCTTAAGGAGCAAGGTTGCATCTCAAATCCAAGAAAGAGTATTTTTTAAATTCGACTGTGGCGAAATGAAATAATAAACTTGTAGTGACGCAAAAATACAGCGTATTGAAGAAGATTGGCAGCAGAATATCTCTCTATTCAAAAAAAAGTAACTGGCGCCGCCGCCGCTGCCAAAAGCTTGTCACGCTATCTCCTCCGAAACCGCTGGGGGTATGGGGTCGAGACCGATACCAATCGATGCAGAATAATGTGGGGAAGAAAGTAAGATATGTCTCATATTCGTTGGACTTTAAGTTTTTTTATTATTATATGTTTTGTGGAAAAACATGGGCAATGCCCCTAGTCATATAAATTAAATAATTATTCTAATTTGTATTATAAGTAATGATTGTTGACTTTCCTCCTATATTTCCTATACATATCCAGTAAGAGTATTTAAGTCAGTAAGGGCAATGTTACAGGACACAACACTTAGCTATGCATAAATTAATTAGATGTTAACTGTAGAAGGCCACATTCTTACGTCATAAAGTATATGTGTGTTGGTCTGCACTATGTAGGCACATATATTATTTACACTACATACATTCCATGATTGTTCAAACCTTGCTAGCTTAACTTGAAATTATTTAACTGTAAAAATACATATCTATTTACTAGCACTTGGAGAGAGGGAATCATTGGACTGATCAATCATCCCACAAAGTCTGCAAATATCTTATCATCAGCCTGAATTCGTCCACTGATGGACATAGGCCTTTCCAAGTAAAAAAATAATGAATATCTTATAAAGAACTGGTTTTTAAATCTTAACACATTTAAAGGTGCATCTCAACTGAAAAAGTTGCCATTTTATGTTTGCAAATCAAGTTACTAACACAAATCACACAAGGAAAAGAAGACTGCTAACAAAAGTGTGAGTTACAGTTATTTCTGAACCGTGTTAACACTCTAAATACAACACTATTGTACGTTTTTAACAACAGTTTGGGCGCTGAAAGGGTCTGGGTCTGAGTTTCTACTTTTTTCAGCTAAAGGCTTCTTAAGAGAGGAAAACTAGACTTTCAATAGCTTTTGTGTAAAATTGAATATTTGGATATTACCACTCTTCTTGTCCAAAGTGCAAAATATTGATAACTTTGCTCTTTAACAAACTTCCAAAAATTCTATTCAAACTCCCCATCCCCCAATTATGGTTCCTGCCTAAAAACCTGTTTACTAGCCATTTTATATTTGATTGTACTACAGAATAAAACATAGTTAAATACAATAGAGAAGCCTTTACCTTACCAAATGGCCAGTAATTGAAAAAAAAACAACTATTGTAAATATTATCTAAATAATACATCCAGTATTGTTAATTCTAAAAACTATTGTCTTAGTTTTATATACCACATCAAAATAGAATGTATTCTTTATGTCTAATATATGTTGTTACCAAATTCAAACATGTAAAAGTACCCAATACTCAGAATTTTATATACCAAAAACCTTCTTTAGATCATGTAAATTTTGTTAGTGAAAATTGTTCATAACATTAATAAGTCTTTAAAATAATATTGGACATACAATATATGGGCTGAATACAGAACCTTCTTTTAAGTTAGTTAAAAATTGTAGACACAGTACCTAAATGTAAATGATGTACATTTTCACAATAGTAAAGTTATGAATTTAAATGAAATATTTTGTGACGGTATACTGATTAGCATATTGCTGCAAGCACTGCATATCACCAATGTGTCAAAAATATTTCAACATCTAGACTTTACTATGTACGTGTAGGTAGTTTCACAATTTTTCCAGGGTTAAAAATAATGACATTCTTTATCAGAATGTTCATTTCAATGAAGAAATATTTTTCTTATTGACCTATTCATTATAAGTCTAATTGTGAGTCAAAGTAAGGATTTACATAAAATATTGATTTAATATATCACATTCCTTTGTAACATTCTGATTCTGTCCCCAAACTTCCGCTTATTATAATCGAATTATTACACATTCAAAGGTTTCTGAGATCCATATCACTGACAAAAACAATTTCTTCTATTTGTAATATTATAATTATAAATGTCGTATAAAAACGTATAACAGTACTCACAGTGTAAGATTTTGGCTGGCCTGATCTCCGTCCACGGTTACTCCTGGAGGTGGTTCCTTCATGAGAGACATGAGTTCTTTCTGTAACCTCCGCTGGAAAAAATTGCTCTGCTTATACATTTTATACACAATACCACACGCCAAACAACAATTCTTATGTTAAAATCACAAATAAACACAATATTGGCGTAAATAAATTCAATATTATGACAAAAATCGTCATGCAAATCTGTCACTGTCGCACTAATAAACTTGAAGGTATAAACAAAAAAAGTTATTTTATCCGTTATTTATATCAAATGTGTACTATATTTGAGAGATGTTATTGTATGTAAATCAAAATAAAACGTAATAATTTAATTATTTTAAACATACCTCAGACGGAGACACAGCCGCCATTGTAATCCAATTAGACGTTTGATGTTGCTATATTAAAAAATGTGTTATATTTGTTTGATATTTAGCTCAACTAAGGTACATACTAATTAAATTTTTAACATTTTATTTACTATGCTACAAAATGCAAAAGAATTTTAATAAATCCGATAAAAAAATAATGGGTAGTAAGGCGCAGAGGTAAGGTTATAACAAATAGGTTTAATGCTTAGTTCTAATGACTTGGCAGCATGGTCTCTGATCTTAGCCGGTTCATTAGGAATAAAAAATAAATACTTGACGCTTTGAGTTTTGACAGTTTTCCTATCATTCGAAATGCGAATTCTCGGTGAATTTTATTAATATAGACTAAATATGTGCGATTTTAAGAGAGAAATAGAATAAAAATCTTATTTTGAACGCTTGATGTATCAAGTAAGAAATTTATTCATAATCTACAGTTTTAGAATCACTGCGAAATGTTCTAAATGTCATTTTGCTATGCAATGTTTTCATGAGCATTTTTTGATTTTTCGGAATATTAGGTGTTTGCAATGGTTTCATACGGTAAAAAATCTTCAGCCGAGTGGTTTATTGAGCAGTTGAACGTGGAAAACGCGAAATTACTAGCGTTTGTGTTAGTATTGGGTTTTATAGGATACCATGGAATACTGCACTTACGGTATGGTAAGTAAACATAAACTTTCTTTAAAATGTTGTAAATGCTGTTCGTTTCGCAGTTATATCAAAAAGCTAGAGGGGTTTGTTCGTGTTTTAAATTATATGTACGATATTTTGTTATGTCTGGTTTTATACAGTGTAAATCTAAAGCAAAACTCCCAGTAACATAGATAAAACTAAGAGTTGTTGGTTTACAAAGTAAATGAAATATGTAATATGTACGAAATGTAGGATTTGTAAAGTTTTTATGTACCTACCAAAGTCTTTATTAACTAAATATCTGTCACTTCAGGTTGTCTCGGATTATCACTAACTAACCTTACTGCTTAAGCTACTGCTCCTGTTTAACTGTTTTTTTTCGCACAATGCCTTGCAACATTGTAAGGTACATCTGGTATGAATTAATGTCCTTATGTTGGTGCCACTTGGTATAAGATTTGGTTAAGATTTGTAATAACATTTGTTAATAAAGATTCGTGCAACAAAGAGGAGAAAAATGAAATAGGCAGTCTTAGAAAATATAACAAATTGATTGTCTTTTTACACAACTGTAACATGAACACAGGAGTCCCAAATTCTTGAGCATCCTCTGTAGTAAGATCGTTGGCTCTCATATCTGCCCCTAATACGTCAAACCAGTGTTTTTTGGACTGTCCACGGGATCATACTCCTGGTGCGTTCTGGCACAGGCACTTGTGAACGACATACTCCTGTGATTTCTTCAAAATGTGACCAAACCACCTTAAGCGACTTTCTTGAAGTTTATCAGCCACGTCGCAGACACCCAGTCTGCCTCGAATTAAATAATAGTTTTGTAATAATTACTGTAACAAATTAAATGTTTCCTAAAACTGTTTCAGGGCCAGATTCATGCACATGGTTGTTGTCATCTGGCAGATATAAAGGAGACCATGAGTGGCAACCCTATGGGTGTATGTTACATAGATATTCCAAAACGTAAGAATATTGTTTTAATACTGTATCTTCTTTAATTTTATGTTGGCTAAACTAGTTTTTGTTTACCACTGATAGGTTGATTTTCAGCTTTGTCAGACTTTATATACATTTGCAGTTAGTTCGAAAACTTAACACCACCAACTTATTATTTACTAACTCTTGCTCACGGCTACGTCTGCGAGGACGGCTTTTTTCGGGCATAAAAAGTAGTCTTATGTAATGAAGTAGGATCGATGAAATAAGATTGATGAAACATGGTGAGTGTGAATAGTACAGTTGGGAGGAGAAGGCCTCTGTCAACTTTCATAGATCAAGTTGGAGATATTCTCGAGAAAGGCCAGGTCTGGAGTCCCCTAAATCAACCCCAAAAATGTATGAGAGTGAAGGAGGCCAAAGAGGCATGCAAGGATCGTAGCAAGTGGAAATCCGTTGTCTCTGCCTACCCCTATGGGAAACAGGCGTGAGTCTATGTATGTATATAATTCTACTGTATGTGTGTATGTGACTGAACTCCTAAACGGCTGGACAGATTTGAATGTTTTTTTTTTGTATGTGTTTGGGTGGCGCCCTGGATGGTTTAGATTCACAATTGGACCCGGTAGGTGGCGCTGCAGTAGTTGCGGGTGAAACAGCGTGGGACAGCTAGTTGTTTATAAAGTGTGATAATACTAGCCCTGTATTATACATGTCCCACTGCTGGGCACGGAATCCTCTACTGAATGAGAGAGGTTAAGCTTTAGTCCACCACGCTGGCCTAATGCAGATTAACATACTTCATATACCTTTGAAATGTTTATGAATACTTGCCAGGTATGCAGGTTTCCTTATGAGGTTACCTTGACCGTTAATGCAAGAAATAATTCACGTTTAATACACACATAACTTAGAAAAGTCAGTTGCGCATGCTCTTGTGGCTGGTTTCGAACCTGCGATTTTAGTTGCGATAGTCCGTATCACTCCCCGCTGAGCTATCTCTACTTCTTTTAATATTTAAAATGGAACAGTATTTCACCCAGCAACAAGTGACACCCATGACCTCGTTATTTAATTAATTTATTAAGCGCCATCAAAATGTCTACAGCGGCCTGGATGTAATTAACCCAATTATGTATTAATTGGCGAATTTACGAGCTAATAAAATAGGTTTTTTCCTCTGAATTGTTTGTTTGTTGAATTGCCGTTCTGTATGAAAAATGTTAAAATATATTTTTTCCTTCTTTTTATTTCTATTTAAAGTATTCACCCATGCTATTGATGCATGTTTGCCAGCATAGTGGCTTTTTATCAATGCCCTCTTTGAGATAATGGCTGAACGGGAGGCAACAAACTCTTCTAAGGCATTTTGTACTGCATCTTGTGTATTGATTTTTTCCCGCCAAAACGTTGGGCTATGTCTGAAAATTTCCTGAGTTTAGCCTGGGATTTGCCTGGGTTATTCCTGGAATTTGGCTGGTTTGCCTGGGCTTTGCCTGGAATTTGACTGGGATTGACCTGGAATTACACTACAATTTGTGTGGGATTTGCCTGGAATTTGTCTGGATTTTAACTGGGATTAAACTGCAAATATCTGGGATTTAAATGGGTTTTGCCTGGGGTTTGACTTGGCTTTGAATGGAATTTGCCTGGGATTTGGGCATTGCCTGAAATTTGCCTGGGATCTGCCCTGAATATGCTTGGGCTCAGCCTGGAATTTGACACGGCTTTGCCTTGGATGTTATTGGGCTCTGCCTGGGATTTGACTAGACACTGCCTGGAATTTACCCAGGCATTTCCTGGAATCTGACTGAGGTTGTCCTGGAATTGTCTGGTATTTGCCTGGGAACAGACTGGGCTTGACAGGATTTTGACTGGGTTTTGCCTGGAATATGACTTTGCACTATTATTCATTAAAGCCGCCACCGCCTATCCCAATGTAACATAGGATAGGCGCATTTTTTATACAACTGAATGATAGACGAGCAGATCGTTTACCTGATGGTTAGGGCCACGACTCCCATAAACAATAGGAGAATCACTGTGAAATTTGAATAAAAGTGCATGGCAATGCACTGGAATCGTCACCTCGTGGCATAAGTTATTAAGTCTCATAATCCTCAGTAATTTTACTGGCCAATTTACTGGCTAATTTTAGTATGTCCATCAAACTGAAACACAACTGTGCTAATTGTTGGTAGAAAAAGACATAGCGGTGGTATACTAACCCAGATGGACTCACAAAAACTGTTTGGTTTACTTTTATGACGTGACTGGCTGCGCTATATTCTGATGAATATTTTTTCTGTGTTACAGAGATGCGAGGCGTTGTCTTCGATATTTAGCGTTTTGGGGCAAATACAACAGTTTCGCTTTCATAGGAGATTCACGCTTAGAACAGTTGTATGAATATTTTATAGGTGAGTTGCAAATATAATTTGAAATATTAAACTAATTGGTCTATAATAGAAGCACCTATATTAAGCCTCTCCGCACATTCGTTGTTTCTGTAGTGGTAGAGCCACGCTGTAGACACTTTTGTCTACAGCATGAATGGGCCGGCTCGCCCGGGTCGTTACCACTGTCTCACAGAAAACCGACGTAAAGTGGCATCTTGCTGCTGCGTTTCGTACGGTGAGTGAGACATCCGGAGGCCCAAATGGCCCACCCCTTCCCAATCCCTTAGTTATGCCTTTCCTTTAAGGTCGGCAACGCGCCCATAATTATTTTGTTATTGTGGGCGTACATGGGCGGTGGAGATCACTTACCATCAGGTGACCCACTTGCACGTTTGCTGGCCTATGACATAAAAAAAAGATCTCTACATCGGAACATAACAATACGAACTCACTAGTGATTGGCGGCAGATCAAATCGCTTAATAACGACGAACCCCATATATCTACGTAGGTCACTACCACATATGTTAGTGATCTGAATAGATATTTTTTTTATTATTTTTCAAAAGCAAACGAATTGACGGCCGACCTGATGGTAAGTGGTCACCGTCGCTCATAGACATTAGCAATGCCAGGGGCACAGCTAAGCCGCTGCATATCGTGGAAATATGGAGTAAGTTACAATTACTTTGAATTTTTCTCCCATTTTTCATCGACTTAAATGTATTCATATACGCACTCACGCCTGTAATCCCCGAAGGGGTAGGCAGAGGTGTAACCAGTATATTTCGTCGAACGTATCTCCGTCCCTTATGTGATAGGGGGCGAGCCTATCGCCATACCGGGCACAAATTTCAGACTCCGTTCTGATACTGAGCATATCGTAATAGAAAAACCCAATACCACTTTACCCGACCCGGGGATCGAACCCGAGACCTCAGCGTTGACCTCAATCGTAACGCGTACGCATTACAACTGCGCCACCGAGACAGTCTCTATGTAAAATCTCGATGTTAAATGTATTCGACTCGTGTATTTTTTTATCCCGGCATGAGAACCTGATGTTGAGTACTGTGCAGTCCAAATATAATATCCACCGTCAATAGACATTGCGTCCCTCTACGGTCAGCAAAATAATGAAGTGCAAGCCGGCCTGAAGTGGCTGGACGTGCATAGACCAGTAGGCCTAGTACGAGTTGCAAATACGTTCACAGTTTTCGAATTCGTATAAAATTACTACCGTCGAAGTGTCAAACTAGTAATTCATACGGTAATAAATGCAAGAATCGTTTGAAAACAAATTTCATATTCGGCATATGAAATAAAATTAACCATATTATTAATTTTAATTCATCATAGTTCCCACTAGTGGCTACTAATATTTGACGTATGGAGGGAAAACGAAAACTTTTATCGCTTAGGAAAACTATTATATCTTGTACTAGGCCTACAGTGTTCGGCAACCCACGGGCCGCGAGCCGCATGCGGCTCTTTGACTCTTCGGCTGCGGCTCTTCCATGATTTTTCTGGGATCCCATCATCAGCTCCTGAGTTGGTGCCAATGGGACCATTTAAGAAGTATACCCTTTTAAACAAAAAAATAAATTATCGAATCGGTCTAGGCGTCTTCGAGTAATCGGGGAACATACGTAAAAAAAAGATTCCGGCGAATTGAGAACCTCCTCTTTTTTGCAGTCAGTTCAAAAATGGCTCTTTGCATAAATTTCAATTTTCTATAATTGGCTCTTTTGGATGACAAGGTTGCCGACCACTGGCATAGATCATAGTATGTAAATTTGTTCGTCATTTACTCAAAACTATTGAATCAAGTTTGACGTTTCTTTCGCTAACGTAATTTATATACTCTAAGGAAGGTTATAGTGTAATGCTTGACAGCTCCGTGGCGCAGCGGGCGAGAGGCCATGGGTTCGATTCCCACACCGAGACAAATGTTTGTATGAACCACAAATATTGGTCTCGGGGTCTGGGTGTTGTGGGACCGCAAGTCCCTCGTAGTTCCTGATACCCACGACACAGGTTTACCTAGTGTGGGGTCAGGACTATGTGTGTGACTGTTGGGTGTATTATTATTATTATTTATATGAATTACAGGTGTTTTGAAAACCAGATTAGATATGGACACATTATATTCGACCATAGACCATCACATGCCTAACTACACATACGTGGACAATAAGCTCAAACTCTCCGTGACATTTATATGGAGCGAAGATGTCTCTAGGACTATGGTGGACCAGTTTAGAACTTGGTAAGGTCTCTGATATTGTGTAGGCATTTTTTTTTATATTCCTGTTTGAGGAGCGGATCGGCTCTTTGGTTTAGTGACAGCGTATTTAAGCTAAGGAACCGAAGTTCCTGTGTTCAAAGTCCAGGTCGAGCGATCACAACTAGTATTTGAGTTTTTGAATCTAAAAACCACACATGAGTTGCTCGGGATTTTAATTTGTGCCCGGTATGGCGATATTGTAGCGATAGTTCTGTAGTATGGACTGCCGAGACGAAAGTCGCAGGTTTCAAACCAGCCCCAAGAGCTTACACGTCGTGACTTCTGTTATGTGGGTATTCATTGTTAATTATAATTTGTTTTTAACGATGAAGGAAGCATCATAAGTACCGGCATACCTAAGAACTCTCTATAAGAATCTCGAAGGTGTGTGAAGCCTTCCAACCCGCATTAGATCAGCGTGGTGGACTAAGGCCTAAAACCTCTTATTCGTTGGGGATGCCAGCAGCGGGCAGTATAATGTAAGGTTGATATTATTATATGACGATTTACCCTCTATTACATCATGGGACAGAAATGAGTTCCGCGAACCACGGGTGTAGCACTAGTTACACCTCTGTCTACCCCATCAGGGTACAGGCGTGACCTTATATGTGTATCACTTAAGTATAAGCAAGGCAGTATTATCTGGCCTCTGAATAATATACGCACTCGCCCGTAATCCTCGAAGGGGTAGGCAGAGGTGTAACCAGTACACCCACATTTCGCCGAGCGTATCTCCGTCCCATGATGTGATAGGGGGCGAGCCATATCGGGCACAAATTCCAGACTCCGGGCTAATAATGAGCATTTCGTAATAGGAAAACCCAATACCACTACCCGACCCGGGGATCGAACCCAAGACCTCAGCGTTGGCCTCAATCGTAACGCGTACGCATTACAACTGCGCCACCGAGGCAGCCTCTGAATAATAGAATTTTAAAATTCTATATTCACTGATGGTGTCATTTGCAGGCAGCGTTCAGACCAACCACCGTCTCTAATCGTGGCGTCAACCGGTCTACAACTCTTACGTACTCGGAACACCACAGACTTAGTACTAGAGGAGTACAAACGCAATCTGACTCGTCTAGTACAGCCCATAGACTCTCTTCATGCGAGACATACGCACGTGTTGTGGAAACTGATGGAGCCTGTGGATAACGCCGATGAGAACTACAAGAGGATCAGCAACACCGACATAGAAGCTTATAACAGAGCTGCTGTAGAGGTCAGTACCATCCAGACAATGTAGAGAAATTTTAATTAATTTTTTTTTTTTTTTTTTTTAATGATAAACAGTGATAGCTCAGTGAGGAGTGGTAGGGACTGTCGAGACGAAAGTCGCAAGTTCGAAACCAGCTCCGAGAGCATACACCTCTGACTTTTCTAAGTTACGTGTGTATTAATTGTTAATTATCACTTGCTTTAACGGTGAAGGAAACATCGTGAGGAAACCTGCATACCTGAGAAGTTCTTCATAAGAATTTCGAAGGTATGTGAAGTCTGCCAACCCGCATTAGATCAGCGTGGTGGACTAAGGCCTAACCCCTCTCATCCAGTAGAGGAGGCCCGTGCCCAGCAGTGGGACGTGGACGTAGGGCTAGTATTATTATTATTATTATATGGTAACAAAATTTCATGACGTGTAATGACGTCATCTCAATAATACAATTGGACACATATGTACGTTGCATAAAATTCACGACGTCTATTAACGTCGTCGCAGAAATATACATAGTATGTAGGTAAATTACTAGAAAAGTACAAACGCAACTTGACTCGTTTAGTATAGCCCGACACTTTCCACATCAAACATATTCACTAGTTGTGGAAATTAATCGATTATGTAGATACGGCCGACGAGAATTATTATAAAAAAACCAGTGTGGATAAATATACTTATAACAGAGCTGTTATTGAGGCTGGGACCATCTAGTAGTAATCTAGATAAAGTAAATAAATTATAATTTATATATATAATATACTGATATATAAAAATTGTATGACGTCAAATAACGTATACTAATACTCTAATTAGGCACACAGGTTGCTTAAAAGTTTATGAAGTTTATATACGTCATCTCAGAATTAAACATGGTAATTTGAGGAATACAAGCGAAACCTCGATGCGTCTAGCATAGCCGGACTCTCCGCGCATGACATACACACGTAGTTTTTTTCTTTTCTTTTTTTATTACACCTTTTTTAATAGATGAGAATACTAAATATGAATTTAGAATGCATATGAAACGTCATTTGGCTAAGTACTAAGCCTAACTAACCCTTCTTGTTAGTAATGGAGGTCCGTAGCCAGCAGTGGAACAATGTAATACAGGGCTGGTATTATTTTTAGATCCTGAGCCACAGCGCTGCCCGTCTATGGCAGTCGTCTCGGCTAGTGTGGGCGGGGTCAGGTGGCGGTGGTGGCGGTGGTGGAGGGACTCTGTGGCGTCGTCACTGTTCACAGATAGTGTTGAACATGTTCTGTAACGATCACATGAACTTCAACGACGGCTCGTGTTGTGCACAGCCGGAGCCGCACGCGCCGCTGCAGATACTCACTATAGCGCTGTTTATGCTCTGGTGAGAACTGATCATTTTTATATATAGCGTATGTCAACTCATTGGTCTGTTGTTAGGTAGTAACAGCCTATTTAGGCTGAGGTACCTTCAGTACCTGGGTTCAAATCTCAGGTTGGGCAATTACCCTCGCCCGCTATCACATCATGTGACATACAGATGAGAGCTTACGTATGTATGGGTACTACTATATTTGCTGATGGGAGTATATCTGATACATATTTGTACCCAACTGGATAGCCACCACCAAACACGTGGTGAAAACTTAAACATGTGACTGGTCCCAATGACGAGCATTCCGGAATCAGCCAGCGCATATCCAGAAACCTCGGGTAAAATTGGGTCTGCATATTGCAGAGACGTCGAACTGACCATTAAATTTGAACTGCACTATACATACCATCACTTGGAGTGGAATCAATTTGCCATGCCAGTATAAAAAAATTGACGAGCACCTCGTTCATCCGAGTGTGAATGCCACATTTAATCATAAATAGTAGCAAGCCGCCCTGAACTTTGTGTTACAAGATACTGCACGGCATTGCACGCAACGTCTCTTGACGTTCCAAATTATATTTGGACTGCACTGTATAATCGTAAGAGTGTAGTGTCGTGTCGTGCTGTGCATAAAAAAGATGCAATCATTATCAATGGTACACACGCACAGTAATGTAATGAGAACATTTCCCTGGCTCTAGCGCAGTCGCGTCTCTGGTTCGTGGTGTATGGCGGTGGTGTCAGACATTGTCGCAGCGTCGTGACGGATACACGCTGGTCACACAGCCGTGTCAGCCCCCCCACATCGGTCCCTCCCCACTACTCGCACTCGCCAAGCTTGGCATGCTCATGGCGTACTTCTATCTATGTGATAGAACAAACTTCTTCATGAAGGAGAATAAATATTACTCGGAGTGGAGCTTCTGGTTGCCTGTCGGATATGTGTTCGCGTTGGGTCTGTTCTTTACAGATGATTCCAGGTCTAACAGGTGAGATATATTTATGATTCATTTATCATAGATTAAAGCCGGAAGTGGAGTTTAAGTGGGCCACCAACATCTTGAGTCCAAAGCTAACCTCACCTGCGCGTGGTATACTCTTCTGATTCACGGACGAGGCAAAGGCGAAACTTGGTTCCCGTTGCGGGTTATGGGAATCAGACGGCGGCGGGTCGCCCCATATAATACCAAATCCACCGTCAAAAGTAATGGGAAGGTGGATTCTGGCATTAAGCCGGGATAAAAAGATTAGTCGATTTAAAATTGTATTTAAGATTTTTGTCTTTAAAAGCCTTTATATACATTATGTTTACACATTATGAGAACATATGTAAAGATTTGATAGATAACAGCTTGATTGTGCCTTTAGCTTAGGCAATGAGTATGACTATGGGAGTATATGTATATAGAGTGGGTACTCAATGCCAGCTTTGTTATGCAGAGGCCTATAAACGAGCTAGTATGTCACGTGATAGTAATTTATCTCCAGCGGCCATGAATAACCATAATACCAGAAGAATTATGGACGCAGTGCCGACCTTAAAGGAAAATAATAATTAAGGGCTTGGAATGAAGAGGGAAGATTTTGGCCTCTGGATTACCATACGAAATACACTCACCATACGAAACGCAATAGCAAGCTGCTATTTTACGTCTGTTCTCTATGAGACAGTGATAATATCCCGGTCGAGCCGTTCGATTCATGCTGTAGACAAAAGCATCTACAACGTGTCACGTGGCTCTACCACTCATCTGGCTTTGAAGATTCATATAATAAAAATTATAATTCACCATTCCAGAGTCCTCCATCGCGACCAAACAAATGAATGGAAGGGATGGATGCAGCTAGTGATCTTAGTATACCAAGTAACAGGCGCTAGCAAGGTTTTACCAATCTACATGTTAGTGCGCGCACTCGTCTCCGCCTATCTGTTCCTAACAGGATACGGACACTTCTACTATACTTGGAAGAACGGATTCACAGGCCTAGTCAGATATTTCAGAGTAATATTTAGGCTGAATTTCCTGACTGTTGTTCTGTGCCTGACCATGAATAGGCCGTATCAGTTTTATAGCTTCATACCGTTGGTGTCATTTTGGTATACCCTGGTGAGTATGTTTAATATTTTATACTGATTTATTAATTTTATGAAATTAAAGGTGGCGTTGACTTTAGATTATACATGATCCCTACTAGGGGATTTACCATCCTTTTGTCTGATGTTAATTTCAGATACTGTTTATTATTTTTCTTCTCTTATTTTTTGTTTATTCATCCACATGGTTTAGTTACTACCAAGCCCTCATAATCCCTGTACCCACAATACAAGTTTTAGTGTGGGTTCAACATTTTGTATGCATTATCAATTTAGGATTAAAATCTCTTTTAGATGTTCGCAATATTTGCTCTACCCCCGCATATAAGCCCATCATCAACCCATACTGTGGAGTCCAAGCCGTACCAATACGTGTACATAGCGATGAAGATCATAGGCCTGTTGTCCATAGTCACAGTGCTATACATGAGCGAGGTGTTCTTCCAGAAGATATTCGTCACGAGGCCGTGGAAGGCGCTGTTTGTGAACTCGGACGATGATATTCGCCAGTGGTGGTTGCAGTGGAAACAGGACAGGTGAGAGAAATATCAAAATCCTGCTACTTACTACTTATATTATTATAAATGTGAAAGTTTTGATATTTGTGTTTATGAATTTGGATGTTTGTTAGTGTCACGTCTTAATGGCTAAACGGTTTTGTGATATTTAGCATCCAGGTAGATCATGACCTGGACTAGGCTATATATATAGACTAGCCTGGATATAGGCTACTTCTATCCCGGAAAGGTTCGCTCACGCGGGCGGAAGGCACGAGCGAAAGCTAGTTTAGAATATTTTTAACCGACTTCTAACAAGGATGTGGTTCTCAATTCATCTCTCGCCTCGTGGATCTCTCGATCTGTAGCCTTTAGTCTAAGATCCCGCTGCAAGATTGGTGCGTTCATCGATTTTTTGTTTATAACCAAATTTT
The DNA here is from genome assembly GCA_905332985.1 of Mimas tiliae. Taxonomy (NCBI): domain Eukaryota; kingdom Metazoa; phylum Arthropoda; class Insecta; order Lepidoptera; family Sphingidae; genus Mimas; species Mimas tiliae. The sequence goes on from HG995249.1 coordinate 1,745,373, forward strand.
TATGTTTATTTATAATTAGGAGAATATATATTTACTAGGGTGCCTATCAAAATTTGGCCGCCATTATTTTTAATTAAATTATTTTTAATTGATTTTTTGTAAAAAAAATCGTTTATTTCATTTTTAAATAAAATAACGTCTACATCACGGTAATTAATATGAAGATTCTAAAAAATCACGGTTGCCTCTTTGCAGCCAGGTGTAAACAGGTATGATTTCGATAAATTTATACGTTTATAACGTATATTTATTAATTATATGTCAAATTGAAGCTAATTTTTTTTCTATTATTTATCATATATGGTTGCTTAATTAAATCTGGCCGCAAATAAGGGTTACTGGCTGTTAAAGATGATAAATATTTAAGGTAGAGTGAAAGAGAGTTAGCGCGTAACGTCATTTGTCAGACAAGGACAGCGGTTGCCGGCTGTGCGACGCTTTTAAGCCATTGCGCATGCGTCGAATGTTAGTGTTCTCAACTGAACAGATGCGGCATTTTTATTCTAACATATAAACCACGCTGTTTTGGAGTTCGTAATAAACAACGTTTTATATTTACATTGTTGTTTTATTTGTGCATCTAAAAATTATTATATTAATTAACGTAAAATAAAATAGATAAAGATGAAGTCGTGTTTTTTGTGTAACGAAAAAAGCAATGTACTCGACTTTAATAATGTATAATTCCAAAAGAGCTCGCTAATGTTATTGTTTCGTCGTAAAAAAATATATAAATATCATGACCTTTTATTTACAATTGACTGTACTAATGATTTTGGATATCATTCAGAGTGTCTAAAAAAATTATGGTTCTAAAGCAAAAAGATAAACAAGAATTTAAAGATTTTTGCAAAACACTAACCGTAAGTAAAAGTTGAATTGAATTTAAGAATAATATAGGTTATAGTTGAAATATAAATGACACAGTTCTAACTTTGAGGTTTTTTTATTAACTTTTTAGGTATCCATCGGTCCACTAGTGGACCGGTACCGCGAAAAAAAACCAAGCAAAATGCAACCTTAACGACCTTCAACCCGCCCGCCAACTTTGAGATTTAAATGTATTAGTAAATAAAAGCTATTATGCCATAAACATTCACTGACGTTTAGACAATATATCGTAGAACACTGTGGAATTTTGGAATTTTGGCTTAAAAGCGTCGCATAGCCGGCAATCGCTGTCTTCGTCTGCCAAATGACGTTACGCGCTAACTCTCTTTCACTCTACCTTAGATATTTATCATCTTTAACAGCCAGGAACCCTTATTTGCGGCCAGATTTAATTAAGCAACCTTATATGAAAATTGATAGAAAAAAATTAGCTTCAATTTGACATATAATTAATAAATATACGTTATAAACGTATAAATTTATCGAAATCATACCTGTTTACACCTGGCTGCAAAGAGGTGCGGCCAGGTGCGCAACGGCAACCGTGATTTTTTAGAATCTTCATATTACCGTGATGTAGACGTTATTTTATTTAAAAATTAAATAAACGAAATTTTTTACCAAAAATCAATTAAAAATAATTTAATTAAAAATAATGGCGGCCAAATTTTGATAGGCACCCTAGTAAATATATATTCTCCTAATTATAAATAAACATAAAAATTTGGTTTTAAACAAAAAATCGATGAACGCACCAATCCTGCAGCGGGATCTCGTACTACTTGGACCTGATTACTCGCTTACATCGCTTATATCCCGTGAGTAACGTGGCGCAGCGGGCGAGTAGTCGGCTGCGAAGCGAGAGGCCGTGGGTTCGATTCCCACACCGAGAAAAATGTTTGTGTGAACCACAAATATTGGTCTCGGGTCTGGGTGTTGTGGGACCGCAAGTCCCTCGTAGTTCCTGATACCCACGACACAGGTTTACCTAGTGTGGGGTCAGGACTATGTGTGTGACTGTTGGGTGTGTTATTATTATTAGTAATTGCAGATATATTTTAATTTATATAATTATTTTTCAGGTACTCTATCGCCTACGGTATAATATTCGCACTAGCGTACTTATTAGCACAACGCTACCATTTATTAGACGACAACAACCACAGCAACTTGTTCACGCCAGGCATATCACTATCCGCGACTCTACTCGCCTTCATAGGCATCGGTAGTTACGTCACGTTTACATTTTTCTGCACAAATATCTTCGACTGCAACGAAATACACAGTTACGTGGCGTTCTTGCCCATAGTCAGTTACATAATACTGAGAAATGTGTCAGGTGTACTGAGAATGCGTCATTCTAGTATGTTCGCGTGGTTCGGTACTATAACATTAGAGTTGTTTGTAAGCCAGTCGCATATTTGGCTAGCGGCGGATACACACGGCGTTTTAGTACTTGTACCCAGTGCTCCTATACTTAATCTTATACTCACATCGTATATTTTCGTGTGTACGGCACACGAGTTGCACAAATTGACTTTGATAATTCTGCCTTACGCTGTTCCGGACGATTGGAAGCTTGTTTTAAGGAATTTCGCTATATTTTTAACTGTTTTAGTACCGATAGGGATACATGACGGTATGTTTTAGTGTTTCAACATGAGATAAGGGGTTTTGGATATGATTCTTGGTTGACGTTACTGGACGTCGTGGTACTAGATCGACGTGATATGACGTCCGGTCTATATAAAAGCGTGTGAAGTGATATGTGAGTAACGTTGGTAGCAAAAGTATTTATACGTATTATTTTAATCGATTTGGACTGTCCAAATGTGATTTACGAAAAAAGACGTTTGATTATGATTTTTTGTGCTTATTTTTTTTTTTAAATATAGTTGTTGGAAATATTTATTTTACGATTTTACGTAATAGCATGATATTTCCTGTGTTGAAATCTAGTCCGATATGTTTATGGATAATTTGTATTTAACAAAATTAACTAAGATTTTTTGAGTGGTAGAGCCACGCTGTAGACAGTTTCGTCTACAGCATGAATGGGCCGGCTCGTCCGGTTCGTTACCACTGTCTCACAGAAAACCGGCGTAAAGTAGCAGCTTGCTGCTGCGTTTCGTACGGTGAGTGAGATATCCGGAGGCCCAAATTCCCCTCCCCTTCCCAATCCCTGTGAGACAGTGGTAATGACCCGGACGAGCCGGCCCATACATGCTGTAGACAAAAGTGTCTACAGCGTGGCTCTACCACTCATAGTGTCTATAGTTAATTTAACTTATTTTTACATCGATAATAATATAAAGAATGTAGAAATGGTATTTTTTTATACGTAATAGGTTCGCGTTTGACCACCATCACGCCAGATGGTAAGCGATGATGTGGGCTAAGATGCAGCACGCTTGTCTAGCAAAAAAAGATAAATGGTAGTGATAAATGGCCACTCTCAGGTAAGATGTAGAATGTATATTCTAATATGACCTCACGAAGTATCTCGCGTGCAAGTGAGAAAATTATTGACCATAAATATTTCAGATAAAAGTGTCAACATTCGATAAATGTTTCGTCATGTTAATACCATAGTGAAGAAAAAAAAAGCTAAAATGCTCCACTATTTTTTAATTTATTGAGTAACAAACAATAGTGTAATAAAGCTTAAATAAATACGATAAATCAAACAAAATTGGTAATTACGCAACCAACACCGTTATCCATTAAATAAGGTATCTAATTCTAGAAAAAAAACACAGTAAGTGTTATCTATCTATTTTTGACTACTCTTTATGTTCATGTTAGCATCAATAGGTATATAGATATAATCGGTTATTGCAAAACGAGTCGAAAAAAAATCTCGTGGCGTCATGCTCAGGCGACATGTCTAAGATTTTTCAAACTTTTCGGACAATTTGTTTTGAAATTGATCGATTGTGATTTAGAATTAAACCATGGCACGATTTAAACAATTGTTCTACTTAGTCGTACACTCCTGGCGGAGTGGTCGTGGTCATGGATCATCTGTTATGTTGGCTACAGCTTTTGCGAGACTTCTCCACTTCTCTCTATTTGTGGCACTGCGTGTGCATTCAGTTAGGGAACTCTTTGTACAGAATTTAATGAGGTCTGTCCATCTTGTGGGTGATCGGCCGCGAGAACGTTGACCCTCCACTCTTCCTTGTATCATCAATCGTTCCAAAGAGCTTTCGTTGCGGTTTAAACAATTAGTTTTAGATATAACATCCTGCTTATTTAGGTTCAAGTAAAAATAATAATTTATCAAAGTGATAAGTGATATATATATTTTATTATATTTTTCTTATAAATTGGTGTTAAAAAAAATTGTGATACCGTTTCATTTTTACGCCTTTTTTCAAATAAATAATAACAGTACAGTTCATTTATAATGGTTATGTGATATATGAAGATTTTCAGTTTCATTGTTTAACCAAAACTGTTTGAACAAACAGAACAAAATAAACGAAAAAATCATTGGACCAACCATAAATAGATTTTTTAAGAATTTAAAATCATACCAAGTTTTTTACTATAAGTATTTAATATTATGAACATTAGTGAAGTTGTAATCAACATTTTGAAGTCGTTTTATGTGGTTTCTTAACAAATTACACCCAACAAACACATAGTCCTGACCCCACACTAGGTTAACCTGTATCGTGGGTATCAGGAACTACATCCCACAACACCCAGACTTGAACCAATATTTTGTGGATCATAAAAACATCTATTTGTCCGCTGGCTGCAGATGCTGTCATAATGCATTTTCATAAGTATGCATTAACACAATTAAATTAGAAGAAATTAAGTGTCACGTAACTGATAAAAATATATGTAATTTTTTTGTATAAGATTTAAATGTATACTACTAGACAGGTTTCGCGGTACATAGAAATTACACAGTAAGATACGGTCAGTTCACCGCAACTCAATATTACCATCTGGTTTATTCGTAACTAGAATTAGTTTATTCACTCCCGTATACTTCAGTAACTCCTCTTCCGCTTTCCCGCTAACCTTCAAACTTCCGCGTTATGTGGCACAATTTTACTTCTTAACAGCCCGTCTAGTAGATACATAGAAGTCTTTGGTTTTTGGGTAATCAATTGTTGATATCTTAAAATAACGATAAGTAAAGATTAAAACAACAAAAGACGGAAAATATACAATACGTGCGTTCTTCATTGATCGGTTTGAAGTTAGACATTTCACCTGGTCCTCTTTTTTAGCCGCGGAGAAAATCCATCTTATGAATATCTTCCCATCCCGGAGGTGGAGGAATGGCTCACCACACTTCTGACCTAGTTTATTCGCACCTACTCTCCTTGCCTCTTCCTATTATTTTCTACAGACTCCGCCTGTGACTAACTTCAAGACGACCAACGAACAGCGCGCGTACTGTAATAGTGAACAATGAGTGTGATAGTTTTATATTTGCGCATATGTTTGTACATTTTGCACTGTGATTTAATAAAAATATGACCAATAAGTATATTGTTTGCTGTAAATTATGTAAATAAATAAAATTTTTGGAAGCAATTGAACATTTTGTTTAATTTTCGTAAGTTCTACACTTCAGAGGCGCTAAGATTTCGCGCTATAATAGTGGCACCACCTAGTTTGCCTTAGTGTATCTACGCAGGGTGCTTAGGGCAAATTAACACGATAGTATAAAAAACTGGCGGGAGTGGATGGGATAAATCTACCGCATACCTACCATTTGTATGCCCTACCTGCTAATACAAATTTACCTTGTAATTATAAGAATTTATATATTACTAGCTTTTGCTCGTGGCTCGTGGATATAACCTATATCCTTACCAAATTTCATTAAAATCCGCTCAGCCATTTAGCTGTGAAACGTAACAGACACGAGTTACTTTCGAATTTATATTAGTATACATTACATCAGTGGTTCCCAATTAGTTTTTGCTGCGTACCACTTCAAAAAAGACCTCAAACCTGCGTACCCCTTATTGTAGCAAACACACTAATATTATAAATGCGAAAGTTTGTGAGTGTGTGTGTGTTCTTGTTTTTACTGATGATTGTAATAAAATAATATTTTGGAAATTGTTCTTGTTTTTACTGATAGCCGCACGTACCCCTTGATGCAACTTCACGTACCCCTGGGGGTACGCGTACCACTAATTGGGAAACACTGCATTACATTGTCTGTTCCCAAATTGACTTTGCATCGCATTTTACAATCCTCGGTAAATAATACAACAATTTAACAAGCAAAATTTATTTACCATATTTTTACATTGTGAATAAGACGTTAATGAATATACATCTTAACTTACTGCCATATAGTGTAAAACATATTTACAACGCTTATGGTTAATCACTCACGTCCCATTGCTCACATTCACATCGAAGCAAAAATAAAAAAAGCAGCAGGAATCAGGCTCGATCTAATGAAGCAATATGTACCTAAAAGCTACGTAATGGTTGGTGCTATTATGGTCAATACTTTTTGATAATAGGGTAGTGACTCTGCTTTAATTTACACGCAACTGGAAATGATACGTCAAGAAATCATAGCGTGTAAAGAGAATCATTGTTGGTTCGAAATTGAATGAGTGGTAGAGCCACGCTGGAGACACTTTTGTCTACAGCATGTATGGGCCGGCTCGTCTGGGTCTACCACTGTCTCACAGAAAACTGGCGTAAAGTAGCAGCTTGCTGCTGCGTTTCGTACGGTGAGTGAGATATCCGGAGGCCCAAACCCCCCCCTTCCCAATTCCTTAATTATCCCTTTCCTTTAAGGTCGGCAACGCACCCAGGATTCTTTTGGTATTGTGGGCGTACATGGGCGGTGGAGATCACTTACCATCAGGTGGCCCACTTGCTCGTTTGCCGGCCTAGGCCATAAAAAAATGGGACTGTAACAATTACCAATAAATATCCGTATAGTCAAAGACCGGCGGCTAGTGGTAGGTACATCTCATTATTTCATTGCGAATATTGATGTCACAACTTACAATATAGCTGTGCATCCTTTTCAGTCATTTGATAATTACCCTTCTGCCAGAATTTAATGGAATAATACTTATTTTTTTACCAAATCTAATAAATCTTTCGAAAATAGATTTTGGGTAACGTAACATAGATTAAATTTCGGGTATATAAGTATTTATTACTTAATAAAAAAACAATCGAGTCAACTACCATATTAGTACCTATATAAGAGATTTTGGATAATTATGAGCTCTATGAGATGAGCTTTTATTCTGTTTATAATATCGACTTGAGTGAGTGCGCGAAAATAAATAAATAAATAAATACACCCAACAGTCACACACATAGTCCTGACCCCACACTAGGTAAACCTGTGTCGTGGGTATCAGGAACTACGAGGGACTTGCGGTCCCACAACACCCAGACCCGAAACAAATAATTGTGGGATCACACAAACATTTGTCTCGGTGCGGGAATCGAACCCACGGCCTCTCGCTTCGCAGCCGGTTACTCGCCCGCTGCGCCACGGAGGCTGTCAAAAATCGTTGCACATACTCGAAAATTATAATTTCTATGTTCAAGCATGTTTTATTTTACATATAATATAGACAAGCCACGAAGTAGGTGGTAGGTATATTTTATGATTCCTGCCGTCATGCGAAGTGACCGTTAATTATTATTAATAATAAGCTGAATTCATAGAATTAAATAAAGTATTTGATTGTTTTATTCACGGATTTAACGTGGAAGAATAATATATCAGTTTAACGAATATTTTTTTTCTCTGTAGAAATACGAGAGACGAGGTTACATGCGACCAAATATAAAATGCACTTACGAGTATACTAGGGCTAACATGAGCCAAAGAAATCTTGCGTCCGAGTCAGAATATTAGCAACGACAAATATCACAGTATGAAGTGTCAACATTCGATAAAATTACGTCATGTATAACCTTCTCTCTTCGTTTGATATAATAAGTCGAGTAATATGTGCAACACGTTATATTTTTATATTAGATTGAATGACGAGACGAGCAGGTCGCTCGCCTGATGGTAAGCGCCACGCCTGCTCATAAACAGAAGCAACGCCACACAGAACATTAAATAAAGCACTGCATGACACTGGACTGCGCTCGTCACCCCGAGACATAAGGTGTTAAGTCTCATAATGCCCAGTAATTACACTGGCTTCAATGTCCTTCACACCGGAACACAACAGTGCTTACACACTGTTGCTTGGCGGCAGAAATAGACAAAGCGGTGGTACCAACCCAGCCGGTCTCTCGCAAACGAGGGACCTACCACCTTGTACGTACGTTAGCTTCGATATACCAACATGTAGAGTTAAGCAGTTATACTTAACTGTATATTTCACGCATTTTTTTCTCGAGGCGCATATGTTAAGCCCGCAGGATAAATTTTGGAATTATATTTAGGACGTACGTATTTCAACTTATATAGGTAGGTACTTGGAACTTCTAAAAAATAATGAAGGAACAAAGGAGTTACGGCTGAGTCTCTTGATGCTTCTTCACAGATCAGTGAGGACTTTCGAATTACCGGTAGATTTAAATCATAGATGTAAATGGACCTTTAATTCCATTCTTTAGTCACCTTACTATATAAACGATTTGAGTACACAAGCGCTGACGGCAGGTCTTTATAAGTTGCTTATACTTTGCAGTCGAGTTATAGTTGGGAGGGGTGTAATGTCGTGTGTATTATATTAATCTCGTGTGTAGCGAGACGGTACTGTTACGTCATACGTCACCCCTCCCGCACCGCTCCACTACCGCACTAATCTACTCAGTTAGGTATGCGCTATCTATGTAAAACAAAAAAATAAGTGCACTGAAATGTATGTGTTTGGGTACAAAACAGCCAAATATTGCTACTGCGAGTTAATACAGCATTATTTTAAACAGTCCTGTACACATTGAAGTTAGTTTCGCAAAGTTTCGTCAAGATAGGTGATTTAATAAACATTATACTTATATGCAGTTATTTATAGAAAAATAAATGTGATGGTAATTGAAGAGTTTTTTAAGTAATTAATATTGTTCTTCTTCTTCTTCTTCTATCGTGTCAATGGCTTTAAATGTTGATATATTGTAATGTATATATTTTTTAATATTGTATTAATTTATATTAATATTGTAACATAGCAATATAATGTAAAATGAATCGTCTTGTAGCATTCCCAATAAAAACTAAATAAAATGAGCACAGGGTTTTACAATAATTATTAATTATAAGCGACCAAAAATACTGTGATACACAAAAATAAAAATGCTCTCAGGATTTGTGCACGTGTCTATAAATATGTATTAGGAATATATTATTGAAGGCACTCATATCCTAATGAAATACGGAAATGTACAGATTATAATGAACTTAAAAGTTTTACTGAATATATATTCACTCGATATTAAACTTGTGTTTTATTTTGTAGAATAAATCGAACATACGCACTCACGCCCGTAATCCCCGAAGGGGTAGGCAGAGGTGTAACCAGTACACCCACATTTCGCCGAGCGTATCTCCGTCCCACGATGTGATAGGGGGCGACCTATCGCCATACCGGGCACAAATTCCAGACTCCGGGCTGATACTGAGCATTTCGTAATAGAAAAACCCAATACCACTTTACCCGACCCGGGGATCGAACCTGAGACCTCAGCGCTAGCCTCAATCGTAACGCGGGCACGCATTACAACTGCGCCACCGAGGCAGTAGAATAAATCGTCGACAGCAATAAATGTGATATGGGTATCTACGAGTAATTGGGCCTGTAATATCATCGGAGTTGGCCGACACATTGATTACAGATGATTAGCAACAAACATTATGGAAAGACGTTCGTAGGACGCGTCGTTTTTTGATTATATTTAGTATTTCCCGGACCAACAATAGCCTGTGGCCTTCACAAGCTATCTCCTTATCAGATTTCATTAAAATCAGTTCAGACGTTTAGACGTGAATACGTAACAGACAGACAGACAGACAGAGTTACTTTCGCATTTTCTAAATATATTAGTATGTATTCTTGAGCGGTAGCTACGGTCTCAAGCACTATCGGATCCAGGGAAGGGGGGGGGGCTATATTAATTCGCGATTGCTTTGTAACAATTTTGTTGGTAGATTTCGTTAAATACATTAACAAATATGGTGATAGCATCTGATTTTCGTATTTCCAGGATGTGAATGAACTATCTGTACAAAATTTTGTGAAAAGTGTAAAATTAATGCACCGAACTGTCAAGTCGGGGACGTTTGAACCGCATACTCACAATCACAGCATATTCGGTTCTCACATTATATAATATTATTGCTTAATTAATTAATTAATTAATTAGGTGCTCTCACGATGCTTCTAAATAACACAATTATAAACTATACAAATTAAAAATCAACAAAAACTGCCTAAGATATTCAGTATAGACATAGTAAAAAAAGTGCAAATAATCTAGGAAAATCAATATTATTAATTTTATTGAATCTTCTAAATAAATCAATCAATCTTACATTTGATCATAATGTGGTCTATGTAATTATTTTTATAAAGCTAATTATTATGAATAGAATACAATTTGCTAATTACACAAATCATTTGTTATTACTGTAATAATGGCTCCTTACGTCGTTATGCAAATTATAATGTAAAAGTACCAACACATTTTGATATAAGTTGTAGATACGACAAAGTTGTACAGTGATAATTATTATTATACAGATATAATAAATCAATTTAACGGACCATTTACAAAAGGCCATTTATTGAGAGGCAACCCAGAGAGGAAGATGTCAGGTGGAAGAAGAAGATTTATTGAGACAATCCAATAACCCAGGACATTTATAGCTACATTCATTTGAAATCCATCTATTCATACAATAATGTATTGGATTACTTGATTTTCTCAATGTCCATAAGATTGATTTTTTAATGAAAAGCTGTTTTGACACTGTCGTAGCAAAAAGTGGCGCGTTCTATGAAAGATTTGTCTCTCAATGCTTGTCTATATTTTATTGGTACTTTAATTAAATGCAGTAGGTACTACCAATTTGAGTTTAATAACGGATTAATTACCCTTTATTTGTATTTTAATGGTATTAACATCAATATTATTATTCTTTACTTTTTTAACGCAAATTGTCAATGTACAAGTTTGACGGATGAAGGCACAGAAACATTTAGTTCTTTTTAAGAAGTAGAATAAAAAATATACGTTGGTGTTTCCAGGGTGCGAGATGCCTGGACCTTTCTCTAAATGCCGAGGACATCCAAAGTTTCTCGGCATTTAGAATAAAGATATAGGAATTAGATATTTTATTTGGGGTTTTGCAATGCGTAATTTTTTTTCATCTCTTAGTAGTGTTATTTTTACACTACCCTAAAACACCAACCTTAAAAGTCAGATTACGTTATCGGATAGAAAAATAATGACAGTACTCAGACATCGATCGAGCAAAAAATATAACATTAAGAGTTAAGTTTTAGAAAATCAGTCTCAACGAACAGGCCATTATTTTTCGTAATTTTAAAATTACACTATTTTAAAGACGCGACGTAAGCTGGATTAATGCAGAACATGAACTTGTTAACAGAGGTTATCTACGGCTTTGAGGTTTACAGAAAATAAATGTTGGACATTGGTTTATCAGCGATCTAATCTCTTAGGAATAAATACAAAATTTAATTGAAACAAAATGTTGTAGGCATTTCATGAAATTGGACATTTCACAAAGCAGCCAAAACATTGGGGGATCTTATAATATCATAGAACCATTGAAAACAAATACTACGACACTGCTATACATTTATACAATGAGCATAGCATTACACATAGCAAAAGAAGTAAATATCGACCGAAATGAAAACATAGCTTCAGTGCACACAGAGTTAAACATCAGTCTTTGAACAGTCGAATCACATAAAGTTATTGCTGGAACTGTATCTAACGACATTAAGCTTCTAAGTCTAGACTATGAAATAGTACAACTTATTCGTAGATATAAAATAATAAGAGCTATTTATCAGAAAAACATCCAAAAGAATACAGTAGGTAATATTAGGGGTTTGAAGTAAGGTCTGAGTGCGTTTGAAAGTGTAAAAAAACACATTATCGTGTAACACAAGGGAGCAACGTTATAGAATGTATTGTACGTAGGTCATAAAAATCTTTACATAATAAATGGCAGAATTGGTTAAGAAAATTAAGTTAGCATTGTTTATCCACTTCTGGAAAAATTTAAAAAGGAAAGTTCTAAAAGTGTTTCAGGATTCATTTTTTTGCACAAGTATAAGTTTTTATTATGATAATATTGCAATAATCTAATCTATTGGTGCGACAGTTACAAGTTATATAGTAAATAAGTTTATGTAAGTCAGGTAAATATCTTAATATATGAGTGCTTATATTCACAAATATAAGTTGTATAATATAATTGTGCATTTGGTATACCGACATCTTTGGGCCTTTAATATTTTGTTATCGAATGATTACCTTATATAAAATTTACAAGTGTCGTATGTAGCTTAATATGATGAAAGAAAATTTCTCTCGTTTCCCATTATAATAAGTTATTAAATAATTTATTATATATTTACAAAATAGCAAATAGTGCGCAAAAAACGATTTCACAAAATATGCATTTGAGCAATACCATTAATATATTTACATAAAGCATTATATTTGCTAAATAGTATCAACATGTAACACAACTACAATGAATAGGAAGCGAAATTAAACAAAACGTGGGAAGGAAAACACTAAAAACTGAATTACTACAATGTACTAACATTGTCGGCAAATATCTACTTTATTTACGTACATGCTTAACATTACTTATATTCAATTATACATAATTCTACAAAATGTCTACAAATAAGTAAGTTATTGCTATCGAGAAAATTATTTACAACAAGCGCCCATTACTAGCCTGAGACATCAAAATTGAAATTAGGGAAATTATAAAGAATTCGTTACATTAATTAAATACCTAACCAACATATTAACATTAATTCAAAACTCTATAACGTCGCTACTGTTTCGTGTAACTTAGTTTATTATATCACATTAGATTAGAATTTTGTATACTTCTGTCAATTAGACAGCTGTCAACATTCAGACCTTTTGAAGAATGAATAATATTGGAAAGCAGCTGCTTCTTCTTTATAGATTGCATTTTGATCCATTTATTCAACTTTCAGGACATTTAAATTTGATGTTTTTAAATGGAGGCACAGTTATTCACTGATTAAAGTCAATCCGAATTGTCCTGTCCTGCGGCAGTGTTTAAAGTCCTCGTGTCCTCACTTATTAACGACCTATCGTAGCGTCTTTGTCTTGTTATTTTGGGCCGTACGGCACTGAGCAAAGGGGCTGATATCGCATGGCTAGGCAATCGATTAAGGTCCTTCCTGCCCTGGAGGAGAGGTGAGGTGACGCTCGAAGACTCATCTCCCTCGTCGTCTGACAGCGCTGGATAGCTTTCCTTCATTTTCAAACTGCGCTCTAGACGCCGTAGGAACCTGAGGGATAAAGATTTAATTATGATTGAACATCAGACAGAATAAAAGAAAAAGAAAGGTTTTTATTTACAAAATATAAAAATTGATTTGAATTATTCCAACATAGTATTACTTTTATATATAACACCTGCAAGGTGTCTCCTATGATAATGGGGGAAGGTTACTTCTAGTTTAGACATAACTAAGTACCTTATTTGATTGCTAATAGTCCTTAATTTGTTGACTTTAACTGGTTTCCTAGAGTCTTCTGTCAGGTCCAAGCTCGACGATATTTTCGATGAAGCGTCCTGGAAATCAAAGACATGAATTCAATCATAAAGTATTCCTTCCCACTCTCAAAGGAACAAAAAATACCATGCTTCTAAATAATAAATTCAATGACAATGAGAAAAAAATGACTTAAAAAAAACGTAGAGTAAGAATATTCTAAGCATTCCTTAAAGCCCAGTGCACAATATGACAGGCCTCACCGCAACACATAATATACACAAAACATGCTGAGTTTTATACATTTTGTAAACATATTATATGACCTTATGAATAAACGCTGTATAGCTCTGAGATAGTTACACTGTTTTAATGATAGAAACTATCACGCTGTATGCAGTTTTTTTTAGCACGAACGGGCTGACTCGACCGGGTTGTTAACACTGCATTTCCAACGGTGTGAGATATCCAGAGGCCCAAATACTACTCTCCTTCCCAATCGGGTCGGCAACGCGACCGCGATTCTGGATAATTTATTTCTATTTTTCTAGTACAAAATACAAGGTATACCTACACAAGAGTTATACAGTGTTCATTAGTAAAGTGAACAGAGTCTTCACTGATGTTTGTGACGGTGTATATCTAATTGATACAGAATATAAACATAGATCACTGATAATATACATATTCCTACATAATTGCATACAATTAAACCAATATTACACGTGGTACAGGGTTACCTTTGATATAATATGGAAATGAATAATAAATAAAACGGTCTCAATACTGTCGACTCTACATGAAATAAACTCAAAAAAGATATTATCTTGATCTAAATTGTTTTATGAAATTAAAATAATCTAACTTAAGTAACTTCTGTATTAATACTGTCGGCTCCACATGTAATAATCTCAAAAAAGATATTAACACGATCGAAATTGGATTTATGAAATTAAAATAGTCTAACTTTCAGTATTTTAAGTTTTAATCTGCCTATACAACAACAAATACTAAGTTAGATGAAGATGTAGGAGTAACACTTAGGTATGTTTAAAGATATTCATCATACTTCTTTGAAGTCCTAAATTCACCTCAATAGCAATACAAAGTACCTTCTATCATTGTTATTCAATTTATACGGAAATCCTAATCTTTGTGTAAACATTAGAGAATTTTATCATATTTGTAAAAGTAAAGGTAACCCTGTACGTATTTTCGTACAATTTAGGCAGATGCAGACACGTACTATCACCTCAGAACTACGGCATTTTTGTCTCCTGAGCGGTTTTCTCAACCGCGTCGGCTCACAATGCTGAAAATAATCCAACAAGCTAGAACCTAACCGTGACATGTGACTATCGTGGCTAATCGTAACAGGTGAGATTGTACATCAAAACAACAATAATTCGCATTAAAAACTGTGGATGTGCTCGAATCGGATTAGTGAAATTTTAAAGTGCATTATATTTAAGTCAAACAATATTTAAAAAACAATATTAATTTATTCGAAATATAATTAATGAAAATCGTGCAGGTCAAATTATTATTTTACTTCATGTTAATTTAGAACTAAAAAGTTATCAAATTGGTAATTTATGATAAAGATTTATTTCATTGTTATACTGTAACATGATACCATACCATTTAATAGGAAAATAAACTCTTTAGTGGCAGTCATAAGGGTCATAATTGTACGCTTTACCTTACCTGTAATTCTAAGTCTGGAAGCCTGAGTTCTCTGGCGGAGGCCACCGATGCCACGGAGGCGTTGGAGACGGAATCCTCGGAGGAGGAGGAGGAGGGGGGCGCGGGGGCCTGCGAGCGAGACCGACGACGCCCGCCCTTCCTGCACCGCCCTGATGCGTCACGACTACCTGGGACCTGGAAATTTTATATTAATTATATATTTCATAATTGATCGCAAATAAATGCATTTTAATATTATTATTAATTATTGTTGCTAATGTAGAGGCAATCGTTGTGTGCGCTGAGTATTTTTTATAACGGCATAAGTAAACGAGCAAGTGGGTCACCTGGTGGTAAGTGATTATGGTGGTGGCTCACAACACCAGAAGAATCATGGACGCGTAGCCGACCTTAAAGGAAAGGTTAATTAAAGGATTGGGAAGGGGTAGGGATTTGGGCCCTCTGGATATCTCACACACCGTACGAAACGCAGCAGCATACCACTTGCTCATTTACCGTAATTCTGCTTTAAAATACTTTTATATATCAAAGTACTCTCGCCTCACTCGGTATTGACAACTCTACCTTAATTATCAAAATGGAACTATGCAATTATACTTACTTCCAGCAAATTATGCATTGAGTGCGGCATATGAGGCAGTGTTGACTTGGCCGTGCCAGTCACCTCGTGCGAGGCGGTCCGCGGTGTGCGTCGGTCTCTCCGCCGCCCGCTCTTCTTCTGCGCCCCGCTCCCCGTCTTACAACTACTGCCCTTAACACATTCCGAACTAGGGAAGTCGTACAATCCATCAGAGTCCGTGAATGGTAACTGCCGTCCGTAAAACTGCGGAGAGAACCGACCTAACCCAGTTTTGTCACTCAATGGACTTTCACTGCGCGAACTCACTGGACTGAGAGGTCTACTGCCCTCTGACAATAAGGTCGGAGGTCGCAAACACGCTTTTTCGTCCAACCCCCGTTCTACACTAATACACTTCACTATTGAACACTTTGTCACACCTATTGGAGAGCACAGAGTCGTTTGTGGCACTTCTAAAGTCTCTTTCAAGGCAACTAGTTCCATTTCTTTCGCACTTGTAGGCACGTCATCGACTCTCTCGTCCGTGCCGATGCCTTCATCGTTCGATTCTAGCAGAGGATCATCAGATAATGTTTCAGAATCTGATCTGCCTCTTCTCCTTTCTTTAGAATCGTCGTTGGATGCGGCTGGACTTGAATTAGTCTTCATTAACGGTCGTCTTCTTTGAAAACAAGAAGGTCCTCCTCCAGAGCCCGGGTCTTCCATTTCTGAAGGACATAATGGATTGCTAGAACCGCATCTTGACGGCCCAGGACTTGCCATAGAACTGTACCCAGAAGACGATAGGTTGGATTCGGAAGGAGCTCTTTCTCCACGTGCTGACATAGAAAATGGACTCAAGTAGCACATGTTTCCACTAGGCGGCGGTGGTCTTGGAGACATCGGCTCATCAGACTCCTCACTCGCGTTATAAGTAACTGTTATTAATGGAGGGGGTTGGAATTCAAGGTGAGGTGGAGTGCGACGTGGAGGAGGTGATCCAGGGGAAGGTCTTTCGATTGTCAAGACAGGAACTCTGAGAGATGGTGGTGCAGGTGATGGAGATGACATCTCTCGCTCCGAGTCCTGGCTATGGGTGAAACTAGGGCTCGGTGAGTCGGTGACGTGAGTGGACGGAGTGGGGGTGTCGTTGCAGATGGCTGGCTGGCGGAGCTGTAACAAAATGTAATTGATTAAAATACGTAACCCTAGCTTGGCAGTCGAGTAAAAAGTAAATTACTTATAAGAGTTAAGAAACGCAAATTCAAAACTAGCTACATAAAGGTAAACGATCATGCTAAATTAGAAAATTTGGATGAATTCTTTATGTTACTAAATTTGCTTGGTTTTAACAGTACCATTATATTATGTCGATTAATTAATAATTTCTAGGTTTATATTAAACTGGTGGTGGTTTGTGGTAAACTGGTGATGTTTGTACCTTCAACCGCAGCCCCGCAGTGGGTCTCTCCGGCTTATCGTAGTATTTTATCTCGTCTAATTCATCCTCGCTGGGAGACACACACGTGGCAGTTGATTCGCTCTTATTATCTATCTCCATATTAGCTCGAGGCATGCGAGGGGAAGGTAGTGGCGTAGGGAGGGGCGTGGGTAAAGGAGTGGGCAAAGGTGTAGGCAGTTCACGTATTGGGGACAAACATTTATTGATACTGCTTGGTACTTCGAGTAGGATGGAAGGTGGATGGAGTAGGTTACTGCCTGATGATGAAGATTTGTGTGCGCTCAAGGGATCCAAGACCTGGAAATTTGATAAATAATTAATTCTTTATCATTAACATCACATTAGCTTTACGGGTGGCCATTAGGAGAGATAAATTCACTAACTAGGAACACATGTATTGCGGCTAAAGGCTATATTTTAAGATATGATTGATCTGGGTCAGTTATCACTTATCAGTAACGAATATTTGATTAATATTTGCGTTTGTGAAGGTATTGTCTAATTTATTTACCTGAATTTCAATAGTGTTATGAGGCCTCGTGACCGGTGAATCTGGAGCTAACGACGGGATGTGAGACGACGCTAGGGATATATCGTCAGCATCCACCGTATCATCTTGTGGCGATGATGCAGACGGAGTACTGGATACCGACACTCCTCCCGAAGACGCCCTGGACACCATGGCAGCTGATGACGTTGAGAATGTCCGGAACATCGCCAGGATCGAGTCCGCACTCGATATTTTTGGGGTTCTAAGAAATGTGGCATGGGCTTTATATGAGCGGTTGAAATGGTTTTGTGCACGTACATTTGAGAAATGTGATGTGAATGAGGTGAAGTGTAAATTCTAGTGAAGTATGGTTTACGATAGGCGTATGAGATGCCTAAACTTTAGTGACGACAAAATTCATCATTTTAACCGATCATTTGTTGGCTAAGATTTTCATCATAATTGAGAATTAACAAGAAGAGAGAAAGAAAGAAAATTAGGAAGACTAAAAGAGTAGGTACCATTATATGATCATGCTTTACCTGGAATATTTTTTCAAAGCAGCATTCGCCAGCGTCAAATCTAGACTAGACATAGAATCGCTTCCTTGATTGCTAGACGTGCTATGCGGTGACCTGATTTCGACTCCCGGTGAGGGAGGAGTACTGGATGATTTAGCTCTCATCCCTCTGTCAGCTATAACAGCCATGGGTATCGCAATCGTATTCACCATGTCCACATCGGAACTAGAACTCATTTCTGCAGAAACCTTGTTCAGGAGTCTTGCAAAAGTGACTTTCTTTTCTAACTTGGGATCTGATATGTGCCTCATTGAAGGAGAGGTCGATGGCGTGGAGGCCTCGCTTGCGAAACACGTCTCCTTATTCTCAATACCATAGTTTACAAACGCTGGAGCGCTCTCTACCGTACTTAAAGTCCTTTTCTCCGACATCTGTATTAATTCTCCCATTGTTATCTTTTTCGAATGATCGTTAGCAGTCGCTGGGCTTATTAATTGTTGTAATATTTGCTTTTTCTCCGCAGCATTCTTCTTAGTCGGTGTCGAATTATTCCGTTTTTTACGCGGCGATGGTGTTCCTGTGTCAGAAATCTATTTTATACCAAATTATTTGATGCGATCTGGTCATGAAGCGACACAACATCGAATGATGGTTGATGGGTAAACAAGCGAAGTTCTTAATTCTGTAACATCCAAAACACGAAGTTCACAACAACAAATCTGAATTATCAGAAAGGTACTCTGAGATCACGTACATGCGCGGTCCTCGGTAGTGCGTCTAAAGGAAGCCAATTCTTTAGGGTAAAGTGCTAAAAATCATCAAAACGTTTTTAGTGCCAATTGGTAAACTTTAATTTCATGTATTGATGGTATGATGTATGAGTTTGATAATAATGACGTTGTATAGTTATTGAAACAATGTGGTACACTCACGGCTAGTCAGATCATGCCTTTGTTTAGTTATTAAGTTCTTATGCTTTTTGTTTTTCAACCATAAGAAATTTCAGTTTTAAAATCTATACTCGACACTTAATAATAATATAATAATTATTATGTTTGACATAATAATAAAAGTACTTTTTCTAAAATACATGATAATATTTTTTTAATGTTATGTAATAAGTTTTAAATATTAAAATATTAATACTTAACAGCATTAGAACTTAACAGAACATTAAAAACACCGAGGAATCAAAGCAATACAGAAGAAGTAAAGAGATTTACACACGAGCAGTTGTCAAATCTATTGGACAACAAGCAATCATTTCAATAAATATACAGAGTGGACAGTGCTATGCATCTTTTCACAGTTCTGTTCATGCTAGTGTTAAAGTTAGATAAATTATTCTAGAATTAAAAGTATTTACAGTGCAGAACAATGTCCAGGAGCATGCCAAAACATTCAACATTCATTTGCGGAGCCTTTGTATTGTCAATAAAACTGTCAGTCTAATGACACGCTATCTATTCAGTCAAAACTGACATTGTAATGCGACTACAGCAGACCGTAACTAAAACAATAATGTATTAACCAACGATAAAAAACCAAAGGAGTTTCTCAATTTGTCTGTATTTTTTTATAATTGGTAGTAAACTAAGTCATTAAATCTAAAAGTATCATTGACAAAACAGAGGCTCGTTTAGTTGGACGATCTAAAAAGGTGTAACGAAGGAAGGAGCGTCTACATCGAAGAAATGCGTTAGTGTTTGTGCGTGGACAAGGGTGCACACATCAAGTTTGAAGTAAAAGGGTTAGCGGGACCAAGTTACGCTGGTCTTTGCATTCCACATCGAGGTTCATTCACAGCGGGGAAACATCCAATACAATCTGAGCTCCGGTACGCCGCGCGCTCCGCAAGCATATTTGATCAAATGTTGGCGAGTTGGCATGATTCGGCAAATCATATACGAATACCGTGTCCACTTCGTAAAGCCATGTGTCCATTGCGTTAAACTCGATCGGCGTTTTTCGCATTTTACGCTCAACATAAAAGTAGACCTGGACATAAAGCTTCAAGCTTAACATTTAGCATTTCATGACTTGATGGTATCGAAGTTGATTTATTATAAAAATCTATATCATTCTTAGCAATCGAACTAGCATGTATGAGAAAATGCTAAACCATCTATCGAGGGCAAAACAGCTAACGATCAGGAGCTCTAACGGAACATCCATCAATTGTAATCTAGCACAGTCCAAGAACACGGTTGTCCTACCGCCTATACTACTGGTACAGTGAGTGCCTACGCATGAGGTGGTTGTATATGCGTGCCGCGGTTACGGATGCGGAGCGCGCGGCGACGTCGCCGAGGGCGCATCGCTCCAGTCCTTACGTCCGAGCGGCGGCTTTAACAGATCGTCCAAGCTAAAGGTGCGCGCGGCTCGCGGATGATGCGCGAGCCCCGACACCGACGGCTTGCGGATACCCAGCCGCGTGAGCAGCGTGCGGTGCGCCGGCTCGTGTGGCGGCGCCGCTGTGGACAAACGCCGCGTCAGCGCCGGCTAGCGCTCCGCCTGCGGCACCGCGCCGTACCGCACCGACCGCGCCGACCGGACCGACCGCGCCGACCGATCCGACCGCGCCGACCGACCCGACCGCCCCGACCGCCCTGAACGCGTCGCTAGCCCCCACACATACAGGATTGCCAGATATTTCGTGTCGCAAATCATTACTAATTTTCACAATATAAGTACAACATGTATAATAAAAATTAATCTCCCAAAAAGGTAACAAAGTATGGCGGGTTTGTTATACTTTTGACGCATCAATCGTTGCTCTTTGTTTGTATATGGAAATGTGTCTTTACAAAGTTGATTCTAGAAGATCGGTTTTTTTAGCATCAAATTCATTATTTATAAGTTGAAAAAGTTGCTTATTTTCAAATAATGTGTTACGATTTCGACACAAATGGCATCTGGCAGTCCTCTTGCAAGTCGTCACAATCCTTTCAATTTGGCGCGAATATCCTCGGACCTCAATAAATAAGTTTTTGGGGTGCAAAAGCCTTAATTATTAACCAAATCAAAAGAATTCTGCGCGTCTACGGTCTCCAGAAACTAAGAATTGTCCAAGCTAATTTTATCATAACTACATGCATGTCGTCGCCTAAGTGGTAACGCAGCGTAAGTCCATTTTATTTTATAAGTTGTAAAACTGATACACCTATAAATTACTGCAGATAATTTACAATTTTAGTATCAAATACTTGTTACGTATAACAAAACATACATTAAAGCGGTAAGCTTTAAACTTTTTATATGGAAAATTTTGAATTTTGGCCTTTGTGGCACAATGTTTTTAAATATTTTTCACTTACAGTGCAAGAAGCGTCACAGTTTTTACACTGACTTTTTGTATATTTTCTATAGTGACATAATTAAACATGGTTTAATCCTGATCAATAACTTGTTTCGAATTCATCGCCTATCAGTTAAAAATCCACATAATTAAATTAAATAAATAATAAAATAAATTTATGTATATTTAAATAAATATCTCTGAACATACGTGACTATCATATTTATTTTGATTATACTACATTGACTAGTAATAGCAGTATTTAAATTCAAATATCGCAAATCTCGACTTACACAGTGTTCGTTAAGCGATGATATAAGAACAAATATCTAAGTACCGACATCGTTTCTGGACCCGCAACAGACACACACAAAAAGACAATCAGACAGAAAAATAAATTACTCAATACGTGTCCTTACCATCCGTTAGTTAGTGCGTTTGACAAAATACGTAATTGAGTTATAGGAAGATACGACAGAATATCTTTATAAAGCGTAGCGTGTACTGTGACACGCAATATAGCATTAATATATCTCCTCAACTGTACTTTAACGGACGTGTGTGGGGTTTAAAAAGATTTTATTGTGATGGTTTTTTTACTGCCTCGGTGGCGCTGTTGTAATGCTTACGCGTTACGACTGTGGCTGACGCTGAAGTCTCGGGTTTGATACACGGGTCAGGTAAAAGTGATATTGGATTTTTAATTACGAAATGCTCAGTATCAGCCCGGAGTCTGGAGTTTGTGCACGGTATGGCGATAGGCTCGCCACCTATCACATCATGGGACGGATATACGGCGAAATGTAGGTGTACTGGTTACACCTCTGCCTACCCCTTTGGGAATTACAGGCGTGAGTGCATATGCATGTATTTTTTATTTAAGTTTTCTATAGATACGCAATATGTGGTAACATTAGATGCTAAAAATCATTAATATATGTTCTTAAAGTAAGTAAGATATTATCTTTTTGCCTCAGACATACATACATATATAGGTACAGTCAGCACCAAAAGTCGATGAACACATCCAAACCAAAACTTCTATACATCGTAAGATGTATAAGGTACAAGTTGCTCAAAGACTTAAATGTATATATACTACTAGACCGGTTCCGTGGCAGAAATTGCACCACTACGTTACGGTTAATTGACCGTAACCCAATATTACCATCTCGCTTATTCCTAACTAGAACTCCTCTCCCGGTCCCTGTCTGTCAGGTTTTTTTTTGTTTGTGCTTGCGTTTGGCCACTATCTCGCCTAATAGTGAGCGATGATGTGTCCTAAGATGAAGCACGCTTGCCTATTAAAATACTATTTACTCGCAAGACACCCAGATATATTTATCTGGGAACAAAGACTCCGGCGACTTATTCTATATCTAGGCAGTCCGTATGATGAAGGTAAAGAGTTTTGTGCGCGTTTTGAGAACGTCTATCCATTTTGCCGTATGTCGACCGTCTGGTCGACCGATGATGAAATGGGGAGGGAGGAATCCAAAACTGTCAAACTCTCGCGGTATGTGCCGCGGTTTTACTTCTTAACAGCCCGTCTAGTATTAAATATTGAAATATTTAAGGTGCTCTACAAAATTAGCGCAAAATTGGATGGACATCGTAAGAGATCGAAATTAGCTGAAGAGCCAATTGTCAAACCCAGTTAAACATTAAACTTACTAGCATGTGCAGTTACTACTATAGTTGATGTTGTGTTTTGAGAAACTATGTTATATTGCGACTGACAATTAAAATTGAATTTGCTAAATTCAATGCAATACGTTATTGTTGAGCTACTTGGTGACAGGTGACAGCTTAGTATTCTGCAAATTTTAACCTTTCACGATGATCATTCAATTTTGGCACTAGTCTTGTTACGTGATTTATGAATTCTATGATGTATAGGGTTTTTGGAAATCTGAGTGTGTTCAACGAATTTTAGTGTTGACTGTACATGGTGAAATTATCTATACTTTCCAACGGTTTTTAGCATTCTTTATTTTATTGGAATATGTATAATTTATAAATATTCCATGTAAATTTTGAAACTATGCATAGTGATGCAACCATAATATGCATAGTTGACAGGTACACTGAAGTCCATAATTCCCTATAAACAAAACGAACAAACAATTTAAACCCCACCACGTGTACTGTGATTAGTGATAAGCGAATGTATAACTGTGCTCAAGAAAATATTAATTTACATTGTAATAATTTGTTGTTTAATTTTTTGAGCCTAAAGATTTGCCCTCCGTTCGACAAGCTGGTGGACTTACGTCGAGCGCACCGGTCCGCCTCCTCGGCGAGGAGTTTCTCGATCTTCTCGGGGAAGTGTCGCTTGGCGCACCACACCAGACCGATGATGCCGAGCACCACGAACACGGCGATGAGGCCGAGCCAGAATGGCTCTTGAAGCATGCGTTGGCCGAGTCCAATTATTTTCGGCGTTGGGTTTGGGATTTCACACCTATTGAGATCATAATGATATATTACACCCTTTGGGAGGGTATTGTGCGTCTCTTACCAGGAAGTAATGCATGCTTGTTTGCCGACCTTAGCTTAAAATAAAAGGTTGCGATATTTTTATATCTGAGCGGCTAGCACGAATAACTTGCGAGAACGTATTCGTATCGAAATGTCAAAAAATTGTTTGAACCTTCATACAAATTGAAATAAAACTTGGTTATACGGATTTTATCGCGGTTTAATTTTATTTTAGTCCCTATGTTTCGAAAGCTTTTCAGCCTTCGTGGTCACGGGAGACTCAAAAAATGAGAAAAAAAAAAAAAAAAACCGCGATAAAATCCGTATAAACTAGTTTTATTTCAATGTGTAATATTCGCGTAAACATAAGAAACCTTCATGCAAATGCTAGCGTTCTCGATTCGAATACTTATTCGTAAGTTGTTCGTGCTCGCCCCCCTGATCGGCATACGAGCAAGTGCGTCACCTGATGTTAAGGGATCTCCACCGCCATGACCATTCACAATACTTCAAGAATCGCGTTGCCGACCTCTAAAGAAAGGGATGATGATTAATGGCCGTTCCCAATATTCTGTTTATCGACAGATTTGCTTACCAGCAGTAAAATTTTGACACATTTTGTATGGACAATCTGTCAAAACACTATTGACAGTAAGTAAATCTGTCGATAGATAGAATATAGGGAACGACCATAAGGGATTAGGAATGGGAGGGGTTTTGGGCCTCCGGATATCACGCAGCAGCTAGCTGCTACTTTCGTCGGTTTTCTGTGAGACAGTGTTAACGACCCGGACGAGCCGGCCCTTTACATGCTGTAGACAAAAAATGTACTACACGTCAGTTTTCTGTAATATACTGTTAACAACCTGGTAGAGTCGACCCATTGATGTTGTAGACAAAACTGCCGCTGTACGTCAAAACTAGTATTAAGAACAAACCTTTTCCCCTTCCAAGAAGGATTGCATTGGCACAGGAACGTCCCGTCCCGTTCAGTACAGGCGCCGCGGGTGTTGCACGGCCTGGAGGCACAGGGCCGCACCCTCTCCGCACAGCGACGGCCGCGCCACCCGCGCGCGCACGTGCAGCGCCACGCTCCCCCTCCACCGCCCCCGCCCCCGCCATCATCCACACCTGACCCGTCCGGCGACAGCGAACAGTTTCCGAACATGCACGGAGACCGCTCGCATGCTGTCACCAGGCAGAATATACCTACCGGACACCGGACAGTATCGTTACAACTTGAAATAAAACTAGTTTATACGGATTTTATCGCGGTTTAATTTTACCGCGATAAAATTTATTTTTATTATTTAAAATTAAACCTCGATAAAATCCGTATAAATTAGTTTTATTTCAATGTGTAATATTCGCTTAAACCTAAGAAATCGTTTCAATTTTTTTATCTAACAGCACAGTTAAATGGCTTAATGATTTATGCAAAATATTCGAAGATTTAATAAAAGAAAGAAAATATTTTTTTAAAATTTTTGAAAGATAAAGCAACGCAATTTTTTTTTTTTTAATTGAATGACGATACGAGCACGTCGCTCGCCTGATGGTAAGCGCCACGCCTGTTCATAAACTGAAGCAACGCCACACAGAAATTTTAATAACAAAGCACGGCATGCCATTGGACTGCGCTCGTCACCCCGAGACGGAAGTTGTTAAGTCTCATAATGCCCAATAATTTCATTGGCTTCAATGTCCTTCAAACCGGAACACAATAGTGCTTACACTCTGTTGCTTTGCGGCAGAAATAGACAAAGCGGTGGTATCAACCCAGCTGGCCTCTCGCATACGAGGAACCTACCACCTTGTCACGTAAGCGGCCCAACGGAAGACCAGCGCTGGTTTTATTACCAGCTTATGCTGAGTTGGTGTCGTTTTTGTGACAAGCACATTTAATTTTGTGTTATTTGTTTTTCGTTTTCCTTATAATTTTTGCTTGTTGCGAATAAAAAAATCTTTCTTTCTTTCTTTCTTTCTTTCTTTCTTTCTTTCTTTCTTTCTTTCTTTCTTTCTTTCTTTCTTTCTTTCTTTCTTTCTTTCTTTCTTTCTTTCTTTCTTTCTTTCTTTCTTTCTTTCTTTCTTTCTTTCTTTCTTTCTTTCTTTCTTTCTTTCTTTCTTTCTTTCTTTCTTTCTTTCTTTCTTTCTTTCTTTCTTTCTTTCTTTCTTTCTTTCTTTCTTTCTTTCTTTCTTTCTTTCTTTCTTTCTTTCTTTCTTTCTTTCTTTCTTTCTTTCTTTCTTTCTTTCTTTCTTTCTTTCTTTCTTTCTTTCTTTCTTTCTTTCTTTCTTTCTTTCTTTCTTTCTTTCTTTCTTTCTTTCTTTATTTCTTTCTTTCTTTCTTTCTTTCTTTCTTTCTTTCTTTCTTTCTTTCTTTCTTTCTTTCTTTCTTTCTTTCTTTCTTTCTTTCTTTCTTTCTTTCTTTCTTTCTTTCTTTCTTTCTTTCTTTCTTTCTTTCTTTCTTTCTTTCTTTCTTTCTTTCTTTCTTTCTTTCTTTCTTTCTTGTAAGTACCATCTAACCCTGCAGCAGCAAGAATGCCATAATGCTCATGATCCATACTCTCACCTGTGTAATATCCGGTGCATTGGCAGAAGTTCTTGGTGTCATCTGCGGCGCATAGTCCCTCGTGCAGACATGGGTTGGGGTAACACGACTCGATGCTCGTCTCCTCAGACAGCAGCAACACTTTGCTGTGGTACTCTGGATCTTAAATTATAACTACAATGTTTTACTTTTCCCGGGTCGGGTAAAGTGATATTGGGTTTTTTTATCATGAAATGCTTGGTATCAACCCGGAGTCTGGAATTGTGCCTGATATGGCGATAGGCTCGCCCCCTATCACATCATGGGACGGAGATACGCTCGGCGAAATGTGGGTGTACTGGTTTACACCTCTGCCTACTCCTTCGGGGATTACGGGCGTGAGTGCGGAGTACGGATTTAGTGGACATTTTAATTACTAGACATTTTTTTTTTTACACACCCACCCAACAGTCACACACATAGTCCTGACCCCACATTAGGTTAAACTGTATCGTGGGTATCAGGAACTACAAGGGACTGGCGGTCCTACAACACACCCGAAACAAATATTTGTGGATCACACAAACATTTGTCTCAGTGCGGAAAAAACCCACGGGCTCTCGCTTCGCAGCCGGCTACTCGCCCACTGTGCCACGGAGGCTAGCAAATTTAAATTATAATAATACCTTGGTTGACCATAAGCGAGACATCCATGTTGATCCCCCGCTCCCCTGAGTGCTGGGTCACTATCAAGGAGTGCAAGTACGAGTTGATGATCAGCGGGGCCATTGGTTCCAACTTCCTCTTGGGTCGTTCCACTTCACAAATCGTCCACTCCGTACCATTGTGATCTGTGTAGCTGTCTTTAACCTAGGTTTGATAGGGGAATAACTACAGATAATTTCTTAGGCGTTAGAATATTTGCAACCATGATTATATACCTCTAACAGGGGTGGTACCGGCTAATTCACCGAACTTCGGATTTATTCAAAACATTGTTCGATTAGAAAACCAATGATTCTGTCGTACCGCCGAACGACCAATTAATGAACAACGATTTATGACGTGACATTAACTTCAATTAAACCGATTTATTTGAATTAATTAATGCCGCCCACGGGCGATTAATCTGAATGGACTTCGGCGACTGAAGTTCGGCGAATTAGCCGGTACAGCTCCAGGCCAGAAAAAGTCTCAGTATTTAAATTTATAGTATCTATTTCATTAATCTAATATTGCACTGTTCAAAACATTAAACCACGAAAGATAAGAGGGAAGATTTTCTGCCGCCAAGCAACAATGTGTAAGCACTGTTATGTTCCGGTTCGAAGGACATTGAAACCACTGAAATTACTGGGCATTATGAGACTTCATAACACCTTATATCTCGGGGTGACGAGCGCAGTCCAGTGTCATGCAGTGATTTGATATTTAAAGTTCTATGTGGCGTTGCTTCTGTTTATGAGCAGGCGTGGCGCTTACCATCAGGCGAGAGGCATGCTCGTCTCGTCATTCAAGTTAATAAAAAAAGAAAAATGATAGGTGAGTGTTCGCGTGGGACGATAATAATAGTTTTAACAGAAATGAAGCTTTGGGGTTATTCATATTTTACTTAGCGTACTCGTTTCAATCATAGAAGAGACTCACCTCAATCCATCCATTCCCATCACCACAAGGCCAAGTCTCCCCTGACGTGACGAGCACAGTGCTCGCGAACGTCAGCGTCAGTGTGTGATGATGGGGGGCTAGCAGACGCGACCGCAGTGTGGATCGCGCGGGCGCTCGTTGCGGCCAGTTCGGCGCCGCCACCCGACCGGAACGGACGCGGCCTAGCTCCAGCACGTGTGATACGTTCAGGAAACTTACTGGAAACAGTAGTATTGGACAGTAATTATGATTAAGAAACTATAGAAAGAAGAAAGACATAAAATTTATTGTTGGAGCAATATGACAGTGTTACAAAAAAAAATATAAAACAAGTAAGTTGCTCCAACAACATGATCCCGGATGATGATATAGGACGTTGTCTTTGGGTTGCTGCCATCTATCCGGAGGCGCAAATCCCCTCCCCTTCCCAATCCCATAATTATCCCTTTCCTTTAAGGTCGGCAACGCGTCCATGACTCTTTTGGTATTGTGGGCGTATATGGGCGGTGGTGATCACTTACCATCAGGTGACCAACTTGCTCGTTCGTCGGCCTATGCAATAAAAAAACCGGATTGTATGCTAAACACTTCTATATATCTACTAGACATACTGTTTAGAAGTAAAATTGCGCCACTTAACGCGGGAGTTTGACGGCGGGGGTGCGGGAGAACTAACCTAATCCTAAATAATAAATGCGAGAGTGAGTTTGTTTCTTTGTTACGCTTTCACGCGCAAATCGCTGAACAGATTTTGATGAATTAAAAAATACCACGAGATTATTCCGCCCACACGCCCGCCACTGTAACATCGAGCAGTGAAGCAAGGCGAGTCTCTGGAAATGCGAAATTGTCTTTGTCCCGCAACGAAATTAATCAAATAGGAAGTTAAGGGGGAGTTAGAAATATTAATTGTCCACTTCCCTCCATAGCAAAGCGGTAGACAAAATAATGAACAAAGGAAGCATTAACCTCAGGTACAAGGACATTTACAACTGGAGAAGCCAGATGTAAAGCACCACGGATGTCATTTCATTACATTAATGATATTACAAAATACCAGAAGAATCATGAGGGAGTAGAGATTAGTAAGAGGAGGGGGATTTGGGCCTCCGGATTTCACTCATCGTACGAAACGCAACAGCCTGCTGCCATTTCTCGTCGGGTTTCTTTATGATAGTAGATGTTATGCACCACTAATGTGTTCTTTACCCTAACCTTAGCTTTTGCTTACCTATAATGCATTTTGCACTTTATGTTTTATTACATTAGACACTATTTAATTTAACATTAAGATCCATTTTGCAAATGTACTCGAGCATTTGTCTACGTCACCGAAAACATTGTGGATGATAAATAGGCCGGTTGTATAATGACAGATGTCTTGAACAGGGCTCCTGCTTTCGTGAAAAAACTCGAATTACATTTATAATGCTCAACACAATGTTCTTTGTTATTTAAAGATAAGCTACTTATTTTATTATATTATTATACATATATAAAGTGGATACCTGTATAGGAGTAATAGAGTTAAGTTGCAGACAGTTTTTTCTACAGTATAAATGGGCCGGCTCGATCGTGGCTCGATGGTGGACGATCATGGGCGGTGGAGATCACTTACCATCAGATGGCCCACTTGCTTGTTTCGCGACCGTTAAAAAATAAACATACATACATACATACGCACTCACGCCTGTAATCACCGAAGGGGTAGGCAGAGGAGTAACCAGTACACCCACGTTCCGCCCAGCGTATCTCCGTCCCATGATGTCCAGAGGCGAGACTATCGCCATGTGGTGTTGCTTCTGTTTATGAGCAGGCGTGGTGCTTACCATCAGGCGAGCGACCTGCTCGTTTTGTCACTCAAGCTAATAAAAAAAACACTAAAAGACCCATCAATACAACTCACCAGTCTTGAAATGCGCCAGGTACCCTTGTCCAGTGATATTTTCTCCAGTCCTTAACCTCAGTCTCAGTATTTCCGATTGTGATACAAAGAGTCCACCAGTAAGCATCTCTGGACTGAGAAACGGTCTGATGGGGGAGTTCTCCAGGTCGACCTGTACTTCGAGGAAGGCGTCCTCGGGAATATTGTCGGTGACGTTAATGGGAACGCCTTTATCGAAAACACCGTAGCCGAAGTCGAAGTGGCTGATGTTGAGGAATACGCGTTTGCCTGAGGATGGAAGACAGATGTATATACAGTTCAATACGGTGCCAGGATATCTTGATTGAAAGCGCGAGAGAAAAATATTTCTTTTTATTCACATATACTAGGGGCTTTGCCCATGTTTTTCCACAAAACATAAAATAAAAAAAAAACTTAAAGTCCGACGAATATGAGACATATCTTACTTTCTTCCCCATATTATTCTGCATCGATTGGTATCGGTCTCGACCCCATACCCCCAGCGGTTTCGGAGGAGATAGCGTGACAAGCTTTTGGCAGCGGCGGCGGCGCCAGTTACTTTTTTTTAGAATAGACAGATTTGCCAGTATACATGAAGCGAATGGAATATTAATTCCTTTGGACATCTCACTGCCGTACCCAGAAAAGTATTTTTTTTTAATTTAATATTTCCATACTCAGTGTTAGTTGACTTTCAGCTCCGTTACTCATTATAGAAAATGGTTTGTATTCAGAAATGGCTAATGAATACTTAAACTTACTTGACGTTTTTCAGTACAGCAGTTATATTTGCCCAAAAATAATCTTCACATTCTCACTTTACGTACTTGTACCTAATGATAGGTCTTTACCTATCATAAAGTCTTTGACCTGTTTGTCTTGTCAGTCTACAGCTTGACTGAATCTAGAACTTTGAGAACTGACTCGAGGGATCTTTACCTGCCGGAGCGATGATGTCGATGGTGCAGTCGAGGTTGGGCAGCAAGAACTGAGGGTAGTTTGGACTGCGCAGTACTCCTTCCTTGGATGTGAATGTTTGTGAGGGACACCCCACCAGCTCAACGGCTGTCCAACTAAGACTGTATCCTGATCCTTGGGTGCTGGGCAGAAAGAGATAGTAATTTTTGCAAGAAAAATGTTTCGTATCAATGAGAATGGAGAATAAACAATAGAGAATGAGCTCAAACAAGATATATCTGCTATAAATTATTGAGAAGTTGGAAGATGCCCGAAGGCATTTTTGCAACATCAGATCAACTTTCCATAGCTAAAAACGCTTAAAAAAAAGAAATCTAAATCCGTACATTCGTCGCGCTGGAATGCCGCTAAGTCATAAGGGGATAAAATATAAAACACCCATATTTTTTTTTAGGGGGTTAGGAACATGGATTATTCACATATAAACATTTATAACACTCACTTGTAATCTGAATGGAAATGCAGCACAGCAGTGTTACTCGAGGCAACCCATCTCGTTTCTCCGACGCTGCCGCAGTACCGGGATGATTTCGCCGTGTGAAGGTCCCGCAGCTTTAACAATGACGTTTAATTTAACAGCCTCCGTGGCGTAGAGAGCCACAAGCCGGATATGAAAGAAGAAGCCGCGGGGTTGATGCCGTATCGAGACAAATGTGTGGTCCACAAATATTAGTTTCGGATCTAAGTGTTAGATCGAATGTCACTTGTAGTTCCTGATACCCTCAACAGAAGATAGCCATAAATTACTATGGGCTCAGGACTGTATGTGTTTTGGTTGTTTTTTTTTTAAATATAATAATTATTTCGAATTTGAGTATTGGATGAAGCATTCGTTGACTGCAGCGTCAACTTAGGTCTATAGTTTATGTCCTGGATAAATGAAAATACTGCTATAATAACTAGCCATGTGCATAGATGGACACTAGTGGGGGTAGTTGTGTGTCTAATAGACGCCTACGTCTATTGACACACAACTATACCTACACCCATGCCCTAGCATTAACTGATGAACCAGTCCCGTGAAGAGTCGGCGCCTAGCGCACCTTCATTCTTTCTATAAGACCAATAAAAGATCTACTATGCAGGTTCAGTTTATGCTGCCCTATGTTCTAGTTAGATACTCGTGCCAGTATCTAACTAGAACGTACCTTCATTATAGTTCAAAACGATAATAAAAGAGTGTCTCATCGTGTCAAGACTATTTATTTTGACTATTATTAATTTATTTACACTTTTTTACTTATAATGTATAAAGGGGGACTTAATGCCAATGGCATTTTTTAACATTCAACCTTAGGGTGATTCAGAGATGAATAAAGTGGTTGTAAAAGTTGCGGAAGAATACATAACAAGATTCTATAAGTAATATTTAAATACACAATTAAATACACATACATATATAAGACATACGTATATAAAATAATACATATTATATAATACAAACTAATGTGATTCTGCAACTCCGTCCAACAGTAATTGACGAACTCTCATTTTGAAAGTCAATCGCATGGTGCACGTCCTGACTTCGAGTGGGAGTGCGTTCCAGAGAAGTAAAGACTGAATAGCGAAGGAACTATCACAGGACTATAACACTCTCTATTCCATTTCAACAATCCTACCCAAAAACTAAGCCCGGAAAGATATTCCTTACGCCAATAGAAACAAGTGATGTTTTAATAAACTCATTTTGCTAAACGGCTTACACCCAGCATAGCTTCGGAAACGGCGTTATTGTGCGGAAAATTGTAAACGCTCGGGAATTTAGCGCCGGGTTCCTCGATAAACAACGCTTTTTATGAACAAAACATTATTATCATGCACTCAGTTTATATTTTTCGGTAATTTTACTTATTATATTTTTATTTAGTTCTGGTGGATCTACAGAAAATGTATTATAATCATAGTGTGTTTATAAATAAATATTGTCACTTGCATATTTGAAATCTTCTTTAAACATCAATTAAAGTATTTTAATACGTACTATCAAGTGATAGCTCAGCGGAGAGTGGTATGGACTGTCGAGACGAAAGTAGTAGGTTCGAAACCAGCCCCAAGTGCATTGACCTCTGACTTTTCTAAGTTACGAGTGTACTAATTCGTAATTATCACTTGCTTTAACGGTGAAGGAAACATCGCGAGGAAACCTGCATACTTGAGAAGTTGTTTATAAGAATTTCGAAGGTATGTGAAGTCTGCCAACCCGCATTATGCCAGAGTGGTGGACTAAGGCCTAACCGCTTTCATTCAGTAGAGAAGGCCAGTGCCCAGCAGTGGGATTATTATTATTATTACGTACTATCTATTACAGACTTTCAATCACCTATTATAGAACCTTACCTCAACAAAATCATAAAGGCAGTCCTTCTGATACTCCAGGTCGATGGAGTGGAAGACGAAAACCAGCCGCGTTTCAGAAGGTCCCACTACATGTACCCAGTAGTCCAAGTCGGGGTCGTACATGCTTGGGTAGTTAGGACTTGACAGTATACCTGAAATACCTCACTTAGTAAAGAAAAATATTGCACCCATAAAATGCTGTAAATTATTTACGTAAATTTTCACTTTACCACCTGGAAATCAGTTTCGATAGAGAAGGCATTATATCCTAATAGCGTTACCTTTTCGAAACTGGTTTACAAAAAATAATAACGTTTAACAAAACTTAGAAACCGACTTCAATTTTTAGTGGTAGTTACAGCAATAGCATGTAAATTCCAATACAATAACACAATCGCGACGAGTGTACTGTTGTCCGTTGAGGAGTTTTGTTTTTTTACTCCGTACCCCGTCATCAGATCTTAACCAAATTTATATGAGACCACATCGCAGCTAAACTCTATCAAGTGATTTTTTTTCCGACAAAATCGGTCCACAATTGGCGGAGCAATCGATGTGAATACATAAAAAAAGTAAAAAAAAAACGTGCGGAATTGAGAACCTCTTCTTTTTTGAACTCGGCTAATAAAGTGCCTACAATTTAATATAACTAGTTTGAATTAGAGCAGCTCAGTTATTGAGGTTTAAGAATAACTTTATTTCTCATGAAGAATTACATGATTCACTTACTGAGAAACAATTGCTTAAAACTAGGATTAATATTTAGAGCGCACAAAGGTACGTAAATAGATGACAAAACAAATCTTTTTTAACAAAAATGTGGGTAAACAAATAACATACATAAGCGTGTAAGAAATTCGATCCTTGCCAAGCAGAATATGAATTATTTTAACTTTAACTAGATGAGGCATTGAGGCATGTTCTCGTATCAACAACTTTATTTTTTGTAAAATGTATGTATGTGTGCTTTAGGAACTATTTTAGGTGTTGGATTTATTGATTTATGTTTAATTTGGAAATTTACTAATGTATATTTTTAATTTGTTGGTATATTCTATTGTACTATGTGTATTGGGTTTATGTGTTATTATATTAGTTTAATATTATACGTACGTATTTTTTAGTGTATATTTTTAACGATTTTTAATTATTTATTTATATGTATTAACTGTATGAATTTTGAGTAGATTTTTGAATCTGGTATAACATTTTTCTTGTTTTATTTCTGATGGTAATTTGTTGTAAATTTTAACACCCTCAAACTCCAAACTTCTTTTACCATAGTTAGTTCTAGGTGGGCGGGTCGCTAAGTAACTAGCACGTCTTAAATTAATCTTTCGTGATTGTTGTTTTGTTACAAACTTCAAATTCGAATGGATTTCCTTATTTAATATTTTACGTATAAGAATACATGTGTAGTATATGTATGTTTGTTTTATATTCATTATTTTTGTTTCCTCGTATATTTCTTCAGTAGGTGTTTGGAATTTATAGTTAAATAAAATTTTAATTAATCTATTCTGCACTCGCTGAATTGGATCTATATTAGTCTTAGCTGCAGTACCCCAGATTTCAATAAGGTAGTCGATATGGGGTTTAACCAAAGAATTGTAAATAAGATATCGTATTCTTCGAGGGAGACAGTTTGTTATATTTCGTAGCGCCCCTGTAAGTGGAATTAATTTAAATTTAATTTTTTCTAGGTGTGGCTTCCAAGTTAGGTTACTGTCTAAGATAAGTCCGAGGTATTTTTCTTTAGGTTTTCGTTCAAGTAGTTGGCCGTTTATTTTAAGTTCAAGATTATTATTAATTTTTTTATTTTTTGCTGCAAAAATTACATAATTTGTTTTCGTAGTATTAATAGTTAAGAGATTTGACTGAAACCAGTCATTTAGCAGATTAAGATCATTCTGAGCGTCAGCTATTATAGCTTCGACTGAGTAACCAAAGTAAAAGAGACTTGTATCGTCTGCATACAGGGAGATGTCACCTTTGAGACCTAGTTCACTGATATAGTTAATATAAATAAGGAACATGAGGGGTCCTAATATTGATCCCTGGGGGACTCCAAAATTTATAACTGTGGAATTGCTTTCATATTCACCCATTTTTACTATTTGTTTACGGTTCTCCATATACGATTTAAAAATGTCAAGTGCTTTGTTTCTTACACCATAGAGTTCTAGTTTTTGTAATAATAATTCATGACTAATGGTGTCAAAAGCTTTTCTAAGGTCGATAAATATACCTAAGACAACTTGTTTTTGATCAATTTTATTTTTAATTTTGGTTACAATATCAATTGTAGCGGCGAGAGTATTTGATTGAGATCTAAAACCATACTGTTTAGGGTAAAAGAAGCTTTTTGATTTAAGGAAACATTCTAATCGGTTGTAAAGAATCTTCTCAAAAACTTTAGAGATAACCGGGAGAACCGATATAGGGCGGTAATTGGACGGGTCAAATTTACTGCCTGATTTATAAACGGGTACAACTTTTGCTATTTTTAACTCGTTGGGAAAAATACCTCGTGCCATACAATAGTTAATAGAGGCTGTAAGTTCCTTAGCAAATATGTCTTTTACGCATTTAATAGTTTTTGCACTAATACCATCAATGCCACATGCAGTATTACAGTCCAAATGTTTAATTATATTAATAACTTCCATCATAGTTGCTGGTTTCAGAGACTGTAATTCCGTTTTATCAGTGAGTCTACACTCTTCTACGATTTGAGTTTTTTTTGATTTGTTGGAGATCTGATGTGCTAAGGTTGAGCCAATAGTCGAAAAGTATGAATTAAAACTTTCACATATTTCTTTTTGGTCTGTAATAGTACCAGCTTCCGTTACAAGTTTGTCTGGTCCAGTTCTGTCACGTAATTTGTTTTTCGATAAATCGTTTATAAGCTGCCACATTTTTCGTGGTTTACTTAAATTTTCTTCAAACCTCTTTAGGTAATAGTCTCTTTTCGCTTTACTTATGTTGTGTGATACTCTAGCTTTTATATACTCATACTCTGTCTTTAATTTCTTGTCTGTCGTGTTTGTTTTATATTGTCGCCATAGTTTGTTCTTGGCATTTATCTCTTCTAATAGTTCTTTTTTAATCCAATTTTGCCGTGGAGGATTCAGAAGTTTAACTTTTGTAATTCTGCACTTATTTAAACAAAA
The DNA here is from genome assembly GCA_905332985.1 of Mimas tiliae. NCBI lineage: Eukaryota > Metazoa > Arthropoda > Insecta > Lepidoptera > Sphingidae > Mimas > Mimas tiliae. The sequence goes on from HG995249.1 coordinate 1,782,075, forward strand.
CTGTAATATTTCTGCCAGTTTCTTATACTCTGGCTCTTCATAATTTTTAAGACCTTCATCCAACCATCTATAGAGTTTATTGTAATCAACTGCGCTGTACTTCTGTTTTATAATAGATGGTTGCTGGTATTGCTTTATCTCAAGAAGTATCTGTTTGTGGTCAGACATTGAGGATTCCATAGTGACAAAATGAAAATTATTTTCACTTAAATTACAAGAAACATGATCTAACATAGTCTTGGTTGATGTTGTTTCACGAGTACAGTGTTTTGGACTTATTTTATTCAGAATTTTGTAGTTGTTCTCTTTTATTGTGTTCTTATAAGTACGTGTCGCTGAATCCGGGTTAAGTAAGTCTAAGTTATAATCGCCAAATACTATTGCTCGTTTCATTTCATGTAATTGTTGGTTATATATCTCGAGAAAATTATTCATATTCATTCTATTGGGTTTATAGATAGCGCCTATATTAAGAGAAAATTTCTTCACGTATATCCAGAGGTAATGAGTATCTTCCACGCACTTTTCTTCAACAAGGTGATGTTTGAGATTGTTGTGCACAAAGATTGACACTCCACCACCCCTTTTGTTTTGTCTATAATTGTAGTAATGGGTATAAGAGGGTATCTGGAGTATTTTTGCCTCATCTTCACTCTTGATCCAAGTTTCCGAAAGTATAATAATATGTATAGTTACTTGTAGGGAAGCTATAATACATCTAAGCTCGTCAAATTTTCCCGGTTTAACGATACTACGAGCGTTAGCATAAAAACATTTCAAAGATTTTTTTGTAAAAGCAATGTCTGAGTAATTATTAACTATTTGGTATGTTATTTTTTCTTTGGACGACATTAGTTTTTTGAATTTTCCTTTGTTGTATATGCAGCTTGCGTTTCTTTAGGTGTGACTATTTTTGGTATGCCCTTGATATACTTAATGATAAGTCCAATTTCTCCATTTGAGGTGCGTTGCTGAACTTCTTCTTTTAAATTTATAAGGTATTTTCTTTGATATGGTGTTTGGTCCGAGAATATTTTGATGTGATCCACGTCAATTTTATTCCTATTACGTAGTATACTTTTTGCTGTGTTTTCAGATGAGAAACAAACTTTTATTGCACGAGGTTGCTTTGGTTTATATTTTCCAAGACGAAATATTCTAGTAGGCTCAGGGCAGCCATTATGAATTAGCCCAGTTATTCGCAGTATTTCTGTCCTATCGTACTCTTGCCGACTGGTTGCAGTAGTATTCTGGGATTCAGGAATACCAACAACTATAATATTTTTGGCTCGAAAATTTCGTTCTTCGATCTCAGTGAAAATTTCATCATGAGTGGTAATTGTTTGGACAGAAGATGAGGTTGGGATATTTTTTAAGTTATTGACATCGGCTTCAATGACCTTCATTTTCTTTTCTGTGCTTTCGGCAACAAGAGATAATTTTGAAAGTTGGTCTTTTAAATTTTTATTTTCTAAAATAATATTTTGCATGGTGCAGCTAATATTACTGACTTCAACCTTTATCGTAGCAACATCTTGAGAAAGCTTATTTATACTTTCAGTTTGCTCATTCTTAGAAGATTTCAATAATTCCATCATTACAGACATTTGCTTTTTTATTTCCGCAATATCAGATTTAATCGCTTCATTATCATCAGGTAACTTTCGTTTATTACGAAGAGTAATCTTTGGTGTAGTTTCTATATGTGGTTCAGATAAATTCGGATAAGATCCGCTACGTCCCGTAACCATGCCACCTCCAGGCGGTGAGCGTAGTATGCTCATTGTAGATCTTTGTAGAAATTACTCACGTGGGAGATGCGTGTACGCCGCCGTCAGGTGCGTACGGTGCGACAGTACAATGGTAGATGTTCCGTCCTTGTTACTCGAGGGGGTGAAGAGCGGTTACCACGTCGATGCCGCGTTCATTACTCGATGCTCAAAGCAAATACGTTGTATATCACTCCCGACTGATTTTTGGAGAAGATGTCGTAATTAGGTGTCGTAAGGTTCGTAATTCGCTAGTGATCTTATTTGAATTTATTAAATTAACCAGTAACACGTCCGTCCTGTGCGCTCAGAACAGAATATTATTATTAAAAGAATGTATAATAAAGTCTAAATTTTTATATCATCAATGTAAAAATTGAGGATTTACAAAATGCAGTTATGAGAAAAGGATTTATAATAATTGCTAGTTATTGACTGAGCTGAATATATGGACGCATAAAAACTCTTTTCCTATGGGCTTGAAAAGTATGCTGTACCAGAAGCAATCATGTACTTAGTACTATTAGACCCTCGCCTAAAAGGGAATTATGATTCATTTTGTATGGTATTTCCCGTGGACGCGACGGCCCAAAAAATAAGGTTTAACAAAACTTAAAACAACTCACAACAACAACAACAAATTTCCATCTTTTCAACCCCTTCTTTTATGACATACACATACATACGCAATCACGCCTGTAATCCCCGAAGAGGTAGGCAGAGGTGTAACCAGTACACCCACATTTCGCCGAGCGTATTTATCCCACAATGTGATAGGGGGCGAGCCTATCGCTATACCGGGTGCAAATTCCAGACTCCGGGCTGATACTGAGCATTTCGTAATAGAAAATCCCAATACCACCTTCCCCGACCCGGAGATCGAACCCGAGACCTCAGCGTTAGCCTCAATCGTAACGCGTACGCATTACAACTGCGCCACCGAGGCAGTCTTTTTTTGACGTCGGTTAAAAATCGTTGAGAGACATAAGAGAGGTACAATAGCGTCACTATTGAGGATGCTCAATTACGTGAAGTGGAAGTGTCTTACTAACAAGGAATAAGCCTGAATAATGTCAGGTAGATTTTTAATAAAATAACATACCAGATGTTCCTTCGATAGTCCTGTTCTTGACAACGTGTTCAGGAGTTAGCTTTCGTTTACACACATAACCTCCTGTAACTGCACACTTGTGTAACGTCCAGTACAGGCCGCTTGACTGCGATGGTATCGGTGATGACTTCCACTACAACAAACAATTTATCATTAATATTTAACATAATGTATAAATGGACCAACCTAACTGTGAATTGAAGAGCGTCGCTCTGTTCACCCCAGTATTGCCATTTTACGAATAATCATTATGAGGAGTATTTCAGGTGTTATGACACACATATTTCACACTAAGTAATTCGTTTATTTTCAGCTAAGTTCCAGATATTATCAAAGTAATAGTAATTCAGGATTCAGGTGACAGACTCCGTGGCGCAACGGGCGAGTAGCCAGCTGCGAAGCGAGAGACCGTGGGTTCGATTCCCGCACTGAGACCAATGTTTGTGTGATCCACAAAAATTTGTTTCGGGTCTGGGTTTTGTGGGACCGCAAGTCCCTAGTAGTTCCTGATACCCACAATACAGGTTTACCTAGTGTGGGGACGGGACTATGTGTGTGACTGTTGGATGTATTTATTTATACAAAAATCGTCTAGCTATTATGGGTTTATACTTATACCCATGATTCGAAAACCAAGAAATGTTAATTTGTTTGTTTAGTGGATGAACACATTCCTTTCCACTAACTGAGTAGTTAACTAGATAGCAAAATTAACACACTAGCGGCGGGTCCAACCCACCTAGGGACAATTATCTATCTAGGAATAATTCCACTAAGTTGGGAACACTGTCTGTAGTTCCATGTTCTGACATTTCTCATTTAGGTTGGTCTATCTATAAATCCGAATGTTTCCTACTCATTTTTATAATTAAAACAAAGAAAGAAAGAAATGTATTTATTAAGGTATCTCACACTAATACCTAAAACATCGCTTAGCTACAATACCTACTGCACATTACAAGATTCAAAATGAGAAAAACTTAAAACACAATTTACAATTACAGTAGGCTAACGGGTATAATAGGCAAAGAATGCCTATTAATCAGTTGTGTGAGGCCGTAAATGGTCCCATCTCAGCTTAAATGCTACAACGTGTTAAGCGCTGCAGCGCTGGTTTTCAGATGGTAACCCTGGGTGCTATCACTGTCAGCATTTAACTTTTGTAATAAACTACATAAATAGTAAATCTAAAATACAATAAATGTTACTTAATTAGATTAATATAGCTACGAAAATAAAAAAAGAAGAGTGATTAACATTTAAACTAATAAAATATTTATATTGGCAGCCTGTATGGTCTAAGGTTTTATGCCATAGTTTTTTTTTTTTGACTATGCGTAAGAGTATGTAGTTATAACTTTTATTAGATACAGAAATTAAATTCTCTCAATAGAGAGTACCTATTATATTCCTTGATTAAAACTAATACAAATAATTAGAAATATAAATATTCAGTCAGTATTTATAAGACATCAAGGAAACATAGCAAGCAAATAATAAATATGAAACGAAATTTCCCTATCACGGTTCAAGGAAATATAATTTAGATAATAATTCATTCTTAGGAATAGATTATTTTTGGATATTTCAAATACGTATTTAAATTGAATCTTAGTAAGGGTGGTGCCGTTTTTAAGCCCAAGGTCGATGTTTAGCAGGTGGAAGTTAAATTAATGGGCTTCATCGTCAATGGCCAGTGACTTGAAGTTTGCCATATATGCTCTTCACTTTCGGTATATTAGCTGCTGAACTTTAACCGTGGTTTAAGTTATTGTCGAAACGAAATTAACTGAGTGATTGTTGTTTCACGCATATAAAAGGACTGCCAAGTATTAGAGTTTTTAAGAAAGGGATAAGGGATTATTAAAGGATTGGGAAGGGGAGGGGGTTTGGGCCTCCGGATATCTCACTCATCTTACGAAACGTAGCAGCAAGCGGCTACTTTACGCCGGTTTTCTGTGAGACAGTGGTAACGAACCGTACGACCCGGACCTAATATTTTTCTGTTGCGAAGTTGTAATAGCTTCAGAGGGTTGCCTTTAAATCTCAATATTGACCTATTTTGCACCTCAGTACGTAAATAAGGCTAAATACACACTAGCTTAAGAGATTTTTGTTTAACATTTTGGGAATCGTTGTTGATGTTGTCTCATATTGTGACAGCGTAATAATAATGTAATTTTTTATATTTGGTGTAATACTAACATTTGTATTTGAATATTAGCGGAGGCTAGTAATTAGCAACTTTAGTCATTTAAAAAGCTACTAGGTACATATTATGCATGTTATTAGTCTGTAAGCCTTCCGACAAGTAAACAAATAAATCAGCTCAGCATTATATACTATCACATAGCTGGACACAGGTCTCTTAAACTTATGACAGATTAAAAAGGTAAGGCTGTAAATAAAAAAAAACTGATTTTGAGTAAAGTTTTTGAGGATGAAAGATACCCAAAATGGTTGTATTTCATTTTTTTTATTAGCCTTGTATTATACATGCACCAATGCTGGGTACGGGCCTCCTCTACGAGAGGGGTTAGGCCTTAGTCCACCACGCTGGCCTAATGCGGGATGGCAGACTTCACATGCCTTTGAAATTTTTATGAAAAACTTCTCAGGTATGCAGGGTTCCTCACGATATTTCCTTAACCGTTAACGCAAATGACAATCAATATACAATTAATACACACATAACTTAGAAATGTCATTGGTGTGTGCTCTTGAGACTGGTTTCGGACCTGCGACTTTCGTCTCAACAATCCGTACCACTCTAATATTAGATTATTATCTTATCTATTTTTTTTTAATTTATTATATTATATTTTATTATATCTATATACGACTACATTGCTTTTAAAGTGTAAAATTATAACTAATTAAACTCTTTGCTACAAAAACAGATAAAATGTTAAATATAATGATTTACATAAGGATTTATTTATAGGCTCGCCCCCTATCACATCGTGGGACGGAGATACGCTCGGCGAAATGTGGGTGTACTAGCTACACCTCTGCCTACCCCTTCGGGGATTCTAGGCGTGAGTGCGTATATAATGATTTACGTTAAAAAAAAAACTCACCTGAACACCCAAACAGGCATCATCCAGATCCTCAGTTTCATTATATGGAGGCCAGCCCTGGTACAACACAGCGCTTCCATCAGTCCAGCTGAACTTCCCTGCGATTAGACGGGAGCCTAGCCAGTAAATTGATCTAGCGGTGTAGTCGCTGCTTTCCCTGATGCCTGTGACGATGAACCGCTCCTCTTCAGCCGAATGGACGGATGATAGCTGCATGTTTAAACCTTCACACACCTAGCAGAACACGTTAATACATACGGTTGGTAGAGTTTAATCGGCTTACAGTACAACATAAAATATGCGCTGCGGCAATGGTCCCTTTTTACCAATTAGTACGAATATGCCTCGGTGACGCAGTTGTAATGCGTACGCGTTACGATTGAGGCTAACGCTGAGGTCTCGGGTTCGATCCCTGAGTCGGGTAAAGTGGTATTGGGTTTTTCTATTACGAAATTCTCAGTATCAGCCCGGAGTCTGGAATTTGTGCCCGGTATGGCGATAGGCTCGCCCCCTATAACATCGTGGGACGAAGATGCGCTCGGCGAAATGTGGGTGTACTCGTTACACCTCTGCCTACACCTTCGGGGATTACAGGCGTGAGTGCGTATGTATGTACGAATATGGAGTTAATATCCCGCCACCCGGTTCCGGTAAGTCGCTAAAGAGAAAACTAAGTACATATTCGATTGTTTTACAAGTTTATAATTTTTTTAATTGATTGAATGACGAGACGAGCAGGTCATTCGCCTGATGTAAAGTGTCACACCTGCCCATAAGTACAGAAGCAACACAGAACTCTGCATTACAGAGCACTGCATGGTACTGAACTGCGCTTGTAATCCCGAGACTTGAGATGTTAAGTCGCATAGTGCTTACACACTGCTGCTTGCTGACAGAAATAGACAAAGCGGTGGTACCAACCCTGACAGCCTCTCGCATACGAGGGATATTACCACCTAGTTGTATTTAAAGGTCATCATCACATGGCCGTAATTTCAAAATATCCAAAGTTTGCCGACACGCATTATTTTAGTCGTAAAACTCAACTGTATTTTTTTTAATAGTATAGGCCGGCAAACGAGCAATTGTGTCACATGATGGTAAGTGATTATCACCGCCCATTTACGCCCACAATACTAAAATAATCATGGGCGTCTTGCCGATCTTAAAGTAAAGGGACAAGTAAGGGATTGGGAAGGGGAGGGAATTTGGGCTTCCGGATATCTCACTCACCGTGCGAAACGCAGCAGCAAACTGCCACTTTACGCCGGTTTTCTGTAAGGCAGTGGTAACGACCCGGACGAGCCGGCCCATTCATGCCGTAGACAGAACTGTCTACAGCGTTCAATTAAATTAAAAGACAGCGTGTGTTCGGCGCCTTAAAATATACTGCGAATTAATCTTCGGTTAGGGCGTCTTGAAATTAAATTTTGTACATTTGCATAATCCTGTACATGTGATAAGTTAATCTGTATTCAATTTAAATTAGAAAGTGATTAAGACGTATGTTTTTAACACGCTATAAGTAAATATGTTTAAAATATTGTTAAGCATTGCTTCATAAACCGTCATAAATAAAAAGAGGCCTATAAACGTTGTAAGTATTTTTAGTCTTATTTTTTACCATTCACGGCTCAGGCACTCTTTTAGATAGGCTTTTAAACAATACCCACGTCAAGTTACACGTTAAAATATAAGAAACACTTTTTAATCCAGATAAGCTTATTGTATTCCTTTCTTAATTAAATAAATCATTATTATACCTAACACTTAACAATACATACATACGCACTCACGCCTGCAATCCCCGAAGGGGTAGGCAGAGGTGCAACGAGTACCCCAATATTTCGCCGAGCTCGTCCCATGATGTGATAGGGGCCGTGCCTATCAACACACCGGGCACAATTCCAGACTCCAGCTGATACTGAGTATTTCGTATTAGAAAAACCTAATATCACTATTGGATCGAACCCGAGACCTCAGCACAACATCGTAACGCGTACGTATTACAACTGCGCCACCGAGGCAGTCCTTATAACTTCAGGCCGGCGTAATTCACCTGACTATAGAGGGACGCAATCGTGAATGTATCTCGAAAGTCTGTACTGAGGGGTTAGCACGAATAACTTGCGAGAACGTATTCGTATCGAAATGTCAAAAAATTGTTTGAACCTTCATACAAATGCTAGCGTTCTCGATTCGAATACTTATTCGTAAGTTGTTCGTGCTTGCCCCCTTGTACTTAAAACCATTACACTGAATAAAAAAATCAAAACCTAGCATTGTTAAGTACATACCTGCTTAGCAGTTGTCCACGACGCTTTCGGATACCCAGAGAAGAGGTAGCAGTGTCCGTTATACAGCACTTGTTTCACATCCATACATGACTGAGCTGTAAACAAATTATACATACATACATACATACGAACTCACGCTTTTAATCCCCGAAGGGGTAGGCAGAGGTGTAACTAGTGCACCCACATTTCGCCGAGCGTATCTCCGTCCCATGATGTGACAGGGGGTGAGCCAATCGCCATACCAGGCACAAATTCCAGACTCCGGGCTGATACTGAGAATTTCGTAATAGAAAAACCCAATATCACTTTTACCCGACCCAGGGATCGAACCCGAGACCTCACCACAGCAGTCGTAACGTTGTAAACTACCGAGGCATTCTCCAAGCAAAGCGAATCAACTTGAATATAGGGTAATTTTTTTACGAGCAGGTAATAGTGGTAAGCGCCACGCCTGCCCATAAACAGAAGCAACACCACACAGAACTTTGAATTACAAAGCACTGCATGACACTGGACTGCGCTCATCACCCCGAGACATAAGATGCTAACTCTCATACTGCCCAGTAATTTCACTTCAATGTCAAACCGGAACAAACCGAACACACTGTTGCTCGGCGGCAGAAATAGACAAAGCGGTGATACCAACCCAGACAGCTCTCGCTACTTACCACTTTGTTCCCTAAGTTTGATTTTATATATAATTTTATAAAGAACAAATAGAATAAAAACCACGTGCGTGTCGGATCAAGCACAGCGAAAGGTTCCGCAGATTATATAACGGAACCCTGTGCATGGTCCGACACGCATTTGGCCGGTTGTTTATAATAAATACACCCAACAGTCACACACATAATGCTGACCCTCACTGAGGTACCTGTATCGTGACAAACAAATATTACACACAAACATCGATGTAGGGATCGAATCCGCGGCCTATCGTTCTCCAACCACTGCATCACGAACTCCGTCAACTACTACATTTTGGAAACGTACAACCTACGTAGAACCTGTAATGGAGCATCTTGATTTAAGTTGTTGAAACATTCGTGACGCATTCAATGTGTTCAACAAATGAAACCTTTCGAAAGCGATAAAGCATGACAAGTGACCCATATTACTCAGTAAGGTTCTGTGTTATAAATCAGGAGGTCAATTCTCGTAATTTTAAATGTTCAAAATATCATTTCGATCTAGTCTCAGCGTCAAGAAAGTTGCAAATGGCATTCTCTTAAACCAATAATCAACGTCAAATGTGAACACAGATCGTAATGAGATTGAATGTAGAATAAATGTTGACTGGAGCAATATATAATGCTATATATATAATATAATATAATGCTACTACTGCTAATGCTAGGTGCATTTGACGTTGATTATTGGTTTAAGAGAATGCCATTTACAACTTTCTTGACGCTGAGACTAGATCGGAATGATATTTTGAACATTTAAAATTACGAGAATTGGCCTTCAGATCTACACGGCCATCAATATTCGGTAGTAACCTACGGCCGGGCAGGGTGTAAGGGTGAACGATGCGAAAGCCGTCAGTTCACGCACCATCGCTCACATCCTGCCCGGACCAATGATCTACCATTTATGTTTTGCGTATATATTGAACAAGAATTTTGGACGTCTATATCTATTCTGAATGTTGGTATGTTTTTAGAGTAGAGACTAGGCAGCCTAATTTAATTTCAATTCAAATTTCAATTGCGCCACAGGAATCTAGCTCGTACGCGTTACGACTGAGGCTGACGCTAAGGTCTCGGGTTCGATCCCCAGGTCGGGTAAAAGTGATATTGGGTTTTTCTATTACGAAATGCTCAGTATTAGCCCGGAGTCTGTAATTGTGCCCGGTATGGCGAAAGATTCGCCCCCTAATCACATCATGGGACGGAGATACGCTCATGTTTCGGGTATGAGTGTTTTCTCCTCAGAGGTATTGACGTCAAGCAGGCAGCCGGTCGTAAAGAATACAAGCCAAACCTTTCTGTAACGTTGTTAACAAGCATGTTACGCCGACCCCATTCCGAGTGGGATAATAAGGGCAGGTGGAAGAAGAGGCCGGCAAACGAGCTAGTGGGTCACCTGATGGTAAATGATCACCGCCACTAATGAAAACTGAAAATACCAGAAGAATCATGGATGCGTTGTTGATATTTGAGGATAAGAGTATTAAGGGTTTGGATATCTCACTCATGGTACGAAATGCAACAGTAAGCTACTATTTCACGTCGGTTTTCTGTGAGAAAGCGGTAACAACCCGGTCGAGCCGGCCCATTCATGATGTAGAAAAAACTGTCTCCTAGGTGGCTCTACCACTCACAAGATCTTATCTTATTTCTGGCATGATGAGCGCAACATTATGTTATACTCTGATTTTTAATTAGATAGACTAAACTGACAGCTGCGATCGACCTTTTCTTTTTTTAATGTTGCAAGCGTAGAGCATAGTGCTGAGGTATGGCTGATTATGAATGATTCATCGACATGTTGTGACATGACCTTTCGATTTAATTTTACTCAATTGTGTTAATAAATGTTTAATAATAATATAAAAGTAATGGAATGAATATTACAAAATTTATAAACGTAATACATTAACTTTATTGTAATAAATAAGAAATCAAGAATAAAACAAATGCGATTGATGGAATTTAGTTACATTTTTAATGTTTTTGTTAGTAGGTATGTGTATGGGTTTTTTTGCTTCTGCAGAAATTATTAATATTAATTACTAATATTATTAATATGCAATACTGGTAAGCATCCTCCCTTTTGTGCGTCATTCGTCTCCCTTCTTCGCTCGCGATTGGTTGTATGAATATTCCTTGCACTCTTAACGCCTGTTTTCTTGTTAAATATTTGCTGTTAAGTTTTTGTTATATCTCTCCTTGTTACTTTGTTGTGTTTGAGTGTTGTTGTTTTTTAACTGACATGGATCACGCTCAACCGAGCACATCGAGTGCAGTTATGTCTTCTAGGAAAAGGAGACGCCGCGCTCCTCTGAGTGTCACCGAGAAAACAATGGTGCAAAACTTATTTAAATACGTTTTCAACGAAGAGCAAAACAAATTGGATACGCAATTATACGAAAAACTTAACAAGCGCCACTGCGCTCAGAAAACCGCAGATTTTTTGAGAATCGGAACTGCCACTGTATTCAACGTTTTAAAAGACCTTAAGGCCTAACAACGGGTGCTAAAGCTCCTACAGGAAAAGAAAGGTGCCTTATAATTAGCCACATTGGAAGCGAGGAAGGCTTTCTAGATGGGGGTTTATTGATATTTGAGTCAAAGACAGACTCCAGTGACTACCATAATGAGATGAATGCAGAACATTTTGAGGAGTGGCTAAAGGGAATATTGCCTAAATTAAAAAAAATATTCCGTTTTGGTGTTAGGCAATGCCCCTTACCACTCTCGTAAGGTAGAGAAACCCCCCAATTCGGCGTGGCGTAAAATCCAAATTCAAGAGTGGCTGAACTCAAAGAATTTAAAATTTGAAGATACAATGGTTAAAAGCAGAATTACTGGAAATCGTTAATAAAGAAAAGCCTAATTATCAAAAACATTTAGTTGATGAGCACGCTGCTGAGTACCGTGTCACCATCTTAAGACTGCCCCCTTACCATTGTGAATTGAATCCTTTAGAATTAGTATGGGCACAGGTAAAGAGGCATGTCGCAAGAAATAACAAAAGTTATAAAATGGCCGAAATTAAAGAATTATTTAGTGACGGGTTAAAGTTGATGACACCGCAACGGTGGTCGAGTTGTATCAATCATGTTATAAAAGAAGAAAACAGAATGATGCAACTCGACCACCTTATTGATGATGTGACAGAAAGATTTGTAATAAGTGTAACAGACTCAGATTCTGAAAGTGATTATTTAGAAATAAATAGTGATTAAAAAAGTTCGGTTTTTCATTTATTTTTCTATTTATTGATCAATGCAAATTAAAAATAATACTTTATTATAAAATAAAATGAATCACAATGTTTGATTTTTTTGATTCCTTATCGAAATTCTCGATAACTCAGGATACAACACTATTTTTACTTTACGATAACCTGGCAACCCACCAAATGTCAGTTTAGTCTATCTAATTAAAAATCAGAGTATAGACAGTATGCAAATAACATCGTTGGAGTTGTATACTATATGGATCTTGTCGAAACTATGAAGAACTTCCGTGCTTTCCGGCGTTTTTGTCATACCTATTATTGGAATCAAGTTTAACAGCTCGCGTGATAGTACCCACTTAATGACATCCGTGGTGCTTTACATCTGGCTTCCCCAGTTGTAAATATCCTTGTGCCTGAGGTTAATGCCTCCTTAATTCATTATTTTGTCTATCGCTTTGCTATGGAGGGAAGTGGACAATTATTATTTCCAACTCCTCCCTAACTTTCTATTTGAATAATTTCGTTGTGGGACAAAGACAATTTATCACTCCCAGAGACTCGCCGAGCTTCACTGCTCGGTGTCAACAAAAATGGGTGCCACTGTCGATCCTGGTGCACAAGAGTTACACTGGCGGGTGTGTGTGCGGGATAGTCTCACAAGAACTTATTTCTTGAGTGCCTGACGAGGTGCGGAGACCTAGATACTGTTTGCATATTAGGACTCAATCGTAAATAACCAAGATTGTGATACCAGCCAGCATTACACGGGTAATGTCCGAATTTGAAACTTTATTCAGACTTTACCAAAAGGTCTTCGATAATCGTAAGTTCTTTTACTTGCACCTACTTCGCTAATTTTTGCGTTACTGTCGACAGGCATTATGTCCATCTATATAAAATATAAAATAAATAAATAAATACACCTAACAGTCACACATATAGTCCCAACCCCACAATAGGTTAACCTGTATCGTGGGTATCAGGAACTACGAGGGACTTGCCGTCCCACAACACCCAGACCCGAAACAAATATTTGTGGATCACACAAACGTTTGTTTCGGTGTGGGAATCGAACCCACGGTGTCTTGCTTCGGAGCCGGCTACTCGCCCACTGCGCCACGCAGGCTGTCAATAAATGGTATAAGAAATGTAAAATAAAAAGAAATTAAAATTCCAGGTAAATAAAAATTTAGCCGTGTAAATCTAGGTTTACCCTTTCTTCTACCATCCGTACAACTTGTACAAAAAAAGTTGCATGTTCCCGTAGGTTTCCGGGAAGTGTCTCCGTGTTGAACACGGCTCACTTCACAATGAGAGCGGAGCAAAGGCCCGCCACGATTGTCATGCCAACAACTCAATTTTATAAAACGCCGTGTGCTTTTAAACAATTATTTTCGAGTTTGTTACAGTTTTTCTCTTTGTTCCGGATGCTGGACGGAGTTGAGTAGAAAGTTAAAGAGGTAAAATAATGAATTTAAATATTGTTTATAGTTTATTTCCTCTATAAAATTATATTATGAAGTCGACTATGAAACTTGTGCTTGTGGACTGTTTCAGGTTAGTTAATGGCGATACTGTAAATCGAAATAATATAAACTAATATTGTACGCAAGGACGTGCAGTAAGTTTTAGCACAGATCACATTTTTTTTTTTTATTAACTTGAGTGAAAGGTCACTCGCTTGATGGCAAGCGACACGCCCATTAACAGAAGCAATACCACACAGACCTTTGAATTACAAAGCACTGCATGGCATTGGACTGCGCTCATCACCTCGAGACATAAGATGTTAAGTAACATAATGCCCAGTAATTTCACTGGCTTCAATGTCCTTCAAACCTGGACACAACAATGCTTACACACTGCTGATTGACGGCAGAAATAGACAAAGCGGTGGTACCAAACCAGACGGCCTCTTGCATACGAGGACACCTGCCACTACATTGAAATTTATTACCAAAAGCAAATTCGCGAAAATATCTTAGTTTACATGCAAGCCATTCGTTCATTTAAACATGTCACGTATCTACACAGTCTACGGCAAAAAATTCGACGCAAAAACGTCCAGAATGCTCCCTCGTTAACTATTTTTCATTCAGCCATTCATTCGTTCGCGAATTAAACTGGATTCCATTTCGCGATCCCCGCCTATTGAACTTTGTTGTTTTTATGCCAGATATCTCATCGTATGAATTTAAACGTATTAATAGTGATGTTACTGGAATTACTGAAGCCGACAAGTAACGAATAAGAGAGATTATGTTCACTTTATTGTTGTAGTGGCAGCCTACATAGTTTGTGAAATTTGAGGTCCTGGGTTTGATCCCTGAGATCGAGAAATAAAGATAATAATGTTCGATTCGAAAGTTGATTTGCCTAGGATAAGAATTTATGCTCCGTTTATAGAATTAAGGTGAATGGTAGTACTACCTATGTGAAGGGAGAGTTATGTCCAGCTAGCAGATAACAGAGGCTGTGAATTATGTTTTTAATAGCTTTTTTTATTTTATTATTAAGAACATACAGCCAAACACAGTTGTCACAAATATATCATACTAAAGTTTAAGACAGTAAAATAGTACATTGATACGACAGTTCATTATGTTATTTGTTTATTATGTTTTCTGATAAAGGCCATGTTATGTATAGGAACGCATATTCGTTCCTAAACACTTCAATTTGGGATATATCTACTATACAATGATCTTTGTTCATTATTTATTGTTGCCTTGTAAATCTTGTATCTGTTATATTTAGCATGTAAGCGTTTTGGTGTACCTACTGTAAGCTTGTATGTAAAATTATTAATAAATAAATAAATAAATGTATAGATCAGGATAGTACCATACAAATGCAATAAACATGCTTTCAAAGGGTAAGTATAACCATAATAATATGATGATGTAGATAGGCTCCTCATATTAAAATGGACTATAAATAGATTGAGTAAATTTCATTTAACACCAGCCGCATCTCTGCCTACTGTTCGAGGGTGTGAGATTATAAAAATAATAAAGAGGAACGATACTCTTATCATATTTTTAAATTTCCTTAAATTGTTTCATTAATTGAAATTATTTATTGAATCTATGAAATGATTCAATAAATAAATAATAAATAATAAATAATATTTTAGATTCAATCAAATTTTAACTCTACTGCCAGTTCAGAATACTGTTTCGCTAGAGAGAGAACTAGACAGAGGAGTAAGAAACTAACAGATCTCAAATCTCAGAACACAATAATAAATTTCAAACGGATGAAATGTCTGAATAGAGGCAAACGGATTCATTAAAAGATAAATCCATGATAATCGATCAATCTCAGACTCAAAGTGGAACTACAGAGTCCAATTAAAGACGATTAATTTAGCAGCTTTGTGAGAATGTTCGTATTGACGTCATCGAATTGACGTAAACAAAATATTCAAAATGAATTTCATGCAGAAACAAATGTAGGGATTTGACTAGATAGATGATGACTTAGAACTTTAATCTAAGCCTAGAACGTTAGACATTTGTTAAGACACTATAAAATATTTCAAATAGAACTTGCAGATAATAGTGTAAACAAATTGATCTACCTAATGTTTCTATGGATTACATAGGTTTTATGTTTTAGTTGAAAATAAATGAGTTTAAATCTATATTAAGACTAAGAAATAAACTATGAAAGTTAAAATGCAGCGATAACTCAATGGGGAATGGTACAGGCTGCAGAGACGAAAGATTCTCTCTATTCTAAAAAAAAGTAACTGGCGCCGCCGCCACTGCCGCTGCCAAAAGCTTGTCACGCTATCTCCTCCGAAACCGCTGGGGGTATGGGGTCGAGACCGATACCAATCGATGCAGAATAATGTGGGGAAGAAAGTATGTAATGTATGTAAAATATGTCTCATATTCGTCGGACTTTAAGTTTTTTTTTTATTTTATGTTTTGACGAAAAACATGGGCAAAGCCCCTAGTAGTTAAAAAATAAGGTCAAATAATTGTTGACACAAGTTTTATTATTCCTAAATACTCTACAACGCCTTTCTGCAAAACAAAAAAAATATTAGCCCTAATATTTCCTATATCGGGTATTTTTAAACGCCTACAACAAGTATCAGTTTTTTACTTGAATGTGCCTATAGCCGAAACTTAAACGAAAAACGTCGTGGCAATCTCTAGTGTTTAGAATTCCGGCGAGCCTTTCGACAAGTCACGTGACTTCATCAAGTGCGCAATTAGACTTTTAAAATAGGGAATAATGGCGCTTCCCTCAGTGACCGTTGTAATATGTGCTAGTTATAGTTTTGTACCTTTATTTTTTACTTTGAGGAGTTTGAATTCAGATGTTAGTATGCAAACTGTGTGATTATTTAAATCTAATCTGTGTTGTGAGTCAATAATGTCAGCATATTATATATAAATCGCCTCATTGCGTTTACTGGCAGTCTGCTTAGGCTTAGAAACCGTGAGGTCCTGGGTTTAAATCCCAGGTAGCGCAATCACATTTCGTGTTTGAGTTTTCGATTTGAAAACACACACGAAATACCCCGGGTATATTGGATTTATTTTTCAGCAGCCGTCGGTTTCTGTAACATTTGTTAAAAAGCATATTGGCCCAATCCCACAACACCCATACACGAAACAAATATTTGTGGATTAGACAAACGTTTGTCTCGATATGGGAATCGAACCCACGGCCTCTCGCTTCGCAGGCGGCTACTCGCTCACTGCGCCACGAAGGCTGTCAGAGGCTTGAAGATTCTTAATAAAAATTAGTTACTCCTTATAAAAACGAATAAAGGGTATGTAAAGATGAAAATAATAATACTGTTAGGGTATTCCTTTTTTATTGGTGAATTGAGGGTGTCTGAAAAAAAAACGTTGGGTACATCGAAATAATAACTGTGCGGTACAATGGTAGAATAGTGGACAAATCATATAAAAGAGGTCTCCGGCATAACTGGAGCCCCACATTCCGCTCAGAGGGGCTAGCACGGAAACTTGCGAAAAGTTATTCGCGCTGTCATCGACAACAATTTCTATGAGATTTTAGTACAGCGCCTCTATCGTACGTAAAAGAAACTAATATATATGGAATATAGACCAATGATATTTAAGGAATTATCTATCGAGCCCTCGATACCTTTACATTACGATTTCGATAGTTTTCCGTGCTAGCCCCTCTGAGCTCTCGCGCTGGACGGTCGTGCTTGAGCACTTGTCTCTCCTGACACGCTCTTGCAAATAGTACCTGACAGCCGTTGCGCTCTCAGCCATTTTCGGACAGTGACCGCGTCCTTTTCAGGACAGGGTTATTGCCGATTCGAGATGGGAATCCCACCTGTCCGACATCAGGCCAACGCACCAGGCGTTTTGGCAACTCTGCCGTCACTTCAGGAGAAACGATATGGCCACCATGCCTCCGCTCAATCGTCCGAATCAACGCCCAGCGTATGATGACGACGAGAAAGCCGAGTTACTGGCCACCTGCCTGGAAGCTCAATGCTCGCTCGATGCGGTTCCCGTAGCTCAGGAACATCTTGTTGCAATCGATAGTTTCGTCGACAGTAGGAATGCGCTCTCTGCGTCCCCACCGCCGACGCAATCGCATACGCAGCCCCAACCCGCGCGTCCACTATCCGACGTTTTCGTCGTCGACCCGAATGTCGGCGACACGGCACTAAACTTTACCCCTCTTGAACCGGTGACGATCGAAGAAGTCAAGTCTCTGGTCATGGCGCTCAAACGCCGCAAAGCCCCCGGGGGCGACGGCATTCATAACCGCGTCCTAATGCTTCCCGGCCATCTGCTGGAGATTCTCACTGCCATTTTTGAGGCGGCCCTTCGCAACCGTCTCTTTCCACAACATTGGAAGGAGGCGGTAGTGATAGGGTTCCACAAACCTGGCAAACCCGCCACCGAACCGACATCTTATCGCCCCATTAGTTTGCTCAGTACCCTGGGTAAGATGTACGAGCGCATCGTCCTCGAGCGCTTAAAGTCTTTTGCTAAATCCCACCATCTGCTCCCCGAGGAGCAGTTTGGATTCCGCGAGATGCACAGCTGCGTGCACCAGGTGGTCCGCATCACGGACCACATTCTCGAGAAAGATCTTAAACTTAAATTCACTACCGGACCCCTTTTTTCGATGTCGAAAAAGCATTCGACAAAGTGTGGCATAACGGCTTGCTTTACACGGTGTACACCATGAACATGCACATACAGCTCGTGCACATCATAGGAGACTTTTTGTCGAATCGCTCTTTCCGATATCGTGTGGAGGGAACTCTCTCTTACCGACACACAATCACGGCCGGAGTCCCGCAAGGCTCCGCCCTGTCCCCCTATCTCTTTTCGCTGTATACTAGCGACATACCGCGACCAAAGGACGCACATCTGGCGCTCTTTGCAGACGATACCGCAATCTACGCTTCACGTAGAAATCCGGCTGAGGTGATTCGCCTCTTGCAAGCCGCCGCCGATGAACTCGGCGAATGGTTCCGCAAGTGGCGAATCACAATCAACCCTTCCAAAAGCGCCGCGATCCTCTTTTGTAGGAATCCCCGTCTTACGGACAGTATTCATGGATTGCGCTCTACTTACCATTAGTCACTTTGCCGAGCCAAGATAAAAAAAAAAAAGAAAAAGTTTCCAGCGCGGAATGTCACTATGCACGGCGTGGTCATTCCCTGGACTAAGACAGTCAAATATTTAGGAGTGATCCTTGACCAGAAGTTGACCTTCATCCCACATGTAAATGCGGTACGTGCGCGAGCCGCATTCGTGATAGGTCAGTTGTTTTGGCTCTTGAACAAAAACAGTCCAATGTCCGTACGCAACAAGATTAGGATTTATACCACTTGCATTAGGTCGATTATGACGTACGCATCGCCGGCGTTCGCTCATATTCCCGAAATCCGATTTAAACGTATGCAAACCCTGCAGAATCGTTTTCTGCGTGGGGTCATGGGGGCACCGTGGTAAGTGCGTAATCCACGTAGATGCCAATTTGCCGACCATAAGGCAAGTCACGAAAGTGGCTAGCAAGCGTTATTTCGATCGCGCCGCGCGTCATCCCAACACGCTCATCCGTAGAGCGTCGATATATATTCCCTTTGACCGCGCAAAGTGGAGAAGACCGCGTTCCGTCTTCACCGATCCCGACGATGCGACCACTGTGGCCATCCGAGAGATGGAGGAAGTTCTCACTCAAATAAACTCTACAAGACCGTCATTCCGTCCTCGCCGTAGAGGACCTCGCCGCGCTCCCCGAAGCACCCCCGACCCTTCCACCGGCCCGCGTGCCGATGAAGATCAAAATTAGATTATAAGTAGATTATAAATCCCCTAAAAACCCAATCGCAAATGTCTTTGCCCCCCTCCAGTGGCCGTCCTGAGCCGAGGTCCGTATCCCCCATTAGGGGGGATGCCCTCAGGTCACTTAAATTTTTGGGTTGGAGTGCCTAAAGCATTCGCCCGAAAGTCCGGTGTCGCTGACTAAAGCCGACTCTCGTCAGGCTATCAGCAAGAGTCCATCCAAAAAAAAAAAACTGGAGCACATTTGCCAGTTGTCAGTGCCTAGGGCTCAGTCGTAGTTTAGTTCTTGGTGATCAATACTCAATAGATAGTCTAAGAGTTTATTACGCGGTAGCTCTGCCGGTTTATTCAGTCCTAGTTCTCTTAGTTGTAATTAATTAGAGAATGGTTTAGAGAATCCTGACATGGGGTTGTGGTCTGTAAAGCAGTAACATTGTAAAAGTGACTCTGTAAACCATTAGTAGATTTGATACCGTTATTTGGATTTTTAAAATAATAGTCTTGTGTTACATCTAATAATACAGTCACTCGAGGTGTCACGACGTTTACATTAGAGAGGGTATAAGAGATCTTAACATACTTATTCCAATGGTATCTTGAGAAATGAGAGGTACTCGAGAGTTTGAGAGGTCATCTACGTTATTGGCAATCAAATTATTCTTACTAGACGTGGTTATTTATATAGTAGTGCACTAGATTTTGCTCGCGGCTCCACCCACGTCAATGATATTTCCCGGGATAAAAAGTAGCATATGTCCTAATCCAGGTCATGGTATACCTTTGTGCCAAATTTTATCCAAAACCGTTCAGCTGTTAAGGCGTGATTGACTAACAAACATCCAAATTCATAAACATCCATACTTTCACATTTATAATAGTAGTAGGATGTATTTTAAGCAGCTGGCCATTATGTGGGTTAACAACCTATCTCTCGGGATGACAAACATAGTCTAGTGCCATGCTGTTCTTTTTAACCGACTTCAAGAAAGGAAGGTTCTCAATTCGGCGCTTTTTTATGTATGTACATGGATTTCTCCGCCAATTGTGGACCGATTTTGTTGGAAATACTTTTCAATCGATAGAGTTTAGCTGCGATGTGGGCCCATATAATTTGGTTAAGATCTGATGACGGAGTACGGAGAAAAAAAATAAAACTCAACGGACAACAGTACACTCGTCGCGATTGTGTTATTGTATTGGAATTTACTTTATTTCAAGGTTTTGTTAAACGTTATATTATTAATTCAATGTTCTGTGTGGTGTTGCTTCTGTTTATGATCCGCCGTCTCATCCCCATAACCAGCAACGGGAATCAAGTTTCGCCATTGCCTAGTCCTTTAGTTAACAGATACCGCGTGAAGTTGTGATTGGCTTTTGACTTAAGATATTAATAATAATAATACACCCAACAGTCACACACATAGTCCTGACCCCACACTAGGTAAACCTGTGTCGCGGGTATCAGGAACTACGAGGGACTTGCGGTCCCACAACACCCAGACCCGAGACCAATATTTGTGGTTCACACAAATATTTGTTTCGGTGTGGGAATCGAACCCACGGCCTCTCGCTTCGCAGCCGACTACTCGCCCGCTGCGCCACGGAGCTGCTGTTGATGGCCAATTTATACTTACACTGTTTTTACTATAACGGAAATTAATTCTAGTATCATGAAACCCTATATCAAAGCCCATAAAGATTATCGTAGATGCGACGCAATATTGTTCAGTGTTAATCTGCCGCCACACCGGATTTACTTGAGCTACGGCTTCTGTGGAAAACTGATTATCAAGCGTGGCGTCATCCCTTTTGAATAAGCAATTAGTTTTCAGGCTTTAACCTGTTCTGTTATACAATTGGAAACTGTGTGAAACATTTATTACTATTTTTCCTCCTAAATAAATTCTACTAAAACGGAGTGACGTCACGGATGGCAAACTGGCATAAGTTATAGTACTATTTTTCCTCCTAAATAAATTGGTTAACTTGGGGACAGTATTTTAATTTTTGTAAACAACACAACCGTGACTATAGATGGACAAGTTCGTGCGCGACCGTCCTGCGGGGTACAAGACGTTGGGGGGGACGAGGTTCTCTAGATGTTAGAGGGGCGGTTGCATTTGTTTCCCTTCCCCGCTGCACAAGTTAACCAATTTATTTAGGAGGAAAAATAGTACTATAGCTTATGCCAGTTTGCCATCCGTGACGTCACTCCGTTTTAGTAGAATTTAGCTAGTTCTGACTTATAGGGCCTTACTTATTAACTTTCTTAAGCATTGATTACTTGCACACTATTTTCGTCTCTTTCTAGCCACTTTATAAATCGCGCTGACAGAAAAAGACAAAAGAGTTTTTAAATAATCCTTGCTCTATAAGTAAGACCCTTACCTTTAGAAAAATAAAAGTAGGTAATACTACTATATTATTATTAACTCCACCTCAAAACTACATTAGCTTTCACTCAACAAACTATTTTTAGTTTTAGCTTTTTAGTTTTTTTTAAACATTTCTCGTTCTAAATAATAAATGTATAAACCCAATGTCTACAATATTTCTTTTGAATACAATCAGAATCGTAAAAAATGGCGGCAAAAACTAGACTGGTGTCAGAAGTCGGTGATTGTACAAAAACTCTATCCGTGGCCGCGAAAAACAACTAGAACACGAAAGTTTGCTGTGGCCACTAATTAAAACTACGGGGAAGTAACTTTTAATGAACTCTAGTAGTGTTGTGCGTACAATACGTGCACCAGTTTCAGTAACGTGCTTTATTATTCTCGCTGTGTGGACTATGCACAAGTAAACTATAAATTTATGTTTTGTTAATGGTCAATGGAACGAAGTATGTCTCACATGCAAAATGGACCGAATACGAAATGAACAATTAAGAGCCAAAACAAAGTTAACAGATATCTTGACCAGAATCAGACCAGACAGCCTCCGTGACGCAGCGGGCGAGTAGCCGGCTGCGAAGCGAGAGGCCGTGGGTTCGATTCCCGCACTGAGACAAATGTTTGTGTGATCCACAAAAAATTGTTTCGGGTCTGGGTGTTGTGGGACCGCAAGTCACTCGTAGTTCCTGATACCCACGATACAGGTTTACCTAGTGTGGCGTCAGGACTATGTGTGTGACTGTTGGGTGTATTTATTATTATTATTTAGAATTGACCAGCAAAAGTGGAGGTGGGCAGGCCACATGATGAGAGATAAACATGAAAAGTGGAGTCAAATAATAATGAGTTAAAACTGACAGCGGGCCCTAACTGGAGGAGAGTGGCTCGGGATAGACTACAATGGAAACCGACAGAAGAGGCCGTTGCCAAGCGACATAATGAATTAAGAGATACTTTACATACAAACTAACAAAAAACAATTCAGAAAATAAAGGGCTTATTATTATTATAATGATCAACGTGTATTGTGCATGGTTGAGAATGCAGAGCTTGGGAATGCTAAAGGCCGTTCATGCTAATTTATGATGGATGATTTTCGAATGACTTGAAGTCCGTTTTGGAAGATTTTAATTTAAAATAAATAAAAAGTGATTTTTGTCTATCAACAGTAGAACATAAACTATTTAGTCTGTTCCACCTGCACTTATCCCATTCGCAGTGGGGTCGGTGCAACATGCTTTTTAACACGTGCTACAGAAAGATTTGGCTTGTAGTTTTTACGACAAGCGCGGCGGCCTGCCTGACGTCAAGAAGACAATATTATTTTCATTGTGAATGTGAAAATGTCTGCTTCAAGAGCCGAACTGCTGAGATGAATTAGGCCATGTTTACACGTTTGGTTACGTAGTATCATTTATTGTAACGACCATTTGTTTGAAATACTTTCAAAATTTCAAACTTTGTCAATGAGGACAGAATCCCGCGTCTGGTCCGTACAAACGCGTCCGAGCAGAAAGATACGCGAAATAGAAAACACTTTCCATTGTCTACGCGTTTGTTTGTCAGTTTGTTACAAGTTCGTGACTTAGTTGCGCGAGGTATAGAGTTCAAAGTTTGTTTAACTTGAGGTGTCATGCAAGGCAATTCTTGTATATCATCAGCTACAGGGACCTTGGCGATATGCCTAGAGTGGTCAGCTCTGAACCGCAACCAGATAGTCTCCAGGACTGATAGCCTAATAGCATCAGCTTGTATATGTTCACTTACCTTACTTTTAGGTGGCTACTGAAAATCAGCGCTGTGTTATGGTTTTGTGCCGCAACACAGCATCATGCAGAGTTAGCAACCTACGAGTAGTTGTCACGGTGCAGGCGTGCAGCATTGTTTTTTTTATTTACTTTTAATTAAGTTATTTATGTTTTGTTTTGTTTCATGCGTATCACTGTCTCCATGTTTATTGTCATAAACCATTTTTCTTTCTTTCTTTCTTTCTTACCATCAGCTACAGGAATCTTGGCCCTATATCCGGCGAAATACCTAGAGTGATCAGCGATGAGCCGAAGCCAGATGACTTTGCCTTGAGGCTGATGTCCTAATATTTTTACCTTGCATGTCTTACTTACCATCAGCTACAGTGACCTTGGCCCGGTACCCGGCGAAGTGCCTGGAGTGGTCCGCTCTGAACCGCAGCCGAATGGCGTTCCCCCGGGACTGGTAGCGCAGCAGCTTCAGCTTGCCGCTCCAGTCGCCGCAGAGACGCCGCGCTTGTGTGGTGTGCGTCTCCCTGGACCAGCCAGCGCTGATGGTGTCCGATTCCGGGAGGAGGCTTTCGGTTTCTTCCCATACCTGATAAATACGTTCAATTTAGAGACTAAATAATGTAAAGTGTGTGCGGTCTATCCGGGCCGCATCTTGGCTTCTGAAGGGTCTTTGTCATAATGTAATATTATTTTTAACTTTCGACAAAAGGGGTTATAATTTGACCATTTTGTCTATCCGTCTGCCTGTCCGTCTATATATCTGTCTGTGATATCGTAGGACCTAAACGAATGGGCGAATTTTAATGTGGTTTATTTATTTGAAATTTGGTTTAATAAAGACGGTTCTAAGCTATGTTTGAAGAAAAACTGTTCAGTCGTTTAGAAATTACATTACTTGAGTAACGAAACGAGCAGGTCGCTCGCCTGATGGTAAGCGCAACGCCTGCCCATAAACAATAGCAGCATCACATAGTACTCTGAATTACAATGTCCTTCAAACCAAAACAACACTGCCCACACATTGCTGTTTGGCGGCCAGACGTAACCCAGACGGCCGCGGCCTCTCGCATACGAGGGACCTTATGAATTATTTTATACGGGTTTTTAATGATTACGTTAGGTTATGGCAGCTGTTAGTGTGATAATTAGGAATTAAAATAAATAAATAAATACACCCAACAGTCACACACATAGTCCTGACCCCACACTAGGTTAACCTGTATCGTGGGTATCAGGAACTACGAGGAACTTGCGGTCCTACAACACCCAGACCCGAGACAAATATTTGTAGATCAGACAAACATTTGTCAAGGTGCGGGAACCCACGGCCTCACGCTTCGCAACCGGCTACTCGCCCGCTGCGCCACGGAGGCTGTCAAATTGAAGGGACAACGCAATTATATAAATTACGACGGTGCTGGTCATCTGTTGATTGAACTTATCTTCCTCTAGAACTTGTTATATCAATGTTTGACGCCAAACTTCGTAGAAAAAGACAGAATACAAATACGAGAGAATGATTAAAACATGTTTTTTTCCCAAATGCAAGTGTTATATCTAAAACACACCACAAAATATACCAAGTAATAACAATGAAATATTCCTCAGCTAAAATAACAGTGGAGTACGGTTTGCAATATGAATTGCAGACCATTCATCTTGTGAACGTTCTTAGCGAATGTCATGATTTATAACACGATCCATCTTTTGCTTCGTATTCAATATAGCTCCGAGAAATATTAAATACATAAATAAAATAAATACACCCAACAGTCACACACATAGTCCTGACCCCACACTAGGTAAACCTGTATCGTGGGTATCAGGAACTACGAGGGACTTGCGGTCCCACAACACCCAGACCCAAGACAAATATTTGTGAATCAGACAAACATTTGTCTAGGTGCGGGAATCGAACCCACGGCCTCACGCTTCGCAACTGGCTACTCGCCCGCTGCGCCACGGAGGCTGTCCAATACTATGGCTACGTCCAATAGGATTATATTGATGATGACTTGAACGGTGAACAGTGTGTTATAGCATAGGCCGGCAAAGGAGCAAGCGGGTCACCTGATAGGAAGTGATCTCCACCGTCCATGAAAGCCCATAACACCAGAAGAATCATGGACGCGTAGCCGACGTTAAAGGAGAGGTATAATAATTAAAGGATTGGGAAGGGATGGGGGATTTGGGGTTCAAGATATCTCGCTCACCGTACGAAACGTAGTAGCAAGCCGCTACTTTACCTCGGTTTTCTGTGAGATAGTGGTAACGACCCAGTCGAGTCGGCCCATTCATGCTGTAGACAAAAGTGTGTACAGCGTGGCTCTACCACTCATGTCTACAGTCTTACCTTTCCTTTAAGGTCGGCAACGCACCCATAATTATTTTGTTATTGTGGGCGTACATGGGCGGTGAATATCACTTACCATCAGGTGACCCGCTTGCTCGTTTGTTGGTGTATGCCATAAAAAAGACAACATAGCTCTACCATTTTAAAGTGGTAGAAACTATTTGGTAACCAACAAGTAACTGTTTGGTAACTGTTTGGTAACCGTTTGGTTGTTTGTTTGTTTGTCTGTTTGTTGTTTGTTTGGTTTTCTACGCTACTTGAATAGCAATATTTACGTTGTGCATTATTATCTACATTTTACGTATTATCAGTCGGTTAATAGTGAGAAAGATTTGAATTTCAAATGTCAATTATTACTTAAATGTAACTTATATGTATGGTTTGAAGTACTTTGAAGGATATTAAAGGCAGTGAAATAACTGAGAATTAAGACTTTTATGTCTCAGGGGACGGCCGCAGTCCAGTGCCATGCAGTATTTTGTAATTCAAAGTTCTGGATGGTGTTTGTTCTCTTTATAAGCAAGTGATGCTTACAACCAGGCGAGCAAAGTGCTGATCTCGTCATTTTAATAAAAACTCTAAGTTCTGGATGGTGTTGCTTCTCATTATAGGTAGACGTGATGCTTACGACATGGCGAGTAAAGTGCTCGTCTCGTCATTGGAATAAAAACGTTTAATCATGATACATACCTCATTATCAGAGCTGAAGATGTCATGGTGTTCAACTATCCAGTCCTGCGCGACATGTTCGGTGCTGTTGTCCACGTTCAGCTCGATGATCTCCAGAAAATCGTAGCTGCAGCTGGAAAGAAAATCTAGTTAACAGCCGCCTCTATAGCGCAGTGTGCAAATTGCGAAATGAGAGGATGCAAGTTCGATCCCTGCAGTGAGACAAATGTATGAGTGATCCACAAATATTTGTTTGGGACTGGTGTTGTGAGGCTGAAAGTCTGGAGGACCAAATCCCCCTCCCCTTCCCAATCCCTTAATTATCCCTTTCCTTCAAGATTGGCAACACGCCCATAATTCTTCTGGTACTGTAGGTGTACATACATGGGCGGTGAAGATTACTTACCAACAGGTGACCGACTTGCTCGTTTGCCGATCTAGGATATAAAAAGAGTCTCTCGGAGTTCATGATATCCACGACATAACCCGTATCTTAGTGTGGGGTCTAGGACCAACTGTGTGACTGTTGGTGGGATCCATAATATAAAAACATTGAAACTGAAAAGCCTTCCATATTTCCAAATTCAGTATCTTTTTCTAATAATTTTCCCCCGTTTTTGATTTTACTCAAATTAGGTTTATTCACTTTAAGGATCTTTTAGTAAATGGATGGCAGAAATACTTTAACGATGAGTTGGGCTCATTTAAATCGCTAATTTGTGGAAATTGTTATTTGATTCAATGTAAGTGCTAACCCTTAGTCTTTTAATAATACGAATACCACTTATTTTATGCAAATAAGATTTATAGTTATTTTGTATATAGAGTGTGAAGAAACAACTAAGCAGGCCGGCATAATTCTGCCGATCTGCGATAGATTCAGTTTCTATCGTTGGTCGATAGGATTCACGGATTGCGCTACACTTATCATCAAGTGTAGCGTAGTCACTTCGCCGAGCCAGGATAAAAAAAATGATGGGTCTCGATTTTTAAAAGTACAAAATAATTACTATATTATAATTACTATTGCGAGAAACTAGTACTACTAGTAATAATAAATGCCACAAGACTTTTTATTACGAAATAATTATGAAGTTGAACTGATGTTTCTTAAGTAAGTAAAAAGCATATTTAATGGACACATTAGACACATAAAATTCAAATTCAAAATTCAAATCATTTATTCTGTAAATTGGATCATAAATATCACTTTTACATGTCAATCATTTTTTAAGCTATATTACATTTATGACGGCATTTCAGGGCTAGCCATGAGAAGAAATGCCGAAACAAGCTCATGGGTTATGGCCTCTTATATAAAATATTATGTATAAAAATATTTTGCATATTTTGTATAAAAAACTACTTATTAATTATTAATCAGCGGTGATAAGTTTCAGTCTTACTGTATCACGAATGATAATAAAATTAATATGCACTTTACATACAAGTACTTAACTATTTTAAAGACTAATTAATATACTATTTTGAGATATGCTCAGTTTTTTTAATTTTTCTTTAACTTAGATATTGGTGATCCTTAACAAATTCTGATATTAACGGTGCTATCAATTAAAATAGCAGCGACAACTCAGCAGGAAGTGGTAAGGACTGGCGAGGCGAAACCAGCCTCAAGAGCATACATCTCTGACTTTTCTGTTCCGATGAAGGAAACATCGTGAGGAATCCTGCATACTTGTTAAGTTCTCCATAAGAATTTCGATGGTATGTGAAGTCTGCCAACCAGCATTAGACCAGCGTGGTGGGTTAAGGCCTAATCCACAAATTCATAATAATTATACCAGCACTGTATACATAATACATAATTAATACAAATATAAACAATAGTACCTAAAGAAATCTACCAGTAATTTTGCTGATCCAGATAAGACTATTGAAATAAAACTAGTTTATACGGATTTTATCGCGGTTTAATTTTTATTTTAGGCCCGACGTTTCGAAAGCTTTTCAGCCTTCGTGGTCACGGCCTACACCTTAGTCTCTCCCGTTTTTTATTTCAATGTGTAATATTCGCGTAAACCTAAGAAAACACCAGATAAGACTATTCATTATAATCCGCAAATTCTATTACAGATAGATGAAATTGCAGAAGACTAGTAGATACATACGTGCAGAGTGGTAGAGCCACGCTGTAGACAGTTCTGACTACAGCATGAATGGGCCGGCTCGTCCGGGTCGTTACCACTGTCTCACAGAAAACCGGCGTAAAGTCGCAGCTTGCTGCTGCGTTTCGTACGGTGAGTAAGATATCCGGAGGCCCAAATTCCCCTCCCCTTCCCAATCCCTAACTTATCCCTTTCCTTTAAGGTCGGCACCGCGCCCATGATTATTTTAGTATTGTGGGCGTACATGGGCGGTGGAGATCACTTACCACCAGGTGACCCACTTGCTCGTTTGCCGGCCTATACTATAAAAAAAAAAAAAAAAAAAAAAAAAAAAAAAAAAAAAAAAATAGTACTGCAACACATGAATACGGGGTAGGAGCACCGAGTGTAGAACAAATAGCGGTGCCGTTGCGTTTGGACGCTTGTCTCTGATACCAATGTTTATTGAATAGGCTATCGATGTACTTGATAGTGAATTATGTAAATTTGGATTGAGTAGATTTATGATTTAGGTACTAAGATTTATCGATGTAGCATCAATCTTGTAAGCAGCTATCAAACTAAATGACCACTTTCAACCGTCATCTTTGTACGTCTTAAATATTACAAACTGCACTAAATAAGTTGCTCGATGTTATTTTATTATGGAAAATAAATCTAAACTTCAATACGATAATCTCACACGAGTTGTCCGGTATTGGAATTTATGCTCGGTATTTTTTTAGGTATAGCAGTGATAGCTCAGCGGGGAGTGGTATGGACTGTCGAGACGAAAGTCGCAGGTTCGAAACCAGCCCCAAGTGCATAGACCTCTGACTTTTAAGTTATGTGTATATTAATTGTTAATTATCACTTGCTTTAACGGTGAAGGAAAAACATCGTGAGGAAACCTGCATACCTGAGAAGTTCTTCATAAGAATTTCGAAGGTATGTGAAGTCTGCCAACCCACATTAGGCCAGTGTGGTAGACTAAGACCTAACCCCTCTCATTCAGTAGAAGAGGCCCGTGCCCAGCAGTGGGACGTTTATAATAAAGGGCTAGTAAAAAAAAAAAAAAAAATTTTTATTAGCTTGAGTGACGACACGAGTATGTTGCTCGCCTGATGGTAAGCGTCACACCTGCCCATAATCAGACGCAACAGCACTTTGAGTTGCAAAGCATTGCATAGCATTGGACTGCGCTGGTCACCCAAGTGTTCAGTCTCATAATACGCAGCAATTTCATTGGCTTCAAATCAAACACAACAGTGTTGATTGGCTGCAGAAATAGACTGAAAGCGGTGATACCAACCTAGACAGCCTCTCGCATACGAGGAGGCTACCACCTAGGGTGTTCATGGGTGGTGAATATCTCTTACCATCTGGCAAGCTACTTTTTTATTCCCCGGTCTTTGCTATTAAAAAAACCACCATGTATGGCGATAAAGTCACATCATGGGACGGAAATAAGCTCGGCGAATAGTGAGTTCTTGCGATGGAATAACGACTGAATAGGCGTGAGAGCATAAGCATATTATTTATGTTATTATATCCAAATTATGAAGAACTATAAAGAATACTCTCATTCCCTCATTCACCCTCATTAAATTTTTCATACATGCACGTCAGTTTAGGGTACTCCTGACCTGGCTTTTCTCGAGAATATCTCCCACTTGATCTAGAATATTATGTCTTATTTTAACATCTGATGAAGTTATTTTGTTTAGGTATTTATGAAAATAACAGTTATGTGAATTGCTAATGTTAGCATCACAGAGAAATTATATTTTGTTTTCTGAGTAATACTTAAATAAACTTCCTATACATACGCACTCACGCCTGTAATCCCCGAAGGGGTAGGCAGAGGTGTAACCAGTACACCCACATTTCGCCGAGCGTATCTCCGTCCCATGAACTTCCTATATTATTAGTGTAATATAATAAATTCAAAACTATCATTATAGATACTCTAACAAAAATGTCATGTTTGAAGCAAGTCAAAATCCAGTAGCCATTTTGATTTGTGTACACAAACGCGGGCTGGCTGCGGTTGGCAGCTCTATTTTAGAAATATTGACTCCGTATCGGTTAACGCCAAATTGCTAAAAGCTGCAGCCTCGCTGAAATACGAGTATGAACTGAGCGAAAATGGCGCTCGTCAATGACAGAATCAAATAGGTTGTAAAATAGGAATATTGCCATTTTGGGATGGCGGTAACACTATTTAGAACTTTATCGTAGAAACTGATATATACACTGAATATTAAAATAGTTTATAATTTTTTCTTAATTTTGAACTATGAAAAATAAAAAAAAAAATTAAACCGTGATAAAATCCGTATAAACTAGTTTTATTTCAATGTGATTAAAATGAAAAATCTTGCTCCTCAAAGCGCCTACCATACGGAAGCGTGGTTGGTGTACAAGGTGGTAGGCCCCTCGTTTTGCGAGAGGCCGGCTGGGTTGATACCACCGCTTTGTCTATTTCTGCCGCCAAGCAACAGTGTGTAAGCACTGTTGTGTTCCGGTTTGAAGGACATTGAAGCCAGTGAAATTACTGGGCATTATGAGACTTAACACCTTATGTCTCGGGGTGACGAGCGCAGTCCAGTGTCATGCAGTGCTTTGTTATTTAAAGTTTTGTGTGGCGTTGCTTCTGTTTATGAGCAGGCGTAGCGCTTACCATCAGGCGAGCGACCTGCTCGTCTCGTCATTAAAGCTACTAAAAAAATTAAAAAAACTGACCAAAGAATTCTATCAATACACATGATTGAGTTCATAGTTTAGCTAATCATTGCTCATCGCTAGTTCATCACTCCACCTAGCTGCAAGGTGTTCAATTTTTTTTATAGCGTAGGGTGGCAAACGAGCAAGTGCGGGTCACCTGATGGTAAGCGATCTCCACCGCCCATATACGCCCACAATAGAAAAAATTATGGGCGCGTTGCCGACCTTAAAGGAAAGGGATAATTAAGGGATTTGGACCTCTGGATTTCTCACTCACCGTACGTTACGCAGCAGCAAGCTGCTACTTTACGTCGGTTTTCTGTGAGACAGTGGTAATGACCCGGACGAGCCGGCCCATTCATGCTGTATACAAAAGTGTCTACAGCGTGGCTCTACCACTCATAAAGTAATTACCTTAACGCGGTCTCCATTCAAGAATCAGTATAAGCCAGCGATGTTAAAAAAAAAAAAAAAAATGGCCAGGATTAACTTTCGAATGTCCTGATTTAATTATTCCCATGACGCTTACTTACTTGCTTACTACTCGTAGAATGGATTCAAATTCAAAATATTTATTCAATTATTTTTTTTGTTTCTTTAAATGGTTCATTTTTTAATTAATCCCAATTGACACACACATAGTCCTGACCCGCACTAGGTTAATCTGTATCGTGGTTATCAGGAACTACGAGGCCCTTACGACCCCACAACACACAGAACCGAAACAAATATTCGTGGATCACGCAATTATTCGTCTTGGTGTGGGAATCGAATCCACGGCCTCTCGCTTCGCAGTCGGCTACTCACCCACTGCACCACGGAGGCTGACAATTAATGCATGTTAATAATCAACAACTGTATTACACAGTTAATCTCAGTGCCGGCTCGGCCACTATGAATAATTGAGATATAATTGTACATGCAATATGTCAACTACCATAGACTTCAATGCATATTTATTGTTTAATTTCCTCTCTGTATGGTCTCGGCCAGTGGCAAACTCATTAGTTAAAAAAAGCACAAAAAGACACGCCGAATTAAGAACCTCCTGCTTTTTTGAAGTCGGTTAAAAAGAGCCAAATAGGAATAGTACAGTTGAAATGTCTTATGAAAGTCAAAGCTAATTTAGCCATACAAAATTATATCTATATTAATAAAAATGAATGGCTAAATTTGTTGCTAAGCGCAAAACTCGAGAACGGCTGAACCGATTTTGATGATTTTGTTGTGTGTGTTTAAGTGGGTCCCTGGATGGTTTATATTCACAATTAGACCCGGTAGGTGGCGGTGCAATTGGGTTCTAACTATCAATTATATGTTGCGGGTGAAACCGCGCGGGACGGCTAGTTTTAAATATTTATTTATTTTAAACACTTCAGTATTCATACATACGCACTCACGCATAAATCTCCCCAAGGTGTAATAACAAAGGATAACACCACATTTCGTCCGAGTTTATTTCTGTCCCATAATGTGATCGGGGGCGTACCTATCGCCATACCAGACCCCATTCCAGACTCCGGGTACATAGAGAAATTCGTAGTAGAAAATCTTAATATCACTTTTACCCGAGCCAGGGATCGATCCCTAGACCTCAGCGTCATTCTCAGTCGTAACGCGTACGCATTACAACTGCGCCACATAAAATAATAATACTAGCCCTGTATCATACACGTCCCACTGCTGGGCACGGGCCTCCTCTACTGAATGAGAGGGATTAGGCCTTAGTCCACCACGCTGGCCCTATGCAAATTGGCAGACTTCATATACCTTCGAAATTCTTATGGAGAACTTCTCAGGTATGCATGTTTCCTTCACCGTTAAAGTAAGCGATCATTAGCAATTATTACACACATAACTTAAAAAAGTCAGAGGTGCATGTTCTTGGGGTTGGTTTCAAACCTAAGACTTTCGTCTCAACAGTCCATACCACACCCTATTGGGTATTGATCAAATATCCAGAAAATAATATAAGTACATAATATTTCTTATCAAGAACACGAAAAAATCTAGACATTTAAATTGAACAAGGGAACTTTAATGATTCACAAAAAGTGATAAAAATACAATCTAATAACAAAATCAACATATTTCAGTGTGAACTACTATAAAAATATTAAATTACCTAAATAAAATAAGAAAACGAAATGCTACTCTGAAAAACCTATAAAAATAGAATATTTCTGTCAGAGAGCCCTAAAGCGTTTTGACCTTAGCTCATTTTAACGGAAGATACGGTCGAGAATGGTCTCAATAAATCGACCGGCGCGGCGTACCGACACGGCTCCATCGAGTGACTGCCGTAAAAACCGACCATTTCGACATTCGACCGAATATAAATTCTGCTATCAACAATGAAAATGTTTGTTTTATCTGAATTATTTCATTTTTAATAAAAGAGAATATTCATATCACGACAAAGTTACTCAAGAAATTAAAGACAGACCTACCTACCTATATTACTTTCGTTTGTTGAGACTATTTTTGTTTATCGCATTTACTTATTTTTGGCGATCTTTTGTCCGGTGTCAAGATTTGACTCAGTAGGTCATTTTTAATTGGCGAAGTCCAGATTTGTCCAGACTCAAAATCAAGTAAGTTAGTTTGCTTTTTTATAATACTATTAATTTAATGAATGCGCATGTGCATCAAGCCTAAATATGTCGATATTAGCAAATGTTTATGATTGCTTTATAAACCAATTCGTAATATATTTAAAAGAAGGCAAAAGACCTACGGCTGAGTTTCTTGGTGTTTCTTCTCAGACCAGTGGGCATTTCCGAAGCATCGGTAGATTCTTAATTTGACATGTAAAAGTGCCCTTGGCGGCATAATTACTGAATAAATGATTTGGTTTGATTTGATTTCATAAAACTTGATCTTAATATAAGACTTAATTTTTAATTAATATAAGATTGCTTCGGTGGCACAGTTGTAATGCGTACACGTTACGAGCTATATGTGTATGTGCTGTGCTGAGGTATCTGGTTCGATCTCCAGGTCGGGTAAAAGTGATAATGGGTTTTTCTATCACGAAATACTTAGTATCAGCCCGGATTCTGGAACTGTGCCCAGTATGGCGATATGCACGTTCCCTATCACACCATCGGACGGAGATATGCTCGGCAAAATGGATATACTAGTTACACCTCTGCCTACCCCTTGAGTGCGTATGTATGTATAATATGTATATTTCTTTCAACACACGCCACTGTAAACCTAGTCTACAATACATATTCAGCCCCACCTGTTCAAAGCTGTGAAAATGATAGCCCATCATCTCGAAACGATCTGAAATAAGTAAAGCACTCGCGACTTTGCTCCCTTAATATCTTCTAATATATAAAATTCTCGTGTCACAATGTTCGTTCCCATACTCCTCCGAAACGGCTGGACCGATTTGTATGAAATGTTGTGTGCATATCGGGTAGGTCTGAGAATCGGCCATCATCAATTTTTCATCCCCCTAACTGTTAAGGGTGGTCCCCCCCTAATTTTTTTTTTTTTTTAGACAATTTTTTTGGTATATTTTATTTATTATTACATCATTAAAAAATACATACAACCCTAAATTTTCAACCCTCTACGATCAACTCCTATTTTTTAATAGCGACATTAGTATTTTTGTTAAGCGCGTTTCTTAGCGGGACTCGCTTGATGCGCCCACTAGGCTACTTTAATCCTGGAAATGGGCATTCACGCGGGCGGAGCCGCGGGCAACAGCTAGTAACGTATAAATTTAAATGTGAGGGGGGAAGGGAAGGGGAGTCTAGCACTCAAATTCAAAGTAAGGAATTTAATGTAATCATAAAACTATGGTTATAGGCCTATTTAGTAGCCTCTATTTAAGTTTTCGGAGCCGGTTAAATCGCAGGCCATTAAAATTTATTCCTATGCTGATTCTCAAAATTGTCAGGCCGCTATTACGGTTCTTAGTAATGGGAGTCAAATAAAATTGTTCAATTGTTAATTCTGAATGATGGTGAAATGAGATAAATAATTCAGATTTGAGAAAGGTATTTAAATAAATAATTGGAATCATCACATCAGGATTATTTTTAATAGCAAAGGCCGGGAAACAAACAAGTAGGTTGCCAGATGGTAAGAGATATCCACCATCCTCTGTGGCGCAGCGGGCGAGTAGCCGGCTGCGAAGCGAGAGGCCGTGGGTTCGATTCCCACACTGAGAGAAATGTTTGTGTGACCACAAATATTGGTCTCGGGTTTGGGTGTTGTGGGACCGCTAGTCCCTCGTAGTTCCTGATACCCACGACACAGGTTTACCTAGTGTGGGGTCAGGACTATGTGTGTGACTGTTGGGTGTATTTATTATTTATTATTATTATTTATCCATGAACACTCTATGCACTCTAACAAGGTAGGCTCCTCGTATGCGAGAGGTCGTCTGGGTTAGTAGCACCGTTTTATCTATTTCTGCCGCCAAACAGCAGTGTGTGACTGTTGTGTTTCGATTTGAAGGAGGAAGCCAGGGAAATGACTGGACATTATGAGACTTAACATCTTATATCACTTTTGTATTTCGTTTTGAAGGACATTGAAGCAAGTGGGCATTATGAGACTTAACATCTTATGTCTGATAAAAGCAGTTCAGTGCCACGCGTTGCTTTGTAATTCAAAGTTCTGTGTGGTGTTGCTTCTGTTTATGGGCAGGCGTGGCGCTTACCATCAGGCGAGCGACCTGCTCGTCTCGTCATTCAAGCTAATAAATAAACCACCCATAATACCAGAAGAATCATGGTTATGTTCTCAACATTTAAGAAACGAAATAATTAAGAAATTGAGGGGGGATTTTGGTTTTCGGATATCTGAATTACCGCACAAAATGAAACAGCCAGAAGCAGCCTACTGATAAATAACAACCAATTTATTTTTCATTCCACTGCTAAATATGGGCCTCTTTTATTAATGAGAGGAGTTAGACGATTTGTTAGGTAGTTCAATACATTGGCCTAATGTAGGTCTATAATTAAATACACCCAACAGTCACACACATAGGCCTGACCCCACAATATAAACCTGTATCGTGGTTATCAGGAACTACGAGAGACTTGCGGTCCCACAACACCCAGACCCGAAACAATTATTTGTGGATCACACAAACATTTGTGTCGGTATGGGAATCGAACCCACGGCCTCTCACTTCGCAGCCGGCTACTCGCCCACTGCGCCACGGAGGCTGTCTGTAATAGCCTTCACATATCTTGAAAAGTATTATTAAAAAAAAAACAAAAAAAAAACTTATGGTGATTTTTTTCAGGTATGCAAGTTTCCTTGTTTTCAACACATAACGTTTGACAAACTTAAAAACTGACTTCAATTTTTAGTGGTAGTTACAGCAATAGCATGTAAATTCCAATACAATAACACAATCGCGACAAGTGTACTGTTGTCCGTTGAGGAGTTTTATTTTTTTTCTCCGTACCCCGTCATCAGATCTTAACCAAACTTATATGGGACCACATCGCAGCTAAATTCTATCGAGTGTTTTTTTTTTCCATCAAAATCGGTCCATAATTGGGAGAGAAATCGATGTACATACATAGAAACGCGCCAACCAATAGTGTATAAGCACTGTTTTGTAATACGTTGGTATTTGGAAATACGTTGTCTCTGCCTACCCTTATTGGAAACTGGCGTGAATCTACGTATGTATGAGTCTAACACCTCCAATTCTCCATAGTATAAAATCAAAGTGTTATGTCTCTATAGTCTATTATATACTATTTTTATTCAAGCGATAGTTTGAAAACAACGTGTACACGTATTCACAAAGCAGTCTCAGAGGAGGGACCTATCAAATTGCCAACGAAGTCTCGATGGCTCGTCGTGTCGTCTACAATCTTACATAGAATAGACATTTTACATTTATTTTGTACAATGAATTCTGTTTGACGAGTACATAAGCTTTTATTAAGCTATTCGAAGGCTCGAAAACTTTGACACTAGGTTAGGCACTAAAATATGTATAACTAGCTTTTGTCCGCGGCTCCGCCCGCGTAAATAGACTTTTCCGCAATAAAACGTAGCCTATAACCGTCTCCAGGGTCTCATCTATCTCTACATCAAAATTCATCAAAATCGGTTCAGTGATTTAGGCGTGAAAGCGTAACAAACAAATTTTTTCATAAAAAGTATCCTATGTTACTTCTTATACCTCCAAGAATATGTGTACAAAGTTTCATGATGATCGGTTAAGTAGTTTTCGCATGAAAGCGTAACAAACAAAGTTACATTCACATTTATAATATTAGTAGGATAATATAATGAATAGTCATAAGATTCTTGTTTACAAATTGCATGACGCAGCCATCGAAATAAGATAACTAGAACGATAACTCTCATATGAATCTACCTAAAAATACCGCTCCACTTACTGACACATGCAAAGGTTAAATCACACGTAACACACAACAAAAATTAATGAACGTTCAAAATCAACTTTATTTCATAAAACTTATTGTCTAAATATTAAATTTCTAGATCGAGGTACGAACCGCGCAATAAATTTGGCGTATCAAGTATCAACTAGAGATTATTATGCACAGACTTTTACAGCCCCGCCCCTTTGCACAGAGTTTTGATGGGGTCATTTTTTTGCTTGAGTTACGTTTCTTGTCATCTTATTTCGATGGACGCAGAATGACAGTTTATTGTTAAATTCCGGCCACGTTCGTGCGATAAACTTTGCCCATCGAAATGGGCTTTTATTTTCGTAGTATCGTTGAAACCCTGAGGCTAAGACTGTGATAGGCTATGATATGTACAATACGGTAGTTGACTAGATTTTTTTTATTATTTAAATCAATAAGTTACGTTACTCAAAATCGATTGCAGAAAGAATTTTATAAATCGGACCAAAAATAAATAAGTTAGAAGCCATTCAAATCCTGTAGAAGGGGTTATTGTCAAATGACAGACGACGTAACCTTTGACGTCACTGTGTAAAATGTTCATTATGGTGCACGCGTGCAAGCGAGATAGTGAGATATCCCTACTACGCACCCACTTTTCCTCATACCAACATTTAAAGTCATAACTGCGGGCACATTTCTGAACCACTTTTGATTGTTGTTAATAAAAGGATTTCTTTTGAGTATCATTTTCCGTTGCTTATAAAATAATGTATAAAATTCAATATAAGAAACTACCCTATATTGTATGGGTGTAGATTTTTAAGGTTTTGTACCTAAAGGTTTGCCATCTTATTACTGAATCATGCCTCTCTACCACTCTACTCTCTATATAGTGCTCATATAGCACTGTATTTTAAAATTGTCACAGAATATATGTCATGGCAATTTTTTTTTATTAGCTTGAGCGATGAAACGTGCAGGTCGTTCGCCGGATGGTAAGCGCCACGCCTGCCCATAAACAGAAGCAACACCACACAGAACTTTGAATTACAAAGCACTGCATGGCACTGGACTGCGCTCATCACCCCGAGACATAAGATGTTAAATCTCATAATTCCAAATAATTTCACTGGCTTCAATGTCCTTCAAACCGGAACACAACAGTGCTTTCACACTGTTGCTTGGTGGCAGAAATAGACAAAGCGGTGGTACCAAACCAGGCCTCTCGCATACGAGAGACTAACCACCTTGTGAAATGTATTATAAAATAATAAAAGTAT
Organism: Mimas tiliae; assembly: GCA_905332985.1. Lineage (NCBI taxonomy): Eukaryota > Metazoa > Arthropoda > Insecta > Lepidoptera > Sphingidae > Mimas > Mimas tiliae. The sequence goes on from HG995249.1 coordinate 1,821,209, forward strand.
AAAAATGAAAACAATCCGGTACGGAAAGCATCGATTTCTCATTTATTAGAGTGGATGATCGTATCTACGAGCCGGTTATAGACGGATGCGCAATGTTCAATCCGGATATCAGAGTTAATTGTTGTGATGAAACTTCCGTTGGTAATCGTATCAGTGGCTCTGTGACTATGTTTTTATTAGGTACATACTCCTTATTTTATGGCCCAGGCCGGCAAACGAGCAAGTGGGTCACCTGATGGTAAGTGATCTCCAATACCAAAAGAGTCATGGGTGCGTTGCCGACCTTAAAGGAAAGGGATAATTAAGGAATTGGGAAGGGGAGGTGGTTTGGGCCTCCGGATATCTCACTCACCGTACGAAACGCAGCAGCAAGCTGCTACTTTACGCCGGTTTTCTGTGAGACAGTGGTAATGACCCGGACGGCCATACATGCTGTAGACAAAAGTGTCTTCAGCGTGGCTCTACCACTCAAAAAAACCTTCAAAACATTACTTTTTAATCGACTTCAAAAAGGGAGGAGCTTTTCAATTTGACTGCATTTTTATGGTTCCATACCTAAAGGGTACGATCGGAATCATATAAGAGCCTACGCCGTCTGTCTGTCTGTTCTACATAGAAGAATTCAAGCCGGTAGAAATCATTTTGCATGGAGCCTACACCAATGTTGCGGTCAACAAAGAATTATAAAAATAAATACACCATTATAATGACTGCCTCAGTGGCGCAGCTGTAATGCGTACGTGCGTTATCACTGAGGCTGACGCTGAGGTCTCGGGTTCGATCCCCAGGTCGGGTAAAAGTGATATTGGGTTTATCTATTACGAAAAGCTCAGTATCAGCCCGGAGTCTGGAATTTGTGCCCGGTATGGTGATAGGTTCGCCCCCTATCACATCGTGGGACGGAGATACGCTCGGCGAAATGTGGGTGTACTGCGGTGTAGGCGTGAGTGCGTATGTATGTAAGTTTATAAAGGGAAGCCGTAATAGGAAGCCGTAGTAATCATTTTGTATGGAGCCTACACCAATGTTGCGGTAAACAAAGAATTATTAAAATAAATACACCATTACAATGGCTTTACAATCGATGCTATCTGAGACGGATGTACCGGTGATTTATTGGTCTTATCCGGATGTCCGCCGGCTTATCCTCTTATCCGAAGATCTGATCATTGGAGTTGTTGGGATAATAGTTTCAATTTACATTGAAATAATACCTTTTCATGTTGATTTTTGTTTTGTTCGCTTCATTGGTTTAGTGGCAGCGTACTAAGGCTGTAAACTGTGGGTTCAATTCCCAGTAGGCCTAGTATGAGTTACAAATACGTTCACAATTTTCGAATTCGTATAAAGTTACTACCGTCGAAGTGTCAAACTAGTAATTCATACGGTAATAAAGAAAATAATCGCTTGAAAACTTATTTCATATTCTATTATTATGAAATAAAATAAACCATGTTATTAATTTTAATTCATCATAGTTCCCACTAGTGGCTAATAATATTTGACGTATTAAGATAAAACGAAAACTTTCATCGTTTTAAAAAAACTATTAAAACTTGTACTAGGCCTACTGATCGAGCGATCAAAATTGTGTTTAACATGTGTTGCCCAGGATTGGAATTTGTGCATGATATGGTCGGCGAAGTGTGGGTGCACTCGTTGCATCTCTGCCAACCCCTTCAAGGATATAGGCGTGACATGACACCTGGGACACCAACAAAAAGGACATGACACCGAGGGATTTAGAAAAGCTAACTCAACGGGAACTACAGAATTTATTTTCTTAATGAATTCAACTTCAGGCGGTCGGTCGTAAAAGCTACAAGCCAACTCTTTATGTAATATGTGTTGCGCCGCACTGTGAGAGGGATAAAGGCAGGTGGAAGAAGATTGACTTAAACTTCTATTTTTCACTGTATTTTTTTTATTAGCATGAATATCGAGAAGGGGAGTCCATTCGGCTTATGGTAAACGCCACACTTGCTCTTAAACAGAATCGACGCCACACAGAACTTTGAATTACAAAGCACTGCATGGCACTGGACTGCAATAATCACCCCTAGACATAAGAAAGAAAGAAAAGAAAGAAATTTAAAATAGCCACTTCAAATCGGAACACAACAGTGCTTACACACAGTTAATTGGCGGCAGAAATAGACATAGCGGTGGTACTAGCCCAGACGGCCTCTCGCATACAAGGGACCTACCACCTTGTAAAATGTCAAAGAAGTACCTATGACTTCTTACGTGTGTACTTATGTACACACACACTTTTGTCATTCGAAAGAGTATAGCTCAAAATTGGTCCCATTTTAATTTCAAGAAGAATGAGACCCTCCTCCGTTTTTTTCGTCAGTTGAAAATTAGGGAAGGGACAACCACAATATTTTTTTTGGCATAGGCCGTCAAACGAGCAAGTGTGTTGCTTGCTGACCTGATAATAAGTGCCCATGTACGCCCACAATACAAAAATAATCATAGGCGCGTTGCCGACTTTAAAGGAAAGGGATAAGTAAGGGATTGGGAAGGGGAAGGGGATTTGGGCCTCCGGATATCTCACTCACCGTACACAAACACAACAGCAAGCTGCTACTTTACGCCAGTTTTCTGTGAGACAGTGGTAACGACCCGGACGAGCCGGAAATTTTAACCATTTTAGACATTTATAAATTGTTTCAGATAGAAGGACATCCTTTAATATTCTGGATAGACTCAAGGACGTGACCGCACAACCCTGACCCTAAGATATTCGGACAAATGTGACTTTACATCGCATGTTTCTTTATATCCAGTACTAGGGTTGATTAAGGGCATACATATAGTGCACTTTATTATAGATTTGGCACACTAAGGGACTATTTTACAATATTCGAATAGGATTTAACCACCAAGTAACGTATAATGCAGCTATTTTTGAAAGTACCTAGTAGATATATTTCTTTCGGACGTGTAATATATTTTGATTTGGTAAGTAGTATTTTAAAGCAGTGATAGCTCAGCGGCGAGTGGTACGGACTGCCGAGACGAAAGTCGCAGGTTCGAAACCAGCCCTAAGAGCATACACCTCTGACTTTTCTAAGTTACGTGTTTAATAATTGTTAATTATCACTTGCTTTAACGGTGGACGAAACATCGTGAGGAACCCTGCATACATTAGAAGTTCTCCATAAGAATTTCAAAGGTATGTGAAGTCTGCCAACCCACATTAGGCCAGCGTGGTGGACTAAGGTCTAACTCCCTCTCATTTAGATAATGAGACGAATGTAAAATTTCGGGAAATGTATAATTTTTCCTATCTCATTTTCTCCCACGTTAAATGTGAATTTATGTGTCTGTCTCTTTTAACTGCGTACACCTATACAAAACACCACGGTTGTTGTGATGCCTTTTCTCAACCTTTGTACTACGCATGCGCGCACAACTGTATAATGCTTCCTATCTCATTTTCTCCCACGTTAAATCTTATGAATTTATGCGTCTGTCTCTTTTTCGTTTCACTTTTTCGTGCCATCGATTTTCAAATCACAACGATGCTAAAGATATTTTGACTTCAAAAAGGTAGTCATTAATTCCCAACAACTGCCAATTACCATGGATCACCATAATATTATCGCGTATTAAACAAATTCGCTCAAATTGATCCCCCCTTTTAAAGACAGTTAATTAAATAGTATGTCACACCGTGAAGTATTAACCTGCACGCGAGCGCAGTTTAATCTTGTTTCAAAGGTTAACCCCTTTGATATGAAACAGTGTTAATTATGCACGGACGGGTTACATTTTAACTGACATATTAAATTAAATCGCACGGAGCTGTTAAATGCAGCGCGAATGTCAAATGTACGTATTAGAAGGAAACTAATTACGTGGAAATGTTCAATTAGACACGACTCGGTATTACTAGCATCTATGGTACAATTATATAAATAATAAATAAATAAATACACCCAACAGTCACACACATAGTCCTGACCACACACTAGGTTAAACCTGTATCGTGGGTATCAAGAACTACGAGGGACTTGCGGTCCCAGAACACCCAGACCCGAGACAAATATTTGTGGATCAGACAAACATTTGTCAGGTGCGGGAATCGAACCCACGGCCTCACGCTTCGCAACCGGCTACTCGCCCGCTGCGCCACGGAGGCTGTCAATATACAAGATATACAAGATGGTAGGCCCTCGTATGAAATGAAATAGTTTTATTAATCATGTAGGCAATTAAAATAGCGCTTATGACAAGTCAGTACAAAATAAAGAAACCTATGTATAGAAATCATAACAACTAATGTATACATAGCATCGTCAAAATACACTGGGCAATTACACTAAATTGTATGCGAGATGCCGTCTGCGTTGGCACCAACGCTTCGTTTACTTCTGCCGCCAAACAGCAGTGTGTAAGCCTTGTTCAGTTTCGGTTTGAAGGCGGTGACGAGCGTCGAACGAGCAATTTAATACGATACAATGATTTGTAATTCCAAGTTCTATATGGTGTTGCTTCTGCTCATGGGCAGGCGTGACGCTTACCATCAGGTAAGCGACCTGCTCGCTTCGTCATTCTAGCTAATTAAAAAAAACACTACCCGAATATTAGCTCTGCCCGCGTGAATGTCATTTTCCGGGATAAAAAAGTACCTATGTAGCCTAAGTTACTCCTTATTACATCAGCTATCTGCCAGTAAGAGTCCCGTCAAAATCGGTCCAGCGGTTCCAGAGATTAGCCGGAACAAACAGTCAGACAGACAAACAAACTTGTAAACATTTTTGGTATATGTACCGTATATACATTCATATGCATGTAGTAAAAAGCGGTTATTTTAATATTACATACAGACACTTCAATTTTATTTATTTCTATAGATTTCCGCTTGGCTAAGCCTTGTAAGCTATTTCGATACAAAATCTGAACTATCTATTTGGAAAAGCTAACCTTTGCTGGTATCTTAGCTTTAGTTCAAAGCTATCATCATGGTGGCCTTTGTACATATTAAAACAAGCTCACTTCTCAGCAAACGAGCTTTTAAGGTTCTGTTGTCAAACGGCAAACATCGGATGTCTTAACAAACTGTATGTTTACGAATGGTAGAGCCAGGCTGTAGACAGTTTTGTCTACAGCATGAATGGGCCAGCTCGATCAGGTCGTACCAATGTCACACAGAAAACTGACGTAAAGTAGTAGCTTGTTGCTGCGTTTCGTACGGTGAATGAGATATCCCGAGGCCCAAATCCCGCTCCCCTTCCTAATCCCTTAATTATCCATGGCAACGCACCTATGAGTATGCCATTGGCATTGTGGGCATACATGAGCGGTGGAGATCACATACCATAAGGTGACCCGCTTGCTCGTTTGCCAGCCTATGCTGTAAAACAAAAGAAAAAGCCATCGCCATACCGTGCACAAATTCTAATCTTGGGTAATTTATGTGTGATTTTTCGAAACGTATATTCTATCACTGTAATTGCCCGACCTGAGAACTGAACACAGAACCTGACGGTTCTCAGCAGTATATACGCTACTATTGGACCAATGTAGTGATAGTACGCGACCACCGATTTGCATAATTATTTTTGTATCCGAAAGGGTGAAAATGAGGGTGAAGGAAAATGCCGACATTTATGCAACAATTATGATGATTCTTTCACTAAAAGATAGTAAAGTAAATAAAATAAATACACCCAACAGTCACACACATAGTCCTGACCCCACACTAGGTAAACCTGTATCGTGGGTATCAGGAACTACGAGGGATTTGTGGTCCCATAACACCTCGACCCGAAACAAATATTTGTGGATCACACAAACATTTGTGTCGGTGCGGGAATCGAACCCACGGCCTCTCGCTTCGCAGCTGGCTACTCGCCGACTGCGCCACGGAGGCAAGTAAAACATTTTAACAAAAAAGAAAACTAAAAATAAAAGCGGAAATAATAGGTATCAACTATTGACTATTAAACAGTACCAGGGAATCAAAATTAATTAGTTTTTTGTGTCATGTTTTTTATGTTTGTTTGTAAATTATTGCGAGTAATAATCAGTCAAGTTTAATCCGACATAAATCTTGAATACTTCTTTATGGAATCCTAGAAAATGATTCAAGTTTTAGAACGGATTAACATTTCCCATTAATTATAAATTTAAGCGTTTAGTAATTATTTCAAATAACAAAGCTGTCTTTATTTCAAAGGAAAATGTAGTAAGTAGGGCATCAGTGTAAAAGTAGGAGGACATCAAAAAGCGATTTGTCTGAGTGACGGATACAACCCTCAGATATCTGAGACAAATGGGACACGACACCGAGGGATTTACAAAAACCTCACTCAATGGAAACTACTGAATTTAGTTTCTTATTGAATAAAGCCTCCATGGCGCAGTGGGTGAGTAGCCGGCTCTGAAGCGAGAAGCCGCGGGTTCGATCCCCGCAGCGAGATAAAATGTTTGTACATACGCACTCATGCCTGTAATCCCCAAAGGGGTAGGCAGAGGTGTAACCAGTACACCCACATTTCGCCGAGCGTATCTCCGTCCCATGATGTGATTGGTGGCGAGCCTATCGCCATACCGGGCATGAATTCCAGACTCCGGGCTGATACTGAGCTTTTCGTAATAGAAAAACCCGATATCACTTTTATCCGACCTGGGGATCAAACTCGAGACCTCAGCGTCAGCAGTCGTGCGCATACGTGTACGCATTACAATTGCGCCACCGAGGCAGATAAAATTTTGTGTGATCCAAAAATATTTGTTTCGCGTCTGGGTGTTTTCTCCCCAGAGGGGTTGACATCAGGCAGGCTGATGATCGTAACTACAAACCAAATCTTCCTTTAACATGTGTTAAAAAGCATGTTCCGCCGGCCCTACAACAAGTGGGATAAGGGCAGGTGGAAAGAAATATTGAATTAAACTTCCATATTCCACTGACTTAATAACTTGAATTACGAAACAAGCAGGTCGCTCTGATGGAAAGCGCAATGCGTGCTTATAAATATAAAAACAACAGCACACAGAATTTTCAGTTACAAATACTGCATGGAAAATTCAGGCGCTCCTAACACCGACACTTTTAATTCTCAATGTCCAGAAATTGCACTGGCTTCAATATCCTCAAACCGAAACACAGCAATGCTTACACACTACTGCTTGGCGGCAGAAATAGACAACGCGGTGGTACCTATTCAGACGTACCTCTCGCATACGAGGGACCAATAATGAGTTTTGAGTTATTGCGCTTTAAAGCTTTGTTAACTACCTTAATACAATATTATTTAAAGTTGTTTAGACTTCTATAGGGTCTTGGTTTAAGTTTTTTTTCAGCGAAAGGCTTCTTTAGGAGAGATAAGACCGTGAATTTTAATAGCGATTGTGTAAAATTATCTATATAAAATTTTCCAGGTAGGTCACTCGTATGCGATAGGTCGTCTGGGCTGGTCTAGGTTGGTTCTGTTGTGTGACAGTTCTATGACTACCGACGAGGTATTAATATATCCTTATACCAATAATCGATCGTTATCCGTGTAAAGAAAGAAAGAAGATAGAAAAAATAAATTTTAAATTTATCTATAAAAATATACGAAAAATTATTTTAACAAAAAACCAATGTATAGCTGGAAACCCCTCGCCAACTGTCAAGTGTAGCCAACATGACGATTATGGTAATCAATTGAAGGTTGGCAAGTGGCAACATCTCTTTGGTTGGCAAGAGGAAATAGTAAATGTCACGAAATAACTAATTTTGCTAAATTTGTGTGTTTTTTTATTATTTTTATACGTAGGCTCGCGTATGGCCACTATCACGCCTCATGGTAAGCGATGATATGGCCTAAGATGTTTATAAAGAGTTTTCACAAGCAATAGTTGGTCTGGGTCTAGCTATAACGGGCGGTTGGCGGCTAGATAGATACATCACAAATAACATTTCTTCCACATTATTACAACGATTAACATAACTTCTAGCATATGTTTCCCAAGAAATGTTCCTAAGTGCATGAATAATACAGGACGATGCCGAACATGAGGCGGGTCGGACGGTTAACTTTTAACTATTAATGTAAACGGGAGTAGTTTGCGGCGCGGTAATTAGCACGCTCAATCATCTATCTCCCTCGGATTCATATCTTCAAGTTAAAAGAGGTCGCGATTAGTATTTTTAAATGTATAGCGAATATAACTTTTAATAAGTGACAAATGCAGACGTAACATAAAAAAATGGCAGTTGTAGAGACTGCCGATAGAAATGAAAACTTAGAACTTTTAGTATAAAAATTTGAAATTTCATAATATTCGAATTAAAATTATCAACATCAATCTGGTTTTCACATCTAATGACACTACAACCACAATTATATGCATGTTTATATGGTTTTTTTGTACTCACTATTGTACTGCACAATGATTCTACAATTAAACGATTCAAATAATAATCAAACAAATACAATATTTTATCAATGCACAGTATATACATATTAAACTTTTCACTAAATCCATTCAATTTTACTTATAAGGTATACACAGCACTAATGTTGCACAATAGGTCAGCTGTATAGCTACAGATATACTGCTATAAATATGTCGGTGACGCAAACGCACGAGATTTACCCCTACTAAAAAGTGCCTAACGCGGCTAAAGAAGTTTTCACTTCAAAAACATGAACTCCAACAAAATCGATGATAATTAAAAAAAATATACTGCTATAAATATGTCGGTGACGCGAACCCATAAGATTTTCCCCTACCAAAAAGTTCCCAATGCGGCTAAAGAAGTTTTCACTTCCAAAAAACAAATGAAATTGGGCTGGTCATATACTCAGAAGTAAGCAAGATAAATGGGCCAGAGATGTTACAGAGTGGTATCCTAGGGAAGGTTCGAGAAAAGGAGGAAGACCATTTCGGGAATGTGACCTAAGAGTTATAGCGGGAATGACACGGAGGAGGAGAACTCAAGATCGGAAACTATGGAAGACCATAGAGGAAACATATGCTGAAATGCAAAATAATCTAGCTGCAAATTAACTATCGATTTCGTAATCTATATAAAATACATACACATACATACATACGCACTCACGCCTGTTATCCCCGAAGGGATAGGCAGAGGTGTAACCAGTACACCCACATTTCACCGAGCGTATCTCCGTCCCACAGTATGATAGGGGGCGAGCCTATCGCCATACCGGGCACAATTTCCAGACTCCGGGCTGATACTGAGCATTTCGTAATAGAAAAACCCAATGAAATGAAATGAAATGAAATGAAATGAAATGAAATGAAATGAAATGAAATGAAATGAAATGAAATGAAATGAAATGAAATGAAATAGTTTTATTCATCATGTAGGCAATTAAAATAGCGCTTATGACAAGTCAGTACAAAATAAAGAAACTTATGTAAGTACAGAAATCATATCAGCTAATATATACATAACATACATAGCATCGTCAAAATACACTGGGCAACTATAAAGTTTACTATTGTTTTATATTAGTCCAGGATTGTTAAGTATTATTATTATTGTTATTTTTTCTCTGTTTTAAAGGTCGATATGGACCATAGGCATTACCGAAACGGCACGTGGTTTAAAACTACCACTGGATCCAAAACGACCCAACCTGAGAAGACCCGGCGAAACAAACTCAGTGGGCTTACTTTACCACTGGATATTACGCGGCGCGACCCAGTCCTGAGAAGATCCAGCTAGTCAAACTCAGTGGGCTTGTTTTTGGTCCGATTTATCATACCAAAATAAATTAGGGAAATAAAAAGTCCTATTTTTATTTTAAGGTGATTGATACGGACCATGTGTACCTCTAAATTGTAGTTTTAAAACTGCCACCGGATCCAAACGCGACCCTGTCTGAGAAGACCCGGCGAAACAAACTCAGTGGGCTTGTTTTTGGTCCAATTTCTATAATCTCAACAATAATGACTTGTCAATTTAAAATTGCCAATTTTTATTTTACGTGATCGGTCGTCTTTTTTATTAGGTATTTAAATTTTATTGATACATTTATTTAATATATTGTTTTAGTGTAGGTATTTAATATTATTGTGCAATTTATGTATAACGTACTTACTTGAACATATCATATATTATTTACATTTATTAAATTAAATTAAATTATTCCCTACATTGTCTACAAGCTACAGGGCCCCAGGAGGTCACAGTATGCAAGGAGGAACCGAACGCCAAACATCTCTATCCTCTAGATATTGCTTAACATTATAATAGCCCCTAGTCATAAGCACACGTTTAATGTGTGCTTTGAACATTTTTTCGGGCATATCGATCACACTATTTGGGAGCTTGTTATAAAATTTAACGCTGTTACCCATAAATGACTTTTTAGTCTTAACTATTCTAAAAGCGGGTACTACGAGTTTATTTTTGTTTCTTGTATTAATATTATGAACGTCACTATTTTTACAAAATTTACAAAGATTTTTACGAACATACATAATATTTTGATAGATGTATTCAGACGGCACAGTCAGTATATTACTTTCCTTAAATACAGATCGTAAGGAATCGCGGCTACCCAGGTCATAAATAGCACGAACTGCTCTTTTTTGTAGTATAAATATAGTGTCTATATCAGCAGCTGATCCCCACAATAGAATGCCGTAGGACACAATACTGTGAAAGTATGCGAAATATACTAACCTAGCCGTTGAAACATCAGTCAAGCGTCTAATTTTCCGGACAGCAAAAGCTGCAGCACTAAGTTTACCAGATAATCTTTCTATTTGTGGATCCCATTGCAATTTACTGTCTAAAGTGATTCCTAAGAAAACTGATGAGGAGACTAGATCCAATGTTTCTCCGTTTAATTCTATGCGTGAATTTACTTTTGCAACATTTGGTAATGCAAATCGAATACATTTTGTCTTCCCTGCATTTAACAAAAGGTTATTTGCAGAGAACCAATTTAAGATTAAATTAAGAATATTGTTGGGTGTAACCAGATCTTCCTCCTTACGGTTTACTTTAAATATTAACGACGTGTCGTCAGCAAACAACACTATGTCTGTCATTTTTTCTACCATGTAAGGGAGATCATTTAAATAAACTAAGAATAGAAAAGGGCCCAGAATGGAACCCTGTGGAACCCCTATTTTGACTGAAGATCCTACTGAAGTGACACCGTCAATATATACCCTTTGTTCCCGACCTGATAAGTAGGATATTACAAGATCAAGTGATGTGCCACAAATTCCGTAATATTTGAGTTTAGCAATAAGGGTTTGGTGGTCGACACAGTCAAATGCCTTGGAGAGATCACAGAACACCCCTAGAGCATCCTGCGATCCCTCCCAGGCCTCCAACACAGATGTCATTAAAGCTGATCCAGCATCTTGAGTAGACCGATTTTTTGTAAACCCAAATTGATTCTTATGTAATATCCTATTTCTATCAAAATGCGCCAGCATTTGGTCCAGCATGATTTTTTCAAAAACCTTACTAAGAGCTGGTAATATAGATATAGGTCTATAATTTGAGGCGCTGTTTACACTGCCCTTCTTAAAAATTGGCACAATTTTGCTTATTTTCATTAAATCGGGAAAAATACCGTCACTCACACAAGAATTAAAAATATCTGCCAATATGGGAGCAATATTTACTATAATAGCTTCTATAGCTTTAACAGATAGCCCCCATAAATCTTCAGTACCTTTTAGTTTAAGTTTCTTAAATGCTTTGATTATTTCACTATGAGATACCATGACAAAGTTAAAATTAGGCATATTTCGTTTAACATTTTCAATTAATAAAGATTTTGCTAAAGTCGCTGATGACTGCAACCATTTTGTTGTCTCTATAGGTATGTTAGTGAAGAAGTTCTCTAAATAATTGGCAACAGAGAGCTTATCTGAAACTAGTTCGTCATTTACATTTAAAGCTATCGAGTTGTCACATAATCTATTTTTACCAGTTTCAGTATTAATTATTTGCCAGGTAGTTTTTATTTTATTATTTGATTGTCTTAACTTTTCACTAATATGTGCGGCTTTAGCATGCCTACATACTTTTTTTAAATATTTTAGAATAATTCTTAACGTAGTTAGAAAAATTGACATCGGGTGTATAGGACCTTCTGTCGTACAAGTCATATAAAACATCTCTACTACGCCGTATGCCTTTAGTAGCCCAAGCTGCAAAGCTAATTTTAGGGGTATATTTTAATATTTTTGGTTTACAAGTTTTATTAAATTCATTGCAAATGTTACTAAATAAGGCATTATACATATCATTAGGACTGGCAGAATCTGGGGTAAAAGAATACAAAAAAGAATTTAAATTATTACTAAATTTCTGTAAATTGGTTTTTGACAGAGGCCTTAATGTAATGGGTTTATGTTTATTACATACATTTTTATTAAGTTTGACCATCTGACATTTATGATCTGACCGAACACCTGTTGTTACACACCTATCTTTTATATTAAAATTTGATAATATATTGTCAATGCATGTTGCCGACGCACATGTAATTCTAGTTGGCTCAGTAAACAAACAATTGAAATTAAATGAGCCAAATAATGATATAAATTTACATTTGTCTGGAGAATCAACAAGAGTATTAACATTAAAGTCACCGCACACTATAATTTTTTTATCATTTTTAAATTTCTTAAGAATATCCTCCATTATAGAAATAAAACTTAATAGATTAGATGAAGGAGGTCTATATACGCATAATATAATGTATAAGTCGGCTTCTGCACATGCGACCTCACATACTCGTTCAACAGAAAGGTGAGAGATGTCCTTTCTTTCCTTAAATGTAATATTATCTCGTACTAATATTAGCGATCCCCCACCCTCTGCTGACACCCTATTGAACGAGCTGGCGACCCTGAAGCCATTGACATTAAAATGCATATGGTGCGCCTTCAACCAGGTTTCTGTAAAACACAAGATATCAATTTCAAATTTGTTATTAAAAAGTTCTATTTCTAAAATTTTGCCAGAGAAGCGATTTATATTCTGATGAGATAAAACTAGGTAATTTTTACACTTCTCTGTTGTCATATTTAATTGTTTAAATTATTCACCACATTTATCTTAGTAATACTACTAACAGTGGTGGTCAATGAAGTATCTGTCAACTACTTATGACAGTGTTAAAACAATAAGCTACTGATGTAGCAATCAGATGCAAAAATCGTTTTGGTAGATACAATGTATCCCTTGTCAATTGACATTTGCCAATAAATATATTGGTGTCAAAATAAATAAACTTATGACTATGGTGACTTACTAGAAACTGCATGTGTCTATTCAACTCATATAGATGATTATTAACCCTATCAGACACATTGTCTAAATATGGGAAGGCACACAATATAATCCTAGGACAGGTTAAGTCCAACATGGACTTAAAACTGTCTGTTATGTCTCTTTTTCTTAAACTTAGACCATTTCCTACAAGCAAAGTTATGCATGAATTTTCAGTACATTTGTCTTGTTTTAATTGTTCAACTATTTTTGTATAGCTCAACCCTGGCAAACAATTATTTATTATTGAGTGATTAACACTTTTTTTAACCAAAATGCCAATCCCCTTGCCAACATTGTCTGAGTATATTATTGACATATATTTAATAGTTTTATTGACACTTGTAGTATCTTGACTAGGAGGTATATTTACATTTACATGCTCCCTTGGGGACTCACATGCATTATTAACTAATATGGAGTCTACACCAGAGGATAAAATATTACTTAAATTTACTGACCGACTGACAATGTCAACTTCATTTCTTTTTACTATTTTATCATTATAAAAGCTTTTAGTTTGATTTTCATCACATATTCTAATTAAATCCTGAATTTCATTTTGTGATGATATATACTTATTGTATGTCATACTTAACGATTCCTCCAAAGTTTTTATCTCAGAGAGTAAGCGTTGAGTGTCAATTTTATAGATATTTTTGCTATCCTCCATTTTTATCTCATAATTTTCTAGCTTTGATACTAGTGCCCTACGTTGCTTCCTTAATTCTAGATTATTTTTACAACAGTTTTGTTTAATTTTTAGTTTTTTAAGTTTCTTAATAAGCCTATTTATTTTTATGTACTTTTTAATTTTTTTGTGACTCAATATTTGAATATTTGACTGGCAGGTATGTGAGTCATCTCCTGTTAAGTCAATAGTTAAGCTAGACTTTACTGGAATATGCTCCGAGCCACACTCAACTAGTTCATCATAAAGGCTTTGATTTACTATGGCCCGGGAGCATTCCTTTTCATATTCTAAATTTATGAGTTTTTCATTAGCTATATTTAATTCATGCTCTAAGTCTCTAACTTTATAAAGGGATTCCTCGTATAATGAGCTGCATAGATGAAATAAACCAATACCACTTTACCATACCCGGGGATCGAACCCGAGACCTCAACGTTGCCTTCAATCGTAACGCGTACGCATTACAACTGCCCCACCGAGGCAGTCTATATAAAATGTAAACTACTCGTAGTTTTAAGTTTGTTATTAAAGGCTATTTGAAATTGAAGTAAAAGATGTTGATTCGGTATTGATTGAATTCGAAAGTAGTAGTCGAAATACTACTATACCCTAGTATAGGCTACTTAATTTTATTCCAAAAACTTTTACGTAGGCAGAGCCGCGAGTTAAAGCGACAATAATCGTTTTCTTTCTGCCTGGCGTTATTCCGGTTTAGTGACCGGACGTAAATGAGTTCGCGAAGTGTGGGTGTACTGGTTACACCTGCCTACCCTTTCGTGGAGTACAGGCGTGAGTGCCTATACATATGCATACATACATACATACGTATGTATTTGTCTCAGTGCGGGGATCGAACCCGCGGCCTCTCGTTTCACAGCTATTCGCCCGCTGCGCCACGTTTATACATCCAATTTAGCCATTATTTTGGTGAACTCACGTGTTGTGTTGTTAGGATTTGTTTGGTAACAAGGTTACTGGACGACCTTCGGTTTGAATGAGTTGGAGTGTTAGGTTGTGCGAGAATTTTTGTGGGTTCTAATACGGAATAGTAATTATATATACATTTTAGTCGAGTGTGCTCGCAGTGGTCATCTTAGAGGAAGCTTATTTAGTGGTGGTGTATGTAATATTGGGAGATGTAACAGTATCTTGGCTCACGCTGCGTCGGACTCGGACAAGATTCTTTACAAAATCTATCAAGATTGTATGTACAATATATGTAATTATTTCACACATGTACCTAAAATGGCTATGATGGAGCGGCATAGTCATATTGTGACAAAGCTCTTTAAATAAAGGGGGAAAAAATAAAAAATAAATTATATATACTAGTTCCATAGTATTCGATTGTTCTGTTAACTTTTTTTTAGCTTGTATTATGAGACGAGCAGCTGGTCGCTCGCTCGATTGCGGTAGAATATTGCCGGAAACTAAATAATGTATAACACTTTATGGATTTAATAAATATTTTGAATTTGATTTGATGGTATGTGCGACGCCTGGCCATAAACAAAAACAATACCACACAGAACTTTGATTTATAAAGCACTGCATGGCACTGGACTGCGTTCGTCACCCCGTGCCGTAAGGTTCGATTCCCGCGCCGAGATTAATGTTTGTGTGATCCACAAATATTTCTTTCGGGTCTCGGTGTTTTCTCCCAGAGAAGTTGACGTCAAGCAGGCGGTAGGTCGTAAAAACCACAAATCAAATCTTTCTGTCACATATGTGTTAAATCCGACCCCACTTCGAGTGGGATAAGGGCAGGTGGAAGAAGAGTGTACTTTAACAACAATATCGTCATAACAGTTGTAATGACTGAGGATGACGCCGAGGTCTCGGGTTCGATTCCCGGGTCAAAGTCACATTGGGTTTTTCTATCATGAAATGATATGATGATGAAAATGAATTTCTATGAGTATCAACCTGGAGTCTGGAATTGTGCCCGATATGGCGATAAGCTCGCCCCCTATCACATCATGGGACGGAGATACGCTCGGCGAACTGTGGGTGTACTTGTTACACCTCTGCCTACCCCTTCGGGGATCACAGGCGCGAGTGCGTATGGATCGTCATAACACAAAACTGAGAGTAATAAATTAACACGACACATTGAAAACAGGGACGACATGGGAGACATATCAAAGCACAACGATTAAAATAAATAAACCCAAATATTTTTATTTAATCATAAATATTTCGGGAATATTTCACGGTACACCCAACGAACCCTTTGTTTGTTTTTAATAAAGACTAACGCGTGTTACTATGGCGATATCGCTATATAATTTTTACAATATAACAAAATCTCTGACTGCCTCGGTGGCGCAGTTGTAATACATACGCGTTACAACTGAGGCTGACGCTGAGGTCTCGGGTATCCTTGGGTCGGGTAAAGGTTTTTCTATTACGAAATGCTCAGTATCAGCCCGGGGTCTGGAATTGTGCCCCGTATGGCGATAGGCTCGCCCCCTACAAATCATGGGAGAATCTAGGTTTTCTTTCTTTCTTTCTTTCTTTATAATAGTCGTAAGTTGTTAAGTCTAATAATGCCCAGTAATTTTATTGGCTTCAATGCCCCTCAAACTGAAACACAACACTTACACATTGCTACGTGGCGATCGAATTAGACAAAACGGTGGTACCAATCCAAAACGGTCTCTCGCATACGAGGGACCTACCACCCAGTAGATCTGAGCGGGGCTTCATTAATCAAGCCTTTAAACTTTGTTTACTTATTTGAGTAACGGGCAAGTCCTCGCGAGACTTGCGTATTTTACCGCGTCGTTAACGTTTATTGCGCGACCAATTCGCAAACGTTTGAGATATAAATTTATATGTAATTTATTGAGATCAAATAACCACTTTCTGGTCATAATCGTAAACAGTAGGTGGCGAATCGAAGGATTTCGGGTATTTTTATTACGGTGTTAAACGAACCTGGAGATATAAATTGATGAAAAACCAGTACTTTCTGGAGATATTTATTTTTTCGTAATGAGATTTTGAACATAATAATACACACCCTGTGTTATATACGTCCCATCGCTGGGCACGGGGCTCCTCTACTTATGAATTGTATTAGAGCTAAGTTCAACACGTTCTAATGCAGATTGGTAAGCTTCACATACCTTCACATAAATTCTTTTGGGAGAACATTTATATGTGCAGGTTACCTTATGATATTTTCTTTCACCGTTTAACCGAAATATTATTTCTGCCGCCAAGCGACAGTATGAAAGCGCTCTTGTGTTACGGTTTGGAGGACGCTGAAGCCAGTAAAATTACTGGGCATTATGAGACTTAACACCTTATGTCTCGGGGTGACGAGTGCTGTCCAGTGCCATTTAGTGCTTTGTAATTCAAAGTTCTGTGTGGCGATGCTTATGTTTTTCTTTTGTCTTTCTGGGCAGGTATTGCGCTTACCATCCGGCGAGTGACCTGCTCGTCTCCTCGTTCAAACTAATAAAAAATATATAATTATAATCAATACACACGTAACTTTGAAAGTCAGAAGTGCCCTGCCGACCTAGCATGGGCGCTCGACCGAGAGACTAGTTTCTTTGTCCCGTAACGTGTATCCTACGACCTACAGAGAGTCATAAAAATATAGAAATACCGCGAGACTACGAGATGACATTTTCTCGTGACGTTAATACTGGGCATGTTAGCTTTTATAGACATTCAAAGATAGTCCGTTATGAAGAGTCGACATTCCTGGTGATCTGTACGAAAGGCTATCAGTGCTTATTTCAGAAACCATATATAAATATATAAATAAATATAATATATATATATATATATATCGCTATATATACAACGTGTTACAGAAAGGTGTGGTCATATTTTAAGGTCATTACATACACCTTAGAATTAGTACTTACGTACGGATCTTTTCAAAACCAAGACATCCGAAAATTTCACGTAAAATTTAATCACTCGTTTATTAAGATCGATCAGATTGATGACATCACTATTAACTATTATGTACGACACTCACTTTTTAATAAACTTGAATGAGATGTACGTAATTCTACGGGCATACGTACGTAACTTGTAATTTAAACACAAATTAACACCTGAAAGAGATTGTGTGTTGAAGACAAATAGGTACCATCCTCTAGAAGCATTTTAAAGACTTCATTTACGGATCTTCCATCTATGAATTTGGCTTATTACAGTCGACGGTCCTCTTAAAAACTTTTATCAGTTACACCAATACATACCTAATACTTGTTTTTAGTCAAATACAACATAATTTTTTAACTCGTAATCATACTTCATAAAATCAGAACTTGCCGAACTCACTGCGTCAAATAAATATTGACATTTGACAATTGTTTAATCATTTATTTAATGTTTTTTAATTAAATGAAAGGAGGTCTATAGTATCATTGTTTATCATTTAGTGTTGACATAAGTTGAAAGTCGATATCGACATGTTACTCATTCGATAAAAAAGAAAATTCTATAATTATTGTACTAGCAATGCAATCGAATTTGGTACTATGGGAGATAAAATACTTATATCCTACACTTTACATTGCTAAAATTTGCCCGCCCCTTTCTATAACACGTTGTATATATAAATCAATAAATCAATAAATAAATAAATAAATAAATGAATGGATGAATGGATGAATGAATGAATGAATGAATGAATGAATGAATGAATGAATGAATGAATGAATGAATGAATGAATGAATGAATGAATGAATGAATGAATGAATGAATGAATGAATGAATGAATGAATGAATGAATGAATGAATGAATGAATGAATGAATGAATGAATGAATGAATGAATGAATGAATGAATGAATGAATGAATGAATGAATGAATGAATGAATGAATAAATATATAAATATATAAATAACCAAATAAATAAATAAATAAATAAATAAATAAATAAATAAATAAATAAACAAATAAATAAATAAATAAATATCTTTTTTTAAGTAAGCTTTATGTTCAGCGCGCTGGGTTGGTTTTGAGGCATCACTAGGCCATCGCCGCTATTGTGATATGACATGATATTTAATAAATATTTTGGTGTCAGATACGTTTTTTAAGAAAGTACCTATTCTCAAGATTTAATATCAGCCTTCTGCTGACGTGATGAATCATGTATGGAAAGCCTTTGGCAAGATGCACGTGTCACACAATAATAAATTACAGCGCGGTACGGTCTGACGTACTAAATTGTAAATATATTTTTGTGTAGTGATTTCTTAGGTTTACGCGAATATTACACATTGAAATAAAACTAGTTTATACGTTCAGTCAGCTCTCCCGTGACCACGAAGGCTGAAAAGCTTTCGAAACATCGGGACTAAAATAAAAATTAACATGCGATAAAATCCTTTTAGCTAGTTTTATTTCAATATATTTATGAGCTTTACAATTGTTTAGATTCTGGAATAATAATGAAGAGTTTATCTTTTACCAACGATTTTTACTAGGTCTGTATTATATAGGTCCCACTGCTAGGCACGGACCTCCTCTACTGAATGAGAGGGTTTAGGCCTTAGTCCACCACGCTGGTCTAATGCGGGTTGGCAGAATTCACAAACCTTCGAAATTCTTATGGAGAACTTCTCAGGTATGCAGGTTTCCTCGCGGTGTTTCCTTCACCGTTAAAGGAATAATTGAAAATTAATACACACGTAACTTAGCCACTAAGAGGTGCATATGCTCGTGGGATTGGTTTAGAACCAGAGACTTTTGTCTCGACAGTCCATACAATTTCCCACTGAGCTATGGGTGCTATAAACATAAAACATGTTTACATTACATTATAAATGCTTACATTAGACTGTCGGATTAAGGATGACCACTCACTAAAATATCCAGTTCTTCCATTTTAATATGTTTTTATAGCATAGAGCGGCAAACGTGCAAGTGGGCCACTTGATGGTAAGTGATATCTACAGCCCATGTACACTCACGATATCAGAAGAATGATGGACGTGTTGTATACCTTAAAGGTAAGGGATAATTAAGGGACTGGGATGGCAAGAAGGGGATTGGGTATTGACATATCCCACTCACCGGACGAAACGCAACGAGTTGTCACTTTACGTCGGTTTATTGTAAGACAGTGGTAATAACCCGGTCGAACCGACCCATTCGTGCTGTAGAAAAAACTGTCTACGGCATGGCTTTACCACGTATAAATATAGAGCTATATCTAGACTAATATCATAAAGAGGAAAGATTTGTATTTTTGTATGTAACAAATAAACTTAAAAACTACTGGACCGATTTCAAATTATATTTATTTTTTTGCCGTTAGAAAGCTACATTAACACTGAGTAACATGGGCTACTTTTTATGCCGGAAAAGGCCGTTCACGTGGGCGGAGCCGCGAGCAAAGGCTAGTCTAGTGTGATATATTCCAATATATTACTTACTGTGGTTCGTGCTCTGTGAGAAGTTCTTCGAAGTGCAGTCGCAGGGTATGTGCAGGCGGCGCACGAATGTCGCTCGTACACTCCACGTCATCAGGGTAGGGGCGCGGGAACCCTGGACTAGAGACCGTAGCGTGAGGCTGCGCGTGCGACAGCCGTATTGTTTCATTGCACTGGATCTTTGATGCCGTGTAGGGATCTGAAACAAATGATTACTGTTAACTGATTGTTGACTGCCTCGGTGGCGCAGTTGTAATGCGTAAGCGTTACGACTAAGACTGACGCTGAGGTCCCGGGTGCGATCCCCGGGTCGGGTAAAATTTATATTGGGTTTTTCTATTACGAAATGCTCAGTACCAGTCCGGAGTCTGGAATTTGTGCCCGGTATGGCGATAGGCTCGCCCCCTATCACATAATGGACCGAGATACGCTCGGCGAAATGTGGGTGTACTGGTTACACCTCTGCCTATCCCTTCGAGGATTACAGGCGTGAGTGCGTATGTATGTATGATTGTTGATTTGAATCATTGCTTTCGAGTAATATGTACTTATACATCAAAGCGATGAAAATGATTTTTTAAATGTTGTTTTTAGGAATAGTCTTAGTTAGAGAGCACTGCATGGCACTGAACTGCGCTCGTCATCCCCAGAGATAAGACGTTAAGTCTCATAATGCCCAATAATTTCACTGCCTTCAATGTCCTTCACACCGAAACACAACAGTGCTTACAGTCTGCTGCTTGGTGGTAGAAATAGACAACGTGTTGGTACCAACCCAGACGGCCTCTCGCATAAGAGGGACCTACCAACTGGTACGAGAAGACGGACCCTGGAATAAAGCCGGGATAACCAGAAAGAAAATATGTATTTTTTTTTTTTCTTATACTTACGCGATACAATCATAATATTTTTTATAGGTATCACAAGATTAATAACTATTAAAATTTTCCGCTCCGTTTCAAAAACAATTCCGTTGTACACTAACGCCCGGTTTCCGAAAGGCTGATCAATGTTAAATTAACTAAACAAATGTCAAATCTCATGTCAAGTCGAAATTGAGTTGCTAGAAGCGTGATCAACACCTTTGATTTGACACACATGTTAGTTAACATAACTTTCAAATTTATATGAAAAATCGTATGTCAAACGGTACTAAAGAGAGATCAAATATTATAATTTTTCTCACTAAATAACGTTTCAGCAACTCGAATTGATTTGACAGCGATGTTAACTCAAAGTTCTGTTAGTTGAATGTAGATTTGATCAGCCTTTCAGAAACCGGAGTAAATAGTCTTAAATTTTTATGAAAAATGATTTTTGAATATCCCATACATTTTGATATTCTAAAAACCATTCCCTCTGAGCGCATTGTTTATACAAAACAATACATAGTTGCATATCATAAGACAACACAGCTGGGTGGGCAGACAGCGAGCTATCGATCCGCGCCGTTACATTTAAAATAAACAACTGAACAGTCGCGTATCGGGTTAGACAAAAGAAAACTTTTTCATAGTTCCACTGTTTGGAATTGTATGGGGGTACGGGGACTTATAGGTTGGGTGGTGACATGAGATATTTACATTTAATACACTTAACGCCTAGTTTCTGAAAGGCTGATCAATGTAAAATTAACTAATCTAATGTCAAATCGAAATTGAGTTGCTGGAAGCGTGCCCAACACTTTAGATTTGACATTCATGTTAGTTAATATAACTTTCTAATTATAATGAAAAGTTGTATTAAAATAATCCAATAATTAAATTTTACAGACAACCCTGTTAAAATGCTACACCAATAAAAAACTTTGAGAAAAGCAAAACGAACTTTAAAATTAGCAAGTAAAGTCACGTGACATGAGTAACTACTAAACGTGTGCAGGTCGCGTGGAAAATGGGTAACTCTCGAAGGAATGGCTCCCGGAAACTATAACATATGAGCCTACGAACCCTGTCCTACAAGTACATAATTAATGGAAGAGTCCCGGAGTGGCTACAACGCTACGATACAGTGCTACGATGCTACGCCTCTACGATACAGTGCTACGTTGCTACGACGCTACATATGCTACGCTACTATGGCTACACATACGACTATGCTTTTTTTATGTCATAGGTCGGAAACGAGCAAGTGGGTCACCTGATGCTAAGCAATCTCCACCGCCCATGTACCATCACTTTCTAATCCAATCTAAACTTGTGACGTTAGGTGATCCATTCCAACTTGCACTACGATCCTAAAGCGAGTTTAAGCCACTAAACCTGTTTAAAAAACGTCAAATCATATGAAAATTTGACGTAAGTAAATAAGTTTAGTGGTAAATCTCGATTTAGAATAGTCATACAAATCAGCCTCAGTTTCTAAATGTTGAACTTGAAAGAAAACCTTAAGCATAAATACAAGACTAGTACATGTAAGATTTAGCCCATTCACAGAAATAAGGACATTTGGTGGACACAATACAGTCCGGGAGAGTGAAGATAGAGTACATTAGACGGGATTTGTCGCGTCATAAGCAGGGAGACGTCCTTGATCCCGGGACACGCCGGGACGAGTATTACATGAGACATTACTAAGCCCACTATTCTGTCGGTAACACTACTATAACTCGGTAGTAACAAATATGTGATGGTTTTAATATACGTTGATGTTACCGTGAAATATTTACAATTGGTCGTAAACGTCTATTTATAATGTTATGTAAATATATTAAACAGTTATTTATTAAAAAGACTATATTATCTCCACACCAAAAAATTGTGTTTAATCCTCATTTAAAAATTCGGCAAAAAAATAAAATTTGTCCTACCATTGCTTCCAAAACATTTTTTATTAATCAATTTCAATGCTATCTTGGGCCTATGCTATATAATAAAATTCTAAATATACTCACAAAATTATCATCAATGCAAAAAAAATCTGACATGTTGGTTAAAAACTAAAACGTATAATGAAATAGAAAACCTCTTTATAGTTACTAGATAAAAAGTACCTCAATGAATAATATTTAATATCCTAAAATTAAGAAATAAGTTATTCTTACAGGTGAGACTCCCAAAGTCGCACAATAAAATGTGTACCCTTTTGTGTGTACGAGCATTTAACTTTAAATAAATGGAAAAAGTTCGTAGTTGCTATTGTCGAACTTATATTGTACTTTTTTTTATGAAAGAGGTGGCAACGGAGCGAGCGGGTCACCTGATGGTAAGTGATCACCGCCGCCCATGGACACCGTCAATACCAGGTAATGGGTATTAGTCAATACTTAACTAATTCCTAATGTGAAGGTATGTTTTAAAAATAAATGTCAACATTCGTTTATTTTAGTAACCTCCAAAAATAAAGTAACTAATGCATGTGTGTTTAGAACAGTGTTATTTATATTAAAACGAATTTTTATTTAATTGTGTCATGGGAAGAAACTAGCGTCTAAGGCACAGGCTAGGCCTAGTTTAGACGCTAGTGCCAATCTTATTACAAACCAAGGCAAAGATTGTAAAGTAACGTAAGTTTAGACATAAGATTAAAAGGTACTCACTATATATTGCAATAAAGTTATTATTATTATTAAACCAGCCCCGAGGGCATGCACCTCTGACTTTTCTAAGTTACGTGTGCATTCATTGTTAATTATCACTTGTTTTAACGGTGAAGGAAACATTGTGAGGAAACCTGAGAAGTTCTCCATAAGAATTTCAAAAGTATGTGAAGTCTGCTAACCCCT
Source organism: Mimas tiliae (assembly GCA_905332985.1). Classification (NCBI taxonomy): domain Eukaryota; kingdom Metazoa; phylum Arthropoda; class Insecta; order Lepidoptera; family Sphingidae; genus Mimas; species Mimas tiliae. Next base: position 1,845,314 of record HG995249.1, read on the forward strand.
TGCTTCTCATTTATTAGAAGACGTTCGTGCCTATCATTGGAACGTGTATACAAAGCTAATAAAAAAAGAAAAAAAAGTACGTTCGCCCGTAAAATGTCGAACTCTTAATTTGTTCCACCGTACAAACGTCTCCATACTCCAAGAGCGCAAAATCAAAGAAAGATTATCGTCGACTGTACAAATGCGAATTCTCAAATATTTCGGCAATATCATCCGTAACCAAGAGTCTATGGAGCGTCTAATTGTCCAGGGTTCTGTGGAAAGAAAACGGTCCCGTGGCCGATCTCCAACACGCTGGACAGATCTCTGGGTCTGGGTGTTGTGGGACCGCAAGTGCCTCGTAGTTCCTGATACCCACGATACAGGTTAACCTAGTGTGGGGTCAGAAGGCCAATTCTCGTAATTTTAAATGTTCAAAATATCAATCCGATCTAGTCTCAGCGTCAATAAAGTTGCAATTGGCATTTTCTTAAACCAATAATCAACGTCAAATGTGAACATAGATCGTAATGAGATTGAATGTAGAATAAAAGTTGACTGAAGCCAAAACGGTATAATGCTACTGCAAATGCTAGGTGCATTTGACGTTGGTTTAAGATAATGCCATTTACAACTTTCTTGACGCTGAGACTAGATCGGAATGATATTTTGAACATTTAAAATTACGAGAATTGGCCTTCAGGACTATGTGTGTGACTGTATTTATTTATTTATTATTTACTGGCTTTTGCTCGCGGCTCCGCCCGTGTGAATAGACTTTTCCGAAAACGTAGCCTATAACCGTTTCCAGGGTCCCATCTATCTCTACATCAAAATTCATCAAAATCGGTTCAGTGATTTAGGCGTGAAAGCGTAACAAAAAAATAGATATATTTTTTTCATAAAAGTATCCAATGTTACTTCTTATACCTCCAATAATATGTGTACAAAGTTTTATGTTGATCGGTTAAGTAGTTTTCGCGTGAATGCGTAACAAACAAACTTACAGTCACATTTATAATATTAGTATAATTATTATCTCATCAAAGCTGCCACACAAAGTTCCATTGTGGAACGCTCGCGCAACGTAACCAACGGAAGTCCATGAAGACGCATCGCCAAGGCTTCTATAACCAAGGACTAACTGCCTAGTAATAACCCAACATCGATCATCATGACTGCCTCGGTGGCGCAGTTGTAATGCGTACGCGTTACGATTGAGGCTAACGCTGAGGTCTCGGGTTCGATCCCCGGGTCGGGTAAAGTGATATTGGGTTTTTCTATCATGAAATGCTTAGTATCAACCCGGAGTCTGGAATTGTGCCCGATATGGCGATAGGCTCGCCCCCTCTCACATCATGGGACGGAGATACGCTCGGCGAAATGTGGGTGTACTGGTTACACCTCTGCCTACCCCTTCGGGGATTACAGGCGTGAGTGCGTACGTATCAATCATCATAAACCACGACCACTCTTTAAAGAGTGTACGACTGAAGAAGCAGAATTTGTTCCACGTTAGATTTTTGACTGAGTATAAAGTAAGTGGATAGCCCCTATATACATTTTTCATAAGCCACTACAACTCCTCCGTTAAAACTGTAGAAGATCATTTCTAACCAGAAGTTATGTACGGCCTCAATGGCGTAGAACGGCGACTGCTGTACTGACGTTTCGGGTTTGATCCCCGGGTCGGGTAAACGTGACATTGGGATTTTTTACCACGAAATACTTAGTATCATACCGGAGTCTGGAACTGTGCCCAGCATGGCGATAGGCTCGCCCCCTCTCACATCATGGGATGGAAATAAGCCCGGCAAAATATGGGTGTACTGGTTGCACCTCTGCCTACCCCTTCGGGGATTACAGGTGTGAATGTGTATGTATTATTTACCGCCGATTACATTATCTATCCAAGTGCTTAAAATTCCATTAAGCTGCTAACACTAATACAAAATGCACTATTTAATTAGTCTTAACTGCTTTTAGCCACATCGACTTGAAAACACTCACACTGGAAACACTAAATTGTAAGTGTAATGCCAGGTGACGTCACGTAGGACAGCACCGCGGAACAAGTTAATTGCCCCTAACATCTTGCTTTTAGGTGCAGACGTAAACACGGACGGACGGGCTTTTATCACACGGCTTTGAAATACATCATGAAAATGCACTTCAGTTGTTTGATGTGTGACGTATATACGTCAATATGGTCTTTATAACTGATACATACATACGCACTCACGCCTGTAATACCCGAAGTGGTAGGCAGAGGTGTAACCAATACACCCCCATTTCGCCGAGCGTATCTCTGTCCCATGATGTGATAGTGGGCGAGTCTATCGACATACCGGGCACAATTCCAGACTCCGGGCTGATACTAAGCATTTTGTAATAGAAAAACCCAATATCACTATAACCCGACCCGGGGATTGAACCAGAGACCTCAGAACAGCAGTCGTAACGCGTACGCATTACAACTACGCCACCGCAGTCTATAGTAAATAATAATCGAGCTAAAGAGGAAGATTACACTGGTCTACAGTGGTTATGTTGCCCTAGATATGAAAATGATTTTGGGTCTATTTATGCACACAATTCATGAAACTATCAATGATTTTGTAAGATTTGCTCTGATATTTTTAAATCTTTATTTTAATTTTGTTAGACTAAGGCCTAACCCCTCTCATTCAGTAGAGGAGGCCCGTGCCCAGCAGTGGGACGTTTATAATAAAGGGCTAGTAAAAAAAAAAAAAAAAAACGAGAACCAAAATAACTAAGTACTAAGTTGTAAGTACTTCAACATTGTCAAATAACTGAGATCTCAGCTGTCCTGTGGAGCAAGGGGTCTGAGAGTGGGGATCACACGATGTTTGTATGCGCGAAAAAGTTTTATAGAAGCCTAATTATGGAAAATTAAATTTAATTTTTAACAAACCGATAATTATTCAAAATATAAGATATGCAAAAATCCTGAAAATACGAGCACATTGAGAACTTTCATGAATATATTCGTAATCTGGGCACTTGAAAAAGTTAAAATTCGCGATATCCAGGGCACCAAAAAAATGTTTTTTTTTGTAGAGCTGTATAATCGGCTAGTTACAGCTTCGTAGAGCGTTGTCTCTGTCACTAAGTACATTATGTGACGTTTTGTTTTGTTTTTTGTTCCGTGCGAAAGAGACGACGCTCTACGAAACCGAAATTAGCCGACTGCCTCCCTCTTTAGCTAGATGTGCATTATTTACTGCCGTTTACTGAATTATAGTGTTTGTTGGTCAGTCCAGATTTAGACCTTGAGGCCAATTCTCGTAATTTTAAATGTTCAAAATATCATTCCGATCTAGTCTGACCGGCAAGAAAGTTGCAAATGGCATTCTCTTAATCCAATAATCAACGTCAAATGCACCTAGCATTAGCAGTAGCATTATACCGTTTTGGCTTCAGTCAACTTTTATTCTACATTCAATCTCATTACGATCTATGTTCACATTTGACGTTGATTATTGGTTTAAGAGAATGCCATTTGCAACTTTCTTGACGCTGAGATTAGATTGGAATGATATTTTGAACATTTAAAATTACGAGAATTGGCCTGCTGATTATTTTCATGATAAAATTTACGATTATACTTATTATAAAATTGTACGCGACTGGGTAGCCACCGGTCGTATAGTTAAAACCTCTCGATAGCGACTCGTTCCGGAGCCAGCCAGCGTATATCCAGTTACTTCAAGCTGGCATAATTCTGGCAACCGTTTAGAGACGTTGACGTTATAATGATATTTTGGTTGCATTAGTATAGTATATAGTGTAGTCACTTTACCGTTTGACAGCTCACAAACAGGGAGCGCGATAGGGGTTCTAGTTGAGAGTAAGCGATATGGTAATATTGAGTTACGGTCAATTGACCGCAACTAAGTGGTACAATTTCTATGTACCGCGCAGCTTGTCTTGTAGTATACATTAAAGTCTTTGGTGTATGTGTGTTTTTATAAGTTACAAAAGTCCTATTTTTCTATCCAACTACTTTCTTTCGTTCCATAAAACTACCCACATTATTCCTTATTTAAAATTCTGCTCGGAAATCAACTTCCTTGTTTCAAGTTAGCCCACTTACAAGAAGTCCGTCTGTTCGCGCGAGTTCGGCGTTTTGTTTAGAATGTAGGTCAGCCTCGGCGCCGAACTAATACGCTTATTTTAAATTCAAATTTGGAACACGTTGAAACGGTTTTAGATTTTAAAATAATGAAGGTAAACGACACCGCAAAAAGGTTTTTTGCTTTTAATTACAGTAAATATGTTTTTAAGTATGGTCAGGTAATGAGGATTAACTTATAAAAAGAATATGAAAGACAAATAGAAAAAAATAAAAAGCATTTTTGTCCATGTCAGAATAAAACTGTTTCTCATCGAAACAAAACACGTTTGCATATAAAAGTCCCACTCTGACACCTAAATCTGTGACGTATCCATAGATATATGTCTTCTTTATACATTAAGCTGTGGTTAATTCTTAATCGAACATCGTTTAACATGCCTTAAATAAAATACATCGGTTGAGTGTATGATCGAAGGTTGAGTGAGATCTCTAGTTCGATTACGGGTCGGGTAAAAGTTATATTGGGGTTTTTCTATTACGAAATGTGCTTAGTATCAGCCCGGAGTCTGGAATTGTGCCCGGTATGTCTACATCTCCTCCAGCTCATCCCCTTTCACGTCATTGGACGGAAATAAGCTCACCGAAATGTAAATGTTCTGGTTACACCTCTGTCTACCCCTTCGGGGATTACAGACGTGGGTGCGTATGAATATTAAAGTGTATTAAAATTTTAGGAAATAATTTCCTTTCATAGTCACTAGCATTTAGAATAGAAAAATACTGGCACTCTAGTAAAAAGACAATCTCTATGCGTTTGATTTTTTAAAAAGGGTTTTTGCGCAATGCATTAAACCTTAAACATACAACCCATTTTGATATTTGGATTTGCAATACGTATCGTACAATAGTAGACAGTTGTTAAATTATTCCACTGTTGGCAAAAAATACAACAGTTAGGTCGGATTCAGATGCTGGAACCGTCTCATGCGGATGCTGAATTTTTTATTCAAATTCCTAAACAGTTTGAGAGCAGATGCATTTTATGAACTTTGTTTTTTTAATTATTATCGATTTTGTTGGAGATCATGTTTTTTGTTATTTATATTACCCATACCGTAGTCATCTCATTGGTTTAGTGGCAGTTAAGCTAAGAAATCGTATGGACGTGGGTTAAAATTCCGGTCGGGCAATTTGTGTTTGTGTTTCCAATTCTAATATCACACATGCACAGTATGGTAACACTTGTCACATCATGGGATGGAAATTAGCTCGGTGAATCATAGGTGTACTAATTACACCTCTGTCTACCTTTTCGGGGATACAGACGTGAGTTTATGTTAGGTTATATAATATTACCTACATACTAAGGTTTAAAAATGATTTGATTTGGGCATTATGAGACTTAATATCTTATGTCTCGGTATGACGTGTGCAGTGTCATGGCGTGCTTTGAAATTCAAAGGTCTGTGTGGTGTTGTTTAGGGGTAGGCGCGACGTTTAGATCTTAGATGTCTAGATCTTATAAGATCCGGCACAAAAACAATATCATGTGTATAAATAACAACCTCTAAATAACGTATAGTAACTCAATCGAGGGTCTGATACAGCATTATCAAAATATGGTCTGAAATGTAAAAGATGTTTTTTTTTTTTTTTTTTGTGGGGGGACTCCCCCCCGGCTGCTCCCTCTGATACTTTTAATTCAGAGATTGTCTACCTATTTAATTCACATGCCTTTATTAAAAAATTCATCATCTAAAAAAAAATATTTTAAATTTTACATCTTTTAGTATGCCGATAAAAAATCCAACTCTAACATACATATATAAAACATTAGAATGTTAAAGATGTTATGATGTAATAGCAGTTGTCGTAACGGCGCCCCAGATTTATTCAGATTGCAATGTATGCGAGGTGGAGGGCGGGGGGGGGGGGGGTATGGGTCAGGGTAGGGCGTCGCGTCGGTGCATGTGTCATATGAAATTCTTATTGCGAACTTTATAACCTCGTGTGATGGATGGAATTTATTAAAATTTACATGTAAAGTCTTATAAAAGTGGAAACGTATTAAACGTATTTATTGTTTTATGCAGTTTTTCTGGTAGGTCCCTCATATGCAAGAGGACATCTGGGTAGGTTTCCACCGCTTTGTCTATTTCTACCGCCAAGCAGCAGAGTATAAAAAATGCTGTGTTCCGGTTAAAAGGCCATTGAAGCCAGTGAAATTACTGGTAGTATGAGACTTAACACCTTATGTCTCAGGGTGCCATGCAGTACTTCATAATTCGAAGTTTTGATTGGTGTTGATTCTGTTTATGGGCAGGCGTGACGCTTACCATCAGGCGAGCGATCTGCTCGTCTCGTCGTCTGAAGCTAATAAAAAAATATTAATTAAAAAATACACTCTACCGTCACACATAGTCCTGATCCAACACAAGGTTAACCTGTATTATAAGTATCAGGAACTACGAGGGACTTGCGGTCCCGCAAGAGACTAGGTGAGACTATTAATAGTGTCACCAAGTCTAAATCGTAAAAATTACGTTGGGTTACAAGAAAAATCTGAGAAGAAAAAATAGACTACAAAAAATATACCTATGTGTCATACATTTTTACTTGTAAAATGAAATCCTAAACTAATATAACTCTATTGATTGAATAAGAAAACGCCAACGCAAATACTACGCGATTAAGACCCGTTTGAATAAATATTACAGTATTTAAATAAAAGAGTCAAATAAAAATGAATAAATATACTGCCGCCACACTATATCTCGGTCGCGCGAAATATTGAAATTGCTAATATTTTGTAGGATGCAAATTGACGCGGGATATAACCTTAATATTGGTACCACAAGTGGTAGAGCCACGTTGTAGACACTTTTGTCTACTGCATAAATGTGCCGGCTCGTCCGGATCGTTTCCACTGTCTCACAGAAAACCGACGTAAAGTAGCAGCTTGCTTCTGCGTTTCGTACGTTAAGTGAGATAGCCGGAGGCCTAAATCCTCCTCCCCTTCCCAATCCCTCGATTATCCCTTTCCGAGACGACCTACACCTCAGTCTCTCCCGTGACCACGAAGGCTGAAAAGCTTTCGTAACGTCGGGACTAAAAGAAAAATTAAACCGTGATAAAATCCGTATAAACTAGTTTTATTTCAATATCCCTTTCCTGTAATGTTGGCAACGCGCCCATATTATTTTAGGTATTGTGCGCGTACATGGGCGGCGGAGATCACTTACCATCAGGTGAACCACTTTCTAGTTTGCGGCCTATGCTATAAAAAATAAATAAAAATAAAACAACTTTAAAATACAACGTTTATCAACCGTGAAAATAATAATTGTTCTTTTCAGCCTTAACACTTTTCAACTAAGAGACTTTTATTAAAACACTTAATATTAAATGAATGTCTGAAAATGGGCGCGAAACCAGCCTGCCGTCGATATAAACGGTACAAAGACAAAAGTTTCATAATGAAACCCTTCGACCGAATAATGTACAAAAGAACGTTCAAAAGTTTGATTGCGATAATTTTATCGTCTTTGACTCATTACGAATCATAACAATTTTGTTAGGATTTTTAATACGCAAGAAGAATTTTTTCGGTAATCAATTTTAGTGGATTTGATTAATTTCTGGACGGGACCTTTATAAATTGAAAATCATACTAAGTATACATTTATCTATCTGTATAAAAGAAAAATACCATTCACTCAATCATTCACTGACTCACTGATTAATCACGATATCTCAAAACTACTCAAGCTACGGTCATAAAAATTTGGTAGGATGATATATATGTAGGGCACCGTTAGGAAAGGATTTTTGGATTTGTTGTGAATGCTTGAACTTCAGAAAAAGAAATTCATGCGGGTGGAGTCACGAGCAGAGCTAGTATGCATGGCAACACGAGCATGACGAAACGACATGCTTGTTTCGTCATGTATACTGAAAAAAGGTAAAATCACACGTAACACTTATACACGCAACAAAAATTTATGAACGTTCAAAATCAACTTTATTTCATAAAAGTTAATGTCTAAATACAGATTAAATTTTTAGATCGAGATAAGATGTTCTGCACCGTGAAAAAATTAGCCGTATCAAGTGTCAACTAGAGATTATTATGCACAGCCTGTTATAGCCCCGCCCCCTCGCACAGAGTTTGCACAAAACTGGCTAAAGCTCAGATATACCATTTACAATTCTGCTACTTATAGCTAGAACTGTAATCGGCTGTGTATGTGATACTTTAATCACATCGGTGAGGTGCTCGTCAAGCGGTTTATGGGCAGCACCGAGTCTGCTCTACATCGGGCACAGTGCTGCCGATGCGGTAAGGCAACTGTGTTTGTATTTATAAATATTAGATTTTACATGCTAGTACTTTTATGTCATGTGAAAAAGATGATAAATAAAAAGTGAAAGTTTGGATGTTTCTAAGTTTGTTAATTTGGATTGTCAAATATCTATTGATATTTGATGATTGAAATGCTCAATATCAGCCGGGAGTCTGGAATTTGTGCCCGGTATGGCGATAGGCTCGCCCCCTATCACATCGTGGGACAGAGATACGCTCGGCGAAATGTGGGTGTACTGGTTACACCTCTGCCTACCCCTTCGGGGATTACAGGCGTGGCGTGGCGTATGTATGTATGTGTGTCATTTATTATAGAATTGTATAATTGTTTTGTTTGTAGCATTTTAATCCTTGTTTAGGTATATCAATTGCATCAACCGGGCATTTCGCGTCTGAGTGGTTTTACTCTCCAATTCTTATCGTGTATTTGCCTCACTTGATGTTGGCGGAATTGTCCAACAATAAATCATAAACAATAGGGAGTCATAATCTTAAAAATAATAATAAACACACCATCTAACCCACTACTAACATTTCATTATAAATAATTTCAGTAAACACAAGACAGAAAACGTCATTGAATAACTGAATAAACGTTTTACTGTAATGTACAGTGTAACGTTCAATTGTGTCGGAGGATAACTACTCCGCTAACGGTTATCGCACCTCTAACGGCAGTAACGGCGTTATTGTTGCAACGAAGACTGCCGGCAACTGCTTTAAGCTCGACAACACTGTACGTGACACTATTTCCGATGAGATTGAAGGTTATTTTATAAAAAGCGACCACTGTATGAAACTTTCGATAGATGTTCGGACTCCATTCAGTATATTTGAAGGTTAGTTTATAAAAAGCGACCACTATATGAAACTATTGATAGATGTTCGGACTACATTTAGGATATCCGGAGGCCCAAATCCCATCCCAATCCCATAGTTAACCCATTCTTTTAAGGTCGGCAACCCGCCCATGATCCTTTTGGTATAGTGGGTAGCTCGAGGATGTTAAGCAGACTGGAAACCTCTAACGTTCCAGCGGTAGTATTTGATAGCTCAGTCATTCCTTGGTGCCCGAATGTTAAAGACCTTGGGCTACACATCGACTCCACACTGAACTTTCGTCAGTCAGAGAGTCACCGGTACTCTTCGTTCTCTTTACTGCCTGAAGAATTTCTTACCTTTTAAAACCAAAGCAATGCTTGTGCAAGCCTTAATCCTTCCGGTAATCGACTATGGCGATGTGTGCTATTTTGATGAATGCAGATCAACTCAACAAACTTGACCGTCTTCTCAACAACTGCATTCGATTTATCTTTAATCTTCGCAAATATGACCACGTTTCTTTTTATCGTTCGCAACTGAAATGGCTTCCCATTCGCCAACGCTGTTCATTGCGTGCACTTACAACGCTTTTCTCGTTTCTCACGTCGCCTTCTCCTCCTTCTTATTTATCTTCCAACTTTCAATTTCTTTGCGATACTCATAACAGAAACCTGCGCTCCTCTAGCAATTTTCTTCTCAAGTGTCCCCTGCATAGTTCTGATTTTACTCATTCTTCCTTCGCCATTCAATCCATACTTCTATGGAACGCACTCCCCCTCAAAATCAGTTCATCCACATCCCGGTTGGCATTCAAAATGAGAGTTCGGCAGCTACTGCTGAGCGAGGTGGCAGAATCATCACATTAGATTATTTATATATATTAATTTTTTATTTTTTAATATAGCATATATAATATGTATTTTTATGTATCATTAGTTGTCTTAAATATATTTATATATTTTATTTTATTGTTATTCATGTATCTCTTATGCATATGTATATTTATATCTATTTATCGACAGCTCCGCGGCACAGCGGGCGAGTAGTCGGCTGCGAAGCGAGAGGCCGTGGGTTCGATTCCCACACCGAGACAAATGTTTGTGTGAACCACAAATATTGGTCTCGGGTCTGGGTGTTGTGGGACCGCAAGTCCCTCGTAGTTCCTGATACCCACGACACAGGTTTACCTAGTGTGGGGTCAGGACTATGTGTGTGACTGTTGGGTGTATTTATTTATTTATTTATTTATTTGTGTATCCTGTCGTCTTTTCTTTGCACTTACCTTATACATATCTGCACCACCCAAAGGTTGACTGGTAGAGAATGCTTTTAGCATTAAGTCTGCCTTTATACTCCTTGTATAAAAGTGTGGTTTTTAATTTTTATTACTATTATTAATTTTCAATAAAATTGAAAGTAATTAATTAAATTTAATTATTTTTTTGAATTGTAATCGGTCCTTGATAAGTATGCCAAATTTCGAGTTAATCCGACGTTTTGAACGAGGCAAAATCATCTAAAATATTCTGGTTCTACACCGGCCGCTAGTCACGCGCAATTAACTTTTCTTTTACGTTAACTTTTTTCTTTCTGCTACGACTGCTACGCAATTACTACGAGATTACTACGACGCTACAGAAATAAAAGATTTTAACATTTCTATTTTCATGCAGCGTATTCTTGGAAAACCTGCTTAAAATATTGACGGATAAATGAATAATGATAGGTTCGCTCTGTAAAGCTCTGTAGGATTAAGAAAAAAAAGATTTTATATTTTACTCCCTTACAATTGTTAGCAATATGCTGCGTTAAAGCAAACTTTTTATTGACTGCACTTAACCATCCAAATCCATTCTATTTCGGCAGCTCCATGACGCAGTAACAGTTTCGATTCTCGTACCAGGAAAGTTTATTGTGGAATTCACGAATATTTGTTTCGGGTCTGGATATTGTGGGAGCGTAGGTTCCTCACAATTCCTGATCCCAGGGTACAAAACTTGTAATTTATTAAGAGGTCGGGATATATGTATGTTGAGTTTATTATATGTTAAAGTTCTGGTTTAATGTTTCAACCAACTGACTGAATTTTATCTGCATATCCTACCATAGTATGTTGCCCATGGGAGCCTATGGTTATTTACCATCAAGTGAACCACTTACTACCAATTCGTCTCCGTGAAAAACACGAGCAATTCACATCGAACTAGAAAAACATACCTTCAATGGCAGGCTTCTCGCAGACGAAGTAGTTGTGCTCCCTGCAGCCGCGGTCGTTCCACATGAAGGTGGGTGTGGCGGGGGGAGGTCGCGGAGGGAACTCTCTTCTCGCTTCCACGCAGTCCTGGCCGGAGGTGCCGTCGTCGTTGGGCTGGCTGCTGTGCTTGCGCCAGCCGGGGAACCAGTCTGTAGAGAAGATGAAAGTGGTATAAGAAGTGGGCGACTAACATTTGACTTTTGAGTGGGAGAGCCACGCTGTAGACACTTTTGTCTACAGCATGAATGGGCCGGCTCGTCCGGGTCATTACCACTGTCTCACGAAAGGCGGCGTAAAGTAGCAGCTTGCTGCTGCGTTTCGTACGGTGAGTGAGATATCCGGAGGCGGAAACCCCCTCCCCTTCCCAATTCCTTAATTATCCCTTTCCTTTAAAGTCGGCAACGCACCCATGTCTCTTTTGGTATTGTGGGCGTACATGGGCGGTGGAGATCACTTACCATCAGGTGACCCACTTGCTCGTTTGCCGGCCTATACCATAAAAAAAACATCTTAGGCCCAAAGCCTGTTACTGCACGTGGTATACTCTGCTGTTAAATGGACGGGGCAATGGTGAAACTTGGTTCCCGTTGCGGGTTGTGGGGGTCAGAGGGCGTGTCGCCCCATGTAATAGCAAATACCGTCAAATCTTTAGTTCGAAAATGCGGACCCTGGCACTAGGCCGGGTTAACTTAGATCCTATACCATAGTCATGATTTTTTTAGTTTGAAAGGTTCGCTGAGTACATTGTATAACTAAATACTTTATTGCCTCGGTGGCGCAGTTGTAATGCGTACGCGTTACGACTGACGATGACGCTGAGAGGTCTTGGGTTCGATCAAAAGTTGTATTGGGTTTTCTATTACGAAATGCTCAGTACCAGCCCGGAGTCTGGAATTTGTGCCCGGTATGGCGACAGGCTCGCCCCCTATCACATTGTGGGACGGAGATACGCTCGGCGAAATGTCGGCGAATCGCTCACAGGCGTGAGTGCGTATGTACCTAAATAGTTTATTTTTTTAAAGGTCTATGAGTATCATGGGTTTGACCAGGTTTGACGGTTAATTTGAAAGCTGACGGTAGAGTACCTGATAGATTTTTTAGAGTGAAATATGATAGACATATGGTGGAAAATCTGCCAGAGTAGCTCGCTCCGGCGAGTCGCCTCATCCGAAATATCCTGTTACTTCAGGCCAACATAATTTTGGCGAATTACATTTAGCCTGTATTGTAATTACGTAAGTGCAGACTGAATTTAATTTGAACCTACAAATTTTAATACTTTACCTTCCAAATTGTTATAGAATAAAATGTTTGGTAGCATCCTTAAAACAAAACGACCACTTATTTTTTTTAATTACTTGCCCTATACCAGTATAAGGTCATAAATCCTCTGATCGATTTAAAACGTAAGATCAAAGTTACTCCCCAATGTTTCATTCACGTGGTGCATAAAATCTTGGCGTCGGCGCGTCGTCTAATAAATAAATAAATACACCCAACAGTCACACACATAGTCCTGACCTCACACTAGGTAAACCTGTATCGTGAGTATCAAGAACTACGAGGGACTTGCGGTCCCACAACACCCAGACCCGAAACAAATTTTTGTGGATGATACAAACATTTGTCTCAGTGTGGGAATCGAACCCACGGCCTCTCGCTTCATAAGATTCATAGATTGCCAAGTACGGAATCCTACTTCCTACTACTATTATAAATGTGAAAGTATGGATGTTTGTGAATTTGGACGTTTGTTAGTCAATTACGCTTTAACAGGTGAATAGTGTTAGATGAAATTTGGCACACAGGTAGACCATGACCTGCTTTTGGACATAGAATATGTTTTATCCTGGAAAAGGCAATTCACGCGGGCGGACTAGCGAGCAAAATATAGTATTTGATATTGTACATCTCGGTGAACCCTGAGTAAAAGTACTATTTGCAGATCTGTGTGGGGTACACAGAGATACAGGCATGAGCTAATGTTATGTCACGTGAAATTGATTAATCCTTAAAAACTGGCAGAAGCATAGCACCTGTTTACATACATACGCACTCAAGCCTGTAATCCCCGAAGGGGTAGACAGAGGTGTAACCAGTACACCCACATTTCGCCGAGCGTATCTCCGTCTCAAGATGTGATAGGGGACGAGCCTATAGCCATACCGGGCACAAATTCCAAACTCTGGGCTGATACTGAGCATTTCGTAATAGAAAAACCCAATACCACTTTACCCGACCCGGGGATCGAACTCGAGACCTCAGCGTTAGCCTCAATTGTAACGCGTACGCATTACAACTGCGCCACCGAGGCAGTCCACCTGTTTAGATTAAAATTAACAACAGTTTCCAAAGAAATTGTTTCGCCAGGCATTCACAACTAAGTTTACTTTGAAATGTACTGAATTTACGGCAAGGGATAGGCAAAAGGGTCCCAGATTCTGCGGATTGTTAGACGGCTCGGCGCAAACTTGTTGAATGCCGAGTCGGCCTTGTTGTATCCTTTATGTATTGGCTTTATGATTTTAGTACATAATATATCTATATATACAGTATGCAACAAAAAGCCTGTTGGCCATTTTTGGGTCGTGAAGATAGTCATATAGACAACTTAATAGAAATAGTCAAATTAAAAAAATTATAAACAGAAGAGAGATAAAGAAATAAAATTAACACATTTAAAAAATGTTATTTGCATCTAAATTTGTGTGGATTTACGAAGCTCCGCGGCGTGCGGCACGTTTGATGTATGTGGACGACGCAACATGCTATCTCGCTCTGGCTCCAAGTCATCGCTCTTGTAGAGGTAATCAATCGGAATATAGTTTACAAACAAAAAAATTATAAAGTTTTGTAAAATAAATTTGTAGTCTAATTTTCGTATGCGATTTGTTTCATTACATTTGAATATCGATTCTGATATCACAGTTAAAACGGCCAACAGGGTTTTTGTTACATATTGTATGGTTCAGCTCATAAATATTAATACAATAATATTAGCTCGGCGCGTCGCGGTCGTGTAGGTCAATAGAAGCGTTTTGCCGAGTTATTTATTAACTTCTTGATAACATGTCTGCAGGGTACGAGTAGCAATATGTGTTATTTTGCTGAATCGATACGTAATATAATATTCATTTAAAACGGGTCATAAATAAATATTACAGTATGTATACAAATTGCAAGTCTAAAAACGCGAATCGCATCATGTAATTGCCTTGTGTATTATTGCTGTATAGCTACATAAGTTGATAATATTATGGTTATACTATATATATGGTATATACTGACTTGTCATATGCGCTATTAGGTAATATGCGCGAACGGAGGAGTGTAAAATTTGACATACTTAAAGTTTATATGGAGGAGAAGTGCAGAAAGCTATCTTTAGATAATATGTGTAACAATTAAACATAAAATTAAATTAAATAAAACATTCATTGCTTACGTTCACACTGAAACGTCTGAATGTTAAATCTCACAGTCGACGTAAGTGGAGTTTCGACCACTTGTTTTAATATGGCAAAAGACGTCAAATGAGCAATCAAGTCATTCGGCAGTAACTGATCACACACAATGCCAAATGAATCATAGGCGACTGGGTCGTATATACTTCATGAAAAGTCCACCTTTTCATTAATTTATGTGTAAAAAATTAATAAAATAAATAATAAACAAAATCTCGAATATTTTTTTGTTTTCGAAATAACTTTATATTATTAGTGACCCCATTTTATCCTAATCTTTTTATATTTTGTAACAAAACGCGAAAGGAATTGACCCAATATTTGTCTTGGTAGATTGCCCGCTGGTCGTTTGCCATTTCGTTAGCATTGAGCTCTATATTTTACATATTTAAGTTTTTGGCTTATCGTGTAAAAGCTTTTTTGAGGGTAAGGCTAAACGCTGGCCCCACAGCCCCGGATGGCAAAATAGATCACGTAAGTTATAAAACATAAAAACAAAGCGTGCCAGTTTCTACTGCGTATACTGACGCATAGATGTATGGCATGTAGACAAAGACTTTAATACCATAGACGGGCTGTTCAGAAGTAAAATTGTGTTGCATACGCGGCCGGCGAGGCGGGAATGACGTCTAAGGCGTGGGAGCGAGAGGAGTTGAGAGTAAGCGAGATGGCAATATTGAGACGGCTATTTTGTTTGGTATTAGTTTTCATTCACAATAAATGATTTTCCGATTAAAACCAAGAAATAATATAGATACTTCCGTAAAATAACTTCAAATTGAATGAATAATATATGCACGTAAATAATGACAATGTTTTATGGGTCACAATAAACAATTCCGTGTTAGTTTATCGAATTTAACGTTCGCAGCTATCCAAACAACAACAACTGCTCTTGTCGCTCTCTCGCGGGCGTCTAAATGAGTTGCGGTCAATTGACCGTAACTAAGTGCGCAATTTATTTGTACCGCACAGCTTGTCTAGTAGTATACATTAAAGTCTTTGCATGTAGGGTAAAAAGTTACGCTGAATGTCGATATATGATGTCTATCATATTATCTGTAAACTGTGGTCGGCTCCGAAATGTCGTGAAGCCAATAGCATGTTAAGGATATTTAACTTTAATGAAAATGTAACATCAATATATATTGTAAGGAAAATAAATGGAAAAATGTTGATATTACGACGACGAGTGGTAGAGCCACGCTGTAGACTATTTTGTCTACAGCATGTATGGGCCGGCTCGTCCGGGTCGTTACCACTGTCTCACAGAAAACCGGCGTAAAGTAGCAGCTTGCTGCTGCGTTTCGTACGGTGAGTGAGATATCCGGAGGCCCAAATCTCCCTCCCCTTCCCAATCCCTTATTATCCCTTTCCTTTAAGGTCGGCAACGCGCCCATGATTCTTTTGTATTGTGGGCGTACATGGGCGGTGGAGATCGTTTACCATCAGGTGACCCACTTGCTCGTTTGCCGGCCAATACTATAAAAAAAAAAAAAAAACAATACAATATTGTTGTATCTATTACTAGAGTTTGCTCGTGGTTCCGCCCGCGTGAACGGCCTTTTCCGGGATAAAAAGTAGCCTATTTTTCTCAGTGATTATGTAGATTTCTAACGGCAAAAGAATTTTTGAAATCGGTCCAGTAGTTTTTACGTTTATTCGTTACATACAAAAATACAATCTTTCCTCTTTATAATATTAGTGTAGATGAATGTAATACAAGTAGGAAAATATCAATGTACTTCAAACCGAAACACAACAGTGCTTCAACACTGCAGTTTGGCGGCAGAAATAGACAAAGCGACCGTACCAACACAGACGGACTTTAGCATACAAGGAACCTACCACCTTGTAAATGTTATGTACTTTGCTATGTCGCCGCTCTAAGTTGAGGGACAAACTATCTTTTCTTTACATCCCCTTTGATATGAATATGTGGCGTACATTTTAAATTCCGCGCCCAAGCAATGCACTGCGCGGTAATTGGTGTGCATAACAGGTTTGGCCCAATCAGCGCGTGCGATTCCCAAGACGGAGAAAATTATTAGCTTATAAAACTTGTATCGGGCCGTGATAAACTATCAAAAATACCCTACAAATATCAAATGAAAGAGTTATGGGTGAATAAAAAATAAAATTATGTGAGTAAAACTAATATTACCTATAATGAGTGACGCCATACTAAAACCAATATGGCGGTCGATAAAGGTTATACATAATAAAATAATACTTCTAATAATTTTTTTGTAATTTATTTTCAACGTTCACCTGGAAGCGGTATATCTGCGTGAGCTTCGTTTCATTCATTTCATTCGTTCATTATGTATGCAGGCCCACTCGCGCATGAATGAATGACTCGTCGAACAAAACGCACTTGTACAAAGAAAATGTTAATGGAATTTTAAATTGTATCGAAACGGTAATTTGTTATTAATTGAGCAGTGTTTTCGTTTTGCATAAATATTGATATTTTCGCTCTTAATTATGTGAATTTTAATTACTTGTTACTTACTTAATGTCTGTCTGTCGATGATTTCACTTAAATGACAATGATAAATAGCCCAGTTGGTATTATTTTTCATTGGTATCGACAGCTTCTGTGGCGCAGCGGGCGAGTAGCCGGCTACGAAGCGAGAGGCCGATTCCCACACCGTGACAAATTTTTGTGATCCACAAATATTTGTTTCGGGTCTGGGTGTTGTGGGACGGCAAGTCCCTCGTAGCTCCTGATACCCACGATACAGGTTAAACTAGTGTGGGGTCAGGACTATGTGTGTGACTGTTGGGTGTATTTATTATTTTTATTATTACTTACCACGTTTTCCGGCCACTGCAAAATAAATAAGTTAGATTCTTCACGTCGGTTTTTAGTGAGACAGTGGTAACAACTCGGTCGAGCTGGCTCGTGAGACTACCTACCTACTAAATTTATCCTCGGGCCTATGAGTTAAACTTCTAACCCTTTTGTACCTCGGAGACCGTGCTTAATCGCCTACCGCATTAGTTGATATTCATGAGGCAAAGTTACAAATCCCATGCGTATAGCGTCCGTCTACTAATCAGCATCGGTTAATGTAGTAGACATTACATTTCAAAAAATCTATATGCTTAGCTGTTGGGAGGGTATACATATATATGCATTCATGCCTGGAATCCCCGAAAGGGTAGGCAGAGGTGTGACCAATACACTCACATTTCGCCGAGCTTATTTCCATCCCATGATGTGAGGGAGCGAGCCTATCGCCAGACTGGATATAATTCCAGACTAACGCTGAGGTCTCGGGTTCGATCCTCGGGTCGGGTAAAAGTGGTATTGAGTTTTTCTATAACGAAATGCTCAGTATCAGCCCGGAGTCTGGTTTTTGTGGCGGTATGGCGATGAGCTTGCCACATCACATCGTGGGACGGAGCTCGGCGAAATATGGGTGTACTGGTTATACCTCTGCCTACCCGTTCTGGGATTACAAGCATGAGTGCGTATGTATGATTAATCGTATCGTCATAAACGAGTGATTCAAATTAGTGGGATATTTTAGAATATCTTCTGTAACGAAGTAGAACAATTGAAACACAATGTACACGACCTTCTCCATTTATTTGGGCAGAGTAACACTTTATATTCCGTTTAGCAACCGACTGACTGCCGACAATAATTATTCCACCTTATTTATACCTTTTCACAAATAGTTCACATTAGTAATTATATTTATTATTGAACATGTTAGATCATTCTAAATAACGTGTATATTATTTATAATTGAATAATTAAATAAGTCAGAGTATCTTATGGATTTAACAGACAATATAACGTCATACAATAATAGTGTGACGTCATAACCGTTGTGTTATTATTTAGTACTGCCAGCACTTATAACACTTCATTTCAAGATCCGGTACTATAAACACTCACTGTCAGGTAACGACCCTTAAATATGATCACATCATTCTGTAACACGTTGTATAAATATCTTTTAGAAACCAATAACCAAAACGTTTCTTGAATAACATCATGCGATAGCTCCTTCATAATAAAGATATATTACACAGGCTGGTCTAGACGCGGCGGCGACTGGAGAGAGTAATTTATTGCTACGTTACTTTAATAAACATCAGGCTGGCGTAACAAATAATCACGTAAACAATAATCACCGTAACAATTATTCCGAGTGGTTCTTTGTTACGTATTTGGAACTTCTGGCGATGTAATTAATATGTTTACAGCTCTTTTATATTGTTATAAGAGTATATATGGCGAAAGAAATATTTTCTCGATAATGGTAATAAGCAGTGATAGCTCAGTGAGGAGTGGTAGGGACTGTCGAGACGAAAGTCGCAGGTTCGAAACCAGCTCCGAGAGCATACACCTCTGACTTTTCTAAGTTACGTGTGTATTAATTGTTAATTATCACTTGCTTTAAGGGTGAAGGAAACATCGTGAGGAAACCTGCATACCTGAGAAGTTCTGCATAAGAATTTCGAAGGTATGTGAAGTCTTCCAACCCGCATTAGGCCAGCGTGGTGGACTAAGGCCTAACCCCTCTCATTCAGTAGAGGAGGCCCGTGCCCAGCAGTGGGACGTATCTAATACAGGGCTAGTATTATTATTTTAATGGTAATTAAAATGAGGCCAGAATAATAACTGACTTTTGTAAACAGATAAAACAATTTGCAATAAAGTTATATAGACGTTTTTTTATTAGCCTGAATGATGGAGCGAGCAGGTCGCTCGCCTGATAAACCATTACGTCTATCTATATGTAATAATATAATACTAGCGCTGTATTATATACGTCCCACTGCTGGACACGGGCCTCCTCTACTGAATGAGAGGGGTTAGGCCTTAGTCCACCACGCTGGCCTAATGCGGGTTGGAAGACCTCACATACCTTCGAAATTCTTATGCAGAACTTCTCAGGTATGCAGGTTTCCTCACGATGTTTCCTTCACCCTTAAAGCAAGTGATAATTAACAATTAATACACACGTAACTTAGAAAAGTCAGAGGTGCATGCTCTTGGGGCTGGTTTGAACCTGTATCATTCTCGATAGTGCGTACCACTCCCCTGAGCTATTGCTGCTATGTCATAATATTAATATTATAATCCATTTGTTTATTATTTAGATGAGTGATATTTTATTTTCACTGAGATTGTTTATTTTTAATTCAAGTCTTTTATTGAGTATTTTTATTTTAATAGTTTGACGTCTTAAAACTACGCCACCGTGGTAGACTTAGGCTTAACCCCTTTCATTCAGTGTCCCGTGCCCAGGAGTAGGAAGTTTATAATACAGAGCTGGTAATTATTTTATAATTAAGAAATTCCAAATAAATTATATTTGGAAAATAGAATATAATAAACCTAATTAGATTAGTTACATCTTGTCCGTATTAATTAATCTCTAATTCGCAATAGCTAAGCTATTTCTACTCCACTGTACATACGACACCTCATTATAATTGTACACAAGTGATGTCTCAAGTAGAAGCAATGGCTTCGGCAGTCAAGTTTCAAATCCTCACGCCCTGGAGAGCCCTCGTGCGATCAATATAGAGTTTAAAGTTATACGGACAATTCCATTGCGCACGAGGGCTCTCCAGGACGTGAGGGTTTGAAACTTGACTGCCGAAGTGTGACGTCACCACACTTACCGCATATTATGTGACGTCACTTATGTGCATTTGAAACTAGTTCGATGTCATTAGGTTTTATTTAGCTTTTTGTCTACTCTGCGCGGGAAAATATTACGTATAAATAAATACCTCTTTCATAAAAAAAACATACGCACTCACGCCTGTAATCCCCGAAGGGGTAGGCAGAGGTGTAACCAGTACACCCACATTTCGCCGAGCGGTATCCCCGTCCCATGATGTTAGGGAGCGAGCCTATCGCCATACCGGGCACAAATTCCAGACTCCAGGCTGATATTAACCATTTCATAATAGAAAAACCCAATATCACTTTTACCCGACCCAGGGATCTTGGGGAATTTGTGCCCGGTATGGCGATAGGTTCGCCCCATATCACATAAGGGACGGAAATACGCTCGGCGAAATGTGGGTGTACTGGTTACACATCTGCCTACCCCTTCGGGGATTACAGGCGGGAGTGCGTATGTAACTTTATAATACTAGGGTTGTTTAGGCTAAACTCTCGTCGGTTAAGAGCACTCCGTTGATTTGAAGATTCATGACTGTAGTGTCAAGTGTAGTTGAGACTTGACATTCGAGTGTCGGATAGCGTCAAGAGTCTACCCGTGCCTAGTTAGTCACGTGAGGAAACAGGTTGATAGTAGGATATACAGTACTGCAATTAATAATAGGTCTTTACCAATGAAATTGCTATTCTGTACGAAACAAGTAAATAATTAAAATAAAATAAATACACCCAACAGTCACACACATAGTCCTGACCCCACACTAGGTAAACCTGTATCGTGGGTATCAGGAACTCCGAGGGACTTGAGGTCCCACAACACCCAGACCCGAGGCAAATATTTGTGGATTAGAGAACCATTCGTCTAGGTGCGGGAATCGAACCCACGCCCTCACGCTTCGCAAGCGGCTACTCGCCCGATGCGCCACAGAGGCTGTCAAGTATTTTGTACAATCTTTTTTATTTCTATTAATCAAAGCAACAATCCATGCTATCGATGTATCTTTGCAAGCGCAGTGGAAATTTATTGGTGCCCTTTTTAAAGAGATTGTCTGGACGGAAGGCAACGAGCAGCCCCCTCGCCTGATGGTAAGCGCCACGTCTGCCCATAAACAGAAGCAACACCACACAGAACTTTGAATTACAAAGCACTGTATGGCATTGGACGGCGCTCGTCATCCAGAGACATAAGATGTTAAGTCTCATAATGCCCAGTAATTTCACTGCCTTCAATGTCCTTTAAACCGGAACACAACACTGCTTACACACTGTTGCTTGCCGGCAAAAATAGACAAACCGGTGGTACCAATCCAGACGGGCTCTCGCATACGAGGGATCTACTACGTTGTTTGATCCAAGTCTGACTTTACTAACGAGAATGGTAGTTGTATAAAGTTTGGGCGGGATATATGGCAGTGGTCGGCCGTTCATTTTAATAGTTTCATAAATTACTTTAAACTTGTGTTTATTGTGAATTAGATAAGGAACAAACACATATAAACTTGGTAAGTTGAACACTCCCCATCAACTACTTTCGATGGAATTACAACGAATAAAAAAATAAAGAAGACTAAAATGTTTAATCGAACATTACTTAACTAAGTATGAACTAATAGTTTTATTAAACTTTTGGTCTAAACTCGTGGCTGTATAAAGGATATTCCTTTATTCAAAATAGAAAACACGTCATCAGCTGTATTTATATATAGCGTCTCGATTTTTGAGTGAAATGTTTCCAACTTTATTGCTCGAATTTTAAAGTAAAATTTATATTGACACATACATCACTGAAATTGTGTTTTTGGAGCGTGCTAGTGAACGTTGAAAGTTTTTATAATGGATTTTTCATATAAAGTTTTAAAATGAAATTGCTTTGTCAATCTATAATAATAATAAATAAATAAATACACCCAACAGTCACACACATAGTTCTGACCCCACACTAGGTAAACCTGTATCGTGGGTATCAGGAACTACGAGGGACTTGCGGTCCCACAACACCCAAACCAGAGACCAATATTTATGGATCACACAAACATTTGTCTCGGTGCGGGAATCGAACCCACGGCCTTTCGCTTCGCATCCGGCTTCTCGTCTACTGTTCCACGGACGCTGTATCTATATTGAACGAACTGTGTTTCAATACAAAATGCAGTTCAAAGCTTCGCTACGTGACGCTGTTTCGCAACATTCATCATCATCATCATCAGCCACAAGACGTCCACTGCTGAAGATAGGCCTCCCCTAATGCCTTCCAGACCGACCTGTTGGAAGCGGCCTGCATCCATCGGCTTCCTGCAACCCTTGTCAGGTCGTCGGTCCATCTTGTAGGTGGACGTCCTCTGTTGCGCTTTCACAACATTACGCAACGCTATACGAATACCCTTGTGTGGTGGTGTCAATTGCATTGTAGACGACTTGTACTCCTTTTGCAAAGGAAAATTACTGTGTTTTTTTATTGTTTAGGCCGGCAAACGAACAAGTGGGTCACCTGATGGTAAGTGATCTCCACCGCCCATGTACGCCTACGATACCAAAAGAATCATGGGTGCGTTGCCGACCTTAAAGGAAAGGGATAATTAAAGAATTGAGAAAGGGAGAGGGTTTGGGCCTCCGGATATCTCACTCACCGTACGAAACGCAGCAGCAAGCTGCTACTTTACGCCGGTTTTCTGTGAGACAATGGTAATGACCCGGACGAGCCGGCCCATACATGCCGTAGACAAGTGTCTACAGCGTGGCTCTACCACTGATAACACTGTGTACTGTATTGTTAAAAAAAATGCGTTTCCTCTTGAATCGCAGAGCTGTAGATAATTAGTCTACAGCATGAATGGGCCGGCTCGTCCCGGTCGTTACCACTGTCTCACAGAAAATCAACGTAAAATAGCAGCTTGCATTCGTACAGTAAGTGAGATATTCGGAGGCCTGAATCTGCCTCCCCTACCCAACCCCTTAATAATATTGATTTTAGTTTAGAAGTCGTCTAGTCAGTATTACAAAAAGTCCCGTGGGGAGTCTGGTAATCTCGACGAGCGTTATGGAGTAGCGAGTAGTTGAAAATTTTAAAATAGTTTGAAAATTTATTCTGATTATAATATCACTTTCTTCGTTTTCATTATTTTGTATAGCATATTTAATTTTTTTATAACTTATTATTTATCTATTATTCAGTACTCTGTAACATGACCGTTGTAAACTGCGATATAAATTATACAAATAATTTTAGCGTCTGAACAGGTTATACTTTATCATAGATGAGAACCATTTTCATTTCTGACATTAAACACCATTCCAATAGGTCCATTCGTTTTAGCGCTTCAAGCCACACACACACACACACCAAAGCGCACACGCACACACACATACACGCGCACACGCACACTCATTACTTCATTACTTTTAACACCTTTATTGTCAGGGATTAATAAGACCTATTTAACTTTAGTAACTTTGTCTCTAGAGGCCCGTGCTCAACAGTGTGGGACGTGTATAATACAGGGTTGGTATTATTATTATGTACAGTACTCTTTATTTTAAAAGGACTTTTCTTTTTTAAATATTACATTTCCAAAAAATAAACATATAAAAATATAAATGTGTCACCCTCCAATGGCGAGGCCTAGGACCCAAGCCATCGGTGGTTAGGACCCCAAAGTGAGGAACCTCCTCACAATGCGTGCCGTGTCCAATAACACCGCTTTCTGAATCTGGCTCCTGACCCAACGACCAATCGAGAGCCTCTGAAGGTGTTGATCGAGGCTCTTTGGTATTAGCCCATTAGCAGAAACGACTATCGGGACAATGATTGTCGAGTCAATAGTAATTATTATTATTATGTAACTTTTTGCATTCCTAATCGTAGCAAACAAACTTAAATGTAGGAAACATAATTTATTGTGAGAATTTAACGTTCCTGACAAATGTTTGTGTTGTAAAATATTTAAATAAAGTTCAATAACTGCCTCGGTGGCGCAGTTGTAATGTGTACGCGTTACGATTGAGGCCAACGCTGAGGTCTCGGGTTCGATCCCGGGTCGGGTAGTGGTGTTGGGGCTTTCTATTACGAAATACCCCAGTATCAGCCCGGAGTCTGGAATTTGTGCCCGGTATGGCGATAGGCTCGCCCCCTATCTCATTATGGGACGGAGATGCGCTCGGCGAAATGTGGGTGTACTGATTAAACCTCTGCCTACCCCTTCGGGGATTACAGGCGTGAGTCCGTATAAGTGCGTATATTGAATAAAAGATGTTTCTGACATGAGTGTTTTTTTTTTGACATGAGTGTTTATAATCGAGAGAGCAGTAACTAGGCAAGTAAAACAAAACAATATATATATATCTAAAAATAGAACATATAAAGATGACAGCCACAACAAAGGTTACATTTACAACAGTTTGTAGTACAATGTCTGTAGCTTTTATTAAGTATACCTATATTCCAGTATATGAAACAGGTATTTGTCATATTTTTTGTGGGTTCTAGAGAGACACAATGTATCACTGTCAAGTAAATGGTAGCATGAGTGGTAGAGCCACGCTGTAGGCACTTTTGTTTACAGCATGTATGGGCCGGCTCGTCCGGGTCATTACCACTGTCTCACAGAAAACCGGCGTAAAGTAGCAGCTTGCTGCTGCGTTTCGTACGGTGAGTGAGATATCCGGAGGCCCAAACCCTCCCCTTCCCAATTCCTTAGTTATCCCTTTCCTTTAAGGTCGGCAACGCACTATGACTCTTTTGGTATTGTGGGCGTACATGGGCGGTGGGGATCACTTACCATCAGGTGATCCACTTGCTCGTTTGCCGGCCTATGACATAAATAAAATCTATTGTCTATTTTTATTTGTCATGCAGCAGTGTCGAAGTAAGCGAGCATAGAATAGTAATTAGTAAGTACTCACGTGCGTAGGAGAAGGGCAGTCCGTCAGACCAGCGGAACTCCCCCTCATGGACGGCATCGGTCGCTCCGATCCAGTACACGTCGTCCACACCCCCTCCAGGTCTAAAGGTTAAAACAAATTCTATTCATTTTTAAGTCCAACCGAAATTTATTTTAGTTGTTATCTAATACTAGTCTTTGCTCGCGGCTCTGCCTGTGTGAACGGCCTTTTCCGGGATAAAAAGCCTTTGTTACTCAGTGATTATGCAGCTTTCTAACGGCAAAAGAATTTTTGAAATCGGTCCAGTACTTTTAAGTTTATTCGTTACATACAAATACAAATACAACAATACAAATCTTTCCTCTTTATAATATTAGTGTAGATTTATCTCATGGTTTTACGTTACGACATACCTAAATTATTTACAAAAGTACATTAGCAACTAAAGTTAAGCAAGGTGGTAGGTCCCTAAACCCCCACAGCCCGTTTGGGTAGGTACCCAGGTTAAACAGTGATGTTGTGTTCCGTTCTGAAGGACATTGAAGCCAGTGGAACTTACTTGGGATTATGGGACTTAATATCTAACGCAGCGGGGTGACTAGCGCAGTGTAGTGCCATTATTTATGGACAGGCGTTCCATCAGGCGAACGAACTGCTCGTCTCGTCATATATAATATAAAATACACTCACGCATGAATAAGCATCTGGTCCATTATTTGCTGTTGCCTCTCATTGACTACGCTCACCAGGTGTCCCCCAAGCCTCACGCACTCCGCCTCCGCCTGTCTCCACGCCCTTTTCGTTTCTCTCATGGCCGCTATACAAAAATCCCCTGACAACACCCATCCATACTCGCAATGCCCCACAACCTCTTCAATAGGCTTATCCATCCACCATACTTTCAACCACATCGCTGAAGAATTCTTCTTAGCTACAACACTTATGTTCAGTCTCACGGAATTACTCTCAGAAACAATTTGCACACTCCTTAAAGGATCTCCTGGTTGGGAGCAGTGATTCCACTTCGAATCTCCGTCTTGGAGACTCAGCTCCATGCCTCTGCACAAAGATTGGAGATCTTCATGAATTATGCTCGATAAGTCGTTGCTTCTCGACTCCATTGAACCTGTACCCATTTGGAGACGCAGGGCAACTCTATTTCCATAAGGAAGGTGGATGACATAGGAGCATTGTAGTTTCACTGTTGGGCCGACCTCGAACGAGCCGTTCCTATGCGTCAGGAGGACGTCGTGACAGTGGTCCACGAGACGGTAGGTCGCGGCGAACATCGGCCGGCCATGGAGCTCTATAGCTTGGTTCTTATTGGATGATGGGTACAGGAATCTCCTATTGGGGTACGGGACTTGTTCCAACTTCCCGCAAAGGGTCGGGGTGTTGGGGGCGAAACGTATGAAGCCTGCCGAGCAGGGGACGTTGAGTTTATGGAGCTCTATGAGGAGAGCGTGGCGCAGCGGAGGCTGTGGTAGGAGGAGGCGGCAGCCGTGGGCTCGCGGCAGCTGCCCTGAATGGACACGTCCAGCCCGCAAACCGCGGACGCGTATCGCACATTCTGAAACAAGAGATAAGTCTCATTAACTTGTGTGGGTTGTATTTATTAAGTAACTTTAATCAAATTTAATTAGAGAATTAATCAATTCTTCTGAGTATATTTTGTATCGTCACGCATAACTTCGCCAAATACCGACCGATTTAGATTATTATTTTTATTTGATGGTGACTACAATGGTGGACCATATACATTTGACAGGCATTTTGGACAGCCTCCGTGGCGCAGTGGACGAGTAGCCGGCTGCGAAGCGTGAGGCCGTGGGTTCGATTGCCACACCGAGACAAATGATTGTCTAATCCACAAATATTTGTTTCGGGTCTGGGTGTTGTGGGACCGCAAGTCCCTCGTAGTTCCCGATACCCACGATACAGGTTAACCTAGTGTGGGGTCGGGACTATGTGTGTGACTGTTGGGTGTATTTATGATTATTTGTTTAAGATCTAATGACGAATTTCGACGAAAAATGGGGAATTCCTTAACGGATAACAGTAAACGAATCGGGATTTGGGTTACAAGTCATTTTTTGACGATTTTTAATACATACCAATCGGGTATGTTGTGGAATCGTAGCTTACGTAAACCTTTGCTGCATCACGTGTAGAAGGGATTTAGAAGCAACTGAGGTATACTGCGCGATTATCTCCTCAGCTTACCAATTAAGTTACCTGCCGTATAATTCAAGCAAGCTCTGGAATGAACTCCCTGCAGCGGTGTTCCCTGAGCGCTATGACATGTCCTTCTTTAAACGAGGTTTAAAAAGAGTAATCCTTCGACGGTAGGCAGCGGCTTTGCTGTGCTCTGGCATTGCAGAAGTCTATGGGCGGCGGTGACTACTTACCATGAGGTGGCCCGTTTGCTCTTCTGCCTATCAAGGCAGTAAAAAAAAACAGCAGATTTGTGCATATTGATTATTTCCTCCTACCTGCCCTTCCCACTCGCAGTGGGGTCGGGTACGCGATATACTTTTCAACGCATGATACAGAAAGATTTGGTTTGTAGTTTTTACGATCGGCCGCCTACCTGACATCAACCCCTCTAGGAAAAACACACTTGAGCGGCTTTGAAGTTACCAATAGGTTAGATGTTGAAAATTTGACAGCCTTCATGGCGCAGCGGTCGAGTAGCCGGTTTTAAAATAAAAGACCATGGGTTCTATCTCCACACCGAGACATATATATGTGTGATCCAAAAGTACTTGCTTCGGGTCTGTGTGTTTGGGGGACCGTAAGCCACTCATAGTTCTTGATACCCACGACACAGGTTAATTTGGTATGAGGTCAGGACTCTGTGTGACTGTTCGGTTTTCTTAAATTGAAAAGTAAAATAATAATATTTCCCACAAAAATTCCCAGGAGTTCTTTTCGAACTAGCAAACTACCTGTTTCAGATTCAATTCTGAGAGCGATGCGTAGGAAGTTAAGAAAAAATATTATGAACGAAATGTATACGCGAAGTAATATGAATTACAAAAGTAAATTCCGGGAAAATATTTTATAATTCCATTATAAATATTAATGTGAAACGTCTGTTTCATATCCAGTTATGTTGGAACAAAGAAAAATCTGAAATAAGTTATGAGCCAGGTTGTAAGATAACAACTGTGTTATTTACTTCTTACGAAATATTTTCGAAGTAAACTTGATTTCAGACTACTATAAATTAATTTTATTGGTTACTTTATTATATTTTTTGTTACTAGCTTGAATGACGAGACTGCTTGATGGTCTTACAACTGAGGATGCTTAAGATTGGGTGAAGTAGAGGCGTCCTATTAGGAAGGTGGACCCTGGTAATAAGCAGAGATAACGCCAGGTAGGAAGAAAGAAAAGGAGCTTAAATGACGAGACGAGCAGGTCACTCGCCTGATGGTAAGCACCACACAGGACTTTGAATTAAAAAGCACTGGACTGTGCTCGTCACCCTGAGAGGCGTCATTATCGTGAGGGCCTTCTGAGCCTCTCAAGAGAAACGGGCCGCAAAGCGGCATTGCGCAGAGGCAGTGCCGGTAGCAATCCAGAGTGGACTCAGGATCCCCTGCGACCATATCAATTGCGTTGAAGAAGGCCACACCAGGTATTTTGTCGATTTGGCAGTGTAAAGATTTTAGTGAGGGATCCAGCGGTGGTTTGGGATAAAACAACTGGGTTGGAAGAATATTGAGTCCGGCATAACCATCTCATCAAGGTTAATCAGGTATCAAATAAATGGTAGAATGAGTGGTAGAGCCACGCTGTAGACACTTTTATCTACAGCATGAATGGGCCGGCTCGTCCGGGTCGATACCACTGTCTCACAGAAAACCGACTTAAAGTTGCAGCTTGCTGCTGCGTTTCGTACGGTGAGTGAGATAGCCGGAGGACTAAATCCTCCTCCCCTTCCCAATCCCTTAATTATCGCTTTCTTAAGGTTGGCAACGTGCTCATAATTTTTTGGTTTTGTCGGGCACATGGGCGGCGGAGTTCACTTATTAGGTGACCCACGTGCTCGTTCGCCGAACTATACTATAAAAAAAATCAATTTCCGCGCGGAAAAAAGGCTACTTGTGTTCTAAGTTTCCTCTACATACATACAGCAGCTAAGGCGTGATTGATTAATAAACTTCCAAACCCACAAACATAAAATTTTATCATGTTTGTTAGCGTATTATCTTAATATTGGTATATTGAGGGTGTTTGAGAAAGCAATGTTGGGTACACCGAAATAATAATGGTGCGATATAGTTGTGGAAGGGAAGTTAAATGGTATAAAAGAGGTTCTCGCCAGAACTGCAGGTCTTTTGCCCGTCAGTCAGACAGTCTCCAGTTCATTAAGATCAGAGGTCAGTCAATAGTCCAAGTGTTCATTACGCGGTAGCTCTGCTGGTTTACTATTCGGTCTTAGCTATAATTAGAGTCTCTAGAGAATCCTGACATGGGGTTGTGGTCTGTAAAGCAGTAACATTGTAAAAGTAACCAATAAACCATGAGTTAAGTGATTACTGTCGTTTGGTATTACTCGTAATAAAATAATACTCGTCTCACGTAACTTCTAACATTTTTAATTACAGCAAGTGGATAGATAATAACATACATACATACACACTCACGCCTATGTCCCATAGGGGTAGGCAGAGACTATTGAGTACCACAAGCTACGATCCTGACACACCTCTTTCGCCTCTTCCACATTCATACATCTTCTCATACATTTTCGTCGGTTGAGGGTACTCGTGACGTGCCCTTTTCGGAGAATGTCATTTATTTGATCCGCATATGTTCTCCTCGGGCGCCCTCTTCCAACCCTACCATTCACATTATACCTTTAAAAGTAAGGATAAATACCTTTCGTAAATCGTCTTTCATCCATCCTTTCATAATAACATCAGATTATATCTACATTATTATCAATATCATCGCAATACATAGTTAATTATTTACATTATGTCTATTTTATTAATCAACATTTTTTTTTGTCTAATTACCTTTTACTATAATATATAAATAAGAGAGAGAGAGAGAGAGAGAGGAGAGGCCTATGTCCAGCAGTGGACTGCAACGGGCTGATGATGATGATGATGATATATAAATAATAATAATTAAATGGTTATTTTAATTGTAATAATATTTTTAATTGAAATGTTTGTGCTAATTATTAATGTCCTTTATCATCTACTGTTACTCTAAAATAGCTTTATATAAGTGGACACTTTATTGATTTATGTATTTTAAGTTACGTTACCTAGTTTATAAGAGTAAAGATATTGTATGTTTCCCAAATAAAATAAAATAAAATACAGCGGCTGTAATGTTGTGATTTTTTAGTGCAAACATGGCCTTTGTGTAAACTACAATGTCGTGCAGAGCAAACAGTTGTATCGCCTGGTAACATTGTTTGTTCACTAGCAATTACCCACACTGTGGATCTACGTAGAGATGTAGAAGGGAGACTAGTTAGTTTTTGAAATTGGTTTGAATAAAAAATGATTTTATTGCCATCCATCAGTCCCGGATCTAGGGGGGGGGGGGGGGGGGACACGCAGAACAAGCAGAAAACACAGCAGTGAGCTCCCAATGACGGAGCGCTCTCTTATAATTCAACTGTCACCCCACCAGGCGTACAACTGGTTTATCTACCCTACGATGACTATCAAATAAATCCTCTAATTACCGTCTTTATTTTTTAAAGCACAGGCCGGGGTATGAGCAAGTACGTCATCAGTGGTAAGTGATCTATATCGTCCATAAATTCACTTGTCGTTTTTAGTGAGACAAACAATAGTTCCACTACCCTTTAATCAGCTAAGGTCATGGCTACGCCACAGAACGCTTGAACAACATGCAGATCAATGGGCAAACACCAGTGCGTGCAGACAATCCCGGGAAACGGTGCCACACCCGGATGCACGTTTAACAAAGCGCCTGCTATCCTTAGACAGGACATCCCTACGTATAATCGTAGGCAATATTACAGGACATTGCCCACTTAACAAACATTTATATGTTCTAGGTATAACCGACAGCCCCTTATGTAGGGGATGTCTGTCGGCTGATGAAACAGCTTCACACGTCATCCTGGAATGTGAAGGTGTAGCTACACAACGGGCGGAAATCCTCAATACACCGAGGTCACTCCGAGAAGCCTGTGGAGACACCAGGAGGATCCTGCGCTTCTGGTCGGAGTTAGGCTGGCTAGATCTCTAGCCGGCACAAACTTCACGCACAATGGCCCGACATTCAACGGGCTAAGTGCGGAGAAAAGGAGCCCACAATCAAAAATAGTGAGACAAACAGTTAACCTTGTTCGCGTGGGTCCATTCATGCTGTAGATAATAGTGTCTAGAGCAATTTGTCTGCAGTAAGATTTAAAATAGAGAGGCGGCGCACGTCTAGTTTAGAAGATGACTAATCTAGACAGACGTTATGCAGTCACAAAGCATCAGGCTAATCAGGCTTATTCATACCATCATGGATTACAATAGCATCACATCTAGAATTCCGTATGAACGTGTTGTATCCGCTGAATAATTCATAGCACTCGGAACAATCTGGATATCGCTGGTTATATGATCAGTTTGAAGAGCTCGTAACTTAGCAAAGTGGGGGATCAGTTGAACGTGGTTACGTAAAAAGGATTCAACCAACAGCTAGTTCAAATGGAGATGTTAATGTTATTTTGCTAAATTCCTTAACTTCTACTAATTTTATTAACCGACTTCAAAAAAGGAGGAGGTTCTCAATTCGACTGTATATTTTTGTTTGTGTATAACTTTCGACTGGGTGAACTGATTTTGGATGATTATTTTATTCGAAAGCTGGTGCTTCCCTTGTAGTCCCATTTAAATTTGGTTAAGATCTGACGATGGAGACCGGAGTAAAAATAAAACTCCTCAACGATCAACAGTACACTCGTCGCGATTGTGTTATTGTATTAGAATTTAGATGCTATTGCTGTAACTACCACTAAAAAATTAAAAATAAAATAAGTGACAACAAAACCTAGAAACCGACTTCAAAATAAAAACACTGAAAAGTCAAAAATAACAATTTTATTAGGTCTCTTTGGAGTTGGAGCAATTTTATTTGACCGGCAGCGACATAGGTACTACGTTTATGTTTAAATATAATCAAATTCCGAATTATAAAAAGATCTGTAATTTGTAAATATGCAAACAGTGATAGCAGTGATAGCTCAGCGGGGAGTGGTATGGACTGTCGAGACGAAAGTCGCAGGTTCGAAACCAGCCCCAAGTGCATACACCTCTGACTTTTCTAAGTTATGTGTGTATTAATTGTTAATTATCACTTGCTTTAACGGTGAAGGAAACATCAACAGGAAACCTGTATACCTGAGAAGTTCTTCATAAGAATTTCGAAGGTATGTGAAGTCTACCAACCCGTATTAGGCCAGCGTGGTGGACTAAGGCCCAACCCCTCTCATTCAGTAGAGGCCCGTGCCTAGCAGTGGGACGTTAGAGCTAGTATTATTATTATAATTTGTAAATGGCTGCAAAAATATTCAAACACAGCTAAGAACCATCATGATGATTTGAGTGGTAGAGCCACGATGCGGACAGTTTTGTGTACAGCGCCAATGGGCCGGCTCGACCGGGTCATTACCACTATCTCACAGAAAACCGGTGTAAAGTAGCGGCTTACTGCTGCGTTTCATACGGTGAGTGAGATATCCGGAGGCCCAAATCCCCTCCCCTTCCGAACCCCTTAATTATACCTTTCCTTTAAGGTCGGCAACGCACCCATGATTCTTTTGGTATTGTGGACGTACATGGGCGGTGGAGATCACTTACCATCAGGTGACCCAATTGCTCGTTTACCGGCCTATACTATAAAAAAAAACTTTGGTGGAAGCATAACTGGTCTAGGAATATTAATGGGTCAGTAACAAGATACAAGTTTCGCAAACACCATTATCTTCTCCCGAAATAGTCGTAGTAGGCTTTGAGTTTCAGACCACGTATGATCTGTTTGATGATAGTTTAAGACAAAAATAAAATGAAATTTTTCCAACAAAATCAGTCCACAATTGGCGGAGAAATCGATGTACACACATACATAAAAATAGTAACAAAATAAACTCGCCGAATTGAGAACTTCCTCCTATTTTCCAATATTCAAGCTGCTTTCATCCTCACAAAGCAAGCAACCCCAAATGGGAATGCTAGTCTCGAATGACATCACTAGAAGATGTTCCCGTTTATTGTAGACGTACTTACGTATTCATTTATGCTTATTGTATGAAATATAACATGTAGAGATTGCTTGTTTGTGTCATAATGCGTTTTAATAAGATGTTATAGAAGGGATTTAATAAAACATATATGACGTATATTAATATTTATAGATTACTAGCTTTTGCTCGTGTCTTCGCCTGCGTGAATGTCTTTTCCGGGACAAAACGCACCCTTCCCTTCCCCAACCTATCTACTTACTAAACTTTATTAAAATCCGTTCAGCCGATTAGCCGTGAAAACGTAGTAGTATTACTTTCGCATTTGTAATATTAGTATGGATATCAATAATATATTTTAACATCTCCAGAGGCTCGCAATTGGTCGTTGGGTTAAGAGCCAGATGCAGAAAGCGGTGTTATTGGACATGCCACGCATTGTGAGAAGGTTCCTCACTCTGGGTCCTAACCGCCAGTGGCTTGGGTTCTAGGCCTCGTCATTGGAGGGTGATGTTATTTTATATACAACGTGTTATAGAAAGCGGCGGGCAAATTTTAGCAATGTAAAGTGTAGGATATAAGTATTTATCTCCCATAGTACCAAATTCGATTGCATTGCTAGTACAATAATTATAGAATTTTCTTTTTTATCGAATGAGTAACATGTCGATATCGACTTTCAACTTATGACAACACTAAATGGTAAACAATGATACTATAGACCTCCTTTCATTCAATTATTTTATAATTAAAAAAACATTAAAGAAATGATTAAACAATTGTCAAATGTCAATATTTATTTGACGCAGTGAGTTCGGCAAGTTCTGATTTTATGGAGTATGATTACGAGTTAAAAAATGATGTTGTATTTGACTAAAAACAAGTATTAGGTATGTGTTGGTGTAACCGATAAAAGTTTTTAAGAGGATCGTCGACTGTAATAAGCCAAATTCATAGATGGAAGATCCGTAAATGAAGTCTTTAAAATGCTTCTAGAGGATGGTACCTATTTGTCTTCAACACACAATCTCTTTCAGGTGTTAATTTGTGTTTAAATTAGAAGTTACTTACGTATGCCCGTAGCATTACGTACATCTCATTCAAGTTTATTAAAAAGTGAGTGTCGTACATAATAATTAATAGTGATGTCATCAATCTGATCGATCTTTAAACGAGTGATTAAATTTTACGTGAAATTTTCGGATGTCTTGGTTTTGAAAAGATCCGTACATAAGTACTACTTCTAAGGTGTATGTAATGACCTTAAAATATGACCACACCTTTCTGTAACACGTTGTATATTTATTTTTCAATCTAATATTTAAAATGTATAAAATAAAGAGTACTATACATGGATATATTTTCAGTGGTAGAGCCACGGTGTAGACAGTTTTGTCGGCTTGGCTGGGTTCTTACCACTTTCTCACAGAAAACAGACTTAAAGCTTGCTGCTTCATTTTATACGATGAGTGAGATATCCGGGGTCCCAAATCTCTTTCTCGATCTCTTAATTAATTGTGCCTTTCCTTTAAGAGCGACACAGACCTCATGATTCGTCTGGTATTTCGAGCGTTTATTGTCGGCAGAGACCATTTATCATCAGGTGACCGACGTGCTCGATTGCCGGCCTAGACTATAAAAAAAATGTCGGATTTATTTTGGTTAATAAAACGGGTTTTGATATTTATCTGGGAAAAGAAATATTAAATTTTTGTCAAATGTCAATATTTATTTGACGCAGTGAGTTCGGCAAGTTCTGATTTTATGAAGTATGATTACGAGTTAAAAAATGATGTTGTATTTGACTAAAAACAAGTATTAGGTATGAGCCTCTATGCCTAGCGTATGTGGACTACGAAAAAGCTTTTGACACCGTCGAAACCTGGGCTGTTCTGCAGTCCATGCAGAGATGCCTCATTGACGACAGATATGTCCAGGTGATGAGATGTTTGTATGAAGCCGCATCAATGACCGTCCAAGTACAGGAACATAGCACAAAGCCAATCCAACTGCGTCGTGGGGTAAGACAGGGAGATGTAATATCTCCGAAACTGTTTACTACCGCGTTGGAGGACGCTTTTAAGACGCTTGATTGGAAAGGACGGGGCATCAACCTCAACGGCCAGTACATCTCTCACCTGCGATTCGCGGATGATATTGTCGTCATGGCAGAATCTCTGCAGGATTTGGAAGGAATGCTGAACAGCCTTAACCATTCTTCAAGACGAATAGGTCTCGGGATGAATCTCGATAAAACTAAGGTTATGTTTAACCGCCACATTCTCCCAAGACCTGTAGTCGTGGGTGATGCCACTCTCGAAGTTGTGCAAGAATACGTTTACCTTGGCCAAATTATCCAACTGGGCAGGCACAACTTCGAGAAGGAGGTGGATAGAAGAATTCGGTTGGGCTGGGCGGCATTCGGGAAGCTACGTAACATTTTCGAGTCGTCGATCCCTCAATGTTTAAAAACGAGAGTTTTTAACCAGTGCGTCCTACCCGTAATGACCTACGGAGCTGAAACGTGGACACTGACCAGCGGACTGGTCCACAAGTTCAAAGTAGCTCAGCGTGCTATGGAGCGAGCAATGCTTGGAATTTCTCTGGTGGATAGAATTCGGAATGAAGTCATCCGCCAGAGAACTAAGGTCATCGATATTGCTCGCAAAATTAGCACGCTGAAGTGGAAGTGGGCCGGTCATGTCTGCAGACGGACAGATGGTCGGTGGAGCAGACATGTGCTGGAGTGGAGACCACGGTTAGGCAAACGTAGTGTGGGACGCCCTGCTGCACGGTGGACCGACGACTTGAAAAAGATGGCGGGTAGCGGGTGGATGCGGGCTGCTCAAGACCGGGATGGTTGGCGCTCACTTGGGGAGGCTTACGTCCAACAGTGGACGACAACAGGCTGAGATAATAAAAAAAAAAAAGGTATGTGTTGGTGTAACTGATAAAAGTTTTTAAGAGGATCGTCGACTGTAATAAGCCAAATTCATAGATGGAAGATCCGTAAATGAAGTCTTTAAAATGCTTCTAGAGGATGGTACCTATTTGTCTTCAACACACAATCTCTTTCAGGTGTTAATTTGTGTTTAAATTACAAGTTACTTACGTATGCCCGTAGAATTACGTACATCTCATTCAAGTTTATTAAAAAGTGAGTGTCGTACATAATAATTAATAGTGATGTCATCAATCTGATCGATCTTTAAACGAGTGATTAAATTTTACGTGAAATTTTCGGATGTCTTGGTTTTGAAAAGATCCGTACATAAGTACTACTTCTAAGGTGTATGTAATGACCTTAAAATATGACCACACCTTTCTGTAACACATTGTATATTTATTTTTCAATCTAATATTTAAAATGTATAAAATAAAGAGTACTATACATGGATATATTTTCAGTGGTAGAACCACGGTGTAGACAGTTTTGTCGGCTTGGCTGGGTTCTTACCACTTTCTCACAGAAAACAGACTTAAAGCTTGCTGCTTCATTTTATACGATGAGTGAGATATCCGGGGTCCCAAATCTCTTTCTCGATCTCTTAATTAATTGTGCCTTTCCTTTAAGAGCGACACAGACCTCATGATTCGTCTGGTATTTCGAGCGTTTATTGTCGGCAGAGACCATTTATCATCAGGTGACCGACGTGCTCGATTGCCGGCCTAGACTATAAAAAAAATGTCGGATTTATTTTGGTTAATAAAACGGGTTTTGATATTTATCTGGGAAAAGAAATATTAAAATTATCACTACTAAATTCAAAAAGGACTTCTATCTCTTTTCATCCGATATCTTCCACATATCTCCATCTCCCTCGCACACCCGTGTTAATTAAACGCCAGCGGAAGCTGAAAAAGACTGGAGTATTTCTCATTACGACACATTTTCCATTCAAAGAGAATTCATTTTATGTTTCATGATGATAACTTTGTCGTTAATTTTTTTTTTTGTATAGGCCGACAAACGAGCAAGTGGGTCACCTGATGGTAAGTGAACACCACCGCCCATGTACGCCCACAATACCAAAAGAGTCATGGGCGCGTTGCATACCTTAAAAGGAAAAGGAAAGGGATAAAATTAAGGGATTGGGAAGGGGAGGGGATTTAGGACTCCGGATATCCCACTCACCATACGAAACGCAACAGCAAGCTGCTACTTTCTATTCTAGTTTCAACAGCCGATCATTTTACTAAAACGTGAAAATTAAACAACGCTTATTAAAGTTAAAATGGTACAGAATAATAATGTTTATTTAGGACATTGTATGAGCTGTTTTGCTTATTTTCCTGTTTTTCGTACAAATAAATACATACATACGCATTCACGCCTGTAATCCCCGAAGGAGTAGGCAGACGTGTAACCAGTAGGTACACCCATATTTCGCCGAGCATATCTCCGTCCCATGATGTGATAAGGGGCGAGCCTATCGCCATACCGGGCGCAAATTCCAGACTCCGGGCTGATACTGAGCATTTCATAATAGAAAAACCCAATACCACTTTACCCGACCCGGGGATCGAACCTGAGACCTCAGCGTCAGCCTCAGTCGTAACGCGTACACATAACAACTGCGCCACCGAGGCAGTCTATAATACATAATGTGGGAAATTCGTTCGGAATCGAAGATATGTCAGACTCACCAACCTAGACTACCCCAATCGACTCAACCCCGCGGTGTTCTGGATACTTTTGAGCCTGAACTTGTGACCGAGACAGGGAGATCGTGACGTGAGTCAGACGATAGCGATACTCATAGCATGTTTTTTTAACCGACTTCAAAAAAGGAAGAGGATTTTTTTTTTGCTTTTTATGTATGTACATCGATTTCTCCGCCAATTGTGGACCGATTTTATTGGAAAAAAATTCACTCGTTACAATTTAGCTGCGATGTGGTCCCATATAAATTTTGTTAAGATCTGATGACGGAGTGTGGAGTAAAAAAATAAAACTCCTCAACGGACAACAGTACACTCGTCGCGATTGTGTTATTGTATTGGAATTTACATGCTATTGCTGTAACTACCACTACTCGAAGTCTGTTTCTAAGTTTTGTTAAATGTTATTATTATGTTTGTATCATGGTATGGCAATATGACATTGTGACATACGGCAGTGTGCACACTGGACCTGATGACAGTACAGTCCAAATATAATGTCAGCTAAGAGATATTGCGTCCCTCAACAGTCGGAAGAATTATGCCGGCCTGAAGTTACTGGATTCGCCTAAACGGTGCGTTTTTTAACCCATTTAGTGGTAGAGCCTCGCTGTAGACAGTTCTGTCTAAGTATGAATGGGCCGGCTCGTCCGGGTCGTTACCACTGTCTCACAGAAAACCTGCTGCGTTTCGTACGGTGAGTGAGATATCCGGAGGCCCAAATCCCCCTCCCCTTCCAAATCCCTAACTTATCCCTTTCCTTTAAGGTCGGCAACGCGCCCATGATTATTTTAGTTTTGTGGGCGTACATGGGCGGTGGAGATCACTTACCATCAGGTGATCCACTTGCTCGTTTGCTGGCGTATACTATAATAAAATATATGCTGTGGTCACTATCCAGTCGGCTAAAAAATTAATCAGGTAACACCAGGTCACGGTAGGTCATGCACCTCAAAAATGGCCTTTAGTCGAAGGCCACGGAGTACGCAACTGCAGCCTCGAGAGATGCTCTTTAAATAGGGTCAATCGTGGTCTGAATAACTGAACTCTTAGACAAAGCATCGGTTCTGTGTTATATCTACTTCGTATGGTTTGTAGATGATATTTTTAGCAGAGGACTTTTAAAATGGCTCTATGGATCGAAATAAGATGACAAGAAACGTAACTCAAGCAAAAATTACTCCACCAAAACTCTGTGCTATAAAAAAGGGTGTGCTATAAAAGTCTGTGCATAATAATATCTCGTTTTACCTATATTCATAATATATTGTAATTTGGTGATCTATTTTTTTTATAGTATAGGACGGCAAACGAGGAAGTGGGTCACCTGATTGTAAGTGATCTCCAACGACATGTACGCCCACAAAACTAAAATAATCATGGGCGCGTTGCCGACCTTAAAGGAAAGGGATAACTAAGGGATGTTTTCTGTGAGACAGTGGTATCGACCCGGACGAGCCGGCCCATTCATGCTGTAGACAGAACTACAGAACTGTCTACAGCGTGGCTCTAATTCTACTATTATTACAAATATGAAAATTCGGGTGTTTGGATGAATTTGGACGTTTGTAAGTCAATCACGCTTTAACAGGTGAACGGTTTGCGATGGAATTTGGCACACAGGTAGACCATGACCTGAATTAGGACATAGGCTACTTTTTATGCTGGAAAAGGGCATTCACGCGGGCGGAGCCGCGACCAAAAGTTATGTTCCACGTCTTGTTTAACTAGGTAGTAGTTCTCGAATGCGAGAATCCGTCTGGGTGGTAATAAGAATGCGGCGGCTTTACCACTAATAAAGTGTACAAAGTAATAAGGTAGTTAACTTTTTTTATTTAAATTAATAAGTTACGGTACTCAAAACCTATTGCAGAAAGAATTTTATAAATCCGTCCAAATATAAATAAGTTAAAAGCCATTCCAATCTGGTAGAAGGGGTAATTGTCAAACGACAGACGACGCAAACTTTGACGTCACCGTGTAAAATGGCCATTACGGTGCAAGCATGCAAGCGAGATGGTGTGATATCCCCATTACGCACCCACTTTTCCTCAAACCAATATTTAAAGTCATAATTTTGGGCTCATTTCTGATCCAATTTTGATAATGTTTTAACAAAAGGGTTTCTTTTGCTTATTATTTTATGTTGCTCATAAAATGATGTATTAAATTCAACATAGAAAACTATCTTATTCAAACTTATGATTGATGTTGATTCTGTTTATAGGCGGGCGTAGCGCTAACTATGAGGCGAGCGACCTGATCCTTTTCTCTTTTTAATTCTGTGTACTATTTTTTTCTCGGAATAGACCCCTGTGCCTGAGGGAAACATGAGAAACGTAGCTGTGGCTGGAAGAGAACGCGACTCCAACCGTAATTGGAAACAGATAAATAATTATTTAGAAGAAATGTACACTAGTAAGCATGTTACGAAGAAAAAACAGTACTGATTGAAATAAGTATATTACTTTGCTAATGATTACAATCGTACTTGACCAGCGTTTCCACTTAAAAGTTCCAATCTCTGAGTAAGTGTAGCGCAATTCAAGAATACTGTCGACCAACTACAGACGATCTGTCCTAGCAACACAGTCGGATTTGGTTCTACGGGGATGAAATACTTATATCATACACTATACGTTGCTTAAATCTATCCCTATCACATCATGTGACGGAGATATGCTCGGTGAAATGTGGGTGTACTGGTTACATCACTGCCTACTCCTTCTGGGATTACAAGTGCACGTATCGCTGGCAACAAACAGACGGCGCCGGGTAAAAGACGAGAAAGGAAGCGAGCGACCGCCGCATCGCCGCGTCGCAGTTGCCATGAGTACGAAAGTCCGTGGATATATTATTTACTAGCTTTTGCTCGCGGCTCCGCCCGCGTGAATAGACTTTTCCGAAATAAAACGTAGCCTATAACCGTCTCCAGGGTCCCATCTGTATCTACATCAATATTCAACAAAATCGGTTCAGTGATTTAGGCGTGAAAGCGTAACAAACAAATAGATATTTTTTTCATAAAAGTATCCTATGTTACTTGTTATACCTCCAAGAATATGTGTACAAAGTTTCATGATCGGTTAAGTGGTTTTCGCGTGAAAGCGTAACAACAAACTTACATTCACATTTATAATATTAGTATGATTTTACGTACTCCTCCCCTTCCCTCTATATCATTCCCTCATTGTTGACTCCGTGCAAGGATTCTAGCAATGATTTTTCTCCATTTGCTACGGTCTTCGGCTTGATGGACTGCGACGTTGACTGGTTTCTCCAGCTGTTCTGACATCTTGTCAGACCAACGTTTCGGGCTCCTTCCTCTAGGTCTTTTGCCTTCTATTTTCCCTGTTATTAATAACTTTTCCATGTTGTCGGCAGTTCTTCGCGGGATATGTCCAAAGTATTAAATGTACTTGACGCAGGCAGGTAGAAGACAGGCGTTTGATACGGTCAAGATTTTACATACGATATATCGTAAAAAGTAGGTCGATTTCTAAGATGATTCTCATATTTTTTTATAACAGAGTTCAGCAAATATTGTAATATATTATGGATTCACTGAGATTGAAACAAAAAAAAATATTGCCCTCCTCACTCGGAAACATTAGATATTAAGTCTCATAATACCCGGTAATTTCTCTGGATTTAATGTTCTTTCAAACCGGAACAAAACTGCTTACTCATTGATGCTTGGCGGCAGTTTGTGCTTACATAGCCTAGCGCAGCCCTTTATTAAACTGTCGCACTGCTAGGTACAGGTTTTTTTTATAGCATAGGCCGGCAAACGACCAAATGGGTCACCTGATGGCAAGTGATCTCCACCGCCCATGTAAGCCCACAATACCAAAAGAATTATGCGTGCGTTGCTGAACTCAAAGGAAAGGGATAGTTAAGGGATTGGGTAGGGGAGGGGGATTTGGCCCTCCGGATATCTCACTCACCGTACGAAACGCAGCAGCAAGCTGCTACTTTACGTCAGTTTTCTGTGAGACAGTGGTAACGACCCGGACGAGCCGGCCTATTCATACTTTAGTCAAAAGTGTCTACAGTGTGGCTCTACCACTCACTAGGTTTTCTCATTACCCCCATCTACGATCTAAAGCAGGAAAATTAAAGTAATACTCGTAAATTAAGAGTCCTGTAATAAAACCTGGTCACCCTATCGCCTGTGAAGCCATACGAGGAGGTATCCCCCGACCGCGGAAACAACCCAAAGCTTTTACTGTACCAAATAATATTTCACTGTTTTGTTTCGATCGCTTTACAGTTAATATTAACTGGAATTGCGGAACGACCCTTGTCATGTTCAATGGGTTTAAAAGATTTTGACACTTGAGTTTTCATAGCTTTTATTGTTGTATTTCAGTTGGTACCATATAAGATGCGGTAAATGGGTTTAATTTTTTTTTATTAGCTTGATTGACGAAACGAGCAAGTCGTCCGCCTGATGGTAAGCGCAACGTCTGCCCATAAACAAATACAACACCACACTGAACTTTGAATTACAAAGCACTGCATGGCATTGGACTGCGCTCGTCACCCAGAGACATAAGATGTTAAGTCTGATAATGCCCAGTAATTTTACTGGCTTCAATGTGCTTCAAACAGGAATACAACAGTGCTTACACACTACTGCATGGCGGCAGAAATAGACAAAGCGGTGGTACCAACCCAGAAGGCCTCCCGCATACGAGGGGCCTACCACCTTATGCCAGAAATAAATTATTATATTCAACATATGAGAGTCATGGTTGATAATGACATAATGACAGCCGCCGTGGCGCAGCGGGCGAGTAGCCGGTTGCGAAGCGTGAGGCCGTGGGTTCGATTCCCGCACCTTGACAAATGTTTGTCTGATCCACAAATATTTGTCTTGGGTCTGGGTGTTGTGGGACCACAATTCCCTCGTAGTTCTTAATACCCACGATACAGGTTAACCTAGTGTGGGGTCAGGACTATGTGTGTGACTGTTGGGTGAATTATTATTATTATTATTATTATAATTATCTTGGACTGCAGTGTGCCAATATAGTAAAAGGAATTTTTACTTGCCAGAATAAAAAATAGTTACATACATACATACGCACTCACGCATGTAATCCTCGAAGGGGTAGGCCGAGGTGTAACCAGTACATCCACATTTCGCTGAGCATATCACCGTTCCATGATGTGATAGGGGGCGAGCCTATCGCCACACCGGGCACAAATTCCAGACTCCGGGCTGACACTGAGTTTTTTTTTGTTTTTAAAACCAATATCATTTTTACCCGACCCGGGGATCGTACCCGAGACCTCAGCGTCAAGCCTCAGTCGTAACGCTTACGCATTACAACTGCGCCACCGAGGCAGTCGCTAAAAATAGTTATCTCTCAAAAAGCGTGA
Organism: Mimas tiliae; assembly: GCA_905332985.1. NCBI lineage: Eukaryota > Metazoa > Arthropoda > Insecta > Lepidoptera > Sphingidae > Mimas > Mimas tiliae. Next base: position 1,889,115 of record HG995249.1, read on the forward strand.
AGACGAAATAAAAACGTCACAAACAACTTCACCGTGGTCCACTTGGGAATTTATGAATGTATATAAGTTTTCTAATGCGCTTTACCCTTTGGATCAGGAGCGTGACAATATTCATTCCATTCTCAACTGTATTTTATGATAGTAAAGGTGCATTTTCGTGGATGGAATGAGCAGTTATTGCTGTTTAGTATATAAATAGGTTATTTCGGTTAGATGGATGTGACATTTATTGTCCAGGAGCTGTGGTGTACCTATTGGAGGTAGATATTTTATTTTTTATTTTATTTTATAATACAAAATACAGATTACAATTATTGCAAAGATATGAGATAAAATTATACAGTTATGAACTAGATTGTAGTCCAAAAAATATGTGTTCATAGAAAAGTTATGTAGAAGAGTGTTACAAATATTTAGAATTACATGAAAACAGGTTAAGTTACCAATAAAGAAATTGCTAATTGAATGAGGTTGTGTTTGAGGCAACGAGACTCGGTGCTGGTGGTGATGAGTCCGGGCCATCAGGTTTGGGATAGAGGACATCCTTTAGTGTTCTAATGTATGATGCAAATATAGGAGTGAAGATATCGAGTTCTAAGTTATTACTAGCCAATTCATTAAACTGACGAGCCATCCTGACCAGGGGATTGTAAAATGAAATATTATTTTTATAAGTCTGTAAAACGAAAAGGTTTGTTTGATTGGACCTACGCGTGCTATACTTAATATTACATATACATACATACGCACTCACGCCTGTAATCCCCGAAGGGGTAGGCAGAGGTGTAACCAGTACACCCACATTTCGCCGAGCGTATCTCCGTCCCACAATGTGATAGGGGGCGAGCCTATCGCCATACCGGGCACAAATTCCAGACTCCGGGCTGATACTGAGCATTTCGTAATAGAAAAACCCAATACCACTTTACCCGACCCGGGGATCGAACCCGAGACCTCAGCGTTAGCCTCAATCGTAACGCATACGCATTACAACTGCGCCACCGAGGCAGTCTTATATTATATTAGATAATAAGAAGTATGTCATCTACTCGTATGCCGAATAACATTTCATAATTTTTTCTTAAAGTATAGGCTGGCGGGACGGAAATACGTTCGGCGAAATGTGGGTATATTGGGTACGGCTCTGCCTGCCCCCTTCGGGGATTACAGGCGTGAGTGCGTATGTGTGTATGTATAGGCCGGCAAACGAGCAAGTGGGTTACCTGATTGTAAGTGATCTCCACCGCCCATGTAAACCCACAATACCAAAAGAATTATGGGCACGTCGCCGAATAAAAAGAAAGGGATAATTAAGGGATTGGGAAGGGGATGAGAATTTGGGCCTCCGGATATCTCACTCACCGTACGAAACGAGGCAACAAGCTGCTACTTTTTCTGTGAGACAGTGGTAATGACTGTGGACAAAACTGTCTACAGCGTGGCTCTACCACTTGGAAAATGCAGTCGCCTCTCGGTTAGGTCTCGGGTTCCATCCTCGGGTCGGATAAAAGTGATATTGGGTTTTTCTTCCATGAAATGCTTAGTATAAGACCGGAGTATTGAATTGTGCCCGGTATGACGATAGGCTCGCCCCTCATCGCATTATTGAAGTCGCTAGAAAGTTGGTTAGAACTTAGAAGATAATGTATTTTTTTGTAATTCAAATTCTTGAGTCTTTTTTGCACTTATCCTATGCTAACCGGCATGTGCAACTTTTGGACTCAATGATATATTTGTCGAGGGAGTGAAGAATATGCCGCGGCGTGTCAACTTATCTTTATTGCCTAAGTTTACCCCCCTCTGCCCCTACTGCCCCCACTCATTCCACTCCTTGGATTATGTATACCCCACTTCGCATACTCCATCACACTCGATTTAGAAAGGTCATGTTATCCCATTTCTTAAAATAACAAGTTTAGTGCTGTCTACTTCTTACCTCCGACCGCTCGCGAATAAATTATAACGGAAAATTGTCAATTTTTAATAGACAAGTCATTATTTTCAAGAATGGAGTAAGCGGACAAATAACAAGCCCACTGAGTTTGTTTCGCCGGGTCTTCTCAGGGCAGGGGCGCGTTTGGATCCGAAGGCAGTTTTAAAACAACAATTCGGAGATGCACATGGTCCGTATTCAATCTACCTTAAAGTTAACTATATATATATAAGGTTTACTGGGGCAATTCCGAAAAAGGGGTTAAGAAATCTGCCAACAGAAGTAAAATTTTGATACTAATGTAAAATGAAAAGACAAATAAATAATTTAGTGTAATAGTGTATTTTGACGATGCTATGTATGTTATGTATACATTAGTTGATATGATTTCTATACATAAGTTTCTTTTTGTACCTGCTTGCTGCTGCGTTTCGTACGGTGAGTGAGATATCCGGAGGCTCAAATCCCCCTCCCTTCCCAATTCCTTAATTATCCCTTTCCTTTAAGGTCGGCAACGCACCCATGATTCTTTTAGTATTGTGGGCGTACATGGACGGTGGAGATCACTTACCATCAGGTCACCCACTTGCTCGTTTGCCAGCCTATACCATAAAAAAAGACACTTCAATTTTATTTATTTGTATAGATAAAACCATGCACATTGGGAGGCCTCAGTAATCAGTAAATCAGCCTATTGTAGTCCACTGCGGAACATTTTCAGAGTGATAGAGCAACGCTTGTTACCCTCATATTAGTAATAGCACCGTTAAAGGTCTTAGTGAAAGTAGTCGAGGGAATAACTATGTAAAGCGGGTAGATAATAACACTGAGATGTGCTGGAGGTGATTGCTAAGGTATATAAGCGGGCGCATTATTATTAGAGAGAACTTAGTCGTGTTTAGAACTCTTTCGTGGTAACGCTGCCCGAGTGTAATTAGAATTGTGAATAATCATAGCAAGTGTAATAAATTGTGAACAGTAATATAATATTGCACTTAATGTGAATAGGCTATTAAGTTATTTATCTTTACTGCACAAAAGTGATAGTGAGTTTACACGCTGTAGACTGTTTTGTCTACAGCATAAATGGGCCGGCTCGTCCGGGTCGTTACCACTGTCTCACAGAAAAATGGCGTAAAGTTGCAGCTTGCTGCTGCGTTTCGTATGGTTAGTGAGATATCCAGAGGCCCATCCATATCCTGGATTGTCTAAGTGACTACGCTACACTTACCATCAGGTGTAGCGTAGTCATTTCACCGATCCATACATACATATACATATGCACTCACGCCCGTAATCCCCGAAGGGGTGGGCAGAGGTGTAATGAGTACACCCACTTTTCGCCGAACATATCTTCGTCCCTTGATGTGATGGGGGCGAGCCACAAGTTCCAGACTCCGGGCTGATACTGAGCATTTCGATTTGCCGATCCAGGATTAAAAAACGACTTATAATAAATGATTAAAATGCACTCACCTAGTCTTAAAATTTTAGTAAAGAACACTTGGTATATGGTGGCACTCGTTGTCTTCCTATATCGTAACCTGTAACAAACATAAGTTTTGTTAATTTAAATAATAAAGGGTCGTTTTAATTTACTAGTTTAATTTTCTCGTATGCGAGAGACCGCCTGGGTTGGTTCCACCGCTTTGTCTATTTCTGCCGCCAAGCAACAATGTGTAAGCACTGTTGTGTTTTGGTTTGAAGGACATTGAACCAAGTGAAGTTACTTGGCATTATGAGACTTAACTTATGTCTCGGGGTGACGAGCGCAGTCCAGTGCTATGCAGTACTTTATAATTCGAAGTTTTTATTGGTGTTGCTTCTGTTTTAGGCCTGATGCTTACCCTCAAGCGAGCGAATTGCTCGTCTCGTCATTCAAGCGAAAAAAAATATGTTAAAAAGCATGTTGCGCCGACCCCACTGCGTGTGGGATGATGGCATTTATTCAGACATTGAAAAATCGGTCTTAATTTCAACAAATTTTTCAACGTACAAAATTCGTACCGATCCTAATTTTTAGCTTCGAAACTATATCCGCTTGAGACTATCCTTGTAATATTTAATGTTGGGGTATCTATCCCGACCCCAGAACAGCCTGTAATTAAGCCCCCGTATGTACATGTAATGAATAATTCCAGCAAAGGTAATCAATTAGTGGTTCCAGAATTGGTTATACTACGGGTGATAGGTTTCTTTGCGAATTGGGTAGCTTTGAGGAGTGACTTGCTATTTTATGTTAATTGGTGGTAAGTACTGCCTCATTAGTCTAGTGGTGGCGTCATAAAGCTGAGATCCGTGAGGTACTGGAGTCCATTCCTAAGTCGGGCAATTACAATTGTTATTGGTGTTTGAGTTTTCGGTCAAAATCACACATGGATTGCCCGGGACGTGTATTTGTGCCGGGTATGGCGATAAGCTCGCCCCTGTCACATCATGGGACGGAAACAGCCTCGGCGAAACTTGGCATACAACGAAAGATGTGATTTAATCCCTTAATTATCCCTTTCCTTTAGGTCGGCAACGCACACATCATTCTTTTGGTATTGTGGGTGTACATGGGCGGTGGAGATCACTTACGTACCATCAGGTGACCCACTTGCTCGTTTGCCGGCTTATGCTATAAAAAAATCTTTACTTTGTTCATCTTTAAAAAGTAGCGACAGCTCAGCGGGGAGGGGTACGGATTGCCGATACGAAAGTCGCAGGTTCGAAATGAGCTTCCGCAGCATGCACTTCTTACTTTTCTTAGTTATATTTACGCTTTAACGGTGAAGAAAAAATCGCGAAGAAACCTGCGTATCTAAGAATTCCCCACAAGAATTTCGAAAGTATTTTTTTTATTGCACAGGTTGGCAAACTAGCTAGTGGGCCACCTGATGGTAAACGATCTCCTTTGCCCATGTACGCCCACAATACCAAAAGAATCATGGGCGCGGTGCCGACCTTAAAGGAAAGGGATAATTAAGGAATTGGGAAGGGGAGGGATATTCGGGCCTCGGGATATTTCACCCACCGTACGAAACGCAGCAGCAAACTGCTTCTTTACGCCAGTTTTCTGTGAGACAGTGGTAACGACCCGGACGAGCCGGCCCATTCATGCTGTAGACAAAACTGTCTACAACGTGGCTCTACCACTCAAAGGTATGTAAAGTCTGCAAACCCGCATTAGGCCAGCGTTGTGGACTAAGGCCTGTCCCCTTTTGTTCAGTAGAGGCCCGTGCCCAGCAGTGGGGCAATTAACTCAGGGATATTATGACAATTTGTTTAACTCAGTGACCTTGATGTTTTCAACAGATTTTTAGGTGAAACACATATTTACCAAAATTTCCAAAGTGAATACCTTTTCATTGCCGTATTTTGAAAGCATGATTGATCGTATAAGACCTTGATTGGAAGTGTTAAGTGTATGACTGCCTCGGTGGCGCAGTTGTAATGCGCACGCGTTACGACTGAGGCTGACGCTGAGGTCTCGGGTTCGATCCCCGAGTCGGGTAAAAGTGATATTGGGTTTTGCTATTTCGAAAAGCTCAGTATCAGCCCGGAGTCTGGAATTTGTCCCCGGTATGGCAAGAGGCTCGCCCCCTATCACATAAGGGACGGAGATACGCTCGGCGAAATGTGGGTGTACTGGTTACACCTCTGCCTACCCCTTCGGGTATTACAGGCGTGAGTGCGTATGAGTGCGTATGCTGTTTAACTCGGTGACCTCGACTTTTCCATCAGATTTTTAAGTGAAACACATATTTGAAAATTTCCAAAGTGAATACCTTTTCATTGCCGTATTTTGAAAGCATGATTGATCGTGTAAGACCTTGATTGGAAGTGGTAAGTGTATTAGTGACTTGCTAATTTATTGGCGTATTTTGTAAATTTCCCCACGTCTGGGGGGGATTGGATTAAGGTCGCTTCATTGGTTGAGAGGTAGGGTGCGGGGCGGTGAACCATTACAGCTTGAGTTAGATTTCCGGCTCAGTGCTTAAATAGTTTGTGCCAGTTTTAACCGACAGAAAAAAACGAATGAGATTCTCAATTTGGTGCGTAATTTTTCAAGAATAAACTCTATATTTAAGGAGCTGAAATCGGGGTGAAAAACTATAACTTCGATATGCGTCGATGTGTGAGTTTGTATTTTACTACTATTTTCACAAAAACTTTTTTGAGTGGTACAGTTTTGTCTACAGCATATATGGGCCGGCTTGTCCAGGTCGTTACCACTGTCTCACAGAAAACCGACGTAAAATAGCAGCTTACTGCTGTGTTTCGTATGATGAATGATGATATCCGGAGGCCCTAATCCCCTCCCCTTCCCAATCCTAATTATCCCTTCAACGCGCCCATAATTCTTTTAGTATTGTGGACGTACTAGACGGTGGAGATCACTTACCATCAGGCCACCTTGCTTGTTAGCCGGCCTATGCAAAAAAAATATGAAGTGTAGTGTATTCAGTTTCTTCCACCTGCCCCTATCCCACTCTCAGTGGGGTCGGCGCAACATGCTTTTTAACACATGTTACAGATAGATTTGGCTTGTAATTTTTACGACCGGCCACCTGCCTGACGTCAACCCCTCTGTGTCACCCATACCCGAAAAATGATATTTGTGGATCACACAAACATTTTCTCGGTGCGGGAATTGAACCCGCGGCCTCTCGCTTCACAGCCGGCTACTCGCGTTCTGCGTCAGGGAGGCCGTTAAGAGTAGAGCCGTGTTTGTCATTTGTCAAGCAGAATGTGTTTTTCATTATTTACTTCTATTTACCCCGTTTTCTTCCAATTTATTACAAATATCTACCCATTCAGCGGTAAAATGGGTAGAATCATTCTAAACGATTTTTTTGACCATCCTTTTATATTTCAAAAGGATATTTTCATCTTGAGCAATGTTTTTAGATGTTTTTATTCGAAAATAATCTTTACTTTTCTTTCTTTCTGCGTGGCGTTATGCCAGGGATAATTAAGACATTGGGAAGGGGAGGGTGATTTGAGCCTCCGGATATCTCACTCGGTACGTGTACGATACGTCGGTTTTCTGTGAGACAGTGGTAACGACCCGGATGAGCTGGCCCATTTATGCTGTAGACAAAAGTGTCTACAGCGTGGCTCTACCACTCATAGTTCTAATTAACACAATTGTGTCATTGCTATTTACAGTTTGTGGGTCAGTGACATAGTATGGACTTAAAACTGGTTAGATTAGATTAATTAGGGTGTAATTTCATTTGGATTTTTTAATATAAACGTTTTTATATTACTTTTTTTTTTATAAGTTTGAATTTACACTAATCAAGAACCTATAAACATATTATTTTTTTACATTCACAACAGTACCTAGACACTGCTGCTGGGCAGTTGACTATTACCCGAATTAGGCAATGCAAATATTTATACTAAATTAATCCACTTCCTGAATTGAGTAATTAACACAGGCACATAGGCCAGTAATTGTCCTATTATGAAATAAGCCCAGACTCATCAATCCGTGTTAACCGCAGGCCAGCGGTGTCGTTAGCGGGCCCACAATACTGTCCTGTAATTGAATTGTTGCCGAATGCACTATCAGTGATGTACGAACTGGCTCGCTGTAAATAAGGTCTATATACAATGAACTTAACGGAGATACAGAAGTACGATTAAAATTATGTGCTCCGGCCAAAGACTGTACTAGTTACACCACTGCCTACCCCTCCGAGGATTACACTCGTGAATGCGTATGTATGTATGTTATTTAAAGTTGGTTTTATTTTTTTACTCAATGATATTGCATGTAATTTAATTTCCATATCAGCTTCGCAATACTCGTGCAAAAGATAGTAAAAACGAGTTCACTAAATACGCCACTGGCCAGAGTGATTGATCACCGCAATAGGGTAGTTGACTAGATTTTTTTTATTATTTAAATCAATAAGTTATGTTACTCAAAATCTATTGCAGAAAGAATTTTATAAATCGGACCAAAAATAAATAAGATAGAAGCCATTCAAATCCTGTAGAAGGGGTAATTGTCAAATGACAGACGATGCAACCTTTGACGTCACTGTGTAAAATGTTCATTATAGTGCACGCGTGCAAGCGAGATAGTGAGATATCCCTACTACGCACCCACTTTTCCTCATACCAACATTTAAAATCATAACTGCGGGCACATTTCTGAACCAATTTTGATTGTGTTTTAATAAAATCGTTTCTTTTGCGTATCATTTTCTGTTGCTTATAAAATAATGTATAAAATTCAATATAGGAAACTACCCTATTGACCTTGACTGGAGGAAGTAACTTACCCGCTAGTTTTATTGTATTTTTGTTGCCATGGAAGTGCTGAGCAATAGAATATTTAATTCAGGGACAGTTATTCGTACTATGCGCCTTTTATAGTTAGTAAGATTAGAATACACACTCACGCCTGTAATCCCCGAAGGGGTAGGCAGAGGTGTAACCAGTACACCCACATTTCGCCGAGCGTATATCCGTCCCATAATGTGATAGGGGGCGAGGCTATCGCCATACCGGGCACAAATTCTAGACTCCGGGCTGATACTGAGCATTTCGTAATAGAACAACTTTACCCGACCCGAGGATTGAACCCGAAGCCTCAGCGTTAGCTTAATCTTAACGCGTACGCATTACAACTGCGCGACCGAGGCAGGCGTAAGAAAGATTTACTACCGAATACTAATAACCTTTCGCCGATTAATGTTTGCTATATACGTTTTTTTCGTTAGCTTGAATGACGAGACGAGCAGGTTGCTCGCCTAATGGTAAGCGCCACGTTGCCCTTAAACAGATGCAACACCACACATAACTCTGAAGTACAAAGCACTGCATGGCATTGGACTGCGCTCGTCGCCCCGAGACATTAGATGTTAAGTCTCCTAATGCCCAGTAATTTTACTGGCTTCAATGCCCTTCAAAGTGGAACACAACAGTGCTTATACACTGCTGCTTGGCGGTAGAAATAGACAATCCGGTGGTACCAACCCAGACGGCCTCTCGCATACGAGGGACCTTGTAAACATCCTTGAAGAACCTTCGCTGTTTAATGGTTGTCACTTAAGTGACAGTTGCTTGTCAATAAGAAGAATAAGCTCGTTGTTAGACAGCCTCCATGGCGCAGTCGGCTGTGATGGAGAAGCTGCGGGTTTGATACCTGCACCGAGATTTTTTTTCAATGATCTACAAATATTTGTTTAGGCTCTGGGTGTTGTGAGACGGAAAGCCTCTCGTAGTTCATGATACCCGTGACACAAGACTCGTATGTTACTGTGGGCTTATATTACTTTTATAGGTTCACCTGACAATAAAGCCGGCGCTTATGGCACTCTAGCCAGAAATATGTATAATGTCATTAGTGATTAAGCACAGAGGCGCCTTATAGAAGGCTCATACCTCAGCTTGAGCAATCGCTGGGGAGTATAGTTTAGGGCCGTCTCTGCACACCATTGTGCCGACGGTCAGTTGTGGGAGTTCTACGGACTCGCAGGCGTGTCCTATGTCGGGGTCGCGTATTATTATTGCGATTCGGATTGGGCAGAGAAAGTGCTGCTTCGATAGCGACTGTGATGGTCGTTGGGATCTGCCAAAACTTGTTGGAGGACGGAGGAGGGTTGTTGGTGTTTTCTACTGATCATATATATCAGTACTTATTAATTACTTATACGTGTAATATATTACATGTTAAGAAATAATGGAGACCACCTTCACTACATGTGATATTAATTTTACTATATTAATTATGTTTAATAGAATAAAGTTAAAACGACCCATCTACTAAAGAAAGCGTAAAAAACTACCATAGTTCTTTATTAAAAATCTCTTTGCACATAGCAGATTCAAACGAAAAACTTATTCTTTTAATATATTATTATTATGCCTCGGTGGCGCAATTGTAATGCGTACGCGTTACGATTAAGCTAACGCTGAGGTCTCGGGTTCGATCCCCGGGTAAAGTGGTATTGGGGTTTTCTATTACGAAATGCTCAGTATCAGACCGGAGTCTGGAATTTGTGCCCGGTATGGCGATAGGCTCGCCCCCTATCACATCGTGGGACGGAGATATGCTGGGCGATGTGGTTGTACTAGTTACACCACTGCCTACCCCTTCGGGGATTACAGGCGTGAGTGCGTATATTACAACCATTGTGGAATGCAAAATTATAGCGGTAAAAATATCATGAATTCAATACAATAAAAGAAAACATTTTTATTGCATTTTACAATTTCGCTTGCCAAGTACAAAATAAGCTTAGTATTTGTAAGAAATTGTAAGATATGAAGCAATTTGAATCACAATGGATAATATTTTATTTAAAAATAATGTCGCCTAAAATGTCAAACCTAATTATATTGTGATTTGTGAAATGATAAAGGTCACGATGTATTGCTTAATAAATATTAAGGCTAGACTTTAAAGTGTACGTCTTGAGGTACGCGATAAAAACAGTCAAACTTATAAAACCCCCCATTTTGGTGGATGTTAAAACACGTAAAAAACTTCCAACGTTTCAATATTTTGTTACCAATGTTTTCTTTTCTCGCAAATAGTCGTTTTTCATACAAATAGATCACATTTTAGCGCATTGGAGGCGTGCAGATGTGTTAGGGTTGTCTATTTATATATTTACATAATTCTAGTCGCCAATTTTTCGAAGGCCTGAAGGCTTACTAGAAGGCATACTAGAAGAGTCATGTACACGTTGCCGATCTTATAGGAAAAGGATAATCAAAGGATTGGGAAAGGGTGGGGGATTTGGGCCTTCAGATATCTCATTCATCGTAAGAAACGCAACAGGAAGATATTACTTCACGTCGGTTTTCTGTGAGACAGTGGCAACAACTGGTCGAGCCGGCCCAGTAATCCTGTCGACAAAACTGTTAAAGCGTGACGCCTAGCACTATGACTATCTATCATAATTCTCAATGTTATCATCATCATCATTATATTCCTATGTCCCCCAATCGCTGCAGAGGGCAGACACAGTGGTTCTCCATCGCGTTCTGTCGCTGGCTGCATGCTTCACTTCACTCCAGGTTAGACCAATTCCCTGCGCCTCCGATACAACTGAACGCCGCCAGGTGTTTTTCGTTCGTCCACGCTTACGCAATATACGCGCTTATTCTCAGTGTTATAGCAATAACTAAAACTTTAACTCGCCTGTCAACCCTACTTTCATTATAGACATTAAATTTGAAAATGTTTGCTGTTTACCGTTTCTGTTTGCACTGTGTTTTACTCGTGTTGCAGAATTTCGTGTTGCTTTTGCTGTATAATACTGCATTTTGTTTTGCTTTTAAAACTATGTTTGTTTCAAATTACGGACAGTCTCCGTGGCGCAGCGGGCGAGTAGCCGGTTACGAAGCTTGAGGTCGTGGGTTCGATTCCCGTATCTAGACAAATGTTTGTGTGATTCACAAATATTTGTCTCGAGTCTGGGTGTTGTGGGACCGCAAGTGCCTCGTAGTTCCTGATACCCTCGATACAGGTTTACTGTGGGGTTTGTGACTGTTGGGTGTATTTATTTATTAAATTATGATTGGTTTATGAAGGTCGATGTTTCGATTCATATAAAGACTAGGTGAGTGGTAATGGCAGTCTTTCGGCGGATGCAAAAGTCCCCCGCGAGGGTCAATGCCGGCTTTATCTTTCAACGTTTTACTGAAAGCACCAGTGACGCTACCGTGGAATTGTTTATAAATTTTCATAAATAGAACAAAGTACAATCATAGAGATACTACGCAAAAAGATTTTTGAGTGGCACAGCCACGCTGTAGACACTTTCGTCTACAGCATGAATGGGCCGGCTCATCCGGGTCGTTACCACTGTCTCACAGAAAACCGACACATCATCATCAGGTCCACTGCAGTTACTTTACCGTGCCATGATAAAAAACGTGACGTCATTGATGCTTCATGCGACCATTAGAAGTTAAGGCCTGTTTAAGATACGCGATTGAAACAGAGAGACAGCAGAGACACAATACAAAAGAATTATGGGCGCGTTGCCGACCTAAGGAAAAGGATAATATGGGATTGGGAAGGGGAGGGCGTTTTTGGAGGACAGGTTGGATGCCGACATGTTTACTGATAAAGGCCATGTTATGTATAGGAACGCATATTCGTTCCTAAGCACTTTAATTTGGGATATATCTACTATACAATGATCTTTGTTCATTATTTATTGTTGCCTTGTAAATCTTGTATCTGTTATATTTAGCATGTAAGCGTTTTGGTGTACCTACTGTAAGCTTGTATGTAAAATTATTAATAAATAAATAAATAAATAAATAAATAAATAAATAAATTTAGGCCTCCGGATATCTCACTCACCGTACGAAACGCAGCAGCAAGCTGCTACTTTACGCCGGTTTTCTATGAGACAGTGGTAACGACCCGGACGAGCCGGCCCATACATGCTGTAGACAAAATTGTCTATAGCGTGGCTCTACCACTCGTAAAAATAGGCGAGTCAGGCGATAGCGACACGATAGGACCGTTTTGTATGAAATTGTACGAAAACGGTTGCGCGTCGCAGTCTCTTATTTATTTGTTTATTCGAGCAACTTACAAAACATACAATCGTAAGAGTTTTTCGTACAATAGGTAAGGTGTCTTATGCTAAACGTTGTCTTAATTACAAGTTGCCACGGCATGCTAAAGTGGACAAAAAGAATACTTATAAAATAAAAGAAACGAGAGTTCAGGATGTAAGTAATGATCATACAGGTACGAGCGTGATGACTAACGGTTAGGTTGTAACCGACAACCTGAAGGCCAATTCTCGTAATTTGCAAGTTGTTTGACGTTGATTATTGGTTTAGAGAATGCCATTTGCAATTTTCTTGACGCTGAGACTAGATCGGAACGATATTTTGAACATTTAAAATTACGATAATTGGCCTCCTGACGTTAATGATATGGGTGTTTCAAACCCATAGCTTCTTTTGTATCAGTTGCGCACCTTAAACTTTACTCTTCAACCGAGTTTGCCTATTCATTTGCGTCAGTCACTTATTATTGACTCGCCTATACCAATCAATTCACCCAACGTGAACGCGGCACAAATGGCCGACAACGTATATTGATTTCCAGAGGTTATAAAGCGTGCCCACAACGACTAATGAGAATACCATAAATTATTCACACTGTCAAATGGGGGGTCATATTTTTATCGCATATCCATTACGGGGTGCACGCCCACAACAATTTACACCCCTTTGAGGTACTGGCGATCGATCTATAGGTTACTAGCTTTTGCTCGTGGCTCCGCCCGCGAGAACGACCTTTTGGGGATAAAAAGTAGCCTAAGTATGTTCTAATCCAGGGTATGGTTTGTATTCCAAATTTAAATAAACACACCCAACAATCACACACATAGTCCTGACCCCACACTAGGTAAACCTGTATAGTGGGTATCAGGAACTACGAGGGACTTGCGGTCCCACAACACCCAGACCCGAGACAAATATTTGTGAATCAGACAAACATTTGTCTAGGTGCGAGAATCGAACCCACGACCTCACGCTTCGCAACCGGCTACTCGCCCGCTGCGCCACGGAAGCTGTCTTATTAAATTATTGTAATGTATGTATTTATTTAAACGTGATTGACTAACAAACATCCAAATTCACAAACTTACAAACTTTCACATTTATAATAAAAGTTACAATCCTATGATATATAATTGTATGATTTATTAAACCCTTCCAAAAAGAGGGGTATTACATTGTCTCTGGGTGTGTGTACTTCACGTAGTCAGATGTCTGTAGCATCTTAGCGCCTTAACCTACGAACAAATCTTATTTCGATGGCCTTAACGAATGAACCGATAGTCATGTTGTAGACATTTTTGTCTCCTCCGTCGTCGCCCATGTTTTGGCAGATCCCAACGACTCCATCACAGTCGCTATCGAAGCAGCACTTTCCTCGCCCAATCCGAATCGCAATAATAATCACGCGACCCCGACATAGGACACGCCTGCGAGTCTGCAGAACTCTCACAACAGACCCTCGGCACAATGATGGACAGAGGCGGCCCAAAACTATACTCCCCAGCGATTGATCAAGCTGTGGTCTGAGCCTTCTAAAAGGCGCCTATGTGCTTAATCGCTAGTCAATACATTAAACATATTTTTGGCTAGAGCGCCATAAGCGCCGGCGTTATTGTCAGGTGAAACTGTAAATCAATATAAGCTAACAGCACAAATACATTCGAAATGAAACAGTTTTTTTTCATCGTGAATGGGCCGGTTCAATCGGGTCGTCAGCACTGTCTCACAGAAAGCCGACGTAAAGTAGCGGCTTGCTGCTGCGTTTAATACCGGGATATATCCGGAGGTTCAAATCCGAGGGGAATTTGGCATCCCCTTCCTAATCCCTTAATTATACCTTTCCTTTGAGGTTGGCAATGCGACCATGGTTTTTCTAGGTTGCATGAACGGTGCAGATTACTTACCATCAGGTAATCCACTTGCACGTTTACCAGCCTATGCTATAAAACACGTATTTCTAGGATTCCGTGGCAAAAAAAAGTAAAAAATTAAATGAATCCCCTCGGTGCGTCAGTCGGCTCGCATTTAACCGTCATTTTATTTGAAAGAAATAATAGATACATAGCTTTATTGTGACCAGCCGCATTACAATAGGTAGATTAACTAACTAAAAACTAAAACTTAGACAGTGGGGTGCTCGTCCAAAAAGGCCACAGTTCAGCATGTGTTGGCAAAAACCCAACGCTGATCTTCCGCTGGGTCGTTTGGTGAAGTCACGACCATGATAAGAAAAATATATATAAAGTACCTAGTATTCGAAAGGACTGCCTCAATGGCGCTGTTATAATGCGTACGCGATGCGACTGAGGCCGACGCTGAGGTCTCGGTTTCGATCCCCGGTCGGGTAAAAGTGATATTGGGTTCTTTTATTTCGAAATGCTCAGTGCTGATACTGACCAGAGTCTGGAAATTAGCCCAGTATGGCGATAAGCTCGCCCCCTATCACATCATGGGACAGAGCTACGCTCGGCGAAATGTGGGTGTATTGGTTACACCTCTGCCTACCACTTCGGGGATTACAGGCGTGAATGCGTATATTCGAAAACTAAATCGAGACGATTCAATCATCTCTATGTTTGGAGAAAATCTGTTAAGCTATTCAGAAATTAGATATTTTTGTAATTGATATTTAAGAGATTATTCTAATTCCCCATCTCATTCTAATCTAAATGATCCTATTCCTAATCTGGATTCGTTCGTAAATAAATCAAATTTTAATCTTTCTAAAGCCCTTACCAATCGACGGCGAGGTCTCGATATACAAAAAGGATATGGCAAATGGATTTAGGAAATTGAACTGTAGGAACGATCTGTATCCCAGGAAATACACGGATTGAGGTTGCGTTGGGTGTTTTTGTAGTGCTTAAGGTTTAGGAGTTACGGGGACAAGTGTGTTGATTGTTTACTTTTTAGGTTTTATTTGATGGAATGATAATATCGCCTTATTGGTATAGTTATAATTTGTGTTCAAATCGAATCAAAGTGTTTGAGTTTTCGATTCGAATAATCACATATGATATTACATATAAAAAGTACGTACGCGTCGAAGAAGGTTCTAAACCTTCTCCATTTTTTCCTCGGTTAAAGATCAAAATGAACATAAGAAGTTATGATAAAAAAACATTCCTCAATTACTTAAATACTTGACTTGCGGTCCCACGACACCCACACCCGAAACAAATATCTGTGGATCGCACAAATATTTGTCTCGGTGCGGGAATCAAACCCACGGCCTCTCGCTTCGCAGCCGGCTACTCGCCCGCTGCGCCACGGAGGCACGAAGAAGCACGAAATTTCATCTACTTCTGGTTAGATATAAATATCCAAGTACCTATATCAGCGTTTTTCAAAATTTTAGCCCTAAGAAGGTGAATTAGGGGTTGAAAGTTTATATCTTCTTTGTTCAGATAGTTTGTGTAATTTAGGGGTCCACTAAGAAAGGATTTTTGGAAATTTACATTTTAAGGGAGCAAAAGGGTGGGTTTATATGATGACGTTGCAGTAACAGCTATTATGTGTATAAATCTACAATAAAACCTAGTATAAAAAAGAGAATTGAGTATTCATTTCCTTAACGCAAAAAATATTGTTATTCAAGCGGAAATAATCACATCCAACCAAAATAACGTCAAAATAACCATCCAGCCACCAAAGGAATCATTTCGTCGGAATTTTAAGCACGTGTTGCTTTATTTTCCTACTTTATTTTTGTAATAAAATAAATGTTGCCACGAAATGTTCTTGATTTTCCCTTTATGAGAAACAATATAAGGCAATTTTATGCTTTAATACGACATCCGACTACGATTTGAAACACAATAGAGTAAGGTTCATTATTGCATAGCATCAGCGGGTTGATGGTGGGAATTTTAGGGAGTTAACTTAGATTTATCAATTAAAACATTCTTTTTTTTATTGTCTTTCTAAGGTAAACGAGCTGACGGCCCACCTGATGGTAAGTGGTCACCGTCGCCCATAGACATTGGCAATCCCGGGGGCACAGCCAAGCCGTTGCCTATCGTGGAGAAATAAATTTTAAATTGTTGAAATGCGTACGTGTTACGACTGAGGTCTCATGTTCGAACCCTGGGTCGGGTAAAAGTCATATTTTTTTATTCGCTTGAATGACGAGACGAGCAGGTCGCTCGCCTGATGGTAAGCGCCACGCCTGCTCATAAACAAAAGCAACGCCACGCAGAACTTTAAATAACAAAGCACTCCATGACACTGGACTGCGCTCGTCACCCCGAGACATAAGGTGTTAAGTCTCATAATGGCCAGTAATTTCACTGGCTTCAATGTCCTTCAAACCGGAACACAACAGTGCTTACACACTGTTGCTTGGCGACAGAAATAGACAAAGCGGTGGTACCAACCTAGCGGGCCTCTCGCATACGAGGGACCTACCACCTTGTAATATTTATTATATGGTAAAAAATAAGGATAGTTTATACGGATTTTATCACAGTTTAATTTTATTCTAGTCCCGACATTTCGAAACAGTGCCTGTGTCGCTGCCGGTCAAATAAAATTGTACCGACCAGCACCGACTTCAAAGAGACCTATAGAAATTGTTATTTTTGACTTTTCAGTGTTTTTATTTTGAAGTCGGTTTCTAAGTTTTGTTAAACTTCTATAATTTTTAGTGGTAGTTACAGCAATAGAATGTAAATTCCAATACAATAACACATACGCGACGAGTGTACTGTTGTCCGTTGAGGAGTTTTATTTTTTTACTCCGTAATCATTACATCTTAACCAAATTTATATGGGACCACATCGCAACTAAATATGACAGCTATCGAATGACATTTCTTCCATTAAAATCGGTCCACAATCGGCGGAGAAATCGATTGTACCTACATACATAAAAAGAAGCAAAAAAAACGCGTCGAATTGATCCTTGTTTAAAATACAGAGGAATTGAGAAACTCCGTCTTTTTTAAGTCGGTTAAATCTAGGCTAGACACACATAAGGGCCGGCGCCGTCGGGGCCGCGGAAGAGTACAATAGCGTTCCCGCAGCCCCGACCGAACAAGCGCACCCGGAGGAACACCGTTGAGTTTTAGTCCGTGGGAGTCGGACATAACCGCCCCGACTGACCACGCGGTTGGGCGGTACCCATAAAGAGTTTCCCAACGTTAAAAAAAAAAAAAAAAAAGGCTAGACACACACCGTATTAATTAACGCGTTGGAGTTATGACATTTTTAATTACAAGTTAAAAAGTAATTTTGGGTAACCTTTAGCGGATAATGTATTCATAAAGTCAAATGATTTAGTTATGAGCTATATCATCTACCCGCGTCAAATTAAAAATGTTAAAATAAAGTTCTGTATTAATTTAATAATGTAAACTATTTAATATTTATCATATAATAACGTCTCGAAACTGTGGTAAGTCGAGCTTTTAACTTTGAAATTATCCCACAATAGCCTAACATAGTAATAATTACTCTAAAAGGGTGATAAAAGTTGGCTCTATACGACTTCAGTTTAGTAAATCCTACTTCTATTATAAATGTGGAAGTTTGGATGTTTGGAAGAAATTTGGCACAAAGGTAGACCATGACATGGATTAAAATATAACATTTATACAGAAGTAAGTATTAATGTATAGATTAGTTAGGTACTACTCGTATCTACTATTTAAAAACAATAAATAGAATAGAATCATAATGCCCAGTAATTTAACTGGCTTCAATGTCCTTCAAACCGAAACACAACAGTGCCTACACACTGATGCTTGGCGGCAAAAATACACAAAGCGGTCTTATAACTGACACGCTATAATACAATATTACACTGAACAACACAGAAATAAATCGATCAGTATTACGCAATCTTATAAAAGGTATGTTAATGTAAAGAAGCGTCGCGTCGGTCGTCCAAGGGATGTAGTGACCGCGGGGAAATCCGATTATTGATTGCCGATTACTCGAGTCGAGTTGAGCCCAGATGTAAATGGGGCTCAGTCTCAACCAATTTATGTTGGGCTTTCCATTCAAATGGGATTCAAGTGTTATTAATTGCGGAATTTCAAGTGTTTATGTTTTGTATTTATTCGTATTGAACAGCGATAGCTCAGCGGTCTATGGTATGGACTGTCGCGACGAAAATCGCAGATTCGAAAATAGCCTCAAGAGTAACTACCACTTTTGATAAACTACCGCGCGATCGCCAATCGTTATTTTTATGGTAGAATTTTCTTTACGTTTGAATAACGATTCTGATAACGTGGTTAAAAGGAACAACAGGGTTTTTGTTACATATTGTATAATATATTAACTAATGTTAAGGATCACGTAAATATTAATACAACTCTGGGTTTCGCCCTTCGACTTTCACGCTAAGGCACGGCGCGGCGCGGCGAGGCGTCTCGGCTCATTAAAACGGTTAATGATGAATAAATAATAATATAACTGACTTATTCATAAACAACCAATAAGAACGTAGCACTAGCCCGCGAAATTTAATTTATGTTTTATACTAATACGCACTCACGCCTGTAATCCCCGAAGGGGTAGGCGGAGGTGTAACCAATACACCCACATTTCGCTGAGCGTATCTCCGTCCCTTATGTGACAGGGACGAGCCTATCCCCATACCGGGCACAAATTCCAGACTCCGGGCTGATACTGAGCATTTTGAAAATAGAAAAACCTAATACCACTTTACCCGACCCGGTGATCGAACCCGAGACCTCAGCGTTGGCCCCAATCGTAACGCGTACGCATTACACCTGCGCCACCGAGGCAGTCATTTAATTTTTGTTGTTTGAATTATTTTGCATAAATAATTACCATGAATATACGGAATAATAATAATGAAGTAGTAGTATTAGTAGTAGTAGTAGTAGTAGTAGTGAGGGTCACGCCTGCCCATAAACAGAAGCACAGAACTTTAAACAACGCACTGTATGGCATTATACTGTGCTCGACATCCCGAGACATAAGTTGTAAAGTTTCATAATGCCCAGTAATTTCACTGTCTTCATTGTCCTTCAAACTAAAACACAACAGAGCTTACATATTGTTGCTTGGCGGCAGAAATAAACAAAGCGGTGGTACCAACCCAGACAGCCTCTCACATACCACGTAGAAGAATATAATCTAACGTGGACGAACAACCTACTTTGCCACGAATCACAAACGGTAATTTGTCTTCGTCAAATGTGTTTTAAACTATGTTGGGTGTGAATGGGCCAAATGACGCATTCATATTTCATACAAACGTATTCTGACTAGGTATAGGTATACAGTGATATGTAAATTACACGGACTTGTATCGCGCAGTATATGGTGACAATGGTAATTGTCATTGGTCTAGTGGCGGATTCTTTTTGAATTCCTGTCCATAATGTTTTAATCTCAGGGTGGTCCCATTTAAAATTGAAGGGAACTGAATCCTAAGTGGGTGACATCGGGAGTGCAAGATTAATACCCGGTTTCTGAAAGGTTGATCAAATCAACATTCATCTAACAGAACTTTTATTTTGACGCCGCTGTCAAATCAATTGGAGTTGCTGAAACATAAATAGGGCAATAAAAAAAACATTTAGTGAAAAATTAATAATATTTGATGTCTGTTTAGTTTGACATACGAGTTTTCATATTAGTTTGTAAGTTATGTTAACTAACATGTGTGTCAAATCAAAGGTGTTGACCACGTTTCTAGCAACTCCATTTCGACTTGAAATCAAATTTGACATTTGATTAGATAGTTTTACATTGATCAGCTTTTCAGATACCAGGCGATAAACTTCGAAATCTATGCATTGATTTTGATAATTCTTTTACTCTCCTTCTTCCACCTGCCCTTATCCCACTCGCAGTGGGGTCGGCGCAAAATGCTTTCGAACACATGTTGCAGAAATATTTGACTTAACCTAACGTAATTTAGTAATTAATTAACGTATTTTTTTTACAACAAATAATATTGCAAATACCTATCAAGGACCTATCAAAGGACCTATCAAACATCTACCAACTTAAAATTGTTTAATTTTATTTAGCTTTTAAGTATTTTGAGTCAGTTTGTTGAATCGGACCTAAATATAATTTTAAACGTGTCCGTGAAATAAATAAATACAGTTATTTTAACAAGCGTATAAAACAACTATTGCCGCCACCTGATAGTTTCTACAAATAAGGGTTATTCGCCTCTCCTGTAAAGTGCGCCAAAACTGACATGAAACATATTGCGATAACAACGACACTATTATTTGCACCTTTTAAACGAGTTCGACATACAAAGCTACATGGTAAACCATGGTAAACACTAAGCACGCCATTGCCTGATTCCATTGTCACAAATGTCTTTCTTCATTGGCAACCATTATGTCAATGACATGCGAGTTTCCGCATCTCTACGTAAAGAGGCCATCCTTAATCGACTCAGATAGGATTTTGCAGTTTCATTTGCCGCAAGAACGTTTTTGAACTCTAAGCTAGTAGCACTATGACATATTTTTGCTATTCATTGGTAATTTAAATGGAATAGGTTTATAGCATTGTTTCTAATTTCGGTTTTCACCGAAATTTGCACTAAAGTTGACCCCTAACATAAAAATACATTAAAGCGGAACAATGTCTGTCTAATTTTACATCATTGGCCGTTAGATACCCTTTAAAGTTAGCTAAAGGATGGACATCAAATTATTTAATTGTAGGGTTTTCTACAATTGTAGCATAACTTTAATCACATACGTATTTTCAGTCTGGCGTTATACCGGCTTTGTGCCATGATAAGCCTTTCTACTTAGGTGAACGCTTTCACTTGAGCAATTTCTGTAGTAAGATATTATTTGCACATACGCACGTATCTATGTAATCTATTTTTTATGAGTGGTAGAGCCACGCTATAGACACTTTTGTCTACATCATGTATGGGCCGGGTCGTCCGGGTCATTACCACTGTCTCACAGAAAACCGGCTTAAAGTAGCAGCTTGCTGCTGCGTTTCGTACGGTGAGTGAGGTATCCGGAGGCCCTGACCCTTCCCAATGCCTTAATTATCCCTTTTCTCTAAGGTAGGCAACGCACCCTTGATTCTTTTGTTGTTGTGGGCGTATATGGGCGGTGGAGACCTCTTACCATCAGGTGACCCACTTGCTCGATTGCCGGTCTATAAAAAAAACCTATACAAACTTGAAGTAGCCTAGTCCGTACATTCAAAATTGGTTAAATTATATCAAAATCAAAGCAATCTCCCCATTATTTTTTCACAATATTGATGGCACCAGGTTATCATACATGGGTTCGGTTTAGAAAATTTTGTGTTTTTTATTTCGTTCAAGAAATATCAATTCATAAAAATAAAGATCACTTTAACACAGGACTAAAAAGCATTTGAAATTAGTAAACAAAAACTTACCTAAAAACAACACTAGTCTCCTGACTATCCAGATGCACAGCATCCGTCAGGCTCCACTGCAACAACACCCCACTCCTGCCTTCCAGTGGTCCGCTCACCATCCTCGCAGGGAGGTACCTCCTCCGATACCTCACACTCCTCCTCACTGATCTCTCATCTCTATAACTACGGAACTTCGGCTTGAAATAGTAAGTGGAGTCACTGCTTCGGAAGCCGTCAAACGTCCTATAGTCACTGTGCTTCTTGAAGTGCTTCGACCGTTCGGATCTGGAGTGTTTCGGCAAGAAGTACGGGAGGGGGTCGTCTTCCCTGCACGGCCGTTCAGAGAGGCTGGTGGGCGTGAAATTGCCTCTAATGAAGTTGTTGACTACTGAGTGGAGAACGTAGTCTCGGAGCATCGTTTCTTGGTAGTGGAGTTGGACTGCAAAGAAAAACAAATAGATTAAGTAACTATTGATTGCATTGAAAACCTCTTTATTGTACTCGTACACCATTTACACAAAGAAAAATAAAGTCAAATGTGTGTTATAATAGGCGGTGTTATAGCTAATAGCCATCAATGCCAGACAACCTTAGGATGGAATGGTTTTCAACAGAAAAGTAATTAGCACTGTAACTATGACATACCAATATAAATATAAATAAATAAATACACCCAATAGTCACACACATAGTCCTGACCCCACACTAGGTAAACCTGTATCGTGGGTATCAAGAACTACGAGGGACTTGCGGTCCCACAACACCCAGACCCAAGACAAATATTTGTGAATCAGACAAACATTTGTCTAAGTGCGGGAAGTGCCCGCTGCGCCACGGAGGCTGTCTGACTATATCATTATAACATATTAGCTTTTTCTTGCGGCACCGCCCGCGTGAATGGCCTTTTCCAGGATAAAAAGTAGCCATGTCCGAATCCAGGTCATGGTCTATCTGTGTGCCAAATTTCATTCAAAACTGTTCATCCGTTAAGACGTGATTGACCAACAAACATCAACATTTTCAAACATCCGAACTTTCACCATTATTATTGTAGTCGGATACTAAACTAGCTGTCCGGCGCGGTTTTGATAATTAATAGTTAGGGTTAAAATTTGTGTGGGTTATATCAGGCATATGAAATGAAATTAAATAGTTTATTAGTCTTGTAGGCAATTAAAATAGCGCTTATGACAAGTCAGTACAAAAAGAAACTTATGTATAGAAATCATATCAACTAATGTATACATAACATACATAGAATCGTCAAAATACACTAGGCTATTACACTAAAATATTTATTTGTCTTTTCATTTTACATTAGTAATAATATATGTACTATGGAAACGTCCATAATTAATTAATATTTTGAGTCGATATGGACCACAGGTATTTCCGAAACGGCACGTGTTTTAAAACTACCACCAGCAGGCCAATTCTCGTAATTTTAAATGTTCAAAATATCATTCCGATCTAGTCTCAGCGACAAGAAAGTTGCAAATGGCATTCTCTTAAACCAATAATCAACTGCAAATGCACCTAGCATTAGCAATAGCATTATACCATTTTGGCTTCAGTCAACTTTTATTCTACATTCAATCTCATTACTATCTATGTTCACATTTGATGTTGATTATTGGTTTAAGAGAATGCCATTTGCAACTTTCTTGACGCTTGACTAGATCGGAATGATATATTGTTTATTTAAAATTACGAGAATTGACCTGCAGATCCAAAACGACCCAGCTTGAGAAGACCCGGCGAAACAAACACAGTGGGTTTAATTGACCACTGGATTCAAACGCAGGACGCAGTAAAAAAAAGGAAGCCGTACGGAATCGTGTTGTATGAGGCCTTCACCATGCATTCACTGCAGCATCCATTCATCGCCACACATAATCATCGCCCTTTCAATAGCACAAAAGAATCGCAATAATAGGCCCCCTTAATCCTATGAGGGTGAACTGTCGTACGCGGTACCGGAGTCTCACCAGCTTACCGGAAACAACGTCGCGTCCCAAAAATGTCAACGCACGGACAAATTTCCGGCACTCGGCCCGACACGAGACGTAGAGACAAACAAAGATGAATTATCATTTTTTGTCGTGAATACTTCTATAAAGTTCGCAAAATCTTACCGCTGCCGGACCATCAAACTGTGGAATAATGATATTTTTATCCGACTTCAAAAAAGTAGGAGATTCTCAATTCGGCGCGGTTTTTTTTTTATTTATTTATTTTTGCTTTTTTGTATCGATTTCTCCGCGAATTGTGGACCGATTTTGTTGTAAAAAAATTATTCGATAGAATTGAGCTGCGATATAGTCCCTTAAAAATTTGGTTGAGATCTGATGACGGAATACGGAGTAAATAAATGAAAGTCCTCAACGTCTCAGTCAAACAGTCTCCGTCCCATGATGTGATAGGGGGCCAACCTATCGCCATATCGGGCACAATACCAGATTCCGGGTTGATACTAAGCATTTCATGATAGAAAAACCCAATATCACTTTACCCGACCCGGGGATCGAACCCAAGACCTCAGCGTCAGCCTCAGTCGTAACGCATACGCATTACAACTGCGCCATCGAGGCAGTAAGTTGTTAACACTTATTTTATTTATCATCACTTCTGTTTGATGACAAACATAATCTAAATTCTGACGGTAATGACCGCACATCAACTCCTAATTTTCTATGCCGCATTAGGCTAACGTGGTGGTCGAAGGCGCTAACCTATTTCGAATTGACGTAGAGGGGGGGCAATCAAAACAATGACCTGATATTATTGAATAAATAATACAGACATTTTAGGCATTTTTGGGTCGAGACATAATATTTTTTCGAAAATAACGCCATAATGGCGAAGGTAATGAATACGAATGTGTTTTAGCTTCGATAAAATATGCATAAAGTACATATGTAAAAATATCTATTGAAAGCTTCAATAGCCTAGTGGGAAGTGACTGCCTCGGTGGCGCAGTTGTAAAGCGTATGTGTTACAACTGAGACTGACGCTGAGGTCACGGGTTCGATCCCCAGGTCAGGTAACAGAGATATATGGTTTTTCTATTACGAAATGCTCAGTCTCAGTATCAGCCCGGAGTCAGGAATTTTGCCCGGTATGTCGACAAGCTGATCCCTATTACGTTATTGGGCGGAAATGAGCTCGGCGAAATGTGCATGTACTGGTTACATCTCTGTCTACCCCTTCGGGGATTACAGGCGTGAGTGCGTATGTATGGAAGTGAAAGAAAAGCGATGATCATACTACGTCGTTGGTCCGTTGTATCCGAGAGACTGTCTGGATTGGTATACCATTGCCTTGTCTATTTCTGCCGCTGAACAGCAATGTGTAACCACTGTTATGTTTCGATTAAAGGGCATTGAAGCAAGTATAATAACAAGGCATTATGAGACATAACATCGGGATGACGAGCGCAATGTAGTACGTAGCGGTTTGTAATTCAAAGTTCTGTGTGGTAGGCGCTTACTATCAGGCGAGCAACCGGCTTACTTCGTTTTTCAGTCTAATATAAAAAAATAACAAAAAGCGTTTAACGCATGACAGAGGCGAGAATATAACAGAAAATTAAGTTAAAAAAAAATAGCGGATTCAAAAAATAACACCGAAAAGTCAAAAATAACAATTTCTATAGGTCTCTTTGGAGTATGTGCAATTTTATTTGACTGGCAGCTGACCCGGCACCGACCTATTTTTCCGCCAATTATGTAGAGATTTGATTGAAAACAAACGTTTGGTTAATATCTGATGACGGGGCACGAAGTAAAAAAAAATTAAAATCCTTAACGGACAACAGCACACTCGTCGCGAGTGTTATTTGTTTATAATGAGTGGTAGAGCCACGCTGTAGACACTTTTGCCTACAGCATGAATGGGCCGGCTCGTTCGGGTCGTTACCACTGTCTCACAGAAAACCGGCGTAAAGTAGCAGCTTGCTGCTGCGTTTCGTACGGTGAGTGAGATATCCGGAGGCCCAAATCCCCCTCCCCTTCCCAATCCCTTAATTATCCCTTTCCTTTAAGGTCGTCAACGCGCCCATAATTATTTTGGTATTGTGAGCGTACATGGGCGGTGGTGATCACTTACCATCAGGTGACCCACTTCCTCGTTTGTCGGCCAATGCAATAATAAAAAAAAACTCGTATACGTTGTACGAAAAACTCTGTCTACCTAAAATGGGTTTATTTTGATACATTCGCAATATTTTTTATTACATTGTAACAAACTAGGTTTTGGAAAGAGGCCGGATATGAAGAAACGCAGGCGATGATTGATGGTACATTACCCCGACCCAAATTCCATGGCGGCGACATGAAATTCTCACCTCACACCCGGAATATTATTAATTTTCGGAATTGTGCCTAAACTTAATACTATAAAGATTCATTTTCAGGTACGCGACGGTGATAAGAGACCGCGACGCTTGACGCGAGTCAGGAAAATTCAAATGCACCTAGCATTAGCAGTAGCATTATACCGTATTGGCTTCAGTCAACTTTTATTCTACATTCAATCTCATTACGATGTTCACATTTGACGTTGATTATAGGTTTAAAAGAATGCCATTTGCAACTTTCTTGACGCTGAGACTAGATCGGAATTATATTTTGAACATTTAAAATTACGAGAATTGGCCTCCTGATCACGTGACTAAATTTCAGCTTGACAGTCATTTACGCCCTACGTGAGATTTGCTTTGAGGTACATGACCGAAACATGAGACTGCGACGCGTGATCATATCGACATATTCGCTTTTATTAACCGACTCCAGAAATACATACATACATACACACTCATGCCTGTAATCGCAGAAGAGGTAGGCAGAGGTGTAACCAGTACACCCACATTTTGCCGAGTGCATCTCTGTCCCACGCGATGGGATAAGGGGCGATCCTATTGCCATACCGGGCACAATTCCCGACTCCGGGCTGATACTGAGCGTATCTTAATAGAAAAACTCAATATCACTATTACCCGACCCGAACCGAACCCGAGACCTCAGCACAGCAGTCGTACCGCGTACGCATTACAACTGCGTCACCGAGGCAGTCGTTTTGTATACATATAAATTCTGATTTTGTTTATCGAGCCAACACGAAAAATATATCGTTTGCAATAAACGAACGAAACACGACCGTATTCATATTATCTTGTGTACAGTCATCGGTCATTCAAAAGCTTTATGTTATGTTTGTAAACAGTGTATTTTGATGATGCTATGTGTGTTATGTATACATTAGTTGATATGATTTCTATGCATTTTCTTTATTATGTACTGACTTGTCATAAGCGCTTTTTTCATTGCCTACATGATTAATAGGTACAACTATTTCAATTAGTTTCATTTCTAACTGGACAATTCCGTTTGTCACATGAAAAAATGGCAGAATGATTGCCTTTGTATTTTGATATTTTATTTTGAAGTGATAACTTCTTTAGGCGCGTTGAACACTTTTTGGTTGAACAAAAATCATGGAACTAGCGTCATCGTCACCGCACGTTTCCCATGAGCTATATGTATACTATGTATATATGTACATAGATATACCTCCATGCGTTATTAGTATACATTATATATACACAATTAAATTGGTCATAAACACTTCTTTACAACCAAAAAAATCATGGAACTCGTGTCATCATCACCGCACGTTTCCCATGAGCTATATGTATACTATGTATATATGTACATAGATATACCTCCATGCGTTATTAGTATACATTATATATACACAATTAAATTGGTCATAAACACTTCTTTACAACCAAAAAAATCATGGAACTCGCGTCATCGTCACCGCACGTTTCCCATGAGCTATATGTATATCATGCATATATGTACATAGATATACCTCCATGCGTTATTAGTATACATTATATATACACAATTAAATTGGTCATAAACACTTCTTTACAACCAAAAAAATCATGGAACTCGTGTCATCATCACCGCACGTTTCCCATGAGCTATATGTATACTATGTATATATGTACATAGATATACCTCCATGCGTTATTAGTATACATTATATATACACAATTAAATTGGTCATAAACACTTCTTTACAACCAAAAAAATCATGGAACTCGTGTCATCATCACCGCACGCTTCCCATGAGCTATATGTATACTATGTATATATGTACATAGATATACCTCCATGCGTTATTAGTATACATTATATATACACAATTAAATTGGTCATAAACACTTCTTTACAACCAAAAAAATCATGGAACTCGCGTCATCGTCACCGCACGTTTCCCATGAGCTATATGTATATCATGCATATATGTACATAGATATACCTCCATGCGTTATTAGTATACATTATATATACACAATTAAATTGGTCATAAACACTTCTTTACAACCAAAAAAATCATGGAACTCGTGTCATCATCACCGCACGTTTCCCATGAGCTATATGTATACTATGTATATATGTACATAGATATACCTCCATGCGTTATTAGTATACATTATATATACACAATTAAATTGGTCATAAACACTTCTTTACAACCAAAAAAATCATGGAACTCGTGTCATCATCACCGCACGCTTCCCATGAGCTATATGTATACTATGTATATATGTACATAGATATACCTCCATGCGTTATTAGTATACATTATATATATACAATTAAATTGGTCATAAACACTTCTTTACAACCAAAAAAATCATGGAACTCGCGTCATCGTCACCGCACGTTTCCCATGAGCTATATGTATATCATGCATATATGTACATAGATATACCTCCATGCGTTATTAGTATACATTATATATACACAATTAAATTGGTCATAAACACTTCTTTACAACCAAAAAAATCATGGAACTCGTGTCATCATCACCGCACGTTTCCCATGAGCTATATGTATACTATGTATATATGTACATAGATATACCTCCATGCGTTATTAGTATACATTATATATACACAATTAAATTGGTCATAAACACTTCTTTACAACCAAAAAAATCATGGAACTCGTGTCATCATCACCGCACGCTTCCCATGAGCTATATGTATACTATGTATATATGTACATAGATATACCTCCATGCGTTATTAGTATACATTATATATACACAATTAAATTGGTCATAAACACTTCTTTACAACCAAAAAAATCATGGAACTCGCGTCATCGTCACCGCACGTTTCCCATGAGCTATATGTATATCATGCATATATGTACATAGATATACCTCCATGCGTTATTAGTATACATTATATATACACAATTAAATTGGTCATAAACACTTCTTTACAACCAAAAAAAATCATGGAACTCGCGTCATCATCACCGCACGTTTCCCATAAGCTATATGTATACTATGTATATATGTACATAGATATACATCCATGCCTTATTAGTATACATTATATATACACAATTAAATTGGTACAACCAAAAATAATTCAAACATAGGTAATAACCTAATAGCTCGACGATACAATTCACAAGTTACTTAGTTTTCACTTCTATCGGCAGTCCCCAAAGATTCCGCATGTTTTTTTTTATTAGCTTGAGTGACGAAACGAGCAGGCCGCTCGCCTGATGGTAAGCGCCACACCTGCCCATAAACAGAAGCAACACCACACAGAACTTTGAGTTGCACTACATGGCATTGGACTGCGCTCGTCACCCCGAGACATAAAATGTTAAGTCTCATAACGTCCAGTAATTTCACTGACTTCAATGTGGTTCAAACCGGAACACAACAATGCTTACACACTGCTGCTAGGCGACAGAAATAGACAAAGCGGTATTACAAACCCAGACGGCCTCTCGCATACGAGGGACTTACCTACCACCACCTTGTAATGAAATGAAATAGTTTATTAATCATGTAGGCTATTAAAATAGCGCTTATGACAAGTCAGTACAAAAAGAAACTTATGTATAGAAATCATATCAACTAATGTATACATAACATACATAGCATCGTCAAATACTTTAGGCATTTACACTAAATTATTTATTTGTTTTTCATTTTACATTAGTAACAATATTTGTACTATGGAAACGTCCAGAATTATTGAATATTTTAAGTTGATATGGACCACAGGCATTTAAAAATAATGTATGTATATTGTTAGATTATTTAAAAATAATGCTTTATATTTATTGAAAAGTATGGGAGCGATGCCAATATGATTGATTTTAAATTTAGAATGCAACGAACTGGTAACTTGAAATAGATTATGTAACCTTTTTAGACATGCCATGGATCATAGAGTAATTATATAATCTATGTCCTATGGCATGGACCGCAAGTTCCCACCTTTTTTTAGATATGTCAAAAAAATTAAGAACGATATACTTACCTATTATAAGAATTATTGTACAACTCCGCAATATAATTTGTACCTATAATAAAATAGTATTGTTATTGTATAACGGCGCGTAAATGATTATTTCAATACCCTTCTAAAATTACTATTGCTTATAATATAAAGTATACATATATGTATATAAAGGATATAATTACCGAGGTCGGCTGTGCGTGTTTTCCAAATTAGCGGCTGTAGCGCCTGTAGCTACGAAATAATGCATTGCCATGATCGATCCTTAATGATCTAATGTCACGCTAAAAGCCCTATCAGACGAAATGTTTAAAGGGCTGTTCTGAGGTACGCGACGTAGACACAGTGAGTGGTAAAGCCACGCTGCAGATATTTTTAGTCAACGGCACGAAAGGGCCGGCTCAATCGGGTCGTTACCACTGTCTCACAGAAAACTGACGCAAAGTAGCTAACTGCTGCGTATCGTAAGGTGAGTTCCGGAAGCCCAAATTTCATTCCCCTTTCCAATCCCTTAATAATTCCTTTCCTGTAAGGTCGACCACTTGCCAATGATTCTGGTATTGTGGACGTACATGCTGGCCTATAATATAAAAAATAAAATAAAAAACAAGGAGGTCGTGACACGTGATGTAATTCAGGCGATAGTGATAGGTCCGTTTTGTATGAAATTGTATGGAAACAGTCGCGCGTCGCGTTGACATCTCGGTTATAGTACCTATACCGTTGACTGAGAATACTATATACAGATTTTATTGCATACAAAACAAATATTTTGTTTGCTTAAGTACATCATTTCTACCTATCCTCTGTTTGTGACGATTGCCTGCTCTTTCTTCGTCTATATCGTTTTCCATCCTAAGGTTGTCTGGAAGAAATCGCAGTTAGCGATAAGACCGCCATTTGTACTTCGCTATAATTTTTAAGGTTATTTTGTTTTTAATTTTCTTTTGTGTTTGAAGATGTACAATAAAGAGTTTATAAATTATAAATAAAAACAAACATGTCGCTGTAATCGTGTGTCGCGGTCGCTTGTCTCGGTCGCACACCATAGAAAAGACCTTTACGCGTCGAAATACGTACCTCACAATCGGCCGCACACGTTAAAACAAACCTTTACGTACCTCACAATGTTCTTTAAGATTATTTTCGTACCAGCGACTACATTTCAAGTTTTTCTAGACAACAGAATAGACTAATTGCCTTCCATTTTTAAAGTAAATATAAAACACAATTTTCTTGGGTCCTTCTGTAAAAAGCGAGCATTTCGGCGGTCCAAAGACGATGTAATACCGTAGTGAATTTATTGCAGCCCTTAATTAAAGCCGGACCACCCTTCGTTACTGTCGAGATATTCCTGTAGACGTTGTTTATTACTAGTCTGCTCCTTCATCTTAAATTTTGTATACAAATGACATTAAAATGACATTTAAATTTGACTGCCTCTGGCGTAGTTGTAATGCGTACGCGTTACGATTGAGCCCAACGCTGAGGTCTCGGGTGTGATCCTTGGTCGGGTAAAGTGGTATTGGGTTTTTGTATTACGAAATGCTCAGTATCCCGGAGTCTGGAATTTGTGCCCGGTATGGCGATAGGCTTGCCCCTTATCACATAAGGGACGGAGATACACTCGGCGAAATGTGGGAGTACTGGTAACACCTCTGCCTACCCCTTCGGGGATTACAGGCGTGAGTGCGTATGTATATGTATTTACAATGTCTTAGAAAAAAAAATAGTGAGTGGTATGGACTGGCCAGATGAGTTTCAATTCGATATCAATTTCAACAGCATGCATCTCTGTCTTTACTCTGTTATGTATGTATTTGCTGCTGCGTTTCGTACGATGAGTGAGATATCAGGAAGCCCAAATCCCTCTCCCCTTCCCAATCCCTTAATTATCTCTTAAATATAATGTAGCATAAAAAATGATTGACATGTAAAAGTGATATTTATGATCCAATTTACAGAATAAATGATTTGAATTTGAATATCCCTTTAAGGTCGGCAACGTGCCCATGATTCTTTTGGTATTCTGGGTGTATATGGGGGGTGGAGATCACTTACCATCAGGTAGTAATGGCAATTAATGTTATTACGATTTTATTTCATTAGCATGCTAATGATTTGTGCTAATGATTTTTGCTAATATGACAATAATTTTGTGTTCCCGCGGGTGCGAAAGGTATAGCACGCTGCCACCGTTGCTGCGACACGCTAATACACGAATTAATACGCGAGGAATGAATTAATACTTCACATAATTTAGCAACTAAATTTACCAAATTTGTGAAATGCTAAATAAAACTTCGCATGAAAAAAAATTATGCGAATGCTAAATATTCCAATACTAGCGACCCGCTTATACACGAATGAATTCATACTTCACATAATTTAGCAACTGTGTTTAATTTGCTAAATGCTAAATTATACTTCGCATGCAAAAAAATAATGCGAATGCTAATTCATACAATTCTAGCGACGCGCTAATACACGAATTAATACGCGACGAATGAATTCATACTTCACATAATTTAGCAACTGTGTTTAATTTGCTAAATGCAAAATTATACTTCGCATGCTTAAAAATTATGTGGATGCTAATTAATCCAATACTACCATCAGGTGACTTGCTTGCTCGTTTGTTGGGCTATGCTATTAAAAAAAGTATTGGGTATTTTGGCCTATACGTGTAGCGCTTAATATGGTTCTTTACAAATTTGCGATCACCTTTAACAATGATTCAACATTTTAGAAACAGGTTCTGTAAACTAGTTTTGTAACAGCAGCTTAGCAAAAGGCAAGACCAGTTATCCACCAGAGACCAGACTGCCTCGGTGGCGCAGTTGTAATGCGTACGCGTTACGACTGAGGTCTCTGGTTCGATTCCCGGGTCGGGTAAAAGTGATATTGGGTTTTTCTATTACGAAATGCTCAGAGTCACGCCCAGTAATTTCACTAGCCTCAATATCCTTAATAATAATAAATAATGTGCTTACACACTGTTGCTTGGCGGTAGAAATAGATAAAGAGGTGGTACCAATCCAGACGGCCTCTGGCATACGAGGGACCTACCACCTTGTAATACGGACCCTTTACGGATTTTTCCTACGGAACCCTAAAAAAACAAGCGCTTCAATACTACACTGTGTGATAAACGTATGTAATTACATTAATTTGCTCTTTACAATTCCGGGTTGATAAATATTTAAAAACAAGCAATTATATTCTGTTTTTGCACAGCAGGCCAATTCTCGTAATTTTAAATGTTCAAAATATCATTCCGATCTAGTCTCAGCGTCAAGAAAGTTGCAAATGGCATTCTCTTAAACCAATAATCAACGTCAGATGTGAACATAGATCGTAATGAGATTGAATGTAGAATAAAAGTTGCCTGAAGCCAAAACGGTATAATGCTAATGCTAGGACTAGATCGGAATGATATTTTGAACATTTAAAATTACGAGAATTGGCCTCCTGAGCGCTCAATTGCATGGATGCCGGCAAGATTATTTTTGGGGGGTGCATCATTAATTTAATCTATACAAATAAATAAAATTGAAGTGTCTGTTTGTAATATTAAAATAACCGCTTTTTACTACATGCATATGAATGTATATATGGTACATATACCAAAATAACATTATTTTCAATTTTGCCTGTCTGTTTGTTCCGGCTAATCTCTGGAACGGCTGGACCGATTTGACGGGACTTTCACTGGCAGATAGCTGATGTAATAAGGAGTAACTTAGGCTACTTAGGTACTTTTTTATCCCGGAAACTTACATTCACGCGGGCGGAACCGCGAGCAAAAGCTAGTTAAGATATACCTAATATAAAATAGTGCATCCTTGTCCCTATTGGGCAACAACCTTAAGATTCGTACAGTGGATTTAATTTTGAAAGTATTTCTTATTTTTTTCTGTGTATCTTCTTTCATCTCAAGGGGGTGCAAGTGCACCCCACTCCCGGGGTCCATGCTCATTTGTTACATACAAGGTCACCTGATGGTAAGTGATCTCCACCGCCCGTGTACGCCCACAATACAATAGTTAAAGGAAAGGTATAATTAAGGGATTGAGAAAAGGAGGGGATTTTGGGCCTCCGGATATCTCATTCACCGTACGAAACGCATCAGCAAGCTGCTACTTTACGCCAGTTTTCTGGTAACAACCCGAGCCGGCCCATTCATGCTGTAGACCAGAGGTTCCCAAACTTTTTACTCATAGACCACTTTCAAAATTTAGCTGGTTCCGGTGGACCCCCTGTAGCTACATTTCTACCATATTCCCAAAACTCGACAAAATATGTGAAGATTAGATCTAACTATGGACCCCCGTGGAGTCTGCCGTGGACCACTTTGGGAACTAATGCTGTAGACAAAAGTCTACAGCGTGTCTCTAGCACTCAAGACACTACAACTCCAGATTCCGGGCTGATCCTAAGCATGATAGAAAAACCCAATATCATTTCTACCCGACCCGGAGATGGAACCCGAGACCACAGGACAGCAGTCTTACCGCGTACGCATTACAACTGCGTCACCGGGGCCGTAATTTATTACTTTAATTTATTAACACTTAATTAATTTCCTTTATAAAGTAAATAAATGTTCTGCGATATTACATTTACTTGAAATTTACTTATTTGTGAGCTATCTTTCGTTTTGAGTGGAGACGAACTCAAACTTTGTCTTTGATAGAATATAAATCAACATTAGTAGTTATAGAAAATGGTATATTCATTTGTGAATTAATTGTACATAATGGATAAATGTGTTCGCCTTTTTATCGACAAGTACGTTTGAATTGTTTACAATATTTTAGTGATTTCTTAAGTTTACGCGAATATTACACATTGAAATAAAACTAGTTCATACGGATTTTATCGCGGTTTAATTTTTATTTTAGTCCCGACGTTTCGAAAGCTTTTCAGCCTTCGTGGTCACGAGAGCGAGACCGCGATAAAATCCGTATAGTTTTATTTCATTGTACAATATTTTAATTCGGCCTGCCTCGGTGGCGTAATTGTAATGCGTACGCGTTACGGCTGAGGCTGACGCTGAGGTCTCGGGTTCGATCCCCCGGGTCGGATAAAAGTGATATTCGGTTTTTCTATCACAAAATGCTTAGTATCGGTAGGGAGTTTGGAATTGTGCCCGGTATTGCGAAAGTCTCGACCCCTATCACCCCTATCATCACATCATGGGACGGAGATACCCTCGGCGAAATGTGAGTGTATTGGTTACACCTCTGCGTACCCTTTCGGGGATTACAGGCGTGAGTGCATATGTAGAAAATATGATATTCAAGATGTGTAAATAAACTTTTAATCACATTACTGTTTATAATATATTCTTTTTATTTAACGTTTAAATAATTCAAAATGTTGTACCTTTATTTCTTCCCATAAGTCCTTTTAAACTGACAAGTCTTAAAACTAAAAGCAAATTAATAAACCTTCGCTGCTGGCATCAATCACTGATCGATGAACGCATACAGATTGGTTGGATATTCTTTTTTTACAGTTGTTAGTTGCAGCCACTTCGTATCTGGCCGGGCTGTCCATAGGCGCCATAGCTACCTACCCAATAGTTTTGTTGCAACAATTGCCCACAGACCCGAATGTCGCGACGGACTTGGAAAGCTTTTCA
The DNA here is from genome assembly GCA_905332985.1 of Mimas tiliae. NCBI lineage: Eukaryota > Metazoa > Arthropoda > Insecta > Lepidoptera > Sphingidae > Mimas > Mimas tiliae. The sequence goes on from HG995249.1 coordinate 1,924,938, forward strand.
TGGATTGGTATGGCTTTACTTATTTTGTTTATTTTACGCACTTTCAATCAATCAATCATTTACTCGCTTGTGCTACATGGTAACATTGTTGAAATAGTACATTATTATTATCACAATTATTAATTAGTGCATAACTTTATACATAACGAGCAGTGATAGCTCAGCGGGGAGTGGTATGGACTGTCGGGACGAAAGTCGCAGGTTCGAAACCAGCCCCAAGTGCATACACCTCTGACTTTTCTAAGTTATGTGTGTATTAATTGTTTATTACCACTTGCTTTAACGGTGAAGGAAACATCGTGAGGAAACCTGCATACCTGAGAAGTTCTTCATAAGAATTTCGAAGGTATGCGAAGTCTGCCAACCCGCATTAGGCCAGAATGGTGGACTAAGACCCCTCTCATTCAGTAGAGGAGGCCCGTGCCCAGCAGTAGGACGTATATTATACAGGGCTAGTATTATTATTATTATTTATACATAATATATGTACAGGCGACTTAATGTTAGAGGCATTATCTACCAGTCAACCTTTGGGTGGGTCAGAGAGCAAGGCAGGTAAAAAAAAAGACAATTGCGTTTCTAAGGAAGTTTTTTTGGATTGTGTTTATGTAATCTAAAACTACTGAATTGGGCACAAAGAGATAAGTTTTATCTGTAATTGTCATTGTTTGTGTCTTATAGTAGATGCCGTATAATTTTCAAAATGAAAATCATTCTAGCAAAGAGTAAGTTTCGACTTTATACTGGTACTGAATATTAGATCGTCTGGTGTCTTACTAACTAGCTAACAATACTTCTGTCTTTGTTTCTCACAAATTAAACCTATTTTTGTATAATCCTCAGATATATTTGTACTTTGAGTGTAATTACGTCATTTTTTGTAAAAGTTTTAGCACTATAGTGATTTCTTATGTTTACATACGAATATTTCCTACACATTGAAATAAAATTAGTTTATACGGATTTTACCTTGGTTCAATTTCAAACCTTTCAGCCTCAGTCCATGGTATATCCGGAATACTAAGCATCTTCATGACACCCATCATGCAATGGAGAGGAAGACGATTCGCGTTTATAATCAGCACATTAATCACCATCATCGGCTGGACTATGATCACTATCGCTAGTACCACGATCACCATCATCATCGGCGAGTCATTTCACGGCCTGGGAAGCAACAGCACCATGATTGTTACCTTAGTAACTGTCAGCGAAATGATAGATCCGAAACACCGAAGTCTATCCATGCTTCTATTCGGGTTAACTCAAGTAGCGGGAGCTATAATAGTTACTATATTAGGTAATTTCTTTCACTATAAGACGGTCGCTATAGTTATGTGTGTCCCAAACACTCTATCGTTAATGTTGAGTTTCATGTGGCCTGATTCTCCTTCGTGGTTAGCTTGTAAAGGAGATTTCGATAGATGTGAACAAATTTTCACTTGGCTTAGAGGTAATGGTGAAGATTCCAAGAAAGAATTAGATGAGCTGATCTCTGCACAGAAAGAAGTATTAAAAGAAAAAGCGATTAAGAGAAAGACGGAGATAAAAAGAGGTCACATGAAGGAGTTCTTTGAGATAATAGTTAAGAAGGATTTTTATTTACCCATGGCATGTATAATCCTAATAATGATGACGTTCTACACAAGTGGTGCTTTCGTTATATACATATATGGACCTACATTAGTGACAACGATGACCGGTATTACAAACTCTTTCATTCCTATCATAATGTTAGATATAGCTCTTGGTGTATCTGCTGTTTTAGCCATTATTATTGAAAGACGTCTAAAGAATAAGCATCTATTTTTGATAGGTGGTATGGCAAGTACAACTTTCTTACTTTGCTCTTGCATAGTAACATATTTGCATAGTGCTGGTATTTTGCCAAAAGACTCAATGTTATATTTATACTGTTTTTTGGGTTCTATACTCTCAAATGCTGCAGGATTAAATCAGACAGTATTTAATGTATCTGTTGAATTAATTCCAGTGAAGTATAGAGGTTTAGGAAGTACAATATATTTGATTTGCGTATGTAGTTTCCATACTATATCGATTAAAATTGCGCCATACCTATTTATCTACATGAATGTTTGGGGCACATTTAGTGTTTACTTTATTTCCTCTGCTGTCGGATATTTTCTCATTTGGAAATTTATACCAGAAACAAAACATAAGACGCTGCAAGAAATTGAAGATTATTTTAATTGCGGTGAATTTAAGAGTAATAAAACATATGAAAATACAGTTAATGTACCGATTATGAATTCTGAATGAAATAACAGTAAAACATAATAAGTTCATATTAATTAAATAAATAAATAATACACCCAACAGTCACACACATAGTCCTGACCCCACACTAGGTTAAACCTGTATCGTGGGTATCAGGAACTACGAGGGACTTGCGGTCCCACAACACCCAGACCCGAGACAAATATTTGTGGATCAGACAAACATTTGTCAAGGTGCGGGAATCGAACCCACGGCCTCACGCTTCGCAACCGGCTACTCGCCCGCTGCGCCAAATTGTACTTTAATATAAAATATTTGAAGGCCAACGTAAAATTAGTCATTCACTTTCAATCACATGCAATATTGTCGTTTTCTTCAATCTATTAAACTCAAGCGTGACCTTTCTTATATTTTATTTAGTTAATTAGAAGAGTTTTTGTATTTGGTTCACAATAAAAATATAAAATTCCATGCATGTATCATTCGAAAAATCAGTTATTGCTGCTTTTATTATTAACTAGCCTTTGCTCGCGGCTCCGCCCGCGTGCACGGCCTTTTCCGCGATAAAAAGAAGCCTATGTTACTCAGTTATAATGTAGCTTTTTAACGGCAAAATAATTTTTGAAGTCGGTCCAGTAGTTTTTAAGTTTATTCGTTACATACAAAAATACAAATCTTTCCTCTTTATAATATTAGTGTAGATGTATTATTGGTGGGAGGGTGCTTGATTCATATATGTATTTTTTTTATTAGCTTGAATGACGAGACGAGGTCGCTCGCCTGATGGTAGGCGCCACGCCTGACTATAAACAGATGCAACACCGCACAGAATTTTGAATTACAAAGCACTGCATGGTATTGGACTGCGCTCGCCACCCCGAGACGTAAGATGTTAAGTCTCATAAGCAATTTCACTGGCTTAAATGTCTCTCAAACCCTGGTGGTAGGTCCCTCGTATGCGAGAGGCCGCCTGGGTTGGTACCACCGCTTTGTCTATTTCTGCCGCCAAGCAGCAGTGTGTAACACCGTTGTGATTCGGTTTGAAGGACATTGAATCCAGTGAAATTACTGGGCATTATGAGGATTAACACCTTATGTCTCGGGATGACGAGCGCAGTACAGTGCCATACAGTGTTCTGTAATCCAGAGTTCCGTGTGACGTTGCTTCTGTTAATGAGCAGGCGTGACGCTTAACATCAGGCGAGCGACCTGCTAGTCTCGTCATTCAAGCAAATAAAAATAAACTTCCTAACCATCCTACCTCGGTGTGAGGCGATACGGTTATGTTAGACTCACCGGCTATACAATCCAGTGTAAAGTCACCCGGGGGAGAGATGTTAAACATCCGGACGAGCGCTACAATTCCTAACACTATATACACGGTACACTGACAATACCAATCAAACATTATTGTGGGTGACATGACCCACAATATAACTATCATTGTGTGGTGTTGTTTTTGTTTATGAGCAGGCGTGGCGCTTACCATCAGGCGAGCGACCAGCTCGTCTCGTCAATCAAGCTAATATTTTTTTTTTGTGATAATCAAGACCAATGCAACAGTTAACCAATTATTCACATTTAGGAAATCTAAATTAGAAACTTTATCGCAAACAATAACAATAGTACCTAATGATTGAACTGTGTAGTTAGTGTTATAAAATATGTAACAAAAATCCTGTTGGGTTTTAACCGCAATATCAGGATCGATATTCAAACTTAATGAAATAACTCGCATATGAAAATAAGACAATAAAAATAATCATATTTATTTTTTATACTTTGTGATTTTGTTGTTTGTTAACCGTATTTCGATTGATTACCTCTGCAAGAGCGATGTCTCGGAGCCAGAGCGGGGCGCCGCGCCGCGTGTGCACCCGGTTTCGTCAATACGTAACATCAGTCAGCTGTTAATCACTTTTCAGATGTAAATAACATTTTTTTAATATGTTCTTTTTTATATACTACCTGTGTATTATATCTTGCTTCTGTTTATTTATTTTTTAATTTAACTATTTTTATTAAGCTGTCTATCTATATGTCTATCTTCCCAACCTAGAAAGGGACAACAGGGTTTTTGCTACATATTGTATATCACGTGCATTTTACATAGGTATGAGATTTTACTACTTATACATTCATCACCGATAAAACAAGGATAATACCAATTTATACCCAATGTACTGTTAAAAATCTGAATTGTCTAATAATTCCTTATCAACGGCTATTAAACTTATAATACTGTTAAAGCGTACTCGTAAAATATTTAGTGTTCTGTTAATTATTATGGACCGTTAGAAATGTTTCAGATATTGTATTCAACGGTTATATTTTGTGAGTACTATGTGTTTATATCGCTACCGATATTTTAGATAAACTACTACTATGTTTATATATGTTTACTTCGTTTTAACTTCTATCTTTTTTGATTATACCTATCTTATATCTTTATCTCTTATTATTCTGAGTTTGTGATCTATGTCATTTTATCTTTCTCTTTTTAGTTTTCTGCATAATTTATTGCAACAGTAAAAATATCTTCGACTTCGACGCAGATGACATATTAAAATCAATGGTCGGCGATTTTTTCCAGTTGCCTCATAGAATTCCTTTTCCGGAAATTAAAACCCTACTGTATCCAAAGAAAAATAATTCGACCACTAAGTATGTTGTAAAACAAACCCGTCCATCATTGACAACAGAAATAGGTATACAAGCAACTGCGCGTCCAACACAGAAACCAGTACCAGAAATAACGATAAAGGATATAAATATTAGAAAAATGAATATGAACTTAGCTAGATTTTTTAACCAACGGAATCTATTGCCAGACTTTGCAAACGAGGCCGACGATCCATCACACGAAACGCGTAGATTCGATGCGATTCGCTCCAAAATGGGCACTTACGAACCTAATGTTTTTTTGCGGCAAGAGTACTTTTCTTCCGAGAACGCTACCAAGATTCTTATGGAGAAAAATAAAACTGTAGAATTAATGGCACATTATGTTTACGAAACGAGGTACAAGCTTCCATATTCCCAATTAATGAGGGAAAAATATAAAGATGATGTCAGATATAAACTTGGATATTGCTTTTCTTTATTGAGGCAGTTAAAGATGCAGCAAAGGATGATGTACTCGACTTTGGTTAACAACTATCTATATACCTTGACTCTGCACTTCCACATGAAGATGTATGAGAAGGTGGTGAGGTTGGACGTTGATATAAGAGACCTGATACAATTTATAAAGAATCTTGAAAGGCAAAGGAAGCTTATGATCGATCCTCACTATTATGACGACGACAAATAGCTTTATGGTGGAGATTGTACAAAAATGCACGCACAAATCGAAACGATTGGTAGGTAAAACAATGTTTTGGGAAACATGATTTATGACCATTAATTATTTAAAAGCGCTCCAACAAATTGTAGCAAATACAATGTTACAGAAGATAATTTAAAACAGTAAATCGCTTTATGATTGCTTATTATATAACCAAAACACATGAGTTAAAGTAGGTATTCTTCAAAATATGAATTTACACAAACACTATCAAAATTATTAGCTGCAGTAAAATTTACGAGCAGTTAGGGATTTATTTTAAGCTACATTGAAGTACCATTAACTTGACTAGTGGGAACACTCTTTGGTGAGCAGATAGACGTTTATTTAAATAACAAATGTCCATATTACATTAACCGCAATGGTACAAATTTATAAACTCTGACAAATTGTCTACATTCTAAAGACGTAGTTTTATGTAACTTTCTACTCGTAGTTAAAGTTTTCTTGCGAGTGGTGGGTATCTACCGCTAAGCATTGAATAAATGAACGTTCGCCTACGTTATCTATTTTTGCCACGGTTAAAATAAAGCAATCGAATGTATCTGGGTTTTAAGGGTCAATTACAACGAACATTGGAACGATGCAGTGCACGCGATGACCGAATAGTCTCTAGAGTTTTCTAACAATTAATAAATGAATTGGTATCTAGTAGAGAGCTACGAATGCATTTACTTATGCTAGAAGTTACGTGAGACGAGTATTATTTTATTAATACAAAATAATACTGATCACTTTAACTCATAGTTTATTGGTTACATTTACAATATTACTACTTTACAGACCTAACCCTATGTCAGGGTTCATTAGAGACCGTTCTTTAATTACAACTAAAACAACTAGTACCGAATAGTAATCCAGCATACCTACCGCGTAATGAACACTTGGACTATCGATTGACGTTGGTCTTAGTGAACTGGAGACTGTCTGACTGACTGCGGGCAAAAGACCTCCAGTTATGGCGAAAACCTCTTTTATACCATTTAACTACCCTTCCACCACTATATCGCACCATATCGACTCTACTTCTCTCTGCCTGGCGTTATCTCGGCTTTATGCCAGGGTCTGCCTTTCCATCATAATTTAACGATGGATTTGGTATTACGTGGAGCCACCCGCTTTCGGACCCCCACAACCCCTAACGGGAACCAAGTTTCGCCATTGCCCCGTCCGTTTATCAGCAGAGTGTACCACGTAGGTGAGGTTAGATTTGGGTCTGGTTTGTTGGTAGGCCACATACACTCCATAGGGTGATTCTATGAATGAAACAAAAAAATATATGATTAGTGGATAAGATAATTAACATGATCGAAAAAATTATAAGATTTTTGGCATGCAAATTCCGTCCTACATTACGTATAAGCGGTAACATACGGTAATGTTCCTATAAAACAATTTGCTGACGGAACACTCTGTGTATGTTGACCCTAATGATATCCGCAAAAAGGTTTTCCTTTTTAATGCAACCTCTTGGGTCAGTAGCGCAGATCTGCTTTTTTTTAAAGACAATGCCAATGGATATATGGTTCGCAATTGAGTGGTAGAACCACGCTCCGATTAATAAAGCTAAATTTTCAGATGTTAAAGCGTGGCACAAACATCCAACTTCAAAAACTAACAAACATCCAAACTATCAAATAATAGTACTAGGATAGTAGGATGTATCACAAAAAGCACATGTTTCCTACAAGAATATTCACCATAATGTAAACGCGCACGTGGCAGCGACCTCAAAAGTAGTTTCAAAGAGCCGTCATCTAAGATAAGAATTCAGCCAGACGACGCTAATGGCTCAGATATCTGAATTTAAATACCTCAGCATACGAGTTCGGTAGAAATTCCTATAACTTTTGCATTCTTATCAAATCTGCTCTGTGATGCGTTTTTGAACGGATTGTTATGAAAAATATGTAGATTTTAGACTGAGGGATGAGAATAGTTTGAGTAATTGAGCCACGCTGTAGATAGTTTTGTTTACAGCACCAATACACCGGTTTCACCGGTTGGTTACCACTATTTCACAAAAACGGATGTTAAATAATAGTTTACTGTTGTTTCGTAGGGTGACACAAGCAGGAGGCCCAAATTCCTCATCCCCATCTCATTGCTGATCTTAAAGTAAAGAAATAATTAAGGGATTGGGAAGGGCAGGGGGATTTGGGCCTACGGATATCTCACTCATCGCACAAAACTCTTCAGCAAGCTGCTACTTTACGTCGGTTTTCTATGAGACAGTGGTAACGACGCGGTCGAACTAGCCATTCATACTGTAGATAAAATTGTCTACAGCGAAGCTCAGTCACAAAATACAGAAGGGAGTATTTAAACACGATTTATTAGTGTTGATGGTTGCAAAAATGTATAACCTCTAAATTAATACAACAAACAATAGACGTAGCATAAACGTCAAAATTCCCGCCAAAACCTATATTTCCATTGTTGCCAGTTAAAAATTAGTAAATTGTACGTGGCCAGTGTTACGATGGCGCGTTTAAAATTGCGAGCGTTGCACTCGATGTTGCCAGATCGTTTGGCACGTCGCCAGAACAAACTCGGAACGACTCTGAATAAATGAACATGGATGAAAAACATTTGTTGCTCTTAACTATTGTCGGATTTTTTTGCGGCCAGCGGATTGTTTAAGAAATATTTTATACGGTTTTAATATGGTTTGCTGCGGGGTTTTGAATATTTGTTAAGGGAAAATTAAATATGCCAAATTTTTCAGGAGTTGTTGTATGTTAGCTTATTAAGCATTGTTGCTGTTGAATCAAATTTTGACATTAATTTAGTTGATACAAAACATAATAATGGCATTGAGAGTTAGAACAAAATGCCTTTGAAGAGTGTTGCCTCTCGTCCAGCCAATTTCTTTAAAAAGCGCATCGCTAAATTGCCACTTCGCTGGCAATAATGCATCGATAGCATGGGTGTTTACTTTGATTAACAGAAATAAAACCATGTTTTCTTTTTTTCTTTTTTCCTACAGAACGGCAATTTCATACGTAAAGACTTATTAAATGTTAAGCCTTGATATCTATACCTGAACTATATATATCTCATTGCTGGACACGGTCCTCCTCTACTGAATGAGAAGGGTTTAGTCTACCATGCTGGCCTAATGACTTCAGACAGCAGACTACAGATACCTTCGAAATTCTTATGGAGAACTTTTCAGGTATGCAAGTTACTTCAAGATTACCGTTATCCCAAAAAATGCCTTTCACGCGGACGGAGCCGCCAGCAAAAGCTAGTAAAAAATTAAAACAAAACATTGCATGGAGTTAATGATCAAATATTTTTTGAATCTATTAGAGTAGAAAATACACGACTAGTTAAGAAATAAAAAAATATAAACAAAGTTTTATAGTATAAACGCTATGCTGTCACGATATTATTATAACAATACTTTTTTATTTGGTTTTTTAATTTTGAGCGACACGCATTTCGGGTGCCTCTCGCCGGAAAATGGGGCACTGGTACAACTGGGGGATGGCGCAAGGGACAAGCGTGGGATGTTACTTTCCACGTTCTTTGTAATTTTTAAACAGATTTTACTTCATTAGTAATAAAAAAATATATAGGACATACAAAGCAGTAGTCATATATAACCAGTGTTAGAAGTTACGTGAGACGAGTATTCTTTTAGTAATACCAAACGATAGTAATCACTATAACTCATAGTTTATTGGTTACTTTTACAATGTTACTGCTGTACAGACCACAACCCCATGTCAGGATTCTCTAGAGACTGATCTCTAATTATAAGTAAAACAACTAGGACCGAATAGTAAACCAGCATAGCTACCGCGTAATGAACACTTGGACTATCGACTGACCACTGCACTTTAATGAACTGGAGACTGTCTGACCGACTGCGGGCAAAAGACCTCCAGTTCTGATGACAACCTCTTTTATACCATTTAACTACCCTTCCACAACTATATCGCACCAATATTATTTCAGTGTACCCAACTTTGCTTTCTCAGACACCCTCAATATACCAATATTAAGAGAATACGCTAACACCAGAGGATTTACAGTGGTAGATCTAGATGTTAGAACTTTCATAGGCGAGAGCCCATCGGGGTTGGTACTACCACCTTGTCTATTTCTGCCGTCAAGCATTCAACAACTTATATATCGAGGTGACGAACGCAGTCCAGACTCATGCAGTGCTTTGTAATTCAAAAAAGTAAGTGCTGTGTCTGTTTATGGGCAGGCTTACCATCAGGCGAGCGACCTGCAGGTTTAGGATATGCAACACGAGAGAGATAACTATCGGCGAATATCTCGAGTAAAAGTGTCAACATTCGATAAAAGTGTTCGTAGATAAAATAACACAACGGGTTGAAAGTACTATTTTCTCTAATTTGTCTACGTTTGACATAACGAGTCGAGTATTTTGTGTTATGTTAGTTTCGATAAACATATAGAGATAACCAGATAAAACCGGTTTTGTCACGTCAAAACGAGTTAACAAAATCATCTCGTATTGCATGCTAAGCCCCTGCTCGTTTCGTCAGTTAGGCTAATTAAAAAGTAAGTATAAAATCAATTCGAATATTAAAAATAATACTTAATATATATTAATTAAGATTAGTGCTAAACTAAAATTATGCATTTCTCTCATTTGTATCATAGCTGATGTCAGCAAATGGACATGGGCCACCGGATGTTAAGTGATCGTCACCGCCCACGAACACCACCAAACATCAGAAAATCATGGATGCGTTGCTGACCTTAAAGCACGGGAAGGGAGATTGGGAAGGGAGGGAGGACGTACCTGAAAATTATAATTCATATTGGTTAATTCAAATTCAACAGAGGGGTTGACGTCAGGCAGGCGGCCGATCATAAAACTACAAGCCAAATCTTTCTGTAATATTACAGGCGTGAGTGCGTATATGTACTTATATATCTCTAAAATATCGGTAACTAAACCTAAAGTTCCACCTATTTCGTTTTAGATCCACAGGTTTACAGGCTTTGTTCGCCGAAGATGTTAAGTCGACGGTATAGTTTCTGTAGGGTACAGATGTAAGCTTTGCAAACCGCTTTAAGCCCTCGTACACCGAGAACGTGCCCCGAAACTTGACTATAGTATGATGAAATAAATTCTATTCTAGAGGTATATCGAATTGTTAGTGCCCAACCCACTGTTAAAATTTTTAAGCCACCCCAAGGCCTCCGACTTGGCTTCACGAATATTACATATATACGCACTCACGCCTGTAATCCCTGAAGGGGTAGGCAGTGATGTAACCAGTACACCCACTTTTCGCCGAGCGTATCTCCGCTCCTTGATGTGATATGGGGCGAGCCTATCGCCATACCGAGCACAAATTCCAGATTCCGGGCTGATACTGAGCATTTCGTAATAGAAAACCCCAATATCACTTTTACCCGACCCGGAGATCGAACCTGAGACCTCAGCGTCAGCCTCAGTCGTAACTCGTACGCATCACAGGCGCCACCGACGCAAAAAAAATTGAAATCGGTCCAGTAGTTGTTAAGTTTATTCGTTACCTACAAAAATACAAATCTTTCCTCTTTATAATATTAGTGTAGATTAAAAATATATTAAGTTCAGTTACTAGGTGGTGGTAGGTCTCTCGTATGCTAAAGGCCATCTGGGTTAGTACCACCGCTTTGTCTATATCTTCTAGGTCTTTGGCTTTGGATTTGACAGGCACACAGAAGAGAAATATAAGAACTTAATGTAACATTATAAACTCCCTTTATTTTGATAAGTAATATCCCCCTTCGTGTTACTCAATATAAACAAAGATTGTCGACGCGCATTACTTAAATTGTATAAACAAAGATTGTCGACGCGCATTACTTAAATTGTATAAACAAAGATTGTCGACGCGCATTACTTAAATTGTATAAACAAAGATTGTCGACGCGCATTACTTAAATTGTATAAACAAAGATTGTCGACGCGCATTACTTAAATTGTATAAACAAAGATTGTCGACGCGCATTACTTAAATTGTATAAACAAAGATTGTCGACGCGCATTACTTAAATTGTATAAACAAAGATTATCGACGCGCATTACTTAAATTGTATAAACAAAGATTGTCGACGCGCATTACTTAAATTGTATAAACAAAGATTGTCGACGCGCATTACTTAAATTGTATAAACAAAGATAGTCGACGCGCATTACTTAAATTGTATAAACAAAGATTGTCGACGCGCATTACTTAAATTGTATAAACAAAGATTGTCGACGCGCATTACTTAAATTGTATAAACAAAGATTGTCGACGCGCATTACTTAAATTGTATAAACAAAGATAGTCGACGCGCATTACTTAAATTGTATAAACAAAGATTGTCGACGCGCATTACTTAAATTGTATAAACAAAGATTGTCGACGCGCATTACTTAAATTGTATAAACAAAGATTGTCGACGCGCATTACTTAAATTGTATAAACAAAGATTGTCGACGCGCATTAATTAAATTGTATAAACAAAGATTGTCGACGCGCATTACTTAAATTGTATAATGGCCGTTCCCTATATTCTATCTATCGGCAGATTAGCTTACTATCAATAGTGTTTTGACAGATCTTCCATACAAAATGTGTCAAAATTTTACCGCCAGTAAGCAAATCTATTGATAGACAGAATATTCGGAACGGCCATTAATGCACGTTCTTTACCCGCTACTGCTTATATTTTATATAATCAAATACACAGTGATATTAAACACGCTCTGTGTTACAAAAACAAAAAACAATGTGATAAAAAAAACGCTGTTAATAACCCTTATCGGTAAGAAAGAAAATTGCTTCGATATTATTTCGACGCAGTTTCGACGAAATTTACTGTTCACGATCAAATATTGTTGCTCGGTGCATGCGATAACGCCATGTAAGTTCGGTAATGTGCGGCTAATAACCTTATTTTCGGCACTTTGTTGGATTATTTTTGTTAGAGTTTTGTTTTTGGATAATGTATTTTTCGTTCTCGATAGTAGAGTTGGACTTGAATAACGAGTTTCGGTTACATTGTGGTTGCATTGCCTGCCTTTTGGATAAAAAGTAGCCTATGTCCTAAGCCAGATCATGGTTTACCATTGTGCCATATTTTATCGAAATCCGTTCAGCCGTTAAATTTTATTTTTTTATTAGCTTGAATGACGAGACGAACCGGTCGCTCGCCTAATGGTAAGCGCCACGCCTGCTCATAAACAGAAGCAACGCCACACAGAAATTTAAATAACAAAGCACTGCATGGACTGCGCTCGTCGCCCCGAGACATAAGGTGTTAAGTCTCATAATGCCAAGTAATTACACTGGCTTCAATGCCCTTCAAACCGGAACACAACAGTGTTTACACACTTGCTTGGCGGCAGAAAACTTGATTAACAATCATCCATAATTAGTTTTTGAGTTAATTGTAGTTGCTCACAGGATGCGCTCCGGACATCTTCCCTTAAATAAATTTAAATGTTTGATGAAAAAAGCCGAGAGTCCATATTGTTCGCATTGTACTAATTGCATAGATGATGTTCAGCATTTTTGACAGAGTGTGTCGGAGTGTAAATTTGCGACAACAATTATATGAATGTGTCAATGTAAATCCGTTGGATGTGGGTATATTCCAAACCATCTTACCTGAACGAATATCGGATGAAGCTATCCGTATATGTATCCGCATGTAAAATACTTAAAAACTATTAATAATTGTTCATGATATATGCAATATTTGTATATACTATGGGACTGACATAGTCAAAATTGACTCAAAGTCCCTAAAATAAATAAGAATAAAAATAAATAAATAATAATAATTAGTTTTTGAGAAAACCGAGAACAAGTAGTAGTGTGTGGTGTCGCGTATTCGAAGTATCGATATATACGGGTCAAAAAAAAAAACCTCCAAAAATAACACGGAGTATCTATCTATATATTTATATCTATCTAGTTATATATACTACCATAGACACCTTTGGTAGACTTTCATATAAGACGTCCAAAAGAACTGCGTGAAAGTAAATGAAATTGATAAGGGATTGACGTAGAAAGGGGAAAGTGTTTCAATGCCTTGTCTCGACATGAAATTCCACTGAGATTTCTACAATAATATTATTATATCATAAGAGGCAATGATAGCTCAGCGGGGAGTGGTATGGACTGTCGAGACGAAAGCCGCAGGTTCGAAACCAGCCCCAAGTGCCTACACCTCTGACTTTTTTAAGTTATGTGTGTATTAATTGTTAAATCACTTGCTTTAACGTTGAAGGAAACATCGTGAGGAAACCTGCATACTTGAGAAGTTCTTCATAAGAATTTCGAAGGTATGTGAAGTCTGCCAACCCGTATTAGGCCAGCGTGGTGGACTAAGGCCTAACCTCTCTCATTCAGTAGACGAGGCCCGTGCCCAGCAGTGGGACGTATATAATACAGGGCTAGTATTATTATTATAAGAGGGCAATATTACGATAAAACTTATGCGCTTCAGCAAGCTTCATCTATTACTGAAATACGAATGATGATGATGTAATTCGTGATGATGATACTGACTACTACCATATTGTGCTACTCCGCTGAGCCGTTGATGCTTTTTTGCAACTACTTTCCAACACTTTTTACTAAATGGTAGGTGCCTCTTATGCGAGAGCTACTCTGGCAGCCAAGCAGCAGTATGTAAGTTGTGTTTCGGATTGAAGCCAGTGAAATTACTAGACATTATTAAGCGTATCGTCTTGCATAACATCCTATGTCTCGGGGTGACTAGCGCAGTCCAGTGCCATGCAGTACATTGTAATTCAAGGCTCTGTGTGTTTTTTCTCTTTATGGGCAGGCGTGACACTTATCATCAGGCGAGCGACCTGCTCGCTTCGTTATTCAGAACAATAAAAAACATATTCTATTAAAAATAAAAAAATCACAACGATATAATGTGGGGTATCTAGCTAATCCACATTATTGTCTAATTATGTATAGCTGTTTTCATTCCCCTCTTCTGTCACCTGTGTTTATCCCACTCGAAGTGGGATTGGCGCTACGTGATTTTCACTCATGTTACAGAAAGTATAGCATTGTTGCCTTAATTACGGACTGTCTAAAGTAAATACTACAGGCGAATTTATCAACTAAATTCATGGGCAAGTTACTGTCACTCGACAAACGCTAGGTTGAGAAGGTCAGTAGAGTCCGTAATCTATCATTTCCACTACAAACTAATGTAGTTAGACTAATGTAGTTGTGTTATATACTGCCTCGGTGGCGTAGTTGTAATACATACGCGTTACGACTGAGGTTGATTCTGTGGTCTCGGATTCGATCCCTGTGTCGGGTAAAAGTGATATTGAGTTTTTCTATTAAAAAGTATCAGCCCGGAGTCTGGAATTGTGTCCGGTGTGGCGATAGGGTGGCCCTCTATCACATCTTTGGCGGAGATACGCTCGGCGAAATGTGGGTATACTGGTTACACCTCTAGCCCTTCGGGGGTTACAGGCGTGAGTGCGTATGTATGTAATTTCAGATTCGTTCCATACAACACCATACTTGTGGTAGAGTCACGCTGTAAACAATTTTGTCTACACAGTGAGGTATCAGGAGACCCAAATCCCCTTCTCCTTCCCAATCCCTTAATCATCCCTTACCTTTAAGGTCGGCAACGCGTCCATGATTCTTCAGCTATTGTAAATGTTAATTGGCGGTGGAAATAACATCAGGTTACGCACATACTCGTTTGCCGTCTTCTGCCATAAAAAACATGAGCTCATGCCTGTATCTCCGAAAGGGTAGGCAGAGCCTCCGTAGCGCAGTGGGTGCGTAGCCGGCTGCGAAGTGAGAGGCAGTGGCTTCGATTCCCGCACCGAGACAAATGTTTGTGTGATCCACAAGTGTTTGTTTCGGGTCTGGGTGTTGTGGGACCAAAGCCCTCGTAGTTCCTGATACCCACGTTTACCTAGTGTGAGATCAAGACTATGTGTGTGACTGTTAAGTAAAAAAGAAAAGAAAGAAAGAAAAAGAGATGCAAATAGTGCAGCCATCGCTATATAAGTAACTCATTAATGATTTATCGTATTAAAAAAGTCATATAGACGAGAAATTTAATCCAGGATCGCATGGTTTCTCGACCTAAGTAATTTTTCTTTTGTGCACGGGGAAATTCATCTTATAGATGCCATCTCCCACTTACTACCTGAGGCGATAATCCAAATAAACTGACGCAAGACTGAATGTGTATGACTGTTGGGTGTATTTATTATTTAAAACCGATTCCTCACATATAAACTAATAGTTAAGCTCGCGGCTCCGCCCGCGTGAATGTCCTTTTACGGGCTAAAACAGTAGCCTATATATATCCTGCTCCAAGAAATGGTCTGCCTTTGTGCCAAATTTTATCCAAATCCGTTCAACTGTTAAGGTTTTTTTTGACTAACAAACATCCAAATTCACACACATCCAAACTTTCATATTGATAATATTAATGGGACACCCATACTTTATACCAAGACACTGTAAATTGACTGCCTCGGTGGCGCAGTTGTAATGCGTACGCGTTACGATTGAGGCCAACGCTGAGGTCTCGGGTTCGATACCCGCGTCGGGTAAAGTGGTATTGGGTTTTTTTATTACGAAATGCTCAGTATCAGCCCGAAGTCTGGAATTTGTGCCCGGTATGGCGATAGACTCGCCCCCTATCACATTGTGGGAAGGAGTTACGCTCGGCGAAATGTGGGTGTACTAGTTACACCTCTGCCACCTTTGGGGATTACAGGCGTTAGTGCGTATGTATGTATGTATGCATGCACTGGACTGCTCTTCTCACCCGGAGACATACTACTGGGCTAGGCTACGGGCTGATACTGAGCATTTCGAAATAGAAAACTTTACCCGACCCGGGGGTTGAACCCGAAGCCTCAGCGTTAGCTTAATCTTAACGCGTACGCATTACAACTGCGCGACCGAGGCAGGCGTAAGAAAGATTTACTACCGAATACGAATAACCTTTCACCGATTAATGTTTGCTATATTACGTTTTTTTCATTAGCTTGAATGACGAGATGAGCAGGTCGCTCGCCTGACAGTAAGCGCAACGTCTGCCCATAAACAGATGCAACACCACACAGACCTTTGAAGTACAAAGCACTGCATAGCATTGGGCTACGCTTGTCACCCCGAAACATGAGATGGTAAGTCTCAATGCCCAGTAATTTTACTGGCTTCAATGTCGTTCAAACCGGAACACAACAGTGTTTATACACTGCTGCTTGGCGGCAAAAATAGACACTGCGGTGGTACCAACCCAGACGGCCTTTCGCATACGTGGGACCTACCACCTTGTAAATGCGTACACACTAAATAAAATACAAATAAATACACCCAACAGCCACACACATAGTCCTGACCCCACACTAGGTTAACCTGTATCGTGGGTATCAAGAACTACGAGGGACTTGCGGTTCTGCTGTTATTATGAAAATTTATAATGTCCTTACCTTTTTATGGTAATGGATTTACCCTTCCACGACAACAAGGAATGTTAACATGCGGCTAAAACTCGACCAAGTATTAAAACTTTATCCCGTATTACAGAGTTAGGAGAGTTAGCTAAGTTTTACGCGTATCATATATTCAAATGATTTATGCTAAATATGAATGAACTTACAACGAATTTTACTTGAAATGTATATTGCCCGATTCGACCAAATTTTACATTATTCAGAGTACTTTCTATTACTAACCTTAGAATATCTTTGCTATATTCTTAATGCGGCGTGTTTTTTCAAATGTATGTACATCGATTTCTCCGCCAATTGTGGACCGATTTTATTGGAAAAAATTCACTCGATAGAGTTTAGTTGCGATGTGGTCCCATATAAATTTGGTTAGGATTTGATGACGGAGTACGGAGTAAAAAATCAAAACTCCTCAACGGACAACAGTACACTCGTCGCGATTGGTTATTGTATTGGAATTTACATGCTATTTCTGTAACTATCACTAAATATTGAAGTCGACTTCTAAGTTTTGTTAAACATTATTTTATTTTACTTTACTTTATACTATTTATATTCAATACAGATAATTTAGACAGCTCCGTAACGCAGTGGCCGAGTAGCCGGCTGCGAAGCGAGAGGCCGTCGGTTCAATTCCCACACCGAGACAAACGTGTGGGAGACATATCACCACTCAACTACTTGTTGACTTACACAAAAACACAAAACAAAATCATAACACAAATAAATAAATAAACTATTCAACACACAGACAGAAAAACATTGAACAATAAACATTATTTTATATAGATAAAAAACCAGTGTTTTATATTTTAAATAGTTCGCAGTTCTATTGATCCTACGACTACCTGAGCGTGTGACGTCATTTTGGGTTCGCTTCGTAATGAGCGCGGCCGGTGCATACGCGACGACCAGTCGCAATTGAACATTATGACGAGTAGCCTCTGCATATCAATGCTTACGTATATGTGATTTATGTTTCGCTTTAGCTTCGCCTTATACGGTATACCTATCTGTTCTGTGCTCAAGACTTCCTTCTTAACTTTCTCCTTCTATATGTATGTAGTGTTTTGTGTAGTGCAAGTAAAACAGTTTTCTGGACTTTGGACTTTTACTATTACCTTCTTTCCAAACCTACCACAACTCACTATATCTGGTGACCCCGATCAAAAACACCAAGGATGAGCAGCGACGGCAGTGAAACCGCAAAATCGGGAGATTCCCAGCAAAGTGCAGGTACCCGCCGCCGACGCATAAAAAAATGCGCAAGTGCTTCTGCAGAACGGGATCCGTCGGTGGAGCTATACCGTGTTGGGGTTCGAGTCCCGCCGTTTTGGGTGGAAAAACCAAAGATATGGTTCGCGCAAATCGAAGCCCAATTTCACCTAGCGAGGATTACCGATGACAGCACGAAGTTCTATTACATTCTCGGACATTTAGAGACTCAGTATTCCGTTACGGTGGAGGACGTGATTGACAACCCACCCGCAACTGGAAAATACGAAAAGCTGAAGACCGAGCTCATCAAACGCCTTTCCCTATCCAGGCAAACGAAGGTAAAGCAGCTTCTGCGGGCCGAAGAATTAGGTGACCGTAAGCCATCACAATTTTTACGGCACCTACAACAATTAGCTGGACCTAATATGCCTGATGATTTTGTCATGGACGTATGGGCCAGTCGACTTCCTCATGGCCTCCAGACAATCGTTGCGTCTCAGCCTAACATGGCTCTTCAGGAGCTGGCAGAGTTAGCCGATAGAGTGCACGATATTGCACCCACCTCACCTCAAGTTGCAGAAGCGTCGAGTACCTCAAAGATAGAAGCGGCAATGGAGGTAATGGCTCGTCAAATCACAAACTTGACAAAGCAAGTAAGTGCCTTAACTACCGGCAATCAAGACCGATCGCGTTCACGCCCCAGATGTCGTCCGTCCTTACAACAGCGTAGTCGTTCGGAATCAAGAAGATCGCAATCAAATTACCGCAAGTTCCCGCTATGTTGGTACCATCACAGATACGGTGATCACGCGAAGAAATGCATACCACCCTGCGACTTCAAGTCGGGAAACGCAACGGGCAGTCGATAATGGCGGCGCACGATTGCCCTAGTCCTGTCACCGGTCGCCTCTTTGTTACCGACCGCTCTTCGAGAGTTCAATTCTTGATTGACACAGGAAGCGACTTAAGTGTTTTCCCTCGAATAGCGCTTCAACAGCGACGTGCAAAGACAGATTACCAACTGAGTGCTGCGAATGGAACTACAATTGATACGTATGGTTACATAAATTTTAAGCTAGATTTAGGCTTACGTAGAGACTTTGTGTGGCGCTTTGTAGTAGCTGATGTATCGAAACCTATTATAGGCGTAGATTTTTTGTCTTATTATAATTTAATTGTAGATATCAGACAAAAACGCTTAATAGATACTAGCACTAGTGTATTTGCTGTAGCTTCGCTTGTCGAATTTAATAATTTAGTGTCTAGCGTTAAAGTCATAACTGGTAATTCAAAATATAACGTTTTACTTTCTGAATTCCAGGACATTACACGACCAGCTGGCATTACACGCACTATAAAGCATAGCACAACACATCACATCCGCACTACACCAGGTCCACCGGTATCGTGTTCGCCCCGACGACTCGCACCAGACAAGCTCAAGATTGCCAAATCCGAATTCGAGTTCATGTTGGCAAACGGCACGGCTCGACCATCTGAGAGTCCCTGGTCGTCACCACTGCACCTAGCCCCCAAAAAGGATAACGGCTGGCGTCCTTGCGGTGACTACAGGATGCTGAACGCCAGGACAATTCCTGATAAGTATCCTATCAGGCATATCCAGGATTTCGCCCATAGCCTATCGGGATGCAGGATATTCTCCACAATAGACCTGGTTAAGGCTTATAACCAGTTGCCAGTTTTCGAGGAGGATATCCCGAAAACCGCTATAACCACTCCATTTGGTCTCTTTGAGTTTCCGTACATGACTTTTGGTTTGCGGAACGCCGCTCAAACTTTCCAAAGGTTTATTGACGAAACGACACGTGGTTTAGATTTTTGCTTTCCATACCTAGACGACATTTTAGTATTTTCTAGGGATGAAGTAGAACATGAAGACCACCTTCGCCAGCTCTTCACTAGATTAAAAGAATATGGTATAATTATCAATTCTAGCAAATGTGTGTTTGGAGCAGAAGAGGTAACATTTTTAGGCTACCATATTTCTCAGCACGGAAGTAAACCTTTGGAAAGCAAAGTAGAGGCAATAAAACAATACCCAGTTCCTAAAACTGCCAGGCAGCTTAGGAGATTCCTGGGCATGTTAAATTTTTATAGAAGGTTTATACCTCGAGCCGCTCAGATCCAAGAACCGTTAAATGCCTTATTAACCGGTTCCATTAAAGCCTCACAGCCGGTTGACATTTGCGGAGACTCATTGAGAGCATTTGAGGAGTGCAAGGATAGCTTGTGTAATGCAGCTATGCTGGCACACCCCGACTCGGCTTCCAAATTAAGCCTGGTAACCGACGCTTCAGATATGGCTATTGGTGGAGTTTTACAACAACTCAAGGAGGGTAATTGGCAACCTCTTGCATTTTTTTCACGCAAGTTGAGCCCATCGCAAAGGAAATACTCACCTTACGATAGGGAGCTCCTAGCTATATATGAGAGTGTCAAATACTTTCGACACTGGTTAGAAGCTACAAGCTTTACGATCTATACCGATCACAAGCCATTGTGTCACGCATTCAGCGAGCGTAAAAACACCTGCTCACCACGTCAGTACAGACACTTGGATTTCATATCCCAATTCTCGACGGACATTAGGCATATTGCAGGGAAGGACAACATTGTTGCAGACACATTATCCCGAGTCGAAGAATTGCAAACACCTGTAGATCTAGACGTATTAGCTAAAACGCAAGAATCAGATCCAGAACTCGAGCAATACCTCTCAGGTAGTTCTTCTTTGCGGATTGAGAGAATGACAATCCCAGGTAGTCGCATACAACTGTACTGCGATGTCAGCACAACGACTCCTAGGCCTTTCATTCCCAAATCCTTACGCCAGCAAGTGTTCAATAGCTTGCACTCTCTAAGCCACCCTGGTGCTAACACCAGCGCCAAACTCGTGGCACAACGTTATGTGTGGCCACAGATGAGAAAGGACTGTCGCGAGTGGTCTAGAGCATGTTTAGCATGCCAGCGGGCTAAGGTGAATCGACACGTATCATCACCATTGGGTACTTTCGGTTTGCCTACCGCTCGGTTCAAATTTGTCCACCTGGACCTCATTGGTCCATTACCACCATCCTCCGAATTTCGGTACTGCCTCACAGCAGTCGATCGTTTTACGCGATGGGCTGAGGTGATACCTATTGTCGACATTACGGCAGAAACGGTGGCAAAAGCTTTCTTGTCCGGTTGGATCTCTCGATTCGGTTGCCCTACCGATATCGTAACCGACCGTGGTAGGCAGTTTGAATCTGCGCTGTTTCAACAACTCTCAAAAACCATCGGTTTTAAACACCGAAAGACTACTGCCTACCACCCTCAGTGCAACGGTTTAGTCGAGAGATTCCACAGACAATTGAAAGCAGCCATCATGTGCCACGCGGATAGTCGATGGACGGAATCGTTACCATTAATTATGCTTGGCATACGTAGTTCGTTCAAAGCGGACCTTCAGTGTTCCTCAGCGGAATTAATTTACGGGGAACCATTACGTCTCCCCGGTGAGTTTTTCGGCTGTAATCTTGACAAGTGCTCACCTGATATAACGGATTTTTCTTCCCGTATCAGGACATTTGCCAACCAGCTTCAGCCAGTTCCAACTACGCATCATACAAAACGTAGTATCTTTATTTATAAAGATCTCGCGTCCAGTTCGCACGTATTTTTGCGTGAGGACTCCTTAAGAGGCGCACTTCAGCCAGCGTACACTGGTCCTCACGAAGTAATCGACAGAAACACTAAGGTGTTCAAAATTCGTGTAAAGGGGAAAGCTGTTACAGTATCAGTAGACCGATTAAAACCAGCCTACATACTGTCAGATAACAACCTAACACCGGTAACACATGAACACCCTTCTACCACTTCTAAAAACTTAAAAACTACGCGATCAGGACGTATGGTCCGATTTCCAGATTACTTTCGCCCGTAGTACGGTCTCCGGGGGGGAGTGATGTGGGAGACATATCACCACTCAACTACTTGTTGACTTACACAAAAACACAAAACAAAATCATAACACAAATAAATAAATAAACTATTCAACACACAGACAGAAAAACATTGAACAATAAACATTATTTTATATAGATAAAAAACCAGTGTTTTATATTTTAAATAGTTCGCAGTTCTATTGATCCTACGACTACCTGAGCGTGTGACGTCATTTTGGGTTCGCTTCGTAATGAGCGCGGCCGGTGCATACGCGACGACCAGTCGCAATTGAACATTATGACGAGTAGCCTCTGCATATCAATGCTTACGTATATGTGATTTATGTTTCGCTTTAGCTTCGCCTTATACGGTATACCTATCTGTTCTGTGCTCAAGACTTCCTTCTTAACTTTCTCCTTCTATATGTATGTAGTGTTTTGTGTAGTGCAAGTAAAACAGTTTTCTGGACTTTGGACTTTTACTATTACCTTCTTTCCAAACCTACCACAACTCACTATAAACGTTTGTGTGATCCATAAATATTGAATTTATATATATCAACGTAGTCTGTCACTCGTCATTATAATAACAGATCCACTGACCGCCATTTTTTAACTCTCTTGATTAAAGTCTAACTCCGCCGAGATGGGCCGTGTAAATGATTACTCTCGTTTATGGAAGTTATCCTTGGTTAATAGTTGGTAGAACGTAAATCCATTTACTCCGGGGTATCTCGAGATGTAGTCTCGAATAAGGCCTTATCCTGTTAGGGTATTCTCTTTTTATTCGTGTATTGAGGGTGTCTGAGAAAACAACGTTGGGTACACTGAAACAATAATGGTGCGATATAGTTGTGGAAGGGTGGTTAAATGGTATAAAAGAGGTTGTAGTCATAACTGGAGGACTTTTGCCCGCAGTCAGTCAGTCTCCAGTTCACTAAGATCAGTACTCAGTCGATAGTCCAAGAGTTCATTACGCGGTTTGCTGGTTTACTATTCGGTCCTTGTTGTCTTAGTTATAATTAGAGGACGTTCTCTAGAGAATCCTGATTTGGGGTTGTGGTCCGTAAAACAGTAATATTGTAAAAGTAACCAATAAACCATGAGTTGAAGTGACTACTGTTGTTTGGTATTAATAAAATAATACTCGTCTTCAAAAACTTTAATGTATACTACTAGACGGGCTGTTTAGAAGTAAAATCGCGTCACATAACGCGTGAGTTTGACAGCTCACAAACAAGGAGGGCGAGAGGGGTTCTAGTTGAGAGTAAGCGAGATAGTAATATTGAGTTACGGTTAATTGACCGTAACTTAGTGGCGCAATTCCTATGTACCACGTAGCTTATCTAGTAGTATTGAGAGTCTTTGCTCGTCTCACGTAACTTCTAACAATTCCAGTTAGATCGATTCGGGCCTAAGTTAAAATATAATTCTACTACTAATGAAAATGTGAAAGTTTGGATGTTTCTTAGTCAATTACGCCTTACCAGGTGACCAGTTTTGGATGAAATAGATTTGGTTTTGCACACGGGTAGACCAAGACCTGGCTACTTTTTATCCTGGATAAGATCATTCACGCGGCCGGATCCGCGAGAAAACCTAGTATTAACATAATGTTTATCTAAATTGGAGCACATTACATTATGCATAAGTTCATACATGTAAGATCGCGCCTGTATTACTGAAGAGGTAGGCAGAGATGCAACTAGTAAACCCAAGTCACGCCGATCTAATTTGAATTCATTGACGTGATACTTGGCGAATATATCGCCTACAATGAAATGTTTCAGCAACTCGAATTGATTTGACAGCGGTGTCAAAATCAAAGTGCTGTTAGTTGAATGTTGATTTGATCAGCCTTTCAGAAACCGGGCGCCTTTCAGAAACCGATCGTCAATCTGGTACCACATTAGCAATGATTAATACCACAATAACTCAGTGCGTGACAAACGAAACTGCCAGTTGTGTTTCAAAGTCACCAACCACTGCGCCAACACGTTTTGTCGCATACATTATCATATACAGAAACGTGACATCCACTCCTGAACAGCTTTGCCCGCGAGTCCGTAAGGAAAAACTGCTTGACAAGTTTTAAGTAAAGTTAATTTATTCTGTGTTCTTATAAAAGTGTTTTTTTTTATTTTTACGAACAGGCCGCTCGCCTGATAAGCGTCGCGCCTGCTGATTAACAGAAGCAACGTCACATAGAACTCTGAATTACAGATCACTGAATGGCACTTTGCTGCGCTCGTCATCCCGAGACATAAGATATTAAGTCTCATAATGTCCAGTAATTTCACTGGCTTCAAGGTCCTTTAAAGCCAGTGAAATGGTGGCATGCAGTGCTTTGTGATTCAATGTTATGTGTGGTATTGCTTCTGTTTTTATGCAAACGTGGCGTTTAACATCAGGCGAGCGACCTGCTCGCTTCGTCCTTCAAGCTAATAAAAAAGGATGTAACTGTCTACCACTTACAAAACTATTTAAAAATCTCTTTTTATTTTTATACGGTATATGTATTCAGTATATTTTTCAGTTTCCCCCAGCTCCATATAAACGCTTTAATGAAGTCACAAGCTTGCCGGAGCGAATTGGATTAAATCGCATACAAAACGGCTATAAAATTGCAGTTCAAAATGCATTCAATATAGTGAGTAGATTGACTAGATAAGTGCACCGCTCCCTACGGGTTGGGTAGGACTTAGGGCTGGCTATTAGTCTAATTTACGGCCATTGAAAGTGATGTCAAAGTACAGCGCAGTCTTAATTAATATCTCCTAAATTAATAATTAATTAGAAAAACATCTATAATTTTATGGAGAAACAGGTTTCAATAAACCATAGCTAAAATTTGTATTTCTATTGTAAACCTATCTTTGTATTGTAAACCAGCTTTCAAACAAAAAAAAATGCATCCAAATAGATCCACATCACGTAGAGTCGGAATCTTGAACAAGGTGCGTAGGTTTTTTTAATAAGCTATGACGAGACGAGCAGGTCGCTCGCCTAATGGTAAGCGCCACGCTTGCCGTTAAACAGAAGCAACGTCACGCAGAACTTTGAATTACAAAGTACTACGTGGTACTGGACTGCGCTCGTTACCCCGAGCATAAGATGTTAAGTCTCATAATGCCCAGTAATTTCACTGGATTTAATGTTCTTTAAACCGGAAATCGGAACACAACAATACTTACACAGTAATGCTTGGTGGCAGAAATAAACAAATAATCAACCCAGCCGGCCTCTCGCATATTAGGGACCTACCACCTTGTAAAATTTATTAGTTGTTTATTACACCCGGTCAGCTTATACAAAGCGCGGAGACGTCCGGGAGTGGAATACTGTTCGCACCTTTGGGACAAGTCCGTCAAGTACTTAGTAGGTGCCTTGGACGAATTGCAGCAACGACTTGTGACATGTGAATGAGTTGCTACAGCAGTAGATTGCTTTGCTTAACGTGAATGGTCTCAAGAATTGTTTGAACCTCCATTCTCATTATTCCTAAATAGGTCCACAAGTGCCAGCCTGCGGAACTACAGCACCGAGGTATCCTCTATCTCAATTCGAAGTCCCCAAAATCTTGCCCCGGAGTCCGGTTCCAAGCTGTGAAACGGTTTGCCGGCGTGCGTGTTCCTACGATATGGGATCCTTAACGTTGAGTAACTAACTAACAATGATTAACGTTACAGGTCAGACAGTCAACACTTAACCGTAATAATACCCAATTAACCGTGAAATCATGATGAGAAACCGGAACCTAGTATTAAGCGAGGATAATGCCAGACATACAGTAACGGCTTTGATCATCCGATCATTCGTAAATCCACGCGGACACAACTTAGAATTATTTTCTACTAAGAATTCTTATCAAAAACATTCCGCTGACAACCCTGTGCAAAGTCGCCATGCAATTTAAAGGTTTAAATTAAATTCAGTGGATGAGTCAGTTTTTTGAGTGGTACAGCCACGATGTAGACACTTGTGTCTACAGCACGAATACGCCGGCTCGTCCGGGTCGTTACCACTGTCTCGCAGAAAACCAGCGTAAAGTAGCTTGCAGCTGCGTTTCGTACGGTGGTGAGATATCCGGATGCCTAAACCCCCTACCCTTCTCAATCCCTTAAATATCCCTTTCTTTTAAGATCGGCAACGCACCTTTCTTTTAGTATTGTGGGCGTACAAGGGCGGTGGATATCACTCACCATGAGGTGACCGACTTGCTCGTTTGCTATGCTATAAAAATAATAAAAATACATCTCTGTGGTCACGTTTACTCGCGGTCCACCGACCTCAGTCCTCCATCCTCACTCCTCGCTAATCGAAAACAATATTTGTACAGCGACCGATAAATATTTGTATTGCGAATAGTAAGAAAATGTCAGAGCTCTTGGGTCTATGGATGGCTTTAATATACTATTTATTAGCAGGGGAGAGAGCAATGCCGAAATGCCGTCGTAAATGGAATGTAGCATAAAAAATTATTGCCATGCAAAAGTGATATTTATGATCCAATTTACAGAATAAATGATTTGAATTTGAAAAATAATAACTGTCAAGACATTCTTTTGTCTAACACCGGCGTTATTCCTAAAACACTTAAGCCTCAAAACCTTAAACATCCATCCGCTCACATTCACACTATTACAGAAGGCAGTCATATTAAATACATGCAGAATCGTGAGAAAGTTTCTGTCAATAGAATCCACCAAAATCCACCATCAAAGTTGTTTGGCCAAAAGCCCGCAACTTTGGCATAATACCCCAGAATTGGGAGAAGATTAAAACCTGAAAATATAATACTGTTAGATGTTAAATGTTTTTTTTGGTAACTTTGGTGTGGGTAGGCCCTCGCCACCTATAAAAGGCAGTGCGAGAGTCGTTCACGCTCAGTACACTTCGAGACTCTGTCGCAAGCAGAAGCTATGTCGGTTTGCGTCGGCGCGATTTGTAAGTCCGTTATAATTTCACTTTTGATTTGTTCCTTGGGTTTAAATTAATTCAAACTGAATAAAATTGTAATTAGGAATCGTAAATAAATTTAGTAATTTGTTAAATTAAAAAGAATCCCCTTAAAGGGGAAGATTGTTATTTTTTATTATTAATATTCCTCTTCGGACCTAAAATCAGAAGTGGGATACTAATCTAAGCCATCTGCCTAAACCGTTTGGAGCCATTTTTGTTGTTTGTACCTTGGAACGAATCAACTATCTTTTTATTTATTTTTTGTTTTGCATATTATCGTTTGTGCAATCATTTTACAAGTGTAAAGAAATTTGTGGTGTGATATGCCGAAGAATCGTAGATCGCGTAGCAAGTCACGCCGACGTCACCGTACCCGTGATAGGACGCGTGATAGACCGCGTGATAGGACGCGTGATAGGTCGCGTTATAGGACGCGTAGTAGAACACCATGTAGATCACGTTACGGATCGCGCATTGGGTCTCCTCATAGGCCGGACTCGCGCAGTAAATCATTTAGCAGGTCAACCAGTAGGTCGCGCGATCGAACACCAACAGCGCCAAGAGACAGATTGCATTGTGATCATGTCGTACAGTCCTTACGAGAGTATAGCCATTCGCCTATCCAATCAAAAAAACGGCGTCGTTCACGGTCCCGGTCGAAAGTGACATCCCAGTCTCACATACGCCAGGGTTCCGGTTCGCGTGATGCTGATTCACGATTGATTAACTCACACCCGAGTCTTGATCGAACATTGGACACAATTATTACGCGTTTAGAAACCATCGAGAGAAATTTAACATCCACCCCCAAAGATAACCCTGAGAGCACAGCCCCCGGTACTCAAGCTCTTATAGCTGCAATTGAAACTTTTGCTCCTACCCGTACTCATAATTATTACGTGTCCAATTTCGACCCTGCCATCAACGATATAGACGCGTGGTGCGATGAAGTCGATCGTGCGCGGCTAGCTAACCGCTGGGAAGATAAGGAGTGTTTGTCTCGAGTCGCAGGTCACCTTAGAGGTGACGCTAAAACATGGTTAAATGAGTGGGTGTCAAACGATAGGTCATGGAGTAGCTTCATGCGTGAATTTAGACCCCTTTGTCCGCGAAAACTAGATTACGCGACCATTCTGTTTGACGCTATGAACACGACATCTAACAAATACTCTTCCTACAGCGAATACGCGCGTCGTACTCTTTTGCGCTTACGTATAGTCAAAGGTCTTAGTGACGAACTGATGACGTCAATCGTAATTCGTGGTATTAACGATCCACAAGTGCGCGCCGCAGCCGCCAATGCGGAATTGTCCCCGGAAAAGATAGTCTCATTTTTGTCAATATACCAAAAACCCAATTCCATATATCCACCCAAAGGTAAAGTTTCACTTCAGCCCAGGGACCGTTTTAATCACGGTCGACCAGGGCCTAACGTACCGAAATGCTTTACTTGCAAACAACCCGGTCATAGAAGCTTCCATTGTACTAAGAGACTTAAGTCCCTAGAGTACTCTGTTGACGTTTGTACATTCTGTAAAAAGAAAGGTCACACACAAGAAAAATGTTTCGCAAAAGCTAAGGCACAACCAGACAAACGTACTATTAATTTATGTTGTGACCAAATAGAAAATAGTGGTAGCAACGATATTACTACCGCTGTAGTACAGGGTATACCAGTCGACGTACTCATAGATAGCGGTGCCCTCAATGTCTCTTTGATATCTTCAGATATTTTAAAGTACTTTTCACATAACTTAAAACCTACTACTTATACTCTTAAGGGTTTAGGTAATCGTGCGTTTGTGGTTAAATCATATGTCACTCTTACCCTCGAGTTTAGCGAGATTGCTATCGAAGCAGACCTTCTTGTAGTACCCTCTTGTTTTATGTCTACCCCCATAATAGTTGGCACTGATATTCTGAATAGAGACGGAATAACTTATGTTAGAACCAAAAATACCCAACACATAACACACAGCCCTACAGCTTCTAATGTTAATTTTGCCGAAGCCAAGGTGGTCGAGATTAAGACTCCACTGCAGGGTTTTGAGAGAGATAGCCTTGTGAAAGTAATCAACTACTTCTCTGGCTTTTTTATTTCTGGTACCGCAACCACTACTGTAACAACAGGTGAAATGCGTATTAACTTGATTAGTGACATCCTAATTACATACAGACCTTATAAGCTTTCCCTAGCGGAAAAATTGAAGGTTCGAGAGATTGTTAATGACCTCTTATGTAAGGGAATTATTCGCGAGTCAGAATCAGAATACTCAAGTCCAATCATTCTCGTGAAGAAGAAAGACGGGTCAGACCGAATGTGCGTTGACTATCGAGCGTTAAATAGAATCACCGTAAAAGATCGATATCCCCTCCCTTTGATAGACTACCATATTGATCGATTAGGTGATAGGAAAATCAGTCGATTTTCTTCACTGGACATGGCTACCGGCTTTCACCAGATAAAGTTGGAACAATCCTCAGTCCATAAGACCGCATTTGTTACACCGGAAGGTCACTTTGAGTACCTAAAAATGCCATACGGTTTAACTAATTCCCCGATCGTATATCAAAGAATTATCAATAAGACGTTGCGTAAATACATTGAAAATGGAACCGTACTGGTGTACATCGATGATGTACTCCTGATGAGTTCCACAGTTCAAGAAGGGATTAAACTACTTCATGAAGTACTCACCACATTGACTGAGGCAGGTTTTTCCATAAATCTTCGCAAATGCACATTCCTGTCCACTGAAATTGAGTACTTGGGTAGGGTTATTAGCGAGGGTCAGGTTAGGCCGAGCCCTCATAAGGTTAGCGCTCTTGTAAATTCACCTACACCACAAAACGTAAAGCAAGTTCGCCAGTTCCTAGGACTTGCGGGGTATTTCCGGCGGTACATTAGGGGCTATGCAAGTAAAACCCGTTGTATCTCTCAATTGACTAAACAGGGTGTCACATTCCATTGGGGACCCGAACAGGAGTCAGTTAGACAAGAAATTATAACACTACTGACAACTGAGCCCATCTTAGCCATTTTCGACCCCAGTTTACCGACCGAAATACATACAGACGCGAGTAGCATAGGTTATGGGGCAGTACTCCTACAGACTCATAAGGACGGTAATAAAAGGGTGGTTGCATACTTTAGTAAGGTAACTCAGGGTGCGGAGAGCCGCTACCATTCCTACGAATTGGAAACCTTAGCGGTAGTGAAGGCCCTGCAGCACTTTAGGCATTACCTCATTGGTATTACATTCAAAATAGTGACTGACTGTAATGCCCTTAAGGCTACTGAATGCAAAAAGGACTTACTCCCACGTGTAGCACGGTGGTGGGTATACCTTCAAGACTTTACATTCAACATTGAATATAGGAAGGGGGCTATGATGTCTCACGCAGACTACCTGAGCCGTAATCCCTCAACCGAAGTGTTTAACATCACAAGACCTCGCAACTGGGCTCAAATAGCACAGGAGGCAGATGATGAAACTCGTAAACTGATAGAGCGGTTTGGCGAGGGTGGTCTAGACTCAACCCGTTACATTCTACAAAACAACATTCTGTATTACAAGTACTCGCCAGTCGGTGAGAGTTCCAGACTTCTATGTTTTATTCCTAAGGGTCACCGACTTAGTTTGCTCCGCATATTTCATGATGAACATGCTCATATAGGCTTTGATAAGACCTTAGCCCTTATTCTCAAACACTTTTGGTTTCCGGGCCTAAGACAATTTCTGAAGAAATACATTGATCATTGTTTAGTTTGTATTTCCAAGAAACGAGTACCTAGGACCCCGTTGCAAAACATAACTTCCTGGGAGAAGCCTGAACTTCCATTCTCCACCATACACCTGGACGTATTGGGCCCTTTGCCCGAGTCAAACGGGTATAAATTCGTGTTACTCTTAGTCGATGCATTTACCAAATACACCCTGCTGTACCCAATATACAGACAGGACGTAGGCGAGCTTTTGAGAGTTTTTACTAATGCCGTTTCATTATTTGGCACCCCGAAATTAATTGTAACTGACAAAGGTCGTATGTTTGAATCCTCCAAGTTTGGAGACTATGTTAATGAGATAGGTTCTGCAGTGCATTACATCACCCCAGAAATTCACCATGCGAACGGGCAAGTCGAAAGATATGCTCGAACTGTACTTAACATGCTTCGTATTGAGGTGAATCAGAAGGGTGAAAAGTGGGCTGAGACGCTGTGGAAGCTGCAGTTAACACTTAATATCACCAAGCAGAAGACAACGCAGGCCTCAGCATTGAACCTTATGATTGGGACTGATGCAACGACTCCAGTGATAAGAAGCCTTATTCGCGATGTGGCGCTTGAAGACTCCCCGCCAAATCGTGAGGGACTGCGTGAGTTACACCGAAGTCGAGCTGCTGACTTGTTGTGGCGTAACCAAGTTCAGCAGGACAGTTATGTTAATCGAACGAGACACCCTCCGCGGGTGTTCAATTTAAATGACCTTGTGTTTGTAATTAAGTATAGTCAGTCAACAGGCAAGCTAGATCCAGGCATGCGTGGCCCCTACAGGGTCATACGTGCGTTACCTAGTGGAAGGTACGAGCTGAAGTTATTGAGTGGATCTTATGGGAAGACCACACAGGCAGCAGCACAGTATATGGTACCGTGGCTTGGGGAGTGGTGCCCCGATGCTTGCGCTGCATTTTTTGAGCGTGAGTATTGTAATGACTAGCAGTTGCTGTTGAGCACTGTTTGTCAGTGAGAAAGAACGGACTGCGGGACGTTCTGCGTCCGACAGACTGCGGGATGTCGTGACGGTACTTGAGATGATCTGCAGGTCATCTCAAGGGAGGTAGACTGCGGGATACCTCGACATGTAGAGGACGGACTGCGGGACGTTCCTATCGGCAAACAAACTGCGGGGTGTTTGCCCTACATGTATGTGCTAGAAGATGAATGTTGTGCTGAGTAAAAAGCTTAGTAGCTTTAAGTGAAGTAAGACTGATGATTTATGAGTTCTTCAGAGTTCATGGAATTGTACGATTACATAGAAGTCGTGGATTTTCATGAACATTTATAGGGTCTAGCTATTGTGTGTATGGAGAACTTAAGAATGAGGGCCTTGTAAGGGAGATGTATGAAAGATTTAGGCAATCTTACAACTTTTTAACGAATATAAATATGTGACATGGTTTTATAGACACTGACAGCGCCAATTGTACTGAAGACCGTATGACCAGATGTATATCTGAAGATGCCCAAGCAGGCCCTTCGCAGCACACTGGAGCCGAGACCACTGCATCGCTGGAAATCCAAGATGCGGTCGAGGACGACGCATAGTCAGGAGAGGCCGTGTTAGATGTTAAATGTTTTTTTTGGTAACTTTGGTGTGGGTAGGCCCTCGCCACCTATAAAAGGCAGTGCGAGAGTCGTTCACGCTCAGTACACTTCGAGACTCTGTCGCAAGCAGAAGCTCTGTCGGTTTGCGTCGGCGCGATTTGTAAGTCCGTTATAATTTCACTTTTGATTTGTTCCTTGGGTTTAAATTAATTCAAACTGAATAAAATTGTAATTAGAAATCGTAAATAAATTTAGTAATTTGTTAAATTAAAAAGAATTCCCTTAAAGGGGAAGATTGTTATTTTTTATTATTAATATTCCTCTTCGGACCTAAAAATACTAATAATTTATTTGGCACAAAAACAATATACAAATATTGTACACGAAGGGCGTTGTAAGCTTTTTGCGTATAATCAGCCCACTTGCTGTACGGGAGAAATTTGCACCTGATAGGTCAAAGGCCCACACTTTATCGATAACAAAGCGTTGATAGGTACGCCCACTGCACCTATGTAAATTAGATAAACGTACCTTATGCTACGACTGCCTCGGTGGCGCAGTTGTAATGAGTACGCGTTACAACTGACACTGACGTTGAGGTCTCGGGTTCGATCCGCGGGTCAGGAAAAAGTTATATTGGGTTTTTCTATTATGAAATGCTCAGTATCAGCCCGGAGCCTGGAATTTGTGTCCAGTATGCCGATAGGCTATCCCCCTATCACATAAGGGACGGAGATACGCTCGGCTAAATGTGGGTGTACTGGTTACACCCACAACCACCTGCCTACAACAACCACCTAGGTTCTCTGCCTACCCCTTCCGGGATTACAGGCGTGAGTGCATATGTACCTTATGCTAAACGATAGTGACACGTGCCGAGCCCCCGAAATAATGTTTGCTTCGTCAACAGCACTTTGTATTCACTATGCTATCGATCTGTTTGGATATTTCGTACCGTGCTTGTTACATGTCAATTGGATAGCTCGTGTTTAACCCACGACAAAAAAGAGGGTGTTATAATATTGACTCCTTTGTAGGTTTGTGTGTCTGTCTGTGGTATCATAGCGGTTAACTATTTTGAACGCGGTTTTATATGTGTAAACTCATCTAAGTACTTCGTTACGTTTGAAGACAAATTCAGCAATTAGTAAACATTATTAAACAGCCATTACAGAACTTACAGAATTTACTAATACAATTCTGTAATTTGAGTCTCCGTGGCGCAGCGGGCGAGTAGCCGGCTGCGAAGCGAGAGGCAGTGGGTTCGATCGCCACACCGAGACAAATGTTTGTGCAATCCACAAATATTGGGGGAATTATATAACGATCTGAGTGTAGTGGGTTGGCAAGTCCTTCGTAGTTCCTAATACCCACGATACAGGTTAACATAGTGTGGGGTCAGGACTATGTTTGTGACTGTTGGGTGTATTTATTTATTTTTGTTTATTTATAAATGGTTGAACAAATTAAATATGTCATGGTTTTATGTATACGGTACAAACAGAGACAAATGTGTGAAACATATACAGAAAGAAAGAAATTTATTATTATTAAATACAAAAATACATTACAATGGTTCATAGGAATTATTTTTATGTAAACCAATAATAATATATCATATATCCCTCATTCAGTTATTTGCTGCAGTCCTGACTAAGCCTTACTGCAGCGCTGATTTTCAATGAGGGATCCAGATGTCGTACGGACGCTTGGTTAGTCAATATACATTGATATACTCATAAGAAACATACTTCTTAATAATTGTATTTTTTTTTTATATATATATTAGATTGAATGACGAGACGAGCAGGTCGCTCACCCGATGGTAAGCGCCACGCCTGCCCATAAACAGAAACAACGCCACACAGAACTTTAAATAAAGCACTGCATGCCACTGGACTGCGCTCGTCACCCCGAGACATAAGGTGTTAAGTCTCATAATGCCCAGTAATTACACTGGCTTCAATGTCCTTCACACCGGAACACAACAGTGCTTACACACTGTTGCTTGGCGGCAGAAATAGACAAAGCGGTGGTACCAACCCAGCCGGTCTCTCGCAAACGAGGGACCTACCACCTTGTTGAATATATTATGTAACATTAAATAATATAATTATAATTAATTAATTATATCTAATGTTATCGAAATAAGATGACAAGAAACGTAACGCAGGCAATAAAATTACCCCACCAAAACTCTGTGCAAGGGGGTGGGGCTATAAACACAATATAAATTTTACCCGCCCCGGGGATCGAACCCGAGAACTCAGCGTCAGCCTCAGTCGTAACGCGTACGCATTACAACTGCGCCACCGAGGCAGTCTAACAACTATCTAAAAAAATATTCGATACTATACAAAATTCGTCGATTATCTTTCATCGAAATCCATTTCCAGCGCTCGCCAACACTTTTTATCGTACTCTATTCGTGCTTTAGTTTGGTGGTGTTTTATGTTTTACGTAGAATCCTAGTTCGTATTGATTCGTGCTCTATTTTTAATAGTAGAAATGAATTTTTTACTGGTTTTGTTGATAGGTTATATTTTTTATGCCTTAAACTCATACGCATTCCCGCCTGTGTTCCCCGAAGGGTAGGGCAAAAGTGTAACTAATAGGTTTCGCCGAGCGTATCTCCGTCCTATGATGTGATAGGGGGCGAGCCTATCGCCATACTCGCCCACTACACTACTAAGGTTGCCGCAGATTGAAAAAGATCGTTTTGCATTAGGTAACGGTAGACAGCGGCTAGCCTGTGCTCTGGCATTGCTGAGGTCCATTTGCGGCGGTGATCATTCACCATCAGGTGGGCCGCCAGCTCGTCTATTTCTCATGGCAAAAAAAAGGGTCACCTAATTCATCGTATGCCGACCTATAACAAATCAATTTAACAATCTAAAAATAACATAATGTTTAACAAAACTTAGAAACCGACTTCAAGTTTTATTTTTTTACTACGCACCCTGTCAGATCTTAACCAAATTTATATGGAACCACATCACAGCTAAACTCTGCCGATAAAAATTTTCTTCCAACTAAATCGGTCCACAATTGGCGGAGAAATCAATGTACATACATAAAAAAAGCCAAAAAAAGCACGCCGAATTGAGAACCTCCTCCTTTTTTGAAGTCGGTAAAAAAATTAGAGCTTATATGGTTGTACATTTATTTATATGCTTTTTTTACATGTATCAATGGGGCAACTGTTATTAATCCTAATGAATAAAAATTAAAAAAAAACTTGCGCTTTGAAATTGGACAATCTTTTCATCTGTTTTTTTAAGAAATCGGAATCATAAATAACGTTGACCAAATACATTTAGCATCGATAATAATGTTAAAGTTCGCAGCGATAAATCTCGAGCCGAAACATTTTTTCGACCGTCCACAATCCCATTAGAATCTGAGGAGAAATCCGAAAAAGAGAATCATTAATCATTAATCTTTGTAACAACGTTAAAAGCTTTCCATGATTTACAATATTGCAAATAGAATTAAAGGACCTTCAAATTCCATGGGACATTTTTATTTGCTTTTTAACCGACTTCAAAAAGGAGGAGATTCCCAATTCGACGCGTTTTTTTTCATATTTTTTACTTTTGTATGTACCTACTTCGATTTGGACCGATTTTGTTGGAAATTTCATTCGATAGAGTTTAGCAGCGATGGGCCCATATAAATTTTATTCAGTAAAAGGTTCCACATAATCAGTTATGTTATAATATTTTTTTAATACGTAATAGGGTCGCGTTTGGCCACTATCACGTCTGATGGTAAGCGATGATGTGGCCTAAGATGAAGCACGCTTGCCTAGCAAAAAACGATTCACTCGCGACTTGAAGACACCCAGATTATATTTATCGGGGAAAAAAGACTCTAATGTTAAATTAAGAAACTTAAACATCGAAGTTTTAATCTTTCACCCCCGATTTCACCCCTTAGAGGTGGAATTCTTCAAATGTAAATGAGACCACCATCGTAGTAAACTCTATCAAATAAAAAAGAAATATCCAAATACAATCACACACATAGTCCTGACCCCACACTAGGTCAAACCTGTATCGTAGGTATCAGGAACTACGAGGGGCTTGCGGTCCCACGACACCCAGACCCGAAACAAACACTTGTAGATCACAAAACACTTGTCTTGGTAAGGGAATCGATCCTACGGCCTCCCGATTCGCAGCTGGCTACTCGTCCACTGCGCCACGGAAATCGGACCCATTTGGCGGAGTTATGCGTAAACATACATAATAAAATATAAAAAAGATTTTAGGACCTCTGTTTTTTTTGTATAGATTTAAAATTTAAATTATTCTTTATAAATTCGAAACCTACCTAAAGCCTTACCTTCCAATTAATTTACTGTAAAGAGATTATTTCCATTACCTTTTTTGCGGGGAAATTGGTTGACTAATAGGGTATTACAGAAGCCTTAGGCGGATTTATAATTACGGCACTCTTATACGCCACACAAAAGAATATTTTGTTTGAGTTATTCAATTTCTCATCGGACCCGAAGATAGTCAAATATTTTTTTATAGCATAGACCGGCAAACGAGCAAATGGGTCACCTGATGGTAAGTGGAGATCACGGCCGCCCATGTACGCCCATAATACAAAAAAAATATGGGTGCGTTGCCGACCTTAAAGGAATGGGATAATTAAGGGAAGGGGAGGGGGATTTGGGCCTCCGGATATCTCACTCACCGTACGAAACGCAGCAGCAAGCTGCTACTTTACGTCGGTTTTCTGTGAGACAGCCGAGCCGACGAGCCGGCCCATTCATGCTGTAGACAGCGCTGTAGACTGGCTCTACACACTAGCTCGTTATAGCAAACAATTTCAATCATTTACAAGCAGCGTACGAGACCCTTTTACCTCAATCCCCATGATTTCTGTCTATAAACTTATTTAGAAGAAAATCTTTAATATTCGGAGAAAAAGACTTGATTACCTCTGCAAGTTTTCAGCTCGATGTAGCAACGTGAAAACACACCTTTCTCAAGATTTATGATATGATTTTGTTTGGAATTCCTAGGAATTTTACGAGTGGGAGAAACGAAAGGTCACTGCTCTGTATATTGTTCGGTTCTGTCAAACATTTCTAAGAACTTTGTTGGCATTTAGGTAATTTATGATTCGGAAAGAATGTAGCAAAATACCTCTATTTCTTTAACATATACATGGGTCATACTCAGAAAAAGTGTACATTTTAAATTTGTAACTAAACTGATAGATAACGATACTGAGAATATCTGTTACGAAACTGATGTCATAAGGCATAGTACACATAGTATAGTGGGCTGTGGTCGGCGGACGTTCTCAGCCTCTACTGGCCGTCGGGACCTTAGGCGCTGGGGATTCTTCTCCGCTCGAGGCGGCGTTGATCCCATCGCGGCTGCAAGTGATTGAGCGCGACCGCTTCCGACCGTGGCCTGACGGGCAGGGCAAGGATACAGATACGAGGGGGTTGGATGTGACCTATCCCTTATGGCGCCCTCGGGACTGAACTCCCTCCAGCCATTCATTCCATCGGCGGGCACCAGAGCCTTAAGATTGGAGTTTTTTGAGGAGGTTGTCTCCTCTAGGTCTCCTACCGGCGATCCCCGTGCTCGGCAAATAACCGGGGTGAAGGATTGTCTCACGCCGACCAAAGTCAGGTGCACAGCCTCCGTGGCGCAGCGGGCGAGTCGCCGGTTGCGAAGCGTGAGGCCGTGGGTTCGATTCCCGCACCTAGACAAATGTTTGTCTGATTCACAAATATTTGTCTCGGGTCTGGGTGTCGTGGGACCGCAAGTCCCTCGTAGTTCCTGATACTTACGATACAGGTTTACCTAGTGTGGGGTCGGGA
Organism: Mimas tiliae; assembly: GCA_905332985.1. Taxonomy (NCBI): domain Eukaryota; kingdom Metazoa; phylum Arthropoda; class Insecta; order Lepidoptera; family Sphingidae; genus Mimas; species Mimas tiliae. The sequence continues at coordinate 1,963,323 of HG995249.1, forward strand.
CTATGTGTGTGACTGTTGGGTGTATTTATTTATTTTTGAAGGTATGCTTACCAACCCGCATTAAGCCAGCATGATGGACTAGCGCTTAACCCCTCTCATTAGTAGGGGAGCACCGTGCCCAGCAATGGGACAATATTCATAGCTGATATTACAATAATTGGATAAGCCTCTTTCTACACCAAATTGTAAATCATAAAACTAATAAAATAAATGTAAAACACAATTAAAGTACGGAAGGCTTACATCGGAACTGGCACGCGCTAGTTGGCGTCGCTCTGGCACTGACTTTCCAACTGGCACTCATCCAAATGTGCCAGTGATGCTGACTTATGTGCCAACCGTACTTCTTGTTATTAGTTGTTAGCATGTTTCGGGGCTTGAGGACATAATTTTTGGGAGGCTTATGTTATGTCATGTCTTCGCATTAGGATCTCTTGTAAGTAATTGTGCCGTTACATACATATATTTAACTTTGCTGACATTTATTTTGGCAAATTTATATGAATAAATAATAAATAAATACACCCAACAGTCACACACATAGTTCTGACCCCACACTAGGTAAACCTGTATCGTGAGTATTAGGAACTACGAGGGACTTGCGGTCCCACAACACCCAGACCCGAAACAAATATTTGTGGATCACACAAACATTTGTCTCGGTGCGGGAATCGAACCCACGGCCTCTCGCTTCGCAGCCGGCTACTCGCCCGCTGCGCCACGGAGGCTGTCAAACATTTCAATATGAACTAGTGATCGCGTAGTGGTCTAAACTAGACAATTTTTTAAAGTTTTGTTCTATTACTTCAGTTGCGAGATTTAACATTCAGACATCGACAGTAAAAACATAAACAATTAATGTCTTGTTTAAATGAATGTATAATTGCTACATATGCACTCACGCATGTAATCCCCGAAGGGGTAGGCAGAGGTGTAACCAGTACACCCACATTTCTCCGAGCGTATCTCCGTCCCTTATGTGATAGGGGGCGAGCCTATCGCCATACCAGGCACAATTCCAGACTCTGGGCTGATTCTAAGCATCTCGTAGTAGAACCCAATATCACTTTAGCCGACCCGGGAATCGAACCTGAGACCTCAGCGTCAACCTCAGTCGTAACGCGTACGCATTACATATTACAAAATTATCTACTAATCAATTTATTTAAACTTGATCCACAAATATTTGTTTAATATCTGTGATGATGGAATGAAAGTTTCTCGTAGTTCCTGATATTCACGACTCGTACTTTACTGTGGGGTCAGGACTATACGTGTGACTGTTGGGTGTATCTATTTGTTTGTTATTCATAGACGGCAAATAAGATGGTGGGTAACCTAGTAGCTTCTTCTATTCTATCGATATACAAAATAGGGTTGCCCCGATCGCTATTGATGAATGATAAGCGATTACTTTACTAATGGAGTTTGCAATTACCCCGGATCGCGCCCTTATTAATTACATTTAACTTTTAGTAAAGGGGTGTGGCTTGCCTTATCAGTTGTACCTAGTACTTCAATTACGTCTTACATAGCTCCTTTGTTAGCAATGGTCCACCCAGTACCTACATTTTTATTTATTAGCTTGTGTAACGAAACGAGCAGGACGCTCGCCTGATGGTAAGCGCCACGCCTGCCCATAAACAGGAGCAACACCACACAGAACTTTGAATTACAAAGCACTGCATGACAGCGGACTGCGCTCGTCACTCCGAGACATAAGATGTGAAGTCTCATAATGCCCAGTAATTTCACTGGCTTCAATGTCCTTTAAACCGGAACATAACCGTGCTTAAAAATAGACAAAGCGGTGGTACCAACCCCGACGGTCTCTCGCATACGAGGGACCTACTATCTTGTAAATTTATTATGCGAGTAGCTTTACTACAGTAACTGATTCCGTCAACTCGCACGTTAACTCGCGCTATGTAAACAATCCATTAGGCTTGCGTTTGCGTTCAAGCTATTTGCAGTTAATTAATATTGCATGAAACTATTAACTAAAATTACAATTATGCAGTCTGGAATACATGGCAATGTTGAGAATTAATGCCACGTGACTATCTAGTGAATTGCATTTAGAAATAGGTAAGGTATTTAAATGTTTTTACAAGAATGAACCAGTTTGATAGGGCGGTAATACTGTCTCTCAGAAAACCAGTGCTTGTATAATTTGGACAACTTTTTGGCGTGGAAAAAACAATACGCAAGAGGCAGTACAAAATGGCTTTGAAGAGCTTGTTGTCTCCCTCAAAAAGGGCATTAGCAAATTGTCATTGCGCAGGCAAAGACACATCGATAGCATGGGTGGTTACTTTAATTAAATTAAATAAAAAAAAATGGAAAACATATTTTATCTTTTTTCGTACAGAATGGCAATTACATAGGTAAAGATTACTTATTATAATATACGCATACATACGCACTCACGCCTGTAATCCCCGAAGGGGTAGGCAGAGGTGTAACCAGTACACCCACATTTCGCCGAGCATATTTCCTTTGTGATAGGGGGCGAGCCTATTGCCATACCGGGCACAAATTCCAGACTCCGGGCTGCTACTGATCATTTCGTAATAGAAAACCCCAATACCACTTTTACCCGACCTGGGGATCAAACCCCAGACCTCAGTCGTAACGCGTCGTTACAATTGCGCCACCGAAGCAGTCATGTGAAAGTAATTGAAAACGTCATTAATGATTACCAAGTTGTAACAAGTTACAAGCGTTCCTCACCTTCGTTTACACCGGACCGATGCACTCTGTACCAAACTTATCTCATCAAAGGACTTACCAGTTTCCAATAGTTTGATATCAAACTCGCTCATGAAACTTTGCTCTATGAACCTTTGCATGCGGTTATGCAAAAAGTAATTTGTTCCATTAACTTTTGCGTTGCTGTCGGTGTCCCGTTTACCACAATGTCAGGGTTTTGTGAAGATAAGTGTCTAAATTATTACAGGTATGTCTAACCACATCCCGGGCCTGTTGAGTCACGGACTTTTGGTTAGCGTGCGTGGTGCCATATTCAACACGTAGAGACCCGACAGACAAATTTTATCTAATGTTGTGATGTGACACTGTCCAACCAATTATTATTATTATATATATACGCACTCACGTCTGTAATCCCCGAAGGGGTAGGCAGAGGTGTAACCAGTACACCCACATTTCGCCGAGCGTATCTCCGTCCCACGATGTCATATGGGGCAAGCCTATCGCCATACCAAACACAATTCCAGACTCCGGGCTGAAACTGAGTATTTCATAAACCTAATATCACTTTTACCCAACCCGGGGATCGAACCCGAGACCTCAGCGTCAGCCTCAGTCGTAACGCGTACGCATTACAACTGCGCCAACGAAGCAGTCAATATTATTATTATTTTATTTTTTTATAAGCCAGAATTATGAGACCATAAAGTCGCTCGCCAGATGGTAAGCGTCACGCCTGCCCAAAAATAGAAGCAACACCACACAGAGCTTTGAATTACATAGCACTGCACGGCACTGAACTACGCTCGTGACCCTGAGACATAAGATGTTATGCCCAGTAATTTCACTGGGTTCAATGTCCTCTAAACTAAAACACAACAATGCTTGCACACTGCTACTTGGCGGCAGATATAGACAAAGCGGTGATACCAACGCTGACGGACTCTTGCATACGATAACGGTAGGGTCGTATTAACCACCTTGTTAATGAGAACCATTAAAATTAACAAATAGAACCTGTGTTGTTTCATAACTTACTAAACCATACGTTATGTAGACATTTTTTTTTATGGCATAGGCCGGCAAACTAGCAACTGGGTCACCTGATGGTAAGTGATCTCCACCGCCCACAATACCAAAATAATCATAGGTGCGTTGCCGACCTTAGAGGAAAGGGATAATTAAGGAATTGGGAAGGGGACGGGGTTTGGACCTCCGGATATCTCACTCACCGTACAAACGCAACAGCAAGCTGCTATTTTACGCCGGTATTCTGTGAGACAGTGGTAATGATCCGGTCGAGCCGGCCCATTCATGCTGTAGACAAAAGTGTCTACAGTGTGGCTCCACCACTCATAAAATATATAGACACAACATGGGCATTAATCAATAAATTTAAAGTAATAACAGAAACAAACGGGACTCAGTTTTAAAATAATCAACTGTAGCTCTAGCAGTAGGTCAATTAATCGATTCGTCGCATCACTGATAGCAATGACTTATAATCGATTATGGCGTTGTACTTAAATTGATTTATGTGACCTTATAAAAACGATATAGCAGTGATAGCTCAGGTGGGAGTGGTATGGACTGTCGAGACGAAAGTCGCAGGTTTGAAACCAGCCCCAAGAGCATACACCTGTAACTTTTCTAAGTTACGTGTATAATTATCACTTGCGGTGAAGGAAACATCGTGAGGAAACCTATATACCTGAGAAGTTCTCCATAAGAATTTCGAAGGTATGTGAAGTCTGCCAACCCGCATTAAGTCAGCGTGGTGGACTAAGGCCTAACCCCTCTCATTCAGTAGAGGAGGCCCGTGCCCAGCAGTGGGACATGTATAATACAGGGCTGGTATTATATAAAAACTATAATAATTTTGTCGTACTTAAGCTTTATTTAGATGGAAAAATTAATCATATAATTCTACTGTACGTGTGTATGTGACTGAACTCCTCCTAAACGGCGGGACCGATTTGGTTTTTTTTGTATGCGTTTGGGTGGCGCCCTGCATGGTTTAGATTCACAATTGGACCCGGTAGGTGGCGCTGCTGTAGTTGCGGGTGAAACCGCGCCGAACAGCTAGTATAATATAAAACTGTATGACGGAAAAATAACAGAAAACTATTGTTTTACGAGGCCGCGTTCATATAGTTTGAAAAGAGAATTGTTATGACGCGACATATATTTATAACAATACTAGCTTCTGCTCGCAGCTCTAACCGCGTGAATGACTTACCGGGACACATGAATAAAACTGTACAAAAATATCTAAATTAAATTAAAAATATAAGTCGTTTAATATATTAGACTCGAACGAACAACTCTTCTTTCACCTGCCCTTATACCACTCGCTGTGGGATCGGCGCAACAAGCTTTTTAACACAATACATGTTACAGAAAGATTTGGCTTGTAGTTTTTACGACCGGCCGCCTGCCTGACGTCAACCCCTCTGGGGAGAAAATACCCAGACCCGAAACAAATATTTGTAGATCACATTTAATATTTGTCTGGGTGCGGGAATCGAACCCGCGGCCTCTCGTTTCACGTCGTTTCACTAACGTCCACTGCGCCACGGAGTCTGTCAAGAACGAACGATTCAATTTATAAATCAAAATTACGATCAAATTGTTAGCCACTTTTTGGCGCGAAAACGAAGAAACACGGGTAATTTACGACACTTTCTTTGTAACTTTATCCCACAGGTCTTCAAGAAGTGGCCCAATTTAGTAACTTTGTCCAGGTTACAACGTGGAGGGCACTCGACCCGCTCAAGTAATTTGCTTAAATTTTTCTGTTTGTCCGACCGTTCAACTCGATCTTTAACATTTCAGGCTCTTACAAAGCTATTTAAAATATCACACGAAATTTTGCGACGGTTTTATTGAGTGAATTTCATTGTCTAAGTAGAATTGTAATTTTGATTTTTATTGAAACAATTTCTTAACCTTAAACACTTAGTTGATTGAGTAGAACTATTGTGAATGTTTTTTTATTTAACTGAATGACACGACGAGTATGTCACTCGCCTAATGGTGAGCGTCATGCCTGCCAATAACCAGTAGCAACATTACGCAAAACTTTAAATTACGTAGTACCTATACCCTGCACGGCGCTGCATTGCGTTTATCACTTTTAGATATATTATTTATTTATTTATACTTCTATACAATTTCGTATAAAAGTGGACATAATGCCTGAGGCATTCTCTACCTGCCGACCTTTAGGTCATACAGAGATTAATTAAGTAGTTGCAAAGGATACATACTAGAAACAGAAAATTATAAAAATACATATAATGTTTATATAGTAACGACATATAATACACAATATTATAACCAATATTTAAATACATGTTACATACGTAAAATATATAAAAATAATATACATACATATACATGTAAGTAAGTTTGTTATAGAATACATAAAAAAATAGAAAACATACTAATGGGATGTATCTGCCATACTATTGAAGAGTAGCTGCCGGAGATATAACATGTAAGGTCTCGTAATGCCCAATAATTTCATCGACTTCAATGTCCTTCAAACTGAAATACTATTACAGTACTTACATAATGTTTCTTAGTGGTAGAAATAGATACTATCTCTGTGGTGGTACTCACCTCGATGGACTCTCATACGAAAGCCCTATCATTTATTAAACACAGTTTTTAACGTATGCGCCCCATTACATGGTGTCATAGTTTTTTCTTTTGAATTATTTGTGGTTTGGAAAGTATTAGTAAATCTTTAATACATACACTACAATATTTGGTGGTAGGTCACTCCGTAAGTGAGAGAATGTTTGGGTTGGTACCACCACTTTGTCTCTTTCTACCGCCAAGAAGCAGTGTGTAAGCACTGTTTGAAGCATATTGAAACCATTGAAAATACTGGGTATTATGGTATGACGTGTTATGTCTCGGAATTAAGAACGCACGGCATAAGAGCTTTATAACGGCATAACTTTTTAAGTCATATGGGCTTATCCTTTGTTTTAAAGCATAAGTAATAGAAAAATCATAAAATAAATTTACGACATAGACATTTTTCTTTTGTGTAGAGTTGTGTAATCTATACACTTTTATTTTTTCCCGATTGCGCGAAGAAATGGTTATCTGCAACATCATACAAGCCGTTGAGTTGTCACAGAACATGGCGTACGCTGATTGACAAATTGCTGTCAAGCGGTTGACAGCAGACGTCGTGTGGAGTTTATCTCTAGTGAATGATCTTTAATCTATTACAAAATGGTGCCTAATTGTTAAATGGCCACTGACGTTCTCAGATATATTTTATTACAGCAGTTTCAAAGCATTACTATTCTTTTCATGTAATTTTCTTTAGCTTAAAATATCAACTTTCTATTTTGGTTTCGTTTTATTTCTTAATATACTTATGAACTCATCTACTTGTTTGGTAAATGTGATTAATTCTATTTGATACCTACCAATGGATACCAATAATATAGTATAATAAACTTTCGAAGATCTAACTGAATCTACACTAATATTATAAAGAGGAAAGATTTTTTTGTATTTTTGTATGTAACGAATAAACTTAAAAACTACTGGACCGATTTCAAAAAATATTTTGCCGTTAGATAGCTACATTATCACAGAGTAACATAGCCTACTTTTTATCCCGGAATAGGCCGTTCACGCGGGCGGAGCTGCGAGCAAAGGCTAGTATGTAGTAAACACAATGAAAAACTGTTTATGTAACACACATTCAGGCCAGATGTTTTTTAATCAAATCGAGAGTTTCTTAATTCGTTGGTGGTAGGTCTCTTGTATGCGAGAGGCTGTCTGGGTAGGTACCACCACTTTGTCTATTTCTGCCGTCAAGCAGCAGTGTGTAAGCATTGTTTTGCTACGGTTTGAAGGACTTCGAATGCAGTGCAATTACTGGGCATTATGATACTTAACATCTTACGTCTTGGAATTATGAACGAAGTGCAGTGTCATGCAGTGCTTTGTAATTCAAAGTTCTGTGTGGTGTTGCTTCTGTTTATGGGCAGGTGTAGCGCTTATAATCAGGCGAGCGAACTGCTCGTCTCCTCATTGAGTTGTATACAAAAAACTATTTTTATGCATTAACTTACTAAAGTGCAATCAATTATCCAGCAATTGTAACCAACTTTTAACTACAACTGCCAGAAAATTAGTAACAAATTTAAATAATGCGAAATCTGGAGCATTTAAATCCTGGTAACTAACAATACGCATAGCGAAACAATGGGCGAAATTACGAATTTTCTACAATACGAAACTTTTCACTTCCATAGAATTTAAATTTGAAGCGTTTAAAAACTCGGCTACCGTAAGCTACCCGTTCAGAAATGGCTACAGTTTAACAAAACAACGCAGTATGAATTACTGTTATATTGGAACACGTCCAAAAGTAACTGGACTGTGCGCTGGATATTGCCGGGTATTGACTGTCTGGTGGAACCACTGGCATAATTCTTCCACTGGAAAACTACGGTTTTTTACTTGGATTTAGTTTGGCTCAGCAGTTTACTTGGTTTCTTTCTAAAATGTTTGGATTTCGTCGTCAACGTTTTTAAGTTTTATAATTTGTAGTATTTCTATAAATTTACAAATCGCCTCTTTATTCTAGGGGTACCTACATAGGCCTATATACTACAATAGCCAGAAGGCAATTCTTGTAATTTTAAACGTTAAAAATATCATTCCGATCTAGTCTCAGTGTCAAGAAAGTTGCAAATGGTATTCTCTTAAACCAATAATCCTTCTGGTCCTGAGTTCAAATATTAAGTCCGTCAATCACAATTTTTGTTTGAGCTTTCGATTCGCATTATCCAGATTTGAGTTACTTCGTTTTTGAATTTGTGTCTGGTGTAGCAATAAATTCACCCTCTATCATACCATTATAAAGGAATAAGCTCGGCAAACTGTGGATGCAGCACTAGTTGCACCTGTGCCTACCCCATCGGGAATACAAGCATAGGTTTACGATATAGGTATTTTGCCTACAAATTGACTAAACTGTAGATACTTGCAGGAAAATATGTGTTTGAAACTCTTAATCACAAACTGGCAGAATACCAATTTAGGTTAATAACTGAAAGAATATATGTAAGATAAAATAAACATCACCAAGTACCTATATTCGTAACATCGAAATATCAAAATAAGTAACAAACTTTAGCAAGAAAATGGGTCATGATATTACTGGACAGACCACTACCTAAAATATTTCATACAATTTCTTGACAAAAAGTCATGACTTCGTTAGATTTTACAACAAACAAGTTGTGTGCGTCCGACTTAAGTTTCTTCTTTTTAAAAAGGCAATGTTTTTAAAGTGACGTTTGTGGCAGTCTTACACCGCAGTTTTCTTGGAACTTGATATTCTTGGTATTGGGTTATTCTTTCGTATTTTATACTTAAAATATATACTGAGTTAATGCGCTTAGACAGCTTATCGTTTTCATGAAACCTTCGTTTTATACTAAAGCAGCATAAGAAATTTAATGCGCCAACGAAATCGTTTTTACTATCAAAACAGATACCAATATTGGTTTTGGAAGCTATATTAATTGTGAGAGTTTTTACCGACTTCAAAAACTTCTCGTATTTTTTTGCATTTTTTTCTATGTACAACGATTTCTCCGCCAATTGTGGACCGATTATGTTGGAAAAAAATCACTCAATAGAGTTTAGCTGCGATGTGGTCCCATATAACTTTGGTTAAAATCTGATGACACTGAACGGAGTAAAAAAATAAAACTCCTCAACGGACTACAGTACACTCGTCGCGTTTGTGTTATTGTATTGGAATTTACATGCTATTGCTGTAACTACAACTAAAAATTGAAGTCGGTTTCTAAGTTTTGTTAAACGTTATGTTATTAAGGTACTCTTTTAGTACATTTCTGTTTAATTTAGGTGGAGGTAACCATGCGTTTTGTGTTTGTAGAGTCAGTCTATTCTATATGGAATGATTTGTGGCTAACCTAGTATCGAAGTTTTCAAACTGCCCGAAGGCCTCCGACTTGGCTTAAAGACTAGCTGTCAAGTGATAACAGCCGAGCCGACTTTTTAAGGGCCCTCAGAAAGACGGAGACGCTCAGCTGAAATACCACTTAGCGATTACACATACATAAAAAGCTGATCGCACCAGAAATTACTTGACTCGCTAATCATACATTTATTATACTACTAGCTGTAGCCCGCGGCTCCGTTGGCGTGAATGCCTATTTCCAGAATTAAAGTAGCGTAGTGGGCGACAGCGGTGGGCGCGGCTTGGGGGGTGATCAAGCGCGCATCAAGCGAGTCCCGTCATCGGTGTCAGAAACGCGCTTGACAAAAATACTAAAATGACTATTAAAAATAGGGGTTGATGGTAGAAGGGTGAAATTTTAGGGTTGTATGTATTTTTTAATGCCACATCATAAAAAAATAAAAATATTTTTTTTTGTCAACAAGATAAAAAAAAAATTAAGGGTGAGTCACCCTTATCATTTAGGGGTATGAAAAGTAGATGTTGGCCGATTCTCAGACCTACCCGATATGTACACAAAATTTCATACAAATCGGTCCAGCCGTTTCGGAGGAGTATCGTAACTGACATTGTGACACGAGAATTTTATATATAAGATTTACTGAGTGTAACTGGCTATGAGCAACTCAATAGCTTTATAACAGAATAGAAACGAATGGAGGCAGTTATTTCAAAATTAATAATTGTGTTGCTCTAAAACAATGCTCATCGTCATCGTACACAAGGTGATGGAACGTACGTTCGGTATTGGTGTTTTAGTAGATTTACTTTGAATTTCACTGAATCTTAAATTTTGCACCGAAATTACGCAAAGTCGATGGTCTCACTGTAAATCAGTCAGTGCACTCAACACAAGGATCACCTTTTGTTGCTGAGTAGTGGACTGAATGAGTCATCGAGCGAAATACAACAAAAAGCATACAATAAGGGAAGTGTAAATGCTCTTTTATATTAGGCGCTAATTCGAAGCAAATATTATACTTTTTGTTTATGAAAGTAGCTACCGTGAATATTCAAAAGGCACTATAGCTAAGTGTAGTAAATACACTCGGGGTGGATTCAGTTTTGGTTACAGCATGAATAGTCCTTGTCGACCGGAGCGGTACCACTGTCTAGCAAAAAACTGATGGAAATGGCAACTTTGTCCCAATTAGTACTATTGCGGAGATTCAATAATCTGCCCATTCTCCTAATACTTATTTCTTGTTTTTAAGTAAAGCAAAGTAGCTACGATTATTTACATCGCCCATGAGTATCCACAATACCAGAAGAATCATGGAAATCGTTGCCGGTCTTAAAGGGAATGAATAAGGATTAGGATAGCGGGAGGTAGATTTGGGTCTCCGGTAATATTTCACGCATAATATAAACGCAACAGTGAGCTGTAACTACACATTGATTTTCTGCTAGACAGTGGACATATAATTGAAACAATCACTCGTTCGCTTACCTTCAGCTATAAAAAAGTTACTATAAAGACTGATTGTAAAGAATTTAATGAAATTGGGTCTTTAGCATTCCAATCATCATTTAATACATTTGCGTGATGAGTTTTATTATCATCTGATGCAGAATGAATTATCTTGTCACAGACAATTACTTCTGCCCCAATTCATCCATTAACTTTGCCTTTGCGACTTTCCAAAGATTTCTACTAAAAAATTGTTTACAAGCCATTAGCGAAACCAAACTTCGTCATAAGAAACTTTAATTAACAAATATTCGTTACAGTAATAATTAAAGAGTAGAAAAATTTATGCCAAACAGTGGACAATGTTTTGCGAATATTTTATTCTATGTCTAAAGTATGTGAAACTCCGCGAAGCCTATTACGTTGATTACTTTATTGTTATGTTTTCTTACTTAATGTAAAGGTTTTATTGCAAAGACTGAACTTTGAAAAGTATTGAAATGTTTTTTTTATTCATAACTTTAATTATTGTGGTAATTTAAACCACAGTACTGTAAAAATATATATTGCCATCTCAATTACGTTAATCGCATTAGGATTTATTGCTAAGTGATATTGCTAAGACTATAACCAAGCAAAAAATAACTTTAGGTAAATATTTGTATATTTCATATTTTTGTAAAGACATATTTTTGTCACATGCAAGTTAATAATTTTGCTAAAAAACAGCAAACAATATTGTTTTTCCAATGGGCGTTTCCCAGTATTAAAATTTTCAATTTTACTTGTAACTGCTAGTTATTTATTGTGCATTTATAAAACAAATACAAACTTACATGATGCTATTTAATAATTAAAATAGATATCTTAGTTCGTAATCCTTACTCCGTCTCCCTTCAAGTCTATAAGCGGCAGACCGTTTTTGTAAACAGTTTTCTCAATACCCTCCCTAGGAAAGAATGATGGATTCACAATATCATCACTTATTGGTACATATATATTAATTGCCTGTTCTTTTCGTTTTACAGAATCTCGTTTCATTTCGTAATTTCTTCTTAAACTCGATAGAATTCCTAATAAAATTGAACCAGCTTTTATTTCATCCATTTCGTTTTGTGATTTATTTGCTCCGTCGGTTTTTGAGAATGATCTGTAGAAGTTCAATTTTTTTAATTTATCCTCAGCTAGCTGAATTTCATTTAGATCTTCTGGTTGTAGTACGATGACTTTAATATTTTTTGCTTGTTCCGTTAATGTAGTATCAGTGTGTAGTTTTGAGTGTTTAGGTGTGATTGTTATTTGATTGTCCATTTTGATGTGTTCCATTTCATTAAAATCGTAATCTTCTGTATTTATGCTTCCGTCTTTAAAAGGAGCATCGTGGCTTGGGTAAAAAAAATCTTCCCCAACACCTTTGTCTACATAATTTGAATGTTCAAAATGTGGCGCCCCATTAGCTTGAAAATTGAGTTTTTTTAAAAATATTTCTTCGGTACGAACACATCTCGATATAAAACACAAACTGAATACGTATGCAATTAATTGCATTTTCTGCCGAAGCAATAAACTTGTACACAGATTTCAAAGAATGAAACGTATTTCACATCAAAGCGTGTAAAATGGCGCGAAATCGTTTAAATTAAAAATGCCACTTTTATTGGAATACGTTTTAGTGTTGGCATAACTGTGATAGTAAATTAAAAAGGGAATAAGAATTCAATTTAAGCAACGTTTAAATAAATTATATTATAGAATGGAAACAAGCTGTAGCTAACATAGCCGGCTAAGTTACTTACGATAAAATGAAGGTGATATTTCTGTAAATAGGTTAAAAAGAACTAATTAATACTAGTTAGAGTTAGTAAAATAAATAATAATAATAGTTGAGTTCTAAATTGTTTCTACAAAGATATGATTAATATTTTTTTGATAATTTTAATGATGTAATTAAATAATTGTAGAATGACAGTTACATCTTCACATAGGATTTTTCTTTGAACTCTGTATTCTTCATTTGATGCAAAGTGTCCACTTTGCCTTATTTAAAAGTTTAAAGGTCACCGTCTTAGAATAACTAAGTATTTATAGAAACTAAGTATATCCACGAAAGTAAAGCCGTTCAATTGGAGACATATATATATTGTCTTCAAACTACGATTAAGTAATAACTACTCACTATATTTTTTATTGCATTGGCCGGCAAACGAGCAAGTGGGTCACCTGATGGTAAGTGATCTCCACCGCCCATGTACGCCCACAATACCAAAAGAGTCATGGGCGCGTTGCCGACCTTAAAAGAAAGGGATAATTAAGGGATTGGGAAGGGGAGGGGGATTTGGGCCGGCTCGTCCTGGTCATTACTACTGTCACACAGAAAACCGGCGTAAAGTAGCAGCTTGTTGCTCGTTTCGTTCGGTGAGTGAGATATCCGGAGGCCCAAAAGATCGAATCGAATTAATTAATGAATGAAATCCCCCTTCCCAATCGCTTAATTATACCTTTCCTTTAAGTTTGGCAATGCGCCCATGATTCTTTTTGTATTGTGGGCGTACATGGGTAGTGGTGATCACCTACCATCAGGTGACCCACTTGCTCGTTTACCGGCCTATGCTATAAAAACATTTTGGCCATCTACAAATTACCAAATTTTTTATTACCTAGTATATTTTTGCTGACATTTCTTTAACGTTTGTGTGCGTGACTTTGCAAGTAAACACGACACACTTAGCAAATTTTTTGAGTACACACTTAGTGAGTATGCGTTGTTAGGACATCTACCTTCTGTAAGTAATTCTAAAGTCACTGTATAAAATTTATCTTCTTCTTACATTATGCTATTTATATAACTATATTATTTTATAGTGTTTGGTTACTATTTCACAATTGTTTCGCTTACACTGTAACTTACAAACATACCTAAAGATGTTGTCAAGTAAAAACGTGACTTTAGCTGTAAAGGTTTGCGTGTGAGATATACCTTTTTATTTTGTCTGGTTTTAAATATATATAGCATAACTTTGAAATAGTAAAACGAATTTGCTAGTCAGTCTGTCCATGACAATATTCTAGGAATATAAAATATCTAGGGATTTTTATGTATCACTAGCCTTTGCTCACGGTTCTGCTCGCGTGAATGTGTTTGGCAGCAATAAAAATAAGCCTGTCCTAATTCAGATCATGGTCTATCTGTGGGCTAAATATATCCAATCCATTCCGTGGCATTCATTGACAAATCCAAATTAACAAAAATCCAAAATATTTTTAATATTTTAGTAATAGTACTAATAAGAAGAGATTTACTCTCAAATCTCTCCTTTATAATAATCGTTACTATATAGACAAGTCAATCTCTATTCGTCTGCTCATAAACAGAAGTAAAACCACACAAAACTTTGAATTACAAAGCACTGCATGGCACTGAACTGCGCTCCTCACCCCGAAGTGTAAGATGTTAAGACTTATAATGCCCAGTAATTTCACTGGCATCAATCTCTTTCAAACCAAAACTTAAGAATACTTACACACTGCTACTTTGCGGAAGAAATAGACAAAGCGTTTGTAGACACAGACAGTCTCTTACATACGATAAGACGTACCTATAGTTTTATAGAATTTGTGAACAAAGTGGACAATTAAGTTCGAAAATTAATGCAGTAACGGTTAATTAAGCTCATTCAGTGTTAATACGAACGCTTATTTTATAAAATTCAGAGTACCCGTAAAATTGCTCACGTAGCCAGAATTTTTGGCACGTAAGTATCTTAAAGTGTTTGAAATGCGATGAAGTACAAAGTCAAAGGTCGGAGAGTTAATTATACACTCCAATATTTTCACTTTTTACAACATATTGAATTAAACCTGATCATACAAAAAATGAAAAGTAAAAAATAACAATTTCTATAGGTCTCTTTACAGTCGGTGCCAGTGTCGAAGCCGGTCAAATAAAATTGCACCGTTTTTTTTGACGTTTCAGTGTTTTTATTTTGAAGTCGATTTCTAACTTTTGTTAAAACCTATTTTATTTTAATTTTTTAGTGGCAGTTACAGCAATAGCATGTTAATTCTAATACAATAACACAATGTCGACGTGGGTTCATTTTTTTACTCTGAACTCCGTCATCCAATCTTAAGCAAATTTATATGGAACCACATGGCAGCTAAACTCTATCGAATGAAATTATTGCCAACAAAATTGGTCCGCAATTGGCGGAGAAATCGATCTACATAGATAAAAAAAAAACAAAAAAAACTCGATTAATTGATAATAAAATATATAAAAAGCAAAACTAGAGAAATACACCCAACAGTCACACACATAGTCCTGACCCCACACTGTATCTTGGGTATTAGGAACTACGAGGTACTTACGGTGCCACAACACACAGACCCGAAACCGATATTCTTGGAACACACAAACACTTGCCTCGGTGCGGGAATCGAACTCACGGCCTCCCACCCCACAGCCGGCCACTCGCCCGCTGCGCCACGGAGGCTGTCAAACCTTTTTACATACTTCAATTTATTT
This sequence comes from Mimas tiliae, assembly GCA_905332985.1. Taxonomy (NCBI): domain Eukaryota; kingdom Metazoa; phylum Arthropoda; class Insecta; order Lepidoptera; family Sphingidae; genus Mimas; species Mimas tiliae. The sequence continues at coordinate 1,979,001 of HG995249.1, forward strand.
ACCTTTATTCATAAAACAAACTAAATTTATTATTAAAAAGTTTACTTGACACTGGTATATCAATTCTCCAGACATATCAGTTCAATAACCATTCAAAGGTTTGAGTCGTATTAGTGTAATCTCTTTTAACCTTAGCTATTATCTGGGATCAAAATCTGTGAGCCAAGACTTTAATATAAATAAAGTTTCTTGCTAAGAAAACTCTTTCAATATTATTAAACTTAAATTATCACTTTAACTTGAGAACAGATCGATGCGTGATATTTCTATTAAACTTTTTCTTCTTTCTGATGTTAATTAAAGTAAGCTAATTAATTAGAAATCTGAAATACTCTGTAACGCATGAGGTTGTTGACTTCTGTCTCCTTCGGAGTGACGACTGATTTTATTTTGGCAACTAATGTTTATTAAAATGGGGTTTTGTTACAAATTAGAATCAAATAGAGCAGGATTTTTTACTTCAGATATTTTTATGGTATTTTCATATTATTTCGAGGCGAAAGAATCCAAGAATTGAGTTGCGTGACTTGCTTTCCAAGAAACTTTGTAATTACGAGTAGTTCGGTATTGTAGGGTTATAAGTTTTACGTAGTTTCTAATACTTACCCATGATACATGGAATTCTTATATTAAACAAGGTATATAGGTTTATTGATCTACCTATTTTTACCTTTTCTTATTTATTTAGAACAAATACCGTTTCCAAAAAAAAACATAGTCCCACAAAACCATTTAAGGTGGTTTATCTGCAGGGTCGTGAGAGTCTCACAGTGGCTTATTTATAATAAATAACACATGTTATACAGAACAATCATTTAAGAGTATTGAGGTAGTGCTTCTGTAACAAGGTACGCAATTTTTGTGTATTTGCTTCCGTTCTTATGACGGTTCTTGGTACAGCTACGCTCGCTCATGAATGATTTCAGACTCCTGTGTCAGACAACCGACATGAAGTGGTGGCTTGGTGTTGCGTTTCGTACGGTAAGTGAAATTTCTTGACGCCCTTCGGTTCTTCTTAATTCTTATCCCTTTGCTTTAATGTCAGCAACGCACCTATGCCTGTTCTGGTATTGAGTGTTCAAGGACAATGAAGATCATTTAATATCAGGTGATCTACTTTAGTGCCAAAAGTCCAAACCCCTTTAATTCCCCACCTTTTCTTTCTCATTCCTCTGAAATTATCAGATGACCCACTTGCTCGCAGACCGGTATTTTTCTAAACAGATTTTGATTTTATAGCCTTCTTTTAAATCTTTTAAGACCAATTCATCGATTTATTTCAAAATACTTAACATATAGTAGTTACATCACTTATTATTGCAAATATGATTTATTAGGTAATAAATTGTTCCATCAAATCGTAATAATTTTATTGTACTTTATTCCTGACTGCCTTGGTGGCGCAGTTGTAATGAAAGAATGAAAGAAACTTTTTATTGTCATCACGAAAACATGGAATATTATACAGGTGATATACAATTTTAATAATAAAATAAATAAATAACTGAGTGAATGAGGCCAAAGATCGTAGCAAGTGGAAATCCGTTGTCTCTGCCTACCCCTATGGGAAACAGGCGTGAGTCTATGTATGTATGTATAAATAACTAAACTAACAAGTTGCATGTCCTCACAATGACATGCTCAGCATAATGCGAGACGACCTAGACCTCGGTCTCTCTCGTGACCACGAAGGCTGCCGAAAATTAAACCGCGATAAAATCCGTATTTAAACTAGTTTTATTTCAATGTGCAATATTCGCGTGAACATAAGAAATCACTCATTTAATATTTATGAACAATACAGACAATAAACCAATGACAATGACTCGCCCGCCGTTTTATTATTCCAATTTTTGTGTGCAGATCGATAAAATATTGGTTCCGTAGTCCGGGAAACTTCGGTATGGTTAATTAAAAGTAAACAATAAGGGGAAACACGTTTGGTTAACTCGATGTTTCGGTTCAATGACCACAATATTAGGTTAAACAGAAAGAAAAAGAAGTTGAAGAGAAAAATATGGGGTTCGATTCCCGCTTAGGAAATTAATTTGTCTGTTTTTGCCATAGTGGTGATTTTAATTTTGTTTTATTTTAGCCAAAATGAACCTGTGTGGATAATTTTTTAACTAAACTATATTTGCATATTTGCATAAATGTGTAGACTTTTTTAACCAACCCAAAATAGGAGGTTCTCAATTCAAGGAGTATATTTTCTTTATATATTTTTTGTTCGTAATCACCTAAAATCGAGAACCTTCTATTTTGCATCAGTTAAAAAATAATTAACAACTCGCAAATAAAATAAAAATAGGTTCGTCTTTAGTAATTTATTAAACCTGCCGTCCATGATACTACGAGCTAACCAAAGAGAAAAATTCCACGAAATTTATCTTTTGACTGGAATAGTAAAGTTCATTGACCTAAGAAGTAAAAATGCTTTAATCGAGACTTTTCAACGAATTCAGCTTTCCGTGAAGAAAAGGATTACTGAATTAAATATATCTAATCCTAGACAGTTTGATTTAAATAAAGCGATTTAAAATCTTCATACTTTTTTTATAAAACCCGGATACATTTATTTATAAACCATTTAATTTTATTACTGCCTCGGTGGCGCAGTTGTAATGCGTGTACGCGTTACGATTCAGGTCACGTTTTTGATCCCCGGGTCGGGTAAAAGTGACATTGGATTACGATATGCTTAATATCAGCCCGGAGTCTGGGATTGTGCCCGGTGATAGGCGCACCCCCTATCACATCATGGGACTGAGATAAGCTCGGCGAAATGTAGGTGTACTGGTTACACCTCTGTCTACCCCATCGGGGATTACAGGCGTGAGTGCATATGTATATGTATTTACGTATTAATTTTATTACGTATGAATGACGAGACGAGCACGGCGCTCGCCTGATGGTAAGCGCCACGCCTGCTCATAAACAGACACAACACCACACAGAACTTGGAGTTACAAAGCACTGCATGACAGCGGACTGCGCTCGTCACCCCGAGACGTAAAGTTGTTAAGTCTCATAATGCCCAGTAATTTCACTAGGTTCAATGTCCTTCAAACCGGAACACAACAGTGCTTACACATTGTTTCTTGGCGGCAAAAATATACAAAGCGGTGGTACCAACCCAGCCGGCCTCTCGCATACGAGGGGCCTACCACCTTGTAAAATCTTAAATTATAAACTAGGTATCTCTTATTTGATAATTTCAAAATGAATTCTAAAGTACATAATTGACAGCCTCCGTGGCGTAGTGGGCGAGTAGCCGGCTGCGAAGCGTGAGGCTGTGGGTTCGATTCCCACACCGAGACAAATGTTTGTCTAATCCACAAATATTTGTTTCGGGTCTGGGTGTTGTGGGACCGCAAGTCCCTCGTAGTTCCTGATACCCACGATACAGGTTAACCTAGTGTGGGGCCGGGACTATGTGTGTGACTGTTGGGTGTATTTATTTATTTAGTTTTAATATACAGCAGCCCGTAATACCTGAAAAAGTTTTTCCGTTCCACCGCATATGGAAGGGTACTTTAAAAAATAATAAAAAATACATGGCTGACTGCGTGGACTAGAACGCACTCGTACAATCGTGTTTTAAATTGTGAAACGTCGACATAGTCTAAAAATATGAGTGGTAGAGCCACGCTTTAAACTTTTGTCTACAGCATGAATTGGCCGGCTCGTCCGGGTCGTTACCACTGCCTCACAGAAAACCGACGTAAAGTAGCAGCTTGCTGCTGCGTTTCGTACGGTGAGTGCGATATCCGGAAGCCCAAACCCCCTCCCCTTCCCTTTCCTTTAACGTCGGCAACGCACCCATGATTCTTTTGGTATTGTGGGCGTACATGGGCGGTGGAGATCACTTACCATCAGGTGACCCACTTGCTCCTTGGCCGAGCTATGCCATAAAAAAAAACAATCTCAGTCTCCGGATCGATCCCACAAATGAACCAATAAGAATACAGTTTGAAAGTCACGCGTACAAATTACTTACTTCGGTCGATTTTCGGGATTAATCTGGAGATTCACATTAAAATTGTTTATTGAAATCGGCCATTACTGTCTATAGCATGGTGCTATCATTTAATCCATAACAATACTTCATATAGACGTCGGTATATACAACATTAAACACATTAACAGTCTGTTTAGATTTAATCCTGTGATGTGAAACTGTAGGCCGTAGTGGTAGTCAACAGGTGCGCACAATACTCCTCGTTCGCGAAGTAGGTCAAGCCGCGGATATTCATTTATTTAACATGTAAATTGCGAAGCGGAGCCGCTCCAAACATTTCATTTTGATAGTGTTCATAAAAAAATAATAAAACATCGGATGAATTCGAGACTGCGTTCTCAGTCTCGAATTAGCGGCCCGTTGGTGGACTATTGCATATTATAGGCTCCCTGGATTATAAAGCAGATTCTGAAATGTCTTTATTGAGGCTGGTTTTTTTATTAGCTTGAATGACGAGACCAGCAGGTCACCTGAGGGTAACCGCCACACCTGCTCATAAACAGAAGCAACGCCACACAAAACTTTAAATTACAAAGCTCTGCATAACACTGAACTGTGCTCGTCACCCCAAGACATAAGGTGTTAAGTCTCATAATCCCCAGTAATTTCACTGGCGTCAAAGCGGAACACAACAGTGCTTTCACACTGCTGTTTGGCGACAGAAATAGAAAAAAGCGTACCACCTACCACCAGCCTACCACCTTGTATATTGGCAGCCCGTTGGTTGACTAATACATAGTATATGCTTCCTGGATTATAAAGCAGTGTCTGAAATGTCTTTATTGAGGCTGGTTTTTTAGCAGGTCGCCTGATGGTAAGCGCCACGCCTGCTCAACAGAAGCAACGCCACACAGAACTTTAAATTACAAAGCACTGCATGACACTGAACTGCGCTCGTCACCCCGAGACATAAGATGTTAAGTCTCATCGTGCCCAATTATTCCTTGTCCTTGTAATGTCCTTCAAACCCGAACACAGCAGTGCTTACACGTCATTGCTTAGCGGCAGAAATAGGCGAAGCGGTAGTACCCACACAGACGGCCTCTAGCATACAACGGACCTAACACTTTGTAAATAATTAATTATTTGTTGTTAATAATTCATGATTGTACTCAATTCTCTACCACTCTCAAACTGTACTGTATTAACCCGCCCACACTTTACCCAACACACTTCACAAAATATAATTATTAAACATAGAACGGCATGTTTTATGCATCAAACAGTGTGGAATAACGGGCCTACAGTATATGCCTTCAAAATTTAATAAAATTTGTGATACACATACGCACTCACGCCTGTAATCCCCGAAGGAGGTAGACAGAGGTGTAACCAATACACCCACATTTCGCCGAGCGTATCGCCGTCCCATTAAGTGATAGTGGGCGAGCGTATCGCCATACCAGGCAAAAATTCCAGACTCCGGACTGAGCATTTCGTAATAGAAAAACCCAATACCAGTACCTGACCCGGATTTCGATCCCAAGACCTCAGCGTCAGCCTCAATCGTAACGCGTACCTGCGCATTACAACTGTGCTGCCGAGGCAGACATAATTAACTAATCAAATCTCATGTCAAGTCGAAATTGGGTTGCTAGAAGCGTAGTCAACACCTTTGATTTGACACACATGTTAGTTAACATAACTTTCAAATTAATATGAAAAACGTATGTCAAACGCTACTAAAGAGACATCAAATGTTATTAATTTTATTCATTAAATAACGTTTCAGCAACTCGAATTGATTTGACAGCGGTGTCGTAATCAAAGTTCTGTTAATTGAATGTTGATTTGATCAGCCTTTTAGTAACCGGGTGTTAGTCTAAACAAATAAAAACCGACGTAAGATGAAAGAAGATTGACGAAACAAATATACATGGCGAGTGTGATTGGTACAGTTGGGAGGGGAAGGCCTCGGCGAACTTTCATAGATCAAGTTGGAGATATTCTCGAGAAAGGCCAGGTCAGGAGTACCCTAAACCGACGTGCATGTATGAAAAATTTAATGAGAGTGAATGAGGCCAAAGAGGTATGCAAGGATAGTAGCAAGTGGAAATCCGTTGTCTCTGCCTACCATTGGAAACAGGCGTGGGTCTATGTATGTAAAACCGACGTAAGTAGTGGCTTGCTGCTGCGTTTTGTACAGAGATGTTTCGTATGATATCCAAAGGCCCAGATCCCTTTTTCAATCCCTTAATCATCCTCATCATATAAGGTTGGCAACACGTCCATTATTTTTCTGGTATTGTGAATACAGTACTATATTTTTGTATTATATTAGTATTATTTTTTTGTATTTTATTTTTTATGCCGGCCGAGATCAATTATCATCCGGTGACCCATTTGCTCGTTTACCGACCTCTGCTATAAAAAAGTGGTACCACACTGAAATTGATTTGTCTACAGCATGAATGGGTCGGCTCGACCGGGCTATTATCAAAAGTAACGGTTTGATGCTGCGTTACGTACGGTGAGTGAGATATCCGGAGGCCCAAATCCCCCTCCCCCTCCCAATCCCTTAATTATACCTTTCCTTATAGGTCGGCAACGCGCCCATGATCCTTTTAGTATTGTAGGCGAACACGGGCGGAGATCACTTACCATCAGGTGACCCACTTGCTCGTTTATCGGCCTATGACATTAAAAACCATTCTGATTTTAAAGTTCTCTTACAACCATATTTTCGTTATACCTTTTTTTTATCATAGCTGATGTAACTACACTGATCGATGTTTAAGTACAGTGCAGTCCAAATATACAGTCGACCGTCAAGATATTGTGTCCCTCGACGGTCGGCTGAATTATGCCGGCCTGATGTTACTGGATATACACTTGCTGATCCCGGAACGCGACGCCTGAACGAGCCATTATGGTGGGTTTTTCACCATGTGTATGGTAATTGCTACCCAATGGGGTACAAAAATACGATCTACGATTTTTTGAGCCGGGGCAGAAACTTGATAGCACCCCTATTCCAGTGTTTGAGATAAATTACTTAAAAAAAGAAAAGCAAAGAATGATGCACAAAAGGCCTGTGTGGCGCCTTTTTCTTACAAGTCGGCGGTGAGCCAACCCGGCTTCCGTATGCTAGGCGCTTTCTGGAGCAAGGTTTAAATTTTTAATCAAATTATATTATGATTTTAGCGCCCCTGAAATTGCCACCCGGGCGGGTGCCCGGTTTGCAAAGACGAGATCCGGGCTTACAAAAATAATCAGGTACTCTCTTATCGTCCCTATTACCTTACTGCCTAATTGAAAATTGAAGTCGCTAAAGCCAACCAAAGTGTTCAACATGGCTTAGGTATTTTTTTTTTTATTGCATAGGCCGGCAAACGAGCAAGTGGGTCACCTGATGGTAAGTGATCTCCACCGCCCATGTACGCCCACAATACCAAAAGAGTCATGGGCGCGTTGCCCACCTTAAAGGAAAGGGATAATTAAGGGATTGGGAAGGGGAGGGGGATTTGGGCCTCCGGATATCTCACTCACCGTACGAAACGCAGCAGCAAGCTGCTACTTTACGTCGGTTTTCTGTGAGACAGTGGTAACGACCCGGACGAGCCGGCCCATTCATGCTGTAGACAAAATTGTCTACAGCGTGGCTCTACCACTCGTAAATCCAAATATATAACTCAAAAACCACTACAAAACATTTATCAGCTCCCGTTTACCCCATCCAGGGTATGGGAACAAAGACACGGTCTGCATTGCGGCGATTTTCGTCACAGTTACAGCATGCCGGCGGACGGCGAGCGTGGCTGCATGTAAAACACCACTATTGTGTGCTATCGGACACTGCACGAATGTTCTAGGTGTTGTCTAGGATACAGACACGGGGCTAGCTCCGGCATGAATTGACGTATCCTTAACCTAACTAATATTATAAATGCGAAAGTGGGTTTGTTTGTTACGCTTTCACGGCTAAATCGATGAACCGATTTTGATGTTCTTTGGTATAGTGATAGATGGAACCCTGGAGATGCTTATAGACTACTTTTGATCTCGGTCATAGACTACATTTTTTCTACACGCGGGCGGAGCCACGAGCAAAAGCTCGTGTAACTATCCAAATGAATGAATGATGAGGTCGCTCGCCTGATGGTAAGCATTACGCAAATCAGAAACAATACGACACAGAACTTTAAATTGCAATCAATTAAAATTACTCAATATAAGTACGAGTGGTAGAGCCACGCTGTAGACAATTTTGTCTACAGCATGAATGGGCCGGCTCGTCCGGGTCATTACCACTGTCTCACAGAAAACCGGCGTAAAGTAGCAGCTTGCTGCTGCGTTTCGTACGGTGAGTGAGATATCCGGAGGCCCAAATCCCCCTCCCCTTCCCAATCCCTTATTATCCCTTTCCTTTACGGTCGGCAACGCGCCCATAATTCTTTTGTATTGTGGGCGTACATGGGCGGTGGAGATCGCTTACCATCAGGTGACCCACTTGCTCGTATGCCGGCCTATACTATAAAAAAAACCATCACGAAAACATCTACCATAAATGTTTGTATATTTAAATTAGACGGGATAGATTACTAGCTCTGGGCCAAAGTAGAGCGTTGCATTTTCCGTACCATGTCATCAACCTCTATTATATGGACGAAAATAATACCGCATATAAATACATTCTGCATACATTTTATTTGAAACATTTGGTGCTATATTAAAATATTCATTCCAGTATTTTGATGATGCTTTTGAATAAAAATCATATTTTAAATTACGCTAGTTATAAAATATGACAGTGGAATTGCTTATTTTGATGTCAACGATACTTTTTATATTTTGATATTATTATATTTTTATATTAAAGCTGTCTTTAGAACTTATTGTATTAGCATATTTATCATAAATAGCACTAAAGATTGGTCAAGTTTGAGTAAGACTTGCATTTTGACAGGGTTCTGGACCATAAATGTTTGCAATTCGCATTTGTACTTGTACGTATTTCAAACTTTAATTTTGCAATTTTCATGATATTTCTTTTCTTGCCAGAAGACCTCTATCACGCGTATCAAATTTCAGTATTATAGACGAACAGAAAGACGGTACCCTTTTGATAAGTGAGTTTTCAAATATCAAAACATGCGACATAAATGGCGTATTAATTATTATAAATAAATAAATAAATAATAAACACCCAACAGTCATAGTCCTGACCCCACACTAGGTTAACCTGTATCGTGGATGTCAGGTACTACGAGGGACTTGCGGTCCCACAACACCCAGACCAGAAACAATTATTTGTGGATAGCACCAACATTTGTCTCGGTGTGGGAATCGAACCCACGCTTTCACGCTTCGTGGCCGGCTACTTGCCGACTGCGCCACGGAGGCTGTACGCCGATATTTTAATCATAAATATTAAACTACTGTAATTTATACTCAAGCTACAACGACCGTGATTAAGCAGTATAATTTCTCACTAACTTTGATAATGGATAGCTATTTATTATAACAATAATATAAGCTTGGTATTTTAGATTATCCCACTGCATCGTTTCTGCTACATCACGATATCCGAAGGCCCGAATTTCCCTCCCCTTCCCAATACATTAATACTTTAAAGGCCAGGCAACGTGCCGATGATTCATCTGGTATGGATAGTGTCCATGGCCAGCGGTGATCACTGACCATCAGGTGAGCTACTTACTCCTTTGCCTCCTCTCTCATAAAAGGGTTTGAGTGGTAGAGCCACGCTGTATACATTTTTGTCTACATCATGAATGAGCCAGCTCGTCCGGGTCGTTTGTTAGATATCCGGAGACCCAAATCCCTCTCCCCTTCCCAATCCCTTAATTATCTCTGTTCTTTAAGGTCGGCAACGCGTCTATGACTCTTTTGGTTTTGTTGATGTTCATGCGTGGTGGAGATCACTTACCATCAGGCCAACAACTTGGTCGTTTACCGTCCTATGATATAAAAAAGCCCACCTGATGGTAAGCAGTCACCCCCGCCCGTGAACTTAAGCAACTCCAAGGCACAGCTAAGCCGCTGTCTAATGTCACTAGGCGATTATTAATGACTAAATTTCATATAAAATGCTTCAGTTTATGCAATATCAGGCCTTATTAATAACTCGAACGTTTTACGTCAGCTTAATTAGCAGTCTAACCCGTCTTCTGATAGCTAATGTGACACAGCTCGAATAAACATCGTCTGAGGAAACTTGCGCCTTGCACTGCCTGCTAAATATACATATAGTTACTTACTGCCTTTTGATAAGTTGATTAGGCATATTACCGCATGTTGTACCACTTGTATTGTTACGTTTTAAGGTACAGTAAAAGCTCTTTATTCGCGGGGTATATGTTCCGTAAATATGCCGCGAATACAGAAACCGTGAATATGGAATGGTAATTTATATGGGATTATAGGGGATACGTTCCTAGGTGACAAAATAAAAAACAAGTACATATACAAAAATAAAAAAATGAATTTAATTGAAGTTTAGTCCATATTGATTTAATATTATCTTCAGGCTTAGGCAATGGTTTAAGAATTTTGTAATTTTTTCTTGCTTGGCAGTTTTTAAAAGCTCCTTCAAGCATTTCTATTTTTTGTTTAAGCAGTAACACTGTTTTTTTCGCGAATAGTGAAAACGCGAATGAAGGAAGCGCGAATAAGGAGCTGTACTCGACTGAGACAGGGAGACCGCGACGTGTAGCGCGACTCAGGCGACAGCGAGACGAGCGCTTTGTATGAAATTGTATGGGTGTCCATACTCCAAAAAGTACAATGCAATTGCATACAAAGCGGACGTGTCACTGTCATCGTGGATTGGAGTCTCAGTCAGATAACTCAAAACTTACCTACTATTATAAAGAAAGCAATAGAATGTATTTTGGCACAGAACAAAATACTGCAACATTTCGGACATAAATTCTAATCCCGGGTAACTCTTGGTTTGTTTTTCGAATTGAAAACTCAAACATTGTCGGACATGGGGTTTGAATCGAGGACCCAGCAGTTAGACCAATGAGACGATGAAAGAAAAAAGCAAAACAGCTATCCCCAATTTTCGTCAATTCACGAGTTCAAGTATGATTTGTTATTTATTGGATCCATCAATATTTTATCCTTATTTGCTTGTCTTATTTACGACTTGTCTCTTTTTGAGTGTCACTGGTTCTTTAAACCAAAATAAATAGGTCACACACAATCATAAATTCAAATAGAATTTTTCATTGCAAAAATATCCAGTAAAAATTTTATCAACGCAGATATAAACACACAAACATCTCTTAACACGAGTTTTATCACGTTGTTTGCTGAAAAATCCAACCTCATTCCCGCTATAAAATATGACGTAAGTTTGCCTGCATCCCCGCAGGTGGGGTGAGCGACCTCGAGTCATCGATACGGGTGCAACGGCCGGCGCAGTCGCCCCATTATCGGTACAGGCCTTACAAGTACTAAATTTAGGGTAATAAGTAACCTCGTGAGAGATTGGGGTATTTTAGTGTGTTATTAAGTGATGATATGCATCGGATTTTTGGTATCGTGTAAGTATATATTTAGAGCCATGAATATTTTCGTGTGACCTGTTTTATCGTACATAGTTTTAAATGGAGTTTTATATAGGTTTGGTTGTCATTCTTTTAGTATATATTATATAAGGAAAGTGATACCTATTTGTAAGTTAGTTTTATTACATAAATAAAATAAATTTTGTGTAGAGCTACAATAAATATTTGTGATGTATTTTCTTGGCCTTTTTTAAAGCCAGCTAAGTGATCTGACATACAACTTGTATCTGTCAGATAAACTCCAAAATTCCTGTGTGTTAATTGGAGTACAAAGTCTATTCATATAAAATTTGTAGCCTGTTGTCTCATCGTATCAGGGTTATTATCCCGCGGATGAATAAAAAATTGTGGCTTGAGTGAGATATAGGTTAAAACTTAAAACCCAATGTTCTCCCTATGAATGATGCTCAGGATCGTGTAAAATGGAAGTATCTAGTACGAGGGTAGACCTTGCCAATAAATTGAGATAAAGTCACACATAAATGAAGTATTATTTGTACGGGACATACGCCGGCGGACGTAAGGCGGACCCTGGCAATGGCCGGGATAACGTCAAGTAGAAAGAAATATGTAAATACGTTATATGTGTTCAGATATTATCATTATGTAATTGTACGTTTTTTTATAGCATAGGCCGGCAAACGAGCAAGTAGGTCATCTGATGGTAAACGATCTGCACCGCCCAAGTACGCCCACAATACAAAAAAAATATGGGCGCGTTGACGACCTTAAAGGAAAGGTATATTGGGAAGGGGAGGGGGATTTGGGCCTGCGAATGTCTCTCATCGTACGACGAACGAAACGCAGCAGCAAGCTGCTACTTTACGTCGGTTTTCTTTGAGACAGTGGTAACGACCCCGACGAGCGGCCCATACATGCTGTAGACAAAAGTGTCTATAGCGTGGCTCTCCCACTTATATTACGGTTAATTACGCTTTGCAATTAATCAGAAACTACCTAATTGTAGTTATAATAATCTGTGCAGCTTCACGCAATTAGCTTTACATAATTAAGGACAGTTGGTAATTTGTCGCGATCAGTATCATTATTGGGGTATACGGGAATTTGTATGCATGACGTAGGCGTCCTGGCTATAAATGTTATTTTCTGAAAATTAACGGCAACAAACATTTTGTTAATTATAAATTGGTTATGAATAATAAATACTAGCCCTGTATTATACTCGTCCCACTGCTGGGCACGGGCCTCCTCTACTGAATGAGAGGGGTTAGGCCTTAGTCCACCACGCTGGCCTAATGCGGGTTGGCAGACTTCACATACCTTCGAAATTCTTATGAAGAACTTCTTTGGTATGCAGGTTTCCTCACGATGTTTCCTTCACCGTTAAAGCAAGTAATAATTAACAATTAATACACACATAACTTATAAAAGTCAGAGGTGTATGCACTTGAGGCTGGTTTCGAACCTGCGACTTTCGTCTCGACAGTCCATACCACTCCCCGCTGAGCTATCACTGCTTTTTATGGTTATGAATAAATTGGGGTAAATTTTAATTTATAATCATTAAAATATTAATCTAATAATTATCTATTCGGTGACACTGTTTTTGCTATGTAATAGTTAGAAAATAACCTTCAGCGAATTATTTTAGACAAGTTTTTCTCTCGGTTTCGCCCACACAAGTGTCTTTTTCCGGGACATTTTTTAAAAATAATTAATGTAGTATTATTAGACTAGAAAGTAGGATAATAGGATGTGTAGAAGATGTTACTTTTTCAATAATTGTGTTTATCTATTTTCGTGGAACATTATAACAGTCCTAAGACTGTAAAAATAAACATACTTTGCATTATAAATAAATAAATACATTCAACAGTCACACACATAGTCTTGACCCCACACTAGGTTACCTGTATCGTGGGTATCAGAAACTACGAGGGACTTGGTCCCACATAACCCAGACCCTAAACAATTTTTTATGGATCACATAAATATTTGACTTATTTGTACGGGAATCGAACCAACGCTCGATTTTCTCCACCAAGGCAGTCTCATACTCTTCATCTCATACTATACTCTACATATTCGGCGTATTTGGCGCACATATACTGTCCTTTTACATACGCACTCACGCCTGTAATCCCCGAAGGGGTAGGCAGAGGTGTAACCAGTACACCCACATTTCGCCAAGCGTATCTCCGTCCCTTATGTGATAGGGGGCGAACCTATCGCCATACCGGGCACAAATTCCAGACTCCGGGCTGATACTGAGCATTTCGTAATAGAAAAACCCAATACCACTTTACCCGACCCGGGGATCGAACCCGAGACCTCAGCGTTGGCCTCAATCGTAACGCGTACGCATTACAACTGCGCCACCGAGGCAGTCATATACTGCCATTTTAGTACGCCTTTTTCGCATCTATGGCGATAAACGATGCCGGTATGTGGTAACTGCGTCAATGTAAATTAATTCAGCCCGGAATAATTCTGGTCAAGGGACGCAACGTCTTTCGACGTTCGACATTATAATTGTACCACACTATACTACGTTTGAGATGCTTTTTTTTAATTAGCTTGAGTGAAGAAAGGAGCAGGTCACTCGCCTGGTGGTAAGCGGAACACCTGCCCATAAATAAAAGCAAAACCACACAGAACTTTGAATTACAAAGCATTGCATGGCATTGGACTGCACTCGTCATCCAGAGACATAAATTGTTAAGACTCATAATGCCCAGTAATTTCATTGGCTTCAATTTCCTTCAAACTGGAATACAACAGTGCTTACACTTGCTTGGCGGCAGAAATAGAAAAGCGGTGATACCAAGCCAGACGGCCTCTCGTATACGAGGGACCTACCACCTTGAAAGGCTAACTCTTCGGAGATTACAGGCATGAGTGCGTATGTATAAAATTTCTTATACTACTTTCTAACAAGAAAGGGGCTGCGTTTTATTAATTAAAACCCATTATTTTAAACAGAGTTGGCGTGAAAGGCATGTGTTAACCAAGTGTTATTAAAAAATAGTAAAAGCGTGTTAATTTTATAAGAATCGGCTCCAGCTTTTAGCATATGATATTTTTCAAGCTTAGTAAAGCGATTTAATATTAAAATATATTACATACGCACTCACGCCTGTAATCCCCGACGGGGTAGTCAGAGGTGTATCCGGTACACCCACACTTCGCCGAGCGTTTCTCCGTCCCATGATGCGATAGGGGGCGAGCCTATTCCAGACTTCGGGCTGATACTGAGCTTATCGTAATAGAAAAACACAATATCACTTTTGCCCGACCCGGGGATCGAAGACCTCAGCGGCAGCCTCAGTCGTAACGCGTACGCATTACAACTGCGCCACCGAGGCAGTCTAATCTAAAATATATTATCATTAATATAACTATAATTATGTTTACTTCAATTTGTAAAGGCAAAATACGATTAATCAAATTATAGTCTGAACTCGGCCTTCATTACGAAATTGGAATTGGGAGAGACATAATAATATTATTATTCGATTATATTATTACTCGAATTTCGAATATACAGCTATCATAGTAATTCAAATGCTCGAATTACACGTGAATCACGAATGCTACCCATTACCCCATTTGTGTAATTAACTTAATCAACTTATCTTTTGTTGTGCGAAAAATAATTTAATACATTTATATCTGTACGACACGTAGCGTAAATACATTTTTGAATCATGTAGCAATATGTCTCTTGGGACTTCTTTATTAATTACTAATTAGGCAGAGGTGTAACTAGTACACCAACATTTCGCCGAGCGTATCTCCGTCACTAAATATCACCGTATTAAATGTCTTAATATTTTCGCGTACAAAAATATTTTCGTCTAAAAGTTCGGTAAATCTTATCTCAAATGTGGCGAGGTTCGGCAATAAATCACGGACGCCCTTTAAGGCCAGATTTACTGACCCATTACGCACCTCAGGCCCCAAGAGGTCTGCACTCTGCGTAGATAATTATACTCAGATTAACTCAACGATTCAATGAGGTGTGTAAATTCTGTCAAATGGGACACGCGGGTCTACTACACCGAAGACAAGTAAAGTTTGACCGAATGGTGCCTTCGTGAATAATCTTTTAATTAGGTATATAGTTTTCATTTTATAAATAGGTTATATTGTTCGTATTATTATTCCATGTTTTTAACACAAATACTATACTAAATACCTTAAGTCAGAAGTGAATGTTTTTTCGGGCTGGTTTAGAACCTGCGACTTTCGTCTCGGCAGTTCGTATCACTTCCCAATGAGCTATTGCTGCTTTTATGATAAATGAAAACAATAAGCACATAATCTAATGCTTAACATATCTCTTTTAGGTCATCATCATCACCTTATCTTCTTCTTACACCTGCCCTTATCCCACTTGCAGTAGGGTCGGCGCAATATGCTTTTTAACCCATGTTACAGAAAGATTTGGCTTGTTGTTTTTACGACCAGCCGCCTGCCTGAGGTCAACCTCTCTGGTTTGAAAACACCTGGAACATATAATCGTGAATCACATTGTCTCGGTGCAGGAATCGAATCCTAAGCCTCTTTCTTCACAGCCGGCTACTCTCCCATTGCGCCACGAAGACACTATTGCGCATAACATTTATCAACAATTTGTTTTTGAAGTAACATGTATATCTAAAACATAATTATTATATGACTGCCTCGGTGGTGCAGTTGTAATAGATACGCGTTACGATTGAGGCCAACGCTGAGGTCTCGGGTTTGATCCCGGGTCGGGTAAAGTGGTATTGGGTGGTTTTATTAGGAAATGCTCAGTATAAGCCTGGAGTCTAGAATTTGTGCCCGATATGGCGATAGGCTCGCCCCCTATCACATCATGGGACGGAGAGACGCTCGGCGAAATTTGGGTGTACTGGTTACACCTCTGCCTACCCCTTCGGGGATTACAGGCGTGAGTGCGTATGTATTAAATAATTGTAACACACTTACTGCAGTAACAAATAGACAAAATCATCCAATATTCTCTTCAATTCAGCTCAATAAATCTATTGAATGTATTTTATAGAGCCATCTCCAAATAAATCTCAGATTCCGATCCAACTTCGTAGTAACGTACCGTGTTAAACTCGGAGTGGTTTAAGAATTCGACAAAAAAATGTTATAAAGAACACATAATGGCTGAAAAACTGGCGAAGATAAAAATTCCTTTAGCAGGCTTTCTGAAAGTGCTAAGTTAACTTTCTCATACCTACTTAAGTCGACTGAGTTATGTTCTTGGAATTACATGTGGGTTTTGGATTGTTGTAAACAAGCTTATTATACTCACAACAGTTGTGATAAAATCGTAAAATAAATAAATCTTAAGCTGCGATTTATTTTGACATGAATACGTCTTTAAAATTGTTTCCATAGTGGGAGGCAATTCAAAAACCGAATGATAACAAAATTGGGGGTTATAGTCTGGTGTTGTAGCTACATATCTATCATCTCCAACCAACATTTATTGAAACCACCGGATAGCTAAAAGATTACGTAAGGACTATGACCCATCAAGCGCGATGAAGAAAAAAGCGGCGCCATTTGAGGTCAATTTGCTGCGTTTCGACTTTTCGAGACTTCCATTAAGTATAACTTTTGACTCGCAGAAGCTACAACATACGCCTGAATTTCAATCGTCAGCTCTTGTCAAAATCTATCGATTGCATATATAAAACATTAGTGTAAAATAGTTATAATGAATATATATGGTGTTAAAATAAAATATTTGTCGGATTGAGAGGGTATCTTCAATTATGAACTTGTTTCTTTTATCCAAATTTCTTTCATTGAAGCGTCTTTTACTACCTTTTCGGAACGTGCTATAGCTGTGAAGAAGAAACGGCGAAATAAACTCCCTCAGCAGCACGAGCTTTAGAATTTGGAAACAACAATAAATATTACCATTACATATTACACTACAATCGCAATTTAAAATAACAACTTGTAGTAATCAATATCTAGTTCCCAATAATAATCGCTTCGACTTTAAAAACAGAATGCCCCGAAGGAACGTCCGCCCGTTCCTTATATTGGGATTCAGTCGCCCCTCCAGTCCTCCCTCCTCTACCGTCGGAATGATTCAAAGACAACAGTAATACCGTATTCATTAAATAGTGGTCAATACAGCAACACTATTTCAGAATCATACCGACAAGTTCATGGGCCGGTAATCAAATTAACAATTAACTTTGTAATATTTCAATTACTCCGACATATTTTATATAGAAAATATTACTCTTTACGTACACGTATCCACGTACAGCACACGGTCGTGTCCATGTTTAACATCGATCATATTTAACACTGAGATGAAGTCAACAGACACTTCATCAAGTTGGTTGACGTCTTCTTGTATAACTCTACTAATAAGTATAGTTAAAATCAGCAACTAAGTTAAATTTATTATTACGAATCAGTCGCTCATTGTCAAATTTTGTTTATTAAGCTGTTTTTTTTAAACTACGATTAAACTGACGAATAATTATCCATTGATTAATGTTTTTTTATTTTATATATATATATACAACGTGTTACAGAAAGGTGTGGTCATATTTTAGGGTCATTACATACACCTTACAATTAGTACTTGTGTACCGGATTTTTTCAAAGCCAAGACAATCAAAAATGTCACGTTAATTTTAATCACTCGTTTATTAAGATCGATAATATTGATGACATCACTATTAATTATTATGAACGACACTCACTTTTTAATAAACTTGAATAGGATGTACATAATTCTACGGACATACGTACGTAACTTGTAATTTAAACACAAATTAACACTTGAAAGAGACTGTGTGCTGAGGTACCATCCATCCAAGCATGTTAAAGACTTCATTCTCGGGTCTTCCATCTATGAATTGGGCTTAATACAGTCGACGATCCTCTTAAAAGCTGTTATTAGCTACACCAATACATAATACTTTTTTTAGTCAAATACAACATATAAACTTGTAATCAATCATACTTCATAAAATAAGAAATTGCCGTACTGACTGCGTCAAATAAATATTGACATTTGACAACTGTTTAATGATTTTTATTTATAAAATAATTAAATGAAAGGAGGTCTATTATATCATTGTTTATCATTCGATAAAAAAGATAATTCTATAATTATTGTCCTAGCAATGCAATCGGAATTGGTACTATGGGAGATAATATACTTATACCCTACACTATACATTGCTTAAATTTGCCCACCCCTTTCTATAACACGTTGTATATATATATATATATAGTGATTTCTTAGGCTTTAACATTACACATTGAAATAAAACTAGTTTATACGGATTTTATCTCTCCCGTGACCACGAAGGCTGAAAAGCTTTCGAAACGTCGGGACTAAAATAAAAATTAAACCGCGATAAAATAAAAATATATATATTTTTTAAGTTTTTATCCACGTTACTGCCCTACAAACTGTTTTTTTATTATATTTTTTATTAGCTGGAGTGATGAAACGAGCGGTTCGCTCGCCTGATGGTAAGCGCAACGTCTGCGTATAAACAGAAGCAACACCACACAGAACTTAGATTACAATGCACTCCATGGCATTGGACTGCGCTCGTCACCTCGAAACATAAGATGTTAAGTCTCATAATGCTCAGTAATTACACTGGCGTGTCCTTCAACCGAAATACAACAGTGCTTACTCACTGCTACTTACATTTCCAGAGACTCGCCGAGCTTCACTGCTCGGTGTCAACAAAAATGCGTGCCACTGTCGATCCTGGTGCACAGGAGTTACAGTGGCGGGTGTGTGGGCGGGATAGTCTCACCGCTACTTAGCGGCTGAAATATACAAAGCGGTGGTACAAAGCCAGACGGCCACGCGCTAGGACCTACCACCTTGTACATGTAAAGCAACGTTATTGCTCTTCAACTATTGCCAAATTAATACACGGCTTTAAGAAAACAGTACGTAATTTTAGCATGTACCTTTTAATGAAGTTACTTAACTCATCACCCATTGTTCATTGTGTAATAAGTTAGCAGAGTTGCCGTCGTGTGCACGGCTCACCCACCAAATCTTGTTCGGAACTAATTTCCTGACAAACTTGCAAGCGCTTCGAAGCCCATTAATTTAATTGACAGTAACACCAACATTAGAACTGAGGTAATCGACTCGCGAGCTAATTTGCCGAGTTCATTTGGTATTAATGGGCTTCTTAAAGTGATATATATCTGAAGACATGATTGTAAGATGGATTTGTTATATTGATAACTAAATACTGCATTCAATAGGGATAAGACTGCTGAGGTAATTGGCACGGAAAAGATAACCAAGACTATAGATGAATAAAATGAAATTTTAAATTAGCATCAAGCATTACTACATACAAACTATTCACGGCCAAAAGAAATAAAAGGTATTGATCAAAATCTCTATAACTAGGCAAAAAGAAACTAATATACCCCTTCGATAACCTTCCGTATTCAAAGTTACAATTTAACACTTAATTAGCTCATAAACTTCATCAAAGTACAGTCCCAAAACCTTGATCAATAATCCTTAGAAGCGCCCAAATCTATTCGAATTACCCACATTAGTATCAAAATTAATTTTCATACACAAGCAAAATCTCGTAGCACCGAACCATAAACAAGGTCCGTAGTCCATTTATCTTCTTTATTACAATAGAATCCTTTGCCAGCGTCCCTTGGAAGTTGTTTGCGTCGTGTCCATTGTATCCTCCATTACCCAATGAAATAAATGCGCAAATAATCTTCACATAAATTTCTACCTTTCATGTTAATCTTGAAAACATACATACACACTCACGCCTGTAGTCCTAGTAATAGTTTTCCTAAACGATGAAAGTTTTAGTTTTCTCTCCATACGTCAAGTGTTAGTAGCCACTGGTGGGAACTATGATTAATTAAAATTTATTAGTTAATTTTATTTCATACAAGTCATATATGAAATTTGTTTTCAAGCGATTAGTTCCTTTATTACCGGATGAATTACTAGTTTGACACTTCGACGATAGTAATACAAAACTGTGAACGTATTTGTAACTCCTACTAGGCCTACTGTAGGCAGAGGTGTAACAAGTACACCCACATTTCGCCGAGCATATCTCCGTCCCACGATGTGATATGGGGCGAGCCTATCGCCATACCGGGCACAAATTCCAGACTCCGGGCTGATACTGAGTATTTCGTAATAGAAAAACCCATTACCACATTACCCGACCTGGGGATCGAACCCGAGACCTCAGCGTTGGACTTAATCGTAATGCGTATGCATTACAACTGCGCCACCGAGGTAGTCAAATTGAAAACATGTCTAAGAATTGTTGATAGGCTCTTGTATTGACACTATGCACTCATTGATATTTTGTTAGCCTGAATGTCTAGACGAGCAGGTTGCTCGCCTGATGGTAAATGGTACATACGCACTTACGCCTGTAATCCCCGAAGGGGTAGGCAGAGGTGTAACCAGTACATCCACATTTCGCCGAGTGTATGTCCGTCCCATGATGTGAAAAGGGGCGAGCCTATCGCCATACCGGGCACAAATTCCAGACTCCGGGCTGATACTGTGCATTTAGTAATAGAAAAACCCAATACCACTTTGCCCGACTTGGGGATCGAACCCGAGACCTCAGCGTTGGACTCAATCGTAACGCGTATGCATTATAACTGCACCACCGAGGCAGTCAAACTTGAAAACATGTCTAAGAATTTATGCTAGGCTCTTATTGAAACTATGCACTCGTTAGTTTTTTGTTAGCCTGAATGTCTAGACGAGCAGGTTGCTCGCCTGATGGTAAATTATACTTCTGATTATAAACCGTAACTGCAATATTCAGAACTTTGAATTACAAAGTACTGCATGGCACTGCACTCGTCAGAGACATGAGATAAGCCTCATAAAGTCCAGTTCTTAAACTAATACTAAAGGTCATGGTTGAATGTGATATTGAATGAATTTACTATAATAATAATCTTCACTGACTTCAATCAAGAATAACAGTATGTTTATTATTGATTGAAAGTCTATTCAGACGGTTCGAATCGCATGCGATATAGGAGGTGGTCCCCCTATAATATTAGTCCTGCAATTGAGATTCAGTACTGGACATTAGCCTCTGTTAACACAATATAAAGAACGAATACTTAATTACTTTCTGCACTCTGTGCTATTATTGACAAGGTTTATCATTTCGCCCATTATGCTGTCCTAATGCGCGTCGGTAGACTTCATTCTGAAATTCTCATGAAGAACTCTTAGATGTGCAGATTCCCCTTTGATGTTTCCTCTACTAAGAACTATTTATAACTGTCTTGTCTGCACATTACAATATCATTACGTGAGTAATTGCCTTAGGGATTGTGAACCCATTTTTTGTTGTTTCTTAGCTCATAGTAAATACATTTTATGAATGCATTCAGTTAAACGCATGTAGACTAACTTAAATTCTGCAATCCTCAAATTTAACTTATAAATGAAAATTGTCTACGAGTGGTAGAGCCACGCTGTAGTAGCAGCTTGCTGCTGCGTTTCGTACGGTGAGTGAGATATCCGGAGGCCCAAATCCCCCTCCCCTTCCCAATCCCTTATTATCCCTTTCCTTTAAGGTCGGCAACGCGCCCATAATTCTTTTGTATTGTGGGCGTACATGGGCGGTGGAGATCGCTTACCATCAGGTGACCCACTTGCTCGTTTGCCGGTCTATACTAAAAAAAAAAAAAAAAAAATTTTAAAATAATAATCTTCTAATTTTGTACACATAACAAGAAACATCAAATTAATAATATAACGTTTTACAAACTTGGAAACCATCCAACCAATCGCGACGGCTTTATTATTGTCGGTTGAGTTTTATTTTTTTACTCCGTACTCCGTCATCAGATTTTAACCAAATTTATATGGGCCCACATTGCAGCTAAACTCTATCGAGTGAATTTTTTCCTACGAAATCGGTCCACAATTGGCGGAGAAATCGATGTACATATACACATAAACACATACATAAAAAAAGCAACAAAAAATATTAAAAAAACGCGCCGAACTGAGAACCTCCCCTTTTTTTGAAGTCTGTTAAAAATACAGTCGAAAGAAGGACCTCCTGTTTTTGAGACCGGCTAAATTTTCTACGAAGCCAACCCAAAAATAATGATTGAGAAGTCCACAATTGAACTTTCTATTCAAAACGATAATGCGTCAGAGCCGGTTGTTGTCAAGCAAAAGTCGTCAAGCCCTGACATAATCGTTGGGTCTCTAACCGCTTTCAAACTGGCGATACGAAACCCAGCCATGCGAGATGATCGTCTGACAAAACGACGAGTTTTGACAATGATACTGCGAATCTGGATGTGATTACTCTATTTTCACATACATACAACGTGTTACAGAAAGGTGTGGTCAAATTGAAGCAATAGGGTAGTTGACTAGATTTTTTTTATTATTAACATCAATAAGTTACGTTACTCAAAATATATTGCAGAAAGAATTTTATAAATCGGACCAAAAATAAATAAGTTAGAAGCCATTCAAATCCTGTAGAGGGGGTAATTGTCAAATGACAGACGATGCAACCTTTGACGTCAACGTGTAAAATATTCATAATGGTGCACGAGTGCAAGCGAGATAGTGAGATATCCCTACTACATCCCCACTTCTCCTCATACCAACATTTAAAGTCATAACTGCGGGCACATTTCTGAACCAATCTTGATTGTGTTTTAATAAAAGGGTTTCTTTTGTGTATCATTTTCTGTTACTTATAAAATAATGTATAAAATTCAATATAGGAAACTACCCTATTGTAGTGGACGATATAAGTAAAATACTTACTTGCTAATCGTTGAGTCGCTGCGCTCGTCACCCCGAGACAAAGTTGTTTAGTCTCATAATGCGCAGTCATTTCACTGGCTTCAATGTCCTTCAAACACACTGGTGCTTGGTGGCAGAAATAGACAAAGCGCCGACTTTTCGCCTTTCGGAGACAGTGGTAAAGGCCCGGACAAGCCAGCCAATTTATGATGTAGAGAAAACTGTCTACAACGTGACTCTACCACTCAAGAAGTCACTCAGTTTATTATAAAGCTGTTAATCAAAGACTTTAATGTATGTAGTATGCGGTACATAGAAATTGTACCACTAAGTTGCAGTCAATTGACCGTAACTCAATATTACCATCTCGCTTACTCTCAACTATCGCGCTCCCTGTTTGTGAGCTGTCGAAATCCCGCGATATGTGACGCAATTTTACTTCTAAACAGCCTGTCTTGTAGTATACATTAAAGTCTTTGCTGCTAGTAAATAAATAGGCGACTGAAGGCCTATTTATTTTATCTACGATACAATTATAAGCACCTAAATACTCTAAATATACAAAATACAAAGTCGATTATTTAAAACGGTTTCCAAAGGATCTCTACTACATCAACTACTATTTTACGAGTGGTAGAGCCACGCTGTAGACAATTTTGTCTACAGCATGAATGGGCTGGCTCGTCCGGGTCGTTACCACTGTCTCACAGAAAACCGGCGTAAAGTAGCAGCTTGCTGCTGCGTTTCGTACGGTGAGTGAGAAATCCGGAGGCCCAAATCCCCCTCCCCTTCCCAATCCCTTATTATCCCTTTCCTTTAAGGTCAGCAACGCGCCCATAATTCTTTTGTATTGTGGGCGTACATGGGCGGTGGAGATCGCTTACCACAGGTGACGCACTTGCTCGTTTGCCGGCCTATACTATAAAAAAAAAAAAACTTAGCAGGTCAGTCATTTCATTCATAAACATAAATAAAGGCTGGCATAATTCCCCCTAACTACCCTCCAGTCCTGTTAAATGGTCTGAGAGATCGCTATGTGTTATTCATGAGGTGGTCGCGTTTAGATCAGAAGGCCAATTCTCGTAATTTTAAATGTTCAAAATATCATTTCGATCTAGTATCAGCGTCAAGAAAGTTGCAAATGGCATTCTCTTAAACCAATAATCAACGTCAAATACACCTAGCATTAGCAGCAGCATTATACCGTTTTGGTTACAGTCAACTTTTACATGGATGTAGAATACATTCCATCTCATTACGATCTATGTTCACATTTGACGTTGATTATTGGTTTAAGAGAGTGCCATTTGTAACTTTCTTGACGCTGAGACTAGATCGGAATGATATTTTGAACATTTAAAATTACGAGAATTGGCCTCCTGGCCTCATTGACACGTAGAGCGTGAAATCTCGGACATATCTTGATTTGGAATTGTTATATTTATATACTTTCGGATAAAAGGTATGATTTAATGACTGCCTCGGTGGCGCAGTTGTAATACGTACGCGTTACGATTAAGCTAACGTTGAGGTCTCGGGTTCAGAAAGTAGTATCTATTACGAAATGCTCAGTATCAGCCCGGAGTCTGGAATTGTGCTCGGTATGGCGATAGGCTCGCCCCCTATCACATCGTGGGACGGAGATACGGTCGGCGAAATGTGGGTGTACCAGTTATACATCTGCCTACCCTTTCGGGGATTACAGGCGTGAGTGCGTATGTAATATATTTTAATTAGAAACATATTTTAATATTAAATTACTTTACTAAGCTTGAAAAATATCTTATGCTAAAAGCTGGGGCCGATTCTTATAAAATTAACACTCTTTTACTATTTTTTAATAACACTTGGTTAACACGTGCCTTTCATGCCAACACGGTATAAAATAATAAATAGCAGCGCCTTTCCTGTTATTAGAAATTGGGGTACCCCGAAGGGGTAGTCAGAGGTGTAACCAGTACACCCACATTTCGCCGAGCGTATCTCCGTCCCTTATGTGATAGGGGGCGAGCCTATCGCTATTGATATTGATTTTATTACAGATGTCCGCGATATTAAAGGTGCTTCTAATGAATTCATTCTTAATTTTGTCAATTCTCGTGAAGCCCCGTGACCAATGCAACATTAGGTGATACTTTGATTAAAAGAAATAGAAAAGATGGAAAAAAATTACTTCATTTTTTTTCAGTACAGAGCGACATATTCATCGGTAATTTTTCTTCCTTCCTTCTATTCCTATTATTTATTATTTTTTTCTTTTATTTATTTCTCACACCTATCCCCGCACTAGGTTAACCTGTATCGTGGATGTGAGGAACTACGAGGGACTTGCCAACTCACAACACCCAGACCCGAAACAAACATTTGTGAATTACACAAACATTTGTCCCGGTGCGGGAATCGAACCCACGGCCTCACGCTTCACAGCCGGCTACTCACCAACAGCGCCAAGGAGGTTGTCATATTTAAACTACACTGTAGTTAAAAAAAAATATATAACAATTAAATGTCTCGATGCGGAGATCAAATTAACGGCCTCTCTTTTCACAGCTAGTTACTTGCTCAGAAGGCTGTTAAATTTTGACATACATTTTTCTCATTAGTAATTTTTATAGCAAAGGCCGGCAAAGGAGCAAGCTTCTGATGATAAATGACTTCCACCATTGACGCTCCCAATAAAGGACGTGTTGCCAACGTTGAAAGACACTTCACAACTTTTTTTTAAGACAGTGGTAATAATTCGGTCAATCCGGGCCACTCCTCCTGCAGACAAAACTGTCAACGGCGTGGCTTTATCACTAAGACTACAATCCTTCCACCTGCCCTTATCCCACTCCCAGGGGGGCGGCACAACACGCTTTTTAAAAACATGTTACAGAATGATTTGGCTTGTAGTTTTTACGAACAGTTGCCTGCCTGACGTTAACCCCTCTAGGGAGAAAACACCCACACCCGAAAGAAATATTTGTGGATCACACAAATTTATCTCGGTCTGGAATCGAAACCGCGGCCTTGCGCTTCACAGCAGCCTGTTAGCCCACTGCGCTACGGAGGCTGTCACTAATACTACAATAACTCATACATTTTACTACAGACTACTTTGCCTGTCTCCGTGGCGCAGGGTTCGATTCCCGCACCGAGACAAATGTTTGTGTGACCCACAATTATTTGTTTCGGGTCTGTATGTTGTGGGACCGCAAGTCGCCCGTAGTTCCTGATACCCACGATGCAGGATACTAGTGTGGGTTCAGGACTATGTGTGTGTCTTTTGGGTGTATTTGGGTATATTTACAGTCGACTACTTTAGTGGTATTTATGGTGGGGACGTCTGCAAGTTGCACAGATGGGTGATCAGCTCACTTAAGTTGAACCATTTCACCCTTAATCCCGAATACTTTAGTTCATTATTTGTGCTTGTTATTTATTAGGCTACATTAAATTTATCAAGTTAAATTTTTCTACGTGGCAGGTGTCTCGTATGCAAGAGGCCATCAGTATAATGGTAGCTTTATATTACTGCCGCCATACAACAATGTGTAAGCAATGATGTGTAGCAGTTTGAAGGACCTTGAATTACTGGGGCATTATGATATCTAACGTCTAATGTCTCAGAGTGACGAGTGCAGTATAGTGCCAAGCAATGCTTTGGAATTCAAATTCTTGTTTTTTTATAGCATAGGCCGGCGAATGAGCCAGTGGGTCACCTGATTGTAAGAGATCTCGATAAGAATCATGGGCGTGTTGCCGGCCTTAAAGGAAAGGGGTAATTAAGGGGTTGGAAAGGGGAGAGGATTTGGACCGCCAGATATCTTATTTAGCGTACCAAACGCAGCAACAAGCTGCTACTTTACGCTAGTTTTCTGTGTGACAATACCCGGACGAGGCTCTGGTGGTGTTGCTACTTCAAGTCACAAGTAGATTCTTCCACCTGGCAAATGCTGACCTGTGGCCTTTTTGGTCAAACTTGAGACACAGACAGTCGTGGAGGAGTGACAGGTAGGTATGCTTATACTAGTATGCAACTAAGATTATTGTTCAATTGCTTTTTATTTTATTTTTTGTTTTTTGTATCTTGCTTTAAGTTGCCTACATACTGGGCAATCTACCTAATAATTCTACTCTATTTTGTCTTGTGTAATTTTACCATTATGTTTTCTGCAGCTGGTCTCAAATAAAGGCTCAAATTGGCTAAATAAAGTGTTTTCTTTCTTTCTTTTTTTCTTTACTGATAATGGGCAGGCGCGGTGCTTACCATCAGACGAGTAATCTGTCCGTCTCGTCATTCAGGTGAATAAAAAACAATGAAAGAGATAAAGACCAAGATAATGTTAAGTTTTATGCATTTGTATTTAGCTCATAGATCTCCGTTTTTTTCTCCTCCAGAGTTGCTGAAATTCCTCGTAAAAAATATTTTGCTCATCACGAAATATCGTTACATAATTACATGATAGTCGTTTTGGATGGAATTGCTAAGGATCAGTGAATTCCCTGCCCTGCCTACACTGGCAACCGTCCAAGGAGTATCGATTCCTTACGCAACATGGGGCATTATATAATGTTGCCATTTGTCAATGTAAGAAGACGTTCTTCTTATGAAAAAAATGTTACCGTTTACCCCATTTTTACTCTTTACCCCATTTGCTTTACTCGCATAGTATTGCGGTAATTGGTTAGTCAGTTATTATAGGATACAGGTGTCAAATCTTGTCACCTGCTGAACAAAAGCAAAATTAAGTATTTGTTTTTTTTATTGCATAAGCCGACACACGAGCAAGTGGGTCAACTGATGGTAAGTGATCTCCACCGCCCATGTACACCCATAATACCAAAAGAATTATGGGTGCGTTGCCGATCCTAAGGGAAAGGGATAATTAAGGGATTGGGAAGGGGAGGGGGTTTGGGCCTAACAATAACATTAACAGTAAGTAAAAAAGAAACCTAATGAAACTTGGAAAGGTCTATGTCCAGCAGTGGAATTCAGGCTGATGGATGGATGGATAGACGGAAAAAAAGAAAGAACGAAAGAAGCTCTTTGTGCGATTTTTTACAGATTATTCTACACATTTTCAATCAATTCCAAAATTTACCACTAATAACTTATACTGTCACACTCTACTATTCATATCTACCGTCAAAAATGATGTTTCTTTGCATTTTTTCCTGTCTAGACTATTAGTCCCTTCTATGACCTTCTTCCGAACAAAATCCTTCGTCCATTTAATATTCCGTTTCTATTAATTTTGGTAAACACTCCCTTAATTAAAGTACTCTTTACTTTTATCAGGATTTATAGCATAGCGTTGTACTTAATATCTTTAATTTATGTGCTTTTAGCTATCTGAACTCTTGGCGTCTTATTCCTACAAAGTGTTATGTTTGAAAATATTTGTTCTGTTTTGCGTTAGAAATCATCAATAGCTTTGTCCTATTTCATTGTATTTTCACCGTGTCTTTTCCTACCTCAATATTGGCAAAATCATTGAACACCCATGGAGCCATAATATAATTTTTATTGGATATCTACCGGCACGTGCATACACGTACCAGCACCAGAAATTTCAATCACACCTAGAACTGTCATCCAGTGCCGCTGCGTGTCTGCTCGCTAGTCGCTTAGATAATATTCCTATGCCTGTGCTGGTACGTGTCTGATACGTACGATGTCTATCTATATGAATGGAGCTTACTAAATGACTGGCGGCAAGGTTTAAGATTAAATATTCTTTATACCTCAAATTAATTATACAGTATGTTACAAAAACCCTGTTGGCCCTTTATAGGCCGTGAAGACAGACATATAGACAGCTTAATAAAAATAGTTAAATTAAAATAATAATAAACAGAAGCGAGATATTATCCCTACACAAGTAGCTTAGAAAAATGAACATATTTAAAAAATGCTATTTTCATCTGAAAAGCGATGAACAGCTGACGCATGTGACGTACTGACGTAGACAGGCGCGTTTGATGCACGTAGACCATTCGTAGACTCTGCATTCTGCAACTTGCTATCTCGCTCTAGCTCCGAGTCATCGCTCTTGCAGAGATAATCAATCGAAATAAGATGCACAAACAAAAAAAAATATATGATTATTTTTCTAGACTCATTTCCGTATTCGAGTTATGTCATTACGTTTGAATATCGATTGTGATATCACAGTTAAAACGCCCAACAGGGTTTTTGTTACATATTGTAGGTATAATTACAATATTTCATCATAGTCACACCGACGCTAGACATTTTACAAAAGACCTTTTTGTCAGTCTGGCTGCGTCACGTCATGTGAATTGAACCCAAACTTTGAATGGCACTAAATTAACCTTTTCACAGACGAATCATTTCTTTTCGACGTATTTAATGTGAAATATGACAATTTCATTTATCTATTTTGAGAAAATTGGATTTTTATGTATAGAAATGATCAGGACTAATTTGGTGTAATTTTCTATTAAACGAACAACTAGATCGTTATTTTTTTATAGATAAGACGTAAATAGGTATATTATGGGTTGTAAAGGTTTTTCTTATATAGATTTTTTTCTTATTCTTTGTTTTTTTATTTTTTTTTATCAATTGATAATCTGAAAATAATAGCTTAAAGCTTTCTGTCTGACATTATCCCGGCTTAAAACCAGGATCCGCTTTCTCGTATATAGATTTGACAGTATTTAGTATAATATAGGGCGACCCGCCGTCTGACTCTACGATCTGCAACGGGAATGAAGTTTCGCCATTATCTCATCCGTTAATCAGAAAACTGTGGTCACATGCAGGTGTGGTTGGCGTTGGGCCTAAGATTATACTGCCCCATTGGCCACTTACACTCCAAGCCTAAATAGTAGCCTATAGCACTCATGGATAATGTAGCTTCTTCTTCTGACAGCCTCCGTGGCGCAGTGGGCGAGTAGCCGAGGCCGCGGATTCGATCCCCTCACCGATACAAATATTTTTTCGGGTCTGGGTATTGTGACACCGAAAGTCTCTTGTAGTTCCTGATACCCACGATATAAGACTCGTATCTTACTGTGGAATCATGGCTATACTGTTTGACTGATGGGTATTATTTATTTAAAAAAAAAAAAGCTTCATATTGGTGAGAAATTTTTAGAATCCAATTAGTAGTCAAACTCACAAACCAAAAACTTGTTCTCTTTAAGTTATTAGTGTACTTAAACAGCGTTACAGAATACCTAATAGCATAATGCTGTAATTACACAGCGTGACGCGGAAAAAACGCACAGACAAATGCTAGCACATATTGAATATTGAGGCCAAATCCTTAATCGTTAAGTTCACGCGTGTTTCTCCGAAGGAGTAGGCAGAGGTTCAATCAGTGCACCCACAATTCATCTTGCTTATTCCCGCCCCATGATGTGATAGGCAGGCATATTGCCATATCGGGCACGGATCCCGGGCAACAGTAAATCTTTTATGAATTTTCGAAAACTTACTATACTGGAGATAATTTTAATGAAATATGTACATGAGTGTAATTTATTAAAAGGCTTAAACCAAATTCACGTGTGCTCTGAGATTCCACTCCGAAATTGCGACAATAATTGGACGAAAGATAAATTATGTTTACTTAGATAGAGGCACGTGACGCAGATATATGGCGCCGGATAACCGTATGGCTGCTTATTAGTTTGTATAATTTACTGTACTATGTAAATGCGAAAATACGGTTTGTTTGCTTTCTCGTATATAGATTTGACGGTATTTAGTATAATATAGGGCGACCCGCCTTCTGACTACGATCCGCAACGGGAATCAAGTTTCGCCATTATCTCATCCATTAACCAGCAAAGTGTGGTCACATGCAGGTGTGGTTGGCACCTGCTATACCTATAATAGACTATACACCTATAATAGACTATAAGAGTTATTGAAGTTATGGCGTTCCGACAAAAATACACCTTTGAGAAATAATATATAGTGATTGTGATTTCTTATGTTTACGCGAATATTACACATTGAAAAAAATCTTTTCAGCCTTCGTAGCCTTTTCGGTCTCTCCTGTGACCACGAAGGCTGAAAAGCTTTCGAAACGTCGGGACTAAAATAAAATTAAACAGCGATAAAATCCGTATAAACTAATTTTATTTCAATGTAAAGATTGTGATTAATATTAATTTATCTAACTTCCAAAAGTTATTAAAAAACTATCACTAGTTCAGTGGCGAGTGGTGCGGAGAGACTACAGTTGAAACTAAAGTTGCAGCTTCGAAACCAGCCCGAAGAGCATGCACCTCTGACTTGTCTAAGTTATGTGTGTGTTGTTGTTAATTATCGCTTGCTTTAACTGTGAAGGAACCACTGTGAGGAAACCTACATACCTGAGAAGTTCTCCATAAGTATTTTGAAGGTATGTGAAGTCTATCAACCCATATTAAGCCAGCCTAGTGGCCTAAAGTCTAACCTCTCTCATTCAGTAGACGAGGCCGTGCCCAGCAGTGAGACGTCTATAATACAGGGCTAGTCTTAGTATTATTATAAGTGCCATTATCTTATTATTACAAATTGTGTTTCTATTTAAGAATCGAAAAATAACATTAGTTACCTAGAATTGGAATTTATATCGGATATTAAGATAGGCTCGCTCCCTACCACATCATGGTACAGGGAAAAGCACAGTGAATCGTGGGTGCAGCATTACATGCACCTCTGCCTACCTCCCTGTTGAAATTAAATTTTGAAGGCCCACTTATACTCCACTTATAATCAACTATTTTTTTTATTAAAATTATTTGCTTTTCTTCTTCTTCTTCCACCTGTCCTTATCCCACTCACAATGGGGTCAGCGCAACATGCTAAAAAGCATGTTACAGAAAAAATTGGCTTGTATTTTTTACGACCGGCCGTCTGCCTGACGTCAACCCCTTTGGGGAGAATAACATCCCTTTATGGATCTAAATTATTTCAACTAAAGTAGTTGCCAAACTGTAATGGTATTTTTAACTTCTAAAAACCCATGTCGGTGAACCACACTTAATCCAACCATTCCAGAACTCCATCGAACTGATTACACGTCCTAGACATATTCTGACAAATATTGACTCATGCAGTCAGGTTGACTGGCCGAATGTTTCGGCTTCTCGTAGTAGACACCCAGACCATCCAACACGAATAACTGTTGAAAACAAACTTCAACTGCTATTATTTAAATTAGCCTTTGATTCATGTAAATAACAAGTTACAATAAATTCAATGTTGAGTGAAATGGAACGTCGACCCCGATTTCATTTTAAGATTGTTTGTGAAGGTCTGGTGGCGCAGTTGTAATGTGTGTACGCGGTACGACTGCTGTGCTGAGGTCTCGGGTACGACCCCTGTTCGGGTAAAAGTGATATTGGGTGTTTCTATCAAGAATGTTCAGTGTTAGTTAATATTAATGAGCCCGGAGTCTGAAATTGTGCCCGGTATGGCAATCGGCTCGCCCCCTATCACATGATGGGACGGAAATGAGCTCGGCGAAATGTGGGTGTAGGTACTGACTGTAGTCAGAGGTAGTATAGAGGTGTACCTCTACCTAACCTTTCGGGATTACAGGCGTGAGTGTGTGTGTATGTATGTATGTGAAGGTCTTTTAGTGCTCGCGGCTCCGCCCGCGTGTATATTTTTTCTGGGATAAAAAATAGCCTATAACCATCTCGTATCCCATCTATTCCTGTACCAAAGTTCGAATCGGTTCAGTGATTAAGGCGTTTAAAGCGTAACAAACAAACTCAATTTTATATATACTATATTATAAATTAGGATTAGAAAAACATGTGTATATTTAAATGGCTGAACTGATTTTCTCCAAACAAAGGTAAGAACATTCAATAACGGTCTTTTTGTTTAGGCGCTTCGGTAACACTGTTAGATACAATTAATTAATTAATAATATAATTATTCTTATTATATTATTATTAGACTTTGAGGCCAGTGAAATTACTGGGCATTATGAGACTTAATATCTTATGTCTCGGGATGGCGGGCGCAGTTTAGTGCCATACAGTGTTCTGTAATCCAGAGTTCTGTGTGTTGCTTCTGTTAATGAGCAGGCGTGACACTTAACATCAGGCGAGCGACCTGCTCGTCTCGTCATTCAAGCAAATAAAAAAATAAAAATAATTGTATCTATTGTTATTATTATCGCAAAACTATTTTTATCCACATTACGTAGAAGGGTCGAGTTGCAATTATCAAATAACCCAACACAAATAGAATACGCGGCTAAAAATTCATTTAATAATTCTTAGGAACCAAATAAAAAAATACAGCCTGTCAAATTCCTCACGACACGAAAACACGACAATCACCAGGCCTTTACTGCGCTGAAATGGTATATTAATATCAAGTTATGGTAATGACATTTCGATAAAACTGAGGACCGCTGATAAAAGAACGTTTGAAATGAAAAATAATACTTCAGAGTTCAAATTGTGGAGCAAGAAAGTCTGCCTAATAGGTGCCTGCTTCTCAAGATGGCATTGGTTTTCTTAATCACGCACTTTTATTCACGATAAGAATTGAAGAGTAAAACCACTCAGACGCGAGATGCCCGGTTAAAGCAGTTGATATACCTAAGACAAAGATTAAAATGCTACAAACAAAACAAAAAACAATTATACAAGGAATATTTAAAGAAAAAAAAAACACACGCACTTTATTGTCAGCGTATTCTCTTAATATTGGTATATTGAGGGTGTCTGAGAAAGCAACGTTGTGTACACTGAAATAATAATGGTGCGATATAGTTGTGAAGGGTAGATAAAAGAGGTTGTCGCCATAACTGGAGGTATCGACAGCCTCCGTGGCGCAGCGGGCGAGTAGCCGGCTGCGAAGCGAGAGGCCGTGGGTTCGATTCCCACACTGAGACAAATGTTTGTGTGAACCACAAATATTGGTCTCGGGTCTGGGTGTTGTGGGACCGCAAATCCCTCGTAGTTCCTGATACCCACGACACAGGTTTACCTAGTGTGGGGTCAGGACTATGTGTGTGACTGTTGGGTGTATTTATTTATTTATTGCCCGCAGTCAGGCGGTCAGCCTCTAGTTCAGTATGATCAGTGCTCAGTCGATAGTCCAAGTGTTTATTACGCGGTAGCTATGCTGGTTTACTACGCGGTCCTAGTTGTTTGAGTTATAATTAGAGAACAGTCTCTAGAGAATCCTGACATGGGGTTGTTGTCTGTAAAGCAGTAATATTGTAAACTTTAACCAATAAACTATGAATTAAAGTGATTACTGTCGTTTGGTATTAATAAAAGAATAATAGTCTCACGTAACTTCTAGCATTATTTACTTTATAAGGATGTGATAGATTTTATCAATCATAATAAACAAGTGAATAAAATTTGCGTGAAATTCTAGGAAATGTAGATTTTGATAAGATACAGTACATAAATATGACCGCACCTTTACGAGTGGTAGAGCCACGCTGTAGACAATTTTGTCTACAGCATGAATGGGCCGGCTCGTCTGGGTCGTTACCACTGTCTCACAGAAAACCGACGTAAAGTAGCAGCTTGCTGCTGCGTTTCGTACGGAGTGGGATATCCGGAGGCCTAAATCCCCTCCCCTTCGCCAATCCCTTAATTATCCCTTTCCTTCAAGGTCGGCAACGCGCACATGATTCTTTTGGTCTTGTGGGCGTACATGGGCGGTGGTGTTCACTTACCATCAGGTGACATCGTTTGTTGGCCTATACAATAAAAAAAATAAAAAAACCTTTCTGTAACACGACGTATAAATTCACATATCCGACAATCGCTTATTGATTTTAAACTTCACACGTACAATATTACTTCCACTTTGTATTCATACGAAATTTGCATCGAGCCCGAAGGACCATGTCGCTTAAATTACATAAACGCGAAACTTCGCATACGCCTCACTTTCCCGTAGGCTTACCATGAATGTATCTGATGCTGGACAAAACCATACGAATTTCCGGAGCTGAAATATAATGTCTTTCCCCGAAACATATTTTAAGGCGAGGTCGCACCACAAACCCAATAAAAAACTACTTCATAATAACAAGTGAAATTTAAAATTATATATAAATATAACCGACTTATCAAAAGCTGAAAACAAAAATAAAAAGTCTAAGCCATTTTGAGTCCTAATTTTATTGAAAGTTAGTGACAGTTTTTATGTTACACCTTTTAGTGAAACAAAACATCAAATAAATCAGAGTATAAATATCGGAGTTTTAGTCTTTAATCCCCAATTTCACCCCCTCATCAGTCAAATGGGATCAGCTTTGGTGGTAAGCCGAATATCGAAAATAAAGGAAATTATTACCATTGATATAGTTGTAATAAATATTACTTACTATATAAAAACGACAACCTCATGTATTGTACACTAGATAACATCTTTGCCTTTGACTGCCTCGGTGGTGCAGTTGTAATGCGTATGCGTTACGACTGAGGCTAACGCTGAGGTCTCGGGTTCGATTCCCGGGTCGGGTAAAGTGATATTGGGTTTTTCTATCATGAAATGCTTAGTATCAACCCGGAGTCTGGAATTGTACCCAATATGGCGATAGGCTGGCCCCCTATCACTTCATGGAACGGAGATGCGCTCGGTGAAGTGTGGGTGTACTGGTTACACCTCTGTCGACCCCTTCAGGGATTACAGGCAACCACTAAAATAGATTCATTTGTTTTTGAGAATATTGCGAACATATTTACATACACATGGATCGAATAGAGAACATTCTGTTTTGCGTTAATAATACGTCATTTTTAGTTAAAATACGAGTCTTGTGATGTGAGTATCAGAAACTACGACAGACTTTCGGTCTCACAACACCCAGACCCGAAACAAATATTTGTGAATGAGACAAATTTGCGGCCGCACGTTTCACTGTCATCTACACACCCACTGCGCCACGGAGGATGTATGGGTATTTCACAATATTTTACAATATCTTCCCCCATGCGCTCCGGACGCTTTGCAAGATAGGACAAATCCGGGCAAACCAGGAGTGATGGCAGCCCTACTTCCACATCGAGTCATGGATTCACGCTATGCGCGATTTGTCCCGTTACGGCCTAATTTAGTTGGAAAAAGTTTGGCAATTACGTTTGGTAAGTGGTGCTATAAATCAGGGCCAAGGTGCTTATTCTAAGAGACCAAATGCGTAGATTCCCCGTGTATCGAAATAAGAAATCGCTAATAAGCCGCTGAGGATTAGAGTCCAGAGGGGCTAGCACGGAAAACTTGCGAAATATTATTCGAGCTGTCATCGACAACAATTTCTATGAGATTTTGGTACAGCGCCTCTATCGTACGTAAAAGAAACTAATATATATGGAATATAGACCAATTATATTTAAGGAATTATCTATCGAGCCCTCGATACCTTTACATTACGATTTCGATAGTTTTCCGTGCTAGCCCCTCAGGAAATTAATAATTTAATTAATAAGCTGAAATAAGAGGTCGTCTGGGTTACAATCTATTTGTCTATTTCTGACGCCAAGCAACAGTGTGTAAGCACTGTTGTTTCCGGTTTGAAGGACATTGACGCTAGTGAAATTACTGGGTATTATGACACCTAACAACTTATGTCTCGGGGTGACGAGCGCAGTTCAGTGCCATGCAGTGCTTTGTGATTCAAAGTTTTGTGTGATGTTGCTTCCGTTACGGGAAGGAGTGGCGCTTACCATCAGGCAAACGACCTGTTCGTCTCATCATTCAAGCCAATAAAAAAAATTGACTGTCAGTGACACTTTGCCATGCCATGTAAAAATGTACTGTTAGTTTGTGCGTTGCAAAAGCTTCATTGGTTTAGTAGCCTGCTCAAGCTGAGAAATCGCGATGTCCTGGGTTCTAATCCCAAGTCAGCCACTTACAATTTTTTTTTTGGGGAATAGTGATTGTACTAGTTGTACTATGGCCTACCTCACTGGGAATACAAGCGTATGGTTATTTATCTACAAAAGCCACTTTCCATGGAGTGACTATTTCCAAGTAAAGTGCAATATCAAATTAATTGAAGCGAAACACGATTTAACCAAACAAAATGGGCGTCTAACCTGGGGATTTGCGTTCAAATTCGTTGATAATTGAATAAACATGGCCACCGGCGTGCAGTGAGCCGCATCAAACGGTGCACCCTTTTAAACAGACTTCAAAAAAGGAGGAGGTTTTCAATGTTCGTCACCGTTAAAGCAAGTTATAATTAAAAATGAATACACACGGTAACTTAGAAAGACATTTACGACCTAACCTTAAAACATTTATGAGTTTTAAAGACACTTTTGTCTACAGCATGTATGGGTCGGCTCGTCCGGGTCATTACCACTGTCGCACAGAAAACCGCCGTAAAGTAGCAACTTAAACATAAGTTATATTTTAACCAAACATTTTAAGTACCTCACCCCTTGAAAACTATGTCTAATAATCTTTT
Organism: Mimas tiliae; assembly: GCA_905332985.1. Lineage (NCBI taxonomy): Eukaryota > Metazoa > Arthropoda > Insecta > Lepidoptera > Sphingidae > Mimas > Mimas tiliae. Next base: position 2,016,738 of record HG995249.1, read on the forward strand.
CTTTTTATTATGGTATAGGCCGACAAACGAGCAAGTGGGTCACCTGATGGTAAGTGATCTCCACCGCCCATATACGCCCACAATACCAAAAGAATCATGGGTGCGTTCGAAACGCAGCAGCAAACTGCTACTTTACGTCGGTTTTCTGTGAGATAGTGGTAAGGCCCCGACGAGCCGGCCCATACATGCTGTAGACAAGTATCTACGGCTATGTCTTATAATCTAAATTGTGTTTGATCTTAAGCCGCATCTCCAGATCGATACCTGAAATAAGCCAGTCAAATTAAATAATCCATGAACGTGGCGATTTAACTTTGTTATGATTGATTCATAATAATCCGGAATTGATTTTAATAGATAGAGATATATAGATAGAGATATCCGGATGCCCTAATCCCATACCCTTTCAAATGCCTCAAGCATCGATCGGAAATGCGTCCATAAATCTTTAGGTATTGTGAATTTTGTGATTGTGAACTTTGTCTACAGCATGAATGGGCCGGCTCGGCCGAGTCGTTACCACTGTCTCACAGGAAACTGACGTAAAGTAGCGGCTAGCTGTTGCGTTTTGTATGGTGAGTGAGATATCCGGAGGCCCAAACCTCCTCCCCTGTCAAAAGCACGAATAGGCCGGCTCCACCGAGTCGTTCTGTCTGTTTCATAGGAAACTGACGTAAAGTACGCTGCGTTTTGTATGTGGAGTGTGATATCCGGAGGCCCTATCCCCTTCCCAATCCTTTAAGCATCCTTCTCCTTTAAGGTCGGCAACGCGATAAATTATTACTAATATTTAGATATTGTGAATGTTTATGGATGGTGGAAATCACTTACCATCAGGTGACCCACTTGCTCGTTTGTTGTCCTTTGCTATAAAACTAACAAACAATAAAATTGGTCCACATTTAGCGAATATATCATGTACGTTATACATAAAAATACGTAGTGTACGCATTTACACCTGTACTCCCCGAAGGGTTAGGCAGAGGTGTAACAAGAACACCCACATTTCAACGAGCTTATTTCCGTCCCATGATGTGATAGGGGGCAATCTTGTCGCCATAATCTGGGCATAATTCCAGACTCCATGTTGATACTAAGCATTTCATATTAGAAAAACCAAATATTACTTTACCCGAGCCGGGGATCAAACCGGAGACCTCAGCCAGCAGTCGTGGCGCGTACGCATTACAACTGTTACATCGCATCACATTAAAATAGTAGAGATATCGACTCAAAATATTTAATAATTCTGGACGTTTCCATAGTACAAATATTGTTACTAATGTAAAATGAAAAAACAAATAAATAATTTAGTGTAATTGCCTAGTGTATTTTGACGATTCTATGTATGTTATGCATACATTAGTTGATATGATTTCTATACATAAGTTTCTTTATTTTGTACTGACTTGTCATAAGCGCTATTTTAATTGCATATACTCACTCACGCCTGTAATCCCGAAGGGGTAGGCAGAGGTGTAACCAGTACACCCACATTTCGCCGAGCGTATCTCCGTCCCTTATGTGATAGGGGGCGAGCCTATCGCCATACCGGGCACAAATTCCAGACTCCGGGCTGATACTGAGCATTTCGTAATAGAAAAACCCAATACCACTTTACCCGAGTCGGAGATCGAACCCGAGACCTCAGTGTCAGCCTCAGTCGCAACGCTATTTTAATTGCCTACATGATTAATAAACTATTTCATGTCATTTCAGAGTAGAATGCTACTTTTTGAGGTCTGTTAAACACTGTTCAACTTACCTACGTGGATATACATCCAAGTCTATTAAAGTGCCAATAACAGTACAGGTCGGTGCGTCTGTTGGTTCGAGAACAATCTTGAAACTTCGCGGCGATGATTGATTCAAAGCCGGTAATTGGAATTGTAAGAAACGGCTTCGGTAAGTGTATAACTTTTCACGTGACAAATATTTGTCGAACGGTACTTGTAAATGATTATTTTATGAGTGGTAGAGCCACGCTGTAGAAACTTTTGCCTACAGCATGAATGGGTCGGCTCGTCCGGGTCGTTACCACTGTCTCACAGAAAACCGGCGTAAAGTAGCAGCTTGCTGCTGCGTTTCGTACGGTGAGTGAGATATTCGGAGGAAAAAATCCCCCTCCCCTTCCCAATCCCTTAATTGTCCCTTTCCTTAAGGTTGGCAACGCGCTCATTATTATTTTGGTATTGTGAGCGTACATGGGCGGTGGTGATCACTTACCATTAAGTGACCCACTTGCTCGTATTTGGGCCTCCGGTTATCTCAGTCACCGTACGAAACGCAGCAGCAAACTGCTACTTTACGTCGGTTTTCTGTGAGACAGTGGTAACGACTTGGACTTGGTTCCGGTTTGAAGGACGTTGAGGCCAGTGAAATTACTGGGCATTATGAGACTTAACACATTATGTCTCGGGGTGACGAGCGCAGTCCAGTGTCATGCAGTGCTTTGTTATTTAAAGTTCTGTGTGGCGTTGCTTCTGTTTATGAGCAGGTGTGGCGCTTACCATCAGGCGACCGACCGGCTCGTCTCGTCATTCAAGCGAATACCTGAATTACGACATAGATGATTTTTTATCCCACAAAAGGTCGTTCACGCGGGCGAAGCCGCGAGCAAAATCTAGTAATATCATATATTATTTGAGAATTACAACAGATTTCCTATTAGGGTTTAAAAGCTAAAGTAATTTAAAGGTAGGGCTGACAGACATGCAGGCAACATAAGCTTAGTATTAGGGTTTTGTAGGGTTCGTTGGATACAGAACTCTAAAAATAAGTTTCCAAAGATCTACCTATAAGTCAAAAATAAATTGATATTGAATTAATCGAGGCATAAGAAATACGACCCCAAGAAAGCCGTTTATAATAATTGACATTAAATTGAAGAATGTTTGCGCAGTTCCGACGAGTCCGAGGCAAACATATTTTTAATATCGGGGATCGCCAACATTTCACAGTTATGAAATATTTTTAAAAAATTGCGGCGGTGAAATATTTTAAATTGAGTTTGATCGCGGCCCCGCCCGCGTGAAGGCCTTTTCCGTGATAAAAGTAGCCTAAGTCCTAGACCAGTTCATGATCTGTGCCAAATTTCATCTTAAACCGTTCACCCGTTAAAACGTGATTGACGAACAAACATCCAAAGTTTCACATTTATATTAGTAGTAGGATTAGAAGTAGTCAGAAAATACGATCTCAAAACAATATTATGCAATGATATTTACTTGAAATTTTAAATCTAAATAAAAAGTACGCCTGGAGGCCAATTCTAGTATTTAACTGACACTGCGAATGAATTTTAACCGAACTAAGATTAGATTTTGGCTTGACTAAAAATGGTATTCTGCTGCTCTTTATGTTCAGTCCGCTGTCAATATAATCTCATCTCGATGTCATTGCAATCTCAATTCAGTCACAATTTTGACGTTTATATAAGGGCATGTGTCATTCAAAAGTGTTAGCAGAATGCCGTTTTGGCTTCAGTCAACTTTTATTATACTTTCGATCTCATTCGATCTATGTTCATATTTGTCGGTGATTATTGGTTTAAAATGAGAATACCATTTGCAACTTTCTTGACACTAAGACTAGATCGGAATGACATTTTGAACATTTTAAATAACGAGCATTGGCCTCCAGATTATTGTCTAAAATATTTGTCAATGTAAGCATTTTCAAACAATAATAGTTTAGATACGTACGCATTAATTATTTTGAAATATACAAGTTTTGAACTTGTTCAGCCTCATTACAAACGAAGGTGAATGTTACTTTAAGATTGTAATAAGGCTCAATTAATGACGATATGTGAAATAGCGATTTGGGGAGAAAATGTAGAGTGGGTGACATAATGTGAGTTCATATATTTGGGAACTTTGTTTACGAGAGATGAAAAATATGTAATAATAATAATATCATTATATATATGTGGGATTTGTTCGATGTAGGCCAAATAAAACCAGGATTTAATCTTGAAACTTTGATTTTTAATTTCTCCCTTAAATATCACCGTCTTCACGTCCTTTTACAAAAGTGCCTCGCTCCCTATCCGACATTCATACATCCCAAGCATTCATTTCCTATCTCTTTCACTCTCAGCAATATTCATACTTCGTTCCTTTCACAAAATCACATTCCATATCTTATCATTCATCTTTACGTTCCATTCCACTCATCTGGCATACTCCGATCCTACATATAAAACAACGGTTAACAAACTTAGAAACCGACTTCAAAATAAAACACTGAAAAGTCAAAAATAACAAATTCTATCTATTCGTGAAGCACCGGCTTTCAAATAAAAAAGGATCATCCAAATCGGTTCACCCAGTCTAAAGTTCTGAGGTAACATACATAAAAAAATACAGTCGAATCGAGAACCTCCTCCTTTTTTGAAGTCGTTTAAAAAAGGAATCATCGAAATCGGTTGGCGTGATGCTGAGTTATTCGTCCATTTGGCGCGCACATACTTAATGCAAATTTAAGACTTATATGGTTTTCTCATGGATGCCATTGTCAGAACTGGACCAAATTGAAATGGGACCGCACGTGAAGCAACAGCTTTCAAATACAAAAAGGATCATCCAAATCGGTTCGCCCAGTCCAAAGATCTGAGGTAACAAACATAAAAAAGAATACAGTCTCATTGAGAACGTCCTCCTTTTTATTTAAGTCGTTTAAAAATAAAAAGCAATGCAGTCGGAATTTGTACTGCGGGGGGTGAAACCCCTCTTTTTAAGTGGTAGAGTCACGCTGTAGACAGTTTTGCCTACAGCATGAATGGGCCGGCTCGACCGGGCCGTTATTACTGTCTCACAGAAAACCGACGTAAAGTAGCAGCTTGCTGTTGCGTTTCGTACGGTGAGTGAGATATCCGGAGGTCCAAATCCCTCTACCCTTCCCAATCCCTTTTTATCCCTTTCCTTAAAGGTCGGCAACGTGTCCATGATTCTTCTGGTATTGTGGGCGTACATCGGCGGTGGCGACCCATTGGCTCGTTTGGCAGCCTATACTATAAAAAAATACTAATATCGTGCATTGCTTAAATTTGGCCAGACCTTTCTGTAACACGTTATACTAGTATGTATCTACATACGCACTCACGCCTGTAATCCCGAAGGGGTAGGCAGAGGTGTAACCAGTACACCCACATTTCGCCGAGCGTACCTCCGTCCCTTATGTGATAGGGGGCGAGCCTATCGCCATACCGGGCACAAATTCCATACTCCGGGCTGATACTGAGCATTTCGTAATAGAAAAACCCAATACCACTTTACCCGACCCGGGGATCGAACCCGAGACCTCAGCGTCGGCCTCAATCGTAACGCGTACGCATTACAACTGCGCCACCAAGGCAGTCGAGGTAGTATGTATCTATACTAATATTATAAAGCTGAAGAGTTTGTTTGTTTGTTTGGTTCAACGCGCTAATCTCAGGAACTACTGGTCCGATTTGAAAAAATCTTTCAGTGTGAGATAGCCCATTTATTGAGGAAGGCTATATATAGGCTATATAACATCATGCGCGAGCGGAGCCGCGAGCAAAAGCTAGTCTTGTAATAAGTCCGATTATTTTTCAATTAACTTTTGTAACGTGACTCGCTTTCGTACTTATACCAAAGGTGACACCCCTGTACCACGTTTACGCTCCGATGAAAAAAGTTTCCAATTTTTTCCTCGCGACAAATCCCCGAAGACTTCCTACGGAATCTGATTAATAAAATTGATGACTGTCCCGCCGCGGCCACATCGATAATTTAACATGGTTCATTTACTAGTTGATCCCTCGTCTTGCTAGACAGCCTCTGGTTTGGTACCACTGCTTTGTCTATTTCACAGCAGCACACACACACAAAAGTGTGTAAGCACTATTGTATTTAGGTCTAAAGGACATCGAATCCAGTGAAATTACTGGGTATTACGAGATTTAACACCTTATGTCTCGGGGTGATGAGCGCAGTCCAGTGTTGTGCTGTGCTTTGTAATTTAAAGTTCTGTGTGGCGTTGCTTCTGTTTATGACCAGGCGTGGCGCTTACCATCAGGCGAGCGACCCTGCTCGTCTCGTCATTCAAGCTAATAAAAAAAATAAAAAAAACATCTCCCATATCCTGAATTTATGCAATATTTTATTAAATAATAATTATAATTTTCTTGTTTTTAAAGTATTTCGCCGCGTCCGGTATAACAGTACGGTGATTGAGTATCTGGAGCCGTAAATACTTTTCCTCTTCCCAATTCCTTAATTATCCTTTTCTTTTAAGATTAGCAACACGTCTAGAGTTTTTGGTATTGTAGGAGTCCATGGGTTTGCCAGCCTAAGATAAGCCTAGCATATGAAAAATATCTATTATTTTCAAGATTTTTTTTAGAACATTCACAAGTTACCTAATTTGTTAGAAAGTCAAGCCACGTCTTTAAACGTTAAACATTCAGCCAAATCCATGAATAAATCCAAAAATAATTCTCGTCCGCTAATACGTTCCATTTCAAGCAGTAATAACACAATTTATATTCAAAACGTCTTGGGAATTCGCGTCGTGTGATACATATAGTAGCTGGGTTGTTTTATAAAAATTTAAAGTACTCAAATAGGCTTAGAGGTCGTTCATTACATTGTGAACTAGAGTGTTACAAGTGTTGCCAGTACTTAATGATCGTACAACGGTTATGACATCACATATGATTATATAGCTTTATATCGCCTGCTAATACTCATGATAACCTCTGATTTATTTTCTTATTCAATTTTAATCAGTATAGTTAATAATTTAGTATGAATGTCATAAATACAAAATTACTAGATACACGGCACGGTTATGACGTCACAATATGATTGTATAACTTTATATTATCGGTTAATACTTAAAAACATATCTGATTTATTTAATTATTCAATTATGTATAATTATTATAAACGTTATTTAGAACGCCCTAACAGATTCAATAAATACAATTACTAATTTGAAAAATTTGTAAAAAGGTATAAATAAGGTGGAATAATTATTGTCAGCAGTCAATCGGTTGGTAAACGGAATATAAAATGTTATTCTGCCCAAATAAATGAAGAAGATCGTGTACATTGTGTTTCAATTCATCGACTGCTTTATACGAGGTATCTTAACAAAAATAACGAATCATTTAAAATCTCTGATAATTGTATTAAAGAGAGATATTACTAGTGTTGAGTAAAACTCGATTTTAATATTAGTTTATAAGAGAAGCCTCTTTTTTATACTGAGCCAGTACAAGGACCTACTTCAAATGAAGCGACACGTCTTGAATCTCGGCGATACATTTGAAGTACGCTGTTTTGTATTGGCCTTTAATACAAGTGTGATTGAAGAAGTACCTAAAAAGACGCGCCTACTATTGAAGTGAAGCATGTGACAGGCTCGTTTTCTCTTTCATGCAAGCAGTCCACATCATGGAAATAGTAAAAGAATAACGGGACATAAAATTGGAATTAGTACATGTAAAAATTTCGACCAACATTCGAAATTTCGAATTTTACTTTATTTCGTCATGTACGGGATAAATGTACGTGGATCGTGAAAATCGGTGCATATATGTCGAAGTTTGTCTTTCATCCCCGATTTCACCCCCTTCAGGGAGAAATTATTTCTTCAAATTTAAATGGAACCACCTCTGAAGTAAACCCTATCGAACAAATACAAAAATAATTAACCAAATCGGTTCACATATTAGTGGACATATGCCTGAACATACTTAAAAAATATACAACGTGCTACAGAAGCTTTTCACTCCCAGTAGTACCAAAACAAATTGCATTGCTTGAACATAAATAAAGCATTTTCTTTTTAGCGAAGGAGAAATATGTCGATATTTCACCCGCAACTTTGGACATCACTAAATGATAAAACAGATGAGCTTTTGTCTTTCTCCAACATTGTTACGCTCGCTCATGCACTTCGCTTAATTTTTAAGGATGTGATCAATCTTATCGATCATAATAAAATAGTGATTTATTAAATTAGCGTGGAATTTTAGGATGTCTAGATTTTGATAAGATCCGGCACATAAATACTCACTGACAGAAGTATGTAGCGACCCTTAATTATGACCACACCTTTCTGTAATACGTTGTATATACAGACAAATTGATAACTCTTTTGACTATTGCGTCGCGTAAAAAGCGGTTAAAAGGTCATATATAACGTAAATAAATTACTTAACATCTGAGAAAAATAAACATAACCTAGTCATGTCCTTTACAAATGTAAACATTTCAAATATAAACATTTCGATGTATAAACATATTAATTACCATTAGTCTTCATTGTTTGAATTTTGAATTTAGAACAGAACAATGTTTGTTAAAATAAATCAAAATTATCTCCGAACAAAGGCTGATTATTTTCATAACAAGCAATATTGAAACTAAAATGTGGTTCAAATAACGCACCTCGTTCACACGTCTGTATAATCGATTTGAAATAACAGTGCACAATGGGGCCATTCGGTGTATTGTGCGGCGGGCAGTGCGGTCTTTTGTACCTCGTGATGGATCGTGCATCTACTGTAACAATGTGCTTATTCATTCATTTCGCATTGGTCATTTCTAACATGTCTAAGGTAATCATTTGACTTCAAATGGATTTGATCGTTCATCTGAATGGATTAAGGTTTTAATCAGCGTTGTTGTTTAATATTTATCTTTGTTATACATGATAGACTTGTTTAATTTAAGTTATACGTTAAATATATAATACTAGATGATATAATCAGTAATTAGTTGATTATACTGTCTACAGATGGCACGGTTAATTTCTCAACTTATTTGGAAAAAAAACGATAATTTTAAAACACCTGTTTATTTTTCATCAATAGCAGCAAACATAACCTTTGAAATGGTGTTTGAATCATTAAATTTGATGAAGAATTATGGAAGTTATGGCATTCCAATGAGAAAAGACCATTAAGAAATAATATACAGAGATACATTCGATGAAATTTGCAATACTGTTATTAGAATGAATTTATGAGCCAAATGACAACCTCCGTGGCGCAGTGGGCGAGTAGCCGTATGCGAAGCGAGAGGTCGTGGGTTCGATTCCCACACCGAGTCAAATGTGTGAACCACAAATATTTGTTTCGGGTCTGGGTGTTGTGGGACCGCAAGTCCCTCACAGTTCCTGATACCCACGATACAGTTTACCTTAGTGTGGTGTCAGGAGTACGTGTGTGACTGTTGGATGTATTTAATTAAATTTACCTAATAATTTAAGTAGCAGTGTGTAAGCACTGTTGTGTTTCGGTTTGGAGGACATTGAAGCCAGTGAAATTACTAGGCATTAATTCTTCACATCTTAATTATGTCTCGGGGTGACGAGCGCAGTCCAATGTCATGCAGTGCTTTGTAATTCAAAGTTCTATGTGGTGTTGATTATGTTTATGAGAAGGCGTGGCGCTTACCATCTGACGAGCGACATGCTCGTTTCGTCATTCTGGCTAATAAAAAAAATTAAATCCCTCCGTAGTGAGACCATTTGTCCTCATTTCCGTCTAATACGTCCAGCTCTTTTCAGCCGCTTTTTGACCGAACTATATAATACATACATACGCCCTCATGCCTGTAATCCCCGAAGGGGTACGCAGAGGTGTAATCAGTACACCCACATTTCGCCGAGCGTATTTCCGTCCTTTATGTTATAGGGGCGAGCCTATCGCCATACCGGGCATAAATTCCAGATTCCGGGCTGATACTGGGGTATTTCGTAATAGAAAACCCCAATACCACTACCCGACCCGGGGATCGAACCCGAGACCTCAGCGTTGGCCTCAATCGTAACGCGTACACATTACAACTGCGCCACCGAGGCAGTCTATATAATACAGTAACTACTTATTAATTTTTCTGTATAAAAAATATGTTATTCTTCGGTAGTACAAAAGGGGGTTACAATCACACTTCAAGGATGCTCGTTAAATAACAAATACATGCTTAAAAACCTTCACCCATACATTAATACTTGAAGAGATAACTTTGGACCACTTTATAAGCCATATGCGCGCACGGAGGAATGTGAGATTAACATAGTTAAATGTTACACGAAGGAGTGTGCAGAGAGCTATTTATGTATAATATTTATGACAAACTATAGATTATGATGAAATAAAACATTACTTTATAGCAGCAATACCTCAGTGGGTAGTGGTATTGGCTGAGAAGTTCTTCATAAGAATTTCGAAGGTATGTGAAGTCTGCCAACCCGCATTAGATCAGCGTGGTGGACTAAGGCCTAACCCCTCTCATTCAGTAGACGAGGCCCGTGCCTAGCAGAGGGACGTATATTAAAAGGGGCTAGAAAAAAAACATTCCTTCTTTACGCCTTCACTGACAATGTCAAACACATAATCTGTCACACTTGCAGTTGACGGTATAGAACCAAATTCAGAAAAGTATATATTTATACATTTATACATACATACAAGACTCACGCCTACAATCCCCGAAAGGGTAGGCAGATGTGTAACCAGTACACCCACATTTCGCGGAGCGTATCTCCGTCCCATGATGTGATAGGAGGCGAGCCTATCGGCATACCGGGCTCAAATTCCAGACTCCGGGCTGATACTGAGCTTTCCGTAATAGAAAAACTCAATAACACTTTTGACTGGCGAGGATCGAACCCGAGACCTCAGCGTTAGCCTCAATCGTAACGCGTACGCGTTACAACTGCGCCACCGAGGCAGTCAGTTATATGTTTATAGAGATCGAATTCCGACCACTACGGGACCACTAGTACTTATGCAAAATTTACCTGAAAAATATATAAAAACTAATTTGAATGTATAGCATGAGCTGTAAACCAAATGTAATTCAACCCAACAGAATGACGTAAGCGAAACAAAAATATTATTTGCCGTGCAGAAATAAAAATACGTGTGGTGTTTTATAGGGTTGGTAAGGTTAAGCTACGGTAGCTTTTTTTTTACTAAAAATGCGTTACATCTAGCAGTGGTTCGTTGGCTGTAAAATGTAAGTCTTGAGTTCATTTCCCATGTAAAATAGAACATCGTTTGAGATTTTTATAATATGCAGGCTTTAAATAGTGTATTGGGAGCTGCCCTTTCCTATCTCTGAAGGCCAATTCTCGTAATTTTAAATGTTCAAAATATAATACCGATCTAGTCTCAGCGTCAAGAAAGTTGCAAATGGCATTCTCTTAAACCCATAATTATCAACGTTACTGAGACTAGATCGGAATTGTTATCGCACCCACCCTCTGGTATACGTAGGTGGCCGACCTACCCTCGCCTCAACGGATAAAAGCAAACAGTATAAAAGATGTCGCATTGAACGAACCGGGTGACCGTCATTCCGTCCTCGCCGAAGAGGACCTCGCCGCACTCCCCGAAGCACCCTGACCCTTCGACCGGCCCGCGTGCCGATGAAGATCAAATTAGATTATAATTAGATTATAAATCCCCCTAAACCACCAATCGTAAATGTCTTTATCCGTATCCCCCATTAGGGGGGATGCCCTCAGCGAAGGTCACTTAAATTTTAGGGCTGGAGTGCCTACAAGCATTCGCCCGAAAGTCCGGTGTCGCTGACTAAAGCCGACTCACGGTCAGGCTATCAGCAAGCGTCCATCTAAAAAAAAAAAAAAAAACTGACCGGGCTCAGTGTTTATTTGTAGTTGTGACAGTATAGTAGCTGCGGTTGGTGGGAATTATTGACATAAGCTAACAGAATGATATTTGGAACATTTAAAATTACGAGAATAGGCCTCCTGATATTGCTCTTTTCGAGCTTGGGTAGATTTCACCGCTTTGCCGTTTTCTATAGCGTGAATCAAGGTGTACCTAAAAATTGTTATGTTCCAGTTTGAAGCATATTGAAACCAATGGAATTACTGATCAATAAGTGGCTTACTATATTATATCTCAGGGTGGCGAGCGTAGTACAGTATCAAACTTTGTTATTCAAAGTTCTTACTATTCTAACTTTTTACATACGGTAGGTTTTACATACTCTTTATGGGTAGACGTGGCGCTTACCATCAGTCAAGCGACTTACTCTCCTTGGCATTCAGTTGTATAGAAAAAATATTACTTTATAATGCATATGCTTGCTAATCGCATTACAACCGGGTACAAGCACCTATTGGGCCAAAATCAGCGCTGTAGTTTTGCTTGGGCCGTACAGCATATAGCTGAATGAGAGGGCCCATTTTTGGAGCAACACGTTTTAATTTAAAAAAAAATAATTTATTATAAAGATATCGTTACGTGCTCTAATTATATCTTATTGTCTTTATTTCTTCTTTCATCTTATCACTTGAACCAATGACAATAAACTTACCTCTTGCCACTTTTCAATGCACACGGATTAACTTTGAACTTAAAACGCTCAAACATAAAAAGAAAAAATAATAATTTAATACACATTACTCGTAATTTATTTCCAGGAGCCATAAAGGTTGTTAACCTTATTTATTCATAAAAATAAAGTGTTATAATTCAAATTATTCATGAGAACATTTCACCAAATATCAACATAAACAAAGCTTAACAGCAAACATTCCAAATTATACCTAACCGTAATTAAAATAAGACTGAAATTAATTCCCCGCATAACCCTGAAATACGCACGGCCTCTAAGGCCCTTTGTATGCCCACGTCAAATCATTTGGGATTTATGGGGCGAGCAGGACAAATGAAAACCACCATTTTAATTAGGTGGCAAAACATAGAAATGTCATGTTAATGCCGCATCGTTTAGGGATCCATGCGTAATGGTTTCGGTAAGGAACGATTTGCGGATGACATCTACCACTAATGTCGCAAAACCCTTTAGTAATTAGTATCGATTGTTTTTTAATTATTTATATTAGCTTGAATGACGAGACGAGCAGGTCGCTCGCCTGATGGTAAGCGCTAAGCCTGCTCATAAACAAAACAACGCCACAAAGAACTTTGAATAACAAAGTACTGCATGACACTGGACTGCGTACGTCACCCCGAGACATAATGTGTTAAGTCTCATGATGCCCAGTAATTTCACTGACTTCAATTTGAGAAATTTAAAGGGATTTACACACGTTATACCTATATATTATATTAAAAGTAAATAGTGGAGCGGACTTCTGCGACAGATGTCACAGCTTCTAACCTAGCCGCCAGGGCACACGCATCTGACTTTTGTCAACCATCCTGTATTAGACCAGCGTGGTGGTCTATACCCCTCTTATAATATAAAAGGTCCGTGCCCAGCAGAGGGACAACACAAGTCAATAACTACTTGCTGCGGTGCTACTTTACTTCGCTGCCACCACTTCCGTAGTTTCTGCGCAAGCAAGACCGTAGTGAGTAGGTATAATAATAATACTAGCCCTGTATTAGATACGTCCCACTGCTGGGCACGGGCCTCCTCTACTGAATGAGAGGGGTTAGGCCTTAGTCCACCACGCTGGCCTAATGCGGGTTGGAAGACTTCACATACCTTTGAAATTCTTATGCAGAACTTCTCAGTTATGCAGGTTTCCTCACGATGTTTCCTTCATCCTTAAAGCAAGTGATAATTAACAATTAATACAGACGTAACTTAGAAAAGTCAGAGGTGTATGCTCTCGGAGCTGGTTTCGAACCTGCGACTTTCGTCTCGACAGTCCCTACCACTCCTCACTGAGCTATCACTGCTTATAGAGAGTAGGTATAATTCAAATTAATTACACAATAAACTTAATTACATACTGATAGTTTTTCTTTTACATTTTTGTCAATTTTATTCAAAGGTATATTGTATATTGTATGTCAGAGCTTATAGCAAAAATTAACATTATCAAAACATCATAATATCCTATACATCAATAAACATAAATATGAAAGTTTGGACGTTTGTGAATTTAGCTGTTTGTTAATCAATCACGCGTTAACGGTTGAACGGATTTGACCAGGACTTGGACTAAGACATGCGATACTATTGTCATCATCATCATCATCAGCCACACCACGTCCACTGCTGAACATGGGCCTCCCCTAATGCCTTCCAGCCCGACCTATTGGAAGCGGCCTGCATCACCATCTTGTTCATCTTGCTTTCTCAAAGGGCTATGGAGAGGGCTATGCTTGTTGTCTCTCTACGTGATCGAATCAGAAATGAGGAGATCCGTAGACGAACGAAGGTAACCGACATAGCCCAGCGGATTAGCATGATGAAGTTGCAGTGGGCAGGCCACATAGCACGCCGAACTGATACTATTATCCCAGAAAAAAAACATTAACACGGGCAGATCCACGATCAAAAGCAAGTATCAGTATAAAAACAACAGAATTACAAAGAGGCAATGATTTAACACACGGATACAGAATCATTGATTCACCCACTTCTATACATTGAAGGTATCTACTGAACCCTACAAATGCACTGGCAGTTAGTTACCTTGTTTTTAATTACCCCCGGGCTTCTTTAATACCACTCTGTATTGTTGAGTTGATGAGTCTTTTTAAATTAAACATAGTGTTAAAAAATATTCTACAGGGTATAAAAGACCGGGTTGCGGACACTACGGTTAATGGTCACTAGATTAATTAAGATAAAACAAATGTATTCATATTTTTGGGTGGAAAATATTAGTTTCTTTATTATAGAACTAAAGAAAAGAACAATAAAGATACGTAAGTTAGTTTCAGAGAAATGAGGAACAAGAAAGAATCGGTAGAAGACGACCGCACCAAAGTAGTGTAAATCAAAAATACATAGTAATCAAGTCGCTATCTGCGTCTAGCAGTTTATCCACTTATTTCGTCTAAACTATGCAACGGTATTAGATGCTGTTTTCACTATCATTTAGAGAATTTATTCCGGAAGATTTATGTGTATACATATATATCACGCTATGGGCAGTAACATGTCTGCGGTGAAACCGCAAATGTCAGTTTTAAATAAGAGACAGGTCAGGTGTACTCTAATGGCGGTTCCCAATATTCTGTCTATCGACAGATTTGCTTACTAGCAGTAAAATTTTGACACATTTTGTATGAAAGATCTGTCAAAAGTGTTGTATTTGTCAATTGACCGTAACTTAATATTACCAGCTCGCTTACTTTCAACTAGAACCCCTATCGCGCTCCTTTTTTGTGAGCTGTCAAACTCCCGCGTTATGTGACGCAATTTTACTTCTAAACAGCCCGTCTATACGTTAAAGTCTTTGGGTTGAGAGTTGTAAGTCTAGCATAATAGGGTATTTCAAATTAGAAATCGGATTAATTATTGTTCTTCAATCACATTCTCAAACACCACGACTTACTCAAGTACTTGTAGTATTGAATATTTGTAGTCTCCGTGGAAGCCAATTCAAATTCAGCACCAGGCCACCAACCTAGCATAACGCTGAACATGAAAACTCTTCAGTTGGTATGATTCGTCAAACATATATATATTTTGTTGTTTATTATTTATGTTACTATAAATAAGGCTTCAATTAAACGAATATTATTTAACCACGTTTTAGGGGGCTGTTTTGGTCACATACGTACCTACTACAGTAAAGATCGGTTACGAATTTTAATAGGTCTCAATGGTACTGATTAAAAGTTTTTTCAAAATGACAATGCAGCAAACATGTTAAATATTCTTTATGAAGTGAAGAAAACACCTCAATCTAAATGCTGAAAGTTATCAATCTCTTAAACACTATTAATAAAATTCACTTACCATCATATACCACGCCCCTGACCAGCACATCAGCCTCGAACACAGGATGGCTGACTGTCAAATTCACCTCACTGTCATCGTCACTTAACGTCACCACGTCATCAGAATCACTGGGCACCCGCGCAAACGCACACCCATCATCACTTGCAAATTCACCCACTGTAGTTGTCTCCTCTGACGTAGTGATTGTCACAGTCTGGTCTTCAGGTGGTCCTGGAGACCTGCCTGGAGCAGGATCTCCGTTGGGCAAGCTCAGGGATGAGCTATAAGGCAACGATGCTAAGATGATCACTGTCAGGAATTGCACAAACTTGTTGCTGAACTTTTTCTGATTCAGCTTGCTGTTCCATTGCGGATGGATTTGTTTTTCGGTTGTCATGCTTACTTCAATTGGTTTGTTGGCATAGTTTTGGTACCTGGAAAGATGAAATGTAGTATTATTTGGTCGTACAAACTATTGAGCTTAGAGTAGGATTCTTCTAAGGTTCCTGTTGCCCGAAAACTCCGGTAAATTAAATTAAATTGCGACATATATCACGGTAGATTGACAGCTCACAAACAGAGAACGCAATAGGGGTTCCAGTTGAGAGTAAGCGAGATGGTAATATAGAGTTACGGTCAATTGACCGCAACTTGGTGATACAATTTCTATGTACCGTGCAACTTGTCTAGTAGTATACATTAAAGTCTTTGATAGAGGCTCGTGCCCAGCAATGGGATAGTATAATACAGGGTTAATATTATTATGATTATGAAATAATATTTATTCAATATTCGACAAAATTAAATCTATATTATATTATATATACGGACAAGTCCGTGGCGCAGCGGGCGAGTAGTCAGCTGCGAAGCGAGAGCCCGTGGGTTCGATTCCCACACCGAGACAAATGTTTGTGTGATCCACAAATATTGGTCTCGGGTCTGGGTGTTGTGGGACCGCAAGTCTTTCGTAGTTCCTGATACCCACGACACAGGTTTACCTAGTGTGGGGTCAGGACTATGTGTGTGACTGTTGGGTGTATTATTATTATTATATTAGTTTTAAGTCATACCAAAACCTAGTTTGAAAATTTCACGGCTTAGCAACTACGAAATTTTAAATTTCAGACTTGAAAATCATAATTAAGTAGATTGACAGTAGAAGGAAATGAATTAAACCGCTGAACTACCTCAAGCCAGCAACAAAATTAATATCCTCAATTCTGAGTTGGCAACACTCCATCAAACTTCTGACATGCTACTCCCAACTAATTAAAAGAAACGTTTGTTTTTCAATCCATGGTATGCTTTAATTGGACGTTGAATAATAAATTGCTAGTATAATAACTAGTATCATCTGTAGTCTTTTCGTAATCATCTTTGTGTTTTGTGGGACCGCAAGTCCCTCGTAGTTCTTGATACCCACGATACAGGTTTAACCTAGTGTGGGGTCAGGACTATGTGTGTGACTGTTGGGTGTATTTATTTATTTATCTGTATTCGCACATACTACTATTATAAATGTGAAAGTATGGATGTTTGTGAATATGGATGCAGGTGAAATGATTTTACGAGTAGTAGAGCCACGCTGTAGACAATTTTGTCTACAGCATGAATGGGCCGGCTCGTCCGGGTCGTTACCACTGTCTCACAGAAAACCGGCGTAAAGTAGCAGCTTGCTGCTGCGTTTCGTACGGTGAGTGAGATATCCGGAGGCCCAAATCCTCCTCCCCTTCCCAATCCCTTATTATCCCTTTCCTTTTTTTTATAGTATAGGCCGGCTAACGAGCAAATGGGTCACCTGATGGTAAGTGATCTCCACCGCCCATGTACGCCCACAAAACCAAAAGAATTATGGCCACGTTGCTGACCTTAAAGGAAAGGGATTGTGAATGGGAGAAGGATTTGGGCCTCCGGATATCTCACTTACCGTACGAAACAGAAGTTTCAACTTTACGCTGGTTTTCTGTGAGACAGTGGTAACGACCCGGACGAACCGGCCCATTCATGCTGTAGACAAAGTGTCTACACCGTGGCTCTACCACTTATAAATGAAAATGCTGTTGAATGAAAAGTCAACAGCACTCAGGGATAATGTAGCCTCGAATTAGTATAAGAATTGTCAGAATCGGTTTGTTGGTTCCTTAGATTGCCCCAAACGAACTTACAAAGCTACGATACTCCTAAATTGACCTCTTTAATATTTAGTACTAGCTTTTGCTCGCGGCTCCGCCCGCGTGAATGTACTTTTCCCGATATGAAACGTAGCCTATAACCGTCTCCAGGGTCCCATCTATCTCTACATCAAAATTCATCAAAATCGGTTCAGTGATTTAGGCGTGAAAGCAAAGCAAACAAATAGATATTTTTTTCATAAAAAGTATCCTATGTTACTTCTTATACCTCCAAGAATATGTGTACAAAGTTTCATAATGATCGGTTAAGTAGTTTTCGCGTGAAAGCGTAACAAACAAACTTAAATTCACATTTATAATATTAGTATGATGATTCCCTAAATAAAGCCTACTTATCCCAACTCGATACATATTCCACAAGCCGCATCTTTTAATCTTAGCCTAACATAACATCAATGGCAAACATGTTTTCAATCTAATAGGAAAATATTTTCGCCGTGGGTCCGTAGTGATAATAGATTACTTTCGGTCCGTGCCCGGGGCATTGAGTTTACCCGTCAACAAAAGCTTCTGTATGGGTTGAATTTGGGTTTCGTAAAAGCCTGTTGTAGCATTGATAGCTCAGTGAGGAGTGGTATGGACTGTCGAGACGAAAGTCGCAGGATGGAAACCAGCCCCAAGAGCTAAGACTAACTGACTACTACTACTTACCTCTGACTTTTCTAAGTTACGTGTATATTAATTGTTAATAATCACTTACTTTACCGGTGAAGGAAACATCGTGAGGAAACCTACATACCTGAGAAGTTCCCATAAGAATTTCGAAGGTATGTGAAGTCTGCCAATCCGCATTAGGCCAGCGTGGTGGACTACGGCCTAATCCCTCTCATTTAGTAGAGGAGGCCCGTGCCCAGCAGTGGGACGTGTATTATACAGGGCTAGTATTATAAAGGCCTGTTTTGAGGTACGGGAGACAAGAGACAGCGACACACAACAATAGCTATACGTCAGCTTTGTAAGAAATTGTGAAGGTATGTATTTTACGAGTGGACAATTTTGTCTACAGCGTGAATGGGCCGACTCGTCCGAGTCGTTACCACTGTCTCACAGAAAACCGACGTAAAGTAGCAGATTTCTGCTGCGTTTCGCAGGGTGAGTGAGATATCCGGAGGCCCAAATCCCCTCCCCTTCCCAATCCCTTAATTATCCCTTTCCTTTAAGGTCGTAAACGCGGTCATGACTCTTTTGGTATTGTGGGCGGTGGTGATCACTTACCGTCAGGTGACCCACTTGCTCGTTTGTCGGACTATGTAATAAAATAAAAAAATGTACGGACGAGACAGGCCACGCGACGCTCAACCGTTTCCATACAATTTCATACATTTTTCATTTGACAGGCACCGACTCCAAAGAGACGTATAGAAATTTAGATGTTTGATTTTTCAGTGTTATTTTTTTAACTCGGTTTTTAAGTTATGCTTAAAATGTTTGTGCAAAAGATAGTTTAACGATGGTATTCCTAGCAAGGATAACTACCAAATATAATGAAACTTGTTCCAAAGTGCCAGAAATAGATGTATACTTTGATTCTCTCAAGAGCTTTAAGCATAAAATTACCGCTGGACATAAAAATGTTACTAATTAACCAGGTATAACCTCTTTTTATTTCATTTTATCTTATTTTAGTTTAAGTAGGTATATATTTTTTAATATGTTTTACCCGACTGCTAAGGAAGGGTTATTGAATGTTGCTGCTATGTGTTGCTAGCAAAGTTTAGTTGAAATGTTGTGTTTATCCGTAATTGGCGCATGTATTGGAATTTGGCTTTTGCAGTGGTAATGTACGAGTCTTGCATACATTGTGCTGTGATATCCACAGCACCTTAAATAAATTAATAAATTTCAAGACCAAGTCGAGAGTCATCCCATATCATCATAATATTAAAAGTAAAAAAACTACCCAAAGCCTCGGCTTTGTCTTAACAAAATCACCCCTCTTGTAGTGTCGGGGAGTGGTGCGGTCAAGTGGCTTCTTGTGCTTTGAACGATGAGACCTATTGCCAATATCTTGACAAAACTTTCCAATAAAACGGTTGAAATATTGAAGAGTTTAGACGTTCTTTTTATATGTCGGTGTTTGAAGAATGGATACTGAATTAGCTATGTATTGTAAATTGTGACTTAAATCAAGCATTATTTATTACGCTTAAGTTCAAGGCCCAAACCCCCTCGCCTTCCCAATCCCTTAAGGTCGGCAAAACACATGGGTGCGTTGCCGACTCATTCAAAGAATTATGGAATTATTTTAGTATTGTGGGCGTACATGGGCGGTGGAGATCACTTACCATCAGGTGACCCACTTGCTAATTTGCCGGCCTATGCTATAAAAAAGGCGACATGAGCCTCAACGAAAAAAAGAAAAGTGAGAGAAAAAGAAAATTTATTATTGGACTATATCTCTTCCACCAGCCCTTATCCCACTAGCAGTGGGGTCAGCGCAATATGCTTTTTAACACATGTTACAGAAAGACTTGACTTGAAGTTTTTACGACCGGCCGCCTGCCTCACTTCAACTTTTCTGGGGAGAAAACACCCAGACCCGAAACATATTTGTGGATCACACAAACATTTTTGTCTCGAGAGTGGAAATCGAACCCGCGGCCTCTCGCTTCACAGCTGGCTATTCGCCCACTGCGCCATGAAGGTTGTATTATTGGACTAGATACAAAATTAAATTGCATCATAACAAATTTTAAACCAACAATAGAACTCCTCATTCAGCTTTATGGTGAAATACTATGGTGTTTTTATAGCATAACCAGGTAGACGACCAAGTGGGTCACCTAATGGTTAGTGATGTACACCGCCCATGAAGCCTTTATTCTTCTTTCTCTTCATTCTTCTGGTATACCAGAAGTATCATGGGCACGTTGCTTGCTAACCTTAAAGAAAAGGGGTAATTAAGGGATTGGGAAGGGGAGCAGGGATTTGTGCCTTCTTATATCTCGCTCACCGTACAACACGCAACAGCAAGCTGTTACTTACCTAGATTTTCCGTGAGACAGTGATAACAATCTGGTCAAGCCGGCCCATTCATGCTACAGACAGAAATGTCTACAGCGTGGCTTGTACTTGAATTATAAACGTTCTTTCTTTCTATATTAAGGTCGTCGACCTAGTCACTGCTATCTGCTAAGACTATTCATGTAATAAGAACATAGAAAATATTGTTCTGATCTGTGTTGCTTTTGTTTTGACCAAAGACCAATTATTATGACTCAAATATGTGACTCAAGTCACGTAGTTCCATACGTAGACTCACGCCTGTTTCCCATAGAGGTAGGCAGAGACAACGGATTTCCACTTGCTACAATCATTGAATACCTCTTTGGCCTCCTATATTCTCATTAAATTTTTCATACATGCACGTCGGTTTAGGGTACTCCAGACCTGGGCCTTTCTCGAGAAAATCTCCAACTTGATCTATGAAAGTTCGCCGAGGCCTAGAAAGCTTACATAATAAATGTAGTTCAATTTAAATAAACATAAAAACTGCGTTATTATTAGACACAAATCGCTAGCCTGATGGTCAGCGTCACGCCTTAAACAGAAGCAACACCAATCAGAACTTAGAATTATGAAGTAATGCATGGCACTGGCCTACGCTCGGCACTCCGAGACATTACATCTTAAGTCTTATAATACCCAGTAATTTCACTAGCTTCGATATCCCTTAAACAATTTCTTGAGTGGTAGAGCCAAGCTGTAGACAGTTTTGTCTAAATGGGCCAGCTCGTTCGGGTCGTTACGTTAATTTGGCACAAAGGTAGATCATGATCTGGGTTAGGAAATAGGCTACTTTTTATTTATCCCGGGAAAAGATATCCATGTGGCGGAGTCGCGGGCATAAGATAGTAAGACCTACCATGTCTGTAGCGGGAACCCTCGTAAGTATTTTTTATTAGCTTGAATGACGAGACGAGCAAGTCGCTCGCCTGATGGTAAGCGACGAAGCAACGCCAAACAGAACTTTAAATAACAAAGCACTGCATGACATTGGACTGCGCTCGTCACCCCGAGACATAAGTTGTTAAGTCTCATAGTGCCCAGTAATGTCACTGGCTTCAATTTCCTTCAAACCAGAACACAACAGTGCTTACACACTGTTGCTTGGCGGCAGAAATAGACAAAGCGGTGGTACCAACCCAGCCGGCCTCTCGCATACGAGGGACCTACCACCTTAAAAAGATGATAATTATATGAAGTGCAAATATTTTAGTAGGAACTAAGTATGACCACTTCGTCATTAATAATAATACACCCAACAGTCACACACATAGCTCTGACCCCACACTAGGTAAACCTGTGTAAATAGGATTCAAAAAGCGATGTTATTGGACACGGCACGCATTGTGAGGAGGTTCCTATGACCTATGACATAAAAATAAACATATTCTGAATTAATAACCTTCTTTTTGATGTCGGTTATAAAACTAAAAATACGCGTCGCATTGAGACCCATTTAGAGTACAACCGAGTCTTTTATTTAAGTCTTTTAAATTGAAATGCTCACGAGCTATAACATTGCATTTCCATACAATTACCATGCCTGACTCAGGTTTTGTTTTTAACTGAGTTAGTTACATGTCATTAGAGCCGCGGCCACACCACGTAACATTTTCCATTGCCATGTATTCAAGCCTGTATGTATGGAAGATTACAACCAATTAAAATATTGCTAGCATAGCAATATGATTTCTGTACTTACATAAGTTTCTTTATTTTGTACTGACTTGTCATAAGCGCTATTTTAATTGCCTACATGATGAATAAAACTATTTCATTTCATTTCATTTCATTTCATTTCATTTCATTTCATTTCATTTCATTTCATTTCATTTCATTTCATTTCATTTCATTTCATTTCATTTCATTTCATTTCATTTCATTTCATTTCATTTCATTTCATTTCATTTCATTTCATTTCATTTCATTTCATTTCATTTCATTTCATTTCATTTCATTTCATTTCATTTCATTTCATTTCATTTCATTTCATTTCATTTCATTTCATTTCATTTCATTTCATTTCATTTCATTTCATTTCATTTCATTTCATTTCATTTCATTTCATTTCATTTCATTTCATTTCATTTCATTTCATTTCATTTCATTTCATTTCATTTCATTTCATTTCATTTCATTTCATTTCATTTCATTTCATTTCATTTCATTTCATTTCATTTCATTTCATTTCATTTCATTTCATTTCATTTCATTTCATTTCATTTCATTTCATTTCATTTCATTTCATTTCATTTCATTTCATTTCATTTCATTTCATTTCATTTCATTTCATTTCATTTCATTTCATTTCATTTCATTTCATTTCATTTCATTTCATTTCATTTCATTTCATTTCATTTCATTTCATTTCATTTCATTTCATTTCATTTCATTTCATTTCATTTCATTTCATTTCATTTCATTTCATTTCATTTCATTTCATTTCATTTCATTTCATTTCATTTCATTTCATTTCATTTCATTTCATTTCATTTCATTTCATTTCATTTCATTTCATTTCATTTCATTTCATTTCATTTCATTTCATTTCATTTCATTTCATTTCATTTCATTTCATTTCATTTCATTTCATTTCATTTCATTTCATTTCATTTCATTTCATTTCATTTCATTTCATTTCATTTCATTTCATTTCATTTCATTTCATTTCATTTCATTTCATTTCATTTCATTTCATTTCATTTCATTTCATTTCATTTCATTTCATTTCATTTCATTTCATTTCATTTCATTTCATTTCATTTCATTTCATTTCATTTCATTTCATTTCATTTCATTTCATTTCATTTCATTTCATTTCATTTCATTTCATTTCATTTCATTTCATTTCATTTCATTTCATTTCATTTCATTTCATTTCATTTCATTTCATTTCATTTCATTTCATTTCATTTCATTTCATTTCATTTCATTTCATTTCATTTCATTTCATTTCATTTCATTTCATTTCATTTCATTTCATTTCATTTCATTTCATTTCATTTCATTTCATTTCATTTCATTTCATTTCATTTCATTTCATTTCATTTCATTTCATTTCATTTCATTTCATTTCATTTCATTTCATTTCATTTCATTTCATTTCATTTCATTTCATTTCATTTCATTTCATTTCATTTCATTTCATTTCATTTCATTTCATTTCATTTCATTTCATTTCATTTCATTTCATTTCATTTCATTTCATTTCATTTCATTTCATTTCATTTCATTTCATAACAATAACAGTAATTTCATTTTATTTTATTTAGACCTGGCACACGAGGTTACTGCCATGTGGGATGTGGACCCAACAATGATTGTCCCGATATTCGTTTCTGCTAATGGGTTGATAACAATGAGCCTCGATCTACACCTCCAGAGGCTCTCAATTGGGTCAAGAGCCAGATTCATAAGGCAGTATTATTGGACACGGCACGCCTTGTGAGGAGGTTCCTCACTCTGGGGCCCTAACCACCGGTGGCTTGCGTCTTAGGCCTCGCCATTGGAGGGTGATACTTTTTATATTTTTAAATGTTTTATTTTTTAAGTAATTTAAAATTTAAAAATGTAAAAAACCTTTTAAAATAAAGAGTACTAGTAGAGTAAAGAGTACAGTAATTTCTATACCTCCTCTTCTTCTTCCACCTACCCATATCCCACTCGCAGTGAGGGTCTTTATAATGTATAACACATGTTACAGAAAGATTTGGCTTGTAGTTTTACAGCTGTCCGCCTGCATGACATCAGCCCCTCTGGGGAGAAATTCCCTATTCAAATTAATAATGTCTATTCCAACAGTATATCATCATCATCATCAGCCACAAGACGTCCACTGCTGAACATAGGCCTCCCCGAATGCCTTCCAGCCCGACCTGTTGGAAGCGGCCTACATCCATCGGCTTCCTTGAACCCTTGCCAGGTCGTCGGTCCATTTTGTAGGTGGACGTCCTCTGTTGCGCTTGCCCGTAACAGTATATACCTTTTTTTTTAATATTACAAAGAAACATATTAATATATTTTATGTTACAATTTGCAACTTTATTTTTGTTTTTGCTAATAATTACAATTGCATGATTTACAAATGGAAAGTTGATTTGCATAAAACGGAAAATCTCTTTTGTTTATATACGTTATTAAGAAATATGGGGTGCAAATAATATTTGCCTAATTACACATAAAATAACTAAAGCAATGTTCAAGGCAATATTTGGAAAAAAGACAAATAGACACGGCAACATTTAGTTGCTTTTTCACTTGTTAGCAAATGTTAATCGCCTCTTCTGATATAAACATGCCTTTACGATGCGTTCATATATAAAAGCTGAGATGCCAGACGCGCTGTTCATTTAGATAATTATATTATTAGCATAAACAACACCATTCAACTCAAAACATGGAAACTGCGACCGAACAAAACTGTGACAAAGATGACCCTATAGTAAATGATACAGAAAATCCAATCCTTAATGACATTGTAAACAATATAGTCAAAAAAGAGGGTTATCAAAATTATGACGTGGATACGAAATTCCATTCTATAGTTGAACAAGGATTTCTTGGTACAACGTGTGAAGTAAATATCAAATGTACGAAAGAAAACAATGTACAGGAAACCAATCTCTTTGTAAAAATTATGAACCCGAACATTTCAACTTTTATAGCAGTACCAGAAGTATACGCAAAAGAATTGTTCATGTACAGACACCTGAAAGAAATATACGCAGATCTGCAAACTGAATTCAATGTACCCGAAGCAGAGAGATACAAAATGGTTAAAAGTTACTCCGATTTTCCACCAACAGTGATAGTTCTTGAAAATATGAACAAAAGAGGTTACAGAACACAGCACCGGTCTAAAATCGTATCTTTAGAGTTTGCAGTACTAGCAGTAAAAGAACTATCGAAGTTCCACGCTCTGTCATTCGTATTAAAAGAGAAAAGGTCGAAATATTTCGAACAAAATATATCAACATTGAAACATTCGCTAACGTTTAATGAAGACTGGTCGAACTTCATAGATAATTTTATAGGAATCACAATGAAACACGTTAACGATGATGTCAAAAGAAAATTGGAGATATACAAAATGGTGTTTATAGAAAAATATAAAATGTATTTGGAAGACGATAAATTCAAACTCTGCTTGTGTCATGGGGACTACAGACCGAGTAATATTTTGATAAAGGAAACTGTGAGTAACAGAATCATTATATAAAAACCAACTCAAAAATACTAAAATATTAAATTAGTTCTTATTCTAATATAACCATTTTTGAGTCGGTGCTAATGCAGTTTATTGATCCATTATTCTAACAGCACCAACTTAGAATTTATTAGAATCATATTAAGTTGGACTTAATTTAATTAATTATATCAGCATTTTGATCCATTTTTTTGGAAGATTTTATTTTACTAATTTTAGTAAATTAATCATGAAAATCGATGCACAATTATTAAGTTTTAGGTTTGCATCGCCGATTTGACACCCTTAGGACTATAATTTATCTTCACTATGTAATAACAC
This sequence comes from Mimas tiliae, assembly GCA_905332985.1. Classification (NCBI taxonomy): domain Eukaryota; kingdom Metazoa; phylum Arthropoda; class Insecta; order Lepidoptera; family Sphingidae; genus Mimas; species Mimas tiliae. The sequence continues at coordinate 2,043,131 of HG995249.1, forward strand.
CTGCTTTAATCCAATTAAATATTGCATTTTATATTTGTTCATGACTAGGAGTGATGCCCATGTTTTTCCACAAAACATAAAATAAAAATAAAACTTAAAGTCCGACGAATATGAGACATATCTTACTTCCCCACATTATTCTGCATCGATTGGTATCGGTCTCGACCCCATACCTCCAGCGGTTTCGGAGGAGATAGCGTGACAAGCTTCAGGCAGCAGCGGCGGCAGTTACTTCTTTTAGAATAGAGAGATTACCACAATATTTAATACAGCCAAGTTGGCGTGTGATGTGAAACGAGGTTGTGATTCCCGCATTGAGACAAATATGTGTGAGATTTGCAATCATATTTATTTGTTTTGGGTCAGAGTGTTGTAGGACCGTAAGTCCCTCGTAGTTCCTGATACTCACGTTACAGGTTAACTCAGTTTGGAGTCAGGACGATATGTGACTATTGGGTGTGTTTATTTATTAATTTAATTATAAATGCTGACTCAATACACCACAGTAATGCAACCATAAATCTTCAAATAAACAAATACCAGTCTTATCTACATCTATATAATTAAAGGTTCAGTAAAACTTTCAGTATAAGCAGTAAGTAGTGTTTGCCAGATAACTAAGCAAATATTATTATATTACTGTGCTAGTGTAAAGATACCTGCATAGTGATCACAATACCACGGTGAAAACCCCACCCTAATGGCGCGAACCGATGATTTTTGGACCAGCCGATATACATTCAGTTATGGCAGTTAAGTTTTTTTGTATCCTGGCATGTCAAATTAACTATGTGATATTAAGTACAGAGCAGTCCCTCCGTCGACGTCGTAAACTCCTCCATCGACGTCCCAAACATGTTTTGGCAGATCCCAACGACTCCATCACAGTCGCTATCGAAGCAGCACTTTCCTTGTCCAGTCCGAATCGCAATAATACGCGACCCCGACATAGGATACGCCTGCGAGTCCGAAGAGCTCCCACAACTGGCCCTCTCGGCACAATGATGTGCAGAGGCGGCCCTAAGCGATTGCTCAAGCTGAGGTCTGGGCCTTCTAAAAGGCGCCTCTGTGCTTAATCGCTACTAAATACACTATACATAATTCTGGCTAGAGGGCCATAAGCGCCGGCTTTATTGTCAGGTAAAGCTGTAAAAGCAATATAGGCTAACAGCACAAATCCATTTGGAAAAAAAACAGAGGAATCCAAATATACTCGACCGCTTTTAGTACTCCGTGTCTAATGTACAATAAAGCATTATAACATTATTTATTATCATTTCAGAACGGAAAAGTCTCAGAAGTGGTACCAATCGACTATCAACTAGTGTACTACGGATGTCCAGTTATGGATCTGATATTTTTCATATTTGCTTCCCTAGACCAGAAGATGAGACGGAATATACCGTACCTTAAAGATATTTACTACAATACTTTGGAGTCATTTCTGACCTACTTCGACATCAAGGTACAAGATGTGTTACGCAGAGAGGATTTTGAGGTTATGTACAAAGAACGACTGGACTATGGGCTTCAAGTGTCTCTTCTCATGATGCCAATTATCATGGCTCCTGATGACAACATGACAAACCTTGATACAATGGCGAGCATGTCACATAATACTGACAAAGACTGTCAGGAAAGAATGATTGGTATAATTAATGATTTTATTGAATGGGGGTATCTGTGAAGTTGCAACGCGTCGCCTGTCGGTGACGGATTGGTAGATATGGTATCTGATGGCATCGATATTATCAAGACAGATATATATTTCATGTTATTGTTATTTAAATATTGAGCAATGTATTAATCACCACTTATATTATCGAATACCCAATAATAAAAAAGTACAGATTGATGTTTTAAATGATAGTAACTTAAGCAATTCAGTGTAATGTATTTAAAATAAAATAACATGTTTATTACATACATTCGCACTAACGCCTGTAATCCTCGAAGGGGTAGGCAGACTCGGCGAAATGTGGGTGTAACGAATACACCCACATTTCGCCGAGCGTATCATCCGTCCCATGATGTTGATATGGGGCGAGCCTATATTAGTGTCTATTATTATACACCTATTAGCTCCTATTATCATGTTCTTACTATTGATACCTCGTACACTGGCTTTATAATCCGTTGTACGACAGTTAACATTCATGTAAACAGGCACTTAATTTCTGTGTTTAAAATGGATTTGTATCTTTAATGAAACAAAGATGTATTTTTTATCAAACTTTTATTTCTATAGTTATTACATTTTATTATGGTCACAGCAGTAGTAATTTAAGAATTTCGAAGGTATGTGAAGTCTACCAACCCGCATTAGACCAGCGTGGTGGAGTAAGGCCTGCCCCCTCTCATTCAGTAGAGGAGGCCCGTGCCCAGCAGTGGAACATGTATTATACTGAGCTAGTAAAAAATAATAACAGGAGTATATCTGAGTGAAGTTCCTGCAAGAGATCTTTTACGTGTATATTCCATTCATCACGTGTATAGCGGGACAGTGTTGTTACGTCATAGTTCATTAATTACCACCCCTCCCGCACCGCTCCACTACCGCAGAACCAATTAGGTTATGTAATAATAACAATTGTTTCTATAAGTACTACTCACTATGTAGATCTATGGGAGACCATCCGACGGTAGCGTCAGTAGCTGAAAAGCACTGTTGTGTTCCGGTGTGAAGGATATTGAAGCCAGTGTAATTACTGGGTATTATGAGACTTAACACCTTATGTCTCGGGGTGACGAGCGCAGTCCAGTGTCATGTAGTGCTTTATTTAAAGTTCTGTGTGGCGTTGCTTCTGTTTATGAGCAGGCGTGGCGCTTACCATCGGGCGAGCGACCTGCTCGTCTCGTCATACATTCTAATAATAAAAATAAAATCAGAAAGTTGATAGACAAGTGCGTCATTGACTGGTGTCTGACGCTTCACGCAAGTATCAGAAGACCTTTAACTACAAAAAAACTCTACCACAAATAATGTTATAAACGTATCCAAAGACAAAACAAAGTCATAAGATCAAAGTATCCTGTGTCGTCGTAGAACGTCCTTACTAGTTTTTATTATTTTCATAAACAAAGGAACGTCTAACAAAATGAAATTCGTTATGGTAAACGTTTCTATGATAATAAGGTTACTGCAAAATTGTTAATTTGTGTATTTAAAACTACTTAGAACTTGTCTCAATATATTATTTCTTTTTCTATGGATTTTTTAGATTTACATAATTGGTATGTCTCCAAACATGCGGATCTACCAGTTACAGATTGTTTACCCGGTGTAAAAAGGAGGAAGTTCTCAATTCGACGACCATATGTGATTTTTATTGTATGTATAATAATCGAATTTTGTGCTAAGAACATACTTAGCAAAGTTAAGCGTAAAATAAGTGAATGTAAAGTCAAAATGCACGCTATAGATTTCAACCTTAGTTTGAGTCACGCTGTAGACAGTTTAGTGTACAGCACTAACTGAAAACCGACATAATGTAGCGTCTTGCTGCTTCGTATGGTGAGTGAGATATCCGAAGGTTTAAATCCCCTTCTCCTTCTCAATCCCTTAAGTATCCCTTTTCTTTAAGGTCGGCAACACAGTCATGTTCCTTCTGGTATTGTGCTTGTACATGGGCGGTGCAGATCGCATATCGTCGCTTAGCTAAGAACACTGCTCAAGTTAAATTGGCCTAGTTTCCGGGAGAGACATAAAACTGAATATTTTTTTAAACATGTGTGATGAATTACGCGGTGACAGAACTATTTGAATATCGTGCTTTGTATCGTTATTAAAATTGTTGTGTAAATTCATTGGATACACGGCAAAAACAATTTATCCAATGATATTTTTTTTTTTATAGTATAGGCCGGCAAACGAGCAAGTGGGTCACCTGATGGTAAGCGATCTCCACCGCCCATGTATGCCTACAATACAATAGAATCATGGGCGCGTTGCCGACCTTAAAGGAAAGGGATAATAAGGGATTGGGAAGGGGAGGGAGATTTGGGCCTCCGGATATCTCACTCACCGTACGAAACGCAGCAGCAAGCTGCTACTTTACGTCGGTTTTCTGTGAGACAGTGGTAACGACCCGGACGAGCCGGCCCATTCATGCTGTAGATAAAATTGTCTGCAGCATGGCTCTACCACTCGTAAATGACCAATTTTCGATAATATCACATGACCAATTTTCGAGTTACGCGGTGTTATTAGCTAAGCGACGATATTACCATTTATAACTAGCATCTTATAAAACTAACAATAGAACCTAAAGGTACAATCTTAGACATCTTTGTTAAAAACGATAAATCAGCCGAGGCCATAAAGGATTTAAAGTCCGATATAAAATTCGCAATGCGGTATCATTTATCTACCAAATCGGAGACATTCGTTGCGAGATATCTTACAAATAGCCCCAATTTATAAAATCCTCAACCACACCGCGGATGCGAGGCGTAAACCGGGGATCCGTCTTAAAATTCAACTCGGATAACGATTCTGAAACGTCTGGAATATCGTCCGCATTCGCAAATATAACTGGCGTGAAAAAAATATTGATAATAAGTCCAAAGTCCAATTTATCAGCGAAAATCTTCTCAAACTCTTCTTTCGTCCAAATTGTATTCACATTGATATTGAATTTTCTCAAAAATATATCCATAGTTTCATAATACACGTTTTTGATATGTGTAAGGTGTTTCTTTCGAAACTCCTGGTCTGTTCCATTGAATATGAAGTAAAGTAAGTCTATAACAGGACAGCCGTAGTGCAAGAGTTGGTAATCTATTGATATTACTTCTGAAGGCTTGTTATCCTGAGAATAAAGCAATATAATTTAGCCTCAATTACAGAGAGAGAGTTACAGCACGACAGAGGTGAGAATATTACAGAAAACTGTCATTTACAGCGCCGCTTCATACAATTTAAAAGTGAGTATCGTATAATGCGGCCTCGTAAATGACAGTTCTCTGTCATATTGATAGCCTCCGTGGCGCAGCGGGCGAGTATCCGGCAGTGAAACGAGAGGCCACGGGTTCGATTCCTGCATCGAGACAAATGATTGTGATTCACAATTTATTTTTCAGGTCTAGATGTTGTGAGACCGTAAATCCCTCGTAGTTCCTGATACTCACTATACAGGTTTAACCTAGTGGGATCTGGATTAGTATGTGACTGAAGGGCATATTTTATTATTATTACTATATTATTCCTCTGTCATGCGAGAAACTCTTATAATATTTATTATGTGTCATACTTACTACTTCTTTCACCATAATATTGCCATGTCTGTAATCACCATGGCAGAACGTCCCCACTGACGTGGGATCTCTCATATATTCTGCATATTTATCTACTATTACTAAAATCTTATGCTCATATTTATCCCTTACAGCTTCGTCTAAAAAAGTCATAGATAATCCAAACATATTTCTTACAAATCCATACCAATCTTCACCAAAAATAAAAGGCTGTTGCAATGATTTTATCTTTTCCTCAAAAAACTTCGGATCTCTCTCTTTCAAAACATATGATAGTGCATGAAACTTCGCTAAATGTCTAACAGATAATTCTGCAAATTCAAGAGACACCACATCCAGTCTATTACACATTTTATACTCTTTAACTGTTAAGTTTTCAAGAATGATTGCTTCTGGATTGCATTCCTCGTAACTCTTTGCCATATTGAATCTCTCTTCTTCAGGTATTGCTGCTTGATTCTGCAGTTCTGTTAATATTAACGCTAGCTCTTTATATGCAAACGATTCTCGATTAAAAATGTCTATCACTGAATATATTTTCATTTGTTCTGGATTAGGGATGATAGTTTTGATGAATATATGCGTATCCTTCTCACCATGTTCTGTTTTTCCTTGTATATCAATTGTGTACAACACTCCCATAAAACCACTCCCGTCAGCGGAAAGTCTTTTTACCACTGTATCGTTCGTTAAGTAACCCTCTTTTTTAGCTATAGAATGAATGTGTTCTTGTAATTTTGACGATAATATTTCATCCGCCATTATTATTTATCTAATTTTAATTGTTACCAATACTGATTGCTTTAAAAATTACTGTTATAAACACTTACAGTAAGAACTCATTCACTAAACGCGTGTATATTTACACAAACAATAAAAATCTGATAATATTATGTTTCGATGAAAATAATGTGATAAGTTGTGATTAAATACGCGTAGATAGGCACGTCCGAGCAATGACGACGCCAGACTGACTAGCCAAGGACAACTGGGTTTATTCTTGCTCGGGTAACTTCGGCAGTTCTCGTACGTTTACGTGAATGATAGTAATAATGGCGGCATAATTTTAAATACTTGAAATTGTTACTTCCTTGATTCATAGGTTCATAATTCAAAATATTATATTCACTAAATAAAAGTATTTATTTATTATTTCATTACAACAATTACACACATTCGATATAAGTTTATTGACATTAATTGCCTCATTGGTGAGGTCCTGGTTTCAATTCCCAGGTCTATCACAATTTGTGCTTCAGTTTTGATTAGAAAAATTACACAAATTGCCTGGTATTGGAATTTGAGTCGGGTATGGCCATAAGTTATTCCCCTATCACATCGTGGGGTGGAAATGGGCTTTGTGAAACGTGGATGCGGCACTAGTTGCACCTCTGCCTTCCCCTTTGGGGATAACTTATGTATGTATGTATTTCTTCTTCCACCTTATCCCACTTTTTATAGCATAGGCCGGCAAACGAGCAAGTGGGTCACCTGATGGTAAGAGATTCCTATCGCCCATGTGTACGCCCACAATTCCAAAATAATAATGGGTGCGTTGCCAACCTTAAAAGAAATAAGGGATAAGTAAGGGATTGGGAAGGGGAGGGGGATTTGGGCCTGCAGATATCTCATTCACCGAAACGAAAACGCAGCAGCAAGTTGCTACTTTATGCCGGTTTTCTGTGAGACAATGGTAACGACCCTGAAGAGCCTATCCATGCTGTAGATAAAAATGTCTACATCGTTGCTCAACCACCACGACTCATTACCACTCATTCTCGACGTCATGTATGTTTTTATGTAATAATTTTTATTCAGCACACATATTTAAAAGTAATTAATGAATTTAAAAATCTTTACAAAATCATGTCATCACTGCAGCCCAAGACTGACAGTTGTAAAATTATTGTTTTTTTCTTATAACTAAACAATTTTCTACCAGTTTAGTAATGGTCTAAATATCCCCAGTCGATAAATTCTTCAAGTACCTCACGCAGTCGATCTTTATATTGATCATCGACTTTAAACGAAACACTCGACATATTATCCTTAGTGATATCCGGAACATCGTTCTCATCAACAAACATGAAAGGAACAAAAAGTATGCTTACAATAAGACAATAATCTAGCCTTTCTTTGAGCACTTTTTCAAACTCTGCCTTAGGATATACAGATTCAGCTTCAATGTCAAAAAATTCCAGAAATGTTCTTACAGAATCGTAGTACAGGTTCTTGAGATACGTGAAGTTTTCCTTTCTGAATGCTTTATCTGTAGCCTGTATATATGAAATATATGATATCTTGTACCGGACATCCGAAGTGCATCAGCTGGAAGTCGATTGGTATAAGATCGACCACGTCTCCATCCTGAAGAGAAAAAACAAGGCTATTGTCTGTTGGAAACTCGGTTTAGGTGGTAATTAAATTATATCCTATTCTATACAAATATTATAAAGCAGAAGAGTTTGTTTGTTTGGTTGAACGCGCTAATCTCAGGAACTACTGGTCCGATTTGAAAAAATATTTCAGTGTAGGCAGAGGTGTAACTAGTAGGTACACCCACATTTCGCCGAGCGTATCTCCGTCCCACGATGTCATAGGGGGGCGAGTCTATCGCCATACCGGGCACAAAATCCAGACTCCGGGCTGATACTGAGAATCTCGTAATAGAAAAACCCAATACCACTTTACCCGACCCGGGGATCGAACCCGAGACCTCAGCGTTAGCCTCAATTGTAACGCGTACGCATTACAACTGCGCCACCGAGGCAGCATATATGATCAACGAGAAGATAATGATTAATTCTTGTAGATCTATGCTGTTATCTATGCTATTTTATAATCTATACTAATATTATAAAGAGGAAGAGGAAATATTTGTATTTTGTATGTAACGAATAAACTTAAAAACTACTGGACCGATTTTACAAATTCTTTTGCCGCTAGAAAGCTACATTATCACTGAGTAACATAGGCTACTTTTTATCCCGGAAAAGGTCGTTCACGCGGAAGGAGCCGCGAGCAAATGCTAGTACCTCATAAGAAGCTAAAGTTATTTTATTATTTACTAGCTGTACTCATATCTTCCCTTCTAAGTAGTCACGTACATCACAAACACACAAATCTGACATTTACATGTACAAAAAAATAAAAGCCCATGATTTTTGTGCTTTCAATTAAATACTCGTATTTAAGTTAAATTAAGAATAACAGTCTCCGTGGCGCAATAGGCGAGTAGCTGGCTGTGAAGCGAGAGGCCCCGGGTTAGACTTCCGCACCGAGACAAATGTTTGTGTGATCCACAAATATTTGTTTCGGGTCTATGTGTTTTCTCCCCAGTGGGGTTCACGTCAGGCAGGCGGCTGGTCGTACAAACTACAAGCCAAATCTTTCTGTATCATGTGTTATAAAAGCATGTTGTGCCGAACCCATGCATGCATGTGGGGTAAGGGCAGGTGGAAGAAGAGGAAGAATAAATTAAACATTTGAGAAGAAGACGAACAACCAAACAAATATATTATGGGCATGGACCTTCTCTATGATTGGACACACTACGCTGGCCTAATGTGGTTAGACTTTACATACCTTCGAATTCTTTTTGGCGAAAGCAAAGGTATGCAGAATTCCTGACGATTGTTTTCTACATCATTAAATTAAAATTATTAATATTACTGCTAAAAGTCAGCATGCCCTGAGAACTCGGCTGTCCTTTCCACTCCCCACTATGCCGCCTTATTTGCTCGAATAAGTTGACATGTAAAAGTAATATTTATGATCCAATTTACAGAATAAATAATTTGAATTTGAATAAAACTATCAATTAATTTAATTGATTATAGAGATGAACCAATCAAAGTATTCTAATAATTACTTATTAGTGTAAGTCCGAAAGATACGACAATAGTACTGAGTTTAGTTAGTATTTCATTACCATATTATGTACAACGAGATAAAGGTATACTCACAACTTCTTTTATCATTAAATTGTTGGGTCTGTAATCACCATGGCAGAGACAACTTAATTTTGAAGCATCTTGCATATACTGAGGATATTTAGCCAATAAATTTGGAAAAAGGTTTTCCATTCTCCGTCTCACCTCACCATCTAAGCAATTGAGTGTAAGAGCACACATGGACTTCATAAAGCCTTGCCAATCATCAGAAAAAATCAACGGTGTCTGCGCAGTTTTAATATTGTTATTGAAATAGTTCGGATCTCTTTCCTTAATCACGAATGATAGTGCATGCAATCTTGCCATTTGTTTTATGGCTAATTCTGCATACTTTAAAGATACTACATCCATTCTATGGGCCGTTTTATAACCTTTCCTAGCAACATTTTCAAGGATTATGGCTTCTGGATTACACTCGTCGAAACTTTTAACCATTTTGAATCTTTCTTGAGTTGGAATTCCCACCTCATCTTGGAATTCATTAAAAACTTTATGTAATTCCTTGTACGCGAATGTTTCTATTTTGTATGCTTCAATTATTGATAATATCTTCATGTTAGCTACGTTCGGTACTATGTTCTTAACGAATATATTAGTTTCTTTTGCACCATCCACCGTTTCTCCTTTGACATCGATCTCGTACAGAACTCCTATATAACTTCCCCCATTTGTAGAAATCGTTCTCCGTTCTATGTGATAGGTTTTGTATCCTTCTTTCATAATTATATTATTTATAAGGTTGTCCAAATTTGCTGGGAAATCATCAGAAACTGTGATTGTTTTGTCTTGAAAACTATCGTAAACAATAATTTTTTCTTCGATTTGCATTGTGACAAGTAAAACGAATGTAATTTTCGTAGTAGCTGAAGTTATGAATACGTCTTCATGATAACGGATACATTTATATGTCTATGGTCAGGTCTAAAGCTCTATCCAAATTGGTGTATTAACAAAAATAATATTTTATGACTGCCTCGGAGGCACAGTTGTAGTGCGTACGCGCTACTGCTAAGACCGAGACTGAGGTCTCGGGATCGATCCCCGGGTCGGGTAAAAGTGATATCGGGTTTTTCTATTACTAATTGCTCAGCATCAGTCCGGAGTCTAGAATTGTACCCGGAATGGTATCACATAGGTATCTGTTGTTAATCGACGCAAAAACAGTGGAACAATAATTCAACGTGTATCTTTGTTTATTATTTCTATATGACCGTGCATTTTTGGTTGACTGATTAGATGTAGATAACCTTTTCTATTAGCCTGAATGATGAGCCGAGCAGGTCGCTCGTCTAATGGTAAGCAACACGCCTGTACACAGTTACGTCACCACTCAGAACTTTGAATTACAAATTACTGCATAGCACTCCACTGCTATCATCGCCCCGAGACATTGATGTACTTCAATCCTGAACACGATAGTGCTGGATTTGTATATCCGAAAGGCGGAGATACAAATAGCATCAAGTTCGAGCCTTTCACCATAATGGGCACAAATTCTGATCCCGGGCAACTGATGTCATTCTTAGAATCGATAACTCAAACAAAAATTGTGATGAGCTGACCTCATGGTTTTAGCCTAGACCATGTATTATAGTTATAATAAAATTACAGTATACGGAAGTAAAAAAATACACATTAAGCATCATTAGAGGATGACTGGTATGACAGAGCATTGTATAAACACTGTACAATACAAGAAAACGTACTATTACAATAATTGTATATATCTACGTATGTACCTGTGAATGGGTATGCAGACATGTAATGATAGCTACAATTTGCCACCGCATTAGTTTTCGTGTAACGTGGTATGCGCAAGCCAATACATTAAATTTAATGGAATTAGAAATCTCTGGAAAAGGACCTTTGAAACCAGGATCTCCGATAGGCCATGTAAGCTAACACAATTTGGGCTTCTTGCTAGTCAACTATTTAATATACCATTAAATGTTGATAACGTTTTATTTCTTAATAAGAGTTTTATTTTCAAGACATTATTTTGGCTACCAAGAGCCAACCTCACCTGCCCGTGGTACACTCTGCTGATTAACGGACTTGGTTCCTGTTGAGGGTTATGGGATGGGACGATGGGACGGTACCAAATCCAACTCAAATCATTATGGGAGGCGGACCCTGGCATTAAGGCTAGACAGAGGGAAAGAACGATAGCTAAAACTATTTCGAATAAAGCAGCTTTCAAGCAGAAAAAATCATTCATTTCATTCATTCGTTTAGGCACTACGATGCCACAGACGCATTTGTAGCGGGTTAAAATGTAAATGATGTTTCTCACATAAACTTTGATTGCCATAAGAGTTTCTTTAAGTCTGTTGAGATTCTTTATTAGAATGAATAACTATTTACAATGTTATTTACGGTTACTTTTAGTGAACGTCTTGACATTCGAGTAAACCTTGCACAAAAACATTTAATGTATTATAGTAAGTGCCAGACACAGGTTGCCAGGAACTGAAACATGTGTACGATTTTTGACCTAATCACAACATCATGGGACGGAAACAAGCTCGGCGAAATGTAAAGATACCAGTTGCACTTCCGCCTACTGCTTCGAAGATGCAAGCCTAAGTTTAAGTATTGTGGAAGAAAATAAAATAATAACTAATAGAGATTGTTTTTATAGCAACTTTTTAAAGCTAAAGGTATTGAAATTAACTTTTGGCAAACGAACCCATGGCCTCACGATTGGTGTAGACTGCAGCTAATGTAATAATACCATGTTGTTAGAAGTCTCAGTAAAGAGCAGTCTGGAGATAAAGAACGTATAGGTAGATTCAAAACTTTTCCTGAAATTTAGCAAAAGATTTTAAAAGCGTTATTCTTTTAAAGAGATCGGGGTAAAGCCCACAAATCCCCCAGCTTATCTTCGTGTTAACCATATGATAAAAGCCGCTGAGGTGTTGCCAGAAGTTAGAAATTACGGTATATCCCGATGTTTGGGGATATTTTTATAATATGGGGATATTTTATATTTTTTCGGCGAGGATGAATTAGTGTTAAATCTAAAGACTGTACTAAGATTATAAATGTATAATTTTGGATATACTCGTATGACCTGAGTCTGGAAGTTTGTGACTGTGGATGTTTGTTAATCAATTACGCCTGAACGGCTGAGTGGATTTGAATGAAATCGGCACACAGGTAGACGATGACCTGGATTAGAACATATACTACTTTTTATCCCAGGAAATAGCATTCACTCTGGTGGAGCCGCGAGCAAAAGCTAGTTTATCCTAAAGAACATTTATTTTTAAAATTAACGACTTATTTTTAATTATTTCCAATGTTCTAATCGTCATATTTACTCCGGTCGGTACCTCGTATGCCAAAGGCCGTCTGGGTAGGTTGCCACCACATTGTCTATTTCTGCCGCCATCAACAATATGTACTTTTGTATTTCAGTTTGAACGACATTGAAACCAATGAAATTACTGGGAATGATGAAACTCAACATCAAATTTTTCAGGGTGACAAGCGCGGCGAAATGCCATTAAGTACTTTGTAATATAAGGGTAGGCGTGGCGCTTCCCATCAGGCGAATAAACTGCTCGTGTCAATATTCAGGCGAAAAAAAAAACAACCCTGAAACTACAAAGTAAATTCCTATAAAATAGGTTAATAACTAAGTTTATCCTGCCGCGGTGATGACTACTCTGCACCTTAGCAGGTGTTGAGGCGCAGGTGACGCAGCATAGCCTGAGGTATGAGAAGATGCCACAGCTACGTCAACTAAGCTAATTTAGCTCATGCGGTGTGACCTGCGTCTTGAACCTATAGAAAATTTCAAACACCTTGCAGGAATTTCGGTTGACTGTTTGCTCTTATTTTGTTTGTCTACTACATTTACACTACATGTCAAGTCGAAATTGAGTTGCTAGAAACGTGGTCAACACATTTGATTTGACATGTACATGTTAGTTGACATAACTTTCTAATTGATATGAAAAATCGTATGTCAAACGGTACGAAAGAGACATCAAATATTATTAAAAAAAACACTAAGTATAGTTTCAGCAACTCTAATTGATTTGACAGCGATGTCAAAATGAAAGTTCTATTAGTTGAATGTTGATTTGATCAGCCTTTCAGCAACCGGGCGTTAGTCAATTTTCTAACACCTAGCAACCCCATCGCAGGTAGCGTGATAGTGTAAACTTCGTGCCGTCGTTCGTGATCGACCGTCGCGCCAAGGTCGCCGCGCCCGCTAAATTATACCGTCTTTCCTAGTAAATTAGCCGCCAAATTGTCATTGCGAATTAGCATACTATATGAGGATTATGGTGCCCTGGTACTTTTAGAACTGAGGATTTAGATGTTAAGCCTAAGAGATAGGTTGGCTAAGGCCGCTTTCGGAAATTGACTGACAGTACTATCAGCGCTGATGTTGATTTTACTAGAAACCCGGTTCAACTGTTATTAACAGTGGTCTCTTACCTCTAGTTGTAAAAACTGATTTCTCCAATTCCGTAGCAGTAATGGAGAACATGGTATGGAGAGGAGATTAGAACCTCGAAAAGCTGATCGTAATTGGGAACACGAAGGGCAAGAGAACTCGACAATGGTCCCCAACCAGATGGATAAATGAAGTAAAAGACTCATCTTCATCCAAGTTCAGCTCGGTGGTCAGAAGCGCCATGGACAGAAACCGATGGAGGCACATCGTTCGATCCAAGTGTGGACCATCCAATGATGATCACGATCCTCAGACATGAGGGGCCGACCAGAGAGAGAGAGGAGAACATAATGGTAACACTTTTCAGTATCCGCAGTCGGACTTTTTTTTATTTTTATTGTTCTAGATAGACAGACGAGCGGGCGGCCCACCTAATGGTAAGTAGTTATCGCCGCCCATGGACCTCAGCAATGCCAGAGCACAGCCAAGCCGCTGCCTATCGTTGAAGGAAGACTCTTTTTAAGCCTCGCTTAATTAAAGAAAGACTGGTCATAACGCTCGGGAAACACCGACGCAGAGAGTTCATTCTAGAGCTTGCATGTGCTGTGTGTGTGGTATAAATGAACGCTGGAAACGTACCGTGCTAGACGGGATTGTTTCCAGGTAATAAGGCTAAACTCTACTGCGGTGTCGGGTGGTGCGATGGTAAAATGGTGATGTTCGTACCAACTTAAACAGTTGCTCAGAGCACTCCCCGTGGAACAAACGATAAAATACACTGAGAAACAATTCTAGAACAAAAATCGAGCACAGTCAATACTCTCAGAAAATTTTCGCGCCCTAAATGTAATCGGCTGATCCCGTTGCTGAGTGTAAGTAAACGATAGCATGTTTCGTTTGTTATCAAATATTTTGTAAGTAGTCTGCACGCTATAGACAGTTTCGTCTACAGCATGAATAGATTTGGGAATCTGGATATCCCACTCACGATTCGAAACGCAACAGCAAGCTACTTTATATCAATTTTCTGTGAGATCGGGCCCATTCAAGCTGAATATAAAACTATCTAAAGCGTAGCTCTACCACTCAAATATCAAACTTAGTGTACATAGAAACGTAGACTCTTGTGACAGCGTCTAGACTGAATCAATATACACCATGAAATATCCCATGTACACTACAATATGACCTCCAAATATTGTCGACGATAACCTTCGCCATGGTTACAGACTGAGCCAATTTGAATACATTCATACATTTGTACTATTATGACTAGCTACTACCAAACACTGCCTCGGTGGCGCAGTTGTAATGTGTACGCGGTACGGCTGTTGTGCTGAGTTTTCGGGTTCGATCTCCGGCTCGGGTAAAAGTGATATTGTGTTTTTATATTACGAAATGCTCAGTATCAGCCCGGAGTCTGGAATTGTGCCTGGTATGGTGATAGTCTCGCCTCCTATCACATGATGGGACGGAGATACGCTCGGCGAAATGTATGTAAACTCAGTATAAAAGTGTTTCCGCTCTGAATCGCGCTGAAGTACAAACTACAACATAATTATCAACGCTCTCTATTGACACAATTAGGAAGTTTTAAATCTGTTGCCGGTGAAGTGAGAAGAACTGACATTATCGGTTATGTATAGACTTCAAAAAAATAAACGGCGATATTGTATAGGTAATAAAGAATTATTCATTAAGGATTTTCAAATTACCACCGCACACGATAGTTACGAACGCAGTCATATGATACTTACAAAGCACTTGAAGTGCTTTGTAAGTAAAAGTTATATGTAGTGTTGTTTCTATTCTGGCTTACCATAAGACGAGCATCCTCTTCGTCTCGTCATTCAGGATATAAAAAAGAATAGATCTATTACATTCGATTTCTCTTGAGAGACTAGCCGGATCCGAACGTCATATTCGTAATCTTACTGTATAATAAATGTGAATGTAAGCTTGTTTGTTACGCTTTCACGCAAAAACTACTTAGCCGATCATCATGAAACTTTGTACACATATTCTTGGAAGTATAAGAAGTAACATAAGATACTCTTATGAAAAAAATATATTTATATATTTGTTTGTTACGCTTTCACGCCTAAATCACTGAACCGATTTTGATGAATTTTGATGTAGAGAGAGATGGGACCCTGGGGCGGGCGGAGTCGCGGGCAAAGGCTAGTTATTCATAAAAGCTAAGATTGGCAAAACGTATAATTTAAATCATAGTACTGTATGAGTATTTTTAATGTTCATTCCTTTACTAACTCTTAGAATAGATAACTAAACAGTAAATCAATTTCGAGAAAAATCGAACTAGCCAAATGCAGCTTTTTCAGATTTCCAGTTTCAGTTTGCATTTATTTTACGAAGATAGACCTGCCGCGACACGCTCTTATATTTCCAATTAAAATCAGAGCCGCTTCGCTTTACTTATTTAAGTTGTTGATTCCCTTTGTACCGTGTCTTGATTCATTTTTACTAAAAAGCATAACAGTATTGTAAAATGTGTAAGCCTGGATTCCGGGTTCAAATTCCGAGTATTTAGTTCCTTAATGAGGAACGAATCCTATCGTACTCTTGGCTTGAAAATTCTTACAGATTTAATCATGGTATAAATAAATAAACCCAACAGTCACATTTAAACCTGGTTTCTGAAAGGCTGATCAAATCAACATTCAACTAACAGAACTTTGATTATGACACCGCTGTTAAATCAATTATTGCAGAAACGTTATTTAGTGAAAAATTCGAAGGAAAAAATTATTAATATTTGATGTTTCTTTAGTAGCGTTTGACGTACGAATTCTCATATTAATTTGAAAGTTCTGTTAATTAACATGTGTATCAAAAGTGTTGACCACGCGTCTAGCAACTCAATTTGACATGAGATTTGACATTTGATTAGTTAATTTTACATTGATCAGCCTTTCAGAAATCGGGTGTTAGTCTTAACTCCACACTAGGTTAACCTGTATCGTGGTTATCAGGAAGATAAGAGTTAGGCTGTGGTTAAATAAAATAGCGTAAATCTACCATATAAAGAAGTGTTTGTTCATAATCAACTACACGTGCCGAATCTACTCAATCGAATTTAGATACAATTATTAGAGCTATTGGAATTCCAACAAGGTCTCCCCACAGAATCTTACACAAATGATCTTAAACAGCGAAATAACAATCTCCTTTGATGTTGCGTAAATTATCGTTACGAAATCCTGAGGGACGCGTAAATTTTGACTATTAATCATTTACGATACAGTTTGTAACAAAAGCTGGTTTAATTAAGTTTTCACTAAACAATATTGAGTTACGGGAGGTCCGATTTGGTTGGGCCTGTTAAAATTTGACCGACGTCGCCTATTGTTTTTGGTCATTGTATATTTACAGGATCTTAGGCTCGACTCGGCTAACTAACCCAGGCAGTTCATGTGTGATATTGTGATTGCCCCACATGAGATTTGAACCTAGGCCTTCACGGTTTCTCAGCCTAACCGACGCTGTCACTAAACCAATGTAGTGGTAATTAAGCGGTAGTTTGTTACGCTTTCACGCCAAAACCGCGTGAAATCGGGCCTGAATGTAACAATCTTCTTACTTTCTTTTCTTTCGACAGCCTCTGTGGCGCAGCGGACGAGTAGCTGGTTGCGAAGCGTGAGGACGTGGGTTCGATTCCCGCACCTAGACAAATGTTTGTCTGATTCACAAATATTTGTCTCTGATCTGGGTGTTGTGTGGCCGCAAGTCCCTCGTAGTTCTTGATACTCACGATACAGGTTTACCTAGTGTGGGGTCAGGACTATGTGAGTGACTGTTGGGTGTATTTATTTATTATTTCTTTCTTTCCGCCTTCCTACTAAAAAGTACTACTTTTCCTTCACTTTGTTCGAGCTTGAGTATCCTCCTAAGTTAGACCATTGGCCCTCATATCACCTTCTTATACTTCAAGCCAGCGCTTTCCAGGCTGCCCGCCAGTTTGTACACCGCTGGTACGATCTGGTACAGGCAAAGTAACAAACTTTGATAATTATAGAATAATATCAGCCCTGTATTACATATACGTCCCTCTGCTGAGCTCGGGCCAATAAGGAATAATATGGACTACCTATATGAGAGTTATTGGAAAAAATATTAATCGATTATAAAAAGTCTTTTAAACCCAAACTATTCAAAATTTAACGCCGAACAACAACATCATAATATGAGTATAACAAACAGCGTTGTGAACTGAACGACTTACTGTAAAAATCACAAAGGATCATCAAATATTTGCTTAGGAAAACAAAGAATACAAACTGCCTATCCTCGAGAGCGTTGCATGATGAAAATCCAGTAAAATATGAGGAAACATTTCATTGTACCGAAAACAAAGGTCCCACAGGCCAAGATGGTGCTCCCTTTGTCTAAATTATTAAAAAACCGATTCTGGGGAACAAAGGAGATTTAAATGAGGCCCTACAAAGGTAGAATTGCATTCCGCACCCCGGGGGCAGCCAAATCAATTCCTGAAGGCCTCATTTCGCTTGGAGATTATGTTCATAATTTACAGAAAAACGCTCTGTTTATTTGCAAGTAATGGCATAGTGAGAAATCAGAACGGGAGGCCCAAGTTAATTTCCTGCAACAGAAAAGATTCCGAATTCAAATTGGGGTAATTATAGGTTACATTCATACATGGTTAACCTGCATCATGAGAATCAGGAACTACGAAGGACTCTTGGTGCAAATTAACTAATAAATACTATGCAGTCCCAATATTGAAAGTTTAGTCTAATTTTATGAACGAACAGACGTGAGTGATAGGAATACTCGTATCATTTATATTGCCCTTACTACAAAGAGAATTTGTTTCCATAGTCATTTATCTTTTTTTTATTTGAGAGAAGACGGAAAGGAGCAAGTGGGCCACCAGAGGGAAAGTGATCTCCACCGCCTATTAACATTCACAATACCTGAAGAATTATGGACGCGTTACCGCCCTTAAAGGAAAGGGATGATTAAGGGCTACTGAATATATCACACACCATACAAAACGCAGCAACATGCCGCTACTTTCTGTCAATTTTCTGAGACAATGGTAACAACCCAGCTGAGACCAATTCGTGCTGTAGACAAAACCGTCTACAGCGTAACTCATCCACTCAGTTAGAGAAAGAGATCAAAATGGTCAAAATCCACAAAAAGGCGTAAGAATTTTCTATGGAAAATCCTGCAAATGAAATCCAAAATTATTAAAGCCACTTTTAATGTTATTTTATCGGGAACTACACTGGAATTTAGCAAAGAAGGTCATATAAATAGAAATGTTATAGCGAGGTCAAATGGGACCAATCGGTAACGCGTTGAAATGTATTTAGATGATCTTAAAGGGACCACGACCCCCACGTGTTCCAAATATATTCATGAAGATTATAATTCGCGGAAATAGTGGAGTTTGCTTTTATTTATTATTTATTTTGTTATAGTAGAAGCTCTTAACCCACTCGAAGTGGGGTCGGCGCAACATGCTTTTTAACACATTTTGCAGAAAGAACTGGCTTGTTATTTTTACAACCGGCTGCCTGCCTAATGTCAACCCCTCTGTAGAAAAAACACCCAGACCTGAAAGAAATTTTTGTGGTTCACACAATTTTTTTGTCTCGATGCGGAAATCAAACCCGCGGCCTCTCGCTTCCCAGCCGGCTACTTGCTCACTGCGCTACGGAGACTTGTTGTAATAAAGGGCCCTTAAAATATATCAAATCCAGCCCTGTTCGACACAATGGTGCCGTTAAACTCAGTGACAAGTTTTATTAATGAGCCGAAATGCCATTTGGTAGCGATACATTTTTTCAAGGCCCCCTGGAGTCCCCCAGCCAGGGTTGCAGCCATAAGCTATTGTTAGAAAGGTTATCCAGCGCCAAGGTATCTTGAAATTATTCGAGATTTTTAAGCTTAATTGAAATAGGTATAAGTATGTGTATTCGAAAACCGACACCGAAGCCATCCAAGGCCACCGCACGCGCGGTTAGCCATTAGACACCATTACGCCCACTGTATGATGGTCCATCATAGTGGGCCATCGTGTAGAGGAACCATAAAACATTTTTGAAATGATGACAAACCAACGATGAAAAACTACTCGCATCTGTTAATTGCTGTTCTGATCTAAAAGAATGGGTCTATAATATTTAGATCACAATACGCGCCTCATAATTCTAATAATGTAAAAAAACATAACGTATTGGAAAAATAGAAATAAGAAAGATTTAATATATAAAATTAAAATAAAAACAATTGAAAACCAAGAAACCACATCGGTCAAAATGAAAGAATTAACTGAAGAACAAGGAAATAATGGGCTCGCACTTCGGTTGTAATTTCTCATTTAGCATAATAATTATTTCTTTCCATCTACCTGGTATCCGCATTCTCATACGATAGATTTAACGGTATTTAGTAGTATTATATGGGGCGACCCACCGTCTGACGCCCACAACCCTCGACGCGAACCAAGTTTCGCCATTGTCAGCAGAGTGTACTATGCAAGTGAGATTGATAAAGACACATTCACATTCCCAGAGACTCGCCGAGCTTCAATGCTTGGTGTTGAAATATGCGTGCCACTGTCCATCCTGGCTTACAGGAGTTACAGTGGCGGGTGTATGGGCGGGATAGTCTCGTGTGCAGGTATGATTGGCTTTGGGTTTGGATTTAAGTAGCGTAATTGAAAACACATTTTATCCAATTTAAAACGTTTTTGCCTGCGAAATGAGGTAAGAAAACGTTTTTCCGATAATTCCGCTGAAACTCGCAGCTGTGTGCGTACAATACCCAAACGGACATTCCGCGAGAGTTCAGCATTTCGTACAGTCCACAGTTCCTTTTGAGTCGGTTTGTAAGCGAATTTATTTAATTAACATTTATTTCTACGGTTATGTGTTTTTTTGTTTTTTATCCTAGCTCGGCTAAGTGACTACGCTACACCTGATGGTGGAGTGTAATGCAATTCAAGAATACTGTCGACCAACGACAGACGATGTTTCTATCGTAGGTCGGCAAAATTATGCCGGCCGGCCTAATTGCTTCTTCACACTCCATTTAAAGGACCCCATATTATAGAAAGGAGGGAACACGTGTGACGGCAAACTGTGCCACAGCTTGATGGTCCGGCAGAAGTAACATGTAAGGGTTTGTTATGAATTGTTGTCTGTTTGTCTGTCTGTGGTAATGTTTAATTCTTCTAACCGAAGCTGTCACACTAACCATATTCTGTGGAGGTTATTCTATTTCAAAGACATTGAATCCAGTATAAATACGGGGTGTGGCTTACGCGGCGCAGTGATGAGCGCAGTCCAGTGTCATACAGTGCTTTAATTCAAAGTGCTGTGCTGAGTGGTGTTATTTCTGCTTATGGGTGGGAGTGGCCCTTACCATCAGACGAGCGACATGCTCGTGTCGTTATTCGGGCTAATAATAAATTATTAGATTCTAAATCCTCAATTCTTAACCAAATCTTTAACATTGAGACAAATATTTGTGTGATCCATAAAAATCAAAAAACTAAATAGATATAAATAAAACTAAACAATTTCGAGTAGTTTAATAGTCAATAGAACCTTTGTTTTAGAAGGTAAAAAGACAACAAAAGAAAATGTCACAAACGAAAGTTGTTACTAAACTGTCAGATTCTATAACGACTCACTGTTTCGGACGTCACGTCGCACAAAGCAATGGAGAATTTTAAAAAGACATTTTTTTCCAAGTAGGTAGTCTGCTCGGTTAATATTGCATTTTCATGAGTAGATCGCATGACTCCAGCTTTAGCATGCAAAATAGTCGTTTAGAATCGCAACGGGATTTTTCATATATTAAAATATTTTTAAGTTCAAGAGGCAAATGAAGTACAGAGCATACAGCCGCGTACCATGCAGCTAGTTTTTATTAATGTGAATGTTAATTTTGACGGACTTATTAATTATTAATGATGGATTTGTAATGCTTTTAATATAATTTTGATTGAATTAATAAAATTAGTTTCGTAATACACTTCTCCAGAGGGGTTGACGTCAGGCAGGCGTAAAAACTACAAGCCAAATCATTCTGTAACATAATATGTTAAAAAGCATGTTGCGCCGACCCCACTGCGAGTGGGATAAGAGTAGGTAGAAGATGAGATGGATTTGTAATGTTTTTAAAATATTTTTTATTGAATTTAATAATATGAATTTCGTAATTCGTAATTTAATTATTTCATACACTTTGTTAATTCGGTTTGTCTAACCAGAGGGGCTAGCACGGAAACTTCGAGCTGTCATCGACAACAATTTCTATGAGATTTTAGTACAGCGCCTCTATCGTACGTGAAAGAAACTAATTTATATGGAATATAGACCAATGATATTTAAGGAATTATCTATCGAGCCCTCCATACCTTTACATTACGATTTCGATAGTTTTCCGTGCTAGCCCCTCAGTTTGAATATGTTTACGCCTGGAGTGATTTACATTCAGTTTTATTTCATTGTATTTATTGTTTCAATTACCTTTATCATTATTAATTTTATTGTTCTTTTCATAGTATTCAAACAGTAAAGACGATAGGCTTTCTGTCGAATTTAATTTATCTTATTTATTAAACACAAAACAGGTACTTTAAAATCTTAATCAAATAACCGTTGTTACAATAGGTTATTTACATATAATCCTAACCTAAAACTTATGAACGTATGAGTGTGATAAAAAATGTATGGGTTGAGAATAAAATAAAAAATAGGGGGTCCATAAGATGTATTATTTTATTTTAGGCAGACGTTTAGGGGAAAAACGTTTAGTTTGCGATTTCTGTAATTAATATTCAAAATGACATCAGATAACAACAAAGGACCGTCAAAAAGAGAGTGGATGATTTTATTAAACGAAATCGCTTATGGTGCGTCTGTATTCAAGAGAGAGCACTTGAAAATGAGTCAACCTGGTGCATGATGTCAATTTGTGAAGCACATTATATCTAAAACAAATAATCTTAAAACCAACGACTTCAATGTATACTACCAGACCGGCTACGCGATACATAGAAATTGCGCCACTAAGTTACGGTCAATTCGCCGTAACTCAATATTATAATCTCGCTTACTTCTAGAACCCCTCTTCGGCTCCCTACTGTCAGCTGTTAAACTCCCGCGTTATGTGACGAAATTTTACTTCCAAACATACCGC
The DNA here is from genome assembly GCA_905332985.1 of Mimas tiliae. Classification (NCBI taxonomy): domain Eukaryota; kingdom Metazoa; phylum Arthropoda; class Insecta; order Lepidoptera; family Sphingidae; genus Mimas; species Mimas tiliae. Next base: position 2,065,952 of record HG995249.1, read on the forward strand.
CTCGTAATGTACAACATTGAAGTCTGTGTACCTATGCAGTACAAAGAAGAACAACACCAAAATTATTCTAACCAGTGATGTAAACATATGAAGAATACTTTTTTACACATTTGAAGTTCGGATGGACCAAACAGTTACACAATTTAAGAAAAAATATTATACATGTTATTAGATGTATGAATTTATATGTAAACATATTGTAGTATACATATTGTATGGGTGGTTTATTTAAGTATTATATACAATAATTCTTTAGCTATCTTCTTCTTTCGTCACGTAGTAGTGTGTCAATTAATTATATCGGCTGGCTGGCGTCCGCGTCCGTACGTCACACAAGGTGACCACTGCAAATCAGCGCTGTGTTGTGGTACGCGCCACAGCACAGCAACATGCTGAGTGTTCACCTACCTGTCACAGCTGCGGCGCGCAATTGTACTTTTTTATATTATTTCTTAATTTTTTAATTTTTTTATGTTAATCGTAGTGTATGAATGTAGCGATACACTCATAAGCGCGTTGGCGGCTGTACAAATAAATAGTTTTTCTTTCTACATGTAAAGTTAACAACAGTGAAACGCTCGAATACTGTAACGCAACTCAAGCATTTTAGATCGTATTTAACATGTTGAGACCCTCCTATCTGTCAAAATTGTATGAAAATAAGTAGCCCTTAGAAAGTCAGTCGTTGAATAGCCTTTCAGTATACGTATAGTTAGTAAGGTATGTAAACTTGACTTCGAGGAACTTTAAATTTCCTAGCATTGAGAATACGCACTCACGCCTGTAATCCCCGAAGAGGTAAGCAGAGGTGTAACCAGTACACCCACATTTCGCTGAGCGTATTTCCGTCCCTTATGTGATAGGGGCGAGCCTATCGCCATACCGGGCACAAATTCCAGACTCCGGCCTAATACTGAGCATTTCATAGAAAATCCAACACCACCTTACCCGACCCGGGGATCGAATCCGAGACCTCAACGTTGACCTCAATCGTAACGCGTACGCATTACAACTGCGTCACCGAGGCAATTGAGAATACTCTAATACAATACAATAAGATTATTAATATACGAAGTTATATTACTTATAGACGATTGCGTAAAAACAATTTCATGAAGAAGTTTTATATACATAACCTACATCAGTAGTTAAATGCAATTCAATGGCATTACGCCTAGCAACAATACCTAGAATTCAATACCATTAACAGATACAAATAGAAGTGAATTGGAATCCATTGTATGGATTAGAATGCATTCGCGCAGCACGTGGCTCTATCCATACAATTTAACTGGATCTCCGGCTTTGTGGTCCCCTTTGTAGAGACCAATAAACGGCGTGACGTAGGCATGAAGTAAATTAAATGGATAGAGACAATGTCTCTATTATAGATACAGGTCGTTCGGGTCATTACCACTGTCTCACAGAGAACCGACGAAAAGTAGCAGCTTGCTGCTGCGTTTCGTACGGTGAGTGATAAATACGGACGCCAAAACCCCCTCCCCTTCCTAATCCCTTAATTATCCCTTTCCTTTAAGGTCGGCAACACGCTCATAATTCTTTTGATATTGTACATGGGCGATGGAGATCTCTTACCATCAGGTGACCCATTTGCTCGTTTGCTGGCCTATACTATAAAAAAAAGGTTTCCGTTTTTCCGCGTACTCCGTCAACAGATACTCTATGGGACATATACATGACAACAATAAGAGTTAACCATATCGAATACACAAAGAATCATCAAAATGGGTCCACGTTTGGCGGAGTTATGCGTGCACATGGATAAAAACATTTATAGATGAATTGACGACCTCCTCCTTATTGAAATCGGTTAAATATGCTTAACAGCTTCCCGTGTTATGTTGTTGTTGTTTACTAGCATACTTTAACTGTTTTACAGCCTCCGTGGCGCAGTGGGCGAGTAGCCGGCTGCGAAGCGAGAGGCCGTGGGTTCGATTCCCACACCGAGACTAATGTTTGTGTGATTCGCAAAATATTTGTTTCGGGTCTGGGTGTTGTGGGAAGTCCCTTGTAGTTCCTGATATCCACGATACAGGTTAACCTAGTGTGGGGTCAGGACTATGTGTGTGACTGTTGGGTGTATTTATATTTTATATTAATACTTGCATATGGCAACTGTCGTCTACACCGGTTATTGATTTACTAGTTTATTAATACTCCACAAGCTGTCTGCCTCACTACCTACACGATAATTTGCGTACATTAGTTATTGTTCCTTGAAATCAATTACTGTATTAATTATGTGTAGCATTTGTTAGCGTATTCTTTTTATTTGTGTATTGAGGGTGTCTGGGAAAGTAACGTTGGGTACACTAAAATAATAATGATGCGATATATGCGGAAGGGTAGTTAAATGGTATAAAAGAGGTTGTTGCCATAAATTTACGAGTGGTAGAGCCACGCTGTAGACAATTTTGTCTACAGCATGAATGGGTCGGCTCGTCCGGGTCGTTACCACTGTCTCACAGAAAACCGGCGTAAAGTAGCAGCTTGCTGCTGCGTTTCGTACGGTGAGTGAGATATCCGGAGGCCCAAATCCCCCTTCCCTTTCCAATCCCTTATTATCCCTTTCCTTTAAGGTCGGCGACGCGCCCATAATTCTTTTGTATTGTGGGCGTAAATGGGCGGTGGAAATCGCTTACCATGAGGTGACCCACTTGTTCGTTTGCCGGCCTATACTATAAAAAAAAAATGGGTGTCTTTTCCCGCAGTCAGTCAGACAGTCTCCAGTTCACTAAGATCAGGTGCTCAGTCGATAGTGTTCATTACGCGGTAGCTCTGCTGGTTTAGTATTCGATTCTAGTTGTTTTAGTTATAATCAGAGAGCGGTCTCTAGAGAATCATGACATGGGGTTTGTGGTCTGTAAATCAGTAACATTGTAAAAGTAACCAATAAACTATGAATTCAAGTAATTACTGTTGTTTGATTATCGAGATGATATCGATTAAATAAATTGATATTCTTTTACAGTTATCGTATTAAACTGCATTCGCTTTGTTATTATAAATGTGTTTTTTATGTTTGCGAATTTGGATGATTGTTAGTCAATCACGCTGGAACGGATTTGGATGAAATTTGGCACACAAATAGACCATGACCTAGATTAGGATATACTAGCTACTTATTATACTGGAAAAAGACATTCGTAGGGAAGGAGCCGCTAGCAAAAGCTAGTAATAATATAATGTCACAGTCAGTCACGACAGTCTCCGTGGCGCAGCGGGCGAGTAGCCGGTTGTGAAGCGTGAGGCCGTGGGTTCGATTCCCGCACTTTGACAAATGTTTGTCTGATCCACAAATATTTGTCTCGGGTGGTGGGTGTTGTGGGACCGCAAGTCCCTCGTAGTTCCTGATACCTACGATACAGGTTTACCTAGTGTGGGGTCAGGACTATGTGTGTGACTGTTGGGTGTATTTATTTATTTATTTAATGTTATAACAAAATATCATCGTTTTTATTATTATTTTCGGAAGATCTTTTACAAGGCGGTAGGCATCGAAATAAGAAAACTATTATAGAACGATAACTCTCATATGATACTGCCAAAAAAATAGGTACAGCTCCACTTACTTACACATGCAAAGGTAAAATCACAAGTAACACTCATACACGCAACCAAAATGAACGTTCAAAATCAACTTTATTTCATAAAAGTTTATGTCTAAATATAAAATTTCTAGATCGAGATATGACGTTCTGCACCGCGCAAAAATTAAACGTATCAAGTGTCAACTAGAGATTATTATGCACAGACTTTTATAGCCCCTCCCGCTTGCACAGAGTTTTGGTGAGGTCATTTTTTTGCTTGAGTTACGTTTCTTGTCATCTTATTTCAATGGTGGTAGGTCCCTCGTACGCGTGAGGCCGTCTGGGTCGATATCACGGCTTTGTTTATTTCCGCCACCAATCAGCAGTGTGTAAGTGTTGTTGTGTTCCGGTTTGAAGAACATTGAAGCCAGTGAAATTGCTGGGCATTATGAGACTAAACATCTTATGTCTCGGGATGACGAAGGCAGTCTAATGCCATGCAGTGCTTAGTAATTCAAAGTTATGTGAGGTGTTGCTTCTGTTTATGGTCAAGCGCTTACCATTAGGCGAGCGACCTACTATTGCTAATAGACTATTAGACTAATGCTAATAAAAAGTAGATCTCCGATTTCCGAAGCTCATGATTTTAATCGTAGTATTCTAATCAATACATGCATGTATTTGTTTAAAACTATTTCAATCATCAAATAATCAACGTTATTTTACAAACATAAGTCAGTTAAAAACAAATAATACTTCCATTTCCGATTCTCATGAACACGTCCCGCTTCCGACTCGAAATGGAAGGTAAACACGGTATTATATCCCACACAGAGTGACGTTAATCCAGATCGCACTGGAAATCGAATCCCCGTCTGTGTGTATCTCTGTCGTATCTCTGTTACGTGTTTTCTTTCAATGTTTTGATATTTTATTTAACAACGATGACGTGTTTACAGGTGCGCGACCGAGACAAGAGACGGCGACGCCTGACCAGAGCGACACGTGTATTTTGTATGCCATTATAAAAGTACGTGATCAGGTAACAAATATTTATGTGATCCATAAATATTTGTTTCTGGTCTGGGTGTTGTGGGTTGGCAAGTCCCTCGTAGTTCCTGATACCCACGATACAGGTTAACCTAGTGTGGGGTCAGGACTATGTGTGTGACGATGTTTGTATGTGTGTATTTAAAAAAAATAAAAAAACATACAAAGCGGGCTTGTCGCCTGACTACGTCACTCACGCGTTGCGGTCTCCCAGACTCGGTCACGTAGGTACCTCAAAAAGGTCTTTGAATTGGCATTATACAGTCTGAATATCTATCTCAATTCATAATATGAACTCTAGCACTATACTATAAACTATACCATACCCGGATCTAGATATCTTCCATGATAAACCATGTATATAATAAAGCAAAAATGTTTGTTGATTTTTTATAATGTGTTTCTATAGTAAGTAGAAATATTTTTTTTTTAGGTTTATGTCGGCATCGTGTGCCTTAAATTTATTACTTTGATTGTCGTTTGTTTTTATTATTATTAAAATGTACGTGTTTTATATGATACACATAATACACAAAAAGGGCTAATCAAATGGTTGTCATAAAAAAAACTTAATAAAATAATAAACGCATTACACTTATTACACACGGCTTTCGTTAATTGTTTTTATTAAGGGCGCAAATGGCCTTTACGCCTTATGTTGTAAGCCATAGGTGGACAGCGGATAGTAGTTATAGAAATGCTGAAATTAAAAACGTTAATATATTGAAATATATTTAAACTACTCAACAAACTGGCTGATCAGACAGTTCCTGCATCGAGACGAATTTGTATGATCCACAAATATATGTTTCGGATCTGGGTGTTTTCTCCCCAGAGAGGTTGACGTCAGGCAGGCGGCCGGTCGACAAAACTACAAGCCAGTTTTACAACTGGAAGAAGAAGTAGGATCAGCTGATATTAAACCTGTTTGTGGGTTTTGTGCAATTTATAAATATTAACTAAACAGTAACTTCTAGAAGTCTTAATTGCCTTTCCTTATAAGCTAACCTTCCGACATAACTCTAATCTAATCTAGTGTGCATTCATAACCATGGACCAAAAATAAATAAAATTGAGTAAAAAAAAAGAAAAAGAAAAGTAACTGATTAACAACTGGTTTAATAACTTGTAAAACGAAACAGCGAAATATCACTCACTTACACACTGATTAATCACGAAATCTCAAAAACTACTAGATATAGATAGGATTATAAAATTTTGTCAGACGATAGTTTCTGTAATGCAGAGGCCCATTATGAAAAGATTTTCGGAAATTTACATTTTAAGTAGGAAAGATGGTTGAACCTTTTATTAAACTTTTGTTATGAAACGAAATACGGCTATGAAATTGTGCACAAATATTTTTAATAAAAATAATAAAACACGTGTTCATTATTTTGCCACAATACACAATTATCCCGCAAAAAGACTTTCATGCGAGCAGAGCCGTGATTAATAGCTAGCTATTACTTAACACACTCGCCAATACTTGCGTATTGTGGCAAGCGTAAACCTCAATTATTACTTTTTGGTACCACATGTATAGAATTCTAACAGACTGTTACGAGTGACCTGTATTACTGTACCGGCATTAGCTGTGCTTTTACTATGCATATACGATTCATCCCACATGTATGTAAAAATATTCGGTTTTATATGAAAATTGAGAATCGACCTTTGGCCTAAACTTCGCAACTACGGCTAAACGTCTACAGCGATGTCTACGGCGGTTTTTTTCTCAAATAGCACATAAAGTAAGCAATTCGAACCACCAAACCAATTAGTCAGGGTATAAATTTCTAAACAAAAGATAATAACTGCCTCGTTGGCGCAGATGTAATGCGTACACGGTACGATGGTTGTGATACTGCTGCTACTGTGTCTCGGGTTCGATCCCGGGTCGGGTAAACTGATACTGGATTTTTCTATTTCGAAATGCTCAGTATCAGCCCGGAGTCTGGGTTTGTGTGCGGTATGGCGACAGGCTCGCCCCCATCACATGGCACGGAAATAAGCTCGGCTAAGTGCGTATATATGTATTAAACTTTATAAAATATTTTTATTCTGAAATAAGTTTAATATTTATATGAATTTCGGTGGTGGGCGTCGATATGGATCATGGACATAACCGAAACGGCACGTGTTTAAAATTTGCCAGGATAACGCCAGGCAGAATGGAAGAACTAATTAAAAGAACAAACTACTCTCTTTCGGTAAAAGAATATTACAAAATGCTGAATGATAAGAACGCCCTTTCAAAAACGAATTAAACTTTAACAATTTCAACCCATGAGAAGTTTTAATTTGTTTTTTTGGTACAATAACGTAACAAACATTTACAAAGTACATATTTACAATGTTCCCACACAATCTCGTTTAGTTTATAACCGACCTTGCAATGTAAGTACTAGTTGATACCGCGACTGCGTCTTTCAAGATTCTTGTGATACAATATGTAACAAAAACGGGGCTAGCACGGAAAACTATCGAAATCGTAATGTAAAGGTATCGAGGGCTCGATAGATAATTCCTTAAATATCATTGGTCTATATTCCATATATATTAGTTTCTTTTACGTACGATAGAGGCGCTGTACTAAAATATCATAGAAATTGTTGTCGATGATAGCTCGAATAATTTTTCGCAATTTTCCGTCCTAGCCCCTCTGGTTTGAAGGACATTGTAGCTAGTGTAATTACTGGGCATTGAGAATCTTGTGTATCAAGATGACGAGCGTAGTGCAGGGCCACGCAGTGCTCTGTAATTCAAAATTCTGGATCGTGTTGCAACTGTTCATGGGCAGTCGTGTTCCTTACCATCAGGCAAGCAGCTTGCCCGTCTTGTCATTCGGTTGTGAATGTTTTGGAATTTGTCAATTTCCCCTCGGTGGAGACATAGCTTAATAAGTTCTAAATCTAGATTAATTATTATCCAGGAATACAGCCAGTATTACATTGTAATGAAAACGCATTCAATAATTCACAGTAGAATTTATAAATACACACTCATACGCACTCACACCTGTAATCCCCGAAGGGGTAGGCAGAGGTGTAACCAGTACACCCACATTTCGCCGAGCGTATCTCCGTCCCATGATGTGATAGGGGGCGAGCCAATCGCCATATCGGGCACAATTCCAGACTCCGGGTTGATACTAAGCATTTCATGGTAGAAAAACCTAATATCACTTTACCCGACCCGGGAATCGAACCCGAGACCTCAGCGTCAGCCTCAGTCGTAACGCATACGCATTACAACTGCGCCACCGAGGCAGTCTAGAATTTATAAATGTTTATAATAATTGTGTACAGACAACATTGCACTTTATTTTATGAAATAAGCGTGCCAGAATTAATAGTTGATAACTTTCCTGTTTATTTTGAACGAAAGATATTTTGGACAAATTTCAATGTCAATATTTAATTTTGTCGTGCGACACTGATAAGCTGAGCCGGTAAAATTATCATAAGATAGTTGGTAAACATCGATAGCATTTTTTGACATCTGCGCAAGAGATCATTCGAGTCAAAAGTATCCGTGACTTTCATAGGACTTGATGGTGGTTTCGTACATACATACGCATTCACGCCTGTAATCCTCGAAGGTGTAGCTAGAGGTGTAACCATTACACCCACGTTTTTCCGAGCGTATCTTCGTCCCATGATGTGATAGGGGGCGAGCCTATCGTCATACCGGGCACAAATTCCAGACTCCGTGCTGATACTGAGCATTTCGTAATAGAAAACCCCACTACCAAAATACCACATTACCCACGTCTATAAATTTTTATATTTCAAATACATTACCATAAATATAATACGTGATACACAACTGACGATGTTTGTTTTCAAAATAATACAATTTCAGTTGTTTTCAACCACAACGGTAAATCGTGACCTAACGTTTGACCCGTAAAGCACTGTCAAAAATCCTATTATAGGATACACAAAGAAAAATACAAGTTTAAATATTACAATGAAAACACGCGATTGTTCCATCTCACTTAACTACAATGGTGCTTACATTTTTACTTGAAAACAATAATGAGTTTCGTTCGTATTTTTAAAAGCTGTGAATTACATCCACGCCAAACGAACAATAATAAGTGAGCGGCTCGGCTATCTTTGGTTAATATATGAAATATGAATGTACAGGATAAATTATATTGAGCAGTACTAACTGTTGAGTCTTTACTGAAGTAATGAAACACGTAGATGTCGTCGATATTCTTTATTATATTAATAGGTTCACAACAGTAGACATGTTCGTAAAAGTACAGACAAGCGGAAGAGGCCATAGACTAGGGATGCGAGCACAGACTACATTCATATTATAAAATAGGTTATCTATCATAACATCTTCCGTTTTTTAATATTTTTGACAAACAAGGTATGACATAACAACAATGACACTGACATTAATGACATTTGACATAACAATACAAACACTACATTTTTTTACTAATTTTACACTATTACACGCTTTTCAAAGAATACAGAATAAGTGGAATAATTTAATTTTCACAAAATCTAACAGGTTTCCTTATTGCTCGACCAAAGGAAGAATATTTTGTTGGTGTCTCAACTGAAGGTTGTTGCAGTGACTGTGTAGTGATATCATTACTATCTGGAACAGTTTCTAATTTAGTTGGTGACTGTGTTGTGACTGGGTTACAAGGAGGTGGTGAACAGTACTTTGGCTTAAGAATTTGTTGCCTATTACGACGGAAAGTACCATCTGGTGATTGTATCTTGTATGAACGAGGTTCTGGACCTGCCTGTGTAATAGTACCTGGTATCCACATGCTATCTGGCAACTTTTTGAAATCTTTAACTCTTTTTAAATCTCTAACTTTATCTATCATAACACTAACATAGTACATATAGGTAAAGATAATAAAGTATAATATGGCGTCCGGTTGTAAAAACTACAAGCCAAATCTTTCTGTAACATATGTTAAAAATCACCCCACTGCGAGTGGGATAAAGGCAGATGGAAGAAGAATAAGCTATAATATATAAAACTAAAAGATATTTCTCCACTTGTAATATTTCACCGCAACAAAAGGCGTGACTGTGACAGATACGCGTGACAAACTCTCAAGTGTGGACGGTTATCAAATGTCAATCATAGGGCCTTGTTTCTTAAGTACAGATTAATTAAACACTGTTTTCGTATATTTTGAGTGGTAGAGCCACTTTTGTCTTGTGTTGACACGTTTGTCTACAGCATGAATGGGCCGGCTCGTCCGGGTCGTTACCACAATTTCACAGAAAACTGTCGTAAAGAAGCAGCTTGCTGCTGCATTTCGGACGGTAAGTGAGATATCCGGAGACCCATATTCCCTTCCCTTTCCCAATCTCTTAATCCCTTTTCTATAAGGTCGCCAACGCGCCCATGATTCTTCTAGTATTGAGAGCGTACATGGGCGGTGGAGATCACTTACCATCAGTTGACCCACTGCTCGTATGCCTACGCAATAAATAAAAAAAGGTAATAAATATCGTCTCCTTGGTCTAAACTCTTCAGGAGTCAGATCGTCCCAACCAGTGGGCTTTCATGGCCGTTTGAAAAACATTCAAGGTGTTAAGTCCCTCGTTTGCGAGAGACGGGCTGGGTTGGTGCCACCGCTTTGTCTATTTCTGCCGCCAAGCAACAGTGTGTAAGCACTGTTGTGTTCCGGTGTGAAGGACATTGAAGCCAGTGTAATTACTGGGCATTATGAGACTTAACACCTTATGTCTCGGGGTGACGAGCGCAGTCCAGTGTCATGCAGTGCTTTATTTAAAGTTCTGTGTGGCGTTGCTTCTGTTTATGAGCAAGCGTGGCGCTTACCATCAGGCGAGCGACCTGCACGTCTCGTCATTCAATCTAATAAAAAAAAAAAAAAAAAAACCAGGAGTGAAATAAAATACAGCGGGAAAATTAGCACCAATGCGTTTCCGGCTCTTAAAAGTAAGTACGTATTCAAAACAGATTAACCGCTATACAGGTTGGTGTATTAACGCTTATACAGAGTGGCCGGAAAACATTCGCGGCGACCGTAATGGCGCACGCAAAAAGTTAATGGACACCCTGTATCGGGTGGGGGTGATTCGGCATTTTGACTCGCCCACTTTTTTACTGTGGCAACAGTTTAATGTTGAAGGGGAGTGGTTCAGGAGTGACATATCATGGTGTGACCTGAAAGTATATTTGTGTACACTAGATGACTTTCTAATTATTGTTTTTTATAACTAATGAAGTAGGGTAAGTGACATAAATCAACGACCAACGGTACATACGCCTGTACTCCGGAATGGGGTAGGCATAGGTGCAATTAGGACATTTAGGGAAGAGGCGTAATGGAGGAGTAGGAAAGAGGTGGGCATTGGTACATACAAACGTACTCACGCCCGTAATCCTCGAAGGGGTAGGCAGAGGCGTAACTAATACACCCATACTTTGCCGAGCCTATTTCCATCCCATTGTGTGATAGGGAGCGAGTCTATCGCCACACCGAGCACAATTCCAGACTTCAGGCTGATACTAAGCATTTCGTGGTGGAAAAATCCAATATCACTTTTACCCGACCCGGGGATCGAACCTGAGATCTCAGCACAGCAGTCGTATCGCGTAAGCATTACAACTGCGCCACCAAGGCAGTCATGGCAACAAAACATCCGAAATAATAAAGTTGTAAAATAATTAATGTGAATGAAGATCAACTAATTGATTACGTTTAACGTTGTTGATGATTCGTAAATAACCAATGAGAGATTGGCGGGCTACCGAATGCATCCTTGACCTTCGATTGGTCGATCCTTTTAAAGGACGGTAAAGGTATGGTTTGAGATGCGCAAGCGCGACAAGAGACCACGACGAGCGACTACAGCGAGACGTCCGTTTTCTATGCAATTATATAGGTACAAAAGATGAAAAAATACCTACCCCTTCGGGGATTATGGACGTGAGTGCGCATGTATGTATGTAAGATGGCGGGTAGCGGGTGGATGCGGGCTGCTCAAGACCGGGATGGTTGGCGCTCTTGGGGAGGCTTACGTTCAACAGTGGACGGCAGCAGGCTGAGATATATATAGGTACGTTCTGAGCTATGTGACTGAAACAGGAGTGACTGTATCCATACAATTTCGCGTCGCGGTCTTCTGTCTCTGTTGTGTACCTCAAACCGTACCTTAATATACCCACGATTCCTTTGATATTATGTTTGACTAAATTTTGCTCGGGGCTCCTCCCGCGTAAACGGCCTTTACCGGGATGAAAGGTAGCCTATGTACTAATCCAGATAATGGTCTACCTGTATACCAAATTGCATCCAAATCCATTCAGTGATTGACTAAGAAATATCCAAAGTCACAAGCATCCAAACATTCACATCTATAATAGTTATTGCTATTAATTATTAATTTATAATTAATATGATTGCTAGACAGCGGTGGTCACTTACGATGTGGCCCACTTACTCACTCTCCTCTTCCATAAACAATGCCCAAACAATCTACATTTCAATTCAAATATATTTATCTACATTTACATATCTAATCGACATCTATCTTAATTAGAAACGTAGTAAATTAGTGCGATATCGGTTTGCGCATGAATCAATCAGTTTATGTAACTACTTCGCAACTTCATTGAGAATTCGACGCCGTGATTCGGTCTATACTGAAACTAGGAAGGAATGGTTTGTTGATATGGATCTTAGGTTCCATTCCGGTGATGTTTTCATACCGTGCTAGGACAGTATGCAATTACCTCAATATTGTTACGTTTTACATATTACATATGCACTCACGCCTGTAATCCCCGAAGGGATATGCAGAGGTGTAACCAGTACACCCACATTTCGCCGAGCGTATCTCCGTCCCTTATGTGATAGGGGGCGAGCCTATCGCCATACCGGGCACAAAATCCAGACTCCGGGCTGATACTGAGCATTTCGAAAATAGAAAATACCAACATCACTTTTACCCGACCCGGGGATCGAACCCGAGACCTCAGCGTCAGCCTCAGTCGTAACGCGTACGCATTACAACTGCGCCACCGAGGCAGTCAATACAGGTTTTACATATTAATAAATCTTATATGTACAAATCAAAACCAAGTAAGTTATAGTCATGTCACAATACAAAATGTTTTATTTCAAAGACTTTAAATGTATGCTAGGTACTAGAGGGGCTGTTTGGAAGTAAAATTGCGTCACATAACGCGGGAGTTTGACAGCTCACAAACAGGCAGCGCGGTATGGGTTCTAGTTGAGAGTAAGTGAGATGGTAATATTGAGTTACGGTCAATTGACCACAACTTGTGGTAGCCTTTTTTTAAGTACCGCGCAGCTTGTCTAGTTGTATACATTAAAGTCTTTGTTTTAATTTGACATTATAAAGAGACGTTTCTAGGGAGAAAGTTTTAGAAGATTTTCAACGTATAAAGAATCAATTTGTGCAGAAATTACCCATAAATGGCCAGATATGTGTGGAACTATTTCTGCACAATACAGTCCAAATATGATATACGAGTAATTTGACTTCAAATATTATTTCTTTAGTTTCTATTTAATGACAACTTTTTACCGGGTTATAACAAAAAAGTCACTAAAGCTACTTTGAGCCCTCTGACTTGACCTTTACATTTGCTGAATTGTTCAAACTACTGCCCGCTATTAAAGCGGACAATACTGTAAACAGAAATAGTGTTTCGTCAGTAGTAAAAAATAAAATGTGTACTTATAGCAATTTTAGTTAAAAAAATAAATTAAAAAAAAACAGGTTTAATTAGCCACTAATTTGGTATTTCAGCACTAAATTTATTATGTTTTACTCATTATTTCATTTGATATCCATATCTAGAGTTTTGTGTAGGAAAGAAAGTATATTCGCCATCCTGGAGCGGCGGCCATTTCGTAAAAATCATGTAAGTACGTATAACTGAATACACTAGACTGTATTTTCACCAGCACTAAAAACCTGTGCTAAATTCCAGCTCAGTCTGGTGGAACTGGTTTAAAATTTAAATGTAAAATTTGACCCACATACAAAAAAAATGAGTTAAATAATACCTTGTAATAAAAGCTTTAGTCTTATGTTTAACTAAATTAATTTCTATATATTACAAGGTTCTATTACGAGATACAAAATAAATTATTTCCAACGAATCAAATGACATAAAACACCACGCCAAATCAGCAACTATGAATTGAAAAAGGGTGACCGTCCACCAGTCAAATAAATTTAGAGTCTATTCAAGATAAAAGCAATTGAAAAACCACTTCGGCTTGTATGTGCGGGAAAGGGAGATGGGAAGAAAGAGAGGGAGGGAATTCAGGCCCCCGTCTCAAATACTGTCGAAGATTCCACTGGGCGGCATCCGTTTCCATTCGTATTGCGTCATGCCGCGGTGATATTCTCAGCTTATGTCATAAATTATGTATTTATCCATTGAACATAATGATAGTGATTTCGGAATATACGAAACTGGAAACACATTATGAATTCGGAAGATATTTTCGTGGGTTCAGTAGAAGTGACGTTATTTTTCTAAAGCATCGATAAATTGCCACTGCGCTGGCGAAGACGCATCGATAGCACTTGGTTACTTTCATTAATAGAAATTAAAAAGATGAACTGCCTCGGTGGCGCAGTTGTAATGCGTACGCGTTACGATTGAGGCCAACGCTGAGGTCTCGGGTTCGATCCCCGGGTCAGGTAAAGTGGTATTGAGTTTTTCTATTACGAAATGCTCAGTATCAGCCCGGAGTCTGGAATTTGTGCCCGGTATTGCCATAGGCTCGCCCCCTATTACATAATGGGACGGAGATACGCTCAGCGAAATGTGGGTGTACCGGTTACACCTCTGGCTACTCCTTTGGGGATTACAGGCAAGAGTGCGTATATGTAAAAAGATGAAAAACAAATACTTTAACTTTTTTCGTACAGAACGGCAATTTCATAGGTAAAGGCCTATTATATGGCGATATAAGGTTTAAATTTAGCATTTACAAGAGATGTTCAGTAGTTTTAGATACTCGTTGGCTTTGTAGTAATCCCTAAATCATTACAACTAAAACTTCGATGTTATGTTGTGCTAGGAAATATATAGGTATCGACTGAATTTTAAATCATCATCCACATTTTTTCCATACATTGGGCATCATTCATAAGCTCCATAGTTGAAAAAAGGTTATATAAACTATAAGGTACAATCAAATATTTTTCCCGAAAGAAATACGAATTTAGCGTGGTTCTTTTTATAGCATAGACCGGCAAACGAGCAACTGAGTCACCTAATGTTAAGTGGTCTCTACCGCCTATGTACGCCCAAAATACTAGAAGAATCATGGGCGCGTTGCCGACCTTTAAAGAAAGGGATAATTAAGAAATTGGAAACGAGAACGGGATTTGGGCTTCCGTATATCTCACTCACCGTACGAAAGCCACCAGCAAGCTGCTCCTTTACGCCGGTTTTCTGTGAGACACTGGTCGGAGATACCGGTCTAGCCGGTCCATTCATGCTGTAGACAAAATTGTCTTTCTATCTATCTGTTAATTTTGTTATGAATTTAATTTCATATTATTTACGCTAGACCAATTTTTCGACCCAGTTGGCAGGTACACTAGACGCTGAATTAATAATTCTTTCAGGAAAATTATTTTATTGTGAAAATTTACAGACATTTTTCATAAAATAGGGTCCTTTGAATGATGCCTAACGCCTAGAAGAGAATTTGAACAGTGATTAAAAATATATACGGTATAAGACATTCCATATTAAATTTCCGTGAAAGAAAATGATTTATAAGCAAACAGACAGACAGTTTTCTCTACAGCATGAAAGGGTCGGTTTTTTTTTGGGGCGTAAAGTCCTATTCTCGTTCTCCCTAACTTCGTAATGGTTTTATTGCCGGCATTGTTTTTTCACAGAATGCACGCAATAAAACGGTGGCGCAGTTGTAATACGTACGAGTGCTGTGCCGAGATCTCTGTTCGATCCTCGGGTCGGATAAAAGTATTGGGTTTTTCTAACGAAATGCTCAGTATCAGCCCGGAGTCTAGAATTATGCCCGGTATAGCAATAGGCTCACCCCCTTATCACATTATAGGACGGAAATAAGCTGGGCAAAATCTGGGTATACTGGTTACACCGCTGCGGACATCATCGCGACATCTACGACATCGCCCGTCGCGGTCGCTTGTCTCAGTCGTGCACCTTTAACATTTAAGAACAAAACAAAATATTCACGTTAGAAGAAAATTAGATGAATCCGCGTACTGTTGGCTTCGTGCCAGTACATCTACTAAGCCATTGAGCACCAACTTTATGATACATACAAAGAGCCTTATTCCCAGAGTCGGATTGTTACAAGATTGAGCTGTTTACTTTAATTTTGATCAGTCGTTGACCTTTCTACGTCTGAATACATGTTACAGTCTTAATATTCCTAGTATATTCTTGGTTGGCCTAGTAAATTCCTAATATATTCTAGTATACCTTTGCCTACCCCTTCGAAGATAAAGACTTGAGCTTATGTTATATTTCCGGTACCCCATAACCCATGTTTTTTCCTCTTCGGAGATTAACGCTTGAACTTATGTGTAAAAACAAAAGTTAATAATTTTGAATAATTTCCTCACCTAATAACATCGAAATAAGATGACTAGAACGATAACTCTCATATGAATCTGACAAAAATACGGCTCCACTTACGTACACATGCAACAAAACAATGACGTCAAAATCAACTTTATTTTATCAACTAAAGTGAATGTCTAAATATTAAATTTCTAAATCGAGATACGACGTTCTGCACTGCGCAAATAATTAGACGTATTAAGTGTCAACTAGAGATCATGAATACAGTTTTATGAATTGATGAATGAACAAGCTGCACAGACTTTTATAGCCCCGCCCCCTTGCACAGAGTTTTTGTGGGGTATTTTTTTTACTTGAGTTGCGTTTCTTGTCATATTATTTCGATGCCTACTTAGCGAGCGAGTTAAGCAACCCTTGGTTGCGATCAGTCTATGGATGGGTGACCGCTTAGTGGTATTTCAACAGAGCGTCTCCGTGCTTCGGAGGGCACGTAAAATGTCGGTCCCGGCTGTTATCGACTGATAGCAGTCGTTAAGCCAAGTCGGAGGCCTTCGGGTGGCTTGAAAAACTCTGACAATAGGTTGGCCACTAACCATTCGATAAAAAGAAGAAGAAGATGCTTACTAAGGTAGTATGCCATTCCGTGACACGTACCAGTCAGAGATACACGTTTTGTGATATAACTGCCTAAGTGTAATATCTAAACTAACTTCTGCAATAAACATACACGACGTAAGTCAAGTTGTGTATAATTCGCGGTAGGCGGTAGGGAGATACCTGGAAACATCCCGCGGGATTACGTCGTAAGAAACGTGTTTACTTATTTATTAGATGTAGCTGTTGCTTACGGCTTCGCCTGTGTGAAGGACTTTTTCCGGACGGTCGCTTAGCTAACAACACCGTGTAACTCGAAAATTGGTCATATGATATTGTCATTGGATAAATTGTTTTTGCCGCGTATCCAATAAATTTACACAAAAATTTAAACTAACCATATAAAGCACGATATTCAAATAGTTCTGTCACCGCGCAATTCATTGGTTACATCACACATATTCATAAAAATATTCAGTTTTATGTCTCTCCTGAAAACTAAGCTAATTTAACTTGCGCGGTGTTGTTAGATAAGCGACGATATAATCCTAATCCATGTAATGGTCTACTTATGCCACCTGGCGCATCTAAATAAGATAACTAGAATGATAACTCATATGAATCTGCCAAAAGATACGGCTCCACTTACTTATACATGCAAAGGTAACACTTATACACGCAACAAAAAATAATGAACGTTCAAAATCAACCTTATATCATAAAAGTCAATGTCTAAATATTAAATTTCTAGATCGAGATACGATGTTCTGCACTGCGCAAGAAATTAGACGTATCAAGTGTCAACTGGAGATTATTATGCACAGACTTTTATAGCCACACCCCTTTGCACATAGTTTTGGTGGGGTAATTTTTGAAGTGATAAATTCTTTAGGCGCGTTGAGCACTTTTTGGGTGAACAAAAATCATGGAACTCGCGTCGTTACCAAAAAGCTTCCATGCGCTATATGAATACTGTGTATATTTATTTATTTATTTATTTTATTTTATTTTATTTAAATAAACACACCAGTGACATATGCATTAAAATTACAAGAAATAATAACAATGTAAAAAAGAACTGATGCACATGCCTATTGAAGGTGTGTACAGCATTCGCAATATTATATGAGTAACATTTTATATATTAAGTTAGTAAGTAATTAATTGTAACAAACAATAAGACTAACATAAAAAAAATTGTAACCAAGTATGAAAATACAGGACAAAATATAGATAGATATATGTACATAGATATACCTCCGGGCGTTATTAGTATATATATATATATATATATATATATATATATATATACATATACAAAGAGTATAAGTTAATAATTTCGACGATACTATACTATAAGTTACTTAGTTTTCACTTGTATCGGTAGTCCCCAAAGACTGCCCCGCATGTTTTTTTTACTTGAGCTACGTTTCTTGTTATCTTATTCCGATGACCTGCCGCTATCCCGGCTTAATGTCAGGCTTCGGCTATTTGACGGTATTTGGTATTTAAGGCGAACAATTTTTTGACGGGAAAAAATCAATACCCGAGAGGCAGTACAAAATGCCTTTGAAGAGTTTGCTGCCTCCCGTCTAGCCGATTTCTATAAATTGCCACTGCACTAGCAAATATGCATAGATAACATGGGTGGTTACTTTGATTAATAATATAAATAAAAAAGATGGATACAATACTCTTTTTTCGTACAGGCAATTTCATAGGTAAAGACTTATTATAATAGTAGACCTAATTAACTTTAACTTTAATTAATTAACTGCCTCGGTGGTGCAGTTCTAATGCGTATGCGTTACGACTCAGACCAACGCTGAGGTCTCGGATTTGATCCCCGGGTAAAGTGGTATTGTTTCGCCGGGTCTTCTCAAGCTGGGTCGTTTTGGATCCGGTGGTAGTTTTAAAACTCGTACCGTTTCGGTAAATGCAGTGGTCCATACCGACTCAAAATATTTAATAATTAATAATGAATGTTTCCATATTACAAATACTGTTAATAATGTAAAATAAAAAGACAACAAATAAACAATTTAGTGTAATTGCCTAGTGTATTTGACGATGCTATGTATGTTATGTATACATTAGTTGATATGATTTTTATACATAAGTTTCTTTATTTTGTACTGACTTGTCATAAGCGCTATTTTAATTGCCTACATGATTAATAAAACTATTTCATTTCATTTGGGTTTTTCTATTACGAAATGCTCAGATTAACCCGGAGTCTGGAATTTGTGCCCGGTATGGCGTTAGGCTCGCTCCCTATCACATCGTGGGACGGAGATACGCTCGGCGAAATGTGGGTGTACTGGTTACACCTCTGCCTACTCTTTCGGAGATTACAGGCGTGAGGGCGCATGTACGTAATTAACTGAAAAGTGGGTAGATATTTGTTTACATATTTTATGACGAGCACTCCTTTTATGAACCGCAGCTCTCCCTTTACGCTGTAGACTTTCCCTTAGTTCTCAGAAATTCAAACCATTTTGAAGTCATTTTAGCGCTGTAAATTGCCTATTAAGTTTATGAATCGGTCCCTTTAGTAATTGGCAGAGCTAATTGATTAATTGTAACTAAACACGTTTCCAGTCCTTTATTATTATTATTTATTACCTCACAATTGCGCTATACCCATAAAATGTCACTAAATGCTTTCGTTTACTACAAACTAAGTTGGTTGTAATGTTTACTAAGGTATAAGAAACTTTATTAAAATGTCGCTCACCAGATGGCAAGTGGCATGCTTACCTATAAAACGACGCAACACCACATAATGAAACCGTATTAAAATGTCGCTCACCAGATGGCAAGTGGCATGCTTACCTATAAAACGACGCAACACCACATAATACTTTGAATCACAAAGCATTTGCAATCAAATCTGCATGGCGTTCGTCACCCCGAGGCATAAGTTGTAAGGCCGGCAAACAAGCAAGTGGGTCACCTGATGGTAAGTGATCTCCACCGCCGATGTATGCCCACAATACTAGAAGAATCATGGGCGCGTTGAAAGGAAAGTAATTATTAAGGGATTGGGAAGGGGAGGCGGATTTGACCCTCGGGATATCTCACTCACCGTACGAAACGCAACACCAAGCCGCTACTTTACATCGGTTTTCTGTGAGACAGTGGTAACAACCCGGTCAAGCCGGTCCATTCATACTGTAGACAAAACTATCTCCAGCGTGGCTCTACCACTCAATATAAGATGTTAAGTATAATAATGCCCAATCATTTCACTGACTGTAATATTCCTGCAAATCATAAACTAAACTACAAAAATAGATTCTCAAGACAGTATTAACGAGCCCACATGTTTCATAGTAAATATAAATTGAAGTACATGTTGCTAGTTACTTTACCACAATAAGGGAAATCAGCGGTGAGTTTTGTCGACAAGTTCCCAATTTATTTGGTCTCATAACAACTACATTTTGATTTCAATATTAAGCTGAACTACCTACATACTGAATTGTTAATTTAAATAGAGACGTAGTAAATGTCATACTTCGTATGTCTGCCTCGGTGGCGCTGTTGTAATGCGTATGCGTTACGATTGAGTCCAACACTGAGGTCTCAGGTTCGATCCCCGGGTCGGGTGAAGTGGTATTGGGTTTTTCTATTACGAAATGCTCAGTATCAGCCCGGAGTCTGGAATTTGTGCTCGGTATGGCGATAGGGTCGCCCCCTATCACATCTTGAGACGGAGATACGCTCGGTGAAATGTGGGTGTACTAGTTACACCTCTGCCTACCCCTTCGGGGATTACAGGCGTGAGTGCGTATGTACGTAAATGTCAAGTAATTATCATACAATCATAAAACAGGCGAAATTGAAGGTAAATGGATATTAAATATGAATCGAATACGAATAAAATATATATTTTTACGTAAATAAATACACATACGACTACGATTATGCGCTTAGACAATCTGCATTTATTTGCGATTTAGCACGAATAGGTATGCAATGATTGGTCTCCGGGACTCGTCAGGGACTTATGAGAGACATAAGTATAAGAGAAAGAAAGAATAAAGTTTATTATTATTAAATACATAACATTGGCAATTTTTTTATAGCATAGGCAGGCAATCGAGCAAGTGGGTCACCAGATACTTAACTGATCTCCACAGCCCATGTACGCCTACCATACCAAAAGAATAATTATGGGCACGATGCCGACCCTAAAGGAAAGGGAAGGGGAGGGGATTGGGGCCTCCGGATATCTCACTCACCGTGCGAAACGCAGCAGCAAACTACTAATTTACATAGTTCTTTGTGAGACAGTGGTAACGACCCGGACGAGCCGGCCCGTTCATGCTGTAGACAAAAGTGTCTACTGCTTTTATATAGTACTAATAAGAATACATTCCTCATACAGCTATTTGCTCCATTCCTGACTATGCCATACTGCAGCGCTTATTTTCAACCTAATTTCTATATTGATAGATTGTCGAAGCGCATAACATAAACCGTGATACTGTATATCTAAATCCATTTCATACAGCTGCAATCTCCGAAACAAACAATAAAAATGTGTGTTTTTATATCAGTCATGAATTTCCAATTTTATCGTTGGGTTCGCAGAATTTGCTGAGCCAACCAAATGTCTACATTCGAATAAAACTTAAGTACCTGCTATAAAATCTGGAATAGTTCAACTTTCTTATATTACAGTTTATCCTAAGAAAGTACTTGCATTCAACAATTTCATTTATTCATTTTGTACAAACAACTAGATATGCAGTCTTTATTGTTGATTATAATTACGTAATTTAAACAGAAAATCTATCTACCTTCAGTAAAATGAAAAGCGCCCGTAATTAGTCAAAACTTAATAATTCGTATAATTAAACCTGAAATTTGTAAACGCAAACTCCGCTATAAAAATAGAAACAGAGAGTCGAAAGCGACCAAAAAGAATGATCTCTTACCTGTAATTACACTCAAAAGGTTGACATAAAAACTCAAGCGGTTCAAATTCCAGCGTTCACAGGACACAGCACGAATAACTTAAACTATATTAACGGTATTGTGAAACTGTTTTATCGCGGTTGACAATTGTACTACATTTTTTCGTGTTTATTTGTTTTCGGTACACGGGAACGAGCGGGCGTCTCCGGCGCGGACCTTGGCAGACTGGCTGCGAGGGGTAGAAAACCCTACGCTCCGATATACTACGGGGCATAGAATACAAAATGATTTTTTGTGGAGAGGTGCAACCGCAAAATATCAGCGCCATAGAGGACTTTATGTTTCATATATTTTGTATGTTTAATATAAATAAACACAGACACGGAGGCTGTCGAATAATATATGAGTAAAAGTAAAAGAATATGAGTAAAATAAATAAATAATTAACTTTCTATACATATAGCAATTCATGGAACAATAATTGGCAGATAAAGTTAATTGACATCTCTGAGTGCAGCAGTAAGAGTTGTAAAAGAAAACTGTACAAAGCATTCTTTTTCCGCAATACTTACCTACTACACAATTAAAAGATGTTTTTTTTAAAAATTGGGGCACAACTATGATGCTTTAAGTTAGCGCAACAATATAGAGAGTTTTGTCTACAGCATACATGGGCCGGCTCGACTGGGTTGCTACCACTGTCTCGCATAAAACCGACGTGAATTATCAGCTTCTGTTGTGGTATTTATCATGAGAGATATCCGAAGGACCAAAAACCCCTTCTCTTCCGAATTTATCTCTTTCCTGTCGAGAACGTGTTCATGATTCTTCTTGTATTGTGAGTGTTCATGGACGGTAGAGATTACTTAACATCAAGTGACCGCCTTGCTCGATGTCAGTCGAGCAAGGCGGCTTGCTTCGGGTATAAAAAAGTGGGTAGTATAACAACTTATTTTTTGGTCTGCATAGGCAGCAATACGCTGAATTTATAACCATTTCCAAATACATACTCTTTGACGGTTTCCGGGGCGTGTTAGAGGGAGAAGGAAAATATGGAAAAGCTGCAGGTGAGAGGAGATAGTACATATTGACGGGCCGTAGTGTTGACCAACTTTTCTTTCGTTCAAATAAAATATGAGATGGCCACAGTGGGGCGCGAGAGAATGACATGTTACTTAACCATCACCTTATTATCGATTATCATTGAAGATGTTTGACGAATCGATTTGAAGAATAATATTAATTTGAAGATAATTTTCTCTTCTTATTGCAATATCACTTCAAGAATTTACTGCTTAATTATCTGTATATCCTTCAGAACGGAACATAATGCTTATACACTACTGCCTGGCTGCAAAAATGAACAAAGCGGTAAACAAAGCTACTCGCAGACATAGGGGTCAAAATTATAACACCCCTTTTTTGGGGTTTAAAACAGGATAATCAACATCGGGTAAGCCTGATATGAAATCCATGAGCCTAATGTAGTACAGAGCCTCGTTAAGTTGAAAACCTCCAAATCTGGAAAAAATGTTTTGTTCCCTTCCCTTCAAACACCAAAACCTCCATTACTCGAAATCTCAACCCTCTATTAGTCGAAATAATCAGTGAGTCCCTCCAAGCCATTTTGGTACATATTTCCCCTCCATAACTCGAAAAATATAATTTTACCTCTGTATCTCGAACATAGCAATGTTTTATTTTACAACCTTTTCATCTCGATTATTTGAGACTTATTACCTCTATAGTTCGAAGAAATTCTCTATAAGTCGAAACTCTATAACTCGAATTTTTTGGCGTCTCCCTTGATGTTCGACTTATAGAGGTTCTACTGTATAAGTATATTACGTCTATCCCGAGTAAAAAAAATGAGCGAGATATTTTTATAAAACCTAAGCCTACTTTCAAATGAAAATATGAATAAATAACATAATGATTGCCAGCTCCTAGTGCTGAATAAATAAACAGACATGAAACGCTTAGCAAATATTCCTCGCAAGTTAACGCAACTTTCCCGTGGGCACAAACTTTGCGCCAAGCAAATTCCGGGTTCGCTTGTATCCGGGATTATCTACGCCATATGTTTATTGATAAAATCAACTCCTGTACCGCCCACGAACCATAATATTATCGCCGAAATGTTGATACCGAAACAAAATCTATCCTATACTAATATTGTAAAGCTGAAGAGTTTGTTTGGTTGAACGCGCTAATCTCAGGAACTACTATGGTATTTAACATCACGCGCGGGTGGAGCCGCGAGCAAAAGCTAGTATTGATATAATAGTTTTACTAGTAAAATGAAAAACGCGTTTTAGAATTCATTTTTGTGAGCTATATGCGAGCAGTCAATGTTAATGTGTGCGACCGAGACAGGAGACCACGAAGCATACTTCAAAGCATACTTCAAAGTAATGCGGGTCAGGTGATAGCAACACGTCTGCTTTGTATTAAATTATATGGAAATGGTCGCTCCTGTCTCGGTCGCATACGTCAACACCTATACCATTGCATATAAAGCAGACGCGCTATTGTAGTCGTGCGTCGCGGTATTTTGTCTCGGTCGCACACCTCAAAACGCACCTTAATGGTGAAAGAAAACATTGTCAGAAACATCGTCAGAAAACATGCATACCATGAGAAGTCTATCAACCCGCATTAGGCCAGCGCGGTAAGGCCATACTCCATACTGTGGCCTAACCAATGCGAAGGCCGGTAACTACCAGCAGAAGATATATTAAATAAGGCTGACATTCTTTTCTTGCTGGATGGAGTTATCCTGGCTAATTCCAGGGTCCGCCTTCCTACAATGACGCCTCCACTTCGTCCGATCTTGACCATCCTCTGTAGTAAGACCGTTGGCTCTCATGTCCCCCTCTAATACGTCAAACCAGAGCCTTTAGGACCGTCCGCGGGATCGTATTCCTGGTACGATCTGACACAGACATTTGCGACCGATGTACTCCTGTAGTTCCCGCAAAGCGGTACGCGACTTTCTTGAAGTTTATCTCTCACGTCGTGGACACCAAGTTAAGATACACATTCATACGCATTCACGCCTGTAATCCCCGAAGGGGTAGGCAGAGGTGTAACCAGTACACCCACATTTCGCCGAGCGTATTTCCGTCCCTTACGTGATAGGGGGCGAGCCTATCGCCATACCGGGCAAACATAACAGACTCCGGGCTGATACTGAGCATTTCGAAATAGAAAAACCCAATACCACTTTACTCGACCCGGGGATCGAACCCGAGACCTCAGCGTTGACCTCAATCGTAACGCGTACACATTACAACTGTGCCACTGAGGCAGTGAGGCAGTGAGGCAGGCGGCACTAAGTTAAGATATTATAAATAAATTAAATAAATACACCCAACAGTCACACACATAGGCCTGACCCCACACTAGGTAAACCTGTATGGTTGGTAAAAGGAACTACGAGGGACTTGCGGTCCCACAACACCCATACCCGTGTTTTTTTTGTGAATCAGACAATCATTTAAATAAATAAAATAAAAGATCTAGGTGCGGGAATCGAACCCACGACCTCACGCTTCGCAACCGGCTACTAGCCCGCTGCGCCACGGAGGCTGTCAATTATAATTTATTATTATCAAAACAACGAAACAAAAGTAGTTTTCAGAAGAGCTATTGTGGCCACAGTTTATGCAAACTGCGTAAATAGCAATAATTTTCTGCGGTATATTATGCTTATGAACAATTTGGCGAAATTTAATTGCAAACGCATTATTCATAATGTGACGATTATTAACGAGCTTTCCACGTGTTTTATAGTGCATAATGTTGCATAAAATATTTATATTTTGTGAGTATTCAAATATTGTTTTGATCGCAGTTGCTCTTTTAATTCAGTCACAACAGTGTATTGGAATTTTATTCCTAAGTCTGGGAATTTTTGAGAACTTTTTAAAATATTATTGTGAGGTTATAATAGCAGCGATAGCTCAGGGGGGAGTGGTACGGACTGTCGAGGGGAAAGGCACAGGTTCAAAACCAGCGCCAAGAGCATGCTCTGACTTCTATGTTACGTGTGTGTTCATTGTTAATTATCGCTTGTTTTAACTGTGAATGAAACATCGTGAGGGAACCTGCGTACCTGAGACGTTCTCCATAAGAATTTTGAAGGTATGTGAAGTCTACCAACCGAAGGGGAGTTTCGAAGGTGTGGACAGTGGTCGAACCCAGAGTATACGAAAGTTTAGTAGTGGTAGAGCGCTGTAAACAATTATGTCCACAGCATCAATGACCCGGCTCGATTACTGTCTTTCAGAAAACCGTTGGAAGTAGCTTTCTGCTGCGTTTTCAGACGGTGAGTAAGATGTCCGGATGCCCACTTTCGAAATCCCTTAATCATTTCCTTTAAGGTCGTCCTGTCCATGATTCTTCAGGTATTGTTGATGTTCATGGGCAATCACTTTCCATCTGGTGACCCACTTGCTCGTTTGCCGCTTCTACTATAACAAAGAAAACCTAACTTGTAAAACAATTGTAGTGGCATCTGTTGAAATTTTAAACTCTCTAGGTTAGGTGAGAATGGTAGTGGCATACTCCAGTGGGCCTTAATTGGTCGTATGTCACGTCAACACGTCTAGCTAGCACTCTCTGTGAAGAGGAAAATGGCGTAAGCGTAAAGAAATGTAGAAGCAGTCATGTGTATAGAATTTTAAACAAAAAACAATGTAAACATTCATTTAGCGCTGGTTTCAGCATTGTTAATAATCTTCACTGCCTC
This sequence comes from Mimas tiliae, assembly GCA_905332985.1. Lineage (NCBI taxonomy): Eukaryota > Metazoa > Arthropoda > Insecta > Lepidoptera > Sphingidae > Mimas > Mimas tiliae. The sequence continues at coordinate 2,092,415 of HG995249.1, forward strand.
GGTGGCGCAGTTGTAATGCGTACGCGTTACGATTGAGGTCAACGCTGAGGTCTCGGGTTCGATCCCCAGGTCGGGTAAAGTGGTATTGGGTTTTTCTATTACGAAATGCTCAGTGTCAGCCCGGAGTCTGGAATTTGTGCCCGGTATGGCGATAGGCTCGCCCCCTATCATATAAGGGACGAAAATACGCTCGGCGAAATGTGGGTGTACTGGTTACACCTCTGCCTACCACTTCGGGGATTACAGGCGTGAGTGAATATGTATATATATGTAAACATCTTCAAAAAGGAGGAGATTTTTAATTCGTTTGCATATTATAATGGTCACGCATAACTCTGACTTTCCCACTCTTCTCGTACTCCATCGTTAGATGTAAATGAATTATCCTCGAGGTATCAAATACAAAAATCAACAAAATATGTTCAAATTTGACAAAGATATCAAGTAACATATATTAAAAAATACAGTCAAATAAATATCATTCTACTTTTGTAAAGTCCGTTAAAAATGCCAGTTCTAAAGAAATTGAGCAGCACTATTTTTCCTTAGACATACTCTTAGCCGAATCAATAGCTTATTTTGATCGAAAGCATGGTAATAGTCGAGATGAAGGCAGACCTCGGGGCCAGACAAATTGGACGTTCAAGGATTATTTGCAAAAATACAATCCGCGTACAGTCTGGGACAAGATTGACAAAATGAAGAAAAAAGGTGACTGGATTATTTATTATTCAAATGTTTTATACAGCTTCCAAAGTTTCGAAAGAGGATTTATTTTTAAAATACGTTTTATACTGTATGCAAAATGGTGGGGCTTAAGAATGCCAATCCATTACTTATTTCTTTTTAAACCTAGCACATAAAAATGATTAGATACGCTGCACCTGATGATAAGTGCAATGCAGTTTTTTTATAGTACTCGTAGGGGTCGTGCAACGTATTAAGCAACGTGACGCTCACGTGACCTCGTGATCGCGCATCAAATGTAGACAATACTAAGATATTATTAAAGCCTCGGTGGCGCAGTTGTAATGCGTACGCGTTACGATTGAGTTCAACGCTGAGGTCTTGGGTTCGATCCCCGGGTCGGGTAAAGTGGTATTGGGTTTTTCTATTACGAAATGCTCAGTATCAGCCCAGAGTCTGGAATTTGTGCCCGGTATGGCGATAGGCTCGCCCCCTAGCACATAAGGGACGGAAATACGCTCGACAAAATGTGGTTGTACTGGTTACCTCTGCCTACCCCTTCGGGGATTACAGGCGTGAGTGCGTATGTTTATGTATTTTTCCCTTCAACAGGTATTAAACTAACGGTGAAGCAAGAAATAGACCTGTTTATGAAAGGTATAGACATGACAGATGAATTCCTAAAGCTTAAGGTGAAAGACGGAGATGCTAAGTTACTAGTGATGAAGGATGGAAGGCGATGGCAGCCACCACCAGGTCTCGTGGAGTTCCCAAGGGATCGGTTCACTCTCAGACGAAGACTGTTTGAATTGATGAAGCAGGCGATATACCAGGCTAGAAATAGGATGGTGAGACTCTGGCAAATAATTTGATTTTTAAAAGAATTATTGTACAGGAAGTGCTTTTGGGAGAATACTGTATACATGACTCCGACTGAATAGAGTTTAGACTGAATAGACAGTTCTGTCTATAGCATGAATAGGCCGGCTCGTCCGGGTCGTTACCACTGCTTCACAGAAAACCGGCGTAAAGTAGCAGCTTGCTGCTGCGTTTCGTACGGTGAGTGAGATATCCGGAGGCCCAAATCCCCCTCCCCTTTCCAATCCCTAACTTATCCTGTTCCTTTAATGTCGGCAACGCGCCCATGATTATTTTAGTATTGTGGGGGTACATGGGCGGTGGAGATCACTTACCATCAGGTGACCCACTTGCTCGTTTGCCGACCTATACTATAAAAAAAAATAGAGATCGTACACATTGTGAAAAACCCACCCTTAAGCGAGTCGCGTTTCAAAATCAGACAGTGTACAAGTCTCTTGAAGGTTGTACATTGTATTTGGACTGTACTTACCATTAGCTGCAGTGTAGTCACATTGCCATGATAGGATAATAAAGTGGGGATACAAGCACATGGATAACCTGATGGTGTGATACCGCTTGTTAACACGAACAAAACCAAACGAATCGTGGATAAGTCTCCCATTTTTGGGGAGAGTTAGGAACATTATAAAAATAGGTGGAAGATCCCTTGAAAAGCCGTCTAAGTATGCACCAATACTTTATCTATTTATGTACACCTTTTTTATTGTTTAGTAGCTAGTAGTAAGACAGCCTCTATGGCGCAGCGAGTAGCCGGCTGTGAAATGAGCGGCCATGGGTTCGATTCCCGCACCGAGACAAATGTTGATGCGATTCACAAATATATGTTTCGGGTCTGGGTGTTTTCTCCCCGCGCGGCCGGTCATAAAAACTAGAACCAAATCTTTCTGTAACATGTGTTAAAAACATGTTGCGCCGACCCCACGGCGAGTAGGATCAGGGCAGGTAGAAGAAGAGAAATAGGTAGTTTTAGGTATAACAAAACCCAAATAAAAATGTACCTTTCATGCAAAGACTTTAATGTATACTACTAGACAAGCTGCGCGGTACATAGGAGTTGTACCACTAAGTTGCGGTCAATTGACCGTAACTCAATATTTCCATCTCACTCTCAACTAGAACCCCTATCGCGCTCTCTGTCTGGGAGCTGTCAAACTCCCACGTTATGTGACGCAATTTTACTTCTAAACAGCCTGTCTAGTAGTATACATTTAAGATTTTGCTTTCAGGTGATCATGCAACAGCTCAGAGGACAGTATCGCAACGAGCCCCTCTACAAAATGGGTTATCTAATGAGTAAAACTGACAACGCTTGCAAGACATTCTCCAAGGTTGCCTTCAGGGCATTTCGTGCGTGCATCCTAGCAAGACAATGGGTGTCGTACAGGCACAGGATTTACGACATACTGGCGACAGAGGAGCGGGTCCTCAACCTTTGGTTCACTGTAGAGCTGCTGGTTGATTTGATCAGGAAAAATGACGACTATTGTAAAGATATGTTGGCAAATGGAACGCAAAACCCAAAGGAAGATTGGGTGTTTGTTGATTAATTAATAATAAATAGGTAATACTTACGATAAAACATCGTCTATGTGTGTCCGAATTGTTAAAAACCTACATCTGAAAAAAAAAATATATATATATTATGGTTTTATTTTTCATTATTCTTTTATTATTTTGACTTTTGGTAAAAGAAGCATAAAAACCGATACTTATTTTTTAGTTTTTCATCCCCGATTTCAATACCTTAGGGCAGATTTTTTAAAATGGGACTAAAGTTAAGAACGAATGATTTGACAGCGTATAGAAACTTAATACGCTGTCAAATCATTAAAAATTGTGAAAAGTTATATTATTCATGAATAAACATACAGAAAATGGTGCAGAATTGAAAATTTTTGTTTTATTTCGTCGGTTGAAAATAAATCGAACGTTGAGCATATTAGTTGTACCTCTATCTACCTTTTAGGGATACAGTCTAGAATTTACGGACGTGTGTGCAGTGTATGGTTATTGAAGGTACCGCCACTATCAGGGATGGTAGACTTGATAGTGACGGTAGATAAGAATAATGATGACATCTACGTCAGATAGCACCATATAAATACGATCGCTACTGCGGGAGCTCAGTTTTGTCCGGACTGGCGAGGTACCCATAACTGAGTGTTATCCGTGTCCTCAAGTGTGGTGAGCGACAGGCCTGGGTGTAGGGGTGGAGGAGCCCAGTACACGAAACACTACAGCATGTAGGTGTAGGTCTTACAAGGTGGTAGGTCCATCGTATGCGAAAGGCCGGCTGGGTTGGTACCACCGCTTTGTCTATTTTTGCCGCCAAGCAACAGTGTCTAAGCACTGTTGTGTTCCGGTTTGAAGGACATTGAAGCCAGTGAAATTATGGGCGTTATGAGACTTAACACCTTATGTATCTGGGTAACGAGCGCAGTCCAGTTTCATGCAGTGTCTTGTTATTAGAGTTCTGTCTGTGTGGCGTTGCTTCTGTTTATGTGCAGGCGTGGCGCTTACCATGAGGCGAACGACCTGCTCGTCTCGTTACACAAGCTAATAAAATAAATGTACGTATGTAAATACATTTAACGATTTTAATTTAACACTAATTAAATTATGGATATTCAAATGAGTTTATTTCATTGAAATTGAAAACGATAAAGCGTGTAGTTCCCGATTATGCTGTTTATAATTGTATTGATATGTAAGTTCCATATTTTTGTCCAATTTTCGCTCATAGCACTCCATTAAACAGTGATGCCCCCACAGCAGCTTAGGACAGCGCGATATTTTCAAAATGGTATTAGGACATGATAAGGATATAGATAAATCACTTGTTCAGATTTTTTTGAGTATTAAGATTGAGCATTATATACGAAGAATAAATTAGAAGATACAACTATTTTAAAAAGTGTCCCATAGTGCCCCCCTTTCGCCAATTTTAGTTATTCTAACGACCGTGAAGAGTGGTTGACATTATTTTGGCCGGCATTGTATTTACCGTCAGATTTGTACAGTATTTGATATATCAACTTTTGAATTTATTTATAGTACATATACATACGCACTCACGCCTGAATCTCCGTAGACAGATTTATAACCAGTAGGTACACTCGCATTTCGGCCAGCTTATTTCCATCCCATGATGTGATAGGGGCCTATCACATCATGGGATGGAAATCGGACAGGCCTATTGGCAAACCGGGCACAATTCCAGACACCGGGCTGATACTAAGCATTTCGTGATAGAAAACCCAATATCACTTTTACCCGATCCGGGTATCGAACCCGAGACCTCAGCACACCAGTACCGCATACGCATTACAACTGCGCCACCGAGGCAGTCTCTCACTTATAATAGATATCATAATATTTATATTAACAGACATACCGATCAACTATGCAATGTCGCCTTACACGTATGAATTCTACGACGTGATACACGGAAGCCTCGGCTTTAAAGATCTGTACATCCAACCTGATTCCAATAAGACCGATGAAGAAGAAATCGATGATGAAGAACCAGCAGAGGAAACTGAACAAGCACTCTTTCCACACATAGACCTCATAGCTACTTCTCATGATCACGACCTTCTAGACTTCAACGAAATATCAAGAAAACTGACAAACATCACGAGAAGAGGATCCTGGGGTAATTTTTATGGCCACGAGGACCCTGAAGACTATATATATGGAAACTTCGGGAAGATCGAACCCAAAAAGAAGATGATGCTGATCAAAACAAACATACAGTTTCTGATCCACTCGAGGTATAAAGTGTATGCGACGTTGGAGGAGAGACACTCGTTCCGTGGAGACAAGAGGTACAGACTTGGGTACCTCTTCAATAGACTTAGGAGGTTGACGACTGAAATGAGAAAGGTGATATCTATAGCATCGTCACAAAATTCGTTCAACATTTGGTACAAAAGTTTGACGTCATTGATGAGACTGTACGAGCAAGTAGTAAGGTTTGATGTCGACATCAGGGATACTGCTGATTATATTCGAGCTATCTATAATACTGAGACTGCTGCAGACCATGTCAACGTTCATCAAGGTGGAGGAAAACAACCGTCTTAGTGTGTATAAATTATGATTTGTTTAGATAATAAACAAATTTGTGGCGATTGAAGTATATCATAATCTCCTTATTGTTCTAGTGGCACCATATGTACTTAGGAGTTGCGGACGCGAAATGGTGGGCTGTAGTGCCCCCAGTACAATAGTATAATGTATGATCCGAGATGGGTAGCACGGGTGATCGGTCTCGATGCTGTGTACGGGGCCTTCCGGTTCTAGATCAGGCTTTCAGAATCAGTTTGATTTTTTCGTTTAGAAAAATTACAATTACACGTCTCTAGCATATCTTGGGACTGAAATAAGCTCGGCGAAACATGGGTCACAAATATGACCTACCTACGTTCAGATATTGTAGATAGATAGATAAAAACGTTTATTTTGGCTACAAATAAAACACTGTATATACATAAACAAGAGGCAAGTATACATCCATTTTTGAAATATTGTACCTACTCCTTTGAAGCTACCGCTTTAATAGCATAAAGAGTACAGTCATAAATCATAATATTACAATAACGTTGGGGTAACATGATAATATTAAAAACATACATTGTTTAAAAAGAATTTAGACAAACATTATGGTTGGTTTAGGCTTGTCTAAATTCTAATATGTTTATTTTAAAAAAAAGTTTTAAAACTGAGATCTTCTTTAATTTTACTACTTTAACTGTAGGTAAGTATAAGCGTAGGGCTTACAAGGTAGTAGGTCCCTCGTATGCGAGAGGTCGTCAGGATAGTTACCACCGATTTGTCTATTTCTGCCACCAAGCAGCAGTGTGTAAACACTGTTGTATTCCGGTTTGAAGGACATTGTAGTCAGTGAAAGTTACAGGGCGTTATAAGACTTAACATCTTATGTCTCGGGGTGCCGAGTGCAGTCCAACGCCATGTAGTGCTTTGTAATTCAAAGTTCTGTATGGTGTTGCTTTTGTTTAGGGGCAGGCGTGGCGCTTACCATCAATCGAACGACCTGCTCGTCACTCAAGCTTATAATAAAAAAGGTATAGGTTATAATTGATGTGATAATGACATTCCTATGATTGCTTAAAAATTACACTCATCAGCTACTCGTAGGTCAGTGACGTTCCTTAGGAGATAGGCCGCTAAGTGGCACAGCGTAAGTGCGGTTCCGGCAGTAATCCAGAATACACTCGTCACTCAGGATACCCCGGGATCGTCTCAATTGCGCAGAAAAAGGCCACCGCAGGATTTTAGTCGGTGTAGCAGCGTAGCAGCATATAAAAAGCAGTGATAGCTCAGTGAGAAGTGGTATAGACTGTCGAGACGAAAGTCGCAGGTTCGAAACCAGCCCCGAGAGCATACACCTCTGACTTTTCTTAGTCACGTGGGTATTAATTCTTAATTATCGCTTGCTTTAACGGTGAAAGAAAAATCGTGAGGAAAGCTGCATACCTAAGAAATTCTGCATAAGAATTTCGAAAGATATGTGAAGTCTTCCAACCCGCATTAGGCCCGCGTGGTGGACTTAAGGCCTAACCCCTCTCATTCAGTAGAGGAGGCCAGTGCCCAGCAGCGGGACGTGTATAATACAGGGCTAGTATTATTATTATTATAGCATCGTAGGGATTTGGGGAAGGACCCCATCCAATGGTCTTTCGGATAAATACGACTGGGTCTGAAGGCTGGTGCGTCCCCACAACCATCCCTCCTCACTAGTTAAGAAGATGTCTGTAAATGGGATTTTCCCAGTGGAAAAAAGGCCAGTGACACGTACGCGGGTCAATTCATGAAAAGCGTCATAATAGCTTGAAAAAAATTAATAAATTAATTCAGATGGTATCATCCTTATATTTATATTGTAGCTCCCGTATAAACTGGAAATGAAAATTATAATTAAGCTAAAACTCATAATTAATTTTCTCTACAATATCTACATTCATTATGTAATAAAAATGTAAATATTACAGCGGTTATGTAATTTGCATAATGCTTTACAAACTGCTGCCATGAAAGGAATTATAATTTTATTTTGTAAGTATTATTCAAATATGTATGTATGTATATTCGCTATTTAAAGCGTTTTTGTTTTTATAAAAGATATTGTATTTATTAGTTAACAATGTGTTGTTAATAAATTTCATTAAGTATAAAATAACGTCAGTTGCAAACAAAAATACTATAGACTTTTTTGCTTTATATAAAATAATAATAAATACACTCATCAATCACATACATAATCCTGAACACAAGCGTATCGTGAGTATCCGGAACTACGAGGGACATGCGGTCTCATAACATCCAGACCCGAAATATCCATTTACGGATAACATAAACATTTACTCGGTGCGAAAATCGAACCCGTGGCCTTTCGTTTTACAGCCGGGTGGCTCTCAATAAACAAATTTTCTCTTGGTGAAACATCCGCCATAGTGACTCGTCTGACAAGTCATGTTCTGGGGGCAGCCAGTATACATCCAGTTGCTTAAGGCCGTCATAATTCTGGCGACAAATGTCTGTCGATGATGGAGATTATATTTAGACTGCACTATACTAATACAGTCCAGTGCAGCCACTTTGCCGAGCCAGGAATAATAAAGTAAAATTAAAAACGGCGTAAGGAAAGTAAGCTAAATATTGTGACCCTGCTTCAAGTAATAATCAGATTCTCTATGGAACACCTATCCCTACGCATGTATCGACCTCGATTCTTTTCCTAAACATTATCAATTTTATGAGAATTATCTAATTTCAGCACTCATATTATCAAACCAAACAACTGACATCGACTTTCATGAAGAATTTCCGGACATAAACGATTTATTTGTGTTAGAAGAAAATAATGACAATAATATTGAAAACATACCTGGAGTGTTCATCAAGAACATCTCGGTCGACATAGAGAAATTAAACCTGACGAAATTCGTTCAAAAACTTGAAGCGTACAAAGACAAACTGGGGTATGGGACACGAAAACCGAGAACCAGAGTAGCAGAAATTGATTTAGCAGCACTAGGAATTGAATTAAACGATACAAGAAGACAGGTGTTGCGATGGGATGGTGACAAATTAGCCTTTCAGCAAGCATCATTACATATGACAAAGCAAAAGACACTAGACCTCATATTGCAACTCATATACATGGCGAGGCACAAGCTAAGAGAGTTAGAGAATTGCAAATATTTCAGCAGGACCGACACCGGTTACCGCATAGCGTTCGTATACCGACACCTGAGGAGGATCTTCAAGAGAATGATGGATATTTACGCCACGATGTATAAAAATAAAACAAAATGGTTCAACCAAGATTGGCATCTGCAGTTGCACACAAAGGCTACAAAATTGCATGTAGATTTTGTTTATCTCTGGTGGGTTTTGATACGACTTGACGAGAAATACAGTATTAAGCAAGGAATAAGATCCCGGGTGCCTAAATGGATGTCGTTGACAAGGCCGACCACTACAAGGACACCAAGAACATAACATTAGAAACATCATTTGAGCTTCTACAAAGGGCTAAGGGTCTTAGTAACAAATCATAAATATGGATATCAGGGTATCGTCCTACAGTTTTTTCTCGATTCTCTGCGCATCTACTAGCATATTACTTAACATTTAATTATCTATGTTCTTATAAATTTTATATCTGTATGATAAATTACGCTGATATACTAAAATACATTGTGTTTTTAAATTTATTCTCGAAATATATATCTAGACACACGGCACGTGTGTCAAGCCAAGTTTCATCCCTTTCACATTTAATCCCAGGACAAATCCATGTTTTCCAAAACATAACAGGATTTTCGTAACGTAAAATGAAATGTTTCAACTAAACATTATAAGAAAATACAATTAAAATGCAATTAAATACATTAACACTTAATTAAAATATTGCAATTCTAATCTCTAATGGAAAAACGCGCAATAAAATTACAAATAAGTCTTCGAATTAAGTACACATAAAAATCTAAGTATTTAATCTGCTTGCGGATAAAATATAATTCAGAAATATGATACTATTACTCACGTTGCTTATTGGTGGTAAGTCTCTTTTTGTTTTTATAGCAGAAAGCCGTCAAACCTGCAAGTGGATCATCTGGTAGTAAACGAGCACCACCACCTATGAACACTCACATTGCCAAAGGAATCTTGAATTGTCGACCTTCAGAAAGAGACTGAGTTTAGAAAATGAGGGTGATATTTTAGTCCTCTATTTGCAACTCTACCTGCCTTAAATAAAAAAGGTCAAAATGAAAGAGGTCATGTCGCCTCATTGATCTAGTGGCAGCGCGAGCGCACTCAGGCTAAAAAACCGTGAGGGTCCTGAGTTCAAATTCCAGGTCGGGCAATCACAATCATGAGTTTGGGTTTTAGATTCGAAAAATCACACATGAGTGCTTGATATTACTATAAGATCGCCCTCCATCACATCATGAGACGAAAATAAGCTCGGCAAATTGTAGGTGCACTAGTTTTTCCTTTGTCTACCACTTCAAGGATACGATCGTAAGCTTAAACGTAAAAGGTCCTTAATAAATTCGACTGTATTTTTTAGATATCAAACCATCCCTATCAATAGTACTGCAGCCGGGCGAACCAGTCCCGGACGCAGGCATCCTCGATCAAATACTTACTAACAACAACATCATAAACAGCTCCAATGCCAACGACGGCTCTGTCTTCGACTTCCTCTTCGGTGACGATAACACCGCCTCCAACAAATACAATAGCGAAAACCTTGACATCAGCGTGTTAGACTACCAGAACATCCACAAGATCGTTGAAGTTGCCAAAAGAAACTACGAGGGTCGCCGTCAATACCGCCCGCAATGGCTGGTCGAAAGAGAAAGCTATTGGAAGGGACCTTTCTTCGTCTCCAAGGCCTTTGATATGATGAAGCAATCCATCTACGCGACCAGGTATCGACTGGACGCGACCAAACCCTTCAGGAAGCTCTTCCAATCACACATCAGCTACAACATCGCTATTCTTTATGGCTCATTGACGCAGTTAATCATCAAAATGGACAACATGTACACGCAGATGAGCCATTTAGGAACAAGGTCTCATTTCATATGGTATCTGATATTTTACGAAAAGATACTGGCAGCGCATGTGGATGCCACTTCCATGGTGCACAGGATGTTTGAGTATCAAAAACGGTGGGTCGAGGAGACACGGACGCCTGATTATGAAATAGCGTTGGAACAGGAGCATAAAGATCCTAAACTTCGATAAATGGATTTTAGTGTTGATTCTGTTGTTTCACGACTTGTATAGCAGAGGTTATTACTAAGTGGTAAGTAGGTCCCTCGTATACGAGAGGCCGTCTGGGTTGGTGCCACCGCTTTGTATATTCTGCCTCCAAGTAGCAGAGTGTAAGCACTGTTGTGTTTCGGTTTCAAAGGCATTGAATACGGTGAAATTACTGGGTATTATAAGACTTTTTCTTGAAATTAAACTATATGTTTTTTGAGTGGTAGAGCCACGCTGTAGACACTTGAACATAAATATTAGTTTTGAATCCATTAGAAAACCTAATAAGAGAACTTTTTAATAAAATTATGTTTTTCACAGATAAATTAAATTAAAATAATTCGATAGCAGTGATAGCTCAGTGGGGAGTGGTATGGACTGTTGAGACGAAAGTCGCAGGTTCAAAACCAGCCCCAAGTGCATACACCTCTGACTTTTCTAAGTTATGTGTGTATTAATTGTTAATTATCACTTGCTTTAACGGTGAAGGAAACATCGTGAGGAAACCTGCATACCTGAGAATTTCTTCATAAGAATTTCGAAGGTATGTGAAGTCTACCAAGCCACATTAGGCCAGCGTGGTGGACTAAGGCCTAACCCCTCTCATTCAGTAGACGAGGCCCGTGCCCAGCAGTGGGACGTATATAATACAGGGCTAGTATTATTTTATTATTATGTTTTTCATCCCTAAATACTGGTACCTAAGCCTTTTATAGACTAGTTGTTCCATTGGACGGATAGTCGTGTATGCGGAACCTGGAACGCGCAGTCCTTACCAGTAGCCTACCAGACCGAGGCAGGGAGACTGCGACACGAGACGCGAGACAGACGATAGCGACAAGTCCGCTTTGTATGAGATTATAGGGAAACTGTCGTGCGTCGCTGTGTCCTGTTTTGGGCGTAAACCTCAAAACGTATTATTATTATTAATTCAGTATTAATATAGATTACTAATATATATATTACTAGCTGTTGCCCGCGGCTCGACCCGCGTGAATGCCTATTTCCAAGATTAAAGTCCCGGTGAGAAACGCGCTATACAAAAATACTAATGTCGCTATTAAAAAATAGGGGTTGATCGTAGAGGGTTGAAAATTTATGGTTTTTTATTGATGTATCATAAAAAAAGAAAAACAAAAAAAATTGTCTAAAAAATAAAAATTAGGGGTGGACCATCCTTAACATTTAGGGGGATGAAAAATAGATGTTGGCCGATTCTCAGACCTACCCGATATGCACACAAAATTTGATACAAATCGGTCCAGCCGTTTCGGAGGAGTATGGGAACGATTGTGACACGGGAATTTTATATATTAGATTATTATAAACAGTATTAATGAATTGCGCTACACTTACCATCAGGTGTAGCGTAGTCACTTTGCTGAGCCAGGATAAAAAAGACGTTTTTTTTTTATTAGATTGAATGACGAGACGAGCAGGTCGCTCGCCTGATGGTAAGCGCCACGCCTGCTCATAAACAGAACCAACGCCACACAGAACTTTAAATAAAGCACTGCATGACACTGGACTGCGCTCGTCACCCCGAGGCATAAGGTGTTGTCTCATAATTACACTGGCTTCAATGTCCTTCACACCGGAACACAACAGTGCTTACACACTGTTGCTTGGCGGCAGAAATAGACAAAGCGGTGGTACCAACCCAGCCGGTCTCTCGCAAACGAGGGACCTACCACCTTGTACTTATAGAAAGACAGAAAAAAGATACAATTTATTTGTACAGCCGCCAACGCGCATATGAGTGTATCACTACATTTATACAATACAAAATAACATTAACAAAAATAAAAGGTCGGCAACGCGCCCATGATTATTTTCGTACATGGGCGTTGGAGATCACTTACCATCAGATGACCCTCTTGCTCGTTTGCCAGCCTATGCTATAAAAAAAATACAATTGCGCGTCGTGACTCGTAACTGTGACAGGTAGGTGACCACTCAGCGTGTTGCTGTGCTATGGCGTGGACCACAACACAGCGCTGATTTTCAGTGATCACCTTGTGTGAAGTACGGACGCCAGCCAACCGATATAATTATTTGACACGCTACTACGTGACGAAAGAAGAAAATAGTTAAAGAATTATTAAATGTAATACTGTTTTTTTATAGTATAGGTCAGCAAACGAGCAAGTGGGTCACCTGATGGTAAGTGATCTCCACCGTCCATGTACGCCCACAATACTAAAATAATCAAGGGCGCGTTGCCGACCTTAAAGGAACGAGATAAGTTAGGGATTGGGAAGGGGAGGGGAATTTGGGCCTCCGGATATCTCACTCACCGTACGAAACGCAGCAGCAAGCTGCTACTTTACGCCGGTTTTCAGTGAGACAGTGGTAACGACCCAGACGAGCCGGCCCATTCATGCTGTAGACAAAACTATCTACAGCAACCAAAAATAACCACCTAAATCTAAATAAACTCTGTGTAAATAAACCACCCATACAAACCCATTTATACAAAGTGGACGGCGTTGTGGTCGCGCGTTATAGTCTCTTGTCTCGGTCTCGCACCTCAAAACACGTCTTTAGCCATAAATATTTGTTTCGGGTCTATATGTTTGACCAAAGGGGTTGACGTTAGTCAGGCGGCCAGTCGTAGAAACTACATGCCAAGTTATTCTGTAACATACGTTAAAAAGCACGCTGCGCCGATCCCACTGTGAGTGGGATAAGGGCATATGGGAGAAGAGTAGGCAATAATAATAATCATTACGTCTATGAAAAAACTTTATTTTAAAAGCAAATTATGATTTTTTTATCACACCAGAAGCGCTCTAACAAACAGTGTATTTTTTCAATCTATGCACATAGTGTATTCTTTTTATTTTATTTCAGAACAGTTTTACTTACTAACACTAGATGAATAGAATTTATAATCATTTTTTACAGTTTAGTCTAATTCAACGAACTAAAGATAAATTGTAACAAAGCTGTGACATTAATTCGATTTAAAAATAGAATAATACTCATTCAATACTTTAGTTCAATTTGATAATTATTTATCGTAAATTATTCATGATGATTCAGCCATTGTCTATGGTTACTTTTGTTGACATCATATCTATAATTCCTTGATTCAGACTATAATCTCTTGTCTATAATAAACTTAGCTTTAAATTAAAATTATAGCATCTCGATTATTCATAGTAAATACTACAATTAACTAATTACTATTTCGTCAAATATTAGAAACTTTACATAAGTACAACCACAGTTTTAATAAAATGAATTGACCTTCATCAATATACATCTATTTCGAAGCTTCAAACAATAATTATACTATAAACAAATATTTCACATAATATACATGATATTTTTATTAGAACATGAAAAAAGCTGACTTTTATACATTAAGTTGTCTCAAAAACGGTCAATAATATTTGATGTAAAAACTGACACTTCAAATTGTCAATTTTATTGGACAACATATTATTGACACTGTACATGTCATTATAAATTTAACCTTAAATATGTTAATGATTCAAATTATCAAATGCAAATTAGTAAGGCCTACCCTCTTCATTCAGTAGAGAAGGCCCGTGCCTAACAGTGGGGCGTGTATAATACAAGGCTAATAAAAAACTGTTAGTCGAAATATAAACTAATACTTCGCGGGTGTTATAAAACGTATTGTATAAACTCGATTAACACGTGTATCTGTTGATACAAACCGAATTTAAAACAACTCGATGTGAACCTCATTTATATGGAGAGAATTTCTCATATGAAATAGGCGAGGATATGACCAAAGCTTTAATTTTCGAGGTTGCGGAGTGCGCTCTCGAAAAAGATATGTTATTTACGTATTGTTAATGAAGCTTTATTTGTGTAATAAATAAAGAAAATAATCACTTTAAATTTTACGTGACAAATAAAAAGCGTTCTTTTTTATTTGATTTATTAACATTTTCTAGACGCAAAATTGAAAACACTATTTACGTGTCACGTCAAACTAGATGTCTTAAAATTATCACATTCAAAATGGCTGCGTAAACACTAACAATAAATACCTATACTATGGAATAAGGCGTACTATACACATTCAGTTTACATCTAAACCTATTCGGCCTTATTATAAAACGTCTATTTTATTTAAACTAGGTTAAAACTACTAGTTACTGGAACCTATATTGGTAGTAACTAGTTGATATAAACTTAGTTTAAAGTTTTTATACATGTTATGTTTATACATTTAGTGCGTGGGAAGCAATGTTAAGTTTTTTTTATAACTAGTTGTATCTCATTGGAAACTGCTTTGTCTATTTTGATAAAGCTCTTAGATTATGTTAGGATTTTTATTAGTAAAAATGGAAGTCTATAGACAGAACGAACCTAAATTCAATTGAAATTCAAAATTGTATTTAATTATTAGGTTCCTATGGTATAAAAGGGTAGTTGGAGTAGATGGAGTATGTTTTTCTACCTTCACTCAAATGGATATAAAAGATATAAAAAAAATATAAATAAAAATTCAACTTTTGTATACTTATAGTTCCTGTAAGCCTGAAATGATTAGTCACATATTTAACATCCTGGTCTTAAAAAAATATAAGTAAAATAACGCCCATTCATATTCACACTATTTTATAGTAGATACTCATACGTCCCTTTTTGAACAGTAATGATTTGTATCAGTTCTTAAAAATAGTATACTGAAACTGATATCTGTATAAAACTCCACCTATTTCCTTTTTTGAGTCTTCATGCCCGGAATAGACGTCCGATTATGCTTGCGACAGACTCTCGGACCGAATTTATTCCTCTTAATTTCATCCGTTCATTTCAGTTTAATTTACCTGTTATACAGAGCGCACCTTCAGACAGTTGGACGCTGTTTCCGATTCGTATATGCAATCTAGATATCGGCTCCGATGTTTTTTGTATATTCAAATAAATGTATGGCACTAGTGCCTCTGAGGGTTTTATCAGACTATCGAAGAATAAAAACGGAAGTCTGAAACAATGTGACCCTAGACATGTACACTACACAAAATATCACAAACAAATATGTAGGTGACACTTCAACTTCAAAATACATCTGCGTCAGACATTTAAGCACTACACTAATTTATTCGATTCTTAGTCTCGCCTTAAATAGTCGGAAATTCTCAACTGAATTTATAATCTGAATTCAGAATACTCGAATACCTCTCCTCACGCATTCTGATACTTTAAAATTATTATTAACCTTTTAAACAAGCGCGGGGGCGGGTTGGAACAGTATCAGAATAGAATAGCTTGGCCAAGTTTTAAGGAAATCACAGGATTACATTGGTCGCAAATTTCTGTGCTAGAACGCAGTGGTTCGATACCTACCCTAAAAGCACTGGCTTGAAGTAATAGAGAAAGACATGAAAGCCAATGGTCTTACCACAGAGGATGCTCAAGATCGAGCAAAGTGGAAGAGTCTAAGTAGGAAGAGGACCCTGGCACTAAGCCAGAATAATGCCAAGCAGCAGAAGAAGAATATGAAAGGAATAGTGGTGGAGTTCAGCTTATTAATTTAAACAGATATTCTAGTTGTATATAGCCAGCCTTACATGCGCCCAGAATCTGTCAAACGGATTGATTGAACTCAAAATTCAAAATTGGAATCCATTACATGAAACCTCGCAAATTGAAATTCAATTTATAATTGAAGATCTTTCCAACCTTTTATTACACGTCAGTCCTGCTTCAAGCCATTTGACAGTATGCAGGACGCTTTACATACAAAGCCTTATTTAATCAATCTATATACACAATTAGTTATTTTCACATACCTACCGTAATCTGTAGCAAATACCACCTACATTCCCAAATAAACCAAAAATATGAAAATGTCGAAGCATTTAATGTTATAATAATAATGGAATGATAATGTTCAGTGAAATTAATTATGAATATTAAAATACTTACACAGAGATATCAATTGACTTTTATGTTCATTTAGATTTTTATTAGATTTCGATTATTACTCAGAGCCCTAAAATAAGACTATTTATGTAATCAATATTGGAGCTTATAGTATTTTCTGTACTGAGTAATATAGCAAGATTTTATTTTCACAAAATATCGTTTCAGCAACTCGAATTGATTTGACAGCGATGTCAAATCAAAGTTCTGTTAGTTGAATGTTGATTTGATCAGCCTTTCATAAACCGGGCGTTAGTCTTAAAAACGATCGCCGAAGCATATAACTTTAATAGTACTATTTTTGTATTTTATTTCGACAGCCTCTTTGGCGCAGTGGGCGAGTAGCCGGCTGTGAAGCGAGAGGCCGCGGGTTCGATTCCCGCATTGAGAGAAGATGTTTGTGTGATCAACAAATATTTGCTTTGTTTTATCCCAGAGGGGTTGGAGTCAGGCACACCACCGGTTATAAAAACTACAAGCCAAATCTTTTTGTAACATGTGTTAAAAGCATAATGCGCTGACCCTACTGCGAGTGGGATAAAGGGCAGGTGGAAGATTATTTTTATTTTATTAAGGTGTAGTCAAATCTTATAGAAACACATTATTACAACCAACACAATGCTTATTTGACGTTACTAAGTACATTCTCACTTATAATCAGTTTAAAAAATAAATTATCAATCACTAAAAAAAATCCAAACAAAAACAATAGCCTAGTTTTTGTAAATTAAAAATAAAACTATACAAATAAAACAAACTAAAATAATACTAACAAGGTACTAATAGAGTTTCACTATTGGAAATAATTTAACTGAGTGTTGCAACACTGATAGTGTTGCTACAATAAAAAATAAATTAACTACCACAAAGTAATCATAACACTTAAATCAAACATGATACACATTTGTAATATCAAAACATAAAAATCTCATAATTATTGTAAATGCCTACAAAATAATACTAATATTCAAAATAATTTCCCTTATTTGCCAAATAAACTTCAAATAACTATTACCAATGACTTTTCACATTCAATTAGCAACACTTGTTAGCCTGACAACCAATGCTGCCAACAGCTAATGATAACTGTCATCGTGCAGAACTACCAACATGATATGTCATAGACAGAGAAATAGACTGCTCGTTCTGTCGTTTCTTATGACGTAAGCCTAGGATTAGGCTTATTGCCACATCGAAATTTTTAACCCTTGAATTGAGTTGATATTTTTTCGTATTTTATTAAAAAAAATCGATATATTGAATTGATCGTTTTTTCGTATTTTTAAAAAAAAATCGATATATTGAGATGATCTTTTGTCATATTTTATTAAAAAAATATCGATATACTGAGTTGATCTTATTAATATTTTATAAAAAATATCGATATATTGAAATGCATCATCATACAATATCGACATATCTATGAAAAACTATCGATATTTTTCAGCATATCTACTAGATACTGACCGCATAATCGGTTTGCCACTCATATTTTTCTGGGTCCATATTACGTAGACATTTTTAAACCAATATGGTGACAAGCAAATATATTGCTCGCCTGATAGTAAGCGGTTACCTTTACCTTTAAAAGATCTTGTCTTATTTTGTATCTACCTATCCCTATGGGAAACTGGCGTGAGTCTATGTATGTATGTCTCATTTTAGAGTCATTAATGTGAGGAAATTTATTTGTCAGTTTATTTCTCTGGCCTATATCGATACACTTTCCAAGTTGGTAGAGCTTCATACAGTGAACAGTAGTACTCACGGTACAGTGTTGCCACAGCACGTGACAGGTGTCATGGCTCACGGTACAGTGTTGCCACAGCACGTGACAGGTGTCATGGCTCACGGTACAGTGTTGCCAACATAACAGTTCATAACTCACGGCACTTGACTGCAAACGGTCGGTATGTGTTGTTCATCTCACTGCGTCTTCGGTTTGTGGTGAGAAGTTTCGCACGCGAATACGAACGAGAATTCGGGCCGTTTTTGGGCGTAAGTAATAAATTCATCTGGAACAATATATATAATTATACATTAAAACCAACACCTGAATTACGGTGCATATCCTGTTTTCCTTTGAGGTTCCATTTTGCATTGTATTCCGTCAACAGATCTTAACTAAATTTATATGTGACCCTTGGCTTAAACACTGTATTTTTCTTTCCACTTGCTCTTATCCCACTTGCAGTGGGGTCGGTGCAACATGCTTTTTAACACATGTTACAGAAAGATTTGGCTTGTAGTTTTTACGAAAGGCTTTCAACCTGACGTCAATCCCTCTGGGGAGAAAACACCCAGATCCTCACCCAATCGAACCGGCGACCTCTCACTTCACAGCCGGCTACTCGCCTATTGCGTCACGGATGGATTGGGTTAACCACTATCGAATATTAAAATCATGTAAGATCTTACTAGGCGGAGTACGAGTGGTAGAGCCATGCTGTAGAAACTTTTGTCTACAGCATGAATATGCCGGCTCGTCCAGGTCGTTACCACTGTCTCACATAAAACTGACGTAAAGTAGCAGCTTGTTGCTGCTTTTCGTACGGTGAGTGAGATATCCGGAGGCCCAACTTATCCGTTTCCTTTAAGGTCGACAATGCGCCTATAATTCTTTTGGTATTGTGGACGTGCATGAGTGGTGGAGATCGCTTACCATCAGGTGACCCACTTGCTCGTTTGCCGGCCTATGCTATAAAAAAAAATATACAGACATATTTCAACCTTCCTTTATAATGCGTCGGTCAGATAATAAAAAAACAGGATTTATTTACCGCAGGTGATATTTCCCTTCTCGTCGACATCGGCCTGTCTGAATGTATTCTGCGCATCTTCCTGACACAGTCCGAGACAACGTGTCGCTACTTCTTCAAATTGAGTACAGTTCAACCGACCAGTGCCTGTACTGTCGTACAGCTGGAAAATAAAAAGTTAGATCTATTAAACTATTTCTGGTGTCGAAAAATGTACCTTATAATTATTATGTCAATTTAAATGTCCTAGATACGAGTAAAGATACGGGTGCAAACTCATCAAAATACACATGGTAGAACTACGCTGTAGGTACTTTATTAGAAAAATGAGCCGGATCGACCGGGTTAGTACCAGTGTCTCATAGAAAACTGTATTCAGAAAAATATCGATATTTCGGTGACATTTGGACGATCTATTTCCGCATCCTATAAAAATAGTGTTTTTGTAAATAATCATATCAGTATATCGATATATTGATATACCCCTATATCTATTAAAATATATATGGGCAGGCCCATTAATTCTCGACGAAAGTGTGCGCACTAGGGTCAACTTGCAAAAAACAAACTTTCAGGATCGTCTCCTTTTTAGGTGTACTTTCGAGAAAAAATCAGCGTCAAAATCGCCGACCCTATTGCGTACACTTTCGTCGAGAATTAATGGATCTGCCCATATATATAAATATCGACATATCAGAAAAATAGCATCCCCAACTTCGCCAATGCATCATATTTTTTTTAAACTATTCACTTTATAAAAAATAATTCAAACATACCTTGAAAGCATAAGAGAGTACTTGCGAAAGCGGCGCGTGCTGTAGAGACAAGAATATTGCGCACAGGAGGTAGTCAGGGAAGTACAATAAACCGCTCGACCTCTGAAATACAAGAAAGTTTGTCTTTGTCAATATCATAAACGCCATTTACAAGATAATTAATCGCATGACAGAGGCGATAATATTACAAAAAAATGCAATTTATGAGGTCGCGTCATGCAATCTAAAAACGTGAATCGTTGATGACAGTTTTCTGTCACATTCTCGCACATTTACGGAAAACTCTCCCAGTGTAAAGATCATTTAAACAGCTCTATGAAAAGTTATGCTTGGTTATACATACATAAAAAAATACGCGTCAAATTAAGAACTATTTCGGTTTTTGTTGGGTTTAAGTGTCTGAAGTACAATTGCCGTGTTCACTTTGACGAATATATAAGCTCATACCTGTACAAATATATCGAAGAGTCTCTGCATCCGGTGGTCTGCAGGCATGCCCAGCCTGGTCGAAAACTCTTCGGCAGACAACCAGCGGGACCGATCTTGAAGACCCTGACCAGCCAGGTGGAGCTCTAATTGGGAGCTCTCGAGACTGCAACGAGAATTTAATTATAATATGGATGATGAAACTATTTGTACAACGTTTGTGACGAAATTAGGTTTGAAAGAGAGAATATGAGAGAGAGGTGAGTAGGAGAGTTGAGTAGAGCGTAATAGAATGGAGGAGAGTCGATTAAAACGTAGGGTAGCGGAGAGGAGAGTCGATTAAAACGTAGGGTAGCGGAGAGGAGAGTTGATTAAAACATAGGGGAGTGGAGAGGAGAGTCGAGTCGTCTCGTCATTCAGACGAATAAAAAACACCTCGGGCCTGATCATGCACAAATCTAAATGGCTGTAGCAGGCTATGGCTCACCCAAGCTGTCCTCTGAGTTCGCTGACTTCCCTGGCCGCAGCAGCTCCTGGTACTCCAAGATGTTTAGCTCTTGCGATCAGTCGACAGTCATCGTATGTGTAGTCCAGTACCGGCACGCCAAGTGCTCTGAAACATCACATAGTTTTTTTTTATATACTTTCTCGGCAAAGTGACTACGCTACACCTGAAGTTAAGTGCAGCGCAATCCAAGAATACTGTCGACCAACGACAGACGATGTGTCTATCGTAGGTCGACACAATTATGCCGGCCTGCCTAATTGCTTCTTCACGCTCCGTTTAAAGGACCCCATATTATAGGAAGGAGGGAACACGTGTCCCGACAAACTATTCCACAGCTTGATGGAATAGTTAATACTCGTAACTATTCCAGTTACATCTGTATAGAGCTGTAGACTATTTTACAAGTAGGTCCCTGAGACCGTCTGGTTTGGTACCATCGCCTTGTCTATTCCTACCGCCAAACAACACTGTGTAAGCACTGTTGTGTTCCGGTTCAAAGAACATTGAAATCAGTGAAATGACTGGGCATTATGAGACTCAAAAACAAATGTCTCGGGGTGGCAAGCGCAGTCCAATGCAATGCATTGTTAGTCACAAGTTCTGTGTGGCGTTGCTTCTGTTTATGAGCAGGCGTGACGCTTACCATCAGGCCAACGACCTGCTTGTCTCATTCAAGCTAATAAATAAAAGCACGAATAGGCTGGCTTGCTGTTATTTCGTACGGTAAGTTAGATTTCGAAGTACCAAAACATCACCTCTCCTTCCAATGCCCATTTATTTTCTTTCAAGTTGGAAACGCATCCATATATTGTGAACATACCTGGGTAGTGAAGATCACTTACCATCAGGTGACCCACGTGCTCGTTTGCCGGCCTATGCTACAAGTAAAGTGTATACGAGCAGGATAGTCCCGTAACCTTTTTTAATGACAGGTCGGTAACGAGCAAGTGGTTCACCTGATGGTAAGTGAACTCCACCGCCCATATACGCCCACAACTCCAAAGAATCAGGGGCACGTTGCCGGATTGGGAAGGGGAGGGGGATTTGGGCCTCCGGATATCTCACTCACCGTACGAAACGCAGCAGCAAGCTGTTACTTTACGCCGGTTTTCTGTGAGACAGTGGTAACGACCCGGACGAGCCGGCCCATTCATGCTGTAGACAAAAGTGTCTCTCTACCACTCACAACAATAGGGTAGTTGACTAGATTTTTTTTATTATTTAATTCAATAAGTTACGTTACTCAAAATCTATTGCAGAAAGAGTTTTATAAATTGGACCAAAAATAAATAAGTTAGAAGCCATTCAAATCCTGTAGAAGGTAATTATCAAATGACAGACGAAGCAACCTTTGACGTCACTGTGTAAAATGTTCATTATGGTGCACGCGTGCAAGCGAGATAGTGAGATATCCCTACCCACACGCACCCACTTTTCCTCATACCAACATTTAAAGTCATAACTGCGGGCACATTTCTGAACAAATTGTGATTGTGTTTTAATAAAAGGGTTTCTTTTGCGTATCATTTTCTGTTGCTTATAAAATAATGTATAAAATTGAATATAGGAAACTACCCTATTGGTACTGAGGTCTTACTTAGCCATGACATCTCTGACGTTCCTGGCGTACAGTTTTGGGTCGCGTTTCTCCTCCTCGCTCGGGTAGTATACTGGCAGGAACTCTATCTCGCACGAGCTATGGACTTGAGTCAACGTCAGCCAGAGGAGTTTCAATCTGGTGGAATAGAAATTAGATTGTGATTTCTTAAGTTTACGCGAATATTACACATTAAAATAAAACTAGTTTATACGGATTTTTATCGCGGTTTAATTTTTATTTTAGTCCCGACGTTTCGAAAGCTTTTCAGCCTTCGTGGTCACGGGAGAGACTGAGGTGTAGGTCGTCTCGAAAAGTTAATGTTACATTGGCTACCTTCATTTTAAACATATACATTTATTTTTTAATTAATTTTAAAGTTACTTGACACTTAGTTAAGTTAGTTAACTAAAATAAAAATTAAACCGCGATAAAAATCCGTATAAACTAGTTTTATTTCAATGAGAAATTAGATTCTTATTAATCATCATGCCTTTTTGGGTTTCGTCCCAAACCAGACAGACAGAATTGTCTACAGCGTGGCTCTACCACTCAGAAACTACATGGCCCGCTGCGCCATGAAGGCTGCCAATAATACATAAATGAACTACTGCGCAAGCGAAATTTGTCTTCGTGCTCACGATCCCTGCGGGTATCTGTACTTCCTTGTGCCAGGACCCACCGTCTGCTGGACATACATAATAATAATACTAACCCTGTATTATATACGTCCCACTGCTGGGCACGGGCCTCCTCTACTGAATGAGAGGGGTTAGGCCTTTGTCCACCACGCTGGCCTAATGCGGGTTGGCAGACTTCACACACCTTCGAAATTCTTAGGAAAAACTTCTGAGGTGTGCAGGTTTCCTCACGATTCGACACTATTCTATCCTAGTTATAATTAGAGAACGGTCTATAGAGAACCCTGACATGGGGTTGTGGTTTGTAAAGCAGTAATATTGTAAATTTAACCAATAAACTATGAGTTAAAGTATTTATTGTCGTTTGGTATTAATAAAATAATAGGCGTCTCACGTAACTTCTAGCACATGTACATAGATGCTCATAACCTTCATTATAATTAATGATACATACGCTCCCGGGCCTTCCCAAGTCCATGTGACTGTGTCCCGCGCGTTGGGGTATCTGATGGTGACTGGCTGGACAGGCACTCCTGGATAGAAGCCACCAGGCTTGAACGTGATCAAGCAGGAACGGTTTGTGCAAGTGCCTTCCGGAAATATCAGGATCTGAGAATGATAGATTATGAATATAATTAATTACGTTTGTATCATCGACTTTCTTACTTATTTTCTACATACATTCGCACGCACTCACGTCTGTAATCTCCAAAGCGGTAGGCAGAGGTGTAACCAGTACATCCACATTTCGCCGAACTTATTTCCGACCTATGATGTGAGATAGGTGGCGAAGCTATCGATACATAAATTGTTTTCTAATGAATGTCGGGGATTATTAACGGTTAGATTACAGGTTGTAGCGATGCGAAGCGACTAGTTTAATGTGCGCTGGATTTATAAAGGCAAACTAGTCACGGTCACGCGGCAGACCGCAGAACAAAAAAAACTATCAAGTGAATCTGATTCAAGTACATTAGCAAGTAATTGTTACTTACTGTTTCCTGTTATGTTTATAAAGATAATTGTTTGAGAGCGTTTAAAATTTATTTTTTTATTAAAACGATCATAAATCAGACGAGTGATCTGCGTTATTTTAGTTTTTTTTTATTAGCTTGAATTACGAGACGGGCAGGTCACTCGCCTGATGGTAAGCGCCACGCCTGCCCATAAACAGAAGCAACATCACACAGAACTTTAAATAACAAAGCACTGCATGACACTGGACTGCGCTCGTCACCCCGAGACATAAGGTGTTAAGTCTCATAATGCCCAGTAATTTCACTGGCTTCAATGTCCTTCAAACCTAAACACAATAGTGTTAACTGCTTGGCGGCAGAAATAGACAAAGCGGTGGTACCTACCCAGACGGCCTCTCATATACAAAGGACCTACCACCTTGTAAAATAAAATCAATTAAAAAATAAAATCATCAGACAAGCGATCTGCTTTATTTTGATAAATAAAATAAAATAACCGTCGACGCTTACGTCACGCCTGCCTATTAACTGTAGCCACACCACCGAGATTTCATGAAATACAAAATACATTGCGCTCTTCACTACGAAACATAGATGTTAAATCTCATAATGCCCAGGAATTCACTGGCTGCAATGTCCTTCAAGCCGAAACATAAAAGTGCTTACACACTACTGTTTGCTGCAGAAATAGTCTAGGCAGTGGTGCCAACCCAGACGGCCTCTCGCATACGAGGGACCTACCACCTTGTGAACCTTGTGAATTTAACATCAGGTGACCCATTTGCTCGTTTCTCACCCTGTGTTTTAAAATATTTTACCAATATGTTAATGAGATTATTGGTGTATTACATTGACATACATAAGCTTACGCCTTTATCCCCGAAGGGGTAGCATGTGCAACTAGTGCTGCACCCACGTTTTGCCGCGCTCATTGCTGTCCCATGATGTGATAGGGGGCGAGCATATCGCCATACCGGACAAAAATACTATCCCGAACAATTCATGTTATTTTTCGAATTGAAAACTCGTACACAAAGAATGATTATCCAACCTGAGAATGGAATGGCTGTTCTCAGCCTTAGTACGCTGCCACTAGATCAATGAGGCGTTTAAAACATATTCGAAGTAAAAGAGCACCACAACGAGGGAGTTTCACTGACAGACATGACGCAGGAGAGGGGTTGTAGTTAATAGTAAGCGAGATAAAAATATTGTAATAATATAATGCTGCCTCGGTGGCGCAGTTGTAATGCGTACGCGTTACGATTGAGGCTAACGCTGAGGTCTCCGGTTCGATCCCCGGGTCGGGTAAAGTGATATTGGGTTTTTCTATTACGATATGCTCAGTACCAGCCCGGAGTCTGAAATTTGTCCCCGTATGGCGATAGGCTCGCCCCCTATCACATAAGGGACGGAGATACGCTCGGCGAAATGTCGGTGTACTGGTTACACCTCTGCCTACCCCTTCGGGGATTATAAGCGTGAGTGCGTATGTATGTATGCATGTATTATTATAATATTTAGTGGCGCAATTTCTATGTACCGCGCAGCCTGTTTAATAGTATACATTGGTTACCTATGTGTATCGAAATTATTGTTGCCAAAATTCCGAGTGTAATGAATCACTCCTTACAATGTGTACGTAAACACTACTATATGACCATAAATAACTATTATTGGACGCATGTTTTAAAACACGTGTTAATCATTGAATGACGGCACAGTTTTTGCTATATTTTTTGGTTGAACTGTAATTAATTGTTTTTTTATCGTGGTACGGCAATGTGACAAGACTACAAAGCACTTCTGATGGTATTTTTATAGCATACGCCGGCAAACGACCAAGTGTCACCTAATGGTAAGTGATCTCTACCGCCCATGTACAATACCAAAAGAATCATGGGCGCGTTGCCGATCTTAAAGGAAAGAGATAATCAAGGGATTGGGAAGGGGAGGGGGATTTCAGACTCCGGATATCTCACTCACCGTACGAAACGCAGCAGCAACCTGCTACTTTACACCGGTTTTATGTGAGACAGTGGTAACGATCCGGACTAGCCGGCCCATTCATGATGTAGACAAAAGTGTCAACAGCGTGGCTTTATTAAAATTCAAATTTTAAAAATAAATGGGATAAAATGTAGCAAATTCACCTGGGGCCAGTTTTCCTTGGAGGTGGCTCGCTCAATGATCTCCTTGATAGTGTTCTGCCTGGAGTTGGGGTCATCTCGCCACACGTACACGGGCTGAGTGTAGTTGATCAGTTCTGAAAAAATAAAAATAAAAGATTTTTTTATATTTAATTTAAAAATAAATCTTAAATAATATTTCTTTTGAAATTAAATTACAAATATATTTATTGTTAATTAATCATATAACTAAGTCATAAACAACGGTGATAAAACATAAAAAAAATAGCTTTTAGCATGTATTATCATATCAGAGACTAAGTTGACCGTAACTCAATATTACCATCTCGCTTACTCTCAACTAGAACCCCTATCGCGCTCTCTGTTTGTGAGCTGTCAAACTCCCGCGTTATGTGACGCAATTTTACTTCTAAACAGCCCGTCTAGTCTCTCTATTCTAAAAAAAGTAACTGGCGCCGCCGCCGCCGCTGCCAAAAGCTTGTCACGCTATCTCCTCCGAAACCGCTGGCGGTATGGGTTCGAGACCGATACCAAGCGATGCAGAATAATGTGGGGAAAAAAGTAAGATATGTCTCATATTCGTCGGACTTTAAGTTTTTTTTATTTTATGTTTTGTGGAAAAACATGGGCAACGCCATATATAAGTATTATAAAAAAATACAATTATGATAATGCCAGTCAATTAAACCACTGATTATTTCCCACGTAATAAATTTTAATCATACATAAAAGTTTTTTTTATTATATTTTGAACTGACATTATTGTGTGATTTTTTTCACAATTAAACATTTTAATTAAAAACAATAATACCTCATAATTATACTTATAATTATTCACCTGTTTTAAAAACAAATTCCTTTTTTATAAAGCTAAGCTTCAGATCTCTTCAGATGGTCACGGCAAGGCTCAGACGCTAGCGTCAACACCACACTAATAATTACTTATGGCCATTCCCTATATTCTGTCTATCGACAGATTTGGGTACTATCGATAGTGTTTTGACATATTTTCCATACAAAATGTGTCAAAATTTTACTGCCGGTAACCAAATCTGTTGATAGACAGAATATTGGGAATGGCCATAAATATCAGCTGACTATCGTAGAATGGGCTCCCATAATTTTACTCAATAGTACAAACGCGGCACGACTGTTTCGGGTTCGATCCCCGGGTCGGGTAAAATTGATAACGGTTGCTTCTATTACAAAATGCTACGTATCAACCCGGAGTCTGGAATTGTTCCCGATATGGCGATATCACATGTCACATTATGGGACGAAAATACGTTCAGCGAAACGGTTACACCACTGCCTATCTCTTTGGGTATCACATGCTTATGTATGTAGCGTGCAGCCGCGGCGTCACTAACGCCCGTGACGTAACCATCGCAAGACAAGTCTTTAAAATACTATTTAGTTAATCGTTACTAATAGCGTAAATTGCATAAAAAAATTGCGTGTCGTCATGGAAACCATGAAATCATGGAAGCGTGATACACCACAGTGAAAGCGAAATTGAGAAAATGCCGTGAGATTTGGTATTTAGAATATGATTTATGAATAAAAAGCGTTTGAAAAAAAACTTTTCAACTAAGCGCTAAAGAGATTATTGTAATTACGTAAACCAGTATAGGCATCGATATTTTCAGCCGCCAAGCAGCAGTGTGTAAGCACTGTTGTGTTTCGCTTTGAAGGACATTGAAGCCAGTGAAATTACTGGGCATTATGAGACTTAGCATCTTATGTCTCTGGATAGCGGGCGCAGTTCAGTGCCATACAGAGTTCTGTAATCCAGAGTTCTGTGTGACATTGTTTCTGCTAATGAGTAGGCGTGACGCTTAACATCAGGCGAGCGACCTGCTCGTCTCGTCATGCAAGCAAATAAAAAATATATATATAAAAAAAAAAAACTCAAAACTATTTTTTTTTCTTAATTTCACTACGCCTTTGTGTAGTGGTTCACAGAGTACACCTTTTTTTTTAACGTTGGGAAACCCTTTATGGGTACCGCCCCACTGCCTGGTCAGCCGGGGCGGTTATAATAAAATAATAATAAATACACCCAACAGTCATACACATAGTTAACCTGACCCCACACTAGGTTAACCTGTATCGTGGGTATCAAGAACTACGAGGGACCTGAGGTCCCACAACACCCAGACCCGAAACATTTGTCTCGGTGTGGGAATCGAACCCACGGCCTCTCGCTTCGCAGCCGGATACACGCCCACTGCGCCACGGAGGCTGTCATTATGTCCGACTCCCACGGACTAAAACCCAACGATTTTCCTCCGGGTGCGCTTGTTCGGTCGGGGCTGCGGGAACGCTTTTGTTCTCTTCCGCGGCTCACAGAATAATTAAATAAATAAATAAATACACCCAACACTTAACCCGAGATGAGCCACGAGCAAACACTAGTTAATAACACACGCTGATGTAATTATGCATGAACACTAATTAAAACAAGTAATTTGATATTAATCTTTAAAAACGTTATATACAAAAAACAAGTCACGTGTGTTACACGTTCATCGACCTAGCACGCAATCGTATACCTTCACACTTGAGCGACAAAGGTCATTACATATTTTAATGACGAGACGAGCAGGTCGCTCGCCTGATGGTAAGCGCCACGCCTGCTCATAAACAGATACAACGCCACACAGAACTTTAAATAATAAAGCACTGTATAACACTGGACTGCGCTCGTCACCTCCACACATAAGGTGTTAAGTCTCATAAGGCC
The DNA here is from genome assembly GCA_905332985.1 of Mimas tiliae. Lineage (NCBI taxonomy): Eukaryota > Metazoa > Arthropoda > Insecta > Lepidoptera > Sphingidae > Mimas > Mimas tiliae. Next base: position 2,121,780 of record HG995249.1, read on the forward strand.
CACTAATTTCACTGGCTTCGATGTCCTTCAAACCGGAACACATCAGTGCTTACACAATGTTGCTTGGCGGCAGAAATAGACAAAGCGGTGGTAACGGTGCAAGCCATGCAGTACTTTGTTATTCAATGTTCTGTGTGGTGTTACTTTTGTTTATGGGAAGGCGTTGCGCTTCCCATCAGGCGAGCGACCTGCTGGTTTCGCCACTCAAGCTAATAAAAAAAAAAACCATACCGAGACAAATGTTTGTGTGATCCACAAAATGTGTGTTTCGGGTCTGGGTGTTGTGGGACCGTAAGTCCCTTGTGGTTCCTGATACCCACGATACAGGTTTAACCCATTGTGGGGTTAAGACTGTGTTAATGGGTGTATATATAAAAAAAAAACTCAACGAGGAAGTTCTAGTTTATCATACACATTGATAGTTCATTTCACAACTAAGTGGGTTAAGAACCATGTACCGTGCCCAGTCGACCTTCAGTCTAGACTACTGTAATGAGCTGAAGGCGTGAGGAAGCCATAGCACAGCATGTCGCACGTGAGTGAAGAAAACGCAATCGGTTTCAATCAATACATCGGTAAGCGTAGGAAATTACAATTCATACCTACTTACTGACTTTTCCTTTAACTTTTAAACTAAGCTATAGCTTTTAGACGTAAAATAACATATATACATACTTACGCACTCACGCCTGTAATCTCCGAAGGGGTAGGCAGAGGTTTAACCAGTACACCCACATTTCGCCGAGCGTATCTCCGTCTCACGATGCGATAGGGGGGCGAGCCTATCGCCATGCCGGGCACAATTCCAGACTCCGGGCTGATACTGAGCATTTCGTAATTGAAAACCCAATACCACTTTACCCGACCCGGGGATCGAACCCGAGACCTCAGCGTTGGTCTCAATCATAACGCGTACGCATTAAAACTGTGCCACTAAGGCAGTTAATAACATATATAAGCTATACTATACATCCTATTGCTGGGCACGGGCCTCCTCCACCTAAAAAGAGGGGTTATGCCTCAGTCCGTGGTGGCCTAATGTGGATTGGCAGAATTCACATACCTTCGAAATTCTTATGGAGAACTTCTCAGGTACGCAGATTTCCTCACGATGTTTTCTTTCTCCGTTAATGAGAACAATAGTATTAACAAATACACTTGGAACTTTATAGTCAGAGTTGTCTGCATGCGAACCTTCGACCTCTGTGTCGATAGTCCGCTCCAATCCGCACTAGGTTATTTATCTCCAGCTTAAATACTGTTAAGCGAGTCTATTACCGCCCTTTCACACGCAACGCCCATTACCAACACAAAGAAACAATAGGACAAAGAACCGCCATAGATCACTACATAAATAACGGAAAAGCCTATTCGTCACTAAAGATTTGAATGTATACTACTAGACGGGCTGTTTAGAAGTAAAATTGTGTCACGTGACGCGGAAGTTTGACAGCTCACAAAGAGGGAGCGCGATAGGGGTTCTAGATGAGAGTAAGCGAGATGGTAATATTGAGTTACGGTCAATTGACCACAACTTAGTTTTACAATTTCTATGTACCGCGCAGCTTGTCTAGTAGTATACATTAAAGTCCTTGTTCGTCACGCCCTAAATGTATTTGTAACAGTATTCAAAGTGTCAATAGCGTATTCAAAACGTGTTACAGAAGCGTGAAGGTAACATAAAGGGACAAAACATGATAAAAGGAGTATTGTATGTTCTCTTCCTGTAACATACATATACAAGGTGGTAGGTCCCTCGTATGCGAGAGGCCGTATGGGTTGGTACCACCGCTTTCTCTATTTCTGCCGCCAAGCAGCAGTGTAAGCACTGTTGTGATTTTGTTTGAATGACAGTGAAATTACTAGATATTATGAGACTTAATATCTTATGATTCGATCCTCATAAGATAAATATGTAATACGCATTACATTTGTGATTTCTCATGTTTAATATTACACATTGAAATAAAATTAGTTTATACGGATTTTATCGCGGTTTAATTTTGTTTTGGTCTCCCGTGACCACAAAGGCTGAAAAGCTTTCGAAACGTCGGGACTAAAATAAAATTAAACCGCGATAAAATCCGTATAAACTAATTTTATTTCCACGCATTATATTTATTTGCGATCTGTGTCGTGGGACCTTAAGTCCCTCATAGTTCCTTGTACCTATTCCGGTGTCAGCTTATATGCGTGTAACTGTGTTTTATTTGGAATTTGAACTCAGATTACAACAAAGCACCATTGCTTATCTACCAGGAAGTCCAGTTGTAACCCGTACCAGAATAATATTCAATGGAATAACTTGTTGAACCGAAGTTCATGTTTTATTTATACCTCCCTGGTTTTTTGCAGCAGGGTAATAATCATTTTTATTTGATTACTTGATTTAGTCTATATTGTACTCGACTACGCCTGGAGTTGATCTCCAAGGCTCTGTGCAATTAGTATTTATTTTCTGTTATCTAAAATTAAGGTCTTAGACAATATTCTGTTCATTACATCAGCTTAACTATTTATAAAAGTAAACATTGACCGCTATCCGTAAGCTTGTAATAGTTGTTTGATTTAAAGATGTGAATGCAAGTGTATTAAACATGTGTTAGGCAGCGTTTATTAAATCGCAACACCAGACTGGTTGGGGACTCCCTATTTATCTTTTATCGATTGATAATGGAGGTGTCCGAGAATGTAATGCCGGGTAGATTGAAATAATAGCCGTGCAAGTAGTAAACAAGTTGTACGCCTGGTGGGGTGACAGTTGCTTTATAAGAGAGCGCTCCGTCATTGGCAGCACAGTACTGGCAGTGATGCGAGCGCTCCCAGTTCTTTGGGTTCTATGGGTTCTATGGGTTCTATGGGTTCTGTGTGTTCTTGGTGTTCTTGGTTCTCGGTTCTCGGTTCTCGGTAATCAGTCACCAGTCACCAGTCACCAGTCACCAGTCACCAGTCACCAGTCACCAGTCACCAGTCACCAGTCACCAGTCACCAGTCACCAGTCACCAGTCACCAGTCACCAGTCACCAGTCACCAGTCACCAGTCACCAGTCACCAGTCACCAGTCACCGGTCACCAGTCACCAGTCACCAGTCACCAGTCACCAGTCACCAGTCACCAGTCACCAGTCACCAGTCACCAGTCACCAGTCACCAGTCACCAGTCACCAGTCACCAGTCACCAGTCACCAGTCACCAGTCACCAGTCACCAGTCACCAGTCACCAGTCACCAGTCACCAGTCACCAGTCACCAGTCACCAGTCACCAGTCACCAGTCACCAGTCACCAGTCACCAGTCACCAGTCACCAGTCACCAGTCACCAGTCACCAGTCACCAGTCACCAGTCACCAGTCACCAGTCACCAGTCACCAGTCACCAGTCACCAGTCACCAGTCACCAGTCACCAGTCACCAGTCACCAGTCACCAGTCACCAGTCACCAGTCACCAGTCACCAGTCACCAGTCACCAGTCACCAGTCACCAGTCACCAGTCACCAGTCACCAGTCACCAGTCACCAGTCACCAGTCACCAGTCACCAGTCACCAGTCACCAGTCACCAGTCACCAGTCACCAGTCACCAGTCACCAGTCACCAGTCACCAGTCACCAGTCACCAGTCACCAGTCACCAGTCACCAGTCACCAGTCACCAGTCACCAGTCACCAGTCACCAGTCACCAGTCACCAGTCACCAGTCACCAGTCACCAGTCACCAGTCACCAGTCACCAGTCACCAGTCACCAGTCACCAGTCACCAGTCACCAGTCACCAGTCACCAGTCACCAGTCACCAGTCACCAGTCACCAGTCACCAGTCACCATTGTGACTGTTTGTGTATTGTTTCCTAGAAGCATTCAGTTTATTCAGAGTGCTCACGGGTAATAGTTCTAACACATGTATATACACATCTTCAATAATAGTTTAGGGTCACGGTTATTTTATATTCTTGAACACTGAAAATAAGAATCGCTAAGATTTATTTTTTGTAAGACCTTGTGCTATTGTACCTAATTGGTATTTATATCGCAAAGAACTGGCTAGAAAATTAACAAACAATTTCTTAAAGAGAGAATATAATGGCAAAAATAAAATCGTTCCCTAATTTGGCTGAACGGTAACTCTTGCCTCTGATAAGACAAGGAACAAACAATAAACAGGAAGACCCACCACCAATTCAAACCACAATACAATAGGATAATTCAAAAGTTTAGAAAGATAATATAAATTAGAACAATATGCTCTCAAAAGTAAGGATAGATTTCAGATAGATTCCAGCTAAGAAAGGATCGAGCCATGCTGACGTTCACAATACAGAAAAGATTCTCAAAGTGTTAGATCATAAGTTATTTAACGTACTCTCCTATCATGAACCACATTTAAAAACAAACGACCCCCACCAACCACCACTATGCCCCAACCACCACCATGCCCCATCCACCACCATCCAACCTACTTCCAACATAATTGTCCATGCTCTCCTTTCTGACAATGACGGACGACATCCTTGTAGCGTAGACGATGCAGCTGTCTAGGAACGAGGAGTGCGGCGCCACGACCAGGATAGGAGCCTCCTTGCGACTGGCCTGCCGACCTCGTATGGTGATGGCCATACCACCCGCCAGGTACGACATTTTACCGATGAAACATATTAGCGGTTTCAGGGACCTAGGAGGACAATGATGAAATTATGAGACACATAGAAAATAAATTACTATTGGTGATTCAGGTAAATTATAATCTCTTAGATAAAGATGTGCATGTTGCTGTATTTCACAATTTATTTATATGTCCTAAAAAGGAGAATATTAACGTATATACATCACAAAATTAAATAGAAGTACTAAAATAAATCATCAAAATTACACACCTAAGTCTTAACCAAATTAATAAAACTTTAATGAGAGTTTAGTGTATAGAGGGACGACAACATTTGATTTCTATCATAAAATTCTAATTAAATTAAGGATCATGTAATCATATGAGCAACGTTTAATAGCAAGGCCAAAATTAATCAATAGAGACCGTCTGAGTCTTCTGAAGACATACCAAAAAGGTATTACGCCCCTCAATAAATGACTATTATATAAAATCACATTGTCTTAATATCTATATTAAAGTCATTCCAAAGCACACGCTCGCTAAGCAAGTAATATATCAAAAGTAATTATTCATTATGTAAGATTAGAAACTTCTTTATATTCGGAAGTCTAGTTTTTTAGGTGTCTGTCTAGACAATCTAAACATTAACCGCTATTACATCCGACCGGTTACAATACTTCTTAATTTTATATTTCGAAATTGTAGCATAATTATCTGGTTAAATATTGTGTTAATAATTATTCAGATTGATATAGTAGAATAAAGAGTTAAAGGATAAAATCGTTTATTTATCATGTAGGCAATTAAAATAGCGCTTATGACAAGTCAGTACAAAAATAAAAGCAAGATATTTAGGCATCAGAAACCAAATTATCAACATATGTAGATATATATGATACATAGAATCATCAATAATACAACTAGGCAATTACACTAAACCAGTTTATTTTTATACATTAGAAAATATTTTAGTTATGGAACAACTCCATTAATGATATGAATTTCAGGGGGGGAGGGGGGTTGATATGGACCATGGGCATAACCGAAACGGCACGTGTTTTAAAAGTATAAAACAAAGTCGCTATATGTCTGTTTATTCACTTATTTCTCCTAAACTATGCAACGGATTTAGATGCCGTTTTCACTTGCATTTAGAGAATTCATTCCTGAAGGTGTCATGCATATCACGCTATGACTATGGGAGCAGGGCAGTAACATGCCTGCAGTGAAACCGCGAGGGACAGCTAGTCAATATAAAAAAGAAAGTTTTCTCATAAAAAACTCGAAAAAACCCCTAAGAACAAGCAATTCTCGTAATTCATAAGTGAAAGTCTCAAACTGTCGTTTCCACTTCTAATCACACGATCTAGCACACTTAGCGTGGACAAATGGACATATCTTCACATCGAGGAGTTTGCATTTCGCGAAAATAAATATCTCTGTTGTACTCAATGTTTACTCAAGACAGTAGACAGTGTTCGGCAGTTATTTCCTTTTGTTGACTTGTGCTTTCCTGTGTAATTTTATCAACATTGTGTGTCAAGAGCAAGTGGGTCACCTGTAACACTCATATACGAAACAAAATTTAATTAACGTTCAAAATTAACTTTATTTCATAAAAGTGAATGTCTAAATATAAAATTTTAAATCGAGATACGACGTTTAGCACCGCACAAAATATTAGACGTATTAAGTGTCAACTAAAGATCATAAATATTTTTTTATGAATTGATGAATGAACGAGCTGCACAGACTGTTATAGCCCCGCCCCCTTGCACAGAGTTTTGGTGAGGTCATTATTTTTGCTTGAGTTACGTTTCTTCTCATCTTATTTCGATGTTAATTCCAAAGACTTTTATACTACTAGACGGGCTGTTTGGTAGTAAAATTGCGTCACATAACGCGGGAGTTTGACAGCTCACAAACAGGAAGCGCGATAGGGGTTCTAGTTGAAAGCTAGATGGCAATATTGAGTTACAGTCAATTGACCGCAACTTGTAGTAACAATTGCTATATATCGCGCATCTTGCCTAGTAGTATACATTAAGGTCTTAGAGTTAGTAGAGTTTTGGTGAGGTCATTTTTTTGCTTGAGTTACGTTATTGGTCATCTTATTTCGATGCATTATTAGCTGCTTACTGTTGCATCTGGATCCCTACTTCAGTCGACCCTACCCTCCCTATGTGAACCGACATTCACCATATCTCTACATCACTTTGCATTTTCAAGAAAGTACTGATAGTTTGTAGTGATAAAAGTTTTTAATAGTCATGACTTTAGTCAAATCTTTTGATAAATCGTTGGATTTCAAGTGACTCGGTGGCGCAGTTGTAATGCGTACGACTGCTGTTATCCTCGGATTAGCCGGCTTTTAAAAAGGTCAGCATGGTGCACTAAGTCCTAACCTTTACATTCAGTAGAAGTGGTCCTTGCCCAACAGCGAGACGTGTATAATATAATACAGAGCTACGACAGCCGCCGTGGCGCAGTGGACGAGTAGGGTGCGAAACGAGAGGGCGTGAGTTCGATTCCCGTACCGATACAAATGTTTGTGTGAACCACAAATATTTGTTTCGGGTCTGGGTGTTGTGGGACCGCAAGTCCTTCGTAGTTCCTGATATCCACAATATAGGTATACCTAGTGTGGGGTCGGGACTATGTGCGTGACTGTTGTATTTATTTAGTACTAGCTTTTGCTTGCGGCTCCGCCCGCGTGAACGGCCTATTCCGGGATAAAAGTCGTATATAAATAAGCCTTCCTCAATAAATGGGCTATCTAACACTGAAAGAATTTTTCAAATCGAACCAGTAGTTCCTGAGATTAGCGTACAACCAAACAAACTCTTCTTTATATATTATATATTAGTATAGATTATTATTGTTAAAAAATTAAGAACAGTGTGGTGCAGACAGTAACGGTACGGGCAATATCCCGTCTCGGCAGCCACGTTAGACAAAAACATACTTTGTGTTTAGTGGAATGTTGTTCTTCAACTTTGTTGTCGTAGGTTCGAATTTTCAGTTTGAATAGGTACATTGTACTATAGTAGTGGATTGAACGGCATAGCAAGAAGCATTTTTTTTATGCTGTAAGATACCTATTCAACCAATATGCCAGCATTACAATCCATACAGTCTAATTAGAATAACAACCTTATTCATTAACGTTACTATGAGACCTCATAAATCATAGTGAACGCGAACCCATAGTGACGTTTTCTCTAAACTTCATTGATTAGTTTTTGGCGCTAAATCAAACTAATAGTCTAGTTTGATTTAGACTATCCTAAGGCCAAACAAAAAAAACACAAACCACACTCAAGTGAGCTCTTTACTAAGTGTAGATTTCTGTGTACATGATTGGTCTGTTTATATTTAGCGCCAAAAACTAACCAATTACGTGTATAGAAATCGCTACTATGCGTACGCACTCACTATGAGATCTCATAGTAATGTAATGAATACGGCGGTAAGCGTATTACAGTAAAAAAAAGAATGTAAAAAATATACATACGCACTCGCGACTGTAATCCCCGGAGGGGTAGGCAGAGGTGTAACCAGTACACCCACATTTCGCCGAGCGTATCTCCGTCTCACGATGTGATAGGGGGCGAGCCTATCGCCATACCGGGCACAAATTCCAGACTCCGGGCTGATACTGAGCATTTCGTAATAGAATAACCCAATACCACTTTACCCGACCCGGGAATCGAACCCGAGACCTCAGCGTTGGCCTCAATCGTAACGGGTACGCATTACAACTGCGCCACCGAGGCAGTTAATGTAAAAAATACATATAATATAATGAAATTCAGATTTTACGACGAATAAATTTTAACGAAATGTACTTTTTCTACTTTATAAAGAGGTAGAAAATCCAATATTATGTAAATATATATTATGTCAATATACACGTGTATTTTCTGAGCAAGTAAGTAAATATAGCAATTAGAAAAAGTGCAAAATACAAGTAAGCAAATCCATAAGCCGCAAAACAGATAAATAGCTAAAAAAACTACAACACACCTTTATAAAACGACACAAAGTACCCGAAAAAGTCTATCATGTTCAAACTTACTATATTTTATATTTGACAGCGGATTACTTACCTGTCAAAACCTAGACGTCAGCTGTCAAGTGAACAAAATGAAACAGCAATGTAGGCGCAGAATGCATGCCGAAAAACAATCTAAATAAAAACGAGCAAGCGTAGGCTTATATCGCATATTGGTAAAAGTAAAAAATATTTTCTCATTTTTACTATTGTAGTGAATGCAAAATATTTATTCCCAGTATTTGGCTTGTTTTTATGTTTTTCTGTGCATTATGTCTATTGTTAGTCTCTGCTTTTCATTACATATTTGCATAAAACGCAGTACAATTTAGTTTTTTTAATATTTCGCTGGGGTCTGGACGACTACAATTTGATTTCAACTGAAATGTAAAAAAAAGGATGTTTATTTCCAAACTCATTACACTTAATAAATTGAATTTGAAGTCTCCTTTTAAGTATATTATATACCTGTGCTAGGATACTCCGTTCTTCCTTAGCTAAATAATACAAGATGTGTATATAATACAGTATATACATTAAAATATATTTTACTATATTCTCTGTTAAGAGTTATTCCATAATCATTCATACATAAAGACTCAAGCTTGTTTCCCATAACTGTAGGCAGAGACAATAGATCTACATTTTAGTATACTCATATTTAGCCACTAGTCATTTTATTTATTTACCAATACTCGTACAGGCCTTAAGACATTAGACAATCAATACGACAATTAACAACAAACTTAATCTGAGTTACGTGAGCATTGCGTACTTTCATTTTCTCTAGACTTTAATTCTATAGTAAACATAGAGCGTAATCTTTATTTAAAAAGGCTTTTATTACATTTTTTTTAAATAAAATAAGAAATATGTCATTTGAAAATATAAAAATATCACATTCCAATGGTGAGGCCTACGACCCAAGGCACCGGTGATTAGAACCTGAGAGTGATCGAATATTTTGATCGAATCAATTACATAATTATCTGTATTGATTGGTACTTTAATAGCCGTTCCCAATATTCTGTCTATCGACAGATTTGCTTACTGGCAGTAAAATTTTGACACATTTTGTATGGAAGATCTGTCAAAATACTATTGATAGTAAGCGAATCTATATTTAATAGAACAAGGGAACACAACAACACAACAATAGGGAACAGCCATAATACTATTCATCACATGTTCTCAGGTGATGAATTGATAATAAATTAGGAGTCACTATAAATTAAGCTACCAGTTTAATCCACTTAATATTTTAATTAATCTTAAGTTGTAACAAGCCTGACATCTGAAGTCGCACGGAGTTTTACCTGCCCATTTTTTGCAACAGAATGTATAATTTGAGGTCAAAAGTCTCACACGGCAAAATAAGAGCAATCAAGTCATTAAATAATTTTGAATAACAGTTTAATGTTATTTAATTTAGGGGGTCGGAAATTATACGAAAGAAACTAAGCAACGTTCAAATTAAAGATTCCGGCGCTAGTAGCTAGTCAGTTTGACTGGTTTTGTTTTAGACGTTTTTTTGCCGTGTTCACGATGGGGGTTAGTAAACTCAGTCGGATCTGTGATCCCTTATTTTTCTCTGATACTTCCGTTACTTCCGAATTTGATCAAAATTAAAATTGAACCCATAAGATAATTCAAAAACAATAAGACAAAACACTATTGAAAGTTTTCAAATTGTAACTTTACTATGCATAAATAAATACTTCAATAACATTTAATCTAATGATACTAAATGCTCACGTAACCCTCAAAAACCTACGTCCAATGAACGGCAGACGAGCTGTATCTGCCTTTGCGACCACACTGGGCGCGCCCAAACCCACGATGGCTATAGCGTCGAAGAACGTGGAGTGGGGTGCCATGACGACCACGGGGGCGTCCCGGGAGTTCGACGGCGCGTGTTGCTTGCCCCGGACCTTGACGCGGTGGAAACCAGCTGCTACCACCACCAGCCTCATCAGGGATAGGATGGAGAAGCGGAGTTTGCTGTTGAGAGAAAGTTAGGTTAGTTTGGAGGGTAACAGATAATTAGTGTTCAGGTCTAAGCCAGCTACCACCACCAGTTGCATCAGGGATAGGATGGACAATGGGTTAATTAGGGTCCAATTCCACACCAGTCACCACCACCAGGAATAGGGTGGAGAAGCGGAATTTGCTGTTGGGAAAGTTGGGTTAGTTCGGACGATTTCAAATAATTCAGTTAAGGACCAAACCAGCTAAGTACTGCCATCGTCCTCATCAAGAAGATAGAAAAGCGGATTTTGCTGTTGTATGAACATTTGGTTGGCCAAGTATTTGCAAACATAAAGTTATTATTACCATCGTTGGTCAAGTCCAAACTAGTAATCACCATAAGTCGTATGAGGAAAAAAGTTGTGAGGAAGTTAAGTCGGTTTAGACGGTATTTGGTCATTATGATCATTGTTTGGATTCATCTAGTGATCAGTTGATACAAGATCAAAATACGAAGTTTGCTGAAATATATAGCGATCATGACGTAATCTAAAACAACACGTCCCGTCACTCAATTTATTAGTCCAGAGGTCCAAAGCGGTCCAGAGTCTAGAATTTGACGGAATGTGTCATTTAAACATAATTTTGGCTATACCAGAAAACAAGGTTATACCTTAGATTTAGCCTTAAATTCGTCGAAAAATAAATATCCTGAAAAAAATAATTTTAGATATCATATTTCACAAGTGTAAAAGTTAAGATAGTTTCCAACAATTTCAATTTTCATACTTATCATCTGTTACCTAGAGATATTAATGTAGTAGATATTTGATTTGATACTATTAATTCTATGTTGAGAATACTTAATTATAGCATATTGTGATGCTAGATTAGATCGCGACGAGCCCTAACAGGATATTAGCAAAATCGCCGATGAAACGGTGGGACCAAGAGACAACAAAAAAAAGAAAAGTTAAAAACTTAAATAGTGATTTCTTAGGTTTACGCGAATATTACACATTGAAATAAAACTACTACTTTATACGGATTTTATCTGTCTCTCCCGTGACCACGAAGGCTGAAAAGCTTTCGAAACGTCGGGACTAAAATAAAAATTAAACCGCGATAAAATCCGATAAACAAGTTAAACACTTAAAACCGAGAAATAACGAGATGGTGCTGAGCTCCTAGTAGTATAACATATCTTTATTCGTCCAACGTTTGAAATATTCATTTTCCTCTATATCTCTTGTTATATTTTAAAACATGACAAATTAATGGATACCTCATTTATCAAAATCGATTTACTATTGTAGACTGTCCTAGGCAATAAACTATCTCACAAACATTCATAATAATATATACTGAGTCATAATAATTATGGGTTGCGTGTTGTAATTTATCGATTAAAACTCTTTTAAATAATAGGTATTTAGTGTTTACCTATGAAATTGCCATTGTGTACGAAAAAAGTTAAAGTATTTTATCTTTTGTATTTCTATTAATTTAAGTAAACCACTTGGAGAAACTCATCGTGGTTGGGAACACACAAGGAAAACGCTCCCGTGGTCGATCCCTAACACGATAGATGGACCAGATCAGAGACTCATCAGCTGCCGGGTTCCATAAAGTTGTGAGAGATGCGATGAACAGAAGACGATGGATATCATCCGATCGAAATGCGGGCCATCCGATTATGACCACGATCCTCAGTCATGAGGGGCCGACTATAGAGTGAGAGAACACATGCTATCGACGCATCTTTGCCAGTCCTAAGCGATTTATCGATGCCTTTCTTGAAGAAATCGGCTGTACGGAAGGCAACAAACTCTTCAAATGCATTTTGTACTGCATCTCGGGTATTTTTTTTTCGCCAAAAATGTCCAAATTACATATCATATACATACATATACCAACTCACGCCGAAGAGGTAGGCAGTACACCCACATTTCGATGTGGTAGGGCGCGAACCTATCGCCATACCGGGCACTATATCAGACTCCGGGCTAATACTGAGCTTTTTCATAATAGAAAAATACAATATGATTTTTACCCGACCCGGGGATCAAACCTGAGACAGAGAGAGTCAGCATCAGTCGTAACACGAACGCATTACAACTGCGCCACCGAGGCAGTCGAGTCAGTCTTTACCTATCATATTTAGGTATAATTATTTTCGACTTATATAATTTATATTCCCGTGTACCATGTCATGGTCATCCATCTAATTTTTTTGTACAATTAGTGTCGCGCTGCGTGACCTAACCTTCGTTACCTAATGACTAGTTTTTCAGCAAGATTTCCTAACTTTGTATTATTATAAGCTTAGAATTGACAGCCTCCGTGGCGCAGCGGGCGAGTAGCCGGCAGCGAAGCGAGAGGCCGTGGGTTCGATTCCCACACTGAGACAAATGTTTGTGTGAACCACAAATATTGGTCTCGGGTCTGGGTGTTGTGGGACCGCAAGTCCTTCGTAGTTCCTGATACCCACGACACAGGTTTACCTAGTGTGGGGTCAGGACTATGTGTGTGACTGTTGGGTGTATTTATTTATTTATTAATTATAAGTATAATTTAGTATTATTTAAATTTCCAGAATATTTTAAGCGATAAGTAAATTCTATAATGAACAATCCCATTTATTTTTTGATTTTGGCAGCGTCCGTGACGTAGCGGGCGAGATCCGATTGCGAAGCGTGAGGCCGTGGGTTCGATTACCGCACCTAGTCAAATGTTTGTCTGGTCTGGGTGTTGTGGAACCGCAAGTCCCTTTTAGTTCCTGATAACCACGATACAGGTTAACCTAGTGTGGGGTCAGGAATATGTGTGTGACTGTAAAACCCTTGTATTTAATTATTTATCAAATGCTGACATTTGTCAATAATAAAGGCCCTATTCGTCTAGCGAATAAAACCAAAGTTCTAAAGGCTAGCTCGCACTGCGAATAAATAAATGATTTTCTATCTCAATTACATTTAGAATGATATGGATGGACACACACTTGGAATATATAATACATACATCATAAACAGATAAATACCTCAAACGTAACTGTTCTAAGCATATTAAAATACATCAAAGTTAATAAAAAATAATTGCCTCGAGCACAAACATTAAAGTCAATCGATGCTTAATTGAACGGTTCTAATAAACTATAGCTATGTATGGTTAATATTTTTTTAAGTACTAGTGCTTTTTGAAGTGAAACCTTCTTTAGGCGCGTTGAGCACTTTTTGGGTGAACAAAAATCATGGAACTCGCGTCATCGTCACCGAACGCTTCCCATGAGCTATATGTATACTGTGTATATATGAGTACTTTTTGGGGTGAACAAAAAGCGTGAAACTCGCGTCATCGTCACCAAACGCTTTCCACGAGCTATATGCATACCGTGTATTATGTACATATATATACCTCCGTGCGTTATTAGTATACATTATATATATATACAAAGAGTAAATATCTCTACATATATATTAAATTGGTCATTAACACTTCTTTACAAACCAAAAATAATTCAATAATAATATAATCAATAATCTAATAGCTCGAGGATACAATTCACAAGTGACAGTGGTAACGACCCGGTCGAGCCCCCCATTCTTGGTGGAAAAACTGTCTACAGCATGGCACTACCATTAACGTTTCAATAACCCAGCTCCATCTTCCAATACCATTTCATTAACATCCAAACTTTCGCATGTACATACTAGGGGATAAGTCCCCTAGGCGATAGGCCGTCTGGGTTGGCACCACCGCTTTGTTTATTTCTGCCGCCAAGCAGCTGTATGTTATCACTGTAGTGTTCCGGTTTGAGATTTAACATCTTATGTTTCGGGATGACGAACGCAGACCAGAATTATGTAGTGTAGTTCAAAGTTGTGGCGTTTCTTCTGTTTATAGGCAGGTGGGCGCTTACCATCAGGCGAGCAGCTCGTCTCGTCATTCAAGCTAATAAAAACAAAACACAGCGGAATTATACTACAACACACACCTACGACACCCTCCGTGGCGCAGCAGGTTCGATTCCCGCACTGAGACAAATGATCGTGCGATCCACAAAAAATTGTTTCGGGTCTGGGTGTTGTGGGGCAAGTCCTTCATAGTTCCTGATACCCACGATACAGGTTTACCTAGTGTGGGATCAGGAATATGTGTGACAAAAAAAAACATTAGCAACAATATGGCAACAATAGCAATAATTTACACACCTATCCACAAATGACAGCCAAGGTCACCACAAATGTTTACTAACATAATTCTCACAAACACCAGTCTCCTTGCATATGGCTACTTATATAACGGAATATTAGATGCAAGCGATACACGGCACAAATTTAATTTACCGTATGTGGCCTTCTGGCTTAGACACGAGGCCCGAGGTTAGGCACTTGATGGGAGAAAGCCTTGAAACAATCCGGTTAAATTTTTTAAATAAAAATATTCATGGTAGAACCACGCTGTAGACGCTTGTCTACAGCATGTATGGGCCGGCTCGTCCGGGTCATTACCACTGTCTCACAGAAAACCGGCGTAAAGTAGCACCTTACTGCTGCGTTTCGTACGGTGAGTGAGATATTCGGAGACCTAAATCCCCTTCCCTTTCCCAATTCCTTAATTATCCCTTTCCTTTAAGGTCGGCAACGCGCCCATTATTCTTCTGGTATAGTGGGTGTATATGGGCGTTGGAGATCACTTACCATCAGGTGACCCACTTGCTCGTTTGCCGGCCTATGATATATAAAAAAAACACTAAGTATGTAACAAAAACCCTGTTGGCCCTTTTTGGGTCGTGAAGATAGAAATA
The DNA here is from genome assembly GCA_905332985.1 of Mimas tiliae. Taxonomy (NCBI): domain Eukaryota; kingdom Metazoa; phylum Arthropoda; class Insecta; order Lepidoptera; family Sphingidae; genus Mimas; species Mimas tiliae. The sequence goes on from HG995249.1 coordinate 2,137,205, forward strand.
TAGACGGATTAACAAAAATATTAAAAATTATAAACAGACGCGATATATTATCCTTACACAGATAGCTTAGAAAAATGAACATATTTAAAAAATGTTATTTACATCTGAATTTCTGTGTGTATTGATGAAGCCGGGCGCGCGCCGCGTTTGATGTACGTGGAAGCCGGCACTTGCTATCTCGCTCTCCAAGGCTCCAATTCATCGCTTTTGCAGAGGTGATCAATCAAAATACGATTTACAAACAATAAATAATTGAAAGTTTAAAAAATAAATATGATACATTTTTATAGTCCAATTTTAGTATGCGAGTGTTTTCATTACGTTTGAATTTAACATGCATAATAGAGACTGCCTCGGTGGCGCAGTTGTAATGCGTACGCGTTACGACTGAGGCTGACGCTGAGATCTTGGGATCGATCCCGGGTCGGGTAAAAGTGATATTGGATTTTTCTATTACGAAATGTTCAATATCAGTCCGGAGTCTAGAATTTGTGCCCGGTATGGCGATAGTCTCGCCTCTTATCACATCATCGGACGAAGATACGCTCGGCGAAATGTGGGTATACAGTTTACACCTCTGCCTACCTCTTCGGGGATTACAGGATTGGATTCGTATGTATGTATTTATAATATGTATTTATTTATATATATTTATTATGCCTATTAATCATAAATCATATGCTACTAGTACAAGAGTCTGAGCTATTAAGCGACATCGAGGTCGAGTGTCTGGCCAAAATCGATATCGATTCTCTAAGCTTCAAGACGACATCTAGGTGAAGTCTCTGAGCGAGAAAGGGACATCAACATCGAGTGCCGGAACGACAAGAGGCATTGAAATCGAATCTCTAGACAAATCGACACATATGTGAAGTCTGAGAGATAAGTTGACATTTATTTTATATTTATCTTTTTACCAATTAACAACTACTTTTACAGGTTGAGTCCTAATACAGTAGTTTTGACATTCTTATCAGGGTAGGCAGAGGTGTAACCAGTACACCCACATTTCGCCGAGCGTATCTCCGTCCCATGATGTAATAGGGGGCGAGCCTATCGCCGGTCCATTCATGCTGTAGAGAAAACTGTGTACGACGGGACTCTACCACATTAACCTTTCAATCATCCAGCCCCATCTCAAAATACCATTTCATTAATATCCAAACTTTCACATACACAGCGGGATGATAGTACAACAAATAAGTATGAATTACAATTGTAATACCATTCAAGATACGTGATTACAAACGAATGATACTGCTAATATTACCATTGTAAGATGTTTTGTTTATTTTGAGTGTGGTGGCAAAAGCACTTAATTCAAGTCGTAATAATCAATTCCAACCTTCATATACAACGTGTTATAGAAAGGTGTGGATAATTATAAGCAATGTACTTACTCGTATAGTGTACATTATACAGGAATATTTTTTAACCAGTGCATATTTTTTTATGTTGTTCTGTATCGGTAACAGATCGCATTTTCATAATTTGTTCTACTTATACTTTTTTTGCAACAATTTTCGCCCATAAACATGTGCGAAATTCAAAAATCATGGACATAGTGCAATGTGCATTCGTATAAAATGTAATAAAAAAAGTAGTCAAAGACGCCGCAAGATGCGGGTGTACAGGGGTGAGGTGGGGCGGGGGCGAGCATGACTCAAAATAAAATCAGTCATTAAAAAGTTTTCGTAAACGACAGCTTTGGTCTTTTTTGAATAAAACGTAAGTAAATTAAATTTCATTTCAAATAGTTGTCAAATGTCAACATGTATTTGACGCAGTCGGTTTAGTAATTTCTGAAGTACCTACGATTTATGATTACGAGTATATTTTTAAAATTTGTTGTATTTAACTAAAAGCAAGTAGGTATTATGAATTGGTGTTTTATGTTGGAGCAGCTGATAGAAATGTACAAGAGGCTCATCGGTTGTTTTAAGCCAATGTCATAGATGGAAGTCTTTAAAGTGCTTCTAGAAGATGGTATATCGTCTTCAGCACACAGTTTTAATGCCAGTAATTCACATTATGATAAAGCGAAGCCACATCATCCTAGCTCGCATACCTTTTAACCAAAACATTATGGTTTCTTGCAGATTACGAAACATGAGAAAATGCGTAACAATAGGCCATTCATTATTACATTACATTTCATAAGCTCACGCCTATATCCCCGAAGGGATAGGCGGAGGTACAACTAGTGCACCCACGTTTCGCCGAGCTTATCTTCGTCATTCATTATAATTTATAGTATTTAAAGCAAAACATACCGATTGAAATAAATCACTTATTTTTCCGCGGGAAAAATCCCATTTACGGATTCCTTTTCAACCTCGGGGTTAGAGAGATGTTATGCTCGACTCGCCAGCTTTCTGACCCAGTTGTCCAAACGACCACTGGATCGGGTCCCTTATAAAATACCTACGCTGCTATAACGGCTAAAAACTCCGCGGAGGCCTTCTTCAGCGCCGCAATTGAGACGGTCCCGTGGATCCTAGTGTACTCTGGTTTGCTGACGGAACCGCCTCTGCGCTATGCCGCTTTGCGACTCGTCTCTCTCGAGACACAAAGAAGCTTCTCACAGTAATGGCTTGAATGGCAGCACGATGCTTTCGCAGTGCTGTCCATCTCTCTCGGGGTTTGCACCGTAATATATATATATATATATACTAGCTATCCCGCGCGGTTTCACCCGCAACTACAGCAGCGCCACCTACCGGGTCCAATTGTGAATCTAAACCATCTAGGGCGCCACCCAAACGAAAACAAAAAAAACATTCAAATCGGTCCAACTGTTTAGGAGGAGTTCAGTTACATACGTACAGTAGAATTATATATATAAAGATATAGCGTACGAAGGAAACGCATCCGCCGTTGCGCGGCCGCGACCCTCTGAATGTCTAACCAAAATAATCCTTGTGATCGAATAAAAAAATATTACTTTCACAACATTCTAAACAAAAAGTTGAGATAGCAAATAAAAACTATTAAAACTCCGCCGCTCCATAGCTGCAGCTCGGTTGCGCGAAATCATTCGCAATGGATCTGGTAGGTTTTTGTATGGCGCAAATCGTCAAGGTCATTAGCGTGAAGTGAACAAGCAAGTGGGTTACTTGATGGTAAGTAATTTCCACCGTCCATGTACGTCCACAATACAAGAAGAGTCACCGACGCATTGCCGACCTAAAGGAATGGAATAATTAAGTGATTGGGGAGGGGCGGAGCATTTGAGACCTCCAGATATCTCACTCAACATACAAAACGCAGCGGCAAGTTGGTATTTTACGTTGGTTTGTGATATAGTGGTAACAATCGGGTCGAGCCAGCCGATTCGTGATGTAATAATTATTGGTGAAACGAGTAGGTCGCTCGTCTGATGGTAAGCGCCGCGAAGAAGACAGTTCTGCCCAGTTCTAAACAGAAGCAACGCCACACAGAACTTTGAATAGCAAGCATGTTATACGCTGCATGTTATAACAATAAGTCATAGTGCCCAGTAATTTCACTGGCTTCAATGTCCTTCAAACCGGAACACAACAGCTTACACACTTACAACCCAGACGGCCTCTCGCATACAAGAGACCTACCTCATTGTAACAGGTAGAAAAGTCAGAGGTTCATGCTTTTGGGGCCAGTTTCGAACTTGCGAGTATCGTCCTGGCAGTCATACTGTCATACATACATGTACATTTATTACAGTTATAACCATCATTATAACACACGCACAAACAAAACACCATCAAATTTCACGTAGTGTTTTCATAATTTTTTCTCTTAAGTGATTAAGGTTGGATCTTCGTTTTCTGACGACTACTGAGAAAGTAAAAGGAATATTATAGTTTTTTATTGGCTTTCTAATTACATTTTGAGAAATGTAAAAATGATTGTGACACGCGGTTGAATTATACGCAAATAATATTCAATTTTATATTCTTCGACTAGGAGGCCAGAGGTATGCAAGGATCGTAGCAAGTGGAAATTCGTTGTCTCTGCCTACCCCTATGGGAAACAGGTGTGAGTCTATGTATGTAATCTTCGACTAGGGATTTGGTCAACAACATAAGTGACTTTTTCGATTTGGTTATATTATTAGTTTTTAGACCTGGATCCGAATACGTAAGCCCATTCCATTCCTTAAAGGATGGCAAAGCATACTTCTACATACTACATACTTCTCTGGTATTGTGGGTGTTCGTGGGTGGTGGAGATGACTCACAATTAGGCGACCCACATTCTCGTTTACCGGCCTCTGTTATAAAATTAGTGAGTGAAAAGTTACAAGACTGCAATGTTACTTACAAATCTGTAATTACGTTGTTTTATATTACTAACTAGCCTTTTGCCGCGGCTCCGCCCTCGTGAACGGCCTTTTCAGGGATAAAAAGTAGCCTATGTTACTCAGTGATAATGTAGCTTCCTAACGGCAATTTTTGAAATCAGTCCAGTAGTTTTTAAGTTTATTCGTTACATACAAAAATACAAATCTTTCCTCTTTATAATATTAGTGTAGATTGGTTTAAAGCCGCGTCCACACCAGTAACGTGTCGGCGCAGTTTGACATTATTACCGTAATGACTATTTCATCTAGAATCTAGATACATACCTACATACATACGCACTCACGCTTGTAATCCCCGAAGGGGTAGGCAGTGGTGTAACCAGTACACCCACATTTCGCCAAGCGTATCTCCATCCCATGGTGTGATAGGGGGCGCACCTATCGCCATTTCGGGCAATTCCAGACTCCGTGTTGATACTAAGCATTTCATGATAGAAAATACCAGTATCACTTTACCCGACCCGGGGATCGAACCCGAGACCTCAGCACAGCAGTCGTACCGTATATGCATTACAACTGCGCCAACCGAGGCAGTCAAGATAATTCTAACAAATTATTACGAGCGAAAAAAAATGTCATTAATGATGTCATAACCAAACATTAGTTCAATTTAAATATTCTGCTTAATTGCTGATTACATTACAATCATGTTAATTGACATTTAAAATACTACAATGATGACCCTCATTTTAGTCTATTATAGGGAACGTTGACCAAAACCCGTATTTCTGTTTTGTCTACAGCACAAATGCGCCGGCTCGACCGGGTCGTTACCAATGTCTCACGTAAAGTAGCGGCTTGCTGCTGCGTTTCGTACGGTGAGTGGGATATCTGGAGGCCGAAATCCCCTTCCCTTTCCCAATCCCCTTATTATCCCTTTTCTTTAAGGTCGGTAACGCGCCCATGATTCATCTGGTATCGTGGGCGTATATGCGCTGTGGAGATCACTTACCACCAGGTGACCCACTTGCTCGTTTGCCGGCCCATCCTCGGTCGGTCGCGTGGAACCTCCATTCCGGTAGATTTTTGAACGGTCCAAATCATCAAGGTCATGGTATTCCAGGATACATCGTTTACCGGCAAGACGAGCTCTCTCCAGCCAACTGCGCCTACCGAGGGCTGATAGTGGCTGTTAAACGAAGAGTCCTACACCAACCGCTGCCACCGCAACAGCTCAATTCCATGTACGGATTGGGTATTGAAGTTTGCGTCGCCGGCAACTCACTACGCCTTTTCTCGGCCTACCACCCGCCGCAACGCACACGTCTTAATATATACCTAAGAAATTCACCAATTTGAACAAAACATCGAATAGAAGCCGCATCATTTTGCAACCAGCAAACTCAATTGGAAATTGAACCTACGCCCTTTCATTTATTGTCTTGTATCTAATATCTCATGGGGTGTAATAAAATTAGACGTGTAGAAAAGGGAGGGGGAGAGGGGGGAAAGGGGGGAGATGTGTGGATCGCCATGTGTAATGTAGGACGCGATCTAGCGTACATACTTATAAACTTTCACGGCTTTCTAACGCAAACACAATGTTTAAATAAGGTCTACTACGCCTCACATGGTATGCTCTCGGCTTATAAACTTTAACATACATACGTACGCACTCTCGAGCCGACCGACTCGGTGCGACAGTTGTAATGCGTTCACGGTACAACTGCTGTGCAGAGGTCTCGGGTTCGATACTCGGGTCGGGTAAAAGTGATATCGGGTTCTTCTATTTCGAAATGCTCAGTATCAGCCCGGAGTATCCGGCTCGCTCCCTATCACATAAGGGACGGAGATACGCTTGGCGAAATGTGGGTGTACTGGTTACACCTCTGCCTACCCCTTCGGGGATTACAGGCGTGAGTGCGTATGTAAAACCATAGTTTTATAACGCACTCGTAACACAAAAAAATATAGTTAAATATAAACAACGCAGTAAACCCCCAATATATCTAATTCCCATAATAATTCACAAGGCAATATATTATACAACAAAAGTTGCATTTTCATTAAGAAAATCGTAGACCGGTTGTAAACGCGAACACCGGTTTAGTTTTGGACATGTTTTTTAAATAACTTTGTAAGAGTAACCTCTTTTTTGTACTGATCCGGTACAAAGTCACACTTCAAATGAGGCGAGGCGTGTTGAAGCTCAGTCACTCATTCTGACTCTTTCACGCACACATCCCGCGTCATGGGAATAGTAAGAGTAACGCGACTTAAAATTTGAAGTAGTACATGCAAATACATTAAGTTACTCTTACAATATGTCGTCATGTTAACAGCCTCCGTAGCGCAGTGGGCGAGTAGCCGGCTGCGAAGCGAGAGGGCGTGGGTTCGATTCCCGCAACAAGATAAATGTTTGTGTGATCCACAAATATTTGTTACGGGTCTGTGTGTTGTTGGTTGGCAAGTCCCTCGTAGTTCCTGATACTCACTATACAGGTTAACCTAGTGTGGGGTCAGGACTATGTGTGTGACTGTTGGGTGTATTTATTTTAGTACGAGACAAATTTAATGCCTCTTGCCTTGCCTACTCAACACCACACCGGTTCATCAATTACAGTTACATCCGTACTCCCTACGAATCGATATGACGCAAGAACTTTCTTTGTTTTTAAAGATTGTTCCAGCGTCACAATTCACTTGTAAGCAGCGATACCTCAGCGGATGGTACGGACTGCCGAGACGAAAGTCGCAGGTTCGAAACCAGCCACAAAAGCATGCATATCTGACTTTTATAAGTTACGTGTGATTGCTTTGTTATTATCGCTTGCTACAACCTCCGTGGCGCAGTGGGCGAGTAGCTGGCTGCGACGCAAGAGGCCGTGGATTCGATTCCCGCACTGAGACGAATATTTGTGTGATCCAAAAGTTTTGTTCGACTATGTGTGTGACTGTTGGGTTTATTTATTTTATTTATAACGGTGAAGAAAGCAGCGTGAAGAAATCGCATATCTAAGTAGTTCGCAATAAGAATTTCGAAGGTATGTGAAGCTCGCCAATCCGCATTAGGCCAGCGTGCTGGACCTAAGTCCAGCACGCTGGCCTAATGCGGATTGGCCTAATCCTAGCCCTAAGGCTAACCCTTCTCATTTTGGCTTCTTGCATACGAGGAACCTACCATATTTTTTTTGAGGGGTAGAGCCACGCTGTAGACACTTTTTTCTACAGCACGAATGGGCCGGCTCGCCCAGGTCATTACCACTGTCTCACAGAAAACCGACGTAAAGTGGCAGCTTGCTGCTGCGTTTCGTACGGTGAGTGAGATATCGGGAGGCCCAAATCCCCCTCCCCTTCCCAATCCCTTTCCTTTAAGGTCGGCAACGCGCCTGGGCGGTGGAGATCACTTACCATCAGTTGACCCACTTGCTCGTTTGCCGGCCTATGACATTAAAAAAAAGTATTAATGTAACACATGCGCTCGGCAAAATGTAGGTGTACTAGTTACACCCCTGCCGACCCCTTCGGGGATTACAGGCGTGAATGCGTATATTAATGTATCACACAAATATTTATCTCATAATGGATGCTCTGTGTAATCATTGCCAGTACTCATTTCATTATAAATCCGATTCGATTTCTAGGCTAATCGATTTAATGTAAGCAACGGTCACTGTACAAAAACATCACCTTAACACCTGCATCGACCTAGAGCCATTTTATATACATCAAGGTCGCGACCCACCGAATGTGTAGGTCAGCTTGTATGATTTCATATCCTTTTTAAGTATACAGTATATATTAAATCCTATTATAAATGTGAAAGTTTGGATGTTTTGTGAATTTGGATGTTTGTTAGACAATCACGCCTTAACCGCTGTACGGTATACAGGTAAATCATGGGCTGGATTAGGAAATAGATTATTTTAGGCTATTCACGCGAACCGTGCCGCGAGCAAAAGCTAATAGCAAATATTTCAGACCCCGGTTAAGTTTACCAAATCTAATAATATTAGTCGCAGATTTGTCAATTATTTTGGCTCGTGGCGCAGGTTTTTTTTGCGTACGTGGCTCTACCATTTCAAATTTTAGACGTATTTTTGAAATTCAGATGATTAATAAATGTTGTATAAACTCATTATTTTAACAAGGTTAACTTTCGATTGTAACGTATTTATTATTACATAGGTTAACAGGAAACCGTCTCCTGAGATAAATACACGGTCTGCTAATTACATTATTAAATCTTAAGGTCTACTTACGTACATGCTTTTCAGCTTTACTGTTTCATTGAATTAAGGTCGTAAGATTCACTTTATAATGACGAATAATATTGTGTATCTTTTACAAAGACTTAATGTATACTACTAGACGGGCTGTTTAAAAGTATAATAATTGCATCACATAACGCGGGAGTTTGACAGCTCACAGATGAGGAGCGCGATAGGGGTTCTAGTTGAGAGTAAGTGAGATGGTAATATTGAGTTACGGTCAATTGACCGTAACTTAGTGGTACAAATTCTATGTACCGCGCAGCTTGTCTATTACTATACATTAAAGTCTTTGATTTTTATAATTATTCCCACTAAAATATTTTGCCAGATGAAATTGTATGTCATGGATAACCACTAAACCCACAGTATACAGTACTCTCTGAATCAACGAAGGTCTTAAGAGCTCTTAACTTAATTGTAACTTTATTCTACCAATTATATACATTGGAATACATATTAAAAAAACCGTATATCCTTTTACTCGACCCGGGGATCGAACCCGAGACCTCAGCGTCAGCCTCAGAACGCGTACGCATTACAACTGCGCCACCGAGGCAGTCTAAAATTGAAATTAGTTTAATTACTAGAAATCATATCTCTCGGTGCGACGAGCGCAGTGCAGTGCCTTCCCTATGTATTTAAAGTTCTGTGTGCTGTTATTTAGTTAGGTATATATGCTAGACGTGACGCTAACCATCAGGAAAGGTAACTACTCGTCCCTCGTCTCGTCTTTCACGGTAATAGAAAAGAAACCGCCACGAGTCGCTTATTTTGTAAACACGAAAACAGTTATCGTACTCCGTGACAGACAATGTGAAACCTTCGGCGGCGCTCTCACAATAGAGTTAACCTTGGTTTATTCCACGGTTTATTCTAACTGTCTGTACTCTGTAATGATGTGCTTGTTACTTTTGATTCGCAGACAAGGTTAGTTATTCATTAGCGTTTTTAACCATCGACAAAAAGGGGTGTTATACGTTGACCGCTTGGTCTGTCTGTCATGTCACACACATAGTCCTGAACTTACACTAGCTTAATCTGTATCGTGGGTCACACAAACTTTTGTCTCAATGCAGGACTCGAATCCACAGCCTCTCGCTTCGTAGCTGGATACTCGCCCACTACGTTACTGAGCCTGTCATGCCTACTGCTGCATGTTGAAAGTGTAAAAGGGTGTCAACTACTAAATAGTTATTAAAACGCTTGCCGAGTCCGGAGTCAATACTAAAATAAAGTTAGGACGTCTTACTTCCCTAAGACTCGCTTTGTTTCAGAGAGTACTTTTTACCAAGAGTTTAGTTGTTATCCATGGCACACAGTTTCATCTGGCAAAATATTCTAGTCAAAATAATTATAAAAAATACACATAATCATTCGACATTATAAAATGAATCTTACGACCTTAATTCAATAACATAATATTAAAGCTGAAAAGCATGTGGAACTTAACATTTAATCATGTTAATTAACAAACCGTGTATTTTTATCTCAGGTGACATTTTCCTGTTAACCTAGTTCACAATGTAATATACGTTACAATCGAAAACGAACCTTGATTAAAATAATAAGTTTATACAAAATTAATGTTACGCAGTGCAATTTCTTTAATTGCACTGCTCCTGCAATCACACTGCGATTGCACTGCATCATCCCCTTCCCAATACCTTAATTATTCCTTTCCTTTAAGGTCGGCAACGCGCCCATGATTCTTTTGGTATAGTGAGCGTACATGGGCGGTGGTGATCACTTACCATCAGGTGATCCACTCGCTCGTTTGTCGGCATATGCAATAAAAAAAAAAAAAAGAAAATTGTCAGAATCTCCAACATACGCCTAAAAGTTGAGCGGTAGAGCCACGCTGTAGACATTTTTATCTACAGCTTGAATGGACCAGCGCGATCAGGTCGTTACCACTACCTCACAAAAAACCGACGTAAAGTACCTACCGGCTTGCTGCTGTATTTCGTACGGTGAGTGACTTATCCGGAGGCCCAAATACCCTACCCTTCCCAATCCCTTAATTATCCCTTACCTTTAAGGTCGGCAACGCGCCCATGATTCTTTTGGTACAGTGAGCGTACATGGGCGGCGGAGCTCACTTACCATCAGATGACACACTTACTCGTTTGCCGGACTATGCTTAAACAAATCTGCTGAGGAGTTTTTGTTGGGGAGTGCTGATATTAGTTAAGATCAATGACTGCCTGGATCTTCAAAAGACCAGAAATCCAGATAAAATCTCCCACCTTCGACTACTACTAATTTCCCACAAAGATCCTACCTAATCTTCTTTATAATTATTTTACAGATCACCATGACATCACTAAATTTTTCGAAATATTCCATCCAGTCATGGGCCCTCGTCTAAGATCCTTTTCTGTTCTCCTGTAAGGAAGATCCCTCATTTACCCCAAGAATCCCATCTACTTTTTGAGTTATTCCGAGGAACATCATGACATCACTAAGTTTATGACTGCCTGGATCTACAAAAGACCAGAGACCCAGATAAAATCTCCCACCTTCGACTACTGCTACTTTCCCACAAAGTTCCTACCTAATCTGCTTTATCATTATTTTACAGATCACCATGACATCACTAAGTTTTTCGAAATATTCCATCCAGTCATGGGTCCTCGCCTAAGATCCCTTTCTGTTCTCCTGTAAGGAAGAACACTCATTTTCCCCAAGAATCTCATCTACTTTTTGAATTATTCCGTAGATCATCATGCCATCACTAACTTTTTCAAAATACCTTTTTCGGACTAGATGACTAGTGCCCATGAGGGTCTCCGCCAAGATCAAGATCTTTCCCTGCTCTCTTGTAAGGAAGAGCTCTCATGTACTCCCAAATATCTTATTCACTTTTAAAATTTTCACGGAACACTAAGATTTTCAAAATGCTTCTCCAACTAGTCACGGGCATAAGATCGTTCTCCGATTTCCTGTAAAGAACCCTCATCTGCCCAAGGATTCCATCTACCACAGGCCACTGAAAACCAGCGCTGTGTTGTGGCTCGCCTCATAATCACAGTATTATACAGATCTAGTCTCCTGTTGTCACCGTGAAGGCATGCAACTGTATAACTATATATCTAACTAGATATAATATTAATTTCAAGTCAGTTAAATTTTATGTAAGTATGTTGCATGTCTTAATATGATACACGATGACAATAAACTTTTTTTTCTTTCTTTGTCTACTTTTTCGAAAATGAAAATGAAAATATTTATTGAATCCATAAAATACATCATTTAGATTCAGTCAAATTTAAACTCTACCGCCAGTTCGGAATGGTGTTTCGTTAAATAAGAACGGACAAGAAACTCTAACGTTGCTCATTTTTAAAATTCATTTACAATATTTGCACTACTATAATTCAATTAATTTTGAATAGAGTTAGAGCAACTCAACTTAGGCCAATGAGGAACATTATAAAGTAAAGTAATGAAATTATAATGATTATTGCGCATGATCCTCATGAGTACGATGAATAAATTTATACTGCCAAGATGACTATAAAATAAGATGAGATATCTAATGTAAATCTCGTATTTCATCACGGATCATGACACCATAAAAATGAACGTACCTTCTCCATCCCGTCATGGGCGCCCGCCTGAGGTCCTCCTCGCTGAGACCATGGAGTCCGATGCAGGCCAGCAACCACGCAGTCACGATTAAGTAACAGATGACGACCACACGGAATGGCAGCAATATCACCGTGAATATTGCCGTCTGTAACAGAAAAGAAGTATTTTATTTACAATCATCTACCCGGGCTGTCACGGTGGCGCAATTGTACAGCCGTACTGTGCTGAGGTCTCAGGATCGATCGCCGGGTCGGATAAAAGTGATATTGGGTTTTTCTATTACAAAATACTCAGCCTCGACCGGGAGTCTGGAATTGTGCACGATGTGGCGATAGGCTCGGCCCCTATCACATCATAGACGAAAATAAGCTCGGTGAAATGTGGTTGGTTGTGACTGGTTACACCTCTGCCTACCCCTTCGGGGATTACAGGCGTGAGCGCGTACGTACAGTACAATAGCAGTGAAGATAAAAGATAATGATTTGTTACTTTATTTTTGCAAATTTACAATTCAAACACTATTGTGCTTTCACTTTTGGTTGTAAACTGTATTTTAATGATGTCTATGACCCAGCTTTGCTTCATTCATTTCCACAAAAAATCTCGATTTAAACAAAAACTACTTATTAGATGAGTACCATTATATTTATAAACTAGCTTTTGCTCGCGTCTCCGCACGCGTGGACGGCCTGTTCCGGGAAAAAGTTTTATATAGCCTATAGCCTTCCTCAATAAATGGGCTATCTAACACTGAAAGAATTTTTCAAATCGGACCAGTATTTCCTGAGATTAGCGCGTTCAACCAAACAAACAAATTCTTCAGCTTTATAATATTAGTATACTTAGATATTAAATCAGCATTAGCTAGACAATGTAACTTTATTAGCAGTAGAGCTACTCTGTAGATAGTCTTGTCTACAGAATGAACGGGCCGGTTCGACCGGGTTGTTACCACTGTCTTACAGAAAACTGACATTAAGTAGCAGTGTGCTGTTTCGTTTCGTACAGTGAGCGAGATATCCGGAATCCCAAAATCCCTTTACCCTTTCCTATCCTATCACCATTATTTTCCTTTGAGGTCGGGAACGCATCTACATTCTTCTGGTATAGGTATTTATGAGCGGTAGAGGTCACTTACCATCAGGTGAATCACTTGCACGTATTACGGACTCTATTGTAAAAAAACATGCGGGGCAGTCTTTGGGGACTGCCGACAGAAGTGAAAACTATTAGATTATTTATTTGAATTATTTTTGGTTTGTAAAGAAGTGTTAATGACCAATTTAATATATATGTAGAGATATATACCTACACTTTGTATATATATATATGGTCTTATTCATAATAAGTTATCGGAGCTTTATAAGGCCGTTATTAGATGATTGATAAAAATTGTTATTCATAATCGTTCAATAACGCTAAACCGCTCATTAACTCTCCTATAAAGTGTCACTATTCTAAAGAAGCTATAACCCTTCTATAAACCTATTTTCGTTCGATAGTGAAACGTCTACTGTCATTTTTTTTTATTTATTACTTTTTCTTTATTTATAACGGCTTCGCCCTATTATACATTTCGCCAATGACAAGTACTATATTATATATTTTCAACTCTTCCCAAGAACGACGAAATATCAGCGCAGCGGCGCGGCGTGGCGTGGTCAATTTCAAGGTCTTGTGGAATTTTATAACTCCTGTTTGTTTACCTTTCTTGACATTTGAAATTGATGAGATGTCAATTTTCTTTTTTTTGTTTGTTTGTTCCTTAAGGAACCGGCTAAGGTCAGAGACCATGCTGCCAATTCATTAGTTATATTCTTTTCTTATATTCCAAGAACGATGAAACGGGGGTGTGGCCCATTTCAAGGTCTTGTTGGAGTTTTGGTGTTAATTCCTTTCAGTTCAATGCTTCTTAGACGACTTCTTCTTCTTCTTCAAGCGGATCGAAATCACAAGGTCGATCAATACCCTTGATCAAAAATCACCTAAATCCCCTATTTTTAATGTTTCCATACCCTATTCATCATCGTAAATGATTATTGCACAAAACGACACCACTTTTATACAACAAACACAACTTTAAACTAGTTTAGGAAATAATTAAATCAAGAGAGCCTCCGCACTGTCAGTATTCCCGCCAAAACTCCGTCAATTTTCTTTTTATTAAGTTTGTTTCCAGTCTTTCCAGAGACAAACCATATTAAAATCATTCAATCAATCAATCATTTTCTGTAAAGTGGCAACTTTGTGTATGATAAACCTTTTTTAGTTATCGGAGCTTTATCAAACGATTATGAATAAAGAATTTTATTGAACGTTCGATAGGCTTAATATACGTTTTAACTAGGTTTAGGTAAGAAGGTTTATACCTTCGATAAGCGTTTTATTATGAATAAGACCCTATGGGTCTAATAATTACCATAACAAAAAATAAATAATTAATGTATACTTATAACGGAGGTATATCTATGTACATATAGCTATACACAGTACTACAGTATACATATAGCTCATGGGAAGCGTGCTGTGACGATGACGCGAGTTTCACGCTTTTTGTTCACCCAAAAAGTGCTCAACGCGCCTAAATAAGTTTTCACTTCAAAAATCTTCACTGAAGCATCTTAGTAATGCGTGAAGATAAACTTTAGACCCCTTTTTAAGCAATACGCGCGCACGTAGGAGTGTGGGATTTAACATAGGTACTTATATACAGTTTATATGGAGGACAAGTGCAGATAGATCTCAGCAGTCCGCTCCACTCCCTCGTTACGATATCCTCAAGATACTTTGGTATTCAAATAAGTTTTTATTTTTAATTATTGCCTAGATAGGCAGACGAGCAGGCGGCCCACCTGATGGTAAGTGGTTACCGCCGCCCATGGACCTCGGCAATGCCAGAGCACAGCGAAGCCGCTGCCTAACGTTGAAGAAAAACTCTTTTTAAGCCTCGCTTAAAGGACAGGTCATAACGCTCGGGAAACACCGATGCAGGGAGTTCAATCCAGAGCTCATTTTACTATTCGATACACAAATGTACAGAAATTTCTAGACCCGAGATGGGGTTTCGTAATCGAGGCCTTGAACTTCAGTCACACCATCGAAATATTATATAAGATTGCGTGTTACGAAAACTACAGTTTGTTTTACGTTCCTAATTCCAACCCCCACGTTTAAGGCCAGAGTTTAAAGGTGAATATACTTTGTACTAGATAGTAATCTCTACGCACTAAAAAGTACGTCATATTTAGTGATTGATCGACCGTAGCTCTTATCAAGCATCGAAATAAGACAACAAGAAACGTAACTCAAGCAAAAAAGATGGCCCCAACAAAACTCTGTGCAAGGGGGCGTGGCTATAAAAATCTGTGCATAATAATCTCTAGTTGACACTTGATACGTCTAATTTTTCGCGATGCAGAACGTTCAAAAAAAATTCATTTTAAACGTTCATTAATTTGTGTCACGTGTGATTTTATGGCCGTATTTTTGGCAGATTCATATAAGAGTTATCGTTCTAGTTATCTAATTTCGATGTTATCAAGTTAATTGATTACATTTTTCCCGACATCGAGTTGATTGACCGATTACCTACATTTCACTTCTAGTGAAGACAGTGCAAAAATGAAGTACCTATTATTAAGTGATAATCGGTTTTTCTATCAGGAAATGCTTAGTATGGTCACAGGCTCGCCCCCTATCATATCATGAGACGGAAATAAGCTCGGCGAAATGTGGGTGTACCTACTGGCTACACCTCTAACACCAACCAAAACAAATTTGAAATTTAAAAAATAAACCTCACTTTAATTCATACTTTACCTCTAAAAATAAAAAAAAATTACATGGTTTTACAATAATATGTGTTTTTCGGTTCTTAAGTGCGGACCTGCTTGTTACCTGGTTTTTAGGTTAACCTTTTTTTCACTTATGTAACGGTTTACATCTCTGCTTCTGCAGGGAGCTAATAAATGTGAACATAATCAAGATACGAACATCCACGACTCACAAGTCCGATATCCATCTCAACACCAGTTACATTGATAAACTAAACCACAAGATAACTTTAGTTATGGTCTATTCGAAAGCTGAAACGGTTACGTAGCGAAAGCAAACACTTTATGACTATGAACGAATATACGCTATGTTTCGTATAAATATTTGTTTGGGTCTGGATTTAGTCTGCTCACTTACCATCAGGTGACCCACTTGCTTGTTTACCGGCCTATGCTATAAAAAGTAAATGTTACAAATACCTACTACAAGACTCGTAAACTTATGATAAATGTTGGTTAAGTAACTTTAATGAGCATATCATAATCCAAAGCACGGAAACGTACATCGAATAACCTTAAAAACAAGCATCAATGGGTTTATTGAAGAAAGCGTGCGCACGCGCAACGTAACCGTAAGTGTTGGAAAGTGTGTGACGTAAGGAAACAGGTTTAGAATTTATCTCCATTGAGTTGTACACAGTACATCAATGACGAAGGCTTGACAACTAACAAGCTTGCGTCGCTAGGCTTCCCTTTTGAAATGTTTTTACCTTTCGCCACTATACAGTATGTTGGCCCTTTTAGGATCGTGAAGATAGCCATAAAAATAGCTTAATAAAAAAAGTTAAATTAAAATAATAATACAAAGAACTCGGATATTATCCTTAAACAGGTAGCTTAGAAAACTGAACATATATAAAAAAAAATATTTCCATCTGAAAATTCATGAACGAACCCATTTTAGGAATCGCTGCCCTAGACATATGAATATTTATTTATTTATTTATCACTTTATTTCAGATTACATATCCATATTATTTTAAATTACAATTATTTTACTAAAACTCTAATAATATCGTATTATAATTATCGCTATCGCTAATCGCTATTATATTACCGAAACAAATAACTTCATCCGTAATACTGTTGTATGGTGCGTAGTGTGTACCACACAAACTTTAATGTTGTTGAGGTTGTGTTGTAGTTAAACAAGATCACTTGACGACCAGTTAGTTTATTTGAGTTCACAATAGTTAAAGATATTAACAATAAGTAATGTTGTTTGCACGTTGCAATGCCGTTGGGTGAACTGATGCGATTTTATTAATACAATGAAAATGACGTAAAATGCTGACCAGGCGCATGTATACGTATTATACACGCGTCTGCTGCAGTGTGCGGTTTGCATAAACCGTACAACTGTAATAAGACAGTCAGAATACCAGAATGGTCGACCAAAGAAGCTCGGCCTTCTTAAAGATAAACAAAAAGTAACCTTATATAAAATTATAACAACTAAATACGAAAGATTAGGGAAAAAGCAAAGACAACTAGGAAATCAGAGATCATTCTGTACCATTGAGTTGTAAAAACGTGTTCCTTGACCTTCAGCTGCAGATGTACATTTGGAATTTAAAAATGTTTTCTGTGATACATGTGATAAAAGACTATATCTTTTAAAATAACTAAAATAATTAAACAGTCTGAAATGAAATGAAACACTTCGTTTTATTAATCATGTAGCCAATTAAAATTGCGCTTATGACAAATCAGCACAAAATAAAGAAACTTATGTATGGAAATCATATCAACTAATGTATACATAACATACATAGCATCATCAAAATATAACAACTAGAAATTTTACAATATTTTTATTATGGAATAGTCCAGAATTCATCATCAGTATTATTATTATTTTTTTTCTTCTTTTTTATGGGTCGATATGGACCGAAGGCATTATCGACGTCTTTATTTTTAAACTGTTTACAAAATCGTTATTTTTTATTACGGGCATACTTAAAGGCAAATTGCATAGGTATGTAAGTATAGAATGATGAATTCTGTTTGGAAATATGTCCAAATTTTGGTTATTTTGACACTGACGGATGGTAGAGCCACGCTATAGACAATTTTGTCTACAGCATGAATGGGCCAGCTCGTCCGGGTCGTTACCACTGTCTCACAGAAAACCGACGTAAGATAGCAGCTTGCTGCTGCGTTTCGTACGGTGAGTGAGATATCCGGAGGCCCAAATCCCCCTCCCCTTCCCAATCCCTTAATTATCCCTTTCCTTTAAGGTCGGCAACGCGCCCATGACTCTTTTGGTATTGTGGGCGTACATGGGCGGTGGAGATCACTTTCCATCAGGTGACGGCTCGTTTGCCGGCCTATGCAATAAAAAAAAACTTCAATGCTTTATAAATGTAGTGTTTAAAAAGTATATTAACCTTGCTTTTTAAAATGTCTACCCTTATTTGGATAATATCGTCCAATAATTGTATGTTCGTTTAAAACGAATAATGCGCAAACATTTTCTGAAAAAGTCATCACAAGGCCGCATTCAAATTAGTCCAAGTATAATCTAATAACATCAAACTTTATTTATTAAACAAGTTCAAAGAATGTGAATGGTCGGAGAGAAATAAAAATTTGCAGTATATAATATGTATTTATATGACATGACTGCCTCGGTGGCGCAGTTGTAATGCGTACGCGTTACAATTGAGGCTAACGCTGAGGTCTCGGGTTCGATCCCCGGGTCGGGTAAAGTGGTATTGGGTTTTTATATTACGAGATTCTCAGTATCAGCCTGGAGTCTGGAATTTGTACCCGGTATGGCGATAGGCTCGCCCCCTATCACATCGTGGGACGGAGATACGCTCGGCGAAATGTGGGTGGAATAGTTACACCTCTGCCTACCCCTTCGGGGATTACAGGCGTGATAGCGTATGTAATATATGTATTTGTAACTTTTTAATAATTCATACGTAGGTTGATTCTTGGTTTAAAGATGTCTACGTTTCTTCTTCTCTTTCTTGTTAGTTATTGACATAGTGATTTCTTAGGTTTACGCGAATATTACACATTGAAATAAAACTAGTTTATACGGGAGAGACCCGTCCCGTGACCACGAAGGCTGAAAAGCTTTCGAAACGTCGGGACTAAAATAAAAATTAAACCGCGATAAAATCCGTATAAACTAGTTTTATTTCAAAGTTATTGACATTTTAAAACTCGATATTGGCGAAATCATCGAAAATCTATAGGCCATAATCTAAAAATAGAATAGAATCCAAAGGTAACATGAGATAAAACCAAACACTTTAATGTAGGTATACTACTAGACAAGCTGCGGGGTACATAGAAATTGTTCCACTAAGTTGTGATCAATTGACCGTAACTCAATATTACCATATCGCTTACTCTCAACTAGAACCGCTATCGCGCTCCCTGTTTGTGAGCTGTCAAACTCCCGCGTTATGTGACGCAATTTAACTTCTAAACAGCCCGTCTAGTAGTATACATTCAAGTCTTTGGATAAAACATATGATATCTAAAATTCTAAACCCACGATCCGTCGACCTTATTTTGTGAATTAACAACTGACCCATCATTTATCACCGTATCGGGGATAAACCGATATTGTATGTGTATTTTTTTTAATAATAATAATATAATAATACTAGCCCTGTATTATACACGTCCCACTGCTGGGCACGGGCCTCCTCTACTGAATGAGAGGGGTTAGGCCTTAGTCCACCACGCTGGCCTAATGCGGGTTGGCAGACTTCAAATACCTTCGAAATTCTTATGAAGAACTTCTCACGTATGCAGGTTTCCTCACGATGTTTCCTTCACCGTTAAAGCAAGTGATAATTAAAAATTAACACACACATAACTTAGAAAAGTCAGAGGTGTATGCACTTGGGGCTGGTTTCGAACCTGCGACTTTCGTCTCGACAGTCCATTCCACTCCCCGCTGAGTTACCACTGCGTTTTGTAATTTTTTTTTTCATTTTTTTTTTAATTTCTCAAAAATTGGGGAGGTGAAGTTGTATTTTACGATAATACCTAATAGAAAAATGAAGCAATTTTCGATGGTCGTTCGTATTTTTTGGCATCACTTGTAAGGTTTTCGAAGCATGTAACAAAAGCAGGCCCGAATCCAGAGTTTCGCTCGGGTGAGGGCAAATTATGGCAAGGGACATGGTAATTTTATCTAGGTTCGAATAATGTACTTTGATAAATATGTCTAGCTATAATTATAATACGATATTATTATTATTACGATAATGATGTTGATAAATATTATAGATCGATAAATAGAAGTACAGTAGGGCTAGTACAAGTTACAAATACGTTCAGTTTTTGAATTCGTGTAAAATTACTACCGTCGAAGTGTCTAAAAATTTTATAAACAATTTATATGTTTTGCGTAGTAGCCTCTTAGCTAAGGCTAAAAGCCTCAGCATGGCCTGGAATTGTTCCTAACCTATGCTTGCGTCTTCACTTCTATACTATGCTGTATTAGGTATACTTAAGTTATAGTATTTATTTTAAGTGTTTAATTCTCGCCTAACTAGTTGTGTATACATAGTTAGGGGTACATCCTAGCTGAACTTGTTGAATTGTATAAAAACCTTGTATTATATATGGCTGTATCCTGTTTTGTATACCTTAAATATATAAATAAATAAAAATAAAAAAAAAACATAAAGGAAAGAATAGCTTAAAAACGAATTTCATAACAGACTAATATGAAATAAAATTAACCATTTTAATTCATCATAGTTCCCACTTATGGCTACTGATACTCGACGTATGGAAACAATACGAATACTTTCATCGTTTTAGAAAACGATTAAAACTTGTACTAGGAATTGAATTTTGAATTCAGAATCATCAGATACAAGAACCCAGTTAAAGTAGCTGAGGAGGATGAGAATGATTTAATTCATTAATTTACTTAAATGACACTGCTTTTTTTTCTTCGGAAGTACATTATAAATAAAATATAAATATCCTAATAAATTAATCTTCTTCTTCTTATCGAATGGTTAGTGGCCAACCTATTGTCAGAGTTTTTTAAGCCACCCGAAGGCCTCCGACTTGGCTTAACGACTGCTATCAGTTGATAACAGCCGGGACCGACATTTTACGTGCCCTCCGAAGCACGGAGACGCTTTGTTGAAATACCACTAAGCGGTCACCCATCCATAGACTGACCGCACCAAGGGTTGCTTAACTCGCTTATCGTTTACTGATTAGTGAGTGCAACTAGCTATGAGCGCCTCATAATAGTAAATAAATTAATAATAGATTACCGTAACATTTATCATTAATTAGCGTTCTTCAGATGAGTTTAGAATATATTGATACAGATTTGGATTATAATTATGTGATAATTTATGATGAAACGCTCGGCGAAATGTGGGTGTACTGGTTACACCTTACGATGGCGATTACTGGCGTGAGTGCGTATCTGTATATGAAAATTATCATATTATAATTATAAAAAAACATATTCATGTTAATTATTTCGAACGTTGATTTACCGCCGGATCTGCGACTGATGGAGAATCAAATGGTAATCTCAGAAATTTGCTTCAGTAATGGGGTATACAGGAGTCACACCATGGCTTCAAAATACCTTTCGTTCAATTGTCGATTATCAATTACAAAATTTCGAAATCAAAATTACATTTGATACATAATCTGTATTATTTCGACAAGTCAAAGTTAGACCTTGGATATAGACGTACATTGCTCTATTAATATGCGATCCTATGACAAGGTCTTTAGTTACACGATTGTATTGTAACGTATTTGGCAAGCGCATCTTATACAATGGCCCGTCAACAACAATGGAATAATTTTAAATAATATTAATTGGTGCATACGTTTGAAGATTATTAATTTGTACGTTTTCACTTTCGTGAATGATAGTTGTAATGTGTGTATCCGACCACCCCTATATTCGGACCTGTCATCACACATGTGTACACACACTAATACACCACTACACCAGACGTTATGTACTTTGTAGATATAATATAGTACCAGGAACCTTTGGCACTGCGGCGAGACTTCGGTTCTCTCTGTGTTTTATGGTATGTTACACGGGGAGTACTCGGAGGAACTGTTTAAGATGGTACTAACGTCGCCATTTTACCATCGCCCCACCCAACACTTCATCCATATTACTTGGACACAATCCCGTCTAGCACGGTGCGTTTTCAGCGTTCAGTTCTACCACGCAAATGCAAGCTCTGGAATAAACTCCCTGGATCGGTGTTTTCCAAGAGTTGTTTATGACCTGTCCTTTAAACGAGGCCTAAAAAGAGTTTTCCTTCAACGGTAGCGGCTCTGCTGTGTTCTGGCATTGCTGAGGTCCATGGGCGGCGGTAACCGTTTACCATCAGATGGGCCGCCTGCTCGTCTGTCTATCTGGGCATTTTAAAAAATATAGACTTTGGTCCTACTGGAGATATTTATCTCGTAGCTATCGCTGTAGTTATAAGGTGTTCTCGGTCAAACTCTTTTACTGCCTGCCTTCATGATAGTTATAAATATTGGAGGTATGATTAACCGAAGAAGGAGGTCCTCAATTTATCTGTATATCTGTTCACCCATAACTCCACCAAATGTAGACCGATTTTGATGACGCTTTTTGTATTAAGGTTTAATCCGGTGGTGGTCTCATCATTAACTTTTGTTAGGATATAATGACGGAGTACGAAGGAAAATGGCAGGCTCCCCAACGGATAACAAACGCACCGTTATTCAGGTTAAGAAGTCGCTTTTTCATGGTTTTTTTAATTTCTAAACATGGTCACTTTCTATACTCACTCCGCCGCAGTAGAAGCAGAGTTTCTAATATTTATATAGTTTGACGGATTTTGTTTCAAAGTTTGTATGACACCAAAAGTCTTCTAGATCTGTTTCCGTATAATTTCAAAACGTTACGAGTTTTTCGGGCGTTTTAATTTAATTCCATAAACGTGGTTACTGTTGTACGATTTTGGATGATATTTGTAAGTGAGAGAACTATGTAGCTGAAATGCAACATTATTCGTTTATTTGCAGAAAAATGCAGAATTTTCTGAGGGTAAAAATAATATTAAAATGCATTTTTTAAAATGTTCGTAACCCCTACACTAGAGCAGTATAATCAACAGACATCGAAATTGAAGAAAGTGAACTTAAAGACGCAGGGTCCGATTCCTGATTGGAAGACGTTTTAAAAGTACGCCATTTAAAAATAATAACAATAAATATATACATATACGCGTCGAACTGAGAATCACCTCCGTTTATTTTCGTAGGTTAAAAAATATTTCCACCCTGACACAGCTCAGTTGGGGAATACAAGGCTAGGTACCACGTGTGGCGATAGCAGCAAATACATATCGTATGTAACATTCAGTGACATAATAATTACTATGTATAAAGAAAGCAGCTTTCTTGAACCATCCATTTGCAATTTCTTAAGCATTGTGTAACATGGAAAGCAGTCTCTTCCGCATAATAATGTCGTAACAACCGTCGATAGAAAAAGACTCATTATATTTACTTGAAGTCTGAGCAAAATTGTTGTAAGGTCGGTTCCAGAATCATAAAAACCAAATAGTTTTATTGGATATACAAAACAGATACATGTACGACATTAACGCTGATGAAGCTGGCATTTTTATTAACATTTATGTGATTTACGGAACAGATAATTAAAAAATATTGTATAATTAAGTGTATTCAAAAATGAAATAGTGCTATGCACTTGCACAGTGTGTAAGTGTATGTAACATCTATATCCCGAGTACGGGCCTGCGCACTGCGGTCCATCTCCAATCTTTAAATAATTTTTCCGATATATCCACTTTACTTTCACTTTATGTTATGCAACGACAAACAATTGACTAATTACATATTAACGTACCTTTATTTTGTCATACGTGTTGTCTAATTCCAATTTGTGAACAAACGGGTTCAATATTTCGGCGCGCATATTATCGTCGGATGAAAAAGCACCACTTCCACTATGCAGTTTGCCATTCATTTTTACGAAAGTCAAACAAAATGACCTATCGTAGGCATGAAATTAAATGTAACACTGAACACACATTTTTCAAAACTATTTATCCGCAGAATATTTGGCAATCACTTTTGTTTTATTCAATTTGTGACGTGTGTTTATTTATTATTATATTAAAACAGCAAACATACTCTCCCCATCAATTAAATATCAAGACTGATTCGAAATTTCGAACTGAACCTGTGTTGCCAGAAGAAATTTTAAAAAATCCGTAAGGTGATGCAAAGAAATCCGTAGATTCCCATAGATTGTCTTAGAAAAATCCATAGATCTACGGATTATTTTAAAAGTCTATTTTGAACGAACTGGCTTTGTAAAATATCACTAGTCACGTATTTTTCTAGAAATTAACTTGAAAAACGACGTTATGAAAACAATTGTGACAAATTAAAAAAACACCCAAGTGGAAGATTTACTCGCTGAAAGGCTTGGTAATGAGCTATACTAATAATACATTTTACAAAAACGTTAAAATATTTTAACATTGTTTTATTAAAATTAAATAAAACAAAATGCTGTCGTATTTTTGAATAAATCTGGGTTGGGTTTCATTTTACGTAATATATTATTAGTTCTTTTTATCAATTATTTGGATGGTTTGAAAATCCGTAGACTTGCCAATAGCTTCCGTAAACTTAAAAGAGCCCAAAATTCCATAAATCTACAGAACAATCCGTAGATCTAGCAACAATGGGTTTTTTCTATATTATTTTACGGCTCTGGATACTTGTCCTTTGAACCCGTCAAAGGATATTTTTGCCATTCTTTCAATTTCCAAAAACGATGAAACACGGATAAGGTCCATTATAAGGGCTTCCTGGAGTTGTAGTGTTTTTTCCTTTCCGTACAATACTTCTCAGAAGACTCTTCAAGGGAATAGATCACACAGGTTTGATCAATGCTCTTGAAGGTTGATAAATTCACATATGGAGTCGGTTCAATGTTTCCATACACTGTTCATCACCGTTAATTATTATTACGCAAAGCCACACAACTTTCATTCAGCAAACACAACTCGTAAACTAGTTTATTTACCATATTAATTAAGGATTAATTATATTAAGAGATAAACCGCACTGTCAGAATTCCCGCCAGTGTCTTAAGATTGCTTTTTTTTTGCAATTTTGGGGAAAATATTTTTCTTGAGGAACTATTGAGGAAACGAAATTTTTGGAGAAGAAATTATCGGTACCGGAGAAATTATGGAAGTATTTTATCTGCCTAGACATTGGCTTAGCCTTACAAATAATGCCGTCATTGATATTTTATTTCAAACAATGCATTCTTAGTTTTATTTATAACTGCTGGACGTCCTTCTCCCTACAAATTAATCGAACAACATCGAGCACTTTTCCTTTTGAGGCTCTCATGAGGTCTCCTGGTTTGTTTATTGAAGTGAAAACTTCTTTAGCATCGTTATGATTTGAAAGTCGATGAAACGAAAAAGCAGTAAAAAGAGACCGACACATAAATTCAAAAGATTTAACGTGGGAGAAAATGAGACAGGAAGCATTATACAGTTGTGCAGGCATGCGTAGTGCAAAGCTTGAGAAAAGGCATCACAACAACCGTGTGTTTTGTATAAGTGTACATATTATACGTTTGTAGAAAATTTTCATCATTTTTATAATACAATTCTTCATTGTACTCGTTTTTTTTTTATTGTATTTGCGTGTTTTTGGTAAGCTACTTTCTTCTTCTTAGTTGTATACTCCTGGCGGAGTGGTCATCATCATGGATCATCTCTTGGGTTGGCTGCGACTTTTGCGAGACTACTCCACTTCTCTCTATTTGTGGCACTGAGTGTGCACTTAGTTAAGGAACATTTTGAATTGAAACTAGTTTATACAGATTTTATCGCGGTTTAATTTTTATTTTAGTCGCGACGTTTCGAAAGCTTTTCAGCCTTCGTGGTCACGGGAGAGACTGAGGTGTAGGTCTAAAATAAAAATTAAACCGCGATAAAATCCGTATAAACTAGTTTTATTTCAATGTATAATATTCGCGTAAACCTAAGAAATCACTAAGGAACACTTTGTAAATTATTTTATGAGGTCTGCCATCTTGTGGGTGATCGGCCGCGAAAACGTTGACCCTCTACTCTTCCTTGTATCATTAATCGTTCCAAAGAGCTTTCGTTGCGGATGATATGTCCAAACATCTTTAGGATTTGCACTTGCACAATCTACAAGTACAAGTAGTAAATAGTCTTTGTTTGATGCGAAGCTCTTTCAGGATGTTTCCATCCTGTGCGTTGTAAGTGTGGTGAGCAGTCCATATAAGCCTCAAAAAGAGCCTCCAGAACAACACATCTCAAGGGCCTCAATCTTTTTACGTCTACTAAGCTACTTTAAATCTCGTTAAATATTTTTAATGGTGTCTTTTAGTATTCTAAATGTGAAAGTTTCGATGTTTGTGAGTTTGTCAATCAGGAGATGAACAGTTTTAGATGAAATTTGGCGCTCAGTTAGACCATGACCTGGATTAGAACATCAGCTACTTTTTATCCTGGAAAAGGACATTCAAGCTGATGGAGCCGCGAGCAAATACTAGTAAATAATAATTATTTTCGTCTGGCTTCAGGCTGTAGATTAAACTGTGTTCTGGTCAGGCCATATGTTTTTTTTTTTACAACTAAAAATGTGTCTTTATTTATATACAGGTGTATAAACGCGTACTTAATGCTAAAGGCATTCTCTACCAATCGACCTTGGGACTAACCTTCAGTTTATGTTTCCCCAAATTAGTATATTTTGGGGAAATTTTACTTCTGCTATGTGGGAATTTTGAAATCTCAATCTGGAGACCCTGCAGTAGTCACATTTTTTCGCAGAGTTCCTGATCGTGTCTTTCATAAATATTTTGAAATACAGTATTTCTAGTTATGGATTTTTGTAATGATAATGGAGATAAAAGTGCAAAAACAAATCATTGACTACTTCGCTTTTTTTGAAGAATTCTACAACACGACAAAAAGTTGTTTGAAAGATTGCCAAAATCGTGCAGCTTCTATAAATAAATTGATAAAACGTTGTAACAACATAAAAGAGTGAGTTATAATTTATTGATATAGTTATTTTTAATGTTAAATCTTGGCTTTTTCTTCCAAAATAGAAAAAATATCACACTTAATGTATACGACATTCTCACGAGCTATTAAACTTTTGTACAGCTAGAAAACCCTTTTCGTACATGTTTTAGCCAAGTTTCATATAAAAATTACTTTATAGGGCAGAAGTAATCGGTACGCCATTAGGAGTGTTCGAAAACCTCCAAGCCAAATTGTGTGCATCTCTACATAACCTTATTTCCGAAGAAGTGCAGGAAATTCAAAATAAATTGTAAGTATATTTAGAAATAAAGAAATATATCGTCATAGGTATCACTTTTTACAAATTCATTGGGTTTTTTTTTCTTTCATGATATTTCACTTAATATCAGCCTAGAGTAGAGTGATGGGATGGCCTCCTACCACATGGAGTGTAGGTGTAATGGTTACACCTCTGCCTACCCCTTCAGAGATTTAAAGGCGTGAGTGGATATGTACAAATATCACATATTTTTTTATTTCATTTACAGAACTACTATTGAAGAGTTGTTCGATAAACTCATCCACAAGAACAAAGTCTTGCGAGAAAGTTGCAGGGAAATAAATTTTGAAGAAGATACTCCACTTGTAAAGGGTACACCTTTACAACCACCGTTAAAACAACTTTTGCTATTTGCAGATGATACAATAACATTTGGTAGTCAAATTTGTGCCCAAATTGAGACTTCATTAAATGTGTTAAGTTATAAGAAACTATACACTGAATCATTAAGCGAAAACTTCCGAATTGATACCAATTGGCACCAAAGAGTACCTGAAATTATAGCATACACATCATTTGTATCAGAGAACCAAATATAACCATGGATTTACTAGGATCAATACTTAATTCTATGCAAAAACCTCCATCAGCCAGTGAGGCACAGAAGAATGCCATGAAGAAGCAGAAAGAGGCTATTGAAAAAAAGAAGAAAGAGGAAAAAAATGCAATAAATAGATTTAGGAAACGAGTTGAGGAGAGGGTAATTAGCTTTATAAAAGACGGTACTAAGCCATACTATGAGTTTGAACCTATGGAACAAATGTACAGGGCTATTGTTCGAGAAGTTGTTGAGACTGCTGGCTTGCAGGCCTTCTCGTTTGGAGTAGAAGGAGAGGACAGACACATAGTCGCTTACACAAAGGAAGCTGGCCCTTCAGAAGATGAATTAACTGTACGAAGAGCTGGTGGAGTGTGGGACGAAGAAAAAGCAGTAGAAATGGCTCAAAAGAGAGTAGATAAAGAAAAAGAGAAAGCGGAAGAAGAAGAAGCAGATAAAAATAGAAAAAGAAAGAGAGGTGGAGAGGAGTTAAGTGGGACATTTTATAAACAGAAGTATGCACATTTGATTGGACAAGATGCAGCCATTAATGCGGCACACAAGACTAATTTAAATAAAAGTTACGGAGAAGTCCCCAGTGCAAATAAGAAAGATCAACGCTCAATAGAACAGACTATGGCAGATATTAAAGCTAAGAAAATGAAAAAAGTGGAGACAGACAAAGAGGTTTCAGATGATTAGAGTCAGACATAATTCAGCTGGAATTCTTAAATTATATAGCCTGGGAGACATATTATTGCTCATTGAAATTGCCTATTCAATTAATCTTTATATCAAAGCAGATGCTTTCATCCCAAATTAAACAAATATCAAATTCATATTATCACATTTTAATTATGGAATTTAGAAGTTTTTTTTCTAATACTACACTGAAACAACCGAAGAGTATAATTAAGAACTTGATTACAAAGCTAAAGGTATGGATGAGAATATCAAATTTTAATTTTACAGTAGGTAACAGTTGTGTCCGGGCAATGCTGATGTCCGTGGTTGGTGTGGACAACTTAGTATTAACCAAGCCGCATGCTTGTCTGTTTGCCTGGGCAATTAAACATACAGGTAACATTTCCTTATTGTAGTTAGTATGATTTAATTATACATATTATATCCTACTAAGGATATGTTGTTACTTTTGGTAATTGTAAGAAACATAATAGAATGAAATATACATTTATCATGTAATTTAATACTGGAATCAACCTACTTTGTCGTCTAATTTTGAGTTTTAAGTTGTTTTGATCTTTGTCTTTAGTTATAAGTAATACAATTTAAAATTTGACATTTGCAGAGTCATTGATATAATCTATGGAGCCATTAGGAAAAAATTACTATCTTTAATTTTACATAAATTAATATATTATTATGTAAACACTTTTACTTATACAAATAGTTTGAAATAACAAGAAACAGTCCACTATCAACACAATATAAAAAATAATACTTTTGTCACGTTAATTTCAACATACTATTAACTTTTAATCTAAATCTTCATTAACATTGTAATATGAACACTTCCTCAATATGTAAACTTCCAATTTGGCTTATATATAATTATAAATGACACCAAAAATTTAGAAATTTAATAGGTATCGAACACAGACCAAAGAAATAAAATAGACATTGCAAGTAATTCAATCTGTATGAAACCAAGCCGTGTTTGTCATTTGAAGACAAGAACTTGAAGTTACAAAGCACCGCATGGTATAGCATAGGATAAGGGTGAAATGGTTCAACTTAAGTGAACTGATCACCCGTCTGTGCAACTCACAGACGTCCCCACCATAAATACAAATACAAATGGTATAGCATGGGAGTTGGGACTGCGCTCGCTACACCATCGCGACATAGCATGTTAAGAGCATGTCACATTTTTATTACCTACGATGACATCACCAGACAAATTTAGTAATGAGATACACAAAGAGCACTAGATGAGATTTAGTGATTTCTTAGGTTTACGCGAATATTACACGTTGAAATAAAACTAGTTTATACGGATTTTATCGAGGTTTAATTTTTATTTTAGTCCCGACGTTTCGAAAGCTTTTTAGCTTTCGTGGTCACGGGAGAGACTTTACAATAATTTACCGTACAAAACATTCTTTACGTTCGAGTAACTTCTAACGTCGAGTACAGACTAAATCAGACGACGCGCGCAAATTCTTCACTCAGTATTTCATACTTCATGTCACCACGTGGAGTACGTGTACTTGCAATGTCTATTATATATCTTTGCTCTGTGCCTTGTGGTATCAAAGTACCTATAGTCAATCCCACCTTATAATAAATGTTGGTTATACAGAGTTATTTAACTATTTATTTTGTAGCTACATGTGTTTATAACTAAATATACTGTTAATTAATGTTTGTCCCTTTGAGTTAAAATGTTTACTATTATGACAAAATTCATTCTAGGTGGTAGGTCTCTTATATGCGAGAAGCCGCCTGGGTTGGTACCCCCGCTTTGTCTATTTCTGCCGCTAAGCAGCAGTGTGTAAACTGTGGTGTTCCGGTTTGAAGGACATTGAAACCAGTGAATTACTGGGTATTATGAGCCTTAACACCTTTTGCCTCAGGGTGACGAGCGCAGTTCAGTGTCATGCAGTACTTCATAATTCGTAGTTCTGGTTGATTCTGTTTATGGATAAGCGTGACACTTACCATCAGGCAAGCGACTTGTCTCGTCATCTAAGGCTAATAAAATCACCATTTACACGAAGAGACATTCATATTCTGCATATTATTGTGTAATTTAAACACCTTATTCAATACATTTTTGTGTATAAAAACTTACAAAATAAAAAAATAGGAAAGGTTGCAATAAATATTTTGTAATTGCCGGCACCAGTCGTGAGCGCACGGACATTAGTAGGTGCAGTTGAGACGAATAGATGAAGAGCATCGATTGACAAAACAATTATGTGAAGCATAGATGGCCTCTCATTTAGTAGAGGAGGCCCGTGCCCAGCAGTGGGACGTATATAATACAATTATTATTATGGATGGCCTGCGCTCCTTTATACTTCGTAGTGTTCGCCGCAGACGAAGTGAAGTCACGACTCGTGCCGGCACTAGTAAATTGTTATGTTCATTTTACATTTTGTTTGTTGCACACAGGTCACCGAGAATAGCGTGCCTTTTTTTTAGGTACGTTGCGCTTATAGATGGACAAGATCGTGCGCGACCGTCCTGTGGGGTACAAGACGTTGGCGGGGACGGGGTTCTCTAGATGTTAGCGGGGGCGGTTTGTGCAGCGGGGAAGGGAAACAAATGCAACAACCCCCGCTAACATCTAGAGAACCTCGTCCCCCCCAACGTCTTGTACCCCGCAGGACGGTCGCGCACGATCTTGTCCATCTATAATCGCAGCACGCGAAGTTCATTCGAAATAAATAAAATAAATAAATACACGGCCAACAGTCACACACATAGTCCTGACCCCACACTAGGTAAACTTGAAATCTACTATATCCATGTTCGGTGTATCTGTATTTTGTTGATTTGTGCTTGTCACATCGAAGTGTTTTAAGAATCAGCTATGAGATGTCGCTAAATTAACTTCTGACTAATTACTGTACTGTATTTAAAAATGACAACATTTTGGCGGAATAATCAATACCCGAGCAAACTTTAATGTATACTACTAGTCAAGCTGCGCGGTACATAGAAATTGTACCACTTAGTTGCGGTCAATTGACCGTAACATAATATTACCATCTCGCTTACTCTCAACTAGAATCCCTATCGCGCTCTCTGTTTGTGAGCTGTCAAACCCCCGCGTTATGTGACGCACTTTTACTTCTAAACAGCCCGTCTAGTCTCTCTATTCTAAAAAAAGTAACTGGCGCCGCCGCCGCCGCTGCCAAAAGCTTGTCACGCTATCTCCTCCGAAACCGCTGGGGGTATGGGTTCGAGACCGATACCAATCGATGCAGAATAATATTTTATGTTTTGTGGAAAAACATGGGCAAAGCCCCTAGTAGTATACATTAAAGTCTGTAAAATACCGAGTCAATTACACTATTTGGCTAACTTGAATTTTACTAAATGTTAATGCCTTAGAAAAACTTTTTTAACGATGTAGCTTACCTACTAAAACGTTGCCGATAATCTAGATTTATGATTGTTGTTATATCTAGCCTCAAGTTACAGGATTCAAAGATTATTTTTATACATGCTTTAAGACTGGAAATTGACATACTTAGATAGCAATACATAATTTAAATACTTTGAACGGTTGTGTGTACGCCATTAGTTATAATATTGGAATTAATAAAGTGATCAGGAAAGTTTATTGGTTTTATTTATTTCACCGTAAGTAGTATTTTTTTTCTTGGCTTAAATGAGGATACGAGCTGGTCGCTCGCTTTATGGTAAGCCCCAAGAAGAAGCGCCTCCCTATCAACAGATACAACATTGAAATGAAATGAAAATATTTATTGAACCGGTAAAAATGTTTATACATCATTTAGATTCAGTCAAATTTAACTCTACCGCCAGTTCGGAATGCTGTTTCGTTAAAGAACGGACAAGAAACTCTAACGTTGCTCTTTTCAAAATTCATTTACAAAGCACTGCATAGCACTGGACTGCGTTCATTACAGAGACATAAGTTGACCAGTAATTTCACTGGCTTCATTGTGCTTCAAACCGAAACACAACAGTACTTGTACTTATGTTGCTGCTTGGCGGCAGTAATAGATAAAGGTGTGATACCAACCTAGATGGTCTCGCATAAGAGGAACCTACCACCTGGTTTTAGATCTTTGTACTTGTTGAACTATGATTTGGTTATCTAACATTTTGAAACCATTAAACGATTATCCGACTTGAGCTTATTTTATCGCCGTAAAAGCAAAATCTAACCTATTTCAGAATGGCCTAATTTGTCTAGTAGCTAAGGCTGAGAACCGTGAGGTCCTGGGTTCAATTCCCAGGTCACGTAACGTGTTCTAGGTCAACTGACGTGGGTACTTAAACTCATTTATCTCTTAAACTAATTTAAATAACATTTTGAAACGTTTAGTGTAAAATTAATATGTGTTAGATTTATTTAGAAATTAAAATAGTTTATATAAATGGTCGAAGTTATTATAATAGTATATTGAGAAACAAGTGCGACAAGTTGTCGATTGCCCACGAAAGCGAAGTTGAACGCACGAGCGAAGCGAGTCCCTCAAAACAAATAAAAAGTTTTAAAAGAAGAAAAAAATATATTTTAAACAATAAATAAAAATTAATTAATATTAATAAACAAAAAATAAATTTTTTCAATTTTTTAAAAGGACGAAGCCTTTTCGGACCAGAAATAATAGCTGAAAAATTAAGCATTCAAAAAAATTAATAAAAACTTTCATATTTGGGTCTCGATACTTGAGGAACTAAATTATTTCTTACTTCATCGGCTTTTTTCAGGATTTCAGGTGGTGTGGATTCGTCGCTCGAACTTTCTGGAGTTTCCGGTATTATTTCCGACTCTATATTCATTTTTAAACTAATTTTAATTTAATTACAATTTTATTTATTAAATTAAACTGTCAGACGCGTCAACCTCAATTCAGTTTTAATATGTCGATTGTGTTTTTTTTTGTTATTATTTTTTTAATTTTAGCAATTTTATCTAAATTTGCGTGTGCCAAGAATAATTTACGTGCGACAAGTAAACTTGTCGCACTCAAATAACAGTTTTATTTATGAAAAAACTCACGCGTAATTTTAAAATGGGCAAACGGTTCTTTTTCAAACGTAACAGCGAGCGTCAAGATACTACTTTTCCCGCATGAGTAATACAATTTATATTTGAAATGTTTTCTTCCGTATTAGTACGAGGAAAAGAACGAAAATTAAAAATAACAGTATTTATACATTCTTAGTTATGGCATTTAACCCGCGGTGCCTATAAGGTAAAAAAAATTGGTTCGTAAATTAAAGACAATTTTTTCCACAACGTTTATTCAACATTTACGATCACGTTTATATAGTTACTTACACAGAAACAACAATACGATATGCCCTTTAAAGTTCACATCCTAGCTATGATAAAAATATCAACGGCTTTAATACTAAAGATAGTCAACACACTCGACTGACAGTCGGCTTGCAAAAAAAATAGGCAGAATTAATAAGTTGTACAGTAAAATTACTATTTACTACGATTTGTCCACTAAAAAAAACCTATTTTATGGAATCTGGCCCTGTGAGGAAACTAGAAATGGCCATTTCAGACGCCAAGTGGGAAAGAGTGGCGATTTTCTTAGAACCGTTTTGTCATATGCATCACGCGCGACTTGCCTGAATTTTACATATATTATTAACTTATAAATGTATTAATTCTGCCCGGTTTTCCTATACAAACCAGTTATGTCAATTAAATTAACACATTTGAAAATATAAAATTTAGTAATGCACGATGTCCAGCAGTGGACGAATATAGGCTGATGGATTGATGAATGCACAATTGAAAAGCAAACGGCTACCACGATATTTTATTATTGTCATAACCACCTTAGTATTACATCAAACATGTACATTTCGTATAGGCTTAAATAAAAACTGATATTTTTTGCCGTTAGGATAAACCAATATTTCCTCATACAGTGTACTTTAGACTTCACTTTATGGATTATATATTTTACACTTTGTGAAGTTAAAACTGCAGGTGTATAGTATCATTAGTTTACAACTGTACTAGCTACTCCACAATGTATATAGATACGCCTTTACGGCCGTGCACGTACCGGCATGAGTCGTGAATACAAACTTCACCTGCGCAGTAATGCATTTATAGTTCTGCAGGCCAATTCTCGTAATTTTAAATGTTCAAAATATCATTGCGATCTAGTCTCAGCGTCAAGAAAGTTGCAAATTGCATTCTCTTAAACCAATTGGCGGAATGAAGTAGCGCCGGGTATCGACGCTTCATGTGATTGGTTCGTCAGTCGGTGCTCACCGTTTATTGGTCTTTCAACTGCCTTACTCTCCATGGTCAAGACTCATGCCGGTAAATAAACCTATTCAAGACAATTTTTTGTATTTGTGCAATAGAAATCGATGTTTTAAGTTTAATGTAACCTACTATATAATATCATATTATATGCAATACACCCAAATACATTTCAGTATATACGAGTACCTACACGTGTTTGT
Organism: Mimas tiliae; assembly: GCA_905332985.1. Classification (NCBI taxonomy): domain Eukaryota; kingdom Metazoa; phylum Arthropoda; class Insecta; order Lepidoptera; family Sphingidae; genus Mimas; species Mimas tiliae. The sequence continues at coordinate 2,172,296 of HG995249.1, forward strand.
GTGCTGTCGTTGTGCGTTTCTAGATATCTATTAATAATCTAACACTTATGCACATTTTCGAAAATCAGCGGCCGGAGCAGGTAGGTACATACATGAATTTGTTAAGTAAATACGTTCTTAGTCTAAATGATGTTATTGCATATAAACATATTGCTGAGTTAAAATCTGACGCTCTTATGTCCATCATTTATAAGTATTATGACGAATAGAACATAGAGTGTGTACACTTCATGAGTGCGCGCACTCTGACTTTCCACGTCCTATTTTATTATACAATACTACTGAGTACATAAGTACTATTAGGCATACCTAGTGTTCTGCAAGTTCGGAATAGAGAAAACATACGCATAGAATGACTCACGTATGCATTCTAAATGGTGCTGCTTGGAGTGCACGGGTCTTCGTGAAATGCACAAGCATTTGCTTATAACAAAAACAAGAGCAAAAATTTTGGCATAGAGTAAGGATGACCGCTCCAGGCACTAGATGGGCAATAATGTTAATTCTATTATCACGAAATAATAATAATATTATTTACTCCTGTCCAATAGATGTTAACGAAGGAGTGACATACACTGTAGATTGATACACACAGAGCTATGAAGATTGATTCTAAGCTATGGCTGGATGAAATTAAATGTTTCTAAATTGATTCCAATGGCCGCGTGCCTGACGAGCTGTGGGCCAGGATTCGGTGTGAGTTCTTGACACGGCTCGCATGCGTAGCGGTAGACCGAAGAGATGGCCGGAGGAACTATGCCAACTCAAAAATAGCACAGAATCGCTACTCATGAAAGGATCTTTGCCCAACATAGGGGCAGCACATTCTAATACGATACGATACGAAACTGCTTTGAAGTTTAGTCAGATGACAAAAGAATTGACATTAATGACGCCAAAATTTTATTCACGGTGGTTTTTTCCACTACGATCGTGTCAAAATAGTCATTTGAAATTAGTAATGTCGTTCTACATATTAAAAAGCCAGGGTAAACCTAATATTAACATTTAAAACACGACTACAATTTATTTGTACCATGAACTTGAATGAATCTGTCCACTCCACGCGTATTCAAATCCAACATAACATAATTTATTCATAAGTATTTAATTGACTTTATTCTTGTTAGAAAGTCAATTTTATTAGATCTCACTCTTGCGGTATATAAATACCGCAAGTACATTTTATAATAATAAGCATTTTTACAATTGCATTTTATTACAGGTACTGGCACAAATCGTGAGCATAAACTTCACCTGCGTAGTTTTTCATTTATAGTTCCTGTGTAGTTCTAATTGGCAAAATGAAGGAGCGCGTGTCGCTGACGCTGTACGGGATTGATTCGTCAGGTAATGTTAGTCATCTATTAGACTCCACACTACTATCCGTCTATGCTAGCGATTCGTGCCGGTAAAGTTATACCTAAGACTAATATCTCATCTACAGAGGCCAAAGACATATGTAAGTGTACACAGATTTAGAGCGCGATTAACGACAGCTCCATTCGATCAATAGTTAAGTTAAAGTATTGGCAATCTACGTGCAGATGGCATACCAAACACTAGCGAGCTGGCGTGAAAGGTACCGGCATAAGTTTTGAGCATAAACTTCACCTGCACAGTAGGTAGGTTAGGTTAGGTTTGATTACCAATACATTTTTGACACATTTTGAAAGAAATATCCGTTAAAATTCTATTGATAGTAAGCAAATCTATCTGTAAATAGAATAAAGGGAACGGCCATTAAAGGAGTTATTGGTGGAATGTAGAAGCGAGGGGCGCTGACGCTCCATGCGATTCGTTTGTGAGTCAATCTGCTCATTGTTTATTGGACTCTCATGCGTCATTCGACTGTCTGTTCTCACGACTCGTGCCGGTAGCTATACTATTTCGGTGTCATGAGTACAAATTCAAGAACAAATGCGAACACGAAATCAAATTATACGAAGTACTAAGAATTATTTTTACGATAGATAAATCTTCATTTATCAAAATGAGGCTGATCAGTATTTAAGCTAAATAAATATTGAAAGCAAATGTAAACAAACCAACGTAATAATATTATCTAGGTGCTTCTATAAAGAGTTTTATGGTTACTATAGATCGTCGAATTAATTTAGATTGACAAGTTGTTGTTGTAGAAACAAGTTTACTCGGTAAACTTGGTATGGAAGTCAGTAAGTAGGTCAATAGTTGGGCGAAACCCCTACATCTACATACCTTACTGACCTTACTATAACAATGGCAAAGTTAGGGAAATTAATCTTAAGGATAGTTTGAAGATTGTTCCGTCTATGGACTATGATAATCATTTTCAATGAAATTAAATCATTTCTGTCATAAAGATTTTACAAACATGGGATTTTTTTTTTAATGGCTAGTGCAAAGGATACGATATTTTCCAATTTATCTACCGTTTTGACACTTCGATCATTTGAAGAGAAAGTTGCCAATTAACCGAAAAGTGCCGCCAGGATAACATTTTGCCTGAACCGGAAGAGGCAAAGGCGAAACTAGGTTCCCGTTGCGTGTTGTGGTGGTCAGATGGCGGGTCGCACCACATAATAATAAATCCATCGTCAAATCATGATGGAAAGGCGGATCCTGGCATTAGGCAGGGACATCACCAGGCAAAGGGAAGGGCTACTCGCCTAGAAGTGGTTATTTTTGGAAAATCTAGCTTTGATAATGATCAAACAATAATGCATTAGGATTGCCAAACTAGTTTGTGTACATCATATCATAGTTATAATATTAATCATCGAAATAAAATGAATATTAATGTGTAGAAAAATAGCATAGCAACAATTCCTCCTTTATCTAAACCTATTCTCAAATACATTTTATAATACAATATTATTCTTTAATTTTGCTATATTTATTACATGGAATTAATGACGACATTTTTCAGCCATTTAATTGAAATCATCTATAATAAATTCGCAACAATATAAAATTATTTTAAAGACGTTTTAAAATTTTACTTTGAATAGATTTTTATTTTAATATAATTCGTTATTATAATAACAGTTTATCCAATTTGGATATAAATAAAACTGTATATATATATGTATCATAAAAACAAAAATTCCTGCTGTATGCACGGCCGCAATAGAATAATAGTCATAATAATACTCAGATAATTCTGATAATATACCTAATTGGTTAACTATATATTTTTAAAAATAAATTTTAAAAGATTATCTAGCATTACTCCTTTTGTTATTGTCAATTTCCATAGTACTTATTGTCTATAGTTATAGTTATATAAGAAATTTTAAGATATTTATATGAAAATGGTGTTAACAACAGTCAAGCTACTTAAGTTATTTATATAGAGACTAATTAACAAAATACACAAAATAACCCCTAGAATTATTTATATTGTCTTAACATTTATTGTCGGGTAAATACGTTTATCAACTATGAAATTATTATATAAAACTCAAACATAATAAATTTCCAGTCTTTGAAGATATGAATTTATATTAAATAAATAGTAAATAACTTAATATACCTATTTAAAATAACTTAGATTTTACAACAATAGCCATGAAATAAGTTACTTATTGTTTTTGTTTTATTGTTATATCATTTCATACTCATAGTAGGTACCTACCAAGTAAAGTAATATAAAAAAATACACAATTTTACCTTTAAAAATATAATTGCAAAAAGCATTTTCTAAATTTAAAATTGGAAATATACAAGAATATAAATCATAAGTTCCATTCATAATATTAATTTACTGTCTTATTTTGATCAGTTTTCGTTACGCATATATTTTATGACGTAATGCTTTTTCTCGGAGCCTATTCTAGTATCGTTAGCTTCCTATTATGAAATAACTTTTTCTTTGAGAAAATGTCTTTCTGCAAGTGCATATACTAAACGTTCAAATGTCTTTGATAACAAAGTTTTATTTGGATTGAGAGAGTTTCTTGTAGGTACGTCATGTACAAGAATATAACAAGGCCGCGTCATACGACTCTTTTTTCAAACTGTATGACGTAGGCTTGTAAACAAGAGATTTCTGTCATAACTTCATAACATGAGAGTTAATTTATTGGCATAAAAATGGAAATAAATCCTCTTGCTCTTTTGCTTCTTGTGAATAATTTGTGTATTCTCATTTTAGTGATCGCATTTAGGAGATTTTAAAATTGGATATGTTAATCTACAATATGTAAACATTTATTTTGATATGCTATAGATATGTTATTCTGAGGATATCCAATACAACATTACAGAAATTATTATATTTTTCAAAATATATTTTCTACAAACTTTACGCTTTCATTTAAACATAATAATATTAAAATAGTTCTTATGTAAACAAGTTCTGAATAATATTATATTCTATTAACTGATAAATACATACATACATACATACATACGCACTCACGCCTGTAATCCCCGAAGGGGTAGGCAGAGGTGTAACCAGTACACCCACACTTCACCGAGCGCATCTCCGTCCCATTATGTGATAGGGGGCGAGCCATTCGCCATATAAAAATAAAATAAAAAATAAATGAATACAATTTATTATAGTTATTGTCTTAGTAGCCATATGTAAAAATGATTTGATTACCTACTGTATGGCAAATGACCTATTTAATCGGTCCTATGATATGATTAAAATATAAGATATCATTCAAGCTTCAACGATAAATAACTCGCAAGAATATCGATTCATCAAAAGTTCGGGCATTCACGAAGTCACCAATGCGAACTCCCGAAAGTATAGGGCGTTGTTAGACACAAATTGGCGACCGATAAAAAGCGATCATCTGAATTTCGAGTTGTACAAAATATCTAATTAAAAAAGTTAAAATCTTCCATGATGTTAAGACAGCTTAAAATCGCCTGAAATTATTCAACTGTTTTAAAATCATTTATTGTTATCATGCAAATCAAAAATTAAAAGTAAAAATTTATGACCAAGATGAAATGGGTCTATACCTACAACTTAATCGCAAAAGAGTAGCCATTTAGTTCTCGGCATACCGGATTTATGTAGATTATTTTTAACTTCATATTTGAACTAGGCCGGGCTAAACCAATAAATACATGTACCAATGGTGTGGTTAAACGCCCCATGATCGCCCGCAAATCGAGCCGCAAACAGTTAATTCGTAGGGGTGTATCAACATTTCGGTAAATCTGCAGACGCGCTGCATCTCGACGGGGAGACGCATAGACTGCGCTTCATATGTGGCTTGCGCTATAGCACATACACCCGATTTCTGAAAGGCTGATCAAAGAAAAATTAGCTAATCAAACGTCAAATCTCATGTCAAGTCGAAAATGAGTTGCTAGAAGCGTGGTCAACACCTTTTATTTGACACACATGTTAGCTAACATTACTTTATGAAAAATCGTATGTCAAACGGTACTAAAGAGACATCAAATATTATTAAATTTTACACTAATCAATGTTTCAGCAACTCGAGTTGATTTGACAGCGGTGTTAAAGTTCTGTTAGTTGAATGTTGATTTGATCAACCTTTCAAAAACTGGGTGTTAGTTTAAAATCACCATTAGATATATAATATACCTATCTTTACAATTGGTAAGTGACAACTAAAAAGTTACATGATCCAAACATAGTTTTTTTGGGGCCTCGACGTTTACCAATGGTGAGCTCAAATCTCTTAATGCACAATCCATTGGAAGTTATCTCATTACCGAATTCTACTCTTCATCATCAGTCTCGCAGCAGCCAGGCCAGCAGCATCCCTCGGTGCCGTCAGCCTTGGTGCAGAACAGAAGTGTCTCCGCCGCGGAGACTGGTCTGGGTTCGATGCCGTGGAAGTCGCGAAGATCATCAGCGGGGAACCACGCGCGTTCCTCGTCTTCTATGATGGGTATGCCGAAGTATCTGTGGAGGTATAAAGACTTTATTGATGTTTTCTAAATAAATTTGTGATTAGGTATGCGACGGCATAGTGGGAAGTGGTGCAGACTGTCGAGAGCAACACGGGTTGTAAACCAGCCCCAAGGCATATATTTTACTTTGTAAGTTACATGTGACATTCGTTATTAATTATCACCCCTCGCTTTATTATTGAAGGAAACCTTTGCGAGGAAACATGCACTGAGAAATCTTCATAAGAATTTTGAAGGTATGTGAAATTGGCCAGGGGGCGAGCCTCTCGCCATACCGGGTACAATTCCAGACTCCGGGCTGATACTCAGCAATTCGTAATAGAAAAATTCAATATCACTTTTATCCGACCCGGGGATCGAACCCGAGACTCGACGTCAGCCTTAGTCATAACGCGTACGCATCACAACTGCGCCACCGAGGCATTATATCTTAAATAAATTAATAAAACCCAGTATTCAAAAATATTTAGGTCATAAAACTGTTCAGTTTAAACGGTCTTTTGACCATCATTTTAGTCCAAAACCAATTTTCCATAGAAACAATATTCAAGCCAGTCATTTTGGTGTGATGATAAAACAATGAGTGTTTAAATACAAAAGTTTTCAAAAGCTTCCCCCGAATGTACACAAAAATGTAATTGGATAAACCTGGTAAAATACGAGCTTTTCCATTAGGATTGTCACTCGCTAAATAATTTTGTATTATGCCCTTAGAGTAACATTTGACGTCCCGATAAACCGGCTGAAATTTTCATAGAATGTTATTCTGGTGGATTTATTGACAAAAGTAGAAAATATCATAAACAAAAACTTAGGGTGTAGTTAGCAAGTGGTTAAGGCCATGGTCGAGAACGAGAGGTCGTGGAACGCGATGACCGCCTTCTGCGAAACAGTCATGTCGCGGAAGGAGGTTGCGGAGCGTGAGCGGGAAATAACTCGCTAAGCTCGCTATCCGCCGCCGAAGGGTCACGCGCAGGAGGATGCGGGAGGCACTTCTACCCGCTGACAGAGGCCTGGGCGGCGGACAGGTGGAAGTCCGTGGTCCGACAGTTAAGGCCTCGAGGTGACGAGCGCGGCGTTCCCGCGCGAACCTCTCGAGTGGAGCAAAAAGGTGGGTGGATAACTCCCCCAAACACCCACCGACCGGAGAGGCCCTGTACCAGGGTCGGCGCCGTCGGGGCCGCGGAAGAGTACAATAGCGTTCCCGCAGTCCCGACCGAACAAGCGCACCCGGAGGAACACCGTTGAGTTTTAGTCCGTGGGAGTCGGACATAACCGCCCCGACTGACCACGTGGTGGGGCGGTACCCATAAAGGGTTTCCCAACGTTAAAAAAATAAAAAAATAAATGTGTAGTTAGCAAACCATCAATGTGCGGGTTATTTTTATCCTCTACGCATTATGTACTGCTTAAAACATCTTTTCATTCATGAATAAAAATGCAATAGCGACGTAGTCTGTCTTGGCCATGATACAATTTATTTTTAACAGAAATCTAATATGTACTTTCTCGATATCAGTACACAGCAGACTTTCTCATGTAAAGACACACAATTGCAAAAAGTGAAACTAATAATATGAGTAGAAAAATACGAAATTCTCGTAACAACTAGAAATAAGATAACTAGAACGATAACTCTCATATGAAACTGCCAAAAATAACGGCGCCACTTACTTACACACCCAACAAAAATTAATGAACGCTCAAAATCAACTTTATTCCATAAAAGTTAATGTCTAAATATTAAATTTCTAAATCGAGATACGACGTTCTGCACCGCGCAACAAATTAGCCGTATTAAGTTTCAACTAGAGATCATGAATCATTTTTTATGAATTGTCATCAATTTAATGAACGAGCTGCACAGACTTTTATAGCCCCGCCCCCTTGCACAGAGTTTTGGTGACGTAATTTTTTTGCTTGAGTAACGTTTCTTGTCATCTTATTTCGATGGTTTGGAATAGATTTGAGTCAATTTTACACAGAGAATATTAATGGCTTTTGCCAATCGAATTTCTTGCGATGTAGAAACTTAAATTTCACAAGTTGTAGAGCGTCGCTGTAGAAAGCTTTGTATACACTCTACCGCATGAATGCGACACGGCTGGGGCAGTACCGACCACAGTTTCACAGAAAACTAATGTATAGTGGCAGCTGGCGGATGTGTTTTGGTACGAAGAATATTGAAGCCAGCAAAACTATTGAGCATTATGAGACTTAACAACTTATGTCTCAGGGTGATAAACGCAGTTGTGTGCCATGCAGTACTTTATAATACAAAGTTCTGTGTCTATCTGTTTATGACAGGCCTGGCGCTTACCATCAGGCGAGCGACCTGATCGTATGGTAATTTAAGCTAATAAGAGAAAATTTAATACGGCTACTTTACAGCATCATGCTGAGTTAGCAACCTAGTTGCCTCGGTGCAGGCGTGCAGCATCTTTTTATTTTATTTACTCTTAATTTATTTATGTTTTTTGTTTTGTTGCATGCGTATCACTGGAGACAATAAACCATTTTTCTTTCTTTCTTTTTCTTTCTTACTTCGGATCCGAATCCGGCTTCCTAATCCGAACTGGGAATATGTATTTGAGATTTTGAAACAAAGTCAAGATCAGATTAAGCGCGCAACCTCTCATACAAACAGCATTACACACATCGGACGGAGATGTCTGGGATTCGGGCCGGATTTTGATAGGATGCAGTGCGTAAACAGTATAAGGAAGCTTCTCTACCTGCTTAATGGAGATTTAGAACAAACAAATAACTATCCGAACCCGTAATATCGACCATAATCCCATCAAATTAAGTGTTATTTGTTACGGTTTATCTCCGACACCATTGTGCCAGCACGTTCGCAAAATAAACGGGACGATTTGCACACAAATTAAAACAGTGTAATTGGTAACACCAGCTATAGCTCAGCGGGGAGTAATACGGACTATCGAGAGGAAAATCGCAGGTTCGTTCAACCCCAAGAGCATGCACCTCCGACTTTTCTAAGTTACGTGTGTATTCATTTTTATTGAAATAAAACTAGTTTATACGGATTTTATCCCGGTTTAATTTTTATTTTAGTAGTGTATAAACTAGATTTATTTCAATGTGTAATATTCACGTAAACATAAGAAATTACTATTGATTGTTAATTGTCGCTTGCCTTAACGGTAAAGGAAACATCGTGAGGAAACCTGCATACCATATTATTTCTCCATAAGATTTCGAAGATTTTTGAAAATATATCCCCTAAAAAGAAATAAATTTTGTATGGATAAAAAATATTAAATTGAAATTTTGACTTGAAACTTCTAAGGACTACTCATAACACAAGTACGTACTCGTATTAGGGCGGGGGTTGTTCCGGATAAAGAATTCACACGGGCGGAACCGCAAGTAAAAGCTAGTTATACTAATATTATATAGGAGAATGATAATCCTTTGGTTACCCGGCTTTGTCTATTTCTGTCGCAAGCAACAGTGTGTAAGCCTTGTTGGGACACTGAAGCCAGTGAAATTATTGGGCATTATGAGCCTTAAGATCCTATGTATTGCGAAGTCCAGTGCTAAGTCTTAATGCTAAGTTATTACTGGTGTTGCTATTAAATAATGACGGATTTTTGACACTTGTTACAATTGCTTTTCTAAAACCACGATAAACCAATTTTTATCTGTTCCTTCCGTAGTCTGAAGTGCTATGAACCATGGGCATTTTCTTTGCAACATACATACGCACTCCTGTAATCCCAGAAGGAGTAGGCAGAGGTGTAACCAGTACACCCACATTTCGCCGAGCGTATTTCCGTCCCACGATGTGATAGGGGGCGCGCCTATCGCCATACCGGGCACAAATTCCAGACTCCGGGCTGATACTGGGCATTTCGTAATAGAAAAACCCAATACCACTTTACCCGACCCGGGGATCGAACCCGAGACCTCAGCTTTAGCCTCAATCGTAAAGTGTACGCATTACAACTGAGCCACCGAGGCAGTCAATATAATTTTTGGTATATTGCTTTGCTATAAGATAGGTACGTAATAAGCCTACACTTCTGACCGCGATCGATACGCCATTCACCAAACTTAGAAGATCGCCCGCTCGTTGAAGTTACGGGTCACGTAAGATTCGCTACCTTTTGCTGATCACCATCTTGGTTGTAGAGTTGATATTTTCAAAATATCCGGGTTATAAATAAATACACCCAACAGTCACACACATAGTTCTGATCCCACACTAGGTAAACCTGTATCCCACCCACTATCAACAACTACGAGGGACTTGCCAACCCACAACACCCAGACCCGAGACAAATATTTGTGAATCAGACAAACATTTGTCTAGGTGCGGGAATCGAACCCACGGCCTCACGCTTCGCAACCGGCAACTTGTCCGCTGCGCCACGGAGGCTGTCTGTAATCTATTAGACATGATTTTATCTTACTATAGATACCATTCTCTCACAAAAGGAGTTTTGAGTTCAATGTATAGGTAATACAGTAGCTTTTAAGTATCTTTTGTGATGAGAGAAATAAGTATATTATTATTGAGTTATTATTAAATATGGGTCTGATCATCTGAATATACTTTTTTTTTATTAGCTTTAATGCCGAGACGAGCAGGTCGCTCGCCTGATGGTATTCGCCACGCCTGCTCATAAACAGAAGCAACGCCATACAGAAATTTGAATTACAAAGCACAGTATGACACTGGACTGCGCTCGTCACCCCGAGACATAAGGTGTTAAATCTCATAATGCCCAGTAATTACTCTGGCTTCAATGTCCTTCACACCGGAACACAACAGTGCTTACACACTGTTGCTTGGCGGCAGAAATAGACAAAGCGGTGGTACCAACCCAGCCGGCCTCTCGCATACGAGGGACCTACCACCTTGTGACTATAACTCATTTTCTTATATTACTTAATTTAGGAGGAATGTAGCCCACCAACATCTTAGGCCCAAAGCCAATCTCACATGCACGTGGTACACTCTGCTGATTAACAGACGAGGCAATGGCTAAACACGGTTCCCGTTGCAGGTTGTGAGATCAGACTGCGGCGGGTGGCCCCATATACCGTCAAATCAATGGTACGAGAAGGCGGACCCTAGCTGGCATTAAGCCGGTATAAAGCCAGGCAGAAAGAAGATTGTAAATTTTGGTGCACTCTCTCATATCATGGGACGGCAATAATCGGCGAATACCCCTTCATTGATACAGCCGTGTATAATTAAATACATTGTCTTAACACTAAATAAAGGCATCAACATTTTTTTTATAGCTTAGGTCGGTAAATGAGCAAGTGGGTCACCTGATGGTAAGTGAACTCCACCGCCCATGTACGCCCACAATACCAAAAGAATTTAGGGTGCGTTACCGACCTTCAAGTTAAGGGATTGGGAAGGGGAAGGTGATTTGGGCCTCCGGATATCTCACTCACCGTACGAAACGCAGCAGCAAGCTGCTACTTTACGTCGGTTTTCAGTGAGACTGTGGTAACGACCCGGACGAGCCTATTCATGATGTAGACAAAAGTGTCTACAACATGGCTCTGCTGCTCAAAAAACATAATGTTCAAGAAACTAACATGTTGAAGCTTTGAAAGCAAATACACGGAAAGTGATTTTCTTAAAAATGTAGCAGCATTTTTAAGTGTGTCAGACGGAGATTGCAAAGGATTACAGCCTCTCGTCTCTGGAATCACGTGAGATTATATCGAGTACTAAAAAAAATGAGGTAGGAAATACGTTTCACATAAAAAGACGTGTACCAGTTTATAATACGGAATATGATGGACATTTTCTAATACATGCATACGCACTCACGCCTGTTATCCTCGAAGGGGCAGGCAGCGGTGTAATCAGTACACCCACATTTCGCTGAGCGTATCTCCGTTCCATGATGTGATAAGGAGCGAGCCTATCGCTATACCAGGCACATTTACACACTCCACACGATCTCTAACGCCCACAATATCAGAAGAATCCTGGACGCGTTGCCGATCTTAAAGAAAAGGGATAGTTAAGGGATTTGGCATGGGAGGGGGATTTGGGCCTCCGGATATCTCACTTACCGTAAGAAACGTAGCAACAAACCACTCTACGTCGGTTTTCTGTGAGACAGTGATATCAACATGCACGAGCCGGCCCATTCATACTGTTAACAAAACTGTCTAAAGCGTGGCTTTACCACACCACACTAAACCTGAATACCTTCATAATAAAAATAAAATAAATAAGGCCAACAGTCACACACATGGTCCTGACCCCACACTAGGTTAACCTGTATCGTGGGTATCAGGAACTACGAGGGACTTGCCGTCCCACAACACCCAGACCCGAGCCCAATATTTACAGATCACAAAAACATCTGTCTGGGTGTGGAAATCGAACCCACGGCCTCACGTTTCGCAGCCGGCTGCTCGCCCACTGCGGCAATATTACTACAATATTATTACTATATATGTTTTCCATTATTGATAGCTGTGAGCCACCGGAATATAATATAATAAAATAAAATAAAACAATTAATTCTCCCATAAAAGATATCGCAAAAGATTGATTATAGTGATTATACTGACTCAATAGGATAAGCTCTATTACAAATTATTTTTAGACATTCTGTGCGCGACATCGGATTTATCTTAAACTAGCTGACCCGCGCGGTTTCACTCGTGTGCTTATTACTGCTCCGCTCCCGTGTTTCATACAAAAAAACCAACGGAACCCTTCTAAGTCGTCTGTTTGTCTGTTAGTCTGCTTCGGATCTATCTTTTGAACCTTTTTAGAATAGTTAGCGGCTAAAACAAATTATGTGAATAAGGCGGATATCCTAACAATTAATAATAATAATACTAGCCCTGTATTATATACGTCCCAGTACTGGGCACGGGCTTCCTCTACTGAATGAGAGGGGTTAGGCCTTAGTCCACCACGCTGGCCTAATGCGGGTTGACAGACTTCACATACCTTCGAAATTCTTACGGAGAATTTCTCAGGTATACAGGTTTCCTCAAAGTTCGCAACAAATAATAAAAAGATTTTTACAAAAGGCAAGTTGTGATATAATGGTAACCTTCTTACACTGAAGACCGCAAGGGCCTGGGTTCAAACCTCAGGTCGGGACAATCACAATTAGTGTTTGAATTTTCGATTTGAAATCGCACATAGGATTAGAATGTGTACCCGGTATGGCGATAGACTCTCCCACTATCACATGATAGGACGCAAATAAGCTCCACAAACCGAGGGCGCATCAATTGTTGCACCTCTGCTTATCCTTTCGGGGATACAAGCTTTGAAAGTTATATATTTATGCTAGTTGATCCAAATTACAAGGTGGTAGGTCCCTCGTATGCGAGAGGCCGTCTTTGTTGGTACTATCGCTTTGTTTATTTCTGCCACCAAGCCGCAGTGTGTAAGCGTCATTGTGTTCCAGTTTAAAGGACATTAAAGCCAGTGAAATTACTGGGCATTACGAGACTTAACAACTTATGTCTCGGTGTGACGAGCGCAGTTCAGTGCCATGCAGTGTTTTGTAATTCAAAGTTCTGTGTGGTGTTGCTTTTGTTAATGGGCAGACGTGGCGCTTATCATCAGGCGAGCCACCGGCTTGTGTCATCATACAAGCTAATAAATAAAATTATATATAAATCCCAGCAATATAAATATATACTTTTATAACAGACAGCCTCCGTGGCGCAGTGGGCGAGTTCGATTCCCGCACCAAGACAAATGTTTGTGAGATTCACAAATATATTTTTCGGGTCTGGTTGTTTTCTCCCCAGAGTGGTTGACGTCAGGCAGGCGGCCGGTCGTAAAAACTACAAGCCAAATCTTTCTGTAACTTGTGTTAAAAAGCATTTTGCGCCGACCCTACTGCAAGTGGGATATAGGCAAGTGTAAGGAAGGACGGAAGGAAATAACAATCACCTACCTGCAAATAGCTAATCCAGGTATCCACAATACTGAAGCCAGAACCAGCACGATTACGAGCATAACAGCCCAAATAGGCCAAGGTTTCTTTTCAGTGTCCCCTTCAGATTTGATCCAGGCTTCGTACCCCGACCCTCCCGTCGCCAACTCCACAAACGAGGATATAAGGATGGACAGCATGGCTAAAGGCGAGAGATATTTCCAGCAGATCAGCCAGTAGATTCCTGGACGCTGACCTGTCATGAGCTCTATGTCATCAGCGAATCTGAAATGGAAAAAGTGATATTTATCCAAACTAAAAGCTCTTTAACCAGGATTTCCATGGAGTTAGAAATTCCAAGTGGCTTGAAATCAGACAATATGGTAGAGCCAGGGTTTATAAGGTGTAACAAAATTAACCCTTAAGAATTACTCGGTATTGACTAAGAAATAAATCACAACCAAAAATAAATCTTTAGAGCATTTTTTATTTTTCACCAAAATAATAATAAATACGAGTAAATACACCCAACTGTCAAACACATAGTCCTGACACCACACTAGGTAAACCTGTATCGTGGGTATCAGGAACTACGAGGAACTTGCGGTCCCACAACACCCAGACCCGAATTGGAACAGGGCGGAATTCTGAATGGAATCTCGAGCGTCCCGGATCCCCCCTCCCCCCCGCACGCCAAAGTGCACTTTGTCAGTCAAGTTATACTGTTACCCTGTCAGTCAAGCATCATTCATAAACATGATTTTCCGACCCTATATAGTGGTATATGAGCTATTATCTAAACAGCTATTGCTGAAATAAGGTAAGGTGGCAGAGCCACGTTGTAGTCAGTTTTCTTTACGGTACGGATGGGCGGTTCGACCGGGTCGGTACCATTTGTGAAAAGCCTCGCATGAGCGTTAAGTGCAAGAACGCTAGCCATCCACATTCTTAATGTATTCAGTTACACGCTCGCCTCATGCCTTGTATCTTTTTGACTTAGACCAAAAACCGACAACCCGTGGAGCAAGATTGACGCAAGGCGAATGAAGACGAGAAGTGGAGAAATTTGTTGCGCTGGCCATACTCATGCATTTAAGTCACTTCTTCTAACCTCCTGGAGAGTACAAAAGGCCAATTCTCGTAATTTTAAATGTTAAAAATATCATTCCGATCTAGTCTCAGCGTCAAGAAAGTTGCGTTCACGATCTATGTTCACATTATGACGTTGATTATTGGTTTAAGAGAATGCCATTTGCAACTTTCTTGACGCTGAGACTAGATCGGAATGATATTTTTAACATTTAAAATTACGACAATTGGCCTACTGGTGCGTGTTTTAAAAATAATGGGTATGGGGAGGGGAGAGGCTATCAGACAATTCACTGAAATCATCTCATTAAGAGTAAATGAGATTTTATACCGACTTTATGAGCGTGATAATGACGATCTTTGAGGAGCTATTCTATGTAATTCAATGTTTAATCGACTTAGTTATTATACGACTGGAAAACGGCTGCGATAAATAAAAAAGGTGATAAAATCTAATTTTATTGGTCAGTTTGAGCATTTGTAGGCTGTTTGAGTATACCTACGTAATATTTGCATTGGTATACATAACATATAACCACACGCATGTACCCTCGAAGTGGTAGGCACAGATGTAATTATTACATGCACGGTTCGCAGAGCGCGCCCATCGCCATACCGGGCAAATTCAATTTCAATGTGCGATTTTTGCAATCGAAAATCCCAACCACAAATTGAAATTGCCATATCCCAGATTTGAACCTAAATCCTCACATAATCTCAGCCTAAGTACGCTGTCAGTAGACCAATGAAACAGTTCTACTACGCACTTCTTACTAATATTATAATTAAGAAAGTTTGGATGTTTGTTAATCAATTACACCTTAACTGCTGAACGGATTTACATGAAATTTGGCATACAAATAGACCATGCCTTAGATTAGGACATATACTACTTTTATCCCGCAAAACGACATTAACGCGGACGGAGCCACGAGCAAAAGTAGTACTGAATAAATACTCCTTAAGCTACTGACTATGACAAATTACTAGTCCCCACGTAAAATACATTCCGTTTTTTGACCGTTTGGGTAAAGTTAGAATCATTTAAATATCCACAGCTAACAGTACAATTGTATACCTTAATACTAAGAGTTAAGGTTGGAAAGTCGTAAACAAATAGAAGGAATATCCAAGAAAATTGTAGCAAGCTAATTTTCTTCAGATGTTTAACTTTAACTCGTTTACAAAGACGTTTCTGCATGAATTCAACTCAGACGTCGACTAATGTTTTTTACTAGATGTATAAAGCTAAGCGATGCTTAAAATAGAATCTAGTGCAGACAAATTAAGTAAATATCAGCCATTTAACCTTTCCTTAGATTTGACGTCCTTTTGACTTTTGCTTGTCTGGGTGGTAGGTCCCTCGTATGCGACAGGCTGTATGTACAACCGCTTTGTCTATTTCTACCGCCAAACAGCAGTGTGTAAGCACTGTTGTATTCCGGTTTGTGGAACATTGAAGCCAGTGATATTACTTGGTATTATTAAACTTAACATTTTATATCTCAGAGTGATGCAGTCCAGTGCCATGTAGTACTTCATAATTCAAAGTTCTAATTAGTATTACTTTTGTATAGGCAGGCGTGACGCTTAGCATCGGCGAGCGACCTGCTCGTCTCGTCATTAACGCTTATAAAAAAGTAAGAATTTGATTCCAGGACTTCATCAGCTTAAGTACAGTTCACGTTATTAAAAGCAAAACTTGTACTGATACTAATTAAATCATTTACTTTTAATATATCTCATTAAGTGAAATGTAATTTCTTTAAAGAAAATAAAGTTCTTTAACCATATACAAGAAGAGAAATAGCGCACGATTTACCTTTTAGCAAATATCGAGCTAACAATAAATATGGGCCTAAGGCATTATTCGAGTGGGCCCGCAATAGGGAAGTTTCCTATATTGAATTTTATACATTATTTTATAAGCAACAGAAAATTATACGCAATAGAAACCCTTTTATTAAAACACTATCAAAATTGGCTCAGAAATGTTCCTGCAGTTATGACTTTAAATGTTGGTATGAGGAAAAGTGGGTGCGTAGTAGGGATATCTCACTATCTCGCTTGCACGCGTGCACCATAATGAATATTTTACACAGTGACTTCAAAGGTTGCGTCCTCTGTCATTTGACAATTACCCCTTCTACAGGATTTGAAGAGCTTCTAACTTATTTATTTTGGTCCGATTTATAAAATTCTTTCTGCAATAGGTTTTGTGTAACGTAACTTATAGATTTAAATAATAAAAAAAATCTAGTCAACTACCCTATTACGGTCGACGGGACTGTTCTTGTGACTGTAGCCTTGCATACTATGTATTTACAGTAGCCACTTTACAGAACATTATGATGATTGCTAACAGGGTCGTATTAGACCCTGTATTCTATGTCTTAGACCGTGTAGGAGACATACTTGGGTACGTCGAGTTTGGGGCCATTTTTAATCGACTTAGAAACGAGATTTTGTAAGAACGGAATCCTTATACTTAATACGTGTCTGTCCGTATGTCGCAGCCATTTTACTCAGAAACTATTTGCACTTTAAGGATGAAATTTGTTTGGTTTATTCTATGAACTGCAATAGGTACAAGGTGGTAGGTCCCTCGTTTGCGAGAGACCGGCTGGGTTGGTACCACCGCTTTGTCTATTTCTGCCGTGCAGTGTGTAAGCACTGTTGTGTTCCGGTGTGAAGGGCATTGAAGTCAGTGTAATTACTGGGCATTATGAGACTTAACACCTTATGTCTCAGGGTGACGAGCGCAGTCCAGTGTCATGCAGTGCTTTATTTAAAGTTCTGTGTGGCGTTGCTTCTGTTTATGAGCAGGCGTGGCGCTTACCATCAGGCGAGCGACCTGCTCGTCTCGTCATTCAATCTAATAAAAAAATATAAAAAAAAGGTACAAAGGTAGTAAAATTAAGAAAACTGTGAAATTACTGGGCATTATGAGACTTAACAACTTATGTTTCGGGGTGACATTATAAAAGAAATTATAAAAGGAAATGCGATTTTTAAACCGAATCCAAAATGAAATGACATCGTCGACAGAAAAGCCATAACATTCGATTCACGTTTCGAACAGTTAATTAATGAGAGAATCAATACTGATTGGAACGGTCTATGCAATAAGCCCGTTATCCGACATTTTGGGGTTGCATTTAGGGCTGTCAAAGCGTCTTTATTTCATACAAAATGCAAAAATGACATTAATTAGTGTAGAGTGTAGATAACAAACAAAAAATTACATAAAAATGTTTTACCTTCTCATAAACAATTTATATCCAACTTCAAAAAGGACCTTCTCAATTCGTGTGTATATTCACGCATAATTCCGACAAATATGCTGATTTGGACATCGAAATAAGATGACAACGAAACGTAACTCAAGCAAAAAAAATACCCCACCAAAACTCTGTCCAAGGGGGCGGGGCTATAAAAGTCTGTGCAGCTCGTTCATTCATCAATTGATAAAAATTGATAAATTATCTCTAGTTGACACTTAATACATCTAATTTTCTGCGCGGTGCAGAACGTCGTATCTCGATTTAGAAATTTAATATTCAGACATTAACTTTTATGAAACTAACTAAGTAGATTTTGAACGTCCATAAATTTTTGTTGCGTGTATGCATGCGTGTTACGTGTGATTTCACCTTTGCATGTGTAAGTAAGTGGAGCCGTATTTTAGGCAGATTCATATGAGAGTTATCGTTATAGTTATCTTATTTCGATGGATTTAGATGATTCAGTGACGGACATAGAGCGCAGCGCATAATTATTGTCAAACGCAACGTCAATCGATACTGAATCACGCCAGGAAAGTTTGTGAGTCGCTTCACATAATATACAATGTTCCGAACATCAACTATCAGAGGGATCACAGTAGGTCTAGTACAACAGCCTGACTGAAGATCTTCTCCTTAGAGTTAGAAGTTATTAACTTATAAATTTTCACTGTTCACCTTATCCAGGCGATTTAATTCCGCCAATATATTACAATGAGTGGAAATTTAATTCACGTTAGTGGCAACCCTGCATTGGGCACGTTGCCAGCTATTGCTGGTGTTGGGTCATCAGAACCACAACCTGTGTACATACACAGGTTCCGTAGCCTTGTTATTACTAGTTTATATTTTCTGATTTTAATTAAGTTTTACGGACTATGCTCATGTTTCTAATGGCATTTTGTAGCGAGTTTGGATTTTTGTATAAATGTTTTATCTTTCAACGTATAACATACTGTTGCGCATCATACTTAAAGTGGTAGGCAGATGTTTTTCATAGAACACGAACGGTATTTCAGAAACAAATTTATTCTTTGTTATATTTCTATATAGGTACCTCTCATAACATTTAAAGATGAATACATTTACAATCCACTTATTAGAACCATCGCATTTCCCCCTTACGAGATTTTTGTTTTTTACTACTAGCCCTGTATTATACATGTCCCACTGCTGGGCACGGGCCTCCTCTACTGAATGAGAGGGGTTAGACCTTATTCCACCACGCTGGCCTAATGTGGTTTGGCAGACTTCACATACCTTTGAAATTCATATGGAAAACTTCTCAGGTATAAAGGTTTCCTCACGATATTTCCTTCACCGTTAACGCAAGTGATAATTAACAATGAATACACAAATTACTTAGAAAAGTCAAAGGTGTGTGCCCTTGGGACTGGTTTCGAAGTTTCGAACCTGCGACTTTCATCTCGACATTCCGTACCACTCCCCACTGAGCTATCGCTGCTTACAAGGAAATAAACTACACTAAATAATGGACTGCGGCAATTTATGTTAGCCGCATACTCACAAAAAATGCCTCTTATAGGAATCGGTAGGCGTAGTATGAGATACAAATAAGTTCACAGTTTTCGAATTCGTGTAAAATTACTACCGTCGAAGTGTCAAACTAGTAATTCATACGGTAATAAAGAAAAGAATCGCTTGAAAACTAATTTCATATTCTATTATTATGAAATAAAATAAACCATGTAATTAATTTTATTTCATCATAGTTCCCACTAGTGGCTACTAATATTTGACGTATTCAGAGAAAACGAAAGCTTTCATCGTTTTACAAAACTATTAAAACTTATACTAGGCCTACGGTAGATATGTTCGTAAAGAAAAATCACTAATTCCACATGTGTTAGTGATCGAGGATCCTGG
This sequence comes from Mimas tiliae, assembly GCA_905332985.1. Lineage (NCBI taxonomy): Eukaryota > Metazoa > Arthropoda > Insecta > Lepidoptera > Sphingidae > Mimas > Mimas tiliae. Next base: position 2,192,355 of record HG995249.1, read on the forward strand.
ATGAATGCCCAACGTCCCGTGAAATTGGGATCGTCTCGCCTTACTTGACCCGCGCGCCTTTTTGCCTCGTGACTGAGTGCTTTTACCAGCTGTTGCGTAACTCGATTATTATGATATTTCTTCGCAACCGCCCGAGAGTTATACCTAGTTTTTTTTTTCGAATGGATTTGTGCTGATAGCTTATATTGCTTTTACAGCTTCATCTGACAATAAAGCCGGCGCTTATGGCGCTCTAGCCAGAAATATGTATAATGTACTTAGTAGCGGTTAGCACAGAGGCGCCTTTTAGACTTTAGGCTCAGACCTCAGCTTGAGCAATCGCTGGGGAGTATAGTTTAGGGCCGTCTCTGCACATCATTGTGCCGACGGTCAGTTGTGTGTGTTTTCGGACTCGCAGGCGTGTCCTATGTCGGGGTCGCGTATTATTATTGCGATTCGGATTGCGCAGGGACAGTGCTGCTTCGATAGCGACTGTGATGGAGTCGTTGGGATCTGCCGAAACATGTTTGGGACGACGACGAAGCTATTGTATTGCACGCGTATTTTTGAACTCGAATCATTATTACGAAGTACCTATATCTTGTATACCTGAAGGGGTAAGCCGTGAGTCCATTTCTGTTCCATGATACGGTACGAGATCATTGCCTTTACGAGCACAAACAAACCCGGTCATGGGTGTTATTCGAAAGCGGAATCCTCTGCGGAAATTTTGATTGCCGGACCTGGGAATCGTATATTAAACTTCACCTGTTACTCAACCATGTACTCTGATTAAGGAAAATGAAATATGTTTAAAAGTTTTGTCTTTTTTATATCTTAGGTCGGAAAACGAGGAAGTGGGTCACCTGATGGTAAATGATCTCCACCGCCCATGTACGCCCATAATACCAAAAGAATCATGGGCGCGTTGACGACCTTAAAGGAAAGTGATAATTAAGGGATTGGTAAGGGGAGGGGGATTTGGGCCTCCGGATATCTCACTCACCGTACGAAACGCAGCAGCAAGCTGCTACTTTACGTTGGTTTTCTGTAAGACAGTGGTAACGACCCGGGCGAGCCGGCACATTTATGCTGAAGACAAAAGTGGCTACAGCGTGGCTCTACCACTCAAAAATTTTAGATCTACCACACTGGTCATATGCGAGGTGGTGGATCACAAGACAAGGGTCTCGTGCATATGTCACCAAGTATACTAGAGCAAGTGAGTTTGATTTTAGTCCTTAAAGATGTTCTTTGAACCTACTACACCATATTATACACTAGCGACTCGACTGCGCCCACGTGAACTTCTTTTCCGGTATAAAATAAATAAATAAAAATAAATACACACATAGTCCCGACCCCACACTAGGTAAGCCTGTATCGTGGGTATCAGGAACTACGAGGGACTTGCGGTCCCACGACACCCAGACCAGAAACAAATATTTGTGGATTAGACAAACATTTGTCTCGTGTGTGGGAATCGAACCCACGGCCTCTCGCTTCGCAGCCGGTTACTCGCCCGCTGCGCCACGGAGGCTGTCGAAAAGTACCCTAAGTCCTAATTCCAGGTTATGATCTACCTATGTGTCAAAGTTCATCCCAATCCGTTTAGCTGTTAAGGCATGATTGACAAACATCAAAATACACAAATATTTATAGTTTTTTATTTATTTAGTTGGAAGCAGAGGTCAGCAAAAGAGCAAACGAGTGACCTGATGGTAAGTGACTCTCTGTGCCCATGACACCCACAATACTAAAAGAATCATGGATGCGTTAACGACCCAGTGCGGACTAAGCCGGTCCGGTGACCGGGGCGGCAAGTTAAATGGGAGCCCTGAACTCAAAATTTATTTGAGGCCCCCGTTGTGCTTATTTTGCACATAAAATTTGTACGAAATTTAGAGATTTGAAGCAATTTTAGAACGGGGGACCGCCCCCATTCCCCTACTGTGCCGACTTCAAAAGATAGAATGTATGTATGGTGTGTATACATTAGTTGATATGATTTCTATATATAAGTTTCTTTATTTTATACTGACTTGTCATAAGCGCTATTTTGATTGCCTACATGATTAATAAACTATTTCATTTCATTTCAGAAATGGGTATAGGGCAGCCGAGGGAGATTTGAGCCTCCGGAAATCACACTAACCGTACAAAACGGAATAGTAAGCTGCCATTTCACGTCGGCTTTCTGTGTGACAGTGGTACTAATCCGGTCGAGCCGGCCCATTCATACTGTACACATGTATCTACAACGTAAACAAAAACTATTGTATAAAAATATACAATATGTATCAAAAACCCTGTTGGGCATTTTAACTGTGATATCAGAATCGATATTCAAGCTAAATGAAAAAAATTGCATACGAAAATTGGACTATAAAAATAACAACATTTAATTTTTATTCTTGAATTAATTTAGGTATTGTTTGTAAACCGTATGCCTCTGCAAGAGCGATGACTTGGAGCCAGAGCGAGATAGCATGTTGCATCAAATGCGTCGGGGAGCTTCGTAAATCCACACAAATTCAGATGCCAATAACATTTTTTAAATATGTTAATTTTTTAAATTATCTGTGTAAGGATAATATCTCGCTTCTGTTTAATATTTTTAAAATTTAACTATTTTTATAAATTGTCTATATGACTATCTACACGACCCAAAAAGGGCCAACAGGCTTTTTTTTACATACTGTACACAACTCACCTCTTCACTCCATACACGTAGGCGATACCAATACACTCGAAGAAAGCAATGATCAGCAACGGAAAGTTTCCGCTGTACATATCAAACAACAGGAAAATGTAACTCCCAGCACCATGAGCGAATCCCATTGACAACATGCAGCACAGCAAACACAGTCCTCCTGTCAAATACTCCTTCCTAAGGTTCGGGAACAGCTTCATGTCAACGATGGACGTGACTACGCCTTCCAGTGTTCCGAACTGGGAGTCTATTCCCAGCGTGAACAGCATCAGGAAGAACAGGACGGACCAGAACTGCGCTCCTGGGAACTGGTTGATGGCTTCCGTGAAGATTATAAATGCCAGGCCGGTGCCAGACGCGGTCTGTAAAGAGTTATATAGTTAGATGTTTGTTCATGATTGAAGTTCATTTTCAATCGGCTTCAAAAGTAACTGAAGAACTGCCTCGGTGGCGCAATTGTAATGCGTACGCGGTACGACTGAGACTGACGCTGAGGTCTTGGGTTCGATCCCCGGGTCGGGTAAAGTGGTATTGGGTTTTTCTATTACGAAATGCTCGATATAATTGTGCCCGGTATGGCTATAGGCTCGCCCCCTATTACACCATAGGACGGAGATACGCTCGGCGAAATGTGGGTGTACTGGTTACACTTCTTTTTTTTTGTTTATTGGTTTATCAGCAGTTGTTACAATATTACATGCTTATTATATATTATGCTAGTTTTATATAATACATATATTATTTTATCTAATTGTACAACTTATTTAAGATAAACACAACTTGCTTAAAAGTGTAAAGATATAACAAACAAAAAAATTAAAAATTAACTATAATTATATGGAAACATGAATGAAAATATGTACATATACACTTAGGCATATAATATATAAACAACAAATCATGCTAATGTAACTAGTGACGAAGCTTTAAAAGAACCTTTCGAAACTTATATTGGCTATCAGAGAATATATCCAGAAAATTACTATAAGTGTTGTATAAGGTACAGAGACGTGGAACCGGTGAGTTACGACGCATGACTGTTCTATTTTTGGCAATGATCGTATATTCTTAATACTTGTCCGTGGGTAATTATATGGTATATTAAATTTGAATTTCTCTAGCAACTGTTGGCAATCAATAGCATTACGGAATATTTTAAACAAGAAAAGTAAATCCAGTATATTTCTACGACGATCCAATCCGACCATTTTGAACTTAGTTAATCGAGCTTCATACGATCGTAAACTTCTCCTGTGGCGAACAATAAATGCGTCAGAAATCTTCTCTGAATTCTTTCTATACGCAGTTAATGTGTTGCATAATGCGGTCGCCAAATTACTAATCCGTATTCTAGTATACTCCTCACTATGCTATTGTATAAAATAATTTTAGTTGTTACACATTTAAAGGGTTTTATGTTGCGAAGCACAAATCCTAGTGTTTTCGTAGTTTTATTTACGATACTTTCAATATGTGGTATAAATGTTAATTGTGTATCTATTAAAATACCAAGGTCTTTTATTGTTTCAACTTCTTTTAAAACTATTGTATTTATAATATAGATATGTGTTATTAAACCACTAATCTTGGGACTGAAGCTCTGCCTACCCCTACGGGGATTACAGGCGTGAGTGCATATATATATATATGTATATGTAACGCTAACCGATTATTATTCACCACGACCTCTAGGCACGGCACACCCGGAGCCCTAAATCCCTTTATTCTTCTCAATCCCTTAATCATCCTTTTCCTATAAAGTCGGCAACGCGTCTAAGATTTTTCAGGTATTGTGGTTGTTCATGGGCGGTGGAGATCATCAGGTGACCCACTTGCTCGTTTGCTGGCTCTCTACTATATAAAAATCTGTATGCATTTACAATACAAACGAGATAGTAGGTATAGTTTCGAATTGAGTGAAGACGCCGTTGATTTTAAAATTAAAAGTATTCAGTATTAGTGTAATGTATGTATATTGTTACGCTCCGGACGCCATGGTAACTGAGTTTAACAACTAATTGCAGAAGAGGATTTTTATTCTTTGTTGGTAACTAGTTGCGATCTACTTCCTTAGACATACGCACTCATACATAAGCACTCACGCCTGTAATCCCCGAAGGGGTAGGCAGAGGTGCAACCAGTACACCCACTTTTCGTCGAGCGTATCTCCGTCCCTTATGTGATAGGGGGCGAGCCTATCGCGATACCGGGCACAAATCCTCCGGGCTGATACTAAGCATTTCGTAATAGAAAAACTCAATACCACATTACCCGACCCGGGGATCGAAGCCGAGACCCCAATCGTAACACGTACGCATTACAACTGCGCCACCGAGGCAGTTACTTTCTTAGAGTCCCAAAAATAATTCACATAATGTTTTAAATATGCTAAAATGAACTACTTATGTGTAACTCTAAACACAAACGCATTTTATTTTAATAAACTTGATTCCTTTAAAAAAAATCGGAGCCTTAAATCGAATACAACAATCTGCACAGATTTAGCGTAGACATTTTACGCAATATTAAATAAAATACAGGTAAAACAGGCCGTTTAAACGAATCGTCTGAACCTTTTCACAAAATATTATTTTTATTAATGGTTTTTTTTTAATGGTTAAATAATATTTTTATTAATGGTTCAAGTGCATTTTGATAAAACCGATATACTGAACGTAATGTTAAATATTTTTTTGGAATACATTTAGGTTTTGCGCTAATGGTCGTCTCATCAATGAATAATAATAATAATAATAATACACCCAACAGTCACACACATAGTCCTGACCCCACACTAGGTAAACCTGTGTCGTGGGTATCAGGAACTACGAGGGACTAGCGGTCCCACAACACCCAGACCCGAGACCAATATTTGTGGTTCACACAAACATTTGTCTCAGTGTGGGAATCGAACCCACGGCCTCTCGCTTCGCAGCCGGCTACTCGCCCGCTGCGCCACGGAGGTTGTCAAGGTTGTTGGTATAAAAAATAATATAAAACACATTAATTCTAATATTCTTAATAATATGTTAAGTTAACTCAAATTACGATTATTACATACAGTTACCTTAATTATTGATAACAAGAATTTGTAGTATGATCTGGTCGCTTTATAAATTGGATACTTTGAAATCAACTGGGCATATATATGATTTATGGAATCATATAAGAAAATAAGGCAATTTCAACTTACATTATCCAATTCCTTCTGCAAATCACATACAGGCAAATGTGGCATGATTAGCTTTGTCCAGTTTCCATTGACTTCTACGCTAACATATGCCCCTGGCTCGGGCAGCGCCATCGACTTAAAACCAGGCCCGAACACCTCAAGTAAGGTCTCATTTCTCATCTCCAAGCATTTCTCATACACCATCGTGGCTTTGAAACCGATAATCGAAAACACCACGATGCCAGCAAACATGGACGTTAAACAATTAGTCATAGAAACCATTATGGCATCCCTGTAGCAGTTGTTGTCCACAGGATTGTAGGAAGAAAAGGCAATCAAACCTCCAAAAGCGAGTCCAAGAGAAAAGAATATCTGCGTGCCAGCTTCAAGCCAGACTACGGGGTCTAAGATCGTATGCCATTTTGGAGTGAAGAGATGTATCAGTCCATCGCTCATGCCCTTCAAAGTGATTCCTCTGAAGAAGAATATGACCAAGACTATGTAGGGGAAGGTAGCAGTTACGTAGACCACCTTCCCGGAGGAGGCGATGCCTTTGATCATGCACATGTATACCAGGATCCAGGCAACAACCAACGCGAGAGCTATTTTGTAGTTGAACGTTTCTGGGTAGTTGATATCTTCAGATATTTGCAGGGTTGTGCGGTACCAAAAGTATTGGGTTGGACTGCTTACCTGAAACAAATAAAAATCAGTTACACTATATTTAGATTTAATGTTAAAACTTCTTACTTGTGGTTGATCCACGCTATCGTCAGATTTTTCTAGTACATGAATAGGCTAATAAGATTACTAGAGACTCAAACTTCCTCCAACTCCTAATCCACATTGCTTCCCATAGAGGCCGGCAACGAATTTACAATACTCCTTCAGTTATGGATTTTCTCAAGTTATGGAGATCACTTACCATCAGATAAGTAACTTTTGCCAGCCGTCTGCAGTAAAATAAGCATAAGCTTCATAATGCTTAGTGGCATTCTTCTAGACGTTAAGTGTTTGTTTTCCAAACATCCAGGCAACAGCTTGCCTGTGCCCTGACATTGCTGAAGACTTGAGGCTGGCGAGCCTATCGCCATAAAGCGTAATTGTTTCATAATACCCAGTAATTTCAATGTATTCAATCTAGAACTAAATAGAAAAAAAGAGGACTAGAGCTAGAGCTCTAGTGATCCGCACTGCATGCGGGCGGTGTATTTGAATTTATGTTATGGCTTCAAAATAGCATCGCTCTATATTTTGCCCGCGATTGAAATTGCTACATAAATCGTGAAATCAATTAGACTTTTGCAATATGGAATAGATGAATAAAAGTGAGTGGTAAATGGTAGAGCTTAGCTTTAGCTTAACGGTTTTTTTATTGCCCTAGATAGACAGACGAGCGTGTGGCCCACCTGACGGTAAGTGGTTACCGCCGCCCATGGACCTCAGCAATGTCAGTGTACAGCCAGGCAGCTGCCAACGGTGTCATTTAATATAATATAAAGATATTCCAATCCTCGAGTCACCAGTGTTAATGACGCCGCGCCGTGTCTGTACGTTAGTTGTATGCACTATATAAATATACATCATTCGTAGGTAACACGGGTTACGCGAGAACCGCGAAAGAGCTAAGAAATCGTAAGTTAGTGGTACAGCAATATGCAAATACCAATATAACAATATAAATTCGACGAGTGTGCTATTATCCGTTGAGTATTTATTTTATTACTGTGTACTCCGTCATCAGATCTTAAACAAATTTAGGTATATGAGACGACATCGCAGCTAAATCATGCATGAATTATGCAACATCGGTCCCAAGAAATCGATGTAAACATAAAAAGTAAAAATAACTCGCCGAATTGAGAACCTTCTCCTTTTTGAAGTCGGTTAAAAATGTGCAAATACCTAATTTTAAATTGTAAGTTAATACGCATTTTGTTTAAATACCATATTGTATATCGCGTTATATTTTATAAGTACGAATAACATTTTATTCCATGACTTCACTCTAATTCAAAAATCGTCCGTTCCCATTCGCTCGTTCACAATGTTTCCGGCTTTAAGACAAATTCCTTCCTTACCTTCTACAAAGCCGTTGTATCGACAATCTCTATTGTTTGGATTCGGAAACAAATCCAGATGGCTGTATACGACCTGTATTAGAATTTAAATTTTAAATTTACTTGTTTTTAGACTATTTCATTTATATTCATATATTTTGAAAGAAGAATTTTTAATCCCTGACAAAAAGTGGTGTTTTAAGTTTGAGCACTTTAGCTGTCTGTGAGTCTAAAACTCGTAAAGTAAGTCTACGAACGGAACAAATTTATTTATTTTATTTTGAAACTTGTTTATTTAAGATGCCAGATTTCAGAAGGCCAATTCTCGTAATTTTAAACGTTCAAAATATCATTCCGATCTAGTCTCAGCGTCAAGAAAGTTGCAAATGGCATTCCCTTAAATCAATAATCAACGTTATATGTGAACATAAATCGTAATGAGATTGAATGTAGAATAAAAGTTGACTAAAGCCAAAACGTTATAATGCTACTGCTAATGCTAGGTGCATTTGACGTTGATTATTGGTTTAAGAGAATGCCATTTGCAACTTTCTTGACGCTGAGACTAGATCGGAATGATATTTTGAACGTTTAAAATTACGAGAATTGGCCTTCAGATGTAAGCTATATTTGAAAAAAATGAGCATCTGTTTTCCTAATTGACTTCCAGGGTTTTTAATTCGGGCCTTGTTTCTATCGCATACTGTTTATCTGCTCAATCATTGAAAATTTCACTTAAAGTAGGTAAAAGAAAATTCAAAATTTGCAAAATACAGTTTCTTTTCTTTTTATCAGACTATATAATACTTGTAGCTAACTTCACACTGACTGAATTTAATAGAATTCCACAACTAAAAATAATGTTGCAGAAAGCTTTCATTCTATAAAACATCCACGTGCAAAATAAACGACTTTTATACTGTACAAAGATCAAAAGCATCTCAGTAAAACGCTAGAAATAAAAACGTGGTCTGACGTTTGGACGTGTAATAACTTTTCTTTAAGACCCTGAGAATTTTCATTAAGATAAGGACAAAAGACTGGTCTATAGGTATATTTGGTAGTATCTTTTGTGTCCATAAATGTGAAAATTATTGAGAGTATAAGTAAGACAGCCTCCGTGGCGCATTGGGCGAGTAGCCGGCTATAAAGCGAGAGGCCGCGGGTTCGAATCCCGCACCGAGATAAAATGTTTGTGTGTTCCACAAATATTTGTTACTAGTCTCGGGGGTTTCCCCCCAGTGAGGTTGACATCAGCCAGGCGGCTGATCGTAATAACTAAAGCAAATGTTTTAAAAAGCATGTTGCGCCGATCCCACTACAAGTGGGATAAGGGCAGGTGGAAAGAAAGAAATGATAATATTGTAGCTACTAGGTGGTAGGTCCCTCGTATCCGAAAAGACATCTGGGTTGGTACTACCGATTTCTGCCGCGAAGCAGAAGTGTGTAAGGTTGGGTTTAAATGACATTGAAGCCAGTGAAATTACTGGACATTATGAGACTTAACACCTTATGTCTCGGGGTTGAGTTCAGTGCCATGCAGAGCTTTGTAGTTCAAAGTTCTGTGTGGTGTTGAATTGAAATGAAAGCAGGTCTGAAGTATCACTGTTTATCATAAACGCCCGGCTTCTGAAAGGCTGATCAATGTTAAATTAACTAATCAAATGTCAAATCTCATGTCATGTAGAAATTGAGTTGCTAGAAGCGTGGTCAACACCTTTGATTTGACACACATGTTAGTTAACATAAATATCAAATTAATACTTGATATCGATTGAGGCCATTATTCAAGCGATTTATTTGTTACTAGCTTTTGCTCGCGGCTCCACTCGCGTGAATGTCATCTTCCGGGATAAAAAGTACCTAAGTAGCCTAAGTTAGTCCTTATTACATCAGCTATCTGCCAGTGAAAGTCCCGTCAAAATCGGTCCAGCCGTTCCAGAGATTAGCCGGAACAAACAAACAGACCGACAGACAGACAAAAATTGTAAAAAATGTTATTTTGGTATATGTACCGTATATACATTCATAAGCATGTAGTTAAAAAGCGGTTATTTTAATATTACAAACAGACACTTAAATTTCGGTAATGCCTATGGTCCATATCGACCTTTAAAACAGAGAAAAAATAACAATAAAAATAATACTTAACAATTCTGGACTAATATAAAAATATTGTAAACTTTATAGTTGCCCAGTGTATTTTGACGATGCTATGTATGTTATGTATATATTAGCTGATATGATTTCTGTACTTACTTATGTTTCTTTATTTTGTACCGACTTGTCATAAGCGCTATTTTAATTGCCTACATGATGAATAAAACTATTTCATTTCATTTCATTTCATTATTTATTTTTATAGATTACCTGAAATACTTTTAAATAGAATAATATTTGATTTATACTTGATATAATCTTTTCATTACAGAACAATAACGAAGAAAACTGTTATTATGATCAAACAATGTCGCTTAGATATTATACATATAACAATTTCTATTACATACATACATACATACGCACTCACGCCTGTAATCCCCGAAGGGGTAGGCAGAGGTGTAACCAGTACACCCACATTTCGCCGAGCATATCTCCGTCCCACAATGTGATAGGGGTCGAGCCTATCGCCATACCGGGCTCAATTTCCAGACTCCGGGCTGATACTGAGCATTTCGTAATAGAAAAACCCAATACCAATTTACCCGACCCGGGGATCGAACCCGAGACCTCAGCGTTAGCCTCAATTTCTATTATTACTAATAACTGTAACTCAGTAGTCATCACTATAATACTCTATAATACGTGCCTTCTGACATTAATGACAAAATCAATACCAAAGATTCCACAAGCAATAAATCAACATGATTCATAATACTGTATAAAATTCTATTATTCCATTCCAACTCTTTTCGAACAAATAAAAGAACGAATACCTCGGGGGCGCAGTTTTAATGCGTACACAGTACGACTACTGAGGTCTCGGATTCGATCCCCGGGTCGCATAAAAGTGGTATTGGGTTTTTCTACTACGAAATGCTCAGTATCAGCCCGGAGTCTAGAATCGTGCCCGGTATACAGATAGACTCGTCCACTATCATATCATGTGACCGAAATAAGCTCGGCCAAATGTGGGTGTTCTATTTATACCTCGGCCTACCCTTTCAGGGATTATAGGCATGACTGCGTAAGTAGCAGTTAGATTAATCACATCTATATTGTAAAACATTAAATAACAAAATCAACATCTCCAAAATCAAAAATTAAAAACGAAAACATTAAATATCAAAAATTCAAGACACTTATTATATTACACTGCATGGATATTTTAACACTAAAGAGTTTATTCATATAATCAAGAATAAATAAGTAAGATTTTAGCATGCACTCATTCAATATTGCCAATAAAAAAATATTTCATATAAGTCGCAAGGAAGTTCGATCCACGTTAAGACATCCTGAAGCCGACTCTGCAAAGGCCAAAAGAGCGGGCAGGGTGCATTTATCATTCTACAAAGAGAGAACCTTGGTCGGATATTTTCACTGCGTTATTTTAATACTAGAGTATTTAATTTAGGTATAATGTTCGTTTGCTTTATAGCCTTCTTAGTACAGCAGCATGTAAAGCGCATGGTAAGGCCCTGGGTTCGATTATCAGGACAATGTTCTGTGTTAACATAATTTACTCGGGATTGAATTTCCCAGAGTTTTATTTATATAACCTCTTTTATCGGCAATAATTAATAGTTCAGCGGGGAGTGTCGAAATGAAAGTCGCATGTTAAAACCAACCCGGAGAACATGCACCTCAACATGCACCTCTGACTTTTCTAAGTTACGTGTATATTAATTGTTAATTATCACTTGCTTTAATGGTGAAGGTAACATCGTGAGGTAACCTGCATACCTGAGAAGTTCTCCATAAGAATTTAGAAGGTATGTGATGTCTGCCAACCCGCATTAGGCCAGCGTGGTGAACTAAGGCCTAACCCCTCTTATTCAGTAGAGGAGGCCTGTACCCAGCAGTGGGACGTATATAATATAGGGCTAGTAAAAAAAATAGCTCAATACGCGCAAGGTTTGGTATTAGGATTTAAATACAATTGATTCTTATTTCTAATCTAATACTATTTGATTGCATATAATTTTTTATTGGTATTATTATTATAATTTTCTCTAACACGTTTTTAGATGAAGCTACGCACAAAAAAAATAACTCAAATGGAAACAAGAGGCCCAAATTGACGACTCATTACATTAGCAACCCTACATAACACAAAACAAGCAACTAGTCATGGACGTCTGTAGAATAATGATGCACGATAGTAATAGTCGAGAAAAGTATCGATATCGATGTTATAATAAGAATGGCGCTGTTATTAAAGCCACATTTGAAAACTGTCCGACAGAATTATCGGTAGTTTATAATAAATAGTAGTAGTAGTTTATAGTAAATTTATAATTATCGGTTTCGGCGTCATCCCGGAAAATTTACCACTTTTGATGATGTTTCTATCATAAGTAGGATCTCGCTTGTCTCATTGATTACCAAAAACTCACTTAATTTCGACTGTACCACACCATTAAAAGAACAGACTACCTATGCTAAAACAAAAACCACGTATCACATATCCTTCTGACATCCATAACAAAGCCCAACTCTACAAACATTCCATCATCCGAAGTACATTAGAAGCAGATGCGAGTCACAAACACGCCCTGCGGTTTCACGACGAGGACGAGAGCGGATATCGACCTAAGGACCGTATTGACGTGACCCGCAAACAAGCTTGGCTTCGAGCTTATACTAAAACAAAGCCTTTGTTGAGGATCCAAGAATGTGAGATATTTTTTTCCTTTTTGGGACGTGTATTTTCATAACGTTGAATATTCGGAAAGCTAAAACACGGTAAAATTAGCGTTAGATTTTTTTATTGGGCCTCCGGAAATGTCAATCATCGTATGAAACGCAACAAATTGCCACTTCACGTCTGTTTCATATTAGACATTCGGTCGAGCCAGCCCATTCACACTGCAGACAAAACTGCCTGCCACTGTTAAACTTTTCACCTGGTTACCGGAAGTAAATAAATAAATAACACCCAACAGTCTCACACCCATAGCTCTATTTTTGTGTCGTGGGTATCAGTAACTGCGAGAGACTTACGGTCTCACAACACCCAGACACGAAACAAATATTTGTGGATAAAAATATTTATCTTGAAATTTAATGAAATACATATTTCACTATCAAACCAAGTATCATAAAAATTCAAACTTATAACAGTGTGTCTTGAGTTAAAAATAAATGTAATGTTGTTTACCAATTTGAATTAGCATATTTTTGCTGCGCACTGACGCCGGCCGCGGCGACGCCTACGTAGTCGCCTACACACCGCCTACGCGCTACGAAGCGGGATATATTCGTAGCTAGCTCTACGATGACAGAGGCGTTTGTACGGAGTGAGATGTTTTGTTGTTGGGAAAGCTTTCAACTTTGAATGCTTTTAGACTTGCGATATAAATACATGTAGTTATGTAGATACATACTATAATATTTAATACGCAACTCGGTCCAAACGTCGAGAAATAAATAAATTGGTATTTATTTATACTTTCAACTTTAATTCGAGCTTTCGATGAAAACAGAATGTGGAAGAAAATCGACTTTATATTTAATTAATAACGTACATGCATACCGAAGAGGTAGGCAGAGGTGTAATCAGTAGTAGCACCCATATTTCGCCGAGCATATTTCCGTCCCATGATGTAATGATAGGGGGCGAGCCTATCGCCAGACCAAGCACATACCAGCCTCCGGGCTGATACCAAGTATTTCGTGACGATTAACATTAACATTCATCATTAACATTTTATAACATTTTAACATTTAAGAGCATTTTGTGAGCGTGAACAAAATTAAATATCTAACAAAAACTAATACCTATCATTTTTATTATAACTTTTTATCATTTCAAACACTGCAACATTGCTCTCTACTCGTACATTTTTGGTCCTTCCAGCAGACTACAACTTAATTAGCTATTTTAATTTTAGTTCTTTATGGAGCAAGCGGTTAAATAAAAGTAATTTTTCTTTTTTGTGATATACAACCTATATATATTACAAAAAACAAGCTATATCTTGTTTTATTCTCACAAATATCTTAACGGTGATTCTAACAAACGATTTTAAAAAGACAGTAAAACAGCACTAAATTCTGATACCTGATATTTAACGCAGCAAAAACCCGATGAAAAATGGATATTGCCAGCAATAAAAATAAAAGTCCGTATTCCGTAGAAAATCTTCTCAAAGTTTCTTATTTTATCCGATTCTTGTCGTAAACTTGGCTGCCAATACTTTATCACCGTTTTTTATTCATGGACTAAACAGTGTTTGAGCAAAGCGTTAATTTTTTTATTTGCAACACTGTATTTTATTTTTCTTTCTTGTGGCGGGTGTGGATATTTTCAAAAGGGAAACATTTACCTACTGGTTTTTCTCTCATACTACATATATATTGCTGTGTATTGATTCATAGTACTTTTTTATTATTTGACAAGTTTACAAATGCATAGCAAATGTATGTATGGATGAATGTATGGATCCTTCGCCATTGTTTATAGGGCAAAGGAAGCATACAGCGTCATCACTATCTAAGTATTATTTTTTTGTTTTCCGTAGACTTGAAAAAGGAGGCGTTTCTTAATTAGTGTGTATGTTTTTGACGATTCTTCGTTCGAATGGGGGTTAGCGATCAGGTCACGATTAAAAGGGTCAAGATCTCATGAGTTCGACGGATTTTTTTAAAAACTCCTTTTTACTAGCCCGAATGACGAAACATGCAGGTGACTCGCCTGATGGTAAGCACCACCATATCTGCCCATAAACAGACACAACACCATACAGAACTTTGACTTACAAAGCACAGTATGTCACCGTCATTTTACTCGAAGACTTATTATCCATATAATATGGATCAAATTTTGATGGTAGGTATATTCCATGAACCACTACTCAAAGGTGAAGTCAAAAAAAAAATAACTCCATACATCCTGCCTCGGTGGCGCAGTTGTAATGCGTACGCGTTACGATTGAGGCTAACGCTGAGCTCTCGGGTTCGATCCCCGGGTCGGTTAAAGTAGGTTTTTCTATGACGAAATTCTCAGTATCAGCCAGGAGTCTGGAATCTGTGCCCGATATGGCGATAGGCTCGCCCCCTATCACATCGTGGGAAGCATACGCGCACACACATACGCTCGGCGAAATGTGGGTGTACTGGTTACACCTCTGCCTGCCCCTTCGGGGATTACAGGCGTGAGTACGTATGTATCCATACATGTAATTGAGACAGGTATTGTTTCCAGTGCACATCGGTATATGTGGTATCATTGGATAGGTCTTTAAAAAGGTTATAAAAGTTTTTAAATTACTTTTTTATTTAAACCATTAGTTTGTAAAACATACGTGTCCAAAGTCGTAAAAGATGTGCCCCCACCCCCTCTAACTTTTAAAGTACAGGGTGGAAAAATCTGAAAAAACCAAAGTAGTATAACTTAAAAGGTACTTCCAAAGAAAATTAATATTTGTTTCAAAAAGCTAGGTCGTATAGTTTTTGAGATATGTGATATATTCAAACGCAATATTCATTCGCAGTTTAGTAGGTATAAAACAACTGTACTTATCTTTTTATTCCCATAAATAACTATATTCATTCTGACTACGGAACCCTTCAATGCGCGTGCGACACGCACCGGGCCAGTTTTATTCATTTCTTTTTCATTGAAACGACAATAAAAGCAAACACCCTAAAGCTCCCTAAAGTCATCTAAATTGGCTCAGAGATGGGAATGTGTTTGAGCACGTCGCGCGTCTAAACATTGTACCCGCAACAGGCGAATTGGGTGATCGGAAAATGCTTTGTGCTATCATCAATTGCCTTTTGATGGCTCATTCGCTTTGATTGCTTTATAACCAGAGGTTCTGGTGACATTCACTATATTATATGGTTAAAAAAACCAGCCAAGTGAAACTATGATGCGCTTACTAAGGTTTCCAACCCCCTTTTGTACCTTTTGTATTCTATATTATGCTATGACAGCCTCCGTGGCGCAGTGGACGAGAAGCCGGCTGTAAAGCGAGAGGTCGCGGGTTCGATTCTCGCGTCGATAAAAATGTTTATATGTTTTATATGGTCTGGGTGTTTTCTCCCCAGAGGGGTTAACGTCAGACAGGCGGTCGGTCGTAAAAACTACAACAGTACAACAGTTTCCGTAACAGGTATTAAAAAGCATAAAGATAGGGTTCCTTTGGCACCCTTAGGATACGGAACCCAAAAAGGTCTTATTTCGGTTGAAATTTGGAAGTACATACATACATAGACTCACGCCTGTTTCCCATAGGGGTATGCAGAGACAACGGAATGGAAGTACATAATCTTTTGTCTATTTTTTATCCCGCGAGACTTACTTGGAACCACATGATACGACAAAGAAGTCAGACGAGCATAAAAATAAAATTCAACGACTATGTTTTTAGAAATACATATATGTAATCAGACATTTGAGCATTCGGCATTCATTAAGCGAAGCGGCAATAGTCTTTTCTTAGGTTTACGCGAATATTACACATTGAAATAAAACTAGTTTATACGGATTTTATCCTGGTTTAATTTTATTTTAGTCCCGACGTTTCGAAAGCTTTTCAGCCTTCGTGGTCACGGGAGAGAATGACGGGACTAAAATAAAAAAAAATAACCGCGATAAAATCCGTATAAACTAGTTTTATTTCAATGGGTAGTAAGTAGTCTTTTTATGTAAAGTAAATATAATTGGCATGTAAAGTGTCCGTGTAATCGATAAGATTTGTATTAATTTCATTTTATGGTGTTACTTTAACAGTAGATACGCTGCTATTGATGCGGAAAATATTCACAAGTACATGACATCTCATTTCGCATAGGCCAAAGTAAAATGCACAAAACATATGCCAACACAATAGGCCTGTCCCATATTGTAAAAATACCATGGAATACCTTATTGGATAAATAAGCAATAACAGCCACGACGGTCCTCGGATATTACCTAAATTGAATCTAATGCATTCGTATTCCTTCCTTCCTTACACAACAATATGTTAGATATGTATATTAGAGTTAGGTATTATTGGTTTATCGGGAAGATTCATTTTTATTATTATGCTTTCTAGATGGGCGACTTCGAGGTTTGCAATTTTTTTTTTATGTTTCACTAAATATCCGCATACCGTAATAATAAGCAGGCAACGTTTAATCTTGTAGTAGGTACTAAAATAATTTACTTAATGTAATATGTTGGATTTAGTAGTATTAGCGGAATTAATAGCAATTGAAAATTTATCGGACAACTATTGTGAGTAATCGATTATTATGTACATAAATTAATAACAATAATACACCGGCTCAAAAAAGTAAAAAGCTCAAAATCAACTTTGAGTATGTGTTATTTTAGTTTAATGGTCAATGATTTTTAGTTTTTGAGTCAGTTTTTTTTGTTATGTACCTAGTTATTATTCTACAATCTTTTACCAAAAAAGTCATCACATCACACGTACCTATAAATGTCTTTCATACCTGATTTCACATTTCAGGTGGATTTTTTCTTTAAATTTAAATAAAACACCCTAAGAGTAATAAACCTTTTCGAATAAAAAAGATTAATCATCCAAATCGGTCCATATTTGGCGGAATTATATCGCCAGTTAATATTTGATATAAAATAAGCATTTAAAAGTAATTTTAGGTAAATCGACCCCTACAAGCGACTGATCAATTTGAAATAAATTGGATTCAATTTGTATATGGCGTAGAGCGGTTAACCGAAAATTGATTACCTCTGAACATCAGTAAAATACAACCCGAAATTATATTCTGATTACATAATATACTCACTTCGCACTCCGGTTCGGTGATGTAAGAACCGTTAATGAAATACTTCTTAGGGCATTCCGCCCACGGCAACTCCGCTTGGAAGCTCTGGGCGAAGTAGAACAGACACCAGGCGATGATAGAGTTATAATACAGAGCCACGTTGAATGACACTACCGCAGAACTGATCCCTATCCCACCTAAATATGGGGAGACTTGGTGCCAAACACCGATCGCCCCCTTCCTCAACCGCTGTCCAATAGCCAGCTCCAAATAAAATATAGGAATCCCTTCTATCGCCAACATCACGAAGTATGGAATCAGGAAGGCCCCTCCACCGTTCTTCTGCGCTAGATATGGAAATCTCCAGACATTGCCGAGGCCCACAGCATAGCCGACGGTCGCTAAGAGGAATGTCAGTTTGCTGTCCCAGGATTCTCTTTCCAATTCTACACCCTCAGGTTTAAAAGCGCCACGGTCTTCGCCCGAGCTGCCTTTGCTTGTTGGAGTCTCTGAGGAGCGTCGGTTGGGGCTGGTGTCTTCGAAAGCCTCGTTAGTCGCACCGTACATAACGTGGGTTCTGTGCGCTGGGTGTCCATTCTCCATTGTCACTAACCTCCCCCTCAATTCTTTCATCTCCATCCGATCCAGAGAGCGCTGCGCGTAGAGATCGCGCGAGCTCTGCCGCCTCATCAAATGAGCTGTATTCGCCATTTTTATGATATCGTCAATTTGTTTTCATGTTACGAAAACTATTCAAAACGATTCGTTTTCATTGTCATGACACATTATCAGGACCAGTAAATAACACGTGACGGTGAACAATTCGCTTAATCGGGAACTTAAATCAACGCTTAGTGTTTGGAAAGCGGGCATTTTTGTTAAGTTTCAATCAGTTAACACAAAATTGGTGTATGGAACATTTTAAGAATGGCTTTGGTGGAGGGCGCGTGTAGCACGCAGGCCGCGGACTCCCGGAATGAGGGGAGGACGTCCACGCATCACGCATGCGCACTCACTCTTGTTGAAACAGGCTCACAGATTTTTCAATGAGAAAGGCTTGGGCATACCGACCTTATAATATATTAAAGCTACAGTTTGAATGAAAAGCCGGCTCTGGCAGAGACGCGCCTGTTAGGAATGGCAGGGTTATATTTTTAATGGAATTAGAGAGATTCGATTGTCATCAGCAGTTGGCGGTAATGCGGGAATAAAGAGATGTCATTTAAAGCGTTTCGTGATTCCGTCTACAATAGATTATTTGTTTTGGCCGGATTTCATAGAAATGCAAGTGCGTGGAAGTGCCCGATATAGTGATAGGCTTGCCCCCCTATCACATCATTGGACGGAAATAAGCTCGGCAAAATGTGGGTGTACTAGTTACGCCTCTGCCTATCCCTTCGGGGATTACAGGCGTGAATGCGTTTGTATGTAAAAATACTCTTATCTCTTCTTCCCCTTCCCCTTATCCCATTCGCTGTGGGGTCGGCGCGACGTGCTTTTACACATGTTACATACATATGATGTGGCATGTAGTTCAAACCAGCGCCAGCTCGCGTAGTTTGGTATAATGTTGCACTGGAACCATTTCACACACGGGAACCCGGGAAACACACGCTGCCCGGTCCTTGGTATATCTAAATGAATTCCTACCTATATGTTTATACTATATAGAACGTCTTCTTCTTCCACCTGCCCTAATCCCACTCGCAGTGGGGTCGACGCAACATGCTTTTTACCACATGTTACAGAAAGATTTGGCTTATGATTTGATTTTGTTTTATGACCGGCCGCCTGCCTGACGGCTTCACGTCTGGGGAGAAAACACCCAAATCCAAAAATAATACTTGAAGATCACACTTACATTTTGTCTTGTTCAGGAATCAAACACGCGGCCTCTTCACAGCCGGCTACTCGCCCACTATGCGCTACGGAGGCTGTTAAGCCTCATATTGCCCAGCAATTTCACTTGATTCAATGTCCTTCAAACCGCTACACATGTTGCTTGGCGGCAGAAATAGACAAAGTAGTAGTACCAACCCAGACGGCCTCTAGCATACGGGGGCCTACCTGCCACCTTGTAAAATTTTATTGCATCATTTATTCGGGGGTTTTGGGGAATTCATACACAACTTACTTTTACATTATTATTTTTATTGATAATAATTATCAGTAATTAACTTTTTAGGTCAATAAGTAGTAAAGAAAATTGTAGTCGATGTCAAACTTTCATATTTTAATATCGTGTCTGTGAAACTTACGTATGTAGTTTCAGCGCCACTATTCGCAGATATTAAATAAGATTTGCGCCGATAGCCGTCGAATGCTTTAAAACAAGACTGCTTTGAAACCGACTTCAAAAAAATTGGAGACGCTCAAGCTTATGTAATTGGTCTTCAGATAAATCCAGACAGCAAGCATCAGCATAATCAAATAGAGGAAGTAATATAAATTATGCAAGATGGTAGAAATTTGCAGGAAATTACGCAGTCGTCCTAGTGGTGATATAGAAGCAAACAACTTTCGAACAACTTCCATCAGCTGAGGAATCCATGACAATAGTCTGTCAAAAAAATTTCACTATACTGCATCTTCCAATCAATTTTAGAAATCGTACGAGAGCATCCAATAATGATTGTCCAGATTTTCAATATCAATCCGATGGTAGGAAGAAGATTATTGATGGGATAAGTATAGACATACATACGCACTCACGCCTGTAATCTCCGAAGGGGTAGGCAGAGCACATTTCGCCAAGCGTGTCTCCGTCCCTTATGTGATAGGGGGCGAGTCTATCGCCATACCGGGCACAAATTTCAGACTCCGGGCTGATACTGAGGATTTCGTAATAGAAAAACCCAATACCACTTTACCTGACCCGAGGATCGAACCCGGGACCTCAGCGTTGGCTCAATCGTAACGCGTACGCATTACAGCTGCGCCACCGAGGCAGTCACCATAAGTATAGAATTTATGAAAATTTGCTATAAAAAGAGGTGATAAAACGCCGCCCTGCGAGACACCGGTTATAGGGTTGGAGTGCCTAAAGCATTCGCCCGAAAGTTCGGTGTCGCTGACTAAAGCCGACTCTTGTCAGGCTATCAGCAAGCATCCATCTATAAAAAAAATAAAATAAAAAAAAGGCTACTACATAGCACGATGAAGAATGTGTTATCACAATATGATCAGGTACGATACCAGTCCATAGAGCTAGGAGAATGACATACTCAAAATTGTTAAACGCGCTGTTCTGTTTTGTCGCCACTATAGGTACTTTATTAATAGTCTAGTAGCGAGAACACAGTCAAGTGGCGTTTGCTCATTCCACTACTGATTTTACTCGGAGTCTAAGCACTATAGATGTGGGGTCAAGACTATTATGACTGTTGGTTGTGTTCTATGAGGGACGGCACTCCATACATACAACTAAGGGTGATTTTATACATATATGCATATGTGGTAGGTATAATCTCTAGATATAATTAACAACAAGACACATAACTTAGAAAAGTCAGAGGTGCATGCTCTTGGGGCTGGTTTCGAACCTGCAACTTTAGTCTCATCAGTCTGTACAACTCGCCACTGAACTATCACTACTTTATGAACTTAGAAAATTTAATATTATTTATTTATTTAATAGAATTACCATTAGGTAATACTACTAAAAACCACTAAAGGTACAGAACTAAAATACTATAAAAATCAATTAAGAAACAAATTATGTGCTTACCTTTTAAAGGTATTTACAGCTTACACAAAAAATTACAATGTCATAATTACCTACTAATAATTATTATAAATTATAAGACAAGTACACACACACATTAACATAATGCTATTTTTTAAATGAAATGAAATAAGTGAAATATGTGAACTAAACATTATGAAAAACATTTTTTTATTTTTTTATTTTATTATATACAATCTCTATTATATTATTTCTCAAATGTGTTTTTTGTCGGAACGCCATAACTTCCATACAATCATCAAATTTTATTATTCAAACACCATATTGAAGCTTATGCTTGCTGCTATTGACTAAAATAGATTTTATTTTTAAAATTCTAAGGTTTTCCAAAAAAACTATGAAAAATAAACAGTGCCATCTGTTGACAGTATAATGAACTAATTTGTCGTATTTGTTTATCTGACCAATATCGGTGCGAAGTATTCGTACGGGTCATCTGCTCTTTTTATTTACGTGATACTCATTAGTTTTTGAAATACGTATGCGTGTCCAAAGTCTAGTTTTTGAAATACGTATGCGTGTCCAAAGTCGTGAAAAGACGATATTCATCCTTTTAGAACATTCGTGCAATGTGGAACAAAAGTAAGCAAAGGCAATAATCAATACATTCTCGCTTAGATCATTCTCGGCAACCCTTAGATAATGAAACCACGGCAACACCATGAACAGTTGTCACAACTGTCAAACTCAAAACGCGAATCGCAAATCGCAATCAATCGCAATTTCGCATCAAACATAAACGCTTGCATCGATAAAAATAATGAATTTATCTACCGAGTCGTGTCGACTGCGACCCAAGTACTGAATTACACGTAGTGTTCTTCGCCAGTGCGTGGTACCAGCAAAATGTATTGCTTGCAGTGGTTGATACCTGTTCTTCTGATACCTAAGCCTGTGAACCCGGCACTAGTCAATACGCACGTAATGTTCATGGTTCTGTACCTAATAGGATTTTTCTTGGAGCGGAAGCCGTGTACTGTGTGCAGCGTCGTATTTCTTGCAGCCGTCATACTTATATGCTACAGCGGCATCGGCAACTGTCTGTTTTGGAGTCAATGCGAAGGAGAAAAATATGAGACTTAGCCGCGAGTGTTGATGTGAAGTGCTCAAGTGGTGTTCAAAACGGCGGTATAGCGTCGAGGCTGTAAACAATGTTTCCATGGCCTCTTGTGATGGATTGAAATATTATTTTTTGTATATTTTTGTATATAAACCATTGGTTTTTCTCTATTGTGGCAAATAACTGAAACCACTGATTATAGAGTCGATGTTTGAATATATCATATTCGTATAATGAAGAGTCGCAAGTTAGCAGCTACTGGAATATTTATTACTCATGTAATATTTACATAAGCTAAGGAGGTGACATAATGTAAATGAAGTACCATTTTAAAATATACAAAGACCATTTTCTTTAACTACATAGAGATGCATTAGTTAAATGTAAATATTAGTTGTCACAGCAAACTCAAAATATTAATAAAGCTTCCATATCCTAGTTGTAAAGTTAAATGCAATGTACTTCCTATAAATATATATTTTTTTTGTTTAGCATGGTCCAACTCTTATGGACTGCTCAAAAATCTCCGTTTTGTGTAGCTTTTTGTCTTGTATTAAAAATGGTAGCAAAATTTTCAATTTATATAATGTACCTACAAGTATACTTGGCAAATAATATGAGGTTTTATAGAGTTTACATTGTTTTTATTGTTAGCAAGTCACATTTATAATAATACAACCATCAAAATAACTCTACCTTGTTATACTTAGAAGATTGCACTTACATTGTTATTTTGAGTATGATTTAAAATGTTGAATTCAAAAAAAGCCAGACCGTTTGCATAGTTGAGTTTTGTAATAGGTAATTGTCCCGCAGGATTATTTGTATATAAAACTCAATCATACACAAGTTTTACTAATATTTTTACCAGTAAGTTAAAACATGGTACATTTTAATAGTTTAATTGATTGGTTCTTTTCTGCATAACAAAGACCAAAGATATATGTAATTATTAGAGGTATATAGTATTTCATATAAGCTCGGAAAAATAGGATGCAGCACTACTTATCCCTCTGCCTACCTTTCAGTGATGAAGATGTGAG
This sequence comes from Mimas tiliae, assembly GCA_905332985.1. Taxonomy (NCBI): domain Eukaryota; kingdom Metazoa; phylum Arthropoda; class Insecta; order Lepidoptera; family Sphingidae; genus Mimas; species Mimas tiliae. The sequence goes on from HG995249.1 coordinate 2,216,036, forward strand.
CTTATGTTATATTATACAATCTATTCTGCTTAACAAAATAGTGGATTATTTTGTCAACTGTTTGACTTTGAATAACAATAAGAAGAATAGACAGCCTCCATAGTGCAGTGGACGAGTAGCCGGCTGCGAAGCGAGAGGCCGTGGGTTTGATTCCCACACCGAGACAAATGTTTGTGTGATCCATAAATATTGGTCTCGGGTCTGGGTGTTGTGAGACCGCAAGTCCCTCGTAGTTCCCGATACCCACGACACAGGTTTACCTAGTGTGGGGTCAGGACTATGTGTGTGACTGTTGGGTGTATTTATTTTATTTATTTATTTAACAAGTCCAATGTTACTATAACATAATGTACAATGATGTCCACATCTATTCTTCTTATAAATAACAATAGTCTGCGACATGTCATGGCCATACAAGCTCAATTGAATGTTAAGAACACAGGATACTGCTAGAACTATTAATTTATATTTCATGTGACAAGTACACGTTGTATAACAAGTGGCAGCTTCAAGTGTTAATAACAATGCTATCCTAAATAAATATACATAGTCCTGACCCCACACTAGGATAAACATGTACCATGCTTATCGAGAAACTGTGAAAGACTTATGATCACACATCATCAACCTGGCCAGCAACTAATATTTGTGAATCACACAGTCTGCCTCGGTGGCGCAGTTGTAATGCGTACGCGTTACGATTGAGGCCAACCCTGAGGTCTCAGGTTCAGGGTAAAGTGGTATTGGGTTTTTCTATTACGAAATGCTCAGTATCAGCCCGGAGTCTGGAATTCGTGCCCGGTATGGCGATAGGCTCGCCCCCTAACACATCGTGGGACGGAGACACGCTCGGCGAAATGTGGGTGTACTGGTTACACCTCTGCCTACCCCTTCGGGGATTACAGGCGTGAGTGCGTATGTATGTACAAATATTTATGCATCAAACCTGCAGCCTCACATCAGTCTGACATATGTTTACAGTTGCTGCCATGTATGAAATGATTTACCTTGTACTTTCCAAATTAATGGGTGTTGTGGGGCATTCTGGATATTGTGAGTAACAGAATGTAAATATCCTTTAAAGTTATCACACCTAATTATAAATAACAATGTATGGTGTGCAAGATCATACAACTTTGTTTCTGCTCCATGATCCTTTTATTTACTTCCCCCCTCCCCCCCCCCCCCCCTTATGGCAAATCATGTATACACTTTTGCCTAAATACTCTCTATATTATTTGTCATGAGTATGGTTGTCCGAACTTAAATTAGATAACTGCACCACTTAGACATTTTTGATGACTTTAAAGTATGAGGATGTTTTAAATGCCTATGACGAATGGTGAACAGGAGCCAACGCTAGTTTCAATTGGAGTTAAATAATAAAATCACAGTATTAAACCATTTTATGTACCGGGTGTAAGGGAAACTCTTCCGAAAACGATAAGAGGTAGTAGTGCTGGTGATTACAGACATGATACCACTGAAAAACGCGAAATAAGTGTACATTATTTCTCTAATTTTTCACAGTCTTTTTCGGACCAATAAATACAGAGACTTTTATGGAAATAACAATTAAAATCGTATTTTTATTAATAGTGTAATGTAAAGGCAATAAAAAATTTGCTGACGCACGGAATCGATGCGCGGCGCGATTACTTACTGCGCGCGGTGTTAACCCCTAGTTTAGCATTAGCACGCTTTACATTGCGGACTTACGTTTAAACAGCAATGGAATAGCATTTTCCGTTTAGGTTAAGGTAGTGTTTTATTACCTTTTGGCTTCGGAAGCTGCCCCCTTAAACCCAGTATACATTTGAAGTTAGTAAAATAATATTAATATGACACTTTAATTAAACATTTAAACATATTTAGATTTCATTAGATGAAACGAAACTGTTGAACGAAAACGTTGGCTTCCCCTCACACATATATTCTCAAAATCTTATAATACGTAGTGTGCGGTATTACACGCCTTTATGGGATATGTAAATGTGTCTTGTAAATATCATAAGTATCATATCAAATCAAATCATTTATTGGATCAACAAGTACGTCTATCACTTTTACGTTATTTCGTGGTTAACCATTAGAAAAAAATCCGAAACAAACTTATGAGCTACAACTGAAAGTATAGGCAAGAGATCACAGATCGCAGGATCGCGGCCAGAGATCACGATCGCAGATCGCGGCAGTACGTGCACTTTGATACCAGTGCAATTCCTGAAATACCATCATCTATGTCATCATAATTGTAACAAACGTCGGAAAAGTAGAAGCTGCTGAATATATAGTAGGGGTTTCGTTAAGAATGCTACGCGATATCTCTGACAAATTACATTATATGAGGTATTCTTATTAATAGGTTTGGTCGCAGCTCGATCCAAGTGAACAACGTTTTCCGGGATAAAAGTAGCCTATAACGGTCTTCAGGGTCCTTTATCTATCTGTAGCAAAATTCATCAAAATCGGTTCAGCGATCTAAGCGAGAAAGCGTAACAAACAAACTCACTTTCACATTTATAATTTAAGTTAAGATCTTACATAATAATATGTTGAATGTTTACAAGACATATTCACATGGAAATTATACATTGTAATGTTAAAGAAGGATTCCGATCTGTACTTATGTATCTCAATAAAATGATTACGAAGGCGGAAGGAAACATGTGATGATATTGTATTGTATTGTATTGTACAGTAATTGTTAATAGTGATATTAATTATATTAAAATGTAAAATAAAACTTGGGACTTTGATCATTTATTTAATTTACAATATGACAAGCAAGTTTTACTAGGTTACTGCCTTGGTGGCGCAGGTGTAATGCGTACGCGTTACATGAGGCTGACGCTGAGGTCTCGGGTTCGATCCCGGGTCGGGTAAGTGATATTGGGTTTTTCTATTACAAATAGCTGTGTCAGCCCGGAGTCTGGAATCATGCCCGGTATGGCGATAGGCTCATGGGACGGAGATACGCTCGGCGAATAACCCCTATCGAATTCTAAAAGAATCATCAAAATTGGTCCCCATTTGGCGGATTAATGATAATAATAATACACCCAACAGTCACACACATAGTCCTGACCCCACACTAGGTATACCTGTGTCATGGGTATTAGGAACTACGAGGAACTTGCGGTCCCACGACACCCAGACCCGAGACCAATATTTGTGGTACACACAAACATTTGTCTCGGTGTGGGAATCGAACCCACGACCTCTCGCTTCGAAGCCGACTACTCGCCCGTTGCGCCACGGAGCTGTCGGGATAGATACCAAAAGAATTATAGGTGCGTTGTCGACCTTAAAGGAAAGGGATTGGGAAGGGGAGGGGGGTTTGGGCCTCCGGATATTTCACTCACCGTACGAAACGCAGCAGCACGCTGCTACTTTACGCCTGTTTCTGTGAAACAGTGGTAATGACCCGGACGAGCCGGCTCATTCATGCTGTAGACAAAAACACATTTACACTTATCTTTATAAGACCTATTAGGTAATGTAATTTACCAACCGGTTGCGGCAATATTAGATTATAAAAACTTCAAAAGTTTTTTGCAACCGGTATTTGTGCGAGCTATCATAATTCCATCATACATTATTTATCAATATACTCACAGATAAGTGATAGCGCTCAGTGCTTTGATTGTAATTTCTATGTTTAATCACGAATAATGGAAATAATGTATAAACAATACATATATTCACGCCTGCATATCTGTAAAAGGGTAGGCAACCACGCAACGTGTAATTTACAGCTCACACACTGTTGTGTTCTGTTTTGAAGGATATCGAAGCCATTGAAATCATTGGGCAATATGAGACATTCGATCATTACCCGGTAATATTACAACAGCGGGACCCGGATTGATAAAATCAGTACCAATGTAAGCTGCCATTGCTGCGACCAGACCAAGGTGATGATCTAAGCTAATTCCTAAACTTCTCCAGTTGTAAATGTCTTTGTGCCTGAGGTTTATGCCTCCTTAGTTCATTATTTTGTCTACCGTTTTGCTATGGAGGGAAGTGGTAAATTTTTATATTTGATTAAATTCGTTGCGGGGCAAAAACATTTAATCATTCCCAGAGACTCGCTAAGCTTCACTGCTTGAAGTCAACAAAAATGCGTGCCACTGTCGATCCTGGTGCATAGAAGTTACAGTGGCGGATACGTCGAGCAATACTAAACGAAAATCGATACATTCATTATTGTGGTTGTAAACCGGGATTCGCGAAATAAACTTACCCCATTACTTATTTGCAGTTTGTAGACTACGTAATTACGAAGTAAAAAACTGCAATGTATCAGGGGTAAAGATCGTCTGTCGCGACTTATCGTCTATGTTGGATAATCAGCGTAATTAAGACTGCCGCGGTGGCGCAGTTGTAATGCGTTTGCGGTACGACTGCTGTGGTCTCGGATTGGGTCCCCGGGTCGGGTAAAAGTGATATTGGGTTTTCGCCCCCTATCACTTCGTTAGGCGAAATAGGCTCGGCGATATATGTGTGTACTGGTTACACCTCCGCCTACACCTTCAGGGATTACAGGCTTGAGTGCGTATGTACGATTATTAAGTTTCCGTATACAAAAGGTACTCCATAGGTAGGTAGAGGCTACACCGCAGCGCGTCGTCTGTCTTTATCTGTCCTACCTTTATAGAGCGAAACGAGAACATCTCATATAGCAATGAACTGACTATAATATAAATTGTACTAGTTTGTACATTTGTTATCGGTTTACTTAGTTTTAAATTAATTATTTGTTAGTTCAGTATTATGCCACATCGGCGGAACATTTGTTATTATGTATCTAGCACAAACTATTACGGTTAGCGACCTTGTAATCAATTGAATAACATTGTTTTGATTTGCGCAATGTTACATAGTGCAGTATGGACTAAATTATATATTATAATAATAGTTTATTTCCTATAAAATTTAACAATGACATAAAAGTGTGCTTAATAACTAACATGTATAAATTTAAACGGATTATAGTGGTCCCTGCACTAGGTCAAAGAGAATATAACCATTCCGTTAACACTAGGCTCTAGGCCTGTATTCCAGAGACCAGTAAAAAAATGTAGTGATAACATTACTAATGCGACAGGTTGATTTCATATAAAGATTCTTGACAGTGTCGGATTAGGGGTCGGTGTTGAAAAGGCAGCGGGTTCAATCTACGCACCTGTAGGGAACGAGTGGGTACTTGAAGTCAGCGAGTAATGATCATCACCTAAATACCTACAAAACTACATAGGTAGTAGTCCTCTCAACCTCGCTCTGCACGGTATGTACCCCTTGTCAATGTTGCGAATCACTCAAATTAGCAACCGCCGCGTGTTTTTGTTATTTTTTGCAGAAAGAGCAGAGCAATGTTCCTCAGGATTCAAACAATGTCTCCTTCTTCCTGCCCTTATACGTGCTATATGTTACGTTAACACATGCCATAGAAAGATTTCGCTTGTACTTTTTACGACCGACCGTCTGTCTGACGTCAACCCCTCTGGGTAGAAAACACTCAGACCCGAAACAAATATTTGTGGATCCCTCAAACACTGTCTTGGTGCGGGAATTACATCTCTCGCTTCACAGCCGGTCACTCGCCAAATGATGCCTCAGTATAATACATTTTAAATGTATTTTGTTATGCCTTTGATCTAATCTAATAAAAAAATGCTTTACGCCGAGTGATGAGCATGATGATATATATACTAGACGCATGAAACAAGTGTCTAATACCTACACAATTACTTCGAAAAAAACAAGGAAATGTGATGCATCATGCATGATATATACCTACAGCATGTAGGATATGAGCTCATACGGACTAAGTTGTTATAATATGGTCCACCACAGAGCATCTTGTACCGCAGAACGTCAGTGCAAATTTATTCTTATACCATTAGCGGAGATCCTTAAAATTCATTACTTTTCACCCATACGAAAATAGATAGTTATTGTTGTAGAAAATAATTGCATTACACGTCTCACTGTGGGCGCACGGGCCTTCTCTAATTAATGAGAGAGGTTATTGTGGGTTATGGTTTAGTCTTTAATCCACCACGCTGGCATATTGCAGGTTGGTAGACTTCACATACCTTCTTAATTCTTATAAAGAACTTCTCAGGTATGCAGGTTTCCTTTACCGTTAAAGCAAGCGATAATTAACAATTAACACACATCACTTATAAAATTCAGCGGTGCATGCTCTTGGGGCTGGTTTCGAACATGCGACTTTCGTCTCGACAGTCTGTACCAACCCGCTGAGCTATCGCTATCTATCTATATTATTTTATCTTTTATTTACATTTTATGACTGCGTCCGAGCTCACTGACCTACTAAGCGGCATTAAAAATCCGCCTGCAGAAACAGCTGAGACAAGAATGGGAAAGAAAGTTGTAAGAACTGAATAATTCATTTATTTGTCGTTTGAACAGCAAACTGCTGTAGTTTTCGTATAGCCGTTGTATGATAGTACCTAAGTGGTCACCCCCGCCTTACGTCTATGAACACCTATAGGGGACGGGTATTGGGAGTAAAAGGGATTTTTAGGTGTTTGGATTGACCGCACGCAACGTATCGACAAAACTGCCTTTTCACTTATCATAATCTGGCGAATAGTAATCTAGATATATAAGATAAGATCTCCACCGCCTATGTACACCGACAATACGAAAATAATCATGGACGCGTTGCCGACCTTAAAGGAAAGGGGTAATTAAGGGATTGGGAAGGGGAAGTGATTTGGGCCTCCGGATATCTCATTTACCGTACGAAACGCAACAGCAAGCTGCTACTTCGCAGTCGAATCGACCCATGGATGTTATAAACAATACTGGCTACAGCGCTTCTCTTTCACATAGGTAGCTACAATAAGAGTTCTTACATTCTGAAATATAGGTACTTATGTACCTAAATTTCAGAAGGTAGTCGTAACGATCATGCGGTGTTACAAATACAATAATTGGTTTGTATGTAGACTATATACATATCTACTAGGCGGTAGGACCATCGTATGCGAGAGGCCCCGTGGTTAGGTACCACTGCTTTGTCTATTTCTACCGCCAAACAGCAGTGAATAAGCACTTTTTTGTATCGGTTTGAAGGACATTGTACCATTTTGATTGGCGCCAGTGAAATTTCTTATAGGGCATTATGATATTTACCTGACACCTTAACCCCCAGTTTCTGAAAGGCTGATCAAATCGACATTCAACTAACAGAACTTTGAGTTGACATCGCTGTGAAATCAATTCGAGTTGCAGAAACGTTGATTAGTGAAAAAATTTATAAAATATGATCTCTCTTTAGTACCGTTTGGCATACGATTTTTCATATTAATTTGAAAGTACCTAATGTTAGCTAACATGTGTGTCAAATCAAAGGTGTTGATCACGCTTCTAGCAACTCAATTTCGACTCGACATGAGATTTGATTAGTTAATTTTAACATTGATCAGCCTTTCAGAAATCGGGCGTAAGTCTCGCGCTGACGAGCGCAGTCCAGTCTCATGCAGTGCTTTATAAATGAAGGTTATGTGTGGTGTTGCTTCTGTCTATGGGCAGGCGTGGCGCTTTACCATCAGGCGAGCGGAATGCTCGTTTCATCATCAGGCTAATAGAAAACAAAACAGTATGGAAACATAGTTATAAGCACTAGCTCGGCACGTCATGGCTTTGATTTGATGTAAATGATTTCCATTAAAAAACGATTAGGTTTATAATAGTCCGCAGATAGTTGTACAAGATTTAACAATAAAGCAAACAACGCCATCTAGTGGCTTATACTTGCATATGAGGCCGGCAATCACGTTCGTGGGTCACCAAAACAAAGTGATTTCCAAGGTGCAAAAAATCACCTAAATACTAGAATAATCATGAATACATTGGTGATCTTCAAGGATAATCATGGGGATTGGAAAGGTGAAGGATTTGGATCTCGCTTTACTCTGTTACTATTCATAAGACGCAGGCTGCGTGCGTGAAAGTAAGGAAGAGCGAGTGAGCTTGAAGTGGGACCTTGTACTGCCTCAGTACAAAAAAGAGGCTACTCTTACAAACTCATTTAAAAATCGTATTCTACTCAACACTAATTGCAGCATCTAAACAGACTGATTTAAATGCATTTTTTTGTTTGAAACCTTATTTTACTGAGATGGTTCTTAGCTATGTTTGAAGGAAATCTGTTCAGTTGTTTAAAAGTGAACGATCTTCCAATTAACTTTGAGAGTTAGGTTAACGGTAAGGCTAGTTTTATTAATATAGAAATCTTTCCCTTTCTGAAATCAACACATTTCGCAATAAAATTCCTACTAATCTATAAGAAATAAATAATAAACTGATATACCAATAAGTAATTTATTACGAGCTGAATACAGAGATGTTCATCTTTGACGGTTTCATATTTTAATAACACATAAAATTGAATAAATGGTACATAGCGCTGGAACTTAACCTAGGTGATTTCTCTTGCATGACCTGAAACAAATAAAATCAAGCATTATTTACATTTACAATATAACATAACATAGGGTCATGGCAGTGTCTCCAAACAGGTAGGCAGAGGTACAACTAGTACACCCACAGTTCGCTTGACTATTTTCCATTCCATTTATCAGGTTTTTTTCCTGATGGTAAACGCTATGCTTCCTTATAAACAGAAGCAACACTACAACAAACCTTAAATTACAAAGTACTGCATGACATTAAACTGCAGTCATCACCTCAAGACATAATATGTAAGTCTCATAATGCCCAGTAATTCACTGGCTTCAATGTCCTTCAAACTAAAACAACAGTGTGTACACACTGCTGTTTGATGGCAGACATAAACAAAGAGGTACCAGACATATAACATTTATTGTGATTGCACAAACATTCCAATTTTTTATTCCGTATATATATTTACATAATTTGACTAATTTTTGAGTTGTGCAGGGTTTGAAATTGAGTGAAGAGATGGGTTTCTGATTAATAGTCACAGTTTTTAAAGGTTACATTGTTATTTAAGTAGAATAAGCATAAAACATAGGCATTGTTTCAGATATCATGATCTAACAAAATTGAAGAGTTTCTGACCATAGCTTATAACTATTGCCCTCAAACAAAAAAAAATTGTCCCCAACATGCAGTCACAATTTTTATTATAACTTAGGCTGACATAGGAACAAAAGGGTTACTTGATGGTCAGTGATCTCCAACACCCATACCAGAATATCAGAAAATCATTGATGCGTTGCCGACCTTATGATAGGGATAATTGAGGGATTGCATACGCACTCACGCCTGTTATCCCCGAAGGGGTAGGCAGAGGTGTAACCAGTACACCCACATTTCGCCGAGCGTACCTCCGTCCCATGATATGATAGGCGACAAGCCTATCATATACCGGGCACAAATTCCTGACTCCGGGCTGATACTAAGCCGTAATACAAAAACCCAATATCACTTTTACCCGACCCGGGAATCGAACCCGAGACTTCAGCGTCAGCCACAGTCGTTACGCGTACGCATCACAGCTGCGCCACCGAGGCAGTAATTGAGGGATTAGGAAGGCAATATTGGCAATTAATTTGTTCAAGTTCACGAAATCAATACGCTTCTCTGGATACGTCACAAAAGCATCTAACCTCAATTTTTTTAAGGCGCTAAATGGGTATCTAAAATAATCGGTACAAAACCACATCCACTTACATTATAATTAACTGTCATTTATCTCAGTCTCCTGGCTTCACGCTCAGACTCGAGAAGAGTAAGGATGTCTCCATCACGCACGGGTCCCTTCACGTTCCTGATGATCTGACGGCTGGTCTCCCCGATGAACTCAACTTTGACCTGGGTACACTGGCCCTGGGAGCCAGTACGGCCGAGCACTTTGACAACGCGGGCGAGAACGTTGGGCTTGTCCATTTCGGCTAAATTATCAAGCGAAAACCTAAAAACACGTGCACCAAAGCTAGCGTGTAGTGAAAAGAATTTGACAGAAGTTGGGGTCAGTGCTGCCAACTTTTATTTCTCAAATCCACCAAAACCAAACCAATAACTATATGATAGTTTTTCGCCAAGTTCCATGACGAAACTGATGTTCGAATTCTCAAAAAGTATTAAACAGCCTGCCGTGCCCCCCAACAATATAGAGACGCCGCCCAATTTTTTAAAAAACAATGGTTGAGCGCCAGCCCGTACCGAAACTCCCATAAAGGAATAACAATGGGCGAAATTCTATTAAAGGTGGTCCTGATCACCAGTCTATATTAAATCTATTTTTTGTAATAGGTCTTGTCATATGATCCATAAAATAAAAAGTTTTTTTAAATAACTGAGTATTTAATTAATTCTCAAGGAAATAAAGAAACTTGGATAAATTAATTATTTAGTAGTTGAATGTCAGGCTTCTGAAGTAGACATAACCACCAAAAAGTAATTCCCACAAATAAGCCAATCAGAATACAGATTGAAGGTCATGCGGACAAATTATTCGATTGGTTGATTTCTATGATCTATCTATATATGGCTGGCACATGCGTCATACTCGTGAACGGGTGCTGGTCTGCTCAGACTGTTTTGCTGGTTAAATAACACATTAGATATCTCATCCTATTTTATAGTCATTTTCGCAGCATTAATTTTTTCATCGTACTCATGAGGATCATACGCAATAATCATTATAATTTCATTATTTTACTTTATAATGTTTCTCATTGGCCTAAGTTGAGCTGCTCTAACTCTATTCAAAATTAATTGTATTATAGTAATGCAAATATTGTAAATGAATTTTTAAAATGAGCAACGTTAGAGTTTCTCGTCCGTTCTTCTTTAACGAAACAACCTTCCGAACTGGCGATAGAGTTTAAAATTGACTGAATCTAAATGATGTCTAACGTTTTATGGATTCAATAAATATTTTCATTTCATTTCATATCTGGATTATAAAACTAAAGTCGTTTATTCGAAACGGCCAAACACCAAATTCATCCACCAGTAGTGTGACGAGTTATTTAAACCACCAAATCTAGGGGTAAATCATATTTAAGCTGACAGCACTGGTATGGTAGTGCTGCTAAGGCCTACGTCCGGTTTAAATTGTAGTTGACATTCTCGGTAGTCAACTGATTAATCGATTTTACCAAGTACTCAAAGTGTATACTAGCCTTCAAGTATTAATGAATTATGAAATAATATTATATTAGTACTAAAAATCATTAAGTAATAAAATTAATTGTTTCCAAAAATGCTTTATCTCATAAAACTTTAAGATATTACGATGATCAAAATTTAATAGAAAATTCTCAATTTTGGTATACTACTTCATTCATCTTGTGACTCAAAACTGCATTTCAAGGAATGCCGCACATATTAAGGTAAATAATTCCACAGTGTAATGTTTACAAAATTAAAATAAATCTTAGATCATGGATGGTTTAATGAAAAAATAAATAACATCTTATTGGATTCCAATCGGTTTTTGTTACCGGTATTCTACGATCACGTCCCTAGTGACAAAATATTCCACGTCAATCGAGTTGGAGTGAAAATTGGCATTTTGCCCCGAGTTTCTTGCGTTGTCGGAATCTGTATTCAAAGTGAATGGCCTAGAACCCACAACTGTAGCCAATAGTTTCTGTTTCTAGATATATCTCCAATAATAGTTAAATAATCAAAATGAAATACATATATTTAGCGTTCTTAGTTCTTCCTGCTGCTTTATTATGTCTCCAAAACGGTGAGTTTTTATCAAACATTATTTGCTATAATTGTTGTCGGTACGTGGCATCAGTTAAAATTATGTTTTGTGAGTGAAAGTCTATGTACTTAACAGCTGAAACCTTCCTTTATTCATCTGTTATTATGGTAATATCTTATCTAACATAATAATATAGATATTTTAATCCAAAATGACTGTAACCTATCAAGGTGTGCTATTCAATAGTTCACGACAAATCGCAAATATTTAGCCCATACAAATTAACAAAATATCTTATATACATTTATAAGTAATTTGGGAATATATATTTCGTCCTGGTAGTCAGTCACTCTATAGATAAAACAATTGCAAAGATGCATATTTATCAATATCAGGAACATTATAGTACCCTCCATGTTAAAAATACAAGCAATTACAAATACCTTGATAATAAATACATATTAATGCTTGTACTTTTGTAGCTGTTATTATAAGGCTTATTCATGTTGGTAAAAGCCATAAATTCTATTACCATATGATTCAGATGATACCGTTATTCTTCTTCCTCAAACTAACTAATATAACTCTCAATGGGGTCAGTGCAGCATGCTTTTTAGATTATACTATTACTATGTATATAAAATTAAAGTCTTCAATATTGAATGCATGAGTGACTTTCACTTTATTTAAATGAAAGTTCATGTGTATATTGCTATTGCCACATGCTTGGTTATGGAAAACAAATTATTATGTCTTTGTTATTTATACTCATGACCTGCAGACTCTTTGCCAAAATCATCAGAATTATACTATAAAGTAGTGACAAACATTTTTATATCAATAATTCTCATTTGTTTGTAAAAAAAGTATCCTACAGTTATCTATCCTTACATTTTTTGTTATTGCTACAGATTAATGCTCGTATTCACAAACAACACTTAATTAAGCTCTTTGCCAAGTGTCCAATTCTGTGTACATGATTGGTCTGTTTTGATTTAATGCCAAAAACTAACCAATGATGTTTCTAGAAATCGTCACTATGTGTTCAGACTCACTATGAGGTCTCAAAGTAACATTTATGAATATGGGGGTATATCTTGTAAGCTTATTATTGACAAAGCCAAGGTTTAAACTTTAAATAAAATAATCCACACTTGTATGTATTATTGGAATAAAAATATAGACCCACTTGTTTTACTATTCAATTTGACATATAAATACTTGGACTTTATAACTTCCTTAAAGTGACACATAAATACTTGAACCTCATTTTTAAATTTCAGGTAACACAATCGTAGCAAGGGCAGAGGAAGATGAGTTGGATGATGTGGTGGACATTGAAGGCGAGGACAACCAGGTGGTTGGTGAGGATGCTCTTGGAGATGATGATGACTCGGTAGTGAAGTCTTCACAGGATGTAGACACAACTATACTGTTCACAAAGCCGGTGACTAGCTACGGAGATAACACTTTTGGTAAGAGTTTTTTTTATGTTATACTAACTTACGCTTACAGTAAGCAATAGTGATACCTATGTTCAATTCTTGCCTATTTTTTTGTTACTATTGCTAAATAACTAATTTCTATTGTAGTGCCATGTTCCACCAAAATGTATAATATGTTTTCAAACAAAATTCTAATGATTGACTGAATAAATATTTTTTAAAAATATCATTTCAGACATATGTAAAGTATAGTATTTACTTTCATAAATATTAACTTCATATACTCTCAATATGATTTAATATATACCACAATCCTGAGTGAAGAAACCTCTAAAGAAAATCCTTTTTTAATTTCAGATCTGCAAGCAGGTTACCCAGTCGAATTCCTAGTTGGCTTTGTCAACAAGGGTGCTGAGGACTACACAGTGGAATCTATGGAGGCTTCGTTCCGTTACCCCATGGACTATACATACTACATCCAGAACTTCACAGCTCTGCCGTACAATAGAGAAGTCAAGCCGAAGCAGGAAGCTACATTTGCTTACTCCTTCATCCCTAACGAGGCATTCGCTGGCAGACCTTTCGGACTTAACATCCAGCTCAATTATAAGGATGCCAGTGGAAACTATTATCAGGTATTTCTCACATACTAACATCCGGTTTCTGAAAGGCTGATCAAATCAACATTCAGCTAACAGAACTTTGAATTTGACACCGCTGTCAAATCAGTTTGAGTTGCTGAAATGTTATTTAGTGAAAAAATTAATAATATTTGATGTGTCTTTATACCGTTTGACATAAGATTTTTATATTCATTTGAAGGTTATGTTAACTAACATCTGCATCAAATGATAGGTGTTGACCACGCTTCTAGCAACTCAATTTCAATTTGACATGAGATTTGACATTTGATTTGTTAATTTTACATTGATCAGCCTCTCAGAAACCAATTGTCAATAGTTAATTTGCATACATTTATTGCACTTGAAAGTATTATTGGTTACTAGCTTTTGTTCGTGGTTCCGCCCGCTTGTACGGCCTTCTCCGATATAAAACCGACTGACCCAAACATTTGTGTGATCCATAAATATTTTTCTCGGTTCGGGAATCAAACCCGTTCCATATCGTTTCAAAGCCGACTATTCGCCCGCTGCGCTACAGAGGCTGTTAATTTTTTGATTAATTTAACTATAAAATGGAGAATGATTCTATGTATAGGTCCTACTAATATTATAAATTTGAAAGTCTGGATGTTTCTGAGTTTGTGAATTTGGATGTCTCTTAGTCAATTACGCCTTAGTTATCAGCTGAACGGTTTTGGATGGAATTTGGCACACAGTTTTTTTTTTAAGTGGTAGAGCCACGCTTTATACACTTGTCTACAGCATGAATAGTCCGGGTCGTTACCACTGTCTCACAAAAATCCGGCGTAATTGAGTGAGTGAGATATCCGGAGGCCATTCCCAATCCCTTAATTATCCCTTTCCTTTAAGGTCGGCAACGCATCCATTATTCTTTTGGTATTGTGGACGTACATGGGCGGTGGAGATCACTTACCATCAGCTGTCGCATTTGCTCGTTTGGCCTATGCTATAAAATAAAAAAAAAAATAAGTTAAGGGGTGAAAAATGGCGTATAGTTTTAACGTGTATATTAAATTTATCTTGGTTAATAATTCAGGAAAACGAACGAATGTCAAACGAGTTTGACAAAATTTTAAGAATGTATATGACATCTGCTATTTCACGTCGTTCATACAAGGTGGTGGGTCCCTCGTATGCGAGAGGCCAGCTGGGTTGGTACCACCGCTTCGTCTATTTCTGCCGCCAAGCAACAGTGTGTAAGCACTGTTGTGTTCCGGTTTGAAGGACATTAAAGCCAGTGAAATTACTGGGCATTATGAAACTTCACACCTTATGTCTCGGGGTGACGAGCGCTGTGCAGTGTCATGCAGTGCTTTGTAATTTAAAGTTCTGTGTGGCGTTGTTCCTGTTTATGAGCTGGCGTGGCGCTTACCATCAGGCGAGCGACCTGCTCGTCTCGTCATTCAAGCTAATAAAAAAAAAAATATACAAGGGTCGTATCCCGGAAGAGGCCGTTCCCACGGGCGGAGCCGCGACAGAAAGCTAGTTTAATATAAAATTTCATCATGTGCATCTAATGCTAACAGAATATTTTCTCTCCTCAGGAAGCGGTATACAACCAGACCTTGAACATAGTGGAGGTATCAGCTGGCCTGGACGGTGAGACGTTCTTCCTGTACGTGTTCCTGGGTGCAGGTGTGGTGTTGGCGCTGGTGGCTGGTCAGCAAGCTCTGTCCTCGTTGGCACGCAGGAGGTCCCCGAGGCCACAGACTCGTACATTGGAGCGAGGCACTGCTGCTGATGTTGATTACGACTGGTTGCCGCAGGAGGTGCTAAATCAACTCAGTGAGTACCATATTTATTTTTATCTTTAGATGTTAATTACATTTGTAAGTTTTACTTACAGGTGTATGTAAGTTTACATAAAAATTGACAAACTGGACAAACTTCTAGATGTGACATGTTACTTCTTGCATAGTTTAGAACATTTACAATAATCAATAATTTACTATGTTGTTGCATTAGTAAGTACTTTGTATGTCCACAAACATAATTAGCTTACGTAAGTTAAAGTTGCAGACATAATTGAAGTCCTATACATAACTAGGTTTCGCTCGTGAATCTGCCTGCATGAAAATCTTTTTTCAGGGATAAGATATTTTGTCTGTCCTCGGAGTTTAAGCTACCTTTAATACAAAATGTTATTTAAATTGCTTGAAGTTAAATGGAGGAAAGATATAACAAATAATATTACCCACTTTTGCATTTATACTATTAGTACTATTAGAACTGTATTTTTTTCATAACCGTTACTGTATTCGTCTGTGACATGTTTATTATAACACATGTAGAAGAAAACACTACCCTGTGCATAGAATACATAGTACATTAAGGTCCGTATTCACAAACAACACTTAAGTAAGCTCTTTGCCAAGTGTCCGATTCTGTGTACACGATTGGTCTGTTTTGATTTAGCGCCAAAAACTAACCAATGACGTTTAGAGAAATAGTCACTATGCGTTCGCGCTCATAGTGGGCCTCATGGTAATGTTTATGAATACGGGTGTAAATATATTCCTTTTTACAAAAATAAGACAAAGGTGCCTTATAGATTGTGTACATAGTTCATAAAGGCACATAAGCAAGTTATTTTACTGTCAATCATGCGAAAATAATTGAACAGAATCTTTTCTATAATATTTATTATTACTTTCCCGATACTCAACACATTTATCTTTTTTCTGATTGACAAGGAACTTAACTGTCAATTAAAGTTAATTGACGTGCGGGACTTAGACAGTGGTGTTAAAGATAAGTGAAAATAGAAATATTTTATTAACATAATATAATTTGTTAAGTACAAGCGAGTCGTAGGAATGAATAATGTTTTTTTTAATAGCATAGGCTGGCAAACGAGCAAGTGGGTCACCTGATGGTAAGTGAATCCACCGCCCATGTACGCCCACAATACCAGAAGAATTATGGGTACGTTGTCAACTTTAAACGAATGGGATGATTAAGACATTGGGAAGACGAGGGGATTTCGGCCTCCGGATGTATCAATCATCGTACGAAATCCAGCAGCAAGCCGCTATTTTACGTCGGTTTTATGTGAGACAGTGGCAATGACCCGGTCCATTCGTGCTGTAGACAAAACTATCTACAGCGTGGCTCTACCACTCAAAAATGTGACGTGACATACGAATGACGTCGTAAGTATAAGGGAATTGAGAACGCCTTCAAAAATTGTCTTAGCAATTGAAGTTTACTTGACGTGTGATTTCTAGTAAATTCTAATGAGGCGTTGCCGACCAATGCAGGTCTTGTGCTAAAATATTCTGTGGACTGCCTGCAAATACTAAACAACTCAAAATTTCTAGACTGACTTCTTCGGTGGCGCAGTTGTAATGCGTACGTGGTATAACTGCTGTGCTTAGGTATCGGGTTCGATCTCACCGGGTCGGGTAAAATTATATTGGGTTTTCTATAATAAAATGCTTAGTATCAGCCAGGAGTATGGAATTGTGCCCGGTATGGCGATAGACTCGCCCCCTATCATATCGTGGGACGGAGATACGCTCGGCGAAATATGAGTGTACTAGTTACACCTCTGCCTACCCCTTCGGGGATTATATGCGTGAGTGCGTATGTATGTATGTATGTATGTTCGGGTAATCTCATTAATGCCGCCCGCTGGCGATTAATCTGAATGGACTTGAACGCCGGCAGAGTTGATGAAGTTCGGCGAATTAGCCGGTACCGCCCCAGGTTCCATTGCTAAACTGTTTCTCTGACTAGTCGCTGCGCATGTATTCCCTCTTTTTTTATTAGCTTAGATGTCGAGATGAGCAGGTCGCTCGCTTGGTGGTAAGCAATACGCCTGTCCATAAACAGAAGCAACGCCACACGGACCTTTGAATTACAAAGTACTACATGGCACTGGACTGCGTTCGTCACCCCGAGAAATAAGTTGTTAAGTCTCATAGTGCCCAGTAATGTCACTGTTTTCAAAATCCTTCAAACCGGAACACAACAGTGATTACACACTGTTGCTTGACGGCAGAAATAGACAAAGTGGTAGTACTAACCCAGGCGGCCTCTCGCATACGAGAGACGGTAGGTCTTTACCTTGGCTCATACGTCGATCGTATGTTTGTAAGATAGACCAAGACCATGGATCTTCTTCAAATCGTTACAGCCGAAAATCCCTTAATTTGAATAAACAACCTGCATATTATTAGCCTTTAAAAATTCGAATCATTCTTCCGTGTCATAACACACATTACTTTTCAATTTAAATCAAAAGACAAACAGCAGCAACGTATGATAAAATCACTTGAATTATAAGGATTACACGACATTGATAACAAACGGTAGCACGCACAAGGCCATAGGAACATGACAGTTTCATATTATTGCTAGGAAGGATTGTGTAACTTTTTGACTATCATACAATTTATTTCAGCGGTCTGAGATTTATATACATACATACGCACTCACGCCTGTAATCCCCGAAGGGGTAGGCAGAGGTGTAACCAATACACCCACATTTCGCCGAGCGTATCTCCGTCCCTTATGTGATAGGGGGCAAGCCTATCGCCATACCGGCCACAAATTTCCAGACTCCGGGCTGATACTGAGTATAGAAAATCCCAATACCACTTTAACCGACCCGGGGATCGAACCCGAGACCTCAGCTTTGGCCTCAATCGTAACGCGTACGCATTACAACTGCGTCACCGAGGCAGTCAGAGATTTATCTGCGAAATTAATCAAATCATAATATTTATTGAATCCATAAAATGTTATACATCATTTAGATTCAGTTAAATTTTAGCTCTAAAACCAACAGTTCGGAATGCTGTCTGGTTAAAGAAGCACAAGCTAGTTATTGGCTTATTAGGCGTTCTGAAAAGGTCGTAAACTTCAAGCGACCTGCCACTTAACCGTAGATCAACTATGTTTTTGTCTGACTCAGCTCAATGTTCCGCCATGTTTAGCCATAGACTAATCAAGGCGTCAATCCTTCATGAAATAATGCTATAATTATGGTATAATTAAGCTCACACTTGTATCCCTGAAGAGGTAGGGATATGCGCCACTAGTGTATGCACACTTCGCTGAGCTTATTTCCGTCCCACAATGTAATAATCCCAATAAACTACGCGGATGCTCTTGTCTATTAATATAAAAAAACAGAAGCAGTTCTTTTCTTTTATTATAGCACAGGCCGAAAAAGTTAACAAGTAGGTAATCTGATGGCAAGTGGAAACACCGCCGTCCATAAACACTCACAATACAAGTTGAATGTTGGGTGCATTGCGAGGAGGAGAGGAAAAGAATGGGAAGGGGATTTGTACCTTTATGAATCTCGCTTATCATGCGAAACGCATAAGCAAGCTGTCACTGCATGTCAGTTTTTTGTATTAATACTAGGTACCCCAGTCGAACCATTCATGCTGTAGAAAAACCTGTTTACGGCATTCTAGCACTTACAAAATGGTTATGAATATTGGCTCGATATTTATGCTTAAGTGAGGAACTTATAATGGGTCTTTTGTTCTTATATTGTGTTCTTTTATTCTTGTAATGTGCTCTTTTATTCTGATAATGTGTTCTTTCATTCTTATAATGTGTTCTTTTATTTATTCTCATAATGTATTCTTTGTTCTTATAATGTGTTCTTTTATTCCTGTAATGTGTTCTTTTATTACTATAACGTGTTCATTTATACTTATATCGTTCTCTTTTGTTGCAGAAAAATCTCCCAAAGCCCCGAAACAGTCCCCGCGCGCCAGGAAGGTGAAGAGATCAGCCGGCGACGACTAAACATACGTGTGTGGGTGATGCACGATTGGGGTCAACACAGTGCCTACTGGAACATGCAGCGGGCTCGCCTGGCAGCTTGCCCCGCTAGAATACACACGGGAGACAATGCAATCATACATATTTGACATTCAATGTAACAATTTGATTTTAATCTGGATTTTTTCCTGAAAATCCAGTTTCGTAGATGTGACATAAGTAAATGGTAATTATAGTGTTCCAGGCCTGTTTTGATTTTAATCCCTTTTGACACAGACTGTTGTGTAGTGTAAGTGAAGTGCGTAAATTATGGAACTGTGCGGAGCTTTGTAACGTGCGCGGATGTGAGCGTTATTTAATAAAACAATGTTACATTTTTATTTGTTTTGTTTTATTTTGTCTTTTGAGTCGGTAAATTTAGTTTATTTTTTATTAGCTTGAGTGACGAAACGAAAAGTCTGATAATGTCCAGTAATTTCACTGGCTACAATGTCCTTCAAACCAACACAAGAGTGCTTACACATTGTTGCTTGGCAGAAAAAATAGGCGTACCTACCCTGACGGCCTCTCGCATACAACCAGTGATTATGCAAATTAAACCTAAAGAACTGCATTGCGGTTACATACCGCATATTTCATACAGAATATTACAAGTAATAATAATAATCTTATATATAAAATTCTCGTGTCACAATGTTCGTTCCCATACTCCTCCGAAACGGCTGGACCGATTTGTAGGAAATTTTGTGTGCATATCGGGTAGGTCTGAGAATCGGCCAACATCTATTTTTCATCCCCCTAAATTTTATTTTTTAGACAATATTATTTGTTTTTATTTTTTTATGATACAGCATTAAAAAATACATACAACCCTAAATTTTCAACCCTCTACGATCAACCCCTATTTTTTAATAGCGACTTAGCGATTAGTATTTTACAAACGCGTTTCTCACCGGGACTCGCTTGATGCGCCCACTAGGCTAGGTACTTTAATCCTGGAAATAGGCATTCACGCGGGCGGAGCCGCAGGCAACAGCTAGTAATATATATAATAGTTCGCCAATGACCTCTCTCCTCAACGTTTACTATCACTTGAGAATTTTTCAAGAACTTTTTTAACAGCAACGGATAAAATCACCCAAGTAACAGACCGGCTATCACGTCATAGTCAGTGTATTCCTGCAACAAAAGTAGGGTTTCATAAAAGTGATGTTTGTATTCCGCTTTTGTATTGCGAAGCGTGTGATTATTGACACAAGAGTAACAGCATCCGTAACGCAGTGAACGAATAGCCGACTGTGAAACGTGAGACTACGGGTTTGAACCCTGCACCGAGACAAATATTTGTCTGGTCTAGAAATGTTTGTTTTAGGTCTGAGTGTTGTGAGACCGAAAGTCTCTCGTAGTTCTTGATACCTACCACACATGATAAACGTATCTTACTGTGAGGTCAGGGCTATGGGTGTGACTGTTGGGTGTTATTTATTTATTTCTAGCCTTTGCTCGCGGCTCCGCCTGCGTGAACGGCCTTTTCCGGGATAAAAAGTAGCCTATGTTACTCAGTGATAATGTAGCTTTCTAACGGCAAAAGAATTTTTGAAATCGGTCCAGTAGTTTTTAAGTTTCCTCTTTATAATATTAGTGTAGACTAGTTCTCCCGCGCGGCTTCACCCGCAACATAAAATTGATAATCCCAATTGAATATAAACCATCCAGGGACCCACTTAAAACAAACACAAAAAAATATCAAAATCGCTCCAGCCATTTAGGAGATTTACGATTTTGAAAAAACGAACATATAATATTTTTTTAAATAGATTTAATGAAAACACAAGAACACAAAATATTATAAAAGTATGTTTTGGCTATCGCCTTTTTTACGCAGATTGGAATAATTTACCTCACAGCTTCTGAGATAAATGAGTGAATGAACTGTTCAAAATATTTATTATTTTTTGACCTACAATATTGTACACTGACATGGTCATCCACTTGCGATAACTGTTATGTAAACAAGAATTTAATAGTCAATAAACAAGAGTTAGTGAATCCTGTGCTTCAAATCTTTTACGGGAGAAAATTTTCTTTTTATTTATTTAGTTTTAGGAAAGCTTACACACTAATACCAATAATTTATATGTTGAAATTAAGTTACCGTATTGCTGACAATAAGCTCCCTCATATATGTAGCTAAATAAGCATATACGTTACCTACAATCGAAATAAGCCCTTAAAATGACATGATAATTACCGAGAGAATGAAGTACACATTTAAAATAACTGAAATTACGTAAATAAAGAATAAAGTTCCAGGCACAAAAGATTTTATGAGTGGGAGAGCCACGCTGTAGACACTTTTGTCTACAGCATGAATGGGCCGGCTCGTCCGAGTCGTTACCACTGTCTCACAAACCGGCCTAAAGTAGCAGCTTGCTGTTACGTTTCGTACGGTGAGTGAGATATCCGGAGGCTCAAACCCCTTCCCAATTCCTTAATTATCCCTTTCCTTTAAGGTCGGCAACGCACCCATGATTCTTTTGGTATTGTGGGCGTACATGGGCGGTGGAGATCACTTACCATCAGGTGACCCATTTTCTCGTTTGCCGGCCTATGCCATAAAAACAATACATCACTATACAATACAATACAATACATCTCATATATATATATATGAGAGAGTCCTTCTGGGCAGGCTTTTTCGATCTTGGCTACCAAGTAGCAGTGTGTAAGCACTGTTGTGTTCCACTTTGAAACAGATGCAAATTCAATTGCCTTGAGCCACGGAATTAAATCGCTTTAAAGCCAAATCACGGCGCTTGCTTAAATTTAACGGAAATTTCCACCTTCCCCTCGCCGTATCGAACAACCCTCCTTGCCCCCTTCAGAAAAAATCTGGATCAGCGCCTGCTATTATGGAATCTAGTGAAGCAAATGGGCATTATCAAACACGAGCAGTGTACTTAGTCATGCGCAATGCAGGGCTTTGTTATTCAAAGTTCTGGATAGTGTTGCTATTGTTCAAGAGTAGGCGTGCTAATACCATTAGGTGAACATGCTGCTCATCCAGTGGCGGATCCAATAATTTTGGTCAGTAATTTGCCGCACCTAGAGAAATGTTTGTCTGATCCACAAATATTTGTCTCTGGTCTGGGTGCTATGGGACCGCAAGTCCCTCGTAGTTCTTGATACCACGATACAGGTTTACCTAGTGTAGGGTCAGGAATACGCGTGTGACTGTGGGGTGTATTTATTTATTATTTCTAAATTACAATATGCAAACATATATGGGTAAACAATGTATGATGTATTGATTCTGATAGGTACTATAATTATAGGTCTATTGTTATCTACCCTGGCCCCTGCCTAAGCGTTCTCCGACCCGTAGGGCGACGTCTCACATGCTATCGGGGGCAGAGCCGGTGCAGGGATTGGGCGCGTGAAGCAATTTGACGTCGAAAGGGCAAGGACGTGAATATCCCAATTATTGCTCGCGTCATAGGTCCTACTTTATGACATCCGTGGTGCTTTGCATCTGACTTCTCCAGTTGTAAATGTCCTTGTGCCTGAGGTTAATGCCTCCTTAGTTCATTATTTTGTCTCCCGCTTTGCTATGGAGGGAAGTGGACAATTATTATTTCCAACTCCTCCCTAACTTTCTATTTGATTAATTTCATTGCGGAACAAATACATTTATCACTCCCAGAGACTCGCCGAGCTTCACTGCAAAAATGCGTGCCACTATCGATCCTGGTGCACAAGAGTTACAGTGGCGGGTGTGTGGGCGGGATAGTCTCTTATATCTGTTTACATACATACATAGACTCACGCCTGTTTCCTATAGGGGTAGGCAGAGACAACGGATTGCCATTTGTTTTTACTTGCTTGCTTTCTGTTTATTTGATAGAAAAAAGGAAAAATGGCTATATCTGATCAACTTCTACAACTGGAGCTGGAACGTACGCCTGGGTACCGTAAAGATCGATTAACAAACAACGATCAGACTTGCTCGAATAGTTGCAAAAATATCATAATATTCTACAGACAGACGAACTAACCGCCCACCTGATAATGAGTGACCGTTCATCGCCCAAGGACATCGGTTATGGGGTCAGTCAAGACACAAACAAAAATCGAACCAAAATTGATTGACATGTCCTATTTAAATTATCGCGAACCCTTTTAAAAGGTGGTAGGTCCCTCGTATGCGTGAGGCCGGCTGGGTTGGTACCACCGCTTTGTCTATTTCTGCCGCCAAGCATCAGTGTAATCAGTAAGCACTGTTGTGTTCTGATTGGAAGGACAATAAAGCCAGTGAAATTATTGGGCATTATGACACTTAACATCTTACGCCTCTGGGTGACGAGGGCAGTCCAGTGTCATGCAGTATTTTGTAATTTAAAGTTCTGTGTGGCATTGATTCTGCTTATGGGATGAATTGGTGCTTACCGTCAGGCGAGCGACCTGCTCATCTCGTCATTCAAGCTAATAAAAGCCATAATCATGCGGTTCTATATTCAAATCGATTTAATCGGGTGTAAGATAAACCGAGACATTATTTCGGAAGCGAGTACGAAGCAGTCCCTAATATCAATATGTTTTGCTGCCTCACCCACTGACACTTAGGTGTTATGTTTATTTTAAAGCCTTTTTCCTCAGTAACAAATAATAGTCGCGTGTATTTTAAAGGTTTAGCGCTAAGATATTTTTTCATGTAATGATACCCCTATGGAGTTAGAACAAATTATGGGGGACAACCCTATATCTTGGCGTAATTTTGTGTTGGATATTAATATAAGTATGCTAGCGTATAACTTTTGCCAACGATAAGCTATTTATAGCTTTATCTTTACGCGTCAATGAGGAACATTGCAGCAAACAATAATAATATAAAACCGAAGTTATAAGTGATAAGTCAATAACGTCTTAAATGCCCAAGAGCTAGATAAGTTAATTGTAATATTGACCTGAAGCAGGGTTACCTCCCGTATCAATTCTTATGGAACGGTCAGTATCAGAAATGAATGTTTTTTTTTTATCCGATTTGAATGATGTTTGTTGAAATCAGCCCGGCAGATGGCGCTGCAATTGTATGCTGCGGGTGAAACCACGCGGGACAGTTAGTTTTAATATAAATTTTTACTTGGTACGACAAACTTACGACTATGTGTCGATTGTCGTTAGGCACAAGTATTACGAGTAGATCCATAAGTAACTTAATGCGTAGGCTCATTTTTTCGTCCATCATCATCATATACTTCCAAATCCCTTTCCCCTTCCCAATCCCTTAATCCCTATCCTATATGGTCGGCAACGCGCCTATGATTCTTCTAGTATTGTGAGCGTACATGGGCGGTGGAGATCACTTACCATCAAGTGATCCACTGGCTCGTTTGCCGGCCTATGCAATATAAAAAAACTTGCTGTTTATAATATTTTTTTAATTGATATTGATGATTAAAATAGCTATTTTAGTGATGAAAAAGAAACATTTTGAACTTCAGGTATATTTCGATCGTATTCTGTACCTATCTAAGTTTTAAGTTGACAGCGTGAGGCCGCGGGTCCGATCCCCACACCGAGACAAATGTTTGTGCACCTGGGTGTTGTGAGACCGAAATTCGTAGTTCTTGATACCCAAGATACAAGATAGTCGTGGGGTCAGGATTGGGTGTGAATGTTGGGTGTTATTTATATTAAAAAAGTAATCTGAGGGCTTTGATTTTATGGAGTTACATTTTAACCCAAATAACTGAGCACTAAGTGTGGCCCTGTAACATCATATCTATTGAGTGTGCAATTGATAGCGTCACTAAGACTTCGGCACACTGATATTCTTATACAGATCTCAAAATATTAAGTTTATTTGTATATGTTACATGATTTGTGTTTTAATTGATAACATTTGGGCAGCGAGCCGCGTTCATAAGAACAAATAAAATAATAATTTGGAATAAAGTAGTTAAGTTTTTTTTTTATTTTGATGAAACAACTAGAAACAATTTTTGATCTTATTTTAACGGATTTATCGTACAAGTAATATTATAGAGTAATGTTGATTGATTTTAATTTCATTTTATTGTACCTACCTACCCTTAAAAACCGCCGTCCGCCTATAATAATATAGCGGTGATTGACGGTAACCTAATTCGATTATTATTGAGGCAAACAACTTAATTATTATGTTGACTATTGGGCCTGTAAGCCCTCGCTGGTCGCCATCACATTTAACATCAAACCAATAATATGCACTCAATTAGCCGAGATAATAAAAAATCTCTTTTAGTATATCTACAATCTTAGAATCCTACACTACTTATATCGATGAATAAAAAAACGGTAGTCAAGAATTTGCTATGAAAACATGAAAGTGCCTAAGTACATACGAATTACGATTATCAAGTGACTCGAAATATGAAAAAAATATTTATATAAATATTCCTCCAGTGTAATAAACCCTTAGTTTGTTTAAACTGTAAATTAATTCTACAATAAGTCAACGGTCGCCGGGCTGCCATTCAAATTGTAATGAACTTAAATAGGCCCGCACCATTCGCACCAGTTCATTGGCAGTAGAACAATCAAAATGGCGAGCAGAGGTATTTTATTTCTAAATAATCATAAATATTACAAAATATATAAGAGTTAATACCTAATATTATTTTTTAGTTTAAAGAAAAAGTGTTTTCTTTGCCAAAATACATAAACGTGTTAGGCACAGAAAAAATTAAAGAATTTAATCTCATACGATAGGATACGATATTAAAGTATAATAAGAAGTAATCATATTTTTCAGGATCAAAGTTATGCTACAATGCAATCCGCACCTACAGCAGCGGCGCCAAAATGCCGTCGACGGATTTCGTACCGAACAAATATGTTGTGAGTCTTTTTTTTGTACAGCCAAAAAAGTTTTCATCTTTTTAAAAACATATTTTTGAAGTGCTTTCGAACATGTAGAGTATTTTTTTAAATTATGTGCGTTGAGAAATGTATACAGTGCGCTAAGAGAAATTAGGAGTTCGCAGTGACTATGAATAGAAACTCCCTGGAATTGCGGTCTGCTTTAGATTTTTTATTTCAAAATTATGTTCAGAAGAGAAACGGCGATAGTCTAGCAGGGAGTGTGATGGGCTACCGTGACAACGGGCGCGGGTTCGATACCAGCCACTAGGGCACTAACCCTAACCCCTTTATTAGGGGCTCATGGCTTGCAGTGGGATATTGTATAATTAAGGCTGATAAAAAATTTGAGACGTACCTAAATTTTTAATTTATTTTCATCTTATGGTAGTTACTCTCCTCACTTAATATATGATATATCTAAACATTATGGGAACTTACTCTCGTTCGATCTCTACTTACATAAATAGAAAACTAAGAATCTAATAAAAAATATTGCTTCGATCAAATAAATTATTTAAAAAAAATATTCGTCGGTTTGTAATTATAATTCTACGTCATTATCTTTATAATTGTTAATAAAAATATAACCTTTGAATGTTTAATTTATTACGCAATGACAGCAGATATCATAATGTATTGATATTTTTTTACTCGTGCAAAAATCGCTCATATTCTTATCAGACATCGTAGCCAATTTTTTTTCAAGTATTCTAAACTTTATCATAAATAGTTTAAATTACTACTGCTTTAAGCTACTACTTTTGGATAGGGGCAATTCTAGGGGGCCACGATCCCACGGTTACCTACTTAGTAACAACCCATATCGACTGTTTCTCTTAGGTAGGTAGCTCTAGTGGCCGTCCTGAGCCGAGGTCCGTATCCCCCATTATTGCCCTCAGCGAAGGTCACTTTAATCCAGCGTTGGAGTGCCTAAAGCATTTTCCCGAAAGTCTGGTGACGCTGACCAAAGCCGACTCGCGTCAGGCTATCAGAATGCTCCAAAAAAAATAAAAAATAGGTAGGTATGTTAACCTTGCGACTTGTGATACTCCAGCCAATACCGGGGATGGAGTCGAAGTTCGTTTTTACTCTTATTCAAACGGTTTTTTTTTTTAATTTACGAATTAGTTTGAAATTCTGATGAGCGGACTACTTATGAGTATATATACTATACAGTACTAGGTACGATTAAAATTATGCGCTTCGACAAACTTCGAAAATATACACATGTCATGATGATGATGAGTATAATACCAACCTGCTAAAACATTCTAGATTGTGTACTTATTTTTCTAGTCTTGAGTGACTGATCGAAACCGGATGGCCTGACATTCATTGCATATTCATACTAATTCATAAAAATTGAACATTGAAGTCATAGTACCTACTGTAAATTTTTTACCGGCTTGAAAAAAGGAGGAGGTTCTAAATTTGACTGTATTTTTTATGTTTCGACTGGGTGAACCGATTGAGATGATTCTTTTTTTATTTGAAAGCTGGTGCATCCCAGATTTGGTTAAGATCTGATGACGGAGCCCGGAGTAAAAAAATAAAACTCCTCAACGGACATCAGTACACTCATCGCGATTGTGTTATTGTATTGGAATTAATATGCTATTGCTGTACCTAACTACCTAAAAATTTAAAAATAAAATAACATTTAACAAAACTTAGAAACCGACTTCAAAATAAAAAAAACTGAAAAGTCAAAAATAACAAATTCTATAGGTATCTTTGGAGTCGTTGCAATTTTATTTGACCGGTAGCGACACAGGCACGGACTCTAAACAACCTATCGAATTTGTTATTTTTGACTTTTCAGTGTTTTTATTTTAATGTCGGTTTCTAAGTTTTGTTAAACGCCTATTAAAAGGTTGTAACCAAAATAAAACATTTTGCCCCCAGGGTCCATCGTACGAGAGGATCGAGAAGATCAAGGCGGAGCATATGCCTCCTGCCATCACCAACGTGTACAAGAAGCCTGTGCTCCTGCACCAAGGACACATGCAGTGGCTTTATGACCAAGAGGGCAAGAGATACCTCGATCTCTTTGGCGGTATCGTGACCGTCTCCGTTGGACATTGCCATCCGTGAGTGTTATTATTAACTAGATTTTACTCCCGGCTCCGCCCGCGTGAATGGCATTTTCCAGGATAAAAAGTAGACTATGTCCTAGTCCAGATCATGGTTTTATTCGCTTGAATGACGAGACGAGCCGGTCGGTCGCCTGATAGTAAGCGCCACGCCTGCTCATAAACAGAAGCAACGCCACACAGAACTTTAAATAACAAAGCACTGCATGACACTGGACTACGCTCATCGACTCGAGACATAAGGTGTTAAGTCTCATAATGCCCAGTAATTTCACTGGCTTCAATGTCCTTCAAACCGGAACACAACAGTGCTTACACACTGTTGCTTGGCGGCAGTAATAGACAAAGCGGTGGTACCAACCCAGTCGGCCTCTCGCATACGAGGGACCTACCACCATGTATTGACTATTGTATAGAGCACAGCCTCCTAGGGTACCTACCGTTAAATTTCATCACACAAGCGGATCTATGGGCAAATGCTTATAATGTTTATGCTTGCAGGAAAGTGAACGCCGCTCTGAAGGAGCAGGTGGACACGATGTGGCACACGACCAACCTGTACCGCCATCCCAAACTCTATGAGTACATTGAACTGTTGGCCTCCAAGTTCCCTGGTGACTTGAACGTAAGTTAACAGCAAGTATTAAAAATGTGACACGCTTGGTATCATATACGCGTATGGCCGTTCCCAATATTCTATCTATCGACATATTTGCTTACTAGCAGTAAAATGTTGACACTTTTTGTATGGAAGATCTGTCAAAACAATACTGATAGTAAGCAAATGTGTCAATAGACAGAATATAAGGAACCGCCATTAGAGACTATTCGGCCCTCACAACCGCCATTGTAGCTCCTGTAAACCAGAATCGACACTTTGCACGTGTATTTCGACACCGAGCAATGAAGCTCGACAAGTCTATGGGAATACAAAGCTGTCTATATCCCGCAACAAAATCACCTAATCAAATAGAAAGATAGAGAGTTGGAAATATCATTTTTCAACAGAGTGAAGTATTTGTGATATATCTATAGGTTTAAGTCTGTTGGATAGTATTTTCTCTAATTATTACTATAATATTGCCGCATTGGTCTAGTGGCAGCATATTTAGGTGAGAAACCGTGTGTTATAGTCTCAGATGGGCAATCACAATTTGTGTTTGAGTTTTCGTTTCGAAAAAACACACGAGTTGCCCGGGATTGGAATTTCTGCACGGTATTGCGTTAGGCGGGCCTATTCAGCCTCGGATCTAGGGGGGAGGGCAAAGTAAAGTAAAGTCATTTATCTCCAACGCTGGATAGAGGGGCAGTTTATGCCCCGGTTGGAAAAATTCGTAGATCGGTTAATCGTAATCGAATCGGGGCTCCATATTATATGGAGATGGATGGGGCTGGGCCTATCACATCATGGGACAAAAATAAACTCTGCAATAGTTGAACCTCTAAGTAAGGGCTACAGTCATCTCTTGAGCTTATGTATGTATTTTTAATATCAATTTAACATTTCCAGGTTGTCTACCTGACCAACAGCGGTTCAGAGGCCAACGAGCTGGCGGTTCTGCTCGCCAAGGCATACACCGGAAACCTGGACATCATCTCGCTCCAGACCAGCTACCACGGGTACACCAGCTCCCTCATGGGCCTGACCGCCACCCAGTCCTACAGGATGGCCATCCCAGTGCCCACTGGATACCACCACGTAAGTTTATCCAGGATATTAGTATTTAAGAGGTGGTAGGTTTCTAGAATGTGGAGGAAACAAGGAGCAACTTGTTCGTTTCCCGCACGTGACCTACAAATATTTGTATCGGGTATGTTTGGGGCCGTAAGTCCCTCGCAGTTCCTGATACCCACGATATATAGGTACAAGTTAAAGTGGGACGAAGATACGCTCGGCGAATTATGGGTAAGACCTCTGCCTACCCCTTTGGGGATTACAGACGTGAGTGAGTGCGTTAATTGTGGTACTATTTTTTATGAGCATCCGCGGGGGTGGCGGTTACCACCAGGCAAGCGACGTGCTCATCTTGTCATAAGCATAGTCATTCGGACTAATAAAAATAATGTATGTTTTATTTGTACAGGCTGTTCACCCCGACCCCTTCCGTGGCATCTTCGGCGGCTGCAGGGACTCGCTGTCCCAAGTGCCCGGCGAGGAATACGTCTCCGGAGACTGCCCCACTTCAGACAAATACGTTCACCAACTTAATGAGGTAACATAAACAATATCATAAACAAGAGAGCGCGTTAGGGCATTTTACTTAAAAATAATCAGGTACGGATTTAGGAGTGGGCAACAGGGGCTGAAGTTTCACTTTTTTATAAACATAACACCTGATGTCGGGCAGGCGGGCGCTCGTAAAAACTATAAGCCAAATCTTACTGTAACATATGTTAAAAAGCATGCAGTGCCGACCCCACTACGAGTTGGATAAGGGCAAGAAAAAGAAAAAGACTACAGAATAATTACATGTATCGAATTAAATTAAAACAAAGTGTGTTCTGCTTTCTTTATCATATTACTAGCTTATAACCGTCTCTAGGCTCTCGGTTATCTCTGTACCAAAATTCATCAAAATCGGTTCAGCGAATTAGGCGTGAAAGCGTAACTAACAAATCCACTTTCGCATTTATATTATTAGTGATTTCTTATGTTTACGCGAATATTACACATTGAAGTAAAACTAGTTTATACGGATTTTATCGCGGTTTGATTTAAACTTTTAAGTCTCTCCCGTGACCACGAAGGCTGAAAGCTTTCGAAACGTCGGGACCAAAATAAAAATTAAACCGCGATAAAATTCGTATAAACTATTTTTATTATAATATTAGTTAGGATTTTTACGAGTATCCATTAATAGCGAGGTTAATGTATGGTCTCTATTCAGCTGCTGGGTAACTCAGTGCCGGCGGGGCGTGTGGGCGCGTTCTTCGCGGAGTCCATCCAGGGCGCCGGCGGCGTCATACAGTTCCCCAAGGGATACCTCAGGAAGGCACAGGAAGCCATCAAGAAATGCGGCGGACTTTATGTCGCTGATGAGGTGAGTGGAACAGAAAAACGCTTTAAAAGAGTATAGTATAAAGATTATTTACTTATGGACCTTGTAGCTCAGTGGTATGTAAAATAAATATATATAAAAATAAACTGACTGCCTTCGTGGCGCAGTTTTATGCGTACGCGGTTCGACTGCTGTGATGAGTTCTGGGGTTCGAACCCCGGGTCGAGTAAAAGTTTTTCTATTACGAAATGTTCAGTATCAACCCAGAGTCTGCAATTGTTCCCGGCAACTAAGGAAGTCTACCATAACTGAAACTATTATTATATTTTTTCAGGTACAAACCGGTTTTGGCCGCACAGGCGACCACTTCTGGGGCTTCCAGACGCACGGTGTGAAGCCTGACATCGTGACTATGGCCAAGGGCATTGGTAACGGTTTCCCGTTGGCTGCTGTCGTCACCACCAAGGAGATCGCTGCTGCTCACTCCAAGGCCGCATACTTCAACACCTTCGGAGGCAACCCCATGGCTTCGGTTGTCGGCAAGGCTGTTCTTGAGGTGAGGAATAAGCCTGATAATGTTTCCGGGGATTTTTTTAACATATTATAAAGTATTTTTTATAGCAGAAGTTGGCAAATAACAAAGCTCTACAAAAAAGAAAATTGTCTTTGTCCTAATTTAATGAGTTTTTTATTCCTCATGCTTTAAAAAAAGGAATATACCCATATTCCTTAAAAATTTGGTTTTATGGTGTAATTTCTTTTTCTCGCGTGTATATCATATTTCTGAAATTTAAAAAACTTTGTCGGGCCATATTTTTTTTGCCCAACTTATCGATAAATCTGTCGAAATTTCATACTCTCTTATCAAAGACAAAATTCGTGTTGACCTGTATAATCAATTTAGCCTCATGGTGGTAAATGACCTATAAACACCTACAATATGTATCACGCACGCACCCAGAGTATACGACTTGCAAAATCATTCGAGCGATCAACCAATAATATTATTA
Source organism: Mimas tiliae (assembly GCA_905332985.1). Lineage (NCBI taxonomy): Eukaryota > Metazoa > Arthropoda > Insecta > Lepidoptera > Sphingidae > Mimas > Mimas tiliae. The sequence continues at coordinate 2,248,561 of HG995249.1, forward strand.
ACACAAACAGTGACAAGTAAACTTCTAGATTAATCAAACGGCCCGTGAAACCTATACTATTAATGATATCATCTTGTCCAGGTTATCGAAGAGGAAGGCCTACAGCAGAACAGCAAGGTTGTGGGCGAGTACTTCATCCAGCAGCTGATGCAGCTTCAGAAGCAGCACCCGGTGATCGGTGACGTCAGAGGCCAGGGTCTCATGCTGGGCGTGGAGCTGGTCGAGCCTGGTACCAAGACCCCACTCAGTTTGCCCCAGGTTGTGGACATCCACGAGAACATCAAGGACCAGGGCGTACTCATTGCGCGAGGTGGCAGATGGAATAATGTAAGTAATGCGCTGTGGACTAAAAATGTAACTTGATGGTCAATAACGGTACTTCATGGTCAGCTTAGACATACTGCCCACACAATATTTTGTGGGTTGAGTTTGATACTTGAAATGCATTAAGGCGGCTTACCACGACGCGGCGCGGTGCATGGTTTTATTGATCATACTAAACACATTCGATGACCACGAATACGTTTGAGAAGTAGAGTCACGCTGTAGATAGTTTTTATAGCATAAATGGGTCAGCTCTCAAAGAAAATATACTTACAAGTAGCGGCTTGGTGCTGCATTTTGTACGGTTTGTGAGATATCCGAAGGCCCAAATCCCCCATCGCCTTCCCGATCCCTTAATTACCCCATTCCTTTAAGGACAGCAACGCGCCCACAATTATTCTGGTATTGTGAGCATACACGGACCATCAGGTGACCCACTTACTCATTTGCTGACCTATGCTATAAAAAAAATACGTACCACACCGAGTCATTTCAACGGTGCGATTCCGTCCATGTTAATCCGGAAGTAGGATTCAAGAAGCCACCATTAGGAAGGTAGCAAAATGAAATATTTGTGATTTCGAGAATCCAAGATTTATACAGGCTATCAATAAATTAAAACTTCTCCTATTGTGGCCTGTGGGATAGCAGGGTTTCCTTTCACATTATAGTTTAAGCCAGTATTTCTTCTATTACAAATAAATGATTTATTTCAACAGGTGTTCAGGATAAAGCCACCGATGTGCATCAACAAGCAGGACGTAGACTTCAGCATAGCAGTCATGGATGCGGCTCTAAAGAAGTTCGGAAAGAAGTGAAACATTCATGATACACTCCCGCGTTATAGTATGATGTATATATGATAAAAGTTGAATATATTATGTATATATTGTTTCTATTTATTGGAAACATTGTGAGTATTATATTATTGTTTTCATTGTTAAGTCTGAAATAAAAATAAATAATATTCCATGAATTTTATTACTTAGGTAACCTAAGGGGTACCTAGGTAGTGGTGCAACGAATGCATCCACAGTTCGGGGTTATCTTTATCCATATTACTATGACTGAATGTATGTTATAGCACTAAACTTAGTATAAAATACACTGTTAAAAAAAAACTTGCGAAGCATGAAATAAGCGGTTATTTCAAAATCACTGACAAGTACTTTTTTTTATACATTTAATAATATGTAGGTACACTAAAGAGTGACGACAGGTGTAGAAGGCCTTTTTTATAGCATAGGTCCGCAAACGAGCATGTAGGTCACCTAATGGTAAGTGATCTCCACTGCCCATATATGTCCACAATACCAAAAGAATCCTGGTCGCATTGCCAACCTTATAGGAGGGGAGGGTATGTGGGCCTCCTGATATCTAACTTATATATTCAATTATATATATCTCACGGATATAGCAGCAAGCCGCTACTTTACGTCGGTTTTCTGTAAGATAGTGGTAACGACCCGATCGACCCAGCCCATTCGTACTGTATTTATTTATTTATCTGTATCGCCAACGCAACTATAGACAAATTGTCTACAGCGTGGCTATACCACTCAAAAATCCGAATGTGCCATAAGTCCCAGTGCATATGAGCCGCAGAATGCTTAGCTTTAGAGATGCTTTCACACAATGGGTTAATCATACTACATTATGATTTTGGCGCCCCCTAAAACTGCCGCACCGGGCGGGTACCCCAGTTTGTCCCCCTCCTAGATCCGGGCCTGTATAGATCAAATAAAAATTCTGTGTCCTATGTCTGTATCACACTTAAACGGAGGTGTCACAGCTATTCTGTGTTGATTCTGTGCTAAACCGTAGACAGAGAATATTAACATTAAGCACTCACCTCACACCTGCCAGGATTTAAGTGTAAAGGCTTAGATTATAAAGATGGTAATATAAGGTAAAGATGTAAATGTTTCGCTATGTACGCCTCTACGGTGTAAGTCACTGGAGTAAGTGTTTAATATATGCCTTACAGTGCACACCTTAGTTCACACCTGTCTGCACGTGTCTGCGTCTGTCAAAATCATCTGAGAGCTGCAGGGTTGCCAAATTGTATGATTAAATACAAAAACTATATAGTTGGGTGGCCAATTTTATAATTTTTTGTGCCCTCAGATTATTATATTATTATAGAAAAAATTGGTCCGGGCTGTTATCAACTGAACAGAAATGAACAGTTGCTAAGCCATCTCGGGGTCGTACGTACTAAAGTACGAACGGGCGCTACGACAGCCCTCGGCAGCGCGCCTGCGACCCCTGATGGCCGCAATTAGTTGCCGCCTACGACAGGCAGGGGATACCGTGGTGGAATGCTCCAAACGCCCCCATTCCACAGGGCGGGAGATGACGGTCAATCGTCCACCCGGCGCCTCCTACGTCTCCTTTGGCGACGGGTGGGATCGTTCTGCTCACGATTGGCCTTTCGAAAGACAATAAATAGTAACTAGCGTTTATTGCTGTTTGTTGCGTAGGTACTTGATCGATTATTATTTTCTCTAAAATGGTACATTACGTAGCAATATAAGTGGTAACGTATCATTGCAGACCAAAACTCAGAAGTCGTTTTAGTCCCAAACACCAAATTAGTTATACATGATATGTATATGATACATGGTTTTTATTTAATAGTATTAAAATATACCAAGTCAATTACCTGTACTTACAAGTCGCAACAAAACGCGCTTTTTTTAAATGACCGATAATTTAACCTGAACATCCTGATCTTTAAAATTTTTCTACAACTTTGGTGAGCTGTATGTCAATCAAATTGCCATTGTCAAATGTCAAATGTCAGTTGGTCCACCTGCAAAAGAGTGTGCAAAAGTGCCTGCAAAGTGCAAGAGATCAAGCAAATGTTAGAAATATATATTTAGAAACATAGAAGTTCTGAAAATCTGACGAAAATTTAATTTGTAGATTATTTAAAATGGTGTTCAAGTGTCAAGAGAACAGCTTTTTAACTGAGGTAAGCATAACTAACATAACCCAGCCGGCAATAATGTGCAATCTCATATTACTAAAATGATAAATAAAAATATTTCCGAACAACGATTGGAACATATTTTTGTAATGTTACATTTTGGTCTCAGTGATTTAGAGATAGTATAAATAAACTATATTTGCCCTTAAAATTTTAAACCATTTGTATAAAAATAATACTTATAGGCCTGGATTTTTATTTTTATCTACATATTCGTCTTTTAATGTCGCAACTCGCAAGACACGCATACCACCAATACTACGAGATATACCCACTTACAATTTTATACCATAATAAAATTGTTCATCAGTGTTAAAAATATTCTAATTCAAAATAATAATAATGCAACACCTGGATTGTAATTTATTTTCTGAAGCATCAATTTATTTGGATTGTACTCGTACAGTGAATAGTCACTTGTGTACATATTTACCAAGTATTTAATAATATTATATTCAAAATACCCAAAAAAATGTCCAAATACAATCTTTCCAATCCACATTTCTTTTAAGGTTGGCTATGCACCTATGTTTCTTCTTCATAGATGGCTCACCATCCTGACCTGTGTGGGTGACACTTTACTCATTTGCCAAATTTTGTTAAAAAAAAGTTTTTCAATTTTTTTGTACTGTAAGTAGTAGTATATTTTTAGTTTACATCAAAAGTGGTAAAATGTGAACCAACAAAGGAGTCCATCATAGAATATGGCAAGTCATCCAAGTTTGAAGGGTACCAGATCACTATGGAAAATACTATTCTGTTTCCAGCAGGAGGTGGGCAGGTAGGATAAAATAACATGTATGTAATGAGAAGTACAGTCACAACATTCTCTCTATTGTCTCTGAATATTTATGGTGTATCTAAATGCATTAAAATTAAAATAAATTACAACTACAAAATATTACCCAATAACAGTGTTACTAACAATTATTACAATGAGCATATTTTTTTTTTATTTATATGAATGGCATACGAATGGACATGTGGAAAGGAGCAAACTATAAGGGTTTCATTTTGCCATTTGAGTATGGAACCCTAAATAGTGTTTCTTGTAAAAAAGGTGATAGCTTGGCAGGAAGTGGAATGATATATAAAATGTCTATAGCATAAAGAATAAACCAATTTAAATGTGTTTTTTTTATTTGATATCTGGAGAAATCGAGATGATTCTTAGCTACTCGTATATTTGAGCAAAATCTGTTCATTCATTAAGAATTAACAAATCAATGTTTTCTCTCTATTCAAAAAAAAAAGTAACTGGCGCCGCCGCTGTGCCGCTGCCAAAAGCTTGTCACGCTATTTCCTCCGAAACCGCTTGGGGTATGGGTTCGAGACCGATACCAGTCAATGCAGAATAATGTGGGGAAGAAAGTAAGATATTATGTCTCATATTCGTCGGACTTTAAGTTTTTTTTTTATTTTATGTTTTATGGAAAAACATGGGCAAAGCCCCTAGTTATAATAAAATATTAATATATTATTTTAAATCAATGTAATAGCCACATGATCTGGGATGGATAAACGATAAGGAAGTTTTACAAGTCACCCGTAAAGGGGATGAAGCTCTGCATTTCACAAAAGAACCGTTAGAAGTTGGTACTGTTGTGACACAGAAGATTCTTTGGGGCAGACGGTTTGACCATATGCAGCAGCATTCAGGTATTGTTACATTTTAATTGGAGGTTTAAAATTTTTAGTGTTACCTGTGTTTTTTATACATACATACTCACTAACGTCTGTACTTTCCGAAGGGGTAGGCAGAGGTAACTAACACGCCTACATTTCACCGAGCTTATTTCCGTCCCATGATGTGATAGGGCGCGAGCCCATCGTCATACCGAGCTAATTCCAGATTCAAGGATGATGTGCATTTCATGATATAAAAACCCAATATCACTTGACCCGACCCAGGGATCGAACCCGAGACCTCAGCACAGAAGTCGCACCGCGTACGCAATACAGCCAATGATGCTGTATATTTCATTTATTTTTATTAGCCTGGATGACGAAACGAGCAGGTTACTCGTCTAATAGTACTGCCCATAAACATAAGCAACACCACACAGAACTTTATATTACAAAGCACTGCATGGCAATTCGCAGACTGCGCTCATCACCCCGATACATAAGATTTTACTTCTCGTAATGCTCAGTAATTTCACTAGATTCAATGTCCTTCAAATCGAAACAACAGTGCTTACATACTGCTGTTTGGCGGCAGAAATAAACAATGTAGTACCAATTTAGACGGCCTTTCGCAAACGAGGGACGTACCACTTAGAAATTCGTTTAATCAGTGATGTTTTATGTTGGGTCTTTTATTTAATGCTGCTTGTTTTTTTGTTACCATTTGCATACGCATTCACGCGTGTAATCCCCGAAGAGGTAGGCAGAGGTGTAACCAGTACAACCACATTTCGCCGAGCGTGTCTCCGTTCCATAATGTTAATAAAGGCAACCGAGCAATTGGGTCACCTGATGGTAAGTGATCTCCACCGCCCATGTACGCCCACAATACTAAAAGAATTATGAAGGAAAGGGATAATTAAGGGATTGGGAAGGGGAGGGGTTTGGGCCTCCGGATATCTCACTCACCGTACGAAACGCAGCAGCAAGCTGCTACTTTACGCCGGTTTTCTGTGAGACAATGGTAACGACCCGGACATGCCGGCCCATGCGTTCTGTAGACACAAGCTTTAAACTTACGCTCTGTTTCCCAGGCCAGCATCTCCTATCAGCTATCCTGGAGCAGAGATTCAACCTGCCCACAACGAGCTGGTGGCTCGGCGCTGACGAGTCCTATGTAGAGCTGGACTCTACCAGCGTGACAGAAGATGTAATGCGTCAAGCAGAAGATGTGTGCAATGACCTTATCAGGCAGGCTGTGCCGGTCAGCGTGAAGTTTTGTAAGATTGACGACCCGCAATTGGGAGAGGTGTGTACAGTCAACATCGTAGACAATAGCAGATTGTTTTTTTTTAACCTGGTGCTAAGTACAATGTAGGCCAAATAGAATGTCGATCTTCGATACATTGCATCTCAAGACGGTCGGCAGAATTATGCCGGCCTGAAGTTACTGTACAATATGTAACAAAAATCTTGTTAGGCGTTTTAACTGTGATATCAGAATCGATATTCAAACGTAATGAAAAAACTCGCATACGAATGAGACTATAAAAATAATCATATTTATTTTGTATATTTTAATTATTTTATTGTTTGTGAAGCGTATTTCGATTGATTATCTCTGCAAGAGCGATGTCTTGGAGCCAGAGCGAGATAGCAAATTGCAGCGTCTACATGCATTAAACGAGCTGCGCCGCGTGCGCCCGGCTTCGTCATACGTCACATCAATCAGCTGTTCTTCATTTGTCAGATGAAAATAACATTTTTTAAATACGTGCATTTTTCTAATCTGCCTGTGTAAGGATAATATCTCGCGTCTGTTTATTTATTTATTACTATTTTTATTAAGCTGTCTATATGTCTATCTTCACGACCTAGAAAGGGCCAACAGGGTTTTTTTATATACTGTATATACATTGACTGGCTCCGGACCGCGATTGGCTTGAAAAAGAATTTCGCTAGTAAATACATGAATAGGTACAGATACGAAACAAGGAAACTTACGTTTGTTTTCATAAGTATTATTCTAGTATATGTGTACCTATCTAGAATTACTGGTAAATACTTCAAATATCACTAATAGTGGTGAGTAGTGAGTGGTGACAAGGCACTTTAAATATAAATTGAACAGATATGCCGTCACAATAATAAAACAATAAACACTCAACAGTCACACACATAGTCCTGAGCCCACACTAGGTAAACCTGTATCGTGGGTATCAGGAACCCACGGTCTCACGCTTCGAAACTGGCTACTCGCTCACTTCGGGTTCGATTCCCACACCGAAACCAATGTTTGTGTGATCCATTAATATTGGTCTCGGGTCTGGATGTTGTGGGTTGGCAAGTCTCTGGTAGTTCCTGAGAAACGATACAGGTTTACCTAGTGTGGGGTCAGGACTATGTGTGTGACCGTTGTTTATTTATTTATTATAGTAGGTAGTATGACTGCCTCGGTGGCGCAGTTGTAATGCGTACGCGTTACGATTGAGGCCAACGCTGAGGTCTCGGGTTCGATCTCCATATCGATGGTAGTGGTATTGGGTTTTGTCTATTACGAAATGCTCAGTATCAGCCCGGAGTCTGGAATTTGTACCCGGAAACGATAGGCTCGCCCCTATCACATAAGGGACGGAGATACGCTCGGCGAAATGTGGGTGTACTGGTTACACCTCTGCCTACCCCTTTTCGACTTATAGAGAATTTCTTCGAACTATAGAGGTAATAAGTCTCAAATAATCGAGTTGTAAAGGTTGTAAAATAAAACATTGCTATGTTCGAGATAAAGAGGTAAAATTAAATTTTTCGAGTTATGGAGATGTTGGTGGTTGAAGGGAAGGGAACAAAACATTTTTTCGAGATTTGGTGGTTTTTAACGTATCGAGTTTCGACTTAACGAGTTTCTACTGTAGTAGGATGCTCTGATATGTGGTACAAGTATGGTCCTATCTTATCAGTATGTACCTAACAATGACGTATCATATTTCCAGGCTCACACGAGAGGTTTACCGAAGGACTGTATGGACACTATAAGAATAATATGTATAGACAATATTGATAAGAATGTTTGTTGTGGCACACACGTTACCAACCTTAGGTATGTATTCATGGAACTATTATCTAGGCAGAGACAACGGATTTCCACTCGCTACGATCCTTGCATACCTCTTTGAGCTCCTTCACTCATTAAATTTTTCATACATGCAAGTCGGTTTAGGGTACTCCTGACCTGGCCCTTCTCGAGAATATCTCAAACTTTGCTAACCCTAAAGGAAAAGGATAATTAAGGGATTTGGAAGGGGAGGGGGATTTGGGCCTCCGGATATCTCGCTCACCGTACGAAACGCAGCAGCAAGCTGCTACTTTACGGTTTTCGGTGAGACAGTGGTAACGACCCGGACGAGCCGGAGCATTCATGCTGTAGACAAACTGTCAACTGACAACTGTCTATAGCGTGGCTCTACCACTCAATGAAAACTAGTCCTGTATTACAATTATATGTCCTACTGCTGGGCATGAGCTTCTGAGAGGAGTTATGGCTATTCAACTATATCGACTAAATGCGTTTTAATTAACTTCACATACCTTCAAAATTCTTATGCACAAATTCTCAACTATGTTATAAGCAATATTGTTTTTCAGTTTAAAGGACATTGACGCCAATATTATTTGGAATTATGAGACTTAACATCTTATGTCTCGGGGTAAGGAGTCCAATGACATGCAGTGCTTTGTTATTCGCAGTTCTGTGTGGCGTTGCTTCTGTTTATGGGCAGAGGTGGCGAGCGAACTACTCGTCTTTTTATTCATACGAATAAAAAAAAAATATGTATATATAATGCTTACAGTGAACTCCAAATGATAAACTTATTGGGCGCAGAAGGTGGTAAAAAGGGAAAGACCAACCTGAGGTTTCTAGTCGGAAATCGAATCAGAAAGACCTTCCAACAAATGCTCGATAGAGAGAAAGCTGTCACTGCATTACTTAAGTACGTATCATACATCTCACCCGATTTCACGCACAACTCCGACATATACCTAATGTTTTTTTTTCAGCATGGTCTCATTTAAACATGGTTAAGATCTGATGACAGAGTATGAGGGCAAATAGGAAACTCACCAACGGATAATAGTCTACGCACCGCGGTTCCGGTTTTGGAATTGGTTTTTGAGGTTTTAAACTTTTTTTCTAGGAACGAGCCGGCCAAACATGAAGAACTAATTCAAAAATTACAGAAAAACTTGAAGGTGTCCAACAAAAACTTACAAAACGTATTATCAGAGTTAGCGCAATATGAAGCGGACAAAATAAAAAGAATGGAACCGAAGCCCAAATACGTATTCCTGTTCAAGAAAGAAGCGACTCCAGAATTTAACCGCGCTGTTATAAAGAGTTTGGAGGGAGAAGGATTGTTCATGTTTTTGGCTTCAGAAGACCCGGATAAGCCTAAAGAGGGTCAGATTATAATACAAGGGCCGGAGGAGCATTGCAATGCTTTAGGACAACAGTAAGTTGATGCGGTCTTATGGGAGCTGTTTGCTATGGGTAGATTTATAATAATAATAATAATAATAATAAACTTTATTTCAGACAACAAATCCATAGGGTGTTAGTAACATAACAAAAACTTATTATCTAGTATTAGTACCGATAACTCTACGCACAATTTTTTTCATGATCTGAGAGTTGATGTCCTCAGCTACAGTTCTCAGAATGCTGTTGCGACTGTCCCTAACTCTTCTCAAGAGTGAAGCCGATTTTTTCCGTATTACCGCATAAAAACCATCGGTATGGGCTTGCGCAAACATCTCCGACGCACTACAGTAACGTGGCAGTCTCAACAACATTCTGAAAGCATTATTATACTGAACGCGATGGAGAGAGAGAGTAATCAACGCCCAGCTTATGGGGTATCTAGAGGAGCACCAGCTGATTAGCGATCGTCAGTACGGTTTCCGTCACGGTCGCTCGGCTGGTGATCTTCTTGTTTACCTCACACATGGCTGGGCGGAGGCTATAGAGAGCAAGGGTGAGGCTATGGCCGTCGGTCTAGACATCGCGAAGGCGTTTGATCGGGTATGGCATGGGGGCCTTCTGTCGAAGCTACCATCATACGGAATCCCCGAGAGACTCTGCAAGTAGATTGCTAGCTTCTTGGACGGTCGGAGCATCAAAGTCGTTGTAAACGGCTGCTGCTCCGACACTATGTCCATTAATGCTGGCGTTCCACAAGGCTCAGTGTTGTCGCCCACTCTATTCATACTGCATATCAATGACATGTTATCTATCATCGATAACATGCATTGTTATGCAGATGATAGCACCATTGATGGGCGCTACACTGGCCAGCAGGGTATCCCTCGCAGCACCGTGGAAGAAAGACGGTCAGAACTTGTGTCTGAAATCGAGAGCTCTCTGGGGCGGGCCTCCGAATGGGGTGAAAGGAACCTGGTTCACTTTAACCCCACGAAGACACAAGTTTGCGCGTTCACCGCTAAGAAGGACCCATTTGTCATGGCGCCACGGTTCCAAGGAGTCACTCTCCGGGTTTCCGAAGGTATTGGGATCCTCGGCGTCGATATATCGAGCAAGGTCCAGTTTAGGAGTCAAGTGGAGGACAAAGCCAAATTGGCAAGCAAGAAATTGGGCATCCTGAACAGAGCTAGGCGGTACTTCACGTCGGGCCATAGATTAGCGCTTTATAAGGCGCAAGTCCGGCCCCACGTGGAGTACTGTTCTCATCTCTGGGCAGGAGCGCCCAAATGCTTGCTTGACCCACTTGACTCCTTCCAGAGGCGGGCCGTTCGAATCGTCGGGGATCCTGATATCACGGATAACCTGGAGCCGTTGGGGCTGCGGAGAGATTTCGGGTCTCTCTGCTTGTTCTACCGGTTGTTCCACGGGGAGTGCTCCGAGGAACTGTTTAAAATGGTGCCAACATCACCATTTTATCATCGCACCACCCGACACCGCAGCAGAGTTCATCCATACCACCTGGAAACGATTCCGTCTAGCACGGTTCGTTTCCAGCGTTCATTCTTACCACGTACGTGCAAGCTCTGGAATGAACTCCCTGCAGCGGTGTTCCCTGAGCGCTATGACATGTCCTTCTTTAAACGAGGTTTAAAAAGAGTAATCCTTCGACGGTAGGCAGCGGCTTTGCTGTGCCCTGGCATTGCAGAAGTCTATGGGCGGCGGTGACTACTTACCATCAGGTGGCAAGAAAATGCCCTAGATATTTAAAGGTAGACACCCTTTTAATTGTGGACCCGTTCATACGTAACTCAGGTCCATCTCCACAGGGTTTGCCGCCGACTCCAAAGATCATATATTCACATTTTTTTGCATTATATAATAATCCATGTGCGGCCGCATAAGCTTCACACATTTTAAGTAGCTCTCTGATTGCACCCGCCGATGTGTACGTGTTTAGTGAAAACAAATCATTTATTCTGTAATTTGGATCAAAAGTATCACATTTAGATGTCATTTATTTTTTATTATATAATTACATTTACGACGGCATTTCGTGGCTAGCCATGAAAAGAAATGCCGATACAAACTCACGGGTTATGGCCTCTTTTAATGTCTAGACCGGTCAAGTTATTGTTTTACAGAATGATGCGAGTGTAATGTAATGTATTCCTGTTTTTGGTACTAAACAAAAACAGATTAAATCCCGTGTATTTGCGCATAGTAAACAGATCACTTAGGTGTCGTTAATGTTATAGTATTGCTGGAGACGAATGATAGTGTCAATATTCGATTCTGAGAGGAAAAGTATCGATACTGTTGCAGTAAATTTTTAAGACCAAAGCGGTTTCTACTTCGAAAAGAGGAGCCAAAAGTTTACGAGTTTCGATGCCATTCTTTTTTATTACATAGGTTTTTAAACTAGCAAGTGGGTCACCTAATGTTAGAATGATCTCCACCACCAATGAAAACTCACAATATCAGAATAGTCATGTATGCGTTGCCGACCTTAAAGGAAAGGAATGGGAAATGGACAGTGATTTGGGCAATCGCAATCACTGTACAAAACTAAACGGCAAGCTGGAATTGTATGTTGATTTTCTATGAGAGTGGTACAAACCTGGTCGATCTGGCCCATTCATGCTGTAGATAAAACTGTTTATAGCATGGCTCTACTAAATTACAAAATTCTCTTGCGATAGTGTTCGTAATTCGATACTTAATATTATCGACATTGGAGGCCATTTTTTTTAGGTATCGATACCGTGTGTTTCCGATTTGGAATGGGTACATTTGATCCTTAGATCGATGCTTTAAATCCTAGTCAGCATTATACGAGCCGGAAACAATGTTTTTTTTATGGCATAGGCCGGCAAACGAGCATGTAGGTCACCTGATGGTAAGTGATCTCCACAGCCCATGTACGCCCACAATACCAAAAGAATCGTGGGTGCGTTGCCGACCTTAAAGGAAAGGGATAATTAAGGATATCTCACTCACCGTACGAAACGCAGCAGCAACCTGCTACTTTACGCCGGTTTTCTGTAAGACAGTGGTAATGACGGACGAGCCGGCCCATACATGCTGTAGACAAAAGTGTCTACAACGTGGCTCTACCACTCTCATACTCTACTAGAATAAAATTTACTCACAAGTAATGTAACATATCGATATCTCGCAACGACTAATCTGTATCGCTACGTGTATCATGGCATATGTAATTAGCTTAAGATACACTCGATTAATCTTAAGATTGTAATTTCCAGAATAACAGATCTTCTGAAGGGTAAAGGCGCGTTCAAACACGGCAAGTTTCAAGGCAAGGCAGGCGACATGGGTGCCATAAACAAATGCAACAAATTGATCCAAGATTACTTTAATAACATATAACAGAACATGGTTATATAAATGCGAGTGCAATATAACAATAAATATTTTTTACTAAATAGAAATGCGGTTTAGCCTTTCGACATAAATAAAATGTGGGTTTTAAGGGTTCTGTGCCTTTCAATACAGAAACTGAATCCCTCTAGAACCATTTTGCTATAAAACGTGCTAAATGCTAATTAGCAACTGACTTTGTTTGATGGAAAGTGACCACCATAGCCCGTGAACATTCACAATCCCAGGAGTCGTGGGTCTAGAGTCGACCTTCGGGTGTTACATTAGTACTAGGCATGTTGTTCTAAATGTTGTTTCGATATGGGTTTATCATAAATCCAAAGCAAAAATCAAATATAACATTCCCAAAAAAGTCGTCCAAATGACAGCCAATATATAGTAAAAATATATTTCCCTACACATACATCGATAGTTTTTAAAAATATCAATACGAGATGATCTATATGTTTGCACTTCTAATATCCTTTGGTACCAGCCCATTGGATGACAATGTCAGTAAGGGTATGTCCATACTAGCAAATCTGCTACGAAACTGCGGTGTATACGAATCGGTACTGTAAAGTCAAACAAGGGTCGCTAGATGTACGTAAGCATCTATGACATTCAGCAGATTTTTTAATTCGTACAGATCGTAAGTATATCCCTGCATATTGTAGAGTTCAAACTACGCGTGTAACTTGGTGTTTGAGTTCGTCAATCTGGATGCATTTTGTAGAAAGGCTTCAAATATTTGTATAACGAAAACAGATTACGACTAAAAAATTATAACAATGAAATTGAAATAATAGCGAATGTGTTAACAAATATTTATATAATAGTGAAAAACTAAGTTTTTTAACAATTTCAAATAACTACATTGTATTGTTGGATTAAATAAAAAATTGCTCAATTTAGTGACAACAAATGTTTAGTGCTATTTTAAATAATAATGATATTTTTATTTTAGCCACAAAAATGGCATTTATCCTCTGCCAGTACATAATAATTAATAAAATAAAATAAATAAGGAATTATATATTGTTCTTATATTAAATTATTCTTATATTCTGGAAATGCACGATATTTAGTTCATGAATTATGAAAATGCAATAGTATTTTTATTTTACCTGCGGGCTCAACACAATAAACTCGAGATGATTTTGTTGACGAATTTTGTGAAAAACCAGTTTAATCTGGTTATGTCTATATTCTTATCGAAGAAGGAGTTCATGTCACGAGAAAATGTTGCTGTCTCGTAATATCTCTTTTATCACTTTCAGTCATTACGGTACAAAAGCGTAAGTAGGACATTGACAAAGTTTTCTCTTACGCGCGAGATATCTCGTAGGCTTATGTTAAGCGGACTCGCACGGCAAAGTAACACACTGGTGGTGATGTTAAATACAGTGCAGTCCAAATATAACAGCGACCGTTGAGAAACATCGCGTCCATCGACGGTCGCCGGAATTATGGTAGATGTAAAGTATAAAGTTAAGGGATTACACACAATCGTAACCACACCTGAGCTTAAAATGGAGTACTGTATATCATGCATTACTAATGACAATCATATTATAATATAAACAGCCCATACATGAACCACAATTACACTAAATATATTTCCTAGAATGACTAACATTATCGGTAATCTTTTTCCTTGCAGTCAATAGTGTTGGATGCGTTGATGCTGGCGATCAGTTTCTCAATGCCAAGATTGGTCCAATCTTGTGACAAATCGTCAAGGTAATTGTCGAAATCTACTAGATCTTTCTGAACACCACACTGAAGTAGATGGGACACCGTCTCTAAAGCATATTGGGTTTCTGAAAAAAAGATTTTACTTACTTTTAAACATCAAAAAAGGAAGATATACTTAGTATATTTCCTCCGTTGATTATTGTAATTCTAATTTATAATAGAAGTTCATAAAACTTACAGCTTTAACAAAACAATTCAAAGCTGTTGCTTGACCCTGACTGGAAAATTCTATACAAGAAGAAGAATTCAATTGCATAGTGTTGCTTACATTTCTTTTAATTAAATTTAGTGCGGATTTAGGATGATGTAGTTATTAAAATTACCTTTGGACTGAACATGCACTGGCAACCCAGGCGAGCGTCGCTTCCGGACTGACCACTCATCTGCCAACTTGTGTGTGCAGCATGCGTATCCGGCTAGAAGGACCATTTTATGATGTGTAAAGTTAAGTTTACTTACGGAATGTAACTTGTGATTCTTTAGGTTTCCATTTGCCCTCACTGTACTTATGCAGTTTAATAGCTGGAGAATCAAGATGCTGCACCATCTTCTTGTTCTCAACCTGTAACAGAGGTTTTTTTTATCTATCCTGCTACTTAGCAATCTGTTTGGCCCTGGGCTTAGTATCAGTATACGGCTTCCTACTTAGACGCTTCCACTATGCCTGATATTGACCACCTCTAAGGCCAACGGGTCTCGTGTCTCCCTCTAATATAGCCTTATTTGCTTGCAATTTTTTTATTTTTTTTATTGGCTTGAATGACGAGACGAGCAGGTCGCTCGCCTGATGGTAAGCGCCACGCCTGCTCATAAACAGAATCAATGCCACACAGAACTTTAAATAACAAAGTACTGCATGAGACTAGACTGCGCTCGTCACCCCGAGACACTTATGTCTCGGGGTGACGAGCGCACTTAGACTCGCGAGACTTAACACCTTAGTGTTAAGTCTCATAATGCCCAGTAATTTCACTGGCTTCAAAGTCCTTCAGATCGGAACACAACAGTGTTACTTGACGGCAGAAATAATTGCAATGCAAAGTATGCCCAGACCCCACTGCGAGTGGGATAAGGGCAGTGGCAGAAGAGTTTATTATCTAATAAATCCTGGAAATTTACAATAAACCTAAGCAATTTCTATAAATGACCTTTAAGCTGTATTATGATTAGCTCATTTGTAGGATTGATCCAGAGAATCAAACTAAGATTGTTTATTGAAATCAGCCATCATCACACTCTAAATCCTAATTATTATTTAATATTTCTTACAACAACAAAGGATGAGTGTAAGTGGAGCACCAATATCTTAGACCCAACGCCAACCTCACCTTCACATGGTACCCATAGTGGGCTGTTTGGGTCAGACGGCGGGTCGCCCCATATAATACCAAATACCGTCCGTACCGTAAAAATCTTAATACGAGAAGGTAAACCATGGTATTAAGCCAGGAGAACAGGTAGAACAAAACAAAGAGGCCTTACAACAATAAACACAGCGGAAGGGAAATATTCTGCAATTTTCTCAGCAATCTTCTGTCCAGGACACTTTTCCACAGTGTTGTCTCTGAAGTTCTCACATGCAGCATAATAGCCCGCAATCACTCGGTTGTTGGTTTGAGCCACTGTCTCTATCTGTAATACAATAAAATCACTGTTAACAGTTGCCAGAACGATGCAGGCCTGAAATAGTAAGTTAAGTTCGTTAATGCCTATGGTCCATATTGACCCATAAAAAAGATTAAAAATTAAAATAATAATAAAACTTAACAATTCTGGACTAATAATAATCATGTAAAATTTATAGTTGCCCAGTGTATTTTGATGATGTTATGTATACATATACAGTTGATGTGATTTCTATACATAAGTTTCTTTATTTTGTACTGACTACATGATTAATAAAACTATTTCATTTCTATTTCAAAGATTAGCATAATTTTGCCAACCGTTGAGAGACACAATGTCTCTAGATTCTGACTACATTTTTGGACTGTACTTGTATTGTATGGTGGGGACTTCTGCAAGTTGAACTAGTTAATAAACTATTTCATTTCATTTCGAACAGACTGGTGATCAGCTCACTTGTTGAACCATTTGACCCCCTTAATACCAGTCTGAGTGGCACTACATCTTTCACTTCGGATCTGGTATGATTTCCCTGAATCCCTCTAAGTCTCTACCGATAGAGTTTCGGCTGCAGCTCAAGCAGGCCTTTGGGGCATCATAGCTATCAAAACACGTTTTGATCTACACACTACGCAAAATGTTGTTCAATTTTACATTCCAAAATATGAAACCACAATAAAACAATGTTTTAACCTAAGGTATTGACATTAAAGGTGTAACAATAAAGTTTTGTGTAATGTGAAGACTAAACCCCGCTCTGAAGAACCGGTCTACCACAATACGCCTTGTATCAAGAAATTATTTTTTGTATAAAATGTTTGGTGTCCAATTAATCTGAAATTAACCAACAAAATATTCAGAAAACTGACCTGTGTTAGCGCAATCTCCGCCATTGGCGACAAGTTGTGACTGTGGTGGAAGAGTGGTACAGTGTCCACAATATCCAAATCTTGTTTCTTGGCCCCATCTCTGATCTTGGTAGCATCAGCTAACAGGACACCGTTGACAGCACAATGAGGATATTTTGCGGCATGTAAGATGATTTTTGCATATGCTGCAGTTTCTAATACCACTTCACCCATGTTTTACAGCCTTTACTAAAAGGTAAAACTAAATGAAATTGTAAATTGAATATAATGAATTGCCGTGTTGTGGGTTGCGACTTGTGAGATATTTACGGATTACAGAGTACAGACTAGTATTTTTGACTAGTATAGAGATGCTACGTTGCGACTGGCGGATATTTGGAACGTTCACACACTTTATTTTTGACTTTATATAATTATGAACCACTGCACCGGTGTGATCAATTTCAAGGTCTCGTCAGAGTTTTGGTGTCAATTTAGTAAAATAAAAAAATATCTAAAACCTAACCCTTAAACACTTGTTCAATCTTTGCGAATTTCAGAACGTAATACTGACAAAACTCTAAACACTCACTCTGACGTTAGCATTTGTGATAGGGAAGTGCCAAAAGAGCAAATAAGTATCGATTTCGATTTAGTAACAGCAGGTTCAGGAGTGAGACTCTGTGACATCACAGAATGGGTGACTCAACTGTTAAGCTTAATGCATAACATCGCCCATTCTAGTTTCTCATTTTTATTATGATATCTAAAACCGTAACAAACATATTCCTAGATTTTGACAATAGAATGAACAAAATAATCCGTGGCTGATAATTAAAAACAACGGTGATTCTATCCGCGTAATTGTTTATGTTAGATTGTATTGTGATGATAAACGCCAGCATGAAATGGATACATATATTACAAAAAATATTAATTTATCGATTTCATATATAATACAGTAATTATATCCATGAACGATTTGTTTTCTACAGTGTCTAAACTTTTCGTTTCTTAAATGCTAGGTACGGATATCATTCTTGGATGTCTTCAATTATACAGTTTTTTAAACATGTCTTATAATATAAAAATATCATATATATTGTAATTTAACGATTTAACTAGTCAGAGGCGATACTAAAAAAATATAGTTTTTGTCACTCCTCATTTTTATTGTGTCAGCCATTTAAGTGTATGTGTCAGCTATCGTAAAGGAGTCATAAACTTGTTGGAAGTGCAAAAAGTATCCACTTACATCGTATAGATATTTAAAAAAGTATCGACGTCGATTTCAATATATTGAGAAATAATATCGATGTATCAAAATATTAACTTCAGTTTAGAAGACCCTTCTTAATCATTTGTGTTTAAAAAATATTGGTTTAGATATGATTTCGATACTTGATAAAGAATATCGATACATAATTACATCAAAATAAAATAACTAAAAAAATATCGATATACCGATATTTAAACATCCTTAATGAAATCAATTTCGTAAACATAGATTGTTTGGACAATGATTTGATTTAATGATTTTTCTAATTAAATTTAAGTCGGTTGGTTGACCATGGAGAAATACGATTCCTCTCAAATAACCGAGTTCCCTCGTTTCGAGCCAGAATCATCCCAGAGTGGAGTGTCAACATTTTTCAATAAACTGTGGAAGTTTCCTATTTTTTCGCCCAGTGAAACCACGGAAGATTTGCAAAGCAAGGCAGCAGAGGATGGAAAGGAGAATTCTGAAGATCAAAAACAGGAGAATGATGATGGGAAGACGGATAGTGGTTCGTATGCGGTGGAACTCGAGGGGCGTAGTCTACCGAATGTAGTGCGAAGAATTAGCAGTCTAGTCGCTCTCGGAACTGGGGTGAGTGGTAAAAAACATCAAGGCCTTTATTGTTTTAATTTAGTTTTTTAATAAATTTGGTGGCTCCCGAGAGGGGTTGACGTCAGGCAGGCGACTGGTGTAAAACTACAAGTCAAATCTTTCTGCATTATGTGTTAGAAAGCATGTTGCGCCGACCCCACTGCTTGTGGGCAGGTGGAAGAAGAAGAAGATTGAATTTGGTGTAATATGAATTTTCATATTGTTGGTCAACTGTAATGTTATACCATATTTATAAGAATGAATTAACTATATACAATAATCAAATTCTATTTTTTATAAGAAAAAATCCAATTGGAATCTACTAAGTATTACGCACTCACTCACGCCTGTGTTCCCCGAAGGGGTCGGCAGAGGTGTAACCAGTACACCCACATTTCGCCGAGCGTATCTCCGTCCCATGATGTGATAGGGGGCGAGCCTATCGCCATACCAACTGCCACTAAGTATTGTATTTTTTTAAACTCTAGTGTTAGGGTTACATATAAATATTACGGCTCAATATCCAATTCAAACATTCTGTTAATTACAAATCATATTATTATTTGGAAAACCGTTAATGAATGCTGTTTATTGTCTTTTTTGAAAATTTAAAATCGGAATCCTTGATATTAATCTTGATTGTAGGCTAGGTAGTATGAGGAAAAGTGGGCGTGTAGTAGGGATATCTCACTATCTTGCTTGCACGCGTGCACCATTTAACATTTTACACAGTGACGTCAAAGTTTGTGTCGTCTGTCATTTGACAATTACCCCTTCTACAGGATTTGAATGGCTTCTAACTTACATATTTTTGGTCCGATTTATAAAATTCTTTCTGCAATAGATTTTGAGTAACCTAACTTATTGATTTAAATAATAAAAAATACTAGTCAACTACCCTATTAAATATCAATGTTTTTATGTATTCAAGTTGATATTCCAGAGTGGTACAAAGTACGCTGACACAGAGCTGGCTCGATACTGGATGCCGGACGACATATCGCGCGAGTGCTACGAGTGCGCAACGAGATTCAGTGCTCTGCGACGACGTCACCACTGCAGGCTTTGCGGACAGATCTTCTGTTCACGCTGCTGCAGTCAGAGAGTGCCAGGTTCTATTTGTGATTGCAGATACAATATCGTTAAAAATCGCGAAATAACTCAATTTTTTTTAAATTAACTGAAATAATATTTTCTTTTACTTTTTTTTATTTTACGCGTAGTCTATATTGTGCCAATAAATACAATGACGTTTTGTTCAAATAAAAGCCAATAAAAAAAATCAGCTGACGCGGACGCTCGGAGTCAACTGTACGGCGCGCGGTGAGATATACCTAATGAGTATTAGCGCGCGAGTCATTGACCCCATGTTTAACATTTATGCTTTATATTGCGCGCTTACGTTTCCAAAATAGCAAGTACACAGAAATAATAGTACTATCCGTGAGATGTAAAGGTAGTGTTTTCTTACCGTTTGGGCTTCGAAAACGGCCCCTTTATTATGATACATGCTTGCATTACAGGACATATATTCGGGTGTGCCGGTGGGCTGCGCGTTTGCAACTACTGCTGTAATGTGGTACTCAGTTATCTAAAAGAAAACGATCTCACTGGTGAGATATCGCCGGATTTGAGGACGTTACAGGAGAATTTGCAGGTTAGTGAATTTATCTTAGCTTATTTAGGAATTGCCAAATGTAAATTACTTTCAACATACATACATTTAATTTATATATTTGACAGCCTCCGTAAATATATGTTTAACATTCAGGTAAATAGTTAAATATGTTATTAACCATATTATGACTATGGATCGTAATATATTAATATTATAATGTGAAATTTTGGATGTTTGTGATTTTATGAAATTGGATGTTTGTTTGTTCATTCCTTAACGGCTGAACGGATTTTGATATTTGGCAAACAAGCGGACCATGACCTGGATAAGGACATAGGCAACTTTATCTCGGAAAAATAATTACACGCGGGCGGAGCCGTGAGCAAAAGCTAGACAAAAATATTTATTTGTTTCTTTGGAGCATAATTATGGATTTATACATAATACATTATTAAAGATCTTTACCTGGGGGCTTAGCATACCAGATGATTTCGTCGACTCGCTTTGTTGTGAGAAACCCGTTTTATCTGGTTATCTCTATATGTCTAATTAAGCTAGATTATGATGAAAATTAGAGATAAAGTAGAGAAAATAGTACTTTCAACCTTTCTGTGGTATTTTGTCTACGAACCCTAACATTTTCTTTTTTATCCTGGCTCGGCAAAGTGACTACGCTACCTTGATGGTAAGTGTAGCTCAATCCATGAATACTGTCGACCAACGATAGACAATGTATGTATCGTAGATCGGCAGAATTATGCCGGCCTGCTTAACTGCTTCTTCACACTCCGTTTAAAGGATCCCATATTATAGGAATCTCTATCGCGGGCGAGATATGTCGTGTTGCATATGCTAAGCCCGCTGATCAAAGTATTAGTTTTCTGAAATTTTTTATAATGATCAAATACTTCGTGCGCTAATTTCATTATAATGCATAATGTCGATCGGTATAAGTTGCGTGTTGGAATTCTAATTGTTACGCTAGTGGTTTTACAGACCTTACTTCTTATTGATTTTTCTTAACATGCCCAGTTTGAATCCATCTGTGTAACGGAACAGATTGAGTTTTATCTATTACGTACACTGATGTTAGGACGCTGGAGTTTCTTGCTCGTTCTTCTCGAGCGAAACAGCATTCCGAACTAGCGGTAGAATTTTGACGGAATCTAAATAATGTATAACATTTTATGGATTCAATAAATATATTTTTTGATGTCATCGCGGTGCCTATAGATTTTATAGTGCACGTTGACACGTCGCGCTTAATCGCAGCACGCGAAGAGAACAAACTTTAATACAAATAAGAGGTCTACATATCATAAGTGATCCGTATTGCAGCATGCGTGGGGAATACACGTGAAAAGTACAACGTGTTACAGAAAGGTGTGGTCAAATTTAAGCAACTTGTAGTATATATGGGCGTTAGACGTGATTTCGTTTAAAAATACTAATTAATCAATAAAATGATTCATATCGGTACCGACACAAAATTTTGGTAAATGTGTTTTAATAATGGGTTTTATATAATTATATGTAAAATACTGTAATCATTTATAACATGTTTATGCTTTGTTTATTTATAATGATTTCCGATCTTAGTTTAAAGAGAACTGCTTTGACTATTGTCGGACACTGAACTTCTATAAATACCCCCTAAACTGTGATCGAGGGGTCGTTCCGTTATCACTTGTGAACAAGTAAACAACTCCATAGCAAAACGTGTGTTATTTATTGTGACGTCATGGATTCCGATGGTGACGAAATTTTTTTTTTATAGCATCGGCTGGCAAACGTGCAAGTGGGTCACCTGATGGTAAATGATCTCTACCGTCCATGTACGCCCACAATACCAGAAGAATCACGGGCGCATTGCCGACCTTAAAGGGAAGGGATAATTAAGGGATTGGGAAGAGGAGGAGGATTTGAATCTGTACATTGAACAATAGCCATAGTTATGGTGGGGTTTTCACCATGGTGCAGTTGTCTTTACCCTTCCATCACCATTAGAAAGTAATCATTATTCTCAGGTAAAATTCCCCGATCACCGTTCTCACGCGTCGGGTCGCGCTCGCGAGAATTTCATGTTCGCTCGCGAGCAGGACGAGCGGCCCGACGTACGACAGGATCCTAAGGAGGCGCTGCACGATGTGTTCAGACAACTATGCTTCACGCTACCCACTCAGCAACACAGGTAGTGACCAGAAAGTATAGTCTATAGCAGGGTTTCCCAAACTGGGGGGGTCCGCGAACAAAATTAAAATTATGAAATCGATGGTGCGATCATTCGGATCGTATTGAGCGGATCACGGTGAGGTGGCGCTAGGGGTCCGCGGATCATGCTAAGGTGGCAGTAGGGGTCTGCCTTTGAAAAAGGTTGAGAAAGGCTGGTCTATAGCCTAATCTAGGTTTTGTACCTGAGGGTGTTAAACTACTTACGGAACTCCCAATGCTTACCCTATTTATTAAGCATACGCCATCTGTCTTTCTTAACTTAAAGGGTTTTTTATAGCATAGGTATAAAAAAACTTGGCCCACGAGCAAGAGGGTCACCTGATGGTAATCCCCACCGCTCATGAACACCCACAATATCAGATGCGTTTACCGACTTCAAAGGAAAAGTTTGGGATTTGAGTAGGGGGTATTGGGTCTTTAGAAATCTCATTCACCGTATAAAACGCAACGACAAGGTGTAATTTCACGCCAGTTTTCTGGGAGATAGTGGTACCACTGTACCAATCCTGTCGACCCGGCCCATTCGCGTAGCCTCTTAAAAAACACTAGCTAATAGTCAACTAAAAATATTTTTTTGTTTTCCAGGTACCGCCTAGTAAGGTATAACGGAGTATGGCGCGGCTGTGACATATTGCAATGGGTTATGGACAATACTAACAATAAGACAAGGTAAGTGGATTACAGAGATAATTTCACAGTTTTGTCTACAACATGAATCGGCCGGTTCGACCGAATTGTTACCACTGTCTCAAAAAACTAAATTGATGTGACAGCGGTGTCAAAATCAAAATTCTGTTAGTTGAATGTTGGTTCGATCAACCTTTCAGAAACCGTGTGTCAGCCGTCAGGAACCGGGCGTTAGTTATGTATTTAAAGCGCGGCCATACACAGTTAATTAAAATTATCAGGTGGTGCAGTGTGGTCAAACAGTCCACAGTCAAACAGTCAGACAGCAAACTTTAAATCTTTCCATAGAGTTCAAGCGTCAATGGTGTGCCAGAACCTGCTGAGTTCTGGGTACATGGAGTGCATGAGCGAGTTGCTTCAGTTCGCTGACTACGCTTTGTATCGACCTACTGTGCTACCGCCACGTGTTGCCGATGATAATGAGTCGCGTGAGTGTATTATAAATAATAATAATTGTCTGCGCCAGATTTTAATTCACCAATCACCACATCTGCATGAAATACACGCCACAATAGGGTAGTTGACTAGATTAAGTTAGAAGCCATTCAAATCCTGTAGAAGGGGTAACTATCAAATGACAGATGACGCAAACTTTGAAGTCACTGTGTAAAATGTTAATTATGGTGCACGCGTGGGTGCGTAGTAGGGATACTATGCTTCCACTTTTCCTCATACCAACATTTAAAGTCATAACTGCAGGCACATTTCTGAACCAATTTTCATTGTGTTTTAATAAAAGGATTTCTTTTGTGTATCATTTTCTGTTGCTTATAAAATAATGTATAAAATTCAATATAGGAAACTACCCTATTCCACCAACCGGCACACGCTTCAGTCATATTCCATCATTCACACGACTCGCATCACACTCACGTTATATTCCACCAATGACAGACCACCTACGTCATATACACATGCCACTACTCAGCCAGCCATTACACAAAAAATCAGGCATCATTGTAAAACTAGAATTAAAAATATCAAATATGTAATAAGTGTAATCATCATTTATTTTGTTCATCGCGAACAATAATAATAATTATTTCTCAATTAGACACAAAAGTATATCCATAAATATACAGTTACTGTTTATAAGTTGGACATAGCCAGTAGCGGATCCAGGATTTTAGTTTGGGGGGCGGGTGGATGACCCAAAATTAAAATTAAAGAAAAAAAAAATTAAACCGCGATAAAATCCGTATAAACTAGTTTTATTTCAATGAGTAATATTCGCGTAAACCTAAGAAAGCAAAATTAAAGAAATTGAGAATATACTATACCTACTTAAAATTGAATAAGTAAGGATAAGCGATGAAAATTATATTGTAGGTAGTACTAAGAAAGTAGGATAATATCAAGATTAATTTGAGATTTGTCAGGGGACCCAAATTCTTTAAGGTCGAGGAGGGGATTGAGCCCCTTAGCCCCCCTGGATCCGGTAGTGGGCATAGCATAAGTTACAATTTCTTAGATGATACTGATGTGTCGAATAGTGAGCAGGTAACAATGATATCTAATGCCTTCTACACTAGGCTTAGCCTGTCTCGTGTTATCTTCATTTGTTTTCTGAACTGAAGTTCTGCTGGTGGAAATTACTGCACCCTAACCGAGTTTATTTCCGTTCCATTATGTGATAGGCGAGACCATGGCCGTATCGAGCACAAAATTCAATCTCGGGCAATTTGTTTTATTATTTATCCGAAAATCTAATAAATTACGATAACCGCACATGTGGTTTAACTCCAAAACCTCATCGGCTTCTAAGCCTATGTACAATGATAGTGAAACGGATCTCTGAATTCAAATTCTAGCGGGGGTTCGACTGATCATTTTTGTGTGGTGGTTGGGAGGGTACATAATCATTTTTATAGTCGACTGGATATCACCCACCGTACCGGTGAAAAACTAACTATAGTGGGTTATTCAAGCGAGTACCGTTCCGGCGTCCGTCGGTGTATATCGAGTAACTAATTTTATTCTGCTCACTGTCTACTGACACAATGTCCTGACGGTCGACATTATATTTAGTCTACACTGTTGTTAACATCAGGTCCAGTGCTGTCATTTTACCGTACCAAGATAAAAAGCAAATAGCCTGCTTTGAACTTATTTCATCTGATTTATAAGCTTAGTCTACCAAAATCGAGGCTTGAAAAGCATCTATTTCGGTTAATTTTCAATAACAATAACAGCCAAAGACTTTAATGTATACTACTAGACAGGCTGCGCGGTACATAGAAATTGTACCACTAATTTGCGGCCAATTGACCGTAACTCAATATTACCATCTCGCTTACTCTCAACTAGAACCCCTGTTGCGCTCCCTGTCAGTGAGCTGTCAAACTCCGGCGTTATTTGGAGTAGTTTTACTTCGAAACAGCCCGTCTGTTACAACTTAAAGTCTTTGATAACAGCATATTTATTATTTGTTCCAATTTTAACTAGTATCGCGAGATTCTTAAATAAAAGAAGCGGCGAGTAGCCGGCTGCGAAGCGAGAGGCCGTGGGTTCGATTCCCGCACCGAGACAAATGTTTGTGTGATCCACTAATATTTGTCTCTGGTCTGGGTGTTGTGGGACCGCAAGTCCCTCGTAGTTCCTGATACCCACGATACAGGTTAACCTAGTGTGGGGTCAGGACTATGTGTGTGACTGTTGGGTGTATTTATTTATTTTTTATTTTAAAATACGTAATACAAACATAAGTTCCCACGACTTTCTCTCTGAAGAAGAAGGCAGAGGTGCAACTTGTGTACCCACGGTACGCGGAACTTATTTCCGTCCCATGGTGTGATAAAAACGTTATTTTATTTTCAGCTATAGACGACACTACTAGATTGGTAGAAAGTGTATCGTCATACTGTCTTGATTTGAACCTAGGAGACAGTTCGGCGCGTCTCATTAAAACACCCAAAGTAGGTATGTATAATTATGTAGGATTTTTTTATTGCCCTTGATAGACAGTCGAGCGGGCGGCCCACCTGATGGTAAGTGGTTACCGCCGCCCATGGACCACAGCACCGCCAGAGCACAGCCAGGCCGCTGCCTACCCTTCGAACAACGAGGTTTAGTAACAAATAATTTTGAGTCGGTGCTATTGCTGTTTAATAGTCAATGATTGATACTACCGACTGTTTATTTACAGCTGTTCAGTATACTTGATTCGGTTTTATATTTTGTTAGAACTATTTTTAGTGGACTACACATCAGAATTGGTGTATAAATGTCGAAAAATGCCATCCTTTAGGGGTGAATATAAGGGGTGGCATATTTTCTTCAAATTTAAAATGGAAACCTCCTGGTTGTAAGCTTTATACTCGTAGTATAGAAAAAGAATTTGATAAAATGTTTCCAATATTTTCGATCGATTAAAAAATCAAATAGTTTATTTTAATATTTCCAGAGACAAAGTCTTCGTCGTCAAGCGAAGAAGAACCACCAGCGATGGAAAATCATGAAGGTATTTATAATTCATGTTCAATGATAATAATCGTCACATGTTGATATTGTTTTACTATCAGGCGAACGACCTGCTTGTTTCGTCTTTCAGGCTAATACAAAAATTGATTCTTTCATTTTGCTTGTTTTAAATATTTTTTATGTTGTACATTCCCAGAGCAGAGTTCATCACCAGACGTGTGCAAGCAGATATCAGAGTCTGGTGAGGAACATCTGAAGCTGCTGCTGCGTCAGTGTCTGGCGCGACACTCGCTGGCTGCCTCCTGGCACAACGTGCTGTACCCGCTGTGCCACCAGGCCGCGGAGATCATCATGCCAGGTATACTTTACAGACGAGTGCAAGCAGATATCAGAGTCTGGTGAGGAACATCTGAAGCTGCTGCTGCGTCAGTGTCTGGCGCGACACTCGCTGGCTGCCTCCTGGCACAACGTGCTGTACCCGCTGTGCCACCAGGCCGCGGAGATCATCATGCCAGGTATACTTTACAGACGAGTGCAAGCAGATATCAGAGTCTGGTGAGGAACATCTGAATTAAGTAAATAAAATTTTCAGTACAGACTGGGTGACGGATTTGCGCTTCTGAAAGACGCGCAAGAAACCAATTTGATAACCACGCTGTAAGACAGTATAACCCTTAAGAGGGACCGCGGGGCTTAGCATATGTAACACGATATATCTCGCACACGATAAGGGTAACTATTGATGACAAATATCTCACGTAAAAGTGCGATAAAATTTCGTCGTCATGTTAGGTCACGTAAGACAAAAATACCAGAGGTTGAAAGTACTATTACTTTTAACATAAGGAGGCTAGTATTCTAAAAACCAGATAATTTTGATTTTCATGGCAAAATGAGTCGTCTGAGTCAGCAAAATTATCTAATTCTTATTGCATATTATGGCAAGTACAACTTCAAAGTTTGTTGAGTATAAAGATCTTTTGAGCGGTGTATAAAATTTAACAAAGTAAATATTCCAACTATTTTACCAAATTGCTGTATACGTAGCTTAACAATATAATAGTTATAATTTTAAAGCTTTATAAAATAACCACTCAGACAGCGACAACACCCCACTCTCCCCCGTGAAGGGGATCGAACGATCATCGAGAGCTGATGGTAGATCTACCATCGCCAGCCTCACGCTCAGGGTGCCGCGCCACATTTCCTCATCGCGGTTACGAGTTGATTCACATAGTGTGAAGTTCTCGGGAAGAGCTTACTATAGAAATGATCCTATGAAGTAAGGTCTTGCTGTTGGCAGATCGTTCGAAACTAGTCATTATACAGCGGAGAATCTTGACATCGCGATGTAAAGAATGGTATGAAATAAAGTAACGCCATCTAGTGGATTCCGAAGGAGAAAATAAGTCAGGTTTGAGGGAACGTCAACTGTCACTAAAGTGAGGTTATGTCACGTGGTCGTGAATGATATGAAATCGAGGTCAATGTCAGATTACTAATGGCGGCAAATTTATTTTTAGAACAACTTGTATGATGTGATTCTGACATAGAATAGTGTAATAATAATATCATTATCGGCTCTGAGTTATACCTATTATAATTACAACTGCTAATTTTGTATGTTGTGTTGTCAAATCAAACAAAATAAATTAATATAAGCTAACATTCCTGAATTATTCCCCGTTTTGGTGAAACAGGTGGGCTTTTTTAGCACCATCACTGTTTCTGGTGGGAGTAAATGTTACTTACTAAATAAAATCTGACACGTTGAAATACAAAAGTCACACTTGTAACATACATACCGTAAGAAATACAACATTTACTATGTACTTCACAAAACATCTGTAAGTTTTACACGGTTGAACAGATGTTATTCAAACAAAGCAAATGGATTGAACCAACTTTCAAATAAAAAATCCGCATTCAAATCAGTCCATTCGCTTAGACTTTAGATGGCGATGCAATGCCAAAGACAGACACACACACATACATACTACGAGTAACAACCACAGCAGACAAAAACAACGGAGTCTTACTTACAAAATCTGTCTTTTTTATCAGCCCGAATACTGAAACGCTACTCAACGGCAACTTATCTTCATAAAATTTCGACAGATAGGATGCACTTACAATTAACATGATCTTAAATGCTTGAGTTGAGTTTGAGTTTCAGTATTGAAAAGTGTATTGTACGTAAAGTGGTGCTTAAATTTTACACGAATATTTTGTAGTAAGGTATTAATTTGTAAATATAGATAATGATTATTAAGAAAAAAGTTAAGCTAGTAAAACAGGAACATTTAAATAAATGAAGGCTCAATGAAATGAAGTGAAGAATGAATGAAGAAATGAAATAGTTTTATTCATCATGTAGGCAACTATAAATTTTACAATATTTTTATAATAGTCCAGATTTGTTAAGTATCTATATAGTATTATTATTTTTCTTCTGTTTTATGGGTCGATATGGACCATAGGCATTATCGAAATGGCACATATTTTAAAACTACCACCGGATCCAAAACGACCCAGCCTGAGAAGACTCGGCGAAACAAACTCAGTGGGCTTACTTTACCACTGGATTTTACGCGGCGCGACCCAGTCCTGAGAAGATCCAGCTACACAAACTCAGTGGGCTTGTCTTTGGTCCGGTTTATTGTACCAAAATAATTAGGGAAATAAAAAGTCCTATTTTTATTTTAAGGGAGATTTATACGGACCATGTGATATAAAATATGTAAAAAGTTGTGATGCTACAAAAAATTATACCTATATTGCATGAATCCTCACTAAGCTGTTTTAAATTTTAATTGTTTTAAGCAGAACAAAACAATTATTGTCTATCTTACGAGTACTATGAATTGTTTACTGTTTACAGACACCCACAGCAATGACATGGACGTGCGCAACTACGTGCAAGTGAAGAAGGTGCCGGGCGGTACGATGCGGGACAGCTGCGTTATACAGGGTGTTGTGATGACGAAAAATGTCGCTCATAGGTAAGTAAGTACCTACCGGAATGTTGAAAAATTCCGGTCAGTGTTTCCCTCTTAAAGTTCCGGTTATAAATAGGTAAACAATGAAAATCGAAAGTTTATAACTAATTCCGGAATATCAAATGTATAAATAAAGAGTTGCAGAAATTTCTATCGGATTCCGGAAATTTATAACTTATTTTGGATATTTCTCCGGAAAATTTCTCATAACTTCCTTTTTAATTTATTGTTAAGCAATTTTACGTTAGAGATTAATTTATCAAAAACTGATTTTCTGGGAATCTCGAAATAAAATCTCGGAAGACTGCCTCGGTGGCGCAGTTGTAATGCGTACGCGTTACGACTGAGGCTGACACTGAGGTCTGGGGTTCGATCGCCGGGTTGGGTAAAAGTGATATTGAGTTTATCTATTACGAAAAGCTCAGTATCAGTCCGGAGTCTGGAATTTGTACCCGGTATGGCGATAAGCTCGCCCCCTATCACATCATGGGACGGAGATACGCTCGGCTGGGTGTACTGGTTACACCTCTGCCTACCCCTTCAGGGATTACAGATTGAGTGCGTATGTATGTGTATATAATCTATCAATAAATATATTGCGAAATTAATATTATTATATCCTTTGATGACTCAAGATTTATATATTTAATATTTTCATACAGGGGCATGCCGCAACAAATATCAAATCCAACGATATTACTGTTAGATTGTTCTATTGCGTATCAGCGAGTGGAGGGCAAGCTGACGTCATTAGAGCCGGTGCTTTTGCAGGTAGATTATACTATTTATGTATTGTGTCTTTGTATGATTTAATAACGTTGCGTTGTGATTCGAACCAATAACCCTTCACTCTAGACTCTAGATAACGGCATCATACAATCAACCCTACTACGCATGTAAAAAATTCAAGTTGATATTAAAAAGTTCTAGTTTGTTTGTATGATTTAAGAATTACCAGTTTGTATTAAGCTGTTTCTGTTTTTTTTTTATATTGGACATTATTTATAGTTAGTTAGTTAGTGTGTTAGTGGGAAGGCGGGCCCTGGCATTAGCCAGGATAACGCTAGGTAGAAAGAAATAAAGACATTATAAATAGTTGAAAATGTCATATAAAGTACGAATTCCTTACGAGCATCTTCGGCACTTTGACGCCCTTGCATAACTAGATTAGCATACTTAAAAAAACATTACTTTAAAAAAAAGAGAAATAAAGAGTAGGTACTGTACATAATAATACTAACTTTTTTTGAAGTATCTTCTTTTGGATATATGAGGTTTTCACTGTAAGGCGACGAATTAAAGTTTCTGCATTAAATACGTGTTTTTAAATAGGTATAATGTACAAAACGATCGTAAGGTAACGTTCATCTAGTTGTAGATGGATCCAGATAACCTACATAAACTTACGTTTTTACTCCTGAAGTGTGGGTGTACTGGTTACACCTCTGCCCGCTTCGGGGATAACATGCGTGGGTGCGTATGTACGTGTGTTATGTATCAGGAGCGCGAGTACCTGGTGCGTTGCGCGGCTCGCATGACCGCGCTGGGTGCGCGCGTAGTGTTGTGTCGCGGCCGAGTGCAGCGCGCGGTGCAGGACGCACTGCGCGGTGCCACTGCAGGCGGGGGCGGTGCCACTGCAGGCGGGGGCGGGGGGGTAGCACTGTGCGCGGGGGTGCGCGCGCCCGCACTGCGCCGCGTGGCACGCTGCACTACAGCAGACCTACTCGCATCCGTCGACGCACGAGTGGGCGCGCCACGACTAGGCACTGCTGACAACTTCTACGTCAAGAACTGTAACTACCTACATGCCATTATTTTTCTTATGTGCAAACAACATAAATAGATAAATGCAGAAATATATAAGAAAGAGAAGTTATTTATTTTTCATAGTCTGAAAAAATATATGAATATACAACCTAAAATGATTAATGACCTATTTAAAATATACTTACATTATTTGCAATAATATATCAGATGTATACATATATATTAATCTTTATTTTCCTTATATTTTTCATCAAAACGTAATAAAACCAACTTTGTAAAAATAATTTATCAATAACTACCATATTCCTACCAAATACCGTAAAGCTAATTTAATACAAAATAAATGTAATAAGATCGAAAAATTAATTCTACGTTCTAAGACATTCTAACGTTTACTCACAACCTTTACAGTTTCCGGCAAAACCCTTGTCATATTGGAAGGTTGCGCAAAACCGCATCTAGGTTGCTGCATTCTACTACGTGGCGCACCTCTACAAGAGTTAATCAGAGTCAAAAAAGTAGTCAAATTCATGCTCCTTGCATGCTACAACTGGAAACTAGAGAAGGCATTTTTAGGAGATATCGAAGCTATATTACCAGAACCAGGAGTTACCTTTGATGACGATGAAGTTTCTAATACTACAGCCGAAACTGACAATGAAAAACGTAATATAAATAATGAAGCTCCAAAAACCAGTGAACCAGAAAAAAATGGAGACAGAGTATTACTTAAGAATGATAATGGTAAAATTGAAGAAGCAAAACCTGACTTACAAACAACTAAGCCTAATGCAAGTACCGATGAGTCGTTGAATATCAACCAAAGCCCAAAAAGTGATTCAAACGACGATACAATATTTTGTGGTTTTAACAAGGATACACCAAAAAGTAATGAAACATCAAATAAAGATTGTTCAAAAGGCGACAAAGCAGTAAATATCCACAAAGACGAAGTAAATAAACCAGAAGACGATGCTGTGAAATCAAAGCCTTTTGTTCGTAAAGCTGACAGTGATAAGAACCTAAGTTGTGGAGTTCCTATAAAAGATTTCAGTGACCCGCTTCATTCTACGTTGTCGGTGGATGACGAAGTGTTTCTGCCGAAGGAAGAAACTGATTTCAAGGCGGATACGCAAACTGAAAGGTAAGTTGTTTGTAAATTAATCTTGTGTTTGTTTCGGATTTTTGATCAGATCTTGCCGAAAAATAATGCTGACACAGGAATAGTAATAAAAGATTTCGATATATTGGTTTATGATCAAATAGAAAATTGAATAAATTCAGGTGCTTTGACTACTGCAACCCACGATTCGTAAATATTCAACGTAAGTAAATAAAAAACCTATTTCATCACTGTAGAAATTCTGACTTGTGAATGCAATTTAGTTCGTCGAATGACATTGCAGTAGCCTATTGTGAGATAATAATATTATGTAGGAAATTATTTAATATGAGACTCTACCTATCGACTTACGGTCGATTTCAATAAATAATCTCAATCCGAATCTCCACGCCGATTTCGGATATCGACCAATCATAAAATTTACAGATTGCATGCATCAATTTTTATTGAGTTAAAACACTTTTGAATAAAATATAATCATTAAATTTTGTTATTTTGGTGGTTCTTTAGCCTGTAGACCCTAATGCTTTGTGTCTGTATGCCGGTAAAAATTGATATTGGAAGAATTCTCTGTGAAAGTCACAACGTTTCGTCAGATGGTCGACCGACGACGTGGTACTGTCTCTGTCCCCGAACGTGGCAGTACCAGCGCCGTACTTGGAGACGGAAGCAGGTCGTCGTTGTCCCCTGCGCGGTTACTTCCCTCGTCCGCTGGTGTCCCCCCGCGCGCCCCCTCCCACTCCGCGTGCGTTGCGTCGCGCGCCTGACTTCCAACAACAACAACAACCTGTATTTAAGGTAAGGGATAGGTTACTTTTAATAGCTTGTCGGTGTAATCGGTGACGCCGCACCGATTTAAAACAATAAACAACAAATTTTGTGTATTTTAACCTATGAAGATTAAACGAAATAATAAAAAATCACCGCATCTTGTCTAAAACATGTTGATATGATTTTAGTTTTTCATTTTTAACTGTTATTTATATTGTATAGCCAACTCATTTGTGATTGTTTACAAATCAAAGAGACATCTATGATCTATAATTATGATGTATATGTTGTATGCGTAACAATGCTTCGTTTTCTTTCATTGCATTTCTTTTACTCTTAATTTTTTTACTGCTATCGGATAAATGGTATAGACATACATGGAACAAACACTCATTGTTATATAATAGATTTGGGACATACACCTACTTGAAGTTTGTCCACAAAAAAAGCTTATTCAACAGTCGTTATTTTGTTTTTTTTATTAGTAACTGTTTATCGTATATTTTTAAAGGAAGTACATCCATTCATCCGTAATCCAATAACAACGAATGCAGATGACCCAGCTCTGAAAACTGCCCTAGCACACTATCGAGCTACTGGTTGTAGACTAGTCAACGATGAACATACGCGTGAGTACAAAAATAACACATATAAAACTGACTGACTGATTGATGCGGTACCGAAAAAGCTGAATTCTTGACTACGTATTCCTATGATATAGATAATCAGTAAGGAAAGTTTTTGGCATTCCATCGTTAAATAGGTGAAAAGTGTTAGTAAAGTATGAAAAAACTACTTTTAATGTCACAAATGACTCACGCGGGTTAAGCGGCGAGCAAAATGTAGTCCCATACATATTGAAAGTCAGAGGCATCTTTCTGTAATCTACATAATTACAATTCTGTGGACCAATATTAATCCATTTCTTCACAGCATCATGCCCTCTCTACAAGCCCTCAGTCCTTAAAAAGGTCCCCAAGGAAGTAGAGGAGGAATCAAACGACAAACAAACAGACAACGAGCCCCTCGACCCCCTAGACCCGGAGAATCATCAACGCCTAAATCTTTTGCTATACAGTTTTAGCAACAAGTCTGCTAACGTGCCGGATTTCTGTGTCAATCCTTGGTAAGATATTTTATAGTAGAAGAATAATAAGTCAGTAGAATTTATAAGATAAGGATGGCGGCTACTACGAGGGGATTTAGGTCTCCGGAAATACCACTCCAGTTACGATGGCGAGACTTGGAAAATCACTAGTTCGAAATGTAACAGCAAAAGCTCATATTACGTCAGTTAGTCAGTGGTACTAACCCAGTCGAGGCGATCCATCGTCAAGAGACTTTAATGGTAGATTTCACTCTTTTAAAGTCGGAATATGGTCCTTTTACCAGTGTAATGGGTCCCATATTATCTATCTTGCAGGATAGTGACGATGGACTTGTATGGACGTCACGACATATCTCTGGGCGCGTTCCTCGACAAGTATTGTTTCAACAGTGACTACAAGTGCACCTCCAATAACTGTCAGGTGCCCATGAACCAGCACGTCAGGAGGTCAGTGTGTATTGATTCTATATAAATTAGTTTTAGTTATCACATCATTATTGTCATCATTGTGACCATTATCTACTACTACATCATTATGACCATTATTAACAACATCACCATTATTGTCACAATGGTCATTATTGTCACCATAGTGATTATTACCATCATTGTCGTAATCATCATTACTATCTTTATTATTATTACGTTCATAGTGATTACCATTACGTACAATATCATATCCATCTTATCTTTAGAAGCAACCTACACTGTCATTTGACTATAAGGGATGTGTCTGTCATGTGAGAAAGAAAGAAAGTTTGATCTCTTTGTCTGTCTATACAAGATTAGTCGGAAAGGGTGTAGGAAGCAGGAAATCCATAAAAGCACCCGTAATTCTACACAAGTTGCAAGTTTTTAACATTTAGGTTATGAATGTATTCAAGGAGTTTTTGTTTATTATTCTTTTTTTTTTAGTCCAGCAAACCAGCAAATTGTTCACCTGATGGTAAGTGATCTCCACATGAACGCCCACAATACCAGAAGAATCATAAGACATGTAACCGACTTTAAAGGGAAGGATAATTAAGGGATTGGGTTTGGAGGGGGATTGGGCCTCCAGATATCTCAATCACCATAAGAAACGCAGCAGCAAGCCGCTACTTTACGCCGGTTTTCTGTGAGACAGTGGTAACAACCCCATTCATGCTGTAGATAAAACTGTCTCCAGATGGCTTTATCACTCAAGAATATAATATTCGTAATTATTGGGAAATATTGGATAGGGACGATACGATAGAGAGAACTTCATATAAATAATTCTTAATATACATTTTCTTGTTTGCAAATATTTACTAAAATGTCAGGATGTTCCCTTTACACCGCTTTACACCCGGTTTCTGAAAGGCTGATCAAATCCACATGACATCGCTGTCAAATCAATTCGAGTTGCTGAAACGTTATTTAGTGAAAAATTAATAATATTTGATGTCTCTTTAGTAGCGTTGGACATATTTTTTTTCATATTAATTTGAAGGTTATGTTAGCTAACATGTGTGTCAAATCAAAGGTGTCGACCACGCTTCTAGCAACTTGATTTCCATGACATGAGATTTGACATTTGATTAGTTAATTTTACATTGATCAGCCTTTCAGAAACCGGGCGTAAGTCTGGTATTTTCCATACAGATTCGTTCACGGCGATGTGTGTATAACTATTACATGCAACACAGTCGGTCACAGCAACATGGACAAACCCAGGGAGGAACAAACTAATCAGGTAACGTGACAAACTGCCTACGTGGCGCAGTGGGTGCGAAGTGAACCGAGAGGCCGTGGGTTCGATTCCCACACCGAGACAAAATTTGTGTGATCCACAAATGTCTGGGTCTGGGTGTTGTGGGACCACAAGTCTCTCGTGGTTCCTGATGCCCGCGATACAGGTTAACCTAGTGTAGCGTCAGGACTAAGTGTATGACTGTTGGGTGTATTTAATAAAATGGTGTTAAATGATTGCTAGTAATAGAATCTTTTTTTATTGAACATCGAAACGAGCCGGTCGCTCGAATGATGGTAAGCGCAACGCCTCTCTATAAACAAAAGTAACACCACTCAGAAATCTGAATTACAAAGCATTGCATGATACTGGACTGCGCTCGTATATGGAGTATGCGTGACGTTTACCATCAGGCGAGCGACTTGCTCGTCTCGTCATTAACCGCGTGACCAGTATTTTCCAGGATAAAAATAAGCTTATGTCTTAATCCTGAGGGCTTAGCATATGCAACATGAAATAGTTTTATCGTGAAAACCAGTTTTATTTAGTTACTTGCTTTTGCCCGCGGCTCTGCCTGCAATTATAACAGTGGATCGAAATAACAAATTTGAAATCAAAATGGCGTCGACTTTTTCTATTCTAACACCGGATCTACATTTGTGGCTACGAGGGGTCCCAGATATCGATTGTGAGGCCAATCGGCCTTATAACAAAGAAAATAAAAAAATACAAAAATAATCAAAAAAAAAACAGTCATAAAAATACTTACATTACACTTATCTCCCACATCGCCTGTTTTATAATACAACTTACTCATCTATTAAAAGCGTGCGATTTCTGCGCTTGATTCCTGCATAGTTTTATATCTTTGTAGGCACTTACCTACAATTTATAACTGTAGCTTATAGCTCTTTATAACTATAAATTATAGTGATGTGTCAACATAATTAGGATTGCAATCTAGTGTAAAACTGTGTACTATGTATGTAGAGAATATTTATGTTATTTTTTTTAAATTTTGACAGTCTCCGTGGCGCAGCAGCCGAGTAGCCGGCTGCGAAGCAAGAGGCCGTGGGTTCGATTCCCACACCGAGACAAATGTTTGTGTTATCCATAAATATTGGTCTCGGGTCTGGGTGGGACCGCAAGTCCCTCGTAGTTCCTGATACCCACGACACAGGTTTACCTAGTGTGGGGTCAGGACTATGTGTGAATATTGGGTGTATTTTATTTATTTTTATTTACTTTCGATTGTAATCTGTTTTGTTGTCCAAATAAAGAATAAATAAATAAAAAAATAGCGGCCGCTTTTTTCAATTCTAACATCGGATCTACCATTTTTTCCTACGGGGCGTCCCAGATTACACATTCGATATCTGTGGGGCTCTGTGGTCACAAATCGCAATAAAATATAACCTTTGTTACTCAGGGATAGTGCAGCTTCCTAATAATAATAAGTTTTTTTTAATCGGTTGAGTAGTTCCGAAGATTACCCCTTACATACAAACAAATAAACATAAATTTCCTTTTTATATAATAGAGTAGATGTCTATCGAAGTATGTATAGAATACTCGACTCGTTATGTCAAAAGTATAGTTCAACTGGAGATGATGTAGAGAAAATTGTACTTTTAACCTCTCTGTGATATTTATATATTTTGCCTAGGAATCCGAACATTACGACTTAATTTGTTTGAATGTTGACACTTTTATCCGAAACATTTGTCGTCTCTCTCGCGCGTGATATATGTCCTGTTGTATATAGCATATGCTAGACCCTCAGGGCATAGTTTATTTGTATGTCAATTTTATCTAAAACCATTGAGCTGTTAAAACGTGATTGACTAACAAACATTATCTATGATTATTAGGTTGTTTACTATAATGTCCATCGATATGGTGAGTATAATATTGTATGTGTATGTGTATGTGTGTATGTAGGTGTCTGTATGGACACGCTGCGAGTCGTGCGGTGCGTCGTCGCGTGGTCGCGCGTTGAGCGCTCGGGGTCGGCTGTTGTCACTCGGGCAGTACGTGCGGTGGCGGGCGGCGGGCGCGCGGTACCGGCGCCGCGCGTGTCCGCACCCGCTGCACGCGCACGCACACGCCTTCCTCATGAGACACACCACCGCCTGGTTCAGGTAATGTTCACCGCTACACTCACTGTACCTGCTGTTGTCACTCGGGCAGTACGTGCGGTGGCGGGCGGCGGGCGCGCGGTACCGGCGCCGCGCGTGTCCGCACCCGCTGCACGCGCACGCACACGCCTTCCTCATGAGACACACCACCGCCTGGTTCAGGTAATGTTCACCGCTACACTCACTGTACCTGCTGTTGTCACTCGGGCAGTACGTGCGGTGGCGGGCGGCGGGCGCGCGGTACCGGCGCCGCGCGTGTCCGCACCCGCTGCACGCGCACGCACACGCCTTCCTCATGAGACACACCACCGCCTGGTTCAGGTAACGTTCACCGCTACACTCACTGTACCTGCTGTAGTCGCTCGGGCAGTACGTGCGGTGGCGGGTCTAACTGATGTTGGAACAAAAGATATACTCGTACTATTGCGTATCAAACATGTGTTCCATGGAATCGTTTGAGTACATCGGTATTGATATCGGCTATGCTTTTGGATAAAGATCGGTATCGTATCGACAAAAGACCGTATTGAGGCATCCCTATGTTAATTTCAATCACTCGGTTATTAAGATCGGTAAGATTGAGCACATCACTATTCGTTATTTTTCTAT
Organism: Mimas tiliae; assembly: GCA_905332985.1. Lineage (NCBI taxonomy): Eukaryota > Metazoa > Arthropoda > Insecta > Lepidoptera > Sphingidae > Mimas > Mimas tiliae. The sequence goes on from HG995249.1 coordinate 2,287,646, forward strand.
TAATCGGCTCTTTAAATCGCGAGTAATGTCATAGTCTATGTGCTGAAGAATATATACCATCTTCTAGAAGCACTTTGAAGACTTAATTCTCGAGTCTTCCATCTATGAACTTGGATTAATATAGCCGATGAGCCTCTTGTAAGCTATTATTAGCTGCACCAACACAACACCAATTTATATTACTTGATTTTAGTTAAATACAACACGTTTTTAAACTCGTAATCATACTTCATAAACTCAGAAATTATCGAACTGACTGCGTCAAATAAATGTTGTCATTTTACAACAGTTTATTTTTTATTTTAAATAATACTAGGTAAGTATTATCACTGTTAATCATTTAGTGTTGTCCAAAGTTGCAAGTCCATATCGACATGTTACTCATTCGATAAAAAAAATCTGTAATTATGTCCTAACAATGCAATCGGATTTGCATATACAACGTGTTACAGAAAGGTGTGGTCATATTTTAGGGTCATTACATACACATTACAATTAGTACTTATGTACCGGATCTTTCAAAACCAAGACATCCAGAAATTACACGTTAATTTTAATCACTCGTTTATTAAGATCGATAAGATTGATGACATCACTATTAAATTATTACGAACGACACTCACTTTTTAATAAACTTAATTAAGATGTACGTAACTTGTAATTTAAACACAAATCTGTACCTAAAAGAGTGTTTGCTGAAGACGATATAGGGTACCATCCTCTAGAAGCATTTTAAAGACTTCATTCTCGGGTCGTCCATCTATGAATTTGGCTTAATACAGTCAACGATCCTCTTAAAAGCTGCACCAACACAAAATACCAATACATAATACTTGTTTTTAGTCATAACAACATATTTTTGAACTCGTAATCATACTTCTTAAAATCAGAAATTACCGAACTGACTGCGTCAAATAAATATTGACATTTGACAACTGTTTAATGTTTTTTAATTATAAAATAATTAAATGAAAGGAGGTCTGAAGTATCACTGTTTATCATTTAGTGTTGTCCAAAGTTGAAAGTCGATATCGATATGTTACTCATTCGATAAAAAAGAAAAATCTATAATTATGTCCTAACAATGCAATCGGATTTGGTACTATGGAGTATAAAATACTTTTATCCTACACTATACATTGCTTAAATTTGCCCGCCCCTTTCTATAACACGTTGTATATACATTGCTTGAATTTACTCACACCTTTCTATATCAAGTTGTATACTCATACGCTTTGTTTTTTTTTTTAACACGGTCTACTATTTGATACCGGCCTATTTGACAACTACCTTTTCCATCAAGTTTAAACGCCTTGTAACTTATTTATTTTTGACTTGATTTATAAAATTCTTTCGATAATATATTTACTTAGGGTATCATAACTTATTGACCAAAATAATAAAAATAATAAGACAAATACCCTATTGTACTCAATTATTACTTCGACTGTAAAACCTGCGTTATAAGTTATCTCGGCTTAATGCCAGGATACCATTATAGTTTGACGGCATTTGGTATTATATGGGGCGAACCACCGTCTGACCCCACAATCCGAAAAGGAAACCAAGTTTCTGCATTGCCTCGTTCGTTAAATCAGCAGAGTATACGACGCCTGGTATAGTATACCAGCAGAGTGTACCAGGCTGATGAGGTTAGTTTTGGACCCTGATATGTTGGTGGCCCAGTTATTATATATTCAGTATAAGATTAAGTCCAAAACAGGACTTTCTTTCAGCTTATTGTATTGTTTTTTTTAAACATTCCAGATCAAGCAAGATACAGACATATGAAATAGAACTACCTCCAGACGTGATATCGACTAAATACGACATCAAACAGATGCGGGACACGCTTATAGGTCAACTGAACGAACTGATGCTTAAAGGTGAGGTTTTTAGCAGAGATCAGGAAAAGAGCAAGGGAGACATCTGATGGAAAGTGATCTCCACCGCCAAGACGACGACCTGGACGAGTTGGCCCATTCATGCTGTAGACAAAAGTGACTACAGCGTGGCTCTACCACTCATACTCACTCATTTATCTATCCAAATATGATGCTGCGGGGAAAAAAATGGTAGATTTATTTCGCGTTTTATTTAGTGGTATCATGCCCGTAATCATCAGCACTACCAACTGTCTTTTTTACGGTATTGTTTTCTTTCCACCCAGCATTATATGTGTGGTGGCTTGAGTGGTAGAGCTACGCTGTAGACTATTTTGTCTACAGCATGATGGGCCGGCTCGTCCGGGTTGGTACCACTGTCTCACAGAAAGCCGGCGTAAAGTAGCAGCTTGCTGCTGCTCGTTTGCTGGCCTATGCTATAAAAAAAAATTAATGTGATGTTAATCTAAATATTGCCAGGTCACGAGACATTCAGCGGGTTGACAGAAGGAGATGCTGAGAAGGATTATTCTTCGTTCAAACAGCACACCGAGCAGATCCACCTGGCGCTCACATCCGCCAGTCTGCAGGAACACACCACGCTACCAGGTTACATACATTACATTTGCGACCATGGTTACATTACGACCATGTTAAACTGTGATGAAAACTGCCTGTGAGAATGATAGTTTTGGTAACACAGTAAAATGTGATCGCAGTAAGTGTCCATCATTTTACGACCATGTTGCTACCATACTTGCAATCTACCATGAGTACTTGATAATAATGCAAGGGTGAATGTGACCATGTCTACATTGTAACTGTAGTTGTTTTGCGACCATGGTTTCTTTGGTACCATGTGATTTATGACGGCCATGGTTACAATAACGAACTCTAACTACCCTACGATCGTAGTCACTTTGTAACCATGATATACTGTGACCTAGTTATCTTGACGACGTACTTATACTTATTTCTACAAATATGTTTTGTTTCAGGCGTAGTGCGTAGTCTATGGTCGGTATCAGACAGCATCATAGCAGTAGAGAAGATGCTGCGAGACGCTCAGGACAAGTGGTCCTGTCCACCGCCAAAAATCAAACCTCAGCCGGAAACCACAGGTACGTACTACGATTAAAATTATGCACATCGGCAATCTTCAGGTATTTAGATATATTATGTACTTATTTATCTTATGAGTGACTGACCGAAACCGGATGGTAGGGCATTCATTGTATATTCGTAAAACCGAACATTGTCGAAGTGCATAATTTACGTCGTCGTATTGTATTATCGATGTTTTATACTGTTATCTGTGTATTGTTTTATTGGTCCAAATCGTCAATCGTCGTTTAAGTTGTTATAATGCATGCCTATAAGTTGCGAGGGTAAAAATTACTACAATGATGCCATCGCTTTTAATTATAGATAATATAATTGATTATTAAAACTATAGGCTACACTGTTTTACTTTATAATACGTTTCTTAATGAAAACCGGGAGGAAATCGTGTTGTATGGAGCCTCGCGACTGATATCGACTCGCGAATGCTCTTAATTATTATTAAAAGTGTTTATTTCTTTACAGTGGATGATAAATCAGATTTAGAAGATTCGTCCGGTGAGAACGGCATCGATGGAGCGGGTGAGTCATTTTAACTTTATTAATTTCAATTTAATCTATCGAGCATGTCAATTTGTTTATTAAAAACAGGAATGTACCGATTTTTCTGATCGACGTAATAAGATTTATCGATTACTGGAAAATTATATAAATAGGTGTCTATTTCATAAATGTGAAACTAAATTTGACAAAAATGAAAAATAATATTTTTTTAAATTAAATTTGTGCAAAGTTGTTTATAAATTGAAAATAAAATTATATAGTTTTTTTTAAGTAAGCATCGATTTTCTATGAACAATCGGTTAATTCCTGCAAGTTAACACTAGCTAACAGTATGTGCGCATGTTCATTATGTAATAGCACATAATTTATAATTACTCCCGCACTCATACGATTGATAACAGTGCTCAAGCTAAACAATGTGACTGTCTATTTTTACTTCAGTTACTTCAGGGCGGCAATTCTATCGACCATCGAAAGACACAATGTCTGTCGGTCGACATTATATCTGGGCTGCAATGTTCCTACGCACTATGCGCAGTGTAGTCAAATTTCCGGGCCAGAATAAAAAAATAATACTTTAGGAATGACTGAGACAAAAGATTGGTTTAAAACACCGACATTAAGAGTAAGGGAATAGGACCTCAGACATAGATTTAATAGATGACGCAAATGTACCTACTTCGCGTACGGAAACCGAAACGAAGTCTTATCACGAGTACGCGGAAGCTGATTTACTCCGCTTTTGCTGTCACCGCAAAAAGACGTGAGCTGAAGCCAAATTTTTTATTGCGCCGTCAAAGTATTGTAACAATGTTTTAAAAGTGGTTCAAGAATGTTTTTCATAAACAAATTGCTTTTGTGTTGTAACCTTTTCATACATATGGGAGTATTTTAGTTATGGGTGTCGCTAAGGGGTGCCAAAAGGACAGATAGCTCCCTTCCTCAGAGAATAGAAAAAATATAACTATGCTATTTCACAGCCCGGTAAAGGAGAGTAACTTGGATTCTGTGAACTCCAGAACTTTTTGAAAAAAAAAATTGTGCAATACTCACCATTATACTTTTAATACCTCGTCATTCCCCAAACACGATTCCTAGCTAGCCGGTTCCGCCCTGGCCTCATTGACTGGCGGCTTGCGTCATCTATTTACAGGTCCGAACTCCGACACTACAATATGTCTCCTTTCAAGGTGTCGACCCGAGGTAGCGGCGTCTCCGCATGCCCATTCTCTGAGTTCAAATCATAGGCAAAGAGTACCAAATTTTTGTCTCACACATCCTAAAATTTGTCTCGAGTTGGCACTGTCTGTTTAGAGCTATGTCTGTGGGCGTATGACATAATATCGTTTTAACTAACGTTGATGTTTTAGGAACAACTTATGTGTTCGCCACAGATAACTCCAGTAAAGAACTGGACAGAGAGCACGCAGGTAAACATATAAACACAATAACAATCAAAAGACATCGCATTGTAACCTAAACAGTAGCTGCATTGTACGATGGCGCTTGGGAAGTATGCACGTTTATTATAGGAACTGCAATAATTACTGGGGCTAAAAAAACCTCACTGAATTGAGAATCTTCTCCTTTTTTGAAGTCGGTTAAAATGTATCGATACTATAGTGTGTTACAACACCATTGTAATTTGTCCCAAGTAGCATCGTACGGTGCCCCTACTGTAGTAAACACTAATTTGAAGCAATTAAGTATAGATACTTCAGCTCATTCATGCACGTCTTGCTATGTGTGCGTGAACTTTTAAATATTTATTTCTGATTTATGCTATGTGTCACTTGTCGTATTATAGGTACCAATTGACACACGCACACGCACGCTCACACGCACAGGCACGCACGCACACACCACACCACACAGTCCTTGTGTCTGTACACGCATTTCACACACACCAGTAAGACGTGCACAAATGAGCTCAAATCTATACATCACTTTAATCTTTGAAACGCCTAATATCTATAATCATTGTTTTTCAAATAATTTTGTGTTTTATGTTACTTTTGATAGGTTTTAATTTGAAAAGAAAGTATTCAGGAGATAACATTTTAGGGACCACAAAATATTTACACCGTTTTAAGTTCCGTTTCTCTTTGTAACATTCGACATTTTATACACTAGATAGGTGTGTATGTATTCACGTAAACCTTTTTTTTTATTTTAACTGTCACAAATATTTTTCAGATCCTTAAATATTTAATCGGATCTGGGTACTGTGAGACCGGAAGTCTCTTGTATTTCTTGACACTTACGACACAGTGTGACTGTTAGGTGTTATATATTATTATTATTTACATTTGTAGATATATTTACCAAAAAGATCATATTTTAACCCTAATTTAACCCATATTATACGAGTAGTTATTGTGTGATATCCGGAGGCCCAAATCCCCCTCCCCTTCCCAATCCTTTAATTATGACTTTCCTTTAAGTTGCACAACCATAATTCCTTATATGTTGTGGTCGTTCATGGACGTTAGAGGTCACTTCCATCAGGTGAGCCACTTGCTCGTTTGTCAATCGCAGCGCTGGACCGTAGCGACACTACTTTCGTAAGAACTATTATCAAATCTCTGCTACTGTTTTGTATGTATTCCTATGGAATTACTATCGAACGTGGAAACAGTGTCGTCTGTCGAAATACATACCTTTATATAAAATTTAAAATTTTATCCATTGCGGTTAGGCGACTGTTGCTGCGGTCTTCTGCCTAGATCATACATTCTCAATATGAATTATATTTAAACAAGTTTCCACATTTCACTATATAAAAAAATTGTGATGACACCAGGCGCCGAGGAAGACGAGGAGAGAGGCGACAAGAAGACGGTCAGACAGATACTGTCGCAGCTGTTGTCCAATAATCAACCTTCACACCAGGTATGAAGGATTTATTTCTATAAATATAGTGTACTACAAGTTGGCAGTGCCAAATTTTACAACTAATTGAAAATGGATAGAATATTCTGTGATATTAGAAATCGACCAGAGCGTTTGACGACAGCGCCAGTCGCCTCGCCAATGTATAGTTGTCACAATGTACCTTCAGACAAAAGTACAAAAAATATCGATATACCTATACCGTATCGATATTTTATTAATAATTATCAATATCAATTTCGATGTATCGAGAAAAATATCGATATATCGGCTTGACATTGAGTGAAAAATTTTGGAATCCTATAAAAATACTTTTTCGTATGCTGTGTATATCAAAATATTTGTCCAATGAGTTTGATCATCTGTTACGAGTTTCACGCATTTTGCAGTATCTATCTGCAAGTGCAATTAGCAAGACTAATGACATGTGACGTTGTCTGTAGGTGGGCATGATAATATCATCAGGTCTGGTGCCGGTGGTGGTGCTGGGCGGTGAGATCGGGTCGGTGATCGCGGCCACGCTCGCCTCCTTCGCGTATAGACACGCGCTCGCACTCGCGCGACACAGGTCAGTCGCCTGCTCAGGATAATATCATCAGGCCTGGTGCCGGTGGTGGTGCAAAAATAAAAATGTCCCTTTGACATTTGTCATATGTTCATTTAAATAAATATTTTTTTCGTCAGCACTCAATCAGAACAAGAGGACGGTGACAATGCTAACAGCACGGGTAAAGACAAATCAGAAACGGACAAATCTAAATCTTCGAAGTCCAATGACCACGTCGAAGTACTATTGAAGGTACGTCCTATACATACTTATACACCTTTATATAGTTAATAGTGTGTCTTCTGTGTGTTTGTCTTTTCTCCGTCTAATATGTTTTATGTTTGTGTTTTGCACTGATAGGACGGGCTGGTATGTCGTGTGTATGCAGCGGCACAGTTCGCGGCGCTGCGACACGCGTTGCTCGCCGGTATCAGCCGTGAGTCACGCGACACTCGTGAGTCACGTGACACACACGACCATCATGAGTCACACGATGGAAATGAGACGCCACGTTGCCGCTGCGATCACAGTGCGTATATATAATCTATTATTGAACCGCTCAGTGATTAGATAGATAGATAGTAACTCTTTATTGTAGACACACAAAAAAAATATTAATATAAAATGAGCGGATCATATTACGTACATAAAATGTACCAGAGAAGTCGATAGTTATTATACAACGTGTTACAGAAAATTCTGGTCATATTTTAAGTTGATTATGTACACCTTACAGTAAGTACTAATGTACCGGCTCTTTTCAAAACGGAGACATCCTAAAATTGCACGTTAATTTTAATCACTCATTTATTAAGATCGATAAGATCACTTCACTATTAATTATTTTAATCGACACTCACTTAAAGACACTCAATATCGATATGTTACTCATTCGATATAAAAGAATATGATGTACGGATGAAATATTTATATCGTATACTTTACATTGGTTAAATTTACATACACCTTTCTGTAACACATTGTATGGGTTTGTTATAAATATCGATAGAATTTTTTCGATATGTCTTTATTTTATAGTGTTATATTTTATTTCGTTAAATTGATACATAGTTCCAAATGTTAAACCGACCTATCGAGACTTTTTACATTTACAACATATCTTTATTAGATCCATTAAACAGATTGTTTATTTTTGGAAAATATTATCTTACCCTAAATTCAAGTCATCGCTTTTCTTTTTTTTTATGTCGACAGTTAATTATGAATACGATATTCAAGACACGATACACAAAGTGTATTTTTGCCAATAGTGTAGGAACGATAAAATGGGTAACTATTTTTATTAGCTGATGGTGTTACCCAATAATTTCACTAGCTTCAATGCTTGTCAAACCGAAACACAACAGTGCTTACACAGTACTGCTCGGCGTGAGAAGCAGAAAAAGCTGTGGTACCTCTGGCCTCTCACATACGAGGGATCTACCATCTCTAGTAAATCTTATTTAAAGTCCTGCACATAAAGTTATAACGAAATATGAAGTGATATCGATACATAAAGCATTTGTGATCAGAAACGCTGTGCGACATAGAAGAAGCGTTCATCAGATCGCTGGCATACTGCGTACCCTGGGCTGCCAAAGGAGGGAAGTCAGGATCCACATTCTGCAAGACAAAAGGTAACTAACGTCATATATTAGAATTCATATTGTTATATTCTATTTCATAGAAGTGGCATTTCAGCGATTCGTAAAGTGGGTTCCGTGAAAAAGTCACTAGGGCTTCGCGAATTTGTTACATCACTGACTTGCGGCGAATGTCGGATAGGATTGGTACGATTTAACAAGGTGGTAGGTCCCTCGTTTGCGAGAGACCGGCTGGGTTGGTACCACCGCTTTGTCTATTTCTGCCGCCAAGCAACAGTGTGTAAGCACGGTTGTGTTCCGGTGTGAAGGACATTGAAGCCAGTGTAATTACTGGGCATTATGAGACTTAACACCTTATGTCTCGGGGTGACGAGCGCAGTCCAGTGTCATGCAGTGCTTTATTTAAAGTTCTGTGTGGCGTTGCTTCTGTTTATGAGCAGGCGTGGCGCTTACCATCAGGCGAGCGACCTGCTCGTCTCGCCATTCAATCTAATAAAAAAAAAAAAAAAAAAAAAAAAAAAAAAAAAAAAGGGTTACCAAAAAATCCCACCACATTGAAGATGAACTCATATGGGTTAAATGCCTCTGATATGTTTGATCATTTCATGTAAGCTAATGATCATTTAATGTAAGATTTCTTAAAATAAAAGTCCGAGGTGTATGCTCTTGGGGTTGGTTTCGAATCTGCGAATTTCGTTTGATCGTACCACTCCCCGCTGAGCTATCCTTGCATGTATTTAAATTTGATCACTTTTCTTACTCCTCTGTAAAAGTTGCCAATTGTATAATTTGTATTTATAATTTCAGCCGCAATATCTTTGATTGTGTCCCTCATAAAGTAACCATAATCCTTTTGCAACCATAGTCACAATGGAGCTATGATCATATTGTGACCATGGTCACTCTGGACAATGATTACTTTACGACCATAAAAAAAAGAGGTAAAAAGTAACCATAATCCTTTTGCAACCATAGTCACAATGGAGCTATGATCATATTGTGACCATGGTCACTCTAGACAATGATTACTTTACGACCATAAAAAAAGAGGTAAAATAGGTCATAATCCATGAGTTTGATTCGGCATTTCTTCTCATGGCTAGCCCCGAAATGCCGTCGTTAATGTAATGTAAGTGATATTTATGATCCAATTTACAGAATAAATGATTTGAATTTGTATTTGACCACGGTTACACTGCGATTATGGTTACTTTACGACCACGGTCACACTGTTTATAGTTGCTTTGCGAACATAATTTTTATTTTAAATCATATAGGTAATAATAATATGATTAACGAATAATGTCTTATAGACGACAGATATGTCCTCAAGGAGATGACGAAACCTGAATGGCAACAGTTTCTGGAGTTCGCGCCACATTACTTCAACTACGTGAATAACTGTCGGCAGAACAAATTGCCTAGCTTATTGGGTGAGTGATTCCTTAATATCGATCTCTCTTCCACCTGCTCTTATTCCACTCGCAGTGGGGTCGACCCAACATGCTTTTTAACACGTTACAGAAATATCTGCCTACCTAACAAGCCGCCTGACTAACGTCAACCCCTCTGGGAAGAAAATACCCAGACTTGAAACAAATATTTGGGGAAACATGAATCACCCACTGGGCTACGAAAGGCTGTAAAAATCTTAAGGGCGAAATATGCCTCAAATTTGACGATTCGTCCTCACAAATATTCAAAACTAGACCTTTGAAAAGGCTTAATTAACATTATTTTTTTATGTATAATAATTGTTCACAAAATTCTTAAGTGTTATGTTCGCCGATACACGATTAATGAGATTTGAGTTTAAATCGTAAACTTTCCTAAAAAACACCCATTTTTACGGTCCCGTCGAAGGATTGAATTTCATTCAGTTTCTATAGAAAATATTTTTACAAAAATAAATGTGTGTACTCCCAACAAACATTCAAATACTTCTATGGTTTTTTTTTGTAAAAGCGTAAGTTCGTTTTTAAATAATAAAGCAAAGTAAATATTGGAAGCGCGCACGCCGAGTATGCAAGCATTACAATGGCCTACAATGGCAACTTCGCTACCATTTCGACTTAATGTCGATAATGTTACAAAACAATCAATCCTGGACTAATATAAAAATATTGTAAACTTTATAGTTGCCCAGTGTATTTTGACGATGCTATGTATGTTATGTATATATTAGCTGATATGATTTCTGTACTTACATAAGTTTCTTTATTTTGTACTGACTTGTCATAAGCGCTATTTTAATTGCCTACATGGTGAATAAAACTATTTCATTTCATTTCATTTCATTTCATCTCATTTCATTTCATTTCATTTCAAAAAGAAATGTGCTAAGTAGTGGAAACCCTCCCTGGTGACTACCTGAACTTAAATATTCCCCTCAAGCATAAAAAAATGCATAAAACCTGTTATCTATTGGGGAGTGTACCATCTCCCTCGTAATTTATCAACAGATCTCAACCAAATAGATATAGATGGGGCAATATATATATGACGGAACTATGTCTGAAATGTAAACATACTTAAAAATATGTATATAAGTGCTACAAAAAGCTGTAGTTTTATTTGAGGGTTGTTACATACACCTGATAGTACTTAATTGTTTTTGTACCGGATTTCAACAAAATCTAGGCATCTTAAAATTCCACATTAATTTTATTCACTCGTTTATTACGATCGATAAGATCGATCACATCCCTATAAATTAATTGAAGTGCGTGAACGAGAATAACAATGCTGGAGTGAGACAAAAGCTCAGCTGTTTATCATTTAGTGTTGTCTAAAGTCGCAAGTCTAATATCGATATGTTACTCAATCGATAAAAAGCAAAATGCTTTATTTATGTCCTTTCAATGCAATCGGATCTGATACTACAGTGGGGTGCAATAATTATATTGTATACGATGCTTAAATCTGACTACACATTTCTGTAACATTTTGTATTGGTACAACCGAATTAAAGGATTTTTTTAAGTTGATTACACTATAATATGTTACGCGATATCTCTGCAAAATGTTATTTTCTTGAACTTTAGTATTTCTTTACTCCGGTTTAGTCGAAATACATAGTTTGGTGGTAAAGTTTTCTTTGAGTGGTAGAGCCACGTTGTAGACACTTTTGTCTACAGCATGTATGGGCCGGCTCGTCCGCGTCATTACCACTGTCTCACAGAAAACCGGTGTAAAGTAGCAGCTTCGTACAGTGCGTTTCGTACGGTGAGTGAGATATCCGGAGGCCCAAAAGGGGAGGGCCCCTTCTCAATTCCTTAATTATCTCTTTCCTTTAAGGTCGGCAACGCACCCATGATTCTTTTGGTATTGTAGGCGTACATGGGCGGTGGAGATCACTTCACCATCAGGTGACCCACTTGCTCGTTGCTGGCCTATGCCATAAAAAAAACAATCAATAATAATGTTTTTGTCGGTGTCAGCCCGTATCGTGGGCGTGTACAGCGTGGGCGGGGCTGGTAATGGAGTGCTTGTGATGGAGAACATCTGGTACGGGCGGGCGCGCGCCACGCGCTTCGACCTGAAGGGCTCGTCGCGACACCGCCTCGCGCCCGACACCACGCCGCGAGCCGTGCTCATGGACGAAAACCTGCTCAATCGTACGTACTCGGTACTACCTACCTAATGAGTGGTAGAGCCACGCTGTAGACACTTTTGTCTACGGCATGTATGGGCCGGCTCGTCCGGGTCATTACCACTGTCTCACAGAAAACTGGCGTAAAGTAGCAGCTTGCTGCTGCGTTTCGTACGGTGAGTGAGATATCCGGAGGCCCAAATTCGCCTACTTTTCCCAACCCCTCACTTATCCCTTTCCTTTAAGGTCGGCAACGCGCTCATGATTATTTTAGTGTTGTGGGCGTACATGGGCGGTGGAGATCACTTACCATCAGGTGACCCGCTTGCTCGTTTGCCGGCCTATACTATAAAAAAAACCTATACCATGCTAATAAACTACCAGTTATAAAAATGGTATGTGTGGTAAAACAACGCTGTAAGATTTTTTACACCACGAATAGGTCGACTTAACCGGGGCAGTAGAGAGGTCGCCACTATTCTGTCCCAAACCCACTAAGTTTGTTTCGTCTGGTCTTCTCAGGTTAGGTCGTTTTGGATCCGGTGGTAGTTTTAAACCACGTACCGTTTCGGTAATGCCTATGGTCCATATCGATCTTTAAAACAGAGAAAAATAATAATACTTAGCAATTCTGGACTATTAAAAAAATATTGTAAAATTTATAGTTGCCCAGTGTATTGTGACGACGCTATGTATATTATGTATACATTAGTTGATATGATTTCTATACATACATAAGTTTCTTTATTTTGTACTGACTTGACATAAGCGCTATTATAATTGCCTACATGATTAATAAAACTATTTTATTTCATTTCATAAGGTTGTCTGACAGAGAGCTATTATTGCTTGTTGTAACTTTTCCCTTTATTTTCCTCTATAATTATCCGTGCAAATGGTGTACAATAGAATTCAATCAATCAATCAAAGTTACATGTTACATTTTTGATGATTTTAACTTTGTGAAATGGGATGTTTATAAATCCACCACGCCTTAACGGCTGAATGGATTGCCTGGATAGAAATAGACTACTTTTTAGTCCCCAAATAAGACATTCACACAGGTGAAGCCGCGAACAAAAGTTAGTTAATAAAGGTTTAGTAGAAATGTCAGTTAATCATGAGCTAAGTGACTTGCTACTTTGCTAGCCTATAGTTATGAATGTGACCCGCAAGTGGCGCAAGTGTCGCAAGTGGCGCAAGTGTCGCAAGTGGCGCAAGTGGCGCAAGTGTAGTGGCTGGTGAGTGGTGGTATATATGGCGTGCGCGGTCACGGTGCAGTGCGCTGGGAGCAGCAGCTGTACGTGCAGTGGCACGCGGCCGCGGTGCTGTGCGCATGCGTGGAGCGCGACACGTCATTCCTGTCGTCGCTGGGCGTCATGGACTACTCCTTACTGCTCGGTATCGACGGAGACACGCTCGTGCTCGGCATTATTGGTATTATTTTTATTCTATTCTAATTTTAAATTTTGGCTCCATCGACTTTCAGTGATTTCGCCAATGTCCAGTATTAAATAGCTTTCTTTCATTCTGCCTGGCGTTATCCCGGCTTAATGCCAGGGTCCGCCTTCACATACCATAGATTTGACGGTATTATCTGAAGCGAACAGCCGTCTGACCCGCACAATCCACAACGGGAAGCAAGTTTTGTCATTGCCTCGTCCGTTAATCAGCAGAGTGTGCCACATGCAGGTGAAAATAAAATAAGTAAAATCTTGAGTTATTTGTAATCTGTTACATGTTACCTTCTGAAACACTGACCCATAAATGTCACTACGCGACGAGCGTAATTTGGACCACAAACATTTTTATGGTATCGGGAATGGTGTATTTTGCTGTAATAACTTAACAGTAAACTTGCATAACTTGAGTATTTCGATAATATGTGAACCCGAAAAACCGCAACCGCAAACCGGAGCCGCACTAGAGCAACCTAGTAGACCTTACTCCTCTCATTAGTAGAGGAGGCACATGCCCAGCAGTGGGACAGTAGACAGGGCTGTATTTTTTTTTGTCCCACTCAGAAGACAGAGCTGGGGCGGTACCGGCTAATTCACGGAACTTCGGATTTATGCAAATCGATCTTTGTTTAGGGAGCCAATGATTCTGTCGTACCGCCGAACGACGGTCTAATGACCAATACGATGACCATCGATTCATGACGTCACATGCACTTCATTAAAACCGATTGATTTGAATTAATTAATGCCGCCCGCGGGCGATTAATCTGAATGGACTTAGACGCCGGCAGAGTTGATGAAGTTCGGCGAATTAGCCGGTACCGCCCCTGGATAGACCGGAATAATTCCTAAGAATAACGAGTTGGAAAAACGGGAATTATTTAATTGTAGACAACCTCGTTGAAAATAGGGGGACAGATCGAACTTTTTATTCTTTTTTGTCGAGGGACAGGCGGGAATAATGATGATAATGAAAGTACTTACGGCGTGTATTTAAATCTATGTTTTTGGTCTACTCTAATACCCCTATATACTAGTACTACTATTGTTTATGGGCAGGCGTGGTGCCTACCATCAGCCGAGTTACCTCGTCTTGTCAAATATATCAAAAAATATTTCTATCGCCAGATTACATCCGCACATTCACATGGGATAAGAAACTCGAACACCTGGTTAAGAAGAACCTTGGCTCTGGTCAGCCTACAGTAGTATCACCAGAACAGTACAGAGCTAGGTTCTGTGCAGCATGCCGCAAGTACTTCCTGCATGCGCCTGCGCACTGGGACCTGCTCATACCGCCGCTGCAGTAGTATCGATGTCGATAATCTACAGTATAGACTTAACAGGAAAAGGTCGACAAAATTGACCATGTCGCCTTCAAAAGTATCATACATTGGATATAATTATGTATTTATTAAATTTTTTATGTATTGTGGTTAATACTTATTGAGCGAATAAATTGGGAATCGATATTATGTAAAACAAAGTAAATTCGGTACATACCTATATTCCAAGTGGTAGAACCACACTGTAAATAGTTTTGTCTACAGCATAAATGGGCTGATGCGACTGGGAAAGTATTACTATATTATAGAAAATCGGGCGGT
This sequence comes from Mimas tiliae, assembly GCA_905332985.1. Lineage (NCBI taxonomy): Eukaryota > Metazoa > Arthropoda > Insecta > Lepidoptera > Sphingidae > Mimas > Mimas tiliae. The sequence goes on from HG995249.1 coordinate 2,302,857, forward strand.
GAAGATCACTTCAGGTGACCCACTTGTTCGTTTCCGACTCTTTTGCTATAAAAATGTCGAACATATTAGTTTATATTGTGGTGCTCAAATGAGTACCTGGTAATACCAGAGCTGATACTTCGAATTTAAACTATTAAAACGATATAATGATATGTATGTGGATACCTAGTTTAATTTTAAACATTCCCATTTTGTTGTAAGTTTCATTGCGTTACTTTTCACTTTGAGAAGTGTCATCATAAACACATTTTGTGGTAGTAAAATTATTAGTGAAAGTATTAAATAAAATACCTATGCTTATGGCCGTTCCCTTTAATCTATTTAAAGATAGATTTGCTTACTATCAATAGGGTAATGACAGATCTTCCATACAAAATGTGTCAAAATATTACTGCCAGTAAGCAAATTTGTCGATAGACAGAATATTGGGAACGGCCATTAGTGTTTTACAAGGCTGGCTTACGCCAGTTGTTTAAAAAAGCTAATGCAGATGCATTATAAAGTGATACCAGTTAATCATGTTTGTTTTAGTAAAATAAATTGTATTTATAATAAAATTGCTTTTTACTATGTGACCTTATATGCAACTCATCTGCATTATACGAGGTATCGTAGCTTGTGGGTAGGTATACCTACAACATTTGCGCTCAAGAAGGCCACCGCGGGGTTTTAAGTCGATATACCAGCGTAGGGATTTTGTACAGGGACCCAATCCAGAGGTCATTCGGGAGATAACTGGGTCGGAAGGCTGGTGAGTCCGGTATAACTATCTCTCCACCCCGAGGTTGAGAAGGTATCCGTAAAAGGGATTATTATCCCTGCGGGTAAAAAAGGAAACCTACAAGCTATACAGCATTATAAGACGGGCAAAACACATTCTTGACATTATGCCTATTGGTATTACCAAGAGCTATACATTAACAAAGGTATATTTCCTTAAATTATTTATCATAGCTTTTTTATTTATGGCTGTCCTTATGGACAATTTTGATAACTTCAAGTGAGATTAATATAGTGTTAAATACAATGAAAGACGCTAAGCTGTTGAAAATATCTAAAACAAATGCTACTAACAAACATGTAACAAGTCCATCAGTAAATTAATAATGTAATAGTTATAAAGTGATTAAAATAAATAAGATTTTATTTCTCTATTCATATTTTATGAAGCGACGGGACAAAAGGAAAAGGCTATAACAAAAACAACGATCTTAAAATCAAATTATTTAATCAGGCTCTCATAAGTTACATTTAGAGTATCATACATAAATATATATAACGTTCGCTGCCGATTATTCGGTCCCCCTTCCCTCCAACGTAGCCACAATTCAATATACAAACATATATTTTCGTGCCAAAATAGCAATCGTGCATATTCCAATTTTCGATTACCGCAATTCGTTCATTTTATACAATACAATCTTTCATTCGATTCGTTCACTCTCGATCTTTTCAGCCGATTTTGGCAACTAACTTCATGCTTATTTTCAGTGGACTTACGATTAAAATATTTGATATGGTAACACAAAAGCAAAAACTACAATACATGAGGAAGTAAATTATCACATGTTATATTAATATGTATGTAATAAGAAAATCAATAAAACAGTAGGTGATTAATTAAGGATTTACAACTAATAAACTAAAAAACATTAACAATAAAATTCTAATACTGCTTGTATGTTCAAGTCACAAAATTAAATATTCAAACAAAGTTATAAAGCACAGACCACGGATAATATAATAGATCACGTAAGATGTACGTAGACTGACGTCATCACGTTACGCTAAATGTCGACGCGCGATATATTAAGATGTATAACATACGTTATGTATTATATAATCCGTAATCTGTGATATAGACTGGAGTTTCCATAATAATATTCATACTATATATATTTTTCTTCTAAGGGTCGATTGCTGAGTAATGCATTATTGTAGCCTCATGAAATATGGTTATTACTAATGTGTTATGCTCTCAGTATCGAGTAGTATTTTTTAAAGTTAAATTTTAAATTTCTGAAGTTAGTTTTTAGGACATTACGGAGACAAAATAAAATGATATACTGCGTCATTTTATTATTTGGTTTTAAGTCACCCAGACTATGAATGCTGTGTCACGGTACATGGCGCAATTTAACTTGACCGGTAAGAAATTAGTCACTCTGTCCACCTTCTACGCCTTCATCACACTTCAGTCTTTATAAACAATAACTATGACGCTGCTTTTGACTAACTTCAGGCCGGCCAAGCAATGTTGCACGTATTGTACCAATAATCGACGGTCCCAACTTATACTCCCATAAATAAAAAAGGATATTACACAGTAGAGAAATTTAAAAGTTAACGGCAGTAAAGAAACCTTTGAATTTTCTTTAATATTCAGTTGATGATTATTACATTTCTTACGAGTCTATTCTCATCCGAAGTCTATACAAGTAAAAACCACTCGTGTATCACAAAATATTGGACCGTCTATATATGAGCATAATTTTGTTAAATGTTTAATTACATAAAAAATGCATTCAAGTCAGTTGCCAATATTAAACTCAATAAACTGATTCGAAAACTACTGCACAATAATGTACACTACGCCATTTTTATATTTACATTTAATGATTATTTTTTTACAACACACATCTTTACGCTTGAGAAACAACAACGAATTAATCGAATGTTTAGATTTAAATGTTAGAAAAGATTAGGGTAACGGTGAATGAAAATTGTACTATTATGTCATCTTCTAACTGCCCTTATGCCACTCGCAGTGGGGTCGGCTCAACATGCTTGTTAACACACGTTACAGAAAGATTTGGCTTTTAGTTTTTACGACCGGCCGCCTGCCTGAAGTCAACCCTTCTGGGGCGAAAATACGAGTCTCGAAAGAAATATTTGTGGATCACACAAACATTTATCGGGTGCTGGAGTAGAACCCGCGGTCTCCCGCTTCACAGCCAGCTACTCGCCCACTGCGCCTCGGAAGCAGTCAAAATTGTACTAGTATGTGCTAAACGTATATTTAGGGGCATGTTCAACTTTCATAACTTTTTAGTGGTTGTATGCAAAGACCACAGATATGAAGAGATCTAATGGCCGTTCCCAACATTCTGTCTACCGACAGATTTGTTTACTGGCAGTAAATTTTTGACACATTTAGTATGGAAGTTCTGTCTAAATACTATTAATAGTAAGTAAATCTATCAGTTATTAGAAAACAGGGAACGGCTATAAGTCTACACTCGATGTAACCGCAGAAAGGTGACAGCCGAACACACTAAAAATAATTTCATCATGAAATTTAGCTTATGGACGTCGGCAATGTCAAGCCGGTGGCTACCGCTAACCTATTTGACGCATATCTAAGATGTTAAAAATATAATATAGTATTAACACGTTGTTATTTCTCGAGCGTCACTATTACCACATATGACATAATACATTAAGTAGAAGATAAGAAAAGGCTTACAACAAAACTGCAGAGCACGTAAATATTCTAAAGTCTTGGTATAAGAATAAAAATTGTAAAAGTAGAATATTGAAGATAGAACAGGGGAAAACAAGGAATGTCGCACAAAATTATCTTGAAACAAATATGTTTTGTATACACAATATATACCCTAACGATATATCGATAATGTTCAAAATTATTCGATGACTAAAGGTGCTGATCTTTTTTTTGCAATAAGCAGAAATGAGTGTTCTCTTTTATATAATTTATTATCTGTGATTAATAAAAATAAGTCATAAATTTTGGTACGACTCACTAATGAATTCAAAATGAAAATTAGTAAAAAATGTTAACGTCTCTTATTTCCTCTGCGCCTTCAGGTAATTCTACATTAAAAACATGGACAAATACCTACAAAAGCCATTACAGAGCTTGTATTTTTTCTTCGAGAAAAAATAACAATAGTTCTGTTTTTTAACATAATTTACAACATATATCACTTTCGTATGTCATAACACAAAAACTAAAAATTATGGATTTTTCAATATCCTCCCATTTTACCACTTGGTCCATTCATAATAATTAAACCTAAATTATTTTTGTGATATTTAAACAAAAGAAATCAAATCAGACCAAGAGTGATATTAGATAATTATTTTTAAGGTTACCTGAGATTTTTTAAAAGAACCTTGTTTTTTAACATTCTTAAATAATTACAGAAACATAAAATATTTAGGATGGTATTGATTTTTTCAAGGAATTGTCCATAAAAACGCGTTACGGTATTGTATAAGTGTTGAAATGAGAGTTTATTGTTAAAATTCTTTCCATAACCTATCTTATGCTAAATTATTGAGATTTTCGTGAATGCGACATGTTTTATACAATTAATATTATTATATGGAAATATCAATCAATCATGGGAAACTATCTATGTCATTTAATGTATTTGGCACCTAAATATAGTGCCATCTAGGAACACTTGGATGAAATTACTTGTTGCTGCCTGTTTATACAACCTGACATCGGTATAAGGATGGACTATGGTCTATCTACAGTTAAAAATAAAGGAGGTCCAATAAGGAGCATAATGAGTGAGCATATATTCTAAAAATACACACTCATAACTTTTAAGTATATTTATATTGTAACTATTTTATTAAAAATAATGAAAATAGGAAACTGGTATGTACTGTATGTGTAATAATATCTATACATTATTTCGGCCACAAGTCGCTGCGCGGCTTTTTGCCACGCGCCCTACGCACAGAACACTTTAGTATTTTTTTTAAATTATTAGCTTACATGACGAGACGAGCAGGTCGCTCGCCTGATTGTAAGCGCCACGCCTGCTCATAAACAGAAGCAACGCCACACAGAACTTTAAATAACAAAGCACTGCATGACACTGCACTGCGCTCGTCATCCCCGAGACATAAGGTGTTAAGTCTCATAATGCCCAGTAATTTCACTGGCTTCAATGTCCTTCAAACTGGAACACAACAGTGGTTTTACGCTGCTGTTTGGCGGCAGAAATAAACAAAGCGGTGGGACTTACCGAGACGGCCTCTTGTAGACGATTTGTCTTACATTATATACGGAGGTGACACTGCAGATCAAGCAAGTGTTTAGCTCGGTCTACTTCATTCGCGCATTTTGTAGGTACATTGTGAGTGGAAACCCAAGATATATTTTTAATATTTATTCGAGATATTCACAAAAAGTGACTGGACCATAACCTTAACATTTTCAAATATTGCATTTCAGTATTATTAATTATTGCATCGCCAAACTGTATAATTAAAATTGAAATAAATATAAAACAGAGTATGTAGGACTATATGATACACAAATATAATAGGGTAGTTTCCTATATTGAATTTTATACATTATTTTATAAGCAACAGAAAATGATACGCAAAAGAAACCCTTTTATTAAAACACAATCAAAATTGGTTCAGAAATGTGCCCGCAGTTATGACTTTAAATGTTGGTATGAAGAAAAGTGGGTGCGTAGTAGGGATATCTCACTATCTCGCTTGCACGCGTGCACTATAATGAACATTTTACACAGTGACGTCAAAGGTTGCATCGTCTGTCATTTGACAATTACCCCTTCTACAGGATTTGAATGGCTTCTATCTTATTTATTTTTGGTCCGATTTATAAAATTCTTTCTGCAATAGATTTTGAGTAACATAACTTATTGATTTAAATAATAAAAAAAATCTAGTCAACTACCCTATTATAAACAAGTGAAGTGTATGTACAGTATTATAATAAAAGTTATGCGTTTCGGCAATACGAATATAGAAAAATAAGGACATAGTATTGTAACAGGTCTACTGTTACAATACTATGTCCTTATTTTTCTATTGAGTCACTGATCAGACATTGATGTCCGGAAATTAATTGCATATTCGTACTTAAACAGAAAAAATTGCCCAATTATATAACTTTTACTCTAGTAATGTATGTAAAACATAATTTATGGACAATTCCTTTAATCTTTGGACGCTGCAGGTAGATGAGACAGCACTGTGGGACTCACCGCTGTGGTCTGAACAGTTACATGGGACGTGTTGGAGTCCATCATGTTGGCTCCAGCGTCGTGCTCAAGGTCTTCAGCTGTTCCAGACCCGCTAGTAGTTCCCTGTACACGGAATTTATATAATTAATATATACAAAGGGGAAGGCAGAGGTGTAACCAGTACACCCATATTTCGCCGGGCCCATTTCCGTCCTATGATGTGATAGGCTCGCCTATCGCCATATCGGGCACAATTTCAGACTCCGGGCTAATACTGAGCATTTTGTAATAGAAAAACCCAATACTTCTTTACCCGACCTGGGGATCGAACCCGAGACCTCAGTGTTAGCCTTAATCGTAACGCGTACGCATTACAACTGCTCCACCGAGGCAGTCAGGTAATTAATATAGTATAATTTTCTTTCTGGCCAGCGTTATCCCAGCCTAGTGTCAAGGTTTGCCTTGCTTTTATAAGGTCTCTACTTCACTCGATTTTGAGTATACGCCATAGTCACGACTATCGGCTCTCATGTCTCCCTCCCGTCTAGTCAGCACTTTTTGGACTGTCCGCAGGCTCGCACTTTTGGTACGTTATTAGTATTAGCTATTTTGAAATAATTCACTTTTATGTCAAAATATATCAGTAATAAGTATATTAAAAATTAAATTTCACAGATTGGATATATTTTAGCGATTAGAAAATTGTATTTTGTATTATGCCATGTATCTTATTTGTAAAACGCATGCATAAGTGTGTGCATGCTCATGTCTGGGCGATCAGCCGCGAGTACAGTCCGCATGGTTTATGAACAGTATAATATAATGACTGCCTCGGTGGCGCAGTTGTAATGCGTATGCGTTACGATTGAGGGTAACGCTGAGGTCTCGGGTTCGATCCCGGGTCGGGTAAAGTGGTATTGGGTTTTCTATTACGAAATGCTCAGTATCAGCCCGGAGTCTGGAATTAGTGCCCGGTATGGCGATAGGTTCGCCCCCTATCACATTGTGGGACGGAGATACGCTCGGCGAAATGTGGGTGTACTGGATACACCTCTGCCTACCCCTTCGGGGATTACAGGCGTGAGTGCGTATGTAATAATACAATAGTATGTGTACCGTAGCGATGTGTCAGCGACAGTAGCGGCGTGGCGGAGCCCGGCCGCGGCCGCGGACTGCGACGCGCGCAGCCCACTGCACTCCGCGCGGGACCACGACAACTCCTCCTGCGACTCTCATACTATACTACACTCTCTACACTCTCTACACTCTCTACAATGTCTACACTGTCTACACTTTCTACACTGTCTACAGCTGACTACCAACTCCATCACATCACAGTTACCGATAGGAGCCCCCCCTCCATCCATCCATCCAAAGTTTAACCTTACTCCATATTAAGCCATACCCGGGTGTAAGGGAAACGCTTCCAAAAATGAAGATAGGTGATAGTGCTGGTTCCTCTGTCGTCGTTCCAAACATGTTTTGGCAGATCCCGACTCCATCACAGTCGCTATCGAAGCAGCACTTTACTTGCCCAATCCGAATCGCAATAATAATACGCGACCTCGACATAGGACACGCCTGCGAGTCCGAAGAACTCCCACAACTGGCCCCCGGCATAATGATGCGCAGAGACGACCCTAAACTATACTCCCCAGCGATTGCTCAAGCTGAGGTCTGAGGCTTCTGGCGTTTCTGTGCTTAATCGCTACTAAATACACTATACATATTTCTGACTAGAGCGCCATTAACACCGGCTTTATTGTCAGGTGTAGATGTAATAGAAATATAGGCTAACTAGGTATATATGGAATATGGTGCTATATTTCAATCTCGATTCATCTTATAATACACTGATAATAAGGTCACGATTGACTTTAATGTATAAATAGACAGGCTGTTTAGATGTAAAAATGTGTCATGTAAGTTTAACAGCTAAATAAAGAGGGTAGCGGGAAAGGGGAACTAGTGCTGCTCACGCAGAAATGACAATAAAAGATTTTCTACCTATTTCGGTTTGTCTCTGAGAGTAACTATAGGATTATACGATTTTCTTAATCTACATCAACGTTTCGGTAGTGGTGCTCGCTCTAACATAATTCTAGACAATAGGGTAGTTTCCTATATTGAATTTTATACATTATTTTATAAGCAACAGAAAATGATACGCAAAAGAAACCCTTTTATTAAAACACAATCAAAATTGGTTCAGAAATGTGACCGCAGTTATGACTTTAAATGTTGGTATGAGGAAAAGTGGGTGCGTAGTAGGGATATCTCACTATCTCGCTTGCACGCGTGCACTATAATGAACATTTTACACAGTGACGTCAAAGGTTGCATCGTCTGTCATTTGACAATTACCCCTTCTACAGGATTTGAATGGCTTCTATCTTATTTATTTTTGGTCCGATTTATAAAATTCTTTCTGCAATAGATTTTGAGTAACATAACTTATTGATTTAAATAATAAAAAAAATCTAGTCAACTACCCTATTCTAGTTAAGAGTAAGCGAGACGTTAATATTGAGATACTTGTTTTGTTTTTTTTTATTACTTTTCATTCGCAACAAATATTATTTTCGAAGAAAATCAAGAAACATTTAAGTTCCTTTCCTTAAAATATCTTTAAATCAAATGAAATATATATTATGCACGTAATTACTGACAACGTTTTATATATTATTATACATATATACGAGTATATAACGTGTTACTTTGTCGCGTTCAACTTTGGCGGCAACTCAATTCAATAGTAAACGCTATCAAATACAAAAAGTATCATCCAATTTGGTCTTCGTTTGGCGGAGTTGTGAGTGAACATACACAAAACAATATATAGAGACAAATTGAGAAACATAATTTTTTGAGGCCGTTAAAAAGTAATTTATAGATTATGTTATTTTGAAAATCATACCTTTAATTTCTTGATTTGATTCCTTAATTTTGCTATAGTTGCCTCAGCCTCTGTAGCTTGGCCCTAAAAAGCAAAATACAGAAATGTTTAAAACTACAAATTATTAGTGTTTTTGGACGGTATAGAAAATACATTTATCATAAGAAATTATTGACAAATATAAAAATTACAAATCTTATGATACACTTTTATTAGATGATAGGTCTCTCGTATACATGTGTTTGTCTGGCTAGGTACGACTGATTTGTCGATTACTACCTATACCTACCTATATAAGTAACAGTGTGTAAGCACTATTCTGTTCCAGTTTAAAGAATGTTGAATCTAGTGAAATTACTGTGCATTATGCAGATGATTTGTGCAGTGCGCTGTCCTTCAGTAATTCCAAATTATGCATAATGTTGCATGTCGCTTACCATCCAGCGAGCGACTTCCTCGTCACATCATTCAGTTGTATAAAAGATCTCAGATCCTTGTCACAAATTCAGCATCAATTGACTCACGTCATCAGAAGGCGAGTGTAGTTGGTCACTGGCGGAAGCATGTGTGGATGCATGTGCAGATGTATGTGCAGCATGTGCGGCTGCACTGGCGACGGCATGCGCATGCGCACGCGCCGCCGACAATTCGTCCTCCGCGCGACATCGCCGGCTGCGCTCCACAAACAACTCAGACCTGCAAAGTTAAATTACAAAGAATGAAACTAGTTTTTTTTATATTTCAATGACAACATTTGGTGGCCAGTAACTGACCTGGTACGCTCCAATTCAGCAATGATTTGCTGCAGCTGTTCGTCTTGATGCTCGGGCTCCGGTGACGTCCTGCCCGGGTGCACGGGCAGGAAGTCTGGCAAGCGCATGGACTCTGCGCCTACATCACACATATAACATAGTACTATGCAACCAGAATATACATTGTCTAAAATGAATAAGTTTATTATGAAATGCACACAAAAATAGTTGCAAGGATTTATTTCTCACCTCACATAAGTTATAACTTAGTACCATATCTCAAGAACATACCCTGAAGATTTTATTTTTATTTCCTGAGTCTAAGCCCAGAATTAAATGAACAATGCACCAACACACATAATGTTTACCGGTATCACAATGACATCAGTTAAACAACAAAAAAACTCGTGCTTAGTTTCTACACACATATCGACATATATTAACCTCTCACCTGGGGTGAAATGGTTCCATTAACGTGACCCGATCACCCATCTGTGCAACTCGCAGGCGTCCCCACCATAAATACATAAATACAACCTCTCAACTGTGAAGCTATACTGGCCTCCAGTATAGGACAAATGTCCATACCAAATGGTCTAAATGTAAACAACACAGACTACATTCTATATGATTTGTAATTGCACTGAATTTTGTTTGTAATTCCTGGATTTTCAGAAAAACCTTTTTGTATAGAGCATTGAAAAGAATTTCAAACAAAGACTCAACTGTCTGACAGGTAACGGCTTCTTAATTTCATAAAATTTTGACAGCTGAGAGGGCCTCAAGATGCTGTGAAACGATTTTAAATGCCTGAATAGCGTTTCAGTATTCAGGCGTTAAGCTAGCCCAAATATAGGAATGTGGATGTGTTCTGTCAGTTAGTAATATCATTATATTGAATGTCTTCTACTCACTGAATGCTGTATGAACTTACATAATTATACAATATAAAGTACAATCACCATCAGACAAATAGAGCACAAAGTACCCATTGTGTGTTAATTTAACACTTAAAATGTATGCACATACATATTTATTTATATTCATGTTCTATATCTTTTAGTAAACAGTTGATATTGGAATCTCTCTGCTATTACTTGATAAATGTATAAAAACAAACATTCTCACCTGCATTTGGTGGCAGGTCTAATGGGAAAGTGTTCCTCGGAGACATGTTCCTTCTATCAGCCGGATTCACCGACTCTGTGAGATCCAAGCTCAAGTGTGCTGGCAGGTCCAGTGGCACAGGCCCTGCTGCCTCTGCTCCAGCCGGCAAGTCCAATGGAATGGCCCGACTCGCCTGACCCGAGTCATTTGAAGTTGATGCCGCCCCCATATAAGCCTCATAATCATAACCCTTATTACTTGCATAACTATTATTCCTCCTGCCTAATGATGATGAAGAACCTGCATTGAAGCTAGTGTTGAACGTGAAGTCTGGTAAGTTATCCAAGTCAACAGATATTGGACCGTTTGAGTTCAAATATGCCTGCTCCACTAAAATGTGATCTTGTACAAAATCAGGCAACGAGGGCATACCCAGAGGTTCAGATGCCAAGTTTGGTCTGTGGTAGAATGGTACATCGTTATTTTCCGTGTAAAAATTATGCTTAGACTCGGAATTATTCACTACACTAAAGGGTATCTCTACAGAACTACTAGAGGAGGTGTTGTCACTAGCGCGCTGGCTGACTGCCTCGCTGGCACGGTCTTTGGCTTGTGTGTCGGTGGTGCGCAGCTTGTCGCGGCGCGGCTCGGCGTCACTCCTTGTTGGCGAGTGCTGCACTGTGTTCGCATAAACTTTAGGCCGCGCGCCTGTGTTTTCGTACGTTGAGTTGCCCGGTAACGACAGGTCGCGCTTTAAGAAATGACGAAAAGAAAACGGGTTTTCATCCTTCCGGGTAGCGCCCGTCGATTCTGCAATTCAAACGCACGGTCAGCGAGAAATGCCTATATATTTAGGACAAAAAAACAACTTCGTAAAACACTCACTGGAAGTTGAACTTTTCGCGTCCGGCGACGACACTTCGCCATTTTCCTCCTTGTTATATTTTGCTTCGTCAATACCTAGATCTGGCCTCGTCGCATTTTGTTCATTTTCTTGGGACGTTTCTCCATTATTTGAATTTTGTGGTAAATTTTTATTCGAAACACTATCCTCGTCTTCCGCCATGATAAATGAAGAATGACAGTTAGATGCTGCGTTCAGAAATCATGTTTAATTAAAAACAGAAACGTTCGGAAATAACTTAAGTTTACGAACGAACTATACAACAAAATAAATAGATGGAAAATGACAGTAAGTAGGTACCAATTATGGAACACGTACCAAAATATAGAAGTTCACGACGTCTCCTTGATAATAATATGTTTGCTGATTAGTTACATATTCTGGATTCTGGCAGCACCAGTTTTTTTAGGTAGTTTCAACATTTGTCATCCTACTGTTGTAGATTTTTTTTCGGAAAACACTATTTTGCGTCATTCGATTTCTTTGGATTTATATCAAGGCGCATATTAATATTTCTATAGGTGGAAAATTGTATTCAGATTTATACAGGCGTCTTTCTTTTCTTTTTTTCCGGCTTAATACCAGGGTCCGCCTTCCAATCATGATTTGGATTTAGTATTATGCTGGGTGACCCGCCGTCTGACCCCCATAATCGGCAACGGTAACCAAATTTCGTCATTGTAGTTATATTGTAGTTTATAGCAGTATTAAGAAAGTATAGTAATATCAAACTTAACTTGAGATTTGTCAGTGGACCCAAGCGCTTCGAGAAGAGGGCATTGAGCCTCTTAGCCCCTCCCCTGGATCCGCTACTGCCATGGATTATTGTTCGTCGAGTATTCCATATTAGATATCTTTCCCTGGTATTTGCTTTAAGTTGAACTATACTATTATACTGGTAATAATACGTAGGTAGGTACGTAAATTCGCTCGGTAGTGGGTAAATTAAATTACAAAATAAATAGAGAATTTCTTTATTACATTTATAATAAGGCTCCTGTTATGTTCTTAAACTTATTACAATATCCACATAGGTATAGATTAGCTAAATACTTTACACAAGTATTAAAAATTATAAATGTGTTGTTTCTCAATAAAATAACACAAAATAAATTCGTTAACAATAAATGCATATTTATTTCACACTTACATTTAATACAAAATATATTTCAATTATCTGAGCACAGGTAATAATAATTAGCATCACACAGTTTATATCAAGATACTATTGAGTCATCGATTGAGAAGTTTTTTTAAATTAATTATTCCAGATAGAAGTTTTCACGCCATGGCAGAAAAAAATACTGCCTTATTTAGAATGTTATTATTATTTACAATAGGAGTACCCAGCCTACCTATGTAGGGGTCAAACGCTGACACTGGAACTTATCATTGGACTCTGTAAATTTTATAATTTAAAGCTAAATTGCCGAAAGTAACAACTCAACTCACAGAGTTACAAAATAGATTCAATCTGAATTAAAATGTTTCAATCTGCGTAAAAAACAGTTACATATACACTTTATTCAGCAGGTACCTATTTTGTAAACCAGGGAAGGCGGACTCTCGCGTCGCCTACAAGCCGAGAAAATGCCAGACAGAAAATTCACTTTACCTCGGGTCAGGTTAGTTCAAATATTAATTATTATATTTAAAATAATATCATTTTATATATTATATTAACTTCGAAAGTGTTAATGAATTATTTTTAAGCAAATACATATTAATTCTCTGTTGGGGCTATTTACTTATTTGTAATAAAACAAATTTTAAATAGTCCAGTTGTTTTGTAATTGGAAAGGAATTAACTATTAAATACAATAACATATCGTGTTAATTCGTTGCAAATTGTAATAATCACAAAATAAGTAAAATAACATACAAAAAATATGTTGAGTTAACTTAACAAAAATAATAAATAATCAAAAACAATTTGGCACAATTTTTATGATGAACAGTACCTACAGATGGACATTAAAATTCAATACATTTTGAAAATGAGATATGAACTTAGAATAATATTTTAAAAGAAATCTATATAAGTACCAGATTTATAATACATATACAAATTCACGGGTTTGTTTGTTGAGAAAATTGTAATGAGCTTCTTCTAAAACAATTTTCAGTTTTTTTATACAGTATGTAAAACAAAACCCCTGTTGGCCCCTTTTTGGGTCGTAAAGATGGTAATATAGACAGATTAATAAAATAACTAAATTAAAAAAATATATAAACAGGGGAGATAATATCTCACTCTAATAACTCATAATATTATTATCCTTACACGGGTAAATTAAAAATGAACTTATTTAAAAAATGTTATTTGCATCTGAGTTTCTGCGTGTATTGACGAAGCGGCACGTTTGATCTACGTGGACGCCGCAACATGCTATCTCGCTTTTACTCCAAGTCATCGTTCTTGCAGAGGTAATCAATCGAAATACAGTTTACAAACAACAAATTAATTCAAGTTTAAAAAATAATTATGATTATTTTTATAATCCAATTTTCGTACTTATGCGAGTTTTTAATGCGTTTGAATATCGATTTTGTTAACAAAGTTAAAATGCCCAACAGGGTTTTTATTACATATTGTATATACTTACACGATTCTTAACATATTATTATGCTAAAATGCATTTTTTGGTACAGAAAAATACAAATACAAAGTCCAGATAAAAAGATTTTAGCAATGCAACCATGACTTATTGAATTTTAAATTAACATATAGTTAATTCATTAACAAAAAAATAATATATAATTCAGGACTTAGTTCATTTTTATAAACAGAAGACAATACTTATTATGATAGCTAAAATCTGTTTTATATTTCCTGACTTAATTTATTATTGACTTAAACTGAATTTAATGATTTAAATAATAAAAATTGACAAACTTATGAAAGAATCAGTCTTTAGGATACAAAAAGGAAGAACTATTTTTGCTACATTTGCACTGTAATACTGTTTTATATTACAGAAAAAAAAACAAAAATTAATTTGCCAATGTTGTGAGACATATTAAGAAATATTAAGAATAGGTACAATAATTAAAAAATTCTTGTACAATATTGGACATTTCATCATTGTATTATTTATCGTTTTTAAATTTTAGACCATCTCAACACATTTTAAATTAAGGACTGTAACGCAGCTTCTCAAATATTAGCTAACTAAATCGCTCTACAAAATCATTGTGATGTCACATACCTAATTATATTTCAATCACTTTAATGTATACTACTAGACGGGCTGTATAAAAATAAAATTGCGTCACAAAACGCGGGAGTATGACAGCTCACAAACAGAGAGCGCGATAGGGGTTCTAGTTGAGAGTAAATGAGATGGGATTATTGAGTTACGGTCAATTGACCGCAACTTAGTGATACAATATCTTTGTACCGCGCAGCTTGTCTAGTAGTTACATTAAAGTCTTTGATTTCATTACATCGTTTCCCGCCAGAAACCGTCTAAATATTTTACAGAAATGATACATAACCTCGTAGCAATAAATTCATCAAATAATAGTTGTTGCAAATTAATATTCATAAATTAAAGGCATGATTGTCGCAGATTCAACAAATATTTTCTTATTTCAAATTGAATTATTTAGATATTATTATAAACAAACATTGTTGTTTAGCTAAAATACGTTCTTATCGATTAAATAATTCACGACCTTTTAGCATAGCAACAATTAAAATATTTGTCAGCTATTCGTTTTTTTTTTTATTCGTAATACGCTCGCGTGGTCTACCACTATCACGCCTGATGGTAAGCGATGATGTGGCCTAAGATGAAGCACGCTTGCCTAGCAAAAAACGATTCACTCGCGACTTGAAGACACCCAGATTATATTTATCAGGGAACAAAGACTCCGGCAACTTGTTCCACAATTTGGCAGTCCGTATGATGAAGGTGGAGGCAAAGCGTTTGGTGCGCGTTTTGGGAACGTCTACCATAAATGGGTGGCGTTTTGCCGTGTCTCTGGTCGTCAGTTCCGCTGCACACTCTCCAAAATGCATAAATGTAGTGAATAAATGTAGCTAAAATTACCATTAAACATCGTGCGTCATGTCTACATTGGGGTGGGGTCAGTAGCGGGGGAAGGGCTAAGGGACACGAGACAAATAGCATTTGGGTCCACTGACAAACCTCAAATTAAACATGATATGATCTCAACTGAGTCAAGGTTTGGGGAGGGGGGGGGGGGCAAATCAAAATCCTCGATTCACTACTGCATGGGGTGTTGTACGTGGCGCGGCGGCAAAAAAAAATACGTATTATCGTGTAATTCTTGCTGCCGTGTTGCTTTCGCTATATATGGATAACGTGTTTTTGGAACGCAAATAAAGTTAGGTTAGATAGGGGGCGAGCCTATCGCCATACCGGGCACAAATTCCAGACTCCGGGCGGATACTGAGCATTTCGTAATGGAAAAACCCAATAACACTTTTACCCGACCCCGGGGATCGAACCCGAGACCTCAGCGTTGGCCTCAATCGTAACGCGTACGCATTACAACTGCGCCACCGAGGCAGTTAATAATAGTAATCGCTATAAAATTTAATCGAAACCCACACATAGCAGTGGGGGAACAAATGAATCTGAGTAGGTATCTATAGCTCAGGTGGTGAGACAGGGTTTGCCAATGGGTATCTAGACAAGTCACTAGAATGAAGTGTTTGCCAATGGGTATCTAGACAAGTCACTAGAATGAAGTGTAATATACCTCAATTACTGGCCTCAACATTGTTTAGGGAACGAATTACAGTTAAAAAACATAAATGAAGTTATGTAATTATAGATAACAATAGGTAGTTATTGTTGTTTTTATCGATATGAAAAAACAATAGACACGCGTAATTATTGTTTAAATACTGTATAAATTATGTTTACAAATTCACACATTACGATTTGTTGAACGTCGCGCCGACTGCGGCAGCGTTTACAATTTCTATGGACATCAAGATGTGAAAAAAACTAAAATGTACTGAACATAAATATTACATAGAAGTACCAGAAATTCATGGCCTACTGGTGTCTATGGAGGCGGTATTATACAGAACCTCAATGACGAGACGAGCAGGTCGCCTGGCTGATGGTAAGCGCCACGCCGACCCATAAACAATAGCAACACTACTCGACACTTTGAATTACAAAGCACACTGCATGCCACTGCAATGCGCTCATCAGCCCGAAAAATAATGTGAAGCTGCTTGGCGGCAGAAATAGACAAAACAGTGGTACCTACGCAGACGGCTTCTTACATACAAGAGATCTACCATGAAATAGCTGAGGAAGGAAAAACCTGATTAATGTCTGAAAATTGTTGAACGATGCTAGAAGTCTTGATATACTAGTCGTGACTCATGATCCCTCCTTCCTACAACATGAGATCCTTTCGATGGAGTGTGAAGGAGCATTTAGGCATAATTCTGCCGACCTATGATAGATACATTGTCTGTCGTTGGTCAACTCTATTGTTATGGCCGTTCCCAATATTCTGTCTACCGACAGATTTGTTTACTGGCAGTAATATTTTGACACATTTTGTATGGAAGATATGGCAAACCACTATTGATAGTAAGCAAATCTGTCGATAGATAGAATATAGGAAACGGCCATTAGAGTGCGTTTCTTTCGCTACACTTACCATCAGTGGGCTTAGCATATGCAACACAATATGATTTAGTCGACTCGTTTTGTCTAAAAAACCAGTTTTATCTGCTTATCTCTATATGTCTATCGAAGCTAACATGGTTGCATAGAATACTCGACTCGTTATGTCAAAAGTAGAGAAATTGTGGTATTTTGTCTACGAACCCTTTTTTTGCCGCGGGGAAAATCCATCTTACGGATACCCTCCCATCCCGGGAGGAGGGATGGTTATGTCGGACTCACCAGCCTTCCGACCTAGTTCACAGTGACTGCTAGATCAGGACCCTAACCAATTCCTACGCCAGTATACCGACTAAAACCCCGCAGTGACCTCCTTCGGCGCTAGTGGGGTTGTTCCGGGGGATCCTGGTATACCTGGATTGCTGCCGGTACCACCCCTACGCTCTGCCTTTGTGGCACATCTCCTTTGGGGCTTGAAGCCCCATCGTCGGCACAAGTCCCTTGGCGTCTGCCCATTTAGTCGCCTCTTACGACAGGCAGGGGATAACAGGGTTGTCTACGAACCCTAACATGACGTCGTAATTTTATCAAATATTGACACTTTTACCAAAGAGAGGTATTAGTCGTCGATAGTTATCTCTCTCTCGCGCGCGAGATATGTAGTGTCACCATAAAGTCTATACTAAGCCCGCAGATGTAGTGTAGGCACTTTGCCGAGCCAGGATTAAAAAAAAACATAGATGGAAATGATGGAATACAATCTTGGAGTGCGTCTTATAAACTTATCTGCGACAGTATCATCACTAAACATAGTCGTATAGCAAGCACACATACACATACATCCATTATACGAAGCGTCTATAAAAAAATTGTACACAATTAAACCACGCCACGACAAAAAATTCATTATAAAAACTTTGTATTTTCATTAAAAATACTTGGTCAATTATATTTCCACACACTAAATGCTTGTTATTTATGTGCTAATGAACACAAACATAAATTGAAGATTTAATTTTTGATGGGAACCCATGCCGTGCTGTGAATTTCTAGTCGCGTGCCATTTGCGGCACGCGCTTTATAATGGACGTGTATATGTTATTTTAAAAAGAAACAAACTAAACGGCGGATTAATATCGACATGAAAACATCTTTTTGGGCTTTTACCCAGTGGCGGATCCAAGATTTTGGTTTGGGCTCGACCGAAAATTACAAGTAAAAAATTGAGAATATACTATACCTACTTAAAATGGAATAAGTAAGGATAAGCGTTGAAAGTTATATTGTAGGTAGTACTAAGAAAGTAGGATAATATCAAGATTAATTTGAGATTTGTCAGTGGACCCAAATGCTTTGGCGTGGGGGGGTGTCGCTGGAGCTCGCTAGTGCTTTTACCGGAAACCCAAATCCCGCTTTCCCTTACAACCCCAATTCCATTCATTTAAGGCCGGCAACACATCTGGGATTGTGGATGTTTATGGTGTAGATCACTTACCATCAGGTGACATGCTTACTCGTTTGCTGACCTCTGTTATAAAAAAGGTAATCGATGCCTGCTTGGTCAAAATATGCTCTATCTTATGAAGAAAGTCATATTAAAATCGTGAATATTATAAGTCAATACATATTACCCATTTTAGCATGTAGAAGAGGAACTGCGAAAGAATTGTTTATGTTATTTTCCATATAATTGAGATAGATTTGACATTTCTCGAAGACTATGGAAGACTGACTGTAACATCAATGGTTAAAATTGTCTGACGGTGATAAATTATAGGATATATTTATGAGTAAAACCACGATTTCAGAAGTAAACTAACAATTAAAGAAAACACAAGAAGAAATGGTAGAGCAACGGACCTCTTTTTATACAGACGCGGGGAACAAAATAAAGTGCCAAAGATGCTTTTGAGAGAAGCTAACACACTCTTAAACGGTTACATGGTCCAGGTATAATTAATAATATACATGCATATTACATACGCACTCACGCATGTAATCCCCAAAGGGGTAGGCAGAGGTGTAACCAGAACGCCCACATTTCGCCGAGCGTATCACCGTCCCACGATGTGATAGGGGAGAGCCTATCGCCATACCGGGCACAAATTCCAAACTCCGGGCTGATACTGAGCATTTCGTAATAGAAAAACCCAATACCACTTTACCCGATCCGGGGATCGAACCCGAGACCTCAGCCTTAGCCTCAATCGTAACACGTACGCATTACAACTGCGCCACCGAGGCAGTTAATTAATAATATCAATTAGATAAATGCGTGGACGGAAGATCTAGTACTGATCTTGGAGCAGAAGAATGAAACGTAATTCCTTTGGTTTATAAAATTTCCCCCGAGAAAAGATGCCCAATGTCAACGTACAACTAATTTAGATTTAAAGTTCTTGTGAATGTGACATAAGATCCACAATGGTATCTAGCGGTATTAAAGAAAAGAATAAGAAGATAATGATACTGTGATGTCAAACCCTTATTACAATATTATAATAGATTCAAAACCTAAATTTTTGGGTTTTCTGTAAATAACAAAAACTGATGCATTAGTATTTAAATAGAATATCACTTATGTACATGAAGTTACTTACAATACGAGAAGATTTTTTGTTTATAAACATGTAATTATCAAATATGACTCGACGGCATGGAAAATATGAAATTATAATTTAAAAGACTCTATACTTGGTAGATGGAAAAATATCATCCGATCGAGATGCAGACCATCTGATGATGACCACGATCCTCAGTCATGAGGAGCCGACTACAGGGAGAGAGACAGAGAGATACCTGATAGATCATTTTGAGACATAATTTTCTCCTCTTCCACCTGCCCTTATCCCACTCGCAGTGGGGTCGACGCAACATGCTTTTTAACACATGTTACAGAAAGATTTGGCTTGTAGTTGACGACCGGCCGTCTGCCTGACTTCAACCCCACTGGGGAGATGAGACTTCATAATCTCATGTGGAATATGCTACTTATTAAAATATCGTATAATTCCTTTCTAACTGCAGTTATCCTGGCTTAGTACCCAGGTCCGCCTTCCTACTTGAAGGCTTCCACTTCACTGGATCTTGAGCATCCTCCGTAGTAAGGCCATTGGCTCATCTTTATATATATATATAATTCTACTGTACGTGTGTATGCCACTGAACTCCTCCTAAACGGTTGGACCGATTTGAATGATTTTATTTTTGGGTGGCGCCCTGGATGGTTTAGATTCACAATTGAACCCGGTAAGTGGAGCTGCTGTAGTTGCGGGAGAAACCGCGCGGGACAGCTAGTAACATTATAGAATAGTCATAAAGTTGCAAGGTGAATGGTGGCCTAATGCAATCGGTGGGATGGAGTGGACTGTAGTCTGTACACTATAGCCTACAGTCCCTTAAAATACGATCCCTTGCGCTCTGTAAATAGTCAGTACCAGCAATAAATAAAGATTGAAGATAGACACAAATACTTTAATGCATACTACTAGACGGGCTGTTAAGAAGTAAAATTGCGTCACATAACGCGGGAGTTTGACAGCTCACAAACAAGGAGCGCGATAGGGGTTCTAGTTGGGAGTAAGCGAGATGGTAGTATTGAGTTACGGTCAATTGACCGCAACTTAGTGGTACAATTTCTATGTACCTCGCAGCTTGTCTAGTAGTATACATTAAAGTCATTGGATATAAATTTGTAACATCAATGGACAGATGATAATGCTTTCCAGACAAAAATATCCGACTCTATTGACAATACAGAAAGCATAAGACAGAATAGAGACCGCCGTTAACGGATGACAAGTGGTCAATGTTTATGATAAATATTTTAGTTTTAGTACTTTTATTGTAAATGTTTATGGGAAATATATATTATAATAGGAGTATAAAATTATAAATAGACAACTATCAATCCATGACGCCGAGTGATCAATTAAACATCAACTATACAACAATAACATATACGTACCTTAGAATAACTACTTATAGAAACTAAGTACACGCACGGAATTAAAGCCGTTCATATACGGCTCCAAACTACGATCTCAATACTATTAACTACTCACCATATTATGTTTATCATCCTCATTTATAAATCAATGTATGAAACACATTTTGCCCATGTAAAAGTACCACATTTTTAGGAAAATACAATTTAGCTGACATTTCTTTTGCGTTTGTTTTTTTTTAAATACACCCAACTGTCACACATATAGCTCTGAGCCCAGACTAGGTTAACCTGTTTTGTGGGTATCAGGAACTACGAAGGACTTGCGGTCCCACAACACTCAGACCCGACACAAATATTTGTGGATCACACAAACATTTGTCTCGGTGTGGGAATCGAACCCACGGCCTCTTGCTTCGCAGCCGGCTACTCGGCTGCTGCGCCACGGAGGCTGTTTACTTGCAACGTCACGCGCACTTACCACCGGTTTCTGAAAGGCTGATCAAATCAACATTTAACTAACAGAACTTTGAGTTGACATCGCTGTCAAATCATTTCGAGTTGCTGAAACGTTATTTAGTGAAATAGATTATATATTTGATCTCTGTTTAGTACCATTTGACATTCGATTTTTCATATTAATTTGAAAGTTATGTTAGCTAACATGTGTGTCAAATCAAAGGTGTTGATCACGCTTCTAGCAACTCAATTTCGACTTGACATGAGATTTGACATTTGATTAGTTAATTTAACTTTCAGAAACCAGGCGTTAGGCAATTTTCAGCTTACGATTGTGAGTATGCGTTGTTTGATATCTACCTTCTGTAAGTAGTTATTCTAAGGTATGTACATATCAATAAATAACTGCTAATCACGTCTCTACTTTAGTCTCCGTTTCATAAGAGTAAATGCCAAATACCTACATTTTTTTTTATACGCGTTGGCATCAAAATTACGTGTACAGTCGCGCGCTTCAGAGTTTTACACATTTTAATAAATTTGGTCCGATTAAATAAGTAGGAACTAATAACAAAACTTAACACATATACATAAACATTTTAAACTTAAGCGGGTTTTTCTATATATTAAACGCCCGTATTCAAGAATACCACATTTAGCTCTTTGCTATGCGTAGATTTCTACTCGTATATACGTTAGCGCCAAAACTGAAAAGAATAGTACACAGAAGAACAGAACTTCAATAAAAACATGACATATATTTTTTTAAATATAAATACTCCCAACAGTCACACACATATAATCCTGACCACACTAGGTAAACCCGTATCGTGGATATCAGGAACTACGAGGGGCTTGCGGTCTCACAATACTCAGATCCGAAACAATTTGTGGATCACACAAACATTTGCCTCAGTGCGGAAATCGAACCCATGCCCTTTCGCTGCGTAGCCGGCTACTCACGAACTGCGCCACGGAGGCTGTCAGAAACCCATATGTATAAACTACACTAGACTACATATTTAAATAACAATGATAAAATGAACGATTATTAAGAGGCCATTCACACAAATGTTTCCGCGGAGTAGACGCGGTTCTTTGCACAACGTATTATTTACACGTTTGATAACATTAGCGTTAATGTATTCACAGTTAATGCGTCATCATTACAGCGCTAAACTGGCAAAAAAAATGGCAGATATATCAAGATGATAAGAAATTACTGGAAGAACAACAGGATTTATGGATGATCTATATATTTTTTTAACCGATTACACGTAGTAGGAACGGTAACACAAACTGTTAAATAATAGAATGCAACGCGTCAAAAATATTTCGATGATAACTATAAAACAATACTTCTAAACTTCGCTTAAATGGTTCAATATTGATAAAGGACTGTTTGTATGCGTTTAAATATGCGAAGACAATCAATACTAATGATTGATTGATTGATCAAACGAGACGAGACAAAAAGCTACATAAATTGAACAGCAAGTGACGCGATATGACTGTATTCTGCAATCATTGCCGTGAAGAAACCATCGTGTTTAGTCTGTCATCATAATATATTGATTCATACTATATTTATACAATGTTTATTTTGACCTTTTCTGATAGCCTTTTTAAACTTTATTGGACAAGATGGCGAGAGTTTTTGGAACTTTAGCCATATTTTAGATCAAGGCTATTTCACTTCTAGCATTATCATTGGGCTGTTTACCGACCGTACTCCAATTGAACTAAAATAATAATTTTTAATGAGATTATTTCTTAAATTTGGGTGTTTCACGTCTCGGTATTACAAACTCCTGTGTTCAACAAATTAACATACAAAAACTAATATGTAAAACTCTCAGGCACGCGACTCGATTTTGGCAACATCTTAACACTAGATTTCTACCATACAAATATCCAAAGTATTCTTTATAATTATTTGAAAATATGCGGAATATTTCTTGTTGAAAAATAAATGTGTTTACATTCTGTATTCGTTATTGGAAAATCTACAATCTATATACACATATTATTATAATAATATTTTTACAATTGTATTTGGATTGTGAACATTACGTTATGTCATATATTAATTATTATACTTTCATCCAGATGCACTCAGTCACGACTCATCAATATTAGTATCACACACATATATATTTAAATATATAATAATTTATTTATTAGCTTAAATAAATACTTTGAATAAACTTATAAACAATCACCAGCCTTAAATTTATAGTCCTGGTATATCTATATATTTACCAGAAAATAGTTGTAACTCAGCTAAATAATTAGCCACATTTCGCCGTATTATCGACAAAGTTTAGTTGACGTTGCCGAAATTAAAGATTTTAAAAGTGGCGCAAATAATATGCGTTAGTTGTTTGGTTCCATTAATCTACAACGCACATAGCTGACCTGCGTACCGCCACTTATCAATCGATTATTAGCTGATAACATTATTAATAGATAAAACATTAAACTAGAGACAGACAATAAACAATTCAGGGTAACTCGAGGATTAGATTAGCATAAATAACATAAACTAATTAACTTCGTATATTGTGATAACGCTGGCGACATATTTTTGTTAATCCTTTTTATCGGGCGACACATTTATTCAAGTGTAAACGAAATCTTTTGTTAACGTCTATACACGTCCAGTCAATAAAATGCAATTACACCCGGCCGGCTCTGTAAACGCGACCCATTTCTGTAGTCACCCTGTTTACGTTTTAATGTTCAGGCCGAAATTATATTTGGATTTGATCCAAAATGTTTGAACACGAGAAAAACATATTCTACGAAGAAAATGAAAACAAACGCCGTTTGTTATTGTAATGTATATAAAAATCTGAGCGCACGGGATAATTCAGTTAGGTATTATGGCTAGACCAGATGGTATGGGGAAAAAGTTAAAAATAAGCTTGGCATTACCGTCCTATTTATAAACTAACAGAAAATAATTATTATATAATGAATATTTTTGTTTTGAATGCTTATTCAATAATAAATGTTATTTAATTGTTAAAATTGATGAGTATGGTTGATGTTAAGTAAATTACTGCATACTGTGTTGCTTAAAATTTTGCGATTTGGATATTTATGTAGACCGTTGTTTTTAGATTTGGACCTCAATTAATCCTTCATATATTCACAGTAAATGTGACTTTAGAAAGTTTTAATAATCAATCAACGTAACCTTTTTTTGGAAAACATTCTTCTTGCGTGTTATTCTATCATTAATGCGTTAATGATATTCTAGAAAAAGTAAAATATGCGAATCCCGTGGTAGCATATCATTATACTATAATGAAAAAGTTTCATAAATAAGTCTTTATTCGAAATTCGAACCTAGAAACATAACAGAGGTTGCAATAAACGTAAGTATCCAAATGATTTTCTCCGATCGGATTATAATATAAATTCGAATTCGAAATGAATACTTTATATCCACGGGTATCTGTTTCTGGTATAACCTCATCACGTGCAATACCATACGTTTTCCCGTGTGCATAGATCCAACAACAAAACGGAACTTCGGAAGTTATTGTGACTAGAATGTTTGTGACATCAACAGAAAAGTTATTTTCCGTTTTAAACTCATAGTAAGTTTTATAAATGCTCGGATATGCCCTTAAGGACGTGTCGTATTGTGGGTATTTATCGACAGTTCGGGACAAAAATGCTGTGCTCTATAGAAAAACAAGTTTTCAGTATTTAACATACCGCTAGTGCTTACTAAGGTAAAATTGTCAGGGGTGAGGACGATATGCCCCGGACGCGCCGCACGCAACGACTACCTTTGGCATTTTATAATCGTTTCCAATATTCTGTCTATACTTTATCGACAGATTTGCTTCCTGGCAGTAACATTTTGACACATAATATATGGAAGGTCTGTCAAAACATTATTGATAGTAAGCAAACCTCTCTTTATTCAGAATATAAGGAACGGCCATAACTGATGTGTGTACTGTGCAGATACTCGTATCTATCCGCACTTCTGTGCATGGCTGTACAGTGTTTAATAGAAACAATTTTAGAATTCGGCACGTGCTGACAAATGTGCGATCACCCTAAGTAAGATGCACACAGTTGCTAAGGACAAATCTTAACATTTATAATAATTTATATTATATTTAATTTACTATACATCCGTGCTATCTTCTCCTGTTCTATCATAACCACGTACATTTATAACAAATAATGTGCAGATTCAGTAGGCGGGCACCGGGTCAGCAGACCCCCAACGGATCATCCTTGATTTGTTTCACGGCACTAATTGGTTATTAAGTTGATTGCCTGTTCAGCATCAATATATCAAGTTTGATTTAATAAAACTATCGTTAAAAAAAATTGAAATACGAGTCATTGTAATACCGGGTCACGAGTGCAAATGTCGCGCGCCGACAAGATTAAATTAGTCGTACTGTATCGTGGGAATCAACTTACATTATGACACCCCTACAATTCCTCAATCAATGCAGCCAGACCGTTGCACATATATCATAAAAACAACACTGGAGATTCATACAAACCTGTACACTTAAACCTCTTGGAGGTATGGCTATAGTAATATCACTTGGGTAGCAACCCTACACATAGGTCTCGTCTTCGCAGGTGGCTGTATTTCGTATCCACCCGTCCGTTGGCCAGCCCTAGCTGGAGTTTTCCGTGCCGCTGTCCAGATCGGACGCCCTAGCCGTGGGCTAGCTGATCGACGAGCTGCTTGAGGTGGATATCGTCTCGCGGCCAAGCTCCGCAGCCATGATGGCTATGGTCAGCTCCTTCCGCGCCTTCTGCACCACCCACACCATGAGGGTGATGCCGATTAGTATCTGTAATTGGAATTAATTTGGTGTTAACCTCATCTCAGTTAGGTTTTTATTTGCCTAAATGACAAAAAATATGTCGCTCACGTGGTAAGTGCTACGCCTGCCTATCAATAGTAGGAAACAACACCCCTCAGAACCTTGATTAACAAACTACTACATAGCACCGAGACATAATGTTAAGTCTTATAATGCCCAGTAATTGCAATGGCTTCAATATCCTTTAAAACGGAACACAACAGTGCTTACATATTGATGATTGATGGCAGAAATAGGCAAAGCGATGATACCTACCCAGATACACTCTCGCATATAAATGACCTACTTTTACTTTATGGTACAAACATACGCTTGGTAAAATACGTTGAATTTACTATTACACCTTCACCTATATCCGTGACAGTATGCCACTATATTTGATCTTGGTCGTAACAGCGGCTTAGGATTGTAAGTACCTGGTTCCTAGACTAATCAAGACGTACCTACCATCAAGTCTTGAAGAATCAAGATAGCATAAAAACAACGGTAACCCTTCAATATATTTGCAAATGTCTATACATTTTGCCTTCAAGCTTCAATTTAGCCGCAAGAGTTATCAAAAAACAAAAACATTAATATTAAAACCTCGTGTTATATTTAGACCGATAATGCATCATTTTCCTGCATCCAACGTTCCCTACCTGATGATATCCGCATGGTAATTACCAGTGTATACCTACTAGAAGGTAATCATTACGTCATCTAATAAAGCCACCATGTCATAACGTTTGACGAGCTCATTCGAGGCAGTTAATCCTATTTGAGATCGTGATAATGTCTTGTTGATGGCACTAAGCTAGATCTATGACGTAATAATAATACATAAGCATTCACGCCTGCAATCCCCGAAGGGGTAGGCAGAGGTTGTAACCAGTACACCCACATTTCGCCGAGCCCATTTCCGTCGTATGATGTGATAGTGGGCGAGCCTACCGCCATACCGGGCACAATTCCAGACTCCGGGCTAATACTGAGCATTTTGTAATAGAAAAACCCAATACCACTTTACCCGACCCGGACATCAAACCCGAGACCTCAGCGTAAGCTTAATCTTAACGCGTACGCATTACAACTGCGCCACCGAGGCAGTCCACGTAATAATAATATATAGATAATTGAATTTCTTAGTGCTTCTTCCAAGACCTGTGGGCATTGATGACGACGTGTATGCACGTAGTGACCTATTTAATTTGATTCGACTCAATAGTTTGTATTAGACATATTTCCGACTTTATTCTAAACATAATGTCTAAATGTCAAAATGCATATAGGTAATAGGGCTGAACTAACCCATTGTCCATTACATAGCCGGGGTAGCGTATTCAAAAGGTAAGGCAACAGGTCCCTTGGAATTAAGACATGTTTATACTACAAAATCTTGCTTCGAGCCATTGCTCTGCTGGCAGGCTGTGAAAGTTAAAACCATTGTGATCCTGGGTTCAGTTGCTTTTTAATTCCATGTTCTGTGTGGTGTTGTTTTTGTTTATGGACAGGCGTAGCGCTAACCATCAGGCGAGCGACGTGCTCGTTTCGTCATTCATTGTAAATATAAATAAAAAATAGAAAAGAACTCGCTGCTCCGCGAGGTCGAAGAAGCCAAAGACATGCTAACTGATAAAAATAAAACAAAGTGTAAATCACAATACGTCGCGTCTCAGTCATAAAGAAATCACATTTTACGATATTTTTTACGATACGCAAATAATAATCCATTCTCTTCGTTTATCGTCGTGACGAATGAATCTGCAATTGTATTAGGTGTGATTAGTCGTACTGATTGCCGCACGATCACTTTAATATAGTTTCTATAACTACAGTTATCCCAGTTACCCCGTTTTCACCGACCTTTGCTTAACTTTAGTTGAACACTAATTAACTCGGAGCGATATGGCGACGCAACATTAAATAGGTCGATGTCACACTTATACGATCGCATAACGTCTCTCGGCTAATGATAATAGGTCAACTAATAGCGAGTTCACACGGTTCGATATTAGTTGATCAACTGCTGAATCCCTTCCGATTTGAACAATTTCAACATACTTTCAATCGAATTGATCAACAAAAACCATACAGCGGATTCAAATCCGTTGATTATCTTAAATCAAACCGTGTGAACTCGCTATAATTTAATAAACTAGGGGCTTTGCTCATGTTTTTCCACAAAACATAAATTTAAAAAAAACATAGTCCGACGAATATGAGACATATCTTACTTACTTCCCGACATTATTCTGCATCGATTGGTATCGGTCTCGACTCCATACCCCCAGCGGTTTCGGAGGAGATAGTGCGACAAGCTTTTGGCAGCGGCGGCGGCGGCGGCGCCAGTTACTTTTTTTAGAATAAAGAGATAAAATGTGTCATGGTTACATGGGGTATACATGGGAGTGTCCGGCCTATTCGAACTACCACTGTTGCACTGTTAGGGTTCCTGACAAGGCTTACGAGACAATCCCGCAAATACATTCGCTACTATAAATCCTGTAAGCCAGAATCGACAGTGGAGACACGCATTTTTAACATTGAGCAGCAACGCTCGGCGTGTCACTGGGAATCCGAAGATGGCTTTATTATGTAACGAAATTAATCAAATGGAAAAATTGGGTGAGTTGGAAATATAAATTGTCTAATGAACTTTACTACTACTACTACTGCCCTCCGTAGCAAGAAGGAGAAAAATTAATTGACTGCCTCGGTGGCGCAGTTGTAATGCGTACGCGTTACGATTGATGCTAACGCTGAGGTCTCGGGTTCGATCCCCGGGTCGGGTGAAGTTGTATTGGGTTTTTCTATTACGAAATGCTCAGTATCAGCCCCGGAGTCTGGAATTTGTGCCCGGTATGGCGATAGGCCCGCCCCCTATCACATCTTGGGACGGAGATACGCTCGGCGAAATGTGGGTGTACTGGTTACACCTCTGCCTACCCCTTCGGGGATTACAGGCGTGAGTGCGTATGTATGTAACAAAACGAGTCAACAAAATCATCTCGTGTTGATTATGCTATGCTCCCTGGATAATGTAGGACGTTAATTAGTTTTCTTTATCAAAACACGTCACTCTCAAATGTAACAAATAATGGAATCGCAAATTTTCGACGTGGTAGAGCCACGCTGTAGACAATTTTGTCTACAGCATGAATGGGCCGGCTCGTCCGGGTCGTTACCACTGTCTCACAGAAAACCGGCGTAAAGTAGCAGCTTGCTGCTGCGTTTCGTACGGTGAGTGAGATATCCGGAGGCCCAAATCCCCCTCCCCTTCCCAATCCCTTATTATCCCTTTCCTTTGGGGTCGGCAACGCGCCCATGATTCTTTTGTATTGTGGGCGTACATGGGCGGTGGAGATCGCTTACCATCAGGTGACCCACTTGATCGTTTGCCGGCCTATACTATAAAAAAAAAACTACCCATAGCTTATCGGATAACACTGTTCTAACTGAATATCGCTTATTGATGGTAAGTAATACGCGATAACGTCGAGTGACAATTGCGACCACTATTGCTCAATACATCATCATTGTGATAACGCAATGGCGTGTTCATAATCAGTAATACTGATGACTGTTCATTGTTAGTAATATGTAACACTTCACACCAATAAACTAAATACTACATTTACCAATAAAGGCTTAGGGCCTGTTAGATAGACATAATAGATAGAATATTCTTTATTTCACACCAAATAAAGTAGGTAGCTTATAAACGAGGATCGTACGATAAAGGCGATTTCTTCCAGACAACTTTAACAGACAGGCCTGTTCAACAAAGTTCGAGTAAGAATTAATCACCAAATAACGTATATGACAGGTCTTTTTTTATATTAAATAGTAAAAAAAAAGTTTAAAATTTGACATATGTAAATAGGTTTAGAGATAAATCTCGGTTGAGATCGTCGTGCAAGTAGGCCTCTAGCTTATAAATATTTAAGTTTTATTTTTGTTTTTTTAATATAGTTACTCGTCTTTTTCTCACGGTCTGTTCCATGTATTTGTAATCCATCCGCGGGTGGAGCCCTGGTGACCTGTAATACAGGTTTTCTAGCGAAACCTACTTCAGGCACCAGTCTTTCACACAAAGGTGGTATATTTAAATAATTATGTTAATGTTATATTAACTTTAAGACAACCTATTGTGTTGAGAAAATAAACGATATTATTATTATTATTATAAGACATATTTCTGTCGGTTTTTTTATTAGCTTGAATGACGAGAAGAACAGGACTGAGGATAGCTTGATGGTAAACGCAACGCTTTCCAATTAATAGACACAGCACCACACATAACTTTGAACTACAAAGAACTGCATGGCACTGGACTGCGTTACGGCACCCCGAGACATATGGAAGTTGTTAAGTCTCATAATGCCCTGGGTAATATATTATACGGCTGGCATAATTTAACTGGTTTCAATGTCCTTTAAACCGGAACCCAACATTGCTTACAAACCCCGCTGGCGGAACTAGGCAAAGCGGTGGTACCCAACCAGACGGCCTCTCGAATAGAGAGATTTACCAACTAGCAATGGCGAGGGTTCAAATCCCAGATCGGGCAATTACAATTTGTGTTTACATCCAAAGACTCACGCTTGTTTTTCACAGGGGTAGGCAGATACAATTTGTTTTTAGTTTATAGTTTCGAAAAATCACACATTAGTCATCCGGGATTGGAATTTGTGCCCGTTATAGACATAGACTTGCAACCTATCACATCATGGGACGGAAATAAGCTCGACGAACGTGCACTAATTGCACCTCTACATACCCAATCGCGGATACACATAGAACTTATGTATAATGTTAAGATATACAAAAAACTATATACATAGAATACAGTACAAACTAGCCATAAAGCTTATATATAAATACATATGCACCCACGCCTGTAATCCCCAGGGGTAGGCAGAGGTGTAACCAGTACACCCACATTTCGCCGAGCGTATCACCGTCCCACGATGTGATAGGGGGCGAGCCTATCGCCATACCGGACACAAATTCCAGACTCCGGGCTGATACTGAGCATTTCGTAATAGAAAAACCCAATACCACTTTATCCGACCCGGGGATCGAAGCCGAGACCTCAGCCTTAGCCTCAATCGTAAAACGTACGCATTACAACTGCGCCACCGAGGCAGTGAAAGCTTATATATATCCATGTATATACCAGGTACACTCCATTATATAGAAAGGCATACGTACAAAACCCAACGCGGTGACCCATCACGCATGGGTCATGGTAATTATTATTCCAAAGACAATCTACTGACAATGTGTAGTACACACGTACTATCGGGGTCGACGCGACATTGGCCCATTTTGAGATACAATTCAGATATAAATAGAATGTGCTAATACGGGAAATAGAGACGTAAAAACAAAGACCAATCGTATAAACGAATCTACCGTACATTTTTGTAGGCAACTTTAATCTGATATAATAATTCAAAATATTTATTGAATCCATAAAATGTTATACATTATTTAGATTCCGTCAAAATTCTACCGCTAGTTCGGAATGCTGTTTCGCTCGAGAAGAACGAGCAAGAAACTCCAGCGTTGCTCTTTTCATAACTATATAGTTTTCGATGGGCTCGCCCCCTATCCCATCGTGGGACGGAGATGCGCTCGGCGAAGTGTGGGTGTACTGGTTGCACCTCTGCCTGCCCCTTCGGGGATTGCAGGCGTGAGTGCGTATATAGTTTTAGTATAGGATTTGTGGCTGAGTATAAAGCTTCAGATACAGAGAATTATAAATGTGACAGTTTCTGTGGCGCAGTGGGTGAGTAGCCGGCTGCGAAGCGAGAGGACGTGAGTTCGATTCCCACACCGAGACAAATGTTTATGTGATTCACAAGTGTTTGTTTCGGGACCCTCGTAGTTCCTTATACCCACGATACAGGTTAACCTAGTGTGGGGTCAGGACTATATGTGTAACTGTTGGGTGTATTTATTTATGGTCTGCTAGTGGGTATCTGAACCATATTCGTACCCGTATTCCCATATTACCGTACCCATATTCGTATTCGTGAATTTACGGAAGCAGGTCGATAGAAGACCCCTAACACCTATCGGTTGATCTTCCATATATAAAGGTCCACGTCGGCTTAATGCAGATTGGGTGACTTCATATACCTTAAGATCTACATCTCTCTCATTACAGTAGAGCCCGTGCCCAGCAGTGGGACGTGTGTAACACAAGGTTGGTATTAAGTTTAACACAACAATCAATCTAAAGGCCAAGTTATCATGGCGAAACTATCCCGCCCACACACCCGCCACGGTAACTCATGTAAGCCAAGATCGACTGTGGCACGCATATTTCGACACCGAGCAATGAAGCTCGCCGAGTCTCTGGGAATGCGAATGTATTTATTCCGCAACGAAATTAATCAAATAGAAAGTCAGGGAGGAGTTGGAAATAATAATTATCTACTTGCCTCCATAGCAAAACGGGAGACAAAATAATAAACTAAGGAGGTCTAAGCCTCAGGCACAAGGACATTTACAACTGGAGAATCCAGGTGTAAAGCACCACAGATGTCATTAAGTGGGGTCCTATCAACTAAGCTGTTAAACTTGCCACCAATAATAGGTATGTCAAAAACGCCGGAATGCACGGAAATCATTCGAATTTCGAATCATCGGAATTGTAATTACTGGGCATTATGAGACTTAACACCTTATGTCTCGGGGTGACGAGCGCAGTCCAGTGTCATGCAGTGCTTTATTTAAAGTTCTGTGTGGCGTTGCTTCTGTTTATGAGCAGGCGTGGCGCTTACCATCAGGCGAGCGACCTGCTCGTCTCGTCATTCAATCTAATAATAAAAAAAAAACCGCCTCCTAGCCTCCACAAGATCCATATAGTATATAACTCCAAATGTTATTTGCATACTGTCTAGGTGATCGATCGTGATAGGTGATTGCGCAAATCCAGTGGTAAAATAAGCCCGCTGAGTTTGTTTCGCCGGGTCAGGCTGGGTCGTTTTAGATCCGGTGGTAGTTTTAAAACACGTGCCGTTTCGGTAATGCTTATGGTCCATATAGACCCATAAAAAAGAAGACAAAATAAAATAATACTTACTTCACAATTCTGGACTTTTCCATGATAAAATATTGTAAAATTTATTGCCCAGTGTATTTTGATGATGCTATGTATGTTATGTATACATTAGTTGATATGATTTCTATACATAAGTTTCTTTATTTCGTAATGACTTGTCATAAGCGCTATTTTAATAAACTATTTATCTATTTCATCTATCTATTTCATTTCATTTCATCGTGGCGAGTTAGTGAATAAGGAAACAGCTGTAATGTCAGAAGGGTCCGGTAATTGGACGTACAATATCCAGTCTCAAGGCATGCAGTACACTCCGACGATGTTTAAAGTAATCGTGATGATTGTCATGAGTTTATTTATGTCCTCACTTGATAAAATGCCCGCGGGTTAAGCCAAAACTTAAAAACCGAACCGAACTCGATTAAACTAGCATTCAAATAAGAAAACCTGTATCCAAATCGGTCCATAGGTATAGGCGTCACGCAAAGACTAACTACTATTAAACAAGCTGCGCGGTACATAGAAATTGGATCGCTAAGTTGCGGCCAATTGACCGTAACTCAATATTACCATCTCGCTTACTTTCAACTAGAACCCCCTCTCGCTCTCCCTGTCTGTGAGATGTCAAACTCCCGTGTTATGTGACGCAATTTTAATTCTAAACAGCCCGTCTAGTAGTATACATTAAAGTGTTTCGCGCCACGCGACAATGCCACAAACATATAAACACACAGAGACAAAGGGGCAAACATATAATACATAACTTTTTTGTAGAGGGGTTAAAAACTATGAACTAGTATTTCTTTATAGCATAGGCCGGCAAACTAGCAAATGGGTCACTTGATGGTAAGTGATCTCCGCCGTCCACAACACAAAAAGAATCATGGCCGCGTTGCCGACCTTTAAGGAAAGGGATAATTTAGGGCTTAGGATGGGAAGGGCAGATTTGGGCCTCCGGATATCTCACTCACCGTACGAAACGCAGCAGCAAGCCGCTACTTTACGTCGGTTTTCTGTGAGACAGTGGTAACGGCCAGCTCATTTGTGCTGTAGACAAAACTATCTACAGCATGGCTCTATCACTCACAGACGTATGATGTAACTTCCTTTTATTTATGTCTAGAACATTTGCAATCACACTTTGCTTATCGTTCCACAAATCCCATAGTAACATACTAATATTATAAATGTGAATGTAAGTTTGTTTGTTTGTTACGCTTTCACGCGAAAACTACTTAACCGATCATCATGAAACTTTGTACACATATTCTTGAAGGTATAAGAAGTAACATAGGATACTTTTTATGAAAAAAAAATCTATTTGTTTATTACGCTTTCTCGCCTAAATGACTGAATCGATTTTGATGAATTTTGATATAGATAGAGATAGATGGGACCCTGGAGACGGTTATAGGCTACGTTTTATTTCGGAAAAGTCTATTCACAACACCGACACTGGTTCGAGGAAGAACAGAACGCAAACGTAAGCGTGTCATAATATCTTATGTATTCATACAAAAATACCACACAAGGTGATTGATGCAATGTATGCAAGGGAAATACCCGGCAAATGTTTATTGCGTTAACGATCTATATATTTACAAGGTGGTTGGTCCCTCGTTTGCGAGAGACCGGCTGGGTTGGTACCACCGCTTTGTCTATTTCTGCCGCCAAATTGAAGGACATTGAAATCAGTGTAATTACTGGGCATTATGAGACTTAACACCTTATGTCTCGGGTGACGAGCGCAGTCCAGTATCATGCAGTGCTTTATTTAAAGTTCTGTGTGGCGTTGCTTCTGTTTATGAGCAGGCGTGGCGCTTACCATCAGGCGAGCGACCTGCTCGTCTCGTCATTCAATCTAATAATAAAAAAAAAATGTTTCAAGATAAGACATAATTATCAGTTATGAAATCCCTAAACACACCAACATATTATTATGTTAAGTGGTAGAGCCACGCTGTCTACAGTTTTGTGTACAGCTTGAATGGGCCGGCTCGTCCGGGTTTTTACCACTGTCTCATTGTTCTTACGGTGAGTGAGATATCCGGAGGCCTAAATTCCTCTCCCCTTTCCCTTAATTATCCCCTTCCTTTAAGGTAGACAACGCATCCATGATTCTTTTTGTATTGTGGGCGTACATGGGCGGTGAAGATCACTTACCATCAGGTGACTCACTTGCTCATTAGCCAGCCTATCCGCCGCTATATCTATACAAATAAATAAAATTGAAGTGTCTGTTTGTAATATTAAAATAACCGCTTTTTACTACATGCATATGAATGTATTTCAGTACATATACCAATTTTTTTTATTTTTTATTTTGGTAAGTCTGTCTGTTTGTTCCGGCTAATCTCTGGAACGGCTGAACCGATTTTGACGGGATAGCTGGCAGATAGCTGATGTAATAAGGAGTAACTTAGGCTACTTAGGTACTTTTTTTTATCACGGAAAGTGACATTCACACGGGCGGAGCCGCGAGCACAAGCTTGTTAAAAATATATTGATTAAACGTTATTACTATGTCACGAATTGGGCTATCATACTTTACCGTGGGATGCAAGGTCATCATCAAACCACTAGTGACACCAAAGTTATAATTATTTAATATGGGTTGTCTTGTGTCGTAACTTGTAGGTATCAGGAACTATGAGAGACTTTCCGAAGTACCAAATTTCCCCTCCCGTTGCCAATACCCATTCCTTTCTTTTAATGTCAATGCACACATGATTTTTCTGATATTGTACGCGTCCATAGGCGGTGGAGATCACTTACCATCAGGTAACTCAACTGTCCGCGTGCCGGCCTTTGGTATAAAAAATTGTTAAATAAGTACTAGGTACCTATGCAGCTGAGTGCACACAAGAGCCCTTATAAATTGGTGCACACGGACAATACGACCCGGTCATGGTGTTAATTCAGCGAGCAATAAAGTGTTGGCGACATGGCGGGAGAGACCCCGCGCTTGACAAACTATAAGGCTGTTCACTCACGAAATAGTTTCCGACCGGGTGACTGTAAATACTTTGCTTTAATTCATCATAAAGGGGCGAGTCAAGTTAGGTCATCACATAATCAGTTGAGCTTACACATTATACGTACAATGTACATCCATCATACCTAGATCGCCTCATTGGACTAGTGACAGCGTACTTTGGCTGAGTAACCGTGAGGTTCTGGGTCCAAAACCTAGGTCGGGGTTAAAATCATAACCTGTGTTTGAATTTTCGACTTCAAAAACCACCAGGAATTTGTGGCCGGCTAGGCGATACGTTTACGCACTATCACATTACGGGACAGAAATAAGCTTTAGGATGCAGCACTAGTTGTACATATCCCTACCCCTTCGGGGATTACAGGAGTGAGTGCGTATGTATATATATGTATGTATTTATTTAAACAAATCATAGGCATTGAACGCCCCATGAAGCAAAACAAATCCGGAGTCGTGACGCTTATAATTATCACGGTATCAAGGATTTATAATGTAATTACATAATAATTATGTGACCTTAGATCGTACAGATCTTATTCTAATTTATTAGAATATGATAGTAGATTCATAATGGATTATAATAAATAATTCATATGGTAATTATTATTGATTGACTGATAGTGAATCTACACGAATTAACTGATACTGATGAAATAAATCTTTTGTCATTCGATAAGGTTTTCCTAAATACTATTTTGAGGTCGGCAACACCTTCATAATTCTTCTGTTCATGTAGATGTTAAATATCTGGCAGCTTCTGCTACGAGTATAAATAAATAACCGTGGTGTCATAGGTGAATTACTGACTACCAAATTGTAGAGGAGCACAATACAAAAACAAACCAAGACCGCAACTAAAGTCGGAGTACCCTTTCACTCATCTCAGTAGTCGTGCATGATATCGAGCTTGCATACGGATCGGCTGTAGAGGCAATCATGTGCTACCGACTACTCTTTTTTTTTCTTTTTTTTTTAGATGGACGCTTGCTGATAGCCTGACCGTGAGTCGGCTTTAGTCAGCGACACCGGACTTTCGCGCGAATGCTTGTAGGCACTCCAACCCTATAATTTAAGTGACCTTCGCTGAGAGCATCCACCCCTAGGTCCTCTTCGGCGAGGACGGAATGACGGTCTTGTGGAGTGTGCTTTTAAGTGTGTCTTCCTCTATCTCTCGGATGGCCAGAGTGGTCGCATCGTCGGGATCGGTGAGGACGGAACGCGGTCTTCTCCTCTTTGCGCGGTCAAAGGGAGTATATATCGACGCTCTACGAATGAGCGTGTTTGGATTATGCGCGGCGCGATCGAAATAGCGTTACCGACTACTCGACAACTGCTACGTGTGAGACACAGATATATATATATATATATATATATATATTTTATAGCAGATTTGCGTAAACTAGCAACTGGGTCACTTTCTTTCTACCTGGCGTTATGCCGGCCATTGCCAGGGTCCGCCTTCCCACTAAGACGCCTCCACTTCGCCCGATCTTGAGTATCCTCTGTAGTAAGACCGTTGGCTCTCATATCTTCCTCTAATACTCTTGGTACGTTCTGGCACACTAAATGGTCAATAATCTCACCATGAACACCCACATTGCCAGAAGAATCATTGAATTGTCATGCAAATGGGACTTGGGAAGCTGAGAAGGGAGACGGGCCTCCGAAAGTCTCACTTAAAGTACGAAACGTTACAGCAAGTTGCAACTGCTTTCTGTGAGAAAGTGGTAGCACCGGTGAAACCGGCCCATTCATGCTGTAGATAAAACAGTATTCATGGATTGCACTACACTTACCATCAGGTGTAGCGTATTCACGTTGCCGGGCCAGGATAAAAAAAACTGCCAACAAAGTGACTTTACAAATTAATAGACAATCTGCCGGTATCCTGGTCCGGTGAAAAATCCGTCTTATGAACTACCGGCCTTATGACTGCCTACACCTACTCAAAAACGTTTGATTAGATTACAACCGGTACACCGTAGTTGTTTGCAGAAACTGTCGGATACATTGAGATGATAATGGGCAGGAACTGGATATATCCCGCAATTTTATTATTACTTTAATAAAGAATAACGATGAGCGTAATGACACTAATGTTTGTACTGTTGAGTGGAATTTAAGCAGTTTACAGTAATATCAAGTTTTTTTTTATTAGCTTGAAGTACGAGACTAGCAGGTCGCTCGCGTGATGGTAAGTGTCACGCCTGCTCATAAACAGAAACAACGCCATACAGAACTTTAAATAACAAAGCACTGCATGACACTGGACTGCGCTCGCCACCCCGACGACATAAGGTGTTAAGTCTCATAATGCCTAGTAATTACATTGGCTTCAATGTCCTTCAAACCGGAACACACTGGCGGCGGCAGAAATAGACAAAGCGGTGGTACCAACCCAGCCGACCTCTCGCATACCTTGTAACCTTGGTATTGAGGACTTTATGCAGAAGAAAGAACTGATTGATTATTATAAATATATTTTATCGTTACGCCTTTTCGTTATCATAATAAGTAACTGATTATAAAACTGAGAATAGAAATCAGTCCACAATACAGTAATCAGACGAATCTCTATGCCCACTCGTGCGGTTTCACTTTCCTCTTGCAAAGCGCATTACAAGATGCAAGTTTTGTACCTATCTTTGATGCCTACATAATATGGACCTTCATAGCTCATATAATAGCGTACGTGTTAAAACTATGAAATTGAATGATAGCTCACAAGTCAGGAGGGGCCAATTCTCGTAATTTTAAATGTTCAAAATATCATTCCGATCTAGTCTCAGCGTCAATTATTGACTGATTATTGGTTTAAGAGAATGCCATTTGCAACTTTCTTGACGCTGAGACTAGATCGGAATGCTATTTTGAACATTTAAAATTACGAGAATTGGCCTGCTGAGCTCATGCTGCAAACGCACACTACACGATAATCCGATAAGTATTTGAAGATGAAAAGCGGACGAGTGGGGAGTAGGAGTGGGGTTAGTTAAGAACTAGAAATTGTGATGGAACGTTATAAATATATACATCAACTAGCTGTTGCCCGCGGCTCCGCCCGCGTGAATGCCTATTTCCAGGATTAAAGTAGCCTAGTGGGCGCCCCCGGTGAGAAACGCGCTTGACAAAAATGCTAATGTCGCTATAAAAAAATAGGGGTTGATCGTAGAGGGTTGAAAATAAAAATAAAAAATAAAAATTTGGGGTGGACCACCCTTAACATTTAGGGGGATGAAAAATAGATGTTGGCCGATTCTCAGACCTACCCGATATGCAAACAAAATTTCATGCAAATCGGTCCAGCCGTTTCGGAGGAGTATGGGAACGAACATTGTGACACGAGAATTTTATATATTAGAAGATTAAGAATTCAAGTTAAATCTGAACATTCTTAGTTGGAGAAGTAACTGGGTAAATAGAAACTAAGATTTCATTTTTGACATTGAAAAGTTTTTGAGCCTAGTTGTTTACAATATCTTCACGTTATTTACAATGCATTTAAATTTATTCCATCGTACAGGATTTAGGTTTTATCTGACACAAATAAAATGATTGATTGTGTTATCACTGCCCACATAAATATAAATCACTTCAAACTCTCTGATATGGAATATTAAAAGTAATTATAACACTTGTTTGTATTTGTATTAAAAGTTGAAGTAGCAATTAGCAACATACATTAAAAAGACTTTACTCGTAATATCACCGGTGCGACGGTATATGCTTTCGCAATACGGGAATTTAGTTTTTATAGCATCAAGCAATCGTACAAGTGTGTCACCTGATGGTGCATCATGCCTATAAACTATTTAAAACAGTTACATATATTTGAATATTTCCTTCACTTTTCCACTTCACACTTCTTCACTGCGAGTGCGATAAGAGCAGATGAAAGAGGCGAAGAATTAGAATCCAAAATGACAGATGACTTTTTGTGCGTAACCAATCTTAAAGGAAACGAAGGGAGGAGGGAAAGAACTAAGAAAACGTTTGTGTGACACATACGATCTACTTCAACCTACCCTCATGCTTTTATAATACATAATGCAGAAATATTTGGCTTGTAGTGTTTAGTTTGTACGATATCCAACAATAATGTTGGACTTATGCTGACGCACAAAAAACGTAGGTTTGTAATAAACTATGACAATCGCACATGCTGCGAATGCGATGACAGAGAGATGCATGACAGAAGATCAGTTACTAAATGTCATTTAACATCTGTGTTTTCAAGTGCGCGTCTTCGCGTAAATCATACCGTCAGCATACGTCCAGCGTTACTCTGCTACACCACATCGGGTTGAAACCCGATGAATACAGAAGTATTACAGTAGTACGATCGATTCGGTCGATTAATGTAATTAAAAGAGGAGCTGACCTGAAATGCGAACACGACGTATCCGGTGAGATGTGACTCGTGCAGCACGTCGTGCATGGAACGCAGCGTAGAGCCAAGGTACACGTTGATCACCTGCGCGGGCAGCAGGCCCAGCATCGTCGCCAGGTGGTATCCGCAGCCGCGCACGTCACTAACCTGGTGAATAAGATAGTTGTTCACTAAGATGGTGACGAGGAATATACTCTTGTTATAATATAATGTTTAAAAAGAAGAGGGAGTTGACAAAAGATCACTATCCAAAACATTGGGAGTCGATTAGTCTAGGATACCTAAGTTGATTTCGAGGGGGCCATTGCAGAACAACATGGCTTGATACTAGATTGTTGATAGTATTCATTTATAGAAAAAATATATTATGTAAGAAATTGCTCAAGTAAAAACGGCTGTTCCTAATTTTATTTATTTAATGCTAGCTGTTGCCCGCTGCTCCGCCCGCGAGAATAGACATTTCCGAAATAAAACGTAGCCTATAACCGTCTCCCCCATCTATCTCAACATCAAAATCGGTTCAGTGATTTAGGCGTGAAAGCATAACAAACAAATAGATATATTTCTTTATTTTTCATAAAAGTATCCTATGTTACTTCTTATACCTCTAAGAATATGTGTACAAAGTTTCATGATGATCGGTTAAGTAAGAAAGCGTAACAAACAAACTTACATTCACATTTATAATATTAGTATGATGGTTTCAGAGCTGAGGAGAGAAGATGGTCTAAGCTCTAAAGTAATTGCCTAATGGTAGCCGATACTGGCTAAACATCAGTGAGCAGACCAGCAAACGGTACATCAGATGACTTTGTGAAGCAGGTTAGATTAG
This sequence comes from Mimas tiliae, assembly GCA_905332985.1. Taxonomy (NCBI): domain Eukaryota; kingdom Metazoa; phylum Arthropoda; class Insecta; order Lepidoptera; family Sphingidae; genus Mimas; species Mimas tiliae. The sequence continues at coordinate 2,344,668 of HG995249.1, forward strand.
TGGTGGATAAGTAATACCCATGAGTATAAGACCCGGCGTGCTAAGTAGAAATGGAAAATATTGACTTTTTATAAATTGGTAGCTTAGTTATTGCAAAAATTGCTAAGAACATTATTTATGAGTTAGTTATTAGTAATTTAATGATGGGGCATCCTATCCATATGCATCCATCATAAATATGTGCTACGACGACGCCACGTCCAGAGCAATTTGCCTGAACTAGCGAATGCACGGAAGATGGCTTACATGAATATATGACGTTAAATCATCTTATAATATACAAAACTCAACTTGTAAAAAAATCACAAAACGATTTGTATTTTGCTGACTAAAAAAAATAGAACGCGAGTATTTCAGAAAACAAAATGCACAACAAATAAACGAAGAAAATACTCGCCGAAGTAATTTCAATTCATTCTATAAAATCTTAAATTAACCATGAATATTATTATAATCAGATACAATAAGTACCTATACGAAGCGTTTACATTGGCCTGAGATTCGCGAGTTCTTAGTAAAGGTATATATATGAACGCCGACCGCGACGAGTGAGCGAGGCGCGCGACTTCTCCCATGCATTTGTAATATAAAAATAAATTGTACAAAATTCGCCTCAGATAATACCAAATCCACTGTCAAATCATGATGGGAAAGCTGACAACGCCATGTAAAAAGAAAGTATAAGTTTTCTTAACTGGCTGCTAGCTCGCTTTATATAAAAATAATTTATGACATCAAAAATCCATTCAAACGTTTTAGAACTAGGTTTCTAAATAAAACTAGTTTATGCGGATTTTATCGCGGTTTAATTTTATTTTAGTCCCGACGTTTCGAAAGATTTTCAGCCTTCGTGGTCACGGGAGAAACGTCGGGACTAAAATAAAAATTAAACCGCGATAAAATCCATATAAACTAGTTTTATTTCAATGTGTAATATTCGCGTAAACATAAGAAATCACTAGGTTTCTGAAGTTAAAAGTAACGTATAAACTTACTAGTGTATAAGGAACTCTACGTTTGCAACGCTTGCGTGTGCTTCGTTTCTTCGGATAATGTAAATAAGGTGGAAAACTAGAGCCCCGACTGATTAGCATTTTGCCAAGAGTTTAACAAGGCAACAAAGCGAACATGTCGCGGCGGTTATTTTTTATTGTCCACCCCTTTTGCCTACAGACACATTTTTTTTTTTGTAGCAGAGGCCGGCATTCGATCTTGTGAGTCACGTGATGGTAAGTGATCTCCACCATGTACGCCCACAATATTAAAAGAATCATGAGCGCGTCGCCGACCTTAAAGGAAAGGGATATTAAAGGGGTGGGGAATTTGGGCATCTGGGTATCTTACTGACCATACAAAACGCAACAGCAAGCCGCTACTTTATGCCGGTTTTTGTGACACAGTAGCCCATTCGTGCTGTAGACAAAACTTTCTACAGCATGGCTCTACCGTGGTAGAGCCAAGTCATATCATGATAAGTGGTATAGGAGCCGTTGTAGAATGATTTTATGAAGTATTTATTTATGAATTCAATACTGAAACGGAAAATATTTTCATCTAATCATAGTTACAGTTAAAATTTCAGTTAACACTTTGGGGAATTGCTATAGACACCTCGGGTACTGTTCCAAAAACCCTGATCAGAGCCCCCAAATGCCAAAACCCGATAATTATAAATAGCTATATTTTTTAATCTATATTACATAAACAATTCGCTTAACATTGACAATAATGGAGTTTTGGCGGGAATTCTGACAGTGCGGTGCTCTCTTGTTTTAATTATTTCCTAAACTAGTTTAAAGTTGTGTTTGTTGTATAAAAGTGGTGTGGTTTTGTGCAATAACCATTAACGCTGATGAATAGTGTATGGAAACATTGAAATAAGTGAATTTAGGTGATTTTTGATCAAGGGTATTGTCGACCTTGTGCTTTCGATTCGCTTGAAGAAAGTCGTCTAAGAAGCATTGAACTGAAAGGAATTGACACCAAAACTCCAACAAGACCTTGAAATCGGCCACACCCCCGTTTCATCGTTCTTGGAATATAAGAAAAGAATATAACTAATGACTTGGCAGTATGGTCTCTGATCTTAGCCGGTTCCCTATGGAACAAAAATACAAAAAAAAATTGACAATAATGTCGGTTCTGACATAATATTGAAAACGAAAAGTTTTTTGCTTTTTAAATGGTCCCCAAACTGTTTCCTAAGACGGCCTAACACTGGAACAGACTTGGCGCTAATCATTAGGCGAATGACCTGCTTGTATATTGTTATACAAAAAAAAACTCGTATAGTCGCTAAATCTACAACTTCTACAAACTGGACCTCCATCAGTTACAAGTATAGAAGAATTTATTTTGGCGTCTTATATCTATACGCCAAAAATGTTCAGAAATCGTGTTGACGTCAACCCCTCTGGGGGAAAACGTGCTGCAATATTTATATCATAAAAAATTAAAAAGGTAATAAAGGGGTTGAATGTCCATATTTTTGTATATATTGTGTGTCTTACGAAAAGCAAACGCCAGACGTAAACCCCTCTAGGGGAAAACGTGCTGCAATATTTATTTAATAAAAAATTAAAAAGGTAATAAAGGGGTTGAATGTGCATATTTTAGACTTTCTTGTGTGTCTTACGAAAAGCAAACGCCAAAGTTCATGTTTCAACTATGAGTTTGCATCACGCGAAAACAGAATTTTATATTGAATTCAAAATGCGCAGTTCACATGTATAAAGTCTCAGGGGACGCCCACCACTGACTGAACAATACAACAAAATTTTTGATCGTAGGTCCGTCCGCGACACGCGTGTTTTTTCCAAGATAAAAGTAACCTATGTTCTAATCCAGTTCATGGTCTACCCGAGTGTCAAATTTAATTCAAATCCGTTCAGCCGTTAAGGCGTGATTGATTAACAAACATACACATTTACTAACTCACTAAACTTTCACATTTAATTGTATAATAATACTAGCCTTTGCTCGCGGCTCCGCCTGCGTGAACGGCCTTTTCCGGGATAATAGGTAGCCTATGTTACTCAGTGATAATGTAGCTTTCTAACAGCAAAATAATTTATGAAATCAGTCCAGTAGTTTTTAAGTTTATTCGTTACATACAAAAATACAAATATTTCCTCTTTAATATTATATAGTGTAGATTAAGTGAAGTAACCGGCGGTAAATAATATGTCTCCCTCTGTTGCTCGATGTGCATTATGTAGTAATAATGTCGGGATATTTTCTTAAGTAGTTCACAGTAGTCCAGTATAGAAATAATATTTAATTATTTATCTATATTATCATAAATTGCACTCCTAACATTTACGTTATCTAGAATGCGGTTGTCCTTAGCCGACAATGTTTATTGCAAACGCATTGACATCTTTGATTAAAATCTTGGCTCTGTCCCAAAATGGATCAAATAACTGGATATATAACGTACTAGACATGTCTGCACACTGTCTGGACTTCAAGTCGCAACAGCCCGCAGTACGTAGGGGTTATTTTATTAAGCAGGTTCGCGCCACGCCTGCCCAGAAGCAACACCACACAGAACTTGGAATTACAAAGCATTGCATGGTACTGGACTCATAATGCTCAGTAATTTCACGGGCTTAAATTTCCTTCAAACCGAAATACAACAGTGCATATACTTGGCAGTAGAAATAGATGAAGCGGTGGTACCAACCCAGACGCCCTCTCGAATACGAGGGGCCTACCACTTAGTGAACGGGATAAAAGTGCTACGATTCTTCGGGGAGTAGCCCAACAGTGACTGAATATGAATATTATCAGGGCCATCTTAATGGGTCTTTTTAGAAAATAAAATAACTTTTGTTACGCCAAAGATGTTTTTGTTATTTGAATTTAAAATTGTATTTATAAGTATAGGTTTTGCCATTTGGGAGCCCCACTAGGACCAGTGGCCGCGGTTTAATTTTTATTTGAGTCTCTCCCGTGACCACGAATGCTGAAAAGATTTCGAAACGTCGGGACTAAAATAAAAATTAAACCGCGATAAAATCTGTATAAACTAGTTTTATTTCAATGTGTAATATTCGCGTAAACCTAAGAAATCACTTTATTTTTTTAATAAATGCGTAAAAAAAATATGTTTACCGCTTAATATAACCCAGGTATTAAACATTCAAAGGCAACACATTCACAAACAAAGTCGCAGGTGACAAACATTCTAGTGTTATAAACAGTTGCAGACATTCCCCGGGCGGTTGTCGTCTGTCGATGTTTACACGAAAAGCGTTATATTTAGATTATTACTGCGAACTGTAATCAAAATGCTGACGGTATGTGTAAATTTCCATCAGGCTGTGTAAACATGTGAAAATACACAAATTGATTTTCATGTCTGTGTTGACAAACACCGTGACCGAGAGATGACGTGAAGCTGCGAGAACACAGGTCAGCAGGCCAATTCTCGTAATTTTAAATGTTAAAAATATCATTCCGATCTAGTCTCAGCGTCAAGAAAGTTGCAAATGGCATTCTCTTAAACCAATAATCAACGTCAAATGCACCTAGCATTAGCAGTAGCATTATACCGTTTTGGCTTCAGTCAACTTTTATTCTACATTCAATCTCATTACGATCTATGTTCACATTTGAAGTTGATTATTGGTTTAAGAGAATGCCATTTGCAACTTTCTTGACGCTGAGACTAGATCGGAAAGATATTTTGAACACTTAAAATTACGAGAATTGGCCTCCATGATGTAGCTGTCATAATTGCAAAGTCCTGGATGCGATTAGCCCATGACCGTCAAAAATGGCGTGCCTTAGGGGAGGCGAAAGCCCAGCAGTGAGTGAATGTTGACTGAATATGATTATGTTTTAACAACAAATGCGAAAAAAAGCGACGAAGGATGCACCGAATATGTCTTATTAATAAATTAACAAAATCTCTGTAACACATTAATTAAGAGAAAGGAAGACAATTTATTAGTCACAGATCACAATTAATTTACAGTGAAAATCATTGATGGTTTTGGCATTTGCGCGTCGGACATTTACCTACGTTATATATTTTATGCTATCATTGCATACTGCATTACTGCATCGGTGGCGCAGTTGTAATGCGTACGCGTTACGACTGAGGCTGACGCTGGGGTCTCGGGTTCCATTCCCGGGTCGGGTAAAAGTGATATTGAGTTTTTCTATTACGAAGTGCTCAGTATCAGCCCGGAGTCTGGAATTGTGCCCGGTATGGCCATAAGCTCGCCCCCTATCACATCATTGGACGGAGATACGCTCGGCGTAATGTGGCTGTACTGGTTACACCTCTGCCTACCCCTTCGGGGATTACAGGCGTGAGTACGTATATATAGCTATCATTGCTTTCATAAGTAAGCCTAGTGTTTATACCAAGACCGCGTCATTGAAAGTAGTATTTACCGTGAAAGAAATTATCGAAGGCCAATAGCCTGTTAAAGATAAAGGAATTGGTGACGCGGAAGCCTCGGCAAGAGGGATAGATAGTGGAGATTTGAACGTTAATTTATGTATTTTTAATATAAATAAGGGAAAGGGAGGTTGACGTCAGGCAGGCGGCCGCTCGTAAAAACTACAAGCCAAATATTTTCTGTAACATATTGTGTTAAAAAGCATGCGCCGACCTCACAGCGAGTGGGATAAGGTGCGGAAGAAGAAGAAAAGAGAGAGCGAAATTATTAATATTCATGTTGATAAGTGAGCCTTTGTACTTTTTACAGAAGCTGGCACGAGTCGTGACTTTTGCCGTTTATCCTTAAAAATAATAAAATAATAGGCAGTGTAAAAGGTACAAACACCACAGAATTGCTTGTAAGAATTTCGAAACGATTTTCCCCTTTTGTCATACCTCGTGTTCATATTTGGAACACTTTAGTTCTTTATGTCTTTGGAAATCAAGCTGCACAAGGCATATCAAAATTTAGATCCAAAATACAAGCATTGAAAGTCTGATCTGAATTTCCAAGTTCGCTTGTCACAGTCGAAGATCTACGTGCAATACTAGTTTTTATTTGATGGAATATCTAAATATAAATTTTATGTTCAACACTTAAACAGAATGCACGTAGGTACCCATTCATATTGCATGACATTTTCCTTGAAACAATACGTGTTATGCCATTTTATCCGGCAAAAAAACAATGCATTACTTTAAGTACTGCATACCAATGGCAGATGATGTGTGAATTTTATCGAGAGTCCTATGATTCTTTATTCTGTCTCATGTCATCTCTCTCTACCTATTTAGGGCCTATTTCACAATGTCCAAGTGAATTTTTGAAATTACCTAGTAGATATCTTTCTTTCGGTGTATCGGTATCTCAGAGTGTGAGTTTTGTTTTTTAATGTGTCATATTTAGCATTTACTCAGAGGTGATAAAACAGATGCTAAGTATTATATTAGAACTTGCAGACAGTGTAAACAAGAGGTTGACGTCAGGCAGGTAGTCGGTCCTAAAAAGCCGAATCTTTCTGTAACATGTGTTAAAAAGCATGTTGCGCCGCGCCGCCCCACTGCGAGTGGGATAAAGGCAGGTGGAAAAAGAAGAAGAGATAGTGTAAAAACATCTGGCCAATATTTCATAATATGCCAACAATGGATTTAATGCATGTGGATATTATTTTTCTTTATGCAGATATATTTACTGTAACATTTGCGTTATTAAAATCAATATCAAAACTTATTAAGCAAATAGGCCATAAAGGGCACTTTTACACGTCAATTCCATTAATATTACATAGAAAGACTATCTGTGCTTCGCAAATACCCACAGGTCTGAGAAGACGCATCAAGAAACTCAGCCGTAGTAGGTCTTTTTTTAATAGTATACATATTTTTTTGTATTTTGGGCGTACATGGGCGGTGGAGATGATTTACCATCAGGTAACCCACTTGCTCGTTTGCCTATGCTATAAAAACCCCCTATTAGAAACTAAAGTGCAATTAAGCCTATCAGCTGATAGCTAGATAGATAGTAGCTACTAGATAGTATTGGGTGGTCTCAATAATTATGAGCTTTACGAGATATAAAGAATAAAGCAACTATTTTTTGTTTTGTTATTCACCATGTCTACTTGTTGGTCGCTGACCATAAGATTGTAAGAGCTAGGGCTTTTTCAATAGATAATTGACCACTATGCAGAGCAGATTTCCATTAGGAAGTTCTTTAACGACTTCCTCGAGATAAATAGGTTGTTAGTAGTCTATAGTTGCTCCCTCTAACACATAAATATATCAAAAATCGACTGTAGCTCATTCTATCAAGAAAGATTTCGAAATATACCTATTAAACTAAGATGAAAGGCAAATAAACTAGCTCCAAGTACGTCACGAATTGGGCGCCATTACAAACACGCAAACATTTGCTCAAAAGAAATGTAAGATATAGAAGTATAGAATGCAGTTACAACTGAAGAAATCTGTAATATGTGGATGCATTTGGCGTGAATCCAAATTATATAGCGAGACAATGAGTTTACTGTATCTTGTAGACTTGACGAAAACAAATTCCAATTATGATAGAGAATTACTGATATTTGACATGTATTATTAGCAAACACAATTTATGTTCGAAAATCACACTTTGTGCTCGGTATGGCGATAGGCTCACCTCCTATCACAACATAGAAGCGAATTGAGCTCGGCAAACCGTGGGTGCACTAATTGTAATTCTGCCTTCCCGTTCGGCATGAGCTTATCGGCTAGCGTCTTATGGCATCTTATTGCAGTAGTCACTTATTCAAATGGGTCTTCCTCATACGTCCTTGTGGAAATATTTGCAAATGCGTTTACTCAATCTTACATACGATAACCAAATGGACCTTGAAAATTCTCGCGACTACGTCATTTCCTCAAGAGAGATAAGTCGAAATATTTACAGATAACATGAGAAATCATGGGCACGAGGTTGATAGAAAGATATAATGTGATATATAAGATTTACAACGTGAATAAGTAAACATAAATTAGGCTACCAACATGAAAGATATTGATCATGAAGTAAGATAAAAACAGATACAACTCACATTGATTAGTAAAAAAGTCTTATCGTTATAATCAAATGTGATATATTGCTACAGATAAAAAAAAATACGCCTAATATTGCTACAGATAAAAAAAATACGCCTAATATTGCTACAGATAAAAAAAATACGCCTAATATTTGTAAGGATGGTATGAGATGCAAGGAAAGAAGGCTGTGAGACACATGTTCGATAGCCACACATAGACAAATATTTACATACATACATACATACGCACTCACGCCTGTAATCCCTGAAGGGGTAGGCAGAGGTGTAAACCAGTACACCCACATTTCGCCGAGCGTATATCCGTCCCTTATGTGATAGGGGGCGAGCCTATCGCCATACCGGGCACAAATTCCAGACTCCGGGCTGATACTGAGCATTTCGTAATAGAAAAACCCAATATCACTTTTACCCCCGGGTCGGGTAACGCGTACGCATTACAACTGCGCCACCGAGACAGTCAAAGACAAATATTTGTATGATTACAAAAACAATAGCTGGTCTGGGCGCTGTGAGATCGAAAGTCTTCCGTGGATTTTGATACTTATATATAACACAAGAAAATCCTACATAGCTTACTATGGAATCAGAAGTTAGAACTACGAATGTGACTGCAGATTGTATTTATTTATTAAGATATTTAAGATTAAAAAAACAAAACAAAGACTGGGGTTTAGCTAAACTAAATGATTAATAATTATACTTAAAACAGTCATCAGTTTTTTTGCTACTTGCTGCCAGATGAAAGAGACTTTTAGTCGATAAGTATTTCCTAAATCACGGTATATGAAACAGAAATACAAACTATTTATTTATTCTTACTATTCTATATATAAAACGAAATACCACTCACTCACTTTATGAAGATTTTTTGGATTTTAAGGCAGAACGGAATAGAACTGTGAAATTGAGTACAAATAATGCATTTAACAATAACCAGACACGTGTTTCATAATTATCAGAGTTGCGAACAAAATGTAATAAAAAATATAAAATGACCTGATAAAATACCAACTTGATCTATTGTAGGTTGAAGGAAATATTGAAAGTCACCACTGGGGTTCTAAAAATAGCCTGCTTATTCGTTTTGGGGTTAAATATAGTTGGCATTTGGTAATAAATTATACCCTTAGAGCGACGGGTTAATAATATCCACCAAACACAAATAACTTTTCAGCAACTGGAATTGATTTGACAGTGATGTCAAATCAAAGTTCTGTGATTTGATCAGCCTTTCAGAAACCGGGCGTTAGTATTGCCTAAGCGTGATCTCAACTCAAACACGTGTCTGCTCCACCGACTATCCGTCGGTCTCGGGTTCGATCCCCAGGTCGGGTAAAGTGGTATTGGGTTTTTCTATTACGATATGCTCAGTATCAGCCCGGAGTCTGGAATTTGTGCCCGGTATGGCGATAGGCTCGCCCCCTATCACATAAGGGACGGAAATACGCTCGGCGAAATGTAGGTGTACTGGTTACACGTCTGTCTACCCCTTCGGGGATTACAGGCGTGAGTGCGTATTACTTAAGAGTATACAATTTATGTTCATTTTAAGTGGTAAAGCCACGCTCTAGACAGTTTTTTCTGCAGAATTAATGGACCGGCTCGACCGGGTTGTTACCACTCTTACAAAACAGATATGAAGTAGTAGCTTGCTATTGCGTTTCGTACGGTGAGAGAGATATTCGAAGGCCGAATCGCCTTCCTATTCCCAATCCCTTAATTAGCTGCAAGCATCATTTTGGCGATTGCTGGCAATCATCGGACTATTGATAGTCTACATTATATTTATACTGTCCGGTATTTGAGTGGTAGAGCCACGCTGTAGACAGTATTGTCAACAGCGTGAATGGGCCGGCCCGTCCGGGTCGTTACCACTGTCTCACAGAAAACCGACGTAAAGTAGCAGTTTGCTGTTGCGTTTCATACGGTGAGAGGTATTCGGAGGCCCAATCGCCTTCCCATTCCCAATCCCTTACTCATCCCTTTACATTAAGGTCGGCAACGCGTTCATGATCCTTCAGGTATTGTGGATGTTAATGGGCGGTGGAGATCACCATCAGGTGACCCACTTGCTCGTTTGCTGGGCTTTGCAATAAAAAAACTATTAGGTGTAATTCCTTAACCGTGTCACGATAAAAAGATTAAGCGATTGAACCAAAGACTTTTAATGTATACTACTAGACGGGCTGTTTAAAAGTAAAATTGCGACACATAACGCGGAAGTTTGACAGCTCACAAACAGGGAGCACTATAGGGATTCTAGTTGAGAGTAAGCGAGATGGTCATATTGAGTTACGGTCAATTGACCGCAACTTACTGGTACAATTTCTATGTAGTATACGTTAAAGTCTTTGGATTGAACTTGCTAAGATCGGTAATCCCCAAAGGATAACGACGGTCAACAAGTGAAAGCTCGGCCGTAAACGCTATGCAAGTCTATAAAGTAACCGGTTCTAAACTCGCAAAAGTCACTGGTGCGAGATCTGCCCCCTTATGGCCGTTCCCAATATTCTGTCTATCGACAGACTTGCTTACTGGCAGTAAAATGTTGACACATATTATATGGAAGACCTGTCAAAACACTATTGACAGTAAGCAAATCTATCTTTATATACAAAATGTCACAAAAACCCTGTTGGGCGTTTTAACCGTATCACGGAATCGATATTCAAACGTAATGAAACAACTCGCGTACGCAAATTAGACTATAAAAATAATATGATTACCAGAATCATAATATAATATCATAAAAAATTAAAAACATGCTCCACAAAGCGCCTAGCATACGGAAGCCTGGTTGGCTCACGCCGACTTGTAAGAACGAGGCGCCACATAGGCCCACACCACAAGTGAAAAGTACAAATTTATTAAAGGGTTCTTATTGCCACATTCACGAAAAATGCCAACCATTATATATTTGTGAGATTTTTTACTAATTTATCTCAAATACTGGAGAGGGGCGCCACTATCAAGTTTCTGCCCCGGTTGGAAAAAAATCACATATACATATCACAGCGCGCACAAATAAGTTGAAATATAAGTTTTTTCAAATTCAAAATATTTATTGAATCCATAAAATGTCACTACATTATTTAGATTCCGTCAAAATTCTACCGCTAGTTCGGAATGCTGTTACGCTAGAGAAGAACGAGCAAGAAACTCTTTTCATAACTAGTTTACAATTCTTACAGCATAATAATGTTTTACAATATTTAATTGAAATTAGAGCAGCTCAATCAAGCAATTAAAGAAATGATATCAACGCATTGGATTAACTTGCATGGAGTAAAATTCTTAATAGTATATAAGAGTATTGTAGTCTTATATATACCAAAGATAGTCTAATACAAGAGACACTGGTATCACGACAGCATATCAGCCAAAAACACAAAAGCCGACATATAATTTTCAAATGGCTAAGCGACGACCTACTACAACCAGTTCACATTCAAAACGACGTTGGCAGACACGAGGAAAAAAGAGTCATCGTTGTAACATAAAAAAAAAATTCTCAATTAGCAAAAGGCCAGCGATGTCGCCCAGACAGAACAGATAGTTATGCACGGTCCATTTACCGGCGACGTTGCGTATAATAAAGGTACGGTATCAAACGCGACAACATTGTACCAATTTAAATGATAACGGAATGGCCAACATTATGAGAGGTAGGTAGCTAATGTCTTGAGGAAACTATTACAGTGTTTGCAATACTTTGCAATGGAAAGTGCTACCGTTTCTAGAGGCTTGGTGACAAGATCAGACGAGCTGCCTGTTCGCCTCGTCATTCAGTTGTTATAATGAATCCATCGATGGAAAATAGACTGTATCATTCACCTGCTCTTATCCCACTCGAAGTTTAGTCGGCGCAACATGTTTTTTAACACATATTACAGATAGATTTGGCCTGTAGAATTTACGATCGGCCGCCTGCCTGACGTCAACCCCTCTGGGGTATAGAAGATAGACTATATCAATAATTTCTAAGGTCGCACCTTCAATACGTAATAAGTGCAGTCTAGTAGTAACAAGATGTTATTACTGCCGACCACCGATGGCACTTGATTGACGATGTTTCTGGGTGGAATCACCTATGCCTAGTAACTTCAGTCAGCAGTTTACCGAGGCTTTCGTGTCCGGGATCATACCTTTGTCAATGCTGAAACCCGACTACTTTACTCCAAAGGATTTTACCCAAAACAAAGTCGTAGAAACGAGTGGCGCCCGCGCGTCGCCTGAGTTTATTGCTGCAGTTTTCCGCTGCTGTGTCTGGAAACGTACTTTAAGCTTCGCGACGGTACGTTATACGCAGAACCAAGCCATGCCACCGTGAAAGTGAAACAGTCCGTGCGAATAGCCGCCACTGTCCTACTTATCGACGCCAAAAACAATACACAATATACTATCTAAGGCAGTACATCGCCCAAGAGCAATGTGTAAGCCCCGTTGTGTTTCCGTTTGAAGGACATTGAAGCCAGTGAAATTACTGGCCATTATGAGACTTAACATCTCATGTTAACCTCTGAAAAGTCACGAACGCAATCCAGCGCAATGCACTGCTTTGTATTTGTTGTGTTGATTTTGTTTCTGTTTCGGATCCCGTAACGCTTGCATCAAGCTATTTCTCACATACATACATTCGCATGTCATCCCCGAAGGGGTAGGCAGAAGACCCAGTACACCCACATTTCGCCGACCGTATCTACATCCCATGATGTGATAGTGGGCGAGCCTACCGCCATACCGGGCACAAATCCAGACTCCGGGCTGATACTGAGCATTTCGAAATAGAAAAACCCAATATCACTATTTCTCACGTTGTCACAGTTATTGCTCGCGGCTCCGCCCGCGTGAATGTCTTTTTATAAAAGGTAGTTCATAACCATCATCCGAATCTGTTCAGCTGTGATTGATAACCAAACATCCAAATTCACATCACATTTATAACAGTTTAAATAATAGAATGTCTGACAGTATTAAAAACATCTATTTCGGGAACATTTTACGTAAGCATAATTATATACAAGTCATTTTAGCTTTTAAGGTAATTAATATGTGGACCAGTATAGTGTCATACTTTAATATGAACATTTAATACTGCTAATAAAATTTGTGTTACACCAAATACAACTTTTAATGAAATGCATTTGGTATCTGCTGGAATCGGCTGGATAGCGAAAACTACGTGTTCAACACCCCTTCACAGTATATTATTATCAGCACTGTATACAATCCCACTGCTGGGCATACACCCAGTTTCTAAAAGGCTGATCAAACCAACATTCAACTAACAGAACTTTGATTTTAACACCGCTGTCAAATCAATTCGAGTTGCTGAAACATTGATTAGTGTAAAAAATTATAATATTTGATGTCTCTTTAGTATCGTTTGACATACGATTTTTCATATTAATTTGAAAGTTATGTTAGCTAACATGTGTGTCAAATCAAAGGTGTTGACCACGCTTCTAGCAACTCAACTTCGACATGACATGAGATTTGACATTTGATTAGTTAATTTTACTTTGATCAGCCTTTCATAAACCGGGCGTTAGTCTACCACATTGACCTAATGCTGGTTAGTAAACAGCTTCACAGTAAAGCCCTGTTTATACGGTAGACATGGGCAACACCATGTTTTTATGAGTGGTAGAGCCACGCTGTAGTCACTTGTCTACAGCATGAATGGGTTCGATTAAAGTGTCCTCAAAGTGCGAGCTCCTGCAATACATTGAAAATCAGGACTTTATTGCATATTCATACAACTGAATTCCTACGAACTACGTCAACAGGTCCAAAATTTTGCCCAATGGTCAGTACTGTTTAGAACAATTTAAGTATGTTTTAATTGAGAATATGCTTGATGAATACAAATGTAATATGGAATATAACTGGGCCGACGACGTCAGATTATAGATGATAAGCATAACAAACACCTGTGTGTAATTGTTGACATTTCACTTGAGTGATTCGCGGTACAGTACGAGAACTATATTTTTTTTTTCTTAGATTGAATGACGAGACGAGCAGGTCGCTCGCCTGATGGTAAGCGCCACGCCTGCTCATAAACAGAAGCAACGCCACACAGAACTTTAAAGAAAGCACTGCATGACACTGGACTGCGCTCGTCACCCCGAGACATAAGGTGTTAAGTCTCATAATGCCCAGTAATTACACTGGCTTCAATGTCCTTCACACCGGAACACAACAGTGCTTACACACTGTTGCTTGGCGGCAGAAATAAACAAAGCAGTGGTACCAACCCAGCCGGTCTCTCGCAAACGAGGGACCTACCACCTTGTAGAGTAAATTGAGTTGAGTGGCGCTGTCTTCATTGGCTCATTGCTCGATTTACAATTATGACAGATTATTCTATACATTTCCAATTAGTTCCAACATTTGCTACCGCCAACTTATTTTTTTTATAGCATAGGCCAAGCAAACGAGCAAGTGGGTCGCGTGTTGGTAAGTGATCTCCACAGCCCATGTACGCCCACAATACTAAAAGATTTATGGGTGCGTTGCCGACCTTAAAGGAAAGGGATAATTAAGGGATTGGGGAAGGAGAGGGGGTTTGGGCCTCCGGATATCTCGCTCACCGTACGAAACGGAGCGGCAAGCTGCTTTACGCCGGTTTTCTGTGATACAGTGGTAACGACCCGGACGAGCCGGCCCATTCGTGCTGTAGAGACAAGTGTCTACAGCGTGGCTCTACCACTCACAAAGTTATAGTTGCTATAGTTACTCACTTATAGTTGTTGCACTATACATTGAAATAAAGTCGAGAGTTCTACCACGGAATATTATATTTCTGTAAATGGAAGAGCCGCGCTGAAGACGCCTTTATCAACAGCAAAAAAAGGCCGGCTCTACCGCGGAAGTAACACTGCGTTACAGTGTAAGAGACATCACATCTTGCAGAGTGAGGAGTGCAGTGCTGCAGGCTACCCATGACTTTGTCACGGTAAAATCGCTAGCTAAAATATTTGTATGACAAAATTTTGTTCCTCACGTATCCGCAAGTGGCACCACTGAGTTTTTCATATAAATATCTTACGTTGTCGCTAGCGATTATACCGCGGCAAACTCGTGGTTAGCCTGCTGGTTCATGTAATAACGTGACGTAACGTTTACCATCAGACAAGCGCCCTGCTCGTCTCGTCATTCGGACGAAGAGTAAAGAGTTCTTTGGACTCGTTTAATATCTGTACAGTCAGGTGAATGAAAACAGTGCTCTTGGAATCTTTGATCATTGTATCAGCATTGCAATCGTCTTTTACCTTATCACAAGAAGAAGAGCCTCCTTGTAATATGCATACATACGCACTCCCGCCTGTCCCGAAGGGGTAGGCAGAGGTGTAACCAGTACACCCACATTTCGCCGAGCATATCTCCGTCCCATGATGTGATAAGGGGCGAGCCTATCGCCATACCGGGCACAAATTCCAGACTCCGAGCTGATAATACTGAGCATTTCGTAATAGAAAACCCCAATATCACTCTTATCCGACCCGGGGATCGAACCCGAGACCTCAGCGTCAGCCTCAGTCGTAACGCGTACGCATTACAACTGCGCCATCGAGGCAGTAATATACTTGGAAAGACATTAGGAAAACTTTACTGATACCAACATGGAAATTATGACTGATAACAATTGTTAATCCCTTGACAATCATTGTTACAGTGCAGTGCACTTTCTAATAGACGCAATACGGTATATTTACAGAACAACTTCAAGACTATCAGCCAAAGCACCATGGATTACATTGGATGTTTCAAGTGAAATTTATTCTAATGTAAACCCTATACATATAAACTAAGACTGAATTTAGAATCAAGATTCCGACCAGCTCAGCGGTACCATAAATAGATTATTATATTGGTTTAAAAATATGCTATCGATTTACGAGCTCCAGGCACGAGAATAGAATATGGTTTGGTTGGTGCACCGTGCAGGCCTCCGTTGCAATAAGGATAGTATGTATGTAGCAAATACAATTTTGCAAGGTGATAGGTCCCTCGTTTGCGAGAGGCCGGCTGGGTTGGTACCACCGCTTTGTCTATTTCTGCCGCCAAGCAACAGTGTGTAAGCACTGTTGTTTTCCGGTTTGAAGGACATTAAAGCCAGTGAAATTCTGGGCATTATGAGTCTTAACAACTTATGTCTCGGGGTGACGAGCGCAGTCCAGTGTCATGCAGCGCTTTGTCATTTAAAGTTCTGTGTGGCGTTGCTTCTGTTTATGAGCTTGCGTGGCGCTTACCATCAGGCGAGCGACCTGCTCTTCTCGTCATTCACGCTAATAAAAAATAAAAATAAAATAAAAAAATAGAGACGTTTACTTTCACGTTTTAGTTAATGAGAAAATAGCAAAAAGGCTAGAGCAACTCTTAAGGGCTACGTATGAACTGTTAAAATAGTGTAATGTGTCTATTTTCTATTACATAGACGTCATGGAAAAAGGTTTGGAACTCATAGTAGAAGCAAAGTTTTTTTTTTACATAGTATGGAAAGTCCCTCGGTCACAACGACTCTCAATCTGTAAAAGTTGTGTGTATTATAAGTTGAAAACCCCGAATCGAGGAACGTCTGGAGTTCTTCGGTGAATTTTCGGGTTATTTCCACTTTCCCTCATGTGAATGGGCCATCATGGGCAATCATGGGCCATCACATCTTAACCAAATATAGGACCACTGAGGGCATTGAGAATCGAATCGAAACCAATGAACCTATTAACAATTATAACATTCCCAGTCGTGAGAGCACAACTCAACAAAGTTTCATCGTTATTGGATGGATAAAGTAGGTGTAGGGTATGGCTATTGAGGGTACCCTATCAAGTATGGTAGACTTTATAGTGGCGTTCGATAAAAATAAGGATGGCATCTACTTTACGCCCAATTTCAATTAACGATCTTGGATTGAGTCTCCCGACCGATCCCACAAATGAGCCAATAAGAATACACTTTAAAAGTCACGCGTAAAAATTAGTTAGTTTGATTGGTCGATTTTTGGGATCGATCTGGAAAATCCAACCAAGATTGTTTATTGAAATCGGACATTCGATGGCACCTTATCAATACGCTCGCCACTACGGGGGCACAGTTCTCTCCCGACTGGCGAGGTACCCATAACTGAGTGTTATCCGTGTCCACAAGTGTTGTGAGTGACAGGACTGGGTGTAGGGGTGCAGGAGTTACAAACACGACAGCCACGGAGCACTACAATAGGAACGTAATAATAATAATACCAGCCCTGTATTATATACGTCCCACAGCTGGGCACGGGCCTCCTCTACTGAATGAGAGGAGTTAGACCTTAGTCCACCACGCTGGCCTAATGCGGGTTGGTAGACTTCACATAACTTCGAAATTCTTATGAAGAACTTCTCAGGTATGCAGGTTTCGTCACGATGTTTCCTTCACCGTTAAAGCAAGTGATAATTAACAATTAATACACACATAACTTAGAAAAGTCAGAGGTGTATGCACTTGGGGCTGGTTTCGAAACTGCGACTTTCGTCTTGATAGTCCGTACCACTCCCCGCTGAGCTATCACTGCTTCTATAATAGGAACGAATAAACAAAGAAATATTTTCTACAGGTATATAGGAAGAAAAAGAAGATAAGAGAAAGAATATAATTAGTTCCCTGAATATTCATAAAAAATCACTATATCATATTTGATAACACAGTTATTGCAACATACCGGAAAATAATTTATCAGGATAAAAAGAAGCCTGAATAGTTCAGATATGTAGATGGAATCTTAATACCTTCGTAATCAGTTTCCACATTGATAAATACAAATGTAATTTTAAATTACAACCGATAGTAGAGGCGGGCAGAGATAAGATAAACCGTGCGTGTTCGATGCGAAGGTCAAAGACACGGCTCACCATAGGTATCAGGAAACACTTTCGCCACATGACATGGTCATTTTGTGGAGGAAACATAGGAGCTCACCCCGGAGAGATAGGCAGAGGTGCAACTACTGCACGTTCGCCGACACTGAGCTTATTTCCGTCTTAGCTTTAGACGTAGGACTCCCCCAAGTGACGACAACTATCCAGTTCTTATCCAGCCCGCATCAATCCAATACGGCGTGAATTAGTCAAAGACTTTAATGTATACAGTATACTACTAGACAAGCTGTGCGGTACATAGGAATTGTGCCACTAAGTTACGGTCAATTGCACGTAACTCAATATTACCATCTCGCTTACTCTCAACTAGAACCTCTATCGCTCTCCCAGTCTGTGAGCTGTCAAACTCCTGCGTTATGAGATACAATTTTACTTCTAAACATCTCGTCCAGTAGTATACATTAAGACGTATTCAAGAAGTCTTTTCTGTGAGACTTCTGTTCAGTGGTCACTGGTCCCAGTGGTGTACAAAAATCGCCCCTATGAATTCGCAAGCGCTACGACGGTTCATACTTTCATAGTAGAGCTACGCCCGGTTTCTGAAGGCTGATCAATGTTAAATTAACTAATCAAATGTCAAATATCATGTCAAGTCGTAATTGAGTTGCTGCAAGCGTGATCAACACCTTTGATTTGACACACATGTTAACTAACATAACTTTCAAATTAATATGAAAAATCGTATGTCAAACGGTACTAAATAGAGATCAAATATTATATTTTTTTTCACTAAATAACGTTTCAGCAACTCGAATTGATTTGACAGCGATGTCAACTCAAAGTTCTGTTAGTTGAATGTTGATTTGATCAGCCTTTCAGAAACCGGGCGTTAGTATTGCCTAAGCGTGATCTCAACTCAAACACGTTTCTTCTCCACCGACCATCCGTCGGTCTGCAGACATGCCCATCACACTTATCGGTCCAGTACTATTCTTTAACCCGTAATACATACATACATACGCACTCACGCCTGTAATCCCCGAAGGGGTAGGCAGAGGTGTAACCAGTACACCCACATTTCGCCGAGCGTATTTCTGTCCCTTATGTAATAGGGGGCGAGCCTATCGCCATACCGGGCACAAATTCCAGACTCCGGGCTGATACTGCGCATTTCGTAATAGAAAAACCCAATACCACTTTACCCGACCCGAAGATCGAACCCGAGACCTCAGCGTTGGCCTCAATAACGCGTACGCATTACAACTGCGCCACCGAGGCAGTCACCCGTAATACGTCATAGTAGAACCTCTTTCCTAGTGTATAAGGGGTTAATTTATATTTTATTACCCACAGTAACATGGCGTATGTACTGGGAGGCCGCCCTTGAGTATTCTTGAATAAGCTACGAAGGAAATAATAAAGCACCCATTCGTGTGACCTTCACCGACATGTAGTTATATTTTCCTACTTTTAATACGAGAAACTCAACTTTCGAGGATTATTGCTTACCGAAGTACATCGTATTGAAAAGCAGCACAATTGTCTGTCAGATATTTTTTTATAGCAAAAGCCTGCAAGAGAGGAACTCACTCGTCTAATAGTTAGCGTCACGGCGGCCCATAAACAATAGCAAAACCACTCAGAAGTTAGATATAAGATTCATTCATTGAGTCTCATAATGCCTAGTAACTCAACTGGCTTCAATTTCGACTTGCTGCCCTCTTCTCTTCTTGTTTATAAGGTTCGCTTTTTGTAATAGTTCCATCGGCAATCGTGTCATTACCAGCCACCGTGGGCACCGAGTACACTTAGAAAATTCACAGAAAAAGACTACGAAATCAACTGTGGCGAAGGCATTGTATTCAATCCCGGAGAGGTATTTTTTGCAGAAGAAGACCTAACCTAATCACGATGAGATTTAAAGAATCTCGTCTTATATCTAGCTATGGAAAGCTGATAACATACCCTTATTTCCTAGGGCACTAGTTTGATTCGCGACGCGACGTGGCGTGGTGTGGCTAGCCATTTTTTTGCACTTGGCCGTATATTATCTGGTTCACAAGAAGGTAAATCTTTTTATTTATTATTATTAAAAAAAGCTTGAATAACGAGACGAGCATGTACCGCTCGATGGTAAGCACCACGCCTACCCATAAACAGAAGCAGCGCCACACAGAATCGCCAACTCCTAACGTTGGCGCGAGTGTTGAGTCCAATGTTATTTTCTAGATCCACAGTGTTGTGGCCACACTAGGCAAACAGTGTTGTGGCCAGTGTGGGCATCAACATATGGAGACAGAGTAAGTATAACTAACTCTTGTCATGCCCAACTATACATTCATATAAAACATGAGTAATGCGTCGGTAGCGCAGTTGTAATGCGTACGCGTTACGACTGAGGCTGACGCTGTCGTCTCGGGTTCGATCCCCGGATCGGCAAAAATTTTATATTGGGGTTTTCTATTACGAAATGCTCTGTATCAGCCCGGAGTCTGGAATGTGTGCTCAGTATGGTGATAGGCTCGCCCCCTATCACATCATGGGACGTAGATACGCTCGGCGAAATGTGGGTGTACTGGTTACACCTCTGCCTACTCCTTCGGGGATTACAGGCGTGAGTACGGTTCATAATAACTTATACATGAGTTTTATTTTCCTTATATTTTTACAGTTAATAATCAAGTGTTATTTTCCTTTTTATTTTATTACTACCTCACACAGTTTCATTCAGGTGACACACCAAGGTCTAAATGGCATACTTGTTCCACAATAGGGTATTTGAATATGTCTAATTTTATACATTATTAGCCTTTGCTCGCGGCTCCGCCCGCGTGAACGGCCTTTACCTTGATAATAAGTAGCCTATGTTACTCAGTATGTAGTGCTCAATGTAGCTTTCTAACGGCAAAAGAATTTTTGAAATCGGTCCAGTTGTTTTTAAGTTTATTCATTACATTTAAAAACAATGACTGCCTCGGTGGCGCAGTTGTAATGCGTACGCGTTACGATTGAGGCTAGCGCTGAGGTCTCGGGTTCGATCCCCGGGTCGGGTAAAGTGGTATTGGGTTTTTCTATAACGAAATGCTCAGTATCAGCCCGGAGTCTGGAATTTGTGCCCGGTATGGCGATAGGCTCGCCCCCTATCACATCGTGGGATGGAGATACGCTCGGCGAAATGTGGGTGTACTGGTTACACCTCTGCCTACCCCTTCGGGGATTACGGGCGTGAATGCGTATGAATGCGTATGTATTTAAAAATACAAATCTTTCCTCTTTATAATATTAGTGTAGAATTAAAAGAAATTGTTTTGTGAACACATAATTAAAATTGAGTGAAAAATTAGGTTGCAGTTCATGTTTTAAATATTGGTATGAACCAATATTAGGGTGAAATGGTTCCTTTAATGTGAGCCGATCACCCGTCTGTGCAACTTGCAGGCGTCCCCACCATAAATAAATACAATGAACCAATATTTGAAAAATGAAGGTGGAAAAATGTCACTATATCCTTTATATAATCTTTTTTCTATCATTTGACAGCTACTCCTTGCAGCTAATTTAAATGGCTTCTAACTTATTTATTTTTGACTTTATAAATTCTTTCGATGATAGATTTTGGGGAATATAACTTATTGTTTAAAATATTAATAATAGAGTGAAATACTATTGTACCCTATTGTAAAAAAAAATGTACCTTCCAACATTTAAATTACTTATCTCTACTTTATTTGGTAAAATTGACCTAGGAAAAATAAATATAAGTAAGTGTCTATGATACTTATCATGATTATTCCATAATTATAATCTAGTTTATTTCAACTCATAGTTATTTAATTACAATCAAATAGACGAATCATTACAATATGTATTTAACAATCAAGTTTATTTTCTGGCTACAATTTTGTTTTAGTTAACTCATTAAAAACATATGGACATGCTTCTACCCCTTAAATGCCATAACCGGCACTTATGATTCTAAATTCAAAACTATCAAGATAATTATCATGGTTTATTTATTTATCAATTATATTTATCAATGATATGGCCTCCCCAGAGTGGATGAGAGGTGGCTGGTCTTAAAAACTACAAGCCTAATCTTGTTCTCTCCTAAACAAAAGCATGTTGCACAGACCCCACTGCAAGTGGGATGGGGGTAGGTGGAAGAAGAAGAATTGCTTGGAACCCTGATAATATTAAATTAATAATCATATTTACATAAATGAATTGAATTGAAATCTTTGCTGAGTCAGTGTGATAAAATATTTAAATTATCTGATTATAATGATGATTGATTATTTAAGTAATATGTTGAATGTAACATAAAAAACATACATACATATTACTAAAAGTATATGTATCAGATAGTAATTTTGCTAATTAAGTTGTCTTTAATAAAATATGATTTATTTGATATGAAGAAAGATGAAATATGTTAATTTAATATTAACTAATTATAATATTGAATTAACTCAAATTGCTTATTTATATTACAACTACTTCAAATGTTCTGTTTAATTCAAGACATGGCTTATATATGTGTGGTATTTTTTTAAACTAGTAGCATAAGAAAGGTGTTGTTTAGTTCAAGAAAATGTCTTGAATACTTTTATTTTCTTTGTATGAGAGTAATAATTATAACACAATTTACTTACTCATTAATATACTTAATCGTACTGTAAATAAAGCATAAAGTTAACTCACTGCAAATATAGTGTTCTGCAGACCAAAAGGTATTGGTGTGAGGCGTGCAAAGAACACAATCTTGAAGGCTTGTGGGCCAGCGATCACTTTGAGGAGCGCCCGCGCCGTCTCGTTCTGCAGCAGTCGGTCCAGCGGGAGGTAGCTCCGCAACGCCTTCAACGTAAAATGGGCCACCGCCACTCCAAAGTTCGCACTCACTAACACCGTACCCAATCCCTTCTCTATGCCGAATAAATAACCACTCGTTATTATCAACACCAAGTACCCGATCGTCACTGGAAAACTCACCAACAAAAACAATCCCATAAAGAGCAGGAATATTATCCAAGGGTCCCGCGCGTCCACCCATAAAAGTATCGAATTTAAATACTCCTTGAAGAAGTACAACACTAACACTAAACATGTGAGCAATAATATCGATACCACTATGTTAAATAAATAACTGTACGTCGTCCTATTGTTAATTTTAGCCCATAAACTTTTCTTTCTTGTGGCCGCGACGGGGTCAGGTTGGCATTCCTCTACGTCGACAGTCTCCATGGTTTACGTTCGTTAAAATTAAACACTGACTGTTTTTAGGGGTAGTGTACAGATTTTAATTGAGTTACGACCGCCATGGCCTAACTTCAAGTACTGTTTATTTCAACCTCGCGTATTATATGGCTACGAGATAACACGACACAACCAACCACACCGAATTGTAGCCATTGACAGATTGATTTTGACAGAACTCGGCTATGTTATTTGGGAACTGTCAAAACTTGTAATGCCCGCTCTACACTCAGCCCACGAACAGCGGCGCGAACTTGACGCGACTGCGCGGCGTGTTACCATGAGTCATGACTCATGACTCCACATTCGCAATTATTCACAGTAAAGTTTGTACCGTTTAAATGGAGGTCGAAGTAGCTGGATCCCTCACAAAACGGTGGAGAAAAAAAGATGGTGGATGATGGACGAATACTCAAGAAATTGCATTTCCATCTCGTTCGTCCACATTACGCTTATTTTTTTGTGACACGTAAGATTCACGGCTAGCTTTCACGACGGCTCATTCAACACTAAGCAGAATGCTAGTGTGGAGACTAAACATGTTCACGTCACGTTTGCGCTTCGCAGTCCCTTTGACGCGGGAACAAAAACCGACAAAAATTGGGGAACAAAGATTATGCGAAACGGCACTACACACTAATGTTCGCGCCTCGTCGCGGCTTTCGCGCGCTATCGGTGGCCTAAGTGTAGAGCAGACTTAACGCCAAGGCACACTAAATACACAGCCACAAAAATATGAATATATTATCATCAAATAGCTTTCCCTAAAAAAACAATATAATAAATTAATCTTATTGTTGATTTAAAAAAAGGTAGGTAAGTCCTAAGGTAAGTACGATATATTCAGATTTTTCATAAATGAAACGACATAAAATCATCTACGTGTCATCAACATTTATAACATAAGAAAGAGAAACTTAGGAATATTTACTGAAGAGAATAAGAGATGGCTTAACTCGTTAATCAATTCCAGAAATTTCGTATCTGGAACGTAGTTATGAAATTTTTGGTCGTGTGCCGTGGACGGTGTTATTTTATTGTAGAAAAGATTGTATAAAAATATACCATTGGATTGCATCGAATTAATATTTCTGACTAATTTAGTCACTATAACTATTCATTAGTTATATTTCGTATTCAGAATTTACCAGAAACAACCTAACCATGCCACCAAAGAAAACGAGCGCTGGCGGTGGTGGCAGCAAAAAGACGGAACAGAAGAAAAAGGAGAAGGTTATTGAGGTAAGATATATTGTTACTTATCCATTTGTTGACAGCCTAACAACCATTCTCTCATCTCTGTTATACCGTAAGCTACTTAAATGTATGAAATAATAAAAGATACTTTTTAGAATTTAAACTACATTGCTTGAATAGAACAAATAATTTACTGCATCAACATACATACGCACTCACACCTGTAATCCCCGAAGGGGTAGGCAGAGGTGTAACTAGTACACCCACATTTCGCCCAGCCTATCTCCGTCCCATGATGTGATAGGGCTCGCCATATCGAGCACAATTTATTGCATCTGTATTTTCAATATTCCCATAATTCGTAACTTGCAGGACAAGACATTTGGTTTAAAAAACAAGAAAGGTGCAAAGCAGCAGAAGTTTATTCAGCAAGTTGAGAAGCAGGTGAAGAGTGGTGGCATCCATCCTGCAAAGCCTGTCGATGACAAGAAGAAAGAAAAAGAGCAGAAAATGAAAGAACAGAAGGAGTTGGCTTTGCTCTTCAAGCCTGTACAGACACAGAAAGTTGAAAAAGGTAAAACAGTAGGTTGAATTTACAGTAAAGGTGTAGTTTCCTCGAATATGTTAAAATATATTATACTTTAGTATAATAGCAGCTACTACAGCAGTACATCCACATTTCACATTAATAGAATCCAATATCACTTTACCCGACCTCGGAATCGGACCCGAGACCTCAGTGTCAGCCTTGGTTGTAACGCGTACGCATTACAACTGCGCCACCAAGGCAGTCTACATAAAACAGTCCATTAATAATAATAAAATAATAATAATACTGGCCCTGTATTATATACATCCCACTGCTGGCACGGGCCTCCTCTACTGAATGAAAGGGGTTAGGCCTTAGTCCACCACGCTGGCCTAATGCAGGTTGGCAGACTTCACATACCTTAGAAATTCTTGTGAAGAACTTCTTAGGTATGCAGGTTTCCTCACGATGTTTACTTCACTGTTAAAGCAAGTGATAATTAACAATTAATATACACATAACTTAGAAAAGTCAGAGATATATGCACTTGGGGCTGGTTACGAACCTGCGACTTTCGTCTCAACAGTCCCTATGACTGCCCGCTGAGCTATCACTGACTGCAATAATACTATACAATATTTTAAATTTTATCCATTTCAGGTACTGATCCAAAGTCTGTAGTATGTGCTTTCTTCAAACAAGGTCAATGTACTAAAGGCGATAAGTGTAAATTCTCCCATGACTTAACTATTGAAAGGAAGGTAAGTTGAAGCCATCAAGTATAATTCATTGCAGATAACCAAGATATAGAAAATATTACAACAAATATTTTATTAAGTTGTAAAGTAACATAGGATATTGCTTTTTTTGTTTTCAATTTGCTCAATATAAGAAGCCCTACAATATTTTAATTGAGAAAACAATTAAACCAGGGAGTTAATTTTCCAGGGAAACTGTAAACTAAAAAACTAACGGTAAACTTTATCAGTTTTGGTATGCCTAAATGGCCTTGAACAGGCCTTAGCTGTAACATAAAACAATAAAGCAATATTTAATTTTTTAATTTGTTCCCAAGATCACAAACCTTAACCATTTCTGCAAATTGGTTATGACATAAAATGTTTAACTGGAAAAACGACGATGTAAAAAATGGCTGTTTTTTATACAACAGTGTTTTTTTTCCTATAATTCGATCAGACAGTTCACTCTTCATAATGTTCATTTTCTGTTAATTTGGTTTATTTTTAATTGGCTCATTAGTTTAATATAATGTCTTGAGAGATCATTCCTAGTGTATGAGCCAAACTGAAAGTTCCAACCCAATGAAAACTGTCTGATCGGGCCCTTAACATGGTCAAATGGATCATAAGGTGGTTCATTTTTTATATAAAATGTTTCGTTACTCCTTTGCAGGCAGAGAAACGATCCCTTTACGTGGACATGCGAGATGACGACGACAATATGGACAACTGGGATGAAGAAAAGCTCAAGGAGGTGGTGGAGAAGAAGCATGGAGAAGGAGACAAACAACGACCTACCACTGATATTGTGAGCTACTTGTGTTTTGATAAATTTAATTTATGTTCTATACGTGCATTAGGGCAAGCGCAATAGAGGATGTCCACCTACAAGATGCACCAAGGACCTGACAAGGGTTGCAGGAAGCCGATGGATGCAGGCTGCTTCCAACAGGTTGGCCTGGAAGGCATTAGGGGAGGCCTATGTTCAGCAGTGGACGTCTTGTGGCTGATGATGATGATGTTTTAGTCATTGTTTGATAACATAAAATAAGAAATTACTTATGATCATAGAATGCAACTCCCAAAATGTAAAGTGTTTAATTCATGAATTGACAAAAAGGACCATTATGAGCTCAAAAACATATAACGTTCTTCTTGCTAATATTTTACTATGTTTAATAACCTTTACAGATCTGCAAACATTTCTTGGAAGCTGTGGAGAGATCGAAATATGGTTGGTTCTGGGAATGTCCTTCTGGCACCAAATGTATATACAGGCATGCACTACCACCTGGCTTTGTACTCAAGCGGGACAAGAAGAAAATGGAAGAGAAGAAGAATGAGATATCATTGGTGGACCTGATAGAGCGTGAAAGAGCAGCACTTGGTTCTAACCAAACGAAAATTACACTAGAAACATTCCTCGCATGGAAAAAGAAGAAAATCAAGGATAAACATGTATGATAATTTAATGACTTATTGGTAAATTATTCGTTTTCGAAGCCTTTCTGGTAATTGGCACATCCATCATATCAGTTGACTTCTAAATTCGATTGAAAGTAGAGCATACAAAAATTTAATCAATTTAATAATTACTGTTGACTTTGCTGTTTAATATGACACATTGTCTACAGGAGGCGCAAACAGCGGCTGAAGAGCAACGCCGTTGCGACTTCAAAGCAGGCCGAGCCGTCGGACTCTCAGGACGAGAGATGTTCTCCTTCGACCCGGCGCTGGCGGCTGATGCTGACGACGACGGAGACGAGGCAGTCGACCTGCGGGACTACGGACACGAGGACGACGACGCCTACCGCGAGCTACAGCTCGACCTCATCGGCATGGAGGCCTCGGAGGTGAGTCAGTGGCTCTGTCCAGCTCCAGGTGTTCCACTCATTGTACCTACAATCTATATACAGTAGAATTCGGATATAACGACCTTCAAGGGACCGGCGATACTATGTCGTACTAACCGGATGACGCACAAAACGGGGGGATTATTTCTTAAGTACATACCTAACTTACGAATACATATTATAAATGCGAAAGGTATTTTAGATAATTAAAACATTTTATAAGAATCACATACTTATGCTTTATTTTAGGTCGCGCTGAAGCTTGAACCACTGCCTTAACAATGCCTTATCCACCTGCTCAAGAGCAGAAGTCCTTACGCGTTTGCATTTCAAAACATTGGCATTAAACCGATCTTATCTTTATTGTGGATATTGTAGAATGAGATACGCCAATCTCCTTTTCGAGGGTTGCATTTGATTCACCGGCTTAGAATCGGTGTAATATTGCACTTCTTTCTACCATTGTAAAACAGTTTCGCTTCACAGAACTCATTTTGTCGAGCTTAATGAACTTGTCATAACAGGTGACAAACGCTAACTGTGATTTACGCGCGCCAATAACGAGAGGTGAAGCGTACGGGGCGGAATGAATTGGGGCGCCGGTTGTGTAAACAAAACATTGCGCGTCGTTTTAGCCGGACGTATTATTATAAATAATGGTCGCTATAAGCAGTTGGTTGCTTAAACCGGAGTCGCACTAAACGGTTATATTTTCGCAGTAACTAATATTGAAACCTAACTTGAGTAAACATATCGTCGCTAAAACCGGTTAGTCGTTATAAGCGTAGTCGTTACATCTGAATTCTACTGTATATAAAAGCGAAATACCACTTACTGATTAATCACGATTTCTCCCACCAAATCTAGGGATAATTCCCGTAAGTTGGGAACACTATCTGTAGTTCCTTTTCACAGTAACTTGGTACATCTAGGAGCCCAGGAGTGGTACTTATTTTTTTTTCAATATGACAATATGCGGTTTGCGCATCTGCCAGTGTCAAAGTTTTCTAAGATTCTCAGTACAAATATAATTATAATTGAAGTGAAACTTCTTTATCGGCGTATGGGAGAAATTTTATAGTGTAACGTTTTTCTGTTACGCGCCATCTTTAATTTCTGGGTAACATTTTTCCGTTACGCGCCATTTTTTTTTCTGGGTAACATTTTTCCGTTACGCGCCATTTTTTTTTCTAACATTATTTTTAATTCAAATTTATTATTATTATTATTATTATTATTATGTTGTAATCAGGCAGGCAGTTTGTGCAACTGATGTGCCTGTATCCTGAAGATCTCCACTATGCTATCACTTTGAGTTGATTGTCAAGTCGGTTTTTAAATTGGTTGACACTTTCCGCCGAGACTACGTCCTGTGGCAGCTTGTTCCACGCTCTTACCACTCTGTTTGTCAGAAAGTGCATGTGAGGTTTGTTGTTGGATAAGGTGGTGTACAGTTTTTTGCTATGACCTCTGAGACGAGTATTGGTGTCTTTATTCAGCAGGTTGTGTAAACCCTGGATGTCATAATGTCCATTCAATATTTTGTAAGTCTCAATTAGGTCACCGCGATGTCTGCGATCCTTTAGAGTTGTTAGTTTTAGCACTTCAAGTCGTTCCTCATAAGGACGGTTTTTCAATAATTTGGGTACCTTAGTGAAGCTGCGTTGTACCTTCTCTAAAAGCTCAATGTCCTTAACAAAATACGGATTCCAAACTTGAAAAGCATACTCAAGAATTGGTCTAACAAATGTTTTGTGGATCCGCAACATCATTTCTGGAGTTAAAATCCCAAAAGCTTTCCTGACTAGATAAATAAGACTTTTGGCTTTCTTGGTGATCGATATAATATGTTCTTCCCATTTTAAGTTTTCAGTAATTTTCACTCCCAGGTCAGTTTGTACCCTAACTTCCATTAGCTGAGAATCATTTAGTTTGTATGATAAGTGAGGATTTTGTTTGCCTATATGCAATACAGTACATTTTGAGACATTCAAATCTATAAGCCATTCCTTCGACCAGTTCGCTATTTTGTTCAAGTCATCTTGAAGACGGTTGTGGTCCAATAATGGGTTTGCAAAAATCTTAGTGTCATCTGCAAAGATGCTAATTTCACAATTGACGCATTTGGGAAGGTCAAAGGTATAGATTATGTACAGTACTGGGCCAAGTACTGATCCCTGAGGAACACCACTGTGTATTTCTCTTGGGTCCGACATTGTATCACCAATCCTTACTTGGAATGTTCTGCCTCGCAGAAATGCCTCGATCCAGTTTAATAGTTTACCGCGTATTCCCACATGTTCCAGTTTTTGTAGGAGCCTTCTTATTGGGACTTTGTCAAAGGCTTTTTCATAGTCGAGGTAGATTACATCAATAGGATCTTTGTCGTTAAAGGAGTTTGTCCATGCAGACAGGCATGACAGCAAATTAGATATGGTGGAGCGGTGAGGGCAAAAACCATGTTGTTGTTGTGGAATAACTTGATGAAAAGTAAAGAATTCTCTTATGTGTTTGACCACGATTTTTTCCATAACTTTGCTTAATACACTGGTCAGGCTTATTGGTCGGTAATTAGCAGGTTCCAATTTACTTCCTTTTTTGAAAATAGGTGTCACATTGGCAGTTCTCCACAGGTCTGGTAAAGTACCTGTTTCGTATGATGTCTGCATTAATGTTGCTAGGTAATCAGTAAAGTCACATTTTTGAATTATTGTTACTGGGATGTTATCTGGTCCAGGTGATGAATCCGGTTTCATTTCTTTAATCGCAAGTTTTATTTTGTCTTGGGTAAACAATAAATCTTCGATGGAGTCCTCCACCCTGTGGAGTGGATCTAGGGTAGGTAATTGATCTTGCGGCTCTATTTGAAAAACACTTACAAATTGGTCTGCAAATGCTTTAGCTATTTCATTTGGCTGAGTAACGGTTTGACCTTGGTAGTTGCGTAAGACTGTTGGTATGCTGACCTTAGATGTTATTTGTTGTCTAATATAAGAGAAGAATTTCTTTGGACCAGAATTTATTAATGTTGTTTCGTATGTCATACGGGCTGTCCTATTTAGGTTCGTTAATTTATTGTTTGTCCTTCTGTAATCTCTATAGGCATCATCTAGTCCAGTCAATACGTATCTATCCCACAATTCAAATTTCTGCTTCATTAGTTTTTTTGTGTTATTACTAATCCACGGTTTATTTGTGGGATGGTGGACTTGACTTGTTTGCGGTACATATAAATTTATTGCTTCTCTGAGTGCATTTAAAAAGATGTTAAATTGGCTATTTGCACATGTTATGTTCTTCATACTTCCAGGCAAGGTAGTATGAACCCTTTTGTTAATTTTTTCATAATCTGCTTTATTGTAATTGAGTTTAAGTGTTATTTTTTTATTATTTCCTTGCGATTGAATTTGAATTGCTGCCATTAAGCAAGAATGGTCACTCTTGCCAATCGGAGCTTGATGTTCTACATTAGCTATAAGTGAGTTATCGTTAGTTAGGATCAGGTCTATGCATGACGGTTGATTTCCTTGTCTGAATCTGGTATGTGTACTCACTAATTGTTCCAGATTACTACCTTTGTACCATTGTATAAAGTTGTTTTCTATTGGTGTTACATATCCGCAATTTTCTAGTGGCCATTTCACCCCTCCATAGTTGAAATCCCCTATTACAACAATTGTGTTAACTTCAGCGATACGGGTAAACATTTCAAATAAAGCATTATCTTGGTCTAATGTTGAGTTGTGTCCTCGGTATAATCCACATAATATAAATTTGTTGCTTCCGATTGAGACGTCGAGCCATAAGCACTCCGAGGCCTCATGTTTCTTATTGCTGTTGGTATTCAATTTTGTTATCATAAAGTCAGTTCTGTTTGAGGCATATATTGCCACTCCACCACTTCGTTTGCCAATTCTATCATCTCGGTATATGTCGTATCCTGGTATTTTGATCATTGAGTCGGGTATATTAGGCTTTAGCCATGTTTCAGTAATTATAATAAAAGTAGGTTCTAAAGAGTTCACTCTAGCAATAAATAAATCTAATTTGGATGTGACAGATTGAATATTAGTGTATAAAATAGTAATTGTAATAAGTGATGATGGTATTTGAGTTCTTAGAGTATTCTTATTATTATTATCACTTCCGTTGCGTTTGGATGTGTGCTTATCATAAATATTTAGTTTTTTTGGTTAATTTTAATAATTGTTGGATGTCCGTGAACATATTTTATTGTGATGTCCTTCTCTCCCTCGCTAATGCGTTTATTGAGTTGTTCTCGCAGGTATTTTAAGTACTCTCTCTGCAAGGGTGTTAGGTCTGCTGAGATTGATGAAGGTTTATTTAGTTTGACTTTATTGCGCAGTATTTCTATTGCATCACTCCTACTATTTAAAACAACCTTGACCGGGCGTGGCCTGGCGTTCGCATCAAGCTTGCGAGCACCAAGGCGGAAAAGCTTTATTTCACCACAGTTCACTTTGGTAATAGTTTTTATTATGGCCGTACATTCCTTTTTATCATGCTCCTTTCTGCTGTCTGCTACAGTACTGGTCGATTCTGGTATATCATACATGATGACGTTATTAGCCCTATTGGCCCTCTCTGATATCTCCTGAATAGCCGACTCAGTTGCGAGCATGTTCTGCCGCACGCGTAATAAATTAAAAATTATTTTCTATTTTAAAGTGAAACTTTTATTAGATCGTCTCAAAATGTTTGGCCTGTGTGTTGCATGTCGCGTGACGGTCGGCCGCGGAGTAGGGATAAAGTGAAAGGCGCTCGCCAGAGCAGCCAAGGCCAATATGGCGGCGCCTATAGTTCGCACGCTATTTTGTTTTGTGGAGGAACGGGTGCTAAATGTTCGGAACTTGTATATATACTAATCGTCGCGCAAACTTTGCTAGCGCGATTCAGGATCTGGTTAATGTTGCATTGTGCGGTGCGCGCTGCCGGTCAGGTACAACATCCGCCTGACTGAAGATCTCCCCTTCGCCAGAGGAACATTTAGCACCCGTTCCTCTACAGTTTGTTTTTGTTAGTGTTTAATGTAATAATATTTCAAAAAATTTTAGTTAAATGTCTATAATGGGAAAAAAAGTTTCACTTCTATCGGCAGTCCCCAAAGACTGCCGCACATGTTTTTTTAGTGTAGTTTCCCGCCATGTCTATGTAATTTTTTTTCCCATTTATGGCTTAGAACTGTTAATTTAACCAATGTCAAGTTTTTTAAATATTTCAACAAAATACACGATTGTGGTACATGAAACACGAGTGCTACCAATTTCAAG
The DNA here is from genome assembly GCA_905332985.1 of Mimas tiliae. Classification (NCBI taxonomy): domain Eukaryota; kingdom Metazoa; phylum Arthropoda; class Insecta; order Lepidoptera; family Sphingidae; genus Mimas; species Mimas tiliae. The sequence goes on from HG995249.1 coordinate 2,377,425, forward strand.
GTATTGACGAAGTTTTTGTGTTAATTCCTTCTAAAACGATGCTTCTTAGATGTTTTCCTGGAAGTGGATCTCACAGACAAGGTCGATCAATCCGTTACAACGAAATTCCTTCAAATTCGCTCATTTAAAAGTTTGCATACACTTTTCATCATGGCAAACCCACAGCACTTTTATACAAAAAAACAAAACTTTACTAGTTTATGAAATATAGTTATGTCATTTACCGGGATAAATAGCCTATGTCACCCGGGGATAGTGTAGCTTCCCAACAGTGAAAGAATTTTTCAAATTGGTTCAGTCGTTTCGGAGCCTATTCAATGTAAACAAACAATCAAATCTTTCCTCTTTAAAATATTAGTATAGATTGAAAATAATTGACCGACTGTACTACATTCCTATATACTTATTTTGTCTGCAATAATTATTCTCGAATTAATTACTATTTTCTAGGCGGACGACACTGGGACCAAAGCAGAAACAAACCGACTGCAGCGGCTTAATGAAGGCCTGGAGAATGGAGAGGATGAAGAAGAGACATCCCAAGAGCCAGCTGCCGTGCCCATCAACGAAAACCTGTTCCTTGATGAGGATCTCGATGAGGAACTTCAGAACCTGGATCTGGAAGACTAGGCTCAGTGTTGTGCTAGACGGCGTTTTGTGTCAAATTTGACTTTATCAATAAGAACATTTCGGTGTTGCCAACTAGTTTACGCACATCTATAGAGTGCTGTGTATGCTGGTTTTTTGTTATACAGGTACGAAAGTCTCAGGAAATCTTTAATCCGTGGTAGACAAGGGGGCGCTGAATAGAAATTTAAAGATATTCAAATTCAAAATAAAATTTATTGGGCATTACACACTTTCGCCTAAATACTGAAACGCTACTCAACGACTGTCTAATGGCTACTTATTTTCATACAATTTTGACAGATAGGAGGCACTTACATGTTTAAGAAGACCTTAATTACCGAGTTGCGTTTCAGTATTCTGGCATAAACCTGTTTATGAAACGTCAATTCATATGAAAATTTGACATATATAAATAAGTTTAGTTTTTCTTGAGCCGACATATTAGTGTCAAAACAAAATTTGTGTAAAATTTAATTTCGTTTAGGACCAATTTTTTCAATCCCACGTAAACATTACTCATCAGACAAAAAAGATGGTCTTACTAAATTGGTTATTTAATAGATTATTTGGGAGATAACATTTATTCGGACATAAGCAATGAAGCCGTTATATTTATTTAAACTAAAACCTTACGTAAATAAAATTATTATTAATGGCAGTAAATTGATTTGTTATTTTCTATTTATTGCTTATTCCGATACTGATTATTATTGCATTGGTTATATAGTGAATTAAAAATAAAAAAAACAAGCGTAAGCAGCGCCCCTAGCAGCATAAATGAGTTTTAATCATGTCTATTCAATACGGCCTATAGAATTTCAATATTGCATATTATCAAGATGGCCGGTTCGGCAATACATGATTAGCTGAATCGACTTACGCAAAAAAAAACACTTTTTTTAAAAATTTCCATATAGGTAATTTGTCTTGAGAAATTTGAAATAAAACGCAAATTTAAATGAATGTTATATTTATAAAATTGTAAATAAAATAATTAATTTTATAACATATGGTGAATGTTTATTTATCGATGGTCAACCATCTTGCGGGATTCTCAATGCTGATCTTGTCTATGGTTGCTTGGTCGAAGCCCTTCACTTTCATTTTAGGAAGGACAGTCCTTATGATGTGGGAATAACCATGCCCACCGTAAGCAGCCTGTAACCACGAAATATCAGTTATAAACAGCGGGTCTTACCAAATGTAGGCCTGTTTATGTAACTAAATAATCTGTATACCAAAAACGAACACCCAGTTTTAATAAGGTGTCATCAGAGTTGACGGACAAAGGGACCAGACTGAATTTGAAACAATTTAAAATCAACCTTAATGGCCTTCACATAAGGCCGTATTTAAGGTAAGAAAAACAGCCACATTGCTTTTCATCATACTTATTTCAGCCAAAATCGATAATCATGCAAATAAAGTGGGTAATTTCTATTGTTAGAAAATTAATCTAAACTACATAATTTCACTCCATCCTGCTCTATATGAAGTTCGTCTTCCTAAAATAAAGCTTTATTCAACACCATTGGTGGAAGAAAATAAATTCTAAATTCAATATCGAACACAGACATCTTGCCAGGCAATTATGAGTGGTAGAGCTACACTGTTGACAGTTTTGTCTACAGCATGAATAGACCGGCTCGTCCGGGTCGTTACCACTGTCTTACAGAAAACCAGTGTAAAGTAGCAGCTTGCTGCTGCGTTTCGTACGGCGAGTGAAATATCCGAAGGCCCAAATCCCTTAATTATCTCTTTCCTTTGAGGTCGGCAACCCACCCGTGATTCTTTTGGTATTGTGGGCGTACATGGGCGGTGGAGATCACTTACCATCAGGTGACCCACTGGATCATTTGACGGCCTAGGCTATAAAAAAGAAGGCTCAGGTCATACTCACAGAGGTCATACTAAAATTGTTTTTACTATTGGCCGTTCCCTATATTCTATCTATCGACAGATTTGTTTATTGTCAATAGTGTTTTGACAGATCTTCCATACAAAATGTGTAAAAATTTTACTGCCGGTAAGCAAATCTGTCGATAGACATAATATTGGGAACGGCCATATAAAAATACTAACCAATCGATGCTTGGTGTGAATATCGTGCGACATCAGAACTCTATCCGCTTTGCCTTCATCCACGAGGAGTTTGACTTTGTTGATCCGCTGGCCGTCGGACGGCATGTCGAACGCTTCGTTGAGTTGGTAGTACGACACTTCCACACCGAACAAATCGAACTGGCAATAGGTCCCCAGCTCGGAGAATTCAAGTAAGGTTGCGTCGTTCGCTAAAGTCCCTAGATAATTTTGAAAATAGGTTGAATAGGGTAGTTAACTTATTTTTTTTTTACATACGGACTCACGTCTGTAATCCCCGAAGAGGTAGGCAGAGGTGTAACCCACATTTCGATATCGTATCTACGTCCCATGATGTGATAGGGGGCGAGCCTATCGCCATACCGGGTACAATTCCAGACTCCGGCCTGTTACTGAACTTTTCGTAATATAAAAACCCAATACAGTAATACCCCGTTATGCGCGGTTTCACTATAACGCGAATTTAAAATTTCGCACTCAAATGCCTCGCATTACGCGAAAGAGTGCGTTTAAAAACATAGCATAGTATAGACAATAATGATGACTGTGTCTTGACCGTGTGTCAAACAATTAAAAACAGTGTTGGGTGTTATGAACGTATTTTACAAGAACGTAAAAAAAACGCTACCCAAAAGACAATAGATGTATTTTTCCGTAAAAAATAATTAATAGTGTGTATTGCATAAAGTGTTCTTAGAATTAAAGTGATTGATTAAAATGATTCGTATTTTTTTGTACATATTAAATTTTGACTATGTTTAATCACAAACCTCGACATACGCGAATTTCAGTTACCGCGATTTTTTCCGGAACGTATCCTTCGCGTAAAGCGGGGTAATACTGTATCACTTTACCCGCCCGGGGATCGAACCCGAGACCTCAGCGTTAGCCTCAGTCGTAACGCGGACGCTTTACAACTGCGCCACCGAGGCAGTTAGGCATTTTTTTTATTATTTATATAAATCAACCATTTCCCAAAACGTATTACTTATAGAAAGAAATTTATAAATCCGTCTAAAAATAAATAACTTAGAAGCTATTCCCAATCTGGTGGATAGGTACTTGATCCGTATAAACTAGTTTTATTTCAATGTGTAATATTCAAGTAATATGAAAAAGAAATCATTCTGATTTCTTTTTCATATTACTTTTGTTGCGTATAAAATTCTACATAAAAAACTTTTAACTTTTAGTCTTTATTTCGTTATTATAATATGTTAAGAGGATATAAACGGAGGTAGACAGTATTTAAACAGATGTTCTTGAACAGATGATTTTTTGTAATCTGCAATGCTAATTTCGGGTTTTGGGCAGGCCCGGATTCAGTCGGAGGCATGAGGGTATCATGGGTATAACATTTAATTCGTGCGTTCAAAATACTACCTACACAGTAGCCGGCGGCGCTGCCCTAGGAGTTCGAAGGTTTTCAATAAATCGTTAATTGTCAATGAGTTTGGGTCACAAATAATATTACCTACTTACGTAAAGTTTGAGTGGCATAGAATAAAAAAGTCTCGTAGTTCTGGGTAAACACGATTCAGGTTTTCGTAATATGATTATTTTTGTGATTCACGAATCTATTCTATTGGCTTATTATTTTTATGCACCTCCGGGAACTAAGTACGTAGGTACCTACAGTGCAGTCGTCGACATTGCGTTCCTCGACGGTCGTCAGAATTATGCCAAGTGAATTATTTCTACTAGACAATTCTCACCAGAATTTCCTCTATCCATCGACTGGTCATGTATCAAGTATTTCGTTAAATAATATTTTCTACTTTTCATAGTACCTTGAATAGAACTTACGATCCAAATGCGACATGACACATTTGTCAGCGCTGCCTCCTGCCTCCAAGTACAAGCGCACGATCTCGAACGGCGCCTCAATCTCACGGTGAGGGTGGAAACTCACACCGCAGCCGATCTGCTTCTGCAGTTCACCAGCAGCTATTATAGCTCTGCGTTCGAAATCTAGACAAAGATACAAAGTACTTATGAGTTCTGCAGAACGTACAGACAATGATACAGCTTGAATGGGTATCGAGGTCGACCGAGCTGATGCCAAAATATACGTAAAATCACAGAAGATCCATTTGGTACTGTCAGTGCGATCTAAATTCATTCCTTTAATCATAGATTATTATTCCTTTAAAGAACAGCAATGCACGATTCTCTGGCAATGGACTGTGGTGATCATTTACATCTCTAAATGATCTATAGGTCATCTGACTCATTTGCTTATTTGCGGTCATATGTCAAAAATCAATAAGTTGGTAGGGCTTTTGTATATCCTCAATGACATATCAAAGAGAATTCACCAGTTACTAAAAATATGGCTCACCTCTTATAGGCCAGACACTGGCAATTTCTCCCATAAAGCCAGCCTTCACGGTCTTATTGTCGACACAACCCTCTGTCAACTCTTGCAGCATGTGATTGTACATCTGTTCCGTTGTGGTGCCCTTGTCAGCTTCCTCCTGACACCGCTCAATATAGAAACCAGTGCCTGCTACTATACGAACTCCAGTCTCTTGGGACGCTTTCTTATAGTACGTCACGTCACGTTTCAAACCTGTCGTGGAGTTCTCAACGAGGGTACCTGTGAAGAGCCAACGCTGTCTTCAATGACCAATGATTAAAGAATTTATAGATATATTTTTATTTTCAGTTTCTGTGATTTTCCTAGGCATCTTATTCATTTTTTTTTTAATACAATTCCGATTGACGAAAATGTATACTTTACGAAACTATATTCAGAAATGTTACTGGTAGTCGATTAACAAGGCGTACACTTTTAGCAATTTTACGTAGGTAGGTACGCACAGTTTAACTTTTAGACTGTAGTCAGGCGCGGCCAGAGGCAAGGGAGGGCAATCCGAAAACATTTACTTACTATGTAAAGTTGCTGCTCAACTCATCAAAAAATGACTGCCCACCCTCTCAGTGAGATGCTGCATCCATACTTGATTTGTCAGTTTAAAATGTCCATATCTAGTCGCTTTCCTTTTGCATTAGATGTGAGAGTCTACTTCAAAACTCTCCTTCTTCCACCTGCCCTTATCCCAGCCACAGTAGGGTCGGCGCAACATGCTTTTTTAACACATGTTACACAAAGATTTGGCTTGATATTACGACCGGCCGCCTGCCTAATGTCAACCCCTCTGGGGAGAAAACACCCAGAAACAAATACTTGTGAATCACACCAACATTTTATGTCGGTGCGGGAATCGAACCCGCCGCCTCTCGTTTTACAGCCACTCGCCCACTACTCCATATAGGTTGTTTACTTCAAAGCTATTTTTCCACAATCGTTCAAATTGTAAACTTGGCTAGCCTAAAGCCAGTCACGAGCGGCCTCTCCCCTATTTTCAGAAGCTAAAGAGCGGCAGACGGGAGGCGTAGAGGACCCGTGAAGAAGCTGACCAGCATGGCCAAGTATTTTTGCGCGAATTGTAAAAAAGTACTAAGCAAAAAAAAACATTCTTACCTCCACCCCATTCTTTATAATCGTGCAAATCGAGAAGCATAGCAGCTTTGGCCTCCTCGTCATTTAGGAATAAGTTATGCATTGAGCTATACGGATATTGCCTTACAGATCCGATGTTGCCCAAGTCAAATTTAGTGTCGTTAATACGTTTTATCGGTTGGTAGTGCTCCTTGTACATCTCCGAGAAGTCCATAGCCAAATGTTCATGGGTCAACGTGCGACCCAGAGTTTTGGGGTCCACATCTCCTAACACTGAAAAATATAAATTAATTAGTTATGTAAGATCAATCACACTAAACCTATGTTTCCGAGTTTTCAATTTTGAATAACGAGTCGAGCAGGTCGCTCGCCGAATGGGAAGCGCGACGCTTGTCCATAAACAAGCCACACCACACAGAACTTTGAATTACAAAGCACTGCATGCCGCTGGACTGCGCTCGTCATCCCGATACGTAAGTTGTTAACTCTCATAATGCCCAGAAATTTCACTGGCTTCAATGGCATTTAAAAAGGAACACAATAGTGATTACACACTTTTGCTTAGCGGTAGAAATAGACAAAGCGGTGGTACCAACCCAGACGGCCCTCTCGCATATGACAAACCTAAGTACCACCTTGTAAAAAAACGGTAAGTATCCAGGGATTGGAATTTGTGCCTAGTATGGCGATAGGCTTGTCTATCACATCATGAGAGGGAAATAAGCTCGGCAACACTAGTTTCACGTCTGCCTACCACTTCGGGGATACAGTATGAGCATTTATGTATGTGTAATTATGTAAGATCACATAATAAATCATTTAAGATTTTGTAGAGTCCACATAAGACCCGATAACGCCTTTTCGATATCTTGAATGATAAATATGACAGATGTAAATCTTATAATGCACGTTTCTAACGATAACGAGTAGCAATAATTTAATCATATAATAATATTAATACTAGCCCTTTATTATACACGTCCCACTGCTGGGCACGGGCCATCTGTTCTGAATGAGATGGGTTACGCCTCAGGCTATGAGAGATAATTTTAGATATTATTAGTATTTGTTAAAAAAAAAGACTGAAGTTACCAAGAAAACCTGTTTAATATAAATATATAGGTAACCGTATGATACGCTACACAAACCAGTCAATATGCAGGTACACAAATCCATGTATTATGTATGCTTACTGCACAGGCTAAACTAATTGAGTTTTTAATAATTGGTACCCATCAGTGGCGGACTAAGTTCGTCGGGGGCCCGGGGCGGAATATCTATTCGGGGGCTCCCGGTGAACTATTGTTTGCATATAGGCTTGATATTGTATGATATTTCGAGATTTGGGGGCCCGAGGCGGACCGCACCTACCGCCTCGTCTCTTAGTCCGCTACTGGTACGTTAATTATCATGCTATGTTTTGCTGGTCGGAGGGTACCTGATGCATATTTGCACACGTATGGATAGCGACTACTGATAAACACACGGTAAAAAATCCGAAATAGTGGTAAGTGGCGTTTCGGGGTCAGTGTATATCTAGTTACTTTAGGCAGGCATTATAATATTTGAACTGCACTGTAGGTTCTTACCATCAAGATATGCAGTGTATTCACTTTACCGTGCCAGCCTAAAACATGTAAGTATGGAGATTTAGACTGGCGCTCAGATCACCAGCCACTGTCCTGGCATAGTCCAATCGCGATTTTATTTACCTAGTAACTACACATTTTAAACAGATCCAAGTTTTAATATCCAACCAGGCAGATTGGTAATCTAAGTATGTATTACTTAAATATATAGATACCTTACGTAATCCTCTATTTTTAAAACATTATTAGAGTTGACCTAGTTAAAGACCAATTTGATGAGTGTTACCGAGCGGCGCGTATTTTAAAACGGTTACCGGATCCAAATGCGGCCCTGCCTAAGATGAATCAACAAAAAAACTCAATTTTTCAATTTTAATTAAGTAGTTGAACGAGGATAAATTTTAATAACCTAGAGAAGTGTTATTCTATTATTTTACGCAATATGTAGATGAAAATCATTTCAAAAATTAAAAAGTTAAATTAATTGTATTCTCTACGATCTTCGAATAAACACAAATAGGTGCCTACCTACAAGAAAAAAGTGGCTCGGCAGTGTTTAACTATAATAATCAAATTTTATTTGTAAGAGAAAGGAACGATGAGAAGAATAGTGATGGATGACGGAGAACTTCTAACCCCAGCTCTTGTAGCTTGGAGATAATCTGATATGCAGTATAGGGTCGGGTTATTTCATGCCGGAGCGCGGGGACGAGCGATTGGCCGAAGTCGGCTGCAGATGTGCGAGCTTCTCCATTAAAACACAATGATCATCCGCCCTCCTCACCAGACCTTGCGCCTAACAGACATCTCCTTTTTTTCGGCGGGAAAAAATCAGTAGGTACCCGAGAGACAGTACAAAATGCATTTGAAGAGTTTGTTGCCTCCCACCGATTTATTCACAAGGGCATCGATAAATTGCCACTGCGCTGGCAAAGATGCATGAATAGCATGGGTAGTTACTTTGATTAATAGAAATTAAAAGATGGAAAAAACCTATTTTTTTCGTACAAAATGGCAATTTCAAAGGTATTATTGTTAGCTTCATTAATTTAAATTGTATTGTTCTATTATTGTGATATATGTAGGTCCTATCATAGAGGTCCTATTAGGTACCTGTAACACAGTCGACAAATAGGTGGGCGGCGACGAGACACGTGGGCGAATTTCTCTTTGAAAATAAAGGTGAAATATCTCTTTCATGTCGTTGGATCAAGAATTAAAACAATATTCATACGCATTTTCCGTATACGTGTAATAATGTGTACAAGAAAAATATCATACCTGTCTGCACTATAGGCGCCATGGCTGTCTTTGTAGGAGAACGTTGTGTAATGAAATGAAACGAAATGATATTAAAATATTCAGCAAAATTCTTATCACCTGCGGACTTTAGTAAACAACTTCACTGTTATGATAGGGATGGCGACTAGCGGACTTTTCACATTTATCATGTTTTATATAGCATATTATTATTTTATTATCAGCACCACAATATAGGTAGTACAGTCCCCATCCAATCCCCAACTGTTGAAAGGGGTTAATAGTTTATTCGATTGTAAGAGGAAGCTGGTAATTTACACAAAATATGTGTATAATTACTATGGTGGATATCACAGAAAATAATAAAAAGGATAAGTACCTACGTAATTTAAATTGGGCAGTTCGGAACCATTGGGGCGCAAGTAACATGTTAATTGTTGGTATTGGATTGGTCGTTAAATGTCAAGTCATTCATCTATTTTAGATTTGATCTAAAAGACGCTGGTTAAAACAAAAATAGGTATACAAGATGAGAGAGATAAGAGGCGTGACGATTATGTAGCAAGCGGGCTACTTTGTCAATACTAGTCCCAAAAAGAAATAGAATATGAGGTTAGAGATACCTTTAATAAACATCGAGGACTTGTTACGAGCTATAAATAATTTAAAAAAAAACTTCGTATAAAATCTCAGTATCGCGTAATCGAGATATCGAAGTACGGATTTAGCTACGTCCTTATTTTAGAAGCGGCAATTTAAAAAAATATATATGCCGAAATATTCGGTATTGAAATGGTAACAATAAAGAAAGATGTTCAAACATTACCTACCACGTATGACGTAGGTAAGTAGGTACAACATGGAATAAAATAAGATAGCGACTGCATCCAACTGCATCGTAATATCAGCATGGCGTTGTTTATTTTCTTAAATAGGGGTCATCACTTTATTACTTATATCTCGAATGAGATAAACATTGTTTTTTCAAATAAGTATTTCTTTCTTCTATTATATTTTTTTATTGATTCTGTATCATGGATGGCATTATCCTAGCTTTGTACCAGTCTGCCTTCTTTTATTCATATTTATTTTGTTTATTACATTGTCTTACATGTTTTTAATCGGCTTTAAAAGAGGAGGAAGTTCTCAATTCGGTGCGTTTTTTATCGATCGGGTTGTTACCACTCTTACAGAAAATTGACGTAAAGTATTAGCTTGCTGTTGCGTTTCGTACGGTCAGTAATATATCCGGAAGCCCAAATTCCCGTTCTCAACCCAATAATCATCCTTTTTTTTTAAGGTCGGTGATGCGTCAATAATTCTTCAGGTATTGTTGATGTTCATGGGGAAGTTGTGATCACTTACCTGCCACCAAGTGAACATTTCGGCAAGCGTATCTCCGTCCCATGAGTAATAGGGGGCGAGGCTATCGCCATACCGGGCACAAATTCCAGACTCCGGGCTGATACCACTTTCACCCGACGTAACGTAACGCGTACTTACTTACGCATTACAACTGCGCCACCGAGGCAGTATTAAAAACAGACTTAAAAAAATAGGATTGAAAGTCATAAGATATTGAAAGTCCTGTAGTGTTTGCTTTCTGTAAACAAAAATCAATAGCTTTTATGAGGGTAGATAATATTAAAAACAAGGCTTTTTTCTACTGGATGCTGTAATAAATAAAATTATTTTTATCTGAGCCATCTGTTTCCATGGAGACCATTGAAAGTTATGTCAATTTGAGTCAACTTGATTTGCTCCTTGATTATAACTCACTTATGAAATAACATAATAATATTCTTTTATAATTCGTTTATACAGTTGAGTAGGTAATTGAAGATGCCAATTCTAGTGAGTGATTATACGTGGACACAAACTGAGACAATGGTACATATAAGAATACCAGTGAAACAGGTAAAACACGAGAAAGTTGATCTATTTACAGCTGATTGCTATATTAAAGCACATTTTAGCCCGTTTTTATTCGAAGTGTTTCTGTTACATGATGTCGATAACAATAAAAGCAAATGTATTATAAAGGAAGACTTAATCACGTTTGATTTAACTAAAAAAGACCATATCGATTGGGGGTCCATCCAAAAGGAACTGTCTAAAGATGAGAAAAAGCAACTAAAAGAAGAAATTTTCCAAAAATGTATTGAGCAGGCTAAGCAAGCGTTTGAAGAGAAGAGAATAAAAAAAACTCAAATGGATAGGTTCACTGTTCAACAGGCTATGAGTATCGATAGCAAACAGCATGAACTCATGGACTTAAGGAGAGACTCAGAGAGGAAGAAAGCAATGAACGAACTTGAAGTATGGAGACAACAACCGGAAGTGGCAAAAAAAGATGCAAAAGTTGTAGAAATAAATGACAACAAAGCTATAGTGCCGTTTAAAGAAGAGGTAAAAGATATAAAAAAGAAGGAAGAACTTGCTCCCATAGAACCTAAATCAGTACCAAATAAACCACGTAAAGTACCAGTAAAGTCAGAATTTGTTGAAAAGAAAAAGAAAGAAGCGGCGGTTCGTGTGTTGCCACGATTAAGAGAAACTGGCCATTTGGAAATACGACATACTCAGCGTACGTTTCCTACGCCAAGTCGAGAATCTACTGCTGAAGAGGAGCAAGTGTGGTTGAAGAATATTACTTTGGCTAGGAGAGCTACTGGTAAGTACCCAACATGCTACGTGTTTAGAGTATTGACTATGTTGATTCTCATACTTCGGGATACAAAATGCGTATAAAATGATAATTTTACAATTTAAGATTCTAAAAATTATCTATTTACTAAAGATAGGCTTCTTGAAGGACCATAGCACACAGATACTTTCAGCATTTTAAGCTATATTCCCAGTTACGAGGCGAAAGACACGACGTACTATCACTTCAGAGCTCCAAAGCGTCACGCAGTTAAGCAGACTAGTCTGAATTGAGTCGCATAAAGGTCGACTACCCACGATTCCAACATTCTACTAAACTGTATCATTTACTAAATAAAAATCTTAAGCCAGTTGTTGTATTAATACTAACTAAATCAGTATTCCATGCAGGATTCGTTTCTGAAGACCTTCGACCCGAGGAGCAAGATCCTCAATGGTGCAAAGAGAAAGGCGACCAGTTCTTCAAAAGCGGTAACTTTTTGGGTGCCATCAGTGCATACTCGCACGGCATCACGTTGTCTGACAAGTTGCCGAGCTTGTTCGCAAATAGAGCGGCGACACATTTCGCGCTTGGGAATTTTAATAAGTGTGTAAGTATTGCCGTTAGATGAGAGAATACCTATTAATTAATAGTACTTATACGAGTTGTAAACATGAAAATCGGTAAAGTTGACTTGGAGAGAATGCCTTTAAACATTGTATACAATAAAAAAAAAACAGTCGTGTTTGTGTCTAGTGCATGCGCGCACGTTCTTGTAAGTTTCATGTTACACCAAAGATGATTAATTCCCACTAATGCCCGATGTCATAAGACCAATAAATAATTTATTTAATAATCATAAACATTTGTCTCCAATCTTGATTACAAATTTATACAAAAAGTTTTTTAATAATTATTTATAAGGTAAACGACTGTTCAACCGCCATGGAACTGATGAAGCCACCATGCGAGAGCAACAGACGTAGTCGCGCCAAATGTATAGCAAGACGAGCCGCCGGTCTCGCTAGGCTCGGCTATCTGAACAAAGCAATCGACGAAATGAAAGCAGCTGCCAAATTGTTGCCAGAAGACGAGGGTATCAAAAAGGATGTATACGAAATGGAGAGGGCTTGGGAACAAAACCCAGACTCGGATTGAAGATTATAAGGATTGTGGTCACAGTAGGCATTTCCAGCTGACACAGAACGATACTAAAGTGAGCTCTTTGCTAAGTGTTAATTTCTGTACACTTGATTGGTCTATTTTCGGCGCCAAACAAAAACGGACCAATCACGTGTACACAAAACGACACTTGGTAAAGATCTTACTTGAGTATCATTCTGTAATACGGGTCTTAGTTTGTTAATTTGACAAGAGTTTTGAACAATAATCAACCTTAAAGTCCTATTTACACGGTAAGAGTTTATGGGACGGCAAACGACAGAATACTGTAATTTCCGAGGCCATGTCATGTAATTTGGCAATAAGAAGCATATGATGCGTCCCCGTAGAGTTAACTTTTATATTCTCGCCTGTGTCGTACAAGAAACTCTCCGCGTAAATAGGGTCTCGATGCGTAGCATTTTTGTGTTATAATATACTATGCTGTATGAGTAAGGACATAAGGTTGAATTTCAAGAATTCAGTATTTTCGCTGCTACTCCGTCCATCTGTGTTGGCTCTGGTACTTCAATAGGTATAACAGGAATGTAACTATATTTATTTATTAATAAATAAATGCGCTGAAAACATGGTTATCTTACATTGTACATTTTGATTCACGTTTTGTAAATAAACTACGACCAGCATTACACAAATTCTTTGTATGATTAATAATGTTTCTAACATTTGTATGGCTTGTCTAATCTAAAATCACGCTGAATCAAGCCTCGCACCACTCAACTTTGTAGTAATGGGCCACTCGCCACCGATGGTCGGTTACCTGAAGCTAAAAAGGGTCTTTATATCATCGGTATCACGTGACACTGATGGACGTTGTTCGATACAAGTGGTCAGTGTCCGCGACTTTTTAACCAACTTCAAAAAGCGACGTTTCCAAAACAGATGATCTCAATTCGACACGTATATTGTTTCTTTTTTCTATGTATGTTCGTGCATATGGACTGGATGATTCTGATATCTGATATTTTTTTGTTACCACCACCGCCGCGCCTTAGCGAGTGGCCGCCACCGGCTGCGAAATGTTGAAACTGGTTTGCTGGCCACTAATGGCGATCGGGAGTGGCCCATTTGTGGGAGCCCTAAAGTTGAGTGAAACGTGTGTCATTTTAGATTAGATATCTTCCTCATTCTTCTATTTCTGTAACATTCTTCGGTAGTCCAAGATTCTTCAGGAGAGCGTGAGGCGAAGGGTCTCTGCCGCGGAACCTTCTGAACACTTCGCTGGGGTGACAACTGCCACCTACTGCTAAGAAAGTGTCTTTGTACCGCTGGCCCACAGCAAGAATATCTTGGTCACCCGCTCTAGCTTCCTCGAACGTACTATAAATATCTGCAGCGATCATCTTCGACCAAACACGGCAGTAGTACGCAGCACCCCACTCCTCAGAAATGATTTTAGTGAACGATAGTGGATGGGAGTCGTACTTGTCGAATGGTAATGAATGGTACTTCGGCCATAAGTCTCTAACAATATCCCTCCAGAATGTTTTCTGAGAGTGCATTTCTAAATCAAGTCTTGATAGGTATAATTCCTTGCATAAGTTGTATCCGGCCATATGTCCTCTGATGTTTTGTAAATTCTTAACAATATCATCCGGAAGAGGTTCATCTGTGTTGAAGTGACCACTGATTGCGCGTATCGTGTGAGGGTCGTATAGCCAGTGCGTCATCACATGACCACAAACTTCTGCCGCGTCCCATTCCACATTCGATAAACCAGCTACCTCAGAATAATTCGCTTTTGTAAGCATATGACGTAGGGAGTGACCGAACCTTTGGAATAGAACGCCAACTTCATTGAATGACAGTAAGGATGGTTTACCCTCTGAAGGTGCTTGGAAATTAAATATTAAAGCGGATAATGGTAGCGTACTTGTCGAGGCACATCTGTTACGTATCGCGATATGCCAACCAGCGTCGTCGTAGACACGAATTTTCTGATCCTGACGGGCATATGGATCTAGATAGAATCCAGCTATTGGATTATTACTCGTTCCATCATAGACATCGTAAAACCTCACGTCCTTGTGCCATGTGTGTGCATTTGGCTTTTCTACGATCTGAATTTTGAAAAGTGTACTACACAAATTGAATAAACTAGTGATTACTCGTGGAAGTGGGAAATATTCGCGTATTTTTTCTTCATCGAAACCGTACAGAGTCCATTTTTGTTTCCGTTGCCAGTATGGTATGTCCCACCATTCTAACTTGAAATCGAAACCTCGTTCTTGCGCAAATCGTTGCAATAATTCAATTTCCACGTCCTGCATAGACCTGGCGCTTTCAAGCAGCTTATCAAAAATTGTGTACACATTTTCGACGGATCCTGCCATTTTTGTCTCCATGCTCATGTCAGCATAAGTTTCGTAGCCCAGAATTTGTGCCTGTTCTGCCCTGAATCTTCGTATACTATCTAAATTATTACCATTTTCTAATTCTTTGTTCACGTAATTAGAACATCTTTGTACGTGGGCCTGCCATGCGTTCCAACGTAACTCTCTGTCAGAACAGTACTGCATGAAAGGTTCATAAATGTGAGGCTGCAGTGTGATCTTCCATGGACCTCGCTCTGGATCATTGCCAACTGCCATTGACTTGACAAGGCTCTGGGGAAATTCTCTCATCACTTCAGGATCCAATATATTACTTGTGAATATTTTGTTTGCCATATTGACTTTGTCTCTGAACATTTGTCGTTCTTGTTGTAACGCAGCAAGTATGTTATTCAATCTTTCCCTTTTTATTCCTTTCACATCTAAGCCATTAAGTTTGCCTTCTAATATGTATTTGTCTAAGAGTCTTTGCTCTTCATCTGTCAGTTTCTTGAGACGGTTTTTCTCATCAACAGCTGCTTGATAAATAGGGTAACTGTTAAATTTTGCCGACCGTGCCTTGTGTGCTCTTTCATGTATCTGTATATAGGATTTTGTGGGCATCAGTGAACTGTTTCCTAAGTACAATGTCTTTGCCATACCCCATGTAAGCTCTAATTGGTTGTCAAGTTTTTCTAGAGGTTGAAATATTTCATTGAATGCGTTTTTGCAGTTTGGTGATGATTGCTCTATTTGCCTGACCCCATTTTCGTACTCAAGGGTCTGTCGGCTGATGGTAGCTATACATTTTTCTATAGAAATATCATCAAATTCTGGCAATCCATTCTCTGAGAGTAGAGTATTCCTGTCGGCATCTTCGCCTATTTCTGGGATCCTGGAATGATAATATTAACAACTGGTAAATAATAGCTTTTTTATAAATAATTGGTTGCTCAAGAATATTTTGTTTATATGAATACTGTCCGCCAATGCAATGCACATTTATTTTAGTATTTACATAGTATGCATCATACAAGAACAAGTTCTGTGAGTTGTGATATTATTTACAGGAAGGTCAGTCTTACATACCACTATGAACAGTAGGTAGGAACCGGTGTTTTGTTTCCAC
This sequence comes from Mimas tiliae, assembly GCA_905332985.1. Classification (NCBI taxonomy): domain Eukaryota; kingdom Metazoa; phylum Arthropoda; class Insecta; order Lepidoptera; family Sphingidae; genus Mimas; species Mimas tiliae. The sequence goes on from HG995249.1 coordinate 2,393,740, forward strand.
AATATACTCAGTTTTTTATCATGTTACATATAATAATAATAAATACACCCAACAGTCACACACATATACCCGACCCTAGACTAAGTTAACCTGTATTGTGGCTATCAGGAAGTACAAAGGAATTGCGGTCCCACAACACCCAGACCAAAAGCAAATATTTGTGGATCACACAAACATTTGTGATGGTGCGGGACTCGACCGCCGACCTCTCGTTTCACTCGCCCGTTGTACCACAGAGGCTGTCTATATAATTATATTATCATTTCATTCACAGATTAACTATTAGATTTCGTTCATATTTTGATGTAATCAATATAGGTTTAAATTCTTTCAAGTTGTACTTAACATGCCCTAAATGCTTTGTATGATTAGATTGGATATGATAAACATACAAATCTTATGGTGGTAATGCAACAAATATGCTGTTACTTGTTAGATGTCACTAAACCTTTTGTTTCATTATCCCAATTTAATGCTAAGTTCCACCTTCCCATAGTGATTTGACGATTGATAGATTTAATATATATATACGGCAACCCGTCGTTTGATCCTCACAATCCGCAATATGTATGAAATTCGGTACATAGGCAGCGTTATTGTGAGTGCGTATGTATATTGTAAGTATACTATTTTTGATATAATACCAACATAACAGTGGAATAAAATAGATACAATAATTAGTTTCTATGCCTGCACAAACTTGTAATGTTGTTAATTTGTATTGTATTCATATATTATATATTATTACATAAGGGACAATTGTGAGGTAGTGCTGTTTGCAGATGATACTTCTTTAATATTTAAAGTAAACCGACATCAATCTGTTCTTGACGATGTAAACACTCTCTCAAAAATAGTACAGTGGTTTGGCGTTAATAATTTGTTACTGAACAGCGAAAAAACTAAATGTATTAGGTTTTTAACACCTAATGTCAAAAAGGTTAACGCCAAAATTTATGTGATTGGTAACGAGTTAGGCCTTGTGGACTCAACTAAATTCTTAGGTATCACTTTGGACTCTAAACTTCAATGGGGTCCCCATATTTCAGTGTTAGCTAAGAAATTAAGCGCCGCATCGTACGCAGTGAGTAAAGTGCGCCAACTAACTGACATTGACACGGCCAGGTTGGTCTATTTTGCATACTTCCATAGTTTAATGTGTTATGGAATTTTACTGTGGGGTGGTGCTGCTGACATTAATACTATATTTATTCTTCAAAAGTGAGCTATAAGATCTATTTACTCGCTAAGTTCCAGATATTCGTTAAGAGAAAACATTCAAATAAATAAATATAATGACAGTAGCATCACAATTAATATTTGCTAACTTAATGTATGTTCACACAAATATAGAGACTTTTCCTAAACTTAAAGATATCCATAACTACAATACTAGGAATAAAAATAACTTGGCTAATTATAAAACCAGGCTTCACAAAATCAGCAAATCTTTTAAGGGTCTTGGTATACATTTTTACAATAAAGTTCCCAATCATATTAAAGAATTAAGTGTTAACAACTTTAAAGCTACTATTAAGCGAAAACCATGTATTAAAGCCTATTATAAAATTTCTGAATATTTGGATGATGAAAAGGCTTGGTCTTAAGCTATTCTATTGCCTAGTATACATAATGTAACTTATTAATGGGAAATTTATAATGTAATGATAATTTGTTTATTGAGTTGAGTGACCTTCATGGCAGGCGTTGGGAAATAATGTCTGTACCTATCTTACATCTAATTGTGATCAGTCTGAGTATGTCATGCTCGCTCTAATGCTTGCGGCGGTGGTGTGTGTCGGGTCGGTCACTTCCCTTTAACATGGTTGAGGAGGCCAATGGCTGGCACATGCGTCATACTCGTGAACGGGTGCTGCTTGTGTGGACTGGTCTGTTCGGACTGTTATATTTTATTTGTTAACACTATTTTAAGGTCTTAATTTATTTGTCATGCTTATGGAGGTCATGCAAGTTAATCCAATGTGTAGATATCATTTCTGTAATTGCTTGATTGAGCTGCTCTAATTCCAATTATATATTGTAAAACCTTATGCTGTAATAATTGTAAACTGGTTTTGATAAGAGCAACGCTGGAGTTTCTTGCTCGTTCTTCTCGAGCAAAACATTCCGAACTAGCGGTAGAATTTTGACAGAATCTAAATAATGTATAAAATTTTATAGATTCAATAAATATTTTGAATTTGAATTTGAATTTGAATTTGAATTTTGAATTTGAATTTGAATATAAGGGACATCTGTGAGTGTTACACAAGCGGGTGATCAGCTCACATAAGTGGAACCATTTCACCCTTAATCCCAGATGTTGACACTTCACCCACCCTCTACAAATCTCGTCACCCTTTAGACTTTGAAAACAAAACCTGTGACAGCGTTGTAACTAACAGACCGGCCAAGTTATAACAATAATAAGCCCTTTCTTTTCTGAATTGTTTTCTGTTAGTTTGTATGTTAAAGTATATCTCTTAATTCAGCATGCCGCTTGGCAAAGGCCTCCTCTAGCTGTTTCCATTGTAGTCTATCATGAGCCACTCTCCTCCAGTTACCGGCCAAGTTATTGTGTGCATAATTATTGTAGAGAATATGTGCCGTTCCAGTGTAAATAGATGGATAGGACGCAATTATAATTTTGTTATATGGCTACGGAACCCTAAAAGCGACAGATTGCTAGTAGATTTTAGATAAATCTTTGTCAAATTGCTTAGATCCTTTTAAATGTATGAAAGAGTGGTCAACGAATCATAATTTGCTTATATGATTTTGAGTGAAGAGCACACACAAAGAATATCACATGTGACAAATTGCACACTGATTAGTTCTCAGCATATCACAACAGGCTTAAAAAATTCTGTAATTTATCAAAAGAATAGCTAAAAGATACGTACAGTACCACATATCCCGCGTTGCGTTTCTGATATAACTGCCTTTTCACATGCCTACTTATTACATTCGAACGTAAAAATGATAAAGCCATGATTTGCTTTATTTATAATAATATTGCTCGAGTTAAATATTTATTTCATGATAAAAACGCCGCATGAAATAGGTAACTTGTGAAAATGTGATGTGACAAGCTGGGACAGCTGAATGCAGTGTTGCCGGATGACTCACTCACATTCCTCCGAGTTTTACGTAGATTCCCCAAAAATTTCAATATATCCTCAAATACAAATATTCCGCCGTTTCGTAAATCAAAACTTGCGCAGGAGCTTCGGCTTAATATCTTGATAACACGAACACCGCATGCGCCCTTCCGAATGTAATAAAATGTAAAGTAAACCTCCCAAAATAAATTGCTCCTCCTTGAAATTCTCGCCAAAATGTTAACCCTAAACTCCCCTTTAGCCTTCAAAACCTCCAAATTTGGAGGATTCCTGCAATCTGGCACCAGTGATTGAATTTCCATAGACAAATGTCATAATTCGAAATGACCTTCAAATATTCGTTCAGAAATTTATTGTCAATAGTTCAGAACGTCGGATGTAACATTATGTAGGCAAAATTGTCGTTGGCATAGCACAGCAACTTAGTGCTTGTAGCCGTGTAGACATAAATAAGTAGGTAAAAGGCTGAGTGATGGACCAACGGATGGACCTTAGGTTTTTATTCTAAGGACCTTACCCTAGACCAAAGAGGAACTCTAGACTTATATTCGAATTCTCTTTGGATTCGAAGGGTAAGTAAGCACTTAGGCCAACCAGTTTATCCTTGGTACGATTATTTTATTAGTTTGAATGACGAGACGAGCAGTTAGCTCGACAGATAGTTAGCGCTACCCATGCCCATAAACAGAAGCAACTGCACACAGAAATTTGAGTTACAAAGCACTGTATGACACTGAATTGCATTTGCCACACGGAGACATAAGTTATTATGTCTCATAATGCACAGTAATCTCGCTGGCTTCATTGTCCTTCAAACCGACACACAACAATTCTTACACACTGCTGCTTAGCGGCAGAAATAGACATAGCGGTGGTACCAATCCAGAAGGCCTCTGGCATACGAGCGACCTTCCACCTTAATTCTGAAACCCCAAAGTTAATGTGAACTTCTGTAAGGGTTATAGGTAACGGCGCATTTGTCTATACATACGTAGGTATGTGTAGACAAATGCGCCGTTCGTTGAGATGTGCACAGGTAAGACCACTCCATGTGCAGTACAACGTTCACGATAAAAACAAAAAATAAATTAGCAAACACATTTATTTTACTAGAATAAACTCGATTTTCTCAGATTCTTTTTCTTTAGCAGGTGCAGTATTCTCTAAGGACACATTAACCATTTGGCACGTACATAGCGCATTACACGCATTGCAAGTATGTTCGTCTTGTGTTTTATCCTCACTTTTTCTATGACCATTGTCTTTCACGGGAGGTTTGCAGCAGAAATCAGTATCTAAGCCCATTTTCTCCCCATCTTCTAAAGTTTGTGGGAGGTGTTGGTTGAGGGTTTCAGGTAGGAGAAGACTTGCTATACCGCCGGCTACTAGTAGCGCCCCCATGATGATCAGCGGTAGAACCATGATATCAGATCCCTGAAAATAAAATATCGATGCGTATTTGGAGAATTGCAAACTTATTTACCCAAACTAAACTAAAATAGGCAGTACTTATTAATGTAAGGTATGTACTTAGTAAACATTGAAAAACTGTTTTCTATAGAACATTTTGAAAAAGCAATATCGACTCCGAAGTTTTTCTTTATGCTATACTTTACTTTCTTAGTTTCGTGTTATTAAATCTACCTACTTCACGTGACACGTTGCAACTCGTGTCGTAGTTTGATGCGAGCCTAAATGTGTGAATATTTGTAACAAAAATCCTTTTTGGGTCGTGAAGATAGACAGTTTAAGAAAAATAAACAGAAGGGAGATACTATCCTTACACTGGTAACTTAGAAAAATGAACAATAAAAAAAAAATTACATCTGAGTTTCTGTGTGTATTGACTAAGACGAGTGCGCGCGCGCGGCGCAGAACAGTGATTCAAATAGAGTTGTATCATCAAGTATTTATTATATCTACCTATACCATATTCGTGATCAAAGGAAATAAACTCACCAAATAATTAACAAGCGGTATGAATATAGGCCCAAACATGCCCAGCACAGAGCTCAGGCTCATGCCGAGCCCGCGCACCACAGTTGGGTACAACTCCGAGGCCATCAGAGGCAACACCACAAACGAAGACGATATACCCATCTTACCAACGCAGTACAGCGCTAGGGTCACGTATGTCTCTGGAACAAAGACTACTTATATTAGAGACTTGCTTTTGCCCGCGGCTGCGCCCGGTTAAAGTCATTTCTAGAATAATTTAGAATGCAATATCAAATAATCTCTTAGTGGTTAAGTGCCGTTGTAAGCAACGCTTATCTCAATTTATTTTATTAGCAACTCCACACAGAGCTTTGAATTACAAAGCACTGCATGACACTGGACTGAATTCGTCACCCCGAGACATAAAATGTTAAGTCTCATAACACCCAGTAATTTCATTGGCTTCAAATCCTTTAAACCGAAACAAAACAATGCTTACACACTGCTCCTTGGCGGCAAAAATAGACAAAGTGGTACCAACCCAAACGGCTTCTCGCATACGAGGGACCTACCGCCTTGTATATTAGGTGACCTATGTACACCACCTTTGCTACGACACAACGACTTGGTTTTCCTATTTCGGGGTTAAATTGAATAAAGAGCGCAACTAACCGTGTTGTACCAAAAACGTAGTAAGGCAAGCAACTCCACCAACTACCATGCTCATGCAGAGCGTCCACCGTCTGCCAAGTCGTTCCATGGAAGGCCACAAGAACAGATAGGTCGGAAGCTCCACCACACCAGCTAAGAAGAAGTTCAGAAACTCGTCGCCGCCGAGTACGGGCGCGTAGTACGATAAACCTAGGAGTTAAGACACAGACTAGACTGACTCGGTGGCGCAGTTGTAATGCGTACACGTTACGTTTGAGGCCAACGCTGAGGTCTCGGGTTCGATCCCAGGGTCGGGTAAAGTGGTATTGGGTTTTTCTATTACGAAATGCCCAGTATCAGCCCGGAGTCTGGAATTTGCGCCCGGTATGGCGATAGGCTCGCCCCCTATCACATAAGGGACGGAGGTACGCTCGGCGAAATGTGGGTGTACTGGTTACACCTCTGCCTTCGTGGATTACAGGCGTGAGTGCGTATGTTAGGACACACGTACATACTTATGCTCACGTATTTATCCCTGTAGGGCTAGGCAGAGATGAAGGTTGGTGGTTAGCCTTAGCAAGTGGCCTGTGGAGTATTTAACTAAGAGCTTGAGCGAAAAATGCACACTCTTTCTTCGATAAACAAATTCGGAGATTAGTAGCGATTGCCTCGGTGATGCAGTTGTAATGCGTACGAGGTATAACTGCTGTGTTAAGGTCTCGGGTTCGATCCCCGGGTTGGGTAAAAATTATTATATGTGTTTTTGATATTTGTGTTTTTTTATCATTAAATGCTTAGTATCAACCTGGAGGCTGTAATAGTGCCCGGCATTGCTATAGGATCGCCCCCTATCACATCGTGGAACGGAAATAAGCTCGGTGAAATGTGGGTATATTGATTACACCTCTGCCTACCCCTTCGGGGAATACAGACGTAAGTGCATGTGTATGTAGGTATGTACGAGTATTAGCGAAATTGTTGTTCATAAGCTGATGTTTTTAGTTCCATGAAAATTATTGTAAATCAACATTACTCCCCACCTACGTAGACGCTGGTATTTGTGAACCAAATGAAAGTAACTATGATAGTCTTCTTCCTCAAGTTGGGAGTACGGAAAAGGTCCAGGATTCCGTATTTACGCGACTTAGCCTTTTCTATATCTTGGTTTTGCTTATTAGTCTCAAATTTTCGATGTAAATGTACCATGTAGTTCGCCGGTAGAGATTTTCCGTTGATTCTGTAACGAAATAGGTAGTATGGGTTCAAGCCTCTGCGGCGCAGCGGGCGAGTAGCAGGTTTTGAAGTGAGAGGTCTCGAGTTCGATTGCCACACTGGGACAAATGTTTGTGTGATCCACAGATATTTGTTTTGAGTCTGGGTGTTGTAGAACCGTATGTCCCTCACAGTTCCTGATACCCACGATACAGGTTAACATAGTGTTGGATCAGTACCTACTATGTGAGTGACTATAGAGTATACCTATTTCTTTATTTACAGCTACATTGAAGTCTTATTAACAATTAATAGCCAAATAACTTAGAAAAGTCAGAGGTGTATGGTCTTGAGACTGGTTTCGAACCTGCGACTTTAGTCTCAACAGTCCGTACCACTCCCCGCTGAGCTATCGCTGCTGAATTGCAGTTAGTCAAATGAAATTTATATTCTTAGTGGTAGAGCCACTTTGTTGACAGTTTTGTCTACAGCATGAATGGGCCGGCTCGACCCGGTTATCTGTCTCACAGAATACTGACGTACCTAAAATACCCGCTTGCTGTTGCATTTCATATGGGATTGAAATTTCCGGAGGCCCTAATCCCGTCTCCCCTTAATTATCCTTTTCCTCTGGTATTGTGGACTTTCATGGGCGGTGGAAGGCACTTACCATCAGGTGACCCACTTATTTATTTGCCGCCCTCTCCTATAAAAAAAATATAAGCACTTAAGTTAACTGGATGACAACACTGTGTTTTAATAATAATTACAGAAAACCACAAATTACGGTTTGGTATTGTGATAAAGCTGATAATAATTGCTTTAGCGATTAGATTGTGGTATATATTAATAGGACTATAATTCTATTGACTTATTAGCTAATGTGACAAGTTATTACAGCATTCCCTTTACTAACCTGGCCATATTCTTCAAAATTGCCTCTGCTTTCTCGAACTGCCCTCTCGCGAGTAGCCATCTTGGACTCTCTGGCATGAGCCATACGTACAGGAACAGGGCAAAAAAGGGCAAGGTTGTGGCGAGGGCCAAGTGACGCCAATCCCGTACCGTGTACACTACTCCAGCGAGTAAGATCAGGCCTAAAGAGTAAGCTATGTTGGACAGTATGGTGCAGAGCGTACGGTATCGAGGGCCCACGAGTTCGATGGCTGGAAATTGATAGAAGTATCTTTTGGTTTGTATGTGGTATAGGTAGATCTTGAAATTAACCGAAGACATCAAATTTTCTGTGGTTATTTACTACAGAGTTGCAAATTAAATTACCATGTGTTTTTATTTCTAAAAGATTTGGACAAAAATGTTCACCAACTTAAATACAAAGTAGATTATTGCAGGACAATTCCTTGGCTTCTCAGTCTTATAATAAATCGAGCCATTAATATTGGACCACCCAAACCAACAGGAAACTTAGAATTATGATCTCACGTACCTAAAACGTATGGAGTTGTCATTATAGCAGGAACTGTAAACCCAACACCAATCCTATAGATAATCCATACAACATAGTTCTGAGCGAATGCTGTGGCCACACCGAAAATACATTCAATCAAGAGGTAGATGAAGAAAGAGGGTTTTCTTCCCAAAGTGTCCTGGAGGTAGCCAAAAATGTAGTTTCCGATGATGCCTCCAACAGCTAACAGAACCAATCCAAGCGTTGGGTAAAAATCTCTGCTGCAGACCAGATTCCACTGCAAATTATGCCAATTTTTATGGTATCGGGCGAAGGATGTGTATTAACCATTATTATGATTGTATGTACCATTTTATTTTGCATGTTTTCACAAAAGTATATTATGTCTTACAGTACGTGTACCTTCATTACCCATGGGGAATTGGAAATATACATAATTTGTAAGAACACTGCTTCTAAGTTAAACAGGATTTCATTCCGGGTAAGGATAAACCCTTAAAATGTCTAATTATTTTCAAAAAAAAAACATACAGAAAATCCTATGGACCAGTACTCAACATCAGAGTCGATGAGAATGAGACAAAAACAGAAAATCTAGTATAATTTTCATAATTTCCTCGTTTCAATTGAAACATGAAAAAAATTAAGTTTAAAAAAAAAACGCATAGCAGATTTACGTCGCAAGTTTTTTTTGGTTCAGAGCAAGATAAAAGTGTTATCGGGTCATCTGCTAGTATACTTACCTCAGTAACAACAGTATTTTTATAAATAGTTTTGTCATACATCCAGCCATTCGTACACTCTACGATATCACCAGTAACTTCTTTTACTTTTGCATTGTCGTAGTCCTTCACCACATCACTATAGTTGAGGTTGTACATGTAACACTCTGAGTATTGGAGTGCTCCGTTCTTAAATTCTAGTGGGATACTGAAATTATTTGGAGAATTTTAGATACTTTTTTTACCATATTTATGTTTCTCGTATGCTAGAGACCGTCTCGGTAGGTAGCACCGCTCTATCTCTGCTATCAAACAGCAGAGTGCAAGCACTTTTGCCTCCCGGTTTGAAGGACTTTGAGGAGAGTGAAATTGCTCGGTATATCTTAGGACGATGAGCGCAGTGGAGTTCCATGCACTACTTTATGAGTAGGTACTATCAGATGCGCAACCTGTTTGACCCGTCATTCAATGGCACTTAGTAATGGTAGTCTTGCAAAATTGATTACAGCACAAGACTACCGGGAGCCGATGTTTTCTGGGTCCTTATTGAAAATAGTGCCTTTTTACGTTAACCTAGTAGAAATGAGAGGTTCTTTTCTGTCTTTTCGTAAACCCTACGACTAAACTTACCCTCAAAACCCACCTACCTCAAATTCTTTATAACATCAACATTAGCTATATGTTCTAACTCAGGCACTCTACACCAGTGCTTGACATGTGCTGCCATGAAGAGCTGAGCGTACGCGTGAAATCCACAGGGGATCACTGCGGGGAGGAGCACGAAGTAGATGATAAGCTTCTGGTATCTGCCGAAAGGCCCAACGTCCTCTAGGATAGCGTCGAAATCCATTCTGTATGTACGAACAAAATTTTAGGTAAGTATAGTGATGTTTGCCTAACAAATGATGATGATATAAATTGTATTTGTAGAGTACTCTGTGCTAGATATTATGGTGGATTGTTTCAAACCATTTGTAATAGTAAAATATTATTTTTAAGGTCGTCATGAAAATAAGTGTTTGAAAATTACCAATATTTCTACAAATAATTTTAATATTACAAATGCTTTGAAACATTCCGCATTGCATGAAAGAAAGTAACTACTTAGTTATTAATAGGCTATTTTACGTTAAACCGACAAGACTAAAAGGAAATTCTTTTTTACACCTCTATTATTTTTATAATTAAACCTATGTCACTTTATACGCAATTTCTTCAAACACCATCGATGTATGTATCGATTTTAATAATAATTAAAACTTGTGTTAATTTTTTATGTTTTATTTAATTCTATTTGAATCTATTTTGTCAGATCAATAAACGAACTTTCGTCTTTTGTTTCTCCCAAAAATATCAGCACTGATGGTTTTTGCGGGTTTTTATAAAGATGTCCTTAAAATGTGCAATGGCTTTTAATAAACATGCTTCTATTAGACGTGACACTCACCTAGTAGTTTCAGCAGTAGTTGAATATCTGAATGCTTCAGACTTGCGTAGTCCTGACGTTACTGTCAGTTAAAACCGACTAGCGCCGTCGCTCCTGTCGTGACCCTAAACACTGACTACTTACTATACAGGGTGGTAGAGGATTTTAGACACGACAGTTTGTCTTCATTTTTTTTATGTATTGAAGTTTATTGGTTCCCCCCAGAGAGGTTGACGTCAAGCAGGCGGCCGGTCGTAAAAACTACAAGCCAAATCTTTCTGTAACATGTGTTAAAAAGCATGCAACCCCACTGCCAGTGGGATAAAGGCAGGCGGAAGAAGAAGGCTATTGGTCTATCTGGCGCTTGAAAAGATTCTCGATTCCCACTCAGCTTACCACTTAGTGTAAGTGGTTGCCCACGAAAGAGGCCACACATTTTATGTCATAGTATTTAGAAGTATTTAGCAACGATTTACGCTACTAAACTGACATGAGTTTATTGAATTCGTTAAAACTACTTTCAAGTCATCTTCGAACCTCTGAAGTGTTACTTTGTGTCATACTACACTGAAAGGTTTAGACTAGCTGTTGCCTGCGGCTCCGCCCGCGTGAATGCCTATTTCCAGGATTAAAGTAGCCTAGTGGGCGCCCCCGGTGAGAAACGCGCTTGACAAAAATACTAAAATGACTATTAAAAAATAGGGATTGATGGTAGAAGGGTGAAAATTTAGGGTTGTATGTATTTTTTAATGCTGTATCATAAAAAAAATTTAGAGACCAAAGTGTGATATAACTACACATATACTTCTATTCTATTCTAATGAGATTGGCTTATAATGGATAGACGAATATTTGTAACAGGAAAAGTAACAACGAATCACCCTGTATAAAAAATGAGTTGCGCGTGTACAATTATTCCATCCGCGCTCTAGTCAGTCAATTCGATTAGCGACTAATTGGAGCAGCGAAAGGACAAATCCCGACCCTACCGGGGCCCGCGCAATATTGCTACACGCTGTATTGTCTAGTCTTGTGTTTCAGATAAAAGATTTGTCTCGGTTTCTATAGGTGAAAAATTTAAGTGAAGGCCTCCCGAGTCTCTCGAGAGAGACGAGCGGCATAGCGTAGAGACGGTTGCGGCAGCAATCCAGAGACACTCAGGATCCCCCGGGACCATCTCAATAGGGTAGTTGACTAGATTTTTTTTATTATTTAAATCAATAAGTTACGTTACTCAAAATCTATTACCGAAAGAATTTTATAAATCGGACCAAAAATAATTAAGTTAGAAGCCATTCAAATCCTGTAGAAGGGGTAATTGTCGAATGACAGACGACGCAAACTTTGACGTCACTGTGTAAAATGTTCATCATGGTGCACGCGTGCAAGCGAGATTGTGAGATATCCCTACTACGCACCCACTTTTGCTCATAACTTCGGGCACATTTCTAAACCAATTTTGATTGTGTTTAATAAAAGAGTTTCTTCTGCGTATCATTTTCTGTTGCTTATAAAATAATGTATAAAATTCAATATAGAAAACTACCTAACCTAACCTATTGCACCGAAGAAGGCCACCGCGGTGTTTTTGGTCGTTAAATTAGCGTAGGGATTTTGGATAGGACCCTATCCAGAGGTCATTCGGGAGATAACTAGGTCGGAATGCTGGTAAGTCCGGTATAACAATCTCTCCACCCCCGAGGTTGAGAAGGTATCTATAAAAGGGATTCTCCCCGTGGGGAAAAAACAGTGAAAAATTAATAAGATATAAGGCATTTAAAGCGAAAGCCTAGCAGGGCCCAGTACTTTCTGTCGATATGAAAGTCGCAAGTTCGGGACCCGCACCTCGGACTTTTCTAATTTACGTGTGTATTGAAATGAAATGAAATGAAATAGTTTTATTCATCATGTAGGCAATTAAAATAGCGCTTATGACAAGTCAGTACAAAATAAAGAAACTTATGTAAGTACAGAAATCATATCAGCTAATATATACATAACATACATAGCATCGTCAAAATACACTGGGCAACTATAAAGTTTACAATATTTTTATATTATTCCCGAATTGTTAAGTATTATTATTATTGTTATTTTTTCTCTGTTTTAAAGGTCGATATGGACCATAGGCATTACCGAAACGGCACGTGGTTTAAAACTACCACCGGATCCAAAACGACCCAGCCTGAGAAGACCCGGCGAAACAAACTCAGTGGGCTTACTTTACCACTGGATTTTACGCGGCGCGACCCAGTCCTGAGAAGGTCCAGCTAGTCAAACTCAGTGGGCTTGTTTTTTGTCCGGTTTATCATACCAAAATAAATTAGGGAAATAAAAAGTCCTATTTTTATTTTAAGGTGATTGATACGGACCATGTGTACCTCTAAATTGTTGTTTTAAAACTGCCACCGGATCCAAACACGACCCTGTCTGAGAAGACCCGGCGAAACAAACTCAGTGGGCTTGTTTTTGGTCCAATTTCTATAAACTCAACAATAATGACTTGTCAATTTAAAATTGCCAATTTTTATTTTACGTGATACGTTACGTTTATATTAATACTTAAGTACCTACCACTTGCTTGGTATTGGGTTTTTTTATTAGCTTGAATGACGAGACCATGCCCATATACAGAAGCAACGCCACACAAAACTTTGAATTTCAAAACACTGCATGGCACTATACTGCGCTCGTCACCCCGAGACATAAGTTGTTGATGCCCAGTAATTTCCCTGGCTTCATAACATAACACTGCTTACACATTGTTGCTTGGTGGCAGGAATAGATAAAGCGGTGGTACCAACCCAAACGGCCTTTCGCATACGAGGGACCTACCACCTTGATGGATTCGTATAAACAAAAACAAAACATAAAAATCAAACGTTTATTTCCAGCTATAAAATAAATACACAAAGATTAAGAATAACTCCCGCGCAGTCAAATTGAAATCGTATGTATTAAATCTTATGGCACATTTTCCTGTACCACTCGGGGTCGTCCTTGGCCGCGGTCTCCGGACGTCCGTCGGTGTGTCGGTAGTGGAACTCGGACACTCCGCGTCCGGGAGTATTGTTTACTACGAACTTACAGAACCTCTCCACCATACGAGCCTCCCATTCATCTGACACGTAGTGTATGGACTCGTATTCAACTAGGACCTGAAAATTAACTAGTGGTTTGAAATAATCCTTTTTTTATTGCATTGGCCGACAAACGAGCAAGTGTCACCTGATGGTAAGTAATCACCACCGCCCATGTACGCCCACAATACTAAAAGAGTCATGGGCGTGTTGCCGACCTTAAAGGAAAGTGATAATGAAGGGATTGGGAAGGGGAGGGGATTTGGGCCTCCGGATAGGTCACTCACCGTACGAAACGCAGCAGCAAGCTGCTACTTTACGTTGGTTTTCTGTGAGACAGTGGTAACGACCCGGTCAAGCCGGCCCATTCATGCTGTAGACAAAATTGCCTACAGCGTGGCTCTACCACTCGTAGAATTTTTCACTTTTGTTTTACTTTTGATGTTTATTCTAAATTAATCACGCAGAGTGAAAACACACAAAAAGTCGGTTAAAAGGCAATTAGGTATTTAACACTTTATAACTCTTGGATAATTTCTCCAAAATGAACTCATCTTCAAGCAAGCAAGCATCGCAAGTAAAATAGAAACAAATATTTGTGGATCACACAAACGTTTTATCTCGGTGCGGGAATCGAACCCGCGGCCTCTCGCTGCACAGCCGGCTGGCGGCTACTAATTTAATGCCAAATAGGCCAGCCTGTTGGAACTCAGGTTCCAAATAATTCTTACCTTATACACATACACTCACTCACACCAGTACGCTGTAACCCCCGAAGGGGTAGGTTACAACTCTAGTAACCAGTACATTCACATTTCACCGAGCTTATTTTCGTCCCATGCTTGCGATAGGGGGCGAGCCTATCGCCATACAGGGCACAATACCAGACTCCGGGTTGATAAGGATTATTTCTTAATAGAAAAACCCAAAATCACTTTTACCCAACCCGGGGATCGAACTCGAGACCTCAGCACAGCAGTCATGCCGCATACGCATTACAACTGCGCCACTGAGGCAGTTAGTAATTCTTACCTGGACTACATATTCCTCGTCCCCCGCTTGGAAGGTAAAGGCATAGTCTCTTGGAGCTGTTCCACCTTCCCCATGTTGATATAGTTGCAAATCAACCCATTTAACGGGGTGCACTTCTTTATTTGGCAAAGCTATCCAGCCAGCTTCAAATCTGGAATCAATTTTTTTATTAACAGAAAAGTTAGGTAACATGTTTTCGAAGGCAATTGCTATATAGGCCATAAATCCTAGGAAAAAAATCAAGAATTATTACCAAATTTTGAATAAAATCTACTTTGCGTGATGTTAGGTCGTAGGTCCTTCGTATGCGAGAGGCCGTCTGGGTTGGTACCACCGCTTTGTCTATTTCTGCTGCTAAGCAGCAGTGTGCAAGCACGGTTGTGTTCCGGTTTGAAGGATATTGAAGCCAGTGAAATTACTGGGCATTATAAGACTTAACATCTTATGTCTCAGGGTGACGAACGCAGTCATGCCATGCAGTGCTTTGTAATTCAAAGTTCTCTGTGGTGGTGCTTCTGTTTATGGGCAGGCGTGGCGCTTACCGTCAGGCGAGCGACCTGCTCGGTTCGTCACTCAAACTAATAAAAAAAATGTGATGTGAAGGAGCACCTCTCCTTCACATATCAAATATCACAAGGAGGAAATAAACGGGGTTCTACTTCTGACTATTACAACAGATATTTTTGTAACTCACACAGAAGCGGTGGTGGGTTGGCAGATGATGCCGACGCTGATACTGGTGCCATCTTCTAAGAAGATGTGGTGGAACGCGTACCGGTACATCAGGCTCCAGTCGCGCTTCTGACCTGCATAATTAATTGTAAAAAGCTAACAAGGGAAGTCAATATACATTTAAGAACAAACCTTAAATAAGATCTTTGCTAAGTGTATATTTCTGTATCCCACATTTTGTGTTTTTTGGGTTCCCTACACAATGGATAGCAACGAAACCCTATTACAGAGCATTCACCATTTGTCTGCCTTTACTTGCTTATATAAACCGACGAAAAAAACGTCGGAGGTAGTCAATTCGACGCGTATTGAGATTTTGTATGTAGATATAACCAAGCACTACCTAACTTTCATATAGTGGTCAGATTTTGTTGATTCTTTTTCATTCGAAAGAGCCAACTTTGAGTTGGTCCCATTAAAATTTATTCTTAGCTACCCCTTTTGGGTGAAATAGGGGACGAAAGTCTTTTGTATGTAGATATAACCAAGCACTACCTAACTTTCATATAGTGGTCAGATTTTGTTGATTCTTTTTCATTCGAAAGAGCCAACTTTGAGTTGGTCCCATTAAAATTTATTCTTAGCTACCCCTTTTGGGTGAAATAGGGGACGAAAGTCTTTTGTATGTAGATATAACCAAGCACTACCTAACTTTCATATAGTGGTCAGATTTTGTTGATTCTTTTTCATTCGAAAGAGCCAACTTTGAGTTGGTCCCATTAAAATTTATTCTTAGCTACCCCTTTTGGGTGAAATAGGGGACGAAAGTCTTTTGTATGTAGATATAACCAAGCACTACCTAACTTTCATATAGTGGTCAGATTTTGTTGATTCTTTTTCATTCGAAAGAGCCAACTTTGAGTTGGTCCCATTAAAATTTATTCTTAGCTACCCCTTTTGGGTGAAATAGGGGACGAAAGTCTTTTGTATGTAGATATAACCAAGCACTACCTAACTTTCATATAGTGGTCAGATTTTGTTGATTCTTTTTCATTCGAAAGAGCCAACTTTGAGTTGGTCCCATTAAAATTTATTCTTAGCTACCCCTTTTGGGTGAAATAGGGGACGAAAGTCTTTTGTATGTAGATATAACCAAGCACTACCTAACTTTCATATAGTGGTCAGATTTTGTTGATTCTTTTTCATTCGAAAGAGCCAACTTTGAGTTGGTCCCATTAAAATTTATTCTTAGCTACCCCTTTTGGGTGAAATAGGGGACGAAAGTCTTTTGTATGTAGATATAACCAAGCACTACCTAACTTTCATATAGTGATCAGATTTTGTTGATTCTTTTTCATTCGAAAGAGCCAACTTTGAGTTGGTCCCATTAAAATTTCTTCTTAGCTACCCCTTTTGGGTGAAATAGGGGACGAAAGTCGTCTCCTATTTCACCTTTATATACCGATTTTTATGATTTTTCAGTAAAAGTAGTAAATGAATAACTTTTTAACACAAATATACCTCGAAAACAAAAAATTAAAAACAATTTTGACTCCGTGCTCTGTAACAATAATTGACCATTAAATTGCAGTCGTTAAGTAGTAGGTATAGTGCAGACTCAAATCTGATTTTTTTATTGATATGGATCTATATTCTGAATCATAATAGGTAGCTGGTTAACATTTTCACAGAATATGTGTTTTATGGTGAATATCATAAATATCATCATTAATCAATAAAACCTAACAAAAAGATCAAAATTAAGGTACGAAAGCATCGGTGCGGGAGTATGACTCGCCCTTAACTCTTTCTTTTATGTTGCTCTGTTGCTTTGTTATGAGATTATGAGATACCAATTACTGTAAAGAATTTTTAAAATTTACAGATTATTTAACAATTTAATGCCACGAAGAAATCCAATTTATAAGCATATAAGCATTGTGTTTATACATATAGAGTCTATGCCGCTTAATTATCTCTAAATATTTATGACCTAATGAATTGTGAAAACTTAATTGACTCATGTTCATGCATTACTCATTATGTTTTACTGCTGCACTTGGAAACTTTAATCTACATGAATAGTCACATGGTCGTTCCACACTCATGGCTAGTTAATGTTTTACAGTATATTACGGCGTACAGAAACAGTTTTCTGCTCAGTTACTGAGGACATAAGGAATCTTAATTGATGCCTTTGAGAAATGGGGGAGTTTAAAGAAATGGCTAATGAATACTTTGACCTGATTGACGTCTCCGAGTAAAGAAGTTAGCTACAATATCATAACAACAATACACCCAACAACAGTCACACACATAGTCTTGACCCCACACTAGGTCGATTTGTATCGAGTGTCAGGAATTACGAGGGACTTGCGGTCCCACGACACTCAGACCCGAAATAAACACTTGTGGATCACACAAACATTTGTCTCGGTGCGGGAATCGAGCCCATAGCCTCTCGCTTCGCAGCCGGCTACTCACCCACTGCGCCACGGAGGCTATTGTTTGTATGTTTTCCTTAAAAATAAATAAAATATATATCTAAGTGCCTATTATAAGATAGATATTTACCGAAACTGTGGTCTCTGAATGAAGGCAAAGTGTATTCGAAAGGTTCATCATCGATCTTAAACTTGCATTTCAAGTTTCCAAATTGTTCGTAATGTGATTGATGAGCTCTGGAAATAAAACAATTTAATGAATTTCCCCATCTCATTTTGTGTAAATGCATTGTGATGCATTTTTCAATTAGTTACTTTATCAAAATAAACAATTCTCATGTTGAATATTTTTTTGTATTTTTCAATGCAGAAAAAGATCGGATCACCTAGATCTAAATTGAAATATTTGATTTAAGGCCGATTTTTAGATGTTCGTATAATTTTAATTGCCAAATAACAGCCTTAAAAAACAAAAACAAATCTGATGTTTGCAGAATTCACATAAATCTCGAAGAATCGAACCCACAGCTCCTCGTTTCGCAGCTCGCTTCTCGCGCACTTCAGCATAGAGTCTGTCAAACACTTACGTTTTAAGCCCTTCAAAGTACTCCCGGCTCCATTTTTCCCTTGCGATGGACCGGATCACGGTAGCCGGGTATAAGTCACTGTCGAAATCAAAGTATTTGCTGGTGGCCTTCCATTCACCAGAGAAATCCACGTCCACTACCTTGGTGGGGTCGTTTTGGTACCTGATGACGCACAGAAAAATCTATTTGAGTAAGAATTTGAAAAAAATTAAAGAGACGTCGTTTTAAAGTAACTAAACCAGCATTTAAAACCGCCTTCCGATGGCTACGTCAAGCGTCATGGACTGAACTAGCTTCATCAATCATTGGTCTACTCGTTAGTGAACTTACAATGCATATAGAAAGAGTAATAAGTGTATTATTTAAACTATGGTCATAGGAACAGATAGGTTCCGTGGCGCAGTGGGCGAGTAGCTGGCTGTGAAAAGAGAGCTGGATAAAATTCCCCCACCGAGACAAATGTTTGTGTGATCCACAATTTGTTTCGGGTCTGGTTGTTTTTTCCTCAGAGGGGCTAACGTCAAGCAGTAGGCCGGTCGTAAGAAAAGATAAGATTCATGGATGGTTCTGCGTTAATTGTACTACTGAAAAGGCTTGTTTACGTACCACATCTTCCCCTTGTAAGAGATGTTCCATTTAACCATGGGTTCCACTGGCGCCATTTTAATACCCTCAGCTCCGAATTCTCCAATTTCTGCGCCAAATAATACAGTGTCTGGGATCTTCTTACTACAGAGTAGACCTTTGCCGGGTAGCTGGAATACAGTGTTTATTAATTCAACGCTTATATGAGTTTACTTTTAACCAACTAAAAAGGAGGAAGTTTTCTATTCAATGCTTTAATTGGTTTTTTTTTCACGCATAACTTTGCTCAGAGTAACTTTGTCCCGATTTGATGTTTATTTCTTACGAAAAGCTGCAATTGCCACTTAAAGTTTAAGTAAAAGGGGGTGAAATCGGGGATGAAACACTAAAACTTCGGTTATTATACTTATATACTTACACCAATTTTGATGATTTCTCAACTATATACGATGACTATATATTGTAAAATAAAATATTCCGTAAAAACAAAAAGAAGCACCATCTGACGCGGAAAATTTATAATATGAAATAATTTATACCAAAAAAATAAAAGAAAAATTAGGTACTTACCCCAATATAGAACAGTCCATTACACATACCCATGGGTCTTCGCTCGCATCCCATTATCACGTAGATGCCTTTATCGCTCTCATTTCTCGACGATGATATGAAGAATATCGCGTCGAATGCCTGAGAATTAATTTAATAATTTAAGATTCGAATCATATCTCCTGGAAATTCTTTTAATTTAGGTAATAGCCCCTGACAACAAAGAGTTGTAAGTTTTTTGTCTTTGCCTGCCTGTGAATGTGTGTATGGTGCCTGTCTTACCGCCTAAACTAATTGACCGATTTAAACGAGATTTTTTTTCTTATGGAAGCTGATTTAATCGAGATGGCTTAAGCTATGATTTAAGAAAATCTGTAAATTCAGTGGCTGCTTTTATCGACATGGAACTAAATTATCTATTTTTTATTTTTATCTACGTGCTTTATGGGCGTTCTCTATAATATTATATTTACTGATAGATTTGCTTACTATCTAATAATTTGTTAGATCTTCAAAAACGTTCAGTGTCAAAAATTAACTGCCAGTAAGTAAATGTATCAGTAAACAGAATACTGGGAACGGCCATGAATGTACATATTTTCACTATTAGCCAAAAAAAACTGCTAATTGGATATTGATGCTACGACAGATAGTACAAAATTTAAGGCTTCACGGAAAGTCTAGATGACAGATAATATTTGGGTCTGACCTGATTCTGTATGAAGTTTAACTAGGTACTTATGTGAAAAGTAAATTTAACCTTTGCAACCCATACCTGGATAAGGAGCTGAATTTAGAAAAAGCACTTCATAAACGATGACAAACAACAATAGTTTAACAACATTTTTATCCGAGTTTGTAGGTGGGTCAGCTGTGGTACCTGTGCACCGCTTACTTCTTTTCAATTTTATCTAGCTCTAATGAGTAGACCAGCAGGATGCTCGTCTGATGGTAAGCATCACACCTGTCCATAAACAGAAGTAACACTAATTGGAACTTCGAATTATAAAGTAGGTATATATTGCATGGCATTGGACTGCGCTCGTCACCCCGAGACATAAGATGTTAGTCTCATAATGACCAAAATTTCACTGGCTTCAATGTCCTTCAAACTGGAACACAACAGTGCTAACACACTGGTGTTTGGAGGCAGAAACAATCAAAGTGGTGGTACCTACTTCTACCCTCATATTAGTAATAGCTGAAAATAGCACCATTATTGGTGTTAGTGAAGTTAGTCGGGGGAATGACAATGTAAAGCGGGTAGATAATAACATTGAGATGTGGTGGAGGTGATTGCTGAGGTACTCGTATAAAAGAGGGTACATTATTATTTGATGGGACTTAGTCGTGATTAGAACTCGTGGTAACGCTGCCCAAGTGTAGTTAGAATTGTGAATAATCATAGCAAGTGTAATAAATTGTGAACGGTAATATAATTTTGCATTTAATGTGAAAGACTATTAAACCTATTGAACATTCTGACGAAGTTATTTATCTTTAATGAACAAAAAGTGATAGTGAGTTTACATTACCAAGACGGCCTCTCGCATACGAGGTACCTACCAAGTAAAAGTAAGTATTTCCATTATGTGTGCGTTACCTTCGCGTGGTCAGTGAGTTGCTGAGCCCTATCCATCTGCGCAGGGTTTGCTATCGCTTTGACACCCTGGCCGGCTCTGCCATCCTTGCCAGCTGCAGAGTTTTGATTTAAGTACTGAAACAAAGATAAAAATTATACTACTAAGTTTTTTTTTATTGCATAGACAGGCAAACGAGCCAGTGGGTCACCTGATGGTAAGTGATCTCCACCGCCCATGTACGCCCATAATACCAAAAGAATCATGGGTGCGTTGCCGACCTTAAAGGAAAGGGATAATTAAGGGATTGGGAATAAACAGGGGGTTTGTGCCTCCGGATATCTTACTCACCGTACGAAACGCAGCAGCAAGCTGCTACTTTACGCCGGTTTTCTGTGAGACAGTGGTAATGACCCGGACGAGCCGACCCATACATGCTGTAGACAAAAGTATCTACAGCGTGGCTCTACCACTCAAGTTGTTGTAATACAGACGTATCATGACAGGGGCCTTATTCTCTAGCTATCCACTAGCTTTTGTTTCGGGTCCGACCGCGTGAACGGCCTTACCCGTGATAAAAGTAGCTATTTCCTAATCCAGGTCATGGTCTAGGTCTGTGTGACAATTTTCATCTAAAACCATTCATCTGTTACGGTATTATGGACTAACAAATCATCCAAACTTTTACCGTGTGGATTACGCTAACACAACCACGTGACTTCGTGGAGGTGCGTGCCACCCACGCTGCCACCCTAGGCCACGACCCTCATGACCTTAGGGTTAATAGCTAAATTACATTATTGAAACTTTGCGTACCCACGTAGGATAATCGGCATATTCAATTGTTTCTAAGTAGATACATAAACTGCCTTGGTGGCGCAGTTGTATTTTTGTGTTATTACGATTAAGACTGACGCTGAGGTCTCTGGTTCGATCCCCAGGTCGGGTAAAATTGATATTGGGTTTTCTATTATGAAATGCGCAGTATCAGCCCGGTGTCTGGAATTGTGCCCGGTATGGCGATAGGCTCGCCCCCTATCACATGAGACGGGGATACGCTCGGCGAAATGTCGGTGTACTGGTTACACCTCTGCCTGCCCCTGCGGGGAATACAGGCGTGAGCGCGTATTTATTTTATAGATACATAAATACATACAATGAATACTTATTATGTCCTTCCGCCGTTATTCGAGGCCTTTAAACAATATTTGAGATGACGTTCTTCCGTTTGGTGCCTTTTTATATAGTTGCGGGTACCCTCAATGAGCGATTTGTGAATGACTTCCGGTCGGCCATGTTTACCAGGTGACGCTCTCGGCCCATTATTTTCATTGGCGTCTTGAGTTTCGTGCCGAAAACATCTAACGCTGTTAGCGTTCGTATATTCTACTAAAATAATAAGGACAGATATAATAAAACGTGTTTGTTCTTTAAATAAGTGTATTTACGATATAAGTGTATTGTCGTGCAAAATGAGTGACGATAGCAGTTCGAACAATCCGGATTGCGGGTCGTCCTCGTCGGAGTCTAGCGAAGACTATGTTCCTGAAAATGCTCCTGGAGCTGCTGCAGGAGCAGGAACATTTGAAGAAAACACCGACAACCGGAAGCGTAAACGCGCTTCAAGCAAAGCGATCGATCCAAAAAGATCTCGCAAGGAGAGTAAAGGTTTGAAACACCTTTCAAAACAGGTCAGTGAAATACAAAAGTTTTTGGCTAGTGCTTACCCGCCCCCAGGGTGCTACCAGCCTGAATATAGTGTTACTAGTGAAAATAGTTGTGTTAATGATTTCAATAACGAGGTGCCCGCCGAGCCGGCCCTTGCGTTTGATTTTAATTTGGCTACCCACCTCAAGGAGCCTACAATTCTAAAGGCTTCGCAGGAACACTTAGAGGTATTAAATAGTCTACAATACTTTAATTCCGAGAACTGGGCAAATGTCCGTTACTCTGAAATACAAAAGTCATATAACGCGCGGCCAGGCTTTGTTGATTTAGAAATTAACGACGAAATAAAACATTTAGAAAAATCTAGCAACTTATTGGCGACAGATAGATCTTTGGGTGCTATTACACGTGCAGTTATAATGCAAAACGATGCTTTAAAAAAGGGAGTTTCTGAATTATTACAATTTAGTCAAGAAAATGATAATATTAATAAAGAATCTTTATTAGTAAAAATTCAAGAAATATTTTCGGGGGATTTTCAGAAAATTTCGCTTGACTGCTTACAGTTGATTTGTGGTCGTAGGGCTGATATAATTGAGCAAAGAAGAGATTTATTTTTAAGTTTAATAAAAGACAAGTTTTTTAGGAGTAGTTTAAAGAAAATTCCCCCTTCTACTGAATATTTATTTGAAAAAGAAAAATTTTCTGAGTTTTTGAAAACTAACGGGGGGGTGAATAAAATCTTTGCACCTAATAAACCCTCTTTCTCTGCGCAAGAGAAGAGAGTACCTGGACCTCAGGCTGCGCAACCTGGACCCAGTGGTAGTAATCATTGTCACTATAATTCTAGTCAAACCGGTCGCTCCACGGCACCGTTTGCTATAAATAATTATAGATATATGCCCCCTCAAGGTATACGCCCTAATTACGATTATACGGCCTTTGCTAATAATGAACGGTTATTTCGACCTCAGTTTAGACCACAATTTCTTACAAATAGACAACAAGCCTCATCACAGTCCAGAAAATTTACTAGTAGGCAAGGACAGTTTAACCAACCTAGCACATCTCGTGGCAGAGGTAGGGGTGAGAGAAAATATTGACTCTCTGGAGGTGTTTCGGGGGGGAAGTTTAATGAAATATATAAGTGTTTGGGTAAGCAAAGGTGCACCCAATCCATTAATAAAGATAATTGCAGGTTACAAAATTCCTTTCCTAAAGAAGCCACCTTTGGTTCTGCCTCGACAAGTCAAAGGTCATTACTTAACTGTTCCATGTGTCCAAATGGATCAAATAGTAAGAACAATGTTAGCGGAAGGCTTTTTGGAGTATGCCCCCGATACACCGAGTTTTCTTTCAACTCTGTTTTTGACACCAAAAAGCGATGGTTCCATGCGCCCTATTTTCAATTTAAAAAGATTGAACGAATTTGTAAAAGTAACCAAATTCAGACTAATTGCTGTCCATCGTATTCCGGATTTCTTACAACCGAACGATTGGATGGTAAAAATCGACCTAACACAGGCATATTACCATGTACCGGTAGCGCCAGCTCATCGGTGCTTTCTGAGATTGATTTACAGAAATCAATTATTGCAGATGACCTGTTTGCCATTTGGGCTTGCGACAGCACCCAAAGTGTTTGCGTCCCTTTCCAATTGGACCGCGGAGATACTACGGGAACAGGGTATCCGTATAGTTGTTTTTCTCGACGATTATTTGATTGCATGCCAAGACAGGTCAAAGTTACTGGACCAAGTACAGATTGTACTCCGGACTCTACGCGAGTTAGGTTGGAAAGTGAACTCGGAGAAATCTACGCTGGTTCCTCAGACATCACTGCAGTACCTTGGCCTTGTTTGGGATACGTGGCAAAACCGAAAATATTTACCGGAAAAGAAAGTACAAGGAATAAAGATAATGATCGCAAATATACTAAAGTATCAATCGGCGACGCTTCAAGAAATTCAGAGTCTTGTGGGAACTTTGAATTTCGCCCGGCTGGTTGTTCCACAGGGTCGTTTAAATTTTCGTTGCCTATTAACGTTGTGCAACCATCTGCTTCAAAAACCATCGCGGAAGTTTCCACTCTCGATACAAGTAGTCGAGGAGCTCAGGTGGTGGGTGACGAACTGCACCAAATACTCTCGTCTTCACCCCCCACTAGCAACCCATTTTCTAACAACAGATGCAGCAGACTCCGGCTGGGGAGCGGAGCTGAATGGGGTCCAAATGCGAGGCGATTGGTTAAACGAAGAAGAGCATCTTCATTCGAACCACAAAGAGATGCTAACAGTGATGAAATGTTTGTACGAATTCGGTCCATCTCTGAAACATTCATCAGTTCTTCTACAGAGCGACAACAAATCCGTCGTGGCCTACCTAAGAAACGAAGGGGGAAGCAGATCTTTAGAACTGATGAATTTAACTTATCAGATATTCCAAATACTGGACCAGTTCGACATCCATCTGATCGCACATCACATTCCAGGCAGATACAATATTGTAGCCGATCGACTCTCCCGGAAGGCGATGCTTCCAGAGTGGCATTTACTTCCAGAGTTGACAAACAGAGTGTTTGCGAAATGGGGTGTTCCGGAAGTAGATCTCTTTGCGTCGGCCAGAGCGCATGTGGTCAGCAAGTATGTGAGCTTAGACCAAAAAGATCAATCTGCATGGAGACACAACGCGTTTGCTTGGGATTGGGAGTTCGATCTAGCTTGGGTCTTTCCTCCCACGAACTTGATACCACGAGTGCTTATGCATCTCAATCGCGCGAAGGGTATATACTTAATCGTAGCGCCGAAATGGCCTCAAGCGTTTTGGAGGGCAGATCTGAAGGATCGAGCAGTAGCGCCACCTTTCACCATTCGGAATCTAGAATCCAGATTGATAGATCTATCAACACTGCTTCCACCACCGAAGGTGAAAGACTTAATTCTAGAAATTTGGAAATGTGGGGGTGGTCGCAAGCTGTAGAGTCATGGTCAGAGCAACAAAAAGTACTTTTAAAATCAGGGTGGAGAAAATCTACCTTGAATACTTATAAACCTGCTTGGGAACGATGGGTTAAGTGGTGTATAAAGTCCAATGTTCAGGCTACAAACCCTTCAGGTTCTGACTTAGCAAAATTTTTAGCTGATCTTCATCTAGTCGAGAAGTTGGCATACAGAACCATTCTAGTCCATAAATCGGTTGTTTCAACTCTTTGCAGTGCTGACGACGGGAAATTAAGTTCACACATCCTGGTTAAACAGATTTTAAAATCAATAGCTAATACTAAGATCCAAAACCGTTCCGAGTACATTTGGGATACAAATTTATTAATAAATTATTTACTGAACAGTAGTATTAATGATCGTAATTTACGGGAAGTATCACGTCGTTGTGCCATTTTATTATTACTTTGTTCAGGTAGAAGAGTACACGACTTAACCCTCTTGTGTGTTTCAGAAGGTTCCTTTATAGATAATCGTGGAGACAACTGTGTAACCTTTTGGCCCAAGTATGGATCGAAAACTGATTCTGAATCTTATGTTCAGTCAGGTTGGAAATTACTTTCAAACATAGAAAGTCGTAATGCTGATCCCGTATATTGGGTCAGAAAGTTACTTGAAATTAGCAATATTCGACGATCTGAAGCTAAATTAGATAATTTATTTATCACCGCACGTGGTTCAGGTACAGCTGCATCCAGAACTGTAATTGCGGGTTGGGTAAAATCAGTATTGAAAGAAGCTTCTTTCAATACTGATTTTACCAGCTGGTATAGATGCAACACCAGGAAGTGTTAGATCCGCTGTAGCTTCCAGGGGGTGGTTAGATAGAGAACCGATCGATAAAATATTATCTAGGGCTAATTGGAGATCCGAGAATACTTTTGCAAAGTTCTATAGAAAAGAAATTATACCTATCTCCACGAATAATATTAAATCAAATAGTGTCTCCTTGGCCCACCTTTTTGAGCCATTACGGTAGGTAAATATTTCCATTGAAGTAATGGTGTGTTTGATTTATACTTGATTGTCATTATTAACAATAATTTCGGTTGTATGATGTAATTATATGTTTATAACCCCTGTAATAATGGAATAAAAAGTTTATATTATTCTTAAAATGCTCTTAGTTTCAGCTTATTATATTGATGCATTTAAGTCACATTGGCGTCTTGTTTACCAGGCGAAAACAAACAATGTCTCAAATATTGTTTAAAGGCCTCGAATAACGGCGGAAGGACATAATAGTAGAGTTTTACCTACCATTAAAACTCATATTATGTCCGGAGCCTTATTCGAGGCCTTACAGTAAGTTCTGCCTGGTATTATGTATAAATATCAAGATTATAAATAGCTGTATGTTCATTTGAGACACAATGAAAATAATGGGCCGTGAGCGTCACCTGGTAAACATGGCCGACCGGAAGTCATTCACAAATCGCTCATTGAGGGTACCCGCAACTATATAAAAAGGCACCAAACGGAAGAACGTCATCTCAAATATTGTTTAAAGGCCTCGAATAAGGCTCCGGACATAATATGAGTTTTAATGGTAGGTAAAACTCTACTATTTACTGGTATTGCTTTTATTGTTATTAAAATTCTAAAATGCAGTCGTAAATGTAATATAGCATAAAAAATTATTGACATGTAAAAGTGATATTTATGATAGTGATTTCTTAGGTTTACGCGAATATTACACATTGAAATAAAACTAGTTTTTACGGATTTTATCGCGGTTTAATTTTTACACTCCCGTGACCACGAAGGCTGAAAACTAGTTTTATTTCAATGATATTTATGATATAATTTAAAGAATAAATGATTTGAATTTGAATAACATTCCACAGTAATTAAAATTTTGCATTGTAATTTAGAATTATCTTTATCGCGCACCTGAGTGATTTAACTTTATACCTATTCGCATAAAAACTGATAACGTTGCCAGGATGATAAAACAGGTTCTAACCGAATCACTGTTACATAAATATACGAAATCACATATGTATTTTTAGGTAGGTACGTGTAATTTTGTAAGTGACAGTCACGCTGTAGACTTACGGCTTGTCTTACAGCATGA
Organism: Mimas tiliae; assembly: GCA_905332985.1. NCBI lineage: Eukaryota > Metazoa > Arthropoda > Insecta > Lepidoptera > Sphingidae > Mimas > Mimas tiliae. Next base: position 2,421,513 of record HG995249.1, read on the forward strand.
ATGGATCGGCTCGTGGTCTCATCTTTCAAATTTTGATTCTGTTTTCGTAATAGTTTATTTTTCGCGGGGAAAAATGAGTGAGTAACGAGTGGTAGAGCCACACTGTAGACACTTTTGTCTACAGCATGAATGGGTCGGCTCGTCCGGGTCGTTACCACTGTCTCACAGAAAACCGGCGTAAAGTAGCAGCTTGCTGCTGCCTTTCGTACGGTGAGTGAGATATCCGGAAGACCAAATCCCCTCCCCTATCCCGCCACTACTTTCATTTCGAACCAGCCATCCGTGTTGATTATTGCACATTTTAAAAGGCCAAACTGGCTACAATCTGAAGCAGTAACGGACATGGTCCCACCCCGAGTACTCGTTCTTAGGAGCCCCTATTTCTCGAAATCTCATAATGTGTCCAGTCTATGTGCAAAACAAAGCTCACCATGGTCCCCACATAGACTTGCCGCCATGGGCCCCGACGAAGAGGCCCTTCCATCAGGAGAGCGACCTGGCTCACATCGTCATTCAAGTGCAAAGACTTTAAGTAGTATACCTACATTAAAGTCTTTGTTCAAGTGCATAAAAAACAAAAAACTAAGTATTTTTGAGTGTTGTTACATATAATTTACGGTTGTTATGATTTATGAGTTGATTATGAGGATTAGATTCTAAATCTAGCTACATCCCTTTGGAATCGAGCCTACTATAGTATACTGTACGTACGCATGTTCAGCAAGAATAAACATAGCTTAGCTGCATTGATACGCTTTAGTAAGTAACACATTAATTGAAACAACATTAACTTACCTTACGAAAGTAGTATACAAAGCCGAATAAAACATATTTCAAATAAAACCACTTCCCAGGTACGGAATAAACACCAAATATTGGCTTCGGATCTTTAAATTTCACACTGTATATTAACAAAATAATTATAACACCAACGAAAGTGAGGAAAATCGACATTGTTGCGTTGACCACTGCGCCAAAGCGACTGATAAAGTTCGACGCCCTCCAATAATACAACTACGGCTGGAAATTATTGACTGATATACAAAAACAGTTACATATTGTAGAAATTAATAACAATGTTATTGTTTATGGTTAAAGAAAATGCAGTTTTATGCCACGTTGAGTATGAATTCACCACAGATAGACATGACGACTGAATTTAGCACTAAATTGCATCATTCTCAAGTTTATTTTACATTAGCAGGTGCAAAAAACTAGGTACGTAAGTGATAATCAATTATGTCATTTATATTAGTATTTATGTATCAAGTACTTACCTATGGTATATATTATATAGATTAGTTGTTGCTTGCGCTTCCGCCCGCGACAATGTTTTTTTTTTTGGAATAAAAAGTAGCCTTTGTTCTAATTCATTTTTAATTTCTACCTGTTTGCCAAATCTTATCCAAAATTTAGCCGTTAAGCTGTGATTGATCTACAAACTTTCACATTTATAATTTAGGTACTTGCTTTTGCTCGCGGCTTTGACCGCGTAAACGGCTATTTCCGGGATAAAAAGTAGCCTATGTTCTAATCCAGGTCATGGTTTACCTGTGTGCCAAATTGACTACAAAATCCATACAAATGTTAAGCCTTGATGGACAAACAAACATCAAAATCAAAATTTCACCTATGTTACCAATTTAATTATATCTAACATGCTTTCCCTAAATAATTTAGTTGAGTTATTATGTGGCATTTGTGTTCGACTGATACCACCAAAGTGCAAAGATAAGATTTGGGAAGTTTTGTGGTTGTGTGATGAGTCTTTATTTTGATTGATTTAAAGTTCATTTTCTAATGGACTTCATTAATTAATTACCTAATATACTGTTACTTCAATCAATACAAGTGATAATGAACTAGAGTCTAGACATGTATTTAACAATACTGACATACATGCATAAACTCACGCCTGTATCCCCGAAAAGGTAGGCAGGGGTGCAACTAGTGCTGCACCCACGGTATGTCGAGATTACTTACATTCCACGTCGTACTTAATTGGGCCTAATACTCTTAGAAGCGAGCCTTATTCGTATTTATGTGGGGGCGAGCCACAATTCCAGACTCCAGGCTGATACTAAGCATGTCGTGACAGAAAATCCCAATAAGTATCAGTTTTAGCCGACCCTGGATCGAACCCGAGACCTTAGCACAGCAGTCGTACCGCGCACGCATTACAACTTCGCCACCAAGGTTCTGATTGTCTAGTCTTCCTCTACATCAGTGGTCGTCAACCAGAAACCGAGTTGAAGGTTCTTGTTGCTCGCGAACTTGTATCGTAAAATATAGTTTCGCAGATGTAGCAGCTTTAAGTTCTTGGTGATGTCTGCATCATTTACAATTTTCTGCAATAGGGTAGTTTCCTATATTGAATTTTATACATTATTTTATTAGCAACAGAAAATGATACGCAAAAGAAAACCTTTTAAAACGATCAAAATTGGTTCAGAAATGTGCCCGCAGTTATCGACTTTAAATGTTGGTATGAGGAAAAGTGGGTGCGTGTGGGTAGGGATATCTCAGTATCTCGCTTGCACGCGTGCAACATAATGACACAACATTTTACACAGTGACGTCAAAGTTTGCGTCGTCTGTTATTTGACTATTACCCCTTCTACAGGATTTGAATGGCTCCTAACTTATTTATTTTTGGTCCGATTTATAAAATTCTTTCTGCAATAGATTTTGAGTAACGTGACTTATCGATTTAAATATATTTTTTTTGTCTACCCTAATGGTGGAACCGTCCCAAAGGTACGAACAATATTCTGCACTGGGCTGTGTTTGCGCTTTGTATAAGCGGCAAAGCTGATTTGGCGTTAAAAATCCTTTAGGATTCCGACCCTGCTTGATATAGCGGCAGTTACGCCGGGGGGCTAAAGGGCGCAAGCCCTCCCCAAAATCATTTGGATCCACTGAGAAATCTCAAATTAATCTTGATATCCTACTTTCTTAGTACTCTTACTACCTACAATATAATTTTCGTCGCTTATCCTTACTTATTCCATTTTAAGTAGGTATAGTATATTCTATTTTTTTATAATTATAATTTTGGGTCAAGCCCAAAACCAAAAATCAATATTTTGGTTGATCCGCTACTGGCCCTGGGTGTAGTGTCCTGGGATCAGATCGCAGCAAATATTCATGCTCAAGATGCCTACTTGTCTATTTAGCATTACGAAAAGCCGTGAAGATTGGAAAGGGATTTTCTTGGCGTTGAAATCAAATCGGATTCTTGCAATATGAGAAATAAGATTCTCCCGCTGCCTCTGAGTGAATCCCCGTTTACCAGATGGTATATTCGTACTATTAACTCCTTCCTATGGTTGCCTGTAAGAGATTGCCCTGATCGTACCATGTTTAATATTTAAGTTTTACTCAGTATCTAATGTACAATAAAGCATTATAAATAAATAAATAAGATTCCGATCTCAATAAAATCACAACTCTGGAAATTAAAATCTTGTGATCGGATTTTGATAAGATCATTTACCGTGAATTTAGCCGCATGTGGCGTGCAATGGGATGCAGTCAATGACAAACCAAACAACTCAAATCCGCTTTAAAACTAATTATTAAAATAATCATTATTATTAATTCCGCTAGCTGATTGGCGCCACCATCGCATTACAAGTATACTCGAAGAGCATGAAAATGAACGAAATTGCTTTAAAATTGTTTGCATAATGAAATATATTGAAGTCATATTTAAACAGTACTGGCAGGAGGTTTACTGCAATGACACTCATGTACTGTGCTATGTACAACATATCAATGATATGCAGAATAAAGTGGGCGAAACTGGACCTTGTCCCACAAGGTAATTTTTGTCGAAAGTATATATTATTATGCTTATGTGTTACTTTATTTAAAGGTGTTTTTCATTGTGGCATTGAGTGTTGTGTGTGTGACAGCCTCCGTGACGCAGCGGGCGAGTAGCCGGTTGCGAAGCGTGAGGCCGTGGGTTCGATTCCCGCACCTAGACAAATGTTTGTCTGATTCACAAATATTTTTCTCGGGTCTGGGTGTTGTGGGTTGGCAAGTCCCTCGTTTTTCTTGATACCCACGATACAGGTTTACCTAGTGTCGGGTCAGGACTATGTGTGTAAATTGGTGGGGTTATTTATTTATTTATTTTATTGTCAAGTATTCCATAGATCACAAAGCAGCACCCAAAAGTACTTAAGCTTAACACCAAGGAAAACATCGAAATTACTTTATCGACATCAATATCTCATCATCGTCGAATAAAACGCAATTTTGTCTATTAATAGTATATTAATAATTAACAAAAACCTTAACATTAATACCGACAAAAATATTTTTACACAAATTAAATTTTGCATACCTACCATAGTCACTTAGTACGTCGATAATTTATATATTAACAGTTTATTTTTCGGTTTTTCAAACTAGAATTTTTAATTGCCCTGTGTGCAGGTAGAATTTATATTATTGATACATAATTACTGATTAATTCATACGAATCAATGGAATGTATTGTACCTACTTACATGATATACGTAAGTCAATTAAAAACTAATCAGTACGTGACTATGTTAGGTTTACAAGCGTATCTAGACATCATAAATACAGTACAATAATTATATAACTAGTATTAACATATTAGTCGATATTGTAAAGAATCACGATGTCAATATCGACTTTTGCTTTATCAACATTGTGGTGGATTTTGGTTATAGTTTGTTTTATCGAAAATAAACAGCAATAAGTAGCTTTCTAAACTATAATAATCATATATGAGTAATTTAGAACTCGAAACAACCTATCGATATTGACTTTTGTATTGACAGTTACTAATATCGTCGATAACATATAAATAACAGATGGAAGCTTCTAAATTGTCTATTAGCGTGATGTTTAAGTAGAATGATCACTATACATCGATGATTACATTATCGATATCGAGATAAGTCGAACAAAGATCAGATTCTATTAAATTATAATATAAGCGAATACTTGAGTGCAGTCGGAATATTTAAAAGGGCAACTGTCATCGTTCCACTTAAATGCATTCATCATACATTCCAAAAAAATATATCGTTCGGACACCAACTAATAAAATAACTAAAATATAATATTTATCGAGGTAAAACAACACAGTTGAGTTAATAAGCTAATTTCTGGACGTAAACGTAAAAAGGAATGCCATCTATGATCTTTCGGTGCGATGTAGACATATTATTATATTTATCGACATCGATAAAGCAGACGACTATTTACACGCTCTAAACATAAGCCAAGCTTCTCACACCGAAATATTATAGTGGTTACTTATTATCGAAACGATTCATTTGCGTATGTAATGGTATAAAATTTACATTTGTTGTTCAACAACAAGTTGGCTTGGACACACCGACTACCACTTTGTCCTAATTGATAAATCATCGGACGATAAGATTAGTTGCTACGGAACAAAACAAATATTACATTGCACGTTCATGTTTATTGCCGTTTAAGACAGCTTTCAAAGTTTTTCTTTTTGTATGGCGTTATCTCTAGTTAGAACAAGGGTCCGCCTTCCATTGTAAAACAGTTTCGTTAAAAGTGCAGGGCGAATATCTATAAGTATTTTAAAATGTAGACAAAATGGTCGAGTTTGTAATAGTTATGTACACTGTCTAGACAAAATGAAATTAATGCATCTGGCAGTCACCTCTCATAGATCTTTGCGATACAGGTCCTGCGTACAAATCACTACCATAGCACGTGGTTTACAACGATTTATTTTAGGTTACATAGATAGTAAATCTTTATTGTAGACACACAACAACCAAAATAAAACAAATTGTAAACAGCTTGTTAATAAATGTGCCACCATTGGCAGCCTTATCACTAAAATTGATCTCTTCCGGGCAACCATTTGTGGTTAATATGGTCAATATTCAATATGTCAAAACGTTTGTACAAATTTGTTTGAAATAATAAATCTACCATTATTATTAATGTTGTTTATAATTCCGAGCAACCAATCATGATGTCCGACGATTTCAATTGAGAAAGATGTTGGATAAGTCGTATGGTCAATAATAATAATACCACTACATACACACTCCATCATGGCCAACCAGCATCGACGTATGCCCTCACTCGTCCTATTCGCGGGCAGCTCCGATGATGGTCAGGATGTACAGGAAGATGTTGATGATGTCCAGGTACAGGTTGAGGGCAGCGAAGATGTACTCCTCAGGGCTGATGCTGTACTTGTGCTTGCCGCCCATCATCAGTTGTGTATCGTACACGAGGTATAGAGAGAAGATCAGAGCACCGAGCGAAGCGTACACAAGTGTTACTATTTTGTTGTGTGGGATGAATATCGCAATTATACCTGAAAATAGACAAGATATTATTGTTAAATATCTGCCTGCCACTGCCTCGGTGGCTTCTAGTTATCGTTACTTGTTCGATATTTTCAATTAGAAAAAATCAAACAAGTTACCCGGGATTGAACTTTTCGCCCAATACAGGGGCCCATGGGCTCGTCACCTATCACATCTTGTGACGGAAATAAGCTTGGTTAATTATGGGTGCACGAATTACTCCTCTGCCGTTCATATTCGGGGCACAGGCGTAAGCCGGTATGTTTTTATAGCATAGGCCGGGAAACGAGCAAGTGGGTCACCTGAAAAGTGATTGGGAAGGGGAACGAGTCTCATTCGTGACTCTACCACTCACCAAGTATGATAACTATGCCACTTACCGAACAACAAAAGAATGACAGCAGCGCACATCAGCACCCCGCCCATCATGGTGAAGTCCCATTTAGTTTGGAACGCGAATAGAGTTAAAGCGAGACACACGCCCGCCGTTATACCGACTGCCATCATCACCTGAAACCACAATATTATAGGTTAAACATAATTCGACTGCAGTGAACTTGCGATCAAACAGTCAATCACACATTATTAAGTCAACTTGTCTACATTAGTCAAACTAATGTTTTTGTGAATGAATGGTGGAGCCATGTTGTAGACACTTGTGTCTACAGCACGAATGGACCAGCTCGTCCGGGTCGTTACCACTGTCTCACAGAAAACCGGCATAAAGTAGCAGCTTGCTGCTGCGTTTCGTACGGTGAGAGATATCCGGAGGCCCAAACCGCCTCCCCTTACCAATCTCGTAATTATTCCTTTCTTTTAAGGTCGGCAACGCACCTCTAGTTCTTTTAGTATTGTGGACGTACATGGGCGGTGGAGATCACCTATCATCAGGTGACCCACTGGATCGTTTGACGGCCGATGTGATAAACAAAAAAAATTTAGTCAAGTTGACTTAATAATGTTGGTAAGTGAATGCTGATAATTGAAATAAAACTAGTTTATACGGATTTTATTGTGGTTTAATTTTTATTTTAGTCTCGACGTTTAGAAAGCTTTTCATCCTTCGTGGTCACGGGAGAGACTGAGGTGTAGGTCGTTTCGAATGTTACATTGCCTACCTTCATTTTAAAATTATACAATTATTTTTAGATTTTTTAAAAATTAGTTGTTAATTTACTAAATCCGTATAAACTAGTTTTATTTCAACGTGTAATATTCGCATATACATAAGAAATCACTATGAATGCTGATCAGTTTGGTTTTTGAACGTGCGAATTAGTGTGATTAGTTATGGCCGTTCCCAATATTCTGTCTGCCGACAGATTTGCTTACCGGTAGTAAAATATTGACACATTTTGTATGGAAGATCTGTCAAAACACTATTGACAGTAAGCAAATCTGTCGATAGATAGAATATAGATCACATTAGTTTCGCCTACATATCGTATATATTTATATATGGTATTGTATTTTATTGTGTTTATTATATATTTTTGTATGTTTATATTTTTATTCGGCATTGTACATATTATGTCATATTTTTATATTTTGTATCTTCGTTTTTTTGCACCTACTTTGTTCATCTCTGCATCCCCCTAAGGTTGACTGGTAAATAATACATTTGGCATTAAGTCCGCCTTTATACATTGTATATGAAGTGTAAAATAAATAAATAAAATAAAAAATATAGGGAACGGCCATTGGTGTGTACGTACCGCGCTGACGTCGTACACGCTGGACGCCAGGCCGAGCAGGAAGCTCTCGGCGAGGGTGAATATCGCGAGGAAGATGAAGTTCATCGGCGCCTGACGCCGCACGCCGTCGCAGCACGCCATCGCGATCAAGCACACGAACACCACCGCGAACGCGACCCAACTGGAAAAACCATTTTTTTTTTAATACAGCCAACAGTCACACACATAGTCCTGACCCCACACTAGGTAAACCTGTATCGTGGGTATCAAGAACTACGAGGGACTTGCCAACCCACAACACAACAATTATAGCAATTGAAGCCAACACTGCCTCGGTGGCGCAGTTGTAATGCGTACGCGTTACGATTGAGGTCAACGCTGAGAATTGAACTCGTTAATACCCAGGTCGGTTACAAGTGGTATTGGGTTTTTCTATTACGAAATGCTCAGTATCAGCCCGGAGTCTCGAATTTGTGCCCGGTATGGCGATAGGCTCGCACCTATCACATAAGGGACGGAGATACGCTCGGCGAAATGTGGGTGTACTGGTTACACCTCTGCCTACCCCTTCGGGGATTACAGGCGTAATATGGGTGCGTATATGAAGCCACTGTAATTACTGGGCATTATGAGACTTAACACCTTATGTCTCGGGGTAACGAGCGCTGTCCAGTGTCATGCAGTGCTTTATTTAAAGTTTTGTGTGGCGTTGCTTCTGTTTATGAGCAGGCGTGGCGCTTACCATCAGGCGAGCGACCTGCTCGTCTCGTCATTCAATTTAATTGCAGTTATACTCCAACATCATCAAACACCAATCAAATCTGGGACGGTACCGGCTAATTCGCCAAACTTCATCAACTCTACCGGCGTTTAAGTCCATTCAGATTAATCGCCCGCGGGCGTCATTAATTAATTCAAATAAATCGCTTTTAATGAAGTGCATGTGACGTCATAAATCGTTGTTTATCGTTTTGGCTATTAGACGGTCGTTCGGCGGTACAACAGAATCATCATTGGTTCTCTAATCGAACATCGATTTGCATAAACCTGATAGAACCGGCGAATAGGGTAGTTTCATATATTGAATTTTATACATTATTTTATAAGCAACGGGAAATGATACGCAAAAGAAACCCTTTTATTAAAACACAATCAAAATTGGTTCAGAAATGTGCCCGCAGTTATGACTTTAAATGTTGTTATGAGGAAAAGTGTGTGCGTAGTAGGGATATCTCACTATCTCGCTTGCACGCGTGCACCATAATGAACATTTTACACAGTGACGTCAAAGTTTGCGTCGTCTGTCATTTGACAATTACCCCTTCTACAGGATTTAAATGGCTTCTAACTTATTTATTTTTGGTCCAATTTAAAAAAAAACTGTCTGCAATAGATTTTGAGTAACGTAACTTATTGATTTAAATAATAAGAAAAATCTAGTCAACTACCCTATTGGACCCGGTAGGCGGCGCTGCTGTAGTTGCGGGTGAAACCGCGCGGGACAGCTAGTGTTTAATAAAAATGCATATTAGGTACTCACAACGACCAAGAATTTTTCATGGCCCAGTCTTTAGTCGGTTGATGAAACAGGAACAGAGCAATGAAGCTCATCGTCACTAGCAGTTGACACATCAAGATGGAGTACACCTGGAATTATAAAAAATATAATTAAAATGAGTGGTATGAGTGGTAGAGCCACGCTGTAGACAGTTATGTCTACAGCATGAATGGGCCGGCTCGTCCGGGTCGTTACCACTGTCTCACAGAACACCGACGTGAAGTAGCAGCTTGCTGCTGCGTTTCGTACGGTGAGTGAGATATCCGGAGGCCCAAATTCCGCTCCCCTTCCCAATCCCTAACTTATCCCTTTCCTTTAAGGTCGGCAACGCGCCCATGATTATTTTAGTATTGTGGGCGTACATGGGCGGTGGAGATCATTTACCATCAGGTGCCCACTTGGTCGTTTGCTGGCCTATACTAAAAAAAAAAAAAAAAAATTTAAACGGAGTGTGAAGAAGCAACTAAGCAGGCCGGCATAATTCTGCCGATCTGCGATAGATTCAGTTTCTATCGTTGGTCGACAGTATTCATGGATTGCGCTACACTTACCATCAGGTGTAGCGTAGTCACTTTGCCGATCCAGGATAAAAAAATACTAAATATACGCACTCACGCCTGTAATCCTCGAAGGGGTAGGCAGAGGTGTAACCAGTACACCCACATTTCGCCGAGCGTTCCATGATGTGATAGGGGCAAGCCTATCGCCATACCGAGCACAAATTCCAGTCTCCGGGTGGATACCACTTTTACCCCACCCGGGGATCGAACCCGAGACCTCAGCGTCAGCCTCAGTCGTAACGCGTATGCATTACAACTGCGCCACCGAGGCAGCCAAATACTAAAATAACATAAAATATATAAAACAAATCTTAATTGTTTAAAACCCTCGACATTAATTAGAAAAATATTCAGTTGGCAGAACAGACTTTCTTTAAACATAGAACGATTTTTTTTTAAACTGACTCGGCAAGAGACTACGCTACACCTGATGTTAAGTGCAGCACAATCCAAGAATACTGTCGACCAACGACAGACGATGTGTTTATCGTAGGTCGGCAAAATTATGACGGCCTGCCTAATTGCTTCTTCACACTCCGTTTAAAGGTCCCCATATTATAGGAAGGACGGAACACGTGTGCCGGCAAACTATTCCACAGCTTGATGGTCCGGCAGAAGTAAGATTTTGCGAACTTTTTAGTTCTAGCCGAGATGGAAGAGACCACGAAGCTGTGGTTCCGTAAGCCAGCTACAGCTAGCTATCTCAATTAAACCAGCTTTCAAACAAAGAAAGAAGCATTCGGTTTGAAGGACATTAAAGCCAAAGAAATTACTGGGTAATATGAACATCTTAGGTATGTCTCGGGATGAAAAGCGCAGTTCAGTGACATACACTTTTCTGTAATCCAGAGTGCTGTGTGACGTTGCTTCTGTTTATGGGCAGGCGTGACGTTTAACATCAGGCGAGCGACCTGCTCGTCTACATCATTTAAAAGAAAAGATCATTAAATATGTTACCAGCCTACTAAGAACCGATGTTTCCCCGATGTTACGGTTTGAACGTCAATACACGTCCAATAACAAAACCTCACCTTTCTGATGAACGCCTTCCGTATGGTCTGCTCGGTGAAGTCGAATCCTTTGACCTCGCCATCCTCGCCGACGCCGACGTTGCCGGGCACATACCCCGCCTGTAATGAACAACATATAATATTAATATTTTTTACATTACATTTGGTTTCTCCAGTTGTAAATGTCCTTGTGCCTGAGGTTAAGACCTCCTTAGTTCATTATTTTGTATCCCGCTTTGCTTTCGGGAGAAGTGGACAATTATCATTTCCTACTGCTCCCTAATTACCTATTTCATTCATTTCGTTGCGGAATAAAGACAGATTTGCATTCTCAGAGACTCGGCGAGCTTCATTGCTCGGTGTCGTAATATGCGTGCCTCTGTCGATCCTGGGTTACAGGAGTTACAATGACGGGTGTGTGGGCGGGATAGACTCGTAATTACTACTTTTTGAATTGCTATCATGTTTTATTAATAAATAAGAGTGTACTCATATTATTGATTAAAACACAAGAAACTCTCAGGGACAGTTTATATTAAACATTAATCACAATCACAATTTAGGTAATCTTATGTTTAAAGTTCGTTGGTTCGGGCTGCTAGGCCCGCGTACTACCTAGTCACTACACGCAAGTGATCCGGACGACAATTCCCGCGGTACCGGTGACGTTGACATTTATATCTTTATTGACTAACCAAAACCATTCAAATGTAAACTTTATGAAGCTATGTGTTCGAAACACCCATAGAATTAACATGATGTCTTTAACAGCCTAACCGCAAGTTGTCGCGCTCATGTTTGTATGATTATTGTAAACTTGTAATTAAGGCATTTCGCATAAAACACCAAACCTCTGAATAAAGTACTCCAATAGATCGTGTGTTTTGTTTTGAAAAATATACTGAACAATAAAATTACACTTTACAGTCGTCAAATAATTTCTGTTAGGGCCTGGCAATTGCACCAAATGTAGTATACAAACTACTTGATGGCTTTGATTGCATTTTGTATTATTGTATGGTGAAATTTTTAAAAGCATTTAAGTTCCCATAGCTTTACCATAGTAACAAAAAAGTGCCACTTGGTGATCCCGAAATTTGGAGTTGTGGCCCATTAACTACACTCGAAGTGATGCAATGTTATTAAGTGTTTGTAAGTACACCAGCTTACTTGAGCTGGGTTTTTATTGACTGTTTGTAACCACTTCTTGATATTTCAACACTTTCTTTTAAGTAGCGGTAGCGAATTATTTTAAATAGGCAATGTTATGATCTTAATGATATATGGAGGCATATTGTATAGGTACCATTACTTTATCCTTGATTTAGTATTTTTGTTTTGTTAATTATGATATAAATACTGATGCTGCAAGACGGATAGGCGTGAATCCTTGGCCAAAACCAGTTTAACGAATTGTTGTTAAATTTGCATTTTTTTATTGTTGTTGTTAAAGTTGTAATTTTGTATTAATTTTGGTCGTTGTTTCTTGAAAGCATTGATTCACTAGCAAAATACTTATTACGTACGGGCATGGTTAAGCCGGGTCGCGATTATATCACAAACGTTTCTTCCACAATGTAAACACTTTTTTTTTGGATCTCTACGTCAATATTATAACAAGCCGTTATAATACGTCAAACGAAATACAAACACTAGCTGGACGTTACATCACGTCACTCGAGTTTAATGAATTAAAACAACATTTATATATTTCATTTACCTGCGACATCTTTTGTACACAAGACGTGTATGCACGATATAATGTTAAACACTACCTGATATGGTTAAGGATTTATCAGGATTAGGATGTGATAACGAGCGATAAACTTCATGGTATGTAGTAAATGTTACAATTATTTTGATTTAGTATCCAGTGTGCTCTTTTCGGGATAATATTGCTCGTACTAAACCATATATACATCGAGTACTAAATACAAAAAATATATTTAATTACTACTAAAGATATAAACAGTACATTACTAACATAATATGCCTTCAAGAATAGTCTGAATTTAAAAGGAAAATTAATAATTGCTTAGTGAAACAATTACTCATATAACCTAACTAACGCGATTTTAAACGGCCCGGTGGTGGCCTACGAGTTATAACGTGACACTTTTCCCGGACTTATTAGTGCCTATTATTATAATACGCTCAAATCGGTAGAATAATATCTACACCAAACTGAGGAGGGATCATCACACACATAGTGAATCATTTATTATTTGTGACTGGCCACCCCAAAGGACTGTGGTACATACCAGTCCAATCGACATATAGGTAATGTCGATCAACAAAATAAGTTGCTACTCTCGACGGTAAAGACTATCCCGCCCACACACCCGCCACTGTAACTCCTGTAAGCCAGGATCGACAGTGGCACGCATACTTCGACACCGAGCAATGAAGCTCGGCGAGGCTCTGGGAATGCGAATTTGTCTAGCCCGCAACGAAATTAATCAAATAGAAGTTTAGGGAGGAGTTGGCAATAATAATTGTCCACTTCCCTACATAGCAAAACGGGAGACAAAATAATGAACTAAGGAGGTTTCAGCCTCTCGACGGTGTCTAGGATAGGGGAGTTGACGTGATTGATTACTTAAATCAATAAATTAAGTTATTTATAAATAAATAAATAAATAAATACACCCAACAGTCACACACATAGTCCTGACCCCACACTAGGTAAGCCTGTATCGTGGGTATCAGGAACTACGAGGGACTTGTGGTCCCACAACACCCAGACCCGAACCAAATTTTTGTGGATCACACAAATATTTGTCTCGGTGCGGGAATCGAACCCACGGCCTCTCGCTTCGCAGCTGGCTACTCGACTGCTACGCCACGGAGGCTGTCACCTATTACCTATTACAGATTTTTTTTATAGATCCGTCACAAAATAAATAAGTTAGAAGCAATATTTAAAATCATTACTGCGGGCCCATTTCTGAACCAATTTTGATTATTTTTAAAAAGGTTTTCTTTTTCGCATTATTTTCTGTTGCATATAAAATACTGTTTTTTATTTTTATTGCCTGGCTGGATAGGCAGACGAGCAAACGGGCCACCTGATGGTAAGTAGTCACCGCCGCCCATAGACTTCTGCAATGCCAGGGCACAGCAAAGCCGCTGCCTACCGTAACTATTTTTATAACGTAATTTATTTATTAAGGATAATATTTTACATAGAACTACCCTATTGTCGGTTGGCCGAGCCGGCCCATTCTGAATGCTGTAGACGAAACAGTTTACAGCGTGACTCGTTACCATTTGACATCATATCACAATTCAAATAGTTAGAAAAGTACTTACATCACCATAAGCAGGTGCACCATAACCAGCCGGCTGGAATCCTGGCTGCGGTGCTGTTGGATAGCCGGCTTGAGGGTATCCTCCCTGCACGAAGCCAGCTTGTGGGTAACCGCCCTGTGGTGGATAGCCACCTTGTGGTGGATAGCCACCTTGTTGAGGATACCCGCCTTGATTTTGATCTGCGATGAGACAAAACGCATTTGTTAGGATTATGTAATTGAGAAATATGCAAGAACATCGAATAGTTCAGTTCCAAAATGTAAGAATGTAGATAACATTTACGAGTATTTTTATTAACTCCCGGTAAAAAAGAGGTGTGTTATAAGTTTGACCGGTTTGTCTGTCTGTGGGTGTTCATGTGTGTATCTGTCTGTGGCATCGTAGTGCCTAAACGAATGGACTGAATTGAATAGTTTTATTTTGTTTGAATCTGGCTTAATCGAGATGGTTCTTGGCTATGTTTGAAGAAACTCTGTTGGAAATGCCAAAATGGAAATCTGTTTCAAGATCCAGATGTTCTTTCACGTAGAGGCTTTTTATATAACTTTAAATTTTACTTTCAGAACATAACTAATAACTCGTTTCATAGATACATATATTTTTGTAGCTAAGCACAAAAAATCTAAGAATCATGTACAAATGTATGCACTGTTTTCATATTACTTAATACTCTTTACATTTTGGAAATGATTATCAACATGAATAGCACAGCAAGGACTTGACATAAATAGCGGCGAACATTGCGGCGTGCATTAAATATACATGTATATTATATAACATTGTTGTGTGTTATGTATTTGTGTGTAAATAAGATACATGTTGCTAATCAAATAGTATTCGTACACAAGAATGTGAATTGTATTGATGCATGTATTTTTTTATGATATTAATCAATAGCTTATATTCAGCATAATTCATAATGGAAAGAATTTTATTAATCCCTTGAAAAATATTTCAAGGGTATTTAAATCTGGTGAGGAGCACAAGTGTCAAATGACAATAAAAAGTTGCACGCCATATACGATGACGTCAACTTATAAGATGGTCATAACGCATATACATATATCGGGCGCACGCGTGCGAGGGAGATAGAAGAACAGAAAAAAAAAACTATTTATTTGTACAGCCGCCAATGCGCATACGAGTGTACTTATCACTACATTTATACAATTCAAATTAACATAAAAAAAAACTACAATTGCGCGCCGCAGCTGTGAAAGGAAGGTGATCACTCAGCGTACTGCTGTGTTGTGGGCTGTGGCGCGTACCACAACACAGCGCTGATTTTTACTGGTCACCTTACCTTACCTTAGATGGCGGTCGGCCTCACTACTTCATTATTTCACACAAGTTTGAATCAATATTTGGAATATCAATTGTAGTCTTGTTTTTTAACCAATTTTGATTCTGTTTTCGTAATAAGGGTTTCTTTTATATCACTTTCTATTGCTTTTACATTAATGTTCGAATTCAAGTTTATGCATCAACTCGTATTTGAATATCAACTATTTCACGTTGTATTTATTCACATACAATTTATAATCCAACAAGGATGATATCGTAGTACCTACCAGTACCGAGTAAAAAAAACTTCAAGATACGTTTGCATACGCAATGATATGGCGAAATCTAAACAAGTCAAGATTTACACAATATGTAACTTTACTGTACATATTACGTGTTGTATAATTATTCCCGACAAATTATAATAATAAATCGGTGCACATTAAAAAATGCGTACCTAGTTAGAGAAAGAGGTTTTGCAACGATGTCAGGCACATCTAGTGACTAATGACCAATACATGCAAGCTTCATTAGGTTTTTTTTCTCTCAAATAAAATAAAATAAAATGTTGTCAATAAACACTTGAGGGGCAACTAAGTCGAAATCGTAACGACGTGGGGTTACAAGAAAATATAAAAAAAACATGCAGACAATCTTTGTAAAGAAATATAACATTATTATGTGTAATAAAGTTTCATCATGGAACTTTCTGTCGAAGTAGAATTTGTATAAAGCGCTTAACTTACGTAAATAATAAGTTTTATTTACTACTATTTTGTAAATAACTAGTGAATCGACATATCGATTCACATGAATCTTAAACCAAAACAATCCTTGTAGTGGAAACAAAAACGCGACGTATTAATTTTACAACATTCTAAATAAAAAGTTGAAATGTACATTGTACAGTAATATTATAAAGAGGAAAGATTTGTATTTTGTATGTAACGAATAAACTTAAAAACTACTGGACCGATTTCAAAAATTCTTTTGAGTAGCATAGGCTACTTATCCCGGAAACGACCGTTCACGCGGGCGGAGCCGCGAGCAAAGGCTAGCATCAAATAAAAATAGTAAAAAACGCTCCCACCAATCGTATCTCGGTCTCAGTATACGTCAACTTCGGTAGTTTTTAGTACAGAGCAATGCGTAAGTACACTGTTAATAATGAGTCATCCAGCTTTGTTTGTTTTCCTTTTGGCTCGCATATCTTTTTATATACTTTCGCAACAAAACATCGTTTTTGGCAAGCGTCTTTAGTGACGTCATTCGTTATGAATCTTCGATGTGTCTGGTAGGTATCAATAAGAAATTCTTGAAATGTCTTGAATAAAAAAACTAGGAAGATAACTTAGCAGTTGTGCAATATTCATTCTTCCTATGCTGCATATATGTATTACGAATTCTAAAAAAAAACACTAAGTGGGAATTAAAGTTAAATGACGATCCTGAATCCGTCAGCTAGGGAAAGTATAATCTAGGTTAGAGTATAAAACAGTTAGTGCCTACACGGTGAAATAAAATATTTACAATGACGTCATAGCACGTCAAAGGTCAACCGCATGAAAATCAGTAAGCAATAAATACGTATTAATTAATTATTGAAAATTATGAGTTAACTGTATTATTATTATGGTGTTTCCCTCAATCCTTAGTTTAATAATCAAGGTCAATGCTAGTTTTATTACAATATTATTTAGATTAGAATATATATCTAATAACACTCGTAGACTGTGTAAAGAAAAGTTCTTGAACAAAAAAAAAAACAATTTATTTGTCACAGTCATTAACAACGTGCATTTATGTTGTGGTTGTGACAGGTTGGTGAATGGTGACCACTCCGCGAAATGTGTTACGCGAATCACAACACAACGCTGATTTTCAGTGGTAACCTTCCTCTGGAGTACGTCGGTCGCTAATGCCCATGCAGTCGACAGTATTCATGGATTGCGCTATACTTACCATCAGGTGTAGCGTAGTCACTTTGCCGAGCCAGGATAAAAAAAAAAAAAAAAAAAGCCATCTTTACAAGGTGGTAGGTCCCTCTTATGCGACAGGCCGCCTGGGTTGCTATTATGACCGTCGAGCAACAGTGTGTAAGTACCGTTACAGTTGTGTACCGGTATGAAGGACATTGAAGCCAGTGAAATTACTGGGTATTACGAGACAATGAAATCTTATCGTACCGGGGTGACGAAGCGCAGTCCAATGCCATGCAGTTCTTTGTAATTCAAAGTTATGTTTGGTGTTGCTACTGTTTACGACAGGAAGCTTCCCACCAGGGGAGCGACCTGCTCGTTTCGTTATTCAAGCTAATAAAAAAATATCTTACGACGCGACGCGACGGCCCAAAAAGCGCTACCATGTTTTTTTTATGGTATAGGCCGGCAAACGAGCAGGTGGGTCACCTGATGGTAAGTGATCTCCACCGCCCATGTACGCCCACAATACCAAAAGAATCATGGGTGCGTTGCCGACCTTAAAGGAAAGGGATAATTAAGGGATGGGGAAGGGGAGGGGGTCTGGGCCTCAGGATACCTCACTCACCGTACGAAACGCAGCAGCAAGCTGCTACTTTACGCCGGTTTTCTGTGAGACAGTGGTAATGACCCGGACGAGCCGGCCCATACATGCTGTAGACAAGTGTCTACAGCGTGGATCTACCACTATGATGTTTTACAAGATGATATGAGAATCAATGGTGTCTACAGAGGATGCTTAAGATAGGATAAAGTGGAAGCGTTTAAGTAGAAAAGCGAACCCTGGCACTAAGCCACGATAACGTAGGGTAGATATATATAAAAGAAAAAGTTTATTTACAATCAATTGCCCCCTGATATCAAGTTTATATGGAAATAACAAAAACTTTAATGTATAAGTACTACTCTAGACTGGCTGTTTAGAAGTAAAATCTCGTCCCAAAACGCGCGAGTTTGACAGCTCACAAACAGGGAGCGCGATAGGGGTTCTAGTTGAGAGTAAGGTAATATTGAGTTACGCTCAATTGACCGCAACTTAGAGGTACAATTTCTATGTACTGCACATATCTGTCAAACTCCCGCGTTATGTGACGCAATTTTACTTCTAAACAGTCTAGTAGTATACATCAAAGTCTTTGTTCCTATCGCTTGAATTTTATAGACAGAATTCTCTTAATTACGACTCTTGAGCCACCAGTAACGTAATCATAAGCAAATTGCACTAAACACGTAAACGTTTCAACTAACTTTCACTATTATTCACAAAAAAAAAAAACAAACAAACCTCTCGTCTCCGCCATCACAGATCACTCAACAAAATGACAAATGCAGTAATGCACGATAAACTCTCTCTCACACACACACACATGCACACCCACACACAGTAGGTACACAACTACACACACGAGGATATTGTATTCCAGCATTTCCAGATATGCGATACTGAGAACGTGGTGTCCGTTACAATAGGGTTGCCAGCTTTACTGTTTTAATTTTACAAACCTTGACCGTCAAAATTCTTGGTATCGATAAGGAAAAGATGTGTAATTTCTAAACTGCCGAACAAATTTTCTTCAACCATATGGCGCTACTATGAAGCTTTTAGATATGATATACATTTAAAGTTTATGTTTAAGTCTATGTTTTAGTAGCAAATAATAATATGAATAAACAACTTTAATACAAACGTAACCTTTTTTTTTATTATAAAAGTATACCCGGCTTTTAGGGCAAAATGCCCACCCAACACACATTAAATCCTAATACTAATGACTGCCTCGGTGGCGCAGTTGTAATACGTACACGTTACGATTGAGTCCAACGCTGAGGTCTCTGGTTTGATCCCCGGCTCGGGTAAAGTGGTATTGGGTTTTTCTATTACGAAAAGCTCAGTATCAGCCCGGAGTCTGGAATTGGTGTCCGGTATGGCGATAGGCTCGCCCCCTATCACATCGTGGGACGGAGATACGTTCTGCGTAATGTGGGTGTACTGGTTACACCTCTGCCTACCCCTGCGGGGATTACGGGCGTGAGTCTGTATGTATGTAAATCCTAATACAACGCCAAGACCGGCTTTTTTATTTTAGGGACTGGCAACCCTACCTGGAGGGGATTACCCGATAGCGATAAGGCCAGTAAATTTATATTTATTGTGTATTTCCAGTACACATACTTGATAAACAATGTCACTATGGTAATTAATATTAATCTAACATTTAAACTCGCAAAAATATGAATGCTTTCAGAGCAATATGAGTTGTGACTGCAGTTATAAAGTCGTAATTACCGTAGTATAAATTATTATGCTTTAAACCCGACGAATACGGTTCATAATCGCGTGTCTCATTTACGTAATGAGTGCTAATTTAATTTGTAGAGGTTTACGAAATCGCAGATGATATTAGAGTTTCCGTGCGGTAATTTTTACGCGGTTATGCTGTGGACCCAGTTTTAATAATTATATATTTCTAACAGCAGAGGCAGGCAAACGAGCAAGTGGGTCACTCGATGGTAAATAATCTCCATCCCCCATTATGTCCATACTAATAATGTTCCGCCTATTTTGTGATTTGACAGCTCTACAAATGTAGCAAAGAATCGGTTCTAAACAGAAAATGAAATAATAATACACCCAACAGTCACACACATAGTCCTGACTCCACACTAGGTAAACCTGTATCGTGGGTATCAGGAGCTACGAGGGACTTGCGGTCCCACAACACCCAGACCCGAGACCAATAGTTGTGGTTCACACAAACATTTGTCTCGGTGTGGGAATCGAACCCACGGCTTCTCGCTTCGCAGCCGACTACTCGCCCGCTGCGCGACGGAGCTGTCTTGAAATGAAAAATAATTTTTAAAACAAATAACGAAACAGGTTGAACAATGTAAAGAAAACAATTTATAAGTAAAATACTTATAATACTGACAAAAACATATCCTGACCATAACAGTTTCCATTTCCTCACTAGGCAAGCCTGTATCGAGGAAATTTATACCTAATGCATTAATCGATTTTGTTAAGTATAGAATCGTCATCGATTTATAAACTCGTAATGATATTGTTTTTAAATAAAGTAACATCTATATTTGTACAGTGATTAATTATGTGTGAAATATCAACAAATTATCTTTTAAATTTAGGTTTAACCAGTACACCCACATTTCGCCGAGCTTATTTTCATCGCCATACTGGACACAATTCCAGACTCTGGGCTGATACTGAGCACTTCGTAATAAAAAAACCCAATATCATTTTTACCCGACCTAGGGATCGAACCCGAGACCTCAGCGTCAACCTCAGTCGTAACGCGTACACATTACAACTGTGCCACCGAGGCAGTAATTAATATATTAATGATATTTTTATCTCAGAAAAAGATATTCACGCTGGCGGAGCCGCGGGCAACAGCTTGTAGAGTCTATTTAAGAGTCTGTTATGTGTCAGTGCAGGGCAAATGCTCCTTTGAAGTAAGGCGACATCTCCAAATGTTAAAATGCAGATAAAAAATATAATAAAAAGATATAAGAAATAGATAAAAAAAATTGAATCCAGATTAGTAATTCATTTGAAAGGTTTTGTGTTTCCTTTTTATTAGTAAACATTTTATATAATTTAGTATAATTTGTTTTATCATTAAAGTGTAATATGTTATCACGGAATCAATATGTTACTAATTGCACAATACATCAGATTTGAATAGGTAACGATTAGACCGACACGTTTCGTCGTTCGTTCGTTTTTTAAATGACAATACAAATTATTGCCTATCACAAAAAAAATATAGATAAAATATAAATTAAAATGCTATTTAAACAACGGTAGGCTGCGGCTTGGCTGTGCTCTGGCATTGCTGAGGTCCATGGGCGGCGGTAACCACTTACCATCAGGTGGGCCGTCTGCTCGTCTGCCTATGTAGGCAATAAAAAAAACCCATTGTACGAATTCATTAGATTACAAAGAGGCAGATAAAATTATATGTATGAGAGGAACGGCGATGTTAAAATATAAATCTAATTTTAAACGCGTCCGTAAAATAAATAAATACAGTTATTTAAAAAGCCTAAAAAGCAACTATAGCGGCAACCTGATAGTTTCTATAACTAAGTGTTATCCTGTAAAGTGCGTCAAAACTGACATGAAACGTATTGCAATATCAACGACGATAAGTATGTATAATGTTAATAGAAAAAAAATACGACACAACATTGTTACTCCATTCACTACTAATGAATAATAGTAATAAATACACGCAACAGTCACACACATAGTCCTGACCCCACACTAGGTTAGCCTGTATCGTGGGTATCAAGAACTACGAGGGACTTCCGGTCCCACAACACCCAGACCCGAAACAAATATATGTGGATCGCACAAACGTTTGCCTCGGTGCGGGAATCGAACCCACGGCCTCTCGCTTCGTAACCGGCTACTCGCCCGCTGCGCCACGGAGGCTGTCAAATACAAATGTCTAATCCAAAGTATGATCATATTTACATACAAACGTTTACAATATGGACTACATTGGATCTGATGGTAAGTAAAGTGCAGTCCAAATATAATGTCAACAATCATGTTGACAGCTCCGTGGCGCAGTCGGTGAGTAACCGGCTGCGAAGCGAGAGGCCGTGGGTTCGATTCCCACACCAAGACAAATGTTTGTGTGATCCACAAATATTTTGTTTCGGGTCTGGGTGTTGTGGGACCACAAGTCCCTCGTAGTTCCTGATACCCACGATACAGGTTTACCTAGTGTGGGGTCAGGACTATGTGTGTGACTGTTGGGTGTATTATTATTATTATTATTATTATGTGTCATTGTGTCCCTCGACGGGGAACAGTATTATGCCAGTCTGTAATTACTGGATATAAGTACAGGGTAGGGTTTATCGTATAAGTCGGAAACGAGCAACTGATGGTAACTGATCGCCCATATACGCCCACAATACCAAAAGAATCATGCACGCGTTGCCGTACTTAACGGAAAGGGATCATTAAGGAATTAGGAAGGACAATTTGGGCCTTCGGATATCTCACTCACCGTACGAAACGCAGCAGCAAGCTGCTACTTTACGCCGGTTGTCTGTGAGACAGTGGTAACGACCCGGACGAGCCGGCCCATTCATGCTGTAGACAAAACTGACTACTGTGGCTCTACCACTCAAGAACAAGAATACTTCATACCATCAGGCGAGCCACGTGCTTATTTGCCGACTTGTGTCATAAAATGATGATAGTAGTTTATCCTGAAACAAGTCAGACAAACGGCGCCACAAAACTTAATACGGATCAACGTAAACACATAAAATAATAGGTTACTTGGACGCCCTCCAATGAAAATGTGGATCGATAGACAGACTAGTTGGCTTATGGCCGTTCCCAATATTCTATTTGCAGATAGATTTGCTTACTATCAATAGTATTTTGACAGATCTTCCATACAAAATGTGTCAAAATTTTACTACCAGTAAGCAAATCTGTCAGACAGAATATTAGGAACTGCCATTACAGTTAAATCAGGAGTGGTAGAGCCATGGTGTAGACAGTCTTGTTTCCTACATGAATGGGCCCTGCTTTGCGAGATTCCTAAATGCTTACTGCTCTACGTTATTTTGTTTTTTTTTTTTAGGTTAAGGTATGATGGGACTGACATATCCATGTTGGACAAAAGTCCCTAAATTAAATAAAGAGAAAAAAAAAAATGGGCCGGCCCGACCGACTTGTTGTCACATAAAACCATTGTAAAAGTAGCGTGCTGCGTTTCGTACGGTGAGATATCTGGAGGCTCAAATTCCCTTCCCCTTTCCTGTAAGGTCGGCAACACGTCCATGATTCTCCTGGTATTGTGGTCGTTCATGGGCGGTAGAGATCACTTACCATCAGGTGACCCACTTACTCGTTTGCCGGCCAACGCTATAAACGGTTATAGGAAAATGTTTTGAGATGAATAACATAAACAATACGGTAATTTCGTACATGTTTATATTATCAGTTCAGTTCAGTTAATAACACAGGGAAATCCCGATAGCGCGTCGCCTCTTGATTACGTTTTCCTGCTTACTCATCGTGTAAACAAGGAGCCCAAGTACCTGAACAGTCATTTACATTTATAAAGAAATATTGCACAACGAATTGCTGATATATCAGACATTCACTCGCTGGTACTTAGACAATTGTTATAATAAAAACATTTTGTTGCATTATTTAAACTATGAATTTCTCATCACTATGTATGTACATCACTATTGTCATAGACAATTTTTTATAACAACAACTTGTATTGTCTGTGGTGTGAAGTTTGTGGTAATCCCGCCAATAAAACTGCCAAGTCATAACCCAATAATTCAGTTTTCTTTTAATCACTATTATAATTAACAAATTTCAACTAACAATAATAGACAAAAATTTAAAATAAATTGATATGTTGCTGTTGTAGTCTATTGGGCAATTATTATTATTAAGGCCAGATAAGGCTAATGGTTGATACCGTCGACAACGACTTATAAGTAATGTATACTACTACTAGAAGGGTTGTATAGAAGTAAAATTTCGTCACATATGACGGGAGTTTGACAGCTCACAGACAGGGAGCGCGCGAGGGCTTCCAGTTGAGAGTAAGCGAGATGGTAGTATTGAGTTACGGTCAATTAACCGTAACGTAGTGGCACAATTTCTATGTACCGCGCAGCTTGTCTAGTAGTATACACTAAAGCCATTTACCGTCGTCTCAAAATTGTTTAATTGTATGTTAAACTTATTATTTATTAAAAGTCGCTTTTGTTTTTGTTATTTTTAGTGAAAGAATCATAGTAATCTTGTATATCGCACCTTTAAAGACAAATCGTTACTAAACGACATTTTTCAAGAATTGAGTTACTAATGCCATTTTTTTCAAAATTACGTAAACTATACGATGAATTTTACATTTTCATAAAAAATCGACTTTTAGAGGTAGATGGCGCTAATTTGGACCGTTACAAAACTAAATAAGATTTGCTGGCTAAATGCAATATTGTGTTTAATACTAGTTGATGTTTAATTTTATATTTTCGTTTAGTAACGGTTTTTCTTTAAAGGTGCGATATGTACTTATAAATGATGATAGTTTTGTCTTTCAGCCCCGATATCATCACGGCAAACGAGCAAGTGGGTCACCTGATGGTAAGTGATCCCCACCGCCCATGTACGCCCACAATACCAAAAGAATCTTGGGCGCGTTGCCAACCTTAAAGGAAAGGTATAATTAAGGGATCTTGGTTTTGGACCTCCGAATATCTCACTCACCGTACGAAACGCAGCAGCAAGCTGTTACTTTACGCCGGTTTTCTGTGAGACAATGGTAACGACCCGGACGAGCCGGCCCATTCAGGCTGTAGACAAAAGTGTCTACAGCGTGACTCTACCACTCAAAAATTTCCTCAAATTTAAATAGGACCACCATCGGAGTAAACTTTATCGGATACAAAAATCATCACCGCAATAGGGTATTTGACTATGTCTTATTTTATACATTATTTAAGATGCACCCGACAATAATACGAAAAAGAAACTGTTTTGCGAAAACAGAATTGAAATTGAGTAAAAAATTAGGCGACAGTTCATGTTTTAAATATTGGTATGAGCAAAGGTTGATGCGTAGTGGGAAAGTCTCACTATCTCTCTCGCACGTGTGCACCACTAATGGCGTAACCTGTCTTGTGACGTCACACGACATGTAGTGCATCCTTTTTCCGTCATTTGATAATTACCCCTTCCAGCAGATTTAAATAGCTTCTAACTTTTTTATTTTTGGCTTCATTTATATAGTTCTTTCAATAATAGATTTTGGGGAACGTAACATAATGAGTAAAATAATAAAAATGATCGAGTCAAATACCCTATTGGCTCATATCTGGCTAATTATGTGTGAACATACAAAAAAGAGAGACATACAATAAAGATTTCCTCCATTTTTCTCCTCGGCTAAATACCTACGTAATCAACCGACGTGACGCGTAGCGATAGCGCGTAGGAGTATTGTTCTTTGTATTATAAGTGCCTATTTATAATTAGGGCTTGCAATTTTCCTAGTATTGTATAGTGTACGTATCTATCGTCAAGATAAATATATACATACGCACTCAAGCCTGTAATCTCCGAGGGGTAGTCAGAGGTGTAAGCGTCCGTCCGTCCCATGATGTAGGGGGGAGCCTATCGCCATACCTCGCACAATTCCAGACTCCGGGCTGATACAGAGCATTCCGTAATAGAAAAACCCAATACTACTTTACCAAATGGCATAAATTGAGGCCTGACTAATAATATAGATTGTCTAAACCAGATAGTTAGTCATGTATGTACTGATAAAACTATATGACGTGGCGGCTGTCATGACAATAATGCTCAATATAGGCAAGATACGTTACAACATATCTGTGATAAGTTGATAACGTGTAAATTTTCTAGAAAACAACGTGTCACGGATTCAATGGCCTTTGTTATCAGTCTCGGCATAGTTATCTTTTCATTGCATTTATTGCCGTTTTTGTTATAAGTAATTCTATTTGAAAGGGGCATTATTATTAGTTTAAATTTAATTTGATAATTTAAACTTGTGTTAAGTGGGCCACCAACAGCTTAGGCTCAAGCTAACCTCACCTGCACTTGGTACACTGTGCTGATTACCGGACGAGGCAATGGCATAGCTTGGTTCCCGTTTCGGGTTGCTGGGATCAGATTGCGGCTCGCCGCCCCATATACCATCAAAGCTATGGTATGAGAAGGCGGACCCTGGCATTAAGCTAGGATAACGCCAGACAGAAAGAAAAAAGATACCATAGTCGTTCTATATTTAAGAAACCCCTTTCTTTACGATGGAATGATGGAAACACACCGAAGTAGCCGATTTGAAAGTCTTGTTGGAGTTTTGGTGTCAATTCCTTCCAGTCCGATGCTTCATAGAATATTGTCTCCAAACGGATCGAACGACTAAGGTCGATTGTTAAACTTGTCTGCTCGGGTTCGATCCCCGGTTCGGGTAAAGTGGTATTGGGTTTATCTATTACGAAATGCTCAGTATCAACCCGGAGTCTGGAATTTGTGCCCGGTATGGCGATCGGCTCGCCCCCTATCACATTATGGTACGTAGATACGCTCGGCGAAATGTGGGTGTACTGGTTACACCTCTGCCTACCGCTTCGGGGATTACAGGCATGAGTGCGTATGGACACATTGTTTAGAGTCATAAATAAATGTAAAAATTACGCGAAATTAATAAAATCAGCCCGTAGTAATAAGAAATATGCATGGACGCATAATAAGCAAAAATAATACACATAAAAACAAAAAGAATGAATGAGGCCAAAGAGGTATGCAAGGATCGTAGCAAGTGGAAATCCGTTGTCTCTACCTACCCCTATGGGAAACAGGCGTGAGTCTATGTATGTATGTATGTATAAAAACAAAAAGCGATTTTACACAGTCCGAATTGCTCAAATCGGACTTTCGGATTGTCCCCAATGACCGTCCGAGTGTCCCAACGTTTCTTTTCCAAAATGTGGCAACCCTGGTCGTAATCAAATTTTCAAAACATGTGTAAAGTGTGGTCTGCAGAAAAGTTTTATAGATTTTATAAGTTACATAGGTTTTTATAAAGCTTTTTGCTTATGCGACAAAAACCTGTTGCGGATTCCAGCAGCCAAAATATTTAAAGCACATTGGGTCTGACCTACCCTAGTCCTCCAAAGTGAATGTAGAATGCGGACAACGACATTTGGTGCACAAACTTCATATTAGCAAATTTACGTGGACGAAACATATTCGAATAACTGCACATTCATAGCATAAGCCGAGTCTCCTACGCCAAAAATCTAACAAACACGTATAATTAAATAATATGTAATATCGATAATCGAGATTAACCATTTGCAGATGCCAGGCATATTGGCTACGCCCCCTTTTGTTTAGAAAAAACACAAGAGCGTTTTTCCATGAGACACCACACGACACGATATAATATTGCTGTGAATCGTTTTCTTATGACACGACACCGCACAGCACGACAAACGTATTCCAAATGCCTTTTTTGACTATGTCGTGAGTTGTCGGTGTCGATACAGCGGCTGTAAGCCTAGTACAAGTTTCAATAGTTTGCTAAAACGATGAAAGTTTTCGTTTTCTCTCCATACGTCGAATATGAGTAGCCACTAGTGGGAACTATGATGAATTCAAATTAATAATATGGTTAATTTTATTTCATATTAGTCGAATATGAAATTAGTTTTCAAGCGATTCTTTACTTTATTACCGTATGAATTACTAGTTTGACACTTCGACGGTAGTAATTTTACACGAATTAGAAAACTATGAAAGTATTTATAACTCGTACTAAGCCCGATCGAAACAAGTATACACACATTCTGACGACGCATAACACCGTGAAAGTAAAGACTAGCCCGCAATTGCAATCGTCACTCTTGGAAACAGTACGAACGACAGGTGACAAGCAGCGTGATGCGTATTAAAAACTATATCGTCTCATGCGGTGACTCGTGTTAAAACGGTTTTTGACGTTTTTTTAGCAAAAACATGGTCGAAGGGACTCAGTTTTATATAAAATGTAACGTATATTGACAAACAATAGTGCAGTATTGGGTGCATTGCGGTAGTTCAATGATAAAAGACCATCAATTAGAAACCTGATTACTTCTTGGGAAGTAATTAAATTATTCACCAGTTATAAAAATAGTCACGACTTGGTCAGCCAGATTATGCAATTGGTTACCATGAAAACAATATCATGTTGTAGGTTATGTTGGGTTAGTTAGGTTAGAACCGTGCCATAAGCAAGCTGACTCACGATTTGCCACTTTATTACTAAAAATGCTGCAGATATATTTAATTGGCTATGAAACCAATTTTAGAATTTACCAATATGGTATTATTATGGCCACTAGTAGCATATCAATTCACCATATTTCCTGATAGGAAATATTTTGGTATTAAGTAAAACCTCAATATTTAGCTGATCCTTTAAATCATAGCCTTTATTTTTGTATTTTTATAGACCCGCAGTTCGGTGGTTCGCATATAAATAAGTGATTTTAAAAAACATGTCATATTAATTAACATAACTAGATATTTTATGGTACCACTTTTTTAAGACTGTGCATACATGGTTGACGTTTTAAGTTGGTCACAATTTAGTACTTACAAAAATTAACACAAACTAGTCTTTTATCATTAAATTACAAGTGACACATAAATAAATAATAAATTCTAGAGACCTCCAGGATAAATTCCTTGGTTCTGCCACATGGCGTCCACAGACAACTGTTGAAAATAAGAAAATTATTTTTAATTTATATTGAAATGTTTATACATACACATTGTGTTGTAATTTGGCTGCCCCTTGCCGTTAATGTTTTCGGTAGCCGTTTTGAATGATTATCCTTCACTTACTCTTCGCGATGATAAGCTGCAAAGAAAAAAAAATGATAAGATTATAATGTGGATATTGTGAAGAAAAATATTTGCGTAAATAGGAACGTTCTAGAGATGAGCCGGTTTTGAGAAAGGGCGCGATAGGCTAAAAATACCATCGCCACCCCCAAAATGTATTTTTAGGTGGTTCAAGTGGGAAGATAAAACTTAAGTTACAAAGCAGTAGGAATTTTGTCAGTTTGTGTTCACCATTATTATGCAATTTCCAACACAATACATAAGGGAACATACTCATACTACATGACCTATTTTTTACAATTTTTATTCCCTGACCCCCTCGGTGACCACCCTTAGTATATGCCACGACCCCCGAGGTCCTTTGAACATTTTGGAACTCAGAGAAAGTCAGCAGACTTAGCTTGACTATTAATACCCAAGTAGACTTACGTCAGCTGGCATGTCAAACTCACTACATCTATCATTTATATTCATTTACTTCTATTGGTTTTACCAAGGTAAGGAATAGTCATGTAATTATATTTTAAAATATCTAAAACTTTACTGATTACTCATTAGCAATTTCTTTTTTTTATTTTATAATTCAATCTCATTAAATGTGAACACGAATTAATACATCTTACTATGTTCTCATCACATAATAAACAATAATCCTGTTGAACAATTAACGCTTATCAAAAATTTATTGCAATCTATTATATGACTAATCGGTTAATCAAAAGTAATAATATTGAACATGAATATAAATACCGACCCAATACATATGCAGATTATTGTACGATAAGATAACACATTATGGTTAATACATGATAAATATAGTTTGTTTTGTTGGCATTTTGCTGGAAATCCTATTTCTACTAATATTATAAATGTGAAAGTTTCCATGTTTGTGAATGAATCAAGCAGTCATTAAAAAAATCACCCGGGTGGACCATAACTTAGATGAGGACATAACCATCTATATTGTTTATTCCGAAAAAGTTATTCAAGCATAGCCGTGAGCAAGAGCTGGTGTAAAATAATATACTTAGGAGAAGTCTATGAGAAGTCTACCGACCCACATTTTTTAGCAAAGTTTATAAAACATCTAATATATCTCAACTATAAAGCAGCATAACAGATAACATAAGCTAGCATAAAGGGTAGGCAGAAGAAGTGCATCTATTGCCTTCCCAAATTTAAATATTGGGCAATTCATGTGTGGTTTGTCGAAATTTCGCCATTCGAAACAAATTGTATGTTTACCCAACCTGGGAATTGAAACCAGGATGTCACAGTTCACAGAACAATAAGGTGATAATAGAATGGAGACCTGTGCATATAGGGTGAAATAAATATCTATTATTTTTTTCTTTTATACCCTTTCTCTTTACTGATAATGCTAAGAAAAAAAAGTCACCCAACAGCTACAAACATAGTCCAAACCCCACACTAGGTTATTAGGTACCTGTATTGTGGGTATCATATTAGTATTCATACTTCACATAATTTAGCAACTGAAATTTTTTAAATGTTAAATGACACTTTGCATTCTAAAAATAAATGCGAATGCAAATTTATCCAATACTACCTACAACTGGATTCTGGTTTCACTATTTTAGGGTTCTAACATCACCTCATTATATATAACATTTTTTTCCATCCATAATTACCACTTATTTAATAAATTGTGTATATTGCATCACCTAGGAATAAGATTTGTACTATTGTGACCAGAGCCAATTTTCTTCCTAAATCTTGTTTACAAGGTCATATCTGTACCTATAGGTACCCATGAATAAATATTGGTTAATAGCTACACTTATACCTTAGTTTGCACACACACACAAAAATAAGGCTATTTTATTTATATTACTCGAAAAATGCAATACCCAGCACTATGGATGATAAGAGTGTAAAGGGACATCAAATTCTATCAGTTACCATCGTTTTTGGTAAAAAATCGGAATCCCCGTTTCGAGATCTGAACCCTAAACTCTCCAAATAGTCTTTTATAGTCCCAAAATCCAAATCCCTGTAACTAGATGTTAAACAATGTCAATTGTTAAGGTCCAGAAAATATAGTCTTATAATTTTTGTGTAAATCGTCAGTACTTACGACCAAATAGGTACCAACAGTTGTTCCAAACTCAAATCACAGATATGATTATGGAAGCCATGGGATGCATTATATATTTAAACGGATTTTCAGTATACAAATCTTAGATTAATAACGGCGTACAAATCTAATTCAAGCGGCATACATTTTTCATGTGTGTGTCATCCACTTAAGTCTCGAAAATGAAGTCTTGTATCAGACGAACCGTATGGAAATTTATAGCACTAACGTTAGCAAACGATCGAATTTAGATTATGCTAATTATTTTATTGCCGATTTAGATACTTATCACTATACTTTAAACTACTAAAAACTGTTTTTATGCGTGTGTTTAGAAAATTGTCCCCGAAAGTGCTAGATGTATGATCATGTATGGCGTAACAATCAATATGTTTTTATACACGCCGAAACTGTTATTGATAGGAAAGTATTTTACCTTTTTCACCAGTTACTCTTTTCACAGAGATATACCTTTAAGAAAGGAACAAAACAACACTGAAAGCACTAACTTGTATAAAGTCTTTGCAATCACTTTTGATCGAAAGTAATCGAAACACAATATTTCCGACGATTTCCGACGATTGAACTAAAAATTGTAATACTGTAATCAACGGTGATGCCAGTGCTTAAATTTGGAAATTCCTCGTTTTGTATCGAAAAATCCCCCTTTTCGTATTGAAATTCCTCTCAACAACCTTACAACCAATATGCCTTATTTTGTACAAGTTAATTAGAGCATTTGTTACATCATACTAATATTATAAATGTGAATGTAAGTTTGTTTGTTACGCTTTCATGCGAAAACTACTTAACCGATCATCATGAAACTTTGTACACATATTCTTTGAGGTATAAGAAGTAACATAGCATACTTTTTATGAAAAAAAATATCTATTAGGTTGTTACGCTTTCACGCCTAAATCACTGAACCGATTTTGATGTAGAGATAGATGGGACCCTGGAGACGGTTATAGACTTCGTTTTATTTCGGAAAATTCTATTAACGCGGGCGGAGCCGCGAGCAAAAGCTAGTAAAGTATAAAGATACATAATAACCCTTCGGAGATAAAAGGCGTAAGTGAACACTGAAGTATGTTATTAATTACGTTCTTTATGTGTTTACGACGTGAATTAAGTATGTTCTTAATATTGTTTTACGTTTAGATGTCCAATAACAAAACTTAAAAACCAACTTCAAAAAATAACACTGAAAATTCAAAAAAAACAATTTCTATAGGTGTTTTGATGGATTTGCTGCATGTGTCGCAGCCGGTCTAATGAAACTGCACCCACTGCCTCGGTGGCGCAGTTGTAATGCGTTACGACTGAGGCTGACGCTGAGGTCTCGGGTTCGATCCCCGGGTCGGGTAAAAGTAATATTGGGGTTTTCTATTACGAAATGCTCAGTATTAGCTCGGAGTCTGGAATTGTGACCGGTATGGCGATAGGCTCACATCATGGGACGGTCAGTTATGATCTTATATTAAAAATAATTAACCAAGAGTTTATGGGGAAATATTTTTATAGCGTTGGTATCCCTATAACTCCACCAAATACATGTGTTCGACAAGCATGTTTCACTATGCACATTCGTGTGACCTTCTTATTTTATTAAACATACAGCTACAAAGCATATTTATTTAAAATTTCAAATTAACAAGAAATAGATTCAGAAATTCCCGTGGTAGCATAGATTGATACTCTCAGTAGTAGTAGAGAATACACATATGATAGAACATAATTTAACAGCTGAATGAAAAATACGCCAACAACTAATACGTTGTGAGCCAAAAACAAGTGTTTAAGAAAAATCATCCATTTATTTAGCACAATCATTGGTGCTAATAAATCCTTAATACTATAGTTAGCGCACACGGAAAAAGATAAAACATACTTCCTCCTTTCTCGTGCATCTCTCTTTCTCGTGATTCGTGAATTTCCGTGCCGTGTCCTCTATCCACGGGAATTCCCTTCAAATTGGCAAGCCGTCAGTGTTACCCACTGTTGCCAGATGATCATTTCCCATTCCCCCGAGTTCTACGTGGATTCTCCCTTAAGTAGACATATTTACAAAAATTATGTGGTACATCACATAATTTACTTATTACTATCATCGTATGTGGTTATGAAGGTCACTGCAACACATATATCTTTGCTGGTTTAAGGTACTCGTGACATGCCCTATTTGGAGATCATTTATTTGGTTGACATACATTCTTCTGATACTTCCATTCACATTGGCATGATAAATATTTATTATCTTTGCCTTCGTATTGCGTATACGAAATTTAATTAAATAAATACATTTCGTAACTCGTCTTTCATCAGAATATATTTCAATTCTTTACACAAATATATTTAAATGCTATCAAAAAACTGTTTCATATTTTTACAGCAAAAATGTAAAGCCTGGAATACACAAATAAATAAAAATATTCTGGAACAACTAAAACAACAACGTTCAAGTATTGTGTTATATTTAAAGCTTTTATTGTCCTTCCTTAATTCCTTTACTGTCCCTTAAATAGCACCAGTTTAGTGTTGATTCCTGATTTTATCCTGTTGTCCAATATTTTTGTGGCATGGCAAATTTCAAAATACCACGGCGTAATTGCTTTGATCAACAAAAACCGTTCAAATTAACTAGTTAAATGGTCCGCGGTGAACACAAATTAGCAACTTTATAAAATTGAAGTAATGTATATGTTTCATCGTTGTGTTTATTGTCAAAATGAGTGCTGCAAATCCTTGAAGATTTCTTACACCACACATACCCTGAAATTATAAAGCACTGCTTGACATTACAACTGCCATCGTCACCCCGGGACGTAAGATGTTAAGTATCATAATGCCCAGTAATTTAACTGGCTTCAATATCATCATCATCATCATCACCATCAGTCACAAGACGTCCACTGCTGAACATAGGCCTTCCAGGTCGACCTGTTGGAAGCGGCCTGCATCCATGGGCTTCCTGCAACCCTTGTCAGGTGGACGTCCTCTGTTGTTGAAATGATCGAATCAGAAATGAGGAGATCCGTTGACGAAAGAAAGTAACCGACATAGCCTAGCGGATTAGCCTGGCGGGCAGGCCACATAGCTCGCAGAACTGATAGCCGATGGTGCAGAAAAGTTCTCGAATGGAGGCCACGTACGGGCAAGCGCAACAGAGGACGTCCACCTTCAATATCCATCAATCTAAAATACAATACCATTTATTAAATAATTTTGATAACTTGAAATGCGCTGTCTAGGGAGTTTTAATATCGAATGCAGGCAACACCAAATTCAATTATTATTGGTTTTGGTCGAATGTCGGCACTAACCCGCGAAATTCAATTTCATTTTGTTTTTTTGGAAATTGCAGCTCGATCCTTCGATTAAATATGGATAAAAATGATTGAATTTCGCTGTGTCTTCCATATTAATGAATTCTTAAACTAGTTTAAAGTTGTGTTTGTTGTTTAGAAGTGGCGTGGATTTGTGCAATAAACATTTTGGGTGTTAAAGTCTAAAGAAACATTGAAGTATGTGAATTTAGGTGATACTTTACCAAGGGTACTTGATCGACCTTTAGCGTTCGATTCACTTGAAGAAAGTTGAAGCATCGTACTGAAAGGAATTAATACCAAAACTCCAACAAACCTTGAAATATTTAATAACTAATGATTAGGCTGTATGGGCTATATCCCTTTGCCTTCCCACTAAAAGTGAAAAAACAAACGTCAAAATACAAAAATAACCTCAAAATTTACAGGAAATAAAAAATTGGAAATATGAGTGTAATTCTACGGCAATGTATAGTAGATAAAATTGGTACGTTGGAGTAACGCTTAAATCTACATATTCAGTTATATTAAGATGTAATTATTATTCTATAATTTTTAGCCTGCCGTGCTTTTAGTAGCAGCTCTGTCTTGGATACTAAAGAATGGCGTATAGCGAGAGGTTTGTCTGTTAACCGCAATGCTGAAGGCATACTTACTGACGGCCCAGACTTTACCTACTTGGACGGAAGACCTACACCACTACTGGTAAATATTTATATGAATCTGGCCTATCATATTGGGCTTTTAGTTACATTTTTTTTTGATTGTATAGGCCGGCAGACGAGCAAGTGCATCTGTGGTAGGTGATCTCCGCCGCCCATGTACGCCCACAATACCTAAAGAGTCATCGGCGCGTTGCCGGTTTTTGTTTTTTTTTTTAATCCACGGAGGGGATTTGGTCCTCCGGATACTTTGCGCCGGTTTTCTGTGAGACAGTGTAACATATTCAGGATGTAGACAAAACTGTCAACAGCGTTGCTCTACCACTCAGAGATTGTAGCACAAAAAACATATTTTTTTTAAGAGGTAGAGCCTCTGTAGAATTATATCTATAGCATGGATTGGTCTGCTCAACCAGGTTGCTTTTTAATGGCTTGAATGACGAGACGTGCAGGTTGCTTGATTGTTGGCGCCATGCCTGCCCATAAACTTAATGAACACCACACAGAACTCTGAATTGCAAAACACTGCATGGCACTGGATGTGAAGCAGAAGCACTATGTTTCTAACTTGTCTTATCAATTATTTACAGCATAAACAAAAGGTGAGAATGTTAAGGCAGAGGCAGTATGCAGAGCAGATTGTAAAGATGTGCTCCGAATTGGACTTCGCTAAAGAAAGATACAAGAAAATGCAGCAAGATGAGGAACAAGAGAGGCAATGCATCCTAGCTAATAGATTAAAACCTAAAGGAATTTCACTGAATAAAAAGTAGATAATGTTATGTTAGTTGTAAATAAAAGTAGTTGTAATTGAAGTATTTTGTGCTTTTTATTGGAAAATACAAAGACAGACTATGTAACTATAAGACTTCGGATCTACTTGTGACATATCACACACAAGAGAAACCTTTAAGCGATTCTGTACAGTGCTTTGACAGATTTTTTGTAATTAAACTATTTCTTTTATTTTTTTTACTTTGCTGAGTGTTGATTTCTGTACATGTGATTGGTCTGTCTTTGTTTGGCGCTAAAAATAGACCAATCACGTGTACAGAAAACGACACTTTGCTAAGGCAAAGACCTCACTTGAGTATCGTTTTGTAATACGGGATAAATAGGTA
This sequence comes from Mimas tiliae, assembly GCA_905332985.1. NCBI lineage: Eukaryota > Metazoa > Arthropoda > Insecta > Lepidoptera > Sphingidae > Mimas > Mimas tiliae. Next base: position 2,457,904 of record HG995249.1, read on the forward strand.
AATACAGACTTTAATTGTAAACTGTCGGATAGAAACCGTTTTTATATAACTGTACAAGGTTTAACGAGTGGTAGAGCCACGCTGTAGACAATTTTGTCTACAGCATGAATGGGCCGGCTCGTCCGGGTCGTTACCACTGTCTCACAGAAAACCGGCGTAAAGTAACAGCTTGCTGCTGCGTTTCGTACGGTGAGTGAGATATCCGGAGGCCCAAATACCCCTCCCCTTCCCAATCCCTTATTATCCCTTTCCTTTAAGGTCGGCAACGCGGCCATAATTCTTTTGTATTGTGGGCGTACATGGGCGATGGAGATCGCTTACCATCAGGTGACCTACTTGCTCGTTTGCCAGCCTATACATTAAAAAAAGAAAAAAAGAAGAAAAGGTTATTGTGGCGAACAGAGCGGTTGCTCCAGATGCCGACCCGAGGTTGAGTTTGGTTGAGACCAGAGATGCCGTCTGCCGACCGACCCCGGATTTAGTGCCTTTGCATGGCTGTTAAATTAGCTTTTTTTGTTCGATAAGGAACCGTCTAAGATCATGCTGCCAAGTCATTAATTATAATATTTTTTTCTTATTTTCCAAGAACGACGAAAGTAGGGTGTGGCCGATTTCAAGGTCTTGCTGGAGTTTTGGCGTTAATTCCTTTCAGTTCCGACGATGCTTCTTAGACGACTTTCTTCAAGCGGATAGATCGCACAAGGTCGATCAATACCTTTGGTCAAAAGTCACCTAAATTCACTTTTTTCAATGTTTCCATACACTATTCATCAGCGTTAATCTTTATTGCACAAAACCACACCAGTTTTATACAACAAACACAACTTTAAACTAGTTGTCGTTTCCAATATGTATAAAAATATTCGTTAGTTTTTCCTTACCGTGTCGGGGAACAGCTGTGGGCAGAAAACTGCTTTAACAAGTTCGCTTCTTGTTCTTGTCTTGTTGATTAAAACTTTCCTAATTAATGTTCTTCCTCTATTTTGCCTTTGACAAAAAGTACTAGTTTGTCGTTGGTAACATAGATTTATTTTCTCGTTTTTAATATAAAACTTTTTAATTTTCTGCTTACTCGAGGGTGTAAGCTGTGTTATGAGAGCATTTTTATTTCAGTTACAAGCCTGTCGCGGTGTCGGGAGAAAATAAAATATTTATAACCGACAAAAAAAATTGTGGAGGTTCTCAATTCGACGCGTATATAATTGTTTTTTTGCACTCATAACTCCCGCCAAATATGGACCCGATAGAAACTAACACTGAGGCAAACTCTTCTTTTTTAAGAAGGTTAAAATACTGACTGGTTCCGGCACGATGTTATCTTATTGTATTGTTCGATACATTACCTACGCATAAACAAGGGTTTAAAATCCTTTTGTTTACTAAGCACAACATATTTCTCTGTAAATTTTATCATATTCTGAAAAAGAATGTTAAAGGAAGTTACACAAAACAAAGTGTTATTTCTTTAGGGACCACAACTTTGTTGTTGTATTTCCGAATTTTGTCGAATTTCCAGCATAAAAGCACAGCACAATTTTGTAGAGGCCGAGATAACATTGTTAAATGAGGTGGTCGTGGACGATGGCACGCAACCGCAGCCGCTCAACCGTGGATGCGTTTAAAAGCTTCATAATTAAACATTGTAGCATCGATCATCCATTATTGGTAAATGGCTGATATAAAGGGACAATAGGTTTATGCTCCGCTTAATCAACAACTAAGAGCAAAAGGTTTTTTTATAGTAGGAACATAATGCGTCAAAACTAAAAAAAATACTAAATTAAAAAGAAAACATTGAGGCTCCACTGTTAAAACTAAAGCTAAAAGTAATTTTAGTTTAGTCCAGTTTTAGTTCAAAGTAAATCTATGTCATGTGTACGTCAGTCCTGCAAAACTTGAATCAGTTTTATGCCGTTACCACTCATTTGACAGAAATATACTTTATTTTCGTTAAGTTCGTGACAAATTGTGAAAATTTACCATAACCTAATAACTAGCCTTTTTATGGATGGATTCTGGTGGATTACATAAAATGTAAATTTTACTAACAAGCTTATTATGTAAGTGGCCTTACAAAGGAATTACATAAGGTAAACAACATTGTAAGCAACTTGAAGAATGTTAAAGCCAGTGAAATTACTGGGTATTATGAGAATTAAAATATAATGTATAAGCGGTACTTTATAAGTTGCTGTTGCTTCTGTTTATGGACAGACGTGACGCTTAATATCAGCAGGTATCACGTCATTCGCCTCCGTCATTCATGCTTATAAAAAACTTACTGTAATTAAATTATGTAAGCTGTAGAAAATATCAGATCTAGAAGTTCATCCAGGTGTAAACGTATGTCTGTAAGTGTAACTTACAAATGTAATCCAGGAGATAGACAATATAGTTGTGCAATGACCGCCGACAATGGTATCAACCGTGAGTAGACCGGGACTAATCATTAAACGTGGTCATCACAATTCGCAACACGGAGATTCTTGATTGCATAAAAAAAAGGCTAAACATACTCACTATTTTCACTCTATGTATTTTATAAAACAAAAGATTAAAAAAATAATATTTACAACAACAGTATCGTATTATTCCCTTTGTTGCCATGGGACGAAAAAATAATAAAAAACAGAGTAAACATGTTATCTGTTCGCCATAGTAAGTGGTTTGCGGCAATGTCCACAACGCTATATTGTGTGCAGGGATGTACTTGAACCACCCCAATCGTAAAAAATGCTTAATAAAAACCTACGTCAATGATTGTAACGGTTTCAGATTTTTGCTCTCATATAAATAGTCACCGAAGGGGAGATGTCGTACGGCTGAGATGCAACGAGGTGGTAGAGTTGTATTTCTTATTTTTAAGATGTCACAGCAAAGCAGTCTATTTCATAATATAGGACACACGTGAATAGTTTGTGGTTTTAAAGATAAATAGCATACAAAGGTGGTATCATCGTGTTTTAGTTACATACTTACACACTCACGCCTGTAATCCCCGGAGGGGTAGGTAGAGGTGCAACCGGTTCACCCACATTTCACCGAGCTTATTTTCCTCCCATGATGTGATAGGGGGCGAATTTATCGAGCTTATACCGTAATTCTAGACTCCGGGTTGACTCCAGCGTGTTTTAATTGTCTTTTATTTGCATAAAATATCAGAGGTGTATATGAATGCATGCTGTCCGACTTTGCGACTTTTGTCTTGACAGTCGGTATCACTCCCCGCTGAGTTATCGCTATAAGCCATATTTCACATATATCTTTGCTGCTGATTATCGGATGAGGTAATAGCGACACGTGGTTCCCATTGCAGGTTGTGTGGGTCAAACACCGTTAAACATTTGGCACGAGAAGGCGGATCTTGATATTATTAAGACGGGATATCGCCAGGCAGAATGATAGATAGATAATGAAAATCAATTTCTCAATTTATGTGTTGTGTAAACAAACTAAACTAGTTTTGTTCCTATTTATTCATGAATAGGAATGCAGGTTCCTATTCAATTCGTTTTACTCTTCCTTCGGTAAGAATGGCCTAAGGTGGCTGGCGTGGCTGTTACATGTACTGTTATATTAATGTGGACGGGTGTCGTAACATACACTGTGTCATTTAGCCGTGACTTAAAATAAAAATGAAAAAACATTAAATGACATGTCACGGTGAAATATATCAGGGTCACAGACGAAATGTCAAGAGGAGATGCACTTTTGCACATAAGTGAACGATCATCTGGTACTTATTGTCTGTGGTGAATTAATAAATACACCCAACAGTCATTCACATAGTTCTGACCCCACACTAGGTAAACCTGTATTGTGGGTATCAGGAACTACGAGGGACTAGCGGTCCCACAACACCCAGACCCGAAGCAAATTTTTGTGGACCACATAAACATTTGTCTCAGTGCGGGAATCGAACCCACGGCTTCTCGCTTCGCAGTCGGCTACTACTAGCCCGTTACGTCACGGAGGCTGTCTATAATACTTATGAAGAAAGAAGAAAGAAAGAAATTAAATTTATTTGCAACAAACACAAATTATACACGTATTAAAAAAAAAACAGATAAAAAACACTTTGCTGCAAACAGGCTCCAACTCAGCAAATATGTTGGCAGTACAGCCAACGCTGGTCTTCCGTTGGGCCGTTTGATATGATTGTCACGGAAGACAAAAAACTTTGTATAATAAAATAAAATAAAAATAAAATAAAACAAACAAAATGACATAAAAATAATTAGAAGCTAAAATAAAACTAAATCATATTATCTAAAAACAACAACAACAACACTATTAATTAATTAACAACACTAATTAACACACAGACAAGAGCGATTGTGTAGACATCTGTTACCCACTGTCCAAGGAGCATAAGCTGAAACGTAAGTAGGAGCAATAGTGAGACAATAATACATATCATAATAATAGCAACTCTGTATAAAAGTTGACTACAGAGCAACATTTTTGAGAAAACCAAGCATTACTTTATTTTATATAGCACTGGTATCATGCTTAAGGAGTCCCTGAGCTACTTGATGGTCAAGTATAAAATTTTTGAGCTTTAACTTAAAACCATTAATGTTTTGCAGGTTTCTGATTGGCGGAGGGATATTGTTCCAACATTTAGTGGCTATGTACCGGAAACTACCTCTAAAAGCCGCTGAACTATGACTGTGAGTGTAGAGCTGTTTTGCACACTTAAAATTTTGTGTGTGTTAAGATAAGGGGTGACGTGGGCTCTCAATGGAATCTTGAAACAGAAGCGGGCACAGGCATTTTGCACTCGCTGAATAAGTCCTTGAGTTCTGGCTAGTAAGCGAGGGCCAAAGACTGTATCCATGTAGTTCAGTCTTGATAGGACAAGTGATTCTACAAGCTGTAAGCGCAAACTTTCCTGCAGATATGGCCTCATTTTGTATAACACCTTTAATTTATAAAAACAGCTCTTAACTAAATTTGCAACATGCTTCTCGAAACGAAGCTCACTGTCCATATGCAAACCTAAGTTGCGAGCTTCATATACTCGCTCAATAGGATTGCCTAAAAGTTGGAGGTTAATTGGTTGACTTAGACTACGCAGCTGATGCTTGGTACCAAAAACGATGTACTTAGTTTTGTCGGGATTCAAGAGTAGACAATTGCGTGTAGACCAGTCAGCAATTTTAGTAAGATCCTCATTTAGTTTAAATACTGCGTTATTGATTTCTGATGGTTTAAAAGATATGTACACTTGTATGTCATCTGCATAAATGTGAAATTTGCAGTGCTTGATATGCATAGTTACATCAGACAAGTATAAAATAAACAAGATTGGTCCCAGGATAGAACCCTGTGGTACCCCCCTAGTGACAGCCACTCTGTCTGATAACAAAGTAGATCCATTTTCATAGCTAAGTTTCACAACCTGACAGCGATAACTCAAGTAACTATGGAACCATTTTAGGGATTTGGAGTCAAAACCGTAGTAAGATAACTTAGACAGCAAAATATTAATATTAATTGAGTCAAAAGCCCTTGAGAAATCCAGCAATACCAGTAGTGTACACATACCTTCGTCTTGAGAGCACAATATGTTATCTGTCACATCAAGCATTGCTGTCACTGTACTACGCCCTTTTCTAAAACCTGACTGTGTCTCAGGCAAAATATTATTATTTTCTAGATAATCCACTAATTGTTTACAAATAGCTTTCTCAATGACTTTGGATAAACAAGGCAGAATACTTATAGGCCGCAGATCTTTCAGCTCTGAAGGGTTTGTATGCTTTGGTAATGGACGAACAATTGCATATTTCCAGATATCGGGAAATGTAGTGGTAGCTATGGATGTATTGATAAGGTTTCTAATGGTGTCAATAGTATAGGGAAATGTCATAATTAACATATCCAATGTGATACAATCACAGCCCTCAGCATTGGATTTCAGACTGCTTATAATTTTGCTTACACATTCCAGACTAACTTCCTTCAGCTGAAAGGTAGTATCATTAAATTTGTGGTATTCAAAGAAGGTTAGTTGTGAGAAACTAACATCAGTGCTACCTGGGATATTCAGAAAGTGATTATTTATAATATTTGGGTCATTGAAGAAAACAGGCAACTCTATATCATTACTTGGAAGTAAGGTTGCTTTGAGATTCTTCCATAATAACTTGGGCTTATTTATATTACAATTAATATAATATTTAAAATAGGAAGCTTTTTCATAAAAGAGTGCCTTGTTGACGACCGATTTTAGATTTTTATAGTATTCTTTCTTATTATCACACTTATTTTTATATTTCTCCGAGACATTTATATTTAAACTTAAATGTATTTTGGTGTTTCAAAGAACTTTGACGCTGTTTAGCAGAAGCAGCATCATAAAATATTGCTACCTGCCAAACATTTTAACTATTATGCCACTGGGTACCAAAGGAAGTTACGAAACTAGAGAATTCACAAGAACTTCTTGTATTTAATAAACGTTAGACGTTTTAATTAAAACGGGAGTTAAATTAAAAACGGACTTCCGTATATTCGATTTATATTGTTGTAAAAGCTGAATGTGGCACATTGGAACAAGTTTGTTTGTTAAATCTTCTCTTTATTTTTGTCTATCACATTTTTTATGAAAAATTGGTGATGGTGGCTAGCCAGGCGAATGCATCTTGCAAGTTAACACACAACAGTCACACATAGCCTCGCACCAGCTGACCCTACAATAAGATACCGAGTCTTGTGTCCTACGGGTAACCGGAACTATTCTTCTTCCTCCTGCCCCTATCCCACTTGCAGTGGGGCTGGCGCATCATGTTATTACCGATTTAAATGTTATAGTGAATTGTGTTTATTTTTTTGTTTGAAAGCTGGTTTAATCGTAACCCGTCGTTCGTAATTTTTGTAAGAACATTTGCGATGGTTTTCTAATTGACGTCAGGAGTTTTTTCATTAGAAGATATAGAGTTTTAGTATTACAGAATTAAAATTACATCTACCAAAAGCATTTAATTTTAGTCAAGTTCGTCGAGAAAATAGGTTTATTTTGAACTTAAACTGGATTAAACTAACCATGACTTAATTTGGTTTTAGTGTTATAGACTTTTAACATAATAAGTAGCTACCTTTATAAGACTATAAAATATGTCTCGAGTCGTGGCAAAATGCTAAGTGTTATAAGAGCTCCTAAACGTTTCATACCCTGTACACCAATTCCACTCATTTAGATAGTTACTGTAGCAGGGTCCTCATCAAAGCATCTACGACGCGAAGTAATTAAAATCACGGTGAGTTAACTCAAGACGCTGGCACAGGGCCGGACTAATGGGTCCGGGGGTCGCGTGGGGGCGAAAATAATTGACTATTACAACTTAATTGAAGTTTATATGCAGCCGTTTTGATTTTGTTGTGGTCTATAATTCTATATCTTATTTATTTATTTTACACACTTTATACATAATATATGTATAGGGGACATACAGGGATGTACAGGCGGCACCTTTGGATGGTGCAGAGAATAAACAAGGCAGGTGTAAAATAAGAAGAGAATGAAAGAGAAATATTGAACATAATAATATTATTATACATACTTAAATACATATATATAAAATATGGTAACAAATAAATATATAAAATAAACATACTATATACATACATACAGTATTTGTTTACTTTGGGGCTTCTCGAACCTTCTTTGTAAAAGTACGAGTCTATAACCTAAAGGCTACCACTAGATAAGAAATATACCTACTCAGAAGACACCACACTGTCCTCCTTCTTATTGATTTATTCAATTTGCACCTGCCAATAACATAATTGATACTGTCCCAATATCCAATCTCTGCCTGCGTCAATAATTTGCCATTGCACGCATGGAAGGACAAAATTGAGTCGGAACCAGGCACGTCATTTAACATCATATTAACGTTGGCGGTTATGAAATTATCATTAACTAGCCTTTGCTCGCGGCTCCGCCCGCGTGAACGGCCTTTTCCGGGATAAAAAGTAGCCTATGTTACTCAGTGATAATGAAGCTTTCTAACGGCAAAAGAATTTTTGAAATCGGTCCAGTAGTTTTAAGTTTCTTCGTTACACACAAAAATACAAATCTTTCCTCTTTATAATATTGGTGTAGATAAAGCAATTGATTTAAATTTATAAGAATGTTGAAATATAACTAGTTTATACGGATTTTATCGCGGTTTAATTTTATATATCCTCGTATAAACTAGTTTTATTTTAATGTGTAATATTCGCGTAAACATAAGAAATCACTTTATAAGAATCTTCTTAATTTTTAGTCATCCTATTGGTCTAGTAGCAATGCACAAAGGCTGCGAACCGTGAGGTGCTGAGTTTACTTTCCAGATCGGTCAATCATAATTTGTGTTTGATTATTCGATTAGAAAAATCACATACGAATTATTGTCAGAGATAGGAATTCGTGCCCAGTATGCTGATAGGTTCGCCCGCATCATAGCATGGGACGGAAATAAGCTGGGTGAAACTTTTATTACTTCATACCTACAACATTGAGGATAATAAAACGCAATATTATTTACAAGCATTTTAATTTTATCCAAAAACTTAATGTAAGTATTTGTTATTTATACTACAAATTAAGTTATAGGTACTTAAAATCTATCGAGATGGTACACGAATATGAACCTAATAGCTTAACACTTCATACGTCATTGTTCGCTGGCGTTCAATAATGATAATTGACAGTGGTGTGTGTCAAAATAATTAAGTTATGAACCCATTCGAGCTTCGAGCTCCAGTTTTAAATGTCATCTCACATCGCGTCGTGTAATTTTTTGGATTAATGAATGTTGTTAGCTGTGACCAATGACTTGTCTAAATATTTGAGTTAACTTCTGAAATACAATAAGAATTTAAGCAGTGCTAGCACGAAATAGCACGAATAGATTTTTTTATAAACGAAAAAAGCGGTTCACCTTATGGTAGGTGATCTCCACCCATGATGTAAATCCATAATATCAGAATAACCATAAGCACGTTGTGTAAAGGGAAGGGATAATTAGAGAAAATACAAATAGAAATTATAGAAACTAGCTTTAGCTCGCGGCTTCGCCGGCGTGAACGGCGTTTTCCGGAATAAAAGTATCTTATGCCCCAATCCAGGTGATGATCTACCAATCTATCGATCTACTGTGTTCAAATTTCATCCAGAACCTTTCTGTTGAGGCGTAATTGACTAACAAACATCCAAATTCACAAACTTAGAAACATCCAAACTTTGATATTCGATTAAAGTAAAACATTAGAGAAAAAAAATATAAAACGTCCTAATGGGATGTTATGACCAAGACTATAATGTAGAGTAACATTGAAGTCATGGGTTACGCCGTAATAATATATTAACGTCAATTTTTATAAGATATAATCTTTCAACTAATTAATGATACAATAATTTTTTTTAATGATCTCTAATGAAGTTTATCAAGCAAAATCTATGACCCTGCTCTCAAGAACAATGTATTTATGTAGTTGCAATATAGTGTAGTTGCAATGACGATGTTAGTTTAATGGAGACAAATAAGATTATTTCGTACTTGACACCAACACAGCCAAAGAAAGGTTATGTGCATTTTCACCGACCTTTGCTAAAATTTAGGTAACCCCTAACGCTCAACATACATCAAAACTGCGTCTGTATTTTTACGTTGCTTTCTCAAATCACTTTAGTGTTGAAAGTTAAGGGTCAACTAAATTTAAGCATAGGTCGGTGAAAACGGGCAAATTACATTTCAAGTTAATCTCTAATGAATCTTCATTGCTAATTTATGGTAGTTAATAACATTCTTAGTATTACTTATAACCTTTCCAGCATTTACAATATCCTTCGTGCTGTACTTGTAGGACTTGATGTAGAAATCTCCGAATAAGTACATGAAAAGGATAGTGTTGAAACAGACAGCGAAGAGCAGTGGCTCGGATGGACGGCATTCTGAGACTGCGTGTGTCACGATAGTGTGTAAGAACATCATGACGAATTGGATCTGAAAGGAATAAAGGTTTGCTTGATTCTAGGGATTGATTTTTTTATAGCATAGGCCGGCAAACGAGCAAGTGGGTCACTGATGGTAAGTGATCACCACCAATGTACGCTCAGATTACTAGAAGAATCATGGGTTGTTTACCTTAGAGGCAAGGGATAATTAAGGGATTTGGAAGAGGAGTAGGATTTTCGAATATCTAACTCACCGTACGAAATGCAGCAGCAAGCTGCTACTTTACGTCGGTTTTCTGTGAGACAGTGATAACGACCCGGTCGAGCCGGACAATTCATGCTGTAGACAAAACTGTCTACAGCGTGGCTCTACCACTCACAAAATATAATATAATAGTAAAGCTATTTGAAATAGAAATAGAAATCATTTATTGCACACCACACCATCATACAAGAGTACAATTTAGATAAAATTTTATACTTAACGCAAAAATAAAAAATAATAACAAAATCATGACAATAAGCTATAATGGCAAAATGGTGTGCATTATACCGAACGTCATGGTATGGGTGCAAACGGGATTCATTCAGCACAAGCTGACGCTGGTCTTCCATGAGCCCATAAAAATACACCTGCAGAAACTCGATGTAGTCCAAACTGGTTTGTTCTGATCGAGGCTCACAAGAATGAGACGTCAACCGTTAATAATTTTCCCCTCCATTATAAATACTGAGGAGTATAATTTTTATGTCTACAGCTTGAATAGGCCGGCTCGAGTGCCAGCCAAATGCCATGCAAAGTTCTGTGTGGTATTGCGTCTGTTTATGGGCAGGCGCGACGCTTACCGTCAGGCGAGCGACACGCTCGTTTCGTCCTACAAGCTAAAAAAAATAACCCTTGATTCTCATGGAGATTGCAGAAGTTGAGTTGTTTATTAAAAATTGTTAGTTGGTATTCATTTCTGAAATTGACTGGAAATTCTGAAAAAGACTTGTATCTTAAACTTACCAGCTGCATCATAGTGATGTACTTCTTCCACCACAAATATCTCGTCAGCGATGGAAACACTGACAACCCATAATATCCATACATAACTACATGCACCAAGGAGTTGATGGCTCCCAGGAACATGGTGATGTCAGTCCTATTGTATTTGACGATGGCCCACACAACGATGGCCATCATGGCGTGGTGATAAACGTGAAGAAAAGTAACCTGCTGCTGTTTCTTCCTCAGTACGAAGAATACAGTGTCCAGGAGTTCCACCACCTTCGCGAGAAAGTAGTAGTGGCTCCCGTCTATTATCTGAAAAGAATTTGTAGATTATATTTTTTTTCAAGTTTTTTTACACCTCTGCCTACACCTTCGGGGATTACAGGCGTGAGTGCTTATATATTTTTTTTAGCATATGGCGGCAAATGAGCTAGTGGTCCAATTGATAGTAAGTGATCTCCCAGTAGGGATCATGGGCATCTATTGTTGTTCATGGGACTGCCCATGAACGAATAAAGAATCACGGATGTGTTGCCAACCTTTAAATGAGAAGTATTTTTTTATTTTATTTTTTATATCATAGTCCGGTTAACGAGCAAGTGGGTCACCTGATGGTAAGTTATCCCCACCGCCCGCAATACCAAAAGGATCATGGGCGCGTTGCCGACCTTAAAGGAAAGGGATAACTCCTTAGTTATTGACTTAGTTAGATTGGATTGGGGAGGGGGATTTGGGCCTTCGGATATCTCACTCACCGTACGAAACACAGCAGCAAGCTGCTACTTTACGTTGATTTTCTGTGAGACAGTGGTATCAGACCGAATGGGCCGGCCCAGAGGGCATGCTGTAGACAAACTATCTCATAGTATATCTACCAATCACAAAAGCAGTTCAACTGGTAGGTAAGATTAGTTTTCCACTTCATCTATATTTGTTTTAAAGGAATGACAGTAATTCAAGTTTACTATTTTTTTTGAAAACTCACCTCTTTCCTATACTCTTCAGTATCAATTAAACATCTCGAGTTCCACATACCGTTTCGTATTAGAAATCTTAGACCCTAGAAATAATGTCAGTATTTTAAAATGACATCAATTAACTGACTTTTAAATGATATATTACAAGATAATAATAATTAATTCTATTTTAAATTTTAAATAAATACACCCAACAGTCACACACATAGTCCTGACCCCACACTAGGTTAACCTGTATCGTGGGTAAGAACTACGAGGGACGTGCGATTCCACAACACCCAGACGCGAAGCAAATATTTGTGAGTCACACAAACATTTGTCTTGGTGCGGGATTCGAACCCACAGCCTCATAATTCGCAGCCGGCTACGCCACGGAGGCGGTCTAGTTCAAAAATGTCTGGCAATGATTAAAGATTTGCTGTGAGACAGTGGTTACGATCCGGTCAAGCCAGCCCGTTCTGTGGACAAAACTAATAATCGATATAATCGAATAAGTATTCGAATCTAGAACGCAATAGCATTTTTATGAATTTTAAGTCAAATTGTTGACATTTCGATACGAATACGTTTTCGAAAGTTGTTCGTGCTAGTCCCTACGTGTGGAAATAAAAAAGTTATTACATGCAAATACATGTAATCTATTTATACGTATTCAATGCCGACATTTTGATTAACAATCGCCTTCCTTGAACTTTGGTTAATTGGAATCCCAAGTTGAGAATAGGAATTAATTACCGAGATATAAACAATAAAGTCATGTCATTGACCTCTCCGATGTACAAATTTTACACTGAATGCAAGTAATTTTCGTAAGAGTAACAATCGGAAAAATGATTAGGTAGTTTTGATTAAGTTATTATATTTGGACAAATTATATTACATCTTAATTTTAAGTTGAGAAGGTAAAAAAACGTCTATTTTCTTCTCTCCACCTGGCTTTATCGCGGCTAAATGCCAGGGTCCGCTTCCTCCATCATGATTTGACGGTGGATTTGGTATACGTAATATGGGGCGACCCGCCACGCCGTTTGACCCCCACAACCCGCATCGGGAACCAAGTTTCGCCATTGCCTCGTCCATTAATCAGCAGAGTGTACCACGCGCAAGTGAGGTCGGCTTTGGGCCTAAGATGTTGGTATCCTACATATTAATAACACGTTTATTGGAGGTTTCAAAAATCACAGAACACTGTATGGCACTGTACTACGCTACATGAGATGTTAAGTTTCATAATGCCCAGTAATTTCACTGGCTTCAATGTCCTTTAAACTGAAACACAACAGTGCTTACACACTGCTGCTTGGCGGCAGAAATAGACAAAGCTGTGGTACCGACCCAGGCGGCCTCTCGCATACGAGGGACCTACCATCTTCTAAAACCAGAGACTCGCAGAACATCATTGGTCGGTGTCGGAAAATTCGTGCCCTTGTCCTTGCCCTAGATTACATGAGTCACAGTGGCAGGTACGTGGGCAGGACAGTAGCATCTGCAAAACTAAGGTACGACATTAAAAGCACTCACCAACTGAAATATATAAAGAGACGTTATGACTTGCACTGCATTGTAGACCAGTAGGATCTTCTCTAGTTGAAAGGGTGGTCTTTTCTTCATTAACTCAGGTCCAAATTTAAGAACGAACCATAAATATAGAAGTACTATTGTGATTATCGCAAATGGTGTGCTCATTAGAAGTTTCTGATCGCTGTATTCACCTTGAAATAGAAATTAAATTATCATAAAATAATTATACATACGCACTCACGCCTGTATTCCCCGAAGGGGTAGGCAGAGGTATTACCAGTGCACCTACATTTCGCCGAGCTTATTTACGTTCCATGATGTGTTAGGGAGCGAGCCTATTACCATACCTGGCACTATTCCAGACTCCGGGCTGATACTTAGCGTTACGAAATAGAAAACTCAATATCACTTTTACCCGATGATGATCGAACCCGAGACAGCAGCACAGCAGTCGTATCGTGTACGCATTACAACTGCACTACTGAGGGAGTCAAATAATTTAAATCTCAGTAGCACGCTTTAGAAACTGCATGGCATTGGACTGCATTCGGCAATGCCCAGTAATAGTAGTACATATAGTAGTTTCAATGTCCTTCAAATAGGAAGCCAAAATACCTATATACAGCTCGATACTTGGCGGGAAAAAAGACAAAGTTACCTACCCGATATACTCTTGCAAATGAGATAACTAATCCTGAAGCAATTGCTGCTAAAATAGGTTCCTTTTTCGTATTTTCTCCATTTTTTATTGAAATAAAGTATGATAATTATTGATGTTACGCTTCAACATTTATTCAAATTAATATTGTTTGACCCAAAACTTTGTTATGAAGCCCTGAGTAACGCACTTTCGATCCCTGTTTACGAAAATCCCAAGACTCGAAGTACAATGAGAGTACACTGAGTATTATTAATACTTCACATTATTACACATTTAGTTTATTTATATACGCATACGCACTCACGCCTGTAATCCCCGAAGGGGTAGGTGTAACCAGTACACCCACATTTCGCCGAGCGTATCTCTGTCCCACGATGTGATAGGGGGCGAGCCTATCGCCATACCGGGCACAAATTCCAGACTCCGGGCTGATACTGAGCATTTCGTAATAGAAAAACCCAATACCACTTCACCCGACCCGGGGATCGAACCCGAGACCTCAGCGTTAGCCGCAATCGTAACGCGTACGCATTACAACTGCGCCACCGAGGCAGTTAGTTTATTTATTAGCAAGAATACGACAATATTTGGACTGCACTGTAAATACAAGGTCAGGTAGTCATTTTGTCGATGCAGGATAAATATAGTACTTACCGAGATAATCTTTAATTTTATAAATGCGAAATTGAATTTGTTTCTTTCGCCTTCACGTCTAAATCGCTGAACCGATTGTGATGAATTTTGGTACATATATAGATGGAACCTTGGGGATTGTTATAGGCTAATTTTTATTCCGGAATAGGCTGTTCGCGCGGGTAGAGCCGCGAGCAAAAGCTAGTATTACATTATACTAAAAGTAAGCATTTTTTTCAATAACAACATCCAAATATAATTAAAACAATTACGTAAAGAAAGAGAAGCTGTAATTTTACTTACCAACTCCTTTAAAATCCCAAAAAACATGTTTGTCGTCAATCCTCTCCATATTTCACTATTGTTTAATATTCTCTGCGTACCCTTTTGGGAAACAGGCGTATGTGTATGTACATATGCTTGTAATGTTTAAAACCTCCACATCCCCGGCTAAGGGCCCCAATGCCGAAAACTGACTGACTGTCCGGTTTAATACTCTGATTAAGAGAGTTGTTGTAATCGCATTACAATGAGAGAAGGTACGGCGCCATTATTAGCGGGTATTAATTAAGTGTGGATTGAACCATCCCTCGATTTACCTAGGTGGTAGATCCCTCGTATGTGATCCGTCTGGGTTGGTACCTACTACCGCTTTTTCAATTTCTGCCGCCAAGCAACAGTGTCTAAGCAAGTTGTTTGTAATTCAAGGTTCTATGTGGTGTTGCTTCTGTTTATGGGCAGGCGTGACGCTTACCATCAAGCGACCTGCTCGTCACGTCATTCAAGCTAATGAAAAAAATAAAGTTATAGGAGATCACTTACCATCAGGTGACCCACTTGTTCGTTTGCCGGCCTATGTTTAAAAAGTAACAAGTAATGGTTGACGTTACTTAAAGGTCGTGTAATTTGTTTTATGCAGCTGAGGGTGGTACGGACTGTTGAGACGAAAGTCGCTGTTTCAAAACCAGCCCCCAGAGCATGCGGCTCTAACATTTCTTAGTTACGTATTTATTCATTGTTAATTAACGCTTACTTTAACGGTGAAGGAAACATCGTGAGAAAACCTTAATAACTGAGATGTTTTCCATAAGAATTTTGAAGGTATGTGAAGTCTGCCAACCCGCATTAGGCCAACGTGGTGGACATTACAACTCAGGCTGAGGCTGAGGTCTCGGGTTTGATCCCCGGGTCGGGTAAAAGTGATATTGGGGTTTTCTATTACAAAATGCTCAGTATCAGCCTGGAGTCTGGAATTGTGCCCGGTATGGCGATAGGCTCGCCCCCTATCAAATCATGGGAAACAGATACACTCCGCGAAATGTGGGTGTACTGGTTACATCTCTGCCTACCCCTTCGGGGATTACAGGCGTGAGTGCGTATATTTACATTGTGACAAGAAAAAATACCTCCATTCCAATGTTACAAGCTCTGCAGCTAATTTACTTATTTACTTAATACACAAACAACAAAGTCCACTAATTAAACAGTATCGAATTCCGCTAACAGTGAGACCAACTTTATACACAAACCAGATTATGATTGTAACTAAAATTCAATACAATTGGGCAATGTTCCGAACTTGGCATTGTTTGGCTCCAAATAATTGTATGCAAAAACTTCAACGACATTGTTTCGGGACTTTTGTTTTACGAGACAGAATTATCATGAAGATTTTCATTGTGTATTTTTTAGATCTTTGTAACTTTTTATAGCATAGGCATAGCAGTAGGCGTAGTATCAGTTACAAATACGTTTACAGTTTTCGAATTCGTATAAAATTACTACCGTCGAAGTGCCAAACTAGTAATTCATACGGTAATAAAGAAGTAGTAGAAGAATTGCTTGAAAACTAATTTCATATTTTATTATTATGAAATAAAATAAACAAATTAAATTAATTTCAAATTTTAATTTTGATTAAATTCATCATACTTCCCAATAGTGGCTACTAATATTTGACGTATTTTTTAGTTTAGTTTATTAACGAAAACTTTCATCGTTTTACAAAACTATTAAAACTTGTACTAGGCCTACAGAAAACGAACAAGTTGGTCACCTGATTGTAATTGATTTTCACTACCCATGAAGATTCCAAGAAAATTGATTGACCTTGATGATTGGTCATTGTATGGGGTACAACCTTAACGGCAAACGCGAAAAGTCGTCATCAAACTTGATAACTGCCATTACAATATATAATAAAAACTGTGACATCACAATCAATATTCAAACGTAATGAAAAAACTCGCACACTAAAATTGGAATATAAATAAGTTATTGTTTGTGCAAGTATTTGTACAGTGTCTTATTGTTTTGTACATTTGCCTTAATCATATATACTCGTATCATCATATAATCACGAGAATAATTAATTTAATGAGAGTGAATGAAGCCAAAGAGGTATGCAAGGATCGTAGCAAGTGGAAATCCGTTGTCTCTGCCTACCCCTATGGGAAACAGGCGTGAGTCTATGTATGTATGTATATAGGTATAATCATGAGACGTTGCATAATCGAACGACGAACTATATTTGAATTTCAAAAATAGAACATTGAAAATTAACAGCAATACCCTTTTACGAAGGTTACTCCACAAGACTATGCACCAGAAACATACTATTAAAAGTAAAAAATTATAAATCTCGTTGGTTTAATACAATGCATTTTTAATTTTCCTCACGTTGGTATTTCAACCCCTTTAGCGTGGATTACAAAGCACTTTTACGTGAAAATATTAAACACGCCGTAATGAGAAACTTGTACTTGTAATATTGTACAAAGGTTTTCATTATTTCTCTCTTCAGCTATCGTGTATTTAAGCAATGTACACTGTGCGGAAAGCGACCAGTCGGTAGGGGGCGAAGGCCTAAATACCCTCTCCTTTCCAAATTTATATTCTTTTTTTTTCTTGCCTAGATTATTATTATTCTTTTCCTTTAAGGTCGGCAACGCTTCCTTCTGATATTGTGGGCGGTGGAGATCAGTTACCATCAGGTGACCCACTTGCTCGTTTATTGGCATCAGCTATAAAAACCGAAGTGTATGTAAGCTTTGTGATTGCTGTTTTAGTTTTTAAATTATCTACAAGTTTTGTGTTTTCTTATAATAAACCTAATTTTATTTAAGGTGGATATGATATCAGCCATGTATTATGTTATCCCACTGCTGGGCACGGGACTTCCACGGAGGGACGGGACGATTTGAAGGAGGTCTCAGTAATGCGTGTTGGCAGACTTCCACACTTTCGACAATCTTATTGAGAACTCTCAGCTATGCAGATTTCCTCAAGATATTTCCTTTATCATTACAGCTAACGATATTAGTTAACCTTGAACGTTACTTAAAAGTTGGAGGTGTATGTTTTTGGGGTTGGTTTCCAACCTGCGACTTCCATCTCGGCAGTCCGTACTCCCCGCTGAGCTATCGCTGTTAATGCATAAATCTGTTCTTATGCGCCAATATCAATTTTAAATTCGTTTTTCTACTACGCTCAAAAATACCTTTATACAATCAACAAGAGTAATAGGGTAGTATCCTATATTGAATTTTATACATTATTTTATAAACAACAGAAAATGGTACGCGAAAGAGACCCTTTTATTAAAACATAATCAAAATTGGTTCAGAAATGTGCCCGCAGTTATGACTTAAATTTTGGTGTGAGGAAAAGTGGGTGCGTAGTAGGGATATCTCACTATCTCGCTTGCACGCGTGCACCATAATGAACATTTTACACGGTATGGTCAAAGTTTTCGTCGTCTGTCATTTGACAATTACCCCTTCTATAGGATTTGAATGGCTTCTAACTTATTTATTTTTGGTCCGATTTATAAAATTATTATTCACGGATACTATCCAGACTAATTCAGTAATTGAATAAGTCTCTGAAGTACTGCGGAATAGAAGTCAAAGCCGTTTGAGTACCGACTCGTTTTACAGGAGCGACTATTCGCAAGCACGGCCGGGATTTTTAAACTTTATTAACGCACTAAAGTGGTTTTCAAGCTTCACTGCCCACGTTAAAGTGAGTTTCCAGTGACATTTCGCCGCACAAAGAGATGTGACTGTGACAATCACGTGTAGCATACCCTCATGTGTGGAGTGTGGACGGTTGTTAAATGTTACGACCTAGTGTCACGGACCGATCCACTCTGAAACCGTGTAACTTTTCTCTGTGACATGTCATTTAATCGTGAGCCTCCGCTTGTGACATCACTTGTGACATTTCGCCGCACAAAGAGACGTTACTGTGTTACTGACGTTACTGGTTCGATCCCCAAGTCGGGTAAAGTGGTATTGGGTTTTCTATTACGAAATGCTCTATATCAGCCCGGAGTCTGGAATTTGTGCCAGGTATGGCGATAGGCTCGCCCCCTATCACATAAGGGACGGAGATACGCTCGGCGAAATGTGGGTGTACTGGTTACACCTCTGCCTACCCCTTCGGGGATTACAGGCCTGAGTGCGTATGTATGCCATTTAAGGTTTTGTAATTTTCTGTTTTAGTCACGGTAAAATGCATGTTATTACACTTGTGTAACGAAGTAGAACAATTGAAACACAATGTACACGACCTTCTCCATTTATTTGGGCAGAGTAACACTTTATATTCCGTTTAGCAACCGACTGACTGCCGACAATAATTATTCCACCTTATTTATACCTTTTTACAAATAATTCACATTAGTAACTGTATTTATTATTGAACGTGTTGGAACGTCCTAAATAGCGTGTATAACAATTATAATTGAATAATTTAATAAGTCATAGATTATCTTATGTATTAAAATACAATATAAAGTTATACAATGATAGTGTGACGTCATAACCGTTGTGCTATTATTTAGTACTGCCAGCACTTATAACACTCGTCTATATTAGCGTAACAAGTAAGTGTGACAGTCACGTCTTTCGGTGCGGTGAAATGTCACAGAAGTGTGGATGTACAATCACATTGTGGGACGGAGATACGCTCGGTGAAATGTGGGTGTACTAGTTACACCTCTGCCTACCACTTCGGGGATTACAGGCGTGAGTCAGTGGGTGTCATTATTATAAACTATAATTTAGCATGTTCGAACATATTCAATAATTACTGAAACATTTGTTAAAAGGTATGAATAATATGGAATACATCTGTTTCAATTCATCCACTGCGGTCAAAGACTTTAATACCATAGACGGGCTGTTCAGAAGTAAAACTGTGTTGCTTAAGCGGCTGGCAAGGCGGGAATGACATCTAGGGCGTGGGAGCGATAGGAGTTGAGAGTAAGAGCGATGGCAATATTGAGACGGCTGTTTTGTTAGGTATTAGTTTTCATTCACAATAAATGATTTTTTCGATCAAAACCAAGATATAATATAGTTACTTCCGTAAAATAACTTCAAATTGAATGAATAATATATGCACGTAAATAATGACAATGTTCCATAGAACATTGTCATTATTTACACGGAATTGTTTATTGTGACCCATAGGTCACAATAAACAATTCCGTGTTAGTTTATCGAATTTAACGTTCGCAGCTATTAACAACAACAACTGCTCTCGTCGCACTCTCGCGGGCGACTAAATGAGATGCGGTCAATTGACCGTAACTAAGTGCGCAATTTCTTTGTACCGCACAGCTTGTCTAGTATACATTAAAGTCTTTGACTGCGGTACACTTTATAAATATGGAGTAGCTCATGGGTACTGACTGTACCTCTCGTATTACCGCATACGTCGTGATAGAAATTATTTTCACAGAGGGAATTTTATAAATTCTCCCCCATTTATTTATACAGAGATGTTTGTGACGTGGAAATTTACGTTCCTATCCCGTAATACTTGCACTGTATTTTGGAAATATTCGCCTTGTAAATCAAATTCATGCGGGTTTCAATTGTGACAAAAATAAGGAAAATGTTGGAAGCGTTTCTGGTAAACTAGGTACCTATTAGTTTTTCTTGAGATGTTTGTGATTTATTATTATAGATTAATTTTGGCAAACGAGTATGTGTATCAGCTAATGCAGCAGTTCCCAAACCACCATACCATGACTCGCGGAACCCTTTTTTACTTGAATGATGAGACGAGTAGGTCGCTCGCCTGATGATAAGCGCAACGCCTACACACAAACAGAAGCAACACCACACGGGAACTTTGAATTACAAAATTATGCATGGCACTGGACTGTGTTCGTTACCCCGAGACATAAGTCGTTAAGTCTCATAATTCCCAGTAATTTCACTGGCTTCAATGTCCTTTAAATCGGCACACAATAGTGCTTATACACTGCTGCTTGGCGGCAGAAATAGACAAAGCAATAGACCCAGACGGCCTCTCGCATACGAGGGACCTACCACCTAGTCCTGACCCCACACTGGGTTTACCTGTATCGTGGGTATCAGGAACTTCGAGGGACTTGCGGTCCCACAACACCCAGACCTGAAACAATTATTTGTGGATAACACCAACATTTGTTGGGGTGTGGGCATCGAACCCATGGACTCACGCTTCGCAGCCGGTTAGTCGCCCACTACGCCACGGACGCTGTTAAGATTGGGAAGGGAGGGGAATTAATGCCTTATATGAATACCTTCGGAAATCTCACTCATCGTACGATATGGACCACGGCCATAACCGAAACGGCACGTGTTTTAAACTACCACCGGGTCCAAAACGACCCAACCCGAGAAGACCCGGAGAAACAAACTCAGTGGGTTTACTTAACCACTGGATTCTACGCGGCGCGACCCAGCCCTGAGAATATCCAGCTAATCTAACTCAGTGGGCTTGATTTGCAAACCAAATTATTCAGGGAAATACAAGGTCCTATATTCTAATTTTAAGGGTTGTTGATACGGACCATGGGTATTTCCGAATCAATGTGTTTATTCTCGAAATTGATTTGTCAAATTACCTGTTAAAATTCTAAGCACCCTCCCGGACAATCATCTAAGGGCGCGATGGCAAATTACATTTCCTTTACCGCTTTGTATATATTTACATGTGATATTGGATTTTCCGTTTTCTACACAAATTGCTTTGAAATAATATTCCAAAGTTTGTAAAAGCAATGTTTACACGTGGGTATTGAGACCGCATTAGAAAATATCCAAGATTATAACATAACAACAGTTTGTAGGAATGAAATAAAAAATAAAGATCAAAAATTTGTCAAAGATAAATAAATACACCCAACAGTCACATGGTCCTGAACCCACACTAGGTAAACCTGTATCGTGGGTATCAAGAACTACGAGGGGCCTGCGGTCCCACAACACCTAGACCCGAGACAACTATTTGTGAATCAGACAAACATTTGTCTAGGTGCGGAAATCGAACCCACAGCCTCACGCTCCGCAACCGGCTACTCGCCCGCTGTGCCACGGAGGCTGTCGATGTAAGTTTTATATTTTTCTAGTAAATAAACAAGCTGTGTTTTTAATAAATAGGCCGCAATTAAGGAACCATAGACCTTAGTAGTATGAATGGAATAGCAGTGATATCTCAGCGGGGAGTGGTATGGACTGTCGAGACGAAAGTCGCAGGTTCGAAACCAGCCCCAAGTGCATACACCTCTGACTTTTCTAAGTTATGTGTATATTAATTGTTAATTATCACTTGCTATAACGGTGAAGGAAAAAACATCGTGAGGAAACCTGCATACCTGAGAAGTTCTTCATAAGAATTTCGAAGGTATGTGAAGTCTGCCAACCCACATTAGGCCATTACGAAATGCTCAGTATCAGCTCGGAGTCTGGAATTATGCCCGATATGGCGATACGCTCGCCCCCAATCACATCATGGGACGGAGATACGCTCGGCGAAATTTGAGTGTACTAGAGACACCTCTGTCTACCCCTTCGGGGATTACAGGTGTCAGTGCGTATGTATGTATGTATGCTTATATGTATGTATGAATCTAGCTAAAAATAACAAACCCAGTATAGTAAACATTGCTTGTAGATTCTGATAAACGTGATGACACGTTGCAGCTACGTGACGTACAAACACCCTCACTGGGACACGTGCGAGTTCACAAAGTTGAGCCCCGAGCGACTCTATATCTTTGAAATTATATAATCAATGTTGATAGTTGGTTCAAACCTGTGCTACGTCACTAACCACCGAAACAACCATAATTTTAACTCATATTATTTGGGATAGTTGTTAAACAGTGAACTAATGCTAGAAGTTACGTGAGACGAATATTATTCTATTAATACCAAACGACAGTAATCACTTTAACTCATAGTTTATTGGTTACATTTACAATGTTACTGCTTTACAGACAACAACCCCATGTCAGGATTCTCTAGAGACCGTTCTCTAATTATTTATTTATTTATTTATTTAATAGCAACACCATTAGGTAAAACACACTACTAACATAATATAAAAATCAATTAAGTAACAAATCATGTGCTAACCTTTTAAAGGTATTTACAGCTAAAACAAAAAAGAAATTACAATGTCATAATAACGTAATACCTAATAATTATTATAAATTATAAGATAAGTAAAGTAAGTAAATTATTTTTAAATGAAATGTAATATGTGAAATACGTAAACTAAATATTGTGAAAAACAAATAACTTAATTTTATTTTTATATGGGCCAAAAAATAAAATTAAGTTATAACTCAAACAACTAAAACCGAATAGTAAACCAGCATAGCTACCGCGTAATGAACACTTGGACTATCGACTGAGCACTGATCTTACTGAACTGGAGGCTGACCGACTGACTGCGGGGAATAGACCTCCAGTTATGGCGACAAACTCTTTTATACCATTTAACTACCCTTCCACAACTATATCGCACCATTATTATTTCAGTACACCCAACGTTACTTTCTCTGACACCCTCAATATTAACAGAATACGCTAACACTAATTAAACCAATTTGACAGACGTGGCGCAGCGGGCAGGTAGCCAGTGAAATAGTAGGCTGCGGGTTCGATTACCACACCGAGACGAATTTTTGTGTGATCGACAAAAATATGGGTGTTTTCTCCCCTCAGGGGTTGACGTCAGGCAGGCGGCCGGTCGTAAAAACTATAAGCTAAATGTGTGTTACTAAGCATGTTGCGCCGACCCTACTGCGAGTGGGATAAGGACCGCTGGAAGGAAGCAGTTAAATAATTATGACCATTTTTAATTGTCCACTCCACCGAGGGGAGCAAATAGACTGAAAGAGTAAACAGGATATAAAAATATTTACAACTACAAAAACTATGTAAAGAGACGTCTCAGATGAAATTCTATGCTCTTATAAGCAAACTTAATTTCAGTATACAGTAATATGTACATACATACGCACTGACACCTGCAATCCCCGAATAGGTATGAGACTGAACTGCGCTCGTCACCATGAGACATATGGTGTATAACACTCAGTGATTTCACTGGCTTTAATGTCCTTCAAATCGGAACACAACAATGTTTAGACACTGCTGCTTGGCGGCCGAAAAAGGGAAAGCGGTAGTACCTACTCACACGGCCTTTCGCATACGAGATACCTATCACTTCGTAAATGACGCAAAGAAACAACTAGTTTGTAAGTAATAGAGACACGCTGTCGGCAGTTTCGTCTACTGCACGAACGAATCGGTTCGACTGGGGCAGTACCAAAAAAAAATAGTTAAAGTGGTCGTTTGCACTAATTTTTCGCTGACTGGGATTTTCAGAGGCTTAAAAAATAGTAAGTAGGTTACTCGTCTAGTCGATTTTTTTGGCACTGCTTCAGCCGGTTCATTCGTGCAGTAGACGAAACTGCCGATAGCGTGTCTCTGACAAGTTTTGCCATGAACAAAGTAACTGGACATACATTGGCGGGACCCGAAACGCAAATTAGGGTACAATGTTTTATTCATGACACCACATGATTCGTTGTTACATATTACATATTATTTTGTCTAATTTTGCCGCCTGGCAGCAGTGTGTGAGCACTGTTGTATTTCGGTTTGAAGGACATCGAAGGCAGTGAAATGCCCAGTGCATTATGAGACTTAACATCTTATATCTCGGGGTGACGACTGCAGTCCAATGCCATGCAATGCTTTGTAATTTTAAAGTTCTGTGTGGCGCTGCTTCTGTTTATGGGCAGGCGTGACGCTTATCATCAGGCGAGCGACCAGCTTGTTTCGTCACTCAAGCTAATAAAATAAACCTATCATTGGGCTTACTGGTACAGTAAAAAGTAAATTAAATAAAAACGTTTTTTGCCTTACTTTTAAAAAATTACGTCCCTAAATAGCTAAATAGCGGGCGAGTAGTCGGCTGCGAAGCGAGAGGCCGTGGGTTCGATTCCCACACCGAGACAAATGTTTGTGTGAACCACAAATATTGGTCTCGGGTCTGGGTGTTGTGGGACCGCAAGTCCCTCGTAGTTCCTGATACCCACGACACAGGTTTACCTAGTGTGGGGTCAGGACTATGCGTGTGACTGTTGGGTGTATTATTATTTATTTATATTAAATATATAAATTATTTTTATAATTCCAGCTTTTACTTGCAGCTTAGCCCAAATTAATATATTTTCCAGGATAAAAGTAGTCTATGTTCTAATCTAGGTTATGGTCTACCTATATGCCAAATTTCATTTAAATCCGTTCAGCCGGTAAGCCATGTTTGATACCAATATCCAAACTTTCATTATGTTAATATTTATATTATAATATTTTGCCACGGTAAAAAAAGGGATAAAGGATGGTAAAAAAGGAGGATATTAGTAGGGTAAGATAGTAGGGTGTAACAATTTCACAACAGCTGCTTGTGGCACCGTAAATGTTATAATTTTTCGTGCAAAAAATACGCGGGAAGTGGCCGGAATGTCAATTTGTCCTTGGCTACCTTCTGTTTTTATTTGTGTCTATTTTGGTGTTATGATTATGAGCGAGTCTAACTTACCCAAAAAAATATGGCAAATGTGTGTGTAGCGAACTACTAACGGCTCTCATTTTAGTTTGACTGGACTAAGGTTAACTACCTACTGTAGTTATACAATATACATATCTTCTTTTTCCTCCTGCCATTATCCCACTCGCAGTGGGGTCGGCGCAACATACTGTTTAACACATGATACAGAAAAAATTGGCTTGTTTTTACGACCGGCCGATTGCCTGACGTCATTCCCTTTGGGGAGAAAACAACCAGACCCGAAACTAATATTTTCAGATGACACAAACATTTTGTCCCGATGCAGGAACCGAACCTACGTCCTCTCGCTTCACTCCCACACTGCGCCACGGAGGTAGTTATACATATTTGTAACTCATAAGTTCGTCATGAAAAAAATGTTAATATTTAACTAAACCTCAATACATTTTACTATTCATAGATGATGATAAACTTTCTAGAAACTGCCAGTGTTCCATAAACTCGTCGCGCCAGATAACATTATCGCCTTTCGAAACAGGATACAATATATTTAGCCGAGCTGAAAATGTTTACACTTTCAAGCGACACACAGGAAGGCAGCTAATATAATGGCAATAGAATTACTCACACTTCGTGGTTGTAGGACGTCTAAAACCCGCTCTACACATTGGGGAAGACATGCCAAGAATTGCCAAATAAGAGAGTGTAGAGGATTGTCTTATTTCGTTTCGCGGGTTTCCTAGGTTCTTTATTTTAACTTGCCAGAAACGGCCGGTCTCAGCTAATATGTGGACCGGCCTCAGGCGCGGACCCAGTACGATTTGAAAGAAATTACAATAAGGATGATAATTGAGTCCCATCTCGGAATTGAATGTGGGAACTTTAAAAGATTTTCTTAGATTTGTTTTTAATAATTTTATCAAATACTTACCTACCCAAAAAATGTAGGCAGTAGTTATCAGTCATAAACACAAACCAAACAAAGTTTATTTTTAAGGGCTACTTTAGATGTTTTTATAGAATACTATTCTTCATTTCATCTAGGTACTATATTTTTTTGCTTTTCATTCAAAAGTTCATTCGTTACTCCACAGTCGGTCTTCATATTTTAATTTTTCTTGGAATTGACGTGCGGCTCCGCCTTAATTTCTTATTATTTGGAGAATACACGTGCTAGTTTAATATATCGACTACAACATATATATTTTTTTTTATTATGCACATTGTCATAATTCTACCTCAAGGCAGTACGCTCTGAATTCCTTTACCTAATCCCGCTTAGAAAATTAGTAAGCTAACATAGCTGCCAGGCGTAATGTAATTATATTTTAATTAGTATAAATGTTACTTTTGTAGGACACATTCAAAGATGCATTAAAGCTGTTTTAAAAACTGCCAAGGGTTGTATCGTAAACTAAAGTGATTTGGAGCGTCAAAGCAGTTAATCGATGGGCACAGAGCGCCTTACTTTCAGAAAGTTTGGCAATTTTGCCCACAGAAATTACTGAATAAAGATTTTATTCGTTATTAACCTAACCTTTGCCACATAACTTTTATGTGTATGTGTATTTATTTATGTTTAAGCGATAATAGGAGTATAATAAGCCTGTTATTTATTTTTAATTATGAATTGTTATTGTTACCACTTATTGTAAAGCAAATAATGCCGTAAGCGACTTGGTTCTGGAAAATATTGTTGTCGTTTAACAACTGTTAAAAAATATTTAAAATTCAACTACAAACGGTCCTATAAGAACCATGGATATAGCAGAGACAAAATATTATTAATTATCCATGCAAGGCATTAAAAAGAGTATCCGAACCCGAGACCTCAGCGCGGCAGTTGTAACGCGTACACATTACAACTGCGCCACTGAGACAGTCTAGTTACACCTCTGCCTACGTCTTCGGGGATTACATGCGTGAGTGCGTATGTATTTTTCTTATTATTTGTTAAAATAATAAAATGAATAAAAGTCATATAGATTTTAGCATTGTTTGCTTCTGAGTGAAAAATTATACTTTCCAGAGTTGCCCAATTACAAGTTCTGCCAGTAACATACGAAAACATGTAAAATAACCACACGTGGGTAACGAACCGGCATTGTGTGGTACGTGAGGAGACTACGATCCCACTCGTAGGTATCTATGATGCTACTCGCTTTTACTGTTATTTTCAAATTCAAAATGTTTATTTATGAGATCGGGTACATACATTGGTCTTAGGTTACAGTAGTAAGGTTCGCCGAAATCTGAAGGGCTAGCACGAACAACTTTCGAAAACGTAATCGTATCGAAATGTCACAAGTTTGTTTGAAAATTCAAACTAATGGTAGCATTCTCGATTCGAATACTTATTCGAAAGTTATTCTTGCTCGCCCCTATGCTCCTGAAGCATATAAATATTTAATAAATAGTTACATAACTTGCTTAAAATTAACAAATAAGTTTGTATTAGATAGTATTATATCTAAGAATAAAGTGTTAATTTCAATTTAAATTCCGTGCGTGTACCTACTTTCTATAAGTTGTTATTCTAAGTATATGCTCCTTATTGATATGTCAGATAATCAAGTTCGGCAGCCCAAGAGCAGCTCCACCTTGAGATACACTTGAGTCTCACCCCGGGCGCCAAGGGTACTCTTAGCGTAATAAATGCATAATAGTGCAAGGCTTGACGTCACCGCGCCACCCCGAACGCAGGCATGATGGCATCGTGGACCATGCCTGGATGAGGCCGTTGGAACGGGCGAAGTCGTACAGTGGAGCTCGTACCGTGCGGACGCGGCTGTTCGATAAACCTTGCGTACCTTGTATTATTGATACAGTAAATACTAGTTAAGACGTACATACGTACTAATACATACATACATAGACTCACGCCTGTTTCCCATAGGGGTAGGCAGAGACAACGGATTTCCACTTGCTACGATCCTTGCATACCTCTTTGGCCTCATTATAGTTAAAACGTATCTTTGTAATTATTGCTCGAGGCTACCCACAATGACGGACCCTGTTCAGAATACATGCCCACTGAGTCCTGATGCCCACCCATCTGCGACAGATATATGAAAATCCTATACACGTGTATTTGAAAATCACGCCTACATTCGTTCCTTATTTGAAGTATAAAGCACTTTTGTCACATCTCCCCACATCCGCTAACTGTCAGACAATGAATGATTACGTTTTCAATATCCACGTCAGAGATCAAAGCAATATGTGGAAAGTGACAAGAGGAAATTGAAACCTGGCGTGCTTCTCTGCCATCCGCGTGTACTTGTAGGTCGCATTGTTTAACTCTTGTTTGAATATGTTCCCTTAAAGTGCGTCTACACTTGTGAAATTTCGACTCGTAGAGACTCCGTCACTGTGAACATTTTATACATTCACAGACATTTTCATCCAGTTTGACAGATATTGAAGCCAGTGAAATTACTTATTACTATGATACTTAACGTCTCAACTAGGAATGACAAGTGCAGTTTAAAGAACTGCAGAACTTGTAATTGAAAACTCTTGGTGGTGGTTGATTGGTGTTCCTATTATTTATAAGCAGGCGTCGCAACCACCCTCAGGTGACTGACGAATAGTTTTTTTTATAGCATAGACCGGCGAACGAGCACGTCGGTCACCTAATGGTATGTGATCTCCACCGCCCATGTGCGCCCACAATACCAAAAGAATTATGGGCGCGTTGCCGACCAAGGAAATAGATAATTAAGGAAATGGGAAGGGGAGGGGATTTGGGCCACCGTACTCACTCACCGTACGAAATGTATCAGCCACTACTTTACGTCGGTTTTCTGTGAGACAGTGTTACCGTCCCAGGATGTGATAGGGGGCGAGCCTATCGCCATATCGGGCACAATGCCAGGCTCCGGGCTGATACTGAGCATTTCATGATAGAAAAACCCAATATCACTGTTACCCGACCCGGGATCGAACCCGAGACTTCAACGTCAGCCTCAGTCGTAACGCGTACGCATTACAGCTGCGCTATTGAGACGATCATAAAATAACAGTCACAAAAAACAGAAAATAAATAGAAATTATTTGAAAGGCCGCGTCGTTCTTTTAAACATAACGTTATCAAATAAAAACCTATATATTGCTATGGATATTTTATGGATTTTATGACTACCTCGGTGGCGCAGTTGTAATGTGTACGCGTTACGATTGAGGCCAGCACTGAGGTCTCGGGTTCGATCCCCGTGTCGGGTAAAAAGTTATTGGGTTTTTCTATTACGAAATGCTCAGTATCAGCCCGGAGTCTGGAATTTGTGCCCGGTATGGCGATAGGCTCGCCCCCTATCACATCGTGGGACTGAGATACGTTCGGCGAAATGTGGGTGTACTGGTTACACCTCTGCCTACCCCTTCGGGGATTACAGGCGTTAGTGCGTATGTATATTTCATCGATGTAGTATTTTCTTTATTTCAAGGAGACTATGAAAACAAACTCTTAATGAAACAAGCGATGAATTTTCATTAAACTTCACGGAACCCAACAATGGGAGGTATCACAACCGCCGCAGTACACGACTATTAGCAACGTGTTGCTTGCAGGAAATTTGCATTTAGTCTGAACTAAGCTCGTGTGTACACAGGTGTCTTTGCCTTTAAAACCAATATAGATGCTAGAGTAATTGATTTTATGTCACAAAAAACTTCTAAAACCGAATACTAAACCTTTTGGAACGATCGCTGTAGACGAGATTCTTATTTTCCCTCATAATCCATTGTCAGATTTAACCCAATTCATATGGACCTACCATGTACAATACATGGGCGGTTGAGATCACTTACCATCAGTTGACCCAGTTGCTCGTTTGCCGGCCAATGCAATAAAAAAATTATATGAAAAAATCTATCACTTAATAGATAAAAGTGTCTACAGCGTGTTCTACCACTTAGAAATACCTTTTTTTATGAACATTGAAACGAGCAGGTCACCTGATGGTAAGCGCCACGCCTGTTTATAAATAATAGCAACACCACTCAGCACATTGAATTACAAAGCACTGCATGGCATTGTACTGCGCTTTTCATGCCGAGGCAGAAGATGTTAAGTCTCATAATGCTTAATTGGCTGTCAATATCTTTTAAACCGAAATACAACAGTGCTTACACACTGCTGATTGACGACAGAAATAGACAAAGCTGTGGTACCTACTCATAATCTCGCATACGAGATTCCTATTAAATAACATAATAATAATAATTAGCCCTGTATTATCTACGTCCCACTGCTGGGCACGGGTCTCCTCTACTGAATGAGAGGGGTCAGGCCTTAGTCCACCACGCTGGCCTAATGCGGATTGGCAGACTTCACACACCTTCGAAATTCTTATGAAGAACTTTTCAGGTATGCAGGTTTCCTTCACCGTTAAAGCAAGTAATAATTAACAATTAATACACACATGCGTTAAATAAACTGCCTCGGTAGCGCAGTTGTAATGCGTACGCGTTACGACTGAGGCTGACGCTGAGGTCTCGGGTTCGATCCCCGGGTCGGGTAAAAGTATTTATATATTGGGTTTTTTTTACGGAAAACCTCAGTATCAGCCCGGAATCTGGAATTGTCCGCGTATGGCGATAGGCTCGCCCCCTATCACATTGTGGGACGAAGATACGCTCGGCGAAATGTGGCTATACAGGTTACACTTCTGCCTACTCCTTCGGGGATTACCGGCGTGAGTGCGTTAAATAAAATACTACCTAATAAATACTAGAGCCTAAATCGAACCTTAGATCAACATCTATTCATTTGACAATAGATAAAATTACTAAGCAGCCTTAGAAAAAGCCTCCTTTATTGATTTTGGGAACCAATTGTTTTTCGGGGCTTCCTTCTTTCGACAGATACCGAATTGGTATTGTTGGGTAATTTCCATTCAGAATCCATTATGGTATATTTTCTGTCTATTGTAGTTTCATATTGCTTTTTCTAGTCAAGTACATACTAAGATGAATGTTTTTTTATTAGCTGGAATGACGAGACGAGCAGGTCGCTCGCCTGATGGTAAGCGCAACGCCTGTCCATAAACCGAAGCAACACAAAGCGGACCTTTGCATTACAAAGCACTGCATGTTATTGGACTGCGCTCGACACCCCGAGACATAAGATGTTAAGTTTCATAATGCCCGGTAATTTCACTGACTTCAATGTCCTTGCGAAACACAACAGTGCTTGCACACTGCTGATTGGCGGCAGAAATAGACACAATGGTAGTACCAACTACCATCCCAGACGTCCTCTCGCATACGAGGGACCTACCACCTTGTAAAGGTAACCTTGGAAGTATGGATTTTCCTCGCGTAAAAAAGATAGTATAATTTTAGTTGCTCTAAATTATTAGAGCAACTAAAATTATACGTAAATGCGACTGCCTCGTTGTTACAATTGACGCAGACGCTGAGGTCCCGGGTTCGATCCCCGGGTCGGGTACAAGTCGTATTAGGTTTTTCTATTACGAAATGCTTAGTATCAGCCCGGAGTCTGGAATTTGTGCCCGGTATGTCGATAGCCCCCTATCACATCGTGGAACGGAGATACGCTCGGCGGAATGTGGGTGTACTGGTTCCACCTCTGCCTACCCCCTTCGGGGATTACAGGCGTCAGTGTGTATGTATGTGCCTACGTAAATCCCCTTTATCTACGCAATATCTTAATAAGTTCTTTGATTATTCTGACGTAACTAAGTTTACAAACTGAATACAAAATTAGGGCTCATCAAAAGAGGAGTAAATCTTATTATGAAGTTTGGCCGTGGTTTAGGGTTGGGTTTAGAGGACAATGACCGCTGAGTGACTTCTGTTCAAATCGTGTAATGTAGATGTTTAAGTTTGGTACGTATATACGTACGCGTGAGCATATGTATATACACATATACATACATATGCTCACGCGTGTATCCCCGAAGGGGTAGGCAGAGGTGCAACTAGTACTGCACATAATGTTCGCCGTTCGTTTCCGTCCCGTGATGTGATAGAGGACGAGGTTATCACCATATCAGGCACAGTATGCCTAAGATTTTAAGAATTTAAAACTTAAACACAAATTGAAAAGTTTGAAAATTGCCCGACCGTAAATGATGTCATCACATATATATTTGTCTCGGTGCGGGAATCATACCCACGGCCTCTCGGTGCGCAGCCGGCTCCTTACCCACTGCGCCACGGAGGCTGTCGAGTTATTATAGTGATTATACCAGAATTTGAATTTGAATTTATAAGAGTAGCTTTTTCACGCGTTTTTCCTGAACGGCCTTTTCCGGGATAAAAATAAACCTAAGTCCTAATACATGGTCTACCTGTTTATTAAATTACATCCAAATCGGTTCAGCCGTTAAGGCGTCATTGACCAACAAACATTCAAGTTCACAAATTCCCATTCACTTTTAATTTATAATAGAGTACAGTCGAATAAATAGTGAACCCCAGAGAAAAACAAATAAATATTAGCAAACAAAACCACGAAGCTACATACGTTTCAAATAAATAAGCCAAGAAAAACAAATTACAATTTGAAGTGAAGTGTATTAACATAATTATTGCGGGCGCGAAGTTATTTTTCAATAGTAGCTTTTTCACGCGGCTCTGCATACTTGAACGGGCTTTTACGGCATAAAAAGTAACCTAAGTCCTAAGACAAGCCATGGTCTTCCTATGTGTGAAATTTCATCTAAAACGGTTCAGCCGTTAAGGCGTCATTGACCAACAAAGATCCACAAATTCCAAAACTTTCACATTTATAGAAGAGGACAGTAGAATAAATAGTGATTCCCAGAGAAAAACAAATAAATATTAGCAAACAAAACCACGAAGACATATGTTTCAAATAAATAAATCAAGAAAAACAAATTACAATTTAAAGTGAAGTCTCTCTATTTTAAAAATAAGTAACTGGCGCCGCCGCCGCCGCTGCCAAAAGCTTGTCACGCTATCTCCTCCGAAACCGCTGGGGGTATGGGGTCGTGACCGATACCAATCGATGCAGAATAATGTGGGGAAGAAAGTAAGATATGTCTCATATTCGTCGGACTTTAAGTTTTTTTTTATGTTTTGTGGAAAAACATGGGCAAGCCCGTAGTCAAATAAATAAATCAAGAAAAACAAATTACAATTTGAAGTGAAGTTAATTATTGCGGGCGCGAAGTTATTTTTCTTTGATGTATTTAATTAAGAGTACGATGGCTGGAACAGCGGTTGCCACGGGAACGCGGGAACGTCTGCATATTTCTATAATTATTCGGATAGCTCCATGTTATGATTAATTATGGTTAATAATATCTGTGTTACTCCGAAATGATAAATAAATACACCAGTCATGCACTTGATCGAGACTCCAAAGTTGTATTAAAAGAGCGTTTCCACTTGTGATATTTCGCCGCACTGCGAGGCGTGACTAATAAACATGTGGCAAGTTGTGGCAAGCTTTCAAAATATTTCTGTGGTCAAGCAGCAGTGTGTTCTGGTTTGAAGAACATTGGACAGCGAAATCACTGGGCATTATGAAACTTAACACCTTATGTACCAGTGCTTTGTAATTTAAAGTTCTGTGTGGCGTCGCTTCTGTTTATGAGCAGGCGTGGCGTTTCCCATCAGGCAAGCCACCTGCTCGTAATATAATAAAATACAGTTTTCTGTGATATTCTCACCTGTGTGATGTCGTACAAAAAATATCTAAATGTCACCTTTTGAGAAACAAGTGTACCCCGTTGAATCATCAAAATAAGATCGCTCTATAAAAAGGCATGCATTTTTATACATAAAATAAACAAAAAAATAAATGCATGCATGATTAACAAAATAGCAATGTCGTAGAGTGAGTGATTTTCTACTTCTACAATACAGAGCAACTTCTCTACAATACCGTTCAACACCTGGTCTAGACTAATACCAGAAGTTCATATTGATACTTGTTCGTTTAATGAGAACAAGTTAGTTGCCAACTTACCTGGAAGATAGGTCGTGTTAATTATAACGGTTTTGGAATTAGAAATTTTGTTTGGGTTGTTGAAATAGAAATGTTTAATTTGTAAACATGATTATAATATTATTATTTTGCATTGGCACCTCGTCAGTTGTAATGCGCACGCGGTACGACTGCTGTTCTAAGGTCTCGGGTTCGTTCCACTAGCCGGGTAAAAGTGATATTGGGGTTTTCTGTTACGAAATGCTCAGTATCAGCTCGGAATCTAGAATTGTACCCGGTATGGCGATAGGCTCGCGCCCTATAACATCATAGGATGGAAAAAAGTTCAACGAAATGTGGGTGTACTGTTTACATCTCTGCCTACACCTTTAGAGATTTCAGGCGTGTATATACACATTTTTATAGATTTTTGGTTTCGAAACTACGTCATGGGCGTCTTTCGTGTCGACAATCCGTATTCCGTACCACTTTCCGTTAGGCTATCCCTGAAGGGGTAGGCAGAGGTATAACCAGTACACCCACATTTCTTCCAGCTTTGTCCGTTCCATTATGCTTATCGCTATACCGGACATTCTTCCAGACTCTGGGCTGATACTGAGCTTATCGTGACATAAAAACCCAATATCATTCTTACGCAACCTGGGGATCGAACCTGAGACCTTAGCACAGCAGTCGTAACGCATACGAATTACAACTGCGTCACCAAGGCAGTCTAGGCTAGGCTATTGTAGAGGTAACTAGTAAATTCATATTTCGCTAACGGTTGTACCATTTTTTCAAATCGGATTCTATCGCCAGGTCAGGCAAAAATTTTGTTTTTCATAACAAAAAATACATGTGCAACTTACGTGAAACCCGGGATTGTAAATGGCCTACATGGCGATAGGCTCACCCCCTAGCACACTGGGTGGAAATAATCTCATTAAACCATGAGTTTGTTCCATTTGTGTCCGTCCTGCCATTTGGGGATACTACCGTATGTTATGAATACATGCCGGGTCGTCAAAATATCTTAATAGGCACAAAGTTTATAGCGACATCTTTAGGCACACGCTTGAATTACTTTTACCCACCAAAACTCATTCCGCACAGACCTCAAAATCTTTACTTGCGAATATTAACCGAATGGCTTCAATATTAATTAGAAAGTTTGACAAACATTTAACAAAACCGAAGTATTTTCATCGAAGCGTAAACAGGGGCTTAATGCCAGCTAGGCAATTCACTGCTTGTTGTAGGCAGTTTTGTAATGATTTATTCAGTATTGAACAAGTCTGTGGCGGTACGCAGCGCGCACCACACAATGCAATGTCATCCGATCCTGAATCGCGCTAGCAAAGTTTGCGCGGCGGTTACTATATATACAAGATCCGAACATCAGCCACGGGAGGGGCCGGTCAGGTACAACATCCGCCTGACTGAAGATCTCCCCTTCGCCAGAGGAACATTTTACCTTCCGTTCCTCTACAAGTCAAGGGCTGGAGCAATTGCTTAAGTGATAACAATTTAACAGATACCTAGTGCATTTGGCGAGTAAATAAATAAATAAATGCACCCAACAAGTCACACACATAGTCGTGACCCCACACTATGTTACACTGTATCGTGGGTATCAAGAACTACGAGAAACTTGCGGTCCCACAACAACCAGACCCGAAACAAATATTGTGGATCACACAAACACTTGTCTCGGTGTGGGAATCGAACCCATGGCCTCTAGTTTCGTAGCCGGCTACTCGATCGCTGCGCCACGGAGGCTGTGAGGGTCGTCCCTACCATATTATGGCGAATAAAGTGGGTGCTCCAAGTGACATGGCGTGAAAGAGATGTCTCCGCATATTGTTATGGACAGAGGCTTTACACTTACTCAACCACGCTAAATATTACGAGGCAATGCGCATTTTTTATAGCAGAGGTCAGTAAACATGCATGCGGGTCACCCAATGATGTCTACCGTTCATAAAAACCCACATGCCCAGAAGAATCATGGAGGCGTTGCTGAAAAGAAAGAAATGGGGATTGGGAAAGGGAGGGGAGGATATCTCATTTACCGTATATTTATACGTACAAGTTATTGACAATTGCAGCTCAATCTTTCGATTAAAAATAGATAAAAATGATTTTGCGCAAATAATCACAATGGATATACCAAATAATAACAATGAAAACTATAAATATTGCTTCTAGAGTTATTTAATGTCTAAAATGACTAATCTATCTATGCAGGCCGGCATAATTTAGCCGACCTACGATAGACACATCGTCTGTCGTTGGTCGACAGTATTTGATGTGTATAAGCCTTGGTTGTAAGCCAAAACCTATACGACAAATTCACCGCTGGTTGTTTCTAGAAGGTCCCGTCGCTGTCCCGGCCTCACGCTCTAAGAGTGCATAGAAATAATAAAATACATATACACATACAAATAGCCTACACTCACCCCGACTCCGCCAGCTTCCGAAACAATTTTCCACAACTGCGCCACTTTAAAATCTCTGTTTTTTGCCGACTTATTTATTATTTGTGTTTTCTCCTTGTATTCCGATCGCCACTTTTTTCAGAAGACCAAGTTCTCTCCTTTTTCCCGCTAGAGAGCGCTTGCAGTAGCCGGCGTAACAATTCATCCAATCATTTTATATTTCCTGTGTATGCCTTCTCACACCGTGTTGGTGGCAGAGTCCCCAACCCCATAAATAATTATAGAAATACGTTTTGAAATAAACTAATAGAATATTTATATTTTAAATGCAACAAACGTGATGTATGTATGTGTGTACCGTAAATTCAATTGGCGAACTGTATCCGCTTCCTTCTTTGCTAAGTATAGATAATAAACATCCCCGCGCCCGAGAAAGGCTAAAAAGCCTTTATCAAATTAACAACTTCTAAACCGTATAGAAAATATAAATGAAAAATAATAACTTCAAACTAAAAATAAATTCTCCTACTCCAGTGGCAGCCTAGCTATTTTTACCACTGGCCTCAAAAATATCCCTGAGAGAGTTTTCAGCCTCACAGATCTGATCACCCCATCCTTTCCAGGCAGAAGTTCTATAACCCTCCCGCGTTTCCATTTAAGAGCTGGAACATTTTCCTCTTTAACTAAAACTAGGTCCCCTATCTTAGGCGGATCCGTCGGTGTTGTCCACTTATTGCGGTTCTGTAGACAATGCAGGTACCGGTCACTCCACTGCCTCCAGAACCTTTGAGTTATAGCCTGAACTAACCTAAACCGACCTAAACGTGTATTAGTCACATCTTCCAGATTATATTCTGGTACAGAAAGCAATGGTTTACCAACCAAGAAATGTGCTGGTGTCAGCACTTCAAGATCCCTAGGATCATTAGACAAGGGACACAATGGTCGAGAGTTGAGTACCGCTTCAACTCGGGCAAACACTGTAGTCAGTTCCTCATAAGTCAAAACTTGCTCCCCGATCATACGTTTTAATAAAGTTTTCGCAGATTTTACAGCCGCTTCAAATAAACCCCCGAAGTGTGGCGCCCCAGGAACGTTGAATAACCAAGTAATACCGCTCTTGGCTGCAACGTTCGTCAGGTTATCCTCAACTTCCCTATTCCGTAGATATTTATTAACCTCGTTAAGGTGTTTGTTCGTCCCTACATAGTTAGTACCATTATCGGAACGTATCACGCTCGGTAGCCCGCGCCGAGATGTGAACCGTGTTAAAGCCGCCGTGAATGCCTCTGTCGTTAAGTCTCCAACAACCTCTAGATGCACCGCTTTGGTTGCAGAACAGACAAATACACATAAGTATGCCTTCAACACTTTAGCATTTCTAAGACGAGATGACTTAATTGAAAATGGCCCTGCGAAATCCGTTTGCACTGTATGAAATATACCAGTTGCATTCACTCTGTCACTCGGCAACGAGGACATTATGGGTTCGATCGGTTTCGCCTTAGTCCTAAAACACGACATACATTTGAAAATACGACTCCGAATGGCTTGCCGAGCCGAAAGAATCCAGTAATCTTTTTGTAAAATAGCCTGAAGGGCTGTTGCTCCAACGTGACAATGAGCTCGATGTGCATGGTTAATAATTAGCTTAGTCAAAGGATGATGATTAGGTAAAATAAGTGGATGTTTTGCCTGAAACGAGAGACTCGAATAGTCGAGGCGGCCTCCAACGCGCAATAAATCCGTGTTATCCACAAAAGGAAGCAACCGCCTTAACCGTGTGGAACACTGTTTGTTTCGTTTTAAACCATCTATGTCCGCAGCAAATTCCGTTTGCTGAACTAATTTAACAAGACGAACCATGACCCAATTTCGTTCCTTGACCGTCAGAACACCAGTAATTTTATTAGAGGGATTACTAACATTATTAAAAAATCTAAAACAGTAAGCTACGGTCGACTGTAGCATGACTAACGAGCTGTACCTATTAAACACGGAGTCTGGTTCCACAGTACCCACATAGACTTTTAACGATTTCCGCAATCCCGGTTTGTCTTTCTCTTGCCTAACTAAGTCCACAGGCCACGTCGTTTCATGACCTTTAAGCCACTGGGGTGACCACCAAATAGTACATGCGATCAGCTCTGATGCCCGACATCCTCGGCTTGCGACATCTGCAGGATTCATTTCCGATGGCACATGCCTCCATTTCAGGTCTAATCCGCAATTTATTATTTGAGACACCCGGTTCCCTTCAAATGTTTGTAAAGTATGAAGAGGCGTTCGCAGCCATGAGAGCACAATTGTACTATCCGACCAACAGTATAAATCTTGTACTTTCACATTTTTTTTAATTGATTCGAATACATATTTAATTAGCCGTATCAACAAGGCAGCACCCAGTAATTCCAGTTTCGGAATTGTGACCTTCATTTTAGACGGTGCCACGCGCGATTTGCCCATCATAATAGAAACCTTCACTACGCCTTTTTCATCTACGGCCCTAAGGTATACAACCGCGCTGTATCCACTTTCAGACGCATCTGAGAAACCGTGCAAAGAACAAGTCTTATTTTTATTTGGCGCAAAACGTTCTATATTAATATTTTCAATTTTATGAATGTCAGCAACAATATTACTCCATTCCGCTAACACATCCGGTGGTGGAGTATCATCCCACGACAAATTTAATCTCCAAAGCCGCTGCATAAGAACCTTACCCTGAAATAGCACCGGCGCTATCCAACCTAGGGGATCAAAGGTCCTTGCCAAGGTTGATAAAATTATCCGCTTACTATACTTTCCAGAATCTGTCAGTTTACAATGGTATGAGAAGCTATCTTTATTCGGGTCCCATTCTATACCTAAAATTTTGTAAAAGCCAGTACCGTCCTCCTTATCAAAAATTCGTGGCTTCTCCAAATCATCAGCTGGAATGTCTTCCAACAGGCGCTCACTGTTTGACACCCATTTGCTTAACTCAAAACCACCAGAAATAAGCAAGCATGACAGATCTGCCTTTAACTTTCTAGCTTCCGTCTCTGAATCCGCGCCCCCTAATATGTCATCCATGTAAACTGCGGATCTTAAAAGTTCAGCCGCTGCCGGGTATTTCGACTCACCATCATGAGCCAGTTGACCCAGAGATCTAATTGCAAGATACGGACTAGACTTCATACCATATGTAACAGTGTTCAAGGCGTACAAGAGTAAAGGCTGATCCGGTGTCTCCCTCCAAAATATCAGCTGATATTTTCGATCCTCTTCATGGATCACGATTTGCCGAAACATCATCTTAATATCAGTGGTAAAGACATATTCGAACATCCGAAACCGACAAATAATTTCCATTATATCCCGTTGAAGCTTTGGTCCAGCATGTAACGTGTCATTTAGGGATACTCCCGTGGTAGTCTTACAACTGGCATCAAACACCACACGAATTTTCGCTGAACCCGTTTTGAATACACCATGATGAGGTATTACGTTACCTTTTCCTCCCGCATAGCTATCTAGCCCCCGATCATAGACAGACATATGCCCCATACGTTCATAATCTCGCATAAATTGAATATACTTTTCACGCAATGCTTCGTTTAAAACTAACCGCCTTTCCATTGCCAAAAACCGCTTCTTAGCTATTAAAACTGAGTCACCCAACTCGGGTTTATCGCCTATAAAAGGTAACCGTACCACATACCTCCCTGTCTGCTCATCCCGCTGATGAGTTTCCCGAAACCCATTTTCACATTCGGCGTCTTTAGGGTAAACTAAAACTGTTTCCGGAATATCTTCCACCTCCCAAAACCTTTCCAAAAGTTGGTCAGTGGTAATATGCGCGGTGAACACCGTTTGAGTCTGAAAGTTATCACTTTGAGGAGCCGCATGGGCTACCGGACCCATTAATACATAGCCAAACACCGTATTCATAGCGCACGGTAAGTAACTATTAACTTTTACATAACCCCCAGTCATTACTTCACCCATGAGATCCGCGCCTATTAAAATATGTATAGGCCGACTAACATAAAACTGGTCATCTGCTAAATAAATACCCTTATACCAATCCGCCAAATTCTGGGATAGTGTTTCAGCTGGTAGGTTGTGAGTGATGTCACTCAATATTATGGCCGTTGTTACCAATCTAGGACGTTCCGAAAACTTAGGACATATGGCCAAGTTTACCCCTCCCCTGCAATCACTCACTGGCCTTCCCCCTAGTCCCGTAACCGAAACGATATTTGACTTAAATCGCTTTAATCCTAGCCACCTAACACAGTGATCAGTGATAAAAGTACTCTGACTACCCCCGTCTAATAGCGCGCGCACTTCGTGATATTCACCGAATCTGTCCATAACACGCACTACAGCCGTTGCGAGTAGCACTGTCCGCCGATAACTACCTACAGCATTCCTTGTGTTACAAGCTGTTAAAGCCGCACCACCATCCACTGCTGATGGTTCCACTACTCTAGACGCTGTATAAGTAGATACGTTCGCGGGATACCGATCCGCTCCGGATGTGCCTGACCGACTTGGGTCCGAATTTGGAGCATGAGATCCCCCAGCCGCTGGTGAACCCCCCGGCACTCCCCCAGTCGCAGCCGTCGTCGGCAAGTCAAAGTGGATAAGGTAGTGGTGTTTGTTGGATTTGCACTTAAAACATAACCAACCCGATTGACATTGACTGATGCTGTGTTTTCCTAAACACCTAAAACAAAGCCCATTTTTTTTTACATGCTCCTTTCGTTGGCGAGGACTGAATGCTAAAAACTGTTCGCATTTTGATAAATGATGGCTTCCCCGCTTACAAAATTTACACCCAATCTGCTCACTCACCGATGTTAAATGGTGTACCCGGGAACTCGAAGAACTACCTTTTCCACCGAGACCCTCTCCACTGGATTCTAAAATCCTAACCTCGTTTTCCAAAAACTGAATAAAATCGGAAAAACTGGGCAACTCTCTGTCCGTGACTTTAGCTTCAAATCGTTTTTTCAAACTAGCATCAAGTTTTTGGAAATTTATGAAAAATAAAAGATAAGACCATGCCGTCACAGGAAAATTCATTTTTTCTAAGCCTTTTGTGTTCTCCAACAAGGTAATAAGAAATGGTTTCAAGGAAGAAAAGCTGTTAGTAACCCTAGTGGTCCCCAATAAATTATGTAATAGTTTATCCGCTAATAATCTTTTGTTAGCATATTGACGCTTCAATAGTTCCAAAGCTATTGAATAATTGTCACCAGTGATGGACAAATGCTTGGTTAGCATTTTTGCCTCTTCAGACAGAGACCCAAGTAAATAATATAGTTTCTCAGTGTTAGTCAGTGTTGCATCTCTCCCAACCAGTGACTCAAACAAATCCATAAAAGCCGCAAACTCCTCTATTTTACCCGAAAAAGTTGAAAGCTGAACCCTGGGCAAAAGAGCCCGCTTGCCCTTTGCCCTATCCGTTGAGGATGCAGTGCCATACTCCGATGACTGACAACTGCTCTCAGGAAACAACTCCAAATACTTCCGTTTCACATCATAATATTTCTGGTTATATACCGTATACCTTTTTGCAAATTCTTCCGAATCAGCTTCATCATCCAAGTTAGCCTGAAGTTCTATATGATTAGATGAGAAGCCGGTATATATTTGTTCTAAATCCGCATATCTTAACTTAAATTCATTTCTTTCTTCCTCAGAAATAAGCCCTGACTGTGAGAGATCACAGA
Organism: Mimas tiliae; assembly: GCA_905332985.1. Taxonomy (NCBI): domain Eukaryota; kingdom Metazoa; phylum Arthropoda; class Insecta; order Lepidoptera; family Sphingidae; genus Mimas; species Mimas tiliae. The sequence goes on from HG995249.1 coordinate 2,500,592, forward strand.
GTTTGTCTAAATTCAGTAAAGCTATATCATACTTCACCTTCAAAAGTCTAGGCTGAGCTTTAGGAGGCATTATGAAAATTTATGAAAAAATATTATTTTAACAAAAACTCTCTCAAACCATATTAAGGTCAGGAATAAAATTATATTGAATTTAAAAATATATTGAGCTATAGAAATAAAAAACGAAACGTTGGATTTTCAAAGTGGATTCGAACCCGCGTTCAATACTACCACTGTATCTATACGCTCAAACCGCTAGGCCACCAAAGGTCTTATGTCAACAGCTAATGGTATGTCACAAATTTGAACGTCAACTGTTGAATAATCTAGAAATCACAAATAAAACCGCTTTTGAATTTGCGACAACTCCTTACAGTAATCTAAGATTATATTATTGTAATGAGAAAAATAATTATTACCGACTCATACAACCCGCAAAAGAAAGCGGGTACTTATTACACCAAAGGAACAGACGCCGTATTATGTCTGTGTAATGTATGAAACAATAAATACCAATACCAAAGGGAAAAGCAATTACAAATATGTGTAGCCCTACCGAAATATAATATAATTCGAGTTTCTGTGTGCAGTATATTATTATAGCGCAATATTAGCACCTGTCCGCACAATCCAGCATTAATTAATATCTCCGCTAATATTCAATTTAATGTGAATTTCAGTCAATCACATACTTTTATCCGCTAAAGTATATTTATCTGAACGATATTATCCGTGCTTATGATACCGCATAAACTACGGATATGAGAATTTCCTTGACGAAAGTATTCATATACCGCCAGAATACTTCGACAAGGAACCGACCGCGTGTTTTTGTAATAGCTCGCAAAATCAAGACAACGGCAAGACCTCGTAAAAAACAATATCCGACTCGATCAAGACCAAATGATGTGTATAAGCCTTGGTTGTAAGCCAAAACCTATACGACAAATTCACCGCTGGTTGTTTCTAGAAGGTCCCGTCGCTGTCCCGGCCTCACGCTCTAAGAGTGCATAGAAATAATAAAATACATATACACATACAAATAGCCTACACTCACCCCGACTCCGCCAGCTTCCGAAACAATTTTCCACAACTGCGCCACTTTAAAATCTCTGTTTTTTGCCGACTTATTTATTATTTGTGTTTTCTCCTTGTATTCCGATCGCCACTTTTTTCAGAAGACCAAGTTCTCTCCTTTTTCCCGCTAGAGAGCGCTTGCAGTAGCCGGCGTAACAATTCATCCAATCATTTTATATTTCCTGTGTATGCCTTCTCACACCGTGTTGGTGGCAGAGTCCCCAACCCCATAAATAATTATAGAAATACGTTTTGAAATAAACTAATAGAATATTTATATTTTAAATGCAACAAACGTGATGTATGTATGTGTGTACCGTAAATTCAATTGGCGAACTGTATCCGCTTCCTTCTTTGCTAAGTATAGATAATAAACAGTATTCTTGGATTGCGCTGCACTTAACATCAGGTCTAGCGTAGTCACTTTGCCGAGCTAGTATAAAAAAAACTGACAAAAAGTTAAGTTCTTTGACATTTAATTTTCAGTGATCGAGGGCCAATTCTGCTATTTTAACTGACACTGCGAATGAATTTTAACCGAACTGAGATTACATTTTGAATTAATTAAAAATATGGCATTCTGCTCCTTTAAAAATTCGATATCATCTCAGTTAAATTGCATATAAACTGTCAATTCGATCAACTTTCAATGTCTTTCTTTTGTTGAAAATATGGCTTCGCATTATTATGCATTTCGCCAATGACAAGTATTTTACTGAATTTTACGTATCAGCTGCCATAGACTAAATTCTAGAAATTAAAAATGACCTAAGCGACAAAATCAATGTTACCAACTCACAATAAAATACCCACAATATGACTAATTTCAGTGATTAAAAAATTACGTAACTGGAGGTTATGATTTTTTAATTAATTGATTTGACTAATTCCATGTATTTTATTTATTTCATTAATTTATCTATTCCATGGCATAACTGAAGGAAAACGGCACAACAGCACCACTCAGGCAGTCCTTTCCGGAAATAACCACAATCGCGATTATTTTATTGAAATTTGAAATTCTACCGAATTGCGGTTTTTTTATTTTGCAACACTGCTGAGGACATATCTATACTAAATAAAAATTGTGCGAGAGTTTTGGCGGGAATTTTGACAGTGGGATTGCTCTCATAATTTAATCTACACTAATATTCTAGAGAGGAAAGTTTTTTTTGTATTTTAGTATGTAACAAATAAACTTAAAAACTACTGGGCCGATTTCAAAAATAATTTGGCTGTTAGTAAGCTACATTATCACTGAGTAACATAGGCTGTAAACTCATTTCTAATACTTTACTGAAATAACGAGCACACAAAGTCGAACGATTTTGACTACTTTTAGTTGCTTGCAGTAAAAGAGAATAAAGTTAACTGAATTTGTCTGCAGTTAACTCACAGTCACTTCACCTCAGTGTTGCCAAGTCAGATTTTTTAAAATACCGTGTTGTCCACATTAAAATACGGCATTTGCGTCAAAAATACAGTGCTTGATGGGAAAAAATACAGTCTATTTTACAGTGCAATAAAATGTCATACAAAAAAAGGAAATAATTAAATTATTAAATAAAATATAAATTTATTTTAAACTTTATATCCTAAACTAACTTAACATTTTATTTGTATATATCGATCGCTGCAGAAATGGATGGCTGCGATGATGATGATATCGGTTTAGTTTGTTTAATGTGTTTAATCAAAGAGTTTTATGTATACTACTAGACAAGCTGCGCGGTACATAGAAATTGTAGTATAGTAAATTAGTTGTATTACTAAGTTGCAGTCAATTGACCGTAACTCAATATTATCATCTCGCTTACTCTCAACTAGAACCCCTATTGCGCTCCCTGTTTGTGAACTGTCAAACTCCCGCGTTATGTGACGCAGTTTTACTTCTAAATAACTTGTCTAGTAGTTTAAAATAATAATACGAAATTTTGACTGTAAAGAAATGCATTTTATATAGTTAAGTGTCTCACAATGGACACTGGCGAAATCACCAATCTACGGTGGAGCCAAACACAATTAAAAGAAGAAGAAGATAGTTAAGTGTCAAATTTATTGTTACCTGAATGCCGTTTTGGTTCAGTCAACTTGTATTCTACTTTCGATATCATTGCGTTCTAAGTTCTTGAATATTGGTTTAGCAGAATACCATTTGCAACTTTCTTGTCACTGAGATTAGATCGGAATGATATTTTGAACAATTAAAATTACGAGAATTGGCCCTCAGTTATTTTCAAAAAACTAAATTTAAATTGAATTTCGCAGTTTAGTGCTGATTTTCGACCATAAAGAAGCGTGTATAAATACCAAAAATAATTCGAGAAAAAACGGAATCTTGCTGTGAAAACTTTGACGAAGCTTTTAAATTGTATTCTCGATATTAATATCCGGCTGTAGCCCATGTACTAAAGCTTCTTTATTATTGGAATTCGATCATTAAACGAAGTCTGTCATAAAATTATACGATAATTTCCATTCTTAAAGTCAGGGACGTATGAAGGAAATTGTCGGGACCCTAAATATTTTTTTATATGAATGAAATGCTGATAGCATTGTTCTCTCATATATATACTAGTACAAAAACACAAAGGAACGGCTTGGGACCTCATATGCAACTCGTGGTAATTTTGTCGATTTTTTTTGTCGTGAAAAACTAGTTTTATCTAGATTATGAGTGGTAGAGCCACGCTGTAGACACTTTTGCAGGCCGGCTCGTCCGGGTCGTTACCACTGTCTCACAGAAAACCGGCGTAAAGTAGCAGCTTGCTGCAGCGTTTCGTACGGTGAGTGAGATATCCGGAGGTCCAAACCCCCTGTCTACCCAATCCCTTAATTATCCCTTTCCTTTAAGGTCGGCAACGCACTCATGATTCTTTTGGTATTGTTGGCGTTGGTTTGAGGCCCAAACCCGCTCCCGTTCCCAAACCCTTATGATTCTTCTGGTATTGTGGGCGTACATGGGCGGTGTAGATCACTTACCATCAGGTGACCCACTTGCTCGTTTGCCAGCCTATGCAATAAAAAAAAAAAAAGCTAACATGGTTGAATAGATGACTCGACTGGATATGCCAAAAGTAAAGATAGAGTAGAGAAAATAATAAGACCTAGGTACTTTATACCTGTCTGTGACATTTAGTCGACGAACCCTAGCAGAACGATTCTATGAACTGCTACACAATAATGTAGTAAAGAAATATTTTTTAGGGTTGCTCTCCATAGATGTAACTAAGGGATGAATTATCTTGCGGATTTATAGCATAGCTCTGATCCCGTGCTCTTTAATCTAAGTACAACCCTGATAAAAGTTACCAGTAATAAAAACTGTGGGCAATATAAATGTGAAGTTTCCGGGCCGTCTCGTAACTGTATACGATAATGTGTTCGGGAAATCTAACTAGAGTTAGTTAATTTATAGACCTTGCCATTGATACGGGGTGAGTGACCTATCGAGTTTTGGGGTAGACTTTACGGAGCTTCGAGGGAGATTAGCGGTCTTGCAGATAAGTTGTAACTTTTTGTAGTAACGAAATTTCAGGACGACTTGACTTATAATCATATCCTGCCTCTGTGGCGCAGTCGGTGAGTAGCCGGCTGCGAGGCGAGGGGCCGTAGGTTCGATTCCTACACCGTGACAAATGTTTGTGTGATCCATAAACATTTGTTTCGGGTCTGAGTGTTGTGGGACCGCAAGTCCCTCCTAGTTCCTGATACTCACGACACAGGTTAACCTAGTGTGGGGTCAGGACTATGTGTGTGACTGGTGGGTGTATTTATTATTATAACCAAGTCTTTCACCGACATAAAAATGTGAGGTACTTTTTTCTCCTATTTTCTTTATTACTCGTATGGTTTTGTGTTTTTTTTTAATAATATATATATCTCGGGATAACAAGCGCAGTACAGTGTTACACACACACTTTGTTATTCAAAGTTCTGGGTGGCGTTGCTTATACGCAGGCGTGGTGATTACCATCAGGTGAGCCACCTGATAAATAAAAAATACGAGCAAAAATAATTGACAGCAAGTGTATCTTTATTACGAATTTTCGTACTAAAATGATATAAATACTCTTAGGGTCCTTATCTGGTCGGAAAGAAAAGCTCTTACAAAGGTTGAGTGTAACTGATAATAACGGGTCTTCATTTATATTGCAGTATCTTTTTGAATGAATTTCCATTGAATTCAGTTATCATACTCATTTATGAATCTTGTTTTTATGGGAAAGACGATATTGTACGTCGTTCGGAGAAATAGTAATTAATGTTAATGCATTTACAAATACATAAATTAATATGACTGCCTCGGTGGCGCAGTTGTAATGCGTACACATTACGATTGAGGTCAACGCTGAGGTCTCGGGTTCGATCACCGGGTCGGGTAAAGTGGTATTGGGTTTTTCTATTACGATATGCTCAGTACCGGAGTCTGGAATCTGTGCCCGGTATGGCGATAGGCTCGCCCCCTATCACATAAGGGACGGAAATACGCTCGGCGAAATGTGGGTGTACTGGTTACACGTCTACCTACCCCTTTGGGGATTACAGGTGTGAGTGCGTATTTACAAATACAAATGGTAGAGTCACTCTGTAGATAGATGGTCTAAGTCTTGGATATGCCAGCTCGACTGGGTTGTTACCACTGCCTCACAGAAAACCGGCGTAAAGTAGCAGCTTGCTGCTGGTGGGTGCAATTCCAGCACCGAGACAAATGTTTGTGTGATCTACGAATATTCTAGGTATTGTGGGACCAAGTCCCTCGTAGTTACTGATACACACAATACAGGTTAACCTAGTGTGGGGTCAGGACTATGTGTGTGACTGTTGCGTGTATTTATTCACACGGAGAATATATTTTACGAAATAAGCAAAAATATAACAGAAAACTCGGATTACATCATCATACATAACTTTCAAAAGGCACTGCATGGCATTGTCTATTTCTGCCGCCAAGCAACATTCTCTAAGCACTGTTCTGTTCGTTATGAGACTTAACAACCTATATCTAGGGTTGAAGAGCGTAGTCCAGTGCCATGCAGTACTTTGTTGTTCGAAGTTCTGTGTGGCGCTGTTTCTGTTTATGGGCAGAGATGACGCTTACCATCAGGCGAGCAAACTGCTCGTCTCAGCATTCAAACTGTAAGTAAAACATATAAATAATCCGAACAACGGTAATCCCCTTCAGTTTTTATCAATAGAGCTCTCGTACAGTGTTTGCTCTGGTGCCATGAGCGACCAGTCTATCCTGACCCCTCAAATTTACTCTCTGCGCCAATACAATGCTCTACGCGTAAATGTATGATGCGCAAACACTCGTTTGTTTCAAAGGCTTTGTTCGCGGTGATATTTGCAAAAATAGACGAACTAAACCAGAGGGGCTAGCACGGATAAAATGCGAGAACGTATTCGTATCGAAATGTCAAAAAATTGTTTGTACCTTCATACAAATGCTAGCGTTTTCGATTTGAATACTTATTCGTAAGTTGTTCCTGCTCGCTCGCCCCTCTGTAGGCCAATTCTCGTCATTTAAAATGTTCAAAATATCATTCCAATCTAGTCTTAATGTCAAAAACGTTGCAAATGCAAACCAATGTCAAATGTGAACATAGATCGTAATGAGATCGAAAGTAGAATAAAAACTGACTGAAGCCAAAACGGTATTCTGCTAACATTTTTAAATGACACATGTCCTTAAATAAACGTCAAAATTGTGACTGAATTGAAATTATAATGACTTGTATTCTGCTCCTCTTTAGACTGAACTTAAAGAGGAGCAGAATACAATTTTTTTGTCAAATCATAATCTAATCTCAGTTCGGTTAAAATTAATTCGAAGTGTCACATAATAAGAGAATTGGCCTCCTGATTGCGATGTTCGGGTATTTCAAGAGGTCAATTACGTGTGTATGAGAAATTTATAGAGTAGCCACGCAGAACAATGTCGATTATTTTGTTTATACACTTTTGAATATTACTGAGGGATAGGTTCGATTTTTTTCGAGTGGTAGAGCCACGTCGTAGACAGTTTTGTCTACAGCATGAATGGATCGGCTCGACCGGGTTGTTACCACTGTCTCACAGAAAACCGAAAAGTAGTAGCTTGCTGCTCCGTTCCGTACGGTGAGTGAGATATGCGGAGACCCAAATGGGGGATCTTCCTAGTCCCTTAATTATCCCTTTCAGTTAAGGTCGGCAATGCGCCTATGATTCTTTTGGTATTGTGGGCGTACATGGGCGGTGGAGATCACTTACCATCAGGTGACCCACTAGTTTGTCAGCCTGTGCTATAAAAAAAACTGTGGGTCGCTCGCCTGACTCTGAGGGTGTTTCAACGCCGCTTATAAACAATGGGAACATTAACCAACCACAGCCAAGAATTTTCTATTACAAGTTACTGCATTTCTTTAAACTGCACTCATCATTCCTAGTTGAGACGTTAAGTATCATAATGCCTAGTAATAACTAATAAGTAATTTCACTGGCTTCCAAATCCGTCAAACCGGACCTCAATAGTATTACACACTGGTGCTTGACGGCAATAATAGACAAAGCGGTGATACCTAACAGATTCCCGCATACGACGCACATACCCACCTATAGGTATGTATAAATATAGCTTTGCATTCCCAGAAACTCGTCGAGCTTTACGGCTCCGTGTCGAACAATGCTTGCCATTGTCGATCCTGATACAGGAGCAGTGGTGGGTGTGTGGACAGGATAGTCTCGAAAATACAAGGGTCCTACCACATTCTACTACTACTATTAATGTGAAAGTTGTGAGTTTGTGAATTTGGATGTTTGTTAGTTTATCACGCCGTAACGGCTGAATGGTTTTGAATGAACTTTGGCGCACACGTAGACCTGGATTAGGACATAGGCTTTTTTAACTGGAAAAGACCGTTCACGACAAGGTGGTAGGTCCCTCGTTTGCGAGAGGCCGGCTGGGTTGGTACTACCGCTCTGTCTATTTTTGCCGCCAAGCAACAGTGTGTAAGCACTGTTGTGTTACGGTTTGAAGGACATTGAAGCCAGTGAAATTACTGGGCATTATGAGACCTAACACCTTATGTCTCGGGATGACGAGCGCAGTCCAGTGTCATACAGTGCTTTGTTATTTAAAGTTCTGTGTGGCGTTGCTTCTGTTTATGAGCAGGCGTGGCGCTTACCATCAGGCGAGCGACCTCCTAGTCTCGTCATTCAAACTAATTAAAAAAAAAACGCGAGTGGAGCCCCGAGCAAAAGTTACAAATAAATATAATGATGCATAAATAAATGACCTGTAATATAATAAATATAGGTATAAATATGACTTAAGATATTTAAAAAAAGTTTATAAGTAAGGGCCATAGGGTTTAATTTGCTTAGTTAATAATTACTGGAGGTCGCCCAGAGGCCGTAATTCATTATTATTTTTAAGTTTGAACCGTTTTGAGGTCCTTTGTCAAAGAGTATACCCGTATATATTTTTTTATTTTGTTATTAGATCTTGCAGTCGGCTACGAGCGTACGAAGATAACTTTTTGGCGGGGAAAATCAATATCCGTGAGGCAGTAGGTACAAAATGCCTTTGAAGAATTTGTTGCCTACCATCCAGCAGATTTCATCAAGAAGGGCATCGATAAATTACCACTGCGCTGGCAAAAATACATCTATAGCATGGTTAGGTTACTTTAATAGAATTACTTTTTTTTTCTACAGAATGGCATATTCATACAATTCTTTGTATACCTATATATTTTTTTATTTCTTTTGTTTTGTCGAATCGGCCCTTAAACTAATTTTAAACGCGCCCGTAATATAAATAAATACAACTTTTAAAACAAGTAATAAAACAACTATTGCCGCAACCTGATAGTTTCTACAAATAAGTGTTATTCGCCTCTCCTGTAAAGTGCGCCAAAACTGACATGAAACGTATTGCAATATTATCGACAATAGATATATACGCACTCACGCCTGTAAACCCCGAAGGGGTAGGCAGAGGTGTAACCATTACACCCACATTTCACCAAGCGTATTTCCGTCCCTTATGTGATAGGGGGCGAGCCTATCGCCATACCGGGCACAAATTCCTGACTCCGGGCTGAATGCTCAGTATCATTGAGCATTTCGTAATAGAAAAACCCAATACCACTTTACCCGACCTGGGGATCGAACCCGAGACCTCAGTGTTGACCTCAATCGTAACGCGTACGCATTACAACTGCGCTACCGAGGCAGTCAGTAACGACAATAGATACGAGTAGACATAAATATCCTAACGCTAAATTTTTCTCGAAGTCATATTTTAATCCATATTCTACGAGTATTGAAGGGTCTTGTCGAGTGGTCGCGTCATGACGTCATCTCGGATGAATGATCGTACACGAGTGAAGCCACAGATTGACCTAAATTTGATTTTTTTACGATCTGAATTGATTACATTGCGTCCGTGCCGATCCGACAATCATTACGAATGTTTGACGTCAAACATTGGACAAAAATTGGATTTGTTTGTAAATCTTTATCAATATTTATCTGACTGCTTCATCAAATATTTGCTCTTGAGTTTAGCTTAAACCGGTAATGATGTAGGGAAGCTGAGCTTAGCAATAATTTTTTATTATTTTATTTGATAGCTTGATGACAGCCAACAGGCGGCCGATAGTAAAAACTACAAGTCAAATCTTTCTGTAACGTGTGTTAAAAAGCATGTTGCGCCGACCCCACTGCTAGTGGGATAAGAGCAGGTAACTGTAATTACTTTTTTATATCACATATGTTTCTAATTATGTGATTACTGAAAAAGACTTGTACTTACAGTGTTATGTGAACTTAGTGTCGAGGAACTCATCTAACATGCAAATGATACAATGAAACGTTAGCTCGTCTTTTATATTAAAAAGAAAATTTGTATTCATACTTTGCCATACATTTTAAAATTAAGTTGTCAACGATGCTGAACTACTTCTATTTATTTATTTATTTACACTTTATATACAATGTACCGGATACTTTATATACAATGTATGCGGACTTAATGCCGAAGGAATTCTCTACCAGTCAACGGTAGTAGTAGGGTGATGCAAAGATGAACAAAGTGCAAAAAAAAGAAGATACCTACATAATTTAATACTAGCTTTTGTTCAGGTCTCCGCGCGCGTGAATGATTTTTTCCGGGACAAAAAGTAGCCTATGTCTACCCTTACCAAATTTCATTAAAATCCGTTTAGCCGATTAGCAGTGACAACGTAACAGACAAACAGAGTTACTTTCACATCACACACAGATTTTTTTCTCGGTGCGGGAATCAAACCCGCGGCCGTGGCCGTTTGCTTCACAGCCGACTATTGTCGTTTTTTATCATACGCTTTATTTCAATACCATATGTTTAGTCGAACTATGTATTAGTGGAATATGCCGTAATAATTATATTTGAAATCTTTGTAATTATTGTGTAAATTTTATTTTCACAATAATTACTCTGCTGCCTCGGTGGCGCAGTTGTAATGCATATGGGGTACTGCTGTACTGAAGTCTCGGGTTCGATCACTGGGTCGGGTAAAAGTGATATTGGGATTTTCTTTTACGAAATCCTTAGTATCAGCAGGGAGTCTGGAACTGTGCCCGGTATGTCAATATGCTCGCCCCCTATTATATCATGGAACGGAAATAAGCTCGACGAAATGTGGGTGTGATAGCTACACCTTTGCCTACCCTTTCCAGGATTGCAGTTGTGAGTACGTACGTATGTATGTGTATTTATTTTAATTACAGATACACCTTTATGTATATCTACACGTCCCTTGAAGGACCAACAAGGGTTTCGTTACATATTGTATAAGCGGCTGAAAATCTAAAAAGGACAATGAATAATACAAAGACATGTAACCACATAAAGTAATCAAATTTATTGTCAATCATATATTTACAATAAACACTAGCTACGTTTTATACAGAAAATATTATGACATATCAATATTGATGTTACTTCAGAACTGTTATACAGGAATACACTTCTACATAGATATAAAAAATCTGTAGTAACGTCAATACATGGTCCTAATAAGATTAAAAGCTCATACATTCTGCAAAATGCATACATTTATAACTATTATGTACAAAATAAGTATTATTCGTTAGAGATGTAGTAAAAAGGCAGACTTCGGATAGTCGCGTGAAGCGTTTATGACACCGCGTTTGCGTATTTGTATTCTGTTCTACGTAAATCTATGCAAAACCATTAGTTGGCACTAAAGGTACGCGACTGAGACATACGCGACGCAATAGCAACACGCCCGATTTGTTTCAAATTATATGTAAACGGCCGCTCCTGTTCGGTCACATATATCAAAACGTATCCATACAATTGCATAGAAAGCACACATGTCGCTATCATTACGTATAGCGTTCTCTTGTTTCGGTCACGCACTTTATGCACGGTGCAATGGCGTCTTCGGCATGGCGTTGATAGATAACGGTACTGACGCTTGACGCGTTCATCGGAAGTCTGAATTAAAGTTTATTTACACTTTGTGAAGTTGCAACATCAAATGTTATTGATTCGCATAATAGATTAGTTTAGTTCAATTAAGACCTAAACTACTCTGATACAAGGAATCACTAACTACACCACTTCACTGTCACCTTTAGGTATTCAAAAGTGTAAATAAACCTTCACTGAATGATTTGAGGTGTTCCTACAGGTATAAATATCGGCACAAATCGTGAGTAAACATGGGTAGTTAAGAGTTCAAAAGACGACGACCATCGACTGACGTAGCAATCGGGTGGAGTTTCGGCTCCCGCGCTTTTTCATTTCGCCATCAGACCTAATGAACTGCTGCGCAGGTGAAGTTTGCGCTGACGGCTTGTGCTGGTAACTGCGAAGATCGCGTATTATAATGTCAGTAACTCAGATCCCCGTTTATAACTTATAAAATAATTTGTATCTCCAAATATATGATGGTATTTTTTAACAGTGACACTATATTCGAAACTTTGAACTGTAATAATGTTGTAGTAAAGTTCTGGAGATTTTAAATTACTTTTACTATACCAACTGTTTTAAATTTAAATGGAAGATAATATAATACATTTTTGTTTAAATTGGTGTTCACAAGTTTTAATTAAGTCCATTAAAATAGTTTTTGTACTGCGCATTTAGCAAGTACCTACAAAAAGTATTTTTTTGTAAATATTAGATTTGTAAAAATTACAGACATAGATGAAAATAAATGCCGCAAGTACCTATTTCAATTTGTATGAAACCAAGCATGTCATATTTTTTTTGTACCTGTTGGAACGTCCCAAGAGCAATTTAGTGTATCCTTGAAATACTTGAAAAGTTTTCACAATACTTTGCGACACCAAAATGCAATTTTCGTTTAGTTGACACCTAACTTCACAGTAGGCGTGTAAAATATCTCATACATCGCCTCGATCGATACCCGAAAACACTTGCGGCATCTATTAAATCTATGTCTGTGAAGATCTACATTTAATGTTTGATTGCGTAGCCAAAGTGTACTAATACGCTCTCAATTTATGTCTAGTTTTTTCTAATATATCAGACTAGATTAAATTGTTTATAAATCCTAAGTAGATATGCAATATTACAATTTATTATATTCACCTTTAGGTATTCATAAGTTTATAATATATTAGTACAACAAACATATTTTACGAGGATTTTAAATAACTAGGGTAATATTTTTTGATAAATACCTAACAGAAATAGTCAAGGTACATTAACAATAAAAAGGCACTGTTTTGAATCGTAATTCAAAGGGTGTTAATGTAAGGGATTAAAATAAAAAGACAGCAATGATGTCTACCTCTACTGGATTTTGTTTATGATTTTTAGACAGCTAATAATAATGGGTTATTACCAGTTATTACCTATTTCACAGATTATAATAGAATGACACAAAGCATGATTCTGTGCTTAAATGTATAATTAAAACTATTTTCTAGATAGTTTTAACCACCTATGTTTTTTTTATTCAAATATATAATTAGATTTATATATAGATTTATTTTTTGATTTTCGACAGTTAATAATGGAAGTAATATCGCAAAAAGATTAATGAAACTAATTAATAGAGATGTAAAATTTCGAAAATGTTATAAAATTTAATTAATATACGTTACAAGTAAATAGCTACACTTTATTTACGACATCAAATCCTTAAGTGCATTCGCTTTTTTATTATTTACATTCTCACTTATATAAATAAAATCGATAGATTACAAGAGTTTTGGGGTTATATACATTTTTAGGAACGTTACGGATGTCAGAATCGGAATTGGAACTCTAATCAAAATTGGAATAAATACAGCGGATAAAAAAATCACTTAAATTATGCACAATTTAGTCAATATCGAGAATGTCACCGAGTCCAGTAGTCAGAAGGCTCTATTTATAAATGTTTGTTTATAACAAATTTATACCATTTCAGGCTTCAGCTACTGGAGACAAATATACAGAATCAAGATGATGAGAAACAAAGATTTAGAATCGGAATTAGACATCCGGAATAGTTCTATTATTAACGTTAGGGAACATGGGGGTGGTCCGGTGTAAGGTTAATCATACTGTGCCTTTGTGCCTTTATTATATTAAACGACTTTTACATTAGCATAGCAGAAACGAAACATATATTCACCGACAACACACAAAAGCTGTGGAACGTCGGTAGAATAGCACTCATTTTTAATCAACTTCAAAAAAGAGATTTTCAATTCGTTTATATAATCTATCGATAAGATGACAAGAAAAGTAACTCAAGCAAAAAAATGTCCCCACCAAAACTCTGTGCAACGGGGCGGGGCTATAAAAGTCTGTGCAGCTCGTTCATTTATCAATTCATAAAAATTGTTTCATGATCTGTAGTTGACACTTAATACGTCTAATTTTTTGCGCGGTGCAGAACGTCGAATCTTGATTAAGAAATTTAATATTTAGACATTAACTTTTACGAAATGAAGTAGATTTTCATCGTTCATTAATGTTTATTGCGTGTATGAGTGTTACGTGTGATTGATTACCTTTGCATGTGTAAGTAAATGGAGCCGTATTTTAGGCAGATTCATATGAGAGATCGTTCTAGTTATCTTATTTCGATGGTATAATTACATACCGCGTGTAAAGAAACCGCCCGAAACCGAAAAAGAAATTATGAAGTACTGCATGCCACTGAACTGCGTTAATCACCTTGAGACATAAGGTGTTAAGTCTCATAATGCCCCGTAATTTCACTGGCTTCAATGTACTTCAAACCGGAACACAACAGTGTTTACATACTGCTGCTTGGCGGCAGAAGCAGTAGTTAATGTAAAAGCCGTCAATTATTTGTACAATAGATTATTACATAGTTATTTATATTTGGGATGGAAGGATTATTATGGACCCAGAAGGATTTGTTAAAATATCAATATACTCGTAGGTGTATGTTTATTGCTGTAATTTAATTAGATTAATAAATAACACTTTTCAAGGTATATTTTTCTTGATTAAATTGTTTTCAGACAATAAGTGTATTTTTTTACTGTTTTAGACTGTATTGATAAAACAAAGTAAAATTGTTATTAATTTTTATTGTAAAATGAATTATGAAAATAAACACATAGTTTACGTGTTTTTATTAACATATAATACGATATGAAAATCATGTTCAAAATATCACGTACGTCCAAGAGATCATGATTTTATTTTTGTTAATAAGACGCGTAGTGCAGTCAGAGAAATAGCTATTTATTTTCATTAGATAAGCTCACTCTTTTATCCCTAAACGGGTAGACAGAAGTACGACCATGTTTCAACGAGCTTATTTCCGCCCCATGATGCGATAGGGGGCGAGCTTATCATACCGGGCACAAATTCCAATCTCGGGCATTTCATGTGTATTTTTTATTTATCTAAAACTCAAACACAAATTGTGATTGCGCAACCTGGGGATTGAACCCAGGACCCAGCCATAGTACGGTGCCACTAGACCAATAAGTCGATTTTCTAATTTAATTACAGCGATAAACATTTATATTATACTTATTTGTGATACATATACATTCAATGATTACGCTACAGGTACAATATATGTGCTCGTGGTCCAATAATATTAATATATCGTAACTCTACAAGATAAGTATCACTTATACATATTGCTGATATTCTCGACAACGCGTTGGTGCTCGAACGTTTATCGATTTCGATAAAGTGTCGATAAAAATCAAACACTATTCCGCTTGTGATAATAAAGCTGACCTTACACAGGCAGAATGTTTTGTCTAAATTAATAATCTGAATTCAAAAAGTCCGGACTCGCAATTTGACTCGCATGGTGAATGGTATAGTGCCGGTGTAGCGTCCAGATTATTAATTCAGTAAGATATTCCGTCAGTAAAGAGCCCCATTGACGGATTTAGTTTTGCGTTCGACACAATCGAGAATATTTCAGAAAAATTACATTTATGAAGATGTGTCATAAGATCCTTATTTTCATAGCATGACACGACCTCGAGAATGTCAGTTTTCTGTTAAATTCTTGCCTCAGTCGGGAGCATCTTCTTATTTCAATGGTCGGGAGATAATCTCTCTCCGTGTAAATGTACAAATAAATGATTCAGTCTATGTTGGAACAGGGGGGCGAGCACGAACAACTTACGAATAAGTATTCGAATCGAGAACGCTAGGCATTTGTATGAAGGTTTAAACAATTTTTTTAACACTTCGATACGAATACATTCTCGCAAGTTATTCGTGGTAGCCCCTCTGTATTCATGCCATGATGGCTAGGGAGTTCAACTAATAAATAAGATTATGACAATGAATAAACCATCAGAATCGATTTGTGCGATCGATGGTTAAAAGCACCTGTCATTGAAACTTCTTTCGATTCGATTTTTATCGACCTTTATCAATGTATTAAAAAGGATTAAAATGGATCATCTACTCGCACCATAGGGGACAATACTGATATATCTTACGTATACATTAACTTAAATATATGTCTATCATTCTAAATATATTAAATTCTCTCAAAAATTGGCACATTAATATAAATACCATACAGTTGGCGTTCATTGTTGGCAACACAGTTCTGATTCCGTCATTGTAGTTTTGGCGGGATAGTGATGAAATATGCTTTTAATTTGTAGAAGTTTACGTAGTGTTTGCGCAATAATCTGTTTAAATAAAATAGGTAAGTTCTTTTTATGATGTTCAAAGGAAACTGTATACTTAAAGCCAATTAGCTGTAAATATTTCACAGTCGATGTTATACGCAATTGCGGGTTTTATTTCCTGTATGTTTACAGAATCATGTTTTCATTTCTGTTAATACGATTTAAATATTAATCAACTTCATGACTATTACAAAAAACACCTAAGAAAAATTCTTTCTAATTATAAAAAAGCAGATTACGTCACAAAATATAAAACTGTGTTGCCCACACTTAAAAACTTAACTAACACATAAATGTCAGCCACGTTCCATTCCACACATCACAATAGTACATATTCCGTTTAGACGAACACCGGTCCGTCATTCTCCACTCACAGGACGTGTAGATTCTCACAGTTTTTGAATTTCGAATCCTCTTTACCGAAGATCCATGTGAACATCTGTCTCGCCTTCATACTTGCCCTGACCACGCCTCTGGATTTGTACCAGTGGGCAGGTGAGGACTCTCGACCTCCCTCTGCGGAGTACTGCTGCTTCTTCAGCCGGATCTGGTTGAGGATACCCACAAGGAGCTCGTCTACGTTGTGGTTGATGCCAACTGACACTTCGATGAACTTAGCTTTGTACGTACAGGCCAGGCATTTGCCGTCTGTGGACAAGAATTTTATTTTAAACTGTGTTACAACAAAACTGTAGTAATCACTTTGAAATAAATACACCGTAAAGCTTCGGATACACATCATACTAATACAGCTCCGTGGCGCAGCGGGCGAGTAGTCGGCTGCGAAGCGAGAGGCCGTGGGTTCGATTCCCACACCGAGACAAATGTTTGTGTGATCCACAAATATTTGTTTCGGGTCTGGGTGTTGTGGGACCGCA
Source organism: Mimas tiliae (assembly GCA_905332985.1). Classification (NCBI taxonomy): domain Eukaryota; kingdom Metazoa; phylum Arthropoda; class Insecta; order Lepidoptera; family Sphingidae; genus Mimas; species Mimas tiliae. Next base: position 2,517,712 of record HG995249.1, read on the forward strand.
AGTCCCTCGTAGTTCCTGATACCTACGATATAGGTTAACCTAGTGTGGGGTCAGGACTATTATTATTATTATTATTATAAATGTGAATGTAAGTTTGTTTGTTACGCTTTCACGCGAAAACTACTTAACCGATCATTATGAAACTTTGTACACATTCTTGGAGGTTTATAGAAGTAACTTTTTATGAAAAAAAAAAATCTATTTGTTACGCTTTCACGCCTAAATCACTGAACCGATTTTGATGAATTTTGATGTAGAGATAGATGGGACCCTGGAGACGGTTATAGGCTACGTTTTATTTCGGAAAAGTCTAAATACCTCTGCGCGCCTGGTAACGGTTTCATTCGTATCAGCTGTTTATTATTTAGTGTTGTCCAACTTTTCACGTCGAATATCGACAGAATTATATTGCGCTTAAATTTTACCATACCTTTCTGTAACACTTTGTATATTACAAGGCCAATATTATCCATATTAGAAAGTTGTACTTTACTGCAAACTTATATCAACGAGTATTATTTCAATACCAGCCAAACATTTTTCTCATCATAAAATAGCGAATGGAACGTCGTCCCTCTGCCTCGCGGGAAATCTATTTTGACCGCAATCTGCCGTAATGCCGGATAATAAGTAGAATTAAGCTACGTCTTATCAATCTTGAATACTGTATCTATGGGGTACTTTGAGAGGCAATGTCCTACATAAGAATGAGAAATGTTGTTGGAGTAGTTGTACAATAGCGTAGAAAAGAATCTCTTTTTTTGTATCGCGAGTGTCGTAGAAGACCGTTATGGTAGATATCTGTAGGCCTACTACAAGTTTTGATAGTTTTCTTAAACGTGTGTTTAAGAGTGGCACCTAATAGTAAGTGATCTCCACCGCCCTTGTACGCCCACAATACTAAAATAATCATGGGCGCGTTGCCGACCATAAAGGAAAGGGATAAGTAAGGGATTGGGAAGATGAATGGAATTTGGGCCTCCAGATATCTCACTCACCGTACGAAAAGCAGCAGCAAGCTGCTACTTTACGTCGGTTTTCTGTGAGACAGTGGTACTGCACTGGTTGAGCCAACCCAATAGTGCTGTAGACAAATTGTGCTCAGCATAACTCATTATTTAGTTCATGGGTGGTGAATATCACTTAGCATGAGATAACTCCCTTGTTTGCTGTTTTTTTATAAACAAACATTTAAAAGCTGTTAATACATAATATCTCTATATGAAGATCAATGCTCTTGATGTAATTCCTTAAATGCCCAATGTCTAGCAGTGGGCGAATTCAGGTTGATGATCATCATCAGCATCATGATGAATCTCTCTATTCAAAAAAAAGTAACTGGTGCCGCCGCTGCCAAAAGCTTGTCACGCTATCTCCTCCGAAACTGCTGGGGGTATGGGGTCGAGACCGATACCAATCGATGCAGAATAATGTGGGGAAGAAAGTAAGATATGTCTCATATTCGTCGGACTTTAAGTTTTTTTTTATTTTATGTTTTGTGCAAAAACATGGGCAAAAAGGACGAAATACACATATCTCAAAATAATAGCGTCCTTTATCAGGTTGGGCGAAGTAATCAGAAAATAATTTCACGAGTCCTTCAGTAATTCCATTACCTTTTAGACGAGGTTTTTTTGGGGTTTCCTGATGACTTTATCTCGAAAGATAGTATTAAGTGCTAGGAAAATAACGAATTGGTGGCTACGTTTTACGTAACTTTTTGGGGATATTTTTTCCTTGCTTACTGCGACTTGTTTATCTATTAGTTTCGTTGAGTTATCTTTTGGTTCTTGTTCTTAAAAATAATTTTGGGCATTAGCAATAGAAATAGGTAAGGAATAGGTTAACTCGTTTTTATTAAGTTGCCCAAAATCTTTTAGCACAGGACCGGCAAAAGATTAAGTGGGCCACCTGATGGTAAGTGATATCCACCGCCCATGAACATCCACACTTGAAGAATTATGGACGCGTTGCCGACCTTAAAAGAAAGGGATGAGAAGGGGAGGGGATTTTGACCTCTGGACATCTCACTCACTGTACAAAACACAGCAAGCTGCTACTTTACGTCGGTTTTCTGAGAGACACTGTTAACAACCCGGTTAAGTTGGCCCATTAATGCTGTAGACAGAACTGTCTACAGCGTAGCTCTACCACTCACTATGATTTCTACTATCATAGAAATCTATTCACAATATTATTTCACATCGCTTCGATCACAAGTTCTTTCCCGGATATCCGTTACCGGTAGTTTAGTCGACGAAGTAAAAACTGAACTGCGTCAAACGGAACATCTCGAAGTCGGATACCTGAGGCCAATAGAGCTATTTCAATGCTTCGATATTTCTACTGCGAACCCATTCTTTTGCTGTATTTTTTCCGGTTTGTTCACTGGACTTTACTTTGGTGCATTGTTTCAAAGTTTTAGCTAATGCAAACTAGAGGAGGTATATACTTTTGTTCTGTTTTATTTATGACTATGATCTAGGTTCTAATTTAACCGAAACTTTTGGAATTCAGATAACTTGTGTAAGGTATGTTTTTTGGCAAAGTGACTACACTAGAACTAATGTTAAATACAGGGCTGCTAAATATAATGTCGACCATTAGAGACATTGTGTCCCTCGACGGTCTGAAGTTACTGGACATATCTGAGGGCCAATTCTGCTATTTTAACTGACACTGCGAATGAATTTTAACCGAACTGAGATTACATTTTGAATTAATTAAAAATATGGCATTCTGCTCCTTTAAAAATTCGATATCATCTCAGTTAAATTGTATATAAACTGTCAATTCGATCAACTTTCAATGTCTTTCTTTTGTTGAAAATATGGCTTCGCATTATTATGCATTTCGCCAATGACAAGTATTTTACCGAATTTTACGTATCAGCTGCCATAGACTAAATTTTAGAAATTAAAAATGACCTAAGCGACAAAATCAATGTTACCAACTCACAATAAAATACCCACAATATAACTAATTTCAGTGATTAAAAAATTACGTAACTGGAGCTTATGATTTTTTAATTAATTGATTTGACTAATTCCATGTATTTTATTTATTTCATTAATTTATCTATTCCATGGCATAACTGAAGGAAAACGGCACAACAGCACCACTCAGGCAGTCCTTTCCGGAAATAACCACAATCGCGATTATTTTATTGAAATTTGAAATCTACCGAATTGCGGTTTTTTTTATTTTGCAACACTGCTGAGGACATATCTATACTAAATAAAAATTGTGCGAGAGTTTTGGCAGGAATTTTGACAGTGCGATTGCTCTCATAATTTAATCTACACTAATATTCTAGAGAGGAAAGATTTTTTTGTATATAACAAATAAACTTAAAAACTACTGGGCCGATTTCAAAAATAATTTGGCCGTTAGAAAGCTACATTATCACTGAGTAACATAGGCTGTAAACTCATTTCTAATACTTTACTGGAATAACGAGCACACAAAGTCGCACAATTTTGACTACTTTTAGTTGCTTGCAGTAAAAGAGAATAAAGTTAACTGAATTTGTCTGCAGTTAACTCAGTCACTTCACCTCAGTGTTGCCAAGTCAGATTTTTGAAAATAACGTGTTGTCCACATTAAAATACGGCACTTGCGTCAAAAATACAGTGCTTGATGGGAAAAAATACAGTCTATTTTACAGTGTAATAAAATGTCATACAAAAAAGGAAATAATTAAATTATTAAATAAAATATAAATTTATTTTAAACTTTATATCCTAAACTAACTTAACATTTTATTTGTATATATCGATCGCTGCAGAAATGGATGGCTGCGATGATGATGATATCGGTTTATTTTTTTTAATGTGTTTAATCAAAGAGTTTTATGTATACTACTAGACAAGCTGCGCGGTACATAGAAATAGTGGTATAATAAATTGTAGTATAGTAAATTAGTTGTATTACTAAGTTGCAGTCAATTGACCGTAACTCAATATTATCATCTCGCTTACTCTCAACTAGAACCCCTATTGCGCTCCCTGTTTGTGAACTGTCAAACTCCCGCGTTATGTGACGCAGTTTTACTTCTAAATAACCTGTCTAGTAGTATACAATAATAATACGAAATTTTTACTGTAAAAAAAATACTGTGTCTCCATATAAGGTATTTATAAAAATACCGTGTCCAGTAGATGGCATGAAAATACGGCAGATCTGCTGTAATTACAGTGCACTTGGCAACACTGCTTCACCTTCAGTCACATTTCGTTCTCAATATTTTAACGTTTGTCTGTAGACGAAATGCATTTTATATAGTTAAGTGTCTCACAATGGACACTGGCGAAATCACCAATCTACGGTGGAGCCAAACACAATTAAAAGAAGAAGAAGATAGTTAAGTGTCAAAATAGTTACCAGAATGCCGTTTTGGTTCAGTCAACTTGTATTCTACTTTCGATATCATTGCGTTCTAAGTTATTGAATATTGGTTTAGCAGAATACCATTTGCAACTTTCTTGTCGCTGAGATTAGATCGGAATGATATTTTGAACAATTAAAATTACGAGAATTGGCCCTCTGAACAAGCACCTATGGGATAATTTTCGGCATTTATATAACGGTCGAGTACAAAGATGTATCAGGTACCCTCTCACCAACAAACTCTTTACTAATTATTTAACTCTATAAAAGATGTCACTAAACATACATACATACATACGCACTCACGCCTGTAATCCCCGAAGGGGTAGGCAGAGGTGTAACCAGAACACCCACTTTTAGCTGAGCGTATCTCCGTCCCTTGATGTGATAGGGGGCGAGCATATCGCCATTGACACTAAACATTTTAATTGAAATATCTTTCAGTGTCATGGACTGAGTAACTAGTTCAGAGATATAAAACTCTATGTTTGTGTGGTAGAGCCACGCTGTAGACAATTTTGTCTACAGCTTGAATTGGCCGGCTCGTCCAGGTTGTTACCTCTGTCTCAAAGAAAACCGGCGTAAAGTAGCAGCTTGCTGCTGCGTTTCGTACGGTGAGTGAGATATTCGGAGGTCCAAATTCCCCTCCCCTTCCCAATCCCTTAATTATCCCTTTCCTTTAAGGTCGGCAACGCGCCCATGATTATTTTAGTATTGCGAGCGTACATGGGCGGTGGAGATCACTTACCATCAGGTGACCCACTTGCTCGTTTCCGGCCTATACTAAAAAAAAAACTCTATGTATGTCTATGATTGTATCTAATAAGAAATAGGTCTACTGATAAAAAAACAACCTAGTTTATCAATAATTCTAGTAATTGTTTTATACACTCATTGCCATTTGACTAGTCAAGCCATAATGGTTGAGCATACCTTGCGTGGAAACAGCTCTACTCCTGGCCAGGTCGATCTTGTTGCCGACGAGCAGCGCCGGTCTGGCTCGCAGCATGTCGCAGTCCAAAAGCCTCGCCAGCTCTTGCTCAGCTCTCTGGAACGATGCCTTGTCTACTACGGAGTAGATCACTACGAACGCGTCTGGCGGCTCGGACCTCTCGATTTCTTCCTAAAAATTAATTGACGATTAAATATGATTTATTTCATAATATTAAAAAGATTTAGCGTATACGCAGGCTGAAGTGCATTCTTTATTTCACACATACTTTCACTGGCAATTTGTAATATTAATTCCTAATAATTGCTTATGGTAAAATTTTATTTTTATTTTATTTATTACATCTTGTTTTGATGTGGTGTGTGCAGTGCAATGTCATAAATTTGTAATTCAAAGTTCTGGGTGGTGTTTGCTAAAGTTTATGGACAGGTGAATGCTCTAAGACGAGAGACCTGTGCTCGTCTTGTTAGGCGAATAAATAAACGCGAGTCCTCCGAGTGCCTGTTTCGCTTCTGATTGTTACTAGTTTGAAGTTACAGGGATTATTACAATTTGTTTAAAGCTAGACCTTATATAATAGGTATATGTACATTGTGTATATACTACCTTTTGCTCGCGGCTCTGCCCGCGTGGGTCCCTATCCAAGTTATAGTTTATCTCTTAAATTTCATCCAAAACCCTTTAGCCGTTAAGATGGGATTGATTAAAACCATCAAATTTTTTATGTTTTATAGTAAAGTATATTTTTGGGGGATTTATGGCATGTATATCTCCAATTCTTTCATTGCAGGGCAAAGAAAATCTAGCATTACCAAAGATTCTAGTATTCGCAGAGCTTCACTGCGAGGTGTCAACTATGGGTGTGTTGGCAGGACAGTCTCTTACCTTTGTGTTAGTACAATTGACGAAGTACAATTCTGATTCTTCACCGTTCAGCATGATTGATACCTTCTGTTCAGTGCTGTCTGCGTCTGAAAGCAAAACACATTTGATCATTTTCACTATCATTGATAGCGTACGTGGCACAGTAGGCGGATAACCGACTGACGAATGGTCACAGGTTCGATTTACACATCGGAACAATAACATACATTTTGTGTGATCGGAATATATTCATTCTGGATTTTAGCATGTTTACGTACTGCATCCATTCCGAATCTGTTCGGAATCAGCGATAATGAACTGGGGATATTTGAGACTTGGAACACTGGATTCGGATTTATTGCCTAACCCCTCATACATACGGCTACAATACAAAAAAAAATATCCATAATAATTTTCCCAGGCACAAGAATCGAACTCGTTACCGGGATAAAAAGTAACATATATTAGTAAAATCAAATAGTTAAATATTATCTGAATATGCTACTGAAAACCGCACCCAAATTGGTTCAGTAGTTGTGAAGATAAGCGCGCACAACGAATTCTGTTTACGGTCTTATTACTGATATTTCTAATGAAATGATTCAAATAAATCAAACCCCAAGTAATACGTTATATATCAGACAAAATATATGAGGGAAAAATACAAAACAGACTACTTAATCTTACGGAGAAGCGAATATATTAAGTCAAATTGGATTGGATTGAAGACAGCCAGTCTTAAGCGTTATTTAGTGGTAAATTTTTATTCGGACATTGAAAAACTGGCTCTAAAAAATGACCAGCGAACAGAATATGTCCATTGTAACATTTGTAACGTAGTGCCACTAAACATACAAATAAGCAGCTGGCCCAATAAATCCTCTTCTCCCAATTCCCATTTCTACAATCTTATGTACAATGTGCCATTAAAATTGTGAATTATGTTGTACAATTTCAAGGATTTTTCGACCGCGTATTGTGTAGTCTCATGAATTTATACAATGTTATTATAAAAGACAATTTGTGCTAGATTTTGTAGCAGACACTTGGGACCATTGCATCGAAATGGGTTCACATATTGTAATACATACATACGCACTCACGCCTGTAATCCCCGAAGGGGTATGCAGAGATGTAACCAGTACATCCACATTTCGCCGAGCGTATCTTCGTCCCACGATGTGATAGGAGACGAGTCTATCGCCATACCGGGCACAAATTCCAGACTCCGGGCTGATACTGAGCATTTCGTAATAGAAAAACCCAATACCACTTTACCCGACCCGGGGATCGAACCCGAGACCTCAGCGTTAGCCTCAATCGTAACACGTACGCATTACAACTGCGCCACCGAGGCATATTGTAATAATAATAACAATATGTTGCAAATAAGCCTGATATTGTGGTAATAGATCGATTGGCGCGCCGGGAAATGTTTGTTGATGCCACCATTCCCCTTGATGAGAAACTCGTAAAAGCCGAATAAGATAAAATGTCCAAATATCTAGATCTGGCACACGAGGTTACTAACATGTGGGATGTGGACTCAACAATTATTGTCCCGGTAGTAGTTTCTGCCCATGGGTTGATACCGAAGAGCCTCGACCTACATCTCGAGAGGCTCTCAATTTGTCGTTGGGTCAAGAGCTATATGCAGAAAGCGATGTTATTGGACACGGCATGCATTATGAGGAGGTATCTCACTCTGGTGTCCTAACCGTCGCGTCGAGTCGGTAGCTTGGGTTCTAGGCCTCGCCAATGGAGGGTGTTTATTTTTAATAATTACCTCTCTTCTTCTTCCACCTCCCTTATCTCGTTTTACGACCAGCTGCCTGTCTCATGTCAACCCCTCTGGGATTTTTAATATTATACACGCCATTTGTTGGGAGTGTAAGTGGGCCACCAACACCTTAGTCCTAAAGCCAACCTCACCTCCACTTGGCACACTCTACGGATTAACGGACGAGGAAATGGCAAAATTTGGTTCCCGTTGCGGGTTGTCGGACCCTGGCATTAAGCCGGAATAACACCAGACGGAAAGAAAGAAAAGTTTATACACGCTATTTCTGTCTGTATAGGGGAAATTTATTTCAGAATGTTTTTTTTAAATGTCATATTCAATAATGTAACTAAAACATTTTAAATTAAAGAGTACTGTACATGTAACAATATCAACCCTGTATTAATTTTCCCACAGCTGGCCATAGGCCTTTTCTACCATCGATTTCTCTACGAATGAGAGGGGTTAAGTGACTTGCAAGTTGGCAGACTTCACACACCTAGATTCTTGTAGGTTTCCTCATGATGTTTCCTTCACCGTTGGAGGAACCATCATCATGTCTACCAACATTCAGGCCAGCGTGGTGCACTGTATCCTAGACCCTCTAATTAGTAGAGAATGCCTGTGTCCAGCAGTGGGACAGTATTTGAGTAGTGGGCCGGCGCGGCCGGGTTGTTACGACTTTCACTAAATAAACTGACGTAAAGTAGCGGCTTGCTGCTGTGTTTCTTACGGTGAATGAGATATCCGGAGGCCCAAATCCCTTCCCCTTCCCATCCCTTAATTATCCTTTTCCTTTAAGGTCAGCAACGCGTCCACGATTCTTCTGGTATTGTGAGCGTTCATGGGCGGGGAGATTACTTACTATCAGATGACCTACTTGCTCGTTGCCGGCCTATGCTATAAAAAAATAATATAGTATTAGAAGTAATTCTGTTTTATTACTTAACTGAGGGTGTCTAAGAAAAATAAAGATGGTACATTGAAATGGGTGCGATATAGTAGTAGAAGGGTGGATAAATCGTAAAAAAGAGGTCGTCACAATAGTTGGAGCCCCCAGTCTCTCACGACTCTCAGTCACCCAGTCGATAGTCCAAGTGTTCATTATGCGATAGCTCTGCTGGTTTACTATCCAGTCCTAGTTTAGTCTTAGTTATAATTAATTAGAGAGCGGTATCTAGACAATCCTGAGATGTGGATGTGGTCTGTAAAGCAGTAACATTGTAAAAGTAACCAATAAACTATGAGTCAAAGTGATTACCATCGTTTTGATTTATTTAATAATACTCGTCACACGTAACTTCTAACTACGCACTTTCCTTGCCCAATCGGAATCGTAATAATAATACGCGAATCCGACATAGGATACGCCTGCGAGTCCGAAGAGCTCCCTCTGGCCCTCGCCATAATGATGTGCAGAGGCGGCCCTAAACTATACTCCCCAGCGATTGCTCAAGCTGAGGTTTGAGCCTTCTAAAAGGCGCTTCTGTGCTTAATCGCTACTAAATACACTATACATATTTCTGTCTAGAGCGCCATAAGGGCCGGCTTTATTGGCAGGTGCAACTGTAAAAGCAATATAGGCTAACAACACAAATCCATTGGGGAAAAAAAACTTCTAACAATAATACACACAGCTGATATTATAAATTATTCTTTTAAGCTTTAACGGCTTCATACAGCTGATAATGTATTTCTCTCACGTGTTTTCATATCCAAATTTTACTAGAATTAAAAACGTGTTCACTAAAATATACGCTAAAATCTCGTCGCTCCAATTTTGTGAAGAGCACTCAAAGAAATTCTCAATTTATGTTCAAATTTCATTCGTTGAGTGAAAACGGACGGAAACTCCGGCTTGTTTTATGTACGTACAGTTAAATTGATATCCTAACCCTACCACTATTATAAATGTGTAAGATTGGATGTCTGTGAGGTTGTGAATTTGGATGTTTGTTAGCCAATCACGCCTTAACAGCTGAACGGTTTTGGATGGAATTTGGCACACAGGTAGAACATGACCTGGATTAGGACATAGGCTATTTTTATCTCAGAAAATAAGATTCACGCGAGCGGAGCCACAAGCTAAAGCTATGTTCCTATGAAATTTCCACTATATTTTTCCCCGGAAAGACATCAAAGGGTACTCTCGCATTTCGGTTAAAGTATTTCCGTCCCAAATTGTCATAAGGAGCGGGTCTATTAGCTTTTCGGGTAGAAAGGTTGTATTAGCTATTTCCAAGTTTTTTTTTATGCGAGGGGCTGTCTGGTTTGGTCTCGCCGCTTTGTCTATTTCTTTCAAAGCAGCAGTGTGTAAGCTCTGTTGTGTGGAGCCAGTGAAATTACTGGGCATTATGAGACTTAACAACTTGTGTCCCGGGATGACGAACGCAGTCCAATGTCATGCAGTGCTCTGTAGTTCAAAGTTCTATGTGTTGTTGATTTTGTTTATGGGCAGGCGTGGCGCTTACCATCAGGCGGGCGATTTGCTCGCTACGTCACTCAAGATGATAAAAAAATATATACAGAAATGAATAATTGTGGGGATAGACCCTAGGACTTCAGTGTTTATTGCCCACATGATATTGTGATCAATTGATATTTTTTAGGCGCTAGCCAATATTTATAGCCAATTGCACTCTCTAATCGGAAAACGATTAGCGAGTTAAGCAACCCTTGGCGCGGTCAGTCCAAGGATGGATGACCGCTTAGTGGTAGGTAGCACTACAAACGCATATAATATTACAATTTGTTCTTGGTCGTATTCTTCATTACTGAAGGCCGTGTCCTTGAAAGGCCTTCGTTGACCGTTGTATTAGCTGTTTCCATTTTGACCGGTTCTCAGCTTCCTTCAGGGCGGTTGTCACAGGGAGACCAGTGAGGGTGGTTATTTGGTCACACCATCGGCTAGGCGATCGGCTGCGGGACTCTTTCCTTCCACCTTACCCACAACAACTAACTTATCAAGGTTGTCCGATTGTCGACGGGCAATATGACCGAAATAACCGAGGATCCTTTTAATCCTCCAAGGTGGTAAGTCCCTCGTTTGCGAGAGGCCGGTGGGGTTGGTACCACCACTTTGTCTATTTCTGCCGCCAAGCAACAGTGTGTAAGCACGGTTGTGTTCCGGTTTGAAGGACATTGAAGCCAGTGAAATTACTAGGCCTTATGAGACTTAACACCTTATTGTTCGGGGTGATGAGCGCAGTCCAGTGTCATACAGTGCTTTGTTATTCAAAGTTCTGTGTGGCGTTCCTTCTGTTTATGAGCAGGCGTGGCGCTTACCACCAGGCGAGCAAACTGCTCGTCTCGTCATTCAAGCTAATAAAAAAAAAATAACAGATTGTCGAGAGTCTAACACTTACATGGAGTTTACAATTTGTTACTCACCGCTAAAATTACTGCTAAATCATGATAAAATGCTTAATTACATAGCATTTTATAACTTTTTACATTTTGGCGTAATTTACTAATAATTACTCATTGTTGCCTAAATAATGGGTCTATGACACTTTAAAAGACAATGTGTAAATTCGGCGCATGGTGAAAAGCAAGGATCAATCAATGCCAAACCGGCAGACCAGTGGTATCGCCTCTCCAAACACAACGCGTGATTTCTAGATATAATGGGGTCATGAAAATAGCGACTGGATTTTATGACGATAATTATTATCAAAAGCTCCTATACATGCATATAAATAAATTAACAGCCTCCGTGGTGTAATGGGTGTGTAACACGCTGCGAAGCGAGAGGTGTTCGATTCCCGCACCGAGACGAATGTTTATGTGATCCACAAATGTTTGTTTCGGGTCTGGGTGTCGTGGGGCCCAGTCCCTTGTAGTTACTGATACAGGTTAACTTAGTGTGGAATCAGGAATCATGTGTGTGACTAATGGGTGTATTTTTTATTTAAAATAATGTTTCTAGATTAGTAAATCTAGAATTACATTAGCTCATTATATTCACGAAGGGGTCAGGATCAGTCAGTGTACTTCCAGTAACTTCAGGTCTGCATAATTCTGGTGTTTCTAGCGTTCAAACCACATAATATAGAAATTGTGGTTTTAGCATCATACTACATAGTATTTAATAATAATAATAATAATAAATACACCCAACAGTCACACACATAGTCCTGACCCCACACTAGGTAAACCTGTATCGTGGGTATCAAGAACTACGAGGGACTTGCGGTCCCACAACACCCAGACCCGAACATATATTTGTGGATCACACAAACATTTGTCTCGGTGTGGGAATCGAACCCACGGCCTCACGCTTCGCAACCGGCTACTCGCCCGCTGCGCCACGGAGGCTGTCAACATTTAAACGTGAACATTTGGGATGTTTGTAAATTTGGTTGTGTTGTTATTCAAAATGTTTGTTATTCAATCATATCTTAACGGCTGAACGGATTTGGATGACATTTGGTACAAAGGTAGATAATGATCTATATTATGACACAGGACATAGAATGATGTGGACTGCCGCGCTGGCTCAGTTGTAATGCGTACGCGTTACGATTGAGGCTAGCGCTGAGGTCTCGGGTTCGATCCCCGGGTCGGGTAAAGTGGTATTGGGTTTTTCTATTATGAAATGCTTAGTATCAGCCCGGAGTCTGAAATTTGTGCCCGGTATGGCGATTGGCTCGCCCCCTATCACATCGTAGGACGGAGATTCGCTGGGCGAAATGTGGGTGTGCTGGTTACACATCTGCCTACCACTTCGGGGATTACCGGCGTGAGTGCGTATGTATGTATGACATAGAATCATTTTGCCTTATCAGAATAAAGCTACCGGTAACACTTCAAAATAATATCCATGGCGCGTACAAAATGCTTCCTAATTTGGCCCCTACCTACAAAATACTTTTTCATTTTAGCGTTGTAACTACTACAGAACGCTTCCGCTTATGCCTGTTATTTTTATGGCCCATCCGAATCTGAATAGCTCAATAATTTGACGTGGCCGCTCGTGATTGACGCTGGTCTCGGGGCCGCCTGTCCCTTGGGTGTGTAGTCGATCGTGGTGAATATCGTTTGATTATCGTATACCTATATTATGTATTGTATTGGATAACTTTATGAGGCTCCGCCCGCGTGAGTCTTGTTTGTATTATATCTCAAGGGAATGTACTGGGATAGAAGTATCTTATATCCTATTTAAGGTTACAGTCTAATTGGGCGCTAAATTTCATTCAAATCCATTGAGCCGTGAAGGCGTGATTTATTATCAGATGTCCAAATTCACTTACATTCAAGACTCGGATGAGCCGGCCCATACATGCTGTAGACAAGTGTCTATAGCGTGGCTCTACCACTCAAATTACACAAAATGCAATAGAGACATTTAAAAGCGGGTAGATATTTGTCCACGTTTAGTTATTTCTTCCCCGAATATGGTATACACGTAAATTAATAATAAAAAAAATGTTTTTGATCGCAGATTACCCCCTTGATCGGTCTTTTTCGGGATAAGAAGTAGCTTATGCCCTTATCCAGGCTATGGTCTATCTGTATGCCAAATTTAATCCAAAACCGTTCAGCCCTTAAAGCGTGATTGACTAACAAACATTCAAAATTAAATTCACAAACATCCAAACTTTCACATTTTAATAGTAGTAGTATTAATCATGGGGGATGGGGGAGCAGTCGCACAACTAACCCTCCTGGGTTTTACCCTGGAAGGAACGCCATTGTCCCTCCCCTTTCCCGCTGCAGTTGTGGCATAACCACACCGACCGCTCTGTAGTTCCGCCACACACGATTATCGGCATGTTAGGAATTTGGCTTCGAACCCGTACTATAGGTTCCGGTATTTTAGATCGTGATACATTATATTATTATAGTCTTAATCATAATATAAATAAGATGTTTCATTAAATGATAAATTATGAATAACCGAATATGTAGAGTTCGTGGACGTTTAGTTTTTCAGGTTATGTGACAGCGTCTCCCCCCAGAGGGGTTGACGTCAGGCAAGTTGTAAAAATTACAAGCCAAATCTTTTCATATGCACTCACGCCTGTAATCCCCGAAGGAGTAGGCAGAGGTGTAATCAGTACACCTACATTTCGCCGAGCACATCTCCGTCCCATGATGTGATAGGGGGCGAGCCTATCGCCATACCGGGCACAAGTTCCAGACTCCGGGCTGATACTGAGTATTTCGTAATAGAAAACCCCAATACCGAGATCTCAGCGTTGGCCTCAATCGTAACTCGTACACATTACAACTGCGCCACCGAGGTAGTGAAATCTTTTCGTAACATTGTTTAAAATGTATGGTGCGCTAACCTCAACTGTGAGTGGGATAAGCGCAGGTGGAAGATGTGAAAGCGTATTCCTACAATGACATAGTCAAAGGTAAAAACCGTCTGGGTGAAAGAAGAAAGAAAGACAATTTAATAGTCACAGATCACAATAAATTTACACTAAAACAATACTAACTAAAAACCATCAATATGTGTGGAACCACCGTTTTGTTTTCATATGTCGCTAAGCAGTAGTGTGTTAGCACTATTATATATCGGTCTATAGGATATAGAAGCCAGTAAGATTATTGGGCGCAGTCTAGTGCCATGCAGTGCTTTGTAATTCGTAGTTCTGGGTGGTGTTGATCCTGTTTATGTGCAGGCGTGCTGCTTACCATTACGTTTGCTAGCCTAATAGTAAGGCGCTGCTCTTTTCGTCATTCAGGATAATACAAAAAAAACGATAAATAATTAAGCAAAATTCTGAAAGTGTGTGAAGGTGTTTTGATCTCTAAAGGGGTGAAAAATTCTAATAAGTAATAATTTCTACGGTCTGTTTCTACTGTCTACTTGAAAGTAATGCATAACATAATTAATTAAATACGTATTTTGGCGTTTTTCAAAATTCGTTTCCTAAGAGGAGAAGGGGGTAAAAAGTTTGTATGTAACACCGACGTGGCGGAGTTGGGCCCCGAGCGGAAAGCTAGCTTGTCATAAAGGTACTATCAGGGAAATAAATAGGCATTTAGCGTCTCTTTGCAGGAAGAACATAATCAGTATTCTGTAAAAATAAAATATTTTGTTTATTAACTGTTTTGAATTCATATCTCATATTGATATGCGATATCTTTATATATATAATTCTACTGTACGTGTGTATGTCACTGAACTCCTCCCAAACAGCTGGGGCGATAAGAATGTTTTTTTTGTATGCGTTTGGGTGGCGCCATGGATGGTTTAGATTCACAATTGGAACCAGTAGGTGGCGCTGCTGTAGTTGCGGGTGAAACCGCGCGGGACAGCTAGTAAAAATAGATATTTTAAAATCCTGCCTGACTTTCTTTCCACCTGTCCTTATCCAACTTATATTACAGAAAGAATTTGACTTGTAGTTTTTAGACCGGCCGCCTGCTGAGATATAAACGCTTAATGCGGAATATGTAAATTTAAAAAATATGAAAATAATTAAAACCTTTTCAGAATTAATTAACAAAATATATCTGTAATGAATTCATTAATTCTTCTACCATTATTGCATTTCATTATTTGAAGTGATCCATAAATATGGATGTTCCAATTAAAACAGCTTTTCAAGTATTGTTGAAGCAGATCATTTGTTAATTGAAAGCGTAGTTTGCACCTTGTTAATTTTAAATCATTCTGAGTATCATTTAGTTTAGGATAAAAAAATATGCTAGACTTCGCTCACGGCTCCGCCTGCGTGAATATTTTTTCCTAAATAAAAGTAGCCTATGTCCCAATCCACGTGACTAAACGTAGGTATGTGCTAAATTTCATCCCCATATCTGCAGCTATTTAGCCATTAATTCGCCTAATTCAAATTCACAAACATCCAAAATTTCATATTTATTATATTAGTAGGATTTATTATTTAGACAGTCTCCGTGGCGTAGTGGGCGAGCAGCCGGCTGTGAAGCGAGAGAGAGTGGGTTCGATTCCCGCACCGAGGCAAAGTGTTTGTGGGATCTACAAATATTTGTTTCTGATCTGGGTGTTTTCTCCTCAGAGGGGTTGAAGTCAGGTAGGCGGCCGGTCGTAAAAACTATAAGTGACATCTTTCTGTAACATGTGTTAAAAAGTATGTAGTTTTTTTAATTTATGGTGGGGACTTCTGCGAATTGCACAGACGGGTGATCAGCTCACTTGAGTTGAACCATTTCACCCTAGTGGGTTGTGTTGACCCCACTGCGAATGGTAAAAGGGCAGGTGGAAGAAGACTAGTAGCATTTATTATTTCACTGTGTCCGCCATGCGCGGCAATGCGTCATTAAGATTTTTTTCCATGTTAGAATCCTTCACGCAATTACCAACAACTATACGATACGCAAAATAACTTGGCTGGGCTGAAGTTAGTCACTTTTCTCACCTCTACACCTCCCGCCATCCTTTAGTCTTTGAAATAAATAACTACGACGCTGCCTGAATAGTTTCAAATGAAGTTAGTATTTCGGGACGATCAAACTAATAATGACTATTATTATCGAAGAATTTAATGATGATTCTTTGTGTGGTGTGGCAGGCGTTGCGTTTACCATCAGGCGAGCGAGTTGCTCGTTTCGTTATTTAACCTAATAAAAAATATATACTACTGTGAGTACACATACACCTACAAAAAGAAAAAGGAGTCAATCTTCATACTCTTTTTATGCCGGAGGTTAAAAAAAGTAATATCACAAGTCTCTTGCTTTATACATTTTCTTTATTACATACTAGCTTATGCCCGCGGCTCCGCCCGCGTGAAAATAAAACGTAGCCTATAACCGTCTCCAGGGTCCCATCTATCTCTACTTTAAAATTCATCAAAATCGGTTCAGTGATTTAGGCGTGAAAACGTTACAAACAAATAGATATATTTTTTTCATAAAGAGTATCCTATGTTACTTCTTATACCTCCAAGAATATGTGTACAAAGTTTCATGATGATCGGTTAAGTAGTTTTCGCGTGAAGGCGTAACAAACAAACTTACATTTACATTTATAATATTAGACAGCCTCCTTGGCGCAGCGGGCGAGTGGCCGGTTGCGAAGCGTCAGGCCGTGGGTTCGATTCCCGCACCTAGACAACTGTTTGTCTGATTCACAAATATTTGTCTCGGGTCTCGGTGGTGTGGGACCGCAAGTCCCTCGTAGTTCCTGATACCCACGATACAGGTTAACCTAGTGTGGGGTCAGGACTATGTGTGTGACTGTTGGGTTTATTTATTTATTTATTTAGTAGGATAATTTTCGTATAGACGAAAATACAATTTAAATAGAATTACTGTACACAATAGTACTTAAGGAACTCTCCAGTGAATGCTTTATTTTGTACGAAGAATGGTGTCTCACTTAATTGAAATCCGCACAGGTTTTTATTGCCAACCTTAAAATATGTCATTACGTAGCCAATTCAAGCCAGAACCATTGAACGGCGCAATTTTATTTTATTCCGAAATGTCTCCGACGCCATCTTCTCTTAATTAAAGGAACAGCTTCGAAATGGACTTCGCACAAAGGTTTTTATTGAGTTCGTATGTTTTGTTTTCTCGAAAAATTGGTAGGTAAGTAGTCAATTAAGGTAATTGTTAAAATCTCGACATCAAATAAAGATTTGTAATTTCTAAATGGCTGAACGCATTTTCTTCAAACACAGCTAAGAAACATTAAACCAGATGTCAAATAAAAAAAAAATCGTATTCAATCATTCAATAGGGTTGATGCGTTAACTTGAATTCTTACATTATTGTATACGCAATAGAATATAATACAAAAAAGAAACCCTATTACGAAAATATAACCGAAATTGGTTGAAAAATGAGATCGCACAATAAAAATTTCAAATATTGATTAAATGCGTGTGAAATAAAATGAAGGAGTAGTGGGACCATCTCGCTGTGTCCCTTGCACGCCTGTGCCACATAATGACCATCGTAAAGCTTGACGTCATCGTATATGGCGTGCATCTTTCTATTGTCATTCGACAGTCATGCTCCTCACCAGATTTAAATAGTAAAGGCTATTAAATAATTATAGGCTTAAATAATTTTGATGAGTTTAATAATATTCTTTCTATTATGAATTATTTCTATTATGAAGCGTTACGTTAGCTTATGTTGATTCCAACGTAGATTAAAATCATAAAAAATACCTGAATGAATCAAACCTATTGGTGTGTAAGTGACCCACCAACATCTTAGCTCCACAGCCAACCTCACCTGCACGTGGTACACTTTGCTGACTAATGGACGAAGCAATGGCGAAACTTGGTTCACACAGTGGGTCACTTCATATTCTCAGGTTTCGTAGGTTTTATCATGATGTTTCTTTCACCGTTAAAGCAAACGATACATACATACGCACTCACGCCTGTAATCCCCGAAGGGGTAGGCAGAGGTATAACCAGTACATCCACATTTCGCCGAGCGTATCTCCGTCCCATGATGTGTTAGGGGGCGAGCCTATAGCCATACCGGCCACAATTCCAGACTCCGGGTTGATACTGAGCATTTCGTAATAGAAAACCCAATATCACTTTTACCCGACCCGGGGATCGAACCCGAGATCTCAGCGACAGCCTCAGTCGTAACGCGTACGCATCACAACTACGGCACCGAGGCAGTCTGTAGCCGAGATGGCGGAGATCACGAAGCTGTGGTTCCGTAAGCCAGCACGCGTAGTTCTGTCAAGGAGAGGATGGGGTAAGGTCAAACAATTCTTCAGAGCATTCACCGTGATATGGATGATAAAATGCTAAGCGAGGCAGTGTTACTACCCAGTTGTAGCGACTCTAAGTTCTTGGTACCGTCTGCATCATTCACAATGCGGACAGTCCGTCGCAGCAATCCTTCCTAGGCATCGAGCAAGTATATGTCGGAATCGTCCCAAAGGTACGAACAGTATTCCGCACCCGACCATTCCGCCAGAACGAAATAAATCAAAAAGCCAAACACATTGAAATTAGACTTTACAACTTTATTACACACAAAGCGTTGAAATTAATAATAACTTTACCTCGAATTTTCACTGAATTTTAGTTTGATGGTCAAGCGGAGCGACAAACGAGGTTCGATGAAAAGTTATAACAACGCTAGTGATTTCCGATATATAAAATGGTGAATTTCGAAATGCCGTGTAGCGTTAAGTGGGTTCATACTCAGGGGGTGGTGTGGCTTTTGTGCATAGAAGTAGCGATTTTTTTATATTATAGTCCGGCTAACGTTCAAGTGGATCACCTGATCTCCACCATATAAGCTGACAATTCCAGTTTTTTTTTATAGTATGGCTGGCAAAGGAGCAAGTGGGTCACTTGATGGTAAGTTATCTCCACCGCCAATGTACGCCCACAATACTGAAATAATCATGGGCGCGTTGCCGACCTTAAAGGAAAGGGATAAGTAAGGGATTGGGAAGGGGAGGGGAATTTTGGCCTCCGGATATCTCACACACCGTACAGACACACACACACACCGTACACAGAATTTTGTGGCTCTCTACCACTCAGAATTATGGGCGCGTTACCAACTTTAAAGGATAACTTAATTAAAGGTTTGCGAAGGGGTTTGCGAAAGGGGGTATTCGAGCCTCCGGATATCTCCATCACTATACGAAACTCAGCAGCAAGCCACAATTTTTTCGCTTTTGTTTGGGAAGTGGTAACCACCCGGTCGAGCCGGCCCATTCGTGCTGTATACAAAACTGTCTGCAACGTAGGTCTACTACTAAAAATAGAGTTCATCTTAGTTATTGAGAGTTTATCTGGAGTTTTTTCTGTAACTTTAAATGAGTAATTGTATAAGTATTAATTTCTTTATAGCGCATTGTTATAATACAGAATTATTGTTAGTCTAATGCTTTTTTTATCCTAGTTCGGCAAAGTGACTACGCTACACCTGCTGGTAGGTGTAGCTCAATCCAAGAATAGTGTCGATAATAGTGATAAGACTGGCTAGGTGGCGCAGTTGTAATGCGTACGCGTTACGATTGAGGCCAACGCTGAGGCCTCGGGTTTGATCCCTGGGTCGGGTAATGTGGTATTGGGTTTTTCTATTACGAAATGCTCAGTATCAGGAGTCTGGAATTTGTGCCCGGTATGGCGATAGGCTCGCCCCATATCACATAAGGGACGGAGATACTCTCGGCGAAATGTGGGTGTACTGGTTACACCTCTGCCTACCCCTTCGGGGATAACAGGCGTGAGTGCGTATGTAATAGTGCTTGCTTCGTGTAAAACTATATTTTTATTATTATCCACCTGAATGACGAGACGAGCATGTCGCTCTCCTGATAAGTGACGAGCCTACCCATAAACAGCACAAACACCAGCCAGAACGTTAAATAATGCACTGCATGGCACTGAACTGCGATCGTCCCCCGAGACATAAGTTGCTAATCTTAATAATTCCCAGTAATTTCACTGTTTTCAATATCCTTCAAACCGATACGCAACTGTGCTCATTTCATTTGAATTCATTTGGCACTTTGCTACACTCTGTGTTCAGTCAATTATTTTTTTATGAAAGAAAGAAAGAAAGAAAGAAGCGAAATGCGAAAAGCGACAGCTTCCCTGGCGCAGCCGGCGAGTAGTCGGCTGCGAAGCGAGAGGCCGTGGCTTTGATTCCCGCACTGAGACAAATTTTTGTGTGCTCCACAAAAATTTGTTTCGGGTCTGGGTGTTGTGGGACCGCAATTCCCTCGTAGTTCCTGATACCCACGATACAGGTTTACCTAGTGTGGGGTCGAGACTATGTTTGTGACTGTTGGGTGTATTTATTTTAAATGAAAGCGTAGCGAACGGAAAACGACCCGACTGAACGCGCCCGTATCAACTGAGCTACAAGTCGACATTGGAACTAAATTACATCGTTTCATTCTGTCAACAATGCTAATAATTGGTAGTAAGAACCTTTTACAACTAATTTTATTTCACGCAGTATACTTGGCAGTAAGAACCTTTTACAACTAGTTTTATTTCACGCAGTATAATTGGTAGTAAGAACCTTTTACAACTAATTTTATTTCACGCAGTATAATTGGTAGTAAGAACCTTTTACAACTAATTTTATTTCACGCAGTATAATTGGTAGTAAGAACCTTTTACAACTAATTTTATTTCACGCAGTATAATTGGTAGTAAGAACCTTTTACAACTAATTTTATTTCACGCAGTATAATTGGTAGTAAGAACCTTTTACAACTAATTTTATTTCGCGCAGTATAATTGGTAGTAAGAACCTTTTACAACTAATTTTATTTCACGCAGTATAATTGGTAGTAAGAACCTTTTACAACTAATTTTATTTCACGCAGTATAATTGGTAGTAAGAACCTTTTACAACTAATTTTATTTCACGCAGTATAATTGGTAGTAAGAACCTTTTACAACTAATTTTATTTCACGCAGTATAATTGGTAGTAAGAACCTTTTACAACTAGTTTTATTTCACGCAGTATAATTGGTAGTAAGAACCTTTTACAACTAATTTTATTTCGCGCAGTATAATTGGTAGTAAGAACCTTTTACAACTAATTTTATTTCACGCAGTATAATTGGTAGTAAGAACCTTTTACAACTAATTTTATTTCACGCAGTATAATTGTTAACTTATAAGACAGGTTACAGTCTTCTTCCACCTGGCCTTATCCCACTCGCAGTGGGGTCGGTGTAACATGCTATAACACATATTACAGAAATATTTGGCTTGTAGTTTTCACGACTGTCTGACGTAAATCCCTCTGGAGAGAAAACTTCCAGACCCAAATATTTGTAGATCACACAAACATTTGTCTCGGTGCGGGAATCAAATCTGCGGTCTCTCGCTTCACAGCCGGCTACTCGCCTACTGCGCTACGGAAGCAATCAATATGAAAGTGATTTTATATATTATTGAATACACGGATAAATGGAGTGTAAGAGGGCATCAAGATCTTATTTATTATAATTATTATGAGACTTAACAACGTCTCTATACTACCATAACCTGCTTTGTACGGTTTACATACATATTTTGAAAGTATCAACCCAGAGTCTGGAATTGTGCCCGGTTTGGCGATAGGCTCGCCCCTATCATGTCATGGGACGGAAAAAAGCTCGGCGAAATGTGGGTGTACTGGTTCCACCTATGCCTACTCCTTCGGGGATTACAGGCGTGAGTGCGTCTTATCTATTATTAAAATTTCATCATGTAACCGCATGCACTATATTAATGAAATGCCACCGCCCCGCTCAATCTAATCCCTACACGCGATTACCTGTCATTTGCCACACACAATAATATGGACCGAGAGTAGCTAGCAACTACATATGCAAAATATCGATGGAATATTTGGTCATAAAATTACGTTTTCGCGGTAGCAATAGTTCATTGATTTATTTATTTTATTTAAACATTATATACACAATATGTATAAAGGCGGACTTAATGCCAAAGGCATTCTCTACCAGTCTACCTGTGGGTGATGCAGAGACGAGATAATGTGGGTGTATATAAATCGAAAAGAATAAACTAACAAGAAAAAAATAAGTAGATAAGATACTAATACATAAATCTACATATATAGAAGACTATTATACATTACTTACATAAATACATATAAATTTATTATATTATATATACACTAAATTAGTTAATTAATGTTCTGGAATTATAAGTGTGGTAGTGGTGTAGACAATTTTGTCTACAACATGAATAGGCCAGCTCGTCCGGGTCGTTACCACTGTCTCACAGAAAACCGACGTAAAGTAGCAGCTTGCTGCTGCGTTTCGTACGGTGAGTGGGACGTATCCGGAGGCCTAAATCCCCTCCCCTTCCCAATCCCTTAATTATCCCTTTCCTTTAAGGTCGGGAACGCGCCCATGATTCTTTTGGTATTGTGGCGGTGGTGTTCACTTACCATCAGATGACCAATTTGCTCGTTTGCCGGCCTATGACTAATATTTTTCTCTTTCCATGCACCTTTGTTTATGACAAAAAAATAATGATAATTTCGTGTTAATGACTTTTTTTTATAGTATAGGCCGACAAACGAGCAAGTGGAAAAAAGGGATAATTAAGGCATTGAGAAGGGGAGGGGGATTTGGACGTCCGGGTATCTCACTCACCGCACGAAACGCAGCTGCAAGCTGTTACTTTACGTTGGTTTTCTGTGAGACAGTGGTAACGACCTGGACGAGCCGGCCCATTCATGCTGTAGACAAAAGTGTCTACAGCGTGGCTCTACCACTCAATACTAAATACATTTTGACAGCGAAAATGGTGTTAACTTTACTCACACTATTATACTTGAGTTTTAGTTTTCGGGCGTAAATAGCGTAAATAATTTTCTAGTGCCATTTTTAAATCGACTTATTGAGATCGCTTTTTGCATGGCGTGAAAAGTTAATGCCGTGAACAACGGCATAAGAATATTAATCGAGCTGCTTTTATTGTATAAAGGGGAGGAATGCCTCGCAACGTTTTATTTAAGTCACGTGGTTATCCTGTGTTAGATCCAACATAGTGTGCTATGTGTGTGACTGTTGGGTGTATTTATACATACGCACTCACGCCTGTAATCCGCAAAGGGGTAGGCAGAGGTGTAACCAGTACACCCACATTTCGCCGAACGCATCTCCGTCCCTTATGTTATAGGGGGCGAGCCTATCGCCATACCGGGCACAAATTCTAGACTCCGGGCTGATACTGAGCATTTCGTAATAGAAAATCCCAATACCACTTTACCCGACCCGGGGATCGAACCCGAGACCTCAGCGTTGGACTCAATCGCAACGTGTACGCATTATAACTGGCACCGAGGCAGTGGGTGTATTTATATTTATATAATACTTTGAGAAAAAGTCGCATGCTTATACTAGAAAGCCTACAAGGTGGCGGATCCCTCGTATGCGAGAGGCCGTCTGGGTTGGTACCACAGCTTTATCAATTTCTGTGTGTAAGCACTGTTGTGGTTCGGTTTGAAGGACATTGACACTACTGGGCATTGTGAGACTTAACATCTTATGTCTCGGGGTGACAAACGCAGTCCAGTACCATGCAGTGCTTTGTAGTTCAAAGTTCTGAGTGTTGTTGTTTGTTTTTACGAGGTAAGCGTGACACTTACTATCAGGCGAGCGACCTGTTCGTTTCGTCATTCAAACAAATAAAAAAGGTAAGACGTGACCCCCCGCTTTAATAAGCTAACACGTTAACTTGCGTGTTTTTAGAAACATTAAGTTCAATGTTCAGGTGAAGGCGTCGTACTATAGAAAAAAAAGTATACTCGCGAACTAACACACGTTAATTTTAACATACGTTAACAAGTGTTAATTTTGTATTCACACTTATGATTCTAAGGTGGCCTTTAACTTTAATGGCTCAATATTCGGCTACTTAACACTAAGTGACACTTTGCTTTATTTGAACGTGTTTATTCTTCGCGAAATTTAAAATTCTTGAGAGTTTTGAAGCCGTTATACTCTAGTTAATAACACTCAAGACACAAACACTTGTATCTTATTGAGGTTAGGAATACGTATGACTTCAGGACGCATTAAAAGTATTTTATTTAGCCAATACACTACTCGCTTAATGCCAATATCATCATTCATTCATACTGAATGAGGAGCTCATAAACCCAGAACTCTGTGCTAGAGTTTAGAATTAGTAAGAACTACAGCAGTGGCATTAACCGGGACGGTGCTTCTTCTCAGACTAGTAGGCATTTTCCAAGCATCGGTAGATTCTAAATATTATAAAATTTATGTGTAAAAGCACCCCTAGTAGCATAATTACTGATGCCCATGACTTGATTTGACTACATGGCACTGCGCTACACTTATCACCCAGAGACTTGAATACTGTATATATGATAAAAAACAAGTGAGTCACCTGATGGTAAGTGATTTCCATCGCTCATGAACATCCTCAAAACCTAAAGAATCATGAACGCGTTCCAACTTTAAAGGAAAGCGGTAATTGAGGGATCAGGATGGGGATGGGCCTCCGGATATCTCACTCATATACGCACTCACGCCTGTAATCCCCGAAGGCGTAGGCAGGGGTGTAACCAGTACACTCACATTTCACCGAGCGTATCTCCGTCTCAGGATGTGATAGGGGGCGAGCCTATCGCCATACCGGGCACAAATTGCAGACTCCGGGCTGATACTGAGCATTTCGTAATAGAAAAACCCAATACCACTTTACGCGACCCGGGGATGGAACCCGAGACCTCAGCGTTAGCCTCAATCGTAACGCGTACGCATTACAACTGCGCCATTGAGGCTTGGCAGTCCTAAGTAAATAAAGACTCAATCACTTGTCAATTTAAAAGCCAGCTTATTTTAAAAACAACAATAACATTCCACTTCCGCCTTCACCCTACCACGAACTTCAACAAAACACCGCTCAGTTCAATGTCTCGTTCGAGTAACACGCGAGTTCACGTGCTAGGTAAATAATAGTAGCGTGTCACGTCATCTATTTATCACGCTGCTTAGTGTTCTATTTAATCATTCGTGCAGTGTCCGGGACGGGACGGCTCCGTGCGCTGACAGAGAAAATGTGACCTGATATAACTTAGGCGGACAGTGTAACTAGTGAACCCAGTGTTCGCCGAACATATTTCCGTTCCATAAAGTGAAAGGAATACATTTCAGAACTCTTCCTTTCCACCTGCCCTTATCCCACTCGCAGTGGGGTCAGCGCAACATGCTTTTTAACACATGTTACAGAAAGATTTGGCTTGTAGTTATTACGACCGGCTGCTTGTCTGACTTCAACGCCTCTGGGGAGAAAACACCTGGACCCGGAACAAATATTTGTGGATCACACAAACATTTTATCTCGGTACGGGAACCGAGCCCGCGGCCTCTTGGTTCACAGCCGACTACTCGCTCACTGCGCCATGGAAGCTTTCACATTGATGAACACATTTCAGAAACTATGTTATCGTAACTGACGAGCTTGCTTCAGGAGACTGATGGCAGTGGACGAAGCGAAAGTGGTGTTTGGACCCTAGCACTTGGTGCTCTTTATTATCTTTCTTTCTTCTTTCTACCTGGCGGTATCTCGGCTAGTACTAGGATCCGCTCTCTACCCCAATGAGAGACAGGCGTGATTTTATGTATAGTTATAACCTATCATGATTTAACTAGCTTTTAAATAACAACACCGAAACTTGTTCCGTTTGGCAGCGGTGAGTTGTAGAGCCAAGCTGTAGACAGTTTTGCCTACAGCATGAATGGATCGGCCCGTCCGGGTCGTTACCACTGTCTCACAGAAAACCGACGTAAATTTGCAGCTAGCTGCTGTGTTTTGTACGGTGAATGATATATCCGGAGACCCAAATCCCCCTTCCCTTCCCTATCCTGTAATTTTCCCTTTCTATTAAGTTCGGCAACGCGCCCATGATCCTTTTGGTATTGTGGGCTTACATGGGCGGTGGAGATCACTTACCATCAGGTAACCCACTTCCTCGTTTACCGGTCTATGATATATATAAAAACAAAGCTGCGATGCCACAGACATCCAGGCAAAACCTTCATAATTATTTATAACCCGCATCGTTTTTCGGTGAGGGTTTGAAAATATCAGATAGCGCACGTTCACGGCCCGGACATGGTACACGTATGTGTAAATTCTATTATTCGAGCTTCTACCACGCTATTGACTCCCTACACACCCTAATCGAGTTCACGCCTTTTGTTTAGGGAAATCCTTTTATTTAGATCAGGTTTTGATTGATGATTCATTAATTACGTTTCGGATGGATCGTTGATTTTTAGATTAACGCTCTGTTTGAACAATTAGGTGTTAGATTGGAAGGGTTGAAAATAGGTATGTATTTCATGAAAATGATTTTGAATCAGTTTAGTTTGATCTGTTTTTTATTATTATGGAAGAAGATGGGGTTATGAGTTGATTAGAAGGTGGCCTACAATACACGAGACTATCCCGCCCATACACCCGCCACTGTAACTCCTGTAAGCCAGGATCGACAGTGGCACGCATATTTCGACACCGAGCAATGAAGCTCGGCGAGTCTCTGGGAATGCAAATCTGTCTTTATCCCGCAACGAAATGAATCAAATAGAAAATTAGGGAGGAGTTGTAAATAATAATTGTCCACTTCCCTCCATAGCAAAGCGGGAGACAAAATAATGAATTAAGGAGGCCTTAAACTCAGGCACAAGGACATTTACAACTGGAGAAGCCAGATGTAAAGCACCACGGATATCAAAAAACGTGGCCTACATTACCAAAAGATTCTTGGGTACGCAAACTTTTGGGAAAACGAGTAAGTGGATCACTTGATGGAGAGCGACGTCCACTGCCAATGGACATCCACAATACCGGAAACATGGGCGCGTTGCGGACCTTAAAAGAAAGGGATAATTAAGGGAAGGGGAAAGGGATTTGGGCCCCCGGATATTCCACTCACCGTATGAAACGCAACAGAAAACTGTTACTTCATGACAGCCTCCGTGGTGCAGCGGGCGAGTAGCCGGTTGTGAAGCGTGAGGTCGTGGGTTCGATTCCCGCACCTTGACAAATGTTTGTCTGATTCACAAATATTTGTCTCAGGTCTGGGTGTTGTGGGACCGCAAGTCCCTCGTAGTTTCTGATACCCACGATACAGGTTAACCTAGTGTGCGGTCAGGACTATGTGTGTAACTGTTGGGTGTATTTATTTATTTATTTATGTTGGTTTTCTGTAGGACAGTGGTTGAGCTGGCCCATTCATGCATAGACAAAACTCTCTACAGCGTGACTCTACCACTTATAGATATTATGCGTGGTTTATATCGCGTTCATACTGTTCCATTTTACTGGGTCAACTGCAAAACCGCATATGATTTGGACCGTCTGAACAGACTTTCAGTTGAATTGATCAAGAAAACGCAATCCAAGAATAGTGTCGACCCACAACAGACACTGCATCTATCGTAGATCGGCAGAATTATGCCGGCCTGCCTAATTGCTTCTTCACACTCCGTTAACTCAAATCGAACCATGCTAACCCGCTGTTACTATACGTCGAAGTAAGGTTCCACACTTACTCGGGCGACTACCGTCTACTTCTATGTTGCCGGCCTTGTCGTCAGCATCAACGCTTTGACAGACTGTATGATTTTTAGACTGTACACAGTTGTGCACGCGATCAAATTATATTAAATGTCATAATACAAAGGAACCACCTCTGAAATACCGAAAAGTTTCACCGCAAGTAAATTAGAAAGAGTGAAAGTAGGGATGTGCGTCGATCGATGGTAAGATTTATCGACAGTTTTGTATCTTACAGTGTCGATAGCGATCATATGGCATGTGGTGCCATACACGTCAATTTACGGTACTTATTTTTGAGAACATCTCCGACTTGATCTGATTATATTTTTCGAAGTCTTCCCCTTTCAAAGTGATGGTTAAAACCATTGTAATTAGTTAGATATTTTTCGCTTTATTTGGTTTCTTTTAAGTCATAAGGGGTAATGCTTCTACCAACTCAGCTTAGAAGGGTGTTTGAATCTGCTACGATAATTACCAAAAATATGGCTACTAAACCTGTGCATACATCTTCATATCTAATACAACCTTCAAGGACCAAGGCGTATCGATTCGTGCATATTGTTTGTATTCAATGCAAAAACATCACCAAACTAGGGCAAAAAAATATAATTTTCAATGTAATTTCAACCTGAGACTTCTTGCACCTGCCCTTATTCCACTCGCTGTGTGGTCGGCGCAACATGCTTTTTTACCTCTTGTTACAGAAAGATTTGGCTTGTAATTTTTACGACCGTCTGCCTGTCTGACGTCATCCCCTCTGGGGAGAAAACATCCACTAATATTTGTGGACAGCACAAACCAACATTTAGCCTCGGCAAATATCATTAGATTTTTTAAATAACCGTAATAAATCCTTTAATCATATCGATATAAGTCCCAACACTACAGTGATAAAGTCAATTACGTCTCTCTCTGAAAAGTTTACACCCCAAGTGGATAAAACTCCGTTTTATATTAATCTTGTGAGCAAAAAGTCGTGCGGTGATGCGGGCCCGATGGATGTCAGATGTTGTAGGCAAGTTGATTGAATTTTTCGCTGTCCTCGACATGTGCGATGCGTGGCTACGAGATAAGAGGGTGTTTATTTGTACTTATTGTGTTTTACATATGCACTCACGCCTGTAATCCCCGAAGGGGTAGACAGAGGTGTAACCAGTACACCCACATTTCGCCGAGCGTGTCTCAGTCCCACGATGTGATAGGGGGCGAGCCTATCGCCATACCGGGCACAAATTCCAGACTCCGGGCTGATACTGAGCATTTCGTAATAGAAAAACTCAATATCACTTTACCCGACCCGGGGATAGAACCCGAGACCTCAGCGTCAACCTTAATCGTAACGCGTACACATTACAACTGCGCCACCAAGGTAGTCATTTTTGAGTTTTATTAGCTTAAATGACGAAACGAGCAGGTCGCTCGCCTGGTGGTAAGCGCAACGCCTGCCCATTAACAGAAACAATACCATACAGAAGCACTGCATGGCGCTGGACTACGCTCGTCACTCCAATACGTAAGATGTTAAGTCTCATAATGCCCAGCAATTACTTCATTGTCCTTCGAAACACAGCAATGCTTACACACTGCTGTTTGGGGGCAGAAATAGAAAAAGCGGTGGTCCCTATCGAGACGGCCTCTCGCATACGAGGGACCTACCACCACCTACCTACCATTTATTGAGGTCCTTGGTTCATTCGATAGAATGTCTGGGAAGGCACTGAACCTCGAATACTAATAATGTAAGAACCAGTCTAGTGCTAGTGGGACTCGCATACAGAATCATGGTTCTGTACCCACATCCTTGTTAAGGAAGCCGTAATAATAACACTTACTGATTGGTCTAACAACTACTTTTTTCGGTGTGACGATGAGTAATCTAATGGTGTCACGTCATTCGTATACGATAAATATACAAGTTTGGTCGAAAAAGGTGTACTAAGCCAAAAGGACCAAAATTACCGGTAATTCTGAACAACCATTGTAACGTTTTCAATAAATTCAATAGTTTCAGAGATATTGCTGTTTAAAGATTTTATGAAACAAACTAGGCACATATAACTCTACGATCA
Source organism: Mimas tiliae (assembly GCA_905332985.1). Taxonomy (NCBI): domain Eukaryota; kingdom Metazoa; phylum Arthropoda; class Insecta; order Lepidoptera; family Sphingidae; genus Mimas; species Mimas tiliae. Next base: position 2,547,782 of record HG995249.1, read on the forward strand.
GCTGTATTTTCATTTAGAGTCGCCGCAACAGTGCGTTTTGTATTTTGTTTTGTATTTTGCCGGGAAGTCGTGAGCTGAATAATCGTGCGACGGGATATTGCATTTTTTATAATTAAATAATTAAAAAACATAATTTATTATTTGTATGAAACTAAAAGTGTTTTTTTATAAGATGGTAAAAATCATTTTCAATGATACTAAAAGTTCGCCACGACTTAGTATACTTTTTACGACTAACCTAGTATTTACGAAGTTAATACTTTATCAATAAAATCCGTTAGGGGAGCTACACATTTGCGTACAAATTTGCATATTTACTTTCGTAAATACGGATGACGTGTCAGCTATCGAATAACTCGTAAAATCTTGAACTACGGGCACAGACTAGACTCTACTACTTATAAATCACGTATGCCATGACGCAAGAGCATGTTACAGATTTTATAAAATTTCACATCTCAGTAAGCTCTACTGCAGTCGCCCACACCTCAGCGTCGATCAGCCCTATTCTTGGAAATAATTGAGATCCATGGTTTAGTTTACAATCAATGTTCTAAATTATACCATTTCTTGTTATACCAGTGAGAGATTTACACAATCCAATTTGCAAATAAACAACTCAAAGATTATACATTTTTTTACAATATACGTGCAGAGTTGTGCGTGAGCTAATATCATAAACAACCACACTTAGCAGCATTCATTTCAAACAGAGAATTACTGCTGAATAACCGTTCGTTTCAATTACGTATGAGGTACCTCATACACGGGTACTCGCGTGTTTTACGGCCACAATATCTTCGGCGGCGTACATTACGTCCGTGCGCGTGTTCGTACTCGTTTATTTAACTTTCTGATAACTGTGTAAACGTAATGAAGACCTTACCTGTTGAATTCGGTATTCTAGTCTTGTATCTACGTTTGAAACAGTTTGGAAAGGATTTTATTAAACAGAAATTATTGTGCAACTGCCACACATCACGGAAAAGTCAAGTAGCAGTTTGCTGCTGCGTTTCATACGGTGAGTGATATATTCGGAGGTCTTTTCCCTCCCCTTCCCGATCCCTTAATGATCCCTTTCCTTTAAGGTTGCCAACGCGCCCATGATTCTTTTGATATTGTGTGCGTACATGGGCGGTGGAGATCATTTCCCACCAGGTGGCCCAATTGCTCGTTTGCCGGCCTATGCTATAAAAAACCTGTGTATGGTGTGTACGTGATCGCTATCAAGTCGAGTACACAAATTATCCTTCCCACCAGACTCTACTAACTTGTACAACTGTATTGTGATGGACAATGGCTTATGTCCCTAACTCCATGTCATAAGACAAGTAAATAGATAGATACTAACTCTTTATTATACGCACAACAACAACAAAAACAGAAAACAGCTTCATAATAAATGTGCCACAAGTGGCCTTATCACTAAAAGTGATCTCTTCCAGGCAACCATTGGATGGAGAGGAATAATATAAAAGCAATAGACGGGGTGTACAATAAAGGGGCAATATTAATAAAATACTAATACAATATTACTTAAAATTAAATAGATAGTGTAGAAGAAATGGGAGGAATAAAACACACTATGTATACAACGTGTTATAGAAAGGGGCGGGCAAATTTAAGCAATGTATAGTGTAGGGTATTAGTATTTTATCTCCCATAGTACCAAATCCGATTGCATTGCTTGGACAATAATTATAGAATTTTCTTTTTTATCGAATGAGTAACATGTCGATATCGACTTTCAACTTTGGACAACACTAAATAATAAACAATTATACTATAGACCTCCTTTTATTTAATTATTTTATAATTAAAAAAACATTAAACAATTGTCACATGTCAATATTTATTTGACGCAATCAGTTCGGCAATTTCTGATTTTATGAAGTACGATTACGAGTTCAAAAAATATGTTGTATTTGACTAAAACAAGTATTATGTGTTGGTATTTTGTGTTGGTGCAACTGATAATAGCTTATAAGACGCTCGTCGACTGTTTTAAGCTAAATTCATAGATGGATGACCCGACAATGAAATCTTTAAAATACTTCAGAGGATGGTACCTATATCGTCTTCAGCAAACAGTCTCTTTCAGGTATTTTGTGTTTAAATTACAAGTTACGTACGTATGTCCGTAGAATTACGTAAATCTTATTCAAGTTTATTAAAAAGTGAGTGTCATTCATTATAATTAATAGTGATGTCACCAATCTTATCGATCTTAATAAACGAATGATTAAAATTAACGTAAAATTTTAGGATGTCTTGGTTTGAAATGATCTGGTACATAGGTACTTACTATAAGGAGTGTGTAATGGCCCTAAAATATGACCACACCTTTCTGTAACACGTTGTATAATACTTACATAAAAAAATATGATACACATATGATTATTACTATGAATAATATAACGAAAAAGGAAATTTAAGATGGTGGCAAAAATAAGCTACAACGAAGAGACTGAACTCAATGAAGACATCCTAGTATCCTACTTCCTGCTAATATTATACATGTAAAAGTATGCTGTAGACAAAACTGTCTACAAGTGGTAGAGGCACGCTGTCTACAGCATGAATAGGCCGGCTCGATCGCGTTGCTATCACTGTCTCACAGTAAACTGACGTGAAGAAACAGCTTGCTGTTGTATTTCGTATGCCTCGACTGCCTCGGTGGCGTAGTTGTAATGCGTACGCGTTACGATTAAGCTAACACTGAGGTCTCGGGTTCGATCCCCGGGTCGGGTAAAGTGGTATAGGGTTTTTCTATTACGAAATGCTCAGTATCAGCCCGGAGTCTGGAATTTGTGCCCGGTATGGCGATAGCCTCACCCCCTATCACATAGTGGGACGGAGATACGCTCGGCGAAATGTGGGTGTCCTAGTTACACCTCTGCCTATCCCTTTGGGGATTACAGGCGTGAGTGCCTATATGAGTGAGATATCCGGAGGCCCATCCCCATCCTGATCCCTCAATTACCGCTTTCCTTTAAAGTTGGCAACGCGTTCATGATTCTTTAGGTTTTGAGGATGTTCATGAGCGATGGAAATCACTTACCATCAGGTGACTCACTTGTTTGTTTGCCGGCCGCTGCTATAAATACAAAGTTTAGACGTTTGTGAGTTTGAATGTTGGTTAATAAATTACGCCGTAACGGCTGAATGAATTTGGAGTGCAATTTAGCACCTAGGTAGACTATGATCTGGATTAGGATATAAACTACTTTTTAAAATAAAGATATAACTATTAACTACATATTGTGAAATTAAAGTAAAGAATATAAACTCATACAGCGGTATCTTAGAAATGTTTCTAGAAAGTTGTCATGTTAGAGTCACATTGCAAGACACAAGGGTGGTAAGCGTGGTGTGGATCGATACTGACCGCTCAGTTGAACCTAACCTTTGGTATAATGTTATAAGTTATTTTTAATGGCACGCCAAGAAATGGTTGTGTTGTTCTTTATAAGCTCGCGATTGATCGTTATTTTTATAAGCAGAGCTGTATGATATCAGTAGATATTATACAAAGTCACACGTTCACAGTTTATGGATTTGTAGGTATAATTATAACGTATTCGTATAATAGGGTAGTTTCCTATATTGAATTGTATACATTATTTTATAAGCAACAGAAAATGATACGCAAAAGAAACCCTTTTATTAAAACACAATCAAAATTGGTTCAGAAATGTGCCCGCAGTTATGATTTTAAATGTTGGTATGAGGAAAAGTGGGTGCGTAGTAGGGATATCTCATTATCTCGCGCGCGTGGTCCAGAATGAACATTTTACACAGTGACGTCAAAGTTTGCGTCGTCTGTCATTTGACAATTACCCCTTCTACAGGATTTGAATGGCTTCTAACTTATTTATTTTTGGTCCGATTTATAAAATTCTTTCTGCCATAGATTGAGTAACGTATCTTATTGATTTAAATAATAAAAAAATCTAGTCAACTACGTACGCTATTTGTACTATTAACGATGTGTCAAACTTACTACTTAGTTTATCATTTCGTCAATTATTGTACTTACTCGTACATACATACGTATACCCACTCACCCCTTTAATCCCAGAAGTAGTAGGCAGAGGTGTTATCAGAATACCCACATTTCGCCAGCTTATTTCCGACCAAGATAGGGGGCGCGCCTATCGCCATAAGCCGAATATAAATGCTTATAATTTGTACGGTTCAAAACACAATTGACGCCATTAAATTTATTGTCATCGAAAAATAACAGGTGACGTTGTAAAAAAGGACGCAATTTATAAAAAGGATCCCTTAAAATGGACAGTTTGTCATTTCAAATTTTTTGACGTATTGTAAAAATAACCTGTTTTGTAAAATTCGACGAGGTGCACAATTTGTTTAGGTATTGGTGGAATAATTTAGTATTTATTTGTAGAGCCACGCTGTAGATACTTTTGTCTACAGCATGTATGGGTCGGCTCGTCCGGGTCATTACCACTGTCTCACAGAAAACCGGCGTAAAGTAGCAGGTTGCTGTTGCGTTTCGTACGGTGAGTGAGATATAACTTTGAAGAACTTTGCATTACAAAACACTGCGTGGTATTGTACTGCGCTCATCACCCCAAGCATTGTGTCTATGCCCCAAGACAATAATGTTATGTCTCATAATGCCCATTAATTGCACTGGCTTCAATGTCCTTCAAACCGGAAGACCGGAACCGGAACCGTTGCTTACATACTGCTGTGGTAGGTATCTCGTATGCGAGATGCTGTCTGGGTAGGTACCACCGCTTTATCCACTTCTTCCGCTAAGTAGCAGTGTGAAAGCGCTATTGTTTTTCGGTTTGAAGGAAATTGATGGCAGTGAAATTGCAAGGCTTTATGAGACTTAACATTTGCAGTCTAGTGTCATGCAATATTGTGTCTGTTTATGGGCTTGCTTGGCGTTTAGCATCAGACGAACGACCTGCTCGTTTCGTCATTCAGGCTAGTAAAAAAAAAATGCCTCCTATACAGGGTATATCCTACACATACCTACTTATCTTTTGTGGAAAAATATAAAACATATTTTTTTATGTTGTTTACACCGCCATTACTTATAAAACGAAATTGAATTTAATATAATTGACAGCGGGGAGCCCATCAGAAACAAATTGCTCAGAGATAAAAAAAACTCCGTTATCGTTTTACCCTATATACTCGAATACCTACCAGCCACAGCCTCCGTGACGCAGAGGGCGAGAAGGCCATGGGTTCGATTCCCGCACCGAGACAAAAAAAATGTGTGATCTACAAATATTTGTTTTGGGTCTGTATGTTTGAGTCGTTTGAGAGAGGTTGACGTCGGGCGGGCGTCCGGTCATAAAAAATACAAGCCAAATCTTTCTGTAAAAAGCGTTAAAAACACGTTGCGCTAATCCCACTGCGAGTGGGATAAGAACAGGTGGAAGATGAACTATACTCGGATATTTACCCTTCTTTAAATGTTTTTATTTTCTATTCTTAAAGGTTTGGACTAGATGACGATAAGTCAGTCAAGACACAAAGCAATCGGCACATGGCGCACTCACATATTAAATAGTTTTCATTATTGAAGTGCGAAAATATTCTCATTATTTTATTTATAAACCTGTATTTTAACAAGTAAGGAGTACTCAACCTTTCAACTCATTACGGGGCAATTAAGTAGCACTGAATACCTTGAAAATAAAAATGCTCAGACTCAACAAAAAATTCATCTAATTAGACAAGTTCAGTTTAAAATTTCACGAATATCTGAATTTTAAATATTTTACTTTTTGAATTGAGATTGCTGGGACGGTTGAGTGAAATAATTTTATTATGAATACTAAAATAATGAGTCAAAAGTTTTTAGTCTAATTACATAACTCTTTATAAAACCTTTATCTAACCTTCATCTATGTATGGGGTCAATACAACACGTTTATATAAATGTGTTTTGTTAGTTTTACAACCGGCTTGAAGTCAATTGAACGTTTTTTATTGGTATATTTTATTATGTTCATAGCCTTTTCTTACCACGTTTTTATTTTTTTAATAGCATAGCCCGGCAAATTAGCAAGTGGGTCACCTGATGATAAGTGATTGCTAACCTCCCTAGTACTCCATATCAGAAGAATCATGGGCACGTTGCCGACCTTACAGGAAAGGGATAAGGGATTGGGAAGGGGAGGGGATTTGAGCCTCCGCACTCGCCATACAAAAGCAAGCTGCTAGTTTACGTCGGTTTTCTGTGAGACAGTGGTAACAACAGCCAGGTCGAGCCGGCCCAAAGTTTCAAACAGTTTTGTCTACAGCATGGCTCTATCACATGCTATACAGTCCATAATTGTTATCTTTCAGTCGTTTTTCACGAAATGTTACACGTAATTAATACATCCCAAGGAAACTGTATATCTGATGAATCTTCACCAGAATTTTGAAGATATGAAAAATCTAGAACCCGTATAAGGCCAGCGTAAGGCCTAGCTACTATTATTGTAGGATAGTATAAATTAAGACAGGGCTATTAAAAAAAAAATACAAGCACAGTTATGTTCCAGTTTGAAGACGTTGAACTCAGTGAAATTACTAGGCATTTTGAAATAAAACTAGTTTATACGGATTTTATCGCGGTTTAATTTTTATTTTAGTCCCGACGTTTCGAAAGCTTTTCAGCCTTCGTGGTCACGGGAGAGACTGAGGTGTAGGTCGTCTCGAAAAGTTAATGTTACAATGGCTACCTTCATTTTAAAATAATACATATATTTCCAATTATTTAAAAAAGTTAGTTGACACTAGTCCGATCTACGCAGAAAGAGCTCACGGTATCTTGAGGTCTGGCAGTTGGTCTTTTGGGTTCCGATTTAATTAAATGTATAATTGGATCCCAGGCTTGTGCAAGCTTCCAACCATCTTCTCTATTGAAATTTGGGTGTTTCTTAATTTCAATAGCCTCGCGAATCATCCTAGGTAGGAATCGGTGTTCTTTGGCAAGGATTTGTGGTTTGTCAAATCTAAGGTAATGTTTGGAGCCTTCATCTGAATGTTCAGCAACTGCAGACTTCGTAGAGCGTCGGTGTTTAACATCAGCTATGTGTTCTGTTACGCGGGTCCCTATGCTTCTTTTAGTTTGTCCGATAAACCGCGATAAAATCCGTATAAACTAGTTTTATTTCAATGTGTAATATTCGCGTAAACCTAAGAAATCATTACTAGGCATTATTAGACTTAACAACTTATATCTCGGGGTGACGAACGCAGTCCAGTGCCATGCAGTGCTTTATAATACAAAGTTCTGTGTGCCGTTGATTCTGTTTATGGGTAAGTGCAGTGCTTGTCATCAGGTACTCATTCAAGCTCATAAAAAAAGGTTTTCACTGTTCAACAGTAAAAAATATTTATAAATTAATAAATTTTCCTATAGTCCTTTTATACCCTCATCATAATAAAGTATATAAAATTAAGGCAACAATGTAAAATATGTGCGGCCTTCGTTCATCTGTCAAGGTAAGGATCACAGGCGCGTTGAATTCAGGATTTCATAAATTAAAACGGATAATGAACGTCCGCTTCTAAAAATATATGAATTTATAACAAACGACGCTTTAATCCGTTTAAAAAATGGAGAGTGCTTTAACACGTCCTATGTTTGACCTCTTTGACAATCTCCGTAGCACAGTGGACGAGTAGTCGACTATGAAAGTTGAGGCCGCAGATTCGATCCCCGCACCGAGACAAATATTTGTCTGTTTCACAAATAATTGTTTCGGGTTTCCCGTAGTTCTTTGATACCCACGACACAAGAGTCGTATCTTACTGTTGGGTCAGGGCTACGTGTGTGACTGTTGGGTGTTATTTTATGTTATTATTTGTCTTATATACAGCTAGGTGGTAGGTGCCTCGTATGCGAGAGGCCGTCTGGGTTGGTGCCACTGCTTTGTCTATTTTTGCTATCAAGCAACAGTGTGTAAACACTGCTGTGTTTCTGTTTGAAGGGCATAAAGCCAGTGCAATTACGGGATATTATTATAACATTCTATGTCTCGGGGTGACGAGCGCAGTTCAGTGCCATACAATGCTGTGTAACACAAAGTTGTTTTTGGGCGTGACGCTTATCATCAGACGAGCGTCTTGCTCGTCCCGTCATTCAAGCTAATAAAAAAAATGGGTGTAAATGTCTGTGGAATTCGGTTTTTTGTTTGAAAGCTGATTTAATCGAGTTGGTTCAGCCCTTTAAAATTACATATGTTTTTCTAATTGAAGTTGGGGTTTATAACAGTTAGGTTATTACTTCGAGCCTATTCACTTCACCTCCTAAAGGGCAGGCAAAGATGAAAACAGTGCACCCACGTCATAATGAACTTTTTTCCTTACACGATGTTTTAAATGGCGAGACTGTTGCCATATTGGAGCGCCTTGAACTCAGTACCTCTCGATTATACTATTCTAGAACTTGGAATCTCATACAAGAACCATAATTTTCTAAAACCATCATTAGATAGATAGATAAATAGAATATTCTTTATTGTACATCAAATAAAGTAGGTAGCTTATAAACGAGAATCATACAGTAAGGGTGATACAATAGGCGGTCTTATCGCAAACATTAGTCTACTACCCACCGATTCTAAAGTTTTTAAAAGCATTTTTGTATAAAATTACTAGCTTTTGCCCGCGGCTCCGCCCACGTGAATAGACTTTTCCGAAATTAAACGTAGCCTATAACCGTCTCCAGGGTCCCATCTATCTCTACATCAAAATTCATCAAAATCAGTTCAGTGTTTTAGGCGTGAAAGCGTAACAAACAAATATATATATACATATATATATATATGTTTATGTTTTTCATAAAAAGTATCCTATGTTACTTCTTATACCTCCAAGAATATGTGTACAAAGTTTCATGATGATCGGTTAAGTAGTTTTCGCTTGAAAGCGTAACAAACAAACTTACATTCACATTTATAATATTAGTATGAAGTATGAAGTATGATTATTGAGTAAAATATTTTTACCATGGTAATTTAAAATAACTTAATTATTCGGGCACTTTATCAAAAAGCATAAGCTTGTTTGGTAAAATAAAAAAATATCTTTAAGATTGTATCGGTCTTTTCGACCTGCAGTCACGGAACTTGTTAAACAAAATCGATTTCACATGAAACGTTTGCGAGCCCTGCCCATTTGTCAAGCCGACTCAAGCCACAAGCGTGTTCGATTTAGGCTTTCATAATTTATGAACTCTTTTGTGGCCGTGTTTATCGTATGTGACAGACACGGTTTATAATATATTGTTGGGGTTTTGAACTTTTGGATTTATTTTTTCAGGTTCTATTTGCTACGATGTTCGGAAAATTATAATTATCGCCGAAAAGGTAATGATGGTATACAAAGGAATTCATACACCTGAAAAACTCATCAAAGAACTTAAAATAACATCCAAAATCCATAAACGCAAGATATTAAAATGAAGAATGCATTTTAAAATACATTAACCTAATCACACAAGAGCTTTAACACACGCGATCAACGCTATGAGAAATTGCTTTAACATCACAATTTTCCCCATTACTGGAACGTGTGCACTTGAGTTAACGAAGTTTTCCTTCGATAGGGCGCAGCACTATTGTCGTGAAATTGTTAAAAAACTACGCAAAAATCGATTCATTCCTTGTTGCTTTATTTCTATAACTCGATGTTTTACTGCATATATGAGACTTTTGTGCCTGGCAGTAAACATTCGGATAAAAATTTTGCGTTCGATTTTTAAATGTATTCTTATTATTTTTCCATTGAGCATCGAATATCGACCAATCATTTTGCCAGTTATTCAGCTTCAAATGATTTAACCAGGATTGATTTCGATATTCAACCGACTACAAAAAAGAGGAAGTTTTGTGTTTTTATGTATGTTAAGATATCGTTGGCAAGCTTGGATCGATTTTGATAATAAGAATTATTATGGATGAAAAAGGATGGTATCCTCAACAATTGCATTTGATGGTTATTTTTAGTTTTGGCTTTACGTATTTTATCGAAATGTCTAATAATGTGTCCTTTTTTAAACAAGAGAGTTTTTATGAACACTATGTGGTTGCAGTTAATGAATGAACGGAAACGGGGAATCTTTGATGAGTTCAAAGAGCTAGGCAGAAGTTCTCAACAGTAAGGTCTACAATGAACTTTAAGTTACCTGGTTTAATCGACAAGACAATTAGCTATGTTTCTAGAAAATATGTTCGGCTGTTTAAAAGTTACACACAGCTAAACGGTATGGCCGATGATGCAACTACTGAATAGATTTCGTTAGCGATGTGCCTTAGATCATCTTTCGTAGATGAAAATAAATAAATAAATACACCCAACAGTCACGCACATAGTCTTGACCCCACACTAGGTATCGTATCAAGAACCTTATTGTATCGTGGGTATCTATCTAGAACTACGAGGGACTACTGAGTGTTGTGGGACCCGAAACAAATATTTGTGGATCACACAAACATTTGTCGCGGTGTGGGAATCGAATGCACGGCCTCACGCTTCGCAGCCGGCTACTGGCTAACTGCGACACGGAGGATGTCAACTAGCCTAACATAATTTTAAACATTTGTGTTTAAAAAGTACATTCGTTGCGCCATAGACCTCGGAAATTGTCTTATCTTGGGTTTGAGGTGTGGCTGCGCCATAATATGCGTGTAAGTGGATATTCGCCCGTATATCCTAAGAGCCACACTTTACAAAGACGGTTGCATTTCACATTTTATACATATTTCTAACTAGGTACAGAAGGCAAGCCTCTCGACATCTCAAAGGAGTAAGCCAAAACCAAACAAATCAAATTTCCCAAAGCTATTGCTGCTGACAAAGGATAACTTGACCAGAAACTCGAATCCAGATATGACATAAATTCGAATACTGGCCAGTTCGTGCCTCTTATTTTTCCAATATAAAAACACAAACACAATTAAGATTTCCGATGGTTGCGTACAGCGTTAGATGCGAGCGGTAGTGAGGCCGTCGCCTGATAAAGCCCTCATGAAAGTGACGTTGTGGAATGTCCTGCCATAGATTACACGGTGTCACTGACGCGATCATCGGAATTTTCCCTTAAGTATGCTGCCAATAGACCAAAGATGGGATTAATAGTGACCCCGACTATCTATATGGCCGGCGTGAAATTGGTAATTTCACCCAGTCCTTACGCTTCCCCTCTCCCTTTAGTCGCCGCACAGCTCTTCACCCACGCTTATGACAATTTCAGAGCGGCCATAAATATTGTCGAGAGTTCGACGTATCCTTTTTTGGAATAAGTAAATATTGAAAATATATTTTCAAAATAAGCTTTTATTGGTCGCTATTTTAAATTTAGTATGATGTCATTTTATTATTTACTTTATACTTTTTAATTTTATCCAGCAACTAGCTTTTGCTCGCGGGTCTGCCCGCGTGAATGACCTTTACTACGCGTGAATGAACATTTACTAATTTTGACTTACACATATTAAACAGGTTACTTCATGGAAGGGTCCATAAGGCAAAAGAGGTTTAGGTAGACCCGTGACGCGATGGGATGACGAAATTAAAAGAATTGCTGGTCAAAACTGGCTACAAGTAGCCACTAATAGGGACGAATGGATGTCTTTGGAGGAGGCCTTCACCTGTAAATAAGGGGTTCTTGCCAAACATTGATACACTAACTATTTATTTAATTTTTTTACACTATTGTTATAATAAGTTGTTATAAGTACTAACATAAAACTGTTTTCCCTTTTTAATTTTTTCAATGTAACGGCGAGAAATAAAAGGCTTATTTTTTTATTTTTTTTTATATTAAACAGGTGAAGTAATATTGTTGTCAGTGGTAACGCCATGCTGTAGAGAGTTTTGGTGTAAGTGGCAGAGCCACGCTATAGGCAGTTTTGTTACAGCATAAACGGGCCAGATCACCCGGGTTATTACCATTGTCTCACAGAAAATCGACGTGTAGTAGCTTGCTGTTCCGTTTCGTACGGTGAGTAATAATCCGGAGGTCAAAATCCCTTTCTCCTTCCCAATCCCTTAATCATCCCTTTCCTTTCAGGATGGCAACGCGTCCATAACTCTTCAGGTGCTGTGGGATGTTCATGGACAATGGAGACTGTAGTGTATAGCTATTGAGGGTACCTACACTATCAAGAAATGAATTGATAGTGGCATTAGATAAGAATAAGGATGACATCTACGTCAGATGGCACCGTATAAATACGCTCGCCACGTAGGATTACAGTTCTCTCCCGACTGGCGAGGTACCCATAACTGAGTGTTATACGTGTGGTGTGAGACAGGACTGGGTGCAGGGGTGGAGGAACCCAGGTAAAAACACTACAGACTAGTTAACATCAGTTGACCCACTTTTCGTTACCCGTCCTCTGCTATAAAAAAAAGGAAAGTGAAAAGTTTGAGATCCACTGGAGAATAACAAAGCTTAATTAGTTTAACCGGCGCTTGGTACTGACCGTACGCAGTGTTTAAATATTCAATGGGGGGATAATTGCTTACTACCCTCCGTTTGCATTAGCACTATGTTTGTGAAAGGTATGGGTAGTTTGTAGTTCTGTTGTATGGTGTTAATTAGACATGAGGATTTGTTATGGTGGAGAAACGACATTTACGTACAGCATTCTGCATATATGACTACCAGTTCATAGTCATCTTCGCAGTATTTTTTTTTTATATAGCATAGGCCGGTAAACTAGCAAATGGGTCACCTGATGGTAAGCGATCTCCACCGCCCATGTACGCCCACAATACAAAAAAATATATATGGGCGCGTTGCCGACTTTAAAGGAAAGGGATAATTAAGGGATTGGGAAGGGGAGGGGGATTTGGCCCTCCGTATATCCTCCACTCACCGTACGAAAAGCAGCAGCAAGCTGCTACTTTACGCCGGTTTTCTGTGAAACAGTGGTAACGACCCGGACGAGCCGGCCCATTCATGGTGTAGACAAATGTGTCTACAGCGTGGCTCTATTCAAAATTAATTGTATTATCGTAGTGCAAATATTGTAAATGAATTTTGAAAAGAGCAACGTTAGAGTTTCTTGTCCGTTCTTCTTAAGCGAAACAGCATTCCGAACTGGCGGTCGAGTTTAAATTTTACTGAATCTAAATGATGTATAACATTTTATGGATAAATATTTTCATTTCATTTCATTTCTGTGACGTCATGGTTTTCCTATATCGAGTAATCAAAATTGTGTAAATATATTTGAGTATTATAATATCATTTTTATATATAAAAGTTATGTTTCCCGAAATTGGATTTTGTGGCCGGTATAGTAAGGTTTGTTGGATAGTAACCCTGTAACATTTTAGTGGATGGAAATTAATACTTTTTGAATTTTGTTGCAGTTGGGTATGAAATGAAATAATTATTTTAACCGACAGCTTCCGTAGCGCAGTGGTTGAGTAGCCAGTTGTGAAGCGAGAGGCTGCGGATTCAAACCCACACCGATATAATGTTTTGTGATCTACAAATATTTGTTTCCAATTTGGGTGTTGTGGGACCGAAAGTTTCTCGTAGTTTCTGATACAGGTTAACCTAGTGTGGGGTTAGGACTACGACGTGTGTGTCTGCTAGGTGTAATTATTTATTATTCACCATTTATTTACTTACAATTTTCGTTTAAGTTTTCACAGACATATACAGTATATAAAAAAAACCCTGTTGGCCTTTTTTGGGTCGTGAAGATAGACATATAGACAGCTTAATAAAAATAATAAACAGAAGCGAGATATTATCCTTACACAGGTAACTTAAAAAATTAATATATTAAAAAAATACATCTGAATTTCTGTCTGTATTGACGAAACCGGGGGTGCGGCACGTTTTATGTACGTGGACGCCGCAACATGCTATCTCGCTCTGGCTCCAAGTCATCCCTCTGGCAGCAGTAATCAATCGAAAAACGGTTTACAAATAATAGATTAATTCAAATATAAAAATAAATATTTTTATAGCCAAATTTTTGTATGCGAGTTTGTTCATTACATTTGAATATCGATTCTGATATCACAGTTAAAACGCCCAACAGGGTTTTGTGTTACATATTGTATATGTATAGGCTTTTCTACGATATGTAGAAAAATGCCTCGGTGGCGCAGTTGTAATGCGTACGCGGTACGACTGTTGTGCTAAGGTCTCGGGTTCGATCCCTGGGTCGGGTATAAGTGATATTGCGTTTTTCTCTTACGAAATGCTCAATCTCAGCCCGGAGTCCAGAATTGTACCTGGTATGGCATAGGCTCCCCTACATCATGAGACGGAAATAAGCTCAGTGAAATATGGGTGTAATAGGGTAGTTTCCTATATTGAATTTTATACATTATTTTATAAGCAACAGAAAATGATACGCAAAAGAAACCCTTTTCTTAAAACACAATCAAAATTGGTTCAGAAGTGTGCCCGTAGTTATCACTTTAAATGTTGGTATGAGGAAAAGTGGGTGGGTAGTAGGGATATCTCACTATCTCGCTTGCACGCGTGCACCATAATGAACATTTTACACAGTGACGGCAAAGGTTGCGTCGTCTGTCATTTGTCAATTACCCCTTCTACAGGATTTGAATGGTTTCTAACTTATTTATTTTTGGTCCGATTTATAAAATTCTTTCTGGAATAGATTTTGAGTAACGTAACTTATTGATTTAAAAAATAAAAGAAATATAGTCAACTACCCTATTGTAACTTGCCTACACATACGGGGATTATAGGCGTATGTATGAAGAAAAACACATTAGAATCCTTATCACAATGATTTAAAGAAACGTGCCGTCTTACATGACAATGCTATTAGCGACGGAAAGTAAAAAGGAGGTATTCCCGGCACGACAAAAACGATTACAGTGAACGCTGATGGTGGAGATATCCACGCTGAACGCTCCCTGAGTTTTCCTTACTGGTGATTTACCTTAACTTACGTGAGTTCTCAATACGACGCGTGTTTTTTTGCTTTTTTATGTACTTACATTGATTTCTCCGCCAATTGTGGACCGATTTTGTTGGAAAAAAATTGACTCGATAGTGTTTAGCTGCGATGTGGTCCCATATAAATTTGGTTAAGATCTGGCGACGGAGACCGGAGTAAAAAAATAAAATTCCTCAACGGACCACAATACACTCGTCGCGATTGTGTTATTGTATTGGAATTTACATGCTATTGCTGTACATTGAAGTTTCTAAGTTTTGTTGAACGTTATGTTATAAGAGTTAAGTGAGCTTGAATGGAATTGTGATGCTTAACTAGAAAATTTGTTACAACAAAAAGTCAATGCTTATTTTAGATATAATTTCGAGTAAAAAACAAAAGTAATATTACTAATTTGTACGTAGTATGCATGTCGACGTTTCTCATTATTCAACTCATAAGGGGAGAAAGGAAGTTACCCCAGAGAAGACTTTCATACGAACGAAGCTGCGAGGGAAATCTAGTATTACAATAAAGCTAGCGTCACACGATTCTATAGATCGGTGCCCCAATATAGCCGACACTACTGACGCGACATTCGCGTCATCTAGCTGTAAGGACTCCACGAGATAAGTTATATTCCAATGTTATTGTGCTTAGTCTACAGAATGCGCAGAATATACATATTAACAATAGAAAATGAATATTTTTTTGGTATATTAGTTTTGAACTTCATCTTACGAGACAAATGAGTAACTAAATTCTAAATTAGAAAGTCGGAGAGGAATTCAATTTTAATACCTAATAGGCTCGCGTTTGGCTACTACCACGCCTGATAGTAAGCGATGTGGCCTAAGATGAAGCACGCTTGCCTAGCAAAAAACGATTCACTCGCGACTTGAAGACACCCAGATTATATTTATCGGGGAACAAAGACTCCGGCAACTTGTTCCACAATTTGGCAGTCCGTATGATGAAGGTGGAGGCAAAGCGTTTGGTGCGCGTTTTGGGAATGTCTACCATGAATGGGTGGCGTTTTGCCGTGTCTCTGGTCGTCAGATGATGGAATGGGGAGGAGGGAATCAAATTATGCGGTTCCGCTGCACACTCTCCAGAATGCAAAATTCCTTTAGTATTTTAAACTACATTAAATATTGTCGATGGACTGTTATCCTGATACGATTTAGCTTAACGCCTTAGGGATTACCAGATTTGGCAGAAACATACTCGCTTAGTCTTACAGTGACTTAGGCTCAAAGGAATCCAAAGCTCCAGGAAAGATCAGGATCAATTTTGATACGTAACACATTAACTTAAATGTTGCCAGTTTAGAAAAAGAGTTCGTAGAATCAAGATAATTTATTTTAAAAATAAATCTCTCATACTTTTAAAAGGGCTTATCGAGCATTCGAGTGTACAAATAAAATAAGTATTTATGCTCCTTAAAATGTAGAGTTTTATAGCGTCAATAAAACACTAACCTCTTTGTCTATCATACGCGTTGATGCATTCGCTAGTTTGAAACTGGCTGATGAGGGCTGTCTTGCCAACTCCTGGGGCACCCACCATTGCAACCCGGTGACATGCCACTGGTCGCCGCTCTGTAGTCTCCGGGGCTGACTGGGCGGGGGAAGACGGGGCTAGGCTGCCGGAACGCGACCGCCGACGACGGAACGAATCGCCGCGGTTCACTATGCCTGTGGAAGAAGGGGTTTATTAATTGAAGTGCTTTTGGATTGGAAAATTTCTAAGTATTTTGATATTTCATTTACGAAGTATATTCGTGTTATTTTTAAAAAACAAAGTTCTCAATTTGTCTGTATATGTATTTTTTGTGTTATTGGAATTTGTGCCTGGAGGGGGCGATAGGCTCGCCACCTATCATATCATATGACAGAAACAACCTCGACGAACCATGGGTGCAGCACTAGTGGCACCTGTGCCAACCTCGTCCGGCATACAGGCGTGTCAATCATACTAATATTATAAATGTGAATGTAAGTTTGTTTGTTACGCTTTCACGCGAAAACTACTTAACCGATCATCATGAAACTTTGTACACATATTCTTGGAGGTATAAGAAGTAACATAGGGTACTTTTTATAAAAATAATATCTATTTATTGTTACGCTTTCACGTCTAAATCACTGAACCGCTCTTGATGAATTTTGATGTAGAGATAGATTCCCATCTACCCTGGAAACGGTTGTAGGCTACGTTTCATTTCGGATAAGTCTATTCACGTGGGCGGCGCCGCCATCAAAAGCTAGTATTATATAAATATTAAAAACGTTGGTATTTGTAATGTGAAGCAAACAATTATATCAAAAATATTTTCTTTTCTCCCTACATACCTGTACATTTGCTAAAAAAATATTGGCTACATTTCAAATAACATTATGTGACAAAATATGTAGAAAATAACAGTATAGCTACGGCTGTCTAAGAGCGAATAGTTCGGAGAAAAAACACTTCCAATTAAATCACTACGACTGAGTCATTGGCACGTTTCCATATGGAAAATTTGTTGGAAAACAATAATACTTAGGTATAGGTAATGTTGATAGCAGCTATAGCTCATCGGGGAATGATACGGACTGTCGAGATGAAAGTCACAGGTTCGAAACCAGCCCCAAGAGCTTGCACCGCTGACTATCTTACTTCCGTATTAACGTTACTATGAGACCTCATAGTGAGTGTGATCACATAGAGACGATTTCTCTAAACGTCATTGGTTAGTTTTTGGCGTTAAATCAAAACAGACCAATCAGGTACATAGAATTGGACACTTGGCAAATAACTTACTTAAGTGTTGTTTTTGAATACGGGCCTAAGTTACGTATTACTGGACTATTCCAAATAATAATATAGTAAAATTTATAGTTGCCCAGTGTATTTTGATGATGCTATGTATGTTATGTATAAAATAAATACACCCAACAGTCACACACATAGTCCTGACCCCACACTAAGTTGACCTGTATCGTGGGAATCAGGAACTACGAAGGACTTGCGGTCCCACAACACCCACCCCCTAAACAAATATTTGTGGATCACACAAACATTTGTCTCGGTGCGGGAATCGAACCCACGGCCTCTCGCTTCGCAGCCGGCTACTCGCCCGCTACGCCAAGGAGGCTGTCAAATTTATAAATTAGTTGATATGATTTCTATACATAAGTTTCTTTATTTTGTACTGACTTGTCATAAGCGCTATTTGATTTATTTATTTATTACACTTTATATACAAGGAGTATAAAGGCGGACTTAATGCTAAAAGCATTATCTTCCAGTCAACCTTTGGGTGGTGCAGATATGTATAAGGTAGGTGCAAAGAAAAGACGACAGGATACACAAATAACACATGAGTATCAATAGATATAAATATACATATGCATAATAGATACACGAATAACAATAAAATAAAATATATAAATATATATAAGACAACTAATGATACATAAAAATACATATTATATATGCTATAATAAAAGTAAAAAAATAAATATATATTATAAATAATCTAATGAGTTGATTCTGCCACCTCACTCAGCAGTAGCTGCCGAACTCTAATTAATCATTTTAATTGCCTACATGATTAATAAACTATTTCATTTCATGATGTATTCATTGTGAATTATCGCTTGCTATAACGGTGATGGAAACATCGTGTGGAACATCCATACTTGAGAATATCTCCAAAAAAGGATTTCGAAAGTAAAGTCTGCCAATCCTCATTAGGCCAACGTGGTGGACTAAAGCCGAACCCCTCTCATTCGTGGAGGAGGCTCGTGCCCAGCAGTGTGACAGTTTAATACAGGGCTGATATTATTATAGGCAATGTGAAATAGAATTAGGAATACGCCAATATTATTCAAAGTATTTTTTTATGTCATAGGCCGGCAAATGAGCAAGTGGGTCAAGTGGTAATATGTCGATATTCGATTTGCAACTTTGTCTCACTCCAAATTTAATTTTATACCTATTCAGCATTGTTATTCTCGCTCACCCACTTCACTTCGTTTATAGGGATGTGATCGATCTTATCGATCGTAATAAACGAGTGATTAAAATAAGCGTGAAATTTTAGGATATCTAATCTAATCCGGTACACACTCACTGTCAGTAACGACCCTCAAAAAAAATCAATGTTTTGCCGGATATATAACGTGTTACAGAAAGGTTTGGTCTTACTTCATGTTACGTTTTCCGGGCCTGTTCTGGCGTCAGGAATGCAAATGGGTGTAGGTCTAGAGATTAAAAACTAATATTAGAGTAAACCCACAAAATTATAATTACCATAGTTGCTATATAACAAAAACAGAAGTCTTTAATGACCAGATTTCATCACTCAATTTGTAACATCTTTTGTGCCAAATGACTGGTTAGTCCGTAACATGTATTTTTAGCTATAATGTTTAGTATATTTTATAAACTTTGATATACGTGCGCGTAAGGGCCAGCGCATACCTTTCGGAAAATTACTCGCACATGCCCGCGTTTATTTCTACTGATATTTATAAAATTGTAATGACTGCCTCGGTGGCGCAGTTGTAATGCGTACGCGTTACGATTGAGGCTAACGCTGAGGTCTCGTATTCGATCCCCGGGTCGGGTAAAGTAGTATTGGGTTTTTCTATTACGAAAAGCATTTATCAGTATCATCCCGGAGATTTTATTTTTTATTTTTATTGCATAGGCCAGCAAACGAGCAAGTGGGTCACCTGATGGTAAGTGATCTCCACTGCCCATGTACGCCCACAATACCAAAAGAGTCATGGGAGCGTTGTCGACCTTAAAGGAAAGGGATAATTAAGGGATTGGGAAGGGGAGGGGGACTTGGGCCTCCGGATATCTCACTCACCGTACGAAACGCAGCAGCAAGCTGCTACTTTACGTCGGTTTTCTGTGAGACAGTGGTAACAACCCGGACGAGCCGGCCCATTCATGCTGTAGACAAAATTGTCTACAGCGTGGCTCTACTTCGAGTCTGGAATTTGTGTCCGGTATGGCGATAGGCTCGCCCTCTATCACATCATGGGACGGAGATACGCTCGGCGAAGTGTGGGTGTACTGGTTACACTTCTGCCTACCCCTTTGGGGATTACAGACGTGAGTGCGTATGTATGTATGTAGTTCGGATAGGTACTTTGTCTTGTTTTTTATTACTAAGTATACTCCAATAATCATGACCATTTAATCTCTGCGCTCATTCAAAAAAGCCACAACACTATAAAGCGCGGCGGTTGTCTGGACGAATGGACCAATTTGAATATTTTTGTTTTTGTTTGAAAGCTGGCTTAATTAAAATGGTTACGAAACATTTTAAGATTTATTCAGCCATTTAAAAGCTACAGATTGTTTTCTAATTGATATCGCGCATTTGGCGGTTAGGTTATTTAAATGTCATCGGCAATTTCCCCGCTCGTACAACAAAGCTACTTCATGCAAATTTTTCATGAGATAGCGGTACTAGCCCGGTAGAGCCGGCTCATTCAAGCTGTAGATAAAACTGATACGCGACGTGGCGTTACCACTTAAAAAACTGCCTCGGTGGCGCAGTTGTAATACGTACGCGTTGCGACTGAGGACTCGGGTTCGATCCCCGGGTCGGGTAAAAGTGATATTGGGTTTATCTATTACGAATTGCTCAGTATCAGCTCGGAGTCTGGAATTGTGTCCGATATGGTAATAGTGTCGCCTCCTATCACATCATGGGATGGAGATACGCTCGGCGAAATTTGAGTGTACTGGTTAAACCTCTGTCTACCCCTTCGGGTATTACAGGCGTGAGTGCGTATTATTCTTATTAATAAAAAACTTGTACAATCTAGACGAGTTTGTAAATCTAGAATCTACAGTTAAAACGCTCCTATCAATCTATACTGTTCGTATGAACCCAGACGTACAGACACAAATATTTATAGATTTGACATACGTTGCCGAATGCTTCCGACACGGTTGACGTCAAATATTTTACAATAGATATTGCATCACGACTCTCAAGAGTGGGTGTATGTACACTGGACTGTGCTGCGTACGTGAGAAGGGAAGGCGTGGCTACAATGTGGTCTTTTTAAAGTGAACACTTCTTTTGGCGCACCGCACACAGATTCTTCCGTAGGTAGTAAGTTAGGCTGATCCGTTAGGCTCTGAGGTGAAAGGCTCGATCGGGTGAACTCGGGACCGCCGAGAAACAGAATAGAATAGATAGAATTTGTTATTTTTGACTTTTCAGTTTTTATTTTGAAGTTGGTTTCTAAGTTTTGTTAAACCTTATTTAATTATTTATTAAGGTTTAATAAATGTTATAATGCTAATAATTCATGTAAAACATTGTAGTAGAAATATTGTGGTATAGTTTTTTTTTTGTAGGTGTGAATATATTAATACCTATTATCAGCGTTTGTTTTGATGGAAACCAAGCCAAGCTACTGTATGAATTTTGCAAATTACATAAACGATTTTTACGCGACTTCTTTACTTTCTATGAACCGATGAGCACTTAGCATAATATACTTCCTTATTTTTTGTTTTTAAAACAAAGAAGTAGATTTGATTCGAACCTACTGTATCAACACAAAGTAAATACTTGCACAAATAATCTCAAGCATAAAGTCAAAGAAGCTGAAAGGGCGAAGGAGTATGCTTGGTATTTCACTTGGGGATTGAACCGCCTGAAATGAGGCGTAGGAAGAAAGTATTAGACGTGGGGGTTCGGGTCATAAAGCTTAGGTGGCGATGGGCAGGCCACTTGGTGAGACCTGAGGATGGCAGTTGAAGTAGAGCGGCAACGAAAGAAAGAAAAAAGAAACAAAGGGAAAGAAGCAGACTGTGATGATCGGGCAGATGACACACATGCAGATGTGTAGATGACATTGACAAAGTAGTGGGAATGCAGGGGCTTAGATCATATGAGGAGGCTGATTCCCATGAGTGGGTCGAGCTTAAGTGGGGATGGACAGGCCATTTGGTGAGACGTGAGAACGGTAAATGGAACAGAGGGGTGACGGAATCGTGGCTAAGGGAATGTAACTGTGATGGCAGATCATCCGACAGATGTCCAGATGACATTGCCAAAGTAATGGGAATGCACGGGCTTCGATTATAGGAGGAGGCAGATGCCCAACAGTGGGTCAAGCTTAGGCGGAGATAGGCAGCCCACTTGGCGAGACGTGAGGACAGCAGATGGAGCAGAGAGGTGACGGAATGATAGTCAAGGGAAAGTAACAGACTGCGATGGCAGATGATCGAGCAAATGTGCAGATGACATTTATAGAGGAGTGGGAATGCAGGGGCATAAATTAGAGGAGGCGGCTGATGTCCAAGAGTGGGTCGAGCTTAGGTGGGGGTGGGCAGGTCACTTGGCGGGACGTGAGGACGGCAGATGGACCAGAGCGGTGACTGAATGATAGTCAAGGGAAAGTAGCAGACTTTGATGGCAACTCATCGGGCAGATGTGCAAATGATACTGACAGGGTAGTGGGAAAGCAGGTGATGGGAAGAGGATTTCGATGGCCAGCAGTGGTTCGATACAGGCTGATATATATATAATTTCAAATAATGTATATGCAAGAATGTAAGTGTACAAAGTATGGTCTTAAACCCAATATAAATTACCCTAATACATTCTACTAACTTCCTTATTTTAACCTTCTATAAATATAAATATTCTTCACAGATTCTTTTAAGTTATTACATTTGAAGATATAAGTACTAATGGTAATGCAATTTATACATTTATGCTCAAATTTTACTCAAGTCCAACACTAAGAGAGCCATCAAAAATCAATCGCGCATTAAAACTGACTCATAAAATGAGTCACGAGTCATTTTAGTGCGCTGCAGTCGAGACGGTTCCGAGTGACGTCAATGCTCATGTTTACTAACATCTGCACCTGTTTTATGGTCACCCTACTTGTTTACGCACTTGCTAAATCTGGACAAAGAGTAGACACACCTTCGCCTTTAGAATTTCATGTTAATGTAAAGGGAAAATAAATTTATGAGGTGGAGTTTATTCTATAGGCATATGCTAAACGAGTGCATCCACGGCAGACTTGGTGTCCGCGACGTGGCAGATATACTCTAGGATTGTCACTTAAGATGGCTTAATCATGTTTTGAGGAAACCGCAGGAATACGTCGGTCGATAATGCCTGTGGCACATCATACCAGGGTACAATCCCGCGGATTGCTAAAAAAGCGCCGGACTGATGTATTAGAGGGAGAGATGAGTGCCAGTGGTCTCATTACTGAGGTCGCTCAAGGAAGGTGGACTCTGGCTCTAATCCGAGATAAGGGCAGGCAGAAATAATGGAACCCTATTACAGAGCTTACACCTTGTTTCTGTCTCTCTGTCCTTGAAAGAGCTCTTGGACCGTAATAAGTAAATTATAGTTTTTTATAGCATAGGCCGATAAACGAGCTAGTGGGTCACCTGATGGTAAGTGATCTCCACCGCCCATGTACGCCCACAATAACAGAGGAATCATGGGTGTGTTGTTGACCATAAAAGAAAGGGATAATTAAGGAATTGGGGAGGGGGATTAGGCCTCCGGATATCTCGCTCACCATACGAAACGCAGTAGCAAGCCACTACTTTACGTCGATTTTCTGAGTCAGTAGTAACCCGGTCGAGCCGGCCCATTCATGCTGGACATGGGCGGCAACCCTTAGTGCACAAATCAGACTCACGCTTGACCAGTTTTTTTCATTAATTCCCAAGACGCCTCTTCAACTATCACCATAATTCCACTCTATTATTAATACTTCGAAGGCTACATTTACACGTTTCAATTTCGTCCGGACATCGCAGTAAAAGAAGGGGTCATCGACATAAACTGATAATAAAATGCGAGTCCCAAACCGCTGCCTCGAGTGGCAGTAAACGTGACGATATTGCCACGAGAGCGTTTATTATCAACGTTGGCTTTATCACGTTAATTCTTAGATCAGAGATAGGAAAAATGGAGCAGTGGGTAGTAATTGCTTGGTGTTTACTATAGTGTATAGCTATTGAGGGTTTCGCCACTATCAAGTATGGCATAGTGTCTGTGTTTAAGTTTAATTAACACTTAATTTACATACAAACGCACTCACGCCTGTAATACCCGAAAAGGTAGGCGGAGGTGCAACCAGTACACTCACATTTCGTCGAGCATATCTCCGTCCCTTATGTGATAGGGGGCCAGCGTTCTGGACTAAGGCCTAATCCCTTTTGTTCAATACAGGAGGCCCGTGCTCAGCAGTGGGACATGTATAATACAGAGGGGCGAGCTCGAACAACTTTCGGAAAGGATTCGAATCGAGAACGAGAGCATTTGTATGAGTTTTCAAACAAATTTTTGACCGACAAACGCCCACAATACCAAAAGAATCATGGCCGCGTTGCCGACCTTAAAGGAAAGGGATAATTAAGGAATTGGGAAGGGGAGGGGATTTGGGCCTCCGGGTATCTCACTCACCGTACGAAACGCAGCAGCAAGCTGCTACTTTACGTCGGTTTTCTGTGAGACAGTGGTAACGACCCGGACGAGCCGGCCCATTCATGCTGTAGACAAAATTGTGTACAGCGTGGCTCTACCACTCGTAAAGTTTTCCACGTTTTCGAAAGTTGTTCGTGCTAGCCCCTCAGGGCTAGTATTTATCTGAAACATAGTGCCATCCACATTCGGTGTATTATACGTGTGAGTCACAGGCAGGGTCTAACTTTACCTAATCCGATTGAAATTAAACCGAGTGTCAATTCAGTTGAGTTTTAGCTTGACTAAACTAACCAAACTAAATACTGCCGTTCTCACACGTTGATTGGAAAGTTTGTAGATGGCAAGCAATGAAGGCACACAGTAAATAAATTATTGGAAAGTATGTCAAATGAAGTTGGTGTTTCTTTTTTAGGTTTAGCAAAAAAAGAACGTTATAGTTTCGTCACGTCCGTCTTACCGTCCGTATGTGCGTCACAGCCATTTTACTCGCATACTATCAGCACTATATGGATGAAATTTGGACGGTAGGTGTATTTTATGACTACACAAAGGTGTAATGAAATTAAGAAAATAAAAATGTTAGGTTGGCTCTCCATATACAACGTGTTACAAAAAGGTGTGGTCAAATTTAAGCAACGTTTACTGTTGCTAGGACATACCTAAATAAAGAATTTTCTTTTTCATCGAATCAGTAACATGTCTATGTTCGACTTGCAACTTTGGATAATACTAAATAATGAGTTTTTGTCTCACTCCCGCATTGTTACTCTCGCTCACGCGCTTTACTTAATTATAGGGATGTGATTGATTCTCTCGATTATAATAAACGAGTGATTAAAATACTTGTGAAATTTTTGGATGTCTAGGCTTTGACAAGATTCGGTATATAAACATTTACTGTCAGGTGTGGTTACATACACCTGACAGTAAATGTTTATATAATAATAATGTTTATTTAATATGGCCACACCTTTCTGTAACACGTTGTATATAACTGATGATTTTTCCATTGATGTGGTATCATTGGATGGCATATTTTCGGCTACACAATATTTATATTTTTATGAGTGTTAAAGCCACGCTGTAAACACTTTTGTCTACATCATGTATGGGCCGGCTCGTCCGGGTCGTTACCACTGTCTCATAGAAAATCGGCGTAAAGTAGCAGCTTGCTGCTGCGTTTCGTACGGTGAGTGAGATATCCGGAGGCCCAAACCCTCTCTCCTTCCCAATCCCTTTATTATTGTCCCTTTTCTTTAAGGTCGGCAACCCACCCATGATTCTTTCGGTATTGTGGGCGTACATAGGCGGTGGAGATCACTTACCATCACTTGCTCGGTAGCCGGCCTATGACGTAAAACTATTTAAAAAATCCTGGCTATGGAATTCTTCACTATGCGTGGTCCGACTCGCAATCAGCCGCTTTTTTAATTACATTTAAAATCTACCCGTGCTTCGGAAATTCCCACTATGTACTAGTATACTTTACTGTAATTTTAACAAGGTCTGTTCCGTTTACTCACTTTTTACGAGCAGTTGAGACCTTCCCCAGTTTTTATAATATTAATAAACTTCGAAAATGTTCGTTACCTTTGATGTTTAATTACGGATCTGTTTATTTTTTATAAGGAAGACATGTTACGAGAACATTTATTATCATTTTTTATATTTTATTACAATAGGTATAATATGACTAGCAGGGTGCTCGCACGATGGTTATTGCCACACCTTACCATAAATAATAACAAAACTAATGAGAGCCTTATATAATGCATTGGATTGCGCTGGTCACCCCAAGCCATAAGATGTTAAGTTTCATAATGCCAAGTAATTTCACTGGCTTCAATGTCCTTCAAACCGGGACGCAACAGTACTTATACTCTGCTGTTTGGCAGAGTATAAGTACTATATACTCAAAGCGAAATAAACAAAGCGGTGGTACCGTCACTTGATGTATTTAAGATTAGAGTGAAAACTGGTATCTCTCGTCGTTGTAGCTTATTTTTGCCATCATTTTAATTTCCTTCTTCATTGTATTATTACTATGCATACGCACTCACGCCTGTAATCCCCGAAGGGGTAGGCAGAGGTGTAACCAGTACACCCACATTTCGCCGAGCGTATCTCCGTCCCATAATGTGATAGGGGGCGAGCCTATCGCCATACCGGGCACAAATTCCAGACTCCGGGCTGATACTGAGCATTTCGTAATAGAAAAACCCAATACCTTATTACTATATATTAGTGTATCATATTTTTTATGTAAGTATTGTTTAAATAGTTTGTTTTATTCCTCCCATTTCTTCTATACTATGTATTTATGATTAAGTAATAGTAATTAGTATTTTATTATTATTGCGCCTTTATTGTACACCCCGTCTAATACTTTCAGATTATTCCTCTCCATCCAATGCCCCCGGAAGAGATCACTTCTAGTAATAAGGCCGTCACTTGTGGCACATTAATTATTAAGCTGTTTTCTGCTGACTGTTTTTTTTATTGTGTGTCTACAATAAAGAGTTACTATCCACTTATCTATCTACCAACCCAGACGGCATATCGCATACGAGGGACCTACCACCTTGTATACCACCTTTATATCCACGAAAGGCTTTAATCTAGACTTAAGTCCTACGTGAGCTCATGACCTAATTGCACTAAAGAAGTAGGTAAGCACTGCTGATATACGACATCTCAAATATGGCAGAAGCTATAGAATCCAAGAAGCTATTAATCTCGTAATTAAAAACTAGATTGAAGTGCACATCCTGAGGAGAAATAAATTGAAGGCGTTGATTAGAAGTGGGTCGAGTGATGAGGGAAAGGAGGGGGGAGGGGTGTAGTGTTCAACGGATATGAAAGGTCTCGATGCTATGTATAAAAAGTACTATACGACCCAAATGAGTATAAGAATACAAATAAAAGTGTATGATTCTATTGCATCTTACGTTATTTTGAGGCTAGCTAGTGACAGCGTGGGTTGCACTAACCGTTACTTTTTCTTTGTTTAATTATGGCTTCACATTTCTATGCATATAGCTAATGACAATTATATAATATACAATATGTAACAAAATCCCTGTTGGACGTTTTAACTGTGATATCAGAATCGATATTCAAACGTAATGAAATAACTCGCATACGAAAATAAGACTATAAAAATAATCATATTTATTGTTTGTGATTTAATTATTTTATTGTTTGTGAACCGTATTTCGATTGATTATCTCTGCAAGAGTGATGAATCAGTGCCAGAGCGAGATAGCAAGTTGCGGTGTCTACGTGCATAAAACGCGTCGAGCCGCGTGCGCGCCTGCTACGTCAGTACCACACATGAGTCAGCTGTTCATCACTTTTCAGATGAAAATAACATTTTTTAAATATGTTAATTTTTATAAGCTACCTTTGTAAGGATAATATCTTCTGTTTATATTTTTTTTAATTTAACTATTTTTATTAAGCTGTTTATATGTTTATCTTCACGACCCTAAAAGGGCCAACAGGGTTTTTGTTGCATACTGTATATGTATGTAAATGTCACAAACCACCATACGCTATTGAACATCATGAAACTATAACCACAGTAACTCCTGCACCAGTATCGACAGTGGCACGCATTTGTGTTGACACCGAGCAGTGAAGCTCGGCGAGTCTCTGGAAATGCTAAATTGTCTTTGTCCCTCAACGAAATTAATCAAATAGGAAGTTAAGGAGGAGTTGGAAATATTAACATCAGTGAAATGACGGCCGCCGCCGAACTTTTATTACTGTTCCAAATCTTCAGCAAAACATCAAAATGTAACAGTCGATATAAAAATATAGATCTTTGATCGTTTATTCTTATAAACGATTATCTCTCACTCAGCTCCAGCTGGGCTATACGAGTATCTACGTGGTAGATCAATCACTACGTCATCTTTAAACTTTCTTTGTGACGTACGTGTGGGGTAACCATGCGATGGTTATTATGAAGGACGGACTTTGATTTATCATTTGTTAGTACTAATTATAATTATTATAAGTCAATTATTCATAAGGTTGTAGGTCCCTTGAATGCGAGAGGCCGTCTGGGTTGCTACCACCGCTTTATCTATTTCTGCCGCCAATCAACAGTGTGTAAGCACTGGCATCATGAGACTCACTTATGTCTCAGGGTGACCAGCACAGCCCAGTGCAGTGTTTTGTAATTCAAAACTCTGTGTAATGTTGCTTCTGTTTATGGAGAGGCGTGGTGGCGCTTACCATCAGGCGAGCGACTCGCTATCTCAAGTCATTCAAGCTAATAAAAAATGTTTAATTACAAAAACCGATGTACTTATCTCTTAGTTCAGTTTTTTAAATCGAATAAAAAGCCGCCGGCGACTATCCGCTGCGCCAAAATTGACCTGCGCTTTTTTATCACCTTTTGATAAAATTTACAATTTGTTTAATTTATCAAGCAATTTATTTTTATAATCTGATCGTTAATCATTTTAAATGAGCAATAAATTAATTAGATCTCGTTTTATCCTTAAAGGCTATCCACCCTACAAGTTTGATGTAGCAGATGAAATAAATCATGTTGAGATACATCAAAGAGATCGTAACGTTCTTACAGTAATGACGTCAGTATCCGAGATCGGACCGGTCATCACGTCATGGGATCATGGCATATCTAATTTTCTTTAAATAAATAATAATACTAAGTTTGTATTATATACGCTCACTGCTGGGCACGGGCCTCCTCTACTGAATGAGAGGGGTTAGGCCTTAGTCCACCACGCTGGCCTAATGTGGTTTGGCAGACTTTACATACCTTCGAAATTACCTTATGGAGAATTTCTCAGGTATTCAGGTTTCCTCGTGATGTTTCGTTCACCGTTAAAGCAAGTAATAATTAACAATTAATACACACGTAACTTAGAAAAGTCAGAGGTGTATGCTTTTGAGGCTGGTTTCGAACCTGGGACTTTCGTCTCAACAGTCCATACCACTCTCTGCTGCATTTTCTTTACTACATATAAAACCTGTAGATTCAGCTCTTGTTATTATTTTAACAATATGGTTATTTACTAGGTGGTAGATCCCTCATACGCAAGAGGCCATCTGAGTTGGTACCACCGTATTGGATTATTTTTCTTTTAACTAAGTTTTTTTTTTTATTGCGTAAGTAACTTAGGTCTTAATTATTATCCGATAAAACTCAAGTTAGATTAAAAGAGTATTTCTTAATACTAAAAGGAACCAACGCGGCGAACCGTGGATGCACTAGGACCTCTGCCTACCCCATCGGGGATACATGTGTGAGCTTATGTTTTGTGTAGAAAGATGCCACATAGAAACAAATGGCACAAAACACTACAAACTACATATGAATAATATTGTTTAAATGAAGTGATCAGGATCCCCTCATGAACCCAACGTACCGGAAGTTATGGTCAATAGGGCTGCCTACTGACAGTTATTTTCTTTAATTATAAAAAAACTATCTATATTTGTTTGTACTTTTATTTGCCAGATTCCGTGGGGTAATGGGCGAGCTGACTGTGCGAGAGACCGTAAGTTCGATTCATCGAGAAAAAAGTTTGTGTGATCCATAAACATTTGTTTCGGGTCTGGGTGTTTTCTCCCCAGAGGCATTGATGTCAAACAGGCGACCGATCTTAAAGTCTACAAGCCAACTCATTTTGTCACATGTGTTAAAAAAATGTTGCGCTGACCTTTCTGTTAGTGGGAAGGGCAGGTGGAACGATTTCGATTGGCTTGGACAGAAAGATTTGGTTTGTAGGGGAGATCATAACTTATTATACTAAAAATAATAATACCAGCCCTGTATTGCAGATGTCCCATGGCCGGGTACGGACTTTCTCTACTGAATGTGAGTGGTTGGGCTAAGGCCTAATGCTGGTGGGCAGACTTAACATTCCTTTGAAGCTGTTATGAAGAATTTCTCAGATATGCAGGTTTTCTTAAGATGTTTCCTTCATCCTCAAAGCAAGTGATAATTAACAATGAATACATACGTAATTTAGAAAAGTCAGACGTGTATGTTCTTGGGGCCGATTTCTGAACTGCACCTTTCATCTCGACAGTCCGTGCCACTCACTGCTGAGCTATTGTTGCTATCTATATCTACACTAATTTTATAGAATATAGAATGAATTATAGAATTTTGTGACTGTGAATTGATGGGATGTAGTCACCTAATGTAAAGATGGTCTGACAACGACTCTACGCCCTCAAGGACCCACCAGTCCTGGACAGGGCAAGCGACAGCTGAACTCGCAAAAGACAAATCTATATAGTACCATTGTGTCGCACACACGT
Organism: Mimas tiliae; assembly: GCA_905332985.1. Lineage (NCBI taxonomy): Eukaryota > Metazoa > Arthropoda > Insecta > Lepidoptera > Sphingidae > Mimas > Mimas tiliae. The sequence goes on from HG995249.1 coordinate 2,578,499, forward strand.
GTTCTCCGATACCTATTCAAGACGGCCAGACCAGCTGAGATTGCCTTCTGCATCTACTAATGAAAATATGTCATCATTATTACTACATACCCGATTGCGGTAGTCTGTTTCTTATTGTTTCAAGAGAAAATACAACACACGGTCAACACGGGCGGAGCCGCGAATAAAAGCTAGTTATACATACTAGATGAGTATTCTGCGATTTAAATATCGAACATAAGCAAACATAACATTCATAAACCTAAAAATTATTTTACTAACATAAAAATAGGTGGATGAAAAGCTATATTTTATAGCTGGCAGCCCGATATATTCCTTTAGGAACCCACGCTAGAGACAGTCGCTTCCGACACGACCGATTGTAAAGAAATGTAGGCAAACATCTTTGTGTTGTTTTGCTGTACTATAACAACTTATTATACATCACTTGTGAATTTTGTTTGAAGGAAGAACAAGAAAATTTATTTATTTTAGTTCCTATTCTACGTTTTTTGATAACATTGTCTGTGGTTACCTCTACCAACAATTTGAAAAGGCATAATAATGAAATTAGTTATGGTAATCTGTTCAATACTATGTTTTAGTGCTTAGATCAAAATTCATTTCACTTTAGAAGCATACGAGCGTAAGTTATAATAAAGTTATCAAAGAGTTACGCCAGTGTGCTTCTGTGTTGAAGATAATGAATCTTGATATGATGATGATATGAATGAATATTGATATGTTTATTACGAAATCGTTTCCCTCCTGCCTAGTATGCACCCTACAATATATCTTGTGCACAAGTGAGAAAACTATGGACTAAATTTAAAAGCATGTTACTTGAAATCCTCTCTTCGAATAGAATGTTGTAAAGTACAGATAACCTAATTGTCTAATTATTTTACTAGATGCAAATTGATGTCTATTTCTCTGTAATAATTTCTTTGTGTTAATTCGTGGACAGTGGTGTGACTGACTGACTGCCTCGGTGGCGCAGTTGTAATGCGTACGCGTTACGATTGAGGCCAACGCTGAGGTCCCGGGTTCGATCCCGGGTCGGGTAAAGTGATATTGGATTTTTCTATTACGAAATGCTTAGTATCAGCCCGGAGTCTGGAATTTGTGCCCGGTATGGGTGGGTATGTGGGTGTACTGGTTACACCTCTGCCAACCCCTTCGGGGATTACAGGCGTGAGTGCGTATGTATGAATGCGTATGGTGTGAGGTACACATTTATAAATTTAGTATAGAAGCGTTTATTATAATTATTCAATGTGTAACTGATTTCTGTTCCTAATAAATAAAATATCTGTTTAATAACTATTGGCGACAAATAAAAGAGATAAATAAAAAAATATATTTCATGTTTCAGATTCATAGACAAAGTACCACAAAGAAATAAAAAGCACTATTTTCTCTATTATCTTTTTGAAATTTTGAAATAACGAGTTCAGTCTTAAATGCAATCATGTTACCTTCGATAGACCTAAAGATATAACAAGAGAAAATGAATAACAAAAATACCAGTTTATTTTGTATAGACAAATGTTAGTTAGGAACAGTAAATAAATCCTACCATTTTCAGTTCCATTTCCCATCGCTGGCAACCCGGTTTGTTTCCGCTACCCCACCCCTCGCACCGGACAGCGGTATCCGACCGCTTCAAAAGGAATAGATGCTTCCACGTCAGATCTATACGTTTATCTGGAGATACAATGGATGCTGTGCTTGGTGCGGCTGGGTGGGTGTTATCGCTTGTTTTGAAACGGGGTTAAATGTCACTTAGAACGCTATGAAGGTATGGATGTACCAAACTAACTGAATAGGGTAGTTTCCTATATTGAATTTTATACATTATTTTATAAGCAACAGAAAATGATACGCAAAAGAAACCCTTTTATTAAAACACAATCTAAATTGGTTCAGAAATGTGCCCGCAGTTATGACTTTAAATGTTGGTATGAGGAAAAGTGGGTGCGTAGTAGGGATATCTCACTATCTTGCTTGCACGCGTGCACTATAATGAACATTTTACACAGTGACGTCAAAGGTTGCATCGTCTGTCATTTGACAATTACCCCTTCTACAGGATTTGAATGGCTTCTATCTTATTTATTTTTGGTCCGATTTATAAAATTCTTTCTGCAATAGATTTTGAGTAACATAACTTATTGATTTAAATAATAAAAAAAATCTAGTCAACTACCCTATTGTAGAGCGTGGCTCTGTTCGCTCCAGTATTGCCATTTCAATAGTCATTAATTATGAGGGATATTTCAGGTATTATGTATGACACACGTATTTCATATTAGGTAATACGTTTATTATCAGCCAAGTTCCAGAAATTATGAAAGGGACTTTTAGGATAGGAAAAAACATATATCTTCAATGTCACCATCGTTAAAAACAATCGTCTGGATATATCTCTCTATACTAAAAAATGTAACTGGCGCCGCCGCTGCCAAAAGCTTGTCATGCTATCTCCTCCGATACCGTTGGGGGTATGGGGTCGAGACCGATACCAATCGATGCAGAATAATGTGGGGAAGAAAGTAAGATATGTCTTATATTCGTCGGACTTTAAGTTTTTTTTTATTTTATGTTTTGTGGAAAAACATGGGCGACGCCCCGGGTAAATATAAATAAAAAGAACGCCCATTATTATTATAATAAGACGTAAGTAATATGATTTTAAATAGTGGTATCAGCAATGATGGTCGTGTAGTGGGGAGATCCCTATCTCGTTCGCACGCGTACATGGTAATAGCTATTTTGCATGGTGACGTCAAAGTTTGCGTCGTCTGTCATTCGACAAGTACCCTTTCAGATTTGGATGGCTTCTAATTTATTTATTTTAGGACGGATTTATAAAAAAAAATATACAATATGTTTTGAGCAACGTAGCTTATTGATTTAGGCCCACTTGCACGACGATCCTAAATCGAGTTTAACCCACTAAACTAGTTTAAGAGACGTCAAATCGTATGAAAATTTGACATAAGTAAATTAGTTAACTATCTCATTGTTCATCACAGGACATTTCAGTAAACTATTTCACTAATTTTCCTACATTTAAGTAAGTAACATTTCACTCACAGTTTGACCAAGGATACACTTGTAAATCTAATAATACACCTTTGACTAGCCCATCAGGTATAAAGCCGTGTGCTTAATAGTTAAAAAGTATGTATTCATACATACTAAACAAGATAATAAATAATAATATTATACACGTCCCACTGCTGGGCACGGGCCTCCTCTACTGAATGAGAGGGGTTAGGCATTAGTCCACCACGCTAGCCTAATGCGGGTTGGCAGACTTCACGTACCTTCGAAATTCTAGTGAAGAACTTCTCAGGTATGCAGGTTTCCTCACGATGTTACCATCACCGTTAAAGCAAGCGATAATAAACAATTAATACACACATAACTTAGAAAAGTCAGAGGTGTATGCTCTTGAGGTTGGTTTCGAACCTGCGACTTTAGTCTCGACAGTCCGTGCCACTCGCCACTGAGCTATCACTGCTTTCTATACTAAACAAGACATTGAGTAATTAGTTAAGATCAAAGGTATTATGTCCGGATAGACTATGCAGGTTAAGTTGACCATTATGCTGGTCAATGTGGTGGATTATGAATGGATCAACGTTTGAGTGACATGGGTCGACACCCACAGTCGTTAATATTAACCTCAAAGGACACCACGTCTTTAACACACTAGATTGCGATAATCTATACATCTCTACGGTACCATATCTAAAGTGTTTCCTATATCTTTATTTCACAATATGGTCTACCATTATGCTTAGTGCTTAACAGGCATGTCTGTCCAGTCTCAAATCTGACGAGGATCTAATTTTTTGTTTGAAAAGAAACGTTCTCGCCTCGATTTTTTTATGGCATAGGCCGGCAAACGAGCAAGTGGGTCACCGGATGTTAAGTGATCTCCACCGCCCATGTACGCCCATGATACCAAAAGAATAATGGGTGCGTTGCCAACCTCAAAGAAAAGGGATAATTAAAGAATTGGGAAGGGGAGGAGGATTTGGGCCTCCAGATATCTCACGCACCGTACGAAACGCAGCAGCAAGTTGCTAGTTTACGCCGGTTTTCTGTGAGACAGTGGTAGCGACCCGGTCGAGCCGGCACATTCATGATGTAGCCAAAACTGTCTACAGCGTAGCTCTACCACTCAGAAATTATTGGGCATTATGAAAACATCTTATGTCTCGGTGACGTACGCAGTGCAAAACCATACAGTACTTTGTAATTTAATGTTCTGACTGACGTTAATCTTGTTTATGGGCAGGTTTGCTTTTCATCAGATGAGACGAGCAGTCTCGTCATTCACTCAAATAAAATAATGAAACAAAAACTTAACACACGATTAAAATAAACCACCGTTTACACTAGTCCATGGAAACTGATTTTTAAGCACACACCGATACTTATTTCTAGTGTATAGGTAGTTTAAATTAGTAAACACTTGTAATTTTGCGCAAAACTGTTAGTTTTGGAATGTTTCCAACACATAAAACGCACGGACCGAATCCTAATATCAATAATATTACTAATAAAACGTCTATTTAAAACTACTGGGTAAAGGTTCAGTTACACGGAGTGGCTTCGGCTTGTCGTTACGTATAAGTAGTTATAGCGGGTTTACACTGTTCAATTTTACTTGATCAATCGCATTTGAACCGTCTGAACAGAGTATCAATCGAATTGATTAACTAAATTGATATAGTTTTGTCTACAGCATAAATGGGTCTGCTCGAGCGGTTTGTTACCATTGTCTCACAGCAAACCGACGCAAAGCAGCGACTTGCTGCAGCGTTTCGTACGGCGAGTGAGATATCTGGAGGCCCAAATCCCCTCCCCTTCCCAATCCCTTAATTATGCCTTTCCTTTAAGGTCGGCAACGCGCCCACAACTCTTTTTGTATTGTGGGCGTACATGGGCGGTAGTGATCACTTATCGGTGACTGACTCGTTTGTCAGCCTGTGCAATAAAAAAGGTGCCTTATTTGTTCGCCGACCTTTGCTTTAAACATTTAATAAGTCTAATTTTTTGCGCGGTGCAGAACGTCGATTTAGAAATTTAATATTTAGACATTAATTTTTATGAAATAAAGTTGATTTTGAACGATCATAAATTTTTGTTGCGTGTACGAGTGTTACGTCATTACCTTTGCATGTGTAAGTAAGTGGAGCTGTAATTTTGGCAGATTCATATGAGAGTTATCGATCTAGTTATCTTATTTCGATGGTATAAACATATTAATCAACATAACTTTGACGCGTATTGGTTTCATAAATTACCTATCACCATGTCGGCATTTTCCCCGCCAAATTACAACATAAATGACATCTAGCTGATTGTATCAATTTTCTCGTAAACACGTCTTTATGACGCGATAGGCCGTCATACATCGAAATAAGATGACAGTTATACGCATATTTTGGAATGACGTGTGTACTCGGGTTTTACATTGGGGTCATCAGCCGTAGAGTGTCGTTCATTAGAACTGAACTTTACCATTCTTAAACTAAATTTCTGAGTTGTAGAGCCACGCTGTAGACAGTTTTCTCTACAGCATGAATGGATCGGGTCGTTACCACTGCCTCACAGAAAAGCGACGTAAAGTAGCAGCTTGCTGCTGCGTTACTTACTTACCTTACTTATCCCTTTCCTTCAAGGTCGGCAACGCGCCCATTATTTTAGTATTGTGGGCGTACATGGGCAGTGGAGATCACTTACCATCAGGTGACCCACGTGCTCGTTTGCCGGCCAATACTATAAAAAAAAGAATGACCCGGTTTGCCACAATCTAAATCCAGAACTGGGCTTACCATCAGGTGAGCCACTTGCTCGTTTTTCCTCCAATTAAAAAAACAAAATTAATCTCAAATAATCATAAATCTCGATCTAAAAGGTCACGCGCAAACAGCGTCCTATTTCACGCGACATATATAATAATCCAAATAGATTTTTATAAATTAAGCTTTACGCAATATATTGTAAATATACGTGATAATGTGATGTTTGGTTGGGTGCGAGCCCATCTCGTGACGTCAATGGTCTGGGTTCAGTCCTTCGCTACAATTTAAATTTAAATGATAAATGATTATTTCTACAGCGATTCAGTGAATTATTGACGATTTGGAAGTAGTTGTTTGCGCTAATGGTTTTAAAAAGTCTGTAATGTGCTGGCGTATGTGGGTTCGATTCTCCGGTTGAGGATGGTAGCTATGTGGCAGGGTTTTAAGCATATGAAAAATGTTTAAAGTGTTAGAGTCATGCTGCAGACAATTTTGTCTACAGTATTAGTCGGGTAAAATTGATATTGGGTTATTCTATTTCGAAATGCTCAGTATCAGCCCGGAGTCTGGTATTGTGCCCGTTATAGCGATAGGCTCGCCTCCTATCACATCATGGCACAAAGATACGCTCGGCGAAATGTGGGTGTACTGGTTACACCTCTGCCTACCACTTCGGGGATTACAGACATTGCGTATATTTTTTTTAAATACAAAAGTCACATACATACATAGACTCATGTATGTTTCCCATAGGGGTAGGCAGAAACAATGGGTTTCCACTCGCTACGATCTTTGCAAACCTCTTTAGCCTCCTTCACTCAAAAGTCACATTCAGACATATACTGGTATACCGGAAGTACATACATACATACGCACTCACGCCCGTAATCCCCGAAGGGGTAGGCAGAGGTGTAACCAGTACACCCACATTTCGCCGAGCGTATCTCCGTCCCACGATGTGATAGGGGGCGAGCCTATCGCCATACCGGGCACAAATTCCAGACTCCGGGCTGATACTGAGCATTTCATTATAGAAAAACCCAATACCACTTTACCCGACCCGGGGATCGAACCCGAGACCTCAGCGCTAGCCTCAATCGTAACGCGTACGCATTACAACTGCGCCACCGAGGCAGTATACCGGAAGTGTCTACTATATACCTTAAAAAATTGCCATCTTAATACGATCTTACTCGAATATTGGGAAATATCAAATAGGTCTTAAGCGTCATTATAATAAAATGTTGTTTATTTTTGCCATCGCGTTCTGACTACTCCAGACTTCCAGACCCTTTTTTTAACATTGGGAAACCCTTTATCGGTACCGTCCCACCGCGTGGTCAGTCGGGGTGGTTCTGTCCGACTCCCACGGATTAAAACCCAACGGTGTTCCTCCGGGTGCGCTTGTTCGGTCGGGGCTGCGGGGACACTATTGTACTCTTCCGCGGCCCCAACGGTCGGTGGGTGATGGGGGAATTATCCACCCACCTATTTGCTCCAGACTTCCAGACTCTAGTAAGCACCGGTTCTAATTATATCAGCTATAATAACATTACAAGGTGGCAGGTCCCTCGTATGCGAGAGGCCGGCTGGGTTGGTACCACCGCTTTGTCTATTTCTGCCGCCAAGCAACAATGTGTAAGCACTTTTGTATTCCATTGAAGCCACTGAAGGACAAGGACATTGAAGCCAGTGAAATTACTGGGCATTATGAGACTTAAAACCTTATGTCTCGGGGTGACGAGCGTAGTCATGCCATGCAGTGCTTTGTAATTCAAAGTTATGTGTAGTGTTGCTTCTGTTTATGGGCAGGTGTGGCGCTTACCATCAGGCGAGCGACCTGCTCGTCTCGTCAGTCAACAAGTCAGTCAGTCAAGATACAAAATATAAAATAAGATGAATAACAAAACAATTGGCCTATTTACGAAAGTATAACATCAGTATAAGATGGCGTCATCTTTTAATCCATTGAGTGCTGTAATCCAATCCGCATCCTCCATCAATAAGAGCGATCAACCGCCAATGCGCAATATCTATGGCCTTGTGAAAAAAAAATGGACCGTTTGCTGCTGGTGTCGGGAGTCAGCAGATAAACGCGGGATGATATTCAAAATGTCTCGGTAATTTACAACCCAGTAATTTCACTGGCGTCAATGTCCTTCAAACCGAAACACAACAGTGCTTAAACACAGCAGTGGCGTTAGAAATAGACAAAGCGGTGGTATCAACCCAGACGGCCTCTCGCATACGACGGCCGACCACCTAATATGTAAAACTCCTCAAAATTTGACCGAACCACCTTAAGCGACTTTCCTGAAGTGTAATTGCCACGTTGCGGACACCAAGACTGTTGCCGATGTTTCATTACATGCACAGTCTAGACGCAGCATTTTCATTTCCGCGACGTGGATCTCCCTAACACGTCGCTGAAGTGCAGGCCACGTCTGACACCCATATAAGAGCACAGGACAAATGCTGGTCTTGTGTATGAAATCTCTAACGTCTGTGACCACCCGCCTGTTAGCCCAAGCGGCGCCAATACGAGCCCTTATGTCGAGGTCGATGTCACCGGACTCGTGCCGTACAGACCCTAGGTATTTATCGTCCGTTTTCAAGGCCAGTTTGTTTCCTATCTGGTTCGGTACTCCAACAGGGCATGTACTCGGTCTTCGCCTCATTTCTTTTCAGTTCGCCACGCCTGCGCCGTTTTTAATATTGTAACATATTGCAGGTGAAAAACAACTTACAGTAGGCCAATTCTCGTTTAACTGACACTGCGAATGAATTTTAACCGAACTGAGATTAAATTTTGAATTAACTAAAAAATCGTATTCCGGTCCTTAGATGCGGTATGATGTCAATTCGTTCAATTAATAATCTCATTTCATTCGCAATCTGATCTAAGTTCACGATTAATGGTCAATGAGAATACCATTTGACACTGAGACTAGATCGCAATGATATTTTGAACATTTTTTATAATGAGAATTGGCCTTCTGATCATACGTAAAGTCAATTCAATAAGAAATGCAACTCATTTGCCAGTACAACTGCTTTCATCTTATAAATTAAACCGCACAATGTACGCATGTGTAGAATACAAAAATAGCCAGCTTAAATCTGTGCTGCATTTCATTAGAACACTCTATCTTATACTTTGGGTTTATTATTTATTTTAATATCATTACCCGTAATGTGTTTATGTGCGTTTTTAACTATCAAACGCAATGCAATGGTGTTTGGATTATAAATGTGGTTTATATAGTGATTACGTCATCGACTATTAACAATAAACTACTGAGATGAACAATAATAATACAAGCCCTGTATTATATACGTCCCACTGCTGGGCACGGGCCTCCTCTACTGAATGAGAGGGGTTAGTCCTTAGTCCACCACGCTGGTCTAATGCGGGTTGGCAGACTTCACATACTTTTGAAATTCTTATGGAGAACTTCTCAGGTATGCAGGTTTCCTCAAGATGTTTCCGTCACCGTTAAAGCAAGTCATAATTAAGAAATAATACACACGGAACGCACGGTATGCTCTTAGGGCTGGTTTCGAACTTGCGACTTTCATCTCGACATTCCAGTTTAAGCATATGTCTTGTAAGAGGTGGTATCATTGTGTTCTTAAAATATATTTTTTAGTGATAAAATTAATTTTACATAGCAGCTTTGCAATTCCTTATTTTTTTTTAATAACAAGTGATTACTTGATAAATGATATCCACCGCTCATTGTGACCCACAATAGTAGAAGAATCATAGAAGCGTTGATGACCTTGAAGAAGAAGGATAATTAAGGGTCGAGAAGGGAAGGCTGAATTTGGGCCTCCGGATATCTAAGGCACCACACGCAACACAACAGCAAGCTGTTTCACATCGGTTTTCTGTGAGACGGTGACTTTTGTGCGAACAGTGGGTTTAAAAAATATATGCACATCGTTTTTATATTTATTTGTATGTGTGTCAGAGATAAACATAGTAGTTTATTTGGAATAATTCTGAAACGTTTTTTAAATTAATGATTTTGTCTTCCACTTATGCCAGAACACCTTCCTACGTGGAAAATTTTAAGATTCTACGTCAAAGATAAAGTTACCTATAGGTTTTGGTAAGAGTGTTTGCAAGTATCAAAATACGGGACATATATAGTTGTATTTTTTGATTGCGTTGACTTTTGTTTGAAGCTAAAATTGTTTTCACCTCCAAAGAACTGAAGATCTTAGTCTTCTTCTTCTTCTTCCACCTGCCCTTATTCCACTCGCAGGGGGGTCGGCGCAGAAAGATTTTGGCTTGTAGTTTTTTCGACCGGCCCCCTGCTTGGAGTCAACCCCTCTGCGGAGAAACAAATGCTTTTGTATCACTCAAACATTTTGTCGCAATGGGGGAATCGAACCAGCGGCCTCGCGCTTGACAGCCGGCTACAAGACCACTGCGCCACGCAGGACGCCACCGAAGACCTTACTACTTGATAAATTGAATTTGAATTTGCACTTCGAGCCGCATTCGCACCTCTACCCGTTCCTGAGAAAATAGTCCTTGACAGACGGACAGATACACTAATGGCTGTTCCCAATATTCTTTCTATTGACAGATATGCTTACTGGCAGTAAAATGTTAACACATTTTGTATGGAATATCTGTCAAAATACTATTGATAGTAAGCAAATCTATCTGTAAATAAAATGCAGGGAACGGCCATAACAGACCGACTGACAAACCGACCGACAAACTGATGGACATGGCCAAAAGTGATTCTGTAATTTTCCTTTTGAAATACGGAACTCTAACCAAACAAAATGCTAACATTATTTCTACAAATTCAACTAAACCTATCAAAACCACCGTATAATACCAGAAGATCTCAGCATAAACCACGTTTCCTCAAAAGCTTCCGAAAACAAAACTGGGACAATATGTTTGTCGTAAGGGTAAATCATTTTAACCCTTCGACCTTTTTGTTCCCTCGGGAGCTGAGGGTTTGTGACTATATCTAGTTAAAGAGATACAGACTGGGTAAATATATGTGTTGTTTATCTTCATTAGTGGTCAGCGTCTGCCGAAATATTGCAGACGTAATTTGGGAATGTTTTATTAATTGCTTCAAAAAACAAATGTTCTCAATTCGTATATGTACAGGTCATTAAATACCAATTAAACAATTTAGCATCACCTCAATACATCTTTACTCCCCGCGGTCGTCGTATCGTAATGGCAAAGGGTACATGATCATTCAGCCACGGATGCAAGACACTACATCATCACGTATAACTCTACCAAATCTTGATCGATTTGGATGTATGTTATGTACATATTCATTGAGGACCGAGTTTGTATTGTGGCGGTACACAGCGCGGACCGCACAACACTAACTGATCCTGAATCGCGCTGGCAAAGTTTGCGCGTCGCTTAGTATATATTGATCCATAGCTCTGTTGGCGAGTACCTGGCTTGCGAAGCGAGGGGCTGTGGGTTCGATTCCCACATCGAGACAAATGTTTAGAGTAATCCACAAATAATTGTTTCGGGTCTAGGTGTTGTGGGGCCGCAAGCCCCTCGTAGTTCCTGATACCCACGATACAGGTTAACCTAGTATGGGACTATGTGTGTGACTGTTGGGTATATTTATTAATTTATATATACAAGTTTCGAACATCACCCATGGCAGGGGCCGCGCGGCCCTTCTACAAGCTACCACCCGTGTCTTTACATTATAGAGGAACGGGTGGAATGAGTGGTAGTCAATATTTTCAAGATACGCAATGATTGCCGAAGCGCTTATTTTAATCTCAATTTGACATAAAATATTTATAGGAAACCTAGTATTTAAACTTCTAAATATACTGAAAATAGACAATAGTACAATTTCAATTTCTAATCAAAAAGGTACAGAAGTAATGCATAAATAAATAATAATAAATAATAAATAATAAATAATAAATAAATACACCCAACAGTCACACACATAGTCCTGACCCCACACTAGGTTAAACCTGTATCGTGGGTATCAAGAACTACGAGGGACTTGCGGTCCCACAACACCCAGACCCGAGACAAATATTTGTGGATCAGACAAACATTTGTCAGGTGCGGGAATCGAACCCACGGCCTCACGCTTCGCAACCGGCTACTCGCCCGCTGCGCCACGGAGGCTGTCATATATTTATTTATAAATATTTTATCTTTATATATATAATTCTACTGTACGTGTGTATGTGACTGAACTTGGGTGGCGCCCTGGATGGTTCACAATTGGACCCGGAAGGTGGCGCTGCTGTAGTTGCAGGTGAAACCGCGCGGGACAGCTAGTAGTCGTATAAAATTTAATGAAACGCTATACCGTGCAAACTGCACCGTCGCGTCGGATTCCTCGGAATTCAATATATTGAGCAAGTCTCGTGAATTCTCTGCGAAACGACCTCTTCATACCGATGATGCTACTCGTATATTTGCGTATTTTGAGTTCATTGAGGTTTTTTTATAGTAAAGGCCGGCAAACGAGCAAATGGGTCACCTGATGGTAAGTGACCTCCACCGCCCATGTACGCCCACAATACCAAAAGAAGCAAAGCAATATGCTACTTTATGTCCGTTTTCTGTGAGACAGTGGTAACGATCCGGACGAGCCGGCCCAATTATACTGTAGATAGAACTGTCTATAGCGTGGCTCCACCACTCAGCACTCAACTTATAGACCTGTAGGTCGAAGCTATGAACTTCCCAGTTTAACAACTTGTGCGAGTAAGCTATCACTAGAATAATGAAACTAACATAGATACATATTATACAAATCGTCCCTAATAAATATTCATAAAAAACACTACTGTAAAACTTATGCTAACCATGTAAAAACTTTTAAACTTTTGACACGAGCGGGAAGTTTAAATTGCATTGCTATGTCTCGACAGTGGTGAATTTGCAGTACCAAGTGACTGATAGCCTACTATGAATTCGTAGTGTGAAATTCGTGTAATGCCTTTTTTATAACATAGGTCAGCAAACGAGCAAGTGAGTCATCTAATTGTAAGTGACCAACTCATGACCGCCTACAATAAAAGTAGAATAATGAGCGTGTTGCAGACTTTATAGTAAAGGGATGATTAATGAATTGGGAAGGGGAGGAGTTTTTTTATCTTTTGATATCTAATTCACTATACGAAACACAACACTTGCTCGTATGCCGGCCGGCCGGCCTATGCAATAAAAAAGCGAGCTTCTTCTTCACCACGATTTTGCGTATAGTAACAAACTCTGTCGAGCCGTCCCATTTATGCTGTAGACATTCTATTCAATTCTACAGTATGACTTTACCACTAATGTCGGAATATATCACGTTTTTGTCAAGTGGTGTATAATAGAATGATGAATGTGATGACTGAACCTATCTATACTGACAGTTACAGAAAAAATCCCAATTGCAATTTTTGTGTGATGGAAATAAAAATATACTATATATCACCTCATTGGACTAGTGGTAACGTATTTAGGTGTTATTATTATAATTTATGTTTTGTTTATGGAGTTTTCGGTCGAAAAATCACATGGTAAGCGTCATGCCTGATGGTAAGCGTCACGCCTGCCCATAAACAGAATCAACACCATCCACAACTTCGAGTTATGGAGTACTGCATGACACAACTGCGCTCGTGACTCTGAGATATAAGGTGTTAAGTCTCATAATACCCAGTAAGTTCACTGGCTTCAATGTCCTTCAAACCGAAACACAACAATGTTTACACACTGCTGTTTGGCGGCAGAAATAGACAAAGCGGTGGTACACAGACGGCCTCTTGTCTACGAGAGACCTACCACCAGTTTTAAAAGTCCTATCTTTTTATGCAATGAGTAAATTAATTGCTATTTTGTGGTAAGCCTGCAGGCTACAACACCGCCGCCGGCACGCCTCACAGCTTACCCTGCCAATATAGTGTGCTGAAATACACGTGTGACAGGTTTTTGTTCAACAAGATTCACCATGTAAGAAATACACTGCACTAAACTTAAGAGTTTTATTTATATCTTAGCAATGTAATCGGATTTGGTACTACGGTGGGTGAAATACTTGTACACTATACGTTGCTTAAATTTGACCACACCTTTCTGTAACACGTTGTATATAAGTTCCGAACATCAACCATCGGAGAAGCCAAGAGGTGGGTCAAGTGCAACAAGCGCCTGACTGAATCTTCCCCTTTAATGAAACACTATCACTGATTCCTCTACACAATACATAAATAATTTATAAACGAGTACAAATGTTGCCTATGAAATTCTTTTTTTTTTTTTTTATAGCTTAGGCTGGCAAACTAGCAAGTGGGTCACCTGATGGCAAGTGATCTTCACCGCCCATATACGCCCACTATACTAGAAGAATCATGGACGCGTTGCCGGCCTTAAAGGAAAGGGATAATTAAGGGATTGGGAAAGGAAAGGAGATTTTAAAAACAGTTTCCTGTTTATCGCTTTTTATCTTTCCTCAACTCAACCTATATGGTTTTTGTTGATCAATTCCATCGAAAGTCTGTTCTCATTATTCAAATCGCATGTGATTTAGCAGTTGATCAACTAAAATTGAACTGTGTGAATCCGCCATAATCATCGAAATAAGATAACTAGAACGATAACTCTCATATGAATCTGCCAAAAAATACGGCTTCACTCACTTACACATGCAAAGGTAAAATCACACGTAACACTCATACACGCAACAAAAATTAATCAATGTTCAAAATCAACTTTATTTCATAAATGTTAATGTCCAAATATTAAATTTCTAGATCGAGATACGACGTTCTAGAAATTAGACGTATCAAGTGTCAACTAGATATTATTTTGCACAGACTTTTATAGCCCCGCCCCCTTTCACGGAGTTTTGGTGGGGTAATTTTTTTGCTTGAGTTACGTTTCTAGTCATCTTATTTCGATGGCCATAAACGCAATACAAAGTTTCGCACAAAAAGCCTTACCCCATTTCAATTAAGATTAAAAACTCCCGAGTTTTGGTGGGGTAATTTTTTTGCTTGAGTTACGTTTCTAGTCATCTTATTTCGATGGCCATAAACGCAATACAAAGTTTCGCACAGAAAGCCTTACCCCATTTCAATTAAGATTAAAAACTCCCGAGTTTTGGTGGGGTAATTTTTTTGCTTGAGTTACGTTTCTAGTCATCTTATTTCGATGGCCATAAACGCAATACAAAGTTTCGCACAGAAAGCCTTACCCCATTTCAATTAAGATTAAAAACTCCCGAGTTTTGGTGGGGTAATTTTTTTGCTTGAGTTACGTTTCTAGTCATCTTATTTCGATGGCCATAAACGCAATACAAAGTTTCGCACAGAAAGCCTTACCCCATTTCAATTAAGATTAAAAACTCCCAAGGATCAACCAGTAAAGTTGTTTACAGCTTTTATGATATTAAAATGACGCTACCTCAATTTTCGCACGACTTAATTGTGTATGGAGTACAGTTCAAAATTGAGTGGCAGTGGGCGTCATTATAGATTAGTCAATATCTAATTCACGCGATGGAATTCATAAATAAGTTAAGTCAAATTAAGATGTAAAATTTTAAGTCGTCTATCCGGGATTTGAGTTTAAAACTTTAACAGAGATTATCTTTCCAATTGTTTGGTTAATAAATATGGAAGAGTTTTAAATCAGTATAAATAATAATGCCTCGGTGGCGCAGTTGTAATGCGTACGTTCGGGCTCGATCCCCGGGTCAGGTAAAAGTGATATTGGGTTTTATCTATTACGAAATGCTCAGTATCAGCCGGGAGTCTGGAATTTGTGCCCGGGATGACGATAGCCTCGCATCACATCATGGGACGGAGTAACGCTCGGCGAAATGTGGGTGTCTTGGTTACACCTCTGCCTACCCTTTCGGGGATTACAGATGTGAGTGCGTATGTATAAACAATAATATGATACAAAATAATTGTTGTTTTTGCAATGTAGTGTAATTTAGTAAGTGGTAGAGCTACGCTGTTGACAGTTTTGTCTACAGCATGAATGGGCCGGCTCGACCCGGTCGTTACCACTGCCTTACAGAAAACTGACGTAAAGTAGCGACTGTGTTTCGTATACTGAGCGAGATATTCGGAGGCCCAAATCCCTCTCCGCTTCCCAAACCATGCACCTAGCATTAGCAGTAGCATTATATCATTTTGGCTTCAGTCAACTTTTATTCTACATTCAATCTCATTACGATCTATATTCACATATGACGTTGATTATTGGTTTAAGAGAATGCCATTTGCAACTTTCTTGACACTTGAGACTAGATCGGAATGGTATTTTGAACATTTAAAATTACGAGAATTGGCCTGCTGGGCCACGATAGCAACGATCAAAGCGAATTCGCTCTGTGCTGCAAACGGCAGTCTGAAACGACAAAGTCAAAAATATACGAAACACGTGTGAGTCACGTTTTTCTTTGTCGTTTGACAGTGAAGCTTGTAGCGCAGAGTGAATTCCCTTTGAACGTTGTTTTCGTGTTCCTCAAGTAAGGTGATTTTATAAACATCAAATTAGCACAGATTGGCCAAACACCATAGAATATAGTTATATTCTCTTTGCCATAGAATAATATTTGAAGCCACATTGCCCGCAAAAAAAATACGTTGACAGATCATAAAAAACTCTTAAACATCTCTAATTAAAAACAGTACAGTAATTTTATAGAAACATTATATTGCATAGAAAACATGTACTAAGTCCATTTTCAACGTTTAATCATACCAAATAACTGAAGGCGCGTAGAACTAACAAAAGGCGGCTTGATGAAAGGAATGAATGACGTCACGAAACGGAATAGAGAATCGGTTGGAGCGGGATGTGTCAACTACACTGACAGAATAATGTATCAACCAAATATTACGTCGGGGGCACACTGAGGACTGCAAATAAAGTTGGATTTATTGTTCTGTCTCTACCAAATTACTTTAAAACCTGTAAATCTACTACAAGCTGCAAGTTTAGATACTTTTTGAAAACGATGATAGTTTCTATGTTTTCTCGACTAACAGTAGCCACTAGCAGAATTTATAGCGATCTAAGTCTAAGTAATTACTTCGTAAGTATGCTACGAATAGCGGGATTATGAGAAAATACTCCTTAAACTAAAAAGACTGATATGAATTACTATTTTCTTCAGCGAATATAATACAACCGTTATTAATAACTATTAAAAATCCCCGATGTGAATGAGAAAAACAGGTGTTTTAAACATGTAAACGATAATCGAGTTAAGCAACCCTTGGTGCGGTCAGTCTATGGATGGGTGACCGCTTAGTGGTATTTCAACAGAGCGTCTCCGTGCTTCGGAGGGCACGTAAAATGTCGGTCCCGGCTGTTATCAACTGATAGCAGTCGTTAAGCCAAGTCGGAGGCCTTCGGGTGGCTTGAAAAACTCTGACACTAGGTTGGCCGAAGAAGAACGGAAAAACACATTCAAACCAGTCCATTCATTTAGACACTATGGTACCACACATAAACACACTCACAGACAAAAAAGGGGTCAAACTTATAACACCCCTCTTTTTTGGGGTTCAAAAGGCGGATCATTGTTATAAGCCGTGGTAACGACAGACGTATGAATACCCATCTGTTTTGTTTACAAATATCTCCTTTGTTATTTTAATAATGCGAATTTTAAAACATAAAAATATGTATTTTTACTAATGATCAACCTTTGATATTCAAAGGATTTTACAACATTTTTTGTGAACAAAATACTTTTGATGCTAATATTATTAGACTTTTTTTTATAAAAAGGCGTTGTTTTATTTTATAAATTTTCATTAAATCCTTTGACCGATTTATGATAGGCATGAGATAAATCACTGATTTATTACATCGTTACAAGGCTTACAATATTCCAAAATTGGAATTCGTGTAATATAATAAGGCTTTTTCTAAAAAATGATTTATCTTGATTGATAAAATGATGAATAAATGATATGATTTATCTGATAATTGTCGGATTAAATCTTTTTAAATTCGTTTTTTTATTTGTTTGTTTTTTGGTATGTCCATGCATAACCCAAAAATATATCAACCGATTTGAATGAGTATGCCAGTTTTGTAACTTTTTAACAAAAATAAAAAAAAACTCGGCGAGAAACTAAATTGGGCGAGATTTTTGTTGCTTTTTAATGTATGTAGGAATATCGATTTCTTCACAAATATAGTGAACCGATTTTGTTGAAAATAAAATTCATTCGGTAGAGTTTCGTTGCGATGTGGTCCTATATAAATTTGGTTAAAGTGACGGAGTACGGAGTAAAAAAAATTAAACCCCTCAACGGAGAACAGCACAGTGATCGCGTTTGTTTTGTTGTATTGGAATGTACATGCTAAAGTTGTATGTACTACTAAAAAATAAATAAGTTTTAACAAAACATAAAAGACGATTTCATAAAATACCACTGGAAAGTCCAAAATATAATTTTTTATAGGTTTCTTTGGAGTCGGTGCAATTTAATTTGACCGGCAACTGCACCGGCACTGACATTAATACATTTTCGGAAGCAAATTTTCATATAATTTGATGTTTCATTTTGGTGATGGCTATGTCCCAAACCTTACATCTATTATCAAATTCAATACACGGAAGTGACGCAGGCCTAAACAAATATAAAACTAATTTCGTATCAGACAAAACAAGTGACTCTACTTGGTTCAATATAAACCAAGTCAATCAAGTCTTAGATCAAGAATTCAAGATGTAATGTAATGTTTATACTTGACATAAACTTGTTTAAACAGCGACCTCTATTATCTTTTTCATGAGTTGGTAATTTCAAACAATTATTTTAAATTATTGATTGAATCTAATATTCAGATAATTATTTTTACAAGTGGTAGAGTCACGAGTTACGACTAAACCTACTTACTATATTACTAATATTACTAATGTAAAAGTTTGTATGTTGGTGATCCTGCTAGTCGTACTACTGTTATAAACTAGCTGTTGCTCGCGGCTCTGCCCGCGTAAAGGGCCTTTTCCGGGATAAAATGTAGCCTATATCTTAGTCCAGGTCATGGTTTACCAGTGTGTTTTATCTAAAACCATTCAACCGTTAAAGCGTGATTGACTAGTGATTTCTTATGTTTCGCTTATGTATTTAAAAGCTTTCGAAACGTCGGGACTAAAATAAAATTAAACCACGATAAAATCCGTATAAACTAGTTTTATTTCAACGTGATTGACTATCAAACATCCGAATTCATAAACGCACAAAAATCTAAACTTTTACATTTATAATACTAGGAAGTCTAGTAGGATTAATAGGACTAGTGGGACTAGCAAGACTAGTAGGATGTGAATGTTTTGATGTTTGTTGATCAATCGTCCTAACGGCTGAATGGATTTGGATCAAATTTAGTACACAGGTAGATCATAACCTGAATTAGTACATAGGTTCCATTTTATCCTGGAAAAAGTCTTTAACTTGGGTAGAGCCACGAGCAAAAGCTGATATATTCTTAAACCTTTTTTAATCCCTGTTTATTGCAATGAACGTCGGCAGGTGACCGATGATTCCGTGGCTATCGCACCATATCCCATGCGGCGGCTTGCGCGTTGGCGGGGTCCCCTCCATGGGATCTGGAGGCCGGAGTCCATGCGTCGATGTACGAGTGGCGCATGGAACTTCGGCTCCGAAGAGATCGACCCCACCCGGGGGAGATGCGATTGCGGAGATTCCACACGCGACAGTCCTTGCTTCAGGAGTGGAGGCAGCTGCTGGCCAATTCCTCGGCCGGCGTAAGGACTGTCGAGGCTGTTGGCCCAGTTCTGAATGATTGGGTCGACAGGCGGCACGGGTCACTGACCTTCCGGCTGGTGCAGGTCCTCTCGGGGCACGGTTGCTTCGGGAGGTACCTGTGCCGGATAGCCGGAAGAGAGCCGACACACCAGTGTCACCACTGCAGCTGCGACGAGGACACCGCGGCGCACACTCTGGAGGAGTGCCCCGCGTGGGCAGAGCAGCGTCGCGAACTCGTCGCAGAATTGGAGGACGACCTCTCGCTACCAGCTGTGGTTAAGGCCATGGTCGAGAACGAGAGGTCGTGGAACGCGATGACCGCCTTCTGCGAAACCGTCATGTCGCGGAAGGAAGTGGCGGAGCGTGAGCGGGAAATAACATCCCAGCTCGCTATCCGCCGCCGAAGGGTCACGCGCAGGAGGATGCGGGAGGCACTCCTACCCCCCTGACAGAGGCCTGGGCGGCGGACTCGTGGAAGTCCGTCGTCCGACAGTTAAGGCCTCGAGGTGACGCGCGCGGCGTTCCCGCGCGAACCTCTCGAGCGGAGCAAAAAGGTGGGTGGATAACTCCCCCAAACACCCACCGACCGGAGAGGCCCTGTACAAGGGCCGGCGCCGTCGGGGCCGCGGAAGAGTACAATAGCGTTCCCGCAGCCCCGACCGAACAAGCGTACCCGGAGGAACACCGTTGAGTTTTAGTCCGTGGGAGTCGGACATAACCGCCCCGACTGACCACGCGGTGGGGCGGTACCCATAAAGGGTTTCCCAACGTTAAAAAAAAAAAAAAAAAAGGTGACCGATGATTCTTCGGGCATCATTCATATCAAGTGATTCACTTATTCATTTCCAAGCTTTCGGCTATTGAAAAAGTCATGGTCATTGTAAGACTCAAAAATTACATGAGTTGCATAGGATTGGAATTTATGCCCGATATATTTGCAACATAGAACAGAAACAAGCTTAGTAAACCGTGGATGTACTACCTGCACCTCTGCCTACGTTTTTTGCGATACAGCCGTGACCTTATGTTATGTGAGTAAAGTACATATCCACAAAATAATTTTGAAAACTTTGTGTCGTAAGAAAACTTTTCCAATTAAGTATAATGGATCGACTTCCCGTGAGTTGTTGGATGTGGTAATGCATGTTTCTCTTATAATGTGAAGGTACATTGGGAGTTGTACAAAATTTCGTCATGTATTCAGAGTTTCCAAACTCGTCATTAAATATTCAAACACTAATAAATGCGTAGTCAATGGGTACAAACAAGATAAGAGACTCGTAGTCTCGTAGAGGGGCTTGTAGCCGCGTAGAGGGCCGTAGCTCCGTAGAGGGATTGTAGCTTAGCGAGACTGAATTGTGATAGGCCATTATATAAAAAAATATATTTTACATTGCCATGATAATTTTAAGTTAAATTAAAATGTCAAACATTAATATTTCTTTTATGAGATAATTTCGGATGCAAAAATATAAAAAAAAAGTTGTGCTAGTTACTGTCTATACGAGTTACTAGTCACAAACTGCTTCTATTGTAGTGGATTTTACAAGTACATAAACTTGGTCAAGTAATAGGTGGGTGTTAAGCTTTATTAGTTGTTCCTTGTCTGGTATTACAAGACCGAAGTACCTCTTAGTTTCAGACACGGACAACACTAAAAAGGCTTACAGGCTTTTGCAAAAAGAACATTTACAACACAACGAAACTTAACGACCGACTTCGAAAAATTACAGTGATAATGATATCATAGGTTTATGCTTATATTACACATTGAAATAAAACTAGTTTACACAGATTTTATCGCGGTTATATATTAGGTAGGTTATTATTATGTATATTTATTTTAACGATACCAAAAACTTACTACGTACTATTTACGTGTGTATTAATTGTTAATAATCACTTGCTTTAACGGTGAAAGGAAACCTGCATACCTGAGAAGTTCTCCATAAGAATTTCAAAGGTATGTGAAGTCTGCCAACCTGCATTAGGCCAGCGTGGTGGACTAAGTTCTAATTCCGTCTCATTCAGTACAGGAGGCCCGTGCCCAGCAGTAGGACGTATATAATACAGGACTAGTAAAAAAAAATACATACTAGTCTAAGCACTGTCTAGGCAAGTAACTCATCGCAAAACTTTATTATACTGAATTCTACGCAACCATAAACTTGGGCAAGTGATAGGTGGCTGTAAAACTTTATTAGCCGAGTTATATTTTGGCGTTGACGCGTTCTTGTAGATAATAAAAGTTGGGAATGGTGCGGTCCGCTGAAAATGTTAAAATTGTTTGTGAAATGGTCGGGGTATCTTATCTGAATTATGTTCAGGGGTACAAATGTGGATCCTTCCCATCACAGTTAGGGGTTTTATGAATATCCGGTCAACGATACGGTTGTTTCATCAGGATTTTCGTAGTCTGATTTAGGATAACGCGATGAAATTTTTGTGGCCTAAAATGGATGTCTGTGTTTTATAAAACTGGATAGAGAGA
Source organism: Mimas tiliae (assembly GCA_905332985.1). Lineage (NCBI taxonomy): Eukaryota > Metazoa > Arthropoda > Insecta > Lepidoptera > Sphingidae > Mimas > Mimas tiliae. Next base: position 2,600,567 of record HG995249.1, read on the forward strand.
CGAGCATGTCGCTCTGATGATGATAAGCAACATGCCTACCGATATACAGTAGCAAAAATCTCAGAACTTTTAATGACAAAGTACTACATGACACAGTGCTCGTCCATGTAGTGCTTTGTAATTCAATGTTGTGTGGTATTGCATCTGTTTATGGACAGGCGTGACCGGTCAGCCGAGCGACCTGCTAGTTTCGTCATTCAAGCTAATAAAAAAATCTTCTTACTATATCTAGTTTTTTTTGTGTACGATAGGGTTTACTCCGAGGGTCGTGTATAAAATTTGTTAAGATCTGATGACGGAGTACGACGGCAAATGCGAAAGTCCACAACCGAAAACAGCACATGCGTCGCGATTCGGGTTCGGAAACCAATTTTTTAAGTTTTAATTCAATATTTCTCTATCCTAAAAAAAAGTAACTGGCGCCGCCGCCGCCGCCGCTGCCAAAAGCTGTTCACGCTATCTCCTCCGAAATCGCTGGGGGTATGGGGTCGAGACCGATACCAATCGATGCAGAATAATGTGGGGAAGAAAGTAAGATATGTCTCATATTCGTCGGACTTTAAGTTTTTTTTTATTTTATGTTTTGTGGAAAAACATGGGCAAAGCCCCTAGTACAATAAAAAATACATCATATTACCAAGAAAACCATCGGATACTATTTTTACTTACACGCCACAGTTAAGCATCTGTTTACCTCGCGTCAATTGAAGCTTGAAAACATTTTGATGGATGCCGTCTTTCTTCTTAAATGTTCTTAAATGCACCGATATGTTTGAATGGCTGCCAATCGATGTTAATTAAAAACAGCCAAATGCGAGTCGGATTCGCACACCGAGGGTTCCGTACCACCTCTCTTAATTTTAATCTTTTTCATTATTATTTTATAGCATAACTGTTATACAACGTGTTACCGATAGGTGTAGTCGTATTGGAGCCGGTCGTTATATAGGTACATCTGTCAGTCAGTGTTTATAATAAAAAAAAAAGACCTTTATTTCAGACCAGTGATCCATATAATATGTTAGTATGTATAATAACTTAGAAATTATGTTAGTAATACGTTTTTTTTTAACTCATATATTATTTATGTACCGAATCTTAAAAATCTAGAACATCCTTAAATCTTTCTTTCTACCTGGCGTTATCCAGGCTAGTGCCCGGGTCCACCTTCCTACTAAGACGCCTCCACTTCACCAGATCTTGAGCATCCTCAGTAGTGAGACCATTGGCCCTCATGTTTCCCTCTAATACGTTAAGTCAGCGTTTTTTTGGCCGTCCGCGGTACCGTACTCCTGGTACGATTTGGCACAGGCATTTGCGACCGACGCACTCCTGTGGTTTTCTTAACATCATCCTTACATCCATATTAACAACATCCTTAAAAATCATGCAAATTGTTTATTACGATCAATAAGATCGACCATATCACTATTAGTTATTTTTCTAGTAATCGGCTCTTTAAATCACGAGAAACGTTGTAGTCACTACTTTCCTGTTACACAGCTTTGAGCTGCGCTGTGTTCCTGGTACAATTACAGTGCCAGGGCGCTTAACCCGTTACCATTATGCCGTAAGAGTTAAACAATATGTAATAATTGGTCGTGACTTGGGAGAGTCCTTAAAAAGAACAATAATTACGTAACTTTAAAAAGTACAATGAATACGTAATTACGAACTACAATGGTTCAGTTTGTAAATTATTGCAGCGGTTACAAATTTAGAGTTGTAAATGCAAATTGTGCATGAACCTTTTGAAATCCTATTAGAACATAATTTTATAAAACACTTAAGGAACCCTAAATATCTTTATTTTCGCGGCTATCGGTCTTGGCGCCGTTGATGTACACTGTCCGCTACGAGAGAAAAATCTAGATAAATTTAATTTTACGCATTTTCTTCCCACGGCTTGTTTTATTGAATAAATAGAAGCGATTCGTTCTCTCTATCGACAATTAGCATTCGTTAAGACATTAACTAATTAATTATTATGTTGTGTATATAGTAAAAAGTATTGGTGAAGTTTATTGAGCCTCACGTATATTTTAGTTCGAATACCGCAGTAACATCTTTATTTCCACGACGTGGATATCCCTCCATTTAGTTTCAGACTGCTGTTTTGAAGCGTTTTCCACAGATTCCTATAGGGAATATTATCCTTAAAAAAACAGCATTAATTTAATCTGACAGACTCCGTGACGCAACGGGCGAGTAGCCGGCTGTGTAACGAGAGGCCGTGGGTTCGATTCCCGTAACAAGATAAATGTTTGTGTGATCCACAAAAATCGGTTTCGAGTCTGGGTGTTGTGGGACCGTAAGTCCCTCGTAGTTCCTGAAACTCACGACACAGTTTCACCTAGTGCAGGGTCAGGACTATATGTATGACTGTTGGGTGTATTTATCTATCTAACACTAGTTGAGGCAAAAAATAAACTTTCGTAACCGCCCGATATTTCCACTTAATACATTACGAGTCATCGTAAAATCTAAGTTTAGCACTTAGACATTTCTGAATTAGGGTCAAGAATTACGTCGGCGGTATCGCGGCGTGCGTTCGGCTATTTTCGTCGTGATTCGGGCGTGTTCGGCTATTTTCGGCACGGTCGCCGGTTCGTGTCGGACGGTTTAAAATTGGAAAACGCTTTCGCATCGCCTTTGATGTGAAACAAATGTTGTTTATACGAAACTGTGCGTTACAAAAGCGTTGCAACCGCTGTATGGATTCTCTTTATGAATTCTAATTGTATACATTCGATATTTGAAAATTTCGAACTACGATTAAATGACTGCCTCGGTATTGTTGTTGTAATGCGCATGCATTACGACTGACTCTGACGTCTTGAATTCGAACCCCGAGTCGGGTAAAAGTGGTATTGGGTTTTTCTATTACGAAATGCTCAGTATCAGCCCGGAGTCTGGAATTGTGCCCAGATAGGCTCGCTCCCTATCACGTCATGTGATGGAATACGCTCGGCGAAATGTGGGTATATTGGTTACACCTCTGCCTATCCATTCGTAGATAGGCGTGAGTGCGTATGTATGTATGATTAAAATATTTCTGAAGAAGTGCAGTTTGTACAGTAGTACGATTGACCCACTAATTTCATGATTTCGAAATGATTTCTAATTTCAATGATTTCGAAATATTGTAGGCAAATGCCTACAGACAGAACTGTCTACAGCGTGGCTCTACCACTCAGAATATGAATAATGAATGGGCCGGCTCATCCGGGTCGTTCCCACTGTCACAGAAAACCTGCGTAAAGTAGCAGCTTGCTGCTGCGTTTCATACGGTGAGTGATATATCCGCAGGCCCAAATCCCCTCTCTTTTTTAATAGTATAGGCCTGCAAACGAGCAAGTGGGTCACCTGATGGTAAGTGATCTCCACCGCCCATGTACGCCCACAATACTAAAATTATCATGGGCGCGTTGCCGATCTTAAAGGAAAGGGATAAGTAAGGGATTGGGAAGGGGAGGGGAATTTGGGCCTCCGGATATCTCACTTACCGTACGAAACGCAGTAGCAAGCTGCTACTTTACGCCGGTTTTCTGTGGGACAGTGGTAACGACCCGGACGAGCCGGCCCATTCATGCTGTAGACAAAATTATCTACAGCGCGGCTCTGCCACTCAGAAAATCTCCTTCCCAATCCCGTAATTACCCTTTTCCTTTAACGTCGGCAACGCGCCCAGGACTCTTTTGGTATTGTGGGCGTACATGGGCGGTGGAGATCACATACCATCAGGTGATCCACTTGCTAGTTTGCCGGCCTATTCTTTAAATTAAAAAACCCACTCACTAGTTTACCGTTTAAAAATTCAATGTAAATATGTAAACATATATATCGAAATAGGTAACTGTGGAGTGCAGGACACAGACGGGCGCGTTTCTGGCCCATTGGGTCGGAGTTGGTACGTGGGAAATAGAGTGTGAAGGTAAACATCGCTGCACCATTTCGTTCTCAAGTTAATATATACTAGCTGTAAATGTGGCTTTGTACTTAAAAGATACATACATATATACGCACTTACGCCTGTAATCCCCGAAGGGGTAGGCAGAGGTGTAACCAGTACACCCACATTTCGCCGAGCGTATTTCCGTCCCTTATGTGATAGGGGGCGAGCCTATCGCCATACCCGGCACAAATTCCAGACTCCGGGCTGATACTGAGCATATCGTAATAGAAAACCCCAATACCACTTTACTCCACCCGGGGATCGAACCCGAGACCTCAGCGTTGACCTCAATATATACGCGTACGCATTACAACTGCGCCACCGAGGCAGTCAAAAAGTACTTGTACGTGTACTTAAAAGATACATACATATATACGCACTCACGACTGTATTTCTGAAGGTCATACAGGATTACACGCACCCACATTTTGCCGAGCTTATTTCTGTCCTATGTTGTGATAGGGAACGAGCCTATCGGTTACCGGGCACGGTAACTCTGGGCTGATAAGCATTTCGTAATAGAAAAACCCAATATCACTTTACTTTAATTATCCCTTTCCTCTAAGATCGGCAACGCGCCCATAATTATTTTGGTATTGTGAGCGTACATGGGCGGTGGTGATCACTTACCATCAGGTGACCCACATGCTCGTTTGTCGGCCTATGCAATAAAAAAAAGTAATCATAAACGCGTCGCCGTACATAAAGAAAGGGTTAATTAAAAGATTTGGAACAGGTGGGGGATTTGGGTTTCGGGATATCTCACTCACCATACGAATCGCAGCAGCAAGCCGCTACTTTACGTCGGTTGTCTTTGAGATAGTGGTAGCATCCCAGCCGAGCACGCCCATTCATACTGCAGACAAGAATGTCTACAACGTGGCTTTGCCACTTGTAAATCTGGATTTACTAGATTCTATGTGATAAGTATTCAAAGAACCGACAGCAATCTTATTCAATTACAGTTTTACTTACAGAAGGTAGATGTCCAAAAAACGCATACTCAGAATCGTAAACTGAAAATTCATGTGATATGTTTACTTGCAACGTCACGCACACAAACGCAAAAGAAATTACAGCTAATGTTAGGGTATTCTCTTCCTTCTCTTTTTATTGGTGTATTGAGAAAACAACGTTGGGTGTACTGAAATAATAATGGTGCAATATAGTTGTGGAAGGGTAGTTAAATGGTATAAAAGAGGTAGTCGCCATAACTGGAGGCCTTTTGCCCGCAGTCAGTCAGTCGGTCTCCAGTTCACTAAGATCAGTGCTCAGTCGACAGTTTAAGAGTTTATTACGCGGTAGCTCTGCTAGTTTACTATTTCCTCATAGTTGTCTTAGTTATAATTAATTAGATAGCGGTCTCTAGAGAATAATCCTGACATGGAGTTGTGGTCTATGAAGCAGTAACATTGTAAAAGTAACCAATAAACTATGAGTTATAGTGATTACTGTCGTTTGGTATTAATAATTCTCGTCTCACGTAACTTCTAACACTAAAATGAATTTTCAAAAAAAAATGGTAATTTGTAGATGGGCAAAATGTGTTTTATGCTTGATTTATAAGTGAGGATTATAAATATAATATGCTGAGTAGTTATTAGTGTGGTGATCGTAGTTTGGAGCCGTATATGGCTTCAATTGCATTGCTTAAATTTCGTGCGTGTACATAGTTTATACAATGTTTCTAAAAAGCAGTGATAGCTCAGCGGGGAGTGGTATGGACTGTCGCGACGAATGTCGCAGGTTCGAAACCAGCCCGAGTGCATACACCTCTGACTTTTTTAAGTTATGTGTGTATTAATTGTTAATTATCACTTGCTTTAACGGTGAAGGAAACATCGTGAGGAAACCTGCATACCTGAGAAGTTCTTCATAAGAATTTCGAAGGTATGTGAAGCCTGCCAACCCGCATTAGGCCAGCGTGTTGGACCAAGGCCTAACCCCTCTCATTCAGTAGAGGAGGCCCGTGCCCAGCAGTGGGACGTATATAATACAGGGCTAGTATTATTATATTATTATTACATAGTTTCTACAAGTAATTATTCTAAGTATGCGTGATTATTTACCTGGGTGTAATAATGTGGACCTAATTACCTGCAACAAAAAATATAAATATAAGTACAGTTAACAGAATATGGAACTTATTTCAGACGCAATACTAATCGTTAAAAACCCCGACGTCATTTAAAAACATCGTTTAAACGGTTGAATATTTTTTCTTATATTTTTCAGAACTGGATTAACCATTAACTTTATTAACAGTAGCCATTGTAACATTAACTTTTCGAGACGACCTACACCTCAGTCTCTCCCGTGACCACGAAGGCTGAAAAGCTTTCGAAACGTCGGGACTAAAATAAAAATTAAACCGCGATAAAATCCGTATAAACTAGTTTTATTTCAATGGATTAAACCAGCTTTTAAAATAAAACCGCATGGAACCGTGTCCTGGCACAAAACGGTACGACGTTGTGCAGATAAAAAGGACAATCTAGGATCAATTGCTTTGTGACTACGTGAAATGAAAAAGTAACCTTTGTAAAAAGTTTTAATAAATCGCCTTAAATGAATGAAAAGCTCGGTAACAAGGAATTTTTCATTTTATGACATTTTTGATAATAATATCTCGTTACGTAACTAAGGCAGTTTCATAAAAAACATTAGTAACCTGTAATGTTATTTATGACGATTAATGAGAACTTCGTAAAAAGACATTTATTTGATTATGCTGTGGTAATAAAAATTTGCAAGGCGCAGTATTTCTTCCTTCTGAAAAATTATCTCTTTCGTATATATGAGGTTTTCAATTGAAGGCGACGATATACAGACTGTAGGAACAGTTATATTCATGGACAATCTTTCTGTCTGCATTTTCGGAACAAATGTGTTGAAGTTTAAAATTCTTGTGGAAAAAGTATTATTTGTTTATCAAATCGGTGTTGTTTTAATAATAGCAACCAGAATAAAAAAATAATAGGAGTCTCAGACAAACATAATTTTATTATGCAGAAAAAAATAACCATTCGTGATGGCGAGTCGTGCTCTGGGGTCAGCCAGAGTATATTCAATAACTTCAGGACGGAAAAGTTTTCGTATATGTTGTGGGAGCCATTCTTAAAGACCCAGTAAGTGGAAGCGAAGCAAAGGAAGATGGATATTGGCAAAAGGTCTGGATACCGCCAAGCAAAAGACTCTTTCACTAGGTGGTAGGTCCCGCGTATGCGAGAGGCCGTCTGGATAAGTAGTCCCACCGCTTTGTCCAAGCAGCAGTGTTGTAACACTGTTGTGTATCAGTTTGAAGGACATTGAAGCCAGTGAAATTACTAGGCATTATGAGACTTAACACCTTATGTCTCAGGGTGACAAGCGCAGCTCAGTGCCATGCAAGTACTTCATTATTCGAAGTTCTGATTGGTGTTGCTTCTGTTTATGGGCAGGCATGACGCTTACCATCAGGCGAGCGACCTGCTCGTTTCGTCATCTTGAGCTAATAAAAAAAAGAAGAGGAAGGTAATAAGGGTTATATTGTCAACAGATATAAACATTTGAATGTATCATACGAGTCCTAAGATGTCTGATCCCTATGGCAACAAATGAGACTAACAAATCCAGGTATTCGATATTATTGCTATTTATTACTATAAACATTAAACATTTTCAACTAAGCTTGACCTTTAGATCCAGTATTGAAAACGGAACAAACACCTTGACATTTAAGATTCTTTCAGAGCTGATTTGCCGTGTCGGAATCCACGCCTCACTGGCCCTCAATGTCGGTAAGAGCAAGGCTCTGAATAAATCTCAGTATTAGGTATATTACTTACTTTGCTATAGAATTCGAAGAATGAAAACTTGATAAAGCCTCGCTAATTATTGTATGGTCGTTATAAGTTTAAATGTACTTGAATATTTTTTTGCGTTGTGAATATTACTAGTGGTTGCGTAGTGGTCGAAACTCGATTTATTTTTAAACGACTTCAAAAAAAAGGAGGAGGTTTTCAATTCGACTGTATTTTTTTTTATGTTTGTTACCTCAGAACTTTCGACTGGGTGAACCGATTTGGATGATTCTTTTTTTATTTGAAAGCTGGTACTTCCAGTTCTGACAATGGCATCCATGAGAAAACCATATAATATACTTCAAGGGTAGTTTGGTTAGGTTCTGATTATGGGATCCATGACAAAGTAACGGAACTCTTCAATTTTTAGGAGCAAATTAACGATACTCTGCCGAATTGTTTATAGGCGATCCGAATATTTGAGTCACCTACCGTAACGTCGTTATGGTCAAGTAATACAATATGATAATCAAAATAACTCCTTAACGGCTTACAGTAAAGGTGTGGGATCTGTAGTAGAATTTCTAACTTGCTGCATTGCAATATGATGCAAGCGTTCTGATTGCATTAATTAAGGTGTATTATGTTGGAAAAAAAATCACTCGATAGAGTTTAGCTGCGATGTGGTCCCATATAAATTTGGTTAAGATCTGATGACAGAGTACGGAGTAAAAAAATAAAACGCCTCAACAGACAACAGTACACTCATTGCGATTGTGTTATTGTATTGGAATTTACATGCTATTGCCCACTGAAAATTGAAAAATAAAATAACGGTTAACAACGGTTTCTAAGTTTTGTTAACCGTTATTTTTTTGAATTTCATTTTAAATTAGCTGCGAGATTTGACATTCAACATTGTCAGTGTAAGCGTAAACAATAAAAGTTTTATTTAATTTAATTAAATGTGCATACCTATATGTTACAGATATTATAAGTAACACTGTAAATAGTTTGGATAGGCTGGCTCGAATAGGTTACTACAACGGTTTATTGTTTGACAAAAAACCTTCGTAACGTAACAGCAAGCAGGCCCAAACCATCAAATACACAAGAACTAGCTATTTTTTTTCCTTATATCCCCAAACTCATTTCCGTACAGGATAAACAATCTGAAATACTAAAGCAAACAATTCAACTCTGCCGATTGCTTATTCAGTGTAATTATTGAAGTTGGCACACAGAGCTGGCGTTGCTTGTGCAGAAGCAATTAATTTAGAGCTTCGTGTACGCTCTAATTAGGGTGCACTTTTTGTAGATGTTTGTCGACGTTTCCCATTGTTGTTTTGTATGATTGAGGATTTTTTGTTAGAATATAAAGTAAGCAGTAATAGCTCAGCAGGGAGTGGTATGGCCTGTCGAGACGAAAGTCGCAGGTTCGAAACCAGCCCCAAGTGCATACACCTCTGACTTTTCTAAGTGATGTGTGTATTAATTGTGAATTATCACTTGCTTTAACGGTGAAGGAAACATCGTGAGGAAACCTGGATACCTGAGAAGTTCTTCATAATAATTTCGAAGGTACTTGAAGTCTGCCGACCCGCATTAGGCCAGCGTGGTGGATAAGGTCTAACCCATCTCATTCAGTAGAAGCCCGTGCCCAGCAGTGGCACGTATATAATACAGGGCTAGTATTATTATTATTTATTATATAAAGTAATTAACTCCGTAGTTCTAATGTTATAATTAGGTTGGTCTATCATGAGGTCCCGGGTTCAAATCTTAGGTCGAGCAATCAGTATTTGTGTTTGAGTTTTTCGGGGTCTTAAGAGGCGTCCCTGGTGGCGCAGTGGGCGCATAGCCGGCTGTGAAGCCAGAGGCCGCGGGTTCGATTCCCGCACTGAGGTAAAATGTTTGTGCGGTCCACAAATATCTCTCATATTCTCCCCAGGAGGGTTTACGTCAGGCAGGCGGCCGGTCGTAAAATCTACAAGCCAAATCTTCTGTAGCATGTATTAAAAGGATATACCGCCGACTCCACTGCGAGTAAGGCAAGTTCAGGTGGAAGAGAAGAATGGCAGGGAGAAAAAAAAACTTACGCTTTAAAACTATGGAACTCAATTATCAACTAAAGTTCTTAGCACTTACTCCTGAAACAAAACTAAAAGTTTTCGATGAGCCGAACTGTAAGTGAAACTAAATGAACCCCGTTTCTAAACTAACCATTTAACTTCATGCGCAAAACGTATTAGGTATAAATTGCTTGCTTGTACAAATATATGTAATTTAGGATATTAAGTTTGGCTGCAGCAGACTGCCTTAGTGACATAGTTGTAATGCTTACGACTGGTGTGCTGAGGTCTCGGGTGCGATCCCCGGGTTCGGGAAAAGTGATATTAGTCTTTTTTTTATTCAGCCCGGATTCTGGGATCAAATCATGGGGCGGAAATAAATTCAATTAAACGTTGGTTTGCCTACTGGCTACACTTCTGCTTACCCCTTCGGGGAATGGAGGTGTGAATGCATATGTATGTATGCAATAGTATGTATGGATCATGGCAGAACTATTTTTGGGTTTTTATTAAAATTGAAGCTGATTATATATATCTGGAGCCCAAATCCTCCCCTTCTAAAGTTCTTCCCTTCTTTGTTTCCTTTCCTTAAGATCGGCAACGTGTTGATGATCCGAGTATTGTGTGCATTTATGGACGGTGGAGATTACTTATCAACTTATGTCTCGGGGTGACGAGCTTAGTCCAGTGCCATACAGGGCTTTGTAATTCAATGTACTGTGTGGAAGTTACCATCAGGAGAGCGAGCGAGAGTGTTTTTTTTTATCCTGCCTCGGCAAAGTGACTACGCTACACTTTTTAGTATAGGCCGGCAAACGAGCAAGTGGGTCACCTGATGGTAAGCGATCTCCACGGCCCATGTACGCCCATAATACAAAAGAAGTATGGGCGCGTTGCCGACCTTAAAGGAAAGGGATAATAAGGGATTCGGAAGGGGAGGGGGATTTGGGCCTCCGGATATCTCACTCACCGTACGAAACGCAGCAGCAAGCTGCTACTTTACGCCGGTTTTCTGTGAGACAGTGGTAACGACCCGGACGAGCCGGCCCATTCATGCTAGACAAAATTGTCTACAGCGTGGCTCTACCACTCGTAAACACCTGATGGTAAGTGTAGCACAATCCATGAATACTGTCGACCAACGATAGACACTGAATCTATCGCAGATCGGTAGAATTATGCCGGCCTGCTTAGTTGCTTATTCACACTCCGTTTAAAGGATCCTATGCTATAGGAAGGAGGAAACACGTCCGCCGGCAAGCTATTCCACAGCTTTATGGTCAGACAGAAGTAAGATTTTGCGAACCTCTTGGTCCGAGCCGAGATGGAAGAGACCACGAACCTATGGTTTTGCAAGCCAGCATGCGTAGTTCTGCTCGTTTCGTTATTCAAGCTAATAAAGAACCAACTTCCTCGTTTGCCAATCTTCGCTAAAAATGTGGTTTAAGCAGATTTTATTCTTGGAGTTAAAAAGATTTTAATAATTAATTTAGTGAGAACTTACCGACTTTAAATATCGCTTTAAAATTTTGAATGGTATAACCTCGCTGTAGACATTTTGTCGACAGCATTAATGGGCCGGGTCGTTACCACTGTCGCACTGAAAACTGACGTAAAGTAGCAGCTTTAAATGTCACAATTCTATTATCCTACTAATAATACAAATGTGAAATTTTTCATGTTTGTGAGTGTGTGAATTTGGATGGTTATCAATCAAGCGTTAACAGCTGAAAGAAATTAGATGAAATTTGGCAATTGGGTAGATTATAAATAAAGCTGCCCAACAGGCATATGTACTCCTTACCCACACTAGATCAACCTATATCGTGGGTCAGAAACTAAGAGGGACTTACCACAACACCCAGTCCTGAGATAAATATTTATGGATCAGAAAAACTTTATCTCGGTGCGGGAATCGAACCGCTCTTTTCATAGCCGGCTTTTCGCCCACTGCGCCATGGAAGCTGATGTCAGCTTGATTCAGCTTGATCTTGTCGGAAGATCATGTGATCTTAACCTATATTAGGACATGGGCTACTTTGTATCTTATTATTTTTATTTTATTTGCGTGAATGACGAGTCGAGTGAGATCGTTGTTAAACGTCACGCCTGCCCATAAACAGAATCAATATCACACAGAGCTCTGGAGCAGAACACTGCATGGCATTGCACTGCGCTCCTCATCCCGAGACATAAGATGTCTCATAATGCCCAGTAATTTCACTGGTTTCAATGCCCTTCAAACCAAAACACAACAATGCTTACACACTGTTGCTTGGCGGCAGAAAGACAAAGCGGTGGTACCAACCCAGACGGTCTCTTGCATATGAGGGACCTACCACCTTGTATCTCGGAAAATAACATTTAAGCGGGTAGAGCCGCGTGTAAAATCTAGTATAAAATATTATAAAAGCGGCTTCCCTGTAAACATCAAAGACGGCAAGAATCAATGACACACTTTCGCATTGAATTCAAATGAGCAAAGTGAATGAGGGACTGACGTAGGCTTGTAGCGTTGTAGCACGCTCCGCCGCTACGCCGTAGTCGGCTACGTCATCCATGGAGTTATTGACAATATAAGGGTGACGTCATAAGCATATTATACAGTTTTATGACGTGAATATCTAATACGTTATAATTTGGGAAGGGTAGGATGGAATAACTAAGGGTGTTCCGCAATATCAATATGACGAAGCTTATTCTGAGAGTAAAATATATTTCAGAATAACAGTATTTTATAATATCAAAAATGTGATTTCTGGGATTGGTGTCCTTGGTTGGAGTCGATTCGATTCTAAAGTAGGGACTTCCAAGCTTCAAACACATTGTTACTTCTATGGAAATATGTTTACGTTTTTGAAAAAAAAACCTTTATTATCCGGCCTGAGAATTGAACCAAACATCATAGATTCACATTCTCCAACCATCAAAGGACATTTAAAATCAACTTATATTCATAGAAATGATAACGAGTAATATTTTTAGAAATTTAATTTAATATCACCAGTTATCTAATGTAGCTTTCAGATCCTTCAGAGCTTTTATCCTAAGTGGCCGGAATATTTAACCCTGCGCTTACATTATGGGTCACTCAAACAAACCCTTAAAGAATTTTATGATTTTTTTGGCTCTTCATAATAATTTTATCAAAATGTACTAAGTTTGAGCGTATAAATCAGGCAAATACGATTCGGAGTTGCCGACTGAGCTCCATTCACCAATAAAAATATTTTATCTCCTTATTTCACCTGCCCTTATCCCACTAGTAGTGGGGTTGGCGCAACATGCTTTTTAACACATGTTTCAGAAAGATTTGGCTTGTGGTTTTTACGACCGGTCTGACGTCAAGCCCTCTGGGGAGAAAACACCCAGACCCGAAACCTATATTTATGGCTTCCACAAACATTTGGAATTGAACCAGCGACCTCCCACTTCACATCCGTCTATTCGCCCACTGCACCACAGAGACGGTCATAAATAATATAAAATATATTTTGTTAGAATATTACCAGTGCCAGATCGAAACAGGAGTACGATCCGCGGACGGTCCAAAAAACGCTGTCTTGACGTATTAGAGAGAGACATGAGGGCCAATGGTCTTAATACCGAAGATGCTCAAGATCGGGCGAAGTGGAGGCGTCTTAGTAGGAAGACACCCTGGCACTAGCCGGGATAGAGACAAGTAGAAAGAACAAAATAATTATTTTCTAGAATATTCACAATCATAACACAATATATTCTGTGAAGATATCAGAAGTCCAGTTCTCGTAATTTTAAATGTTCAAAATATCATTCCGATCTATTGATTATTGGTTTAAGAGAATGCCATTTGCAACTTTCTTGACGCTGAGACTAGATCGGAATGATATTTTGAACATTTAAAATTACGAGAATTGGCCCTCTGCCTGCTTATTGCAGTTCAAAAGATAGAACCCTTTAAATGGTAAGACAGCCTGACACGAGGTAGACGGTTAGGATAAATGATACGGTTTTGTTGGCACCCTTTGTGTGCAGAATCCTATAAACAGAAAGTCGATAACTCAGTATACTTATTGTGACAGCTTTGCCGGCAAGTATTCCGCTATCAGATGTATGTACACAGTAGAATACAGATTAAGAAAATGGCGCACCAGCTAGCTAGGTAAGCTCTTGGTGAAAAGATAAAGAATTGGTGGTATGTCCCTCGTATACTAGTGGGAATTTGGGTTGGGACCACTGTTTTGTACTAGGTGGTAGGTCCGTCATATATACGAGAGGCCGTCTTGGTTGGTACCACCGCTTTGTCTATTTTTTTATAGCTTAGGCCGGCAAACGAGCAAGTGGGTCATCTGATGGTAAGCGATCTCCACCGCCCATGTACGCCCACAATTCAAAAAATAATGGGCGCGTTGCCGACATTAAAGGAAAGGGATAATTAAGGGATTGGGAAGGGGAGGGGGATTTGGGCCTCCGGATATCTCGCTCACCGTACGAAACGCAGCAGCAAGCTACTACTTTACGTCGGTGTTCTGTGAGACAGTGGTAACGACCCGGACGAGCCGGCCCATTCATGCTGTAGACAAAAGTGTGTACAGCGTGGCTTTACCACTCATAAAATTATTTATCAATATTTCTGACGCCAAGCAACAGTGTGTAAACACTGTTGTGTTTTGCAGTAAATTAATATAATTATAATATTTGCATTAAGCCAATGCAACTTAGTAATATCTTTGTAAGTCCACTTACGTAATTTAGCTTACATGAGAGTTACAGTCACAAATTTAATGTTATTGGACTATAAAATAAAGTGATATAAATTATGTTTCGGTTGGCAACCCTGTCGGAATACTCGGTGGGCAATTCTGCCCGTCCATTAGTTGAACAGCGCGCACATTGTTCAACGAAGCACAATGATTTAGTCTAGTCTGTACTGACACTCGGTGAATACTTTTTTTCCAATAGGATTCTGCCTCGGTGGCGCAGTTGTAATGCGTACGCGTTATGTTAAGCTAACGCTGAGGTCTCGGGTTCGATCCCCGGGTCGGGTAAAGTGGTATTAGGTTTTTCTATTACGAAATGCTCAGTATCAGCTCGGAGTCTGGAATTTATGCCCGGTATGGCGATAGGCTCGCCCCCTATCACTTTATGGGACGGAGATACGCTCGGCGAAATGTGGGTGTACTGGTTACACCTCTGCCTACCCCTTCGGGGATTACAGGCGTGAGTGCGTATGTATGTATGTATGATTTAAAAATAAAAATTCAAGCGTTTATGGATGTTAGCTGTGTTCCAACACTTCCAACAAACAAAAATAAAATTGACGCATGAAGATTGCAGTTATTTTTTGTCAACTGGGATTTAAATATTTTAAAATTCATTTTTTGGTGCAACTGTTGTTGTATACGGTCTGTTAGTTCTCGAATTATAAATACAACTGCTCAGTTTGAGCGTTTTATTAAAAAAGAAATAAAGTATGTACACATAGCCCTGACCCCACACTTCTACCAAGGAGAATTATGATATTTGATATCATAATCAAAGACTTCAATGTATACTACTAGACAAGCTGCGCGGTACATATAAATTGTACCACTAAGTTGCGGTCAATTGACCGTAACTCAAAATTACCATCTCACTTACTCTTAAGTAGAACTCCTATCGCGCTCCCTGTTTGTGAGATGTCGAACTCCCGCGTTATGTGACACAGTTTTACTTCTAAACAGCCCGTCTAGTAGTATACATTATAAGTCTTTGGTCATAATGGATGAAATTAAAATCAGTTTAAATAACATGTGTAATGTAATAGAAATAATTCGAAAATGCCGATACTAATGTCAAGTATCGGCAAAGACGTTTTCTATATCTTTATATATAATAATTCTACTGTACGTGTGTATGTGACTGAACTCCTCCTAAACGGCTGGACCGATTTGAATGTTTTTTTTGTGTGCGTTTGGGTGGCGCCCTGGATGGTTTAGATTCACAATTAGATCCGGTAGGTGGCGCTGCTGTAGTTGCGGGTGAAACAGGACAGTTAGTTCTATATAAAGATAGATTTGCTTACTATCAATAATGTTTTGACAGATGTTCCATAGAAAATGTGTCAAAATTTTACTGCCAGTAAGCAAATCTATCCACAGACAGATTATTGGGAGCCATCGTCAACATTAGGTTACTACTAAAATCACATTTCTATTTCCATCTTAAAATACGCACTCACGCCTGTAATCCCCGAAGGGGTAGGCAGAGGTGTAACTAGTACACCCACATTTCGCCGAGCGTATCTCCGTCCCACGATGTGATAGGGGGCGAGCCTATCGCCATACCGGGCACAAATTCCAGACTCCGGGCTCATACTGAGCATTTCATAATAGAAGAACCCAATATCACTTTACCCGAGACCTCAGCGTTGGCCTCAATCGTAACGCGTACGCATTACAACTGCGCCACCGAGGCAGTCATTCCATCTTAAACGTGGTAAATAAAGAATGAATAGTAAACATTCGGTTTACTGCGCCACATGTTGCAATAAATGTAGTCATTTCCCGTAGCTTGAACCGATCCGTTTATGACTTCGCCATCAATTTTATTGGTTTTCCCCGACGTTAGCAATATTTAATTAATTGCGATTAAGAAAAGGTGCAGTCGGTTGCAGATTGACCATCAAGTGGGTAACACCTGCAAACATTCTAATATCGATGGGCTAATCAACATGATAATTTATGCCAAAACCAATATTTTACTGCCTCGGTGGCGCAGTTGTAATGCGTACGCGTTACGATTGAGGTCTCAGGTTCGATTCCCGGGTCGGGTAAAGTGGTATTGGGTTTTTCTATTACGAAAATGCTCAGTATCAGCCCGGAGTCTAGAATTTGTGCCCGGTGTGGCGATGGGCTCGCCTCCTATCCCATCGTGGGATGGAGATACGCTCGGCGGAATGTGGGTGCACTGGTTACACCTCTGCTTACCCCTTCGGGGATAATGGGCGTGAGTGCGTATGTATGTATTCACGTCTGTATTAGCGACGCGTGAGTGCGTATGTATGTATAAATAAACAAAAAGAAAGTTCGCTACCACTAGATCAATGAGGCGTTTGTACTTTATTAATAGAATATTTACTATTTTCACCACAATATCCCTCAGATGGTATTATCCTTTGTCGTCCATAAGCTACACAAAGCCTCAGCTTTTCATCATTAATTTCACCGCGATGTAACTACATCCACTAAATACAGTATTACGTTAATCTTACTTTAGTAAGCGATCCTTAGGGACTCGTTAAGTTATTAGGCGATTATTAAAAGCATCTTTGTTCAGGATTAAATATTGTTATTAATTTTGTCTTATTTTGTTTTATTTCAATAGACTCCGTGGTGCAGTGCGCGAGTAGCCGGGTGTGAAACGAGAGTCCCCGAGCTCGATCCCCGCACCGAGCCAAATGTTTGATCCACAAATATTTGTTTCGGGTCTGGGTGTTGTGGGACCACCAGTCACACGTAGTTCCGGATACCCACGATGCAGGTTAAACCTAGTGTGGGGTCGGGACTATCTGTGTGACTTTTGGGTGTATTTATTTATTTATGACTGATTGGTAGAATCAGCTCTTGTAAACAGATACATACGAGTAGATAACTATATGCTTTACACTAATAATTGAATCTTACAACTATTGAGTGGTAGAGCCACGCTTTAGACAGTTTTGTAGACATCATGAATGGGCCGGCTCAACCGGGTCGTTACCACTGTCTCATAGAAACCGACGTAAAGTAGTGGCTTGCTGCTGCGTTTCGTACGGTGAGTAACATATCGGATGACCTCTTCCCAAGCCCCTAATTATCCTTTTCCTTTAGGGTCAGCAACACGACCATGATTCTTCTGGCACTACAGATGTTCATGATCACTTACCGTCAGGTGACCCGCTTGCTGGTTTATTGACCTTTATCAAAAATAACTTATAGTATCTGAATTCTATTGCCTAAACTGTTTCTGCGCCATTATATTAATATTAATACAAATAAGTACTGCCTCGGTGGCGCAGTTGTAATGCGTACGCGTTACGACTAAGGCTGACGCTGAGGTCTCGGGTTCAATCTCCGGGTCGGGTAAAGTGATATTGGGTTTTTCTATTATGAAATGCTCAGTATCAGCCTGGAGTCTGGAATTGTGCCCGGGGGCATGGGACAAACCTATGCCCAAGATACGCTCCATCATGGGACTAAGATACGCTCGGTGAAATTTGGGTGTACTGGTTACACCTCTGCCTACCCCTTCGGGGATTACAGGCGTGAGTGCGTAATAAGTACAATTTCCAATATTACGTTGACGGATTAATAAATGGTTAATTAATTCTGTTTTGCGTTAAAATGCAAATGTCTGAATAATTATTGTGTCCGGTATTTTAATATAGCAGGAAAGTGAATTTAATAAAATCTATGTAACTTTATGGTAAATGATCTGAGCAGAGCTCTGAAACATGAAGTGGTAGAGCCACACTGTAGACAGTTATGTCTACACCACGAATGGATCGGCTCGACTGGGTTGTTACCAATGTCTCATAAAAAGCCGACGTAGCAGCATGCTGTTACATTTCGTTCGGTGAGTGAGATATCCTTAGATCCAAATCCTCCTTCCCTTTCCAATGCCTTAATTATCCCTTTCCATTAAGGGCGGCGATACGTGATCCTCAAATATTGTGGACGTTCGTGGGCGGTAGAGATCCACCAGATCCAGATCTTACCATCAGACCCACTTACTCGTTCTCTGGCCTCTGCTATATAAAAAAATCTGCTTAAAAGATTTTTGTTATCTTTTTCCTTCGTGCGTAGGTTTTTTGTGAGAGTGCTAACAAGCTATTTATCCCACTTTAGCCAAAGTTAAAACGATTTGAGTATATTTACATAATATTAATATGCAAACGTTAATTAAATACACGGGTAGTGTCGCGTCGATCGCTTGCGTAACTCCAGTAAATATTTAACTAACTTGTTGAGCTAACTCTGTTCTACAAGTTTAGTTTAACTTTTTTGTTGTGTCAAACACACTACATACACGCCTGTAATCCCCGAAGGGATGGGCAGAGGTGTAACCAGTACACTCACATTTCGCTGAGCGTATCTCCGTCACATGATGTGATAGAGGGCGAGCCTATCGCCATATCGGGTACAATTCCAGACTCCGGGTTGATACTAAGCATTTCATGATAGAAAAACCCATCAGGCGTCAGCCTCAGTCGTTACGCGTACGCATTACAACTGCGCCACCGTGGCAGTCACACAACACACTACATGATGTATTTTTGGGTTGTCGCTGACTGCCTCGGTGTAGTTGTAATGCGTACGCGGTACGACTGCTGTGCGGACAATCCTGGGGCGGGTAAAAGTGATATTGGGTTTTTATATTACGAAACGCTCAGTACCTATCAGCCTAGAGTCTGGAATTGTGCCCGGTTTGGTGATAGGTTCTCGCCTACATCATGGAACGGAAATAAGCTCGGCGAAATGTGGGTGTATTGGTTATACCTCTGCCTACGCCTTCGAGGATTACAGCGTGTAATTCAAAGTTCAGTGTGCACGTGGCGCATCCCATCAGGCGAGCGACTTACTTTTCGTCATGTAAACTAGTAAAATAAATTATAATCGAATTTCGACCATAGGTGTAACTAGTGCTAAGTAAAACGTCTTCGATCGCCAACGGTCAGTAACCCTGCGGGACATGTACACTGGTTTAAATTATTAATGCGAGACAGCCGCGGCCGCCACGAGCCGCCGAGTTTATGATGACCCCCGTGGGAATGATGGATCGAGATGAAACGGACCCTCAATATATTGGAATATAAAGTGGTATGTTGTATATATTCACGAAGGGATAGTTTTCAAGTGCACCTATGTATTGTTTTTTTTTTCATCCGATAAAAAGTCGATTGCAACTGCCTCGGTGGCGCAGTTGTAATGAGTTCGCGTTACGACTGAGGCTGACGCTGAGGTCTCGGGTTCGATCCCTGGGTCGGGTAAAATGGTATTGGGTTTTTCTATTTTCAAAATGCTCAGTATCATCCCGGAGTCTGGAATTTGTGCCCGGTATGGCGATAGGCTCGCCCCCTATCGCATAAGGGACGGAGATACGCTCGGCGAAATGTGGGTGTACTGGTTACACCTCTGCCTACCCCTTCGGGGATTACAGGCCTGGATGCGTATGTATATATCTTAACATCTTATGTCTCGGGGTGACGAGCGCAGTTCAATGCCATGTAGTGTTTATTATACTTAACTGTAGTTTGATACAAAATTATCACATCAATTATATATAATATACACGGAGAAGCGTAAAGTAAATTAGTTCATGCAGTTTGTATGCAATTTTATGGAAAATATCGCGCATTGCGGTCCCCTCTCTTGATCATATACTTGCAAAATCTTAATCAATTGGTATCCAAGAGTTGGCAAAAGATAAAGGGGAATACAATGCAAAAGATGGAAAGATGAACTCAAAATTACAGCAGGCTCTAAATGGAGAAGAGTCGCGAGAGACAGAGCGCAATGGAAATTTATAGAGGAGGTTTTTGCCAGGAGGCACAATGAACTCATGGAGTTTCTCAAAGTTATGAAATTTAGTGATTGCGTTTTCTATTCGGAAATCACAAATGAGTTGCTCGGAATGGTGCATGGTGTAGTGATAGGCTCGTCTCCTCTCACATCATAGGACGGAAATATGCTCGGTGAAACGTACCCACCCTTTCAGAGATAAGGGCGCGGTCTTATGCCATGCATGAAAAATGTATGTTAAAGTCACAGAACTCTAAAGACTTCACTTGAAATTTATTAAATCAGACTCGTGTTAATAATAAATAACTAGCTTTTGGTCGCTGCTCCGCCCGCGTGAACAACCTTTTACGGGATAAAAATTAGCTTATAACGGTATCCAGGGTCCCATCTATCTCTGTACCGAAATTCATCAAAATCGATTCAGCGATTTAGGTGTGAAAGCGTAACAAACAAACTTACTTTCACATTTATATTATTAGTAAGGAAAAGGGACATATTTGTGAATTTTTGTCGCAATATTCCGGGATTAATTAATCCGCTAATGGTTCAATTAACGGCATCCCAGCCCCGCCATTTTGTTGTAACATTGTTTTAGTACTCGAGTGTGGTCATGATGTCTCGTTCAGCCCCGTTCAGGACATTTTAGGATAGATCCAAGTGGGACAGTTTCATGATTTATTACTTTTCACGTAGACTAAGAATGGAATTATTACACGAAATTTAGTTGGTAGGAATTTTGTGAAAGTTTTGTCTACAGCATGATTGGGTCGGCTCGTCCGGAGCATTACCACTGTCTCACAGAAAAACGGCGTAAAGCAGCTTGCTGCTGTGTTTTGTTCGGTGAGTGTCATATCCGGTGGCCGATCGTGCCCATGATCCTTTTGGTATTGTGAGCGTGAGATCACTTACCATCAGGTGACCCACTTGCTCGTTTGCCGGCCTATGATATATAAAAAGGTAAGGCTTCTATTTTTTACCAGCGGGCTTAGGGTATGCAACACGACATATCTCGCACGCGATAGAGATAACTATCGGCGATAAATATCTCGCGTAAAAATATCGACATTCGATAAAATTATGTCGTCACGTTAGGGTTTGTAGACAGCCTCCGTGGCGCAGCGGGCGAGTAGCCGGCTACGAAGCGAGATGCCGTGGGTTCGATTCCCGCAACTAGACAAATGTGTTTGCGATCCACAAATATTTGTTTCGGGTCTGGGTGTTGTGGGACCGGAAGTCCCTCGTAGTTCCTGATACCCACGATACAGGTTAACCTAGTGAGGGGTCAGGACTATGTGTGTGACTGTCGGGTGTACTCGTATTAAAAAATACCGACGGTTTTTCGACGAAGACTTAACTAATATAAAAAAATGTTTTTTTTTACATCAACTACAAAATCTGAAGTGTTTAAATTATTCGTATGTACGCATACATTACGTTGAAATTTAATTAGTGCCGAATCTACCCAGCGCCCAGGTTTGTTTGAACGACTTAACACGCCATACATAATGCAAAAACTAAATTAGGAACGAGGACCTCGTACTCAGAATAAATATCATCTATTTGTTTAAAATTATGAGTTTAAGTTTATACAAATTCTATTAAAATAATATTTGGAGTGTAATTAATAAAAAATATTAATAATAAAACTTCACGGCAATTTTTTTTTAAGTTATCGGCGGGGAACAGTGGAAGGAAACGGGGGAGTCCTTTGCCCAGCAGTGGGACAAAAAAGGTAAAAAATAAATAAAAATAAAACAAGTATTTCCTAAAAATCAGTATCGACACAAAATTGTACGGCATAACACTCCATACTAGGCTAGATCTATATCGTGAAGGGCTTTTTACAGGACTTACAGTGTGAGTGAACATTCAAAAAATCCGACGCTTTAAAAAAAACTGTGATTAAATCTAACGTAGTCAACCCTAAACTGATGTAGCATTTAGTATAGATACATATAAAACGTAACTACTGAACATTTATGTTCAAAGGAAAGCAGCTCGAGTTGTTCGAGTGGCTCTCGAACGAAAGGGGGGCCTCAACGACACGTGAGAAAGGGTGAGGGAGTTGGAAGGGCTTTGTGTACCCCATCGAACGTCGTGATTCATGTATGAGTTTATCGTGGAGTCTGAATTTGTTGCCGGAAGAAAATTGAGAAAGACGAATTTGAGATAATTTGCTGATTTTGCTTTCGTAACTTTTATGTAACTACCGAAGAGCAGCAGTGTATTGTGCAGCGTATGCTGAGTCAAGATGCTGCAGACTGGATTTTGGCTGGTGTCCCGATGGTCGTTCGGGTAATGACAACTGGGTCAGAAGACTAGGTCATAACGGATTGGTCATTTCCCTTTAACATGGTTGAGGAGGCCGATGGCTGGCACATGCGTCATACTCGTGAACAGGTGCTGCTTGTGTGGACTGGTCTGTTCAAACTGTTATCTATTGTTTGTTTACACTATATTAAGGTCTTAATTTATTCGTCATGCTTATGGAGGTCATGCAGGCTAATCCAATGCGTAGATATCATTTCTGTAATTGCTTATGAATATCAATTGAGCTGCTCTAATTCCAATTAAATATTGTAAAACCTTTATGCTCTAATAATTGTTAATTGAAAAGAGCAACGCTGGAGTATCTTGTCCGTTCTTCTCTAGCGAAACAGCCTTCCGAACTGGCGGTAGTTTTGGCGGAATCTAAATAATGTATAACATTTTATGGATTCATTAAATATTTTGAATTTAAATTGAATTTTTTGAGAAGGTCCGTAAATTACATTTACTCCGGGGAAAAAAGGGTCTGTTTGTGCGCCAAATTCCAACCAAATCCGTTCAGCTGTTATCGCATGATTGATTAAACATCTAAATTCAAAAAAACAGACATCCACAGTTTCACAATTTATATTAATTAGTAGGATAGACAGTCTTCGTGGCGCAGTGGGAGAGAAGCCGACTGTGAAACGATAGGCCGTGGGTTCGATTGCCACACGAGACAAATATTTGTTTCGGGTCTGGGTGTTTTCTCCCCAGATGGGTTGACGTCAGCCAGGCGGCCGGTCGTAAAAACTACAAGCCAAATCATTCTGTAACATGTGTTAAAAAGCATGTTGCGCCGACCCCACTGCGAGTGGGATAAGTGCAGATGGAAGAAGAAAAAGAGTAGCAAGTAGTATTAGCTTATTTTTTTATTAGGTTGACGAAACGAGTAGGTCGTTTGCCTGATGGTAATCACCACGCCTGCCCATAAACAGAAACAACAGCATACAGAACTTTGAATTACAAAGCACTGCATGGCATTGGACTGCGTTCGTCACCCCGAGTCATAAGATGATCACATAATTCCCAATAATTTCACTGGTTTCAATGTCCTTCAAAACGGAACACAACAGTGCTTATACACTGCTGCTTGGCGGCAGAAATAGACAAAGCGGTGGTACCAACCCAGTCGGCCTCTCGCACACAAGGGACCTACCACATTGTGATATTTCCTACTTATAAATTCCTTTACATTGTCTAACACTTCATTGCTAGATACATCTTCAAGACCTTTTTCTTCCGGTCCATTAATTACAATATCACTTCAATAAGTTAAGGGCAACCCTCGCCCCATTTTACGACACTGTTCCTCTCTGATTCATGGCTAATCTTGATAGGGTATAAACTGAACTCTATTTAACGAGGTCGTATATCTTGTTCGATTGGCTCATCCAATGATCTTGGAGTAATTATCAACCGACTTCAAAAATGGAGTAGGTCCTCAATTCGACTGTATTTTTTAGTGTGTTACGCGATATTTACGTCAAAAGGGGGGGTGAGTTTTATGATTATTTTTATATAAGATATACGGACGGATTTATCATGAGGTTCCATAAAAATAGTAAAGATCTGATGGAGTTTTGTACGGTGAGTGAGATATCCGGAGGCCCAAATACCACTCCCCTTTCCAATATTTTAATTATCCTTTTCCTTAAAGGTCTGCGTCCATAATTCTTTCATGGCATACATGGACGTTGGAGATCACTTACCATCAGGTGTCACAATTGCTCATGTTCTAGCCTATGCTATAAAAAAATAAAAAAGAGTACGTACAATATGTAACAAAAACCCTGTTGTTCCTTTTAACCACGTTATCAGAATCATTATTCAAACGTAAAGAAATATCTCAAGGAAGAAAATTCTATCATAAAAATAACGATTGGCGATCACCCGGTGGTTTATCAAAAGTGGTAGTTACTCGGTACGGCACCTTTTTACTATTACAGCGAGTCGCCGCTTTACTAATACGCTCGTAAAACACATAAAATTATCGTTTTTAGTAGTATTTCATTTAAATACCACTTTCATTGAGCTGCTGGCCTACCATCTGTCCCATTTTTATATTAGATTTTTCTCATTAGAGATATTTCCTTATGTTTGAATATCGATTCTCATAACACAGTTAAAAGGTGGTCCGCTTGGTACAGGGGTTTTTGTTACATATTGTATATAGCAATAACTACACCTATAATAGTGCTGGTCAGCTCTACTGCTCATCTTGTGATAGAGTTTTCAAAACTAAACTAGGTCTAGCCAGCCACATTAGGGCTCATGAAAGGGTAAGGGTTGCAAAGGGTTCGCCATAATCGAAAACGGTTAGGAGGACAATATACCAGCCATGTATTTTAAACGTCCCACTGCTGCACGGGGGTCTAACTGAATGAGAGGGGTTAAGCCGTACTCCACCACGCTGGCTTAATGCGGATTGGCATCACATACCTTCGAAATTCTTATGGAGACGTTCCCAGACATGCAGGTTGCCCCACGATGTTTCTTTCACCGTTTAAAGCAAGCGAAAACTATCATTAAATACAAAGATAAATTAGAAAAGTCAGAGCCAGAGGTACATGTTCTGGTGGAGTGCGAGAGAAAAATAGAAGCGGTTCAATGAATAACAAAAAACGCATCTTGATACGGATATTGTATTGAAGATTACGCTAACTCCCTGACCCAAAACATTGCAAACTAAATAAAAAATAAAAATTTAATAAACCCACAAATAACATGAAATATAGTAAGAACAGTATTTTTAAAGTTGGTGCAATTTAAAGTTCGTTAAAATGTATTTATTCAGTTTTCAGTCAATTTTTTTATTAAAAGTAGTTTTTGGTTCCATATTATTTGTTTTCAGTGTTTGAATATATAAACTGTCACGGCATTTATGATGAGGCGAGAAAATTACTCGTCTCACTGCTGAAACATCAGATGGTAAATCTATTAAGTAACTGTACTGTACTATTTCAGAAATTGTCCCGTCCTTAATTGTAATTGCGGTAATTAGACAGGTATCCATTGTCTCTGGCTACCCCTAAAAGAAACAGGCGTGAGTCTTCATATGTAAACAGACAGACAGATTAACGACGTAATTGTCAGAACAAACCTGCTCGTAAACTTAACTAATAAAACAATTGTTGTTTTGGTGGATTTTAGTTTAATTACTGGAGCTTCCAGCAACTACGACCCGGTGGCATAGGAATTACCTATTTATTACGGTAGGCAGCGGCCTGGCTGTGCTCTGGCATTGCTGAGGTCCATGGGCGGTGGTAATCACTTACCATCAGAAGGCCAATTCTCGTAATTTTAAATGTTCAAAATATCATTCCGATCTAATCTCAGCGACAAGAAATTTGCAAATGGTATTCTGTTAAACCAATATTCAAGATCAAAATATGTGAACGTAGATTGCAATGATATCGAAAGTACAATACAAGTTGACTGAACCAAAACGGCATTCTGGTAACAATTTTGACACTTAAATATATAAAATGCATTTCGTCAATAGACAAACGTCAAAATATTAATTGAGAACGAAATGTGACTGAAGATGAAGCAGTGTTGCCAAGTGCACTGTAATTACAGCAGATCTGCCGTATTTTCATGCCATCTACTGGACACCGTATTTTTATAAATACCGTATATGTAGACACAGTATTTTTTTACAGTCAAAATTTCGTATTATTATTGTATACTACTAGACAGGTTATTTAGAAGTAAAACTGCGTCACATAACGCGGGAGTTTGACAGTTCACAAACAGGGAGCGCAATAGGCGTTCTAGTTGAGAGTAAGCGAGATGATAATATTGCGTTACGGTCAATTGACTGCAACTTAGTAATACAACTAATTTACTATACTACAATTTAATTAATTTATTACACTACAATTTCTATGTACGGCGCAGCTTGTCTAGTATTATACATAAAACTCTTTGATTAAAAACAATAAAAAAACTAAACCGATATCATCATCATCGCAGCCATCCATTTCTGCAGCGATCGATATATACAAATAAAATGTTAAGTTAGTTTAGGATATAAAGTTTAAAATAAATTTATATTTTACTTAATAATTTAATTATTTCCTTTGTTGTACGACATTTTATTGCACTGTAAAATACACTGTATTTTTTCCCATCAAGCACTGTATTTTTGGCGCAAATACCGTATTTTAATGTGGGCAACACGGTATTTTCAAAAATCTGACTTGGCAACACTGAGGTGAAGTGACTGTGAGTTAACTGCAGATAAATTATTATTATTAGCATTAACTTTATTCTCTTTTACTGCAAGCAACTAAAAGTAGTCAAAATTGTTCGACTTTGTGTGTTCGTTATTTCAGTAAAGTATTAGAAATGAGTTTACAGCCTAAGTTACTCAGTGATAATGTAGCTTACTAACGGCCAAATTATTTTTGAAATTGGCCCAGTAGTTTTTAAGTTTATTTGTTACATACAAAAATACAAAAAAATCTTTCCTCTAGAATATTAGTGTAGATTAAATTATGAGATCAATCGCACTGTCAAAATTCCCGCCAAAACTCTCGCACAATTCATAATTATTATAAATATGTCCTCAGCAGTGTTGCAAAACCGTAATTCGGTAGAATTTCTAATTTCAATAAAATAATCGCGATTGTGGTTATTTCCGGAAAGGACTACCTCAGTGGTGCTGTTGTGCCGTTTTCCTTCAGTTATGCCATGGAATAGATAAATTAATTAAATAAATAAAATACATGGAATTAGTCAAATCAATTAATAAAAAAATCATAACCTCCAGTTACGTAATTCACTGAAATTAGTCATATTGTGTGTATTTTATTGTGAGTTGGTAACATTGATTTTGTCGCTTAGGTCATTTTTAATTTCTAGAATTTAGTCTATGGCAGCTGATACGTAAAATTCGGTAAAATACTTGTCATTGGCGAAATGCATAATAATGCGAAGCCATAATTTCAACAAAAGAAAGACATTGAAAGTTGATCGAATTGACAGTTTATATGCAATTTAACTGAGATGATATCGAATTTTTAAAGGAGCAGAATGCCATATTTTAATTAATTCAAAATGTAATCTCAGTTCGGTTAAAATTCATTCGCAGTGTCAGTTAAAATAGCAGAATTGGCCCTCAGGTGGGCCGCCCGCTCGTATGTCTATCTAGGGCAATAAAAATAAAAAAAAATAAAAAAATAAGATGACTAGACTATATACTCTAGGCTAGAAATGTCTAGAGTATAAGTGGCCCACTAATATCTTAGGCTAACCTCACCTGTATGTTCGTGTTTGTTTAGTGGTAGAGCCACGCTGTAGACAGTTTTGTCTACAGCATAAATGGGCCGGCTCGTCCGAGTCATTACCATGTACCTCAAAAATGTTGACATAATTCAAAAAAATCATATAGTTCTCATCATCGAAATTATGTATGACGAGAATCCAGTGAAAGTTTATTAAATTCGGGATTTCCTCAACAATGCCATTAAAATTTAAGCAAGATTGGTGAAGTCCGGATTTATACCGCTCTTAGTGTTTTACTTTAATTTAAAATGAACAACAATGAAATTTCGACGATGTTCGCCGTAACGGGAATTGCTTTTTTAACAAAATTAGTACCTACTGACAATAGCCTTAATTATCTTTTGTTAGATTTTTCTTGGATTTTTCTCGTGTAATCGTAGATGAGATTACATATTTAAAACTATGTACATGATGCAAATTAAGGCGCCTTGATATTTTTTGTGTTGATCGTGGGCTCCTTTTCTCTACATTTAGCCCGTAAAATATCGGGTCATTGTGCGTGGAGTTTTTTTTTTACAAACGTATAAGTGGGTCACTAAATAGTAAGTGATCTCCAGTCTATGAACATTCACAATACCTGAAGAATCATGGATGCCTTATTGACCTGACGAAAGAAATATATTAAGGGATTGGGAATGTGAAGGAAATTTGGCCTCTGAATATCTCACTCATCGTACGAAACTACTTTACGTCGGTTTTCAGTGAGACAGTGGTAACGACCCGGACGAGCCAGCCCACTCATGATGTAGACAATACATACTGTAGAGCAGAGATAGCTAAGCGTGTAGTTAGCTTAAGTTAAGCTTTCAAGTAGGTGGTTCGAGACCAGCTCTACGAGGATGCACTTCTGAATTTTCTCAGCTATATGTGTCTTAATTGTTAATTGAGAAAATCAAACTTGCGGTCGGCAACGCACTCATGATTCTGGTATTGTGGGCTTACATTGGCGGTGAAGATCACTTACCATCAGATGACCACTTGCTCGATTCCGACATATTGACAGCCTCCGTGGCGCAGTGGGCGAGTAGCTGGCTGCGAAGCGAGAGGCCGTGGGTTCGATTCCCACACTGAGACAAATGTTTGTAGAAACCATAAATATTTGTTTCTGGTCTGGGTGTTGTGGGACCGCAAGTCCCTCGT
Organism: Mimas tiliae; assembly: GCA_905332985.1. NCBI lineage: Eukaryota > Metazoa > Arthropoda > Insecta > Lepidoptera > Sphingidae > Mimas > Mimas tiliae. The sequence continues at coordinate 2,629,635 of HG995249.1, forward strand.
AGTTTCTGATACCGACGATACAGGTTAACCTAGTGTGGGGTCAGGCCTATGTGTGTGACGGTTGGGTGTATTTATTTATTTATATGCCATAAAAAATATTTAAAAGTTACGTAGTCACATTTCTACAAAACAGATAAAAAGCCAGTGACCGGCGTGATTGTGACATCTGATAAAGGCGAAACTGATTCAGTATTTCCTGATTAAACCCTTCCATTGTGGAGATCTACTAACATTGAACGAATGAAATATTGCTTCACAAAAGGTCCCAAAAGCCCCGCTTTCTAACTTGCATTTGCCTTTTTCGGGGAAGGGCGTTTGTTATTAAATGTGTTTGGTGTTCATGGGTTTCAGTAAACAAAAATTGAAATGTAGAATTTTAGCGTAAAGTTATTGTACTAATATTAATAATAGTTTTTGGTTGTACTTGTACTATGTACTGGGGGGCGAGCACGAACAACTTACGAATAAGTATTCGAATCGAGAATTTGTATGAAGATTCAAACAATTTTTTTACATTTCGATACGAATACGTTCTCGTAAGTTATTCGTGCTAGCCCATCTGGTTGTACCAAAATAATATAGAACGAAAGAAATAAAGAAAATGTATTTATTACGGTATCTCACAGTAATACGAGTGGTACCGCCACGCTGTCGAGAATTTTGTCTACAGCATGAATGGGCCGGCTCGTTACCACTGTCCCACAGAAAACCTACATAAAGTAGCAGCTTGCTGCTGCGTTTCGTACGGTGAGTTTTATTTCGGAAAAGTCTATTCACGCGGGCGGAGCCGCGGGCAACAGCTAGTATATAATAATGATATCACAATAATACTGGGCACGTCAGGCCTCCTGACTCCTGTGCTATTAACAGTTAGGCCTTCCGCTACCACTATGGTAATGGTAATTACTGGTGGTTACATTTCACATAACTTCGAGAATCTTATAAAAAAATCTCATGAATAAGAAGAAAGCTTTCACACGATATTTTCCTTCGCCGTAAAACAGAGTGTAAACAAAGGGCGCAGTTGTTATAAGAGCTTGTAAGGGCGCTAACCTTGTATACTTATCTATAATGGCAATAACGTCTGTATACTACTCTAGACGTGATAATTGAATTTACTGAAACGAAACAGATGCAAATGACCTCAGCGAATCTTGTCTATGAACCCAGTATATTCTTTAGTAATAATCTTCTTCTGCCTCGGTGGCGCAATTGTAATGCGTATGCATTACAACATAAGCTGACGCTGAGATCTCGGGTTTTATCTCCGCCTTGGGTTAAAGTGTTATTGGGTTTTTCTATTACGAAATGCTCAGACTGTAATTGTGCCTGTTATGTGCCTGTATGTATGGGTTTGCCCCCTATGGAACGGAGATGGGCTCGGCGAAATGTGAGTGTACTGGTTACACCTCTGTCTACCCCTTCGGGGATTATAGGCGTGAGTTCGTATGTATATGTACTTCTTCTGCCACCTGCCCAGACCAATGCCATACAGTACTTTGTAATACAAAATCTGTGTGGCGTTGCCTCTGTTCGTAGGCAGGTGTTAGGCTTAACAACAGGCGAGCGACCTGCTCGTTTCGTCATTCATGCTAATAGACGCGAAGACGTGGCGTCAATGATGCGTGCGTCTGGTGTTTGACGTGACCATCGAAAACCTTTAAGCTTTTTAGAAACTACAAACACAAAAGCAGAATGAATTTTTAAAACGTATGATAGAGGTATTGCTTATACACAAAAGGTTGTAAGTAGAGCATGAATCACTTTCCGGCTGATGTTGAAGTACTGCAGTACACTACGGCCTGCGCTATAGAGCGAGTAGTGTTGTGCCGTAATTACAATTTCGGCTTGGAAAAAATCTGTATTGTAGCTTCGGTATACGGCGAATTTTACTCTCCTATCAAGGTATACAAATAGTATCTACGAGTGGGATAAGGAAGAGAAGACAGTATTGCAAAGACATGAAAAGAAAATTGTATGTTGACATCTACTATATCTACGTCATACATCGATCATCCTGTCATAATACTGTTTTTTTAACTAATTCTGATGTCCATGTTAGATATAAAAGTCAGTGCCTCCGTATCAGTTCTTTTAAACTATATGCTATATAAATCTATGGTATACGGGACGGGAACGTCACTAACGCAAGGCCTTTATTACGGTATTGACAGATGAGAATATCACTGACATTAGCGCTTTACGCTTGACAAAACCAGTCGAAGTCCGTTTTGTAAAGTACCTGTGACACTAACGCTCGTATTCAGGAACAACACTCAAGTGAAGTCAAGCCTCAAGTCTTTTCTAAGAGTCGATTTCTGTACACATGTTTGCTCTATTTTTGTTTGGCGCCAAAAACGGACCAATCACGTGTACAGCAATCGACACTATGCGTTTGGAAACAATATGAGGCCTCATAGCAATGTTTATGTTTACGAGGGCAAATTCAATTCCACAACAATATATCTCGACATCATCCCAAAAACCTGTATAAAATTATTATTATTCCAGAATATTTTTAATAACAATCCCGAATCACAATCGCTTGGTTTCGGCTTCGGCTTTACATTTTCTAAACAACTGAGTCCAACCCTAGCCACAATAGATCCGGTAAAGATTAAAAGCGTTTTCTAAGTTTTTGTAGGACCATTTTTGTTTACATTCGAGTCAAAACTAAAAACAATATTCTGGTGTTCGCTTTTTCGTAATAACCTACTGGGAATAGACTCTGTTATGTGCAATATGAAACGTGATTGCTTTCGAACGTTATATCTCTCTATTCTAAAAAAAAGTAACTGGCGCCGCCGCCGCCGCTGCCAAAAGCTTGTCACGCTATCTCCTCCGAAACCGCTGGGGGTATGGGGTCGAGACCGAAACCAATCGATGCAGAATAATGGGGGGAAGAAAGTAAGATATGTCTCATATTCGTCGGACTTTAAGTTTTTTTTTATTTTATGTTTTGTGGAAAAGTATGGCGAAGCCCCTAGTAGATTAAATTTTTGCAGCACTTTCAAATAATGATATTTACAATGAAAGAATGTATAACATTAAACATTCTTAAGCCCATTACGATAGTGCGAATTACTCGTCAGACATGGGCGAGAATGTTTTTTTATGTGTTTGAATTACAAAATGAGCCATTCGCTCGCTTGATGGTATGCGCCACCACACCCATAAACAGACACAACACCACACACAACTTTGAATTATAAAGCATTGTATGACACATTGTATGGTCAGCGTTCGTTATGCCGAGACATAAGATGTTACATACGCACTCACGCCTGTAATCTCCGAAGGGGTAGGCCGTGATATAACCAGTACAACCACATTTCGCCGAGTGTATCTCCATCCCATGAAGTGATAGGGGGCGAGCCTATCGCCATACCGGGCACAATTCCAGACTCCGGGCTGATACTGAGCATTTTGTATTAGAAAAACCCGATATAACTTTTACCCGACCCGGGGATCGAACCCATGACCTCAGCGTCAGCCTCAGTCGTAACGCGTACGCATTAAACGCACGTATTAACTTGGGAACTATTGCATTGCTTGTACGATTAAATTTTAATCGTTCAAACGAATAAGAACTGTATTGGGCCTTGGAGGAATTTCAATCATATTTTTTTTATTGGTGTCAGTCGGAATTTTATCAACTGCCATTTGAATATCATCCTTTTTAGGGTTTTTAGGGTTCCGTTTCAAATGGCGCAAATGGAGTCCTATAACTAAGGCTATACCACTGACCACGTTACGCCGTTTGGTCTCTTTGTCCCACTATTAAAGGGCCTCTACCTTTTTATCCGGACTGTTTAGCCGATTGAAAACTTCACAGAATATGTGTTTTATAATGAACCTATTTAACCCTACCTTAGGTAATAAATGAAAAATACATATAAGTCTAAATTTAAGGGTATGGTGGTACAGCACTTTCGGTACGCAAGACCGGCTCGCACTTGGACAGGTTTTTTTTTTATTTTTGTGAGTGGACGACAGTTTTGTCTACAGCATGAATTGGTGTATTCGATCGGAAAGTATTGGCTAGCTGCTACGTTTCGTACCGTGAGTGAGATCCGGAGGCTTTCCCCTTCCCAATCACTTAATTATCCCTTTCCAAACGCGTCCACGATTCTTCTGGTATTGTGGGAGTACATGGGCGGTGGTTATCACTTACCATCAGGTGACCTATTTGCTCATTTGCCGGCGTATGCTAAAAAGTGTTAGAGTGCTTTGCGCTTTAATATTATAAATTTATAATAATATCAAGCGATAACCCAGACGTAGAAAAACCGCCTGACTGCCTCGGTGGCGCAGTTGTAATGCGTACGCGTTACGATTGAGGCTCACGCTGAGGTCTCGGGATTACGAAATGCTCAGTATCAGCCCGGAGTCTGGAATTTGTGCCCGGTGACGATAGGCTCGCCCCCTATACATCGTGGGACGGAGATACGCTCGGCGAAATGTGGGTGTACTGGTTACACCTCTGCCTACCCCTTCGGGGATTACAGGCGTGAGCGCGTATGTATGTATGTATGTAGAAAAACCGTTGTCTCTCATTTTTCGCGCATATCATTATTTTAATACTGACACGTTACCACAATTCAATAAGATAAGCATAAAAAATCGGTTTTAATTATCGAAATAAGATAACTAGAAGGATAACTCTCATAAGAATATGACAAAAATACGGCTCCACTTACTTACACATGCAAAGGTAAAATCAAACGTAACAGTCATACACGCAACAATTAAATTAATGAACGTTCAAAATCAACTTTATTTAATAAAAGTTAATGTCTAAAATCTAAATATTAAATTTTTAAATCGAGATACGACGTTCTGCACCGCGCAAAAACTTTGACGTATTAAGTGTCAACTAGAGATCATGAATCAATTTTTATGAATTGATGAATGAACGAGCTGCACAGACTTTTATAGCCCCGTCGCCTTACACAGAGTTTAGGTGGGGTAATTTTTTTGCTTGAATTACGTTTCCTGTCATCTTATTTCGATGGTTTAATACATAAAAGAGAACACTATGCGTATAAGTTATTTTGTATACACTAGCTATTTCCAGAGATGAATATACATCGGCCTATGCTACAGAAAATTATAACATCTATATTTAGATTTAAAGGGAAGCTTGTTCTCTATACGCGCTCGAGAAACAGTTTGAATTAGATATTACATCAGCATACACAACGTACTTATACACCACTCAATTTGGAACATTGTTTAATAGATTTATGTGGTATAATATTGCTGTGAATGAAATAAACAAATTAATTCTGCTACTTCCAATAGAAAAATAGGGATTTAAAGCAGATTTTAGGAAAAAGCAAGCCACCAGATGGTACGTAATGTTTACAGCCCATGAAAGCTCTCAGTACCAGAAACATGGATACGTTGCTGATCCTAAATTCTAATTCGAGAGAGTATAGCTCATAGTTTGTTTCATGTAAATTTTAAGAAGTAATTGTAATGGGGTGAAAAATGCATTTGTAATTCGAAATGATCTAGTCATAGTGAAATCAATATTCACGGCACAAATATATTTGTTTGAATGCGGGAACCGAACTCGTATCATCGAGTTTTACAGCCGGTCCTCGCCTCGAAGTCTGTTACCGATCTCTGACAATTTTTCTCGACATAAATTAAGGCTTAAACGTTTTCACCCGCCAACCCGGCAAAGTGCAGGCTCAATTCCACTAAGAAGATTAACAGACAATGGATGTAAGTGCCGTCCTCATTGACCGCCTCTACAAGTATGGGGCTGAATTAAAATTGAGTGCTACCATTTTTACTCGAATATCATTAAATGAATATTTATTTTTCTTGGCTTCTTCTTTAGACCAGAATGAATTCAAAATTGGATCAAACTGTGGAAATGGGCTATATATATATATATATATATATATTCATTCGTAATAGGTAATCGGATGTCACTGAATATTATTATGGCAGATATCCTCACAAATTGACTACCTCGGTGGCGCAGTTGTAATGCGTACGCGTTACGACTGAGGCTAACGCTGAGGTCTCGGGTTCAATCCCCGGGTCGGGTAAAAGTGATATTGGGTTTTTCTATTGCGAAATGCTCAGTATAAGCCCGGAGTCTGGAATTTGTGCCTGGTATGGCGATATGCTCGCCCATTAACTTTTATAAAATAAAGTTTTTTGAACGTTCATTCTTTTTTGTGGCGTGTATGAGTGTTACGTGTGATTTTACCTTTGCATGTGTAAGTAAGTGGAGCCGTATTTTTTGGCAGATTCATATGCGAGTTATCATTCTAGCTATCTTATTTCGATGGTTATAAGATTAAATTATGGAAGTGAACTACCAACTAAGTACGAAAATGTTGACATTGTTCTCATGTAAGTGTCTTTCCTTTCCTTTTAAAATTAGCAAAGAAAGGTACAGAAAAAGTGCATTTTATTTCCTTTCAATTCTTTGAATACGTACTAACTCACAAAGTATTTGTTCGTAAAGTGTTACTAAAATAAACAGAAAACCAGATAGTCTTAAAGTGTAATGTACTCAAAAAAGTAAATAAACCCAGTTTTTATTGTATTTCTTGCTAATGTAACAATGACGTCACTAGTCTTAAACCTTGATCTAAATAAGAGGTTACTATTGTTTTAATTCACACGTAAACGCAATTTGGCTTCTTTTTTCTAAAGTAATAAAACACTTATTTACTTTTCAAGCTAACAGAGTTACATACGCACTCAAGCCTGAAATCCCCGAAGGCGTAGGCAGAGGTGTAACCAGTGCTTCAAACATGGCTAAAAATCATCTCGACTAAACCAGCTTTCTAATAATGAAAACGTATTCAAATTGGTTCATTCATCAAGGCGTTACGATACATATATTTCAAACACCTTTTTTTTGTCGAAGGTTATAAATGGAATTTTATATTAATTTCTCGCATTATACAGGTTTGTCTACAGTATAAATGGACCGGCTCGACTGAGTTCTTAACTATGTATTACAGGAAACTGCCGTGAAGTAGCAGCTTGCTGTTTCGTACGTTGAGTGAGATAGCTGAAGGCCCAATTCCCCCTGCCTTCCACAATCCCTTAATAATCCCTTTCCTTTAAGATCCGCGCAGCATCCACGATTCCCTAATGGAACTTACCATCAGGTGACCCACTTGCTCATTTGAGAGTTCTTTGCTATAACAAATATATACACTTATGCTAAACGTCCTTAACCAAACTGGCAAATACTCTCATAAATATCTCAAAGCTTTATACAAAAAAAAATACAACTATTCTGCAATGGCATCGACTTGAAAGGAAATTAACCAGGCCGGCAGTCGCCTGTGTCGATGACAGCAATGCTCATTCCAGTTTGAAAGAATTTAAATTGCCTCCACTAAATAGGCCATTTCTTAAAAATGGAGGCGTTTCATTGAATTTAAAAACAGGAGTGCTTGGGACAGATTTTCCAGTCGTATTTTTATAATATTTTTCAGAATATGATTTGAAGATGTTTAGTGCCATGCCATGTCGAATGCCACACAACAGTTTTTTTTTAATTTCAAATATGACATTGAAATGAAATGAAAATTACATTATACGAATTCAACAAAAATGAAAATACGTGAAAACTTTTCAAATAAATGACCAACGTCCAGTTGACATCATATTTCAGCAAAATATTTCCAATATAACTTATCACATTTACAAGAAAAATAAGTTTTATCACGAGTGAAACTACTTTTAACTTTGAAGAGCGGACCGTTTGAAAAAAGGACAAGTGTGCTTAGAACTTGCGTAAGGAGAGGTTGTGTACATGATGTGTTTTTATCAGAGTGAAATACACTTTACGAACATAGAAATAAGATATAAATTTTCTTGATAAATCTTATAGACATAAGCTAAGTTGCCACTGAAGCATTCTGAACTTGCAAGTCAAGTCTTCCTATACATGCGTGTAGCACAATGACGTAGACTATTGCATGTGCCACATATATGGAGTTGAATAACAACTCGCAGGGCATGCAACAAATGCATACGACAATAATAATTATAGACGAGAGCACACTAGTGTGATTATATTCATATATGAAAGCATTAGTTATCGACGCCTGGTAGCGTGATCCGAGCCATGGACTAGGCGTGGTCTACTCGTGTACACGAAGGTTTTATGTTATAAGGTACGCAGTGCCCATGTGAGCTAGTACTCGATATTAGTTACAAACTAACTTTTAGACTTTCCTAGGGCCTAGGAAAAAGGTCTTCACATATGGATAGAAAAGATCAACAAAGTGAACACTTGTTAACTTTTTTACGCATCCCTAAAACTAATATGGAGAGAAACATTCGCCTTTTTGGACATTTAATAAAAATGCTAAAACTGTTCAAATACCGAGGAATTCGGCGATAGTTTGAAAACATAAAAACGTAGGTCTTAAAGCCCTAGAGCGTGATTTTGCTGAAGTTTCAAATCCCATTTTACTAAAGTCGATATTGTCTAAGCCGTAAAAATCGAATATTCAGACGACAGATGAGTGCGTTAACATAAGAAAGGTTAGATTTATTTAATGTGAATGGTAGGGTTGGAAGAGGGCACCCGAGGAGAACATATGCAGATCAAATAAATGATATTCTCCGAAAAGGGCACGTCTCGAGTACCCTTAAACTACGAAAATGTATGAGAAGATGTATGAATGTGGAAGAGGCGAAAGAGGTGTGTCAGGATCGTAGCTTGTGGTACTCAATAGTCTCTGACTACCCCTATGTGACATAGGCGTGAGTGTGTATGTATGTATTTATTTCTCAGTATATTCAATATTACTACTATAGGCACTTACATAAGTAGTTAGTTGTAGCTATAGTTAACAACATAAAATAGGTATGATTTGCAGGTCTCAAAGCAATCGTCAGTAACCTTTCGCTGCCGGCGGTCTATACGCTTTGGTCGACAACCATCGGACTTGCCGTGTGGTGGCCCACGAGTTTATTCTCTCGAAGAAGGAGAGCGGTGGGAGGGATCGGGAACCTCGATTATCACCTCAATTATTCTTTCTACTCCACGGTAGGCTATTGAAGCTTTTTATTTAAGCAATTCATTCATTCATTTTAGCTTTTATGCGCCCACTACAGGGCATAAGCCTCCTCCGCTTTACGCCATTCTACTCTATGTTGAGCCAATCTTTGCCAAGTGACACCTGCTAACTTTTCCAGGTCCTCGATCCATCTAGATAGCGGTCTGCCACGTTTACGTTGACCATCGCGTGGCCACCATTCTGTCAATGACTTACTCCACCTGACATCGTCGCGTCTTGTCATATGTCTTGCCAATCGCCACTTGAGTTTCGCTATAAGGGACCCGATGTCTTCCACCTTAGTCATTCGTCGAATGTCAAATAAAGCAATACTATATTCTATTCCATCTCAAAAGGTTAGTGATCAACCTAGTATCAAAGTTTTCAAGCCACCCAAGGCTTTCAATTTTACTTTACGACTGTTGTCAGTTAACAGCCAGAACAGACTTTTTACGTACCCTCTGAAACACAGAGAAATACCATTAAGCGGTTATCCGTCCATAGACTGACCGCGCCAAAGTTTGCTTAACTCTCTAATCGTTTACCGAGTGACTGGAACTGGCTGTGAGTGCCTTAACTAATAAAAGGGGTGTATGTTCCTACATACATAGTATACATACGCACTCACGCCTGTAATCCCCGAAGGGGTAGGCAGAGGTGTAACCAGTACACCCACATTTCGCCGAGCGTATCTCCGTCCCACGATGTGATAGGGGGCGAGCCTATCGCCATACCGGGCACAATTTCCAGACTCCGGGCTGATACTGAGCATTTCGTAATAGAAAAACCCAATACCACTTTACCCGACCCGGGAATCGAACCCGAGACCTCAGCATTAGCCTCAATCGTAACGCGTACGCATTACAACTGCGCCACCGAGGCAGTCCGAGGTGTATGTTCCTAATACTTATTAAACTCTAACTACTGAAAATGATGTATTTGGATCACACGTTACTACTAACAAGCGTACACGTACAATTGTTAGATCTAATCAAACGCATGTAGATTGGGTTGATATCCCCGGACATATAGTCCCGAGGCGGATTACAAAGCCTTAGATTATTCTAATACCACCAATCTACTGGCCCTAAAACTTTAGTACATGATTCATGGCCATACTTGTTGATAATTTTGATGGATCGAGATAGTATAAAACTGTTTACTTTTTATTTGATTACGTCATTATTAATTTGATTACGTCATAAAGCAGTGATAGCTCAGCGGGGAGTGGTACGGACTGTCGAGACGAAAGTCACAGGTTCGAAACCAGCCCCCAGTGCATACACCTCTGATTTTTCTAAGTTATGTTTGTTTTAATTGTGAATTATCACTTGTTTTAACGGTGAAGGAAACAACGTGAGGAAACCTGCATACCTGAGAAGTTCTTCATAAGAATTTCGAAGGTATGTGAAGTCTGCCAACCCGCATTAGGCCAGCGTGGTGGACTAAAGCCTAACCCCTCTCATTCAGTAGAGGAGGCCCGTGCCCAGCAGTGGGACCTGTATTATACGTATATAATACAGGGCTAGTATTATTATTATTATACTCCATTATTATCTTTATTTGGAACTATAGTTTCGTTTTTTTTTGTCTTATAGCATAGGCTGATAAACTAGCAAGTGGGTAATTTGATGGTAAGTGATCTCCACCACCTAAAAATACCACAATACCTGACTAATCATGTATGCGTTGCCGACCTAAAAGCAAAGGGATTGGGAAGAAGAGGGGAAATTAGCCCTTGGGATATCTCACTCATCTTACGAAATGCAACAGCAAGGTACTTCACAGCGGTTTTCTGTGAGATAGTGGTAACAACCCGGTCGAGCCGGTAAATTCATGCCATAGACAAAACTACAATATGATCTACCAATGCTCTACCACTTTAAAAAAAACGTGCGGTGCAGTCTTTGGGGACTGCCGAAGTGAAAACTAAGTAACTTGTGAATTGTATCGTCGAGCTATTAGATTATTGTTTTTGGTTTGCAAAGAAGTGTTAATGACCAATTTAAATTACATAAATACATACGCACTCACGCCTTTAATCTCCGAAGGGGTAGGCAGAGGTGTAACCAGTACACCCACATTTCGCCAAGCGTATCTCCGTCCCAAGATGTGATAGGGGGCGAGCCTATCGCCATACCGGGCACAATTTAAATTGTTTATATATAATGTATACTAATAGCGCACGGAGGTATATCTATGTACATATTATATACTCAATACAGCTCATGGAAAGCGTTCGGTGACGATGACACGAGTTTCGCGCTTTTTGTTCACCCAAAAAGTGAACGTTCAACGCGTCTAAAAAAGTTTTCACTTCAAAAATAATGACATGCATTATAATAAATAAAAACATTTTTTTTTCGATGTAGTGCAGGCTACGGCCCGCCTCATTTTCCATTAACCCGTACTAGCCTTTTAAAGTAAGTAAAATAACCCTAGTAATTGAACGGTTAATTGAATGAAATCCACCCGAGCAACGTCCAACCGATAGGCAACATTGCAATCGATTTTTAAAGTAAACAATCAACTCGATAGTGCTCATTACTTAAGCTTTATCGTTTTATTAGCACAGGCGATTGAATAAACATCGATATACTTATTAATTAGAGAAGTGTATTTCGCGTGAGACAGTGGTAACACTGTTTATTTTGCAATTACAAAATAAAATAAAAATATACAGTTTTACTGTCCAAAATTGACTGCCTTTGTGACGCAGTTGTAATGCGTACGCGTTACGACTGAGGCTGACGCTGAGGTCTCGATTTCGATCCCCGGGTCGGGTAACATTGATATTGAGTTTTTCTATTATGAAATACTCAGTATCAGCCCGCAGTCTGGAATTGTGCTCGGTATGGCGATAGGCTCGCCCCTATCACATCATGGGACGGAGATACGCTCGGCGAAATGTAGGTGTACTGGTGAGGTATACCTCTGCCTACCCCTTCGGGGATTACAGGCGTGAGTGCGTATGTATTTTGTTGTCCAAATATTGTTTGAAGTGTTTATAGTACGCCATTCTGATTATTATTTGTACCAGAATGGCTGAAGTCTGTCAACGCATTGTTACATAAACAAACGGTACACGTCGAAGTGTTTCTACTAACGATACAAGAGTGAGTGACGCAAACTCGGGTAACAAGTACAAACCCGATTATTAATGTATTCCTTTTCAATAGAATGTTCTTCTTTGAAATAAAACTAGTTTATACGGATTTTATCGCGGTTTAATTTTTATTTTAGTCCCGACGTTTCGAAAGCTTTTCAGCCTTCGTGGTCACGGGAGGGAATTAAACCGCGATAAAATCCGTTTAAACTAGTTTTATTTCAATGTGTAATATTCGCGTAAACATAAGAAATCAGATTGGTCTTCGTTTGTTACACATAATTTAAGTATAATACCATCTTTACCATTGCGATGTGAAGTGGTTTGATCTGTTTTTGCTAATAGTAGAGACATGCTGTAGACAGTTTTGTCTACAGCAAAAACGGGCCGGCTCGACCGGGTCTATTAAAAAAACTGGCGTAAAGTAGCGGCCTAATGTTGTGTTTCGTACGGTGAGTGTGATATCCGGAGGCTCAAATCCACTTTCCCTTCCCAGTCCCTTTATTAACCCTTTTCTTTTAAGGTCAGCAACGCGCCCATGATTCTTCTGGTATTGTGGATGTACATGGGCGGTGGAGATTAGTTGCCATCAGGTGACCAACTTGCCCTTATGCCGCTACTACACTATAACAAAATAAAAATAACAAAACCGTCTCAAAAAAGCTAAAAATTAAATAGAACAATTTATGATGAATATTTGATGTCATCAATCTTATCGATCGTAATAAGCGATTGATTAAAATAAACGTGAAATTTTTGGATGTCTTGGTTATCTAAAATATGACCACACCTTTCTGTAACACGTTGTATATGTGTTGTCCGTCTTATATTTTATCAAATAAATAACATTTACTTATTGGCGTACTTAGAGATGTCAATGAAGTTTGTATTTATTAGCGATTTCTTAGAATTCGTTATTTTTCAGAGACAATTAAAATTGTTTATTAACTAAGCATAAAGCATTTTCTCTACTAATGACCAGGGTATAAAGCATTAACTGGCTCCGGGTATGGAAAAAATAACTTAATGATAATTAATGTTAATTGTCATTTTGCTCAAGATCGGGTGAAGTGGAAGCGATGAAGTAGATAGATGAGGTAGACACTGGCTCTAAGCCGGGATGATGCCAGGCAGAAAGCAATTGAAATAAAGACATCTCTGAGTCCGGCAGTTGGACATTGAAAACAGATCCTTAGCAAACTACCCATTATCATATCATGTATAGATAAACCAACCTATCTGTGAATTGAAGAGCGTCGCTCTGTTCACAGACAACCGACGTAAAGTACGTAAGACGTTTCGAACGGTGAGTGGGATATCCGGAGGCCTAAATCACGTCCCCTTCGCAATCCCTTAATTATCCCTTTCCTTTAAGGTCGGTAACGCGCCCATGACTCTTTTGGTATTATGGGCGTACTTGGGCGGAGGTGATCACTTATCATCAGGTGACCCACTTGCTCGTTTGTCGGCCTATACATAAAAAAACCACTAAGTTGGGAACCCTGTCTGTAGTTCCATTTCCTGCCATTTCACACTTAGGTTGGTCCATCCATAAGAACCACTACCATTACAAGGATAATCATGTCAAGTCCGTGTCAACATTATAATTAGTTTACTATACAACTCATCTTGTCATCTCAGACGCGAGATGGAACACAAATTTAATTTATACATAACTAGCCTTTGCTCGCGGCTCCGCCCGCGTGAACGGCCTTTTCCTGATAAAAAGTAGTTAATGTCACCCGGGGATAGTGTAGCTTCCCAGCAGTTAAAGAATTTTAAATCGATTCAGTAGTTTCGGGGCCTATTTAATGCAAACAAACAATCAACCCTTTCCTATTTATAGTATTATTATTAGTATAGACTAACCGACTGTGCATTTACATACGAACATCGAGGAGTACGTGTGCCAGAAGACGAAGTACTCGCCGAGGGTGCAGATGTTGGAGTCGCACCGCAACGTCAATTTCAAGGCGTTTGTGGTGCGCGTTCCAAACTGCTATTTGCACATCGTTATGGAGGAAAGCTTCTGGCCGCAAGGGGTGGTGTTCGGACAAGTGCCACAAGATCGCTCTCAGATACAGTGCTTATAGTGAAATGCTACTAACATAGTATTAAGTTTATATTACTAACATGATGACTGTAATTATATATTTCTATATATGTTAGTTTGTAAGGTATGTATATATGGGCCATAGTAGCCTGAAATAAAGAATTTATTATTATTATTTAATACTAGTTGTTGTTCTTACTTCGTAAGGATTTTACAATAAAGTTACCCCTGTATCCACGAAGGTTATTATTAAGTTTATTTTTAAGTAGGTTATTATTTAGCGGTAGGCTGCGGCTTGGCTGTGCTCTGGCATTGCTGAGGTCCATGGGCGGCGGTAACCACTTACCATCAGGTAAGTATCACTGTTCGTCTATCTGGGCAATAAAAATAAAAAGTGGCAGATCTCTCATATGCGAGAGGCCGTCTATTTCTACCGCCAAGCAGCAGTGTGTAATCACTGTTTTGTTTCTATTTGAAGGGCATTAAAGCCAGTGAAATTACTGTGCATTATGATACTTAATAACATATGTCTCGGGGTGAAGAATGAGCCTCATGTGCCATGCAGTGTTTTGTAATTGAAGTTTCTGTATAGTGTTACGTCTGTTTATGAGCAGGCGTGCAGCTTACCTAATGGCGAGCGACCTGCACGTCTCGTCATTTTAGCTAAAAAAGATGTAGGTAGAGGTGCAACTCGCGGTTAGCCGAGCATATCTCCGTCCCATGTGATATTTAGCGAGCTTATCGGCTTATCGGTAACATATTTCAATCACGGGCGTCACGTGTAATTGACGGATAACAAAATTTGAACACCATTTTTTGAGTGATAAAATCTCTCTATTCTAAAAAAAAGTAACTGGCGCCGCCGCCGCCGCTGCCAAAAGCTTGTCACGCTATCTCCTCCGAAACCGCTGGGGGTATGGGGTCGAGACCGATACCAATCGATTTAGAATAATGTGGGGAAGAAAGTAAGGTATGTCTCATATTCGTCGGACTTTTTTTATATTTTATGTTTTGTGCAAAAACATGGGCAAAGCCCCTAGTACAAAGAAAATACGACTTGAAATTACTGAACTATTTGTACGATCGAAAAAAATATTGAGAATCAGACGGTTTTTGAATTTGTGTTACTGTGTAGTTAACGATACGATCGACTCAAAATGGCTTAGTTTATTTTTTGCTTTTAGATTTTTGATTGTATGATTTTTTTTTATTTTTTTTTTTATTTTACTGTTATTTAATGAAAGAATTATCAAAATCTTTTTAGTCTGTCATCACCGATTTCAGCCCCTTAACAGTGGATTTATTTCTTGAAACATGGGCCCACCATTGCTGTAAACCCTTTCGAATACAAAAAGAATCATCCAAATCAGTACCCAATTGGCGGAGTTGTGCTTGAACATACAAAAAAAACATAAATACTGACGAATTGACAGCCTCCGTGGCGCAGCGGGCGAGTAGCCGGCTGCGAAGCGAGAGGCCGTGAGTTCGATTCCCACACTGAGACAAATGTTTGTGTGAACCACAAATATTGGTCTCGGGTCTGGGTGTTGTGGGACCGCAAGTCCCTCGTAGTTCCTGATACCCACGATACAGGTTTACCTAGTGTGGGGTCAGGACTATGTGTGTGTGACTGTTGGGTGTTGGGTGTTGGGTGTTGGGTGTATTGGGTGTAATTAAGAACCTTGACAGCTCCGTGGCGCAGCGGGCGAGTAGACGGCTGCGAAGCGAGAGGCCGTGGGTTCGATTCCCACACCGGGACAAATGTTTGTGTGAACTACAAATATTGGTCTCGGGTCTGGGTGTTGTGGGACCGCAAGTCCCTCGTAGTTCCTGATACCCGCGATACAGGTTTACCTACTGTGGGGTCAGGACTATGTGTGTGACTGTTGGGTGTATTTTATTTTGTTTTGTCGGTGAAAAATGTTTAATGCACACACGTCATGCACAACGTTTATGTGTACATAATAATGACGTCAAACTCTGATTACTTATCATATCGCACGCACGCCTACCAAAAAATGTGATTTCCATGTCAGTATTTAATTACAAGTATGTGCGCTATTCATGTCGTATGAATATGTAAAAAACCATACATGATAACAACGTGTTTTGTTCATTATTTCTGACAGATTTTGTGAGACTGAATAACGTTACATACGCACTCACACCTGTACTCCCCGAAGGGGTAGACAGGTGTGACTAGTACACCGACATACATATGTACACGTACATACATAAATGTTTTCTTTCTTTCTTTGTTTCTACCGGGCACACTTCCATACTCCAGTACTAAGCATTTCATGATCGAAAACCCCAAAATCACTTACCCGACCCGGAATCGAACCCGAGACCTCAGCACAGCAGTCGTACGCCTTACAACTGCGCCACCGAGGCAATCATGAATAACGTCATGTACTATGAAAAACATTATTCTGGATTACACATACTACTAAAAAGTGATTTCTTAGGTTTACGCGAATATTACACATTGAAATAACACTAGTTTATACGGATTTTACGAGTGGTAGAGCCACGCTGTAGACAATTTTGTCTACAGCGTGAATGGGCCGGCTCGTCCGGGTCGTTACCACAGTCTCACAAAAACCGACGTAAAGTAGCAGCTTGTTGCTGCGTTTCGTATGGTGAGTGAGATATCCGGAGGCCCAAATCCCCTCCCCTTACCAATCCCTTAATTATCCCTTTCCTTTAAGGTCAGCAACGCGGCCATGACTCTATTGGTATTATGGGCGTACATGGACGGTGGTGATCACTTACCATCAGGTGACCCACATGCTCGTTTGTCGGCCTATGCAATAAAAACATTTTTTTTTTTCGCGGTTTAATTTTTAGTCTAGTCCCGACGTTTCGAAAGCTTTTCAGCCTTCGTGGTCACGGGAGAGACTGGTCAACGATTATAATTAAACCGCGATAAAATCCGTATAAACTAGTTTATTTCAACATACTACTACAGTTCATTCGCGATATGAAAATATTAATATATCATTGTTATCAATACATTATCAGTACAGCCCCTTTTGAGTGGCAGAGCCATGCTGTAGACAGTTTTGCCTACAGCATGAATGGGCTCGACCGGGTCGTTACCACTGTCTCACAGAAAATGGGCGTAAAGTGGCGGCTTTCTGCTGCGTTTCGAACGGTGAATGAGATATCGTATGATCAAATCCCGTCCCCTTCCCAATACCTTAATTATGTCTTTCCTTTAAGAACGGCAACGTGTCCATGATTGTTCTGGCATTGTGGGCGTACTTGGGCGGTGGAGATCACTTACCATCAGATGACCCACTAGCTCGTTTACTAAGATTTTAATACATATTTGGATTTTATTTATGCGCGTTCTCAATTTATGCTACTAAGTAGCATATTAAGATTTCCAGTCATGTTTCGTACGGTGAGTAAGATATTCGGAGTCCCAAATCCCCCTCCACTTCCCAATCCCTTAATTATCCTTTTCCTTTAAGGTCGCCAACGCGCCCATGATCCTTTTGGTATTGTGGGCGTACATGGGTGGTGGAAATCACTTACCATCAAGTGACCAACTTGCTAGTTTACCGGACTATGATATAAAATATAAAATAAAATAATAATCATGTGCATACATACGCACTCCCGCCTGTAATCCCCGAAGGGGTAGGCAGAGGTGTAACCAGTACACCCACATTTCGCCGATTGTATCTCCGTCCCTTATGTGATAAAATAAATATATTGATATAAAATATTAATTACGATAAGAAATGTACTTTCTATCCCTTATTTCATCCAATACCATCATATTTCGTTATTAATTTAATTTCGTTTTTACAAGAGTGAATCAGCATATAATTTTGTCCACACTCGAGCCTTAAAAAGGTTTCCCTTTATAATAAATTTGAGACGATCTTCCCTTTAATGATATTAAGCATAATTTAAATGAAAAAATGTTTTTCGTTTTATAAAATGAGTTTAACTGAATAGATGATTGGTTGGGAGGCGAGGGTTACCAACTTTTTCCAATTTTCTCACATAATAATCTGTATTGCCATACTGGATTATGTAGAATAAGCTAGCTAAAATCGCCGGAGTCAATTACAAAAACATTTGTAATTTCTAAATGGCCGAAATTTCCGTGCTGCAGTGAAGCGAGAGGCCGTGAGTTCGATTTCCGCACTAAGACAAATGTTGTGTGATCCACAAATATAAGAGGAGTTGACGTCAAGCAGGCGGCCGGTCGTAAAAACTATAAGCCAAATCTTTCTGTAACATGTGTTAAAAAGCATGTTGCGCCGACCCCACTGCGAGTGGGATAAGGATAGGTGGAAAAAAATATCTAAATGGCTGAACAGGTTTTCTTCAAATATGAGAGTTGATAGATCCATCTCGATTTATTCAGTTTGAAAAAACTGCATTCAAAACGGCCCATTCGTTTAGGCACTACCATGGTACAGACAACATCACACACAGACAGACAAAAGAGTTAAACTTATAACACCGTTCTTTTTTGGCGGAGGTTAAAACTATGTTAGACAGTTCTACAACCATTCGTAAACCCTTGTAAGTTACTTGCTTAATCTGCTTATTCAGAATTAAGATTTATCTCAACTAAATTCTTGTACCTTGGCTCCAATGCAGCTATTAGGGTAAGTCCAACCGCATACATTTAGATTAAAGTTAGCGAACAAATGACTTGTGGGACTGTTGTTTTGATAATAAACGGTACAGATTAGCTACAATAAATTTTACTGTACATGATATTACAGTTAGTTTAGTACTAGCTTTTGCTCGCGGCTCCGCCCGCTTGAACGACCTTTTACGGAATAAAAGTAGCCTATGTTCTAATCCAGGTCATTTCATTCAATACCCTTCAGTTAAGGCGTGATTGACTAACAGCATCCAAATTCACAAACTCACAAACTCACAAACATCCAAACTTTCACATTTATAATAGTGTTACTCTATATTTTTCAATTGTTGATGAAGGTGTCCGAGAATATAATGCCGGGTAGATTGAAATAATAGCCGTGCAAGTAGTCATGGTAGGGTAGACAAATAAGTTGTACGCCTGGTGGGGTGACAGTTGCATTATCAGAAGGCCAAGTCTCGTAATTTTAAACGTTCAAAATATCATTCCGATCTAGTCTCAGCGTCAAGAAAGTTGCAAATTGCATTCTTTTAAACCAATAATCAACGTCAAATGTGAACATAAATCGTAATGAAGTTGAATGTAGAATAAAAGTTGACTAAAGCCAAAACGGTATAATGCTACTGCTAATGTTAGGTGCATTTGACGTTGATTATTCGTTTAAGAGAATGCAATTTGCAACTTTCTTGACGCTGAGACTAGATCGGAATGATATTTTGAACATTTAAAATTACGAGAATTGGCCTTAAGAGAGCGCTTCTCGGTTATCAGTCACCAGTCTCGAATACATTAATACGCAATTACGCTGGCTCAGTTGATTATCAGTTGAACTTAACAGGTCATGCTGCCCGAAGGTACTTATTATCAATTAGAGAACGGCCTCTTGTAAATCCTGTCATGGATTGTTGCCTAGAATCATTCAGTTCACTCAGAGTGTTCAATAAACAATAGTCTACTTAAAACCCTCAGTTGTATTTATTTTAATATTCGTCCCACGAAATAGTTTTCTAACAATAGTGTAGGTATAGTAGGAAGTAGGATAGGAAATTAGTAATGTACGATTTCGACTAGGAATTGACAAGAAGTCTATAATTTCCATAAACAAAATGATAATTTTCGCACCCAAGAACAGGGAATATAACAAGCACTCTCAGAAAAAAATAACATTATAATAAAAACGGGACGGTTTTAGACATTTTAGAACTTGTCATTTAGGGCTGATGCAGTGAAATGTTAAGGGAAAAACTCTTTTATCCCGAAAATGTGGCTCAATTTTTGCCTATTCACTTTTTAATACGCACCGCCTTAAAATTATGACGGCGCGGCGTGTATGGGCTATTACATTTTACGAAAAACTTAACCCATTCATGTGTGTTAATGGAAAAGGGTTGCGTTGCAAGAATGTAATTATATGTTTTAGAGTACGACTGGATAATACCACGACTGAATTTATATTTTTCGCTTGTAAACATACGTTTATTATTTTTAGCATAAGCTAGTAAACGAGCAAGTGGGTCACCTGATGATAAGTGGTCTCCACCGCCCATGTACAACGACAATACCAGAAGACTCAAGGACGTGTTGCCGACCTTAAAGGAAAGGGAAAATTATGGGATTTATTTTGGCCTCCTGATATCTGACTCACCCTTATTCATTTTCTGTGAGACAGTGGTCGAACAGGCCCATTTTTTGCTGTATACAAAACTGTCTACAGCGTGGCTCTACCATTCAAAAGTTCCACCATCAATCACCAAATTACGATATCTATCATAAGATAGACATATCTTCACAACCCAAAAAGGGCCAACAGGGTTTTTGTTACATACTGTATAATTTTTACGATTCAGCCTTAGTTACAGCTCATAGGCATATTCATACGCACTCACGCCTGTAATCCCCGAAGGGGTAGGCATATGTGTAACCAGTACACCCACATTTCGCCGAGCATATCTCCGGCCCACGATGTGATAGGGGGCGAGCCTATCGCCATACCGGGCACAAATTCCAGACTCCAGGCTGATACTCGGCATTTCGTAATAGAAAAACCCAATACCACTTTACCCGACCCGGGGATCGAACCCGAGACTTCAGCATTAGCCTCAATCGTAACGCGTACGCATTACAACTGCACCACCGAGGCAGTCAGTTAGTTACAGCTAATGGAAAGAAAATTGTTGTCATTGTAATATTTTCTCTTTAATCTCTATATAAATTTCCAAATATGCTACGAACGTTTAATGACCTCTTTGAGCATGTTTCGTGTGAAATTCACTTATCAATGTTCAAAGGAATGGGGTCTTTGTCAAGCCCACATTAATCAAACGTGTTTTATGTCGATTACAAACATAATAGGATTTATTGTATGCAAATTATTTATTTTTCGACAATGGCGTATTAGATTTATTATATGAAAATATTTTATTTTTTCGACCCCAGGGAAGCACCTGTTATTAAAATCAGAAAACGTTTTTTTTAAAAAAAGGCTTGGTCATTGGTATAGCTTGTTTTCATTGTGAAGGTAAATCGTGGTGGTACCTTTATAAATTTAGCTACATTCAGATCATTAATGTAATTTCTAAAAGTATATAGTACAAGCTACTGTGGGCGTTTTCCGGGTAGAGTAACGGAAATACTTACAAAATCTTTTACACCAACTGATTTATGAGCTACTTATAAATTTTTACTTTTCTTTGGAGAGTGATTTATTTTTAAATAAAGTTTTAGGACCAAAGACTTTAATGTATACTACTAGACAAGCGGCGCGGTACATAGAAACTGTACCACTAAGTTGCGGTCAATTGACCGTAACTCAATATTACCAGATGGTAATATTGAGTTATAGATTCGATATAGCGATATAGATTCTAGTTGAGAGTAAGCGAGATCGCTTACTCTCGACTAGAATCCCTATATGTGTCAAACTCCCGCGTCATGTGACACAATTTTTCTTCTAAACATCCTGCCTAGTAGTTCATACATTAAAGTTTTTGTTTAAGATTATAAAATATGCAGTGATTCCGGCCCATTCGTGCTGTAGACAAAACTCTAAACAGCTTGGCTCTACCACTCAGTTGTCGTCTCATTGGTCCAGTTGTATTTAGGTTAGGAACTGTCTGGTCCTGGGTTGAAATTCCAGGCAGGCAATCTGAGGGGCTAGCTCGAATTACTTGCGAGAACGTACTCGTATCGAAATGTCAAAAAATTGAGAGGTCGCGGGTTCGATTCCTGCACCGAGACAATGTTCGTGTGATCCACGAACTGTTTCTGGTCTGGGTGTTTTCTCCTCAGAAGGGTTGACGTCATGCAGGCGGCCGGTCGTAAAAACTACAAGCCATATCTTTCTGTAACATGTGTTAAAGCATGCTGCGCCAACCCTACTGCGAGTGGGATAAGAGCAGGTGGAAGGAGGGATTGTAAAATTCATTGAGCTTTTGTGTTACCAGCTGTTTCATTTTAGTATAACATATACACAAGCGACGGTATTTCAGTTACAAGACGATATCTTAAAAAACGACTAAAGCTGGGATCATGACATTTGGTCAGATGACAGTTTCTTTAATGTATGATTTTTGGAAATTTACATTTTAAGGGGGAAAACTGGAGAGGTTGAATTTGTATGACAATTTTACGTAAGTAACGGAATATTTTTATCCTAGAAAAAGATATTCACGCGGGCAGAGCCGTAGGTAGCAACTAGTAATAAGTACGCAAATTTAAAATCTCCTTTTCAAGTGGGTTGACAAAAATCCTTCGTCGATTCTAAATAACAATCCGCTGAGAGTTACACTTACACATTTTGAGATTTTTCCTTCTCAAATATTTGCTTCGAGCAAGCTTCTAGCGGAATTTGGATAAGGAATCCAATGTTATTACATCTGCTCTCGTTTCAAATATTATGAGCGCGGAGGAAGCTGTAATATGTGTTTCCATATAACCAAATTACTAGATTGAATTTGACTAGACTGCCTCGGTGGCACAGTTGTAATGCGTACGCGTTACGATTGAGGCCAACGCTGAGGTCTCGGGTTCCCCGGGTCGGGTAAAGTGGTATTGGGTTTTTCTATTATGAAATACTCAGTATCAGCCCGGAGTCTGGAATTTGTGCCCGGTATGGTGATAGGCTGCCTACCCCTTCGGGGATTACAGGCGTGAGTGCGTATGAATTTGATTCAATTTAGATTGTCGTGTAGATTTTGCATCAAACGCTTTAAATTTATTATGAGGTAGGTCCTTCGTATACGAGAGGCCGCCTGGGTTGCTTCACCACTGTTTTGCATATTTCTGCCACCAAGCGTAGTGTAAAGCACTGTGGTGTTTCAGTTAGAAAGATATTGAAGACAGTATAATGACTGATCATTAACAAACTTATGTCTGGCTGTATGTTTTATAATTCATAGTTCTGTGTGGTATTGCTTATGGGCAGGCGTGGCGCTTACCATCAGGCAGGCGACCTGGAAGCCAATTCTCGTAATTTTAAATGTTCAAAATATCATTCCGATTTAGTCTCGTGCAAATGGCATTCTCCTAAACCAATAATCTACGTCAAATACACCTAGCATTAGCAGTAGCATTATACCGTTTTGGCTTCAGTCAACTTTTATTTTACATTCAATCTCATTAAGAGAATGCCATTCGCAACTTTCTTGACGCTGAGACTAGATCGGAATGATATTTTGAACATTTAAAATTACGAGAATTTGCCTCCTGTTCATTTCGTCATTCAAACGAATAAAAAAAATACAACAATTTATGCGCAACATGTTTAGAACTTTTGTACTGAGCGCGCGACGTAGTCATATGATGCAGAACATGACGCCCGTCGTATTGTTTGTTCATGTTTCGAGAAACGACTGGACAAAACATCCACGTTCTACAACATGCTTCAGGTTGACAAAAAATGCGCGTAATCTTTATATATATCATTCTACTGTACGTGTGTATGTGACTGAACTCCTCCTAAACGGCTGGACCGATTTGAATGTTTTTTTATATGCGTTTGGGTGGCGCCCTGGATGGTTTAGATTCACAATTGGACCCCGTAGGTGGCGCTGCTTTAGTTGTGGGAGAAACCGCGCGGGACAGCTAATTACTTATAAAACATGACTAAAATGTCTTAACGCTATGGATAGAAACCAAACCGGCGTAAAGTAGCAGCTTGCTGCTGCGTTTCGTACGGTGAGTGAGATATCCGGAGGCCCAAATCCCCCTCCCCTTCCCAATCCCTTATTATCCCTTTCCTTTAAGGTCGGCAACGCGCCCATAATTCTTTTGTATTCTGGGCGTACATGGGCGGTGGAGATCGCTTACCATCAGGTGACCCACTTGCTGGTTTGCCGGCCTATACTATAAAAAATAATAATAATAAAGATTTTGGATAAGTGATCGATATATTCAGATTTATATACACAGTAAGTTTTAAACACATTTTCCGTCAAATTCAGGCACAACCCGTGTTCAATAAATTGACACGTCACGCCCTAACTATTAATTGATAGACGTTTAAATGCCTAATAAAGTTATCGCAAAGTTAACCCTTCTAAATATTGAATAATCGGCTCTAACCGCGCTCAACAGCTCAAAAATGTATATAAAGACTCATTTAAAATAGTTTCTCGTACGGCATAAGCGACAAATTAACAGAAAACTGTAATTTACGAGGCCGCGTCATCCGATTCCTTTTTAACCGACTTCAAAAAAGGAGGAGGTTATCAATTCAGCGCTTTTTTTGCATTTTTTTTTTATGTATGTATGAATTTCTTCGCTAATTGTGGACCAATTTTGTTAGAATTTTTATTCCATAGAGTTTAGCTGCGATATGGTCCCATATAAATTTAGTTAAGATCTGATGACCGAGTACGGAGTAAAAAAATTAAACTCCTCAACGGACAACAGTACACTCCTCGTGATTGTGTTATTGTATTGGAATTTACATGCTATTGCTGTAACTACCACTAAAGATTGAGAAATAAAATAATTCGAAAAAATCACATACGAATTGCTCGGGATGATGGAAGATGGAAATAAGTTTGGCGAAACGTTAGTGCAGCACTAGTTTCATGTCTGCTTAGCCCTTCGGGGATAAAAGTGTGAGCTTAAATACAATATGTAACAATAATTCTGTTGGGCATTTTAACCGCGATATTAGAATCGATATTCAAACGTAATGAATAACACGCATACGAAAATAATCATATTTAATTTTGAAACATTAATTAAGTATTTTATTGTTTGTGAACCGTACTTTGATTGATTACCTCTGCAAGAGCGATGTCTTGGAGCCAGAGCGAGATAGTAAGTTGCGGCGTCTACGTGCATCAAACGCGCTGCGCCGCGTTTGCACCCGGTTTCGTCAATACGTAACATCAGTCAACTGTTTTCAGATGAAAATATCACTTTTAAATATGTTCATTTTTCTAAGCTACCTGTGTAGGGATAATATCTCGCTTGTGTTTATATTTTTTTTAATTTAACTATTTTTATTAAGCTGTTTATATGTTTACATCTTCACAACCGAGAAAGGGCCAACAGGGTTTTTGTTACATACTGTATATCTAAATATCTTTTACTAAATACGTGAACTCTGTTTTACCCAGCAAGGGTACGGACCTCCTCTACTTATAAAAAGGGATAAGCTTTAATTCACTACGCAGACTAATAAGAGTTGTTAGATTTCACATACCTTCGAAATTATTATGGACAATTCTCAGATTGTACACTTTTAAAGCGAGCAATAATTAACAATGACGTAGATATCTTCGAAAACTCAGAGGAGGGTGTTCTGATGGCTGGAAAAAAAACCCACAATCCATGTCTCGGTAGCCCACTCCACTTACACGCTATGCTATGGCAGATCTGCAATTTTGTTAAAATTAAGTCAGTAGTCGCAGCCCAAATTAATCAAACCGACAATATTTGTCGGCCCGCATAACTCGAGCGCGAACTTTGACAATTCCACGAGAAATTATATTGAAATATTTCCGATGAGTTTCCCTTTGGGTTTTGATTGGGAGTTATTTGTCTATAATTGCAAGTGATTGCCCCGGCTCCAGCGTTCAAAGTTTCGCGACACAGCCTCCGGCGAGGTGTTCGGTTTATTAAATGGTGATGACGGAGTAATAATTTTTAATTGTGGTTTTATTAACACTTTGATTGAAATCAATTTCCTAAAATTTAATCTACATAATATTCATATTTAATTTAGTGTCACGTTCGCACATTTGGTCCATTCTTGGATTGATAAGAAATTGTAAATCAAATTCATAAATATGTAGGTAAATAAAAATTATTATTATTTGTGCTCAGTGTCATCCTGGAGTCTGGAATTGCGCCTGGTATGACGATAGGCTCGTCTATCACATCATGGGACGGAAATAAGCTTGGCGAAATGTCGGTGTACTGGTTACACCTTTGCGTACTCCTTCGAAGATTATAGGCATTACTGTGTATTTATGTATATTTTACGGCTAGAAGTCGAAGGGCGGTTACACCTAATTCAAGCTTGGCTTGAACTAGGTGCGGGCAGCAGTATATGGTTTCCTATTCCTTTATAGGGTCCACCTTCTCGTACCATATATTTGACGGTATTTGGTGTTATATGGGCCGACTCGCCATCTGAACCCCACAACCCGCAACGGGAATCAAGTTTCGCCATTGCATCATCCGTTAATGAGCAGAGTGTACCACGTGCAGGTGAGATTGGCTTAATTGGGCCTAAGATGTTAGTGTCTCACTTACACTCACGAGACATTATGGGCCTTACTTATAAACTTTCTTAAGCACTGCTTAGTTAAACACTATTTTCGTCTCTTTCTAGCCACTTTATAAATCGCGTTGAGAGAGAAAGACAAAACAGTATGTAACTATAAATGCTTAACTAACGTTTATAAGTAAGGCCCTATTTGTCTATAATTTTGAACTCTACTTCAGTCCAGTCTACTCTTGCAATATTTAACTTCACCCTATACCGAATATCCCCAAATTGTCGATGACCCGCGCTTCAACGTTGAAGAGGGTCACCCGTATCCATCCCATTTCATTCCTTAAGTCACTATCAAAATCGTTGCGAAGAATTTACAGCAACTTTAATATAGTATGTGCTAAACTCATTTACCCTGTATCTAAATTTTGCCTTGAAACGTCTGAATTTTGTAGGATTTGAAAGGACTATATGCATACAGCCTCCATGGTACAGTGGGCAAGTAGCCGGCTGTGAACCGTTTGCTGCGGGTTCGATTCCCGCACCAAGAGAAATGTTTGTGATAACCACAAATATTTTCTTCGAGTCTGGGTGTTGTTGGACCGCAAGTCCCTCGTAGTTCTTGATACACACAATACAGGTTAACCTAGTGTGGGGTCAGGTCTATGTGTGTAACTGTTGAGTGTGTTTATTATTAAATATTAGTTTGTATTTGGTTGGCATTACACTGCCTCGGTGGCGCAGTTGTAATGCGTACGCGTTACGATTGAGGCTGACGCTGAGGTCTCGGGTTCGATCCCCGGGTCGGGTACAAATGGTATTGGGTTTTTCTATTACGAAATGCTCGGCATCAGCCCGGAGTCTGGAATTTGTGCCCGGTATGGCGATAGGCTCGCCCCCTATCACATTGTGGGACGGAGATACGCTCGGCGAAATGTGGGTGTATTGGTTACACCTTTGCCTACCCCCTTCGGGGATTACAGGCGTAAGTGCGTATTTATTGTATTTGGTTCTTCCTTATCACTCTCCTTAAAGGGGTTGACGTCAGGCAGGCGGCCGGTCGTAAAAATTACAAGACTAATCTTTCTGTACCATGTGTTAAAAGCATGTTTCGAGTACCATAAAGGCAGATGGAAGAAGAACATCGGTGAACAATAAAGAGTTATCTACTTATCTAAGGAAAGCATCTTCTGTTTAGTTTGGCATAACATCCTGATAAACATATTCCTACTTGGATATTTCACCTCGCAGATAATAAAGCATTTAAAAACAAGGTCTTTTACTTACACCTAAACCATGTTAACATCAATGTCGCCTAGGATCAATTAGACAGAAGAATGCTAATACTGATAACAAAGTCCGACAGCGTATTTATGTAATTAACTTCTAAAATTCAATGTACGGACGTGACTTGCAAGGTAACTTTGTATTATTCGTTATTCGACACACGCTTCACAACTTTGACGATCGATAGAACATACAAGTCGTCTATGGTTTCTACATACATACGCACTCACGCCTGTAATCCCCGAAGGGGTAGGCAGAGGTGTAACCAGTACACCCACATTTCGCCGAGCGTATTGCCGTCCCTTCGTCCGGGGGCGAGCCTATCGCCATACTGGGCACAAATTCCAGACTCCGGGCTGATACTGAGCATTTCGTAATAGAAAAACCCAATACCACTTAACCCGACCCGGGGATCGAACCTGAGACCTCAGCGTAGACCTCAATCGTAACGCGTACGCAATACAACTGCGCCACCGCGGCAGTCTATTGTTTCTAGTTATTGTCAATTGCCAGGGGGCCTACGGTATAAAGTGTGATGGTTACTGTTTGTGTATGTTTGTTTATTGCCAAGATAGACAGTAGGCAACCCATCTGATAGTAAGCGGTTACCGCCAACCATGGACTTTATCAAGCCACTGCCTACCGTCAATAGGTTATCCGCCACTGCTTATCTATCCTTCAATCGCCTCTTATAGCTAAACGGAGACCGCACATTGGTTGTGAACACTCATATATACACGGATAACACTCGATTATACTCGTAATTTATATATAATAACTTATCAGTCGCTTGAGAACTTGTCTCTCCATAGTGGTGAGTGCATTTATAAGCTGTTATTTTTTTTATTGCACCGGCCGGCAAAAGAGCAAGTGGGTCACCTGATGGTTAGCGATCTCCACCACCCATGTACGCCCACAATGCCAAAAGAATTATGGGCGCGTTGCCGACCTTAAAGGACAGCGATAATTAAGGGATTGGGAAGGGGATTTGGGCGTCCGGATATGTCACTCACCGTACGAAACGCAGCAGCAAGCTGCTACTTTACGTCGGTTTTCTGTGAGACAGTGGTAACGACCCGGACGAGCCGGCCCATTCATGATGTAGACAAAAGTGGCTTAAGACCTTATGTTTTAGTCTTGTAACAAATATTTGCTCCTCGTCCAACTTTCAAACGTTTGTGTTAGTAGAATTCTCATTATCATCTTCATAAGTTTCTTTAGAAAACGGTAGGCTATTCTAAAATTGTCTCTAAATTACTTAATATTAGTTTGCTTTTATAATAATTACAAGAATGTAATGCTCTATTTTCTCATACCTCCATTATATGAGCAAAATTATATGAAATAATTATTGAAACTATCAGCCTTTGTTATTACTTAAGTAATTTGTTTAAGTCGACTTCATTTAGCTTATTTTTATACGCTTTATATTAGCTTCATACGTATCTTAGTATGTTTGTATGTAATGGAATCTTTGAACATGATTTTGACCCCCTTCAAAACGTCGGATTAACTCGAAATTTGCCATACTTATTAAGGCCCGATGACAATTCGATAGTTTCAACTAAAAAATGAAAAATAAATAATAGAAAATAAAATAAAATAGTGTAAGAAAAAGGAATTTATTGTAATTTATTAACATTTTTCTTACACTATTTTATTTTATTTTCTATTTTTTAGTTGGATTTTCTATAAAAGCGAATTTTTTTAGTTTGTTTAAACTATTATTTATTATTACTTTAATTTAGTGTATCTAGTAGTTTTTTGTTTTTTCAGAGCATTTTCTTTTCTTTGCCACTAAGTTGTAACGTCCAATTCAGAAAATACCAAATATTTTCGTAAAGTTTATCCGAAACTCCGATGTGGACACAAAATCTGTGAGTTAGCTTTAGTAAAAAATGAAACTTTTCGCATTAAAACTTGATTGGTCTCGAAAGTTTATAACTAATTTACAAAATGTACACTATAAAAATCCACCCAAGCTTTACAATAACAAATTATGACGAACAAAGTTCTTTGAAGACTGGCGACTTGTTATTGTACTTTCTAAATAAAATCTACGTCAGTGGAACATAAATTGACGAAACATAAAATGTGATATAATAACTTTCAGAATAAAAGCTACAAGAAACAATTGAAGAGGCGGCGCTCGAGTTATTATAATAAAGAAAGACACAATATAGACGAAGACTATTCACCGAGCATTATATGTAACAGATGGGATGCTCCATTATTTACCAGAACGCGCCATTCTGCATATAGCCACTGGTAAAGTTTGATGCTATTTATCAGAATATTTGTACCGCAGTTCTCTCGGTTCCGCTTCGAACACAAAGAAATTTCCAGTACCAAATTGTTTTTGGCATGTGTATGCCGGCGTGGAGATTTTGGGGGATTTGCACATGTTATTCCGCTTTACAGATTTTTCGTTACATTTGTTGTGAGAGCACGCCGCGTCTCCGCGTCTCCCAACGTTTATTTTTACCTCAAAAGTAAACTCAAACGTTGCATCTTGATTTACGACGGCCTCGTATACGCTTCACATGATTCATGATGACACAAAAATAATTTTAACGATCGTCATTTTAACCCGGTTTTGCAGAAAACTCCGCAAATCTTCCGCATCGTATCGTACGCCGAAGGGTGAAAACACTCGACATCGCCGCAGTGATATTGACCAGGCCGACTGCCAACTTTTTCGTTCCGAAATCAAATTAAAAAAAGACCACTAAGTTTCACGAGCGTAAATATAGATATGTGGAGGTGAACGAACGTCGCTAGCACTGACCTCCTTTCTGTGTGATGTTGAAAGTGCGCAGCCTGTAGGAGTCCTCGTCGGGTTCCTCTTCAGGCTGGTGCGTGGTGCGAGGTACGTCGAGGAAGGCGTTGGAGCGGCGCGGCTGGGCGTGCTGCGCGGCAGGCGGGCGGCGACGCGCGGACGCCTGTCTGCGGACCTGTGGTGGAGTTTCGACCTCGGCCAAACGCGGCTCGGAACTGTACCGCGCCCTGGTTTCCCGGTCCAGTTGCTGCTGCTGCTGCTGTTGACGGCGGTGTCTAACCGACCTGCCACCGGTGATCCTGGCCGACTGGGACCTAGCAGCTGGTCGGCGGCGCGGGGCCGGTGTTGTCTCCATCGGCGCGGCTAGCGCTTCCATACTCGCGGAGGCGGGCGCGCATATCGACTGCGAGCGCTTCGTCCGTCCGTCGGTAGCCATTGTCGCGGCGATACTGAAGTTTCGTGGCTGAAGCTCGCCCCGCCCGCCCTTGCCGCCCGCCCGCCGACTTGTTGCATCGTGGATTATAAGATTAGTGCTCTTTTAAATGTCACTAATTTGTGTAGCCTTTTGTGAATGAACTGAAAAGACGAGGTCAAGTTGGAGTAATAAGGTTGAAAAGGCAGATAACATTAAATTGTTTTTGTACACAATTTTCAGTTTTATTAGCAATCTCTTTCAGTTATTTACGTTAACGCTGTCTCGATTCCTAATTATGAAACTTCGCAGCTTTACTCATAAATATCACTCACTATAATTATAAGCTACAAGATACATCAAAGACTCAGTACAACAGGATTCACGAATTACAATTTAATAAAGCGGAATGCTGAGGCGCTACTTAGGTTCAGTGATTTAAAACGAGCAATTTTGGTAATTTATTTTAAGAAGAAAGTTTTCGACTCAGCTTCTGTCGGCGCACTGCGGTTCTCTGTATTGAATGGAGGCAAGGGTGGCGGGTTGAAAATTGGTGTTATAAGTAAACCGCGTCAAACTTGCGGAATTTAGTTTGACGAAAACTTTCTATTGAGTTTTTTATACGAATAGATCTGTGTGTAACCGTGGTGGTAACATTTGGTTCTTGACCTTGTTTTTTGTTGACCTATGGTTCTTGATAGACGGACAGACAGACACACACTACTAGGTGGTAGTTCCCTGGTATGCGAGAGGCTTGTTTGGTATTACCAACGCTTTGTTAATTTCTTGCACCAAACAGACTGCTGTACTCGCTGATGTAAGCACTATTGTGTTTATATTTGACGAGCATTGAAGGCAGTGAAATTACTGGGCATTATAGAACTTGGCATCTTATGTCTCGGGGTAGCGAGCGCAGTCCAACGCCATGCAGTGCTTTGTAATATAAACTTTTCAACCAACGAAACCAAAGGAGGTTCTCAATTCAACGCATTCTTTTGTATGTATCACCACGCATATCTCCGCCAAATGTAAACCGATTTGGACGATTCTTTTTTCGTTTGAAAGATTATAGCTCAAAGTTGGTCCCATTTAAATTTTAAGAAGAAATTCTAACCCTATGGGAGTGAAATCGGCGATAAAAGATTCAAACTTCGTCATTTATGCACCGATTTTGATAACTCCTTCACTAAAAATTGTGAAATAATACCTAAAAAACAAAAAGTAAAAAAATAATAATAAACAATTTTTATAACAAAAAGTTATGTAAGCGTGGTGTTGCTTTTGTTTACGGTCAGGCGTTTATCTATCAGTCGAACGATTAGCTCGTTTCATCACTCATGCGAATAAAAAAACTGTTGCAGGGTCAAAATTATACCTACTCTTTTAACAAAGAGTACTAGACGGGCTGTTTAGAAGTAAAATTGCATCACATAACGCGGGAGTTTTACAGCTCACAAACAGGGAGCGCGAAAGAGGCGCTAGTTGAGAGTATGTGAGATGGGAGTATTGAGTTACAGTCAATTGACCACAACTTTGTGGTACAATTTCTATGTACCGCGCAGCTTGTCTAGTAGTATACATTAAACTCTTTGTCTTTTAACCGTTAAAAAGAAAATCCATAACGAGTTTACTACTTTGTCAACCGTATTTTCAATAGACATTGCTAAAACAGAATTAAGCATTGACTCTAGATCCCTTACGCAGTATCACACATAGGTTGGTCATGATAATGTACCGAAGCCGTTTAGTTTCAAATAGATATAAAGGTCCATATTGTTGTTCGTAGGCGGATCACGTTTGCTTTCCTTGGGCAAATTACACGATGGCTTAGAGTTCTACACGATTCTATATAGGATACGTGACATAAATCTCTTTTAGATCTATTTTTAGCGCACAACTTGGACTTTGAAGGTCCTGCCTGATACGCAAAGACTTTAATGTTAACTGATGTTTAATGTTTGTTACTAAGTTGCGGTCAATTGACCGTAACTCAATATTGCCATCTCGCTTACTCTCAACTAGAATCACTCTCACGTTCTCTGTATGTGAGCTGTCAAATACCCGCGCTATGTGACACAATTTTACTTCTAAACAGCCCGCCTAGTAGATACATTAAATTCTTTGTGAGACGTTGTTTTTATGAAAAAGAGGCAAAGAGGCAGGAGGGTCACGTGATTTTAAATGAACACCGGCGCCCAATGGCCACTCTGCACTATGGAGGTGCAGTGGGCGAGAAGCCGGTTATGAAGCGAAAGGCCGCGGATTCGATTCCCACGTCGAGACAAATGTGGTCCACAAATATGTGTTTCGGGTCTGGGTGTTTTCTCAACAGAGGGATTGACGTTCGGCAGGCGGCCGGCTCTAAAAACTTTAAGCCTAATCTTTCTGTAAAATGTGTTAAAAAATATGTTGCGCCGACCCCACTGCGAGTGGGATAAGGGCAGGTAGAAGAAGAAGAAGCCAAAGAATCAATATGAGAGGGATAGTCGGTGCGTTGCCACGTGCGAGGTAAGAATAGGTTTTTTCTTGAAGGTTCTTAAGTCATAGGTCTGGAAATATAAGTGCAAACGGATTTCACGAAGGTGCTGTACGAATGAAACTCCGTGCCAGTCGTACCATTGAAGAGTATCTTGAGATGGCGATGGAATACTAAATTGTATCTATGTAATTGTCGCTTGGCTAGTGTCAATCAAAACTAAAAACGTTTATGTTGCAACTAGGTCGCAACGGGATCTTTTACACGTCAATCAAGAAAAAGAAATTTATTTTTTTTATAACCGGCTGGCAAACAAGCAAGTGTATCACCTGAGGGTAAGTGATCTCCACCGCCCATGTACGCCCATAATACCAAAAGAATTATGGATGCGTTGCCGACCTTAAAGGAAAGGGATAATTAAGGGATTGGGAATGGGAAGCGAATTTGGGCCTCCGGATATTATGTTAGCCATGTTTGATAAATTGTATTATATTACTATTGTGGTTTGAAATTATTTTATAAAGCTATGCTTAAAATACATGCAAGCGATTGCTAGAAGCCAGTCGAGGAAAACTTCACAAGGATATCAATGGTAAAAAGAATATAAAAGTCAATAAAGCAGTAAAAATGTTTGATGTTTTGTATGAAACAGATCTAGATGCGATAAAATCATTATAAATTAATGTTGACGCGAAACACTGGATCGTATCAAACCGTGTGTAAATTTACGTTAATGTTAATTACATTACCTCATAAAACAGCAACGCTGTTAATGTAGACGTTACTTTCGGATCTTTGTATGTATTGTGTTTAGAAGAATCCAGAATATAATAAACATAGCCTTGACTCAATCTCAAATGTATCTTTGAAAACTTTTAGCATAAAGTAAGATATGCATGGTTTTCGAAACTAGACGTCAGTTTTTTGGAATTCGGACCTCGCCTCCTATTTTTAAAATAAAAAATATTATTAGACTGAGTGATGAATTGAGCAGGTTGCTCGCCTGGTGGTAGGTGCAGCGCCTGCCCATAAACAGAAGCAACACCACACAGAACTTTGAACTACACTGCATGTCATTAGACTGCGCTTGTCGTCCCAAGACATAAGACGTTAAGTGTCCTACTGCCCAGTAATTTCACTAGCTTCAATGTCCTTTACACCGGAACACAATTACAGTGCGTATAAACTGTTGTTTGGTGTGGTCAAAATGTTGGTTCATCGCTAAATACCCTCACGATTACTAAGCTTAGGCCTAGGCCTTAGCCTAAGGGCTTGTTCCATCTCCAATGATGGTCAAAAAAGATTCGTTAGAACCACTTCCACAAACGCTGCATCGCATGGGACTTGAATGGTGTTAGCATACTTAGAACCCACACCATCCTCTCGACCTACGCGCAGGCCAAGTCAAGATACAGGTGGCGTGAATTTTGAATCGGTGATATTTCAATGTAATGGACAATTATAGAGGACACGGACTCAAAATTGTTTATATTTTTTGTCGGTTATATTTATATTGAAAAGTTTTTATAGTTTTTGGTTCTTTTTTCGCCCGTTTAATGTTAATTATAAGGCATTTTGTCCGACACAGCTCCGACCTTAGGTATATATTACATCATAGAATATATTAAAGGATGAACATAACCCTGTAATAACTAATATATTTGTGTTCATACATATATCTTTCGACACGGAGCAGTAAGCAGGTGGAATATATCATAGACGTTTTTATTTTAATGGTATGCGTCTTATATCAAAAGATATTTCTGATCGCCCTTGTTATTTTTTTAGACGGAGAGTCTAGAGTTTGTAACATCGATTTTTTCCTTGAATTGCTGTCGTTTTCGCCTAGTATACAATATTTGATATAGGTAATAGGTAATTTTTTGATAATATGTTAAAAAGCAACAGATTCCGTGGCGCAATAGGCGAGTAGTTGGCTGTGAAGTAAGTGGCCGTGGGGACGATTCTAGCACCGAGACAAATGTTTGTATGATCCACAAATATTTGTTTCGGGTATGGGTGTTTCTCCCCAGAGGGGTTGTCCCTTTCCTTTAAAATGCATCCATGATTCTTCAGGGTTTGTAGATGTCCATGGAAGGTGCAGCTCACCTACCATCAGGTGACCCAATTGCTCGTTTGCCGGCCTCTGCTATTAAAAAGAAAAATATCGCGGTTAATATATTTCTACTCTACTGTTTACTGCTCAAACTCTGCGTCACTTACTTTCTTCTAACACGAGCACATCCACGTTTTCAAACCCATAATTTAATTTAAATACATATTATCTACAACCTAGATTAATTTGACTGCCTCGGTGGCGCAGTTGTAATGTGTACGCGTCACAACTGAGGTTGACGCTGACGCTGAGATGCCGGCTTCGATCCCCGGGTCGGGTAAAAGTGATATTGGGTTTTTCTATTACGAAATGCTCAGTATCAGCCGGAAGTCTGGAATTGTGCCCCGATAGGCTCGCCGCCAATCACATTATGGGACGGAGATAAGCATGGCGAAATGTGGGTTTACTGGTTACACCTCTGCCTACCGCTCCGGGACATAGTGCACTGGGCATGAGTGCGTATGAATGTAAGTTGATTAATTTATCAAATCAAATTGTACCTACACCAGTCCATTACCTGTTTACTTATTTGACGCTCAATATACGTGCCGGTTGTTGTAAATTAATATTTCATTTGTTGCGTTACCAAAATACTTCCTCAGACGCAATACTGAACTTGCTATGATTACGCGTTAGATGAACAGGTATGCATTTGGGAATCAATTTAACTGAGATTCGTCATTATCTCGTCCATATAAACATGATGAAACATCGCCATAGTAGCTTGTTCATGCGACTCGCGTTACGGGGTGAGGTACTGTTTTTTTTTCTATTTTATAGCATAGGCCGGCAAACGAGCCAGTGTATTTTAAAACCTTTACCTTCCTTTTTTAGCTCTAAAATCGTTGACATTGTTCCTTAGAATAAATTTCTCGACCTTTAAACGCAAACATGTAGGACAGAAATCTTCTACTTTCTTCTATATAAAAGCGAAATACAACGCATTTTCTTTTATTGCA
Organism: Mimas tiliae; assembly: GCA_905332985.1. Taxonomy (NCBI): domain Eukaryota; kingdom Metazoa; phylum Arthropoda; class Insecta; order Lepidoptera; family Sphingidae; genus Mimas; species Mimas tiliae. Next base: position 2,666,208 of record HG995249.1, read on the forward strand.
TAGGCCAGCAAGTGGGTTACCTGATGGTAAGTGATCTCTACTGCCCATGTACGCCCACAATACCAAAAGAATGATGGGTGCGTTGCCGACCTTAAAAGAAAGGGATAATTTAGGGATTGGGAAGGGGAGGGGATTTGGGCCTCCGGATATCTTACTCACCGTACGAAACGCAGCAGCAAGCTGCTACTTTACGTCGGTTTTCTGTGAGACAGTGGTAACGACCCAGACGAGCCGGCCCATTCGTGCTGTCGACAAGTGTCTAGCGTGGCTCTACAACTCACAAAATATCCAGCAATTTCATATCTCTAGTTGCCAGAGGACGCAAAGGCACATTATATTTGAACTGTATTATGCTTACCCTCAGGTGCAATGTAGGCACTTTACCGAAAAATAATGTATTTAGGGCATGACCCACATATTTATTAAGGATCCTTGAGTACCATCCTGTTTTCCTACGTTAGTTATTTATGCAAACGAAGCGTGTAATAGTGCTTTTCAAACTTTTGTGATTAATTCGCATATTTTATCGCGGAGTTTCTTGGTTTTCTATTGCGACCAATGAATGTCAAGATGATTCGTGTCGAAAACAGTTGAAAGTTTACAAAATCTGTAAAATTGAATGATTTTTACCTATATCTCCTTCTTCTACTTCCACCTGTCCTTATCCCACCCGCAGTGGGGTCAGCGTAACATGCTTTTTAATAACACATGTAACATAGAGATTTGATTTTAATTATTTATATTATTGTTGGTTTTTATGGATTGAGACTGATTTTTTGCGAGTGGTAGAGCCACGCTGTACACACTTTTGTCATTACCATTTGTTGGTCATTACCACTGTCTCACAGAAAACCGGCGTAAAGTAGCAGCTTGCTGCTGCGTTTCGTACGGTGAGTGAGATATCCGGAAGCCCAAACCCCCTCCCCTTCCCTATTCCTTAATTATCCCTTTCCTTTAAGATCGGCAATGCACCCATGATTCTTTTGGTATTGTGGGCATACATGGGCGGTGGAGATCAATTATCATCAGGTGACCCACTTGCTCGTTTGTCGGCTTATGCCATAAAAAAAAGAGTAATATTGTACATGCAGCATACAACATAAATTCTCGAGAAGCTAAGTGTCTCGTATGGTAATGCCTACTGCACAATTCAGGTTCCTGCTCATCGAGATCTCTATTAATTGATCCTTTGTCCGGTCGGAATGTCGAGATTGGACCTAACGAAGTTACCGACATTGATACTGGCACTAGTTTGATTGCTGTATGGTAATATTCGGATCTTAATATAATGAACTGTGGTATTAGGCTCAAGTTCACAACTGATGTTATTTGAAGGGTCGCAAGGATATTTTATGAGTCTTACACCCGGTTTCTGAAAGGCTGATCAATTTTAAAATAACTAATCAAATGTCAAATCTCATGTCAAGTCAAAATTGAGTTGCTAGAAGCGTGGTCAACACCTTTGATTTGACACACATGTTAATTAACATAACTTTCAAATTAATTTGAAAAATCGTATGTCAAACGGTACTAAAGAGATATCAAATATAATTATTTTTTTTACTAAATATTGTTTCAGCAACTCGAATTGATTTAACAGCGGTGTCAAAATCAAAGTTCTGTTGGTTGAATGTTGATTTGATCAGGCTTTCAGAAACCGGATGGTGTGTTAATAGTGTATAGTAATAGGTGAAATTAACTATTAATTGCTAAAACAAACTACGCTATATCAGTATGTTGATCATAAAATCTCACAGTCTATTGGTCAAAAATATCCTGAAAACAGCAAAGCGACAACGGAAGCCATTATGTGCAAATGTGTTAGGTATTACAAATAAAAAACGCGTTACGCGTTAGTTGATACGAGCACGCGAATGTTTGTGCTCGGATCAAATTTACACTAAAATGGAAGTTTGCGTCGCGTTGGGTGTACAGGGGCGGGCGGGAGTCACACCGATACGTAAACGCGATAGGTTTTGCTAGCAATTGCTGATAAGAACTAGTGGTCTAAGTAGATTGGACTTAAATGCGAAATTGTGTTTATATTATCGTCAACTCATCGTATATGTTTATATTATATATATATGTATGCGTGTATGTGTCTATTTATATTTAGGTATATATATTATACGTTATAATAATATTAAATATATTTTGTGTAAAATGCTACCATAAATATATATATGTATATTGATTTAATGTGTAATGTTAATCAGTATTTTGTATAGCCCATTCGCTCATTTTGTAAAACAATTGTGAAAACTATTTGGTCTCCCGCGATACAGGTTCGCCTAGTGCGGGGTCCGTTGTGTACTTAAATAACATTGTCTTTTTATTTTTGGATAATAAAAATTATTATTATTATTATTATGGATTTTAAGGGTTTAAACTTCTCCCAATTCTGGGGTATTACGCCAAAGTTGCGGGCTTTTGGCCAAACAACTTTGGTGGTTGATATTTATGTTGTTATTCTATTGACAGAAACTTTCTCACGATTCTGCATGTGTTTAATATGACTGCTTTCTGTAATAGTGTGAATGTGAGCGGATGAATGTTTAAGCTTTTCAGGCTTGTGTGAAGTGTTTTAGGAATAACGCCGGTGCTAGATATAATAATAGGGATTGTCTTAACAGCTTTAACTCTCCACTGAGTTTTGAGTTCATTTGTCAAGTCTGCGTATTTTGCGAGTTTGTTTGTATGTGTGGCTGTCAGATTATGTGTATTAGGAATAGCGATGTCGATCAGGTAAACTGTCTTATTATATTTATCATGTAGTGTTATATCAGGCCGGTTGTGATGTATAGTCTTGTCTGTTAGTATAGTCCTGTCCCAGTATAATTTAAAGCCAGATGTTTCCAGAACGATTTGAGGTGTATATTTATAGTATGCCGTTTTTTCTGTAATAAGTTTGTGTTTATATGCTAGTGTCTGGTGTATGATTGCCGCTACCTGATCGTGTCTGTGCTTGTAATCTGTCTGTGTGATAGATGAGCATGCGCCTGTGATATGCTGAATTGTTTCTGGGTGTTTATGACAATGACGGCAGTGGTCACTACTCAAAGTGCTGTCACGGATTATGTACTTCCTGTAGTTTTTAGTATCTATAACCTGATCTTGAATTGCCTGCATGAAACCTTCTGTTTCAGGAAACAGCTCGCCCCGTTTTAACCATGCGTTTGACGCTATTTTGTCAACATTAGGACTGGTTAAATCGTGACGATGACGGCCATGTAGGGACTTTTGTGCCCAGTTGTCAATCTTTTGTTGGTTGGTAGTTATGATCATTTGTTTTGTGTGGTTGGCGAGGGACAATGGCGTGTATTTGTCTATTGCACATATAACTTTGTATAATGTGGAATGTAGTGAGTGATTGTGGAAGAATGATCTGAGTGACGTGATTTGTTTACTGTGTAAATTTGTTATATCAGTTAGTCCCCTTCCGCCTTCATATCTAGGAAGGGTTAATCTCTGGGTGCAAGCTCTAGGATGATGTTTTCTATGTTTGGTCAATGTAGTGTTAATGATTCTTTGTAAGTTCTTTAGATCTGTTTTTGTCCAGCGTATAATTCCAAATGAATAAGTTAGAATAGGGATGGCGAACGTATTTATAGCTTTAATAGTATTTCGTGCATTCAAGTGACTATGTAATATTTTATGTAATCTTGTTTTAAAATTTTGTTGTAGTAACTGTTTGATGTCTTTGTGGTGAATTTGTTGCGACTGATGGTATCCTAAGTATTTGTATCCTTCCACTGGGTCTACAGCATCAATTACATCATTGTTTGCTAACTTGTATGAGGTGGGTACTACTATTCCTTTATGGACAGATTGGATTTTGCATTTGTCCACTCCGAATTCCATGTGAATATCATGTGAAAATGTTTGAACTAGGTCGGCAAGAGTGTGTAATTCGTTAAGTGTGCTGCCAAAAAGTTTGATATCGTCCATATACATGAGATGAGACAGTGAGGTTTGATGCGTGCCATGTTTTATTTTAAATCCGGAATTATTTTTGTTAAGCATATTAGAAAGTGGATTCAGTGCTAGACAGAACCATAGAGGACTCAAGGAATCGCCTTGGAATATGCCTCTCTTAATCAAGATGGGATCTGTTTCAGTAATTTGGTCGGAATTACATATTTTTAATTTAGTGCTCCAGTTCAACATTATTCTTTCTAGAAACATAATGATTGCAGGGTGAATCTTGTAATGCTTTAAAATGTATATTAACCAAGTGTGTGGTACCGAGTCGAATGCCTTTTTATTTATTATTATTATTATTATTAGTTTATTTACGCAGTAATTTTGTTCTCGTTGCGGGTTATACATAGTCGTAGTTGTCTTTGAGTGGTAGAGCCACGCTGTAGACAATTTTGTCTACAGCATGAATGGGCCGGCTCGTCCGGGTCGTTACCACTGTCTCACAGAAAAACCGGCGTAAAGTAGCAGCTTGCTGCTGCGTTTCGTACGGTGAGTGAGATATCCGGAGGCCCAAATACCCCTCCCCTTCTCAATCCCTTACTTATCCCTTTTCTATAAGGTTGGCAACGCGCCCATGATTATTTTAGTATTGTGGGCGTACATGGGCGGTGGAGATCACTTACCATCAGGTGACCCACTTGCTCGTTTGCTGGCCTATACTATATATAAAAAAAAAAGTTGTATAGTATGTAGGTATGTATGTTATAATTACATAATTATGACATATTAACATAGTGTAATATTTAAATGTACCACCGTCCTTACAAAATTAAACCATCACTCTCCATGATAGGTTGTCTGGAATCACTTAAAGCGATAAGACCGCCCATTGTACGTATTTTTCTCGCTTTTTTGTACCAGTTTTTATTTTTCATTTTGTTTTCTGTAAATGTATGTGTAATAAAGAGTTTTGTATTGTATTGTATTGTTATGGATGTCAGACGGCAGGTTGTCCCATTTATTACCAAATCCCCTGTGAAATCTATTGCACGAGAAGGCGCGACCGGATCCCGAGATAACGCCAGACAGAAAGAAAGTAGCAACTGATCGACAAGATGTTTTGCATATAGATAATTTATAGAAGCAGCAGCATACAGAACTTTGTAATCGAAAGTTCTATGGGGCGTTGTTTTATTTATGGGCAGGCGTGACGCTTACCATCAAGCGAGCGACCAGCTTTTTTCGCCACTTGAGCTAATAATAGAAAAGGGGCCATTCTTATTCATGGTCATTGCATGTGTTTTCTGAGTGGTAGAGCCACGCTGTAGACGGTTCTGTCTACAGCATGAATGGGCTGCTCGTCCGGGTCGTTACCACTGTCTCACAGAAAACCGGCGTAAAGTAGCAGCTTGCTGCTGCGTTTCGTACGGTGAGTGAGATATCCAGAGGCCCAAATTCCCAATCCCTTACTTATCCCTTTCCTTTAAGGTCGGCAACGCGCCCATGATTATCTTAGTATTGTGGGCGTACATAGGTGGTGGAGATCACTTACCATTAGGTGACCCACTCGCTCGTTTGCCGGCCTATATATAGTATAAAAAATAATGCTTATAACATCCCTCTTTTTCTCGAGAGTTAGGACAAAATTAAATAACCGGAGTACGTTACACATCGGTGTGAATAAAACAATCAGAATGAATGCGCTTGTGTTTGCGTTGAAGGATCGATCGTTTGCGTTCAATTTGGAAGCAAAGTAATTACAACCAACACCACATATATACACACAACAATACAAACGCGCTTTTATGTACAGAATTTTGTACGTTGGAAGGATTTCATTCTAAGCTTTTATCGTGTAATTTAATTTTGTTCTAATTTTTTTTCATTAACTTGAATGGCGAGACGACCATAAGGCCAATTCTCGTAATTTTAAATGTTCAAAATATCATTCCGATCTAGTCTAAGCGTCAAAAAAGTTGCAAATGGCATTCTCATAAACCAATGATCGGAATGATATTTTGAACATTTAAAATTACGAGAACTGGCCTCCTGATCGCTCGCATGATGGTAAGTGCAACGCCTGCCCATAAACAAAAGCAACGCCACACAGAAAATTGAATTACGAAGTAATGCACGGCATTGGACTGCCCTTGTCACCCTGAGACATAAGTTGTGAAGTCTCATAATGACCAGTAATTTCACTGGCTATATAGCTTGTTCTACAAAAAAATATTTAAACGCTGTAATTGTTATGAGTACTTCTTGCTTTCCACCTACCCTTATACCACTCGCAGTGGGGTCGGAGCAACATGATTTTTTACAATATGTTACAGAAAGATTTGGCTTGGATTTCGGAGTCATATTGCATATGCTAAAGCCCCTGGCAGCTGATTAGCTACAGTAAAAAATGAATGAAAAAATAATAGATGAGTGTAGAACAATAATAGGGTAGTTTCCTATATTGAATTTTATACATTATTTTATAAGCAACAGAAAATGATACACAAAAGAAACCCTTTTATTAAAACACAATCAAAATTGGTTCAGAAATGTGCCCGCAGTTATGACTTTAAATGTTGGTATGAAGAAAAGTGGGTGCGTAGTAGGGATATCTCACTATCTCGCTTGCACGCGTGCACTATAATGAACATTTTACACAGTGACGTCAAAGGTTGCATCGTCTGTCATTTGACAATTACCCCTTCTACAGGATTTGAATGGCTTCTATCTTATTTATTTTTGGTCCGATTTATAAAATTCTTTCGGCAATAGATTTTGAGTAACATAACTTATTGATTTAAATAATAAAAAAAATCTAGTCAACTACCCTATTATAGTTAAGAATATAATCTTAGAAACACGCACATAATTAAATTTTAATTGAAGCCAAACTACGTTTACCATACCGTTTAGTAGTATATCTACAATATAATTGACGATTTAAAAGATCTTGGAAAAGGCTATTTAAATAAAGAATATTTTGACTTTGACTTTGACTTTGACTATACTTATAACTACTCACCATATTATATTTATCATTCTCTGCCCATCTACAAATTACCAAATTTTTTGGAAAATACATTTTAGATGAAATTTATTTTGTGGTTGTGTGCGTGACGTTGCAAGTAAATACCTACATCACACTTAGTGAATTTTTATGTATGTAGTATGCGTTGTTTGGACATTAATTTTCTGTAAGTAGTTATTGTAAGTACATATATTAGTTTTAAAGATATTGTGTATATTGTACACAGAAAAGTCAGAGTACAATAAAGGTTATTTTTTTTATGTACATACATACATACGTACTTGTATACATACGCACTCACGCCTGTAATCCTCGCGTTTGTACCAGTACACCCACATTTCACCGAGCGTATCTCCGTCCCATGATGAGATAGGGGGCGAGCCCATAGCCAAATCGGACGCAATTCCAGACTTCAGGTTGATATTGAGCATGTCGTAATAGAAAAACCCAATACCACTTTACCCGACCCGGGGATCGAACCCGAGACCTCAGCGTCAGGCTCAGTCGTAACGCGTACGCATTACAACTGCGCCACCGAGGCAGTTTTATTTTATGTGCTATCAAAATCCCATTGACCCACGTCAATGCATAATTGTTGCATTACATTATTTATTACCTAAATTTTCCTCCTAACGGTTTTTCCATATAGCTTACATATTGCCCTGATACATTTTCAAGGGAGACTTTTCCTCAATTAATCTTAAATGATAATTTAATAAGTTATCTTGCAGGTCACTAAAGTGCACGGGTCACCACAACAAAATATGTTTCATGGGCTATTACTTAGAGTTAAAAATAGACGTGTATTGTATTTTTAGTACTCTACACAACATGTGTGCGTGTGCGTAGAGCCACGCTGTAAGCCGATTTGTCTACAGCATGAATGGGCCGCCTCAACCGGGTTGTTGCCACTGTCTTACAGAAAACCGACGTAAAGTATCGACTGCGTTTTGTATGGTGAGTGAGATATCCGGAGGCCCAAATCCCCGTCCCCTTCCCAATCCCTTACTTATAGGTTTCCTTTAAAGTCGGCATCGCGCCCATGATTATTTTAGTATTGTGGGCGTACATGGTGGAAATCACCTACCATCAGGAGACCCACATGCTCGTTTGCCGGCCTATGCTATATGAAAAATTTGTGTTTTTCACATGATGGCATTAGGCTCGCCTTCTATCACATCATGGGACTGAAATACGACGGAACAAAGTTTCCGAGGTTGAAACTTTGGTACACATGAGAGTTTTTTTTTTTACTGTATTTGGATGTTTGTTATGTGGATGTCAATCACGCCTTAACGGCTGAACGGTTTTGGATGTTTAGCACATAGGTAGACCATAACCTGGGTTAGGACATATGCTTTGTATCCTGGAAAAAAGCAACAATTTCTCGACTTGTTTATATTGCATATCTATTATAATTTTTTTTAATCACAAATGTAAATATACTGGTAGGTAATAACAATGCTAATGTGTGCGATTATTTTGCTGGTGTATTGCCCGTTTCGATGTGACCGGTAAAACCGGGCGGTCATTAGTCAACCTACTACCATAGAGCTATGACGATTTAGACACGGTCTGTAAAGTCACTCAGGTGTCAGACGCTGGCGTTATGACCGGTTTCCACAACAATAGTTTATGACTGTCTCACAGAAAACCGACGTAATTTTTTTTTTATTTGCCTGAATGACGTGATAAGCACGTCGTTCGCTGATATTTTCTTTTTTCGTAATAGGCTCGCGTTTGGCCTCTATCACGCCTGATGGTAAGCGATGATGTGGCCTAAGATGAATCACGCTTGCCTAGCAAAAAAACTATTCACTCGCGTTGTTAAAATTTAATTTAAAATGTTAAAAGTTAACTCTACATAACTCTAGATTACAGAACACTACAAGGCACTGAACTGCGCTCGTCATCCCGAGACATAAGATTTTAAGTCTCATAATGCCCAGTAACTTTTTTTTTATTGGCCGATAAACCAGCAAGTGGGTCACCTGATGGTAAGTGAACACCACCGCCCATGTACGCCCACAATACCAAAAGAATCATGGGCGCGTTGCCGACTTTAAAGGAAAGGGATAATTAAGGAATTGGGAAGGGGAGGGGATTTGGGCCTCCGGATATCTCACTCACCGTACGAAACGCAGCAGCAAGCTGCTACTTTACGTCAGTTTTCTGTGAGACAGTGGTAACGACCCGGACGAGCCGGCCCATTCATGCTGTAGACAAAATTGTCTACAGCGTGGCTCTACCACTCGTCAACTTTACTTCAATGTCCTTCAAACTGAAACACAACAGTGCTTACATACTGTTGCTTGGCGGTAGAAATAGAGAAAGTGGTGATACCAATCCAGACGGCATCTCGCATACGAGGGACCTACCACCTTGTGAGGTAGGTAGCGGCTTGCTGCTGCATTTCGTACGGTGAGTGAGATATCCGGAGGCCTAAATCCCTCTCCCCTCCCCTTAATTAAGCCTTTTCTTTAAGGTCGGTAACGCGCCTATGGTTCTTCTGGTTTGATATATGGGTGGTGGAGATCACTTACCAACAGGTGACCCACTTGCTCGTTTGCCGGCCTATGCTAAAAAAGCATAAAAGTAAACTTTGCTCTAATTTAAACCCAGGTCTCACCATGCAATAAACTATAATTATAAACAACGCATATAATACTATCTTCCTAATAAATCTACGCATCATGATAAACAAATATTCCAATATACTAAGAACAAGCGATTTAAACGAATAATTCACAACGCCACAAGGCCTTCTCAAAAAAACAACTTTGATTTGAATTGAAACGGGTGTTAAAACCTTATAATTGATTGTTTACATGTTACAAATAAATTGCGTATGTGAGTAGTGGAAAATATAATATTAGATATAAGTATTGTCTTGCAAATATGCTGGGCACTATTACTAAAAGTGGTAAGGCTTAGACCATCACGCTGGCTTAATGCGGGTCACATACCTTCAAAGTTCTTATAGAGAAATTTTAAAAAATCTAGTCGGAATGACGAAATGAGCATGCAGGTCGCTCGCCGGATGTTTAGCGCCACGCCTGTCCTTAAACAGAAGCAACACAACACAGAACTTTGAATTACTAAGCATTGCATGGCACTGGATTGCGTTCATCATCCCGAGACATAAGATGTTAAGTCTCTTAGTGAACGTATGAGACTTATCATAAGTTCATTATGTAAGAGTAAGCCGGTATCCTCCCCATGTTTTTCTTCACCGTTAAAGCAAACCATAATTAAAAATAAATTCACTTATAACTTCAAAACGTTGGCTGTACTTGTCAGTTGGCGAGGGGTTTCCTGCTATACGTGGGTTTTAATTTTAATAATATTACCTGTATTTACATAGATATATTTAAACTTTCTTTTTCTGTTCTTTTGTAGTTTATGTGAGCATTAATACATTTCTTTTCTTTCTTTTTTTCTTTCATAACACTAAAAGTGTATACTCCGGGGACTAATTATGAATCTACGGCATTCGTCGCGGAAGATTGCCGCTTATAAATCAAAACATAATAATAACCCTTTTTAAGTTCCTGATCATTACGCCGTGTCTATACATTCCGTGCAGACGTTGGTTCTTCGCACGTCCGAGACAAAGAGCCATCTCGAGACATGAACTTAGTCTGTCGCCGGCCGTGACAGAGTACGGACGTCATGTTGGTCAAGAGTATATGTTTGTTCGCGACCATCGCGAGCTGCTATGCCCAGTACAAGGTCCCGCCAGCGAAGCTTGAAGCCATTTACCCCAAAGGCTTGAGGGTCTCTGTGCCAGGTTAGTGAAATAATTACAAGGTGCATACAGAATGGGTTTATTCAACTGCAAATTGTTTTTTAGTCTTGAATTATTGATACAAGGAAATTATGTAAATGTTTTCCTTGGGGTATATTATCGCAACGTTGCATATCGCCGAAAAAATCTCAAGATTGTATAAAACATGGCAATACCTGCATATATATCTTCTCATTAAATGTTTATTAGTAAGATGGTATATAAGTTGCTCTTTCATTGCGTCGCGTTGTCCGCAATAAAAATAAATGAAAAGCGTGTGCTATAACCAGTTTTTGCCTCAATATTGTATTTCTCATGGTTTATTTTTTAAAAAACGTCTAAAGATCGTCCCGTCCGACTTTAAAATAAAATCCAAATCGCCAAATCCGTTTCTCGATCCCTTAATCATCCTTTTTCTTCATATCATGTGTCGGCAATGTGTCCATGTTTTTTTTTATATTATAGGCCGAGATGACCCACGTGCTCGTTTGCCGGCTTATACGATAAAACAAAAGTACATTACCTCACCCCGTAACGCACGAACGAGCCACGATGGCGAGTTTTTCATCATGTATTAATTGACGGGGCAATGGCGAAACTCAGTTCAGAAAACTACATGGCTAAAGGTCTCTTTATAATCCTGCCATAAAGCCTGATTTTAAACTGTTCAAATCACAATAAGCGTATTGTTTTTAATACCACGTGTATTAAAATATGCATCCGAAAACCTTTCCTGGTCATTCCTTGATACCACTACATTAAATAGCAACCACTATATGTAATAATTATAACGGTTAACAAAACTTAGAAATTTTGTTAACCGTTTTAATTTAAGCAATAGCATGTAAATTCCAATACAATAACACAAACGCGACGAGTGTACTGTTGTCCGTTGAGGAGTTTTTTCTCTCTCCCTACTCCGTCATCAGATCTTAACCAAATTTATATGGGACCACATTGCAGCTAAACTCTATCAAGTGAAATTTTTTCTAACAAAATTGGTCCACAATTGGCGGAGAAATTTATGTACATACATAAAAAAATAAAATAAAAAAACCACGCCGAATTGAAAACCTCCTTTTTTAAAGTCTGTTAAAACCAAACCTTATCCCTCGTGCCTTGTAACTCGCGTTCTGAGGTCAGACTGTGTATATATTCAGTAATCAGGCCGGTATAATTCTGCCGACCATCAAGGGGAAACAATCTCTTGACCGTCGACATTATATATTACTACATGGTACTTACCACATGGTCTAGATGCATGCAATTCGCCGTGCCAGCATGAAAATATATACATACATACGCACTCACGCCTGTAATCCCCGAAGGGGTAGGCAGAGGTGCAACAAGTAACACCCACATTTCGCCGAGCGTATTTCCGTCCCTTGATGTAATAGGAGGCGCGCCTATCGCCATACCGGGCACAAATTCAAGACTCCAGGCTGATACGGAACATTTTGTAATAGAAAAACTCAATATCACTTTTACCCGACCCGGGGATCGAACCCAGCTCAGACAGCCTCAGTCGTAACGCGTACACATTACAACAGGGTAGTTTCCTATATTGAATTTTATACACTATTTTATAAGCAACAGAAAATGATACGCAAAAGAAACCCTTTTATTAAAACATAATCAAAATTGGTTCAGTAATGTGCCCGCAGTTATGATTTTAAATGTTGGTATCAGGAGAAGTGGGTGCGTAGTAGGGATATCTCACTATCTCGCTTGCACGCGTGCACCATAATGAACATTTTACACAGTGACGTCAAAGTTTGCGTTGTCTGTCATTTGAAAATTACCCCTTCTACAGGATTTGAATGGCTTCTAACTTATTTATTTTTGGGCCGATTTATAAAATTCTTGCTGCAATAGATTTTGAGTAACGTTACTTATAGATTTAAATAATAAAAAAAATCTAGTCAACTAGCCTACTGCGACATCAAGGCTGTCAGTTTTCAGAAAGCAAAATATATCCAGTTATTTCAGGCTGGCGTAATCCTGGCAACCGTCGAAGGCGTTCCAGATGACATTATATTTCGACTGCAGTGTACTTAATATCGAGAACAGTGCAGTAATTTTCCCGTGCCATGATTACATAAAAAATCTATAACATTAGAACTTCCTTATTCCATCCCATCAATGGGCTTCCCACGTTTCCGGGATACATTTATCACTTTATTGCCAGCTCCTTCGTGTTCGTAAATTTATTGATATAATTCTTAGGTGGTAGTGGTAGTATAATTCTTGTGACTGCCTCGATGGTGCAGTTGTAATGCGTGTTACGATTGAGTTCAACGCTGAGGTCTCGGGTTCGATCCCCGGGTCGGGTAAAGTGGTATTGGGTTTTTCTATTATGAAATGCTCAGTATCAGCCCGGAGTCTGGAATTTGTGCCCGGTATGGCGATAGGCTCGCCCTCTATCACATAAGGGACGGAAATACGCTCGGCGAAATGTGGGTGTTACTGGTTGCACCTCTTTGATGTGGTACAATTGATGCAGAGAAAATATTTTTATAAGTAGTAGGTGGGGGGGGTACCTAGATCCCACCCACTGTGGATGGTATATGTCCCACCACGACCGCGCCAAAAGGATCCAAATCAGCATATGCCAAACATTAAGTGCTTGGCGCTGGTTTTCATTTGGATCCTAGATGTTGTTGCGTAGGACGCACACATAAAGTTTTTTTTTATAGTATAGGCTGACAATCTAGCAAGTGGGTCACCTGATGGTAAGTGATCTCCACCGCCTATGTACGCCCACAATACTAAAATAATCATGGGCGCGTTGCCGACGTTAAAGGAAAGGATAATTAAGGGATTGGGAAGGGGAGAGGAATTTGGGCCTCCGGATATCTCACTCACCGTACGAAATGCAGCAGCAAGCTGCTACTTTACGCCGGTTTTCTGTGAGACAGTGGTAACGACCCGGACGAGCCGGCCCATTCATGCCGTAGACAAAATTATCTACAGCGTGGCTCTACCACTTATTAAATTCTGATTGTAGTAATCCTTGCGATCTATATAAGACTGGTAAGACATATGTATGCCTGCTGGTGGTTTACCAGATATTTCCAAGCCTGAATACCGGGTACTGGCATGTATCAAAAGAACAAACATATCTGTAACTAGAAAATCAGATACTAAAGAACTGGCATTTGCAAGATCCTGTAGAGAGAAACTCTTGAAACTCGCGTTTACTGCTCGTAACATAACATAAGCTTACGCCTTTGTCCCCGCAGGCGTAGGCAGAGGTACAACTAATGCTTCACCTACGTTTCTCTTATTGGGAGCCTATGCCGGGCACAAATTCCAATCCCAGGCAATTCATGTGTGATTTTACAAATCGAAAACAAACATAAATTGTGATTGAACCCAAGACCTCACAGTTCTCAGCCTTAGTACACTGCCACTAGACCAATGGTGAAGTACTTAGTAGTATCTGGCACTTAAAACACGTGCTTATGTCACAACTCATAAAGTACTCATTTAATGGAACTAACACGTTGGCAGTACAAATTGGAAAAGTGGGTAGTTTCCTTGCCGACATACTTGTTATTTTTTTTATTCGCTTGAATGACGAGCAAAGTAGGTTGTCGCCTGATCGTAAGCGCCACGCAGAAACATAAACACCACTCGGAATTTTAAATTACGAAGAACCGTTCGGCATTGTACTGTACTTCAAGATATTTAAGCCTTCTCAATCTGCGATCGCGATCTCTGGCCGTGATAAATGTTTCTAACACATTTTACACATTGCCGCGATCTACACGCCATCGATCCTAATGGGATGCCGCGCGATCCGAGCGATTCGCCATCTGCGTTCTTATTACATTTTTATGGGGACGCGCGCGATCCTTCGTACTGCCGCTATCCACTCAGCGATTTACCGAATTGTGTTCGCAGAATGTAAATTTGGATACAAAACTGTATACTTACGTATTATATGAGTTTGTTTTCGATGCTATGTTTTTTTATTGTGGAATCTTATATATAATTGCATATGTAAATAACAGCAAACCAATAATCAAAATCAATAACAAATATACCCTTCTCTTATTATTTTTCCATAAATATTATCTTTATTTTTGTAAGTATCTAATTTTGTGAAAAATACTGTAAAGCACAAAAAAATCTTAGCGTTAGTACCGAACAAGACTGACGGCTCTTAATTGATGGACGCTGGAAAGATCACAAGAATGGATCGCGTTTGTTTATACAGATAGCAGATCGCAGGCAACAGATCTCGATCGCAGATCGCGACTGCCGGTGTAAGGCTTTATAGCATAGGTCGGCAAACGAGCAAGTTGGTCACCTGATGATAAGTGATCTCCACCGTCCATGAACGCCCACAGTCCCAGAAGAATCATGGATGCGTTGCCTACGTTAAAAGAAAGGAATAGTTAAGGCACTAGGAAAGGATGGGGATTTGGGCCTCCGGATATCTCACTCACCGTACGAAACGCAACAGCAAGCTGCGACTTCACGTCTGCTTCCTGTGAGACAGTAGTACTACTCCGATCGAACCCATTCGTGCTGTAGACAAAACTGTCTCAAGCATGGTTCTACAGACCAATTACTAAGTGGTAGGTCCTTCGTATGCAAGAGACGGTCTAGCTAGTTACCACCGCACTCTCTATTTCTCTCCAGCAGCAATGTGTAAACACTGTTGTTTCGATACATTGAATCCACTGAAATTACTGGGAATTATTAGTATTAACATCGTGATTATTTCCTAAAGGCTGCCATGAAGGTCACTCAACTCAATATCCATTTAAACAAATTATCATTACATTATAATTTTCCCAATAATAAGTAACATTAGCTAAGTGTACTAGGCAATAGAATAGCTTAAGACCAAACTTTGAGATTCAAAGTTCTGTGGTTGCTTCTGTTTATGGGCAGGCGTGACGCTTACCATCAGACAAGCGACCTGCTCGTCTCGTCATTCAAGCTTATATAACAAAATGAGCTGCAATTACACCAATGAGGCGAAATATATAACTGGTTTTTCCAAATCCTAGCTCATAACTCGACCTTTTGGATATGCAAATTTAAACCTTTTGAATACAATTTATTACTTGATAGTATAAATATAGTTTATTCATTATTAAATGGACAAACAACTTACAAAATGTCCATAAAATAGCCTTCCATTCCGGGGTTATAGATATAATTAATATAAATAATATAACTTCTTGATTGGGAAACATGAATAGAAGAAAGAAAGAATAAAAAAACATATATTAAACTAAAAAGAGATACTAATACACTAGGAAAGAAGAATCAGGGTATAAAACAATAACTAAATAATTAACAACAACAAAATAGGGAGGTGCAGGGAGGCAGCGTGTGTATTATGATACTGAAAAGGGTTTTAGTTCAGGTTTACAAGGTAGAAGGTCCCTCGTATGCGAGAGGCCGGCTGGGTTGGTACCACCGCTTTGTCTATTTCTGCCGCCAAGCAACAGTGTGTGTGCCATGATAAAAAGCTGACTGCCTCGGTGCCGCAGTTGTAATGCGTACGCGTTACGATTTTGGCCAACGCTGAGGTCTCGGGTTCGATCCCCAGGTCGGGTAAAGTGGTATTGGGTTTTTCTATTACGAAATGCTCAGTATCAGCCCGGAGTCTAGAATTGTGCCCGGTATGGCGATAGGCTCGCCACTTATCACATCATGGGACGGTAATGCCCTCTGCTCATGTACGATCATAATACCAAAAGAATCATGGGTGCGTTGCCGACCTCAAAGGAAAGGGATTGGGGAGGGATTTTGGGGCTCCGGATATCTCACTCGCCGTACGAAACGCAGCACTTTATACTTTACGCCGATTCTCTGTGAGAGAGCTGCACTTCTTCGTACTTTATTCAAAGTGTCACAGGCTTGGTCAGATGCATAGATTTATGATATTTTTATAATATCCACGTTTTTGTGTCATTGGACTCCTCTATCGATTAAACAGTAAAAGGTGATTTATATCAATAATAAAATGAGTTTTATTATAGATATTTTATAGAGTGGTAGAGAATAGCTGTAAACAAGTTTGTTTAAAGCATAAAGTGGCGAGGTTAACACTGTCTCACAGAAAACAGATGAAAACTGGCTTGCTGCTGGGTTTCGTACGGTGAGTGAGATATATGAAGGACTTAGTTATCCCTTTCCTTTAAGATCGACAACGCGCACATGATTCTTCTGGTATTGTGGGCGTACATGGGCGGTGGAGATTAGTTACTATCAGGTGACCCACTTGCTCCTTTGCCGGCCTATGCTATAAAAATGATAATCCCGTTATACTTCAGCTTCCCATAATAATTCATGAGTGGATCCTAGGGCGGGAATTAATTCCTCATTATTGTTTAAATTCCTCTATGGAGATGGAAATAAATCAAGGAAAAATATTATAAATGACCATTAACATTCTTAGGTTAACCGGTATTGCAAAATAAGAGGAAAACATTTAATAAAAATAAAGATGTGCTATAACCAGCTTAGCAATTAACTCACGTCCAGCCTCCCGATAATATTATGTAGACGTTGCAATTAATTGACAGCCTCCGTGGCGCAGCGGCCGAGTAGCCGGTTGCGAAGCGTGAGGCCGTGGGTTCGATTCCCGCACCTAGACAAATGTTTGTCTGATTCACAAATATTTGTCTTGGGTCTGGGTGTTGTGGGACCGCAAGTCCCTCGTAGTTCTTGATACCCACGATACAGGTTTACCTAGTGTGGGGTCAGGACTATGTGTGTGACTGTTGGATGTATTTATTATTATTTATAATTAAAATGAAAACATTGTCTTCGGCTAACTTCGGCTTTTACGAATTAGTACGAACTAGTGGCCGCGATGTGGTCGAAATTCGACCTCTATAATCATATGCTTTATGTAGCGAGATTTGACACAGTGCAAACTCATACGCACTCACGCCTATAATCCCCGAAGGGGTAGGCAGAGGTGTAACCAGTACATCCACATTTCGCCGAGCGTATCTCCGTCCCACAATGTGATAGGGGGCGAGCCTATCGCCATACCGGGCGCAAATTCCAGACTCCGGGCTGATAGTGAGCATATCGTAATAGAAAAACCCAATATCATTTTACCCGACCCGGGGATCGAACCCGAGACCTCAGCGTTAGCCTCAATCGTAACGCGTACGCATTACAACTGGGCCACCGAGGCAGTGCAAACGTAAACAATAAATGTTTTATTTTATTAAATTAAATGTACATATATATTAGAGATATATAAATAGCAATGTGCACTCCTCCATATAAACTTTAACTATCTAAGCCAAAATATCACAATCCCCCGTCCGCGCAATATATATATTTTTATTGCATAGGCCGACAAACGAGCAAGTGGGTCACCAGATGGTAAGTGATCACCACTGCCCATGTACGTCAACAATACCATAAGAGTCATGGGCACGTTGCCGACCTTAAAGGAAAGAGATAATTTTGGGAATTAAATTTTTTAAGGAATTGGGAAGGGGAGGGAGATTTGGGCCTCCGGATATCTCACTCACCGTACGAACCGCAGCAGCAAGCTGCTACTTTACGTCGGTTTTCTGTGAGACAGTGGTAACGACCCGGAGGAGGCGGGAATGATTAAAAAGGGGTCCGAATGTTTGTCTTCATGTATTAATTGAAGTTAGGCAAATATTGTCCGGTATCCCGGGTCTCGTCAGGTAAAATAAACTATGTAATATAATGTTATACCTGCTGTGTAATTAGATCATGTCGCCCTTCGTCGTTTCCAATATTAACAAAGATTGTCAAAGCGCAAACTTCGTAGTATTAGTTATTAATAATTGAATATAAATCCAGGAATTATCTTCATTATAAGTTATTGCTAAGATTAATTCCAGGATCTTATCTGGCGAAATCGATTAGTGTGTGTAAAATAACAAAATGGGTGGTGAATGGGAGCACTAAAATCATAATAGTATAACACTGTTTCACAATGTCTCTTTAAATATCTGAAAGATAAGTAAGTGCAGTTACTTTCCTCGTGTGTATTCATAGCGTGATAATTTTATTTAGCATTTTATTTTTGGATATTATGAAATAAGCCTAAGTCAATTTTAATCAGTTTTTCAAAAATCTTTGAGCGGTAGAAGCACGTTGTTGACAGTTTTGTGTACAGCACGAATGGGCCAGCTCGACCAAGTCACTACCACTGTGTCACAGAAAACTGACGTAAAGTAGCGGCTTGCTGCTGCGTTTCGTACTGTGACAAGATATCTAGAGGCCCAAATCACCGTCTTATTCACAATCCTTTATTATTTCTAGTATTGTAAACGTAGTACATGAGCGTTGGGAGGTTGCTTCTCATCAGTTGACCTAATTGCTCTTTACCGGTGTATGCTATAAAAAAAACAATATATCAAGTCTCGCTAAGTTTAAATAAAGGACCAGATTTATTTATCCTTATGTAAAGTTTATTAGCGCTTAAAGTCATCAGTTCATTCATTCAGACTGATTAACGAAGAGGTTATTCATTTGTTATTGAACAAAGTTTGTTCACTCCAAACAATACAGGTTTATCTTTCACAATGACTTTATATACAAGCGAACTCACGCCTGTAATTCACGAAGGGGTAGGCAGAGGTGTAAACATTACACCCACATTTCGCCAAGCGTATCTCCGTCCCACAATGTAATAGGCGGCGAGCTTATAGCCATACCGGGCACAAATTCCAGACTCCGGGCTGATACTGAGCATTTCGTAATAGAAAAACCCAATACCACTTTACCCAACCTGGGGATCGAACCCGAGACCTCAGCGTTAGCCTCAATCGTAACGCGTACGCATTACAACTGCGCCACCGCGGCAGTCAACATAATTTATACTAAATGTATTAGAGAAGGTGTTGAAACTGTGGGTGAAACTTTGTTTAGTCGGTATGAAACTGCACAAGAAACCCCAGTAATTCAATGCCTGTGTCTTCTTTCACGAGCCCTTATCCCACTCGCAGTGGGGTCGGCGCAATATGCTTTAACACATGTTACAAAAAGATTTGGCTTAGAGGTTTTGCCTGACGTTAACCCTTCTGGGGACGCCTAATTCAAAGCCTTTGTATTTTTACTATAATGTGTGTTTACAAATTTTGCAAGGCTCTTTGAAAAATACTTGAAACCAAAACTGTTGCACGTATCAATTTAATTTGATTCTTTTATTTTATTTTCATTTTTATTTTAATAAAGGCACAATACAGAATACAACCACAAACGAATTAATAAAATACATCAGTTAATAGGCTTACAGCTAGATTGCATTCAAAAATATGTACCCTAAACATGGTCATTGTACATATACGTGTGAGATCTAAGTTATATAAATACAATTAATTATAAGTAATTAAATTAGACTACTTACTGTTCAAGGAACCGGATCTTAGGTACATAGAACTACCGAATACTTTGAAGATCGAAATAGAGCTACAAGGATATATACTATGAACTGTAATTGCGTAGAAGTGGAATAAATAAAATTGAAATCTAGAACAATATTTAAATTAGAATTGAATGATTTTAATAGTTATAAGAATACATTGTTTAGATATTTGAATGATAAATGTTATTACAGTCTAAAGGATTATCTTAATGATGTTAAAATTTAGAATATGATTAGCTTTATGTTAATACTACATAATATTACATATTATATTTTTCAAACAATTGTATGCCAATATGGCGGGTCATAGCTGTACAAACAATGCAATTTAATAAAATAAAAATTCTACCTATGTACCACAATACTATAAATAAATAAATAAATAAATAAATAAAACAGTATTTGCCTTATGCATGTTAAGAACTTCTAAAATATATCTCTCCAAAACGAACTAACCACAATAAATAATCGTTCATGCAATGCTGGGTTTTATTAATTACGTTTTCAAAACACGATTTCCAAAAGTCCAGTATCTGACTTGAATTTGGCAACCAGTTTATTAAACTCGTTTGTGTGAGTCTCAGACGAAATTCGCACGTTCAATTTTTGAGGAAAATAGTTTAAATATTATGATCGTATGCGAAATATTATTGCCTAAATAATAATCTATATATCTATACATATATATAAGCGAAATAACATTTACTCACTCACGCACAGATCACGATATCTCAAAAACTACTAAAGTTAAGATCATGAAATTTGGTCAGAAGATAGTTTGTGTAATGTTGGTTTGTAATTTATATTTTAAAGGGATAATAATGGGGATTGATCTTTCCGTACCCGGGATCGGAGCAGTCAATAGTAATATGCACGGAGGTGTAGCCGCGCGAGATAGCTTAAATATAATCGCCTCTTAAATATCATAGGCTGGAAAACTGGTGAGTAGGTACGTTACTTCTGGGTTCAATTCCAAAGTCGAGCAGTAAAAAACTGTGTAGATACATGCGCATTAACGCCTGTAATCTTTGAAGACGTACGCAGAGGTGTAACTAGTACACCCATATTTTTCCGAAAAAAATGTGTCAAGTTCAAATTCGAATAATATAATATGGGGATAGGCTCCGTCATCCCATGATACGATGGATTTGAGTTAAGCAAGCAGTGGATGCACTAATTTTGCCTCTGCCAATACGCCTGTGAGGTTATGTTACTCGTAAGTTAAAATTAAAAAGAAACTTTACTACACTAACAGTGTAGCCAGTGTTTGTACATCATTAAATTTCTTGTTTAATAAGAAGTATAACCAGTTAATATTGATTACACAAATTATTCATATGAGTTACCCCGGCTATGGAGTCATTGGCTCATGTCATAAGCACCAGGACACTAAAAAAGCATGTCAACGACCGGAAGATGTAACTTTTTATTACGAGCTTTAGTTTTTTGTATATCGTTATGGAGTTTATTATAATTTTATTATATTTTTCGACACTTATAGTATATAATAATAAATATAGTTATAAAAAATACGATGTCAATGATTTGTGTATTATTCCATATGGTAAAAATCTTTAGTTCGTACCTAGATTTAAAACGTATGCACACATAGACAAGAAAAGCAAGGCATTAGTACATATTTTATCAGAATTACACGAGCAGCAATAGCTTAACGGGGAGTGGTACGGACTGCCAAGACGAAAGTCGCAAGTTCGAAACCAGCCCTAAAGACATGCACCTCGGACGTTTTCAAGTTGCGTGTGCTAGCTCTTGTTTTAACGAGGAAAACTTCGTATCTTGCATACCTGCGAAATCTCCATAAGAATTCCAGCAGTAGACAGATATAACACCATCCATCCAGTCGTTCCCTCAATGCTGAGGATCGTGACCGTATCAGGCCGAGCTAGTAAGAGCCCTCCATCCGGTTCTGTCACCGGCGAAGTGAATTGCATCGTGCAGTTTCAGTTGCAGTGGTTTAGTGATTTGTTCACTCCATTTAGCCGGTGGTCTACCACGAGAGCGCCTCCCCTCTACTTTTCCCGTTAAAATATTCTTCTCAAGGCTGTCGTTTTTCAAGATATAACACAGAGCTGATAAAAAATATATCTGTAGACAAATATTACCATATAGGCAACCAGGTATACAGATAAATTGGTTATTTAAATAAACATGACTAGGATACTCTGCAGTAGCACTTGTAAATATACTTTTGACATATTATGATCTCATCATGAACTTTCATAGGATGTACACCAACCATAGTTGAATCCACGCGGATTTCATTTTCCCTCTATCTCCATTGTCATTCATCTGTCTAGAACTTGATATAAAATATAAATACCAGAAAAACGGCGATATGCAAAAGGCCAAAGGCCTCGTACTGTCCCAAATTATACAATCCCATTGGAATTATAAATTAAAAGTGCAATAATGCACATTTCATATCATGGAGAACATGTCTTTGTTGTTATATAAATATTTATATTTTTGGACACATAGGCAGCAACAACTTATCACAGAAAACAGAGCGAATCCGAAAATTAAGTAAACGGTAAGTTATATTTTTTACTCAGTTACAATTTGCAGTTGAATAAACCAAGGTCGTGCGTAGATCGTATTCTGTATTTTTTTATTAATGACTTTAAGAATGTGTCATTTAAAAAAACCACCTGACCTTCATGACGCAGTAATTGAATTGGCTTTAAAAATAACTTTTTCCTGATGACTAAAAATTTACGCCTATGGACTAATTGCCTGGGTTGATTGAGTAAGGTAAGTAACAAAATGAATAACCAAAAACGGTAAGTGACAAAACGAAATCAATGCACCGGATGGTAAAACTACCAATGAAAAAGGCGAAGACTAATAAAAGATGACAATACTATAAGTCGAAATTGCGATACTGGCTAAGGCAGTAGTATCCAGTGTACTCGAATCAGAGGGATCAGTACATACCGATATACCGTTAGAAAGAAGAAAGAAAGAAAAGAAAACCAATTTATTTGTCACAGACAACGACACACTTAACATACGCATTACGTAATCCGGATTTTTACACCACTCTTCTAAATGTTTTCAGATGAGGGCTATTCCCTATTCGCCTTTCACGGCAAACTCAATGAAGAAATGGAAGGGCTAGAGGCCGGTCACTGGTCTCGAGACATCACCAAAGCTAAGGGAGGAAGATGGATTTTCAGGGATAGAAATGCTGAGCTACGACTGGGAGACAAGATCTACTTCTGGACATATGTGATCAAAGATGGGCTAGGATACAGGCAGGATAATGGGGAATGGACCGTCACTAGTAAGATAATCGTTTTATTATATTCTACTCTAGGTCTTCAGCCTCTTCTCACATGAAGAGCCATAACTCCATAACAGTGAAAAAGAAAACTCAATGAGTATAGAAATTTACTAAATCAATATACTAACTTGGCTATGAGGGCATAATTTTTTATAGAGGAACACTCATTCCACTACTTCCAGTTATATTAAAGCTGGTTATAACCAAACGATAGTACAATGTAAAACTTATTAGCTTATGTTTAAGTATATTTATGACCGTGAATCCCAGATTATTCAAATATATTTTAAACTAAATCTAAAGCGAAATGATCTAAAGTCTAAATCTAAAGTCAGGCATGGCATTCACATGGGATTCGCCTTATGTACAGCATAGACATATCACCGAGTTTGTTTTTTGCCTGATGCCTGATTTACACAAAAATATTTTCTCGCACGACAGAGGCGAGAACAGAGGGGCGAGGACGAACAACTTACGAATAAGTATTCGAATCGAGAACGCTAGCATTTGTATGAATTTTCAAACAAATTTTTGACATTTCGATTCGAATACGTTTTTGCAAGTTCTTCGTGTTTGCCTCAGAACAGAAAAATATGATTTACGACGCCGCATATACAACTTGAAACGAGAATGGTGTGAGGCGACTTCATAGACGAAAGTATTCTGCTTCATCGGGCTTTACACAATCTTTTCAGAATTCGTCGACGAGCAAGGAAATGAAGTGGATACTAGTACTGCACCACCACCTACCCACCCGACACCTGAGCCAGAATTTATTCCCGGCACTCCCATAATACATTGTGACAAATCGCAGACTATTGTACTTGGCCGTAACGGTGTGTGCAAGGGCAGCCTGATCTTCAGCGAGGACTTTGAAAGCAACAGCTTGAGAGAATTAGGAAATTGGACTGCTGAAGTTAGATTTCCTGATGAGCCGGTTAGTTTACGTATTATTTTAATCCTGGTAGCTACAACGTCTTAACAACAGCAACTGCTCTAATGAGCAATCAAATATCACAGTACTATACAGTATACATTTCAAAGAAATTATTAGATTATCGAGTTGTATACGAGTGGTACAACCACGCTGTAGACAATTTTGTCTACAGCGTTAATGGACCGGCTCGTCCGCGTCGTTATAACTGTCTCACAGAAAACCGACGTAAAGTAGCAGCTTGCTGCTGCGTTTCGTACGGTAAGTGAGATATCAGGAGGCCCAAATCCCCTCCCCTTCCCGATTCCTTAATCATCCCTTTCCTTTAAGATCGGCATGCGCCCAAGACTCTTCTGGTATTGCGTACATGGGCGGTGGTAATCACTTACCATCAGGTGACCCACTTTATCGTTTATCGGAAAGATTCAAACTTCGGCATTTATGCACGTACTTGAATAATTCCTTCACTACAAGTCATTCATACTCTGGTTTGTGTCATACTATAAAATCTCTCCTGTTATATGGGGTTTAAGTGTTACTGATTGCCTCGGTGGCACAGTTGTAATGCGTCCGCGGCACGACTGCTGTGCTGAGGTCACGGGTTCGATCCCCGACTTAGGTAAAAGTGATATTGAGATTTTTTATCATAAAATGCTTAGTATCAGCCCGGAGTCTGGTATTATGCCCTGTATGGCGATAGGCTCGCCCCTATAAAATCATAGGATGGAAATAAGCTCGGCGAAATGTGGGTTCACTCTTTACACCTCTGACTATCCCATCAGGGAGTACAGGCGTGGGTATGTTTTTTGAGTGTTATAATATGGAATAATGTGGTGCATTCCAGGATTATCCCTACAACGTATACACTACAGAGGGCACTGTCGGGTTCGAAGGTGGCTCTGTCGTCATCCGTCCGGTACTGGTACAGTCACGCTACCCCGAGACTATTATTTACGATACGTTCGACCTCACCGATAGGTAAGTTTGGTTGTACATACTGATTTCTTATGTTTACGCTAATATTACACATTGAAATAATACTAGTTTATACGGATTTTATCACGGTTTAATTTTTATTTTAGTCCCGGGAGTGCTCTAACGTGACTAAAGGCTGAAAAGCTGTCGAAACTTCGGGAATAGAATAAAAATTAAACCGCGATAAAATCCGTATAAACTAGTTTTATTTCAAAGTTTGGTTGTTTTTACTGATCTGTGGAAAGGTAGTAACGAGTGGTAGAGCCACGCTGTACACAGTTATGTTTACAGAGCTGTAATGATTTTGGAACTGAATGTGATTGCCCTAGAATAACTAACTTACTTTGAGTGATAGAGCCATGCTGTAGACAGTTCTGTCTAAAAAATAGAGACTTAAATTCTTGGACTACCAACATCTAGCAGTAATTTTCTTCTTCTTCCTCCACCTTATCCCACTCGCAGTGGGGTCGGCGCAACATGCTTTTTTAACACATGTTACAGAAAAACTTGGTTTGTAGTTTTTACGACCTGCCGCCTGTCTGACGTCAACCCGTCTGGGGAAAACACCCAGACCCGAAACAAATATTTGTGGATCACACATACATTTCGTCTTGGTGCAGGAATCAAACCGTGGCTTCTCGCTTCACAGCTGGCTACTCGACCACTGCGCTACGGAGGCTGTCATGTAGTAGTCATTTTATATTATTATATGACTTGACTGCCTCGGTGGCGCAGTTGTAATGCGTACGCGTTACGAATGAGGCTGACGCTGAGGTCTCGGGTTCGATCCCCGGGTCGGGTAAACGTGATATTCGGTTTTTCTATTACGAAATACTCAGTATCAGCTTGAAGTCTGGAATTCGTGCCCGGTATGGTGATAGGCTCGCTCCCTATAACATCATGGGACGGAGATACGCTCGGCGAAATGTGGGTGTACTGGTTACACCTTCGGGGATTACAGGCGTGAGTGCGTAAATTATAAAGATTGATGTTTAAATGACTATTAATCGCGGAAATCTGACGGCGAAGGCGAACCCGGTGTGCTGTTAGGACCCAGCTCGGCTTTGGTCATTTCCTATTCATGAAATTCTTCGGGGGTTATATTTATATCTGGAAAACTTACTCCATCAGAAATTGCTGAAGTGCCGAATTTCCGTTTTCATGTTAATTTGTGTTTCACTTGATTTTTCTGTAGTTTAGCCCTATTTGTTTTGTTCGGGTTAAGTTTTGACCACATTTTACACGAATATATGTAGGTTTTTTTTATTTTTTTTATTAGCTTGAATGACGAGACGAGCAGGTCGCTCGCCTGATGGTAAGCACGACGCCTGCTCATAAACAGAAACAACGCCACACAGAACTTTAAATAATAAAGCACTGCATGTCACTGGACTGCGCTCGTCACCCCGAGACATAAGGTGTTAAGTCTCATAATGCCCAGTAATTACACTGGCTTCAATGTCCTTCACACCGGAACACAATAGTGCTTACACACTGTTGCTTGGAGGCAGAAATAGACAAAGCGGTGGTACCAACCCAGCCGGCCTCTCGCATACGAGGGACCTAACTAACACCTTGGTAGGCTATACGAGGTGATACGAAGTTCACCGGCTCATCTAGTATTATAATAATGGTTTCAGATGTACAGGCCAGATAGGTACCGACGAATGCAGAAGGCAAAGTAGTAGTGGTCAAATAGTTCCACCGGTCATGACGGGTAAACTGACAACCCGTCGTAACTTCGCCTTCAAATACGGAAGAGTCGACATCAGAGCGAAACTGCCACCAGGAAGCTGGCTTATACCAGGTAAACCAACGCCTCATTGGTCTACAGAAATAATCAATTTATTGGTAAAAGACAACTTTACACGTCTTTTAAACACAATTAAACATAAAATTTTAACGAAGTTCATATTCCATTCTTATAAAGTATTTAACAATTATATTAACAAATTTATAACATGATAAATCTTATGAAATTAAATAAAAGTTATTATTGAGGCTAGCGCTGAGGTCTCGGGTTCGATCCCCGGGTCGGGTAAAGTGGTATTGGGTTTGTCTATTACGAAATGCTCAGTATCAGCCCGGAGTCTGGAATTTGTGCCCGGAATGGCGATAGGCTCGCCCCCTATCACATCGTGGAACGGATCGGCTCGGCGAAATGTGGGTGTGCTGGTTACACCTCTGACTACCCCTTCGGGGATTACGGGCGTGAGGCCGTATGTAAAGTTAATCATTATTAACATTTAATATACTTTTTTGCAGAAGTCAACCTAGAACCTTTAGAGAATGTATACGGCAATCTCCGCTACGCTTCTGGTCTCATGAGAGTAGCATTCATAAGAGGAAACGACATTTTCGCCAAGAAACTATACGGGGGTCCCATTATATCTGACACAGAGCCTTTCAGAACCAAGCTGTTGAAGGAAAAGCAAGGTCTTAAAAACTGGAACAATAATTACCACGTCTATTCTCTGCTTTGGAAGCCCAGTGAGTAATGTTTTGTATTGTTAAAAAAGCGATATATGAGTAATAGTCTGTTTGTGTGTCAGTTACATCCCCACGATTAAAGAACTGAATGTGGTTAGTAATAGGCGTAGGGACATTACCTTAGTTGCATCACTCATCATTTTTATCGCCTGAATCACGATGAATGCTCTGAAGACCTTATATCCTCACCTTTCCTAAACAGAACCACGCATGCTGGCTTACGGAACCACAGCTTCGTGATCTCCTCCATCTTGGCTAGAACTAAAAAGTTCGCATAATCTTACTTTCGTTTGGGGAATAATTTGCCGGCACACGTGTTCCCTCCGTCCTATAATATGGGGTCCTTTAAACGGAGTGTGAAGAAACAATTGAGCAGGCCGGCATAATTTTGCCGACCTACGTCCAATTCAATAAAAAAAACGCTTTAATCTAAGAACAAGTAACACTAGTAGTAGTAGGTATAAGGAAATTTGCATACCTGAGAATTTTCCTTCTGAATTTTGAAGGTATGTCAACACTCAAGTTTACCAACTTGCTTAAGCCAGCGAGGTGGACTAAAGCCTAATTCCTCTCATCAGTAGAGGAAGCCCGTTGCCAGCAGTAGGAGCTGGGACATCTTAACTAATATTATAAATGCTTCAGTGAGTTTGATAATTTGTGGACGCCTATATGTTGATGAATTTTGGTACAAAGATAGATGGGAACTTGGAGACGATTAAAGGCTACTTTTTATCCTGGAAATGCCTGTTCAGGCAGGCGGACTCGCGAGCAAAAGCTAGTTAAGAACAACTTAATTTTAATATAATAAAGTACGTTATTCTTCACATGCTTATCCTCGTTTCAGATGGCATCGAGCTATTCGTTGACGGTGAGCAGTACGGAACCATAGACGCTGGTGAAGGATTCTATGAACTCGCCAAGAACAACCTTGTGTCACACGCCTCACAGTGGCTGAAGGGCACTGTCATGGCGCCCTTCGATGAACTGGTAAATACAAATTAATTTTACACAAAGTAGTAAACACCTGCTGACCGTTTTGTCTACAGTATGAATGGGCTGGCTGGACCGGATTTTTATGGCTTAATCACAAAAAAACACGTAAATTAGCTGCAATTGCTTTTGGGTTTTGAAGGGCGAGTGTGGAGTAGTAGTGTAATACTAGGTGATAGGTCCCTCGAATGCGAGAGTACGTTTGGGTTGGTACCACTGCTTTGCCTATTTCTGCCGCCAAACAGCAATGTATAAACATTTCGATATGAGGGATATTTAAGCCAGTGAAATTACTGAACATTATGCGGCTTAAAATCATCGACACATAAGATTTCAAGCGCAGTCTTGTGTCATGAAGTACTGAAATTCATAGTTCTGTGTGATATTGTTTATGTTTATGGGCGAGCGTGATGCTTACCATCAGACAAGCGATTTGCTCGTCTCGTCTTTAAGACAAAAAATATAATATAGGCATCATACTCAGACTGCCTCGGTGGCGCAGTTGTAATGCGTACGCGTTACGATTGAGGCCAGCGCTGAGGTCTCAGGTTCCGGGTAAAGTGGTATTGGCTTTTTCTATTACGAAATGCTCAGTATCAGCCCGGAGTCTGGAATTTGTGCCCGGTATGGTGATAGGCTCGCCCCCTATCACATTGTGGGACGGAGATACGCTCGGCGAAATGTGGGTGTACTAGTTACACCTCTGCCTACCCCTTTAGGGATTACAGGCATGAGTGCGTATCATACTCAGATAGGATGTATAGTATAAATTTGTTATTTTTGTTTCAGTTCTATCTCACCCTGGGACTGCGCGTGGGCGGTATCAACGACTTCCCCGACGGCCCCGGCAAACCCTGGACCAACAAAGGCAGCAAGGCCATCATCACATTCTGGAATGATCAGCCCAACTGGTTCCCAACGTGGCACGACACCAGCCTAAGGGTCGACTACGTCAAGGTCTACGCTCTGTAGATTTACTAAATCCGGAATACACATGCTGTAAGCTTGCTTATTTAATTGCAAGTTCTCACATAAAAAAATATTACATTATTTGTTTCATAGCATCGTATTTTTTTTTAAGATTTTAGTATTACTACAAAAAATAAACTGACAGTAGTTTCAATTGATAAAATAATAATAATATGGTTGTCATTGCTTCATACGGCCGATTTTACGATAACAGATGGTTTAAACAAACCAAATGAAATGCCTCGGTGGCACAGTTGTAACTTGTAATGCGTACGCGTTACAAAAGTCGGGTAAAGTAATATTGGATTTTTCTATCATGAAATGCTTAGTATCAGTCCCGAGTCTGGAATTGTGCCTGGTATGGCGATAGGCTCGCCCCCTATCACATCATGGGACGGAAATAAACTCGGCGAAATGTGGGTGTAGTTCTACCCACTCGGGGAGTACAGGCGTGAGTGCGTGTGTATGTATGTATGTCGGTTACTGTTAACCTGGCCACACTCACAAATGAGATGAGCTTTAATAAATGACTAGTTCGAAAATAGCATGTGTATTCCACGCATAAATCAGCGAAACGAGTTGTAGTGGTAAGTTATATAATTTTTGGATTCGTTGTCTAAATTGTCCAATAGCAAACATTTTATTGTATTTACAATTAGTGGACAAATAAATTACATAATTGAATGCTTTTTAAACTCTATCATTATGTTATATTTCCACTTTTAACTTGCGTATTCCTCTGAGGCATGCTTTGGCGCATATGTCAGAAAATATCATAAACGCACGCTGTATTCAGGACGTAAATGAAAGCGCATGTAATGTTGATTTATATGGATGCCAAGATTCCAAGGACTAAATAAATTAGAGGTAAAATAAGTATTAAAAGTTAAACGTTTATATAAATGCCTTTACTAGAAAAACAAAAGCAATGATATATACTTGTGCATTTCATGAATTTATTTAGACTTGTGCAATATATGTAGGTTAAGAATAATATTTTTATAGCTATCTCAAAATTACATTTTAGGAATTTAAAATTAAATTATACTTAAAATAAAAGCATACTACATAGGAACATCTATATGCTGGAAACATTATTATTTATACCTTTGCCTTGAATATATCCATCGAAGTTAATAAATAAATACTCATATAAAAAAAGATTAAAAACTGTTAAAAAAAGCAATTACATTGGTCGATTATTTTTCGAATATTTTTTTCATATTTCATTTTTTTTTCAAATTTTCATTCAAAAATTAATTAATCAAATTAGATATTCTTAATGAACTGTATTTAGTTGAAAACATCTAATATTAAGTTATCGATTTTATGAATAATATTTTATATACTTTTTAATTAACCCAATGCTAACTCAATTTTGGATCTAACTGCCCATAAAATGTATTACACATACATACGCACTCACGCCTGTAATCCCCGAAGGGGTAGGCAGAGGTGTAACCAGCACACCCACATTTCGCCGAGCGTATCTCCGTCCCACGATGTGATAGGGGGTGAGCCTATCGCCATACCGGGCGCAAATTCCAGACTCCGGGCTGATGCTAAGCATTTCATAATAGAAAAACCCAATACCACTTTACCCGGACCTATTACAAAATGCTCAGTATCAGCCCGGAGTCTGGAATTGTGCCCGGTATGGCGATAGGCTCGCCCCCTATCACATGGGATGGAGTTACGATTGGCGAAATGAGGGTGTACTGGTTACACCTCTGCCTACCCCTTCGGGGATTACAGGCGTAATTACATATGTATGTATGTAACATAAAATACTAATATTAATTATGTGACGTAAAGGCTTTTTCGATTGTTTAATGGCATGTCAAATAATCGACTAATTACAATATTCAACTGATCCATTTAAAAACAATTTAAAATTCATTTAACATGGTTTTATGCATTTATGTGTATCTTTATTGATAACACTGTTGGTTGTGATTAAATACCTGTATAACAGATTATTTTTGTTTCATTACCTTATTTATAATCTGTAACATTTAAAAATACACTGATTTATGTAACCCTTGAAAAATGACCTATTAATCTCTAAGAAGTCTAGAAATACTGTTTTTTATGAGCTTTAGATGACCAGACGAGCAGGTCGCTCGCCTGATTGTAAGCGTCACGGCTGCCCATAAACAGAAGCGACACCAATCATAACTTCGAATTATGAAGAACTGCATGGGATTAAACTGCGCTCATCACCCTGAGAAATAAGGTTTTAAGTCTCATAATGCCTCGTAATTTCACTGGCTTCAATGTCCTTCAAACTAGAACATAACAGTGCTGATTAGAGTCTCTCTCCAGGTTTCCGAGAGTATTGGGACCCTCGGCGTCGATATTTCGAGCAAGGTTCAGTTTAGGAGTCATATTTTTTTTATGACATAGGCCGCCAGTCGCTTTAGTGGGTCACCTGATGGTAAGTAGTGATCTCCACCGCCCATGTACGCCCACATTACCAAAAGAATCATGGCTGCGTTGCCCACCTTAAAGGAAAGGGATAATTAAGGAATTGGGAAGGGGAGGGGGATTGGGCCTCCGGATATCTCACTCACCCTATGAAACGCAGCAACAAGCTGCTACTTTACGCAAGTTTTCTGTGAGACAGTGGTAATGACCCGGACGAGCCGGCCCATACATGCTGTAGACAAAAGTATCTACAGCCGTGGCTCTACCACTCATAAATTTACTTTTGGAGGACACTCATTTGGAGGACAAAGCCAAGTTGGGGAGCAAAAAGTTGGGTATCCTAAACAGAGTCAGGCGGTATTTCTCAGGGCCAACTTATAACTCCTTTTTTTTGGGGGTAAAGAAACAAAATACATATGGATTCAAAATCTGCTCTTTTTTGAAGATGATTAACAAAACAAAATATAAAAAAATTGAGAAACTCCACTTTTTGAAGTCGGTTGAAGCTTAGATATTATTTATTTATTACTTTAACTGTAATTGACGATTGGTGCAACCCACATTCAGGTTAAGGTTAAAGTGGACTTCCTTATCAGTTAAGAGTTGATTGCATAGTAACGTAAACACTGAATAACATATTATTTAAATAAGTAGCTAGACTGCCTTGGTGGCGCAGTTGTAATGCGTATGCGTTACGACTGAGGCTGACACTGAGGTCTCGGGTTCGATCCTCGGGTCGCGTAAAATTGATATTGTTTCTATTATGAAATGCTCAGTATCAGCTCGGAGTTTGGAATTATGCCCGGTATGGCGATAGGCTCGCCCCCTTATCACATCATAGGACGAAGATACGCCCGGCGAAATGCGGGTGTACTGGTTACACCTCTGCCTACCCCTTCGGGGATTACAGGCGTGAGTGCGTATGTGTGTAAGTAGCTAGAGTAAATGCAATTTTACAAGGTGGTAGGTCCCTCGTTTGCGGGAGGCCGGCTGGGTTAGTACCACCGCTTTGCCTACTTCTGCCGCCAAGCAACAGTGTTTAAGCACTGTTGTGTTCCGGTTTGAAGGACATTCAAGTCAGTTAAATTACTAGGCATTATGAGACTTAACACCTTATGTCTCAAGGTGACGAGCGCAGTCCAGTGTCATGCAGTGCTTTGTTATTTAAAGTTCTGTGTGGCATTGCTTCTGTTTATGAGCAGGGATGGCGCTTACCATCAGGCGAGCGCTAAAAATGCGCTATGGTCCGTTTCGAGCAGTTGATATCATTCATTGTTCACGTTCGCGCTATAAGCAATCAACTCAACTGATAAGTAAGTCCAATTTAACCTTAACCTCAGTGTGGGTTGCACCAACCACCATTAAAGTTAAGTTTATTACAACAAGCAATGGTGAACCATTGTAAACGTTATGTATGTGTTATGTAAACGTTGTATCATTCGTTTCTGTAGGCCTAGTACAAGTTTTAATAGTTTTGTAAAACGATGAATGTTTTCGATTTCTCTCAATACGTCAAATATTAGTAGCCCCTAGTGGGAACTATGATGAATTATAATTAATTACATGGTTTATTTTATTTCATAATAATAGAATATAAAATTAGTTTTCAAGCGATTCTTTCCTTTACTACCGTATGAATTACTAGTTTGACACTTCGACGGTACCTAGTAATTTTATACGAATTCGAAAACTGAACGTATTTGTAACACATACTAGGCCTACTCTACAACTAAAATGACAAATCGCCTCATTGGTTTAATGGAAATATACCAAGGCTGAGGACCGCGAGATCCAGTGTTCAATTCGCAGACCGGACACTTATATACCAGCAATTTGCACATACTAGTGACTATGGGTTTCGACGCGCTTTTTCTAGGTATTCCCATATATTGTTGTAAATACTTACGTGTTTACCGATGTTTAAACTGTATAGATATGACGTCATAATAGGATCTTGACAAAATCATACGTTTAGTGATTTGTGTGCGACTTTGCTCGCATGAGTTTGATTTGTTATGATTTAATTTTTGACAGTGTGGGTTCGATTCCCGCACCGAGACAAATGTTTGTGTGATCCACAAATATTTATTTCGGGTCTGGGTGTGGTGGGACCGCAAGTCTCTCGTAGTTCCTGATACTCGCGACACAGGTTAACCTAGGGTGGGGTCAGGACTATGTGTGTGACTGTTGGGTGTATTTATTTATTATGTTTCGCGTTATAATGTATTAAATATTAATAAGATGTAGGTGGTAGGTCCCTCGTTTGAGAGAGGCCGGCTGGGTTGGTACCACCGCTCTGTCTATTTCTGCCGCCAAGCCGCAGTGTATAAGCACTGTTGTGTTCCAGTTTGAAGAACATTGAAGCCAGTGAAATTACTGCGTATTGTGAAACTTAACATCTTATGTATCTGGGTGACGAGCGCAGTCCAGTGTCATACAGTGCTTTGTTATTTAAAGTTCTGTGTGGCGTTGCTTCTGTTTAAGGGCAGGCGTTGCGCATCCCATCAGGCAAGCGACATGCTCATTTCGTCACTCAATATGATAAATAATAATAATAATAACCGTGTTATTAACATAGGTCAGGCAGGTGGTAAGGTGGTAGGTCCCTCGTTTGAGAGAGGCCGGCTGGGTTGGTACCACCGCTCTGTCTATTTCTGCCGCCAAGCAACAGTGTGTAAGCACTGTTGTGTTCCGGTTTGAAGGACATTGAAGCCAGTGAAATTACTGGGCATTATGAGACCTAACACCTCATGTCTCGGGGTGACGAGCGCGGTCCCGTGTCATACAGTGCTTTGTTATTTAAAGTTCTGTGTGGCGTTGCTTCTGTTTATGAGCAGGCGTGGCGCTTACCATCAGGCGAGCGATCTGCTCGTCTCGTCATTCAAACTAATTTAAAAAAAAAAAAGGTACCATAGTCCTTCCTATAGATTTAGTTACTCAATCCACCAACATCTCCTCAATAAACCAGTAGAATTTTTGTCTATCGCTACCAAAGACTAAAGTATACTACTAGACAAGCTGCGCGGTACATAGAAAATGTACCGCTAAGTTACGGTCAATTGACCGTATCTCAATATTACAATCTCGCTTATTTTCAACTAGAACTCCTATCGCGTTCTCTGTTTATGAGCTGTCAAACTCCCGCGATATATGACGCAATTTTACTTCTAAACAGCCTGTCTAGTATTATACATTAAAGTATGCCTCGACTCGACTGCCTCGGTGGCGCAGTTGTAATGCGTATGCGTTAAGATTGAGGCTAACGCTGAGGTCTCGGGTTCGATCCCCGGGTCGGGTAAAGTGGTATTGGGTTTTTCTATTACGAAATTCTCAGTATCAGCCCGGAGTCTGGAATTTGTGCCCGGTATGGCGATAGGCTCGCCCCCTATCACATTGTGGGACGGAGATACGCTCGGCGAAATGTGGGTGTACTGGTTACACCTCTGCCTACCCTTTCGGGGATTACAGGCGTGAGTGCGTATGTATTAAAGTATTTGATCGCTACAATTAATTCACCCAGTAATTTCACTGGCTTCAATGTCCTTCAAACCGGAACACAACAGTGCTTACACACCGCTGCTTGACGGCAGAAATAGACAAAACAGTGGTACCTACCCAGATGACCTCTCGCATAGAGGGACCTACACCTTATTAATATTTAATACTTTATAACGCGGAAATTAAATCATAACAAATCAAACTCACGCGAGCAAAGTGGCACTCAAATCACCACACGTGACACATGAATTTATCAAGATCCTATTATGACGTCACTTCTATACAGTTCAGACATCGGTAAACACGTAAGTATTTACAATAATTTCAAGG
This sequence comes from Mimas tiliae, assembly GCA_905332985.1. Lineage (NCBI taxonomy): Eukaryota > Metazoa > Arthropoda > Insecta > Lepidoptera > Sphingidae > Mimas > Mimas tiliae. The sequence goes on from HG995249.1 coordinate 2,702,252, forward strand.
GAAATACCTAGATAAAGCGCGTCGAAACCCATATTCACTAGTATGTGCAAATTGCTCCTATATTATTATTGTATTACGTTTGACTACAATTTTTTTCCAATCAGCAAACAGTAATACCTAAATTATTGTTTACACTACACGATATTATATATTTTAAAAGTTCGAATGTCGTTCGATCCGCTTTTAGAAAATCGTCTCTGAAGCATCGTAAGAAAGAAGATGAAAGAAAATAACTTTATTTGGCAATTACCATAAGGACACATGAACACATAAAACAGTTAAGCACATACAAATATTATAAAATATATACCTACTTACATATCTACATATATATTAATTGAAACATACATACATACATACACACTCACGCCTATGTCCCATAGGGGTAGGCAGAGACTATTGAGTACCACAAGCTACGATCCTGACACACCTCTTTCGCCTCTTCCACATTCATACATCTTCTCATACATTTTCGTCGTTTGAGGGTACTCGTGACGTGCCCTTTTCGGAGAATGTCATTTACTTGATCCGCATATGTTCTCCTCGGGCGCCCTCTTCCAACCCTACCATTCACATTCGCACGATAAATACCTTTCGTAAGTCGTCTTTCATCCATCCTCTCCATATGCCCAAACCATTTCAGCATAATTGAAACATAAAATATAATATACATAGGTAAGTACTTAAAACGAATTATGCTCGGGATGGACCTACAACGGATTGACACCAAAACTCCAACTCGACTTTGAAATCGGCCACACCAGTGTTTCATCGTTGTTTGAAGACTTGAAAATATATTATATACCTGTCGTTGGCGAAATGCATAATAATGCGAAGCCATACCTAATTAAAAAATATAATAAGGTCGGCAGACGGCAACGCGCCCATAATTCTTTTGATATCGTTAGGGGAAAAATGGGCGGTGGTGATCACCTAACATCAGGTGACCCACTTGTTCATTTGCCGGCCTATGCAATATAAAAAAAGTAAGTAAATAATATTCTTATGAAATCATATCAAATCTCAGATATCAGAGGTAGAGTAGAGGCTAGATTTATACGTAAGTGGTAGAGCAACGATGTAATCATTCTGTCTACGACAAAAATTAGCCAGTACGACCGGGATATTACCATTGTCTCATAGAGAAGCGTCGGTGATGTGGGAACTAGCTGTTGCGTTTCGTGCGGCGAGTCAGACTTCCAGAGGCCCAAATCTCCTCTCCTTCCCAATCTCCATTCCTTTCCTTAACAAACTCTACTGAAAAAAAATTAGTTTAAATAGTTTTGTGTCATAGTTCATGTTGCTTTCCGATAAATCGTAACACGAGTCTCAGCACGAAACGGAACTCGCGAAGCAAAAACCTCACACTTTAATAATTACTCGAACTTGTATTAATATACCGCGGCCAGCGGCCTTCATATATCATTATTGACCGAGCACACCGCGGCCGCCACCCGCGCCGAGTGGACATACATTTTATCGATTCATAGGTTGTATGACGTATAAACCTTCTTTCTGTAAACAAATACAAACAACTCAAGAAATTCTATTTTTAATTTTGGCGGGATTAGGATTTATTTTTATTTTTTATTTTTTTATTTTGAGCAACGACATAGACAATTATTGTAGTTTTTCTGAGATTTATAATCTTATTTAAAAAAACGTAGAAATTATTCTTAAAAATTATACGTAGTACCTACCTTAATGAATTATGTTAAATGAAAAAAAAAACAGCAATTACGTCTTCAAATAACCCTTGATATTTTTTCCAGTATAAAAGTGTGAAAAGATAAAATGTTGAAAAGTGTATTTGCGTTTTTGGTGGTGAATTATTTGAACACAGTGGAATGTCTCGAAGTGCCGAACGCGAAACTCGAAGCCATATATCCTAAAGGACTCAGAGTTTCAATCCCAGGTATTTTTTGTCATTATAAATTTGCTTTAGCAGCTTGGTTTAGCCTTAGTTACTCATAAATGTTTGAATAAGTATGCTAATACTCAACATCTAACGCTCTATACGCATTGTCAGGTGTCACTTCCATAATACAAGCGATTTCCAAATATTGTGTGACCATTTAAATTTTTTGCATATTATTTATATAAGAATTACTGAACACCTGGCGCTAAACAACGCTCACATATACTACCGATAGTAAAACCTGTGCAATTGCAATAGAGTTGGAAATATTATGCAAAAATAAATGTGAAACCAAACTTCGACGCCATCGAAATAAGATGACAAGAAACGTAAAAAAAAAATTGCCCCACCAAAACTCTGTGCAAGGGGGCAGCACTATAAAAGTCTGTGCAGCTCGTTCGTTCATCAATTCATAAAAATTGATTCATGATCTCTAGTTGACACTTAATACGTTTAGATTTTTCGCGGTGCAGAACGTCGTATCTCGATTTAGTAATTTAATATTTAGACATAAACTTTTGAAATTAAGTTGATTTTGAACGTTCATTAGTTTTTGTTGCGTGTATGAGTGTAACGCGTGATTACATTTGCATGTGTAAGTGGAGCCGTATTTTTGGCAGATTCGTATGAGAGTTATCGTTCTAGTTATCTTATTTCGATGTTCGACGCACATTAAAATATAATATCTTGCATTCTATTTTCAGCTGTAGTTGAATTACATAAAGTTTTTCCTAACCAGTAGGAAAATGCGCAAGCATGTTCTAATGCTGCGTACACACATTGAGTTTTACTCCATCGAGCTTTCAAACTTCGAGTAACAACAATAGTGTCGACCATAGTTACTTCGAGCCATTCCCAGACCCGGATCTTGGGGGCGGGGGCAAACCGGGGCACCCGCCCCGGGTGGCAGTTTTAGTGGGCGTCAAAATTATAATATACCTAATATAATTAGAAATAAAAAACTTTCTCCGCAAATCGCCTAGCATACGGAAGCCTGGTTGGTTCACCGTAGACTTGCAAGAAAAAGGCGCCACACAAGCCCACACCACAAGTGAAAATACAAAATTATTAAAGGGTTCTTATTGTTCTATTCACGAAAAATGCCAACCATCATATATTTGTGACTTTAAGTAATTTATCTCAAACGCTGGAGAGAGGAGCGCCACTATCAAATTTCTGCCCAGGTTCGAAAAACTTGTAGATCCGGGGCTGGGCATTTCTAATATTTGGCGAGGCGTTCGAGGCGATCCTTTGAGCTCGATTTTTTCTATGAACAGTGCAGCGCAGATATTTCGAGGCACTAGATATCGAGCCAGCTCGCAAATGTGGCCGAAACGGTAGCTTTGGTATGATAACTTCGAGCCTTTAAAATTTATGTATAATTAATATTCAATGTACATACGCAGCAAAATAGTTTTCCGCCAGTTCTTCGCATATCCTTAGAAAACAAACTTAGAATTTGTGTAACGGCTGATTTTACAATCTACACGTAAACGTTCTTGGTATATGAAAAAAATAGCCAATAACATTAATCCTGACATTGTAAAATCAGCCCTAAACTAAACATTTATATCTATGGCGCTTTTGAAACCGATCTTGTACCGCATGAAGTCATCACTTTTGCCTTTTCTGCACCTACTTTATTCTTACTCCTTGACGCTATTTCTTAGTAGTTTTAAACCATTATTATTATATACATACATACATACATACATACGTACTCACGCTTGTAATCCCCGAAGGGGTACGCAGAGGACCAGTATACCCGCATTTCGCCGAACACATCTCCGTCCCACAATGTGACAGCGAAAATGCAATTCCGCATTGGTAACAGAGGTCATGTACGAAAAATATTTGTTGGTACCAAAGCCGTGTAGCGTTTTTACCTAACACCAACTACATCATTATCGAACAATAAAAAGAAGCAAGAAAATAATGAAATACTGGTTTTATTATCCGCTTGGCTTTTCTAGTTTCCGTAGTCTTGGTAGGGTTAAAATGAATAGAACTAAATAAATATTGGAGGAGGCGGGTCATATGCGAGGGTCGTCTGGTTACGTACTACCGCTTTGTTTATTTCTGCTGACAAGCAACGATGGAAGCTGTTCGAAGATAGCGAAATTACTGGGCAATATGAGAATTTTCACTCGGTTTGACAATGTCATGCAGTACTTTGTAATTTAAAGTTAATAATAAATTATATCTCTTAACAGTCACACACATAGTATATATGTATAGGGTATCAGAAACTACGAGGGACTTGCGGTCTCATAACACTCAGACCCGAAGAGATGTTTGTGGATCACACAAACATTATTTCGGCGCGACAATCGAACCCGCGTTCTCTCGCTTCGTAGCCCACTGCACCTCGGAGTTCTGATGTTTATTCTTTTATGTAGGCTTACCATCAGCCAAGCGACGTGCTAGTCTCGCCATTCAAGCGAATTAAAAAAATGGATGCACTACCCAGTTAAAATGTATACGTAAACTGTATACATACGCACTCACGCCTGTAATCCCCGAAGGGGTAGGCAGAGGTGTAACTAGTACACCCACATTTCGCCGAGCGTATCTCCATCCCACGATGTGATAGGGGGCGAGCCTATCGCCATACCGGGCACAAATTCCAGACTCCGGGCTGATACTAAGCATTTCGTAATAGAAAAGCCCAATACCACTTTACCCGACCCGGGGATTGAACCTGAGACCTCAGTGTTAGCTTAATCGTAACGCGCACGCATTACAACTGCGCCACCGAGGCAGTAGTTATTTGTAGTCGATACTTATCTCTTGCAAACGATATTGTTGTGTTGTATGCTAAGCCCGCTGATGTAGGTAATTCGATGTAGATACACCAGTTGTTCTGGAATAGGAGTTACTATGGTAGGGTTTTCACCATGTTTACGATGGTCTCTTATCGATTCGGTACATGTATGTCACTCTACCAGTAACAGATTGCTATGCTTAGTGATTAACAATTAATTTATAACCATTTATATTAATTTATCACAGTTAAAAGCAACTAAGATGACATCATTGTTAATTAAAATAATAGTTAAATAATGACCTATGAACCTGTTCCGTCAATGTAAATGATTCCGACAACCCGACCACGTCAATTATTTAACAAATTATATAAATAGCCATTTGTTTGTGTATAACGTATGCACGAAAAAAGCCTTGAAGCAATCATCGATTTTGCTCAGCAGAAATCTATTGATTCTCTTACCTTTATTATGTAAAAATATCTATCTGTCCAATTATCTAATCACTATATTCATGTCGGTTATAAGGCAGCTAATTAAAAAAAAATCTTAATGAGAGGAGTTAGGCCTTAGTCCACCACGCTTGTCTAATGCGGGTTGGCAGACTTCACATACCTTCAAAATTCTTATGGAGAACTTGTCAGGTATGCAGATTTCCTCATTTTGTAGAGGAGGTCCGTGCCCAGCAGTGGGACGTATATAATACAGGGCTAGTATAATTATTATTATTTATTATTATATAATTATGTTATATAATAATAATAATGCCTCGGTGGCGCAGTTGTAATGCGTACGCGTTACGATTAAGCTAACGCTGAGGTCTCGGGTTCGATCCCCGTGTCGGGTAAAGTGATATTGTGCCAATCAATTTGAGTTTTTCTATTACGAAATGCTCAGTATCATCCCGGAGTCCGGAATTTGTGCCCGGTATGGCGATAGCCTCGCCCCTATCACATCGTGGGACGGAGATACGCTCGGCGAAATGTGGGTGTACTAGTTACACCTCTGCCTACCCCTTCGGGGAATACAGGCGTGAGTGCGTATGTATATATAATTGTGTTCTAATAATGAGTAACATCTAAAAATTATCCCTAAAACAATCTAGTCCTAACCGCGATATGACAGTATTGAGCTTGGAAAAGCTTAATTAGGTATATATATATATATATATATATATATATATATATATATATATATATATATATATATTATCATGGTTTTACATATATTATTCTTACTTCTGAGTTTATATGTTAAGTACACAGTTGATACAAAGACAGATATTGAAGACTAGCTCGAAAATAAAATGTGCATGTTAGTTATTTATTCTCAATATTATCATAACATAATAAGCGCATGTTTAACCATCTCTGAATAAATGCTACTTAACAAATAAAATAGGATACGGTCAAATACAAAAGTCACATTCTGACGGCACTGTCAAAACTATTTAATTAGTAATTAAATCTTCTCGAAAATTGGGAAATAGATATTTAATATCGTATTATTTATTATTTTTATGCTGTTATTTTGATTTGCACGCTATCTTTCCTATTTCTATATATCTCAGACATGTAGCCATTAATGCCATCATATCAGACTATGTATCATTCTCTATCACAATAATAAATGCCGCTCCTATTTCCAAACTGTACAGCACCAACGCCGTAACTTCTGGGGTCATCATTAACTGCTTTTTGAATGAAAGAACTGCATTAATAAGACACTTCTGCCTTATTTCCTAACTTTCGGACACCGTACGAAACTCAGCTTTGCTTCTTATGGTATGAATTTCCTATTTTCTAAAAGCTTTCTTCCCGGGAATGCTGCGCTTGCTTAAGCTGGAATATTCTTAATGAGCCTTAGGGCTATTTAAAGCTCTCTATCAACCAATACAGATGATGGCTATACCCTGTTCGCATTCCACGGGAAACTTAACGAAGAAATGGAAGGGCTAGAAGCTGGCCACTGGTCTAGAGACATAACAAAACCGAAGAATGGACGGTGGTTTTTCAGGGATAGGAATGCAGAGCTAAAAGTCGGGGACAAGATTTATTTCTGGACGTACATACTCAAAAATGGTCTGGGGTACAGGCAGGACAATGGGGAATGGACAGTTACTGGTAAGTTTGATGATGCTAAGTTAAATAGTGCAATGAAAAAATATTAAATTATAGGTAGTTAACAATGCAACGGAGCGCTAAGCTACCTAATTATGGAAAGCTTGTCAACAAAATAAATGATAATTGAAATAACGTTAACCGTAAAATATTTTCAAGAGTGGGATGGGATACAGTTCATGTTAATAAGGAATGGACAGATAATGATGAGTTAAATGATGGAAACCTTAGATAATATTGCATTAAAAATCACCAGTTTGGCCACATTTAAGCGAGGACGACAAAAGAGTTAATATGTGATGAAATGAGTGTCACCCGAGGTCCTAGAGATTTACGAAACAAATTGGCAACCTTCTGAATAAGCGGCGAATAAGGAGTTGTCGTAATGGACGAAAATGCATCAAGAAATTTTCAGTAAAGAAGCGAAATGACAGTGTCTGAACTGCAATATTTGGCGCTCCATAGTCTCTGTCTACCACAATCAACACCAAATCAAAAAATATATATAGGGAATTCATAAAATGTTGTACTTTATGTAAATTCCGTAATTTTTTACTCTATTGCCAGTTCGGACGAATATTTCGTTTAAAAAGAACGCAGCAAAGGACATAGCGTTGCTCTTTTTAAAACTGATTTAAAATACTTGCATTACAATTATACAATTTAGTTTGAATGCCCATTTACACGGAGAGTTTCTTACTTCCGCTTAGTGTTATCCCGGCTTAACCCGGCTTACCAGGGTCCGCCTTCTCATCATGATTTGACAGTGAATTTGGCATTATGTGGGGCGACCCACCGTCTGATCCCCACAACCAGTAACGGGAGCCAAAATTCGCTATGTTTATCGCGCGCAACATATCAGTAGGCCAATTCTCGTATTTAACTAATACTGCGAATTTTAACCGAACTGAGATTAGATTATGATTTGACTAAAAATGGAATTCTGCTCCTCTTTAAGTTCAGTCCGGTGCCAGTATAATCTCATTTCGATTTCATTGCAATCTCAATTCAGTCACAATTTTGACGTTTGTATAAGGACATATTGTGTCATTTAAAAATGTTAGCACAATACCGTTTCGGCTTTAGTCAACTTTTATCCTACTTTCGATCTCATTACAATATATGTTCACATTTGACATTGATGATTGGTTTAAAAGAATACTATTTGCAACTTTCTTGACACTGAGACTAGATCAGAACGATATTTTGAACATTTTAAATTACGAGAATTGGCCTCCCGAAATGTGCCAATTTGACAGTGGTAATCAAATGATGCGGCTCGCGTCGTTAACATGTTTTCTGTTACCAAAGACTTCAATGTATACTCCTAGACGGGATGTTTAGAAGTAAAATTGCGCTATATAGAGCGGGACTTTGAAAGCTGACAGACAGGGAGCAGGAGAGGGGTTCTAGTTAAAAGTAAGAGTCAAATGACCGTAACTTAGTGGCGCAATTTCCATGTACTGCGCAGCCGGTCTAGTATTGAAGTCATTATGTACCTAATATTTATATATTTCATTTTCTTTTTTATTATGAGACTTAAAACCGTTTCAGGGTGACAAGCGTAGTTCAGTGTCATGCAGTACTTCATAATTCGAAGATCTAGTTGGTGTTGATTCTGTTTTTAAAGTCATTATGTAATACTTATATATTTCATTCTCTTTTTCATTATGAGACTTAAAACCGTTTCAGGGTGACAAGCGTAGTTCAGTGTCATGCAGTACTTCATAATTCGAAGTCCTGTTTGGTATTGATTCTGTTGATAGGCAGGCGTGTCGCTTCCCATCAGGCGAACGCCATGCTCGTCTCGTCATCTAAAGCTAATAAAAAAACTCTCATAATATGAAAGAAACAAACAAACTTCCTGTAAATGAAACTTTAAATAAAATGTTGATAAAACGAACTCATTGGTAAATGTTAGTATATTGTTTTAGAAAGAATTATGTTTATTGTCAATGTGCCTAGTTACCATTCGATATAATAAATAATAATAAAATAAAAATAAAAAACATTTATTGCACACAACACAATATACATTTGCAGTACATAAAAAAATAATTAAAAATAAACTATTTTAAACTGCTTCGGAACCGGAGGGTGATGATGGTAACCATCATATTCCCTCCACCACACCAACAAACGCTGCACACACCCACAGTAGGCACACATGAAGCGCCCCGTCCTACTTCCTCAAATGAGGCGACGCACCGGTGAGACCACTACAGATGCAATACAACGAATATCGGCATGGCGGGAAGAAACATAATAATATTAAATATAAGTGCATTGTTCCGAATGTCATGGTGTGTGTGCAAATGGGCTTATTCAGCGTGAGGTCGCAGTCAAGCCGCAACCGCTGGTCTTCCATAAGCCCGCCCGCGTATGTAAAAGACTCCTGTGTAAGACGTCGTTGATTGTAACCATATTCCCTGAATATATAACTTGTTATTATACACATCATCATAGTGTATTATTTACCACGGCCTAACATAAAAGACAAGCGTGAGTTTTTAACTAATGTATATTTGTAGTTAAATCTATATATTGTGGAGCGCTACTACAATTATGGAACGCTTGTTATCAAAACAAAAAATAATAATGAAATATTAAAGATAATATGTGCGGCAAAATATTTACAATCTTCATTTATCGTCTTGGATTTTAATGGTAGTAAAATATATTTTTTTTACGAGATACGAGTATAATAGAAAAAGATAAATATTCATTTTCAAGAGTACGAATTGAGAGCCAACGACCAAAATTAAAGCCAGTAAAATTACGAGTAATAATAGGGTAGTTTCCTATATCAAATTTTATACATTATTTTATAAGCAACAGAAAATGATACCGAAAAGAAACCCTTTTATTAAAACACAATCAAATTTGGTTCAGAAATGTGCCCGCAGTTATGAATTTAAATGTTGGTATGAGGAAAAGTGGGTGCGTAGTAGGGATATCTCACTCTCGCTTGCACGCGTGCACCATAATGAACATTTTACACAGTGACGTCAAAGGTTGCGTCGTCTGTCATTTGACAATTACCCCTTCTACAGGATTTGAATAGCTTCTAACTTATTTATTTTTGGTCCGATTTATAAAATTCTTTCTGCAATAGATTTTGAGTAACGTAAATTATTGATTTAAATAATTAAAAAAATCTAGTCAACTACCCTATTATAAGACTTAACATTTGATGTCCCGGAGTGTCAAGCTATTCAATAAAAAAAATGTGTGGTGTTTCTTCTATTTATGGGCAGGCATACCCATAAATAGAAGCTTACCATTAGGCAAGCGACCTGCTCGTTTCATCTCTCAAGCTAATAAAAAAACGGTAATCATGTAAAACTTGATATTTGTGGCGTCTTTAAACTTATTGGCTTGTATATATATCTCGTGCGAGATGGTATCAGATTGAGGGCAACACGGTTTATCATTCAATGCGTTCTTATATGAATAATGTAAACAAAAAATACCTACGTAATGATTCCTTGAAGTTTTTATCATAAACCGCGAAAACAGATTTGATTTGTTTCCCACGTAATTAACTTTAATCATACGTATAAAATACGAGCTTCAATACTTGCAGACGTTTAGGCGATCAGAGATGGTATTTATTTTTCTTGGTGTTATCCCGGCTTGTGCCAGGGTGTCTTCCTACTAAGACGCCTCCACTTCGCCCGATCTTGAGCATCCTCTGTAGTAAGATCATTGGCTCTCATATCTCCCTCTAATACGTCAAACCTGGGTTTTTTGGGCCGTTCGCGGGACATTACTCCTGGTGCGACCTTGCACAGGCATTTGCCACCAACGTACTCCTGTGGTTTTAGCCCGTCTCGTCATATAGGCGAATTACAAAACTTCTGTTTAAACTTTAATATAAACTACTAGACATGCTGCAAGGTACATAGAAATTGCACCACTAAGTTACGGTCAATAGGCCGTAACTCAATATTACCATCTCGCTTGCTCTCAACTAGAACTATCACGCTCCCTGTCTGTGAGCTCTCAAACTCCCGCGTTTATATGACGCAGTTTTACTTCTAACCACCCCCTCTAGTAGTATACATTAAAATCTTTAGTTGAAACCAATTAATTCAATAACAAATTGCATCTCGCAGTCAATAGGGTAGTTGACTAGATTTTATTTATTATTTAAACCAATAAGTTACGTTACTCAAAATCTATTGCAGAAAGAATTTTATAAATCGGACCAAAAATAAATAAGTTAGAAGCCATTCAAATCCTGTAGAAGGGGTAATTGTCAAATGACGGACGACGCAAACTTTGACGTCACTGTGTAAAATGTTCATTATGGTGCACGCGTGCAAGCGAGATAGTGAGATATCCCTACTTAGTATCCCTACTACGCTCCCACTTTTCCTCATACCAACATTTAAAGTCACAACTGCGGGCACATTTGTGAATCAATTTTGATTGTGTTTTAATAAAAGGGTTTCTTTTGCGTATCATTTTCTGTTGCATATAAAATAATGTATAAAATTCAATATAGGAAACTACCCTAGAAGGAAATAGCGAACCTGGTGAATCTATTTAATAATGATGACATATCGAATCAATAACATATTGATAATGACATACATACATACATACATACATACGCACACACGCCTGTAATCCCTGAAGGGGTAGCCAGAGGTGTAACCAGTACACCCACATTTCGCCCATGATGTGATAGGGCCGAGCCTATCGCCATACCGGCCACAAACTCCAGACTCCGGGCTAAAACTGAGCATTTCGTAATAGAAAAACCCCAATTCATAATGAAGTATAAGGAAAACCAATTAAAGTACTGATTACAAAGGAAAATAATACAAATCTAATTCTACCTCATCGCGATGTATCCGGGATGGTTTTTTGTAGCAGAATCGGCAAACGACCTCATTAGTGATCTCCATTGCGCATGGACCGATGTTCAGGAGTCAGATGCAGAAGGCAGTATAATTCGACTTTTCCTCATTGTGAGGAGGTTCCTCACTCTGGTGCTCTAACCTCCGGTGGCTTGGGTCCTGGGTCTCGCCATCGGAGGTTTTTTATATATTTTTTTTGCTTAGGCCGGCAAACGAGCCAGTGGGTCATCTGATGGTAAGTGATCTCCACCGCCTATGTACGCCCACAATACCAGAAGAATCGTGGGCGCGTTGCCGCCATTAAAGGAATAAGGGATTGGGAAGAGGAGGCGGATTTCGGCCTCTGGATATCTCACTCACCATACGAAACGCAGCAGTTTTCTGTGAGACAGTGGTAACAACCCGGACGAGCCGGCCCATCTCAACGTGGCTCTACCACTCTTAAATATATTGTTTTTTTAATGACTATATTAAAAAAACTTTTTTTTTAATAAAGAATACTGAATAATGATAATATCAGGCCCTGGATCAAACTGTCCCACTGTTGGGCATGGGCATCCTCTACAGACAAGAAGGGTTAAAATTGGCACAACTTTAATTATCTGCCCCTCAATTTTTTGAAAGGTTTTTAATTTTGCTGCAAAACACTGCCATTAATTAAAATAATTGGTACAGCGGTTATGTAATAGTAGGTATAATTTATAGAAATTTAGCGTGAAATTAATTTGATCCACATGATGCCATTAAACACGAACTCTTTGATATAAATAATACAATATAAAAAACCCATTAGGGGCTTACTTGGTTTTTGCATTCTAACTTGAATCGATAAATTAACGAGTCATTCTCAAACCGCGACATAAACTATGTGAAGATAATTGAAATAAATCTTGCAAGTTGAGCAATTATAAATAATTTATAATACAATGTCCCCAAAGGGGTTGACATCAGGCAGAAGCCAAATCTTTCAGTAACATGTGTTAATAACATAACGTATAACAAAAACAACTGCCTCGGTGGCGCAGTTGTAATGCGTACGCGTTACGATTGAGGCCGACGCTGAGGTCTCGGGTTCGATCCCCGGGTCGGGTAAAGTGGTATTGGGTTTTTCTATTACGAAATGCTCAGTATCAGCCCAGAGTCTGGAATTTGTGCCCGGCATGGCGATAGACTCGCCGCCTATCACATAAGGGACGGTGATACGCTCGGCGAAATGTGGGTGTATTGGTTACTCGTACACCTCTGCTTACCCCTTCGGGGATTACAGGCGTGAGTGTGTATGTTTAACAAAACTTTGAAACCGATTTCAATGTACATCAATAGCATATAAATTCCAATACAATAACACAATCGCGACGAGTGTACTGTTATCCGTTGAGGAGTTTTATTTATTTTCTCAGTACTTCGTCATCATATCTTAACCAAATTTATATGGGACCACATCGCAGCTAAACTCTATCGAGTTAAATTTTTTCCTACAAAATCGGTCCACAACTGGGGGAGAAATCGATGTACAATGTACATACATAAAAAAATAAATTAAAAAAAAACGCGCCGAATTGAGAACCGACCTCCTTTTTAACCGAATTCAAAAAAGGAGGAGGGCGCTGACCCCACTGGGATAAAGGATAAAGGCAGGTGGACGAAGAAGACATAATAATAATACATAACTATTATAAATGTGAAAGTTTGGATGTTTGTTAGTCCGTCATGCCGCGCTGTAATGGCTGTATGGTTTTGGATTCAATTTGGCACACAGATATACTATGACCTGGATAAGGTCATAGGCTACTTATTATCCCGGAATTTCACGCCGGCGGAGCAGCGAGGAAAAGCTAGTCTTACATAATAATAATATCAAACAATGTTTCAAATTACTTGTGTTGTTGTTATATCAGATTAAATGACGTACTTCTCAGGATTTCTCACGATGTTTCCTTCGCGCTTAAAGCAAGGAATAGTTAACAATGAATGCTCACGTAACTTAGAAAAGTCAGCGGTGCATACTCCATGAGGCTGGTTTTTAACTTCCGACTTTCGTCTTGCCAGTCCGTACCACTCTTAGCTATCGCTGCAGTTTCTTAATTTCCTTATTATTTTCAAGGCTACGTGAACGAAAATGGTGAACCTGTAAATACCTATGACCCGAGTTCATCACTTAGCACGGTGCCCCCACCTCAAACCGATGGGCAAACTCCAGGATACCCGTGCGAACTGTCTGTCTCAACCGTATCGGTGCCAGGCTTCGTCTGCAAAGGCCAGTTGCTTTTCGAAGACAACTTCAACACACAATTGGATACGGGTAAAATATGGACTCAAGAAATCATGTTTCCTGTAGATCCGGTAAGTTATGTAAATTGGTAAGTTTTTTTATACTGGTACGGTAAAGTAACTACATTGCATCTGGTTGTAAGTAGAGTGCAGTCCAATATTGTATTTGACATTTGTTTATGTCGAGAAACATTGCGTGCCTCGACGGTCGGCAGAATTATGCCGCTCTAAAGTTTGTTTGTTTGTATTCCATAGAACCTAAATGAATGGATCGATTTGAGAGATTTGATTTTTTGAAAGTTAATTTTACTGATAGTACTCTTAACTAGGTAACTTTGAAAATTGGATTGTAGATAATGATCATGATGGCGCGGACACCTTTCTAGTCACGGGTTAAAAACAGGGCGCACTGCCACGACGGTCCTCAAGCCAGTTCTCGGGTTGTCCAGCCTTAAAGTATATCACCACCCGTAGCACCAAACCCGATTGCACTGCTTGTACATAATAATATATCTGCATTTTCTTCTTTATCGAAATAGTAATTCGAATATTCGATTTGCAACTTTTATCAACATACATACACACTCACGCCTGTAATCCCCGAAGGGGTAGGCAGAGGTGTAACCAGTACACCCACATTTCGCCGAGCGTATCTCCGTCCCTTATATGATGAGGGCAAGCCAATCGCCATACCGGGCACAAATTCCAGACTCCAGGCTGATACTGAGCATTTCGTAATAGAAAACCCCAATACCACTTTACCCGAACCAGGGATCGAAACCGAGACCTGAGCCGTAACTTTTGGCAATACTTAATGATAAACAGCTAAGCGTTTGCCTCACTCTAGCAACGTTATTCTGGATGTCGCCCTTCACTTAATTTATAGGGATGTGATCGATATTATCGATAGTAATAAATTAGTGATTAAAATTAGCATGAAATTTTATTAAATATATTTGTGATAGCATACTGTACATAAACAATCAGTCATGTGTATATAACTACTTAAACATAATATTTTTGTAACACGTGTAAAATGATGAAGGTAACAGAACTGGCTTAAGTGTGGCTCTATAATATGCTTCATCCAAAACCATTTTAGGACTATCCTTTCAACGTTTACAAGAACGATCGTAGAAATCTCCGCGTTGTCAACGGCAAGCTGATCATCGAACCTGAACCCTTGGTGGTAGCGTATGGGGAAGAATCAGTCTGGCAAACTTTCGATCTTCGTGAAAGGTAAATGGAAAAATCTTCATAGGACGACTTTACTGATGGATATTTTAATGTAGATTTATTATTGCTGTTATAAAAACACTTTTTATTCGAGAAAAATACTATCCCGAAGGGTCAGCTCGCCCTACTAATAAGTTTTTTTTTAATAAGAAGCTTGATTGACGAAATAAGCAGATTGCTCGCCTGATGGTAAACGCCACGCCTGGCCATAAACAGCAATACCACACAGAACTTTGAATTACAAAGCACTGCATGGACATACAAAGACTACGTTCGTCACCCCGAAACGTAAGTTGTTAAGTCTCATAAAGCCCAGTAATTTCACTGTCTTTAATGTCCTTCCAACCGAAACACATCAGTTCTTACATAGTGCTGCTTAGCGGCAGAAATAGACAAAGCAGTGGTACCAGTGGTACAAACCCAGGCGGCCTTTCACATGCGAGGGACCTACCACCTAGTAGGTAACGGATATTTTAAGGTAGATTTATATTGCTTTTATAAAACCAGTTTTTATCAGAGAATAAGACTGTCGCGGGGGTAAATTCAAGGCTCACCCCATGCAAAAGTACTCTATGAAGCAATGGATGTACCATGTACTTCAATTCGACTCAGGTCAACTCAATTTTATCAGATATCGAAAGGCCCAAATCTCCCCTGCCCATCCCAATTCCTTCATTATGCCCATCCCTTTAATATCGGCAACGCGTCCACGATTGTGGGTGGGCGGTGGAGATCACTTACCATCAGGTGACTCACTTGCTCGTTTGTCGGCCTGAATTGAAAAAACTTGTTAATTTCATCGGTCCTCATTGGTCTTCGCGCCATTAACTTCTTCCGGTCATAAAGTACTTCGGCTATGAGTTATCCCCATAAGATTTGCTTCTTGGCTCAGGTAATCGATGTTTATTTTAATTCAACACAACTAAGCATGGATAAAAACACTACCGCATCATGAGAAAGAAGCATCGTTGGTGAATAGTGTTCTTTTAGAATCACTGTCTTCCCTTCAGGAGTAAAGGCGTGACAGTATGATTTAATTCCAGTTGTACCGGTATACTGGGCTCCTCGCAGTGCATGCGGGAACCGTCAGGGCCCGTGATCGTACCGCCAATCGTCACGGCCAAGGTCACCACCAAGCAAAGCTTCTCGTTCAAGTACGGCCGCGTGGAGGTCAGGGCCAAGATGCCTCGGGGAGACTGGCTTGTTCCAAGTAAGATAATAATAGTACCCTTACCTATTAACTTCAGTCAATTCGGTTCAGTTAGTTTTGTCTTTTTATATAGCAGGGAGCAAGTGGGTCACCTGATGGTAAGTGATCTCCACCGCTCATGAGGAATCATGGGCGCGTTGCCGACCTCAAAGGAAAGGGATAATTAAGGAATTGGGAAGGGGAGGGGGATTTGGGCCTACGGATATCTCAATCACCGTACGAAACGCAGCAGTAAGCTGCTAATTTACGCCGGTTTTCTGTGATACAGTGATAACGACCCGAACAAGCCGGTCCATTTATGCTGTAAACAAAATTGTCTACAGCGTGGCTCTACCACTCATAAACAACATATCCATAACAATAATAATACTAGCCCAGTATTATACACGGTCCGACTGCTGGACACGGGCCTCAGTCATCACGCTGAGCTAATCTGGGTTGGCAGACTTCACATACCTTCGATATTCTTATGGAGAAGTTCTCAGGTATGCAGGTTTCCCTACGATGTTTCCTTCATCGTTAAAGAAAGCGATAATAAACAATTAATTCACATGTATTAGAACATATTTATATTACATTCAATTTGTGTAAAGGACTCTACGGGTTGATTTCGGCCCAAGCATACCTACCAAAGGTCTACTAGGGTCTAGTC
This sequence comes from Mimas tiliae, assembly GCA_905332985.1. Taxonomy (NCBI): domain Eukaryota; kingdom Metazoa; phylum Arthropoda; class Insecta; order Lepidoptera; family Sphingidae; genus Mimas; species Mimas tiliae. The sequence continues at coordinate 2,719,292 of HG995249.1, forward strand.
CCAAGATTATGATCCGTCCATATTTATCCGTCCAAACATAATAATAATTATTTTTATTTATTTAAGGGAAGTTAATAATATCTACTTTAACGGTGAAAGAAACGAAGAAACAAATAAAATGCCTGTAGGCCTAGTACAAGATTTAATAGTTTTGTAAAACAATGAAAGTTTTCGTTTTATCTCAATACTTCAAATATTAGTAGCCACTAGTGGGAACTATGATGAATTAAAATTAATTACATGGTTTATTTTATGTCATAATAATAGAATAAGAAATTAGTTTTCCAGCGATTCTTTTCTTTATTATATTATTTAGCGATTATCGTATGAATTACTAGTTTGACACTTCGACGGTAGTAACTTTAAACGAATTCGAAAACTGTGAACGTATTTGTAACTCATACTAGGCCATTGATGGTAAGAAAGTAAACTTTTAAATGTAAACACGAAGAATTTATCTATTTTTAGGATGTAGGGTATTCAAAAGTGTTCCAAGTCTTTCCCAAGATGGTGAATATGTTGTTCATGGATTGTTGCCAAGATTGATTGATGATTGTTGAAAATGCGAAATTTCTCTTAATTGCCATTAAGTATTTCTTGGTATTCAATTATTTCTTCACTCATAGCCAGTTAATGCGTTTTATTCCGGTACCTAACAGCCTCCGTGGCGAAGTGGGCGAGTAACCGGCTGTGACGCGAGAGGCCGTGGGTTCGATTCCCGCATCGAGACAAATGTTTGTGTGATCCACAAATATATGTTTTTTTCTTTCTGCCTGGCGTTATCGCGGCTAAGGCGGACCCTGGCACCTTCCTGCTTTAACGCCTCCACTTCACCCGATCTTGAGCATCCTCCGTAATGAGACCATGGGCTCTCATGTCTCCTTCTAGTACGACAAGCCTTCGCTTGATACTTTTGGACCGTCCGCAGAATCGTACAGGCATTTGCGACAAACATACTCCTTGAAGTTTCCTCAAAACGTGACCATATTAACTTTTTCTACTTTAAAATGTTTTCTTTAGTTATCCAGCTGGAACCACGTGACAAAGTGTACGGCATCCGAAACTACGTATCCGGTTTGCTTCGGATCGCTTGTGTTAAAGGCAACATAGAGTACATGAAAACCTTGATCGGAGGGCCTATCATGAGCGAATCGGATCCCTATAGGTATGTTTACACATTTTTTATATTAAACTAGTTTTCCACTCGTGGCTCCATGCCTGCTCATAAACAAAAGCCACACTCAGAACTTTAAATTACAAAGTACTGCATGACACTGCAATGCGCTCATCATCTCGAGACTTAAGATGTTACGTCTTATAATGTCCAGTAATGCACTGGCTTCAATGTCCTTCAAACCGAAATACTACAATGCTTACACACTACCGCTTGGCGGTTGAAATATATAAAGCTGTGGCCCTTACGACCTATCGCCTACGAGGGACCTACCACCTGGTGAATTGTTAAATTATTATCTATCAGTCACAAATGAATGACCACATTATGGGTCCAATACACAACTTCCTACCCCCACAGGGATTCAAGCGTGAACTAGTGTATTATACAACGTGTTACAAAACGGTGTGGTCTTTTTTTAGCAATGTATAATGTACGTGTAAACACTGAATGAATAAATACGCAATTCCACACATAAAAATTAATTGTAATGCTGGCAAATATAGAGATTGTGTGTTACTTTTGCAAAGATCACGAGTTGACAACCTAGTTTTTACAATCAAAGAGTATGTCAACACTACGTTATAAGACCGCGGGACTTCCCCACAAAAAACGATGTATGAAACGGGCAGTCAAAATAATACCAGGGTCATTCCGCCGTTCCGTGCAAATAAATATGGACAATCCGCGGAGTAAAAAATATCAGTTTGATTATTAGCATTTAGTTTCTCACTGAATTCATAAAAAGTGGGAGGCACTCTATTACCTTGTTTAGTGATTAAAAATACATATGCATATATGCACTCACGCCTGTAATCCCCGAAGGGGTAGGCAGAGGTGTAACGACTACACCCACTTTTCGCCGAACGTATCTCCGTCCCTTGATGTGATAGGGGGCGAGCCTATCGCCATACCGGGCACAAATTCCAGACTCCGGCTTGATACTGAGCATTTCATAATAGAAAAACCCAATATCACTTTTACGTGACCCGGGGATCGAACCCGAGACCTCAGCGTTAGCCTCAGTCGTAACGCGTACGCATTACGACTGCGCCACCGAGGCAGTCGTGATTAAAAATATAACGCTTGAAATTGGACAAGTGGATAAATCACTCCTTGTTTGTCTAAATACCAAATATTAAATTTTGTACATACTATCCTAAATGGTAAATATTGATTCGAAGTTAATAACGTAAGTATTTAAGACATATACAATATTATATGAAATTTGAATGCGTACGTCTTTTTTCTAGGATGCTTAGCAAAATACGAGTTTTTCTAGTGTATAGTAGGATCCCATAAAAATAAAGTTGGCAACACTGATGAAATGTAATCCATCTATGTCCTATAACATGAGGTTGCTAGGCAGCTTAGAGTTCTTAGCAATCTTCATAATTTGATCGGGTTTTTGCCGACATTAAAAACAAAGCATGTTTCATACGTCGAATTTTTAGGAGTTTCGCCAGCCTGTTTACTATATTCTATTCTATTTTTAGATTATGGCCCCATCGATTTTTGATGATTGCGCCAGTGTCGAGTAGTAATAGCAATATCTAAAAATAAAGGTTTAAAGGCGCACACAAACCAGTCAAAAATAAATAACAACAGATGGTGCTACCTATTAACAGAACAAACACAAAAAAAAAAACAATGAAATTAGAATACAAAATTAAATGTGTCGCCTACAATACGATAAACCTAAGTATTTCACTTCCCGTAGGACCAAATCAGATTGCATTGCTAGGATATAAATAAAGTTTATTTTTATCGAGTAACAAGACGATAATCGACTTTGGACAACACTAAATGATAATCATCTGAACTTTTGTCTCACTCCAGCATCGTCATTCTCACTCACGCAATTCACTTAATTTATAGGGATGTCATCGATCTTATCGATCATAATAAACGAGTACTTAATTGAAATAACCGTGATATTTTAGGATGTCTAGATTTTGAAATGGTCCGGATTATAAGACGACAAGAAAGAATTACCCCACCAGAAGTCTGTGTAAGGGGGGGGAGGGTCTATAAAGTCTGTACATAATAATCTCTAGATAACACTTGATACGTCTAATTTTTTGCGCGGTGCAGAACGTCGTATCTTGATCTAGAAATTTAAAATTTAGATATGATTAATCACATTTATTTCACTTTTATGAAATAAATGTGATTTTGTACGTTCAATAATTTTTGTTGCGTGTATGAGTGTTACGTGTGATTGCCTTTGCATGTCTAATTTATTTTTGCATATTTCCAGGTCATCTAAATTAAAAACATTTGTAGGTAACGAACCTTGGACCAATGACTTCCACGACTATGCTTTGGAATGGACTCCAGGTAATGAACTTTTATTATTCCAACACTTTATTGGTCTAGTGGTAAGTACTTGAAACCGGTGAGGCCCGGAGTTCAAACCGCCCAGATCGAATAATTTTGTGTTTAAGTTTTCGATTCGTAAAAATACATGAGAGGCCCGGAATTGGAATTTGTACCTGAGGTACTGGTAGACACACCGCCTATCACTTCATGGGACGGAAAAAAACCCAGACCTGACAGATTTATTTCGTTGCCAGAATCTAAACTTGGGGATAACTTTTTTTTATTAGCTTGATTGACGAGACGAGCAGGTCGCTCGCCTGATTGTAATCGCCATGCCTGTCCATTAACAGAAACAACGCGACACAAAACTTTGAATTACAAAGCACTGCATGGTACTTGACTGCGCTCATCACCCCGAGACATTAGTTGTTAAGTCTCATATTACCCAGTAATTTCACTGGCTTCAATGCCCTTCAATCCGAAACCGATACACTTTCCACTGTTAGGCACGGGCCTCTTCTACTTAATGAGAGGGGTTAGGCCTTAGTCCTGGTGATTGTATTACTTACTGGGTTTAATAAGATATTTGGTGTTTTTTATAGCATAGGCCGGCAAACGAGGAAGTGGGCCACCTGATTGTAAGTGATCTCCGCCGCCCATGTACGCCCACAATACCAGAAGAATCATGGGCGCGTTGCCGACCTTAAAGGAAAGGGATAATTAAGGGGAGGGAAGGGAGATTTGGGCCTTCGGATATCTCACTCACCGTACGAAACGCAGCAGTAAGCTGCTACTTTACTTCGATTTTCTGTGAAACAGTGGTAATGGCCCGGCCGAGCCGGCCCATTCATGCTGTAGACAAAACTGTCTACAGCGTGGCTCTACCACTCATAAAGAAACTAATCGAATTTGTTTATCCACTAGAGTCTATAACTTTATCAGTCGACGGCACGGTGTATGGACAGGTAACACCTCCACAGGGAGGGTTCTCTACTGAAGCTTACCAAAATAACGTGGAAGCTGCCTTGAGATGGACCAAGGGGTCCAGCATGGCGCCCTTCGATGAAATGGTGAGTCCTAATACCTTTTTTGGTGAAGAAAACATCGTGAGGAAACCTGCATACATGAGAAGCGCTTCATAAGAATTTCGAAGGTATGTGAAGTCTGCCAACCCGCATTAGGCCAGCGTGCTGGACTAAAGCTTAACCCCTCTCATTCAGTAGACGAGGCCCGTGCCCAGCAGTGGGACTTATATAATACAGGGCTAGTATTAATTCCTTTCTTAGGGTTCCATACTAACGGAACCCTATGAATAAGCCTATGAAATCTGCCTGCCCTTCTGTATGTTTGTTTATCTTCTGAACCGGCATAGAGCAGAATGTTTCACAGAATATGAGTTTATCATATATATACATAGATTCACTCCTGTTTCCCATAGGGGTAGGCAGAGACAACGGATTTCCACTTGCTACGATCCTTGCATACCTCTGTGCCTTCTTCACGCTCATAAAATTTTTCATACATGCACTTTGGTTTAGGGTACTCCTGAACTGGTCTTTCTCGAGAATATCTCCAACTTGAACTATGAAAGTTCACCGAGGCCTTCCCCTCTCGTTTTCTTGGTCCAGTTTAATTGGTCCGTTTTTGTTTGGCGTCAAAAATAGACTAATCACGTGTGCAAAAATCGACACTTAGCAAAGAACTCACATGAGAGTTGTTCTACGGGCCTAAATAAACATTTGTAAATTCATAAATGAATTAAAATGTATAACGTTACTTCTGCAGTTCTACATATCCGTGGGTCTGGACGTTGGTGGTATACATGAGTTCCCGGACGATGCCATCGGCAAGCCGTGGAAGAACCAAGCCACCAAGGCGATGGTCAACTTCTGGAACGAGCGCAGTCGATGGAACCCCACTTGGACCGAGAGCGCCAGAACATTACAAGTCGAGTATGTGAAGGTGTACGCGCTCTGATTGGGTCAGTATTTGTTAAATTTATTTTATACTAGCCTTTGCTCGCGGCTCCGCTCGCGCGAACATCTTTCTTATGCCCTGCTCCCATGATCGTAGCGTGATATACATATAAAAATATAACTTATGTCACTCAGTAATAATATAGCTTTCTAATGGCAAAAGAATTTTTGAAATCGGTTCAGTAGTTTTTAAGTTTATTCGTTACATACAAAAATACAAATCTTACCTCTTTATAATATTAGTGTAGATGATCTGCCTCGGTGGCGCAGTTGGAATGCGTACGCGGTACGACTGCCGGAGGTCTCGGGTTCGATCTCCAAGTTGGGTAAAAGTGATATTGGGGTTTTTCTATTTCGAAGTCTGGAATTGTGCCTGATATGGCGATAGGCTCGCGCCCTATTATATTATGGGACGGAAAAACGCTCGGCGAAATGTGGATGTACTGATTACACCTCTCCCTACCCCATCGGGGATTACAGGCGTGAGTGCAAATTAAACATAGAATGAAAAATAAAGAAAGAAATATTGTACTTATTCTTTATTTTAAAAGGTATTTCATATTTTTTTTAAATATTATAAAAATAAAACATTTAATAACATTTCATTTTAATTTTCTTATATTTTGTTTCTATTGCTCAATGTTGTCTTGATCTGAATGCTTACGCCCGGTTTCTGAAAGGCTGATCAAATGTTAAATTAACTAATCAAATGTCAAATCTCATGTCAAGTCGAAATTGAGTTGCTAGAAGCGTGGTCAACACCTTTGATTTGACACACATGTTAGTTAACATAACATTCAAATTAATATGAAAAATCGTATGTCAAACAGTACTAAAGATACATCAAATATTATTAATTTTTGAAGAAAATAACGTTTCAGCAACTCTAATTGATTTGACAGCGATGTCAAATCAAAGTTCTGTTAGTTGAATGTTGATTTGATCAGCCTTTCAGAAACCGGGCGTAGGCAATCAGAGGGGCTAGCATGAATAACTTGCGAGAACGTACCTATTCGTTTCGAAATGTCAAAAAATTGTTTGAATCTTCAAACAAATGCCAGCATTCTCGATTCGAATACTTACCGAGTATTCGTAAGTTGTTCGTGCTCGCCCCTCAGATCAAGATAAAACTGACTAATAGAAACAAAATATAAAAGTTCTACTTATCAACGAACAATAAATACTTACTTGATCAATTTAAATATTCGTTTAATGTTATTAAATGTTTTCAAAGTTGTTGATATGCAACAGCCAGTTTATATTTGAAGTTTATTTCATTTTTTATGTTTCATTTTGAAAAACAGTGCCGTGTAATAACGTACCTAAACGATTGATGAGGAAAAACATAGTAGTGCATTTGCCATTATTTTCCGTATTCTTAAATACACGTCAACGGTCAATAAAAATACCATTGTTTTTTGTTTCAGATTCTCCTGTTCAGTACACTATAATAAATAGGTATATAATGTATGTGAAATAAATAAATTGATTAACGCTATGTTTTTTATTTGCCTATTTTTTCATCAGACTGAGGAAGCAATAAGGCAAACCGGCATAATTTTGACGACCTACGATAGACACATCGTCTATCGTTGATCGACAGTATTCTTGGATTGCGCTGCACTTAACATCAGGTTTAGCGTAGTCACTTTGCCAAGCTAGTATATATAAAAAAAGACATTTTTTTTATTGGCTTGAATGACGAGACAAGCAGGTCGCTCGCCTGATGGTAAGCGCCACGCATGCTCATAAACAGAAGCAACGCCACACAGAACTTTAATTAACAAAGTACTGCATGAAACTGGACTGCAATCGTCACCCTGAGGCATAAGGTGTTAAGTCTCATAATTCCCAGTAATTTCACTGGGTTCAATATCCTTCAAACCGGAACACAACAGTACTTACACACTGTTGCTTGGAGGCAGAAATAGACAAAGCGGTGGTACCAACCCAGCCAGCCTCTCGTATACGAGGGACCTACCACCTTGTAAATATACCGATTAAATATAGGGCTGCCTCGATGACGTAGTTGTAATGCGTACGCATTACGACTGATCCTGACGCTGAGGTCTCGGGTTCGATCCCCGGGTCGGGTAAAAGTGATATTGGAGTTATTTATTATGAAATGCTAAGTATCAGCCTGGAGTCTGCAATTGTATCTTCTTAATTCTATTACTTCATGGGACGGAAAAACGCTAGGCGTAACGTGGGTTTATTAGTTTGCACGTCTGCCCCTTCGGAAATACGGGCGTGTCTTACAGAATACCGACGTAGAGTAGCGGCTTGGTGCTTACGTTTACACCCAGGTTCTGAAAGCCTAATCAAATCAACATTCAACTAACAGAACTTTGATTTTGACACCGTTGTCAAATCAATTCGAGTTGCTGAAACGTTACTTAATGACAAATTTTATAATATTTGATGTCTCTTTAGTAGCGTTTGACATACGATTTTTCACATTAATTTGAAAGTTATGTTAACTAACACGTGTGTCAAATCAAAGATGTTGACCACGTTTCTAGCAACCTAATTTCGACTAGACATGGGATTTGATATTTGATTAGTTAATTTTACACTGATTAGGCTTTCAGAAATCGGGCGTTAGAGTGACTGAGATATTTAGGCCCGAATCCCTTCTCCTTCCCAATCTCTTAATTATCCCATTCCTTTAAGGTCGGCAACGCGCCCATGATTCTTCTGGTAATGTGGCCGTGACTCATTTTTTAATATTTGCTTGAATGAAGAGACTAGCAGATCCTCGCCTGATGTCAAGCGTCACGCCCGCCCACAAACAGTAGCAACGTCACACATAACTCTGGATCACAGAGCACTGCAGGGCACCGATTTGAGCTCTTCATCCCGAGACACAAAATGTTAAGTCTCACAACACCCAGTAATTTCACTGGCTTCAATTAAAACAAAACACTACACAGTGATTACATAGTGTTGCTTAGCGGCATATAGACAAAGCGGTGGTACCAACCCAGACGGCCTCTCGTATACGAGGGACCTACCACCTAGTATTAAGAAGAGAGCTAGTTTGCTGGCCTAAGCTATAAAAATGTTTATTTCAATATACATTTTTTGCGGCCATCATTCCAATTTGATTAAACAACTTACCTACCTTTTTTTTTGAGGAAGAATAAGTCGATAAAAAGGTGAATTCTTTTGATAAGTCATCAACAGGGGAAAAACATATTTCTAGACATTATGTATTCATTCGACAGCCTCGGTGGTGCCGTTGTAGTGCGTACACAGTACGGCTGCTGAGGTCTCGGGTTCGGTCTCCGGGAAGTGATTTAGAGTTTTTCTATCACGAAATGCTAATTATCAGCCCGCAGTATTCGGTATGGCGATAGGCTCACCCCCTATCACATCATATGAAGGAAATAAGCTCGGCAAAATATGTACTGGTTATACCTTTGCCTACATCTTCAGGAATTACTGGCGTGAGTGCCTCTATAAGTATATTTTCATTACTTCTTTTTAATACAAAAGTTATTTAATCTTATAAATTTTAATGACGGCCCATTTTCTTTGTAATCTGTTTTTTATTGATATTAGGATATATTAAGAATTAAGTCTATTGTTTGTCGTACAAATAAAAAAAATGGTTTCATCGATACATACATAAGTTCACGTAATCACTATGTAATCGAATGGGTAGGCAGAGGTGCAAAGACGTCCCACTAGTGCACCCACGGTTCGCTGAGCTTATTTCCGTCCTAGGATTGGATCAGTCCAATATTGTCTTTTTTAGTCGGTTAAAAATGCCAGATCGACAAATTTTTTTTTACCTTTAAGGTCGGCAACGCGACCATGATTCTTGAGTATTCTAGTATTCCATTTCTTCTGATAGATCTCAGTACGGCAGTCGTACCGCGTACGCATTACAAATATACCACCATGTTAGTTGCTACGAGTATAAATAAATAAATGACTAGTTTGACTGCGTCGGTGGCGCAGTTCTACTGCGTACGCGTTACGATTGAGGCCAACGCTGAGGTCTCGGGTTCGATCAACGAGTCGGTTAAAAGTGGTATTGGGTTTTTCTATTACGAAATGCTCATTATCAGCCCGGAATATGGAATTTGTGCCCAATCACATAAGGGACGGAGATACGCTCGGCGAAATGTGGGTGTACTGGTTTTCACCTCTGCCTATCCCTTCGGGGAATACATGCGTGAGTGTGTATATATGTTAGTTTCTAATATTACTGCCGAAATATTCCGTCTTAATTTATTTACACAGAACAAATATAAAAAAATATCGCTTCGTTCTGTCATATCGCTCTCGTAATTATTTGTATACTCGGGGCGTCCCCCAAGCAAACCGAGCGATGAACCAGTAAAGCCGGACCTACAGACGTTTATGATGAATGATAAAGTCGTTGCATACTTAGTCCTTATTTCACAATTTCCAAGTAAACTTTACTTGTCAAATAAATTATATGTTTAAGATTGACAGAACTTAAAATGACTAAGGCCGACTTGCACGACGATCCTAAATCGAGATTTACCACAAAACTTATTTACTTATGTCAAATTTTCATACGCTTTGACGTCTCTTAAACTGGTTTAGTTTTAATTACTGCATAGGCCGGCAAACGAGCAAGTGGGTCACCTGATGGTAAGTGAACACCACCGCACATGTACTCCCACAATACTAGAAGAATCATGGGCACGTTGCCGACCTTATAGCAAGTAAGGGATTGAAAAAGGGAGTAAGGGCTTGAAAAGGGGACGGGGATTTGGGCCTCCGGATATCTCACTCACCGTACGAAACGCAGCAGCAAGCTGCTACTTTACGTCGGTTTTCTGTGAGACTGTGGTAATGTCCCGGCTGAGCCGACCATTCATACTGTAGACAAAACTGTTTACAGCGTGGCTCTGCCACTCTAAGTTAGTGGGTTAAACTCTATTTAGGGTCGTCGTGCAAGTGGACCTTAGCGTCCGTTTCACCATCTATGAAAAAATATTATGACACGGATTGAATCGGTACTATCTTGCAATTTAAATGGTCGATGATTGGTAGAAAACACCGATTCAAAATTATCTATTAAAATTTTTAGCTTTTTTTTTAATCGTTTTTAATTTTAGGGCTACGGTCCACCGTGTAGCAGGGCGTGCTACTCAACTCAACTCGTCAACGTCTACCTAATTAATGTTAAGTAGGACTTATAAGAGGAATTAAACAGTCCACACATGCAGCACCCGTTCACGAGTATGACGCATGTGCCAGCCATCGGCCTCCTCAACCATGTTAAAGGGAAGTGACCGACCCGGCACACGACACCGCCGCAAGTACAGACAGCACCAGCATGTCTCTCCAGCAGGTGTCTGCTCCACCGGGCACCGATCATCCGTCCGTCTGCAGACATGACCGGCCCACTTCAATTCCAACGTGCTAATAGGGTAGTTGACTAGATTTTTTTAATTATTTAAATCAATAAGTTACTCAAAATCTATTGCAGAAAGAATTTTATAAATAAGTTAGAAGCCATTCAAATCCTGAAGGGGTAATTGTCAAATGACAGACGACGCAACCTTTGACGTCACTGTGTAAAATGTTCATTATGGTGCACGCGTGCAAGCGATTTAGTGAGATATCCCTACTATGCACCCACTTTTCGTAATACCAACATTTAAAGACACTAAATAACTGCGAGCACATTTCTGAACCAATTTTGATTGTGTTTCTTTGGCGTATTTTAGTGTACAGGTGTGTGAATTAATAGATGCGTGCCTTCTGGGATTCGCGAGAAATAAAAGCAGTCCAAGGTACAAGCACAAGAAGAGTTTATTCACAAAGCACACAGAATTAATTAAGAAGGAGTACAGCGAAAGCAGGATACAAAAAATGTCTACAGCGTTTGCACAACGTACATATTATGACTACGGATACAGTAATAAAGCGCGGCACAGCTGATAAGCGGAACGTGAAGCGCAAGCGTCTCGCGTCGAAAGCGGTTATGAGCTGACTGGCCGACCGTTCCCGAGTAGCGGCGCACGCGCCGATCGCCGCTCGGAGGGAACCGAGCATTGTCGGCTGTGAGCCGAGTTACAAACCGGTCCGGCCACCGCTAATAAGAATTTGCTGCGTGATTGTCCAACTGTATGTGGTACATATTTATTTGGAACTTTAGATTTAGTTTAAATATAATTTGTATATAATTTAGATATAATTTAGATATAAGTTTAGATATAATTTAGATATAAGTTTAGAAGTCTGCCTACCTAACTTATGTAGATACACTACATCACCCCCCCCTAGAGACCGTCCTACGGGCGATAGTAATTTGGAAATCTAACCTTGCGCCCCGATCGTGTTCTCACGAAGGTATTACCTTCAGCCACTGGAGTTTTGGTAGCATCAGGTAAGGATGTGTTGTTACGTGTTTGAGTATGTGGAGAGGTGTTAGTGGTGAGTGACTGGTGTTGCGTGGCAGGTGTGTGTGTTGTGTTGTGAGTGATTGGTGAGTTATTGGTGTTTGGGTCACGCAGTATATATGCTGGTTTTAATCGATCGATCGATACCGTGACCTTGTTACCTTTGTGTAGTATTTTAAATACCTTTTCACCACGCTCCAACACTTCATGAGGACCTGAATAAGTTGGTTGAAGTGAACCAACTGTACTGTCATCCCTTAAAAATACATGGGAAGCGCAAGCCAAGTCCTTAAATATAAATGAAGAACGCCTGACACTATGACGTGTAGTGGGCAACGGCCGGAGGTCCTTTACGAACTTACGCAGCCGCGACACATAATCTGTCATATCAGTCACAATCTGATTTTGAGGCTGAAAAAATTCTCCTGGAAGACGGAGGGGTTCCCCGTAGACTAATTCTGCCGAAGAAGAATTTAAGTCTTCCTTAACAGCACTACGGATACCCAACAGAACTAGCGGTAGTGTGTCCACCCAGGATGTATTATCGTGACACAATTGCGGCTTTTAGTTGTCTGTGGAACCGTTCAACTAGTCCATTACACTGTGGATGGTAGGCGGTGGTCCTGCGACGTTGAAAACCGATCAAATGGGATAAGCTCTTAAATAAGACTGACTCAAATTGTCTCCCACGGTCGGTTATAATGTCCGTTGGACAACCGAATCGTGAGATCCAACCGCTGAGCAGTGCCTTTGCCACAGTCTCCGCCGTAATATCGGCCAGTGGTATGACCTCAGGCCATCGCGTAAAGCGATCGACGGCAGTGAGGCAATATCGATAGCCTTGTGACGAGGGAAGTGGTCCAACCAAATCTATGTGGACGAAAGAAAATCTGGAGCTTGGGAGTTTAAAACTATGGAGAGGTGCAGACACGTGCCTAGTGACTTTTGAGCGCTGACATGCCAGGCAACTGCGAACCCATTCCCGGCAGTTGCGCTTTACGCCTGGCCACACGAAGCGCTCGGACACCAGCTTCGCAGTTGCATTTGCGCCTGGATGGCTCAATGAATGCAAGCTCTCAAACACTTGGTGTCTCAGTTGAGCAGGCACAAATGGTCTTAATGTACCATTCCTCTCTTCGCACCACAACGCACTCTGGAGACCAGGCACCATTATGCTCTTGAGATGCAATGACGTATTCCCACATAGCAGGTCCTCCATTTCGCGATCTGACACTTGTGCTTCAGCTAACTTTACCAGGTCAACGGGTTGCCCAATTGCCTCGATACGGGACAAAGTATCGGCAACCACGTTGTCCTTGCCAGCAATATGCCTGATGTCAGTTGTAAACTGCGAAATGAAGTCCAGGTGTCTAAATTGCCTGGGTGAGCAATTCTCCTTCCGCGAGTGAAAGGCGAAGGTCAGAGGCTTGTGGTCGGTGTAGACCGTAAATTCTCTGGCCTCGACCATATGACGGAAGTGTTTTATGCTCTCGTAAATCGCTAGCAGTTCTCGGTCGTAAAGAGAGTATTTCTGTTGAGATGGACTCAACTTACGCGAGAAGAATGCTAGTGGTTCCCAGGAAGTCTCCCTAAGCTGCTGAAGAACGGCGCCTAGAGCATTATCAGAGGCATCTGTGACTAAGGCTAGCTTTGCGTCGCAAGCAGGGTGCGCTAACAAAGCTGCCTCACACAGGCTGTCTTTGCATGCTTTAAAGGCCTCTCGTTCTTCAGCATTCAGGTTGACTGGATGGGAGCCTTTTACAGAGCCACTGAGGAGGGCGTTCAGGGGAGCCTGGTGAGTTACTGCTCCTGGAATGAACCTACGGTAAAAATTTATCATACCCAGGAACCTTCTCAACTCCTTCACCGTTTTTGGGGCTGGAAACGTCTGTATGGCTTCCACCTTGGTCGTTAGTGGCTTGGTCCCTTGAGCAGAGATGCTGTAACCCAAAAAAGCTACCTCTGGAACTCCGAACACACATTTCGCTACATTAATGATCATACCATAATCCTGTAACCTGGTAAATAACTGATGTAGGTGCTGCCGATGTGTCTCTTCATCTGGGGAGAAAATCAAAAAGTCGTCTATATACGAGTAGACGAAATCTAAACCCTGAAGCATTTCATCGACGAAGCGCTGGAAAGTTTGTCCGGCATTCCGAAGACCGAAGGTCATGTATGGAAATTCGAAAAGACCAAACGGTGTGGTGATCGCGGTCTTCGGGATGTCGTCTTCGTGAACAGGGATCTGTGACTATCCCTTCACCAGGTCTATTGTCGAAAAGACCTTACATCCTGACAGGCTGTGGGCGAAGTCGTGGATGTGCCGAATGGGATATTTGTCCGGCACAGTACGGGCGTTCAGCATTCGGTAGTCCCCACATGGACGCCAACCGTTGTCCTTCTTTGGAGCGAGGTGAAGAGGTGATGACCAGGCAGAGCTAGAAGGTCGACAGGTACCTATCTGCAACATAGCGTCAAACTCAGCCTTCGCAATTTTTAATTTGTCCGGTGCTAGCCTACGCGGTGTTGAGTATACTGGTGGCCCTGGTGTGGTGCGGATATGGTGTACTGTTTTATGTTTGGGGGCCTGATGCATACCTGACGGATTTGTTATCTCGGGGTAATTAGATAACACATCGTGATACACTGAATTACCCGAAACCAATTTGACCGAAGAAACACCCTCGCGAGAAGATGCCGGAAAACCCGCGGTCGCGAGTGTGGTGCTGGCGTCAATAAGGCGCCTACCGCGGATATCCACAATAAGATTGTAGTGGTACAAAAAATCAACGCCGATAATCGCCTTAGTAACGTCAGCAACAATAAATTTCCAAGCGAAGTCGCGGCGCAAGCCTAGATTTAGCACCAAGTGCATACAACCGTACGTGTGTATTGTCGACCCGTTTGCTGCACGTAATTCAAAGTTTGTCTTTGCACGACTTTCTTTGATTACCGAACGGGGAAATACACATAAATCACTACCGGTATCAATTAAAAATTCGAGTCCCGAGCGCTTGTCGGTAATGAATAAGCGACCTTCACCTGGACAGTCACCGGCCGCCATCACCGACTGCCCGTATCGTTTCCCGAATAATCGCACGGTTCTATGCACTTACTTGCTTTACTACCGAACGTATGATGGTACCAGCACACTGGGTGCTTCCGATAGTCTGAAGCCGACCTAGACCTATGGCGGGGTTTGCCACGGTGAGGCGCTGAAGAATGTTGCCGACGTGACGACCGTTCGCACCGGCAGGGCGCGCGGTTTTGCTTGTCCACCTTCAAAGCCAGCTGCTCCACCATCCTCTTCAGCTCGGCGATTTCGCCGGAGTGGCTGCCGTGGCTCGTTGACGCCATCGCGACGTTACAGGGCATGACAATGTCATGGATTCTGTCAGCCAGGTCCGCGAGCTGCTCCAGCGAAAGAGTCGGCTGTGAAGCCAGCAAGGTTTGCATGCTGGTTGGCAGACGCTGCATCCAGATGGTTTTGAGGAAGTCCGTCGGTCCTGAGGGTCCAGCCAAATCCTGGAGACGGCGCAAAAATTGCGACGGTTTGCGGTCTCCAAGCTCCTCGTGGGTCAACAGCTGCTTCACCTTCTTATCATGGGAAGCTGATAATCGGCGTATCAACTCCGCCTTCACTTTCTGATACATGTTATGTTCCGGCGGGTTGACTACCAACTCCTTGATGGCCTTCGCGTGTACTAGGTCCAGATTGGTAATGGTCTGGGTGTATTTTGCCGCGTCATCCTGGATGTCGTAATTTTCAAATTGTGCCTCTAGTAACGCGAACCATATCTCTGGGTCTTCAGGGGAGAAAGGTGGCACTTTTAAATTATATTTCCTCCTCGACACTGGTTGTTCATCCCGAGATGCGGTGGATGCACGCGTTTTCTTCGTCCTCCGCATGGTAACGTGGCCGCCATTTTGTGAACCGGCGGTACGTACCGAATCGCTGCTGTCGCTCATTCCGTATTCTTTTCGGAGGTCACCAATTTAGTGTACAGGTGTGTGAATTAATAGATGCGTGCCTTCTGGGATTCGCGAGAAATAAAAGCAGTCCAAGGTACAAGCACAAGAAGAGTTTATTCACAAAGCACACAGAATTAATTAAGAAGGAGTACAGCGAAAGCAGGATACAAAAAATGACTACAGCGTTTGCACAACGTACATATTATGACTACGGATACAGTAATAAAGCGCGGCACAGCTGATAAGCGGAACGTGAAGCGCAAGCGTTATGAGCTGACTGGCCGACCGTTCCCGAGTAGCGGCGCACGCGCCGATCGCCGCTCGGAGGGAACCGAGCATTGTCGGCTGTGAGCCGAGTTACAAACCGGTCCGGCCACCGCTAATAAGAATTTGCTGCGTGATTGTCCAACTGTATGTGGTACATATTTATTTGGAACTTTAGATTTAGTTTAAATATAATTTGTATATAATTTAGATATAATTTAGATATAAGTTTAGATATAATTTAGATATAATTTAGATATAAGTTTAGATATAATTTAGATATAATTTAGATATAATTTAGATATAAGTTTAGATATAATTTAGATATAAGTTTAGAAGTCTGCCTACCTAACTTATGTAGATACACTACAGTATCATTTACTGTTGCTTATAAAATTCAATATAGAAAACTATCCTATTCCACGAAAAATGTCCGTGACTGTTCTCTGGCGGATGACTTCATTTCGAATTCTATCCATGTTGAAATAAGATTTGTTACATACTGTATGATTAAATTAACGCATTAGACAACTAATTTAAGAAGTATCAATTTTAAATACATTACTTCGAGACGGGTAATCCTAATTGATATTATAAATGCGAAAATGAGTTTGTTTGTTACGCTTTCACGCCTAAATCGCTGAACCGATTTTGATGAATTTTGCTAAAGAGAGACATGGGATCCTGGAGATGGTTATAGGCTACTTTTTATAACGGAAAAGGCGGTTCGCGCGGGCGGAGCCGCGAGCAAAAGCTAGTAATTTCATAATTATGCTGTCTAATATTTTCTCTGATATACGTTATTTAGTTGGACATGTTTAAACAGTATTCACTAATCAATAATCACCATGCGCAAGATTATTAAGTTATCATGGTCATAGGTCGGTGACCTTCGCCTTGATACTGCAAAAAATCTTGCATCCGTAAGTCTTCATTGTAGAGTATGTTTAGACGTAACTTTTAGCCAATAAGCTGGTTCCATGTTTCTATAAAATTAAAGTGATTTTGTGATAATTTTAAATTGAAATACAGGAAAACTCATTTATGAATAAAACCCCATTTCTAACCGATTTTAAAAAAGCAGGAGGTTCTAAATTCGACGTTTTTTTTTTGTATGTACATCGATTTCTCCACCAATAGTAGACCGATGTTGTTGGTAAAAATTTCATTCAATAGAGTTAAGCTGCGACGTGGTTCCATATACATTTGGTTAAGATCTGATGACAGAGTACACAATAAAAAAATAAATTCCTCAACGGACAACAGTACATTCGTCGCGATTGTGTTATTGTATTTGAATTTACATGCTATTGCTGTAACTACCACGAAAATATTGAAAAATAAAATACCCATAGAAATAGTTATTTTTGACATTTCAGTGTTTTTATTTGGAAGTCTGTTTTTAAGTTTTATTAAAACTTATATTATAAATGATGATAAAAAGTAGTTCCAAATTCGACCCATATCTTTGTTAGGGTTCTATAGGTACCTAAAGAGTACCGACGAGACACTGACAGAGCAAGTAGGCCTGTGTTCTTAAGTCCGTCTGTATGTCTGTCTGTCATACCTACAAAAGGCTCTATGTTTGTGCTGTAGTCGGTAGCCAGATGATAATTCCACAGAATATTACACATATTTATGGCGGGCATACAAATTTCCACCTTAGGTACCACCTTTTCCAAAATACCACACATGTTACAGAATGATTTGGCTTGTAATATTTATGACCGGCCGCCGGCCTGACGTCAACCCCTCTGAGGAGAAAACATCCAGACCCGGAACTAATATTTGTGGATCGCACAAACATTTGTCTCGGTGCGCGAATGCGAAATAGGCTACACTCAAATTTCGTGCATGCCCCTAGTTTGAAAGAAAGAAAGAAAATAACTTTATTTGGCAATTACCATAAGGACAAATGAACACATCAAACAGTATACAAATATGCTAATATATATATTTAAATATATATTAAATTGAAACAAAATAAATAAAATATTATTCATAGTTAAGTTTCTATAAGCAGCTATTCATTCGATTCCAAAATCATTACAGCTGGAAATATTCAAATTCTGCGGTTTAAGGACAGTAAAGTCCCGTTTTTCGAAGTTGTCTTTACAGTCTAGTAAACTTGTTTACGGATCGCAAATGCAGTATCAAGATGGGTGCGGGGGCGAACGGACGTTTGTTCATCATACTTCAGTTAATTAACTTTGCTGTCAGTCAAATACCTGATGTGACGATACACGCATACAAGCCGAAAGGATTCAGTGCCTCAATACCGGGTAAGTGACCTAATCAGTATTTTACGCCTCCTTTTTGTTATTCATTACAGTAATGTTGTTTTTCTCGTCTGAGTTGTTATTGTCAATATTATCTATATTTATTTCTTAACGCTGTATTTACTTTGGTCTAGTGGTAGCGTGCGTAGGCTGTCAAGATCCTAGGTTCGATTCCCAGTCAAGTAATGTTTTTAAGATTTGAAACACATGGTGACCGGGTTTACAATTTGTATGGTATGGAGACGACATGACATTCAATTTGTCATCGAGTATTTAACATATCACCTAACATTTAAACCCCCTGACTTCAACTCGATTAAACCAGCATTGAAATAATAAAAACCGCGTTCAAATTGGTCCATTCGTTTAGACGCTACGATGCCTCACCCCCAGCCAGACAAAGTGTTCAAATTTCATAACATGTTTAAACGCACGCACGTAGGTATGTTTCCTCCTTCCAACAATATGGGATCCTTTAAACGGAGTGTGTAGAAGCAATTAGGCAGGCCTGCATAATTCTGCCGACTTACGCTTGATACATTGTCGGTCATTTGTCGACTCTATTCTTGGATTGCACTTGCCAGCAGGTAACGTAGTCACTATGCCGAGCTATGATAAAAAAACGTGTGGAATAGACATAGTGTTATAATAATAATACCTACACCTAACAGTCACACACATAGTCCTGACCCCACACTAGGTAAACCTGTGTCGTGGGTATCAGGAACTACGAAAGACTTGCGGTTCCACAACACCCAGACCCGAGACCAATATTTGTGGATCACACAAACATTTGTCTCGTTGTGGGAATCGAAGCCACGGGCTCTCGCTTCGCAGCTGACTACTCGCCCGCTGCGCCACGGAGCTGTTATGTAATGCCATCAATAATTTACAAACATCGACATTTAATAACTAATATGAATATGATTTTAATCACGATAGTCAAGGCAATCTCGTTTGACAAGATTCATAGTATTTATTTTATAGCTAAAAAAGATTGTATGAACTATAAAGAATACAATCCAGAGGGGCTAGCACGGAAAACTATCGAAATCGTAATGTAAAGGTATCGAGGGTTCGATAGATAATTCCTTAAATATCATTGGTCTATATTCCAAATATATTAGTTTCTTTTACGTACGATAGAGGCGCTGTACTAAAATCTCATAGAAATTGTTGTCGATGACAGCTCGAATAACTTTTCGCAAGTTTCCGTGCTAGCCCCTCAGTAATTAAAAAAAGATTCGTGTCAACTAATATATAAATACCTATAAACCCACGGGTGGAACGTGTCACGAAATCAAATTATTGTATGTCTAGACACTACGTAATCATCATGGGACGCAAAATATTCTATAAGCCGTGGGTGCAGAAATTGTTCCTCAGTCTATCCTTTGGAGAATACAGGCGTGATTATTATTTTCACCGATACATTAACTGTAACAGTGTGACACCGTATTGACATCTTAATCTTATCGTCAAGGGTCGTTGGTCGAACGAACTATTCCAATCGTAGTTCTTTTGCTCAAGTATAATTTTCATATTCGAAGCTTATTATTTTACTTTTTGGTGGTAAGGTACATGAATCATATCTAAACCTGACTGGATAGCGACCACCGTACATATGGTAAAAAATCCACCATATGGGCTTGTTTAGAAGAGTCGCGTTCCAGTAACTTTAGTCCGGCATAAATCTGCCGATCATCCAAGGGACACAATGTCTCGACGATATTTATTTGGACTGCAGCATTTCCCGTTTACGGTATACGATATACCCTAGAGGAGGAATGATTGTTATGCTGGGCTTATCAGCCTTCTAGTTTCTTTACCCGAACGACCGATGGATCGGGCCCTAACCAAGATAACTATACTGCTGTATCGACAACAAACCCCACGGGTTCTTTGGCGCAAGTGGGACGACTCTGGAGGACCCTGAGTGTACTCTAGATTACTGCTGGACCACCCCTGCGCTGTGCCGCTGTGCACCCCGTCCTCTAGGGGTGTCAGGAGGTGTCTGACAATAAGGACGCCTTTCGGCGTCTCTGGCAGCATGATATTTCGTACCGTCATTCTTCTCGAGGTTGAGGCATAACTAAAATTAAAAATAAGTACTGGCAGGGAAGACTGCGCGGCCGCGACTCCCAATGGTCCCAGTTTGTTGCTTCTTAAGACAGGCAGGGCCCATTGTAAAGGGCATGCACTGTACTTACCACCAGGTAACTCTGCCCTGCCAGGATAAAAAAAAACGAAACATTACAGAACCGCGCCCCGTCTGTCCTATCAAATTCCTACATATCTTTTGAACCCATAATAAGTAAGTCAACTTTAATTTAAGTTATGTGACAAGGCGATTGTACTAACAAATATAATATATTTGACAGCCTCCGTGGCGCAGCGGGCGAGTAGCCGGCTGCAAAGCGAGAGGCCGTGGGTTCGATTCGTGCACTGAGACAAATGTTTGTGTGATCCACAAAAAATTGTTGCGGGTCTGGGTGTTGTGGGACCGCAAGTCCCTCGTAGTTCTTGATACTCACGATACAGGTTTACCTAGTGTGGGGTCAGGACTATGTGTGTGACTGTTGGGTGTATTTATTTGTTATTATTATTTATATACATATGCACTCACGCCTGTACTCCCCGAAGGGGAAGGCAGAGGTGTAACTAGTACACCCACATTCGCCGAGCTTATCTGTGTCCCATGATGTGATAAGAGGCGAGCCTATCGAAATACTGGGCACAATTCCAGACTCCGGTCTGATACTAAGCTTTTTCTCATATAAAAACCTAATATTACTTTACCCGACCCGGGGATCGAACACGAGACCTCAGCACAGCAGGTGTGCCGCGTACGCATTACAACTGCGCCACTGAGGCAGTCATTAATTCAGTCAAGCAGGCAAATATAAAAATGAAAAAAAGTTAAAAGGCACGGTTCACCGTCAGACTCGCACTCGACCGGTTTTTTAAATTTTAGACTCACTGATGCATTTTAGATTTTTATTCCCAACATGCTTTTTAATATTGCAGAAATCATATGTACACAATGTTGCTTATGAAATAAAATTATATAATACCTAGGGTATTAGATATTTTACACAATGCGTTCCGTTTAAATTCCCACCTAAATCTTTAAACGTTTTTGTAAAATGAAAGGTGTCAAAATATATTCAAATACAATTGTTTTTTTACATATCCCCTAATATATTTATATTCGCTAAACCTAGCAAATACTAGAACAACCGGCTTTACTAAGCGTAACTATTTTTGTTTTAGTACAAAAAATGTATTACAATGATCTGCAACTGCACATAATTTGTACAGTAATTCACATTTCATATTATTACAAATGAGATACATATAGTTTATGTACTTTGAAGAAAATCAGGTCTAGGTGTCCGCGACGTGTCATATAAACTTCAGGAAAGTCGCTTAAAGTGGTTTGGTCACGTTTTGAGAAAACCACAGGAGTACGTCGGTCGCAAGTGCCTGTGCAAGAACGTACGAGAAGTACAATTCTGTAGATAACCCAAAAAACGCTAGCTTGATGTATTAGAGGGAGATATTAGAGCCAATGATCTTACCACAGAGAATGCTCAAGATCGTGCGAAGTGGAGGCGTCTTAGTGGGTAGGCGGACCCTGACATTAACCGGAATAACGCCAGGTAGAAAGCATAAGTAGTAGCAAAACATAAGTAAATATATGCCAATTACAAGCTACCACATATGGAAAGAAACAATTGCAACATACCATAAATCTTAGTTAAAGTCATGACAATAGTTCAACTGGTTCATTAGTCAAAATATTTTTTATAACACGTGTGCTTCTCTATTGAAATTTGGATGATTTTTAATTTCAATAGCCTCGCGAATATCCCTTGGTAAGAATAGATGTTATTTGGCAAGGATTGCTGGTTTTTTTAAATATATAGATAAGGTTTGGAGCTTTCCTCTGGATATTCAGCAACTACAGACTTGGTTGAGCGTCAGTAAAATAAACTACGATACAATTCGTGTAAATTAATTTTAATTCAATGTTTAAAATTCACGTAAACATAAGAAACCATTGAATAGCATACTAATCAACATTCTATAATATTCGTAGGTACTTCATTCCACAATATAAATATCCAAGCAAAATACTTAATAAGTATACATACACCCACCCCTCTGTATCTCCAAATGGGTAGGCAGAGGTGCAACTAGTACCTACACCCACGAGCCGAGCTTATTTCCCTCCAATAATGTGATAGGAGACGAGCCTTCCACCATACCGGCACGAACTCCATTTTTTCAAACTGAAAGCTTTAACATTAATTGTGATTGCCCGGACCGAGGACCTCACCAGTTTTGCAGTTAAAGTACGGAGCCAATGAAGGGGGACAATCATTTTTTGTTTTTATACATATACGCACTCACGCCTGTAATACCCGAAGGGGTAGGCAGAGGTGTAACCAGTACACCCACATTTCGCCGCGTATCTTCGTCCAACGATGTGATAGGGGGCGAGCCTATCGCCATACCGGGCACAAATATTCCAGACTCCGGTCTGATACTGAGCATTTTCGTAATAGAAAAACCCAATACCACTTTGCCCGACCCGGGGATCGAACCCGAGACCTCAGCGTTGGCCTCAATCGTAACGCGTACGCATTACAACTGCGCCACCGAGGCAGTCATTACTTGTTTTTATTTCCAGAAAAGCCAGATATAGGCCTAT
This sequence comes from Mimas tiliae, assembly GCA_905332985.1. Lineage (NCBI taxonomy): Eukaryota > Metazoa > Arthropoda > Insecta > Lepidoptera > Sphingidae > Mimas > Mimas tiliae. The sequence goes on from HG995249.1 coordinate 2,742,388, forward strand.
TCGTGTTCCAAGGCAATATAAACAGGGGTATTAACAAAAACGATGTCGGGACACTCTCAGGCGAGATTCTGAAGCCGAGCGACGGAAGATGGGTCTACGAAGACCCCGAGGTGGTGTTGAAGGAAGGTGACGTCATCAACTATTATGTTTTCGCGTCGATCAATAGGCAAGGATACGTGAAGGACAATCTATCTTATGTTGTTACAAGTAAGTACAATTTATTTATTTTTTATTTATACTACTACTATACACTCATACACACACGCGCACACACGCACACACACGCACGCACACACACGCACACACACGCACACACACGCACACACACACAAACACACACGCGCGCATGCATACACACACTACCTACTGCTTCTGGTTGACATCCGTCGAACAACATGTAGGGTCTAAATAAAAACCAGCGCCAAGCACTTAGTGTTTGGCATATGCTGATTTGGATCCTTTTGGCGCAGTCGTGGTGGGACAAAACCCGTCTACAGTGGGTGGGATAGGTCAGGTAAAACCACCTACTACTTATAAAAATATTTTTTTCTGCATCAATTGTACATGTACCACCTAACGCCTGCCAATAAATGCTTTCTTTCTTTTTTTCTAACTCTACAATATACGTTTCCAGAGCTAGAAAATAAAGATTCTACATCAAGCCCAGTCCGGCCTGCGCCCGTGGTACCGGGTGACTGCGGTCAGACCGTTACCAGAGTACGTGGCGGTTTTGCCTGCGCCGGACAGACCTTGTTCGAGGATCACTTCGATACTCTTGACCAGGACGTGTGGCAGATTGAACAGTATATACCCAATACTCATCCTGTAAGTATAATAGTATTAACTGGCTCTAAGACTGGAAAAACTTGAAGTTTAAGTAATACCCATTACAGCCGTATTGGGACGCAGAAAGTTCTGAGTAGCTAAATCAGATACTCGGCATAAAGTAATATAAGTGACTCTCAGTAACTTGCTAGAAGTATTCGTATCGACATGTCAAAAATATGTTTGAAACTTCATACAAATGCTAGCGTTCTCGATTCGAATACTTATTCGTAAGTTGTTCTTCTTCCCTTCTTCACCCCTCTGATATATTACAGCAGAAGTCGACAAACTTGTAAGAAGCACCTGACGATGGTAAGTCATCTTTACCGCCCATAAATACCCACAATACCAGAAGAATCATGAATCAAATCTAAATGGGGTTTGAGAAGGGGAGGGGGGGAATCAAAATCGAAGTTATCATACAAAATGAAACGACACGTAGGTACTCGTATATGTCATGCCAGATTTCTGCATTTATTATTGTAATTGCTATTCTATACTTACTTTACTCAATTGTATTTTCCGAATTTCGTCGCTTCGTATCGTTTTATAGCATAGGAGCACTGGCTGAGTAAGGCCATGCACGCTATCATACTAACATTATAATGAATGTAAGTTTGATTGTTACGCTTTCACGCGAAAACTACTTATCCGATCATCATGAAACGTTGTACACAAATTCTTGGAGTTATAAGAAGTACCTAACTTAAGATACTTTTATGAAAAAAATATCTATTTGTTTGTTAAGCTTTCACGCCTAAATCGCTGAATCGATTTTGATGAATTTTGATGTAGAGATAGATGGGACCCTGAAGACGGTTATAGGCTCCGTTTTATTTCGGAAAAGTCTATTCACGCGGGCGGAGCCGCGGGAAAATGCTAGTAGATTATATTTACAGAGTGACTAACATTTACGCCCAATTTCTGAAAGGCTGATTAGTGTAAAATTAACTAATCAAATGTCAAATCTCATGTCAAGTCGGAATTGAGTTGCTAGAACCGTGGTCAACACCTTTGATTTGACACACATGTTAGTTAACATAACTTTCAAACTAGGTAATATGAAAAATCGTATTTCAAACGCTACTAAAGAGACATCAAATAATGGAATTTGTGCCCGGTATGGCGATAGGCTCGCCCCCTATCACATAAAGGGACGGAGATACGCTCGGCGAAATGTGGGTGTAGGGTACTGGTTACACGTCTGCCTACCCCTTCAGGGATTACAGGCGTGAGTGCGTATGTATGTATGTTGACATTCATTGTTAGGATCAGTATACCCTAACCCCTGTCATTAATAGAAGAGGGTGTGCCCAGCAGTGACAAAGTTTATAAAACAGGAATTATATTATTTTACAGGAATATCCATTTGTGTCATATCAGCGCTCCGACCAGACCATCACAACCGTGGGAGGAAACCTTCAGATTACTCCCAAACTTCAGCAGAATTTACCAGGATTCACAAGCGACAGCATTTTATCTGGCACACTTGATTTACTTAGTGGGTAAGTAGTCATTTATTTAGTAAAGGTGTAAAGTGGTGTAGTAGGAACGACACAGGAAGGTGGTGCGATGTAGTAGAAATCACATAGGTAGTAGCCGGTTTTATTAACTGACTAAAAAAGAGGGATTCTCACACTGGGTGTAAGGAAAAGGCTTCCGAAACACGATAGTACTAAAAAAAATCGTGAAATAACTACCTATTTTTTTTTCAAACAGTGGTGTTTGGAACAATAAATACAATTTCATTGACGTTTTATTTATAATAATTAAGCTATTCTTTTTCTTAGTAACATAATTGTACCATATAAAGCTGGGATCGGCAACCCAGGATACAAAACCCATATTACTTAGTACTTGATTGATATCTACCACTTACCTTGGGACACGCAGTTCCAATCTTGAGTAGGTCACACAATTGTCTGTCAGTACTTTCTATTTCCGGAAAGATCCCCAGGGAGGAGTCAAAAGTTACAGTAAACACGAGAAACTACTTAATAATGTGTATGTTAATGTTCGTCCTGTCCAGCGGACCCAGCGTGGCTACCCGTGGCGATCGCCTGAGGTTCTCTGGTGGACTTCTATAGGATTAAAGTTATTAACCAATTATTATCACTATCATATTCAAAGCAAGGTCCCAAAGGCACAAAACCGCGTAAAAACAACCGAAATTCGCGCGCGATTAGCACCGCTGCTTTACACGACCAGGGACCGGTGACTTAGTGGCCATCTTATATTTGCCGAACGCAGCCCCACCGCTCGGTCCGATTAAAAGTTATCAAACATGAGGGTAACCGATCACAATGGAATAATGAGTACCGCCAGATAAACAATAATTTCTATTCCGAACAGTGAAGTCCGAATCAGCTGTGTGGGTTGGCGCACGGCGCGGTATACCTACTGAGTATTGGAGCGCGATAATGGGCGCAGGTCATTAATTCCGACGTTCTAATTAGTACGCTTTAGATTGCTGGCTTACGTTTCCAAAGTGGAAAGTAAAGCGCGAAAGGAATAGGCAACGCTTTCCGTTTAAATTATGGTAGTGTTTTATTACCGTTTCGGCTTCGGGCCCCTTACACCCAGTATATCTTTTAATGGTCTGGATCAACTTTAGTATAAATATCTCTTTGGCACGGGTTGGCAGATTCCTTAACACTTTCACATACCTTTGAAATTCTTATGGAGAACTTCTGAGACTTTATTATATTGTTAAAAAAAATTGATGTAAAAAACTTTATATCAATTTATTTTCTTTATTTACAATAGTATAATAGGTAAATATGGTATTGCTTTAACACAACAATGGCCCGCCTATGACGCGCCGATGAATAACTGGAAAAATCATGTGGTTTCAATCAATTCAAAAATTGGAACTCGATTGTGATTGCCCGATCTGCGATTAGAACCCAGGGCTTCACGGTTTCACAGCCTAAGTACGGTGCCAATAAATCAATGGGGCGATATACCAAACATATTTGCCGTTTCAGTTGCACATCATCAGCAGATTCGTGTCTGGTGCAGGTAGACGGGGCAGACATCTTGCCTCCAGTGGCGAGCGGCCGGATCACCTCCAAGAGTTTCGCTTTCACTTATGGCAAGGTCTATGTGCGCGCCAAGTTGCCGCAGGGAGACTGGCTTTACCCAGGTATATAATGCCTTTTATTCAGGTTTATAATACCTTTTATTCAGGTATACAATACCTTTTATCCAGTAAATACCACCTTCTTATTTATCTTTAACCATGACAGGAACCATTGTTCTTCAAGCTATTTTTATAAGTTTCCCCCTAATAGTTCTGACTTTACCCATTCTTCTTTCGCAATACAGTCTATTCTTCTTTAGAATGCACTCTGCCTCGAAATTAGGACTTCTACAAACCATTTGTTAAAGCGAGGATTCGGCAGCTATTCTTCAGCAGTATGGCAAAATCATCTCTTTTTTTATAATTCCTAGATAGTATTTAAATTTTATTCATGTACTTACATAATATTATTTTTATTGACTGCCTCAGTGGCGCAGTTGTAATGCATACGCGTTATACCCGAAGGGGTAGGCAGAGGTGTAACCAGTACACTCACATTTCTCCGTGCGTATCTCCGTCCCATGATGTGATAGGGGGCGAGCCTATCGCCATACTGGGCACAAATTCCAGACTCCGGGCTGGATACTGTGCTTTTCGTAATAGAAAAACCCAATATCACCCAACCCGAGACCTTAGCGTCAGTCTCAGTCGTAAAACGTACACATTACAACTTTGCCACCGAGGCAGTGAATACACATGTAACTTAGAAAAGTTAAAGAAACATGTTCTAGGGCTGGTTTCGAACTTGCGACTTTCATCTCTGCAATACATACCACTCCCAGCTGAGCTATCACTGCTTTTATATATATTTAATAGGTCTTTTTTTTTTTCAGAAATCCTCTTGGAGTCTTTCTTACACAAGTACGGCACTACGCATTTCGCGTCGGGTGTTATAAAAATAGCTAGCGCTCATGGCAATAGACAACTTTACAAAAGTGCCCGCGATTACAGTAATAAGGTAATTAATCAATCAATTTTTTTATTATGCTTATGGAGGTCATGCAGCCTAATCCAATGCGTAGACATCATTTCTTGCTTATTAAAATTAATTGAGCTACTTTCAGTTTGCTCTCCTTTAAGCTTTTAATAATAATTATTATTAATTAACTAGTTTTAAAAAGAGCAACGCTGGAGTATCTTTTCCATTCTTCTCTAGCGAAACAGCATTCTGAACTGGCGGTAAAGTTTGACGGAATCTATATAATGTATAACATTTTATAGATTTAATAATTACTTTACCTGACTGCCTCGATGGCGCAGTTGTAATGCATACGCGTTACGACTGCTGCTGATGCTGAGTTCTCGGGTTCGATCCCCGGGTCGGGTAAAGTGATATTGGGTTTTTCTATTATGAAACGCTCAGTATCAGCCCGAGTCTGGAATTGTGCCCGGTATGGCGATAAGCTCGCCCCCTATCACGTTTCTGAGTCGTGAGTTAAAATCTTATGTCTCGAATTATGTATGAAAGATTATGCGTTTTCTCTTTATATCGTGGTGATCTTTTCAATTAGGCGCTGTATGGAGGACCAATCATGGACTTGGTGTGTAGAGAAACGCTACTTTCAATGAAAGTAAGAACAGACGGCAAGGCCTGGGGCGACGACTTTCATGTATATTCAGTGGAGTGGACGCCAGGTAAGTTTCACGAATAAGCCTGGCCTAAACAACAAGAGTATCGTGTTTGTATTCATAGTCTCAACTGTGGCAACATGGCATTCACAATTGGACGCTGGTGACAGTGGCAACCCTAAGTGGTAGGCTTAGAATAACTACTTATAGAAACTAAGTATACGTACTATATTTAAGCAGACTATATTTAATGTGGCTCTAAACTACGAGCACCATAGTAATAACTACTCACCATATTATGTTTATGATCCTCACTTATAAATCAATGTATGAAACACATTTTGCCCATCTACAAATTACCATTTTTTTTGGAAAATACATTCTAACTGACATTTGTGTGCATGATGTTGCATGTAAATATATCATACTTAGCGAACTATCAGGTTACGATTGTGAGATGCGTTGTTTGGACATCTATACCTTCTGAAAGTAGTTATTCTAAGGTGTAGGTAGGACTCGTAAATGTGAAGGCTTGTTACTAGCAACCTAATCATACACCTATGTAACTAAACTAAGACCCGTATAACGACAACGAACGAACGACACTCGAAGTGGGCTCTTTGGTAAGTGTCGATTTCTGTACACGTGATTGGTCCGTATTTGTTTGGCGCCAAAAATAGACCAATCACGTGTACATAAATCGACACTTAGCAAGGAGCTCACTTGAATATTGTTCTTGAATACGTGCCTTAATGTAATTAGCCTGTAAGCTTCCTAAAAAAATATGCGAGAGGCCATCTGGGTTGATGCCACCGCTTTGTCTATTTCTATCGCCAAGCAACAGTATGTAAGCTCTGTTGTGGTTCGATTTGAAGGACATTGGAGCCAGTTAAATTGCTGGGCATTAAGATAACATCCTATGTTTTAAAGTGACGAGCGCAGTCAAATGCCATGCAGTGCTTTGTAATTCAAAGTTATGTGTGGTGTTGCTCCTATTTATAAGCGTTTAATCATTCAGGCTAATAAAAACCCTACAGAATAAAAAAGGTTCAAAAGCGGCTCCTTTATCACCTAGCTTTCAATTATACTGAATGTAGAAAACTCCATTCCTATGAGTTTCTTCAATATTTGCCGTTCTATAGGTATGAAAAAGTTAGTATTTTTTCCATATTTTTTTATTTCTAGTGTATATTTTCCAGGGCATATAATATTGTACGTGGATGACATAGAATGGGTTCGTGTGGAGCCGACGGACACCGGTCTGCGAGGACTGTTTCCAAACAACTGTCGGCAGCTACCGCAAATGCTTCTTCAAAAAGGCTCCCTTATGGCGCCCTTCGATGACCACGTAAGTTCATTTTACCATTACATTCTGCTCATGAATTAATGAATTTCGCTTTCCGGGACAAAAAGCCTATGTCCTAAGTCCAGGTCATGTTCTATCTAGGTATGTGCCAAATGCCATTCAAATCCGTTCAGCAGGCAAGATGTGTTAACAAGCATCCAAATTTATAAACACACGAACATTCAAACTTTCACATTCATGAATATTAGTAGGAATAGTAGGAAGAAGGATTAATCTCCTTTTTAGGGTTACATACCCAATGCGTGTTAATGTAACCCTATTACCAGTAGAGTAGATAATAGTTATAAGTAAATAAGCCGTATCATTTCAATAGTTTAGGTAGCCGGCTGAGATTTTCACATAATTTATATTTATGGCGGATCTCGTAATAATAAAAATAAAAAAAGTACAATTTGAGTGTCGGTACGGAACACACGGTCAACGAGTTGGACTCGCGGTTGCTCAATTTTTTTCAAAAACATCATGAAGAAAACCTGCGTACCTGAAATCTTCTCCATTAGAATTTCGAAGGTATATGAAGTCTGCCAACTCGCATTGGGCTAGCGTGGTGAACTAAGGCCTAACACCACTCATTAGTAGAGGTCTGTGCTCAGCATTACCTAACAAGAACAACTCTCGCACACGTTGAATCTAGTAAATTGATTTCATGATAGCCTCCATGGCGCAATGGGCGAGTAGCCGGTTGCGAAGCGTGAAGCCGTGGGTTCGATTCCCGTATCGAGACAAATGTTGGCGTGACTCACAAATATTTGTTTCGGGTCTGGGTGTTGTGGGACCGCAAGTCCCTCGTAGTTCTTGATCCCCAGGATACAGGTTAACCTAGTGTGGGGTCAGGACTATGTGTGTGACTGTTGGGTGAATTAATTTATTTAATATTTATTATATTTCAGTTTTACCTTACCCTGGGCGTAGCGGCTGGCAGTATCACGGAATTCCTCGACGACTCACAGACGGTCGGCGACTTAACCAAGCCATGGCGCAATTCTGCCCGCAAGGCCATGCTCAACTTCTGGCAAGCCACCGACTCCTGGCTGCCCACGTGGGACACGCCTCGACTCGAAGTCGACTATGTGAAAGTAGTCGCGCTATAATACATGTGATTTCTAGTCACTTTTTGTTTTATTTGTACCCGAACTTGGTATTTATGACAAACCAACCTTCAAACAGAAGCTCTGTTCGCGGCTACTGTGGTTTTGTGTTTGTGGTATATCTATTTATAAAAAAAACAGGCAGTTTGTGGAGCCGCTGCCTCAAAATGAGGCATGATGAGTCATAACACAAACGTCACTTTGGGATAAGCAAATATGGTGTCAAATGAGTCGTAACACAAACGTCACTTTTGGGATGAGCCAATAAGCTGTCAAATGTTGCAGACCGTTTGGCTGAGTGGAATGTTGTACCGGTGGCGAGCGATGGTAAAAAACATTACGATTACTTTATGTTTCTCCTGTTTTTAATCTCCAATAGTTATCACCAATATATATATTATTACCTAATTTAAATTCATTCCTTATCATAGTTAAATTTTTCATATGAGTCTATTCTTGGTTAATAAGTTGTGCATAACTTGCAAGTAATAATGCTTAGTTACTTATTTTCTTATATAATGAGTAACTGCTCGTCACGCGACTGTTCACGAACTCGGGCGCCGGCCGTATGACGCAAGCGGACCCCGGAGTCCGCACCGCTGCCCGCTGCTCATGGCCCGTTGTTCGCGGCAGAAGCGTGCTTAGTTGTTTTTGTATGTATATATAAATAAAGCATGCGTTTAGATTTAAGTATTATTTTTATGTATAGCTACGTACCTTGTTTGATTCTGGAATATTTTAGCGATAGTGGGCTGATTTAGCTTCCGTACGTCACTTTTAGGTGGCTACTGAAAATCAGCACTGTGTTATGGTTTTGTGCCGCAACACAGCATGATGCTGAGTTAGCAACCTAGTTGTCACGGTGCAGGCGAGCAGCATTTTTTTTATTTTACTTACTTATTAAGTTATTTATGTTTTGTTTTGTTGCATGCGTATCACTGGAGACAATAAACCATTTTTCTTTCTTTCTAAATGAGTCATAACACAAACGTCACTTTGGGATGAGCCAATATGGTGTCAAATATGGTGGCTTCAATTTTAACAAACGATTAGCAACAGCCTCAGTTTACCTTTAATTGAGACAGCTTACATAAGTATGCGGCTTAAAATTTGCGTATTCTAAAGCACGAATTTACAGAGAAATGTTGGGAATATAAAACAAATGCATAAGATTCAGACTATTTTATTTGCCAAGTTCATTTCGGTCCGTCTGTAAACATATCGCGATATTTCTAGTTTCAACAGTGAATTTATTTCATACTCGATAATTGAACGGCTGAACAATTCTTTTTGCTTCACCAAGTTGAATGATTGCAAAAAAATGTACTACCAAAATGTCAGATGAAGTCACACGGGAATCGAGTACTGAGTACTATTACGATTAAAGAGTTGCGCTTCGTGGATCTTTATGTGTAAGGAGAGAATGATGTCAAACATACATGTTGCATCATTAGATTATGTAGTTGTTTCGACCGGACGGTGATGGTCGGGTATCAATTGCATATTCGTGGGTATTAATTCGTAAAAAAACAGATTCCCGAAGCGTATAATTTAAATCATAATTCAGTGCGAGAGTAACACCCGGTTTCTGAAAGGCTGATCAAATCAACATTCAACTAACAGAACTTTGATTTGGGAGCATCTTTTTAAAGATGTCTACGTTTTGTTCTTTATTTCTAGATATTGCTATTATAATAGGTACTTGACATTGGCGAAATCATCGAAAATCTATGGGGCCATAATCTAAAAATAGAATAGAATAGAACTTTGATTTGACATCGCTGTCAAACAATTCGAGTTGCTGAAACGTTATTTAGTGAAATAATATTTGATCTCTCTTTAGTACCTACCGTTTAACATACGACTTTTCATATTAATTTGAATGTTATGTTAGCTAACATGTGTGTCAAATCAAAAGTGTTGATCACGCTTCTAACAACTCAATTTCGACTTGACATGAGATTTGACATTTGATTAGTTAATTTAACATTGATCAGTCTTTCAGAAACCGGGCGTGACTGACACAGATCTTAAAAATAGATCTTATCATTCTGAAAAAATAACATCACCTAGCACATAAATGATTTCACATTAAATTACTCATCTTTTAGGTATCTCGGACTTTATTCTGCAAAATCGTACCTGAACAAAATTGTTGAAGTAAAACATACTAACATTTTTTGTTGGTACATTAAAGTTAAACTCTATATTACAAAGATGTGAAAACAGTTCAGAATTATGTATTTAGAATACAAAACATCGACTGGGATTGCGTTCGTCGATTAAATAGCAACTTACTAAGGTGTTATTTATACCCTCGTCTGTTCTTTATAAAGAAAACAAAATTAAATCTAAAATATATTCCATTAAAAAAATATACTCAAAATATCCATTATAATAATTCGATTGAATGAAATTGAATAAAACTGAAATGTATTAAAAATAATTACTAATGATTAATCAGTTAACAATTTAACAGAATTGATAGTTGCCTGCACAAAGTTTCATTTCACTCACAGATTTTTCACCAAACACGTCCGCACTCCCAATCGAATTTATAAAACACTACAAATACTTTGATCAAATTTATCGATATCATATTATATATTTATCAATTAAATTTAAAATATGTTTTTTTTTGTAACTTTCTACATTTTCAAAAATGCCCTATAGTGCCTTACCGTCTACAGAGAGTCAACGCCTACGTTTTAAACATGTAGGTATTTAAACATCAAACTTATCGCTACATTTAGTAAATGTATAGCGAACAGAATGTTATTCTTCATTTTTACGGATATAAAAACAGCAAGCTACATTTAACTTTAAATTGAATATTTAGTATTCATATTATTCCAAAGCAAAAAAAAACAACCATGAATTTTTGGCATTCTCAATTGCCAATTACACTGGGGTAATTTGGTGAAGCGATTCAAGCTTAACAATGGTAGATTAATAAGCATGAAAAAACATATAAAATACACCAAAATTATTTTTAATATACTCTTTCACCACTATACAATGTAAAGCCGTGTATCTCCTAGAGACAATAAGGCTGAGGCACGCCTCACCATTATTCAATATACATCGCCTCGAAACGAGCTATATCTGGTTGGTTTTTTGTCTCGCTCGGATGGAAACATTTCTTAGTGGAGACATAAGTATTAAGCTTTATCAGCTTGCCTCAAGTAGAGGTTGCTCACCCTGAGGCTGTTCAAATAGAAACGACTTTAGTAAAACAAACCTTAATTTTGTCGAGTTATTTCCTTTGTCTAATCTTTGCATTGTTTTGTAAAAACGCACGAGTTTTAAATAGTTTTTTTCTGTTAATAAAAGCAAATCCAAGCATTCTGTTCGCTCTACACGATATTAAAACAGCTAAAAGATTCAATTGTACGGTAACATAGATGGGTTAAATCCATTACTGGAAGGCCAATTCTCGTTATTTTAAATGTTCAAAATATCATTCCGATCTAGTCTCAGCGTCAAGAAAGTTGCAAATGGCATTCTCTTAAACAAATAATCAACGTCAAATGTGAACATAGATCGTAATGAGATTGAATGTAGAATAAAAGTTGACTGAAGCCAAAACGGTATAATGCTACTGCTAATGCTAGGTGCATTTGACGTTGATTATTGGTTTATGAGAATGCCATTTGCAACTTTCTTGACGCTGAGACTAGATCGGAATGATATTTTGAATATTTGAAATTACGAGAATTGGCCTTAAGATATGACTCGGAATCACATAGATATACGCTATCACATTTATGCTAACATTGCACAGAGTTTAAAAAATAATTATTATACTTTCTTGTTCAATAAACTAATAAATGACAATAATAATTTCCTAAATTCCGATCAAATTCTGTATTTTGTAGAACAAAACTTTTATAAATAATTATAATTTGCCAATTTAGAAACCCTGTGCTCAACGTAATATAAATATTTACATGAAGCGATAAATCAAGAGATATAGTTTGATACATTAAAGTAATTTGACTAATACATATTACACAGCGAGAAGCCATTTTGTAATAGCCAAGATTTTAGATAAGCTCAATATGGCGTCCAACGCCGAAATCCTAACCGTTTATGACATGACAATAGATATTGAAGAATACGTTCAATAGGAGAGTCGAAACAAATTAATTTTACAGCAGGAAAAATTTCTTTGAAAGTGAATGGCAGACCTTTACAATGTCTCAATGATATTTAATATTAATAATAATAATAATAATAATACAGCCAACAGTCACACACATAGTCCTGACCCCACACTAGGTAAACCTGTGTCGTGGGTATCAGGAACTACGAGGGACTTGCGGTCCCACAACACCCAGACCCGAGACCAATATTTGTGGTTCATACAAACATTTGTCTCGGTGTGGGAATCGAACCCACGGCCTCTCGCTTCGCAGCCGACTACTCGCCCGCTGCGCCACGGAGCTGTCAAACTAATTTCGTAAGTGGACTTATGAACATATTATTAATGCAAACATCATTTGCAGTTGCTTACTGTGAAGTACGCAACCATATTGTACCTTTAACATTTTGTGTTTTGGGTTAAGTAATAATATTATATTAGATCAAAAATTTAGTCTGGCGCGTTTAGCATAACGCCTCAAGAAGATTTTATGACTCGTTTTCTCGTGCTATATCTACATGTTTATCGAAGTTTACATGCCGGCTCGATATGTATTTTATAAGAGAAAATGTTATTGACGTATTATTTTCTCGTGCAGATATATCACATGTCGAGCACCCCACGTTGCGGTACAAACGAGAAAGTACTCGATATCGAAAAAGATTTTATTCTCGCGTACGAGATATCTCGTGAGCTTATGGTAAGCAGGCATATGTAAATGTATATGTAATCCACTGACACAATGTTTACGTAAAACCATAAGTATAATTTACAAATGTAAATGAGGCCTACGAATTATTATATTCATGAGACCACAGTAATATGGGCTAATGATTTATTCTAATTTTATTTAATAATCCACATCAATAATATTATTCATGAAAGGTCCGGTATGTTCAATATATGTCAAATGTATATCAAAGCTAAACATTCATTCTAAATTCACATGCTGAAATCACAGCATTAACAAAATTGAGAAAAGAAAATTGGGTACATCAACTTTATAATAATTTTACTTATCATTCTCACGTTTTAAGCACCATTCATAGACCAAAAGAACGTCGATATCTCGCAAGAAAATCTGATAATGTCGATATCTAATGAAAATGTTTTAATATTTCATTAAATTTATAATAATTCTGTGATGTATGCTGACGTTATATACCGTCTTAATTTGATTTAAGACGTCTAAAAACACGTAATTTAATCTAGCTATTATTTTAAAGTGGCATGCATGAATGTACTTAAGCAATTTTAAAATACTTATTTGCACATAGATCGACTTGATTTATTCTTAATATTATTCTATGATAAAATGTGATCTGTGTGGAAGAAGGCAGTTTTTGTATACGAGATAGTCTATGTACATTATGTACGCTAATTTTGGTCTAGCTTCGTAGAGAAACAAATCGATGGAGTCACACACTATATTTTCTCACATGACATATAAAATATAATATATTATTTTACGAGATTTCAAAAGCTACAGTTACATAGATGATAAATAGTTTAAAACAAATGATTGTAAAACATGCAATATTATTAGATTTGACAGTGATATTGTAACTATTTAACATTAAAAACAAATACATGGTGTTATTTTTTGGTAATTCAAACACCACACCACGTTCTTCAATGTTGCTAAAAGTTTGTCGTTATTCGGTAAACAAAAACGCACAACTATAAAACATTAACTTTCTTTCTATTTTGTACATTTGCTAATTGATTTATAAAAAACGAAAACCATTTAAAGCAATGTTTCAAAACTATTCTACTATGTACTTATAGTACGGACAGCTATTTTTACGACACAACACATAATACTCGTATTTCCCTCATGGTATAGATGAATAAAATAAAATCGAATCATCTACGCATATGTACATGCAATATTTAATATTAAATCTATGAGAAAAGATGTTGACGTGATAAGACGTTTATAGATTAGTGCAAAAATGCAAGTTTCTAGCGTATCTAGATTATAGTTTATACTTAGGAATGATGTGAAATACTTTTTACAAATGCATCGAGCTAATATTGAAATATTTTATACCGTTTTTCTTTTTACTTTAATCTATCCCCTTTGAAGAAATAGGCCAGGATTGAAGTCTATAAATGTTACGTAGCGTAAATCGACTTTTAAATTTTAAATTAACTCAAGCTATACTCGCAATTAGATGATTTTTCAGAATCCGTAATTCTCAAATAGTTCGGTAAATATTCTTAACTATTCAAGACGTGAAGTATAGTGATACTACATAATCGATAAATATGATAATCTTAAGATAAATTATAGATAAAATCTGATGACTACCAATATAATCGGAGTCCTACAGTAAACTTTTAATTTCTAGGAAATAAAGCATTACATTTATTTCTCACAAGGGCACCAACCTACTGCTAATCTGCGTATACACAGCGAAATTAAATCCAGATTATCACTTTTATTTTTATCGCACTTCAGAACAGAGCACCAATTAAGAGTAAAATAGGGTATTTGACTTTACCTAATTTTATACATTATTTTATATTCAGCAGACAATAATAAAAAAAAAACGGAAACTGTTTTGCATAAACAGAATTAATATTGGGAAATAAATGAGGCCACAGTACATGTTTTAAATATTAGTATGAGCCAAGGTGGGCGCGCATCTTAGTAACTTATTGATTAAAATAATAAAAACAATCGAGTCAAATACCCTATTATTCACTATCGATTATGTAATCGGTTAAATGTTAACATTTAATCACGTCTAATTAATACACTTAGAACACTGCCATCACGAAATATAATGTTATATCCGATATAAATATTATGTATAAATCGAGGCGTAAAAATTTGGATTCGTAAATTTGTATCCCATACATTTTTATAATTTCTCGAAGAATTACCACTTGGGTATAGTAGCATAAAGAATGAAAACATTTCAATAACAAGGCAGGTGACAAGTTGGTGCCTTCCGAAATAATATTGTACATATAAATAGTTTCACTTCCATAATCCTTACAGTCGATAACGATTACGTAAATATAAAGAAGATACGATAGTTATAGACATTGCAAATCATTATAATTATGCTCTGAGTTTGTCTACTCTAAGGATTTCTTGTTTGAGGTATGACGTAAATTATTAGAATTTCTTTAAACATTTCTGTTTTAATTTAACTATTTATTATTTTATATCAGGGCTCGTAGTTTGTATTTAATCTGTTACACCCTCGGCGTTCTATTTTTCACTAATAATACAATTTTGCTACATTAACATTATATATCACTCCCCTATCATAACCCATTGTATCGTGTCGTGCCGACGATTTCTTCATATCGATATCAATATTATCGATCAATATTTTGTTGGAAATTATCGATATTATAAAAATCTAAGGTATTATAAAATCATTGTGCTGTTTCATTTAATTCATTCTTATATTTTTATTTTTGCTATTTTATAGAGTGAGTTTACATAATTTAATACATTCGCCTACAATTTAGGATATGCATCGTACAATATTCGACTCGATTTTGGTCCAAAACAGTCGGCTCGACAAGATTCGACTAAAGACAATTACCGCTTAAAACACTACAATAATAAAATAAATAAGTCGATAAAAAATAAGCCACGCACAAACAATACTGCGACGCAAAATAAATAAACTACAAACGTACAGTAATATCGATTATTCCATCGTAAATGGAATATGGTCCGCGGCACTGGCACTGTTCACTGAACTCGCAAACGTTTCGATCACAACTGTCCTGCCTCTCGCCCATGTCGATGCCGACGTGACAGTCACTGGCGGTACGACACTCACTGCCAGTCCGACAGTCACTGCCAGTGGAACAGCCACAGACACGCCCAAGGTCTTCCTCCTGGTGGGTACTTACTGCGCTTTGCCCTCTGACTTGTGTCATACAAAGTCCATGGCGTCGTGGGCCTTCGTCGAGAACTTGCCGCACGATCGCTTCTTCAATGTGCGTTCGATAAGTTTCTTCACTTCGCTTATTATGAACACGCTGGACGTCAGGCAAACGAGGAATAGTATGTCTGTAACAAAAAATAAACTTGTTAGAGAAAATCATGAGTTTTATATTTTTTTTAAACGCCTGTGGAGCGTCTGCCCCACCAGGCTGAGCGTCACAGCTACGAGGAACACCTTGTAGCACAGAACAGAACAGAACTGACCTTGTGAAGTAAGAGCTTCGGTCTGGAACACACTCTGCAGCGGCGGGAAGTATATGACGAGCGCCTGCCCCACCAGACTGAGCGTCACAGCTACGAGGAACATCTTGTAGCACAGAACAGAACAGAACTGACCTTGTGAAGTAAGAGCTTCGGTCTGGAACACACTCTGCAGCGGCGGGAAGTATATGACGAGCGCCTGCCCCACCAGACTGAGCGTCACAGCTACGAGGAACATCTTGTAGCACAGAACAGAACAGAACTGACCTTGTGAAGTAAGAGCTTCGGTCTGGAACACACTCTGCAGCGGCGGGAAGTATATGACGAGCGCCTGCCCCACCAGACTGAGCGTCACAGCTACGAGGAACATCTTGTAGCACAGAACAGAACAGAACTGACCTTGTGAAGTAAGAGCTTCGGTCTGGAACACACTCTGCAGCGGCGGGAAGTATATGACGAGCGCCTGCCCCACCAGACTGAGCGTCACAGCTACGAGGAACATCTTGTAGCACAGAACAGAACAGAACTGACCTTGTGAAGTAAGAGCTTCGGTCTGGAACACACTCTGCAGCGGCGGGAAGTATATGACGAGCGCCTGCCCCACCAGACTGAGCGTCACAGCTACGAGGAACATCTTGTAGCACAGAACAGAACAGAACTGACCTTGTGAAGTAAGAGCTTCGGTCTGGAACACACTCTGCAGCGGCGGGAAGTATATGACGAGCGCCTGCCCCACCAGACTGAGCGTCACAGCTACGAGGAACATCTTGTAGCACAGAACAGAACAGAACTGACCTTGTGAAGTAAGAGCTTCGGTCTGGAACACACTCTGCAGCGGCGGGAAGTATATGACGAGCGCCTGCCCCACCAGACTGAGCGTCACAGCTACGAGGAACATCTTGTAGCACAGAACAGAACAGAACTGACCTTGTGAAGTAAGAGCTTCGGTCTGGAACACACTCTGCAGCGGCGGGAAGTATATGACGAGCGCCTGCCCCACCAGACTGAGCGTCACAGCTACGAGGAACATCTTGTAGCACAGAACAGAACAGAACTGACCTTGTGAAGTAAGAGCTTCGGTCTGGAACACACTCTGCAGCGGCGGGAAGTATATGACGAGCGCCTGCCCCACCAGACTGAGCGTCACAGCTACGAGGAACATCTTGTAGCACAGAACAGAACAGAACTGACCTTGTGAAGTAAGAGCTTCGGTCTGGAACACACTCTGCAGCGGCGGGAAGTATATGACGAGCGCCTGCCCCACCAGACTGAGCGTCACAGCTACGAGGAACATCTTGTAGCACAGAACAGAACAGAACTGACCTTGTGAAGTAAGAGCTTCGGTCTGGAACACACTCTGCAGCGGCGGGAAGTATATGACGAGCGCCTGCCCCACCAGACTGAGCGTCACAGCTACGAGGAACATCTTGTAGCACAGAACAGAACAGAACTGACCTTGTGAAGTAAGAGCTTCGGTCTGGAACACACTCTGCAGCGGCGGGAAGTATATGACGAGCGCCTGCCCCACCAGACTGAGCGTCACAGCTACGAGGAACATCTTATTCGAGAACAGTCCCACTTGGAACACTGATTTGGTTTGGGAACGGCACGACAAGGCATTGAACATGTCGAAGAGGACGAAGCATGTGAATGTCATTGTGGTGTCGCGTGGGGTTATCTTATTATCAGACATCTGCAACAGAGAAAATAACATTAATATAAAAATATATATATACAATTGGATGGGTAGAGCGGCTCCGGATCTAGTGGGCAAACCGGGGCACCCGCCGGGCGGCAGTTTCAGGAGGTGCCAAAATCATATTATTATATATAAAAAAATTAGAAACTTGCTCCACAAAGCGCCTTGCATACGGAATCCTGGTTGGCTCACTGTCGAGTTGTAAGAAAAAGGCTATTTTTTTAAATTAAAGGTTTCTTTTCCCATTCACGAAAAAATCCAACCATTATAAATATTTGTGAGGTTTTTAAGTAATTTATCTCAAACACTGGAGAGAGGGGCGTCACTACCAAGTTTCTGCCCCGGTTCAAAAAATCTTATATCCGGGGCTGGATAGAGCCCAATATCAGGCGGAGTTCTTGCTTTCAGAAACATCTTAATGCAAGTGTGTGATAAACTTTGACTTACCTCTTTATTAAAGACCCACAAGGTGCCAGCTATGATGATGGCAGCAGACAGGAGTACGTTGAGCAGCAACCCTCGGGATATGATACGTCTGGTAGTATCTCTTGGTTTCCGACGGACCACCTCGTGGTCTACTGGCTCCACACCCAGGGATTGGGCGGGAGGACCTGACACATAATGGTGGAAGGATTTTAGGGTTTGAAAATTTGATTCAGTGTTATGACTACAATGAAAAGAAATTATTTGTATCGTTAAATAGCATAAGATTCATGGATATTTATTTAGGTTGGCAATAACATTAAAGTAAAATAATGACGACTGGGGAGGGGAAGGGGATTTGATGGGGTTCCGGAAATTAGAACCTAAATAAATATTATTTATTTATGGTTGATATCTATGGGCAGTGGCTACTCACCGTCCATAATGATGTTGATCCACAGTATCTGCATGGCGTTGAGTGGGTTAGGAATGCCCATGAGAGTGGCGAGCGCTATCAACGACAACGCAGCTATAGAGGTCGATAGTTGGAACCGCACGAAGTTTCGTATATTGTAGAAAATGCATTTGCCCTCTTCGATGGCCGCACTGGAAAAAAACGATAGATTCTAGTAAATTAAATGTGATAATGTGCGGGCCATCACATCACTATAAATAATTTTAAACCGCACTCGCTTTTTAATAAAATTTTACAACGTGTACGTAATTCTACGAACATACGTACGTAACTTGTAATTTAAACACAAATTAACACCAGAAAGAGGCTGTGTGCTAAAACCGATATACCATCTCCTAGAAGCACTTTAAAGACTTCATTCTCGGGTCTTCCATCTATGAACTTTGCTTAATACAGCCGACGAGCCTCTTATAAGCTATTTATCAGCTGCACCACAACATAATACTCCAATTCATAATACTTGTTTTTAGTCAAATACAACATATTTTTAAATCGTAATCATACTTAAAAAACATAGAATTTACCGAACTGACTGCGTGAAATAAGTGTTGACATTTGACAACTGTTTTAATGTTTTTTAATAATACAATGTTATAATGAAAAGAGGTCTGAAGTATCACTTTTATTATTTTGTGTTATCGTAAAGTTGAAAGTCGATATCGACATGGTACTCATTCGATAAAAAAAAGAAAATTCTATAATCATGTCATGTCTTATGATGATCTATGGATTTGTTACTATAAGGGATGAAATACATATATCGTACACTATATATTGCTTAAATTTATATACACTTTTCTGTAACACGTTGTATAAGTAACGCTTTCGAAAATAGTCTGTAAGTAAATAAGTTTAAAGGGCTTTTATAGAAAAACTCACATGATAGTAGCGAAGTCGTCATCTAGTAGAATCATATCAGCCGCTTCCTTACACACGTCGGTACCGTTCTTGCCCATTGCTATACCGATATCGGCACGTTTTAGAGCCACTCCATCGTTCACGCCGTCACCTAAAAAATATAAATAAAGTCAATTATATCGATAATTTGTGAAATTTGTCCCACACTTGTATTGAGTAAGGACCTAACCGGACCAAGTCGTGGTACACTTTGCTACAAACCATAGATATAAATTAGATGTCGTATGTGCCAACCTGTGCTGACGAGATATGACGCGCGCGAGTGACAAAACTATCGAAAAAATAATAGTTTTCCTTGCTATTTGTACAGATTGTAGTTTTCAAGTGGTATATTTATGTTCACGCCTGTCCACAAACGTATCATAGTTTAGTCTAGTGCGACGGGATCATTACCCAAATGTCCCCTCCTTCCACATAAAAATAGGGGATAAGCCTATGCCCGTCCGTCAGTGATACAGCAGAGCGATTATGTGACCAGATTTTACATTAACATGATCTCGATTTCACAATTATCGACTGTTGATTACTGTCAACTATATCGATATTAATCGATGTTCGACATAGCATATAACAATCCTATTAAATATTTCTTATACATAAATATCACTCGGTGCCTCGGTAGCGCAGTTGTAATGCGTTCGCGTTACGATTGAGGTAAACGCCGAGGTCTCGGGTTCAATCCCCGGGTCGGGTAAAGTGGTATTAGGTGTTTCTATTACGAAATGCCCGAAAATCAGTATCAGCCCGGAGTCTGGAATTTGTGCCCGGTATGGCGATAGGCTCGCCCCCTACCACATAAGGGACGGAAATACGTTCGGCGAAATGTGGGTGTACTGGGTACACCTCTGCCTACCCCTTTGGGGATTACAGGCGTGAGTGCGTATGTATGTATAAATATCATACCTGTCATGCCAACTATATTGCCGAGCCTTTGTAATGACTTCACTATTGTCAATTTATGTTTTGGTGTCACCCTGTAGAAAACGGACACCTAAAAATAAGAAAAATAAATGTTTGTTAATTATTCCTATCAAGACAATTTTTTTCGTCATTTATGCGATATTTTTAATTAATGCTAGAACACATGTAACGGTTGTTCTGCGTTATATTAAATTACTTACGGTTTCAATAATTCTATCAAGTTCTTCGTCAGACATGGCGTCCAATTGCTCACCAGAAAGAGACTGAGAGTGAAGTACGTCCAATCCAACCATTTGAGCTGTAACAATACAATTAATATTATCAACTGCCTCGGTGACGCAGTTGTAATGCGTATACGTTACGACTGAGGCTGACGCTTGGGACTCCCCTGGTCGAGTAACAGTGATATTGGCGTTTTATTGATGATGATGATGGCCTCCACGACGTGTCCGTCGACGCCGAACCTTGTAGTTCCAGACTAGGTTTTTCGCTGATGTGAGCGAATATGGCTAGCTAGCTCCAATTTGGACTTGAAAGTCCTGTCGCAGGACGCACAGAAAAGTTGCCCTGAAGAGTTGTAGGTGTAAGTGTACACAGTTTTAGGCCTTGCTTTCTGCAGCTGGCGTTTACTGTCAAGATGTTCGAGGCGGGTTTCCTCAAAGCGTGCACATGAACCTTTCACGAATCTTGCGTTTTATTACGAAACGCTCAGTATCAGCCCGGAGTCTGGAATTATGCCCGGTATGGCGATGGGCTCGCCCCCTATCACATCATGGAACGGAGATACGCTCGCAAATTGTGGGTGTACTGGTTACACCTCTGCCTACCTCTTCGTGGATTACAGACGTGAGTGCGAATTTTATGTTATGTTATGATCTGAAATTATTTTAATTTATCTTGTTATTACCAAAATGTTACGAGGCCTTAGGTTAAGCACTATCAAAGTTCAGCAACAAATACAAAAAAAATCTTTTGACTTAATTATATTCACCGAAATTGGCTTAATAATAGTACAAATTGTCACATTTTAAAAATAAAATAATATGTAAGGCTGAACTTTTAGTTATGCTATGTCGTACTTTATTGTTTTTTTTTAATTTGTAATTGATTTCTTTTTAATTTTAGTTTAAAGTTTAATATTTGATTGTTATATACTGTGGCACATGTGGTGGTTGCATTTATCTAGAGTTGCAATTAGTTTTTGTTTTTGTAACGTATGTGGAGAATTTAGAATAACAATTATTGTTAACTCCGTTTAAATAAATAAATAAATAATATTAATAATCCGCCAGAGAACCAAATCATCAAAATTGTCTACAGCGTGGTTCTAGCACTTTAAAAAAGTGTTTGTCAAAGCATGTAATGGATCTGTTAGTAGTATCTCTCTATTCTAAAACAAAGTAACTGCCGCCGCCGCCGCCGCTGTCCAAATCTTGTCACGCTATCTCCTCCAAAACCGCTGTGGGTATGGGGTCGAAACCGATACCAATCGATGCAGAATAATGTGGGGAAGAAAGTAAGATATATATTATTGGAAAATTCCACTTACAATAGGAAGGAGGGGGGGGGGGTTGAACTTTGTATGGAACTTTTTTAATGGAACGGAATACGACTATGAAACTATGCACGAACTTTGCTTATGATTATTAATGAAATATGTGATTCACATTAAGCCAAATTTTATTTGGAAAAGGGGGGAGGAGGGGTTGAACTTACTCACTCACTGATTAATCACGATTTCTCAAAAACAACTAACGCTGGGGTCTTGAAATTTGGCTAGGTGATACTTTGTATAATGGCAAGGCG
Source organism: Mimas tiliae (assembly GCA_905332985.1). Classification (NCBI taxonomy): domain Eukaryota; kingdom Metazoa; phylum Arthropoda; class Insecta; order Lepidoptera; family Sphingidae; genus Mimas; species Mimas tiliae. The sequence continues at coordinate 2,764,884 of HG995249.1, forward strand.
TCCTAAGAAAGGATTTTTGGAAATTCCTATTTTAAGGGGGTAAAAGGGGGGTTTGGATATCGTATGAAACTTTTTAATTAAACGGAATACGACTGTGAAATTAATCACAAATATTGCTTATCATAAATAATGAAAAATGTGATTTTTGTAAAATTCAACTTGCAAAAGGGGGGAAAGGGATTGAACTTAGTATGAAAGTATTTATTTTGACTTTTGAACAATTTGACCGATTGGGGTCATATTCACACCGTACATTTGTTTTGTGGAGACAATGGTTTATAATATATCATCACGCTACGACCCATAGGAGCGGTAAAATTTTAGATACAGGTAGACCAAGACATGGATTAGAACATACAACTTTTATCCCAGAAAAAGACTTTTACGCGGGCGGAGCCGCGGGTACATGCTATGTTAGAAAAAATACTACGGATATTGAAGTAATAGAAAAACACAGATGATAGAAAGTAAGTTAAAAAGTCTTTTTAGTAATAGGGGGACGCTGTAGACAATTATGTTTACAGCAAGACTCGACCGGATCGTTAACACTATCTTACAGAAAACCGATGTAAAGTAGCGGCTTGGTGCTGCGTTTTGTACGGTGAGTGAGATATCCGGAAGCCCAAGTCTTCCTCCCTTTCCCAATCCCTTTCGTTTAAGGTTGGCAACGTGCGTTTGGTTTATTTCCTCTTGGATTTTATACAAAGTGGGAGTAATTCATTCACTTGGTTTCATTCATCGCCCTTAATGTAAGAAACATTTAATTAGAGATCTTGAATTGATTAAATCTTCTTCACAGTAAAACAGTTTTTCACTATATTATTTTTTTAATTTCGTTTGTTTACGTTAAAAACGTCACGTTAATATCACATTGCAATAACAAATATGTGTATGCGAGTAAGCCTTATTAGGGGCTTTTTACGATTAAAATATTCTCTATTAAGACTTTTTACGAGTAAGCCTTATTACTTACTCGTAAAAAGTAAGCGGTCGCGCAGCGAGCCTAGTAGTAAACATACCGACAGCGAGCGCGGTGGGCCTGGCGTCGCCGGTGAGCATCTTGACGTCGACGGCGGCGCGGCGCAGTGACGTCACGGCGGCGCGCACGCCCGCGCGCGGCGGGTCGCACACGCCGCACGCGCCGCAGTACGACAGCGACTCCAGCCGACACCCGCGGCATAATGCTATGGTACGCAGACCTGCACCACACATACACACATACACACACACACATACACATACTAACATTATATTACAACTTATAAAAGAAAAATCGACTGAAGTCATTTAAAATACAGTTATGTGTGTATAAACAATAGCATATACACACAAAATCGTATTTTAAATTTAATCGGGCTCTTTATGACAATACATATATTATCACAAATCATTTTTACACACAAGGTTGTTTACATAGAAACCAGTCTATCTTGAAACCCAATAAACGTTTCTTTTTCGTGCCAGTGTATTAAAAATATGTAAGTGATTATACTACCAAGCTCGATACTATCGATATTATAACTAATATATAAACAAACAATCAACAACTAAATTAATCGATAGTTATCAAAGTATCGAGTAGCCAATATCGAATGTCGACGGCCAAAGTATTTTTTTTAATGAAAGAACGGGCAACGGAGCAAGCGGTTCATCTGATGGTGAGTGATCACCGCTGGCCATAGGCACTATCAATACCTATACTAATATATACTTTCTCTATGTCAATACCATTGTAGCAAACAAAAAAAATTATTATTAATCCAAATGTAACTGTACTCGCGCATGCCTCCGAAACTTATTAAACTATAGCTTCTAGAGATAAGATACTTTAAGGCCACTGTTGAATAACGGGGCTAGCAGCGGAGAGACTGAGTTCGATAAAAATTAAGACGAGAAAATATTGCTCTTTGATATACAGTATAATGAAGACTCGGCCAAGCCGCTACACTCGACTAGTTTTGTTTATCAATAAAAACTTTATATGGAAGGCAATAGGGATAAATTTTAACTGTCATCAACTTCATTGTTTCCGCTATTTACGCTGATCTTTACACTCGAAAACTCACCCATTCGTCCGATGTTGTAAGCCTCTGCTAGGAAGTCGTTTTGTTTCTCTTTAGTCATTGGTGCATAGTTGCCGCCGCTGTCGATGTACTGGGTACAAAGAGGCAACACTTTCTCAATAGCTCCCTTTACAAAGAACTCCTCTTTGAGGCTATCGGAGAACTTCGGAGCGCATTTGACCACCATCATTTTCGTTTCGGAACTGTAAAAAATAAACAAAAATGACATTTATTTCAAACTGCGGAGTATATTAAGTATGTTTATATACCATAATCGATTAGTAGTAAATATTTTTTATGAAAAGTAAGCGATAATATTGTAATTATTATTAACATACACAACAAAGGACCAGACTCCGACCTTCACGCATGTTAAACCATTTAAAAACAATTTAAAGCATTTATTTTTCTACACCTAGTTACCGCTTCATTGAATGTGTGGTAACATAATTTTTGTTTGAAATGAGTGATTTTAATTTGGGCTTTAAATTGAACTGACAATGACCCACATACGGGTATTTGAGTGGTCCTTCGAGCCGGATATGTTATATCCGTCACTATCGACTTACATACCTCGTATGTAAGACTATATGGTGTGGTACCATCGCTTTATGTATCTCTGCAACCAAGCAGCAGTATGTGATCTTCCACCTGCCCCTATCCCACTCTCAGTAGGGTTAGCGCAACATGCTTATTAAAACATGTTACAGAAAGATTTGGCTTGTATGTTTTACGACCAGCCTGCCTGACGTCAACCCCACTAACGAGAAAACACCCAGACCCGAAACATGATATTTGTGGATTACACAAACATTTATCTCGGTGCGGGAATCGAACCCGCGGCCTCTCGCTTCACAGCCGGCTACTCGCGGACTCACGGACGCCGTATGTGATAGCAGTATGTGATATTGAACATTAAAGCCAGGGAAACTACTGGGAATTATGTTACCTAATATCTTATGACTCTAGAGGACGAGTGCAGTCCAGTGCCATGCAAATACTTTGTGATTCAATATTTTATGTAGTGTTCCTCCTGTTTATGGACAGGCTTTCGACGAGCGACATGCTCGTTTCGTGATTCAGGCTAATAATAAATAAAAGCTACAATACCCACTTGAAAGGTATCTCCTGCAGCCTCGTGTACTGTTCCCTGAGATCAGTGAGTCCGTACTTCATGGCGCATGCGACGAGCGCGCCCTCTGTGGGCTGACCGTACAGCACGTCGTCGCGGATCACCGCGTTGTTGCACAATACGGCCACCTGTTATCATAAAAAATAAACACACACATAAAAAGACTGCCTCGGTGGCGCAGTTGTAATGCGTTACGATTGAGAGCAACGCTGAGGTCTCGGGGTCGATCCTCGGGTCGGGTAAAAGTGGTATTGGGTTTTTCTATTACGAAAAGCTCAGTATCGGCCTGGAATTTGGAATTTGTGCCCGGTATGGCGATAGGCTCGCCCCCTATTCACATAAGGGACGGAGATACGCTCGGCGAAATGTGGGTGTACTGGTTACACCTCTGCCCACCCCTTCGGGAATTACACGCGTGAGTGCGTATTATGATACAATGAAGAATTTTATTATAAAAATGATGAAAAAACTCTACAAACGTATAATACGTACAAGTATACAAAACACCACGGTTGTTGTGATGCCTTTTCTTAAGCTTTGTACTACGCATGCGCGCACAACTGTATAATGCTTCCTATCTCATTTTCTCCCACGTTAAATATTATGAATTGATGTGTCTGTCTCTTTTTTGTTTTATCGACTTTCAAATCACAACGATGCTAAAGAAGTTTTCACTTCAAAAGAGAGTACCTCCAGCATGGTGTTGACGCCCATGCGCGCGACGTCGAGGTCCCGGCCCTTGTACGCGCGCAGCTGCACGTCGCCGCGCGCGCTGTACCCCGCGCCCGACACCTCCGCGATGTGTCCGCCTGACGTCGATATTGTCGTCACTGTCATCTCGTTCTGCGTCAATGTGCCTGGAAACGTTCTTATGTTTACGCGAATATTACACATTATTCAATTCGGCGCGTTTTTTTTAAATTTATTTTTATGTATATACATCGATTTCTCCGCCAATTGTGGACCGATTTTGTTGGAAAAAATATTTCACTCGATACAATTTAGCTGCGATGTGGTCCCATATAAATTTGGTTAAGATCTGATGACGGAGTACGGAGAAAAAAAAAAAAACTCCTCAACGGACAACAGTACACTCGTCGCGATTGTGTAATATGTATTGGAATTTACATACTATTGCTTGAAGTCGGTTTCTAAGTTTTGTTAAACGTTATGTTATTTTAGTCCCCACGTTTCGAAAGCAAGGAGAATGGAATTTCTGTACATTACAATCGCATAATTCTGTAAAACAATGTCTGGACATTAAAAGAGGCCATAACCCATGAGTTTGTTTCGGCATATCTTCTCATGGCTAGCCCCGAAATGCCGTCGTAAATGTAATATAGCATAAAAAATTATTGGCATGTAAAAATTATATTTATGATACAATTTTGGTTGATGAAATATTTATTTCAGGCCTGAGTATTGCGAGACCAAAAGTCTCTTGTAGTTCTTGATACCCAGGACATAAGACAAGGTCAGGACTATGTGTGTGACTTTTGGGTATATTTATTGATTGATAAACAAAAGCCAGTGAAATTACTGAGCAATGTAAGACTTAACACCTTATTATGCCACGAGATATTGATCGCGATGCAGTGCCATGCAGTATTTTGTAATTCAAAATTCGGAGTGATGTTGATACTATTTATAAGCAGGCGTGACACTTACCATCAGGCAAGCGACTTGCGGGTATCGTCATTCAAAAATGAAACGAAATGAAATAGTTATATTAATCATGTAGGGAATTAAAATAGCGCTTATGACAAGTCAGTACAAAATAAAGAAACTTATGTATAGAAATCATATCAACTAATGTATACGTATAACATACATAGCATGGGTGTTTGGTCAGCGCCACGTGTGCGGCGGGATGGACAATCCATGCGGATAAGTCCAAGTGGAGTGCCGATCCCCTACCGCCGGTATACCTGGGCAACGGCGAGCTACTCCCCCTAGGGGGTCTAACTCACAGTTGGCAAAGAACCTACCTAATAACCGGAATTTGGTCCGAAGAGGCTTCACCAGTGACCTGTGGCTATGTAGCAACAAAGGACTGGTAGGTTGTGACCTGAGGGCGAGTCAGACCTACCTCTCTGTCAAGGAGAGGTATGAGCCCACCTACGTCTTGTGCCGTGCGTAGTTGAGCGCCGTATGGGGGGATAATGGAATCCTGGAGGGTTGAGTCTACCATAGATCGGGTTGTTGTTATCTGTGGGGACAACACGCCCTCTTTGGTCCGGCATTCCATCCTAAAAGGCAGCCTCAGGAATAGCCAGCCTGAGGTAACCGATAGCAAGTACCCCTTAAGGGTCGCAGGCGAGGGTTGCAGAGTTATGGGGTGCACAGTCGGCGGAGCGCGGAGCCTATGGCGAGTACAGGTCAAATCCTCAGCCTGACAACCATAGCCCTCCTCGCACCGTGCGGACTCGCTGCATCTCAGATTCTGGACCCTATACTCTCCGGGGTAGGTCCTGGTGCTCGAATGAGCATCCCCACTTGCGGGCTCTCAGGAGGGTGGGACGCCACTGGAGAATGAAGTTTTTACGAAGGCCGCTGCTTCGAAAGAAGCGCCCTACATCACCGTCGAACGGGTTGCGGCTTCCAAGGAAGGTCAACAACCAACAACCTCCACTGCTCTCGCCCCCTCGGGGGCTGATGAGCAGATCTGGCAGGTAGCCCAACAGAAGAACCTGGAAGGTCCCGGCAACTCCTGCCGTAGTTTGTATGCGGGAGTCGTGCGTTCCATGGCCCTATACGGTTGTCCCGTTTGGGCCGGGTCCCTGAACGCCCGCTGTGTCACTCTACTGCGTAAGCCGCAGCGCTTAGTGGCACAGCGCATCATCAGAGGCTACCGCACGGTCTCCCATGAGGCAGCCTGCCTGTTGGCGGGTACTCTCCCTTGGGAGTTGGACGCCCAGCACCTCTCGTCTGCGTTCTTTTGGCGAGAGGGGGCGTCCCAACGTAGAGAAAGATTGGCTCCGAGGGAGATTGCGGACCGATTCCGCAGAGCCACCGTGGAGGAGTGGCATGCCAGGCTGGAGAGCCCAATTGCCGGTGTGAGGACTGTCGCGGCAGTGCGTCCTGTCCTTGACGAGTGGTTAGACAGGCGCCACGGTGCGCCCACATTCCGGCCGACACAGGTGCTGACGGGCCACGGGTGTTTCGGCTCGTACCTGTGTCGCATAGCCGGAAAAGAGGATTCCGCCGTGTGCCACCATTGTGGCAACTGCCGCGAGGACACGGCACAACACACCTTGGAGGAGTGTCCAGCCTGGAGTGACGAGCGCAGCGCTCTCAGAGCAGTCGTCGGAGGAGATCTGTCGCTGCCGGCCGTGGTGTCGCAGCCGGAGGTCTTGGCGGGAGGTTTTGCGAGTGCGTCATCTCGCAAAAGGAGAGCGCCGAACGGGATCGTGAGCAGAACGATCCCGCGCGCCGCCAAAGGAGACGTAGGAGGCGCCGGGTAGACGACTGACCGGCGTCTCCCGCCCTGTGGAATGGGGGCGTTTGGAGAATTCCACCACGGTATCCCCTGCCTGTCGTAAGAGCCGACTAATTGGGGCCATCAGGGGTCGCGGGCGCGCAGCCGGGGGCTGTCGTAGCGCCTATTATGGTACTCTCGTACATGCGACCCCGGGATGGACGGCAGCACGGGTGGTCGGCCTCGTGTCTGCCGTTGACGCCGAGGGCGTCCTTCGGTGCGCGGGGGCTTCTGAGCCCCCCCGACAAGGAGACGGGCCGCTAGGCGGCACCGCGCAGGGGCGGTTCCGGTAGCAATCCTTAGATATAGCTAAGGATACCCCGGGGCCGCTCCACATGCGCCGAAGAAGGCCACCGCGGGGTTTTAGTTGGTATGCCGGTGTAGGTTGTATATAGTGTTAGGGACTCGGCCCAGCGGTCGCTCGGATTTAACATCTCTCCCGGGCGGCTTAACGCTGGGTCGTAAGACCGGTGAACCCAACATAACCGTTCCGCCTTCCCCCGGGGCGGGGCGGTAGCAATAATTCGATATCCCCGAGACAAAAAAATATATAAAAAAACGGTGCCACATCCGGATGCACGTTTAACAAAGCGCCTGCTATCCTTAGACAGGACATCCCTACGTATAATCGTAGACAATATTACAGGACACTGCCCACTTAACAAACATTTATATGTTCTAGGTGTAACCGACAGCCCCCTATGTAGGGGATGTCTGTCGGCTGATAAAACAGCTTCACACGTCATCCTGGAATGTGAAGGTGTAGCTACACAACGGGCGGAAATCCTCAACACACCGAGGTCACTCCGAGAAGCCTGTGGAGACACCAGGAGGATCCTGCGCTTCTTGTCGGAGTTAGGCTGGCTAGATCTCTAGCCGGCACAAACTTCACGCACAATGGCCCGACACTCAACGGGCTAAGTGCGGAGAAAAGGAGCCCACAATCAAATCAAATCAAATCAAATCAAACATACATAGCATCATCAAAATACACTGGGCATCTATAATATCAAAATATAAAAAGCTCACCTGTCTTATCGCTGCATATAACGTTGACACAGCCTAATGTCTCTACTGTGGGTAGTTTCTTGACAATGGCGTTCCGTTTCGCCATACGCATCACGCCTAATGCCAGCGTGACAGTCACCACGATGGGAAGACCTGAGAAAGATCATCAAATATCGTTATATTTGAGACGTGTCTCTCCCTCTTGATGTAAGTGGTATCGGCATGTTATTGTCTTACAGACATGATAAAACAATATCGATATATTGATATTATTTCTTTAACTTATCGATATTTTAGGCGATATATTTTAACTTGATATATCAAGTATACATTTTTAAAATAGAATGCCATAAAACATCGTTCAAGTCAAGTTGATATATCGATATTTTTTATCGATATCTCAAACTCAATATCGATACTTTTAATAAATATCGATACTTTATTTGCAATTTGATGTACCTATTGTACTCTGCTATCCAAGAATAAGTATAATTAGCATGCAACCCACTGCTTTGTCTATTTCTGTTAACAAATAAGTGTATAAGCACCAGGCACGATTGAGCGAGCGTACTCGTCCCGTCATCTAGGCGAATATTAAAATAGTTGCAAGTTAAATTCCTTTTTTTATTGTTATTTCCCAATATGACTAGGATGCAATGCCTGAAATATATTATTTTAATATTATAATGTACCATACCTTCAGGTATAGCTGCGACGGCCAGACTGACTCCTATAGTGAACATGTCCTGGAGTTTCTTGCCCTGCAGCCAGCCAGCTACCATGATGAATCCGATGATGCAGAAGGAGTACAGCGACAGTTGACCGCCGAGGGCGTCCATTGATTTTTGTAATGGTGTCTTCGGAGATTCCTCGGCTTGCATCATGCGGAATATGTCGCCGAATTCTGAACGTTCGCCGGTCGATACCACTATACCCTGGATGGTAAAATATTTATGTTATAGTACTCAATTTGTTAGGTGGTAGGTCTGGATAGGTACCACAGCTTTGTATATTTCTGCCACAAAACCCGCTGAAGCACTGTTGTGTATCGATTTAAAGGACATTGAAGCCAGTGCAATAACTAGACATTGTGAAACTTGACATCTTACATCTCGGGAAGATAAGCGCGAAGCTTTTTAATTCAAAGTTTTCAATAGTGTTGCTATTGTTTATGGGCAGCTGTGACGCTTACCATCAGACGAGCGACCTGCTCGTCTCGTCAATTGAGTTATATAAAAAAATAATCGTGGAATTGAAAATGAATCTGTTATGGTGCATCTAATCGGCAGCATTCTAGGTACACTATCGTCATTGTGAGTCACATGCAACTTGTTAGATTAGTTATTTATTTTAAATTGTACATCACCTGTATTTTATTGCATGTTTTCGTGATAACAATAAAAAGTTTATTTCTTTCTTTCTTTAAATAACTGGCCAACTTCAATAATCATTATTGTATTTGGTATAATTGACAGGCATTTCAAAAGAATTATTTAAAATGTGGGTAGTTATTTGTTTACAACGCTGGCGATTACACTTTACGGGTATCTTCAGTACTATTTACAGACAACTTTAATATAAATTTAGCACAAATAGACAGCTCAAGATTAACGGAATTCGAATCCACATGGTTTATTACAAAATATGTTATCACTCACCTTAGCATTCCCACATCTAACGAGGGTCCCCATGAACGCGATGTTATCCTTATTCACCCGTCCGGCGGCCGCTTTATTGGGCAAAACGTTTTTCATAGCCGGCTCTGTCTCCCCTGTGAATGATGACTCATCGATCGCGAGGTCCACAGACTCGTATAGTCTCAGGTCTGCCGGGACACGGTCTCCAATGTTCAGGTGTACGATATCGCCTGGGACTAGATTGCGAGCGAGGAAGTGTTCCAGATTGTCTTCGCGTACGCTACAATACAAATTAACGATTATTCAACGACTGCCTCGGTGGCGCAGTTGCAATGCGTACGCGTTAAGATTAAGCTAACGCTGAGGTCTCGGGTTCGATCCTCGGGTCAGGTAAAGTGGTATTGGGTTTTTCTATTACGAAATGCTCAGTATCAGCCCGGAGTCTGGAATTTGTGCCCGGTATGGCGATAGGCTAGCCCCCTATTACATTATGGGACGGATACGCTCGGCGAAATGTGGGAGTACTGGTTACACCCGTGCCTACCCCTTCGGGGATTACAGGCGTGAGTGCGTATGTATGTATCAACTACTATTTGTGAGTTGGAAATTTGTTTGTTAATCACAATTTAACGGCTGAACAGTTTTGGATTTATTTTGGCACATTCGTAGGTCATAACCTGGATTAGGACATAGACTACTTTTTATACCGTGCGAAGCCGCGAGCAAAAGCATGTGTTAGTAAAAATGTGAAAAAATTATATATTTTAAACGATGAAAATAAAATAATTAGGTAATTACTTCGTTTTATCAACTAGGTATCCACTAGGGGTAAGATTATCTTCAAAGTCTGGGTGTTATGAGACCGACCGTCAATGGGTGTTGTGGGACCGCATTTCCCTCATAGTTCTTAATACCCATGTTACAGGTTAACCTAGTGTAGGGTCTCCACTATGTGTATGACTGTTGGGTGTATTTATTTAAGTTATCAATCAAATAATCAGTTCTTACCAGTTGCATGTCGGCGGCACGAGTTTGTTCAGTTCCTCAAGTGACTTCTCGGACCTGTACTCCTGCACGAACGCGACGGTCACCACGATGATGATCGCCACCGTGATCGATATGGCGTCGTCGAACTGCTGCATACATATGCTGACCACTGCTGAACCTGGAGACAACGAAACGGGATATTTGAGTTGATTGATTACGATGTGTGAACTCTCGTGTTTGAGAATGACACTTGACGACGAAGCGACGAAGCAGACGACGAGCAGATCGCTCGCCTGATTATAAGCTTGTCGATAAAAACGTAGCAACACCCCCCATAATACATACTCACGCCTGTAATCCCCGAAGGGGTAGGCAGAGGTGTAACCAGCACACCCACATTTCGCCGAGCGTGTCTCCGTCCCACGATGTGATAGGGGGCGAGCCTATCGCCATACCAGGCACAAATTCCAGACTCCGGGCTGATACTGAGCATTTTCGTAATAGAAAAACTCATTACCACTTTGCCCGACCCGGGGATCGAACCCGAGACCTCAGCGTTGGCCTCAATCGTAACGCGTACGCATTACAACTGCGCCACCGAGGCAGTCATAACTATTAATTATATAGTCAATAGTACTACACTGTGCTTATCATCAACTTTGGTCATTTTCATTAACTATTTTAGTTTGATTCACCACATAGATCGCATAAATGAGCCAATCAGAATACAGTTTGAAGGGTGGGGTAAAAATAACTCAGTTTGATTGGTAAAAGTAGCAACCGGACATGTGGGTCACCTGATGTTAGGTGATCACCGCCGCCCATGGGAGCCTATCATACCAGCAGAATCGTCGATGCGTTACCGGCTTTCGAGGAAACAGAAGGCTCTTTTCTTGAAGATTTCCTATGTCATGAAAGTAGAGTTTTTATAAATATGTATATCGTATTTCGTTTCGGTTCACGCAATTTAAATTTCTATTTGGCAACGTTCACATTATGTTTTCATCTCGAGCTGGTAATTTTTGAACTGGAAATGTTCTCACACTCCAGAGAAACATTTATTTTATAACAATTTTGTTTAGATTTAAAAAATATACTCTCAAACACTCACATACATAAACATCCGAAAGTTATTATTAAACTGCGATAAATTCCGGTAAGTAAATTAGAGATTCCAGTTTAGATACCTCACGTCTATTTGTTATATACAACGCAATTACTAGACGAGCTGGTTGCTCGCCTGATGGTATGTTATTTTTTTATTGCCTGCCCATAAACAATAGCACACCACTCAGAATTTTAAATTACAAAGCACTTCATGGCACTGCAATGCGCTATCATTCGGAGATGTTAAGTCTCATAACGCCTAGTAATTGTACTGGCTTCAATGTCCTCCAGACCGAAACACAACAGTGCTTACACACTGCTGCTTGGCGGCCGAAATAGACAAAGCAGTGTTACCTACCCAGACGGCCTCTTGCATACGAGAGACTATCTAGCAAAACTTCCTGTAACGCAGAACGATTGGGCAGAATACAGAGAGCACTTCACTGACATGACATTTCACTGAGCTTATTTCCGTCCCATTGTGTTGTAGGGGGCGAGCCTATGGCCATACCGGTAGCAAAATCCAATCCCAGACAACCCATGTGTGATTTTTCGAATCGAAAGCTCTAATACAAATTGTGATTGTATGTCCTGGGATTCGAACCCGGGACCTTGCTACTACTCAGCCTTAGGAGGCTAGCACTAGACCAATCCGGTACACAGGCTATTGTAAACAATAGAAAATTACACGATGAAAAGATATCAAGGATGGAAATTTTTAGAGTGATAGAGCCAAAAGAGTCTACAGTGTGAATGGGCCGGGTCGTTACCACTGTCTCACAGAAAACCGACGTAAAGTAGCAGCGTGCTGCTGCGTTTCGTACGGTGAGTGCGATATGCGGAGGCCCAAATCCCCCTCCCCTTCCCAATCCCTTTCCTTTAAGGTCCTTATATATTTGGAAAAAGCGTCGAATCGAGAACCTCTTCAGTTTTTATTACCGGTCAAAAACAACACCCAGAGTATAATTATAGAGATTACATGAACGAAATTCACGGATGTTTCTTATAACATCCTTAATGTTTGATGTTGATCAGTCGATGGCAACCGCAAGTAAATCGCTATTGTTATCACAGTACTGCGTATATTATTAATACACGCATACGTTTTGAGTTTACACAACTTCATTAAAACAATCGGGGAGTTCACATTTATTGTCATACATACATACGCACTCCCGCCTGTAATAAGGGGTTGGTAGAGGTGTAACCAGTACACGCACATTTCGCGGAGCTTATTTCCGTCTCTTGATATGACAGGGGCACGATTCCAAACTCCGGGCTGATACTGAGCATTTCGTAATAGAAAAATTCAATATGACTTTAACCTGACCCGGTGGTCCAACCCGAGACCTCAGCACAGCAGTCCTACCGCGTACGCATTACAACTGCGCCACCGAGGCAGTCAAAGTGATTAGTTCAAATATTATAGAAATAGGTACAAAATTAAACACATAAGCTATGGCTACTGACTAGCAAGTATTCAGACAACTGGAGATTTGGACAACTTGCGTCAGAGAAGATTATTTTATTTTCAAATTCAGATTATTTTCAAAGAGTTATGTATTACTGTAATTTATTAAGATTGTATAATTATACATTGTCTGCGCATGCGGTCTTTGTTGGTAGCTGGTTTAGGATCTGGGTGTTGTGGGACCGCAAGTCCCTCGTAGTTCCTGATATCCACGGTACAGGTTAACCTAGTGTGGGGTCAGGACTATGTGTGTGACTGTTGGGTGTATTTATTTATTCCGAGCTTTTGCTCGCGGCTCCGCCCGCGTCAATAGACTTTTCCGAAATAAAACGTAGCCTATAACCATCTCCAGGGTCCCATCTATCTCTACATTAAAATTCATCAAAATCGGTTCAGTGATTTAGGCGTGAAAGCATAGCAAACAAATACATTTTTTTTTTTCATAAAAAGTATCCTATGTTACTTCTTATACCTCCAAGAATATGTGTAGAAAGTTTCATGATGATCGGTTAAGGTAGTTTTCACGTGAAAGCGTAACAAACAAACTTACATTCACATTTATAATATTAGTAAGTATGAAGTATGATTTATGATCGAAGAAAAACTGTTCAGACGTTTATTAGCTACAGATATTTGTCTAATTGACGTCGGGGATGTTTAACGGTGAAGTCATAATATTCTGGCTCAACAAAATTACTATGATAAAACTTCATATTTCCACGCAAGATCAGACGATTCAAATTTGATACATTACGGCATCAACACTTCGTACACACGACTGACATGCACTGCTACTTCATACGTCATACAACGAAAAAAAAACTAGCCTCAATGCCAAGTGTAAGTCGCGGCAACCGTGACAATGACCTGGCGCTTTGCAGCTCAAACGAGATTCCACCTAGGCCAATAATAGGTACGTATATATGTTTATGGTATATGTTTTATTTAATCCCATGTTGTGCGACATCTACTGGAAGCAGTGACGTAACGAATGTTGTGCAGTGCGATAAATGTACGAGTAGGTTTTTTTATAGCATAGGCAAACGTGCAAGTCGGTCTTGGCCTTTGGCCTTTGTCTTTGGCCGAAAATTAGTAAAAAAAAAGAGAATATACTATACCTATTTAAAATGGAATAAGTAAGGATAAGCGACGAAAGTTATATTGTAGGTGGTACTAAGAAAGTAGGATAATATCAAGATTAATTTGAGATTTGTCAGTGGACCCAAATGGTTTTGGTTTTGGTTTGAGCACCTTCTTCTCAATTACATATCAATGTTTTATTTATACTGAATGACGTCAAAACCACAGCTTAAGTTGATAAATGCTTATAGCAAAAGACGATGAAAGTTAAGAGTCAAGAGGATCTCAGTACGACTGAGTGAACGGAATTCTGAGAACTTAGAGTCACAAACTACAAAGCTAGTTATTTATAAATTATTAAATTAATTCTGGTCTGGTCTGGCCCTTATTGGTCTAGTGGCAACCTACTTAGGCCTAGATATCGTGAGGTTTCGGGTTAAAATCCCAGGCCTTCAATACAAAAAGTTTTAACAAAACTTAAAAACCGACTTCAGTTTTGTAAAAACTTATTTTGTTTTCCAATTTTGAAATGTAGGTACAGCTTTGGCATGCAAATTCCAATACAATAACCCATTCGCGACGAGTGTACCTACTGTTGCCCATTGAGGAGTTACACCGTATCTACTCCGTCATCAGATCTTAACCAAATTTATATGGGACCATATCGCAGCCAAACTCTATAGAATGATATCTTTTTCAAGAGAATGCACTCACGATTGGGGGAGAAATAAATTTACATAATAAAGCAAAAACATAATATACGCGCCGAATTTACAATCTCCTCCTTTTTTAAGTCTGATAAAAAGAGAAATATAAATACGAATTGAGATCCTTTGAGGCGAGAATTGAGACGTTTTCTTTTTAATTTTACCTTTTTAATTTAAAAAATAAAATCAGCATTACAATACTAATGGAAATTCGCACCAAAACAATATTCGATTTTTTCCTCCAAGCAGACGCATGTAGATGTACAATCAGAGATTTATTTAAAGTGCACTGACATGAATATACGTCATTTTACCGTTACATACTTCGAAAAAAAATACTGGTTTATAAAATTAACTCCATTATAAACAGTGATTTTTTTTAATGAATGATGGTTTTGAAAATCATATCTTGCAAATAATTACAGAAATCCAAATTTTTGTTTGAATTTACTATTTATAGTATGCGACCGAGGCGGAAAAATTGCACATTAGTAATCTATGATTACTGTGTGTATTAAGAATAATACACATTTTAAATACAAAATTCCATCCAATTACATAAAGAATTGCTCGTTTAAAGTATAGTATATGAAATGAAATGAAAAGAAATAGTTTATTAATCATGTAGGCAATTCAAATAGCGCTTATGACAAGTCAGTACAAAATAAAGAAACTTATGTATAGAAATCAATATCAACTAATGTATACATAACATACATAGCATCGTCAAAATACACCTGGAGGCCAATTCTCGTAATTTTAAATGTTCAAAATAGCATTCCGATGTAGTCTCAGCGTCAAGAAAGTTGCAAATGGCATTATCTTAAACCAATAATCAACGTCAAATGTGAACATAGATCGTAATGTGATTGAATGTAGAATAAAAGTTGACTGAAGCCAAAACGGTATAATGCTACTGCTAATGCTAGGTACATTTGACGTTGATTATTGGTTTAAGAGAATGCCATTTGCAACTTTCTTGACGCTGAGACTAGATCGGAATGATATTTTGAACATTTAAAATTACGAGAATTGGCCTTCAGGCAATTACACTAAATTGTTTATTTGACTATGTGTATATCTATATGACTCTACATAGAGGTAGATAGGCATGCAAGTTAAATTAAACATAAAAACGTTATCTAGTGCGCATATCCTTTGAAACTCGTTCCAGCGTAAACTATACGTCCAAGTTACAAGCGATTGGCGAGTAAATATTTTGCGAAATTTCTGCGCAAGATACAACACTGCTTACACACTGTTGGTTGGCGGCAGAAGTAGACAGAGCGGTGGTACCAACCCAGACGGCATCTCGCATACGGGAGACCTGCCACCTTGTAAAAATTGGCGTTACTGCCGCCCATGGACTGCAGCAATGTCAGAGCACAGCCAAGCTGCTGCCTATCATTAAAACTAACTTTTTTTTATTAGCTCGAGTGACGAAACGAGCCGGTAGCTCGCATGATGGTAAACGTCACGCCTGCCCACAAACAGAAGCATCACCACACAGAACTTTGGATTACAAAGCACTGCATGGCATTGTAGTGCGCTCGTCACCCCGAGACATGAGGTGTTAAGTCTCATAATGCCCAGTAATTTCACTGGCTTCAATGTCCTTCAAACCGGAACAAAACAGTGCTTGCATACTGCTACTTGGCGGCAGAAATAGACAAAGCCGTGGTACCAACCCAGACGGCCTTTCGCATACGAGAGACCTACCACCTTGTAAATAATTGACCATACATCGGCCAACGTAAAAAGACTTCTCTGTCGTTTTTAATACGGCCGGTGAGATTTCAGTAGGACACCAAATAACCTCTTTCCACCAATCTCTTTACCTTTCATTAAAAGCAACAAATCTACGATTCTTGTGGCTTTGTAGGTGTTCAAGAGCCGGATGATCACCATCAGGTAACCCATTTGCTCATTATCTTTTTCACTATTTTTTTTAGCATAGGCCGGCTAACGAGCAAGTGGGACACCTGTAAGTGGTTATTATTATAAATAACCTAATCGTTTAACACCCACGACACCAATTAGAAAAACAAATGTTATTCGAAATTGCTGAACGAATTTTCTTTAAACATAAACTAAGAACAGCATCAGCTTTGAAACAAAAATAGGGCATTCAAATCGGCATCCATCCATTGTTTAGGCACTACGGACAGACAGATACACAACAGATGAAATTTATTATAACACCGCTTTTTTGTCGATGGTTAAAAACGGCTCAATTGAAACATCGCCAGTCTCACGCAACTCGACCCATGGCTCTGTAATTACTTATTCTTCGAACGTTTTACCTCTAAGCGACATGTGTTCTGGATAACTCCGCCAAGTCTAGATAAAAATGAACATTCGGTTATTTTATTATAACGGCTCGGGGGACAACGAACTATTGGAAAGTATTTAACTAGTATATATTACCAAAAATGTACGATATGTGGATTTGCCGAAAGAAAGAATTTGACATTTACTATATTACATACTCGTACATACGGACTCATGCCTGTAATCCCCGAAGCGGTAGGCAAAGGTCTAACCAGTGCACCCACATTTGCCCGAGCTTATGTCCATTCCATGAAATAGGAATAGGGGGCCAGCCTATCTCAACCTCCGGGCTCATACTGAGCATTTTGTAATAAAAAAAAACAATAGCTCGTTTACCCGACTCGGGGATGGAAACCGAGACCTCAGCACGGCAGGCGTACCGCGTAAGCATTACAACTGCGCCAGCGAGACAGACCGAAATATTGGACTAGTTGCCTACCTCTTCAGGGATACAGACGTGAGCTTATGAGGAAACAAATGCTCAACCTAAAGTTACTCAGGATTGCAAATGCACAGCCGTCGTTCTGCCAATAAATTTTAAAACGCAAATTGATTTGTTTATAGCTTCAAGGACAATGCGATAGTCACGCTTGTGTCGGTCACGTATTAGAAAAATAAATTTGTTAAATAACATACTGATATTTTACATACATACATACGCACTCACGCCCGTAATCCCCGAAGGGGTAGGCAGAGGTGTAACCAGTACACCCACATTTCGCCGAGCGATATTTTATTAATGAAGTTAAAGTATAAGTCGCAGAAAGGAAGGTATTTAGATAATATTAATCTTTTTCCACCTGTCTTTATTCCAATCGCAATGGGGTCGGCGCAACATACTTTTTTTAACACATGCTACAGAAAGATTTAGTTTGTACTTTTTGGACTTGCTTGGCGTCAACCCCTAGTTCTACCTAGTTCTAACCCCGAAGTATCTAGACCACGACAAACCTCCGTGACGCAGTGGGCGATAAGCCGGCATTGAAGCGAGAAGCCGCAGGTTCTATTCCCGCACCGAGACATATGTTTGGGTGATTCACAAATATTTGGTTCTCCCCAGAGGGGTTGACGTCAGGGAGGCGACCTGTCGTAAAAATTACAAGCCAAATCTTTCTATAGTATGTTGCGCCAAACGCACTGCGAGTGGAATAAGGGCAGGTCGAAGAAGGAGTTGTCGAAAAGTATCGTGATTAAGGGGGGGGGGGGGGGGGGGGCTTCGGCATCTTTCTTGTTTAACAGCCTCCGGGTAAGTAATTGTCCTTGAAATTTAAACGATAATGGCAAAAGTCAATTCATTCGTTCTGCTTTATTTGCACTCATTCGATGGAAAGATTTCGATTAAAATTAGCGTGAGATTAAATGATACAGCTGAAATCAATTCAACAACTTGTACACACACCTAGACCTATGGCTGGCTATAATGAAATTGACACATATTTATTTATACTTAAACTCATGCCTGTATTTCCGAAAGGGTCGGCAAAGGAGCAACTAGTGCTGCACCCTCGTTTCGCCGAGCTTATTTCCGTCCCATGATGTGATAAGAGGCCCCAGGTAATGCCGATGCACAAGATGTTCACTATACCCTAAAAGGCACCTCGCAGGCTAAGCTTTGTATAGCTTTGTATTCTGGAAATTCTTCCCGAGTGGTAGCGCCACGCTGTAGACAGTTCTGTCTACAGCATGAATGGGCCAGCTCGTCCGGGTCGTTACCACTTACTCACAGAAAACCGGCGTAAAGTAGCAGCTTGCTGCTGCGTTTCATACGGTGAATGAGATATCTGGAGGCCCATATTCCCCTCCCCTTCCCAATTCTTTTTTTTTTCATTTATTTTGGCAACAAACAGTCATTTTTTACAAATTATATAAATTTACATGAAACAGCATATTTACAAAAGACCTATAGTGCCGAAAAGATAATTGACAAACACATAAAATATTGAAACTTAGCATAGCTAGACACGGTTAAACACCTGTTAGATAATGTATATATGTAGGTAGGATATCGTTTACATTTAACTAAATGGTTACAATAATGCTTGCTTTAATTTTCGTTTTAGACTATCAAGAGGTGTGTTAAAGATATCAATGTTGGGAAAGTCTTTGTTGTATATGCAGGTGGAACGATATATAAAAGTATTACGTGTATATGTTTTATAAAATGGTGGAGGAACAAAAAGTGGCAATGAACGTGAGGAACGCACCGGGAGACGAGCACTAACTGAGAAGTTTATATTGGCTAAAAGTGGTGACGAATCAATTAATGAATTTAAGATTTTAAACAAAAACACAATGTCATACATCTTACGCCTGTTGTGAAGAGATAGTAGATTATGTCTACGCAGAGCTTCAACGTATGATTCAACTACACCGTCGATACGATAATTGAGCGACTGTAAAAACTTTTTTTGGACTTTTTCAATTCTGTTTATATGCACCTGATAACAAGGACACCAAACTGTGCTACAAAAATCTAGTATTGATCGAACAAATGAAAAATAAAGAATTTTGAGAGTGATTGCATTTTTGAAAGGTTTACTAATTCTCAAGATAAAGCCTAAACTACGAAATGCCATGGCTACTATGTGGTCAATGTGACAATTAAAGGATAATTTCGAGTCCATAATCAATCCTAAATCTCTAATAGTAGAAACTCGTTTAAGAACTGTGTTATTGATACTATATCCAAACTCAACTTTATTAATTTTACGTGTGTACGTTATAATAAAACAATTATTATATAATTATTATATAATATAATAATTCCTTAATTATCCCTTTCCTTTAAGTTCGGCAACGCGCCTATGATTATTTTAGTATTGTGCGCGTACATTGGTGGAGATCACTTACCATCAGGTGACCCACTTGCTCGTTTGCCGGCCTATACTATAAAAATGACTCGCACTCACCTAGCAACAGTAGTATGAGCGGATTCTGGAATTGCTCGATGTACTTCTTCCACAGCGGGTCCTGTTCCTTCACCTGGAACTCGTTGGCGCCGACGAAGTTCATGCGGTCGTTCGCCTCGCGCCATGACAACCCTCGGCGCACGTCCACGTTCAAGCGTTCTGCCACCTGGTGATGGAAGATTTAATATATTGTTTTCCGAATATAATGAGCGTATTATTTATTCAAAACTTTATATTTACTGGGGTGGCGCAGTTGTAATGCGTACACGTTACGACTGAGGCCAACGCTGAGGTCTAGGGTTCGATCCCCGGGTCGGATAATGTGGTATTGGGTTTTTCTATTACGAAATACTCAGTATCAGCCCGGAGTCTGGAAATTTGTGCCCGGTATGGCGATAGGCTCGCCCCGAAATGCCCAGCCGGCGAAATGTGGGTGTATTGGTTACACCTCTGCCTACCCCTTCGGGGGATTACAGGCGTGAGTGCGTATGTATGTAAAACTTTATATACATACCATGTATAAAGGCGAAATTAATGCCATTAGGCATTATCTACCAGTCTACCTTTGAGTGATGCAGAGACGAGATGATTTGGGTGTATAAGAAAAGTGATAGAATGAAGTAGACAAAACACTATTATTCATTATGTTAGTTAAATGGTAATAACCATACTAGAATAGAATAATAATTCATTATGCTAAAATAATTGAGATTACCCGTTCCCTTTACAGGTTGTGGGGGTCATACGGCGGGTTTCCCCATACACCAAATACCGTCAATTCTATGGTACGAAAAGGCGGACCCTAGAATTAAGCTGGCATAACGCCTGGCAGAAAGAAAGCCTGGTAGACTGCGAAATTGCTATACATTTTATAGACTTCTCTGAGCATAGGCCTCTCTGGCCTCTATTTATTTATTGGTGTCTATACGTCCAGTGTTAGCGTACTAAGACGGAGAACTATGAAGTCCTGGGTTCAATTCCTAGGTCGAGAAATCTTAATTTGCGTTTTAGTTTTCGATTCAACAAATCATACGTGAATTGACCGGGACTATAATTAGTGCCCGGTATGGCGATAAGCTCGCCCCGTTACAATGTGACGGAAATAATCTTGGCGAAACGTGGGTGTAACACTAGTTGCACTTCTGCTTAACACTTCGGCGATAAAGACGCAAGCCTATGCCAAAATTACCCTCCCGTTCCCAATCCCTAACTTATCCCTTTCCCTTAGGGTCGGCAACGCACCCATAATTATTTTGGTATTATGGGTATACAAGGGCGGTGGAGATCACTTACCATCAGATGACCCACTTGCTCGTTTGCCGGCCTTAAAAAAACCTTATTAGTGTGTAGTAATTTTTTTCTAACCTTGACAAAAAAGAAGCTGAATTTAACTAATAATTAATGTTCTCTAAATAAATAATATTTGTATTAGCATGTGTGTTTCTCATTGTTACAATTTGTCATGGTTATTCGACCTTGTATCAAAACAACCATAAAAATATACGATAGGTACTTGTGGATACAACAAATACATAATAATTATATTTATTTTACCTATTTAAAATACTAGTAATATCATTGAAAAAAGATGACAAGAAACGTAACTCAAGCAAAAAAAATCTCCCAGCAATACTCTGTGCAAGGGGGTGGGGCTATAAAAGACTGCAGCTCGTTCATTCATCAATTCACTAACTAGAGGTCAGTTGACACTTAATACGTCTAATTTTTTGCACGGTGCAGAATGTCGTATCTCGATTTAGAAATTTAATATAATTAAGCATTAATATTTATGAAATAAAGTTGATTTGAACGTTCATTAATTTTTGTTGCGTGTATGAGTGTTACGTGTGATTGCCTTTGCATGTGTAAGTGGAGCCGTATTTTTGGCAGATTCATATGAGAGTTATAGTTCTAGGTATTTTATTTCGATGAGTAATATAGCATAAAAGTCTAAACATTTGAAAAGAAAAGTACAATTGACAGCCTTATCGCTCAAGGCAATCTCTTACAGACACCCATTGGATGGAGATAAGAATAAGAGAAAGAAAGGGCAGTCAAAACTGTACATTAGTCTAATAAATACGTAGGCACAGTGGGCGAGTAGCCGGTTGTGAATCGAGAGGCCGCAGATTCGACTCCCGTATAAAAAATTGTGTGCTCCACAAATATTTGTTTCGGGTCTGGGTGTTTTCTCCCCAGAGGTGTTGACGTCAGGCAGGCGGGCGGTTGTAAAAACTACAAGCCTAATCTTTCTGTAGCATGTGTTAAAGACCATGTTGCGCCCCCACTGCGAGTAGGATAAGGGCATGTGGAAAAAGAAGACTGAATCGGCAGGAATTACGCTACACCGGATGGTAAATGCTCTGTAAATTATAATATGGCTCTATTGGTTATGGAACCCTAAAAATAATGTTATACTATTGCCTTATCATGTCATTATTATTTTAATTAAACACATGTACAAATATTGTATTGTACGGGACTTTACTGTATCCCGTACGTACGTTGTGTAAGTGGTATGTGTGTACGTATGTGTTATAGGCCCTTATGTACTGGTGGTTTGCAATGAAAATTGCAATACATATACTGTAATATTTCGTATATGTACAAAAGTCACCGGAAGGCCAGTACGGGCTGAAACTGTATCATAGGAAAATACAGCGCAATGAAAATTGCTTTGTCTGTGAGAGTGGACTGTATAGGAAAGAAAACACTGAATTTATACTGTAAAAAGCCACGCCCCCCTTTGGTACTTTTGGTGGTTACTATTCTTCCATTACTTTTCTTCAGGCCGAAATCTTCCTGAAATCGTGTGTCGCTGAAGGAATTTTGCACGCTTTATATACTAAATTCAGCTCCATCTCGCTCCAACGCATAGTGAGGTTTCACTTAGCGAAGGCGCGAGATGGACCTATGTGTGAGAAAAGGACAAAATATCGCGGAATTCCCTATCGTAGCCACCGGCTATACCGACGAGAAGAACCCCTCTGTTTATTTAACCAAAAAACACATAACACAAATTATTATCACTAAAACATACTACTTTATGTACAACAAATAAAACTGTAACTGTAAACACTTTAAAAGAACTAAACACTAAAGAACTAGACACTTATAAACACTACACAAAAACTGTTAAAACATAATAATCACTATAAGACCTGTAACTGTTAAGAAATAATAATCACTATAACAAAGTATATAATCATTCACTATGTACATTTACGAAGTATAAAACTGTTAACTGTCCACTATGCACTTAATATTGTCTGTGCTGCACATGTATACAGATAAATAATTTAATTTCTCGTACCTATAAACATTTCTTTTTACTAGCTTTGTATTACATGTCCCACTGCTGAGCACGGGCCTCCTCTACTGAATGAGAGGAGTCGGGCCTTAGTCCACCACGCTACCCTAAGGCGGGTTGGCATAACTGACTTCACATAACTTAGAAAAGTCAGCGGTGTGTGCTTTTGGGAATGGTTTCGAACCTGCGACTTTCATCTCGACACTCATCTTGCCTACGTTCATTATAAAATAATTTTATTTTAATAAATAAACGTCGTGACTAAAATAAAATTAAACCGCGATAAAATCCGTATAAACTACTTTTATTTAAATGTGTAATATTCGCGTAAACATAAGAAATCACTATTGAAATGAACTATTTCGGACATCAATGTACCTGCACTTTTCATAAAGATTTTTCTTATAAAAGGTTGGCGCCCTTTACAAATGCTGACTTTTACAGTTCATCCAACCCTTATAAGGTGACATGAGAATATTAAATACATTCTATTTGCTAACTTTGAAGCTGAATATAACATTTCAAAAGGCCATTAATTACAAGGTGCAGACATAGCAAATATTGGATGTCTGTTGAACAAATAATTTGATTAATGTTATTTTGTGTATAAAATACGATAAAATTAATATTATATTTTTACTGACTGCCTCAGTGGCGCAGTTATAATGCGTTACGATGAGGCTCTCGCTGAGATCTTGGGTTCGATCCCCGGGTCCCCCGGATAGCTAAGAAAGACCACCAGACAGAAAGAAAGACCCACTAGGTACCACCCCGCTTTGTTTATTTCTGCCGCCAAGCAGCAATGTACAAACATGTGTTTCGGTTTGAAGGACATTGAAGCCAGAGAAATTACTGGGCAATATGAAACTTCACACCTTATAATATCTCAAGGTGATGAGCGCAGTTCAGTGCCATGCAGTGTAATTCAAAATTCTGTGGGGTGTTGCTTCTGTTTATGGGCAGGCAATGACCTACTCATCTCATCATTTAAGGTAATAAAAGAAATTAAAAAAATATTTTTATATCATTGGCAATAAGATGACAAGAACTTATGCAAAAAAAAATACTCCAACAAAACTCTATGTAAGGGGGCGGGGCTATAAAAGTCTGTGCATATTAATTTCTAGTTGACACTTGATATGTAAAATTTTAGCGGTGCAGAACGTTGTATCTCGATCTAGAAATTTAATATTTAGACATTAAGTTTTATGAAATAAATTTGGATTTTGAATGTTCATTAATTTTTGTTGCGTGTATGAGTGTTACGTGTGATTACCTTTGCATGTGTAAGTGGAGTCGTATTTTTGGCAAATTCATATGAGAGTTATCGTTCTAGTTATTATCTTATTTCGATCTTCTTCTTCTTCTTATTGATTATACCTAACCTGTAGAAAGATTGCTATTCCGTTCTTTCAAAGATAGCTCCTAAACCATACTAGAATATTGTGAAACAGGCTCTAAATATTATTGATCCATGCATATAAATATACTTGTACGAATAAAGTTTTAATAGAACAGCGCATTCGTTATATTTTATAGACGGAAAGTGGGTCAGCTCACTGCGTCTTTGTCCACTGTGGGTCAACGTACAGCGCTGTCATTGGTCGGTGAGTGTGGGCGGAACGACGGGGTTGGAAATAGGTAATCATTTCTGTAGTGGAAAATGTTTCACATTATTCTTAAATGAAACTTTAGAATAGAAACTATATACATTTGATGATTTGAGATCAGATATTTGAAACTTCTTTCCATTTGTTTTATTGAGTGATATACTTTTTGCATCTTTGTGTTTTAAGTTTTAATTTATAAGTGTGTAAGCCAGTGAAATTACTGGGCATTATGAGACTTAACATCTTATGTCTCGGGGTGAAGAGCGCAGTCCAATGCCATGCAGTGCTTTGTACTTCAAAGTTTTGTATGATGTTGCTTCTGTTTATGGGCACGCGTTGCGCTCACCATAAGGCGAGCCACCTGCTCGTTTCGTCACTCAAGTTGAATAAAAAAGGAAAAATATGTGACTAGCTTTTGCTTGCGGCTACGCCCGCGTGAATAGCCTTTTTCGGGATAAAAAGTAGCCTATAACGGTCTCCAGGATCCCATCTATCTCTGTACCAAAATTGATCAAAATCGGTTCATCATTTAGGCGTGAAAGCGTAACAAACTAACTTTCGCATTTTTCATATTAGCTAGATCGAAGAATTTAAGCTTAAGCCTGGCTTAAACTGATGCATAATTAAACACAATTGGCTTTAATCATAAGTAAACTGCAGTATTATCATATTGCTACTCTATATATATCGACATTGATAAGATTAGATAGTAGAGACAAATATATCCACTCCAGACGTTGACGCCAGGCAGGCAGGCCGGTCGTAAAAATTACAAACTAAATCTTTCTGTAACATGTGTTAAAAAGCATATTGCGACTCCACTGCGAGTGAGATATGGAAAGGCGGAAAAAGATTATCAAGCTATAAAAAAACTGCAATCAAATCGGTCCATTCATTTAGGCGCTACGAAGCAACAGACACACGTACACAGAGAGACAGAGAGGACACGAGACTATCTCGCCCACACACCAGCCACTGTAACTCTTATAAGCCAGGATCGACAGTAGCACGCATATTTCGACACCTAGCAATGAAGCTCGGCGAGTCTCTAGGAATGCAAATGTGTCTTTATCCCCCAACGAAATTAATCAAATACAAGGTTAGGTTAAGACAAAGAAGGCAAGTGCCAAGTCTATAACATTCCCCTCTTTGACGCGGGTATAAAAGCTAAATAATAACACAAGTCATAGAACATTCCAAAGCATATTTAGATGTGCAGCGGGGAAGGGAAACAAATGCAACCGCCCCCGCTAAAATCTAGAGAACCTCGTCCCCCCCAACGTCTTGTACCCTGCGGGACGGTCGCGCACGATCTTGTCCATCTATAGTAATTCCCATATTACAACCATCTACAATGGCTTTTGCAAACATTCGCTTTCAATTTGCATAGAGATGGCACAATCCTTGATTCCCTGTTACCATGCATATTCAATTAATGTAAATTAAACTAGACGAACACCATATTCTTGTATTTTAATAGAATTAAGCCGGGTAGCGTCTAGGGCCTAGACTCTAGGCTTTTATAAAAATCGTCTCATTGGTCTATTGGTAGTGTACTTAAGTCGAGAAACCTGTGAGCACCTTTTTTTGCTGCGAGGGAAATCCATCTTACGGATACCCTCCCATCCCGGGGGCGAACGGATGGTTATGTCGGACTCACCAGCCTTCCGACCTAGTTCACAGAGTGACTGCTAGATCGGGACCCTAACGCCTACGCCAGTAAACCGACTAAAAACCCCACAGTGGCCTCCTTCGGTGCTAGTGGAGTGGTCGTATACCTGGAACGGGTCTAAATCCTAAGCCAGCATTTACAATTTGTGTTTGCGTTTTTTCCTCCGGATATCACAATCACCGTAACTGATATTTCACGTAGGTTTTCTGTGAGACAGTGGTAACAACCCGGTCGAGCCGGTCCATTCATGCTGTAGACAAAACTGTCTACAACGTGGCTCTACCACTCGAAACTCTATACTCACTCTACCACTTTTCGATGATTTCGCCAATGTTGAGTAATAAATAACAATAACTAAAAATAAAGATTAAAACTTAGCTTTCACACAAAAAAAACCGCATTCAAATCGGACTATTCGTTTAGGTACTACGATGCCACATAACCACAGACAGACACCCCTCATTTTTGGCGGGGGTTAAAAATACATTCATGCAGGCGGAGCCGCGAGCTAAAGCAATTTTAGACAAACAGGACGGTTGCTAAGTCTATAACCGACCTATTTAACAGAATAGATATGATTTAAGATATGTGATTGCCGTTGCCACTTCAAGTGGTTTAAATTTAGCCATATATCTGCAGACCTATTCTCGTAATTTTAAACGTTTAAAATATCATTCTGATCTAGTCTCAGCGTCAAGAAAGTTGCAAATGGCATTCTCTTAAACCAATAATCAACGTCAAATGTGAAAATAGATCGTAATGAGATTGAATGTAGAATAAAAGTTGACTGAAGCCAAAACGGTATAATGCTAATGCTAGGTGCATTTGACGTTGATTATTGGTTTAAGAGAATGCCATTTGCAACTTTCTTGACGCTGAGACTAGATCGGAATGATATTTTGAAAATTTAAAATTACGAGAATTGGCCTCCTGGTTAATCAGTATAATTTATATCTTCTGACCAATCACCAGATAGAACGACAATTGTCACGGACTACGCCTAATGGTATTGAGTAAAACACGGTTTATAATTTCTTTTTTTAACATTGGTCTCTTTTTAACGGTTAGGAGCACCGACTAACTAATTTTTGTTTTCATTTTAGTTATTATGTGTCGGTTTTATTTTTGTTGAAAAGTTTTTATTTTTCTTTTTTTTCGTTATAGATTTTTTTAATGGCATAGGTCAGCAAACGAGCAAGTGGATCACCTGATGGTAAGTGATCTCCACCACCCATGTACGCCCACAATACCAAAAGAATCATGGGCCCGTTGCCGATCTTAAAGGATAGGGATAATCAGGGATTGGGAAACGGAGGGGGATTTGGGCCTCCGGATATCTCACTCACCGTACGAAACACTGCTGCGTTTCGTAGCCTACTACTTTACTTCGGTTTTCTGTGAGAGTGCATCAAAATCGCTGCATAAATTATGAAGTTTGAGTCTATCATCCCCGATTTCTCTCCTTAAGGAAGACATTCTTCTTGAAATTTAAATGTGGACCCATTTAAGCTGTACTCTTTATCATCCAAATCGGTCCCCATTTGGCGGAACTAGACGTGATTACCTAGACAAAAAAACACGCCTCGAATTAAGAACAACCTGCGTTTCTTTTTCGTCGGTCCAAAATCATGTCGATCCATTGCTCCGTGTTGCCACGTTAAAAAAGACCAAACCAACAAATACGCTTAAATATTGATGTTGGCTTCTTTTGTCAACTGTACACGTTGCATGGCAGAATGACACTGATATCATTTACTTTCCCACATCTGTTTAAATGACGTGCAAATAGCGGCATATGTTTACGATGTTTGTTTTAAACTGATATAGCATTATCACGCTCATTTATAACGATTTGAAACTATTTATGTCGGGATTTGCCTCAATTCAGAATCAGATATTCAAAGATCAATTTATAAGTGACTAGTTGTCCCGCGCGGTTTCTCCCGCTACTACAGCAGCGCCACCTACCAGGTCCAATTGTGAATCTAAACCATCTAGGGACCCACTCAAACACGCACAATTTTTTTTATCTATATCAGTCCAGCCGTTTAGAAGATTTTGCGAGACTAACGAACAGCAATTGATTTTTATATATAAGATTGTACAGTACACGCAAAATAACTTATGGCCATTCCCAGTATTCTGTCTGATCAACAGATTTGCTTACCGGCAGTAAAATTTTGACAAATTTTGTATGGAAGATCTGTCAAAACACTATCGATAGTAAGCAAATCTGTCGATAGATAGAATATATAAAATGGCCATTAGCCGGCACTAAGTTAGGGTCACAGCACACACGATACTTTTAGCATCGGCGATCGGCGATTTTACGACTGCATTAATACTGCTACGTTTGATCTTGGTGTCGCGCGTTTTAGCAACTCGTATTGATCTCGACTGGCGCGGGCAGAGAGGTGAAGTCTAGGGGAGAGGGAGTAGTAGTAGCAGGCGCCTGTGCTGACTGTTCACTTGCACATAGAGCGTTACAAACTTTTAACACTGAGCCATGTTCTACAGATGCGAAAGATAACTAAATTACTGCTACTAATAATTACATACATCATGACATCAAATGTGTGTGGAGTGTAGAGTCTAGTCGCTGCATCGCGCTACTAAAAAGCGAATTGATCGCCGCGACTGGCGTTTGTATGGTCCGTATTAGTATTTAGTTGTTTTTCGGAAGCTCTATGTCGCGTCCGCACACATGAGCCCGTATTATATACATAACACTCAAGTGAGCTCTTTTGTAAGTGTCTATTTCAGTACACGTGATTGGTCTATTTTTAGCGCCAAATAAAACCACCAATCACGTGTACAGAAATCGACGCTTAGCAAAGAGCTCATTTGAGTGTTGTTCTCTAATACGGGCCTATGTGTGCGGATTAGAGTATTCGGACGCGACATAGAGCTTCCGAAAAGCAACTCAATCGCTGATCAGCGATGCTAAAAGTATCTTGTGTGCATGGCCCTTAGAACGAGCGGCATCGCGGCTATTATATGACAGCCTCCGTGGCGCAGTTGGCTAGTAGCCGGTTGCGAAGCGTGAGGCCGTGGGTTCGTTTCCCGCACCTAGACAAATGTTTGTCTGATCCACAAATATTTGACTCAGGTCTGGGTGTTGTGGGACCGCAAGTCCCTCGTAGTTCTTGATACCCACGATACAGGTTAACCTAGTGTGGGGTCAGGACTATGCGTGTGACTGTTGGGTGTATTTATTTATTATTTTCAGAGATTTAAAATTACGAAACGAGTAGAAGGCGGGTGAGGTGACTAACTTCAGCACTACCAAATTATTTTGCTCCTATTGCTTCATCATCAGACGAGCGACCGACTCGTCCCTTCGTGCAAGCGGGGAAAAAACAACAAACTCGTGTAAATGCAATATCAGTAAAAAAAAATATATTTTTATTTGTCTGGCGCTATCATGCCCCACGACTTACATAAATTATTTAACGTTTGACAAATTATCACGTTTTAATTATTATGTTTATATATTATTTAGTAACACAGATATGGCATGCCGTGCCGTAGTACATACAGTATTACCATTAAATTTTATAAGCTTCGTCAATATTCGGATATTCTGAAAATGGGGAGATGTGATGATAATGACATACATACATACATACGCACTCACGCCTGTAATCCCCGAAGGGGTAGGCAGAGGTGTAACCAGTACACCCACATTTCGCCGAGCGTATTTCCTTTCCTTATGTGATAGGGGGCGAGTCTATCGCCAATCCGGGCACAAATTCCAGACTCCGGGCTGATACTGAGCATTTGATAATAGAAAAACCCAATACCACTTTATCCGACCCGGGGATCGAACCCGAGACCTAAGCGTTGATCTCAATCGTAACGCGTACGCATTACAACTGCGCCACCGAGGCAGTCTCTCTCTGTCTCTGTTGATAATGACTTAATATAAATCAGATTTCGATTAGAAATTTGAGTTACTTATTTTTCTCTTCAGTGACTGACTGAAACTGGATGGCCAGGCATTTATTGTTTTTTTTTTAATGACGAGACGAGCAGGTCGCTCGCCTGATGTTAAGCGCCACGCCTGCCCATAAACAGAAACAACACCACACAGAACTTTGAATTACAAAGCACTGCATGGCACTGAACTGCGCTCATCATCTCGAGACATAAGATGTTAGTCTCTTAATGTCCAGTAATTTCACTGGCTTCAATGTCCTTCAAACCGAAACACGAAATTTCAGCCGACTCCGGTTCAAAATATGAAACTTCTTAAAGGTAGGACCAAAGATAACAGATAATATAGTATTGAAATAAAACTAGTTTATACGGATTTTATCGCGGTTTAATTTTTATTTTAGTCCCGACGTTTCGAAAGCTTTTCAGCCTTCGTGGTCACGGGAGAGACTGTCTGATAAAATCCGTATAAACTAGTTTTATTTCAATGTGTAATATTCGCGTAAACCTAAGAAATCACTAGATAATATAGTATATATGACATAGGTATACGGCTCTATATAGAAACCAAGCGTGCCATGTTCTACTGGATCGACTAGTGCGCTTTGGCGCATTGCGCTTTATAGCGGCGCGCGAAGGGAATACACATACGAAATCTATATTTTATAAAACTAGGGGCTTTGGCCATGTTTTTCCACAAAACATAAAATAAAAATAAAACTTTAAGTCCGACGAATACAAGACATACGTATCTTACTTTCTTCCCCACATTATTCTGCATCGATTGATATCGGTCTCGACCCCATAACCCCAGCGGTTTCGGAGGAGATAGCGTGACTAGCTTTTGGCAGCGGCGGCGGCACCAGTTACTTTTTTTTAGAATAGAGAGAAGAGAGATAGGCCGGTAAACGAGAAATTGGATCACCTGATAGTAAGTGACATCCACGGCCCCGGGCTCATATACACCCACAATACCAGAAGAATCATGGGCGCGTTGCCGACCTTAATGGAAAGGGATAATTAAGGGTTTGGGAAGGGGAGGGGAATATGGGCCTAGAGATAGATATATCACTCACCGTACGAAACTACTTTACGTCGGTTTTCTGTGAGACAGTGGTAGCCACCCGATCGAGCTGGCTCATTGGTGCTGTAGACAAAATTGTATACAGCTCGGCGAAATGTGGGTGCACTGATCGCACCTCTGCCTATCCCTTCGGGGATCACAGTTGTGAGTACGTATGTATGTAAATAATGTATTTAAACGTTTTATGAAATAAGTAAACATTTTGAAATTTTTATAGTGACATTAGTATGGTGATTTGTCACCCTTTTATCGACTAATTTCAAACCGATCAACAAAAGTCGTAAAACCAACTGAACTAAGAGCCTCCCATAAGAAATCATTGATTTACTACAACAGCCGAGTGTGCACAGAGCCACAACACAATAAATCAATAACAGAATGGTTCGCCATCTATAATTAATGAATATGGATGTGTATACAAGGTGGGATTGGTACCACCGCTTCGTCTATTTCTGCCGCCAAACAACAGTGTGTAAACACTGTTGTGTTCCGGTTTGAAGGATATTGAAGCCAGTGTAATTACTGGGCATTATGAGACTTAACAACTTATGTCTCGGGGTGACGAGCGCAGTCCAGTGTTATGCAGTGCTTTGTTATTTAAAGTTCTATGTGGCGTTGCTTCCGTTTATGAGCAGGCGTGGCGCTTACCATCAGGCGAGCGACCTGCTCGTCACGTCATTCAAGCTATTAAAAAAAAAAAAAACTAAGAATCTCCTATAACAAATCATTGATTTCCTACAACAGCCGAGTGTGTACAGAGCCACAATAAATCAATAACAGAACGGTTTGCCGTCTATAATTAATGAATATGGACGTGTATACCTAATGCTATGTCGGCGCCAAGTGCCGTTACATGTTTGTCTTAATTTTTTATGGCATTAGGGGGTCGTCGACTTTCCGCTCTCGAATTGTCTGTACTCAGGCATGAGTAATACATTACAATATTCGCTTTCATCGGATAAAATAAATACACTTCCGTCTTTACTTTATAGAACCCCAAGCACTAGCCCAGGGGCGCTGGCTTGATGTCATCAAATGCCAAATTGTCAGTAACTATAAATCTTCTTCCACCTGCCCTTATCCCACTCGCAGTGGGGTCGGCGCAACATGCTTATTAAGACATGTTACAGAACTTACAACTTTGCCGCCTGCCGTATGTCAACTTTTCTAGGGAGAAAACACCCACATCCGAAACAAATATTTGTGAATCACACAATCATTTCGCTCGGTGAGGGAATTGAACCCGCGACTTCTCGCATCACAGTCGGCTAGTCGCCTACTGTGCCACGAAGGCTGTTACATTATGTATTTGATGACGTAATACTAATTAAGTAATTCAATTGTGGTAAATGATAAACAAACAAACGTGGTTTAGGCATCGTACTGTTTGCATGTGCATTATCATGCTCTATCTATGATTCAACAAGTCTAATAATCGAGATACTAAATGTAACAATTGTAACCATTATCATCTAATATATAAAATTCTCGTGTCACAATGTTCGTTCCCATACTCCTCCGAAGCGGCTGGACCGATTTGTATGAAATTTTGTGTGCATATCGGGTAGGTCAACTGGTAGGGTAGGTAACTGCGGCCAACGTATGTCAAAAAAAGTTTCAATTACTGTTATTTTTTATAATCTTTCAACGAAAAATGTCCAGTGAATCAACATATCAATTTCAATAACTCATTAACCAATTTTGTTTATTGCAAGAAAGAAAGACACGACAATCGTGCGTCCCGCCTGATAGTAACCGGTCACCGCCGCCTGTCGATTTCAACAATACCAAGGCACAGCTCAGCCGCTGCCTATACTTTGTGATCGAATACAAAAAACGACTTATTACTTTTAAAACATTCATAAAAAAAACAATTAAATAAAATACCCTTAAAATCGCTGCCTTACGCCACATCACGGTCGTGCCAAACCTATATTCTCGTAGATTTTTGTATGGCGCAAATCGTCAAGGTCATTGGCATGCGTAACAGCCTTAAGTTAGTCTTACCTCCTCCCATGTCAGTATGGAGCTCTCGACCGCGCTGATCCACATGTCGCCGGCGCCAGCGCTCGGATCGGTCACCCCGCTTCTCCCCCCGCCGCCGTCCTCCGAGTGCTGTAACAATATCATCATGTCAGCAATTTGTCACTATCTTATCTACTCTAGACGCTGAGGTCTCGGGTTCGATCCCCGGGTCGGGTAAAAGTGATATTGGGTTTTTCTATTACGAAATACTAAGTATCAGCCGGGGGTCTGGAATTTGTGCTCGGTATGGCGATTGGCTCACCCCTTATCACATCGTGGGACACGGAGATACGCTCGAAATTACAGGATTACAGGCGTGAGTGCGTATGTATGTATTATTAAAATTGTACATCACCTTTATTATATTGCATGTTTTCGTGATACCAATAAAAAGTTTCTTTATTTCTTTCTATTTTCGAAATAGATGAAGATTGAGTAGGACAGCTCCGTGGCGCAGCGGGCGAGTAGACGGCTGCGAAGCGAGAGGCCGTGGGTTCGATTCCCACACCGGGACAAATGTTTGTGTGAACTACAAATATTGGTCTCGGGTCTGGGTGTTGTGGGACCGCAAGTCCCTCGTAGTTCCCGATACCCACGATACAGGTTTACCTAGTGTGGGGTCAGGACTATGTGTGTGACTGTTGGGTGTATTTATTATTTATTGTAGGCACAGCATTAGAAGACTTCCAAAATAAGATTGTCAGCAACACGCTTTGATAATGGCATTGAACAGTTGATTCGTGTTTAATCCAATGTCAGATATTCATAGCCCTTATAAATCTTCTCACGTTATATTTATAGTCTATAAATATTTATAAATAACAATTCGAATAAACCTTGAAGTAGAACTTATAAAAATGTGCAATTTCTGTCTACCGCTTCGTAAATAGACTGAACTGATAAAATAAAAATCAATTTAAAAAATATATTTATGGAAAATGCCTTATCAAACGCTTATCTAAAGTCGCCAATTTAATGTTTACGATAACGGCTTTCGTGTACGATAATTGCGATAACAATGAAATTAATTGCCAATAGATTTCAGTTTGTTACATCCCTGATTTTTCAAGCTTACATACATACATACGCACTCACGCCTGTAATCCCCGAAGGGGTAGGCAGAGGTGTTACCAGTACACCCACATTTCGCCGAGCGTATCTCCGTCCTATATGATAGGGGGGTGAACCTATCGCCGTACCGGCACAAATTCCAGACTCCGGGTTGATACTAAGCTTTTTCGTAATAGAAAAACCCAATATCAGTTTTACCCGACCCGGGGATCGAACCCGAGACCTCAGCGTCAGCTTCAGTCGTAACGCATACGCATTACAACTGCGCCACCGAGGCAGTCATACTTTTGAAACTTAGTAATATGTTAACCCATCCGTGGATTGGAGTGTAAGTGGGTCACTAACATCTTAGGCCCAAAACCAACCTCTCCCCCACGTGGTACACTCTGCTGATTACGGAACGAGGCAAGGGCGAAACTTGGTTTGCGTTGCGGATTTTGGGGGTGAGTTGGCGAGTCGCCCCGTATACCAAATGCCGTCACATATATAGAATGAGAAGGTGGCCACTGGAATAAAGCTGGGATAACACCAAATAGAAAAAAGAAAGAAAGAAAAAGTATCCTACATGTAAACCTCTTCCGTGCCTGTGACAATAATAATCCATGCAAATAAAGCAATAAAACGTATATAAATGTGTCTGAATGTTACTGTATTTTTAATATATTTTTCCTTATTTAAGTATTTCACAAAAGGAAATATTACCGACATAATGTGAACGGTTTTCATCATTATATTTTCTATCTTATCTTTAATAAATAACGGATAACAAAATCTATCGCAATTAAAATAAATAAATCTAATGTTTGATCTTTTACTGCTCCTTAAACAATTATGTATAAATAGGATTCGCAGAAATTATATTCGAATTACGTAGTAACTGTTAGTTAATCTGTACTTATGGTAAACTTTTTTTTTTGTGGAATTTGTCTGTCTACAGCCTTACGTCCGTACATACGTCGCCTTGGGCTTCTCATCGAAAACCAGCGCTGCAGTATTGCTTATGTAGTACTGCAGCATGTAGCTGAATGAGAGAGAGGTCTATTGTAGGCGCAATAATTGCGTAGTATTTTTAAGCTTTTGTGTATTTTTTGTTTGTTTTTTTTTTAACTTTGTAATTATTGCTCTAATAATAAACTTCCTTCTTTCTTTCTTTCTTTATTTTTAAGAACATTGCTCCTTTAGCAAACCTATGACGAAAACTTAACATAAATAAAAATATATATTTTTGAGTTGCCACAAACTATCTTTAGCATTACAACACGACTGTCCTATAAATAATTATATCGCTCTATAGGTCATCGAAGCGACGTAAATGTCTAAGGTCGATATACAAGAAAAATAGACACATTAAGCTCGGAAAATCATCAGTAGGTACATAAAATCTTCCACTAGTTATGACATTGTAAAGTTCATGAAGCGTGCGCATACATAAAATATAAAGAATATAGAATATTAACAATCCAAAGTGCTTTTAACATGGGTCGTAAAGCCGTGACGCAGCTGGTGTGCTTTCACAAGCGTTTACTTTATGAAGCCGTCCACTACAAATTCCCACGACCTTGTCGATAGCAACCGATCAATGTTAATGTTTAATATTTTATCGATATTCAGAATGGCCTTGTGACATCACTAAAAACTAGTCGGATGGTGGTGATTTATCCAAGGACTCTAGTGGTGTCGATGAAGAAAGCATATAATAATTTGCACCAGTTGCACTTTTTTGTGCTGCGTTTCGTACGGTGAGTGAGATATACGGAGGCCCAAATTCCCCTCCCCTTCCCAATCCCTAAGTATCCCTTTCCTTGAAGGTCGGAACGCGCCCATGATTATTTTAGTATTGTGGGCGTACATGGCCGGTGGAGATCACTTACCATCAGGTGACCCATTTGCTTGTTTGCCGGCCTATACTATAAACAAAATACATACGCACTCACGCCTGTAATCCCCAAAGGGGTAGGCAGAGGTGTAACTAGTACACCCACATTTCGCCGAGCGTATCACCGTCCCACGATGTGATAGGGCGCGAGCCTATCGCCATACCGGGCACAAACTCCAGACTCCGGGCTGATACTGAACATTTCGTAATAGGAAAACCCAATCACTTTACCCGACCCGGGGATCGAACCCGAGACCTCAGCGTTGACCTCAATCGTAACGCGTACACATTACAACTGCGTCACCGAGGCACCGAGGCAATAGAGTTACTATCTATCTGTCTATGTATTACACATGTGCGCGGTGGGCTTTACAGTCTTGTACCTATCCGGTTCTCTCCTTACAGCAAAACTTTCTTTAAAATTAAATTAAACATAATTTAGATAGTGATTTCTTAGGTTTACGCGAATATTACACATTGAAATAAAACTTATACGGATTTTATCGCGGTTTAATTTTTATTTTAGCCCCGACATTTCGAAAGCTTTTCAGCCTTCGTGGTCACGGGAGAGACTGAGGTGTAGGTCGTCTCGAAAAGTTAATGTTACAATGGCTACCTTCATTTTAAAATTATACATTTATTTTTAATTATTTAAAAAAGTTAAAGCTTTCGAAACGTCGGGACTAAAATAAAAATTAAACCGCGATAAAATCCGTATAAACTAGTTTTATTTCAATAAACATAATTTAGATTCATTTATAATCAACCATCTTGCTAATATGAAATTAGTGAGTGCAATAATTTCACAAATTAAGGCGAGGTCGCACCTCAAAATCAAGAACTGCGAGTGTGTCGAAACGAATGATGTTTTACTAACGCAAAATATACAGAGCATAGAAGAAGATTTAAAGCAAAATGTGAACCAAATAGATTTTTTGAAAGTTTTTTTTTGTATGGTATAGGCCGGCAATCGAGCAAGTGGGTCACCTGATGGTAAGTGATCTCCACCACCCATATACGCCCACAATACTAAAAGAATCATGGGTGCTTTGCCGACCTTAAAGGAAAGGGATAATATAGGAATTGGGAAGGGGAGGGGGTTTGGGCCTCCGGATATCTCACTCACCGTACAGCAGCAGCAAGCTGCTACTTTACGCCGGTTTTCTGTGAGATAGTGGTAACGATCCGGACGAGCCGGCCCATTCATGCTGTAGACAAAAGTGTCTGTGCGGCTCTACCACTCATAAAGTAGTTTAGT
This sequence comes from Mimas tiliae, assembly GCA_905332985.1. Taxonomy (NCBI): domain Eukaryota; kingdom Metazoa; phylum Arthropoda; class Insecta; order Lepidoptera; family Sphingidae; genus Mimas; species Mimas tiliae. The sequence continues at coordinate 2,802,636 of HG995249.1, forward strand.
TTTCCATTAAAAAAAAACTGTGTACATATTTTGAAACTTACTTGTTTTAAGAATTTGATAAAATATAGCATTTAACTAAAATATTAGCATTTATTCTTTTTTTTTTTATACATCCTTAGAATAAATCTAACAAAAACCTCCAAAATATCCACCAAGTCATAGATGCTAGGCAATTATGAACCTTATTATATCGTGAAGTCTGCATGGCCAGTTGCACTCACTGATAGGTAAACAATTAGCGAGATAAGCAACCCATGGCGCGGTCAGTCCAAGGATGGGTGACCGTTTTATTTTTTATTTTATTTAATATTGAATAACGAGACGAGCAGGTCGCTCGCCTGATGGTAAGCGCCACGCCTGGTCATAAACAGAAGCAACGCACACAGAACTTTAAATAACAAAGCACTGCATAATACTGGACTGCGCTCGTCACCTCGAGACATAAGGTGTTAAGTCTCATAATGCCCAATAATTACACTGGCTTCAATATCCTTCACACCGGAACACAACAGTGCTTACACACTGTTGCCAACCAACCCAGCCGGTCTCCCGCATACGAGGGACCTACCACCTTGTAAAGTGACGAAAAAGGTGAGAATCAATGGCGGGTGTACTTTATTTTTGTTATAACTACGTTTTAATAGAGGTACAATTTTTTTTAACCGTGGTAGTAAATATGTAGTACAATTTAAGTAAATTTTTTGGATCCGTTATGGTACACCTGCCATTTTGATACTCACCGAAAATGGGCTTAAAAGCATCATGTCATTTTGAATCTCAAAGTGGCTCTAGAAGTTTTATGTCAGAGACATTACTACCCTCCTTCCTCTAGAACAGGTGCGGCCGGAAGTTATTTGACAGCTTCCTGAAAGCGCTGCAGCATCGTAATCATCTATCCGCAGGCATCCATTGTGTATTGTGTGGTAATGCTAGCCCAGCTGTTCGTAGTTATTCGGGACACGTATCTAGGCAAACCCTATCTATATCATTACAAACAAATATGATTTAGTATAAAGTTTTTATTATTAGACTGCCTCGGTGGCGCAGGTGTAAGGCGTACGCGTTACGATTGAGACTGACGCTGAGGTCTCGGATTCGATCCCCGGGTCGGGCAAAGTGGTATTGGGTGTTTCTATTATGAAATGCTCAGTATCAGTCCGGAGTCTGGAATTTGTCCCCGGTATGGCGATAGTCTCGCCCCCTATCACATCGTGGGACGGAGATACGATCGGCGAAATGTGGGTGTACCTGTTTACACCTCTGCCTACCCCTTCGGGGATTATAGGCGTGAGTGCGTATGTATAAAGACGACGAATCGACGAAAAACAATGGAAGAGGTTTGCAATTCATATGTAGTTTTTTTTTATGTATAACTGCCAAATGTGGATCAATTTGGATGATTCTATTCTGTTTACTTCAATAGCGGGTCAATTAAGATTTTAAGAAAAAAAAAACATTCCTAAGGAGATGAACGACTAAAACTTCTACATATATGCTTTATGCACGGACTTTGACGATTCTTTCATTAAAAAAATAGTCAAGCAGTGGGCCGGTCGTTAAAACTACAAGCCAAATCTTTCTGTAACATGTTGCAAAATAATCGTATGACTCGACCTCGTAAATTATAGTTTTCTGTTATGTTCTCACATAAGTCTTACGAGAAACCATCTAAATGAGGCTTAAGAGATGCATCATCCATCTAGAATTTATTTCACCTCTCATTTTTTTTTTTTTGAATGGGTTTGTGCTGTTAGGTGATATTACTTTTACAGCTGCATCTGACAATAAAGCCGGCGCTTATGGCGCTCTAGCCAGAAATATGTATAATGTACTTAGTAGCGATTAAGCACAGAGGCGCCTTATAGAAGACTCAGACCTCAGCTTGAGTAATCGCTGGGGAATATAGTTTAGGGCCGTCTCTGCACATCATTGTGCCGACGGTCAGTTGTGGGAGTTCTTCGGACTCGCAGGCGTGTCCTATGTCGAGGTCGCGTATTATTATTGCGATTCGGATTGGGCAAGGCAAGTGCTGCTTCGATAGCGACTGTGATGGAGTCGTTGGGATCTGCCAAAACATGTTTGGGACGACGACGGAGGAAGGGATGAAGCATAACTATAAAATTTATTACTAATATACATACGCAATCCTCACGCCTGTTTTCCCCATTATTCCACATTTCGCAGAGCCTATTTCCGTTCCATAAAGTAATAGGAGGCGTGCCTATCACCATACCGAGCATAATTCCAGACTCCGGGCAGATACTAAATTTCGTGAAAGAAAAACCCAATATCACATTTACCCGACCCGGGGAACAGCGTACGCAATACGCATTGCAACTGCGCCACCGAGGCAATCAGTTATTAATAAATGTTTGGCCAAAAACAAAACAAAAATGCCAATCGTCAGACCGTAACTAATAAGAGTTATTATTATTATATATGTGTGACCTTCATTCACGGTGCATAGGATTTAATTTATTTTTACGATGATTCTAATTAATAGTCTTGAATAATTTTCTGACTTGATATAAGAAATAATAATTATGGAATTCCATAAATAGTGTTTTCAAGTATTTTAGGTTTTTTTATATAAGCAGTGACAGCTCAGCGGGGAGTGGTATGGACTGTCGAGACGAAAGTCGCAGGTTCGAAACCAGCCCCAAGTGCATACACCTCTGACTTTTCTAAGTTATGTGTGTATTAATTGTTAATCATCACTTGCTTTATTTATTTATTTAATAGCAATACCATTAGGTAAAACACACTACTAATATAATATAAAAATCAAATAAGTAACAAATCATGTGCTTACCTTTTAAAGGTATTTACAGCTAACAACGGTGAAGGAAACATCGAGAGGAAAACTTCATACCTGAGAAGTTCTTCATAAGAATTTCGAAGGTGTGTAAAGTCTGCCAACCCGCATTAGGCCAGCGTGGTGGACTAAGACCTAACCCTTCTTATTCAGTAGAGGAGGCCCGTGCCCAGCAGTGGGACGTATATAATACAGGGCTAGTATTATTATTATTATGTTTTTTTATACATTGTTAACAAGGGACCCGTTTCTCCTTGTGTCTCGTGATCCTATGATGTTATTGCCTTCAGAACAAGATGGGCATCTGAATCGAACGAGGGTACCATACCATATCCTTTGAGGCTGCGAAAATCTTAGCGCGTTTTCCGCCCATGGACATTCTAGCGGACATGGATGCAAAGGGTGTACAAACCTAATCCGCAGTTTGCCAGGCGGGCTAAGAGCAGCCTGCATTCACGTTCAAGGTGGCAATAAAACGATAGGAACGGTTAAACACTAAGACTTTGATGTATAAAACTGAATAAAATTAAGACTGAAGAATGTATGAAGACCGACTGCCTCGGTGGCGCAGTTGTAATGCGTACGCGTTACGATTGAGCCTTACGTTGCGGTGTCTTGTTCGATCCCCGGCGCGGGTAAAGTGGTATTGGGTTTTTCTATTACGAAATACTCAGTATCAGACCGGAGTCTGGCATTTGTGCCCGGTATGGCGATAGGCTCGCCCCCTATCACATCGTGGGACGGAGATACGCTCGGCGAAATGTGGGTGTACTGGTTACACCTCTGCCTACCCCTTCGGGGATTACAGGCATGAGTGCGTATATATGTACTTTAATGTATACTACACATTATTGGGGGATTATAGTAATTTGGACAGCTTCGTATGGAAACGACATGGAAACCACGGCGGATACGAATAAAATAATAGGTTACTATAAGTATCTTTTTCATCTTTTTTATTTCACAGCTCCGTAGCGCAGTGGGCGAGTAGCCGGCTGCGAAGCGAGAGGTCGTGGGTTCGATTCCCACATCGAGACAAATGTTTGTGTGATCCACAAATATTGGTCTCGGGTCTCGGTGTTGTGGGGCCGCAAGTCCTTCGTAGTTCCTGATACCCACGACACAGGTTTACCTAGTGTGGGGTCAGGACTATGTGTGTGACTGTTGGGTGTATTTATTTCATCGAAAAAAATATAATATCGAGGATAACAAGAAACGTAACTCAAGCAATAAAAATTACCCCACCAACACTGTGCAATGGGGGCGGGGCTATAAAAGTCTGTGCAGCTAGTTCATTCATCAAATCATAAAAATTGATTCATAATCTCTAGTTGACACTTAATACCTCTATTTTTTGCGCGGTGCAGAACGTCGTATCTCGATTAGAGATTTAATATTTAGACATTACCATTTATGACATAAGGTTATTTTTAAATGTTCATTAATTTTTGTTGCGTGTAGTTATGAGTGTTACGCGTTACCTTTGCATGTGTAACTGGAGCCGTATTTTTGGCAGATTCATATGAGAGTTATCGTTCTAGTTATCTTATTTCGATCATTTATTTATATTAATCAATGTAACCACCAAGTTATGGAACAAATAGAAGTCTGTAGGCGCACTGTCTGATGAGTACGGCGGATAACGTACGGGGGAGCCCCCATGACCACGAAGGCTGAACAAGCTTTCTAAACGTGTTGAGACCAAAATAAAGTTAAACCGCGATAATAGAAATAAAAAAGGAGTGGATAAAATTTAGAGTGGTAGAGCCACGCTGTAGACACTTTTGTCTACAGCATGAATGGGCCGGCTCGTCCGGGTCGTTACCACTGTCTCACATAAAACCGACGTAAAGTAGCACTCGCTGCTGCGTTTCGTACGGTGAGTGAGATATCCGGAGGTCCAATTCCCCCTCCCCTTCCCAATCCCTTAATTATCACTTTCCTTTAAGGTCAACAACGCATCTATGATTCCTCAGGTATTGAGAATGTTCATGGACGGTGGAGCTCACTTACCATCAGGTGACCCACTTACTAGTTTTCCGGCATTTCTATATAAAAAAGTCCTGAAGTCCTGACTTCGAGTTTAGGTCTGGCAATCAAAGTACCCTCTCTGACTTTGTGAGGAATGTAGTGCTTTATTTAACTAAAGGCTCGTTCCCTTAACACGAGACGGCAATAAGTTCGTATAACCGTGGCTGCTCAGCCTACCCATTGGAAGATACAAGCGTTAAGTCAAGAGCAGAGTTAATAAAAAATATTTTGCATATGTCAAAACGTGACGATCAGCTCTTAGTGCATGCAGGCTGCATGTTGTACTAAATTAAAAAAATACTCCATTAGCATTATGGTGTAACTAACAAAATGATCGCAATATATTAAACAATAGAGCAACCTAGAATCAAACAAATTTTATTGAAAGCCAAAAAAATACTTATATTATTTTTTTATCAACCAAATAAATACTAGACACGAGCCGCAAATCTAATTTGAGATAAGTACAAAAATCTCATTAACAATAAAAATAAAAATAAACCCCGAAACTCACCTTAAATATTCTTTTAAAACAATTCGTCATTGTGCATACAAAAGAACGAAACGCGCGTTCCCCGAAAACTTTGACCGGTATTTAAACGACAAAAAAATAATTTGCCGACGCTCGCCGTCGAAACTCGGTTCGCGGTAATTCAACGAAATAAAACATATATACAAATAAACGTTCGCACGCTTAAATGTACGGCGAACAACTGATCTTGAAGTCTTGTAAGACTAAATAACAAATTGACGCTCCGATGCGACGTCATTATTCTGCGGGATAATTAAGGCGAAATATACCTCAAATTTGACGATTCGTCCTCACAAATATTCATAACTAGACTCAAAGGCTTAATTAACATTTTTTTTTATGTACATATAATAATTGTGCACAAAATTCTTTAGTCGGATATGTTCGCCGATACACGATTAATGATATTTGACTCGATAGAAAAAAATCGTAAACTTTCCTAAAAAACACCCATGTTTATTGAATTAATTTCATTCAGTTTCTATCGAAAAGATTTTTACAAAAAAAATGTGTGTAGGTACTCGCAACAAACATTCAAATACTTCTATGGTTTTTTTTTGGAAATGCGTAAGATGTTTTTAAAAATAATAATGCAAAGTAAATATTGGAAGCGCGCACGCCGAATGGCAACTTCGCTACCATTTCGCCTTAATAAAACGGACTTACTTCAACTTCATGAAGTTTTTTTGGGGTTTTGCTTAGGAAATTAGCTTGCAAGGGTTAAAAATAGGGCTTTAATGATATAATGTTATATTCTAAATGGAAAATGATGTAAAACAGAATCAATAACTAAATAGCTAAAAATAAATCTAAATAGTTTTAAGTCGATGGTATCAATCATTGACTAATAAACTACAGCACCATCGACTCAAAGTTGTTGTTTTATTTTTAGATTTTATTTTTTGTTATAAAGGTGTCATTTCATCATCAAAATCAGTACATAAAGGTGGTTTTAGTTTTTATCCCCGATTTCCCCTATTGGGGATGGAATTATTTCTTCAAATTTAAATGAAACCACCACCGCAACAAACACTATCGAATACAAAACTGATTCATCCCCTTGAGACCCTTTGTTTTTTAAGTCGGTTAAAAAAGGTATTATGAAATACTTTAATATATTCGTAACACTAGGTAACGAAATGTAGGTTAATGATGTGTGTTTTACCGAGTAATTATTATTTAGTACTAGCCGTCCCGCGCGGTTTCACCCGCGACATATAATTGATATTTAGAACCCGAATGCAGCGCCACCTACCGGGTCTAATTGTGAATATAAACCATCCAGGGACCCACTTAAACACACATAAAAAAAACATCAAAATAGGTTCAGCCGTTCTCGAGTTTTGCGCTTAGCAACAAATTTATCCATTCATTTTTATTAATATAGATAGATTTAGATATTGAAGTGATATATTTTTCCTCATTTAACCTTTTTCTACTAGTGCTATGCATATTTTGGCTCTTAACAATGGATAATATTAAGGGCCCATTTCACAATATGCAACTAAAAATAATATTAATGCAAATGTTAACCCCAAGATAACGCATTACACAGTTAATTTACGAAGTATAAAATTGCCATACTGTATTAGAATGATAATTTTTAATTTTGCTCTTAATTTTATGTGGCAAGTAACGTTTACTTTGAGATTGTGAAACAGGGGCACACAATCATGATCTCTAGATCTCTAATATATATTTATTTATTTTATAATACAGGCCGTTACCGAGCAACGTTTTTCACCAGAGCAGCTCACCTGCTGGTAAGAGATCTCTAGAACCTATAGGAGAGAGTTAATTTTTGACACATTTTTTATAGAAGATCTGTCAAAATACTATTGATAGTAAGCAAATCTATATGTAAATAGAAATAGGGAACGGCATTAAGACACCATCCGACATTACATTGAGGTCAGTTTTTTATTGAAGAGCTTCATGTCGCTTTCCTGTGGGACAGTGGTAACAACCCGGTCGAGCCGGCTCATTAATGCTGTAGACAAAACGGTCTATAACGTTACTCTATATTGTTTGTGATAAGATTACTATTGTGAGTAAAGTCCAAACGTCCAGCAAGAACTCGTTATTTATATGACTACTTTCGCCACTTTCACTGTCATAATATTCCCTTCACTTAGGCTCGGGGACAGGGGTATTCTTTAAATTATAAAATATTAATTTTGATCTATAATCGATATTTTTTCTCCCCAGAAGGGTTGACGTCAGGCAGACGGCGCGGCCGGACGTAAATACTATAAGCCAAATCTTTCTAGAACATGAGTTGAAAAGCATGTTGCACCGACCCACTGCGCGTGAGATAAGGGCAGATGAAGATATTTTTTCATAAGTGCTAGAGTCACGCTGTAGACAATCGGGTAGTTGACTAGATTTTTTTTATTATTTAAATCAATAAGTTATGTTACTCAAAATCTATTGCAGAAAGAATTTTATAAATCGGACCAAAAATAAATAAGATAGAAGCCATTCAAATCCTGTAGAAGGGGTAATTGTCAAATGACAGACGATGCAACCTTTGACGTCACTGTGTAAAATGTTCATTATAGTGCACGCGTGCAAGCGAGATAGTGAGATATCCCCACTACGCACCCACTTTTCTTCATACCAACATTTAAAGTCATAACTGCGGGCACATTTCTGAACCAATTTATATTGTGTTTTAATAAAAGGGTTTCTTTTGCGTGTCATATTCTGTTGCTTATAAAATAATGTATAAAATTCAATATAGGAAACTACCCTATTCTGTCTACAGCATGAATGGACCGGCTCGTCCGGGTCGTTACCATTTTCTCACAGAAAACCGGCGTAAAGTACGTTAAGTAAGTACGCATTTCGTACGGTGAGTGAGATATCCGGAGGCCAAAATTCCCCTCCCCTTCCCAATCCTTTACTTGCCCCTTTCCTTTAAGGTCGGAAACAAATTTGAAAAATTTTGTTACACTTTTCAACATTTCAGTGGTTTTGCCATTACGTGAACTACACATATATATTTTAAAGTCGGGATAGAACCCGCGGCCTCTCATTCTACATCAACCTACTCGTCTACGACACTACAGAGACTGTCGTAGAAACAATCTAAATTAGAGGTGTCGTTAGCAATTGACCCAAAAGCCCTTCTCTTGGAACTCTACGGTGCATTCAGTGCCAATAGTTTACAATGATTCACTCCGCATCTTAGCTGTTATAAATGTCATACTAATTCACATTCTACCAACGCAGTCTCTATTAACGGAAGGTGTCTACGAATGGCCAATATACATTTATCTGTTTTTTTTTATTAGCTTGAATGACGAAACGAGCCTGTCGCTCGTCTGATGGTAAGCGCCACGCCTGCTCATAAACAGAAGCATCGCCACACATAACTTGACAACTGACACTGGACTGCGCTTGTCACCCCGAGAACTCTCATAATGCCCAGTAATTACACTGGCTTCAATGTCCTTCACACTGGAACACAACAGTGCTTACACACTGTTGCTTGGAGGCAGAAATAGACAAAGCGGTGGTACCTACCACCTTGTTGGACCTTTGGTGCTTGGACGTCCCGTCATAGTCAGAACGCCCTTGGCGTCTGCGGAAGGTTTTCGCACAGCCGTCTATCTCGGGGTACATCTATTGTACCTACTTTATACTGTTTTTTTATGAGGGGGCAAACGGGCAAGAGGTTCACCTGACGGTAAGTGATCACCACCTACATTGAACACCTTCATTACCAGAGGAATTATTGGTGCCAGCCTTTGAGGAAAGAATAGGCTCTTTTCTTGATTTTGAATTTTGACAGCTCCGTGGCGCAGCGGACGAATAGCCGGCTGCGAAGCGAGAGGCCGTGGGTTCGATTCCCACACCGAGACAATTTTGGTGATACAAGGATTCCAATTAGGAGACATAATACGCCACAAATTGGGAATTCTCTGTATTACGCGGTAAAGACGTACAGGACGTGACCTCATCAATTTTATATCCAATTATTCCAGAAGATTACAGAGATATATACGTAGGAGTTAATAGCGGAATTGTAAATTATTTTCACCTAACACGTGTAGGTTGAATTAGGTTTTTTTATCCTCGCACGGCAAAGGGACTACACTGGACCTACCCGATGTTAAGTCTCATAATGCCAAGTAAATTCACTAGCTTCAATGTCCTTCAAACCGAAACACAACAATGCTTACACACTACTGCTAGGCGGCAGAAATAAAGCGGTGGTACTAAACCAGACGGACTCTCGCATACGAGGGATCTACCTAGTAAACGTTTGTGGCCAGGGATGACAATGGACTCTCCCTCTATGCGACCAACTATTATTACTTGACCATAACGACGTTACCTCAATTATCCGGATAGCCTATAAAAGATTCGGCCGAGTATCGTTAATTTGCTCCTAAAACTTGAAGATTTCCGTTACTTTGTCATGGATCCCATAATCAGAACCTAACCAAACTTTCATCAAACTACCCTTGAAGTACATCCTTTCCTATAAAAAAGGAATCATCGAAATCGGTTGGCGTGATATTGAGTTATGATATATGTTTATCGCGCACATACTTAATGCAAATTTAAGACTTATATGGTTTTCTCATGGATGCCATTGTCAGAACTGGACCAAATTGAAATGGGACCACACGGGAAGCACCAGCTTTCAAATAAATCATCTCTCATCATCAAAATCGGTTCATCTTGTCGAAAGTTCTGAGGTAACAACATAAAAAAATAAAAAACACACTCGAATTGAGAACCTCCCCCTTTTTTTGAAGTCGTTTAAAAAGAACTGCGTTTCAGATTTTCAGTATATGGACTAGATAGTTATTTATCGTGGTTTTGCATAAATTATGCATTTTCACGAATTATTGACTTGGTACTTAATTTCCTATTTATGCTAAATAATGCAGTTATAGATACAACACATTCATTCGAGAATATTGTATGCCATTTAAATTTATGTATATTTTTCAAATATTTATAATCTCTTGAAATGTGGTTGACATTAACCAATTGGTAGGTTTAGGTATTAGACGGGTTCGTCTCCATTGAGAGTGGAACTTGTGGTATTTATAACCTGCGACAAAAAATAGGAGTGTTATAACTTTAAGCCACAATTCACGGATAATATTATAGTAGATACTATAGTAGAGACTGCCTCGGCGGCGCAGTTGTAATGCGTACGCGTTACGATTGAGGCTAACGCTGAGGTCTCAGGTTCGATTCCCGGGTCGGGTAAAGTGGTATTGGGTTTTTCTATTACGAAAATGCTCAGTATCAGCCCGGAGTCTAGAATTTGTGCCCGGTATGGCGATAGGCTGGCCCCCTATCACATCGTGGGACGGAGATACGCTCGGCGAAATTTGGGTGTACTGGTTACACCTCTGCCTACCCCTTCGAGGATTACAGGCGTGAGTGCGTATGTATTATAGTAGATATGACAATAACGTCGCTCTGCAATACCAATTTTTCTACGCAGTGACGTCATCGCGGTGAGCATTAGCAGGTCGCGCTAAATGTTGCGCACACGGCACGCAAAAAGAGTAGACATACGAAGTCTATAATTAATATTTTTTTAAAACAAATTATAAAATATCTTTAGTCGAGATTCATCTATGGTTTGTATCATAAACTCAGTTGGGCATACTTTTTTCTTGAGCTTATTCAACTTATCTCTGATCATAACAACGTAATTATATTTAGGTAGTTTTTACACACAAAACTCTGAAAAAAGTATTTTAAATTATGTGGTAATTTTTACTAAACTACTCCAACTACAATTTGTTCCATAGTTGATAAAAAAGTGGCTAATCAGTTTTTTATTTTGTTGGAATTATTACGCCAACGCAGACAATAGGTGATTTTATATGATACTTAATTTTTTTTTTGTGAACTTAAAATGGTTGTCCTGTAAAGTTGCCTACATACATAGAAATAAGATGGCAAGAAACGTAACTCAAGCAAATAAATTACTCAACCAAAATTCTGTGTAAGGCGGGGCTAAAAAGTCTATGCATAATAATCTCTACACTTGATACGTCTAATTTTAGCGGTGCAGAACGTCGTATGTCGATCTAGAAATTTAATAATTAGACATTAAGTTTTATGAAATAAAGTTTACTATGAACATTCATTAATTTTTGTTCGGTGTATGAGTGTTACGTGTGATTTTACCTTTGCATGTGTAAGTTGAGCCAACTATATGTGGCATCGTAGCGCCTAAATGATTGTACCCATTTGGATACGGAAAAAATAATCCAGAGTATTCTTAGCTAAGTAAGGTTAGTCTGATGCTGCATCTAAATCGACTACAGACTACTTCTTCCAAAATCTCGATAATAGCAGATAGGTATTTCGTGGGTTCATTGAATAGGTTTCGATAAGTATTTTGCTTCTTCTAATCGATATCAGGGGGTTTTACTTAATGGTTAGGTTAGGTTAGGTTATTCTTATCAATTTGTTAAGCCGAATTTACTCATTATTTATCCTCATTCCCACAATCATACTTTCTTGTATTACTCTTGACTTCTTAAATTCCAGCCGATTTAAAAACAAATTAGACAGCCAGTGTTCTGAGTTCCGAGGTTTTTAGCAACCACAATTTGTTTTCGAAAAATCATAACCCATAAGAATTGTCTGGGATGGGAATAAGTACCCGACGCGACATGGCAATAGGCTCGCCTATCACATTATGGGTCGGAAATAAGCTTGGCGATACGCTGTGCTGGATGCACCTCTGCCTACAATCTACACACCTGATACTGGTGTGAACTTATATAATTACTAAGGAAACTGTTATTAAATCATCCTATTGTCACATGTGGCTTAATATTGTTGCTTTCAAGATCAAAGCAAAGTGAACATCTTCATGTTTTATTCATAATTACATAATCATACACGGAAATGTTAGTTGATGATATTTGTTGCATTTTGTTATTTTTAAAGCAAAATATCATATCATCTTTATTAATGTGAACAATTTTGATAATAATTTTTGTGTGTCGATTTAAATTTAATGAGTATAAATAAGTAACATTTTAGTAGAGGTAGAGCCACTGTAGACGTTTATCTACAGCATGAATGAGCCAGCTCGACTGAGTTGTTCCACTGTCTCATAGAAAAATCTTGTGAAGTAGCAGCTTGCTGTTGCATTTCTGCCGATCTGCAATAGATTCAGTGTCTATCATTGGTCGACAGTATTCATGGATTGAGCTATACTTACCATCAGGTGTAGCGTAGTCACTTTGCCGAGCCAGGATAAAAAAAAAAAGAAAAAAAAAGCTACCTGAGACCCAACCTTCCCTTCTCAATTCGTGTCCTTTAAGGTTGACAATGCATCTATGATTGTTCTAGTATTATGGGTGGTTGAGGTCACATTACATCAGGTGACTCAGTTGCTCATTTACTGACCTTTTCTATAAAAAGATATCAAAGAAGCAGACTATCTACCTTCTTATATATATCTTATATATATATATAGACTAAATTTCAATTGGTTACCAAAGTTAGACTACATTACCAAAAGTGAAACATTAAAGTTTTTAAAATAACACCAACAATTGTATATATGGGTTCAGAATTAATCCATTGCATCTTTGCATCATCCTTTATATTTTACATGTATGAAATGCATATTTGAAAAAAAAACAGTAATTCTTAATTTTTCTAAAGTAGTCTGTAAATGTCATTAGTTATTATTAGTTACTGTTCAAGAAAAAGTAGTCGATCCAGTTGCAGACCTTGTGGGTAAGAATTGTAATAAAAGAGCTCCTCGCTATAGTTCAGTTGTCAGTCTGCAGTCATAGGTCAACTGTGGTTCTGGTTTTAGTAGTCTCTTCAGAAGTTGACTTTACAATACATGCAAAATAACTTTAATCAGCTTGAAGTTAATCATGAGTGTCATTGTAGTTTATTTAAATTTAATTTCTGAGACTAAAGGGAGACAGGAGGGATAGGCATGTGAAGTGACTAACTTCACCTTGACAAAGTTATTTTTCATGTATTGATGACAGTCTCCGTGGCATAATGGTCGAGTAGCCGGCTGTGAAGCAAATGTTTGTGTGATCCACAAAATTTTGCTTCAGGCCTGGGTGTTGTGGGACCGCAAGTCTCTCTTAGTTCCTGATACCCACGATACAGGCTAACCTAGTGTGGGGTCAGGACTATGTGTGTGACTGTTGGGTGTATTGTAAGAGGTTGTAATATCAGTCCAAAGTAAACAAGTAGTTAGTAAGTATACAAGTAGTTTCTAGTGCATCCTGACATTCAAATAGTCAGTAATTAGTTGTGTAAAAAGTATCACATCATGGAGAGTATAAGTTAGACCCGTCATTTGTTTAAAAAAATACTCAGCCCATATGAGTTCTGAAACTTCTGATTGGTGTGGGTATTTGCCTATTTATTAGAAAGCCTCAGTAAATGAGAATTTATGTATTTCCTTTAATATTTTTATCTGATTGAATTGATATTATCGAAATATTATAAACATTGATACAGTTTTTGGAAGCAAGTACAATGAATTTTGAAAATTGTTTTTTTATACAGTGGGTAACTTTTTTATCTGGTCTATGGACAATCCCCCTCATGGATACCTTGATACATTTTAATGAACAATGTTCCAAACTTTACACTTAACATTCAATTTAAAACAGATTTCACCTACTAACTTGTTCATCTCTTCATATTGTTATCAAGAATAAGCAATTTACACATGAATGGCAACAGTTACACCTGTTATAAGCCAACTTTTCCCCGCGCCGCCACTCTCGTTCAGTGAAAGTGATGTGCCATACGCAAGACATACAGCCGAGAGAATAATTACACGACACCATATCTAAAGCTAGAAAAATCTAGGTCATACAATACTAAAGATAACAATCCCAGACAATAATAAGAAGTTTAATTATAATACTGTTTGTCGTAGGGCTTCGAGAAACAACTGTAACCGAGTAATAAGCTATGAATCAATATAAACAAAATCGATAATCCCGACATGCGACTCACCACACTCGCCGTGTCTTGGCTGTCTAAGGAATACTTGTCCTTGTCCTTCGCCTGGTGTTCGTTTGTAAAATGTTCATATTTACGTGTGGGGCTACTTTTCATTGTTCACGCGATGCCTAAACGCTTAGGCGTCGATAAACATTTTCGCACACCGCACAGACGACGAGAAACACCAACGAAAATATATCCACTGGCTGGGCGACTGACACTGACAGCTCAGTAATCAGTTTGACAAGTGCGAGTGACAATCATTAGTGTTGAGAAGTACACCGACTAATTCAAGTAGCATATTTATAAATCGATTACAGGTGTCGTAATTTATACTAAGTAAGCTTAATAAATATACGAGGAACCTACCACCAGTCACCACTTTGGCATTTTGCGTTTCTGACATTTTGTGAATCTGTCATGCGTTTCGGATATTCGCCACCGTAACCGTTTTAACTAGTTAAATAGCACTAATAGTTGGTGGTATCGTTTAAGAATTAAATACCTACCGTACCACCAGAGATACGACCAGGATTACGGTGGGTCTGAAGCGGATATTAACGCTGCAAAACATGACTAGAAATATTATTACGTTAAACTTATCCATGATTATTACATGACTTATCCAAGATAGAATGAAATTAAATATTTATTTACAAATAGAAATTAATATTTGATTTACTTTAAACAGTACAACACAAGTAATATATTTAATCAACGCAAACTAATGACAAGTTTGGCTAACAGTATTTTGGCGAATCACAAGATAAAGATACAGTAGCATTAATAAAGCATATTATAAGCCGCTTTCAGTAATTATATTTAAATCGGATACCATATTGTGAATTTCAAAGCTTTTATAGAAATAGCGTCTGTATCGAATGGTAACTACGCATACGTTGCACTTTTATTCAAAATATCCAGGCATTATTATCGATCATTAATAATAGTCGATTTAAAACAGTACAGCTCTAGGACCATAAATGCAACGTAAACCAATGACATGGAGAAAAATTTTGTGATGACATCAGACATGTTTCATTCCGATAAAATATCGGTTTTGAATAATCACAAGCTAGATATTAGATAAATTACAACCCAAAGACCATTAATATACTAGATATATGCCTATTACTTACGGGAATACAACCGGCCGCATTCGTCTTACAACATGTTTATGTATTTACGAAAAGTTTACGAACCGCTTTTATTGATTCATAAATAATGCGAACGTCAAAGTAACATTAAAAACCTAAGTATATCTATCGTTTACCTATTCATAGTTCTTATATTACTCTTTTAATTTAAACTATTACTTAAACTAAGAAGCAATTATTTTAAAATACACTTTCACTTACGTGGTCAACATGATCATCCCATATTTGCACTTTAATGTAATTATCATTATGAGGCAATTTTGGAGCAACATTTGTCAGATTTCTACGGAACATCAAAAACTGCAATTTTATTGTTTTATTTTACACATTATTTTTTTTACAATACCTAGGTATGTCTCTTGCCAGTAAATAGGTAGGTACCTACCTACTTTGTTATAAACAATACACTCCTGTGCTTTACTGGTTTTATGAAAAATAAAACATAATTTTATCGTTATGTGCGAGCGCAATAAACTTCAAATCGGAACTGAAGTTGGTTTTCATTGAACATTTCCCTATCTACGTACTCCAAGGCAAACATAAGATAAGTTCGCCGCTTATCAATATCTATTTATTTGTAACAGTTGGTAACGCGGTATACTCACGCGGTATACGCAAAGCCTTGCAGGCAAATATATAAGATGTTTTAGATACTTTTTTCTTTTGTAGTTACCTATATATAGGTAAGCTGGTAGGTACCTACCTATCCAAAATATTAGCGCCGCGGCCCGTGTGCGTCCTATGCAACAAGTGGCTGGAAGAAATTATTCACTCATTCTAAAATTCGGCCCAGTTAATTTTTATTAGAGTTCCGTAGCCATATGGTAAAAGCGGAAACGAAACCCTTATAATTCCATGTCAGTCAGTCCGTCGCGTCTGTTCGTCCGTATGTCACAGCAAGATAAAAGCCATTTTACTAGAAGACACCCGGATATATGCCGGAATTGAACCTAAGTAATTTGTAGGCGTAACGTTCAAATTGTATTCTAATGGCTTATTCGATCTATCCTCTGAATCAAACTAAGATATTTTATTGAAAATGGCCGTTACTCGTTTGCGGCCTATGTTATAAAAAATCTGAAAAAAGGTAGTGGGTAATAGGTAGGTATAACCTAAAAGGTATCTACTTCCAACGGTTTCAATAAACTATGTTGTATCATGGACATATAGATTTGAGATATACGATTGTTAACGGTTTTTTTATTGCATAGGCCGGCAAACGAGCAAGTGGGTCACCTGATGGTAAGTAATCTACACCGCCCATGTATGCCTACAATACTAAAACAATCATGGGTGCGTTGGCAACCTTAAAGGAAAAGGATGGGTAATAAAGGGACTGGGAAGGGGAGGGAGGATCTGGGCCCCCGGATATATCACTCACTGTCGGTCAACTTAAGATACCTGATACATAATTATGTATGTTCAGTTTTTTTCCTGTAAACTGTGTAATTAGTAGGTAGGTATCAATAAATAATAATATGAAAGTAATTTAATTCTTAGTCTAAGTTACGAATAAAGGTATAAAACTTTCCATAAACTGCCTCTTTTCGGCTATTATGTGACTCTGTACCCGTCACGGTCATTAGTCTGCCATGTCGCAAGCCACTCGATTTGCTTCTTCCCCCTTCTTTTCCTTTTTCACATGACAGCGCAATTAAAGAGACAGGTCTTACAGCGGTGCACAACCCCACCACCGCGTTCACAATGGAGTTCACTAACATCCGTGGACTCCACTCGAACCTAAGCGCCGTCCACCACCATCTTGAGACGGCCCGGCCTGCAATGCTTTTCCTGACGGAGACGCAGATTTGTCGTCCGGCCGATACGGCATACCTACATTGTCCCGGCTATTCGCTTGAAGAGAACTTCAAGCGAAGAGCTGGGGTATGTTTGCATGTCCGGTCGGATGTCTGCGCTGCATGGAGGATCCTTCCCTTTCCACACTGTGGGTACGCGTGGATCTCGGCACACAGAGCCGAATCTATGCGTGCCTTTACAGATCCCATGACGGGGATGACGAGACAACTCGGCTGTTTAACTACATCAGTCAGGCGGCAGATGACGCGCAGGAGCAGTATCCGACAGCGGAACTGGTGGTCTTGGGGGACTTCAACGCACACCATGAGTTGTGGCTGGGTTCCTCCAAGACTGACCATGCTGGACGTGCTGCCCATGCATTCTCTCTGACTCATGACTTGTCGCAATTGGTGCATCAGCCCACCAGGATCCCTGATGTGGCAGGTCATGCGCCTTCACTGCTGGACCTTCTGCTGACGAGTCATCCAGCTGGGTACAATGTGACGGTAAGTGCCCCCTTGGGTTCTTCTGATCATTGCCTGGTTGGATCGTCGGTGCCTCGTGCTTTGCCTCCACCTCCCGTGAGGGTAAAGCGCAGGATCTGGCACTACTCGTCAGCAGATTGGGATGGTATGCGCGAATATTTTGCAGCCATCCCTTGGCGGCACCGCTGTTTTGAGGGCACTGATCCTTCTGCGAGTGCCGATGCTATTGCCGACGAGATCCGATTAGGAATGGAATACTACATTCCTTTCTCGGAGGTCGTCGGAAGTGGCCGAGGACGCTCCTGGTTCAATCGCGAATGCGCTGATGCTGTTAGTGTAAAACAGACGGCGTATCGCGAGTGGATCAGGAGTCGCGCCAAAAAGGATCCCAATGTAAGTTCTCTCAAGGCAGCCTATAATCAAGCCACCAAGGCCTGTAAGAAGGCTTACGTTAGAGCGGATGCACAGCGCGTTAACAAGATTGGATGTGCTTTGGCTGATCAACCAACAAGTAGCCGAGCTTATTGGAGCCTTGCCAGAGCCATCCAATCTAATTTCTGCCGACCTTCACTGCCTCCGCTGAGATATCCGGATGGATCGCTTGCTCACGGGCCGCAGGAGAAAGCCACCTTGCTGGCAAATCTCTTTGCGGCTAATTCGCGGCTCGACGATGGCAATAAACTGCCACCCACGGTGCCTGATTGCGGACACTCTATGTTGGATGTCCGAATCAGGCATTGTGATGTTCGGCGCGAACTGCAGTCGCTCGATGTCCGCAAAGCCAGTGGTCCCAGCGGTAGTTCTCAAAAAGTGTGCGGCGGAGTTGTCTCCTGTGCTGACGCGCCTATACCGCTCTTCCTTCCTCTCCGGTATTGTGCCCCAATCTTGGAGAGAGGCCAATGTGCAACCGATCCCAAAAAAGGGTGATCGATCGGACCCTAGCAACTACCGTCCAATCGCCATAACCTCAGTGATGTGCAAACTTGATAGGGATGCAGCAAAATTTAATTGGGACCATCTATCAGCAGTCTCTTCTATTGATGAGAAAGTAAACATCTTTAATGCCAACATCATTGCCCTCTTCGATGCCCATGCCCCTATTAAAAAAATTAAATTAAAGCGTCCTCCTGCACCATGGATGACGCGTGGTGTTCGGATGGCGATGAGGCGAAGGGACCGGGCTTTTCGGAAATATAAGAAGGATCGCTCAGAAGAGAACAGGTGCCTTTTTAAGGTTGCAAGGAATCGGTGTAATCAGATGGTGCGTAATGCTAAACGCCGTCATATTCTCAGTAATATTTCTTCATCGTCCCCTGCCAGTATCTGGAAGTTCCTCCGGACTCTAGGTATTGGCAGAAAGAAAATCTTGGAATTCCATGGGGCGACTATTGGATTGGATGACATAAACCGCCATTTCTCAACTGCTCATTTAATTAATCACCAAACCAAACGTCGTACCATGGATTTTTTAGCTGATCTTCCAGGACCTAAAATTGACCCCTTTCTGTTTTCTCCAGTTCCGCCTGGTGAGATCAAAAAGATAATCCTCTCTATTAAGTCCAATGCGACCGGCTGCGACAACATGAGCCGTCGTATGATAACCCCAATCCTGGATCATCTTCTCCCTGCCATTTCCCACATTATTAATGTGTCCCTAACGACTGGTATTTTTCCGTCTTTATGGCGGAAAGCCTTTGTTATTCCTCTTCCCAAAACCCCCAACCCTTCACTCGTAAACCATTTTCGTCCTATCTCTATTCTTCCTTTTCTTTCTAAGGTGCTGGAGGCCTGTGCCCACAAGCAGCTGTCCAGGTTCGTGCATCTTAATAACCTGTTGTGCCCCTTGCAATCTGGATTCCGACCTGGTCACAGCACTGTATCCGCTCTCCTCAAAGTGACTGGCGATATTAGGGCGGGTATGGAAGACACCAAAGTCACTGTATTGGCTTTGGTAGATTTCTCAAACGCCTTCAATACCGTCAGTCACGATATCCTTCTTGCAATCCTCTCCCATCTCTTGATCTCTCCTGCGGCACTGGAATGGTTTTCATCTTATCTTCAGGGACGTCAGCAGTCGGTGCGACTCAACGAGTCGTCATCAAATTGGTGTAATATCGACTCTGGAGTCCCTCAAGGCGGCATTCTTTCCCCGTTGTTATTTTAAATCTTTATTAACCTCATAACTAACAATCTTCAGTGTGCGTACCATCTGTATGCCGATGACTTACAGATTTATTCTCGGGCTGGCGTCGATGATGTGGTCGCAGCAGTCGAAAGGGTGAACAGGGATCTGGCACATATCAAGAACTGGTCTGACAGTTTCGGTCTGTCTGTGAACCCCTCTAAGTGTCAGGCAATAATTGTGGCCAGCTCCAGGATGATGAGCAGACTGGATATCACCAAGATTCCAACTGTCACATTTAATGGATCTGTCATCCCTTGGTGTCCCAGTGTTAGGGATCTTGGGCTACATATCGACTCCACCCTGAGCTGGCGTTTTCAGGTAACCTCTGTCAGCCGGAAAGTCACCGGTACTCTTCGTGCTCTATATCGCCTGAAAAATTTCCTCCCTTCTGAAACCAAGACTTTGCTTGTGCAATCCCTTATCCTTCCAGTAATCGACTATGGTGATGTGTGCTATTTTGATCTGAATGCAGATCATCTTAACAAACTTGACCGTCTTCTCAATAACTGCATTCGATTTATCTTTAATCTTCGTAAATATGACCACGTTTCCTCTTATCGTACGCCATTACAATGGCTACCGATTCGCCAACGCCGATCTTTGCGAGCACTCACAACTCTCTTCTCGCTACTTACATCCCCTACGCCGCCTTCTTATTTATCTTCTGACTTTATTTATCTTTCTGATAGCCATATCTTCGCTCTTCTAACAATCTTCTCCTCAAATGTCCTCCTCATTCCTCTGACTTCACCCACTCTTCTTTCGCTATTCAATCTATACTTCTCTGGAACGCACTCCCACTGGAAATCAGGTCGTGCACCACACGAGTGGCTTTCAAGTTGAGAGTTCGTCAACTATTGTTGGACGGATTGGTAGAATCACATTAGTTTCTCCTACATATCGTATATATTTATGTATTGTATTGTATTTTATTGTATTTACTATATATTTTTGTATGTTTATATTTTTTTTCTTTATTCGGTTGTACGTTTTATGTCATATTTTTATATTTTGTATCTTCCTTTTTTTGCACCTACTTTGATCATCTCTGCATCGCCCTAAGGTTGACTGGTAGAGAATGCCTTTGGCATTAAGTCCGCCTTTATACATTGTATATAAAGTGTAAAAATAAATAAAAATAAATAAAATAATGGAGCGGATAATTAACGCGCAGCTGGTCCGCTACCTGGACGATCACTCGCTGATCAATGACCGGCAGTACGGCTTCCGGTCTAAACGATCAACGGGTGATCTTCTAGCGTACTTGTTACATTGCTGGGGGGAGGCGGCTGACAGGCATGGCGAGGCTCTAGCCGTATGTCTCGACATTGCCAAGACTTTTGATAGGGTCTGGCACCGTGGCCTCCTCTCCAAGCTTCCGGCGTATGGGCTTCCCGACAACCTGTGTAAGTGGATCTCTGGCTTTCTGCATGAGCGTAGAATGCGTGTCACTGTTGAAGGGCACGCTTCGCAGCTCATGTCAGTTAATGCCGGGGTCCCACAAGGCTCTGTGCTTTCGCCCACCTTGTTTATTCTGCATATCAATGACATGTTACCACTTGGTAACATTCATTGCTATGCAGATGACAGCACTGTGCATGGGCGTTACTGCAGTAAGCCTCCTGGTAGGCGGGAAGTCACTGAGAGGCAGCGAGAGAATCTTGTCATTGAGCTTAACCAGACCTTGGATCTCATTTCGGAATAGGGTACCAAGAATCTGGTTGAGTTCAATGCCAAGAAAACCCAGGTGTGCGCGTTTACGTGCAAAAAATCCCCGTTTTCTCCCCTCCCCAATCTTCAGGGTATCCCGCTCGCAATGCGGAATAGCCTAAGTATCCTAGGCATGGATATTTGCTGCAATCTGAATCCCAGAAACCACATCGAGGGCGTAATATCAGCCACATCACGCAGGGTCGGAATCCTGAACAAGGTGTGTAGGTTTTTTGCACCCGACCAGCTTTACCGCTTATACAAAGCGCAGGCACGGCCGGGTGCAGAATACTGTTCGCACCTATGGGACGGTTCCGCAAAGTACTTGCTCGATGCCTTGGACGGATTGCAGCGACGGGCTGTCCGCATTGTGAATGATGCAGACGTCACAAAAAATTTAGAGCCGCTTCAGCTGCGTAGGGACATTGCCTCGCTTTCCGTCTTTTATCGTCCGTATCACGGTGAATGCTCTGAAGAATTGTTTGACCTTATTCCTTCCTCACCTTTCCTTAACAGAACCACGCGTGCTGGCTTGCGAAACCATAGCTTCGTGGTCTCTTCCATCTCGGCTCGGACCAAGAGGTTCGCAAAATCGTATTTCTGTCGGACCATAAAGCTGTGGAATAGCTTGCCGGCGCACGTGTTTCCTCCTTCCTATAACTTGGGATCCTTTAAACGGAGTGTGAAGAAGCAACTAAGCAGGCCGGCATAATTCTGCCGATCTGCGATAGATTCAGTGTCTATCGTTGGTCGACAGTATTCATGGATTGCGCTATATTTACCATCAGGTGTAGCGTAGTCACTTTGCCGAGCCAGGATAAAAAAAAAAAAAACTTTAACTTAAACTTTCTTTCTTTCTTTTTACTTTCAATAATTTTCCATATCCCATTAAAACATAAATGTGAAAATGGGGCCATAATCGGCACAAAGCGCGGCACCCATAAAGGAGTTCAGACCTAAACGGGTACTAATTTCTAGGTATAGTAGCATTTCATTATATCATAGTTAAGGAACGCACACTCATTTTTAACTGATTTAAAACAAGAATTGTTACGTTCTTTGATAGTGTTTCAGTGTGTACTCACGCCTGCATCCCACAAGGGACTTTCAAGTAAAAAAGTATAGAATTTAATCCACCCGTTTGGAGATTAGGATGCCACAGATAGGTAGGTATACACGACACATAAATGCTACAAACGTTTAACATCCCTCTCTTTATGTCGCTATTAAAATAGAAACGAGTAATGGTAACCAAAGACTTTAATACCATAGACTGGCTGTTCAGAAGTAAAATTGTGTTGCTTAAGCGGCCGGCGAGGCGGGAATGAGATCTTAGGCGTGGGAGCGAGAGGAGTTGAGAGTAAGCGAGATGGCAATATTGAGACGGCTGTTTTGTTAGGTTATAGTATATATTAGTTTTCATTCACAATCAAAACCAAGAAATTATATAGTTACTTCCGTATAATAACTTCAAATTACATGAATAATATATGTACGGAAATAATGACAATGTTTTAAGGGTCACAATAAACAATTACGTATTTAACGTTCGCAGCTATTCAAACAACAACTGCACTTGTCGCTCTCTCGCGGGCGACTAAATGAGTTGCGGACAATTGACCCTAACTAAGTGCACAATTTCTTTGTACCGCACTGCTTGTCTAGTAGTATACATTAAAGTCTTTGATGGCAACAATAAAAATCAAACTGATCTAACATGATTTATTTAAATATTCCCTATATAGTATTTACAGTGTATCTAAGCCTTGAGTGCATCCTGGAGTCCAAACCCGGGGCCCGTGGGCTCTTCTGTCAACGATGTGAGCCCACCAAGAGGTTCCGCTGCGAATCTTCCACTCCTGGAATGTTGAAAATGATCAGTATTACAAAAATGTTTAAAAACTTCGCAGATAATAATCATCTAAACGTGAAAAACCCCGACGACAATCAAAAAAACTTTTAGTCGGCAGGATGCTGCCGTAAATTTACTGGACATACACTGGGTAATCCTGGAAGGCGACTCGCTTGAAGGAGCCACTAACATGGGTTTTTCACCAAGTGTACGGTGGTCAATATCCAGTCAGTTACAAAAATGAAATGAATGACTAAAACCTATCAGTGGTTGCTATTATTAAGTGTAGCATATTTAATTTTATAAGGCCAGGATAATGGGCACTGAGGGTTTCGTACCCAAAAAGAAATAGTTAAGTTTATTTTGTTCTTTTTAATATTTAAGAAATTGACAGCCTCCATGGCGCAGTGGGTTAGTAGCCGGCTGTGAAGCGACAGGTCGCGGGTTCGATTCCCGCACCGAGAAAAAACAAAAACCAAATCTTTCTGTAACATGTGTTAAAATAGCATGCCAACCTCACTGCGAGTGGAGTAAGGGAAGAAGAATATTTAAGAAATCCGTCACAATACACATTCTGTCAATATTTAGCCATCTATTACAGTTCAAAAGATACGAGCCCTTTAATGGCCGTTCCCAATATTCTGTCTATCGACAGTTTTATTAGCCGGCAGTAAAATTTTGACACATTTTGTATGGAAGATCTGTCAAAACCCTATTACCCTATTACTGTTAGTAAGCAAATCTGATAGATTAAAGATAGAATAAAGGAAACGGCCATAAATGTAGAAAAGACAGATAGCTTCGTAATAGGGTTCTGTAGTACTTCCCTTTGGTTACGGAATCCTATTTTTTTTATAATAATTTATCCATAAAATTTAAATATGTTATCATACCTTGGTCCAGGCAATGGCTTTTCATCGTTCTTGAGCTTTTGAATAATTTCTTTCGTGTCTTCGACTGTCAGATCCTCCTGCAAAATGTATAATCTATATAAATATAATTGAATGGTTAAAGTTGCCTGCCTCGGTGGCGCAGTTGTACTGCGTACGCGTTACGATAGAGGATAACGCTCAGGTCTCGGGATCAATCCCCGGGTCGGGTAAAGTGGTATTGGGTTTTTTTTACAATTATGTTACGAAATGCTCAGTATTAGCCCGGAGTCTGGAATTGTGTCCAATATGGCGATAGGCCATCATGGGACGGAAATGGGCCCGGCAAAATGTGGGTGTACTGGTTACACCTCTGCCTACCCCTTCGGGGGTTGCAGGCATGAGTGCGTATGTATGAATGGCTAAAGTTGCTAAGCGCAAAACTCGAGAACAGCTAGACGGATTTAGATGTTTTGTTGTGTGGTGTTTAAAAGTGGGTCCCTGAATGGTTTATATTCACAATTTGACCCGGTAGGTGGCGCTGCAATAGGATTCTAACTATCAAATACATGTTGCGAGTGAAACCGCACAGGACAGCTAGTCTATAATAAATATGGAACTGTAAGCAGAATTATAGGGATACTGTAATTAACACATTTTTTATTATTTTAATCACTATGTTACAATACCCAAATTTATTCTTGAAATAATTTTATTCATATGCCCAATAATAAATTAGAAGACATTCCTATGCGGTGAAAAGGGTAGTTGGCAAATGACAGAAAAAGGATGCAAGACTAGTATTATGACTTCACCACTATAACGATGTATGCGTGCGAGGGAGACAGTGTGATGGTCTCACTACGCTGGGCTTTGTTTATAAAAATTCAATATTAATTTTGTCTCTGTTTACGAAAAAGATTTTCTTTTCATATCACTTTCTGTTCCATCTAAAGTAATGTACAAAATTAGAACTTGATAAATTACCAAGCAAGGGCAAACAAAATGGCGGCTTGGCATTTCTTGGTATTAGAATCGCTGCATTTACATAGCTATTTAAGTCACACACAATTACCTTCCCCATTTTTTTACTGAATTATTAATCTACTTAAAAAATTGTTTCGTTAATGTGTCATTCTATTATTAGTTTATTTTTCTGTTATTTATACCATAACAAACATAAATACTCGAACAATGAAAAATTATTTATTACTATCAATGACGTAAAAATGGTCCTTCGAACCATTACTTATTTACTCACGTAATAATCGTCGTTAACCTGCACCATTGGCGCGTTCACGCATGCGCCGAGACATTCAACCTGAAATATTTTTTTTTCAATAAATGGATGTATAATTGTTATTTAACTTTTTATTGTTCATCCTAATACAAAAAAACGAAAATTAAAAATCTTATATAATACAAATACTCTCAACAATTTAATTGGTAGTTTTTTTTATTCACCATACTGGTGAAACAAGTAGATCAGACACCTGATGGTATGCATATTTTTTTTTTTTAGCAAAGACCGGAATAGATTAATAGTCATCAAATCTCATAGTCATTGATCTAAGGGCGGCATGGGTTTATAGCCATCTGATGGTCAGTGACCTAAGCCTCATGTCAAATAATAGTACTCACGGGTGGGTTGATAAAATTAAAGAAATATCAATGGATTTGTGACGGATTAGGAAGGCGATTACAGATTTGGGTTTCTGAAAATCTCGCTTATTACATTAAACACATTTTCCTCAGAGACAGTGGTCTAACACCAGTCAAGCTGGCCCATTCATGGCTGGAGATAAATCTGTCTGCATGGCTCTACCACTTTGAAAGTACTACTATACAACCAATAAAATGAATTCTATTACAATATTACTAACCTCTGAGACTGAGAACTTGCCACATGGGCTGTTGCCTCCAACATGACAACCAGTTTCGTCTATTATTGCCTTGAGGACTGCATCAGAACCACGCAGCCAGCATGGAGTTGTTGTACATACTTGTACATGGTATTTACCAATTGGTCTCCTGAAATGAATAGAATGATGCATCATACGAGATTTACAAAATAACTTAGCCAGCCTGAAGTCAGTCACAATTATGTTTTTGTCATGTTATTATTAAATACACAGCCAACAGTCTCACACGTAGTCCTGACCCTACACTAGGTTAACCTGTATCGTGGGTATCAGAAACTACGAGGGACTTGCGGTCCCACAACACTTTTCGAGAGCATTACATTTTTACAGCATTAAATTTGAGTAAAAACAGAAGAATCGACAGCCTCCATGGCGCAGTGGGCGAATAGAAGCTAGCTGCGAATCGAGAGGCCGTGAGTTTAATTCTGGCACCGAGAAAAATATTTGTGTAATCCATATATATTTGTTTTGGGTCTGTGTGTTGTGGGACAACAAACCCCTCGAAGTTTCTGATACCCATGATACAGGTTAACCTAGTATGGGGTCAGGATTATGTGTGTGACTGTTGGGTGTATTTATTTATTAATTTATTCTTTACTAGCTTTTGCTCACGGCTCCGCCCACATGAATAGACTTTTCCCAAATAAAACGTAGCCTATAAACGTCTCCAGGGTCCCATCTATCTCTTTATCAATATTCATCAAAATCGGTTTGGTGAAAGCGTAACAAACAAATAGTTTTATTTTTGTTCATAAAGAGTATCCTATGTTACTTCTTATGCCTCCAAGAATATGTGTATAAAGTTTCATGATGATCAGTTAATTAGTTTTCGCGTGAAAGCGTATCAAACAAACTTACATTCACATTTATAATATTAGTATGATCTTTATGGGTTTCTTTAAAATAGTTCTAAGATAACATACTACCTAATAAACATGGTGTAGAATGTAGCTACTTCATAGACCCTCATTCTTGGAAGGTTCAGTACTTCGGCAACCTTGTGCATGGCGGAGATAGGAAGCCAACCTCCATTTTGTCTTTGAGCCAAGTCTAGCAATGGGATCATCGCCCCACGCTTGTGGCCTTCAGGGTATATCGCTAGCAAGGCTTCCACCCTCTGAAATAATAATAACTGTAGTTATAATTACAATCAAATGGTATGTGAAAGCTGTTAACCCACATTGGGCTAGCATGGTGGACTAAGACCTACAATTCAATAGAGGAGATCTGCCCAGTAGGAGTGTGTAATACTGGACTAGTATTTCATGTTACATGTTCTTGACTACCTTGGTGGTGTAGTTGTAATGCTTAATTGTAAAGTACAACTGAGACTTACACTGACGTCTTGGGTTCGATCCTAAGGTCAGGTAAAAGTGAAATTGAATTCTATTATGAAATGCTCAGTATCAATACGGAGTCTGTTATCATGCCTGGTATAGCGATAGGCTCACCCCCTATCCCATTAATGGGACAGAGATAAGCTCAGCGAAATGTGGGTGTACTGGGTACACCTCTGCTTATCCCTTTGGGGATTACAGGTATGAGTATGTACATATTTTTGAATAAAAGATTTAAAATAATTTATAATGTTTTATAGTATATAAAAGGCACAAATATGTAAGTATTCCTACTATCTAAAATAAAAGACAACAGAGATTTACTATATTTAAATTACTAAATCTAAAAGTAAACATGTAACCTAAAAATGTAATTTACTAATCATTCTTAACTACTATATACTCTTTATATATACACCTTAGGTACAACATACTTTTATTTAACAACTTCTGTTGCTATGAAGAAGAAAATCATCTTAGAAGATTTTAAATGCGAAATTTAACCAAAACAAATGAAGTTCTACATACCTTTTGATTAGCAGGTGAAAACTCGAAGGGGATGTTTGCGTTGTCCTCAGGGGTGTCTCGATGCACGAATAGACTGTCATGCTGCAAGGCTGTGGTGGTTTGCAAGCTTCTAGCCGACACACGCCACTGAAATCACATATTTACAATCGCAATGGATAAGGATCCAAATGTCAAACACTTATTATATAATACCAACTATTTACTATTATGAAATATCATAGTGATCTCAAGAAAAGGACGTACCAAGCCTTGAACTCCAGTTCTGAGGCTTGATAACATTGTTCTTTTAATTTATTTAAAATTATAAAAAATATTGCGAAACACTGTTCGCGAACAGAGAACAGATGCTTTTGCAGATCACTTCACTCACATCACGTTACGTTCGGAAACGAGTATTTATTTACGTTGAATATAGGTGAAACCGATATACCTACTTATTAAATATTCGATAAGATAATAATAATGTATTTATTCATGTTTATGTAATATAGATCGCTTAATATTAGTAGGTAATATTCGATGTATTCATGTATCGGCAGTCCGATGAATACGTATACGTTAATCCTTATTTAATATATTCATATTTTTTAATGGTTGATTAATATCGGTCACATAATATGTTCATTAATTTATATAACAATTTCTGAACGAATACAGTCTTCTGTACAACTTCAGTGCAGTCAAAGTCTATAAAAAAAAATCCTTAGTTCCGTAAAAGTTCTCTAAGTGGAGGTATTTTTACAACCTAATGATTTATCCATTTACAACTTAGATTATATACCTAATTTACAACTAATGATCTATAATTTTTCTTTAACATAATATTTTATAGGCCGACAAACGAGCAAGTGGGTCACCTGATGGTAAGTGAACACCACCGCCCATGTACGCCCACAATACCAAGAGTCAAGGGTGCGTTGCCGACCTTAAAGGAAAGGGATAATTAAGGAATTGGGAAGGGGAGGGGGCTTGGGCCTCCGGATATCTCACTCACCGTACGAAACGCAGCAGCAAGCTGCTACTTTACGCCGGTTTTCTGTGAGACAGTGGTAACGACCCGGACGAGCCGGCCCATTCATGCTGTAGACAATATTGTCTACAGCGTGGCTCTACCACTCGTAAAATGTTGGCCGTATTATGTTGGCCTCCGCCTCCGTAGCGCTATCTATGGCAGTTGGCGAATGGCAGCTGGCTGTGAAGCGAGAGGCCGCGGGTTCGATTCTCGCACCAAGACAAAATGTTTGTGTGATTCACATATATTGTTTCGGGTGTAGGTGTTATCTCCCCAGAGGGGTGAACGTCGGGAAGGCGGCCGGTCGTAAAACTACATCCCAAATCTTTTTGAGGCATGTGTTAAAAAAGCATGTTACGACGACCCCACTGCGAGTGGGATAAGTGCAGGTGCAAGAGGAAGGATTACGGCGAACGAGCAAGTGGGTCATCTGATGGCTCCGAATATCTCACCGTACGAAACACAGCAGCAAACCGCAACTTTACGTCGGTTTTCTATGAGACAGTAGGTACCTAGTAACGACCCGGTCGAGCCGGCCCATTCATACTGTAGATAAAATTGTCTACAGTTGGGCCCTAACACTCGCCTTACCATATTATATAAAGAGGGATTTGAAATTGTTTGTTTGTTTGTATGTAGAGCGTAATCTTTAGAACTACTGAATAAATTTTAAAATAAGCAGGAAGCTGCACTATCTCTTGAGTACTTAATAAGTATAAGCTACTTAAAGGTATTTAATTGCTATTTGTGACCACAAGTCCCCATATCTGTCGATTTGTATTAAGGTCTAATATCTGCAACTAGGGACTTACTTAACCGATAATAAAAAAAAAGTTTTCTCCTACAGGGAATAAGTTCGGGAAAAGCTATTTCGTATTTTAAATACAGATTCAAGACACTTGTTTAAAAGTATTACATTTAATTATAATAAATATGTGCCATTTTATTGCTTTACTTGTTGCCATCTGTTATATATAGAGATCATGATCCCATTACTGTAGAAATGTTTGGATATTTGGTCAAAAAATTGCGACAAGTAGCTTTGACAGTCGTCTCTTATGTTAACCTTATACATACTATTTATAGGATTATGAAGAGAAAACTGATATGGAAAACTGAGGGTGCAAGATCAAGGTTATTTATTTATTTATTTATTCCAGAACAAATTCCATATCAATACAAATTATAATTTTAGTATACATACGCACTCACGCCTGTAATCCCCGAAGGGGTAGGCAGAGGTGTAACCAGTACACTTAATTCCGCCTTCGTATGGTTACTCCACAGCTCGCAGGTATACAAATTTGTGCAGTACGTTCGGAAGAGCAGCAATTTGACGTCCTCGCTGCATCTGGAGAACCCACGCGCGAGCATATTCGATCTGACACTTAAGGCACGCCGCTGCCTGTCAATATCTTTTGAGCCGAAAGATTACTGGTAATTATGTGGCCCAAGTACCTAAATTCGTTCATCCATTCTAGTTCTTTGTCATCAAGTGTAACCGGTGGAATATATTTCGGTATAGTTTTCGATCTAAACAGCATAGCTTTGGTCTTTTTTACGTTGTAGAGAAGTCCGTGATATTTTGCATACTCTTCACATATGTGTAACAATCGACGCAAACCTGATACTGTAGGCGCTAGAAGAACCATATCATCTGCGTATGCGATGTGGTTAATACAAGTGCCTGCAACATGACACCCCACTGCGGCGTCCTTCAATTGTTGGCTAAGCTCAACCATGTAGACGTTGAAAAATATTGGAGAACTTGATCCGCCTTGCCGAACGCCGCAGAGGAGGGGCGCAGGGTTGGAGAAGGCATTGTTCCATCTCACGATATTTTCTTGCTCCTTATGCCATTTTGCAAGAACATCGACTATGCGACTTGGTAGCTTCCTATCCCGCAGCTTCTGCCACAGCTTCGTGTGCACAATTCGGTCAAAAGCCTTCGACAGGTCGAGATAGCAGGCATACACGCTTGTGTTGCGTCGGACATAATGGCTAACGGTGTGTTTTAGCGTAAATATAGCCATGTCTGTAGCGCTTCCGGTCTTGAGTCCAAATTGAAAGTCTGATACTGAGAGGTTACTAGAGTATTTCAGCAGGATAACCTTCTCAAATATTCGTGCACAGATGGTAGCAAGAGATATTGGACGGTAATTGGAGCTATCTGAGGCTGTCTATTTTTGAGAATAGGAATCACAACAGTTTTAGTGAACTCAAAAGGTAAGTAGTTCCAGTTGATCATCGCCGTAAAGAGATTCGCAAGCAGAAATGACACTATCCAACCAGCATTCTGAATATGCTCCAGAGTTAGCATATCGTGGCCTGGTGATTTGCCAGACCCCATTCTCTTCAGCGTGGATTTAATTTCGTCTACTGTTATTTCTATGTTATCTTCTTGTTTATTTAGTATAGTACCTTCCGCAATTCTATCCACTATTAACGGTGTCGTGCTCATAAAATTATTACAGAATATATTCGCAATATCAGTAGCTTTAGTCATCCCTTCTACGTGTGTGGGGATGATGTTTCTTCTTCTTATTGTATTATTGGTTTTAGTCCAGAACGATTAATTTTTTTTTGTTTTTAGGTTTCAAGCCATAGCATCCATTTTCATTTGTTCTTCAGCATTTTGGCAGTCTCTTAACGCTTTTTTAAATATTTGTTTCGACCTTTTTCTATCCTCCCAGATTTGCCCGGTCAAAGGTCTATTAGCTTCTATCCATCGTAGAAAGGCTTGTCTCGACACTTCGTATTTGGCCTTCACATGGTCATTCCACCCAGGTATTACTAACGGAGAATGACTTTTTTGTCTAGTGAAGGTTTGTTCAGCAGCTATCTTTAGTTTATTTACGATATCATCATGAAGACGGTTATAACTATGATGATTATCATGGATGCACTTGCCTGCCAAGCTCTCTTAATTTTTGCTGAGTGGCTAAAGATGTGTTAGGTCTGGCGTAATCATGATGAAAAAACACACCCTATCCATTGATCAATTTCGATAGTTTTTCCTCAATTTCTTTGTTTAGTCTTATCAGTTGTTGGCAGTAGAGATAGTTTTGCCGAGCGACAAAAGCTTATAATGAACGATGCCTTTCATCCTTATTGCGCGTTAATCCGGGATTCACTACAATCTGTGGCGCTGGGCCGCACTTTGACCATGATCTTTTCCGCTCTTACTTATTATAAGTGATCCACTTCTCATCACTAGTGATCAATCTTTTTAAAAGTTGTTCGTTTTCATTAGAGCATCGTAATCGAGTAGGTGCACATATTAGGTAATCCATATTCCATACAGAATTCTAACCTAACGCTACGACACCATATAGCATGTAAAAGGCGTCCGCCCGACGCCCTGTGCCTATATTTTGGAAAAAAACAAAAGCAAAAATGAATAGACGGGGCGCGATTGGCAAAACAACGACACGGTCGCCATGGCAACTGTCGCACTCTGCCACTGTTGCACCAAAATGTACGATTTTGCGAATACTTTTGGGACGATTTAGTAGTGCTGTTGTCTATGGCTTACAATAGGTTGAACGCAAAGATCTTTGGTAAAAACTAAAAATATGTACTAGGGACTATTATTTAGTTTTTTTATTAATGGGTCACGTAACTCAAAAAATAAAATAGAATAGAAGAATTTAAAGGCTCAGTGGCGCAGTGGCCGAGCCAAGTGTGAAATGAGAGGCCGCGGGTTCGATCGCCGCACCGAGAAAAATATGTGTGTGATTCACAAATATTACTTGTTCCGATTCTAGGTGTTGTCGGATTGCAAGTTTCTCGTAGTTCCAGATACCCTCGATACAGGTCTTTTTTTATTAGCCTGAATGACGAGACGAGCTGTTCGCTCGCCTGATGCTAAGCGCCACGCCTGCTCATAAACAGAAGCCACACAGAACTTTGAATTACAAAGCACTGCATGACACTTGACTGCGCTCGTCACCCTGAGACATAACTTGTTAAGTCTCATAATGCCCAGTAATTTCACTGGCATTAGTGTCCTTCAAACCGGAACACTACAGTGCTTTCATATTGTTGCAGGATGGTTGCAGGAATAGACAACGCGGTGGTACCAACCCAGGCGGCCTCTCGCATACAAAAAGGTTAACCTAGTGTGGGATCAGGATCGGTTAGATGTACATATTAATAAAATCGGTCAAAGTTTAATAACTTATAAAACTTTTAAACCTGTTTTTTCAAATGGATTGGTGCTGTTAGCCTATATTGCTTTTACAGCTTCACCTGACAATAAAGTCGGCGCTTATGGCGCTCAGGCCAAAAATATGTATCTATAGTGTATTTAGTAGCGATTAAGCACAGAGGCGCCTTTTAGAAGGCTCAGACCTCAGCTTGACCAATCGCTTGGGAGTATAGTTAAGGGCCGGCTCTGCACATAATTATTCCGAGGGCCAGTTGTGGGAGCTCTTTGAACTTGCAGGCGTGTCCTATGTCGGGGTCGCGTATTATTATTGTGATTCGGGTTGGACAAGGAAAGTGCTGCTTCGATAGCGACTGTGATGGAGTCGTTGGGATCTGCCAAAACATGTTTGGGACGTCGACGGAGGATTAAATCTGGTGTTAAGAGCAATTAATATGAAGTGTACGTGAATGCACAAGGCATGACGTCATGCAACTCTACGATTGTCATAATACAAGATATGAAGCTACGACAATCGTAGAGTTTTAGAGACATGCTATTGCTTCTAATAAATATAAGACTAGGTGGTAGGTTCCTCGTATGCGAGAGACCGTTTGGGTTTGTACCACCACTTTGTCTATTTCTGACGCCAAACAGCAGTGGGTAAACACTGTTTCAGTTTCAATGCCATTGAAGCTAGTGACATGACTGGAAATTATGAGACCTGATACCCTATGTCTTTGTGTCACGAACGCAGTCCTATGCCATGCAGTGCGTTGTATTTCAAAGTTCTGTGTGGTGTTGCTTCTGTTTATGAGCAAGCGATCTGCTCGTTTCGTTTCGTCATTCAGACCATATAAAATAACGTTTAATAAAACTTAGAAACCGACTTCAAAATAAAAACACTGAAAAGTCAAAAATAACTAATTAAAAGATCCAAAGAGAATAGAATAGATAGAATTAGTTATTTTTGAATTTTCAGTGTTTTTATTTTGAAGTCGGTTTTGTTAAACGTTATTTTATTTTAAATTTTTAGTGGTAGTTACAGCATTAGCATGTAAAAACACAATCGCGACGAGTGTACTGTTGTCTGTTGAGGAGTTTTATTTTTTTACTCCGTACTCCGTCATCAGATCTTAACCAAAATGGGACCACACGGGAACCACCAGCTATCAAATAAAAAAAGAATCATCAAAATCGGTTCACCCAGTCGAAAGTGCTGAGGTAACAAACATAAAAAATACAGTCGAATTGAAAACCTCCTTTTTTGAAGTTGGTTAAAAAAAGACAAAGGAGCAGGCTGACATGACGACCTGAGCTGTAGATTCATATTATTTCTCACATTCACTGGATGATATTATGTTCGGATTTTATTATATTAGCAATCAATAACATGTAACAAAAAAATACAAGAACACACATATATACGATAACAGAAGCTCACACAAGGCCCGAATCTAGGGGGGGGGCAACCCGGGGTACCCACCCCGGGCTGTAGTTTCATGGGGGCACCAAAATCATAATATAATATGTTTAAAAAAAACTTGCTCCACAAAGCGCCTAGCATACGGGAGCCTGGTTGGGTCACCGTCGACTTGTAAGAAAAAGGCGCCACACAGGCCCTTTGTGTATCATTCTTTTCTTTTATTTTAGTTTTTTTTAAGTATTTTATGTCAAATGCTGGAGAGAGGGGCACCTCTATGAAGTTTCTGCCCTGGTTCGAAAGAGATCCGGGGGCTGGCTCAAACCTGTATCCCTAAAGGGGTAGGCACAGGTGCAACTAATGCTACACCCAAGGTTCGCCAAGCTTATCCGTCCCATGATGAAATATGGGGGGAGCCTATCACCATACCAGGCACATATTGCAATCCCAATTATTATCTTTCGAATCGAAAACTCGAACGCAAACCGACCTGAGTTTTGAATCTCTTACCTCATGGTTTCTCAGATTAAGTAGGCTGCCACTAAACCAATAAGGCATTTATAAAAAAAACTAAATCAATATCTGTAAGCCAGGCGATAGTTTTAAGTTTTAAATACGCGTAGTATGCGCAAGCGCACGACAAACCCACCATTCTAGTTCTCAGAACGTCTGTAGGTCAAATATTCGACATTATTTCTAGAAGCCCATAAAAAGCTAAAGGTTGACTCGTCCCTAAATCTAAGTTATGGCACCGGACGGATTGAAGGTTATATGCGCATTCATATTTATACATTTATTTAAAATCTGCTATAAATAAGGCGTATTAACGGACGAGGCAATGGCGAAACTGACAGCCTCCGTGGCGCAGTTGGCGAGTAGCCGGCTGCGAAACGAGAGGCCGTGGGTTCGATTTCCGCCGCGAGACAAATGTTTGTGTGATCTACAAATATTTGTTTCGGGTCTGGGTGTTGTGGGACCAAGTTCCTCGTAGTTCCTGATACCCTCGATACAGGTTAACCTAGTGTCGGGTCAGGACTATGTGTGTGACTGTTGGGTGTATTTATTTATTTATTTATAAACTTGGTTCGCGTTGCGGGTTGTGGAGGACAGACGGCGAGTTGCCCCACATGATACAAGGTGGTAGGTCCCTCGTATGCGAGAGGCCGGCTGGGTTGGTACCGCCGCTTTGTCTATTTCTGCCGCCAAGCATCAGTGTGTATGCACTGTTGTGTTCCGGTTTGAAGGATATTGAAGCCACTGAAATTACTGGGCATTATGAGGCTTAACACTTTATGTCTCGGGGTGATGAGCGCAGTCCAGTGTCATGTAGTGCTTTGTTATTTAAATTTCTGTGTGGCGTTCAGGCGAGCGACCTGCTCGTCTCGTCATTCAAGTTATAAGTATTATTTTATCAAATCCACCGTCAAATATTGATGGAAAGGCGGGTCCTAATATATTGACCGGGTAACGCCAGGCAGAAGGAAAGAGACGCCCCAAAGATTTTTTTTAATAGCATAGGCCGGCTGACGAGCAAGTGGGTCACTTGATGGTAAGTGCTCTCCACCGCTCATCTATGCCCACAATACCACAAGAATCATGGGCGCGTTGCCAGCCTTAAAGGAAAGGGATTGGGAAGGGGATTTGGACCTCCGGATATCTCAATCACCGTACGAAACGCAACAGCAAGCTGCTACTTCACGCCGGTTTTCTGTGTGACAGTGGTAATGATCCGGACGAGCCGGCCCATTCATGCTGTAGACAAAACTGTCTACAGCGTGGCTCTACCACTGTTACTCTCCCTTTCTCGTAAACTCTAATCTTTCTTTAGTCTTTTGCTTGAATGAGGAATCGCTCGCCTGGTGGTAAGCGCCACACCTGCCAAGAAACAAAAGAATCGCCACCCAAAACTGTTTCAATTACGAAATACTGACATATCGAAATACTAAATGGCACTGTATTGATAATCCGAAATAAGATGTTTAATCTCATAACGCCTTGTAACTTCACTAGCTCTAAAACCATTCAAGCGATACATATACAAAATGCTGCTTGGCGGTAGAAATATATAAAGATCGTATATAAGAGATCTACACATTATGAGTAGTACTATGCTAGCAGATACGGTGTGCTGTAGAGTAATTTAACAATTTTAATTTTGAAAGCGTATTCCTTATATATACTTAACAGCTCACCCAAGGATATAAGACATGAAAGTAAAAAACACAAGTTTAAAGTTAATTAAAAAAAACTTATTAGATACCTCATCTTAATGAAATCAAATGAAAATATTTATTGAATCCATCACATATTATTATGTTATACATCATTTAGATTCAGTCAAATTTAAACTCTACCGCCAGTTCGGAATGCTGTTTCGCTATAGAAGAACGAACAAGAAACTCTGACGTTGCTCTTTTCAAAATTTATTTACAATACATATTTCACTACGATAATACAATTAATGTTTTAATAGAGTAGAGCAACTCAACTTATGCGAAATTTAAAAAAAACTAGTAAGTTACAAGTAGGCACAGAAAGAAAACTTTCTAACAAAATGTTATGAAGGTTTTCGTAGTCTAATATTTTGTATTGTTTTGCTGATCCTGCAGTCAAACTGTGTGTGCAGTTTTGTGGGACACTGTAGTAGTGCATAAGTTTTTTGTATTTTAATATAAAAAATAACAGATCAATTTACAAAGGTCAAAGCTTGGGCCACTAATAAAATTCTAACCTAGCAAAAACTTATAATTGATATTTAGTCATATTTTTTTTTGTCTCAATGACGAAACGAGCTAGTCGATTGCTTAATGGCAAACGCCTGCCCATGGACAGAAGTAACACCACACATAACTTTGAATTACAAAGCACTGCATGACATTAGACTGCGCTCGTCACCCTGAGACATAAGTTATTAAGTCTCATAATACATAGTAATTTAGGTTTTAGTGTTCTTCAAACCGGAACCAACACACTGCTGCTTTACGATAGAAATAGACAAAGCGGCGGTACCTATCCAGACCTTCCATCTACCGAATTGTCACATTTCACACGAAAGGAAATTTTAGGATTTTTTTTTTTTTTAATTCAATTAATATCAAAACTGACTGACAACGTGACTGCCTCGGTGGCGCATTTGTAAGTCATACGACTTACTAAAAATAAAACTTAATAAAAATAGTTAAAATAAAAAAAATAGTAAACAGAAGCGAGATATTATCGTTATATATCTGAAAAGTGATGAACAGTGACTGATGCGGCGCGTTTGATCTACGTAGACGCCGCAGCTTACTATCTCACCCTGGCTCCAAGCCATTGCTCTTGGTAATCAATCGAAATACGGATAATAAATATGATTATTTTAACAGTCTATTTTCGTTAGCGAGATTTTTCATTACGTTCAAATATCAATTCTGATATCACAGTCAAAATGCCCAACATGGTTTTTGTTACATATTGCATATGGAACCACTATCGGAGTAAACTCTATAGGAAACAAAAAAAACATAAAAAAGAACGCGTCGAATTGAGGACTGTTTCCATTTTTTCATCGGTTAAAATTTGGTCCACATTTGCCCGAGCTATATGTGAACGTCATTAAAAAACATATATACAGACGAATCAAGAACCTCCCTCTTGTTAAAGTTGGTTAAAATAAAATAGCTTATTCTCTACACATACACCATTTCCATTATCACATTAAATTCCAAACACAAGTACTCCTATATTTCATATCATATAATCGAGCAATTGATCGCACTCGGCAATATGGCATTGTAAAGTTCCAATTTCTTTTACATTGTCGTTTAAAAATGGCCGGTCAGTTTGTTCTGTATTTAATTCCTTATCAATGGTGCCACTGCCGACCGTTATTTAATTTCTGAACGAATAGACTATGCCGCGTTGCCGCCGCCCGTGACCGATTCGTTTGGTGTCCGACATTTCTAAATATCATTCATGTTGTTACTTTGAATATTGACTACCTTAACAATGAAGAAATGAGCGTCTATAATAATAATACTAGCCCTGTATTATATAGGTCCCACTGCTGGGCACGGGCCTCCTCTACTGAATGAGAGGGGTTAGGCCTTAGTCCACCACGCTGGCTTGATGCGGGTTGGCAGACTTCACATACCTTCGAAATTCTTATGAAGAACTTCTCAGGTATGCAGGTGTCCTCACGATGTTTCCTTCACCGTTAAAGCAAGTGATAATTAACAATTTATACAGCGTGTATGAATTGGCCGAATTGCTCGATTTGCGAACCGTCTAACAATATCCTAAGCAAAGAATACTAACTGTACATTATGACGTCCAGGTGCGTCTAATGACGGTTTCTTATATTCTATCTACGGAAAGATTTGCCTCGGCGGCGCAGTTGTAATGCGTACCCGGTGCAACTGCTATGCTCTCTTGCCTCGATCCCCGGGTGGAGTTAAGGAAATATTGGGGTTTCTGTCACGAAATGCTTAGTATCAGCCTGTAGTCTGGAATTGTACCTGGTATGGCGATAGGGTCGTCTCCTATCTCCGGAAATAAGCTCGGCAAAACGTGAGTGCAGCATTAGTTGACTTCTGCATACCTCTTCGGCGATAAAAGTGTGAATCTATATTATGTCGAAAAATACTTACTAGCAAGATCACCCCCTTTTTAATCGATGGAGCGTTCGTCGCGATCTCTTTGCCGTTAATACATAATAAAGGTTTTTGACAGGTTCAGTCGGGGGATTCAGATAATTAAGCAGCTGCTAATACCCTTTACAATCTTTCTGCCTGGCGTAATGCCAGTGGCCGCCTTTTCGTATCATACATTTGACGGTATCATAGGGCGATCCGTCGTCTGAGTCCCACAACCCGCAACGGGAGCCAAATTTCGCCATTGCCTCGTCCGTTAATCAGCAGAGTGTACCACGTGCAGGTGAGGTTGTCTATGAAAGATATTGAAGGCCCTCTTACACTCCAAATTTCATTTATCATAAAAATGACTGAGTTTACCAAAAAAATTAATTTAAAAATATATAGATATCGGTAATGTAAACATTTAAATATCATCAAGAACTTACATTCGTGTACATCTCATTATTTAAACAAAAAGAATTGGTTCTTTTTCGAAACGAACATCCGATTTATTTTTTACTCGAATATAATATTCCGAGCGGTCTTTAGTTTTCACACGCGATAAATACATTTACACAGATGGAATCCACACGTGTGTAAGTACAAAATAATCATTAAGGTAAGTAGCAACAAATTACAGACCACTGGAAAGTGGCCAATTGATTTTTTTATGCATTAATGTCCAAGTATGTCGGAGTCACGATTTTCTTACGCAGCGTCAGTTCCCGGAATCGTCCATAGGTGGCGCTAGTTAATTTGTGCTGCTTCTATTACGCTATTCAATCAGTAGGTGAATTGCTGATTGTCGGCTGTCGCTATGTAAAATGTAAATGTAATTGTCATTTAAAAGTACAAAATTGGCTGCATTTACAAATTTTTTGGTTGAAAAGAGTCCATTGAATAACGAACCGAAAACTTATTGCAGCCATATACATTTTTGAGCGGTAGAGTCACTATGTAGGTAGTCAGTTTTGTCTACCATCTTAAATAATCTATCAACCGATCGCAAAATACTAAGAACAAATCCAAAATTTCTGGTCGTAAAATCATGAAGCTTTAAAAAGCGCTTAATTTTTAATTTTCCCACACAAAAAATCTGTATGTTCAAATCCTTCCAGCTACCTACATAAGTTTAGATATCCATAATAGTAAATTCAATACAAAAAACCGTTTATAATTCGACAAAATGCAATCTCCTAAGCATGTTTGACAAAAGAAGCTTCGCTGGTCTAATTATCTGCCTTATCTATTGCCATTCGTGATCCAGATGATATCAGCGTCAATAGATAGATTCCGATAGGCTGGGAATAATTGTGGGCCTTTGTTAATATAACAAGTTACAATTATGCGTAGCCTCTATTAACTGATTTAACTTTATGTGTTGTAGTTATAGCTTAGCGGGGAATGGTACGGACTGCCGATTCGAATCGCAAATTCGAAACCAGCGTCAACTCTACGATTTGTCGAATTTACGTGTGTATTCATTGTCAATTACCGCTTGATTTAACAGTGAATGAAAACATCGTGAGGAAACCTCCATACCTTAGAATTCTCCATAAGAATTTCGAAGGCATATGGAGTCTGAAGAATCATGGACGTGTTGCCAATCTTAAAGGAGAGAAATAGGATTTGGGCGGATATCTCACTCATCGCAACAGCAAGCTGCTACTTCGCATTGGATTTCTGTGAGACAATGGTAACAACCCGGTCGAGTCGGTCCATTCATGCTACAAATAAAACTGTCTACAGCGTGCCTCTGCCACTATAATTAATCCGCTTAAAAAATAATCTATTAGGTTTCGGAAATTGTAGAAAAAACATCTATAAAAGTATATATAAAGATATCCATAGAAGCACGTAAGGGATTGGTTGTCTCTTCTTTCTGCTTGGCGTTACTCTGGCTATTAAGGCGAACCTTGGCCAGGGTTAGCCTTCCCATCATGATTTGACGGTGGATTTGGTATTATGTTGGGCGCCTCCCCGTCTGACTCCAACCACCCGAAACGGGAACCAAGTTTCACCATTGGCTCATCCGTTAATCAGCAGTGTACGTGCAGGTGAGGTTGACTTTGAGCATAAGATGGTCGTGGCCACTACCACTCCAAGTTTTTGCTTTCGTTGCAAACTCATAGCTATTATAAATTATAGTAGGATGTCGTCATTTTTTATTTTATTATGAACAACCTTTTAAAAACAACTACAATAAATACATAAATTCCGAATGTAGATAGATAGATAGATAGATAAAAACGTTTATTTTGGCTACAAATAATACACTGTATATACATAGACAATAGACAAGTATACATCCATTTGTGAAATATTGTAGCCGCAATCAGGCCCCAGCTCAGCAATATGCAATGCTCCAAGGAGCAAAGCGCTGGTAATTCTGCTGGTACCTGGTATACATTTCTTAACAAATATTTTTTTCTACTCCAAGTGGCCTTCTCAAACATGGATGAAAAAGAAAATCACACATATATATATATAAGGTATACATTATACAATTGGCGACATCATAATGTTACAGAGCGCCAAGATTGTTACAGACAAAAACAGCTTATTAAACATACACATTACGTAATAAGCATTACGTATAGAAATTTCTAGATAATATTTCAATTTAAACTTTTTTAAAGAACATTGTATGTATCTGGTAAATACTATTTACACTATAACAGTCTTTAAATTTGTTTGTGTTGTTCCTTCTTAATTCGAGTTCAAATTATGAATGGAATTTACAATCCCATTAATTTAACGTATGTTTTTTGAAAAACTACCGCGATTGATAGTTTGGATAACATTTTGTAGCGTTATATTTACAGAACAAACTTATTTCATTTTATTTTTCGTTTGTAATTAGATTAGTTTTAATTTGGACAAATGAATAGGCGCCACAATTCGAAAAAAGATTAACAAAAAGTTTACGCACAGCAAACACAGATGGCGTTACTTGTATATGAACCTGAAATCGCCAATAAATTTCGTAAATAAGGAAAAAGTGAATATTACGTCCAGCGGAAGTAAAAGTTAAGCGGCTTAGGATGAAAAATATAAATAACTCGACATTAACCAGTCACATTCAATTAAAGTATAATAATAGAAAGTCACGCTTATTACAAGTCTTAGGTAATTTCCCCCAAAAACGTAACATTTTGAAAAGTGCGAATAAATGGCGACTATTTTATAATTACTCACGTATCTAAAGTAATCGGGAGTCGAACCGTGGACAATGGGTGCGAGATGGCGCGAGCTCTTCGCTAACGGTCGCCTATAGGATCCGATTGTCATTACACAGTAAGTTTTTTACCGGCGTTCTTGATCGCAAAAAGTTTTGATTTGACCGATCTACTGTGTTGTACGGTCGGATAATTTTGAATTGGCTGATGGTATATATGTCAACGCAAAATTTTGCGAATGATTTGAACGTTGTCAAGAGGTTAATTTCATTTCGATAATTTTTTACAGAAAAAGGATTTAATTATTTAAACTTATGAAATGATAGGCGATAACGCCTTGCTCTACATTATCTAGTCAATCTTAACTGTAATAAAATAAATAAATAATAAAAGTATCCGACAGTCACGCACATAGTCCTGACCACACTTTATGTGAACCTGTATCGTGTGTATCAAGGTAGTACGAGGGACTTGTGGTCCCACAACACCCAGACCCGAAACAAACATTATTTTGTGGATCACACAAACACTTATATCCGTGTGGGAATCGAATCCACGGCCTATCGCTTCATAATCGGCTTCTCAACCACTGCGCCACAGAGGCTGTCAATGTGACGTGTGTAATGTGACGAATCTTACTCTCATACATTTTAGATGCAACGATCTGACTTGTCGCAGTCAGTTGAAAGTACTAAGAAATGTGTAATTCATAATTCCAACAGCCACACATTACACCTGATTCCACACTAAGTTACGAATCTGGTGTAGTTCGAATCGAGAACTACGTCGCTTCCATAATTGGTTACCCAGGCCAATTCTCACCAGCCTCACAGCGAACCAGGCGCCACGCGAGCGCGACAAGTGTTAAATTGGAGTTGGACGAAATAAAAAAGAAATAGAAAACATTGCGCTAGAAACAGACGTACAAAAAACGTGGACAAATTGTTGCCCGTGTCGACGATCGGAGCTGCTCACTTTCTAACTCGGTGGTCAGCGGCACTAATCCGTGTAAGGGTTTCTGGTACTCTCGTTTCGGCTGGGTTTTATCTTCGCAAATGGGAAATCATTTTGCCACATTTTGGACAAATTATTGCCCGTCATGTTGCTCACTTTTTAACTCGGTGGCCACCAACACAAATCCGTCTAGAACTCGTAGAGTTTTTTTTTTATTCTTTCTTTGGCTGTAGTCGGCTTTTAATCCTGGAGTCCTATTTAATATAAAAGTCATGCCAGAGTGCTCCGGTTGACTTTACTATAGAGTTTTTTTTATTTTTATTTACCTGAATGACAAAAATGTCGCTCGCCTGATTGTAAGCGCCACAGACATAAGGAACATCATACATAACCTTGAATTACAAAGCATTGCATTGAACATTGTGGCATTGGGCAGCGCGAGACATTAGTTAAGTCTCGTAGTTCCCAGTCATATCACTGGCT
This sequence comes from Mimas tiliae, assembly GCA_905332985.1. Taxonomy (NCBI): domain Eukaryota; kingdom Metazoa; phylum Arthropoda; class Insecta; order Lepidoptera; family Sphingidae; genus Mimas; species Mimas tiliae. Next base: position 2,846,652 of record HG995249.1, read on the forward strand.
TTACTGTCCTTCAAACCGAAACACAATTTTTTTACACACTGCTTCTTGTAGGCAGATATAGACAAAGCAGTGGGGCCGACCCAGGCGGCCTCTCGCATGTATACGAGGGACCCACCACCTTGTAAAAAAGTACTATATAATATACATGGCAAGTACTCCCTCCGGTAAGTAGCAAAGCTCCACTCATTTTGTTGGTCAGCTACGTACTCGTAATAATGACTATTGCAGTATTTTAGGTGTATTGGCTATGGATATCAATTATCACACTCAATCAATTTACTCAATCACTCACATTAATTATCTGCTTGTTACCGACCTCTGCTATAAAAAAGATAGCCCGGCAACGCGCCAATAGCGCCTCAGAAGTTACAGAAGCTCATAACCAGCGGTGATAACTTACCTTAGTGTAACTCCTTTACCTGATAAAAAACAACTTCCAATGCTGATACAGTTAATCTGAAAAACACAAAGAATCCAAATAAATTGTCAACTCAGAGATAATTAAGCCATAAAGGCTGTTCCCACACGGAGCGTCGCCAATTATGTAACATACAAAAAGCATAAACAGCTCGGCCGACAAATCGTACGGACGGTTGTAAATCGTAATTGTTTCAAAACAACAAAAACTTACCCGTAGGGTTGACTTTTTAACAAAGATAATGTGGAATTTAAGACTCAAATTGGAGGTCGACGAAGGCTGTGTTATAGTTGGTTTAATTCTTGTTAATCTTTTACTTCAAATTCATAATGCCCAACAATACGATAAAAAAGCAATTATATTTTGAATTGATTATTGAATGTATTCTGTATCATTACGGAATATGTATTATGATAGTTTGATTTATTTTGAATTTTTATTTATAAACTCTTTATTGTACATCATATTATGCAAGAAAAAAAATATATAAAGATTAATAAAGTTTCATTGTTTTATATGACGAGACAAGCAGTTCGCACAACGTTTGCCCATAATTAATAGCAACACCACTCAGAAATTTAAATTACAAATCACTCTGACACATAAGATGTAAATCTCATAATGCCTAGTAATTTCACTGGCGTTAATGTTCGTGCTTGGACACTGCAACTTGGTGGTAATAGACAAAGCACTGGTAACCCAGACAGGCTCTTGCATACAAAAGATCTACTACCTGGTACCAAATAGAAATCTAACTACTGCAATATTTTAAAGACATATTAAACTTCAGCAGATCGACACACAGCTGGCAACCCTGTCAACAAACAGAGCGTGCATGAATGGGACGCAACCAAACCACCGGGAAAACGATAAAAAGGAAGCTCCATATTCGTGAAATGATTAAAAAAGAATCACTGGGAAATAAAAGAAAAATAAAAGGAAAGATCCGAGGCAAGAGTTCGCGGCACGTCCCGCCTCCTTTTAAAAAGAAAACTATTATAACCGGAGCGTCAATGAAAAACGGGCCCCGACGGCCGCGTTACCGTAATCGCGGTATTATTTTTATTTTTCGTGTTGCGTTTGGTTGTTTTTTCTTCCGTCGTATTATTATTTTATTCGTTTTTATCTCATGAACCGTCGCATGTAGGTCAGGAGCGATCTTTTTGGTTTTACATTGAAGGTCGGTCGGCGGCTTTGGTTGTTTTTTGACGAGTACTGATACGTTGAACTCGGTTGTAGTGGCCCTTTAGCTTTGATTTGTACCGACGTGTGTAGGGCATCTAAGGATATTGTATAACTACAGAGACATTGGGCGTTTTTGTGGTTGACTCGATTTTGAGTACGTCAGTTTCATGTTATTTATAGAGTTAGTAGTATGTGAAATATAATTAGAACGAATAAGAATATTTTTACAGGACACTAAAAAATTACATACATACACAATCACGCCTGTAATCCTCGAAGAGGTAGGTGTTAGTACCTTAGACGGCCTCGGTGGCGCATTTGTAATGCGTATGCGTTACGACTGAGGTTGACACTATGGTCTCGGGTTCGATGACCGGGTTGGGTAAGAGATATTGGGTTTCTCTACTATGAAATGCTCAGGCTGATGCCCGGAGTCTGGAATTTGTGCCCGGTATAGCGATAGGCTCGCCCCCTATCACATCGTGGGACGGAGATACGCTCGGGGAAATGTAGGTGTACTGGTTACACCTTTGCTTATCCCTTCGGGGATTACAGGCGTGCGTATGTATGTATATAAACCTTTAAATGAAATAACTACCTGGGCATTATGAGACTTAACATGGTATGTATCGATGTGACGAGAGCAGTGCACTGCCATTCAATACTTTGTATTTCTGTAGAGGTCAGAGTATTGGTGCTTGTGTTCGTGGGCAGGCGTGGGACTTAGGTACCATCAGACGAGCGATCTGCTCGTTTCGTCACTCAAGCTATTAAAAAAAACCTCTTCCTGGAGGGAGGACACTTGATGAACAGAAGCAACACCACAAAGAACTTTGAATTACAAAGCAATGCATGGCACTGGACTGCGCTCGTCACCCCGAGACATAAGATGTTAAGTCTCATTATGTCCAGTAATTTCCCTGGCTTTAATGCCCTTCAAACCAGAATACACACTGCTGCTTGGCGGCAGAAATAGACAAAGCGGTGTCTTAAGTAGGACGGTAAGCTATGAATTCCAACAGAACTTTCTTATAAAAAGAAGGATGTAAGAAGCAACCGATCCGTGCTATTTGACAGAATAGTGCTTGCCTTTGACCAATTTAGCCATTGCAAAAACTTCATCATGTGTTATTCCCGTAATACGCTTTTCGAGACAAGGCAGCGTGTATTGTGAACGGGTGCTGCCTGCGTGGACTAATCTTTTTTTTTATAGCTTAGGCTGGCAAACGAGCACGTGGGTCACTTCATGGTAAGTGATCTCCACCGCCCATGTACGCCCACGATACAAAAATTATTGGCGCGTTGCCGACCTTATAGAAAAGGGATAATTAATGGGAATGGGGAGGGGGCTTTGGGCCTCCGGATCTGACTCACTCACCGTACAAATCATAGCAGCAAGCTGCTACTTTACGTCAGTTTTCTGTAAGACAGTGGTAACGACCAGGACGAGCCGGCCCATTCATGCTGTAGAAAAAAATGACAGCGTGGCTCTACCACTCATGAAATCTACTATCTACTCAGACTGTTTTCTATTTGTTTCACTTCTTTCATCATAGTCTTAATATGTTCGTGGTGCCTATGGAAGTCGTGCATGCTAATCTAATCCTATCATTTCTATGATTGTTAAATGTTTCATGACATAAATTGAGCTGCTCTATTTCCAATCAAATATTGGAAAACCTTTACGCTCTCAACAATAATAGGGTAGTTGACTAGATTTTTTTTATTATTTAAATCAATAAGTTACGTTACTCAAAATCTATTGCAGAAAGAATTTTATAAATCGGACCAAAAATAAATAAGATAGAAGCCATTGAAATCCTGTAGAAGGGGTAATTGTCAAATGACAGACGATGCAACCTTTGACGTCACTGTGTAAAATGTTCATTATAGTGCACGCGTGCAAGCGAGATAGTGAGATATCCCTACTACGCACCCACTTTTCGTCATACCAACATTTAAAGTCATAACTGCGGGCACATTTCTGAACCAATTATGATTGTGTTTAATAAAAGGGTTTCTTTTGCGTATCATTTACTGTTGCTTATAAAATAATGTATAAAATTCGATATAGGAAACTACCCTATTATGAACTAGTATGGAAAGAGCAACGTTAGATTTTTTTTCCAATTAGATTTGTGCTGTTTAGCCTATATTGCTTTTGCAGCTCCACCTGACAATAAAGCCGGCGCTTATGGCGCTCTAGCCAGAAATATGTATAATGTACTTAGTAGCGATTAAACACACATGCGCTTTTTAGAAGACTCAGACCACAGCTTGATCAATCGCTGGGGAGCATGGTTAAGTGCCGTCTGTGCACATCAGTGTCCCATGGGCCAGTTGTGGCAGTTCGTCGGACTCGCAGGCGTGTCCGATGTCGAGGTCGCGTATCATTATTGCGATTCGGATTGGGCAAAGAAAGTGCTGCTTCGATAGCGACTGTGATGGGGTCGTTGGGATCTGCCAAAACATGGGCCACATGGAACGACGACGGAGAGAGCAACGTTAGCGTTGATTGCCCGTTATTTACTACCGAAACAGCCTTCCGAACTGGCGGTAAAGTTTAGAAGGAATCTAAACAATGTATAACATTTTATGGGTTCAATGAATATTTAGATTTAATAAAAAGTTACTTTGTTGGCTAGCTTAACAGGTACAAGTCGATGATTGTCGTAATTGTTTGGCCACATTGAACTGAAATCAGAGTTGGAATTTGCTTGTAAATGAACAAGAAATGTATCAGAATCTTTATAGTATTTAATCATAAACTTTGACAAACTAACTCAAACTTGAAAATGTAAAAGGGTACCCGGCAGTCGGACAGTATATTTTTTCAACACATTTTTTTATCAATCCTGTATTATATTGAACTATCTCACTGCTGGAAAGGGGCATAATTTACTAATGAGTACACAGGGACGAACTGATTCATTTTTATTTCTCTTATTATTTTATTATGTTATAAGAAAAATGTAACATTAGCTAAAGAATCTTACTACCTATTATTTTATAGAAGCTTCTGATGTCGAAATTGAATACACGACTTTTCGTCTCTCCGCTCTTAGCTGCATTTCCTGTGACATCAGAACCTTAATTTTAATATTAAAAAAAACATTGTTGTAAAAACTGCATTATCTAGAATCGCTCCTCGTATTTATAAATTCCAGAAAAGTCATTAATTCGGTTAATACATTAAACAGGTAAGCCATTTTTTTTAATACCATATGCACTCACGCCCTATTCCCCAAAAGGGTAGGCAGAGGTGTAACCAGTACACCCACATTTCGCCGATCGTATCTCCGTCCCATGATGTGCTAGGGGGCGAGCCTATCGCCAAACCGAGCACAATTTCAGACTCCGGGCTAATACTGAGCATTTTGTAATAGAAAAACCCAATATTACTTTTTACCCGACCTGGGGACGCAACTCGAGACCTTAGTCGTAACGCGTACGCATTACAACTGCGCCATTATTTTAATACCATTAGGTGTTAACTTACAAAGTTTGCACCTGCTTCACGACCTCTGAGTAAATGCGACTTACTAAGGCCGACTTGCACCACGATTCTAAATCAAAGTTTACCACTAAACTTAGGTATTTACTTATGTAAAATTTTCATACGATTTGACGTTTCTTATTGGGTTAAACTCGATTTAGGATCGTTGTGCAAGTGGGCCTTAATAAAATAAACGTTCATATACAAGTCAATTTTTGACATGTACAGCAGTAGAAAAAATTACCTACTTTCAAAACTAGATGTCTTATACTTTCCATATATAAATACACCCCCACACAGTCACACACATAGTCCTGACCCCACACTAGGTAAACCTGTATCGTGGGTATCAGGAACTTCGAGGGACTTGCGGTCCCACAACACCCAGGTCAGAAACAGATATTTGTGGCTCACATAACATTTATCTCGGTGCGGGAATCGACCCCACCGCCTCTCGCTTCGCAGCCGGCTACTCGTCCGCTGCGCCACGGAGGCTGTCGTAGTTTAATACTCTTTATCTTATACGTTATTTGATAGTTAAATCTTATTCGAATATTGAAACAAGGCCTTAATAAAAAATACTAACTATTGGATTTACAGCAGAGTGAATTTTAATTTTGTTCGCAGCACAACGAGTAATATAGGCAGAACCTCTACTTTGTTCTCAAATATATTTTCTAGTAAAAAGAGATATAATAAGCAGTGGTAGCTCAGTGGGGAGTTATACGGACTGTCGAGACGTAAGCCGCAGGTTCGTATGCTCTTCTCTGACTTTTCTAATAACGTGTATAATAATTGTTATTTATCGCTTATTTTAATGGTAAAAGAAACATCGTGAGGAAACCTGCATACATAAGAAGTCCTCCATAAGAATTTAGAATGTATGTGAAGTCTACCAACCCGCACTAGGTCAGTGTGGTGGACTAAGGTCTGACCCCTCTCATTCAGTAGAGAAGGCCCGTGCCCAGCAGGGGGCATGTATAAAACAGGGCTAGTATTATTATTATTAAAGAGACGTTATCTGTTCTAATGAATCTGTTTGCCAATTTTCAATAAAGCAGTTGCTCGCTGCTCCGCCCGCGTGAACAGCTTTTTCCAGGATAAAAAGTAGCCTATGACCGTCTCCAAGGTCCCATCTAACTTTGACCCAAAATTCATTAAAATAGTTTCAGCGATTTAGGTGTGAAAGCGTAATAAACAAACTCACTTTCGTGTTTAAAAATATTAGTTAGGATTGTCTACAAAATGTTCTAGGAAAGTATAAACTTTTTGCTTGAAATTTATTGATATTTGCCAATTTATTTGTGATACTTTATCAAAATTAGTTCAGCAGTTGCACGTTATACCTACATTAGGTTATTTTCTTTCCTCTATTATAATGCAGAACAAACTGCGCAAGCGTAAGTACAACATAAAACCAAGCTAAGGACTTAGCTACGAGTTTCTTAACACATTTAGTCATCGGTTCCGAGTAAAAAAGTAAAAATAACTTCGACCAGACTCCGCATCTCAGTCTCAAGGCCAAATCCTGGCTCCTGTGGAGAGGGACGCATACATGAAAGTTAGCTTGCACGAAAAGGACGCGCGATTCTGGTGTCTTCGTCCTTTGAAAAGGGAAAGTGGTAGTTATAGCGTTGGCGAGAGTGAGATGAAAAAATGTCCGAAAGGCAGAGGGAGAGGGCGGGAGGGTTGCTCGCGAGAGGGACAGGGATGGACGGACCGGTTAAATTTGAAGGGCTAGCTCGCGGCCGCGGCAAGCTGCGGATGAGCGCTCGCGAGATGATTTTATTTATGATTGTATGTACCGATTTAAGATTTTTTTTCTGGAAATAAAGTAACTACAACTAGTTGATAACTGGTTTTCTAGTATGTTGTAGAACTTGAAACTTATTTTTCTACTCTAAGGTAACTGTACAAACTTTTCCCGCCTAGCACAAAGTTTTACAAGTACTTAGGTACTAAAATAAACATTACTTAAATTAAAAAAATCGAGGCTGTGATGACAACTTGATGCTATGATACATGAATTCCCGTGGAAAGATATGATTTATGTTAAATTGATATATAAAATTAAAATTTATATAGCTTTTGCTCCCGGCTCCAACCGCGTGAACAGTCTTTTCCAGGATAAGTAGTCAATAACCGGGATAAAAAGTAGCCTAAACTGTCTCTAGGGTCCCATCTATCTCTGTACCAGAAATCATCAAAAGCGTAACATAAAAAACACATAAACTTTCTTTCGCAATTATAATATTAGTTAGGATAATCGATGTAGGACTTCCGCTAATGCTGTCATGTATTTCAAACTATAACATTTAATAAACTCTCTATTGTACATCTTAAAAAAAGAACATTAAAAACAAATAACCTTAAAAATTATAGCGAAGTACAAATGACGCTCTTATCGCTAACTGCGATTTCTTCAAGACAACCTTTCTTTAATATTTTCATTAAAAGTAAATTTATTTTATTGACCCTAATTACGATACAATTAATGTAAGACAGTTTACAAAATTGCAAGCCTCTAGGTACCTGTATTAAATTTTAAAGACAGGAATTGTCAAGGCCTCCACCATACAGGCCTAATGCGGATTGGCAGACTTCACATTTCGGAATTCTTATAGAGAACTTCTCAGATATTCAGGTTTCCTCACGATATGCTCACCAACGTTATAGCAAGCGATAATTCAATGAATGCACACGTGACGTAGAAAAGTCAGAGGTGCATGCTCTTGGAGCTGGTTTCGCGCCAGCAACTTGAATAAAAAGAAATATAAAATACAAAGAAAAAATATTTAGAAGCGATTGTCTTGTAAAACGGATATAAATGCAATTTTCTTGGGTATTTCATTGTATGTTCCCTAGAACTTAGTAGCGATTAAGCACAGACGCGCCTTATTAGAAGGCTCAGACCTCAGCTTGAGCAATCGCTGGGGAGTATAGTTAAGGGCCGTCTCTGCACATCATTGTGCCAACGGTCAGTTGTGGGAGTTCGTCGGACTCGCGGGCATGTCCTATGTCGGGGTCGCGTATTATTATTGCGATTCAGATTGGGCAAGGAAAGTGCTGCTTCGATAGCGACTGTGATGGCGTCGTTGGGATCTGCCAAAACATGTTTGGGACGACGACGGAGGAAGATTCCCTAGTGTTACTAGCGTTTATTACACACTATAGTGTCTAATCTATCATGCTCGCTGACTCTTTCTTGGCCATAAAGCTGCAGTTATATTATAAACCGTATCATAATATGCTTGCTGACATACAATGTTGCATTCTAGTTGGTAGGTCCTTCGTGTTGGAGAGGCCATCTGGGTGGTACTACCCTTTTGTACATTTCTAATGCCAAGCAGCAGTGTGTAAGCACTGTTACTTTTCGATTGGAAGTACAGAAGACAGTAAAAGTATCGGATACTTAATACTTTAAGTCTTGTATGAAGGGTGCAATTCAGTGCCATGTAGAGTTCGTTTCTTCATTCAGGCAAAAATTGTTTAGTTTTTTTTTATAGCATACGAGCAAATAGGTTACCTGATGGGAAGTGAGCTCCACTACCTATGTACGCCCACAATACCAAAAAAAATCATGGGTGCGTTGCCGACCTTAAAGGAAAGGTATAGTTAAGGGATTGGAAGGGGAAGGGAATTTGCGCCTCCGGATATCTCATTCACTGTACGACACGCAGCAGCAAACCGCGACTTTACGTCGGTTTTCTGTGAGACAGCGGTAATGACCCGGACGAGCCGGCCCATACATGCTGTAGACAAGTGTCTACAGCGTGACTCTACCACTCACAAAGTTAAAAAAATCACTCTTGGAAAAATTCGACAATTGGATTCAATGTTCATACTCTTTACCCGTTACTATCTAAGACATTCATCCAAATTAATTACTCGATGTGGATGCAACACCCACAGTTTTGAATGTTGGCAGCACGTATTACTTGGAATCCTCGCGCTTTGCAGCCCTGCATGAGCGTAGCGGCTGATTCGCGGGAACGGGTCAACTCGGCTCAAGGTCAGGGGAAGATGGACTGCGGTGTCATGGATACGCTTTGAAACTTTATTTCTTTTTTCTTTAGGAATAAGTAGCTGCTGAAATATATAAGTATGATATTGTCGATTGACAGAGCTGAAAGCGTAATTTAGCGTTATTGTTTAGATTCTATAGAATATAGAGAGATATTTATAATAATTAATAATAATTCTAGAGATATTCTAGAGAAAGGCCAGGTCAGGAGTACCATAAACCGACGTGCATATATAAAAATTAATGAGAGTGAATGAGTCCAAAGAGATAAGTAAGGATCGTAGCAAGTGGAAATTCGTTGTCTCTGCCTACCCCTATGGGAAACAAGCGTGAGTCTATGTATGTATGTATGTTTAGATTCTAAATCAATATATTTAGCACACTTAATTTTTATTACACTCTTTTCATTTCAAACGCCACTACTCCAAAAACAATTTGCTCATTTGTGATTCTCTCTTTAAGCCGACTAAAAAGAGAGTTATTATAAGTTTTACTAAGTGGTAGGTCCCTCGTATGCGAGGGGCCGTCTGAATTGTTAACACCACTTTATCTATTTCTGCCGCCAAGGATTCGTGTACATAAGCACTGTTGAGTTTCGTTTGAAGGACATTGAAATTACTGGGCATTATGATACTTAATACCTTATGTATCGGGATGATGAACAGTCCTATGCCATGTAGTGTTTTGTAATTCAAAATTCCGTTGTTGTGTTGTTTGTTTATGGGCAGGCGTGGCGTTTACCATCAGATGAGAGACTTTCGTCAGACAAGAAAATAAAAAACTCCTTTATTTTAGCGCCTAAACAATCGATTAATCCATGGTTTTAGAGATGGTTCTTATCTACCTATATTTGAAATAATGTATCTAGCCATTTATATATTTTAGTTCAGTTGCTGAGTGGTTTTAGTGTGCTCTATAAAATAATGTAAATACAATAATAAAACAATAAATATAGATGGAAATGAAAAACTAATTTCGGCGACATTTTCTTATATTTTTTTAGCCACACAATGGAGACTCCATTGTGCATCGCATCCTCTGTTCCCAAGTCAACATTTACCAATAAGTATTTGTGTCCGCGCGCGCACACGCACACTCATACTAGTTCTGTCTGTGTGCGTGCGTCGTACACACCGCGCAAGAATGCAACGCGTTGTTGACACAACCAGCTTCGATATTCCTTTATTTATTGCTATAAAAACCCTTTAACATCCGCGCAGAGGACTTCGGTCTTTAAGAATTAAGTTATAAGGTGTATTGCTTTGTATTCCTTGAAATCGTTTAAACCTTTCGGTAATAAAGTTTTTGGTGAAAATTGTCAAGCCATTATATAAGTTATTGGATTGTATTAAAATAGGTTTTTACAAAAATAGTTATATGGACATGTGTTCTATAGCTCCTTGATTAGAAAAAGGTATATTTAAATAAGGATTTATGCTTTGCGTCTGGTCTTTTGGCGAGATTCGTGGATAAAGATTGTTTTTGGTTAAAAAAAAATAGATTTCGCCAATAGATTAGGCGTTTTGGGACCTAAATTGGGAGAGGGGAGACGGGTCGGTTGAATTATCGCCCTAGTCTCTCATTAATAAACTTTATGACAGGTAACAATGTAAAAAACATGGAATGCTTTTTGTTAGTTTTTTTATCTTTTTTTTAATGATTGTGAAGGACCGATGACATCTGACCTGATGAGTTAACCCTTCGAAAATATTTTTTTTTTCAAGTTTATGGATCTCCTTATGCTTTAAAATGTTGTAGGCTAATTAGTACTAGTTCTAATCTAGTAGCGCTTTGTACTAATCTTTTAACCCTACGACATCAATTGTTACTTACAAATATAAACGATAGTTTTATATGAACTTTTTTTAGAATTTTTAGAGATTAATAAACCCACTTACTTCTCCCCAGAGGAGTTGACGCCAGGTAGGCGGCCGGTCGTAAAAACTACAAGCCAAATCTTTTTGTAACATGTGTTTAAAAGGCATGTTGCGCCGACCCCACTGCGAGTGGGATAAGGGCAGGTGGACGAAGAATAACCCTACTTAATGTGATTACCTATATAGGGTTCTATTACAAGTGGAAGTAGTACAAGGGCAACAATACATGGAGGTCTCGACACTCTATAAGGTCGGTCCAAAATTAGTCACCCACCCTCTACGCCTCCAATTCCCCCTTTTGTCTTTGAAAACAATAACTGCTACAAAATTTGCAACGGCGATAAAGATTGACGAGATCTGTTTAATGCACAATTTAACAAGGTGGTAGGTGCCTCGTATGCGAGAGGCCGTTTGGCTTGGTACCACCGCTTTGTCTATTTCTGCCGCCAAGCAGCAGTATGTAAGCACTGTTGTGTTCCGGTTTGAAGGACATTGAGGCCAGTGAAATTACTAGGTATTATGAGGCTTAACATCTCACGTCTCGGGGTGACGAGCGCAGTCCAATGCCATGCAGTGCTTTGTAATTCAAAGTTCTGTGTGGTGTTGTTTCTCGTTATAGACTGGCGTTGCGAGATCTCATGACTGGAGCTATTTTTTTTACGTAGAGTTCGATTCACTGGTCAAACAATACGTTTATAAGTTTTCATGATTCTAAAAACATTATTTTACGAGTGGTAGAGCCACGCTGTATACAATTTTGTCAACAGCATGAATGGGCCGGCTCGTCCGGGTCGTTACCACTGTCTCACAGAAAACCGACGTAAAGTAGCAGCTTGCTGCTGCGTTTCGTACGGTGAGTGAGATATCCGGAGGCCCAAATCCCCCTCCCCTTCCCAATCCCTTATTATCCCTTTCCTTTAAGGTCGGCAACGCGCCCATAATTCTTTTGTATTATGGGCGTACATAGGCGGTGGAGATCGCTTACCATCAGGTGACCCACTTGCTCGTTTGCCGGCCTATCTATAAAAAATAAAAAAATAATAATAATAAAGTAGATTCCATTATTATAGTACTCTATTATAAAAGTTCAGTGTCCTTAAGCCCATAATATTTTATGTTGCAAGAAAATGTAGGCTCTACACTGGCTGCACAGCAAGATTCCTTTGCTGCATTAAAAATAACAACTAGTTATAACAGTATCCTAGATGCGTGATCGGGACATAAAAATACAGTCCTAAACCAGTCGCAGGCAGACATCCTGTTAATTAATGATCGACGGTATTGGACTGATGTGTTATTATTTTTAAAATACTTTTTACATATCCGATTGTGAATGGTATTTGAGGGTTATTTTTGTTATTATCTTTATGGGCTTTGAATGCTTGATTCCTAAGGTGATTCGTAAGGCCCTGGGTTCAAATTTAAAATAGGGCTGTATTGTGATTTTTGAAATAAAAACATATTTGACAATGATAGGTTTGCATGCAAAAGATTTAGGATACATAGTTTGTCACTGTTTTTTTTTATTTCAGTAATGGCAGTAGGTTTCAAATATAACTGTGATAGTCTTGCCTACTACCATCGGCAGTAGACGAATAAATGCTACGGAACCCGCCTCGGAGCACACCCGCACGCCGCACCGTCGTCTCCTCATCGTACGATTAGCGCGTCGAGACTTGCGTGACGAAATGCTGCAAAGCGCGCGAACGCGCCGTGGTGCCACCTCTGCTGATCTCGACTTGCCTGGGCCACCGACGCGCTTCTACATAAACGAGCGCCTGACAAAGACAAATAGACAGTTGTTTCGGAGGGCGCGGGATGTTGGCACTCAATGCGGTTGGAAGTTTGTATGGTCTAAACGCGGCCGTATCCTTGCCCGAAACAAACCTGGTGAACCAATTTACACCATACGCTCTGAGGCAGACATACAGCGTGTTTTCGGGTCGGATACTTGAGTCAGTCTTTGCACTTTGTATGTTTTTTAAATTATCACTTTCATATTCTTTTTTCTGTTATGTTTATTTTTTTATGTCATCTTCTTATTCTGTAATGTATAGGTATATGTTTATCGAGTACGTGTGTCTCATGAAATTGTTCATTTTAATAATTTTTGGGTTTTTTATTTACGACATTCACCAGAGTTTTGAATCAGTTAAAATGTATAAGAAAGATGTAATTTTTATCTACGTTATCGAACATTCTTTTTGTAAAGTCTGTTATACAGATTGTTTAATTTTTTATTATAATGAATTAATGTTATCAAATGGTGTGTATATGCATAACTATTATTATTTATTCCATCTAAATTATCCTATTTTATTTGTGAGAATAATTATTGTGTATATAAAAATATATTATACTCTAGTAAATTACTCTCTAGGAGACCATGGAATGATGACTATCTTCATACTTGTATTACCATGGTAGATAAATACGCGAAAGTAGGCTTTTTGAAAGTAGGCTTTTTGAATGTAGGTTCATTGAATACGAGTCATGACGACTTTATTGCCCAGTTTGATACTCGAGATCTTGACATGATGGCAATAAATGAAACGTGGCTTCGACCCGGGGAAGACTCTCGAGCGCCCGTTGTGCCCGGGTATCGCCTACGCCATATGCCGCGACCAGACTCAGTGCGTTCAGGCCGTGGTGGGGGTGTGGGGTTCTACTTGAGGCGGGGTTTAAATGCTCGCACCTCGGAGGGGCCAGTTGATAGCAGATTTGCATCTGTTGAGCAAATGTGGCTTACTTGTAACATAAACGGGAAACGGATCGCAGTTGGCACGGCATACCGTCCCCCCTGGCATGATCTTGATATCTTTCTTGATGCTGTCACGTCGGCTATAACTGGCCTGGGTAACTGTGATCATGTCATACTACTGGGTGATTTTAATGTTGACATTTTAAAGACTAATGATACCAAAACAAAAAAAAAATAAACGATTTTCTGAAATGTCTTAGTCTCACACAACTAGTAACTTCTCCGACAAATTTTACGGAAACAAGCCATACGTTGATAGACTTGGTATGTACGGATTTACTAGTAAGACAGATATCGGTTGAAAGCTATAGATCTGTATGCGGCCACTCCATCGTAGTTAGCGAATTCTGTATAAGGAGAGAGCATTATAAACCTTATTTCGTAAGTAGTAGACCTATAAAGTCCATATGTGAGACCAGTTTATGCGTGTGTTTTGAAATGTTAGATTGGGATAGCTTCGAGACATGGGACTCTGTAGACGAGATGGTTATTGCTTTTAATCAATATATTGCAACAGTGTTTGACCTTCACGCGCCGCTCAGAAAGTACTACATTAAGGAACCTTCTTATCCGTGGATCACGGATACTATTAAACTCATGATGAGATTACGTGACAATGCGTTAACTAATTTTCGGAAAACTGGATCTGACACAAAAAAAAACTATTACAAGGAGTTGAAATCGCTCGTCATTGCATCTTTGCATACAGAAAAACGTGCATATTTTAAATATAATATAAATAGCAAAATTAAATACCCAAAATTATTGTGGAAAAACCTGAAAGAGACTTTAATACTAAAAAATAATAATACAGACCTTCCGCCTCTTTTTAATGACCCGAATCTAATTAATATACATTTTCTGGATGTGCCTGGCAAGGAAATTGTTAATATTTCGACACTAACTTACTTTGAGTTCCATAGTTACAGTAATAATACATTTAATATCATGACAGTAACTCAAAATACCATATCGCGATTATTGTTAAGCCTTAAATCAAACGCAGAAGGCTGTGATAACATAAGCCTAGACATGTTGATGCTTGCATCTCCATTCGCTTTGAGTACAATAACTAACATGATTAACTTGTCGATATCTGCATCCAAGTTTCCTGACATTTGGAAGGTTGCCATATTGAGACCGATACCTAAAATACCTAATCCGCGAAATATCAAGGATTTGCGTCCGATTAGTATATTACCATGTCTGTCAAAGGTTCTGGAGAAGGTCGTATGTGAGCAGATGACGGCTTATTTAGAAAAACACCAAATACTACCTGATTTGCAATCAGGTTTTAGAAGAAGACGTAGTACAGCAACGGCACTGATTGACGTTGTAGATAACATTCTTTTTGCGCAAGATCAAGGTATGTGTACCATGCTAGTGCTTTTAGACTTTTCCCGCGCTTTTGACTGTATTAACATTTCTCTTCTGCTGTCAAAACTACACTTTTATGGATTCGACCATAAAACTATTATGTGGTTTCGGAGCTACTTATGTAATCGGAAACAATATGTAGAACTGCGACTGGGTGATGGTACAGTCAAGAAATCGGACATGTCTATATTAAAGCGGGGTGTGCCTCAAGGTTCTATTTTGGGCCCAATTTTATTTATCTTATATTGTGCTGATATCACCTCTTGTATTGAACATTGTAGATACCATATATACGCTGATGACGTTCAGTTATATATTTCTTTTAAACCGGACCAATATAAATCTGCATTAAACAAATTAAACGCAGATCTAGATAAAATAGCGGCGTGGTCTGAAAACAACTGCCTTGTTCTGAACCCGTCTAAAACCAAATATATGATATTTGGTACTGTCCATCAACAGAATAAGTTACCGAGCAACTTAAATGTTTTGTTAGTAGGGGAGCCTATAGAGAGAGTGTATGAAGCCAGAAACCTTGGTCTTATCATGGATGTAGATCTTCGTTTCGAAAAACACGTGGCTTCGTCAATAAAAAATTGTTTCTTCAGGTTAAAAATACTATACAAAATCAGACCGTACTTATCCCAAGAACTGCGCGTACAATTAGTAGAGTCTCTGGTCCTATCCAAACTGAATTATGCGGATACGGTATACGGTCCCAGATTATTGGCTCGAACTAAACGGCTTATTCAGAGAATGCAAAACGCAACGGCTCGGTTTTGTTTCACAGTACCAACTAGAGAACATGTGACACCATTTTTAAATCAGCACGCTATTCTGAAAATGAAATCCCGACGCAAGTTGCATTTAGCAAGTCTGTTGTTCGGCGTCATTAAGTATCAAGAACCATCATACTTATATGATAAACTATCTTGGATGACGAGTAGGCGGGAATGTGTAAGCAGACAGCTATCTATCCAACAACATAAATCGGCCACATTTGAGGGAAGTTTTCGTTATGCTGCATCGAAAGTATGGAACAACATTCCACCGCCTTTGAGGCAGGTCCACTCGTTAGCTACCTTTAGATTAAGGCTGCGAAAATATTTAATTGATGCTCAATGCGACGCATGTAATATTAACATTGATTTGTCTTTTGTTTGATTTTTGTCCTTCCCTGTTATGATAATTTTCGTGTTTGGTGCCTATTGTTCAACTATTCTATTTTAAATTAATTCAAGTTATATTTGTTTGTAATATCTAATTTTAATGTGATTTATGATTATTATTATTTAATTCAATGCGATTATTATGATATTTTATGCAATATTTAATTATTATTATTATTGTTTTATTATAATTGTTGATTCTACTATAAATATTAATTGATTATTGCAATATTAACATTTTTTTTTTTTTTTTAATATAATTTGATAGGTGGTAAAACTGTATTTGTGTACACGCTAATTCTCATGACTTTATATATTTTTTATTTATTTTTTTAATTGTACTGTTATTATATTAAATATTTATTTATTTTTTTTAAAATCTATAGTGAATATATTTTTTATGTACATCCGTGCGCCACACCTACAAGGTTCTAGTCGAAAACCAGCGCCAGGCACGATATGTCTGGTAAAATGCTGAACTAGATCCTTTTCGGCAAACTCGGGAGACACACGCTGCTTATACTTATTTAGTACATACTTTGTTAAATTACTTTGCTTTCTTCTCTTTCGTTTATATCTCTTGTTTGTTATGTTACTGTAATGTGTTTTTAATCATTATTTCTATTTGTGTTAAAACTGGAGGTGTGTGTCTTTGTATGCGCCGAATAAACGTTTTTCTTTCTTTCTTTCTTTCTTTCTTTCTTACCAGTTCAGTTAGCTGTCGCGCATCTTGATAATTATTAGAATAAATAAATACACCACACAAACACAATCCTGACCCCACACTAGGTTAACCTGTATCGTGGGTATCAGGAACTACGAGGGACTTGCGGTCCCACAACATTATTGTGGATCGCACAAACATTTGTCAAGGTGCGGGAATCGAACCCACGGACTCTCGCTTCGCAACCGTCTACTAACCCGCTGCGCTATGGGGCTATAAAATTACCCACAGTCGTCACTCACACCAGTCGTAAAAGATGACAGAGACATTCTCAGTGGGATTATTGATGTCCTCCACGACGTATCCGTCGACGGCGACTCTTACTCTCTTCGTTTATGAGATCGGATATGGCTCGAAAATCCGAATTTTGTTTTAAAGGTCCGGTTACACGTGGCACAATATAATTGTCCGGCGAGTCTTGCGATGTTCGCGCTTAGCATCAAGGTCTTTGAGTCGGGCAGTTGCAAAGGCATCCGTACCTGCTAGGACAGCCTTCCGCCATTCAGCTCTCATGCGTGCAAGCTCTTCCCAGGTGTTTGGTTTTATGTTAGATGCTGTTAAGTGCCGCTTCAGAACATCCTTATACCGCAAGTACAGGCCACCTGGGATTATTATGTAGGTAGAGAGTAGGGTAGTTTGTAGTAACAAGCGTCATAAAAATTGTCAGAAACCATAGTGCCTCACTCCTATTATCCTCTTTCTAGTACCAACAGATAGATGATATGGATAAAGATTTTATATACGCACTCATACATACGCACTCACGCCTGTAATCCCCGAAGGGGTAGGCAGAGGTGTAACCAGTACACCCACATTTCGCTGAGCGTATCTCCGTCCCACGACGTGATAGGGGGCGAGCCTATCGCCATACCGGGCACAAATTCGGCACGGGGATCGAACCCGAGACCTCACCGTTAGCCTCAATCGTAACGCGTATGCATTACATCTGCGCCACCGAGGCAGTATTGTTAGTATAAAGATTTCATAAAATATAAAATGCCCGTCCTTAGCCAAACAATCATTAGTTGACCACGTAAATCTATCTCTAACGAAATCGAAAGTTGAAACTAAAAAACACTTTCATTAAACCTTTCCCACAGAAGGATCGCTACAAACCAGTTCTGATGCATCGGGCAACACCAAAAAAAGCATTATATTAATTTGGGATACCCACAAAAAACGAAGATAGCCGCACGAGAAAAAAATTAATGGCCAGAAAAAAGAAAAAAAGGTTTATAACAAAAAGTGAAAAAGGAAAAATAAGAAAGAAAGGGTTCGGCGTGTACAGGTTGATTCTTAAGATGTGTTATAACATAATACAATGACAGTTCGCGGTTATGTTTGTGACGGGACTCTTTAAATACCTACCTAGTCGGCGCTATCGAAGTTTGTTGGTCATTGTGCAAAGGTTGGCACGAAGTATAGGGACATCTATCTCACTATCTCGCAGGCATGCGTACACCATAATGGCCATTTAGCACGGTGATCAGATTAATAATAATAATACTAGATAGGCTGTTTAGAAGTAAAATTGTATCACATAACGCGAGATAGAGCTCACAAACAGGGAGCGCGATAGGGGTTTTAATTGAGAGTAAGCGAGATGGTAATATTGACCGCAACTTAGTGGTACAATTTCTATGCGCAGCTTGTCTAGTAGTATACATTAAAGTCTTTGACTGTACCTTATTTATTTTTAGGAAGATTTATAAAAAAAAAATTATAGTATTTCGGGTATGGTAACTTAATTAATTTAAATAATAAAATCAAGTCAACTATCCTCCTTCGTGTTCTCGTCGGTTAAAGCTATGAGTAGATCAACATTCAAAAAGGATTTTTAAATACACAAGCATTAAATCTGTACAACATTGACTTTACAGATAGATTATTTATTATCAAAATGATATTTAAGCATATTTATTTTACAAAAATCTGTGATTTATTTCCACTCCATCGTCTGAGCCCGTAGAATCGATTTATTTTTATACTCAGTTGATTAATTGTTACGATTTACATATTATATTGCTAATATTCACAATGTTAGCTTGTTTTTTTTTATTACTGACAATATGTGCATATATAATTATTATAAATAACCTATGCATTCAGCGAAGCATATTAATGTGTTTAATATAAAATATATGAAAGATTATAATACTACCTACATACATTGAATCTAATTAAAATATTATTTATGAAATTGTTGTTGGAGCTTTAGTAGCGTAAAAGAATTATATATTTCAAAACATGTAACCTCATTGTAAATTATCACTCGCTTTAACGGTGGAAAGAATTGGGAAAAAGCCTGAATATCTGTGACTTCTGCAAAAGAATTTCGAGGATATGGTGAAGTCTTTTAACCCGTTTTATGCCAGGATGATGGACTGAAGGACCCTATCATTAGTAGAGCAGGTTTGTGCCCAACAGTAGGACAGTATATTACAGACTAATATTATTGTATTATTTTTAGTGAAAGAATCATCAAAATCGGTGCATAGCTAAAGAAGTTTTAGTCTTTCATCCCCGATTTGGTAATTGTGGAAATTGATCTTAAATTTAAATGGGACCAACGTTGAGCGAATGAAAAAAGAATGATCCAAATCGGTACATATTTGGCGGAATTATGCGTTATTATACATACAAAAATTAACAAATAGAATTGAGAATCACCTTTTTACGTCGAATAATAAAATGAAAATAAGACCAACTTTGAGCTATAATCTTTCGAATCAAAAAAGAATTGTCCAAATCGGTTCACATTTGGCGGAATTATGCGTTATTATACATACAAAAATTAACAAATAGAATTGAGAATCACCTTTTTACGTCGAATAATAAAATGAAAATAAGACCAACTTTGAGCTATAATCTTTCGAATCAAAAATAATTGTCCAAATCGGTTCACATTTGGCGGAGTTATGCGTGGTTATACATAAAAAAAAAAGAAAAAAAATATATACGCTCCGAATTGAGAACCTCCTCTGGTTTCGTCGGCTAAAATACTATACTAGTACGTTTAAACAATCAATAAAATAGATAACTTGTCCTAAAAGATAGCGTTAAAATATATAGGTATGTATAAAATAACTGTTTTCATAGCTTAATTTTCACATCGCGACCATCTTTGTATTTTGATTGAGTCCTTTTATTTCTTCCTGGATTATAGTCATGTGCATGGATAACAAGAAACAATATGGATTGAGAAAAGAGTGTCTTAAACAACATACAAAATGTCAACAAATAAATTATACCCTACGAATTAAAATGCCGCATTAGAGCCAGCGCACACTGAGCAGCAAAATTCTTGAACTGATTTCGTTGATAAAAATAATGAACTACTTAAATTCCAACTAAAATTGTGTTGAAAAAAGCGTGATAGAGATAATTTCCTGGCGACCACTCTCGAATATGTTTGAGAATGCGTTTAATCAAATAATAATCTCAGTCTACCATCCATAAAAATTGGTTTTACACGATTTTACTCCCAAAATACACTTAATATTATTCCTTAAGTAATTATAGCATGCGCGGTTCGACATCCACTGCGACCACCGAATGTAACGGCGGATTTTGACTCAATGTACATTGAAGAATGTCAAGAACATGCTCGAGCATTTTGCTTCCTAGTGTGCGGTGACCCTTAATCGTACAACAACCGTATTGTTAGTAAACTCATTGTTTTTGAGCATATGTGAGATCGAAAGTTGTATAAACTATTTATACGAAACAAGTGCTGTAGTCTTTTTTTATACCCACATGTGACTGCATGTGATTTTTATATATCCTGTATGTAATGCGTTCGTTTGATGACATATTTAAAGTGTCATTTATTTTTCTGTGACGTACACAGTACACTTATACCATCGTGGTTCATTCTGTATATGTCACATCCATCCATACATCTGTTTATCACACATTCTTCCATTGAATCTAAGTACGCACCGAGTAGGCAAAAGTGCAACTTATGGAGATGATCCTATCGCCATCACAAATTCCAGTCCCTGGGAACTCCTGTCTGCATTTTAGATTCGAAATTCAAACATAAATTGTGATTACCCGCTTAGAGATTTGAAGTCAAGACCGTACGTTTTCTCAACCCATGTACACTACCACGATGTTTCCTTCACCATTAAAGCCTTGAAAGTTAGAGGTGCATGCTTGGGGGGCTGGTTTTGAACCTGCGACTTTCATCTTGACAGTCCGTACTACTCTCCGATAAGCTATCATCGCTTGCTTCTAGATATATTAGTCTATATTAATAAGTTTTTATAATACATAAGTCTTATGTTAGCACAATATTAGGTACGTATGAAGCTATGAATCATTCTCAAGTTGCATTAGATTAAGATGTATCTTTATAGCTATTTATTAAGCTATATTTTTTATGACACTCTGATACATTTTATTTAAAAAAAAAACATTTATATTTTAGCGAAAAAAAACAATATAAAAAAGGAACATGCTGTGCATCACCGTTGACATAATATATTTTGGAGTCAACGTCGGAGAGGTCACAAATTCCTCGTGTGTCCATTTATTAAATGCATCCTCATTATTTGGATAAAAGATCAGTTAGATTTTATAAAATAAATGTTTTCCCTTTCATATGGAAACAAAACTGAACGCCAGAGCCTAGAATTCACATCGCAGTAGCTGTATCCAAGTTTTACTTGCATCTTTAAAAACCTTTTATCTAGATAAACTTGGAAAGTAAAATAATCGTGATATAAAACTTCATCTAAATCGGTCGAGACGTTTTCGAGAAATTTCATATACAAGGATTGCTCATTTGAAATACATACAATATATACTACTACTATTAAGTATTATTGTTAAAAAATATAGGCAGTAATATGAATTTTCAATTGCAATAGACTATTATTATGAAATGAAAAAAAAACATATTTACCTACATAATTTTAATAATATGAGCTACCTACTAAAACGACGTGTGTACTTTTAAAGGACATATACAAATCCTTGACCTTCAATAAAAATCACATTAAGATCTTCAAATACAATAATAAAACGGTAATGATTAAGCATTTCTGACATCATCAGCAAATTGCAATAGACATTTGATATATACATATTTTAATTGGCCGAATATAATTTTTATAATGTACTACATTTTGCTCGCGGCTCCGCCCACGTCAATAGACTTTTCCGAAATAAAACGTAGCCTATAACCGTCTTCAGGGTCCCATCTATCTCTACATCAAAATTCATCAAAATGGGTTCAGTGATTTAGGCGTAAAAGCGTAACAGACAAATAAGATTGTTTTTTTTTTCATAAAAAGTATCCTATGTTACTTCTCATACCCCAAGAATATGTGTACAGAGTTTCATGATGATCGGTTAAGCAGTTTTCACGTGAAAGCGGAACAAACAAACTTACATTCACATTTATAATATTAGTATTACTTATTTATGATAATGAGATGACCTGCTCATAGTTCCATCTTGACCATACGGGCCTGGGGCCTGGCGTGACCACCAAATGTCAAAAACCAGTAGCTAACTAATAATTATATTTTTCTAAATTTAAATCACAAAAATAAAATTTGCTTATCAACGTTTGACAGTATGTACAATGGTATCCGTTGAATGCATACATGCCGAGCAGAAACTATACAGTTTTAAAATACCTATAAAACAAAAAACAAATCGGTAACAAGTCTCTCATATACACTAGGTTATTTAATTTATACTAGCTTCAATAAGTAAAATCCAATACAATTGCCCAAAAATATATATTGGTACGCTACAATCTACATTTATTCGACCTCTTTCGTGCACCGTAGAGCATAGGATTATGTATCAATTTAGGTGGTAAGGGTGAACCCGAACTTGTCCGAAGATTGCCGAGCGCGCCCGATCGTCCGTTGCGCGAACAGGTGCTCAATCCATCTTGTGACGGCCGGACGCTTGTCGGATAATAAATTTTGATCATTTGATTTAAAAAATAGGAATTTTGTGATTGTTTTTAGACTTGATTACGAGTATTGTAAAATGGGAAATTTCATACACACTCACGCCTATAATCACCGAAGGGGTAGGCAGAGGTGTAACCAGTACACTCACATTTCGCCGAGCGTATTTCCGTCCCTTATGTGATAGGGGGCGAGCCTATCGCCATACCGGGCACAAATTCCAGACTCCGGGCTGATACTGAGCATTTCGTAATAGAAAAACCCAATACCACTTTACCCGACCCGGGGATCGAACCCGAGACCTCAGCGTTGACCTCAATCGTAACGCGTACGCATTACAACTGCGCCACCGAGGCAGTCAATTTCCCGGGCAAATTTAAGTTGCGAAAAATTAACGCATCCTATTAGTTTCTTGATAATTAATAAATATATTATATTCAATACGCTCTAATGTTTTATAACACCAAAAAACTCACGCTTGTAATCTCAAAGGGGTAGGCAGAGGTGCAACTAGTGCACACCGATCAACCGAGATTATTTTAAAAAGCATTGTTTTTATTGTCTCTCAAACTTATGAGTATACACTTTTTATGAGTGGTAGAGCCACGCTGTAGACACTAAGACGTGTCTACAACATGAATGGGCTGGCTCGTCCGGGTCGTTACCACTGTCTCACAGGAAACTGGGGAACTTTACGTTATGTTTTACTTTTTGAAGTCGGTTTTTAAGTTTTGTTAAAACTTATTTTATTTTATAGAAATATTTCAAAGTATCAAGATGTGCTAGACGTTGTGTATATCTCAGGTGGATGCTGTATGTTGGAAGGGTTAATAAAGAATGCCGGTTTTTATACTCGCATCCGTGGATGACGTATTTATTAATACGAGCTATATATATAACGTTTTATATACGCACATATGTAGTGAGAAGCGATAGCTCAGCGGGGAGTGGTACGGAATGTCGTGATGAAAGTCGCAGGTTCGAAACCAACCCCAAGAGCATGCACCCCTAAGTTACGTGTGTAATATATGTTAATTATCGCTCGCTTTAGCGGTGAAGGAAACATCGTGAGGAAACCTGCATACCTGAGAAGTTCTCAATAAGTGTTTCGAAGGTATGTGAAGTCTGCCAACCCGCTTTAGGCCAGCGTGGTGGACTAAGGCCTCACCCCTCTCATTCAGTAGGGGAGGCCCGTGCCCAGCAGTGGGACGTGTATAATACAGGGCTAGTAGGTAAATAAAACTATATGTAGTGATACGAGTAGTTATTGGTCCTTCGAACCAGATTTATCTGTTAACCTAATATTTAATTATTACATTTGTGCGTCTGCTATCAGTGGCGCAGTTGTAATGCGTACGCGGTACGACTTCAGTACAGGGTCTCCCGTTTGATCTCCGGGTCGGGTAAAAGTGATATTGGATTTTCCTATTATGTAATGTAGTATCAGCTCGGAGTTTGGAATTGTGATCGGTATGGTGATAGGATATGAATTCCTTTTGCACGACGTGACGTAAGTACTTGCTTTAATGACGCTAAAAATTACCCTTAATAATATACATACGCACTCACGCCTGTAATCCCCGAAGGGGTAGGCAGAGGTGTAACCAGTACACCCACATTTCGCCGAGCGTATCTCCGTCCCACAATGTGATAGGGGGCGAGCCTATCGCCATACCGGGCACAAATTCCAGACTCCGGGCTGATACTGAGCATTTCGTAATAGAAAAATCAATACCACTTTACCCGACCCGGGGATCAAACCCGAGACCTCAGCGTTAACCTCAATCGTAACGCATACGCATTACAACTGCGCCACCGAGGCAGTCAACCCTTAATAACCAAAGACTTTATTGTATACTATTAGACAAGCTGCGCGGTACATAGAAATTGTATCACTAAGTTACAGTCAATTGACCGTAACTCAATATTACCATCTCGCTTACTCTCAACTAGAACCCATCCCGCGCTCCCTGTCTGTGAGCTGTCAAACTCTCGCGTTATGTGACGCAATTTTACTTCTTAACAGCCCGTCTAGTAGTATACATTAAAGTTTTTGTTAATAACGTTCTAAATTAACTTGACAGCCTCCGTGGCGCAGTGGGTAGCCGGCTGTGAAGCGAGAGGCCGCGGGATCGATTCCCGCACCGAGACAAAATGTTTGTGAACCACACAAACATTTGTTTCGGGTCTGGGTGTTTTCTTACCAGAGGGGTTGACGTCAGGCAGGCGGCCAGTCGTAATAATTACAAGCCAAGTCTTTCTGTAAGATGTGTTAAAAAGCATGTTGGGCCGACCCCACTCCGAGTGGGATAAGGGCAGGTGGAAGGAAGGAACGTTCTTAATTTACTTACAATAGGTACTAGAAAGCACATCACAGGTCCAAAATACTTTAATCGATGATGCGGTAATTCGCTGACCTTAAGGTACAGGTTCAATCTCCAATGTTGCACCAAACCTGTCGAATTGAGGGGCGCGTCGAATGCGCAAGTGCAGTCATCCAAGACGTCACGGCTATGGAGCCATTGTCTTCACCTAACGGACCCTTCAACTAGCTTGGCTTAATTACCTTGGTGAGTGCATCTTAACAAGGGATTAGGAGAAAATGATGAGCTTTGAGTTTTTGGTGAACGATGAAGTCGTAAGATGGTAAATTGCAGCAATCTTGATCATCTTTTTTTATAGCGCTACCTACCTGATGGTAAGAGCTTTCCATTACGTGGGTTCCAACTCGTGGCTGTTCACGCCTTGGATACCATTCATGCTGTAGACAATTTTGTCTACAGCATGAATGGTCCGGCTCGTCCGGGTCGTTACCACTGTCTCACAGAAAACTGGCGTAAAGTAGCACACAAGTAGTAATAACACAGTTTGCCTACAAGTACAACAGTAATATCCAAAATTTAAAACTTGTTACAAACGAAGCACGCCGGATGGTAAAAAATACACATTTGATGGAGTGTAGTTTATCTTACAACTGGGAAAATGCTCTGAAAAAATATCGTGCGCCAAGGAAAATATTCGTAAATGAAAAAACAGCACACCGGGCCGCGTTCGCCGCAGGGCTGGCACTGGCCAGCTTGGAGCTTTTGATGTATATTGGTTTTGTAGTTAAATTGAACCGACTTAAAAAAGGAGGAAAGAAAGAAATTTATGACAGCCTTCGTGGCGCAGTGGGCGAGACGGTAGGCCTTGGGTTCAATTCCCGTACCAGACAGATGTTTGTGTGATCCACAAATATTTGTTTCGTGTCTGGGTGTTGTGGGACCGCAAGTCCCTTGTAATTCGTGATACCCGCGACACAAGTTAACCTAGTGTGGGGCCAGGACTATGTGTGTGACGGTTGGATGTGTTTATTTATGATAATATATGAAATGTGATAGAAGTAGATAGTCTAACCTGTGGATATTTTTATATATACGAGTATATCAAATTCACCAAAGAATTTTGAAGGTGTCTGAAGTATGCCAACTTGCATTAGGCCAGCGTGATAATCTAAGGCCTATTCATTAGTAGAGGAGGCCTATACCAAACAGTGAGTTGTATATATGGCATAGTATAGTGCAGCGGTTCCCAAACTTTTAAAGCTACGGAACACTTAACATTTACCTTACATTTTAAGGAGCCCTACATTAAACGATCATTACCTTACATGAGATGAGCACATATCAGAAGCATTTAATCCATGTATGAATTCATCTTCAATGTGGTTGGATTATTTGTGAATCCGATTCTACATTCGCCGCAAGTCA
This sequence comes from Mimas tiliae, assembly GCA_905332985.1. Lineage (NCBI taxonomy): Eukaryota > Metazoa > Arthropoda > Insecta > Lepidoptera > Sphingidae > Mimas > Mimas tiliae. Next base: position 2,873,365 of record HG995249.1, read on the forward strand.
GTGACAAATGTAACTAATTTGCGGAACACCAGTGACTTTTCCACGGAACCACTTTAGGAATCGCTGATATTGGGGCTGGTATGGTATATCAAAGTATACTGAAGTCAAGTACGACTGCGAGCATTTAAAATACTAACCGACGAAGGCATTACTCGTACCTATGTCTAAAACATATTTGAAAGCAAGTAACAGTTACATAAAACTATTACGACTATGCGCATGCTATTTTTTTGGGATTCAACAAGCGTATTAAATATGAGCGATGACTTTCATAGTTTCACAACACAACATTAATAAGTACTTGTGCATCAGTAAATTATTAAGGAAAAATGCTATTATCTTTCTCGACATAACAAAATAATCACTTGTTACACAATAGTTTTTTAATGCAGAGCTAAAGAATTTAAACTACTAGACAAGCTGCGCGGTATATGGAAATTGTACCACTAAGTTGTGGTCAATTGACCGTAACTCAATATTACCCTCTCGCTTACTCTCAACTAGAATCTCTATAGCGCTCCTGATTTGCGAGCTGTCTACATCCCGCTTTATGTGGCGCAATTTTACTTCTAAACATCTCGTCTAATAGTACCTATACATTAAAATCTTTGTGCAGAGCCCGGCAAACTGGCAAAAGGGGCATCTACTGGTATGTGATCTCCATTGCTCATGAACACATACAACACCAGAAGAAGCATTGCCAACTGAATTGGAATTGGGAAAGATAGGGGAATTACGAGTCCGGAAACATCTCTCACCGTATGAAACGTTAAAGTAAGCTGCCGTTAATACGCCAGTTCTCTATAAGACCGTTGTACTACCTTCGTCGAGCCATTTATGCTGTCTACAGCATACTCTATCAAGTGGTACGAAATGTCTGTTTTTTTATTGTGCTTCTCGTCAATTTCTTCGAGTTTGTCGTTGAGTCTGCGATTGGTTGAAGAACTCTAAGCCAAAAGCAAATCACAAGCTTATGATGGAATTTTTTTGAGTAAAATAAATACACCCAACAGTCATAAACATAGTCTTGTATCGTGGGCATATCGAGGGGCTTACGGTTCCACAACACCCAGACCCAAAACAAATGTTTGCAGATCTATGATCTAGTGTGCTGCTTTCTTTCTTTTTGCCTGGCGTTATCCCAGGGTCCGCCTTCTTCAATAATGATTTGATGGTGAATTTGGTATTATATGGGGCGACCCGCCCGTATGACCGCCTTAACCCGCAGCGGGAACCAAGTTTCGCCATTGCCTCGTCTGTTAATCAGGAGAGTGTACCACGTGCAGGTGAGGTTGGCATTGGGCCCTTAGGCCCATTGACGCTCCAACAGACCATACTGTCATCATCTCCTTTTTTTATTAGCACTGGGCACGGGACTCCTCTACTGAATGAGAGGGGTGAAGCCTTAGTCAACCACGCTGGCCTAATACAGGTTAACAGACTACACACACCTTGGAAATCCTTATGGAGAAATTCTCTTGTATGCAAGTTTCCTCTATCATTAAAGCATGCGATAATTAACAATTAATACACGTAACTTAGAAAAGTCAGAGGTGCATGCTCTTGGTGCTGGATTAAAACCTACGACTCTCATCTCGACAGTCCGTACCACTCTCCGCTGAGCTATCGCTGCTTATTATCACGCTATCATCTACTACTGCTAGTAAAAATGGATCTGACTTCTACAGAGAATTGGCGCACGTTATGACTAACAATAATTGACCTTCTCTGGCATTTCAGTAATAAATTATAATCAGAAATGATTTGACAACCCTAGCGGTCGCTAAGGGTGAATTCTATCTAAACGTCGCTTGGTGTAGAGACAGTCGCGACACACCGTCGGCAGTGCGAGGTTAGTTCCGAATAAAACATGCACCTCGCTGAATAATTAGCAATACCATAAATCTAATTGGAGCACGTGAACACCGAATATTCGGATAGTTTTCATGTAAATACCACAAATCATTTTGTAGCCAGTTTTGTATACAGCATGAATGGGCCGGTTCGATCGGGGTGATGCCACTGTCTCACAGAAAACTGATATGAGTTTTGATGTACGTTCGGAGTCGGTTAGATTTCTGGCAGTAGTCCAACCATTCCCCATCCTTCATAGATCGGCAACTCACCCATGAGCGAAAGATGAAACGAGTAAGTAGGTCGGATTATGGGTAATAATGGTCAGTATTCTCTTAACAGGTGACCCACTTGACGGCCCCTTCGCTAATTTTGAGTCGGTGCTGTTGCAATTATTGGTAGAAAGCACTAACTCCAAAGAGTATAAACTCTGACTCAAATTTTTATTTGTAGCTTTTTAGTTTTTTTAGAGTCAGTTTTATTTTTGTTAAGAAGTTTTTACTTTATTTAAAACAAAATATTACAAACCTTAAGTCCCACGATGAAATCGTCCACGTTTTATAGTTTGTCACACATGGTTTTTCAGTCATATCCCTTGGTGCAAGGAAAAGTTACAGAGACGCACTTTTAAACTTTGTTGCTAAGTATTTAGGTATCCAATCACTCAAGCAATATTCCAACATAGTCCCACAAAACGAAAGTTTTGATAACTAGTACACGTGTTGGAATTATAAAAGGGTTTAAATAAGTACCTAATTTTCATAACCCCGCGCCACCCAATAAAACGTGTAGGCTATGGCGACAGCGGGGGCTGAGGGGGTCGCGGTGCGCACACGCTCTTGTTATTGTTCGCTTAGCGAGCCCAATATTTTCTGAGGGCCTAAACCAACATAGACTGGGGGGGATTTTTCAGGCTGTTTTTATATCGCGACGTTCGCCGCTTCATTTGTAGGAGCTTATTATCTTTGTAATCTCGTTTCTATGTACGCAGCTGAGTACGTTGTTCCTAACCTAAAAATTGGATGGTTTTTTTTCGGCGTCTACACTTCTGATGGTAATTTCAAGTGCCTTTTTTCATCATAACGTGGTCTTGTTATACGGTTCTTTTATTGTTTTTTTGCTATTAAAATTGTGATGTTAGATGTCTACTTTTTTATATCTTTCTTTATTACATGTTTATCGCCTCATTTGTGTGCTTAGGCTGAGAAGCCGTGGGATCCTTGGTTCGAGTCCCAGGTAGGTTAATAAATAATTGTTACAATTAGAATTAAAATTACACATGGCATTATGTTGGTCGGGATTTGAATTAGGGCCCAGTATGGCGAGAGCCTCGCTCCCTATCTTATCATGGGACGGAAATAAGCGCTGCAAACCGTGGATGCACTAGCTGCACCTTTGCCTACCATTTCAGAGATATCAGCATTATTCGTAGTTAATTACTTTTGCATGAAAAAGCCGCTATATTTAAAAACGTTACAATCCGCAAAAAATGTGTCTCAGAAGGCTCTCTCAAATACCATCCGAAATTCAGTCACAAAAAAGAAAGAAAATTCTGTACAAAACTTAAATCGTGTATTTTTCACGCTCTTACCGATATTTTTACAAAAACTTAAACAAAACACTGTCAAAATCCGCTGAACAGAAAAAATCGATTAATGAGCTAATCTAGTAAATCTAGGTTTTCCATTGAGGATCTTAAAAATCGATTTTCGCGTACACGCGCCTCTCGGATCGATTCACTGCGCGTGCCCTGTCACGCACGCTCTGTCGCCGCGGCCGATTCGACTTGATATCGATTTGGTATCGATTCACTCTTTTTTATCAAAGATAAGTTTTTCTCGTTTTGTGGAAGGCGCGCGGTTTTTTGGCTCGCGTCTCGCTTGTCTCGGAGCGATCTCTTTGGTAATTTTGTTTTTTTATAAGTTTCCTATTGTCAGCCACGGTGGACAGTGCGAACCGCTTGTTTTTCGAGATTTGTATGGACCGTTGGTTCTTAATGGTTGAATTAAACGTTTGTCGTCGACCGTTAGAGCACCTTTTTGTACTCTAATAATTCATGTTTTTTTAGGAAATTAACTCTAATTCTTTGAATCAGTTCGTTTCTTTAATGATTGCTGTTTACGATTTCAATGTAACGGCATTTTAGATGACTGATTTAAGTGATGTTTGAGATAACTAGACATTACATCTCAAGAAAATAGATCTAGATATAGGTAACTAGATGCTGTTACGCAAAGTGGCAATACCATTCAGATATAAAACAATCCTTCTCATTATGATTACTGTTTATTAAATCTTTAGCGACAACAAATCTGAACAACTTCCTCGAAAGCTTTCTACGACTATACAATAAATAACTTTTAGTGCAAGCTCTTGCTATCCTCAAAAATGCTTTAATATCCTTGCCAAAGAAAATAGAAATAACTGTGTTTTATCAATTGAATGAATGTCTCGATGTTGTCATCGACTTAGTTAAAATTTACAAGCACACAACTCTATCATATTAATAAAAACAAAACACTTGTTCTGACGGACTCTGTTTACCTACATATTAATTTACTTTACATGTCATTCAGCATTCAGTATCAGCTGACATGAAATAGCAGCTTGCGGTTGTGTATCTTACGGTGAGTGCGATACCCAAACCCCTCCCTCCTTTCCAATGCCCTTATTACCCACCCCTTAAAAAGTCGGAAACGCGTCCATGATTATTTTGGTATCATGGCACATAACATGATTTACTTGCTAGTTTACCTATGCTATAAAAACAGTGTTTATAAGAAGAAGAAAGAAAGAAAGAAAACCAATTTATTTTTCACAAACAACGACACACTTAACATACGCATGTACAACACAAATAAAAAAGAAAACAACACTTAAATAACTTATTATTACGCAGTTGCATGTGGTGACCATGACAGGTGGGTGACCTCTCAGCAAATTTCTGTGCTGTGGCGCAAACCGCAACACAGTACCTACTGATTTTCAGTGGTCATCCTATAAAATCATTTAGATTGCCTAAACATTAACAGAACTCGTCAGTAGCTGATGGATGTATATAACATAGTTCGCGTGTGGATAATAGCTGTTAAACCGACTACTGAGCGACAGGTGCACTGCCCCGGGCCAATTGTCTTCTTGCAAAGTTTTCGTGTTTAAAATGATCACTAAAATTATTTTGGAGACAACTTACATAATTGAGAAATAGTTGGAATTGTATCGGTAAATTTGTATTTTTGTTTATTTCCATTGCGTTTCATTTCAGACATTTATAGAATTACGACATTTGGTTCGAGACTTGTTAAAATTGATGGAACGAAAGGTTTCCAATTTAGGAAAAAAAATGTGCAAGTTACAAACGATACAAACCTATAATCACCGTTATATTAAAAAAAAACAAACGTTAATTAGAAAAAAATCTGTAACTTTTAATCGGCTGAATAGATTTTCTCCAAAAATACTTAAGAGATGGCTATCTCGAATAAACAAACTTTTAAATAAAAAATCGTATTCAAATCGATCCATTCGTTAAGGTGCTACAATGCCAGAAACAGACACACAAATACGCACGCACAGAGACAGACAAAAGGATTAAATACCTCTACTTTTTGTCGGGGCTAAATACCGTGTACAACAAAATAAATTGTTATTATGTTAGAGAAAACTTCAAAATTAATTATGATTAATACGTTAATCGGCGATTAGCCTTAATCACTCGATCCTGCAATCCAATTCGTTTTTTGTAACTGTAAGTAAACGTGCAGTAAACGTTAATGTCATAATTAGACACATGCATGAGTAGCTTTCGGTGGCAAATGTACCTAGTTAAGGCACGACGATGTACGTATTCTGGTAGATGTTTTAACTACTATAGTTTAGTGTGTTTTGTTGCATTCGATAAGTAAACTATTCTGGTTTGTTATTATAACATGTTATTACAGTTGTTGGTATTTTTATATCTAGATTTAATTTTAATATATAATTTGATAGGCAAATAATGTTCCATTGTTTTTTTTATAGATATGATAATTTTTCATGGTTGGAAAATTATATTATTGTTATTAGTCAGTAAGATTAGTTGTTCTAATGTAATTTTTGTCAGGGTATTTTGGTGACTAGAAAACTGTCCAATCCCTTAATATCCAGTAAATTCAATTTGACTTCAATGTCCTTAAAACCAGTCAAACAGTACTTACTCATTGCAAATAAATGAAGCTGGTACCTACGGTGACGGTCTCTCGCATACGGGGTTTACTAGGTGAGTAAGAAAAAATCAGTATTTAAATTTCATCCTTCTCATCGACGGCAAAGCTAGGATTACAGCTGGATCTGGTAGCTTGGTAGTACAAATATAATGCGAGATCTGACAGTCGTCACAATTATGCCAATTTTAAATTACTGGCTGACCCGGCTGGCGACTTGCCTAAACCAACCACTATGACGGATATTTCCCCATGTGTACGGTGGAGGCTATCCACTCAGTACAAAAATGTAAGGTACTTTTTTTTCTTCTTTTTTCGAATGGATTCGTGCTGTTAGCCTATATTGCTTTTGCAGTTTCACCTGAAAATAAAACCGGCGCTTATGGCGCTCTAGCCAGAAATATGTATAGTGTATTTGGTAGCGATTAAGCACAGAGACGCCTTTTAGAAGGCTCAGACTTCAGGTTGAGTAATCGCTAGGGAGTATAGTTTAGGGCCGCCTCTGCACATCATTGTGTCGAGGGCCAGTTGTGAGAGCTCTTCGGACTCGCAGGCGTGTCCTATGTCGGGGTCGTGTATTATTATTGCGATTCGGATTGGGCAAGGAAAGTGCTGCTTCGATAGCGACTGTGATGGAATCGTTGGGATCTGCCAAAACATGTCTGGGACGTCGACGGAGGAACATATGAGGTACTCTCCTACCATTGACCAGCAGCTAGCGAGTAGTCATCAGAATAACACCTCACTCCTCTATAAGTGTGTGAAGTCATCAACAGACGCGCACAGTTTTTTTTAGAAAGGCTGTCATTAATTCATTAAGGTAGATTGATTGGGATGCTTTTAAAGTTGCACTGAATTACTTTGTGATGAGTGTTCTGTTAATTTTTTGTTTCAGTCTAGATGTTGTGTGCTCGTTAGCCTTTTATATTTTTTTCCTAATCAAGTGGCAAAAGTAACTGTTTTGATTGAACCTATATTATTTGGTTTTAAGTAAAATAAAATCGCTAGCCCTGTGTTATATAAATAACCTTACTGGGCACGGGCCTCCTTGCCATGTGTATATTGCCATACAGTAGCGAAATCGGTCTCCAAATCTTAAGCATAGGTTCCAAAACAAGGTCAAGATATTTTCAGTAAAGTTGAGCCTGTAGTCCAGAATCATCAAACCCATAAAATGTAAGGCTTAAGCTTACTCAAATTACCAGCAATACATCGCCGTCGTTTACATATGAAGGATCTATACGGTGAGTGAGATATCCGGAGGCCCAAATGCCCTCAGCTTCCTAATCCCTTAATTATCCCTTTCCTTTACGGTCGGCCACGCGCCCATAATTCTTTTGGTATAGTGGGCGTACATGGGTGATGGAGATCACTTACTACAGGTGATCCACTTGCTCGTTTGCCGGCCTATGCCAAAAAAACACTTCTAATCTAAAGGATAAATACTTGGTCACAATGTTCAACAGGTTTATTAGCCATTTACACATCAATACAAAACTATATATCACTATTCACAAATCAGAGGGGCTAGCACGGAAAACTTGCGAAAAGTTATTCGAGCTGTCATCGACAACAATTTCTATGAGATTTTGGTACAGCGCCTCTATCGTACGTAAAAGAAACTAATATATATGGAATATAGACCAATGATATTTAAGGAATTATCTATCGAGCCCTCGATACCTTTACATTACGATTTCGATAGTTTTCCGTGCTAGCCCCTCAGGTTTAATATACTTGTTAAGACTACCCACGATTACAAACGCACTTGACTAGCGTTTCCACGAAGTTCCAAGCTCGACTGAGTTCCCTCAATGAATAACACACCCTCTATACATCACCAATCAACCACGCCTTAATCCTATATCTACCCACTTAATACAGGTATTCCGCGGAATACACTCAATAACATAAATAAACAGTACTATTATGGAGCTAACACATACTCGTATGTCATTGGCAAAGCGAAGAACACAAGGAAAAAGCGGTCACTGGGGTCGCAATTAGATTTGCCGTCCCGGGTCCTTTAGTCTGCCACTGTTCACATATCTTAGAATTTTCGACGCAGATTATCTAACCTTTCCTTCACCATTAAAGCGAATGATAATTTATAACATAATTTGTAGCGTAGTAGGCGAGTAGCCGGCTGTGAAACGAGATGTCGTGGGTTCGACACACCGCGTGGGTGTTTCTTTTTTCTATGTAGACAGCTACTACCTAACCTAGGTGAATGGAATTAACAAATCACTAGAAGCAACTTCATACATCTGCTAGTGACGCTTCAATAAATAAAAACTAATCACGACTAAAACGTACGTAAAAAACTTAACGTACATAACAATTAGCGTTTGAAATGTTGTTGATTTGAACCTGCGACCCCGCGCTACCAGCCACCGCTAATGGCACTTAACATTCGTGCAAGATGCGCCACTCTCCGTACACGCTTCCGTCTCAAACGTGACTTTGTTAAGCGTGTTGCGTATGTGGTGCTATGCTATATTGAACACTAGCCTTTGCTCGCAGCTCCGCCCGCGTGAACGGCCTCCGGGATAAAAAGTAGCCTATGTTACTCGGTGATAATGTAGCTTTCTAAAGGCAAAAGAATATTTGAAATCGGTCGAGTAGTTTTTAAGTTTATACGTTACATACAAAAATACAAATCTTTCCTCTTTATAATATTAGTGTAAAAAAGCGATGAGTCAGTCGGCCCGGCATATCGAGTGTTCCATACCAACACGGAGATTTTTTTATTTTTGCTTTTTTATGGCATAGGCCGGTAAACGCCCAAGTGGGTCACCTGATATTAACTGATCTCCTCCGCCCATGAACGCTCACAATATCAGAAGAATCATGGACCAGTTGCCGACCTTTAAGGAAAAGGATAATTAAAGCATTGGGAAGGGGTCGATTTGGGCCTCCGGATATCTCACTCACCGTGAAACGCAGCATCAAGCCGTTACTTTACGTCAGTCTTATTTGCGACAATGGTATCAAACCAACTGAGTCGGTCCATTCATGTAGACAAGACAATCTACAGCACGGCTCTACCACTCGTAATAGGGTAGTTGACTAGATTTTTTTTATTATTTAAATCAATAAGTTATGTTACTGAAAATCTATTGCAGAAAGAATTTTATAAATCGGACCAAAAATAAATAAGATAGAAGCCATTCAAATCCTGTAGAAGGGGTAATTGTCAAATGACAGACGATGCAACCTTTGACGTCACTGTGTAAAATGTTCATTATAGTGCACGCGTGCAAGCGAGATAGTGAGATATCCCTACTACGCACCCACTTTTCCTCATACCAACATTTAAAGTCATAACTGCAGGCACATTTCTGAACCAATTTTGATTGTGTTTTAATAAAAGGGTTTCTTTTGCGTATCATTTTCTGTTGCTTATAAAATAATGTATAAAATTCAATATAGGAAACTACCCTATTGTTAGAAGTTCCGCCATAAAAACACATATTCTGTGAAAATATAAATTGGCTACCTTTTTTTTATCAATCGAATGACGAGTCGATGTCGGCTCGCCTGGTGGTAAGTGTTTGTCCATAAACAGAAGCAACACCATTATCTCGTGTACAAATCAGCAGAGTGTACCACGTGCAGGTGAGGCTGGCTTTGGGCCTAAGATGTTGGTGACCCATTTACACTAACTCTGGACTGTGGTATTCGTTACATATTATTATGCTACAATATATCTGACTGCCTCTGTGGCGCAATGTAATGCATACCCGGTATGACTGCTGTGCTGAAATCTCGGGTTCGATCCCGGGTAAAGTGATATTAGGTTTTTCTATCATGAAAATGGTTAGTATCAACTCTGAGTCTGGAATTGTGCCCGATATGGCGATTGGCTCGCGCCCTATCACATTATGGGGCAGAAATAAATTCGGCGAAGTGTGGGTTTACTAGTTACACTTCAGCCTACCCCTTCGCGGAGTCTAGGCGTGATTGCGTATGTATGTTTGACAGCCTCCGTGGCGTAGCGTGCGCGTAGCCGGCTGCGAAGCGAGAGGCCGACTCCCGCACTGAGACAAACGTTTGTGTGATCCACAAAAAAAAAATCGGGTCTGGGTGTTGTGGGACCACAAGTCCCTCGTAGTTCCTGATACCCACAATACAGGTTAACCTAGTGTGGGGTCAGGACTATGTGTGTGACTGTTGGGTGTATTATATTTAATTAATATATCTGATTTCGCGTGACTATATTATACGGAAATATCTTTTACTGCAACACAGGCATACTTGCTGCCGCTGAATGCGCAAGAGCATTTCATAGAGTCATTCCGTGCGCTCAACCGAAATGCCCGAATCAATGTGTAATCGATTGTACGCCGCTACGCCTGCGCCGCGCCGGGCGAATGCCGATATATCGATTTGAGCATTCGATAGTGTTAGATTATAAGATATCTTGTCCGATCTTATTTCATCATATTTATTATAGGAGTTGGTTGACTAGGAGGTAGGTTCCTCGGATGCGAGAGGCCGTCCGGGTTGATACTAACGCTTTGTCTATTTCTGCCGATAAGCAGCAAAGTGTAAGCCCTGTTGTGTTTCGGTTTGAAGGTCATTGAAGTCAGTGAAATTACTGGGCATTATGAGACTTAAGTACAGTACGTTGTAAATATAACGTTGTGAATGGTGTCTCTTCTGCCCATGGACAGGCGCGACACTTATCATCAAGCGAGCGACCTGGCTCGTCTTAGAAGCAAAAAAAATTGAACCTTCATGAGCCTGCAGAAACAAATGCAGTTTAATATGTTTCATAAAATTAGTACCTAAAACCGTGCAATCACGAATGCATTCAAACCGCGTTCAAAAATAGGCTAATGATCGTCTGGAGGTAACAGTGTCCTCACCGCAGAACCGAACCGAGTACCACCGGCCGATGCGCTCAATCAACATTACGGTCGTGTGGTTAACGAATTACTTGCGTGTACTTTCAATGTTTATTATGAATTAGAAAAATTAAACGGAAAATATAAAGCAGAGAATCGAACCCGAGGCTTCAGTACAGCACTTCCATGTTAAACTACGTACCTATATATAATAATACTAGCCCTGTATTATACACGTCCCACTGCTGGGCACGAGCCTTCTCTACGGAATGAGGAGTTAGGCCTTAGTCCACCACGCTGTCCTAATGCGGGTTGGCAGACTTCACATACCTTCGAAATTATTATGAAGAACTTCTCAGGTATGCAGGTTTCCTCACGATGTTTCCTTCACCGTTAAAACAAGAGATAATTAACAATTAATACACAGATACATAACTTAAAAAATTCAGGCTAATTTCGAACCTGCGACTCCTGGTCGATGAGCTATCACTGCTTTTTAACTACGCACATATTATACATAATTATTTTAAATTACGGCAGGATATGCCCCGGCATTACTCAAGTCCTTGAGACCGCTTACCATTAGGCAGTAAAAAATCTGTTATATTCAAATTCGGCGGACATAATTTGTTAGGAATAGGAATTTAATTTCGAAGTCAAGCTATTGTTCTTGGAATTGGATATATAGGGGCTAACATTACGTGCTTATTTCACAAAAACCCAACTTCAAAAAATAATACTGATATGTCAATAATAACAATTTCTAGGGGTCTTTCTGGAGTCGGTGCTGCTGCTAGTGGTAACTGAAATGGCACCGACTCCAAAAATACCTCTAAGTAGAAATGTTTATTTTTGCCTTCCAATGTTATTTTCCGAAGTAAATTTTTCAATTTACTTCGGAAGAAGAGTTATTTTAGAGAGTTTCGTTAGAAGTTAGAGTTTCTAGAAGTAAAGTTATTTTATTTTTCATTTTAATGGTAAGTGAAGCTGTTGCATGTAAATTCAAACACAATAACTCATTATCGGCGAATGAGATGTCATCCGCCGTTTTTGTTTTTTACTCCGTTATCAGATCTGAAACAAATTTATAAGAGATCAAATCGCAGCTAAACTCTATTGAATGAAATTTTACAACAAAATCGGTCCACGCTTGGCGAAGAAACCGATGTACATACATAAATAAAGCAAAAATCACAACCGAATTAAGAATCTCCTACCTTTTTTAAGTCTAATAAAAATGATAGGTTGCTTAATTGCTTAAAATAATAACAATTCATATTAGATTTTCTAAGTTCCATTAGCTATGTGAAACAAAACCTTTGCCAACAAAAAAGAGGGGCGGTAAATATTTGACCCCTTTGTCTTTCTCTTTATCTATTTGTGTGTTACTGTAACAGTGGCACTGGTTCCTTGAATGTGTTTTTTTATTGTTTGAAAGTAGGTTTAATCGAGCTGGTTCTTATAAGAAAATTTGTTCAGCCAATTTAAAGTAACATTTTTCTAGTTGACGGAGGATTTAAACGGTTAGATTATTTCTTTGTTTCTCATAAACTCCGGGATACATTTCTTGAAGAAAGCTTCCCAAATTGAGTTACATATAATTTATACCTACTGAAACAAAATAAGTTACGTAAGAACGGTAGGCAGCGGCTTTGCTGTGCCCTGGCATTGCAGAAGTCTATGGGCGGCGGTGACTACTTACCATCAGGTGGGCCGTTTGCTCGTCTGCCTATCCTGGCAGTAAAAAAAGTTAGATTTTATTCGTTTATAATTGTGGGCCATGCATGAAGCCCTTTTAACCTACATATAGACTCAAATACTGGCCACAATGAAACTTCTCGCGCTCCCTTGCGATCTGGTGTTGCCAGCGTTTAGTTTACTACTAAAATTTGTTTAATTATTTATTTTAATTTATAATGAATTTATTGTATTAAGTTGTTAATTCAATTTAAATTTGCATTTAGATTTTGAAAATATAATAAACTTTCCTAGGGTACGTTCCTACGGTACCATTTCTCCTATAATTACTAGGCATTTGTAAAGCACTCATAGTAATTTCTTTGTACATATTAAGTAGGTAAAAAGAAAAGCTACAATAAAAATAAATTTTCAAAACAAATAAAAATAATTATCTGCCTTATATAATAAATTATCCCACTTCTGGATACCAGCTTCCTCTATTAGTTTATCTACTAGTCAGGAGAGCTTTTCCACCTCTGGCTTATGTGTCTTGCTAGATGTACCTTTAAAATTCTTATGGAGGAGTCGTTGACAATTATCTTATGTTTTGTACTTGCATAGCGTATCATAACATTTAATGGCAATATTTTTATCGAGTGTGTATAAAAAGATTACGGGAAATACCCAGTAAATTCTTGCAATTTTCTTCACTTGGCAACCCTTACCTCGAACATATAGTTGTTAAACCCATTTGCTCAAAGGGAGGGTGGCAGGGCCGTACCTAGACTAGAATTCATGGGCATAGCAAGTTTAACGTAGAGTTTTAATGTAAGCTTCATTATGTTGGAATTGGAGTTGTTAGAAGGGTACTGCCTCGGCGGCGCTGACGCTGAGGTCTCGGGTTCGATTCCCGGGTCAGGTAAAAAGTGATATTAAGTTTAAACTATTAACTCTTACCCAATAGTAAATATCAAGAATTCGTACTTAGGAACAATTTTCAAACTCTATAATCTAGTATCGCGTATTAGGTAGATAGCGAAGCCCCCGACATTTTAGTCAAGACTATCATGTATCTTTAATTTTAGCCATTTGTCGTTTATTCACAAAAACCAGTAAAGCTTAGCGTTACTTCATGTTTTCAGACAGGGCGTTGCCCCTCAATGTCGCCTAGCCACGGGCCCGGATCGGTATATTTTTTATCAACATCGCCGGTTCATATCGCGGGCATCTATAACAGTACCTTAGTAATTATTATATACTCTTTGATGGAATAGATTCGGCAAATAGTGATGACCACTCTATGTACGGTTGGCAATGATTGTGATCTAATTTAAGAATGTCTACAGTTCTATTTACTGAAGGTTCTTTTATAGTTAAAAATATAGTTATAATTAGTAATTTCTTAGGTTTACGCAAATATTACACATTGAAAGAGAACTAGTTTGTACGGATTTTATCGTGGTTGAATTTTTATTTTAGTCCCGACGTTTCGAAAGCTTTTCAGCCTTAACGCCGGCAACGCACCGACAAATCCCCTGGTATTGACGGTGTCCATGGACGGCGGTGATCACTCACCATCAGGTGACCCGCTTGCTCCGTTGCCCCCTCTTTCATAAAAAAAAAGTAAATCACTACAGAAGTCAAAAGAAGATAGCAACACAACTAACTAAACCTATTTTTAACCGTCTTAAGACCTTAGTCTTAAGAGCTAAAACCTTTATAAGTTGCTTGACACGGGAATCGAATCCAAGACCTTGTTAAAGACCCGAGATTAACTATAACTAGATCAGGGACGCTATATAAACTGTAACTAAAATTTGATATGCAGACTGTACCGTCCGGCACAGTGGACGCATGCGCGCCAGAGCACGTAAGGAGATGGGCATGACATGCAGAACCACCATCAGACTGGCATTACTTCATTAAAATTCTATTAACGGGAGCATTCTTCGAACCTAACCAACCGAGTATGCTTGAACCGCCAACCAGCACAATAGAAAATAACCTTTACGTCTAGAAACGCAATGTTGAAATTCCTTTAAAAAATTATGCCGGAGTTACGGTGAAATATCAACTTCATCGGTGCTTGAATGATTATGGACGTTGGTGCTATATATTTAAAGAATGATTTACGGTATTTAAAGTTCGTCAATCATGAAAATCTTCATGAGACGGACAGGTAGTTTTCACGCGATCGCGAATCGAGGATCGGAAGTCAATTATTTCTCGAAATGAGTATGAAAAAACGTAATAAAGGGAAAAGTTGATTGTGTTTTAATATTTATAGCGAAACACTTCGTTAGTATGACAATAGAGGGTTTGATGAATAAAATTGTTTTAGCGACTATTATAAAAAATATTTTGGTTTAATGAGCAATGAAGACTCCGTGGCGCATTGGGCGAGTATTCGGCTGTGAAGCGAGAGACCGCGGGTTCGATTCCTGCACCGTGACAAAATGTCCATACATACATACATAGACTCACGCCTGTTTTCCATAGGGATAACCAGAATGACAAAATGTTGGTGTAATCAACAAAGATTTGTTTCGGGTCTGGATGTTTTCTCCTCAGAGGGGTTGGTTGGCAGGCGGCCGCGGCCGGTCGTAAAAACTACAATCCAAAGCTTAACTGTGACATGTGTTAAAAGGATGTTGCGCCGTCCCCACTGCTAGTGGGATAAGGTCAGGAGGAAGAATAAGAATAAGCAATGAAATCAGAAATGAATGGTTGGAGTGGTTTTTTTTTGTGTGTGATCGCTTGCTGATAGCCTGACGAGAGTCCGCTTTAGTCAGCGTCACCGAACTTTCGGGTGAATGTTTTAGGCACTCCAACCTTTAAAATTTAAGTGACCTCGCTAAGGGCACCCTGCTAATGGCGTACGGACATCGGCTCAGGACGGCCACTGGAGAGGGCAAAGACATTTGCGATTGGGATTTAGGGGGATTTATGAACTACTTATAATCTAATTTATATTATTCCTCATCGGCTCGCGGGCCTGTACTAGGGTCGGAGGTGCTTCGGGGAGCACGTCGAGGACGGTACATCGATCGTGTGGAGTGTAATTTTTGTCTGAGTTCCTCCATCCCTCGGATGGCCACAGTGGTCTCATCGTCGGGATCCGTGAGGACGCATCGCGGTCTTCTCCTCTTTGCACGGGCAAAGGGAGGGTTGGAGTGTAGGTAATTACCGGCACAAATCGTAAGCACAATTGGACTGTAATAGTGGCTATTGAGAGTCTAATGCATTGACTGACGCACCAATCACGTGAAGTTATTCCGCCGTTTGTGTACCTATCACGCAGCAAGCACATCTGCATCTGTGTAATTGTAAAATGTATAAGAATGTTTCAGAATTTCAAATGTGTAAGAAGGCAGTAGCAAGATAAAAAGTGTAATTAAGTGTATTATTGACATACGGAAGAACAAATCCAAATGAAAGAAAGAATAGAAACCAAAGATATCTAAAAAATGTATGAAATTGATGACGAAAACGAGAAAACTATGAAAAATTATGGCCAATAGCAAAGCAAAAGAAGTGGGTTTAATGTATTGATTAAAAGGGATGGGGTCTCACGAAGCTTGTACTGGAGGATAACTACGATATATTTGTTATAATTGCTTGTAGGATTACATTTTGTAGCCAAGGATCCTGAATTTAATTCTATTTTAATAGATCTCACATAAATGTACCTATTTATTTGGACAATTGATATAATTGACGCCGTGTGATATAGTGATTGAGGGAGAAAAAGTGGAACAGATGAGAGAGGTTGTATACTTGGGAATTTTGTTTACGAGAGATGGAAAATATGATAGAGATATTGAAAGAAGAGTGAGTGCGGGGAACCAGGTGAATGGGGCACTACACGCCTGTATGAGTAGCCGGCAAGTTACTGAAAAAGCTCAACTGGCCGTGCACGGTGGAATGTTAGTGCCAACTTTAATGTATGGAAGTGAAAGTTGGGTGTGGCAGAAGAAGAATTAAAGTCGTATAAATGCAGTAGAAATGAGAGCACTGAGAAGTATTTGTGGTGTATCTACGAGAGATAAGAGTAAGAAATAGTGAGGTAAGAGAGAGGTGTGGTGTGAGAGAGGATGTAGTGATGAAGATTGAGAAAGGAATATTAAGATGGTTTGGGCATGTAGAGAGGATGGATGAAAGAAGATTGACGAAACAAATATACATGGCGAGTGTGAATGGTACAGATGGGAGGGGAAGGCCTCGGCGAACTTTCATAGATCAAGTTGGAGATATTCTCGAGAAAGGCCAGCTCAGGAGTACCCTAAACCGACGTGCATGTATGAAAAGATTAATGAGAGTGAATGAGGCCAAAGAGGTATACAAGGATCGTAGCAAGTGGAAATCCGTTGTCTCTGCCTACCCCTATGGGAAACAGGCGTGAGTCTTTTTATGTATGTTGATATTTAGATAATTATTACTTTTAATAACTATTATAAGTGCTACACGATAATTAAATATGGCTAAACAATTGTTGTGTTTATCATAATTGACTACTATGTGTTTATTATGCTAGAACTTGAGTTATGTTTATTTTTGGTAATCAATTTGATTGTAGGTAGGTACTTACTATTTGTATTATTACATTTAAATATCTATATTGTATATACATCAAAATCAACAAAAACGGAGTTGTCACAACTTACCTCGATGTCTGTCACAACTTACCTCGCTAGAGAGGAGAGTTGTGACAATTGGATTGTTTCAGTTTTCATCAGTTTTGTCATGGATCCTCAGTACTTTTATTTATTTTTTATATATGGTTCACATGGTGGATAGACTAGCTGTATTGAGTTGAAGAGTTCATAGACGTAGGACATTTTTGTATTGAGATATGCCAATTAAAGTAAAAATTGTCACAACTCTCCTCGGTCTCCCCTACTCCAAACAAGGACCTGGCTGATGGTTTACAGTCCAGCCTTAGACCAGTAGAGTATTAAATCAACTGCTGTATGTATGTATCGGCGAAACCATGTTGATTGTTTTAGAGTGGATTTATTGTGGACTGGTAGAGCCACGCAAAAGACAGTTTTTCTCTACATCATGAATGGGCCGGCTTGACCGGGTCTTTGCCATCGTCTCACAAAAAACCGACCTAAAGTAGCAGCTTGCTGCTGCGTTTCGTACGGTGAGTCATATATCCGGAGGCCCAAATCCCCCTCCCATTCCCTTAATTATCCCTTTCCTTTAAGGTCGGCAACGCGCCCATGACTCTTTTGGTATTGTGGGCGTACATGGGCGGTGGAGATCACTTACCATCAGGTGACCCACTTGCTCGTTTGCCGGCCTATGTAATAAATAAAAAAAAACAACTGCTGTATCTATGTATCGACGAAACTATGTTAATTGTTTTAGAGTCGGCTCGTCCGGGTCGTTACCACTGTCCCACAGAAAAGAGACGTAAAGTAGCAGCTTGAGTGAGTGAGATATCCGGAGGCCCAAACCCCCTCCCCTTCCCAATCCCTTTCCTTTAAGGTTGGCAATGCACCCATAATTCTTTTGGTATTATTGCCGTACATGGGCGGTGGAGATGACTTACCATTAGGTGATCCACTTGCTCGTTTCGAGGCCTATGCTATATAAAAAAAGAGTGGATTTATTTTAGACTGGTAGAGCCACGCTAAACAGTTTCATCTACAGCACGAATGGGCCGGATCGACCGGGTCTTTGCCATTGTCTCACAAAAAACCGGCGTAAAGTAGCGGCTTGCTGCCGCGTTTCGTTCGATGAGTGAGATATCCGGACACCCAAATCCCCCTCCCTTCCCAATCCCTTAATTATCCCTTTCCTTTAAGGTCGGCAACGCCCCCTTGATTCTCTCGTATTGTGAGCGTGCATTGGTGATGGAGATCAATTATGTATGCCTTTCCTTTAAGGTTGGCAACGCGCCCATGATTCTTTTGGTATTGTGGATGTACATGGGCGGTGGAGATCATTTCCCATCTGGTGACTCACTTGCTCGTTTCTTGGCCAAAAAAAATTAGTAAAAAATGACAATTTTAGGATTTCTTTAGTTTAGTAGCCGTCTACTTAAGCTGAGAACTGTGAGGTGTTAGGTTAAATTTCCTAGTCGAGCAATAAAAAATTGAGTTTAAGACACACAAAAGTTGTCTGGGGTTGCTGTTGTTAAGCGATAGGTCGATAGGCTCGCCCCCTATCAAATTATTGTATGGAAATAAGCTCGGCAAACCTTGGGTGCAACATTCGTTACGCCTGTACCCTGTACCTTGTACCTGTACCCTTAGCCTTAGCCGAAACAGGCGTGAGCTTATATTTAAGAAAACATCTGCCCAGAAAACAGAGTGGCTCAATTCTGCTCTGCTTGACACCTCGCAGTTAACTTAAAACATACATACGCACTCACGCCTGTAATCTTCGAAGGGGTAGGCAGAGGTGTAATCAGTACACCCACATGTCGCCGAGCGTATTTCCGTCCCACAATGTAATAGGGGACGAGCCTATCGACATACTGGGCACAAATTCTAGACTCCGGGATGATACTGAGCATTTCGTAATAGAAAATCCCAATACCACTTTACCCGACCCGGGGATCGAACCCGAGAGCTCAGCGTTAGCCTCAATCGTAACTCGTACGCATTACAACTGCGCCACCGAGGCAGTCCAAACCTACCTCGCAGCTAACTTAATATAACATAATATTTTTGTAAACCCACATTCAGACGAACCTGTAGTCTGTAGTCTGTACGGAAGCGAGTCGGCATGGCACACCGCGGGCGGTACAGGCGCAATGCCAACAAACTACACGATTTATGGTGATTTCTTAACCCCTGCCTCCATAGGACTTTACACTTACCACTTTAAGAAAGAAAGAAAGAAAGAAAGAAAGACAATTTATTAGTCACAGATCACAAAAAATTTACAGTAAAACAATACTAACTAAACACCATCAAAAAGGTTTTGACAATTGCGCGTCGTGACTGTGACAGGTAGGTGACCACTCAGCGTGTTGCTGTGCTGTGGCGTGAACCACAACACAGCGCTGATTTTCAGTGGTCACCTTATTATTTATCTTTTACCACTACCACTTTATTATTTAGGCTTTTTGCAATGTACTAGTTTTGGAAAATAGCACAATTGAGATTTAAGATTTTGAGATTTAAGGGTGCCTCGATGGCGTAGTTGTAATGCGTACGCGTTACGACTGATGTGCTGCGGTCTCGGATTCGATCCCCGGATCGGGTAAAAGTGATATTGGGTGTTTCTATTACGAAATGCTCAGTATCAGCCCGGAGTCTGCATTTAGTCCGGTATGGCGACAGGCTCGGCCCCGGTCACACCATAGGACGTAAATAAGCTCGGTGAAATTTGGGTGTACTGGTTACACCTCTGCCTACCCCTTCGGGGATTCCAGACGTGAGAGCGTATCATGTATGTATAACATTTAAGATCTAAAGGCACATTTAGATGAAGGGAGTTCATCGCATGACACAGATAAGAATATAATAGAAAACTCTTATTAATGAGACCGCGTCATAGTTTGAAAAAGGAGTAAGTAACGTGATCTCGTCAATGACGAGGTTTCTGTTTAATTCTCGCCTATGTCGTCATCTGACAGCTACTCGACCACTGTGCCAGAGGGACTGTAGGTATATGTTTTGGCTCGTCCGGATTGTTACCACTGTGTCACAGAATACAGTAATTCAGTAAGCTGCTGCTTGCTGCTGCGTTTCGTACGGTGAGTAAGATATCCGAAGGCCTAAATGCCCTCCCCTTCCCAATCCTTTAATTATCCCTTTCCTTTAAGGTCGGTAACGCGCCCATGATTCTTTTGGCATTATGGGCGTACATGGACGGTGGAAATTACTTACCATCAGATGACCCACTGGCTCGTTTGCTGGCCTATGCTATAAAAAGTTAAATTTGCCATACAGAACACCAGTGAAAGTTTAATATAATTGCTACTGACGCTTCAATCTCCACAAAGGGAGAATACAAACAGGCCATGTCCCACTCTGGTACACATGTTGCTAATAAATTAATTAGGTACGATAACATCAGTCTATTAGCTCTCCATTGTACAGAGACAATGCTTCTATATTACATTCCAACAGGTTCGATGCGATCTGTGATCGAGATTATTGGGGTTCCTTGAGCTTAAAATGTAATTTGTATTTTTATGGAAGACAGGGCAACCAAAAAGTTTTGTTTTGTTTTTTTGGGAGACGTGAGAGCCAATGGTATTACTATGGAGGATGCTGAAGATTGGATAAAGAAAGAAAGAAAAAGGTTTATTCGGCGTATACAGAGACACACACCTCAAATTAATACACATAGAAATAATGATAAAAAACACATTACAGTTACATAACAAACAAGAGATATAAACGAAAGAGAAGAAAGCAAAGTAATTAAACAAAGTAGGCACGAAATAAGAAAGTAATATAGGCAGCGTTTGTCTCCCGAGTTTGCCGAAAAGGTTCTAGTTCAGCATTTTACCAGACATAACGTGCTTGGCGCTGGTTTTCGACTAGAACCTTGTAGGTGTGGCGCCTTAATAATATGAAGTGGGAGCGTCTAAATAAGATGGCGAACCCTGGTACTGAGTCAGGTAGATGGAAAAATAGAAGAGAGAGCTCTATTGTGTCGCCTAATGAATGCCGCCCATGATATAATACCAGAAAAATCCAGATGTGTCGCCAGTGTTTAAAAGAGTAGGTCTTAGAGAGTAGGTTCTTTTCTTGGTTCCTAAGGCATATATCGTTCTGGAAATAACCTAAGCGAAAGATGATTCCACAAGGCTGATGATGTACAGGAAAAGCAACTCTGTGTCATCATCATCATCTCAAACTATTGCCGCATAGTGTTCGTAGAGCTTCCCAAATAAACACTAAACATCCTGATTTTGAGCTTACTTGGGCTAACATTATCTTGCATAGTTTAAGATACTCTTGTCCTAGACCAATAAACTCCTAGACAGAACCCGTTAATTGTTCGCCAGTTTCACCACACAATTTAACCTTGAGTATGCGCCCGCGGAGACGTGTTAGTGCCCTCTTTACTATTTATAAACATTTCCACAGTACGTGGAGCAAAAAAACGTACAAATTATAATGACTAAGCTCGGTTAGTAGTGCGACAGTGCGACCGGTCTATGCAATATGCACCGGTTGTCTACAATCCTAGTTTTATGGTATTATTACTTAAGTTTTTTTTATTGTTTATTGGTTTTACGGATAAAGTGGCATGGGAAATGTAAAGGTGATAATTAGTCTGGTTACTTAGTTCCATACAGAAATAGACTCATGCCTGTTTCCCATAGGGGTAGGCAGAGACAACGGATTTCCACTTGCTACGATCCTTGCACACCTCTATGGCCTTCTTCACTCTCATTAAATTTTTCATACATGCACGTCGGTTTAGGGTACTCCTGACCTGACCTTTCTCGAGAATATCTCCAATTTGATCTGCGAAAATTCGCCGAGGCCTCCCCTCCAAATTCACACTACATAGTTCCAGATGGAAGATTTCTTCCCTCATTCAGAACCCTCACATTTGGGAGGGTTCTAAATGAAGGAGGAAAGAAAAGAACGGTTGTACACACATACATGAGCTTTCGTCTGTATCCTCGAATGAATGGGGGAAAGCTTCGACGAGCTTTTTTTATCAGGCCACGGCAATGTAGTTATCCAGTCCAGACCAAATGTTAAATACAGTGCAGTCTAAATACAATGTCAACTGTCAAGATACATTGCATCTCTTAAAAGTCGGCAGTATTAACCGGTCTGAAGTTACTGGATATACACTGGATGACCCCGGAACGCAGTCGCAGGAAGATGCCACTATAGCGGGTTTTAACCATGTGTATGGTGGTCGCTATCCAGTCGATTCCAAATTTATCAGCACCCTTACACTCCCATCGGCTTGTTTCCATCCCATGATGTAATATGTATAAGTAAGCCTATCATATCAGGCATAAATTCCAATATTCTTTAATATAATTCGGGCAATTATTCTTTTTTTTTTATATTCAGTATAAAGACTGAGGGGTTGATGTCAGGCAGGCGGCCGGTCGTAAAAACTACAAGCCAAATCTTTTTATAAGATATGTTTAAAAAGCATGTTGCGCTGACCCTACTCCGAGTGGGATAAGGGCAGGTGGAAAAGAAGATCCTGGAAAAAACACTCATGCGGCCGGAGCTGCGAGCGAAAGCTAATAAATATATTGTTACGTTTGAGTTTATACCGTCCAAAGCACCCAATCTCGGAATTCCCCAGTCATGTTACAGTAACTTGCAGTTAAGCGTCACCGTTAAATACGTAATTATACGAAATCTACATACTCACTAGGTGTAGCATGTTTAATACATTCACACGATTAGACGTTTATAATATTAATACGTTTTGCAGGTAATTTTTGATCTCGCGTCTGATAATTTTAACGCTGGTTGATTTTATGGTTTTGTTTTTGCGAGAAACATTTTCTGCCACTGTAGCTAACACTACGGTAGTAGCGTGATTACACGAGACTATCCCGCCAACATACCCGCTACTGTAACTCCTGTGCACCAGGATGAACAGTGGTACGCATTTTTGTTGACACCTTGCAGTCAAGCACGGCGAGTCTCTGGGAGTGATAAATTGTCTTTGTCCCGCAACGAAATTAATGAAATAGAAAGTTAGGGATGTGTTGCAAATAATAATTGTCCACTTCCTATAGAGCAAAGCGGTAGACAAAATAATGAACTAAGGAGGCATTAACCTCATGCACAAGGACATTTACAACTGGAGAAGCCAGATGTAAAGCACCACGGATGTCATTAAGTGGGTCCTATCACACGAGCTGTTCATCTTTTAGTATACAACTCCAGATGTTATTTGCATACTGTCTAACATAATGTTGCGCTCTTGTTGCCAGAGACTACACTCCCAAAGTATATGGTGTGCGGATTGTTTGTACCGGCAGTTAGGTGTAGTAGCATGATTAAGTCATATTTAATATATATCATATTTACGGAGAGTTTCTGGTACGACATAGGCATAGTGAATCAGAAAACTGTCACTTCCGAGGCCGCGTCATACGATACTTTTTTAAACTGTATGACCAGGCCACGTATACAAGAGTTTTCTGTTATTTGCTCGTTTGTGTCAGGCAATAAACTGTCTCCATCTGATTTTTTGAAGTAAAATCTTATGGGTTCGCGTCACCGACATGCTCTTGACGCGCAGCGGCCGTGTGCTGTGCGCGTTAGACACTTTGTTGGATGGGTGAAATCTCGTGCGTTTGCGTCACCGACATGATTATAGCAAGCAGTATATCTGTAGCTATACAACTGACGTATTGTGCAACATTAGTGCTGTGTATATCTTAAAAGGGAAATTGATTGGATTTAGTGAAAAGTTCAATGTATATACTGTGCATTGTTGAAATAGTGTTTTTGTTTGATTATTATTCGAATCGTTTAACTGTAGAATCATTGTACATTACAATAGTGAGTTCTAAAAAACCATATAAACATGCATATAATTGTTGCTCGAAGTGTCAATAGATGTGAAAACCAGATTGATGTTGATAATTTTACTTCAAACATTATGAAATTTCAAATTTTGATACTAAAAGCTCTAAGTTTTCACTTCTATCGCAGTCTCTACAACTGCCAATTATTTTTTTATTAGCTTGAATGACGAACCGCCGTTCGCTCGCAGTGCCTACAACACTAGTCTTGGATTGATTCGCTCTTACAGAACATGACTTTTTACTACATAAAAACATCATGCTTATCTCAAAGGAGAAAACAAAGTGTACATGGCTTTCCATGTTACTTTCCGTGCAATGATGTGATAGGTGACGATAACCATGAATTTTTCATAATTCCTAGTGAAATCACTGAAATTAAATTTTTTCCATCATGTTTTTTTATGTGAGAGGGGGCAAACGGGCAAGAGGTTCATCTGATGGTAAGTATTCACCACCGCCCATGAACACCGTCAATATCAGAGGAATTATCGGTGCGTTGCTGGCCTTTGAGAAAAGAATAGGCTCTTTTCTAGAAGGTTCCTAAGTTGTATTGGTTTGGAAATACCGCGGGTGAAAGCTGATTTCACAAGGCTGCCGTGCGGGGAAGAAAACTACGCGTGCATCTCACCGTTGAGGAACGCCAGCCATCCAGATGGTGGGGATGGAACCCCAACTTATGTCGCGTTGTACAATGCTGGAATTCGGCAGCTGGTATTAAACCAAACAATTCGTCGGAACACTTCCCATGATATATCCGATAGAATATGCAAAGAGACGCAACGATTTGACAGTAGATTTGGTATTATGGGCGACCTGCTGTCCGATCCCCACAATCCGCAACGGGAACCAAGTTTCACCATTGCCTCGTCCGTGAACAGTGAAATGTACCACGTGCCTTTTTGCCTTTGGACCTAAGATGATGGCTCACTTACACTCCAATTTCACATCTCTAACTAAGCTAACAATAGGGTAGTTGACTAGATTTTTTTTATTATTTAAATCAATAAGTTACGTTACTCAAAATCTATTGCAGAAAGAATTTTATAAATCGGACCAAAAATAAATAAGATAGAAGCCATTGAAATCCTGTAGAAGGGGTAATTGTCAAATGACAGACGATGCAACCTTTGACGTCACTGTGTAAAATGTTCATTATAGTGCACGCGTGCAAGCGAGATAGTGAGATATCCCTACTACGCACCCACTTTTCCTCATACCAACATTTAAAGTCATAACTGCGGGCACATTTCTGAACCAATTTTGATTGTGTTTTAATAAAAGGGTTTCTTTTACGTATCATTTTCTGTTGCTTATAGAATAATGTATAAAATTCAATATAGGAAACTACCCTATTCTGTAATTGCCCAATCACTTAATTGTTCCGCATCATAACTGTGTTTTGTATAAACTTCATATATTTTGGGCGTGCAGCACGCTGTCATTAAATTACGATTACGTACGTCTACTGCGGTTACAGTTACCTTAGTTTACACGCTTGTGAACATAACACTACTCGCCTTTTTTGCTAGACTGCCTCGGTGGCGCAGTTGTAATGCGTACGCGTTACGATTGAGTCTAATGCTGACGTCTTGGGTTCGATCCCCAGGTCGGGTAAAGTGGTATTGAGTTTTTCTATTACGAAATGCTCAGTATCAGCCCGGAGTCTGGAATTTGTGCCCGGTATGGCGATAGGCTCGCCCCCTATCACATCGTAGGACGGAGATACGCTCAGCGAAACGTGGGTGTACTGGTTACACCTCTGCCTACCCCTTCGGGGATTTCAGGCGTGAGTGTGTATGTATGCTTTTTTAAAGCATATGCCGGCAAACGACTAAGTGGGTCTACTAATGGTAAGTGATCTCCACCGCACATGTACGACCTTAAAGGAAATGGATAATGACGGGATGAGGAAGGGGAGGGGATTTAGGAAGCCGCTACTTTACGTCGGTTTTCGGACAATGGTAACGACCCGTTCGAGCCGGCCCATTCGTGCTGTAGACAAAACTGTCTACAGCGTGGCTCTACTTAATTAGTTAATTTCGGCCAGTAATCTATATACCGGAAGAATTGGTGTGAATTGGAGGAGGCCTATATTATATACCCAGCAATAGGTAGATACAGGCTGAAATGATGATGAGTAATCTATATAGCTTTTCTATTGTGCGTCTCAGTAGTATATAATAAAAACCCTACCGTTAATATAAAATACATGGATATATAATAAACTATTAAATTATTTTTCCGTCCATCACGGCGCCCGAGCAGATTTATCGATATTTCCTGCTGCCGGTCATACCTGCATCTGATTGGCTATTCATTGCCGTGCAATTATCTGATTGGCGTGCTGTTCCCGCGCTCGTATCTGATTGGTCGGTATCGCTCGCGGCGCCTGCGCTGCCGGACGCTGAAGACCGCCATTATTTTGTCGGCTGGTGCACCGAGCAATATTTATGATTGATTATAATTACAGGTGCTATCGTGGCTCGGTAAATATTATGGGCAGGCCCTAGGCGCTGCATATCATTAAAATGCGTCTATTTTTTGGTAAACAAACCTATTCTTAGTCATAATGTATAAAGAGAAAGTTTAAATCGAATCATTTTCGAATGAAATTGTCAGACTCGATAATAACTGTCCCAGTTTATCTGAATAGTACACCTACTTACCTAGTACGTGATGTGCACTCATTCGCTTGTGTTTATGAAGAAATTGTTCATGTGTACACTTTTTTTTATCCTGGCTCGGCAAAGTGACTACGCTACACCTGATGGTAAGTGAAGCGCAATCCATGAATACTATCGACCAACGATAGACACTGGGTCTATCGTAGATCGGAAGAATTATGCCGGCCTGCTTATTTTTTTTTCGAATGGATTTGCGCTGTTAGCTTATATTGCTTTTACAGCTTCACCTGACAGTAAAGCCGGCGCTTATGGCGCTCTAGCCAGTAATATGTATAATGTACTTAGTAGTAGTAGCTTAGTAGTATAAGCACAGAGGCGCCTTTTAGAAGGCTCAGACCTCAGCTTCAGCAATCGCTGGGGAGTATAGTTTAGGGCCGTCTCTGCACATCATTGTGCCGACGGTCAGTTGTGGGAGTTCTTCGGACTCGCAAGCGTGTCCTATGTCTGGGGCGCGTATTATTATTGCGATTCAGATTGGGCAGGGAAAGTGCTGCTTCGATAGCGACTGTGATGGTGTCGTTGGGATCTGCCAAAACATGTTTGGGACGACGACGGAGGAACAGCCTGCTTAATTGCTTTTTCACACTTCGATGACTGAAGTTAAATTAAATTAGAATAATGGATAAGAAAATTGTAAACACGTCTTCTTTTTCTTCCACCTAACCTTATCCCCCTTGCATTGAGTTCGGCGCTACATGCTTTAAAGATTTGGCTTTTTGTTTTTCGACTGGTCACCCAAACCTGAGACAAATATTTCAGGACTACACAAACATGTCTCGGTGCGGGAATCGAACCAGCGCGGCGGCCTCTTGTTTCACAGCCAGCTACTAGCTCCCTGCGCCACGGAGGCTGTCAAATTTAAGAAAATTGTAAACATGTAAATTATTTTGAACTTAAAGGCTGTGCTTATGTTTTTTAATAATTGATCATAAGGAACAGTGGTTCAGTGTGAAGTTCAATAAAATACGTACTTTATTAGTAACATACATACGACAGTTCGATTCCCACACCGAGACAAATGTTTGTGTGATCCACAAATATTGGTCTCGAGCCTGGGTGATATGGGACCGCTAGTCCATCTTAGTACCTGATACCCACGATACAGGTTAACCTAGTGTGAGGTCAGGACTATGTATGTGATTGTTGGGTGTATTTAATTAACTTATTAATTTATTATACAACATTTTCAACGTTTAAGGAAGCTTGGCGAAATTCAGGTTGAATTTCGCAAAGCAAGTCCACTATAATTACTATAAAAAAGAAAATCTCATATTCCTATTACCTACGCTGATAAGTAAATCGCCTCATTAGTCAGCATACTAAGGCTAAGAACCGTGGAGTCCTGGGTTCAATTTCCAGGTCGGACAATTACGATTTGTATTTGAGTTTTCGATTTGAGAACTCACACAGGAATTACCCGGGATTGGAATTTGTGGCTGTTATGGCGGTAGGCTTGCCACCTATCACACCATGGGAAATAAGCTCGGCAAAACGTGGGTACAGCACTAGTTGCGACTCTGCCTACTCCTTCGAGGAAAATAAGGCCATGTTCATATAAATAGCTTAGTTGACATCAAACATTTTTATTGTACATAACTAATAACATTCTGTAGTAGTCATTATTTGATATCAATTTATAGAGAAATTGCCGGCGCCTATTACAGATGCCAGATACATTTTTAGAAAATCTCGGTTTAAGAAAATTCTATTGTGTAGAATTACGCTGTAGATAGTTTTGTCTACAGCGTGAATGGGACGGTTCGTCCGGGCCATTACCGCTATCTCACAGAAAAGTGGCGTATAGTAGGAGCTTGCTGCTGCGTTTCGAAGAGTGAGTGAAATATCCGGAGGCCCAAATCCCTCTCCTCTCCCCAATTCCCTTTCCTCTTCCCAATTCCCTTAATTATCCCTTTCCTTTAAGGTCGGCAACGCGCCCTAAATTATTTTAGTATTGTGGGCGTACTTACATGGGTGGTGGAGATCTCTTAGCTCGTTAGCCGGCCTATGCAATAACAAAAAAAACTACAGCGAAAAATCTAACCAACAAGAGCAAACGTCTTAAGAAGGTTTTAAAGTGTTAATTTTTTTCACTGTTATCCTTAGCATGGTTTTACAACGACAGTAAATTCCCGAGAAATACTAAGCGTCCTCTTAGCTTTTATCGTAAATATAGACATCCTACGAATTTAGAAAGACCTAACAACACCACATGATCGACTATACGCAGTCACTCCTAATAACTACTCTTTAGATTTATAGTACAAATAATTATAGCCCACGATATTTACATTGCAGTATGGAGATCGAAAGTATAGAGTGCAATTCTGAGATCTGTCCACCCACTTGGACACAAGATCGAACATACTGATAACAATTTAAATTGATTATTATTGAAGATTTTCACTGGTAATAATTAAAAGCACTGACTTTTTAATCTTATTTGTCTATGCCATTTAATATGTCTGTTTTATGAAGTAAGAAATGGTAACAACTAAACAAACACAGAAAAAAGGTATATTCGAATTGATAAAATCGAAAATGACCTCCTTGGCGCAGCGGGCCAGTAGCCGTGGGTTCGATTCCCGCACTGAGACAAATGTTTGTGTGATCCACACAAATTTGTTTCGGGTCTGGGTGTTGTGGGACCGCAAGTCCCTCGTAGTTCCTGATACCCACGATACAGGTTTACCTAGTGTGGGATCAGGACTATGTGTGTGACTGTTGGATGTATTTATTTATTTATTTAATTACTTATATGTTAAAATTGAGAATTATTCGAATAGTTTCTAATCGTCTTTAAAAAAGGTGCAGGTTCTCAATTTGGCGCGTTTTTTGCCTTCATTTTAATTTTCCACAAACTATTTTGAATCAAGAATAGAATATATTTTTTATGGAATGTAGTCAGTTGAATTTGTCATAGTGTCTTGCATGTCGATACTTTTAAAAGTAATCATGTTATAAGTAGTGGCATATTTTTTTTATGAATAGAGTTTGAGTACACCATTATACTATATTGCTACCACAGTATATATTGTTTATGGACAGGCGTTGCGCTTACCAATGACTTTCTGGCGAATAACAAGAAAAAATAAATCAAACTCGAGATAATCATTGACAATCATGTCAGTAGGAACAAATTAACAACCGTATAGCCGAGCACAACCCACAGTCCACAGGTGCGGTAATGAATTGGACGCACTCCATCATCTATGAAATAAATTATGTGCGGTACAAAGCGTTAGAAAAAACGCGACTACCGCCCGCCACTCGCCCGAACATTTAACTTTCCAACGTTTCTTAGTTAAAAACGTCAGTAGAAGTACTTATAAAATTTAAAATCTTCATGTGAAAGTCATTTTTTTATTTCATGTTCTTCAAAGTATTTTTTTTTTATTTTTATGGCGTAGGCCGGCGAACGAGCAAGTGGATCACCTGATGGTTAGTGATCTCCACCGCCCATGTACGCCCACAATACTAAAAGAATCATGGGTGCGTTGCCGACCTTAAAGGAAAGGGATAATTAAGGAATTGGGAAGGGGAGGGGGTTTGGGCCTCCGGATATCTCACTCACCGTACGAAACGCAGCAGCAAGCTGCTACTTTACGCCGGTTTTCTGTTAGACAGTGGTAATGACCCGGACGAGCCGGCCCATACATGCTGTAGGCAAAAGTGTCTACAGCTTGGCTCTACCACTCACTCTCACGTTATTACCTAAAACGGAAAAGTCGATTGTTTTTTAAATAAGTAAAACACTAAACAGCGTCGTCTAAATGAGCTAGGCTTTGAGATCATTGGTTCAATTTCGGGCATCGTTTTGGTGGAATATTTCTCAAGACATAATTTTTGAATGATTACTGACTTGAGCTGCTGCTTCTCCAATACATAAATACGTTCTGACGTTCAAATAAACAACCAACACTTCCTTCTGTAGTTTTTTCACATATTTTTTTTTCGTATTGACCTCCACCCTTTTTTGTCGCTGAGAATATGTGTGAAGTGTGAACTACCAAGTTTTTTTGAAAAACTGTTTTTACATTTATTTTTTATTCGGAAACAAAAAAGTATTTAAAAATCACTTTGTAATTTATAAACTATTTGCAAATAAACAAATTATATTTGAGGCTCGGGCCAAACGATGCATCGTATTTGATGCCGAGGATTTTTTTTTGTTTTATTATATTGAATGACGAGACGAGCAGGTCGCTCGCCTGATGGTAAGCGCCACGCCTGCTCATAAACAGAAGCAACGCCACACAGAATTTTAAATAAAGCACTGCATGACACTGGACTGCGCTCGTCCCCCGAGACATAAGGTGTTAAGTCTCATAATGCCCAGTAATTACACTGGCTTCAATGTCCTTCACACCGGAACACAACAGTGCTTACACTGTTGCACTGTTGCTTGGCGGCAGAAATAGACAAAGCGGTGGTACCAACCCAGCCGGTCTCTCGCAAACGAGGGACCTACCACCTTGTAAATAATGATAAGGATGTTTTTTTTCAATTTTATGTTAATACAACAAGGGTAGTTTATACTTTCTAATTATACTATAATTATTAGATATATAATCCGGTCAATTTAGACATCCAAGGTTACAAAAATTCACACTTGGTTGAAAATTGGTAGGATTGTTCATAACACTATTATAAATGAAAAGTGAAAAGTCCTCATCGATCCGACACCTGGAAAAAAAATTACTCGGGGTCAAACGTCACAAAAACGGAACGGAACGGAACGGACGAACGGAAAACGGAAACGATTTTCAGGAAAACGGTAAGTTTTATCATAAAATTAGCAAAGACAACATTTTTAGATCCGATAATTATCTATAAAAAAATGTCTAAACACTTTTATTCCTAAGAGCCACCGTTTTTGAGATATAACGATTCAAAAAGTTGTAAGAGTTGTAATTTTCATAATATATATAAGTACACCACGTATATACAGCACTGAAGCTGTAATACAAGTTAATATATCGTTCTATCGGTCAGTGTAACTTACACATATAAAAGGATCGATGAGCACTTTTCTTAGTTCATTTATAACAGTGTTTTGAATAATCCTACCAATTTTCAACCAAGTGTGAATTTTTGTAACCTCATCCCAAATTTTGGTCTAATTTGACCGGACTAATAATACAAGATATGGAGCTGCCAATATGGATAAGCGTATGTCAAAGTGGTACTTCTTAAATTGGCTGCGTATTTTCTTTTCGTTCTCTGTAAGATAAACTTTTCGGACATTAAAAAATCGATCCATAGCGATCCATAGTCGGTAAATGGTAGGTACTTCGTCGGCTTCTAATACGTGATACTATTCTGTGAGCCTTAAACGTAAATATACGTGTTAATATTATTATCTTTGGTCGTGTTTCTGTTTTAACTAATAAGTCATTTAATAAGTTTTTTTTCATGTTGTCTGCTGTTGTCTATGATTTTTTATATTTTCTTTTCGTTTACTTCCACTCTTCGTTTGCTTCTGAAATACAGACTGATAAAAATTAAACATAAATTATTGAAATTGACACATAAAAGTGTTTAAAATGATTAGGTAATCAGCAAAATGATCGAATTTTCTGTGTTCTATGCTATTAGGTACTTGCTAAAGTAATATGTAAAACGCTAAGCTATAGCAAATAACATTTTTAATGCAAACAGCCAAGCGGAGCGGTTTATTGGCACGTTACTGGACGAGTGTTGGCCCGCGGCCAGGCCAGCCTGACGAATTTATGTGCGTATCTGCTTTGCTCCCAATGAACGCACATTTTTATGTATTGTAGTCAAAGACTTTAATGTATACTACTAGACAGGCTGTGCGGTACAAAGAAATTGCGCACTTAATTACGGTCGATTGTCCGCAACTCAATTAGTCGCCCGCGAGAGAGCGACAAGAACGTTAAATTCGATAAACTAACACGAAATTGTTTGAATTGTGACACATAAAACATTGTCTTTATTTACGTGCATATATTATTCATTCAATTTGAAGTTATTTTACGGAAGTAACTATATTATTTTTTGGTTTTGATCGAAAAATTCATTTATTGTGAATAAAAACTAATACCAAACAAAACAGCCGTCTCAATATTGCCATCTCGCTTACTCTCAACTCCTCTCGCTCCCACGCCTTAGACGTCATTCCCGCCTCGCCGGCCGCGTATGCGATATAATTTTACTTCTGAACAGCCCGTCTATTGTATTAAAGTCTTTATAGTACACGTCAGTATTGTCGTGCCTTGTTGAAAATGTGTCTTGGTGATTTAGTGCTTTGTTCCAGATGGTTTCTTAAGGAAAATATTTGCTTTTTACATAATTATATTTTCAGTGTTTTAAAATTTGTTAATCGAAGACTACACAAACGTTATTAAGGGTGCACTGAAGATTTGTGTAAAATTAAAAATTTGTTATTTACTTTTTTAAATACAAATTAATAATACAATTACACATTAATTGTTTAAAAATCAAATATTATTGCTATGGACATAATGTACTTACACAAAATAAAAAATTACACAATTAATATTTTATGGAGCTGCGTGGTAAAGCTAGTGCCACAGCCATTCAGCGTACACCAGAGGAAACAGCGTTTGCGTCGGTACGCCGCGCGTTTCGGTACGCAGAGTGGTACGCTAAGTGCAACGCAAACTGGCCACGTGCCAGCCAGCGCTGACGGATTTATGCGATCTATGACTTACGCTACGCTATTATAGGCATATTATTGTTAACCGTGGTAGCGTTGGACTTTTTGGTTAGCGCGTGGGTACCTACTATGCTTATAATTGTATTTTTATTAATTATATTTATCGTGCGAATGTGAATGGTAGGGTTGGAAGATGGCGCCCGAGGAGAACATATGCGGATCAAATAAATGACATTCTCCGAAAAGGGCACGTCACGAGTACCCTCAACCGACGAAAATGTATGAGAAGATGTATGAATGTGGAAGAGGCGAAAGAGGTGTGTCAGGATCGTATCTTGTGGTACTCAACAGTCTCTGCCTACCCCTATGGGACATAGGCGTGAGTGTGTATGTATGTATGTATGTTTTATAAATGGCTAGTGACTAAGATCTCTAGAAATAATGAACACCAAATACAACTACAATACTTGTATATTGGAAATGATTACTGACACATACTCTATAACAATTAAAAATGAAAAAAAAAGCAACTGAGCAGTGTCCGTCCAATGCGATATATTTTATACTATTCTTATGTGGAATGGGAAACTGGTGGTAAGATATTTCTTTCCGTTGAGTTTGACATGAATGACTACGACCAAATGTACTACCAAGCTAGACCAAAGGTACTAAAAATTGAAGTAAAAAAGTGTGGTAGATACTTGGTATTATGGGCGGTGGAGATCACTTACCATCAGGTGACCCACTTGCTCGTTTGCCGGCGTATGACATAAAAAAGCTGAATTGTCGCTATGGTCTAACTCATGCCAAGCGTCTCTTTGTCTCGGTCGCGTACCTCAAAACCTGCCTTTACATGACTTGCTTAATCCAATTCTCTTAACCATATCTTAGTAAGAAGAGTATGCGTAATTGCAAACACATTGATCTACAGTTAGAAGTTATAAGAGAGGGTGACGCATTTCGCCGATTTCTTCATACATCAATATGTCACATATAATATATCTTAATGTTGGTGCAGGCGTTAACTCTAGCGCTCTCTGGCAACTTGCCAGTGACGGATTTATGAACAACTAGTGTTACCAGTTATTGACTGTTTTCGGATAAATTCTACATTCGAAAGTATTGTTTTTTTATAGTATAGGTCGGCAAACGAGCAAGTGGGTTACCTGATGGTAAATGTTTGTCACCGCCCATGTACGCCCACAATACTAAAATAATTATGGCGCGTTGCCGACTTTAAAGGAAAGTGATAAATAAGGGATTTGGAAGGGGAGGGGGATTTGGGCCTTGGAATTTGTATAACTCTGACCGACCTATGAATAAGTCTTTCTTTGATCCGAACTTTTTAGAATTCCCTACTGAAGGATTACCGACAGGAACCTATTTCTAAGCCTACACCATATATGTATCTGTCCTTGTCTAATGGAAGATGTCGGAAAAGGTGCAAGTGGATCACCTGATGGTAAGTAATCTCCACGACTCATGAACATCTACAATACCTGAAAAATCATGGACGCCCATACCATGGGGACTTACCTTTTGAACCCTAGAGCAGGTAGCTAGCTCAAATGTACACAAAATATCTATGTTTTGTTGGCGGATAGTAAAAAAGGAAAATTTAAGGTAGTAGTACAAAGCCCTAGGTGCGCAAATTCATCTCGCACTTGACCAGGTTTTTTTATTTCAAAACATGCTACATGTTGACTGCATCGGTGGCGCAGTTGTAATGCGTATACGCGTTACGACTGAGGGTGACGCTGAGGTCTCGGGTTCGATCCCCGGGTCGGGTAAAAGTGATATTGGGATTTTCTATTACGAAATACTCAGTATCTTCCCGGAGTCTGGAACCTGTGCCCGGTATGGCGATAGGCTCGCCCCCTATCACGTCATAGGACGGAGATACGCTCGGCGAAATGTGGGTGTACTGGTTACACCTCTGCCTACCCCTCCGGGGATTACAGGCGTTACAGGCGATTATGTATGTATGCTACTCGACTCGCATACACGATTCCTCAGATCATCAGAAAATCTGACGCTGAAAATACCAGCACATTCCACAGGGTTTTACGACAAATCCTTTTCGGTTCAAGCTGCCCGTCTATGGAATGAATTGCCAGCTGTGATAAGACGTGCTGAATCACTAGCTACATTTAAACGACTGGTTAAGGAGCACTATCTGACAATGTAGCTCATCATTGTACTCTCTGAGTATCGACACTTTTATTAACATCCTATTATAATTATATTTGTATGTATTATTTATTTATTTATTATTTAATATTATATATTATTATAAGTATATGATATAGGTATATATATGTATATGTATATATATATTATAATGTTTAAATTTATTTATATTATTGGCATACTGTAAACTACCCTCGTTTTTTCGGTACCTAAAACTTCTGTCCATCTTAAGGTTGTCTGGAAGAAATCGCTGTTTGCGATAAGACCGCCCATTGTATCACCCTTACTGTATGATCCTCGTCTCATAAGCTACCTACTATATTTAGTGTGCAATAAAGAATATTCTATCTATCTATCTACTTGTTATCATCAATTTCTGGAAATCAAATCTATTTGTAATCCTCATCATCATCAGCCACAAGACGTCCACTGCTGAACATAGGCCTCCCCTAATGCCTTCCAGGCCGACCTGTTGGAAGCGGCCTGCATCCATCGGCTTCCTGCAACCCTAATAATAATAATCTAATTTGTAATAAAAATAGCAAATTGACGTCTGTCATCATTACTTTATAAAATACACTTTATTGGTCATCAAAATTAGCGCAGTTAAAATAGAATAAGCCCCTGTTTTAGTCTACAAGTCAACGTTTCTTATCAAACAAAATGTGATCTCCTGGCAAAGGCATTTCTTATATGCTTAAAAGAAAGCTAACACAATTAGTTTTATAAGAATAATTATAGTATGGCATTTTTTTTTAAAGTTAGTAAAATACAAAATTATCACGTTGTAATTCGAAAAGTACGGATTAGGCGACCCCAAGTAAATGAGACTAGGTATAGCAAGAAGAAGACGAAAGTACTTCGTAAATTATCGGTGTAATGCGTTATCCGGCAGTTAACTCTTTCTAAGCCTTCATGGCGCTGTGAGCGAATAGTTGTGAAATGTGAGGCCGCAGGTTCGATCCTCGCACACATTATGATGTGTCTATCTATGGATAACTATGGATAGACACATCGTCTGTCGTTGGTCTACAGTATTCTTGGATTGCGCTGTACTTAACATCAGGTGTAGCGTAGTCACTTTTCCGAGCTAGGAAAAAAAAACAAGATAAATACTTGTCTGATCAACAATTTGTTTTTTCGGGTCTGGGTGACCGAAAGTCTCTTGTAGTTCCTGATATCTATTACATAAGATAATCGTATCTTTCTGTGGAGTCATGGCTAGGTGTGTGTTTATTAAATTGTGGGAAATGTACCTAAAAGAAAAAGTCCTTAATTTTAAGTCTGAATGGTTATCCTACGTGCGTGCAGCGGTTTTATACCAAGTGCTTAACTATGAATTAGGTCGTAAAATGGACTCTAAGAAAATTCAACCACCATACTATTGATTTTAGATATCAGTTTTAAGTGTGAAGTGATATTAAAATATTGTTAAGTACCCACGTAAAGTTGTTTCTGTAGAAACAGATAGCTCAAAACTTTTAAATGGCAGTGCTATGCTGTAGACACTTTTGTCTACAGTACTCTACAGCATAGGACCGGTTTGACCGGGGTGATAATACTGTCGCACAGAAAACAAGTAGCAACTTGTACGGTAAGTGAAATATCCGGAGTCCCAAATGTCCCGCCCCTTCCCATTCAAGGGATTATTAAGGAATTATCCCATTTTTTAGATCAGCAATGCTTCTGTGGTTCTTTTGGTATCGTACGTGTTCATGGGCGGTGGAGATTACTAAACATCACTTGACCAATGCTCGTTTGTCCATTCATGCTGTAGACGAAACTGACTACAGCGTGGCGCTACCTCCTCTTCTTCCACCTGCCCTTATCCCACTCGCAGTGGGGTGCGCCACATGCTTTTTAACACATGTTACACTAAGATTTGGCGTGTAGTTTTTACGACCGGCCGCCTGCCGGACGTCAACCCCTCTGGGCGCTACCACTTACCTTAATATTATGTAGTGGCATTACCTATTAGCTTTCGAGTTATACCTCGCATTGGTAATTACCCATACAAATCAAATTTCTAATAGCCTAACACAGCACCAATTAAGGATAAACAGGATGGGGCCGAAACACGGCGTCAAAGTTGAGGCATGCCCCCCCGCTCGCCCCTAGCCCTCGAGCCCCCGTGCCCCCGCCGCCCAGCGGTGCAATTTTTTTAAGGGGGCATCCCCCTGTGCCAGACTGTTTGGTGACGGTTGCACCTCTATAATCGGGTTGGTTTGAATTGGCCTATTAGTATATAAAATTATTATAATTGTTTATAAAAAACTGTCAATACTTTTCCAACTATTTGTGGGTGATGTGAATACACGTAGTGAGTATATAGGCTAGCCAGTAGCTGGTGTGTTATGTATTGTTTATTTTTATTTTCTTTCTGTTTACAGCCTTGCTACACTAGTGACACCTTTATCAACATTCAGTAGTATTCCTCATTATTTTTACTGTACTCTGTGCTCCTCAGTGATTAGCTTTTTAATGTACTTGGTAGGGGTGTCAGTGAAGTTACTGGCATAAATAATTAAGTTTCTTCCTTTTAATATTATTTTTGCTTGTATATGAGCTCCATGCGTATGTCTATGTTTTTCATACATATAAAATGTAATCAAATACAGATGTATAATATTAATGTTACTCGCATGAGTGACAGAAGATCATTTATGTTAGAATGCTTGAGGTTTTGCGAGAATGATGGATGAATCTATTATTTTTACAATAATTTGTGTATTGTACCTATCGAATAGTATAAGTGGTATTCATACCGTCCTATTCTAATAAATAAATCATTAATTAAATTATCAATACAGACCAATTCTCGTTGTATTGACACACCCAGCGTCCATTCTGACGCGCGGATTTTTTCCCACCCGCCGCATGTTTTCGTTTATTTGGGTGCACACACGCGCGCGATCGGACGCCGTGCCGTGCCGCGCCGACCGATCGATCTGCGGCTCTCACATCCGTCACCGACAACGTAACTTCCACTAACCAACCTAACAAAAAATCACAGAAAAATTAAAATTCTTGGTAATTATTTTTTGTTTTGGATCTGAACGCTGGGGGATAAGGAAAAGCGAAGAGCAAAAAATGCATGTCATGAATATAAAAATGCTATGCAATATGATAATATATGTTATACAAAATCCAAAATAAATGCATACAGGGAATAAAGTAGCTAAAATACAGTAAAGGATGCTAGAAAGATTGCGTTGGTTTGGACATGTAATGCGTAGAAATGAGAATCATATGACCTGACAAGTTTTAAGCCATAAAGGAAACAGGAAGGAATAGGGGCCATCCACCGACTACGTGGTACCATCCATAATGAAACGCTGACGATGGGTTTATCGCCAGAAATGACACAAAATCGCCAAGAGTGGAGTAAAGTTTTAGGCGGGTTGACCCCAAAAAGCTTGGGGATTGATTGAATGATAATTTTATTTAAATAAAAAAATATATATATTAAAACATTTTTTTTTAATATATTTTATTTCTATGGTTGTGAGAAGATTACTGTACGCAGCGGCTTAGCTGTGCCTCTGGCATTGCTGATGTGCAATCTGCCGTATTTCCAGACGATATGACTTAGGAACCTTCAAGGAAAGACCCTACTCTTTCCTCAAAGGCCGACGACGCACCGACAATTCCTCTGATATTGATAGTATCCATCCATGGGCGGCGGTAATCACTCACCATCAGGTGACCCGCTTGCACCGTTGCCCCCTCTTTCAGCTCGTCTGCCTACGAAGACAAATAAGTATGTAGAGATGCAATCATCATCATTTTACACATCCAATAGAATCCCAAGTAAACAAATTTCATTGATACTTTGTAAAGTTACGTAAAAATATTTTAAATGTATAATGTAGAGTTTCTACGAGCTTTTTAGCGACAAGAAACTAAACCTTAGTAGGTACTTAGTAGTCACTTTTTCCTGGCGTATAAACATCCATATTAATATTATAAATGCGTATAAACATCCATATTAATATTATAAATGCGTAGAAACATCCATATTAATATTATAAATGCATAAATAACTCTGTCTGTCTATCTGATACATTTTCACGGCCAACGGCTGAAAGGATTTTTATGAAATTTGATAAAGAAATCCTGGGGAAGAATATAGGGTAATTTTTGCCCCGAACAAAGATATTCACGTAAGCAAAGCCGCGAGCAAAAGCTCGTACTGAATAAGTGTTTAATCCATGTATAACTGCCAATCAATGTAAGTGAATAGAAATCAATCCTATTCACTAATAGCGGCTTTATACGGCTTGTGGTTAAATAGCATGACATTTGAACCGTCTGAACAGCTTTTAGTCGAATTGATCACCAAAACCTATACAGATTTTGTTGATTCAAGTCAAATGGAATCATGTGAACTCGCTATAAACGACAATCACAAGTGACAAGAACTAATGACAAGTAGAAGACTATGTAAACTAGACATAGAGCAGTTTGTTGAAATTTTTGCACATCGCATTGGATACGTCTTGAAAATATAAAATTTTGCTTTCGTTGCACAAAGCCTTAGTTTTAACTATCGCACTGTGTCCTCCTCGGAGCGTAGTGAGTGTAAAGTGTACCTAGGTCGAGTACGGTCACTAGGCTGTGAAGTTAGTGGGGCGGGTAACCACGTGGACAGAACTCGAGACGTCCCGTCGCGTCAGACCCTGTAAGATGCAGCGTTAGGGATGATGAATATTGAACTTGAATATTGAAATTGAATAGAAAACATTGATGTTAACATCGACTCCATGATAGTGATGTACGGTAATTATCAATAATAATAATTATATATATATATATATTTTTGTCCTGGCTCGGCAAAGTGACTACGCTAAACCTGATGGTAAGTGTAGCGCAATCCATGAATACATTATTAACATAAATGTTTTGGGTGCCAAAATAATACAGAATGTATTATTTCATAAATACATACGCACTCACGCCTGTAATCCCCGAAGGGGTAGGCAGAGGTGTAACCAGTACACACACATTTCGCCGAGCGTATCTCCGTCCCTTATGTGATAGGGGGCGAGCCTATCGCCATACCGGGCACAAATTCCGACACAGACTCCGGGCTGATACTGAGCATTTCGTAATAGAAAAACCCGCTATACCCGACCCGGGGATCGAACCCGAGACCTCAGCGTTAGCCTCAATCGTAACGCGTACGCATTACAACTGCGCCACCGAGGCAGTTTTAAAAAATTATTAGGTTAAGTCTCATTACCCTCTAAAATCAACCGCAATTATGACGAGTGTTACCACACGTAAATAGGTATAGGTATATCTTATGGTACATTTTATTCATAACCTATAAAGGAAAAGGTATCACAATGTTAATAATAGCCGTCCGATATTGTGTACGTTGTTAAAACGTGATGTTTTTCGCGTTATATTTATAATAAGCACCCTTCATTTGCGTCATGTGTATAGTTGTTTTTCCCGCGCAACTCTCTGTCTGCATACGGGTTCGTAATTAATAACATTACGTGGCACCGAGCTATATGTCGCAGGTTTTATCATAGGTTATGTATTGCCAGCATGTAATTTTATAGAAACTGTAGACAAAGTAATATTTATCAATGACGGAAAGATTTATATACACTCTTCTGCTTCTGCCTCGGTGCCTCGGTGGCGCAGTTGTAATGCGTACGCGGTACGATTAAGGATATTACGGAAAGATATACAAACTTCTGCTTCTCCCACCTGCCCTTATCCCACTCGCAGTGGGTTGGCGCAATATGCTTTTTAACACATGTTACAGAAAGATTTGGCTTGTAGTTTTTACGACCGGCCGTCTGCCTGACGTCAACTCACTGGGGAGAAACCACACAGACCCGAAACGAAATGTATTTTGTTTATGAGCAGGCGTGGCCCTTACCAACAAGCGACCTGCATGCACATCTCATCATGCAAGCTAATAAAAAAGGTTTCTTTAAACAAATTACGTAGTTACTATAAATAACTAAATATGCACCTCGCAACACGAATTCAATAAATAAATCAATGCATCATAAATAAATGATATATTTAATAAACTCTTTATCCGAAAAACGTAATCAAATAATGGGAATGCATACGTCGGGCCGCGCCCATACATCTGACCCGTGATCTGTAAATTAGCAATTAATGAATGCAGCAGGAGCAGCAAGGCCCCTACCCCCCCACCCCCACCGGCAGGGTGATGGGGGAGCGTCGCTTTTTTTGTTACTATATAGGTAGCCTGTACTGGACTGGTAAGGTATAGAAGCGATGATGTTCTATAGAATGCATCTTGAGATATTCGGGGATTGCATTTTTAACCTCCGACAAAAAAGGGATGCTATTAGTTTATTTGTGGTACTTGTGTGTGTGCGTGTGACATCGTAGTGCCTAAACGAATGGACTGATTTGAATACGGTTCTTTTGTTTAAAAGCTGTTTTAATCGAGATTGTACGATATCTTAAAAAAAAAACGGTTCAGCCGTTTTTTTTGTTTTTTAATTATCGTTGGGGGTTTTTAACGCTAACGTTGTTTCAAGATAGTTGGTGTATTTGATAACAATTGGTGAATAGATAATGCTTAATTAGCACCACACAAAGCTTGGACCTGAATCTGAATCTTTTTGCTGGTGGGACAGTATCTGATGCAGGATACACGTTGAGGAGAGTCGCGTTGGGGCGTCAGCCAGAGTACATCCAGTAATTTCAGATCGGCATACTTCTGCAAACTGTCGCCGAAGGACGCAATATCCTGGGATATTGCGTATAGGCGATGTAATCCTCCGTCGACGTCCCAAACATGTTTTGGCAAATCCCAACGACTCCATCACAGTCGCTATCGAAGCAGCACTTTCCTTGCTCAATCCGAATCGCAATAATAATACGCGACCCCGACATAGGACACGCCTGCGAGTCCAAAGAGCTCCCACAACTGGCCCTCGGCATAATGATGTGCAGAGGCGGCCCTAAATTATACTAAGCAGGCCGGCATAATTCTGCCGATCTGCGATAGCTTCAGTGTCTATCGTTGGTCGACAGTATTCATGGAT
The DNA here is from genome assembly GCA_905332985.1 of Mimas tiliae. Lineage (NCBI taxonomy): Eukaryota > Metazoa > Arthropoda > Insecta > Lepidoptera > Sphingidae > Mimas > Mimas tiliae. Next base: position 2,916,005 of record HG995249.1, read on the forward strand.
TGCGCTATACTTACCATCAGGTGTAGCGTAGTCACTTTGCCGAGCCAGGATAAAAAAAAAAAAAATATATACTCCCAAGCGATTGCTCAAGCTGAGGTCTGAGCCTTCTAAAAGGCGCCTCTGTGCTTAATCGCTACTAAATACACTGTACATATTTCTGGCTAGAGCGCCATAAGCGCCGGCTTTATTTTCAGGTGAAGCTGAAAAAGCAATATAGGCTAACAGCACAAATAAATTCGAAAAATTAAAAAAAAAGACGCATTATCTATTGACTACAGTCTACAGGTAAGTGTAAGGCATGCACGTAGCTCTAAACATTTAAAGAACATATTAATAACATGGTAAAAGAATACTATCTCACTCATCTGGATTTGTAGACTGTAACATTTATACGTATAAAACATTCAATTGATATTATAATTAACAAAGGAAAGTCGATGTTCCGTAATCAAGTCGTCGAAATAGCGATTATTGGGGGCTTCCAAGGATTACGCTGGATATTTTTTATGAAATATATTATATAATTCACTAAAGAATTGTAGGGCCTAAAAAGGCCTAAGAAAAATCTCCTAAGGTTTACTCACAGTAACCATTTCCGACCCTCGAACAAAAAAGAGGAGTGTAGCGCATGCGAAACGATGTTAGAGAAAAAGCTAGTATTATAATAAATTGTGATTTGCCCATATGCGCCTAAAAGTTTTTATTTGATGATTTTTTAAGTCTACAACTCACCACTATGAAGAAACAGTTTATTACAAATCATCCAAACTAAAATACCATCCGAAGATACAAAAATATATCCATTGACCGATATCTTACTTGCAGCAGGGATTTTCAGCTTTTTTCGCAGCAAGCCCGCAGCGTTCGTTTTTCTCGTGCCCCCCATCGGCGGGGTGGGCCGAGCCCCCCGATAGCGCCGTGCCCGGAATTTGATTAATGCAATGTTCACGATAATTATTATTCCTGTTACTATATTTTGACAGAATAAAGTTTTCGAACGTTGATTTTTTAACGTTTTTTAATGTGTATTGTGTGCGAGATTGGGAGCATGTACGACATTTTATTTAACATATTTCTTTACATGTTATGTTTAATTTAATACTCTTGTATTCTTATTTCTGTGAATCTAATTAATGTTAGATTAAGAATATATAAAGAACGTTATGAAAAAGAATATTATAATAAAGAAGTGTATGGCGTGAAGAAAAGTATGGCTATAGGCGTCCTTCTTATCACATCATGGGACGGTAAAAAGCTTGGCGAAATGTTGGTGCAGCACTACTTGCACCTCTGCCTACCCCTTCGAGACTAAAGTCGTGAGATTACGTTGCGTTTAAAACCAAAAACTCGCAAAAAAAATGCCTGACTTGTATATCTTAAAACAATAAAAAGATAATTAACAGATAAGCAGATAAGAAACAGATTCACATTTTACCCTACTCATCATTACAACCTATAAGCTAGACCTACAAAATGTGGTGATGCAAAAGTGAATCAAATGAAAATAAATTGAAACGATAGTGAATGTGGCAATAAAAGCAAGTCTTCAGGTAAGTACGAGTGCTATCTAAAACAATCTCCGCTGACAATATCCGGCTGGTTCTCTCCCGCATCATGCGCTCCAAACTTTGTACAAGTAGACTTTAAGAAGAATCTAATGGGAATAGAATTTTAGTACATAGAGATAAGGCTGAGTTTTGGTTGTTGGAAGTAATAGGTTTTAAAAACAGGTCAGAAGAAATGTAGACATATTTCTAACCTTAATGTTAAATTTGGTGTTACAATGCAATTTACCTAGATTATAAACTGCGAAGGTTTGTCTTTCTGATTGTTTTAATTGAATTCTTTTGTTAAATTACATAATACTAAGCGCGTGTTTCACCGCTTCTGAGTAAATGCTACTTACCAGTAGGCCTAGTACAAGTTTTGATAGTTTTATAAAACGATGACGTTTTCCCTCCATACGTCAAATAGTATTAGCTACTGGTGGAAACTATGATGAATTAAAATTGATAACATGGTTAATTAATATAGAAATTAGTTTTCTGGCGATTCTTTCCTTTTTAACAGTAGATTAGTAGTTTGACACTTCTACGGTCGTAATTTTATACGAATTCGGAAACTGTGAACGTATTTGTAACTCATACTAGGCCTACAGATAAAATATGACACGTTCAAAATCAAAAGTCACATTCTGCCGTATATACCAGATGAAATATGCCTACTAGGTACTTTAAAAAATAACTATCTTATTTTTAATTAATTAATTGGTGGTTAAATCTCTCGAATGCTGTGAAATAGGCCCTTGATGTGGGTGTAATAAGCAATGTTTGACGACATCTATAAATTTTGCCACTATGATAGGACTCCAAAATTAAATAACCTTTGATTAACGTCAACCATTGTTTGTTACAAAAAGTACTTAACTGTAACTTTGATCGACGTAATACTGAGCATTTAGTAATAGAAAAACCCAATATCATCGCCATTTTATCATCACACCACCCGACACCGCAGCAGAGTTCATCCATACCACCTGGAAACGATTCCGTCTAGCACGGTTCGTTTCCAGCGTTCATTCTTACCACGTACGTGCAAGCTCTGGAATGAACTCCCTGCAGCGGTGTTCCCTTAGAGCTATGACATAGCCTTCTTTAAACGAGGTTTAAAAAAGGAGTAATCCTTCGACGGTAGGCAGCGGCTTTGCTGTGCCCTGGCATTGCAGAAGTCTATGGGCGGCGGTGACTACTTACCATCAGGTGGCCCGTTTGCTCGTCTACCTATCCAGGCAGTAAAAAAAACCATTTTACCCGACCTGGGGATCCAACCCGACACCTCAGCACAGCAGTCGTACCGCATACGCATTACAACTGCACCACCAATACAGTCAATCAAAAGTAATAACAATTTATTTAATACTCTTAAATATTTTTAAATTGCGAAACTAATTTTAATTATTATCAGTGACCGTGGAAGCCACTGAGGTGACTTTGCCCACAAATCTCTGTAAAAGATGCTTAACTGGTTTAGTATTATAATTGGGCATAATCATCTCGTTCTTGGCAATTTAACTCATGTTGAGTTGATCACCCTTTATATGTAAAGGACAAAAACTTTAATACTATATACGGGCTGTTCACGCACATATTCATGCACAAAACTCCATACTGAAGCAGCTTTCCAACGCAACCTGGTTCATCAGGACCACGGAAGTTCATGAACACCTGAACATCGGGACTATAAAACACGAGATAACATCCCGGTGCTCGAAATACAAGATAAGACTGGAGAAGCACCCGAACCAACTAGCGACTCAGTTAACGATTCCAGATACAATCCGCAGATTAAAAAGACGGCATATTCTAGAATTTGATATTAGCCTATGACACCTTATAGAGATGTCCCAGTGGGGACATTCTCTGACACGAAATACAGCTCCCAACACATCTGCTCATAGTCATTGACTGATTGCATGATTTAAAATAAAAAATAAAATATACGGGCTGTTCAAAAGTAAAGAGGCGGGAATGACGTCGGGGGCGCGGGACCCAGAGGAGTTGAGAATAAGCGAGATGGCAATATTGAGACGGCTGTTTTGTTTTGTATTCGTTTTCATTCACAATAAAGAAACGCAGCAGCAAGCTGCTACTTTACGCCAGTTTTCTGTGAGACAGTGGTAAAGATTCGGCCGACCCATTCATGCTGTAGACAAAAGTGTCTACAGCGTGGCTCTACCACTCACAAAAATTTACCACTCATTTTACTTGGATTGGAGATACCACATAAGCTACTATTAAATAAGTGGTAAAGTGCAGCTTAGACAGTTTTGGCTCGACCTGGGGTAGTATCATTTTCTTACAGAAATGTGAGATAGCATCTTCCTTTTGTATACGATGAGTGAGTTTTTGTTAACCAATTCTCTCCGCTCCACTATCCCTGTTTCTTCTCTTTGAGGTTGGTAACGCTGGAATGCTTCCATAATTCTTCTGGTATTATTGGTGTGTGAATGATAGACATCATTTACAATCAGTTGAACCACTTAGATTGTTTGCAGACCTCTGCTATAAAAAAAATTAATTATTGTTCTTTGGAATATATATATCTTAGAACTGAAAACCTTCGTCATATAGGTATAATTATAAATTATCATAATAATTATTATAATTGCGATGCAGTTGCTGTTTTTACATAAGGAGTTTCCCAATTTTCCTGATACTCTATTATCAGATCTTAAACAAATTTATATGGGACCACCATATGGTAAATCCCATTGAACACAAAAATAATCACAATACACGCAGTTGAATTAAGAACCTTCTCTTTTTGAAGTCGGTTGAAAACATCACGTCTTTTCTTAATCATCAACTTATCATTCACATAGCATTTCGAATTCATTCCTAGGGTTGTAAAGAAAGGTATTCTCATTTCTACCATTATTACAACCGTTGTCTTCTTATATTTCGACATTAGCGAAATTGAAACGAACCAAATACACCAACACTGCTGTCAAATGAAAAGTGTAGGGTATTGTATGGCTGACGCCTCTGCATTGTCTTGCACATCCCTTTCTGCTTCGTAATTAGCTATTCTTTTTATTTGACTTTGTAAACAATTCTTTTCGACTTTGCGGTGTAGAGACATCTCAGCTTTTGCGGTAGATTATTATTTCGAGATTAAGCCCATCTCAATTAAGTATGCGATTATTTATTTTATAATTATTCTGGGATATTTTACGGCTTAATTTTTTTATTACTTAGGACCCTTACTTAAGGAGAGAGGAGGTCGTGGTTGAAATGTTGAGATTGAAGATCTGGTGGTACATCCTCACATTATGGGCGAGACAAAAGATCACGGTGTGTGCTGGCTTGGCCACGTTCAGCGTATAGGAGAGGATAGAAGTGTAAGAAGAGCATACTTGGGTCAACCGGTGGGTCAGCCCAGGTATAAAGTAGATGGTGCTCTCCATAAATTTCAGACCCGTTACTGTTGAGAGAGGCAGGACAGGGACAGGAGACTCTTGTTTTGGAGGTCAAAACTCACTACGCAGCGTAAGTAAAGGATTAGGTACGAGATTATTATCATTTTTAATTTTAATCGCCAATTTAATTATAATGGCAATGATTTCAAAATTATTATCAGGATTAGATGCAATTATAACTGTGCCAAATTATGTTCTAAGAAAATCTACTGTTGCACATGTGTTAAGAGCAAGTAAAAAATTTACCTCTATATGAATATAAATAGAGTTTTATTGACATACGATAATCGTTTTTAATTTCTTGTGCATAAACAGCTATATTCCGTACACTCTTTAATTAAGTTACTATTTCTAATTCATATTTAACTTGATTACTTTTATATTTTGTTTCAGTTGTGCATCTAATTTATTTGATTATAAAAAGAGTTGAAATGCTAATTCCGATAATTGTAGCAAACGACTAAGTTAAAAATTCATCATAAATAAATAAATAAATACACATAATAATCACTTCATTGGTTTAGTAGCGTACTAAGGCTGACAACTGTGAGTTCCTGGCTTCAATTCCCAGGTCAGGCAATCTCAATTAGTATTTATGTTTTCGAAAAATCACATGAATTGCTCGGGATTGGAATTTGTGCCCGGTATGACGATACGCTCGCCCTCTATTACATGGGGCGGAAATAACCTTGGCGAAACGTGGGCTGCAACACTTTTTTTTACACACTAGGTAAACCTGTATCGTGGGTATCAGGAACTACGAGGAACTTGCGATCCCACAACACCCAGACCCGAGACAAATATTTGTGGATCAGACAAACATTTGTCAAAGTGCGGGTATCGAACCCACGACCTCACGCTTTGCAACCAGCTACTCGCCCGCTGCGCCGCGGAGGCTGTCAACTTGTCTCACTTCTGCCTACCCCTTCGGGGATAAAGGCATGAGCTTATGAATACCACTCACATGCAAGCTCGGATACCTCTGTATTCCCTGGCGCTATCAAATGGCGCTGTCCTTCTTTAACCTTTCGAACGAGTCTTTCGAAATGAGTCTTAAAAATATTCCTTCAACGATCGGCAGCGGTTTGGCCGTGCCCTAGCTTTTCCGAACTCCATGAGCGTCTCATCTGTCTATTCAGGCAATTAAACAAACATATTTTGTCTTGGTGCAAAGATCGAACCCTAAATCGTCTATCCACTACTGAGGTTGTCAGCACACGCCGATGCTAAAAAACTGGTTATAATGACTCAATTCCGTGCAACACGATGTTGAACAGCAGCAAAAGTATTTTATTACATATCGTTGCGCCGGCATTATGATTAAGATGTGTTATAGTTGTTATACATCACTATGCTTGTCATTAGGATACTGTTACAAGTGCCAAATGGTCGCGCGACGGTGATGACGTGACACTATGATTGTATAGCTTTTATCGCCAGCTAATAGTCATGATAATCTGCGATTTATTCAATTATAATCATTATAAACCATAATTTTGCATGAATGTCACAAGTAAACACGGTGCGGGACGTCACCCTATGATTATACATATAGCTTTATATCGTCAGTTAATACTTTGATAATCTCTGATTTATTTTATTACACAATTATAATTATTATAAACAACATTTAGAGTGTTCGAACATGTTCAATAATAAATACCATATACTTAATATGAAACATTTAAAAAAAAGTTGAATATTTATTGTCAGCGGTCAGTCTAGTCGGTTGATAAACGGAATATAAAATGTTCTGTTCAATTAAATGGAGAATATCGTGTACATATTACGTTTCAATTCATCTACTGCTTATTAGAAAACTCCAAAATAACACAAACCAGTATAAAAAACATATTTAATTTAATAATAATAGTTAAAATTTACAAATTATATTATCCATCAAACCATACAAATTGGTGCACAAAGTACTAGGAGAACAACAGAGTGCAGGCTGCATTGCATAAGATTGATGCGAGCGCGGGGCGGGACGAGGGCGGAGGGGCGGTGGTGATGGATGATCCGTGCGCTATTATACCAGGACTGTAGGATAATAGAGAATGTGGTATTTTTATTTTAGAAGTTAGGGTCGATGACGTCATTGAGATCGTGACTGATCCTTAATGCCCAATTAGACTGAGATATTTATTGTTACGTCTACGTTGGGGGTGGGGTGGTTTGGACCGTTTGGATGCAAGTTTTTAGAGTCAAAAAATAAAGGCTCGATATAGATGTAGAGAGTTTCTCATACGACATAGGCGAAAATATCACAGAAACGTGTCATTTACGGGACCGCGTCATATGATTCTTTTTTCAGACTGTATGACGCGACCTCGTAAAAAACATTTGATCTGTCATAATCTCGCCTGAGTCGTGCGATAAACGTTTTTTTGAGTGGTAGAGCTACGCTGTGACAGTTTTGTCTACAGCACGAATGGGCCGGCTCGGCCGGGTCGTTATCACAGAAAACCGACGTAAAATAGCACTCGTACAGTGAGTGAGATATCCGGAGGTCCAAATCCCCCTCCCTTCCCAATCCCATACTTATCCCTTTCCTTTAAGGTCAACAACGCGCCCATGATTATTTTGGTATTGTGGGCGTACATGGGCGGTGGAGATCACATACCATCAGTTGAGCCACTTGCTCGTTTGCCGGCCTATGCTATATAAAAAATGGAGCTTCTTTCTCCAGACAATTTTGCAGCCAGCAATGAGAATTTTCGGAAAAAGGTTTTATTTTTAAAAACTATCAGAAAAAATAAAGGTTTCTTTCGATCCAGATTAATTATTGATCTTTTTTTCTATATGCCTGAATGACGAGCGGATCGCTCGTCTGAAGGTAAACGTCACGCATGTTCGAAGCAACACCACTCAAAACTTTGAATTACAAAGCACTGCATGGCATTGGATTGTGCTGGTCACCCAGAGACATAAGTAGTTAAGTATAATGCCCAGTAATTTCACTAGCTTCAATGTCCTTCAAACAACACAATAGTGCTCAGTTTCCGATAAAAAAAAAGACTTTCAAGCGAGCGGCGCCACGAGTAAAAGAGAATCAACAATAAATACACCCAACAGCCACAAATAGTCCTGACCCCACAGGTCCGGAACTACGAGGGACTTACGGTCCCACAACACCCAGACCAGAAACCGATATTCGTGGCTCACACAAACACTTGTCTTGGTGTGGGAATCGAACCCACGACCTCCCACATCCGGCCATTCGCCCGCTGCGCCATGGAGGTAATGAAACTGTAAACATAACATTTCCCATGCACTATGACGACAAAGGAAAGTGGACACCATGTGTAAACCATACATTCAGCCCAAAATTGACGTCATAAGCCTCATTAAAAATGATCGTAATAACCAATGTCATTTCTCAACGACTTTCTGTTACCCCTTTAATTGTTACAGTCGTTTCAGCTTATCTTAAATTGTGATGGGGTAGTAGTATTCTACGTTTTTATTGGTTTTAATATGGGTCTTTTCTATATTCAAATTCAAAATTGCTCGAGAATAAGATGTTATGTTATTGGTTCAATTTAAAGTCCGTAAAACCAGCATCCAAAATAGTCTTATTTAATTAAATACAACGGAATATGTTTGGATAAAATTTGACACACAGTTAGATCATGATTAGGATGAAGTCATAGGCTACTTTTCATCCCGGAAAATACATTCATGCACGTGGACAAACGCGCAAAAGCTAGTCTTTAATAATGTGCACGGATCAATAAAAATATTATTAAAATAATAACAATACTAGCCCTGTATTATATATGTCCCACTGCTGGGCACGGGCCTCCTCTACTGAATGAGAGGGGTTAGGCCTTAGTCCACCACGCTGGCCTAAGCGGCTTGGCAGACTTCACATACCTTCGAAATTCTTATGAAGAACTTCTCAGGTATGCAGGTTTCCTCACGATGTTTTCCTTCACCGTTAAAGCAAGTGATAATTAACAATTAATACACACATAACTTAGAAAAGTCAGAGGTGTATGCACTTGGGGCTGCGACTTTCGTCACGACAGTCCATACCACTCCCCGCTGAGCTATCACTCACATATTATGAATACTTCAAAATGTATTACTATCAATGTATCTTGCAATGAAAATAAACGTAAAATTCCAAATACACTCGCGTAATAACAAGCAGTCGGTGCAACAGGTGGTTCGCGTTATGAATTAATTATATCCAAAAATAACATTCATATAACAGGTTATTGTTATGAATTCGAGCGTTGATTTTTCCTGTGGGATTTTTGGAGAATATTAAGTTGGTTAATATTCTGTCACATCTATACATAGAACGAAACACTGTCTGTCGTCGGCGTATCAGTTAACTTGATCGCGTAATGTAAAAATGAACGGATTTCGATGAATTGTTTTGTGTGTATTTGAGTGGGTCCCTGGATGGTTTATATTCACAATTGGACACGGTAGGTGGCGCTGCTGTAGTTGCGGGTGAAACCGCGCGGGACAACTAGTATATAAAAATATATTACCATTTCTTGTTTGTTCAACTACTTAATGACTTACAAAGAAATCAAAAGTCTATAGAGAAATAACATGACTTAATTCCTAAAACAAAACGAAGTCCTAATGTCGTGAGATCGCACACTAGATTTTTCATTCATTCCAAGTATAAAACGTTTGACATAAGTTGTCGCAACACTAACCTAAAGTATGATAGAGTCGTTTGTGAGACTGTAAGAAATTGCAAAAAAGTGTAAAACATATTTAAGATCTATGCTTTGTTTTAAAAAAAACTAAATGACTCACATGGTGTCAGTGTCAAGTCAATTATTTTCCCATTAATCTTTGATATATTAGTAGATTAACGCCATATGTCTGAAAGGGCTGGCAGGAGTCGTAACTAGTTTATAATAAAGCAGTAGACACTTACTTTCATAGTAAAAGCGTATTTATTTACTTAAAGGACGATGCTACTTTACCACTTCTACAATCCATGCTAATGTTATAAATCATACTAATCCTACTACTATTATAAATGTGAAAGTTTGTATGTTTGTCAGTCAATCACGTGGTACCGGCTGAACAGTTTTGGATGAAACTTTGCACACAGGTAGACCATGACCTAGACTAGGACATAGGGCATAGACTTTTAACCCGGAAAAGTCTAGTAATATCATATTTTAACTCCTTCTGCCTATTTGTTAAGTTTTCTGAGCTAAACGGTTCTACGGATCTACGGTTCTTCTGGCTCTACGGATTTTAATAAATTTGGTAAGAAGATAGGTTATATCCTGGGAATGGACATAGGTTACTTTTTATCCCGGAAAAAGACATTCACGCGAGCGAAGCCGCGAGCAAAACAGCTAGTAAATAATAATAATATCAGAGCCCTGTGTAATACCTCACTGCTGGGCACAGGCCTCCTCTGTTAATGGGAGCGGTTAGGCTTTCCACCACTCTAGCCTATTATAGCAGATGGATACACTTCATTTATCTTCTAAATTATTATATACTAGCCTTTGCTCGCGGCTCCTCCCGCGTGAACGGCGTTTTCCGGGATAAAAAGTAGCCTATGTTACTCAGTGATAATGTAGCTTTCTAACGGCAAAAGAGTCACGAGTGGTAGAGCCACGCTGTAGACAATTTTGTCTACAGCATGAATGGGCCGGCTCGTCCAGGTCGTTACCACTGTCTCACAGAAAACCGGCGTAAAGTAGCAGCTTGCTGCTGCGTTTCGTACGGTGAGTGAGATATTCGGAGGCCCAAATCCCACTCCCCTTCCCAATCCCATTCCTTTAAGGTCGGCAACACGCCCATAATTCTTTTGTATTGTGGGCGTACATGGGCGGTGGAGATCGCTTACCATCAGGTGACCCACTTGCTCGTTTGCCAGCCTATACTACAAAAAAATGAATTTTTGAAATTGATACAGTAGTTTTTAAGTTTATTCGTTACATACAAAAATCCAAAAAAATCTTTCCGCTTTATAATATTAATATAGATATTCAAAAGGTAGAAGGGCCCTCGTAAGCGAGAGCCACCACCGCATTGTCTTTTTCTGCCGCCAAACAACAGTGTGTATGAACTTTTGTGTTCCGGCTTGAAGGGCATTGAAGCCAGTGAAATTACTGCGCATTATGAGACTTAACAACTTATGTCTCGGCGTGATGAGCGCAGTCCAGTGCCATGCAGTGCTTTGTAGTTCCAAGTGTGGCGTTGCTTCTGTTTATAGGCAGGCGTGGCGCTTACCATCAGGTGCTAACAAAAATATAGAACTCTCCGGTTTCCTGGCGATGTTTAAGTTCACCATTAAAACTAGCGGTAATTAACAATGAATATACAAAGACTTTCATGTATACTACTAGACGTGCTGTTTAGAAGTAAAATTGCGTCACATAGCGCGATAGCAGTGATAGCTCAGTGGGGAGTGGTATGGACTGTTGAGACGAAAGTCGCAGGTTCGAAACCAGCCCCAAGTGCATACACCTCTGACTTTTCTAAGTTATGTGTGTATTAATTGTTAATTATCACTTGCTTTAACGGTGAAGGAAACATCGTGAGGAAACCTGCATACCTGAGAATTTCTTCATAAGAATTTCGAAGGTATGTGAAGTCTACCAAGCCGCATTAGGCCAGCGTGGTGGACTAAGGCCTAACCCCTCTCATTCAGTAGAGAAGGCCCGTGCCCAGCAGTGGGACGTATATAATACAGGGCTAGTATTATTATTTATTACATAGCGCGGGACTTTGACAGCTCACAAACAAGCAGCGCGATAGGGGTTCTAGTTGAGAATAAGAGAGATAATATTGTGTTACGGTCAATTGACCGCAACTTAGTGGTACAATTCTATGTACCGCGCAGCTTGCGAATATATTATAAGTTATATATTCTGCCTCGGTGGCGCAGTTGTAATGCGTACGCGTTATGACTGAGGCTGACGCTGAGGTCTCGAGTTCGATCCCCGGGTCGGGTAAAAGTGATATTGGGTTTTTCTATTACGAAAAGTTCAGTATCAGCCCGGAGTCTTGAATTTGTGCCCGGTATGGCGATAGGCTCGCCCCCTATCACATCATGGGACGGAGATACGCTCGGCGAAATGTGGGTGTACTGGTTCGGGGATAACAGGCGTGAGTGCGTATGTATTATTATAAGTTATTTTTTAAGAACTGGCAGGCTACTGCCCTCTCGGCTGGCTCTATACATGAAATTTTCTTGAAAACTGGACCCAATCGAGAATTATTGCCAAATGGCCTGAGTCATAAAATCTTTCTAGCATAAATGAGTACCAAAACTGTTTTAATTAAACTTGTTTATTGGAAAGACAAGATGCAATGTCGAATAAATCCATGCAACCAGTAATAAACGAACAAAAATTATACACAATTAAAACACATAAGAACTAATAATCATTTGGAATCATAATAATCTCGGCAAATAACTATTTAATCGCCTTCCGAACATTCCCAGGACATTCGACATCACGGGTCAAGTTTACGATGAAAATAAAAAAACAACTGCCAAAGGAAACTCAACCTTAGTTTTAACATAATAGATCATAAAACATTAACAAACACATCCGAATCCTTAGATTTATCCTTGCTTAGGTCGTGACTGTCAAATGATTATTGTAACACGCGATTATGAAATTTGTGATACGTGGATTAAAGTTTATTTTTGTTTGACGTCGATTCCAGACCTAAGGAGCCAGGCAGGTCGACGGATGAGGGTAGATTCCAACAAAAAGCGGCCCAACCGGTTACGGGCTTTGCGTCGACCGATTCCGAAAGTCATTTTGTATAGCGTATCAATATATTCCATATACATTATTTATAATAACTCGAAATAGTTTGTGCATGACATATCACTGTGACGAAATCGCCCGTCAAAGCTATAAAAGGTAGTTTTTCACTGGTGTATTTCGAATGCAAAAATTGTGAGTAGTAAAGCTACGCTGTAAACAACTTTTTCTACAGCATGAATGGGCCAGTACCACTGTCTCACAGAAAAACGACGTAAAGTAGCAGCTCGCTGCTGCGTTTCGTACGGTGAGTGAGATATCCGAAGGCCCAAATCCCTTAATTATCCCTTTCCTTTAAGGTCGGCAACGCGTCCATGACTCTTCTGGTATTGGGCGAACATGGGCGGTGGTGATCATTTACCATCAGGTGACCCACTTGCTCGTTTGTCGGCATATGCAATAAGAAAACGAGACAGCATGTACCGGGGCAGTACCACTGTCGCATAGAAAACTGGCGTGAAATAGCAACTTGTCGTTCCGCTTCGTTCGGTGAGTGATTTTTCTTATGTTTTATACGGTTGTATAACAAAAATGTGGTTGCATCGGAAGCGCTAATCCTGCTCCTTAAAAGAAGCAACACCACAAAGAACTTTCTATTACAAAGCACTACATGGCACTGCGCGCGTCACCCTGAGACATAAGATGTTAAATCTCATAATGCCCAGTTATTTCACTGGCTTCATTGTCTTTCAAACTGAAACACAACAATGTTTACACACTGCTGCTTGGCGGTTATAATAGACAAAGCAGTGGTACCAACTCAGATGAACGCTCGCATACGCCCTTGTATAGATTTCCCAAAAAAAATCCGGAGGTCAAAATCTATTCACACTTCCCAATCCCCACTTCTTTCATTTGAGGTCAGCACCGCATCCATGTTATTCTGCTAAAGTGAGTCTCATCATCAAAATAAGTTGACAAAAAAATGCAAAAGTGTGTTTGTTTGTTACGTTTTCACACCTAAATTGCTGAACCAATTTTGATGATTTTGGTACAGAGTTGGTAGGACACTGGACACGGTTATAGGCTACTTTTATCCTGGAAATGTGTGTTCACGCGGGCGGAGCCGCAAGTAAAAGCTAGTTATATAATAAATGTAGCGCCTAGTCTAAATATAAGCGTCTTTAATCTCGAAGTTGGACATTCGATTCATATTCGGAAAAACCCTTACATTTGCATATTCCCTGATACACAAGTAGGTAATAAGATGGGGGTTTACCTTTTTAAACGAATTGACGTCGTCGTTGTAAAAATATACATACACTATCTGCAATCCCCGAAGGGGTAGGCAGAGGTGTAACTTGTACACCCACATTTCGCTGAGCGTATCTCCGTCCCATGATGTGATAGAGGGCGAGCCTATCGCCATATCGGGCACAATTCCTTGTTGATACTAAGGATTTCATGATAGAAAAACCAAATATCACTTTACTCGACCCCGGGATCGAACCCCAGACCTCAGCGTCAGCCTCAGTCGTAACGCATACGCATACAACTGCGAAATATATTTTTACTGCCTCGGTTATATAGTCTAATGCAATTGAAATATTAAAACAAAATATCAACATGGTTATTTGTTATTATGCGCTCACGCCGATGGCTCACGCCCTTTATTTAGCATATATATATAAAAAATATGATTTATGTATCAAGTAAACATACCTAAATAATATACATTGACGCTTATATCACCGAAGGAAGGTACATTGATGTAGAATACCCACATTTTGTCGTTGGTACCTCGCATTGTCGGTCTCATGACTCCCGTGTAATGATAGTATCTTACTTAGATCGATGCTTAGCTCAGAATTTTGTTATCATGGAGGACAAGATTTATTCTTAGGCATAAACAATGATTTCGAATAAAAAAAAGGATCTTTACAGTCTTAGGCCAAGTACCAGGCTAACAGAAAAATGAGGCGATTTAAATTAAGAACAGGTGGAAAAACGACACAATTTTGTTTTGTTGCATACAAAGTCCGCGACGCGATTACTGATACAATACGAACCTTATCAGCATTTCTCTGAATTTCTCGATCGTTGATTCATCATGTTCAACCACACTTTCCTTGACTTATTATAAACATAACAAGTTCATAGAAATATGAAGGTTATGCTTTGTCATTTATTTTTAATGTCATAATATGGCGCCATAAAGCAAAAAAACACATTTAATTATGCAAAATCTGTTTTATATTTTTTTGAATTAATATGTAGTTTGATGATATTTTTATCGTGCTAATATTATTTTCATAGATTGGGATAAATATAATTCGGTTGCACAGTAAGCTCAATAAAACATAAAAGTTACATCAAAAAGTAGAGTAAATATGATAGCAAATAAACCGGTCAAGAGCGGTTGAACTCGGGCACGGAGATTTCTCGCGCACTCCCCTTAAATTATTACTTTTTAACCGACTTCAAAAAAGAAGGAGGTTCTCAATTGGGCTCCTTTTTTATTGCTTTTTTTATGTATGTACATCATTTTCTCCGTCAATTGTGGACCGATTTTGTTGGAAAAACATTCACTCGGTAGAGTTTAGCTGCGATGTGGTCCCATATAAATTTGGTTAAGATCTGATGAGGGGGTACGGAGTAAAAAAATAAAACTCCTCAACGGACAACAGTACACTCGTCGCGATTGTGTTATTGTATTGGAATTTACATACTATTGCTGCAACTACCACTAAAAATTGAAGTCAGTTTCTAAGTTTTTTTTTAAACGTTATTGTTTTTTATTTATTTTGATAATATCTTAATAAATAATAAAGTCTGAATTGGGCCACCAATATCTTAGGCCCAAAGCCAACTTCACCTGCACGTGGTAAACTCTGCTGATTAACAGACGAGACGAAACTTTGTTACCGTTTCGGGTTGTGGGGTTCATGCGGCGGGTCGACCCATACTATACCAAAATCCACCTGCCGAACCAGAAAAATGTACATACATACGCACTCACGCTTGTAATCCCCGAAGGGGAAGGCAGAGGTGTAACCAGTACACCCACAGTTCGCCGAGCGTATCTTCGTCCCACGATGTGATAGGGGGCGAGCCTATCGCCATACCGGGTACAAATTCCAGACTCCGGGCTGATACTGAGCATTTCGTAATAGAAAAACCCAATACCACTTTATCCGACCCGGGCATCAAACCCGAGACCTCAGCGTTGGCCTCA
Organism: Mimas tiliae; assembly: GCA_905332985.1. Taxonomy (NCBI): domain Eukaryota; kingdom Metazoa; phylum Arthropoda; class Insecta; order Lepidoptera; family Sphingidae; genus Mimas; species Mimas tiliae. The sequence continues at coordinate 2,931,933 of HG995249.1, forward strand.
ATCGTAACGCGTACGCATTACAACTGCGCCACCGAGGCAGTATTAAACGTAACATTGTAGATATCTAGTAAAAACCCACATGTCATTAAATTATCCAACATCCAACTTATCCGTAGTGTAGGATAAAACGTTCCCTTTTGAAATACCATTGACCTCAGATCGCTGCAGGGTCGTCGTGAACGCACTCGAGCGGCCTTCAGCAGTTCATTACCAAGGTACATTCACTTACCATCACATATTACGTTTTCCGCGGCTGTATTATACTATACTTAACTAACATACATAACATAATTGAAAATTGCCGTTCTGTTCCAAAAAAAGTTAAAGATTTTTTTCTTGAATGACGAAACGTGCAGGTCGTTCCCCTGATTCACGTCACGCCTACCCATAAACAGAAACAACACTACGCAGAACTTTAAATTACTATGCACTGCATGGCACTGGGCTGCATTCGTCACCTCGAGATAATTAAATAAATACACCCAACTGGGTGTACTGGTTACACCTCTGCCTACCCCTTCGAGGATTACAGGCGTGAGCGAGTGCGTAAATACACACAACAGTCACACACATAGTCCTGATCCCGCACTAGGTAAACCTGTATCGTGGGTATCAGGAACTACGAGGGACTTGCGGTCCCACAACACCCAGACCAGAAACAAATATTTGTGGATTAGACAAACATTTGTCTCAGTGTGGATATCGAACCCACGGCCTCTCGCTTCGCAGCCGGCTACTCGCCCGATGCGCCATGGAATAAGTATATGTAAGTAAGTTAATGTTAAAAAAAACAGATACATAAAGGTTTCCCATCCATACTGTTAATATTGTGAGTATCCATGGACGATGGAGTTCAGTTACCAACACCACTTACTGACACCAGCTACAAAAAAAAACTAAATATACATCTTTTTTGTTATAGTAGATTATATGATCCATACATAGAGAGATTTTTAAGTTAAATAATGACAATTGCATTGCTCATCATCTATTAGTTTTTTCAGCGTAATAGAAGTAAATTGGCCGTCACTGATTTAAAAAAACAAAAAGTTCAATCTAGTTCTCAAAAAAGCTTCATATTTTTATGCGCACTAAAAAATAGTAATAAAAATTATATTCTTATCAGATTAATGATAATGACGCTTAAGAAATATTTGTCTACGACCGCTGCAAAGTCAACAAATGATAAAAAAAAAACCCGGCTTGTTTTGCGTGTGTGCTGTCGGTGTTGTGGTAGGTCACGAGCAAGGTGAGCCGCGACCGGATAGATAAGTACTGACCACCACAAAATTGTATTAATGTAGTATTTTTTAAACTCGTTTTAATGTAATTTTTACATATCGTATATGTTTACATTTTTTACATGCGCATTCACGTCTGTAATCCCCGAAGGGGTCGGCAGAGGTGTAACCAGTACACCCACATTTCGCCAAGCTTATCTCCGTCCCACAATGTAATACGGGATGAGCCTATCGCCATACCGGGCACAAATTTCAGACTCCGGGATGATACTGAGCATTTCGTAATAGAAAAACTCAATATCACTTTACCCGACCCGGGGATCGCATCCGAGACCTCAGCGTTAGCTTAATCGTAACGCGTACGCATTACAACTGCGCCACCGAGGCAGTCTACTTAATATTTTGCACTTTCGTCTCGACTGTACATCGTTATTATCAAATATCACTCTGTTTACGAAATAATAAAATTCGTTCAACAGGATTGGTGAGTTTGGATTGGTTGTCATTTGTCTGGTATGCTGACCTCAACCCCATGCCGAATCACTTATAATAAACTTCACGCTAGTTTTCCTCAAAGGATAAGCAGAGGTGCAATTAGTGCGCCCACTGTTCGCCAAGCTTATTTCGGTGCAAGGGATACGCCTTATTGGTCTAGTGGCAACGTACTCAGGCTTGAAACCGTGAGGTATTGAGTTCAAATTCCAGGTCAGGCATCACAATTTGTGTTTTTTATCAGGCCGAATGACAAATCGAGCAGGTCGCTCGCCTGATGGTAAGTACCACGCCTGCACATAAACAGAAGCAATAGCACACAAAACTTTGAATTATAAAGTACTGCATGGCATTGGACTGCGCTCGTCATCTCGTGATATAAGATGTTAAGTCTTATAATGCCTAGTAATTTCAGTTTTCAATGTCCTCTCTACACATTGCTACTTGGCGGCTGAAATTGACAAAGCGACGGTACCAACCCAGACGGTTTTTCGCATACGAGGGACCTACCACCTAATAAAGTATTCACCACCCAGCGTTAGATTTTTTGATTCTCAAAATTACACATTCATTTCTCTGGATTGAAATTAGTGCCCGGTATGGCGATAAACCCCCTATCCCCCGCTACCCCCTATCACATCATGGGATGGAAATAAGCTCGGTGAATCGTGAGTGTACTAGATGCACCTTTATGCCTACACCTTCGGAGACACAGGCGTGACCTTATATCATGTCGAAATGCTGAGATCACGTTTTAGTTGGATTTTCATTTTAATATCTAATTCAAAACACGTTTTTCTTGACTTTATTAACAGCTTTAAAAGATGATTCGCTCGATATTCGATGCAAACCCGATATGGGCACACGCTTGCACGATGCGACGATTCAAAATACCTTCTACTGCCGAAATTTGGGCGTGTTACTTAATATATTAGGTACACGACAGCTTGCATTCTAAACATGAGTGAAGGTAGAGCCACGCTGTAGACACTTTTGTCTACAGCATGTATGGGCCGGCTCGTCCGGGTCATTATCACTGTCTCACAGAAAACCGGCGTAAAGTAGCAGCTAGCTGCTCCGTTTCGTACGGTGAGTGAGATATCCGGAGGCCCAAAACCCCTCCCCTTCCCAATTCCTTAATTATCCCTTTCCTTTAAGTTCGGCAACGTATCCATGATACTTTTGTTATTGTGGGGTACGCCCATGGACGGTGAAGATCACTTGCCATCAGATGACCCACTTGCTCGATTGCCGGCCTATGCCATAAAAAAAACGATTAAACCTTACAAATTCAAAATTCTAATCAATTATTCTGTAAATTGGATCATAAATATCACTTTTACATGTCAATCATTTTTGGTACTACATTACATTTACGACCATTTTCTTACCCCTTCTGGCGTGATGCCTTAATTTATTACGTACCCTTTTTTCATCGTTAAACATCCTACTACTACTATTAAATGTATAAGTTTGGATATTTGACAGCCTCCGTGGCGCAGCGGGCGAGTAGCCGGTTGCGAAGCGTGAGGCCGTGGGTTCGATTCCCGCACCTTGACAAATGTTTGTCTGATCCACAAATATTTGTCTCGGGTCTGGGTGTTGTGGGACCGCAAGTCCCTCGTAGTTCTTGATACCCACGATACAGGTTTAACCTAGTGCGGGGTCAGGACTATGTGTGTGACTGTTGGGTGTTTATTATTTATTTATTTGTGGGTTTGTAAATTTCGATGTTTATTAATCAATCAAGTCTTAACGGCTGATCGGATTTGGGTGAAATTTGGCACAGGTAGAATATGACCTGGATTAGGACATAAAATTTAAGTAAGACAAAAAAGTATGAAATGTCAAAGGAGAAATATACATACGCATCACACCTGTAATCCCCGAAGAGGTAGCAGAGGTGTAACGAGTACACCCACATTTCGTCAAGCGTATCTCAGTCCCATGATGTGATAGGGGGCGAGCCTATCGCCATACCGGGCACAAATTCCAGACTCCGGGCTGATACTGAGCATTTCGTTATAGAAAACCCAATACCACTTTACCCGACCCGGGGATCGAACCCGAGACCTCAGCGTTGGCCTTAATCGTAACGCGTACGCATTACAACTGCGCTACCGAGGCAGTCGAGAAGTATACCTACAATAAGTCATATTGCAACTTCCTCAATTGGTTGTATAATGGGTTATACATATAGTGGTTAAGATATAATAACACATTGTAAACAGGCCCTAAGGGCACCACCATATTACGACGCAACGGAACTGACATGTCCAGTGTTTTATTTCAAACTAGCTTTTGCTCGCGGCTCCACCCGCGTGAATGTCATTTTTCGGGATAAAAAAGTACCTAAGTAGTCTAAGTTACTTCTTATTACATCAGCTATCTTATTCATCATATTCAAATGCATGTAGTAAAAAGCGGTTATTTTAATATTACAAACAGACACTTTAATTTTATTTATTTGTATAGATATTCTCAAACAATAATTTGAAAATGGAAGGGCCGCGGGCTTCGATGACAGCCTCCGTGGCCGAAGTGAGCGAGTAGCCAGTTGTGAAGCTAGAGGCCGCTGGTTCGATTCCTGCACCGAGACAAAATTCGTATGTGATCCACAAATATTTGTTTCGGGTCTGGGTGTTTTCTCCCCAGATTGATGTCGGGCAGGCGGCCAGCCGTATAAACTACAAGCCAAATCTTTCTGTAACATATGTTTAGAAACCTGTTGCACCGACCCCACTGCGAGTGGGATAAGGGCAGGTGGCAGAGGTAGGCCGGCGACTGCGATCCTGTTCTGTTGCGTCGTAGTATAATTATGCTCTAAGACAAAAGTTTAAAATAAAACACTGTTGGCCAATACACCGTGTTGCAGTAGCATCTACGTGAAGTTGCACGACGCTCCTGAAGGTTTTCCATAAATTAGCGGCCGTCAGAGGCGTGACGTTGCACCTACGACTGATACACTGCAGGCCAAAAGAAACGAATAATTACACCTATTTTTATTATACTTATGAAAAGAGTCTGATGTTCACATTTTTTTCTATTCTGATGACGTCAGTGACTGCACGTAAACAGTCGGTACCGGCTGTTATCAACTGGCGGTAGTCGTTAAGCCAAGTTAGAGACCTTCGGACAGCTTTGAAGGCTTTGACACTAAGTTGGATATTCATTAATTCCATTCGTTATAGAATGCAACGTAAAATATTATGGATTTACCTAATTCGCACTAAACATTTGCGGTCTTACAAAATCAACACCAAAAGTTAGTCTATAATAAAATCTTCTTCTTCTTTCACCTTCCTAATCTTACTCGTAGTTGGGTCAGCGCAACATGTTTTTTACCCATGTTACAGAAAAATTTAGCTTGTAATATTTACGGCTAGCCGTCTGCCAAACGTCAACACCTATGGGGAGAAAACACCCAGACCTGAAGCAAACATTTGTGGATCACACAAACATTTCTCTCGGTGCGGGAATCGAACCCACGGCCTCGCTTCACAGCTGGCTACTCGTCTAAGGCGCCACGGAGGCAGTCTGAAAATAAATAATACTTTAATTGAAACCAGTTTTCTTGGCAGACAGTGTAGCTATCTGTCAATAAGTTTCCCCATGCATCGCGGTAAGACGAATGACGAAAGTTAGAGAGCACGTAAAAACCACCCGCAACCCACTCCACCACATAAATACATCAACTCACAACACTGTTTTACTTTAGAATACTAAGGCAGTGTATTTTTAACCGACTTCAAAAAGGAGGTCCTTAAAAATTATATTGATGTATCTGAATTACTTTTTTATATAAGTCGACTTATATAATAATCATTTTATTTTTATTATATAAGTCGAAAGCTTAGAGTCTTCGTGGTCACGGGAGAAACCAATAAACTATAATCCGTAAATCCGATAAGATCCGTATAAACTAGTTTAATTTTAATGTGTAACATAAGAAATCACTAATTTCAGCAAAGTTCTTTCACTCGTGTTGTTAGTTGTTACTTATTGCTTATAAATGATAAGCCAATACTTTTCAACTTATAATAAACTAGCCTTTGCTCGCGGCTCAGCCCGCGTGAACGGCCTAGTCCCGGATAAAAAGTAGCCTATGTTACTCAGTGATAATGTAGCTTTCTAATGGCAAAATAATTTTTGAAATCGGTCCAGTAATTTTTAAGTTTATTCGTTACATACAAAAATACAAATCCTTCTACTTTATAATATTAGTGTAGATGTATGCAGTTTCTATTATAGATGGACAAGATCGTGCGAGACCGTCCTGCGGGGTACAAGACGTTGGGGGGGACGAGGTTCTCTAGATGTTAGCGGGGGCGGTTGCATTTGTTTCCCTTCCCCGCTGCACAAACCTACCAATTAAAGCCCATCAATAATAAATAGCAAAAATTCAATTAAAATGGCACGTACGTCACACGTAACACGGTATAAATTGTTCGAAATTTCATCACAAATTCAATCGGAGTTCATTTGCGAGAGCCAATCAGTTGGCAAAAAAAAACGTCAAGCGGTGAACTATCGGATTATTATTGAGGGTTCTATATATGTTGTACTATACATACTAAAATAAAATTGCATCTACCTTCATTGTATGTTTTGATTAAGTCTCATAATACCCAGTAATTTCATTGAATCCTTCACTGTCTGAGTGGTAGAGCCTCGCTGTAGACAGTTTTGTCTACAGCAAGATTGGGCCGGCTGGTCCGGGTCGTTGTTACCATTGTCTCACAGATAACCGGCGTAAAGTAGCAGCTTGCTGCTGCGATTCGTACGGTTAGTGATATATCCGGAGGCCGAAATCCCCCTCCCCTTCCCAATCTCTTACTTATCCCTTTCCTTTAAGGTCGGCAACGCGCTCATGATTATTTTAGTATTGTGCGCGTACATGGGTGGAGACCACTTACCATCAGGTGACCCACTTGCTCGTTTGCCGGCCTATACTAAAAAAACACAACAGTGCTAGCATCACTAGCATACTGCTGCTTGGCGGCAATAGACAAAGCTTGATACCAACCCAGACGGCATCTCGCATGCGAGGGACCTCGATGTATGGAGAGAAAACGAAAACTTTCATCGTTTAGGAAATCTATTAAAACTTGTTCTAGGCCTACAGTGCTTAGTGATTTAAAATTATGTATTATTTATTTTCTGTTTTATTATTATAATTAATGATGCAACTTGGCTTGCGGCCGACTCGCTTTGTCATTCAGGCTAATACACAATTGGTTTAAACTCCACATTAACGAAGGATCCCCACAGTGAGCAAATAGTAAGCCGATCTGCATTGAGATTAATCGGTAAAATCAACACAGACCGAGCCCCGGTGTCGATTTATTCGTACTACCATTATGTACGTGATTTTGCGCCCTTGCATGTTGAAATCTACATAAGAAGACACTACATGCTAATTAAAGTGAAGCGATTATCTCGAAATCTATATCACTATATTCTAAAAAAAGTAACTGGCGCCGCCGCCGCTGCCAAAAGCTCGTCACGCTATCTCCTCCGAAACCGCTGGGGGTATGGGGTCGAGACCGATACCAATCGATGCAGAATAATGTGGGGAAGAAAGTAAGATATGTCTCATATTCGTCGGACTTTAAGTTTTTTTGTTTATTTTATGTTTTGTGGAAAAACATGGACAAAGCCCAAAGTATATAAAAGCGAAATACCACTGACTCACTGACTGATTCATCACGATTTCTCCAAAACTACTAAAGATAGGATCATGAAGTCAGATGATAGTTTCTGTAATGTAGGGCCCGTAAGAAAGGATTTTTGGAAATTTACGTTTTAAGGGTATAAAGGGAGGTTGAAATTTGTATGAACCTTTTTTATGCAACGGAATATAACTGTAAAATTAAGCACAAATATTGCTTATTAAGAATTATGAGACGCTTATTTCACATTTTACGCGGGTGGAGCCGCGGGTAACAGCTTGTCACAATATGTATTTCTGTTATTTTAAACAATATAATAAACAAACAATACATAAATAAGTAATATTCGCCACACATGAACATTCACAATAACAGAAGAATTTAGGGTACGACCGACCTTAAAGGAAAGGAATAAGGGTTGGTGGACCAAGGGGAGGAATTTGGGCCTCCGGATATCTCTTCATTGCATCGTACAATACGCAACAGCAACTACTTCACGTCGGTTTTCTGTTTGACAGTGATAACAGACCGGTCGAGCCGGCGTATTAAGACTGTAGAGTATAGACAAAACTACAGCGTGGCGCTACCACTAACAAAAGTACTATTTACATCTCGTCCTATGGCTCGGGGTGACGAGCGTAGTCCAGTGCCATGCAGTGCTTTGTAATTAAACAGACTAATATAAAAACATTTTTGAAGTCAGTTGAAAATATAGGTTTCCTCACAAATAATGACTTAGCCATCGAAATAATATAGGCATAGCATAACTGTCAGTAGAATATAAATTGCATAGGCATTTGCATTCTTTTTTTGTAGTAAACAATAAAATATAATCCAATTTGAAAAAAATCAACCCCTAACTATCCACCCCTGTAATGTAATACATTAATCATGACGTCAGGTAAGCGCGGGATGATTAAGATTTGCCTTTAATTACGGTTTCCAATTACTGCATCCAATATTTATGTATCTACGATTATTGCTATATATTAGGAGTAAGAGAAAAGCTTTCGAAAACTGAGAGAGATGGTAGTGCTGGTGTTTTTTTTTTATTAGCTTGACTGACGAGACGACCAGGTCGTCGCCTGATGGTAAGCGCCACGCTTGCTCATAAAGAGAAACAAAACCACCCAGAACTTTGAACTACAAATACATTGGACTGCTCTCGTCACCCCGACACATAAGAAGTTAAGTCTCATAATTATGTGGTATTGTATCTGTTAATAGGCAGGCGTGGCAGGTCAGGCATTACCAATAAACAAGCAACCCGCTCGTTTCGTCACTCAGGGTATTCAGGTTTGGTTCCGTTAGCACTCGTTTGATATGGAAGCCTAAAACCAAACAAAGAAGCCCAATTCTTTCTCACTGACCTATAGATATTAAACAGTATATATTGTACCTATTTGTTATTAAAGATATCAAAACAGGCCATACGTGGTCCAATGACGACGCAAGGTCGCTTAAGTGCAATAGATTGCACCGATGATCTCACAGATCCAATCTTTCTATAATTTGAATATCAACTATAATTATATGATTTCATAGCTTTTATTTACCACGTGGTAGGTGTTTTTATTATTCCGGTGACTACAATGGATCTTTTTTTTACTGCATAGGCCACCAATCGAGCCAGTGGGACACCTGATGGTAAGTGATCCCCACCGCCCATGTACGGCCACAATACTAAAATAATCATGGGTGCGTTGCTGACCAGGGAAAGGTATAATTAAGGGATTGGGAAGGGCAGGGTATTTGGGCCTCCGGATATCTCCCTCACCGTACGAAACTACTACTTTACGTTAGTTTTCTATGAGACAGTGGTAACAACCTGGACGAGCCGGCCCATTCATGCTGTAGACAGTTTTGTCTACAGCATGGCTTTACCACTCTGAAATCTGTTCTAATGGTATACAATGCAATTCAAATATAAACTCGGTCATTGAGATACATTATTAATACTAGCCCTGTATTATACATTGCTGGGCACGGGCCTCCTCTACTGAATGAGAGAGGTTAGGCCTTAGTCCACCACGCTGGCCTAATACGGGTTGGCAGACTTCACATTCCTTTGAAATTCTTAAAGAACTTCTCAGATATGCAGGTTTCCTCACGATGTTTCCTTCACCGTTAAAACAAGCGATAATTAATACACACGTAACTTAGAAAAGTCAGAGGTGTATGCTCTTGGGGCTGGTTTCGAACCTGCGACTTTCGTCTCGACAGTCCGTACCACTCCCCGCTGAACTATTGCTGCTATTGAGTATTATAGACATATTGAGAGACATTGCGTCCCCCGAATACCGGCCTGACATTTCGCAATAGGCTGTTTGTGTTGGTGCCACCGCTTTGTCAATTTCGCCAAGCAGTGCAGTGCAGTGCATTTTTTTTTATTGCTATTTTAATAATTGACATTGGCGAAATCATCGAAAATCGGGGCCATAATCTAAAAATAGAATAAAAGAATAGTGACAATATCCTTGGCGCAGTGGGCACAAGTAGCTGGCTGTGCAACGAGAGACTGCGGGTTCGATTCCCGCACCGTAATGAAATGTTTGTGCAATCCACAAATATTTGTTTCGGGCCTGCGTGTTTTCTCCCCAGGGGGGAAGCCGCCACTGCGAGTGGTATAATGGCAGGTGGAAGAAGTTTTTTTTACCAGTTGCTTGGTATTTTTTTATTCTGTCACGGCAAAGTGACTACACTGCACCATACTCGACAAGTTATGTCGAAAGAAGAGATCAAGTAGAGAAAACAGTACTTTCACCTTCTCATCATGGTATTATCTCTACGTACCCTGTCATTACGACCTAATTGTAGCGAATGTTGACAGTTTTAGCCTAGGAGGCCAATTCTCGTAATTTTAAATGTTCAAAATATCATTCCGATCTAGTCTCAGCGTCAAGAAAGTTGCAAATGGCATTCTTTTAAACCAATAAGCAACGCCATGTTACATTTGCTAATCCTGCTGGTAACTGAACCCAGTATCGCATTGTACCTACATAAAACGTTGCTAAAGCTATACATAGCTACGAGAACACATCAAGCAAATTGAACAAATTATCCAAAATTAATTAAACCGATTCGTTCTGAATGACTTTTCGTCCTACATGCGGACATTTCGATCAACATTTATCACAAAAGGACACGACTGTCTCGATCATGCATCATAAAATAATAATTAAGCTTAATTGTATGCTCAAATATAGGTTTAGATCATACTAAACTGTATAATAGACCATTAGACCTGTACGCCTAGTACGAGTTACAAATACGTTCAAAGTTTTCCAATTCTTGGAGTTGGATCTCCGGCTTTCTGCATGAGCGTAGAATGCGTGTCCTTGTTGAAGGGCATGCTTCTCAGCTCATGTCAGTTAATGCCGGGGTCCCACAAGGCTCGGTGCTTTCGCCCACCTTGTTTATTCTGCATATCAATGATATGTTATCACTTGGTAACATTCATTGCTAAGCAGATGACAGCACAGTGCATGGGCGTTACTGCAGTAAGCCCACTGGTAGCCGGGGAGTCACTGAGGGGCAGCGAGAAAATCTTGTCATTGAGCTTAACCGGACCTTGGATCTCATTTCAGAATGGGGTACTAAGAATCTGGTTGAATTCAATGCCAAGAAAGCTCAGGTGTGCGCGTTCACGTGCAAAAAATCCCCGTTCTCTCCCCTCCCCAATCTTCAGGGTATCCCGCTCGCAATGCGGAATAGCCTAAGTATCCTAGGCATGGATATTTGCTGCGATCTGAATCCAAGGAACCACATCGAGGGCGTAATATCCGCCACTTCACGCAGGGTCGGAATCCTGAACAAGGTGCGTAGGTTTTTTACTCCCGGTCAGCTTTACCGCTTATACAAAGCGCAGGCACGGCCGGGTGTGGAATACTGTTTGCACCTTTGGGACGGTTCCGGCAAGTACTTACTCGATGCCTTGGACGGATTGCAGCGACCGTCTGTTCGCATTGTGAATGATGCAGACGTTACTAAGAACTTAGAGCCGCTGCAATTGCGTAGGGACATTGCCTCACAGCTTTTTTTATTGTCTGTATCACGGTGAATGCTCTGAAGAGTTGTTTGACCTTATCCCATCCTCACCTTTCCTTAACAGAACCACGCGTGCTGGCGTTACGGCACCACAGCTTCGTGGTCTCTTCCATCTCGGCTAGAACTAAAAAGTTCGCAAAATCTTACTTCTGCCGGACCATCAAGCTGTGGAATAGTTTGCCGGCACACGTGTTCCCTCCTTCCTATGATATGGGGTCCTATAAACGGAGTGTGAAGAAGCAATTAGGCAGGCCGGCATAATTTTGCCGACCTACGATAGACACATCGTCTGTCGTTGGTCGACAGTATTCTTGGATTGCGCTGCACTTAACATCAGGTGTAGCTTAGTCACTTTGCCGTGCCCGTATAAAAAAAAAAAAAAATCGTATAAAAGTACTATCGTCGAAGTGTCAAATTAGTAATTCAAACGGTAATAAAGGAAATAATCGCTCGAAAACTAATTTAATATTTGAGTAATATGAAATGTAATTAACCATTTTATTAATTTTAATTCATCATAGTTCCCACTAGTGGCTACTAATACTTGACGTATGGAGAGAAAACGAAAACTTTCATCGTTTAGGAAAACTATTATAACTTATACTGGGCCTACAGAGGGGCCAGCACGATTAACTTGCGAGAACGTATTCGTATCGAAATGTCAAAAAATTGCTTGAACCTTCATACAAATACTAGAGTTCTCAATTCGAATACTTATTCGTAAGTTGTTCGTGCTCCCCCCCCTGTTGTTGGCACGGTGGCGCAGTTGTAATGCGAACGCGTTACGACTGAGGCTGACGCTCACAGACGGTCTCAGGTTCGATACCCGGCTCGGGTAAAAGTGATATTGGGTTTTTCTATTACGAAATGCTCAGTATCAGCCCGGAGTCTGGAATTTGTGTCCGGTATGGCGATAGGCTCGCCACCTATTACATCATGGAGATACGCTCGGTGAAATGTGGGTGTACTAGTTACACCTCTGCCTACCCCTACAGGGATTACAGGCGTGAGTGCGTATGTGTAATTATCTTCACTCTTCAGGTGTAATTAGTCTTATGTATCTATGGTCTTACAATCAAACATTACTTCATTGACAGCTTGCTTAGATAGAAAAACCGTGGTGTCCAGGATTCAAAGCTTTTAATTCGATAAATCACTCGTAATTTGTTCAGGATTGGAATTGGGCCAGATGTGGTTAAAGGCTCGGCTCTTATCATATTATTGAATGAAAATAAGCTCGGCGAAACGTTGGTGCTCTAATTGCACCTCTGCTTACCCCTCAGTGGATACAGGCGTGAGCTTATAAATTAGTCTTACAAGGAAAGGTCATAAAATATTACATTTAGTAATGGGTACGTCAGTTGTTGATTGTATTGTTTTACGATTAGTAATAATCTGCATTAATATTTCAGACACCGGGTTGATGCTAAGCATTTCATGATAAAAAATCCGATTATCACTTTACCCGACCCGGGGATCGAACCCGAGACCTCAGCATCAGCCTCAGTCGTTACGCGTACGCATTACTACTGCGCCACCGAGGCAGATAATTACACATTAATTTAAATAGTGTGATTGATCCGCTCCGTGACCGATCTCAACTCGTGATCATATATTAAGGATCCCGTCCCACGGGTACAGGAATTAATGCATCATGCAGCTATGGGAACGGAGCGAACGATAAGAGACTAGCGGGAATAGGGTAGTTGACTACATTTTTTTTATTATTTAAATCAATAAGTTACGTTGCTCAAAATCTATTGTAGAAAGAATTTTATAAATCGGACCAAAAATGAATAACTTAGACGCTATTCAAATCCTGTAGAAGGCGTAATTGTCAAATGACAGACGACGCAAACTTTGACGTCACTGTGTAAAATGTTCATTATTGTGCACGCGTGCAAGCGAGATAGTGAGATATCCCTACTACGCACACACTTTTCCTCATATCTAAACCAATTTTGATTGCGTTTTAATAAAAGGGTTTCCTTTGTGTATCATTTTCTGTTACTTATAAAATAATGTATAAAATTCAATATAGGAAACTACCCTATTGTAATAATACGAATCATGAATACAGACTTCGTACAATATTACTCACACCTTTATCCCCGAAGAGGTAGGCAGAGGTACAACTAGTAGTGCATCCACATTTCCCGAGCATTGTCACCGTTCCATGATGTGATAGACCGCGAGTCTATCGCCATACGAGACACTTAAAGCAACCCAGGCATTCATATTTCTCTCCGAGTTTTCCTATGATCTCAAACTTATAAAAAACTTAAAAACACAAAGCGGTGGTACCAACCCAGACGGCCTCTCGCATACCAAGAGAGGGACCTCCCGCCTAGAGTACAAGGGACCTGCCACCTAGAGCAGTGACTAGAGTGGGTTCCGTGGAAAAGTCACTAGGGTTCTGAGATTTTTAGTTACATTTGAGAGGTAGAGCCACGCAGTAGACAATTTTGTCTACAGTATGAATGGGCCGGCTCATTACCACTGTCTCACAGAAAACTGGCGTAAAGTAGCAGCTTGCTGCAGCGTTTCGTACGGTGAGTGAGATATCCGGAGGCCCAAATTCCCTTCCCGTTCCCAATCCCTTTTCTTTAAGGTCGGCAACGCGCCGATGATTATTTTAGCATTGTGGGCGTACATGGGCGGTGGAGATCACTTATCATCGGTCACCTGATGCACTTGCTCGTTTGCCGGCCGTATGGGATTTTTTATATAAAAAAAAATTGTCACCGACTTGCGGCGAATCACAATATATCGACCACATTGAAGATGGAATCATACACGGATTAAATGCTTCTAATATATGTGTTCATATCATGTAAGGTAATTATCGTTTAATGTATGGTTCCTTAAGATGAAAGGCATCTGTTGAGAGAGTGCACGGTGGAGTGTCAGTGCCAACTTTAATGTATGGAACTGAAAGTTGGGTGTGGCATAAAAAGAATGAAAGTCGTATAAATGCAGTAGAAATGAGACCTCTGAGAAGTATGTGTGGTGTAACTATGAGAGATAGAGTAAGAGATAGTGAGGTGAAAGAGAAGTGTGGTGTGAGAGAGGATGTAGTGATGAAGATTGAGAAAGGAATACTGAGATGGTTTGAGCATGTAGAGAGGATGGATGAAAGAAGATTGACGAAACAAAAATACATGGCAAGTGTGAATGGTACAGTTAGTAGGGGAAGACCTCGGCGAACTTTCATAGATCAAGTTGGAGATATTCTCGAGAAAGGTCAGGTCAGGAGTACCCTAAATCGACGTGCATGTGTGAAAAATGTAATGAGAGTGAAGGAGGCCAAAGAGGTATGCAAGGATCGTAGCAACTGGAAATCCGTTGTCTCTGCCTACCCTATGGGAAACAGGCGTGAATCCATGTATGTATGTATTTGTTGAGCGTTCCGTAGCTTTAAAAGTTCGCGAACCTAGAATACGAGGGACCTTCCACACTTCGACAGCCTCCGTGGCGCAGCGGGCGAGTAGCCGGTTGCGAAGCGTGAGGCAGTGGGTTCGATTCCCGCACCTAGACAAATGTTTGTCTGATTCACAAATACTTGTCATGGGTCTGGGTGTTGTGGGACCGCAAGTCCCTCGTAGTTCTTGATACCCACGATACAGGTTTACCTAGTGTGTGACTGTTCGGCGTATTTATTTATTTATTTAATATCTAGTAGTATATAATTCACCGCCCCCTCTTCCTCTCTTCCTTGATCCCCCAGCCGATCCTTCCTCACATGCCCCCGGCTCCGGGTCGTGAAGTAGATGGATTACCCCGCAGAGCGTTTGTTGTACCCTTTACTATAACTTAACAGTCGCCCAGTGCCTAGTTTCAATTGAAAAATCTTGCCAAACTGATGAGCTTGGGTGCAACTAATAAGAGTTTAATAGTTCGTATTTTAATTATAGCAGTGATAGCTCAGCGGGGAGTGGTACGGACTATGGAGACGAAAGTCGCAGGTTCGAGACCAGCCCCAAGGGCATACACCTCTGACTTTTCTAAGTTAAGTGTGTATTAATTGTTAATTATCACTTGCTTTAATGGTGAAGGAAACATCGTAATGAAACCTGCATACCTGAGAAGTTTTTCATAAGATTTTCGAAGGTATGTTAAGTCTGCCAAACCGCATTAGGCTAGCGTGGTGGACTAAGGCCTAACCCCTCTCATTCAGTAGAGGAGGCCCGTGCCCAGCAGTGGGACGTATATAATACAGGGCTAGTATTATTATTATATTATTTTTATTAAATTTAATAACATATTGTTAGAAGTTATCCCCAGACCCGAAACATATATATTTGTGGATCACATAAACATTTCGTCTCGATGCAGAAATCGAACCCGTGGCATCTCGCTTCACAGCCGGCTACTAGCCAACTGCGCCACAGAGGCTGTCATGCTAAGAAGATTTATTATTTAATAAAACAACACTATGGTAATCACTTTGACCCATAGTTTATTGGTCACTTTCACAATGTTACTGCTTTACAGACCACAACCACATGTCAGGATTATCCTCTAGAGCCCGCTCTCTAATTAATTATAACTAAGACTCAACTAGAAATGAATAGCAAACCAGCAGAGTTACCGCGTGTTGAACTCTTGGACTATTGAGTATCAACTGAGCACTTACATTTTCAATACATTTATTTTATTTTAGCCATCTAAAGAATACTCAATTTTATCACAATGAAATAGTCTACAGCACGTAGGGATAAAGTAGTTATTTAGAATATTTAAAATCGGATGAGTAATTCCAGAGATAGTACAAGGTCCTTCGTATATGCGAGGAGCCGTCGGAGTTGGTACCTCAGCGTTGTTTATTTTTCTCGCCAAATATCAATGCTGGCAGTGTGTAAGCATTTTTGTGTTTCGGTTTAAAGACATTGAAGCAAGTGAAATTACTGGGAATTATGAGACTTATGTCTCGCGGTGACAAACGCAGTATAGTGCCATGCAGTGCTTTATAATTCAATGCCCTATGTAGCGTTGTGTCTGTTAATGGTCAAGCGTGACTCTTACCATCATGCGAGCGACCTGCTCGTTGTGCCATTCAGGTTAGTAAAAAAAAGATTACCCTACAAACAAACTCACAAATTTCATAACTTTATAATATTAGTGTCAATAAGCTGCCAGTTAAGATTGCGAATAGATGTCCGATTGCTTCCTCTGATAGTCGGATTAAATAGGGTAGTTGACTAGATTTTTTTTATTATTTAAATCAATAAGTTATGTTACTCAAAATCTATTGCAGATTTTTTTTTATAAATCGGACCAAAAATAAATAAGATAGAAGCCATTCAAATCCTGTAGAAGGGGTAAATGTCAAATGACAGGCGATGCAACCTTTGACGTCACTGTGTAAAATGTTCATTATAGTGCACGCGTGCAAGCGAGATAGTGAGATATCCCTACTACGCACCCACTTTTCCTCATACCAACATTTAAAGTCATAACTGCGGGCACATTTCTGAACCAATTTTGATTGTGTTTTAATAAAAGGGTTTCTTTCATAATAATAATGTATAAAATTCAATATAGGAAACTACCCTATTACGGATGGCACTCATGCCATATATTTTGATATATCAATACACATCCAAACGTCACTCGGATCAGACACCCGAGTGGGAACAGCGTCCGATTGTGTGAAGGCTCTTCAGGTCACAAAAGCCGGACGTATAAATAATGAATAGTCAAAAGAAAAGAAAGTCTGTTCAGATGGTTGGAAGCATATTGAACGTCTACTCGCAGCCTAACCGTCCAAATAATGCCAACAATTTAAACCTAAACGTTACTGTAATCCAATTTTAAAATGGTCACAGATTAAAGCAAGCGTACGGAAGAGACATGGTCAAACCTGCATCAAAAAAGCCTGTCGTGTACGTTCAAACAAAATAATTTTAAGAACTATATAACCATAGTGATTTCTTAGGTTTACGCGAATATTACACATTGAAATAAAACTAGTTTATACGGATTTTATCGCGGTTTAATTTTTTATTTTAGTCCCGACGTTTCGAAAGCTTTTCAGCCTTCGTGGTCACGGGAGAGACTGAGGTGTAGGTCGTCTCGAAAAGTTAATGTTACAATGGCTACCTTCATTTTAAAATTATAATAAAAACTAAACCGCGATAAAATCCGTATAAACTAGTTTTATTTCAACTATATAACCATTTAATAAGTGTATCAGAGCACATCGTCGGATGAATAACATTGTACTATTTCAAACATTGCAAGAAGCGCCCAGAAAAATGTTGGACGCGTTCACACCGGCAGTATTTACTGACGGTTGGATTGATGTGGTAAATTTTGAATGGATTTGAAGATGGTCTGATATTATATATATATAATATTAGCTTTTGATCGCGGCTCCACCCGCGTCCTTCGCCAGAAAATAATCTATATTCTTGCCAAATATCATTAAAATCCGTTCAGCCGTTTAACCATGAAAACGTAACAGACAGACTTTACTTCGCTACTTACTTTCGCATTTATAATATTAGTATGTACGTTGCGTGTCTCATGACGGCAATCAAATTTTTTCTTTTTATATTTCTTTTGACTTTAAACTGCATCTTAAGACCATCTTAAGACGTGATAAAAGAAGTTGATCAAAGTTCATGAAAAAACGGTTACGGTGTAGAAGACAGCGTCCTGTGATTGCTGAAGTCCATGGGCAACGGATCGCTTGCCATCAGGCGAGCCGCACGCTCGTCTGTTTACCTGGATATTAAAAAAACATTCAATGATCTCTCATTAAAGACGAAACAAACAAACTCACGTTCAACATTATAATTATTACAATAAAAATATGAATGCCATCGGCAGCCTCCGTGGCGGTTGTTAGGCGAGAGGCCGCTGATTTGATTCCCGCACCGAGCCAAAAAAAAGTGTGATCCACAAATATTTGTTTCAGGGTATTTTCTCCCTATAGAGAGGTTGACGTCAGACAGGCGGCCGGTCGTAAAAACTACAAGCCAAATCATTCTGTAACATGTGTTAAAAAGCATGTTGCGCCGACCCCACTGCGAGTGGGATGAGGGCAGATGGAAGAAGAACAGTATGCATGCAATACTGTATGTATTAATTAAGATAACTCCTTCATTATACGTTAGATGTGCATAATTGATTATAAGAAATGTTCTTGACTACCGCACTTTGTCCACTGTCGTGTCTCATTTCTAAGAACTATGCATCTATTTACAGTATTTGGATAAAACGAGAGCATAGAATAATGACTTGTAATTATACTGGAGTTCATAAATTATTTTTATAACCGGTAAACCATTAATACTTGTATTGACTTCTAGGTATGCGACAGGCTGTCTGAGTTGGTACCACCCGCTTTATCTATTTCTGCCATCAAGCCATCAAGGAGCAGTGTGTAAGCATACTTGTGTCAGTTTATTAAAGTAAGTGTAACTACTGGGCTTTATGAGACTTAACATCTTTTTTCTCTGGATGACGAGCGCAGTCGAGTGCCTAGTAGTATGCAGTTCTATGTAATTCAAAGATCTGTATGGTGTTGCTTCTGCTTATGAACAGGCTTGGCGCATACTCTCAGACGAGCAACCTGCTCACTTCGTCATTCAGACTAATAAAAAAAAAGATTATGTTTAATAGCTTTGTAATTGCGTTGATAGTCTCTTACTTTGCATTGCTTTCTTTGCCTTGATCATCTATCATTGTACCTAGTTGAGGTGATGCGTGATGAAACTGAGAATCCGGCATCTCCTGGACTCAAATCCGAAGTCGGGCACTCACAAATTTGATAGAGTGGTTAAGAGCACACATGAGTTGCTGGAATTGGAATTTGTGTCCGATATAACAGTAGCTGCCCACCTATCACGTAATGGGACGGAGATTAACTCGGGTGTGCTATACAGATAGCACACCAGTTGAGTCCATAGGTACAGACCTATGGACTCAACTTCATGGATGCATGTTATAAAAAAACGATATTTTTTTTATAGATTTTTCCCCGTCACCTGTAAATAATGCTTATTCAATAATGTTACAATATTTCTTCAGCGTGTAAACGAGCCCATTGCAAGAAGTGCCCGAGTAAAAGATTGTTGCTCTCAGCATTAACACTTGCTTTGGAAATTTAATTCAACTCGCAACTTCCACGCAAATCTGAACTCTACCACCCACACATAAAGCTAAAAACCTGATACAAGTTCATAAACTTACATTCTTTCATATCCTGCAAACCGCTGAATCATTGTGATGTGAAACAAAGACGGGTATAGTAGACGTTTTGTTCGTTATCATATGGTAAAGAGAGAGGGGTTTAGTTTTGTGAGTGCAGTGTTGAAACGTCTGGCTAATGCAGCGTCTGGCTGACGAAGATGGATCACCATGCTGCGGCCGGTTAGCTGTTGAATGAGTGCATACCACACCTCGAAGAAAAGAACAACTGAAGATAGTTTTGGTTAATAAAAACACAGTAATTAGTTTCATATATTATGTGTAACTAGTTACTGTAAAGTGAGTTGTTCTACATTTTTTGTGATGCTGAAATCATAGTTTTTGTTGGGCAGAGATTTGTTAATATGATTGTTATTAAGATTTAACAATGGAATTGTGTCTAGGTAGAGCGTTAGTTTTAGATGTAGAAGTTTTATACTGCGCTTTAATATACTGTCGTTTCATTGGTGTAATAGTAGCCTACTAAGGCTTAGACATATCGAGGTCCTGGATTCATTTTCGAGCAAACACAAATTGTTTTCGATACGAAAAATCACACAAGTTGTTCGGTGGTAGGCTTGTTATATCATGGGACGGAAATAAGTTTGGTGAAACGTGCTGTGTCATAAATGCTGTGCTTTGTAATTCAAAGTTTTTGTGGTTTACGAACAATCAATCAATCCAGAGATATACTCATTTAATCATTAGAACTAATAATAAAAAAGTGGGTTCAACACCAGTTACATATTTGCTTACCCTTTCGAGGATACAGACTTGTGCATGAATGTTTATTAAACAACTAGCTTTTGGTCGCGGCTCCGCCCGTGTGAAAAGTCTTTTCCGGGATAAAATGTCTATTTCCTAATCGAGGTCATGGTCTACCTGTGTGTCAAATTTCTGTTTAGCCGTTAAGGCGCGATTGACAAACAAAATTTCTTATTTATAATAGTTATTTTTTATTAGCTATAATGACGAGACGAGCAGGTCGCACGCCTGATGGTAAGCGCCACGCCTGCCTATAAACAGAAGCAACGCCACACAGAACTTTGAATTACAAAGCACTGCATGGCACTGGACAGCGCTCGTCACCCCGAGGCAAAAGTTAAGAGACTTAACGCTCATAGTAGAAAGATTGCAATAGTAATATTGTAGGTCCACTCGTATTCTGTTCGTTTGTTACTTTGATCAAATTATTGAAGTGAAAACTTCTTCAGCCGTTGGGCACTTTTTGGTAGGGGAAAATCTCGTGCGTTCGCGTCACCGACATGCTTATAGCAGTATATCTGTAGCTATACAGCTGACGTATTGTGCAATATTAGTGCTGTGTATATCTTTTGTGAAATTGAATGGATTTAGTGAAAAGATCAATGTTTATATGCACAGCATTGTTAAAATAGTGTTTTTGTTTGATTATTATTTGAATCGTTTAATTTTAGAATTATTGTGCAGTACAATAGTGAGTACTAAATAAATACACAAGGTTTTTTTTTTTATAGTATAGGCCGGCAAATGAGCAAGTGGGTCACCTGATGGTAAGCGATCTTCAAAGCCCATGTACGCCCACAATACAAAAGAATTATGGGCGCGTTGCCGACGTTAAAGGAAAGGGATAATAAGGGATTGGGAAGGGGAGGGGGATTTGGGCCTCCGGATATCTCACTTACCGTACGAAACACAGCAGCAAGCTGCTACTTTACGCCGGTTTTCTGTGAGACAGTGGTAACGACCCGGACGAGCCGACCCATTCATGCTGTAGACAAAATTGTCTACAGCGTGGCTCTACCACTCGTAAAATATTAATTAGTGTATTAATTAATTAGTTTATTAGTAATATTTTTAAGATAAAAAATAAATAACAGAAAATTGTTTTCAAACTTCTTTTTTTTTTTGACGTTTAAAAATTTTATATTATTTAAAAAAATACTATTCATAAATAATATGATTGTATATTATCTGTTATTTCAATTGAATTGTATTTATATTTTGTCATGATCTTGTACAGCCCGTAATATAAATTAATAATAAAAACCATATAAACACGCATATAATTGTTGCTCGGAGTGTCAATAGATGTGAAAACCAGATTGATGTTGATAATTTTAATACAAATATTATGAAATTTTAATACTAAAAGTTCTAAGTTTTCACTTCTATCGGCAGTCTCTATAACTGCCAATTTTTTTAAAACAATGTCGACGGAACTTATCTCGGTTTTTAGGTCACTCAGCTACGAACTCCGTCACGTAGCCGCGCAGTAGCCGACGGAAAACAGAAGATGGCGCATTCGATTTCATGATTTGAATGTTAGAGTATGTTTACAAAAAAACTTTTTTTATCATCGCAAAGTGAGGAGTCTACGCGTTATAGTAAATGTCGTGCAGTTTTTTTTATAGCATAGGCCGGCAAACGAGCAAGTCGGTCACCTGATGGTAACTAATCTCCACCGCCCATGTATACCCACAATACCAGCAGAATCATGGGCGCGTTGCCGACCGTATAGGAATAATTAAGGGATTGGGAAAGGGAGGGAGATTTGGGCCTCCGGATATCTTACTCACCGTACGAAACGCAGTAGCACGCCGCTACTTTACGTCTGTTTTCTGTGCGACAGTGATAACAACCCGGCTGAGCCGGCCCTGTAGACAAAATTTTCTACACTATGGCTCTACCACTCATAGTTAAAATATAATCTCAACCGTCTAGAGAAGTCGCATCCACAGGCAGAGTTACGCCGGCCTGAAGTAACTGGATATACACTGGTAGAGCCCAATTACGGTCAATCAACCGCAACTTAGTGTGCAATTTCTTTGTAAGGCACAGCCGGTCTAGTAGTATACATTAAAGTCTTTACAAATTTGTAATAACTTCTAAATATAACTTCAGGCCGGCATGATTTTGCAGACAGTCGAGGAACACAATGTCTCTTGATGGTGGATAATAATCATATTTGGACTGCACGGTACTTAAAATCAAATCGCCATGATGTGATTTAAAAGAAAATAGTACATACATACGCACTCACGCCTGTAAACCCCGAAGGGGTAACCAGTACACCCACATTTCGCCGAGCTTATTTCAGTCCTATGATGTGATAGGAGGCGAGATCTTATGTCTAGGGGACGGGGTGACGAGTCCAATGACATAAAGTGCTATGTAATTCAAAGTTTTGTGTTGCTTCTGTTTATAGGCAGGCGTGGCGCTTACCATCAGGCGAGAGGCCTGCTCGTTTTGTGATTTAGGCTAATAAAATAAATGTATATAGATGAATTTAGAACCTCCTTTTTAAGTCTGTTAAAAATCTTTACATATAGCAAATAACGTAGAACTTTAAAGACTTAGACCGACTTGCACGATGATCCTAAATCGAGATTTACCGCTAAACTTATTTACTTATGTTATATTTTCATACGATTTGACGTTTTTTAAACTAGTTTAGTAGGTTAAACACGATTTAGAATCGTCATGCAAGTGGGCCTTAAAGCTTAAGCAGAGTAATCGCATTCGTAGGTGTGCGAGCTACTTAAACAATCGTAGGGCCCCTCGTGTACGCATCCTAAAAACCTCACATAACCCGAAGTCAGCCGCGGTGTGAGTCATGAGCGATACGCAATAGGGTAGTTGACTAGATTTTTTTTATTATTTAAATTTATAAGTTACGTTACTCAAAATCTATTGCAGAAAGAATTTTATAAATCGGACCGAAAATAAATAAGTTAGAAGCCATTCAAATCCTGTAGTAGGGGTTGACAAATGACAGACGACGCAAATTTTGAAGTCACTGTATAAAATGTTTATTATGGTGCACGCGTGCAAGCGAGATAGTGAGATATCCCTACTACGCACCCACTTTTGCTCATACGAACATTTAAAGTCAAAACTGCGGGCACATTTCTAAACCAATTTTGATATTTAATAAAAGGGTTTCTTTTGCGTATCAAGTTCTGTTGTTTATATAATAAAGTATAAAATTCAATATAGGAAACTACCCCATTATATATATTGAAACTTATAATGGGGTGGGGTTACGTTGAATGTATGTTATTGAAATGGTTACAATAGTGATATATTCTGAAAAAGTCTTGTTAAAACAGTTTTAAAAAGTTGTGTCAATTAGGTGGATATTTATTGTTCATAGGTTCAATATTGATTAGAATATCAATCGGGTCGCCCCACATAATATCAAACCCACCATGAAACTATCATGAAGGAAGGCGGAGCCTGACATTAAGCCACGAATAAAGAAAGAAAGAATATGAAAAAGTATGGTTTTATTCCCTGGGAATTACACTATAATTTCATCAATTTTTAACAATGATTCATGACTTCGTTACAATCTTTACAACGCACCCATAATTCATTCGGTATTGTGGGCGTACATGGGTAGTGGATATCACTTACCATTAGGTGACCCACTTGCTCGTCTGCCGGCCTATGATAAAAAAAGTCTTTAGTGACGATATTTTATGTAACTATAACATAAAAATATAATATGAAATTACAAGCTATAAAATTTCAGTATTCATTTGACCCTAAATAATCGTGGATACAAATGCATCTGATTTTTCAAATAGCTCTACCAGTTTTCAATTGCATTCGTCGCTAAAACTCAACACTCGCGGCAAACCCCCGTCCGAAGGAAGCCTACGGGGTAGGGGAGACCGGTCGTCCTTGCAGCGACCACTTTCCGTTTTACTGGCCGTGGCCTATCGAGCCTACCGCCTAGTGCTAGCGTGTTTTCAGACATATAAACTTGTTTTAAATGCCTTTTGTTTCTTGAACGCGGAAGTATTATAATTTTAATATAGAAGGGATGATTTTTATGAACATAAAACATAAGCCCACAGTTGTGTCGCCGAAAGGTTAGGCAGAAGAACAAATAATAAGTACACAGCCTGCCGAGCTTATTTTCTACCTAGTCAAGCTAATTAAATGGATGTAATATAATTGTACATTTACAATATTGATGAGGCTACTTAAATAGCTTAAGATTTTAATGCTATCACGGACTGTGATAGTCACTTGTATTCATGCTTATTGATTGGTCCTATTTAAAGTAATTCTGACTTACCGACATTTATGGAGCTACATACATAGTCGAACCTTATCGCGAGTTTCATGCCATGACCCGTGTATAGAGTCACTTGTCTCTAAATAGTCGGGTTAATTGAGTGGCTGTGTTTAAAATAATTGCAACTTTACAATATTGATGAAGCTACATAAATAGTCGAAGCTCATCACAACTTTCATGCTAATATGGCCCGTCTCTAGAGTCACTTGTCTCTACCTAGTCGGGCTAATTGAGTGGCTGTGTTTAAACATTTGCAACTCTACAATATTGATGAAGCTACATAAATAGTCGAAGCTCATCACAACTTTCATGCTAATATGGCCCGTCTCTACAGTCACTTGACTCTAGCTAGTCGGGCTAATTGAGTGGCTGTGTTTAAAGTAATTGACGGTACCGAGTAATAATTGCGCATTTCGGGTGAGCCGCCGACACGATGTTATTATGTTCACTGTACGATTTCAAGTTGGGTTTGTGTGGACATGACTAGATATTTTTTAATTTGTGATGCGAGTTGATAGAACTTTCTAACACGTTAATGATAATACATAGAGTATTGAAATAAAACAAGTTTATACGGATTTTATCGCGGTTTAATTTATATTTTAGTCCCGACGTTTCGAAAGCTTTTCAGCCTTTGTGGTCACGGGAGAGAAAAAAATCCGTATAAACTAGTTTTATTTCAATGTCTAATATTCGCGTAAACCTAAGAAATCACTAAATACATAGAGTATTTGTATTCGAATTTTCAAGTAATCTTGAATGTCGATATACTGTTTAGTTGATCACCTATTTCTCTAATATGATTATAATTTTAGCATCTACCTTCTATATGCACCTTTACACCATCTCACCAGCTGGTGGAGCACGCCTCTAGCATGAAGTCTGTTTTTAAGAATTTTAAAATTGTTTTTATAAGGGCCCATTCTTTCCTAACAAAACTGCCTTCCTTCCTAACAAAGCTGGCAGTAAAAAATTAGCAAAATCGTAACATTTTAGGGGCACAATAAATATTTTGAATTTTTAAAGTAAAATTCATAAACAACATAAACTTAGATTCTGCTCTTCTGTGGATTCTTTTAAGTACTACTACTATCCTCTAAAATTGTGATTATGTAATTTCAAATCTATAAAAGATAACCAAATCAAAGAATCTAAGAAATGAAAATTAATTTAACATTAACTTTTCGAGAGACGACCTACACCTCAGTCTCTCCCGTGACCACTAAGGCTGAAAAGCTTTCGAAACGTCGGGACTAAAATAAAAATTAAACCGCGATAAAATCTGTATAAACTATTTTTATTTCAATGAGAATCAGTCAATAAGTGTATTGTCGTATCCATACTAAAACAGTTTCTGTTACATTGTACACGTCTTGATCGTATTGTGTTTACATATGTGAGTGCGTCAAGTAGCCGTACTCCATACGACACTTTGGAAAGAGGTAAACAATAACTTCAAGCTTAACATTTCAAACAAGTAAACAGGTATTACCCATAATATAAAATCTGCGATAAAATCCGTATAAACTAGTTTTATTTCAATGTGTAATATTTCCGTAAACACAAGGAATCACTAGGTATTACCCACTTTATAAAAATAGATTGGCAGCATTCTACCTATATTTCTGAAATCATATTGATTTAACTGAATATTGATTTAGAAATGTTGTTTCCGAAAGCGCGGAAATAGCGATTG
Organism: Mimas tiliae; assembly: GCA_905332985.1. NCBI lineage: Eukaryota > Metazoa > Arthropoda > Insecta > Lepidoptera > Sphingidae > Mimas > Mimas tiliae. The sequence goes on from HG995249.1 coordinate 2,958,345, forward strand.
TAAATCAATATTCATGTAATTCTATTAAGCATACTATTTAAAAATGCATTGCATGCATTGCTTACGGCTATAAAACTAAATTGTCTTTATTAGTGAGTAATGGTTACGATCCAGAGCCTATAATATCTCAAATCACAGCTAAATTATAGATATCGAAACGATCGACGTCTGTTGAAAAGTGTGTATAAAATTAGGTATAAGTAAAATAATAGTATACTTACATTATTTATTGGTAATTTATGCATTTCTCTATATATTATATTTTTACTAGTCCTGTAATGTGGGTTGGCAGACTTCACATACCTTTGAAATTCTTATGAAGAACTTCTCACGTCTGCAGGTTTCTCCTATGTTTCCTTCATCGTTAAAGCAAGCGATGATTAAGCCATATTTTTACAGTTTTTCGTAGTTTTCGAAAAATTCTATCAATTCTGATCTATGATCAATACTCACCAACACTAATATTGTTTTAAATACAACTTAAAATATAGTTAAATTTTAAAACTCGGTCCAAATTCTCCACCATGGGTGCACGTACTCGAGTGCTATCGTACTCTCGATCCAGTTACTGACCTCTTTTCGCTCGTTGCCGTCGTTTTTTCCTTAATTTTTTCTCTCACTCTCGCCTAATAGAAGAACATTTGTAACACTAATACACTACTACTAATGCATATCATTACGTTGAGTGGATTTTGTTACGCGATGGTTCGTTGAGTCGTGAGTTAAGGTTCAAATCTAAAATACGAACATTTTTATTCTTTTTATTTTTCGAACACCTTGTAAAACATTCATTGGAGTATTTCATGTATTTCATTTCATATAAATGGTTTAATTACAAATAGCCACCGCATGCTAAAAAAAAGTATATTAAAAAAGACAAAATCATAGTATAGTATGTATCAGTGTAGTATTAAGCGACCAGCTCGTTTCGACATTGAGTGGCATTTGTCTACAGCATGAATGGGCCGGCACGACCACCACTGTCGCACAGAAAACCGATATAAACTAGCAGCTTGCGTTTCGTACAATGAGTGAGATATCCGAAGGCCCAAATCCCCTTCTCTATCCCTTATCAATTAATATTTCCTTTAAGGTCCGTGATTGTGGATATTCATGGACGGTAGAGATCACTTACCATCAGATGACCCACTTGCTCGTTTGTCGTCCTCTCATATAAAAAGTATAATTATTTTTAAGAACTATTTGATTACACTCCTTCTACGTACCCTTATCCCACTCGCAGTGGGGTCGGCGCAACATGCTTTTTAACACATGGTACAGAATGATTTGGCCTGTAGTTTTTATGACCGCCTACCTGACATCAACTTCTCTGAGGAGAAAACGCCCACCTGAAATAAATATTTGTGGATCACACAAACATTTTGTCTCGGTGTGGGAATCGAACCCGCGGCTTCTCGCTTTACAGTCGGCTACTCGCCCAATGCGCCGCGGATGCTTTCTATCTAACTATTTGATGTAGACTACCTTTCTAATTTAAACATTATTTAAAAATCTGAAAAGCCGCTAAACCAAATTGGCACCAACGAAACACAACCACCCAATTTTGTGTTGCTTCAACAACTTAAATCACGAGAAATTGAGTGTAATCTGCGATATTGAAATTTGAAGACGTAATGTAAGATTTTTTAAATTATTTTTAGCTACGAAACGAGCAGGTCCCTCGTCTGATGGTAAGCGCCACGCCTGTCCATAAACAGAAGCAACGCCACTCAGAATTTTGATTGTCAAAGCACTGCATTGCATTGGACAGCGCTCGTCACCCCGAGACATGAGTTGTTAAGTCATAATGCCCAGTGATTTCACTGGCTTTAATGTCCTTCAAACCGGAACACAACAGTGCTTACACACTGTTGCTTGGCGACAGAAATAGACAAAGCGGTGGTACCAACCCAGACGACCTCTCGCATATGAGAGAGCTGCCACCTTGTAATTTGTAAATCACCTTATAGTATAATTTGGAACTTAAAAGCAGTAATCCTATAGTATGGGCTAAATATATATTTAAGTAGACGTTTAGAGTGGTCGAGCGACGCTGTAGACACTTTTTTCTACAGCATGAATGGGCCGGCTCCTCCGGGTCGTTACCACTGTCTCATAGAAAACCGGCGTGAAGTAGCAGCTTGGTGCTGCGTTTCGTACGGTGAGTGAGATATCCGGAGGCCCAAATCCCCCTCCCATTCCCAATCCCTTAATTATCCCTTTCCTTTAAGGCCGGCAACGCGCCCATAATTCTTTTGGTATTTTGGGCGTACATAGGCGGTGGAGATCACTTACCATCAGGTGACCCATTTGATCGTTTGTCGGCCTATGCTATAAAAAAAGTAGACGTTCAAACATCTTCAGTGGGTGCAAAAAAATATTCTCATAAATCTGTAAGCAAATATTTATATTCGTACTGGAATCCCACAAGATTTTTAAAAATAAGTAAATACATATAAAACAAGAGGGTTGAAAGTTAGAGGTACAAACTTCAAATCTGTTATTAGGACAGCATCCCATCATATCTGGTACCGAAACAAAATAAATAGCGTGAAAATTGATAGCCTCCGTGGCGTAGTGGGCGAGTAGCCGGCTGCGAAGCGTGAGGCCGTTGGTTCGATTCCCGCAACGCTACAAATGTTGGTGTTATCCACAAATTTTTGTTTCGGGTCTGGGTGTTGTGGGACTGCATGTCCCTCGTTACAGGTTTACCTAGTGTGAGGGACTATGTGAGTGACTTTTGGGATTTTTATTATTATCACATATTTTTAATAAATTTGGTAAAATAAAAAATCATATAATGACTGCCTCAGTGGCGCAGTTGTAATGCGTACGCGTTATGTTTGAGGCTAATACTGAGGTCTCGGGTTCGATTCAGGGATCGGGTAAAAGTGATATTGAGTTTATCTATTACGAAATGCTTAGTATCAGCCCAGAGTCTATATTATGCCCGGTATGCCGATAGACTCAGTTGTGCAGTGGTAGAGCCACGCTGTAGACAATTTTGTCTACAGCATGAATGGGCCGGCTCGTCCGGGTCGTTACCACTGTCTCACAGAAAACCGGCGTAAAGTAGCAGCTTGCTGCTGCGTTTCGTACGGTGAGTGAGATATCCGGAAGCCTAAATCCCTCCCCTTCCCAATCCCTTATTATCCCTTTCCTTAGGTCGGCAACGCGCCCATAATTCTTTTGTATTGTGGGCGTACATGGGCGGTGGAGATCGCTTACCCATTGAGATAGGTGACCCATTTGCACGTTTGTCGGCCTATACTATAAAAAAAAAAGACTCGCTCCCTAGCACATCATAGGTCGGAGCTCATGAAACATTTGAAATTTGTAAGGGGCTTAGCATAGCCTACAATACCTACTGAATACTAATATCATGTAACATCCAATGTTCGATATCCAGGAAGCAATGATTGAAAGTGGCAAAAGGATTAAAAAAGCATTCGACATTTGCAAATCCCACACGAGATATCTCGCCGCGGACGCGTTGTGTGCACAAGAACGTGGCACATTCGTATCTATCATTCATTAGCGCTGCTAGCATCCAATACGACATTTTTTTACAATCCCCGGGCACAAAGAACGGGTGTCCACTCACACCAATACACCCGCACACATCCGCCTTATACGTGTGAGTGATTAAAAACATGGAAAAAAATCACACCGAGCGAGCGCACACATACATAGAACCGCGAAAAAAATCACTGACACAAAGAAAGTCGTCCGAAAACTTGTGTATGAACTTTTGCACACACACAACCGCGCCGCGCCCACACCGATGACCGTACAAGGAAGTCTTGCGAGTGTGTGTGAGTGCAGCCCGTCCGGACGAGAGCTAAACTTAGCTTAGCATGTACGTGTGCGTGACTCACAGTTGCAAGAGTCCGAAACTTAAAATGCGCTTCTAGAATGTCGTATGTCATTTGAAATGCACGTTCCAAATTCAAATTAATCTGCCAGTGATAGGGCTTAACGTTGTTTGATGAGAGATGATGTTGTTACGTTCCTATAACCGCGGAGAAATGCACGCCGCGGGTAGTTTTCGTATGAAACTTGGTGGCGCGAGATGCAAGGAAAGAGACAAAGATATACGAGTCGACGATCGTCTCGGTCGCACACAACCCGCCGCCCGGGGCGCATGGGACATGGGGAGCGGGAGAGGGTCGCGGGCGGGTGTCGTGTCGCGTTGATGAACATTTTTCTCATTTTTTCTTTATTTTTATGCGAATCGGTTTTAAAAAGGGTTTCGTCATAATTGCGTCGCCGCTGCTGATTATGTTAACGCGAACGATAAGCCATGATGTAACAAACAAATTATATTTCGATCCGATAAATACAATTAAACAACTAAATATAACATTAAATGCAATCAGACCATCAATACCACCCATCTAACAAATAAATATAAAATTTAATCCTCCCAGGTTAAAACTAGTTCTGTCTCGTTAGGAACAGACACGTTAAAATATGAATATTTAAAATAAAAACCAGACATGCATAAGCATATAATTATAGCAAACATATAAACACTTGCTATTGTCCATAAAGTCGTAAACGCATAAACAAAAGTGAATCTGTAAATTTTGTTTAACGAACACGTTGAAGAAGAAAAAAGCAAATTTGGAACACTTTTGAATTACGCTCGGTGTTTACACATTACGTATTAGAAAAAAACGATACAACATAAAAAATACAACAATAAAAAAACCGCGAGATTTACGTTTGTAAAAATGTTAATACGGTTAATTTGAAAGAGCGATGTAAAAAGGCACGAGGCGAGTGGACAAAAAAGGTTCACGTAAACATTGCGTTACGTACGCGTGTCTCGTCTCGAGTGTAGCGTCTCGGCGGGAAACTTATTTTCCCGCGTTTTCTCACTGACCCGCCATTTTTGTTTTCGTTGTTCCTTATATGAATCTAATTAGACCATTATGAAATTTAATTATAATCCAACTTGTTATAATATTATTCTTAGCAAAATTATAAATACTGTTAGATACTAAATATTTCTGATGCGCAAACTTCATTTAATAAAAAAGGTATGGAAAGATTCAACAAACATGACACGAAGTCTTTTTCTATGTTAATATATTATGTTACAATTATGCATCTTTAAAATTAAAAATTATTGTCTTTCTCGTACCAGTTCCGTTTACCAGTCTAGTACCTAGTTCGTAGGTATTTTCTTAATTTTCTGCTAGTAAATGCAAGCAAAACTTACATTAAAAGATCGGATAATCCGAAATAATTTCAGACGCATCCTCCGCGTAGAAGGGAAACAAAAAAACAGTAACTCGACGGCAGTCTCGCAGCAACAGCGGCGCGCGCCAGCCGCTCCCAAACGTTTATATTATTTTAACATTACGTGTTTGATTTCGCGTAGACTTTTGGACGGCGGTAGTTGAGGCGCGGGATGTGCAAATTGTGATTTCGGACTACAATTTTAAAAACATGTTTATGATAAAATGGAACACCGTGAACAATTGGAAATAAATTTCGACAGGCAAAAATATGTTTCGATATACAACCGCAACTAAACGCAGTTCAAACTAGATTTTTGTTTTTTTTGACACAAGTTTTATGTTGAACATTATGTTTATTTTGAAACTGTAACACAACAAACTGTATAACCGACGGAGGACATAGGTATAGAACAGAAGAGAAGATGGCGCTCGCATCTTCTGTCAGCTTGTACTACTCGATAGTTCAGCGGGCGGCGAGGCATTATTTAGAAGACTACTGTCATACAGGTAAGTGATTTAAAAAAATAACACCATATATAGAAATAATGTCTAGAATATAGAGTAAAAAAACAAAGCATAGCAGCTTATTTATTATATTTTTTTATTATTTAGTAAGCTACTATAATAAACATTTTAAATAGTTTTTTTATAAATCGTAAGGCATAAGTATTTTTTTTAAACAATCATAATATATATTCTAACTTCAAGTTAATAAATAATATCTCTTACCAAAGTTAATAAGCAATTATTATCAATAAGTTATATTAAAACTTACTCATTAAAATAAGAAATAATAAAACGTCACAAGAAATGATCATAATAAAGAATAATGTATTAAGCTCCGTAGATTTAAGCTTCCGTAACTGGACCGTGTACGCAAGCTTAAGCGCGTTTCAGGCTTCAGCCTATTGTATGTATAAATAAAGCAATTAATTATAAATAATTCTTAAATAATTAATAAAATGATATAGTCTATAAATACTTTATACTCGTAATTACTAACCATAAAAAATAAGAAATATAAATTAATAAAATAATAAATAATAAATAAATACACCCAATAGTCACACACATAGTCCTGACCCCACACTAGGTTAAACCTGTAATCGTGGGTATCAGGAACTACGAGGGACTTGCGGTCCCACAACACCCAGACCCGAGATTTGTGGATCAGACAAACATTTGTCAAGGTGCGGGAATCGAACCCACGGCCTCACGCTTCGCAACCGGCTACTCGCCCGCTGTGCCACGGAGGCTGTCAAATTGTTAATTGAATATAAATATCTGCCAGTTTGCAGCACCTGTAAGTTTATAACTTAAATAAATAAAAATATGCAGCAATTATAACAATGCATTTTGTTTTTATGAGATTAAACGAAGCATACATAATAATTTACAAACAACATTTTCAGTAAAATGAATTAAATCTACTAATTATGATAAATGCGTCAGGACAGGAACCCGCTACCTGCCGATTTAATCCAGTTGCGGTCAAGTTCAATACAAGTGCATTCCTTTCATCTGAGTATATAAAGGTTGAATTGTACCAAAACCAGTTATAAGTTTAAAGATTATAAGTATAATTTTAAATACGTGCATTTTACTACTTGCTTCACTTATATACCACACTTTATAATGTTTTCGCGGGGAATATCCTGATCACGGATACCTCCCAGGCCCTAGGATGACTGGATTTACTGGTATTCCGACCAGTGTTCCCTTTTATGATCTTGGACTTACACAGAATGGTAGACAGCTGGATAAAAAACCGGCCAAGCGCGTGTCGGACCACGCACAGGAAGGGTTCCGTAGTATAACTGAAAATATCCTATATCTCAATAACTATAGAACCTAGCTTAACCATTTTTTGTTGGAAGTACCTTTTAAGTTATACTACTTACCTTACTTTTTTTAAATTTCCACCCCGTGGTTTAAAAGTTAGAGACGAGCGGGGCACATTTTTCACGATTTTGGACAGGCATATCTCACAAAATAATTATTTATATAAAAAAGTCATATAAGTAATTCTATAAGGACCTATACAATGATATCACACATGCCTATATGCAATGGAATAAAAACCACCTTTAGTTACATGTATGGACAGCCACCCCAAAGATTTTTATATATATTGGTTATAGAATACACCTACCATCCAAATGATATCCTTATAGTGCTAATAGTCTCAAAGTGACTCTGACGGCCATGACCATTTAGCTACGGAACCCTAAAAAACAGTTTCTGTACTTATTTCACTACTACTGTTTCAATGTTGTAATTCCGACGGCTTTTCCTTCGAGGTCCTAGATACAGATTTAATTATTATTATGGTGATGTTATTTATCATTACCATACGCACAGCACGCCGCACGCGCCGCACGCGCCGCACACGCCGCAACCCAGAACTACTGCCTCAAACATCTGTCCGCAGCATACCAGTAAAATGCCGACAAATCTCAGCAAAATCGGCGCATGCTGCCAAAATACGTGTCGTCACGTTTAGGTGTAGCTGTCTCAGATTCAAATGATATTCCTGTAATTACATTCCTGAGTTACAGTCACTTTTATTAGAAATATTTTAATAAATTGAAGCTAGTGATTGAGAAATGTTTTTATATATTGAACTAGCTCACCCGCGCGGTTTCACCCGCTTGCATGTTACTGCCCAGCTCCCATTGATGCTAGCGTGATATACATATACATCTTTAAATGATAGTGAAAACCGCATCAAAATCCGTTGCGTGGTTTAGGAGGAATCAACGGACAAACAGACAGACGCGGAAGGCGACTTTGTTTTGTACTATTTATATATTTTTATGTGTTCTTTATTTGATGGTAACTATTGATTTTTATTCGTGTATATTTGTCGTCTAAATACAAAACTGCAAAGATCACGTTCTTTATAATTTCCTAACTAAAATAATTTTACTACACTATTGTCGACTACAGAGGACTACAGGAATTTAGTTATAAAATAACAAGTACCTTTTCTTTGACTTTACTTAGCTGTCAATTAAATCGCATAACGGTTGTTATGACAGGTTAATTATCAAGGGCTTCTTTGCCTTTATGGATATAAATCCGCGAATTTAAATCAATTTCCTCTGCATTTGTGATGTCAGTGCAAATGCCGTCGGATAAATTATATTATTTTGGAAACTACAGCCTTTTTTAATTTAATCTCTTTGAGGAAACACGGTTTCTTTCTTAATATATGCGCGGTGCAACAACCACTTTTTGCCAATATTCTGTTTAAAAAATCAAAGCCCAATTTAAACAAAACACATTCTCAGCTTCCTCCGTCGACGTCCCAAACATGTTTTGGCAGATCCCAACGACTCCATCACAGTCGCTATCGAAGCAGCACTTTCCTTGTCCAACCCGAATCGCAATAATAATACGCGACCCCGACATAGGACACGCCTGCGAGTCCGAAGAGCTCCTACAACTGGCCCGCGGCATAATGATGTGCAGAGACGGCCCTAAACTATACTCCCCAGCGATTGCTCAAGCTGAGGTCTAAGCCTTCTAAAAGGCGCCTCTGTGCTTAATCGCTACTAAATACACTATACATATTTCTGGCTAGAGCGCCTTATGCGCCGGCTTTATTTTCAGGTGAAGCTGTAAAAGCAATATAGGCTAACAGCACAAATCTATTCGAAAAAAAAAAACATTCTGAGCTGTTTTACACCTGAGTTTACAACTCCGGTGTAAAACAGCAGCTCACAATAATTGAATAAATATCGTCCTTTAAGATACTAAATGTTAGTACATTATAATAAATGCAGTGATAGCTCAGGTGGGAGTGACATGGACTGTCGAGACGAAAGTCACAAGTTCGAAACCAGCCTCAAGCACCTCTGACTTTTTTAAGTTACGTGTGTATTCATGATTAATCATCGCTTGCTATAACGGTGAAGGAACATCGTAGGGAAACCTGCATAACTGACACTGTCATAAGAATTTCGAAGTAGGTATGTGAAGTCTGCCGACCCTCATTAGGTAAGCGTGGTGGACTATCGTGGGGAAACCGGCATATCTGAGAAGCTCTCCATATTTTTTTTTCGAAGTATGTGAAGTCTGCCATCCCTCATTAGGTCAGCGTGGTGGACTAAGGCCTAACCCCTCTCATTCAGGAGAGGAAGCCCGAGTGCCCAGCAGTGGAACTTGTATAATACACGGCTACTATTTTTATTATTCTAAACTATACAAAAAATCCACATGTTCAATGTTAACAGTTTTTATTAGAAGTCTGCTGTATTTTATTGTTTTATTACTAAATTGCGAGTTGATAATCTTGAATCACATCTCCACCAGAAGCTATCCTAAGATTGATACAGCTATAAAATTTGTGAATTACACGCCAGAATCAGCGGTAAGTGTTTAATTAACAAAAATAAAAACTTGATCAAGTTTTCACGGCACCATAGCCGTGGTATTAAATGGTATCACCACGCCTTATTCGTCACGGGATAATGAGAAGCATTCGTTGTTCGGAACCTATATTCTATCCTTGTTCTCCATAATATTAAAGTGAAATACCACTCACTCACTGATTAAACACATTATCGTAAACGAGGAATTGAACGTGGCTGCAGATGTGCGAGTTTTTCCATCACAATACAAAGAACTCAATGAATGACAATGGACAACTTTTTGACGGGAAAATAAAATACCTGTGAGGCAGTATAAAATGCCTTTGAAGAGCCTCCTGTCCAGCAGATTTCATCAAGAAGGGCTCGATAAATTTCCACTGCGCCTGCAAGGATGCATCGATAGCATGTTTACTTTGATTAATAGAATTAAAAAATATAAACTTACTTTAACTTTTTTCTTACAGAACGTCAATTTCATAGGTAAACATCAATTATATGACGGTAAAATACAAAATCATCACAATGTCAATATACATAGAGGAGTGTATGTAAATTGCTACTTCCTTTATTGGCTATCTAATGCGTTACCTGACTGTTAAATTTATGAGATGGTAGTGAAATAGACCCTTAAAATAATTAACAGACACATATCCCAGGACTCAAGATACCATTGATTACGAATTGCTCAGTATCACCCCGGACTCTGGAATTGTGCCCAGTATAGTGATAGGCCCCCCCCTATCACATCATGGGACGGAGATACCCTCGGTGAAATGTGGGTGTACTGGTTGTAACCAGTACACCCACAGGCAGAGGTGTACCTCTGCCTACCCCTTCGGGGATTACAGGCGTGAGTGCGTATTCAAAATTCCATAAACATCACAAAAAGCTAATAATGGTCTTTGCTCTCACCGCAAAAATTTGTAAATCAAAAAATATTATTTCTATTTTAGAGATTACAATATAATCTCAACTATAAAAAAAAACCATAATTTGCATAAACAGTATCATACCGTCACGAATGCAGATTCGAGGGAAAAAACTAGTGAATCAATATCAACTGTGTGAAATAAAAATCGCAATCTTACGCCACATCAGTGTGACCAACAAAAAAATATTAAAATTCAGCATCATTTATCGAAAAGTCATTATTTTTCGACTATTGTTGCAAAAAAATCTATTTCATGTTTTCATGGTACATTTATCTATCTATTATATAAAACGGCGATAATGTCATGTCTGTGTTTTGGGAAGTCTGAAAAAGACAGTAAATGTACTAATTTTAATAGATTTCATTCATTTTCAATCAATATGATAGACAATAATACAAATTACAATAGCATTTTACTTTTTAATTTATCCTTTATATGTATGCAAAGTTTCATTTCAATTGGGCTAGCGGTTCTCGATTTTTAGGTGAACATACATACACACATACATTCTCTTTTATATATATAGATAACACCTATCTTAAAATAAATTATAAGTTATGATTAGTTTAAAAAAACAAATTAAAATATAATAATAAAAAGAATTCTTTACATAAATACATTTTATGTTTTTTTTTCTGTCAGTTTTCTAAAATTTTCTGCTGTGGAAGCATGCACACAATATTATATTTATAGTATTATGGTTGTTATTTATACGAAACAAAATAGACAATTAATAATTTATTCACACTTTGACAATCATATTACAAACAAAATCAAAAAGATTCAATCAAAAAGATCTGTAACTACATAATAAATAAATACATTCAACAGTCACACACATAGTACTGAACCCACAGTAAGATACGAGTCTTGTGTCGTAGGTATTAAGAACTACGAGAGACTTTCGATCTCAACACCCAAACTAGAAACAAATATTTGCCAATCACTCAAATATTTATCTTAATACGGGAATCGAACCCTCTCATTTCACAGCCGCCTACTGCACCACGGGAGCCATATTTATTCCTAGATACTTATTTACTAAGTATTCAATTATAATTGCAAAAAAATACATACGCACGCACGCCTGTAATCCCCGAAGGGGTAGGCAGAGGTGTAACCAGTACATCCACATTTCGCCGAGCGTATTTCCGTCCCTTTTGTGATAGGGGGCGAGCCTATCGCCATACCGGGCACAAATTCCAGACTCCGGGCTGGTACTGAGCATATCGTAATAGAAAAACCCAATACCACTTTACCCGACCCGGGGATCGAACCCGAGACCTCAGCGTTGACCTCAATCGTAACGCTTACGCATTACAAATGCGCCACCGAGGCAGTCAAAAAAAAAGTGCAAGAAAATGTATTAAGAACTATCGACATGTTTATTTATGACTAGCCTTGGCTCGCGGCTCCGCCCGCGTGAACGGCCTTTTCCGGGATAAAAAGTAGCCTATTTCACCCGGGGACAGTGTAGCTTCCCAACAGTGAAAGAATTTTTCAAATCGGTTCAGTAGTTTTGGACCTTATTCAATGGAAACAAACAATCAAATATTTTCTCTTTATAATATTTGTATAGATTTATAAAAACACATAAAGACCGGTAGAACACTTGTCTATAACTACGTCCTTGGCAGTCTACAACAGTCTACAGACAGAAGCGAGCGCGCCGCGCAAAAAGTGCCGCCGCAGCCGCTGTGATGGACACCGGAAACTGTCTCACACAATCACATTTGAATATTACTAATATAACTATAATTCCAGACTTTATTCTGAGGCGTTTCATTTTAGTGTTTTAGATTACTGTTCTATCAAAACTTATCTTAAAAAGAAAAGACAATACAGTATGTTATTCAAATTCAATTAATTCAAATCATTTATTTTGTAAATTGGATCATAAATATCAATTTTACATGTCAATAATTTTTTATGCTACATTACATTTACGACGGCATTTCGGGGCTAGCCATGAGAAGAAATGCCTCATGGGTTATGGCCTCTTTTAATATCCAGGTATTGTTTTACAGAATTATGCGAGTGTAATGTACAAAAAATCCAGGATTGGCCTTTTCAAGAAATAGCCAAGAGTATATCAGACATACTTCGCACTCACACTCACATAAAAAAAAAACAAAATGAAATATTTAATAACTAAAAACACACTACTTACTACTACTATTGTAAATGTGAAAGTTTGGATGTTTGCGATTAAGCTAGGATCATGAAATTGGGTCACATAATAGATTGTGTAATCTAGGGGCAGATGAAGAAAATATTTTTGGAATTTTACATTTCAAATTTTAAATATTATATGAAACTTTTTATGGAACAAAATTTCACGCGGGCGGAGCCGTGGGCAACAGCAGGTCTTACTATCCTACTACTTTTTATCCCGTAAAAGGCCGTTCACGCGAGCGGAGCCGCGAGCAAAAGCTAGTGAAACAATAAAACTCAGACATTTAAATTAAAAAACCGTTAACATTACCACAATTTTGTCAGAGTACATTTAACTGGTGTTCGAAGGTTCATTAAAGATTTAATGGCGCACTCAGAGAGATGTCAATTAACTTTGTCATTAAGTAATTTTTCACAATTCAATTATTATCACCATCAGAACCCGTTATTGGTTTATGCTCCGTTACTGAGTATAGAAAATACTGTATGTTCCGGTATTGAGTACAGAGTTAATCTACGTCTTCGAGAATGATCGAATTGTAAGAAATCACCTAATGACAATTAAATATAATTGACATATTGGGTTTTTCTATCACAAAATGCTTAGTATCAGCCGGGAACCTAAAATTGTGCCCCATATACCGTTAAGCTCGCCCCCTATCACACATGAATTGGTTGGCGGAGCTTATTACCACGGCGAAATGTGGGCGTATTGGTTACACCTCTGTCTACCCTTTCGAGGATTACAGGTGTGTGTGTATGTATGACGTCACTAAGTACACCAGTAATATAATTAAGTAAAAACTTGGGTCACGAAAGCGGTCGCTTGACCCTATCAAGTTTTACATTAAATGAAAAAAACCTATTACCCGTGTCGAAAAAAAAACAATAAAACATGTAATGACAGACATTACTCAGTGAATATGTCCTTTAACATTTTATGTACCTTCGTGGCCTTATAAAGGAACCAGGTATTTTAAAGACAACTATTTAAATATATAATAATTCTAAGAACTATAAAAAAAAACGCAAATTATAAAATATCCATGAGGTTTGTATTTTAATTTAATTGTGAATATTTGTTAAAATAATATAATGTTTAACAAAACTTAGAAACCGACTTCAATAACAGAGAAGAACTTCGGTTTAAGAGAATGCCATTTGCAACTTTCTTGACGCTGAGACTAGATCGGAATGATATTTTGAACATTTAAAATTACGAGAATTGGCCTCCAGGTGTAGCGTAGTCACTTTGCGGAGCCAGGATAAAAAAAAACACACTTGAAGTTTAAGAGTTTTTAAATGATATTACTGGAGCAGTATATTTTAGGAAACTATCTCTGTGGCTCTACCACTCATAAAAAGATTTTTTAAAAGGTTTTTTGACAAAAGCAGTGATAGCTCAGCGGGGAGTGGTATGGACTGTCGAGACGAAAGTCGCAGGTTCGAAACCCGCCCCAAGTGCATACACCTCTGACTTTTCTAAGTTATGTGTGTATTAATTGTTAATTATCAGTTGTTTTAACGGTAAAGGAAACATCGTGAGGAAACCTGCATACCTGAGAAGTTCTTCATAAGAATTTTGAAGGTATGTGAAGTCTACCAATCCGCATTAGGTCAGCGTGGTGGACTAAGGCCTAACCCCTCTCATTCAGTAGAGGAGGCCCGTGCCCAGCAGTGGGACGTATATAATACAGGTCTAGTATTAGTAGTATTAGTATTAGTTGACAAATGTGTGCATTTTGACGCACACGTAATATTCGGGAGTCTATTTTAATAAACCTAGATATCATTCTAAGACTTTGATAGATGTCATTCAGATGCACTAAATTGCATACATAATTTATGAATGATTTAACATTTCAAACCAATGTAGCAGATTGACAACATAATATTATTTTCGATATGCTAGCGTGATTGTTACATAGCATTATATAAATATGGTGCAATGTCTCTGTTCCGGAACTCTATTTCTACCACCAAGTGTGTAAGCACTATTGCTTTCCGGCTTGAAGGACACTTGCTTGTTTGTCCCCTCTCATAAAAAAGCCGAATTTAAACAATTTGTAACTATAATAATGTAATTATGTTATAACTTCTATGATTATTGCAACACAATAATTTACAGAATATAAAAGTTATTATTTATAAAAACATTTAACAGCTTCAATTTTAACTATTTTTACAAAATAATTTAACATATTGAGCTTAACTAGTTTATTTTCCGTGGTTTTATAAAATAGTCTTAATAACCAAAAACATGTTATTAAAATAAATCAAACATTCATAGCAGACGGTTGCAAGGAAACCGGTCGAATGCGCTGCCGTGCATGCAAAATGAATTAATGAGTACAAATTATATTGCAATACGAATTATATAAACACATCTCAAAACTAGCACTGTAACGAGACGTTATATAAAAAAAAACAGTGGCACTCCGGGAGTGCCAACAGAAGTGAAAACTTGAACAATTACGTGTGTAGTTTTTGGAATCGTCAAGAAAAAAAAGTTTTTTCCGATTCGAAAATTCCCCGACATGAATATATCTATGGTGTACGTATATACACAATATATGTTTATATTATATTATATGACTGCCTCGGTGGCGCAGTTGTAATGCGTTCGGTCTCGGGTTCGGTCACCGGGTCGGGTAAAGTGGTATTGGGTTTTTCTATTACGAAATGCTCAGTATCAGCCCGGAGTCTAGAATTTGTGCACGGTATGGCGATAGGCTCGCCCCCTATAACATCGTGGGACGGAGATACGCTCGGCGAAATGTGGGTGTACTGGTTACACCTCTGCGTACCCCTTCGGGGATTACAGGCGTGAGTGCGTATATATGTATGTATTTGTATAGTTTGATCACGCGGGTGCGCCAACGCAAGTCAGTAACCGTCACTGCCTTATTCCCGAGAGTCGCCGGAACCAGCTAGTCACAGTTACTTGTAAACCGGGATAGCAATTCCGATAAATTATGCTAAAATTATTTTACTAATATAAGATTTGATTGTTTTGTACTACATATATAATAGTATAATAATACCAGTCCTGTATGACTAACGTCCCACTACTGGGCATGAGTCTTCTCTATTGAATGAGAGAGGTTAGGCTTTAGTCCACCACACTGCCCTAATCGGGTTGGCAGACTTCACATACATTCTTACGAAGAATAAGTAAAAAATATATAGACCTCCGATAAAAAGAGGGGTGTTATAAATTCCCTTCGTCTATCTACGGGGGTACTTATATATTCTTAGGATCGCTGCGCTTAACGAATGGACCGATTTGAATGCGGTTTTTTTAATTAAACGCTAGTTTAATTCTGCAATAGCTTATTGTCTAGGAAGTATTTTCTCAGTATTAATCTATTCATAAATATTAATTATTAATTCAATAAAAAATTGTAGTGGCGATTTCAATTCTTTAGTTATCCCTCGATGATTATCCCTAAAAAATATAGTGATGCACAGACTAGCAAACTGATTCTATAAACCTAATGGTTTTGATAGGGATATCTATACAGACCGACGGATTGTCAAATTTTATATAAATGTATAATATACTGATAACCGTTGCGAAAACTGGTTTCGGCGGAGTCAGACAAGGCGTGGGATGTCTCCGGTCAAACCGAGAGACCAAGGGGCAAGTCCCAAATCTTATACTGCTTTAAATTAAACATCAAGCACTTGGACATGCCGCCGTTATTATAAACAAAAAACACGCTTTTATAGAAAATCCAACAAAAAAATGAAACATAAATACTTAATAGTTTAAAATATTTTATTGAAAAAGCATGGGGACCATGCACCCTGTCATGTCAATAGTTATATTTTATTGACAGATATGAGTAGAAGGATTATCATTTTGATAATATCTTAAAAGCACCCCACGCTTTTTTTAATAAAATATTTGAAACTATTATTTATTTTTCATTTTTTAGTTTGATTTTCTATAAAAGCGTGTTTTTTTAGTTTTTTTAAATATATATATTTTTTTTTTAAATTGTCATCGGTCCTTGATAAGTATGCCAAATTTCGAGTTAATCCGACGTTTTGAAGGGGTTCAAAATCATGTTCAAAGTTTCTGTTACATACATACATAAGTATGAAGCTAATAAAAGCGTATTAATTATAATAAATACCGTAATGTCGGGTAATGCACCCATAATTCTTCTGTTATTGTGGTTGTTCAAGGGCGATGGGCATTACTTATAAACAGATGACCCACATGTTCCTTTGCCAGTCTGGTATTAAAAAAATAGTAAGATACGTTCGAACCTACAAAACCTAGACCCGAAACAAATGTTTACGTTGACAGTCGCAGTGGCACAGTGGGTGAGTAGCCGGCTGCGAAGCGAGAGGCAGTGAGTTCGATTCCCACACCGATACAAATGTTTATGTATTCCACAAATATTTGTTTCGGGTCTGGGTGTTGTGGGATCGCAAGTCCTTCGTAGTTTCCAATACCTACGATACAGGATACTGTGTGACTGTTGGGTGTATTTATTTATTTATTCCCCAATGTACCACCAAGGATACTTACTACCAGTGGTACAATGGGGAAGAAAACTGTACTACTATGCGGGCACTAGTACAAAAGGGCATCAAACGCGCAAACATCTGCGTTCCTCACTGTACCACCAACTTTATACTTTTACTCCAAAGATTCTGAAATCACTTTTTCGCGCCGTCGTTCTGTCTTTAAAGGGCTCTATCATGTAAACTAGAGAAGGTACCCGGCCGAAATATTCACAGAACCTGTATCATGGTAGATATTCTAAGAGCCTATGCACACGACGCTTTTCAAACAAGCTCTCGGCGCAAATAAAAAGTATACGCAAACTTATTTTTAATTCGCGCGTTTAGAGTGCGTTTAAAAACGTATTTGTATTCGTAAACGTGAATAAACCATAATGTCCTTTCCTCCATAAAGAGGTCTGCGTACCTACGTACGTATCTTTTGAATACGTTAATTTAAAAGCTTGAATTTTTTCACACCTCCAAGTGGCAAATCTTTGCAATTTTGCATTTATTCTAACGTGATAATTCTATGCATTCCTGAGAAAGAAGGTCTTCAACAGGCATCCGTCTGTCTTGACAGAAAGACAACAAATATTCCATTTTTTTTAAGATACGGATTTTAAAAATCGTAGATTGCTATTCGGAGACGTTTTAGGAACCATTAACCGGTGACAAAACTATGAATCTAATAAATTCAGTTCGCTTTGCCCTCCATATTTTATTTTTACACGGTAAATATTACAAATTGTAGCATATTATTTTGTAGCCGCTTATTATACCTTTTTAACAGCATTTAAATAAGTCGGTATGAATTCATTTATACCATCAATAATGTTAGAATGGAGATTTTTATTGCCAACACCCGCCCTTTTGCTGCAGACGTGTACTGTCACGGACAGAATGCTTAACCATTCGCTTTTTGGCGATAAAAATACATTGTCGAGTCATTGGTCTATTGAGGTTGCACTTAGGTTGAGAAACCGTGAGGTACTGAATTTAAATCAATTAACAGATCTTGATTTAAATAAACACATTATTTGCTCGTGATTGGAATTCGTGCCTGATATGATAATAGACTCGCCCTCTATCACGTCCCTATGAAATTGAACCAAGGGTGCACAAGTTGTACCACTCCTAAGGTGTTAAGGTATGCTCCAATATTGGCGACGCTTAACTAATGGGTATAATATTAATGTTTGGCGTCTTCAAACAGCAAAATAATAGATCAGTCACAGTTACTATTTACCTCCCGTAAAGTACTTCCCGGTTTTGGCGTTGCATCCACTTATGCATATGCAGTTATGATTATCTAACTAGTTGAGAATTAACAATGTAATTGCTATTTACGATTGTATTGTCGTCATAGTGTTGGGATTCAATTTCAGTGTATTCTTAAAAAAGTAACTAGATAAAATCTTATAAAAACAATAAAAATTAAATCTGCATATTATGTTAATGATGACGGTAATGAAATAATAATTTAAAAATAAGATAATTATTTTCAAGGAGAATTATATTTTATCTTGGAGAATCTAAGTTTTTACACAAACTGAATGACACGTTACACGTTTGTGTACTTATAAGAACATATACTTAGAATAAACTGCTCAATAAGAACATATTAATAAATAATATATGTAAATTATCCAAACTGCACAAGCATTTCAAGTAGCTTAACTATAATATTTATATCAGCCCTGTATACGGTTCCACTGTTTGGCACTGGTTTCCTCTACTAATGAGATCAGAAGGGATGAAATTCAACTAATGCTGCTGTTCAAAAATGCCAATAACTTTATGTTGCTAGCTAGTATTACTTTTGAACCACATTATACTTTTCACCATGTACCTAATAATCTATAAACAATAAAATTGCCATCTGGCGTTAGGCAGGTATTAACACGAAATCATAAAATACAAAACATAATCTAACTGTTAAAAACCCCCAACGTCAAAAATATCTGTAACTTTTAAACAGATGAACATATTTTCTCTAAACACAGCTAAGAACCACCTTGATAAAACCAGTTTTCAAAGCAAAAAACCGCATCCAAATCGGTCTATTCGTCTAGTCGCTACGAGATACCAAAGACAGATACGCTCACGCACACGGACAAAGTCTACCCCTCTTTTGAGGGTTAAAAATAAACCAACAACAATCGCATTACACAATCCAGCAGCAAGCAAAACTACTTCATACTCGAACCCAAGTCAACCGTAAAACTAGCTTATCGGCCGCAAAATGAAAAATAAATCCCAACACTTATATGTATAACAGTACGAAAGAACCAGTTGTACGTGGCGGTTCAAAACCTGTTCGCGATAATCGCATCGGGCGCTCGCCGCTCGCGGCTCGCCCGACGCACGTATGCAAATGTGGTGCATCTCGCCGTAAGGTCAAGGACGTGCGCTAGTCACTAGACACTTGCGTGCTTTATTGTACACCATGTAGACTTACGACACGACAGCTCCGTGGCGCAGCGGACGAGTGGTCGGCTGCGTGGGTTCGATTCCCACACC
Organism: Mimas tiliae; assembly: GCA_905332985.1. Taxonomy (NCBI): domain Eukaryota; kingdom Metazoa; phylum Arthropoda; class Insecta; order Lepidoptera; family Sphingidae; genus Mimas; species Mimas tiliae. The sequence goes on from HG995249.1 coordinate 2,978,118, forward strand.
GAGGGAAATGTTTGAGTGAACTACAAATATTTGTCTCGGGTCTGGGTGTTGTGGGACCGCAAGTCCCTCGTGGTTCCTCATACCCACGACACAGCTTTACCTAGTGACCTACCTACCTAGGACTATGTGTGTGACTGTTGGGTGTATTATTATTGGGTGTATTACTTCTTCTCTCACCTGCCTTTATCCCAGTCAAACGGGTTGGCGCAACATGCTTCTAACACATGTTACAGAAAGATTTGGCCTCTAGTTCTTACGACTGACCGCCTGCCTGACGTCAATCCCTCTGGGGAGAAAACATCCAGCCCCGAAACATATATGGATCACACAAACATATCTCGATGCAGGAATCGAACCCGCAAACTATCGACTAGATTAAACAAATCTAAATAGTCGCAACCCTGTATTTTAATTGACGAAAAAGGGTAAACCTGTACCATCTATAATGACAAGCTTCTAGAACTTTTTATATTGTGTAATCAAATCAAATCTACCATGTACTATTTAATAAGTGGTAGAGCCACGCTGTAGACAATTTTATCTACAGCATGAATGAGCCGACTCCACCGGACTATTACCACTGTCACACAGAAAGGCAGGCAGAACGGTAGGCAGCGGATTGGCTGTGCTCTGGCATTGCTGACGTCCATGGGCGGCGGTAACCACTTACCATCAGTCTGGCCGTCTGGGCCGTCTGCTCGTCTGCCTATATAGGCATTAAAAAAATCCGGAATAGTTTGATGTTGCGTTTCGTATGGCAGAGAAATTTCTGGAAGCCTAAATCATCCATTTCCCAATCCCTACTCCTTTTTTTGACTAGCCTAAATGACGAAACGTAGAAACCGCTGCAGTACAAAATATCAAAACACAAATCGAATCCAGTTGTTAGTCAATGAACTCTCGAAATACTTTATTTCTACACTAACCGGTGCCCACAGCACGGACAATTAGGTGCGGGGTAAAAGTGCTGAGTCATCCATGCCCGCGCAACACGTCCGAATAATCCACTATTCATCGAAAATTGACTCGGAATGCTCGGAATTATTAGTCATCCTATATCAATATCTTGGAAAAAGCGAGCAAAAAAATCCAAACAAATTATTACAAATTTCTTAGTTTAGATTGCAAAAGGAATAACTGTAAGGGAGGATAAAAAATACGCATTCACGCCTGTAATCCCCGAAGGGGTAGGCAGAGGTGTAACCAGTACACCCACATTACGCCAAGCGTATCTCTATCCCATGATATGATAGGGGGCGAGCTTATCGCCATACCGCGCACTGATACTGAGCAATTCGTAATAGAAAAGTCCAATATCACTTTTGCCCGGGGATCGAACCCGAGACCTCAGCGTCAGCCTCAGTCATAACGCGTACGCATTACAACTGCGCCACCGAGGCAGTGTAGGGAGGACTTTGAGGTAATTTACCTGCAGCTAAGTGTATCGCTGGTCCTAGTTGTAATTTCTAGTCGGAAAAATGCCTGAACTAAAACATTATACTAATATAAAACCAAACTTTTTGTCTTTCTGCCTAGCGTTATCCCGGTTTAATAAAACCAAACTAAGGTAAGTGATTTATAATTTAGGCCCACGACAATCCTAAAGTTTAACCCACTAAACCAATTTAAGCAACGTCAAATCGTATGAAAATTCGACTTAAGTAAATAAGTTTAATGAATTAAACCCGATTTAGGATCGTCGTGCAAGTTGGCGCTTAGGCCAATTTTACAACTAAAATTAGTTGAGTTCTGACTTTTTTGTTCGTTAACAGAATTAAACTATAGTTAGTGACAACGAGATTGAGACTATTGTTGGATTTAGCATTTATTTAACTAAAATGGAATCGTGTGAATACGCTATAATTAGAATCTGTTCGAACCTACAATTCCGAACCTGATTCCGCTGCTGTACAAAATATCGAAACACAAATCAAATTCATTTAGTCAACGAACTCTCGAAATGCTTCATTTCTACACTACCCGGACGGTGCCCATGAAATAATATAAATATATATCATATTAATCATGAAGGGAAGGCGGACCCTAGTAGGCAGAAAGGCAGAGTTCATAAGAGTAGAGGCCCAAACTCCCTCCGCTTCCCAATCCCTTAATTATCCCTTCCCTTTAAGGTCGGCACCCATGATTCTTTTGGTATTGTTGGCGTACATGGGCGGTGGAGATTACTTACCATCAGGTGACCCACTTGCTCGTTTGCCGGCCTATACCATAAAAAAAAGAGTAGTGATAAAATCGCACAAAGTAATATGAATTTTAGTGTAATGATAGAGGACGAAAAAGGTTGGTAATTATTCAACAATTATAAAAATTGGGGAACATACATAGATGTTATTAGGGTATAATTACAGCTACTGTTCTATATGATTTCTTTGGGTTGACACTTTCTAGGACAGCGTTTATATGAAACAACTTTTACCAGCCACAATTATATCTATTACAAACATCATACTAATATTATAAATGTGAATGTAAGTTTGTTTGTTACGCTTTCACGCGAAAACTACTTAACCGATCATCATGAACCTTTGTACACATTTTCTTGGCGGCATAAGAAGTAACATAGGATACTTTTATGAAAAGAATATCTATTTGTTTGTTACGCTTTCACGTCTAAATCACTGAACCGATTTTGATAAAGCTGAAGCTAGTAATAATATAAGTTCAAATCAAACTAAAATCTTTCGGCCCTTTAAAAATCTTGATTGTACCAAAATATCCACCGCTACTTTATGATAAATGATCATCACGCCCAATTAACTTTGGGGTGAAAATTGCTGAGTTAACATCATTGCGCCCGCGCAACACATCACATGTTATTTATTACTACAGTTAATAGACTTCGAGAAATTCACTGAGCCCCATTAAAGAATAGATTAACGAATGGCACACACGAAGAATATCACAAAAAATCTTGTTTGGAGGTTGTGACTGTGACATACAGTTTGAAAAATTATCAAAAAAAGGATAATATCCTCGTAAAGGATAGTTAGGTGAAAGCTAAGAGGACTTTTGATGATTGTGCAGATAACTCATCCAATCTTTTAAATAAATAAATACACCCAACAGTCACACTCATAGTCCCGACCCCACACTAGGTAAACCTGTATCGTGGGTATCCACGACCCACCCAGACCGGAAACAAACTTTTTGTAGTCAAACATTTGTCTCCATGCGGGAATCGAACCCACGCCCTCTCGCTTCGCAGCCAGCCACTCGCCCACTGCGCCACTGAGGCTGTCATGTAAGCTTACATACAATATTAATCTAGGACTAGGATAGAAACCGGGCAGAGAAAGTCGTTCTGCAGTCCAGTTTACCCCCATATCAGTTAAAGCGTGAAACTCCAACTTCATTAGGCACGGCATCGACCACGAACCAAGTATCTGGTCACCACCGTGACCGAGGGCCTCGCCGACCACCGCTCACTACTTACCGACAATTGGCAATTGGTCTAAACGGTGCAATCAGCCCTTTCTAGTTTGGTTAATCTGCCGTCACTTCCTAGTGGTGAGAATTTTCCGCAAAGTTGGTTAAGTGAAAAGCTTTGCCTAGTTTAAGATAGAACGTCAGCATTAGACGGGGAAGTTCATTTTTTAACCGACTTCAAAAAAGGAGGACGTTCTCAATTCGGCGCGTTTGTTTTTTTTCTCCCCCAATTGGGGACAGATTTTGTTGAAAAAAATTTCATTCGGTAGAGTTTAGATGTGGTCCCATATAAATTTGGTTAAGATCTGATGACGGGGTACGGAGTAAAAAAATAAAACTCCTCAATGGACAACAGTACACTCGTCGCGATTGTGTTATTGTATTGGAATTTACATGCTATTGCTGTAACCAGCTGTAACTACCACTAAAAATTTAAAAATAAAATTACGGTTAACAAAAGTTAGAAACCGACTTCAAAATAAAAATACTGAAAAGTCAAAAATAACAACTTCTATAGGTCTCTTTAGAGTCGGTGCCTATGTTGCCGGTCAAATAAAATTGCACCGTTGAAGTCGGTTTCTAAGTTTTGTTAAACGTTATTTTATATGGTTTTTTGAAAATTGCAGCTCGTTCCTTCGATGGTTTTGCGCAAATAACAAAACCCTGTTAAAAACATTTGTACACGGGTGGAGCTGCAAGCAAGAGTTACTTCACTGATAATTTATAACAAAAACCTATATAAAGAGATCACACAGGCTGAATGTATAATTCGTTTTTAATGGTAGTTTCCTCGAAAACCTATACCTATTTTACGATTGGAAAAACCGTATCAAATATCCTTTTATGATATTCTTATAATAATAATAATTTCTATAATAATAATATACTGCCTCGGTGGCGCAGTTGTAATGCGTAGTGTTACAATTGAGGCTAACGCTGAGGTCTCGGGGTCGGGTAAAGTGATATTGGGTTTTTCTATTACGAAATTCTCAGTATCAGCCCGGAGTCTGGAATTTGTGCCCGGTATGGCGATAGGCTCGCTCCCTATCACATTGTGGGACGGAGATACGCTCGGCGAAATGTGGGTGTACTAGTTACACCTCTGCCTACCCCTTCGGGGGTTATAGGCGTGAGTGCGTATGTAATAATTTCTGCGAACTTGTGTTACTTCCATTCATTCTTTGAAATATATTTACTTTTATTTATACACCAGTTTCCTTGGAAGTGGTAGAGCCATGCTGTAGACAAATGTCTACATATGAAGTCGGCCGGGTCGACCGGGATGGTAATACCACTATCGCAAGGAAGACTGACGCGAACGGAATTTTTCCGTAGTCTCCTAATAAAAATAGAATATAGTCAAAAAACTGTTATTAGGTTTTTACTGCATAAAAATGTCTTTTTTTATCGCATAGGCCGGCATACGAGCAAGTGGGTCACCTGATGGTAAGTGATCTCCACCGCCGCATGTATGCCTACAATACTAGAAGAATCATGGGCACGTTGCCGACCTTAAAGAAAAGGGATAATTAAGGGACTGGAAAGGGGAGAGGAGGTTTCGGCCTCCGAATATCTCACACACTGTACGAAACGCAGCAGCAAGCTGTTACTTTACGCCGGTTTTCTGTGAGACAGTGGTAACGACCCAGACGAGGGGTGGGCATACATGGGCAGTGGAGATCACTTTCCATCAGGTGACCCACTTGCTCATTTACCGACCTATGATATAAAAACAATGTGCCCAGTATGGCAATAGGCTTGCCCTCTATCACATTATAAGACTGAACTAAGCTCGGCGAACCTTGAATGTACTAGTTGCATCGGTGCCTACCCCTTCGCGGAAATAGACGTGAGCTATGTTATCTTATAAAACTCTCATAGCCATATAGTTTGATTTCTTCCTTCAACGCGATACTCAAGTGTCAACTAGGCTTAGTAAAACTACAGAAATCAGGTACCCAGCGAGCCGTGAATGCGCGGTAACCGCTCGCGCTGCCCGCACACTAATTGCAATGCTTTTTACCTAATACACTAACAATTTGGTGTTATTTCGATGTTCAGTACAATTTCCAGCTTTACCGTTTTGTTTGATAAGAATAATTTTATACAATATTTTGTTTTGTGCCCATTCTTTGATTCTTTTTATTAAAAGAGAAATACACTAAAACAGTAGTTAAATTTTAACAAAATAATCATTAACTTACACTATATCTTACTGCTAAATAAACAATCATTAAGTACTCGTATTAACCTATAACAATGTCCTTTCTGTTATACAACAAATGTTCCAAGATAAGACACAAACCATGCAATTTTCATATAAACATATTTATGTATGGTAAACATAATTATGTCAGTGTATATTGCTCCATTTAAATGAACAGACAACAACTGCCTCGGTGGCGCAGTTGTAATGCGTAGGTAGTACGACTTATGCGCGGACTCGGCTTCGTTCTCCGGGTCGGGTAAAGTGGTATTGGGTTTTTCTATTATGAAATGCTCAGTATCAGCCCGGAGTCTGGAATTGTACCTGGTTTGGCGATAGGCACGCTCCCTATCACATCATGGGACGGAAATATGCTCGGCGAAATGTGGGTGTACTGGTTACACCTCTGCCTACCCCTTCGGTGATTATAAGCGTGAGGGCGTATGAACGTATTAAATGAATAGAATTTACCTAAGATTCCTTTTACATCCACCACACTTCTGCACAAAAACGCTAGACGTCCAAACGTAGGACCCGAAATCACGTGCTGTTTCACGCCATATTATGTATTTACAAACACTGATTAACGCACGTCCGGGCCCGCGATAACAACTACTTATGACTTTTATGGTTTTTATGTTTACAGAGTGTTTACAAGCAGTTTACATCGAGGTATTGAGCATTTTATGGGTCGTGTTATCTTTGAAACTATTATTACTGGTCGCTTATTACTTAGTTTACAGTAACATTGACTATAAAGATAAACTACTGCCAATATGTAATGCTAATTATTCGCACGTGGCATTGGTAGTTACTTCCTTGATCACCATTTAGAGCGATTTTTAGAAGGAAAACCTAGGATATATATATTTCTTTGAAATATAATTAATATTGAATGTTACGCTAAAATACCTGATAGCCTCCATTGACCTTAATTTTATTGTTATGTCAATCACACATAACCATCCTCTTGGAAAAGCTTGCTGTTGCGTTTCGTGTGGTGAATGAGATTGTCGGCAACCCAAACTTCTTCAACTTTTCTTTTCTTTTCGCTTCTCCGTCTTTCTTTCTTTACTTTAAGGTGGGGAATGCACTCATGATTCTTCTTCACTTACCATTATGAGACTTGCTGGTTTACCAGTCTATGCTATAAAAATTAAGTACAATTCCAATGAAACCTGCTTTGTCATATTTACCGAAACACCATAATAATGTTCAAAATATCTATAGATTCTAAATCTGTCTTCATTTCTCTATTACTGTAATCTAAACACTTGCACACGCGCCACACAAATCCACGTGACTCGCGTCGTATCCCATTATCGAAGTATCGCAGCGTGTTTACAAACAAGTGGAAACGAGCCTTAGCACGCGTCCGTCGATTTCCCGCCGTATAAATACTCGTAAGACCCCCTTTGCGATGCTTTACTAATTAATTAATAATTAATTACTGGATGTTAATATATCTTAACTAATATTAGAAATGCGTAAGTGAGTTTGTTTGATAGTTACGCTTTCACGCCTAAATAACTAAACAGATTTTGATGAATTTTGGTACAAAGATAGATAGGACCCTGGGGATGGTTATAGGCTATTTTCTATCCCGGTTATAGTCTACTTATTATCCCGGTTATAGGCTACTTATTATCTCGGAAAACGCTTTCACGCGGGCGAAGCCGCGAGCAAAAGCTAGTATAATTATAAATTGATATGTTGTTGTAAGCATGTGGTTTTTTTTATTTGCTCGAATGACGAGACGAGCCGATCGCTCACCTGATGTTTAGCGTCACGCCTGCCCATAAACAGAAACAACGTCACACAGAACTCTGGATTACAGAGCACTGCATGGCACTGAACTGCGCTCGTCATCCAGAGACATAAGATGTTAAGTCTCAGTAATTTCACAGGCTTTAATGTCCTTCAAATCTTATTTCTGCCGGACCATTAAGCTGTGGAATAGTTTGCCGGCACACGTGGTATAATCCTATAATATGGGGTCCTTTAAACGGAGTGTGAAAAAGCAATTAGGCAGGCCGGCATAATTTTGCCGACTTACGATAGACACATCGTCTGTCGTTGGTCGACAGTTTTTTGGATTGCGCTACACGTAAGTGTACAAAAAGTACGTATTATGGGCTGCCGAGATCACTTGCCATCAGGTGACCTACTTGCTCGTTTGCTGGCCTGTGTTATAAAAAAACTATAATTTACATTTGTTGCCAAACCACATAACCCAATGACTCAGTTTTCCTCAAACATCTCTCCATAAAGGCATTTCCTCATGCAAAGTTCACTAAACTTCAAGTTCAGGGTAAATCCGAACATCTTACTCCACCTGACGGGGGTCGCCCCTACCCCGCCCTTGAACTTGTGACCTTGGACGCGTAACGCTACGGGTCAATACACAATATTATTATTTCATCCGTATGCAACCCCTTTTTAGGGTTGACTTGTGATGATACTCATATTGCAAGGGTGAAAATTATACTTAGTGTTGGGATTTAAACCTACGAAAAAAGAAGGAGGCAATTCGACGCATGTTTTTTTGTATATAATTACGCATTACTTTTCACAGACTGATAATTTTTGACTATACTTTTTTCGTTTATAAGGATATAGCCCAAAGTTGGTCCTATTTAAATATCAAGAAGCAATTCCTCCCCTAAGGGAGTTAATAGGGGATGGCAGACTTAAACTTCCACATATCCTTAAATCGCGTTTTTTGACTGCAAGTAGTAAAATAAGACTCAAAAAACTAAAAACAATATTAACCAATTTTATGTGTTCTTTACTTATCATTGACTATTAATTTGCCTACCTACTGACTCAAAGCTGATAAATTTTAGTTTTTCAAAGTAGGTTTCATTTTTGTAAAAAATAAAGATTTGTTTAATACGTTTTCTATAGAATTCACTGTTTGAATATCTGCTACTCATGCTATATGTATATCATTTCAGCATACAACTAAACATATTTTAATCATTGTTTACTGTAAGTTAAAATTTGTCAAAAGTTGAACAAATAAGAGAACAAGGCCGAAGTAAACCAAAATGTGGGTAAAACACTTTAATTTGATTAAAACCGATAGTTATAGTTGAAGCGTTCGTAAGAGGCAATAAATAGTTCGCGAAATCTATAGATTTCGACGTATTGTTAGTACTGAACATATTACACAATATGAAAAACATTAACGTGCAGCTGGGAGTGATACGGACTGTCGAGGCAAAAGCCGCAGGTTCGAAACCAGCCCCAAGAGCATGCACCTCTGACTTTTCTAAGTTATATGGTAATGCGCTAACTGTTAATTATTACTTGCTTTAACGGTGAAGGAAACATCGTGCATATCTGAGAAGTTCTCCATAAGAATTTCGAAGGTATCTGAAGTCTGCCAACCCGCATTAGGCCAGCGTGGTGGACTAAGGCCTAACCTCTCTCATTCAGGAGAGGAGGTAGGAGGTAGGAGGTAGGTAGGAGGTGCCCAGTAGTTTATAATATAGGGCTATTATTATTATTTAAATATATTAAACCCTTGCTTATTACCAAAACTAACTAATACTAAAGATTTGAAACAATCTATGCTTAGTTTTTACATCTGAATTAAGCACATATATTATGTTTTCGTTATAATATTTATAAAAAGTTAATAGCTTCGTATTAAATATACTAATTTTAGTGTGTACTGCTTAAAATTGCGTAGGTTAAGCACCTGGTTAATGGAAATATTTTTGAATTTATCATGTGTAAACATGAGCTAATTTAGTCCTTCCTTTTTAATATTCTGTTTAAAAATAGACATATTATTATGCTTAAATGACATCCTGCTTTTTAATTAATGTCTTAAAGTAACAGTTCATAGAATTAAATGGTAATAAAAATCACTATAAGGACAAAATAAAAGAGTAAATTAGTAATGTGTCTGGGTATTGACGTTCGATTATAAAACATATAAACATTCACACATGTAATCCCCGAAGGGGTAGGTAGAGCTGTAGCCAGTAGGTACACCTACATTTGTCCGAGCTTATTCCCGTCCCAAGATGTGTTAGGGGGCGAGCTTATCACCATGCATGGCACAATTCCAGACTCTAAGCTAATATTAAGCATTTTATAATAGAAAATCCCAATATCACATTAAATGAACCGGGGAGCGAATGCGAGACCTCAGCACAGCAGTCGTATCGCCTACGCATTACAACTGCGCCACCGAGACGTCCAGTTCGTATTTATTTTTTGGGTGTATTACATACATTCAGCAACGTTTCTTCACAATACGTATCTTTATAGAATATATTAAGGCTGATCATGGTCGTATTTTATTCATTATCTATATATTTTAACACTATAAAATAATCATAAATACACTAGATAAAATCATTAAGCTCAATAAAAAACAGTGCACTTATTTGAAATGGCAAAAATACCCTGACGACATACTATTAAAAAGCTTTTAAATGAATCATAAAACGTCTCGAAGTCAATTTATTTAGTAAGGAGCCTTGCATTCCGTGTTACCATAACCGTTAGTAATTTTAGAATATAAAATACCTTTTAGCAAAAAAAATGGGACTAAATGACTTTTAGGAGAACGCACTGCATAAAAAGTTTGTAGTCAATCAAAAATGGACTGTAAGTTACTGCGGGGTCGTTCACCTTAGAGAGGATCTCCAGTACAGACACGGACTTTGGAAAAAGTAGCAGTGGTTACGACCATCAAAACTTATCTAGATATTAATTTCACAAGTTTCGCAAAAAAATATATAACTGAGTGTCTTTATTTCAGAGATTATTAATTCTATAGACTTTAATCCCTCTTATATTAGTAAAAAACCATACATAAGTGTATTATATCTTCTTATCAACATAAAACCTTTTTTTACAAGTAGAGAGTCTTTTGCACAGCAGAAGCGAGAATATAAAAAAACCCTCCTTTATGAGGCCGCGTTATATAATTTGACAACTAAGTAGATTCGTATGACGCGGAAATCTGAGGTTTCTATAACATCCTCGCCTATGTCGTACAAGAAACTCTTTCCGTGTAAACGGGGCTTCTTTCCATCCTACTTTCCTACCATCCTACCAATATTATAAATGTGAAAGCTTGGATGTTTGTTAGTTTGTGAATTTACAAATTGTTAACCAATCACGCCTTAACGGTTGAATTAACGGCTGAACAGATTTGGCACACAGCTAGACCAAAACTTTGATTAGTACATAGGCTACTTTTTATAGTCAAAAGACCAAAGCCAGAAGCTAAATCTATTTATTTATAAAAACCCCCCATGTAATCAAACTTGATTCCGTCCCCGTACAATTTGTCTCATTAATAGCATAGAACATCTATCTAATGAATGCGACACGATGACATCGGAAATGGTGTCGCCGATGGAAATAGATTTCCATTTTATAATCAGCGCGCAATATAATAATAATAATTGTGAGGAGGTTCCTAACACTGGGGCCCTAACCACCGGTGGCTTGGCTCTTAGGCCTCGCCATTGGAGGCTGATACTTTTTATATTTTTAAATGTTTATTTTTGAGAAATGTAATATATCAAAATATAAAAAAAACCTTTCAAAATAAATAATACTGTACATAATAATATTAGCCCTATATAACACACGTCCCACTGCTGGGCACGAGCCTCCTATTCTAAATTAGAGGGGTTAGACCTTAGTACACCACGCTGGCCTAATGCGGGCAGGCTTCACATACCTTCGAAATTCTTATAATTACTTTCTTAGCTATGCAGGTTTCCTCACGATGTTTCCGTCACCCTTAAAGCAAGCGATAATTAACAATGAATACCCACGTTACTTAGAAAAGTCAGCACGTTGCTCTTGGAATTGGTTTTGAACCTGCGACTCTCGTCTCAGCTCCACCACTCTTCGCTGAGTCGTCGCTGTTAATCCAGTAATAATTAGTGAAAATTATGACATTAAGATTAATAGATAAGAATGACCTATAAAAGCATATAAATTGCATGTTTATCAAGTTGTGCAATTAATTATTATCACCTTGATTAAGCTTTTGATAGAAATCGGGTCATTAACGTGTTCTAACGACTATAAAAATTGGCATTTTATAGTCTGTCAATAAATTAAGATTCTTATGAACACACATCAAACATCTAATCATGAAGATTTACGACAAGCAACTACACTCTTCAGACTAGATTAGCTTAATTCAAATATTATTATAATTTTATTAATTTGTTTTATTTTTATGTTAAGGTTATTAATTGAGTGGCGGCTCGCGTTTTGATTTGGATGAAGAAGCTTTGATTATCCTTGAAAAATAATTGACGCATTGCTATATATAGTGATTTCTTAGGTTTACGCGAATATTACACATTGAAATAAAACTAGTTTATACGCATTTTATCGCGGTTTAATTTTTATTTTAGTCCCGACGTTTCGAAAGCTTTTCAGCCTTCGTGGTCACGGGAGAGACTGAGGTGTAGGTCGTCTCGAAAAGTTAATGTTACAATGGCTACCTTCATTTTAAAATTATACATTTATTTTTAATTATTTAAAAAGTTAGTTGACACTAGTCCGAACTACGCAGAAAGAGCTCACGGTATCTTCGAAACGTCGGGACTAAAATAAAAATTAAACCGCGATAAAATCCGTATAAACTAGTTTTATTTCAAATTATCAAAGTTCAGCTTTTTTTACCATTTATTTCACTCTAAACCCCCGTTCAATCAAAACACTATGGTCCGAATCATAGACAAACATTGGTGTTCAGTGAACGTGATGAATGGTAGTATAATCCAGCGAGTTCTGAACTGGGTTCCGTGAAAAAGTTGCTAAGGTTCCGCGAATTATTTACATTTGTTACTGACGTGAAGCTAATGTTGGATCGGATTCACAAAATATCCGACCACATTGAAGATGAACTCAACACTGATTAAATGCGTCTGATACGTTTATTCAATTAATTTAAGGTAATGATCATTTAATGTAGAGTTCCATAAAATGAAAGGCATTTGTTGAGAGTTCCGTAGCTCACAGAAAACCGACGTAAAGTATGGTACTTTACGCAGCAGCAGCTGGTAGCTGCTGCTGCGTTTCGTACGGTGAGTGAGATATCCGGACGCCCAAATCCCCTCGCCTTCCCAATCCCTTAATTATCCCTTTCCTTTAAGGTCGGCAACGCGCCCATGATTCTTTTGGTATCGTGGGCGTACATAGGCTGTGGTGATCACTTACCATCAGGTGACCCACTTGCTCGTTTGTCGGCCTATGCAATAAAAAAAACCGTAGCTTTAAAAATTTTAGGAAGCGCTGGCATAGGTTATCCACATATGTTGGAGACAGTAGACTGCCCTCGCGCCCTCGAAGGCTTGTATCCACGACCCTCTGTTTGCGCGGCTCTTGTCACAATTTGTTACGGCTAAACGACTTCATTCTTTTCATTTTCGAACTGGACTTGTAGTTTTGGTGAATACGATTAATATTTTTTTTGCTTATATTAATATGCTTTTTGGCAATATTCATTTAACTTATAAAACATTAAATAAGGTCTTTATACTATTATTATTTTCTCTTCAGTTCCTAACGAGGACGGAAAACCGAACATATTGTTTGCATGATCGTTCTAAATCGTAAACAATAAAAATTCCCGTTGAAACAATAAAAAAGACGTTACTACTTCCGAAAATTGCTAGAATGTTGCCAGCTTGTGTAACTAGATTCACTAATATTTTTTTTTATTATTTTACTCCAGATGACGAGACGAGCAGGTCGCTCGTCTGATGGTAAGCGTCACACCTGCCCATAAACAGAAGCTGCATTTATCACGACTTCGTATTATGACGATGCTGACGTCGCAGGTATCTGGTATGCTGAAATTCACTCTTATACCTAATTTCTCAAATTTTGCTCAAAAAAAAAACGAATTACCTAATGTAATATGCGTGTCGTAACACCTAAAATATCCCTCATAATTGATGTTTATTCGTAAAATGGCAATACTGGAGCGAACAGAGCGACGCTCTTCAATTCACAGTTTTGTACATCTTTAATGTTGACGTTTTGAGCATACTCTATTACAATTTTATATCAACCCTAAAACTTCAAATCAATACCGATATCGATATACCATAATTGTATCAAACTTGGCCTATACGACCCCTCATAGTTAACCCTCTATTTGTAGTCACTTGTTAACATCTGTAGCGCCCTGACAATTAAATAGAGGAGATAATGATGTGTCAAAATTAGTCATGGTTGGTTGGATGATTGTAGTTTGACCATAGGGCAGTGAAGTACGAATACTACTTTTTTATTAGCTTGTATGAATGGACGAGCACGTCGCTCGCTTGATGGTAAGCCGCTTGCCCATAAACAGAAGCAACGCCACAAAGAACTTTGAATTACAAAGCACTGCGTGGCACTGGACTGCGCTCGTCACACCGAGACATAAGATGTTCTGTCTCATAATGCCCAGTAATTTCACTGGCTTCAGTGTCCTTAAAACCGAAAAACTACACTGTTGCTTGGCGGCAAAAATAGACAAAGCGGTGGTACCAACCCAGACGACATACCTATATACAAAAACATACGCCTGTATCCTCGAAGATGTAAACAGAGGTGCGACTAGTGCACCCACGGTTCGCCGAGCTTATTTCCGTCCCGTGATGTGATAGGGGGCGAACCTACCGCTGTCCCAGACACCAATTCTAATGCAACTCATGCTTTTTTGAAACGAAAACAAACACAAATTGTAATTGACTGAACCCAGAGCCTCACGGTCTCTTAGCCTAAGCAGACTGCCACTGCACCAATGAGGCAATCATAATATTATATGAAGTCGGATAAAAATAACTTTTAAAATGAACAATTATCCGACTACAGACGTAATAAAAAACTTTTATTTTCTCACTATCCTGAAAAAGCGTAATCATAATTTATTTATTATCCTTCTTAAAAAAAAGAGGAGGTTCTCAATTCGGTGAGTTCTATTTTGCTTTTTGTATGTATGTACATATATCAATTTCTCAAAAATCATTCAGTGATTTCAAACAGCCTATTGTAGCACATAACGCTACGTGCTACGATCCGCTACGACGCCTACGCGATTCAAACTGCCATGCCATATCGCCCGGTATTAAAATTATCACTGGCATGCCATAAACAGCACGAAACTTTCTGCTCGTAACAATTTTACAGCCGCCAAGCAAAAAGAGGTATAACGTGCTAAAAGAAATAAAGTTATAGACTAGTATAAATAAGTCATAAGTAGACTATCATCGTGCGAGTATGGCGGGTATAGCGGGTATGAGTTTCGGGTATTGGGTACATTTGTCTGCGGAGCGGCACGTGATGTCGCGTGAAGCGCAACCGCCGCAACACGCTTGTCTACGTCAGGTGCGGTGACGCTGGTAGCGGGTGAATTAGGAATTAGGAATAAAACCACTATAATAGCTTTTTTTTATTTGTACGAATTATGAGACGAGCAAATCACTTATTTTTAAGTACCCACGCCTATCCACATAACTACCAACACAAAATATATATACAGTTAATTCGTATATACAGCATGGAGCTCTTTAAACGCATCCTCAAACCCAGGCTCTGCCTAGAATGTATTATCTCCGAGTGTGCATATAGCTTCAGATCATATCTGGTATCATAGACTCGGTGTTCACGATCAGATTGTTGATCGATGCCTATAGGCTAACGAAGATGCCATTGCATATTGCGTTTCTGGACCTTTAGAAGGCCTTTAATGATATGCCTCGGCACTCCGAGTTCATGTTAAGACATTTAAGACCCGTACTATAGATCAACACTCAAGTGAACTCTTTGCTAAGTGTCGATTTCAGTACACATGATTGGTCTATTTTTGGCGCCAAAAAAATGGACCAATCACGTGTATAGAAATCGAGAATTAGCAAAGAGCTCACTTGAGTGTAGTTCTATGATACGGGCCTTAGTATTTCAACGTGATTCCTGCTCTTTCTAACCGCTGTATGTCGCACCATAGCTCGCCAGTCAAACAACTCGCATTCAGTACCTACTTAGACGATTAAATGACGATGGATTTATTAGTTCGCCGTTAAATGTATTGATTCGTGGGTGGTTTTAAAACCATTACTGTAACCAACCATTGTTTAGATTGAACACACCTGAGTTTGTGTGTTTTAAATGTTTGAGAAATTATGCGAAGTTTTATTGTGAAATAGCTGCATATAAAGGTTTTTTTATGAAGAATATGTTATTTTATAAGTTTCACTTAAATGGTTTTTCTCCGGCAAATCTTTAATAGTGTTTAATTATAGGGTAAAGGTTAGGTATATTAATAGAATAAATAAATAAAAAAAATATACCCAACAGTCACACACATAGTCCTGACCCCACACTAGGTTAACCTGTATCGTGGGTATTAGGAACTACGAGGGGCTTGCGGTCCCACAACACCCAGACCCGAAACAATTATTTGTGGGTCACTTAAACATTTGTCTCGGTGCGGGAATCGAACCCACGGCCTCACACTTCGCAACCGGCTATTCGCCCACTGCGCCACGGAGACTGTCTGACTGATAATTGTGTGGTAGAGCCAGACTGTTGACAGTTTTGTCTTCAGCACGAATGGCCCGGCTCTACCGGGTCGTTACAGTAGTAACGACAGAAAGTAAAGAGAAAGAAAATAGTAGTCTCACATAAAACCGACGTAAAGTAGCGGCTAGCTGCTGCGTTTCGTACGGTGGGTGAGTGATATCCCGAAGCCCACATCCCCCTCCCCTTCCCAATCCCTTAATTATCCTTTTCCTTTAAGGTCGGAAACGTGCCCAAGATTCTTCTGGTACTGTGGGTATACATGGGCGGTGAAGATCACTTACCATCAGGTGACCCACTTGTTCATTTGTCAGCCTATGCCATAAAATCTTTTAGTAGCTTTTAGTAATAGCTCAGTCTCGTAAATTTGAATCGATCACGGTTTTTTAAAAACTGCGACAAAATTTGTTTGATTTTTTTAATGAACTTCATTTCATTCCAGGTGAATTGATTCATTCATATACCATGTCATAGTGTGACTTTTGTATTCGAACGTAACATACTTTTTTTGTAGGTAGCATTTATTCAGATTGTTAGAAAGGTACTTGAGACGAGTATTATTCTATTAATACCAAACAACAGTAATCA
This sequence comes from Mimas tiliae, assembly GCA_905332985.1. NCBI lineage: Eukaryota > Metazoa > Arthropoda > Insecta > Lepidoptera > Sphingidae > Mimas > Mimas tiliae. Next base: position 2,994,919 of record HG995249.1, read on the forward strand.
CTTTAACTCATAGTTTATTGGTTACATTTACAATGTTACTGCTTTACAGACCACAACCCCGTGACAGAATTATCTAGAGACCGCTCTCTAATTATAACTCAAACAACTAGGACCGAATAGTAAACCAGCATAGCTACCGCGTAATGAACACTTGGACTATCGACTGACCACTGATCTTACTGAACTGGAGGCTGACCGACCGACTGCGGGAAAGAGACCTCCAGTTATGGCGACAACCTCTTTTATACTATTTAACCACCCTTTTACAACTATATCGCACCATACTCAGATACTCTTAATTTTTTATTCTTTTTATTAGCTTGAACGACGAGACGAGCAGGTCGCTCACCTGATGGTAAGCGCCACGCCTGCTCATAAATAGAAGCAACGCCACACAGAACTTTAAATAATAAACACTGCATGTCACTAGACTGCGCTCGTCACCCCGAGACATAAGGTGTTAAGACTCATAATGCCCAGTAATTTCACTGGCTTCAGTGTCCTTCAAACTGGAATACAACAGTGCTTACACACTGTTGCTTGGCGGCAGAAATAGACAAAGCGGTGGTACCAACCCAGCCGGCCTCTCGCATACGAGGGACCTTCCACCTTGTAAAATACACCAATAAAAAGAGAATACGCTAACAAGATGTGGTGAAACCGGCGCCAAACGTTGAATGTGTAGTGTAACTACAATGCGCGTCTCAGCGCTCAATTGATGTCAACAACTCGATTTGTAATCACGGCCAATGTCGACGCACCCGAGATATATACCCGCTGCTTCTTATTATGTAAGATTCATATATTGAAAGATATACAGTCATTTCTGGTTACTTAGACCCTTAGTATGTAATATTGGTAATTAATTCTCTTAATACCCAGTGATTTCACTGACTTCAATGTCCTTCAAACCGGAATAGAACAGTACTTCGCATTGTTCTTGGTGGTAGACATAGACAAAGCAGTGATACCTATCCAGATAGCCTACTCTACCTAGTAATTAGTTTTATATATATTTTTGTATAGCATAGGCCTGCAAACGAGCCAGTGGTTCACCTGATGGTAAGTGATCTCTACCGTCCAGGTACGCCCACCATACCAAAAGTATCATGGGCGCGTTGCCGACCTTAAAGGAAAGGGATAATTAAGGGATTGGGAAGGGAGGGAAATTGGGCCTCCAGCGACGAAACGCAGCAGCAAACTGCTACTTTACTCCAGTTTTATGTGAGACAGTGGTAACAACCCGGACGAGCCGGCCCATTCATGCTGTAGACAAAACTGTCTACAGCGTGACTCTACCACTCGTAGTAAGAGCGGTTATTTAATATTCTGGTTCGGAGCAAAATTATACTATGCTAGGCCTACTAAATAAAATTACTTTAAAAATGCTACTGAGTTCTAATAAACATGTGTAACCCATACTCATATCATAGTTTTTTGTTAATTTTATTAAACAAGCATTTTTTACGTTTCATTATTCTATAGAAATATCAATATTTAATTTCTCGAACAAGACAAAAGATTGTTTTAATGTGTAAAATGTATTTGATATTACTGTTCTGCTATAATTTTATTCGTTTAATTTTTATATAATATTTTAAAGAGCATATACATGTCATCATATAAGCAGTGATAGCTCAGTGAGGAGTGGTAGGGACTGTCGAGACGAAAGTCGCAGGTTCGAAACCAGCTCCGAGAGCATACACCTCTGACTTTTCTAAGTTACGTGTGTATAAATTGTTAATTATCACTTGCTTTAAGGGTGAAGGAAACATCGTGAGGAAACCTGCATACCTGAGAAGTTCTGCATAAGAATTTCGAAGGTATGTGAAGTCTTCCAACCCGCATTAGGCCAGCGTGGTGGACTAAGGCCTAACCCCTCTCATTCAGTAGAGGAGGCCCGTGCCCAGCAGTGGGACGTATCTAATACAGGGCTAGTATTATACATGTCATAGCGGCACCATACTATATCACTTGAGACTTCAAATTCCGGGAATGATTCGCGTAATTTCAAAAATCTTGATCTCCTCGGTCTTAAAAGACTTTAATTTAGTTCTAGTCTTGACCAGATGATTTCAATGGTCATAACCATCGAAACAAAAAGAGGGATGTTATAAGCTTTTGTTTGTGGTTTCTTAGCTACCAAACGGGAGAACTAATGTACATATATGCAGTTTTTTTTAATTTATAACTGGTTTAGTCAAGATAGTTTACAGCTATGAAAAAAAATATTAGCCATTTAAAAATGTTGGATATTTTCCTAATTAATGTCAGTATAAAAGGCAAGGTAAATTTTGAAGCTCGCAACCGAGTCAGGCGACAGCGACTTCTCCGCATTGTATATGCAATTGATAGAAACTATCGCGTGTCGCGGTCTCCTGTCTTGGTCGTATACTCTAAATATGTACCTCTACGCTGGTATTGTAAGCGGATGTATCACTGTCGTCGTGTGTTACGTTGTCTCGGTCGAACTACTCAAAGTATTTATTTATAATTTATCTTATTACGGAGCGTATAATATATTTTCTTTCTATCTGGTATTGATATAAAACTTGCGGTAACTAAATATTTCTTTAATATATGGCGCATATTTAAACAAATAAAAAAAATTAAGGATTTTCTGTTCTCCAGTATTATTTTCTATCAAATTACCCAGCAACCGCATAAATTGGTACACAAAGCTTTCATGTTACATTAGCAGTTGTTTGACAACATAAAAGCTCAACAAAACATTAATGAACTAACAAAGTGCATTGGTTCAGTCTCGTGGGCCCGGATGGCACAAACCCTGACCTCGGCGAGAGGACCAATTGCGCCGCCGGACGTGACGTCACGCACGCACTTCCTCACATAATTACATGCGTCTGCGAACGGCCGCGGCCGGGGCGCTGCTAATGTTTCAATTACCGCTTATTTGTCGCCAACTTGCGCTTAAATTCAATATGTTTGCGCCAATATTGGCTTGGCTTTTTGGGCCAGGAGGGGTCCGTTATAAAAGAGTTTTTTATAATTATATTTAACAATTGTTAGTCAATCAGAATTTAAAAATGGTTTTTATTACATATTTCCAATATGGCAAGAAGTTCGCCACTTATCACATCATGGAGTAGATATAAGCTCGGTTATCTCTATTGCAATCAAAGGAATTATTTGTAAGGTGAGTAGATATTGGGTCAGGTGACCCACTAGCTCATTTGCTGACCCCTGTTATCGGTGGGCCACCAAAATCTTAGCCCCAAAGCCAACCTCACCTGCACGTGGTACACTCTTCCGATGTACGGACTAACCAATGGCGAAAATAGGTTCTCCTTGCGGATTGTGGGAGTCAGACAGCGGATAACATCAAATAATCCCAAACCCACAAAGACTAAAAATGTAGGTATACTACTAGACGTGCTGTTTTGAAGTAAAATTGCGCCACTTAACGCGGGAGTTGGACAGCTCACAAACAGGGAGCACGATAGGGGTCCTAGTTGAGAGTAAGCGAGATGGTAATATTGCGTTACGGTCAATTGACCGCAACTTAGTGGGACAATATCTATGTACTGCGCAGTTTGTCTAGTAGTATATATTAAAGTCTTTGCAAACTCACAGTTAAAGAAAGAAACATAAAAGTACCAGCTAGATGTGAAACTGGTTTGTGAAAGTAATCGCTTGAAATGCTGAAACTGATTAATTTCGAATGAAAAATTATATAACATCTTTAATGTTAAAATCCAGTCGACGAACCAGATTATCTTAATATAAGATTCAGACTTCAGTCTTTATAAATTCAATTTTCTTATGCTTGGCATGTAACCGTCGCAAAATCTATTTATTGAATTGTTTTCTTTTTATCAATAAACTATAGTGAAATTAGTGCTAGAGCGGGATATCGAACTCAAAAAATCAGCGAATTGATAACCTCCTTATTTCAGTGGGTTAATAATTGAAAATACATTAACTAAGACTGATAATCACCGTCAACAAGTATGCTAGAGATCGAGCAAAGTAGAGTTAGAGAGAAGTTAGATGGCATAGATCAAATCAAATACAAATATTTATTGAAATAAAATGTTATACATTGTTTAGATTTCGTCAAAACTCTACCGCCAGTTCGGAAGGCTGTTTCGCTAGAGAAGAACGAGCAAGAAACTCTAACGTTACTCTTTTCATATTTTTTTTTTTTTTTACTAGCCCTTTATTATATCCGTCCCACTGCTGGGCACGGGCCTCCTCTACTGAATGAGAGGGGTTAGGCCTTAGTCTACCACACAGGCCTAATGTGGGTTGGCAGACTTCACATACCTTCGAAATTCTTATGAAGAACTTCTCAGGTATGCAGGTTTCCTCACGATGTTTTACCTTCACCGTTAAAGCAAGTGATAATTAACAATTAATATACACATAACTTAGAAAAGTCAGAGGTGTATGCACTTGGGGCTGGTTTCGAACCTGCGATTTTCGTCTCGACAGTCCATACCACTCCCCGCTGAGCTATCACTGCTTTTCATAATTAGTTTATAATTATTATTGTCAGCATAAAGTTTTTACAATATTTAATTGGAAATAGAGTCAATCTAAATTAATTAACAATCATAGAACTGATACCTATGGATTAGATTAACATGTAGTATTTAGTAGTACATAATATATTACGTAATAATACGCTGTTTCAGTATTATTTAATCGATGTACCTCGTCAACTCAAATAATACAATAAAAATGCCTAAGCCATAATATATTTCTTTGTTCCTCGATTCGTCGAGTAACCCTGTGACTTTATAAAATACTTCGGCTGCACTTCCGGCAGACTGATTAATGTGAAAGGGCGCGGATTCGACTCCAAAGCGAAATCTAGACTTACTGTTAGCTAGCCCAGATAAATTATCTCAATGTGACAGCTATAAACTAGTTAGCTTTTTTCACTCACATCAGACGATCTTAATTTAAAATGACATATGACTGTAGCGCGACGAGGAACTTAAAAAGTGGCCAAAAACCACTGAGTACTACTTTCAAAACCGTGCATGGCAACACTGAAAAATGCATTCACGAGACAAAAGCACGCTATTACGGCCCCGGGATTAGCCCTATTGACACTACGTTACCAATTAAAAAGGGAGGGGTGCCTTTTCGTCTCGGTTTTTTTCAGCAGACGGTTTTTCAGGCCGCGGGCGTCCACCCACTTCCCCCTACCTAGCCCCCTCATGGCTGTACAGAAAAATCAATAACGCAGCACTTTTTTCCGCGCGTAAAGCATGCACCGACACGGCGTTTGTGTGTGTGCACGTGACGCACACACGGCCGCGCTGCACTGGGTTGCCAGCATTTTTTCCTCATATTAAAATTCTCCCAAGCGCGCTCTCGCGGGATTTCCACTGATGTTCCTGCATCTGATTAGTCCGATGCACCTGAAGGGCTTACGCAATATGCCGGGGAAATTAAACTTTCTTTTACGTTGACAAGCCTTCACGAGCAGAGCTGCAATGAGAAATGTGTTTGAAAAATTTCAAACGTGATAAAATATAAGTGAAAACAATTTTAGATCGGCCTTTTGTTCGACTTCTTAAAAGGATTGCGGTGAGTTGTTCAGTACACTATGTACCTTTACAAAGACTTATATTCTTGATGGCGGTTGCCTTTTTGCAAACATGAATGACGCTTCCGCCACATGAACCTATTGAAGCTATAGTGTAATATCATTAAGGGAATTATGAAGATGTAATGAGCGTGAAGGAGGCCAAAGAGGTGTACAAGGATCGTAGCAATTATAAATCCGTTGTATGTGCCTATGTTTGCACGTATGTACTATTTATTATGAGAATTAAATCTCAGGTGAATTCCGTCGGAGTTGAATCCGCGGACATATTATTTGCATAGACGCTCGATACGCGACAACCGCACATCACTAATTGCAAACGCAGACTAACGCAAAAAAACAGCATCACATTTAAAAAAGGAACGCTTTGCACATTTTTATTTCGCAATCGCAATTGACAGAAGTGGCTCTGTCCCGCTTGCACGGCATTGTTCCGCCGGCTCTCGTCATCAGTCCATCTTTGTCTGCCGGCCGTTCTTTTTTTGAATGTGCAAAAATATAAAAACGCCGAATCGCGCGCGTCGGGGGAGTCCGGGGGTGTCGGTGGTGTGTGCGCGGGGTGGGGTCGCGTGTTTACCGCGCTGCGCTTGTGTGCTGGTGGATGCGATAATGCTTGTTTTAGGGCTTTGGCCCGATCATAAGTCAATATGGATGTAACTAGCAGATCAAGGAACTATCAGCTTCGCGGATGTCTTAGCCTGTGGTGTTCAGTCAGCGAAGTTATTTATGCTAATCTCGGCGGACAATTGGTCTCAAATAGCATCTGTTAACAGGTGGTAAAATTGTACACACTATTGTGACCCAAAAAGCCAAAATAACAACTTGCTGTTGCGTTTCATCCGATGAGATTTCCGGAGGCCGAATTCCGCCTCAGCGTCCCAGTCCCCATACCTTTACTTGAAGTTCGATATCGCATCCATGATTCTTCTGATATTGTGAGTAAAAGCTGGAATCACTTACCATCAGGTGACCCACTTGCTCGTATACCGGGCCCTGCTATAAAAGCAAGAATAACAAACTTATACGCTCAATGTGACTTACCTACCTCAACTGGAAGTCACTAGTAACAAATATTCTCAAGACGCCAGCGCCTCCGAGCGTTCAGAGTTCAGTACCTTCATTACGTCATCGAGCCTTATTTTATAAAAGTCCGTGCTCGTCGTTTAGTAATTGCTATTACAATACCTCTCGCCTAACTTCTACGTTCTATCGTATAGGTAGTAATAAACTTTAGCATTACTTTGAATTTATGATCGAAGACTTTGAAAGACTCTTCTTCTTCCACCTGACTTTATCCCACTCGCAGTGGGGTCGGTGCAACATGTTTTAGCACATGTTACAGAATGATATGGCTTGTAGATTTTATGACCGGCCGCCTGCCTGACATCCTCGCCAAGGTCGCCTTCTCTAGAGAGAAAACACCCAGACCCGAAACAAATATTTGTGGATCACACAAACATTTTCTCTCGCTTCGGCAATCGAACCCGTGGCATCTCGCTTCACAGTAGGCTACTTGCTCATTGCGTCACGAAGGCTGTCTAACTTTAAAGGACTAGGAATAGTAATAGTAATAAATTCAAATAAAAACATGCCATTAATGGAACTAATACTGTCGAAAATGTGGATAGCCAATATAACTTAGCTTCTTTCAGTATTCTTTTTCTATTATTTGTCATAGGTACTCAAATTTAATTAAACACGACTAATCTTGCATCATGACTACCAAAATATAAGTTTCACCTGTCTTTAACTGTCTTCTGAAACTGCAGACACTTTGTAGAGCCAATATATGAAATTACATAACTACTATCAATGATAGAGAAACTTGTTATTGACGATGTCATGCCGGTAAAAAATACAGTTTTAAAATTAAATAAAAAATAAGTGCAATAATCAGCGATACGAGTATCTCAGTGGGGACTGTCGAGACGAAAGTTGGTGGTTCGAAACCAGTCCCAAGAATACACACCTCTGACTTTTCTAAGTTATGTGTGTATTAATTGTTAATTATCGCTTGCGTTAACGATGAAGGAAACATCGTGAGGAAACATGCATACCCGAGAAGTTCTTCATAAGAATTTCAAAGGTATGTGAAGTCTGCCAACCCGAATTGGGCCAGTGTGGTGAACTAAGGCTGGTCCCTTCTCATTCAGAAGAGGAGGCCCGTACCCAGCAGTGGGGCATGTATAATACAGGGCTAGTGAAAAAATAGTGATACATTAAAAAAATATAATGTCATTCGATAATATAAGTTAGGCAATGGCGCCAAGTTCCAGTGTATGACATCTATCTCCGATGTTCAAATAGTTTTTCCGTAATGACACTATCCAAAAACATTATTTATTGTGCACAGAGTATAAAATAAAAAAGTAAAAGAACACCTTTCTCCGCACCTTTCACCTGACGTAATTAGCGCTCTGTTAATCATAAGTCAACAAGTGGTTCAGACGACTTTTAATATCTTAAATATATTGATTATGTTTTTCAATGTTGGCATCACATCATTGTAAAAACATTGATGACTGCCTCGGTGGCACAGTTGTAATGCGCACGCGTTACGATTGAGGCCAACGCTGAGGGCCCGGGTTCGATCTCCGGGTCGGGTAAAGTGGTATTGGGTTTTTCTATTTTCAAAATGCTCAGTATCAGCCCGGAGTCTGGAATTTGTGCCCGGTATGGCGATAGGCTCGCCCCCTATCACATAAGGGACGGGAGACGCTCGGCGAAATGTGGGTGTACTGGTTACACTTCTGCCTACCCCTTCGGGATTACAGGCGTGAGTGCGTATGTATGTATCATTGTTAATAGATGACAATTATGAGATGGTAGTCTCTTGTATGCGAGAGGTCGTCTGGGTTGGTACCACCACTTTGTCTACTTCTTCCGCCAAGCCGCAGTGTGTAAGCACTGACGTGTTTTGGTTTGCAGGACATTGAATACCAATGAAATTACTGGATACTATGCTTAATAGTTTATGTCTCGGTGTGATAAACATAGTCCAGTGTGATACGGTGCTTTGTAATTCTAGGTTCTGTATGGTGTTGCATCTGTTTATGGGCATGCGTAGCGCTTACCTCCAAGCGAGCGACCAGCTCGATTCGTAATTCAGGCTAAGAATAAAATAACAACCTTATAAAGACATAAGACAACTTGTAATTGTTCTGTGAGACACCAGATAATATCTTACGTAAAGAGAACAAATAGCGGAAGCTAGCTTACAGATCAATCTTTTAGAGAGGTCGTAAGAGGCAATACAAAGATTACAAGGTCCATCTTGATGGTACTTTAACCACCTAGATAAAAAAACAATATATTATGCCTGAAACTGAATGTCCAAAATATTTTTTACTTTATGTACATTCATATTTTTTATACTCATAGACCTACAATTAATATTCTGCATAGTCAAATTATTTTGTACTATGTTATTTGCTAGTACATCATTATTTACTTTATCAATGCAATTTCGATTTTGAATTGCACTTTATTTAAAGCAATGTAATCGCAAAGAAATTTACAGTTCATCAAAACTGTTTTATGTATGAAATGAATCAGACCTAGTACATCTCGTCCGATGACTGGAAGCTCCTTCACAAATACAGTTGCAAATAATTTGCGCATTAGCGAGCGACCGCAGGCAGCGTCCGCAGTCAAAATATTTCTTTCTATTATGTGATGCAATTTCACCTGCTACAATATCTGAGTCTGAAACATCTGGCTATCATAAGTTATATTTAAAGTGAACGTTTAATGTATTTTCTAAGAGTATTTCAGTTTCATTCAATATTTCCGTAGTATTAATAATACCCTATACCCAATCGTAAGCTGAAAATTCACTATGTGATGTGTTTACTTGCAACGTCACGCACACAAACGAAAAGGAAAGGTAAGCTAATGTATTTTCCTAAAAACTTGGTAATTTGTAGATGAGCAAAATGTGTTTCATACATTGATTTATAAGTGAGGATCATAAACATAATATGGTGAGTAGTTAATAGTATGGTGATCGTAGTTTGGCTCCAATTGAACGGCTTAATTTCGTGCGTGTACTTAGTTTCTATAAGTAGTTATTCTTAGTTTCTTCCTTTTAAAATCTATTCTATTCTTAAAAACAGAGATTCAAAACTCGAAACTATTCATTAATATTTATTTTCAAATCACCTAACATCAAATGTAACAAAAAATACATTATCAGGTCACAGACATCTTTACAGACATTGGTAATAAAAATTGACAGCTAAATGTTTAATGTAGGTGACAAATGAAATATAAGATCAATATTTATGAACAACATTACATTACCTACAGACTGCATCCGCGGCGCAGTGGGCGAGTAGCCGGCTGTGAAGCGAGAGGCCGTGGGTTCGATTCCCACACCAAGGCAAATGTTGGTGTGATCCACAAATAATTGCTTAGGGTCTAGGTGTTTTGGGACCGCAAGTCCCTCGTAGTTCCTGATACCGACGATACAGGTTACCCTAATGTGGGATCAGAACTATGTGTGTGACTGTTGGGTGTATTTAGAATAATAATTATTATTATTTGTTCGGTAAAGATGTACTTACCGCTTAAGAGATCAACTATTTATAGGTATTTTATAACTATTAACTATTTTATACCTACGCATAAATAAACAAAGGAACCGAAAGCGCTCTATTTATCAAAATACATAACTTTATATCGTTTTTAACAAGTATATACGTTCAAATTCTATTTGAGAGTTTGAAACATAATTCATTGAACTTTAATTAGTAATTTGATGCTTCCAGACTTACATAGGTTATTGAACTATCAAATTGTGACGCAATATTGTATAATATTAATGCCACTAATAATATTAAGGTAATATTTCTATTTGCCACTTTGTTACTTGCGGTTACTTTATATTCGACCAAGTTTTTTCTTAACTATTTTTTAATCACATAACTGACCTGGAAGTCGCTCGCCTGTGACTTGATAATAAGCGCTACGAATGCCCATAACATACAGTAGTAACACCATTCAGAACTAAGAATCACAAAGTACCTACTGCATGGCCCTGTACTGTAGGCACTCGTCGACTTGGAGACGCATTTTAAGTATCATAATGCCCAGTAATCTCAATGGCTTCAATATCCTTCAACCAGGAACACAATTCAGATAATAGACTGCAAAAATAAACTAAAACTGCATCTCCACCAACCGAAAGTTATCAACATTTGTTGTTAACATAAATTTACAAACAAAACGACTGTCATCTTTTTTCGGTGAGGAAGCTCGCAGCATCTGCTTGTGTTAGTAGAGTGGTAAAGCCACGCGGGTAAACAGTTCAGTCTACAGCACGAATGGGCCGGCTTGACCGGGTCGTTACCCATGTCCCACAGAAAACCAATATAAAGTTGCGGCTTGCTCTGCGTTTCGTACGGTGTGTGAGATATTTGAAGACCTACGGAGAAATCTCCTATCCCTTTCTTTTAAGGTCGGCAACTCGCCCATGAGCATTATAGTATATGGGCGGTAAAGGTCACTTACCATCAGGTAACCCACTAGCTGATTGGCCGACCATAACATGTTTTTCCTCAGAAGTTACGCAAAGGGAAGCATTTTTCTTCCACAGTACCCTTATGATTTAACATTAGATACATTTTATTTTTAATGCTAAAAAGTTTAAACTCACAGAGAGCGCGTACTTAACCTACGAACTGCCCGCCAGGTTCGCATCGAAAATAAAATAACGAAGAAAATTTCCTTCCGTCCTGCTCACACTGAGACAAAACGAAGTGTCCCGCAAAAAGTGGTTGTCGCCGACCTACGCATCGCTTTATTGCTCTCGTGCCCGTGCCCTCCTTCTTACCTCATAACACAGTTTCTGTTCTTTACCTTTTTCTTTCCCTTTGCGAAGCGCGTATGGAAACTTCGCGCGTCCACGCTCTTGTACCTAAGCTACGGTTTGAAAAGTTTCGGTATTGTCAACTGTGGCAAGTTGCCATTTTAGTAGATTTCTTGGTTGTTGTTTTTAATTTTGTTTGATTTAAATTCTGATTAATTTGTAGAAATAGTACAGCGTAAAATTATTTTTCTAAATGTTTTGATATTTTTAAGCAAATTTTTTTACTGCATTTTTTCGAGTGGTCGCTTTGACTCATATTTGGAATGCACTCAATTACGTATGTTATGTCAGAAACTGAACGTACAATCTAAAACTTTTCATTAAACTTTAATGAAAGGTATTTCATTTACGCAAAAATAAATTCTTTCAGAAATATAATTACGGCTTCGTTAAACTCTACTTCGCTGAATATCTCAAGTAAAAAGGCGCTTTGAAAGAACCGTGTTTAAAAACTAAAAGCGAATCTTAATAATACTTTTCATCAGGACCGGGGAATAAAATTATATGTGGACGTCATCAAAGGTTTTTTAATTTCCTTTCATTCATTTCTACCACGTCTTTTTCCTACTTTAGTACCGGCCAGAAAATAGTAAATAAAAATAAAATTTCGTAGGCAAATCTAATTCAAAATGTTGGTTCGAAATTTAAAAACCAATAGGTACGTGATACATGAGAGGGGTCGTGTTATCTAACTACCCCTACAGACCATTATAAAAAGAGCTCTGAGGAAGACCCGCGACTCTTTTGTTCGTACTTTTCAAGTGTGTAACGCGGAGGATGGAGGAGGTCGAGTTATGTCGGATTATTGCATATTTTTGCATGGAGCTTTGCACGCGATCGGAGCCAGCTCGAGCTCGATTCTGCAAGCGCCCACAACGCGAGCCCACAAACGTGCCTGTGTTTACACGTGAGTGAGCGAATAAATGTGTGTGAGTGATTTACAAAATAAATAATTGTAAATAGAGAAGCGATACGTACTTATATTTTCCGCGTACATTTATTTAGATATAGTTCAGACCAAAAATAATACGATTATCAAAATAACTATAAACAACGTAGTATCAAGCTAGTAGTTTGTGCTCACTTTACTCATGTCCTTAAGTGCTTTAGTATCACTTGAAGACATTAAAATTATACAAGCCATTATGTTAATTTAAATTCTTAATTGTTTGTATTCATCATAATAGATAAGAGTGAGTTATTAACCTTGAGTGTTCATTTATCTGTACAGTAATGTTAGAAGAACCTTTTCAGCTTCCGTTTCAAAACCGTCGCTATATTGCATCTTTAATCAGCTCTTTTGTGACCAAATAAAACCACGTAGACCTAAGCATGAAGCTTCGGAACACATACACCTAAATATATTTCCATAGCTTTCATAACGCAGCCTCTCCAGAGCACCGCACACGCCCTAAACAAATCAATAAAAACACCAAACCATATTCCTAATTGCATATACATAACCGAAAAGTCATACTAATCGAGAGTGACGCTCGAAAAATCCACATCCCCATGACGCAGACTAGGGAGGGGGGTGTGTATGAGGTGGCTGACAGGGGGGGTGGTGCAGGTGGGGTTGCCAGTGTTTTTATTTTTCACGATTGGCGGATTGCAGCGAGAGTAATGATCGATGGTATTAACGTGCGCGGCACTGGCCACCTACAGCGGACTACGATTTGAATTTCGAACGGTGGAGTTTGTAAGAAAAACAATTTAAAAATAGAACGTATCGTGTTCATAAAAAATGTGTTCGGATACGTATCCACTTCAATAATATTGTTATTAAAGTAGTAAAATAAGTCAAATTGTAAGTAGTAAAATATAATAATACACCCAACAGTCACACATAGTCCTGACCTCACACTAGGTTAACCCATGTAGTAGGTATCAGGATCTACGTGGCACTTACGATTCCACAAGACCCAGACCAGACAAGAAACAAATATCTAATATCTGTGGATCACACAAACATTTGGCTCGGTGCAGGAGTCGAACTACCCGGCCGCCGCCTCTCGTTTCACAGCCAGCTCCTTGCCCGCCGCACCACGGAGGCTGTCTTATATGAGCTTTATCCTTATTTCATAATAATATACCTTCCTGCCACACTGCCAATCAATAGGTTCAGAATTATAGAGCCCATGAAGTTTCTGATTTTTTGATTTTGATTGTGGGCTCCTTTTCTCCTTTTCTTAGCCCGTTGAATGTCGGGCCATTGTGCGTGACGTTTGTGCCGGCTAGAGATCTAGCCAGCCTAACTCCGACCAGAAGCGCAGGATCCTCCTGGTGTCTCCACAGGCTTCTCGGAGTGACCTCGGTGTGTTGAGGATTTCCGCCCGTTGTGTAGCTACACTTTTACATTCCAGGATGACGTGTGAAGCTGTTTCATTCATATTGGACTAGGGCCAAACACCCTCTGTTCCGACCCTTTTCTGGCCAGCTCGTCTGCTGCGTCATTACCTAGAGAGCCACTGTGCCCCTTTATCCACTGTAAAGTGACTTGGTTGTTACTACCTATGACTTCCAGTGCCTAGTGGCAATCTAGTATGACCCCGGATTGGATGGTTTTACTATCGAGGGCTCGTAGCACTGCAGCGCTATCGGACACTATGCGAATCTTATGATCTTCGATATTCCGTCTATTCACTGCTCTGGCAGCCTACGTGATGGCGATGCATTTACACTGGAAAATAGAACTATGTTCCCCTAAGGCTGTTGATATATTAATATTTATCTCGGGTGAGTACACTCCTGCGCCCGATCCTGTTCTGGTTTTGGAACCATCGGTATATATGCGCAGTTCGTAGACTCCAGACGAGTCGTATTGTTCTTTAATAAGCTGGACTTTGTACGTCTTGTTGAAGATGTGTTGTTTGGGTATCTTGTCATTGGGGGCAGCTATCAAAGGTTGGTAGGATATAGCCTCCCCAAGGATTTCGGTATGAGCCCCGTTTGCTGCACCCCAGAGGTTGAGTGACTGTAGTCTGATGGCAGCTGAGGCCGCCTCCTGTTGGATAAATAGGTCTAGGGGCGGTAGCCCTAGAAGTATCTCCAGTGCCGCTGTGGGTGTGGTTTTCATGCAGTCCGTTACGGCTATACAAGCTAGCCTTTGAAAGTGCTGCAGTTTGTTTTTGGCAGTGGTCAGTTTGGTTCTGGGCCACCAGACCACGGCACCGTATGTGATGATTGGCCGTATTACCACAGTGTATAGCCACATGGCAATTTTGGGGTGTAAACCCCAGGTTCTGCCAAGGAGTCTCTTACACTGCCAGAATATAATACAGGCCTTCTCCAGTTTGTTGTCTAGGTGCTTGTTCCATATCAGCTTGTCATCTAGAATAACGCCTAAGTATTTAACCTCTTTAGTGAGGGTAAGCGTTATTCCTTGGTTATTGCTAACAATCTCCACTTACCCAAAGTGGAGATTGTTTATAATCCGCTTCTTCGTGAATAATACTAGTTTGGTTTTTGATGGGTTTACTGACAGCCCTTGTTCAGAACACCATCGTTCGACGATATTGAGTGCCCCTTGCATGAGATCGCAAAGGACTTTCTCGAATTTACCCCTTACGAGGATTGCTATATCGTCTGCATAGCCTACAGTATAGTAGCCCGCTTCGTTGAGCGACCTAATTAGGTCATCCACTACGAGATTCCACAGGAGTGGTGAGATGACTCCTCCCTGTGGGCAGCCTCTCGACACAATCTCTCGTGTGGTGCCGTTTACCGTTACTTGCACTGCCCTTTCTGATTTTCGACTGGCTTACTTATAGCCCTAGCTCCTTTAGCCCTAGAACTCAATAGCTCAAATTAAATCAAATCATTTATTCTGTAAATTGAATTATTAATTATCACTTTTACATGACAATTATTTTTAAGCTACATTGCATTACATTACGTCGCCATTTAGTAGCTAGTCTTAAGATGAAATACCAAAACAAATTCATGGGCCTATTTGGGGCTGTAACGCTCTCATGCCTAATTTGAGCGTGGCTAAGTTATTTTGCGCGTTTTGTAAACAGCCAATGATGCATGAACTTGAAATGAACTTCAAAAATATTCAAGCAGTTTGTAACGATGACCAATCTACCCCGTCAATCTCGGAATCAACGCTTATCTACATATAAAATAACATGTTCTGACTGATTGATTCAACAACATTCAAACCAAACCGCTACTTCTAAACAGCTGAAATTTTGATACAGTTTTCCATTATGACATGGATTACTAAGTACTAAAATTATATAACTATCTAATTATCCATTATATTCCGTCTCAAAACTGGTGAAGAGGGTTGGAAATGTTTGTATGAGAAATAATATTTTTTTGGGGAAATTCATTAATGCAACTTTAGTATTAATGCTCTTTGATTTACATACATAATAACAATTCATGTTTTTCGACGTGTTTTTTAAACTTAAATGAGATTTTCCTTCGGACTTAGATGAAGGCGAAAATGCGCAGCCGCTAGCAAAACCTAATACAACCAAAGGCAGTAATGTATACTACTAGACAAGCTGCACGGTACACAGAAATTGTACCACAATTGACCGTCAATTGACCGTAACTCAATATTACCATCTCGCTCACTCTCAACTAGGAACCCCTATCGCGCTCGTTGTTTGTGAGCTCCTGCGTTATGTGACGCAATTTTACTTCTATAGAGCCCGTATAATATATTAAAGTATTTGAGTAAAACATAAACCTGTTTTTCATGCAGTCGGGTAAAGAATGGTGATTAAACATGTAAGGCGGTTTTTACTGTAAACCCAGACAACATTTATTGAACACAAAAATGGAATAAAAATAAAGCCTATCCCTCAGCGGCCGCTCATAAAAATATCTGAACGCATAAAATCTTTTCAACGTTGCAATTTTTTGTCTTTTTCCATCGCTCTGCATCCCCGTTCCGAATGATATTGGATAAGCTACATCCTATATATTTCGATTCCGCATCCGTTTACAAATTAAACATGCTGTGTTTATGTACGAGCGCCCCTTCCCCCTGTACATAACGCCGATGACCTGGGATGGACTGCAGAGGGGGGTTGTGGGGGCTTATATGGGCTTATAATGGGTGGATGTTGGATGCGTGATGTAATTGAATTGTGCTTTAACTATAAATGTAACGGTAATTTACAGATTATCAGCAGAGTTGTTTATATGCATAAATGGAATTAAAATAATAATTAAGTTTTATAAGATAGGCTTCTGATGTCAGCCTCTTCATTTTTTTACAAATTTGAAGAGGAATTGACAAAGTTTGTTAGAGCTAAGATTGAAAACGATTTGTAATGAAAAACGAAGATTCTTTAAATCAGCAGTAATTTTACTTATTAGTTTTTGCACCTATTAATATACCTAACATGCTAGTGGGCCCTAATATATATTTGTACACAACTGGATAGCGACCACGTTACATATGGTGAAAAACCAAACATAGTGACCCGTTCCAGCGAGTCACGTTCCGGGATAGGTTAGGAGTGTATATCCACTAACTTCAGGCCGGCATAATTCGACCATTGAAGGACACGGTGTCTCTCTCCACTTTATTTACTTACCTATGGTACTTACCATCAGGTGCAATGTAGTCATTTTATCGAGGAGAAAAAAATAACAAATGCAAACCGCCCAACGGTCGCAATCCTTTCAAGACCCGCCAACTCCACACCTACAATCCGTCCCTGCTCACAAACGTACATAATGATTTATACGGCGTACACATTTGGTATAATTGAAAAATGGCGGTTGTTAATGGCGTTACACCGTCGGACAGTTCGAGTAATAAGCTACGAGCCGCAAATATGGACGTTTTAATGTATTACGCATGATGTCATGATCAGGGTGTGTTTATTTCCCACTATTGGACTGGGGCTGTCTATCATTTACCCCTGACAAAAGAGGGGTTTTATAATACTGGCCTCTTTGTCTATCTGTGAGTGTGTGTGCATCATAGCTCCCAAATGATTAGACCCATTTGAGCGTTTATTTGATATTTGAAATCAAGATGGTTTCTAGCCATCTCTCTTCTCTCTTCCACCTGCCCTTATCGTACTCGGAAATATTTGGATTGTAGTTTTTACGACCTGCCTCCTGCCTGACATCAACCCATCTGAGGAGAAAACACCTATAGTCATGTTTAAAGAAAATCTGTTTATAAATTACTAGCCTTTGCTCGCGGCTCCGCCCGCGTGAACGGGATAAAAAAAAACCGGGATAAAAAGTAGCCTATGTCACCCGGGGATAGTGTAGCTTCCCAACAGTGAAAGCATTTTTCAAATCGGTTCAGTAGTTTCGGAGCCTATTCAATGCAAACAAACAATCAAATCTTTCCTCTTTATAATATTAGTATACATTAAGAAAAGGCCTGCAGTCCTTCAAAGACCTTAGTGTCATCTTATTGGCTAAACGATGTTTCACTGCCGTATCACAAATGTAGTCAGTGTAGTGTAATAATTTAAGTAGCTGATGTCTTTCTCCAAGTGGTAGAGCCTGTAGACACTTTTTTCTGCAGCATGAGTGTGCTGGCTCTAATGGATCAGTACCACTGCCTCGAAGAAAAAAACGAAAATGGTAGCTTGCTGTTGCGTTTCATACGGTGAGTGAGATTCTGAAGTCCCATTCCCCCCTTTTTAATACTCATTTCTCTCCTTTAAAATCGCATTCGTTAATCGTCTGCAATTTGTTCATGAGCGGTGAGAATCACTTAATATTAGGGAAAAAAATCAACTTGAGACTTCTCCATATATAATGACAACGAAATAAATATAAAATAATTTGTGTTTTGTCTCTATATCTGATAAGGTTTATTTGAAGATTTAAAAAACGGTCTTAAATCAGATCATAACATCCGGAGAACGTAGTCGCGTCGCAGCTTGCTGACGTCACACCGGCGCTGTCAAACTGTCAAGTTGACAGCCGCGTGTCAGTGGATTAGGTTCCATGATAGAGTCCAGCCATGATATATCACGTTACTTAGTGCCCGTCAATTTGTGATACATTTATCTTAATTTGTCCATCATTTTGCGTCTTTATGTCAGGTACGTGTGGCTGTTTGTCTAATTAAATCATGTATTTTTATGATTGTCATGGCTGATTAACGTGGTTGTATTTGCCTTTAAGCTGTGGATAGAATTGTAGTCGTTACTAGTTTATTAGTCGATACTAATGTTATCTAAAATAAAACACTCTTTTCAGAATTTCGATAAGAAACCAAGCGACAAGTGGATTGTCTATCAAAAACATACCAAATAACAATCATACTTTAACGTTATTTACATATTTTAAGAAACTTATACCCTTAAACATATAAATACTAATACTAACCCTGTATTATACACGTCCTACTGCTGAGCGGGCCTCCTCTACTTAATGAGAGGGGTTAGGCTTTAGTCTACCACACTGGCCTAATATGGGTTGGCAGACTTCACATACCTGCGAAATTCTTATCAAAAACTTCTCAGGTATGCAGGTTTCCTCACGATGTTTCCTTCACCATTAAAGCAAGTGATAATTAACAATGAATACACACGTAGCTTACAAAAGTCAGGTGCATGCTCTTGGGCTAGTTTCGAACCTGCGACTTTCGTCTCAATAGTCCATACCACTCCCCGCTGAGCTATCGCTGCTATCAAACATATAAACATTATTTCTTATATTCCTACTCCAACATCAAAAGTAATCACCAAATCTGTAAGCAAACTTCTCATGCAAAATATTCGATGAATCCATATACTATATATTTGCTAATAATTATCGAGGAGCTGGAAGCTGCAGAGGGCTTGGTTGTAGCGTCAGGTAACAATGCAACCTAGCTGGCATATACACTCAGATATAAAAAGGGGTCATGGTATCAAATAACGCCCCTTTTTTTCGGGAGTTTAAAAATGAAGCCATGCAGGCCACGACTGTCGCCACTTTATACAAAAATTCCAAAGTCTTCTGTAATAAAAATAGATACTTTCATATCAAGACTGCCATATCAATCAGAGACTGCCTCGGTGGCGCAGTTGTAATGCGTACGCGTTACAATTGAGGCTAACTCTGAGGTCTCGGGTTCGATCCCCAAGTCGGGTAAAGTGGTATTGGGTTTTTCTATTTCGAAATTCTCAGTATCAGCCCGGAGTATGGAATTTGTGCCCGGTATGGCGATAGGCTCGCCCCCTATCACATCGTGGGACGGAGATACGCTCGGTGAAATGTGGGTGTACTAGTTACACCTCTGCCTACCCCTTCGAGGATTACAGGCGTGAGTGCGTATGTATGAGTGCGTACTTTCATATCATTAAAAAAACATTCAATCGTTCATTAACTGCCGCGGTTTTAATGTGTATGCGTTACGACTTAGGCTGACGCTGAGGTCTCGGGTTCGATTCCCGGATCGGATAAAGTGATATTGGGTTTTTCTATCATGAAGTGCTTAGTATCAACCCGGAGTCTGGAATTGTTCCCGATATAGCGATTAACTCGCCCTCTTATCACATCATGGCAATTTTCATTCGTTGCCTCTCAAATCAATATTTAGAGCAGGAATACAAGGAAACAAGCGCCCTTGAAACCCCATAAAGTTGATAGAATAAGGCCGATGCACTTGCCAGTTGACCTTGAATAAGTCGTATAGTAAATAGTTAATGAGTGGGGCCGCAGAGGCCCGACGGCAAACTTGCCGAACGCTCGCATCCCAGTGAAAGTTGTATTACACTTGTGCATTTGCAGGGTTGACATTGCGTATTCACGTTCGCTAATGGCTTGATTAGATGTTGCATTTTGGAATGTTGATCATGTAAAAGTTAATGATAGGGTTGAGTAGCGGAGATTATTGGTTGCCGAATATTCGCAGTGAAAGTTGCAAGTGGATTTGCAGGGTTGAATTGGTGTTATTTTTTTTGAGTTGCTTGATTTTTAACATAATATTCTTTGTTTCATAACGATAGAAAAGTTGTCTCTTTCAAAGTTAACGTTTCAGATTTAAATGCTTTTCTGCAAACAGGCTATTAGCGGCGCTATTTAGTACTAGTCTTCTTATATTTATATTAATATCTAAAACTACGGTTTTAGCTAGTTTTGTTTACAGCATAAATGGGTCGTCCGGGGTAGTGGCATTGTCATAGAAAACCGAGGTAAAGAGGCGGCTTGCTGTTGCCTTTTGCACAATGAGTGAGGTTTTACCAGAAGAGTAATAAAGATTTCAACTTACTCGTTTGCCTGTCTTCTGGTATAAAAAAGTAATTATTCTTTAAAGAATCCCACATTATATTTAAAATGTGTAATTGCCATCCAACTGTACTTATTTAAAGCATTGTAAAATAATTGGCAACATTCACGGATGTTCTTGCATTCTCCACACAAGCGAAATTAACCATTTCCGTTGCTACCATGGTAAAAAATGAGGTTTAATTCTACTCTTATCTATTTAAACGTATTAGTCTTCAAGTTGAAAGTCTGAACCAAAAATTATATCTAATTGAAATAACACTAGTTTCCTTCCACCACCACGAAGGCTGAAATGCTTTCGAAACGCCGGGACTAAAATAAAAATTAAACCACGATAAAATCCGTATAATAAACTGGTTTTATTTCAATGTGTAATATTCGCGTAAACATAAGAAATCACTATAAATATAATCTAAACTAAAATATCAAGGAACATAATAGGTAATTTTTTGTCACTATACTATATGAATAATTACAAAATACTGATTATACTTATAAATGTTTGACCCAAGACGTAAAAATGTAATAACCCTATCTTCCAATTTGAATTTACTATTTATTCTCCAATTTTAATAATAAGCGAATTTTTTTTCAGAATGGCCAAGTAAACATAATAAATAAAATGAAAGCGTATGTTAAATTAGTAGTTCCTAAAATGTCTGTATACCTAATGTAATATGTGGTAAATATCATTTTAAACGGACAGTGTAAAACAGTAACTTAAAATAATAAATGTCAATCTTTCAATGCAAACAACTTGAATACGCTCTTACTGAAATGTCCACACCGACTCACAGGAAGCCGTACTATGTCAAACTTCTGAAACATTTCAGCTTTCAAAGGTCATTCACACCGCTTAGAATTCGGCTAACGACATCTCATTAATCCAACCTTAAATTTAGAAACTTAAGGTTGGTTTTCACATAACAGCAACGAATGCACAGTTGCTCTCAAGGCGACCTCTATTCTTTGCCAGTTTAGGTTTATTTTGTTTGCACTAAGGCTTCGAATATGAATGAAAAGAGCTTTTTTCATAAATGCTGGCTGTATAAAAATGCTAAGATTTAATGATGTGTTGCCAAGTTAAGAATTTTGCTTTTTAATTGGTAGTTTTTATAATCAGTTGTTCCAAATAAAATTTTGCAATGATACGGTTATATCTTTGTAACTGATTAGTTAATTTAATTTAACGTTATTATTTGAAGGTTGCGGTGTTCAGCCCAAAAGTCTAAGATTTTTTACAGTTAAACCTTGGGTATTAAATTTCTCAAATTTCAAACCGATTAGTTCATGCAATAGCTTACAAAAATATTTTTTAAATTATGACAGGTAAACACGTTAATAGAAAACATCCCGAAGAAACCTACATAACAGATAATTCACTATAAGAATTCTGATGGTATGTGAAGTCTGCGAACCCGTATTAGAACAGTGTGGTGTACAAAGCCCTAAGCCATCTCATTAGTACAGGAATCCCATGCCCAGCAATGGGACAGAGTGGACTACAGAGTTCATAATATTATTTGATTTTAGTGTATAGAGCTATAGAGCTTACAACTGAGATATCAAATAAGCCCCCGTAAGTCAAATAATTTTGTACGTGTGGTAGAGCCACGCTGTAGACACACACTTGTCACACTTTTGTCTACAGCATGAATGGGCCGGCTCGTCCGGGTCGTTACCACTGTCTCACAGAAAACCGACGTAAAGTAGCAGCTTACTGCTGCGTTTCGTACGGTGAGTGAGATATCCGGAGGCCCAAATCCCCTTCTCCTTCCCAATCCCTTAATTATCCCTTTCCTTTAAGATCGGCAACGCGCCCATAATTTTTGTATTGTGGGCCTACATGGGCGGTAGAGATCACTTACCCTCAGGTGACCAACTTGCTCGTATAAAAAAAGACTGTAAAAACTTAATTGAACGCCATCTAGCGACACATACAGAAACTACTTTCCTGTAAATCCAACATTCCACCCACCCTATGTCAACAAAATTAACTGCAAAACATGCATCGCAAAAACGACCGTCGCGTGCTCAATTGTGTTCACAAAAAACGCAGTTCATTGATCCCCAGTTATTTATTACCTTTACATTTTACAAGTTTAGTTAGCACGCGAGCTTACTCTCTCGGAAATTATCGGGATTTTTTATGTATTGTTTAATTGGGGTAGATTTGCATCAAGTTGGGTGGGATTTAAAAGAATTATTCAAAAATGGGTTAATGTTTCTTGTCTTTGTAATGGTTTCGTTACTATCTGACAACTAATGTGTAGATTGGAAGTTCATATGCATACATAAGCTTACGCCTGTATCCTCGAAGGGGTAGGTAGAGGTACAACGAATGCATCCAGAATTCACTAAGCTTAATTTGGTGGCATTATAGGTGGCGAAATACATAGGCAGAAATTCCGACTCCGGAAAACTGAGGAGTAATTTTTCGAATCCAAAACTCAAATACAAATTCTGATTGCCTAACCTGAGATTTGAACCCAGGAGATTTGAAACCTTACCGAGTTCTCAGCTTAAGTACACCACTAGCCTAATGAGGCCATTTGAAGATGATCGATGACTGAAAATTTATTCAGATCATATTGATATGGAGCAACCTTGTCTAGTATTAGAATGGTTGGTAGCAGTCACATAACGAGGTCTAAAACTTGGCTTCAGATTGGCAGTCTTATCCAGCAGAGGGTAAAGTGGTCTTAGGAAGATATCGTGGGTAGAAGGCCGGTGAGTCCGGTACAACCATCTCTCCGCCTCTAGGGTTGGGACTTGGGAAGTTTCCGTAAGCTGGATTTTATCGCTGAAAAATTGATTAAGGGGGCTCAGTCGATCGCCAACTATTGAGTAATCAGTTGCAGCAGAAAAATGTTGGCTTAACCGATAAAAACTGCGCTCTCTGAATTGGATGAGAGTGACCTACCACCAAATTGAAGATATGGACGCGCGGGTTGCTCAAACATCTCTTACATCATCTAAGAAGAAATAAGGAGGAAAGAGTATTTAGTAACATCTAAATACAGTGACAAAATGATTTTTTAGCAAACCCATTACAAAAATACGCCATTATAACTTTAAAAAAAGAGTAGAGCACATGAATCTCAATCAACCACTATTCATCAGTTAATGAATCATTGAGACGGTAGTGGATGGTCGGTGGGTGTATAAAAACAAAAGAATGTACTCCGTAGACGGCACTTGACCAGCCCGAAGAGAGTTCTATTTTTACCAGATTATGCGCCGCAAGCGACACTCCTGGCTGACGAACCGTGCTGCTCTCACACAATGGCTGCACTTAATTAAATCTTACGTGCAACGCTGCATAATCAAGTGTTTGTACCTATATCGGCGTGTCTTTATAATAGCTACCGCGATTCTGTTCGCGTGGAAGTACTGCTCCATTAATCAGTAACTCTTCCATCTACAATAAATACGACACCATTCAGAGATACCAATTAAATTAACGATTTCTTAAAATTCTAATATTTCTCAGAGACATCAAAGAATATTATTACATTTTCTACACTCAGTAACGAAGCATTTATCTGCTTAACAATGTGGGAATAATCGAGTTCTAAGAAATGACTAATTGACAATTGAAGTAAATTGACGTGTCTGAGTGCTGAAGTAAGGGTATCTGCAATTGTTTTAAGCAATCGTAACCCAGTACAAGAGCCAAATATTGATGAAAATTCCGCTTGAGTATTCTGACTATATCAATTTCTAGTATTTGACTACAATTACTAATTACAATTTTGCCTCCAGAAATCTCATTCACCGTACGAAATGCAACAGTAAGCGGCCACTTAACGTCGGTTCTCCTGTGATAATGGTACCACCTTAATCGAGCCAGCCCATTCCTGCTGTAGACAAAACACTACGACTCACAAACTCAGATCAAGCAAATCTTTATGTTTTTGGTTCGGTGAAACATAATTTGCCGGTTATAAACAGACACCAAGTCTTAGATACATCACAACTTATCTCCAACTTTGTAAGTGATAGAGCGATGCTTAAGACAGTATTGTCTACAGCATGAAGAGGCTGGTTCAACCGGAGTGATGCCATTATTGACAGCCAGTGTGAAGTGACAGCTTGCGGTTGTGTTTCGTACGGTGACATTTCCAGATGCCCAAACTCCTCTCCCCCTTTAAGATCGGCAACGCATTCATGATTCTTCTGGAATCGTATTTCTTCATGAGCGGTGGAGACCACTTGATATACTTGCTGTTTGCCGGACTCTGCTATTAAAATAACCGATTCTATTCTATAAGAACATCTTATCAGACTGGCCGAAAGATCCGATTGGTATAAATTTAAACTAAATCTTTCTTTCTACCTGCTATTATTCCAGCTTAATACAAGGGTCCGCCTCCCCCATAATAATTTGACGGTTGATTTGGTATTATGTGGGGCGACCGCCGTCTGAGCCCCACAACCCGCAACGGGAACTAAGTTTCACCATTGTCTCGTCCGTTAATCAGTACAGTGTACCACGTGCAGGTGAAGTTAGCTTTGGGCCTAAAATGATGGCCTACTTACACTCCTAACAATGTAAATAATAATGTAAAAAACATTAATGGTTCTCACAACTTTAAACTAATATTATATGCAAATGATGTTCCAATCACTTCCCACATATATTTGAATATACTCTCGACGATGCATAATGACCATTAGCTTGCAGTTTCGCCAAATCATCATTAAAATATATATAAATAAACATGAGTAACTACTACTTCCTTGTGCACTGACCAAATATGAATTTGTTAATAATTTAGACGTCCGTACGTGACCGTGAACGTGATTCACTAGACAATCGTCTATGAATATGGATTTATTTAATTAGAATAATCTTTTTGTTTCAAAATATAATTGTGAATTCGCATCGTAAAACCTTGCGTTTTTTCATAAAGATGTTGAAGATATAACAGTTTAAAGTATGTTAGTTAGTTAAAAAGGTATTTTAATAGTGACCCTTAATTATTTATCTTTCTATGTACCTAGGTACACAAGTATTCAATACGCAATGCATTCTGAGTTTTTTATGGCACCGATATTGACCACTTCCTTACATATTTTATAGTGGATACAATTCGAAATGTAGTCATCCACTAGAGAACTAAAGTCGACATTGCTCGCCGGATGATTATGCTGAAGTGGCAGACCTGACCATGTCAGATGAACGGATGGTTGGCGGAGCAGATATGTGCTGAAATTGAGACCGTGCCTAAACAAACTTAATGTAGGACGCCCTGCTGCACGATGCAATGGACCGAAGGTTCAAAAAAGGTGTCCTATTGTCTGAGTTATTACACAGGCTAAAATCTTGGGATCTCTTATTGAATTTATATTATAAAAATGTAATTGGTGCATCTAATATAACGCATATAATGTACAAAGGAATATAATACGATGTTTTTAATCCTGACACGTGATGATTCCAGTATGATTCGGAGTATGCCCAAGAACGGGTGAAGTGGAAGCGACTAAATAGGTAAGCGGACCAGAGTACGCCAGGAATAACTCCAGTCACAAAGAAAGAAAGAATAAGTCAATTGAGCAGTAAGCAAATTGAGTGAGCCTAATTCGAATGACACACCCTATTATATTTCTAAATAATGATGGAAACAGCGCCAGTAGGTACAAAAATCTCTTCAATGATGTTGCGTTACCTGAGATTTGATTTAGATGTAGAATGGGCTAAAAATCGCTGGTGGCCCTCCCACCAATATCTACATATTTGTACCCGACTTTATAGGGACCACCGTACCGACCGATCATAGTGAATAAACGATTTCCGGGATCAATACGTATATCCAGTTGCTGCAGGCCGGCATAATTTACGCGAGATAATATTTAGACTGGACTGTACCTACCATCAGGTGCAGCTACTGCAGTTTGCTCTTCTAGGAAAAAAACATTATTGAAAAGACGATAGATTGACCTCTATTCTCACAAAATGTATCCACTATATAATACTTCTATCCAGCTATTTAAATAGAAGTCGTGAAACTAATTCATATGTTAACAAACGCCTCAGCCGATGGCCATTGTATAATTTGCTTTTTGTATCTTTTTTGCCAATCATACTCCACGCATCTTATCTATTTAATCAATCTTTTAATAGTGTGGCGAAAAACTTTTTATTACTGCACCAGTTTACGTTGGTAAATTGTAAGCGACGGAATTATTTTTCCTTGTTACTAAGTAGATTTTTTCTTGCACGAAATTCGCTGTAAGAACGAAGTAATTATCTTTAATCTGTAACGAGCGTTTCGCTTTTGTTACTATCATGCCTAATAATATTCCTACATGTTGTATTAACAGGCGCGATTACAAATTACATTACATTAAAATGCAAAAAGGAACGAC
Source organism: Mimas tiliae (assembly GCA_905332985.1). Lineage (NCBI taxonomy): Eukaryota > Metazoa > Arthropoda > Insecta > Lepidoptera > Sphingidae > Mimas > Mimas tiliae. Next base: position 3,021,954 of record HG995249.1, read on the forward strand.
ATCTCAAACGTTGTTACGGTAGGTAGCGGCTTGGCTGTCCTCTGGCATTTTCGAAGTCTATGGGCGGCGGTGACTGCTTACTATCAGGCGGGCCGCACGCTCGTCTGTCTACCTTAGTAATAAAAAATATGGTCGCTTGTCATGCTCATATGACGCAAATTAAGGTCCCACGATACTCTGACGGACCGGGAAAGCCGTCGTGGTCGCCAGTATTCCATTTATAAATGTTACTCGTATATGGGAAAATTATGAAAAATATTGAAAGTGAAACGTTGACGATATCTGTCCTGTCGTTGTCAGGCCCTAAGCCCCATTAAAACCGATTCAGAATCTGATTTTATCGCGCTATAGTCAAGACAAATCTTTCGTCTTACCAACCCAATGACATTGCCGGCTCCGGTCGCGAACCCAGTCTACGTAACATGTTTATCAAAGTATAATGCATTCAACTGGTATTTTAATAGTGGATGTCGGTGACCAATGTCACACCAAAGAGGTTCTGTTTTGCCTACATGTTTCTAAATGTCATATTATTTATTTCCCTTTGCATATTGGAAAAACCATCTATTAGTTTTACGATATGAAATTGCCTACGTTTAATTTTGAGTTCTCATATGTATCACAGTTTATATAACCGTCAATATATTATCGGGGAATGGAATAGACTACAAAGACAGTGGGCCCGGATTCAATGCCTACACGGTATCATCATTTTTTTATGCCATAGACCGGCTAACGAGCAAATGGATCACCTGATGGTAAGTGATCTCTACCGCCCATGTACGCTCATAATAACAAAAGAAACATGGGCGCTTTGCTGACCTTAAAGGAAAGGGATAATTAAGAGATTGGGAAGAGATGGAAGATTTGGGTCTCCGGATATCTCACTCGCCGTATAAAACGCAGCAGCAAGCCGCTATTCGGTATTCTGTGAGACAGTGGTAATGACCGGGTCGAACCAGCCCATTCTTGCTGTAGACCAAACTGTCTATGGCGTGGTTCTACTAGTCAATTAGAATATTAGAGGATTACGTAAACATTTATGTCCTGCAAGGATCCATCACGCGGTCTCTCGTCTCATAGCATAGCTCGTAGATAGAAAAAATCGACACTTTGATTTAGGACTTCTACCCAAAAAAATTGAGATTTAGGTCAGATCTGAATCATATTTGCAGATCACTTATACATTTAGCCTCATACACACATCCGACTCTTGTTCTCTCTGGTTTGTACCTCTTACAATGATTGCCTGTAAAAGACGACTATATGATTTGAACGTATGTTTATTTGACATATCGGAATCGCGTGCGCATCCCCGGCTGGAGTGTCCCGGCGGCCATTAGCATTTGTCGTGGGGCGTCGAGTTCTAAAATAGCACGCGCGGCCGCGTCACCACTGCGCTTCGTTTGCTTTATGGCCAGTTATTGCGCACCATAATTACAGCGGCGCGCCGTAACGGAGATTTGTGAAACGTCAATTTTGGCGCGAAATGGACCGATTTGACAGATGTACGGTGCTGCCAACACAGTGGTGATAGTGGAGGTCTGAAAAAATATTGAGGGTTTATTAATTTTTATGATTCTTCATGCACAATATCACCATTTTACAGTTGGATGTTGACTATACTCTAGGCTTACTTAGTATCTGATGCACAACTATTTCGAGCCTTTTGCGAATATTACTCATTTCCCTTTTCCGATCTTAACATTGCTGACTTACCAAATACTAACTGTTTAAAATTATATGAGGTATTCATCAAAACTAGTAGTCGCGTATTGATCGAAATACGACTTCTTTATTCATATAGGTTCAACTTTGTTCTATGTCAGTTGCAAGATTTGACATTCAGACATGGTCATAGAGAGCGTAAAAAAATTGTGTTTTATTTTATTTAATTAAACATATTACATATTTGTTCCAGATATTATATATAAATAGCATTTTGCACTCCTCCTCCATATAAACTGTAACTGTGTCAAATCTCACAATCCTACGTGCGCGCAATATGCATAAAAAGGGGTCCAAACTTTTCTCCTCGCGTATAAATATCGCTTAAGTACTCGCGTGAAAGTATTTTTCTGGGATAAAAAGTGTTATGTCCTTTCTAAACATTTTAAGTACTCTCAATTCAAAGTTCATCAAAATTGGTCAAGCATTATAGCCATGAAAACAGCAGTGGATATTCGAGAGTAAGTCATTCACATTTATAGCGTTAGTTTCGATAATCATAATTATCGATTTATACATATTTTAAAAAAGTAGTCATGGCCTATTGCGGTCCGAGTGAGACAGATTACCGAGACAAAGGTCGCCGGATCAATCCCAGTCCCTAGAGCATAATATATCTCGCAACTTTTCTCAGAAGTGTGTACCCTGACGTCTGCATTAATTGTGCCCAGCATAAGAGCAGTTTAATTGAAGACTGATTTTAAAAAGATCTTTTAAAATAGAGTTTTATAGGTAAAATATTAGATTGGTAAAATACTTAAATATTCTGCACATTTTAACAGGATATTAACCTTATTTTTCATAACTGTTAGATATAGATCTTCAAAATTTATTATTCGTAGATTTTTTATAATCCATACTCATTTAAGAAAATAATTTATCAATTAATTATTTGTTAACTAGGTAACGATATAAATTATAAGTAAATTGTTGTGTTACCAGCTTAAAATTAAATGCTTATGCAAAACAAAAATACAATATCATTCGAATAGCTGAGAGTGACTTTGAAAAAGTGATTTAAATATTTTATGCACACAATATATGAATGTTGATATAAAACTTATTCACAAAGTTTGCGCGTGTAAGTGTACTTAGATTAAAAATAATAATATCTTACGATGTATTTCCGTGCATTAAATGTACTGTCTTAATTAAAGGAACAAAAAGCAACAAAAAGGTTTATACGTTGTTTGTTTGAACAATATTAATCGAACGAGTTGAATTCGTAAAATCTGTACTTTTAATATATAAACCGCCATTTACTTAATAATGCAATGCAGATAGATGTACCTACGTTTATGGAGAAGCAGGTCCTAGTTTTATTCTGGCGGGAAGACACCTAATTTTTTGTACCTGAATGGACTGCTACTACTACTACCGTACATATGGTGTAAAAGTCACCATAGTGGCTCGTGCAGGCGAGTGGTGGTCTTGGGTCAGCCAAAGTATATATAGTCTGGCATAATACTGCCGACACGACGGTCGAGAGACGCACGTTTCTTATCGGTCGACAAATTGTCCACATTATATTTGGACAACAAAATACTAATATCAGGTCTATTATAGTCACTTTGCTATGCCAGGATAAAAAATAAACTCCATAGTTTACTAAAACTTGTTTAAACTAGTTTTGAGTGGACACAAGAGGCGTTAGGGACATTTGTCCCATAAATAACAACATATTGTAAGAGTAGCTAATTTTTTTTGCATGTACTGCTTCAAATTTTATGACTATTCTCATGACGCGGGATGTGTGCATGAAAGAGTGTGAAGGAGCGAGTGAGCTTCAACGCGCCTCGCCTCATTTGAAGTAGGACCTTGTACCGGCTTAGTACAATAAAGAGGCTACTCTTACAAACTCATTTAAAAATGGTGTCCTACTCAACTTGCTGTCAACAATAGTTCAAACCCCAATACAATACGTATTTCCTATACAAGTTCTGGACTGATAGACTGAATCTTATACGAAGGTTAATTTTTAGTAGACATTCAATAGCAAATGACTCACGAAAAGGTACACTCTTACTAAAAACCTTGTATATAATTCAATGACATTCAGTAAACGTGAACAAACAATAAATCACGTTTAAAAAAGGACAATTATTATATCCAGTGCAACTAAAGTCGGTAATTAGAGCATTTCCCTTGTTTTGGCTATGATCAAGAAACACATCATCACAAGATCTGATGACGGGGTACGGAGTAAAAAAATAAAACTCCTCAACGGACAACAGTACACTCGTCGCGATTGTGTTATTTTATTGGAATTTACATGATATTGCTGTAACTACCACTAAAATTTAAAAATAATAAAACTACCTAATAAAAATGAATAAAATAAAAAAATTCAGTGTTTTTATTTTGAAGCCGGTTTCTAAATTTTGTTAAACGTAATTTTTATTATAACTGGTCTGATCACATTTAAGTAAGGCCACTTGAGTGCACGACTTTTCTATTTGACACCGACACACCTGTTTTATACAAGCTGTCCAAATATCTGAGAGTATCTTCCCCCGCGACAGTAACCTTAACTGTGTTGTGTCATATTGCCACTTTAGGAATTTCACTTATGAATCTCGTCTTATTCTTGTGGATAAAAATAGAAAGAGATAATAAAGAAAAAGCCGATAAAAATATGAACAAGCGTCTGTAACCCCGAGGGTAGGCAAAGTCGCAACCAATGCACTCACCAAGCTTAGTGTTAGCGGACTTAGGCAGAGAAACCGTTAGGTTCTGAGTTCAAATCTTGAAGTGGTAGGCAGAGGTATAATCAGTACACTCACATGCCGCCAGCTTATTTCCGTCCCATGATGTGATAGGGAGCGAGCCCACCGCCATACCGGGCACAATTCCAGACTTCGGGCTAATACTAAACATTTCAAGATAACTTGAATATGACTATATGAGCAGGTCGCTCGCCTGATGGTAAGCGCCACGCCTGCCCATAAACAGAAGCAACGCCACACAAAACTTTGTATTACAAAGTACTGCATAGCACTGTACTGTGCTCATTATCCCGAGACATAAGATGTTAAGTCTCATAATGCCCAGTAAATATCCTTCAAACCGAAATACAACAGTGCTTACACACTGTTGCTTAGCGACAGTAATCGACAAAGTGATGATACAAACACAGACGACATCTCGCATACGAGGGACCTACCACCTAGAGTTGTTTGACTTATTTTTTGTGTCAACACTTCATTATAGGACAAATTACAAAACAAAAGAGTACAACAGTTGTAAGCTTGTAGGTACACGAGTACAAAGTACGTTATTCTCAGTGAATTATATTTTTATGTGTGTGTGTTTGTGTGTGTGCTGTGTAAAGTGCAAATGCACCTTTACGCAGCGCAACAACTAATTTTAACAGCCTTGATTTGTCACCGTCTACGACGACTTTTTTTCCTTCAGCGTGCTAGGGTTACCACAAACTTATTGAATATAAAATTATATGACACGACTATGAAAATTAAGCATAATTTATCGAGTTAGATTTTTAAACCGTATAGTGTTACTATACACAATTTATAACGTTATAGATTTCAATAATACAATATCCTTCCTGTATAATATGGCAAGGCTTGCCTCGGACAATATAATGGTATTAGTTGGTTACGGCTTTTTTAAGTTATACCATTTTTCGCACTTTTTGTCCTCAACTGTTTATTTTTTAAGCTTATATTTAAAAAATCTATAAATATATGAAAAATACTTCTTTATCGAATGGTAATAACAGACGTGCGAAACTCATGCATCATTCAGTTACTTTCTATAACATTGCCAGTAAAACTTTGCGATAAACATCAAACTATTTTTCTTATATTGCATAAATAACTAAAATAGAAGCACTCATATTATAGAACAACATATCACTACATAGGTGATATGTTCCATTTATAGCTTATAACGCTGACAAGCGCGTGATGGACTTCCAAATCCTGATTGGAATCCTTTAGAATGTATCGCATCAGTCATCAGACGACTAAGCTCATTAAGTTCTTCACAACATTTACTAGAGCTACGACTAATCCTATACGTTAATTTCATAGTTGATACCAAAAGGAAAATCAAGAACGCTGTAACTCTCACAAGTAAGTCTGTACCTATATAGAAATCTATCGTGTAACTGAAAAGTACCTACAAACTTAAAATTTGGTGACAGCCCTGTATCAGCGTAGTGTTTACAAGCGTTCATTGGTCGCAGATCTCAGGGCTGCGTGCGTTAAGTGCATTGCCCCACACCGAAATAAATTGACGCGAGTGTCGCGCAGCTCGGTCGCGGTGCCGGCCCGCCGTGCGTACCGCGTCTCTTGTCAATTCATAATGTGGAATCGGGTAGTTTTCATGGGGGTCATGGGCCCTAACCTTAGAAATCTGATAGAACATAGGATGGTAGGATGACACCTTGCTGAATAGAAGTATCAGAAAATGTAGAGCGAACGCACGTACAAACACTTGGGTGTGGAACACCACGAAAAACATCCCCAACAAACTTTGCAACTTTTGGTTATTGTAATCAGTGAAAGTATTTTTTGAATAAAATACATTTCAAAATTCAGGTCACAAACCCTAAGCACCTGTTTCACCATCTCTGAGTAAAGTCTACTTACCGAATAAAATATGAGACTGAAACATTATTTGGTGGATGAATGTAAGTAGAAAATTGAAATAGACCCTAAATAAAACGACTCACCAACCAATAGCTTATGAGTAAAAACAAAATACTTATTATCCTAGAACCCCAATTCCCAACTACGCGCCCGTTTCGAACATCGCGTCGCGAAGAATCCATTGCCAGCCGTCGGGCGGGCGGGCCTCCTCTACACAACACATCGTTACTCACAACACTAACTAATGATGCGCTATACACAAATAACATATCACAAACTCCCGTTGACGCGGCAATGAACGCTTACAAACTTTTTGTCCACGTGTATGTGATACCGCATCTTCATTGAGTTTTTCCGCATACATTTGTGAGTCAGTGCGTAAATATTTTCGTATTTTTGTAAACAAAGCGTGAGTTTGGAATTTTCATTGTGAAAAACGTGGTCAGTCACACGTGGGTCGACTGTTGAACTGTCTTTATGATTGTTACGTTACAGACGATGTTTTTTTTACCTCTTCACATCTCTGCAATCTGCAAAATCATGCAAGCTTTTATGACGCGTTAGATTTAACCACAGATTTCTTCAAACAACTATTAAGGATTAAAGGCAACCCAGCTCTACCATTTAAAAAACTTTAGCACTTGTTTCACAATATCCAGGTAAACGTTACTAATCAAGTAAAATTTAACACAGCAAAATGCAAAACTAAATTACTCGATTATAATAATAACTAAATTAATTAATTAATTATTATTAATTATTACTTAATTACTAAATTATGTAAGAAGAAGCACGTGTTAAATTACTGCTTCCTAATTTATCTATCTTATAAATTAGATATTATATCTTATAAATTATATAGATCTGATGATTAAATTTTATCCTTAAAGACCTAAAATATACAATACAATATATTGTGAATTACATTCGTCTTATAAAAAATAAGTAATTTTGTTAGCCTCTTTGGCTTTTAATCCCTCCTCAATCCTATCATCATTGTTTTCTAATTATCCCTCCCGAATCCCGTAATATCCTGTGCTGGGTAACATTCAAACAAAACGGTCACCGTACATGAGTAAGCGGGCACACATCCTGTTTTCATTGTGCATCGAACAACACTGTTAACGAATGAATCATAAACTAAAATAATCTGCCTTTAACTGATGTTTAACTATATACAAATTATTCCAGCTAACTTAGCTAGCATAATGAGTGTAGCTGAATTATGGTCTAAAATATTCTGGCATTGAGATTCTAAGACTGTAACCAATTGTTATGTCCATTTATAAGTGGTGTAGAGCCACGATGTAGACAGTTTTTCTGTATCATGAAAAAGCTGAGTCGACCATGGTAGTAGCACAGTTTCTAATGAGAGTGGAAGTTTTCGTACTGTGTGTGAGATTTCCAGTGGCCCAAATCTCCAGATTCATTTTACTTAAGGTCGGCAACGTACCCACTATTGTCCATGGTCGGTGAAGATAATCTATTAATTAACATCATTTGTTGCGACTCAAATGTTTTCTAGATATTGAGCATTGCTAAGGTCAATTCAATAAAACTTCGGTGTATGAATATTGACTAATGAGTAATGACTAAGATGCTCCGTTGACATACATTATTGTGACGAGAAAAAACTGAATATACTTCAAATAGCAAACCATTAGTACGGATTAAGACACTGCATTTCCATCACACACGTAACACAGCAATCATCGTAATTGTACAAAATTCGGGGGACTAACCACAAACCGTAGATTATCTCGCTCACAAACTTAGTATTCCTGTTAAAAATTAGCTTTCACGCGATATTGAACCATAATGAGTTTATAAGAAGGTGCTTGGTCGTTTTCTAAACTGTTTGATGAACGTGGGTCGGTGGCTGACCGGGTGACGGGTCCGACCATCCGTGAACGCCAGACAGGTACTCGAAAACATTCTTTTGAGTTATGATTAATACGTACTAAGCAACTTAAAAATTATGGAATGAACATTATGTTTCGCCTCTAAACTAAAAGTAGCGCCATCTAGGTACATGTTGTAGAACCGCGAAATTCGTATTTTCATGAAGATGCTAAAGGTTTGCATTTCGGAAGAACACATGGAGAACCTATCTTACTTCCTACTATCTTGCTAATATAATATAAATGTGAGAATTTGAGTGTGAGTTTATGAATTTGGATGTTCGATAACCACAGGTGGTAAGACTCTAATATTCGAGATTTTCAGTAGACATTCAGTAGAGTATGTCCGTGCGCAGCAATAGGTCGTGTACAGGGCTAGTATTACTATAAAAATAGGTATATTATTATTTTTGATAAGTTGTTTTTATTAAATGTCATCTTGGCTATATAGATGGACTATCGATACTGAAAATGTTAATCTCTAAAGAAGGACAAGTTTATGCCCACTTTACTCGCAAACGCGCCAGTAATACTCCTTGATCCTAACCTTACTACCTTATATTCTTGAATACACTTGCTGCGTTAACACATGCTACATATTACAACAATACTTTTAGCCTATAATCAAGTCGTGTTGAGAATATACTCATCATAAGTTAATGACCATCACATCGATGAAGGGGCATTGCTAAGCTGACAGCAATTACTGAGTATTTTCCCAACGCGAACGAATTACAGCTTCGCTTAAAGTAGATATATTCAGAAGTCGACAAAACTCACACAAATAATATTTTAATTAAATGAAATATACTATGCTAATTAAATTCATACTAAAGTATAAACAAAATTCTGATGTCTGCTGAGCAAAATACAAATCTTTAAAAGGCATGAGTACGTAATAATCAAGACAGACGGTAATTAAACTTGGTCGTAAAAAAAACCGCGAAATGAATTTATGCATATTGCATATCAGGTTTATATTAATGAGATGGTTTTTTGATGTTTTGCTGATCTTCCAAATCATATTTTTTTGGGATGCTCTCTCAATTCTTATTTACCTTGTCATATTTAGATCGACAACTTATAGGTATCTTCTATCCAATAGATTGTTTATCTTTCCTATGTATATCCGTTTTCATTAGTTACCTATTTATCTTTAAAAGATCTTTGATACCATCATATCTTTCAGTTGTCCAACTTGTATGACTGCAGTGACGGGCCTGGGCTACTTTTAGGATGGAGTGAGATCTAAATATGGCGGCCCTAGCTCAGATGTTTTGTGCATTTTAGTATGGGTACCCACAGCCTAAAGACTTTACAAGGTGGTAGGTCCCTCGTTTGCGAGGGACCGGCTGGGTTGGTACCACCGTTTTGTCTATATCTGCCGCCAAGCAACAATGTGTAAGCACTGTTGTGTTCCGGTGTGAAGGACATTGAAGCCAGTGTAATTACTGGGCATTATGATACTTAACACCTTATGTCTCAGGGTGACGAGCGCAGTCCAGTGTCATGCAGTGCTTTATTTAAAGTTCTGTGTGGCGTTGCTTCTGTTTATGGGCAGGCGTGACGCTTACCATCAGGCGAGCGACCTGCTCGTCTTGTCATTCAATCTAATAATAAAAAAAAAAAAACACCGTCCATTACATCTGGTGGCGCCTCTCCTCAGTAGGACGCCTAAAATGGCCTCTCCGCTCCGTTCGTTATATTATTATTTGTATTAATGCATTCAAACCAACTTATTCAGCTTTGGCAAGGATTTAGGTATGATTTCGATATTTCATCAGCTCACTTTTGACACCTTTCTATGGTCAAGAAGCTTGGCTAGGCTGATTGATTAATGATGATGAATGATGATGACCAAGCATTCGGAACTTTCTCAATACATATTTTAAAAAACATATAACATATATATATAATGTTTTAATTGTATATGCATTTGCTCAATTGCGTCGGCGATAGTGTATAAAACGTTAGGTAGCAATAAGATATCAATAAAACTAGTAATGATTAATAATATTTCTTCACGCTCGATGCGCTTTTCTAAAAGGTACATAGGCTTACGAACAAGTGGTTTTCTCAGTCAGATACGGATATATATGAGAGTTTTAAGTTCCATCGTTTTATTACTCTTCTCTGAGATTAATAACATGTTAGAGTTAGATATAAAATGTGCTGTTTATTTAAAAAATAAATAAAAGAAGTGCGTTGCTATAATTTTTGTATCTTTTACAAATTTCCATAATAGGTATATTATACTGAAATATACATTTGTGTACTTTCATGTAATAATATAATAATACCAGCCCTGTATTATATACGTCCCACTGCTGGGCACGGGCCTCCTCTACTTAATGAGAGGGGTTAGGCCTTAGTCTACCACACTGGCCTAATATGGGTAGGCAGACTTCACATACCTTCGAAATTCTTATGAAGAACTTCTCAGGTATGCAGGTTTCCTCACGATGTGTTTCCTTCACCGATAAAGTAAGTGATAATTAACAATTAATATACACATAACTTAGAAAAGTCAGAGGTGTATACACTTGGGGCTGGTTTCGAACCGCTGAGCTATCACTGCTTATTCACTGTACTTTCATGTACTGTAGTGAAAATTTCATGAAGTTTATAAGTTTTCTATTACAATTATTGTATTTTTAGCACAGATACACAAAACTAAGCAAACTTATAAATGAATACTTCTGACAATGATTATAATCGCAAGCAAAATGACTTAAATACAGATTTAGATATAAAATTGTAAAAAAAACTAAATCATTTATTTAAATTTTCCAAATGAACACTTAATTACAAACGAATCTTAGTTCCTCACCGAAGGTTACTGACACGTAGAGAAGGGCTGATGCATTCCCATAGCGCTACAACGTACATACGTCATCCAAATGCTATAATTTAAAAAGGGTTAAGACAAAAAAAGTTAATTCGAAGTGACACCCCATGTGCGGAGTCATCCGGCCGAAGACGAGAGCGCGGGATTCGACCTCCTCCTTCAGCTTTTTAACCAGGGTTATCAATTATGTAAATTACAAAATGTGGAAAAAGGATTCATGATCATACTAATATTATAAATGTGAATGTAAGTTTGTTTGTTACGCTTTCACGCGAAAACTACATATCCGATCACCATGAAACTTTGTACACATATTCTTGGAGGTATAAGAAGTAACATAGGATACTTTTAAAAAAATATCTATTTGTTTGTTACGCTTTCGCGCCTAAATCACTGAACCGATTTTGATGAATTTTGATGTAGAGATAGATGGGACACTGGAGACGGTTATAGGCTATGTTTTATTTCGGAAAAGTCTATTCACGCGGGCGGAGCCTTGGGCAAAAGCTAGTAAGTTAAAATGCTTTCGTTTTTCCATATTTTATAACTCCTGCCAATATTATAAATGTGGAAGATTAAATGTTTATTAATCAATAACGCCTTGATGACTGAACGGATCCGGATGAAGTTTGGTCCACAGTTAGACCATAACCTGGATTAGGATATAGGATAGGTATGTACCATTTTTATTTTATTTTAAGACATTCAAAATCTAGTTACTTTATATAGTCTTACCTGTATCATTAAAGGACAAGCCGAATTTAAAAATGGTATCCGATATGGTGCAATTAAACTTTTATATATCCAACTGACCGTGCCAAACACTACAGCAAAGCTGCTATTTTCTGAGTGGTAGAGCCACGCTGTAGACAGTTTTGTCTGCAGCATGAATGGGCCAGCTCGTCGTTACCACTGTCTCACAAAAAACCGGCGTAAGGTAGCAGCTTGCTGCTGCATTTCGTACGGTGAGTGAGGAATTCGGAGGCCCCAATCCCTTACTTATCCCTTTCCTTTAAGGTCGGCAACGTGCCCATGATTATTTTCGTATTGTGGGCGCACATGGGCGGTGGAGATCACTTACCATCAGGTGACCCACTTGTTCTTTTGCCGGCCTATACCTATTATTAAAAAAATAAACCGTATTGTTGGGACACGGGCCACCCCGGCAGAGTTGGCCCATGTACGTGTATGACAAAATTGACTAGAGCGCGGCTCTACTATTTTAAATTAAACAACTTATAATTACTTACGTATGATAGAATATAATATTATTCACTTAAACAGAGAATCTGTAAAATAATTTAAATTAGTTAATTAATTAGACAAATTAAATACACATCTGATAAGTTATATATAGTTTAATTATATTCAGTGGATCACCATACTAGTGTATCGACACTGAATACATTATTATATTTTAATGCTGTTTAGATGATTAACCACATCTTAAGAAATGAGTCATACTAAAGACATTCAGCAGAAAATTCACTTCTAACTAGTGACTAATAAGATTCGTGTCCCTTCATACCATCCCATCATTCGGGACTACGTTTTACAATCCTGAGGAACCATCAACATTGGCCATCTAGATCCACTGCCTTTATGTCTCTCCAGACTTTAGACAGCCAGATTATGTGAAACTACCTTTTTTTCTGTAGCAATCGAAATACACGATGGTCAAGCCTTTCTACCATATCATTTAAACCTTAATCCAACAGCTTTATCAGTAATCCATTTGACAACACCCTACACATTGAAATACATTCAAAAATATTTGACTCACTAATGAGATGTAGGTAAAAATAAACCATGAAATCCATTAATTAGTACAAAACATAAACTGCGGCAACCCTGACCGGCGCACGTCATTAAAACGTAGCTGTCAAACGGTGGAATCTTTGTGGGCTCGACGTCTCGACGGCAATGCCGACTCCACGACGCTTCCTTCGTATTATTTTATACAGACTCGATTATAAACAGATGTTATTCGGCAATAAATCTCTGTCTACATGAAAGGATTTATATGATTTAGTGTTGCTAGCGTTTTGCATCCTCTTTGTCGTTTGTACGTTAAAGTTCAAATTGTTGCGATTCATTTAAGTTAAAAATTGCGTATCAAATGTCATCAGTATACAGACAGCTTTTATTAATAATGCTTTTCGAATGAAACTCAGTACTATTTATTTTTATTATCTTGAAAGATGAGACGAGTAGATCGCTCGTCTGATGGAAAGCGCCACGCCTGCTCATAAACAGAAGCAACGCCACAAGGAACTTTGAATTACAAAGCACTACATGGCACTGGACTGCGCTCGTCACTCCGAGACAAAAGTTTTGCCCAGTAATTTCACTGGCTTCAATATCCTTCAAACCGAAACACAACAGTACTTACACATTGTGCTTGGCGTCAGAAATGCGGTGGTACCAGCCTAGACGGCTTCTCATACGAGAGACCTACCACCTTGTAGATGTACCTTGTGGTACCCTGATTAGTTTACGTTGATCATCTGTTCCAGACAAAATGTATGATTTCATTAAAAGACTCAGAATATAACTTGAGCAAGTTCATATTTTAATGTACTGTGTGTATTTTCATAATAAAATATGTATATAAAAGTCTTCTGTTTCTTAATAACATTTTAGTATTAGTACCTTTGCTACTACTTTCTTGTCAGTATTTTCTTATCCAAGATTTATACATATACATATACATACCCACATTTTCTCGTCGCTGCATCACCCACAGGTTGACTGGCATAAAATTCCTTTGGCATTAAATCCGCATTTATACATATTGTGTATATGGAGTTTAAATAGATAAATTAATAAATATTGTTCAACTATAACAGACTATTAAATTAACTTTAGAATAAAACATAAATTGAAAATAGATCAAAGAACAATAATTTTAATTTTACGACATAGCTGGACGTTGAATCAACGTTGATTGTAATTTTTAAATGATATAACGCATTGGTAGAAATGATTTAGTACACAGTGTGAGGTCGACATTTATAATTGGAGATCGTATTCAAAGAGATCGGTCACGTCAAAAATCAAGATATCCACAAATCGATTGTGACTCAGATAACTTACTATATACTCGGACATAGTAGCATGATTTTATCGGCGTTTAGTCCGTCTCCTTGGTTATTAACGATGCTCCACCGACCAAGATAGATGGAACACGTTTTTTCCCTCTCGTAACTTAAATGCGTCTCTGATGACGAATGACGCTTGTAAAAAAGTTCTTTGTTTAACTTCTTAATCGATAATGAGCTTCTAACGACCCGTCATGATTGATTCGAAAAATGTAAAACTATTTCTATCTATTTGATTACGCTTATAATTACCACGTAACTTTATTGTGCGACCGTGCTATATATTGTAGATGCTTCGGATGGACACTCATTTGCATTTCCCTCTAAGCGGAATAAGATAATGGCCGCATTCTCCCGCGTCTTTTGCCACATCAGAATGAATGCATTAGAAACTTGGTGATTTTATGAGTTCCTTCGTCGTAATAGGCGATATACTAACATATTGAAAAAAACAGGTACTTCTAAAGAAATAAATATGGATGACTCAGCCTAGCGATATTCTGGTACTTATTAATCATTTGGCACCTATACCACATTTATAAAGATATTTAGAAATACCTTTTCATGGCACTCAAACGAATCTCAAGTACTTGTAGCGTCTCAAAAATGACTATAATTGTAAAATTTGGTAATATTAAATCCCAATAGTAGCTTCTTAATAAACCACTCCATGCCATTAAAATATTTGGTCGACGGTTCGTGGTCTTATTTCTGATCCTATTCTTGGCCAATTAAGAGCAATCTAATCAAATAGTTACCTTTTACATATAGCGACAATGACAAGTATAAATACAAAATTATTAATAAATAATAAACTCAACGAATCCTAATCTTATTTTTCGATAACCTTGCCATGACACCTTCCATCTCACATAATTTAGTGGAGGCGGGCAGAGGAAAGAATGTACACAATATGTGACGTTTTATTAAATTCTTATACGTTAGGATCCACTGTAGATCATAGACGGCACGCGAGGTAGCAGACTTTATTACCTGCTAAAACACAAAATTATTTAAGGTATTTTTTTTTATTAGATTGGATGACGAGACGAGCAGGTCGCTCGCCTGATGGTAAGCGCCACGCCTGCTCATAAACAGAAGCAACGCCACACAGAACTTTAAATAAAGCATTGCATGACACTGGACTGCGCTCGTCACCCCGAGACATAAGGTGTTAAGTCTCATAATGCCCAGTAATTACACTGGCTTCAATGTCCTTCACACCGGAACACAACAGTGCTTACACACTTTTGCTTGGCGGCAGAAATAGACAAAGCGGTGGTACCAACCCAGCCGGTCTCTCGCAAACGAGGGACCTACCACCTTGTTTATTTAGAAACTTTAATCTTAAAAAAATATATAATCATGAGATTGCGTCATAATGATGCCTCGACGCAGACATGACTATAGTCTGGACTTTAAAGTAATATAAATATCAACGGTACGTAACGATCCTGTTCATTTGTTTTCAGATACGACAGCACCATACGTCCTGTACAAGGATGGCGTGGAACGCGCTCCACCGGGCACGCAATGGGGCGGTGGCGTCCTGGACGGCGGCTACCAGCCCATGCAGCACCAGAGCCCCGGCGGGCCCTCGCCCCAACCGGAACCACAGCTCGCCTCACCTGCCCCATCACCGTATCCACCTGCGCCGCCTCCACCAGACCCAACCGGCGCGGCCGAGGACGCCGCCCAGCAACTAGCGCAGCAACAGGCACAGCAGCAAGCCCAGCAACAACAGCAACAACAACAACAGCAGCAGACGTCTCCCGAGCACATGCAAGTGGAGCAGCAACTTCAGTCGCAATCTCAGCCGCAACCTCCAACGCAGGACCACTTGGACCGTACACCATGCTTCATCCCCCAGCCTGACTTACAACAACAGTACACGCCGTATTTCAAAGAGACAAGGCCTACCAGTCACATGCTCGGTACCGGCGGCTTCCCGCTCCACTACCTGAAACAAAACGGAGGAGTACTCTCACTGGAAGGCCCGCTTGATCAATATGGGGCGCCAGACCTACGTCACCTGCCAGACATCGTCCAGCCCGAACCGCCCAAGCCGCGCAAGCACAACCCGAACTCGGAGCTGCGGCTGTTCAAGTGCTTAACTTGCGGCAAGGACTTCAAACAGAAGTCGACTCTGCTGCAGCACGAGCGCATCCACACAGACTCGCGGCCGTACGGGTGCCCGGAGTGCGGCAAGCGGTTCCGGCAGCAGTCTCACCTGACGCAGCATCTGCGCATCCATGCGAACGAGAAGCCGTACGCGTGCGTGTACTGCCCTCGCTCGTTCCGGCAGCGCGCCATCCTCAACCAGCATCTGCGCATCCATTCCGGTGAGAAGCCATATACGTGCGGCGAGTGCGGCAAACATTTCCGCCAGAAGGCCATCCTGAACCAGCACGTCCGCACACACCAAGGCGAGCGCTATTCACACATATATGCCCCTCCCCGCCCCCCGCGTGCGCCGCCCGCACTGGTCGCGTGCAGTGCGTCCACTGCCGGCGCCGCCCGCGCTCCCCGCCGCCCCCCGCACGTTCGATTCGGTCTCGCATTCATTGGCCTTCCTGTCTAACAAATTCTCGGTCCCCTCGTCTACCGCCAGCCGGCTGGCGGAGACGCCCGCGAGACGCGGAAACGACCGCCGGACGTTCCCGTAACCGTCCTTAGCTCGATTAACCCACTCGTCGGTCACCTCCGATCTGACGCTTCGGACGCGTGTCTGACCACACCCTTAAATTTTTGCAGACGTGTCGCCGCACCTGATATTCAAGAACGGGACGACTCCGACCCTGTGGCCCCAAGACGTACCATTCCCGCCCGATGAGAACAAAGAAGAGGTGCTGTCTACGTTTGGTGACACTGACCAAAACGGTGAGCAACGAGGCTCCTGCTTTTCGCCGGGAGACACCGCGCAGTATCCGGCCTACTTCAAGGACACCAAGGGCCTCAATCATACCGTGTTCGGGTCAGGACTGTCACTACAATATCTGAAAGGTGGCAAGCTGCCCGACGTGCTCGGTGGTCGGCCGATGCCCCTTTATGTCCGCTGCCCAATTTGCCAAAAAGAATTCAAGCAGAAGTCAACGTTGCTCCAGCACGGCTGCATCCACATCGAGTCGCGGCCATACCCTTGTCCAGAGTGCGGCAAGCGGTTCAGGCAACAATCGCATTTGACGCAACACCTACGCATCCACACGAATGAGAAACCTTACGGGTGCGTGTACTGCCCGCGCTTCTTCCGCCAACGGACGATCCTGAACCAGCACCTGCGTATCCACACCGGCGAGAAACCTTACAAATGCACGCAGTGCGGCAAAGACTTCAGGCAGAAAGCGATACTCGATCAACACACGCGAACGCACCAAGGTGATCGACCATTCTGCTGCCCTATGCCCAACTGCAGGCGGCGATTCGCCACCGAGCCCGAGGTGAAGAAGCACATCGATAACCACATGAACCCGCACGCGGCGAAGCGGCGCGCAGACGCGTCGAAGACGCCGCGACCGCTACCGCCCGCCTCGGCAGTGGTGAAGCCGGAGCTGTACTTCCCGCAATGCTACGCACCGCCGTTCCAGCAGTTCCCGACGGGTGGCGCAGAGTTCAAGCCGGCAGTGGGTCCGGGCGCGCCGGTGACTTGCCTGCCGGCGCAGTGACCCGCGCCTCCGCCGCGGTGGCACGCGGCGCACGCGGCACCCTCGCACGCGCACCACCACGACGTCTACGTCGCCGACCGCCTCTACAATTGAACGGCTCGGCGCCAGGCGCGCCTCTCGTCCCCCCCGGGCCCGTTTTAGACTCGTACGAGAGCCGCAACGAAAATAGTGGTCCGCCCGCGTCGCAACCGGTATACGACTCGCGCCTGCGAGCTTGTAATGTCATAATTGATATTATTAATCGGATCGCTGTAAAACGAGCTTCGATCTGTAAATATCGTCGAGAGATATGTCGCGTTGTACAGTCTGAGAGTTCACGTTACCGTCGGAATCGAGTACAGTTAGCGCTTTTTGCCCCGTAATCATTAAGTTACCACGTAAGAGTTAGTTTTCTCGGTGATTATTGATCGAAATTTTGATTATAATCTAAACAGATCGAACCAGAGATTAGGATTTAAAAACACTTCGTTGACATCTAAAAACATAAGAATTGATCTTTATACCAGGTAACACAATATTTCGCGATGAATGTATGCGGCGCGTTCGCTGTGCCTATTTCGTAATAAATATACATATTTAGTAGGTGTGTTAAGTTAATATTATTTACGAGTAATAAGGGATGAAATCTGGCAAGCGTAGGGTGAGGTAAATTGATTCATGATGCTCAAAATATCTTTATAATGTAAAGGTTAATGAAAATTAACGAGTAGCTTTAGGCCAGAGTTCGGGATCGTATCCTCTGAGAGTACTGCGATAATTGGTGAAAGCGGAATCTTGAATGCAAACCAAAAACGTAGGTTACCTTTTGCCATCAACAATTTTCTTTGTAAGTACTTACGAGAGTTTTTGTTACGTAAACCATTTACTGAAGAGATAACTCAGAAGTAACACTGTAGGTGCCAAAATAGCGTAGTGATTTATTGAAATACTTCTACCAGCTTCTATTGTAGTTAGGTTGTTACCAGTTTATTCACCATTTGAGATGCATTTAACGGAAAGGGTCAGACTGAGAAAGGACTGTGATAGCTAGGTAGGTTAGGACTCTATTTCGCTCACTTAGCGTTAAAAACTTCGTGTTGTTGTGACGAAACTTATCGATTATAATCGTTTTGGATTCGTATGGATGATTTTGTAATGATAAATCTTTTATGTTATCTAAATTTATTTTTTGTTTAATACGTGAAATTTCAGCAATAACGTTTTGATTTTTTGGTAAACACTTTCGCGTGTAAGGTAACTCTACCAAGAAAAATTGTTCTACCATAACATTTATGTTCAGAAGTTTAAATGTCCACGTGAAAGTGTTAAATATTTTTCAATAACTCGGAAGCCGTCGAGCGGCCACCTTCAAGCCATCGACTGATTCGTTAACGTATTGTGATGAGTGAGATTAGTAAATTTTTTACCATATAGGTAAGGTGTGTGATTTGGAAAAGTGCTTTGTCGTAGTTTGATCCACGAAGGAACGGTAATATGCCAGAATATTGTTTCTAATTTTAGCTTAGGCTATCGTACCACGAATTACCAAGCAATTCGACCATTCATCGCGAAATAACTTAGACATTAAGGAAAATAAATATATATATAAATTTGTAACATTGTCGATGTATTCTTCGGCGGACTGTGCGTCTTGCGTTTTTCGTCCGCTTTGTAGAAAATTAAAGCGGTTCACACACAAATATAATATCGGTTTTCGCAAATAGTCAATTATTTCATAAACCCACTGATAGGAATACAGATAAAATATACGAAATAGTACAAATGTTCAATTCTCCGTTCTACATATAAATACTTTTTCTTAGGCAATAGTACCATGGAACCAGCTTAGTGTAATTTTACTTAGTCAATCTAACCTACCCTGAATTAAGGCCCTGAGTAAAATGTTGAGGGTAGTTTAGTTTCTTCTTTGTTCCTATCTCTTGCCAATTTTATACATATATAGTTAAACGTGTGTAAGTGTGTGAGCTTGTTTAATTGCAAGAAGTTGTGTACAGGTGAGTCGTATTTTGCTTGAGCACGAGTGGAATGTATTAAATATGTCCATTTGCGGCCACAATCTTGTAAAAACTAATGCAGTACATATATCCGCACAATGCCTCGTCAGAATGCATCGACAAATCTTTTGACATTTTAACATCTCTGTTTTTTTAATCTATAGACGACCTATATAGCTTATTTTTACTATTTTACGGTTTTGTTTTCCTACCGCGTAATATGAAATGTTTATTAACTGATAGTTGTACTAGCGCAGTGGATTGTGGGAGTCACATCACATTATGGATACCATATGATTTTAATGCGAACGATGCAATATTACGTTTAGTGATTATGTGTTTATGTTTTGTTTACGAAGAATTATCACATTGGACAGTTATGGAAATTCATCGCTTGCTCGGTTGGAACGCTACTGGTCTTAATAAAGGCAACAGCCGCGTTCTAATGGAGCGGGCACCGTCGACTATTGTTTTACTGATTGATTTTCCAATCAAACTTTTTGGAGGTTTACAAACGAAAAAAATACACCATTCTCGAAGAAAGTTTTAAGCAGTTATTCTTCTGTGACTAAGTGTTCCACAATGTTTACGTGTGATCCTCCGAGGGTCGAGCGCCGGCTCACGCCCCCGCAGCCACAGATTTAGGATCGGTTTCAGTTCATATATTTATATACCATAACACAAGCAGCCTTACAATAATAGTTGATAAGTATTTTTATACAGGAGTCAGTATACATGTAGAAGGGCGGGGGCCGGCGCGACGTACCTCAGTACAAAGTTTGAATACAATACATACAATGGAGTGCCATAGCCGTGAAATAACCTCAGATTTATATTAGATTTTTATACCGATACAAATGGATTTAATTTTTAAATATAAACAAAGGTGATTAAGTATACAGAGATTACAGATGATATTTTATACATTTATTACAATCAATATTATTAAAAAGAATGATAAATGTGAAGTAGACTTAAAGTTTAGTGTCGTAATGGATACGTGCTAAGTACCTAAGTGAAACGACAGATTATTATATATGTCGGCGCGCATGAAGCGTATCTAATTGAATATTATATTATGTATACAAGTTTTCATCAATATTGCACTACTTAGAAACAATTTGGCACGTTAATTTTGTTTCTTGTTTTGTTTTCGGAATAGTTCTTCGCGTGGTTAATGTATATGTGTACATATCATTGGGGAAAATTCTGAGGCAGTGTTGCAAATTTAAAAATCAATCTTATTCAGATTCTTGTGGAGGCTTTAGACGACGTAGTTTTCAAGTTTTATGCCTAACGAGTTTCCGTACAGAATCCGAACAAGGTTTGCGTTGAACGAAATTTTCGATAGAATTCGTGTCCCAGGCTGTTCTTTTAGATATATTGCTCACTGTTTTGTTAAGTTTTGCTCAATTAAACATGTATGTATTACCTACTTTAAAGTTAATCATAGTTTTACTTTAATGTATGTGAAAGTTTTTATAACAAACTTTGTAGAGAGCACGGTTTTGCTTTTCTTATGTAATTTTAAGTGCCGGTATAAGAGCCAGATTCAGACAGTCAGTTTTGGATACATTAATTGGGCAATATTAATAGACACTACAAGTAAACTTGCCGTATTAAGGTGCCGTCCAATTCGTCGGAAACCCACGCATTCGCCACACAATCGCATTTATGTTTCAGTGAATTTATTTCTCTAAGATTAGGTTTTGAAACATGTTCCTAACCTTTGTAATTCGTACTTTTATTTATGTATACTATCCTGTCCACGATTGTCTGTTTGTACCCATAGGATAGAATTTTCTCTGTATTCTTTTTGCCAATTCTTGTCTCTTATAGATTTTTGGTATATGGAATAAAATTCCATAATAAATCATCTCGTTAGATGTATGCATCGATTGTCTACATTCGATAAATAAAAATCTTGCCGTACTGACAGCAGGATTACATTTTAACATTTTTGACCATAGACAAAAATGTATTTATTTTCTTCGTAATATAACCGAATGAAACATTATCGCGTAATATACTTGATAATATGTATTTTTAAGTTGTTAACGTTTTAAAGGAGAGAATAAGATTGCATTGCAAAGTTTAATTTACATAAACATATTATTATCAGAATAATGTCAATTGTATGAAATACAATGTTTTTGGGCAATATATGTACGTCAGAAGCTAAGCTTGATTAAAAATAGTAAGAGCCAGCTGCATAGTTGTCTATACTATATGGATCGGATAGGGGATAGGCAGCGAATAAAAAAATATATCAACGTTTTTAATTAAACTTACACACTCTAAGAAAAGTTTTATTACAACATACTAATTAAATTAACTAACGAAGACAAAATGACTTGAATATTTAGAAAATGACTGCTGTTCGCCTATCCGTTGACCGTACTCGTTTTAGCTCACATTTTCTATATAATATATTCCTTTCCAATGATGCATTTATTAGTGATCTCATGACGAAAACTA
Source organism: Mimas tiliae (assembly GCA_905332985.1). Taxonomy (NCBI): domain Eukaryota; kingdom Metazoa; phylum Arthropoda; class Insecta; order Lepidoptera; family Sphingidae; genus Mimas; species Mimas tiliae. The sequence continues at coordinate 3,044,279 of HG995249.1, forward strand.
TATGTTTGTTGTATGCGTAAGATATTTAATTGGAATTCATTGATTCATCGAAAATCGGCTTCGGTCGTTGTTTCAATCAAAACTATTGAATTCTGAACGTTTTTTCACTATTCTAGGTTATAAATAAGATTTAAATTGTCCATAGTAGTACTTAAACTATGACAAAAATGGTGTAATTTTTACATGAACTCTTGTTTGAAATGGCCGAAGCCGCATAATCTACAGCACAACATCAAATATCGTCATACATTTCATTGATATTGCCTTTTTTAAGTATTCATGAATTTTAACTCAAATTAAGCATCATAAATATTTGAATCAGTTTTTTTAAATAGGTACAGTGCGGCTAAACCGCACAAGTCTTATTTTCAGTTATTGAAATAGGAGCAGTTCTTAGTTATCATAACATTTCCGCTACGTAAGTCGTACGCACAAACTTTACCTGCGCAGACGCGCAGTAGGTACCTCATTTGGCAAAATGAAGGAGTGCGGGGGAGTTTTTCCATAACAACTGGAATCAAATTCATAATAGAGTTGTTACACTTATATAAGTAATGCTAGAATTGTGTTTTCTTCATATTATTGTAGGCCAAACGGGGTTTCTTTTACATATTTTAAATGTTTACGCCCGTATTCAAGTGAATTCTTTGCTGTGCATACATTTTTGCCTATATGATTGGGACAGAAATCGTTATTTTGCATTCGCGCGCATCTTGAGATACCGTAGTAAGGTTTATGAATACGGGTGTTAATTTCTTAGCCGCACTGTAAAATAAGCGTGTTTCTATTTTAATAACGTAGTTTGGGAGTGGTATCCAATATCCATGCATGATAAAGAGCTTAGACTTAAATAATTTAGTTTCATAGAAAGTTGGCTACGAATTATTTCAGCGTCTTCCATTTTTACCGTAGTAATTAATGATTGCGCAACTTTTAGTTCGGGAACTATAGATGGCGAGACAGTGCAACTGTCATGGCGGATAGATTTTATAAATCATTTGCTTTAAATTAAAATACGGTTAAAGGAAGCGATTTAGAGAAGACATTTTATTTGCTATAGGTATGTCCAACCCACTCCATAATTACTTATTTTTGTTATGGTTAATCATAAATAGGACCATAAGATATTACCATTCGTTGGAGTACACGAAAATTGTGTATCTATTTTATTTTTCACGGTTGATATTCTGCGTTATGTGTTATACCCTTATTTTACAATGTATACGCAATTATATAGTAATAAAAATGATCATTAAAGTGTTTATACTGCAGCTAGTGCAGTCCCAGTGCAATACACTTGATTTTCGGCATAAAAATATTGTATAATTTATTTTTAAAGGACTTATTTTAAAATAGTTAGTCTTTAAATGTAGGTAACAGAATAATTGGTAGCCAACATAAAGATGGCCTATTATTTTCTTCCCTTTGTAATATAGGTGTACCCGTAATGTAAACACTGCCACACTCGCCAACCGCTGTCAATAACTGGTAACACAATATAAATGAATAATAATTATTAATTTCTTTTTAATAACAATAGATACTTGTTAACAGTTCCATGTAAAATAAGTGTTGTTGAATTTTTTATAAAAGATGACATATTAGATTTAAATGATCTTGTAGTCTGGATTGAGTTTTTAAACAGATTTTATTGTTCACAAGCGTTTCGTCGAACGGCAAAAATACGTCGCCTGTCTAGCTTATTTTTGCTACACTTATTTGCAGTCAATACAATATAAACAGCTTTTACTTATACAACAAAATACAATATACAAATTATATACAATATTATACAGTAGATATATACAAAATGGTGATATATAGAGATTTTTTTAACGGGAGCGTGATAGGCGACGTATCTTGATGGCACGATTTGTTTCATGAATGGGTGCTGTTATATATTTAATTGTACATATTTATTATATTATACAACAATAGACTGGTACATTTACACTGTTGTTAGGTTTCTACAGAGTTATTATCTGGGCTTGTGGCGAATTCTCATCCATCCCTCAACATTCGTTTACTGGAAATAGTTATTTTGTTATAACATCTAACTGTTGCAGGTATATAATATTTTAAAATATTTTATTCTTTAATTAAATACCTATTGTATAAGGTCATAATATTATTAGACATACCAGCAAGGTACGCTGGCTATTTCTCTCTAGACTATGGAAACGAACTAATGAAATAAACACGCTGGCGCACTGCATCCAATTCGAATCCGAGAAATCTAGATCCGAAGCAGCCTTAATGTTATTAGTATGAAGGGGTTTCCTACTAGATCCGAAATAAGTGTTCTTAAGTTTCGATATTACCATTTCGCATCATAATCTCGTATTTGGTTCGGATACAGTGATAGTGACACGAAAACGGTAAAATATTTTAAAACGTTCTGTTCAGTAACCTTAGTCTTCCATTTTCCATAACGTTAACTGAATAGATAGGTTGTGATATCATTTTGACAGATTTAAGTTTTAAATCCTTAAGTTAGATGGCCTCAAAGCGAATTCACTGCAAATCCAGCCCGCATGTTACAATAGAGTATATTTTCTTACATACAAACCTACAGAGACACCGAAATGAACTATATCAAATTCATTTTAGACAATGCCAGAATACAAGATCGAACTTTTTACACACAACAGTTGACATAAAACAGATTTCCGTTTCCATGCCATTTGTTTATTTCTTATTAAGGCAAAAATTTAAAAAGCAGTTGGTTGCGATATGGTCACAAAGATCCAGGCAAAAATTCACACGTTGGCATTTAATATATAAATTAATGATAAAATTGTAAATATATTTTCTAGTTCTTCCAAAATGATAATATCAGTATTAAATACAAAATTCGACTTTGGTTAGGTCAAAAGTGTATGTGTGATCTATAGACAATTTTTTCATTAGACCTTCTTGGTGTAACTTTAAAGGTTTCTGCTATAATTTTTGTAATATTAATTTCCTTTTATTTAGATGATATTTTACTTGAATTGTAATGATCTTGCCTAGATTTGCATTTATGTTAGTTATATGCTATATGTTTGAAGTTGATACCAACGTATTTATGTATATTATTATTGTATTAAGGGTTTTGTTTGTTTTTTGTCATTAATAGAAGTAAAATGTTGTAAAAAGTAAGCTCGTTGTATTTTATCAAATAAACACTTTTTAGTCCAACTGAAGCAATATAGTGCAGTTTTATTTAATTTAAATATTATTTTTCCTTTTCCAATATGTTTAATAAATTATACCTACAAATTTTTTGTAAAACAATGACTGATGGCATTATTTTTAATAAAATTAACGGAAAAACGATTAACGAAAAAAACATGGCAATTTCGGACATCATACGCTCATAAACGTCCTTACTTGTAAATGATTCCTACCATAGAACAATCAAATGAGTACCCAGGTTTCCCCACACCGATTTCCTACCACCTGCTACTATGCTGACTATGCTGGTGGTAGGATAATGTACTAACATCTGGCCGGAACGCGACCACCGTACATGGCGAGAACTACAGAAACGGTTAATCGCGATTGCGCATACGCTGTTACTGAAAAACAGGTTGCGTACAAAGACTTTAATGTATACTACTAGACACGCTGTGCGGTACAAATAATTTGCGCACTTAGTTACGGCCAATTGACCGCAACTCATTCAGTCACCCGCGAGAGAGCGACAAGAGCAGTTGTTGTTGTTTGAATAGCTGCGAACGTTAAAATCGATAAACTAACAAGAAATTGTTTATTGTGACCCATAAAACATTGTCATTATTTACGTGCATATATTAATCATTCAATTTGAAGTTATTTTACGGAAGTAACTATATTATTTCTTGGTTTTGATCAAAAAAGTCATTTATTGCGAATGAAAACTAATACCAAACAAAACAGCCGTCTCAATATTGCCATCTCGCTTACTCTCAACTCCTCTCGCTCCCACGCCTTAGACGTCATTCCCGCCTCGCCGGCCGCGTATGCAACACAAGTTTACTTCTGAACAGCCCGTCTATGGTATTAAAGTCTTTGGTGGCGTATTGTCAGTGGATAAGGGGTCGCGCAATAAAGGATCCCAAGTTCTATCAAAACGGCCTATAACCAAGCCACAAAGGCCTGTAAGAAGACGACGTTAGAGCGAACGAGCTTTGGGAGGTCAGTGGACGAGCAGTCGGCCTTATTGGGGCCTTGTCAAAGCCATTATAAAAATAGTCGACACTATTCTTGTATGGTGTATTTTGATTAGGTGTAGCGTAGTCACTTTACCGAGCCAGGATAAAAAATAACCATTTGACAACAGCTCAGCCAAAACACAATCTCAAAGTAAAAACGAAACGCTTACCACAACTTGACAGTCTCTACCCTTGACAAACACGTGGAGAGGATTTTTTACTAATGTCCTGTCTCGGGATCAAAACAGAGCTCTAAAAACTGAATGCTTGCATTACTCATTCTGGATATAGTGCCTAATACAAAAGGTATCAAAGGCCATAACCGATTTTTTTAAATGACAACCATATAGCACAGATGGATGTTTTATAAAAGTATTTGCGTGGAATTGTTAAAAGGACGCTTTGTTATTTAATTTTGACAATAATCCAAATTCTAAACTAACTACAATAATTTAATATAAATAATCATAAATGGTTATTTTTACCAACAATTATTTATCTACTAACTACATAGTATATGCAAACATACCAGATAAATCACGGGCCGTATTTTAACTACTCTTTATTCTCTCTTAATTTTTATAAATGCATAAATCCATAAACGTCAGGCTCAATAACAAAGAATGGCCGAGCATTTTTTTTTATCTACTGTCTGGTCGGGACGTGTTATCGTTTCATTTCGACTATAATATAAACTAACTACAATAAAATATTAAAATAACCAACAATTATTTATTTACAAACTACATAGTATAGGCAAATATAACAGAAAATCACGGGCCGTATTTTAACAACTTGTTTATCCTCTCTTGATTTTTATAAACGCATAAATCCATAAACGTCAGGCTCAACAGGAAACAATGGCCGAGCATGTCTTTTTGCAAATCTTTTTGCATTCTAAACATTTCTTTGATATTTTCGGGTACATATACTTGCTTGTTTTTGGCATCACTGCTGCTGCCCCGTAGCAACATCTCTACAGTCTGGTCGGTGGATACTCTCTCGTTGCCTACTAGAGTCCCGTACAGTCTGCAAAAAAGTCAATAGTCAATATGTATGTGTATGTCATGTAAATCACTTCGTTTTAATCCACCTATATGTGTACCACATGCATCAACTAACTATAGACAAAATAGTTTTATTGTGCGAGCGAGTACCAACTTTAATAGGCTTTGTAAACAGCATGATCTGGATTTATTTTCAACCACTGTTGCTAAGGCGAGGAGATGTTTAAGTCTTGAATTCTTTAAACAGAATCTTTAAAATGTCAATATATCGTCGGTAACAAAGGTTCTACATCTAGATATGTATATGATATACTTAACTACAATTATGTTTCTCACATTTGTGTTTTTTTTTTCTCAAACTGATACTATAAGCGAACACTTGTCATTGGTTAGCTGTGTTATATACTATTGTTACTTCTATTAAGTTATAACTGTAAGTTTTCCATAAATGAATAAATAAATAAATAAATACAATAGCATAAAGAAAATAAAGAAAAAAAACATTTAAGGTGTGTACCAAAATCATAAAATTGTGTACTTAGTTTATGCTGTGTAGATAGGTAGGTAGGATCAGGCGAGCGAACAGCTCGTCTTATCATTCAAGCTAATAAAAATAATATATAACCCTATAATCCTATTTCGGCATATAATAATCGTTTTTTTATTCGGCCAAATAACATACATCACTCGCTTGATGGTTAGCGCTACCTCTACCCATAAACAGAAACAACGCCACAAAGAACTTTGAACTACAAAGGACTGCGCTTGTCACCCCAAGAAATAAGATGTTGAGTCTCATGATTCCCAATAATTTCACTGCCTTCAATGTCCTTCAAACCAGAACAAAACAGTGCTTACACATTTTTGCTTGTCGGCAGAAATAGACGAAGCGCGTTGGTACCTACCCAGACGGTCTATCGCATAAGAAAAACCTACCATCTAGCATAGTTTGGAAAAAAGGCTGTTTGAATGCATAGTATCTTAGTAGTTCACTTACTAATCAGTAGATGGCGCTTAACTGAGACCGATACGACATTAAAATAGGGAATATCTATATTATATCAAATGTTATGTTCTATCAAACTTACCTAAAGGGTAATGTAGGCCTCAAAAAATACACTTTATGTTCCATAGCATTTTCATTGGATCCAGAATCTTCATTTTCCCTGCAATGTTACAAATTTTTAAAACTTTATAAAAGTGACATCTAGCGACAATAAATCTAAACTAGACTAACCCATTAAAATTACTCTTGGCATTTATTAACGCGACGATCATAGCGACCATCTGTGCCTTTTGTAGGTTTATAGCGAGTACTTTAGGGTTGTTGGGGTCACTGCCGGATGCTCGGAGTGTGGTTGCCTCTGCTTTCATCACGTAGATATCAGCCGTAGGCAGCATAGAAGTGATTTTCCAAGACTGCCAAGATATAAAAAAAAACTATTAAAATAAAATACCAGAAGTATGGTGGTTTGGCTATGGACAAATCTTAAGACTTTAATGTATACTACTAGACAGGCTGTTTAGAAGTAAAATTGCGTCACATAACGAGGGAGTTTGACAGCTCACTAACAGGTAGCACAACAAGGATTCTAGTTGAGAGTGAGATGGTAATATGGAGTTACGGTCAATTGACCGCAACTCAGTGGTACAATTTCTATGTACCGCGCAGCTTGTATAGTACATACTATTCTAGTCTAGTCTATACATTAAAAGTCTTTGGGACAAAAAGACAATTTTATTTTTTTATATTACTGCCTTTTTACGATACAAAAGATACTCACAATATCCAATATATCCGTTATTTGAAATTTCTTTCCCTCAGGATAATTAATGCCATAGTATTTCCACTCTTCCACCTCATAGTTGTTTTTATCAATAAGTGTCCAGCACACTGAATTTACAGATATATACACTGTCAACACTGTTCTACATTCCTGAAACAAAACAAATAATTATTTATTTATCAGGCAGGCAGTTGCCCTGCAACTAATATTGCCTGTATCCTGCATCAATTATCCTTTATTTTAGTCACAACATGTACAAAGTAACTCTGTAGGCCTGAATTTAGCCACGACCGGTATGGCAGACGACAGTTATTGTTTTTCGTGAATAATGAAGGTCGCACACAGCAACTTATTTAGCAATGCAGATGACTAAATAAAAAGAATTGTTGATAGGTGAATATAGTACAGGTTGATTATTTATACCTTAACAACACTATCTCTTAGATTTGGATACAGTATTTGTCCTTTTATCTTCTGTGATAATTTTTGTTCTTCCTGCACTGGTCCAGCTAGGATGCTGTCAAACATCTTTTTGGCAGTTTTCTGCGTAAACCCCTCCATCAATTCCACATCAGCCAGTGTTTTCAATGTCCCATAACTGGTCTTCCATTGTGATATTTTTTTTAACCTCACTTTGGCTATGTCGTACCTGAAAAAGAATATTGTTAATATGGTTAGACTTTTCCATTGCTACATTGTTCTAGTGGCAGCATACTTACTGATAAACCAGTGAAGTCTTAGGTTCAAATCCCAAGCCAGGTAATTGCACTTTGTGCCTCTCCAATATCTTCACCTACGCTTATAGTGGTATGGGCTATTTTTTATGTCTTAAAAATGCAAATAAATATCATACTCTTAATTATTACTACCAACTTCCTGCATCATTGTTTTTTCTAATCCCCTAAATACAAACAAAAACTTCTTGATTCTTCTGATTTTGTGAGTGTTCATATTCCATAGAGAACACTTAAAAAACTTCATTCTAAAAATTATAACTGACTAAATTGATCTACAAAATCTACATTTACACCAATATTATGGAATAAAGTATGTGACTACGAATTTGTTTATGAGCTGTATTAATTGGCAGTTTTGTATCACAAATTTAAACATTTATCTTCCAGGTTTTCAACCATCTCTATTGTGTTTGATATATTTGAAAGGAATTATACATTAGGATAGATATCTGTTTCTGGTACTAGGCTGGCGATTACACAGTAGTTGTTGTGGTCTTGATCTTTGTGATAAAAGTGACTGAAAGAAAGACTTTCACACAAGTGGATCAGCGAGCAGATCTCAGTACAAGCTAAATTGATAAAATTACAACTGTTTCTGTATATTAAAAATAATATAAACATAAACAAACGTAAACACCTCGACAACACGTCGTTTTCAGAATTGATTATCTCTAAAATCTTCTTCCTCTGTTCGTCGGAATATTTGTTCTCTAAATTATTACTATAATAATGAGTGGCTGATGCAGTAACTCCACACCTTCGGCATATGGGTTTCTAGAAATAAATTCAAAATGCAATGCTTAACTTTTCTTTCATAAATCTAAAGATATTGTCAAGTAATAAATGAATAAACTAACCAAAAAACGGGTGCAACTGATAGCAGGATTGAGTAACATTATTATTTAATTTTTACAGCTAAGCGATTTAGCACATATTCATCCAAGGATTTTCTTTATTTTTCGTTAAATCTTTGAAATTATAAATATTATGTATTGTTCTGGTTCTCGCTTGTTTGCTGAGTGTTCCGTTTCTAAATGTGCATAAGTCAAATAGCATAAATAGCTCACATGATGGGAAAGAATCAAATTGATTATCTGCGAGAGGGACAAAGATAGATAATCCATAGTAATAACCGGAACATGGGTTTGAAAGCTTCTGAAATACTTCTGTAAATTATTATAAATAAACACTGTTCAATAATAATAAAATACATAAAATGTTACATTTATTTAACCGTAAGTGAATATTTTACTAATCTATAACATAATTCAGTGCAAAATTGAAATATGTCGCACAGCGCCCTCTTCTGTAATTTATAAAATTTATGTACAATACAATGTTTATATCCCGCGTGACAAGAGGATAAATTAAACTTAAAACACGAATTGTTTTCTACCTACTAGATGTCGTTACCATACTAGAATTTTGCGGACGGACTAAATGTTGTCCATTGGGTAGTGCATATGTCGATAACATTTACGATGACTTTTGTTTACAAATTAATAAACAAAATAGAAATTAGATACTTTGTTCTTGTATAAATTGAAACACGACTTGCTTACGTACTTAACGATTTAAAATAATAAAGGAAATACATAGTTCTGCCGAGAATTTTGTCATCGGCTTTTATTAGCATAACGTAGATACTTACCATGTCTAGGCACCTAATAAAACAGGTGGCTTAGCATAAAATTTAAGTACCTAATAGATTCGTGTACAATAATAAAAATTTATACGGAAATCGATAATATAGAAAAAGGCCTGAGTAGTGAAGTTATTACCAGAATATTGACAATTATTCTTACGTAAATATGTAGGTAGGTAATTAATATTTTGACTCAAATGACAAGTGCCTCTTACAAGGAGGTTTTTCTAAATTTGCAAATTAGTAGGAAACTGGCCACTTAAGGCGATATTAAACAAAAGCATAAACGCTAAAATGACAAACAAAATTCTCATAAATTCTCATAAAAAAATATATGTAATTAGGTAAGTAGGTAACAAAAATACCTACCTATTAGGTACGTACCTACCTACATAAAGGGTTTGTTCGTACCATTCATTAGTTTTGTTCAATAGCGAAGTTTCTACTGGGAAGCAGAATTAAAAGACGTAGAAACAAGAAGGGATACAGCAGATTACACCAATGACCAAACAAAGGTTACATGTTTGAAGACAATAACGCAATGTTGAAATATTGCCATCCCTTTCTAATTCACGAGTTTTCTGAACAAAATGGCGGACGGCACCAATCGGCTCGCCGGTCGTGTTTTGTGACGTATCCTCCGTTGCGTGCATTCGGTTACCTTCTTTGCTTCGAGAAAGTTCTCGCGCCGTAAGCAGATCAGCAAACCGCTACCTACTTCTAGAAGAAGGCCGGACTCTTGGTAAGTTATTTTCTTCACTTCAAGGTCATATTGACCTTTACCCTAATTACTTGTAAGATCTATCTTTTAGGCGCGTACTTACATTGATAAATATTATTTGACAGAAGAATGTCGATACCTACTACCTAAATCATAAATCTGTCTGTCCTTCTGTTTCAAATGGATTTGACATTGAGACTTGTAAGAACTTCATGATAATCCCTAATATTAGTTGCATTTGCAATAGAAATCTGGATTTATCTGCACATATCCAGTTTTCCAGTAGCTACTTACCTACCTATGCTACCTACTATCAATACACATTTTCTGCGCCTTGATAGTGTTTATGCATAAGTATACAGAGTAAGAGCGGCAACGTCGCGTGACGGCATCGCAGTGAACACTGGGCCGCGCGCGGTTGCCAAACCACACGACCCGTGCCATGTCGGGTTATGTTCGGTTTATCATGACTCAAATTATTCATGTTGATAGGTTGACGTTACTTACATTTAGACTAAGTCTCCCCACTAAACTAAAAAATAACAACTGCCGTAGATTCGTATCAAAAGTTAGAACTTTTTTTACTGGAACATCTCGTCAACGCGAGTTTGCGTTGCGCCGTTGCCAAAACTCAGGCTTTCAGCACATTAGCCAACTTCTATTAGTATCAACGTTACGATGATTATCGTCCAGTTATCGATCACCGCAATATTGTAAGAAATTACGTAGTAGGTACTTTTTTTACTCCGATTAAAGTTATGCGCTTCGACACTCGACAGTCTTCGTTTTTACTGAATTAGTACGAATATGCAAACAATTTCGGGCCATCCGAGTCTGGTCAGTCATTTATGAGAAAACTTTAATCTTAAAATTCTATGATTGTACCTATGTAGGTAAGTATCGAAGTACTTACTTATTATTTTGACAATATAAATTTACACGGTGATGATGGTCTATTAGATCATCATGTTCGTACAAAGACTAATGTATAATAAAGTCTTTGTGTTTTGTTCTTATTTTGAAATAGACGAAGATTATCAAACCATACAACCTTAAAATCGTAACTGTATATTGTATATATCCTACTCTACTACTACTTTAATATTGGTACCCTAATTAGGTAGTTTACGTACATTAAATAACCTTACTGACTGAGATGGGGCAGCTCCTTAGTATTCTTTTGTAGGTAGTTACGTATCATTAGTGTTGATTTGATAGTATGTATAAGAATTTTGACACTTGGAAAGGTTTGAGAGTCTCCGTACCAACTGACCCTGAATGACTGAATGCGTCAAATGAACACGAAGAAGATTTATCAATATCCAGTCGTTATAATTTATTTAACAGTCCAAAAAAGTAGGAATATAATGATGCCTTATGATTCCTTCAATTGTATTAACTACACAATACACACAAACTACACATGATGCAAATACAGACAAAGCCATGATGAGTGGACAGAGGGTAGCGGCGCGTTTATACTGCAGTGGGATGATCACGGTTGTTAATTATGTATAACGCAAGTACTAGGTTGGCTTATTAGAAAGGCTTCAATTAAATTGATAAAAACAATTTTTTACCGTCATTTACATTTATGTATGCACTTATCGTCGCCAATCGCCATTCTCCTGGCAGTTGTCACACACTTTGCCGAAAAATACAGTGAAGCCTTGTTATTACTCTATGAGTGGAGCTCATCGAACAGAGCAAAGATGATACTTGTCCTGTCCCTTCTCTACCTTAGTATTTAGTGTCTCTATATTCCATTTCTACCTAAGCATTTAGCTTCTCTCTTTAGTTTCTTGATAATATATCTATGGATTACGGAATTTAATAGACCTGATTTAATAATCTTTGACATAAGTACCTACTTAAGTCTTAGGACTTATTCGTTGAAATAGGTACCTACCTATTTCAACGAATAAGGCCTACTTAATCAATAGATAGGTATTATAATAAGACTACCATATTTTTTGTCATAACTAGTGAAGATAGTTTTTTTAATAAGTAGGTAAGACTCGATGCCTATCTGTTAAAAAAGAGCAACAAATTAAATTTTAAAAATAAATCTATTTTCGGTCAATCTGTTAGCTAATTCACTCTACAATATTTACTCTCTTTCTTTGTCATTCTTCGATCATAGGTATATCGATGTTGTCATTGCTTTTCTTTGTACGGCTATGGTGATTGTCTAGAAATCCATTGACGCGAATGCGTGGAATTTGATGGCGGATAACGTAGTGTACAAGAACAAGGTCGGCGTTGTATTATGAATCGTCAGTACTGTCGCGTGTTTATTTTTGTGGCTTTGTGTGCGCTCGGTACCCATAAACCAACGGGGGCTCTAGTGAGGATTTGACTAGAAAATGTTTTTATCGATTAAAATCTTTAGATAACACTTTCTGGTGAAATTGAAGCGCATGATAAATGTCATGATAATATTATATCTAGCATATCTATAATGGTTTTGCAATTACGTCGTCTTATTTATTTTATACCCAGTAGAAAATAATTTGTAATTTTGCCTTTTTGCATCTGTCGATGCTTTATCCTGTGAAAAATAAAGCTGGTTTTACATTGATCACCAATATAATTTATACCAAATTAGTGGATTTTAAAGATATTGAATAGGTTGTATCGATTACTTAACACAACTCACTGATACAGTAAGATTACCGGATCGTAATAGAACAAAAAAAAAATAACTCCTCGAAAATTTATTAGGTAGGTATCCTGTAGGTACCTATATTCTCTTATGATATACTTAGTTTAGATACCTACTTGAGACTTCAGCAATCAGCTTGTAGAGGTTCTTTACAAATATATTGTGATCATAGGACTTTAATTGATTGTGGAATTTCATATGCGTCTGACTTTTGTATTAACTTTATTTCATGTTTTAATCATCATCAAATATTTGGCCAGATATCTGGTGGTTCGTTCGGCAAAGGAATTGGCTGGCATAATAATATTTCTTGTAGTTTGCATTTATTTTTATAATGACGTATATCTGACGTTCGCCGAGTTCGGGTCCACTCGGTAGCGGTCGGCCATCATCGCCGCCATGCGAACGACCCACTCAAGTCTCAACTGTCGGGCGTCGGCGAATGTCGGTGCGGCAACGTCGCATGTTCCCATTTTATCTACCATAATGAACAGCTTTATAACAACATTTACCACCTATTTTGGCCTACTACAGCTAGATTTTGGCATTTCAGAGCTATTGTTGATGGTCCTGTTGGGTTATGGCGACATTTTGTTAGTTTGTATGGAGGTATAGGTACCTACTAGGTAGGATCCTATCTAAATATCTTGTTTTCGTCGAAAGTACAATCTTATATGACGACAGCTTGGCATTTTAGCCAATTATACGAATATTGTTATGTTTGCTGCTTGTTTACGGAGGCACCTATCAATACAATTTTTTCTGACTTTAAATAGGTATCCTGCACATTTTCAATTCCGACATGATGCTAATTGCTAAGATATGATTAACCAGTGTTCTTCTATATTACATCCATGGTGAAGAATGTATCATAGAACCTCAAAGTGAGTTATTATGGACTGTTAAACTGTGATTGGCGCTCGAGCAAAGGTTTCTGCTTTAATAAATAGAAGTAGAACGCAAGAGAACGGTCCGCCATTATCATAACGTGACCTCACTTTAAGTACTCGTGCACAGAGTAGTGTTACGCTACACAGCGTACTTCAAATGCCGTTCGCTCGGAATACGTGTTCTCTTTCGCACTACTCGCAACGTGTATAAAGCCATCTTGGTCGCTCTTGCGTTTTATTAACTTACAAAATTTCCGGACGGTTCTCTACATTGAGGTGCTCTGTGTATTTTGTTCGGTTTCCCTCCCAGTCTCTGTCGCCACTGGCAGTGGCCGCCATTTTCTTCTCTGTCCTTCTCTATGTTGGCAGTGCCGCGTTAGCCGCGCGACTGAGTAGTCGTATTGTGTGACGTCATTTATCTTCTCGACAACTCTTCTACTTCTGGACTCTTGTTACGTCGTGTCGTTTAGGTAGGTGTTGGCAACATTTGGTCCATTGTTGTTTAAATTTATTTTTAGGTTAGATGGTTGAGTATTAATAATAATTCGCATCTTTATCATTCTTATTTAAATGATTATGCGGTATTATTATACGCATTTTAATGACTGTATTTTTGACGATTTTTAGGTTATGCGCGCTGTCAGATTGACACATGATAATTTCATCCTTATTGCGTTAACATAAGGCTTATTATTCAAAACTTAAATTTTTTAATGTATTTTGTATTTACACTTGAGAGCAAGCAAAACTTGTTTATTTTTATCGACGCGTCATTAATTAAAATTTTAACGTGTAATTTCTTATTTACTGGGATGTTATTATTAGGTATTTCTGTTAGTACATGATTTAAAAAAATACAGCGCGTGACCATACGTCAGTTCCCCGTAGGAACATTTTTGTAATGACTGTATTTATTGTTTTATAATTTGTAAAATTATTGTATGCTTCTTATATCTAATGGATGATTGCACAGGATTGTTTAACAGTGATGTACTATCACACCCAGTCAAATCTGTGTCACCTTTGTATTTTTTTTGCATTTCGTTATTTTTTTATTATGACCTAAGTACACAAACTACCTACCTATACATATATCATGTTTAGGAATTTGTAAATCTTTTTTAATCTTTTTTTAAGCTATTTCTATAATAATAGGAATGATACGATGATATAGATATGACCACATTCTATTCGGTTCTTGATAATAATCGACGTTGTTTTCAGATTTTTCGTAGTATCTATAGATAATTTTTATGTTGACGAAACACTTTGGAGGGTATCCGTCGAGGGCATACCCGCGGTAATAAACATGTCATTCAAATACCTATTGTTTTTATGCTTTAGAATTTTATTGACTAACAAAAAGTTTTGTTTTATTTATGCATATAAGTAGGTACCCGTTACTACACCTACTTACTTAAATGTCGGACGATGAAAAAAAGAGTATTTACTTCGAAATAAGTCACCATGACCACCGTGACTGTTCTTTGTACAATCTGGTTTTCTATTCCGTTCGATAGCCTCTTGCTCTAAGTTCCACCTTCACCTCGATCGTTTTATTTTCGGAAGCGCGCGCTCGAATCATCGCCGTCTCTTTCTTCGCGCTGTAATTCTCCGTACTAGAGAGAGAGAGACGGAAACAGCTCGGCCGATTCGCCTGCTAGACTGATCAGCGTGCCACGGAGAATTTATTCCGGTATTTCGCGTAAGACCGTCCGCCATTTTGTGGTGCTCGTGTCATGACGCGATGTTTAATAATTATATTTTCGTACAGCTGGTACAACGTGTGTCCGGTTGAAAAGGTCTCGGTTGTCTGATGATAAGGATGATGATGGACATGCTCAACTCAAATTGAGGATTTTTCAGGAGTTATAATAGTAGGGTTTGGGTTGGTCCGCTTTGTCTATTTCTGCCGTCAATCAGCAGTGTTGTTTCGGTTTTGTAGGACATAGAAGCCAGTGAAATTACTGGCGCTTACCATCAGGCGAACCACAGGTTCCTCTTATTATTCAAGATAATTTAAAAAAAACTCGATAGGTTTAAAAATACGTAGGTAGGTACCTACTTAAGAAGGCAACCATTAATAGGTACTTAACTATATTTAAATTGGCTATTGCCGGTTCTATTTTAACATGATGATTGATAATTTTGATTTTTTTTTATCGGTATTATAAGAGCTGTAAGTTTTTTTTATCGTGTAAAAAGGCATGATGATGAGCCCAATTTAATACAGGATTGACGTATGTACAAAGTAAATATTAAATATACCTCTTCTTTCACCTGACATTATGCCACTCGCAGTGGGGTCGGGGCAACTGGTAACACGCTTTTTAATAAAAAAGATTTGGCTTGTATTATTCTAAGGCTTGTAGTATGTACGATTGGCCGCCTGCCTGACTGACGCGTGACGTCAACTCCACTGGGGAGATAATATTGTTATAATAATAATAAATATACCATTTCATACACTTTGGTATAAGTACCTACTTATTGACCACCGACCATGGTCATTGACATCGTAAAATCGTTTTTTAGCATAGGCCTGCAAACGATGACAGTAGCATCCAGTAGAAGTTAAGTAAAAACCGAAACCTAAATCCTGGATCCACCACTGGTAGCATCACAATTTATATTCGCTAACTTAACATGTGTTCATATGAATGTAGAAAAAATCCCAAAAATCTGTGATACTCATCGTCATAAATACTAGAAATAAAAATAACCTTGTTAGTTTTAAAACCAGATGCTACAAAATTTGCAACTCTTTTAAGGGTCTTTGTATGCCTACGGTTTTGCAATGAAATTCACAATAACATTAAACAGCATATTAAAGCTGTTAGGCGAAAGTGGGAATGATTTGTTGTAATATATCTTAAAAATAAATCTATAAAGTAGCTATTGCTTATTTTCATTTCATTGTGGTCTTTATGTTTATGAAATGCATATGTCGCCATTTTCCACGAATAGAGAAGCATGACTCATGGGATTGGGAACCATTGGGTATTAATGACTATATTCATTCAGTTCTAAATGTAAGCAGTTTGGGTATGTCAAGCTCGCTATAGTGTCTATGCTTACGGCGGCGCGGCGTCGTGACCCGTGTGTCGGGTCGGTTACTTCCCTGTAACATGATTGAGGAGGCCTATGGCTGGCACATGTGCGTTATACTCGTGAACGGGTGCTGCTTGTGTGGACTGGTCTGCTCAAACTGTTATAACTTTTACTTCGTAGTCTTGATTTATTCATCGTGATCATGGGGATCATGCTCAATAAAATCATTATTTTATTATGTTTCTCATTGGCATAAATTGAGCTACTCTAATTCGAAATAAATTGTATTAATGTAGTGTTAATATTTTAAATCAGTTTTGAAAAGAGCCACGTTCTGTTTCTTGCTCGTTCTTCTCTGGCGAAACGGCATTCCGAACTGGCGGTAGAGTTACAATTTGACTGAATCTAAATGATGTACCTAAGTATAACATTTCATGGGTTCAATAAATACCTAGTTTGAATTTGAAACGAGGAAGTGCGTTACCTGATGGTAAGTGATATCCACCGCTCATGTACGCCCCACAGAACCAGAAGAATCATACGCGCGTTGCCGACCTTAAAGGAAAAGGTGTACAAGTAACCTCGATTAAAGCTTTTCTTTTTACTTTATGTATCTGCGATATATTTATCGACTTTATTTATCTACGCCATGGTTAATGATTGCACACGTTGAATTTATTTTAGGCCTTACAGACCACTACCTATTAAGAGATCTTTCATTTCCGCCGATATGTCTTTTAGTATTTTTTAGACTTTATTTTTGTTGCTTACTTATTACATACATTTTCTTATATCTTCTTGTGTCACAAGATGTCACTTGTTGAAACTTTGTTAAAGCGTTAAGTAAGTATAGTACATACAAGTCGGAATTTGGATGCAATCTTACTGTTGTATATTTTATTAGAGCTGGATCTTCTTTATCCCACACCAACTGGTCCAATGGCGTTGTAAAATTGCTTTAGGACTATCTCACTAGGGTCATGTGAAAACCTTTCTAGTTATTCCCGTCTAAACGTTAGATGAAAAATAATTAAAACATATTCGTGTCTATTTGGTTTACTACTGTGAAATGGGTGTGTAGCGATCAGCAAGTTCATCCGGGTGAACTGACAGTAACCAATAAGATTATTCATAAATCATACGTAAGTATCTATTATTATGTCTGACATGATCAGACCAATATGTTGAGCTGCTCTGCTCAACTCATATAGGTACCTAATGCCTAATAATGTTAAGAAATATTCTGACAAATATGAGCTGTAAGTAGTTAAACATAAAAAATGGTTTGGTAGACTTACGATTGTCTTTTACCTAAAGTCGGAATATACAAGCCGCTTAAATAGATAGGTACCGTTACCTTATTCAGCTTGATACTACTAGTCTGCCGTAATTTTGCATCGAGTAAGATCTGTAGCTATATAAGGTACGGTGGGGTTCGACATTTTTGGCAAGAAACGTGGCCTGTTACTATCTTAGACTCCAACTTTCGAGCAATGACATTTGAGTGCATTGTTCGGATATGTTGTTGTGTTCGGTGGTATTGAAATGTGTTATAAAATCTTTAAAAGTACTTACCTATTGAAATTATATAAATTGAAAATATAGTCATTACAGAACAGACGTAATTATAACACACTCGTATTATACGCCCTGTATTGCAGAATAGATGATAATCATTTTAACCATCTTTATCTGAGAAGCTAAGAACTTCCTAGTTTAGATTAAAGGTCGAACATTCAGTCATTGGACTTAATCCTCATAAGAAGAAAGACCAGTGCTGCGAAATTTGAAGAATAGGTATTTTGCAAATCTATTACTGTCGCGCATGTTTATGCATCTATATAATTTTGAGCGAAAGGGATAACTGCAGAGTGATTATAGGTACTTACCTAATAAATAACATTAAACTCATAGGTATTCGACGTTTGGTATCGACAGAATATATACGGAAGCCCAAATCCTCCCTCCCCTTCCCAATCTCTTAATTATATTTTTCTTTTTAAGCTCGGTCATGATTCTTCTGGTATTGTGGATATTTTATGGGTGGTGAAGATGACATAAATCGATGCATAAATCAATAAAATAAATACACCCAACAGTCACACATATAGTCCTAACCCCACACTAGGTAAACGAGTAAGTGAATTACGAGGGACTTCTAAATTAAATAAATCACCTGGTTCCTCCTGTAAAACTGGATCGACTTAAAAAAACTCATAAAAAATCTGTCTGTACATTTTGCTATTTTAAAAACGTTTAAAAATTTTCAAACTATAGCCTATATCTGTAAATAGTGTTTAAAGATGGCCTCTTATTTTTTGAAGCATCTCAATTTCTATAAGAACTAAGAAATAACACTTAGGAATATGCTAGTGTTGATATCTGTAATATATCTTAGAAAATATTTGCACATATATCAACATCAGGGGAATAGGGGGATTCATAAACGCGCATTTCTAAAAGTTGCTTCTATATTTGGTTTGCATGCGGAGACTGTGGGAGGAATATTTTATAACAAACCGTGCTATATGCCATAAAAATGACCGCCATGGAAGATACAATGTACTATAGTGCAAAGTTTCTTATTGATCGGTCCAGCTACTTTGGCGTTGCCGAGCTGAGGAACAGCACTGATATGCTACATAACGGTACCATTCGGTCTGAATTTTAGTCATTTCTAGATACATAGTTCCTTTAGGATTGAACCCAACCTTTATAATGTTAGCTCTAGCTACGTTCTTTTATACGTTGGGTCCGTGATGTCAATTAAATATAATTTCGTCTTCGCAGGCCCTTTGGCTTTATGAATTATAATTCATGATGTAACGACTGGAGACGTAAGACATGTCAAAGGCTGGCATGGTAGAATGATGCACTTCGAAATAAAATTCTTATTTTGGTTATTATCAGCACTTATTTAAAGCATGTTCCGTAAACAAAAGAATTTAGATTTGGCCAATAAATTGTGCTGGCTCTTTACCCTCTTCTTCACGAATGTATAATTAGTATATTATGCAGCATAAATATTGCGTGTTTTGTTTCGAATCTCGTATCATTCCTAAATCATACGGCCTAAGATAAAAAGTATCAAAACATTCAGGCGCTGAATTTTCTTTTAGGGTTTATGAGTAAATAGGTTAGTGAATTAATATCATTAATAACTACAGAAACAATAACTATAGTTAAGGAAAACAATCGTAAACCTTTATCCCGACTAGGGATAAATAAATTAAACTAAAAAGTAAGAATTATTTATTGGTTTTATTTTTGTTAATATAAATATCATATTAATCCGGTTAGTACCCCTCTGTCTCACAGAAAACGGCATGAAGTAGCAGCTGTTGTTGCGTTTCGTACGGTGAGAGATTTCAGAAAGGCCAAATCTCTCTTTCTAATCCCCATTCCTTTCCTTCAAGGACGGCAACCCATCCATGATTCTTCTGGTTTTGTGGACCTGTTAATGGTTATTGGCAGATAGCTTAACATCAGCTAAACCCCTTGCTCGTAGGGCTCCTGTGTTTAGGAGTGGTTTATTTCAAAGTTAAGATTTAAAAAAACGTAGCGTTCGGCCTTGTTACAAAAATGTCTGGCATAACTGGTGGTTCAATCCGGCTTTCCGATTTTGGCCTAACCAATACTACATTGTAATACGCGACAAATAGATACTTATAAGGTCGACCTCTCCGTCTGAGTATCTATCTGTGGTATCGTAGTGCCTAATGGCCGTTCCCAATAATCTGTCTATTTGATTTGCTTACTATCAATAGTGTTTTGACAGATCCTCCATTCTAAATGTGTCAAAATTTTACTGCCAGTAAGCAAATCTGTCAATAGACAGAATATTGGGAACGGTCATAAACGAATACATTGATTTGGATGCGGTTTTACTAATGGATGTGCCTACTGTATTGGTTCTATTGGCTATCTATCATGTGTAGTATTTTGGCAAATCTAGTACATATTTTTGTTGTAGTCACACGTATTCTATCATTTGACCTTTAAAATTCTACACCGCTTTATGTTTTGTTATACATGTTGAGTTTTTTTTATGTACATATATCGGTTTAAACAAAGACAACAAGAAATTAAATGTAGAATTAATAATATCAAGCACACAGTAATGTAATTTGTTTAAAAAAAATGGATTTATGGTTTAGAACTCTGTGTGTGTATCTCTTGAACTAAGTACTTGTGTTTTAGTTATCTATGATATATGGAATATTTAGCGTCGCATTCAAAATGAGTTGTGTAGATTTAAACATGATTTGAGCGGTATACCAAAAGGTTTTTTGTGGGTTTTATATTCATTGTACATTAAATCACAATATGTGATGGCAGCTAATCTAAATATGTATTTGGTACCCGAAAAATCGGCACATATCGTGCTAGTTATTCTGCAGTAATGCAGAAACCCGTTTTTATTATTTCTTGACATTTAATAATCTCCAATAGAAGGGTAGCTAGTTGCTAGTCGTGCGGCTCACGTGACCCTGTCTTCAAGAGACCGTATTCATTTCTTCTTGTCATTTGATTCGACTGTGATGGAAAAAGGGGAATTTTATTCTCTTGTCACCCTGCCTGGGTTCGTTTTTATTCATAAAATGATATAATAATACCCTTCGCAGATTATAGGGTGTTTGGCTTGATTTTTTTATTACTTAATTTTGTCAATAAGTTACCTTACCCAAAGTCTATTAAAAGGAATTTATTTTATAAATTTGTTCAATAATAAAGAAGTCAATTTAAAACTGGTGAAAGGTGAGTGTTCCTACTCTCGCACCTTTGTTCATTGGTTAAATACAAAGGTTCATTCA
This sequence comes from Mimas tiliae, assembly GCA_905332985.1. Lineage (NCBI taxonomy): Eukaryota > Metazoa > Arthropoda > Insecta > Lepidoptera > Sphingidae > Mimas > Mimas tiliae. The sequence goes on from HG995249.1 coordinate 3,065,771, forward strand.
ATAATCGCAGTCTCATGTTTACACCATTTTGAGTTTGGTTTCGCAAAACTGTTTATTTATTTATAATTATCGAGCATGAGCTAGTCATCTCTAAAAATCTAATTTTCTTAATGGGGTTTCTACGTCAGTAATTAGGACCTCCGATATTCAGTATGTAGCAAAAACCCTGTTGGCCCTTTTAGGGTCGTGAAGATAGACATATAAACAGCTTAGTAAAAATAGATAAATTAAAACGATTATATACAGAAGCGAGATATTATCCTTACACAGGTAACTTAGAAAATGAACATATAAAAAAAAAACCATCTGAAGTTATGAACAGCTGACTCAAAAATAATTGAACCGCTCTTACAATATTTCGTCATGTACGGGACAAATGTAATGCCTCTTGTATGTCCTACTCATCACTAGTTACTACACACGTCTGCAAAGCCTTCCCCTGGTCTTTGTAGTATTTGCTGCGTCAGTCCTTATCACATAGGGATATCCTGATTAACAACCTCCGTGGCGCAGTGGACGAGTAGCCGTCTATGAAACATGCGGCCTCGGGTTCGATTCCCGCACCGAGATAAATATTTGTTTCGGGTCCGGAGTGTTGAGACCGAAAATCTCGTAGTTCCTGATGCCACCGACATAATTCTCTGACCGACTCGTACCTTACTGTGGGGTCAGGGCTATGTTTGTGACTGTTGACTGTAATTTTGTATAAATTTGAGTGATGAAAGAACAACAGCAGAGCAACACCATACAGAACTTTGAATTACACTGCATGATACTGGAGTGCGCTCATAACCGAAGAAAAGTCTCATAGTAATACCTAGTAATTTCACTAGCTTTAGTTTTCTTCAAACTGTATCGTAACAATGCTAATACACTATTGCTTGGCGGCAGAGACAAACAAAGCGTTGGTACCTACCCCTGCGACCTCTAGCATACGTGGGATCTCTAGTGAAATAAGATTATTACTTTGAAACCTCAACAATGTATGTTTTATTTTTCAGAATAGCGCTGTCGCACCGTCATCAAGAAAGAAATGATTAACAATGCAATTAATTTTTGAAACCGAACACCCGGCGGACATAACAGGCAACATGTCAATTCTTGAAGAATCTGTAGGTGAAAAATTAATTACCGACGCCATCATGGATAGCCTTAAACACATTAACAATGGAAACAAAGAAAATATACAAAAACAAGATAATATATCTAGAAACGATAAAAAAACTCTTAATAATATTAAATTAGATGACGAGGAGTTAAGTGCCCTTGTCGTTGAAGTAGATGTAGAAGACACCATCGCAAGCAAAAATACTGATGAAAATGATGATGAAAAGAATCCTGACGAGTTGAGGAACAACGACTTGTCAGACACAACTGAATCTCAAAATAATTGTGATGACGCAGAAAAAGTACTATCAGAAACGGAAGAAAGTGAATGTGGGCAGGAAGATGTAAGTAACAGTTGTAATAGTGAGAAAGAGGGGGAACTACAAGTAATTGAACAAGAAGTGGATCATATTTTAGCTCAACAAGTCAGCAATTTAACAAATACTGCTGAACAAGAGGTAGCGCATAATCAAAATACTAGTACTGAGCCATCAAATGATAGAATGAAAGAAGTAACAGATAGTTTGATAAAATCTATAGAAACCGGGCAAATATTTGAAGATGATGGTTCAGCCGAAGAATCATCACAGGAAAATTCTACTCTAATACAAGATGATGTCACACCTTCAGCAAATAATGTTGCAACTGACAATGAGGAAACTCAAAGAAATAGAGTTGCTGATGAAAGTGAAACAACTAAAGAAGTAACATCTTGCGTTGTAAAAGAAGTTGAAAAAGAAATCAACAATGAAGATAGTAAATGTTCAGGAACTGAAGATGATATAGAAGAGCCAAGTTGCATAGAAACGTTCACAATACAAGACGAAACTGATGATATTGTCAATAAAACTATACCAGAACCAATGGATGTTGATGAGGTTTGTAAAGAAATAGATATTACAAGCGATAAGGAAGACAATGAGGTATCACTCCTAGATTCACCGGTTAACGCTGATATCGAAAAAAATAAAGAGCAAAACAACTCTTCCAATACTGCAATCGATTGTGATGACGTTTCAGAAATAGGAGATAAAGATAAGGTTTCAGAAATAGTTGATAAAGATAAGGTTACAGAAACAGTTGAAGATAAAATTTCAGAAATATTTGATAAAGATAAGGTTTCAGAAACGATTGATAAAGATAAGGTTACAGAAATAATTGATAAAAATGAAGTTTCAGAAATAATAAATAAAGAATCCACACAAGATGCAAGATTTGTCGCTTCCAAAGATGAAGTTATGATAATTGACAAAGCGAAAGAAACGTCACAAAAGATAGTAGACGATAAACAAGAAACACCACCGCAAAATCAAATCGAAAAAGAACCAGAGAAAACGACACAGAAAAGTTCTCCCGTAATATGCAGGTTATCGAATAGTCTAAATATCCTATCCGATGACGAGGATGAGCCACCTAAAACAGAACCTCTAAAGGAGCCAACACTAGAAAAACAATGTATTAATTTAGAGGATGATGATGACATAATGCTAATTGATGAGGACACAAATAGTAAAGACACCAAGACTCAGAAGACTGAATCAAATAAACTCGAAAACAATGAACATGAGTCAGTGCCAAAACCGAACCAATTAGTAACTGATTTAGAAACAGGGGAAAAGACTAACCCAAGTAGTGCTCCAGAAACTTCTACGTGTACTGGTGAAGGTACTTTCAAACTTGTGTAATAGATATATTTCGTAAACATCGAATCATAAATGTGAACTCATAAGTATTTTTATCTTTTCAGAAGTTACATCATCCACAAATGAACCTTGCGTGGAAGCTATCGAAAAACCAGACGTTACTGAAGAAACAAGCCAGACAGTACTAAGAGAAAAACCACTGCTACCAGAAAATTTTCTAAAATCATCGAAGAAAAACATAGCAGATATGACTAGAGACGATTTAGAAGAATTCTGTATATTGAAAATAGTAGAAAGTATTGTAGACAGAAGTAATTTAAGTGAAATCAAAACAAAACTAAAAGCGATGGCACAGAACCTTGAAGATTATAAAAAGAAAGCTATGATGCTGACGAAACAGAACAGAGATCTTGAAGTAGTATTGAAATCCGTACAAGAGGAACAGAAAAGGACGAATGGTGCAATGGTAACTCCTTTGAAAATTACCAGATCTGTTGGTATGCAAGTTTACATGACAGATAAATTACTTCGGAAAAAATCTATGGGTTCTCTTCCTCAGCCGCCCATGCCCACTAATACTAAAACAAGAAACGCAGCAAATAATCAGCCAAAGCCCAATAAAACACCAAGCAGTCCTACTATTCCCGTACCAAGACTAATTCCTGCAAATAATGCAGCTATAAGAGGCCCCGTGCCACTAAGCAGCCCGGTTAATTCTGGAAAACAAGTCAATACCGTACACATTAATGGACTAAGAAATCCCACTCCGGTCCAAAAAATTCCTGAAAAGAGACCTATTGGAAAATCTCAGTCTGTAACGGTCGATTTAACTGACGATGAGCCTCCAGCTAAGGTTGCTGCACGTGGTCCCACACCGCCCGTAAGACTTGTCCCATCACAGAACTTATTGGCACCGCAAAGAGCGCAGTTCGGACAGACGATGAACACTCCTAGGAAAGTTTACATTCCGATAAGCGGGCCACAAGGGCAGCAAATCAAGCCAGGCCAAACTATAATGGTGAAAACCTCACCCACTGGTAATTGTTTCTTTTCCTTGTATATAATGAGAATGAATACAGCATCTAAACTAAACGTTAACTCTTCTTCTTTTTTTCCAGGGCCCAATAGGTCAAGACCTATAGCGCCAACCATAACAAGATTGACGACGAATCAAGTGAGGATAAACAGAGTTGGACAGACGACGCCCAGACATCCTGCGGCCTTGCCTGATGTAGTAAAACAATACCAACCGCCTAACTGGAAGGCGCTACCTCCAGCGCCAGATCTAAAACTGTCGAAAGTAGAAAATGGCATAGTAATTTCTTGGAAAATTGAAGGTTACCAAGAAGACAGTTATGAAGAAATAGCTAGTTATCAGTTATATGCGTATCAGGAGACGTCGTCACCGCCAAGCACAGCGTTGTGGAAGAAGATTGGTGACGTGAAAGCACTGCCTTTACCAATGGCTTGTACTTTGACGCAGTTTATGGCCGGCTTTAAATATTACTTCGCTGTAAGAGCAGTAGATGTTAAATCTCGAGTAGGCCCTTTCAGTTTGCCTGGAAGTATACTTCTACTCAACAAAATGTAAGACTGATTTCAACAATGTTATATCTGTGGTCACAGTGTCATACATTGCGACCATAGACAATGTCCTTCAATTTTTTTAGTTTATTTATTTTCTCATTAATAGGTATTTGTAAAAAATAGTGTTTTGTATTTAGTGTATTGATTAGTTTTCCAATTTCACTGTTTTAGGGAATAATAGGTAGATAAATAATGTAATTGATTAGAAGGCTAAAAATTTTGTGATGTGATTAATTAGAATATAACTGCTATAAGTTTAGATAAAGCCTGGTAATATAATATTTGAGCGATAAAATCGCACGTAACACTGTTGGCAACACTGAATCGCTAATTAGTGTCTAATAAACCAACACTTTTAATTTTAAACATCTCGTGACTATAAATCATTGTACAATACAGACAGGCTGCTTAGTCAAATATTTGCCTTCTGTAATTTGCAGGTTTGTTTACTATTATATTATAAATACTTATATGTACATATTATAATATTACAATCTAGATTTGTAATTTTTATTGGCAGTGAAAGATTATTCTGCATGGGGTTCTTAAAAAGGGCTACAATATTTTTACAAGGTTGGCAACAATTAGTGATGAATCTGTATTTATAGGATACGGTATCATCCTGCTACCAAGCGGGCCATATTCTTATTTGCTACCGTAGTGTACTACCATGGGACCAAGGACGTAGCCAGAATTTACTTTAGAGTAGAGCAAAATTTGTATATGTAGAAGGGGGACAACGCCAGGGGCTTAGCATATGCAACACGAGATTATTTTGTCGTGAAAAACCAGTTTTATTTGGTTATCTCTGTCTATCGAAGCTAACATGGTTGCTAGAATACTTGACTCTTTATGTCAAAAGGAAACGTAAAGTAGAGAAAATGGTACCTTTAACCTCGCTGTGGTATTTTGTCTACGAACCCTGTACGTCATTTTACCAATTCTTGACACTTACCCGAGATATTAATTTTGTCGTCGATAGTTCTCTCTCGCGCGCGAGATATGTGTCGTGTGCATATTATCCTAGGCCCGCTAGGAATGACAATAAAATACCAATATCCGCCAGTTTAACGGTAGGCAACGGCTTGGCTGTGCTCTAGCGTTGCTGAGGTGTGTTGGTGGGCAAAAAAGAAAAAGTACGAAGCACACTACACATAAATTTATGACCTTTCGCACCACATGGTATGGTATTTCGTATTTCGAAATAGGGGTGGTAATTTAGAAAACACAGTAATGTTCGGTTTCTCACATCGATATCCAGGGTGGGGCAAGCGCCCCACCATACCTCACCGTGGCTACGCCTATGGACGGGAGTTTCTATAATGATGTCTGTGATTGTTTGGCTGTATTTATTTATTATTAGATAAGTATGTAAAAGAATGGTCACTAGTTGACACATATTTATATTATTGGTTTGTATTATCTACAATCTGTATCGCCTCATTTAGAATTCTATCTTCTTTTATGGAGTTACTCATACATGTACTCTATTCGCCAACTTATTGTTGGAACTTCTCTTATGTACTTAACTACTTCCCGTTGGTGCATACAGCCCAGGATCTATGATTTTTCGGACCGGGGCATAAACTTGATAGTGTCGCCCCTCTCCAGCGTTTGAGACAAATTACTTAACAAAACTCACAAATATATAATTGTTGGCATTTTTCGTGAATGGGACAATAAGAACACTTTAATAAATTTGTACTTTTCACTTGTGGTGTAGGCCCGTGTGGTGCCTTTTCCTTTTTTTCTTTGTGGAGCATGTTTTTTTATTTTTAATCATATTATGATTTTAGCACCCCCATAAACTGCCGCCTGGGGTGGGTGCCCCGGTTTGTCCCTGCTCCCCAGATCCGGGGCTGGATGACACATAATGTCCCCGCTTTTTCGAGATGCCGCCCGGCGCCGCACTGTAATGACTCTGAAGTGTTTGAGGAGTTTGTCTATAAAATGAATACAGGTGAAGATCCATTGTCGTATAGGCGAAGGCCCAGCTTAAACTGGTGTAACTAAAGTTTATATTCCTACTCCGCAAATTAGTTTTTTCTAGTAATGGCGCTTAGTTAACTCTTAAAAATAGAAAAAATCCGATAAACTGTGTTATAGACCAGCGGTTTCTTAACTTTTGGAACTTGGAATTATTTAATTCTAAGTCCTTTTAAAATCGATCACATTTAAAAAGAACCCTTGGGTTCCACAGAACCCACTTTAGGAAACGCTGATATTATTATAGTGGTTGTTGGATCGGTGGGACGAAATAAATCTCAATTCTCTCATATAAACTTATTGAACGTTGGGTGGGATATGGGCGACCGGACTCAATGTTGAACACACCGACCCGACTACCGCCATTCTCATTAGGATGGTTGGGTCCTACTCTCAAACGCAATTCGTTTGTCGAACCGCCATCACAACCGTCAAATACCGGCATCACAAAACAATTGTGACAAAGAAATCAGTAAGTACCTACCTATGTAATTCACAGTGATTGAGGTAAAGAACAGAATAATTTCTGATTTTGAAATAAATAGACTTCAAACATTAATATGGTATCTGAATAGGAACGAAATGTTATTGAAGATTGCTAAAAAAATATACATAGGACAATGACATATTAGAAAGAAGGGACGCAAAGTGAATTCTGCAGACTCCTCAACGTTGACGACGTCTGGACATTGGACAACACTTAATTCTGAGAATCTCTCAAATGGCTGGAATTAGGAACAGGGAATGCGAAGTATAGATTTTGGTCATGAAGTAGCTTATTAACTTACCTAGTAATAAATGAAACCATATCATTATGAAAATTTGTCTGATAGGTATTTATCAAATATTTCTTCTGTATATTTTTTTTTACGAAAATATTTTATGATTTGTATAATAGTGCCATCTATGGTAATGTTATCGTATTTGATAGTTATTTTACGAATTTAGAAGACAACAATGTTGCCAGATCTACGGATTCTCCGTTATCTACAAATCTTTGGGCTCACCTACGGAAATAAGAAAACTATTGACAAATCTACGGATTTTCATACCATCCACCCGAATAATTGATAAAAGAAAACTATTAAAATATTGCGTAAAATAAAATTCAACCTATTTAAAATAATAAAAAAAACGACGGATTGCATTTAGTTACATGCATCATTCATGGGACTCTTGCCGCGCTCAAACTTTAATTTGTCTTAAGCCTATGTAGCCGCAGTGGCTAAATTGAATATAATTTAACAGTTGGTCGTAATTGATAGATAAAGCTATCAAATCAGAATGTCATTACTTAATTGTCAATAGTTGGTTGTAACTTGTTTAAGTTATAATGCCTGAACTTTACCCCTTGTGAGTTTATGTTCCTTGGCCCGAATACTGAAACGCTACGTAACGACAGACGATCGACTACAATTTTCATACAACTTGAAGATAAAAAGTTTTAATAATAGTATTTTTTTTCTATGAAATTTGAATGGTAAGTGTATTCCATAAAAAGACCGCTAAGTAAAGGTGTAGCGAAAATAAGATTTTGCTTAGGTTGGCTCTCACACATATAACTCAGAAATATTTTTTCCTTTGCACATGCATTGTATTGGATAGGACGATAGGTCATTTAGCTTATGTTTTAAATTAATACACCCAACAGCCACACACATAGAATGAACTGGCGCCAGTACTGATGGCGTCGTGTTCACACGATGCGCAATGCGAGCTGCGCGGGGTTGAGCAGGCGTAGCGGGGGTAAACGGGTAGTACTCGCACAAGGACCAGAGCGAGTACAACTAAGCAACTTGCACTCGCACTTTTACTAAGCAAAATATGTTCACATGATGAAATTTTATGTCCAGTAGTAGTAGTTGCGCAAGCTACTGCACATCGTCTGCAACGGCCACAATGCGTACGCGCTACGACTGAGGCTGACGCTGAAGTCTCGGGTTCGATCCCCGGGTCGAGTTTTTTTTATTGGCCTACGAAGATAGACGAGCAAACGACCCACCTGATGGTAAATGAGACGTTCGATCACGTGACGCGAAAGCGACTATCGTGTTCCTTCTAAACTCGTTGCATTCTAGCTTTATATCATTTATCATCACCCGTTGTTCTCGACTAATCACAATCAAACGGCACCAACTCTCGTGTCGTGTTTCTTACAACACATTCTAACCCCACTGGCCATTGGAGGGACCTTTTTATTAGAAAATGCAATTTTATACGCGCCATATGGCTTACCTAGCACCGGCTCAGTTAGATTAGTTTCAGGAGGCATGATCTAAATATGGCACCCCTATCTCAGTAAATTTGTATCGTCTGAGGTGACGCGACGCAGTGTCTGCCAGGTTTTACAGTAGATTTAAAATTTTATTCTGGTATCACTCTTGACATAACTTGTCAATGTCACTGTCAGATTTTTATTTTTGATATTGGCAATGTAGATTGTTCCAGTTTTCGATAGAATCGCGAACAGGTTGTACGAGTGTACGGTTAGAACATATTTCCTGGCATTTGAAAGGAAAAATACGTAAATAACATCCTTACAGGTTTCGCTTCTGACTTTTACGGTCTCACGTTACCAAAAAAAGCTTTGAATTTGTATTTCATGACCGTATAAGGTGAATTAATTGTTCCATGGTGGATTATAATTTGACATATTTCGCAAGTAGTTTCTACGGTGGTATTTTTGTGTACGTCGCGTCGTTTGGAAAATATCCGTTCGAAATTAGTGATTTACGTAGTGTTGTATTCAGAAGATTCGGTATTGTGTAATCAATAAGTGTTGTGGACATAGTGTTGAAGTAAAATTATCTTGCGTTCAGTGAAACAGTTTGTTTGTGATTTCTGCGCTTTGTGAGCCATGCTGGTTCGTCATTTGGACCGTTGGGAGGCTTCCACATACTTGGTGAGATAACTTTTACTTGTCATTATTCAGCGCATTTTTATCATCGAATATCATGTTGGCATTATGTTGACTTTTCTTTGCCCAAATTCCTTGTTATATTATTCTTATTATGTCGTTCCGTTTATCTCAGTGCGTAATTGTGCAGATAAACTAGGTAGAGGTACCCTATTAGCTTATCACATCACTATAGAGTTGTTTATGTATGTGCTGGTTGTTTACGATTACAATGCTTCGCTGGAATTTATAAGTGAAATTTTATTTATGGTTTATTGGCCAAAGAATTTATCTGAAATTTAATTCATGTTCGTTTTATGAATTTTATAAAGTTAATGGATTTTGAGTTTTTAATTACCTACTTAATTAAAAAAATTGTTTGTATGTATGTCACATTGTGTGTCAGCTACATATTTTGATGCTTAAATTTAAATTATTATGAACATTTTTCAGACAAGGATATATGCTTAATCAAAATAAAAAATGTCAATGATCTTGTAAACCACATATTAAGACAATATTTTTTTTTAGGTCCCTATTCCACACTTATTCTTAATATAGCTTTTTTGCAATATAGGTAGGTGTCAGTTGAGGTACATGATCTATTTGGGTGCTCTCTGCATTAAATCACAGCAGTGTGTTAGATCACACAGGTGCCCATACAAAATGTAGATACTGAAACATAGTTATATTAGTTATACAAAATGTACTAAAACATATTATATTAGTAACTAGCTGTTACCTGCGGCTCCGGCTGCGTAAATGTCTTTTTCATCAAAGTAGCCTATGTTTTAATCCATGCCTTGGTCTTATACTCCAAATAACCCTTCTCATTATTTTTTATAAACAATATTTGTAGTCAAATTGACAGTCTTATTTTGTTCCATATTTTTTTTTATACAAACTACACTGGCAACTGGCAACACATTCTTGTTCTTCAGGTTTTATTTTCCATGGACATGGATATAATAAATAAAAACTTTGGGTATTATGAATGTTCACGTGCGGTGGAAGTCACTCACTCAGATGACCCACTTGCTCATTTGCAACACATGTTAAATATTATTTTATACTTCAGTCTGGCACCTAAACACAATGACCCAAACCACCTAACCTGGCCGTGGCATACCCATAAAGTTTTTTTATTCTCTTGAATAACGAGACGAGCAGGTCGCTCACCTGATGGTTAGCACCACGCCTTCTCTTAAACAGCAGCAACACCACACAGAACTTTAAATAACAGAGCACTGCTCATGCAGTCCAGTGTCATCACTGGACTGCGCTTGTCACCCGAGACATAAGGTGTTAAGTCTCATAATGCCCAGTAATTTCATTTTCAATGTCCTTCAAACCGGAACACAACAGTGCTTACACACTCTTGCTTGGCGGCAGAAATAAACAAAGCGGGAGTACTAATTCAGCCGGTCTCTTGCATACGAGAGATCTTCCACCTTGTATAAGTACATGGCTATGCCAGTCTACCAACCTGCTCTAGACTAACTTGGTAGATAATTAGTCTGAATCATTTCCTATAACAGAAAGGGAAACCGTTGCCCGGTAGTGTGACATTATAGTCATAATTATCACTCATTATAAAAAAATATATAACAAGTTTAATGAGCAACTGATGACATAATACTAAGCTATTAATTACATACCCACATTTTAGAGTGGTAGAGCCACACTGTAGACACTTTTATCTACAGCATGAATGGGCCCGGTCGTTACCACTGTCTCACAGAAAACCGGCGTAAAGTAGCAGCTTGCTGCTGCGTTTCGAACTGTGAGTGAGATATCCGGAGGCCCAAATCACTCTTGCTTTCCCAATCCCTTAATTATCCCTTTCCTTTTAGATCGGCAACGCGCCCATAATTCTTTTGGTATTGCGGGCGTACATGGGCGGTGGAGATCACTTACCATCAGGTGAACCACTTGCTCGTTTGCCGGCCTACGCTATAACCAAAAAAATACATCACTCATTTAAAGGTTAGAAGTGGAGAATATTAGTTTTATGTACCAATGTTCTTGTACTATATATTTTAGTTAAATAATATAAGCTAACATCTGTGTCATCAAAATAGTAGGGAGACCAGCAGTTTGCTGAGTTTACCCTCCATTATGTGATAGGAGCGGAGGTTATATCAGGTTATATCTATATCACCAATTTCAATCCTGGTCGCCACATGTAATTTTTTAAAAAAAAACCTTATATAAATCTAGTATTTTTTTTTTTTTTTTTTTTATACTGGATCGGCAAAGTGACTACGCTACACCTGATGTTAAGTGCAGCGCAATCCAAGAATACTGTCGACCAACGACAGACGATGTGTCTATCGTAGGTCGGCAAGATTATGCCGGCCTGCCTAATTGCTTCTTCACACTCCGTTTAAAGGACCCCATATTATAGGAAGGAGGGAACACGTGTGCCGGCAAACTATTCCACAGCTTGATGGTCCGGCAGAAGTAAGATTTTGCAAACTTTTTAGTTCTAGCCGAGATGGATGAGACCACGAAGCTGTGGTTTCGTAAGCCAGCACGCGTGGTTCTGTTAAGGAAAGGTGAGGATGGGATAAGGTCAAACAACTCTTCAGAGCATTCACCGTGATACAGACGATAAAAAAAACTAAGTATTAAAATTATTCAAAATAGTTTTCAAATGTCTGTAAGTAAATTGTAGGTACTTGGTTACAAGTAAGTGTCCATTATTCAAATATGCATTTATATAAAAGGTGGAGTAACCAAATTAAAACAACAAAAATCATAGTGATGACAAATGACCAACACAATTTATATAAATACACAATATCAAACTTGGCTAAAATAATAAACATTGTAGAAAGATTGTTTATGGAGCTCACAATAATTTCTTATGCAACATGTTCAGAAGTTTTGGTGAGATTCTGACAGTGCAGTCATCTTTTAATTATTTCCTAAAGTGCTTAGTTAATATTGAATTGAATTTAAATTTGTAGTTTCTAGTCCAAATAGGATGAATGACTTTGTTTCTTTGGATCAAAATCCACTTGGAGTAAATCATTTAAGAAGCATTGTATTGGTGACACCCGTGTTTCATAGTTCATATGAAGACTTAAAAAATATATATTAAATACTTGTCAAATAATAGTTTATAGCGGTGAAAAGCCATAAATAAAAAAGGTAAAGAAGTGAATTCTTAATCTTTCATAATGTAAACTGTCAACGTTTTTTTTTATACAATATATTGATATGGCACTCCAATGTCTATTCAACTGGAACAAGACAGTGCTTATACACTTTTGCTTGGTAGCAGAATTAATACAAAGTAGCAGTACCTATTCAGATGTCCTCTTGCATACGAGGGGATGGTTGGCGCTTACTTGGGGAGGCTTACGTCCAACAGTGGACGACAGGCTGAGATATATACGAGGGGACTTCATCCTAATAAATGAGAATTAATCATTCTTTACCAAAGACTTTAAATACTATAGAGGGGTGTTCAGAAGTAAAATTGTGTTACATACGCGGCCGCCGAGGCGGGAGTGACGTCTAAGGCGCCGCGCGGGAGCGAGATGAGTTGAGAGTAAGCGAGATGGCAAAATTGAGACGGCTGTTTTGTTTTGTATTCGTTTTAATTCATAATAAATGACATTTTCGATCAAAACCAACAAATAATATAGTTACTTCTAATTAAATAAATAATATATGCACGTAAATAATGACAATGTTTTATGAGTGACAATATCAATATATAACAATTTCGTGTTAGTTTATCAAATTCAACGTTCGCAGCTATTAAAACAAAAACTGCTCTTGTCGCTCTCTCGCGGGCGACTAAATTAGTTGCGATCAATTGACCGTAACTTAGTGCGCAATTTCTTTGTACCGCACAGCCTGTCTAGTAGTATACATTAAAGTCTTTGTTCTTTACCTAATAATTTTGATAAGCGGTGGTGCCCACTCGCATGTCACCCTTTCAGTTAGCCGTTCAATGTCGGTAGATAGTATTATATTCCTTGATTTAATACCAGACACAGCCTCGGATCTACGATTTTTTCGAACCGGGGCAGAGGAAATTATATACCGGGAAAAAATAGAATAGATCTACGTTCAGTAAATCTATGTACATCTAAATTTTGGCGTTGAATGATACACAAAAGGCCTGTGTGGCGCGGCGCCTTTTTCTTACAAGTCAACGGTGAGCAAATCAGGCTTCCGTATGCTAAGTGCTTTGTGGAGCAAGTTTTTTATTTTTATACGTATTATATTATGATTTTGGTGCCCTCTGAAACTGCCGCCCGAGGTGGGTGCCCCGGTTTGAACAGCCCCCTAGATCCGGGGCTGGCCAGACAACGTAGGTAATATTAATCAATAATAAATTGCAATTTTCCTATTTGAAAGTGAAACTTAGAGATAAGTTTATGATACAAGGTTCTATATGTTACATAAGCATAACCAATCAAACAGGATGTCCGAACTCCTCGGAGCGGCCTTCGTAAGAAAGCAGTCGGTCCGTACTCGGCTTTCGTCGGCGACTTTCACTCGGCGCTCGCTCCCGGCAACTTTCGCCTTGGACGAGCAACATACTAGATTTAAACCGAGTTGGTAAACAAGGCGATTTAACTATTAGTGTTATGGCGCCAGGAGGATAAGTATTTATCTGAGTTATAATAGCGCTATATGGCGTTATCATTTAACGGACTGCGCTAAGCAGATAATTTTATACAATTTGCAGTAGCTATGCCATAATGAAATTAAGAACGTGAGACTTGAATACATTTGGCATAGGACAGAACTGTGCACGTAAGAGGTAAAAAAGTATTTTCTAACCGAAAGGAGTCTGTTCGTCGATATATCAGTTTAAACTCGAAGACCTACACGCTGTAGATGACGTTGATTTTTTTGTACCGTAGAAAACGTGTTTCTTAATAATAATAATAATAATACACCCAACAGTCACACACATAGTCCTGACCCCACACTAGGTAAACCTGTATCGTGGGTATCAGGAACTACGAGGGACTTGCGGTCCCACAACACCCAGACCCGAAACAAATTTTTGTGGATCACACAAACATTTGTCTCAGTGCGGGAATCGAACCCATGGCCTCTCGCTTCGCAGCCGGCTACTCGCCCGCTGCGCCACGGAAATAAGAAAAGCATAAAGGAAATACAGTGTCTTAAACGCCGAAGTCACTAAATGCCAGATGGATTCAGACTAAATAGCAATTTTTTGTCTTCCTAATCCAATATACGTTCTAAATTTAGATATCTCTTAATAATATCTCACAAATAATGTTGTCTTATTTTTAGTCAGTGCAGGTACCTGGTATTATAAATTCAAGTGTTAAAGGTCAATCGTCCACCAGACGCTGCCACGCCAGCTTATCTTGTGCTTATTTTATGTATATCTACCATTTATAAAAAATATGTATGTGGACTCGAGCCAAAAATAATTAACGTATGTCACGAAGCTTTATGCATTTTACGTGACCGGTAGGTATATTTGAACAATCAGTCCTTCATTGACTTGTTTATTATAATCATTAACTGTCCCTCTGTTTCATCACAGGCATGTCACTGCTCCAAGCCATGTCATTTGGTCAGTCATGGGTCAAAGCCTGATGTAGATTTCCGGAATAAATTCTCTAAATTATAGTTAAAATGGCATCTAAATCCGTTGCATAGTTTAGAGAAATAAGCGGACAAACAGACATACAGGCTTTGTTTTACTATGTATGTTTTGATCGATGTAATAAATAACCAAACCATTAAAAATACCCCGACGTCAATTAGAAAAACAACTGCAAGTTTTGAACGGCTGAACATATTTTATTCAAACATAGCTGCTAAGAACCATCTTGATAAAACTAGCTAGCAGACCACACACACACACACACACACACGCACACCACACACACACACACTCACACACGACTTATAACACCTATCTCTTTTGGTCGGTAATTCAAAGTATAATAAAAGTCACCAGAATAAATAGTAAACATACCTTACTAATAAACATTACTTAACCATTGATTAAACACTCTTTTGTTTTTCCCTGTCATCGCGATTTATAAAGGGACTGGAAAGAGACGAAAATAGTGCTGAAAGTTTATAACTAAGACCCCAGTTGTATATTTGTGTTGATTGATGTCGGTAATAACATTTTAAGAATTTAAGCTGGATGCTGATGTATTTTTCAAGGCCATTGGTGGAGAAAAGCGGCAGCCTTCTAAATAC
Organism: Mimas tiliae; assembly: GCA_905332985.1. Classification (NCBI taxonomy): domain Eukaryota; kingdom Metazoa; phylum Arthropoda; class Insecta; order Lepidoptera; family Sphingidae; genus Mimas; species Mimas tiliae. The sequence goes on from HG995249.1 coordinate 3,081,209, forward strand.
GCCCGTAGCGCCCTTGGACCAGTTTCCAGCGAGAGATGCAGTAAATTTAATCTCAACACATAATGAAAGAGACGTAAACAGTTAATTATTAAATTACTTTAATAATGTAGGTAGGTATAGGTACGATTATTTTTTCGTAGTTTGCGTAGTTCGTGAGTATAACGGCAATTATTGCTGAAGCAGCTTGATTCACTGTAATTCATACGATATATTTTGTACTTTATTTTTTTTCTTTTTTTCTTCGGTCGACGAAACAGGACAGTTTTTGTTCGGATGCGATAAAAATTCGAATTTCCGGGCGACAAAGCGAACTCGAAGCGAATCTAAGGCGGATTATATTACAGTGTTAAGTAGTTTTTTTATATCTGCGGATTAAATTAGATAAAGAGACTTGAAGAGTACTTGGAATACCTGTTTTTTTGGATCTATCTGAAAACACCTAGCGCGTAACATATCTAAGAAGCATCTCGATTTATCGAAATAAAAAATTCTAATCGGTCCCTTCGTTAGACGGCACCGCAGGCCACACACACCGAGACAAAGCGGTCAAATAACACCCCCCTTTCTATCAGGGTTAATAAAACAAGAACGTACTTAAAGGCACCTATCTAGTAAGTAATTTGGATCCAATAGAAATGATTTTCACTATTCTCAAGTACTTCAAGTAATACCTCGTTGTTTTACGGCAATTAACATTGATTAGCAAAAAGTAGGCTAAAGTTATTAGAGTGAGTAAATTTACAAATAGATCCTATTGGTTCGAGATGTCTGCCCACGGCTCGAATAAGTGGTAGGGCTACGCTATGGAGTGTGGCCGGCTCGACCGGGTCAGTTCCGGTCTGTCTTCTTCTCCTGCGGTCTTAGTTTCTGTTTCACAGAAAACTGACGTGAAGTAGCAGCTTGTTGTTACGTTTCGTACGGTGAGTGAGATATCCGGAGGCCCAAATACCCTTCCCTTTCCCTATATTTTATTTATCCCTTTCCTTTAAGGTCGGCAACGCATCCATGATTCTCTGGTATTATGGGTGTTCCCGGACGGTGGAGATCACTTACAATCAGTTAACTTGCTCATTTACCGGTCTGTTATAAATAGAACTTCATAAAATAACTCGTGAATGAAACGAGCCCGTCACTCAAGCAGATTTACAGCGATTCGATGATCGAAGTTGTTAACTTTTTTGTTTTTTTTTTTATAGTTTAGGCCGGCAAACGAGCAAGTGGGTCACCTGATGGTAAGCGATCTCCACCGCTCATGTACGCCCACAATACAAAAGAATTATGGGCGCGTTGCCGACCTTAAAGGAAAGGGATAATAAGGGATTGGGAAGGGGAGGGGGATTTGGGCCTCCGGATATCTCACTCACCGTACGAAACGCAGCAGCAAGCTGCTACTTTACGCCGGTTTTCTGTGAGACAGTGGTAACGACCCGGACGAGCCGGCCCATTCACGCTGTAGACAAAATTGTCTACAGCGTGGCTCTACCACTCGTAACTCCGTAACCTAAATTCGAGGTTCAACGACTGTAAATGTGTCTTCACGGCCTTCATTGGTACGAGTGGCAAAAACCTCAAATAATCTCTGGCATACGTCAACGAAACGGTATTCCATAGTACAATTATATCTGTTAAACAATACTATGATTTAAGTTGTGCGCAAGTAATGTTCGTTTTCCTTGAGAAACATGAAGAACAATGATGTTTCAATATAAAGCAGTTATAACATTAGATGTGTTTTTATTTCCCTTAAGTATAACCATAGTAACCGTATTTCTGTCGGACCATAAAGCTGTGGAATAGCTTGCCGGCGCACGTGTTTCCTCCTTCCTATAACATGGGATCCTTTGAACGGAGTGTGAAGAAGCAACTAAGCAGGCCGGCATAATTCTGCCGATCTACGATAGATTCAATGTTTATCGTTGGTCGACAGTATTCATGGATTGAGCTATACTTACCATCAGGTGTAGCGTAGTCACTTTGCCGAGCCAGGATAAAAAAATGGCCAAAAAAGCCGGTTTGTTTGCAAATTCATACTAAATCGCAAAAACGAAGACTAATGCTGAAAAAGATATGAGAGGGGGTAAAACGGGAATGAGGTTCACCTGATGGTAAGTGATCACGGTCGCCCATGGACGCCATCAACACCAGAGGAATCGCCGATTGCCGGCCTTTTAAGCAATCGTGTTCTTACCTACCTACCTACCGATTGAGATATTACATACATACGCACTCACACTGATGTCTCGGGTTCGATCCCCGGGTCGGGTAAAGTGGTATTGGGTTATTCTATTACGAAATGCTCAGTATCAGCCCGGAGTCTGGAATTTGTGTGTGTAAATGTGGGTGTACTGGTTACACTTCTGCCTACCCCTTCAGGGATTACAGGCGTGAGTGCGTATGTATGTATGTATGTAGGATAATGCATCCACGGTCACAAAGGTACTCAAACCTCTCAAATCTTTCAGCATCTCAGCTCGTTTAGCGAACTCGGCTTTTGAGAAACGATGTCAAGGGCCTCTCGGTCATTAGGAACCATCTTGTGTTATTTTACCGCGAAATTTAACTTTAATTGTGTAATAACGTTAAAGAAATTGAAGTGTAATTACGGGGATTAAATTAATGAAGATTCTTTTTGGTTGTTGAAGGACAAACCGGAACATTTTGTCAATTTCATCTTATATTTCATATATTATTATAGAAAAGTCTACGTAAAGTAGCAGTTTGCGTTTATTACGGTAAGTGTATCCGGAGGCCCTTTCTCAATCTCTCAATTATCCTTTCCCTGTAAGGTCGAGAACGCGTCTTTCTTGATTCTTTTGATATTGTGCCTGTTCATGGACCGTCTAACTATCTATCCGACAATAGAGCCCACAATGACCCACTAGTTCGTTTGCCGGCCTATGCTATAAAAAATATGGCCTTTACACGGGATACATAACTCGAATTTGAATCTTATTTTCACACAACATTGTTTGTTGTTATGATTGATAGCGCTCATTTCGATTTGTATTTATGGTGGGGATGTCTACAAGTTATATAGATGAACTCACGTTATGGGAAACCATTTCCCCCTTAATCCGAGTTTCTGTGACACTCCCCTTTCGCTTCGGATCGGCCCGATTCACCAGCAGCCCTCTGAGAGACACCATTGATGGGGATACGGCTGCAGCTCAGACAAGCCTTTGGGGCATCATGGCGCTCTTCCAGATTGACACCCCTCAGAGTTGTCCACTTCTATCCATCATAGCGGACCATGGGAAGTTCCGCCAGGTTGTTCCTTGAGACCATTGTTTCAGGACCATCCGGGCAGATTATACTCAGCCTGTATGTCAAACATACCTGCTGCTTGGCGTTGTCTGCCTGCATACTCTCCCACCCTCCGGCGGTTACCAGGTGGTTAATCCCGTAACCTAACTAGGGAGTTAGGAGTTCGTGGTAGGCTTCAGCCTCAAGCACTGGTTTTGTTGCGTTTTATTGCAGGTTCCATTATGTACTACATTGTAACTGTAAATGTTTTAGATTATTTAGAATTAATTGTAGGGTTGGCAATTATTGTAACATCAGCAGAGTAAGTTTAGTTGCAAATGTGACTTATTATTTTTAAATTAAGAAATCCCACAAAACATACATGTAAATAGGAGGCTAAAATTTTGCTAAAAACGACGTTCAGGGTTAAAGAGTGGAGGTCTGAACATATACTAAGTTCTATAGCAGTGCTAAGTTAAGAATTAACGACTCTATTCTCAATTAAGCAGAAACAAAGTAGATAATTGGCAATTGTCCCATGACAATCACCTGTTTCATTTAATTTGGATCCTAATATTTTAAAGAATGCTATTTTTAGCCTAGCGAGGCAATATACGAGTATTTCGTGATAAGGTTGACTACCCTAATTAATACAAGAATTATTAATTAATTAACTATGTATTTAAGTTAACGATAAAAATAATACACCTTGTGCGATACATGAATTATGTACTACACAATAAGTAATGTTTTGTTACTTTTGTACCGATGGAATTCTTATTTCATACTTTATTATTTTTTGTAGATAATAAATAATGCGAGTGTTAGCAGTAATAGCTTAGCGGGGATTGGTATGGACTGTCGAGACGAAAGGCGCAGGTTCGAAACCTAAACCAGCCCTAAAAGCATACACCTCTGATTTTTTTAAGTTAAGTGTGTATGTATACATTAATTGTTAATTATCACTAGATTTAACGGTGAAGAAAACATCATGAATGTGAAGTCTGTCAACCCACATTAGGCCAGCGTAAGACTAAGGCCTAAGCCCTCTCATTCAGTAGAGGAGGCCCGTACCGAGCAGTGGTACATATATATACATATATATATATATATATATATATATATATATATATATATATAATATAGGGCCAGTAGGAATGCGAGTGTTCTTTATGTCGATGATGTAATATTATAGTACCAATTTTACTACATATTTTTTTGTTCCACGTTTGATTTATGGAATGAGTAGACTGCAGTGGATTATAAAATTATACTTTTTCTTATCTTGAATGAATTCATATTAATGAAACAAAATAAGGTTATTTATAAATTATTTATATTTCTGTACGTAGTTACGTAATTGAAAAATATATTATGTACAGCGAGCGTATGTGCGACAAGAAGCTGGATGAGGAAGGGACTACTAGGCCTATCTCTGCCGCCAAGCGCCAGTGTGTAAAAAACCTTTTGTGTTGAGGTTTGAAGAACATGGAAGCCCGTGAAATTATTGAACATTATGGAACTGAAGATCTTGTCTCTGAGCGTGGGTACCATCTAGACTTTAAAATGCACATTTCTGGGTGGTCTTGCTTCTGCTTATGGGCTGATGTGAATTGATCTATTCATCTTGTCATCGGGCGAATAAAAAAAGGTGACGCAATCGTTTTACCGGAATACAAAGGACCCTATGTCCTAATCCAAGTTGTGGTCTACTTGTGTACCAAATTTCGCCCAAATCCGATCTATCTGTTGTTTAACAAACATCCAAATTCACAAATACACGAAAATCCAAACTTGCACTTTTATACTAGCTAGTAGGATAGTAGGATTTATTTTGTACGCGCACATTTACTGCCAAACTCGACTATATTAGCCACACCAGGGCATGTCATCTACGCTCAACTGACTGAGACGCAGAAGTAGTCGCCGTAGACGAAACCGGCATGGATGACATCATCAGTAGGATTTAAAAATATTTTCTATCAATAAGATAAGAAACATGCACAAATATTTTTAGATATATACACGTTATATATCGATTGCCTACAATTTTTTTGTTAATCTATTTTTGTCGTGTAGTTTACAATATTAAATCGATTCACATCGATCAAATTGCATGTGCATAAAAAGTAATTATTCATGCATAGATAACGATTTAAATGTCAATAACTCGATATTAAACATGTTTGTGACAAGAGCATTTTTTTATCACGAATGACTCGCCTTTATTTGACCTAAACTTCCAGAAGTTTTACTCTTATCACATCATGGGACGGACAAGGCTGTCACGCATGTACTCGTTACGTATACGAACTAGTCGTGTAACGTTGCACATCCACTGGAGCATGTTTATTTCCGCAACAAGGATCTCCCTAACATGGCGCTGAAGTGCGGGCCACGTGTCATCCGTCCAGGAGCACAAGCCGAATGATGGTCTTGTATATTGAAAAATGTCAAATTTTGGCGTCCACGTTAACATCGCTTGCGCAATTGCGTTTTAATTAAATTCTATTAAGTACTTTTTGGTGTTTTTAACGTGATATACATATTGTTGGTAATGAGAATCAAGTCATATAGTGTTTGTGGCCGTCTCACCAGAAGATTATAAAAGTTATTATCAACTAAATACTTACGGATGGTGTGGTGTCTTAATTTGTGAAAAAGTCTGTAACACGTATCCTTTTAACACTAGAAGTGAATTATATCATTCGAAGAAACTTTCTATTCTATTTATTACATCGAAATAGTGGAAAAGTATTTAATCTGTGTTATTAGTCAATTCAAACACCATAACATTATCATCTACCGTCATTGTGTTGCTTTTGTACGCGGACACTTTAGAACCTAATGCATAATTTTGCCATTTGATTATTAGACGTACTTGGCCTAGCGTAACACCCTGCGGGCATTCATTAACGAACACGTATGTTCAAACCCCACCGGCTGGCTGACTACTTTTTCGATGTTTAAACATTTTTAATGTTTGAGATTACTAATAATCTAAATAATACCGCTACAACTACGCACCTGGCAGTAAAATACTAAAATATCAAGAACTTTTCATATTGATTATTTATTGGTTGAGAAGAACATAGACAAAGTAAGAAGTCACAACAGCTAGTTTTAACAACACTAGTTACTCACTAAATTACGAACATGCCGAAAACCAGAAATAGTACTACGCAATGTGCGGCATGTCTCGCAAAGATTCTTGATGAAGACTTTATTTCATGCAACGCAGATAAGTGCAACAAAAAATTTCACTTGCTCTGTATAAACTCCGCAAGCAACATTAAGACCGATACTTGGATTTGTCCTGACTGTAGGGAAAAAATCAAACGGGCAAATAATATCTTGACGTCTCCGCCTCAATCTGTATCACCAATTACCAGCAAAAATCCAAACCATAAACGTCGGGATGAGGTCGAATCAGAAGTTGATTGTACATTGTCATTAGCTAAAGAAATTCGTCTCCTTCGGCTCTCCATGCAAGATTTCAAAACAAAGCTTCACGAAGTGATATACTCGGTGTCCCAGTGCAATAATCGACTGGATGATATTGCAACTCAGCTAAATTCTACAGTATCACGATTACATATGTTAGAGGAAGCGCAAAAAGAAAATGGAGAATTAAAATCCAAAATCGAGCACCTTGAGAAACTTTCTCAATCTCAGGCACAGGCAGCACTGAAGAACGATTTGGAAATTGTCGGATTAGAGGAAATCTCAAACGAAAACCCCGTTCACCTTGCACTAGTGACAGCCTCGAAAATCGGGTTACAAGTAACGGAGCAAGATATAGACAGTGTTTCCAGAACAGGTCCACGTCGCGAACCTGTTGATAGAGGAAATGTCATCAAATCATCACGCCCGTTGGTGGTACGATTTACAAGAAAGATAGTACGTGACAGTTTCTTGAAAGGAGCAAAAGTACGTCGAAATCTAAACAGCAAAGACATTGTGAACGGTGGCCCAGAGCGCACAGTCTATGTCAATGAACGTCTTTCCCCACTTAACCGGCAGTTATTTCGTGAGGCTCGTAAACGCTCAACGGAAGCAAATTACAAATATTGTTGGACAAGGAACGGTTCGATATTTATCCGTAAACGCACCGGTAACCCAGCTATACTTATTGCATCTCTCGATGACCTGCCCCTGCCCCGCATACTTTGCAAGACTGACCCGCCTCTCCACAAGGACGCTGACAAGCTCTAAGATAATGCACTACTTTAAGCCGTTTGTATTAATACTAACTTTGTCCGTAAATTACTACACCTATTATTTGCTGCCTTTCATTGCTATAGAGTATTATCTTTGTAAATATTACTATAGTGGTAGCGGGTTCGTTACTTTAGTGTTTATAGAATTCTTAGAATTGTTACTTTCTCATTAACAATTAGGTTTAGCCTGCTATAATTTAAACGAATGGTATATTTTTAACAATCCAACTACTACTGATGGTTTTACGTTTTCTAAATATTTAAGCATTTCGTTAATTATGTCGACACGTATAAATAATGTATACTACACACCTTCTTACAGTACTCTCATAACACCATTCACAACAAAAACATTTTATGCACAACATGATCGTAATACGCACACACAAATGAACTTATTTTTTAACTATATATATTCTAATCACTATCAAAAACGCATGGCCACAGAATCTTTAGTCCTGTCTCTTTGCATTTACTATGACCACTATAAAGATGGCAACACTTGATTTAATTAAAAACATCGATGAATCCCTTACCAAAGAGTGCCATTCGTTTATACCTCCAGAAGAAAGTGCAACTATCATCTCGAAATATAACACCAAGTTACTCACACTAAACATTAGAAGTCTCCAGAGTAATTTCGAAGGTTTCCTCATCCTGTTTGAACGGCTGAATGTAGAGTTTGATATTGTGGTGTTAACTGAGTGCTGGCTAAAAGAGAACTCTATCATCAAAGAACTTAAAGGGTATACCGTCTATAAGACATCTAAATACATTAATAAGGCTGGCGGAGTTGTCATCTACGTAAATAAAAATCTATCATCGAAAGTTGTTGAACTCGACATTCATGGCGCTAATTGCCTTTTAGTTGAAATTCCTAACTATATGTCATTAATTGGTATCTATCGTTCTCCTACTGAAACTTTCAGTAACCCAATATTATTTTTAAAATCCCTCGAAGTGACAATCAAGAGTATATTAAAGAATACCAGTCTTGTGGTAACGGGTGATATAAACATCAATATAGCCGAGTCTGGTAAATCGGAGGAACTTACTTCAGAGTATTTGTGTCTGATGGCGGAACTTGGTTTTACCAGTGCTATTGATAATCCTACCCATACCAAAACCTGTTTAGACCATTTCTTCGTTCGCACTTGTTCTACCTATGAATCCATTATTTGCTGTGCTGATATTACCGACCATAGTCCCATTATTCTAGGAATAACCAACCCCTTACCCAAACCATATGGCTATAGAAGATTTCGCCAAAAAACCGACATTGCTGCGGTCGAAGAAGATCTTGCCAATGTGGACTGGTCTGATATTATCCAAAGCCCAACGGTTGATGAGGCAGTTAAATTATTTTCCGACAAGTTTTATTTTATTATAAAGAAACACACTCGACATGTCAGGGTCAGTCATTCCAGGTTTACTATAGAACCTTGGATGACTCCAGGCTTAATAAGATGTTCAAAACACAGAGATAAGCTTCATGCTGATTACCGTAAACGTCCAACTGATGTTAATAAGAGGGTGTATCTACGATATAGAAACTTTTACCAGGATCTGTTAAGACGCCTTAAAAGAGAATACGAAAGTGGTCAAATTCAACAAAACATAAACTATCCAAGATCGCTGTGGAACAAAATTAACAAGATTATTCACAAAAGTTGTAAAAACACTGATGCAACAGATCTTCTAAAAATTAAAAGTGACTCTACTGATTCTTTGAATTTCTGTAACTCATTTTTCGCTAACATCGGTAATAATCTGGCAAATATAACTCTTTCCGAACTTAATGAATCTCAAAGTTCCCTGGCAGCAAAAGTTAAACTACCACATTCGTCTCCCCACTCTATCTTTCTCCTTCCAACTGATCCCAACGAGGTGCTCTCTTTAATTACACAACTGAAGGTTAACAGTGCTTCCGGATTGGACGGCATTACAAACAAATTAATTAAAGCAGTAAAACAATACATAGCTGAGCCCCTTTCTACTATCTTCAACTTGAGTCTTGAATCGGGAATTTTTCCTGTCCAGTGGAAGGTTTCCGTTATTACCCCTATTCATAAAGGCGGAGACAAAGACTCTGTAAATAATTATCGTCCGATTTCTCTTCTCGGCGTTTTTTCTAAACTCCTGGAAAAAATCGTAAACAAAAGACTTATCCAATACTTAGAGACCAACAACATTTTATCAAATAAACAATTCGGTTTCCGACAAGGGAAATGTACTGAAGACGCAGTAACTCTCTTAACAAACATATTAAGCTCACACCTTGACAAGGGAGAGAAATGTATAGGAGTTTTTCTTGACCTGGCGAAGGCTTTCGATACTGTCTCCATTCCTATTCTTATGCGTAAACTTGAACACCTAGGGATTAGGGGAATTGCTCATAGCTGGTTTTATTCATATCTTACTGGCCGGAAACAATGTACTAAAATCGACGCCTTCACCAGCGAATTCGAGACTGTCTCCTTTGGAGTACCTCAGGGCAGCATTCTGGGACCTTCGCTATTTCTTTGTTATATCAACGACCTTCCGTCTATTCAAGTACCGAATGCTGACATTATTTGTTACGCTGATGATACAGCGATTATTTTTCACAGCAAGTCATGGCCTGACTCCCATACAATAGTTGAGAAGGGTCTATCAGAGGTTATTAAGTGGTTAGATAATAACCTCCTAACTCTTAATACCATTAAAACTAAATATCTATGTTTTTACAAGACAGATGCATCCATTCCCTCCACACTTCCAGATATTAAAATACACCGGAGGTGTCTTAATTCTCTCTTAAACTCGTATACCTCACCGTCTTCTGAATGTTCATGTGATATCATACAAAGAGCCACTTCCATTAAGTACCTGGGAGTCTTGATAGATGAGAAACTCAACTTTAAGGATCATATAGCTTCCATTTTTGCTAGAGTCAGGAAATTAATTCCCGTAATGAAAACCCTCAGAGAAGTTACAGATCAATCCTTACTTAAGACTATCTACATTGCACTGTGTGAATCTGTTTTGACATACTGCATCAAAGTATGGGGGTCCGTTCCGAAGACCACTTTAATAAAATTAGAAAGAGCGCAACGTTCTATATTAAAAGTAATGTTGAAAAGATCTTTTAGATATCCCACGGCCGCTCTTTATGATGATGCTCAAATCCTAAGCATTCGACGATTATATATTTTACGAACAGCCCTTGCCGGCCACAAGGAAATGCGTTGCTCTCCCCAACACCCGAATATGTTAAGTAAGCGTAATCTGACCCTTCCCACCCCTACACTTACAACAACTTTCGCACAACGTTTTCCAAATTTCATGATTCCTTTTATCTACAATAAACTCAGCAGACAATGTAATATTACTGCAAGCACCATCTGTGAAACGAACCGCAAACTAAAACAGTTTTTGCATAATATTTCCTATCAAGAATCTGAAAATATCCTTAGAGTCATATCTTAAAATTTATAGTATTTACATCTTAACAAACATACGCAGGGAACGCTCGCTCATATAATTACACACACATACACATACATTCACAAACACACACACACATACACACACACACCCACACCCACACCCACATAAAATAAATATATATATATTCACACTTCCTACTTTAAATGAATGTTTTATTTTAAGACGTATTGTATATTAGCCAAACATAAAGTGTCAATGCTTCCCATGACTCCCACAGGACAGGCTTAGCCTAGTGTGGGGGTCAATGTTAAACATAAATACTTTTAACACTACTTAACTTGTAATTTGTGATTTAAATAAAAATAAAAAATATATATGAGACCTTTAAGACTCATCGGCATCTTGGGTCACAAGTGACATCTGTGACTTCCCGCCACTTAGCCAGGCGGCGCCAATACGGACTCTGGCTGATTAATGCGCTATCTGGCAGATAAAATGTATACGGACATTGAAAAAGCGGCACTAAGCTATATATTTATAGCTTAGTGCCGCTTTTTCAATGTCCGTATAGACTCTATTGAAGAAACAAGGTGGTAGAACTTTCGTATGCGAACATACCACCGCTCTGTCTATTTCTGCCGCCAAGCAACAGTGTGTAAGCACGTTTGTGTTCCGATTTGAAGGACATTAAAGCCAGTGAAATTACTGGGCATTAGGAGACTTAACTTATATCTCGGGGTGACGAGTGCCACGCAGTGCTTTGTAATTCAAAGTTGCAGGCGTTGCTTCTGTTTATGGACAGGCGAGGCGCTTCCCTGCTCGTCATTGAAGCTAATAAACAAACCTTCGGTAAAACAACATTAATTCCACCAACACCCACGCTCAGGTTCCCACCGTGGGCGGGCGGGAGACCGTTGACACATACAATACGTTACAGAATGTAATACAAAAAGACAAATAGGTGAAGATGACTATTGGCCGACGGTGGGCCATTAGGCGGGTTGTATGTTGGTTTTTCTCACACGTAATTCTTACTGTCTCAAAATCTCTCTCTTAAAATCGGTCTATATTTGGCGGAGTTATGCGTGGTTATACGTAAAAAAAAACACATCGATTAAGAACCTCCTCCGTTTCTGCGTCGGTTGAACAGAAATTTAATCACAGTTTCCGATCGTGAAGGGACGTTTTTTTTTAATATTATGTGTGCCATCTCTACTAATTCGCTACGCTTAACTATTTTAAAAATAGAAAATATAAAGAAAGATATATACTATTTACTTTATGCCACTTTCCAACAATTAGAAATTGTCGTCAACCAGCGTGATTAATCGCGATCATAATCGATTACCTCGTCCCTTTCCCACGTTTGTGGTAAATCGATTAAACTATTCCCACGTGGTATCGATACGACCTGGATTGAACATGTGTAGAAAATTCTCGACGTATTGTCGCTCGATTGGCGGTTTGCATTCTCCATAGAACACAAATTATTTGTAATGTGTTTTTATAGAATAGTAACATTACATTTTATATAGTTTAGCCACTTTTATAAATACAGTCACATATCAATAATAATATTATTATGTAGCCTTGGATCTGTTTTGTCTATGGCAATTTAGATTCCACATCAAATGATATGTCCAAAAATGGGCTTTTATTAAGTGGAAATTCTAACCATCATAATTTATAGATATTTGGATAGAACTCCTAAAATCGAATGTTTTGTAATAATTAGTTTAATTTTAAAGAACTCCAAAGATATTAATATTTTTATTTTACTGAAATGTTACACTTAAAACGAACAAATCTTTTAAAATATCATAAATCAAACAAACTATTTTTAAGCCGCACATCCGAAAAAAAGTAAACTTGTCAAAAAACTACAAAATTGACAACGTGGAATGACGGATTTATGAATAGTCAAGATTTGAATGTCATTTATTAGGTATTTACTAATTTCTGTACGAAAAAAGTTAGTTTTTATTACATTCTTTATATTAAAATAACGACCCATGCATCGATAGCATCTTTGCCAGCGCAGTGGCAATTTATCAATGCCCTTCCTAAAGAAATCGGCTGGATGAGAGGCTGATTGTCCATGATTTACTCGTATTGTGGGAGTTCATGGGTGATGGTGATCACTTTTTCTTTGGCCGTTTTTCTCCCACTGCTGGACAAAAGGCTATATCAATCATTTACCACCAGAAAAATAGGAGTATTTTTATAATGGCAACTAGTCTTATATCAAACACAACTATATAATATCACGTGTTTCAGTTTATTTGACGAACGCATATAATTTGTATTAAAATAAAAACTATTTTTTTTACACAATTGTTTATTAATTTTGTTCATTTTCAATGTATTCTCTTATAAGTATAGAGTTTAGAAACTCTGCAGGTTGAGATATATCATTTTGATGCCGAGCTCATCCGAGATACCAGGCAATTGTCATAACGTGAGCACAGCTTCCAACAGTCCTTTTCCCAATTATGCATCTGCAATAATATTCACAAATTCTATCCTGTCAACTATTGTTTGCTACTTTTAATAATGTATGTGTGTTACATACATTTATTGATACACATTAAAGAAGCAATCCGCTTAATTGTTTCGCCTGTTCTTAACTTCATTAGGTATAAAACATCCTATAACTGTTTTTCGTTTTCTGCATTCTACTAATGATTGCCTAAATCGCTAAAAGATTCAATACGGTCAAGCCAGTCCAGTAACTACAATGTGCACTCGCACTCACTCACACGTGTAATCCCCGAAGGGGTTGGCAGAGGTGTAACCATTACACCCACGTTTCGCCGAGAATATCTCCGTCCCATGGTGTGATAGGGCGGGCCTCTGATACTGAGCATTTCGTGATAGCCTCAAGTGTCTACAGCGTGGCTCATTACCGATTCCTTGTTTCCTGACCCTGGGAAATCTATTCATTTTCTTATAGAAAATTGTCGCCTTGATTACAAGTACCTACTCATTAATACAGATACAGAAACCTTTTTTGCATAATATAAGTATACGTACTGGTATTCAAGGAATAATAAGTTCAATTACATTCTACCGGGATATTATGTTGTTACATATCGTCGCTTAACTAACAATATCGCGTAACTCGAACATTAGCCATGTGATATTGTCATTGGATAAATTGTTTTTGCCGCGTATCCAATAAGTTTACACAAAAATTTAATTAACCATACAAAGCACGATATTCAAATAGTTCTGTCACCGCGCAATTCATTGGTTATCATGAAAAAAATACATGAAACATAACATGTTCATAAAAAATATTCAGTTTTATGTCTCTCCTCAAAACTAAGCCAATTTAACTTGCGCAGTATTGTTAGCTAAGCGACGATATCAGAAACAATATTATAGTTACATAGATTGCAGCCATCAACTCACATAATATTCGCGGATTATACGATCATTTATCTTGTTATGAAATAGAAGCACAAAAAAGCATATATTTTGAAAATTAAAATCCACAATTAACCATCATAAACATCATCAGGCTATTGTTAGGGTGAGCATACGCCCACCCTAACAATATACCTAAACACGCCGCAAGAACCGCACGCGCCGCTTTTACCGAATTTTAGAATTCGTTGCATAAAATGTTATGTAACCGAAACCTGAATTATATTACAGCCTCCGTAACACAGTGGGCGAGTAGCTGACTGTGAAGCGAGGGGCCCCGGATTCGATTCCCGCACCGAGAACGTTTGTGTAATCCGCAAAAAAATGTTTCGTGTCCGGATGATTTTTCCGGAGTGTTGACTCCAGGCAAACGGCCGTAAAACCTACCAGCTAAATATTTCTGTAACAAGTATTTTAAAGCATGACCCCACTGCTGGTGGGATAAAGGTAGGTAGAACAAGAAGAAGAAGAAATGATATGTAACCTCATACACTTTTCCGCGCCGCACGACTCGCATCGTGCACATATAATTTGATATAAAGAATTCGACATTTTTAAGGCATTTTGAAGCGTTCTAAGGTGTACGTTCACCTTTAATTGAAGAAAAAACGATATGTTACATCATTTAAAAAAATACCGCAATTCTCGAAGATTCATTTAATTGCCTTTTTATTATTATTTTTGCAAAACAGCTTGTAGGTATGCCATATTGTATACGGAATAATAAATCTAAACGGAACGCTTAAGACACAAGGTACTCGTAATCTAATTAGACGGTTTTTTTAAACCGGTGTGCGATTGGTAGTTCCTAACTATAATTAGCAAGCGATAGTTTTTTGTTGTTGTTGGACGGAGACTTTTTTTAATCCTAGCTCGGCAGTGGCCAAGAATAGTGTCGACCTACGGCAAACTCTGTATCTATCGTAGGTCAGCAGAATATGGTAGTTTCCTATATTTAATTTTATCCATTATTTTATAAGCAACAGAAAATGATACGCAAAAGAAACCTTTTTATTAAAACACAATCAAAATTTTGGTATGAGAAAAAGTGGGTGCGTAGTAGGGATATCTCACTATCTCGCTTGCACGCGTGCACCATAATGAACATTTTACACAGTGACGTCAAAGTTTGCGTCGTCTGTCATTTGACAATTACCCCTTCTACAGGATTTGAATGGATTCTTTATCTATTTTTGGTCCGATTTATAAAATTCTTTCTGCAATAGATTTGGAGTAACGTAACTTATTGACTTAAATAATTTAAAAAAATCTAGTCAACTACCCTATTATGCCATGCCTAATTGCTTCTTCACAATCCAATTAACGGAGACCATAATATAGGACTTAGGATACACGTGTGCCGGGAAACTGTTCCACAGCTTAATGGTCCGGCAGAAGTGGACAGAAGTAAGTGTTTGCGTACTGGCGGAAAAGTACACATGCATATGACAGCCTCCGTGACGCAGCTGGCGAGTAGGCGGCTCTACAACGTGACACCACGGGTTCGATTCCAGCACCGAGGTAATTGTTTGTGCGATCGACGAATATTTGTTTCGATTGTGTTGTTGGACCGTCAGTCCCTCTTGGTTTTTGACACCTGCGTTACAGTTTAACCTAGTGTCGGGTCAGGACTATGTGTGTGACTGTGGGTGTATTATATTAGGTACTGATGATAAAAAAACATTATATATAAATATTCATGGATTACACACACATATTTGTCTTGGCGCGGGGAGCCAACCCGCGGCTTTTTGGTTTCAGCCTCTCCCACAGCGACACGATGTCAATGATGATTGATCCCTTTTGTGATGTCCTTCAACTCAGCTGAATGTACAATTAGGTTTAGCAACAGATGGTTATATTAATTTAACATACCCACTCACGCCTGTAATCCCCGAAGGGGTAAGCAGAGATGTAACCAGTACACCCACATTTCGCCGACCGTATCTCCATCCCATGATGAGGGGGCGAACCTGAGGCTGAGCTTTTCGTAATAGAAAAACCCAATATCACTTTTACCCGATCCGGGGATCGACCCGAGATCTCAGCGTCACACATACGCATAACAACTGCTCCACCGAGGCAGTCAGTTATTGATTTACTAGAAAAATATTCCGCATATGGTGTGTGTATTCATTAATTACCATATGCGCCAAGTATTAAAACCCTATTTGATAAAACAGACTAGTCGGGAAATCTAGGTTGTAGTGTTAGTGGAACACCAATATTTTAGACCCAAAGCCAACCTGAACCTGTACCACGTGGTACAGGCGAAACTTGGTTCCCGATGGTAGTTGTGGAGTTCAGACGACGGGTCACCCCACATATTACCGAATCCACTATCAAATCATGACGTGTAGGCAGACCCTGTTATTAAACTTAAAAACCCACTTCGAACAATAACACTGAAAAAAATAACAATTTCTATAGGTCTCCTTGGAGTCGGTGCCGGTCAAATTAAATTTTCTTTCTAATCTTTGTGAGTTATTTTTTACAGTTAAGTTATTGCACAGTTTTATTTCAATGTGTAATATTCGCGTAAATATAAGAAATCATTATAGCATTGTCTTTATTTGATGTGTTTTAAGATACAATCTAGTGTAAAATTGATATGTTGATATATGCTTTATTGAAATTGTATATTTTTGTCCTTTACAGATGGCCAAAGGGGCCAATACAATAAATGTTTTCGACTCATAATGGTAAGCAATTTGTACCTACTTCAGTATTTAGATGTAGATTAGTTGCTTACCTGTTATTTTGCTCCTTTTTTCTTTCTTATCTCTATATTCCATCGATATATTATTTTTAATACATACTAATATTATAAATGTGAATGTAAGTTTGTTTGTTACGCTTTCACGCGAAAACTACTTAACCGATCATCATGAAACTTTGTGCACATATTCTTGGAGGTATAAGAAGTGACATAGGATACTTTTTATGAAAAAAAATCTATTTGTTACGTTTTCACGCCTAAATCACTGAACCGATTTTGATGAATTTTGATGTAGAAATAGATGGGACCCTGGAGACGGTTATAGGCTACGTTATATTTCGGAAAAGTCTATTCACGCGGGCGGAGCCGCGGGCGAAAGCTAGTCTATAATAATACAAGTAAATAAATGATTGATTGATTAATAATCATAAATGAAGTGATATTGTCGGACTACGCACGCAAAACGTGTGTAATGTTGCTTCTGTTTATGGGCAAGCGTGACGCTTACCTTCAGGCGAGCGACTTGCTCGTTTCGTTATTCAGTAAAATAGTAATCCACACTCGAACTCGCATACCAGTGAAAGTCCCTGATGACACTTTCGATACAATAACGTGACATCAAAATTACCTGCGTTGCGTAAACTATGAGCACAGTTGATGGTTTATAATGACGAATGACGTTGACTGTTCAGATTACAAAGTGGCTGAATGTTTGGAACACAAATAGCTTTCCATTACTGCCTCCATGTTGATCAAATCAATTGAGATCTGTTCTACTCCTTTACGTTAGTTTTTATACCGCCCAGTCCCGAGAGCCTTGTAATCCTGTTAGGGGTAGGCAGAGATGTAACCAGCACACCCACATTTCGCCGAGGTTATTGATGTGATGATACGAGCCTATCGCCACACCGGGCACAATTCCAGACTCCGGGCTGATACTAAGCATTTCATGATAGAAAAACTCAATATGAATTTTACCCGGCCCGGAGATCCAACTCGTGACCTAAGCTCAGCAGTCGTACCATCACAACTACGCCACCGAGGCAATCGTGTAATAATACCATTAGTAGCATTTACTCGGAAGGTGGTGAAACAGACGCTAAGTCCTACAACATTTAGTTTTTATTTAATCTATATCCACACCATAGTAAAAGATTTGCAACAAAAACGCTAACGCAAACAAAAAATTAATTACAATTAATTAATAAAGCAAGAAAAGTATCGTTTTTTTTCACATCCTCAATTATAAAGCTTTGGTGTCACAATTCAGCACCATTTTATTCGTCAAATTGTCGCCTGTAAGAATAATGCATATTAAAGTTACCATTTCGAGTTTATAGACAGCAATTAGTATTCAATGTGTAGTGTGTAGTTGTTATTTAGATTATAGATGAATGGAAGTCATGCAAGGACACATCGCGTTTTTGTTACGCACTGGTTTAAATATGCGTTGATAATGAATTTTTGTTTGTAAATGTTATTGTTAGGTTTTACAAGGTGGTAGGTCCCTCGTTTGCGAGAGGCCGGCTGGGTTGGTACCACCGCTTTGTCCATTTCTGCCGCCAAGCAACAGTGTGTAAGCACTGTTGTTTTCCGGTTTGAAGGACATTGAAATTACTGGTCATTATGAGACTTAACACCTTATGTCTCGGGGTGACGAGCGCAGTCCAGTGTCATGCAGTGCTTTGTTATTTAAAGTTATGTGTGGCGTTGCTTCTGTTTATGAGCAGGCGTGGCGCTTACCATCAGGCGAGCGACCTGCTCGTCTCGTCATTCAAGCTAATAATAATTAAAAAAAACAAATAAGATGTTACGTGAGACGAGTATTATATTAATAAAAATACAAAACCACGGTTATCAATCACACTAATGGTTTTATTGCTCACTTTTACAATGTTACTGCTTTACAGACCCCATGACAGGATATAGAGACCGCTCTCTAATTAATTATAACTAAGACTGACTATATTACCAGCAGAGCTACTGCGTAATTAACTCTGACTATCGACTGAGTACTGATCACTGAGAAATAGCGATGACTACACAAAACATACAGAAGCGACAGAACTGATCCTGATAGCCCGAGCCCAAGGGTCGGCTGTTTTCAACTTCACCGGACGTTTAAGCGAACACGCTGGGGGCACCCCCTGTGGGGTACGGACCTGGTCTCAGGACAGTCGCTGGTGGAGGGCAGAGACATCTGCGATTAGTGTTTTTTGGGGAATTTTAAACCTAATCGAATTGTTTCATGGCGCGCGGGCCGGTACTAGGAACGGGGCTGCGGTGAACGCGGCGAAGACCGTACATCGGTCTTGGGAGCTCCCAATGGCGAAGCTCTCTTATAATACAACTGTCGCCCAACCAGGCGTACAACTGGTTTGTCTACCCTACCATGACTATTACTTCAATATACTCAGCGCAATTTATTAAATTTTTTAACAATGATTTAAGGACAACAACAACATATTACAACATAAACAACATGTTATTATCCCTTTTATATTTATTATGTTAGGTGGAATGTGTATTGGTTAAATTATTTTACAACATTGTACTTTAATATTCTTTTGTTTGCTTAGAGCTGGGTAGGCAGCGATTTGGGTGTATCCTGACATTGCCGATGTCTATGAGAAACGAACGCTTGCCATCAGGAAGGCTCGCTCGTCTGCCTATCTAGGCTAAAACAGATAAGTAATTAAGTTAATAACAATAATGCCAGTCCTACTGCTCGGCACGAGTCTCCCCTACGGTTGAGAGAGGTAGTAGTAGACCCATTCGTCCACCATGCTAACATGATTATGTTCCCACACACTCACCCCACTCGCAATTCCGAATTCGACAGCCTCCGTGGTGTAGCGGGCGAAGCGAGAGGCCGTGGGTTCCACAAATATTTGTATCGGGTCTGGGTGTTGTGGGACCGCAAGTCCGTCGTAGTTCCTGATACTCACAACACAGGTTAATCTTGTGTGGGGTGGAGACTATGTGTGTGACTGTTGGGTGTATTTATTTATTTAATTAGGTTGGCGCAACATGCTTCTTAACACATGTTACAGAAAGATTTGGCCTTTTGTTTTATTTCCGCTTGCCTGACGTCAACCCCTCTGAGAGTCACATTGCTAACCGTACGATTTAAAAAGAAAAATTTACGCATTTTTTTCCTGCGCGTTTTTAATATCATTTCACGTTTATGAACGCGATAGGTACTTAAATGCACGACAAACGGGACGATTTGTACGACCTTTCCTCGCTTTCATAATTTGTTTATCGTCCTTGCGACGTTTGTTTGTAAAAGTTTGGTTCGCGTTGTGTAATGTACTGGAATGACTAATGGTTTGTGTTATATTCTACCAATAGAATTTTCCAGAATTCGCGAATGGATTTTAAACGAGTTTATAAAGGTTTTTGAATGGAATTAACTTATCTTGACACTAGAATTTATTATACCTCAGGCTCTTCAATATGGCTATTATCTAAATTAATACAATGATATATATGAAAATACGATTTTGAATATCGGCAACTTTTTGGCAACAAGATTGGCAACATCGAACACTGTGCTTAATTTAATGCTTTTATACGTAAAAATATTAGCGTCCGTTAATCGTATTTCGGAATTAACCAATATTTATCCAGTTGCATTGATATAGCATGGATATTGTGAGTTCATAACATTTTCAGGACCGCTTTTATTATTATTGGGTGGCACAGCGAACTTGGCATTTGGTGTAATAATTTTGCAAAAATATTGTTCACAAACAAATATTGGCACAAAGATGTATTTGCAACAATCATTTATTAAACTAACTTTAGCTTGCGGCTGTACCCACGTGAATGTCTTTTTCCGGGATGAGAAGAAGCCTAAGTCTTAATCCGGGGCATGGACTTCCTGTACAGTGTGCCAACACTGCCAACCATTCAAATACGTTCAACCATTGATTGATTAACCAAGATCCAAACTTTCGCTTTTACAATACTACTATGAATAGTAGGAAGTAGGATATTAGTAGGATTATCTTGCGGCATTGCCTTTCTCACGCTCGGTATCCTCAGATATCATTACATTCACGTAATCACGATAATGCTAGAGAATTACGATAGTTCCTAGCTCTCACGGAAATATAGTGTCTCGAAACATGAAGTTCGAACCTATGTATTTCCGTAAGAGACTGTAGAAAGCTAGATTAAATCAGTTAGAGTTTAACTATATCATGTTTATATATTTATCGATGATCACTTATCATCAGGTGAACCGTTTGCTCCGTTGCCCTTCTACACTAATATTACAAAGAAGAAAGATTTGTATTTTCGTATGTAACGAATAAACTTAAAAACTACTGGACCGATTTCAAAAATTCTTTTGCCGTTGGAAAGCTACATTATCACTGTGTAACATAGTCTAGTTTTTATCCCGGAAAAGGCAGTTCACGCGGACGGAGCCGCGAACAAAGGCTAGTCTATCAAAAAAAAAAGAAAAACACCAAGCAAATACACTTCCAATGGACTGCGCATGGTTTTTTTTATTAAAGGTTTTTTAATTCGTTACTAATTCTGGAGACTAATACGTATTACTCGGGACTAATGTAATCCGCCAAAAAGTATTAAGAATGTGATCGATTTGTCTGTCTATTGCAAAGAGTACTAACTATTATTGACAGCCTCCGTGGCGCAGCGGGCGAGTAGCCGGTTGCGAAGCGCGAGGCCGTGGGTTCGATTCCCGCACCTAGACAAATGTTTGTCTGATTCACAAATATTTGTCTTGGATCTGGGTGTTGTGGGACCGCAAGTCCTTCGTAGTTCTTGATACCCACGATACAGGTTTACCTAGTGTGGGGTCAGGACTATGTGTGTGACTGTTGGGTGTATTTATTTATTTATTATTTTTATTAAATACGTAATGAAGCGACAATAACTACCGAATGGGTAGTACCCATATAACGTGCGGGGACAGGTCGGTGCGCCAGTAGTTCTAGTAGGTACTTAAATGGGTTCAGTTGTATGGAGTGTCTGGGGCCATATGTGTGTATTTATCTGTGGAATGGACTAATTTGAATACGGTATTTGAAAGCTGGTTTAATCGAGATGATTCTTGGTTATGTTTGAAGAAAATAAGTTCAGTCATTGAACATTTAATAACCACCGAAGTCTCCGAAAATAGGACTTATAATTAATAGTCGCAGTCATAATTTTATTCTAAGTACTTATAAACAAGTAAAACGTTAAAGTAATGTACGCACCAAATAGGAGGAAAATTGACGTCGCCTCGCATCACTCTACACTCCTAAATATAAAATCGTTACTTAATTGTACAATAATAATACCAGCCCTGTATTATACAAGTCCCACTGCTGGGCACGGGCCTCCTCTAATAAATGAGAGGGGTTAGGCCTTAGTACACTACGCTGGCCTAATGCGGGTTGGCAGACTTCACACACCTTCGAAATTCCCATGGTGAACTTCTTATGGCATTGTACAATAATATTTAAAACATTCTTTCTGTATGGCGTTATCTCGGCTTAATGCCATGGTCTGACTTCTTGTAACATGGATTTGACGGTATTTGGTATTATTATGGGGCGACCCGCCGTCTGGCCTCCACAACCCACAACGGGAACAAAGCTTCGCCATTGCCTCGTCCGTTAATCAGCAGTGTACCACGTACAGGTGAGGTTGTCTTTGGACTTTCTTCTTCTCCTTCCATCTGTGGGTCGGCGCAACGTGCTTTTCAAACACATGTTACAAAAATATTTGGCTTGTAGTTTTTACCACCCAGCGCCTGTCTGCCTGACATCAACCCCTCTGGGGAGAAAACAATACAACTACCTTCATTATCTACTACTGAATTTTTATTAAGATTAAATTATTGCATCGTCTCGTAGTTCTTTATTTATTTCGTTATTATGGGTAGCTGTAGTAATATTATACAAAAACATGGCAATATTTGCACATATTGTAGAAGTCATAATATTAACATTAAAACAAAACATAATAACGCTATAAATTCTTTATAGTCTTTAGTGTCGTAAACAAGGACGCTACACAATTCACAAACCATTACAATCAAGAATAAACCTATCTAGTTTGTATAAGATTGCACTCTTATAGCGGGTTCACACGGTTCGTTTTTACTTGATCGATTTGAAACATTTGAATCTGTTATGCCACCAATATATTAGCCCTTAGTGCTTTCCTGTCCTCTCTATCTACAGTATGTAACAAAAACCCTGTTGGGCCTTTTGGGTCGTGAAGATAAACATATAGACAGTTTAATAAAAATAGTTAAATTAAAAAAATAATATACAGAAGCGAGATATTATCCTTACACAGATAGCTTAGAAAAATTAACACATTTAAAAAATGTTATTTCCATCTGAAAAGTGATGAACAGCTGCCGGGCGCGCACGCGGGGTGGCGTTGATGTGGCTGATGTACGCTTTTGCAGAGGTAATCAATCGAAATACCGTTTACAAATAATAAATTAATTAAAGTTTAAATAATAAATAATGATTATTTTTATTGTCCAATTTTCGCCTGCGAGATTTTTCATTAAGTTTTGAATATCGATTCTGATATCACAGTTAAAATGCCCAACAGGGTTTTTGTTACATATTGTAGATTGGTCAGCAAAAGCCTATTTGTCTTATGTTCCTTTGTAATTATTTATATGTATTTGGATTGTGTATTATTCTGTTTTTCCTTCTTGCCTATAAGGTCGTCTAAATAAAGTAATTTATGTCCAAAAGAAATCTTACTCAATATCCAATCCAATAGTACTGAACCTTACCGTAGTATATTGAAACTATTACCATTTTCTCATCCGTGTAAAAGCCTAAGGCCTCCGTGTGTTTACTGTTATCGTGACCATTTAATACCAATGTCATTTATCAGCTGGTTTGAAATAAACTTGGATCTCGGACGGCGCGCCGTGGGCGGATGTTTACGGCGCGGTCGCGTACGATGAATGTGCGGCAGGCTGATTATGTATGTAGCAGACGACTAGCAACAGCAACAATTGCTGGAAATCTGCTGTCAAAATTGAATTTCGTATTTCATAACTCACAACAAGTTAGCAATCAGCAAAAAGCGACAGTGCTGCCTCCACGTGTAGCAATCATAAACTTTATGTGCATTCTTTGTATGGGCAATCGCTTTGTTTCGTATTATGTACTTAATTTGACAGCGATCGGATAGCAATTTATCGCGTGTTGTTTATATTATCCAGCAACAGCCATTTTAGCGTTCGCTGAGCATCTGCTGACTGTCTGCTGCTAGTAATACATTATTTGTTTGATTCTTGTGCAGTAATTGTGACTAAAATACTCTACATTTTGAAAAGGTAAGTTGATTTTGATCAATAACTTAGGTAATTTATTTCATATCTGCAGTTAAAAGTACAGTTTAAATGAAGTGGAAAACATAACCTAGCCATATATACAACATAACGTAACAATTATATTAATCCAGATGGCTCGTGCTGCGTTGATCATCGAAGCTCTAGAAATGCAAGATAGAAGTTCCGCGAATCTAGACACAGCTCGCCTGAGACGCAGCCTTCGACTTAGAGCGAAAGCTTTGGAGCTTTCCGATGAAGAATTCGGCTCACTACAGGCTCTCTAAGGAAGTATTCTTAGCTGTGCTCGGAGCTTGCACCTCTTTTATCACGACCTAGAAGAAGAACTAAAGTTGCCGCTGAAACAAAAGTGAGTGAAATTTGATTAAAACATTAATAAGTACCTATTTTAGTTACATTTTGATGTGACACATCTAATGCGGCAGGTTGGGAGACTTAGTTTGTATTTAGATGAATTTAAAGCGAGATTTAATTAAAATTGTTTATATCTTCCTATGACAATTTTGTACTGTCTTCACTATGACTTACTGAACGTAATTATTAACCGTCTTTAAAATGAAGGAGGTTCTCAATACGTATTATATAATATAATTTTGGTATTAAATCAATAGCTACGTATGTATTTTATAATATATTTTTTCGTTTAATAATATCTGGCTTAGGCCTAAACTCCTCTCATTCAGTAGAGGAGGCCCGTGCCCAGCAGTGGGACGAGTATAATACAGGGCTAGTATTATTATTATAATAATATCTGAATATATTGTTTTTCGTTATGCCATATTTATTTCTTTTAATAAACCATTCTTTCAAGCATATTTTCTATACAAAACAGTTTTGATGGTTCGTATCTGCCAGTTATCCCGCGATGGCTCATTTTTCAATTACATACAATGGAAGTTCGGTACCCACTGACAATTCAGCCCATGGTTAACTAGTATGAATAGTAAAGAAGACTTTTATAATTTACAGATTTTAACAGCACTATCATTCTTTGCCTCGGGTTCATACCAAAAGCCAGTTGGAATGAGTTTTCTACATGGGCTCAGTCAAAGTAGTGTGTCAAATGCTATAAAAGAAGTGACTGCAGCTCTAAACAACCACAATATACTCAGAAAATATATAAAATTTCCTAAAACTAGTCGTGAGAGGCAATTGATTATCAATGGGTAACTATCAGCACAGTTTTTTTTTAATATCTAAGATAAATACTAACATACTGGAAACTATGCCACAGCAGATTTCATATAAATTATGTGATTTTTTTGGATATTAAACTTTTGTGACATTCTCTTGTACTTTCACTGAACTTTGAACTTTTCCTTCCTTAACTACACTTAGTTGGCAAATAAAAGTTTGAAGTTTTTTAGGTAGTGTAATATGAGAGTGGCCTTTTTATTCATTTTAAAATATATCCATTCCAGATTTTCAGACAAGTTTGGTATTCTTGGCTGTATTGATGGAACACATATTGCATTAGTACGACCCACAGAGCATGAGGAAAGATTCTTCAACAGAAAACACTACCATTCTAGAAATGTTCAGATCGTTAGTTTATATAAATTTAATCATAAAGTAATGTAGCGGCCACTTGCTCTGTTTCATACGGTGAGTGAGATATCCCCCTCCCCTTTCCAATCCCTTAATTATACCTTTCCTTTAAGGTATTGAAGAAGTGCATCAGGACTCCATCTTACAAGTTCCTCGTTTATTACCTGTAGATAGAATAAATGAAAACGAGCATTTAGAAAGAGGTCGCCGTCATCGAGATGTTATAGTACAACGCTTATGGAGAAATAGGTCTAATAGTTAATAATATATATATACTAGCTTTTGCTCGCGGCTCGGCCCGCGTGAATAGACTTTTCCGAAATAAAACGTAGCCTATAACCGTCTCCAGGGTCCCATCTATCGCTACATCAAATTCATCAAAATCGGTTCAGTGATTTAGGCGTGAAAAGTTTTTTTTCCTAAGAAGATTAACATCAGATTAAGTATAATCACTGCCGTGCCAGGATAGAAAAAATGCTATTTTTATTAAGTATCAAAATGATAAAATATTTGCAATTTTATATAAAATATTGAATAAAGTGTTGTCAGATCACTTTCCTAAAGCAATGGATATCTATGTATATATTTTTTGGTAACTAATAATAATATTTTGAATTTAGCATCGTAAATATTACCTACAGTATTCCATCCATGCACTTTCAGGTGCTATAATTTTATTTAAGTGGACTTGGATTAAAATTATTGTTATTAATGTCATGTAAATATTAATTCTAGAAATAATAACGAGCATGATCACAAGGTAATTAGAGAGCAACCCATATAACAACTTTTGTGTCTATTTTTTATGGACTGTAACATCATATCGGTAATAACTTTCAGTACCTATACGTACATAGCAATTTCGTCTTAGATTTTGAGAATGACACAAATTACATTTAAAGATTAAACACGTTTATTTTCGGATTGTTTCTTTTAAAACAGTAACCATAGACGCCATTGTTTCAACATGTATTTTAGACGCTTCTGCTTGTATTTTTGCAGCCTCTGCCATCATATATACCGCGTCTGCTATCTTCTCCTCGGCTCGTACCCGACGATTTTCTAAATCTATCAGCCAAGCAGGTTCTACTTTTTTTGGATTTTCTATATAACAAAGTGTAAAATTAATACTAAATAAAGTAATCGGACATAGCTCAATTATTTTAATTAAGCATAGTACATTTGATAACAGAGGGAAAGATTTAATTTTTATTCATATAAAGTTAACATATTTTGTGCTCTTCTTACTTATTGTTTGTTATTTGCAATGTTATATCATATGAATTATGCGTACTGATATAATATGTACTCAATTATTTTTGTAGCATAGGCCGGCTCGTTTCACAGCCGGCTACTGGCCCGTTGCGCCACGGAGGCTGTCAATTATAATGCTACCATGATATTAGAAAAAGTTTTTTAGTTGGCGATATAAAATTCGTTCTTACTGTAGGTGTGTCTTTGGACGATTGAGTGATCTCTCTTGCCCGGAAGCCTGCTCGAACCCATATCACCAATTATCCTGTTGGGACCAAGTTCGATCACCGACTGATCAAAAGGACTAGATGTACTGGTATTAGCGTGCGGAACTGGCTGAACACTGGTATCTGTAGTAGCTCTAGGTGGTAATGCATAGCAATCTGTAAAAATATGTCACTCTTAATGTGGCATTTTCTTGATTTTGGTGTTTACGTATTATGGTGTTACAAACGCAAATGGTTGAATAATGCTTTGGAAAAATAAATAAATGGTGTTTTCCAGAAAAGACTTACGAATTATATCAGTGTGGCCTCTTGTTGAAGGTGATTTTACACCTGGTATATTTTTGTCTATAACTGGAATATATGAAAACATAATATGTTAATTTCAATACTAATTATTAGTAATTGCTGTTAACTAAAATAAACGATGAATTTGAAACCTTAATGATTTTATTTGTTTATACCCAATCTGTAAAATCCTTCAAGGATAAGGTACGGTTTCTTGGAACACATGTTTATCTAAGCAGCCTAAACATAGTTTTTCAATAACACTCGTAAACTGGATAACATTAATGTTTTGTCAGCCCAGCTAAGGGTTTTCAACCTTCGCCCACTTAAACCATGTGTGATGTGAGTGTTCAAGTGCTTCGCAGGATCGAAACCGTGTGAAGCGTATAAAAAACTTGTTTAACTTTGTACTTATGAGCCATTTTTTGTAAGTTTATGGTTTGAGGAATGTTTTAAATTAGTAACAATACTTTACCTGCTCCTATAATAATCTCTTCAGAGAAGTTCACTTCATTGGGATTTATTATTTGTTTGGTGTCCTGTAAAATAAACGAAATAAATAAATATTAACGCATGTACTCACTTCTCCAGCTTCAGGAGTATCTTTAGCATGAATACCTATCTTTATTATTAAAACTTTTATTACTTACAAACACTGGTATTTTGTGTTGAGTATCTCCAAATACAGCTGCATCACCAATTATATTAAGGATTTTCTGGTGAGTGCCAGTCAAACTGTCGACTTTTGATGGCCCACCACCAGTCCCACTAGCTTCCTGCCTCAAAGCTGAAGCCCTGGCTTTTGCTTTATGTTTAAGGTCAGCCCAGTACTGCAATAAGAAGTAAGTAGTCTTAAGTCAATGCACACTTCTAACTAGAAGCCACAAGGAGCCTGTTAGTGAGACTACCCTAAATAATAAATACACCCAACAGTCAGACACATATTTCTGAGCTCGCACTAGGTGAACCAGTATCGTGGGTATCTGCAACTACGAAAGTCTTATGGACCCACAACACCCAGACCCGAAACATTTTTTGTGATTCACGCAAACATTTGTTTCGGTGCGGGAATCGAACCCACGCCCTCTCGCTTCGCAGCCAGCTACTCGCCCACTGCGCCATGGAGGCTAAAATTTTGCTTACGCGTTTCCATCTGAGGCCACTTTTCGATGCACCCAAGCCGTGAGCGTTCAGTCTATTTGATATTTCATTCCAGGCACGATCCATTGCTTCTTTGGACCGTCCACCCATACCCATACCCACACCTTTAGCGAGAAGCGGATGTTGTGCCAAGTAATCCAGCAATTCCTCCAATTGTGCTTCGGATACTTTGTCAGCAGCTCTGCTTTCCATTTTCTAAAATATTTTAAACTTTTAATCACATAGAGCACATAAACGACACAAACATCATTAGCATGTATTCACTTGTAAAAACTTATATACTTACTAGTTGAACAAAAAAAAATGTAGTTAAAACACAGTCTTCCCAATCACAGACTTATTTGAACTGTTTATTTTTCCCACCAAATTCTCTTATTATACTTGAACCTTTATTCCACAGATAATCTAAAAATATAAGCTCTGTAGTCTTTAGTTCCATCGATTGCTACCTCATTGCTGTGGCGCTGTAACTATCGCTGAAAGTGCACGCAGCAGCTAGCGAGCGACAAGCAAGCGATCGCTATCCGTAATTCGATTTTTTTTGACAGATAGCAATTAATTGCTAGGTGTCTGCTCGCTGATTGCTGATCGCTAGCTGTCTGCTGATTTTACATAATTGGCCTGCGGGTCTATATTATTCAATATGTCGTGATTGAATGCTTGGTATGCTGACTTTGTGTTGTCTGTATCATAACCTCACGCCTGTACCTCCAAAAGGATAGATGTGCAACTATTGTATCCGTGGTACGCTGATTATGTAGTTGGTGGAGAGCCTATCCTCATATCGAGCACAATTGCCAATTGCTTTTGTGATTTTACCCATCGAAAACTCAAATTCAATTTTCCCGACTTGGGATTTGAACCAAATACCTAACCGGTATGTACGCTGCCATTATACCAATGAGACCATGTATCTTCATATGTATTTAGATTTAATATTGGACGATAATACTAAAGATATCTATGGCGAAGTATGTTGTGTATGCTGCCTCAACCTGCGATGTTACTCGTAGCTCTGAATACTGAGTAGTAAACCAAACAAGTCTGCCATCGAACTCCACTCTCATTGCCTCCCGCCCGTTAATATTTGATATTTGTCCGGTCGCTAACGTGTCTGTTTGTTTGCAGAGAGGGATAGGGTTGCCACATGCCACATGTGTCTCTGAAACCTATACACATAACATTATTCAAAGAAAACATACCACAGTTACCAGCCCTAATGGCGGTTTTCAGCCCACCCATAAACATTATATTACCTTTACGCGTATTATGACATGCTAGAGCTTCTCCATTGAAACGCAAAACCTATGTAAAAAAACTGTTATTGGAACGTCCAGTTCTTTATTCTGCAGCACGCTTTATACAAAATGTATATAAAGTAAGCTCTTTATTATGATAAGTACTTACTACTACTTACTACTTTTGTCTCGGCCGCGCACCTTAATACAGCACGCAGAGGGAGCACACATTCGAAGTACTAGCGTCTTATGACTTCTCTTTCACACACATCAATATTTGACACAAATATAATTTCAGCTCAAAAATAATCAGCTAAATGGTATCCATGATAAAATCAATGTTGATTTGTATGTTTGTTTAGTTCTCACATTGAAGGATATCAATCAAGGTTCTGTCATTCGACGCCAATCCGTATCTTTATAAGGAGTTGTTTATGATCTTTTTGTCGATTATATGCTCATTCCAAGATAGTTGACCTGCCTTAATGTATGCAAGTGTAATCGAAACACGATTGCGAATATTGTATCCTATTGTACTTATCACAACAACATAACCTGTTTTTTTTTAACCTAGCACGGCAAAGTAGCTATTATTACAAGGACCTAATACAAAACAACATGAAAATGTACTAAATAGAAATTAATATCCTAACTTGTAGTTACTAGGTGATAGGTCCCTCATATGAGAGGCTGTCTGGGTTTGTACCACTGTTTTGTTTATTTCTGCCGCCAAGCAGTAGTGCGTAAGCACTGTTGTGTTCCAAAGAAAGTGTCTTTTTACACAATTTGACAATTAAACAATTTATGTCTTGGGGTGACGAGCGCTGTCCATTCTGGGACTCTCGGTCCACGTCCAGCTAAGTTGTCACCACTTTATGGTTAACATAAATATACTTCTAGATAAACTTTTTCTTTGTCACTTCCTTTCAAAATACCAGCAGAGAGATAATCATGTTGGTTCTTAAATTTTTGAAGTTTAGCCGCGTTGGGCACTTTTTGTTAGGGAAAAATCTTATGGGTTCGCGTCGCCGACATGCTCATGACGCGCAGCGGCCGTGTTTTGTTTGGTTATTATTTGAATCGTTTAATTGTAGAATCATTTTGCAGTACAATAGTGAGTACTAAAACACCATATAAACATGCAAATAATTGTTGCTCGGAGTGTCAATAGATGTGAAACCAGATTGATGTTGATAATTTTGATTCAAACATTATGAAATTTCAAATTTGAATACTAAAAGTTCGAAGTTTTCACTGCTATCGGCAGTCTCTACAACTGAAATAGAATTAACACGGCATCGATACAAAAAACAACAATAATGTATTGAAATAAACTAATTTAAACGGATTTTACCGTGGTTTAATTTTATTCTAGTCTCGACG
Organism: Mimas tiliae; assembly: GCA_905332985.1. NCBI lineage: Eukaryota > Metazoa > Arthropoda > Insecta > Lepidoptera > Sphingidae > Mimas > Mimas tiliae. Next base: position 3,112,693 of record HG995249.1, read on the forward strand.
TTTCGAAAACTTTTCAGCCATCGTGGTCACGGGGGAGACCCTCGTCTCTAAATTAGTTTTATTTCAATGTGTAATATTCGCGTAAACATAAGAAAACAATAATGTATTTACTAGAAATGTATTAACTGAATCTTGTATATAGTCTAAAAATAGTAATGACCTTTCTAAAATCAGGTACGTACTTTAATTGAGGAAAGTTGAAACTCTGAAAGTTGTCGTTTCAGAAATGATTTCATAGAAATACCGATAACAGGCGATTAATGCCCGCTGCTCATGACTTCTTGGAAAATTACTTCGTGATTGGAATTAATTTATAGCTTTAAAAATAATTATTAGGTAAAAAAACTTTATCGTTAGAGAAGGGCCTCTTTGGTAAGTCCACATGCTTTTATATGGCAATGACATGTATACTAGGATGGACTGGACATGGCTGATAGTAGGCGACTGATCTACATATATATTCCAGAGTTCATTTTTCATTAGGATAACATCTTTAAGACAGGACAGAAATCTTTAAATAATAGACTATGTTCTATATTATGTTTTATTCGATTGTCTGTTTCCATCCATAGGCTATTTGGTTACAAACATCCAAATTCAAAAACTCACGTTCATCCAAACTTTCACATTTATAATAGTAGTAGGATCGCTTCAAATCTTACTTCAGGACTTTTGTGCTTTAGAATCTTTGACTGTTTTGGAAAATCTTAATGGTAAAAACTGAACACCTGATATTGAACAGGCCCTAACATCTATGCCATCTGGGTAACTAGAGTCTAGAACTGCCCACCAGATTTAATTAAAATATATATCGCTCGCTTCGTGACGTCATTTAAGCAGCTACCTAGCTATTCCAATCTTAACCTAGAACTAATAACCTACTGCCATAAAATGGATGAATAATAAAATATCAACCGTGAATATAGTTTTATGTAATTAGTAGGCAAGTCATTAATTCAAATATTTATCATGACAAAAATTCATAGGAGAGTATGATATAAAAGATTTTCAATGTTAGTCAGGTATGTGATAGTGCCAACCTTCTGCTTAGTAATGAAGGTTGCAGACGAGAGATATCTTATACTCGAATTGGAAACTTAATTTATTTGATCTTAGTTCCATATATTTGATGGCTGAAGAAGTCAACGTATAGTAAACATCTCACTTAAGTGTTGCTCTTAAATACAGGCGTATATCGATTTGTATTATACTGGCTTTTGCTCGCGACACCGCCCGCGTGAACGCATCCAAAACCGTTCAGCTGTTAAGGCGTGTTTCACCAACAAACATCCAAATTCACAAACCCACAAACATCAAAACTTTCACATTTATTAGGAGTAGAATTTAATTTGTATATATGGTAATAAAGATTGTCTCGTAAGTCGTAACCGATAATCTTTCTTTGGTCAAACTTGAGACCCGAGTGGTCCCGGTGCTTTGTTTTGCTGTACTTGCTTTGTATTTTGGTATAATATTTCTATGTCTGCGTATGTACGTTGACACCTAGCTACCTTTAATGTTGACGTGTAACTTATTTTCTTTTTATGTTCTTTTGGTCTCAAGCATAGGCCTAATAAAGCTTGTTTCTATGTTATGTTCTGGTTTATTAGACTTATTTTCGATTGTCTGTTTAATTTTAAACCGATACGATTAAGTAACATTCAAGACAAGAGCCTAATCTTTCCACAAAAGCCGGACCGATTAGGGTAGTTTCCTTTATTAAATTTTATACATTATTTTATAAGCAACAGAAAATGATACGCAAAAGAAACCCTTTTATTAAAACACAATCAAAATTGGTTCAGAAATGTGCCCGCAATAATGACTTTAAATGTTGGTATGAGGAAAAGTGGGTGCGTAGTAGAGATATCTCACTATCTCGCTTGCACGCGTGCACCATAATGAAAATTTTACACAGTGACGTCAAAGTTTGCGTCGTCTGAAATTTGACAATTACCCCTTCTACAGGATTTTAATGGCTTCTAACTTATTTATTTTAGTCCGATTTATAAAATACTTTCTGCAATATATTTTGAGTAACTTAAGTCATTGATTTAAATAATAAAAAATCTAGCCAACTACCCAATTCATCCGGTGTTTAGGTGATCACTAAAAATCATGATTATGACTATTTGTGTGTTGAGTTTTTTTATCAGTTGTTACATATTAGCCAGTCGATAAACACCATGACTTACTTTCACTGCAATTTCATATGAAATGTATAACACCATTCCGTCGGTGACATTTTTTAGAATATTAGCATTTCAAATTTTATCTTCTTCAAATATAAATTTACCATCTTGGGTTTATTTGGAACGATCCTAATCTTGTAAATTATTCTTAAGTTATCCTTCTGTCCATATCCCAATTTAGCGTAGGGTTGTGCAATCTGCTTTGCATATGTGTTTCGGAAAAGATTTTTGTATTCGTTTTAATATCCAGACCAGCAGATCGCTCGCCTGGTAGTAAGTATCACACCTGCCCATAAACAGTACTTGGAAGCACTGACTGGAATCGAATTACAAAGTACAGCATGGCACTACACTGTGCTCATCATCCTTGAACGCAAGATTCTCCTCCCAATAATGTCATTAGCTGCAATGTCTTGCTAACCGGAACGCAACAGTGGTTGCACACTAACTTGAAATAAAGCGGTGGTACCACCTACCTTGATGAACTCTGCATAGAACAGGCTTACTACCACTCAAATTAGAAAAACTTACAGAGTATTTTCCTTAGCTATGAATTGAGCCCAAAACCTTCACGAAACAGTACACACACACACTACCCATATACTCGTACCAACAAGGTGATCCGTCTCAATATTTACTTAGAATTCTTAAAAATATAATATACCTCTTACAGAATACAACGTTAAATTGAAACCGGTTCAAACCTGTGACCTGGTTACTCAAACAATGATCCTAATTATAATTTTTATTATCAAGAAAAATAAACCATTTCTCATAAAATAATTTTAAAAAACTGTATTTCTCGACCTGTTCTTAAGAGATTTCTAATTATATTTAAATCTGTATAGTTAGCTACTGTTTTCTAGATGTTTATCTTTATATTGCACCAGATATTTCCCAAGTTATATTTCATTAATTGCGTTTGTCACAGTTTCACTCCAATGCAATGTCCTATTGTTTTATGTTTACGAAACTCATTGTTCGAATGCCATACACAATTTTTAACGGTCGATGCAATGTGAAAATCTTTCGGTAATTAAACTTATATTTTATACTATGCCCGAGGACATAATATTTTTGAATAATCGTCATACATATTCTTTAAGCTAGCATAATTTTGGCGATCGTCGAGGGACGCAATGCCTCAACAATTGGCATTATATTTGGACTGAACTATGCTTATTATCACGTGTATTGTAGTACCCTGTGCTGTGCCATTATAAAAAGCAATCATCATATACCATGTCTAAGTGATATTTATTCTTTCTACCTGGCGTTATCCCGGGTAGTGCCAGTCCGCTTTCCTACTAAGGCGCATCCAGTTCGAACGATATTGAGCATCCTCTGTAGTAAGACCATTGGCTCTCATGTCTCCCTTTAATACGTCAATCCAGCGTTTTTGGGCCGTCCGCCGAATCGTACTCCATGTACGTTCTGGCACAGGCATTTGCGACCGACGCGACGTATTCCTGTGGTCCTCCTAAGTCATACTTATTAAAGTTTATAACGTACATAGGTACTCCATACTCATACAGAAGCTCGGCACATGATTTGGCACGTGTTTAATGATCTTCATAGACAATGGGGTACTTACAGCGGGTAATTTATTGTACACCATTGTTGACTCGGATTTATTCAACCATGGGAGTGATAAAAACATATCTATGGCTTGAGAGTACGTTTCGGGTAGCTCGTTGATCTTTTTGGTGTTTATTTGGCTGGATTGTGGATCTATATAGAGATTTATGAACAGTGTAAAGTATTTCTCTGTGAAAATAATATAAACGCTTAAATCATCATTTTCTAAACCTTGGGGTCCCTTAAATATATTCTGGCACCTACTAGGTGATATGTCTCCCCTATACGATATAGCACCAAGCAGCAGTGAGTGTTGCGGTGAAACTTTTGGGCGTTACAAGAATCTCGGAGTGACAAGCGCAGTGTAATGCCATTTGTAATTCAAAGTTTTGGGTAGAGTTAATACTGTTTATAAGCAGGCGTGACGCTTACCATCAGGCCAGGGACATGATCGTCCGTCATTAACGTAAGAAAAAAAACTAAGTAAAGGTTAAGCAAAATCTACACTATTGTTTGTTTACACGATACCCACTTAATAGTTAGGTATCCTCAAAACATATTTAAGTGATCTATGTAAAGGAAGGTTTCCGTAAAAATGGACATAAATGTAGTATTAAGAAATTTTGAAATGTGTCTTTCTGGTACGGTATCTTTTAAAAGCCGCTGGACCGACAACTTGAGCGACGTGGCGGAAAGCGGAGGACCGTCGAAAGTGATGCGATTTTGGCTTTCCAAGCAGCCTATGTGGCCTATGTCCAGCAGTGGACTAATGCAGGCTGATGGATGGACGAACATCAAAACACGCCTTAAGTATGTGCACACGCTGCAGTCATAGAATTTTAAAATGCGTTGATGCTATTATATGCAACCACACACATGTATCCGCACGAGCCCCATCAAGATCTCACAGACCATGGGAAAAACGTTTGCAATCACAATACACAATGCGTGAATATATGAGAACAAATTGTTGTGAGTTTTCATAAATATTGCTTCAGCCATGTTTTTAATATACAGTTGAGGTTAATGATAGGATTGGTATTTGAGCTATTTTGTACAAAAATCCGTGCATCACCAATAATTCCCTTTAGTTATATTTTCCGGTTAGTGCAAATGATACATGTATTTTTTGTATACATATATACGCACTCACGTATATACTCCCCGAAAGGGTAGGCAGAGATGTAACTAGTACACCCACATTTCGCCGATCTTATTTCCGTCCCACGATGTGATAGGGGGCGAGCCTATCGCCATACCGGGCACAATTCCAGACTCCGGGCTGATACTAAGCATTTCATTACGAACTGAGAACCTTATTTTTGAAGTCGGTTAAATGAAAGCAGCCACGGGAGCGGTTTCGCATCGAGGTCGCGCCGTGTCATACAACGCTCTCTGGTTTCGGTTTGTATTGTTTGGTCTTATAGTTTACTCACAAAATATAATTGTAAAATGTTTGCTGTAAATAGAAAGAATAGACTAGTTCCATCAAAATTATAAGGTAGTTGTAATGCGAACGCGATACGACTGCTGAGGTCTCGGATTCGTTCCTCGGATCGGGTAAAAGTGATATTGGGTTTTTCGATTTCGTAATGCTCAGCATATCAGCTCGGAGTCTGGAATTGTGCCCGGTATAAGCTCGACGAAATGTAGGCGTACTGGTTACACCTCTGGCTAACCCTTCGGCGATTACAGGCGTGAGTGCGTATGTATGTATGTATGTATCATTAATAAATCTACATCCCAAATCCACTCCCCTTCCCAATCCCTTAGTTCTCCCATTCCTTAAAGGTCGGCAACGCGCCCATGAATCTTTTGGTATTATAGGCGGTGGAGATCACTTATTTCTATGCAATAAAAAACAACCATTTTACGAAAATCACCAATAATTTCAACAAACTAAAATTTATTACATGCCACATTTGTAACTCCAACAATACCTATTTGTCAGTGAGTAGGCGACCAAACAATACAAACCAGATAGCGTTGAGACCCGCCACCGCGACCTCGTTGCGAAACCGCTCCGGCGACGCTCCCGTTGTTGCTTTCTTTTCACATGTTAATACGCTCGCAGACAATACGTGCTGTGCCATGGGAATATTGATTTTTGAAGTTGACGGGCGTGAGGCCGGTGTTTGTTGGGCAATTAGATAAGAGAATCGACTGTGGAGACATTGTTGTGATTAAACTAAATAGCCCTGACTACTATAGAATGATTGTCGTGGAATTAGCAGTTATGAAGTTCCTACGTTTGGTCTCTAAGTCTCTTTATGCTCCAGATTCGATACGAATCCGAGATTATGATCCGAATGGGAGATACTGCCACTGCGTACCTCGGACTGATATTTCTCGGTTCGGATCGGATGCAATGATTGTGACTCTTAAGGACGAATATCAGCAAGCGAGAACGTGCGCAATATTTATTTTCATGGAACATTATATTTATGTCGAAAGATCCAGCTGCAATTTTCAAAAAACAAAAAATATATATAAATTTCGCGAGCTAATGCTGATGCCCTTAATCATAAATTCTGGATCTATCTAGCAAATATCTCTCGATTTTTTGTTAGCAATAGCACCTCAAAGGTCGATCGTTTTGCAAAAAAAATATTTATTATTTGCTTTGTATCAATATCCGGAATCCATCTTGAGTCAAGCACCTGTCTTTCTTGCCTTTTGTCAGCGTGTTTCCGGTTCCCTCTCCCTATTTAGCCCCACCACACTTACACTTTGACGTTGAGCGCTTGTTAGGTGATGGCCTGATTTTTATTCATTATAGCGTCGTTTTTCGCGCCGATAAGTTGTCAGTACTAGTAAATCTTTGCGAAAAAGATATATTCAGAATAATTTTAGTATTTTTAGATTTAAAATATAGGTAACCTCTCCCAGTGATTATGGAAGAAGAAAATGTTGAAGCAACGGACACTATGGGTAATTCTAACCCTCGAAAACGCGCACATACTCCATCGGCAATTTCAGATAGTGATAACGATTCTTCATCGGACAGTGATACTGGACCTGCATCTACTGAAACCGTAAGTTATGCACATTTTCAGTTTCTATCGCAACAAGTGGCTTTTTTGACGAATCTCATCGAAAAGCAGAGTGTAAAAGAAAATGAAAATTTAACTAGTGTACAGGAGGCTTCAAATGATTTAAGTTTACGGCGGCCTACCGACAGCGTGGGCGGTAATCAACTTAATATTCTGTCCGAAGTAAGTACAACAGTTAAAGACCCCATTTATCCAAAATCTGAGGTTAAATATGTAGAAAAATTAGCTCAGTTGCAACGTTTTAAGTGTAATGATTGGTATTCTATTAGATTTTCGGATGCTCAGAAAAAATATTTAGCTACCCCCGGTTTTATAGAGCTCGGTGTTAACGATGAGTTAAAGCGTTTCGAAGCCTCTATGATAAAGGAGGACTCCCGCTCATATTTATTAGAACGTACCTGTGCTGGATTAACTAATGCCCTACTTTCTCAAAAAGATGAATTGTATAAAACATTGCAAACATTGGTTGATTGGGCGAATGATTGCAAGGAATCCTTAACTCCAAATTCTTTGTTTGAGAAGGTAGAAGCACTGTTCTCTAAAGATTCGGCGTATAGCAAAGTGTCCGATGACTTGTTACAAATAGTATGCGGGAGACGGGCGGATTTTATAAATTTACGTCGAGAGGCTTTACTACATCAAATTCCAGAAGGGTTTCATAGAGACGTATTGAGTAAAATACCCCCCAGTTCAGAATATTTATTTAATGATGAAACTTTACAAACATACCTTCAAAAAATTGGGGGGGTGGATAAGCTATCCTCATCCTCGAAAGTATTGGGCCGTTCTCACCCGAAAGACTATTATCAAAATCCAAAACCGTCGACTAGCAAACACACTGAGGATAGATTTTTTCGTCGAGACACCTCTGCGAAAAACGAGAAGCAACAGTCACATCGGCAATCGAATCGCAAAAGTAAAACGGTCTATCGTGACAAACCAAAAGGTAAGAAAGGACAATTACAATTTTCATCAAATAAAAAACGCCGCGATTGACTATCGGTTATTTCAAGGCGGCTGTCTAAAACAATTTCAATGTATTTGGAGGAATTTAGGCGCTCCAAACAAAATATGCAAACTTTTGAACGGTATACGCATACCATTCCTTTTAAAACCACCTCTGATATTCCCAACGTCGACAGTTATGAAATGTTACAGAACAAAAATCTCTCTCGACATGACTGTACAGATCCAAACTATGTTGGAGTCGGGAATAATAGAGCACGCAGAACAGAGTCCCAGTTACCTGTCTACGTTCTTCTTGGTACCCAAACCGGACAAAACGTTTCGCCCAATCTTCAACCTACGACAGCTGAATCAATTTGTTTTAACCAAACCATTCCAATTATTCAGCCATTTCCGTGTACCCACCTTTCTACAAAATCAGGATTGGATGGCAAAAATAGACCTAAGCCAAGCATATTTTCATGTACCTATAGCTCAACAACATCGCAGGTTCCTAAGGCTAAATTATCATCCAGATCCGAACGAGGAACAACTGCTCCAGATGACCTGTTTACCGTTCGGCCTATCATCAGCTCCAAGAACATTCGCCTCAATAACCAACTGGGTGGCAGAATTTCTAAGGACTCACCATATAAGGTGTGTAGTCTATCTGGACGATTTTCTTCTAGCAAACCAGTCGAAACAGCAATTGCAGGACGACATAGCATTCACAACAAAAGTGTTACAATTATTGGGTTGGACAATCAACTTCGACAAGTCTGTACTGGCTCCGACACAATGTCTCGAGTTTCTCGGCATAACATGGGATACAAAACGCAACGCAAAATCCCTGTCGGAGTCGAAGTGCCTAACGCTACGCAAGGCACTTCACCTACAGCTCACGAAAAGCAAGTGGTCCCTCAAACAGTACCAATGTCTAATGGGGAGACTCAACTTCGCAACGTTCGTGACTCCAAGAGGTCGGCTACACTGTCGAACACTGCAACACTACAGTCGGCAGTTACCGGCCGAACATCCGTACCGTCAGTTGCGCATGCCACAACCAGTACACTCGGAGATGGAATGGTGGTACCAAGCCATAGGGAGGACCATGCCAATTCACAAGGGTTCAGTCACTCATCTACTGACTACAGACGCATCCGACATCGGCTGGGGAGCACAACTTGGCGACAAATGCATTGTGGGGACCTGGACGAAACAGCAGCAATCCTGGCATGCAAACCAAAAAGAAATGTTCGCAGTTTACGCAGCAATACAAGACGAACAACATCACCTCCAATCTGCTCAGATATTACTCCAAACAGACAATCGAACAGTTGTGTCTTATATAAACAAAGAAGGTGGCACAAAATCCAAAAAGCTACTTCGACAAACTCGACAACTTCTCGAAGTTCTGGACAAACGGGATATAAATCTGACAGCGCATTATTTCCCAGGAAGATTCAATGCCGAAGTAGACGCTCTGTCTCGCCAAAAGTCTTGTCCAGAATGGTCGCTAACCAATATGGCAACGAATTACATTTTTCAGATGTGGGGCACGCCCGAGGTAGACCTGTTTGCGTCCAAGACAGCTCATGTGGTACCCCGGTATATTTCGATGGACGTGGAGGATCACGAAGCTCAAGGGTGCAACGCGTTTTGTCACCAATGGCATTACAATCTGGCGTGGGTGTTCCCACCGCCAAACCTCATCCCCAGAGTACTCAGACATCTGAATCAAGCCAGCGGGAAATACATTTTGATAGCTCCCAAATGGAACAAAGTATTTTGGCAGGCAGATGTTCAACTCCGAGCACAAGAACCCCCTTATTTAATTCCAGACCTACCTCGCGTACTTATAGATACGAGGACAGGTACACACCCGCCCCAAGTGCAGGATCTACAATTGGAAGCGTGGCTGATTTCGGGTGGCAAGACATGCTTAGTAACTGGACCGATCAAGAACAAAAGCTACTTATGACAAGCTGGAGGGAATCCACGATAAAAACCTACAGGCCAGCTTGGAATAGATGGAGGAAATGGTGTGAGTCCTATTCAGTTAACCATAAATATCCTAATGCTGACCAAGTCGCTCGTTATCTAGCGCATTTACACTGCGACATTGGTTTGGCATATAGGACTATTTTAGTTCATAAATCTGTAATTTCTACATTCACACATGTAACTTCTAACATAGACTTATCCTCTAATTTCTTTGTAAAACACGTTTTGAAGGCTATTTCAATAGCGCGTGAAAAGCCTGCAAAACCGCCGATTTGGAATCCAAAACACTTGCTACAATATCTTAATACATATAGTTTCGACGAAAACAATATTTTTCAAGTATCTAGACATACTGCCATTTTGTTACTACTAGCCTCGGGCCGACGAGTTCACGATCTTACATTATTACGCATTGACAGTAAAAGTTTAATTTTCGAAAATGATAACATGGTATTGTGGCCAGCATTTGGATCGAAAACAGATAACTCCAAACACAGACAGTCAGGGTGGAGGCTCAGAGCTCATCCGGATAAAACACTCAACACAATATTCTGGATCAGACATTTATTACACATATCCATAAACCGTAGAGTAAACATAAATCACCTATTTATTACAACCTTGGGTGATGCTAAACCTGCATCCAGAACTGTAATCGGTGGTTGGATTAAGTCTATTTTAAGAGCGGCAGGTATAACTGCACCTCCAGGCTCTGTGAGATCCGCAGTATCTTCCTTGAATTTTGTAGAAGATTTCCCTATAGACCAAATTCTGGCTACAGGAAATTGGAAAACTATTCATACGTTTCAAAATTATTACCAAAGAGAACTAATACATTTTGATTCGGGTACACAAGCTAATTCAGAATCATTATCCAATTATTTTGAACCTGTGCATTGAGGATAAAGATTTTGCTATATAAGTTTAGTTTAAATTTTTGTTACTTATTATATTAAAATAATTACCTTTCTTCAAATGATACAAAATTATTTTAATCATGTTTTCATCAACATAAAAAACCCATATTCCTACACATTATAGCGTCTTTGGGTTAAGCGCACCAGGTGATAACAAACACATCACTCAAGATGGATTCCGGATATTGATACAAAGCAAATAATAGAGAGTTTTTCCTTAAATAAAACTTACCTATTATTTCTTCATCAATATCCGGAATCCAGGTAAGCTCTACCTGGTGCATCATGAGTTCTATAATGAATAAAAATCAGGCCATCACCTAACAAGCGCTCAACGTCAAAGTGTAAGTGTGGTGGGGCTAAATAGGGAGAGGGAACCGGAAACACGCTGACAAAAGGCAAGAAAGACAGGTGCTTGACTCAAGATGGATTCCGGATATTGATGAAGAAATAATAGGTAAGTTTTATTTAAGGAAAAACTCTCTATTATATCTACTGCCGTACAAGATCTATTATGTACAACTTAAAGACTGTAAAATATTCGATTAGCGCGATACATTTTTTGTACATCAAACATAGCAGCTTATTAAACTAACCAACAATCTAGCAATTTACTTGATTGTCGCTCTTATTCTATAAAATCTGAACTAACTAAACATCAGCCGGTCATGATTGATGACAACGTTTTAGTCGTTAATTTTATTGCTGTCAGTTTTCTTTGTCCATGGATATTAATATGTAATCATGGATGCATAATAAGAGACAACAGAGGGATAAAATGTTACTTACTTGAAAGGAATCACTTTAAGAAAGAAGCAAACTATGTAGCTTGAAGTACAAGTGAAACTATAATGATTTGTGAAGATAATACCCAGAATCGGCCTTCCTGCTAACTAGATCTTTATAAATCGTTTCAGCAATTAATGCTTTTATTATTAAAGAACTAAACTATATGAAGCTAGGTGAATATAAAAGCAATTTAAATGATTATGTTTGGACAAGCAATCTCGCTTTGTAAACGTCTTAATACATCAAAGACTAGTTAGTCAACAAAAGATTTCAAGGCTTGTATTGAAATAAAGAGACTGTATTTCTTTCATATTTAAATGTTGTAAGTTCAAAGGATAAATACCTAGCTTTTGGAATCTTGGCAAACTAAGATGTTTTTGTTTACTTTTCAAACATGTAGAAGTCGATGTTTTCTTTCATACGCACTCACGCCTGTAATCCCCGAAGGGGTAGGCAGACCAGTACACCCACATTTCGCCGAGTGTATCTCCGTCCCACGATGTGATAGGGGGCGAGCCTATCGCCATACCGGGCACAAAATTCCAGACCCCGGGCTGATACTGGGCATTTCGTAATAGAAAACCCCAATACGACTTTACCCGACCCGGGGATCGAACCCGAGATCTCAGCGTTGACCTCAATCGTAACGCGAACGCATCACAACTGCGCCACCAAGGCAGTTTTCTTTCTATCGTGAAATATGTCAATAGATGATAAATGATTCAGATATGAATTTAATAAATGATTGGTAAAACAGTTGTTTCGTTCCAAATACATACAATGATGACGATAGAATAGCTGGTGCTCAATGATGCAATTCAGACAATCAGATGCATTTGCTCGTCACGCAATTTTTTTTACAGCATAGGCGGGAAAATGAACAAGTGGGTTACCATGAACGGCCACAATACCAGAAGATTCATGGACGCGTTGCTGACCTTAAAGGAAAATAAATATTGATAAGGGGAGGGGGATTTGGGCATCTGGATGTATCAATAACGTTACGAATTGCAGCAGCAAGCTACTACTTTGCGACAGTTTTCAATGAGACAGTGACAACGACCTGTTCGATCCGGCCTATTCATGCTGTAGACAAAACTGTTTAGTTATTAAGTTTATAACATGGTTTCTTACTATTTTAGTACAACCTAAAAAACCTTGTTGGCTATTTATGACTTAAAATAGCACGAGGGGACTGGCGCTGATAGCCGAAATACAGGCATTGCCTAGTTCGGTTACAGATGCTGATTCATTTGCACTGTAAAAATATTGCCATAATTGTTTGTAACATAGTACTAAGTTTTTTAGAATTAATAAATTATTAAAACATTTAGTTTTTTCTTTATCGGTAGATTTTGACCGATAAACAGATATCCTCGGCTGTAAAAAAATGAAATAAATAACGCATTTTGAAGAAATAGCCATGAGTATACAAGGCTTACATGGCACTTGCACTGCAATACAAAAAACTAAATAAATTATGTAAAAATCTAAAAGAAAATATAATAAAATTCTAAAATTCCCATAACTAAAAATAATGCACCGTTTCGATAATTAAATTAAGTGAAGAGACATATAAATATTTGTTAATGCGAACAAAATAATTCTCCACTTCAGTAAAATCCCCCAAATTCGCTTGGGATTTTCGTTCAAAGGACTTGTATTCAGAGCCGTAATGTATTGACAGTAAAACGTTTCGTTATTACATTGTGTTTTGCAACTTATTAAGTATTTCTCGTTATTATTATTTCATTTACAGTGGTAAAAAATAAGAATTATAGATAAATGTTAAATTAAAACTTATATTTCTAATCTAAATCATATCTTCATATTTTCTAACATAAATTAAACAATAGTTCCTCTTTCTCAGCTTGTATGAACATAACGCACAAGGGGGCCCAGATAGACTGCCTATCTATTGCTATCATAGTATCCGACGTGCATATCTAAAAAATAGGGACGATTCCAAGCAGTAGATAGAACAATACGGATGTTTGACGATAGCTATCTATCGTGAAATTGAAGATTAATATTGGGAACGGCCATAAGTCGGCTGTCTGGTTAACTATCCTTGAGAATGTTCCACATGGAATATGCAAATCAGTGAAGTTATTACAAACACCACACATTTTATTGATTCATAAAATAATGATTTAAATAGTTTAGCACATAATAAAACGTGCCGCGAGTCACTGCGTCTCTGAAGCCATAAACTTTGTAGTATTTACGTTTATACCGATCATTTTATGAGGTATTATTATGATGCTGATATAAGCGAAGACTGCAGAGATGTGTGATGTTTTAACATATTAAACCGGTAAAAAGTTATGGCACGCCGGTATAGCTCTGTCGACTGTCGTGACAGGAAGGAAAAAATAATAACCAAATGCATTTCCAGAGTAGTCTGTTTGAATGAACAAACCTTACTCTACTATGTTATGTCATGTTACTTGTATCTATCCCAGCGAAATACATCCACGTGGGCGAACCCGTAAGCAAAAGTAAGTACCTAGTACATCATAGGATACTAGCGACCACTGATGATCACATAGTGCAAAAACCGTTTTGTAATTTGTTCATAAATTTCCGCAAGGCTCATTTCGAGGTCTGCCAGTTCATATTCAAATCTTACTCTGGTATTTTCAGCTACAGAAAGCCACTCTTTCATTAATAGTCATTGTTTTGGAACTTGTAAACTCGTTACATTTAAGTGATTGTAGGGCCATGCCCTTTTAGGATGTAAGGCAAGCCAAAAAAGGGCCAATGAATTTCATGATGGTTGTAGTGTATGGATATCGAAGATACCGCCTCTATTAAGTATGGTAGACTTGATAGTGGTGTTAGATAAGAATAAGGATGACATCTACGTCAGATGGCACCGTATAAATACGCTCAGTTCTGCGGGGAGCGCAGTAATGTCTGCCCTCTCCAGTGGCCGTCTTGAGGCGAGGTCCGTACCCCATTAGCGGGGTGCCCTCAGCGAGGTCACTTAAATTTTAAGGGTTGGAGTGCCTAAAACATTCACCAGAAAGCCCGGTGACGCTGACTAAAGCCGACTTTCGTCAGACTATCAGCAAGCGACCACGCAAAAAAAAGCAGAGTGCAGTTCTCTCCCGACTGGCGAGGTTTTTTTTTTATTGCATAGGCCGGCAAACCAGCAAGTGAGTCACCTGATGGTAAGTGATCTCCACCGCCCATATACGCCCACAATACCAAAAGAGTCATGGGCGCGTTGCCGACCTTAAAGGAAGGGATAATTAAGGGATTGGGAAGGGGAGGGGGATTTGGGCCTCTGGATATCTCACTCACCGTACGAAACGCAGCAGCAAGCTGCTACTTTACGTCGGTTTTCTGTGAGATAGTGGTAACGATCCGGACGAGCCGGCCCATTCATGCTGTAGACAAAATTGTCTACAGCGTGGCTCTACCACTCGTACCCATAACTGAGTGTTATCCGTGTCCACACGTGTGGTGAGCGATAGGTCTGGATGAAGGGGTGGAGGAGCCCAGTTACAAACACGGAAGACTACAATGATAGTTGTTCTATACTACTCGTCACCACTCACAAACCCAGAGAAATCCAGTTATTCCATTTATCCAGACAACAGATACGACGCCGCACCGCCTCGAAAATTATATTTTTGTGGTATATACTCGCCATTTTATTACTTTGAGTGACGAAGCGAAGAGGTCGCTTGCCAGATGGTAAGCGCAACGCCTGCCCATAAAACAGAATCAACACAGGACTTTGAATTACAAAGCACTGCAATGGCATTGGTTTGCGATCGTCACCCAGAGACTATAGGATGTTAAGTCTCATAATAATAATTTCACTAGTTTTAATGTCCTTCAACCGAAACACAGCAGTGGTACCAACCCAGACGGCCTCTCGCATACGAGGGACCTACCAGCTTGTACCATTTCCTACAAGGAACTCTCTAAGTGTAAACGGGGCTTTATAAAGACTGTTACTCATCTATAAATTGGAGAGTATCTTTATCTTTATTGTATTTGCTTCAACGTCACATTGTTAAGTAAACATACAGCTCGTTCGGCACGTATCTAGTTAAGTAAATTAATGAATAGTGATGTCATACAAGAATTACATTTCTAGAAGGTTCCCTTTATGATACATTATCGGCTTTGAATTTACTGATGTGGAATAATGTAGATAATCAATCATGTAGACTGCCTCGGTGGCGCAATTGTTGCGTACGCGTTACAAATGAGGCTGTCAGTCTGAGGGTCTCGGGTTAGATCCCCGGGTCGGGTAAAAGTGATAGTGGGTTTTTCTATTATGAAATGCTCAGTATCAGCCCGGAGTCTGAAATTGTGCCCGTAATGGCGATAGGCTCGCCCACTATCACATCATGGGACGGAGATACGCTCGGCTAAATGTGGGTTCTGCTGATTACACCTCTGCCTACCCCGTCGAGAATTTCAGGCGTGATTGCGTATGTATGTATAATCAACTCATTGCACCACTTGCGAGTGTGATGTGTTGCTATTAGACAATGACTTTCTATGGCTGTATTTATTTAAATCGATGCCTATGTGCTATATCGACCGGTTCCTATTAACAGCAAACGATTGGTTTTGCTCACGAGTAATAGTTTTTTTATAGCATAGGCCGGCAAACAAGCAAGTGTGTCACCTGATGGTAAGTGATCTCCACCGCCCATATATACATACACCCACAATACCAAAATAATCATGGGGGCGTTGCTATCCTTAAAGGAAAAGGATAATTAAGGGATTGGGAAGGAGAGGGTAATTTGGGTCCTCTGGATACCTCACTCACCTTACGAAACGCAACAGCAAGCTGCTACTTTACGCCGGTTTACTGGGAGACAGTGGTAACCACCTGGACGAGCCGGCCTATTCATGTTGTAGACAAAACTGTATACAACGTGGCTCTACCACTCATAAAACTCATAAATACACTCGTATTTTTTACGAGACGTCCGTTAAAACCATTCCAATAAAAAAGTTTCGTAAGTTACCGACAGCTTGCTACCTACGGATGGGAGGTTTAATATATAAAGATGATCGCAAACATGGTGCCTTCTATAAACGGCAGACAGTGGTCTCCTTGTCTGGGTCGCTTGCCTTTAGGATGGCAACTGAATGTCATTAGCACACAAATCAAAACTACATATTTGCAATCAACTTAGCAAGACGTGCATAAATGGGCCGAAATGTCTAAGCCTTTTTCACTTTCGATTGATTACCCTCTTACCTTTTGCTAGCGAGACCTTAGAATAACTACAATGAGGTACTTATCCAGAATTACATTTACTCCTTCTTTCTTGAATATTACAAAAACGTCGCCGCGCCGTGTCGCTGTCCCCGTGTTGCCAGCTTTTTGTTGATCACTCCATTTTACCTCAATGATTTTTAAATAACGTCAAATAATATTTTTAACTAAATAATAATTGTAATCTTAAAAATATGTAAACTTTCAATACTTTAAATGTTACTTAATCAATGATTTATCTAATCACTGTTTGTATTTTTTTTTACTATCCTTACTAATATTATAAATGCGAAAGTATCTCTGACTGTTACGGTTTTCACGGCTGAACGGATTATAATGAAATTTGGTAAGGAGATAGGTTATATTCTGGAAAAGGACATTGGGTACTTGTACCGCTGAAAAAAGACCCAAAAAATACATTCACGCGGGCGGAGCCGCGAGGAAAAGCTAGTAAAATATTATGTGGGAGTGAAAGAAGCATTATATTGATTAGGTTTAATCACCTATTATTATGTATTTATGAAAATGGTCTGATAGTGACCTCCAACTTGTAAAATGATCTTGTATGTTGTCAAAATAAAAACAATATGCAATAATATTTTGTTATACTAAGCCCCTATTTCATAATCTCCAAGTAAACGTTACTTGTCAAATGAAATATTAGACAGCAAAAACACAATAGTGCTTACACACTGCTGCTTGGCGACAGAGTTAGACAAAGCAGTGCTATCAATCTACACAGTTTCTCTCATATGAGGGATCTACCACCTAGTAACACATGCCTAATGTAAACAAAATAGCATACATCGAATGCACTTAATTTCCCAAACATATAACGAATGCACCTAGATATAATTATTTAACAACTATCAGTAACGCGTGTTTGAGTTACGTAACAACGATAAGCGTGATAACGGTGTATTGATAAAGCACATCTTAATGAACACCTTGTCAATTAGTATTAATGGGATTCGAGTGGAATATTTAAGTAATTAACGCAAATGAAATCGACTCAAAAAGGACTCAAAAGGACTAAAAAATACAATCAAAATAACCAATTTTGAATCGATGCTGTTGCAATTTAATGCTATATTATTGGTAGAAAGCACCGACTCGATAGTTATTTTTGTTTTTAGATTTATAGGTTTTTAGTTCAATTTTATTTCAATTTAAAAGATTTTTTTATATACCTTTTGCTCGCGGCTCCGAATAAATACACCTACTATTATTATTATATACATATATTTTGTGTTAATTTCATTACCATTCCTTGCTTCGCCGTTTTCAGGTAAAAAATAAATAAAATGTAATATACCTATTCATTTAGCCATTTATTAAAGTTAATAAAACTGTGCAATATTATCAGAGTGGCCATTAAAACGACATACATAATATGTTTAATAACCTCTTTTCCTTATTTTTTTTTTCTACATAGCGTTAACATGAATGCGAATAAAGTAGCAATGCCATTGGAACTCTTATCCAAATTATTAACCGAACATTATTATTAATTGTCACACACATAGTCCTAATCCCACATTAGGTTAACCTGTATCTACCGTAGGTGTCAGGATCTACGAGGGACTTGGTCCCACAACACCCAGATAAGAAACAAAAATTTGTGGATGACACAAACATTTGTCGCGGTGTGGGAATCGAACGCACGGCCTCTCGCTTCGCAGCCGGCTTCTTACCCTCTGCGCCATGGAGACGGTGAAGATCACGTACCATCAGGTGACCCCTGGCCGGCCTCTACTCAACTGCTACATCGCATACGATTTGAGCCGTCTGAACAGAATCAGTTGAATTGATTAACAAAATCCATACAGCTTTTGTTGATTCAAGTCAGTTGATCTAAAATGGAACCGTATGAAACCGATATGACACAATCTAAGTACGTTGCCAGTTGCGACTATTCCAGTGAGGCGTACATTAATTGGTTTTGTCATACAGCACTCAAAGTATGAAATCTAGGACTAGTGCACGCGCGATAACCTAGACCTCGGCTTGCGGTGACAATCTCTTAGATAGGTATGTTATCTAATGTTTGTAATATACGTACCGTATCGACATTCGTAGAGGATGTGATATAAGGAATACTACGTACGTACTCACTCACGCCTGTAATCCTCGGAAGGGGATGGCAGAGGTGTAACCAGTACACCCACATTTCGCCGAGCGTATCTCCGTCCCACAATGTGATAGGGGGCGAGCCTATCGCCATACCGGGCACAAATTCCAGACTCGGGACTGATACTGAGCATTTTGTAACAGAAAAACCCAATACCACTTTACCCGACCCGGGGATCGAACCCGAGACCTCAGCCTCAATCATAACGCGTACGCATTATAACTGTGGCACCGAGGCAGTATAAGGAATACTGTTGTTATAATAAGGAGAAGGGCCACAATTCGGCGCGTATCTTTTTTGGGTTAGGCGCCGCGCCGCCGTCATCTGAATCATAATCGGTAGTCTGCTAAACTTTCACAGCATATACGTTAGTACAGCGAATTTCTTAACAAATAATAAAACTAACATAAATTAAAATGAAGAGCGTTGAACCCTCTGAGCACGAATCCGACTCACACTTGACTGGTTCTATTGTACATGTATGCAGATTTTAATTATGTCATTACATTAGTTCTACTCAGGAATACTTGAAATTCGCAAATCTCGTAGATTGCCTCGCAATGGAATTTGCTGCTATGACTATGGGAAATTGTGCCTAGTGTCCATGTAATAATATATTTCCTCGTTCTCTGGTGACAACAGCTAAGCCAAATTTAATAAGCAGTTTTCGTACGACATAAACGAGATTAGAACAAAAACACTCTACTACGACGCTTCATAATACGATACTCGTTTTCAAATTGCACGTCGCGGCCTCGTGAACTAGAGTTTTTTTTTTATATTCTCGTCTCGTTCGTGCAATGAACTCTTCTTGTGCAAATCATGCACTATAAAATAGATTTTATGAAATATTATAATGATAAACAAGATATGAACACTCATAATTATTAATTATACAATAATCTGTTGACGGTATGCGACCGGGCGTTTTATATGCTATGGACATGATTTTCTTTTAATTACATTTGTTGTCACACGGACAACATTGTAAACACGACAGACGCGACGCAACAACGACGGCGCAATTTATCTATACTGGTAGACTTTTAAAAGTCTGAACTGTGCGACTTGTATACTCTGATTTCAGTTCAAGATATTCTGTCTATGTTTTGGATACTATTGCAGTTTGATGTTTGTGTTACGTTATCTATTAATTTGTTATTTTGGTTTTAATTGTTGTTTTTATTTGTCACAGGGCAGTTCGAGACCGCGGCCGCTCAGCATCGCCGCTCAAAATGTTACGTCCGGAGTCGCCTCTCGCTGATCACCGCAGTCTGTTGCCGCGACGGCTGCTGCCCGCCAAAGCACAGATCGCGCCGGCGGACAAGAGGAAAAACCGAAGATCCCTCGAATTAAACCCACCCAACGAGCATACCGGTTACGATTATCCAAAACTCCTCATATCGAAAACGACCGACTCGCTGAACATCGAATGTCCTCGCAAAATAATAAACAAACAAGATTCCTCAGACAACCTCAAACGCGCTCTCTTAGCTAAAGAAGAGAAAAAAGCCGTGAAAGAAGCGGACAAGAAAGCTCAACTTGCAAAACAAGACTCCTGCGAGAGTTTGAAGAAAACACTGTTATGCAGACAGGATTCGAACGAGAGTGCTAAGAGGAAAGAAGCTGAATTAAAGAGGACACCGAAAGATGAAGTGAAAAGGATAAATGAGATCAAACGCGGGAATGACAAGAAAGGTTTGCTCGAGACTGATACAGACGAGCCGTGTAAACGGATCTACGAGAGGAGGACGGGATGCGCGCGCCCGACTTTGCCGCCGGTGGCAGAGAAGGGAGTTGCCACTCCCAACTCCCCGAACGGCAGCCCAAACACGCCGAGCGTGGCGGCCGTGGCAGAAGGCCTTGCTCGTTGGGGCAGCGGCCTTCTATCTCCCAGAGAGGAGCCGAGGTTAAGAGCAGCCAGGAGTTGGTACGGCTACGGGACCCTCTCGACTGATAGCGAAAAGGTAAGACTAGTACTTTATAAATTATATCTTGCTTAGTTGAAGACTTGTTGATTTGTAACTTTGTTGCACAGAACAATGTTGATTGATCAGGTTAAAAAAGGCAACAATTAATGTAATACCAAGTTATTTTGTATTAATGATACGGATAGACCGATAGATCAGTTGTTTTTGTGTAGTTAGTGCTGGTTACACGTTCCAACATAAGTACTTAGTGTTTACTTATTTATCATTTTTATATTTGCAAATCCTTCATTTACTATTGTAAGGGTCCATGTCATAATAAGGCTTATGGTGACAAGGTTCTATGGTATACGATGAGTGTTATAATTTATTTCCATTTATACGTACAACATAGAATGCTGTCTCCTGAGCCTGCTTATGACATAGAACATTTAAATAGTGAAACAGTTAAAATGTTCCACTCACTGGAAACACGTATCATTAATATTATATTTAGGTGTATGTATATTTTATATAGCTCCGGTATTTTCTTCAATAACGGAATATTCCAATTTTGTACATTCGATTGCTAATTAATATGCAATGTGGTCATTAGTACTCACTTGTTTATGTAAATCGCAACTTATCGGATCATGTTCGCGAATAATCATTGTTTTTGTTTCATCCCTAGTTCAAAGTCTTGTTTACGTTTGATTAGCGAAGAATCTAATACTTAGGCTAATATACACTTTGCAGAATAGAGTGGCGCTTTATTCGATTGTTATTGATTGGTGCATACTACTCCGGCATATTTTGTATATTTTCAATATAACATACGTCAGACAGCTCCGTGGCGCAGCGGGCGAGTAGCCGGCTGCGAAGCGAGAGGCCGTGGGTTCGGTTCCCACACCGAAACATATTTGTAATGGTCTCGGGTCTGGGTGTAGGGGGACCGCAAGACCCTCGTAGTTCCTGATACCCACGATACAGGTTAACCTAGTGTAGGGTCAGGACTATGTGTGAGACTGTTGGGTGTATTGTTTATTTATTGATTCTTGATCTATATTCCATATCGATTGTCTTGGAATGATGTTTTAATTTCATAGCAGACAAATAACAAATGCGATATGAATTACGTGGTACACGGGTCTCTACTTTCGGGTAGTGATAAATACATATCGACATTTTAGTGTACCGATACATTTAATTAAGCATGATCATTAACACTACGAGAATTACCTATTATTATTATTCACTTCTTCAGAAGGTGACATCCTCAATGAACTTTTATGTTCTGTTTCACAATGTCGTAAGGAACTGTTACTACACATTACTTTCTAAATTAAAATTTATCTAGCTATCAGTTTAAACAAAGAAGCGTATGTCAAAATAATATGGTACTTTGTAAATTGACTACTTACTACGTTAACTGGAAGTTAAAATTTCGGTCGGACTTCGTGAAATGAAGTGACGTGGCTTTATATAAATAAGTTCATGATATTATGAATTCACATATTACAATTAATTAGGCATTTCAAATTAATAACCTTTACTTCAGCGTCAATGCATAAGATAGAGCATGTCTAGAAATAGATTGATTATTAATTTGGTATAATAATGGCTTGAAGTGAAACCAAGATCGTTTGACTTGGCGCAGGAAAGTGAGGAGACCCGACCCCAAATAATGGGAACCAGGGAAGGACAAAGAAATAAAGAAGAAGAATGGCTTGAAGTGAAAAAAAAGTTAATGATATAAATTCATACATTAGAATTACTTGGGCATTTTAAATAAAATTACCGTCACATAAGTGTCAGTAAATAAGATATTTATAAGATTATTAATTTAGTCTAATAATGCCTGAAGTAAAAAATGAGTTCATGATATAAATTCATACCTTACAATCAATCAGGCACTTCAAATTAAAATTACCTAAACCTAGGTGTAAATAAATTAGATAGCTTATGACTAGATCTAGATTCCTTGTTAATTTAGTCTAAACATAATTTAGACAATCCTTAGGTCATGTAAAAATAATAACATCGTTTTGTTATATCAAAGTCTAGTGTATACATTATCTAAATAAATGTTTATTGAATGCAACATGATTATTAAAATTAATTCATGATTAAAGTCGTTAAAAGTCTGATAATAAATATTCAGTGTATTTTTTTCTAGATTACCTACATTATGTATTGTAATAAAAAAAGATCATTAAGGATATAAAAAATGATGGAACGTAATTTAAATTATATTATACAACGTGTTATTGAAACGACTGACTGCCTCGGTGGCGCAGTTGTAATGCGTACGCGTTACGACTGAGGCTGACGCTGAGGTCTCGGGTTCGATCCCCGGATCGGGTAAAAGTGATATTGGGTTTTTCTATTACAAAAAGGTCATTATCAGCCCGGAGTTTGGAATTTGTGCCCGGTATGGCGATAGGCTCGCCCCGTATCACATCATGCGACGGAGATACGCTCGGCGAAAAGTGCGTGTACTGGTTACACCCACATTTCTCTGCCTACCCCTTCGGGGATTCCAGGCGTGAGTGCGTATGTATGTTATGGAAAGGTGGGTAAATTTAAGCAATCTATAGTGTACGATATAAGTATTTCATCCACCATAATACTAAATCCGATTGCATTGCAAGGATTAGGATAATTATAGAATTCTCTTTTTTATCGAATGAAAAACATGTCGATATCGACTTAGAGCTTAAATTTAGCACATTAAATTATATATTAAATATTAATAAAGCAGCTGCAGCTTTTATTTAATAAAGTGCTACTTGAGGGCGTGCCATTGGATACTTGGAAAAATGCGGCCGTTATTCTACTGCACAAGAAAGGCGCCCTAAAAGCCATAAACGAAAAGCTGTACGATGTGTCGGTGATGGCGGGTTTAAAAATGAATTTGACTAAAATTAAAACAGATTACACCGACGCCATCCATATTACTGTACACGGTCGCGTTTTGGAGTAAAAGGATTTTTACCTAGAGCCTAGGACAAACTAAGCTTGTAAGAACGGCCAAGACCAAATACTGTAATGTATACTACTAGACAAGCTGCGCGGTACATAGAAATTGTACCACTAAGTTGCGGTCAATTGACCGTAACTCAATATTATCATCTCGCTTACTCTCAACTAGAACCCATATCGCGCTCTCTGTTTGTGAGCTGTCAAACTCCCGCGTTATGTGACGCAATTTTACTTTTAAACAGCCCGTCTAGTACCTAGTATACATTAAAGTCTTTGGCCGAGACAAAGAAATCGAACGCCGATGATTATGATGGGATGTGTTATGTAAGCTGTCCGATATGTTCAAAGGAGTTCGATATATATAAGAGTGGTCTCTACCACGCTGTAGGCAGATTTATGGCCGTTCCCAATATTAATCTTCAATTTCACGATAGATAGCTATCGTCAAACATCCGTATTGTTCTATCTACTGCTTGGAATCGTCCCTATTTTTTAGATAAGCACGTCGGATACTATGATAGCAATAGATAGGCAGTCTATCTGGGCCCTCTTGTGCGTTATGTTCATACAAGCTGAGAAAGAGGAACTATTGTTTAATTTATGTTAGAAAATATGAAGATATGATTTAGATTAGAAATATAAGTTTTAATTTAACATTTATCTATAATTCTTATTTTTTACCACTGTAAATGAAATAATAATAACGAGAAATACTAAGTTGCAAAACACAATGTAATAACGAAACGTTTTACTGTCAATACATTACGGCTCTGAATACAAGTCCTTTGAACAAAAATCCCAAGCGAATTTGGGGGATTTTACTGAAGTGGGGAATTATTTTGTTCGCATTAACAAATATTTATATGTGTTTTGCACCTATTTTAATTATCAAAACGGTGCATTATTTTTAATTATGGGAATTTTAGATTTTTTTATATTTTCTTTGAGATTTTTACATAATTTATTTAATTTTTTGTATTGCAGTGCAAGTGCCAGTGTAAGCCTTGTATACTCATGGCTATTTCTTCAAAATGCGTTATTTATTTCGTTTTTTTACAGCCGAGGATATCTGTTTATCGGTCAAAATCTACCGATAAAGAAAAAACTAAATAACTTTATTGACAGATAGCACATAAAAAATATTGGGACGCTTGAACTGTCATTTTCATAGTGTTGTATATCTGTAGTCAACTATCAGTCCTCTCATCAGTAGACAGCAATGAAGAATAGGATTACCTATCATTAGTAAGTTTATTGGGACGGTAAAACGGAAAATAGATAATATTTTCTATCGCCGGTATAGCAAAACTAGAGACAGACAGAATATAGGGAACGGCCATTAATCGGTTCCCGATCAGTGAGCGGAACTGGCTATGAGCGTCTCATTAATATAGTAACGGATAGTCATGGTTTTTTTCTTATAGTTTTACTATTATATTACATACATACCGACTCACGCCCGTAATCCCCGAAGGGGTAGGCAGAGGTGTAACCAGTACACCTACATTTCGCCGAACTTATTTCTGTCCCATAATGTGATAGGGGGCGAGCCTATCGTCATACCGGGCACAATTCTAGACTCCGGGCTGATACTGAGCATTTCGTGATAGAAAACCCAATATCACTTTATCCGACCCGGGGATCGAACGCGAGACCTCAGCATAGCAGTCGTAACGCGTACGCATTACAGCTGTGCCATCGAGGCAGTCAATTTGCATTATTTTACAACAGTGTAAAAACTGCACATACAAGGTAAAGCTGCATTTATATTTTACTAGCTTTTGTCCGCGGCTTCGCCCGCGTGAATAGACTTTTCCGAAATAAAACGTAGCCTATAACCGTCTCCAGGGTCCCATCTATCTCTACATCAAAATCGGTTCAGTGATTTAGGCTTGAAAGCGTAACAAACAAATAGATATTTTTTTATAATAAGTATCCTATGTTACTTCTTATACCTCCAAGAATATATGTACAAAGTTTCATGATGATCGGTTAAGTAGTTTTCGCGTGAAAGCGTAACAAACAAACTTACATTCACATTTATAATATTAGTATGATTACCATCTATAAGTATCTCAACAGTTACTATGTAATCTTCCGATGTTTCCTCAAACCAAGAATCAAACGTGTTTCCCCATTAGTTTATTTATATACACATAATAGGTCTGTTTTATTTTAACAGTGATATCATTATGAAATACGACATAAGGTAAAGGCTTGGTTTTTCTCCCAAGTCGGTTTTGCCAATGTATCTGCGAGGAGGATGTCAATGGAGATAGATAAGATATGATATTTGTAAGTATGTATTGTTTTTGAGTGGTAGAGCCACGCTGTAGACACTTTTGTCTACAGCATGAATGGGCCGGCTCGTCCGGGTCGTTACCACTGTCACAGAAAACCGACGTAAAGTAGCAGCTTGCTGCTGCGTTTCGTACGGTGAGTGAGATAACCGGAGGCCCAAATCCCCTCTCCATCCTATCCCCTTAATTATCCCTTAAGGTCGGCAACGCGCCCATAATTCTTTTAGTATTGTGGGCGTACATGGGCGGTGGAGATCACTTACCATCAGGTAACGCATTTGCTCGTTTGCCGGCCTATGTCAAAAAAAAGTTTGGTGATCCACAAATATTAGTTTCGGGTCTCGGTGTTTTCTCAGACAGAGGGGTTGGCGTCAGGCAGCCCGCTGATCGTAAAAACTACAAGCCAAATCTTTCTGTAACATGTGTTTAAAAACATCATGTTGCGCCGACCCCACCGCGAGCGGGATAAGAGCAGGTGTAAGAATTTTTAAAGAGCACATGTTTCTCAGATGCCATACAGAGATTACCAGCGTCGTTAGTATAGGACAAAACTTTGATAAAAATATTAAAAAAACACGCAACAATAATGAACTAGTGAAATGAAAACGCACGTAACCAAATATATAACAATCTTTATCCCACTCACGATGTGGTCGACACACCATGCTTTTTATCACATGTGTTGGTGTTAGTCGATTATTACACATTGCAAAAATTAATTCAATTATTTTAACAAATACTGGCAGCACAGTCACTACAGTTGCTACCAGACTATTATAAAAGCAATGGTTGTCCTTAGTTCTCGCTTTTATCTTCACTGTACTAGGAGGCAGATATTTTAACCTTCCTATATATTTATATATGTTTTTTTTTTTTTTTTTTATTAGATTGAATGACAAGACGAGCAGGTCGCTCGCCTGATGGTAAGCGCCACGCCTGCCCATAAACAGAAGCAACGCCACACAGAACTTTAAATAAAGCACTGCATGACACTGGGCTGCGCTCGTCACCCCGAGACATAAGGTGTCAAGTCTCATAATGCCCAGTAATTACACTGGCTTCAATGTCCTTCACACCAGTGCTTACACATTGTTGCTTGGCGGCAGAAATAGACAAAGCGGTGGTACCAACCCAGCCGGTCTCTCGCAAACGAGGGACATACCACCTTGTACCACCTTGTACACTTGTATCATAAATCAAAAGTTAAAGTTTAAAATATTTAAATTTAAGTTGAAGTTTTCTTTGACGCCTGTATTCCTATTTCCAATAACATGTTACAGAAAGACTTGGCCTGACCGACCGCCTGCCTGACGTCAATCCCTCTGGAGAGCAAACACAAATATAACATTAAATTGTATTATTTTTAACTTTAAGATGTTATTTTCGTGTCGGGAATTTTAATTTAATTGGAATTGGTGCAGACGGCTTTGTTGCAGCATCAGGTCAAGGTTACACTTAATTAAGAACACTCGAACAAATTGGTTTTCAAACTAAAATGAATCCAAATCGGCCCTTCCATTCAGACGCTACAATACCACGGATGTCTGTCTGTTTTCTATCCACCACGGATTAATTTATAAAACTTCTCTTTATTAGGGGTTAATAGATATGAAGTACCCTACCTAAGGTATCATTTTGAGATTTGAAAATCCTTCGCTTTGCATAAAAATACCATTTCGGAAATATCATGCGAGATGAAGTCATATAAATTTTGAGTAAAATGATTAATTACTTAAAACTTAAGTGGTTCATTTGAATAGCATTTAAATAGAATATAGCAGCGATAGCTCAGCGGAGAGTGGTACGAACTGTCGAGATGAAAGTCGCAGGTTTGAAACAATCAATGCCTTTTCTAAGTTTGTGTGTATTCATTGTTGATTACAAACATACGCACTCACGCCTGTAACCCCTGAAGGGGTAGGCATATGTGTAACCAGTACACCCACATTTCGCCGAGCGTATCTCCGTCCCACGATGTGATAAGTGGCGAGCCTATCGCCATATCGGGCACAAATTCCAGACTTCGGGCTGATACTGAGCATTTCGTAATAGAAGAACCTAATACCACATTACCCGACCTGGGGATCGAACCCGAGACCTTAGCGTTGGCCTCAATCGTAACGCGTACACATTACAACTGCGCAACCGAGGCTGGTGAAGGAAACATCATGAGGAAACCTGTATACCCGAGAACTTCTCCATAAGAATTTCAAAGGTGTAGTCTGCCAACCCGTATTACAGCTTACGATGTTGAGTATGAGTTGTTTGGATATCTAACTTCTGTAGACTGTAAGTAGTTATTCTAAGGTTAATGTTGTTCTTCAAAACCTATTAGTACTACCTAAACGATACATTTTATTAAACCTTTTTTATTCGTAATTGCAAATTATTCATCGTAATTTATTTAAATATTCAAGTACCCTTATGTTTTTGCATCGTAATTTTAATGGTTCGCTAAATCCGTGTTTATTTCTCGATGCCACTTAATAGGTAGTTTTATGTTACAAAAAGAGCAATGGCTAATGTCGAGACAATTTGGAAAAACCGTGGCATATTTACCTTAAAACTAAGGTACGTCTGGTGCGTGGGTTAGTATTCTCGATATTTCTGTACGGTGCCGAAACTTGGTGTATTAAAGGTATTAAAGCCACGACAATAGAAAGATCGGTGCTTTTGAAATGTGGTGCTGGCGAAGCGTGCTACGTAGGCGGCCAAAAGCACCACCACACACATGATTATTTTGGTATTGTGAGCGTATATGGACGGTAGATATCAGTTACCATCAGGTGACCCAAAGCCACGAGCCACCGTTTGCCGGCCATCTTAGCAGCAATCTGTAAATCATTTTTAAAAACCTATCTAATGATACCAAACATGCCTATGTGCGATGGAAAAAAAATTAATCCCTCTGTCCCATGTATGGAAGAGCCACACTTGAATTATTTTTTCTTAATTTCACTACACCTTTGTGTGTAGCGGTTCATAGAATATACCTACCATCCAAATTTTATCCATATAATGCTAATACTCTTCGAGTAAAATGGCTGTGAAATACGGACATACTAATTTTTGCCATTTGGCTAACCAACCTTTTAAATACTTTTTTGAAATACATAAGGCATGTTACCAAAATTTGTCATAACGTGCTGTCACAATCCATCTGTCAACACAGCGGTCGTCGATTGATTGATCTCCACGGAAATAGGAAGACCTAACACGGAACGCGTTGCGTTTCTGTAAACTAATTTATACTAGATAGTTTTTGCATGCACAAGGAAGCGCGTTAGGCAGACTCCACAATAATACAAAACAACATGTTGAATGCTGCGTCTGATAAAAACGATAATTATTCTAAAAGTTGGACTTTTTCCGAAGGCGTTGCGTGTAAAAATCGAGCGAAAGCGTACGCCATAAAATTAATAATACAAATTGCTCAAACTGAGCGACAGTAATGCGTGCATTAATAAACAGATTTGTTATGTGACATGAAAAAAACTATGAGCGTTCGAATGTCTAATTAATTAATTAATAATTTTTACGATTTTTTTTACGAAGCGCTCGTCGTTTGATTCATATTTTTCTCAATATGGACCCGTCTTTTGGTGCGCACGCGTCGGCGACACAACTACGCGCGTGGTCGGCGCGGGCAGACGCGGCACCGTCAACTCCTATGAATTGTGATAAATCGATCGAAATAAACGCACATTATTCCGTATTCGACAAGTGCAGTTTGTGATATACGTGAGTGTTGTGTATTGGATTATGCCGAGAGAAGTTCGTCGAGCGAGAGTAAGGTTATTTGTCATAGTCGGTTTAGTTTTATTATAGCACTTCGGTTTATTTCTACAGTTGCGTCACGTCGCAATCCTCTACGCCAGACTGTCTCGCATACGTCCAATGAATTCGGATTCGATTCTGTCTCGCTCTTTCCTCTGTAGTAAGACGGAGCTATAAATTTGTTTCGGGATAATTGGAATCAGTATCTCAAGTACAATATTATGTCTATTGAGTGAAACACATGTTTTCCAGTCCGTCTCCACTAATGGTCCCGCACATTAGCACAGAAATCTTATCTCCGTAGATACACAATACATGACAAACGATTATACACCTTATCTTTCAACTACTGCGGTGGTTTTCCCGTGTTCGATGGGCTTTTGTTTTGATAAACATTGATACCGGGATGTGATTTGAAGAGACATGAAATAGAAAACATGATTTGTAACTATTCCGAAAATAGGTTTGGTAAATGTGGGAATATATCTGTTGGTATGGCAACGTGTTTTTTCTGAAGGTAGGTAGTTTTTTTTTTGTGAGTCATGAATGCGTTTGTCTGAATGACTTGTTTATGTAAAATGTACGTTAGTAATTTTACCCATTAATGGTAAAATTTAATTGCTGTTTTGTGTTTGTAATTTGGAGGTTAAAGTTTCGACCTAAAAATATTGAATACACTTATTATTGTATAGTGCACAGCCCCTTAACTTAAGGCACTGATAATCCTTATCACGTAAGCGGAGTTGCGGGCATGAACTAGTTCTTATTTATTGAAAATTGATTTGGAAGCAGGTGTGCGTAACATTTTGTGATAAGTCACGATGTTTATTTATTGTTTGCGTATTCGAGCACGTTTTTTTTATAGTTAGGATGAAATTTAGAGAAAACTTCTTGTTATAATGTCTATACACATCATTTCTTGAGTTTTATTTGAGGATACGTAGGTACTGAATCGCAGTGTGACGACACTCTTTGAGGTTATGTTATTATCGGACGTTCTCCATCAAAATCTGTCAACAATTATTTAGTTCAAAGTCAAGAGCCCGGAGTTATTTGGGGACTGCTCTTTAAATATTGTTAACATATTGTGCCACTATTTATACCTACAACCTTAAGTACATGTTTTTATTTTTATGGCACAGGCCTAATGGTAAGTGATCTCTACCGCCCATGCACGCCCACAATAACAAAAGAATCATGGGTGCGTTGCGAACCTTAAAGGAAAGGGACAATTAAGGGATTGGGAAAGGTTTGGGCCTCCAGCCAGCCCATTCATGCTGTAGACAAGTGTCTACAGCGTGGCTCTACCACTCATAAACAAAAATATTCATAGAAAATATCTCCAAATGAAAATCCTGCCAAGTGTAAGTAGTATTCACGCTATGAGAGATGCGTCTCATTACATATTTAAAAAAATATGCAAATCGTATTTATACTTATTTGTATGCTCCATACGGTTATTACAGATTGATGATTTTTAGGTTATTTCAATAGCACAAGAGCGGCCACAGCACTATAAATTATTTTTATTACCTCTACACAATCTCTAAGCATCACTAGTAATCGTGCCTAGTAATTGCCTCTACGTAGCTAAAAATTTTGTAGACGCTTACTTCCAAAAAATAAAATGTTTTTATTTATCCATACGCACTCACACCTGTAATCCCTGAAGGGGTAGGCAGAGGTGTACACCAGTACACCCACATTTCGCCGAGCGTATTTCCATCCCATGATGTGTAAGGGGGCGAGCCTATCGCCATACCGGGCACAAATTCCAGACTCCGGGCTGATAGAGCATTTCGTAATAGAATAACCCAATACAACTTTACTTTCTGTGGCACTTTTTATATGCGCCGAATTGAGAAATCTCCTATTTTTCGTCGGTTAAATAATAAAACAAACGTGTTGGCTTTGTAAATGTTTCTATTAGTTACGTAACGTTTTATTCGAGTTCAATGCTAGATGACGTACTTCGTGCCGTGTAAAAAACACCTTGGGATTTAGAATTTAAAATAGTACGCGACGAAAACAGTTGTCAACCACGTGTAGTACCACACTTTAAATCACGAAGTTTGTTAGTTTCATAATAATTATCATCAAAGTGTTAGCAGCGAATGCTCGGCGGGGAATAGGGTAGTTGACTAGATTTTTTTTATTATTTAAATCAATAAGTTACGTTACTCAAAATCTATTGCAGAAAGAATTTTATAAATCGGACCAAAAATAAATAAGATAGAAGCCATTGAAATCCTGTAGAAGGGGTAATTGTCAAATGACAGACGATGCAACCTTTGACGTCACTGTGTAAAATGTTCATTATAGTGCACGCGTGCAAGCGAGATAGTGAGATATCCCTACTACGCACCCACTTTTCCTCATACCAACATTTAAAGTCATAACTGCGGGGATATTTCTGAACCAATTTTGATTGTGTTTTAATAAAAGGGTTTCTTTTACGTATCATTCTCTGTTGCTTATAAAATAATGTATAAAATTCAATGTAGGAAACTACCCTATTGTACGAACTGCTGTGGCGAAAATCGCAGGTTCGAAGCCAGCCATACAACACATCTTTTAAACTCTAGGCGTGGGCGAGTAAGCGAGATGGTAATATTGAGGCGGCTGTTTTGATTATTAGTTTTAATTCACAATAAATGCTATTTTTGTCAAGAAATAATATAGTTACGTACGTAAAATAACTTCAAATCAAAACAATAATATATTTATTTATTTATTACACTTTATATACATGGAATATAAAGGCGGACTTAATGCTAAAAGCATTCTCTACCAGTCAACCTTTGGGTGGTGCAGATATGTTCATGGTAGGTGCAAAGAAAAGACGACAGGATACACAAATAACACACGAGTATAAATAGGCATAAATAGATATAATTAAACATATGCATAATAGATACATGAATAACAATAAAATAAAATGAATGAGAATGAGAAGACGGTCAAGTTTGTTGAGTTGATCTGCATTCAGATCAAAATAGCACACATCGCCATAGTCGATTACCGGAAGGATTAAGGCTTGCACAAGCATTGCTTTGGTTTTAAAAGGTAAGAAATTCTTCAGGCGGTAAAGAGAACGAAGAGTACCGGTGACTCTCTAACTGACGAAAGTTACCTGGGATCGCCAGTTCAGTGTGGAGTCGATGTGTAGCCCAAGGTCTTTAACATTCGGGCACCAAGGAATGACTGAGCCATCAAATACTACCGCTGGAACGTGGAGTTTTCCAGTCTGCTTAACATCCTCGAGCTACCCACTATAATAGCCTGACACTTGGCGGGATTAACAGCTACACCAAAGTTGTCCGACCATGTTTTGATATGTGCCAAGTCCATGTTCACCCTATCGATAGCCTCGGCCACACAATCGACGCCAGCCCGAGAATAAATCTGCAAATCATCGGCATACAGATGATATGCACACTGAAGGTTTTGAGTTATGAGATTAATGAAAATAGAAAATAATAATGGGGAGAGTATACCGCCTTGAGGAACACCAGAGTCGATATTACACCATTTCGATGACTTATCGTCAAGACGCACCGACTGCTGGCGCCCCTGAAGATATGATGAGAACCATTCCAGTGCCGCGGGAGAAAGATGGGAAAGGATTGGCAGCAGGATAGCGTGATTGACGGTATTGAAGGCGTTCGAGAAGTCAACCAAAGTCAGTACAGTGACTTTGGTATCCTCCATGCCCGCCCTAATATCGCCAGTTACCTTAAGGAGTGCGGAAACGGTGCTGTGGCCAGGCCTGAAGCCAGACTGTAGTGGACACATCAAGTTATGAACGTGTACGAATCGAGACAGCTGCTTGTGAGCACACGCCTCCAGCACCTTGGAAAGAAAAGGGAGTATGGATATGGGACGAAAATGGTTCACGAGTGAAGGGTTTGGGATTTTGGGAAGAGGAGTAACGAAGGCTTTCCGCCATAAAGACGGAAAAGTGCCAGTGTAAAGAGAGGCGTTAATAATATGAGAAATAGCTGGGAGGAGATGGTCCAGGATAGAAATTATCATGCGACGGCTGATGTTGTCGCAGCCGGTCACATTGGACTTAATGGAGAGGATTACCTTTTTGATTTCACCCGGAGGAACTGGAGAAAACTTGAAGGGGTCTATATCAGGTCTCGGGAGGCCAGCTAAGAACTCCATGGTACGACACTTGGTTTGGTGATCAATTAAGGTAACGTATATATGTACGTGAATAATGATTTATGGGTCACAATAAACATTTTCCTGTTGGTTTATTGAATTCAACGTTTCTTGCTAGTCAAATGATAACAACTGCTCGTGACGCTCTCTCGCGGGCGACTAAGGTTCAAATCTGTAGAGTGCACTTTGACTTGAGTGATCTTTGACTTGTGCTGAGTACAAGCTTAGCAAACATTTAAGTCTACGAAATCGACGACTTAATAAAATCTTAAGAGTATAAACCAAATAAAAATTATTGTCAAAAATTTACTTCTGCCTCGTAATTTTTTCGCGATTTTAATTTTGGTCGTATTGTAATTGACAGTGTTATCGCGTACAGGATTTCCATAAAATTTGGGAACCTCCGAATTCAATACAAAGAAAAGACAAATAAATGATACAACAAAATTGACAAACTTTTGAATTACAGTAGTTTAAAAATAAGTTTAATATTATTATTGCATTAATTATTCATTTACACATATAAAACTACATTATTAGGCAATTTTAATTTTGGCTTCAACGGTCATTGATTCTGTAAATTAGCAACACAGAAACACACACAGATGTCAAATTAAAAACAATGCGAAACGCTTCTTTGCACAATACTAATGTCATAAATAATAAAATAAATAATAAAAGATTTTTTTCTCACTAGTTAGCTTTAATGCTAGTTATGTAATGATATGATGATGATTATTGTGTCTAATGATGATTATTAAAGTTTCTAATAAATATGTGAATGTATGGCGCCCTATAATCACATCATGGGACGGAGATACGCTCGGCGAAATGTGGGTGTACTGGTTACACCTCTGCTTACCCCTTCGGTGATTACAGGCGTGGGTGTGTTTATAAATATGACCAGCCATAAAGACAGTTGTAAAAAAACGGGATCATGTCGACTGTAAATATATATTTAGGGAACTGTATGGAGTTGTTGTTTAAAGGTCTCTGAACCTTAGAATTATTATCTGTTTGTTGGGATTGACGCAAAACCATTGAAACAATTTAGAATATCCTGATCGTAAATTATAATAAGTGTTGCACTTTAAATTTTATCGCTGAAACTCATTTGCATCGACAATATTAATTATCTCACCGATAAACATTCGTAGTGCTTGCCAAATCTGTTAGTATTGTTTTTTTTTTCATAGTATAGGCCGGCAATTGAGCTAGTGGGTCACCTGATGGTAAGCGATCTCCACCGCCCATATACGCCCATAATACAAAAAAAATATGGGCGCGTTGCCGACCTTAAAGGAAAGGGATAATTAAGGGATTGGGAAGGGGAGGGGGATTTGGACCTCCGGATATCTCACTCACCGTACGAAACGCAGCAGCAAGCTGTTACTTTACGCCCGTATTCTGTGAGATAGTGGTAACGACCGGACGAGTCGGCCCATTCATGCTGTAGACAAAAGTGTCTACAGCGTGGCTCTACCACTCGTAAAACTATCTCACCGATAAACATTCGTAGTGCCTGCTAAATATTTTATTAGTATTGTTACACCAATTACCCATTATCCTACTACTATTAAAAATGTGAAAGTTTGGATGTTTTTGAGTTTGCGAATTTGGATGGTTGTTAGTCAATCACACCGTAACGGCTGAACGGTTTTGGATCACATTTTGCACACAGTTAGATCATGACCTGGATCAGGACATAGGCTACATTTTATCCCGGTAAACTAATTATACCTCTGCCTACCCCTTCGGTGATACAGGCTTGAGCGTATGTATTGTGTATTGAAATAAAACAGCCTTCATGGTCACGGGCTTGAAAAGCTTTCGAAACGTCGGGACTAAAATAAAAATTAAACCGCGATAAAATCCGTATAAACTAGTTTTATTTCAATGTGTAATATTCGCGTAAACGTAAGAAATCACTATTGTGTATTTTTAAAGTTTTTGGCTAATGGTAAAATGTGTAGGAAGCATCTGCATAATATTCACCTATTTTTATAGGCAAGTATTATTTCAGTCTCTCACCGCGTAATGACGTAAATTACAATGCGTAGGTGTTGTAGTGATTTAAATGAAAATATTTTAGCTATAGTTTGAACATTATTTCTTCCTGAATGTATATAAAACTACCTCATGCATTTAATAATAATAAAATAAATAAATAAAATAAATACACCCAACAGTCACACACATAGTCCTGACCCCACACTAGGTTAAACCTGTATCGTGGGTATCAAGAACTACGAGGGACTTGCGGTCCCACAACACCCAGACCCGAGACAAATATTTGTGGATCAGACAAACATTTGTCAAGGTGCGGGAATCGAACCCACGGCCTCACGCTTCGCAACCGGCTACTCGCCCGCTGCGCCACGGAGGCTGTCATATATACGCACTCACGCCTGTAATCCCCGAAGGTGTAGGCAAAGGTGTAAACAGTACACCCACATTTCGCCGAGGTTATATAGGGGACGAGCCTATCGACATACCGAGCACAATTCCAGACTCCGGCATTTTCATGATATAAAAACCCATCTATTTTACCCGACCCGAGGATCGAACCCGAGACCTAGGCACAACAGTCGTAACGCATACGCATTACGACTGCGGCACCGAAGCAGCAATTAAATAGCGTTTAATTTAATCTCAATTTCCATCTAAATCAGGTATTAGGATTTGTTGACTATTTTACTTCTACCTAATAGAATTTAATTTTGCTCTTTGTAAAAAGGTAATGAAAAGAGCATCGAGAATGTAAGTAAAATATGCTATAACAGCAGTGATAGCTCAGTGGGGAGTGGTACGGACTGTCGAGACGAAAGTCGCAGGTTCGGTTTCGAAGGTATGTGAAGTCTGCCAATCCGCATTAGGTCAGCGTGGTGGACTAAGGCCTAACCCCTCTCATTCAGTAGAGGAGGCCCGTGCCCAGCAGTGGGACGTATATAATACAGGGTATATAATAGTATGCTATAACAGAATTTCGCGAAAGATTTACTACTAGATGATTAATTATAAAATGATGTAAATGATTTAGTTGTTTCAGTTGTTATTCACGCCAGATACACGATTAATAATTTTAACGTGTACATAAATTAGGCAATAATATTGAAGCTCGGACTGAAATCAAGAAGCACTTATTTTTAAATAAGATATTGTTGAGTTGTCATTGTAGATTCTTTTAAGTGGTAGAGCCACGCTGTAGACAGATTTGTCGACAGCATGAATGGGCTGGCTCGTCCGGGTCGTTACCACTGTCTCACAGAAAACCGACGTAAAGTAGCAGCTTGCTGCTGCGTTTCGTACGTTAAGTGAGATATCTGGAGGCCCAAATCCTCCTCCCTTTCGCAATCCCTTAATTATGCCTTTCCTTTAAGTTCGGCAACGCGCCCATAATTCTTTTGGTATTGTGGGCGGAGATCACTTACCATAAGGTGACCCACTTGCTCGTTTTCCGGCCTATGCTATAAAAAATATATCACTTTAATCACATCACATCATCATATATCACTTTAACCCGACCCGGGGATTGAACCCGACACATCAGCGTCAGCCTCAGTCGTAATGCGTGCGCATTATAACTGCGCCACCGAGGCAGTCAAAAGTTGCAAACATATTAAATTAATTAATGGCATTCCTAAGCCATCTAAAGACCTCAGGCCACCGTCCAAAATGCCGCTACATTTGCCATTTAACAACCAAGCCGAGGTCAGTAATCGCAATCTTGTAGGACAAAAAATAACTGCCCTTGCACTGGCCAAGTCTAAAACTGCAACAAAAATAAATATGTTTACAAAACAACAAAAAAAATCTGGGTATCATTAGTTTGACTAATTTGTCTGTGTGTGTGAATGGACCAATTTAGATGTCGTTTGTTTTTATACTTATTTTTTATTAGTCCGAATGACGAAGCGACTGATGATGGTACGTGCCACGCCTGTCCATAAACGGAAGCAACAATATGCACAACCTTGAATTACAAAGCACTGTGCTATGGACTGCGCTGGTCACCACCAGACATAAGGTGTTAATATTTAATTTTTTTTATTAGCTTGAGTGACGAAACTAGCAGGTCGCTCGCTTAATGGTAAGCGTCACGCCTGCCCATAAATGAAAGCAACGCCACACAGAACTCTGAATTACAAAGTACTGCATGGCACTGGACTGCGCTCGTCACCCCGATACATAAGATGTTAAGACTCATAATGCCCAGTAATTTCACTGCTTTCAATGTCCCTCGAACCGGAACCCATACAGGGCTTACATACTGCTGCTTGGCGGCAGAAATAGACAAAGCGGTGGTATCAACCCAGACGGCCTCTCGCATACGAGGGACCTACCACCTTGTAAATCTTACAATGCCCAGGAATTTTAGTGGATTTAATGTCCTTCAAATCGCAACAATACAGTCCTTAACTACCCAGACGTTCATACGAGGAACTTGGTAGTCCCGCCCAACTAAAAAGATAGACGGGGTCTACCGGATTTTTACCGACTAAAAACCCCATGGTTCCATGGGCCATCTGCATGCAATATGGAAGGGTTTCGCGACCTCCAACAGAAACACGATGAAAGACCTCCAATGCAACGCTGTAATAGCACGCCGAGTGGGAGTGTGGGTTAACCAGGGCGATTTCTGGCATCGTGTCAACGTCTTCGCCTTCGACCGGGGTCAGTCCTCCCGAATTCGCTCCGTCATCCGAGGGACCTACTAGTAGGTTATTCAAGTATCAATAATCTACCCAAACGAATACCCTGGTAGTTTTTTTGATACAGTTTAATTATACAAGTTACTAGTTAAATATGCGTAGAGGAAACATACTTGCTCAATGTATTTTATATGTAAATCGTCTCATTTATAATTGAATGGTTCAATGTCGAGTACACACCGGATCAAGTTCAAACCACGTTCAATTTTATATTCAAATTATTTGAATATTTACGTTTCATATTGATATACTATTACATACTTACCTACTGACTGACACGTCTGAAGGGCTGCCTCGGTGGCGCAGTTGTAATGCATACGCGTTGCGACTGAGGCTGACGCTGAGGTCTCTGGTTCGATCCCCGGGTCGGGTAAAAGTGTTGGGGTTTTCTATTACGAATTGCTGAGTATCAGCCCGGTGTCTGCAATTTGTGCCCGGTATGGCGATAGGCTCGCCCCCTATCACATCCTTTTTTTTATATCATAGGTCGGCAAACGAGCAACTGCTACTTTACCTTCGATTTTCTATAAGACAGTGGTAACGACCTGGGCGAGCCAGCCCATTCATGCTGTAGACAAAAGTGTCTACAGCGTGTCTACCATCAAAACATTTAGACGTTGACAGTATAAACGTAAACAATGAATGTTTTATTTTATAAAAGCTTTTGCTCGCGGCTCCGCTTTTGTGAACAGTCTTTTCCGGGGCAAAAAGTAACCTATAATCGGGATAAAAAGTAGCGTCTAAGCTAAAGACTTTAATGTATACTACTAGAGAAGCTGCTCGGTACATAGCAATTGTACCACTAAGTTGCGGTCAATTGACCGTAACTCAATACTATCATCTCACTCTCAACTAGAACCCCTATCGCGCTCTCTGTTTGTGAGCTGTCAAACTCCCGCGATTTGTGACGCAATTTTACTTGTAAACAGCCCGTCTAGTACTTTACAAGTCTTCGGTATAACCACGGTAATGTTATAGATAACATTACTGTGCTACCAATCTCGAGGCGCGTAGGTATAACAGCGATTGAAGCTGGCTGCAGATGTGCGAGCTTCTTCGTCAGAGCACAAAGAAAAATTTCATAGGTGCAGACCGATTACTAATACCGGTCGAGAATACCGAATAGAATACCGGTCGACTCCGAAGATCTTATTTTCCAGCCTTGAACATAGTGAAGTATCTGGGCCATTACTACTCAAGCCAATATTCGTATTTCCTATCTCCCAGATGTGCCTTTAACTTTTAAATTTCAAGGCCTGCACTTAGTTTATTATTTAAAAACGTAATAACAGTATTTTATAATAAAACTACTTGCGTATTTTGTAAGACATGTTGCAGAATAAACTGGCCTTCACGTTTTATCATTAAGATCTAATCTTTACTTTAATTTAATTTATTATAATAATATTTAATATCATGTTGGTGTAATCATTGCCAGCATCTAAATTTCAGAGCCACTTCCACATGCAGTTTATATGTATTGGAAACTTTTCCTCGCAGCTCGGACCGCGTGACAGTCTTTTTCCGAGATAATTGTGAAACACGTGTCTCATTATTTTAAATAAGAAATTAATTCATTATTTGTACTTCATTTCACAACCGTAGTCTGTTTATAAAACGACAGTAAGCTGTTGCAAACAAAAGGATAATAAAGTGTTTTTTTACACAATTTATGCTTACAATTTAACAATTAAATTACTTTTCAAACAAAATAAATATTAATTATTCTAATCGGTCCATTTGTTAAGGCGCTTCGGTGTCACAGACAGACACACACAAACACAGACAAAGCGGTAAAACTTATGACACCCCTCTTTTTCGTCGAGGGTTAAAAAGAAGTTGCATCGTAATCTGGTTATCTCGATTTTAACTATACTTTCACACGATATAATTGGCGAAAGCTTTTACCCTCATTACCAGTGTAGACGCGGACCCTAGCGTTTTGATGAAAGTCACTGATTGTCGACTGTTTTAATGAACATCCTTCCTGTTATTAAAATATTTTCGTAATAGCCACACTGTTGCCAGTTTTGTCTACACTGCAGAGGTTCTCAAACTTTTTTACTCATAGACCACTCAAAATTTAGCTGTTTCCGGTGGACAGGAGCTACATTTCTATCATATTCCCAAAACTCGAAAAAAAATGTGAAGATTAGATCTAACTATGGACCCCCGTCGAGTCTCCCGTGGATCCCTGGGGGTCAACCTGAACCAGTTTGGGAACTAATGGTCTACAGCATCATCAGACCAACTTTACCGGGATGTTTCCATTCTCCCACAGAATATTGATGTGAAATAACATCTAGTTGTTGAGTTTCGCATGATGAAGAGATCGCTGAAGTTTAAAAAAGGACGAGTCCAACTCCACCACTATCCATCCACCATCACATTCTGAATTCTGAATGAGCAACCAGGACGGTTTTTTCACCATATGGTGGTCGCTATCCAGTATGGTGCAAATATG
The DNA here is from genome assembly GCA_905332985.1 of Mimas tiliae. Lineage (NCBI taxonomy): Eukaryota > Metazoa > Arthropoda > Insecta > Lepidoptera > Sphingidae > Mimas > Mimas tiliae. The sequence continues at coordinate 3,153,871 of HG995249.1, forward strand.
ATCAGGTATCTTTCCAGTTTGTTTATTATTGTGATATGTGAGTTTTGGGTAAGAAAATATATTTATTTATACACATTCAAGCCTGTAATCCCCGAAGGGGTAAGCAGAGGTGTAACCAGTTCACCCATATTTCGCCGAGCGTATCTCCGTCCCATGATGTGATAGGGGGCGAATCTATCGCACACACCGGGCACATACAGTTTTCGGGCTGATACTGAGCATTTCGTTATAGAAAAACACAATATCACTTCTACCCGGGGGTCGAAACCGAGACCTCAGTCGTAACACGTACGCATTACAACTGCGCCACCTTACTTATCTTCAGTTTATCTATGTAATTAAACACGGTGAATGTTTATTCAAGATTAAAACGGCATGTTCAAGTTAAAACAGTATTTACGACATGACTCAAGGAATGTCATTTCAACAGAATACGTCCAGGAATTTGATTTATTTGTTATTCGTCTGTGTTTTGTGAGAGAATTCAGAACTGTGTTTGTTGGAGTATTAACATTTTATAGCTATTTGAATACGTTACTAAGTGAGTTGTGGTGTTTGTGAGTTTAATATATTTATTGACGCATACACGCGCAGTCACGTGCTACTTTATATATTTTTATTTATTGTATTTAAATTCGATCTGATCTAACCAATACGAATACAATATTGATTTATTCACATAAATATTTTTTTTTTTTTTTCATAAATCAATCCGAGTAGAATCAATTTATTATAATACATGAAATGTACTTATTTTTTAAAGATATAATTTTAAGTATTTTTGTAACAAAAGATTAGTTTATATGTAAAATAAAATCTAATAATTAGTTTAAAATTATCTATACGTTAAACCCCTTAAAAGCATTATGTTTAAAATAGCTATTTGAAAACTTTTATTCAAGATTTAGTATAAATCTAATCATCTATTAGCAAAAGCATGATAGTGTAAAGTATGGTATTTTGCACACAATTATGAGAGAATTAACTTCGATGGCAAAAAATAAAAATATACGAAAATTATTTTGTGTTGTAGCGAAAGATGCATTATAATTGTTTTAATGAATTAAATCAAATTAATACGTGGTTGGTTGGGAAACAACAGTTACGGTGAAGCAACTGTAAAAAAATAACTTTAGTATTGTTTTGAATGTTTATAATAGCTACTGTAGAAAAATATAATATACTAGCTGTCCCGCGCGGTTTCACCCGCAACTACAGCAGCACCTTTTACCGGGTCCAATTGTGAATGTAAACCATCTAGGGCGCCACCCAAACGCATACAAAAAAAATCGTTCAAATCGGTCCAGCCGTTTAGGAGGAGTTCAGTCACATATACACGTACAGTAGAATTATATATATAAAGATATTATAAAAACAATTAAAAAAAAATTATACATGGTAAAAACTGTTGCTGACATCGGTATCAGGATCTACTGTCTCATAACAGCCAAACATGGAACAATTTTTTGCGTATCAAAAACTTGGTCCAACGCGAGGACCGAACGTGCGACTTTTCGTTTCATTGCCCGCTACATATTTGCTATGTCACGAAGGTGAGCTAGTATCAATGATGGTTTGATTGAAACCATTATAGATTGGAATGTCGATGACTATAGCGCCCCTTACCTAGGGTTTTACGTTTTAAGCTTAGGTTGATTGGAGTGTAATGACCGTTCTCTATATAAAGATAGATTTGCTTACAATCAATTGTGTTTTGACATATCTTCCATAAATAATGTGTCGAAATTTTGCCCGCCCATGTACGCCCACAATACAAAAAGAATTATGGGCGCGTTGCCGACATTAAAGGAAAGGGATAATTAAGGGAATGGGAGGGGGATTTGGGCCGGATATTTCACTCACCGTACGAAACGCAGCAGCAAACTGCTACTTTACGTCGGTTTTCTGTGAGACAGTGGTAATGACCCGGACGAGCCGGCCCATTCATGCTGTAGACAACACTGTCTACAGCGTGGCTCTACCACTCAAAATAACGTTTCTAATTGATGTCGTAGTTTCTAATGGTTAGGTTATATAAATAGAAATGAAGTGTGAATATAATATCTGGCAACTGATCAAGGTCTGGCAGAGGCCTTGTAGCTCTTCACGAGGACGCTTGTACCGAACATCCGATAATATTGATCGATTGACTGCCAGTGACGAGGATGATTAAAGTAGGCATGCCTCTTTTTATTAGACTTGTACATACGCACTCACGCCTGTAATCCCCGAAGGGGTAGGCAGAGGTGTAACCAGTACACCCACATCTACCCGAGAGTGACTCAGCCCGTCTAGTAGTATACCTACATTCAAGTCTATGGTTGCTATCAGTGTCTCACAGGAAACTGACGTTATGTAGCAGCTTGCTGGTGCGTTTCGTACGATGAATGAAATATCCTAAAGCCCAAATCTTATTCCCCTTCCCAATCCCTCATCCCTTTCCTGTAAATTAAGTGATTGGGAAGGAGAGGGGGATTTGGGTCTCCAGAAACGCAGTAGCAAGCTGCTTTACGTCGGATTTCTGTGAGACAGTAGTAACGACCCATCCAAGCCGGCCCGTTCATGCTGTGGAAAAAACTGTCTACAGCGTGGCTCTATCACTCAAAGTTTTCTGTTATATCTCATATCTCGTATGAGAAACTTCTTCAACCTGAATGAGGCTTAATGGCGGAACTGGGTGTGTAAATATATGTAGAAATCAGAATCAGACTGAGTTTCATGACTTAGAACACGCAACATGTCACTTTTTGGGCTAATCGATTGATATGATGTTCTGACTTCTGACGTAAATCTTGTGACGTCAGTGTCACGTGACTCGATGTTGTTTTTATTTGGAAATGTAATCTGTCAATGCCACGTGTTTAATCGAATTAATGCTCGATAAACAAACGCGGATTATGTGATAGTTTATCTGTTTATGTTTAGGCAAAATTGTACAGTTGAAGGATAATTTAAAGTATCGTTGAGTCATGTAACTTTCTGACTACCCGAATGCCTCGGTGGCGTAGTTGTAATGCTTACAACCGCTGTGCTGAGGTCTTGAGTTCGATCGCCCAGTCGGGTAAAAGTGATATTAGGGTTTTCTATTACGATATGCTCAGTATCAGCCCGGAGTCTTGAATTGTGCCCGGTATGGCAAGAGGCTGGCCCCCTATCACATCTTGGGACGGAAATAAGCTCGGCGAAATGTGGGTATGCTTCCACGATATGGTTACACCTCTGCCTACTCCTTCGGGGATTACAAGCGTAAGTGCTTGGCACTGTTGGCGTAATTTTGCTTGGCGGCAGAAATAGACAAAGCGGTGATATTAACCCAGACTGCCTCCGCATACGAGGGACCTCACCTGTAATGATTTGTATGTGTGATTTTTTCGCTCAAGCGCTCAGATGTTAACTATAACTTAAACTAATTATATGATCGGCGAACCGTCGCGACACGTCGGTGTACTAGTTACACCTCCGTCTACCCCTTCAAGGATGCAAGCGTGAGCTATGTAGAACAAGAGGAAGTTTCACATACCTATGATTTTCTCTTCTTCCATCTGCCCTCATCCCACTCGCAGTGGGGTCGGCAATCGCAACAGGCTTTTTAACACGTTACAGAAAGATTTCGCTTCTAGTTTATGAACAGCCGCATGTCTGACGTCAACCTCTCTGGCGAGAAAACACCCAGACGTGAAACAAATCTGTGAATCACACAAACATTTGTCTCGGTTCTGCAATTAGACGCGCGGCCTCTCGCTTCACAGCCGGCTACTTACACACCTACTATCACATACCTATGTTTTGATATGTAAATATATCGGATCAGACCAAAGACTAGAGTAATGTATACTACTAGACGGGCTGTTTAGAAGTTCAATTCCGTCATATAACGCGCGAGTTTGACAGCTCACAGACAGGGAGTGCGAGAGAGGTTCTAGACTCTAGTTGAGACTAAGCGAGATGGTAATATTGAGTTACGTTCAATTGACCGCAACTTATTGGTACTATTTCTATGTACCGCGCAGCTTGTCTAGTAGCATACATCAAAGTCTTTGGATCAGAAAATTAGATTCTGTTTACACACTGTAAAACAATCAATCACGTGGCGGTAAAAATAACAGTGTTATCGTATCACAAGTGCTGCGATGTAAATGGGTCATATTGTTTCCCTTCCGTCCGTCCAGACTGGCAGATGATACGCCGTGTGGGGGAGAGTGGCGCATTCCACTTGATAACTACCTACTTACAGTTTGTTTGTATTTTACGCCGGGCGTAGTGATTATTTATTTATTTAAGGTATATTCCACAGCACAATGTATACAACACTCATTCTTTACCACTGCAAAAGCTAAATTCCAATACATGCGCCAGTTAAAGATAAATACAACATTTCAATTAAACATTGCTAGCGACACATAGCAGCAAAATTCAATAACCCTTCCTTGGCAGTCGGGTAAAACATATTAAAAAATTATAAAATAAAACGAGGTTATACCTAGTTAATTAGTAAAAATTTTAAGTCCAGCAGTTATTTTATGCTTAAAACTCTTGAGGGACTCAAAGAATACATAATATTATTGGTGTAACCCGAGAACCCGAACCCCGATCGAACCCGAGACCTCAGGACAGCAGTCGTACCGCGTAAGCATTACAACTGCGCCACTGAGGATGTCTTATGAACTTAATATTGGTTTAGTAATTTCTTAATATCTACTCGAGACATGAAGCCATTCCAAAAAGTAGCTAATGCCACTGAATCTGATTAAGTGGTTTAATCGCCACTCTTAAACTTGGGCAATGTCAGAACCGCAACAACAATGACAAAAAATATAGTGATTTCTTATGTTTACGCGAATATTACACATTGAAAGTAAACTATTTTATACGAACTAAAATTGAATTAAACCGCGATAAAATCCGTATAAACTAGTTTTATTTCATTGACAAAAAATATGTTACGTCACAATGACTGACTTCAGTTAAATTCGCTTTGACATCTTCCGGTAGCCCCACTGAACGCAACAACAAAGCTGACAGTGATACCATCCCGGTCGAGATGGCCTATTGATGCTGATTTTTAGAGTGGTAGAGTCACGAATGGGCCGGCTCGTCCGGGTCGTTACCACTGTCTCACAGAAAACTGGCGTAAAGTAGCAGCTTGCTGCTGCGTTTTGTACGGTGAGTGAGATATCCGGAGGCCCAAACCCCCTCCCCTTCCCAATCTCTTAATTATCCCTTTCTTTAAGGTCGGCAACGCATCCATAATTCTTTAAGTACTGTGGGTGTACATGGGCGGTGGAGATCACTTACCATCAGGTGAACCACTTCCTCGTTAGCCGGCCTATGCGATAAAAAAATAAATATAAAACAAAACGACACACAAAAAAAACTTACAAGAAAGTCGTACGTCGCGCCTCTATCGCATTTAAACGGTGGCGCTAGAGTCACCGCGGTACAAATACTCTCCGCTTAATTACTATGCAATATCATAAATCATAATAATCCATTTGTCATAATTTTATTATAAACATTAATATTATTATGAACTATAGAGGTTTTCCTTATGTCAGTTATATTAATACAAACCCGGATTTAAGTGAGTTGTGGTAAGCACAAATTGTGTGTCAGCAATCAAAATTGTATTATGCTGTGTTTAATGTACCTTTTACGATTTTAAGGAAATGTGTTTAATGTCCTTCAAATCGAAACAACAATGCTTACACACTGCTCTTAGCAGAAATAGATGAAACTGTTGTAACCAACCCAGACGGCCACTCGCAAATGAGGGACCAAGCACCTAGTAGATATAATGTTTACCTACATTTTGGGACAGGTATGATAATTATACCTTAGTTTTTCATTGTAATTTACTTAGAAATGTTGACTGATTAAAAACCTAATATAGACCGATCAGGTACTAGCGTAGAGACTGTCCTTCTATCAATTATTCTACGATTGATACATCGTCTATCGTTGGTCTACACAATTTTTTAGGTGAAAACTTCTTTAGCCGCGTTGGGCACTTTTTGATAGGGGAAAATCTTATGGGTTCGCGTCACCTACATGCTCATGACGCGCAGCGGCCGTGTGCTGTGCGCGTTAGACACTTTGTTGGATGGGTGAAATCTCGTGCGTTCGCGTCACCGACATGCTTATAGCAGTATATCTGTAGCTATACAGCTGATGTATTGTGCAACATTAGTGTTGTGTATATCTTATAAGTGAAATTGACTGGATTTAGTGAAAAGTTCAATGTGTATATACTGTGCATTGTTGAAATAGTGTTTTTGTTTGATTATTATTTGAATCGTTTAATTGTAGAATCATTGTTCAGTACAATAGTGAGTACTAAAACCATATAAACATGCATATAATTGTTGCTCGGAGTGTCAATAGTTGTGAAAACCAGATTGATGTTGATAATTTTAATTTAAACATTATGAATTTTCAAATTTGAATACTAAAAGTTCTAAGTTTTCACTTCTATAGGCAGTCTCTACAACTGCCAATTTTTTTTTTGACCGCACTGCACTTTCTCTTTAACGTGCCAGGATAAAAGAGAGCTCTAAGCACGATTAATATATTGAACTAAGCGATAACCCAATGACGTCAATAAATTTCCCAATTTAATAGTATGGTACTGGGTTGGATAAGGATAACAGATCATCTATGTTTTTTACATAACAAATATTTATATCAAGACGTCGAATCACCCGATTACTGATCTAAAAGGACAATTAACAAAATTAAACAGTAATTTAGAACTGACCGCCACTTTTTCCATTAAGAAGCCATCCCGGTAAACAAATAAAAAACGCTTTGACATCGACCAAGCTGCGGAAAGAGCCAGACATTTATTATACAAACGGCGTTTTAACTTTAATTAAAAAAGTCTGTGATGGAATTTTATTTTAATCGCATTTACATTGTTGGTAATTAACGGATTACACGGATCGATTTGTTTTGTTCCGTCGTTAACATAAACAAGATATATTAAAGAGGCTTGTAAATTGGCTATAAAAATTGAATCTTGCTGGAAATATTGCTCAGAACTTTAGTTTTGAAATATTGCCAGAATCTTGCAATGCTATTGTGCAACACCTTGCAATTTAGCCCCCTAGACATCGAACGCGGTGTACCTATATCCTAACTGATCTTATAAATGCGAAAGTGAGTTTGGTACGCTTTCACGCCTAAATGTTGGTACAGAGATAGATGGGGGGGGGGGGGGTGTTGTCACTTATAGGCTTCATTTTATCCCGGTTATAAGCTAATTTTTTTATCCCGGAAAAAGCTGTTCAAGCGGGCGGATTCGCTTAGTTTTTGGCGCTAAATCAAAACAGACCAATCATGTACATAGAATTGGACACTTGGCAAAGAGCATACTTAAGTGTTGCTTGTGAATTCGGGCCTTAGACTTTATAAGGATGATTTGGTTGTGTTTGTCTTTATTGTTGGCGAAGTTTGGTTAAGTGGGCGTGTTTCACGAGTGGTACCAAAATGTTGCTTGATCACTATTACGTTGTCAGATTCAGTCAGAAAGTGTTCGAATTCAAGTGATGCTACGATGGACGCCATATATTTCACAATTGTATGCATACGTTTGCGTCATTTGGTCCGATCATTGGTCATTGATTTGCAGTACGGCTGACAGTATTTGACTGCCTCGGTGGCGCAGTTGTAATGCGTATGCATTACGACTGAGGCTGATTTTGAGGTCTCAGGTTCGATCCCCGGGTCGGGCAACAGTGATATTGGGTTTTTCTATTTCCAAATGCTCAGTCATCAGTTCGGAGTCTGGAATTGTGGCCGGTATGGCGATAAGCTCGCCCCCTATCACATCGTGGGACGGAGATACGCTCGGTGAAATGTGGGTGTACTGGTTACACCTCTGCTTACCCCTTAGAGGATTACAGGCGTAAGTGTGTATGTAGTACGACTCAGTCCGTCCTGCGGCATATAGTTGAATTTATCTTATTTTTTTTTGTATCATGCCTGTACGTTATATCGGTCCAACAATGAACACATTTCTTTATTTATTTTTACACATATCGCGGCTCTATAAACTGTTTTTCTTCATAGCTCAATTCCATCTCGCTAATGATATACGAAAATGCACTCTCTTACGTCATTTGCTTTCAGATTTCGACTATCACCGGTTTTACTATTCTAAACTCATCCAAAGTTTATTTGGAAAATAAACTAAAAAAATTCATTCACAAAAAACAGAAAGATTTCTCGATGTATTTAAACGCATGTTTACACTGACAGATGGTGATAAAACTGGACCACTTGGCCACGTCTCGAGATTATGATTCCTTTGGACAATGTCCAATGCGACTGTTTCTATAGAAATAATTGAAATGGAAAAACGTAGGTTTTCGTTTGGAGTCAAAACAAGACAATTTGGCTGAGGAATTATTTACGGAAATTATACTATAACGTAAAGTTGACAGCCTCCGTAGTGGGCGAGTAGCCGGCTATGAAGCGAGAGGCTGCGGGTTCGATTCCTGCACCGACAGACATTTTTGGTTCGGGTTTGGGTGTTTTCCCCCCAGAGAGGTTGACGTCAGGCCGACGGCCGATCGTGAAAACTACTACTAAAACTTTTCTGTAACATGTGTTCTAAGCATGTTGCACCGACCCCACTGCGAGTGGGATAAAGGTAGGTGGAAGATGAAGATACTATAACGTAAAGAATAATATAGTGTTACGTTTTTCTACCTGCCGGTATACCGACTTGGTGCCAGGGTCCGCCTTCCTACTAAGACGCTTCCACTTCGCCCGATTTTGATCTTTGTGAGACCATAGGCAATCATGCGTCACTTTTTTTATTAGCTTTAACTGACGAGACGAGCAGGTCGCTCGTCTGATAAGCGCCTGCCCATAAACAGAAGAAACACCAATCAGAACTTCGAATTATGAAGTACTGCATGACACTGAACTGCGCTCGTCACCCTGAGACATAAGGTGTTAATTTTCATAATGGCCAGTAATTTCACTGGCTTCAATGACCTTCAAACCTAAACACAATAGTGTTAACTGCTTGGCGGCAGAAATAGACAAAGCGGTGGTACCTACCCAGACGGCCTCTCATATACAAAGGACCTACCACCTAGTAAAATAGGTGAGGGATGGGAAGGGCAAGGGGATTCGGGTCTCCGGATATCTCACTCACCGTACAAAACGCAATAGCAAGTTTGCTACTTTACGTCGGTTTTCTGTGAGACAGTGGTAATAACCCGGATGAGCCGGCCCATTCGTGCTGTAGACAAAAATGTCTACAGCGTGCCTCTACCACTCAAAAAATGTTAATAATAACGCCGCTAATGTTATCTAATTCTATGTATTAGATATATTTTTTGTCGGTGGTTAATTAAACTGTAACTGACGTGTTTTTTGTTTAAGCTAGATGCAAAAACTAATGGTACGATTGAAATTTTATTTATGAAATTAGGCACACAAATAGAGCTGGAGCGGTAGCGGGTTTGATATTTTTATGGAGGAAAATGTTGTTTTTTATCAGAGTGAATGACGAGACGAGCAGGTTGCTCGCTTGATGGTTAACGTCACGCTTGCCCATAAACAAGTCATAGCAATCGGAAGTATGAATTAAGAAAGCACTGAGTTCTTCACCCCGAGGCATAAGTTATTAGATCTCATAATGCCCACTCACAATGTCCTTCAAACCGAAACACAACAATGCTTTCACACTGCTGCTTGACTACAGAAATAGGAAAAGCAGTGCCACCAACCCTGACGATCTCTCGCATAAAAGGGACTTACCACCTATTAAAATTGCCTTTTCATAAATCCGTTTTTTTTTACTGGACTAAGGGCTTTGCCCATGTTTTTCCACAAAACATAAAATAAAAAAAAAACTTAAAGTCCGACGAATATGAGACATATCTCACTTTCTTCCCTTGGTATCGGTCTCGACCCCATACCCCCAGCGGTTTCGGAGGAGATAGCGTGACAAACTTTTGCCAGCGGCGACGGCGGCGCCAGTTACTTTTTTTTAGAATAGAGAGATAACGAAAAACCACTACTTGGCTAACTTTAGAAAGGCAGTATGGGTTGGCTAAACCTCTACTTCTCCGTGGCATAGACGACGAGTAGCCGGGTGTGAATCGAGAGGCCGCGGTTTTAAACTCAATACAACAACGTTTGTGTGATACGCAAATATTTGTTTTTAAATCTTTCAAACTCCATACTTAGACAAATGTTTGTGTGATACGCAAATATTTGTTTTAAATCTGGGTGTTGTGAGACCGAAAGTCTCCCGTAGTTACTGACATCCAGGACACAAAATATTTTATCTTACCGTGGAGTCAGGACTATATTATTTATTTATTTTTTATTTTATACTACCTTGGACTATGTGTGTGACTGTGGAGTGTTTATTCATATATTTTTCTCTGTACCTAGATTTATTAATCCCACAAGAACGTTCAATCATTTCTGTACCCAACTGGATAGAGACCACCGTAAACAGGTGCAATGGAAACGCGTTCCAAGGTCGGCCAGTTTATATCCAGTAACTTCGAGCCGGCATAATTCTGCCGACTGTCCGAGGGACGCAATGTCTTTGGACAGTCGACATTATATTTGGACTGCCTCGGTGACGCAGTTGTAATGCGTACGCGTTACGATTGAGGCTTACGCTGAGGTCTCGGGTTCAATTCCCGAGTCGGGTAAAAGCGATATTAGGTTTTCTATTACGAAAAATCTCATTGTCAGCCCGGTGTCTGGAATTTATGCCCGGTATGGTGATACGCTAGCCCCCTATCACATCGTGGGACGGTGATACGCTCGGCGAAATGTGAGTGTACTGGTTGCACCTCTGCCTACCCTTTCGGGAATTACAGGCGTGAGTGCGTATGTATGTATGCACTGTACTTAACATTAGGGGCCAGAGTCTGCTATTACAATAGGGTAGTTGACTAGTTTTTTTTTATTATTTAAATCAATAAGTTACTTTACTCAAAATATATGGCAGAAAGAATTTTATAAATCGGACCAAAAATAAATAAGTTAGAAGCCATTCAAATCCTGTGGAAGGGGTAATTGTCAAATGACAGACGATGCAACCATTGACGTCACTGTGTAAAATGTTCATTATGGTGCACGCGTGCAAGCGAGATAGTGAGATATCCCCACTACGCACCCACTTTTCTTCATACCAACATTTAAAGTCATAACTGCGGGCACATTTCTGAACCAATTTATATTGTGTTTTAATAAAAGGGTTTCTTTTGCGTGTCATTTTCTGTTGCTTATAAAATAATGTATAAAATTCAATATAGGAAACTACCCTATTGTCTTACAATGGTCGATCAGTGGCTTCGTAATTGTTTTGACAGTTTTGGTAATCTACTAATTCAATGGCGCCATTGTGGCGTCATTATAGTTTTAGTAGCGTACCAATGAAAAAGTTACATTTGGTCACCGTTCTAGTTTCAGTGCCCTTTGCTGAAATACTCGTTACTTGTCCTAAGAAGGTAACTTGTTCTTTAAAATATGAGCACTTTTTAGGGATAAGTTTGAGATTAAGACCCCGAATTGTCGAAAGCACACGTTCAAGATTTCTTAGATGTTCCTCAAATGTTTCTGAGTGGTAGAGCCACGCTGTAGACACTTTTGTCTACAGCATGTAAGGCCAGCTCGTCCGGGTCATTACCACTGTCTCACAGAAAACCGGCGTAAAGTAGCAGCTTGCTGCTGCGTTTCGTACGGTGAGTGAGATATCCGGTGGCCCAAACCCCCTCCCCTTCCCAATACCTTAATTATCCCTTTCCGTTAAGGTCGGCAACGCACCCATGATTCTTTTGGTATTGTGGGCGTACATGGGCGGTGGAGACCCACTTGCTCGTTTTCCGGCCTATGTCATAAAAATGTGCGGCCCACAATGATAATGTAATCTAGGTAGACATGACAGGTGTCATCGATGAGTCACAATGTGAATTTGTAAATTACGAACTTTTGTCACAATGCTAATAGAATTGTAGGGATATGATTGTCATAATGACTACTCACTTGAGTTAGCAGACTCGGACCTCAGGTCTAGTATAGTTAGTCACTTTACCGAGCCAAAATAAAGAAAAGTACAACCATAAAAAATGGCAACGACAAAACAACATGAGTTCGGAATCTCAATCGTTTTGGCGTACGCCCAAACATAAGTGGATTACTACAAAATGTTAATATTACGTAAACGTATGTTACCGGCCTTGTGGTAGACAGAGTTAGATGTATTTATACCGCTCTATTACTTCCTGAACCTTATTAATGTTTAGGCTTCGTGCCAACGTATAAAGGACAATACTGTTTTTTTCGTTGAATAAATGTAATCAGAATATACTAATGTAATAACCTATGCTAAAGATATATTTACCTACTCACTTGTGGATTTATTATACATACATGGTTTAAACTGCCTCATTATTCTTTACCAGCGTGTGTCTGTATAACTGACTGCGTCGGTGGCGCAGTTGTAATGCGTATGCGTTACGATTGAGGCTAACGCTGAGGTCTCGGGTTCGATCCCCGGGTCGGGTAAAGTGGTATTGGGTTTTTCTATTACGAAATGCTCAGTATCAGCCCGGAGTCTGGAATTTGTGCCCAGTATGGCAATAGGCTGGCCCCCTATCACATTGTGGGACGGAGATACGCTCGGCGAAATGTGGGTGTACTGGTTACACCTCTGCCTACCCCTTCGGGGATTACAGGCGTGAGTGCGTACGTATATGTGTCTGTATAAATATATGATTTTCCTGGGTTTATGGTCGATATGGTGAAATGCTTTCCATTACACAATTAAACCATTTATTTTTTCTACACACAAAATCAACTAAACAAAAGAATGCTGTATCGATGGCGCAGTTGTAATGTTTACTTGGTACGATTGCTGTACTGAGGTCTCGGAATTGTAAAAGGTAAAAGTGATGTTGGGTTTTTCTATTATGAAATTCTCAGTATCAGGCCGAAGTTTGGCTCTGTGCCCGCTATGGCGATAGACTCACCCTATCACATCATGGAATGAAAATAAGCTCAGCGAAATGCAGGTGTACTGGTTACACCTCTGCATACCGCTTCGGGGATTAGAGACGTGAGTGCATATGTACATAAGAAATAATAAAAAGGATCCAGCTCAGTACCTATACGCTCACAAAATTATTTTCATCTGTATCCCACTGTCGCGTCGCGTCATCATAGTAGAACAATTGATACGAGAATGGGATCCCTGGCATTAAGCCGAGATAACGCCGGTCAGAAATACATACACACTCACGCCTGTAATCACCGAAGGGATTGGCAGAGATGTAACCAGTACACACCCACATTTCGCTGAGCGTATCTCCGTCCCACGATTTGATAGGTGGCGAGCCTATCGCCATACCGGGCACAAATTCCAGACTGACAGACCGGGCTAGAAAAACCCAATACCACTTTACCCGACCCGGGGATCGAACCCGAGACCTCAGCGTTGGCTTCAATCGTAACGCATACGCATTACAACTGCACCACCGAGGCAATCGGAAATAAAGAAAGATTTGTCATACTTTTACAATTTTCACACCTACTTTAAAATACGGTCCCGGACCTTCGCACCTCATCGACAATACGTATAGACCTCATTTAAATACCACCTACAAAGTAGGTAGTTCGAAATGACCTCTAACTTCAAGCATAATGTAACACATAACTGTACAGTAAGGTCAAGATTATGTTTGGTGATGATATTAACAGATTATCTAGTACGTGTATGAGAATTGTTTAATTTGTTTGTCAAAATTGTTTGAGATGACTTGTCGATGGTGCCCTTATACGTGTTTATTGGCTTTTTAACCAACGTTAAAAAATATAGAGTAGTATATAGTTAGTATAATATAGTTCTCATATAGTTTGTATTTTTGATGTGCTCACGGATAACTCTGGCCAATGGGCACCGATTTCGATGATTCCTTTTGTATTCGATAAAGTTTGCTTCGGTGGTGTACCCATTTAAATTTCAAGAAATAATTCCACCCCTAAACAACAAATAAAGTAAGGAACAAATGAACAAAAATCTTACAGTAAGGCTGACAATGGGCGGTCTTATCGCAAACGACGGTTTCTTCCAGACATCCTTAGATACTTATAAATTTAGGTACTTTTATCCGAGTAACGGATACTAAATTCGCACTATGTAAAATATTGTTACGGAGAAAAATGTTAAGTGTATTTATTTATTGTATAGGGCATGCCCCCCTAAGGTACAGATAAACCTAATCTTGCAAGCGGAGCTGCGGACAAGGGCTAGTTTTAAAACATAAGCGTTATAAATCCTACACGTCCAATACAAAATAAGTATCTGCAACTTTTTAATGACTGAACTGCTTGTCTACTTTTGAAATACGATTTCAATATGAAGACAATTTTACAGCAATTTCGCTCATTTTCATATTCTCGAGTATTCTTTTAATTGCAGAAGTTTATGGCAAGAATATTTTGACGAAAGATTTAGTACCGTACTATCCAGCCTCAAGTTCCTAAGTATCTATGGTTTGATAATAATGGTACGAACCGGAAAATGGTTGTTACAGCCCTTAGACTACGTTCTGCACACATTCCAGCAAATAGATTTGCATTTTTGATGAAACAAGTTCCGTCTCCCAATTGTTCTGAATGTGGGACTTTAGAAGATGCCCAATATATTTTGATGGAATGTGTGCGAAACGAGAATTATAGGAGATTATGTTTTGGTCAAAAAAAAAACTGTGATGTTGGTTTCTGTAATTGTATTTTACGCCTGTCCTCTGTCTGAGTAAGCTAGGAAAATTTATAGTTTACCGGTATTAGGATTAGTAAAGTAATTTATTTCATATGTACCTTTAATTTTGTTATACCGACTCTGAATGTATATTTTTGTTTTTCCAATTAGACGATATGGTCGCTAAGCGGCAAAGTCTAAAATATAATTAAAAAAATCTTTTAATGCGACGGTGGCGCCAATAGGTTAGCGGGATTAAAAATAATTAATAACTATTATTTTAATAATTATTTTTAGAGCGGTGTTTTACAAACTGTGTATCGTTTTTTTGACATCAACAGGCATCCCATTGCAGACCACACGCGGCTAACTTCACAGTAAACGATCTTATCAAAATCCAATCCGAAGCCGATTTTAAATTCCATAGTTGTGCTTTTATTGAGATCTGAATCGTAATATCATTGGCCATGGAATTGCATTCATATTACTTTAAAGAGTAACCAACACGTTTTCTTCAAACATGACTAAGAACCACCTCGATTAAACAAATTTTCTAAAAAAAAACCGCATTCAAATAGATTCATTCGTTTAGGTGCTACAATGCCACAGTCAGTTCAAACACACTCACACGCCCACAGACGGACAAAGCGTTAATATATAACACCCCTCTTTTTGCCAGGGGTTAAAAATATTATGAATTAATGAACGCAATGTCTGGAACAACGAGTAAATCTGTAAATGGAGTCTGTAATCCCAGAGGATCAAGTCCGTCGCGTTCGCTATTAAATTGTAAATAAACCATTTGTCAGTAATCCGCAGTACGTGTCTACTTCTGTTTGTTTTAACGATACAATTGTAAGAAAAAATATGATGTTTATAAACCTTGACAAAAAAGAGGAATATTTTAAATTTGATCTTTGTGTGTGACATCGTAGCACCTTTTTAAAAGGCCGGCAAACGATCAAGTGTGTCACCTGATGGTATCTCCACCGCCCATATACACCCATAGTAACAGAAGAATTATTGACGCGTTGTCGACCTTAAAGAAATAATTAAAGATTTGAGAAGGGGAATTTGTGCCTCCTTTGCACTCATTGTGCGAAACGCAACAACAAACTAACAGTAGAGACGGTGCTAACAATCCGGTTGAGCTGGCCCATTCATGCTGTGGACATAATTGTCTACAGCATGGCTCTACCACTTTCAAACCAACTAAGCAAATCAACAGATTTGAGCGGAGTTTTTTTAATTGGAAACTACGTACATCCGTATCCGAGAGGCCGTTGGCTGCCGGAGCAGGTCTCTCGGTTGATGGTAAGCGCCACGCCTGCCCATAAACAAAAGCAACACCTCACAGATCTTTGAATTATATACCACTAGACTGCGCTCGTCACCCCGAGACATTAGATATTAAGTCTCATAATGCCCAGTAATTTTACTGGCTTCAATGTCCTTCAAACCGAAACACATGCTACTTGGCGGAAATGGACAAAGCAGTGGTACTAACACACACGGCGTCTTGCATACGAGAGGCCTACAGCAACGAGAATCCCCATACCTATCATTGAAAATTGGCAATGGACCCACGACTCTCGAGTGTTCAGGAGTTATGTTGAACAATTACCGTGAGCCATTTGGACATTTCGGTACTCTACCTTCTGCGATATAAAAAAAAAACTAGGGAATCAATGCAATTCTTCCACATACCCTTATCCTACTCGCAATGGCGTCGGCGCAACATGCTTTTTAACACATGTTACCGAATGATTTGGCTTGTAGTTTTTACGTCCGGCAGCCTGCCTGACGTCGACCCCTCTGGGCAGTCTCATTCAGTGCAATTATTATACGAAATTGAACACAAATCAAATTGTAAAAACAAGTATTTTAACACATTAATTGCATAAGTAGTTACCGTAAATAACATTGTAGTATAATTTTTGCAAACACACGCGATTTTTTTTCGGTATACCAATTTGTATGTATATAATTATATGATTATGTTCGCGTGACGTGTCAAGTTATCGTAGAGCAAACTTAATAACTAACTCGGAATGGGTGCGTTTAGGTTTCGTATAATTATTTTGTTGGAGGATCCCGTTATTTTTGTTCATTCGCGCTCACGCCTGAAATCCCCGAAGGGGTAGGCAGAGGTGTAACCAGTACACCCACATTTCGCCGAGCGTATCTCCGTCCCACGATGTGATAGGGGGCGATCCTATCGCCATACCGGGCACAAATTCCAGAGTCCGGGCTGATACTGAGCATTTCGTAATAGAAAAACCCAATACCACTTTACCCGACCCGGGGATCGAACCTGAGACCTCAGCACAGCAGTCGTACCTCGTACGCATTAAATTTACGCCACCGAGGCAGTCCAGGCAAGCTAATGTGTAAATGAAAAATAAAACCTTCATCATACTAATATGATTTTTTTCTTATTGTAAACAGATGGGAGCAGGCGCGACCGGGCCTGGCGGTCGTCGCGCACTAGAGCTGATCCTCAGCGGCGGGCTGAAGTCCCTGGCGCGGCCGGCCAAACCGGTCCGCCGGGCGGCCTCCAGGGACTCGGTGCTGTCCCAACCGCAACCGCTACTTGAAGGTAATGCTATACACATACACACAATAGGGTAGTCGACTAGATTTTTTTTATTATTTGAATCAATAAGTTACATTACTCAAAATATATTGCAGAAAGAATTTTATAAATCGGACCAAAAATAATAAGTTAAAAGCCATTCAAATCCTGTAGAGGGGGTAATTGTCAAATGACAGACGACGCAAACTTTGACGTCACTGTGTAAAATGTTCATTATGATGCACGCGTGCGAGATAGTGAGATATCCCTACTACGCACCCACTTTTCCTCATACCAACATTTAATGTCATAACTGCGGGCACATTTCTGAACCAATTTTGTTTGTGTTTTAATAAAAGGGTTTCGTTTGCGTATCATTTTCTGTTGCAAAAAAATAATGTATAAAATTCAATATAGGAAACTACCCTATGCTTCAGAACTTCTTTTACATATTGGAGCGTGTGTATAACAACGCAGACTGAACGATTTATGCGAAGATATAAAAGTAGCTGATCAATGGTAATAACTACAATACAGATAAGATACTGGATAGTACATTTGTTGATTTAAAGCTGTTTGTTACATAGCCATATCAACATATTTTTAATCATTTTCAACACAAACACAGTATTACTATAGACGTGTTTAACGCTTACATATAAAACGAGGGTTTTATATAAAAAAATATCATTGTTTATCGTCGAGTGGATAGCCTTTTATTAACAAATTCAAGGTGGATGCACACAGGCTTAGTACTTACGTACGTCATAGCGACAGGCGTAATTTAAGAATTATAGCTTCCATCGACGGCCATCTTTAAATGTAAATTGTTCTTATTTTGAATTAATGGTCGGTTATAAAGCTTTCATGTAGTTTTTTTAAAAAACAGGATGTTTCTTCGTCTTGTATCAATTTGTTTCTTTTTTGGTGGGTAATGAATTTTTAATGATCGAATATGGCTTTTCTTTTCTTGTTTTTAATAGGAAAAATATTCGCGGAGTTTATGATTTTACTGTATGTCGCTTCATTTAATTCATACTTTTCTTTCTGTGTGGCGCCTTCTCGTACCATAGATTTGACTATATTTGGCATTCATTATATGGAGCGACCCGCCGTCTGATCCCCACATCCCGCAACGGACTTACGAGTACTTATATTATAAACGCGAAAGTAACTCTTCCTATTTATCTGTTATATTTTCACGGCTGAACGGATTTTAATGAAATTTGGCAAGGAGATAGATTATATCCTGAGAAAGGACATAGGGTACTTTTTGTCCCGGAAAAAGACATTCACGCGGGCTGAGACGCTAGCAAATGCTAGTTGTTTATATATCATAACAGAAATAAAACCGACAAAAAGAGTTGACCATAAAAATAACCAATTTTGAGTCGGCGCTATTGCATTTGAATGGTCATTGATATAAGATAATGGCAGAAGGTGGACCCTGGTATTGAGGTGGGATAACGCCGCGCCAGGCAGAAAGAAGGTAGAAAACACCGACTCAACTGCCTGGCGTTTCCCGGTTTAATGACAGGGTTCGCCTACCCTCATAGATTCGAGGATATGTGGTATTATGTGGGGCGTGGACTAAGACCTAACCCCTCTCATTCTTGGAGTAGGCCCGTGCCCAGCAGTAGAACGCCTTTTGTACAGGGCTGGTAATTTTATTTATTATTATTATACTATACATTTTAAAGAAATGTCCTGGTTCACGTTCCTAGATTCCACTAGCTGTATCTCTAGGTATTATTTTTAAAGTTATTTATGCCCCTCATTACTAACATCTGAATACGCGCCTGTCTTACATTTACACAGGGTCTTAAATCATCGTTATTATGGCCACTGACATCGTGCGGACGGCGTACTTGTCAACAAACACATTCATAATAACATTCCTGTCAGGTTCGATTCCGATGTTGACATAAGGCGCATACATATACGTTGTTTTCGTATAATTTATTCATCGTGACACGCTATTGAATGTTGGCGCAGTTATTTTTAAGTACATGTTGATTATTGACATAAGGATTGGATGTACAATCGCAAAAATACCACTATTTGTTTTGAATGTTAAGGATTCGTATTTTAATATTTATTCTACTAATATTAGAGATCCTCCATTTTAACCCGGTTAAAATCACAGATCTTTTTACTATCTAATCACCTGTATCTACCTGCTGGGTATTATAGGGTTCCTCCTTCACACCAACTTTTGTGGTTTTGTGCCAATATAAACCTTTGATTTCCCACTTTTCAGTCGGAATTCTTTCTACCAAATTTCTGTATTTTTAACCTTATAAAAAAGGAGTAGTGAGTCCGGTATAACCATCCCTCCACCCGCGTTGGAATTTCATTCTTAATATTTCAGAACACACAAAAGTTAATCTATTTCGAGTTCCATTACAATGCTGCCCAATTTTAGTTAATTAAATTCATTTTTATAAGGCTTTTACAATCAAGACACGATCAAATTCGTATTGTTTTTGGTTCGGGGAAAACACCAGTAAATTTGTCCAAATAACAGAGTCGGCCTGAGTAAACAGCTCAGTGAGAGATACCATTCAGGGACGGACTTGACAGAAGGATGGGGAGGTTGAGCCCTATAATAATATTATCAGCCGTATTTTTTAAAGCAGCGGGAAGCAAACGAGCGAGGTTACTTGACGGGTGGTTGTACTAGGTGCACCTCAGTCTACCCTTACGGGGATACAAGCGCGAGCTTCCGTTAAAAAATAAAACCGGTTCAAAAAACTAAAAAGCTAGAAATAAAAGTAAACAATTTTGAGTCAGTGCTATTTGAATGTATTGGTTGAAACAACTACTCAGAAACGTTTCTTTCGAGTCGGTTTTTTTTTTTTTTGTTAATGGTTTTTATTTTACTAGAATATTGAAATAATTATCACAATCTGGTGCATAAATGATAAAGTTTGAATCTTTCATCCCCAAATTCACCCCCTTGGGGATGAATTTCTTCTTGAAATGAAACTTTGATCTATACTATTTCAACGTTACATTATGCAAAAACATCATGCCTTTCCTTATTCATCAATAGTATTACTCGACTCTCAAATGGCCGAATCGGGTAAATTACTATGAATACAACATGGTTGTTGAAATGGGGCCGGTGTTGTGTTGCGGTCCACTACGTTACTGATTGCCAATTATTTCATTACAGCACTTTTGTTTTTATGTTCTGTTTTTAATTAAGAGTTCTGTGGATGATTTCATGGGTAAAGATGTATTTAATATCAATATATTAGACACTAGATGAGGAGTAACCGAGGAGTAAGAAACCGAAGTTCGCGGTTGGATTCCTACGATGGAAGAGTCGTTATTTGTAATGTTATTTCATTTGTCATTGCCAAGTTCTTTATGGATAGGACTATTGAAATTTGAAGATCGGTAATGTTACCGATCTTCATTATCATTATTCTGTCATAGGATTCTTATCTAAGATAGATACATATCTATCTTTCTAGATAAGATTCCTATGACAGAATAAATTGTTGATCCGAAAAAAAGTCGCGATGCATTGAGGTCTTCCTTTTTTGAAGTCGGTTCAAATTGATTAAAGATTTTAATAGTGTGGTTATTTAAAATACCCAAACTTTTTAATTTGTTTAATATATTGCTATTAGCTTATCTATACGCGATGATGGGAATTTTGGAAATGTTTTATATGGACGAAAAAATGATTTTCAAAACTTTCTTGTTTCTACCGTTACTTGAAAGTATGCTGCAGTCCACTGACACATTTTTTGTGTGTATTACAATTACAAATTAAATTATTTCTTAACGTGCTCCTTTCGTTTCGCTCAATAAATTATTACACAAAGGATTTCAGCATCTAGATAAATACAATGTAGTAAGATAAAGGCATAATTAGTTTTTCATAATTAACGACGAATTTAAACACATTACCTTCACTTTGTTGGAATGATGTAAAAAAATGCTTTTGTTTACTTTTCACATGACATAGAAAAAAAAGCTGTTATCACTCTCTCCATCGTATGTATTTTCTCAGAATAATGATTACATACATACATACATACGCACTCACGCCTGCACTCCCCGAAGGGGTAGGAAGAGGTGTAACTAGTACACCCACATTTCGCCGAGCGTATCTCCGTCCCACGATGTGATAGGGGGCGAGCCTATAGCCATACCGGGCACAAATTCCAGACTCTTGCCCGACCCGGGGATCGAACACGAGACCTCAGCGTTGGCCTCAATCGTAACGCGTACGCATTATACCGAGGCAGAATAATGATTAATAGAACATTTTCCATTATTTTAATTGTGGTATCGGGCCAATTTTGAGCTAAATCAGAAAATCCATTACGGTAGCGCCATTGTACGATGTCGCTTGTGACAACTTAAAATAGTGTTGTAAGAGAGGGATTCCCAACCTGGGGTCCGCGAAAATATCTTAGGGGATCGGCGGACAAAATTAAAATTATAAAATGACAATGGCGCGATCGAGCGTTTGATGGCCGCGTGCAGTGAAGACAAATCCGCATGGCGCGACGCACTGTAATGGGGCAAAAAAATCGTTGAATAGTTAATAAATAAATTAATTAGTTACTAAATTTTGTTAGTTAAAATAAGTTGTGTATGAACTTTAAGAAAATTATCCAAAGAATATACTTCAACAAATGGTGAAAATGTCCTCACCAACCAAACATGACACGTACGAGTATGTATGTCATTGGAAAGCTTTATTATGCCGGTTATTTGTTACTACAGCAGTTAAGTTGAATAATCGCGGGAAAGAAGATTTAAGTAGGTTAAACAAAAATTTATTAGTTACTTACCTATTAGGAGTATTTATGAAAAATAAAAAAAATCGGATCACGGTTAGTTAGGTGGCGCTAGGGGGTCCGCCCTTGAAATAGGTTGGGAAAGGCTGTTGTGAGCCATTGTAGTTTCGAATTATATGACATCTTTAGCAGTACAAAATTGCGGTTGCTAATACTAAAAAACAACGGTTATAGTTCTTTCACACTTATACGTCAATCTTATATTTACGGAACTTCATGACTACATATACATCCAAAGTGTCATTGTACGGTGCCTATCTGTTAATTTTTTTTAGCCCCGATATGTATCATTTCGAGGTAACACTATTTTTAACCGACTTCAAAAAAGAAGGAGTTTGATACCTTGTTTTTTTAATTAGACGAATGTCTGAATGACGAAACGAGCAGCTCGCTAGCCTCATAATGAAGCGCAACGCCTGCCCATAAACGGAAGCAATCATAAGGGATAATAATTAGCATTGAATACACACGTAACTTAAAAAGTGTGTGTTTTTTTTAATATAATTTTGAATCATAAAATGTGAAACAGGTGTGGTGAATTTTTGTAATCATAAATCAAGACTCATTAAACACTGCAAGATATCCACAAACAATTACAATTCTATAATAGCAGCTCAATGAGTTGGCAGTTAGCAACAAGACACGGTCCGTTGCACACCGAGCAACAATCGTGAGCGAACCTTGGATACTCTACATGCAATGTGGCTTGGTGCTGACTATATTATTGTCTGTTGCTATGGATTTAACGTCCCGCTATCCTACGACGAAACCCAATGGAGCGGAACAGCGGATTACCATTTTCAAAATTTAGTATTAAAATAACTGAAAATGGGAGATCCGTTCACTTTCTTTGTAGTATGGTGGCCTCTTAAAGGGCCAGCACAGACCAGACGGCACCTAATCGCTTATGACATAATTTCGCTATTACACAATAATAAATGCAGTAGAATAAATCATACGCACTCATACGCACTCACGCCTGTAATCCCCGAAGGGGTAGGCAGAGGTGTAACCAGTACACCCACATTTCACCGAGCGTATTCGCGTAGAATAAATCGTAGTAGTTAATCATCTTATTGGTCTACTAGCAAACGTACAGACTGAGAATCTGTGACTTGATCCCCACTTGTGGGACCCCAAGTCCCTCGTGGTTCCTGATACCCACGATACAGGTTTACCTAGTGTGGGGTCAGGACTATGTGTGTGACTATTGGGTGTATTTATTTATTTTAACTTGCCTGGGCCTCTTAATATGGACCCCACAGGATAAAGATATATGTAATATGCCGTTTCTCTTGTCCAGGTCTGAGGAAGTGTTCCACCGTCCTCGCGTTGACTGAACGCGAGAAGGCCCCGGAGCCGATCAGGGCGCACAACCGTCTGAGAGCGCCCTCCGTCTGCTCCCGATGCTCGTCGCTGCTGTCGCTCGCCGGTGCTGGCGGCTCCAGGTACCGTATTATATGAGGAGTAATTACATAGTCACACTTGCATCCCATAAGGGGTAGGCAGAGGTGCAACTAGTATAACGATGGTTTTACGAGCTTGTTTCCGTCTATAACCAAACGGCTCAAATTCCAGTCCCGGCCAATGTGTTGAGAATTTACGAATCGAAAACTCAAAATAAATTATGATTGCCAGACTAAGGAATTGAACCCAGAACCTCTCCGGTTTCTCAGCCTAAGTACTGGTAGCACTCGACCAATGAGCCGAGTAATTGGTAGAAGTGATAGAAAATTCTGCCACCAAGTAGCAGAGAAAGGACTGTTGTGTTTCGGTTTAAAGAACACTGAAGCCATTAAAATTACTGGGCGTTTTGAGACTTAACATCTTATGTCTCGGGTGACGTTCTAATATGTAATTCAAAGTTCTATTTTTTTTTTTATAGTATAGGCCGGCAAACGAGCAAGTGGGTCACCTGATGGTAAGCGATCTCCACCGCCCATGTACGCCCACAATACAAAAGAATTATGCGCGCGTTGCCGACCTTAGTTCTATGTTTTGATGCTTCTGTTTATTATCAGGAATGGCGCTTACTTTAAGGAAAGCGACCTGCTCGTTTAGTCATTCAGGCTAATATTCAAAAAGCTGTGTTGTGGGCCATTATAAGACAATATCTATGACCCGGATGATGAGCGCAGTGCAGTGCCAGGCAGTACTTGAAGTAGAAGGTATTGCGTTCACAGCCGAGCCACCTACTCGTGTCGTCATTGTAGAAATGGTATTGGATTTAGGAACTAGGAATTGGTTTCCTTTCTTTAATATATCCTTCTTTCCCCTCAGGTACTCCCTGGACGGCGCCGGCGGCGGCTTCGTTCCAGCAGCACCAATCAACTGCAAACTCTGTCTAGAAGACGCCACGGCGGATAAAGTCACACTCATCAGCGGTTGCGGCTGCTCCTTCTGTACCAAGGTCAGTCTTAGTTCTTTAATAATAACACTGAAATTTCCTTGTGCATACTGTTCCGCGATCATCTACTCGAACCTCATAGAATTTTTAGACAACGCTTTTTAGAAGTATCGGTTGTATTTCTTCTGTGTGATAAACGTATATATCTAAGAATAACACTTATATGATCCCTCTGATATGCGTAGATTTTTGTAAACGTACGAAAAATTGCACCAACGTACACAGAAATCTACGCATAGTAAAGCGTTCAGCTCAATTAAGTATATTTCTTACATATAAGCCTTAGTCACTTCCCAACACTACTGAGTAATTTTAAATGTTTTAATTTGGATGTACCTGTTTCTGATGCACGATGGTGGTATATCGTTTATAGATTTTCGACACTTGTAATTAGTATGTCTTCCATATTGTTAGACTATATTTCAAAGCTACTTATAATATCTGCAAGATAATGTGACAGCGATGATTTTCCATAACAGCTCTTCTTAAAAAAACGGGAAAAATAGTAAACAAACTTCAACTTCTTTTGTTTTTTTTTTCACTTCTTTAGTAACTAATAATGGTATTGAAATAACCCTTTGCAATACTAATAGCTTCGAATATGATATGGACACGCCAATATTTGCTATTACTCGTAACAACCAACCTCCACATTGACATTATGTTGCCAACGCATAAACAGTTCGCTCGCACAGTGACGTCAACAAAGGGTTAAACACAGATGATCCAATGGATAACAGCTGATCTGTGGCAGTCTATTATTAGACTGATTTAGCATATGCAACACGATGTATCTCGCGTACGAGAAAGATAAATATCGATGACAAATATCTTGGGTAAAAGTGCCGACATTCCATAAAATTACGTCATGTTAGGGTCCGTAGACAAAATGCCACAGAGAGTTTGAAAGTATAATTTTCTCTACTTTAGACATAATGATAAGAGTATTATATGCAACCGTGTCAGCGTCGATAGGCATATAGGAGATAACTAGATAAAACTTTTTTCACGACAAAAACGAGTCGACAAAATCACCTCGTGTTGCATATACTAAGTCCCTTAGAAATGTAGGCTGTAATTCAACCCATTAAAATATGAAAACGTAGTTCTTGTATAATAAAGTGATCGACTCAACTATCAATCCTCGCTTTATTCAATTTTCATTAAGATGCAACAATGGTGAGCGTAATTTTATATGATAGTTCCGCCATACTTTTATATAATTAAAGCGTGTCAGACGTCGCCTATGTTCCGTTTTTATTTCTCCATACTATTTCTGTTTTAATCATCAGAACAAAGCAAGTCACAAGTACGCTTAACTGGCGAAATTATACAACATGCTACAGAAAAGTGTGGTCATATTTAGGGGTCGTTACATACACGTGAGATTGGTGTTTATGTACCTGACCTTATCAAAATATAGACATCCTATAGTTTCATGCTAATTTTAATCATTCGTTTATTACGATCGATACGATCCCTATGATCCCTATGAATTAAGATGTATAATTGTGCTGTGGTACATAATGGTGTCTGCCTTATGGCCGTTCCCTATATTCTATCTATCGACAGATTTGCTTACTGTCAATAGTGTTTTACAGATCTTCCATAAAAAATGTGTCAACATTTTACTGCCGGTAAGCAAATCTGTCGATAGACAGAATATTGGGAACAGCCATAAGTGTATGTAACTATTTGAAAATGGAAGGCTGCCGATGGTTGTTACACTTCAGTTCTTAAGACGATGTCTCCTATGAACACTGGATCCAACCTTTATAATGACAGGGCGTGACAAGGCAAAGGACATATCACACTAACTACTACGGTTTATTATTAATTGGTAGGTCCCTGGTATGCTAGATGCCGTCTGGGTTGGTGCCACCGCTTGGTTTAATCTGCTGCAAAACAGCAATGTGTAAGCAATGTTGTGTTCCGGTTTAAGGGACATTAAAGTCAGTGAAATTACTGGGCATTATTAGACTTAACATCTTATGTCTGGGGGTGACGAGCGCAGTCCAATGTCATGCAGAACTAATTCGAAGTTCTGATTGGTGTTGCTTCTATTTATGGGCAGGCGTGACGCTTACCATCAGCCGAGCGACCTGATCGATTCATCATATTAACTCTAATAAAAAAATACACCGCCGTACCAAGAGGTCAATTGCAAAGAATTCTGCAGCACGTGTGGTCTACGGTACAAGTCTATCAATACTATTGTAGACGCGAGGTGATTCGTATACCAGCACTAATTAACCTTAGCACTGCCCTCAGCCGGCTGTATGCATTTTAAGTAATAAATAAAATAAATAATAAATAAATACACCCAACAGTATCACTCATAGTCCTGACCCCACACTAGGTTAACCTGTATCGTGAGTATAACTACGAGGGACTTGGTCCCACAACACCCAGACCCGAAACAAATATTTGTGGATCACACAACAATTTGTCTCGATGCGGGAATCGAACCCACGGCCTCACGCTTCGCAGTCGGCTACTTACCGACTGCGCCACGGAGGTTGCTTATGCAATAACGGTTCCAATTTCGTTGTTTTCCCATTCGCAACGCGTTTTACTTGTTGATCTTGATTGTAATGACCGCTTTATTGTACTGTACGGGTTTATTTTTAACACAAATAAATGTGATCAATTAAGCAAAATCACGTATTAATGTACCCTTCAAGTACTTACAATGCACATAATTATGGTGAAGGTAAAAAGGTGCCGTGGGAGAATAAATATTACGGCACAAAAACGTGTAATTTGTATCCAATATTGAATTTAATTTGAATCTGATCAGTTGATTAGATTTCTGAACTATTCTATTGCCGTTAACATTAATCTTATTTCCTTTATCTCGAATATTTTATGAACTTACCGAAATAGGGTCTGACCGTTTCTATTATTCACGTTGAATTGTGAGACCTTATTAGATGTTGGTGAACTGGGACAGTGATCGCCACAGTTATAGAGCTAAATAGATAGTGTACCTACTTCAATCTGTATGAAAACTAAGCGTGCCACGCTTTTAGTACGTACACTGATTTGTCTACGCCAAGAGTGGACTTACGGCCATTTACAAAAAAATATCTTAGTTTGACTCTTCGGATAGATCCTGGAATTCGATCAATCAAACTATGGAATTTGTACGAGTGACCTTCAAAGTCTGTTCTGATTGGCTCATTTGTGCAATCTATCCATAGAATCAAACTAAGATCATTTATTAAAAAAACCTATCAATCATAATGTGCGTGCGTAGTGCGCGTGAATGAAAAGTTGCCTAAAATATCGACAATAAAGTCTATTTTGATCTTAAGTCCGTGGTGACTACAGTAGCAGTAAGGCATACATTTTGCTATTTTTACGCTTTTTTATATAGCGTTAAGCATTCACTACGCATACAATACACAGTAAAGGCTAACTGATAAGAGCTAATTTTCATAGGCACTAGAAACGCCACGCTGTATAGTCTATACCTGTTTCAGAAATGTAAACAAATATCTACCCAGTTTTCAGTCATCTCTATTGTATTTGGTGTATTGGCAGGTACAAACAAAATAAGTATTTTTAAAGTGGATAGATATACATACATACATACGCACTCACGCCTGTAATCCCCGAAGGGGTAGGCAGAGGTGTAACCAGCACACCCACATTTCGCCGAGCCTATCTCCGTCCCTTGTGTGATAGGGGTTGAGCCTATCGCCATACCAGGCACAAATTCCAGGCTCCGGGCTGATACTGAGTATTGCGTAATATTAAAACCCAATACCACTTTACCAGACCCGGGGATCGAACCGGAGACATCGTTGGCCTCAATCGTAACGCGTACGCATTACAACTGCGCCACCGAGGCAGTGGAAAGATATTTGTTTACATTTCTGCAACAGGTTTGGTGAATAGATTACGAGTATATACAGATATCGTAGCTCATGGTCGGTGATCACTTAACATCAGGTGAACAACTTACTCTTTTGCCGGACACTGCTATAAAAAAAAACATTTTAATTGAATCAGCTACTAGTTTCACAACGTTTATTTGCGGTCGTCGCTGACCTATAAGATATGCCTAGGCATAATAATAAATCGAGTTAATGAGCCATTTGTAGCTCAAATTAAAACATCCAAACTTCGCTATTTGTTTTATCAGTGAGGCAGCGTCATAATTATTTTTAATGTTTTCATATGTTCTTGACATTATAAAAAACAGTGTTATTCTTTACACTGTTTTGTTCTAACAATTTTTATAGAATATAGCTTCTGATAGAAGAAAAATATATGAACTGAAAATTGTATCGCGCAGGAGCGTTCCCGGCAGCATTCTAGAGCTCATTAATCTATCCGGGACCGTCCTTCATGCGCCGAAGAAGGTCATTGCGAGATATTAGTCATGACGTCATTGTAGGAA
The DNA here is from genome assembly GCA_905332985.1 of Mimas tiliae. Taxonomy (NCBI): domain Eukaryota; kingdom Metazoa; phylum Arthropoda; class Insecta; order Lepidoptera; family Sphingidae; genus Mimas; species Mimas tiliae. The sequence continues at coordinate 3,182,821 of HG995249.1, forward strand.
AAGACAGGGCCCCGTCGTTGCTTAAATGAAAACTGAGTGACAGACCGACGAGTCTGGCATTACCATCCTTCCTCCCTGGGGATTGGGGCAGTATTTGTAAACAGGGTTTTAACACCACTTCATCCACACCTATCCATGAATATTACCAACCCCTTATCCTATGTCCACTTCACTCAGGTCCGGACTTACCATATGGCGAACGGAGACGAGACGAGCGACCGTTCCAGACGCCAACCCGGGGAATAGACGTCGACGCATTACAATTCTAAGAGTTCAGGCTTTAACACTTATCAAACCACGAGATATCCGTGCAATAATTGGATAACGTTCCTAAAACCCTCGGTGGCCGTTCCCTATATTCTATCTATCGACAGCTTTGCTTACTGACAATAGTGTTTTGACAGATCTTCTATACAAAATGTGTCAAAATTTTACTGCAACCAAATCTGTCGATAGACAGACTATTGGGAACGGCCACGGGTCGGCATTGACTCCTCTATCAATGTTTACCAACACAATCACCGCGTCGACATAGAATCGAGCTGTGTGCCGCCTGCCGCGCCGGCAGCGGAGGTCAACAACTCGCACACAGATTTAACCTAGAACTTGATAGCCCGTCTTACCCGTTTGCGTACTCGCTAACTCACTGTTTCGACTTTTTTATGTTACTGAATACTGGTAATGTGAGGATCAGCGGCGTTGTTGATATGACTAACAATGGTAATTTTTTACTTTTTAAATATTGTGACGTTCACGACTGTAAAGTAGATTAAATAAATAAATAAATAAATTTAATTATTATTTATTATTACTTGGATCAAAGTAATTTTTCAATAAAAACATTTTAATGAAAAATAAATCCGATTAAAATAATAATAAAAGCTAAAAATAAAACTAAACAATTTAATGCCGTAGTTTAATTATTGTACTGTAGTTTAAAATTCAATAATTGATATCAACGAGTCAAATTTTTTAGTTTAAATTTTAGGTGTTTAGTATTTTGAGTCGGTTTTACTTTTTGTTAAAAATATTTTATTTTACTATTTTAGTGAAAGAATCATCAAAATCGGTGTATAGAATCGAAGTTTTAGTTTACATCCCCTATTTCACCCAATTGGGAGTGGAATTATTTCTCCATACAAGTTGACAACGTCCTTCCTTATGAAGTTGGTTAAAAAGTAGCAAAATACACAAACCATTACTGGTGCAGTAGTGGTCATATACTACAGCTTTATGTAACATATATTATATTACATATTTATTTATCACATATCAGTTGGACGACTATTTACGTCACGCGGCCTTTGCGGTCGCTCTCTTGAGTGGACCAGCTTTCGAGCCGCTGCGACGACATAAAAATATAATTAAAACTTTTATTTCCCGCGTACGGTAGTATAAAAAACGTGAAAGCCTCGAGTAGAGGAGAAAAATATCTTGTTTTTATAGGTACTTGGCCTTTATGTCTTATTAACCCCCGATAAAGGGGGGGGGGTGTTATAAGTATATCCCTTTTGTCTGTCTGTGGGTGTGTACAGTGTAGTGCGTTAACGAATGGACCGATTTGAAAGCTGGTTTAATCGAGATTGTTCTTAACTGTTTTTTTATACCATGTCCCGGCAAACGAGCTAGTGGGTCACTGATGGAAAGTGATCTCCACCGCCCATGTACGCCCTCAATACCAGAAGAATCATGGGCGCGTTGACGACCTTAAAGGAAAGGCACAATTAAAGGATCGAGAAGGGGATGGGGATTTGGGCCTCCGGATATCTCACTCATCGTACGAATCGCAGCAGCAAGATGCTATTTTATACATCGGTTTTCTGTGAGACAGTGGTAACGACCCGGTCCAGCCGGCCCATTCGTGTTGTAGACAAAACTGTCTACAGCGTGGCTCGACCACTCGTATGAAAAAAAACCAGTTCTGCCATTGAAAAGTTACAGATGTTTTTCTGGATATAATATACTGCCTCGGTGGCGCAGTTGTAATGCGAACGCGTTACGACAGAGGCTGACGCTGAGGTCTCGGGTTCCGATTCCCGGGTCGGGTAAAAGTGATATTGGGTTTTTCTATTACTAAATGCTCAGTATCACCCCGGAGTATGGAATTTTTGCCCGGTATGGCGATAGGCTCGCGCCCTATCACATCAAGGACCGCAGATACGCTCGGCGAAAAGTGGGTGCACTAGTTACATCTCTGCCTACCCCTTCCGGGATTACAGGCGTGAGTGCATATGTATATGTATGATAAAATATAATAATATTATATATAGAAAAAATACAATTCATTTTCTATCGCCCATGTTCGTTTGGGAGTAAAATATTATATATAGAAAAAATACAATTCATTTTCTATCGCCCATCTTCGTTTGGGAGTAAAATATTATATATAGAAAAAATACAATTCATTTTCTATCGCCCATCTTCGTTTTGCGAGTAAAATATTTTTATCCAAAGCGTTGAAGTAATATTCGTGTAACTGGCACTGACAAGTACGAAATGGTTTCCTTGAAAATGCACGAAATGATATTATTTTTCAATGACATTCAACTACGGAACCGATCGTAATGTATTGAGACTAGGGTTACCAGACGTCCGGGAAATCCGGGATTGTCCCGGAATGGGCTGTCTTGTCCCGTGTCCAGTGATTTCATTTTACTGTCCCGGAATTCGCGATTACTAGATTTTTCTGAAGGTTACGGACACCCAAACTACGCACTGACGGCCACGTGTGCCAGCGAGAATAGCTCAAATATGTTTTACTTTTATCCTAAATAAAAATGTGTAAGAATAAAGGTAGTATTTATTTTTGACTAGAAAAGCCATATGATCCCTAAACCTAACTATTATTTAACTATTTATGTATATATTCTTTCGTCATTTCGAGGGTAGTAGAAGTTTTCAGTTAAACTTTCGAGTTCTAGTTTCGATATGTCTTGTTCAGAATTGTTGAGTATATTAGGCGAACCTATTGCCGGCCCCAAAAATGATTGCCGGTGCAAATTAGTCCTTGTTTTATTGTTCCGGAATTTGTGCTCGGGAAATCTGGCAACCCTAATTGAGACTGATATAAGCGGAAAGACCTTCGGCAGGTCCTACGTAAACTGGTGTAAAGTGGCTTATCGATTTTATATCGATTTTTTGCATTAAATATTTGCACATATCGGCATCAAATATTGTACTGGATTATTTGAAAAATTCATTATATGTTCAAGTGTGACCGAGCCAGCTGTGTCAGTGTTGGGCACTGGCCTTAGTCCACTAATGGCCGTTCCCTATATTCTGTCTGTCTCTAGTTTTGCTATACCGGCGATAGAAAAATTTATCTATTTTCCGTTTTACCGTCCCAATAAACTTACTAATGATAGGTAATCCTATTCTTCATTGCTGTCTACTGATGAGAGGACTGATAGCTGACTACAGATATACAACACTATGAAAATGACAGTTCAAGCGTCCCAATATTTTTTATGTGCTATCTGTCGATAAAGTTATTTAGTTTTTTCTTTATCGGTAGATTTTGACCGATAAACAGATATCCTCGGCTGTAAAAAAACGAAATAAATAACGCATTTTGAAGAAATAGCCATGAGTTTATAAGGCTTACATGGCACTTGCACTGCAATACAAAAAACTAAATAAATTATGTAAAAATCTAAAAGAAAATATAAAAAAATTCAAAAATTCCCATAAATAAAAATAATGCACCGTTTTGATAATTAAATTAAGTGCAAGAGACATATAAATATTTGTTAATGCGAACAAAATAATTCCCCACTTCAGTAAAATCCCCCAAATTCGCTTGGGATTTTTGTTCAAAGGACTTGTATTCAGAGCCGTAATGTATTGACAGTAAAACGTTTCGTTATTACATTGTGTTTTGCAACATAATAAGTATTTCTCGTTATTATTATTTCATTTACAGTGGTAAAAAATAAGAATTATAGATAAATGTTAAATTAAAACTTATATTTCTAATCTAAATCATATCTTCATATTTTCTAACATAAATTAAACAATAGTTCCTCTTTCTCAGCTTGTATGAACATAACGCACAAGAGGGCCCAGATAGACTGCCTATCTATTGCTATCATAGTATCCGACGTGCATATCTAAAAAATAGGGACGATTCCAAGCAGTAGATAGAACAATACGGATGTTTGACGATAGCTATCTATCGTGAAATTGAAGATTAATATTGGGAACGGCCATATGTTGCCTTAATGCAGATTGGTAGACTTCACATACCTTCGAAATTCGTATGTTTTTCTTCATTGTTAAAGCGATAATTAATAATAAAACACACGAAGCTTCGAAAGGTCAGAGATGTATGTCCTGGGGCTGGTTTCGAACACACGACTTCCGCCTTGACATTCCGTACCACTCCCAGCTATGCTGTTATATTTTTACTTGTTATTATTTGTCAAGAAATACGCCATAATAACATAGAATTTTACAAATAATATGTTATTCTGGGTTTTGTGTGTCCTATTATGGTTCATAAGATGAAGCCCTTTAAATGTAGTACAGACACAGATGGTCGGTGTAGGCTCTGTAATAGGGTTCCGTTGGTACCCTTTGGGGCTTGAGTAGGGACCCTAACAAAAATTGAATGAACATCTTGACGATAACCACAACGCCCACGTAATTGAATTACTACTGCTCATCTTTATTTTGTTACATACATTTTTACACAGTCCTAATCCCACATTAAGAGCTAAGATCCCACACGAGTCTTGTCTTGTGGGTATCAGGAACTACGAGAGACTTTCGGTCGCACAACACCTAGACCCGGGGATATTTGTGGATCACATAAACATTTCTCTCGGCGCGGGAATCGAACCCGCGGCCTCTCGTTTTACAGCCGGCTACTGTGCCACAGCGACTGTGATTATTTACTAAGCTATAAAAGAACTTGATGGTCGGCGTAACAAAAAAGTGTTTTTTATAATAATAATTAAATGTATAAAATATTAACTAATCTGATAGTTTCTTTCAAAATATTTGGAAATTAGGTGTTAAAAAAAAATATTGTGTTATTTCATTACATACGCTTCTCCGTATATTAAAAGCGTGTTAATTTGTATTTTACACTCACATTTTACCTGGTAAATAATCTTTACTTTGAGATTAAAAATCGGTCTTAACTGCCGTACTCGAGAGACGTCAATTAAGATTAAATAGCCGTTTTTTACATTTCGATTGTTTCTCAGATACCTGTGTTTTTTATGCAGTAAAGGAGCTTAAAGAATTTTCTTTATTCTGGATTCTTAACGGACTATTATAAAACACATCGGACACACAAATAGCTCATGAGGTTGGTGTTTTTAAGAAATAATAATGGTCACTATTATTGTTTACTCAAACTAGGGGCTTTGCCCATGTTTTTCCACAAAACATAAAATAATAAAAAAACTTAAAGTCCGACGAATATGAGACATATCTTACTTTCTTCCCCAAATTATTCTGCGTCGATTGGTATCGGTCTCGACCCCACACCCCCAGCGGTTTCGGAGGAGATAGCGTGACAAACTGTTGGCAGCGGCGGCGCCAGTTACTTTTTTTTAGAACAGAGAGATTCATTGATGCCTCTGAGTGCGAAAATTTGTCATATAACTATGGCAAAATACACATTCATATATATCTTTTATAATTATTTTACCATATTTATAATCCAGCATCCAAACATTTAATCCAGTCACAAATTCCAAACACGTCAGTCAACATTGTGTCACAATAATGTTACTGTGTAACGTAACGTTCACGTAGTTTATAAAAATCAATTGTTGTTCGTTAGTCTCGCTAAAACTCCAGAACGGCTGAACGGATTTATCTTATCTTGGTCTTGAAATGTTCGTGGAGGTCTAGGGAAGGTTTAAGGTATAATTGCCGGGAAAACCCTAAAAACAGCCCTTTTCTTTTTCCCATATAAACTTTTTCTAAATAAAATGTAGAGTCAATTTGAACTTTATTTCTATTCAATAAAGTTCATATTAAATTATAATCACTCACTGTTGTCTAAGAAATGTAGGTGTGTTCCAAACTTCAAAGAGTCAATTTGCAATTTATTAACGCTGTATAAAGTTGAAATTCAATCATATATCAAAACAGTCTTCGCGTGCGCGTTGGAGGATCTTATGTCGCGTTCCGAAACTCAACAAAAGTTCGACGCTCGACGGGACGGGATTTGACGGGACTCACTTGATGCGATCACCCCTCACGCCGCGCTCACCACTGTCGCCCACTAGACTACTTTAATCCTGGAAATAGACATTTACGCGGGCGGAGCCGCGGGCAACAGCTAGTTTGTAATAAATTGACAACTGTTGACATAATGTATCGCCCGTGTGTTCTACACGTACAAATACGTGATAAACTATACAGACTAGATGGTTTGCGTTAATTAAACTTTGTGGGTAATGGTTTAGGTTATACATACATATACAATCACGTCTGTAATCACCGAAGGGTTAAGCAGAGGTGTAACCAGTACACGCACATTTCGCCGAGCGTATCTCCGTCCCACGATGTGATAGGGGGCGAGCCTATCGCCATACCGGGCACAAATTCCAGACTTCGGGCTGATACTGAGCATTTCGTAATAGTAAAACCCAATACCACTTTATTCGACCCGGGGATCGAACCCGAGATTTCAGCGTTAGGCTCAATCGTAACGCGTACGCATTACAACTGCGCCACCGAGGCAGGTTTAAGTTATGTAAAGTATTATTGCTCCTGAAGTCTTATTATTGTAACGTGGTTTTTGGAGGCCTGACACATTCCTCCTCAAATCTTCACTCGGCATCTAGCCAATATCCTCTGGCATTGTAAGTGTTTATGGGCGGTGGAGATTACATCTTATTAAAGGATTTGCTTGTTTGCCGCCGTAACTACAAAGAAAAACATTAAATCTTATTCAGAATTTAATTTGACCCAGACTGCTGATTAACGGACGAGGCAGCCGCGAAACTTGGTTTCCGTTGCGGGGGCCAGACCGAGAGTGCCCCATATAATACCAAATCCCCTGTCAAATCATGATGGAAAGGCGGATCCTGGCATTTAACCGGGATAATGCCAGGCAGAAAGAAAGAATGGGTGGATGTCGGCTGAAATTAATGGGTTTAGTAGGATGGATATATTTATTTTAATTAGCTTCAGTGACGAGACGAGCAGGTCGCTCGCCTGATGGTAAGCGCCACGCCTGCTCATAAACAGAAGCAACGCCACACAGAACTTTAAATGACAAAGCACTGCATGACACTGGACTGCGCTCGTCACCCCGAGACATAACGTGTTAAGTCTCATAATGCCCATTAATTTCACTGGCTTCAATGTCCTTCAAACCGGAACACAACAGTGCTTACACACGGTTGCTTGGCGGCAGAAATAGACAAAGCGGTGGTACCAACCCAGCCGGCCTCTCGCATACGAGGGACCTACCACAATTTCCAGCGCCACTTTAAAATTCAGATAACTTCGTTTCAAATAAATCTAAAATGAAATATTCGGATATTGTTCAGTTACAAAGCTGCATCGACGGTATTCTGCAGACAATATGAAATTCAAATTGTCTGGTTTGAACCATACCGTTGCCACAGCCCCCGAGCCTCATGTTTTATGAATATCCGAATGCATCCAACATTATACACAGAGTACAGACAGATTTTAGATATTATACTTTACGATCCCAGTCTGGTCTCTGTTAGGTTTTTTACAAGAATTGTCTTTGTTTTCTGTGAGTTTCTCAATTTCAATTTGTTACACTCCGCAATTGTTAAAATATGTAACGTGTGTAATATCCATACGAATAAATATTATAAGTAAAGTAGTAAGTAGAAGAAAGTAACTCTGTCTGTCACATTTTCACGGCTGAAATGATAGGATTTAAATGAAATTTTATAAGGATTTAGGTTATTATATTCTGGGGAAGGACATACGGTATTTTTGTCCCGGAAAAAGATGCGGGCGGACCTGCGAGCAAACGCTAGTACCTACTTCGATTATGTACATATATATATACACACGTACGCATTAACGCCTGTAATCCCCGTAGGGGTAGGCAAAGGTGTTACCAGTACACCCACTTTTCGCCGAGCTTATCTCCATCCCATGATGTGATATGGGGCGAGTCTATCACCATACCGCGCACAAATTCCAGACTCCGGGCTGGTACTGAGCATTTCGTAATAGAAAAACCCAATATCACTTCTACCCGACCCGGGGATCGAACTCGAGACCTCAGCGTCAGCATCATTCGTAACGCGTACGCATTATAACTGCGCCACTGAGGCAGTCCATACATGTATATCATCCATACATGTATATATCATGTACATACCTACATAATCGAAGATTCTGTTGGGTAGGAAGTCCAATTTTCAAAAATATAATCTAGTTTCCAAGTTGAAATGTTGTTATTACAGATTCAATAATCGTCCAGTTCGACATTAAATCTGCTTATAAATTAAATAATAAATTAAAATTATTATGATTTCAAAAACATGTTTTAAATTGACTTGTCCAGTTTTACGGTACTAATTTGTTTATATACACTTATATTGATATTTAAAAAATACTATATTTTTTGCGCCGCTGTCCATAAATTTTTTGTATAGCTTAGTAATGAACGGTAGTAATTCAATTACGAGGGCATTATGACCGTGATCGAAAGATGGTCGTTGGACCGACTTCAAAAAAGGAGGAGGTTATCAATTTATTACAAAAATTTTGTTACAAAAAAAACATATTCAAATCTTAACCAAATTTATATGGGACCACATCGCAGCTAAACATTTTTCAACAAAATCGTTCCACAATTAGCGGAGAAAGCGATGTACATACATAAAAAGAAAATAAAAAAAACTCGCCGAATTGAGAACCTCCTCCTTTTTTGAAGTCGGTTAAAAACTAGAAGGTGTGCTTGGTCGTAAGGTATAAGCCTGTTTGTGACAATAATTGAGTATTGTTTTTAAACATTTGTAATAAGAATGCGTTTTTAAACCGCCAGTAATATATAATTAAAGCGTTAATGAGTCATACAGGTCTACAATTATAATGTACGTGAGTGACAGTGTTTGTTACGTGTGATTTTACCTTTGCATGTGCAAGTAAGTGGAGCCGTATTTTTGGAAGATTCATATGATAGTTATCGTTCTAGTTATTTTATTCCGATCTTATAACGATTCTAACCCTTGTAGAACTATAATCGAACATGAACTCTACTGATTTTGACGTATCGTTAGAACTGAAAACAAATGAAATGACCTTTAAATAATATCGTAGACCATTGCTTGTTACGAACGCCTTAACTATTACTGACGGCTTGAAACAATCTTTCAACAACTCGTTAAAAGTGTCGCTTGTTCGAATACCTTTCAAACAATTATTTTTGCAATCTCGTTGAAATTTAAGTAGCATTTCGCATATTTGAAAGGCCGGTTCCGAGAGCCGCCCCGGTCAGTCACCTTCGGACCATTATCGTGTCCTCGATTTCGAAAAGTTATTTTAATTTCAATGTTAGATTTAAATCTGAAAACCTTGAGCTCCTTTGTGTTTATTACTTAAAGTGATAAAATATTTTTATTCGAATTATTAATACTGATTTTTTTTATTTAATTAATTTAATTACAGCGTGAAATATGAAATGCAGGGATTAGGCAATTATGTTAATAACAATAATTAAATCAAATATTTAAATTATAAAAGTTATCATTTATATTTACTGAATTTTGTATATAGTCAAAAATGTAAATTATTTTGCGACTGTTATACATGTAATTATATTCTGGAATATTTAAACTCCCTTTAAATTTATTTCAGCTGCCAGGGAATCATTTTTAATTTATTGCTCAGCAGCACGAGCTTTAGAATTTGGAAACAACAATAATTATTACCATTACTTATTACACTTCACTCGCAATTTAAAATAACAACTTGTACTAATCAATATCTAGTTCCCAATAATAACCGCTTCGACTTTAGAAACTGAATGACCCGAAGGAGCGTCCGCCCGTTCCTTATATTGGGATTCAGTCGCCCCTCCAGTCCTTCCTCCTCTACCGTCGGAATGATTCAAAGACAACAGTAATACCGTATTCATGAAATAGTGGTCAATACAGCAACACTATTTCAGAATCATACCGACAAGTTCATGGACCGGTAATCAAATTAACAATTAACTTTGTAATATTTCAATTACTCCGACATACATATCCTCATAATGACAAGTTGCACCATCCACCGGTTAAAGTTATTATAACAAATAATGGTTTACCTTTTTTAAAGATTGTTTTGTGAAAAATTGTGTTCTGTGGCGCAGTTGTAATGTGTATGTGTTACGACTGACACTGATTCTGAGGTCTCGGGTTCGATCCCCGGGTCGGGTAAATTGGTATTGGGTTTTTCTGTTACGAAATGCTCAGTATCAGCCCGGAGTCTGGAATTTGTGCCCGGTATGGCGATAGGCTCGCCCCCTATCACATTATGAGACAGAGATACGCTCGGCGAAACGTGAGTGTACTGGTTACGACTCGGCCTACCTCTTCGGGGATAACAGGCGTTGGTATGTTCGTATGTATAAAAATCTGTAGACCTATGTCGTCAACCATTACTTATTGCAATAATTTTAACTTTAACCGACGGATGGTTCTAACCATATTATATATTTATTGAATTTATTCATCATAATTCCGAGATGTTCTGAAATGTGGTCAAAGAAATATTTTAATAATTCATGAATAAACGGTTTTGTTCTTGTTTTAGCCGTTATTCATCTCACTTCCATTAAACTGTTTATGAATCATAACACATCAGTTTCCTCTTTATTTAGCAACTTTGAAAGTAGTGTAAACCTCAATTAGTTATGTATTTATCTACGTACAATAACCAGCTCGAAATTAGAGTTTTTGGCAGCTACAACAATATCAAAATTAGGTATATTTATAAACATTTGTCCAATCTATAACAATAATTATAACTTATAAACACTCGCACATTCAGGCACGGATGCAAGATCGGATAAGTGTGGACGTAGACCTTTTTAACCGACTTCAAAAAAGAAGGAGGTTCTCAATTCGACGCGTATATATTATTTTGTTTGATAAGATGTTACAGGCAATTTTTAGTAGATGGACGGGAATGTAATTAATGTTCGATTTACGGAGAGGATTTTTTCGTCATATCTCTCTTTATCTCACTCTGTATGTGTTTATCTGTTTGTGGCATCATAGCGCCTAAACGAATGAAGCGATTGTGTTTTTTTGTACCAAAGGTAGTTTAATCGACACGGTTCTTAACTATGGCTTAAGAAACCCTGTTCAGCCGTTTAAAAGTTACAGTTGTTTTATAATTGACAGCCTCCGTGACGCATTCGGCGAGTAGCCGGCTGCGAAGCGAGAGGCTGTGGGTTCGAGACCCACACCGAGACAAATTTTTGTGTGATCTACAAATATTTGTTTCGGGTCTGGGTGTTGTGGGACCGCAAGTCCCTCGTAGTTCCTGATACCCACGATACAGGTTAACCTAGCGTGGGGTCAGGACTATATGTGTGACTGTTGGGTGTATTTTTATTTATTTATTTTAATTAACGTCGAGCGATTTTAAAGCTTATTTTAAAGTGGGCAATAGCACACCATGGCGTTTTTGGATGCGCGCCTTCAAGTATTATGAATGCACCGGTGGAATATGCCAGAACATTGAGCAGAGCACTTTGGTAACGTCAACAAATCAATCTAGAAGTAATGGGCGTACATCATAACGTGGGCTTGTTTAGACGTGTACCAGACGCCCGCGATCATAACGCGTCACTGACCCTGTACTGCGTTTATCTAATAAGGAACTTGGGGCGAGATTTGTACATCGAGTTTGGTCCAAATCAGAGCATGGTACGGGCCAGTACACTCTACTAATAAATAAATATACCCAACAGTCACATATTCCTGACTCAGTAACTACGTATCAGTAACTACAAGGGACTTAAGATCCCACAATACCTAGATCCAAAACAAATATATGTGGACCACACAAACATTTATCTCAGTGTGAGAATAGAACCCGCGGCCCCACGTTTCGCAACCGACTACGCGCCCGCTGCGCTACGGGGTTACGCTAATGAGAGAATAACTTATTATTAAAAAAATATATAAACTAAAGCGAGATAATATCCTTACACAGGTAGGTAACTTAGAAAATGAGCATATAAAAAAAAATACATCTGAATTTCTGTGTGTATTGACGAAACCAGGGGTGCGGCACGTTTGATATACGTGGACGCCGCAACATGCTATCTCTCTCTGACTCCAACTCATCGCTCTTGCAGAGTTAATAAATCGAAATACGGTTTACCAACAGTAAATTAATTCAAGTTTTAATAATAAATATGATTATATTTATAGTACAATTTTCGTATGCGAGTTATTTAATTACGTTTGAATATCGATTCTCTGATATCACAGTTAAAACGCCCAACAGGGTTTTTGGTACATATCTTTATATATATAATTCTACTGTTTGTGTGTATGTCACTCAACTCCTCCTAAACAGCTGGACCGATTTCAATGATTTTTTTAGTATGCGTTTGGGTGGCGCCCTGGATGGTTTAGATTCACAATTGTACCCGGTAGGTGGCGCTGCAATTGTATGCTGCGGGTGAAGCCGCGCGGGACAACTAGTTGTATATATATTTTAGTTCCAATCAAAACGCACCTCATTATGTCATGTATGCGAGATGGCCGCGTTATTAATTATTATGCATGTCGCGTACACCGGAGTCGCCTACTCTATGTGTCTTTTGTTGCCGTGAAATATACTCCGTGTAACGTGTTGCATGAATATTACATTAGTTGCATAGAGGTTTGCGACTTGCGAGAGCTTGATGTTGACTGTATCCAGACTATTCTGGATCTGAATCCCTATGGATTTTGTCTAATGGACTTGATAATCTTCATAGCCGGTCTGTAGTCACTTCCCCCCTTTTACGCCTCCCGTCACTCTTTGTCTCTTGAACATAATAATTGCGCCCTTCGTGACTAACTTCAGCTCACTTAGAATGCAAACATTCAAAAACGAAACGTGCCATCGCGTCGTCTAAGTAATATCGTCTCTCGTTATTTTCAATACGAATCAACCGACTGTCAGTCTAAACGCGTTACATTCTATCTTTTGCTAGCTACTTCGTCCGCATGAACGGCCTTTTTCGTGATAAAAAGTAGTCTCTCATAATCCATATGATGGTCTACCTGTGTGCTAAATTTTATTCAAAACTGTTTAGCTGTTAAGGAGTGCTTGACTAACAAACATCCTAATTCACAAACTCACAAACATGCAAACTTTCACATTTATAATAGTAGTAGATAGTCGATAATAGTAGTAGGAAGTAGGGTGACACGTTGGTCACTCGACCAGTCAAAAAAACGGCACGAACGTTCGTGTCGTGTTTCTTACGCCACATTCTTACCCCGCAGTGCAGCCATACAAATTGACAAGACCTCTACGATCGCCTCATTGGTCGAATGCCAGCCTTCATAGACTGCCACCGGTGACGTTGTCATTCCCGGTGTGGACAAACAAAATTTGTTTAGTTTTTAGGTTCCCCCCTATTTTATCATGGGATGGATATAACAGCAGCGAACCGTGGATGCAGGCGGAAGCTTATGTATTAAATTTATGAATGTTACGTCTAAATAAATAAATATTTTTTTTAGAAAACTATTAAAGCTTGTACTAGGCCTACAGAGTTTTAAATGGGGGTACTATTACTCTTGATTTCCTTATTGAGTCAAGTTTGGTTGTCATTTAGTTCTGGTTTGATAACGGTTGTGAATCTGTATTAGGAAATCATTAATGCTTATGATGACTTGTTTAAAAAATTTGCATTTTGGTCAGGTACAACTTTTTATACTTTGCGCCTCCGCCCGCGTGTTTTTATCAGGGTTAAAAAACGCCTTATGTCCGGTTTTGGGATTCAAGCTATCATGCTATTTTTATTTTTTTTATTTATAATTCTTTATTGTACAACACTTAAAGTATATGTAAAGAAAAAAAAACAATACAAATAATAGTACAATTGGCGGCCTTATCGCTCAGGGCAATCTCTTACAGGCAACCATAGGATGGAGATAAGAGAAGAAGTAAGAGAGGGCAGTGTATAATACACATATGTTTTATCGATATCAGTTCAGCGGTCTAATCGTGCAAACATTGTAGACAGACTTTCGCATTTACAATATAAGTATGGATTGAGGAGTTGATTTTTGGGACGGTACACCCCCATTTGGCAGCTATGTAAAGTCAAATTTTTCATTTTACAAATAACCAATAAATTGTCTTAAATTTAAGTGCATTTTATAAAATACCCCATTTAATTTTGGCTTTACTTTACAAGCAGCGATAGCTTAGCGAGGAGTAATACGGACTGCCATCACGAAAGTAGCAATTTTGAATAAGAACCCCAAAATCATGCACCTCTGATTTTTAAGTTACGTGTGAATTTATTGTTAATTATCGCTTGCTTCGACGGTGAAGGAAACATCGTGAGGAAACCTGCATACCTGAGAAGTTTTACATAAGAATTTCGATGGTGGGTAAGTCCGCATTAGACGATCACGCTGCCTAACCCCTCTTATCCGTAGAAATGGTCCGTGCCCAGTTTTTTTTTAGTCGCATGCTGACAGCCTTAGTCAGCGTCACCGGGCTTTCTGGTGAATGCTTTAGGCACTCCAACCCTGACATTAAAGTGTACTTCGCTGAGGGCAACCCCCCTAATGGGGGGTACGGACCACGCTCAGGACGGCCACTGGAGAGGGCAAAGACATTTGTGATTGGGGTTTAGGGGGATTTATAAACTACTTATAATCTAATTTATATTATTCCTCATCGGCTCGCGGGCCGGTGCTAGGGTCGGGGGTGCTTCAGGGAGCGCGGCGAGGACGGTACATCGGTCTTGTAGAGTGTAATTGGTGTCGAAGTTCCTTCATCCCTCGGATGGCCAGCGTGGTCTCATCGTCGGGATCGGTGAGGACGCAAGGCGTTCTTCTCCTCTTTGCACGGTCAAAGGGAGTGTAAATCGACGCTCTACGGATGAGCGTGTTGGACCGTGCCCAGCAGTTGGAAAATATAATAAACGGCTGATATTATTTAGTTTCAAAATTGATATTAAAATTGCAAATAGAAGATGCTAACCCAATACGGAAATGCTATTGTCAGAGCAGTGAGGCAATTCTCACTTCCCTCGAAATAATCTCGGATTCGAATCAGCGATTCTCTACTGTAAAATTTCGAATGTCATAGTAATTTTCTCGAATCTTGTATTCTCAGCTACAATCGAAATAAAATGCGTAAAAATCTCTATTCGAAGGAGCAAAATGTTGCCATTATAAAACATAAACAGCGCGCGAGGCGTTCCGTTCAACGTAAATAATGCGATTTTTAATCGCATGCGATGATTTACCATGAACTGATAAATATATTTAGATGTTTAACGTATTACAACAAGTGTAGTATATGTGTTTTTTTATAATTATGACATAAATAATGAGATAATCATTATGAGAAGATTTTAAAATAAGTTTTTAAATTGCCAATTCCCAAGATTTTCAGTAATGGAACGTAATATGGAAATCAAAGTTTAAGCGGGAAACCTAGTCTATCTAAGTTTAGATTTCATGTTATTCTCGTTGTGTCTATTTTGCTCTCTACTAACTACCCCATTACTCAGCAGAAGCATTTTCTTCCAAATGGTGGAAGCGGATCTACATCTGCGAAGTGTAAAATTTTCACCAATATTTTTTAAGCATGAAGATGAAAAAAGATGGATAAAATTCAGAAAAATTAAATTCCCTGACTGGCGCAAACAAATCGTGGGAGGGTTGGCGTAAAGTAAATAAAATACAGACCTAATTACTATTTGAAGCCCAAAATCCCGTTCCCCTTACCAATCCCTCAATTATCCCATTCCTAGTAATATGGGCTTACACGGGCGGTGAAATCGCTTAATATCAAGTGACCCACTAGCTCGTTTGCCTGCCTATGCTATAAAAATATGTTTATTTAAGTATTATTCCAATTAATTAGATATTATTCTAATTTGTTGCACTTGTTAGAAAAATATATAGATTTATATGATATATAAAAGTAGAGTCAGGATTTAGAGTATATTAAATACTTTCACTGTTATAAAATCCATCAGTAATTTGTAACCATCTAATTTACTGCGAAATTTTAGCTTCTCTAAGCAAGTAAATAAGTAGGTAAAACTTGGGTAAAACAGGAAATAAAACATAAAGTTGATATATTTTAATAAACTACCACCACGTCGGAAATAAATAGGTTTATAAATACATCTTTCATTATTTGTTAAATTGCCATATTCACTTTTCCCGACACACTCGTACCACAAGCTTAGTCACAAGCAATTGCAATCATCAACAATATCAAACACGCAATTTACAAGGTAGCTTCCTTTAGCATATTTATTGTTTGTAGTACCTATGCTTATGCACTCACGCCTGTATTCCAGCAGTTCCTGTAGGCAGAAGTACACCTCTCTACCTGTATTAATGTGGACACCCACATGAATACTACCTAATGTACTGGTTGCAACCAGTACACCCACATTTCGCCGAGATTCTTTCCGTCCCATTTTGTAATAGGGGGCGAGTTGTTTGTAATATTTACTTTGTTTATCCATTTTCAGACATAGTATGATCGTAAAGCGAATGTATAAAGAAAATTTAATTTATAAATAAATTAAATTAAATATTTTGACGGTTGACATTGTCATTTGTATTCGACATTTACGTTTCGAACGCTCTCTACCATTCGAAGTAACTCTATCAGCAACCTACGAGATATTTCGAGCCCGAGATTCCCAGAATAGCTCAACGTGAATTTCATTCGAAAAAAGTTCGAATCCGAGATTTTTCTCGAATTCGAATTGCGCGAGAATTGCCTCACAGGTCGTGCATACCGGTTATTTAAACTTGTTCGACATTTTACTACGATTCGTGCATGCATTTTACATAAAACGAAACGTGCGGTGTGCTTGTTGAATGTCTAATGCGAGATTAAAATACAAGCCAGTTGCGATTCGTATGTGCAGAATAGACCACTAACAAGCAGCGATCAGAGTAACCGACTGAACGAAAGCTTTTTAATCGATTTAAATGAAAGGACCTTGTGGATTCAACCAGTAAGTATCTTTCTATTCTAAAAAAAAGTTACTGGCGCCGCCGCCGCCGCTGCTAAAAGCTTGTCAAGCTATCTCCTCCGAAACCGCTGAGGGTATGGGATCGAGACCGATACCAATCGATGCAGAATAATGTGGGGAAGAAAGTGAGATATGTCTCATATTCGTCGGACTTTAATTTTTTTTTTAATGTTTTGTGGAAAAACATGGTATATAAAAATGTATTCGCAATTTTCTCAATAACTAATGAATTAATTTTGATGGTGGTTTCGTTAACTTATCTGCATACTTTTAAAGTTTTCGTTTATAATACACTAACTAGATGGCAGGCCCTTCGTACGCTTTGTCTATTTCGGCCGCCAAGCAAAAGTGTGGGTACGTACAATAGCACTTACCCAAACGGACTCTCACATCAATTTGTGTTTCAGTTTTAGATTTGAATAATCACACATGAGTTAGAAGGGATTAGAATTCGTACTCGATATTGCGATAGGCTCGCCACCCTACTGAACTGTGGGTTTACTAGTTGCACTTCTGTTCGCCGTCACGGTTGGCTGCCTCGGGTAATTGTTTCCCATCATAAAAACTACTACTGACCGCACATTATATAAATTAATAAAGAGGGATAGAAAATATAAAAAATAAATGAGTTATAAAAAAATAAATTGCGTTCATATTTTTTATTCGCCGGACAGCCTTCGCATTTGAATTTTTAATTTTGTACAAATATTGAAGTATTATATTATTAACGAGTTCATAAATATTATAATTGGGGCATATATATTCTGCTAACACACACAATAGGTATGCGTGACATTTTTACCACTGATCAGAAGTAATCAGTACAGATATTCATGTCACGTGGTGTTTAAATATAATAAAAAAAAAACATTTATTATTTACGCTCACATTGCCAATGTCGAAACACATAATCCTTCACGCTAGCAGCTGACGTATTACAACAAAATTCAAAACGTATATGATTATAGAGCTCGAATTTCGACCAATGCGGGACCACTAGTAATACCACGCTAGGTTAACCTGTAATTTTGGTGTAAAGAATTACGAGGTACTTTGAGTGGTAGAGCCACGCTGTAGACACTTTTGTCTTCAGCATGAATGAGCCGGCTCGTCCGGGTCGTTACCACTGTCTCACAGAAAACCGGCGTAAAGTAGCAAGTTGCTGCTGCGTTTCGTACGGTGAGTGAGATACCCGGAGGCCCATATATATTGTTTTTTTTTTAATTCTGGTACGACAAAGTGACCAAACTGGACCTGAGGTTAAGTACAGTGCAGTCCAAATATAATGTCAACCGTCATCAGACATTGCGTCCCCAGACGCGACGCGACGTTCCGCAGAATCATGCCGGCCTGAAGCATCCTGCCGCTACTGGATATTATACACCGGCTGGTCTCGGAACGCGACTCGCCGTTACGAGCCAATATGGCGGGTACAAAAAGGATCAAGTACCTACCGGCAGTATCTACATTACCGCGAAGGGGAGGGAATTTGGGCCTCCAGATATCTCACTCACCGTACGAAACGCAGAAGCAAGTGTCCGTTATCTGTGAGACAGAGGTAATGACCTGGTCGAGCCGGCCCATTCGTGTTGTAGACAAAACTGTCTACACCGTGTCTCTGCCACTCATATTATGTCCTAAACCCGCATGAAGAAGACCCACGTACAAAACTCAGTATGAATCTGGGTGGACGACCCCTTTCCATTTAAGTTTGTTCACATTTTCAAGTAAGTCTTGCTCCCTCTGAAACTGGGGGATCAACATTGCTGTGTGGCGCAAAGGTCGCCTATCTCGAGATTTAGGCCACATCTCATCGGCTCGTGTAACACTTGGCACAGAGTCAACTTACACGGTGCCAGTTTCTGAGGCGATATTTTGAACATAGCGCATAGGGTGACTTTATCAATAAGGGATCAGCATGAAAGATTTTTAGGGTTTCGTACCCGTTCGTCTGTCTGTCCTGCCTTTAAAGGTCTGACTCTATGTTTTAAGTAGCGAAATAAAATTAGCTTCTAATCTAAGAAAAATATACATCCACGTCGGACGCCATATTGTTTTTGAAGCGTACACGTTAATCTGTCGTGTTAGGCTAGAATTAAACCTCTATGACAGCAGACGAGATGTCTCAATTATCACTTATGTACTAAGATGTATGTCACGCGAACTTAAGACTATACCCTACGCCAATGACATTGACGATTTGTGCCATACAAAAGTCTACCGGAATGGAGGTTTCGCACGACCGAGATGCAGCACGACAGCAGCGTTTTAATGGTTTGTGTCAAGGCTTGGAATCCTCAAAAAACAAACCTGTAACGATTAAAATACTTTTCGGTTTTGCTCACCTTTAACCTCAATTTACCCGTTTTCAGTAAAGAACAATTGTGAAAAGGTGTTCATTATATTTACCGGTTTTTAACCGTATTAATCGTTCTATCTCATGTGTGTATTTATCATATGCGACCGATTACAATAGTTGTATCTGTGCGCTGACGAAATTAATTGCGGGTTTCTTGTCGCTCTCTTAATGCTTACGTTCCGAACAAAATAATGGACAACACCTTTAAAGAATACTCATATAACGGTTTTTAAAACCGGTTCTAAACCCTGTTTTGTTTAGAATATTGTAAAAGTAATACGTCGCTTTTATATTTTATTATTTAAACAATATGCCGAGTAAATAGAAAAACGTCAAAGATTTTAAAATATAGTAATAATTAAAACTATTTTTTAAACATCACACAATTTGAACGCATTTATGCAAATTCTGCTTCAACAGGAACATCCGTAAGGAAACTATATTACCCACATTTTTTTATACAACGATTAGTACAAGAGGTTTTTAAGAATTGTATTTATATTTTATTTTAGCATTAGTTACAGCCTTAAGTGGTGCTTGGAAGGTACAGATCACTTTTAGTTTACTACGCATTAGTATTAAATGGATTCCTGGTTAACAGCCTCTGTATCGTAGTGAGCGAGTTGCCTGGGTCTAATATTGCGGGCGTTCATGGGCGGTGGAGATCACTTACTGTCAGGTGACACACTTGTTCGTTTGCCGGCACATGCTACCAATAAAGCTGGTTATTTCCGACAAAACGAGTCTATACAATTATCTAGTGTCCCATATATCATGTTAAGCCCGTCACCGTGGTGATGTGATTTTTTTATAGCAACGATCGGCAAACGAGCAAATGTGTCCAATTTTAAACAACTCTTCTATTAGTCAAATGATATCAACACAGAAAAAAATATTTAAAAAAAGAACAACAGGATTGAGTTTTGAGGATTCATAAAATTTTATTAGATTGGCATTGTCATAAAACACTAATGATGTTTTTCATTACAAGTATGTATAACTTTTTATTTTTGTTAATAATGAACAAGACGCTGAAACTCAATCTGTGACGTCATGTTTCAATTTATTTTTTATATATGCACTCACGCCTGTAATCCCCGAAGGGGTAGGCAGAGGTGTAACCAGTACACCCACATTTCGCCGAGCATATATCCGTCCCATGATGACATAAGAGGCGAGCCTATCGCCATACTGGGCACAAATTCCAGACTCCGGGCTGATACTGAGCATTTCGTATAGAAAAGCCCAATATAAATATTTTCCCGACCCGGGGATCGAACCCAAGACCTCAGCGTCAGTCTCAGTCGTAACGTCTACGCATTACAACTGCGCCACTGAGGCAGTCATTTATTTTTTATTGTTTTGTTTATGTACTTAATGAAAACAATAATTTTGTACATCATTATATTGTTTTCCATTCAACGTGTTATTTCGCACGGCACAACTAAACAATATTTAAATATTATTTGTTTCTTTTTTGAATCAACATTTAAATGCTTTTTATGCTAAGTAAGTTGAAGCCTGTATCCTGTGTAATATATCAGGGTGTCGACGACAAAACTATAAAACTAAATTTGGGACAGGTTTTTAATGGTTTCCTGTAATTGCGGTTTATTTTACTTCCTCGACTTAATTCTGTCGTTTAACTTAACCTGTATCGTAGGTATTAGAAACAACGAGGGACTTGCGGTCCCACAACACCCAAGCCCGAAACAAATATTTGTGGATCACACAAACATTTGTCACGGTGCGGGAATCGCACCCACGGTCTCTACCTGAATGGATAGCCACCTCTGTTCACATGGTTAAAAACTCGCCATAGTGGCTTGTTCAGGCGAGCGGCGTTCCTGGGTCAGCCAGTGTATATCCATTTATTTCACAACGAAATAATAGGTTAATTTCTTTTTTAATTTATATCCATAGGTTACGTTATCCAAACCCTATTGCAGAAATAATTTTATAAATCCGTCCAAAAATAAATAAGTTAGATGCCCTTCAAATCTGATGGAAGGGGTGCTTGTCAAACAAATGGCTATTACGGTGCACACGTGCGAGAGAGAAAGTGAAATATCCCCACTAATATCTTTGTTCATACAGTCATACCAATATTTAAATAAAATACATAATTGCGGGCTTATTTGTGAATACATTTTTATGATTGTGTTTTATTAAAAATTTCGTATTCTTCTATCTGTTGTTTATAAAATAATATATAAAATACATAGGACACTGTCTCTCGACGGTCAACATTATATTTGGACTACACTATACAGGTGCAGTGTTGTCAAAATTCTACTTCTGTCGGACCATAAAGCTGTGGAATAGTTTCCCGACGCACGTGTTTCCTCCTCGCTGTAGGATACAACATGTGATCCTTTAAACGGAGTGTGAAGAAGCAAATAAGCAGGCCGGCATAATTCTGCCGATTTACAATAGATACAGGGTCTGTCGTTATCGACACTATACTTGGATTGCGCTACACTTACCATCAGGTGTAGCGTAAAAAAATGCCCAACATTGACACAGCAATACTGATAGAGAATATCGTATTTTGCAACTCCAAATGTATCAGCGCTTACATAAACACAATCATTTATTCACACCAGATCCGAGCCAAATCACCTTTTGTTTACAACGAAACGCAGGTAAATAAGCTGTTTCCATTCCACGGACCCTGATAATGATCCATGCATTCGTCGATCCACTTTCCCCCTTGTTATTAGTATTCCACCACCGTGCTGGATTACTAAACAATCTGCGTCCTGGTTAAAGATGCGAAAATCAAATTTGGATCGAACGATTCGTGTTTTGCACGTGCAGGGATTTCAATGTTGGTGTTGCAAGTTGTGATGATCATGGTGTGTTTCAGGACGGTTGTTGATCTTCGTACATTCAGAAAAGTGGCACTATCCATGCCCAAATTCCCCTCCTGAATCCAATAATTATCCCTTTCCTTTAAGGTCGGCAACACGCCCAGCAATCTTCTAGTATCGTGGACGTTCATGGGCGGTTGAGATCAATTAGGATCAGTTAATCAACTTGTTAGTTTGTTACGTTGCTATAAAAAAAAAACACAATCAATATGACGCTGGCTCCTGATTTTCATGTCCTGCGCGTTCTCCTATCTCTAGGATTCTACAAAACGTGCCTTTATGATTTCACACGTCACTTAAAGCATTACTATCTTAAATACTTCTGTCTTAGATTGGTAGAGCAACGCTGTAGACAGTTTTGTGTACAGCATGAATGGGCCGGCTCGTCCGGGTTATTACCACTGTCGCACAGGAAACTGGCGTAAAGTGGCAGCTTGTTGCTGCGTTTCGTACGGTAAGTGAGATATCTTCATCATCAGCCACAAGACGTCCACTGCTGAACATAGGCCTCCCCTAATGCCTTCCAGGCCGACCTGTTGGAAGCGGCCTGCATCCATCGGCTTCATGCAACCCTTGTCAGGTCGTTGGTCCATCTTATAGGTGGAAGTCCTCTGTTGCGCTTGCCCGTACGTGGCCTCCATTCAAGTGAGATATCCGGAGGCCCAAATCCCCTCCCCTTCCCAATCCCTTATTTATCCCTTTCCTTTAAGGTCGGCAACGCGCCCATGATTTTTTTAGTATTGTAGACGTACATGGGGGGTTGAGATCACTTACCATCACTTACATGCTCGTTTTCCGGCCTATGCTATAAAAAAATAAATACAACACAGTTATAAGAATGGATATAAGCAATGGTTGGCAACAAGCTGATGGCATTAAACTAGCATATAATGAAACTTTATGAGCCTTAATATACACTTCCGCCGTCATTTTACAAATCAATGTAGTAAGTTTCCCATAATGTTTGACGTCAAACGACTGAATAGCTATATAATAGACATTGTAGCGAAGACCTGCAATCTTAGTTTCATTACACTGCATCAGGGAATTGCACATTATTATGTTTTCTTTTCCCGCTTTCTAAGTATTGTTTGTGTCATGTCTTGTTCAGGCTTCAATTTCTTAATCAATGCTATTAACACAGGCTCATGCCTGTATTCTCGATAGGGTAGGCAGAGGTGGAACTAATTAACTCACAGTTTGACGTGCTTATTTCCATCTCAGGGCGTGATAAGTGATAAACATATCGCCATATCGGGCATGAATTCCAGTCCCGGGCAACTCATATGATTTTTGAATCAAAAACAGACACGTGAATTGTGATTGCTCCATCTGGGATTTGAACTCCATACTTCACAGGTTTTAAGCTTATGTATGCTGCCAATGGGCTAATGTAGCTGATGTTATTCAGTTCTATTATGATAAGATTTATTCAGAAAATCACGCAGCTAGTACAAAAGGTTAATTTTTTCTTTAAACTTCATCATAAATAGATTTAGAGGCCAAAGAGGTATGCTACGATCGTAGCATATGGAAATCCGTTGTCTCTGCCTACCCCTATGAGAAACAGGCGTGAATCTATGTATGTATAATAAGATTGCTTTAAAAAATCATTTTCATATTTAATTTATTATACGTTTTAGAATGGTTATCTTCTGGTGTAATGATATCGTATTTCCTAAGTGTTCTAACACTGAACTTGTGTCGAAATTAGAATGTAAAAATAATCACTGATGCAAAAATTGAGATGGGATGAATTTGCCGAAAACAATCTCTGTTTAGTCTGTTTTGTGTCAGATAAAATGTATGCATGATTTTATATTTTTATTACATCTGCTTCTCTTTAACAATGTAAGATAAGTTCGGGGAAATAAAGTTTACGAGTAACGTTTAGTATGTTGTGGATTAATTTAATGTAAAATTATGGTTCCTTATCTAAAATATCGATGGAATTCGAGTTATTCAAGGTTTTCATCCATCCATCAGCTTGAATTCATCCACTGCTGGACAGAGGCCTCCAAGTTATATTAATATCTAATTTGTTATAAGTTAACGCGATGTTGGGGACATCAATCACCATAAACTTAATATTCGATATTTGCGCACAAATAACTATATAAGGTTTTAGGCCTATCTTAAAATGCAAGAGTAATATTTAACCACCAGTTTAACGCAAGAGTGTTATTTTAAAAAGTTACTAGACGTCTTTCTTCCAGTATATGCCAGTCAGAGTCTGCCTTTGTATTTGAAAGTGGCTTATTTTATTTACTAAATAGCAATTAAAGTGGTGGTACAAGGTCGTGAGATATAATATTGCTATTGTAATATTTTTATTATATTGTTTAGGTAACAATTTAACAAATAAATCGAAAATAATATCACAATATTAAAATGTGTTGTTGTTTGTTACAAACAAATTCAAATTATTTTTGTTTTAATATCGTCGCGCTCCGGTTCTCTCAGGTACTAGGAGGCCATAGCATCAAGGAGTTGTATTGGCAAGTCGACTTGCACAACCGGTCACGTCCGCAGGCACGTACAGCATTGCCGATTACGTCACTCTATTGAACGTTATGTGGAGTACAGAGTGCGCACGTACTAAGTGAAACGTAACTCCAATGCTTTTATGTCGTCCTGGTACTTGAGAGCCTTTAAGGATTCTAAAAGGACTCTAATTCCTCTAGAATTTCTTAGGGAAACTGACGTTGTTGACGTAATTGATTATTTTATGTTCTTCAGAGTCAACTAAGATCTACATAACTTGAGTACTTACTTTTTTTCTAAAAGTAACATTAATTAATATATTTTGGTGTTTGAGAACTTTAATTAATTAATTAACTTTAATTTTGTTTTTACGTATAATCCAGTCAATAGAAGGAGTAACTTGATGACCATTCACCATAGGTGCTTAAGTTTTACTTATTTCCGAACAGTTTTTCAGCTTCACATAATATCATTAATACCTACCTGTCCCCGTAAATTGACAATCATCCTTTTCATTTCCTGGCATGCTGAAGGTAAAACACAGGGAGTTTTGGCGGGAATTCTCACAGTGCGGTGGCTCTCTTGTTTTAATTATTTCCTAAACTGGTTTAAAGTTTTGTTTGTTGTATAAAAGTGGTGTGGTTTTGTGCAATAAACATTAACGCTGATGAATAGTGTATGGAAACATTGAAATAAGTGAATTTAGGTGATTTTTGATCACGGGTATTGTTGACCGTGTGCTTTCGATTCGCTTGAAGAAAGTCATCTAAGAAGCATTGAACTGAAAGGAATTATCACCAAAACTCCAGCAAGACCTTGAAATCGGCCACACCCCTGTTTCATCGTTCTTGGAATATAAGAAAAGATATAACTGATGACTTGGCAGCATGGTCTCTGATCTTAGCCGGTTCCTTATGGAACAAACAAACAAAAAAAAAAAAGAAAAGTAAAACAGAAAAATAACTATACATTGCATAATAAACGGGTTAGGTTTTTGGCTTTGGCTACAAAGCCTTATTCATAACTCTTAAGGTCATGAGATTGCTTTAGCGATTTTTTAATTGAAGTTAATTATTTTAATATTGGCCATTTTTTGGCACGTTTCTATGCTTATGTAATAAAACGTAATTATGGTTGTATTGTTTATGTTTTTTATCAAACAAAATAAAACCTTTTATGCGATAGAGTTTTTTTAATCAAAAATCTCTCGTTTTATGAACATGTCTTTTGGGAATACGCTGAAACCTATCGACATATCGGATACAAATTCCGAGCATCAAATTTTTTTAATCGAAATCTTAACCATTAATTATGAGTGCCCGACCTGATTGTGCGATTTTAACTTAGCACCTCACCGGTTTTTCACAGGAGTTCACGGGGCCAATGAGACGATGTGTCTGTTAGAAATCCTTTTTTATGTATTAAAAATGTTGCCTTTTATGTATATTGCTTCAGGTTGTCGACCTCTATGTCAGATGTACCCTTTTATTTCTCTTGATGAAGGTCGACTCGTCCCTTGCCCGCCCCAAACATGTCCACACGCGGTGACTATGTGATTTGTCGTTTGACCCATGCCGCGTAACGTGCTCCTGTTATTTTTTTTTTCGATCAACGCCTTACTAAGGCGCGCGTGTTCTCACAGCCTGACCCTCCTGTGTAAAAGTTCACATAACCGTGGTTGTTTGGTTGGTACAACTTGTATAAACGTTTGACGGTTAAAGCGAGACGTATTTACGGGTTAATTTCCGTGTCAAGTTGGTAATTAATTAGCGGGTTTCTGGGGAGGGTTGATTGTTTAAAATGATTGATCGATTCGAAATATGAAAAGTAGGTAATTAACCTTATGGTAAAAGAAACGCTATTAACTGACAGTACTGGCAGTACTGGATTATCGTTCTAAAATACTTTCCAGTCATAGTGTAAGCCTTAATCTAGTAATGTAAATTGTAATGTATGATGCACTATGTATATTAGTTAAATACTTAGTAGTACTAGTAGTACGCACTCACACCTGTATTCCCCGAAGGGGTAGGGCAGAGGTGTAACTGGTACACCCACATTTCGCCGAGCGTATCTCCGTCCCACGATGTGATAGGGTGCGAGCCTTTTTTTTTAATATACATAAATAAAATATCACCATACCGGGCACAAATTCCAGACTCCGGGATAATACTGAGCATTTTGTAATAGAAAAACTCAATACCACTTTACCCGACCCGGGGATCGAACCCGAGACCTCAGCGTTAGCTTAATCGTAACGCATACGCATTACAACTGCGCCACCGAGGCAGTCTTACTTACTTAGTAGTAGTTTTTTACTATTATATAAATTTTTATAAAAAAATAATACTATTTTTAGTGAAAGATTCGTCAAACTCTGTGCATAAATGATGAAGTTTTAGTCTTTCATCCCGGAATTCAATAAGGGTGGAATTACTCCTTAAAAAATAAGTAGGACCAACTTTGACCAACTTTGGAATGAAAAAAGAATCCTCCAAATAATCTATATTTCGCGCAGTTATGTGTGGTTATACATACAAAAATAAAACACACATTAATGTCGAATTGAGAAGCTCCGCCGCTTTTTCGTCGGTAAATAATAGTCTGACTGCTCTTCAGACAGTCAGTTGTATTATGAGCGAGCGCTGACTTGCCAAAATACTGGCGTCAGTAACTTGCGTAATGTTAAACTGCCATGACGTCATGGCATAAATGATTCACACGAGCTCGGCGATTTTACTGCTTCACTAGTTTTATGGCCTATTAATTTTAAGTGTTGGGATTGTATTTTTGTCTCTATTCATTCATTATTTTGACTATTAAATCAATCAAAAGTATAGGTTTTTTCAAAAAGAATAAAATCATTAGTGCTAATAATTAAAATGTGGAAATTATTTGTATGGATTGTGCCAATCCAATCCACGATCAACCCCGATTTAACAATGTCGAACGATCTCGCTGCTGACGACCGATGTATCGCTCCCCCTGCCTCAGCCACCATTCTGTTATCGCTCTACTCCACCTATCGTAACCGATAGTTAAATATTATTTTGTGTAACATTTACCTTAAATAAATAAGTATTTTAAAACTTACTGACTGCCTCGGTGGCGCAGTTGTAATGCGTACGCGTTACGATTGAGGCTAATGCTGAGGTCTCGGGTTCGATCCCCGGGTCGGGTAAAGTGGTATTGGGTTTTTCTATTACGAAATGCTCAGTATCAGCCCGGAGTCTGGAATTTGTGCCCGGTGTGGCGATAGGCTCGCCCCCTATCACATCGTGGGACCGAGATACGCTCGGCGAAATGTGGGTGTACTGGCTACACCTCTGCCTACCCCTTCGGGGAGTACAGGCGTGAGTGCGTATGTATTTTAAAACATTCAGACCATTCATAGACCATTCATAGATTCAGACTGTATTCCATAGACTTGATTAGCAACGGTGGTCCCCAAAAAATAATAATAATATATTTTCTGCATTTTTGTATCGAAATCTCAAAAATACTGTAACAGCCGAAAAAATCTTAGCAACCCAAAGACGACTGACGGGGCGACGGCCGCTGATTAGTGGACGCTGAACAGATCGCAAGAAATGATCGCGGCTGTGTGTAGCGAGCGCAGATCGCGGCTGTTCGTGGAAGGCTTTACTCTGTATCCCCGTGTGAACTCGTAATGCACCCGGTCACATTAACGCAAACGCGTTGCGTTGACATTGAGTGATGTTTTCTAAGCCAATGTCAGATTTTATTAACGCATTAAGTTGCGTTACGTACTATGAGTACGTTATGAGTATTTTAATTTGGCTTAAACACGTAACGCAGTCGCGTTACGATTTTATACGGTCATTGAATATGGCCCACGATTTTACGATGTTAACGTAAACCATGCGCTTTACGTGTTTGTGCGGCTATAGATAATACGGCCCCTGCTCGTTTCGTCATTCAAGCTAATAAATAGTCATCTACAATACCCTGTATGCGTCATTTTACAGGCCCTTTCAAACTAAAATCTGGCAAAAGTAACATTTTAGTCAAGTTCAGTTTGTGACAACAGAATTAATACTAAAACTAACATGTTTATGACAATGCATGCCTTGTAATATTAACCCTCTTTGAATGATCTGCACATTACACACGTGACATTGTATTCGTGTGTAGTTAACGTTAACCCTCGCAAATCGCAATTTGTCGCCGGTTGCGGTCTCATTAGCCGGCGTTAGCGGTCGATTCCGGCCAATTTCACGTGATATCACGCGCGATGTCACACCGGTCACGCGACCCACTCGCAAATAACTATCATTATTGTTTCGTGTTTAAGCTCACGTAGGGTTAGATTTCAACCCAGGTGGATTAAAGTAACATCGGGTTCACACAGTTCCATTTTTGTTGATCAACTGACTTGAATCAACAAAAAATATTGGATGATTTTATTGATCGATTCTATTATAATACAAGTCTGTTAAAATAGTATATAAAAGTAGATTTAGCAGTTGATCAAAGTAAGTTGAACTGTGTGAACTCGCTGTAATTTTTTTTGTTGAACGTATATTTTTCGTGTTTATGACCTCCGTGGCACAGTGAACAATTGGTTGGAAACGAGAGACCGACCTCTCATCTCACAGCGTCGCGTCGTCATACTATAGGACATTGGTAACAACCCAGTCGACCCGGCCCATTCATGCTGAAGATAAAACTCTCTAAGTACATCATAGTTCTACCACTGATCTCAATCTCGATTTGTCTAATCATGTCGCCAAGCATCAGTATGTAATAACAGTTGTGTTCCAGTTTGAAATAATTTGAATTAAGGCCTGTGAATTTACTGGCTCATGAGTTAACGTCTTATGTCTCGGGCTGACGAGTGCAATACAGTGCCATACAGTAAGTACTTTATAACTCAAATTGCTGTGTGGTCTTGCTATTTTATGAGCAGGCGTGGCGATTACAATCAAGTTAATAGATAAACAATATTATTATGTGCATTCATAACCCTTGACTTTAATTATTATTTCATGACCAGCTCAACGTTAGAACATTATTATAGATATTATAAATCTTCATTTTATTAATTAAAGATATAAATAGAGATAATTTTAATTATTAATCACTGAGCGGTATCACAATGGCTTTAATCACGTAAATGGACGTGTCAGTTTAATAAATATTGTTTACTAGCTTTTGCTCGCAGTTCCGCCCGCGTGAAGGTATTTTCTTGGATAAAAAGTAGCCTATGTCCTGATTCAGGTCATGATCTACCTGTGTGGCAAATTTTATTCAACACCGTTCAGCTGTTACTAACAAACATCCAAAATTGTCAAATTCACAAATATACTAACTTTCACATTTATAATAGAAGTAGAATTTGAGAATTGACGAGTCATTATTTGCGTAAATATAATTAAATCTATAATGTATGAGAACTATTTAATTGTTTTTATATATTAGCTTATGTCCGCGGCTTCGTATGCATGAGGTTTTTTATAAAACCGAATGACAAGACGAGAAAACCGCTCGCCTGATGGTAAGAAATCGAAACTGTGTTTTGCTTAAAATGATTATCATACCTTGATCTTATATGGTTTAAATATACTAATACAATGAAATATAATCAAATTTCTTAAATTGTATTAGTCAGATTAAAAAACATAAATGTTTTTCTTTTTTACACGGGATTAAATCAATTAATACATAAAATAATATAAATAAATAATTATATAACATAAAAATACATAAAAGATAAATATCTATATAATTTTCATTCTAATCAGTGAGGTGACGCAGCGATAAAACCATCGACATTGATGATCGATGAGAAAACGTTAATGCCGTATAAATTCCCTTGATTGATAGCCACTAACGTTTACAAATCGATAATCTGTATTGACTATCGAGTAATCGGGTTCGATGAAATTGATTTTGATTTTTTCATTTATTGGTACAGGTACACATTTTTACCAGGTTTTTATTTATGTTTATTAAATCTTACTTATTTAATTTTTTTACACATATATCCAACAAAACTGTCTAGACGGTTTGACTAGGAGTCAATTTCTGAATCAGTTGTGCATTACTTACTTGGTACATACTTTGTTTAATTACTTTGCTTTCTTCTCTTTCGTTTATATCTCTTGTTTGTTATGTTACTGTTATGTGTTTTTTTTATCATTATTTCTATTTGTGTTAATTGGAGGTGTGTGTCTTTGTATACGCCGAATAAACGTTTTTCTTTCTTTCTTATTATTGATCGTTATTTTTAACGTTCGACAATAATGAGGTGTGTGTCTGTGGAAGGTATCATAAGACCTTTACGAATGAACCAATTTTAATGCTTGTTTAATCGGGATGGATCTTAGCTGTACTTCCATCCACCTGCCTTTATCCCAATCGCAAAGGGATCGACACAACATGCTTTTTAACACAAGTTACAGAAAGATTTGGCTTGTAGTTTTTATGACCGGCCGTCTGCCTGACATCAACCCCTTTTTAACAGTTAGGTTATATTGAGCTTATGTTACTTTGGCTCCTTTTAAATGAATCCCATCATTAGTATAGTGACAGGGTACTTGGGCTGAGATACCGGGTCGCCACATCACATCAGGGGATGGAAATAAGCTCTGTGGCCTGTGGCCTGTGGGTGTCCCAGTTGCACCTCTGCCTATCTCTTCAGGTATAGAGGCGTGAAATCGTCATTAAATTATTTCTCGGTGTTTATGGCGATTGGTCCGCGTAAAATTTATCGTAATCATGGTGTATAATGCCATGCAGTTTATTAACACGCGAATTAACGCGATGTTGGTGTGTTGCGTGATAACAAAACACTTTTCTTATCGTTTTTATGGCTCGGAAAAGTACACTGAACTGCTACGACCAGTGCAATTTTCTCGAGCGCATTATGTTAAGCGCGCTGCGGGCTTATGATATGCAATACCACATATATAACTACTGACGACCAATATATCGGGTAAAAGTGTCAACATTCGATAAAATTATGTCGTCATAGGGTTCATGTTGATTAGAATGATCATGGCGCGTTGGCTATCTTAAAGGAAAGGGATGATTAAAGGATTGGAAAGGGGACGCAATTTGGGCCTCCGGATACCTCACTCACCGTAACACAGCAAGCCGCTACTATGCGTCGGTTTTGTATGAGACAGTCATTACTGTCAGACAGTCGACTGGCCGACAAAACTGTCTACAGCGTGGCTTAACAGTATTACATACATAGGTACTCACTCCTGTAATCCCCGAAGGGGTAGGCAGAGGTGTAACCAGTACACCCACATTTCGCCGAGCGTATCCGAGCGTCCCTTATGTGATAGGGGGCGAGCCTATCGCCATACCGGGCACAAATTCCAGACTCCGGGCTGAATCCGAGACCTCAGCGTTGACCTCAATCGTAACGCGTACGCATTACAACTGCGCCACCGAGACAGTTGAGTCATTTAACAAATCAATATTTGCAACTTGCATTCAGAGTTCTAAATTGTATTCATACATTACATGTATTATTCATGCGGGCACCGAAAATCAGAGCTGTTGACGTTGCTTCTAGGCAAAGTTGCAGCATTAAGATATATTATTGTTGATTCTTATATTTGTGTCCTTTGTTGTAAGTGTGGAAGTAAATGCATTTTCTTTCTTCTTCATTTATGTCTAAATACACCACTAGCAACAAAACTCTCGTATAGATCTTTCTATATGTCCATATATTTACTTTCCATCGACCCACGCCCGACTGGTTCGCATCCCGAAAAAGTTGGCTATTTTCTGACATGACGTCATCCGCCGTTTATTAAAGTACCGATATACAAATATGGCTACCAGATTTATGTAAGAAGTATGCTAAAAGTATTCCCGTCCTAAACAAATTTTACGCGAGACATGCTATACCCGTACTTGTAAGTTTTTGCGAGTTTTTAGATAGCTATCATCCATAATATGTATGCAGATCTATATAGCGCCCCTAGTGGATAGTATTGAAAACGTATTAACATCATTTTTTTTACTTGTACTTATATGAATGACGTCACAACTATCGAAAAAACTTTCACTACGGCTACTTAGATATATTTCCAAATTAATGGCAATGTAAGAATCTTCTTTTAATAACTTTGAATGATTCGTATAAACACGGTATTATTATTATTTATTATAGACTGCCTCGGTGGCGCAGTTGCAATGCATATGCGTTACGACTGAGGCTGATGCTGAGGTATCGGGTTCGATTCCCGGGTGAGGTAGTGAAATTGGGTTTTTCTATCATGAAATGCTCAGTATCAGCCCGGAGTCTAGAATCGTGCCCGATATGGTGATAGGTTCGCCCCCTATCACATCATGGGACGGAGATACGCTCGGCGAAATGTGGGTGTACTGGTTACACATGACTACAGTTCAACCACCCTAGAATGATCCACGCGGTACATACACCCTGGGCAACGGCGGTCAAGTTGACCGACTGGGAATATCTTCTACTTAATACAGGCTCTGAAAGTATTATTAAAAATACGCCCCTTATCTGCTTTATTCCAAATTCCATTTAATACACGTTGATTTTGATTCACGTGGGCGGCCCGCACGTGGTGGTTAATTAAATTCCCCGCACATTTCGTGCTCTCATCGTGCAGTTGATTAT
This sequence comes from Mimas tiliae, assembly GCA_905332985.1. NCBI lineage: Eukaryota > Metazoa > Arthropoda > Insecta > Lepidoptera > Sphingidae > Mimas > Mimas tiliae. The sequence goes on from HG995249.1 coordinate 3,216,366, forward strand.
TTGGTTTAAATTGGCCGCGGCACAAGTCATAACGCACCTTGGCCTATATTTTAAGAGGTCGTGTAGTCTTGACAGGTGTCGTGTAGGCTTTAACGGTAAAGGAAACATCGTGAGGAAACCTGCATACCTGAGAAGTTCTTCATAAGAATTTCGAATGCATGTGAAGTCTGCCAACCCGCATTAGGCCAGCGTGGTGGACTAAGGCCTAACCCCTCTTATTTAGTAGAGGAGGCCCGTGCCCAGCAGTGGGACGTTTATAATACAGGGCTGGTATTATTATTATTATTGTAGTCTTGAAAGGGCACTATAAGGGTTAAGATATTTTCATTTGGTAATATTTATACAGTGAAAGCCTTCGTGGCGCAGTAGCCGAGTAGCCGGCTGCGAAGCAAGAGCCACGGGTTAGATTCCTGCACTGAGAAAAATGTTTGCGTGATCCACGGGTATGGGTGTTTTCTCGCCAGTGGGGTTGACGTCAGACAGGCGATCTTTATGTAACATATGTTAAAAGCATGTTGCGCCGACCCCACTGCGAGTGGGTTATTGGCAGGTGGTAGAAGAGGTAATATTTATACGTAAGTTAGGTTTAACCCTTTGACTAATAGAGGCTCGTGACTAGCAGTGAGATAACTTTATGAATCATAATATTCATAATTTATGATACATTACATTGAGGCGCTCATAGCCATTTGCACTCACTAATAAGTAAGCGTTTAGCGAGTTAAGCAAACCCTTGGCGTGGTCAGTTTATGGATGGGTGACCGCTTAAGGCCATTCCCAATATTCTGTCTATCGGCAGATTTGCTTAGTGCTAGTAAAATGTTGACAGATCTTCCATAGAAAATGTGTCAAAAATGTACCGCCAGTATGCAAATCTGTCGATAGACAGAATATTGGGAACGGCCTTTAGTGGTATTTTAACTGAGCGTCATCGAGCTTTGGAGGCTACTTTTTAGTAGGTCCCGGGCTTCGGCTATCGACTGAAAGAAGTTGCCAAGTCGGAGTCCTTCGAATGATGGAATATAAATATAATCATAATGTTCTCTAGTAAAAAAAGTGTATTTTTTCTAATTAACCTGAAACGAGCACGTCGCTGGCCTGATGGTAAGTGCTACGCCTGCCCATAAACAGACACAACACCCCACAGAACTTAGAATTATAAATCAATACATAGCACTGGAGCATTCAAGCACGTCGCCCCAAGACATACAATGTTAAGTCTCATAATGCCCAGTAATATCACTGACTTGCAGTGCTTACACACTTGCTTGGTGCCAGAAAAAGACAAAGCGTAGGTACATAGCAAGATGTGCAAAAATGAGTCGAGCTATCTGTGCTACTGACAGATTTTAGTAATTAACGGAAGAAGTTTTGGTTATTCTGCTCAAGTAACGAATTATATCAAAGTAAACAATTTCCACAAAGCAATTAACTTACTTTACATACATTATTATATATATATATATATATATATATATATATATATATATAAATATATATCATTAACAATATATAATAAATAATAATATTTATATTAAATAATAATAAATAAATGATTGTTAAATTAATATTAATAATAATAGTCAATGGATTTAAATAAATCGATTCCATTTGAATATAGTAACTATGAATATAGTGTAATAAAAAATATTTAATTCTGATACAAAATATAAATTATGTACGAATTGATCCAAAATTGTTATGAAGAATTTACCTGAATCTCTCGGTTGTTTTGCGAAATAACCGAAACAACACATACGTGAATTTACAACTACATGCAAATGAGTATGAAACACCCACGCGGGGTAACTTTGAATAGGTGATTTACGTGGGATGTGTCTGTTACGGGATTAAATGGGAGAATAAACGTGGGGTGCGAAACTAAAGGAATGCAATATTCATTAATGTTTTATAAATGTGAAGATCCGCAAATATTTTGATTCTGTATTAATTATCGTCGATATTTATTTATTTATTTTATTTTATTTTATAATACACAATGCAGAATACAATTATTGCAAAAATAAGAGAAAAAATTATACAGTTATGAGCTAGATTGTAGTCCAAAAAATATGTGTACATAGAAAAATAAGATGATTACCATACATAAGCAGTAGGGAATACATATACGTTCCTATTATATTTTTTCCAGATTCGGATATTATAGTACTACAGTTCTCGTAACTTTCAATACGCATGACACAGGAAACCTATGCATAAACATCAATTTCAATGTAGATGATTTCATTCCAGCAGTATAAACATTAAAATTGATAAGTTAACCCTTATATAGAGAACAAAAATAATAGCCCTCAACAATTCCACTTTTCGATCACGGCAAAATCTCATAAATACTCATTTATAAACAACGTCTTTGCCTCCAGCGTGTTCGCAATAAATGTTACGGTCCCAGGATGGTCGGGATAAATTTCGATCTAATGTACTCGCCGATTTATATCTTGGTGTCAGGAAGCATGGTACATATACGCTCATACATATGCACTCACGCCTATATCCCATGGGGGTAGGCATAGACTATTGAGTGCCACAAGCTAAGATCCTGACACACCTCTTTCGCCTCTTCCACATAAGGGTACTCATGGCGTACCCGTTTCAGAGGTAATTTATTGTCCTCATGCGCCCTCTACTGACCCTCCAATTCACATTCGCATGATAAATTACATTGTACATTTGTCCAAATTCAAAATGTCTATTGAATTTTTCATGAATCTAGTTCACTTTATTATACCATCTCCAGGTGACTCAGCCATAGGCCATTTATGGCTCAAAGATGCGATTATAAAAATCCATGGTATTTATTTCAACCATAAAGGTTTGCATTGGTGGCGCAGTTGTGTGCGTACGCGGTACGACTGCTGTGCGGAGGTCTCGGGTTCGATCCCCAGGTCGGTTAAAAGTGATATTGGGATTTTCTATTACAAATTCTCAGCATTAGCCCGGAGTCTGGAATTGTGCCCGCTTTCGCGATAGGCTTGCATTGCTTGATATCACATCATGGGTCGGATATACGCACGGCGAAATGGTTGGTCGAAACGCTGGTTACACCTCTGCATACCCCTTCCTTATAGGCGTGAGTGCGAATCTATTATGTGCAAAGGTTTGCCCGGCCCTAAAATCGAACTCATAACCTCACAATTGATTATTATTATTTCTACTATTTCTATTATGATTGTTATTTCTACTAGCTCCTAATTTATTAACTCTGACAAATATATAGTTCAGTATCAATTCCATTAAGGTTATAATTAGACATAATAGCTTCTAACAATCCAGATTACAGACTAATTAGCTGTCAAGAAAATGTGTTTTAGCTCTAGTCTGTTATTTCTTTAACTCTAATGCATAAATAAGTGTTGGATCTGTTTTACTTTATAGACTTAAGGTCGCTCTATAGTTGATAATATCGTTAAATTTACCCTCTCTATGCTTCTATTACAGTGATAGCTCAGTGAGGAGTGGCATGGTTTGTCGAGACGAAAGTCGCAGGTTCGATACCAGCCCCGAGAGCATACACCTCTGACTTTGTTAATTAATCGTTAATTATCACACGTTATCACGTTCTTAATTATCACTTGATATAACGGTGAAGGAAACATCGTGAGGAAACCTGTATACCTGAGAAGCTCTTCATAAGAATTTCGAAGGTATGTGAAGTCTGCCAACCCGCATTAGGCCAGCGTGGTGGACTAAGGCCTAACCCCTCTCATTCAGTAGAGGAGGCCCGTGCCCAGCAGTGGGACGTATGTAATACAAGGCTAGTAGTCGTAGTCGTATGCTTCTGATGTCAGTAAGGACTTTGAACCTCTCCGGTACCTCTCTGATACTAGGGGTACCGGGGGATTTCGTGGGAGAAATCTTTGCTTGTTGATAACAGCCATGATCGTGATATATATAGTGAGGTGATAGTCTTAAACGAGTGGTAGAGCTACGCTGCAGTAAGAGCATATATGTGGGCAGCTCGACCGGGTTGTTACCACTATCTCACCTTAAGGTTGCGTTTTATTTTACAGCATAGGTCGGCAAACGAGCAGGTGGGTCACCTGATGGTAGTTTATCTCCACCGCCCATGTACGTCCAAAATACCAAAAGAATTATGGGCGCGTTGCCGACCTTAAAGCAAAGGGATAATTAAGGGATTGGGAAGGGGAGGGGGATTTAGGCCTCCGGATATCTCACTCACCGTACGAAACTCAGCAGCAAGCTGCTAATTTACGTCGGTTTTCTGTGATATAGTGGTCACGACCCGGACGAGTCGGCCCATTTATGCTGAAGACAAAAGTGTCTACAACGTGGCTCTACCACTCAATCGCACGGTTAATGAGATAAACACTTTTTTCTTGTGTTTTATTGTTATTATTTGATGTATTTTATTATCTTTGAAGTTGTTTTTTTTAGTTTTACCATTAATGTTTTAATTAATTTTATGCATTGCACTTGCAATCACGTATTTATTTACATTAATACAACAGATCATTCTTAAGCTTAGTCTAAAAAAACATGATTTTATCAAAGGTTTTAGTCTCAAAGATTTAAGTGCTAACTCTCAAGTTGGATATGTTGCCGATTTCGGAGAGGTCATTGGCATTATCTCGACCTTGTGAGGTCGTTTGTTCACCTCGACCCTCATTGATTCTTTTATTAGCTCCCGGTGTAGTGGTTCTTCTAAATGTACTATCCAGTTGACCTGATCCGAGTCGTGGTTTGTTTGATACAAATTGTTTAAGATTAATTTCTAACTTGTGATCTAACAAAAGATTTTGTTATAATATGTTTTTATTGATTCCATTTTGTTCAATTGTTTAACTGACCTTTTTGTTACGCTAAAATTAGCTTAGCATTTTCAATAGTGCTCCTAAAAATAAAAAAAATAAAATAAAAATAAGAGTTTTTCGATACCGGCACGTCATCTGTATTCAGAAAAATATGTATGCAGATCCATACAACGCCTCTACCGGCTTGTATTGAAAACATATTAAGTTCATACATATTTTTGGTATATGAATGACATGAGGTTTTTGTAGATGATTTTGAAGATTCTGAAGAGTTGCATCCAGAGGGACTGAGTTCTCAATAAAAAAATTGAGAAATTACTATACGTACCTACTTAAAATGTAATAAGTAAGGATAAGCGATGAAAATTACTAAGGAAGTAGGATAATATCAAGATTAATTTGAGATTTGTCGGTGGACCCAAATGCGGGGGTGGGGGTGGTCTTGAGCCCCTTAGCCCCCCTGGATCCGTTAGTGCACTTTGACATGCCAGTATAAAATAAGGTATCGAAAAATCTCGCACTAATTACACTACGAGTATAACTGTAAACCGTAGACAGTTTGTATTTGAACGTACTCCTTCTCTTCTTCCACCTGCCTTTATTTTTTATATTTATTTATCACTTTATTTCAGATTATGTATATCCATATTATTTTAAATTACCATTATTTTACTAAGACTATTTTATTTATATAGGGACAGTCTACCTTATTACCTATCATATTTAAGACACTGTTGGTACTGCCGCGAACCCTTCTAACCATCGAAGCTTTATCCCACTCGCAGTGGGGTCAGCGCAACATGTTTTTTTAACACATGTCACCAAAAGATTTGGCTTGTAATTTTTACGACCGGCCGCCTGCCTGACGTCAATCCTTCTGAGGAGAAATTTTGTATTTTAACGTACTATTTGAGTATATTCTGTTAGCGTATTCTGTTAATATTGGTATATTGAGGGTGTCTGAGAAAGCAACGTTGGGTACACTGAAATAATAATGGTGCGATATAGTTGTGGAAGAGTAGTTAAATGGTATAAAAGAGGTTGTCGCCATAACTGGAGGTCTTTTCCCCGCAATCAATCGGTCAGCCTCCAGTTCATTAAGATCAGTGGTCAGTAGATAGTCCAAGTGTTCATTACGCGGTAGCTATGCTGGTTTACTATTCGGTCCTAGTTGTTTGAGTTATAATTAGAGAACGGTCTATAGAGAATCCTGACATGAGGTTGTGGTATGTAAAGCAGTGATATTGTAAATGTAACCATTAAACTATGAGTCAAAGTGATTACTGTCGTTTGGTATTAAGAACATAATACTCGTCTCATTCTAGCAATTCATTAAAGTATATTTCCATTTGTTACAGTGCATGCGAGCGTACGTAGAGTTTGAAGTGTGTAATGGCGCGTACGAGGTGTCTTGTCCGGACGCGCGGTGCAGAGTCGGCGCAGCGCTCGCTCTCGATGAGATATCGGCATTGGTGGATCCCGCTGTCATGGAGAAACATCGCAAATTCCGGCTCAATCATGGTGAGTGATACAGTTTTCACAATCCCGTCGGTGATATAGTCACATATAGCCCTGACCCCACAAGTAAGATTAAGATTACGAGTCTTATGTCGTGGGTATCAGGAACTACGAGAGACTTTCGGTCTCACAACACCCAGACCGGAAACAAATATTTGTGGATCAGACAAATATTTATCTCGGTGCGAGTATCGAACCCGCGGGCTCACGCTGCACAGTCGCCTGCTCGCCCACTACGCCACGGTGGCTGTCAAAAGAATCACTGATTTATATGTAATACTAGGTTGTAAGTCTCTTGAGCTACCACTGCTTTGTCGATATCTGTCACCAAGCAGCAGTATGTAATCGCCAGTATGTTCCGGTTTGAAGGACTTTGAAGCTAATGAAATTATTGTGTAGTATGTATTGGAATGATAAATGCAATGTCGTGTCTTCACTTCTCCCCAGAGGGGTTGACGTCAGGCAGGCGGCCTACTACAAGCCAAACCTTTCTGTAACATGTGTTAAAGTACATGTTACGTGGACCCCACTACGAGTGGGATAAGGGAGGTGAAAGAAGAGTCACAATTGTTTCACTATCTGCTGGAAAAATGGCATAACTTAGCCTTCAAATACAATATTTTACGTATAAATTCAATTAGTCTCGAACCGAATCGATTACAGTCATTCATATAGTTACGGTTTAGAGGTTGGCGATATAAATAACATTTAACACACACCTTGAGTGTAGAATGTTGCACTTTTCCCGTCTCACGGTAACGTTAATGTTAATTTACTTTCTCAACCTTCGAATTTGTATGCGATTTCTTTTTAGTCTTAGCTACGGCAACTATGGTCCAAACTAGGCAAACGTTATTAGAAGCGCTATATGCAGAGAAAATAGTTTTTTGTTTATAGCATAGGCTGCCTAAATAACAAGTGGGTCACTTTATGGTATGTGATCTCCACCGCCCATGAACGGCCCACCATATCAGAAGAATCATGGAAGCGTCGCCAACCTATATTTGATGAACACATATTGAGAAAAAATACTAGAAACTAAAATAATAAAATTGCACAAAAAAGTGGCCAGCGCATAGCGCTTATTATTAACTGACCACCGTCGGTGGCGTATCGACATGTCACAAAAGCAAATAAATATAAGCAGTATAAGTATATTATGTGCGTGCAGAGACAGCTTCCGTGGCGCATTGGGCAAGTAGCCGGCTGTGAAGCGAGAGGCCCCGGGTTCGATTCCCGCTCCGAGACAAAATGTTTGTATGATCTACAAATATTTGTTTCGGGTCTGGGTGTTTTCTCCCCAGAGGAGTTGACGTCAGGTAGCTTGTAAAAACTACAAGCCAAATCTCTTTGTAACATGTGTTAAAAAGTATATTGTAGTTAATTTATGCTACTTTACTTTACCTCCGGCCCAAACCCCCTCCCCTTCCCGATTCCTTAATTATCCCTTTCCTTTAAGGTCGGCAACGCACCCATGATTCTTTTAGTATTGTGGGCGTACATGGCCGGTGGAGATCACTTACCATCAGGTGACCCACATGCTCGTTTGCCGGCCTATGCCATAAAAAAAAAATTGTTTGTAACGGACAGACAGACATACGAATTAGTAGGAATATGCAAACAATATCCAGCCATCCGAGTTTGCGGACTTAACATATGCGCCTCGAGAAAAAATCTAATGGTTTATGCGTGTGGTGTTTCTTAGAAAACGATTTCTGATGATACCACATAACAATAAAAATAAAATGTTCGATTGGTCATAAAGTAATTTTCTTTCCAATTCATTTCGGTATTTATGATTATTGGGTTTATTTGGTAACGTAACTGTGGTGTTGATTAAATTGTTGGTAATTCGAATATTCCTCGTACTAACATAAAACAAATTGGTGGTTTTATAATTAAAACCCGGACGCGTCAATGTTATTAAAAATGTTGGAATTTACGTGAAGATTGATTTAAATCAATCATCATGGAGCGTGAAATACGTAGTTTTTTATCAGAACTTGATGATGTTAATAAATATCTTAACCTCTGACCAATGGATTCCATAGACCGAATTTCATCAACAATGGTTTAAATCCTTGTTTGTTTTAAATTTCATTGTCATTGCCACGTGTTCTTAATATGTATACAAAAAAATCTTGAATAACAATGAGCTGTCGTTATCACAACACTTTAATTCAAAAAACATCTTGAAACGAAAAACTGAATTTTTGCGTAAATTGTTCGAAATTTGATTCGAACTAATGTAAAGAAAACTAAACCAAAGTTGGTAATATTAAATAGTAGATTCTGCTCGCGGCTCCGCCTGCGTGACCGACCTTATCCGGAATAATATATATCCGATATAGAAGTATATCGTACTATTTCGTGGACTACCTGTTTTCCAAATTTCATTCAAAGCCGTTCAGCCGTTAAGGCATGATTGACTAACAAACATCCAAATTCACAAATTAACACATCCAAATTTTCACATTTATATTAGTAGTAGGATACATTGTTTGTAGCTACGAAATAGAGATGAAACCCAACAGTAACCGTAGGGAGTAAGCGCCTATCATACGCTCCGTTAACGCCTATACAATAGCATAGCCTACAGGGTTGACGATTTTAATCTATTTTCCGGTAAATGGGATTCCGGTAATCGGTTTTATGTTTCAGGAGTATTCAATTACGGTTAATTGAATACTCGTTTCTAATATTCGAATTCAATAAACATGATACCATCAGAGTCCTGGGTGCGTATAATTAAAGGAAATGAATGAAGGATTTTGTCGACTTGGGCCTCTGGGAATCTGGACTCACGTAAGTATGTCAGTCGAGTTCGAGAAAAAAGGGCGACGCACCGGCGCGGTGGCACAGCCATGTTCTCACTCACCGTACGAAACAAAGCCGTACGAATAAAAGAAAAGTTACCACTTCATGTCAGTTTTCTCTTTAGACAAGAACCTCTACCTACAGCTTAGCTCTACCACTTTGACATGTTAAAGTATATTGCCATTTGCCATTGTATGTAATCAGTGATATTTCAAAGTCACCCGTATTTATTACGGTATGAAGGTTATCTTAAATCTTTATCTTATAAATATACCAAAGGATAATGTTTTCAGAATAGATTGCAATAAGCATTATATACATGTTATACTTATCTCTGTATTAGAATTTAAAACAACAAATTCATTTTTCCTTCTTTATTATCATGTAATATAAAAATACATATTAAACTTTAAGGCTGTGGTACAATTATTCTTAGTCTTTCATTCCACTAAATACGGACGATATCAAATTTTCTACAATTAACGTTTCGGAAATGTGTTTTTTTTATTGCATAGGCCGGCAAACGAGCAAGTGGGGCACGATGGTAAGTGATCTCCACCACCCATGTACGCCTACAATACCAAAAGAATCATGGGCGCGTTGCCGACCTTAAAGGAAAGGGATAATTAAGGGATTGGGAAGGGGAGGGGGATTTGGGCCTCCGGATATCACTCACAGTACGAAACGCAGCAGCAAGCTGCTACTTTACGTCGGTTTTCTGTGAGACAGTGGTAACGAGCCGGCCCATTCATGCTGTAGACAAAATTGTCTACAGCGTGGCTCTACCACTCGTTTGAACACATTTTGAATTTGTTTAGAAGCCGATTACGATAAAGAATCGTTGTGCAAAATAAATAATATTTATTTTATCTTTATAATATTATAGAGATTTTATTTTCTGCAATTGTATTGGTGGCAGGAGGTACCTGATACGAGTAAACTAGTGGCTTGTTCAGACGAGTCGCATTGCGTGGTTAATCGGTGTATATCATTAGTTCCCAAAGTGGTCCAGGTGGACCCCCAGGGGTCCACGGGGGACGGGGGTTCATAGTTAGATCTAATCTTCACATTTTTTGTCGAGTTTTGGGAATATGGTAGAAATATAGCTGCAGGGGTCCATCGGAAACAGGTAAATTTTGAAAGTGGTCTATGAGAAGAAACGTTTGGGAATCTCTGGTGTTATATCCTGTAATTTTAGATCGAGTGACGCAATATCTTTTGACGGACGACGTTAACTTTAGATTGCACTGTTCTTAACATCAGATCCAGTGCAATCAAATGTAGTGTAACAGTGCCATGCCGGAATAAATTCGAACTAGGTGGCCAAAAATTAAAATCTTGGGACATCCTGATTTGTATTCCCATGGCGGGCAACAAGAAATCTCTAGTTACGAGTAGTATAGAAGCAGGATGATGGTTAAAGACTTACTTTTATATTCCGTTAAAATTATATGCCGATTCAGACAACCCTAACTACCTCAATATGATTTATTCGATACGCATGCAGTGCTATTGTTGTGACTATCCACTCATGCTGTTCGCTCGATGCGCCCTGTTTCGCACTAATTGCTAGATATTCATGCCATAAAACTGCATATCAAGCCAATTAGTGATGTGTAGCTTCTCGAATGTTTGCAAAATTTATCTCAACGAATTCGATTCAAGTAATAAGGTATGTGTAAGGTTAAAATAACTGATATGAAAGACTGTTTTCGAAGCCACACTGGTCCAGTGCGTGTTGGTAGGGTCGGCGGAAGTGCAAAAAATAGCGTAATATTTATATCGATACGATATATCGATAATTTCAAAATGTGTCGATATTGATTTTGATATATCAATGCTGTATATAAAAATATCGAAATAATGGCTTGTGATTTGAAAGATTAGTGCATTCCATTTATAAAAATATAGCTTTTGATAGGTTTTGATTTAGTATATGATCCATCGATATATCGACAAAAATTATAAGTATATCGAAGCCTTTCATTATGCCTACGTATAGTTGGATCGCCATAGTCTCGTTCGCATGTCAGGCGTCAGCCGAGTGTACCGTGGGCTCGACGTGAGGTTGGCTTGTCTCGTAATATGTTATTTGGATTTCTTCATAGTCGCTAGAATTATGACGGCCTGAAGTAACTGGATACTTACTTACCGAATGAACTTGGAACCAAACACTTTAATGTATTCTACTAGACGGGCTGTTTATATGTAAAATTGCGTCACGTAACGCGGGAGTTTGACAGCTCACAGACAAGGAGCGCGAGAAGGGTTCTAGTTGAGAGTAAGCGAGATGGTAATATTGAGTTACAGTCAATTGACTGCAACTTAGTGGTAAAATTTCTATGTACCGCGCAGCTTGTCTAGTATAGTATACATAAAAATCTTTGCTTGGAACACCCATCTCATCGTTACGAGCCACTATTTTTTTTTTCATCTTGTGCACTGTGGTCGCTATCCAATAAGGTAGGTACTTATACATATTTGTACCTGATACATATCAAGTACCCTCCTAACAGCTTAACCAAACCAACCATCACAAACTTAAATAAATATCAATTTTAAAAACTAACTGAGACTAAACTTATTACTTACATATACGCCTGTTTCCCATAGGGGAAGGCAGAGACAGCGGATTTCCACTTGCTACGATCCTTGCATACCTCTTTGGCCTCATTCACTCTCATTAAATTTTTCATACATGCACGTCGGTTTAGGGTACTCCTGACCTGATCTTTCTCGAGAATATCTCCAACTTGATCTATGAAAGTTCGCCGAGGCCTTCCCCTCCCAACTGTACCATTCACACTCGCCATTGTAACCTTATTACAATGTAAGAAACAATTGCCAGGCTCCTAAATTGCCCCTAGGCATTATATCGAATCTTTTAATATCCTTTGGGTCTGTCACCAAGACCCATTCCAAACGATTTGTTCGGTAAAATAAATTGTGTTCCACTGAGCCGTAAAAGCCCTTATTGTTAGTATAAGAAACTTTCCAATTCCCTTTATTCTTTCCTTTGTACGGCACAATTTTTGGCGTATTACAACGTGAAATATTCCATTTCCAAATCAAATTTGGGTTGTCAGATGGAAATTTTATTTATTTCGATATTAGATTTTCTTGAATTTAGAACGTAACGTTTTCTTTTTTCGTACAGTATAAATTAACTAACGCAAACATTTGTTGACAATACTAACTATTGCGTGTTTTGTCTCTCACGTTGTTAAATCATATCACCTCTTTTTTATTAGCTTGAGTGACGAAACGAGCAGGCTGCTCGCCTGACGCCTGCCATAAACAGAAACAGAACCACACAGAATTTTGAATTACAAAGCACTGCATATAGCATTGTACTGCGCTCACTCCGAGACATAATATGTTAAGTTTCAAAATTCCCAGTTTATTTCATTGGCTTCAATATCCTTCAAACTGGAACACAACAGTGCTTACACACTGCTGCTTGACGGCAGAAATAGACAAAGCGGTGGTACCAACCCATGTAGCCTCTCCCATACGAGGGACCTACCACTTAAGATTATTGATGACGTAATATGCAAATACTGTTGATAAACTTTTAAATGAGACCGGGAAATAAACGGCGATGGCCTAGTGTAGAGTGGAACTGACAACCGAGACAGAGGTAGCAGGTTTGAAACCAGCCCCAAGGGCACACACCTCTGACATTGAAGTTACGTATATTTTTTGTTAATTATTATCGCTCGATTTAATGGTGAAAAAAAAATACGTGAGGAAACCTGCGTACCAAAGAGATGAGTGGTAGAGCCACGCTGTAGACACTTCTGTCTACAGCATGTGTAGGCCGTCTCGTCCGGGTCATTATCACTGTCTCCAGAAAACCGGCGTATAGTAGCAGCTTGCTGCTGCTATTCATACGGTGAGTGTGATATCCGGAGGCCCAAACCCCCTCCCCTTCCCAATCCCTTAATTATCCCTTTCCTTTAAGGTCGGCAACGCACCCATGATTCTTTTGGTACCTATTGTGGGCGTACATGGGCGGTGGAGATCACTTACCATCAGATGACCCACTTGCTCGTTTGCCGGCCTATACTACAAAAAAAAACTAATCTAGTGGCAGCGTACCCAGCCCGCTTAGCATGAACTAACAAAGATATCTAAGTAACGTACACCCCACGACATAAAAAGAGTGATAGAAGCATATAGCCTAAGTAGGCGGCCACTAGACCAATGAGGCGATAAATGTAATCAACAGTATTTTTGCACTAACCTTATTTAGAAACTAAGATAAGGAGTTCCAGGATAAAAGACACAAAGTAATACAAGAACTAAAAATACAAGTCATCTACATAATTATAAACGCACTGTGAACGTCATAGGTGTGATAAGTATGTTTGATTTTTTAAATTCAAATTCAAATTCAAATTCAAATCATTTATTCTGTAAATTGGATCATAAATATCACTTTTACATGTCAATCATTTTTTATGCTACATTATATTTAAGACGGCATTTCGGGGCTAGCCATGAGAAGAAATGCCGAAACAAACTCATGGGTTACGGCCTCTTTTAATGTCCAGACATTGTTTTACGGAATTATGCGAGTGTAATGTACAGAAATTCCTGGATTAGCCTTTTTAAGAAATGGCCAAGAGTATACCAGACATACTTGGCACTCGCACTCACAAAATAAACAACAATAAATTAAATAAATGTTATAAAAATTTTATAAAACCTTTTCTCAAAATTAGGTCACATTTTAAAAAGAAAGTTCGGGATAGTGTTGACAGATGAGAGGAAATTCCAGTAAAGTGTCGGAATTTAACTGACGGTACAATAAATTGACCGTTATAAACGCGGTGAAGAATTTAGAAAGTCTTATTTCCTCTCTCTATTTTACGTATTTGTGAAGATTTATTGCGGTAATGTTTTGACATTTAGCTTAATTATGAAATCAATTAACAGTTTACTACTATCATAAATTGATAATAATTATAAACGGAGCCTCCGCTGTAGCGGGGAGTAGCCAGCTGCGAAACGAGAGACCGTGGATTCGATTCCTGCACCGAGACAAATGTTTGTGTGATCCACAAATATTTGTTTGTACAAAGTTTGTACAAAGTACTAGATGACACTGCATGACGTTCATCACCCTAAGATATAAGATGGTGAGTATCACAATGCCCAGCAGTTGCACCGGCTTCGGTGTCCTTCAAACAGGAACACCACAGTGCTGCTTACACACTGTTGCTTGACGATAGAAACAGGAAAATCGGCGGTACCTACCCAGACAGGTTCTCCACAACCTTCAGACGCGAGGTCCCAAAATTATAGTGTCAATATTTACAATCATAATTATTATTCAATGTGCTTTCTGAGGAACAAAAATTACTAATATATAATTTTACAATGTGGTAGGTCCCTCGTATGCAAAAGGCCGGCTGGGTTGGTACCACCGCTTTGTTTATTTCCGCCAAGCAACAGTGTGTAAGCACTGTTGTGCTTCGGTTTGAAGGACATTGAAGCCAGTGAAATTACTGGGCATTATGAGACTTAACACCTTATGTCTCGGGGTGACGAGCGCAGTCCAGTGTCATGCAGTGCTTTATTATTTAAAGTTCTGTGTGCCGATGCTTCTGTTCATGAGCAGACATGGCGCTTACCATCAGGCGAGCGACCTGCTCGTCTCGTCATTCAAGCTAATAAAAAATAAATAAAAAAAATCACTCATTATCCAGTAACATCCGTAATCAAACCAGCACATCGCATTTTCATATCACAGTGTATCCAATTGTAAGCATTTCTATACATTTAGTTTCGCTATTCACATTTCGCACGTGCACAAACTAATGAGATTCACCATTGACATTTGTTAAATATATTAGCAGCCAGTGGCTTTGTAATTTCTCTCACAATACCTTTCATACATATAAATGAATTTATAATTAAAATGTCTTTCTAAGACGATGGTACTACATTAAATATCAATTAGAGTAATACTAGTTTAGTTTATCAACTTTAAAAGATGTTACTTTATAATTAAAGACGACCTTTTAAGAGGCATTATAGTTTAAACTTCATTTGCATTTGGATGGCAGCCCTAATATCAGTCATGTAGGGCATAGGCGTTCTCTACTAATTAAAGGTATTAGGCTTTAGTCCACCACGCTAACTTAATGTTGGTTGGTAGATTTCACATACCTTGGAAGTTACGGTTAAAGAAATTTAGAACCAAAATATTCATTTATAAGAAAAATACTGGTTATCTTAAATCTATACTTAAAATTTAGGCCGGCAAACGAGCAAGTGGGTCACCTGATGGTAAGTGATCTCCACCGCCCATGTACGCCCACAATAGGTACCAAAAGAATCATGGGTGCGTTGCCGACCTTAAAGGAAAGGGTAATTAAGGGATTGGGAAGGGGAGGGGGTTTGGGCCTCCGGATATCTCGCTCACCGTACGAAAAGCAGCAGCGAGCTAAGAGATAGTGGTCATGACCCGGACGAGCCGGCCCATACATGCTGTAGACAAAGTGAGGCGAATGAATGAATTATTAAATAGTTATTTAGTAGAAAACAATATTTGTTACAAAGAAAGTTAGCTTTCGGGTCAATGTTTACATTAACATTAATACCGTGAATACATTATTCACCGTAACAAACAATAGTTATGCTAATTTAATCGTATTTTTATAAAAAATAAGGTTTTTAAAGTACACGTCATTTCCTGGTTTATTTAACAAAGGATCTGACTACCTCACGGCGCGGCGCGGTGTTTCCGTTTCCTGGTGAACGTGTTTTTTTTTTTTAAAAATTGCCTAAAGATTGTGGACATTTTGTTTTATGGCAGTCATTAGTTTGGATTGTCAAGATTTCGCTATGTGTACGTACTACATTTTGGCTACGCGATGATATTGCTTTCGGCTAATAACAATTTTAATTGGTACAAAAGTAAAAAACAATTACATCATTTGTTTGGATTTCATAATATAATAAGCTTTAAAAATAAAAATATTCCCTATGCAGTATTTTTAAAAAAACTCAACAACTGAAAATGAATTCGTTTTCCATTGTATTTATTCTCTTTATTAACTGAATTACTGTAAAAGAAAATCATGATTTTTCTATTTTTGAATAGAAAAACTTCCAGTTAATAATATATTTCGTTTTACGGCATTGATTTAAAAAGGGCTTCGCTTAGTTGGTTTACACAGCTCAATTTTTTTGATCAATTCGATTGAGTCTGTTCAGACGGATCAAATCGCATGCGATTTAGCAGTTGATCAACTTAAATTGAACCGTGTGAACACGCTATTTTAGGTGGGAGCTATAATTGTGAGACACACTGAGTGAAAAATCTTAATTAATCGTATGCGAAGTCACTTTCTTTCCTTTTTTATTTAACCCGGTCATACTTTATATTAATTCCATTTTACATAATACGCACTTACGCCTCCTCCCTGAAGAGGTAGGCAGAGGTGTAACTGTTACACCCACATTTCACCGAGCTTATTTCCGTCCCATGATGTGATAGGAGGCGAGTCTATCGCCATATTGGTCACAATTCCAGACTCCGTGTTAATACTGAGCATTTCATGATAAAAAATCCCAATATCACTTTATCCGACCTGGAGATTGAACCCGAGACCACTGCACAACGCGTATGCATTACAACTGCGCCACCGAGGCAGTATTATGTATAATATTAAAACGACGATTCGTACGATATTTAATTGGAGAAATAAATAAAGATTTCACAAATTAATATTGTGACTCGATCAAAAAGCATTGACGTTAATTTATTTTTAAGACCATTTATTGAGACTATGCAAAAGTTCCTGCGAAGAAAATTAAACTTCGACCCAAGACTCTAGCCATAATTTGAGATTTAAATCTTGTTTATCGGTTTAATAAATAATATCCTATCAGTGTAGTCATACTAATATTATAAATGTGAATGTAAGTTTGTTTGTTACGCTTTCACGCGAAAACTACTTAACCGATCATCATGAAACTTTGTACACATATTCTTGGAGGTATAAGAAATAACATAGGATACTTTTTATGAAAAGAAAAAAATATATATTTGTTTGTTACGCTTTCACACCTAAATCACTGAACCGATTTTGACGAATTTTGATGTAGAGATAGATGGGACCCTGGAGACGGTTATAGGCTACGTATTATTTCGGAAAAGTCTATTCACGCAGGCAGAGCCGCGGGCAAAAGCTAGTCCAATAGACATTAGATATTTTGCTGGAATAAGCTACTTTTATAACAAGTTACTGGCAATTTAATATCAACATTTATTTTTCTTTTTATTTGTGAAGTTCCATTTTAAAGAAATTTAATATTGTATTATTTCAATAAAATTCACTAAGTTATTGCTTCTGACTAGTTTTTATTTTGTCTGGCTTCAGCAGTTTTTGCTGCATTTGCATATTGTATTCAGACAGATATGTTATCGTATCGATGTCCATCATGTTTTATTGTTTGTTACGTTTGAACTCCCAAAGAATAAATTAGGTTATAAATAAGAACGACTGCCTCGGTGGCGCAGTTGTGATGCGTGCGCGTCGCGACTGAGGCTGACGCTTGGGTCTCGGATTCGATCCCCGGGTCGGGTAAAAGTGGTATTGGGTTTTTCTATTGCGAAAGGCTCAGTATCAGCCCCGAGTCTGGAATTTGTGCCCGGTATTGCGATAGACTCGCCCCCTATCACATCATGGGATGGGATAAGCTCGGCGAAAAGTGGGTGTACTGGTACACTTTTACCTATCCCTACGGGGATTACAGGCGTTAATGCGTACGTGTGTATATGTATATGTACATAATCGAAGTAGGTACTAGCGTTTGCTCGCAGGTCCGCCCGCGTAATTGTCTTTTTCCGGGACAAAAGTACCGTATGTCCTTCCCCAGAATATAATAACCTATATCCTTATAAAATTTCATTTAAATCCTATCATTTTAGCCGTGAAAATGTGACAGACAGAGTTACTTTCTTCTACTTACTACTTTACTTATAATATTTATTACTCGTATTATACTATATAGGTACTATATATTGCGTCATATAAACTATAGGAAACCATATAAATTAAAAAATAGGAATTGACTGTCGGACCTCACGATTCACATTCGAGAAATCTAATGTAGATGGTTATGGGCGGACTCTTCTTTATTTTTTTTCCACCTGCCCTTGTCCCACTCGCAGTGGGGTTTGCGCAAAATACTTTTTAACACATGTTACAGAAAGCTTTGGCTTGTAGTTATTACGATCGGCCGCCTGCCTGACGTCAACCCCTCTGGGGAGAAAACACCTAGACCCGAAACAAATATTTGTGGATCACACAAACATTTTAATCTCGGTGCGGGAATCGAACACGCGGCCTCTCGCTTCACAGCCGGCTACTCGCCCACTGCGCCACAGAGGCTGTCAGGGGTGGACTCTTCTATTAAAATAAACATAAACACTACTTCACATAGGAAACTTTGACGACAATACAACAACTTAGGAACTTTATCGAACACAAAACATTTCATCGAAATTGACCCACATTTGACGGAATGATACATGAGCATACATAAAAAAATTACGTGAGTACAGATTACAGCCGATTTAGGTACCTTTTCCTTTTTTATCAGGTAAAAATGGAGGACATACAATTTCCTATCTCCAGTTTGTTTAAGGATGAAATGGTTCAACTTCAGTGAGCTGATCACCCGTCTGTGCTGCTCGCAGACGTCCCCACCATAAATTTATATAAATACAAATCTCGAGTAAAGCAAAAAAAAATATAGATAAAGTATAGCGAACGACCATAAAACATGTAGTAGTAGTAGTAGTAATAGTACTAGTAGTAGTACTAGTAGTAGTACTCAGAGTAGTCATAATAAATCGTCTCTCAAAGTCAAAACTCAAATAACGTTATATAGAGATTGCCTTTCTTCTTGTAACGTGTATTATAATCTTAATGGTACATAATTATTATTGATTATACAAACGATTTACGAAACACGATAAAATATAATCGAATTATTTTGTTCTCAGAGTCTGTGATGGATGATCTGAGATCGATGCAAATGATACGTGAATGCTAGTGAAAGGGGAAGTGAAGGCCACGCTCTGGAGCTTGATTTATAGCCAAAAATAGCGGGGATTATAAAAACTTTCTATAAGAGATAATAAATGGACAAAATATCTAAAAAATACTATAATATTCGCGGTAATTTAATAATTTTTCGTCAGTTAATAAACGCTGATTTACTTGTATCTGTATGAAAACCAAGCGTGCCAATTTATAATCCATTATAAAAAAAAAAAAGTTTGACCCCATTATCTGTCTGTCGGGCATGGTAATGATTATATAAATGGGCAGGTTTTAAATGCGGTTTTGTTATTCGAAATCTTGGTTACAACTGCTGCGCTGAGGTCTCGGGTTTGATCCCCGGATCGGGAAAAGTGATATTGGGTTTTTCTATTTCAAAATGATCAGCATCATCCTGGAGTTCGGAATTGTGACCGGTATGGCGATAGGCTCGCCCTACTTACTCCTTCGGGGATTACAGGTGTGAGTGGGTACTTATGTAAATCTTAGTAAATCTAGATGGCTCATAAGTATGTTTGAAGAAAATCTGTTCAGCCATTTATATCAAATCAAAAAGTTTATTTTGCAAGTAAGCCACGAAGGGCTCTTTTACACATCACTAATAGAATTAATTACATTAAAACGTCTCTATCGTTGCTTCGGAAATGCCAATTGATTTGAGAAGACACACCGAGATTCTCAGCCGTAGATCTTTTTAATGGATTATTTTCGTATTTTATCTTCTTCATAAAATGATTTAAACATTATAGATTTTGATATCGGAAGTCTTTGACGGTTATATTATTATGTACAAATAATGTACTAAGGAGTCTGGGTGTTGAGGGACCGCAAGTCCCTCGTAGTATCTGATACCCACGATACAGGTTAACCTAGTGTGGGGTCAGGACTATGTGTGTGACTGTTGGGTGTATATATTTATTTATTTTATTAATTTAACGACACTTGGTTCCTGTTGCGGGTTGCAGGGGTGAGACCCTGATATTAAGCCGGAATAACGCCAGGCAGTAAGACTACGATTTAAATTATGCGCTTTGACAATGTTCGTGTCTTATCAATTAGTACGAATATGCACTGAATGCTCAGCCATTCTGGTTCCGTCAGTATCTCGAGAGAAGTTCATAATCTAATTTTGTAATAGGTCTGTATCAGTTTGTTATTACACGTTTATATGTTTATATTATACGAATATTGCTGAATCGCATAATTTTAATCATACTTTAATAATATTACTTATATTGAAAAATAAATATAAATTTAAATACTTATTCGATCTTGAGCCTTGACTTTTAAAGTTAATTACAACTGAGATAAAAGATTAAAGTACCCAACTTAGTTCGGTTATGATCTGATAGTGTTGAGAAGGACATACAAGAGGCAGTACATTTGCCCCGTGCCCTGAAATAAAGTAAGAGCGGCTCAACATTTTTACCTGTACCAATTCAAATGTACGTCGCGTTGCTCTTTTACTATTCCCATGACGCGGACTGAGTGCGTGAATGAGTGGCAACAAGCGAGTCACATGCTTTTTCAATACTATGCGCGTCTTTATACTTATTACGTCAAGCACATATTTAAGACAGGTCTATACAAACCACAATATACTATAATTAACATACCGCTGAGCCTCAACACGCCTCGCCTCATCTGAAGTGGATCCTTGTACTGGTCCAGTACTAAAAAGAGACTTATCTTTGTGTCCATTTAAAAAAATTGACAGCTGAGCCTCAACACGCCTCGCCTCTTATCTTCTTGCTCATTTAAAAATCGAGTCCATCTCAACATTACCTAACTAGGATTCGTAGTTCGTAACCACGTCATTTGAGTGCAGTGACATCTAAATATATTCATAAAACCGCAACAACAATATCAATCTTGTTAAAACACGCTGATTCATTTATTTATCAGTTTTTTATGTAAAAAGCGTTTAAAATTACATAACATACGTTCTTGTGGTCAACATTAGCATCATTGTCACAGATTCCGCAATAAAGTCAATATTAAACCGCATCGTTTACATTAAAACAAACGCAAAGCTTACACAAAGTTTGAATATACTACAGTCTGTCAACGCGATTGATGTTGATGATAAATCAGAGTTTGTCTATAAGTGATTAAATAGGGTGGTACTCACGTGAATAAAATTGTTGTAAGGCGTGTCGAGTCTATAACCTATCCCAATACATCGGTTCATTTTAACGTCTTGTTATGGAAATAAAAAAAAACACCCAGACCCGAAACACATATATGTGGATCACATAAACGTTTGTCTCGGTGCTGGAATAGAACCCGCGACCCCTCGTTTCACACCCGGCAATTCCACGGCACAGAGGCTGTCAAATGTGTGCTTGAGCTTGTAATTATATGTAGTCTCGTCATGCTAAGTAATTCGAAGGAATAACTATACCTATTATTTATTTTACTACCTACTAACTAGAAGGTAGGTTGACTTGTGTGACAGACAAGTGTTTGCCGTCACCTATACATTCAAGTCAATAATGACAGACACACATCATTGTCGATATACAAACAAACATGTCGCACACTCATAGACACACAAGCCGAGCAAGCGTTGAATTGTCTATCATCGTTCGCGTGTCACTGACACTTCCTTGCACCGCACGGTTGACCCCGTCTAGAAACATTATCGTTAGTCGTACCGACTGTGTGATTTTTAACACTGTGGTATTGCATTTAATCCATTCCGCGGCCCCAGTCATGGACGTTCGTTGATCCAGTCAAGATATCTGTGTAAAGGAAATAATATGTCAACCCTCACGTCCGGTCTCAAGGTATTAATGCATTAATAGTAGAGTCGTTTATAAAATAAATTATTCTGTATGTTTATAAACACTTAATGTCACGTACACACATCGGCCTCAGTCACGGACGGACGTTGATCTACTAAAAATATTTCGACTCGTGTACACTAGGTAGTAGGTAGTAGTTAGGTAGGTACGTCCCTCGTATGCGAAAGTCCGTCTGGGTTGGTACCACCGCTTTATCTATTTGTGCCGCAACGTGTGTTTTTGTTTTATTATTAGCTTGAATGACGAGACGAGCAGGTCGCTCGCCTGATGGTACGCGCCACGCCTGACCATAAACAGTTACCCAGTTAGAACAGTTATTTCACTGGCTTCAATGTCCTTTAAATCGGAACAACAGTGCTTACACACTGTTGCTTGGCTTGGTGTGTAAGCACTATTGTGTTCCGGTGTCAAGAAATTGAACATTGAACCCATTGAAATTATTTTGCGTTATCAATCTTAATATCTTATGTCTCGGAGTGACGAACACAGTCCAATGTCATGCAGTGCTGTATTAATTAAAGTTCTGTGTGGTGTTACTTCTGTTTATGGGCAGGCGTTTCGCTTATCAACTTACCCTCACGCCTCTGAATAAGGAGGTGGGCGTTAATGTCTGCAACACAGTTCTTAACTAATGTAGATATTATCATATAACATTTATGCAAATTGTATGTTTTATTATTCCAAATAAACACATGATTATTATTTTACTTTTTATTCTGTGAAATTTTGTTCCTGCGTCTATCACTGTGAGGGAGATATCCGGAGGCCCAAACCCCCACCTCTTCCCAATCCTTTAATTATCTCTTTCCTTTAAAGTAGGCGTACACTGACGGTATATATCCCTTACCATCAGGTGACCCACTTGCTCCTGTGCCAGGCTATGCTATAAAAACATAATAATGACGATTCTTTTGGCATCGTGAGTGTTCACCGGCGGTGGAGGTCACTTACCACCAGGTGAGCCGCTTTCTGGTTATACCAAAGTAACAAAGCACCTCTTTACAGAAGTGGCGATGGACTCGGGGCGTGCGTTCTGCCCGCGCGTCGGGTGCGACACCGTGGTGACGGTGCGTGCGGCGAACCCAGCGCATTGTCCCACATGCCGGCACGACTTCTGTCACCAGTGTAATCAGGAGGTAAGAATGGTCACACTAAGTGTAAGGACCAAACACTTTAATGTATACTACTACTAGACGGGCTGTTTAGAAGTAAAATTGCGTCACATAACGCGGGAGTTTGACAGCTCACAGACAGGGATCGCGATAGGGGTTCTAGTTGAGTGTAAGCGAGATGGTAATATTGAGTTACGGTAACCGCAAATTAGTGGTACAATTTCTATGTACCGCGCGCTTGTCTAGTAGTATACATTGAAGTCTTTGGTAAGAACATGTCAATGATTGAGTGTATACACGCCTTGTATGCCAAAGGACATTGAAGAGTTACCACGTTTTAACAAAATCTAATGCGCGGTGGTTGTGGCGATAGACACGTCTTCAATCACATCATGGGACGGAGATAAGCTCGGCGAAATGTCTGTGTACTGTTTACACCTAACTCTTAGGGGATTACAGGCGGGAGTATGTATGTAAAAAAAACGAAAGATTTTTCCATAGAATCAAAGCCATGACGTTGAAGGTATATCGTTTATTTCTCATGATACCGGCTCTACCTCTCGCTCTCGGCTGTAGGAAGCGTTTGCCAACGAAACAAGCCGTTTAGGACCGTTACTGGCACAGATAAAACAATTTACATGTTTACCACAGTAAACATTGTGTATGAAACGTTTATAAAACAAACTTGTTATATTTCGTTCAGAAAAATATTTCACGTTTGATGGTTTTGATTCTAGTTTTTTGCATTTTTTAATATTTTTATTATCGTTTCTTTTGGTTTTTGAACGAATATTTGAAAGGTCAGCCTTGAAACTAGTAGTAGGTTGTTTTCAAATATAATAATAATAATACACCCAACAGTCACACACAATATATCTGGTCACTTAAAAATATCAATGACTAGCTTTTGCTCGCGGCTCCATCCGCGTAAATTAGTAGCCTATATCGCATTCCTAGTCATGGCCTACCTGTGTCCCAAATTTCATCCAAAACCGTTCAGCCGTTAAGGCATGATTACCTTAGAAACATCCAAAGTCACAAACTCACAAATATCCAAAAGTTGGTCCCTCATATGCGAGAGGCCGTCTGGGTTAGTACCACCGCTTTGTCTACTTCTGCCGTCAAGCTGCTGCTGTGGGTAAGCACTGTTGTATTTCGGTTTGAAAGATATGCCAGTGAATTATGAGGCTTAACAACTTGTCTCGGGGTGACGAACGCAGTCCAGTGCCATGCAGTACTTTGTAATAAAAAAATCTGTGTGGTACGGTTTATGGGCAGGCGTGGCGCATAATATTAGGCAAGCCAAGGCAACCTGCTCGTTTAGTCATTCAAGTTAAAAACAGGCGCCTGAGAAATTGTACCCGAGAAATTGTATACTGTAAAAGCCATTTTACTCACGAGGCGGGGTGAAAATGCACTTAAAGACACAAATAGCATTTATTACGTCCACGACGGATGGAAAATAAAGGACTTTTTTGAGTCTGTGTTTCAAGTGACCGTGAAAAACTCCAAAACATCTTCCACCTGCCCCTATCCCACTCGCAGTGGGGTCGGCGCGACATGCTCTTGAACACATGTTACAGAAAGATTTGGATTGTAGTTTGTACGGCCCGGCCTGTCCAAAAAAATGATATTCAATATTTCTTTCAGAAATAATTTGAAATCTAATATTAACATAACATAAACCTACCTAGTTCGATAAATAATAAGGAAATCAGCAAGTAGTTATTATACATAATAAATTATATATTATAAATTATGTATAACATCATTATCATTAGGCGAAGACGTTGGAAGAAAAATGAAATAATATCAATTTGTATTATTTTTTTATGATTTCATTTATACTTACTTCCTCGACAGTCAACAATGTAGTATCTGTAAAATTCAAGATCGCTAAAAACATACTTAAAATTATAGAACTAGATTTCATTTTTCCGTAACGCATTTCCAAGTTACTACTTTCTTAGATTCGATGACGGGTACATATCATCATATATCATGATCATATAGTGTATGTATGTAAATGTTTTACATACATACGCACTCACGCCGTAATCCCCGAAATGGTAGGCAGAGGTGTAACCAGTACATCCTTATTATGCAGAGCTTATATTTATTTATTACATTTCATATACATGGAGTAGCACAACACTCGTAACGTGTACGCGTTACAACTGCGCCATCAAGCCAGTCGAATGTTATTACATATTTATTTTTATATAAATTTGGTTCTTTACCTGAACACTGTTTCTGGTGAACAGTTCTACACATTGTTTGTGGCACAAATTCCAATCCCAGGCTACCCATGTGTGATTTTACAAACGAAAAACTAAAGTACTAATTGTGATTCCCCGATCTGGATTTCAACCCAGGTCCTCATGATTAAGTGAAATGTCGTTTTACGATTGTATTATTTTTTTATTAAGACATGTTGTGTCTGTTTATGTGCAGGCGTTGCGCTTACCATCAGTCGAGCGAGCTGCGACGTAAAGCTAATAAAAAAAAGGGTTGAAACTTATTCATATGCCAAAACATATTATTAATAATGATGTCTGGGATATTTACATAAAAATATATATTACCTGCTACGAACTAAACTAGATACTAAACCACACCTAAGTTGCCTATTTTCTACCTGTATGTGCATCGTTTTTAAATTAAAAATTTTAATAACCAATAGAATTTTCCAGAAAGAAAGTGGACTTAAAAATCTACAGAATTGAATTCAAATAGACGACTTAACAAATTATTTTTTTCTGAATACAACGCTAGGCAATTAGTATATTATTTAGTGACAAGTAATGCACTTGAACAACATTTGAAGAATTTTTGCTATACATTATTGCGCGATATGTTGTTTTCGTGGGTTTGGTTGACGCCATACTGCAGTAGCGTCGAGAGCAGACTAAATCCTCCGTGGCGCAGCGGACGAGTAGCCGGTTGCGAAGCGCGAGGCCGTGGGTTCGATTCCCGCACCTAGACAAATGTTTGTCTGATTCACAAATATTTGTCTTGGGTCTGGGTGTTGTGGGACCGCAAGTCCCTCGTAGTTCTTGATACTCACGATACAGGTTTACCTAGTGTGGGGTCAGGACTATGTGTGTGACTGTTGGGTGTATTTATTTATTATTTATTTAAATCAGAGTACGTGTGGCCGTCATTTTGTCCAGGATTTCGTTTCGATTTATTTAGGCGAGTACACATTTGCGTCATCTATTAGATATACGAGTATTATGTCTCACCAAAAAGACCCTAACCCTCTAATATAATTTTCTTTTTGGCTGTTCTTAGGCTATGGTGATCATTTACCATTGGAACCCGTAGTGCACGATTTAGCGAGTTATTCGATTCGATAGGTGACACGTCATTCGTATAATTATACACACCCAACGGTCACACACCTAGTCCTGACCCCACACTAGCTTATGTATCGTGGGAATCAGGAACTACGAGGGACTTACGGTCTCACAACACCCAGACCAGAAAGAAATATTTGTGGATCACACCAACATTTGTCTCGGTGCGGGAATCGAGCCGGCTACTCGCCCACTGCGCCACGGAGGCTGTCAAAAAATAATATGTATGCAGATCCATACAACGCTCCTTGCGGATCATATTTGAAACTTATTAGCTTCATACATATTTCTCTTATAGGTACGAAAGACTTTACTCTCACTACCGCTACAGGTGACCTACTTGTTCGTTTGCCGGCTTTCAGCTAAAAGAGGTCTCCAATAGTATAGAGATTGTGTTTCACTCGACAATACACAAGCTATCGAAAGTTATACATACCATACTACATTTTCCAACATTAGCATACATATGCATACAAAAACTTGATTTCTCTGTAACACACCGTGAAATGACGCTTGGTGACAGCGGGATGGGGGGGGACGAGAGGGTAAAATGAGCTCGGCTTTCCGTTCTAATCTATGTATACAGTATGTAGCAAAAACCCTGTTGGCCTTTTCTAGGTCGTGAAGATAGACATATAGACAGCATAATAAGAATAGTTAAATTAAAAAAATAATAAACAGAAGCGAGATATTATCCTTACACAGTTAGCTTAGAAAAATTAAAATATTTCAAAAATGTTATTTTCATCTGAAAACTGATGAACAGCTGCCTGATGTACGTATGGCCGAAACCGGGTGCACACGTAGCGCGGCGCGTTTGATGCACGTAGATGCCGCAACTTGCTATCTCGCTCTGGCTCCGAGACGTCACTCTTGCAGAGGCAATTAATCGAAATGAGGTTCACAAACACGCAACAAAAATTAATGAACGTTCAAAATCAACTTTATTTCATAAAAGTTAATGTCTAAATATTTAATTTCTAAATCGAGATACGACTTTCTGCATCGCGAAAAAAATTTGACGTATACTTAATACAACTAACTAGAGATCATGAATCAATTTTTCGAATTGATGAATGAACGAGCTGCACAGACTTTTATAGCCCCGCACCCTTGCACAGACTTTTGGTGGGGTAATTTTTTTGCTTGAGTTACGTTTCTTGTCATCTTATTTCGATGATATTATATAACGAAAATACTATTCACATGAAGACGATGTAATGAGAGCCAAAAACATTTCCTAATATATTCATTCCCGTCTCGGGGCGGTGGAATTTTTAATATCTTCTCATAAAGAATGCGCGGTTTGTTTACCTGTGTGCGTTATTAGAATACTTTTCTTGTCTTCGCCGTGAGTTCTCGTATTTTCTTTGCGTGGGAAATAAGCCGAATTCTTTGTTCTAAAGGTGAAGCACTAGCTGGGGAAATTAAATTTAATTATTGTTTTTTATTTTGAAAATTGAAGCTCGATCCTTCGATTAAATATGGATAAAAATTATTGTGCGCAAATAATCAACATGCATATAAGGAATACTAACAATGAAAACTATAAATCTTGCTTCTATTTATTTAAACTTCATATACACAATATGTATAAAGGCGGACTTAATGCCAAAGGCATTTTCTACCAGTCTACCTGTGGGTGATGCAGAGACGAGACAATATGGGTGTATATAAATCCTGGATAAGAAAATACTAACAAGAAAGGAGTAGAAAAGATGTTAATACATAAATCTAAGCAAGAATCAGAAGACTTCGATATATTTTACGAAAATACATACATAAATAATAGATATTATATAAAACTTAAATATATATGATGTATACTAAACATATATAACAATTTTAGAGTTAATGAATGTCCAGAAAATTATTTTTTTCTCAGATTAGTGATTTTGCACCTTTCGCCTATCATTGTAGATAGTAATATATTGAACACACACGAAGATAAAACCTCGTAACAACCAAAACATTAAAATCCGATACGATTGACATTTGATTGTCGCCGTTGATGGCAATCAAATCGACGTAATTAAAAGAAGTCCCTGCTGAGCCGAGTGTTGTTCACGCAACGAGACTTCAACGGTTGCGTAATTTAAAATTCGAATGTCAAAGTCGAGTTTGTTTGTGTAATGAATGCCGCACTTCGCTACACAAACATCCGTGAACTGTGAAGTGAGTTTATTGAGAAGCGAGATGAGTTTTCGTGGTACCTAATTGTTCAATTGACACATGAGAGTAGTACCTACCTACTCCCGCCCCCATCGAAATATGATAACTAGAACGATAACTCTCTTAAGAATCTGCCAAAAATACGGCTCCACTTACTTACACATGCAAAGGTAATCACGTGACACTCATACACGCAACAAAAATTAATGGACGTTCAAAATCAACTTTATTTCATAAAAGTTGATGTCTAAATATATTAAATTTATAAATCAAGATACGACGTTCTGCACCGCGAAAAAAATTAGACGTATTAAGTGTCGATTAGAGATCATGAATCAATTTTTATAAATTGATGAATTAACGAGCTGCACAGACTTTTATAGCGCCGCCCCCTTGCACAGAGTTTTGACGGGGTAATTTTTTTGCTTGAGTTA
This sequence comes from Mimas tiliae, assembly GCA_905332985.1. NCBI lineage: Eukaryota > Metazoa > Arthropoda > Insecta > Lepidoptera > Sphingidae > Mimas > Mimas tiliae. The sequence continues at coordinate 3,245,463 of HG995249.1, forward strand.
CGTTTCTTGTCATCTTATTTCGATGCCCGCCTCTGATTACTATGAAGTGCATTAATCTAAGTGCATTATCTTAGGCCCGTATTTTAGAACAACACTCCGTATATGTTAAGCCCGCATGTGCGTCGATTCACATTTCAATATACTCTTGAATCGATCCGCTTGAAGATCGTATTTTTTTTATAACGTAGACCGGCAAACGAGCAAGTGGGTCACCTGATGAAAGTGTACTCCACTGCCCATGTACGCGCACAATATCAAAAGAATCATGGGCGCGTTACCGTACTTAAAGTAAAGGGATTGGGAAGGGGAGGGGGATTTGGGCCTCCGGATATCTCAGTCACCGTACGAAACGCAGTAGCAAGCTGCTATTTTACGTCGGTTTTCTGTGAGACTGTGGTAGCGACCCGGACGAGCCGGCCCATTCATGCTGTAGACAAAAGTGTCTATAGCGTGGCTCTACCACTCGTCACCATCGAGGGTGTTTTAAACAGTGTTACGATTGGATAGTTTGTAAACATTTTATAGGCTCTTTAAATAAACATCAATTACAGCCTATAATTGCATTCAAATTAATCAAAGAAGCTCTACTGTTGGTTCATTTTCCGCTTCAAGTCACATCATCGTTTAATTTAAAATTCGAAGGTCGAACTCGAGTTTGTGCTCGTTTGAGTTGGTTACTTCGTCATGTAAACATCCGTGAAGACTGTTGCTATGGAAACAAGTGACTTTGGAGCTTGGACTTTATTGTAAATCTTGACATTATTGTGTGGAAACAAGTCTAGTAGTCACTTTTTTTATCCTAGTCGGCAAAGTGGCTATACCTGATAGTAAGTGTAGCGCAATCCAAGAATACTGTCTACCAACGACAGACGATGTGTCAATTGTAAATCGGCAAAGTATGCCGGCCTGGCTAATTGCTTCTTCACACTCTGTTTAAAAGATCCCATATTATAGGAAGGAGAGCACACGTGTGCCGGCAAACTATTCCACGGACCACAACGCGATGGTCCCACAAGTAACACTTTGCGAACTTTTTAGTTCTAGCCGAGATAGACGAGACCACGAAGCTGTGGTTCACTTGCATTGATAATAACTTTTTAACAAAATAACATACGCTGTCAGGCCTGTATTCCTCGAAGGGATAGGCAAAGGTGTGACCAGTACACCCACATTACGCCGAACGTATCTCCGTCCCATGATGTGATAGGGGGCGAGCCTATCACCATATCAGGCACAATTCCAGACTCCGGGCTGATACTGAGCATTTCGTAATAAGAAAACCCAGTATCCCTTTAAGCCGACCTGGGGATTGAACCCGGGACTTCAGCGTCAGTCTTAGTCGTAACACGTACGCATTACAGCTACGCCACAGAGGCAGTTTTAACAAAAGTAAATGACTTAAAAAAAGAGGTAAAAACTATAAACATTTATTTATTGTTATTGTCAGCTTTTTAGTTTTATATAGTCAGTTATATTTTTGTTGTAAAGTTTTTATTTTACTATTTTTAGTGAAAGAATTATCATAATCACTGCATAAATGACGTAGTTTAAATGTTACATCCCAGATTCCACCCTCTTAGGGATGGAATTTATGTTTGAAATTAAAATGAGACAAACTTTGAGCTATACTCTTTCGAATGAAAAAAGAATCATCTAAATCGGTCTATATTTGTGGGAGATATGCATGGTTATATATACAAAGGTTTCACGGTAGGCAGCGGCCTGGCTGTGCTCTGGCATTGCTGAGGTCCATGGGCGGCGATAACCACCTGCCATCAGTTGGGCCACCCAATCGTCTGTCTATCTAGGGCAATAAAATTAAATAAAAAAAAAACAAAGAAAAAGAAACTTGTCTAATTGAGACTCCTTCGTTTTCTTCGTCGGTTATAAGGAACTATTTTTTTGGCGGGGGCTAAAAAATTAAATAAAATGGTACTAAGTCCTTTTGGAACTCCATTTGTGCGTTTACAAATAAAAAACAATCTTAGCCAAAAATTAATTCGATTTAAATAATAATGAGTGGTAGAGCCACGCTGTAGACACTTTAGTCTACAGCACGTATGGGCCGGCTCGTCCAGGTCATTACCACTGTCTCACAGAAAACCGGCGTAAAGTAGCAGCTTGCTGCTGCGTTTCGTACGGTGAGTGAGATATCCGGAGGCCCAAACCCCCTCCCCTTCCCAATTCCTTTATTATCCCTTTCCTTTAAGGTCGGCAACGCACCCATGATACTTTTGGTATTGTGGGCGTACATGGGCGGTGGGGACCACTTACCATCAGGTGACCCACTTGCTCGTTTGCCGGCCTATGCAATAATAAAAAAAAAAAAAAAAAAATAATGAAACGTTTACACTATATCAAATTACACACTTATTATATATGGATGACTTAAAACTTTACGCTAATAAGTATACAGATTTACACGGTCTATTAGATATAACTAGAATATTTTCAAAAGATATAAAAATGGATTTTGGTTTAGACAAATGCCGAACATTAAACATTGAGAAAGGAAAAATTGTAGGAGGAGACTATGATTTAAGTAATGAAGAAGTAATAGAAGCAATGAAAAGTGATGAAATATACAAGTACTTAGGATACAACCAAGCCCGCTTATTGGAACATAAAGCCGTTAAAAATAAACTCAAACAGGAATACAGCAATAGAATTCACTCACTATGTAAAATGCATTTAGGGAGTAAAAATTTGTTTAAATCAATAAACACATACGCGATACCCATACTAACTTATTCTTTTGGTATTATAAAATGGTCTAAGACAGATTTACACGCATTAGAAATTAAGACCAGAACTCTTCTTACACAACACAGATATCATCACCCTAAATCTGCAATAGAACGATTAATTATTTCCAGAAAGGAAGGAGGCAGAGGATTAATTGAAATAACAAACCTACATAAAAGACAAATTATAAACTTAAAACAATTTTTTAGGCAAAAGAAAGATAGCAGTCAGTTACACAAAACAATATCAGAAATTGATAACCAATTTACACCCTTAAACTTGAGCGAAGACAACACTGAGTTAATTGATAGAGCGAAACATAATGAAGAAATACATAGAAGGTGGAAACAGAAAGAACTACATGGACGACACCCAAACGACTTACAGCAAGCACATATAGATAGAGAGGCTTCTAATAAATGGCTCGATTTCAGCGGACTTTTCCCGGAAACGGAAGGATTCCTTTTAGCAATACAAGACCAAGTTATTAACACTAAAAACTATAGAAAATATATATTAAAAGATAGAGAAATTAGAAATGATTTATGCAGGAAATGTCATGCTAAACCTGAAACAATACAACATATCACAGGAGCATGTGTCACACTAACTCAGAACGACTACACACATAGACACAACCAACTTACAAATATCATACACCAGAAACTCGCAATAAAATACAACCTCATGCAAGACCCATACACACCGTATTACAAATATAATCCCAGAGCCGTATCAGAATACCACCTGTTCAAAATCTATTATGACCGCACTATTATTACTGATCACACGATATACAACAATCGTCCCGATATAACATTGGTCGATAAACAAAACAAACATGTATACCTAATAGATATAGCCGTACCAAATACCAATAATTTACAGAAAACTATTACCGAGAAAATTAGAAAATACACAGAGTTACAAGAAGAAGTTACTAGAGTATGGAAAATGAATAGAGTCACTATAGTCCCAATTGTTATATCAACTACGGGTGTGGTCCCGAAACAGTTACACAATAGTTTAAATATACTTAATCTACCCAAGTACACATATATTACACTCCAGAAAGCTGCAATATTAAACACTTGCCGAATAGTTAGGAAATTTTTACAGCTCGACTCAGAAAATAGTAATATCACAACTACGCAGACGAATCATAATACATAATTATTCTATGAGTGGTAGAGCCACGCTGTAGACACTTTTGTCTACAGCATGTATGGGCAGGCTCGTCCGGGTCATTACCACTGTCTCACAGAAAACCGGCGTAAAGTGGCAGCTTGCTGCTGCGTTTCGTACGGTGAGTGAGATATCCGGAAGCCCAAACTAAAAAAAAAAAAAAAAAAAAAAAAAAAGTCGCACTTTGGTTTGTACCCGTGCGATTTTAAAAATACCCCAGGTAATAACCCTGAGAAAAATTCACTATGAAACGTTTAATTATAGCCTCGCCACTCTACTATCCATGATCTGTTAATTTTCCGTCATATCGTCCGTTTACGTTTTTTTTCTACGCGTTTTTATCTTAATTAACAGCGGCTTGGTTGCTTTTGTTGATTGTTTGGATTTCGACGAATTAATCGTGAATTAATTGAAAATTGTTTTCTTTTGTTTCGTCAGTGTCGGTGATTTGGTTTTCCAATTGAAATAATATTGTTTATTCTAAACCATTATTGGAAAACGAACTTATTGTAATTATAATTAGTTGAGTATAGAAAGTATGTAATGGAAAAATTTACACCTTTTAACCAAAGACTTTAATGTATACTACTAGACAAGCTGCGCGGTACACAGAAATTACACCACTAAGTTGCGGTCAATTGACCGTAACTCAATATTACCATCACGCTTACTCTCAACTAGAACCCCTATCGTGCTCCCTGTCTGTGAGCTGTCAAACTCCCGCGTTATGTGACAATTTTACTTTTAAACAGCCCGTCTATTAGTTTAAAGTCTTTGCTTTTAACCGACGAAAAAAACGAAGCCTCGGTGGCGCAGTTGTAATACGTACGCGTTACGATAGGGGTACCATTGTCGCCAATGGGGTACGGAACCCTAATTAAATACAAACAAGCATGTAATATGTATGTAGGCGGAGTGCAACCGGCTTCACTATCGGAGATAGGACAGGGAATTGAGACCGGCTGCCGATTAATAAATAATAAACTACCCTCGCCATTGAATTGATGGGACGTGGAAGGTTTTTATTATACTTTTTTTTGTGTTCGCGGGGTAAAACGAGTTTATCGCCCCTATTAGTCGCCTCTTACGACAGGCAGGGATATCGTGGTGGAATTCTTCAAACGCCCCCAATCCACAGGGATATTTTTATTATCCTCACAAAATGACTACACTGGACTACACTTAGGTTATTTACATGCTCATGCCACGTGCGACGAGACAAGGGGCTCGGTTGAGCGGAACCACCTATACCTTCCCTCTAGGCAAGAACAACGAAGGTATCGGTCTGCGTGAAAAAACTGCCCCACCAACGTTTAGTCTAGAGCAGATCAGCTCGCTGATCTTCCACGGCCCGTGAGTCGGGTTAAACGTCACAAATTCAGCGTACAGCTTATATATTCATAAACTAAGACTAAATTTAACTTTAACATCGCGTGTATTAATGAACGCTGCGTCTATGTATAGTTTTATAATAGATTGTTAACGCACACTCATTGTCTATGTTCTTTATTAATATATTAGTTAATTCACGCGGTTTTATCTGTGTGTATATATGCAATGGTTTTAAAACATACATACATAGGCTCACGCCTGTACCTACCTACCCCCGTAGGCGCAGGCAGAAGTGCAACAACTGCATGACAAGGGCGAATCTATTGCCATATTGGTCATCTATCGGGTGTAGATGGTCTTAGAATACCAAAAGCACCAAAAGTATTTATTAATCCATTTTTAGTTCAAAGTCAATCTACATTCTCCAGCGTCCTGTGTGTATCGATCTACAATGTGACATACTATCAATCCAAATTAATTGGGACCTGTTGATGCTTTCATTTAACAGAATTAATTAGAGAGCAACGCTGTATGAATGGCCAGTTCGACCGGAATGGCACCGTCTCACACAAAACCGATGTGTAGTTGCAGATTTCTGTTGTGGTTTGGACGCTGTGTGAGATTTATCGGTGTCCCAATAGGCCCCTTCATCCCCTTCCCTAAAGAACCGCAAAGCACCCAATGACTCTTTTGGTGCTATGTGTGCTCATGGGCGGTGGAGATCGCTTAGATCAGGTGACCCAATTCCTCGTTTGCCGGCGAAGTTGATGCAAGTTAAATCAAAAGACAAATAATCAACTCGATATTTTTATACGTGTACTAGCTTTTGCCCGGCTCCGGCTCCGCCCGCGTGAATAGACTTTTCTGAAATTAAACGTAGCCTTTAACCGTCTCAATTCAAAATTCATCAAAATCGGTTCAGTGATTTAGGCGTGAAAGCGTAACTAACAAATAGATAATTGTTTTTTTTTCATAAAAAGTATCCTATGTTACTTCTTATACCTCCAAGAATATGTGTACAAAGTTTCATTATGATCGGTTAAGTAGTTTTCGCGTGAAAGCGTAACAAACAAACTTTCATTCACATTTATAATATTAGTATGATTATGTATTGTATCTTCTCACAATTGAAATCTAACGTTCATACAATGAATGTTCTATCTTAGTGCGATGTCACAAACATCTCGGGTGGTCTGGAGGTCGAAATAGCAATTTTAACGCGATACCAATTTTCTATCTTTCTCGCATTGAACGTTACAAACTGTCTTGTTGTCCATCGAAATAAGATAACCAGAACGATAACTCTCGTATGAATCTGCCAAAAAATAAGGCTCCACTTACTTACACATGCAAAGGTCAATGCAAAATCACACCTAATAGGCATACACGCAAGAAAAATTAATTAACGTTCAAAATCTACTTTATTTCATTGAGGTTAATGTCTAAATATTACATTTCTAGATCGAGATACGACGTTCTGCACCGCGCAAAAAATTATACGCATCAAGTGGCAACTAGAGATTATTATGCACAGACTTTTATAGCCCCGCCCCTGTGCACAGAGTTTTGGTGGGGTAATTTTTTATGCTTGAGTTACGTTTTTTGTCATCTTATTTCGATTTTGTTGTCTATAAAATAAATGGCGAAATAATAATCTAACAGAAAAAAGCCCCTGACGTGAATTAGAAAAACATCTGTACTTTCTGTAACGGCTGAACATAATATTTTCTTCTGATCCCTCCCCACATCTCACAACGGGAGCCAAATTTCGCTATTGCCTCATCAGTTAATCAGCAGAGTGTACCACGTGTAGGTATATGAGGTTGGCTATGCGCCTAAGATATTGGTAGCCTACTTACTCCTGCATAATATAATACATTAAAAAATAATATACAGGTGAATTTTGAACCTCTTTCTTCTATGTTTATTGAAGACTTCGAAACCCTATGAACATAGTTGTTTATAGTATCTCGTTTACAAGGAATAAAAAATCTAGCACATTTAGGACCGTATTACAGAAAGCGTCTCAAACACCGTTTCAACTCTGATCATTCTAAATTAGTTTTAGGTTAAAATCTAAACTCAAGCATGGATTTTATTTCAGAACGAGCTTTAAATTCTACTCGGCTAAAACTACACTCAAGTGTCGACTTGATAATTGTAATTCCTTAGAATAATAACGCTAGTAATTCGTCTCATGACTTGTTTTCGTTCATGAGCCTATCCTTGGATCTGTTTTCAAGAGTGCTCTTGACAGTTTTTACGTAAATCACGATTGAATCGATGCATGAGCAATAATCTCATATTAAATACCCACAAATACTGTTTAAAAATATGAAACTACTCAGCTGAGCGCCGTATGATGAATCTAGTTTTAAAAGTCGTTCTAAAATAGAAACAATACTTAAAAGCAGATTTAAAACTGGTTTCATGACTGAGTATCGTTCTGTAATACGGGCCTTACAATCATCACAGAATGTACAAGTAGGTCAGTAGTCGTGAACATGATGTATGGATGAGTGGGACGCGCTAAATGGGGTAAATCCTTTAAAACGTGTCACATCGGGGTCGCTCTGAATGCGACAGCTCCTTTACACGGCCAGTCAATGGATATAGGGCGAGGCTGTGATATCGGGGCTACCAGCTTGAGCAAATATTGTTTGTTGCGCCAAATGGGGTAAATCTTTTAAAACATCGCATCGGGGTCGCTCTGAATGCGACGGCTCCTTTACACGGTCAGTTAATGGATATAGGGCGAAGCTATGTGATATCAGGGCTACCAGTTTGAGAGAATATTGTCTGTTGCGCCAAATGGGGTAAATGGGGTAAAACGTCGGGGTCGCTATGAATGCGACAACTCCTTTACACGGTCAGTCAACGGATGTAGAGCGAGACAAAGTATACGGACACAAGATCTTGCGATTTACCCACGCGCGCGGGATCATTGTGGTTGATTTATTGATCCGAATTCTTTTAAAGGGATGAATGGCCATACTTCATCGATTCTTTAAGGTTAAAATAAATAATTTTAAAACAGCGCGGTTGACAACCCTAAACTCAATGCAGCGAGCATGAATGCGCGTTGCTCCCTTGGTTAATGCAAGAGGAGTACGCTTTGCCTTTTATTTCATTGAGTTTGTCTTTACAGCCACATGCATAGGAAAAGTAGCCAGTATTTTGGTATACTTTATTCATATAAAATGTAACAAAGAAAGAATTACAATTTAGTTGTCACAATTTACAACTTTTGTACCTCCTGGCTGTGACAGTCGACAGGTGACCACTGAATAGACGCTGCAACTTGCTATCTCGCTCTGGCTCCGAGACGTCGCTCTTGCAGAGGTAATCAATCGAAATACGGTTTACAAACAATAAAATAATTAAAGTATAAAAAATAAATATGATTATTTTTATAGTCTTATTTTCGTATGCGAGTTATTTCATTACGTTTGAATATTATCTGATATCGCGGTTAAAACGCCCAACAGGGTTTTTGTTACACAAATTTAAGTCGGTTACCAAAAAATATATAATTAGGCATCGAATTGAGAAACGGAGTTGCCGTTTCTTAGTCAGTTAAAAATGTTTTTTTTAAATCCCCTGTGTATATTAGAGCTTAACAGTTGGTTAACTTGATGTACATTTTTTTAAACTCTCCATTGAATTGTTTTAAAGACACAAATTTTAATATGTTATCTTTTAAGATTGATATTCTAGTCTGGTCCCGCGGGGCTTTCAGCGAATGTACTGAACACCCACGCAACAACGCAAACACGAATAAAACTTCTTATTTTATATGAAATACGACTGGATCTGAGAAACCTTTTATGTTTAATAATAATAAATAAATACACCCAGCAGTCACACACATAGTCCTGTGAGGCAATTCTCACTTCCCTCGAAATAATCTCGGATTCGAATCAGCGATTCTCTACTGTAAAATTTCGAATGTCAAAGTAATTTTCTCGAATCTTGTATTCTCAGCTACAATCGAAATAAAATGTGTAAAAATCTCTATTCGAAGGGGCAAAATGTTGCCATTATAAAACATAACAGCGCGCGAGGTGTTCCGTTCAACGTAAGTAATGCGATTTTTAATCGCATGCGATAACTTACCATGAACAAGATACTGATAAATATATTTAGATGTATAACGTATTACAACAAGTGTAGTATACGTGTTTTTTTATTATTATAACATAAATAATGAGATAATCATTATGAGAAGATTTTAAAATAAGTTTTTACATTGCTAATTCCCAAGAATTGCAGTAATGGAACGTAATATGGAAATCAAAGTTTAAGCGGGAAACCTAGTCTATCTAAGTTTGGATTTCATGTTATTCTCGTTGTGTTTATTTTGCTCTCAAAATGAATACAATCCAAAAAAAAACTACCCAAGTACCCCGCAGAAGCATTTTCTTCCAAATGGTGGAAGCGGATCTACATCTGCGAAGTGTAAAATTTTCACCAATATTTTTCTAAGCGTGAAGATGAAAAAAGATGGATAAATTTAAGAAAAATTAAATGCCCTTACTGGCGCAAACAAATAGTGGGAGGGTTGGTGAAAAGTAAATAAAATACAGACCAAATTACTATTTGAAGCCCAAAATACCGATCCCCTTACCAATCCCTCAATTATCCCATTCCTAGGTATAAAATATGCTATACAAATATGTTTATTTAAGTATTATTCCAATTAATTAGATATTATTCTAATTTGTTGCATTTGTTACAAAAATATACAGAGTTATATAATATATAAAAGTAGAGTCAGGATTTAGAGTATATTAAATAAGTACTTTCACTGCTATAAAATCCATCAGTCATTTGTAACCATCTAATTTACTGCGACATTTTAACTTCTCTAAGCAAGTAAATAAGTAGGTAAAACTTGGGTAAACCAGGAAATAAAACATAGAACATAAAGTTAATATATTTCAATAAACTACCACCACTTCGGAAATAAATAGGTTTATAAATACATCTTTCATTATTTGTTAAATTGCCATATTCACTTTTCTTAACACACTCGTACCACAAGCTTAGTCACAAGCAATTGCAATCATCAGCAATATCAAACACGCAAACAAGCTAGCTTCCTTTAGCATATTTATTGTTTGTAATAACTACATATATGCACTCACGCCTGTATTCCCCGTAGGGGTAGGCAGAAGTACACCTCTGTACCTGTATTAATGTGGACACCCACATGAATACAACCTAATGTACTGGTTGCAACCAGTACACCCACATTTCGCCGGGATTCTTTCCGTCCCATTTTGTAATATGGGTCGAGTTGTTTGTAATGTTTACTTTGTTTATCCATTTTCAGACATAGTATGATCGTAAAGCGAATGTAAAAAGAAAATTGTAATTTATAAATAAATTAAATTAAATATTTTGACAGTTGACATTGTCATTTGTATTCGACATTTACGTTTCGAACGTTCTCTACCATTCGAAGTAACTCTATCGGCAACCTACGAGATATTTCGAGCCCGAGATTCCCAGAATAGCTCAACGTGAATTTCATTCGAAAAAAGTTCGAATCCGAGATTTTTCTCGAATTCGAAATGCGCGAGAATTGCCACACTGATCCTACTCTAAGATAAGAGTCTTGTGTCTTGGGTATCAGGAACTACGAGTGACTTTCGGTCCCACAACACCCACACTTGAAACAAATATTTGTGGATCACACAAACATTTGTCTTGGTGCGACGATCGAACCCGTGCCTCCTGTTTCACAGCCGGCTACTCGCCCGCTGCGCCACTCAGGCTCTCACAATTAAACACGTCGGATACTTATAATGTCGATGAAAATATGACTGACGGAGGCGCAGTTATAATGCGTAGGCGTTACGATTGAGGCTGACGCTGAGGTCTCGGGTCCGATCCCCGGGCCGGGTAAAAGTGATATTGGGTGTTTTTTATTACGAAATGCTCAGTATCAGCCCGGAGTCTGGAATTGTGCCCGGTATGGCGATAGGCTCGCCCCCTATTACATCATGGGACGGAGATACGCTCAGTGATTTTTTTATAATTTGAAGTGTTTTATATTTATGTGCCAATGGTTAGTCGCCACTGGGCTCGGTAGATTTATATTGAATGGAGCTGTTTGCGCGACATAACAGGTTTTATGTGAGATAGCCGACATTTTTAAACTAGCTGACAATTAATGTCAAAGACGCTAAGTGTCAGTTAGCTTGGTGGTCTATGAACGTTTGCTTGTGGGTGGTCTGCTAAATGTAGTTTCATACTGTGCTTTGATTTATATCAACCTCACCGCCCCACTGCTAGAAACAGGCCTGGGCCCATTTAATGGGGGAGTTCACCATTATGCTACTCTCAAGGGCGTAGGAATAAGTTTGTTCTGGGGGTGGCTGTTGTATTTTTATTATTATTTCTTACGTTTACCAGAGATGCATCTGGGAGAATATTAGTGGAACTCTGGGATGGGCCAACAGGATTCTGGGGATCCCTTGTTATGGCCATTGTTGTTATGCTTACGCCGTTAGATAATTACCCTTTTTAACTGAAAGAATAGAATAAAACCCGGTGTATTTATCATTAATCAATATCTGTCAATGAAATTGTTAACTAATTACGCGGCCTATTTAGTGTGAAATAGAATACATAAATTACATACAACGGTTTTTTTAAATCATAGAATGACGACACGAGCACCACCGTCGCCTGGTGCCTGTCCATAAACAGAAGCAACACCCTCTACACATAACTTTGAATTACAAGGACTGTCACTATTATTGCATGACAATGGACTTGGCTCGTTACCCCGAGAAAGATGATAAGTCTCAAAATGCTTAGTAATTTCACTGGCTTCATTGTCCTGCAAACAGCCCCGGTTCTACGATTTTTTCGAACCGCAGAAACTTGATAGTTGCGCCCCTCTCTCCAGCGTTTGAGATAAATTATTGAAAAAAACTAAATAAAAGAATAGAATGATGCAATGATCCTGTGTGGCGCCTTTTTCTTACAAGTCGACGGTTAGCTAACCAGGCTTGCGTATGCTAGGCACTTTGTGGAGCAAGTTTAAGCATATTATATTATGATTTTGGCGCCCCCTAAAACTGCTGCCCGAAGCGGGTGCCCCGGTTTTCCCTCCCCCTTAGATCCGGGCATGCTTGCAAACCCAAACTGAATTGAATACAAGAGAACTACTACGAGTACCAAGTGAATGTACAACTCAGAAACTATACTCAAACGCGTGTTTACTACATAGTAAAATAATTAATTTACCTAAAGTCCAATCGTAATAAAAGCTCCATTCGGCCATCCACTAACCACACCTAGCCCACTAATACGAATGGCGATATCCATATCGGTGTGGTTCAGTATCGGTCATTGGCTAGAACCTAATGGTCATTCGCCCTGTAGCATGACACCACCAGCAAATTTTGTCGTCCCAATAACTAAGTACCTCTGATTGTCACTTATAGTCTACTAGACTTTGCTCGCGGCACCGCCCGCGTGAAGGGCCTTTTCCAGGATAAAGAGTAGCCTATGTTACTCAGTGATAATGTAGCTTTCTAACGGCAAAATATTTTTTTAAATCGATTCGGTTGTTTCTAAGTTTATTCGTTACATACAGAAATAAAAAAAAATCCTCTTTATAATATATAGATTGATCAAAAGTAGAGATAATGGTTTTTTACTTGTCTGTGTTATTTTGTCTACCATAACATTACTACTTAATTTTATCAACAAATTAAAAAATAATAAGTAAATGTACTTTTATCAGATATTATTATTTGTCATCTATATTTTGACAGCCTCGGTGGCGCAGTTGTAATATGTACGCGGTACAATTGCTGTGATGAGGTCTGGGGTTCGATCCCGGGTCGGGTAAAAGTGATATTGGGTTTTTTATTACGAAACGCTCAGTATCAGCCCGGAGTCTCGAAATGTGCTCAGTGTGCCGATAGGCTAGCGATATCATATCATGGGACGGTAATAAGCTCGGCGAAATGTGGGTGTACTGGTTACACCTCTGCCTATCCCTTCGGGGATTACAGGCGTGAGTGCGTATGTATCTATTCTTTTCTTATTCGCGCACGATGTATCTCGTCGTGTCATGCTAGTCCGTGTCTGGACCGTATTATGTTAAAACAACATTTATTATTGAGCTTTGGTATGGAGTTGCTGAGTTAAACAAGTTTAGAGATTATTATAGAATTTAAAAAAAAAAACTATTATGAGTAATAATTGAATCCATATATAATGGAAATATGTATGATGTATTCGATAGTACTTAAATATTGAGGTTTAATTATTGATATCATAAAAATGAAATCATCTTTATGTGTAATAAATGACGTACAGTAGTAGGTACGAATAAAGATATACTCTTTGGCAATCCTCATATATTTTGGAAATATGAACGCATCATAATGATGATAACAGACCTTTTACAATATTAGTTTATGTATTTATTTTCCACTTAAGTGCCCCCCAGGAACAGTCCTGAGTTACGTTCAGATTAAAAAAATCCCTAAACCACCAACCGCAGTTGTCTCTACCAGAGGGGAGCCCAGTAACCGTCCTGAGCCGACGTCCGTACCCCTATTAGGGGGTACCGTCAGCGTGGTTGCTTAATTCAAGGGTTGAGAGCGCCTAAAGCGCTAACCCGAAAGTCCGGTGATGCTGAAAACAGCACTCTTGTCAGGCTATCAGCACACGTTCACAAACAAGAAAAAAAAGATTGCCTCACTAGGTGCGGGACGGCTAAAGATTAAATATCTTGAATCCGAGTTCTGTAATGTGGATAATCATGGCCACGGTTATCTGGTATTTTCATCAATATCAACCTTTCTATTTAAATGAGGAATATATTATTATGCGTGGCATTTTTATTAAGTAGACCGGACTCGGAGAGAGGTCAGCAGGGCCCATGACCCACGATCATATAAAAACATTTAATTAATAAACACTATGCAATTAAATCATTATAATCTATTTCTAATAATACAACATTAATAAAAACGAGACATTTGTACCTATGTAAGTAAAATTCATTAACAAAAGAAAACAATTATTAAATATGTCGACCAATCAAGTTTATTAATTGCTATGAATACAGCACCGTAGACCTCTAAATAGAAGCCAATTAAGAGAAACAGGAGCAATTTCTACTAAAATAAATGGATACATTTATTGAGAGTTCTTATTAAATAATTTCAGTAGAATTAAATAGCAGCTTTTCTAGTTACGCAGTAAATAAGTACCTATTTTGCCACAAAATTTCCCTAAGGGTCAATTTATACTAGCGCAGAGTCGAGTCGTATTCTTCGCAATTCGCGCGTCTTTTAAAATCTCAGAAGTAATGTGTGCGTTACGCTGTGGAGTTAAGGTTGAATTTGTTATGTTCAGTTTTGGATAGACGCGTCGATGCGCTTCGACTCTGCGCTAGTATAAATTGACCCTAAGCAGTTTTGTAGTTTATTATTGTTGTATGCAATATACTTGTTTGCTCGACGAGTATAAATTTTGTCGGTCTTATGCAGATTTCATTAACCATTTAGATAAATAATACACTTACGTATATTATGCGGTTAAAACTCATAGGAAGATACCTGTAATTAACATAGCATCCGATAGTTTAGCATAGCATTTCAATATTAGTTACTCCAATTTAAAAAAAAAAACGGGATAAATATAGTGGATGCTCATAATTTGGTTCTTTTTCACTTTAAAATGACAACATTTTCTCGTTTTATACAAATTTAATTTTAATCTTATTTATCACGGTCACTGATGATTACAATGATTGTTATAGCGATCTGAAAAATATGCCAAAAGGGACACGTACCAACATTTTTAATACCAAGTCCGCGCCTGTACCAAAATATTCGTATTTTGCACCGATCACAATAATGTATGCAAATAGCGACCGGTTCTTGTATACTTGAAAGTGGTTTAATGTTCGAGATCGGCGTTGGTGATGTTTTGCACGACTCGTTCTATCCATTTTATAGACTTAATTTTGGCATATAAACAAAATATGAGTGGTAGGAGCCACGCTGTAGACACTTGTCTGCAGCATGAATGGGCCGGCTCGTCCGGGTCGTGACCACTGTCTCACAGAAAACCGGCATAAAGTAGCAGCTTGCTGCTGCGTTCCGTACGCTGAGTGAGATATCCGGATGACCAAACACCCTCCCCTTCCCAATCCCTTTATTATCCCTTTCCTTTAAGGTCGGCAACGCACCCATGATTCTTTTGGTATTGTGAGCGTACATGGGCGGTGGAGGTTCATTTCGCATCAGGGGGCCCATTTGCTTGCCGGCATATACTATAAAAATAAAAATAAATGAAAAGTAGGACTAGAATTAGCTAGACCCACTTGCTCGTTTGCCGACGTATGCCATAAAAATAAAATAGAATTTTGATTGCCTATAAACAAATAAATACAACCAACAGTCTCACACATAGTCCTGACCCCACACTAGGTTAACCTGTATCGTAGGTATCAGGAACTACGAGGGACTTGCGGAACACAGCAGAACACACACTGTTGCTTGGCCACAGAAATAGATAAAGCGGCGGTACCAACACAGACGGTCTCTCGCATACGAAGTCTACCACTTTGTAGACCACATTCCATATTCTATCACAATTAATCTATAAATTTAACATACTTCCTTTGTTTTCCAGTGGCACGGCGGTCTATCCTGCGAGGCTGCAGCGGCGTCATCGTCAATGGGCGGTGCTGGTGCGCCCCTGTTACCCGACTCGGAGCTGATCAAGCTGTGTCCAATGTGCCGCGTGCCCATCGAGAAGGACGAGGGTTGCGCTCAGATGATGTGCAAGCGATGCAAGCACGTCTTCTGCTGGTATTGCCTCGCGTCGCTTGATGTGAGTACCCTAATAGTTGTCTTGTTCACTGATAAATAAAAAACACGTTATAACGATACGTTATAGGTATTTAAAGCGTTTGATACTTTGTATGCTAGAAATAGCGCTTGTTATGTTATAATTCTTTAAATCAAACACGCGTTATAACAACATTTAAGCGTTTGATAGTTTTTATGTTAGAAATAGCGTTTGTTATGTTATAACTCGTATTCCGCGCTTTTTAACGAAACGCTGTGCATTATAATAGTAGATTATCATTATCTGATGTCGCAGTGTTTTAGCAGAGTTCAATAATCAAGCAAAAATGTCGTTAAAACTTTAAACAAAAAATTAAACTGACCCAAAATGATGTATTATTTCCAACTCCTCCTTAATTTTCTATTTGATTAAGTTCGTTGCGGGACAAAGACAATTTAGCATTTCCAGAGACTCGCCGAGCTTCACTGCTCGGTGTCAACAAAAATGCGTGCCACTGTCGATCCTGGTGCACAGGAGTTGCAGTGGCGGGTGTGTGGGCGGGATAGTCTCGTGACCCAAAATGAATGATTAATATTAATAAAACGCGGGGATAGCAGTATATTTTTTTTTTTTTTTATAGTATAGGCCGGCAAACGAGCAAGTGGCTCACCTGATGGTAAGTGATCTCCACCGCCCATATACGCCCACAATACTAAAATAATCATGGGCGCGTTGCCGACCTTAAAGGAAAGAGATAAGTAAGGGATTGGGAAGGGGAGGGGAATTTGGGCCTCCGGATATCTCACTCACCGCCCGAAACGCAGCAGCAAGCTGCTACTTTACGCCGGTTTTCTGTGAGATAGTGGTAACGAACCGGACGAGCCGGCCCATTCATGCTGTAGACGAAAATGTCTACAGTGTGGCTCTACCACTCAATTAAAAGCTGTTTGCGATATATTTTTAAACAGCTATATTAATACTCTGTCTAATGTAACAAAAAATGCCAGGATAAAAAAACGTTTGCTTACAGATACCACAGAAAAGATGTAAAACTGGTGTACGTTATTTTAATTGTAAAGTTAGTGTAGTATTGACATGTATCTCGTATTTGGGGCGGGGTCGGGTCGCTCTTTGTAATAGTAATTAGCTGGTGAAATCCGACGCCTCCTTGACCCGCCATTATGTTTGCTACGCTCCTGATTTATGACTAACATTATACAGTTAAGGACAGTATGGTATTGAGTAGTTCTTGATTGGCGAGATGACACTAAACTGGCATGAAAGATATGTAAGGATATTATTTCCTGAACTTAATAGTTGCTTGCATATGTATATGCAATTGTGCAGACTTTATTTCTATAAATAATAAAGGATTTTCCCTATATACCTTAATCATAGTCTTATTATATCGGGTCTTGGATCAACTACCACGTGCAAGAGTTGTGATCACAGTGAACATATAAAATATTATAATAAAATGTATTATGTTAATATATGAAAATAATGAGAAATTCAAAGCACGACACCAATTAAGAAACATTTTTTAAACTTGATTTCATCCTTCATTACTCAAGAGTCACACTGTGTGGATTGAATCTTTTCGATAAAATACGTCCAATTGATCATTTGAATAAACCTTTGATGGATCTGGGTGTTTTCTCCCCAGAAAGCGTAAACACCATACATCAGGCAGGCGGCCGGTCGTAAAAACTATAAAGCAAATCTTTCTCTAACATGTGTTAAAATAAAAAGCATGTTGCGCCGATCTCACTGCGAGTGGGATAAGGACAGGTGAAAGGACACTGGTACAATGTGTAGACGAATTAAATGTCTGGAAACATCTACCAGCAGCGATAGCTCAGCGGGGAGTGGTAGGGACTGTCGAGACGAAAATACACTTTTGACTTCTCTAAGTTACGTGTGTATTAATTGTTAATTATTGTTTGCTTAAACGGCGAAGGAAACATATTGAGGAAACCTGCATACCTGAGAAATTCTACAAAATAATTTCGAAGGTATATGCAGTCTACCAACCCACATTAGGCCAGTGTGTTGGACTAAGACCTAACTACTCTCATTCAGTAGAGGAGACCCGTGCCTAGCAGTAGCACGTATATAACAATACAGGGCCAGTATTGATATCAACCGGTTCGATTCCCATACCGAGACAAATGTTTATGTGGCTAACAAATATTTGTTTCCGGTCTGGGTATTCTGGCAGTTGTGGAACAGTTAGCAAGTTCCTCGTAGTTCCTGATACCTACGATACAGGTTAACCTAGTGTAGGGTCAGGACTATGTGTGTAACTGTTGGGTATATTTATTTATTGTTAATCAAGACGTCAACTTGCTGTACTGTACTTTCGCATACATTTTTTAAAATATTAGTCTATAATAGATAGACATTTGTTTTAACACCTGTTACCTCGTAACATTTACCGGACTTCATGGCTTAAGTGTTACTAAATTTACCTAATGAAGTTTTCATTGAAGTCATCCCAATACCAGAATAATCACCACAAGAGTTACCCACAATCAAAGACATTAATGTATACTACTAGACAGGCTGTTTAGAAGTAAAATTGCGTCACATAACGTGGGAGTTTGACAGCTCACAGACAGAGAGCGTGACAATTGACTGTAACTCGCTTACTCTCAACTAGAACCCATATCGCGTTCCCTGTTTGTGAGTTGTCAAACTCCCGCGTTATATGACGCAATTTTACTTCTAAACAGCCCGTCTAGTAGTATACATTAAAGTCTTTGGCACGCGCACCTTGATTTAATTAAACATATCAATATTGCAAAAACATATCGATATGTCGGTAAAACAATCGATAGGTATATCTCCTTACAAATATATCGATAGGAAATCTCCTTGACATTTGGACGACCGTTGTTTGTCGCCTATAAAATATATCGTATTGACATGTTTTTGTTTGATGATTTGATAAAAAAAATTGATATACTAATCGCAATGATATATTTCATTAGCTTTTGTTCACGGCCTGCGTGAATCTCTTTATCCAGAACAAGCTTCCTTATTCCCTTTTTTAATGTAAATTTCCAAAAATTCTTAGCAAACATTACACAAACTATCATGATCCTAACTTTAGTAGCTTTGTGATTTCGTGATTAATCTGTCACACAATGAGTGAGTGAGTGGTATTTAACTGTTATATCTACTTACTTAAAGATTAAAATATCGACATTTATTTATTTATAATTAAGGAAAACAAACAGCACATATAATACATTTGGTGACAATAACCTGATTTGAACATAAGCCAAACACAGTTTTCACAAATAAAACATACTATAGTTGAATACAGTTAAATAGTACATTTTGTATAGATGTACATTATTGCAGTATAAACCAGAATAGTACCAAACAAACGCAATACACATGCTTTTAAAGAGTATATCTAAGAAAAAATGACGATATTTTTTCAGCATGCCTAGAACCTCGACGTTTCCGCAATAATACTTCAGCTGAACATACGAAAAATATGCATTTTACGGTGCGCTACCCTTAATATTTTCAAAACTCTTATAACGTGGTTTAAAGTAATGACTACATAAATTAGTCTTCGGAATTGATGTCAGTACTTTACATTGCGTCGTCTTATCGTTTTAATGTGTGTTCTGTGTTAGGGATCTACTAAAATTAAGCACA
This sequence comes from Mimas tiliae, assembly GCA_905332985.1. Lineage (NCBI taxonomy): Eukaryota > Metazoa > Arthropoda > Insecta > Lepidoptera > Sphingidae > Mimas > Mimas tiliae. The sequence continues at coordinate 3,265,233 of HG995249.1, forward strand.
GATTGGTGAAAACGGACGCTAGACACGCTAATTGGAAGTTCTCAAAATTTTAACACCAATGGTTTACATAGACAATTATTCACATTAGTATTAGACATGGCGCGCCGATGCGCAACTCAGGTTTCTTCAAACAATAGATTGTTTATTTGACTTCATAAGCTGCCAATTACACGGTTTTTGGGTAAGAAACGGTATCGCTTTCCAAACGTTAACGTTGTTTTGAATGCTAACAATGTGAAGTCAAGTAGGACCTATTTGTTAATTTGGGTCATTTTAGTCGAGAAAGATAAAAGAATGTCGGCTTTATAACAAAAGTGAAAAAGCAAAAAATTCACTTAATTTAAGTCGGTGCTATTTCAAGACCACTGACTCACAGATGGTAATTTTTTTACATTCAGCTGTTTCGTATATTTGCGTCTGTTTTATTCTTGATAAAACGTTTTTAACTTATTATAGTGAAAGAAATATCAAAATCCGTGCATAAAGTTGGAAGTTTTAGTCTTGTATCCCTGATTCCACCCCCAAAACAGAATTTGATTTAGAAATTTAAAATGAATCATCAAAATCGAATCACTTAAGTTATGAGTGTTTATACAACAATTTAAAATTCACATAATCAACTTTTATGATACCTCGTTCCCTGTGGTTCACCGTGAGTGCGATCAATCGACATCAGGACATCAATTCTCGTAATTTTAAATGTTCAAAATATCATTCCGATCTAGTCTCAGCGTCAAGAAAGTTGCAAATGGCATTCTCTTAAACCAATAATCAACGTCAAATGCACCTAGCATTAGAAGTAGCATTATACCGTTTTGACTTCAGTCAACTTTTATTCTACATTCAATCTCATTACGATCTATATTCACATTTGACGAACAAATCCTAAAAACCGGGGGAGTGAAAAAAGCGTTGAAGGAACTACGTGAATCGGGAAAAGAATGGATACCCAAACTCAAAAAAAAGGTCGACGGTTACCACGATACGGGAGGACATCAAAGATCTAGCCACACACTTCTATAGACAACTGTATTCTAAAAGAAAAGATGGTCCAACAATTAGTCAAACCAGCAATCATATCAGACAAAATTATGAAGCGACCATTGAACCTACACCAGAGATCTTAAAATGCGAAGTCGAAAAAGCAATAAGAAGCCAAAAGATGGTAAAATCGCCAGGTCCGGATAAAATTACAAACGAACTGATCATAGGGTATATAGAAAAACTGACGTGACGGAAACGTACCAAAACAATGGACAGAATCCTACATTATTTTACTACATAAAAAAGGTGATAAGGAAAATATAGAAAACTACAGACCAATAAGCTCAATGTCAAACATTTATAAAGTTTTTGCAAAGATAATACTGGCTAGGACTAGCATAAAGTTGGACGAACAACAACCCGCTGAACAGGCCGGATTCAGAAAAGGATTCTCAACCATTGACCATATACACACGATTAGACAAGTTTTCGAAAAATATAACCAATACAACAAAAAAAATTACATCGCTTTCATCGACTACGCTAAGGCGTTCGATAGCATAAGCCATCAACATATATGGGAAAGCCTAGAACAACAAGGTATACCAGATACTTACATAAACATCATAAAATCCATCTACTCCAACAGCAAGGCTAGAATTCAATTGGAAACACTAGGAAACGAATTTAAGATAAAAAGAGGAGTGAGGCAAGGAGACCCACTATCCCCGAAATTGTTTTCTGCAGTGCTACAAAACATATTCCGCATACTAAACTGGGACGATTATGGAATTAATATTAATGGATCAAAAATGCACCATCTAAGATTTGCCGACGATCTGGTACTATTAGAAGAAAGCCCAAAAAATCTTGAACTCATGATACAAAACCTAAACGAAGAAAGCATGAAAATCGGACTAAAAATGAATACCACAAAAACGAAAATAATAAATACCACAAAAGTAGACATCAAAATAAACAACAAGCCCATTGAATATATTGACGAGTACATATACTTGGGTCAAACCATCTCTACCGAACACCAAATGACAAAGGAAATCAACAGGAGGTTTGCCATTGGATGGAAGAAATTTTGGTCGCTTAAGGAAATAATGAAATCTAAGGACTTGAGTATATTACTGAAAAGTAAGACCTTCAACACTTGCATACTACCATGCTTAACTTATGGTTGCGAGACCTGGGCTCTCACAAAATTATTGAGGGAAAAACTTGCCACATGTCAGAGAGCAATGGAGAGGAGCATGACCGGCTGTAAACGAAAAGATAAAAGCCGAAATATTGACCTCCGATCTAAAACGAAGCTCATCGACATACTAACAATAGTTGATCAACAAAAATGGAGATGGTCAGGTCATATGATGCGTGATAGCAAGGCAAAGTGGAGTAGAGCAGTTACGGAATGGTATCCAAGGGAAGGCAAAAGAAGTCGTGGAAGACAGGATACAAGATGGGAAGACGAATTGAGGATTACAGCAGGACAAATTGGAGAAGGGTCGCTCAAGACAGGCAACAATGGAAAACGCTGGAGGAGGCCTTTGCCAAGAGGTACACCGAAACAAGAGACATATTATAATGCAGTTTGTAGCTAGTTGACTTTTGTAGTTGTTTCGGAAATTAAAGGCTTATTATTATATTGGTTTAAGAGAATGCCATTTGCAACTTTCTTGACGCTGAGACTAGATCGGAATGATATTTTGAACATTTAAAATTACTAGAATTGGCCTCCAGGTCGTGACAGCTTTGAGGCTCCGATCTGGGCATGTCCCGCTCAACAGTTTTATGTTTATGATGCGCAAAGTGTATTCTCCAAATTGTTCCGTATGCGGAGTTGTAAGAGTATGCCCATCATATCTTATATGAATGTAGCCGAAGTGACACTCACAAGATGCCACGCCTTCGGGGAGAGAAGGTATCATTTGGGGTTTTATAATAGCATTTTGGCCTCTCCGGTGTCCGACGAGGCTCGATTGCTTTATAAAGTAGTAAATAAGGCATTACAGTTGCGCGTTGCTTTGTTTACAATCTTTATATTTTAATGTTCATTGTAGTTAGTTTTTGTTTACCATGTAAACATTATGTCAGATTATACACAATAATGGGGGTGACATTTTCATAATTGAAAAAAACCCCGAGAAAAATAAAAGATTTAAAAAATCTCGTATGATAGTCATACATAATATCCCGTTGCGCTTAGCCTCGCCTAGTATTCAGGGAGAACATGCAAATTTGATACAAGTTTGTTATTGAGTGTACTGTCTACAGCACCAATGGGTCGAATCGACCAGGTCGTTAGCACTGTCTCACAGAGAACCTGCGTCAAGTAGTGGCTTGCTGCTGCGTTATGTACGGTGAATGATATATCCGGAGACCTCCGGAAAAAAACCCCTCCCCTTCCCAATCCCTTAATTATCCCTTTCCTTTAAGGTCTGCAACGCGCCCATGATTCTAGTATTAAGGGCGTATATGGGCGGTAGAAGATCACTTACCATCAGGTGACCAACTTCCTCGTATGCTATCAATAAGGAATTTAGTATAGAGCCCCACTTGCATTTGTAAGTTATACTTACGGGCTAACGTAAGACTTAAGTAAGTGGCCTATGTAGAGACGTTTATACCTGGACGTTAAAGCTATCGTAATTTAATGAAATTAACAGTTAACTTATGCAGTTTACACTATAATTTTTTTCATGGGACCAAAATTAGCAAATTTAATGAAGGGAAGTGTGTAGTGGCGAAATCTACTAATTAATCTTTGACTTTTTCCAAAACATATGAAAATTCACACATCGAACAAACCTATTTAACTCTATTGTTCAAAACGTGCTTAAGGTACAGAAACTTTATATTTATTTGCAGGACGATTTCCTACTCCGCCATTACGATAAAGGTCCGTGCAAGAACAAGCTGGGGCACTCGCGCGCCTCCGTGCTTTGGCATCGTGCTCAGGTATGTATAACAATAAAATTACTAGAGACTTGGCAAGGCGATTTGGCACTCACGAGTCACGACTGTAATCCCCGAAGTGGTAGGCAAAGGTGTAACCAGTACACCTATATGTCGACGAGCGTATCTCCGTTCCACGATGTGATAGGGTACGAGCCTATCGCCATATCGGGCACAATTCCAGACTCCGGGTTGATACTAAGCATTTCATGATAGAAAAAACCAATATCACCATACGGGTGAACCGGGGAAACGAACCTGAGACCTCAGCGTCAGCTTCAGTCGTAACGCATACGCATTACAACTGCGCCACCGAGGCAGGCTTTTTTTTTTCCTTAAATATTTCTTGCTATTAGATACGCATGAAAAAATGACAGCCGCCGTCGCGCAGTGGGCGAGTAGCCGGCTGTGAACGAGAGGCAGCGGGTTCGATTCCCGCACCCGCACGCAATATTTGTGTGTTCCACAAATATTTGTTTCTAATATGGGTGTTTTCTTCCCAGAGGGGTAGACGTCAGGCAGGCGGCCTGTCGTAATAACTACAAGCCAAATCTTTCTGTAACATGTGCTAAATGCCAATGAAGTATATCGAAAGCACCATTTTAAAGTTGTATTTTGTGTCGATTATAAACATGTGTGTGTAATTTTCAGGTGGTCGGCATATTCGCAGGATTCGGCCTTCTGCTGCTTGTTGCCAGTCCGCTGCTTCTTCTGGCCGCGCCGTGCATCGTCTGCTGCAAATGCAGGTAATTATTTTTAATTACTTTGAGTGATGAAACGAGCAGGTCGCTCGCCTGATGGTAAGCGCCACCTGCCCATAAACAGAAGCAACACCACCAAAAACTTTGAATTACAAAGCACGACATGGCATTGGAATGCGCTCGTCACTCCGAGACATAAGGTTAAGTTTCATAATGCCCAGTGATTTCATAGACACAGATATATGTAGATATACTTATAAGTTTAGACTGCCTCGGTGGCGCAGTTGTAATGCGTACGCGTTACGATTGAGGCTAACACTGAGGTCTCGAGTTCGATCCCCGGGTCGGGTAAAGTGATATTGGGTTTTTCTATCATGAAATGCTTAGTATTAACCCGGAGTCTGGAATTGTGCCCGATATGGCGATAGGCTCGCCCCCTGTCACATCATGGGACGGAGATACGCTCGGCGAAATGTGGGTGTACTGGTTACACCTCTGCCTACCCCTTCGGGGATTACAGGCGTGAGTGCGTACTTATAAGTTTATATTTTTCTACCGTATTCAGCATCGGCACTACTTATTTATTAATCCATAAACAATGTCCTGACTGAAACCAACCGTTAAGGATAGAAATTAGGAGAGATTCTTGATTTTATACTTATCTACCGTTCAGCTTAATAAACATTAATAATAAATATTGTATTTTTATAGCAGCGACCGGCAAACTGTGTCATCTGATGGTAAGTGGTGGTGATCTCCACCGCCCTAGAACATACACAATACCTGAATAATCATGGACGCGTTGTTGACCTTAAGGAAAAGGTATAATTAAGGGATTGGGAAGGGGGATTTGGGCCTCGAGATATCTCACTCACAGTACGAAACAGGAAGCTGTTACTTGACGTTAGATTTCTACGACCCAGTAACAACTCTGTCGGGCCGGCCCATTCATGCTGTAAACCAAACTGTCTACAGCGTGACTACCACTTAAATGTAAATTTCCAGACTTTGCAATCCAAACACGAAGAATCTCGAAGAGGTGGACGAGATTGACAGCATCAGTCCTGGGAGAGACGAGGACGATGGCATCAGCCGTGCCCAGGATAGATACCTCGCTGACTGACGTACACCGCGATATTAGCTGAGCAACCACCTGTACAAAACCATCACAATTCGGCTCGCCACCCAGGGATGAAGTAAATGTAAACAGAAATATATTTAACAGTGGACGGGATGGCGTACAATATAGATGTCAGACGAAATATGTTGAAAGTGGATAATACAAGTTAATGACAGTTTTAAGGCTATATGTCACTGAATTGACAATTGACGGACTATAGGTACGATATAAATGCCGGTATTATTGTCATTTATGTGTTTTCATTGTTGTCTAAAGATTAATTGACTTTTTAAAAAGTGAAAAGACGGTCAACAATGTTGGAAATAGTGACTTGGATTCGATTGAACTAGCCTAGGTTTTGTTATGACTTAAAATGTCAAATAAATGATTGTGTGACATTTAAATTGACAGTGTATGGGAATAAATTTTCCTCTGGCAAATGACTTATGATTTTGGCAAATAGTTGGTATGAGAACGAAACAGTTATTGATATATATATTATTTGGATCAATGTTAATAATAATTAATAGATATTTGTCATCGTAATAATTCAATGTCATGTATGATTATAACTACTTTGAAAATTGTTACTTGATGTCACAACAAATAAAAATTAGGTACGTACTTTGACGTGTGTGTGTGAATCGGAAGTGCAAAAACGTGATGTGATATACTTTAAAGATAATAAAAATTGCTTGAAATATTTGCGTGTTATGTTTATATTTATGTTCAAAATGACTGATTGTGAGGGCATGAAACATGTGCTAGGCTGGGCGTCTTAAACTGTGTTTATGGCAAAGTTATGCTTTATCGTTTAAGAGTACTTATTTTAATGTTTTGAATAGAAGAAAAATATCTGATAGAAACGCAGCTGTGTTAATGGACGCACAGCACAGCCTAAGATATTTATATAAATAATAAATAATACTAATACCCAGGACTTTATGAGTACTTAAAAAATGCTCGCAATTAACGAATGTAGTACGAACATAATTACAAAGGCCGTATGCAATCAATTTTTGGCTGCATATTTTTGATTGCCCGGATTGAATCGTGGCAAACCTTTGCGCGGGAAAAATGACAAGTAAAAGACAATTTAAAAATGGAACAGTCAAATGGTGTTGCTAGAAACAAAAATAGAAACAATGCAATTGACTTTATGTTCTCCAATCAATTCGGTTAGATACTATATTTTTGGCGTTGAATAGATAAAGGTGCCATTCTGTAGTCGACTGACGACCGCAAACCGTAACCACAAATTGCAGGCCACATTATGACTGACTAACTTTTGTTGCATTATTTTGCTGATTTAAGGTATGTAATCATATCGGTCAGTTTTTGTGTTTGAGGCAATACATCATGTACAAAATGCGTCATAAAATACAATCGTAAATAGCCATTTCTATACAATCCACGATAGTAAAATGACAGCGAAAATGCTACTTGTAGTTTTGTACTGAAGGCGATTGGCGCTGCGCTTGAAAATTATAGGTTCAGACAAACCGATTGCCGCACTTGTGGTCAGCAGTAGTCTACGGAATAGCTTCAATTATGTAAGGAAATATATAACTGGATGAGAGTGAATATTTTTGTAAACGAATATGAAAAGCGTACAGTAGATTCCCGTTTTTATTGATCACCTAGTTTAGTTTGTTTTTTCTTAATTTATAAGTATTGACTATATCGAACAGGTCTGCGTTTTGAATGTTGGTTTTCATAGAAAGCATTTAAAAGCATTTGCGAAGTTATACTTAAAGTTAGATTTTCTTGTTAGTTCATAACTTATGGTCGGAAAGGATTTGTCGCCATCTTAAAAAAATCAAAGGCGTTTAAAAACGAATGTTAGTTTTTGAATAGGCTGTATCAGGTGATATGGCTAAATGGGCAGGAATTTTAAATTTACATATAAAACCAGCATTCAACCGCTGAACCATATAAAATAAAACGAATGAATAGTAACTGCAATGCAGTGTGAGACAATGCATGTAATTTATGTTTTGTTTTAATGATTAAGAACTATGAAACATGAAAATAAATAAAAAAGCTAGCACCGCTTCCCGAGTGTCTACACAGAGCCTTATCACGTAACTTATTGGTAGTTCGTTAAAGATATTTATGATTTTAATGTAAATAAGAATTTAATAATGTACTTAATAGTTTAGGATCGATAGTGTTACTCTTGTGATATTTCCGTTTGTTCAACTTTATTTGTCTATTGTCAATGGTGTGTGTTGTATATTCAAATTCATAAACTTAAATCAAAAATAAATATTTATGTAAATAAATAAATTTGTAGTATCTAGTTTGGTTTTGAAACGTGACAAATTATGAAGTATTTCGGCAGTTCCTTCGTATGTCCCTAAAGTAAAAAGGAAAATACATAACGATTTGAAATTAAGTTATTTAATCGAGAAATTTTGCTGTTATAGGATTTGTTGAACTTGTTAGCCAAAAAAACGTAAATGAAAAGAGTAAACCCTTTTTAGGACTATACGTAGGGGACGTCGACATTATGCAATTATGAAGAATAAGCCTTAATCCCGCGGCACAACTACTTAGCACTACTGGAACACTACCAGTAGTGCTATAAGAAAATGTTTATCTCCCGTAAAACTACAGTACTACACTTTCAAGTCCCATTCGATTTTGGGGCTCGCCGGCCGTTACAGCGGCAACACCATCGCTCTTTTGTTGCCACAGTTAACCTAACCTATCCTCACTTCAAAGTATTTATGAACAATACAATTGGTCTAGCAATAGGGTCATTGGAAAGCTATTAACAGACATTAGCTTATGACACTACCATTAGTTTCACCGGAAATTTAAAAAAAAACCTACAGCGCTTGGGTTGTGCCAAACAGTTGTGTCATGGGTGCTAAACTAGAATAAGCCAAACAGTATACCAATTCAAACTCAAACCTTATAATTTTTGATCTCTGATGAAATGATTGTTTTTCACTGTCGATCCTTCGTAGCTTGTTGTAACAGGCTAGTTAAAGCATTTGTAGGTGTAATCAGAAATTACATGTAGGTATAGATTTAAGGTTCAGCGATTGTCTACTTGCAGCGATATTTTAGCGACGGCAACACTAAGTAACGTATACAAAAAAATGTACAGGGAATAGAAAAGGATGCTAATTAGAATTTTTGTTCGTAGTTTTAAAACAATAATTTTATATTTACTTATTGGCTGACTAAGATTTCTTTCTTCTTTTATTTTGTTGTGATAAATGTATATGTGTGTAGAAAAAAATGATAAACTACTTTATCCTAGGTTGTGAGTATGCAAATGCAGAATTTTAAACTATCAATTCATAAAGCACCCAATCTATCTTTAAATTTTGTTACAATTCAATTAGACGACAGAAAAATCAAGAAAATGCTTTGGACGCAATGATTACTTTATTATGTCCTAAGAAATATTTTAGCCCTTATTGATATCTATGAAGTTCGATGTCGACGGCAGACCGCAGACAATAGCGACACTTCACTTTTGTATGTATGTATTTCAATAGATTTTTCAGCCTCGTGAAGCAGCGGGTAAGTGAAACGAGAGGGCGCGGGTTCGATCACCGCACCGAGACAAATATTTGTGTCATGCACAAATACATAGAAATCAGTTGTGGCACAGTTACTGTCGTAGCCTGCGGATCTGCCGTCGAGCTCGGAATCATACCTTTAAGATTATACTGTATTTGATTTAACTAAATTGCATTGCATTCTTATCGCTGCATGTAGAATGTTGCCTTTATAATAAATTGTCGTGTAAGTTGGTCGTAAATTCTATTAAGTATTGAAAACAGACTCAGTTGTGTATTCTTTTTATCAATGTGTTGTTAGACCCAAATATGAAATGCCGTGATGTGATATTGGCTGGTCAATTTTTAATATTGTATGTAAAAGGGCCGTTTCATATCTGGCGTCTAACATAAATCGAGATAAATGTAAATAAAGAACTTTATCTTTTGTTATCGAAATATGTACTTCTTTATTTTTGTGTTGAAACTCGACGGACGTATTTTTCTGTTACTCTAATAATAAACGATTTAATAAAGTTTTTTTTTCTGATAAATCTCAAAACTTATTTTTATTTCAACGCTTTTTAGTGATGGTAAAAATTTATAACATTGATACTAATATCTAGTGACGTCTTTGCTTCGAGCTTGGTGTTGCTAGCAATAGAAAATAGAACGCGGGCGTATCCCCCTGACGAATAAGGCGAATGACTGAAACTATCTAGACTTGCTTCCTTCCTCGCATTCTTTGCGACTACAAAGGTGGACTTGAGCATAAAAATACATTGCTGCCACCAAAGAATTTTATACATTAAAGTCTTTGGCTACCACAGCTTATGAATATGATTCGAATGGACTGTGTAAAACATTTACAGTACATTTTAAAACTTCGTGATGTTTGGTCGTTACAAAGTTTATTAGGTGGTAGATCTTTCGTATGAGAGATCGTCTGGGTTGGTACCACCGCTTTGTCTATTTCAGCCGCCAAGCAACAGTGTGTAAGCACTGTTGTGTTCCGGTTTGGAGGACATTGAAGCCAGTGAAATTACTGGGCATTATGAGACTTAATAACTTATGTCTCGGGGTGACGGGGGCAGGCCAGTGTCATGCAGTGCGCCGTTCTGTGTGGCGTTGCTTCTGTTTATGATCAGGCGTGGCGCTTACCATCAGGCGAGCGACCTGCTCGTCAAGGCATTCAAGCTAATAATAAAAAAAAACAATTGACCTTAAAACAACGTGAAAAATTTACAAGGACCAGTCGCTAAATCACAAAAGTAATTTTTCGTCGTCATTTACGTAATTATCTTACAGGAGTAAAAGTTACAAATATAACTGAGGGCTAAAACAATGAATTTCTGGTTTGAAATTGTAAATCAAACACTATACCAATTTCATGGTTTATATGTGGTTAGCAAAAAAATAAATACATTGTACTCAAAGTTTACATTCACAGTGTTGACAAGCACATAGTTCTACTAGACTTGTAAGTACTAGACGGGCTGTTTAGAAGTAATATATAATAGTGCGTCATATATCGTGGTAGTTTGACAGCTCATAAACAGGGAGCGCGATAGAGGTTCTAGTTGAGAGTAAGCGAGATGGTAATATTTAGTTGCGGTCAATTGACCGCAGCTTAGTGGTACAATTTCTATGTACCGCACAGCTTGTCTAGTGGTATACATTAAAGTTTTTGAGTTCTACCAACCATAAGCTAAATTTCACTATAACAATAATGATGTAATTAGTTTATTCATGGACCAAAAATTACCATGTAATTTGTATAAAAACCAAGCTTGTACACTGACATTGCCACTGTGCTGCATTCTAGAACATATAATGAATGTTGGCATAAATTATCAGGTCATAACCAAAGACTTTAATGTATACTACTAGACAAGCTGTGCAGTACAAAGAAATTGCGCACTTAGTTACGGTCAATTGACCGCAACTCATTTAGTCGCCCGCGAGAGAGCGACAAGAGCAGTTGTTGTTTGAATAGCTGCGAACGTTAAATTCGATAAAGTAACACGAAATTGTTTATTGTGACCCATAAAACATTACCATTATTTACATGGATATATTATTCATTCAATTTGAAGTTATTTTACGGAAGTAACTATATTATTTCTTGGTGATCTATTAATATCATCGAAAAATTCATTTATATGAATGATAACTAATACCAAACAAAACAGCCATCTCAATATTGCCATCTCACTTACTCTCAACTCCTCTCGCTCCCACGCCTTAGACGTCATTCCCGCCTCGCCGGCGGCGTTTGCAACACAATTTTACTTCTGAACAGCCCGTCTATGGTATTAAAGTCTTTGGTCATAACAGCGTCTATAATGGATTGTCTATGAATTTATTGTCAACTGTACAGTTTTCACTACCATTTCCTGAACAATCCAGCAGTACAGTCAAACAGCAATGGATTTTTGAATTCTCCCCTCATATCCAGCATATAATGCATCAATCTATTCTTCACTTTAAGAGGCAGCTGTACCCTTGCCGCAGCTCTCGTGTCCTTACAGCATACATCCTCTAGAGGCACCTTCATCATGCGGTTGGTGCCAAATGGTGTATAGGTTACGAAAGTAATGTGCCTTCCTCCTTTATTGAGAATGAGGTAACGTATAGAACGTAGTGTGTACATCCATATCACTACCAATGAGCCTGTACCTGTAAAAATATTCGCATTAATAAAAAGTTGGCAAAAATCCTTGGTCTAATTGTAGTGTACTTAGGCTGAAATTGTGAATGATCAAATCCTAGGTTAGACAGTCACAATGTGATAAAACACACATGATTTGGTCAGGATTGGAATCTGTGCACAATATGTTGATAGTCTTGCCACCTATCATATGGGATGGAAGCACTGTAAGTGCACTAGTTGCACCTCTATCTACCCCTTCGAGGAAACAGATATGTATAAAAAATAGCAAGGTATAAGAAGAAGCTCAGGGAGAGAAAGGTGCCGGGTGAGTTGTTGCGTATTTTCCAATATTGGTATCAAAACCAGTTGAACAATGTGAGATGGGCTAATAATCTTTCAGCTTCCTATGGTTTGGACTGTGGGGTAAGACAGGGTGGGATAACGTCTCCCAAGTTATTTAATTTGTATATCGATGACTTGATCGTTGAGCTCAGCGGGAAACCAATCGGGTGTAAAATAGATGATGTTAGTGTGAATAACATAAGCTACGCCGACGACATGGTGCTGCTCAGCCCGACGATCAGGGCACTCAGAGAGCTACTCAAAACTTGTGAGAATTATGCTCTAAAACATGGTTTGTTGTATAATTCCTCTAAAAGCGAATTCATGGTGTTTAAGGGAAGTGGTGGTAAATGCCCTATATCTGTGCCTGCCATTAAACTCAATGGATCTGAGCTAAAACAGGTTAAACAATTTAAATATCTGGGGCATATTGTTACCGATGACCTTAAGGACCAGAATGATGTTGAGCGGGAACGTAGAGCGCTGTCAGTTCGATGTAATATGCTGGCGCGTAGGTTTGCACGTTGTAGCGAGCAAGTGAAAATAACTTTATTTAAAGCATATTGTCAAGTGTTTTATACGTGCAGCCTATGGGCTAATTACACACAGCGCGCTATCGGTGCCCTGCGAGTCCAGTACAACAACGGACTAAGGATGATGTTGGGCTTACCACGCTTCTGCAGTGCGTCGACAATGTTTGCATTGGCACGTACCGACAACTTTGATGCCATAATGCGTAAAAGAACGGCGTCGCTGCTCTGCAGAGTGCGGGGGAGCGCCAATTCCATCCTGAAGACTATAGCTTGTAGATATGACTCAAGCATAATTAAGCGTTGTGTACGTATCTGCATCACCAATAGGCAGATTGTATCTAAATTGTGATTTTTCCGTTTGTATGTTATGTAATCGTTGTGTTGTCTCTTGCTAATATAGTTATTTAAGAAATTTTTGTCATCTAACCCAATATGGATTTTCAAACGTCCGAAATAAATGATTATTATTATTATAAATGAATATAATAAAGATTATAAAGTGTCGCTCTGTTTGCTCTGGTGTTCCCACTTTATAATAATTTGATAATCATTAATGGCACACCACACATATTTTATATTAGGTGTTTTTTTACAGGTGTATTCCACAAATTATAAAAGTTACTGAAAATACAATAAATAGCCACATCATCATTTAAAAAAAACTAGATATTTATGAACAATGAAACCCTTGATCTGAGAATCCAAATGTTAATTTGTTTGGTTGGTGGTTTGGCTAGGTCTTTTCACTAATTGTAGTAATCTAAAATAATCCAAATAGCAAAATTTACTAGAACTAGGGGCAGTAGTTCCAATTTCTACTACTTCACAAAAAACCGGTAATTATAAGTTTCCTCTTACCTACAGTCACGGCGACCGTTCCCAATGTATTTCTATATTTATTTTCTCCTAAATTAATTCGCCGAAACCAAGGTGTATCATCTGTTATCTGCGATTTGTCGACGGGTGCGTCTCTTAATGTTGAGAACGCGAATATACCTAAATACGTCCAAAACATATACTGCACTATGGCGAAAATATTCATGTACGTATAAAATTTAGGATTTTCGTATTTAAACAAAATAACATCCTTTGCTACATTCGTATTCACGTCGTGAATAGTTCTTGTTACGGAACTATAATTGGCGGTTTTCACTTTATTTACACATTCTTTACACTTGAACGGGTAGCGCAGAGCTGCGGCTCTTTTTATTACCGTCGATGCATATGCTAATAGCGACATTTTAGTTATTTTTCTTTGAATTAATGCTTATTTTATTTATTTCCTATACATCATAATATAACCAAAAATTTCAGAGCTGCCAGTAGAACCGACTTATTTAATACCGTTAAGCCTTAAACATAATCTAGATTTGACTCACAGCCTTCAGGATACAGAAATGGTAAATATTTAAAGGAATACAACAGTGGAAAATTATTTTATTATAGTTTTTCTTGGTTTTATTTTTGCTTTTTTTTGTAAAACATGCCTTTATTTTTGATTAAATAGTCTATAATTAAAATACAATGAGCCACATAACTGTACAGTTTTTGTATCCTATTACGCACTCTGCCACCCTGGCAAAATAATCATAGACAATCAAGTCCACATTTGTTATTTTGTAAGAAATGAAGTTTTGGAAACATTCTGCATATAGACATATATTTTTTCAAATGTTTAATAATAACATAAATAAACTAGATTTTTAATAATAAAAATTTAATTGATTTATATTACATTATAAGGGAAAAATAATAGAGTTAAACTCATATTTTATCTTGCTCAATTATTGGAATTTGTTCAAAACTCAATATCAACTATTGCGTTGCATGATAAAATAAAAATAAAACAATTTTGTCTATGACAAATCAGGCGTCTTCGTTGTTTCGTTGAGATCGTGTAATTTTAATTTACAAACGTAAAAATGATGTTTTGCAAAAGCCAACACAATTAATATATGTGTAGTATTGTTTAAAAGATATATTGTGCGTTGCGTTGATCGCAATCGTTCTATAAGCACAACCATCAAGATGGCTGATATAAAGGTATGTGTGCCATACTATGGTATATTTTGGCGGCATTTTCATTGCTAACGGTCGAAGTTATGTTTGTTTAGTTATGAATATGTACAATATGCAGTGAAAAACGCTGTTTTATAGTTTTGGAAAGGTTAATTTTGTTCTCTTCTTCCAAATGACAACTTAAAATATTTGATGTTCTTCAAGAGCTTTTAAATTTGAAAATTAGAGCATACATCTTGATCATGGACAACTGAACTATTAATTTTTCATAACTGTTTTAACATATAATTTCTGGAAATAAATAAGTTGAGTTATCCGTTAATTATGAAAGATTTTGAAAATATTAATGTCTACCCCCATTTTAATTCAACTTTTATTAACTGCATGTGGTATATTTATGATCCATGCTGGTTTACATAAAAAAATCGATTAAAATACATCACATTTGCTTATTATTATGTATTCATCATTCTCCTGCCCTGGTCCCAATTCTATTTGGGGTCGGCGCAGCATGTCTTCTTCGTCCATACATGTCTATTAAGTATATGTATTATCAATTATTAATAAGGTTATAAGTAGGTATTTAAGTACTGTCTTCTTGAATCTGTAAGATATAATCTGTATATTATAATCATCATTCGAAATAAATAAATATAAACCTAGTTTAGCAACAATTGCTACATCATTGATACAATTATTATATACTAGCTTTTGAGCCCAGCTCATGGTATGATCAGATGATGATGATGCAAGTAGTAGTAAAATTACTCTCTGAAAAGTCTTGAATCTGCCAATAAGTCAGATTTGGACAAGTCTACAGTGGTTCAGCAGAGAAAAAAAAAAGTATGTTCAGGTAATGGTAATGTGCAAAGAATAAATATATGTAGAGAGCCACATTGTAGTGTGAAGATTGTCTACAGCATGAATGGACCTACTATATTGTCAAGAATATATATGTATGTAGGTATGATTTGTGTGGCAGTAAAGCTCAGCCGTTGCCAGACATTGACATTTTGTCTATACAAGTATTAAGCACACATGATCAAAAATCACTTATTATGTATATTATATTTGATTAGTCAAGCCTTAAATTACTACATACATATGCACTCACGCCTGTAATCCTGAAGGGGTAGGCAGAGGTGTAACCAGTACGCCATTTCGCCTTTACTTCATATATTACCACTCAAATTATATACAATTATGTTTAATATGTTCAAATACCAATGCCTTGTAATTTCACTTGCTTCAATGTCCTTCAAACCAAAACACAACAGTGCTTACACACTGCTGCATGGTGGCCGAAATAGATAAGACGGTGATACTAATCCAGGTGACCTCTTGCATATGGTACCACCACCACTATACCACCTAGTATTAGTTGAAATATTGCTAATGAGTTCTTTGTATAAATATAGCTGAGCAGGGCATGCCTTGTAATACCTCTTTTACTTTATAATTAGGCACACATCTACAAACTACAAAGCAGATATATTTTAATTAAAGAATTTTATATATTAGTATATCAATATGTAAAATAGAACTCTGTCCGATACGTGAAGGTGTTATCAGGTATGCAGATAAGGTTCTATTGATGTAATGCTTTTTGGATAAATAGTAAAAAAAATAATTAACCCTAATAATATTTAATTTAAAATTACATGAGAAAGTTTACATGGCAATACAGACAGCACGGTACGGCGCGCGACACCTGTTCGGTAGTGATGTCATGAAGTTATGACCCCAGTTGATCATTCCCATGCAACTTTTTATGTATCATCCGAGTTTAGATAGTGTGTAGGATCATTTAATGATCAAAAATGCGATTGCTGTGACGAAGTTGCTGTTCAATGTTTCTGCCACCAACATTAATACAGGTCACCACTGTCGCACAAGGATGGCATGAACACTTCTTACCTCATTTGTGTCTGATTTAATTTAATATAAAACTGCTACAATCCACAAACATTTTTATTTTCATGAGTAATGATTTTATTTTTCTCGGTAATGTTATTGGGATACCTAAATGCCGCTTTCGGATCGGACAGGGTATTTTTACATATTGTATAATTTTTTTCCTGCATACATAGACAACTCACCTATAGATGACTATGAAAGAGGGGATTGGAAAGTTGGTGAAATAATATCCACTTTTTGATTATATCAACTCCAAATCTACACTAATATTCTAAAGAGGAAAGATTTGTATTTTTTTTGTATGTAACAAATAAACTTAAAAACTGGTCTGATTTCAAAAATTCTTTTGCTGTTAGAAAGCTACATTATCACTGAGTAACATAGGCTACTTTTTATCTGGGAAAGGGCCGTTCAGGTAGGCGGAGCTAGCAAAGCCGCTAGCAAAGGCTTATATCTTATATGTCAGGAATATTAAAAAGTGAATGTTTTTTTCAGTCAATGTTTAACAAAATGAACAGCGCGACAACGAATGGCACGGCGGACAGCGCTCCGCCAGCCAAAGGCCAGAAAGGCTCTATAGAGAAAATATACCAGAAGAAATCGCAGTTGGAGCACATCCTCCTGCGGCCTGACACATACATCGGTTCCGTTGAGCGGGCCACCGAGACTATGTGGGTGTATGATAAGGAAAAGGAGTGCATGGTGCAACGGGAGTTGACCTTTGTGCCAGGTATGGTTGTAAGAACCAGAGATGGTATAGAGAAAGTGGTTTATCATTTTAATAAAAATACTATAATTTAGACGCTATGCTTAGGAAACCAGGAGTGATCTGATGGGAATGGTGAAAGATTTTTCATCATTTATAAAATATGGCATAATGGTTATTCACATTTTTTTGTAAACATTGTTACCATAAGAAGCGATGGGGAGCTTAATTATGTACAATGCCAAAAGGTAGATATTTACAAAAGGGAGGCCAGTTGGTTCTTGTAACCTGAATTATTTGAAAACATATGTTCTTTAATCTCCTATCTGGTGGTCAGTGAACATATATCTTAATTTTGGAAGCTGCATCAAGACCAGGTGTGTGACCTTTTAAATTATTGACATTAAGAAGTTTTTGATGAACATGTTATGTTTTTGTTCTCAGGTTTATACAAAATATATGACGAAATCTTAGTAAACGCGGCTGACAATAAGCAAAGAGACGCCAAAATGGATGTTATCAAGATTGACATAAATCAAGAACAAAACACGATATCTGTGTACAACAATGGATGCGGTATCCCAGTGGTAATGCATAAAGAGGAGAAAATGTACGTCCCTACTATGATCTTTGGGCATCTCCTGACATCATCCAACTATAATGACGAAGAAGAAAAAGTGACGGGAGGTAGAAACGGCTACGGCGCAAAGTTGTGCAACATTTTCTCGACCAAATTCACAGTGGAGACAGCTTCAAAACAGTACAAAAAACATTTCAAACAAACGTGGGGTTCTAACATGACCAAAGCTTCCGATCCGAAGGTCAAGGAGGCTGGCAAAGACGATGATTTTACAAAAGTGACATTCAGCCCGGATTTAGCTAAGTTTAAGATGGAAAAACTAGAAGATGATATTGTCGCAATTATGTCGCGACGAGCGTACGACGTAGCCGCGTCTTCACACGGCGTTAAAGTTTACCTGAACGGTGAACGACTGAAAATAAATAAGTTTAAAGACTATGTAGATTTATACATAAAAGGGAAGGAGGATGAAAACGGACAACCGTTGAAAGTTGTTTACGAGAAAGTAAATGACCGCTGGGAGGTCGCACTCACTATCTCTGACAGGGGATTCCAACAAGTATCATTCGTTAATTCTATCGCTACCACGAAAGGTGGCAAACACGTCGACACCGTATGCGATGGTGTGGTAAAGAACGTTCTGGAAGTATTGAAGAAGAAAAACAAGGGAGGTGTTAACATAAAGCCGTTCCAAGTTAAAAATCACATGTGGTTATTCATTAACTGCTTGATTGTAAATCCAACCTTTGACTCACAGACTAAAGAAAATATGACACTCCAAGCGAAAAGCTTCGGATCGAAATGTACTTTCTCCGAGAAATTTATAAATGCAGTAACAAAGTCAGGCTTAGTTGAGTGTGTGTTAACATGGGCTAAGTTTAAAGCGCAGACTGAGTTAGTAAAGGCGTCTGGTAAGAAGCAGAGTAAGTTGAAGGGTATACCGAAATTAGAAGATGCGAATGACGCAGGAACCAAGAACGCACATCTCTGCACATTAATTCTGACTGAGGGAGACTCGGCCAAGACTTTGGCTGTTTCCGGACTTAGTGTAGTAGGCAGAGACCATTACGGCGTATTCCCGTTGAAAGGTAAACCTTTAAACGTCCGAGACGCATCACACAAACAAGTTTTAGAAAATGTGGAAATCAATAACCTGATCAAAATCCTTGGCCTTCAATACAAAAAGAAGTACAACTCCGTTGACGATCTTAAAACGTTGCGATACGGTAAAGTGATGATCATGGCCGATCAGGATCAAGACGGATCCCACATTAAAGGCTTGATTATAAACTTCATACATCACAATTGGCCTGAACTGCTGAAATTGCCATTTCTAGAGGAGTTTATCACTCCCATCGTGAAAGCTACGAAGAAAGACAAAGAGATATCATTTTACTCATTACCGGAATTTGAGGAATGGAAGCGAGAAACAGACAATAATCATACGTACAATATAAAGTACTACAAAGGTTTGGGTACCTCCACATCTAAGGAGGCTAAAGAATACTTCCAGAATATGGAACGGCACAGGATCAAGTTCAAATATAGTGGTCCCACGGATGATCATCATATTGAACTGGCATTCTCAAAGAAAGGTGCTGACCAAAGGAAGGAGTGGTTGACAAATCACATGGATGAAGTGAAGAGGCGGAAGGAGATTGGTCTGCCGGAGAGATATTTGTATACTAAAGAAACTAAAATGGTTTCGTATTCAGATTTTGTTAACTTGGAGCTGGTTCTCTTCTCGAACGGTGACAATGTTAGGTAAGATAAAACTTGCTACATACTTTGTAAATATGTATTTTACTTTTTTATTCATAGCTCTCTGAATTTTCCTCTCACTGTCGTTATCTATACAAATAAATAAAAGTGTCTGTTTGTAATATTAAAATAACCGCTTTTTACATGTATATGATTGTATAATATACGGTACATATACCAAAATAACATTTTTTACAATTTTTGTCTGTTTGTTCCGGCTGATCTCTGGAACGGCTGGACCGATTTTAACGGGACTTTCACTGGCAGAACGTACTACGTACTCCTTAGTAACTTAGGCTACTTAGGTCCTTTTTTTGTATCCCGGAAAATTACATTCACGCGGGCGGAGCCGCGAGCAAAAGCTAGTTAGTTTATATGTATAATGTAACTAAGACCCATATTCAAGAACATTACTAAACAGACCTCTTTGTTTGTGTGGATTTCTGTATATGTGATTGATTCGTTTTTGGCGATTGATCATTATAGTATACAGGGTTATAAAAATAAGCACGGATTGTTGGCGACACATTTAATTATGTACTTCATAATATAATTTAATTGTATTTTTAGTGTTTCCTCTGTTAATAGGTAGCGCCATTTATTGTATTTTCTATTTGACTTGGTTTTATGTGCCTTCAAACCTTTTGGGCTATGTGAAGTGTCGTTTTCTAGAATATTGTAAATACTAGGTTGTCAACTCGAGATCTTTGCAAATGGCAGCACGCAATCTTTTCTTCACTAGCAATACAATTATTTTCAATGTTTGATCTTGCGTATTTATTAATAGGGCTAGTTGACTAGATTTCTTTATTATTTAAATCAATAAGTTACGTTACTCAAAATCTATTGCAGAAAGAATTTTATAAATCGGACCAAAAATAAATAAGTTAGAAGCCATTGAAATCCTATAGAAGGGGTAATTGTCAAATGACAGACGACGATGTAAAATGTTCATTATGGTGCACGCGTGCAAGCGAGGTAGTGAGATATTCCTACTACGCACCCACTTTTCCTCATACCAACATTTAAAGTCATAACTGCAGGCACATTTCTGAACCAATTTAGATTGTGTTTTAATAAAAGTGTTTCTTTTGCGTATCATTTTCTGTTGCTTATAAAATAATGTATAAAATTCAATATAGGAAACTACCCTATTCCATAGTTTACAATCCCAACAATGTTTGTCATATAACCGTATTTTTAGGTCAATCCCGTCGATGATAGACGGTTTGAAGCCGGGCCAACGTAAGGTGATCTTCACGTGCATAAAGCGTAACGACAAACGAGAGGTCAAAGTGGCGCAACTGGCTGGTTCCGTTGCCGAACATTCCGCTTATCATCATGGTTAGTACATTTATAAAATTATTTATGTATCAATGAAGCTTTGCGAGTCACTAGGAATGGGAAGCTGTCTTTATCCCGCAAGGAGATTAATCAATCTGTAGACAATTTTGTCTACAGCATGAATGGGCCAGCTCGTCCGAGTCGATACCACTGTCTCACAGAAAACCGGCGTAAAGTAGCAGCTTAAAAGTAATATTGGGGTTTTTTATTATGAATTGTTCAGTATCCGCCCGGAGTCTGGAATTGTGCTAGGCTCGCCCTCGTATCACATCATGGGACGGGAGATACGCTCGGCGAAATGTGGGTGTACTGGTTACACCTCTGCCTACCCCATCGGGGATTACATGCGTGAGTGCGTATAATATATATAGCTTTGATGGTTGGGCTGGCTTGACCAAGTTGGTACCAAAAAGATCAAAGCTGCAATGTTTGCTGTATCTCTTACGATCATGGAGATTATTGGAGGCCTAACACATTCATTTCTTGCTCCATGCTTTTCGGTAAGACACTTAGGTTGTTGGTGATTTAAACTTGCTCGTTTGTGCCTTCTATCTTCTTCAACCTGCCCTTATTCCACTCGAATGGTTTTTAAACACAGGTTACAGAAAGATTTGGCTTGTAGTTTTTACGACCAGCCTGATGTCAAACCCTCTGGGGTAATCTCGGTCGTGCCGTCTATAAAAAATATAATTATACAAAATCTTTTATCGACAGGTGAACAATCGCTGGCGATGACTATCGTCAATCTCGCCCAAAACTATGTCGGCTCAAATAATATAAATCTACTGGAGCCGCGCGGTCAGTTCGGTACTCGACTCAGCGGAGGCAAGGACTCTGCCAGTCCCCGTTATATCTTCACGCTCATGTCACCCGTCACCAGGCTTATATTCCATCCGCATGATGACCCGCTGCTTGTGGTAAGTCAAATTCTGTCAAATTTTCAACTTTTGATTGACTTGCGGCCATTTTCAATAAACAATCTTAGTTTGGTCAAACTAAGTAATTTGTACGTTGTTGATGCAAATAAAAGAAAAAAATATAATTTGACATCTTCGTCTAATATATAAAATTCTCGTGTCACAATGTTCGTTCGCATACTCCTCCGAAACGGCTTGACCGATTTTTATGAAATTTTATATTCATATTCAGTAGGTCTGAGAATCGGCTACTATCTATTTTTCATCTCCCTAAATGTTAAGGGTGGTCCACCCCAATTTTTTTATTTTTAGACAAAAATTTTTGTTTTTATTTCTTTATGATACAGCATTAAAAATACATACAACCCTAAGTTTTCAACCCTCTACGATCAACCCCTATTTTTTAATAGAGATATTAGTATTTTTGTCAAGGGCGTTTCTCACACCGATCGCGATGACGGGACTCGCTTGATGCGACTAGACTACTTTAATCCTGGAAATAGGCATTCGCGCGGGCGGAGCCGCGGGCAACAGCTAGTTTTATATAAAATCATATAAAAATATGCAATTGGCAACACATTGACGGATTTGTAGTCGCAATTTCATTTGGAATCGTCCGGTTTGACGAAGTTAGTCGATGGCACCTTCGGGTATTGTCAAACTGTACCTACTACTATTTAAAACATTTTTGGTAAATTTTAGCACGAATTTGAAGACAATCAGAAGATCGAGCCGGTTTACTATCTGCCCATCATACCGATGGTGTTAGTGAACGGTGCGGAGGGCATCGGCACCGGCTGGTCCACCAAACTGCCAAACTACAACCCAAGGGACATCGCCAAGAACATTCGGTAAGTGTACACTACATACAGAAAGGATTTTGACAAATAACATTCATTCTCAGTTCCTTTCTTACTCTATGGCAGTCTATGGGGACCTTCGAAATGTCAAAATCCACTAACTAAACAATAAATATATTTTAGATTCAAATCACAAAATATTATATATTATTTAATAGTAATTTCAGTGCTGACACTATATTGAGTAAAAATAAAAGAATTTTTAACTTTAAAGGTGAGTAGCCGGCTGCGAAGCGAGAGGCCGGGGATTCGATTCCCGCACTGATACAAATGTTTGTGTGATCCACAATTATTTTTTTCGGGTCTGGGTGTTGTGCGTTGGCAAGTCCCTCGTAGTTCCTGATACTAACGATACAGGTTAACGTATTGTCGGGTCAGGACTATGTGTGTGACTGTTGGGTGTAGGTAGGTAGGTATTCTGCAATTTGATCTCCCAATCGAATCAAATTTTAATGGCTCCTAACTTATTTATTTTTGAGCGAATTTATGTAATTCTTTCAATCATACCTAACATAAACACCTAAGTAATTAATTTGTCCACTTATTCTAGGCGGTTGTTAGACGGCGAAGAGCCGAAACCGATGCATCCGTGGTACAAGAACTTCCGCGGCACTGTAGAGGGCTTCGGCGACAAATACGTGATATCCGGCGAGGCGGCCATCTTGCCCGGAGACAAGATCGAGATCACTGAACTTCCGGTCGGTACCTGGACACAGAACTACAAGGAGAATGTTCTGGAACCCATGCTCGGCACGGATAAGGTCAAACCGCTCATATCGGAGTATAGGGTGAGTAGTTGTGTAAAGAAGTTTTTTTATATAAACCTGCAAATGAGTATGTGAATCACCCGATCGTAACTGATCTCCACCGTCCATGAACGCACATGTTACCAAAAGAATCATGGACACGTTGCCGACCCTTAATGGAAAGGGATAATTAAGGGGTGGGAAAACGAGGGGGATTTCAGTCTCTGGATATCTCAGTTACCATAGGAAACGCAATAATTTCGAATGTATGTGAAGTCTGCCAACCTGCATTATGCCAGCATGGTGGATTAATGCCCAACCCCTGTCATTAGTACAGAAAACCAGTGTCCAGCAGAGGGACGTATTTAATACTGGGCTAGTATATATATTTTTTATTATTTACTTTCCATTTTAGGAATACAACACAGACACGACAGTCCGTTTTGTGGTGTCTCTACTGCCCGGCAAGTTGGCTGAAGTGGAAGCTGAAGGCATTCACAAAGTGTTCAAACTGCAGACCACCATCTCTATGACTTGTATGAACGCTTTCGATCACAACTGCTGTCTTAAGAAGTAAGTTTTTTTATAGTACAGGTTGGCAAATGTTTAGTTTGTGCACATCCAGTACTCCATACTATACAAAATGTTTCTATATATATCTTGTATAATCTTATATATAAAATTCTCGTGTCACAATGTTTGTTCCAATACTCGTCCGGAACGGCTCGCCCGATTTTTAAGAAATTTTATATGCATATTCAGTAGGTCGAGAGAGAATCGGCTACTATCTATTTTTCATCCCCCTAAATGTTAAGGGTGGTCCACCACTAAATTTATTTTTTTATTTTCAGACAATTTTTTTGTTTTTATTTTTTTATGATACAGCATTAAAAAAATCATACAACCCTAAATTTTCACCCTTCTACCATCAACCTCTATTTTTAATAGCGATATTAGTATTTTTGTCTAGCGCGTTTCTCACACCGATGACGGGACTCTAGGCTACTTTAATTCTGGAAATAAGCATTCGCGCGGGCGGAGCCGCGGGCAACAGCTAGTATTATATATTATGATCATTCTATATATGATACATCATATATATGAATTATTATAAGAATCGTTATATTACTCTTGCTACATACAATAAGATTAATATTTGAGTAGTGATATTGATGCTTCACTTTATAATAATAATAAAATACACCCAACAGTCACACATAATCCTGACACCACATTTAGGTTATCCTGTACTATGGGTGACTACGAGCGCTTACGATCCGACAAAATCCAGACCCGATATATTAAATTTAGGGATCACATAGTACATTTATCTTGGTGTACGTATCGAACCCGCGGTCTTTTGTTTCACAGCCGATTTTTCTCTAAATCCTTGTCAGCGATACTTGTAAGTTGGCCATGGCTTAGTATATAGTATACCCTTTCTGACTAACCTTGTATACATTGCTTTAAATTGACCACACCTTTCTTGTACACGTTGTAAACTGGTCGAATGTCCGACCGATTTTTGTGAAATATTCCAGAAACATCGCGGATCATATATCCAAATTATAGTAAGTCTATGCCCATTCTAAGACTCCCAGAACATTCTCGATCTATGTAGATCTTTCTAGATGATTTCATTCAAAAATATTCCACACACATGTGGTTCTGCAACTCGATAACAGGTGGCGCTATTATTTGTTTAATACTTGTCTTTATTTAAATACTATAAAACTCCCCAGATATGATAAAGTAGAAGAGATCCTGCGCGAATTCTACGAGCTTCGTATACGATACTACGCTCGTCGTAAGGATTATCTCGAAGGACAGTTACAAGCGGAAGCGGACAAACTGTCGAACCAGGCGCGTTTCATATTAGAGAAGTGTGACAAAGGACTCGTTGTGGAGAACAAGAAACGGAAGGCCATGGTCGAGGAACTCATTAAACGAGGTAAGTGTTCCTATATTACTGTAATATTGTTAAGCTCGAGTCCCTTTTGGCCAAGCCAAAACTACAAGCCAAATCTTTTTTTAAGACCGGCAAACTAGCAAGTGGGTCATCTGATGGTAAGTGATCTCCACCGCCCATGTACGCCCACAATATCAAGAGTCATGGGTGCGTTGCCGATCTTAAAGGAATTGGGAAGAGGAGGGGGTTTGGGCTTCCTGTTTCCCCCGGGAAACTCATTTGTGTATAGTAAAATTTATTCTATACCTAATTGGACAGAGACCACCGTACACACGGTGAAAAACCCGCCATTGTTGAAATACAATCTAACGACATTTGAGGGGCGTAATATCTCTAGACGGTGGACATTATATTTGGACAGCATTGTACGTAACAAGATGTCTGTGTAGTTACTTTGCCGTGCCAGAAAGAAATAGTATTTTGTTGGAATTATGCGATAAATTTTAAGTAGTTGGGTCACACTACACAGGTTTGCTTGAAGCTTGAATGGGCCAAGTTGTTACCACTGTCTCACAGAATACCGACCTGAAATAGCAGCTGTCCCAATCCCGGCACCATACATATATTATAATGTTGACATCGGAACCATTATCCTTCTATTATTGTGGGTGTTTGTGGGCACTGGAGATCACTAACCGATCAGATGACCGACTTGGTCGTTTACCGGCCTATGCTATAAAAATCTACATCCCTATATTTCCATTTCAGGATACGCGCCGGATCCCATAGCGGATTGGAAGAAACGTGCGAGCAAGATGCAGGGACTCACCGCTTTGGAAGATGATGATGCTCCAGAATCTGAGGATGAACTGGAACAAGACCCGGATGCCAAGGGCAAGCCTGTTGATCCTGGTGAGTGACATTCAACAAATATTCTGGGCCTTCGGGACCTATCGGATGAGCTAAGAAAAAAAAAACGGGGTATTTCACATTTCGGCACAATAGGGTTTGTGACTCGATTTTATTTTTAAACGACTTCAAAAAAGGAGGAGGTTCTCAATTCGACTATATAAATATATATATATTTATGTTTGTTACCTCAGAACTTTGGACTGGGTGAACGGATTTGAATGATTCTTTTTTTATTTGAAAGCTGGTGCTGCACGAATGGTCCCATTTCAATTTGGTCCAATTCTGACAATGGCATCCAATTAAATTTGCATTAGTATGTGCGCGACAAATGGACGCATAACTCAATATCACGCCAACCGATTTCGATAATTCCTTTTTTATTGAAAAGGATGTACTTCAAGGGTACTTCGATGAGAGTTTGGTTAGGTTCTGATTATGGGATCCATGACAAAGTAACGGAACTCGTCAATTCTTAGGAGAAAATTAACGATAATCGGCCGAATCTTTTATAGGCTATCCGGATATTTGAGTCACCTACCGTAACGTCGTTATGGTCAAATAACTGTCGAATATGATGATCAATGGAACTCCTTAACGGCTTACAGTAAGAGTGATCTGTGGCAGAATTTCTAACTTGCTGCATTGTAATATGATGCAAGCGTTCTAATTGCATTACTTAAGGTGTATTATGTTGAAAAAAAAAAACACTCGATAGAGTTTAGCTGCCATATGGTCCCATATAAATTTGGTTAAGATCTGATGACGGAGTATAGAGTAAAAAATTAAACTCCTCAACGGACAACAGTACACTCACTGCGATTGTGTTATTGTATTGGAATTTACATGCTATTGCTGTAACTCCCACTGAAAATTGCAAATAAAATAACGGTTAACAAACCTTAGAAACCGACTTCAAAATAAAAACACTGAAAAGTCAAAAACAACAAATTCTATCTATTCTATTCTCTTTGGAGTCGGTGCCTGTGTCGCTACCCGTCATATAAAATTGCACATTGCATTGCAGAATAGATAGAATTTGTTATTTTTGACTTTTCAGTGTTTTTATTTTGAAGTCGGTTTCTAAGTTTTGTTAACCGTTATTTTATATCCATGTTAATTCGTAAGTTAGGTTACCCAAAATCTATAATCGGATGAATATTTATAAATTTGCTGAAGCATAAATAAGCTAGAAGGCATATAACACTGTGGTGGAAGGGTTCATCTAATGATGGGAAAAATAAAAAATATTTAAAATATTAACTACCACCTCATTTTTGAACCAATTTTAATTGTGTATTCGGAAAACAGTTCCTTTCCTGTCATATAATATCGAAGGCGGCTATCGATCCTTTTAAAAATATTAAAATATTGGCGTGATTGACTAACAAACATACAAATTCACAAACTCATAAACATCAAAACATTTATAATAGTAGTAAGAAAGTAGAAATAGTATAGTAGGATATAAGTTGACAAGTCATTATTGTTGAGATTATAGAAATTGGACCAAAAACAAGCCCACTGAGTTCGACTAGCTGGATCTTCTCAGGACTGGGTCGCGCCGCGTAAAATCCAGTGGTAAAGTAAGCCCACTGAGTTTGTTTCGCCGGGTCTTCTCAGGTTGGGTCGTTTTGGATCCGGTGGTAGTTTAAACCACGTGCCGTTTCGGTAATGCCTATGGTCCATATCGACCTTTAAAACAGAGAAAAAATAACAATAATAATAATACTTAACAATCCTGGACTAATATAAAAATATTGTAAACTTTATAGTTGCCCAGTGTATTTTGACGATGCTATGTATGTTATGTATATATTAGCTGATATGATTTCTGTACTTACATAAGTTTCTTTATTTTGTACTGACTTGTCATAAGCGCTATTTTAATTGCCTACATGATGAATAAAACTATTTCATTTCATTCATATATATTATTTAAACATTGCAGAGAAAGCATTCCAGCAGCTGAAAGAAGTGAAGAAGTTCAACTACCTGCTGGGCATGTCGATGTGGATGCTCACCAAGGAGAAGAAAGACGAACTTCTCAAGCAACGAGACCAGAAACTTGCCGAGCTCACCGCACTCAAGTAAATATTGCATACTTTTCACCATCAGGCGAGCGACTTGCACGTCTAATGGTAATCTATAACAAAAATATATCTTCTGAACCGTAATATGTAGTTAGCTGAAATACTCATAGTACGTGTTTAAGAAGAAAAAGAAAGAAATATATAATGTTCGTATGAAATTCTTGACACGCGTATTCGACTGTCATTCAGCGATTTTTTATGGGAGAAATAAGCACGTGATAGGATAGCGGGGAGTAGAATGAACAACTGAGAGAAAAGTCGCAAGTTCGATCCCAGACCCTAGGGTACACAGCTCTGGACTAGACACAAATTCCCGTCCTATTCCCGGTTTCTTAATTATCTCTTTCCGTTGAAATAAAACTAGTTTATACGGATTTTATCGCGGTTTAATTTTATTTCAGTCCCGACGTTTCGAAATCTTTTCAGCCTTCGTGGTCACGGAAGAGACTCTCTCGTATAAACTAGTTTTATTTAAATGTGCAATATACGCGTAAACATAAGAAATCATGATCTATTTCCGTTAAGGTCGGTTTTATGAGTGGTAGAGCCAAGCTGTAGACAATTTTGTCTACGGCATGAATGGGCCGGCTCGTCCGGATTGTTACCACTGCCTCATAGAAAACTGGCGTATAGTAGCAGCTTGCTGCTGCGTTTCGTACGGTGAGTGAGATATCCGGAGGCCCAAATCCCCCTCCCCTACCCAATCCCTTAATCCCTTTCGTATATGGTCGGCACCGCGCCCATGATTCTTCTAGTGGGCGTACATGGGCGGTGGAGATCACTTACCATGATCCTTACCGTGACCCAATGGCTCGTTTGCTAGCCTATACTATAATGTGCCCCGGCAATGGGACATTATATTGGGCTGGTATAACTTTTCATTTTGTTAACAGACTGAAGACTCCATCGAACCTGTGGCGTGAAGATCTTGACGCGTTCCTCATCAAGCTTGAGGAGATTGAAGAGAAGGAACGAGCGGAGGAGCTCAGTGTCAACAAAAAGAGCTCTAAAGCTATGGTGAATAGTTTATTTTAAATAAATGTAGGGATTTCAATAAAGAAGTCATTGTTATAGAATATTGTAGCCCGTGAAATTACCCGGGCATTATGAGATTTAACAACTTAACGCCCACATTCAGAAACTTTATTATCAATCCTCTTATATACTAATTTCAATAAACGACCTCAGTGACCCGTTTATTCATCTGCCGACTTCTGGTATAAAAAGGTAGTTGATTGACGTGCGCGTTACTAACGCGCGCATCGCTTGACGCAGCGATCGGAATGTTACCTTAAAAGTTTATGTAATTGATTATGTAATGAAATGCGATTTGTTTTATAATAGTTCATTTTATCTCATGCTGCATTAGATGGATAGGATGAAGGTATGTGTAGTCTTGACACTTTTCATTTATTTTCAGTTTTTATTACTTTGAAGTATTTCACAAGGTGGTAGGTCCCTCATATGCGAGAGGCCGGCTGGGTTGGTACCACCGCTCTGTCTATTTCTGCCGCCAAGCAACAGTGTAAGCACTGTTGTGTTCCGGTTTGAAGGCCATTGAAGCCAGTGAAATTACTGGGCATTATGAGACTTAACACGTTATGTCTCGGGGTGACGAGCACAGCCCAGTGTCATGCAGTGCTTAGTTATTTAAAGTGTGGTGTTGCTTCTGTTTATGAGCCGGCGTGGCGCTTACAATCAAGCGAGCGTCCTGCTCGTCTCGTCATTCAAACCAATAAAAAAAAATAACAAAAAAGTTCTAGAGACTTCGTTCAAAAATATATTGAATGTCTGTAAAAGCTGTACAAGGAATATTGCCATACTGCTGTGTATTTTTCAAATGCAATGAAATCTGTATCGATGTTTTTTAAAGTATCGATACTATAGATAATATCGACACTTTTTCTTCACTTGCGACGTGTCTAGTCTGAATGTCTTGGTATATTTGGCATTTCCACAGGCCGCCAACAAGAAGAACCGCAAGTCCCTGTTCGACATCATCCCATCAGATAACGGCAGACGAGTGGAGCCGAAAATATCCGAGGACCTCATCAAGAGGATCCAGGCTGCTGAGAAGGCCAAGACCAGGAAAGAGTTCAAGAAGGAGTATGATCCTGTAAGTTGTGTAGGTTTGTCAACCGAATCCAATAATAGATTTTGATCAATAATAGTCGATATTCGCCCTTGATTACGACGCATATACGCGTCGAATTGAGTTTTTTTTGTTTTTGTCGGTTAGTTATAACCTAATTGGTAGAAATTCCCGACCGCAATCTTGACACGTAAAAGTGGTATTTATGATCAGAATAAATGACTTGATTTGATTTAAATGAGAAAATCCTGCAACTTTAAAACGGCTGAACATATTTTCTTCATAGCAAAGAAACACCTCGATTAAGGCCTACTTGCTCCACGATCCTAAATCCTGTAGGCCCTGTAGGCGTGAAATTTTAAGATATCCCACTCACTGTTAGTGTATGTAACAACCTTTAAATATGACTACACCTTTCTCTAACACGTTGTATAATTCAATAAGTAACAAATATTAAAGTTTTCCCTTATTAATTACAGGAAGATCCGACAGGTGTGAGTCCGTCCAGTGGCGAGAAGAAACCCAAAGGGCGGGTCAAGAAGGAAAAAGCGGAAAAACCTGACAAACCAGAAAAGCCTGAAAAAACAGAAAAGGATAAAGATGGCCTCAAACAGACTAAACTTACGTTCAAAAAGGAACCTAAGAAGGTTCTTTTATCTTTTTTTTATTGCATAGGCCGACAAACGTGCAGGTGGGTCACCTGATGGTAAGTGATCACCACCGCCCATGTACGCCCACAATACTAAAAGAGTCATAGGCACGTTGCCGACCTTAAAGGAAAGGGATAATTAAGGGATTGGGGAGGGGAGGGAATTTGGGCCTCCGGATATCTCACTCACCGTACGAAACGCAGTCAACTACCCTATTCTATGCAGTGCTTCATATTATGGTAATTCGTTTCGTCATTGATTCCATGTTCATCTTAAACGTTGGTTACAGAAGAAGAACTTCAGCGAGAGCAGTTCCGGTGAGATGTCAGGCTCCGATGCTGAACTACAAGCCCCGGCTGTACGAGAGAGATCCAATGCGAGGAGAGCTGCCACTAAGGTATATTATCACCTGACAATTATAAAATAAATCCTATTACTATTAAAAATGTCGAAGTTTGGATGTTTGTCACATAAACATACGCACTCACGCCTATAATCCCCGAAGGGGTAGGCTGAGGTGTAACCGGTACACCCACATATCGCCGTCCCTTATGTGATAGGGGGCGAGCCTATCGCCATACCGGTCACAAATTCCAGACTCCGGGCTGATACTGAGCATTTCGTAATAGAAAAACCCAATACCACACTTTACCCGACCCGCGGATCGAACCCGAGACCTCAGCGTTGGCCTCAATCGTAACTGCGGCGACTGTCTCGGCGCAGTTGTAATGCGTACGCGTAAACATATAATGTATGTTTATACTTAAATCGAGAATATGATCAAAGAATTATAAAACGATCTTTTCAGAACGCTCTAATAAGAAGTTGAGATTTTGCGAATCAAACTATGTTCTATGATAGTGTTGATATGTTACCTAAATTGTATAATTTATTCTTATATAAAATATAAATGACTAAATCTATAAGTTAGTCGACTTATTGAGAAATTACAGAGTAATTATTAAAATTGATGCTAGAAATTATTGATAGTGTTTAGAAAAAAATCCCCATTTATTTTCACTCAGGTGCAAAAATACAAAGACGGCTCCGAGGAATCGGATTCAGAGTCTGAGCCGGAGTTGTTGGACAACAAGGTGGAGCCGGAGACGGAAGTGCCGCGAGCCTTGTCCGTCAGCGATGATGACGACTTCAACGTTAAAAACAACCACGCCAACAAACCCGCCGAAATGGACTCTGGTGAGTGCGTCACGTTACACAGGAATAATTAGTATTGGAGCTGTAGTTATTGGACTCTATATTTAATTCAGAGCAATAAAACCGACGATAGGTTGTTATGTCATATGATCGAGGTCGGAATCGGAATTGGATAAAAAGCTGGATTCTTATACATAAATGTTTTGCAGTCAATGATAATAGTTAATAAAATTATTATCATTGACTGCAAAACAATTTTAAAGAAACAATATCTATAGATTTGATAATAGAACCTGTAACATCCTTTGCAAATCCTATATTCCAAAGCACGAAATTTGAATGTTGATATTACTTAATAATCTAAGATAGTTTAATATTCAATGTGTACAGAAAGGTGTGGTCAAATTTAAGCAATGTATAGTGTAAGATATAAGTATTTCAACCCCGTAGAACCAAAACCGATTTCATTGTTTGGACATACGTAAATTTTCTTTATTATCGAATGAGTAAGAAATCAATATTCGATTTAAAACTTTGGACCACACCAGAAAAAAGAATAAGATGTGACAGGTCTTATCAAACGTAACAAACGACCGATTAAAATTAGCTTAGAATTTTAGGATGGTCTAGATTTTTGATAAAATCCGGTACGTAAACATTAATCGTCAGGTGTGTGACCTATAAATATGACCACACATCTCTGTAACACATTATAATATAATGCTTCAGTTTACATTTTTTGTGTGTTCTTTGGCAAACGCCTCTTTATGATATATGTCGTATTTATTAGATCAAAATAATTAAAATCAAAAGCTACAATAGTTATTAGTAAAGATGTTATATTCAACATTCTAACATGTAAAACAATTCCAGACTGCCTATTCGACTCTCTAATAGAGGATACGAAGAAAGAAGAGCAAGAGAAAGCAAAGCCGGATCTAAACTCTCAATCGGTAGTCCTCTCGAGTGACGAAGACTCGCCACCCGCTGAGCCATCGCCGCCCAAGAAAAAACCCACCGCCAAGAGGAAACTCATGAATGTCGACAAAGAGGAGAAGAAACCTAAGAAACGGCCCGCCAAAGTGATGTTGGACAATGGAAGCGATGATGAAGACAGCATATTCGATAGCAAAAAAGTAGATATTTTATTTTTATAGTTTGGTATTTGACCCGCTTAGCATGATCTTACGAGATATCTCGCGCGTGACAGAGAAAACTTTGTCGATATCGACTAGGTTCGTGTTTATATCGTAACGCACACAGAGAGTGATAAAGAGATGTAGAGACGGCAGCGTTTACTCCTGGCATGAATATCGGTATATTGGCGTCGATAGACATGTAGAGATAACCAAATAAAATGGTATTCACTGCAAAACGAGTCCACAAAATTATCTCGAGTCGCTCATGTTAAGCCGGGTGATGTCTATTATGCAAGATAATTTAAAATTGTAAAATTACATGAATGTTTATTTCAGACTAAATCAAAAAAGAAGCCGGCTAATCCTAAGAAGAAAGTGAAAAAGGTGTCGAGTGATTCAGAATCGGAATTCAATATCAGCGACGGCTCCTTAAGCGATTAGATATTAACGGAATTTTGTAATGGTAAGTATTCCAAATGCCAGGTCTCCTGTACGTGTTATGGTTTACACACTACACAAAAACATCTACACAAAATTTAATTTACTGTTATTTCTACCGTCGGAAGAGAAAATAAGATTTTGGCAGTAAAAACGTTAAGAAAACTTAATGTTGTGTAGTTATTTAATAGCAGATATTTTTGTGTAGTTTGTAGACCAAAACACTGTTTCGGTTTGAAGCGTTCCTTCCTTGAAAGCCAGTGAAACTGGGCTTTAGGATTCTACATATTGTCTCAGAGTGACGAGCACAGTACAGTGCCAGCAGTAGTTTGTATTCCAAACTGTTGTGTTTTTTTATGAGGCGCTTGCCATCAGGCGAGCGACCTGCTCGTCGCGTCATTGAGGCTAATATAAATAAGCTAAAATGTACAATTTTGTTTCAGGTACAGTATTGTGTCCCAGTGGACTGAGCTATGAGGCGACATCCTGATGCGAGAGTTACTGACAATGTAGCCGCCATTTTTTATGTCGTTTTTACTAATATAAGTTATTTTTTATACATTTGATCTACATACGACATTCTTAGTAACTCGACGTTGTTATAATTACCTATATTTAACTGACTGTGAAGATTGCAAACTGCAATTTACGACATTGTGCTGATATCTGTTAGGTGTTGCCGAAACGTGTGTAATCTCTTTATTTTTAGACAATGTTAGGCACAATTACTATCTAGTAATATTTATATGACGTAAATTAGTACATACCTAATTAGTTTTAATGAGTAAAAAACGTATAGAATAAAACGTCTGGAACGTGTATGCTCAACGTGAATGTGTCGATGGATTTACAAATTTTTGACATGGACATTCTAAATTTTTAGAATTATTTTTTCCGATTTGTGTAAATATATTGTGTAGTGGTTCATTTGTGTAGATGTTGATTTCAAATATCTTTTTCTTTTTTTGTTGTTGTCTTTTATTTCTTTGCTGTCTGTGCGTCGATATTTTATTGAATGTGTCTCATTACAGTATTTATGTATTTGCATTTTTGGTTGTGTACTGAGTATTTTATTGTTACTGGAGTTTTTCAAAATAGTATTTTGATTGGCGCGAGTTTGTAATTTTGTATCCATTATCCATAAATTAATTCATTTGCTATTGAAATTGTATAAATATTATTTTCTTATTTCAATTTTACAATAAAATAAATTATGAATATAAATTTATTGCTACGAGCAGCTACGAGTTTCTCTTGTAAATTGTTATTTTTTCACACAATTTTTGAATATTTTTTCCATTTCGCGCCATTTTTGTATCGAGTTTCTTCCATTCCATACATAATATTATTGTCTATAGTTAATTTTAGTTCATAACTTGCGATCAAGTGCAGTTTGTAGTATTGTACGTCGTCGTCAATTAATACAATGAAATAAAATATTCTTGCTACGATTTGAACACATTTTCGTTACTTTATTATTTTTGCGTTCTAATGATAATTCTGAATTCATTGTTAATAAGTAATTTGTAAATAAATGAACAATTTTATAATGTGGTTGTTTTCTTTACCTGCTTAGGAGAAGGGACAACTTGTTTTTTGTACTTGTGTAGCTCAGTGGATGAAAGGATTAGAACTTGTGTTATCGTAATTTCTCTATTTAAATATGCGGTGAATAGAAAATATGACCCACGAAAAAGCAACAGAAATGACCTATCAACGAAGACGATAAAATAGCATAAGCGACAGATAACTAAATAAATACACCCAACAGTCACACACATAGTCCTGACCCCACACTAGGTTAACCTGTATCTTGAGTATCAGGAACTACGAGGGACTTGCGGTCCCACAACACCCAGACCCGAGACAAATATTTGTGGATCAGACAAACATTTGTCAATGTGCGGGAATCGAACCCATGGCCTCACGCTTCGCAACCGGCTACTCGCCCGCTGCGTCACGGAGGCTGTCGATTGACATCACATTCCAAAACATACGGTAGGGTGGTCTATATTGTCGCACATTAGCAAGTGAGCGCATCACACGTCTAACACAGGCGCGTGTGACAGATACATACGATTACACCTGTACACCCCGAAAGGGTAGGCAGAAGTGTAACTATTACACCAACATCTCTCCGAGCTTATTATCGTCCCATAATGTTATAGCATATACCATAAGCAGTGATAGCTCAGCGGGGAGTGGTATGAACTGTCGAGACGAAAGTCGCAGGTTCAAAACCAGCCCCAAGAGCATACATCTCTTACTTTTCTAAGTTACGTGTGTATTAATTGTTAATTATCACTTGCTTTAACGGTGAAGGAAACATCGTGAGGAAACCTGCATACCTGAGAATTTCTTCATGAGAATTTCGAAGGTATGTGAAGTCTGCCAACCCGTTAGGCCAGCGTGGTGGACTAAGGCCTAACCCCTCTTATTCAGTAGAGGCGGCCCGTGCCCAGCAGTGGGACGTATATAATACAGGGCTAGTATTATTATTATTTTAATGTTATAGGGGGCGAGCTTATTGCCATATCGGGCACAATTCCAGACTGGGTTGATACTAAGCATTTCATGTTAGAAGAACCCAATATCACTACCCGACCCGGGGATCGAATCCGAGACCTCAGCACAGTAGTCGTACCGCGTACACATTATAACTGCGCCACCGAGGCAGTGTGACAGATTGTGGTACAAAATTACATGTCACTACTGTTCTGAGTATTATGCGTCGCCCAATATTCGGCATACGGTGGCGCTTCGGATACGTATGCGAGCCCGTGCTCTCCAAAAAGCGCAGGCTTGAAATATTAGAGGGAGAGAGAGCCTATGATCACTAAGGAGGATGCTCAATATCGCCAGGCAGGAAGAAAAAGATGATTTATCCGTCCTTAGTGGTAGAGCCACGCTTTAGACAGTTTTGTCTACAGCATAAATGGACCGGCTCGTCCCGGTCGTTACCATTGTCTCACAGAAAACCGGCGTAAGGTAGGCAGCTTGCAGCTGCGTTTCGTATACGGTGAGTGAGATATCTGTAGAACCAAATCCCTCTCCCGTCGCCAATCCCTTAATTATCCCTTTCTTTTAAGGTCGACAACGCGCCCATGATTATATTAGTATTGTAGGCGTACATGGGCGTTGGAATCACTTACCACCAGGTGACACACTTGCTCGTTTGCTGGCCTATACAGTCTATATAAGAAAACTCTAATAAAATAAATGTCAATAAAAAAAGCCATTGTA
The DNA here is from genome assembly GCA_905332985.1 of Mimas tiliae. NCBI lineage: Eukaryota > Metazoa > Arthropoda > Insecta > Lepidoptera > Sphingidae > Mimas > Mimas tiliae. The sequence goes on from HG995249.1 coordinate 3,302,526, forward strand.
ACTTTAAACGGTTGAACAGATTTGCTTCAAATATAGCTAAAAGCCGTTTCGACTAATCAACTTTAATAAAATAAAATCTGCATTCAAATATTTGCACGATGCCACAGTGAGCATAAAATATGTGAGCACATCCTTAAACTTGACTGCCTCGGTGGCGCAGTTGTAATGCGTGCCTACGCGTTACGATTGAGGCTGACGCTGAGAATTGAACTCGTTAATCCCCAGGTCGGGTACAAGTGGTATTGGGCTTTTCTATTACGAAATGCTCAGTATCAGCCCGGAGTCTGGAATTTGTGCCCAGTATGGCGATAGGCTCGATATCATATCGTGGCACGGAGATACACTCGGCGAAATGTGGGTGTACTGGTTACACCTCTGCCTAGCCCTTCGGGGATTACAGGCGTGAGTGCATATGTATGTATCCTTAAATTTCTTGGTTCATTGTGTAACTCATTGAAGATCTAAGGCACACACAAAAATGCGTGTAAGAATGAGTTGTTTTACCTAATGGCCTAATGCTGGGTGCGGGCCTCCGTTACTGATGAAAGAGGTTTGGCTTTAGTCTACCACGCTGTCGTAATGCGGAATGGAACTTGGACTCCACATACTTTCGAAATGCTTATTTAGAGTTCTTAAGTACTTATGCAAGTTTCCTTATGATGTTTTCCTTCACCGCCGATAATTAAAAAGGAATACACATGTAACTTTGTAAAGTCAGAGGTGCGTACTGCGTACTCTGGCGGCTTGATTCAAACCCGCGATATTCTCGGCGAAACATGGGTGTACTAGTAACACTTCTGCCTACCCCTTCGGGGATTACAGGCGTACATAAATGGCAAGCCCGAATACTGAAACGCCACTCAAGCAATTAGATCGTATTAACAAGTTAAAAAGATCCTCCACCTGTGCAAATTGTATAAAAATAAGTAGCCCTTAAAAGTCGTTCGTTGAGTAGCTTTAAGTATCCGGGCGTAAATTAACCAAACCTATCAAATGTCAGGATGGCCGAGCGGTCTAAGGCGCCAGACTCAAGGCAACTTACCCGTTCAACGGGCTTAGGGCGTTCTGGTCCTCTCTGAGGGCGTGGGTTCGAATCCCACTTCTGACAATGTTTTTTTTAAGGCAACTGTCTATTGAATCTTACAAAATGTGTCTAGTCATATAGGTTCCAATGGCCAGTCCCCTTAGCATAAGTCCACGAGATAAGACTAAATACTCGTTTCTACCGACCCCACGACCACCCCACGACATAGAGTGATAGAGATATAAAGATAGCGCGATAAAACGCGCCGACCAAATTTTCTCAAGGCCTCATTTTTTTTATGGCATCGGCCGGCAAACGAAGAAGTGGGTCACCTGATGGTAAGTGATCTCCACCGCCCATGTACGCCCACAATACCAAAAGAATCATGGGTGCGTTGCCGACCTTAAAGGAAAGGGATAATTAAGGAATTGGGAAGGGGAGGGGGTTTGGGCCTCCGGATATACTCACCGTACAAAACTTTACGCCGGTTTTCTGTGAGACAGTGGTAACGATCCGGACGAGCCGGCCCATTCATGCTGTAGACAAAAGTGTCTACAGCGTGGCTCTACCACTCATAAAATGCTCGCCTTATGTTAAGCGCGTGCGGTTTCAGTATCCCGAAATCGAGCAGTTTACATTTTTACCCAATATTATTAGAATCAAGTGCTCCTAGATATCATTGTATCGGTATTTTTTCAGCATGTCTAGTATGTGGAAGACTGGGGACAATAGTAGATTTTTTTACTTCTACTTTGATTTTGGTCTAACCAATAATAATAAAAAAAATATAAAAATTCGATAAGTAAGTCTTATAGCAAATTCTTTGAGGCGATTTTTCTGTAAATCTTCATTGTTGTTTATGAGTATAAAGTATTGTTAGTTTGTTTTTGACAGCATAAGAAGTCATATTATTATGTGTGTTCATCTGTAGCGTATGCCCGTGTCCACCATCGATCCCTATGTTTAGGTGGGCACCTAAGACATTTGGTTTTCACCATCACTACGGGGACACATATGTTTCTAAGGTGGCCCTTAACTTTACGGGCCCAATATTCTGCTACCTAGCGCTAACCACTCAACCTAGCAACTCAGAACATAAGTATGTTTTAGGGATATTTTTGGATATATCCGGTGCCTTCGATAATGCTTGATGGCCAATGTTACTTCTTAATTTAAAGATCCGAGGTTGCCCTAAGAATATACAATGTGTTACAGAACGGTGTGGTCATATTTCAGGGCCTTACAATCCGTACTTATGTTCCGGATCTTTTCAAAACCAAGACATCCAAAAATTACATGTTAATTTTAATCACTCTTTTATTAACATCGATAAGATTGATGACATCACTATTAATTATTATGAACGACACTCACTTTTTAATAAACTCGAATAAGATGTACGTAATTCTACGGACATACGTACGTAACTTGTAATTTAAACATAAATTAACACTTGAAAGAGACTGTGCTGAAGACGATATAGGTACCATCCTCTAGAAGTATGTTAAAGACTTCATTCTTGGGTCTTACATCTATGAATTTGGCTTAATACAGTTGACGATCCTCTAAAAGCTGTTATTAGTTACACCAACACAAAGTACCAATACATAATACTTGTTTTTAGTCAAATACAACATATGAACTCGTAATCAATCATAGTTCATAAAATCAGAAATTGCCGAACTGACTGCGTCAAATAAATATTGACATTTGACAACTGTTTAATGTTTTTTTTTAAATTATGATATAATTGAAATGAAAGGAGGTCTATAGTATCATTGTTTATCATTTAGTGTTGTCCAAAGTTGAAAGTCGATATCGACATGTTTCACACTCATTCGATAAAAATGAAAATTCTATAATTATTCTCCTAGCAATGCAATCGGATTTGGTACTATGGAAGATAAAATACTTATACCCTACACTATACATTGCTTAAATTTGCCCGCCCATTTCTATAACACGTTGTATATTCACTTATATATTCATATTTTTCTTCAGGCACAACCAAGTTAAAACTTGGTCACCATGTAGTGTCCAAAGCATTGACGATGGGTTGCCCTCAGGGCTCAGTGGTTGCTCGTTAACTGGCTATGCCGATGACGGCCTCTTGTTAATTCATTCGAATAGTAGGTCCGGTCTTGAGAATTTAGCAGCGAAGTGCCTGAAATTAATCTCAGAATGGGGTGACCGTAACCGTCTAACGTTTGCACCTCAAAAAACCTATCAACTACTTTTAAAAGGCATTTTAAAACACCGCCGCGAGTTAAATTTAATAACATCACAATTAAAAGAAAAGAATCGGTTTGCTACCTTGGGCTAGTTTTAGAACGTAATTTTTCATTTATCGAGCATATTAAAAACGTTGGGGAAAAATCTAAAAGGAATTTCTACGCTTTGACGAGGATATCGACATCGACGTGGGGTCTATCATTTAACACACTTAAAGTCATCTATGGAGCAACTTACTTAGGCTGTATTTGTTACGGATCACCTGTATGGGCCGATAGAGCTACTATTGGCGCCGTACGCAGAAAATTGCTCCAAAGTCAGCGACTGGCGTTGATATTCTTGTGTAAGGCGTATAGAACTGCTAGAACCGAAGCTTTACCTGTCCTTGCAGGTGTACTTCCAGTTGATCTGGAGGTGCAACGGCGTGCCGCTATGTATTACTCAACGAGAGAGAATTTAGATAAAAGCTTTCTTACGTCGCGTGAGTTCTTAAAAATCGGTAGACTTTTTAAACTACATTCCGATGTGCGCAACGAACTACTAAATGAATGGCAATGTACATGGGATAATTCTACTAAGGGGCGACATCTATATCAGTATTTCCCTTTGGTTCGCGATCGCCTAACAAAATCTTGGCTAGAAATTGACCACTGTGTTTCACAATTTCTCACGGGTCATGGCAATTTTAAGTGTAAACTGTCTCATTTAAGTTGGTTGATTCACCTGCGTGCCCATGCTCTACACCTGGCAGGGAGTACGAGCAGTCTGCACATCATATCCTTTGGGAGTGTAGTCTCTGGCATGATGAGCGCAACATTATGCTTGACAGTATGCAAATAACATCTGGAGTTGTATACTATATGGATCTTGTGGAGACTAGGAGGAATTTCCGTGCATTCCGGCGTTTTTGCCATACCTATTATTGGAATCAAATTTAACAGCTCACGTGATAGGACCCACTTAATGACATCCGTGGTGCTTTACATCTGGCTTCTCCAGTTGTAAATGTCCTTGTGCCTGAGGTTAAGACCTCCTTAGTTCATTATTTTGTCTCCCGCTTTGCTATGGAGGGAAGTGGACAATTATTATTTCCAACTTCTCCCTAATTTTCTATATGATTAATTTCGTTGCGGGATAAAGACAGATTTGCATTCCCAGAGACTCGCCGAGCTTCATTGCTTGGTGTTGAAATAAGCGTGCCACTGTCGATCCTGGTTTACAGGAGTTATAGTGGCGGTTGTGTGGGCGGGATAGTCTCGTACCTAGCGGTAAGTGACACTTGATTTTATTGTTGAAAGTGTTTATTTTACGCGAAATTGAAGATTTTCTTGACAGTTTAGAAGCCGAAACTGTGGATTTAGTTGCGAATCTAAGTTTATTCAGGCGGCCACACATTTTTTACTGTAAATATGATGTTCACAATTTCTGTGTTACCTATCCTTTTAACCATACGAAATGGCAATTATTATTGCTTACACTATTCATATCAAATAAGGAAAACACTGTCAACAAACAACGTGATCTTGGCCGCCTCCGTGAACCAGCGAGCGAGTAACCGGCTGTAAAACGAGAGGCCGCGGGTATAAGATCTTTTATTTACCACCTAGCTAACAAATAAACCATTTTGATTAGATTTGATTTCGATTCCCACAACGAGAGAAATGTTTGTGTGATCCATAAATATTTGTTGGGTGTTGTGAGAGCAAAGTAAAGAAAGTAGGAAAAGAGGGTATTATTTACATATGCACTTACGCCTGTAATCTCCGAAAGGGTAGGCAGAGCGGTAACCAGTACCCCACATTTTTCAGAGCATATTACCGTCCCATGATGTGATAGGGGGCGAGCCTAACGCCATGCCGGGCACAATTCCAGACACCGAGCTGTACTGAGCATTTCATAACAGAAAACCCCAATATCATTTTCACCCGACCCGGGGGTCGTACCCAGGACCTCAGCGTCAGCCTCGGTCGTAACGCGTACGCATTACAACTGCGCCACCGAGGCAGTTAGGGTATTTTTTGTGGTTTTATACTAGAGTTTGGGCTTCTCCGGTATCCGGCAAGTCTAGATTGAGTTATAAACTAGTAAATAAGGCTAATAAAATGCGCGTAACTTAGTTCGCGATGTTTATGTTTTTTCTTTTTTCTTTTTCATGTCAATTTTAAGTCATCATACGCAAACAATAATGGGGGCGACATTTTCATAACGGAAAAAAACTGGAAAAATAAAAGAATCAATAAAACTTGGTTCCCTGTGGTACGAGAAGGCGGACCCCGGGCATTAAGCCGGGATAATGCCAGGCAGAAAGATAAGTATGTAGGTACTGAGAATCTGAGTAAGCTTTAACACTGGCACATGCGCAAACCCTGCCATGCTATATTGAGAAAAAAATATGTTTCATTACTGGATATTCGCAATATCCAGAAATGAAACATATTATATCTGCCACGCTGTAGACCGTTTTGTCAACAGCTTGAATGGGCAATATGAAAAAAAAAATATTTATCTTGGAAAAAGACATTCAAGTGGGTGGAGCTGCGAGCAAAATTTTTTATATAATAACAATATAATACTACTACTACTAGCATACACGTGACACTTTCCACTGCTGAGCACGGGCCTTCTACTGAATGAGAGGGCTTAGGCCTTAGTCACCTTCTTCTTGTAGTGCCTCTCCAACTAGTGAAGGTTGGCATTCAGCTCATCATACTGTCTTTTATCCTTTGCGAGACGAAATAGTTCAGCAGCGCTCGCTATCCCTGTCCACTCTCTGATGTTCCGCAGCCATGACTTTTTCCTTCGACCAACTTTTCTCTTACCCGCTACTTTTCCCATCATTATGAGTTGAAGGAGCTCGTATCTATCATGTCTTAGTACATGTCCTAAATATGCAACTTTTCTTTTTTTGATGGTGTCCAAAAGTTTGCGGTTTTGACCTACCCGTTGAAGGACTTCCTCATTAGTTATTTTCTCAGACCAGGATATTGCCATTACACGTCTATAAGTCCACATCTCGAATGCTTCTATACGTTTCCTGAGATGTTGTTTGATGGTCCAGGCCTCACATCCGTATAGAAGTATCGGCCAGATGTAACAGTGAAGCAGGCGGATACGCAGTGGGATCTTAAGACTGCATTGCAGAGGACCTTTTTCATCTTACCGAAGGCACTGCGAGCAACTTCGATGCGAGTTTTTATTTCAAAGTCGCTATCCTACTCTTCAGTAAGCTAGGTACCAAGGTATTTGTACTTTTTAACTCTTTCGAGTCTTTGACCAGATACTGTTACATGTGGCCGGAGACCACATTCACCTGAAATTACCATTATTTTGGTTTTATGAACGTTCATTTTGAGACCGGCCCTTTCACTACATTCATTTACTCGATCGACGATTTTCTGTAGTTCCCTTTCCGAAGAAGCTATGAGAACTGTATCATCGGCGTATCTCAAGTTGTTAATGAGACGACCGTTAACCTTGACGCCGCAGTCCAGATTATCCAGAGCTTCTCCATAATCGCTTCCGAGTATATATTAAAAAGCGTGGGTGATAAAATACAACCCTGTCGGACTCCTCTTCTAATCTCAACTTCGTTGGATTCTTCGCCATCAATTCTGACTGCAGCTCGTTGGTTCCAGTACAGGTTTTGTATTATGCGAATATCTCTTCCATCTAGTCCTATGTCTTTGAGCAGTTCTATTAGGCGATCGTGCTGTACTTAGTCACCACGCTAGCCTAATGCGGCTTGGCGGACTTCATATACCCTCAACATTTTTATGGAGAACTTATATAGTTATGCAGCTTCTCAGGTATGTAGGTTTCCTCATTATGTTTCTTTCATTGTTAAAACAAGCGATAATTAACAATTCATACACACGTAACTTAGAAAAGTCAGTGGTGCATGCTCTTGGGACTGGTTTCGAACCTGCTACTTTCGACGCTACATTCTGTACTATTCCCGGCTGACTATACTACCACTACTACTAATTAGTAAATAAAAAAAATATAATAGATAACATACTTAACAATAATTATTGCTCCGTCCAAAGCCGGGGGTTCAACTAGTTGTCGATAAAGTTTATTTGAGTCATAGAAATTGAGAGAAAGTAAATAAATAAATAAATACACCCAACAGTCACACACATAGTCCTGACCCCACACTAGGTAATATCAAATATTAAATTTAATCGTCATAACCAGAACATCTATATTTATACATACATACGCACTCACGCCTGTAATCCCCGAAGGGGTAGGCAGAGGTGTAACCAGTACACCCACATTTCGCCGAGCGTATCTCCGTCCCACGACGTGATAGGGGGCGAGCCTATCGCCATACCGGGCACAAATTCCAGACTCCGCGCCGGGCTGATACTGAGCATTTCGTAATAGAAAAACTTTACCCGACCGGGGGATTGAACCCGTGACCTCAGCATTAGCTTAATCTTAACGCGTACGCATTACAACTGCGCCACCGAGGCATCTATATTTATTATTCCCCATATTTGTGTCAATTCTGTTTCCGTGGATTACCAGACAGGAAAAATATATTGCGTGTAAAATTTTACGCTACGCTGAAAATAACAATACGCAAAAGTTGCTTTTATATGATTGCCACGTACTTACTCACGGTTATTTTAAATTATGACCAAGTCAGTAGGTCTACACTAGGTAAAGTCACCGAAGAATTATATTATATCCATTTTAACTTAATTATAACCAAACCAAAACTAAATTGACATTGTAAGTTTAGTCCGGTTTTAGTTAAAAGTCAACCTTTTTACACGACATACTTTTTTGTAGCATAGGACGGCAAATAAGCAAGTGGGTCACTGATGGTAATCTCCACCCCAATAAACGCCCACAATACTTACCAAAATAATCATGGACGGTTTGCTGATCATGTCGGAAAGGGATAATAGGTAATTAAGAATAATAATAATATTTCCAAAGCATCTGCATACGAGTTTAGATATATTGAATTTAAACAATTCGGTATATATAATAACCCTCCAAAAAGCGGCCATCCTCAATACCTGCAGAATTGTGAGAAAATTCTTGCAGGTTAGCGACAGTGGGATGGTCTAGCGTTCCGGCGTTTGTCCTGGCATACATAGTGTGTATGCGAGGATGTTAGAATGCTGTACTGTTTGACTCTCGGTTAGTTAACAGAGAGTCGAACAGTACAGCATTCCATTATTAGTTAATAACCTACCCGGGGACCCGGGGATCGAACCCGAGACTTCGGTGTCAGCCTCAGTCGTAACGCGTACCCATTACAACTGAGCCACCGATGCAAAAAAAAAAATAGGTATTATCTTCGCACTTTATTTCTGTTGGTAACTTATTGTATAATCTATACAACGTGTTATATAAAGGGGCGGGCAAATTTAAGCAATGTATAGTGTGGTTATAAGTATTTTATCTCCCATAGTACCAAATCCGATTGCTTTGCTAGTACAATAATTATAGAATTTTCTTTTTTATCGAATGAGTAACATGTCGATATCGACTTTTAACTTTGAACAACACTAAATGATAAACAATGATACTATAGACCTCCTTTCATTTAATTATTTTATAATAAAAAAAATAATTAAACAGTTGTCAAATGTCAATATTTATTTGACGCAGTCAGTTCGGAAATTTCTGATTTTATGAAGTATGATTACGAGTTCAAAAAATATGTTGTATTTGACTAAAAACAAGTATTATGTATTGGTACTTTGTGTTGGTGTAACTGATAATAGCTTTTAAGAGGATCGTCGACTGTATTAAGCCAAATACATAGATGGAAGACCCGAGAATGAAGTCTTTAACATGCTTCTAGAGGATGGTACCTATATCGTTTTCAGCACACAGTCTCTTTCAAGTGTTAATTTGTGTTTAAATTACAAGTTATGTACGTATGTCCGTAGAATTACGTAAATCTTATCCCAGTTTATTAAAAAGCGAGTGTCGTTCATAATAATTAATAGTGATGTCATCAATCTTATCGATCTTAATAAACGAGTGATTAAAATTAATGTGAATTTTTTGGATGTCTTGGTTTGGAAAGGTCCGGTACACAAGTACGCATTGTAAGGTGCATGTAATGACCCTAAAATATGACCACACCTTTCTGTAACACGTTGTATATATAAAAGCGAAATACCACTGACTCACTGATTCATCACGATTTCTCAAAAACTACTGAAGCTGGGATCATGAAATTTGGTCAGATGATAGTTTGTATAATGTAGACGTCAGCTAAGAACGGATTTTTGGAAATTTACATTTTAAGGGGGTAAAAGAGGGGTTTGTCCGTTGTATGCAACTTTTTTACGGAAGGGGATACGACTGTGAAATTGAGCGCAAACATTGCTTATTAAAAATAATGAAATATGAGCGTCATATTTTTGGTAAATTCCACTTACAAAAGGGGGGAGGGGGGGTTGAACTTTGTATGGAACTTTTTTTAATGGAACGGAATACGACTGTGAAATTATGCACGAACTTTGCTTAGGACAATTAATGAAATATGTGATTCACATTTTTGCAAAATTTTATTTGGAAAAGCGGGGAGGAGGGGTTGAACTTACTCACTCACTCACTAATGAATCACGATTTCTCAAAAACTACTGAAGCTGGGATCATGAAATTTGGTCAGATGATAGATTGTGTAATGGCGAGGCGTATTAAGAACGGATTTTTGGAAATTCACATTTTAAGGGGGTAAAAGGGGGGTTTGAATATTGTATGAAACTTTTTTATTGAACGGAATACGACTGTCAAATTAAGCACAAATATTGCTTATCATAAATAATGAAATATGTGATTTACACTTTTGTAAAATTCCACTTGAAAAAGGGGGGAAGGGAGGTTGAACTTATTATCAAAGTATTTATTTTAACTTTTGAACAACTGGACCGATGGGGGTCATATTCACATCGTACATTTGTTTTGTGGAGACAATGGTTTATAACTATATATCATTACGCTCCGACCCATGGGAGCGGAGAAGTAATCTATATATCTATTGAATTTTTGGATGTTTGTAGATCAATTGCGCCTTAACGACTGAATGGATTTGGATAAAATTTGGCATACAGATAGACTAAGACATGAATTAGAACTTAGGCAACTTTTTCCCCAGAAAAAGACATTTACGCGGGCGGAGCCGCGGGCAACTGCTAGTTTTACTGATATAGGTAATGTGCTAGACGACTGTATAATTTAAGTGTTTATAACCTCAATAACAATAACCGGTTTCCGTGATGAAGTGTAAAGTTTATTTTAATTCTTGTTAAGTATTATAAATATGTCTAGGACCTATGAAACTGCCGTTCTGTACGAAAAAGTATTTCTTGATTATTTCTATTAATAATGTATAGCATAGGCTGGCAAAAAATGGTATTATTAATGTTTCTCGCCGTTTAAACCCTGAACTTCCACAAATATTTCAAGTACAATATTAACCAAATCGGTCCAGCCATTCTTGAGTTTTAGCGAGACAAACGAACAGCAATTCATTTTTATATGTATAGATTTATTAACTGACATTTAATTATCCCCTCCTTCTTTCCCTCAAATGTTTGTTTCGGGTCTGGGTGTTGTTGGACTGCAAGTCCCTCGCAGTTCCTGACGTAGACCCGGGGTCAGGACTGTTGGGTGTTTTTTAATTTATCTTACCATTATCTACGCATGTACGTGAACATAATTGTATAATATAAACTAACTTGAAAGTAAAAAAATGCCCTAAAAATCCATAATTCAACAATCATTTTCGCGCAGTTTTGAGCGTAAATAAATAACATAAGGAATATGAAATGTCCAAAACGAAATTCGTTCAGGCATAGTTTAATTATCCGATAGTTTACATAACTTTACTTTGAATCAGTCCATTCAGTGAGTTTTTCATAAAAACACCGATCCCAAACTCTATTCATAAATTTTTAGATGCTTCATTTCATCACGAATTATTGTGCATTTCACTCGAACGCTTCACGTAGCGCGAAGTTAGGGTGAGACAGCATGCACTTTTAACTCCGCCACACAGGTAGACGAGTTCGAGCCGTCGTCGCGCGTCGACTAGCGTACTCTTAAGGGGTGATTTTACAAAAACGATGATATAATTAAGTCTATATTTGCTATCAGAAGACTAAATATGAATTTATACAATATGTAACAAAACCCTGATGGGCGTTTTAACTGTGATATCAGAATCGATATTCAAACGTAATGAAATAACTCGCATACGGAAATGAGACTATAAAAATAATCATATTTATTTTTATAATTTAATTATTTTATTGTTTGTGAACCGTATTTCGATTGATTACCTATGTAAGAGTGATAACTCAGAGCCAGTGTGAGATAGCAAGTTTCGGCATCTACGTGCATCAAACGCGACGCGCCGTGTGTGTGTCCCGCTACATCACATGAGTCAGCTATTCATCACTTTTCAGATGAAAATAAGATAAGGATAATATATCGCTTCTGTTTATTACATACATACATACATAGACTCACGCCTGTTTCCCATAGAGGTAGGCAGAGACAACGGATTTCCACTTGCTACGATCCTTGCATACCTCTTTGGCCTCATTCACTCTCATTAATTTTTTTATATATGCACGTCGGTTTAGGGTACTCCTGACCTGGCCTTTCTCGAGAATATCTCCATCTTGATCTATGAAAGTTCGCCCAGGCCTTCCCCTCCCAACTGTACCATTCACACTCGCCATGTATATTTGTTTCGCCAATCTTCTTTCATCCATCCTCTCTACGTGCCCAAACCATCTTAATATTCCTTTCTCAATCTTCATCACTACATCCTCTCTCACACCACACCCCTCTCTTACCTCACTATTTCTTACTCTATCTCTCATAGTTACACCACACATACTTCTCAGAGCTCTCATTTCTACTGCATTTATACGACTTTCATTCTTCTTCTGCCACACCCAACTTTCACTTCCATACATTAAATAATTTTTATTAAGCTGTCTATATGTTTGTCTTCACGACCTAGAAAGGGCCAATAGGGGATTTGTTACATACTGTATATTCCTAATTTGAGAAATGCAAAGATCCCCCCCCCATATTATGAATATTTTTAAGGATCTTGATAGCATTTTTACAATAAATCAATCATATTAAAGATGCGAAAACTATGTCTTGAAGCCTATTTTTTTTATATCTACACGTTGATAAGGCTTGGGATTAAGCTATTCTATAGGTCTATAGGTACAAACTTTATAATGTAATAATATTTGTTTGTAATAGTTATTATGTGACTGCCTCGGTGGCGCAGTTGTAATGCGTACGCGTTACGATTGAGGCCAACGCTGAGGTCTCGGGTTCGTTCCCCGGGTCGGGTAAAGTGGTATTGGGTTATTCTATTACGAAATGCTTAGTATCAGCCCGGAGTCTGGAATTTGTGCCCGGTATGGCGATAGGCTCGCCCCCTATCACATCGTGGGACGGAGATACGCTCGGCGAAATGTGGGTGTTACAGGGATTACAGGCGTGAGTGCGTATGTAGTTATTATGTGACCTTCATGACAGTCGTTCGGAATTAATGTCTGTACCTATCTTACATCTAATTTTAATCAGTCTGGGTATGCCGTCATGATCGCTCTAATGTCTGTGCTTGTGGCGGCGTCGTGTGCTTGGTCGGTCACTTTTCTGTAACATGGTTGAAGAAGCAAAATATGCTATATATTTGGTACCACCACTTTGTCTATTTGTGCCCCCAATACGCAGTGTGTAAGCACTGTTGTTTTCCGGTTTGAAGGATATGGAAACCAGTGAAATTACTTGGCAACCGGAAGAAAGAAGTGTCTAAGAAGTGTATTTTTATAGCATAGACCGGCAATCGTGCAAATGGGTCACCTGTTGGTTAGTGATCTCCACCGCCCATAAACGCCTACAATACTAAAAGAATTATGGGCGCGTTTCCGACCTAAAAGGAAAGGGATAATTAAGGGAATCGGAAGGGGAGGAGATTTGGGAAGTTTCGCCATTGGTTCGTCCGTTAATCACCTGCAGGTGAGGTTGGCTTTGGGCCTAAGATGTGGGCCCTTACACACCAATAGCATAATATTTTAATCAAAGTGATTAGTGTAAAAACTATAGACATAGAAAGTTTAAATAGGGTAGTTGACTAGATTATTTTTATGATTTAAATCAATAAGTTACGTTACTCAAAATCTATTACAGAAACAATTTTATAAATCGGACCAAAAATAAGTAAGTTAGAAGCCATTCTAATACTGTAGAAGGGGTAATTGTCAAATGCCAGACGACGCAACCTTTGACGTCACTGTGTAAAATGTTCATTATCGTGCACGCGTGCAAGCGAGATAGTGAGATATCCCTACTACGTACCCACTTTCCCTCATACCAACATTTAAAATCATAACTGCGGGCACATTTCTGAACCAATTTTGATTGTGTTTAAATAAAAGGGTTTCTTTTGCGTATCATTTTCTGTTGCTTATAAAATAATGTATAAAATTCAATATAGGAAACTACCCTATTCGCGTTAGAAAGCTGACTACTGTGTTGTTTACTCTAACACAGACAGACAAAACCAGTCTTAAAATAAAACTGGATGTAAATGACACGGGCCCGTATAGACTAACACAGTGGGAATATTATATAACAAATAAATATAACAGGTTAAAAACTGCATTAAAATTTATATTCTACGTTTATTTATGTGGTGCTATAGATTAAAATTATTTTATTATTAAACATATATTTTTATTTGGACAAAAACTTTGTTTTTTTTTCGTTTTTCTTGTCAGCTGTCTGTCTGTGGTGCATAAGATTATTAACTTTACCCGCGGCTCCGTCTGCGGAATATTTTTTCATAATAATTGTTCAAACCCCTCTTTTTCCCCTTAAAATGTTTTCCAAAAATCCTTTCTTAGCGTGCCCCTACATTGCATAAACAATCATTTGACCAAATTTCATGATCCTAGCTTTAGTAGTTTTTGAGATTTCGTGACTCAATCAGCGAATGTTATTTCGCTTTTATTTACGTAGATGATTTTTATCTAATCCCGTGTTTTTTTAATGTCATAGGCTGGCAAACGAGCAAGTGGGTAACCTGATGGTAAGTGCCACCGCCCATGTAAGCCCACAATACCAAAAGAATCATGGGTGCGTTGCCGACCTTAAAGGAAAGGTATAATTAAGGGATTGGGAAGAGGAAGGGTTTTGGGCCTCCGGATATCTCAGTCACCTTACGACACGCAGCAGCAAGCTGCTACTTTACGTCGGTTTTCTATGAGACAGTGGTAACGACCCGGACGAGCCGGTCCATTCATGCTGTAGACTACAGCGTGGGTCTACCACTCAAAAAAACTTTCAATATAACTGTCTTATTTGTTGATTGGTTGCGGTAAAATCGTATTCGAATATTATGAAACAGGGCTTAAAATTAAAATCTCTTATTGTACTTTAACTATATTGCTTTTGGAGCTTTAAAATAAAAGCTGTGTTCAAACAATATATTATGAGTTGATTCCAGTATTTAGAAATCGACAGCATGTAATCCCATATCCAGTTTTGTCATTTACCTGCATATCTCCAAACACTGCGCATAAATTGAACACGTTGAATACATTCGCAAATATTATTCACATTGATAGAAGCTCATATGACGTTTCAGTCCACGTTATCATATTGCACACGGCTTTTCCCAGTATAGAAAATTATTCAGCCTATGAAGGAAACTTGGACACTTTTGTACTTATCATAATGTGATTCATTATAGTTAAGACTTATATAAAGTGGATTCACCATTGGAATCTTAGTGTCCTGTGTTACTCTGCTTGATGTGTTAACAGTTTCAACATTAGTGCACGGACGAAACGAACCGTAAGTAAGATAAATCAATTAATTTATTTGTTTATTTTGTTTTGATTTAATTTCGAAAAAAGTATAATTTACTACAAGACCATTAATTTATTATAAAAATATTATTTATTTATTATAATATTATTAAGTATTAAATTTATGTTATAATTTAATTAATCAATAAAAAAACATAAGTAATATTATTACAGCATTTTTTTTGCAACGATTTTCGCACATAAATAATAATTTTATGTTGTAGTTAAAATGTATATCTTTAAAACTAAGAATATAAATATTATTTTATACGGTTCTGAAAGAAATACTACGATACAGGCGCGACTTAGTACAGATTTAGTAGTAGTATCTTTTAGGTTTTTATTTTTTTAAAACACTTTAAAGCGCAATAACTTTCTTATTCATAATAAAATTTTCCACAGTAATGTATCAAAACAATAATATCAATGTTTTTATACAATCTGTAAGTTCTTTTAAAACATACTAGGGGCTTCGCCCCTAGGCTCACTGCGCGAGCGGTTACTTTTTACGAGTAAGTAATAAGGCTTACTCGTCAAAAAGTCCTAATAGAGAATATTTTACTCGTAAAAGGCCCCTAATAAGGCTTACTCGCAAAAAAATATTTGTTATTGCAATGTGATATTAACGTGACGTTTTTAACGTAAACAAACGAAATTAAAAAAATAATATAGTGAAAAACTGTTTTACTGTGAAGAAGATTTAATCAATTCAAGATTTCTAATTAAATGTTTCTTACATTAAGGGCGATGAATGAATCAAGTGAATGAATGACTCAATCGTTGTATAAAATCTAAGAGGAGAAAAACCAAGAAAAGCCGCGATTCTTCATTCCGATTTCTGTTGAAGTATCGTTCTTTAAAATTGAATTAAAAATCGAAATTTTAAGATAGATACTTGAAATGAGGTTCATATGAATGAGAAAGCTTTCATCTTCCAGTTGATATAAATATTTTCTTCGTAACATAATGAGTCTGAGAGCATCGAATTTATATATCTCGAAACGCATAAATTTTTCTAAAAAGTAGCTTTTAGATTTTAATGAAAATATCAGTCTGTTTTAAATTATTTTTAAACAAATGAGGTCTTTTTTGAAGGAGAAATGTCTTAGATTGTAAAAAAAATAATCTACGATCTGTTTTTAAATTATTATTACTGGCCGCTTATTTGCACAATTAAATGTTGACGTGTTCTACAATTAAACGACGATGAATAATTTTTTTGAGGAATAAAATAAAAAAAACTTAAAGTCCGACGAATATGAGACATATCTTACTTTCTTCCCACATTATTCTGCATCGATTGGTATCGGTCTCGACCCCATACCCCCAGATACGGTTTCGGAGGAGATAGCGTGACAAGCTTTTGGCAGCGGCGGCGGCAGTTACTTTTTTTAGAATAGAGAGATTCAGGTTGACGTCGGGGTGCTTCTCGCCTTAGAAACTCGGGGCCGTCCCTAATGCAAGAAGGTCACCGCTGGGTTTTGGTTAGGATTACCGGTGTAGGCTGTATGTGTTAGGTACTCTGCCCAGTGGTCGCCTGGATGTTTAACATTACTCCCGAGGCTTAACGCTGTAGAGCGCAGCGCTCTCAGAACAGTCGTCGGTAGAAACCTTTCTGTGGTAACCGTGGCAGCCACCGTGGTTCGCAGACAAATGACGTGGCGAGCAATGACCACCTTCTGCGACCACGTATGTCACAGTAGTAGAGCGTGGAACAGGTTCGGGAACGACCTGATCCCGCTCGCCGCTAAAGGAGGAAGAGGCACCAGGTTGACGACTGACCGGAGTCTCCGACCCTGTGGATTGAGGGCTTTTATAAAATTATACCACGATATTCACTGCCTGTCGTAAGAGGTGACTAACTGGGGCCGTCTAGGGTTGCGGCTGCGCAGTGGGGGTGCACATCCCGTTCGTACTTCATGCTTGATGTACAATCTGTGTAACTCCGATCATATCATCGAAACATGTAAATATCATCTCCCTTAAATCGGGCCATAGAAAGCTCCATCCAGCTCCAGATTGACAGCTCCGTGGCGCAGCGGGCGAGTAGTCGGCTGCGAAGCGAGAGGCCGTGGGTTCGATTCCCACACCGAGACAAATGTTTGTGTGATCCACAAATATTGGTCTCGGGTCTGGGTGTTGTGGGACCGCAAGTCCCTCGTAGTTCCTGATGCCCGCGACACAGGTTTACCTAGTGTGGGGTCAGGACTATGTGTGTGACTGTTGGGTGTAGTATTGTATTGTAGTATATAACAATAATAATGACATTGACATTTTCCGATCGCCCGTGGTATCCATAAGTCCATGAGAAAAAAAATATGTTCTTAATTTAGTCATGTTTACTTCTTTGTTGTGTTTGTTTTATTGTGGTAATAATTCATCTAATTACATAAATTTAATGTTATCATATATCATTTTAGTTTATCCTTATTATCATAATGTCGTCTATTAAATTTTATCATCATAATATGATAAAATAACATATTATGTTAATATTATATAACGCAAGATATTGATGCAAAAATAATTTAATTTAATTTTGTATATCCGTGTAAGACTCGAGATGGTTGAATTGAATTGATGGTTGATGGTTAAACGTATAATAGTAATGTATGTAGGTGGTCCACCCCTAAATTTTATTTTTTAGACATCATTTTTTGTTTTTATTTTATTATGATACAGCATTAAAAATACATACAACCCTAAAGACTGCCTCGGTGGCGCAGTTGTAATGCGTACGCGTTACGACTGTGGCTGACGCTGAGGTCTCGGGTTCGATCCCCGGGTCGGGTAAAAGTGATATTGGGTTTTTCTATTACGAAAAGCTCAGTATCAGACCGGAGTCTGGAATTTGTGCCTGGTATGGCGATAGGCTCGCCCCCTATCACATCATGGGACGGAGATACGCTCGGCGAAATGTGGGTTTACTGGTTACACCTCTGCCTACCCTTTCGGGGATTACAGGCGTGAGTGCGTATGTATGTATGTATGTACAACCCTAAATTTTCAACCCTCTACAATCAACCCTTATTTTTTTTATAGCGACATTAGTATTTTTGTCGAGCACGTTTCTCACCGGGACTCACTTGATGCGTCCACTAGGCTACTTTAATCCTGGAAATAGGCATTCACGCGGGCGGAGCCGCGGGCAACAGCTAGTATTAAATAAATAAATAAACCCCGAGATGGAGGGCAATACAAAATATCGTGCTGCCTATGACGTCGAAAGCCTATGTGCCTATGCTGTGGAATAGTTTGCCGGCGCATGTGTTTTCTCCTTCCTATAACATGGGATCCTTTATGGAGTGTGAAGAAGCAAATAAGCAGGCCGGCATAATTCTGCCGACCTACGATAGATACAGTGTTTATGGTCGACACTAATCTACACTTACCATCAGGTGTAGCGTAGTCACTTTGCCGAGCCAGGATAAAAATAAAAAAGGCGTCCTTAATATAAGGGGCTCCCTCCCGGGTTCCGGACTTCCGTAGCAGGTTTTATGGTCATTCATTGCAAAACACATACTTCCATCGGTTTTTCCTTTATTTCATTGCGATTTATTTTAGTTAGGCAACGTTTTAGTTTCTGTTCCGTTCCATTTTCAAATGGACGGATGAATGGATGGAATGGATAATGGTTCAAAGCGGAGTATCGCTATCACCTAGCTCGCGTCTCGTGGCGTGGTCGCCCATTGACAATGGGAGTCGAGAGCTTTACATCTAATAAATTTATCCTGTCGGGATGTCCATGCTACAGGTAAATTAGTTTCCTCATAAGGTATCTAAGTGATGACGTAACAGCGCATTACACTTCCTTTTGTTTCGTTGATAGGGCCATACCTTACCTTCCAAGTGCTATTTGGAATTTATAACTAGTATGTTGACCCCTAAGACCGAAAACCCCGAAATCACGAACCGTGACCGTGATTCTCACGAGACCACGAAGGCTGAAAAGCTTTCGAAACGTCAAGACTAAAATCAAAATTAAACCGCGATAAAATCCGTATAAACTAGTTTTATTTCAAAGTGTAATATTCGCGTAAACCTAAGAAATCACTATTAAAAGTAGTATCTTATGTAGAGCATTTATTAACCGATCCAAAAAAGGAAAGGGGTTCCCAATTATGATGTATATATTTTTTATATGTGTTCACGTATAACTCCGCCAAATGTGGACCGATGTGGATGATTCTGTTTGTTTTCAATAGGGTTTGCTTCAGTGGTGGTTCCATTTAAATTCCAAGAAAATATTCCACCCCTAATGGGTTGAAACCGGGGATAAAAGACCCAACTTCATCATTTATGCATCGATTTTGATGATTCTTTCACTTTCACAAAATTGAAAAATAAAAGCTATCTAAGAAAAATAAAATCGACTCGAAAAAATAAAGCTAGAAATAAAACCGAACGACTTTGAGTCACTGGTATCAATCGTTGATTGTTAAACTACAGTACCGTAGACTTTCATTTTCACTTTTTTAGTTTTGTGAGTAGGTTTTATTTTTTGTTAAAATTACATAGCTATACATGTGCGATGCTAATTATATAATAATTTAATCAACCTTTGTTTATATTTTAGTATGGGCATAGATTTTTAATTTTAGTGTTAACTAAAAATACTTAATGGTTGTTTTGTTACAGAAAAGTGAAGATTATTATCAGCTAGAAAAAAAAACATAAAAATGGAAATGTTGGAAGGATATTCTTACAACCTCATTTACTATTTTATGGTGCCAGTAGTATTTTTAATCGTTTACTTATATTGCTGTTACAAATTAAATTACTGGAAAAGAAGAGCCATTCCACAATTCAGTGATCCAAATTTAGTATTTGGAGATTTCAAAGATGGAATTTTGTTTCGTACTGCACCGGGGTATCACTTGGGGGAAATTTACCGTAACTCGCCTCAAGATGCGCCTTACGTTGGATTTTATATTTTCCACAAGCCATGTCTGTTATTAAAAGACCCGGAATTGATAAAGCAAATATTAGCACGAGATTTTGAAAATTTCTCTAACAGACATTTTGCGGGTCCTCAACAGAAAGACAGTATTGGAATGCAAAATCTATTTGGTCTTAAAAATCCAGCATGGCGATATTTGAGGAAGAAAATTAGCCCAACACTTAGTACTCGAGCTAAACTAAGGGAAATGCTTTCTTTAATGATGGAAACTGGTCAACCAATGATGGGTTATTTGAAGGAAAATATTAATAATGATAATGAATGTAAAGTTATTGATGCTCAGGATGTCAATTATAAATTCACTGCTGATCTAATTGCTAATGTTGCTCTTGGTACCAAGACCGATTCATTCAACTATCCCGATTCAGACTACAGCAAATGTTGTAAGTAAATATTTATTAAATTATTGATTAATCTATTTAAATAATTCAACTTCTATTGATTTTTGTTATAATTTTATTTGTTTATTAATATTCTTCAACTTTTATTTATCAATATTCTTTCGTTCTAGTGATGAACTTTTTCCATTCTTTCAAACGGATGGTCGCATTGGTGACTGTGTTCTTCATGCCTGAACTTGTAGACATGATCGGAGCTCCCATACTCTTCGATTCGTCGTTCGTACGTGAAATATTTTGGAAAGCTGTTGAATCTCGTGAAAAGGACGGGAAGAAAAGAGGAGATTACATAGATTCTATTATCTCGTTGAAGAATGGCGCACAAGATCCTCTTTACAGTAAGTTATTCAGATATCATAAGTATTGAGTATAAGGAAATCGTTGCATATCTGTCAAATGTACAAAACCACGATGCTGTAGAGTATTTGTGTGAATGTTGTAGTTATTTATGATATATTATTAGATCACTTAAGTAAGTACGTAGGTAATCCCGGAAAGGAAAAGCAATTGTGCAATAAGTACACCCAATATTCTACGAGCATGTGAGCATATTTCCGAGTTAGCTGCCACTAGACCAATGAGGTGTATGTAACAGTATATTTTTGTATAATACAGTCAGAAATAATGTAGTGACGGAACTTGGAGTGAAAAGTGATGTTAGAATTGAAATGCACTGAGAAAGGAATGTTGAGATAGTTTGAGCACATTCGAGATCCATGATTCGAGACTGACGAAATAAATACAATGAAGAGAGTGTGGGTGAAAGAATCGATAGAAGTTGGCTGCAAGGAATCTATATCCGGCAAATCGGAGACTTTTTAACTAAAATACAGATCAGGAGTGTTGTAAGCCGACGAGAATGCATGAAGACATCAATGAAAGTAGATGAAGCGAAGCTGGTATATTTGAACCGTGTGGAAATTCATAGTGTCTGTCTATAGGGTACAGGCGTAATATGGTGTATTTTTTCTATAACAGCGGCCAGCAAACGGGCAAGTGGGTCACCTGATAGTAAGTGATCTCCACCGCCCATGAACATCCACAATACAATTAATTAATAGAAGAATTATAAAGGCGTTGCCGACTTTAAAGGGATGGTTAAAGGATTGGGGCTCCGGATATTAAGAGTATGGGAAGAGAAGATTCCCAAATGACTTGAAAATGTAAATAAAAATGTGTATGTTTTACATATTGTTGTTGAGATGCACCAAGAAATTAATTTAAAGTATGTTGTTCTAGAATTTGAGGGCGACAATCTTTTCTTCCAATCGGGAACATTTTTCTCCGGTTTCGAATCAAGTTCTACCGTATCAGCATTCACCCTTATGGAGTTGGCGAAGAATAAAAGATACCAAGACCTCGCCAGAGATGATATCAAAAGAGCTATTGACAAATATGGATGGACTATTGAAGCTTTCAATGATATGAAGTACTTGGATCAATGTATAGCTGAAGGCATCAGACTACATCCCCCAGTATCCACAATTGATCGATTTACTCACAAAGATTACAAGGTAATTAAACTGCTTTTCTTTTTTATAGCAAAGGTCGGCAAACGTGCAGCTGGTCTTCTCCTTAGTAATATGAATCCGATTCCAAGACGATTCCAATCCCATTACGTTACCGATCTGAATAAAATTACAACACTGGAAATTAAAATCGTCTTCGGATTGGATTTTGATAAGATCGTTTACCGTGAAGTTAGTTAGTCGCGTGTGGCGTGCAATGGAATGCATGTCCATGACAAAAAAAGATACAGAGTTGGTAATCACTCATATTCGCTCTAAAACTAGTGATTAAAATAATAAATATTAACTCCTTTTAATTCCGCTGATTGGCGCTACCATCGCATTACAAGAATACTCGGGAGTATGAAAATGAACGAAATTTTACGATTTTAAATTTACGATACGATTACGATTTTAAATTGTTTCTATATTGAAATCGTATTACAAGAGTAGACAGGCAGGTGGTTAATGTAATGTAATGTGGTTATGGTAAGTGATCTCCATCGCCCATGTACGCCAATAATACCAGAAGAATCATGGTAGAGTTACCGACCTTAAGGTAATGGGATATATTATGCGATTGAGAAATAGAGGGGAATTTGGGACTTCGGATATCCCATTTACCATACGAAACGCAGCAGCACGCCGTTTCTTTATGTCGGTTTTCTGTGAGACAGTGGTAACGACCCAGTCGAGCAGGCACCGTGGCTCTACCTCTCATACAAACTAATTTTTTAGATCTATGATTCATTGTCTATTAAAGGTAATTATTTTATTATTGATAAATATCGATAATTAATTATGAATTACATTTTAGATTCCTGACACGGGTATTGTTATTGAAGAAGGGACTCCGATATACATTTCTCTGTATGGTTTGCATGGAGATCCAAATCACTTCGACCAGCCCGAAGTGTACGACCCTGAACGCTTCACAGACGATCGACTCGTATCTGACGCTTATATACCTTTTGGTCTTGGACCCAGGAAATGTGTTGGTGAGTACATATTATTTGTAAATAAAAATAATATGGATGAAACAAAATTAATATTTTAATTTAAAAATAGAATAATGGATTTTTATAAGTAAATTAATAAATTATAGGATTAAATAAAATATTTTTATCGCAGGTATGAGAGTGGGCCAACTGCACGTCAAAGTCGTACTATCAATGATTTTATCCGAGTATGAAGTATACCAAAAACAGGGAGAAATAAATAAATTGGATTCCCGTTCCACATTCACCGCCGCCGCCGATGGAATCAATGTGAAATTTATGAAGTTAATTAAGTAACTATTAAGAAACCATAATTTTTATTCATCTACAAATATTCCTGTAATTCGAACGCTCTTTTAATATTTGTTAATAATTTTTTATTTATTTTCGAATAATTTAATTAGTAATTTTATTTGTAAATATTAAAGTTTTTATTATTTTATAACATTGTAATTCAGCGATATAATGAGATATCAATATCATCACCGAATTTGTTGGTTGTTATACTTGATCAGATTACTATGTAATCTTTTGATTATTATTATTTAATTATTTTTAGTAGCCTGAATGGCGAGACGAGCAGGTCGCTCGCTTGATGGTAAGCGTTACTCTTGCCCATAAACAGCCATACCACACAGGACTTTGAATTACAAAGCACTGAATGGCAAGTTGGACTGCTTCCTCATCTTAAGGCATAATTTGTGGTTTAAATGTCTTTCAAGTCAAGTTAAATAATTTTGTTGTTAAAATTTTAAATTTTCACTGGTTGTGAATAATTATATTATTTGTTTAAATATGTTTATTGTACATATCAATTACGCCTTTATTTAAGTGTTTATACAAAAATTCAATTAGAAGTAAAAATTTATATTAAGACAATTACTTAAGCCATTGTTGTACATATTCCTACGAGTATTTTATTAAAATAAATTTGTGTTAATTAAAATTGTTTATTAAATAATAATAATACCAGCCCTGTATTATATACGTCCCACTGCTGGGCACGGGCCTCCTCTACCGAATGAGAGGAGTTAGGCCTTAGTCTACCACACTGGCCTAATGTGGGTTGGCAGACTTCACATACCTTCGAAATTCTTATGAAGAACTTCTCAGGTATGCAGGATTCCTCACGATGTTTTTCCTTCACCGTTAACGTTAAAAATTGTTTATTACTTTCCTTTGATTATTGTAAAATCAAATCAGAAGCATATTTTATTTGGCATTTAAATAATTAAATCATTTTATTTCTTTTTATACAATGAGCCAGCAAACGAGCAAGGGGTCACCTGATGGTAATTGATCTTCACCGCCCATGTACGCTCACAATACTAGAATAATCATGGACGCGTTTCCGACCTAAAAGGAAAGGGATAATTAAGGGTTTGGGAAGGGGAGGGGATTTGAGCCTCTGGAACCGTACGAAACACAGTATCAAGCTACTACTTTATGTCGGTTTTCTGTGAGACAGTGGTAACTACCCGGAAGAACCGGCCCATTCATACTGTAGCAAAAAACTACCCATAGTGTGGCTCTACCACTCTATCATTATATATATATATATTTGAAACCTCAATACTTCGCCGTTTTGGAACGTAGTAACTGCAATAAATACAAAATCTATTACTACATCAATCTCAATTTTGTTAGAGATAAATAAATTCCATTTCATGATTAATTACAACCATTTATGGAGCGATTTAACAAATACGTTGGTTAAAAATTACTAGGCATTATGATATTTAACAACAGGTCGGCCTGGAAGGCATTAGGGGAGGCCTATGTTCAGCAGTGGATGTCTTGTGGCTGATGATGATGATGATGATGATGATTTTTAACATCTTATAACTCGGTATGAGGACAAAGACTACTAGAAAATGCATAATGTACAACAGTGTACATTATGCATTTTCAAGATGGATGAATGGATCTCGGGATGATGAGCGCAATGTCGTGCCATGCATTGCTTTAGGATTTAAAAATCTGTGGGATTTTGCTTCTGTTTATGGGAAGGCGTGACTCTTACCATCAGGCGAACGGCCTGCTCGTCTTGTCATTCAGTAGTGCCATTTTACAAGAGGATACCACTCAGATATTTAACTCAACAAATCAAACTACTTCATATCTGTATAGTTCTTTATTTCTTTAATTACTTACAAACAAGAATAATTTTGTTACGTGATATTCTGTCATTACAAATATGACTCCTTATATGACAAATTTAACCATTTATAAATTCACAACTTTTGGACAGCTTGTATTCGACATTTTAGGGTTAAAAACACTAAGTCTGTTATATTCCGCGTATAAATCTATAATACCCGGAATAAGGTTTAGTAGTAATATTATAAAACCAATTTATATTATTTTATCTTTCGATTCTAGATTGTAATAATTGTCGAATTTAAATATATTTTTATAATTTACTCGAGTTTGCAGTTCATATTTCTATATATAACAATATATTTTTCTATATTAAATAAAACACTCTTAAAATTTAAAGATAAAAATTAATATGGCATTTATTTCAGAGTGTTCTTTTATCTAACAATTTTATTGTTATTTACATAAAATTAGACATAATTTCTTACAAACTACGTGAACAAGTAAGTATTTGTTACTAAACATTTTATAAAGGTACATAATATGATATCGGAATAATTTCCATTTATGCTTACATAATTGATAAAATATTTTTCTACTTTTTATTAGTAAAGCGTAAACACTCTTTCGAGTGACAATTAAAATAGCAACATTAAAATCTTTATTTTACAAACAAAACATTGTAAAAATGTAGGTATATTAGATTTTTTTATTTACACAATTCATTTTCTTTTAAAAGATTGTAAATGCAATGTATGTGAATACAAAAATGTTTGGTCCATGTTAAAAACAACCGTTAGCCAAAAAACTTACACATATTCGGCTTTTTTAATGCGATTATCTTGTGTTATTATTACAATCTTTTTATCATAATTGCGCGTAATGATTAGCACAATTTTATATTGATTCTATCTGTTTAAAACACAGATTATGGATATAATAGTAGATAAAATATTATACGTCGATCTGTATAGTAACCAAGCGTGACAATTATCACCATGTAGATCGACATTGTCATCGCTGTGCGTATAGATTATATGGTGCGCATAGGCGCATGCGCCGAATGTTGCGCTAAATCGCAAGGGGGAGTACACATTATGATGTCTATACATTATACGTGATACGTGGTTTAAAAAATATTTTAGTCACATAAACATGTTGCTGGCCAGTTGACATTGCCAATGTCACGAGCCGACCCAAGAAAATTGTCAAAGACAATAGACTCCAAGAGATTCCAAATTTAAATTTGACATAACCTCAATATCTGCTCAACTTGCTTTCCCTGTCAGAATAGCCTTTCGCGCTCTCTCTGTCGGAGAACTTTCCATTACTGTATCTATGCCCGTTTTGTCTATATTGTTTATCACTAGAACTGTAATGGATCTCGGAGGGTCCAATTGTTTTGGACCAGTGGTGGGTCCAGTAGAAGTCGTCAGGGTACCGCGGGTAAGGGTTCTCTCTGCATAAAACCACGCAGTATATGAGACTGCCGACCAGTGTGATGAAGCCGAATATCAGGAAGACGATACCCAGGATCCTGGAAAAGGGTAAAAATGAATCATATTCGCAGATAAGATTGTGTATTATTATTGTTTCTTATCGTATCTTAGATTGTAGTAATTATCCTTCATTTATACTGGACAAATCGATGAATGTTATCTAACCAATAAGTTTTTTATGGGTCCATTTATCTATTTGATTCTATAGGTACTTCTATATCACAGTCTTAATCAGTTGTTAATTATTTTTAGGAAGGCAATAAATTAATGACGCGATACGAGTATACTGAAACGCAACATAACTGACCGACTATTTAAGACTAATTATTTCGTGATGATACAATTTTGACAAGTCTCAAATATTTAAGACGATTTTAAGATTTTTGGAGGGCGTATCAGGTGAAATTTTCGTCATTTTTATTACATGGCTTGTGAATAGTTCCAAGCGGTCAATTACTGACATTTTTAAATTTCGAACAATCGTTCAGAAACCATGTTCACACACAAATGTCATCCTAAATCACGTTTGCCGTTATTTTAAAATGTTAAGTGATTTTTAATGTCATTCTCAAGCGGGTAATGTACGCGATTGTTGTGGTATAAATTAAGATCAAATTTTGGCCACTGCTTCATGCATTTAGGTGCGAAATGTTAATTTCGTAGCCTTTAGCCTTAGCCGTAGGATTTTATCGTGGTTTAATTTTATTTTAAGAAATAATGGGTTACACAACATAACGTCCCTTATGTGATAGGGGGCGAGCCTATTGCCATACCGGGCACAAATTCTAGACTCCGGGCTGATACTGAGCATTTCATAATAGAAAAACCCAATACCACTTTACCTGACCCGGGGATCGAACCCGAGACCTCAGCGTCAGCCTCAGTCGTAACGCGTACGCATTACAACTGCGCCACCGAGGCAGTCAATATAATATTTTGTAAGTAATACAATTAATATATTACGACAGTAGAGTGACGAGTTCCGGTACCGCGGCAATGGCGGGAACAGATCAAGTCGTCACTCTCTGGTACGCGGGTAAGAAGTGTAAGACGTCTGGAAAGGAGAAATTGGACCAAATATACGAATTATATAAGGACTACTGAATTTAAGTAATTTTATATTACTGAAGCTATCACTTTTTTGTTTTTTTTTTTATGGTATAGGCCGACAAACGAGCAAGTTGGTCACCTGGTGGGAAGCGATCTCCACCGCCCATGTACGCCCATAATACCAAAAGAATCATGGGTGCGTTGCCGACCTTGAAGGAAAGGGATAATTAAGGAATTGGGAAGGCGAGGGGGTTTGGCCCTCCGGATATCTCACTCACCGTACGAAACGCAGCAGCAAGCTGCTACTTTATGCCTGTTTTCTGTGAGACAGTGGTAATGACCCGGACTAGCCGGCCCATGTCTACAGCGTGGCTCTACCACTCATAAGAACTTATAGTTGTTTTACCAAAATCCTATGATCCAAGTATCAATTATACTAACCAAACAAATAGCGGCTCAAAGAACTGCAGCACAATGACGAAGCCGAGGGTGACGAGGATGAGGCCGAGGTTCAGCAGCAGCATCAGGCAGCACATGCCCTTCACGTTGGGGCAGAACGGGTTCGGGGCCGCCATCGCGTCCACCTTCACTCCAGCCTGTAAGATTAGCAGAATATACTGCTGGTGGATGGATACCAGAAGGCCAATTCTCGTAATTTTAAACGTTCAAAATATCATTCCGATCTAGTCTCAGCGTCAAGAAAGTTGCAAATGGCATTCTCTTATACCAATAATCAACGTCAAATGTGAACATAAATCGTAATGAGATTGAATGTAGAATAAAAGTTGATTAAAGCCAAAACGGTATAATGCTACTGCTAATGCTAGGTGCATTTGACGTTGATGAGACTTAACACCTTATGTCTCGGGGTGACGAGCGCACTCTAGTGTCATGAAGTGCTTTTTTATTTAAAGTTCTGTGTTTCGTTGCTTCTGTTTATGAGCAGGCGTGGCGCTTACCATCAGGCGAGCGACGTGCTCATCTCGTCTATCAAGGCAATAAAAAAAAATAATATCAGGCCCAATGTCCTTGACGGAAAACACTATTTCATTCTTTCCTAGGTGTCTTTGGAAGAAGAACGAAAGACTATAGGTACTTTTACGAGGGCAGGGGTAGCAAAAGCTAGTCTTCATATATAAAACAAAAGTCCTGACTTCTGACTGGCTCATCACTCAGTTCAAGCCGTTGAAGATATAAAGTTTGAGAGGGTGTTGATTTTATATTGTAGATATCGTTTACTCAAAACACAAACCTCTAAGGAGAGAGAGGTATGCAAAGTTTATATGAGAAATAATATTATCGCGACTTCACACGAGCGAATCATATGCAAAATATAGTATATATAAAATAAATGCTCACCTTCCTGGACACCTTGGATCTGTGGGTAGATGCGACGGATGGCGCCACTGCACTCCTGTACGAGTACACGCTGCGAGGCGCGCGGGACTGCCGACTGTTGACAATGTTCATAATTATTTAATTATTAACTGTCCCTCGCCTGTTATTATTCATTATACAATAAAGAATATTGTATTTTATCATGAGCTGCATTAGGATATAGGCTAATTTTTTTCCCGGAAAAAGTCGTTGGTGCGGGCGGAGTCGCGAACAAAAGCTAGTATTAAAATATTTTTGTTGGTAACAAACATTTGACGCAGTGCGGGGTTTAGTGGCCTCATTTCACAGCGGCAATCACCTGCTGTGCTACTTTGTCAATTGTGGTGATTTTTCACCCACTTGCTATAACTCTATTAAAGTTTACAATGACGTCGTGACAGCCCTATTAGTGGATTGGTCACGGGGGAAGCTCATGCCGGCAACGCGTTGCTAATCCTCGGGCCGTGTGTCACGAGTCACGACTACAGGCACAGACATAGTTGTAATAGACGAAGTAGGTGTACGCCAGGAGGCCAATTCTCGTAATTTTAAATGTTCAAAATATCATTCCGATCTAGTCTCAGCTTCAAGAAAGTTGCAAATGGCATTCATTAAACCAATAAAATCAAAGTCAATTGCACCTAGCATTAGCAGCAGCATTATACCGTTTTGGCTTCAGTCAACTTTTATTCTACATTCAATCTCATTACGATCTATGTACACATTTGACGTTGATTATTGGTTTAAGAGAATGCCATTTGCAACTTTCTTGACGCTGAGATTAGATGGTTTTGAACATTTTAAATTACGAGAATTGGCCTCCTGGTGTCTTTTAGGGATAGGATAGAATAGAAGATACGCAGAAACACGTTATTTACAAAAAAAAAATATTAGTATTTCATACTCATTATGATGTTTAGATGACATTATGACGTAATATATTTACCTAGCAGTATTTTTTTTTAGTTATAATTTATACGAAAACTATAATGAAACACCACTTGATTAAATATATTTTAGTAAAATAACTTAGAATTACTGTTATTTTATTTTACAAACTCTACTTTAAGTCTGCCTCGGTGGCGCAGTTTGTATGCAATGCGTACGCAATGCGTACGCGTTACAATTGAGGCTAACGCTGAGGTCTCGGGATCAATCCCCGGGTCGGGTAAAGTGGTATTGGGTTTTTCTATTACGAAATGCTCAGTATCAGCCCGGAGTCTGGAATTTGTGCCCGGTATGGCAATAGGCTCGCCCCCTATCACATAAGGGACGGAGATACGCTCGGCGAAAATTGGGTGTACTAGTTACACCTCTGCCTACCCCTTCAAGGAATACAGGCGTGAGTGCGTATGTATACGTATGTATACTTTAAGTAAAATAAATTCGTTGACAATCAATCTTTTGCGTTTAAAAATCAATCACAATAAACATAATTATTTCACGATAATCAAACTAATTAATATCAATCATATCAATCAACATTGACGTATGATGATATCATAATATATCTATCTGGTCACGACTGACATGACCGATTCCGATTCAAGGTCGAGTTGGTATGTCATGAATGCGGTTGTCAATATTTGATAATCATTATATTTTTTTTGTACTAGAGTGCGGCAAAAGAACAAGTGAATGGTAAGGAATCTTCACTGCCCATGACGGTCCACTTAATCAAAAAAATCATGAATCAAATCATTTATTCAGTAATTATGCCGCCATGGGCACTTTTACACGTCGAGTTTTGAATCTACCGATGCTTCGCAAATGCCCACTGGTCTGAGAAGAAGCACCAAAAAAACTCAGCCAGTAGGTCTTTTGAATGTTTATCATTTTTATAAATTTATATTTGCTATTACAAAACTTAAGTTATATTACGTTCATGCCGTTGCGGAATTTGCTGCCGGAATGATCGCATTCATAATACCTCATAGAAACGGAATAATAAAGGGATTATGAAGGGGAGGTGGGATTTGGATTCCGCAAATCTCACTCACCGTACGAAACACAACAGCAAGCTGTTACTTGAGACAGTGATAACAGCGTGGCTGCACCACTTTTAAGTTGTTATAATAAAATACTCTAAAATATTATATAATTATCTGTATATAACATTAAGTTAAAACAAACATATCTAATTATTTCTTAGGTTTACGCGAATATTACACATTGAAATAAAACTAGTTTATACGGATTTTATTGCGATTTAATTTTTATTTTAGTCCCGACGTTTCGAAAGCTTTTCAGCCTTCGTGGTCACGGGAGAGACTGAAAAGCTTTCGAAACGTCGGGACTAAAATAAAAATTAAACCGCGATAAAATCCGTATAAACTAGTTTTATTTCAAAACATATCTAAATTTTAAACTTTCTAACATCTATCAAAGTAGAGGCGTGAAAGCGACTCTGTTTAAAACGACTGCCTAATTTGGTTTTTTCAACACGCTGACAGCTTCAAAAGGAATTCTCGAATTAATCCCAAAAAGCCTAACAAGGTGCGTGGCCTTCGTCTGACATGAACAAATATTTACTTATAAATAAGATGTCAAGCCTACTCGATAAAAAAGTAAGGAAAAAACCCTTTTGATTAAGCCACTCGTAGAACCACTACTACTAGTTAGTATGTTTGAGTTTCGTTTGAGTGAAAAAAGAGTGAGTATTTTTATACGTAGTCGATTTTATTTTTATTTTGCACGTCTTATGTGTGCGTGAGTTTGTAAATATGTATTTTGGATCTGTGTGAGAGTGACGTATCAGCTGTCATCTATACATTTAAGTCAATAGTGACAGCCTCACTTATTGTCTTTATACAAACACATCAAGGCATTAGTGCAAAACGTGCAAGAGTAGAATTATCCGTACAAAACTGGTTCCAGTCCAATATGGGTACGATCTCGAGGACCAAAAAGTGGTGGACTGACCAATTAGAGGAAGATATGAAAGTTAATCATCACTATGGATGCTATCACTATGGATGCTCAAGAAGGGGCGCTGTAGAAGTGTCTAAGTAAGAAACCGAACCCTGGCACTAGGCCGGGATAACGCCAGACAAAAGAAAATTACAACGACTGCGAAATATTTTTTTGCATTAAAGATATATTAGTCTCTATCCATCCAACGTTGAGTGTAGGTTATCGAACGGTTAATGAAGAATCAAGTTCAGTTCTATTTCAAAATCGAGAATAAAGTGAGTTCTCATAGTAACACATAAATTTCAAAATAGAATGCACGTTAATTCCCATATACAAAGAGACATTTAGTCTCAATTGAACAAATGACATGCCCATTTTGGTCAGACAAGACACACTGTTTGACATGTCTCATTATATTTTTTATCTTTTTTATTATATTATCTTCAAATCATATCCTGTGGAAGTTTTTTGTCGACCTGTGTCATTTGTTATAGTAATTTATTATCAAGTATGGCAACTAATTTTTGTTTTCGGCTAACTGTTCTAGTCCTACTACTACTATAAATATTGAAGTATGGATGTTTGTGAGTTTGTGAAATTTGGTATTTGTTCGTCAATCAGCTGTTACTGAACGGTTTTGGGTGAAATTTGGCACACAGGTAGACCATAACTTGGATTAGGACATAGGCTACTTTTATCCCGGAAAAGGCCGTTGCAAAAGCTAATGATACTATAATTGGAGTGTAAGTGGGCCAGCAACGTCTTAGGCTTAAAGCCAAACCTCACCTGTGGTGAAGTCTGTTGATTATCGGACGAGAGAGTGGCGAAACTTGGATCCCATTGCGGGTTGTGGCACTCAGACGGTGGGTCGCCAAGTTAAATGTATGGTACGAGAAGTTAAACCCTGGTATTAAGCCGGGATACATACATACGCACTCACGCCTGTAATCCCAGAAGGATTAGGCAGAGGTGTAACCAGTACACCCACATATCGCCTAGGGTATTCCATGATGTGATAGTGGGCGAGCCTATCGCCATACCGGGCACAATTCCAGACTCCGCGCTGATGCTGAGAATATGTAATAGAAAAATCCAATATCACTGTTACCCGACTCGGGGATCGAATCCGAAACTTCAGCGTCAGCCTCAGTCGTAACGCCGTATGCGTTTAATTTATATGGGACCACATCGCAGCTAAATTCTATCGAGTGAATTTTTTTCCAACAAAATCGGTCCAAAATTGGCGGAGAAACCGATGTATATACAATAAAAAGCAAAAAAAAAACGCGCCGAATTGAGAACCTCCTCGTTTTTTTAAGTCGGTTAATAACGGATTTTCACGATATGGAATGGATAAAATTATCTCGTGTCGCTTTTGTTAAGCCCGCTGATACTTTTTCAATTTAATTGTATTCTATTACTCGAAGTTTTATTCCATTACTGCATCAAACACTCTAACAAACACTTTATCCTACTATGGGCGGTTAGTTTTACTATTCCAGACAAGAAATGATTGAAAACGTGGATCGTTAGAATGACTTGACAGTCAGAGCTTTCACCGACCTATGCATAACTTTTTTTTTTTATATTTTTTTATTTATTATTATATTGAATGACGAGACGAGCAGGTCGGTCGCCTGATGGTAAGCGCCACGCCTGCTCATAAACAGAAGCAACGCCACACAGAACGTTAAATAAAGCACTGCATGACACTGGACTGCGCTCGTCACCCCGAGACATAAGGTGTTAAGTCTCATAATGTCCAGTAATTACACTGGCTTCAATGTCCTTCACACCGGAACACAACAGTGCTTACACACTGTTGCTTGGCGGCAGAAATAGACAAAGCGGTGGTACCAACCCAGCCGGTCTCTCGCAAACGAGGGACCTACCACCTTGTCCCCTAATTCCCAATAAACATTAATAAGGAGCAATAACGTAATGTGAAAATATACGCCACACAATTTTAGTGTATGTTGGATGTTAGGGGTCAATTAAAGTTAAGCTTAGATCGGTGAAAACAGGCATCAATCGCCGAAAACTAAATTTCCAAGCATAAAGTCGATATTATTGCGGTACAAGCGTCGGCAAGCTGTAAAAGGATTGCCGTCATGCTAGAAAATTGAGTTACCAAAAAATGTGGAGTGGGAACTAAAATTACCTTTAATGGGGGCAGGGTTGTCGTATCAAACAGTATTTCGAATTTGGTAGAATTTAAATTCGGTATAATTTAGAATTAGCTTTTTAATTATTTTTCACTACACATGTGAGTAGGCCGTCTGAGTTGGTATCAGAACTTTGTCTATTTCTGCCGTAAGTAATATTGTGTATCAGATTTAAGAACATTGAAATTACTGGGTATTATGAGACGTAACATATTATGTCTCGGAGTGACGAGCATGCAGTGCTTTGTAGTTCAAGATTCTGTGTGGTGTTACCTCTGCTTATAGGCATGCTGATGGTAAACGGTACGATCAGGCGAGCGGCCTACTCGTCTTGTCATTCAGGAAAATAAAAACTCTTTCAAACTATACCTTAAATAATAAAATAATAAATAAATACACCGAACAGTCCACACATAGGTCTGACCCCACACTAAGTTAACCTGTATCGTGGGTATCAGAAACTACGAGGGACTTACGGTCCCACAACACCCAGACTCGAAACAAATATTTGTGGATCAGACAAACATTTGTCTCGGTGTGGGTATCGAACCCACGGCCTCTCGCTTCGCAGCCGGCTACTCGCCCACTGCGCCACGGAGGCTGTCTAAATATTCTAAAAATTTAGTTTAGATGGCAACCCTAATCGGTACCTGTATCGTCACGCTTAAGACCAAGGACACGAGTAGAAAGTAAACCAAATTTGTCATGGTCACGGGATTGGTCCGTTATGGGCATTAGACTAACGTACGCCGTAATACACTTTTTATGTAATTATTTTAATTTTAGACATTTTTTCCGAACTTTAAAACACGTTGTAACTCCGAACGAAGAGTTGAACCTGTCCGCTTAGCATAAACCCTTGAGATATCTCGTGCGCCAAAGAGAAAACTTTCTTATAAACTAGTGTAGCGTAACGTGCACCCCACGAAAGAAAGAAAGAAAACCAATTTATTTGTCACAGACAACGACACACTCCACATACATACATAAATACGCACTCACGCCTGTAATCCCCGAAGGGGTAGGCAGAGGTGTAACCAGTACACCCACATTTAGCCGAGCGTATCTCCGTCCCATAATGTGATAGGGGGCGAGCCTATCGCCATACCGGGCCACAAATTCCAGACTCCGGGCTGATACTGAGCATTTCGTAATAGAAGAACCCAATACCACTTTACACGACCCGGGGATCGAACCCGAGACCTCAGCGTAAATCGTAACGCGTACGCATTACAACTGCGCCACCGAGGCAGCCACTTAACATACACATGTACAAAACAAATAAAAAGAAAACACAACTTAATCAACTAATTATAACGCAGTTGCATGTCGTGACCATGACTGGTGGGTGACCACTCAGCATATTTCTGTGAATACTAGGCATTTTAGCTCCTACAGTCAACCACAAAAAAGTCGACAAAGTTGACGTCAAAAATCTTGAGGCGTCATGTTAAGTACTGCTGTGTTTCAGTTTGAAGGAAATTAAAGCAAATGAACTATGCATTATGAGATTTAACAATTTATGTCTCGAAGTGACGAACGCAGTCCAGTGCCATGCAGCATCTTTAATTCAAAGTTTGTGACTTTGTTTATGGGCAGGCGAGCGATCTGCTCGTTTCGTTATTCAAGCTATTAAAGCGTGTCTGGTACATGCGATGGCTGCAGATACGAAAGTAAATTAAACAATACATTATTCAAATACAAAGTACCGTACACTTTATTAATCATGATCGCCTAGTTCCTTACGTATGGGGACAATAAATCGTGAGATGGCTGGGTTCGATTCTCGCGCAACGTCATTGAGCTGTCATAAGTGAATGTATGAGGGCTGCGATATATGTAAAGCTAGGTGAATAGTAGACTAGATATAGGCGAGGTTTAAGCTGAATTGTATTGCGGTAGAAGAAAGGTCAATCACCTCATTCTATAACCGACTCACAAAAGGAGGTTCTGTATTCAGCCCGTGTATGAAGTTTGTTCGCGATTTTATCAAAAAATAATAAATCTACTTTGTTAATTGTTTCAATTTTATTGGCTTGAATGGCGAATTGAATTATTTCTTGAATGATCATTCGTATAGGCCCTACGATGCTACAAATAGACACCCCGAGATAAAGTGTCAAATTTATAATACGCCTCTTTTTTGACGGGGGTTAAATACATCAAAAATAATAATAATAAATAAATACACCCAACAGTCCACACATAGGTCTGAGCCCACACTAAGTTAACCTGTATCGTGGGTATCAGGAACTACGAGGGACTTGCGGTCCCACAACACCCAGACCCAAGACAAATATTTGTGAATCAGACAAACATTTGTCTAGGTGCGGGAATCGAACCCACGGCCTCACGCTTCGCAACCGGCTACTCGCCCGCTGCGCCACGGAGGCTATCGAGGCTAAAAACGCCAAGATAAATGTAAATTAAGTTCAAATTTAAAATGAAGATAGAGCTTTCCCACGATTTCGACATTGTAGCTTTCTGGCTCCTACATCAAAGCTGACAATATCATTCATAAATAAACAGACTATAAGCATAATCCGCACGCATACGACATTAGAGGGTGGGATTCAGTCAATTATATGGGGCCCACAGAATAAAAGTAATTTATAAGCTTTAGGCGATCATCCAAAACACATAAGCTCACGCCTGTATCCCCGAAGGGGTAAAGAGAAGAAAATTAGCGCTACACCCTGGGTTTGTTTGACTTATTTCCGTCCCATGATGTGTTACGGAGTGAACTTAATCGTAGTGTGTAGCAAACACACCATATCCATTGACAAGTTTAATTATTCCTTGTTCTCTTTCATCATATTTTAACCAAATTTAAATAGGACCACTTCGAAAAAATATGTTAGTATCTTGATAATATGTCTCTTATTAAAAAATAAACCCGTCAATTTTTTTTTTATAGTATAGGCCGGCAAACGAGCAAGTGGGTCACCTGATGGTAAGTGATCTCCACCGCCCATGTACGCCCACAATACTAAAATAATCATGGGTGCGTTGCCGACCTTAAAGGAAAGGGATAATTAAGGAATTAGGAAGGGGAGGGGGTTTGGGCCTCCGGATATCTCACTCACCGTACGAAACGCAGCAGCAAGCTGCTACTTTACGCCAGTTTTCTGTGAGACAGTGGTAATGACCCGGACGAGCCGGCCCATACATGCTGTAGACAAAAGTGTCTACAGCGTGGCTCTACCACTCATAAAAACAAAAAGCTATGAAAACAAAAAGCTAAAATTAAATTAAATAATTTTAAGTCGTTACTTTTGAT
This sequence comes from Mimas tiliae, assembly GCA_905332985.1. NCBI lineage: Eukaryota > Metazoa > Arthropoda > Insecta > Lepidoptera > Sphingidae > Mimas > Mimas tiliae. The sequence continues at coordinate 3,339,912 of HG995249.1, forward strand.
GTCGTAAAAACTACAAGTCAAGTTTCTGTAACATATTTTGGTAAAAAGCATGTTGCGTCTACCCCACTGCGAGTAGTATAAGGGGAGGTGGGAAAATACTATTGAAGTTCAATAGTCAATGATTGATACTACCGATTTTTGTTTTACTCTGTTTAATGAAAGAATAGTCTAAATCGATACATAAATGTCAAAGTTTTAGTCTTTCACCCCAGATTTCAACCTCTTGGATGTGGATTTTAAACAGGACTACCACCGAAATAAACCCTATTGAATACAAAAAGAATCATCAAAATTGGTCCATATTTAGCGGAGTTATGCGTGAACGGTAATAAAAAATATGTTCAGACTAACTTCGAACCACCTTCTTTTTTGTCGTTTAAAAAACAACAGCAGCACAAACACAATCTTATAATGAAAATAAAAAAGCGTGTGGTCACGTTCCCCATGACCCACCCCAAGTCCGCCTGTATACGATGACTATTGCATCTAAATGCGTCTAATATGGGATGAGTCATACACGCGCTGCATTCACTCACTATGGGTAATTTTCCATAAATCTACGCGTTTTATGCTAAGGGTTTTGTTTCGTGTTACTTGATACGGCAGACTAGCGTTTATTTGCTGGAAAATAAGTATCGTTTTATTACACGCTATTGACATGCATTTTTACTCGACCCCGAGGTAAATTGTTATTTTAATATTAAATACGGCAATCACTTCTATAACTAGGTCGGCACACGATCAAGTGGGTCACCTTATGGTAAGTGATTTCCACTGCCCATAATACCAGATGAATCATGGGCCTGTTGCCGACCCTAAAGGAAAGGGATAATTAAAGGATTGGGAAGGGGAGGAGGTTAGGCCCTCGGATATCTCACTATCCGTACGAAACGCAGCAGCAACCCGCTACTTTATGTCGGTATTTCTGTGAGACAGTGGTAGCGGGTTCTCGAGCCGGCCCATTGGTGCTGTAGACAATACTGTCTACAGTGTGTCACAATTTGTATTTGAGTTTTCGATTCGAAAGATGCCCGGGATGGGAATTTATGCCAGCTACGACATTAGGCTCGCCCCCTATCATATGCTGGGACGGCAATAAGCTCGGCCAAAAGTGGGTGTACTAGTTGCGCCCCTGTCTAACCCGCAGGATACAGGCGTGAGGTTATACAAGTTAAGTGGACAACGTTTCAAATTTCTTGATTCCATAACAATCTTGCATAATTATTACGAAATCACTATAAAACGTCATCAACTACTACTATTATCTATGATTTACTCTAATTCCTATATTAGGCCCGTGCCCAGCAGTGGGACTGTATAATACAGGAATGATATTATTATAGACTAGCCTTTGCTCGCAGCTCCGCCCGCGTGAACGGCCTTTTCGGGGATAACTTTCTAACGACCTTTCTAACGGCAAAAGAATTTTTGAATCCGGTCTAGTAGTTTTTAAGTTTATTGGTTACATACAAAAATACAAAAAAAACTTTCCTCTTTATAATATTAGTGTAGATTAGAATACTTAAATGTATGATAAGGATTACATAGCTTCCATAATAAGTAATTAATAGTCCACATTTCATCAATTAATCCAGAATTCTTGAAATTTTGTCAGCATTCTAGCCACAAATTTCTCAACACTCTGCTAACTAAGGTGGCATTGGGCCAGGTTAGTAATTTATGAGTTACGTATAACTAATACTGGAACTGTAAATGTCTATATTCTTAGAAATATGAGTACAAACTCGATACAACCACAATATTTTATAAGGTAGGTCCCTCGTACGCGAGAGGCCGTCTGAGTTGGTACCAGCGCTTTGTCTATTTCTGCCACCAAACAGCAGTGTCATTGCCAGCATTATTGACAGCCTCCGTGGCGCAGCGGGCGAGTAGCCGGCTGCGAAGCGAGAGGCCGTGGGTTCGATTCCCGCACCGAGACAAATGTTTGTGTGATCCACAAATATTTATTTCGGGTCTGGGTGTTGTGGGACCGCAAGTCCCTCGTAGTTCCTGATACCTACGATACAGGTTAACCTAGTGTGGGGTCAGGACTATGTGTGTGACTGTTGGGTGTATTTATTATTTTATTTATTATTATTATTATTATTGTGTTCCGATTTGAAGGACATTGAAGCCAGTGAATTATTGGGCATTATGAGACTTAACATCTTATGTCTCGGGGTGACAAGCACAGTCCAATACCATGCAGTACTTTGTAGTTCAAAGTTCTGTGTGGTGTTGCTTCTGTTTATGAGCAGGCGTGTCGCTTACCATCAGGCGAGCGACCTGCTCGTTTCGTCACTCAAGCTATTTTTTTCAATTTTCCTCCGTAGCAAAACGGGAGCCAAAGATTGAATAAAAAAGATATCTTAAACTCATATGTAAGCACATTTATAACAGGAAAAGTCTGATTTAATTAATGTATCTTATCGTGGGCGATAGTTATCCATAACATATATTTTTATATAACTGATTCTATAGGTAGTTATATTTTATCAGATTCTATTTATTTCTATCTGTTTATCACTTAATATGACTATAAACGGATATCCATTATTAGGTAATATATTACATTGATATCAATATACATGTAAAGTTTCCTTAATTTTTATCTGTTTATCTCGTAATATGACTATAAACGGATATTCATTATAAGGTACCTACAATATATTCGATTGATAACAGTATGCAGATAAATTTACCGCAATAAAAAGGTTTTATGTAATTTATCATTATTTAAATTTTCCACAGTCTCGGTGGCACAGTAGCTGGCTGTAAAGCAAGAGGCCGCAGGTTCAATTCCCGCAGAGTAACATGTTCGTGTGATCCACAAATAATTGTTTCAGGTCTGGGTGTGTTTTCTTCCCAGAGGGGTTGACGTCAGGCAGGCAGCCGGTCGTTTTAACTATGAGCCAATTCTTTCTGTACCATGTATTAAAAGCATGCGCCGACCCCACTGTAAGTGGGATAAGGGCAGGTGGAAGAAGAATTTTATCCCACATCATAATAGTAAACAATTTTATTTATGTAAAATATCTTTTATGTTTCTACATATGTTATTTTAGAACGTTATATCTTTCGCGATTAATAAATAAATAATATCTAAAGACTGACTCCTCAGAACAACTTTAAAGTTGAGATTATGTTCTTCTTTGGCTTATAAATACTCCCCAGGATTACCTAGTACCAGTTACTCCTAAAATAGTACCTAGTTAATTACTTTATAAATAAATAAATAAATAAAACACCCAACAGTCACACACATAGTCCTGACCCCACACTAGGTAAACCTGTATCGTGGGTACCAGGAACTACGAGGGACTTGCCAACCCACAACACCCAGACCCGAAACAAATATTTGTGGATCAGACAAACATTTGACAAGGTGCGGGAATCGAACTCATGGCCTCACGCTTCGCAACCGGCTACTCGCCCGCTGCGCCACGGAGGCTGTCAATCATATGAATCAAATGAAAATCTATCATAGGAAGTTTTAACTAAATTTGACACCCCATGCTATATATCAAATATATATATATATATATATATATATATATATATATATATATATATATGCTATATATATTTGTGTGGTGAAAATACATAAAGACTGGATTGTAATATTTTATAATATTTCTATTTAGTCTATAGAAATTATATGGTATAATGATCGCATCATTGATCCAGTGACCGTGGATTTAGACTGAGAAACCGTGAGGTTCGGAGCTCATATCCCAGGTCAGGCAATCACAATTTATATGTTCAATCTCGATTCAAAAAATCACACATGAGTTACCCTGGACAAGATTTTGTGTACGGTTGGGCGATAGGCCCCTATCACATGACGGGATGGAAATCAGCTCGGCGAATCGTGAATGTACAGTTCACAGTGTTGCATTTCTACCTACCCCTTTAAGGATAGAGGAGTAAGCTTAGGTTATGTGATAAGAAATATAATTGATATCGTGAGTGCGTATCTTTGATAGGATTTTCAATTTATAGCTTTATCAAAGCAATTAATTTTTGACAGCGTGACTATCACTTATCCATCATGAAAACATCTTTAGTATCTATAATAAAACCGGTTTGATTGTAATTTCATTTAATTGATTAGGATCTTTGTTTTTTTGCATACATAACATAGTTAATGCCTGTATCCTCGAAGGAGTAGGCAAGGCACCCCATAGTAATCATACTAATATTATAAATGTGAATATAAATTTGTTTGTTACGCTTTTATGCGAAAACTACTTAACTGATCATCATGAAACTATGTACACATATTCTTGGAGGTATAAGAAGTAACATAGGATACTTTTTATGAAAAAAAATCTATTTGTTTGTTACGCTTTCACGCCTAAATCACTGAACCGATATTGATGAATTTTGATGTAGAGATAGATGGGATCCTGGAGACGGTTATAGGCTACGTTATATTTCGGAAAAGTCTATTCACGCGGGTGGAGCCGCGGGCAAAAGCTACTATATATTTGTATTATTGTATGTATATATTTTTTTCTTAATTTGAATGACGAATCGAGCACGTCACTCGCTTGACGATAACAAGACCTGTCCATAAGCAGGAGCAACCACATAACTGAATAACAAAGTACTGCATGGCACTGAACTGCGCTCGTCACTTCGAGATATAAGATGTTCCATAGTCCCATAATGCCCAGTAATTTCATTGGCCTCAATGTCCTTGACACTGAAACAGAAAAATTCTAACATATTGCTGCTTGGCGGCAGAAATAAACAAAGCGGTGTTACCATCCCACTCACATACGAGGGCCTACCTATTATCGGACCCTAACACCAGGCATCCTACGTTTTACTCCCAAGATACCGATTTTTACAGACTAAGTAGTTAAAACTAGACCAATGAGGTGTATGCATTAAATAAAAAAATAAAACACACTCACGTACATTCTGTGCCGGGAAAAAACGCAGCGTCAAAACGCTCGTGTGTTCAATTTGGGGGCCATAATCTAGCACGTTTGGAGCCCCGTTGGATGGAATTAGTGAGGCGTTCAATTTCAAGGATTTTGTTAGATCATGAGTTCAGTAACGGTATGATATACAGTAAACTACGGTACGATTAGATTGATAAATCTATGCATTTGAAGGGCACAGGTCTTGGTCGGCGTATTCAGGTAAAAGTCAGGGGACATTAGCCAGCCCCTTTCAGTTTATTACAAAATAATTACATGCATTAATTAGATTATGCTCTTTTTTACAATGCATCAAATCATCTTATTTCGATGGTCTCAAATAAAAAAGCAGTGATAGCTCAGTTGTAAGTGGTACGGACTGTCGAGACTAAAGTCGCAGGTTCGAAACCAGCCTCAAGAGCATACACCTCTGACTTTTCTAAGTTATGTGTGTATTAATTGTTAATTATCGCTTGCTTTTACGGTGAAGGTAACATCGTGAGGAAACCTGCATACCTGAGAAGTTCTTCATTAGAATTTCGAAGGTATGTGAAGTCTGCCAACCCGCATTAGGCCAGCGTGGTGGACTAATGCCTAACCTCTCTCATTCAGTAGAGGAGGCCCGTGCCCAGCAGTGGGACGTGTATAATACAGGGCTAGTATTATTATAAATAAAATAGGCAGTAAAATACAAGATTATCACAGTGTCAATAGAACACACGGAGAAACATATGTCAAATTGGGACTTCCTAAGTTGCCCGTTTAATGTTGCCTCCGTGGCGTAGTGGGCAGTAGGCAGCTGTGAAACGAGATGCCGCGTGTTCGATTTCCGCACCTGGACAAATATTTGTGTGCTCCACAAATATTTGTATCAGGTTCTGGGTGTTATGGGACAGTAAATCCCCCATAGTTCCTTACACCCACGATACAGTTTAACATAGTGTGGGGTCAGTAACTAAGTGTTGCAGATATTTGAACAGACATTATGTGTCGTTAGACTTCGCAAACCCCTACATCCTAAGCTTGGGGTTGATTATTTTTGTGGGATCATCGTGCTAGAAAAGTTCGTAAATATTAAGGAATAAAATCAAATTAAAAAGGTAAGGTAAATTTTAATAAATAATTTACACAAAATTTATTGAGTGGTAGACGACACTTTTGTCTACAGCATGAATGGGCGTACGGTGAGAGAGATATCCGGATGCCCAAATCCCTTTCATCAAGATTCGAGTAAATATCCTGATATTACAGTTAGCGTGTAACACAAATTGCGCACAAAATCATTGACTAACAACTGTTTGTTTATGAATTCTGCTTTATGATCAATTAAACTATGAAATACTGCGTTGTATCGGGAAATTATATTTCACGGGGCGTAATACGCATTTGAATCAGGACACACCCTAATTTCCGGACTAACAGGACCTTATTCTCTGTGGACTCGTAGTGCGCCCGCGTTACATTAACGTAAACGCGTTGCTTTGACTTCATGAAATTGGCATTAAGTGATGTTTTCTAAGCTAATCTCAAATTTTATAAACACATTAAGGTGCGTAACGTGTTTGTTATGAACATTTGACATTGGCTTAAAGAAAGTCGTTCGGTGCTCATTTCGCGAAGTTGGCGTACCGTTACGTGTTTGTGTGGTCATAGAGAATAAGGCCCCTGATGTCAATTGATTTTAAATAATTTCTTAGTGTGGGTTGCACCATCCGTGTGTTAAAGATATTGTAATTAGCAAAGGTGGACGACAACCACAGATATTGAAATTATAGTAGTACTGATAACAACAATGAATGATATCGTAACCCGTTGTTACGTAGGTTACGTTTTAGTAACTTTAATAGACCGATGATGCAATTCACACCTGGTATTCGATTTCTCAAGAAATGTTAATTAAGAAAGGCCCGATTATTTCTGTACCTAGGGCATTAACTGGCTCTGAGTATGAAAATAATCAAATAGTTATTTTGACGTCTTTCGAGTGCGGCAGTACGTTCTAATAGATAACATCTAATATATTATAACATAGTTAATTCGTCGATTTTGAAATTAGTAATAAAAAATAATTACCTAAAATAAAAATACTTTATTGACACCAAACAAAACAAAGTGTACATAACTAAGCCTTAATCCTGCGGTACCAACATTACAAACTTGCGATTTATTTCCTTTAAAACACTAGCATCTAAACTAGGCCGAAGTGTAAAGCGTAAGCGAACATTTGTAAACGTTGGTAGATAGTTACATTGATTTACTTGTGCTTTCGAGTTATTTAGAAGACCCATTTCGTACAAAATTCTACTATATTATTTAAAAATAATGGTCTGTATTTAATATGAATACAATAAATGGTACATATTCATACGATACCTCTGATGTGAGGGGGCGCGTATCGATATATCGAGCAATTCAAGTTTGTGTGTCAACTCAGTTAAATATCTATTTTAAATATTTATTAGTAATTTAAATTAGATGCAAAAAAATACAAATGCAATATAAACCGCTTAAAAATGTAAGTATATCATTTGCAAAAATAAATATTTGCACACTTCTAAAAACGCATTCAATGAAGCTTGTAACAATTTTCACCGGAAAAAGCTAATAAAATGTAATGTAAACACGCATGTTTCTAATGAAATGACTCGTTTGAAATCAGTCTTATTTATTTATCCAGCGTTTTATTGGCGGTCTGTTAATTTTATTTTAGTTATGAATGAACAACGCGGAAGCTAGTTGGGAGTTTTTGAACACTGTTATTTTTGTTTCAAAATATTTCGATTTTATTTTAGTATGAATGAACAAGGCGGAAGCTACAAGGGAGTTTTTGAACACTGTTTCAAAATATATCGACGTTAATTATGTTAAAAGTTGTTTCAGTTTAGCTGTAACGTGATCTACATTTAGGGAAATATGTATGCAGATCCTAGCGCAACTAGCGGATCCTATTGAAAACGTATCAGCTTCAAATTTTACATATTTTTCTCGTATACGAATTACGTGACAGCTATCGAAAAAACCCGCACTACGGCTACAGATCACCTTCCTTTTTTATTAGCTTGAATAACGAGACGAGCAGGTCGCTCGTCTGCCTGCCATAAACAGAAACAACGCCACATAGACAGAATTTTGGAATACAAAACACTGCATGGCACTAGACTGCGCTCGTCACCCCGAGACATAAGTTGTTAAGTCTTATAATGACCAGTAATTTCGCTGTCTTCATGTCCTTCAAACTGGAACATTGCAGTGCTTACACACTTATACATTCTCAAGTTATATGTTTACTCGACCCCCTGATCCTGAGTTCATGCACGCAATAACTGTGCATACTCACGCCTGTAATCCCCGACGGGTTAGGCAGAGGTGTAACCACTACACCCACATTTCGCCGAACGTATCTCCGTCCCACGATGTGATAGGGGGCGAGCCTATCGCCATACCGGACACAAATTCCAGACTCCGGGCTGATACTGAGCATTTCGTAATAGAAAAACCCAATACCACTTTACCCGACCCGGGGATCGAACCCGAGACCTCAGCGTTGGCCTCAATTGTAACGCATACGTATTACAACTGCGCCACCGAGGCAGTCAATAACTATGCATTAAGGTTAATAGGTATCTAGGTATCACATCCCGGTTATATTTATGGCATAATATGTTTTTAATATATGTATATGATTTTATAACGGTTTATCTTTATTAACAATAACTGTATTGAGTATGTAAAGGAATATAAATTGTAAAAGTAATAGCGTAAAGGTATTAGCACTTGCGAACCAATATATAAATAGTAACTGCCCATCTCAAAGATGTCATATAATTTTAATTATCAATTAGTAATTTAAATGCACATGAGCCTCCGTAGCGTAGCGTGCGAGTAGCCGGCTGTGAAACGAAAGGCCGTGGGTTCGATTCCCGCACCAAGACAAATGTTTGTGTGACCTACAAGGTCGGCATAATTCTGCCGACGCTGGTCGAGAGATGCTATGTCTCTTGACGGTTGACAATATATTTGGACTGCATTGTAGCTGGATAAATATAAGGAGAATTATGGGATTTGGAAAAGGAGTAGGTATTTGGGCCTCCGGATATCTCACTCAACGTACGAAAGCTGTTGCTTCAGGTCAGTTTACGGTAAGATTTACAACTTAGTACATATATGAAGGTTGACAATTACCTGATCTCCGAAGGCGGTCGGTAAGCAGCGCTGGTGACGTAGACATCGGAGCTAGAGTCCGCTCGTGGTGAGCCATTGGACTGCTGGTGCCGCCGACCGTTGCGGTGGTCACCAGTGCCTGAAGGTGATCGCGTCCGCTCGTCCATTGTCTGTGCAGAAAGAAGGGTTGAAAAAGAAAGAAGTTTTTAGTTTTGGAATAATACTAGAATTAGAATTTTACAGCCTACATGGCGCAGTGGGCGAGTAGCCCGATGTGAAGCGAGAGTCCGCGAGACAAATATTTATGTGATCCACAAATATATGTTTCGGGTTTGGGTGTTTTATCCCCAGAGTAAACACTACAAGCCAAATTTGTCTGTAATATGTGTTCAAAAACATGTTGCGCCGACCCCACTGCGAGTGGGATAAGGACAGGTGGAAGGAGAAGACAAGAATTACAATGTATATATGCTATATTGCCTAGTACGACCTAGACAACAGAACTTTGTGAAGAATATCATTAAAATAAATAGATAAATAATGAAGTTGGTTAAAAATCACCGCATTGGTGTAGTGGCAATTAGACTTAGAATAAGAAATCGTGTGGTCTTTGTTTCAAAACCAAGGTCAGGCAAACACAATTTGTGTTTAAGTTTTCTATTCGGAAAATTATACATGACTTGTCCGGGATTGGGATTTGTGCCTGGTATGGCGAAGGATCGACTCCTATCACATCATGAAAATAAGCTCGGCGAGCTGTTGTAGCTGATCACTAATCATACTTTACAAAGACATTTCATTTCCATTTAGCATTTCCAGAGACTCGCCGAGCTTCACTGCTCGGTGTCAACAAAAATGCGTGCCACTGTCGATCCTGGTGCACAGGAGTTACAGTGGCGGGTCTGTGGGCGGGATAGTCTCGTAACTACAATATTCACACAAATATCTATGACTGCCTCGGTGGCGCAGTTGTAACGCGTACGCGTTACGATTGAGGCTAATGCTGAGGTCTCGGGTTCGATCCCCGGGTCGGGAACAGTGGTATTGGGTTTTTCTATTATGAAATGCTCAATATTAGCCCGGAGTCTGGAATTTGTGCCCGGTATGGCGATAGGCTCGCCTCCTATCACAGGGACGGAAATAAGCTCGGTGAAATGTGGGTGTACTGGTTACACCTCTGCCTACCCCTTCGGGGATTACAGGCGTGAGTGCGTATGTATGTATGTATATCTATGACTCCATAGCATCGTGGTTTCGTATATTCGACAGAAATGCAACTTATTCGAAGCATATAGCAGAGGCCGGCAAACGAGAAAGTGGGATGGTGAGCTAAAACTTGTCATGATAAATAAGTACTTAGTTGTTTTAGACCCTACTTTAATTAGTAATATCTACTTTTCTATTAATTTTATTAAAATAACGGCATTCCCAGAGACTCGACAGAGTTATACTTAGCGGGTATAATATAGAGCCTAGCCCAAAATTTAAGACGGAAAAAAATCGCAATATTCATGCCTTGATGTCATTGTATTTTTTTATGGTTTTGTGCTGTTAGTTTATATTGCTTTTACAACTTCAACTGACAGTAAAGCCGGCGGTAATGGCGCTCTAGCCAGAAATATATATAATCTATTTAGTAGTTTAAACACGGAGGCGCCTTTTAGCAGACTTAGGCCCCAACAATCGCTGGGGAGAGCCGTCTCTGCACATCAGTGTGCCGAGAGCCAGTTGTGGGAGCTCTCGCAGGCGAGTTCGATGTCGTGATCGCGTGTTCGAAAAGGTTAGTATTTCGATTTGGATTGGGTAAGGATAGCTCTGCTTCGATGGCGACTGTGGGGTTGTTCGGATCTGCCAAAAACGTGTTTGGGGCGACGATGGAGGGAAGTGCAGGTTAATGGCATTGTCGACCTTGACCTTGTGTGTTTTGTTGTGTTATTGTTGACGTGATGATCGGAAGTCTATCTTTAGATTTTCATTAATGCAATTTGGAACAATGTAACGGTACTGTAAATATTTCAGTTCAACTCCATCAAATGATGGGTTGCACAAGGTTACCGTCTGTTTGATTCACAATAAACGTTATTATTGATACTAAACTTGTTTGAGTATTATGAGGAACAATAAGCATAGTGGAATGTTTGGAGAGACCAACTTTTGAATGCCTGCAGGTTTTAATTGAGCCTTCGTGAGATAATTTGTCAATCCTACTAACAACGTCTGAATCTATGATATTTATTTGATTATTAGTTTGGAAAATTGGTATTATTAACCCCGATAAAAAAGAGTAGTGTTAATGTTTCTTATCTATGCTTGAAGAAAAACTAATGAGCCGTTTAAAAAGTTACAGCCTTTTTATAGCATAGCCGGCAAGCGAACAAGTGATTGTAAGTGTTCACCACCGCCCATGTATGCCTACAATACCAAAAGAGTCATGAGCGCGTTGCCAACCTTAAAGGAAAGGGATAATTAAGGGATTGACATAACTTGTCCATAACGGTAATGGTTGTAACTCACCATCAGGTGACCCACTTGCTCGTTTTTCGGCCTATGCAATAAAAAAACAAGGATAATAAGGGATTGGAAAGGGGAGAGGAATTTGGGCCTCCGGATATCACACTCACCGTACGAAACACAGCAGCAAGCCGCTACTTTACGTCGGTTTTCTGTAATTTCCGGTCATGCGGTCCCATTTATGCTGTAGACAAAATTGTTTACAGCATGGCTCTACCACTCAATATATCGACATTTATAATTGACGTCGGGGATTTTAACTATTAGTTTATTAAATTCAGGCAGCGATAGCTCAGCGGGGAGTGGTATGGACTGACGAGACGAAAATCGCAGGTTCAAATCCAGCCCCAAGAGCATACACCTCTGATTTTTCTAAGTTATGTGTGTATTGTTAATTATCACTTTAACTTTAACGGTGAAGAAAACATCGTGAGGAAACCTGCTCACTTGAGAACCTCTCCATAGGAATTTCAAAAGTATGTGAAGTCTGCCAACCCGCATTAGGCCAGCGTGGTGGACTAAGGCCTCACCCCTCTCATTCGGTAGAGGAGGCCCGTGCCTAGCAGTGGGACATATATAATACAGGGCTAGTATTATTATTATTAAATTCAGTTGCATCTGCTCATAAATTGTTATTTAATATTACTTGCAGCTTCAATTCGTGTTCGTAACGTATACTATTTTAATTGATCGCGGAACTGCAATATGATGTATGGCGGGCTGTAAAGTTTTCCATCTGTTTTCACTCGATGCCGAAATGCGTACGCCGTGACGTGGACCGCGTGCCGAGTTTATTTTTAATCGTTTATTAATCATAATCATTAGTTTTATTGCTTGGAATGTTGAATCTGAAGCTGATTTCTTGTAGCAATAAACTTGGAAATGTGTAAATACACACCGCTACCGTTTTTTTCACAGATTCACTCTTCTTCTGTTTAGAAATTGGTTTTTAGCGGGCATCCTGATAGTTCGTAAGTGTATTTTCTCCCTAATTTACAGTTTTCACCATATTTCAAAAGCCGGGCGAGAGCGATTCGGACTCGCGTACTGACGGTTCTGTACCATTCCGTTATAGAAAAATGGCTGATTCTTATGGACTCTGCACTCTCCAATAGTGTTTAAAACCTATGTCATACGTAAGGTTTTAGCATGTACTTTGATTCATTCTATGGCAGCGAGGTTCAAAACAAGCATAAAAATAGTTAAGCCTAGTTTATGATAAAAATCTATGATATAATATGTGGTCGATCTCACAACCGAATTTCTTTGAAGTAGGTATGTAATCGTAAAACTGATTGGAAAGTGGATATTTCTATGATATCTTCGGTTTATGAAGAGGGGGCGTTAGACGTAATTTTACAGTTCTAGTTTAAATTAAAGTAATGAGCTGCAAGTCAGCTGACCGACGAATTGTCTAACATTCCAGAGATTATGGAGTCGTTCAACGTTTTACTAGGTGCAAAAATTGCACTGTTTGTGTTGCACAGTAAATATTTATTTTAGGAAAAGATTTGTTTCTTTTACTGTAAGAGATTTGTTTTTAGTTTAGGTGTTTTTTTGTAACGTGTATTGAAGCGCTCATAGCCAGTTGCATTCACTAATCGGTAAATGAATAGCGAGTTAAACAACCCTTGGCGCGGTCAGTCTATGGATGGGTGACCACTTAGTGGCATTACAACCAAGCGTCTCCGTGCTTCGGAGTGCCCGTAAAAAAGTCGGTCCCGGCTGTAATCAACTGACAGCAGTCATTAAGCCAAGTCGCAAGATGTTCTGGTGGCTGACACTGAGTTGGCCACTGACCATTCGATGTAGGATAAAATAGAATTATTGTAACATGTGTGACTTGATATTTTTAAGTCTAAACTTATCAAAAATGTGCGTAATGTGGGTTGGCGGACTTTACATACCTTCGAAATTCTTATGGAGAATTCTCAGTTACGCAGATTTCCTCACAATGTTTCCTTCACCGTTAAACCGAGCGATAATTAACAATTAATAAAGACGTAACTTAGAAAAGTCAGAGGTGCTTGCTTTTGGGGCTGGTTTCCAATCTGCGACTTTCGACGGTCCATACCTCGCCTCGTTGAGCTATCAGTGCTTTAAAAATTAAATATACATCTCACGTAACTGAAATATTTACGGATTATGTAATATTTTTGAATGATTGTCACGTAATCTTTACTTTGAGTAAAAAAATGTTGTACCGTGCATGTGTAAATTTGTTAAAAGGAAAGTTGTTGATTAGGATGCACCTCGCGCTGTGGATTCGGCTTTATCTTGAGAAAGTTTCCGTCAATGTGGAATGTACATAATAAATATGCTTCGATGGAAGGTTCTAGAAAAGGATCATGTGTGGACTTAAGATTAATCTAATTTATTACAGAGACTGCCTCGGCGGCGCAGTTGTAATGTGTACGCGGTATGACTGTTGTGGTGAGGTTTCGGGTACGATCCCCGGGTTAGGTAAAAGTAATATCGGATTTTCTATTACGAAATGCTGATACTCAGACCGGAGTCTGGAATTGCGCCCGGTATGGCGATAGGAAATATGGGTGTACTGGATACACCTCTGCCTTCCCTGTATGTAAAGAGAGTTTCTATCCAAAGTATACACCGTTTTGTAGTGACGATGTAGATTTATGTTTTGTTCTACTTAACCGACATCAAAAAGGAGGAGGTTTACAATTTCTCTATAAATAAAAATGTATGTATGTTTACGCATAACTCCGCTAAATGTGGACCAATTTTGATGATTATTTTTGTGTTCGATAGGGTTTACTTCGACGATGGTTCGAGCTCCCATAATTCGGATAAGATCTGCAGAGTACGAAAATAAACTCCTCAACGGAAAACAGCAAACGCAGAAACAGTTTTGAAGTCGGTTTTTGAAGTTTTTATAATTATTTAAACAACAATTTGTGTAGGTACATAAATATTTTTTTTACACCCAACAGCAACACACATAGTCCTGACCCCACACTAGATTAATCAGTATCGTGGGTATCAGTCGAGAGACTTATGGTCCCACAACACACAGATCCGAAACAAATATTTGGAGATGACACTAACATTTGTTTCGTTGCGGGAATCGAAACGATAGCCTGTCGCTTCGCAGCCGGCTACTCGCCCGCTGCGCCACAGAGGTTGTCATTGATACACAGTGCTACCGTCGATAACTATCGCATTGATAAGTTGGAGTGATTGCTTCCGGAAGACAATGGTTCCTCCGTTATAAGATGGCTCATTTGATATCCAAAATGCGCAATTGTCATTCCAATTTGAACGCAGTATCTTACGACAATGATGGGAATATTGTAGGGTTTTCTTTGATTTATCAATTAAAACATAAATAAATTTAATTTATGCTTAGTTCTATGTGAAATGTCATATGAATCAAATTCTGAAATAATGTAAGAAGTTATAATCAATTAAATACGGAGAGTTTTGACTCCAAAGTTTATTATATAGGGGTAAGTAGCAGATTGCTGCTGCGTTTCGTACTGTGAGTCAGATATGGTTACAGCTCTGCCTACACTGTATGTATGTCCCGGTATACATTATAACATTTATGGCAGGCCTAGTCTAGTGTTATGTTACCATTTATTTGCTCTAACCCTTTGACGTCAACTCATAATGTTAACAAGAACAATATTTCGACAGTTTATGATAACTAAAATATTTAATAAATATATTTCATGCGATGAAAATAGGGTTTTGTTTTGAATCGTGCAGTAATTATGTATCAGATCAGCGTGTTTGTTATGTTACTATTTTAGTATTGTTGTGCGTAGGTTCCTTTCGTAAATGTGTATGTGTGTTTGAATGTTTCAATAGTTGTTTACATCTGTACCATCGGAGAAGCAGTGATAGCTCAGCGGGGAGTAGTATAGACTATCGAGACGAAAAGTCGCAGGTTCGAAACCAGCCCCAAGTGCATACACCTCTGACTTTTCTAAGTTATGTGTGTATGAATTGTTAATTATCACTTACTTTAACGGTGAAGGAAACATCGTGAGGAAATCTGCCTACCTAAGAAGTTCTTCATAAGAATTTCGAAGGTATGTGAAGTCTGCCAACCCGCATTAGGCCAGCGTGGTGAACTAAGGCCTAACCCTCCCCCTCATTCAGTAGAGGAGGCCCGTGCCCAGCAGTGGGACGTATATAATACAGGGCTAGTATTAGTATTACATCGGTACACCTACTATTGCCATTACAGGAGGCCCACTCTCGCCCCCGTATAAACGTTATTATGAGACCTCATTGTGAGCGCGAACGGATAGTGACGATTTCTCACACACTCATCGAGCCCCCTTGTTATGGCCTTAAAATATATAACAATTTGCCAAAATCCATACTAAATGAAGAAACAAACAAACAAGTTTACAAGCAAGTTAAAACATATTTACCTATTATACAATACATGGATACATATATGATAAGGATATAATATAAAAATATAAATAATAATAATTTGATTATTATGACAATTATAAATAATCACTTATCGTCCTCTCTCCTACATTCTTACGAGTGGTAAAGCCACGCTGTAGGCACTTGTCTACAGAAAACCGGCGTAAAGTAGCAGCTTGCTGCTGCGTTTCCTACGGTGAGTGAGATATCCGGAGGCCCAAACCCCCTCCCCTTCCCAATCCCTTAATTATCCCTTTCCTTTAAGGTCGGCAACGCACCCATGATTCTTTTGGTATTGTGGGCGTACATGGGCGGTGGAGATCACTTACCATCAGGTGACCCACATGCTCGTTTGCTGGCCTATACATAAAAAAAATCTTGCTGTGCCCAATTGTTACAAACTGTTAATTGCGCATAGATGGTAGGTATACCGTATACTCAGACAATGTCCTCTCTGAAGGTGCTCGATGGCTGTCATTCTCATCTCTAGACGATGCTCTGTGCAAATATCCTCCAGATGATGGGGAGTCCACCCCCGACCGGTGGGTGGCCACGTAATGATTGTTCTTCAACTTGTGCGCCATATTTATACTTTTGCACTACGTTTCACTTGTGCTCATTGTCCGAATATTCAAAAATGGAACACGATTGTCTATGACATCATATTTTTTTACCACTAAGGCATATCAAAATTCAGCCACATCCATCATCGTTTGTTCCAGTTTCACTGATGGATCTTTTTTCGTTTAGTTATTTTTATTTGTAGGCCAGCCAGTCTGTAACAAAAAAATATGATATTATTTTACGGGGTTATTAAATGATTGACCTTTTTGCAGGCCTTGTTATTAGACGCAACTCCGTGTAATAATGTCTATGATTGATTTGTGGGATGAATCATTTGATCGATTTTCGATAGGCATCAGAAGTGGAGCGATAATGGTTTTTTTGCCTTCAATATTAACCTTTAACGCTTAAGAATCTAACCTTCTAAGAGGAAGTTAGCTATTATCAGGTTTTTGTTGTAATTAATGAGACGTATCTGATTATAGATAAAAATTATATTTATTGATAACATTGAAAAAATATTTTATTATGACGTGTTAATAGCTTTGGACGAGCAATAATTGATATCGTCATCATGTATATTGACACTTTGTTATAAATTAACTTACATAATATGGTAAATAATCTGATATACACGACACTTATGGAGCGCATAACATTTGCTCAAGTAGCATGTATATGCATTACAGACTTATACTAATAGTAATAAAACAAAGGAAGTTAAATATTGAAAATAAAAAAACTATAAAACAGACTATTAATTCCAGTTGTACGTATTTAATATTTTGACAATAAATATCTTGATTCATCCTAACTAGTATTATAAATGCAAAAGTGAGTTTGTTTTTACGGTTATAGGCTACTTTTTATCACGGGAAAGGTTGTTGACGCAGGTGGAGCCGCGAGCAAAAGCATAACATACAAGTGAGGAAACGTCCGTATTAAAATCTGCAAACATATCGGTAAAACGGGGTAAATGGTATTGAAGGGGTTAAACAAAACTTCTTTGAGTGCTATAGCCAAGCTGGAGCTGTGGAGTTTTGTTTACAGCATGAATGGGCCGGATCGATCGGGTTGTTACCACACACAGAATACCGACGTAAAGTAGCGGCTTGCTACTGCGTTTCGTACGGTGAGTACAAAATCCGGAAGCCCCAATCCTCCTTCCCCATCCCTTGATTATCCCTTTTCTTTAAGGTCAGTAACGCGTCCATAATTCTTCTACTTTTCATGGCGGTCGAGATCATTTACCAATAGTTTGCTGTATAAAAAAAATAGAGAACGAGTAAAGTGATTAACGTCATTTAGTAGAGCAGGCCCGTGCCCGAGATATGAGCTCGCGGATGGCCAAAAAAGCTTTGGATTGACGTACTAGAGAGGCATGAAAAAAAATCTGGGCCCTGACATACGCTAGTTTGGGGGTCGGAGACCAATTTTAAGTTGTATCACTGTATTTGATGTAAAATAAAGATTTTTTCATATATTGTTTTTTTCATGAGAGCCAGCACAATATCGGGCAGTAATATGGTGGACTCTGGAACTAAGCCAGGGTAATACTAGGCAGACAAATGATTGTAGTACTCAAAGAATTCAACGTAATACTATAAACTTTCTCATATCAATCTAGGTCGCTTTAAACATTGATAAAACCAAACCGACATCTCAGGGTCCTATGAAACAATAGTGGGTGTATTGTAAGACTTTATAGTTGATCGGTATGTTTGATTATGAAACAAGTATGTTCTAAACACCTGACAGAGAAGGGTTTGGGTAGTTTAAGATCCTATGATGATAAAAACCGGCTTCACAAATTAATAACACTGAACAGTTGAAAATATATTTTTCTATAGGTTTCTTGGAGTCAGTGCCAGTGCAGCTGCCGGTTAGAAATTGCGATTTTTGATTTTTTCTGATATTTTTAGAAGTCGGTTTTTAAGTTTTGTTAATTTTTTTTATTGGTAGGTACTGCTATGGTGTGTAAATTAGAATGAAATAACACAATCGCGATGACTATGCCATTATCCGTTGAGGAGTTTCTTTTTTTTACACCTTACTCCGTTATCAGATCTTAATCAAATTTATATGGGACCACATCACAGCAAATCTCCATCGATTAAATTTTTAAATCAACCTGCAGTTCTGATCCGACACTAGGTTAACCTGTATCGTGGGTATCAGGATCTACGAGGAACTTGCAGTCCCACAACACCCAGGCACGAAACAAATACTTGCGGAGCACAAAAATATTTGTATCGAACCCACGGCATCTCGCTTTGCGGCCGGCTACTCGCCCACTGCGCTACGGAGGCTGTCAGATGAGTGCATCTTATGTCCATCTTTGGAATAATAGGAATTGCTGGAGGCTGCCTACCCTTTGCGGGTTCAGGCGTGAGTTAAGGAATTTCCACAATAACCCGTGTTAAATCTACCAGTGTAATAAATTTTAATGGGAGTGCAGTGGGTCAGTGTTAACAATGTGAACAGCTCATCTATCTGCGGCTTTGACCTCAATTTAGGATCATTTATTACGTTTACTATAGTTTTACTGAATTTTATGGTCCGTACACTTGTAATAGGTCCATTCTTGACCTAGTAGCGGACATCTGTTGTGTGTGGTCCTGTGTTCAACCCTGAAGGCATGTTTTTTTTATTAGGGTGAATGACGAGACGAGCAGGTCGCTCGGCTGATGGTAAGCGCCACGCCTGCCTATATACAGAAGCTACACCACAGAGCTTTGAATTAAAAGCACTGCATGTCATTGGACTGCGCTCGTCATCCCGAGACGTAAGATGTGAAGTCTCATAATGCCCAGTAATTTTACTGGCTTCAATACTTATACTGTAATACTGCATTATATAATGTAGGAAAAGTTGCGTAGAAAACCACTGTCAATAACTACCAGTTTTAACTTTCACTCATTGGTTTCTAATAACTAGGTACTAAGTTACCTGCCTAGATACTTACAAAGTAGAAAATCTATTTATAATTCATTGTATCGAGTGACTAGAGAGTTCGAAGTCTATATTATGTAGGTATGTATTTGAAACATTTAATGTATTCTATTCAAAGACTTTAGGTAATGTATAGGTGCATAGAAATTGGACCACGTATTTGCGGGCAATTGACCGTAACTCAATATTACTATCTCGCTTACTGTCAACTAGAACCCCTTGTCGCGCTCTTTGTCAAGCGAGTTGTCAAACTCCCGCGTTATGTGACGCAATTTTACTTCTAAACAGCCCGTCTAGTAGTATACATGAAAGCCTTCGATTCTATTAGCTACTATTTATAATAAGTTTAGGTAAGCATAATGTGTAAGTGGACCAACATCTTAGACCCAAAGCCAACCTCACTTGTACGTGGCACACTCTGCTGATTAACGGACGAGGCAATGCTGAAACTTGGTTCCCATTGCGGGTTGTGGGCGTGAGACGGGTCGCCCCATATAATACCGAATACCGTCAAATTTATGTCACGAGAAGACGCGCCAGGCCAAAGAAACATAGATTATACTGTCCCATTGCCGGACACGGCGTCCTCTACTATTGAGATATGCCCCTTCTCATCTCTATTATAATAAATGTTTAAATCGTTTCCAACGAAATATCACCTTTATTTAAAAATTTAAAGAACTAATATAGGTTTACCTTAATTCAGATAATGTTTATGCAATATGATAATCACCCGCATAATTGTTTCATTTGTATCAAAAAAGTCATTCAACCTTCTGGCCAAACGGTACAACACAAATGAAATCGAAACTTAAATGGAACCTTGAACGAATCTCCAGCTCAATCAATTTACAACCTTGTTGCGTAAAAACAGAGTCCGTTATTAAATTTAAGAAAATTGTTTTACTCATGAAACAATAGGGACAGGAATACACAATTTAGAATCGATTACTGTCGCAATATAGCCACAATCGATTAAGATCGATATGAGTACGTGTTAAGTGTGCCATAATTACGGCATGCTGAGTAACAGTTCCGTGATATTTTATCGTTCGATCTGGAAATTACACTCCAGTAATTTATAGATAATTATGTTTATATATTTCCTTTCTGGTAGTTGCTTCCTTGTTACATATTAAATACCATATCAAAACACATCGAGCTACATTCGGATTGCGAGCTCAACCAGTGCATATCCAGTAACTTCAGACCGGCGTAATTCTGATGATCGTCTAGGCAGCCCCGGATCTAGGGTTCAACCGGGGCATCCGCCGCGGGTGGCAGTTTCAGGGGCGCCAAAATCATAATATAGTATGGGAATTGCTCCACAAACGCTTAGCATACGAAAGCCTACAAATTTACTAAAGGGTTCTTATTGTCCCATTCACAAATGCCAACCATTATATATTTGTGAGTTTTTTTAAGTAATTTATGTCAAACGCTGGGGAGGGGGCACTACTATAAAGTTTCTGCACCGGTTCCAAAAAATCGTAGATCCGGGGCTGCGTCGAGGGACGCAATGTCTATATTTATATTAGACATTAGATTGGGACTGCTTTGTACTTTAACACCACACTCCAGTGAATCGATTACTTAACCAAACGAAATAAATTTGTTGCGTCTAGAGGCTATATATCCGCAGCAACGGAGATTCCATCTAGAGTGCCCCAGGTCATTCGGGGCCTTTATTGTTTGAAAGAAAGAATGAAATTGTTTATTGGTTATATAGGAAATTAAAGTAACGCATTAATTATGAAAAGTCAAGGCTAAGTACAAAAATATAGTTATTTAATTCAAATAATGTTAACACGGCTTCGATGGCATGTTTGTTGATAATGCAATGTATATATATGTTAAGTATATATTTTTTTAAATAAATAAACTCTAAAGTCACACACATAGTCCTGACTTTGGTCCTGACCCCAAACTAGATAAACCTGTATCGTTGGTATCAGGAGCTGCGAGGGACCTGCGGTCCGACGACACCCAGACCCGAATCAAAGTTTTGTGGATCACACAAACATTTGTCTCGTTGCGGGATTCGAACCTACGCCCTCTCGCTTCGCAGCCGGATACTCGCCCACTGCGCCACAGAGGCTGTCAAATAGAGTAATTATTCCATAACCAATTTATTAATACACTTATTCATAATGATCAATTATTGCAATAGCTTAATAATCGATTTAATAAAGTGATTTTAACTATAACAATTAAATAGTAAAATCGTGAGAATACGCCTCGTTAATGCAAGGGAATTTGGAAAGAAATAAGTATTGTTAGTAATAAATAACTGGCGTGGACCGTGCACAAATCAATTAGACCGATTGCTGCAATCGGTTCATAACATCATAGGGTAAAGGTATCATTATCGGTTGCAACTGAAATAAAAATAATAACATCCCTATATTGCTAAGCAAGGGCCTCCTCAATGAAAGATAAGGGTTGTTAGGCCTTAGTACACCATGCTGGCGTCTGGTCTAATGTGGATTGGCAGAATTGACATCGCTTTGAAAATTTTATGAAAAATTCACAGGTATGCAGGTTTCCCATAATTTTTCCTTCACCGTTAAAGCAAGCGATAATTAACAATGAATACACACATCTTACAAAAGCCAGATGTGCATGCTTCTTGGGGCTGGTTTTGACCTAGCGTCTCTCGTCTAGACAGTCCATACCACAATTTTTAATATTCAATGTCTCTAATTGTTAAACAGGAATCTTATAGGTAGTAAAAATAACCAAAATAATTTTCATTGACATAAAATAGTCTGCAGTTTAAAGTGTTTTAATTTTAATACTATACTTATTGCTGCAAAGTGTTTTTGAGATAAATATCAAAACTATGAAGGTCCTTATTAATAATTACTTAACAAAAAATCCAATGTTAAAAGCTCAGTTAATGATATAATCAAAGATTTTGCATACATTTTAAATTCTGGGGTTTTAAAACACAGTTGTTTAAAAAACTTACAGAGCCTAAGATTCATATTTTATTTTATTTACTATAATCCATATAATACACGACACGTGTTTCACACCTCTCCGTGCTACGCCGGCATAATAATGGTTGATTAAAAATATTTTCGTTTCGGCATAAGAATGAAGAAATAAAACAATGTCTTCTTCTTCCACCTGTCCTTTCTCCTTCTCAGTGGGGTCGGCGAAACATGTTTTTTAACACCTGTTATAGAAAGATTTGGCTTGTAGTTTTTACGACCGACTGCCTGCCTGTCTTCAACCACTCTGGGGAGAAAACACCCAAATCCAAATAAGTATTTGTGGGTCTCACAAACATTTGTCTCGGTGCGGGAATCGAACCCTCGGCCTCTTGCTTCACAGTCGGCTCCTCACTGTGCCACGGAGGCAGAAATAAAAAACACAATGTAGCTAATTAAAGTAATTTGCTTTTTGAAATGTATGTTGGCCACCAACATTGTAGGCCCAAAATTAACCTCACCTGCGCGTGGTACATTCTGCTGGTTAACGGACGAGGCAACGGCGAAATTTGGTTCTCGTTGTGGATTGTGTGGGTTAGTCGGCGGGTCGCCCCACACACCATCTACCATCAAATCATGATGAAAAGGTGGACCTTAGCATTAAGCCGGGATATAATGCCAGGCATAAAGAATAATTTCCTTTTTGTGTATAGTATTATAAATATAAATTATTCTGTTGATAATAAAAAATACACAGTCCTTGACGGGCGCATTTACCTTATGTCTCAATCAGCATTACTCAACGATTAATGTGCCTGTCCCGGGAATCGAACACAATACCCATTGTATCCATGGTGATCAGTAATGATGAATGGATGATGGTTACAATAAATTATGTATATGCATTAATTTGCACACGTCACAAATCGTCACAAACGTCACATCATCATATAGTTTTATAAAATTGGTAACTCACAGTTATAAAGGGCTAACCCACTAGGTTTCTCCTATTGGATATCAGAAACTACTAGGAACTGGGAGTTTTGTTTTTTTACTAGCCTGAATGACGAAATGAATAAGACGCTTGGCTGATGGTAAGAACCATGTTTGCCCATAAACAATAGCAACACCACCTCAAACTTTGAATTACAATGCACTGCATGGCACTAGACTGCGTTTGGCCCCCGAGACATAAGTTGTCCTAGTAATGCCCAGTCATTTCACAGGCTTTAATTTCTTTCAAACCGAATCACAATAGTGCTTATACGCTGTTGCTTGGCGACAGAAATGGGCAAAGCGGTGGTAGCAACCCAGACAGACTCTCGCATATGAGGGACCTACCACATTGTCAAAATATAATCAATAAAATAAAATAGAATCATCATAATTACCTAAATCCTTGAATAAAATAATAATACCCCAGGAATACTTCACTTGTTAAACAACACAAACACAAATAAATTTATAACAAATAAACAAACGTCAAACAAATAAATCTGATACAAAGTCAACCGGGCCGTATCACCTGGCTGACACAGTTTTCTATTGAAATTGCAACACTAACTACTAATGAATAAAATGATACGTTTATCTAAATTGTCAGTATGGATGTTGGCAATGTCAATGAAATGCATGGCAAGTGTTGCTAAATTGATATGAAAATTTTTGGGATTATTAAAAAAGAACTCTGCTCTACTGATAAAATATATTTGTAAGATTCTATACATATTATGTATGTATGAAGCTATTGTTTAAATATTTTTGTTGGGTTTTGAAGTTCTAATTAAACACATAAATATCAGAAGCTTTTCAGCCTTCGTGTCACGGGAGAGACTGAGGTGTAGGTCGTCTCGAAAAGTTAATGTTACATTGGCTACCTTCATTTTAAAATTATATATTTATTTTTTCGAAACGTCGGGACTAAAATAAAAATTAAAACGCGATAAAATCCGTATAAACTAGTTTTATTTCAATGTGTAATATTCGCGTAAACCTAAGAAATCACTTCATAAATATCAGTATTTTTATCTACGAAGATTTTAAGATTACCACTTTATTTTCTTATCACAAATTGCACCTCTTAGTACCTACATTTATGCAAGTCATTTGATGCACCCAAGAAAACGTTTTACCAAAGAAAGGCGTGAACTTAATAGCCATTATCAAGTATTTCACCAATTCACGAGCATCCGCATACTTACATTCATTATTCTAGTAATATAACCTCTTAACTAACGCTAGAATTAAATTGGCTGCAACTTTGTATGCAAGATTTTCTCTCTAAATTATTTACCTATAACGGTGTGGCAAACAATCGAGGGCCGGGTCAAGAAATAGCTCAGGAGCAGGCGATTGTTGGCATTTCGCGAATTCCGACGGTTCGGCCTGTTGCGGTCTATGTAATGAAAAGGAGCGGTTAACTGTATTTTAGAATTACGTATATTGAATTGATTAAAGCAAAATTCTGCTGTATAGAGGTGCTTACTGCGAGATAAGTTAGGTAATTCATGTTTGCCGAAATTAGTTCTTCTTCGAATATCAATGATCCTTATAAATTTATGTATAAAAATACATTTTGCCCATCTACAAATAATCAAATGTTTTAGGAATATACATTTTAGCTGACATTTATTTTGTATTTATGTGTGTGGCGTTAACACATCACACTTAGCGAATTATTATCAGCTTACAATTTTAAGTATGCGTTGTTTGGTCATCTACCTTCTGTAAGTAGTTATTCTAAGATTATACTAGAATATACATTAACTACACCGATATTTAATGAACAGAGAATCTATAAAATTTTGCACATAAAAAAATACCTAAATAATGCGACTGCCAAAATTGTTGTTTATGGATTCTGATTCTGTAATAAAAAATACATAATATACAATATGTAAAAAAAACTGTCCGACCCGTGAATGTGTTATTAGGTATCGAGATAAGGTTCTATTAATGTAATCCTTTTTGCATAAATAGTAAAAAAAAAATTACCCCAAATAAAATTCAAGAAAATTTAATTACACAAGAAAGTTTACATGGCAATACAGGGGTGATGGTTCGGCGCGCGACACAAAAGAATATATACTACAGAAACACGTGACGGCGACGACGGTGATGACACACTTTAAAAATTTACTAAATTTTAGGGAAATTCGTAATAGTAATTTGGGTACTAATAACGTGAATTTTGAAATACAATAACATTTTCATTTTCATGATAAATATTTTATTTTTATTTTTCCCGGTAATGTCATTGGGATACCTATATGCCGCTTTCGGTACATATTGTATAAAATATGCCTTGTACCAAACAATGCACAAATATTTAAAACGTGCCATTGTTTTTGAACGTATTGTTTCGGTCAGTGACGCCGCCGTTTCTACTTTCGGGTACATTTCGCATAACGTGCATACGTGATGTGTTGTTAAAGTTTATTGCACAAATCAAATTAAAGTGTATTTTTTGGCAATTCCTTGTCGCACTCACAGTGTTCTTACCCGTAGTATACGCCCATTGGGAGGAGTTCGAGAGGGATAGCAGGTCGCGTCGCAGCTCATACTTCAAATTATATCAACAGCGAAAACATTTAAAAACATTTAAAAAGTGTCACCATCCGACCTGGTTTCGAACCAGCGGTCGCTGAGGTAAGTGACATCGAGAGTCGCGCCGTCGTACGCTGGGCCAAAGACCGATCGTCCGCCGTGTCGAAATAGCTGTACTCTACCTATCAATACGCTGCCTACTGGTGACTTTGCTTTGCATTTGTTGCTACATCCCGCTCATTGCAACAAAATCAATATCAATTATGCCTCGCACTATGCGCTCGCCGCCCCAGAGTAATCCGTCAACGCTTCAAGAAACGCAGTCAGAACCTGATCTGTCTGCCACCACTAAAATCTCCGAAGCAATAATCTACGATTCGGCAAATACATCAACACGGCCCTGCAAACGCTCCAGATGCGAGGGCAACTCTCATGAGGCTGATAAGTTCGAAGAGCTTAAGACCATGCTACAGTCCTGGAAGGCAGATCAGGATGTTATCCTTAATAAATTAGTTGCAGAAATCTTCGAATTAAAACAACAAAATCTTAAAATACAAAAGTCCAACTCTGATATCGAGAAATCCATGACGTTTATAAACTCCAATTACGAAGACATGAGATCTCGCCTTGACATACTTGAAAATAAATGTATAGAGTATGAAAACCGTCTTTGCAATAGTGTGGGCCAGAATAATGTTATTAACCTCGAATCTAGGATTGATTCTATGGAGCAACATGCTCGCCAGTGCAACTTGGAGATATGCAATTTACCCGATAAACGGAACGAAAATCTACCCGTAATTATGGAAGCTCTCGGTACTGCTGTTAATTATCCTATAACTCAAAATGATATTATATCTATTCATAGAGTTCCGCACGCCCAGCAACATGACAAGAAGCCTAAAAACATTATCGTGAAATTTAAGTCACGTATTATCCGGGATAATCTACTCAGCGCTTATCGGAAAATTAAAACTTTGAAGTCCGACCAACTACATGTATCTGGCGCCTCAGTTACAGTCTACTTAAATGAACATCTCACATTAAAAAATAAGACGTTATTTCGCAAATGTAGAGAGGTCGCCAGGAAAAACTCTTATAAGTATGTGTGGATTAAAAACGCTACGATACTTGTACGTGAACAGGATGGAGGTCCAGTCTTTGCGATACGCTCTGACGAAGACATTAAAAAAATTATTAAGCATGTTAATCCAAACGCTTAATGTACATATTGGTTATTTACATCTCTCTGTTAATTTAATTACTCTGACTATTATTCCTTTCATGTTGTTATGTAATTTAATATGTGCTGTTGCTGGATTTCTCCTACTCTTATGTTATTTTATTACCCTATGGAAATCCCTATGTCTTACACTAATTTTATCAGCATATGCTATGAACAACTCATCTGTCTATCTACCATCTTGTATTATCGTTTTCAATAATTTCTACATTGTTGTAATGAACTATGCAGTCACCCCGCTTTGTTCTAACATCTATATTGATTTAACAAATATCTTTAACGCACTCCTTATCGCACTGTGTCTCGAGTCACTTATAACACCCTTGTTCTGTTTAGTATGTATAAATGGCTTCTAATAACATCGTTTTTTATTACCAAAATTGCAGAGGGATTCGTACAAAGTTACACACACTATTTATGAACATAATGTCATGTTCCTATGACGTTATCATATTAACCGAAACTTGGCTTATTCCGACCATTGAAGATAATGAATTTATTGACAACCGTTACATTGTTTTTAGACAAGACCGCGATCGCTCCGCTACAAATAAACGCGAAGGTGGAGGAGTGTTAATAGCTATACTTCGCGCGCTGCGTCCTACTCTGGCATTTACCCATTTCCGTGTCGCTGAAATTGAGCAGATAATGGTTCAACTGCCAGCGACTCAAACTAACAAGCGACATATCATCTGCACTGCTTACATCCCACCTCGTACGCGTGAGGAATCATATTCTCAATACTTTAACATGTTACAGGAGGTCGCTAGTGATCCAAAATGTGACTCGCTGTTCCTAGTTGGGGATTACAACTTGCCCGACATTGTCTGGTCAGATCAGGGAAATCGTGTAGTGCCACAAGTTTCGACTTCGATTGGCCAGCTTCTGACGAGCTGCATGTCGCAATTCAATGGACTGCAGTACAATAACGTGAAAAATTGTCTTGGCAGAATACTTGATTTATTCATTTCTAATCAGGAATGTCAGGCCACGACCTGCATTCCTTTATTAATGCCCGATAGCCATCATCCACCATTTTGTATTACGACCTGCCTGAATACGCATTTTACCGCCATGACTAGACGTCCCATTCTTAAACACAATTATCATAAAGTAGACTTCAATGTCATCAATTCAGAGCTTAAAAGAATTAACTGGGAAAAATCCTTCGCTCATTTGTCCTCCGAACAAGCGGTAGATGTCTTCTACGACAAATTGTACGGTATCATTAAACAGCATGTACCATTAACCCAAACCCGTAGCTCACACTTTCCAATCTGGTTCTCACCTTCTCTCAGGCGTATTTCAAAAAAAAAAGAAAGCGCCTGGATAAAATGGAAAAAATATCACAATCTTTCAGATTATAACAACTTCTCCAATTATCGTCGGTTATTTCATCGCGAGTCAATTAAGTGTTATCACAATTATATAAGTTCAGTTGAGGATAACATACCTAAAAATATTAAAACCTTTTGGTCCTACATATCTAACAGAAAAAATAAGGCCAACCTTCCATCAACTATGCATTTTAAAAATGTCTCTTCCAACAATCCCAATATAATATGCAATCTATTCTCTACCTTCTTTAGTTCTGTTTACGAGCCTTCCACCATGGATTCAAATATATTGAAGCCATCAAATAGATATTTAGACATTTCAACCTGCATATCGGACATATTTCTTTCCAAAGAATCAGTACTGAGAGGTCTCAAATCGTTAGATATATCCAAAAGTGCTGGACCCGATGGCCTTCCACCTAAATTCTTTGTATCAACTGCACACAACATGTATTCAGCTTTGCATATGATTTTTAATAAGTGCTTACGCGAGGGCATTTTCCCTTCTATATGGAAAAAAGCCTTTATTACACCCATCTATAAAAGCGGTGCGAAGGGCGATGTCGAAAACTACCGCCCCATTTCGATACTCTCCACTCTACCTAAGCTGTTTGAGCGTCTTGTACACAACGCTTTATATCCTTCTCTTCATCATCTTATAATACCAGAACAACACGGGTTTGTTAAAAAACGGTCCACTGCGACTAATCTTATGATATTTACCAACAACCTTTTCGAGAGCATGGATCGTCGTATTCAAGTTGACGCTGTTTACACCGATTTTAAGAAGGCTTTCGACAAAGTGGACCACTCGTTACTTTTAGAAAAAATTGCCTTTAACGGTATTCGTGGTAATTTGCTCCGATGGTTCGCATCCTATGTAGTTAATAGAACTCAGAAAGTTGTCGTTAATGGTTTTGAATCCGACTGTATAATCGCTACATCTGGAGTTCCTCAAGGCTCCATATTGGGCCCCCTTCTCTTTATCATATTTATTAACGACATTAAACATTGTTTCCATAACTCAAATTTTCTTATGTACGCGGATGACATAAAAATATACAAAACTTGCAAAAACCACAACGACTGCATTCTTCTTCAAGATGACCTTAATAGATTACACACTTACTGTAAAAATAATAAATTACATCTTAATATACCTAAATGTCATGCAATATCATTTACAAAGAATAAAAATAAAATAATGTTCAATTATCTTTTAGATACTGAGCCCCTAAATAAAGCATACTTTGTACGCGATCTGGGAGTAATGCTAGATTCTAGCTTACACTTTGATTCGCACATAGATTATATAGTAAACAAAGCCTTTCGGTTGTATGGTTTCGTCATGAGATCTGCATGTGACTTTGTACGTCCCCATACTTATCTGCTTTTATATAAAACTTTAATTAGATCTCAACTCGAATACGCAGTCCCGATCTGGAATCCATTTTATAAGAAGTATACTGGTCGACTTGAAATAGTTCAGAAAAAGTTCTTACATTCTATGAACTATAAATGTCAGAATTCGAACATTTCTTACGCCCAATTGTTAAATCGATACAATATTTTAAGTTTGGAATCTAGACGCTTACTACTAGACGTCATGATGCTGCATGGTTTATGTAACAATAAGTTTGACTGTGCTGAAATTACTAATAAAATATGTTACAGAGTACCTAGAACTGTGATTAGACGTGGGGTACGCGTGCCTCAGTTGTTTCATACAGATACATGTAAAAGTAACGCCGGGGTACGAGTGCCGCTCCGTCGTCTTGTAGACACATACAACACACACTTTACAGATATAGACATATTCTCCCTCTCTAATCAAAAATTTAAGAAAACGGCCATTCACAAACTTTCCGCACAACTTTAATTTAAATTCCTAATTTTAACCGCGTAATATCTATTTACGATTCTGTTCGCTACTATGCGTCTTTCACTCTTTTTATTTAATTTGTGGGCAATGGTGTGGGTTGTATGTTTAGATATTCATTTGTTAAGATAAGTTTGTATATTCTTAACATGTAACCGTTTATTGTCCCAATAATAAAATAAAAAAAATCATTAATGGCTTATATAAGTCAATATACTTTGTATATGTCATAAAATATTCTTTTATTTTTATGTGTATATTATTTTCCTGTTATTATGAGGTGATTACAATGCAGGTGAATCATGTTTGTTTTGCAGTGCTGTTTTGTCGATAAGCTTTTTTATTGCTATTTTCCTGGGATTTATATCAAAGACTTTAATGTATACTACTAGACGGGCTGTTTAGAAGTAAAATTGCGTCACATAACGCAGCACGTAGTTTGACAGCTCACAGACAGGGAGCGCGATAGGGGTTCAAATGGAGAGTAAGCGAGATGTTATATTGAATTACGGTCAATTGACCGCAACTTAGTGGTACAATTTTTATGTACCGCGCAGCTTGTCTAGTAGTATACATTAAAGTCTTTGATATATATAAATATTTTTTTAAATTAGCCAGCTAACAACCAATGTTTATGGTTCACATATATGTCAACTAATGTCCATTTACATTTTATCCGCCAGATAACGCCTTTAATCGCCAACTTAGAAGATACGACATACACTCTTCTGATAGCATTTCTGATAGTAGTTTTCTATCTTACTGCCGTACTCAGATACTTACGTCATTTAACTTTAATTGTTACTTAGTCATTACTTAGATTTCTATTTCCAAACTCAGAGCCGGTTAATGCCTTATGGTCCGTTCTTGATTATAGAAAATGCTTTATGTTCAGTTAATAATAATAATACTAACCCTGTATTATATACGTCCCATTGCTGGGCACGGGCCTCCTCTACTGAATGAGAGGGGTTAGGCCCTTAGTCCACCACGCTGGCCTAATGCCGGTTGGCAGACTTCACATACCTTCGAAATTCTTATGAAGAACTTCTCAGGTATGCAGGTTTCCTCACGATGTTTCCTTCACCGTCAAAGCAAGTGACAATTAACAATTAATACACACATAACTTAGAAAAGTCAGAGGTGCATGCACTTGGGGCTGGTTTTGAACTTGCGACTTTCGTCTCGAAGGTCCATACCACTCCCCGCTGATTTAAGTAAATGTCTGCCATGCTCAGTTAAGTAAAGAAATAATCATAATTTAATACTAAGAAATAGCTAATGAATACTTAATCATAAGTGACGTGTCTGAAGTACGGCAGTTATATATTAATTTTAGTAGCATCTTATTGGGCATTGTAAGCCAATCTCTAAATTCATCCCCTTATCTTTATTCTGCCGGAACATCGCCGCCATTTTGTGACATCACAACATGGCCGACGGCTAATCCATTTCTGTAAGCATCGCAATAAATCTTTACTGCATAAAATTTGCATGCCAACAAAGAACAATTTATGCAGAGTTGGTCATAAACCAAATATAGTCATTTATATTTGAATACAGTGAAAATTACCGTAAAATCCTAACATGGCGGATGGTTAATTAATTCTGCTATAAGTTCCTTGTTCCCACGATTATAGGAGACGTTAAATTTATTCTAAAACATTTTCAGAACGTGACATTGTAGATAACGCAGAGGATAGGCGGGTGAGATGGAACTAGGGTTGCCACATTACTGTTAAAACAGTATTAATTAATGCTTACACACTGCTGCATGGCGACAGAAGTAGGCAAGCGGTGGTACCAATCCCGATGGCCTCTCGCATATGAGGGACGTACCACCTTGTTAACTGACAAAAAAATAATGGTTTGGTTCTCAATTCGACATGCATATTTGTTTTATTTTTTTGACTGGGTGATCTGATTTTAATGGTTATTTATTCATTTGAAAAGGTAGTTATTTAATATAGCTCATAGTCGGACCCATTTAAATTTCAAGAAATTCCATCATAAGGGTCAAATCTGAGATAAAAGATTACACAGAAAGATTACAAGATTTTGCACCGATTTTGATGATGATTCTTTAACTAATAAAATTACCAATGAAGTCGGTGCCTTCGACCAATTATTGACTATTAAATTGCAATAACATAAACACATTTTTTTTAAAATTACTTTTACTCTTTCTTGAGCCAGTCTTTACAAAGCACTGTTTATTTTCTTTCTCCGACCCTAATGTACTTTATTTCTTGTGCATAAAGTTGGCAATCCTAGATTGAACTGTCACGTTTATAAAGCTATCTGATGATGTACTGGCAGGATATTAAGTACTGGAATGGGCAGTGTCGCTCTTGAAAGTAATGGCGGGAAGTGCGACATCGATTGAAGATAAGCAAAGATGATTGAGCAGGTATGCCGTCGGTTGTAATAGTGTTTTAGTAAATGGGTTTATAGAAATATTTATGAGTGGTAGAGCCACGATGTAGAGGCTTTTGTCTACAGCATGAATGGGTCGGCTCGTCCGGATCGTTACCACTGTCTCACAGAAAACCGGCGTAAAGTAGCAGCTTGCTGCTGCGTTTCGTACGGTGAGTGATATATCCGGAGGCCCAAACCCCCTCCCCTTCCCAATTCCTTAATTATCCCTTTCCTATAAGGTCGGCAACACACCCATGATTCTTTTGGTATTGTGGGCGTACATGGGGGGTGGAGATCACTTACCATCAGGTGACTCATTTGCTCGTTTGCCGGCATGTGTCACAAAAAATTAGATAAAAATCCACCATAAATTATAAGTATTTATGTGTTTTTTTACTAGCACTGTGTTATACATGATCCACTGCTGGGCACGGGCCTTCTCTACTGAATGAGAGGGGTCAGGCCTAGGTGGACTAATCGACCACGCTGGACTAATGCAGGTTGGCAGACTTCACACACCTTCGAAATTCTTATTTATGAAGAACTTCTCAGGTATTCAGGTTTCCTAACGATGTTTCCTTCACCGTTAAAGCAAGCTATAATAATACTAGCCCAGTATTATATACGTCCCACTGCTGGGCACGGGCCTCCTCTACTGAATGAGAGGGGGGGGGGGGGGGTTAGGCCTCAGTCCACCACGCTGGCCTAATGCGGGTTGGCAGACTTCAAGCAACAGCAAGCTATAGTTAACAATTAAGACATACTTAACTTAGAAAAGTCAGAGGTGTGTGCTCTTGGGACTGGTTCTGAATCTGCGACTTACTCGTCTCGACAGTCCGTAGCACTCTTAGGTGTTTGGCGGTCTTAAATAAAAAATGGATAAACCACGGCAACTCGCATTATTATTATAATACATTTAATAGATATATAGTCAAAAAAAAAACAAATTAATTCAAATTATCTTCGCTAAATCAACATTAACATTAATCTCAAAGATACTTTCATAAGCTCACACCTGTATCCCCGAAAGGCTCGCAGAGGTGAAACTAGTACCCACAGTACGCTGAGCTTATTTCCGTCCCATTTGATTGAACGAGCCTATCACCATACCGGACACGAATTCCAACCCCATGCAAATTATGTGATTTTTCTTATCGAAATTTCAAACACAAATTGTAATTGTCCAACCTCGGATTAGAATCCGGAATCACGGTTTTTCAGCTTAAGTAGGCTTCTAAATCATATTAGGTAATATATTCTCAGTTCGAAGCAAAGTGTTAAAAAAAAAACACCGTGGGTTTTTGAAGTGTTTTTTAATTACACTTCACACCTTGTGTGTGTTAAATCAAATTTGGATATAAATCAAGAACAAGATGCATAACATCATCGTTAAACATTAATTATTGGAGCTATATTGAACGATAGTTAGAGGTTTAGGATATGTTGGGTTAGAGAACCAATCAAAAATCCATCACAACTTAAATTAGATCTGAAGGCTTCTTAAGTTAATTTCGAGGGGGATTAGGTTGGTGCTGTAAATGGAGCTATGCTAGTTTTATGATAATTTTTGAGGGTCCGTAGCCTAATGGCAAAAACGCACTCCTTAAAATTTTGTCATGTCTGCCTGTCCGTATGTCACAGCCATTTTACTCGGAGGCTACTAGCACTATATGGATGAAATTTGGATGGTACCTACGTATATTCTATGAACATATACAAAGATATAGTGATATTAAGAAAAAAAAACATTTTAAGGTGGCTCTCCAATCTCTAACTGAGAAATGTTTTTTTCCATTGCACATAGGCATGTATGCTATCATTGAATAGGTCATCAAAAATTATATAGAGTTTGCTAAATTACTTTTTATTTAAGTCATTAGTTTATGAGATATGCGTGTCCAAAGTCGTGAAAAATTGGGAATAGTTACGGAATCCTCTCTGCGCTTATCCAATTCGGGCTTGACCGGTTTTATTACTCCGTTAACAGTAAACACAAGTTGAGAAAATCCACTTACAGGTCTGCCAATTTCTGTTATAAAAATAAATGAACTTCTTCCATCGCTATCGCCTCGCTCTGGTTAGGAGGTAAGCCTTAATCACCAACAAGATATAATATGTTTTGAATACAATAATCCGGTGAATTATTCACGCCGTGCCCGAGGTGTCGTGATGATATCATTATTATACACACTACTAATAATAGTGTTTTGTTATTTACATACGCACTCACGCCTGTAATCCCCGAAGGGGTATGCAGAGGTGTAACCAGTACACCCATATTTCGCCGAGCGTATCTCCGTCCCTTATGTGATAGGGGGCGAGCCTATCGCCATACCGGGCACAAATTCCAGACTCCGGGCTGGTACTGAGTATTTCGTAATAGAAAAACCCAATACCACTTTACCCGACCCGGGGATCGAACCCGAGACCTCAGCGTTGGCCTCTACCGTAACGCATTACAACTGCGCCACCGAGGCAGTGTTTTGTTTTTTAGTTACTTATAATATCCTTATCAAGAACTTTCATGTTATTTATTTATTTATTTAAATCTTTATTGTACACCAGAACATACACAGTATGATAAAAAAAAAAAAAACAAAAAATACATACATAGGCACAATTGGCGGTCTTATCGCTCAAGGCAATGTCTTACAGACAACCATGGGATGGAGAAAAGAGAAAAAGGTAGTCAAAGGCGTACAATCAATAGAAAAAACTTAAAAATACATTTGAAATAAATACAAATATATATATAATAAACAGTGATAAAGTATGTACGTACAATCATAAATATACACTATATACATATAAAATATAATAGGTATAATATACGTTACTAATATAATAGAATATTAAATAAAACAATGTCACTCAATTGTTAAATAAATTATAACAGAAAGTGTTCCTTGACCATTTTTTTAAAAACTGCCAGAGATTGCGCACACCTTATGACAACTGGCAACGCATTCGACAACCTAGTCGCCTGTACAGTGAATGATTTATCCATAAATGTTGTGGAATGTGCCAGCATCTTTAGTTCTCCGATGATCGCAGGTACCTTGTATGCGTGTCATGAAGAAATTGGAAACGAGATTTGAGATAGGTAGGGGTAAGGGGATTAAACAGTATATTGTAAAGAAGAGAAAGAATGTGGGTATTCCGGCGAAGTCGTATAGGTAACCACTTGAGTTTAGCACGAAACTCAGAAACATGATGTTATATCTTATTTCTGCAAAAGTATGGCAAAAGTTATATGTGTGATATTGGGTACGTCAAGCTGACGCCTGTATCCCCGAAGGGGTAGGCAGAGGTAAAATTAGTGTGCCCACGGTGAGCCTATCGCCATACCGGGGACAATTTCCAATTCCAGACAATAGATGTGCGATTATTGATAACACGACCTGGCATTTGAAACCAGGACCTTA
The DNA here is from genome assembly GCA_905332985.1 of Mimas tiliae. NCBI lineage: Eukaryota > Metazoa > Arthropoda > Insecta > Lepidoptera > Sphingidae > Mimas > Mimas tiliae. The sequence goes on from HG995249.1 coordinate 3,376,225, forward strand.
CGCTTTTCAGTCTAAGTTCACTGCCACTAGACCATTAAGGTGAATCTGCCCATTCATGCTGTATATTTTGTAAACAGCATGAATGTATAAAATGTGGCTCTACCACTAGGTGGTAGGTCCCTCGTATGCAAGAGACCATCTGTCACTTAACACCTTATGTCACGGGGTGATAAACACAGTCCAGTGCAGTGTACTTCGGAATTCAAAATTCTGTGTAGTGTAGTTTTTGTTTATGGGCAGGCGTTGCGCTTACCATCAGGTGAGGGGCCTGCTCGTGACGTCATCCAAACTAATAAAACAAACTTGGAATGGCTTAGCTCTACCTTCATCTTTCTGTATTCGTATGTCCATAAATCCCCGCCTACCTAATCCGCATAGTTCACATCTGGCCGCGCCCTTATCCACTGCTATAATGATCTGCAGTTAATATTGTGCAACGAAGGGCGTTGGGCTGCCTCTAATCATTATTTTGTTAGATTGAGAAATTGTATGGTTGAGTCATAAGCGACGGTTAAGATAAATCAGTAATTATGTCTTGATTTGATCAAAATCTAAATATTTCTCGAATTCCGTCTAATTTAACTCTACCGCAAGTTCAGACGGCTGTTTCGCCAGAGAAGAATTGCATTATGCCGGGATAATATCAGCTGGCCAATTCTCGTAATTTTAAATGTTCATTAGCATTAAAAATGTAGTATTATACCGTTTTGGCTTCAGTCAACTTTTATTCTACATTCAATCTCATAACTTGTTTGACTTTTTTTTAAAAATAAGTTTTAAATTAGAACAACCCAATTTATAGCTATGAGGATAATTGTATTACAAAATAATGAAATTATAATAAGCTTTGTGGGTTGCATTCCGAAGTTTGTCAATCAACATTTTTAGCAAGGGGGGGGCGAGCACGAACAACTTACGAATAAGTATTCGAATCGAGAACGCTAGCTAGCATTTGTATGAAGGTTCAAAATTATCGTTTTCGATTTTTTTCGACTTTTCAATACGAATACTTTCTAGCAAGTTATTCGTGTTAGCGTATTCTCTTAATATTGGTATATTTAGGATTTCTGAGAAAGCATCATTGGGCACACTGAAGTAATAATGGTGCGATATAGTTATGGAAGGGTTGTTAAATGGTATAAAAACGGTTGTCGCCATAACTGGAGGTGCCCGTAGTCGGTCAGACAGTCTCCAATTCATTAAGATCAGTGGTCAGTCGATAGTCCAAGTGTTCATTACGCGGTAGCTGTGCTGGTTTACTACTCGGTCCTAGTTGTTTGAGTTATAATTAGAGAACGGTCTATAGTGAATCCTGAGGTTGTGGTATGTAAAGCAGTGATATTGTAAATGTAACCAATAAACTATGAGTTGAATTGATTATTGTCGTTTGGTATTAATAAAATAATACTCATCTCACGTAACTTCTAGCATTCGTGCTAGCCCCTCTGATATTTTACGCTGCGTTTGTAGTATTTTTCCGTAGTCGTGATTTAGTTTTTGCAATTTTTATTATAGGTATTGTATCTAAAGTAGCGGCACCGTACAATGTCAGTTAGGACAACTTGTGGAGCAGTGAGCACGAACAAGGCGTGGCCTTTGTGTTACGGCATTGAGTGCAGTAAACCGATTATTCATAGTGACTCAGCAAATCTTCGGTACTTTCAGAGACGCGCTGCATCGAGTACAGTAGTAGGTTGCGCCGCTTCCATGGGGCTTAGCATATTTATTTATTTAGTCGCAACAACATTGTAAACAGCAATATATTCTTAAGTATATACAAGAAAAAAAATCCAAACCCATGCCAAGTATTACAATAATTATATATTATCCTTGCAATATAAACAGCCTTCTACATAATTACATTTTGGGTATATTAACATCAAATGATTAAAAAAAAACATTATTATGTATATATGCACACGACTGCTTCGGTGGCGCAGTTGTAATGCGTACGCGTTACGATTGAGGCTAACGCTGAGGTCTCGGGTTCGATCCCCGGGTCGGGTAAAGTGGTATTGGGTTTTTCTATTACGAAATGCTCAGTATCGGCCCGGAGTCTGGAATTTGTGCCCGGTATCACATAGGCTCGCCCCCTATCACATTGTGAGACGGAGATACGCTCGGCGAAATGTGGGTGTACTGGTTAAACCTCTGCCTACCCCTTCGGGGATTACAGGCGTGAGTGCGTATAGTATATTTGTCGTCGATAGTTAGGTATATCTCTAGAGATATGTCGTGTTACATATCCTAAGACTGCTGGGCTCGGCTTGCGTTATCACGGGTCGTGTAACTACACCATTATCTTCTTCTTCTTCCATTTGCCCTTATCCCACACGCAGTGGGGTCGGCGCGACATGCTTTTAAGACATATTACAGAAAGATTTGGCTTTTAGATTTACGACCGGCCGCTTGCCTGAAGTCACCCCTCTGGAGAGAAAACACCCAGACCCGAAACAAATATTTGTGAATCACGAAGCTCGGTGCGGCAATTGAACCCGCGGCCTCTCGCTTCACAGCCGGTTACTCGCCCATTGTGCCACGGAGGCTGTGTAACTACATCATTATAATAGTGTTAAAACACATTGTAGCTGTAGTAGCACGTAATTATAGCGGTTTCTACAAGAATGAAATACGGCAATTGTTCTTTCATACGTATTTATCAATATTTACGGGTCTTCATAAGCGTGTATTCGTCATAAATAACATCGTACTGTGCCACTACTGTATAGTACGGGCTTATAGTCTATTCAACAGCCAAATGATACTGTAAATGCAACCTTGCAAATTTATCAATGAAGTGCTGGCTGCGAAATGATCGAATAATAAATCATTTATGAACTGTGGTAATTTTCCCATGGAGTCCAAGTGACCCTACCTAAACTTCGCACATAATTGGTATTTATCAGGTTATTTACTACTAGATCGATATAAACAAGCCATAAAAGTACAGTATAAAAACTATACAGTCTGTTAACGAAGGCGCATATTCGAGGTAATTGTGAGGTGTGAATGAATAGCAACAATGTTGTTTTACACAACTACATGAAGAGACGATCAGGTTGATGGTTAGCGTCACGTCTGACCACAAATAGTAGCGACACTTAGTACACCGTACTGTTAGAGAAAGGACCCTGTTTGTCTTAAAAAAAACACTTGATACACCACAAGTATAGTTTATTGGGAAAAACTAAAAACTGTTATAAACACACTAACGCTTCCAGATTTCTATGTTAACGGGTCGCTAAAGGAGCGAGTACCGCTAGTCGCGAATGCCAGGAACTAACTGCACTAAATGAAATGTAATTAATAATTATTATGCATTTCAAAATAACAATTCAACATTTTATATGCAGTAAACAATGAATATTATGGAATTCTGATGTTTCGATAATTACTTAGAAGTTAGGGTTGTAACAGTACGAAATGCAGTAGCACGTCGCCACCTTACGTCGGTTTTCTGTGAGACAGTCGTAACGACCCGGTCGAGCTGGCCCATTCGTGCTGACAAAACTGTCTACAGCGTGGCTCTACCACTCAACCAGTTTCATTATTGTTTTAGTTTACCACAGCGTAGACCCAAATGTCAACTATTTCAAAACCAAACGCGTTGACAGTCTATGACTTTAGACTATGATTCGACTGAATAAATTACACATTAGGATCAACAGGTACAAATGGCTGCATTGCTGATGCAGATTTATGCACGTGGTAAAATTGAATAAATAGATGCAGTTTTATTCTATTGTACCAGTGACATTTGTGAATAAATAGAGCGTCGTGGGTGTGACATGACAACGGTTGCTAAGTGACATTCCTTAACAATGTATGGGGATGTTGATCCAGTCTGGGAATGTGGTATATTATGGGTATATTACAGCATCTAACAGATACAACACGTATGTGTGGTATCGTGAACAATTTTTATACCCAAAATTCGATTGTTGTAATGCGTACGCGTTACGACTGAGGCTGTCGCTGAGGTCTCGGGTTCGATCCCCGTGTCGGCTAAAAGTGATATTGGGTTTTTCTATTACGAATTGCTCAGTATCAGTATATGTTTGCTAAGTATGTATGTATGTATAAAATTGGATTTGGATAGCGATTATCGTATTCAAACAGTGGCAACCTTGTTTTTACCCTACAGTCACACTCATAGTCTTGACTTCACACTGAGTTAACCTGAATCGTGGATATCAGAAACTACGAGGGACTTGCGGTCCCACAACAACCAGACTCAAAACAAATATTGGTGGATCACACAAAAATTTGTCTCGGTGCGGGAATTGAACCCACGGCCTCTCGTTTCACGCAACCGAGTTTGACGGCTATCAAACTCGGTTGAGCATATTCTTGCTGTAAATAAAACTGCCTACAGCGTAGTAGCACTTAAAAAGTCATCATGTACCATATATTTGCTTACAAAATGTCCAGCCTCAAACAGAAATCCTTACCATTATCGAGTAACTGTTTTTTGCGTGATCAGGAGGCCAATTCTCGTAATTTAAAATGTTCAAAATATCATTCCGATCTAGTTTCAGCGTCAAGAAAGTTGTAAATGGCATTGTCTTAAACCAATAATCAACGTCAAATGCACCTAGCATTAGCAGTAGCATTATACCGTTTTGGCTTCAGTCAACTTTTATTCTACATTCAATCTCACTACGATCTATGTTCACATTTGACGTTGATTATTGGTTTAAGAGAATGCCATTTGCAACTTTCTTGACGCTGAGACTAGATCGGAATGATATTTTGAACATTTTAAATTACGAGAATTGGCCTTCAGGAATCGCCAACTGTTCGCAGTAATATCCCTTAATGTAGGTTTACGATAACTAGGTGCCGCTCGCGTACCCTGCAATAATCAGATACCTATACTACCAACTAATTTACTACGTATTTTATGGTCCTACATACTGACACATTCGGGATTGTTAACGCTAAATAAATGAGTGTTGGAATGGGGATTTGGGGGATATTGGACTTGGTATTTTTTAGTTTTATTTATACATTATGTTTTTATTGTAGAGACCGGCAAACCTGGTGGTATGTGATCTCCACCGCCCATGAATATTTATAATACCAGTAGAATCATATACGCATTGCCGACTTTAAAGGAAAGGGATAAATAAGGAATTGGGAAGGGGAGAATGGATTTGGACATCCGCATTCATTTACCCTACGAAGTTATATGCAGGTCATGCATGTTGATCTAATCAGTAGGTGACATTTCTATGATGGTTAATAAAATAAATTGAGCGGCTCTATTTCCAATTAAACATTGTAAAACTTTTATACTCTCAATAATAATTATGAACTAGTATTGAAAAGAGCAACTCTAGCGGTAGTTCTTCTGTAGCGAGAAACTTTCTGTAAAACTGTAAAACTTTCTACAGCGTGGCTCATTAACATACTATTCCATGTTGTCGCAAAAAATATACTTTTAAGGTTAATTAAGGAGAACCTGTTATTAACCTATTTTTTTTAAATGTACGAAATTTATCTTTTCTGTATCACTGTTGGTTTTCTAAATAAATAAAAAAATATTTCAATTTATTTTTAGAATTAAAATATTTTAAGCGCCTGTACCCCCATTCTCCCCACAGCGTGGTAAATGGTCTTAGACCCTTTCTAAACTGCTCACTAACAGCGCCGATACGATCGCAACATAGATCAGCTATCAGTACGAATGAACATGGATCCTAATTAAAACTTCCGACTCACGTGTCTGTCTGGCTGTGTGCCGCCCAGGTGGTAGCGAACGGTAACTAACTATACAGAATAGTTAGGAGTAATTAGTTTTTGAGAAATCTCGAACCTTAATTATAACTATATATACTTTAAGTCGTTTTGGATCCGGTGGTAGTTTTAAAACACGTGCCGTTTCGGTAAATGCCTGTGGCCCATATCAACTCATACTCATAATATTTAATAATTCTGGACGTTTCCAAGGTACAAATATTGTTACTAATGTAAAATGAAAAGACAAATACTTAAATACTCCTTAAATAAGACTGCCTCAGTGGCGCAGTTGTAATGCGTACGCGTTACGATTGGGGCCAACGCTGAGGTCTCGGGTTCGATCCCCGGTTCGGGTAAAGTGGTATTGGGTTTTTCTATTACGGAATGCTCAGTATCAGCCCGGAGTCTGGAATTTGTGCCCGGTATGACGATAGGCTCGCCCCCTATCACATCGTGGGACGGAGATACGCTCGGCGAAATGTGGGTGTAATGGTTACACCTCTGCCTACACCTTCAGGGATTACAGGCGTGAGTGCATATGTATATATATATATATGTAAACTTAAATAATTTAGTGTCATTAATAAACTATTTCATTTCATGGCATTTCAAAGTCTTACAGGAAGGTGTGGTCAAATTTAAGCAACGTATAGTGTACGATATATGTGTTTCATCCCACATAGTACCAAATCCAGGGCCGGCTCGACCGAGTCGTTACCACTATCTCACAAAAAACCGACGTAAAGTAGCAGCTTGCTGCTGCGTTTCGTACGGTGAGTGAGATATCCAGAGGCTCAAATCCCCCTCCCGTTTCCAATTCCTTAATTATCCCTTTCCTTTAAGGTCGGCAACGCGCCTATCGCTCTTTTGGTATTGTGGGCGTACATAGGCGGTGGAGATCACTTACCATTAGGTGACCCACTTGCTCGTTTGTCGGCCTGTGCAATAAAAAGAAATCCTTTCTGTTACACGCATAAACAACCTCCTTTTTAGTACGGTTCAAATGCCATTGCAACTTGCAGTTATGTGGCCGCTGAATTTGGAAGTCAAAATGTAAGGTAACGGTGTTTAATGTTTACGCTATGTTGTTTTTTTTTATTAGCTAGAATGACGAGACGAGCAGGTCGCTCGCCTGATGGTAAGAGCCATGCCTGCTCATAAACAGAAGCAACGCCACACAGAACTTTGAATTACAAAGCACTGCATGCCACTGGACAGCGATTACCCCGATACATAAGATGTTAGGTCACATAATGCCCAGCAATTTCACTGGCCTCAATGTCTTTCAAACCGGAACACACACTGTTGCATGGCGGCAGAAATAGACAAAGCGGTGGTACCTACCCAGATGGCCTCTCGCATACCAGAAACCTATCAAGTACCATATTTTTATTCTTACACATTATTGTGAGGATACACAAAATGTTGAAACACCGTCAAGTTTCATGCGTCCTTCGTGCTTCGCTGCATCCAGTGTGTAATGAAAAGACAATGTATTCGAAACAAAAGGCAAAAATTGCTAATATGTAGTTGAATATGGATAGAAATTAAAATGTGAAGAAATTATCATCATCATCAGCCACAAGACGTCCACTGCTGAACATAGGCCTCCCCTAATGCCTTCCAGGCCGACCTGTTGGAAGCGGCCTGCGCAACAGAGGACGTCCACCTACAAGATGGACCGACGACCTGACAGGGTTGCAGGAAGCCGATGGATGCAGGCCGCTTCCAATTAAAGTATATACATACTAGCTGTTGCCCGCGGCTCCGCCCGCGTGAATGCCTATTTCCAGGATTAAAGTAGCCTAGTGGGCGCCCCCGGTGAGAAACGCGCTTGACAACTATTAAAAAATAAAAACAAAAAAAATTGTCTAAAAAAATTTTTTTTTTTTTGGGTCTGGACCACCCTTAACATTTAGGGGGATGAAAAATAGATGTTGGCCGATTCTCAGACCTACCCGATAAGCACACAAAATTTCATACAAATCGGTCCAGCCGTTTCGGAGGAGTATGGGAAGGAACATTGTGACACGAGAATTTTATATATAAGATTACCTAAAAAAGCAAAAGCAGCGATAGCTCAGTGGGGAGTGGTACTATTTCGAAATAGAAAAACCCAATATCACTTCTTACCCGACCCGGGTATTAAACCTGAGACAACACAGCGTCTTACAGCGTACGCATTACAACTCCGCCACCAAGGCAGATTTTATTTAAAGCTTGTATTATTTTTATCCGCTGCGTTTTAGGTATATAGGTTTTATATTAGCCATGTCCCACTGCTGGGCACGGGCCTCCTCTACTGAATGAGAGGGGTCAGACCTTAGTCCACCACGCTGGCCCAATGCGGGCTGGCACACTTCATATACCTTCGCAATTCTTATGAAGAACTTCTCAGGTGTGCAGATTTCCTCACGATGTTTCCTTCACTGTTAACGCAAGCGATAATTAACAATTAATACACACATAACTTAGAAAAGTCTGAGGTATGTGCTCTTGGGATTGGTTTCGAACCTGCGACTTTCGTCTCGACAGTCCGTACCACTCTCCACTAAGCTATCGTTTTATCTCTACAATTTAACTAAAAGTTGTATAGGCTAATCCACAATCATTAAGAATTCCCGCATCAATTAAATCTGAGCTTGCATCACAACCATTTCCTGTGTTTGGATCATTACAAGCGGTTTATTTGTTACTACCATCGATTATGTACCATTGAACTAATGACGTCACGTGTTGGTTTGTGTAGTTTTTGTACTGGCTAGTTAAGCAACTTTACGTGAGATTATAAAGAAATACTTTATGCATTTATTGAAAAAGATGAGGGCAATGGTTATTGTGTTCTAGATTATACTAGAATACAACTAACTTGGTGTTTCCCTCGGTGGCACAGTTGTAATGCATTCGCGGTATGACTGCTAAGCTGAGATCTCGGGTTCGATCCCCGGGTCGGGTAAAAGTGGTATTGGGTTTTTCTATCACGAAATGCTTAGTATCGTCCCGGAGTCTGGAATTGTGCCCGGTTGGGCACTATTTGATTGGTACTATTTGGTTTGGTTTCCCTATCACTTCATGGGATGGAATAAGCTCGGCGAAGTGTGAAGTTTACCATTTTCCCTCATAGTCCTCCAGTAAATTTGGGACTATCCTCGTGGTAAACCTTATTTAACACAAAAATAATCATCAAAACTCACGAGAATTTAGCATAGCAAACGTTAAAAAAGCAGAATACTTACAGACGTATTACTACCCTTTTGAAATCGGTTGATAATTCTAATGGGGCATCATTATGATAGCAAATCTAATGTCATTGTACTTACAAAAAATAATAAAAACAAAGATAATCTTATTTATATGACCCAGAATAACCTTTAAAAGGATCCATAATATAACGCTTATTAAGTTTATGCCCATAAACGGCAAGGAATTTAAGTACCAAGGTAAATTAATGAGTTAAGGAAAAAATGCATTTAAGTCTGTAAATTGTAAAAACCTTCGTGTGACATTTTTAAGCATTTATTCACTGCTAAAAATAGAACTGCGTCAGTATTGCGTCAATAAATGGCTGTGGTAAAGGCGTGCTGTGATATTTTTTGTTCAATAAATCATTATTTGTAAACAACTTTTTATAAGTATGTAAGATTATTTTGAATGTAAGCGATAGTCGCAAATTCTGTAGCATATTGCGTTGAAGACAAAGTAAGTACCAGGCATTCAGAACGCCTTGATAACAACTGTATCAAATCTGTTGAATCTGATTTCTTTTCGTATATCACATTCTATGACTCCTCAATAGCGTGTAAGTTATATATTTAATATATATTATCACACATTTACGTTTCGATGGTATATAGAAGTATAGTTTCTGACTGACTGCCTTTTTTTAATTTTACTCTTGTCTTCATCTATAGTTGCCTGTAAGAGATTGCCCTGAGCCATAAGACCACTAATTGTACTTTATTTATTGTGTAATGTTTCATATGCACTCATAGTTTTTAATAAAGAATAGTGGAAAACTAAAATAAAAATAAAATATAGACCCTAATCCAGGGTCGATAATGATTATGGCAAACCTGATGATCAACTCAGCATGGACCAAATGAACGAAGACGAGGAAGGAAAATAAGAAAGTACCTACTCAACAGATTTTTAATTTTCGATCAATATTATTGTTTTTTTAAAGCATCCATGGCGTTTATGGATTTAAAGTACAGACCATGTCTGACATACTCATGCAATACATAAATCATAGATATTTCCAATCCTATTACTGGTCTGGTAGCAAAATTCTATATTAATGATCTGTAGTGAGACAAAGCGATCATCGACCTCGAGAAGGGTCTCCACCTGCGCTAAACAGAGCGGATCGCAGTTAGCAAGATAACGGCGTCGAATGATAAACTGCCGCGGGTCCGAGCCCCCGGCCTCACGCCCGAGTGTCTGCTGTTGTATGATTTATTTTTTAGTATTCGTTAGGGAGCTGCGGAAACGTGTATGCTCCGAGAAGTTGAGAAGAAAAAATTGATCTAAAAATGTGGTACTGGAGATGAATGTTAGAAATATCATGGACAAAATTTCGCATAAATGTCTTAATACTCCAAGAACTCAACATCAAGCAGCGTCTATTTGTTTTGGTTACATCTCGGCTCCTCCAATTTTTCAGGTACGTGTCTAGGCGAGATGGCAGCTCTATAGACCGGTTGGTCGTACAAGGCAGAGTAGAGGGCACCAGGCCCCAAGGAAGATATAGAGGAAGATCGCCCGGACCAACCAAATTAAATCAGTCATTGGTGGTCCCTAACATGAGTGTACCAGAATGACTACCAACCGGGAATGATGGCGAGACGTCGTGAGGCGAGCCACATCAGCCCATACCACTATTACATGATGACTACAACTACTCTGTCAATAGGTGATATGACTAAGAAAAAGGGAGTCTAGTCTTTATGTGTATGTGTCTCGTACGGTGAGTGAGATATCTGGAGGTCCAAATCTTCTCCCCTTCCCATTCCCTTAATTATCCCTTTAATTAAGGTCGCCATCGCGCCCATAATTCTTTTGGAACTCTGGGCGTACATGGGCAGTGGAGATCACTTACCATCAGTTGCTCGTTTGCCGGCCTATGGTATAAAAAATATATCGAAAGTCGAAAATATGTAAGTGTAAAAATTAGACACTTCTGATATTTCTATAATACTTATATAGAGTATATTAGTTTGCATCGGTTTTTCAAAGTCATCATAGTATTCAATATATTCTAATATGTGACTTAATTAGACTATATATGTATATTATTGTTGAATTCTATTAATAAACTTAAACCGACGTATATTATTTCCCATTATGTAAGCAGAGGTGTAACGAGAACTGTAATATTTCCTCAATTATTAAGCAACAGTGTGCTATCGACGTCTAACGTTAAAACGAATATCTCAAAGAAATTTTATTTCATTTAAAGGCCGACTGCCTCGGTGGTGCAGTTGTAATGCGTACGCGTTACGACTGAGGCTGTCGTTGAGGTCTCGGGTTCGATCCCGGGTCGGGTAAAAGTGATGTTGGTATTTTTCTATTTTCGAAATGCTCAGTATCAGCCCGGAGTCTGGAATTTGTGCCCGGTATGGTGATACCATATCGCCCCCTATCACATTATGGGACGGAGATACGTTTGGCGAAATGTGGGTGTACTGGTTACACCTCTGCCTACCCCTTCGGGGATTACAGGCGTAAGTGTGTATGTATATGTGAATTGGCTTCCTATACAGTTTAAGTTTATGTCTCGATGTGACGATGTGTACACGGCAGTGCCTTGCAGTACTTTATAATGAAAGTTTTGGGTGGTATTGTAACTGTTTATGGGCAGGCGTGGCACTTACCACCAGGCGAGCAACCTGCTCGTAATTCAGGAGAATAAAATACAAAGTATAAACAAACATAAGACGATAGTAAAGCGAGACGAGACGACAGTTAGCAAGTCCGTTTGTGAATGGAAGCTCAGAGAACCCGTTAATTAGTTACATTTCCGATCGAAAACCGTCGTGTATCGTCCATACGAATTCATTAGCTGTTAATTATATGCGCAGTGTGAAAACGCCCTTGCATTCCATCGCGTGGGAACACTTTAGTGGCCTTTGTGATGAGCGGAAGCGTTTACAATGGGCGTGAGTCATGAGCGGAAGCGGTTAAGTACACAACGGATGTGTAATGTGTTAAAAGCTTGGCGAGGTTGTTGCAGTTTTGTCATATTCAATTATAATGTATCCTTTTTAGTGTAGTTGCATATCCTATGACTAATATTTACGAAGGTTAGTGAATATCATATATACATACATAGACTCACGCCTGTTTCCCATAGGGGTTGGCAGAGACAACGGATTTCCACTTGCTACGATCCTTGCATACTTCTTTGGCCTCATTCACTCTCATTAAATTTTTCACACATGCACGTCGGTTTAGGGTACTCCTAACCTGGCCTTTCTCGAGAATATCTCCAACTTGATCTATGAAAGTTCGCCGAGGGCTTCCCCTCCCAACTGTACCATTCACACAATAAAGTGAATATCAAAAAGGCAATAATGATAGCAACTAATGAGAGCTATCTTGGTGTAGATTTATTATTGTATTTGAGAGGCTTTGAACTTATCAGGTCATTAATTTTCAGCTGTTTAGGTTGGATATTTTTTAATATACTGCCTCGGTGGCGCAATCGTTATGCGTACGCGGCACGACTGCTGTGCTGAGGTCTCGGGTTCGATCCCCGGGTCGGGTAAAGTGACATTAGGTTTTTCTACCATGAAATGCTTAGTATCAACCCGGAGTCTGGAATTGTGCCCGGTATGGCGATAGGCTCGCCGCCTATCACATTATGGAATTAAAATAATCTCGGCGAAATGTGGGTCTACTATGGTTGTGTGGGTATGTAGTTACATCTCTGCCTGCCCCTTCGGGGGGTACAGGCGTGAGTGCATATGTATATGTATTTTTTATTGTCCATTTAGACTGAAACGCGTGCGACCTACCTGATGGTAAGCGGTCACCGCCGCCCATGCACTTCTACAATGACAGTCACGTCAATGCCTAACGTATTATAATGATGACATCAGCACAAATTTTCAGTTGGGACCTCTCGTATGCAATTTAAAATCTCACAAATAAAGCCATTCTTGATGTACTCGTAGTTTTTGTTTTGAAACCATTAATCATAATCATTTTATTGCAAGGATTTAAACAGTATTGTAATATTGTCACAAATATGAATGAAATTGTGTTTAACTAGTCAATGATCAAGTAATAAATCTGAATAAGACAACCATTGAAATATTTAATCAAGTGAATGGCTTAAGAGCCATTCGCCGGTCGGTGTTGCGATTTTGGACTTCGATAAAATTAATTAGATATTTATCGATTATGCTGCGGTAACTGAAATAATTGTTCAACTAAACTGGTTATACCAACTAGTATCTATAAAGCTGTATATGTTCTAGCGATAGAATCGATGTCGTTTTGGTTCCGGATGAATAAGATTTGTTTGTTCCCTTTGAAAGCTAGTATAGGATGATGAAGCCGACTGAAGGACTGGCCACAATTCTTCATCTCTGAAGCATAACGGCGTAAGTCATATATAATTTATGTATGATTTTACGTTGGTACGCTTCTGAGGTATTTTGATCAGCAGCCAGTTCATCACACTTAAATTACTTCTACATTAGTAAAACATGTAAGGCCACTGAGTAAATTAAAATGAAATTATATTTAGTTTTGGTTCTGTATCAATCTACAATGTACGTCAGTTCTGTCAAATTAAAATTAGTTTAAGTCTTAATTTTTTATTTCGTCACCAGGAATTTTAACGGAATAAACTATATATAATTTTAAGGTAAGGTTTTTTAAGTTAGTTGGTAACATCATAAATGACACCTAATGAAATAATTATTTAGAACAAATTATTATTTTTATAATATTGTGTTAAGTAGTGGATTACTTAATGGTGTTTATAATAAATAAAATAAACACAATTTTTCTGAGTCTCTACTGAAATTAATATATCCATGATTTAGGAACATAACACTATATAATTTGTATTATTATGACTTATTCTAAATAGTATCTACGTATTAACATGACGACATAATTTTATCGATTGTTGACACTTTTACGCGAGTTATTGGTCTTCAATAGTTATCTCTCTCGTACGCATGTCGTGTTGCATATAGTCCCCTAGAGATGAAATATGGTAGCTCGTTGGTTGGCGGAAACTATAATGGCTGATAAAACAACTACGATTAAATCTAATACTCGTATCTTATACATATTATTATATTTATGGTCGTATAAATAAAATCTACAGTTACCTTATTAATTACGAAGAATGCAGATATGAAATATGCTACTACGTTAATAGCGTAAATATCAAAGCAATAAATCGCTGTCTCTCGTGACTTAGTTATGAGTTTTTATTGGCAGACTTTCCGACGGTTTATGATATATTATCTACTAACGAACTACCGATGGTGTATTGGACCAATTAAATATTTCATATTTTTTATAATTATATAACGGTTATGTAATTTTTCTTATTACATTTAAATAAGGACTCAAGCTTCGATAAGTCGAAGCTATTAAAACAGCGGTTATAGGGCTCGATTGTAAAAATCGCCCGGTTTTGAATACAGTGTGCGAGGTGCGAGATTTTCTTCGCATTTGATTCCGATAACGTTGACTGCGATTTGTATAGAATTAATTCGGCGACATTTAGTATCAATTCAAGTCAAGTGTTTTAATTCTATACACATCTAAAATTAAAATTTTAGACCTAGAGAGATCGTAGAGATCAATGCTAAAAGTTATGTACTTTAAATCGTATAAGTTTTTAATTGTATATATCATCAAATCAGATGACAAGAAACGTAACACAAGGAAAAAAATACCTCCAAAACTCTGTGCAAGGGGGCGGGGCCTTAAAAGACTGTGCATAATAATCTCTAGTTGACACTTGATACGTCTAATTTTTGCGCCGAACGTCGTATCTAGATCTAGAAATTTAATATTTAGACATTAACTTTTATGAAATAAAGTTGATTTTGAAAGTTCATTAATTTTAGTTGCGTGTATGAGTGGTACGTGTGATTTTACCAACTAAATAAAATAATACTGACTGCCTCGGTGGAGCAGTAGTAATGTGTCCGCGTTACGATTGAGGCTAACGCTGAGGTCTCGGGTTCGATCCCCGGGTCGGGTAAAGTGGTATTGGGTTTTTCTATTACGAAATACTCAGTATCAGCCCGGTGTCGGAGCGTATCTCCGTCCCTTATGTGATAGGGGGCGAGCCTATTGCCATACCGGGCACAAATTCCAGACTCCGGGCTGATACTGAGCATTTCGTAATATTATGTCAGCGATTATCACACAACACCTCAAAGAAAGAGCGTAAAATCACACTAAACATTATACTTATCTATATTGATCGATTATGATATATATACCTAACGATAATAATCAAGATCGGGCTTGATCTAAAAGAGTTGATTCATATAAAATAATTATAAAAATTTATCAATTCATCAATTGGTATAGGATAGATAAATCATTTTTTTTTTGTTACACCCAACAAGCACACTCATAGTCCTGACCCCACACTAGGTAAACCTGTGTCGTGGGTATCAGGAACTACGCGGGACTTGCGGACCCGATACAAATATTTGTGGATCACACAAACATTTAACTCGGTGCGGGAATCGAACCCACGGCCTCTCGCTTCGCAGCCGGCTACTCGCCCGCTGCGTCACGGAGGCTGTGTATGTTTTGTAGTTTTTACGACCGGCCGTCTGCCTGACGTCAACTCCTCTGGGGAGAAAACACCCATACCCGAAACAAATAATAATAATAATGTTTATTAAGCAAAAGGTGTACAATTTTGCCTTAAAAGGAATACAATCAACTTATAATAACTATCATATTAAATTTATGGCAATATTAAACAGTGGGATCCAAACTAAGCATATGCTTGTATCTTGGGGCCCAGAGTTGCGACTTATACAATGACATGATAATTTTATTGAACTTAACACTTTGGCAAAGAATTAATAAGAGATAAAAAATATATATAAATTAGTGTTAACTTTTATATATAATTTGATTAGTTTGAAAGACGAAACGTACAGGTCGCTCGCCTGATGGTAAGCGCCACTCCTGCCCAACACAGAAAACAGAAACAACACCACACAGAACTTTAAATACAAAGCACTGCGCTTGCCACCCCGAGACATGAGGTGTTAAGTCCCCTAATGCCCGGTAATCTAACTAATCAGTTAGCTATCCACAGTTTGATTATAACCTTACTAGCTTTTGCTCGCGGCTCCGCCCGCATGACCTTTCCAGGATAAAAAATAGCTTATGTCCTAATTCAGCTCATGGTCTATCTGTGTGCCATACAAAACCGTTCACCTGTTAAGTAGTGACTGACTAACAAATATCCAAATTCACAAACTCACAAACATCCAAACTGTCACATTTAAAATAGTAGTAGGATTCTGCCAGGATCCGCCTTCCAACAGACGCTTCCACTTCGCCCGTATCGAGCATTCTCGGTAATGAGACCATTCACTCATGTATAATAATAATAATACTAGCCCTGTATTATATACGTCCAACTGCTGGGCACGGGCAAGCTAATGATTCCCTATTTTATTTATTTATTTATTTATTTATAATGCTTTATTGTACATTAGACACATATTTAAACTAGAAAGACAGTTAACATTTAAACATAGTACAATTGGCGGCCTTATCGCTCAGGGCAATTTCTTACAGGCAACCATAGGATGGAGTTAAGGTACGAATAAGAGAGGGTTGTCTAAGAGTACATGAAATATACAGTTTACAATAAGAATATATATAAATACCATATTACATCATACACATATACATACATATAATTATTAAATTATTATAGTGAATAATAATAGTCATCAATACCGTAACACATATTAGTGAGAGAGATAGTGATCTTTCACCATCTTTTTAAAGATAGCCAGTGATGGGGCGCGCTTTATTTCAATCGGCAATGCATTCCACAACCGTGTCGCCTGAACCGTAAAGGACTTGTCCATAAAAGAGGTGGAATGCGCCGGCATCTTCAGTCTCAAGTTCTCTGATGATCTGAGGGTTCTAGGGTGCGTGTCTTGCAGAAATTTAAAGCGAGATTTGAGATAACAAGGAGTGAGAGGATAGAAAAGAATGTTGTACAGAAAAGAAAGAATGTGAGCATTCCGGCGAAGCCGTATGGGTAGCCACTTGAGCTTAGTACGAAACTCTGAAACATGATCATATTTACGGAGTCCAAATATGAATCTTATGCAAAAGTTTTGGAGACGCTCAAGTTTATCTAATTGTTGTTCAGTGATATCTAGATAGCTGACATCTGCATAATCAAGGATAGGAAGAAGAAGGGATTGTGCAAGCGAAATCTTGGTGGTGGTTGGTAGAAAATTGCGTAATCTTCGCAAAGACCCAGCTGAGGCGAACATTTTCCGACTCACTTCCTGAAGCTGTGGGCCCCAGGTGAGAGATTTGTCCAAGTATAAGCCAAGATTTTTAACTGAACCACTATATGGAATACTAGTGCCATCACAGGTTAAAGGTGGTATAAGAGAGACGTTTAATTTCGATGTCATCCTGGGGCTGCCAATAATTATGCCCTGGGTTTTTGATGGATTGACGGTCAATCCATGTGCCTTACTCCACTCGCAATTTTTTTCCATGTCTGAGTTAATCGCATTCACAGCTTCCGTCAACTTGTCAAGTGGTGCCTGGGAGTAGATTTGGAGATCATCAGCATATAGGTGGTAGGTACAACAAAGTTTATGGGAAATTGAATTGATGAAAACCGAGAAGAGAAGAGGGGATAGAACGCCGCCCTGCGGTACTCCGGCAGAAGTTGTGCAATAAGAGGAGTTTTTGTCCTCAATGCAAATGCGCTGCCGGCGCCCAGACAGGTAACTACGAAACCACGCTATTACTGTTGGAGATATGTTAAGCGAACGCAGTACACTTAGCAAGACGTCAAAATCAACGGTGTTGAACGCATTGCTGAAGTCAAGGAGAGCTAAGACTGTCAGCTTACCTTCCTCCATGCCGGATCTAATGTCGTCCGTAATATGAACCAGGGAAGTAGTTGTGCTGTGGCCAGGACGGAAACCAGATTGGAGAGGATTGAGGAGTTCATTTTTAGAGAGAAATTCAGTAAGTTGAGAGTGGACTAGGCGTTCGAGAACTTTAGAGAGAAATGGTAAGATCGATATAGGTCGGAAATCGGAGAAGGACGAGGGATTTGATTTTTTGGGAATGGGAGTAATTTGCGCTTCTTTACAGGCCATTGGAAAGATCCCATTGGATATGGAGTGGTTTAGGATATGAGAAATAATGGGGAGGATTTGATCAAGGATGGGAAGGATCATATTACGGCCAACACAGTCGCTTCCAACCGCATTTGATGAAATCGCCATAATGCTTCTCTTAACATCACAATCAGCAAATGGTAAAAAGTGTAATGGAGAACAATCGGGAGACTGGAGGGATGAAAGATGCTTTATTGTGTTTTCTTTAGTAGTCCTATCAAATTTGGACGGAGAGGAGAAATGTTGGTTTAAGGAATTTAAATCTATGTTTTTCGGAAAAGAGTCTTGACGAGGATTCCCAACTCCCAGTGATTTAAGAAATTTCCAGACTTTGACTGGATCTCCGTTATCAACTGAACTATGAATATGTCGGCGTTGAGCATACCTACACACCTTTTTGCAGTGATTCCTAATAGCTACATATTTTTCCAAATTACTGTCGCTTGGCCGAGACTTATATTTGGACTTTGCCACTGCCTTTTTGAGAAGGAGAGCTTTGATATCGTCAGTAAGCCAAGGTGACGGTAGATGTTTCATTCTGATCGACCGAATTGGAGCATGCACATCATAGAGCTTGGTTAACACACGATTGAAGATGGTAACTTTATTGTCAACACAATCAGAGCCAATGACCGTACTCCAGTCAATGTTTTCAGCATCTTTGCGAAGATTATCAATATTCATACCACGGAAATTTCGCTGCAGACGAAATTTGGGTGAGGCTTTGGGTGGACGAATACAATAGGATAGGAACAGTAAGTCATGATAGGAGAAGTCTACTGCAGAACATTGACCATATTTGGTTACCCGATTTGGAGAAGAAACAAAGATAAGGTCAAGAAGAGAAGGGGTGCAATTGGGAAAATGGTGGGTGGCAGAGAGTGGAAGAATCGAGAGGTTGCAAGATTGAACTGTAGTCTGAAGGGAGGAAGAACGAGAGTCGTTCTTAAGGAGACAGGTATTAAAGTCACCCATGATTATGCTTTGACTGTACGAGGGAACCAAGCTTTCAAGAAGGAGTTCAAAGGATGAAAAGAAGTCAATTCGTAGCGAAGGACAGTAGTAGACGCCGAGCAGAACATTGGTATGCAAAAGTTCCACCTCTACAAAAATATGTTCACCAGCATTTGGGGGTGGAGGCTGCGGCGACATACTTATAACCGTGTATGTGAGTGCGGAGGTAAATGGCGACGCCACCTCCACCACCCACTGAGCGATCATTCCTTATGAGATGGAAACCAGGAAGAGAATATGAGGAAGAAGGTAGACAAGGCTTCAGCCAAGATTCAGATACAAGGATAGCATGAATATTAGTACAGTCAAATGTAGCCAGCATATCTGGGAAATGGGCCGGAATACTCTGAGCATTTATGTGAATGACATTAAAATTCCTAGGAACATCAGAGAATTGAGAGGAAAGAGTTTCAGCAGGTGAAGGAATACTTTCAAAACTCTCATCACTACTTAGTGAGAAAAAATCATCACTATCACTACCAAGACTTTGCGACGACATTGAGAATAATACTAAATTTACTATAATAATATAAATAAATAAATATTATTATTATTATCTAAATATATATACTAAAGATTTGAAATATATATAAATTCCAAACTTATTATACATCCATCTGCCGGTTGTCATATTATCAGAAGTGAGTACATTAAACTATTTTATTTCAGACAACATTTACACACTACTATGTTAGTTCAGGTATCACTATTTTATGACTTATTTACCATATTACGGATTATTTAAATAATAATCTCGAATCTCTGCACCATGCCCTTCACCTTACATAAAAATTTGCATAATTCAACAACCGATGCGTGGAACTAATAAAGTAGACTATCACGACGTGGTAGGGTTCCCGCTACAATACATACATTACGGTTAAAGGCATTCTTTTTACTAGCCTTGTATTATATACGTCCTACTGGGCACGGGCCTCCTCTACTGAATGAGAGGGGTCAGGCCTTAGTCCACCACGCTGGCCTAATGCGGGTTGGCAGACTTCACATACCTTCGAAATTCTTATGAAGAACTTCTCAGGTATGCAGGTTTCCTCACGATGTTTCCTTCACCGTTAAAGCTAGTGATAATTAACAATGTGTTTCTCTAAAATGTTAAGCCAGAGCTTTTTGGGTCGTCCGCGGAAAAAATATGATGATTATAATCTAATCACAGCTGGAAATAAAAACGCTTTGAAGTGTAAATTCCTTTGTTTATTGTCTTCTTTTAAAGATAAAAATTAAGATTGCCCGTCGATAAAGGTTACATTATAAAAAGATTTCTATCAAATCCAAATTAGATTAAGTGTTTAATCTGGCACTTTCTATATGGTAATTATTAAAAACAATAGACAGCGGTAGATCTGTAGAATATTTAATTAATTTTACCATTCATTATACAGACGTTTGGTTTTTTTTTATTCTAATGTAATAAAATCACTAGAGTTATACCTATTGTTTCAAGCTTTTTTTCGCAGAGGCGTATTTTATTGTCTAATTTTTCTAAAATTAGAAAGTAAGCAAACTGATTGAGTTTTATATTATTTATTATACTATTTGGTGTTTTATTTAGTAGAATTACTTTTTTCTATTACTATAATTACTTTATTCTCCCCAAAGGCGTTGACGTAAAGCAGGCTGCCGGTCGTATAAACTACAAGTCAAATCTTTCTGTAACATGTGTTAAAAAGCATGCGCCGACCCCACTGCGAGTACTTTTTTATATTATATTCTCTCCTAGTTTCATAAAGTTATAATAATTATCATTATATCGGCCCTGCTGGATACGGGCCTCCCCTAATAATGAGGGAGATTAGGCCTTATTCCACCACGCTGTGCTAAAGCGGGTTGGGAGATTCCAAACACCTTTCAAAACTCTTATGGGAATTCTCAGTTATATAGGTTTCCTCGTGTTTCCTTTACCGTTATAGCAAGCTATAAAAACAATGAATACACAAGTTACAATCATTAAAATAGCTAATAATACCAACTCACTTCTTAGAAGCCATAACCGTTCCTTCCTTATCAAATATATGGCACTGTTACTAAAATCGTGTTCTAATTAAGTCAACCGACCGCTTTGAAGCACGGTGTCCCTACAAATAATGTAGAAGATATAATAGTAAGATATAGCGGATTGTTAGGATTTAATATCTATTTAACATACATACGCCCTCACGCCTGTAATCCCCGAAGGGGTAGGCAGAGGTGTAACCAGTACACCCACATTTCGCCGAGCGTATCTCCGTCCCTTATGTGATAGGGGGCGAGCCTATCGCCATACCTGGCACAAATTACAGACTCCGGGCTGATACTGAGCATTTCCTAATAGAAAAACCCATTGGCCATTACCACTTTACCCGACCCGGGGATCGAACCCGAGACCTCAGTGTTGGCCTCAATCGTAACGCGTACGCATTACAACTGCGCCACCGAGGCAGTCTATTTAACAATATTAGAAATAAGCATAAGCTGATGTCAAGACTGCCTTGGTGGCGCAGTTGTAATGTATATGCGGTTCGACTGCTGTCCTGAGGTCTCGGGTTCGGTTCCCGCGTTGGGTAAAGTGATATTCGTATCGTATCCGTAGTGATGATCGTAAAATGTAACTGACTGAAGCAGCTGAAGAATGCTGCCAGATGATCATTTTTTTTTTTTAATTGTCGATATCGACAAATTTCTTTTTGGAACACTATCGTGCACCCCACGACATAGAGAGAGTGTTGTGATATAGAAATTACACGAAAAAACGAGTCAACAAAATTTTCTCAAGGTTTATGTTTGGAATATTTGTGATTACTAATGTACAAATGTCAGGCAATTTCGACTTGTATCTATCTAATATAACCGAACATTAGACACCTTCCAGTCCTCCCCTTACTTACCACTAATAATTATGCTAATCTAAATAATAACGCATTTGTTATGTAAGTGATTTTTGTTTGAGAAAATAAATGTTTACCTGTAGTGGTAGTTCAGCGGGGAGTGGTACGGACTGTCAAGATAAAAGTCGCAGCTTCGAAACCAGCCTCAAAAGCATACACTTCTGACTTTTCTAAACTTCAACAGTGAAGGAAACATCGTGAGGAAACCTGCATACCTAAAAAGTTCTCCATAAAAATTTCTAAGGTATGTGAAGTCTGACAACCCGCATTAGGCCAGCGTGGTGAACTAAGGCCTAACTCCCTCTCATTCAGTAGAGGAGGCCCGTACCCAGCAGTAGGACGTATATAATACAGGGCTAGTAAAAAATAATGCCTTTAACCGTAATGTAGGTACTGTAGCGGGAACCCTACAACGTCGTGATAATCTACTTTATTAATTCCATGCATCGGTCGAGGAATTATGGATTTTTTTATGTAAGGTGAAGGGCATGGGTCAGAGATTCGAGATTATTATTTAAATTCCGTAATATGGTAAATAAGTAATAAAATAGGGAATCATCAGCTTGTATCATAAACACCTCTAGATATTAACAGTAGCGTTAGAGAAGCTGATATTTAAACTATAAATCTGTATTTATTACATTTTAACCAGTCTATAAGAAGCTTTTGAGAGCAATTAATGGTTTTAACAAAACAATAAAAAATATCATGAAAAGTCCCAAAATGTTTGTCGATCAAGACTATTAATGCCCAAACTTATTAATAAGGCCTAACCCCTCTCATTAATTAGAGGAAGCCCGTGCCTAGCAGTGGGACTTGTATAATACAGGCTGTATAAACTTTCATAAAAAAAAACTGTAAAAACAGTTTTTTCCGTTGTCTCTGCCTACCCCTATGGGGAACAAGCGTCAGTCGTTAAATTTATAAAAAAAGACTTCTAGTTCATACTAGATAGCAAAAGTAATGATTTTTATAATATAAGTTGGCAAACGAGATACATCAGTAAAATCTCCATATAATATTAATTTATATTCCTAATTCACACATATTTGTAAAATTACGAACAAATATAATTTATACTAGACTAGCCTTTGCTCGCGGCTCCGCCCGCGTGAACGGCCTTCTCCGGAATAAAAAGTAGCTTAAGTTACTCAGTGATAATGTAGCTTTCTAACGGCAAAAGAATTGTTGATATCGGTCCAGTAGTTTTTAAGTTTAATCGTTACATACAAAAAAAAAACAAATCTTTCCTCTTTATAATATCAGTGTAGACCATAAAATTAAATCGCCTCCGCTTATCGCTCTGGCGTGTACAATATCATCACGCTACCAGTAAGCGCAAGGTTGCCGGCACGCGTGGGAAAACAGGCCTTCCGCTCCATCTGATTTCGTTCGTACTCATGATTTGTGTTACAACGTTTTATTACTGATCTTGATTAAATTACCGACATTCTGCGTCAAACGTAACTATAAACCAGAATGTGCTTTGTTTTTTTATTTCGTGATACGTTAGAACATACAGATAGTGTTTTTGAAGTGAAAACTTCTTTTTTTATAGTATAGGCCAGCAAACGAGCAAGTGGGTCACCTGATCTCCACCGCCCATGTACGCCCACAATACAAAAATAATCATGGGCGCGTTGCCGACCTTAAAGGAAAGTGATAAGTAAGGGATTGGGAAGGGGAGGGGTATTTGGGCCTCCGGATATCTTACTCACCGTACGGAAAGGAGCAGCAAGCTGCTACTTTACGCCGGTTTTCTGTGAGACAGTGGTAACGACCCGGACGGGCCGGCCCATTCATGCTGTAGACAAAATTGTCTACAGCGTGGCTCTACCACTCAGACTCTACTACTCACTCTTTAGGCGCGTTGAGCACTTATTGGGTGAGCAAAAAAGAATGGAACTCGCGTCATCGTCACCGAACGCTTTCCATGAGCTATATGTATACTGTGTATATATGTACATAGATATACCTCCGTAAATGAAAGGTTAATTAAATTTAATATTAATTAAATAACATTACTTGATTTAATCATGCGTAATTATTCCCTGACAATATTTTTTTTTTACAAATGTAAAGAAGTGTTAATGACCAATACTTTAATCCTTGATCATAAACACTTCTTTATAAACCAAAAATAATTCAATAATAATAATAATTCACAAGTTACTTACTACTTCTATCGGAAGTCCCCAAAGTATGCCCCGCATGTTTTTTTTATTAGCTGTTAATGACGAGTAACAAGTCGCTCGCTTGATGGTAAGCGCCACGCCTGCCCATAAACAGAAGCAACACCACACAGAGCTTTGAATTATAAAGCACTGCACGGCACTGAACAGCGCTCATCATCCCGAGACATAAGATGTTAAGTCTCATAATTCCCAGTAATTTCGCTGGCTTCAATGTCCTTTAAACCAAAACACGTCAGTGCACTACATACTGCTGCTTGGCGGCAGAAATAGACAAAGCGCTCTCTCGCAGCCGGCCTTTCGCATACGAGGGACCTACCACCTAGTAAAATACCATACTGATATAAAGGTTATATGAAATAAAATACCGAACTCAAATACTTACTCTTTGTAACAAATCAAATGCACCAAATAAACCAATAGTAAAATTATAATTAAAAACTAATTGCCTTAACAAAACAGACATTGTATCGATACACGCCTTTCATCGATAATTGCCTCACACAATGGAGAAGTGTAACAACACTATTCAAAGCGGCACTAGTGATGCGCCGGACAAAGGATCGATAGCAATGCGCGGCTAGTTTTTATATTACAAATAAATTATTTTTAATTAAAACGTCAGTCATCCCTGCGTGTGCTGTCTCATCGTTTTTCATCGATAAGTTATGTAGGGTGGTGCCAGTTTATGAAAGCACGTTATTTACTATGTGTTCCAAATAAGATTAGTTAAATCGACTTGTCAACTTTGTCATTTGAAAAGAATTTTTTTTAGTAAGCGAAGAAAAGTATTTCACATAAATAATTAACTTATGCATTATTCCGAGTATTTTTATTACACTAATCTAACCGATAAATCCGCGACGCCAATAAGAAAAACATTCTTAGCTTTAAATTGGCTGAACGGATTTTCTTCAAACAAAGCTAACGGCAATCTTCATTAAAAAAAAACATTCAAATTGGTCCATTTGTTTAGGCGTCAGACAATGCCGAACACAGACGAAGGGGTCAAAGTTATAACATCTTTTTTGGCGGGGGTTAAAATTGAGCATTGGCAAAGCGCATAATTTAAATCGTACTGTATGTTTTCATTTGTGTGATAATGACGCGTCAGTCGTCAATAATGAGAAAGAAAGACAGAAAAAAATATATTTCTGCACATACACACTCTCCACAGGGGTTGACGTCAGAGGGGCCGGTCGTAAAACAACAAGCATAATCTTTCACGTGTTAAACAGCATGTTGCGCCGACCCCACTGCGAGTGGGATAATGGCAGGTGGAAGAAGAAGGAGACATACAAGAACAGAAATTAATAATTAATTTAACAATATTAATTGACGAGTGGTAGAGCCACGCTGTAGACAATTTTGTCTACAGCATGAATGGGCCGGCTCGTCCGGGTCGTTACCACTGTCTCACAGAGAACCGGCGTAAAGTAGCAGCTTGCTGCTGCGTTTCGTACGGTGAATGAGATATCCGGAGGCCCAAATCCCCCTCCCCTTCCCAATCCCTTATTATCCCTTTCCTTTAAGGTCGGCAACGCGCCCATAATTATTTTGTATTATGGGCGTACATGGGCGGTGGAGATCGCTTACCATCAGGTGACCCACTTGCTCGTTTGCCGGCCTATACTATATAAAAAAAAATATTACACTACATACGCATTCACGCCTGTAATCCCGATGGATTAGGCAGTAGTGTAACCAGTACACCCACATTTTGCCAAGCGTATCTCCGTCCCATGAAGTGATAAGGGGCGAGCCTAACATCATACCGGGTACAATTTCATACTCCGGGCTGGTACTGAGCATTTCGTAATAGAAAAATGCAGTATCACTTTTACCCGACCCGGGGATCGAACCCAAGACCTCAGCGTCAGCCCCAGTCGTAACGCGTATGTTTCTTATCAACTTATTTCGATGATACAAACACATAACACACAAATAATAAGTGTAAGAATGATTTGAATTACGTACAACTATTAACGTAAATAAAGGACAGCGGTAAAATAAATTTTACCATCGTATTATCTAATCTATGCAATAATTTAGAAACTGCTGATTGGGACTTGTTTGTAAACAATCATTAAATATAATATATTATGTTACTTTATCTTTAGGTTGTGGTCTGTATGTGGTAGAGCTGTAGAAGTTCTTGTCAGCAGCATAAATAAGTCGGCTCGACTGGGTCATTACCATTGTCTTTCACAAAACTGAGGTGAAGTGGCTTACTTTTTTACCCTGAGCAAAGTGACTACACTGAACCTGATGTTAAGTAAAGTGCAGTCAGGAGCAGTGCAGGAGCTTGTTATTACGATTCGTATGGTTAGAGAGTCTATCCCGCCCACACACCCGCAATTTTGTCTACAGCATGAATGGGCCGGCTCGTCCGGATCATTACCACTGTCTCACAGAAAACCGGCATAAAGTAGCAACTTGCCGCTGCGTTTCGTACGGTGCACTCACCGATATCCGGAGGCCCAAACCCCCTCCCCTTCCCAATTCCTTAATTATGGGCGTACATGGGCGGTGGAGATCACTTACCATCAGGTGACCCACTTGCTCGTTTGCCGGCCTATGCCATAAAAAAAGAAGGTAGGAAAGGCAGGTGAAAGAAGATTGTGAGAGATCACGGGTGGTGGAATTCACTTACTATCAGGTGACTTGCTTATTTGCCTGCGTCAGCTATAAAAAATATCTATATCTTTTAAACCACAAATGGCCTGCATTATAGCAACAATCAAGTTACCGACTGGTATAGTAATCTCGCGGCATGCCTGAAGCAACGAGTCTAGATGCTCGAGATAAGCACAGACCTAGATTTAGTACAAGACTAACTGCCCAGTATGAACCTTATATTTCTATCTGATACTTTAAACACAGTTGTTGTATCTTTACAATGTGGTTTAGAATTTTTAAACGATTTACTTTATAACGGTATATAAGGTTAAATAACTGGTACATACATACATACGCACTCACGCCTGTAATCCCTGAAGGGGTAGGCAGAGATGTAACCAGTATACCCAGATTACGCCGACCGTATCTCCGCCCCATGATGTGATGTGGGCGAGCCTATCTCCACAATACCGGGCACAAATTCCAGACTCCGTGCTGATACTGAGCTTTTCGTAATAGAAAAACCCAATATCACTTTTACCCGACCCGGGAATCGAACCCGAGACCTCAGCGTCAAGCCTCAGTCGTAACGCTTACGCATTACAACTGCGCCACCGAGGCAGTAATTTATATTAGCAATAACTGATAATATAAATTATATCTCATAGATCAACGCTTTCCAACTTTTGATATTCAATTCTTTATAGATTGGTTAGTGGCAAACCTGCGTCCAAATCCAAGCACAACACGATTATAGTGTTATTTATTCTTATGGTATTTTATAGAATAAAGCATGACCATAAATATGAATGTCGTCAAGAGCGCTATAGTTGAAGAAATGTCCTTTTTAATGTGACAAACAGAAGAACATCAGATATGTACAGTGATAATAGAGCAACTTTTATTATAACGTGCTCGGTAGCTTCTTTAAAGTGTTTGAAAATTAGAGTATTAAAGGGTAAACAAATAATAGGTCTTTCCCTAGTGATTTCTTAAGTTTACGCGAATATTACACATTGAAATAGAACTAGTTGATACGGATTTTATCGCGGTTTTATTTTTACTTTAGCCCCGACATTTCGAAAGCTTTTCAGCCTTCGTGGTCACGGGAGAGACTGAGGTGTAGGTCGTCTCGAAAAGTTAATGTTACATTGCCTACCTTCATTTTAAAATAAAACATTTATTTTTTAATTATTTTAAATGATAGTTGACACTAGTCTGGTCTACGCAGAAAGAGCTCACGGTGTCTTGAGACACGGACTGTGTCGGACTACTAGTAACTAGTTTTATTTCAATATGAAATTGCAGTTCTGTACGAAAAAAGTTAAAATATTGTTATCCCATCTTTTTTTATTGAAGTAACCAACCATTGCATCGTATCGATGCATCTTTGTCAGCGCAGTGGCGAAGATAGCAAAGCTCTCCGTTATCCACCGCACCAGACTTACGCCTACACTTTTCCCTAATTTGGAAAACTTTTTGGTGGGAAAAATTCAATACTCGAGAGGTAATACAAAATGCCTTTGAAGAGTTTGATGCCTCCCGTCCAGCCGATTTCTTCAAGAAGGGCATCGATTAAAAAGGTGGCCGAATTATCTTTCCATCTTGTTTCCTTGCAAAAATCTTATGACAATGATCTTCAACATGTCTGTAATCCTCCGATCTTAAGAATTTATCTATAATTTCTTGTCTACTGCCGGCAGAATGGATATAGTAATATCTATCGATGTTCATTGCCATCGGCTTTAGAAAGTGGGTATCAGAAATTGAAATGATCGTGAAATGGCTTTAGGGCTTTAATATTATTAGTGTAAAAGGGTTTCGATTTTTATAAATAGTGTTCGGTATTATAAACGATTTATTGATCAGGTTAAATGTATTTTCTGTCATAATATAGGTGGTTTAAATTACAAGGAATAGAGGGCTTTAATTAAATTTACGATTCTAATATTTTTAGGTGAAGAGTGATTGTGAGTTTAATTACCGTGCCGGATTTTTATTATTTCGGATACAAGTTCTCGAAAATTCTCGACGTAGAGTCTTAAGGTGTGTTACTGCTGCGTCTGTTTTATGATTTATTTCACAGAATTAGCTATTATGTAATTCAAAGATACTATAAAATAAAATAGGACTAGTAAATCGCGCCATTTGTGACAAATGATTATTTGGAAAGTAGCCCCCTTTTTATACAGAAAAATAGTATGGTAGAGGCGAGCATATAATAATTGATCCACTGCTAAATCGCGTGCGATTTATAGTTCCTACTGTCTGAACAGACTTTTAGTCGAATTTATCACCAACACCATACACCATACACCATTTGTTGATTTAAGTCAGTTGATCGACTAAATTTGAAACGTATGAACTAGCTATAATAAAAACTTTACTGTCATTTTCGCTTGAGGAGTTTGTTAAAAAATGCCTTATATTTTATTACAAAGTCTACTATACTATTAGCACTGTATAATAGAAGTCACACTCCACTACTGAATAAGAGGGGTTAGGCTTTGGTTCACCACGCTGACCTAATGCAGGTTGGCAGACTTCACATACCTTCGAAATTCTTATGGAGAACTTCTCAGGTATGCAGGTTCCTTCACGATGTTTCTTTCACTATTAACGCAAGCACTGTCTCGGTGGTGCAGTGTTAATGCGTACGCGGTACGACTGCTGTGCTGAGGTCTCGGGTCGATGCCGGGTTAAAGCAAGTGATAATTAACAATTCATACACACATAAAAAGTCGGAGGTGTATGCTCTTAGGGCTAGTTTCGAACCTGCTACTTTCGTCTCGAACAGTCCGTACCACCCTACACTGAGATGTCGCTCCCGATCATATATTGGACTATAATTCATCGGATAGCTAGGGTATGCACGTTGCCGGCCACTTGTCTATCCATCAGTCGCACGGAAGCCCCGAGGAATTCCAAATCAGCCCTAACCTATGATTAACCGACTGATACTGGATGCTCTGTTTTAATGGGGAACTGGTCTTTTAGTGTTTGGTTTATGTTATAAGATTTGTGAGAGAATTGAGAGCTTCTAATTTTTATTGCATCGTGGCACTATTACATGTCATATAGAGGTGCTTTTTTAAATCTAATGATTTTATGATTAATTGAATCATTTTAATATTGAATTTAAATCATTAATCAAATCAAATCGTAATCATTTAATTTTTCTTTCTTTGTGCTTGGCGTTACTGAGACACAAAAGATACGAGCTGCTGCAATGATGGGCAAGATTGCCTGAAAAAACGACAAAAGACGAAGAAATTCTGGCTGCACAACATAAGAGAGTGGGCAGGCATCGTGAACACTGCTTATCCTCCTCGCGAGACACAAAATAGAATATTGCAAGCTGACGGTCAACCTTCAATAATTGGAACATCAAAACAAGAAAGAAACTAGTTTGCTGTACTCTGTGTTTGCTTACAATCATGCTAAAGCTGAAGCAAATTATGCTGAAGCTCCGCGGACGCTGATGCTGATGTTCGCAACAACCCTGGTAGATACCACCAGGTATATTATAGTGACTTTGCCGTGCCAGGATTTCAAAAAAATAACAGACGTGCCCTTCAAACACGTAGTAATAACACATTGCTTCTCATCATGGACACGTTGCTGTCCTTAGGAAAGAGATGATTAAAGGATTGAAAAGGGGAAGGGATTTAGGCCTCCGGATATCTTATTCACCATACGAAACGCAACAGCATGCTGTTACTTAGTCTTCACTTAATTAAATAGAAGCATGCTCTATTTAAAATAATATTGCTGAGCTCTTATAAAATAAACCACTATTTTAGAAGGAATAATGATTACCCGCCCTATATATGGTTGTCTGTTATTCGTTACAAAGATGTCAGTGACGATATCACATTGTTCCCGGTTGGTTTATAATGACATCTACTACCGGGTAGTGGATTCTTAAAGTGGGTTCCGCGACATAAGTTAAATTTTTCAATAAGTTATATTACAAATTCATAATAAATTTGTTAAGCAGTTACATTTGTCATCGACTTGCGGTGAATGTCGGCTCGGATTCACAAAATATCCGACCACATTGAAGATGAATACACGAATGCAATACTTCTGATATGTTTGCTCATTTCATGTAAGGTAATGAACATTTAATATAACTCTGAAACTACTGACTCTTAACTCTGAAACTTTTAGTCGATTACCTATTATGGTTCCAAAGATAGAGCACAGGTATATAACTAGCGGTAGAATATACAGGAACAAAAACGAATAGAACAGGCTTAGCTATAGGGTTCTGTATGCACACTTTAGTTTTATAACCGTAGGATGGATATAGGACACATACATATACACGCACTCACGCCTGGAATCCCCAAAGGGCCAGGCACGATGTAACCAGTTCACCCATATTTCGCCGAGATGATTTCCGACCCATGATGTGATAAGTGGCCAGCCTATCACCATTCCAGGCACAATTCCAAACAATTTGATGCTAAGTATTTCGTAATAGAAAAATCCAATATCACTTTTACTCGACTCGAGATTTAACCCGAGACCTTCAGGATAGAAGTCGTACCGCGTACACATTACAAATGCCCCACCGAGGCATTTAAAAGAGTTTTACGTTTATCCATACATATACATACGCATTCACACCTGTAACCCCGAAGGGCCTACCCCTAACTAGTACACCCACATTTCGCCGAGCGTATCTCTGTCTCACGATGTGATAGGGGGCGAGCCTATCACCATGCCGGGCACAAATTCCAGACTCCAGGCTGATACTGAGCAGTTCGTAATAGCAAAACCGAATATCACTTTTACTCGACCCGGGGATCGAACCAGAGACCTCAGCGTTAGCTTCATCGTAACGCGTACGCATTACAAATGCGCCACCGAGGCAGGCACGTTTATCCACTAAACGATAAATCATGTTATTTTCTTCACATCTTATTCACATTTCTATACTAAACTTTATCGTAATATCTATTTTGCAAAAAATAGCATATGTAAGAACAACCTCAATGAAAGCGTTAATCGATATAAAGAACTCAACTATAAATAAGCAATTTATATCACAAATAAATATTGCTTGCAGATGTGCCAATAACTGCCAACATTAATTAGATTTGCGCTAGGGTTACCATCTTTTTGCATAAAAATACAGTTTATTAAAACAGAGGATACACAAAATATTATTTAGAAAAATAGTGTTGTTTTAATGTCAAAAATATATATTTTTTATTAAATCTAATGCACAGCTTATCAGTTTATTTGTGAATATCGCCACTAAGAAAATCGGCTTTATGATTTTAAATATCATTGGTCGCCTCATTGGTCTACTGGCAGTCTACTTAGTCTACGAAACCCTAAGGTAATGACGGTAAGAAACCCAGGTTCAAATCCGAGATCGGGCAATCACAATTTTTTAATACAGGCATGAGCTTATCGTCGCTTAACTAACAATACCACGTAACTTCAAAATTGGCCACGTGATTTTGTCATTGGATAAATTGTTTTTGCCGCGTATCTAATAAATTTACACAAAAATTTTAATTAACCATACAAAGCACGATATTCAAATAGTTCTGTCACCGCATAATTCATTGGTTACATCACACATGCTCATAAAAAATATTCAGTTTTATGTATCTCCTAAAAACTATGCCAATTTAACTTGCGCGGTATTATTAGCTAATCGACGGTATGCTATATTATGAGTATAATTGATTGAATGGATGGTTAAAAAATAGTATTTTGCATATAGTTACTTTTTTACTGAATACTATATAGGTTTTTAAGAAAAGTATATTTATTTTTTTACCTAACTGCGTGAATAAAGAATAGTTATTAACAGTACATTTCGCAACCCTAATTCACGCGGATTTAAAGCTAATAAAAACAACATAAATACACATGGTGTAAAATTCCCACATATGTGCACCTACACTTGGCTGCATAGTTTTGCAATGTTAAAAACCTATCTCCAATCAATAAGGGACCTTATCAAGCATCAGGTAAAGTCTAATTGGTATTAAAATGTTGGTTGATATAGGATGTTTTGTTGCTAGGCGGGTACACGCAGGTGAATCGTGCAAAAACGCAACGAGTGAGATCACCATCTAAGTCGTAATGTCGCTTAAACGTGACACGATCCGATCTGACTTAGATCACGGTGTGGTGGATTTGTTTTTTATTTGTGGTGGGACTGTCCCATTTCATTAATTTATTCGTATTTTTTATATAGATGCCGGTTTGTCATCATTTGTTTTATCATTAATGTCATTTATTTCTTTCCCTAAACATTCATATTGGTATTCAAAATAATAGGTTAGGTACTCCCTAGGTTGCACTGTCTCTCGGATATTGTTTTTTTTCCCGTCAAATAGTTGTCCAAATTATGGAAAAAGTTGAAGTCTGTAGACGCTAGGACCGATGAGTACTTGTAGGTTGGAGATGTTCTCTTGTGCAGTATGGGGTCGCGCGTTGTCGTGCAGGAGCAGCGGGGCTGAGCAATTGAACAAAGCTGGCTGCAGATGCTTGAGCTTCTCCATCAGAACACAAAAAAACAAAAACTCTTAGAAATTTAATTTGGACAACTTTTTGGCGGGATAAAATCAATATCCAAGAGGCAGTACAAATTGACTTTGAATAGTTTGTTACCTCCCGTCCGGCCGATTACTTCAAGAAGGAAATTGATAAATTGCCACTGCGCTGGCAACGATAACATAGGTGGTTACTTTTATTATTAGAAATAACAAGATGGAAAAAATACTCTAACCCTTTTCGTACAGACCGGCAATTTAGGTAGGTAAAGACCTGTTATTTGTTGAATCCAAGAAATGTAATACATCATTCAGGTTTAGCCAATTTTTAACATTGTTTCGCTCGATAAGAATGGGCAAGAAATTCAAGCATTCATTCTTTTCATTTTCTTTTACATTCCTTTTGGAAATTCATTTACATAAACAATTTTTTTATGGTATGTTCGTAAATTTAAAGAGTCACACGTTTACAATGTTTAAATCTATCAATCTAATAGATAATTAGACTATCTAGTTTAAAGATCTTAATGCAGTGTATATAAGGGTAGGTAGATAATAGACTAGTGCACCCACGTCTTGCGATCTTTCAGCTTTATCTCTGAGCAGCGAGTCTATATAACTAAATTCTAAAATCCCAAGACTTTGTTCAGCGTGGGCACTTCACTCACGACCAATGGCGTTGACACGCCGTGGCGATGAGATAGCTACGGCGTTGAGTATGAATGAACCATTTCTACACGCAAATTATCTTCTGTACACGCACGGAAACCACATAGTTTTAAGCGTGTATTCAGTAAACCCATTTCACACTGGTATTTTGTGGACTAGGTAGTAGTAGTATTTTTTTTATTAGCTTGAGTGACGAAACGAGCAGGTCGCTCACCTGTTGGTAAGCGTAACGCCTGCCCATAAACAGAAGCAACGCCACACATAACTTGAAATTACAAAGTACTGCATGGAATTGGACTGCGCTCGTCACTCCGAAGATCATAATGCCCAGTAATTTCACTGGCTTCCTTCAAACCGAAACACAACATTGCTTCCACACAGCTGTTTGGCGGCAGAAATTGACAAAGCGATGGTACCAATACCGACGGCCTCTCGCATACGAGGGACCTACCACCGTGTAAGTATATTCGTGTAACGCCCGAATACTGAAAGGCTACTTAACGGGTTATTATTATTGTTACTATCTAACGGCGACTTATTTTCATATAATTTTGACATATAAGAGCGTCATAGTATGTCTAACACGATCTTAAATGCTTGAGTTGAGTTTTAATATTCGAACATTAGACACCCCGGCGACGATAAATAAAAAGTTCTTTTGCTATTATTTTCTGTTTCATAAGGAATAATGTACAAAAAAGCAATCCTATTATTCTAATAGAGAGATAAGATATCTCGAGTCTTATCAAAAATCTAATCTGGAAAGTCTGCAATGTCATGTTCATTTGATAAAAAAGCTGATTTTGTACTTATATCAGTACTTCTATCATAAGATAATTGCGTAGGTATATCAACCAAATATGCTGATTTCCGTGACTTGCGGGATTTTTATTTTATCAATACAACATATAGCTATCATCGAATTTGAAGATAGTCTATACATTCGCTGGTGGGGGCGTATGTATCTGATATTGTACCTCGATTGGATAGCAACCACAATACATACGCACTCACACCTGTAATCCCCGAAGAGGTAGGCAGAAGTACACACCTGGTTACAACCAGTGAGATATCCGGAGGTCCAAATCCCCCTTCCTTTCCCGATCTCTTAATTATCCCTCTCCTTTAAGGTTGCGAACGCGTCCATGATTCTTTTGGTATTGTGGGCGTCCATGAGCGGTGGAGATCACTTACCATCAGGTGACCCACTTACTTTGCTATAAAAAAAGGGACGCAATATTTTTTGACGGTAGACATTATATTTGGACTGGACTGTACTTAACATCAAGATTAGTGTCACTATAAAAAATAAGATTATCAACGCTCAGGCCACCGCTGGGCCTAGAAAGCTGAAATATTGACAGTGTATTCTTCGACTGACTTGATCAAGCATTGTATTCTGCATGCCCATTTTTCAATAATATTTGGTGTAATTACAAGTCCCATTAAAGCAATTATAGTGGGAAGATGCTTATGACGATGACAGGCTCCGTGGCGCAGGGGGCGAGTAGCCAGCTGTGAAGCGAGAGGCTGTGGACTCGATTCCTGCACCGAGACAAAATATGTTAGTGTAATCAACAAATATTTGTTTCGGGTCTGGGTGTTTTCTCCCCAGAGGGGTTGACGTCAGGCAGACGGTCGATCTAAAAACTACAAGCCAAATCATTCTGTAGTAAGACGTGTTTAAATTTGGCACACAGGACCTCGATTAGGAAATAGGCTACTTTTTATCCCGGAAAAGGCCATTCAAAGCAAAAGCTATTCCTATATAAATATGGATTCAGTAAAACGTAGACTATGTTATAATAATAGTTGACATGTAACCGATACGTCATGGCCTCTGGTTGTAGGTTGGTGTCGTGTTTCCCACCACATCCCAGCGATTGGCTTCCGTTTGGAAAATCTTACGTAAGGAAAACACATTCGGTTCAATAACTTATAACGGAATGAGGAAATTAATCTTTTTACTCAATATTAAAGATAATACTTAAGTAGGAAGCATGTGGTTGATTATATAACGTGTTATAGACAGGTGTGGTCATATTTGCGGGTCATTATACACCTGA
Source organism: Mimas tiliae (assembly GCA_905332985.1). Classification (NCBI taxonomy): domain Eukaryota; kingdom Metazoa; phylum Arthropoda; class Insecta; order Lepidoptera; family Sphingidae; genus Mimas; species Mimas tiliae. Next base: position 3,412,325 of record HG995249.1, read on the forward strand.
CAGTGTAGAGTGTTTACGTCCGGATCTTATCAAAATATAGACATCCTAATTTTTTTTGTTAATTTCAATCACTCATTTATTGCGATCGATAAGATCAATCACATCCCTATACCTTAAGTTAAGTGCGTGAACGAGCATAATAATGCTATAGTGAGAAAAAATCTCAGCTGTTTGTCATTTAGTGTTGTCCAAAGTTGCAATTGAAATATCGACATGTGACTCATTCGATGAAAAAGAAAATGCTTTTTTAATGCTCTAGTAATGCAATATCGCACACTATACGTTGCTCTAATTAGGCGATACCTTTCTGTAACACGTTGTTTATCAGCCTTTGTCTGTTGTTGGTTAGGTTTGTCTATTTCTGCTAATAAGCAAGAGGCGTTACCATTAAGCAAGCGACATGCTCGTGTCTTCATTCAGGTCAATAAAAAATCCACAATACTAGAGAAATCCTGAAAACATCTGCATTCCTGAACATTCATCATAAGAATTTCGAAGGACTTCATCTTACGAACTAACCCACATTAGGCCAGCGTGGTGGTCTAAGCCCTAACACCTCTCATTAGTAAAGAAAGTTTGAGTGGTAGAGCCACGCTGTTGACAGTTTTGTCTACAACATGAATGGGCCGGCTCGTTGGGGTCGGTACCACTGTCTCACAGAGAACCGGCGTAAAGTAGCAGCTTGCTGCTGTGTTTCGTACTGTGAGTGAGATATCCGGAGGCCCAAATCCCCCTCCCCCTTCCCAATCCCTTAATTATCCATTTCCTTTAAGGTCGGCAACGCACCCATGATTATTTTGGTATCGTGGGCGTATATGGGCGGGTGGAGATCACTTACCATCAGGTGACCCACTTGCTTGTTTACTGGCCTATGATATAAGGCCGTCTGGGTAGGTACCACCGGCTTTTATATTTCTGCCGTCAAGCAACAGAGTGTAAATACTGTTGTGTTCCAATTAGAAGGCCATTGAAGCTAATGAATTTACTAGGCATTATGAGACTTAACACGGTATGTCTTGGGGTGAGTAAGTACTTCTTAATTCGAAGTTCTGATTGGTGTTTCTTCTGTTTATGAGCATGCTTGACGCTTACCATCAGGCGAGCGGTTCGTCACGTCATCTTTTTTTTATAGCAAGGCCGGCAAACGAGCGAATGAGCCACCTGATGGTAAGTGATCTCTATCACCCATGTACACCCACAATACCAAAAGAATTATGGGCGCGTTGCCGACCTTAAAGGAAAGGAATAATTAAAGGAATGAGAAGGGGACGGGATTTAAGCCTCCGGATATCTCACTCACCGTCGAAACGCAGCAGAAAGCAGCTACTTTACGTCGGTTTTCTATGACAGTGACAACGACCCGGACGAGCCGGCCAATTCATGCTGTAGACAAAAGTGTCTACAGCGTGCCTCTACCACTCAATCCATCTAAAATTAATAAAGAGGGGAAAAAGTCATACATAAATAAATGTCCGACATGGAATCGAACACAGAATATCACGGTTCATTTACGCTAAATGCCACTACACCAACGTATACATCCATGCATGTCTGATAATAAAAATAACCTTTAAAATTCCAGTAAAATCACGTTATTTTTCAAGGAGATGGCAAATGAAGTCGTGTCATACAGCCAAGTAAGATTCTTATAACACAATTAGCAGGTTTCCTCGGAAGTCCAAAGCTTATGTAACAACTGGTTGTATATTGACACTGTATTTTAGAGGTTATATCGATTTGAGTGTCCGTTAAAAGGTTATTTGTGAATAAGGTTGATTTAGTTAGTGTGAAGGATAAGTAAATGTTATGTTGATGGTCTCATTAATATGTTAGTACCAGTAGTAAGGTCCTAACTCTGAGGTGTTGTAATCGGGGATCTGAGACTGAAACTTCGTCAATTATACAATTTTGATGATTCTTTCATAACAAATAGTAAAATAAAAACGACAAAACCAAACCGAAACAAGAATAACTAAAAGCTAAAAATAAAATACACAATGTTGACTATGTGCTTTCTACCAATAATTGACCATAAAATTTCAGTAAAACCGATAAAAATATTGGTTATTTAATTTTTTTGCTTTGTGTTGCTTTATAGGTTAAATAAAATTAAAACTGTTTTACAACGAAGAATTTATAACTTTATAATATAATTCCATCGATATAATTCATTTAAATTAGAGCAACTCTATCTATATTTACCAATATGCCATCTTACAAGGTGGTAGGTCTCTCGTATGCGATAGTCCGTCTGTGTTGGTAGCACCGCTTTGACTGGGCATTATGAGACTTAACATTTTATGTCTCGTGGTGACGAAAGCAGTCCAATGCCATTACTTACTATGCGTACGTTGTAGTTCAAAGTTCTGTGTGGTGTTGCTCTGGTTATGGGCAGGCGTTGCACTTACCATCAAACAAGCGGCCTGCTCATGTCGTCACTCAAGCTTATAAAAAAATAATAACTATTTGAATTAATGATCTGTGATTATCTACTTATTTACGGTACATGGCCTCCATAAGCACGATGAATAAATTATTTATTTATGTATTATTAGGAACATATAACACCATGTAGATATTATTATGTTATTGAAGTAACACTAGAAAGCCATTTATAGGTTTTCACGGATATGACAAATATAACAATCTCATCTATCTATAATATCTAAAAGGTAATCTCAATCAAACGTATAGACCAATTTGAAATTACAACACAAGATAATCAATACAATATTATAATATGAATGTTTCGTGTGTCTGTATATCGCTTATATTTACAAAAGAATATTTTGAGTGACTTTGAATTCTGGGGATTTAAATTATTTTTGAATTTTGTTCTGTTTGTCACTTTTCTCTTAGTGTTTGAATACACATAAGCGCATCAAATAAAAACTACTGAAGTTATTTTCGGAATTGGACAGAAATTCATAGGCCTTATCTTAGGATGACATTATGTTTATTTCTTCAAAATAGGACCACTCTCAAAAAAGTTATTACCTACAATTTTAATTCAGAAGTAATGTATTAATTAACATATACAAAAACTAAATACGAATAGGCTCGCTCCCTATAACATCATGAGACGGAAATATGCTTGGCGAAATGTGGGTGACATGGTTACACCTCTGCATACCCCTTCGGGGATTACAGGCGTGAGTACGTATGTATATGAAATACGAAACCTCAAAAATTACTAAAGTTAGGATCGAACAATTTTGACAGATGATAGTTTGTATAATGTAGGGGCCTTTAAGAAATAACTTTTGGAATTAACATTTTAAAGGAGATAAAAGGAGGATATTGAACTTTTTTATGGAATGGAATACTACTGTGAAATTGAATACAAATATTGCTTGTTAAATAAAATGACATACGTATTTCACATTTTTGTAAAATTCGACTCGCAAAAAGGACGGGGCGTTGAATCTTGTAGTCTGTGTATTTGTAGGTCTTATTCAAATCATATATTTGTTTTGTGGAGAAGATAGTTCACATCTATATTCATCACACTCGGACCCGCGAGAGCGGAGCAGTAACACGGGTGAAACCGCGCGAGACAGCTAGTGTCCAATATATTTTGATAAGTATATCAACAAAGATAGCTATTTAGGTATTGAATAGTCCTAATTAACTGATAAGAATGGCAATATGTGGATAAGATCGACCAAACGTGTGCCAAAGGCAATTGTAACGTGTTCTTGGCCGATATAAATTGTTTTCGGATCGGAATTCGACGCTTGGATAAAGATTTATTTTTGGAAAATATGAATATTATTAGGCAGTATTCAATTTAAATTTAATTGAAAATCGAAATGTTAATTATTTTGCTGCTGCGTTTCGTGCGATGCCGGAGTCCCGAAAACAATTTAAATTTTCCTTTCCGTGGTTTGTGAAATCTACCAATCCGCATTATATCAGTTCGGTAAAAAGAAGGTTAAACTTTCATTAGTAGAGGAGGATTGAAACAGTATATTTTAAGTAAGACAATACACACTCTACCGCCAGTTCGGAATGCTGTTTCTTTGAAGAAAAATTGAGAAGAAACAAACTGTAATATTTGTACTACATTAATACAATATATATTGTCAATTAGAGTAGCTCAATTCATGACAACGACGAACACTTTAAAGTAAATAATGGAATAATAACGATTTTCGCGCATGATCCTCACGAGTCGAATTTAAAACCTCGTTTGTTTTTATAGATGGTTAAAAAGCATTATAAGCAGTTCCAAGCATTTAGCCGACACTGTATACCATTCTATACAAGGTTAGTCAGAAGGGGTGTGCTAAGCCGTGTTTAACTTAAAGTATCACTGATTTCTTCTTCTTTCTTTCAATTTTTTTTATGTTCCATATATAAATCAATTATTTTTGATTTTTAATTTTATTAAGACACAACCCTGTAGCGCGATTTTTAATGTTTCGACTTGGCGGCGAAATACAAAGAAATCACACCACACCGTAGTTTTCATAAAATCTTTAAACAGCAATATCTCTGAAGGTCGGCAACGCACCCATGATTCTTTTGATATTGTGGGCGAACAAGGGCGGTGGAGATCACTTACTATCAGGTGACCCATAAAAAAACTATAGGATTTATTGAAAAAGTTGTAGATACAAAAGTTGTTAAGAATTAAGGGTACCTTTACGTCCTTTCGGCTTAGTACACCTTTTTCGACTAACCTTGTATACATATATACCATTAATTTGAAGATATAATTATAGAATGCTGAAAAGCCAATCAAATATGAAAGTCGTAACATTTTAGAGTTTTGCAAGTCATTCATCATTGCAATTCTAAAGGTATCATTTGTCAATGCTAATGCCTTTTGTGCGTTGTGGCGCTATTAATCATTATAGAATTCTTAGTTATGTGGATAGTGGGTGTTGGCTTCTGTTCGGCTATGTATTTGGTACTGTGGGTGGTTTAGTGTGGATTAGCTGTGACTAAGCCATGTCAGTTATGCCTGACCCACCTTAGCTCAAGGATTACGGTAATATACTGTATATTACCGTAATAATTGTTCAGAAATAAATCTGACAAACCGTGGGTCGTGGGTGCACTAGTCGCTTATCTACCTACCCTCATACAGTACTCGTATGTAACAAAAACCCTGTTGGCCCTTTCTAGGTTGTGAAGATAGTCATATAGACAGCTTAATAAAATAGTTAAATTAAAAAATAAATAAACTGAAGCGAGATATTATCCTTACACAGGTAGCTTAGAAAAATGAACGTATTTAAAAAATGTTATTTTCATCTGAAAACTGATGAACAGCTGACTAATATTACTTATTGACGAAACCACGTGCACATACAGCGCGGCGCGTTTGATGCACTTAGACGCTGCAAATTGCTATCTCGCTCTGGCTACGAGACATCGCTCTTGCAGAGGCAATCAATCGAAATAAAGTTTACAAACAATACAATAATTAAAGTATAATAAATAAATAAAAATAAATAAATAAAAAATATAAAAAATTAATATGATTATTTTTATAGCGTTATTTTCGTACGCGAGTTATTTCATTACGTATGAATATCAATTCTGATATCGCGGTTAAAACGCCCAACAGGGTTTTTGTTACATATTGTATAAACCTTCCTGCCTTTAATCAAATAATAGCCAGCGACAGACAGCGCCCACGTACGCAATGCATGCAATGGACTACGCCATCTGTGCCTCAACCATGATTTTATCTCAGGAAAATCGCTAGCGATGACGCGTCCACGTAAGATATTTCTATGAAAAACTCAGTGGCGCCTCTAGCGGTTTTTTTTTTATTTTTATTACAATGAATGACGAGACGAGCAGGTCGCTCGCCTGATGATAAGCGCCACGCCTGCTCATAAACAGAAGCAACGCCACACAGAACTTTAAATAAAGCTCTGCATGACACTGGACTGCGCTCGTCACCCCGAGACATAAGGTGTTAAGTCTCATAAAATACGGATACGTGAGAAACTACATTTTGTCATACAAATATTTTACGTCGTGGCTAGAGATTTTACTAAGACACACTCATGGTTGGCCTGAACACTTAAGATTATATGAAATCGTAAGGATTAGAAACATTTTATTTTTATACATAGAAATGTCGCCACTGTGTTATTGTCAGTTCACCGTAACTCAATATTGACATCTCGCTTACTCTTCACTAGAATCCCTCTTCCGCTCTCTGTCTGTCAGCTGTCAAATTCCCGCGTTATGTGAAGCAATTTTACTTCTAAACAGCCCATCTATATATACATTGAAGTCTGGTAAGGACATATTGATTTAATATATAGTAGTATTAAATGGTAGAGTCACGCTGTAGACAGTTCTGTCTACATCACGAATGGGCCGGCTCGACCGGTTCGTTTTTTTCCATTTTTATAAGATCCGGTACATAAACACTCAGTCAGGTGTATGTAACGTATGTAAATATGACCACACCTTTCTGTAACACATTGCTTAGTAAACAAACAGTTATGCCCACGATGGCCAAATAATATATGATATTTATGGTGATATAATAAATAAAATAAAATACATGTTCTACTTTTACATTTTAAAAATATGAAAAAATATTTTGTTGATTGAATAATGACGTTCTATGGAAAGATTTATAACAAAAGCTTATCGCAATTTATGGATGGTATCGAGTGCAAAAATATTTTAGCATTATTTTTATTGCAATAGGGTAAATGTTAGGCAATGGAAATCCTAATGGATTGTACTCGTAAAAATCACAGAAAAATAAACATAAATGAACCTGGCCGTAATTTGTTTTTTTTATAGCGCGGCCAATGATCAAGTGGGTCGCCTGATGGTAAGTGACTTCCACCGCCCATGAACGACCACAATACCAGAAGAATCATGGATGCTTGTCATCCTTAAAGTAAAAGGATTTTAAGAGTTTAAGAAGGGGTGGGTGGATTCGGTCCTCCGGATAAATATTTAATAAAACAATATTTTAAAGTTAAATGTTCTATATAATTGTTTAACCTTATTCCATCCTCTAGAACTACGCGTGTCGTCTTCTCTATTTCGGTTCGAGTCAAGAAGTTTGCAATTTTAACTCTGCCGCACCACGCTGTGCAACAGTATACCGGCAAACGAATGTGTAGATGCCACTAAGCAGGCCGGCATAATACTGACAACTAAAGATGAATACATCATCTATCGTTGGTCGAAACTATTTTGGACTGCATTGCACTTTCCATCATGTGAAACATAGTCCTTTGACATGTCAATAAAATGGAATGTAATTTGTAAATATAACGTTCTTAATTGAAAGCACCGACGAAAGTAACTTTATTGAAGCATTTTAATACGCCTGTAATCCCCAAAGGTGTAGGCACAGGTTTAACCAGTACACCCATATTTTGCCGAGCTTATTTCCGTCCCATGATAGGGGGCGAGCATATCGCCATTTCGTGCACAATTTCAGACTCCGGGCTGATACTGAGCATTCCGTAATAAAAACTCAATATCGTTTTTACCCGACCCGGGAATCGAACCCGAGACCTTAGTACATTAGCCGTAACGCGTACGCATTACAACTACGCCACCGAGGCAGTCAAGTGAAGCATTTTAACTAAGTGGGAAAAGCGACTCCAAGGTATTAGTGACTCACAAAGGACTTTATTCTTAACCACTCGACACATCCGACTTTCACACACGTAATTCCAAATAAATCACGAAGAAAATCCATCGCTACCCATGACTCGAATGTAAACACCCAGAATCGAGGTCTAGGGTCATAGCGCTTGCTATTATTGCTGACAGTATTTCGCTACTAAACACCAACTTTCTTTGCTTATCGATAACTTAAAAACACAGCCTCGATATTCTCTAATTCAAAGGTGATAGGTTCCAAAATTCCGTGGCTAAGTTGATTGTTGAATACATAATGTCGTTAATTTTGGAGGTGGCATTGACACGGTACGTGATAGGCGTCTTTGAAGTGACTATGTACTTTAAAACGTTCCGAAGATGTGACTTTGAGATATAAATTACAAATTTTGCGATACCTATTTAAATTCTAATCATTAAGGCCGTTGCGCGAAATTAATCCTTAAGAAATGCTTAATAGCGAATTGAGTTCTGGGAAGTGACCTATTGGATAAGGAAAGATTGTGCCTTTATAGAATTTAGCATGCCATAACAATAGAAAAGTAATTCTATAATATTCTTTATTTGCAAAAAATATTCAAACATGTTAATAACATTGTATATAAAACCAGGTTATGATTTTATTGTATAAAAAGCATCATGTTTTTTATGTTCAGTTTTATAATCTATGCTATTGATCTTGCCGGGAAAAAGGTCGATCAATAACAAACGATTTCCTATATTGAATATCGAACTTTCATTTTCAATATCACTTTCTAGCCCATTTGTGATAGGCGTAGTCATGTCTTTCGAATCGATTTATTTTTTATATGAAATAATCGAGAGTATTTATATTTTTATGGTTTCGAATGACCGTTGGCGTTGTTGGGACGTGGGTGAAAGTTGACAGATGGCATTTGACATTTCTCTCATCGAACGCGAAAGGGCAAAGGAAGCTTATGTCATAATGACAAATTTTTATACCTATTTTCAAATTATTATTTTAAATTTAAATACAGTTCCTGATGATTGGAAATCAAGAAGGAAATTGTATGACTCATTCAAAATTACGGACCAAGTACCAATGTTTATTAAATTTTAGCGGCAGTGTGAGTGTGTAAAATTATTACATGCAACATGAAGATAGACTGACAAGCATGGCAGATGGACACAAGGTTAATTGGGAATTATGTATAAACAGGAATGGCATATCCACTTAGCAATATTTCAGTTTATCTAATCTCTGTCAACTAGACAGACAATTTAGGTACGTATTAGTACTACGAGTTTTTTTTTATTACCTTGAGTGACGAAATGAGCAGATCGCTCGCCTGATGGTTCGCGTCACGCCTGCCATAAACAGAAGCAACACTACACAGAACTTTGAATAACAAAGCACTGTAGGACATTGGACTGCGCTCGTTACCTTGTGACATAAGATGTTAATATTCCTTAATGCCCAGTAATTTCACTGGCTTTAATGTCCTTCAAACCGAAACACAACAGTGCTTACACACTGCTGTTTGACTCCAGAAATAGACAAAGCGGTGGTACCAACCCAGACGTCTTCTCACATACGAGGGACCTACCACCTTGTTGATTGATTGATGGTAACATTTTCATTTTTTGAGAATTTTCGAGAATATAAATTAGCTATTTATGATACAAATAAAGTTTGTTATACTTGTAAACTGCAGCACGACAAATAGTAATTATTATTAGGCAAGTAGGTACTTGAATACCTAGGCTATATATGTATATAATAATAGGTTACCTTGAATTTCTTTTTTTTTATAGCATAGGCCGCCAAACAAGCAAATGGGTCACCCGATGGCAAGTGATCTCTACCGCCCATGTATGCCCATAATACTATTAGAATCATGGGCGCGTTGCCAGCCTTAAAGGAAAGGGATAATTAAGGGAATGGGAAGGGGAGGGCCTCCGGATATCTCACTCACCGTACGAGACGCAGCAGCAAGCATTTCAATGTAAGGTACATATATACAAAATAGATTCAAACAAGTATATTTATTTAAGCGTTAACTTGTAAAAACTGAATAAACGAGCGAATTATAATGATCTATGTATGATTGCATATATTAACATTTTTACCGCTATAATTGACATGTAAAAAAGTAGGAAAAAAAACTCGAAGACCCAACATTTACCGTGACTTCCTACTTCATTAAGATGCCGCACCCCACGGCAGTCGTGTTCAAAGATCGTTGAGACGTATTTAACGATTAAGTATTTATTTTATTTTATTAATACACTCTTTATTATATATATAAAAAATTAAAAACATCGGATCCTTAAAAATTATAACGACGTACAAATGGCGGTCTTATTGCTAACTGCGATTTTATATTATTACTAGCTGTTGCTCGCGGCTCCGCCCGCGTTAATAGACTTTTCCGAAATAAAAAGTAGCTTATAACCGTCTCCAGGGTCCCATCTATCTCTACATCAAAATTCATCAAAATCGGTTCAGTGATTTAGGCGTGAAAGCGTAACAAACAAATAGATAATTATTATTTATTCATAAAAAGTATCCTATCTTACTTCTTATACCTCCAAGAATACAGTGTACAAAGTTTCATGATGATCAGTTAAGTAGTTTTCGCGTGAAAGCGTAACAAACGAACTTACATTCACATTTATAATATTTGTATGATTATACTGAGCAAAATGTTATTTTTTCATTTTGTTATTTTTTTATTACTAATAATGGATTTATAATGCATATAAAGAGCCACACCAACAGTTTGCAGATAATAAATATTAAAACATAATAGTGGGTCAGCTTACATTTTTGGAATGCCATTTATTTTTCTCGGAAAAATTTTGCTCGCTAACGTTGAAAGGTTAAATCTCCGGTGCCATTAGATTGACCAAATACATTGATTAGTTCCAAGCTTGAGAAAGTTTTACATATTCTACTTCGTCTAGTCCCCTGTCCAAGCATAAAATCAAAGGTCCTATGTTGACTACCTAGGTCAAGCAATATTAGGCAAGGTTTTCTAAAAATACATGTCCAAGATTTGGATAAAATTTATGACATTACTAAGCCGGCCGATAAATAAAATACAAGTATGGCAATTTTTTTTAAAAACTATCTTTCGCTCGCGACTCCGCCCATATGAACAGCCTTTTACGGGATAAAAAGTAGCTTATATATGTTATGACGGTCTCCAGGGTCTCATTAGAACTAAAATTCATCAAAATCGGTTCACCGATTTAGGCGTGAAAGCGTAACAAACAAACAATATCACTCGCAATTATAATATTAGTTAGGATAACACGTTGAATCAACTCTGACAATGGAAAAATAAGCTCCATTTTAGATAGACACAGTTTCTCCTATGATACAGGCGAGAAAATAACAGAATACAACATTTACCAAGTCGCGTCATTCGATTATTTTTTAAACTATAAGACGCGACTTCGTAAACAAGAGTTTTCTGTAATATTTTCGTCTGTGTCATGCGAACTTCGTCTAATGGCCATTTTCAATAAACTATCTTAGTTTGTTTCTCAGGATAGATAGCACAAATAAGCTAATCAGAATACATTGTGAAGGTCATGCGTTCAAATTACTTAAGTTTCATTGGTTGATTTCCGGCATCTATTCGTATTGACTGCCTCGGTGGCGTAGTTGTAATGTGTACGCGTTACGATTGAGGCTAACGCTGAGGTCTCGGGTTCGATCCCCGGGTCGGGTAAAGTGGTATTGGGTTTTTCTATTACGAAATGCTCAGTATCAGCCCGGAGTCTGGAATTTGTGCCCGGTATGGCGATAGGCTCACCCCCTATCACATTGTGGGACGTAGATACGCTCGGCGAAATGTGGGTGTACTGGTTACACCTCTGCCTACCTCTTCGGGGATTACAGGCGTGAGTGCGTATGTATGTATTCGTATAGGCAAACTTCTTCTTCTCCCACCTGCCCTTATCCCACCCGCAGTGTGGTCCGCGCAAAATGATTTTTAACACATTTGTAAAGATGCTTGTAGATTTTACGATCAGCCTTGCGGAGCTCATCCCCTATGGGGAATAGTCAAATGGTCAAAATCCGGATAGTGAAACTAAGATCGGTTATTGAGAATAGCCGAAAATGGGGCTTTTGGCAACAAATAAGAGTATTTTGTACAGACTCCTACCATATTACGATGTTAATGTTCTCAGTTAACTGTGATTACAGACGGTACTTTCTTACCACCGTTAAACAATTGAGATACAGCAATGATAAAGCCTGCGCTGACTAGAGATAAGCAATGTTGACCATACGTTTTGTTACAAATATAACATAATAATAATAAACCTATGTTTTGGCATAGGTCGAAAACGAGCAAGTGGGTCACCTGGTAAGTGAACTAAACCGCCCATGTACGCCCACAATACCAAAAGAATTATGGGTGCGTTGCCGACCTTAAAAGAAAGGGATAATTAATGGATTGGGAAGGGGAGGGTGTTTGTGCCTCCGGATATGTCACTCACTGTACGAAACGCAGCAGCAAGCTTCTACTTTACGCCGGTTCTCTGTGAGACAGTGGTAACGACCCGGACGAGCCGGTCCATATATTTTGTAGACAAAAGTGTCTACAGCGTGGCTCTAGCACTCAAATTGTTTAATATTAGATGCATTTTTTTATCAGCTTGAGTGACGAAACGAGCGGGTAGCTCGCCTGATGGTAAGCGCCACGCCTGCCCATAAACAGAAGCAAGAACATACAGAACTTTTAATTACAAAGTCATTGGACTGCGTTCGTCACCCCGAGACATAACATGTTAATTCTTATAATGCCCATTAATTCCCCTGGCTTCAATGTCTTTCAAACCGAAACCGAACAGTGCTTACACACTGCTACTTAGCGGTAAAAACTCCGACCAATATGTAGCTATTTATATACCTAATTTATTTTTGCTGAAAGATATTTTTCCGTGGTGGTGCCATTTAAGGTTAAAAGATCCGGTGACAGAGTAGGAGAAAAATGGGAAGCTCCTCAATGGAAATTAGCAAAGGCATTGCGATTCTCATACATTAATTTATCCATATCTTTTAGATAAACATGCTGCCAAATAGAAAAAAAAACTGTTTTATAATGTTCTAAAATTTTAGTCCATATAAGTAATTTAGAGTTCTGTGTTGTGCTGCTCTGTTTATGGGTCAGCATGGCGCTTACCACCAGGCGAGCAACCTGCTCGTCTCGTCATTCAGGCTAATAAAAAACAAGTAATACGTAAATAAAAAAGCATATAAACAGATAAATGGAGAACCTCTTTTGAAGACGGTTACTAATATATAGTGAAATTCGTCTTTTCACATACTTACATAAGCACTTACGCCTGTAATCCTCGAAGGGGTAGGCAGAGGTGTAGCCAGCACATCCACATTTCGCCGAGTATATCTCCGTCCCTTATGTGATAGGGGGCGAGCCTATTACCATGCCGGGTACAAATTCCAGACTCCGGGCTGGTACTGAGCTTTTCGTAATGGAAAAACCCAATACTACTTTACCCCACCCGGTGATCGAACCCGTGAGCTCAGCGTTGGCCTCAATCGTAACACGTGCAAATTACAACTGCGCCACCGACGCAGTCAGTCGTTTCACATACTTGTCATTGGTATTTGCTCAGTTTTGTGTTATAAAACAAGCGGAAATTATGTAAGACCGCCGACAGAGATCCGTGTATGAACACTGCGGTTCTGAGGTGTGTGTGACGCATTCGGTACACGCCGCACCAGACGCGCCGCGCTATGCGATTTGTATTGACTTCTACTTAATTAATCATTCGGTAGAAATAAATGTACGATTCTATAATAATTATATAGTGTGCAAGCTTGCCTTTTGCCTAAAACTTATTTTAGTCTGAAGGTCGTGGTAAAAAAGAAAGTGCATGTTTGATTCAAATGATTGCACGACGATTTTAAGATTTACCACTTAACTTATTTACTTATGTAAAATGTTTATACGATTTGACGTTAAATTGGTTTAGTAGGTTAAACTCTGTTTAGGATCGTGCAAGTGGGCGTAAGACTTTTGTATTTTGCATATATTTTCTGTTATATTAGCTTGAATGATTACATACTATAAAAGCTCTACACTAGGTGGTAGGTTCCTTGTACGCGAGAGCCCGTTTGGGTTGGTGCCACGCCTATGTGTGTATCTGTCGCTAAACAGCAGTGTGTAAGCACTGTTGTATTTCGATTTATAGAACATTGGTGCCAGTGAATTACCTGGGCATTATAAGACTTAACATCTTATGTTTTGGGGTGACGAGCGCAGTCTAGTGCCCTGCAGTGCTTTGCAATACAATGTTTTGTGTGATTGAGATTCTGATTATTATTATATTTGACAGCCTCCGTGCCGCAGTGGGCGAGTAGCCGGCTGCGAAGCGGGAGCCCATGGGTTCGATTCCCACACCGAGTCAAAAGTTGGTGTTATCCACATATAATTGTTTCGGGTCTGGATGTTGTGGGACCGCAAGTCCCTCGTAGTTCCAGATTCCCACGATACAGGTTAACCTAGTATGGGGTCAGGACTATGTGTGTGACTGTCGGGTGTATATATATATTTATTATGGGCAGACGTTTCCAATCAGGCGAGCGACCTGCTCGTTTTGTCATTTAAGCTATTAAAAGAGACGCCAGTATTCACGTCGGACGGTTGGATAGTGTGGATGCAACGTTATTCCCATACACATTACTTAGCAAGTAAATCCCATTATCGTCTCAGTGCGGCTCATGTCATATGGCGCGTGAGACCTAAATCTACAGTAATTTGTATTCGTGTTTGATTTGTGACCTAATGGTGTAATGATGTAAGCACTCAGCAAATACTGTTTCACGCTGTCTATCTTTTTCTTTCTACATACATACATACGCACTCACACCTGTAATTCCCGAAGGGGTGGGCAGAGGTGTAACCAGTACACCTACATTCCGCCGAGCGTATCTCCGTCCCATGATGTGATAGGGGGCGAGCCTATCGCCATATCGGGCAGAATTCCAGACTCCGGGTTGATACTAAGCATTTCATGATAGAAAAAACCAAATCACTTCACCCGACCCGAGGATCGAATCCGAGACCTTAGCGTCAGCCTCAGTTGTAATGCATATGCTTTTTCTTTCTACTTACCATTATCCCGGCTTAATGCCAGGGTCCGCCTTCTCATCATGATTTGACGTTGGATTTGGTATTATGTGGGGCTGTCGTCTGACCCTCACAACTCGCAACAGGAACCAAATTTCGCCATTGCCTCGTTCGTTAACCAGCAGAGTGTACCACGTATAATAATAGTTTAATCGACTTAGGAACTTATAAGAACAGGACCCATTATTTACTCAAAGGCCGGCAATGCAACAACGATTCCTCTGGCATTGATGGTATTCATGGGCGGTGATGATCACTTGACCCACTTACCCATTTATCTTTTTCATAAAAAAAATATTCTCCAACCTAAGGGATCTTGTTTCACGGCTGACAGCGGCTTTTCCCGCTGCGCTACAGAAACTGCCAGCAATGGTCGAAACATATTAATGTGATAATAATATACGCAATGTATTATATTAGTATAAAAAATATACTAAAACATAAGGCGCTTCGAACTTTTCTATATCAGTAATACATACGCACTCACGCCTGTAATCCCCGAAGGGGTAGGCAGAGGTGTAACTAGTACACCCATATTTCGCCGAGCGTATCTCCGTCCCTTATGTGATAGGGGGCGAGTCTTTCGCCATACCGGGCACAAATTCCAGACTCCGGGCTGATACTGAGCATTTCGTAATAGAAAAACCCAATACCACTTTATCCGACCCGGGGATCGAACCCGAGACCTCAGAGTTGACCTCAATCGTAAATCGTACGCATTACAATTGTGCCACCGGGGCAGTCTATATCAGTAATGAATTTGATAATTATAAGCCCAATGTAATTTTGAAGATCATTGAAAATAAAATGATAGACGGTTGACAGGTTCGAAACCAGTCCCAAGAGCAAACACCTCTGACGTTTTTTTAAGTTATGTGTGTATTTATTGTTAATTATAGCTTGCGATAACGGTGAAGGAAACATCGTGAGGAAACCTGCATACGTGAGAAGTTCTTCATAAGAATTTCGAAGGTATGTGAAGTCTGCCAACCCGCATTAGGCCAGCGTGGTGGACTAAGGCCTGACCCCTTTAATTCAGTAGAGGAGACCCGTGGCCGGCAGTGGGACATTTATAATACAGGGCTAGTAAAAATGTGATGAAACTTGTCTCAAAGTAAACGTAGTGATTTCTTATGTTTACGCGAATATGTAAATATTGAAATAAAACTAGTTTATACGGATTTTATCGCAGTTTAATCACAATAGACAAGATGGGTGGAAGCTTGCACAAGCCTGGGATCCAATTATACATCTAATTAAATCGGAACCCAAAAGACCAACTGCCAGACCTCAAGACACCGTGAGCTCTTTCTGCGTAGATCGGACTAGTGTCAAATAACTCTTTTTATATAATTAAAATATAAATGTATAATTTTAAGGATTAAATGAAGGTACGCAATATAAAATTAACTTTTCGAGACGACCTACATCTCAGTCTCTCCCATGACCCTGAAGGCTGAATGAAAGCTTTCGAAACGTCGGGACTAGAATTAAATTAAACCGCGATAAAATCCGTATAAACTAGTTTTATTTCAAAGTAAACGTCTAAGTAGGTAGAGTCAATGAAAGATGTCGTAACATTGTCTACAGAAACACCTCACTAATGGGTCAGTACATATTTGCATTACAAGCGGTCAGCATTAGCGTCGGTTAGACAATGTTCCAAGATCACTTTCACTACAACAATACACTGCTCTGTTTGTTTTGAGGTACAGTTAGAGGAAACAAGTTTACGTGAATCAATAGTTAATTATTATTGGGCGTTTATTATTTAAAGCCTGACACGTCGCCATTAGTCATTAGTCATTAGTCATCAGAGACGAGACGAGGAGATCGTTCGCTTGAGTTCGGTTTGCGTCACGCCTGCCAATAGTAGCAACACCACTCAGGCCGTTGAATTATTACATACTCCGCACGTGTGAATGGCCTTTTCCTATATATCCCAATCCTAGGTCATGGTCTACCTGTGTGCCAAATTTCATCCTTTCCTTCGCCATTCCATCATGATTTGACAATGAATTTGTTATTATGCGGGGTGACCCGCCGCCGTCTGAACCCCACAAGCCGCAACAGGAACCAAGTTTTGCCACTGCATCGTCTGTTAATCAGCAGGGTATACCACGTGCAGGTGAGGCTTTGAGCCTAAGATGTTGATGGCCTACTTGATTTCACAAAATCAAATTGATTTAATTTCTACGATTAGTTACCGAAGCCTACTCATTGGTAATTATCTCAAATGGATCAATTGTGATTACAGTTTCTACATCGCAGTGATTTACGCATCGCAGATCATAAGCCATGCTAATGTAATAGGCTTGAAGCCTTTATGAGAGAATTCCTTAAATGGTCGATGGATATGTGATGAGAAAAGTGTTTGGGACTTTGTTAGTATTGTGTTCTTACAAAATAAATCTAAGAATTTGATAGTTTATTTATTCGGAGACAGCAGCGGGGTTTTAAATATATTTATTCTGGGCGAAGCCATTTTCTACTGTTAGGAGAAGTTAGGCCTTACCACCACGCTGGTCTAATGCCGGTTGGCAGACTTCAGAGACCTTCGAAATTCTTATGTAGGTTTTTCTTCACCTTTAAAGCGAGTTATATTAATACAAGTTGCTTCGAACAGTCACTCGTGTCCTAGGCGATCTGAGTTTTTAAATTGAAAATTCACATATGAGTTGCCCAGCGCGGCGTTGGAATTTGTGCCCGATATTGTGATAGGCTTGCCAGCTATCACATCAATGGACGGAAGTAGGAAGACGCACTAGTTGTATCTCTGCTTACCTTTTCAGGGCTACAAGCTTGAGGTATAATTAAGAAAAATACATAATACTGTTCCTCCTGACTGTCCGAAGTACAGATCTCGTTCAAAACATGTAGTCTACTTTCGATTTCCAAACGGAGTGCCTTGTACGATGTAGATTCGACCACGACGCGTGGGCGTACTTGCCATTACTGCCCGAAACGTTTTCGCAATTCGGACATTAAGATTTTGATGGGATGTAAATTGTTAGTTTCGTTCTATCGTGCAGTGTATCGGAATTTATGGCGCTATTGTGGTCGGAATATTTTCATATTTCGTGAAATGTTTGTACGTGTTTTTTTTTTTTTTTTTTTTTATTACATTGAATGACAAGACGAGCAGGTCGCTCGCCTGACGGTAAGCGCCACGCCTGCCCATAAACAGAAGCAACGCCACACAGAACTTTAAATAAAGCACTGCATGACACTGGACTGCGCTCGTCACCCCGAGACATAAGGTGTTAAATGCCCAGTAATTACACTGGCTTCAATGTCCTTCACACCGGAACACAACAGTGCTTACACATTGTTGCTTAGAATAGACAAAGCGGTGGTACCAACCCAGCCGGTCTCTCGCAAACGAGGGGCCTACCACCTTGTACGTGTATTACGAATATTGCCGTATTTGAGATTGGTGCAACCTTCGTTGGTTAAACACTTAAGATCTTGCTGATGATGATTTAGGCGTCATCTTCCAGCTCTTATCTTACTAAGTATTGATCGGTTCCATATTTTTTTACATCAAATTCTCAGTTCGGTCCCGACCGGTCAACCTCTACTTTTTAGGGTTCGATACCCAAAGGGGGCCTTCTCCAACTGTGTTCTTATCTACCCTACATAATAAAGGTTATATATTTAGGACCGTAAAGGAAGAAAGTTGATTTTCACATCATAACCTCACAGTCAGACACATAGTGCTGTCCCCACACTAGGTTAAACTTGTATCGCGAGGGACTTGCGGCCCCCCAAAATCCAGACCCGAAACAAATAGTTGTAGATCTAACAAAAATTTGTCCCGGTGCGGGAATCTATCCCACGGCCTCTCGTTTTACAGCCGACTTTTAGCCCACAGGGGCTTTGTATGTTAAGGTGGATATCCTAACATTGTTGAAATAAAACTAGTTTATACGGATTTTATCGCGGATTAATTTTTATTTTAGTCCCGACGTTTCGAAAGCTTTTCAGCCTTCGTGGTCACTTCGTGGTCAAAAATATATCACTGATGAATTTCAACGAATTACATTTTAGGTGATTTGGATAAGTTCAAAATGAGAATATACTCATCAGCCATTGTTGCTTTGCTGGATTTCAAAATAATACACAAGCTTCTAGATCCCGATTTATATCGATACAAATAAATAAAGTTAAAGTGTCTGTTTGTAATATTAAAATAACCGCTTTTTACTACATGCATATGAATGTACGAGTATATACGGTACATAATTATACCAAAATATCATTTTTTTTATTTTTTTTCTGTGTGTCTGTTTGTTCCGGCTAATCTCTGGAACGGCTCGACCGATTTTGCCGGGACTTTCACTGGCAGATAGCTGATGTAATAGGGAGTAACTTAGGCTACTTAGGTACTTTTTTTATCCCGACTGAGCCGCGAGCAAAAGCACAAATATATGTGGATTACACCTAAGCCTTAGTTTTGCAGCATTATGCAACACCAAGTTACCACACTGTATTCAAATTTAGACAAACGCATACAAATATTTCAAAATGGTGCATGTAATTAGATAATTGAACTGTTAAGTTCTCAAACTTCGTGACTGGAATATGCGTAACGATCTAAATATGGCGTAGTTCGCGATACTTTCACGATTGTGTCAATGTTATGTGTAACTGCGTTTGTATACTCATAATATTTGGAGTTATATCCTCACATTGGTCTAGTGGCATTAGTTAGGAAACTCTGGGCTCAGTTCTCAGGTCGTGAAAACCTTAGTTTGTTTTATTTGCTTGAATAACGAGACAAGCAGGTCGCTCGCCTGATGGTAAGCGTCACACGTGCCCATAAACAGAACATAAACATAACAAAGGAAAATCGTTGAATCAAGGCATTTATTGAAAGGTGTCGGACAGGAGTATGAAGACATCGAAGCATACGGAACAGACGCACAATCTAACATTCGGACTAGTTAAGAGAGTTCTTGGAGTAAAATGGTAGCCACTGTGAACCGGAAAGATTGACGTGAACAAGAAAGGTGTATGCACCCCGTACCTCGTAGTAGTTTGTTCATTACTATTGGATTTCACTTGGTAGTCTATGTCGCCAGTCGAAGGCGCCAGTTAGGCAAAGTTAAGTTATGTGCATGACTGAAGAGGCATATCTGGGAGCAGCCTCGACCACAGAGTTAATTAATAGGCACATTCCCCAAGGATGTCGTGGGATTAGCGGCTCGTTCGTGTCTTAGTGTCAACTTCTGAGTTAGTAATTACAACCATTCCATCATGGTAGTCATTATATCGAACCACTAAAACGATGAGACTGGGAAGATCCGCCATTTGTCAGTCGTTGTAAGGATGTAGGTCGGATGCGCTGAGTCAGGCGTCACGACGGCCACTTTCAGATAATCTTACTTTCATCGCGTGACCTCACGATTCGACCTCAGGTATCGTTGACTCCATTACGACACGGGGTTGCTGCTCTTTATTATTGAACTTTACTTGCTCCTTCTTCTAATCAACATTATTATCAGGTTGTATTGAACCGCTGCTTCGTATAAGCTTCATCTTGGTATAAACTTGGTATACAAGCAGCAATACCAATACAGTTGAGGTGGAAGTCGCGGTTTACAACCACTTTGATTTGTTAATCATTGTTAATTATCGCTCGCTTTAATGGCGTGTCTGTGCTTCGGAGGGCACGTACTTTTTACGGGCACGTAAAAAGTCGGTCCCAGCTACTATCAATTAACAGCATTTGTTGAGCAAGTCGGAGCGACTTGAAAACTTTACCCTAGTGGTAGTTGCCATTAGCCATTGGATATAGATACATAAAGATTAAGAAGTTTAAATTTCCCCAATTATGGCATGGCATACTAATACCCCTCATTAGCTGGAAACCTTCGTGGTAGTAAGCTTAAATTTACCTGGTTTTTATTTCTGGATTTTGTATTGAAGTGATGGTTACCTGCAAGAATAACAAAGCAATATGTAACATAAACACTACTTAATTATGTAATAAATGTATATTTTTGTTAGGCCGGTACGGGTTAAGGTTAGTTCCGATGGTCACTTCAAGATGATGGCGTTCGTCAATACCATTCTCGACCATCAACACCTTACTAAACAGATTAACAGCCAGTAACGCTATGCATTAGTGATGCTACCGTCGAAAGGTGTCCCATAGATTTATTAGTACGTAGACCTTATGCCCGTGATGTGATCATCGGACTGCTCCTTTAGTTTGCTACGGAATAGCTATAACTGGAGGACCTAGAATAAAACTTCATCAATCTAATCTGAATGCTAAAGTATAATTTTTTATAGCCTAGGCAGTCAATTGAGCAAGTGCGTCACTAGATGGTTAGTGACCTCAACCGCCCATAATAGCAGAAGAATCAAGGGCGCGTTGCCGACCTTAAAAAAGGGATAATTAAGAGTTCGGGAAGGGCAAGGGAATTTGGCCTCCGGATATCTCTCTCTATACGAAAAGCAGTAGCAAGCCGTTATTTTACGCTGATTTTCTGTGAGATAATGGTACGGTCGAGTCGGCCCATTCATACTGATGCCAAAACTGTCTACAGCGTGGCTCTACTACTCGCTCTTTTGTTTTTGTGTGACATTAAATAAAAATATTATTCAGTGTCACGGCCTGAGTGACCAAGTTCAGAGGCTTGATAAGCAAGGCTGTATTAACAAGTAATGTAACAATAGTACCATCTATGTTTATCCTAACGCCCACATTAACCATGAATGAAGCTACGTCACCCTCCGAAGATGGCCTGAGAAGGTCTTGCAACCGTGTCGAGGCCTACCGTATCGCCTAACTAATTATTGTTTACGCTTCAATGTTGCATTGTTTATTGTCAAACAATTCCAATCAAAACAAATTGTGATCATTGTTCGTACAAGGATTGTTTAATTTGGAATTTGTCGATACAGTTGATGCACAATGGATGTTTATGTTTGTGTGTTGTTTCGTGGGTGGATATTTATAAATATAACAACTATCAATGTTTCCTACAGTTTTTGTTGATCAACTAACTTGAATGCACAAAAACTGTATGGTTTTTGGTTATCAATTCGGTTGAAAGTCTGTTCATACAAATCGAATGCGATTCAGCAGTTGAAATCAATAAAATTCAAAAATATAAGTCAATAAAATTATGTTTGTATAAAATACCACAACCACGTCTTTGATTTCCAAACAAGTAATAAACCTTTTTTTTATACGTTCGAAATATGCGCAGAAAATTTATTGCCATAATAAAAAAATCCCATATTGACCTTCATGTTAATATATTTGTTAGTAATAAAAAGTTATATCGGAAATAAAAATATAATATTACATTTTATAACAGTTCTACCACAAAAAAATCAGCTGCAATTTTTACGGACTGATCTTGGCTCAGATCTAGTAATGTGGAGATGTATTATCGTGATATGCCAATAATTTATTATGAAAAGTAATATAAGCTCATGCTTTATCCCTAAAGGAGTAGGTATAGATTTAACAGGTGCACTCACGTTTCGATCAGCCATGTTGTTTTACTTTATGAAAGAGAAACGGGCAAGAGGTTCACCTGATGGTAAGTGATCACCACCGCCCATGAACAGCGTCAATACCAGAGGAATTATCGGTGCGTTGCCGGCCTTTGAGGAAAGAATAGGCTCTTTTCTTGAAGGTTCCTAAGTCGTATCGGCTTGGAAATACCGCGGGTATTAAGTGCGGTTTGGAACTACCACATGTGGCGAGCCTATCGCCCTACCGGGCATATAATCCAATCCCAGGCATCATGTATGATTATTGAATCTCAACTCCAAATTATGAATGGCCCGACGTGGAACTTGAACTCAGGACCGCATGGTTCTCAGCCTTACTTCTAGAGAAACTTCAGTTCTAGAGAAAGCTCAATTTTTTTTGTGTACATTTTTGGAACATGTATGACTATTAAACTACGAATGATTCTGCTGCTTAGTCGTTACAAATATAGAAATAAATATACAACTTCAGTGGCATAGGAAGATATGACAGAAACAACTTTTTTACCTACCCTTGGAGACGTAATAGTGGCGCGTAGTTGTCATGTAAGAATCATAATTATCTGGCATCCAGCTAATTGATCGCGTCGCTTCCTGACTCACGACGATATCATTTCTCAGGATCATTAGGGAACATCTAACGGTGTTGAGGATTGTGTAATAGGCAAAGACTTTAATACCATAGACGGGCTGTTTAGAAGTAAAATTGTGTTGCAAACGCGGCCGGCGAGGCGGGAATGACGTCTAAGGCGTGAGAGCGAGAGGAGTTGAGAGTAAGCGAGATGACAATATTGAGACGGCTGTTTTGTTTGGTATTAGTTTTCATTGACAATAAATGAATTTTTCAATCATAACTAAAAAATAATATAGTTACTTCCCTAAAATAACTTCAAATTGAATTAATACGAAAATAATGACAATGTTTTGTGGGTCACAATAAACAATTTTCGTGTTAGTTTATCGAATTTAACGTTCGCAGCTATTCAAACAACAACAAACTGCTCTTGTCGCTCTCTCGCGGGCGACTAAATGAGTTGCGGTCAATTGACCGTAACTAAGTGCGCAATTTCTTTGTACTGCACAGCTTGTCTAGTAGTATACATTAACGTCTTTAGTAATAGGTGTAGCCATAGATGATGGTGTAACTTACAAGGACATATGACGTAGTTATATGGAGAAGTTGCGATTTATTAATATTTGCGGTTTCGTCTATTTCATAACAGAGAATCAATCTCAATTTTACCTTTATTGTGTACGTGAGGAAATAGCGAAACATGGTTCCGGTTGTGGGGGTAGAAAGAGACAAAGCGGTGGTAACCCAGACGGCCTCGCATATGTGGAACCTACCACCCAATAAAACATAAGTACAGTTTTTTTAGCTTCCCGCGAAATTCGTGCAACAGGAAATATTTTACTATAGTGATTTCTTATGTTACACGTTGAAATAAAACTAGTTTATACGGATTTTATCGCGGTTTTATTTTATTTTAGTCCCGACGTTTCGAAAGCTTTTCAGCATTCGTGGTCACGGGATAGACTGAGGTGTAGGTCGTCTCGTTACATTGCCTACCTTAATTTTAAACTTATACGTTTATTTTTACTTTTTTAATTTTAAAAATATTTAGTTGACACTAGTCCTATCTACGCAGAAATGTCGGGACTAAAATAAAATTAAACCGCGATAAAATCTGTATAAACTAGTTTTATTTACAAATATTTTACTATGTGACTGCCTCGGTGACGCAGTTGTAATGCGTAGGCGTTATAATTGAGGCTAACGCTGAGGTCTCGGGTTCGATTCCCGGGTCGGGTAAAGTGGTATTGGGTTTTTCTATTTAATTCTCAGTATCAGCCCGGAGTCTGGAATTTGTGTCCGGTATGGTGATAGGCTCGCCATCCATCACATCGTGGGACGGAGATACGCTCGGCGAAATGTGGGTGTAGTAGTTACACCTCTGCCTACCCCTTCGGGGATTACAGGCGTGAGTGCGTATGTATTTTACTATGTCAAAATAGAGCACACCAACTCTTGTGAGGTCTACGAGAGGTTGCAGCATCAAGATAAACCATGGTTTGTAAATATTTGTTTCACGACTTCGTGTCACTAGAACAAATGTATGACACTGTTTCTCACTTGAGAATACATTTTACTCAACAAATACATTTTACTAATGCATTTTCTTGGATGTCTTTATTGCAGCTATTACACGGTATCTAAGTAAATGTTAAAGTAAAAGCAGTGATAGCCTAGCGGGGAGTGGTATGGACTGTCGAGAGGAAAGTCGCAGGTTCGAAATCAGCCCTAAGTGCATACGCCTGTGACTTTTCTGAGTTATGTGTGTATTAATTGTTAATTATCACTTGCTTCAACGGTGAAGGAAACATCGTGAGGGAACCTGCATACCTGAGAAGTTCTTCATAAGAATTTCGAAGGTATGTGAAGTCTGGCAACCCGCATTAGGCCAGCTTGCTGGACTCAGGCCTAACCCATCTCATTCAGTAGAGGAGGCCCGTGCCCAGCAGTGGGACGTATATAATACCTAATCAGCTTATATATAATTAATTAGCGGCATTAAATAGGCTGGAAAATGAGTGCCTAGATTAATCAAGCCATTTTATTATATTTATTGCAAGATTGCTATGAAAATTAAAACCTTACGGAACCTGATGAGCAACTGGAAAAATTAGATTCCAACATGTTTTTTAACATACGAATTCACGTCTGTAATCCCCGAAGGGGTAGGCAGAGGTGTAATCAGTACACCCACATTTCGCCGAGCGTATCTCCGTCCCTTACGTGATAGGGGGCGAACCTATCATACTCAGCATTTCGTAATAGAAAAACCCAATACCACTCTACCCGACCCGGGGATCGAACCCGAGACCTCAGCGTTGGCCTCAATCGTAACGCGTACGCATTACAACTGCGCCACCGAAGCATGTTTTTAAACATGGTTATGTTATCATTATCGGGTTGCGTAACATGGGTATGTCAATTACTAGCCATATCAGTGCGATGTCAGAGAGATGTCAAGTTACCGACGTTTAATAGTTCCTAGATTTGATTTTTATAGCACAGGCCTGCAAACGCGCGGACATTGGCGTTAGAGATCGAAACTTGGTTCCCTTTGCGGGTTGTGGGAGCCAGACGGGTCGCCCCGCCTTCAAATCTATGGTATGAGAAGGCGGACCTAGCATTAAAAGACAGAAATAAAGAAAGACAGTATTTATGAAGAATACTAAAATCCACGCGAAAGTAGTGTTTCAAGAAAGAGAAATTAGGCTGGAAGGCGAAAGTACTGGTACGGAGCTCGCTACTTATTTGCATGTTGGCTTGCGTATACTGAGAACTGACGCAATACAAACTCGTATCCTTTCTCAAATATATCTGCGATGTACAGCTATTGGGTGTAAAAAAATACTACCGACACTATCAAGAATAATGGAGTTTTTTTTTTATACGTAATAGGCTCGCGTTTGGCCACTATCACGCCTGATGGTAAGCGATGATGTGGCCTAAGATGAATCACGCTTGCCTAGCAAAAAACGATTCACTCGCGACTTGAAGACACCCAGATTATATTTATCGGGGAACAAAGACTCCGGCAATTTGTTCCACAATTTGGCAGTCCGTATGATGAAGGTGGAGGCAAAGCGTTTGGTGCGCGTTTTGGGAACGTCTACCATAAATGGGTGGCGTTATGCCGTGTCTTTGGTCGTCCGATGATGAAATGGAGAGGAGGGAATCAAATTATGCAGTTCCGCTGCACACTCTCCAAAATGCATCCGATAGAAAGCTGAAAAACAGGCAACCTCACGCCGACGTTCAAGGCTCTGAAGCCGATATAGATATTAGTAAGACACCTAAGACAATTAAATACACTCGCCACTACAGGGAGGTCAGTGCCTCAACCATGAGTTTGCCTTAGTAAAATCGCTAGCGACAACGTGAAATATTTGTATGACAAAAGTTTGTTTCTAACGTATCCGCTAGAGGCGCCTCTGAGTTTTTCATATAAATATCTTACGTCGTCGCTAGCGATTTTACCGAGACAAATTCATAGTTATGGCCGTTCCCAATATGCTGTATATCGACAGATTTGCTTACCGGTAGTAAAATTTTGACAAATTTTGTATGGAAGATCTGTCAAAGCACTATTGACAGACACTGTCGATAGATAGAATATAGGGAATGGCCATTAGCCTCCAGTTCTCTACCGTACCAATCGAGCGTTATCCGCGTGTGTAAAAAGAATGTTCACAAACAATGTGCGGTTCGGGTCTAGCTATAAGGGGCGGTTTGAGGCTAGATAGATACACCACCAGCACGGGTTTTGAGTAGTAGAACCACGATGTAGACAGTTTTGTCTACAGTACAAATGGGCCGGCTCGACCTGATCGTTACTACTGTCTCACAGAAAACTGAAGTAAAGTCGCTACTTTACGTCAGTTTTCTGTCGTCGGCCTAAGCCGCTGCTTGCTGCTGCGTTTCGTACGGTGACTGAGATATCCGGAGGCACAAATCTCCCTTCCTTTTCTCTTTCCTTAAAAGAAGACGAAATCGCGTCCACGATTCTTCAGGTATTGTGGGCGTTCATGAGCGGTGGATATCATTTACCATCAAGTGACCCACTTGCTCGTATGCTGGACTATGCTACATAAAAAAAGTTGTCAGTTTAAAATTCACATTTGAGTAGATCTGAATTGTTTGTGCCCCACAGCATGGCAATAGGCTCGCCACCTATCACATCATAGGACGGAAATAAGATCTACAAATCGAAGGTGCGCACTTACCTCCTCTTTTAAGTTGGTTAATTAACTCAGTTAAAAATGGTGCACAGTTTTTCTGTGGTATTTAACATTCCGAATGGCCAATGACCATATATCAAGGCGAGTCGGTCTGACGCCCACTATTTAAATAGCAACTCGAATATTTTGACCATTTCGAGATGTCGTTCAAGGATACATATGAATGATTTCGTTTAGGTTTTTTAATGTGATTACGTAACGTTCATTGTTGAGTACTTAGTGGTAAAGGAGGTTGAGAAAATAGAGGCAGCGAGTTCGATTTATGTAGACTTCAAAATGTGCATTAAAACACGTAAATGTTTTTAAAGCTTCTTATATTTTGTTTTCTCTGGTAAACAATACTTAATCCCTACCAACTCATGGCAGGGAAAAGCGGATGAAGATAATTTATTATGTAAATAATAATAAAAAAAAACCCAACAGTCACACACATAGTCCTGACCCCACACTAGGTTAACCTATATCGTGGGTTTCAGGAACTACGAGAGACTTGCGGTCCCACAACATCCAGACCCAAGACAAATATTTGTGAATTACGAGACTATCTCGCCCACACACCCGCCACTATAACACCTGTGCACCAGGATCGACAGTGGCACGCATTTTTGTTGACACCGAGCAGTGAAGCTCGGCGAGTCTCTGGAAATGCTAAATTGTCTTTGTCCCGCAACGAAATTAATCAAATAGAAAGTTAAGGAGGAGTTGTGAATTAGACAAACATTTGTCTAGGTACGTGGATCGAAACCACGGCCTCACGCTCGCAACCGGATACTCGCCCACTACGCCACGAAGGCTGTCCTAAAACCATGTACCTTCCTAAAACTATATATATTACGTTGGCTAAACAGTCATCAATATTTATTCATTAGTTTGTGAGAAAATCGCGGCCATACATGTTTATCGCATCTCTTAAAATAATATAACGAACTTGATATTTGACCTCTTGTATACATTAGCATGTATATTCAAAATCTAGGTATATTACAAGTCTATTAAGCTAAGATTTGTTACTTTAGTTAGCGTATAAATGGTATTCAATATCTTACGTAGGTGGTATATATAATTCTTTGAATATGTATAACTTAGGTATTTATTTATTTATTTATTTATTTATTTTACAGAAGGCTTACGGACTAATATTACAAAAATAGGGAAATTAAATGTAGGTTACATAAACATGTTGCCATTTACAAGCCTCCACATATAAAAATTATAAATATCAACCTAATACAGTGCACCAACAAAATATCAAATTAACACGTTTTACAGAAATAAAAAGAATAAAAAACAACTTTAAAACAAATTTATCTACTGAGCGTAAACCCACTAAAACATTTTAAGAATTAAAATATATGTTATTTAACAAACGCTTCACCGCGCCAGTGCCCGTGCAGAATAAGTCAATGTTTAGGTCAAGAGGTAGATCGTTAAAACTAGCTATGCTACGTGTGATATTATCAGAGACTTATAAATAACTAGTGTCTGGTATTGTATAGATGTAATTTATAGTGATAATACTAGCACTGTATACAATGCCCACTGCTGGGCAAGGGCCTTCTCTACTGAAAGAGGAGTTAGCCCTTTGTCCACCACGCTGGCCTAATGCGGTTTGGCAGACTTCACATACCTTCGAAATTCTATATGGAGAACTTCTCAGGTATGCAGGTTTCCTCAAAATGTTTCCTTCACCATTAAAGCAAGCGATAATTAACAATTAATACACACCTAACTTAGAAAAGTCAGATGTGCATCATGCTCTTGGGGTCGGTTTCGACTTTTTTATATTTTTTTTTATTGCTGTTTCGAACCTACGACTTTCGTCTCAATATCCCGTACCACTCGCCCGTTAGCTATCAGTAGCAGTAATAGCTAGCTTGAAACTAAAGGTTTTGTAAATTATATCTATTATTATGTCTTGTAAGAGTAACGGAATTCATGACTATATAGTAGTTTGTGACTGCCTCGGTGGCGCAGTAGTAATGCGTACGCGATACAACTGCTGTGCTGAGGTCTCGGGTTCAATTCCTAAGTCGGGTAAAGTGATATTGGGTTTTTCTATGATGAGATGCTTAGTATCAACCCGGAGTCTGGAATTTGTGCCCGGTATGGCGATAGGCTCCCCCTTGTCACATCATGGGATGGAAATAAGCACGGCGAAATATGGGTGTACTGGTTACACCTCTGCCTACCCCTTCGGGAAGTACAGGCCTGGGTGCGTATGTATGTATTATTTATATGTTATATGGGAAGAAAATCTGATAATCCAAACTAAAATTCTCTTTTCGTTTTTTTTTTAATTATTATTACGAGTGATGATAATAAATATACCACAGAATGTAGATTCTAAGAACCGCAAAATATTTTCTTGAATAAATAAGTTCGTTTTATTGTGAAAAATTATAATTCTACATTTTACAATGAATACTACCTCTCATTTGTAAAAAGCGGGTCCATTCTAGAAAAGTCATGGCCAACCTGATAACAATAGAATATATTCGAATACCTACTACTAAAATTTTATTGTAGATATTTGTAAACAAAATGGTAATTAAGATAAAATATTTCACACGACACGATACAACATGTATGCGTCATAATTTACGCACGGTACGTCGCTGTAGTGTTACCAGATCTAATTTATTATCCAAACAGAATTGAAAATTGTTTCCATACTGAAACTAACTTGGCATTTTAGTACCTATTTAATTTAAATCTTAAATCGTGATTTGCTTAAGGTCACACAATGGTTCCTTATGAACTATATCAGTAATTAACTCTATATATAAATGACATCGAGAATTTAAAAACAAAACATTCGAATTTCGGATACATAATTATATATTTTTATGTCTAAGGAATTATTGCATGATATATTTTGTTCAACATATTTAATGATCAAACGAACTTACCTGTACGTGAAGTTCGATCATTATTATATGAGCGGCTTCATTCTTAGCGATTATTTTAACATGTTGTAGCTGAGTCCTAGTCTACGGCTTCACACACAGAATTTTTAGATAGTCACAGTAAGAAAAAATAAATAAATAAAAAAGTGGCAACACACGCGCCACCCCACCCGTCCACAGTCGGCGGCGCGGCGCCTCATTCTTGTTTAAAGACCCTCTGAATTGTCAGGTAGATCATGGACATAATTCTTTTTTGGGTTGGGATTAGGTAAGTATATGGGAGGGTAATTATTAATCGCTAAGAATGAAGCCGCTCATATAATAATGATCGAACTTCACGTACAGGTAAGTTCGTTTGATCATTAATTATATATCGCGGCTTCATTCTTAGCGATTATTTTAACATGTTGTAGGATGTTCAGAGAATTAAAATAGAAAGAATTATGTTACGTGATTTTATTGTAAACGTTGCTATAAATGTTTACAGAATATATAATACTAAATAATCATACAAGAAAAAAAACACTTAAGTATACAATAATCATACAAATTTAGGCATTTGACAAAATCATATGTGCAAACTGATCAGAATCATCGATCAATTCTTTGTTATAGAATTTTGCGAAAACTTTGGACGAATTAGACCAACCTGCAGTTTTACGTATTACATCCAAACTGACACCTAGTCTACTTGCTAATGAAGTTGAGGCATGGCGAGTGCTGTGAGCACTAAACACTGACGTGTCCACACCACTCATTTGTAGAGTACTCTTTATCCAGTTGCTAAGTGTTTGTGTAGAAACTTTAGAATATGGTTTTCTATATGAAATAAATAAATAATCATTACCATTTTTACGCAATGCTTTAGTTTTATTAATATATGCCATTATGGCCCTAGCAGGACAAATGTTAGGATTTTCATTAAAGAATGGTAATTTCAAAGAGGCTGAGGGGTGTTAATCCTTGATGTTTTAATTATATCGGATATTGCTATCAGTATTGCATTATTACTTTTTATGTGTATATTAGAAAGTTTAATGGAAGAAAATGTTTGGACTCGATGAGCTGTTACTAATGCTACCAAGGTCAATGTCTTTTTTGATAGTGTTTCTAGGTCTAAGTTTTCATTTGGCTGTTTTGTACTCAAATAATCTAAAACTTTATTAGGATCCCACGTTACATTGTATTTGGAAACAGAAGGTCTTAATTTAAATATTCCCTTCATAAATCTTTTAATGTGTTCATCGTCCAAACTCTTCGAAAATAGAAATGATAAAGCAGACTTACGTGAATTTATGGTACCATACTTAGCTCCCCCTTTAAAACAATCGGTTAAAAAATTTATAATAATTGGAACTGATGCGTTGCTATAATTAAGACCATTTTTCTGACAATATTTTAACCATAACTTAATTGAACTATTATATTGTTTGTATGTGTTATTAGAAAGGGAAGCTAAAATAATATCTATTGAGCTTTGTGACAACGATTGTTGTAATAGCGTTTGCCGGACAATTTTACGGCAATCAATGACAGTGTCTTGTGAAGATTGTGCGACATTCTGAAAGGAGATTTCAGAAGATTAATATGTGGTTCAAAATATAGAGGTTCTGAGATCATCAGTTGTTTCAAAATAGGAAACCAGGGCTGAGTAGGCCAATTAGGCACAAGCACTATACCCTCAGCTTTATCATGTATGATCTTTTGAAGTACTTTCAGAATCAATGCGAATGGTGGAAAAGCGTAAAATAAAAAAAAAATGACCAGTTTACGGTGAAGGCGTCCACTGCGTATGCATCGGGATCGCTTTTCCAAGATATATAAGAATTACATTTAGCATTGCAACGACTCGCAAATATATCAATGTCTGGCATACCAAACTTTATAGTTATCGCTTCGAAGGCATTTTCATTTAATTCCCATTCGGTATCTACGAATCTTTTTCGTGATAGCTCGTCAGCCTCATAATTACTTTTGCTACTTATGTATGAAGCAAATATTATTATTTGACGCTGTTCGCACCATTTCCAGATGTCTCTAGATAATTGATTTAAATGTGGGTACTGTACAG
Organism: Mimas tiliae; assembly: GCA_905332985.1. Classification (NCBI taxonomy): domain Eukaryota; kingdom Metazoa; phylum Arthropoda; class Insecta; order Lepidoptera; family Sphingidae; genus Mimas; species Mimas tiliae. Next base: position 3,444,379 of record HG995249.1, read on the forward strand.
AACCCATTCTATTGATACACGAGATTGCAGTGACATTATCAATACGCAGTAAAATTTCACAATCATTTAAATTTTTTGCAAAAGTTTTTAAAGCTAGAAAAGCAGCTTTAAGCTCTAGTATATTAATGTGTAGGTGAGATTCAGTTCTTTTCCAAAAACCATTAGATTTTTTGCCATTACAGTATGCACCCCAACCAGTGTTAGATGCGTCTGAAAAAATTTCCAATATATAGTTATTAAATCTAAATGGTTGTTCCCCGTGGTCAATATGATTCATCCACCATACTAAATCTGATTTAATTTCATTGGGGATATTTATAATTTGGTCATAACTAGGATTATCTAACAAACATATGTATTTGTGATATTCTGATTGTTTTATATACAACCATGCATATCTCAAGGCGGGAGCAGCAGATATTAAATTGCCTATGAGGCGTGCGAAATCTCTAAGCTTGGTGGTGTTACCATTATAAAACTTTTTAATTAACTGTTTTAATTTTTCTCTTTTATTAGAAGGTAACTCTAAAGTCATTTTTAACGAATCAAAAATAAAACCTAGATATTTACATCTATTTTCTGGAATGAGACAGCTTTTGTCATAATTTATTAGTAGGCCTAGTTTTTCGAGTATATCGATCGTTTTTCTTATATTACTTTCACACTCTTTATAAGATCGACCTATACAACATATATCGTCTAGATAAATAACAGATATTAAGTTTCTTGGTCTTAAATGCTCCATTACAGGTTTTAGGATTTTTGTGAACACATACGGAGCGGTCGACAAACCAAACGGAAGGCAATTAAATTCATAGAGAGTTCCATTGTACTGAAATCTAAGATATTTTTTATGCGAGTCACGTACGGGTATCAAAAAATAAGCGTCTTTCATATCAATTGTCGCCATGTAACAACCTTTGGTTATTATTTTTGCCACTGTCCTGTAGTCTTCCATTTTAAAATGGCAAGTTTTTACATATTTGTTCAAACGTTTTAAATTTAAAATAAATCGATTACTTCCGTTTGGTTTGGGTACTAAAAATATTGACGATAAGAATTGACGATCATGAGGAATACATTTAGATATAGCATTTATTTTTAGTAAATGATCAATTTCTTTGTCATATTCACGACGCTCTTGCGCCGTTTTGGTAACTAAACAGGGTTTCATATAGTCGACAGGCTGGGTGGTAAAAGGAATATTATATCCTTGAATCCATGATAATATTGTAGGGTCATCGGTGAGCTCGAACCATTGTTGCTTAAAATGTTGTAACCGACCAGCATAGCGTACCTTGTCTACTATCGTCTCCGCTGTCGCGTCTGCGGGATACGTGGCGGCGGTGACCGATCCCTCTTCCCCCGATGTTGAACGCCAGTCCTGGTGGTGCGCTGCTGGTTGGGGCCCGCTCGTGACCCTGCATCGGATTTGGCCGATGTTTTCCGTTGCAGGGTTCGGAAGTTTACCTGACCTTGTTGCTTATTTTTAGTATAAATGAAATTGTTTTTATTAAATTTATTGTTATTGTTCCTATTTTTATTTTGTATCAAGTCAGTCCCTGACTTTTGAATGATTTTTGCAGACTTTAATTTTTCATTAATATTTTCACCGGACAAATATTTATCTCGAACAGTCTGTGTTAACGTTTCTTTCATGTCATGGTTTATTGAAGAGAGTATAAAATGTCTACGTGTCTTAGTTACGGCAAAATGGCTGTCGCATAATAAGCGACACGCGTCACTGATTGGCTTCAGAAGATTTTGTTGAGAAAAATCTTTATTTAAAATCATTTCGATAGCCTGTGATAGTGCAGCGACTGCTATGCCTATTTGGCTTTGTTTATTAGTTAATAAATTATCTCGTCTGCTGAGAGCGTCACCTATTGCCGCTTTTGTCTCTGGATTTATAAGTGGTGCTAAGAGCATATCACAATTTGAGGGTATTAGATATTCTTTCAAAAGTTTTTCCTTTACCTCTTTTGATAAACCTTTCGCGAGAACATCTTGCCATCTGGACGCTATGTCGCGATGAATCGGCTTACCTAGGACATTGTCAGATTTAGGAGCATCTCCTAACAAGGTTAATATTGCCTCATCTAATGTATCGGCTTCATCAGCATTTTCTATGGTTGATGTAGAAGGAGCCGCTGTCGATGCATTTTCCAGTATGGTTTCCTCATTTTCAAGGAGACCTGTAATGGATAAAAACGTCCCATATTCGGGATTCGAATACTTCTACATGCTATTCACAATTATGCGCGACGGAGAAAAGCCAGCTGCTTGAATCGCATCATATTGTCGTTAAGTTCTTCAAGGAACAATTGGAAAAATAATATTAATAAAATGAGGGTTGACGCGGTCCCCGCTGGGTCACGCGCAGCAATAATTGTGACGAATACAAGCCCGCTGGTCGAATCGCATCATATTGCCGTTAAATTCTTTAATCGGCAATTAAAAAATAATATTAAAATATGTGGGTAGACGCGGTCCCCGCTGGGCCGCGCGCATTCATAATTATGACGAAGACAAGCCCGCTGCTTGAATCGCATCATATTGCCGTTAAATTCTTTAATCGGCAATTAAAAAATAATATTAAAATATGTGGGTAGACGCGGTCCCCGCTGGGCCGCGCGCATTCATAATTATGACGAAGACAAGCCCGCTGCTTGAATCGCATCATATTGTATGACGGTAGACGTGGTCTCCTCTAGACCACACTGCTATAGTAGTGACGAAGACACCCCGCTTGTTGAAACGCATCACAGTATGTTTTAGATCAAGAACAGAAAATAAATTATAATTGTAACGGAAACAACCCCGCTGGTTGAATCGCATTACGACATTGTTCTTTCATGTTTAATTATGGATATACTTACGATTTTCGGATTCATCCTCCGATGATGAGGAAATAATGCGGCGGTAACGAATCTTTCTTCTAGATTGAACTTCCGGCACAAAATCTTGTTTCCTTTTACTCATTTTGGGGTATTTTGAGAGAGAAAGTTACGTGCGAAGCCTTAGAACACAGAACACAGGAATGAGGCGCCGCGCCGCCGACTGTGGACGGGTGGGGTGGCGCGTGTGTTGCCACTTTTTTATTTATTTATTTTTTCTTACTGTGACTATCTAAAAATTCTGTGTGTGAAGCCGTAGACTAGGACTCAGCTACAACATGTTAAAATAATCGCTAAGAATGAAGCCGCGATATATAATTAAGCATCAATATGCATGTCTCTGTCCAGAGCCCAAAGTTTACTGTAATAATTCGGCAGTCCATCCCAATCTCCATTCCTTTTCTTAGAGATCGGCAACACACCACCTCTCGGTGGTGATCACTTCAAATCAGGTGACATTTTAGGCCGTTTGCTTATCTTCTGCTATAAAAATTGCAGTTTTTCTACATCTGAGACATTTTTACGTTTCTCTGTGGCGTTGGATAATGAATATGTCACACATCACAGAGAAGGGAAAAATCGAGACATTCCATAAAACTTATACCTGGCAACACTACCTAGCGACGAGTGCACACGGAGTCTGCGCACGGTACATCGAGTTTTGCACACGATGGCTCGCTTATATTATAAAACTGGGCTTTACTACGCGCTCAATGGACTAGTTATCAAGCATACTTTGAACGGAGCTGAACGCTGATAAACGTTATCATTGACGGTAAGTGTTTTGTATTAAATTGTTTTTATATCACACTTGTGTCCCATGATGTAGGCAGAGATGTAACAAGGTTTCTGTATGAAAAGTGGAAAATAAATAAGTGGAACCGAAATGACAGATATAATTTCCGTCATTTCATGGGACAGCCTATCGCCACAGTTGAGTTCGAAAATAACATAATAACATGGCTTATAAATATTATAATAACTCTGACTCCAGTAACCTTACAAAAAAATGTAGGTTGCAGTTCAAGTTCTTAAAACTGTTTTGAGTTTTTGAAAAGCATGTACTTCTGGATCTCAAAGTGATTTGTATATTTTAATTGTTTTTTTATAGCATATATATTTTTTTACGCCGGTTTTCTGTGAAACAGTAGTAACTCATTCGTGCTGCAGGCAAAACGGCGTGGCGTTAACATACCTCACTTAAAACAATAAATAATAACAAACAATCTCTTTTTCTCATGTATTTCACAGCTCAATTTTCTTCGGGGACTTTAAACATAATGGAATTGATAATAATTATAATTTAACCTTATTCCAGATTGAAACAATCCAACATGCCTTGCTGCAATGTATTTAATATACAAAAGAATCGCAAATGCGCCGAAGTGTGCGAGAAAAACAATTGTGTTTGCATTCCTACTGACGGAAAATCCTGTATCTGCTTGTGCCAGAATGACGACGGCGATATCATGAGATGTTATAATTGCAAATGTAACCAAAGAGGCCAATGCGAATTCCAATGTTCAAAAAAGTGTACCTGTATCGAAACTAAAGGCAAAACTTATCTATGCGTCTGTAGAGATGGCGAAGGCAATATCAGAACTTGCAACGATTGCTCTTGTACCGAAGAAGTTACTACTAGTAAAAAATGCGACAAAGCAGGATGCATTTGCATTCCAACTGATGGCAAGCCTTGCATCTGTGTCTGTAAAAAGGATGGGAAAATAGTTCGCTGTGACAATTGCTTCTGCGATGAAAGCGGTAAATGCGAAATGAAGTGTGATGGTACTAAATGCATTTGTATCCAAACTAAAGGAGCTTACTGCGTATGCGTCTGCTGTGATGAGAAAGGGGACATCAAAGTTTGCGATGACTGCTCCTGTGCTACAGCTGAAGAAAAATCTTGTTGCATTCCGAACAAATGCAGCAAGGATGGTTGCATTTGCATTCCAACTGATGGCAAGTCTTGCATCTGTGTCTGTAAGAAGGATGGGAAAATAGTTCGCTGTGACGATTGCTTATGCGATGAAAGCGGTAAATGCGAAAATAAGTGTGATGGTACTAAATGCATTTGTATCCAAACTAAAGGAGCTAACTGCGTATGCGTCTGTTGTGATGAGAAAGGAGACATCAAAGTTTGCTATGACTGCTCCTGTTCTTCAGCTGAAGAAAAATCTTGCTGTACTGCGACGAAATGCAGCAAGGAAGGTTGCATCTGCATTCCAACTGATGGCAAGCCTTGCATCTGTGTCTGTAAGAAGGATGGGAAAATAGTTCGCTGTGACAATTGCTTCTGCGATGAAAGCGGTAAATGCGAAAATAAGTGTGATGGTACTAAATGCATTTGTATCCAAACTAAAGGAGCTAACTGCGTATGCGTCTGTTGTGATGAGAAAGGAGACATCAAAGTTTGCTATGACTGCTCCTGTTCTTCAGCTGAAGAAAAATCTTGCTGTACTGCGAAGAAATGCAGCAAGGAAGGTTGCATCTGCATTCCAACTGATGGCAAGCCTTGCATCTGTGTCTGTAAGAAGGATGGGAAAATAGTTCGCTGTGACAATTGCTTCTGCGATGAAAGCGGTAAATGCGAAATGAAGTGTGATGGTACTGAATGCATTTGTATCCAAACTAAAGGAGCTAACTGCGTATGCGTTTGCTGTGATGAGAAAGGGGACATCAAAGTCTGTGAAGATTGCTGCTGCGTTCCAGCTGAAGCGGAACCTTCCCGCACTACTAAGAAATGCAGCAAAGATGAATGCATTTGCATTCCAACTGATGGCAAGCCTTGCATCTGTGTCTGTAAGAAGGATGGGAAAATAGTTCGCTGTAACAATTGTTGTTGCGATGAAAGCGGTAAATGCGAAAGTAAGTGTGATGGTACTAAATGCATTTGTATCCAAACTAAAGGAGCTCACTGCTTATGTCTTTGTTCTGATGAAAATGGCGATATCAAAGTTTGTGAAGATTGCTGCTGTGTTCCAGCTGAAGAAGAACCTTGCTGCACTACTAAGAAATTCGACAAGACTGGATGCATTAGTGGTCGGCTAGCGTGTAATAAATGTTGAGCTGTACTGAATGCTGCTGGCCTGTAGATGTGGCCAACATTTCATTACATTCTATCTTAAGATATAGGCCTCCTATGCAGCCGCTATAAATGTAATCTTGTTATACAAGTACTTGTTTGAAGAATTATAATAAATGAAATTATTTAATATTATTAATAAGCTTCAGATTTATATTACATTGGATAATATATACTATTATATTATTTACAAATTATTATAAGATTGATATGGTTATGGTTAAATTTATTTTTTCTAGACTTTATACTAATTTTTACGTACTTATTTGGTGATTGATGTAGCAATTAGAATAAAGTTTTTTTATTTTATATCTTTTTTTGTATTAAATTGAATATTTCCTACGTTTAAAAGAGCAAATTATTAATTATTTCAAAATTCTAGGACTTGACCATGCTGAAAGAAAATTGATAAGTACTCATACTTTCTTGTAAATATTATTTTCCGTCTAGCTCTACTTTCTCAACTATAACTGGCTGTTTCTTAATATTGTGCACATGGGCTCTTTGGATATAATCAAAGTTAGATTCTAAGGCTGGATTCTATTATTTAATATATTTATACAACAGAATGACAAGACAAAGAGGTTGCTCGTTTGTACTGAAGGTTGTTATTTACATCATAGTTGAAGCCATCAGAGATAATCTCAATACCTATCATGACTAGACTTAATCAACTAGGTAAATCTTCTAACTTTTAATAATAACTAAGGCTTCTTTACCAGTTTCGTCTTTAAATTCTGTTACAACACTGATACGTCATATTGATGCTTATCTTAAGTGACCATTAAATCTATCACTTCCTTTAAAATAATAAACAATTAGAAATCTATCACCTCCTTTAAAATAATAAACAATTAGAATATCTGTTGAAATCTATACAAAGCATCTCACTCAGCAATTAAATAACTTCTAAATAGATTCAAAACTGACAAGAGAGCTGTCAACATTCTTCGAATCTTGAAACGTCAGTTGGTTGTCAAACTAACATCTTGGGTGGCTTGGAATGAATAGAATTCGTTTATTTTGATCTCAGTTTTAATTAGTTTCATTTTTTGTTGCATGACTCGATGTGGCTATAATTATTGTCATTAGGTTTTCGATTTCATGGTTATCAATGTGTGTGGCAAAAAGTGAATTAAATTATTTTAATATTGCTAAAAGTTTCGAGTGTGTTTTTAGAACTTTCTAGAATTCGTTAAATATTTTTTATTATTTTTACCACGCTGTATAAGCATTTCCTTTTTCTTCTTTACCCAAATATCGTTAATTACTAAACACCTTATGGCTATGATCCGTTTGTGCGCGTTCACTTTATTTCCTTTTCTATAACACGTTCATTTAATACAATAATACATGACGTCACGAATACACATACGTCAGAGGAAGTCGCAAAACTTTTTATATATCATCAAATTACTCATATGCTCTATTTTAATATTGTATAATTATTAATATTCAATTAATTATAAGTTGACATATTCTTTTAAATAATAATTTAATTTATAATCAATTTAAAAGTAATAATTTAATTTAATTTAGTTATAATAAGCTGAATACAACATTTGCATGCTGTACGAGTAGTTTACTGTAATTAGAGAAACACTATTGTCTAATACTGCTATATTGTAATCTATAAATGTAACAGGTGTATTCTCTGTTGTAAACTCCAATAAAATAAAAATAAATAAAATAAAATTAAGCAGTTTTGACGTTGAAATGAAGAATGGTTAGGTTTGAGATAAACCTAACATAAGACAAGCTCATGCCTGTATCCTCTAAAGGATAGGCCGAGTTGCTAGATACTATTATACTCGCGGCTCGCTGAGACTATTTCCGTCCCATGATATATTAGGTGGTGCTTATCGCCATATCGGGCACAAATTCTAATCATGACCGATTTTCTCAAATCATAAAACTAAAACACAAATAGTGATTGCACATTCTCAGATTTAAACCCAGGACCAGTTTTTCAACTTAAACACGCTGTCGCAAGACCCATGATTTGATATAATAATAATATACATAAAACAATAATGTACACGTCCCACTGTAGGGCACGGGCCTCCTCTACGGAATGTGAGGGAGCCTCAGTCCACCACGCTGACCTAATGAAGGTTGACAGACTTCACATAACTTCGAAATTCTTATAGAGAACTTCTCAGGTATGCAAGTTTCCTCACAATGTTTCCTTCGCCGTTAAAGCAAGCGATAATTAAAAATGAATACACACGTAACTTAGAAAAGCCAAAGGTGTATGCTCTTGGGGCTGGTTTCGAACCTGCGACTTTCCTATCGATAGTCCGTACCACTCCCTTCTTAGCTACTTCTCTGATGTTTTATTATAAAAATATATTCTTAAAGGAAATAGATTAATCCATAGTGGGCTATGTTTAATTAACTATCACGTCACGGTCCAGTTACCAACCGAGCCATGGATCGCGGATAACCGAAATAGTTAAACTTGAACCGAAATTACATGGCCGTGACACAAGTTCCCATGGCGGTGTTAAATAAATATAGGAACAGTTATAATTTTTTGGACGTGTGAAAATTGTTGTAAGTTCATGGTCGGTTCATTTGCGATTATTCTTTTTTTAAGCTGAGGCAGACAAACGAGGAAGTGGGTCATCTGATTGTATGTGATCATCGTCTAAAAACATTTATTTATTTATAAACTCTGTATTAATTGTTAATTATCACTTGCTTTAACGGTGAAGGAAACATCGTTAGGAAACATGTATACCTGAGAAGTTCTTCATAAGAATTTCGAAGGTATGTTAAGTCTGCCAACCCGCATTAGACCAGCGTGGTGGACTAAGGCCTAACCCCTCTCATTCAGTAGAGGAGGCCCGTGCCCAGCAGTGGGACGAGTATAATACAGGGCTAGTATTATTATTATATTTATAAACTCTTTATGTACACTTAAAAACAAAAGAAAATTAAAAACAAAATAACCTTAAAAATTATAGCGAAGTACAAATGGCGGTCTTATCGCTAACTGGATTTCTTCCAGACAACCTTAACATCCACAATATCTGAAGAATCATGGACCTTAAAAGAAGGGGATGATTAAGGGTATTCACCAGATACAAGTTGGAAGGTCCCTCGTATGCGAGAGGCCGGCTGGATTGATACCACCGCTTTGTCTATTTCTGCCGCCAAGCAACCGTGTGTAAGCACTGTTGTGTTCCGGTTTGAAGGACATTGAAGCCAGTGAAATTACTGGGCATTATGAGAATTAACACCTTTTATCTCCGGGTGATGAGCGCAGTCCAGTGTCATGCAGTGCTTTGTTATTTAAAGTTCTGTGTGGCGTTGCTTTTGTTTATGAGCAGGCGTGGCGCTTACTATCAAGTGAGCGACCTGCTCGTCTCGGCATTCAAGTTAATAGAAAAAAAAGTCTCAGTAAACTTGCTACTTCACTTCAGTTTTTTGTGAGAAAGTGGTAACAACCAGGTCGAGTCGGCCCATTCAGCCTCCATGGCGCAGTGGGCGAGGAGTTGGCTGCGAAGCGAGGGGCCGTGGCTTCGATTCCCGCACCGAGACAAATGTTTGTATGATCCACAAAAAATTGTTTCGTGTCTGGGTGTTGTAGGACCGCAAGTCCCTTGTAGTTCCTGATACCCTCGATACAGGTTAACTTAGTTTGGAGTCAGGGCTATGTGTGCGACTGTTGGGTGTATTTATTGTTTATTATCCATATTGTTGAAAAAACCGTCTGATGCGTGGCTCTAACACTTTTCTGTCTTCTCTTTAAACATAGTTGCTTAAATAGCCAGACGGGTAACATCCGAAGAAAAAATATAATTATCGATCGTAAATTATAATCAGTTCTCAATAAAAAGATGTAAAAGAACCGCATTGTAATAACAACTAAATAGGGGTTAATGTGTTACATAACTTTAATTATACAGTTAATAAATTCCATGGATAACCCGGTTTTAATTAACATTCCTTATATGAATTGTTCAAAAAAAGTATGGCTGACAGCCATGACCGAATTAAGCGTAAAGAAATGTGGGTCTAGAGGTCCCAGCACTTTAAATGAAGCAAACAGAACAAACCCTTGAACCGCTTCTAATGCATCCAAAATACTGGATTATTAGTCTGTATGAATAGAGTCTATGTATATATATTATCTATTATTATTTATTATTATTTATTTATTATTTAGGGCCGATTTAGCAATTGCTAGGACATTCATTTGGTTTGCTCGGTTGGTAGACCGATCGTACTCGAAAATCTTCTTTTTCCTTAAGGCTTGTTGGGATCTTATTACAATCCTCCATGTCATAAAAGTGATATAATTATATGCGGAACTGATTAATAGAGGCCAGTGGCGGACTAAGCCCATAGGGGGCCCTAGGCGGCAAGTCTAATGGGGGTCAATGTCTGAATGTCAAATCTCGTAGCTGACGTAATAGAACAAAATAAAAAATAGGTCGACTTTCGACCACTAGGTTCGCGACCACTATGTTTATATATCAGAGGGTAAAGGTTACAATATTCGTCTCTTAGCGGCGCATCCATTCTACTCAGTTTAAAACAAATCTTTGTCATTGTAACCTTCATGGCAACCCAGCTGTTAAAGTATTGTTTTGAATATAATGTGGGTTTATGGGTAACCCAAATTATAACCATGTAAACACCTTCACTTGAAAAAAAGGTGAGTATCACGGATGGTAGACTTTTTACTGTACATAATTACGGCTAAAACGGTAACCGAAACTTTATAGTAGATTTGAATGAAGTTTTCACTAACATTTTGACAATCTCTCCCAGAAGGTGTATAACCTATGGAAGCAGAGCCGTAACAGGCGTGCGGGTGAAATCGCAGGGTATAGCTAGTCAATAACAATTAAAAAAAAGAAAGCAGTCAGTATTCGCTTTAAATAGGCAAGTTCATAAATTCTTGATGAAAAAGTGAAGATCGATCGATTCAAATGCAATTTTCGCAGACCGGGAATCAAAGTTACAACATAAAACGAGGTTAATGGAGACTTCAATACTCGGATGTAGATGAAAATCGATACAAAAATCTAAATGCAAGTAAATATAGTCTACATGGTTTATGCCACAAAATGATTTACTGAGCTGCGGTTAAGTCTTAGATAGGGTTGGTGCTCGTCCGGATTTAATGTAGAAGCAGCCATTAGTTAGAGTTTACACAATCTTTCGGTACCCAAAGCACCTGTCAGAACCTTGGAAATTGACGCCTCTTGTATTGGACATATTAATAGGCCCATAAAAAGAAGATTAAAGATTTTTATTGGTATTTTTTTTTCTAGCCTTGTATTATAAATGACCCACTGCTAGACACGGGTCTCTACTGAATGAGAGGAATGAGGCCTTAGTCCACCACGCTGGCTTAATGCGGGTTGGCAGATTCTCATATTTTATTTTTATTTTCATTAGGTTAATCCAAAAAGTGTCACTTAGAGTTTAGACAAACATACTCTACTCACTTAAAACACAACTTCTGGCTGTCATAATATTTCAGGCTATCATAGAGAAATTCCTATGACTCGATGGTCAACATCATACTTGATTTGCGCTGTATATCGACAAGGTGCAGAGCAGACCTTGCCGTGTGGGAATAAAAAAAATATAACAGTATTTCCTGGCAATATTTCAAATCAAAAAATCGTTAGGGGTGACAGCAAATGGCTAAATGTATAAGTGGATGGTACATGCTTTATGATAATGTCTAAATGATCAGATCAGGAATAAACGGGCACATTCTTGATTCAAAAATTGGCAACCCTATCCTGAACACAATGCCTAGCTATTGCCGAGGTGGAAACGAAACACGCGCGTATTTAAAATTACGGTCCCATTAGCATTGGCGTGTTATGGAGAGTCACTCGTGGAAATTTCAGCCTTTACACGCTTTGTATGATAAAACAGCTCATTTTCTCATAAATAATAATTAAACTACAGTAAATCGTCAGGGCAGTTGCTATATTCCCCAGGACCATCAATTGCGCTGAAAAAGGCAAGTAGCCAGGCAGTAAGAACCTCTAATATAATTTAGCATCATATTTTTTTTATAGTATAGGCCGGCAAACGCGCAAGTGGGTCACCTGATGGTAAGTGATCTCCACCGCCCATGTACGCCCACAATACTAAAAGGATCATGGGCGCGTTGCCGACCTTAAAGGAAAGGGATAATTAAGGGAAGGGGAGGTGGATTTGGATTCCGGATATCTCACTCACCGTACAGCAACACAGCAGCAAGCCGGTATTCTGTGAGACAGTGGTAACGACCCGGACGAGCTGTACCCGGACTGTAGACAAAACTGTCTACAGCGTGGTTCTACCACTCACATTCAATTTCTCCATAGAAATCGCATACCATAGACACGGTACCTATGGAATGCGAATCGCTTAGCGGGTTCTACTTGTTTCCTGGCTAAGTTTCACACATTCCAGATCGCATGTGCTTTCCGCAAACCATTGTTATTAGTTTAACAAGATTCTACATTTGTTTACTGAGAATTTAGTGTAACACTTGCTTAGTTCCAATTGAATTATTGTATCGCCTCATTTGGTCTAGTGGCAATATACTGAGAACCATGAGGTCTTGGGTCATATTCGCAGATAGGACAATCGCAATTTGTGTTTAAGATTTATAATAAAAAATCTGGGGTAGAAATAAGCTCGGCGAAACGTGGGTGCAGGACTACTTGCAGCTTTGTCTACACCGTCGGGGATAAAGGCGTGAGCTTATGTTATGTATGAATTAATGTTATTTACATTCGTCATATCGGTTACGTCGAAAGGATAGTGTCAGTTTATGTCCCATGTAATCTTATCCATCACGGAAATAAGCTCTGCGAAATGTGGGTGTACTGGTTGGTTACACCTCTGCCTACCCTATCGGGGATTACAGGCATGAGTGCGTATGTATGTAGAACAAAGTCTAGATTGCTATTAAATAAGATTTAGGAGATCCTCGTACGTTTTTTGGTCAGTGGTAGAGTCACGCTTTCTGCCTAGCGTTATCCCAGCTTGGTGCCAGGGTCCGCCTTCTTGATATAGATTTGACGGTATTTGGTATTATACGGGGCAACCCGGTGTCTGACCCCCACAACCCGAACGAGAACCAAGTTTCACCATTCCCTTGTCCGTTAATCAGCAGAGTGCACCACGTGCAGGTAAGATCGATTTTGTGCCTAAGATATTGGTGGCCCACTTAGACAGATGATGATTGTGGGATCCATTAAAAATACAAAAGACGCAACTAATCTACTACAATATACCTAGAAAGGTTCTATCTGTTCAATGTATAATGTGCGCCATATAAACAGCAGTTTACACTTTTTAACCCAATATAAAGTAGGCACTTGGCACCCTACAGGTAAATGCCTAGTTAACTGCACATCATTTTAATAGCAGTGCGCGAGAGCCGGCAAGGCGCGCGCGGCGTGGCGCGGCGTGTCAATCACTCGTGGTGACTCGCGCGCACAGTGTAATGTATGTGATGGAATAACACCGTTATTTTGTCACACTGTGTGGCTTAACTTGAGGTGTATAGCGGGAGGAAGAAGAATAAAAAACCATAGATAAGAGCACCAGCAAATGTAAAAGAAATTGGGAGAGAAATATACATAAATACACAATTGAGAACCTCCGTGGCGCATTTGGCGAGTAGCTGGCTGTGAGAGGTCGTGGGTTCGAAATGTTTGTGAGATTCACAAATATTTGTTTCGGGTCTGAGTGTTTTTTCCCCAGAGGGATCGACTTCAGGCAGGCGGCCGGTCGTAAAAACTATAAGCCAAATCTTTCTGTTACTTAAAAAGCATGTTGCGCCGACCCCGCTGCGAGTGGGAACAGGGCAGGGTGGCGATTATGATTAATTTTGATATATATGCGATCCTGGAGAGGGTTATAGGCTACTTTTTATCTCGGTTATAGACTAGTTTTATCCCGGAAAAGGCTATTCTGCAGGCAGAGCTGCGAGCAAAAGCTAGTTGAATAATAAATGAAATGTAATGGCTAAACAGATTTTTTTCACAAGTGGCTACGAACCATCACGATTAAACAGACTTAAATAAAAAAACGCCTCAAATCGGTCCATTCGTTAAAGTTATGCTACATACAGATATATAGAGAGACAGACAGATACTCAAACATAACATTTATCACTGTTTATGAAATCTATGATACGGTTTACTTTATACCACGCTATCTCTCGTCGCTCAAGGCACAAATAGAGCCTAGTTAAGATCAGTTGACTTACGGTAAGAGTCATTGTAAGACAAACAAATCGTCGGCACGGGAGATTGCATCGATTGCCTCTTACTACTTTATTTTATATACTACTAGCTTTTGCTCGCGGCTCCGCCCGCGTTAACTGCCTTTTCTGGGATAAAAAGTAGCCTATGTCCTATTCGAGGTCATGGTGTACCTGTGTGCCAAATTTCACCCAAAATTGTTTAGCTGTTAAGACGTGATTGACTAACAAATATATATTCATAAACTCACAAACTTTCATATTTATAATAGTTTATAGTAGTACAAAGATTTTAATGTATACTACTTACTAGACGGGCTGTTTAGAAGTAAAATTGCGCCACATAACGCGGGAGTTTGACAGCTCAGACAGGGAGCGCGATAGGGGTTCTAGTTGAGAGTAAGCGAGATGGAATATTGAGTTACAGTGAATTGACCGCTTATCAGTACTATTTCTATGTACCGCGCAGCTTGTCTAGTAGTATAGGTACATTAAAGTGTTTGTAGTTGTAGGACAAAATATACAAGCATGATTATTACCTCGTAACCTACAACTTCATTATGATTACCATCTTTATCTTTCTAGTGTTATCCTATACGGGTTCGCTGACTATTTTTGTTATATAAAATCTAAGTATGAAATATTGGGTTTTGGTTTTTAACGGAATGCTTGCCTGATGTCAAAGTCATTAGCGCTCTGGTGATTTCACCTATAATATTAGAATAACTAATAAATATAGGACTGCCTCGGTGGCACAGTTGTAATGCGTACGCGTTACGATTAAGCTAACGCTGAGGTCTCGGGTTCGATCCCCGGGTCGGGTAAAGTGGTATTGGGTTTTTCTATTACGAAATGCTCAGTATCAGCCCGGAGTCTGGAATTTGTGCTCGGTATGGCGATAGGCTCGCCCCCTATCACATTATGGGACGGCGAAATGTGGGTGTACTGGTTACACCTCTGCCTACCCCTTCGGGGATTACAGGCGTGAGTGCGTATGTATGTATTAGAATAACTATAGAATATTAACACAGAATAAAACTTTAGAATAGCTTTGCCATTTTACATTTAGTAGAATAATGTTCCATTTATTTAACGTCTATCTGTCGCTTCTTCTTCATTAGAGGTGATTATCACCGTCACATGACATAATTGCTCTTTTTTATAGCAGGTTATCTATAGAAAGAAGCAACACAACACAGAAATTTGAAATATAAAGTACTAATTGGCACTGAACTGCGCTCACTCTGAGACATAAAATGTTAAGTTTCATAATACCCAGTAATTTGACTAGCTTCTGTGCCTTTCAACTCGGAACACAACAGTGCTTACACACTCCTTAGACGTAATAATAGAAAAGACGGTGGTACCAACCCAGACGGCTTCTTCTATACTAGTGATAGTACCTACCACGTTTTACCTCTCCTGTATAGAAACCTCAACTACCGGCAGCCAAGTTTTTGTATAGCATAGGCCGGCAAACGAGCAAGTGGGTCACCTGATGGTAACTGATCTCCACCGCTCATATACGCCCACAGTATCAGAAAAACCATGGGCGCGTTGCCAACTATAAAGAAAAGGGATAATTAAGGGATTGGCAAAGGGATGGGGGATTTGGGCCTCCTGATATCTCACTCAGCCTACGAAACGCAGCAGCAAGCTACTTTACGTCGGTTTCTGTGAGATAGTGGTAACGAACCGGTCGAGCCGGCTCAATCATGCTATAGACAGAACTGTCTACAGCGTGGCCCTACCACTCGGGTTTAAAAATATTATCTTCCTCACATCTCCAGATCCGTGACGTATAGAACAAATGCAAGCCTAACCCCACGCACCAATATAATACAATATTAGCGGAAATCGAAAACAATTTTAATTCCTCAAGTTTTTTAATACATTCCAAACATCCTGGTTTGAGCAACACGCTAATTACATTAAATCGCTATTCTGTTTGTAATATATTTACATTTTAATTCGTTCGTCTGGAACCTAATAACCTAACTGTTAAAACTCCGATGTAAATTAGAGAAACATCTGTAGCTTTTACTTTACTGTACTAATTTTCTTTTAATAGTAGTTTCTTTTAGTAGCAGTGATAGCTCAGTGGGGAGTGGTATGGACTGTCGGGTTGAAAGTCGCAAGTTCGAAACCAGCCCCAAGAGCATACACCTCTGACTTTTCTAAGTTGCATGTGTATTAATGGTTAATTATCACTTGCTCTTACGGTGAAGGATACATCGTGAGGTAACCTACATACCTGTGAAGTTCTCTAAAAAGAATTTCGAAGATATGTGAAGTCTGCCAACCCGCATTAGGCCCGCGTGGTGGACTATGGTCTATAGCCTCTCATTCTGTAGAGGAGGCCCGTGCCCAGCAGTGGGACGTATATAATACACGGCTAATATTATTATTATTATTATATATAGCTAAGGAACCATCTTCATTAAATCACAAAACAAAAGTTGCAGTTGTGTTGTAGCGTACGCGGTACGACTGCTGTGCTGAGGTCTTGAGTGCGATCTCCGGGGCGGGTAAAAGTGATATTGGGGTTTTCTATCACGAAATGCTCAAAGTCTGGAATTGTGCCCGGTACAGCGATAGGCTCGCCCCCAATCACATGAGACGGAAATAAGCAAAATATGGGTGTAATGGTTACACCTCTGCCTTCCTCTTCGAAGATTACAGGAGTGCGTATGTATAAATAGATTTTCTTCTTACAATAAAAAAACACTTCACTTTTGTATATCAGTTCATAGAATACACCATCAAAATAAATACCATCAAAATTTTATCCATATAATGCTAATAATCTTCGAGTAAAATAGTTGTCTCATGACGAATCTATAAAAGTTCCGTTATTGCCATTCGGCTACGGAATCCTAAAAACCGAAATGCTCCGTATTAGCCCTGAGTCCGGAATTGACCCCGGTTTGGCGATAGGCTCGCCCCCTATCAGATCATGAGACGGAAAGAAGCTCGGCGAAATATGAGTAAGTTCATTTCGCCTCTGTCTACCCCTTCGGGGATTACAGGCGTGAGTGCATATGTATGTAATTTACATTAATTCAACATTCAAAACGTAAATTCAGTGTTTTACGCATCTGTCTATGTTTTATGCATGTCTTACGGACTATAGAGCATTTCCTGCCATTCTTGCGTACACTTCTCGCGTCGGTGGTTTTTCTGCAAATTCCTTGTGCACGGCCATTCGTTTGTATATGTTTTATTGACGTCCCGTTAGATTGAGGAATTTACTGATTTGAAAACACTATTTGAGTTTTATCAAGTATCTATCCATGCTATAATATGTCGTATTAACTTCTTCAAGGAAAGTAATATTTTTATTCACGCAGCTAGTTAAATATCAAATTCTGCAGTATGTTTTCTAGTGGTAGAGTTACACTGTAGACACTTTTGTCTTCAGCATGAATGGGCCGGCTCGTCCGGGTCGTTACCACTGTCTCACAGAAAACCGGCGTAAAGTAGCAGTTTGCTGCTGCGTTTCGTACGATGAATGATATATCTGGAGGCCCAAATCCCCCTCCCATTCCCGATTCTTAATTATTTTCCCTTTCCTTTAAGGTCGGCAACGCGCCCATAATTCTTTGGTATTGCGGGCGTACATGGGCGGTGGAGATCACTTACCATAAGATGACCCATTTGCTTGTTTGCCGGCCTATGCTATAAAAAAAAATATGAACACTTTGTATACAAGTAGAAAATATGATAAAGTGTGTCTACATTAGTGACGTTTCGCCGCACCGAGATTCCGTGTCTGATTCTTTTTGTATTAGTGTTAATGAAGACACGAGCAGGTCGCTCGTCTTATGGTAAGCGTCACGCCTACCTTAAATGGAACCAAGACCCATCAGAATTTCGAATTAAGAAGCTTTTCATGGTATTGGAGTGCACTCGTGACCCCGAGACATAGGATGATAATCCAACAGTCACACACATAGTCCTGACCCCACACTAGGTAAACCTGAATCGTGGCTATTAGGAACTACGAGGGACTTGCGGTCCCACAACATCCAGAACCAAAACATTTTTTTGGGGATTACACAAACATTTGTCTCAGTGCGGGAATCGAATCCACGGCCTCTCCCTTCGCAGCCGGTCACTCGCCCACTGCGCCACAGAGGCTGTCATAATACTTATATGCTTAACATTAAAACGTTATAAACCAGTTTAATCGTCCTTCAACACTAGTAAGGATAAATAACGTATGCCAAATGCAGTTTTATTGGATTTTTATGTCCATTTATTGAATAAGGATATTAGCAAAAAGACAAGGCAGAAAAACTTGATAGATGATAATATTTAATCCTAACTAGCTTACCCGCGCCGTTTCACCCGCAACATATAATTGATAGTTATAATCGGATTGCACGCCACCTACCGGGTCCAATTGTAAATATAAACTATCGAGGGACCCACTTAAACACACACCAAAAACATCAAAATCGGGCCAGCCCTTCCCGAGTTTTGCGCTAAGCAAATTTTATTTATATAGACTTTTTTTGTTCACGGCTCCGTCCACGTGAATATCTTTTTCGGAATAAAAGTAGCTTATGTTCTAATATAGGCCATGGTCTACATGTCTGCCAAATTTCGTCCAAAACCGTTTAGCATTTAAGATTTGATTTACCAATAAACATTTAAATTCAATTACAATTATCATGTGTAAAACTACGAGAATTTTTATTTTAATCATCACTTGCTTCAACGTTGAAGGAAACATCGTGAGAAAATCTGCATGCCTGAAAAGTTTTTTATTAGCATTTGGAAGGTAGGTGATGTTTGCCAAGCCGCATTAGTCCAGCGTGGTGGACTAAGGCCTAACTCCCTCTCATTTAGTAGTCCCGTGCCGAGCAGTAGGACGTATATAAGACAGGACTAGTAAAAACAGTAGTAAGACAGGACTGCCTGTCGTTACGATTAAGCTAACGCTGAGGTCTCGGGTTCGATCCCCGCGTCGGGTAAAGTGGTATTGGATTTTTCTATTACTAAATGCTCAGCCCGGAGTCTGGAATTTGTGTCCGGTATGGCGATAGGCTCGCCCCCTATCACATCGTGGGACAGAGATACGCTCGGCGAAATGTGGGTATACTAGTTACACCTATGCCTACCCCTTCGGGGATTACGGGCGTGAGTGCGTATGTAGTAAAAAAAAGTACGTGAGAATTTCGGAATAAAATGTAAGGTGTTAAGAGAAATGAAATAAGTACCTTACACATTTTGGAATAGTTACATTCTTAGAATAGAGTTTCATGGATACTATCTGAGAAGTTACTATTATATAGAAAGATCATATCGCAAATGGTCTAGAAACCTGATTTTTATTATTCCCGGATTTAAAATACGCCCCGTATTCCTGTGTATTTGTGAGTTTAAGATGAGAAATGATAAGTGAATATAAAGTTGTTTTTATAAACGGTGACTACATTCTGGACAAACACTTTCTTATTGACCGAAACTTGACTTCTGTGGGATTTACTTATACTAGTGTTGTTTTTTTGTAGTATCTCTTACCTTTCACAAGAGACCATATAGTATGTGCCACTAACATCTTAGACCCAAAGCCAACCTCATCTGCACGTGGTATACTCTGTTAACGTTCGAGTAATGGCGAAACTTTCCTTTACGGATTATGGCTGTCAGACGGCGGGTCGCCCCACATAATACTCGTAACCACCATCAAATCAAGATGGGAATGGGACCCATTTCCTCATGTCCCATTATGCCAGGATAACGCCAGGACAAAAAAAGATAATATTAAAACTACCATATTGTATACGCACTCACGCCTGTAATCCCTGAAGGGGCAGGCAGAGGGGTAACCAGTACACCCACATTTCGCCGAGAGTATCTCCGTCCCACGATGTGATAGGGGGCGAGCCTATCGCCATACCAGGCACAAATTCCAGACAGATATTGGGGTATCATAACAGCGCTATTTTAGGCGTCAAGCATACTGTCCAATATTATACGAGTCGTAGAACGCCGGTTTACGCCTGTTTTCTCGACCTATCTAAAGCCTTTGACCTTGTTTCTTATGATTTGCTTTGGAGAAAGTTGGGGGACAGGGGTATTCCACCGGAGGTTCTGCGGTTATTTCAATATTGGTATGCAAATCAGATCAACCATATCAGATGGTCTAACGCTCTCTCGGGAGCCTATAGATTAGAGTGTGGAGTGAGACAGGGTGGACTATCTTCCCCGCGGTTATTCAACCTGTATGTGGATGATCTCATAGTCGATCTTAGCAGCATGCGTGTCGGATGCAAACTGAATGGCGTAAGCGCAAATAATATCAGCTATGCAGATGACATGGTGCTGCTGAGCCCGACTGCAGGAGCCTTGAGAGATATGTTGAAAGTCTGTGGGGAGTACGCTGCTGCTCATGGTTTAGCGTACAATGTAACAAAGACCGAATACATGATCTTTGGGGCTACCAGTGGGTGCTTGGATAGCGTCCCTGACATCACCTTAAACGGTGTAAGTATTAAGAGGGTGACGAGGTTCAAATACCTAGGGCATTTTCTTGTTGAAGACCTCAAAGACAATGTAGATATAGAGAGGGAGCGCAGGGCTTTGGCGGTCCGAGGTAATATGTTGGCACGTAGATTCTCTCGTTGTACTGACCATGTTAAAATTACGCTCTTTAAGGCGTATTGTCAGAGCTTTTACACGGGGAATCTATGGGTCAGCTGTACTAAAAGATCGCTAGATGCACTGCGTGTCCAATATAATAACATTTTCAGAATGTTGTTGGGATTGCCTCGTTATTGCAGCGCTTCGGAGATGTTTGTGAGGAACAGGACGGATGGTTTCAAAGCCATTCTTCGAAAGCAAACTATATCCCTCGTAAGTAGGATACGGGCCAGTCACAACAGCATCCTGAAAAGCGTGGCGGAGACTATAATGTCACCTATTATGAGGCATTTTGTGTGGAGGATGATAAACTAAAAATGCGCTTTGCTTATTCGTCGTCTACACATACTATGCACATAAATATATGCTATTGTCACTAACATTAGTTTTTAAGTAATTGTTTGTACTACTAACACAATGGATTTTTGTTGTCCGAAAATAAAGACTTATTATTATTATTATTATTATAACATGCTTAGTATCTGCCCGGAATCTGGAACTGTGCTGGATACGGCGATAGGCTTGCTAAATAAGCCCGGCGAAATGTGAGTGTTAAACCTCTGCCTACCCTTTAAGGGAGTACAGGCGTGAGTGCGTATATATGTATGTAAAATTACGTAATTTTAATTTAGTCTATATAAGCGGTTCTTGAACTTTTAAAGCTACGGAACACTCAAGAAATGTCATTCATAATATGGAAACCTACATTAATTGATCAATACCTTACATGTAATGAGCAAACATATCAGAAGCATTTCATCCGTGTATGAGTTCATCTTCAATGTGGTCGGATTATTTGTGAATTCGATTCGACATTCGCCGCAAGTCAGTAACTAATTCGCGGAACCCTAGTGACTTTTCCACGGAACCCACTTTAGAAATCGCTGGTCTATATAATAGAGCTGTTCTGTTATTGTTTCCCCTTTTTATATTTTTTTGAGTCGCCGGCCAAACCAGTCTAATAAGGATGTATTTTATAGCAAAGATTGACAGTGCTGTCACAGTTTTTATAGCATGATGACAGTCAGATCGCCTAATGTTTTCGAGAACTGGTAGGAAAGATAAAAGATTACTTAATTTTTATTCATGTCACATAAAATATCTAGTTCCATGATTTTTAAATTGACCTTGGCTATCCATATGAGGATTGAATTAATTTTATAAAAGTTGTAAGGGCATATTTACAATATTCGAGTAGAATTTAACCCACACAAAGTATAACATAGCAATTTTTTTAAAATGGTTGAGCTATAGAAAATATTGTTTAAAGCATAAATAGGCCGGCTCGTTCCGGTCGTTACCACTGTTTCACAGAAAACCGGCGTAAAGTAGAGTAGCTGCGTTTCGTACGGTGAGTGAGATATTCGGAGGCCCAAATCCCCCTTCCCTTCCCAATCTCTTTCCTTTAAGGTCGGCAAGGCTCCCATGATCCTTTTGGTATTGTGGGTGTACATGGGCGGTGGAGATTATCACCATCAAGTGACGTACTTCATTATTTGCCGGGCTATGATATACAAAAAAAATTTAATAGTGGTAACAACTCGGTCAAGCTCGCACATTTATGATATAGACAAAACTATTTACAACGTGGCTCTACCACTTGAATCATAAACGTAAAAACTCATTCACTAATCACCCAGAACTGTGGGAGACTGATATGTTGTTTAATATTCATTTGAATAGTTCGGTAATATATTAATAGGCGGCATGAATGCGTATCGAGTCCATATTGGAAACCTTCGATTATATTTATTCACTTGTTCAAATATTGTTCTTATTTAGTGCGCCCACGTACGACCTTGCGTGGTATTTTGATTATGTACAATCGATATTAATATATAATTGAAAGCTGATTTTAATTTCGCAACAGTAATGGTCACCAAAATATGTTATTATAAATATTTCCAGATGAATGACGTCAGGCAGGCGGCTGGTCGTAAAAACTACTAGCCGAATCTTTCTGTAACATGTGTTAAAAAGCGTGTTCCGTGATAAGGGCTGGTGGAAGAGCAGAAGCAAATCAGTTTATTATTTATTTATTTAATTGACTTTATATACAAACGTATAAAGGCGGACTTTATACGTTTACCTTCGCTTCTTAATCATGGACGCATTGCCGACCTTAAAGGGAAGGGATGATTAAGGGATTGGGACTAGGAAGGGAATTTGGGCCTCTGGATATCCCACTTATCGTAAGAAACGCAACAGCAAGCAATTTCACGTAGGTTTTCTGTGAGATAGTGGTAACAACCACTGTCTCACACTGTCTAAAGCGTGACCCTACCAATTACGAAACTTGCTTGACAAAACTCCAGTCTCCAATACGAAACAGTGTGCGGCATCATATTAACGTGTTATGACGTACTCGCCATTTGTACCTACATACATACGCACTCACGCCTGTAATCCCCGAAGAGGTAGTCAGAGGTGTTACCAGTACACCCACATTTCGCCGAGCGTACCTCCACCCCATGATGTGATAGGGGGCGAGCCTATAGCCATACCGTGCACAAATTCCAAACTCCGGGCTGATACTGAGCATTTCGTAATAGATAAACCTAATATGGCTTTTTACCCGGCCCGGGGATCGAACCCGAGACCTCAGCGTCAGCCTCAGTCGTAACGCGTACGCATTACAACTGCGCCACCGAGCCAGTCATGATATTTGTCTGGGGTAAAATATGAGATTAGAATGTTTTTTTTTGTCTGCAACGTCTAACAATACTCTTTTTACAGACGATGATGAACGTGTATCATGATTAATATCGTTTAATGTACGCCATATTAGTACCGGCGTATTTTCAACAACACACAAAATGTGGGTGTTGCGAATGGACCGACCTTGGCATACTTGCTATTGTTCATTGATGAATGTCGTTACAATGTTAGTCATCCCTGTGTTGGGCGATGCGGAAACATAGGTTAGTATATTGCATTAGTAAAGCCATGCTGTATACGCTTTTGTCTACGAACGACGGCTCGACCGGGCCATTACCACTGTCTCACAGAAAATCGACGTAAGGTAGCTGCTTGCTGCTGTGTTTGATGAGATGTGTAACCAGTAAACCCACATTTCGCCGAGCTTATTTCCGTCCCATGATGTGACAGGAGGCGAGCCTATCGCCATATCGGGCACAGTTCTAAACTCAATATCACTTTTACCCGACTCGGGGATCGAACCCGACATCTCAGCATAGCAGTCGTAACGCGTACGCATTACAACTGCGCCACCGAGGCAGTCGAACAATAACCATTCGATATACGGCCGCTTTCAATATTCAATCTTGAATCTAAGGTTTTTTTCAATCTAGATTTTATTTGATCCATCGAACGATACTTAAACCACATTTCAATATATCGATCTCGTCTCAAAATCCAATAAAAAAAAGGGATCGGTCGTAAATTTGCGTCCTCCCGAGCGTTTTGTTTCACGCATTTCATTTTAAAATTACCTCAGTGTGTTAATGATTAAAATATAGATTATTAGACTGAAACTGATTTATTTATTATATAAAAACACAAGAAAATGGATATACAGTGGCAATAAAATTGATTGGGAACTCCGCAGCGATAAAATATTTTACGTTTGTAGAGAATGTTGTACGTATTTTTTTTTTTATGAAATGTAACGTCAAACGAAACGGAGCGTCCGATCGGTTTGACATTCAAATGTTGACACATTGATGTCTGATCTGAAGCACTAATATTTCAAGTTTGTAAACTTTGTTTTATCGACAAGTTAAAAATGGAGTTTGAAACTGTAAGTAAATACTATCTTTATTTGTGTAATTGTACAATAAACACTCACGTATAATCAAATACATTATTTTCCTGTTGTAAAAGTTTTACCAATGCGTGGGGACGCAATATTTCGCGCCATTTCGTTTTAGGAATTAATATCCTTTATTTTATTTGTTTACAGAATAAAAATAAAGCTCTTACTAAGGAAGAGACAAAAGGACTGCTCTCCTTAATTGAGGGGAGCAAGATAATTACTAGTAAAAAAACCAATGCCACTAGTAACAAGATGAAGGTTGAAGAATGGCTAAGAATCACGGACGCCTTTAATGCTAATATTGGAACCTGTCGCCGTACTCCACAACAACTGCGTCTTAAGTGGGAAAACTTAAAGAAGAATTCACGTAAACGTAGCACTTTAATAAGGATGGAACGCATCAAGGTAAAGTTTTTTTATTTTTTATTTACCACCTGAGTATGTCTGTATGTTTAGTGGGGAAGTATATACACAGACGGGTGATCACTCACATTGTTGGAATCACTTCACCCTTAGTCCCAGTAAATTAGACTATTGCTGGTGGCAGGATATACTTGTCTATGCGGATAGAGACCACCATACACATGGAGTCAAAACCTGCCATAGTGATGCACATTAATGTACATTGTGTTCCAGGATCAGCCAGTGTATATCCAGGTCTGAGGGATTTGCGACAGGGCAGAGGTTTACCCTTTGTGGTCATTCATTTGCCCTGTTGTGTAAGTCACTTATGTTGCTTCTTTCCTCTTTCAATTTTTCCATATAAAAAAGAACCATAAATGCAGTAACTTACACATCTAAATATATATAGTCCAGAACATAACATGTATAATGTTTGGTCCTATGTATAGTCCAGAGCAAAACATGTATAATGTTTTATTCTGGTCATAATGTAATGTTTATTTTCCAGACTGGAGGTGGGCCACCAGGGTACTTTCCTTCCGATGATATCCTGGATCGGGTGGCAGCTTTACTTGGCAGTACCGGAGAGGGTCTCACTGTGAGGTTTGGTGGCGATGCTGAGCCTCAAATTATTGGTGATGGTGATGGGAGAGATAAGGCGGCTCATATCTTGTTCGCTGTCACTACTATCCCAATCTGATAGCATAGTTAAAACTTCAAAATCACTGTCGCTATCACTTGAAAATATTTCCATTATCACGCTATCTCACACTACAATCGGTCAAAATTTGTGGATTGCAAATTAAGATCGATTAAGCTCAAAAATCGATCTGTCAAAATCAGAGATCGCATATAGAAAACGCATAACTGTCACTTTCATACAAATACCAATCTAAAATACCGATCTGTCCTCCCAACGATGGATTAGAAAAACAGATCGGCATATAGATCCATCGATCGGTTATTGAAATGCTAAAAGTAGAATATGGATTGAAATATCAATCTCGGATGGCAAATTAAGGATTGGGATTGAATATAGAAATCGGCCGATAATAGCTAACGGTACAACAGACTTCATGGTAAGGAATGTCCACAGCTCATAAACACCGAGAAAACTGGAAGAATCATGGATTTGTCAACTTATAAAGAGATAAATAGTGGCAGAAAATGGGCAAATGTCTTATGGCTATTCAATCTGTCGAAAGCTGAACACTTTATTATTGAAGTGAAAACTTCATTAGATTTCTTGGTTGGTTTTAGGTAGGGGAAAATCTTATGGGTTCGCGTCACCGACATGCCCATGACGCGCAGCCGCCGTGTGCTGTACGCGTTAGACACTTTGTGGGATGGGTGAAATCTCGTGCGTTCGCGTCACCGACATGCTTATAGCAGTATATCTGTAGCTATACAGCTGACGTGTTGTGCAACATTAGTGCTGTGTATATCTTATAAGTGAAATTGAATGGATTTAGTGAAAAGTTCAATGTGTATATACTGTGCATTGTTGAAATAGTGTTTTTGTTTCATTATTATTTGAATCGTTTAATTGTAGAATAATTGTGCAGTACAATAGTGAGTACTAAAAACCATATAAACATGCATATAATTGTTGCTCGGAGTGTCAATAGATGTGAAAACCAGATTGATGTTGATAATTTTAATTCAACAATATGAAATTTCAAATTTTAATACTAATGTTCTAAGTTTTCACTTCTATCGGCAGTCTCTGCAACTGCCAATTTAGGTAGGTTCATTATATCACGTACCGAACTGTCGTACCAGGTCTCAGCTCGTGAAAACTAAGCTCCATTTATACAGGTAGAGTTCATCTCACGATAGCGCCTATGATAAAAAGTCTATCGTTCACAGGAACGCGTCGTGCAACTCGGCAATGAGATAGCCGTGCTATGATGCGGCCTTATAAACCAGAGTCTTTTTTATAGCATAGGCCGGCAAACGAGCAAGTGGGTCTCCTGATAGTACGTGATCTCTACCACTCATGTACGCCCACAAAACCAGAAGAATTATGGGCGCGTTGCTGACCTTAAAGGTATAATTAAGGAATTGGAATTGGGAAGGGGATTTGGGCCTCTGGGTATCTCACTCACCGTATGAAACGCAGTAGCAAGCTGCTACTTTACGTCGGTTTTCTGCGAGACAGTGGTAACAACCCGGACGAGCCGGCCCATTTGTGCTGTAGACAAAACTATCTACAGCGTGGTTCTACCACATTTAAATCAATTTTGTGTATGTCGTACGAGACACTTTATATAAATAGGACCTTAGTGTTTCACTTGGCGCTGCGCTTGGTGAAATTTGGGTGTACTGGTTACACCTCTGCCTACCCCTTCGGGGATTACAGGCGTGAGTGCGTACTTAGTGTTTCATGTGAAGCGAGCTTAACGTGCATCATCACTGGGTGAATTACCTGTAAACAAAAACAAACAGATTGTAATTTTTTTTATACACAAAATACATTTTAAGAGTGAAAATATTTGGTTTACAGTATTTGTTTATATTTTTGGCGCCAGGCATAAAGATAGTTAATAATAAGCGAGTTAATTAAACTTGGCGCGGTCAGTCTATGGATGGGTGACCGCTTTGTGGTGTATCAACTGAGCGTCTTTGTGCTATTTGACAAATTTTTGTGGATCACACAAACATTTGTCTCAGTGCGGGAGTCGAACTCACGGCCTCTCGCTTTGCAGCCGGCTACTCGCCCGCTGCGTCACGGTGGCTATCAATTAGTTGTCCACTAACTACTTGATATAGATATAAATAAATTACATACAACAGCCACATTCATAGCTCTGACACCTCAGCAATAAACGTTTATCTTGTGTCATAGGTTTCAAGAACTACGAGAGACTTTCGATTTCGCAACACCCAGACCCAAAACAAACATTAGTGGATCAGACAAATATTGATCTTGGTTCGGGGATCGAACCCGTGACCTCACGTTTCACAGTTGGCTATTCGCCCATACCACCGCAGAAACTGTCTATATCTAGCTCTAACTAGTTAGTTTATTTTTTAAAGAATAGAATATACTATTGAAATAAAACTAGTTTATACGGATTTTATCGCGGTTTAATTTTTATTTTAGTCCCGACGTTTCGAAAGCTTTTCAGCCTTCGTGGTCACGGGAGAGACGGAAAATTAAACCGCGATAAAAATCCGTATAAACTAGTTTTATTTAAATGTGTAATATTAGCGTAAACATAAGAAATCACTAAAATATACTAACTAGAACATGTACGTCATAAAGTTATGGCCTTAAAAGAGTACAACAGCAGGAAGGAAGTACTATAAAAATATCTTAAATATTTAAAAACTAACAAATTTTCCTCGATACAGGCTTACCTAGTAAGGAAATTAATGGGAACTGTTATGGTCAGGGTATGTTTTTGTCAGCAAAATACTTACAAATTGTTTTCTTTACATTGCTCAACCCGTTTCGTGATTTGTTTTTTGCTGTAATAAATTATTTTTCATTTCTTTTTTCAAAGTTTAAATACGAAGTGAAAGACACTGTGCACTCTATGATCGTAAAGAGTCGATCGTGAACACTATAATGTTTTTATTTAAATTCCATGATATACGGACAGAGTAAACAATGCATCTGGCTGATGGCCAGACATTGTTCGATACGACACTATGGTTATATGGAGATATATGTTCGACTATTTTTTGCTCGCGGCTCCATCCGCGTGAGTTACTTTTTCCAGGATAAACGAATTTTATGCTCTAATCCAGGTCATGGTATACTTGTATGCCAAATTCCAATCAAATCCGTTCAGCCGTGAAGGTGTGATTGATTAACAAACATCTAACTTCGCAAACTTACGAACATCCAGCCTTTCACATTTGAATATTAGTAGGAAGTAAAATAAGTGGAGAATTGGAGTGTAAGTGGACCACCAAGATCTAAGGCTTGGGCCTTGTAGGATAGGTTGGAATTTCCTGATTAATGGACGAGGCAATGGCGAATCTTGCTTCCCGTTGCGGGTTGTGGGGTACGGCGGCGGGTCGCCCCATATAATACCAAATACAGTCAATACTATGATACGAGAATGCGGAACAAACGTTTATGTATAGGCATAACGTAATTACAGCTACGTAAATAAGCGAACTAGTGAAGTTAATATGTCTATATTTTAGTCGGGTAACAACAGGCAAAAGATAAAAGTACAAAAAAAATGATCGCGGCTCTGTCGACGAGAAAGTATTTTCCTTACTGAAGAACCCGACGTCCATAAAACATCTACACGATATAAATTCTAAACGACTAATATATTTTCTTTAAATTTAACAAAGAACCATCCCGATGAATCTAGTTTTCAAACAAAAAAATCGCATTCAAATATGTCTCTTTTTTATCAGGGTTTAAATATTGACTTTTACATTTAAGAGTAATGTACTTAGCTACTTATTGAAATAATCTGTAGTAGTTCCAGAGATTACCCCTACAAATAAATTTATAAACTTTATTATATTTTAAGTGTCTATATAGGCAGATTTTGCATATTACAGTATTTATTAGTGATGACAAATAATAATTCGGAAATGATTATTTTGATTAAAGACAATAGACAAACCTTCTTTTTTTATGGTATAGGCCGGCAAACGAGCAAGTGGCTCACCTGATGGTAAGTGATCTTCACCGCCCATGTACCACCCATCATGGGTGCGTTGCCGACCTTAAAGGAAAGGGATAATTAAGGAATTGGGAAGAAGAGGGGGTTTGGGCCACCGGATATCTCACTCACCGTACGAAACGCAGCAGCAAGCTGCTATTTTACGCCGGTTTTCTGTGAGACAGTGGTAATGACCCGGACGAACCGGCCCATACATGCTGTAGACAAGTGTCTACAGCGTGGCTCTACCACTCATAAACCTCAATTTTTATTTATCTTTATATTATTATTCACTAAGATCAGTAGATGAGGACACTTCAACAGGCAAAAACTGTAGATGACTACATAATGAAATCATCTCTATTTATGAAGCTAACAAAACATTAAAATCCAATAAAATATAAATAAATACGAATTAGTTTATGGTAAGTACTTGAAATCACTTAATATTTATTATAAGCTATATCTGGTTTTCAAGTTTCCATTTAGTTGCTAACTGCTAAATTGCATACGATTTGAACTGTCTGAACAGATTTTCAACCGATTTAATCAAAAAACCATACAGTTTTTGTTAAATCAAACACTCGTAGTAGGGTCGGCGCAATATGCTTTTTAAGACATGTGACAGAAAGTGTGTCTTGTAGTTTTTACGACCAGCCGTCTGCCTGACATCAACCCCTCTGGGTTTATACCCAGAAGGGGTTATCCTCCATAATAACTTTATTTATCAGCTGAAAAATAAGACGGTTAAATACAAAATTGACACGAGTATAGTATTTCAAATTTCTATTTCCAATTTACCTAAATCGGCGGTGTATTGTCTAATGCTGGTTTTATTAACCAGGGGTTTAATCGAGGTTAAATCAGTTTTAGTTAATTTGAATTTGGGTTTCTCAACTGGCATTGTCTTCGTATATTATAAATACTGCGCATGATCGATCTAAATATGTTATAAAAACCGTGTTCTCTATATACCTTGTTGTCTTAAAATTAAGTATGAAAGGGGTGCATCGGATTTTTAAATTTTGCAAGTGGTTTGTGAATCGGGTGGTTAAAATTTATTACACGTGAAGTAGGCCTTTAATGCTATGAATATATGTTTAGACGTATCTCATAAAATATAGATATATTTGAATGACAGTAATAAATTTGGAGCCATTGCTTATGGATATATAAATCATCTTACTGATTCATTGTTATTATGCACATAACAATTTAGTACTAGCTAATAACCCAGCACTTTTAGAACATTGTAAAAATTATATTTTCATGTACAGATCATTAAATTCAACCCCGTTTTTAGTATCAACAAGGATGTTTGCTGAATTTGGCGTGGTCGCATTACATAATTTACTTACAAGTCTCTGAGTAATTAGAGCCGTAAAGGAGACGAATGGCGATTAGGCAAGGGAGGGGGATTAGGGCCCGCAAACTCCACGTTTATTTATTTATGGCATAGGCCGGCAAACGAGCAAGTGGGTCACCTGATGGTAAGTGATCTCCACCGCCCATGTACGCCCACAATACCAAAAGAATTATGGGTGCGTTGCCGACCTTAAAGGAAAGGGAAAATTAAGGAATTGGGAAGGGGAGGGGGTTTGGGCCTCCGGATATCTCACTCACCGTACGAAACGCAGCAGCAAGCTGCTACTTTACGCCGGTTTTCTGTGAGACAGTGGTAACGACCCGGACGAGCCGGCCCATTCATGCTGTAGACAAAAGTGTCTACAGCGTGGCTCTACCACTCGTAAACTCAATGGCAAGCTGCCACGTCATGTCAGTTTACTGCTAGAGATTGTTAACACCATGGTCAAGCCGGACTTGTTTAGTCTGCAGCATGAATGGACCGGACATTACGACAGTTTTGTCTAGACCGTATCTCTACAATTTAAAAAATGTTGTATGTTGTTGTTGTTCACAATGTTGTTGTGTATTTTAGAGTCTAAGTTTGAACTTAGAAACCGATTTTAAAATAAAAACACAAAAAATTCAAAAATAACAATTTCTATAGGTCTCTTTGGAGTTGGAGCTAATGTAGCTGCCGGTCAAATAAAATTGCACCGACTTTTTTTATTTATACATTTATTTTATCTATTTAATACATGGAAAACTTACAGACAATAGTATTAAAAATAGCAATAATATAGCTGACAGAAAGCCAATAACAAGTTCTCACTTATAGCAATATATTAGGTTTATATATTACATGTGAACAAACACAAAACCTACGAACTAGCGAAATTAATGCTCTAAAATTATAGCCAAGGTACATAAATCAAAGCACACTGCTTATTGAAAGAAACTAAGGCTCAAGCACCTCCTCGCTAAAGACACACTCGATGTAAAAGGATCGAGACCATGCTGTTTACATAATGTATTGGGTACCACCGGCTGGGTTGGTACTACCGCTTTGTCTATTTCTGCCGCCAAGCAACAGTGTGTAAGCACTGTTGTGTTCCGGTGTGAAGGACATTGAAGCCAGTGTAATTACTGGGCATTATGAGACTTAACACCTTATGTCTCGGGGTGACGAGCGCAGACCAGTGTCATGCAGTGCTTTATTTAAAGTTCTGTGTGGCGTTGCTTCTGTTTATGAGCAGGCGTGGCGCTACCATCAGGCGAGCGACCTGCTCGTCTCGTCATTCAATCTAATAATAAAAAAAAAAAAAGTTTCTGCTTGCACTAGCACTACTTTACTAAGTAGCTGTTTTGCCTATAATTCGACGATGCCTTTTGTACACGTAAGGGTGGGTTGAAACGAATTGACTTCGGTGGAATATTAAAATAAATTTTCGCCAAAAGCTCCGGACTGTCGATATTGTTATTCAAAATTTTTAACAGAAATATAAAATCACTAATCTCTCGACGACTACTGAGTGGTAGAAGATGGAACTTCTTACAAAGTGGGAGATACTCATTAGAGCTATACGGGATCTTATGGTGAAAACAGAGGTATTTGATGAAACGTTTTTGTATATTTTCTATACGGTCTATATATTTGTGATAACGTGGGTTCCAGATCTGCGACGCGTACTCAAGTTTAGTTTAGAAGTTCAAGGGGGGAGTGGTTGTGGATGAACAGTAACTATCAATTATATGTTGCGGGTGGAACCGCGCGGGACATCAGAGAAAACTTTGCACCCTTTTTAAGCATATTGCGTGCTTGAGGAGTGTGAGGCATAAAAGAGTCATAGTTACATTTGATTTAAGGAGAAGCAAAAACATATATAAACAATTTGTGTTACAAAAAATAAAATAAAACATTAATTGTTCACGTTCATACTGCCAATGTCAAACGCATAATAGTCTTGTTTGTTTATGCTCATACAGCTAATGTCAAATATAAAGGTATTATTAAGTTTGAAATCTCATAGGTATTCATTGCTATTGTAGCGAATAAAGGCAAACAACACATGCTAATGACGTATTTATACACGCCCGCAGCTGACGGAAAAGAACTAAATTTAAAAAATTATATGATTATACAGGTACTACATACTCTTTAACAACAGTACTTCAATAATGTTCAAAGTGAAAAAAAAACGATCGAATCTTAACCACTGGGCGACGCTATTAACTATCGTAAAAGCAAGCAAAAAAGCAAACCGCCATAATGGCTTGTTCCGGTGAGTCGCACTCCGGAGGCCAGCTAGTGTATAACCAGTGACGTCAGGCCGGCATAATTCTGCCGACCATCGAGAGATGCAATGTCTTTTGACGGTCGCCATTATATTTGGACTGCTCTGTACTTACTACCATGTCCAATGTAGTCACTTTGTCCTGCCAGGATAAAAAAAACCCTAACGCCAGGCATATTTTTAGGTGCAGATATTATTATAAGGTCCCTCGTATGCGAGAGGCTGTCTGGGTTGGTACAATCGTATTGTCTATTTCTGCCGGCAAGCATCAGTGTGTAAGCACTGTTGTGTTTCGGTTCGATGGACATTGAAGCCAGTGAAATTACTGGACATTATGAAACATAACAACTTACGTTTCGGGGTGACGAGCTCAGTCCAATGCCATGCAGTTCTTTGTAATCCAAAGTTCTGTGTGACATGTGCTTCTGTTTATGGGTAGACGTTGCGCTTACCATCAGGCGAGCGACCTGTTTCGTCTTTCTCGTCATTCAAGTTAATAAAAATAAAAAAGAGTACGTACCAAAATATCTGCACATTACTCACAATACAAGTGCCTCACAAACGTGGGATGAACACGGGCATAAACTTTTATTAAATAGTTTGAAGTTTATTTTACTATCATATTTTATTGTTACATTAAAACGTGCATTGTTCTGTTTGATCTTGTGCTAAGTAAATAACTAGTTAACTATAGAATATGATGTGTTTTTGTTACTCATTGTTTTCCTCGCGAGCTACGTAAATTTTTTAATGATGTTAAAAATAATTTATCACGTCCACGTGTGTAGGCACATGCTGCAGCGTGCTGGCGTAAGATGAACCACGAATGGGGTGTGTAGTGTATGGCTATTGAGGGTTTTTTCGAATGGATTTGTGCTGCTAGCCTATATTGCTTTTACAGCTTCACCTGCCAATAAAGCCGGCGCTTGTAGCGATTAAGTACAGAGACGCCTTTTAGGAGGCCGAGATCTCAGCTTGAGCAATCGCTGGGGATATAGTTAAGGACCGTCTTCGCATATTGTGCCGAGGACCAGTTGTGGGAGCTCCTCTGACTGGCAGGCGTGTCCTATGGCGGGGTCGCGTATTATTATTGCGATTCGGACTGGACTAGGAAAGTGCTGCTTTGATAGCGACTGTGATGGAATCCAAATAAAAAATATACCAAATTTATTTTCCTCTATATATATTAAAACCACAAAGACCCTTCCAAAAGTATGTTTTTAAACTCTTTCTAGGTCAACGGCCTGCGGCTCCATTTTGATTATTTCTCATTAAAGCGGCATGTCGATGACATCACATGCCTCCAGTCTAAAAAGGCCAAGATAATCCATAAAAGGACGCTCGCTTTAGAATCCTGCCAGGCCACTTATTTGGGCAGTTCGTGCATTATTTCTTTAATGTATGTTTGTGACTGGTCTAAACGAATCCGACTGATTTTTATACTGGACCAAAATCAAGCCCACTGAGTTAGACTAATTGTGTTTGTTTGCATTAAATAGGCTCCGAAACTACTAAACCGATTTGAAAAATTATTTCACTGTTGGGAAGCTACACTATCCCCGGGTGACATAGGCTATGTACATATGTTGATAATGTGGTTTCTGATGCCTAAATATCTTGCTTTTATTTTTGTACTGACTTGTCATAAGCGCTATTTTAATTGCCTACATGATCAATAAACGATTTTATTCTTTTTATATACTACATATTATTGCGTTGTTAAATGCAGGTAGTTGTAATTGGTGTAATTATTGTAAATAATTATCCTAATGACTCAGGGGCGTAGTAGTAATGCGTACGCGTTATGACTGAGACTGACGCTGGGTCTCTGGTTCGATCCCCGGGTCGGGTATATGTGCTATTGGATTTATCTATTACGAAATGTTCAGTATCAGCCTGGAGTTTGGAATCTCAGGTATGGAGAAAGCTCGGCGAAATGTAGGTAATAAACCGACTCCAAAAACTAAAAAGTTAAAAATTAAACTAAACAATTTTGGGTAGGTGGTTTCAATCATTGACTATTAAGTTGCGGCACTTGGTAGTGTTTTACTCAATCATT
This sequence comes from Mimas tiliae, assembly GCA_905332985.1. Lineage (NCBI taxonomy): Eukaryota > Metazoa > Arthropoda > Insecta > Lepidoptera > Sphingidae > Mimas > Mimas tiliae. The sequence continues at coordinate 3,479,756 of HG995249.1, forward strand.
CAATTTTTTTTAGTTTTTTTTACCTTTTAAGTTTTTTACTAAATAGCAGATAGCATAATCGTACTTACGAGTGGCAACCCTGAACCTAAATATCCCCCGACACGTAATGGGGTTACAAGTTACAACGCATTAACCGACCGTGGGAAAAATACCCCAAATGTGTTATGTGCGTGCATTATGAGTTTATTTTTTAATTCGCTTCATTAACCTTGTAATTACTACAGTCCAGTTATTACCTAAGTTATTGAGCTTATGACCTTCATTTATACTAACGCTATTAAGTTCTTTACTTATGTTATGTCCCACTGCTAGGTACGGGCCTTCACTACTGAATAAGAGGGGTTAGGCCTTAGTCCACCATGCTGGCCTAATGCGGGTTGGCAGACTTCACATACCTTCGAAATTCTTATAGAGAACTTCTCAGGTATGCAGGTTTCCTCACAATGTTTCCTTCACCGTTAAAGTAAGTGATAATTAACAATTAATACACACGTAACTTAGAAAAGTCAGTGGTGCTTTTGGGGCTGTTTTAGAACCTGCGACGGTGGTTTTAACCCAGACGACCTGTCGCATACGAGTAGGTCTCGTATCATCTAGTAAATCAATGTAAATATATATTTTTTGTTAACTTTTAAATGTTAAGATGTACAACATATGAAACAAACTACATATAACGTTTAAGAAATAGGTGCATAATAATTAAATAGCAATGTCGAGACTGAAAGATTCCCAGTAGCAGGATAGATAGGTGGGTTGTATACCTATCTATAAAATAAAATACACCCAACAGTAACACACATAGTCCCAGGACTATGTGGGGCCAGGGCCAGGCCCCACACTAGGCTAACCTGTATCGTGAGTATCAGGAATTACGAGAGACTTGGGGTCCCACAACACCCAGAACCGAAACCAATATTTGTCAATCACACCGACGCTGGTCTCGGTGCGGGAATCGAACCAGCAGCATCTTCCTTTACAGATACTCGCCCAGTGCACCACGGAGGCTACTATGATCTAATCTCAAAACACAAACTCTAAATCAAACACTTTAATATACAGAAGTAAGAAAATAGTAAACAAGAATAATCTGAATCTGAAATAAGCCCTTACGCGGCACGAACATCAAGAGAAATGCATTAAATAGCATACATTATACTAGTAGATAAAACCACCGATCTATCGACAGATAACTGTAAGATCGTGATCTAATTTATTGTTATCCAATTTCATTGTATTACCTATAAAATATTGTAGAGACGGATTCAGCCGTAGGTCACGGGCAGCGTGACCCCCTTTTGAAGTCAATTCACTAGAATTATGTATTGTTTGTATAGTAACTGCAAAATAAAATGAAATAGCGCTATAACTGTGATCTAATTCATTCTATATAACTTTATATATTCACAATGTCTATTTTATCGTGATCGATATACGTAACGACTCGTAGAATCAGTATTACATATTTTATTTGAATGGTTCTATATAAAGTAAGGCAGGCCCACTAATATCTTAGGCTCAAAGTCCACTTCATCTGCACATGGTACATCCTGCTGATTAACGGACGAGACAATGGAGAATCATGGTTCCCGTTGCGATCCGAGTCCGCCAATTAGTGATTCTAGAAGGTGGGCCCTGGACATTAAACCAGGATATCGCCAGCCAGAAAGAAAGGTTCTGTATAAAGTAGGGATTTTGGTGAGTAGAATCTGCGTGAAAATGGCATCGTCGTCTTGATAGTAATATTTATAAATAAAGTTTAGTAATTTGTTTATAATCATTTGTTTATATTATGTTATATCTAATGATCTCGGTTAATCTTTTTCAATTATAGTTAGTTATATATATATTATATATATATATATATATATATTTGTTTTGAACCCCTTCAGTGTAGTTTCTGTTTTAAATCCTTCCCTGTGGCCGAGAACTTCGGACATGCGGCGAACGAGTTTATATTTCAGTTGGATCGCAAAATTAATCTATTTAATAGAATTCACATTATTGTAATTTATTATGGATATTTGCTTACACGTTATGTTTTAAGTATATTGCTATTGAGTTGAATATGGAGTATATTACCTAGGTACATTGCATTTATTACTCATTTCATCTGTAAATTTTAGATTTACTGAAAAATCTAAACTTAAACGGTGTGTGGTAGAGCCTCGCTGTAAACAGTTTTGTCTACAGCATATACGGTCTGCCTCGATTGGGTGCTAACCACTGTCTCACAGGAAACGGAGGATAAAGTGGCGGCTTGCTGCTGCGTTTCGTATGGTTAGTGAGATATCCAGAGGCCCAGAGGCCCAAATTAACCCTTACCTCTAAGGTCGGTAATGCGTCCATGATTCTTCTGTCATTTTGGGCGTTCATGGGCGGTGGAGATTAGTATCATCAGGTGACCCACTTGTGTGTTCGCCTGCCAAAACTATATAAAAATACACCCGGCCTGGTGATGACCCGAATTGGGATTTGAAGCCAGAATCTCACGGGTTCTCAGCCTAAACAGTCTGCCAGTTGACCAATGAGGCGATTGTAGCATCTTTGCTATTGCAATTTCTGTGGTCAGTGAGGTTGCTGGAGGCCTAAGTCAACCTCCCTTCATTATCCAATATTCATTCAACCAATCAATCAATATATTCTTTATTTAAATAGCCTTTTTCCAAGGTCTTTTAAATCGACAATATGTAAATATACAACTACCGCTTACGGGATACTGCTGTGGAGCAGAAGCGGTGAAAGAAACTCCCTCAGCAACATTCAATATTTATTAATGAATGCAGAGATTGCTCACCCTTGATATTTTAAAATAAGTTACAATAATTAATATAAAATAATTACGTAGGTATTGTTTGTCGCATTTTTCTATAGTTATGATTCATTTGGCAACGCCCAGACGTAATGTCAAACGAGTTGAAGCTGGCATTTCGGATGCAAGTAGCCCGCGCAAGTAGCCTTTTCATACATCGTATATTGATGACGCTGACAAATTGATATGTCAAGATTTTATTTCTGTATATTAACATAATATAAATTCATGCCTGTATCTCGGAAGGGGTAGGCAGAGGTGCAACTAGTGCATGCACATTTCGCTTTATTTCTCTCTGCCTACCCCTTCGGGAATTACAGGCGTGATGCGTATTATGTATCATCTTATATTTGCGTTCATCCGAGCAGATTGACGCAAATCTCAGCTCTGTTCGAACCTTCCATAAACGGGGGTCTTTACGTAATCGTGGGTTCGAATCCCGGAAGGGAGACTAGGTAATGTTTGAAATAGACGTTATCCTGCCATTGCTCATGTTGCTGATGGGAAGGTCCCTGATCATATTTCCTGACAGCCTACATGGTGCAATGGGTGAGTAGCCGGCTGCAAAGCGAAAGGCCGTCGGTTCGATTCCCACACCGAGACAAATGTTTGTATGATCCACAAATGTTTGTTTCGAGTCTGGGGTGTTGTGGGACCGCAAGTCCTTCGTAGTTCCTGATACCCACCATACAGGTCAACCTAGTGTGAGGTCGGGACTATGTGTGTGACTGTTGGGTGTATTTATATATTTATTTTTTTACCCGACTGGGTAGCAACCACCGAAGTGCCGTACACGTGGTTATAAACCCCCCACAGTGGCTCGTTCAGGCGAGTAACTTCCGGGGTTAGCCAGTGTATATCCAGTAACTTTAGGCCGGCATAATTCTGCGACCGTCCAGGGGCGCAATATCTCTTGACGTTCAATAATCTCACAAAACAAAAATAAGTCTTCAAAATAGTTTAATAGACTTGTGTATTCAAACGAAATACATTTGAAGAACGTCAGAATAACTTAACATTAACAAAAATTATGGCATAGGAAACTATTTTGAGCAACAGAACGCCACGTATTTGTTTTTATTGCAACTGTTTTAGTTACACATGTTTCCATAAGGCATATTCAAATAATTACAGTGAATTCAATGATTAGTATGCCGCGGGTGAATAGTTATGGAAACAAAAAATAAACCATCGCCCGTCTGGTTTAGAACTTACGACACGACTTCGACACATCGTGGGTTAAAACGACCTCTGTACCGATATGTACAGATTGTGATATTTTTTTTACAAAATAATAGTGAAATAAAAGCTTTTTAATAGAAATAAAATCCACTCGATGAAATTAAATCGTTTTATTTTTAGCTTTCTAGTTTTTTTCAAGTGGGTATTACTTTTTTAAGTTTTAATTTTCGGTTTTAAGTTAGTTCTCAGTAATATTCCGATATAGTAAATAAAAACTTTTACAGTATTAATCAGGTAGTCTTTCCTGTAGCTGGAGAATAAATATTTTAATACACACATACGCACTAGCATAGCGGGTGGATGCGGGTTGCTCAAGACCGGGATGGTTGGCGCTCACTTGGGGAGGCTTACGTCCAACAGTGGACGACAACAGGCTGCGATATATATACGCACTCACGCCTGAAATCCCCGAAGGGGTAGTCAGACCTGTAACCAGTACACCCACATTTCGCCGAGCGTATTTCCGTCACTTATGTGAAAGGGGGCGAGCCTATCGCCATACCGGGCACAAATTCCAGACTCCGGGCTGATACTGAGCATTTCGTAATAGGAAAACCTAGTGGTATTAGGTTTTGTAACATGTGTTACATGTGTCACATTCTGTAACATGTGTTAAAAAGTATGTTGCCGACCCCACTGCTATAAGGGCAGGCAGAAAGAAAGAAAGAATTCTTTATTTTTTTTTATTAGCTTGAATGACAAGACGAGCAAGTCGCTCGCCTGATGGTAAGCGCCACGCCTGCTCATAAACAGAATCAACGTCACACAGAACTTTAAATAACAAAGCACTGCATGACACTGGACTGCGCTCGTCACCTCGAGACATAAGTCTCATAATGCCCAGTAATTACATTGGCTTCAATGTCCTTCACACCGGAACACAACAGTGCTTACACACTGTTGCTTGGCGGCAGAAATAGACAAAGCGGTGGAACCAACCCAGCAGGCCTCTCGCATACGAGGGACCTACCACCTTGTAACGATCTAAAACTTATCTATTCTGTAACACAACGTGCAATGTAAATAAAATAAAGACCAGTGACAATGCAACCGATTCGCAATCTCTTATATTCCAATAAACACTAACCATAGTTAGTTTTACGTTTATTGCATACTATTCTGAAGAGTAAGTCAAAAACTCACATTTCTGTAACACAGTGTAATGTTAATAAAATAACGACCAGTAGAAATGCAATCGAGTCGCAATCATTCATGTGTGCTGTTACAAAATACGTCGACTAATAGCGGAATCACACGGTTCGATTTTAAATGAATGAACACAAAAAACTGTATGGTTTTTGTTCAATTCGATTGAAAGTTCAGACTTCAGAAAGTTTAAATCGCATGCGATTTAGTAGTTGAACTAAAATATAACCGTGTGAACTTGCTATTATACCGTTCATTACTCAAATGTCTTTTAAATCTTTTGGTTGATAAGTTATCATAACTAATAAATAATAAAATAAATAAATACACCCAACAGTCACACACATAGGCCTGACCCCACACTAGGTTAAAACTGTATCGTGGGTATCAAGAACTACGAGGGACTTGGTCCCACAACACCCAGACCCGAGACAAATATTTGTGGATCAGACAAACATTTGTCAAGGTGCGGGAATCGAACCCACGGCCTCACGCTTCGCAACCGGCTACTCGCCCGCTGCGCCACGGAGGCTGTCTAAGTTAAGTGTCTAGTTGTCAGGTAGTGATCGTAATACGACCTCAATAATATTATATACTTTTTGGTCTATAACACTGCGAGATTTGACATTCAGACATTGCCAGTGTGAGAGAAAACAATTAATGTGTTATTTAATTTAAATAAATGTACATATTTGTTACATGCATTATACAACATGTAACAAAAACCCTGTTGGTTCTTTTAGCTGTGTTATGAGAATCGATATTCAAACAAGGAAATATATTTTGAGTGGTAGAGCCACGCTGTAGACGCTTTTGTCTACATCATGTATGGGCCGGCTCGTCCGGGTTATTACCACTGTCTCACAGAAAACCGGCGTAAAGTAGCAGCTTGCTGCTGCGTTTTGTACGATGAGTGAGATATCGGAAAGCCCACACCCCCTCCCCTTCCCAATCCCTTAATTATCCCTTTCCTTTAAGGTCGGCAAGGCACCCATGATTATTTTGGTATTGTGTGCGTACATGGGCGGTAGAGATCACTTACCATCAGGTGACCCACTTGCTCGTTTGCCGGCCTATACCATAAAAAAAAAACTAATGATTCTGCCACTTGTAAAGTATTCCAATATATTTTAATCTGATGAGATACCCTCTCCATTTGGTGCTTTATACTCTATTCATAATTTATTTTACTTTTTACGCAGGAAACTTTTTGTTTATTAATGGATATTCAATTGTGATATTTACAGCGATCTCTAATAATGCAATTGTAATTTTGGCCACAACATCGTCGACTCTAAATGTCTCTCCGATACATCATAGGTGGTTTTTGTAATGAACCCAAGCGCGTAACTATTACCTACCCACGGTATTTTTATTCATGACATCACTGTTTCAACGTATTCTCGTGTTAATAATTCAAAGAATAACTTGGAAATGTTTAGTAGTAGTTGCTTTGTTTTGTATATAAATATTTCAATCGGTACAGACTAAACAGAACTTACTGTGATGTATCTTTTTCACTAGATTTAAATCTGGTAAAAGCAACACAAGATATAGAAATTGCGTCTTAAATTGTGATATTTCGTCTTTTCTTGCGATATGTCACACCGAGGCGTAACTTTTCTTATAGCATAGGCCGGCAAACGAGTAAGTGGGTCACCTGATGGGAAGTGATCTCCACCACCCATGTACGCCCACAATACCAAAAGTATTATGTGCGCGTTACCGAACTTAAAGGAAAGGGATAATTAAGAGAATGGGAAGGGGATTTGGGCCTCCGGATATCTCACTCACCGTACGAAACGCAACAGCAAGCTGCTACTTTACGTCGGTTTTCTGTAAGACGGTGGTAACGACCCGGACGAGCCGGCCCATTCATGGTGTAGACAAAAGCATCTACAGCGTGGCTCTACCGCTCAAAATACTGCGAAAAATACCCGTGACAAACTCAATCGTCCAGCTTGTCAAATGTAACCACCTAATGTCACGGAGCGTTCCGCTCTGAGACCCTTTCGAGACCCCATAACATGACGTGACATATCATTTTAGGTTTTGTCATTGTCACGATAAAATGACACAGTGCATGTTACGACACTCGTCCATATCAGTGTAATAAGTACGTGTGACACCCACGCTTGGCTGCGAAATGTCACGGAAGTTTGGACGCACCTTTATGTGTTTGTATAAACAGTACCTAGATACGATGATTCGCACTTGACGTTTTTATAATTCAGTTAAAACCAAATTTAAGTAGGCAGGAAGGGGAGCGCGGGCAGCGAAGGCTCTCACGCCTGTAATCCCCGAAGGGGTAAGCAGAAGTGTAACCAGTACACCTACATTTCACCGAGCGTATCTCCATCCCTTATGTGATAGGGGGCGAGCCTATCGCCATACCGGGCACTAATTCCAGACTCCGGGCTGATACTGAGTATTTCGTAATAGAAAAACCCAATATCACTCTTTACCCGACCCGGGGATCGAAACCGAGACCTCAGCGTTGGCATATACACAAAAAGGAATCCCTTAAACATACTTCTGAACCGCAAGTCCTAGCCACTGCTCAGAGTTCGTCACTCTACCACACGATAGACCCCGCAACCGTACGCTGTATTCGAGGATTACTAAAAAATTCGTCTCAGGCATTGCAGCTCATACCGGTACAGCTAATATTTAATAGCTTGCCGGCGCACGTGTTTCCTCCTTTCTATAACATGGGATCCTTTAAACGGAGCGTCAAGAAGCAACTAAGCAAGCCGGCATAATTCTGCCGATCTGCGATAGATTCAGTGTCTATCGTTGGTCGACAGTATTCATGGATTGCGCTATACTTACCATCAGGTGTAGCGCAGTCACTTTGCCGAGCCAGGATAAAATAATAATAATAATAATAATTCAGTAATAGCTAATAATCTATATTGCAGATTAAATCATGAACTCGAATACCAATTTACTGTGCTAAACATTCCAAAGCATCTTAACCTTTTTAAACATAATTCTAATGCATGAAATATAACAGAAAACCTTCGAATCGTATATCGGTATAGCGCGTGGGTATTGAGGTCGACGAGGTTTGGACACCGGTGATTAGTGTTAAGCTCCTAATATACTTCCTGGTCGTAGGTGATAACATAGGAAGATCTTTTATCCTGTCACGACAGTGACTATACAGAACCTGGTGTTAAGTATAGTGCAGTACAAATAATCCGGGTAATGTCCACCGTCATGAGACATTGCGTCACTCCACGGTCGGCAGAATTATACGGGCTTGAAGTTACTAAATATATAGACTAGCTGATCCCGGAATGAGACTCGCGGATTTTTCACTATGTTTCGGTGTAAAAAACAGGGTACCCTCCCACCTTACACACATTACGCACTCATAGCAACGTGCAAGAATTAGTTAAACTATCTATAGGTATTTTTTTACACGCGCCAACGCGCAACACTATCGTGTATTTACTATTGAGTAGGACTACATCTATTCAGATTAGATCATTAAGACTTGTCAAGCTTGCTTGTCAATCAAATCAGGTGCAACAAAGCAAGCCGGTGACACTGACACACTCGTTGCAATAGTGATTTCGCTTGCATAATACACGCCCTACATTGCAATGAGCAACGAACAACCGTTTTAATGTGGGGCTTACCGCTTTAGATTTAATAGTGTGAAAATAAATATGGTTGCCAACCTGTAAGCAATATTTCAATCATTAGCAGTAGGCACAGGGGATATTTCTGAAGGCCAATTCTCGTAATTTTAAATGTTCAAAATATCATTCCGATCTAGTCTCAGCGTCAAGAAAGTTGCAAATGGCATTTTCTTAAACCAATAATCAACATTGAAATAAAACTAGTTTATACGGATTTTATCGCGGTTTAATTTTTATTTTAGTCCCGACGTTTCGAAAGCTTTTCAGCCTTCGTGGTCACGGGAGAGACTAAAATTAAACCGCGATAAATTTCGTATAAACTATTTTTATGTCAACATACTTGTGGTGTTTAAGACAGGATAAAATTTATTTATTTATTTATTTATTTATATAATTAAACATATTCCATGGATAAAATCCCCTTACAATCTCAATTGATGCGTCATGTGTGTCAACAACTTATACAATTTCGCAAAACCTCTCAGATATCTTTTAAAACCGGTAGTGCTGACTGCGGTCCCTACTACGAGCCATTGTTACTATTAATACTAAAGCTACATTTTTTCAATTATGTTTATCGATTAAATACTTTTCTTCTCGTTGACAGAAATCGATTCGTTTGTTAAGTTCTGACAGCCTTCGTGGCGCAGCGGGCGAGTAGCCGGCTACGAAGCGAGAGGCCGTTGGCTCGATTCCCACACTGAGACAAATGTTTGTGTGATCCACAAAAATTTGTTTCGGGTCTGGGTGTTGTGGGACCGCAAGTCCCTCGTAGTTCCTGATACCCACGATACAGGTTTTACCTAGTGTGGGGTTAGGACTATGTGTGTGACTGTTGGGTGTATTTAGTTGATTATTGGCAAAGGTATTTATTTATATATAGGTATATACAGGCAAACTCAGAACATTCTTCTTTTTGAAGTCCGTTAAAAAATTTAATGTCCGACTTTAACCGAGACCCATAGTACCCAAAATACGTCAACGCAACATTAAGATGAAAGTATTACGCAATAGATGAGCTCATACGCCCATAAACAGATGGTTACAACTTAATGACATCGAAATTGGGATTTTAGGACGTGAATTTATCGATTATGTAAACCACCACGCCCTCACTTAACTAAACAGGTTTCGTTTGTGAGAGTAAGGAGGTAATCCGATTCGTATCGATTGTACGGTGATTAATGATATCGATTTAAATTATCACACTTAGTAGGAGTAGAATTAAAATTTTGTGTTAGTGGACTACTAACATCTTAGGCCCAAAGCCAACCTCAACTGCACGTGGTACACTCTACTAACTAACGGATGAGATAATGGCAAAACTTGGTTCCTGTTACGCCCCATGTAATACCAAATCCACCTTCAAATCATGGAGGAAGGCGGACCTTGGCATTAAGCCGAGATAACATTATGAAATTAACAATTACCCGGCTCCTCCGGGTCGTTACCATTGTCTCACAGAAAACCGATTTAAAGTAGCAGCTTGCTGCTGCGTTTCGTACGGTGATTGAGATATCCGGAGGCCCAAATCCCCTCCCCTTCCCAATCCCTTAATTATCCCTTGCCTTTGTCGGCAACACGCTCATAATTCTTTTGGTATTGTGGGCGTACATGGGCGGTGGTGATTTCTTACCATCAGGTGACCCATTTGCTCGTTTGTCGGCCTATGCAATAAAATAAAAAAAGTCCCTTCTATAATTCACTGGTAAAAAGAGTTAATTCTAATCTGCCGGACCACCTACGGAAAATTATATGATATTATGTATCGAAGTCAGTCACCTAATGGTTCCATAGATTAGGTAATATCCATAATCAAGATAATTTTAGTAATATATGCTTTCCTAATAACACACTTTCAAGATGGCAGCCTTGAATCTTTTATTGGTAACATAATTTGAATTTACATTTTTTTATTATTTTATATCGTTTTGTAAATGCTAATATAAAAATGCTGTCAGAAGGTATTTTATATAAATACCCCTAATCAGTCAGCAGTCACACACATAATCCTGAATTTACACTAGGTTATCCTGTATAGGGGGTATTAGGAACTACGAAGGTCAAGGTGTCCTAAAAAACGAAGGTGTCCTACAACACACAAAGTTCAACGAAATATTTATGAATCACACAGTTGTCTCGATGCGGGAATCGAACCCGTGGTTTCGCGTTTACAGCCGACTCCTCGCCCCCTGCACCACGGCGCTGTCAAGATGAAAAACCTCATTGATCTAGGAGCAGTATACGTAAGCTAAAAAGCCAATAAGGTCTAGGTGGAAATACAATTTGTGTTTGGAAAAATCACACATGAGTTGTCCAAGATTTGAACTAGTGAAATAAGAAAGAAAAGAAAAACATAAGCACTACGAATTGGAGACTGAGCGTTGGGCACTGGCAACTGGCAAATGGGCTCCGACGACGAGCTCTTTTATAATATTTGTACATCCTTCTACCACTGTACAGCACTGTTATTATTTCAATGTACCCAACGTTGTTTTCTCAGACACCCTCAATTCACCAATAAAAAGGGAATACTCCAGTATAATATGATAAGAAGTCTATAAGTTCGACTCAAAACCATGACATATTGGGCGATATTCCCACTTCTCTTGTGCAAGAAAATCAGCTGAAGTCCAATCACTGTTACCATTGACCCAGATGGCTAAATTTATTCTGGCTACAGCCACGATAACGTTTGCCAATTCCTTCGGTGAGGTAATTAAGCAAAGGGAAAAAATATATTGAAATAATATTAAATTCTATTTCAGACTAGCTTTTGCCCGCGGCTCCACCAGCTTGAACGACCTTTTCCGGAATCAAAAATAGCCTAATCCCGATCATGGTCTAGCTGTGTGCCAAATTTCATTAAAAACCGTCCAGCCGTTAAGGTACGGTAAGTAAAGGTAAATAGCAAAGACTTTAATACTATAGACGGGCTGATCAGAAGTAAAATTGTGTTCATACACGGCGAGGTGGGTATAAGGCGCGGGAGCGGAAGAGTTGAGAGTAAGCGAGATGGCAATATTGAGACGGCTGTTTTGTTTTGTATTAATTTTCATTCACAATAAATGATATTTTCGATCAAAACCAAGAAATAATAGTTACGTCCTTAAAATAACTTGAAATTAAAGGAATAATATATGCACGTAAATAATGACAATGTTTTATGGGTCACAATAAACAATTTCGTGTTAGTTTATCGAATTTAACGTTCGCAGCTATTCAAACAACAACTGCTCTTGTCGCTCTCTCGCGGGCGACTAACTGAGTTGCGGTCAACTGACCGTAACTTAGTGCGCAATTTCTTTTTACCGCACAGCCTGTCTAGTAGTATACATTAAAGTCTTTGGTAAATAGGTACATTTTGATATGTTTAGAATCAACAACATTCATAACTTTATACGAAAGAGCTCTGACACAACATAGCAAACGTGACTAGAGTTTAAAATAGTTAAAACATGAATGGCGACATGTTTCTAACTAACATGATATCATGGCCTTCTCAGCCTTGTCATAGATTTAACGTTGGATTATCTGTAATATTGCGTATACGACAATATCGAAATAGCATTCCTCGAAGGAGCAGACAGAGGTGTAACCGTTACACCTGTTAAAATATATCAAAATAATGGTATTTAGTTCATCACTAACGCCATCTAGTGTATTGCACATTATGCCATATTGTAAACTTATATTGTCTATGGCCTTATCGTCTATTGTTTTGCTCTCTATAGTTTTCTAATAAAAACCGTTTAATCTTGTCTTGTCGCAACAACCAACGTGTGTTTTTATTAGGTTATGGGCCCAGCCCTTACATATGTAGTTTTTTTTCTTTTCAAAGTAATTCGTCGCGTAAAGTAAAAAGTATCCAGAATGTCTACCGCGGGATATATAGTGAACGTGCCGAAATTGAAAGGACGCGAAAATTATGATGATTGGTCATTCGCAGTGAAAAACTTTCTTGTGTTGGAGGGCATCGATATGGACGACATATTGCCAACGATCACCGAAGCCGAGCAAAGAAAAGCGAAAGCTAAGTTAATTATGACAATAGATCCATCGTTGTATGTACATATCAAAAATGAAACCACAATTACGTCGGTGTGGAATAAGTTGAAGCAATTATTTGATGACACAGGGTTCTCAAGAAGAATAAGTTTATTACGGACACTGATAAACATTCGCCTGGAAAATAGTGATTCTATGACAAGTTACGTGTCTCAAATAGTAGAAACCGCTCAACGTTTAAAAAGTACGGGATTCGAAATCAGCGATGAATGGATTGGATCTTTGCTATTAGCGGGTCTACCAGATAAATTTTCGCCAATGGTCATGGCTTTGGAGCATTCCGGTCTAACGGTAAGCAGTGACGTCATCAATACGAAGCTTCTCGATATGTCTCCTGATGTTGGCAGCAGTGGTGAATCAGCATTTTGGTCGGGCAAACCAAAGATTGGCAACAGTGCACACAGTAAGTCAAGACAAACGTCAATGTCATCAGCTAACAAAACGCCAAAATTAACCGCTGGTAAACAAATCAAACAAATCAAATGCTATAACTGCAAGAAGATTGGTCATTATAAAAACCAGTGTCCCGAGAAAATAAAAGAAGCAAGTGCCTTTAGTGTTGCTTTCCTGAATGGAGAATTCAGCACAGATGATTGGTACATAGACAGTGGCGCAAGCGCACATATGACGGCAAATCGAGAAAGTTTAACAAAAATAAGACAAGTACACGAGATAAAAGAAATAGTTGTTGCGAATAAATCATCCATGCCAGTAACGTGTATAGGTGATACACGGATCACAACGTGTGTGAATACATCTCAGTTTGACATACCTGTTCGAGATGTTTTATGCATTCCTAACCTTACTACTAATTTGTTGTCAGTAAGCAAGTTGATTGCAAACGGAAACAAAGTATCGTTTTGTAAAAATACTTGTTATATCCGTAATCGACAGAACATGCTAATAGGGGTAGCACATTTAGAAAATGGGGTGTACAAATTGGAAACATTAAAGTCAGAGAAGGTGCTTGCAGCGGCAGCAATTCACATCACAGATGCAAGGCGATGGCATAGAAGACTGGCGCATATCAACAGCAGTGACCTAGAAAAAATGAAAAATGGAGCTGTAGAGGGAGTTACCTACACAGAGACTGCAGAAATAACAAAGTCAAATTGTGAAGTATGTTGTGAAGCCAAACAAGCTCGTTTACCATTTACTTCATCAAAGAAAAGAAGTGAGACATTGTTAGAAGTGGTTCATTCAGACTTATGTGGACCTATGGAGACAAAATCTTTAGGCCATGCAAAGTATTTTCTGCTCTTCGTGGATGATGCCAGCCGAATGGCATTTGTATATTTTTTAAAAGAAAAAAGTCAAGTACTTGTATTTTTTAAAGAGTTTCAGAATATGGTTGAAAAACAGACTGGAAATAAAATTAAAAGTCTGAGGACAGATAATGGAGGAGAATTTTGCTCACAACAGATGGAATACCATTTAAAATCAAAAGGTATTGTCCATCAAAAGACAAACCCCTACACTCCCGAACAAAATGGTTTATGCGAAAGGTTCAATAGGACAGTTGTTGAACGCGCAAGATGCTTACTCTTTGAGGCTGAACTAAACAAAAGTTTCTGGGCTGAGGCAGTAAATACGGCAGTTTACCTAAAAAACAGGTCGCCAGCTTCGGGTCTAGGAGATATGACACCATTTCAGAGATGGACAGGTAGAAAGCCTGATCTCAGTCATGTGAGAGTATTTGGCAGTCCTGTAATGGTGCATGTGCCCAAAATTAAGAGACAAAAATGGGATAAAAAATCTGTGAAATCAGTTTTAGTTGGCTTTCCTGACAATATAAAAGGATACAGATTATACAATGAGGAAACTAAAAAGGTTACTACAAGCCGAGATGTGACTATAATGGAAAAGAATGAAAAGAATTGCGAGATGGCTAAAATTGTAGTACAGGATGAAAATAAAGAGCTGGATCAAACATCAGAACAAGAAGAAACATCTGAGATAAATGATACAATCCTGAGTGAAAATGATCCAACTTTCATTTGTGGCACATCTAGTTCAGGTTTGACGTCAGATGACTCCTACCATACACTGTGTGGAGAAGAAAGTGATTTGAGCGCAGTTGAAGTACCCATAGCAAACAAACGTGTCAGAAAACCAGTTGAGAGATATGGCATATCTAACCTCTGCATTGTGGACGAGTTGGGGGCTTGCGACGAAGATATCACTTATGAGGAGGCAACAACAGGTCCTGAGAGTGAAATGTGGCAAAAGGCAATGAAAGAAGAGTTACATGCCTTTGATGAAAACCAAGCCTGGGAAATAGTGTCGGACAAGGAAGCAGATAGAGTGGTTAAGTGCAAGTGGGTGTTCAAAAGAAAGCTTGAAAGTGATAACAAAGTAAGATATAGGGCTCGTTTAGTGGCTAAGGGCTTCACCCAAGTAGAAGGAGTGGACTTTAAAGAAACATATTCACCTGTGTTAAGACACTCCACTTTAAGGTTGTTATTTGCTTTAAGTGTAAAATTAAAATTTAAAATTACCCATCTAGATGTAAGCACTGCTTTCTTAAATGGCTATCTTGAGGAAAATGTATACATGGAAGTTCCACCTAATTTAGAATGTAAAAGTAATAGTGTACTTAAATTAAAACGTGCCATATATGGTCTGAAACAATCTGCAAGGCAATGGAATAAACGAGTTAATGATTGTTTACTAGGCCAAGGTTACATTAAGTCTAAACTAGAACCTTGTTTATATAGCAAGAAAGTAAATAAGGAACAGATTTTAATAACTGTATTTGTTGATGATTTTTTTATCTTTTCAAATAGCGAGGTGTTGACAAATAAATTAAAAAGTAGTTTGATGTCAAATTTCAAAACTAAAGATTTAGGACAAATTAAGAGATGCTTAGGGATGAGGGTGAAAATGTATGATAATGGATGTATTTCTTTAGATCAGGAGCACTTTGTAGAACATATTTTAAATAAATTTAAAATGTCTAACTGTAACTTTGTTGATACTCCAATTGAATGTAATTTAAAGCTAGAGAAATCAGAAAATGTTCACAAGCAATATCCTTATCAGCAACTATTAAGCCTTATGTACTTATCTGTTCTTACTCGCCCAGACATCAGTTATAGTGTCAGTTACCTAAGCCAATTTAACAATAGTTATACAGCAGTTCATTGGAAAGCTGCAAAGAGAATTGTAAAGTATTTATATAAAACAAAATCTTATGGTTTAATGTTTACAAATGATGGTAAAAATTTAGAAGGTTTTGTGGATGCAGATTGGGCATCAAATACCATTGATAGGAGATCTTATACAGGTTTCTGTTTTAAATTGTCTGGTACGGTAATATCATATGAATGTAAAAAACAGCCAACAATAGCACTGTCCAGTACTGAGGCCGAGTACATGGCAATTAGTGAAGCCTGTAAGGAAGCAATATATTTGAGGAATTTGTTATCAGAAATTGTAAACTGTAATTATACTATTGTTATGTATAATGATAACCAAGGGGCTCAAAAATTGTCAGAGAACCCTTTGTTTCATAAGAGGTCAAAACATATAGATCTACGCCACCATTTTGTCAGAGAAGTAGTTGCTAATAACTTAGTAAAAATTGTACATTTGCCAACTACAGAAATGCCTGCCGACTTGTTAACAAAAGGTCTAAGTAGCATAAAACACAATTACTTTATTAAAAAGCTAGGCATTGAAAGGATTGTTTAATACATATTATTATGTTTGTATCTTTGTTTTTTTTTTTTTTGTGATTACATTATTTTGATAAGTGGAGGTGTTAAAATATATCAAAATAATGGTATTTAGTTCATCACTAACGCCATCTAGTGTATTGCACATTATGCCATATTGTAAACTTATATTGTCTATGGCCTTATCGTCTATTGTTTTGCTCTCTATAGTTTTCTAATAAAAACCGTTTAATTTTGTCTTGTCGCAACAACCAACGTGTGTTTTTATTAACACCCACATTTCGCCGAGCATATCTCCGTCGCATGATGTGATAGGGGGCGAGCCCATCGCCATACCGGGCACAATTCCAGACTCCGGGATGATACTGAGCATTTCGTAATAGAAAAACCCAATATCCCTTTTATCCGACCCGGGATAGAACCCGAGACCTCAGCGTCAGCCTCAGTCGTAACGCGTACGCATTACAACTGCGCCACCGAGACAGTCTAATCATACTATGTAAACTAAATTGTTGTTAGAATGACTTATTGTACCAGACTTATCTTTTTCTTCCACCTGCCTTTATACCACTCGCAGTGTGGTCGGCGCAATACTCGTATGCTTTTGATTTATAGTTTTTACTGCCTGCCTGACGTCAACTCCTCTGGGGAGAAAAAGTCCTGACCCGAAACAAATATTTGTGAATCGTACAAACATTTGGCTTGCTGGAACCTCGCTACTCGGAGCCGGCTACTCGCCCACTGCGCCACGGAGACTATTTTTTTTTATTGCATAACAATACACGTGCATGGCATACGAGCCAGTGGGTCACCTAATGGTAAGTGATCTCCCCCGCCCATGTACGCCGCAATACTAGAAGAATCATGGGCGCGGTGCAGACCATATAGGAAAGGGATTAAGGGATTGGGAAGGGCAGGGGGATTTGGGCCTCCAGATATCTCACTCACCGTACGAAACGCAGCAGCAAGCTGCTACTTTACGCCAGTTTTCTATGAGACAGTGGTAACGACCCGGACGAGCCGGCCCATTCATGCTGTAGACAAAACTGTCTACAACTTGATTCTACCACTCATGAAATAATATTTGTATAATTAATGTTTTTCAAGCAATAGCTTAAACTTAGACATTGCTATAAATGTGCAGTGAATTCCAAAGGTTCTTTGTAATACTCAGTAACGCTACTAAAGCAATTCTTGAGCTTGAACAAATGGTTGCTTGTCAGTCAGTACCGTTCCGGGTCGTCGCGTCCGGAAACTATCGCCGTCTGGTCTTACCACCTGGACGATACGCCACGCACAGTTGTACTTACTCATGTATAGTAAATAATGAATAATTGAAGTGAAAACTTGTTTAGCCGTTGGACACTTTTTGGTAGGGAAAAATCTTATGGGATCGCGTCACCGACATGCTTATAGCAGTATATCTGTAGCTATACAGATGACATATTGTACAACATTAGTGCTGTGTATATCTTATGGGTGAATTAGAATGGATTTAGTGAAAAGTTCAAAGTGTATATACTGTGCATTGTTGAAATAGAGTTTTTGTTTGATTATTATTTGAATCGTTTACATAGTGATTTCTTAGGTTTACGCGAATATTACACATTCAAATAAAACTAGTTTATACGGATTTTATCGCGGTTCTGGCAGTTGACCAACTGCCAGACCTCAAGATACCGTGAGCTCTTTCTACGTAGATCGGACTAGTGTCAACTAACTTTTTTTAAATAATTAAAAATAAATGTATAATTTTAAAATGAAGGTAGCCATTGTAACATTAACTTTTCGAGACGACCTACACCTCTGTCTCTCCCGTGACCACGAAGGCTGAAAAGCTTTCGAAACGTCGGGACTAAAATAAAAATTAAACCGCGATAAAATCCGTATAAACTAGTTTTATTTCAATTGAATCGTTTAATTGTAGAATAATTGTGCAGTACAATATAGTACTAAAATCATATAAACATGAATATAATTGTTGCTCGGAGTGTCAATAGATGTGAAAACCAGATTGATGTTGATAATTTTAATTAAAACATTATGAAATTTCAAATTTTAATGCTAAGAGTTGTAAGTTTTCACTTCTATCGGCAGTCTCTACAATAGCCATTTTTTTTAAATATTGTGTGTGTGTTCCTTCTAGCCGTTTTCGTCTACGGTGACCGCTTCATCTTCTTGCTGATTACGTTCGTGGGGTCCAAAGACTTTAATGCATAACTAGACTACTTTAATAGTAAAACTGCGTCACAAAAGGTTTGACAGCTGACAAACAGGGAGCGCAAGAGTTCTAAGTTAGAGTAAGCTAGATGGTAAGATTGAGTTACGGTAAATTGACCGTAACTTAGTAGCGCAATTTCTGTGTACCGCGCAGCCTGTCTAGTATACTAATGTCTTTGGTAGTCTCGCGTGTGGCTAAAGTACCCAATTTTGTTTTTAAAGAATCGCGCACATTGCGGGTTATTGAGTACTCCGTCTACACAATAGGGTAGTTTCCTATATTGAATTTTATACATTATTTTATAAGCAACAGAAAATGACACGCAAAAGAAACCCTTTTATTAAAACACAATATAAATTGGTTTAGAAATGTGCCCGCAGTTATGACTTTAAATGTTGGTATGAAGAAAAGTGGGTGCGTAGTGGGGATATCTCACTATCTCGCTTGCACGCGTGCACCATAATGAACATTTTACACAGTGACGTCAATGGTTGCATCGTCTGTCATTTGACAATTACCCCTTCCACAGGATTTGAATGGCTTCTAACTTATTTATTTTTGGTCCGATTTATAAAATTCTTTCTGCAATATATTTTGAGTAAAGTAACTTATTGATTTAAATAATAAAAAAAAACTAGTCAACTACCCTATTATAGTTGATAGCCGTAGGTGGTCAGGCTTTTGTTACATTGTGCTTGGCATCAAATTCTGAGCAACGTTTTTCTCATAATCTTGCATGATATGAATGATATAAAAAAATGCTAGTGGATTTGGACTGTACTGTGCTTAACATCAGGATATTGAGTCGTAGAGCGCCGCTGTACAAAGTTTTGTCTACAGCCTGAATGTGCCGGCTCGTCCGGGTCGTTACCACTGTCTCACAGAAAACCGGCGTAAATTAGCGGCCTACTACTGCTTCGTGCGGTAAGTGAGATATCCAGAGGCCCAAATTTTCCCCCCCTTCCCAACCCCTTAATTATTCCTTTCCTTTCAGGATGGCAACGCACCCTTGTTTCTTCTGGTATTGTGGGCGTACATGGGCGGTGTAGATCACTTACTATGAGGTGACTCACTTGCTCTTTCGCCGGCCTATGGTATCAAAAAAGGTTCAGTGTTGTAACTTTGCCGTTCCAGAATAATAAAAATAAGATTTAACGTTATTCAGTTGATTTCGAATAACTAATACTGCTTCTGTTAAATATAAACTTACTAGCTTTTGCTCGCGGCTTTGCTCGCGTAAGTGGCCCTTTCCAGTGTAAAAAGTAGCGTATGTTCTAATCCAGGTCATGGTCTACCTGTGCACCAAATTTCATCCAAAATCGTTAAGCTGTTAAGGCGTGATTGACTAACAAACATCCAAATTCACAAAGTCACAAACATTCAAACTTTCACGTTTATAATAGTACTAGGATATCACTGGTATAACACGACGATCGGGCGCGAGTAGCCTATTTCACAAACAAGAGGTCAGTTTGATTTCTGTTCTTGGACACAAGCTAGTGCCCATGTACCACATCAATGTGACAATTGGACACTTATAACTGTAGCCGATAAATAAGCTTAGAATGTTCGTGACAAGTTGTAAAACATTTACACTGCCCTTACATTAAGTGTTGATAAGAGCCTGCTTTAACAAGATGTATCATTATAGGACATAGTGGCGAGGACATATACAACACGATTTCTTCCGGCTTCCCTTTATAAACTTGTCGAATACGATGAATTCTCTCAATATTATTTCTCAAAGCTGTTTTTCTGTCAGTACGCCATAACTTCCATAATTCTTCGTCACATTTAACGATTCAAATACCATTTTAAGGCTTATGTTTGCTGCTATTGACTTAACAACAGATAAATGTTTAAAATTATAGATTTGCCGATAAAAGATGTAGATGTAACTGACAACTATTGGTGCGAAGTATTCGTAAGGGTCACCTAGTTGTATTATATTATTGACTTCTATTTCTTTTTATTTTTGGTCTGAGTGTTGTGAAACTGAAAGTCTCTCGTAGTTCCTGATACCTACAAGACCCCACATTAAGATACAAGACTCGTATCTTAATGTGGGGTCAGGACTGTTGGGTGTATTTATTTACTAGCCTTTGATCGCGACTCCGCTCGCGTGAACGACCCTTTCTGGGATAAAAAGTTACTCAGTGATAATGTAGCTTTCTAACGGCAAAAGAATTTTTGAAATCGGTCAAGTCGTTTTTAAGTTTATTCGTTACATACAAAAATACAAATCTTTCCTCTTTATAATATTGTTATATTTATTATAATATCAGCCCTTTATTATCCTGCTCTACTGTTGGGCACGGGCCTCCCCCACTAATGAAAAGGGTGAGGTCTTACTCCCCGATGCTGGTCTAATGCGGGTTGGCAAACTTCATAAACCTTCGAGATTCTTGTAAAGAACTCTCAGGTATGCAGGTTTCGTCACGATGTTTACTAAGCGATAATCAACAACAATACACAAGAAAGTTAGAAAAGTGCGAAGTGCATGCTCTTAGGTCTGGTTCGAACCTGCGATTTTCGTCTCGGCAGTCCATATCACCCGCTGAGCTATGGCTGCTTTTGTCTTATTTACGCATATATACCTATATACATCACAATATATATTGGTAATATCGACGGCAATTTTAACTTATTCTTAATACTTAACACTTATTCCTTTTGACTATTCGTGAGATTTAGTTTTAGATTAAGATAAGACCTGGTAAATCCGAGATTGTTTTGTATTGAGACTTGAGACTTCTTAAGACTGGACTGCCTCGGTGGCGTAGTTGTAATGCGTACACGTTACGAGTGAGGCTGAGGTCTCTGGTTCGATCCCCGGGTTGGGTAACAGTGATATTTGGTTTTTCTATTACGAAATGCTCAGGATCAACCGGGAGTCTAGAATTGTGCCCGTTATGGCGATAGGCTCGCCGCCTATCATATCATGGGACGAAAAGTTGTTTTTTTTAATAAGAGAGGTGTAGGTACTGGTTACACCTCTGCCTACCCCTTCGGAGATTACAGGCGTGAGTGCGTTTGTATGTATGTACAAATATTAGTAATACAATGGCAACAAATTCATTATTTCAAAATGTATGTTCAACTGAAAATCTATTAGGTCCATGACCTAAATTTTTTATGAACGTTTGAAATATTTTAAGATCAAACACCTATGAAAGATTGTAGTGAAATCGTAAATATCCAAACACCTACACGTTATCAACAATTTTGAAACAATTTATCGCCATACATAAAGTTCCAAACGACCGTTTTGTTACACATTAACATAGTCAGAGCGTGTGTCGATCGAAAATAATCCAAACAATTTGCTAATAGCACACGAAACGGTGAAAACGAAACCTGCTCGCTAAAAGTTGCAAAACCAAAGTAATTCACAACTTTGAAAATATGCATGACTGTTACGCAAGTAATAAAGTCTGGCTGAATGGGGTTGCAAAATTCTTATTTCCTTTGCCATTTTATGAACTAAAAAACTACGCTTCAAACTAAAAAAAACAAAGAACGTCGCAGCGTTCCGATGATCAATCCGAACGGGCTTACCTTGATAATCCGTATATTTTGACAGCTGGTGCACGTCAACAAAGAAAACAATAGCCTGCGCTTGTCTAGGCTGAACGTAAACGCTTTAGTAAATTACTATATGGATTGTCACTTGAACTGGCACTAAACACAATTTATTTTTTCGACATTCGAATTTCAAACACATCGGTCTTCTCGGTTCGGCGGATTTCGTTTATATTGAATAAAGAACGGGCACAGCGGCGTGCGCACGCGTTCGCAACCGCGCACAACACTGACTCGATTCACCGGCCATTTTCTCGCCAGTGGAGGGAGATGGCACCGAAATAGGAAATAAAATGGAAAAATAAGGCTGTACCGCCGCGCCATAAGTTGTTACGCAAAAGAAAGTAAATAATAAATAGTTGAACTACCAGTTCCATGTTCTAAAATTAGTAAACTTTCCAGCAATTGGAACGTGCTCCTGTATAATAATAATAATAATACTAGCCCAGTATTATAATCGTCCCACTGCTGGGCACGGGCCTCCTCTACCGAATGAGAGGGGTTAGGCCTTAGTCCACCACGCTGGCCTAATGCGGGTTGGCAGACTTCACATACCTTCGAAATTCTTATGAAGAACTTCTCAGGTATGAATGTTTCTTCACGATGTTTCCTTCACCGTTAAAGCAAGTGATGATTAATAATTAATACACACATAACTTAGAAAAACCAGAGGTGTATGCTCTTGAGGCTGGTTTCGAACCTGCGACTTTCGTCTCGACAGTCCATACCACTCCCCGTCGAGCTATCACTGCTCCTGTATGTTTTCTCTCATTTTGAGTTTATTGTGGAAGATAGCCTGTTTATTAGGGTTCCTGAACTCTATTACTAAGCATACACCGTCTGTTTGTCTGTCTTTCTTACTTTGAAACGGCTTTATCTTATGAACCGAAATAAAAGAAGGTTGAAATACATACACAGATACGCACTCAAGCCTATAATCCCCGAAGGGGTAGGCAGAGGTGTAACCAGAAATTAATCAGTTATTACTTACATCTAATTACGCGAACGTTCACATTTTCTCTTAGTTCGCGATCTATGACACTGCTACAATTAACACGGTAATTTCGTTGGTGGGATAGGATGGGGTGGTTTGGGTTTGGGTGGTGGTGTACATATACACATGTATATGTGTGTGTGTAACACAATCACCACCCTTCAAAACGTCGGATTAACTCGAAATTTGGCATACTTATAAAGGACCTGACAATTCAAAAAATTAAGTAAATTTAATTAATTTACAAATAAATATTTTAAATTATTATTTATGTATGATATCCTAGCAAGTATGTATAAAAAAAACAATAGTATAAATTCGACAGCCTCCGTGGCGCAGTGGGCGAGTAGCCGGCTATGAAACGAGAGGCCCCGGGTTCGATTCCCGCACCAAGACAAATGTATGTGTGATCCACGAATATTTATTTCGGATCTGGGTGTTGTGGGACCGCAAGTCTCTTGTAGTTCCTGATGCCTTTAACGATACAGGTTAAACGTAGTGTATGGTCAGAACTATTTATGTGACTGTTGGGTGTATTTATTTATTTATTTAAATGGTGGTGGTACTGAATCCTCAGAGCTGATTACGACTCTCACTTGGACAGATTATTTTTATCCCCACACAAGAATGTCAGATAGTGTTATAAGTAAAACATAAAAAAAGAAATCATTTACATATACATGTACCACTCATAACAGTTGCCCATGCAGGCAAAGAATATTGATCTGATATCCGGAGGCCTAAATCCCCCTCTCCTTCCCTATCCTTTAATTATAGGCTGTTCATGGGCGGTGGAGATCAGACCTCAAAAGGGTTGACGTTAGGCAGGCGGCTGATCGTAAAATCTACAAGCCAAATCATTCTGTAACATGTTTTTAAAAACATGTTTCGCCGACCCCACTGCGAGTGGGATAAGGGCAAGTGGAAGAAGAAGATGGGCGGTGAAGATCACTTAGCATCTGATTACCATCTGGTGACTCCATTGCTCGTTTGCCCGCCTCTGCTATAAAAAGCTATTGAATGTCAGAAGATACGATTCTGACGACCTCCTGTTGCTTTTCCACATTGATACACCTTCTCATACATTTTCATACAGCTATGGGAACTCGTGACTAACCTAATACTGTCTTACTTCTTATTATTTTTTTTATTGCATAGGCCGACAAACGAGCAAGTGGGTCACCTGATGGCAAGTGATCACCACCGCCAATGTACACCCACAATACGAATAGAGTTGCGGGCGCGTTACCGACCTTAAGGAAAGGGATAATTAAGGGATTGGGAAGGGGAGGGGATTTGGGCCTCCGGATATCTCACTCACCGTACGAAACGCAGCAGCAAGCTCCTACTTTACGTCGGTTTTCTGTGAGACAGTGGTAACGACCCGGACGAGCCGGCCCATTCATGTTGTAGACAAAATTGTCTACAGCATGATTGGGCAATTGGAAATAAGCTCGGTTATACTTGTTACACCTCTGCCTACTCCTTCGAGGAGGCGGTTACACTTACAGGCGTAATTATGTAAATTGGTAGAGACATAATGTCTACGGTGTAAATAGTTTTGTTATATAACATTAATGGGCTAACTCTACCGAGGTCGTAGAGTCACACAAAACCAACGTGTAGTGGCAGATTGCTGGTGTACTTGTTTTTTATTGCCCTAGATAGACAGACGAGCGGGCGGTCCACCTGATGGTAAGTGGTTACCTCCGCCCATGGACTTCAGCAATACCAGAGCATAGCCAGGCCGCTGCCTACCGTAAAACGTAAAGTTGGATTTCCAGAGGCTCCACGCCCCCCTTTCCAATCCCCACTCCATTCAACATAGCCATGATTCTTCTGCATTTGAACTCATGGCCAGTGGAGATAACTTACTATCAGGAGGGCTAACATGAGCCCACATGATACCTCACGGGTGAGAAAACTAGCGACAATAAATATCTCAGATACAATTATCAACATCACCAAGTTTAAGCCGTTGAATTGGAGCCATATATGGCTTAATAAAGATTACAGAATATGCAAATAGTCGCCATATTGTGTTGATGATCCTCACTTTTAAATCAATGTATAAAACACATTTGGCTATCTATAAAGTTTTAGGAAAGTACATTTTAGCTGTTTTTTTCTTGCGTTTGTGTACGTGACTGCCTAACCTACTAAATCGTAACTAAGGAGAACTAAGTTAGGCAGAATTATAGCAGCCATAAAACCTGTCACCATTTTCAGTAACAAAGGTGAAGGATACATTTGGTATCCCAGGTACTTACTATTTGAGCATTTAAAGAATGTACAATTCGTTTCCGGTTAAAAAATCTTTCTTCATATTCAGCAGGCCTGACAATTGCGATGTGTGTCTCATCAATAAAACCATTAGGTTTTATTGATGAGACGAAGTTTGGTATGCCTGGTGTATTAACACCAGGCATACCAAACTTCTGGTAAAATCTAAAAATAAAATGTTAATAATTAATTTTCATATTCTATTCTGTAACCCGGCTTGAACTGTTTTTTCGTAACAAGTACTCATATTTTATTTTGTTACATTCTTCCCGAGTTTGTGGAAAGGCAATATATTTTGTCTTAAAGTGAGACATTGAATGTTAGGTTTTTTTACGGCACAGTTCGGAAACGAACAAGTGGATCACCTGATGGTAAGTGAACACCACTGCCCATGTACGCCCACAATACCAAAAGAAGTTGCCGACCTTAAAGGAAAGGGATAATTAAGGAAATGGGAAGGGTAGGGGGTTATGGGCCTCCGGATATCTCACTCACCGTACGAAACGCAGCAGCAAGCTACTATTTTACGCCGGTATTCTGTGAGACAGTGATAACGACCCGGACGAGCCGGCCCATTCATGCTGTAGACAAAAGTGTCTACAGTGTGGCTCTACCACAAATTCATAATGCCCAGTAATTTCACTTGCTTCAATGTCTGACGCATGGGTGTGAAAGAACGAATAAATATTTCACATACCTTACAAACTGAACTTATTCCACTTCGGCTGTTGGGTAAATAAGGCTCCAGCTCCTGAATAAGGTCACGACACAAACTTTCATTTAGCCTATATAAGCCAACAAACTCCGAGTCCGGCATTTCGAATGCTAACTCCATATTTCGAATATTTACACTTCGCCGCTTATAATTAAGTCTATCTAATACACGAGCGTGTTCTAAAAAGTTTTCGCATAGCCCTAAATCTGCCATAATACTTTTATTTTTATGGTAAATCTGCCGTATGAATTGTAAAAAGTTGCTCTTGAGTAACTTCTAACGATTCATCTAATTGACGCTAAAGCAATTCTCCTTTGGTGGTCCATTTTACGAATATCCATAGAAAACTGTCAAACGGATGAATTGCGTAGTATGAATCATACGCAATTCCTAATATGAATTCACGATATGTGGCCATTTTACCATTTCAAAACTGAATCATATTATGATCTTATTATGAATTGATCAATGCGGCCGTTTTAGACCCCCTGATGGATGGATAAGTAGAGATGTAAATACGAAGAGCCCGAGCACGGTATAATGGGGTTTTCACACGGCGGCACTGCCAGCATCTTAATTTGAATAGTTTGTGTACGTTGCAGTTAAACACATTACACAAGCGAATTTTCAGCTTACGATTGTGAGTATGCGTTGCTTATACATCTACCTTCTGTAAGCAGTTATTATATATCGTACAGCATGAATAGGCCGGCTCTGCCAAGTGTTAACTCTGTCTCACAGAAAAACGACGTAAAGTAGCGGCATGCTGCTGCGTTTCGTACGGTGGGTCGGATATCCAAATCTCCCCATCCCAGTCCCTCTATTATACTCTATTATTTAAGTCCGGCAACGCACCCTTGATCCTTCTGGTATTGTCCGTCCGTAGTAGCTCCTAATTTCGCAGAGAGTATATTGGCACCTCTCCATATTCTGGCCATGAGGACTAATAAATAAATACACCAGTCACACACATAGTTCTGACCCCACACTAGGTTAACCTGTATCGTGGGAATCACGAACTACGAGGGACTTGCGGTCCCACAACACCCAGACCCGAAACAAATATATGTGGATCACACAAACATTTTTCTCGGTGTGGGAATCGAACCCACGGTCTCTCGCTTCGCAGCCGGCTACATGCCCGCTACGCCACGGAGGCTGTCGAATCGCCGGACTTGCCTATTACCTTTAAATGCCTGTTTAACGTGCAGTGTGTAATCATTATTTCTTTAATTATTCATTAGAATGACAGGAAATTAGTCCTGTCCGACCTACGAAAATAACAAAACAATCCGTAAACTGCTGGGTGATATGAATGGAGTATAAATTAAATCAACTAATTTGATATTCGGACATTTCCAGTGGCTAGCTTGAAATGAATATTTGTGATATTCAACAAAACCTGTTTTTTTACATTTTATCGATCAGTATTGGGTAATGATAACATATTACATAAATACATATATTTACATACATACGCACTCACGCCTGTAATCCCCGAAGGGGTAGGCAGAGGTGTAACCAGTACACCCACATTTCGCCGAGCGTATCTCCGTCCCATGATGTGATAGGGGGCGAACCTATCGCCATATCGGGCACAATTCCAGACTCCGGGTTGATACTAAGCATTTCATGATAGAAAAATCCAATATTACTTTACCCGACCCGGGAATCGAACCCGAGACCTCAGCGTCAGTCTCAACCGTAACGCATACGCATTACAACTGCGCCACCGAGGCAGTCATATATATATTTAAATATAAAATTGTTGTGGAAATTGTATAGTGCCTGATGGAATGTGTAGCATTTACCAATAAACTATACTCCTGTTGGAAATGTTATAGCAATAAGTCATATCAGGATATGTTTATTATGTAAGTAAAACAGGAACTTCAGTATTTTTCCTTCCTACATGGCGTTATCGCGACTAGTGCCCGGGTCCGCCTTCCTACCAAGACGCCTCCGCTTCGCCCGATCTTGAGCATCCTCAGTAGTGAGGCCTTTGTTGCCCTCTAATTCGACAAACCAGCGTTTTTGGGCCGTCTGCGGAATGGTACTCCTGGTACGTTCTGGCACAAGCATTTTCGACCGACTTATTCCTGTGGTTTTCGCAAAACATGACTGAACCACCTTAAGCGAGTTTCCTCAAGTTTATTTGTCATCTCGCGGACACCAAGGCTGCCGCGGATGTCCTCGTTCCCAGTGGCGGATCCATGATTAGAATAAAAAAAATAGAATATACTATACCTACTTAAAATGTAATTAGTAGGGATAAGCGATGAAAATTATATTGTAGGTAATATATACTAGTACTAAGAAAGTAGGATAATATCAAGATTAATTTGAGATTTGTCAGTGGGCCCAAATGCCCCTTAGCCCCACTCCCTAGATCCGTTACTGCTCGTTACGTATACGTCTTCTTCCTAACATGACGCTGGGAATATTTTTGTTTGACTGAGAATTCCAATTTTACTTTAAAATTCAATCAATTGCTTGTCCCCGCTGCTTCTGCTTATTTAAACAGTCAGTAGAACATGAAATATTTTCGACGAGTTTTTACCCCCAGCCCGCGTGAACATGTCTTTGGAAGTTGAAACCATTTTAGGTAGACACCAGCGCGTACTACAGGGCACGTAACCTCTATTACTCCAAAATTTACCCGGATTAAAATGAGCCGCGATAACTTCTGGAAAAAAACTTTAATTACATGTTTCATCGACATTGCTATACGAGTTATAAAGACGAGACAAAGATTAGACCATACAATCAATAAATATTAATAGTTTTCGACGAAACAGCTCGTGTTTACAAAAATACAACTAGGCTTTTTTATTTGACTATAAAAACCTATTAACATTAATTATTAAAAGTATAGCCGCTTAAAATTTAACGATATTATTATTTGGACATCCTATTTAAATTATTAATTAAATTAAATACACCCAACAGTCACACACATAGTCCAGACCCCACACCAGGTTAACCTGTATAGTTGTCAGGAACTACGAGGGATTGCGGTCCCACAACATCCAGACCCGAAACAAATATCAGTGGATAGACAAACATTTGCCTCGGTGTGGGAATCGAACCCACGGCCTCTCCCTTCGCAGCCGGCTACTCGCCTTCTGCGGAGGCAGTCAATTTACAAAAAAATAACATTCAAATGTCAGTGTGGCTTGCATTGACCGCATGCGCGACCTACGCATCTGTTAAAGTTATTTAAGCTATGGACAACAATTCTAGATTTGGAAATGTTGATAGTACTGATAACAAATGGTACATTGTAATATTTGCTTAGGTACATTGTAATATTGTAATATTTATATAATATTATTATAATAATAGTAAGACGCAATCAAACACGTCCTTTAGATACCACAATTTATTAGTGAGAGAGCGAGAGAGAGCTGCCCCGAACATTTCAATATTTTAATTTCTTTCAAAGTAATTCACTGTCTAGGTTTGGTGTAGGCGGCTTTTATCTCATATTAACAACTAATAAACAATTAAGACATATTAAATTCAATTTAATTCTCGAAAAACATATTTATCTTCCTGAATGTTTTGGGACGGTTCATGGGAGGTGTTTTTTTTATGGCATAAGCCGGCAAACGAGCAAGTGGGTTACCTGATGGTAAGTGATCTCCACCGCCCATGTACGCCCACAATACCAAAAGAATCATGGGTGCGTTGCCGACCTTAAAGGAAAGTGATAATTAAGGAATTGAGACGGGGAGGGGGTTTGCGCCTCCGGATATCTCACTCACCGTACGAAACGCAGCAGCAAACTGCTACTTTATGTGTTGTAGACAAGTGTCTATAGCGTGGCTCTACCACTCAGATGCGACAAGATTCTCATTGCATTACTGGTCGTACTCCGAACATTGGGTTCTCAATCAGGCCCTCTAACGTCACGCTCGGTTCCCCCTCAGTATGCGTCATACTTTCTTCATTATCATTCACCTCATCGATATTTGAAAGCACAGGATCCTCAACAACCAACTCTGCATCCGGTGATGAAACCAATGGCTCCAAAGAGGGCACTCTTTAACTATTATCCTTTTTTTTATTTCATCGACATATCTTTTTAGACTGCCGCGGTGGCGCAGTTGCGCAAATGCGTACTCATAACGACAGGCTGACACAGAGGTTTCGATCCCCGGGTCGGGTAAAAGTGATATTGGGTTTTTCTATTACGAAATGCTCAGTATCAGCCCGGAGTTTGGAATTGTGCCCGGTATGGCAATAGGCTTGCCCCCTATCACATCATGGGAAGGAAATCAGCGCGACGAAATGTACTCATTACACCTCTGCATTCGAGGATTTCAGGCGTGAGTGCGTATGTATGTAATCTAGTCTAGAAACAATAGCTGTAGAAAGTTTAAATTGGGGTTAAAAAGCTCACTACTGTGTTGTTTACCCTAACATAACCTTATGTAGACAAAATCAGTCTTAAAATAAAACTGGATGTATATGACACGGGCCCGGAAAGGCTCACCCAGTGGAAATTTTATATAACAAATAAATATAACAGGTTTAATAAATTGTATTCAATTTATATTCTACGTTTATTTATGTGGTGCTATAGAATAAAATTATTTTATTATTAAACATATTTTTTATTTGGGCAAAAACTAAACGTTTTTGTTTCGGTTTTCTTGTCTGCTGTCTGTGGTGCATTATAATAGATTATTCACTTTTACCCGCGGCTACGCCTAAAAAATATTTTGCCGGAATAATATAGTTCAAGCCCCTCTTTTTCCCCTTAAAATGCCTTCAAAAAATGATGGTTATGTAACCATAAACCATCGTCTGGCCAAATTTCATGATCCTAGCTTTAGTAGTTTTTTTTTTTTTATATTTCGTGACTCAATCAGTGAGTGGTATTTCGCTTTGAAATAAAACTTCACGGGAGAGACCACGAACCACGTAGACCCCGTGACCACGAAGGCTGAAAAGCTTTCGAAACGTCGGGACTAAAATAAAATTTATACCGCGATAAAATCCGTATAAACTAGTTTTATTTAAATTAGCTAGCTAGGTCGCTAACGTCGTCTATCTTCCTAGCGGCGATCGCAGATCTAGCAATGCTTCTCCATTAAAGCCGGTTGGTAGCGTTGCGCGTGCAATCAGCTAAAGAAGACTGTGTTGCTGTTTTATTTTAACAGTCTGAGATCTGCCTCTAGCTCTCTTTCCCGCTACCTTGGATTTTTAGTCTTTTCATTGTTTTCATTCCTGGAGATGTGCCTAAAGAACTTTAAAATTCGTAGAAAAGAAGAAGAAGATTCGTAGTTGAACATTTGGCGAAAGTGTTAAAAAAAAGAGGAGGTTCTCAATTCGGCATTTTTTTATGTATGTATGTATATCGATTTCTCCGCCAATTATGGACCGATTTTATTGGAAAGAATTCATTCGATAGAGTTTAGCTGCGATGTAGCCCCATATAAATTTGGTGAAGATCTGATGACGGAGCACGGAATAAAAAAATGAAACTCCTCAACGGACAACAGTACACACGTTGCGATTGTATTGGAATTTACATGCTTTTTTATGACCATTCATAGGCGGTTGAACTTAATATCAGGTGACTATTTTACTCGTTTGCGATTTTAAATAAAAATAATGCAAATTAAAATATTTTTTTCATTATGGACGTGTTGCTGACCGTACTTGAAAGGGATGATTAAGGTATTAGGGAAGGGACATCAGCAAGCTGATAAATCACGTCAGTTTACTGTAAGATACTGGTAACAACCCGGTCGGTCGGCCCATTCAAACTGTAGACAAATTTAGCTCTAACACTGTATAGTCCGGTCAATTTAGACATCCAAGGTTACAAAAACGTGTGCATATTATGACGATAACAACTCTTTCAACTTTTTGAATCGTTATATCTCAAAAACGGTGGCTCTTAGGAAAAAAAGTATTTCGAATTTTTTTATAGATAATTATCTGATCTACAATTTTTGTCTCAGCTAGATTTATGATAAAACTGACCGTTTTGCTGAAAATCGCGAGGAACTCGTTTTTGTGATCTTTGACCCCGAGTAATTTTTTTTCCAGGTGTCGGATCGATGAGAACTTTTCACATTTCATTTATAATGTCTTTTGAACAATCCTACCAATTTTCAACCGCGTGAATTTTTGTAACCTCACCCCTATTTTTTGGTCTAGGTCTAATTTGACCGGACTATAGATATATATATATATATACGAAAAGAATATTCTTATACGGATGAGTAAACTAGTTTTGATAATAAATGATTATAAATTAAAATTACATTCAAAGATTACGCAGTTTACCTTGACCGATGTATATTAACGTTGCGTATTAGATAATAATATGGTTAATGGGATTATTCGCGCTATTGGGATCGATCTGTTATTATGAACAGGATTATTATTGTCAATAAACTTGATCTACAGCCTCCGTGGCGCAGTGGGCGAGTAGCCAACTGCGAAGCGTGAGGCCGTGGGTTCGATTCCCATACCGTGACAAATGTTTGTCTAATCCACAAATATTTGTTTCGGGTCTGGGTGTTGTGGGACCGCACTTACCTCGTAGATTCCGATACCCACGATACAGGTTTACCTAGTGTGGGGTCGGGACTATGTGTGTGACTGTTGGGTGTATTTATTGACGCACCGGGCAATGCTTGTTGATGTCACCAGTCTCCATGATGAGAACCTTGTAAACGTCGAAAAAGATAAAATGTCCAAATATCTAGTTCTGGCACACGAGGTTACTAACATGTAGGATGTGGACTCAACAAATATTGTCCCGATAGTAGTTTCTGTCCATGGGTTGATACCGAAGAGCCTTGACTAACATCTCCAGAGGCTCTCAATTGGTCGTTGAGTCAAGAGCCAGATGCAGAAAGCGGTGTTATTGGACACGGCACACATTGTGAGGAAGTTTCTCATTCTGGGGTCCTAACCGCCGGTGACTTGGGGCCTTGCTGTCGCCATTGGATGGTGATGATTTTTCTATTTTTAAATATATTTATTTTGTAAATGTAACTAAAACAGTTTAAAGTATTTTTTTGTAAATATAATATTTAAAAATGAAATTAAAACATAATAATATGGATAATGGTATCTTTAGTTCATAACATTGGTATCACACCACGGGGAGCTTCGGAACTGGTGCGGTCGATTTTCATGTCGAAAAAACTGAGTTATCCACTTTTTTTACTAGCTTGAATTACGAGACGACCAGGTCGCTCGCTTGAAGCGTCTCGCCTGCCCATAAATAAAAGCAACACTTTTTTTATAGTATAGGCCGGCAAACGAAAAAGTGGGTCACCTGATGGTAAGTGATCGCCACCGCCCATGTACGCCCACAATACTAAAATAATCATGGGCGCGTTGCCGACCTTAAAGGAAAGGGATAAGTTAAGGATTGGGAAGGGGAGGGGAATTTGGGCCTCCGGATATCTCACTCACCGTACGAAACGCAGCAGCAAGCTGCTACTTTACGCTGGTTTTCTGTGAGACAGTGGTAACGACCCGGACGAGCCGGCCCATTCATGCTGTAGACAGAACTGTCTACAGCCTGGTTCTACCACTCATATCTACAGAGTGGCTCTACCACTCATAAAACTTGAACACCTAACAAAACTTTGAATTACAAACCGCTGTCTGGCACTGGACTGCGCTCATTACCCCGAGGCATATGATGTTATCACTTATAGTCGAGTAATTTTATTGGCTTCAATGTTTTTTAAACCGGTACACAACATTTCTTTCACCCTGTCGCTTGCAGGCAGAAATAGATAAAGCAAAGACCTCTCAAAAATGCTTTTCGCATTCGATGAACTTACCAACTAGTGATGAATGATGATTTAAAGCATACCTACTTAACTAAATGTATTAGTGCCCATATAGTGATAGACTCGCCATTTGTCACATGATTGGAAATAACTATATTTTCTGTGTGTACCAAATTGATCGTAGTGTACAAATGCATCTTACAGACGTAAGGTTATAGATTATATAAATAATCTTCAAGTAGATTTGTTTATCTTTTTTCCCTATTGCTTATTCTTTGTCTTCTTCGACCTACCCTTATCCCACACGCAGTGGGGCCCACCACATTTTACAGAAAGTTTTGGCTTGCAGTTTTTACGACCGGCCGCCTGCCTGACGTCACCGCCTTTAAGAAGGTATTGTTTATTATATCGACTTTTTTATTTCGTCATCATCCACAGCCTGTAGGGTCCCACTGCTGGGCATAGGCCTCTCCCATATCATGCCATTTGCCACGGTCCTGAGCTAGTCGCATCCAGGTTCGACCCGCGATTCTAACAAGGTCGTCGACCCATCTTGCCGCTGGACGGCCAACGCTGCGCTTGCCTTGTCTTGGCCACCACTCAGTCAGCGCTTTACTCCACCTCTCATCAGCTTGCCTAGCCACATGTCCCGCCCAGGTCCATTTGAGCCCCATAACGAGATTGCCGATGTCTCGAACTTTAGTACCTCGTCGGATTTCGATATTTGGGACTCGGTCTTGTGGTTTGATGCCGAGCATGGATCGCTCCATAGCCCTCTGTACCACATTTATTTTGTGCAAAACACCGCACGTGAGCGTCCATGTCTCGGCACCGTCTGTCATGGTGGGTAAAACACATTGGTTTGTTATTTCTATTTTGCATAATTAATAGTATTATGTTTTGTATTTGTTGGGTAATTTCTTGTTATAAAAATTATTACCTTTGCAATTATGTTTTCGTGAAGTGTTCATTAATTATTTTTGTTTATCAAAGAATTATTAAATCCACAATGACCTTGTTTCTTTTTAGTTTGTTTGCGCTCATGTGTCGATTGCGGTCGTTTAGAATCAAAGGGTTAACTTAGGACAAACCTGGCGGAAAATTACTATGCATATTTTTAACCGACGCAAAAAAAACAAAGAGGTTCTCAATTTGTCTGTATTTATTTTATGTATGTTCACGCATAACTCCGCTAAACGTGCACCGATGTGAATGATTATTTTTGTTTTCAATAGGATTTACTTCGGTGGTAGTCCCATTTAAATTTTAAGAAATTCCGCCCGTAAGGGAGTGAAGTCGGGGATCAAAGACACAACTTTCGTCTTTATGCACCGCCTTTGATGATACTTTTAACAAAAAAAAATACTCAAAAACTAAAAAGCTACAAAAACACTAAACAATTTTGAGTCGGTGGTATCAATCAATGCACCCACTTAAATTTGTTTTTTATTTTATTTTATTTTATTTCTCCGCCAATTGTGGATCGATTTTGTTGGAAGAAATTTCACTCGATAGAGTTTAGCTGCGGTGTGGTTCCATATAAATTTGGTTAAGATCTGACGACGGAGTACAGAGTAAAAAAATAAAACTCCTCAACGGACAACAGTACACTGGTCGCGATTGTGTTATTGTATTGGTATTGCTGTAACTACCACTAAAAATTGAAAAATAAAATAAAGTTTAACAAAACTTAGAAACGGACTTTTCTTAAACGTTATTTTATTGTTTGTTCCTTATGGAACCGGCTAAGATAAGAGACCATGCTGCCAAGTCGTTAGTTAAATTATTTTCTTTTTTTCCAAGAACGTTGAAACACAGGTGTGGCCAATTTCACGGTCTTGCTGGAGTTATGGTGTTAATTCCTTTCAGTACGATGCTTCCTAGACGATGAATTGCTTATTGTAAAATTATACTGTTTTTGCGCGTGTATTACCATACATGAGTCACGACTGATGCGTTTAACAAGCAGATGACCATTGATGTCAAATAATTAATTATTATATGACCTCCCGATGACATGATTACTATCATTCGGTTTTTCCTTACCCAACTTATTTTTTTTTATTTTATTATCTACATCACAACACCTTAGGCCCAAAGTCAACCTCACCTCCACGTGGTACATACACTCGGACGAGGCAATGGCAAAACTTGGCTCACATTATGGAGGTCAGACGGCGCGGCGGGTCGCTCCATATAATACCAAATACCGTCAAATCTATGGGACGAGAAGGCGGACCCTGGCATTAAGCCGGGATAAAGCCAGGCAGAAAGAAACAAGAAATAGTTATATCACATCATTCGTTGTTCTAAATTGGTATATACCTATATAACATTTTTTTCGTTAATACACCCAACAGTCACACACATAGTCCTGACCCACACTAGGTTAACCTGTACTTTTGAGGGTATCAGGAACTACGAGGGACTTGTTTATTAGGACAAACAAACATACACCATACATAATACTGATTGAATGACTTAATAACCACTTGCTACAATGCCGTCTTTCTTACAGGTTGCAAGCACTTGCATAGTTTATGTACAAGCAGGACGGTCACAAAGTTAATTACTCATGTTACATTGTAGGCAATAAAATTAAAAATAATATACAACGTAAACTTAATTACTGATTAGGTAGTGGAGTAATATTGTTTTACATACGCACTCACGCCTATAATCCCCGAAGGGGGAGTGTCACCTGATGGCAAATGATATCTACTGCCTGTGTACATCCACAATACCACAAGAATCATGAACGCGTTTCCGACCTTAAAGAAAAAGAAATAATAAGTAATTACTAAATAATCCCTATTTGGAAGGGGAGGGGGATTTAGGCT
This sequence comes from Mimas tiliae, assembly GCA_905332985.1. Classification (NCBI taxonomy): domain Eukaryota; kingdom Metazoa; phylum Arthropoda; class Insecta; order Lepidoptera; family Sphingidae; genus Mimas; species Mimas tiliae. Next base: position 3,516,755 of record HG995249.1, read on the forward strand.
TCTGAATATCTCAATCAGCATACGAAACGGAGGAAGCCTCTACTTTAAGTCAGTTTTCTGTGAGACAGTGGTAACGATCCGGTCGAGTCGAGGCATTCATGTTATAGATAAAACTGTATACAGTGTGGCTCTACCACTCAACATCGCTGCATTATCTTTATGACGTCATCTGAGTTACATTGCGCGGACTGGTAACCTTGTTAATGTCCACAGGGTCATCCTGTGGTAAACAATAACCTGTGGGTTGCGAATGTTACCAAACAGTTTAAGATTTTCTATTTTCAGTTTTCAATATTATTTTCTTTAGATTTATAATGAGTATCTACAAAAAAAAATTGCTTTCTAATGCGTTATCTATTTTGACTTTTGCAATACTATTTAGTTTAAGATTATACTGACCGTAATTTGAACAAAATACCCAACGTGTTTCTTGTAATGATTGATTCAAAAATCCTGTATAAATATATGTATAAATAATATATGTATAAATAATATATGTATATTATATTTTGGAAAATAGATTACTGAAATGTAAATAAAACTTTACATTTAATTACATCGACAAAAACAGAATTAAAAACATTAAATAAAAAATAAAAGGATCGTTCTAAATTTGAATTGTCAGGACACCCGACACTGTCATTGTATAAAGCGCGTGCAATTTTGTTTTATATTGTCGATGTTATGCATTCACGCTACATTGGGACATTGACATTGGTTCGTTTGAGACGTTTCTGTCTTGACAGACTTACGGAAAATTTAATAAAATTAATAGGTTTTTGAAAAAAAAAATGGTGCGAGTATTGTATATATTTTCTATGTTATTAAGTGTGGTGTCAGCTATATACAGTTCAAAGGCCATGGAAGGTTATCCCGCAGGATATTTGTCAGATTGTAAGTACATAAAATTTATAATTTTTAATTGTAATCCCAATAAATAAAAAATAATAAAAACATAACTAAATAATTTTATTATCGACGTGGATAGGTTTTAGAGGTTTTATAAGTTGACATCTTTGTCTGTCTGTATTTGTGTATTTGTTTATTATTGTGGCATCGTAACTAAGGTCGATCAATAAACTTGGCCAATATTCACCTGAATTCACCAATTTCAATAATTCCATATTTTGTTCATCACAATCAATGTTTATTGCACAAATTTACACCACTTTTATACAACAAACACAACTTTAAACCTATTTAGGGATTAATTAAAATAGGAGATCGGCCGCACTATCAGAATCTCCGCCAAAAAAAGGATGTTATTTATTAACTTTTACAACTGCAATTATTACAACTGTATAATACAATAATTCGCCACTAACTTTTCACATTTAATTTCCTTCTGTATCCTTTTTAAGATCCCGCCAATTACTATATTGTTTTCGCTTTCCCGCGTATAAAAAGGCGGGAGAACACGGTACTGGTGTTGTCATATTTCTTTTTCATAAAACATTTATTTATTGGTCTTTCATCATAACTTTTGGAAGTTGGCCACAGCAAATCAACTTTATTCTAATTTTTCTAAGGTTTTAACGGTTAGGAGGAATTAATATAATTTAGACCAATTATGATTTTTTCTGCAACTACCGTTATACTTTTCCGTACGTTATACGTGCTAATTTATAAACTGTAGGCCGAATAAAAAATGAATTAGAACAGGTAAATAAAGCGCAATTAAATGCCACTATGATTTCGTTATTTAAACATATTTTAACACTCTCTTACATATAATTAGTGAAACAGTCATGTGTAATTAATGTATTTTATGACACCTAACAATGGTGCCAATTTGTTGTGTACTACACTAAATTAAACTATCGCGAAATCTCTCATATTTCAGTTAAGATATTTGGACCATGCTATTGTGTTGTAGCATCGGTATAAATTTTGACTTCAATACGTACATATATTATACATACATACGTACTCACGTCTGCAATCACTGATGGGGTACGCTGAGGTGTAATCAGTATACCAACATTTAGCCGAGCGTATCTCCGTCCCATCATGTGATAGGGGGCGAACCTATCACCATACCGGGCACAAATTCCAATCCCGTATATACGCCCGATCTGGGAATTTGTTTTCTGAAGGAATATTATTTTTTTAAATGCCTCCGCGGTGCAGTGGACGAGAAGCTAGCTGTAAAATGAGAGGCCGCGGGTTCGATTCCCGCACCGAGACAAATGTTTCTGTGATCCACAATCCTATCATTTATTCCTATCATTAATGGGATCGAAATCCACCACTGCCTACCCTTTCGAGGATAAAGGCGTGAGCTTATGTATGTATTACCATCTACAGATGTCTCGTGACATAGTATATTATAAAATATACGCGTCAAATACCTTCTACTATTTTGAAGTCAGTAAAAATCGAGTCGGAATAAAACAATATTTATGCTTAAAACTTGATTTCTTATTATAGCTGCTATTGTGGCGTGCTACTACATCGTCGGTTATAAAACTCACTAATAGGCTCGGTTTGTACGTGACGTGCCTTAGCATAATCTAAACTATCTTTTTGCGACCCGGATGTCACCGTTCCAAAACAGATGCGCAGTTTTACGAGTGGTAGAGCCACGCTGTAGACAATTTTGTCTACAGCATGAATGGGCCGGCTCGTCCGGGTCGTTACCACTGTCTCACAGAAAACCGGCGTAAAGTAGCAGCTTGCTGCTGCGTTTCGTACGGTGAGTGAGATATCCGGAGGCCCAAATCCCCCTCCCCTTCCCAATCCCTTATTATCCCTTTCCTTTAAGGTCGGCAACGCGCCCATAATTCTTTTGTATTGTGGGCGTACATGGGCGGTGGAGATCGCCTACCATCAGGTGACCCACTTGCTCGTTTGCCGGCCTATACTATAATTATATAATGTTATAATAAATCGTAAAATACAATGAACTTAAATAAATGCATATGAACAAGAAAATCCTGTTATTTTTATTGGTACTGGTCTTATTGAAAGTCAGTGTCATAATAATATTATAATTTATTTAACGAGGAAGTTGAAAGACCTAAAGTCTAGTATTGGCTGTTTGAAACAAAAAATATCGGACACGTACCTTCATAGTTTTTAAAAATTAGAATATATGAGCATTAAACAAAACATAAAATAACGTTTAACAAAACTTAAAAGCCGACTTCAAAATAAAAATACTGGAAAGTCAGAAATAACAAATTCTATAGGTCTCTTTAGAATCGGTGCCTGTGTCGCTACCGGTCAAATAAAATTGCACCGACTCCAAAGAAACCTAAGCGGTTTCTAAGTTTTGTTAAACGTTATTTTATTATCCCTTTCCTTTTATTGTTGTGAGCGTACATGGTCGGTGGAGATCCACATGACCACTTGACCCCTCTAGGTGACCCACATGCTCATTTGCCTATGTATTATTTGGTATAGAAAAGTCAAACCTAGGATAAACCAGTCATTTCGTAAAGATGTTACATATCGACCTCTAACCATAACATATCGGCAAAAAGTTTATTATAGTGCTAATTTTAAAATGACCTTCACAAACTTTTATCAATATTTATTCATAGAGCTTTGTCAATCTAAGACTATGCTTATTGCTATTTTAACATGTTCTTATTATTTTTATTTACAATTTATACACAACCTGTAGGAATAAAGATGGACTTAATTCCAAAGGCATTCTCTTTTTTCGAATGGATTTGTGCTGTTAGCCTATATTGCTTTTACAGCTTCACTGACAATAAAGCCGGCGCTTATGGTGCTCTAGCCAGAAATATGTATAGTGTATTTATTAGCGATTAAGCACAGAGGCGCCTTTGAGAAGGCTCAGACCTCAGCTTGAGCAATCGCTTGGGAGTATAGTTCCAAAGGCATTCTCTACCACTCTACCTGTGGGTGATGCAGAGACGAGATAATGTGGGTATATATAAAACGTCGAAAATAATAAACTAACAAGAAAAAGTAAATTGACAAGATACTATACATAAATTACATATAAACTATGATACATTACTAACATAAATACATACAAATTTATAGCATAGACCGGCAAACGAGCAAGTGGGTCACCTGATGGTAAGTGATCTCCACCGCCCATTTACGCCCACAATACTAAAATAATCATGGGCCTGTTGCCGACCTTAAAGGAATGGGATAAGAAGGGGATTTCGGCCTCCGAATATCTCACTCACTGCTGAAACACAACAGCAAGCCGCTCCTTCACGTTGGTTTTCTGTAAGACAGTTGTAACAACTCGGTCAAGCCGGCTCATTCGGGCTGTAGAAAACTGTCTACAGCGTGACTCTACTACTTAAAAAACCTTATTTTGTTACCATAATATTATGATAGATGGCGAGCCTACTACCATATCGGGCACAAATTCCAGTATCGGCGAATCATGTGCATTTCGTAATAGAAAAACCCAATATCACTTTTACCCGACCCGGGGATCGAACCCGAGACCTCAGCATCAGCCTCAGTCGTAATGCGTACGCATTACAACTGCGCCACCGAGGCAGTCTGAGTATTTTTAACCGACTTCAAAAAGGAGGACGTTCTCAATTCGACAATTTTTTTTAATTTATGTTTGTTACCTCAGAACTTTCGACTGGGTGAACCGATTTTGATGATCCTTTTTTATTTGAAAGATAGTACGTAAGTGTGGTCCCATTTCAATTTGGTTAAGATCTGACGACGGAGACCGGAGTAAAAAAATAAAACTCCTCAACGGACAACAGTACACTCGTCGCGATTGTGTTATTGTATTGATATTTACATGCTATTGCTGTTACTACCACTAAACATTTGAAAATAGAATAACGTTTAACAAAACTTAGAAACCGCTTAGGTTTCTTTGGAGTCGCTGCAATTTTATTTGACCGGTAGCGACACAGGCACCGATTCTAAAGAGACCTATAGAATTTGTTATTTTTGACTTTCCAGTATTTTTATTTTGAAGTCGGTTTTTAAGTTTTGTTAAACGTTATTTTATGTTTTGTTTAATGCTCATATATTCTAATTTATATAAACTATGAAGGTACGTGTCCGATATTTTTTGTTTCAAACAGCCAATACTAGACTTTAGGTCTTTCAACTTCCTCGTTAAATAAATTATAATATTATTATGACACTGACTTTCAATAAGACCAGTACCAATAAAAATAACAGGATTTTCTTGTTCATATGCATTTATTTAAGTTCATTGTATTTCACGATTTATTATAACATTTTATATACGCACTCACGCCTGTAATCCCCGAACGAAATGCTCAGTATCAGCCCGGAGTCTGGAATTTGTGCCCGATATGGCGATAGGCTCGCCCCCTATCACATCGTGGGACGGAGATACGCTCGGCGAAATGTGGGTGTACTAGTTACATCTCTGCCTACCCCTTCGGGGATTACAGGCGTGAGGGCGTATGTATGTAGAAAGAAAGAATATTTATTGTTAAAGAGTTTTTGGACCCCCGGCAGTTAAACAAAGCTCTTCGGAATCACTGAGCTTTTATAAACTTAAAAGTAGAAATATTTCCGTGTACGATTTAATGAGAAAATAACTAGGTATAAGTATTCTTCAGCTCATTATTTTTATGTCAAAAAAGTCGTTTATAATAAGTACACACTCATAGGTCGTAGCAGGTTGCAAAGACCTTTAAAAAATTACGCTTTAAATAAGGAAGTATGCGATATAATAACGTATAATGTTTTGGAGTAAAAAATAATATTCTGTAATGAAACAGATGTTTCATATTACTTCTTTCAAAACAATATGAGTAACAAAAGGATTTATTTAAAAAATAATAACCATTATATTAATACATAAATATTAAATATAGTCTGCCTCGGTGACGCAGTTGTAATGCATACGCGGTACGACTGCTGTGCTGAGGTCTCGGGTTCGATCCCCGGGTCTAGTAAAAGTGATATTGGGATTTTGTATTTTCGAAATGATCAGTATCAGCCCGGAGGCTGGAATTGTGCCCGATATGGCGATAGGCTCGCGACGGAAATAAGCTCGCGAAATGTGGGTGTAGTGGTTAAACCCAAACCCTTCGGGGATTCCAGGCGTAAATGCGTAGGTATTGAATATAGTATTCCCTTTGTTACTAATTCAATGAGTATTAATAATACAATGAGGAAAATGAACTTTATATACCCTCCACTGTGTTTAAGCCTCTACTGTGTTTAAGACTCTACTGTATTTAAACCTTTACTGTGTTTAAACCTCTTCTTTGGCACGCCACGTCAAACGGTTCTGTGCACTCGTAATCCACAAACCTCACTCACCGTGTAAAAAGCAGCTGCGAGCGTCTACATTGCGTTGGGTTTTCTATGAAATAGTGGTACCGATTCGATTGAGTCGGCCTATTCATACTGTAGAAAAAAATGTCTACAGCGTGGCTCTACCACTCACAGCGTGGCGGCTCGGCACTGCGTGAGCGTGGCTGGTGCGGGCGCGTGTGTGATACGGTATCTACTCATAAACATTAATTACGTTGTAATGTGTTTAATTAAAATTTATATTGTGTTATGAATTTTTTTCCACAGTAATTAGTAGCCATAGACATAAATATACGTAATTACCTACAACACTTTATAGTATTTTTATGATAGTTATAAGGCATATTAACAAGAAAAAAACAAGTTTTACGATTGAGGCCAACGCTGACGTCTCGGGTTCGATCCCCGGGTCGGGTAAAGTGGTATTGGGTTTTTCTATTACGAATTGCTCAGTATCAGCCCGAAGTCTGAAATTTGTGCCCGGTATGGCGATAGGCTCGCCCCCTATCACATAAGGGACGGAGATACGCTCGACGGAATGGGTGTACTGGTTACACCTCTGCCCACCCCTTCGGGGATTACAGGCGTGAGTGCGTATGTATGTATGTATGTATGTATGTTTGTATGTATGTATGTATATTCTTTATTTCTATCCAGAAAATGTAGCGCACATACAAATAATAAAACATACAAAATGGTGCATAATTTTGCATTTAAGAGTCTCAATCAAAATCAACTTCAAGTAAAACCGTTTTAATGGGCATTACATTAAAGTTGTGTTACTAAAGGTTCAAAGTAAAATTATCTTATTGCTATATACGGCAATAAATAAAATATTTTATACAAATGGCCTTAAAGTATACCACTAAAATGAACCCAAAATATCAACTAGAAAAGATGTAATCGGAAACAAACTTTTTGTAATAAAGTTGTTATTTAGAGAAAAAATTACAATTACTCAGCCGATCATAGTCACAAATCTAATAATTAATTATCTTTTGAGAATTCCACTTAAATTTTCTGGCATAATAAATTTAAGTTGCCTTCAGATAAGTTGGTAAGCTTTTTCAGTATTAGAGCACACATTATTTATTTATACGCTAATATATAACATTACAAGGTGGTAGATCCCTCGTATGCGAGGGGCTGGCTGAGTTGGTACCACCGCTTTGTCTATTTCTGCCGCCAAGCAACGGTATGGAAGCACTGTTGTGTTCCGGTTTGAAGGACATTGAAGCCAGTGTAATTACTGGGCTTTATAAGACTTAACACTTTATGTCCGGCGGTGACGAGCGCAGTCCAGTGTCATGCAGTGCTTTGTTATTTAAAGTTCTGTGTGGCGTTGCTTCTGTTTATGAGCAGGCATGGCGCTTACCATCAGGCGAGCGATGTGCTCGTCTCGTCTCGTCATTCAAATTAATAAAAAATCAGAAAAAATACATGTCTTTAATCTGACTTAATCTTACTTAATCTTACTTAATCTTACTTAATCGCCTCATTGTTGCAATCCAGGGAGGCGACGGTAAGTCCCCAACCCGTCACCTCCTTCTCGTTTGGCGACGGGCGGGGTCGATTCATCGGACGCCATGACCTCCGTCTGTCCACCGTGACAGCTATCACGGCCGGCAGAACGAGGTTTCTACCGACGGCTATTCTGATAGCAGATCGTTTTTTTATCCCCGGCTGAGCATTCCTTCGTTGGGTCGTCTCCTCGCGGTAGTTGCCTTATAGTCACACGGTAGCTTCCTTCTTTCCGATCCGATACAGGAACTAACCAAAGCATCTGTACTCTTTCAGCACATGTGTATCTAAGCTTAATGAATACGATTTTACCACGAGTTAATTCACGCTTGAGGAACACCTCAAGCGCTTTGACTTGTCTTTCATGAAACGAGGATAAAAAAGCAAAATAAACTCGCCGAATTGAGAGCCTCCTCCTTTTTACAAGTCGGTTAAAAAGAGTACGAATAGGCAGCGATTTGACTGTGCTCCAAGCTAGCCGATGTCCATGAGTGACGGTGACCGCTTACCACCGGGTGGGCCTCTTACTCTCTGCCTATCAAGGTAATAAAAAAGTGAAGGTATAAGAAATGGCTTGCATTGGCTAACTAGCTTTTACTCGCGGCTCAGCGTAAATGTATTTATCCGGAACAACCTCCGCCCTTTTAAAGCATTTCACCCCCTAAGGGGATGATTTTCGAGATGTCGCGAAATACGTAGTTGCTTATTTGTTTTTAGGAGTACATCTACGAAGCTTTGGAGTCGAAATGTCTATATAATATGTTTTCTCCCTACAAACGGAGGATGGATGCGTGCTGCTCAAGACCGGGATTGTTGGCGCTCACTTGGGGAGGCTTATGTCCAACAGTGCACGGCAACAGGCTGAGATAATAATAATAATACAAACATACATACCCTATTTTACAGCTTTAGGGGATGAAATTTTCATTAATCCCTTCTAAGTGCTGACTTATGTCATTAATAAAAGAACCTTTGCAAAATTTCAAGTTTACCCCAGTGGTTTATACTCTGCGTTGATGAATATATAATTATGGATGGATAAGTAATTATACAATGTCTAACAGAAAGGTGTGGTCATATTTTAGGGCCATTACATACTCCTTACAGTAAGTACCTATGTACCGGATCATTTCAAAACCGAATTTCACGTTGATTTTAATCTGACTGAATTTTAATCTGAATCTAATAAGACTGCCTCGGTGGCGCAGTTGTAATGCGTACGCGTTACGATTGAGGTCAACGCTGAGGTCTCTGGTTCGATCCCCGGGTCGGGTAAAGTGGTATTGGGTTTTTCTATTACGAAATACTTAGTATCAGCCCGGAGTCTGGAATTTGTGCCCGGTATGGCGATAGGCTCGCCCCCTATCACATAAGGGACAGAAATACGCTCGGTGAAATGTGGGTGTACTGGTTACACCTCTGCCTACCCCTTCGGGGATTACAGGCGTGAGTGCGTATGTATGTATGTATGTATGATTTTAATCTCTCGTTTATTAAGATCGATAAAACTGATCACATCACTATTAATTATTATGAACGACACTCACTTTTTAATAAACCTGAATATATTGTGTACGTAATTCTAGGCAAATATTACGTACGTAGTTTCTACTTAAATATAAAATAACACCTGAAAGATCCTGTGTGCTAAAGATGATATAGCATCTTCTAGAAGCACTTTAAAGACTTTATTCTCGGGTTTTCCATTTAAGAACTTGGCAAAGCAACCAATGAGCATTTTGTAAATTATTATCAGCAGCTCCAACATAAATCTTCTTCTTAGTCGTACAGTCCTGGCGGAGTGGTCGTGGTCATGGATCATCTGTTATGTTGGCTACAGCTTTTGCGAGACTTCTCCACTTCTCTCTATTTGTGGCACTGCGTGTGCATTCAGTTGGGGAACTCTTTGTACAGGATTTAATGAGGTCTGTCCATCTTGTGGGTGATCGGCCGCGAGAACGTTGACCCAACATAAATCAATAAGTCATAATAGGTGTGTTATTACTCTTAGATAATAGGTATCTACTTGCTTAGTCAAATACATCATAATTCTAAAAATATACTCCTAATCATACTTCAGAAATTACCGAACTGACTACGTCAAATAAATGTTGATATTTAACAACTATTTTTTAATTTTAAATAATACAAAATTGAAATGCAAGGAGATCTGGAATATCACTGTTTATCATTTAGTGTTGTCTAAAGTTGCAAATCGATATCGACATATTACTTATTCGATAAAAAAGGAATTTCTATATTTATGTCCCAACAATGCAATCGGATTTCGTACTATGGGGGGTGAAAGATTTATATCGTAGTCTATAAATTGCTTAAAATCATCCACACATTTCATACACACATTAGTATACAAGCGTACATACATACATAGACTCACGCCTGTTTCCCATAGGTGTAGGCAGAGACAACGGATTTCCACTTGCTACGATCCTTGCATATCTCTTTGGCCTCATCCACTCTCATTAAATTTTTCATACATGCACGTCGGCTTAGGGTAGCACACACACACACATACACACCTTTCTGTATCACGTTGTATAAGTATAGATTACAAGAGTTTTGATTAATCGTGCAAGGAACTCTATATTTAGTGCCACCACCAACTACCAGTCTGAAAGGTGAATGCCGTGGTCGTATATTACCAATATATTATTATTGTGTAGGTGGGTAAATATCATGCGTAATTAAGGTTAACTTATTGTATTTTTGTACTAGTAAGAGGTAAAATGTTTTTTATTTATTTTCTTCATAGTTTTGCTAAATTTCTGTAAACCTCGGGGAATGATAAATGGAAATGATAGGGGGCGAGCATATAGCCATATCGGGCACAATTCCGGGCTCCGGGTCCCGGGGACCCCCGGCGATGAAATCCGAGACCTCAGCACAGCAGTCGTACCGCGTATGCATTACAACTGCGCTACCGAGGCAGGCAAAAAATATCTATATTTATAATTTATAAAACAATTTTTCAAATTTTTCGCTGAAATGATTTTCTTGAAACACGGACAATCTCGATTAAACCTGCTTTCAAATAAAAAAAACAGCATTCATATAGGTTCGTTTCGTTTAAGCGCTACAATACTGCAGACAATTATTCAGACAAACAGACAGATATATGTACAGATTATGGGGTCAAACTTATCATATCCCTGTTTTTTTGGGGGGTAAAAGATGCACGTTGCCGCGCCGTTCGTTTTTCAATCTTTAATAACAATACTAGCCCTGTACCTATTATACACATCACACTGCTGAGCATAGGCCTCCTCTACTGAGGGGTTAATCATAATCCATCACGTGGGCTTAATACGGGTTGGGAGACTTCACATACCTTCGAAATCATTTGAAAATTTTCTAAAGTATGCACCTTGCACTTCTACCTACCCCTTCGGGGATAAAGCGTGGGCTTATATATGTAAACAGCAGTGTAAAATTACTATTGTGTTTCAGTTGGAAGGACATTTTAAGAGTGGTAGAGCCACGCTGTAGACAATTCTGTCTACAGCATGAATGGGCCAGCTCGTCCGGGTCGTTACCACTGTCTCACAGAAAACCGTCGTATAGTAGCAGCTTGCTGTTGCGTTTCGTACGGTGAGTGAGATGTCTGGAGGCCCAAATGCCCCTCCCCTTCCCAATCCCTTACTTATCCCTTTCCTTTAAGGTCGGCAACGTGCCCATGATTATTTGGGCTTACGCCCACAATACTAAAATAATTACATGTAACATGTAATTCAAAGTTCTGTGTGGTGTTGCTTCTGTTTATGGGCAGGCGCTTACCATCAGGTGACCCACTTGCTCGTATGTCGGCCAATGCAATAAAAAATAAATAAAAAAAAATTACATGGGCGGTGGAGATCACTTACCATCAGGTGACCCACTTGCTCGTTTGACGGCCTATACCTACTATAAAAAATAAATAAAAAGAACAGTGACATCCCTGGGAAATATAAGACCAATACCGATCTGTCTATCTAGGGCAATAAAAAAAAAATACCATCTTATGAATCGTAGTGGTGAACGCAGTGTACCACGTCATAGTTTGTAATTAAATAAATAAATAAATACACCCAACAGTCACACACATAGTCCTGACCCCACACTAGGTAAACCTGTATCGCGGGTATCAGGAACTACGAGGGACTTGCGGTCCCACAACACCCAGACCCGAGACCAGTATTTGTGGTTCACACAAACACTTGTCCCGGTGTGGGAATCGAACCCACGGCCTCTCGCTTCGCAGCCGTCTACTCGCCCGCTGCGCCACGGAGCTGTCAATTCAGAAGTGAGTGGTGTTGATATTGTTTATGGGCACATCATCAGACGAGCGACCTGCTCGTCTCATTCAGGCACATTTATTAATAAGCTGTTTACTGTTGTCTATTTTTTTTGGTGTGTCTACATTAAAGATTTACTATCTTTTTTCTCCCCGGCGTTATCCCGGGTAGTGCCGGCTAGTGCTAGGGTCCGTCCTTCTACTAGTTACTATCTATATAATAACAACAAAAAAAAACACTTGCTAATCAGATTATGAATTGCATGATAAATGAATAATTAATAAGTTGCAATAAAGAGTGAATTGATTCCAATTAAAATTATAGTCAACGTAAACAATAATCTTCCATTGAGCAATTATTTATATTGATTATAAAGTATTTTATTGAGTAAAGATATGATTCATTCTGCAAGGTCTTATTTACTTGAATGTTATTTTCCATGGAATTTCATCTCATCCGGCATTACTTGATGACAAAAGCATTTTTTTATGATGAAGATCTAGTTACGTAGCATGTAGTGATGCGATATCAGTATATATTACTACTTAGCAGTGAGATAGTATAATACAGGGCTGATATTAATTATTATTATTATGTGCTTCCATCTGCCGTTATACCACTCGCAGTGGGGTCGGTGCAACATGCTTCTGAAAGATTTGGCTTGTAGATTTTACTGGCTGTCTGTCTGACGTCAACCCTTTTTGGGAGAAAACACCCAGACCCAAAACAAATATTTGTGGATCACGCAAACATTTGTCTTAGTGCGGGCATCGAACCCGCGGCCTCTTGCTTCACAGCCGGAGGCTGTCAATTGTTATGTACTATCGTTAAGTACATCGAAATAAGATAACTAGAACGATAACTCTCATATGAATCTGCCAAAAAATACGGCTACACTTACTTACATATGCAAAGGTAAAATCACACGTAACACTCATACACGCAACAAATATTAATGAACGTTCAAACTTTAATTCAACTTCAACGTTCAACTATATTTCATAAAAGTCAATGTTTGAATATTAATTTTATAGGTCGGGATACGACGTTCTGCACCGCGCAAAAAATTAGACGTATCAAGTGTTAACTAGAGATTATTGCACAGACTTTTATAGCCCCGCCCCTTGCACAGAGTTTAGGTAGGGTAATTTTTTAGCTTGAGTCACTTTTCTTGTCATCTTATTTCGATGGTTAAGTAATCCCAACTCCGTATAGTTAACAGCCTTGGCGTTTAAAACAGAGTCGCGGAAACGACTTTTCATAATCTTTGTTTACATCTCAAGCTCTTTGATCTCAGGAATGAGTTGTTAATGTCATAGCATTATACTTTATTTTCCTACCAGTATGTAATTTACTTGTTTGTCTACTTTTAGATTGAAAGGTGCGAACAATAATGCCACAGGTTGATGTCCTACTATCCTATACTACTATTATAAATGCGAAAGGTTAAATGTTTGTGAATTTGGATGTTTGTAAGTCAATCACAACTTAACAGGTGAACAGATGTGGATTAAATGTGGCACACGGGTACACCATGATCTGTGGTTGGGCGTGTAAATAGCCCAACCACGAAACGAGCCAAGGGACTCGGTCGAGCAAAACCACCTATACGTTCCCTCTAGGCGAGCACAACGAAGGTATTGTTCTGCGTGAAAAAGTGTACCACCAGCCCGTAGTCCAAAATGGTAACTCGCGAGAGCGAAGAAAACCGGACGAAAGTATAAGAGATGAAAGTAATTTTTTTATAATGACAAGAAGAGATTTGAAAACGAAGAGAATTTAAAAATGATGTGACGTTTGCCTGCCCGTATCAAATCAACGGAGCACGCAAACGAGGCCGGCGGCCAAGGAGGTGATACGCCTAGCTCGCGCCAAGCAGGTTGGATAATCAATTCCACCCAGACCATGCCCACGCCGATAAGTCAACCTAGAGGAACACTAGGCGGCTCCACCAATCTGGATTAGGAAATAGGCTACTTTTTATCCTGGAAAATGCCTTTCACGCGGTCGGAGCCGCGAGCATAAGCTGTTTTTTAATAGCCCTGTATTATACACGTCCCACTGCTAAGCACTGGCTTCCTCTACTGAATGAGAGGGGTTAGTACTTAATCCACCACGCGAGTCTAATGCGGGTTGACAGACTCCACATACCTTCGCAATTCTTATGAAGAACTTCTCAGGTATACAAGTTTCCTCGCGATGTTTCTTTCATCTTTAAAGCAAGTTATAATTAACAAATAATACACACATAACTTAGAAAACTCAGAGGTGCATACTTGGGGTTGGTTTTGAACCTGCGACCTTCGTTTTGATAGTCTGTACCACTCCCCGCTGAGCTTACGCTGCTATCATAGGATAAGCTAGTATGTTTAAATAATAAGTGGAAGGACTACGCTGTAGACAGTTCTGTCAACAGAATGAATGGGCTAGCTCAAACGGGTAACACCACTGTCTCATAGAAAACCAACGTGAAATGGGATCTTGCTGTAACGATTTCAAATTTTTGTAACAAGCTCACGCCTATATCACCGAAGGGATAGGCAGAGGTGCGACTACTATGATCACATTTCGCTGATCTTATCTTCGTCCCATGATGGGACTTCAAGAGGGTAGGTCCCTCGTACGCGAGAGGACGTCTAGGTTAGTACGACCGCTTTATCTATTTCTGCCGCCTAGCAACAGTGTGTAAGCACTGTCGTGTTCCGGTTTGAAGCCAGTGTAATTACTGGCTATTCTGAGACTTAACATCTTATGTCTGGGGGTGATGAGCGCAGTCCAATGCCATGCAATGCTTTGTTATTCAAAGTTCTGTGAGGTGTTGCTTCTATTTATGGGCAGGCGCTTACCATCAGGCGAGCAACCGGCTCGGTTCGTCACTCAGGCTAATAAAAAAAATGAGATAAAGGGCCAACTTCTGGCCATACCGGGCACAAATTCCAATCCCTGACAATTTATGTGTGATTCTTTGAATCGAAAACTCAATCCCAAATTGTGATTGCCCGACCTGGTAATTGAACCCAGGACCTCACGGTTCTCAGCCTTAGTACTTACGCTGCCATTAGACCGGTTAGACTGGTACAGGCATTTGTGACAAACCCACTCTGGCACTTTGCTCAAAAGTTGGTTAAACCACCGTAAGCTTTTTGGAGTTTCTCCGCGACTTCGCGTAGCCTAGTGCCCATTGAGTTTGTTTCCCCGGGTTTTCTCAGGTTAGGTCGTTTTGGATTCGGTGGTAGTTTAAAAACGCGTGCCGTTTCGGTTATGCCCATGGTCCATAATGACCCCTTGCCCCTAGAATTCTTAATTTGTGTTTTTTTATCCTAGCTCGGCAAAATGACTGATGTTAAGTGCAGCACAATCCAAGAATACTGTCGACCAGCGACAGACGATGTGTCTATTGTAGGTCGAATATTGGACTTGTTGCATAATAAAAATATTTTTATTATGGAACAAGTACAATATTAAAAATAAACTGATTTAGTGTAATTGCCTAGTGTAATATGATACCTAAATATTGTGCGTTATTTTTGTACTCACTTGTCATAAGCGTTTTATTTCATTGGCTACATGATAAATAAACTATTTTATTCTTATTTTTATTCTATATTCGAGCTAAGAAAATATTAAAACAACTTGTTTAATTATACCATAGATAGAAGATGAGATTTCTGTTTAATGGTATTTTTAAGATTCCCATTATAGCATAGAATTACTAGAATTCTATTGTATGCATTATTTACTGATTCCTTATCTCACGATTCTATTGAAAAACAGTAACTGTTTGTTGATTGTGTAATAAGTCTAGGTTTTCCTTTAATACTATTAAAACCAGACTAATTACATACGCACTCACCCCAGTAATCCCCGAAGGGGTAGGCAGAGGTGTAACCAGTACACCCACATTCGCCGAGCGTATCTCCGTCCCCTATGTGATAGGGGGCGAGCCTATCGCCATACCGGGCACGCCATGTCGCCTTAAACGTTTTTTACAACAATACAAAAATGAAATAAAAAGAGGTCTGAAATACAAAGAATCTAATGTATACTACTAGACGGGCTATTTAGAAGTGAAATTGCGTCACATAACGCGGGAGTTTGACAGCTCACAGACAGGGAGCGCGAGAGGGGTTCTAGTTGAGAGTAAACGAGATTGATATTGAGTTACGTTCAATTGACCGCAACTTAGTATTAAAATTTCTATGTACCGCGCAGCTTGTCTAGTAGTATACATTAAAGTCTTTGACTACGGGGGATGAAATACTTATATCGTACACTATACATTGCTTAAATTTGATCACACGTTTTATAACACGTCGTATATGTATATTTAAAGTTGTTCGACCTTATGCGAAGTCAAGGTTCATCAAACTGCGTTGATCTCGAATCGCGCTAGACCCTGACATTGTCCGTATAGCTCCGTAATTTAATCGCTGATATATTAGCGTACATTAAGCATAGTGGAGTCACTCATAGCCAGATGCACTCTCTTAAGGATAAATGATTAGCGAGTCTAATCTCCTGGGCGCAGTACTCTCCTCTTGCTCAAAAAAATATACGCATAATGCGGCCGCATCCTCGAGTTTCTACACCCATCCCACTATTAGTAACAAAAGACGTTGAAATCAATCTGTACATCGGCAGTCTGACCCAAAATCCACTCGCGTATCCTTGAATCGATTCAGTTATCTCAAAACAAACAGTTCAATATTTATCCACTGATACCCTTTACGAGTGTATGACAAATATTGTGACAATGCCTTCCATAAGGAAATGCGGCCTCGCCATTTTATGTACTTCCATAAATATTTTAACCACAAATACTTTGAGGATTGCACATATTATGAATGCTTAGTTTAAAAGCCATTTAAAAGATATTTTTTAAATAAAGATTCTAAATTATACTTCTAATAGGTTCTTAACTAATTTAATGCTTGTGTTTAGTAAGTGACAGCAACACTATGACAATTCAGGATCCTCCGGATCATGCGCTGAAAAAGGCGCTAAGTTTTTTTCTAGAAAGTTTTGCATATGTCCTTCAAGTTGTAACATAGAAATGGAATTAGCCGTCGCAACTATCCAGACGGACTCTAATATATGAGTGACCTACCTAGTTTAATCCTTCTAACTTAGATTTTATGTGGTAGAGACATGCTGCAGACAGTCTTGTCGACAGCATGAATGGGCCGTCTCGACCGGGTTGTGACCACTGTCTCAGAGAAAACTGATGTAAAGTAGCGGTTTGCTGCTGCGTTTCGTACGCTGTGTGAGATATCCGGAGGTCCTACCTCTTTCCAATCCCTTAAATATAAGGGACATTTATTTATTTTCCTTTAAGGTAGGAAACGCAACAGAAAGCTGCTACTTTACGTCGGTTTTTTGTGAGACAGTGGTAACGACCCGGACGAGCCGGCCCATTCATGCTGTAGAAAAAAGTATCTAAAGCGTGGCTCTACCACTCGGATGATACAGGTGATAAGAGCTAGATTGTCGGCCTATGCTATAAAAAAATATTGATAATAATCACATTATTTTGTATTTCAGGTCCTGGTGGAGACAGAGAAGCTATAATTTTGCCAAAAACCCTCAAACACCTCACATTCACACTAATTGGGAAGGGAAACACGATGAATGCTAAAAAGACCAGATATACATACTACCAAATGAATATTCTCGCAAAAGATCCAGATATAGACTTCAAGAAGAAAACAGCCTTGTATGTTGGGGGCTTTTTGGACAGTCCCAACTTTGTCTTCGCGTCGGTGATGGGACCGACTTACAAGAAGTTAGGGTACAATGTTTTACTGCTGGATACTAATAAATTTACTGTTATGGAGTACCCTTTGTAAGTAAAAGTGATTGTTTATAAAATTTCTCATAGGTAATTATTATAATTATCAACCGACCAAAACAGAGAAGGTTCTCAATTCGCATATACTTCAAGGCGTCGCTCTTGCAGAGGTAATCAATCGAACAAACAATAAATTAATTCAAGTTTAAAAAATAAATATTATTATTTTTATAGTCCAATTTTCGTATGCTACGTTTTCCATTACATTTGAATATCGATTCTGATATCACATTAAAACGCCCAACAGGGTTTTTGTTGCATACTGTATTTTTTTTATTTATAACCCCACAGTAATTCCATTCTTAAGGGGACGAAATTAGGTAAGAAAGTTTCCAACTTCGTCATTTACCACCGATTTTTGATAATTTTTCACCGAGTTTTCCATTTTCCCTCATGCCCCTTCATCAGATCTTAACCATTATATGTGGCCATCCTCGATATAAACCCTATTTAATAAAAAGGATAATCAAAATCAGTTCCAGTCTGACGAAGATATCGCGTAACAGACGTAATAACAATACAGACGAATTAAGAACCTTCTTTTTTAGAATCGGTAAAAAATAAACTATATTTTATTGTAGGAAAATAATATGGAAAATAATGTAGTCAATGCAGTTGATATACTATGATCCCTAAAAAAGGGGATTGTAAAATTGATGTACAGAAAAACTTAAATTAGTTTATGTTACATCTCTTGTACAAATGAATGTTAACTGTTTTTACTATTAAATAAAAAAAAACATCTTTCCAGAAAACTGACTTTTAACCAAATTCAGAAAGAGAGGTTTTTATTTTATGAAAATATACTGTCTAAGAGAAAATTCTTCTACAATATCTAGACACACGTCACGACTCACCACGCGAGGCATTGGGCGTGTGTATTACCAATATTCATATTAATTGATTATTCTACTAATATAATGTTGTTGCATTATCCACGAACTTTCAAACCAATGATGCATCTTAGAAAACTATTTTATGTTTCAGAGCTGTACGCTACATGCGAACTGTGGGCAAACACGTCGCAGAAATGCTAGTAAACTTAACAATGGAGGGTTTGGATCCGAAAAAGCTCGAGCTCATCGGCCTGAGTCTAGGCGGGCAAACCATCAGCTTCATAGCCAAAAACTTCAAACGTTTGACTGGAGTGACTATCTCTAGAGTCACCGGCTTGGACCCAGCAGGTCCTTGCTTTAGAAATTTGGGCCCTGACGATAGATTGGATCAATCAGATGCCGACTTTGTTGACGTCATAAGCACTAATATCGATGGTTATGGAATTGCGGCTCCAATAGGCCATGTCAATTTCTATGTCAATGGAGGAGAATTCCAACCGGGAGATATAGTATGGATGCCTTGTAACGTTCTTTGCAGTCATATAAGGTCCTATACCATATGGCTAGCAGCCTTACAAAATCCAAACTCCTTTATAGCTATACAGTGTGACTCAGTACAACAAGCTAGAGATAAAAAATGTTTCGACAATAATCCGATGGTTACTAATGTTATGGGCTTAGAAACTGATCGAAATAAAACTGGTATATTCTATTTATCCACGCTAAATAACTTTCCATATTTCCTCGGCAAAAAAGGCTTGAAGAAAGAGAACGAATTCTTCTATGCGCATATGAAGGACATTATGGATAGTGATACGATGAAAATGTGAACGTAAAAAAGCACAGCGCGAGTAAAACTGATTATATTTTTGTACCGCGGAGCAATAATAATATTAGCCCTGTATTATATACTGTTCTGCTGCTGGACATGGGCCCCTTTACTAATGAGAGGCATTAGACCTCAATCCACCACGTTGGCCTAATGCCTTATGCGAACTTTCATGTATGTATGCAGGTTTTCACTAACGATGTTTTCTTTACCGTCAAAGCAATCGATAATAAAAAATTAATACACTCGTGACGCACCGGCGAGTAGCCGGTTGCGAAGCGTGAGGCCGTGGGTTCGATTCCCGCACCTTGACAAATGTTTGTCTGATCCACAAATATTTGTCTCGGGTCTGGGTGTTGTGGGACCGCAAGTTCCTCGTAGTTCTTGATACCCACGATACAGGTTTAACCTAGTGTGGGGTCAGGACTATGTGTGTGACTGTTAGGTGTATTTATTATTATTATTATTATTATTATTATTACAAAAGTCAGAGGTGTTTAAAATGATTATGGAGAAGTTTTTCATAATAATTTCTAAGGTATGTGATGTGTGCCAAACCATATTAGGCCAGCATGGTGGACTAAGACCTAACCCCTTTCATTCGTAGAGGAAGCCCGTGCCCAGCAGTGGGACAGTATAATACAAAGGTTAATATTTATTTTAATGTATAACTGATCTATGATGGATCATCATTATCGCTTTCCGTGTTTGTCAAGATAAACGAAGATATGATACTATGTCGTCTTGTCTTTTTGTAAAATAGAGAATGTATAAAATTTGATAGCTAATTAATTAATGAGTTCCTGCTGTTGATGTAAATGTTAAAAAATAAGAATTAAGAGCAAGAGTGGTAGAGCCACGCTGTAGACAATTTTGTCTACAGCATGAATGGGCCGGCTCGTCCGAGTCGTTACCACTGTCTCACAGAAAACCGACGTAAAGTAGCAGCTTGCTGCTGCGTTTCGTACGGTGAGTGAGATATCCGGAGGCCCAAATCCCCCTCCCCTTCCCAATCCCTTATTATCCCTTTCCTTTAAGGTCGGCAACGCGCCCATAAATCTTTTGTATTGTGGGCGTACATGGGCGGTGGAGATCGCTTACCATCAGGTGACCCACTTGCTCGTTTGCCAGCCTATACTATAAAAAAAAAAAATTAAACCGGTGCAGTGTAATATTAAAGTATCGCCATCTATTAACTAGTATTGAAACTAACGTTAAGTATTGTAGATATGTAGGATCATTAGTTTCTAATATGACTACTAGATAGAGGTAAACCAGAATAAATGTGAAAAGTAAAAAGTTTTTAATTTGTATGTGTAATTTTCAACACGTGCGTATAGTGTGACAATATTAATTTTGTATGTTGCGGTGGCAAGGTAAGAAGTAATTTTTTTCTTTTTTATAGCATAGGCCGGCAAACGAGCAAGTGGGTCACCTAATGGTAAGCGATCTCCACCGCCCATGTACGCACAGAATACTAAAAAAATTATGGGTGCGTTGCCGACCTTAAAGGAAAGGGATAATTAAGGGATTGGGAAGGGGAGGGGTTTGGGCCTCCGGATATATCACTCACCGTACGAAACGCAGCAGCAAGCTGCTACTGTACGCCGGTTTTCTGTGAGACAGTGGTATCAACTCGGACGACCCGGCCCCTTAAAAAATGTAAAGAATAATCAGTCAAAATAGGGTCGCCCCTTTTAATATCAAATACCGTCAAAACTATGGTACGAGAAAGCGGGCCCCGGCATTAAGCCGTTAGCCAGGATAACACGAGGAGGAAAGAAAGAAAATATATGTCAAAATATTAACACGACCAATGAGAATTTGACAACAGCGCCACTCACCTCGCCTCATTATCGCCTACTTAAAGTTTTATAAATGTGTTGTCGATATGAGACCTTGAGGTCACTTCCTTTGAAAGACTTGATGCACCGGTAGTATTGAATCTAGAAAAAATGACATTTCAATCAATCAATCATCATTTTTGAGTGGTAGAGCCACGCTGTAGACACTTTTGTCTACAGCATGAATGGGCCGGCTCGTCCGGGTCGTTACCACTGTCTCACAGAAAACCGGCGTAAAGTAACAGCTTGCTGCTGCGTTTCGTACGTTGAGTGAGAAATCCGGAGGACCAAACCCCTTCTCCTTCCCAATACCTTAATTATCCCTTTCCCTTAGGGTCGGCAACGCACCCATATTTTTTTTTGGTATTATGGGTGTACATGGGTGGTGGAGATCACTTACCATTAGGGGACCCACTTGCTCGTATGCCGGCTTATGCTATAAAAATAAATAAATCAATCATCAATTATTTATCTATTAATAATTCTCTAATCTAATCTATTAGTAAGTGTGAAACTTTGTATACTATTTTTGAGAGAGTGTTGTTTACATCGTCAAGAACAGATTGATGTCTGTTTACTTTTAATATTAAAGAAGTATCATCGCCTCTGTGACGCAGTTGTAATGCGTATGCGTTAAGACTGAGGCTGACGTTGAGGTCTCGGGTTCGATCTCCGGATCGGGTAAAAGTGATACTGGATTTTTCTATTACGAAATTCTTAGTATCAGCCCGAAGTATGGAAATGTGCCCGGTATGGCCATAGGCTCGCCCCCTAGCACATCATGGGACATATATACGCTCGGCGAAATGTGGGTTTACTGGTTACACCTCTGCCTACCCCTTCGGGGATTACAGGTGTGAGTGTGTATTTATGTATATGTAAGTATCATCTGCAAACAACACTCACGCACTCACAATTGTCCCTTATGTAATAAGGTAAGTCATAATGTTCTTTAAACAATATGTAACAAAAACCCTGTTGGGCGTTTTAACTGTAATATCAGAATCGATATTCAAACTTAATGAAATAACTCGCATACGAAATGAGACTATAAAAATAATCATATTTTTTTATAATTTAATTATTTTACTGTTTGTGAACCGTATTTCTATTGATTACCTCTGTAAGAGCGATGACTCGGAGCCAGAGCGAGATAGCAAGTTGCGGCGTTTACGTGCATCTAACGCACCGCACCGTTTGCGCGCCTGTCTACGTCAGTACGTCACATCAGTCAGCTGTTCATCACTTTTCAGATGTGAATATTTTTTAAAAAATATTTTCGTTTTTCTAAGCTACCTGTGTAAGGATAATATCTCGCTTCTGTTTTTTATTTGCTTAATTTAACTATTTTTTTATGATCCAGATTGAAGGACATTAAATCCCGTGAAATTACTGAACATTATGAACATCTCGAGTTTATGTGTGCAGTGCAGTGCCACACAGTAGTTTTAACTCAAAGCTTTGAGTGATTTATCTATTTATGGGCAGGCACTTATCATCAGGAGAGTGACATTTTCGTCATATCGTTTCTCGAATAACCCCTATAGCTACGTCAACTCAATTAAAATCCCGAGACGATCAGCAGGCCAACCATGAGTTTGTCTCGTAAAATATTTGTATGACAAAATTTAGTTCCTCACGTATCCGCTAGAGGCGCCACTGAGTTTTTCATATAAATATCTTACGTTGTCGCTAGCGATTTTACCGAGACAAACTCATGGTTGAGGCACAGGTATTTTTCGGCCTGGAAATCGAACCTAGGGTATAACCAGTTTCGCAGGTCAGCAGTAGGCCTAGTCAATAGTTTGCTAAAACGATGAAAGTTTTCGTTTTCCTTCTTATGTCGAGTATGAGTAGCCACTCTTGGAAACTAAGATGAATAAAAATTTATAATATAGTAAATTTTATTTAATATTAGTCGAATATGAAATTACTTTTCAAGCGATTCTTTCCTTTATTACCGTATGAATTACTAGTTTAATAATAATAAATAAATAATAAATACACCCAACAGTCACACACATAGTCCTGACCCCACACTAGTTAAACCTGTGTCGTGGGTATCAGGAACTACGAGGGACTTGCGGTCTCACAACACCCAGACCCGAGACCAATATTTGTGGTTCACACAAACATTTGTCTCAGTGTGGGAATCGAACCCACGGCCTCTCGCTTCGCTGCCGGCTACTCGCCCGCTGCGCCACGGAGGCTGTTGAGTTTGACACTTCGACGGAAGTAATTTTACACGAATTCGAAAACTGTGAACGTATTTGTAACTCGTACTAGGCCTACTGTATCTCTATTACTAGACAAATGTGGAATATTACTCTGTATGCTAATTATGACCTGTTATATCATATAACGAGTTTACTATTACAACCTACCGTAAAGCAGGAGGTATTTTTAATAGTACGTAATGATAATATTATAATTTATTATAATGTTTTTGCTTCCGTGTTCACTGTTTATATCTAAGGATTATGTTTGTGAGATGCTACCAAAGCGATCAATTATAAAGCCTTTTATAATAGTGATTTCTTAGGTTTACGCGAATATTACACATTGCGATAAAATCCGTATAAACTAGTTTTATTTCAATGCCTTTTATAATAATAAATACACCCAACAGTCATACATATAGTCCTGACCCCACAGTAGGTAAACCTGTATCGTGGGTATCAGGAACTACGAAGGTCGGAAGGTCGGTCGAAGTCTTCTTCTTGGCGGCGATCACGGACCTGGCAATACTTCTCTGTTTTTATCGGTTGGCAACGTTGCGCGTGCTCTCTGTAGGCCTATTAAGAGTTACAAATACGTTCACACTTTATATGTGATGTATTTAGAGGAAATGAAAACTTTCATCGTTTTACAAAACTATTAAAACTTGTACTAGGCCTACTGTTATGGATAATTGTTGTCGTTTTCAGATGAGTATAGCGCGTAGAGGACCTAGCTCTCTTTTCTGCTACCAGATCTTGGAATACTAGTCTTTCCTCGGAGTTTTCGTTCCTGTGATGTGGCGGAAGAGTCTAGGTGTGGAGGTTCACAATCCCTGAAATATCCCTTTACGATCGGCAACACGTCCATGTTTCTTACGATATTGTGAGCGTTCATAGGTGGTGGAGATTACCATCAAATCCTTTTGCTAATGTGCCGGCCTATGCTATAAAAAAGAGTGGAATTGTGAGACACCCATAATTTGCCTAGCATCCCTTTTTTCCCTTTTAACGGACGAGGCAATGGCGAAACTTGGTTCCCATTACGGGTTTCATCAAAATCGGTTCAGTGATTTAGGTGTGAAAGCGTAACAAACAAATAGATTTTTTTTTCATAAAAAGTATCCTATGTTACTTCTTATACCCGCAAGAATAAGTGTACAAAGTTACATGATGATCGGTTAAGTAGTTTTCGCGTGGGGGTTAGACGGCGGGTTGTCCCATATAATACCAAATACTGTCAAATCAGACTGCCTCGGTGGCGTAGTTGTAATGCGTATGCGTTACGACTGAAAATGACGCTGAGGTCTCGGGTTCAATTCCCGGGTTGGGTAAAATGATATTGGGGTTTTCTATCATGAAATGCTTAGTATCAACCCGGAGTCCGGAATTGTGCCCGATATGGTGATAGGCTCGCCCCCTATCATCTCATGGGACGGAGTTACGTTCGGCGAAATGTGGGTGTACTGGTTACAGGCCTGTCTACCCCTTCGGGGATTACAGGCGTGAGTGCGTATGTATGTATGTACCGTCAAATCTATGGTACGAGAAGGCGGACCCTGGCATAAAGCAGGGGTTACACAAAGCAGAAAGAAGACCTAGGGAACCCTGATGTTCTATGACTTAATGCTTACTTTGTCGGATTTATAACACTCGATCAAAACAAACATTGAATATAATTTTATGCCAATGCCGGGGTCAACTATATCATTTTATAGTTTAAACTGTTCAGGTAAACATACTTTAAAGTACGCATTCGTAAGCTGACGACGTCTTTAGGCCAATTTACTAAAATCATATCTGATTTTTAGAATAGTTCGTGTTTTGAAAAATGACCATTTTGCTTATGATAAGCTTATTTACTACTTGGCAGTTATTACTTGCCAGTAATGTGCTCTCCGAAGACAAAAGATACATAGACGGGTTGTCGGTGGGATATCTTTCTGATTGTAAGTATTACGTGGTGTTCGCCTTACTTCATTACCATACCTTTGCACCATTGTAACATTTCATCTAAATAATCATCATAATAAAAATCCACAGGTCCAGGTTCAACTAAAGAAGCGAGAATAGCTAACAAAAGCTTAAAACACTTACAAATCGGTGTTTTGGGCCACGGAAATTTCTTAACAGCAAAGAAAACTATTTACAACTACCACCAAATGAAAAAATTGGCTGCGAATACTAATTTTAATAAGAAAATCTTTATGTACATGCCTGGATATATAGACAATATCAATATTCCTCTTTCATCTCTCATGGGAGTTCCTTATAAGAAACTGGGTTATGATGTATGGATTCTAGAATATTCCCAATTTTCCCTCTGGCCTTATCCTATGTGAGTATATTTTTAGTAATGACGCCCGGTTTCTAAAAGGCTGATCAATGTTATATTATCTAATCAAATGTCAAATCTCATGCCAAGTTGAAATTGTGTTGCTAGAAGCGTGATCAACACCTTTGACTTGACACACATGTTAGTTAACATAACATTCAAATTAATATGAAAAATTGTATGTCAAACGGTACTAAAGAGAGATCAAATAATATTTTTTTTTTCACTAAATAACGTTTCAGCAACTCGAATTGATTTTACAGCGATCAAATAAAAGTTCTGTTAGTTGAATGTTGATTGCATCAGCCTTTCAGAAACCGAGTTTTTTTTAAATCAGGGGTTAGCAAACGGGCAAGATAGACATGTGATAATAAGTGATCTTAATTGCCCATAACATAAACATAAATATAAAAAATAATAATTTGTGGTATACTAGATATGAAATGTCATATTCAGTGGTGGAGTATAAGGCGATGCATAAGACCGTGAGTTCGATCCCTGCAAGGAGACAAATGTTTGTGTGATCCACAAAAATTTGTTTCTGATCTGGGTGTTGTTGGACCGCAAATTCCTTGTAATTCCTGATACCTATGATACAGGTTTACCTAGTGTGGGGCAGGACTATGTGTGTGACTGTTGGGTGTATTTATTTGGCATGAAATATGAGCACCTAGCGATTGGGTCATTTCAGCCCCTTTTTGAATGACTTACCTGAATATTCAGCATAACTACCTACTCAGTTTTATATTTTATAGTATTCGTTTACAGAGCCGTCCGCCTTCTTCGGCCAGTAGGCCAACGAGTCGCCGAAATGCTGGCGACGCTTACGAAATATGGCCTCAATCCGAAAAACTTCCATCTCGGCGGCATCAGTCACGGAGGCCAAGGCATTAGCTTCATAGCAAAGAATTACCGTCGTCTCACTGGAATGAACATTTCACACCTAACAAGCTTAGATCCGAGTGGACCTTGCTTTAGAAACTTAGGACCAGACCAGAGATTAGACATATCTGACGCTGACTTTGTAGAAGTGGTACATACTAACATCAAAAATTACGGTATAGCAGATCGCATGGGGCACGTCGACTTTTATGTAAATGGTGGGGATTACCAACTTGCTGATATACCCACTTTCCCCTGCGTTGGTATGTGCAGTCACGCCAAAAGTTTTCTTTACTGGATATCTGCTCTGAATAATCCAAAATCATTCATAGCTATGCAGTGTGATTCAATACAAGACGCTAGAGACATGAACTGTTATGATAGGAAGCCATTTGTCACAAATTATTTGGGAGAGTTTGTAAATAAAAGTAGGCACGGTATATTCTTGCTGTCTACAACATATGAATACCCTTATTATATGGGTAAGCAAGGATTAAAGAAAGAAAATAACATTAACGATAAAGTAATATCGAACTTAAATAGTGAAGATGTGTTAATATTATGATTGATGTGTTTATATCAAATTAATATCACATACATATGATTGGTGCATCGGTAGGAATCACAGGGTTCTGGAATTTGGATTTGGATAGTCCAATCACTAATCCAGATTATCCTGGCATTTTTTTTATTATTGTAAGGCCGACAAACGAGCAAGTGGGTCACCTGATGGTAAGTGAACACCACCGCCCATGTACGCCCACAATACCAAAAGAGTCATGGGCGCGTTGCCTACCTTAAAGGAAAGGGATAATTAAGGGATTGGGAAGGGGAGGGGATTTAGGCCTCCGGATATCCCACTCACCGTACGAAACGCAACAGCAAGCTGCTACTTTACGTCGGTTTTCTGTGAGACAGTGGCAACGAGCCGGACGAGCCGGCCATTCATGCTATAGACGAAATTGTCTACAGCGTGGCTCTACCACTCGTTTTACCCAATACTAGCCTGAGGTGTCTAATTGTTCAAAATAAGTTATTACAAGTTAAAAACTTCAATTAAAACCAACTTACTCTATTCCAAATCCTGGAAATTAGAAGCTTTTCAGTATTTAAATGTTATTATGAAAGACTTTATAAAATTTACTAGTGCTGCCATCTCTTAAAATTAGTCGGTACTATAACACATAAGCAGCATGTCGAATCCTTGCTTCGCGTGGTTGTAATACAAATCTGTTTTATTTTCGGGTATTATTTCTAGATGGCGGGAGTGTTGAAATAAAAAGTTTACCATATTTTTTTATGTTTTTTTGTACTAATTTATTGGCGAATGCTACCTTTGTAATGATGACATACAATTTAAAAAATATATAATGTTCATGAATTTCGTGGCATAGTGGGCGAATGAGTGGCTGTGAAACTCACCGAGACAAATGTTTGCTTGATCCACAAATATTTGTTTTGGCTCCCAGTTTATGGAACCGCAAACCCCTCGTAGTTCCTCATATCCATGATATATGATCTCCTAGTATGGCGTCTGGACTATGTGTGTGTCTATTGGGTGTACTTACAGTAGCCATTACTTTAAAATACATACATACGCACTCACGCCTGTAATCCCCAAAGGGGTAGGCAGAGGTGTTATACCTCTGTACACCCACATTTTGGCGAGCGTATATCAGTATCAGCCCAGTGTCTGGAATTTGTGCCCGGTATGGCGATAGGTTCGCCCCCTATCACATCATGGGACGGAGATACGCTCGGCGAAATGTGGGTGTACTGGTTACAGAGGTGCCTACCCCTTGGGGGATTACAGGCGTGAGTGCGTATGTATGTATTTTCCTTTTTTACGGCATTGTGGAATATGGCTATATGTTATTAAATTGACAATTTTACTGAAAGCTGTCCATACTGGCTGTTAATTTCTAAACTCTTCCTTTATCTGATACTCCTCGCTAAAAGCTGATCCGCAAGCCCATAGGTTGTGTTTACTCAATATATGAGAACAAACACAATAGCTTCATTTACTAAACATAATTATTCGCGCCGCATCCATTTAGGGTAAACCCAAATACCACTAAGGTCAAATAGCGTTGAATTAAAAATGCATTGAAATCTGCAAGCAGCTGTTTACCTGACCATCTATTGTTCATAAAGGCCCGCTCATTTTTTGGGTATTATGTCAATACTTGGATAACCAACTTGAAGGGTTAACCCTTCCGGTTCGTGGTATACCGTAATTTCTTTGTAACGAATTCATTCCAATTCGCACTTTATTTCAACACGAACAGAGTCGATTTCACAATATAGATTTATAAATGATACAATTCATAATGTAATGAAGGATTTTCAATTCTATTTTTAATGCTGTACTGTTGCTTTTTGAATATAAAAAAGTGGTAATATTTTTTCAATTTTGGATTTGGCTAGGGTCAGCAAGAGCCTCGGACAAAAGATTGTTGGGGTCTATTGGTTGTTTTTTTCCGGAATTTAACGGACACCTGGTTCTGATTTGTATGCAATTATTTCACTGACCTTAAAGGGACCCTTGAGCTTAGCATATTTAAACATGTATATTGTTTTATTTTTATTTTTATAATAACTAGCTGTAGCGTGAAATGCTTTGTTAACATTTCGAAAAGTTTTTATAGGACCAACTACCGTTGATAAAATTTTATCAACTGAATTTTGTACTCAATTAATCTTTAATACAGCGACATCGATTTTTATATAACACAACTAAGCACAAACCGCTCTCAACTGATTTATTATTGGATTCCTATTTTTCAAATATTCGAATAATACCAAAACGCATAATTTTAATCCTACTAAAATTTCTTGAATAAAAATTATAAAACTTAATACGCCACATTTCTAGCGCAATAAGCCTTTAAAAACAAGAAATTACCTATATTGAAATTGACAGCCTTCGTGGCGTAGCGGGCGAGTAGCCGGCTGCGAAGCGAGAGGCCGAGGGTTCGATTCCCGCACCGAGACAAATATTTGTGTGATCCACAAAAATTTGGTTCGGGTCTGGGTGTTGTGGGACCGCAAGTCCCTCGTAGTTCCTGATACCCACGATACAGGCTTACCTAGTGTGGGGTCACTATGTGTGTGACTGTTGGGTGTATTTATTTATTTAATTGAATTATAACCAAAATAGCTTCAGATAAGAAATTAATGGGACACTTGTCCTCGTCTATTTTTACGATAATCGATAATATAATAATATATTTGCCAGTTTAGTGTATAGTGAAGGCAACAAAAACTGTATTTTAACACGTAGTTAATAATAATTACTAAAGATAGTGATGTTTTAATATCCGCCGAGTTATGACAGTTATTAACACCCGGTTTCTGAAAGGCTGATCAAATCAACATTCAACTAACAGAACTTTGATTTGACATCGCTGTTAATTAATCAATTCGAGTTGCTGAAACTTTATTTAGTGAATCATTTAATAATATTTGATGTCTCTTTAGTACCGTTTGACATACGCTTTTTCATATAAATTTGAAAGTAATGTTAACTAACGTGTGCGTCAAATTAAGGTGCTGACCACACTTCTAGCAACCCAATTTCAACTTGACATGAGGTTTGACATTTATTTGGTTAATTTTACTTTGATCAGCCTTCAGATCAGCGTTAGTCTCCTTCTTTTAATATACATTTACGCCTGTTATCCCCGAAGAGGAAGGCAAAGGTGCAACCAGTAGGGACATACATTACATTACGTACATTTACATAACACATTATACATAGTACCTACATTACAGTATGTACGTTTCGCCGAGCTTATTTTCGTCAGATGGTATGAACAGGGAACGAACCTATCGCCATACCGGGCACAACTCCAGACTTCGGGCTGATAAGCATTTCGTGAAAAAAACCCAATATCACTTTTACCCGACCCGGGGATCAAAACAGAGACTTTAGAAAAGTCGTAACGCATACGCATTACAACTGCACTCTTGGCACTCTTTTTTGCCTAGAATTATACTAGCGTAATGCCAGGGTCCACCTTCCACTCATGATTTGATGGTGGATTTGGTATGCAGGGCGCTGTCGGACCCCCACAACCTTCAACGAGAACCATGTTTCGCCATTGACTTATCCATTAATAAGCAGAGTTTACCACGTGCAGGTGAGGTTGGCTTTGGGCCTAAAATGTTGCCACATTTACAGTCCATTTAGTATACACTGTTATTAAACACATAAGTAATGTGAATGTGTTTTAAAAATGAAATCAGAGGGGCTAGCACGAATAACTTGCGAGAACGTATTCGTATCGAAAAGTCAAAAGTGTTTAAAGCTTCATACAAATGCTAGCGTTCTCGATTCGAATACTTATTCGTAAGTTGTTCGTGCTCGCCTCTTTGTAGTTAATATATGTAGGTATATTTTAAAACATTTGGTCTAGATAAATAGATAGAATATTCTTTTTTACACCCCAAATAACAAAGGATCATACAATAAGGGTGATACAATGGGCGGTCTTATCGCAAACGGTGATTTCTTCCAGATAACCATAACCCAATCTAGATGATGCCAAGAAAACCACAGATAATAAGTTTTTGTGATTTTAAAGTCGTAGAGCCATACTGTTGACAGTTTTGTCTATAGCAGGAATGGACCAGTTCAACCGGGTTTACTTATTTATTTATTTAAACTTTATTTGGACAACAAAACAGATTACAATCGAAAGTAACATAACATAACAAGGTGGTAGGTCCCTCGTTTGCGAGAGACCGGCTGGGTTGGTACCACCGCTTTGTCTATTTCTGCCGCCAAACAACTGTGTGTAAGCACTGTTGTGTTCCGGTGTGAAGGACATTGAAGCCAGTGTAATTACTGGGCATTATGAGACTTAACACTTTATGTCTCGGGGTGACGAGTGCAGTCCAGTGTCATGCAGTGCTTTATTTAAAGTTCTGTGTGGCGTTGCTTCCGTTTATGAGCAGGCGTGGCGCTTACCATCAGGCGAGCGACCTGCTCGTCTCGTCATTCAATCTAATAAAAAAAAAAATAAAAAAAAAATCTCTACATACATAGTACACAGTTTTATACTAGATTGTAATCCTAATTATGTTGACACATCACAATAATAATAATTAATAGTTATAAACATTTATACAGTTATAAATTGTAGGTAAGTGCCTACAAAGAAAAACATAAAACTATGCAGGAATCAAACGCAGAAATCGCACGCTTTTAATAGATAAGTAAGTTGTATTATAAAACAGGCGATGTGGGAGATAAGTGTGATGTAAGTATATTTATGACTGAACAGTTGAAAGTACTTTGCTTTGGCGTATGTATGTCCAGATTAGGATATTTTACAGATACTTTACTATTAAAAATAAAGATAATTCATTATAAAGGCGGCACATCCGTGTAAGAGGATTATAATAGGATGTATTGTTCTTACATATT
Source organism: Mimas tiliae (assembly GCA_905332985.1). Classification (NCBI taxonomy): domain Eukaryota; kingdom Metazoa; phylum Arthropoda; class Insecta; order Lepidoptera; family Sphingidae; genus Mimas; species Mimas tiliae. Next base: position 3,549,047 of record HG995249.1, read on the forward strand.
TGTAAGTTAAACGTTCTTATTGGTTTTCGACGGTTGTACTTTGTGTTGAAATTAACCAAGCTTAGTAGGTACGGTGCGTCAAGTTTGTCATGGAGCAATTTGTATAAATGTAAAAGGTGCAACAGCACCTCGTTGTACAACAGAAACTCGTCGTAAGCAACAGCTTACGACGAGTTTCAACTGGGGTTATTTTAAATTTTTGTTAATCTTTCCTTGTAGCTACTGAGATTTCGACCCTAACCATACTAGTAGCTAAGTCTTCTATAGTATAGTATATAGTCTAAGTATCTTTAGGCACTTTTTTGGACACTTTCAATTTTTTCGGAATGGACAATGTAACACGGAAACCAAATAATACATACATCTCCAAAATAATTTGGACTAGGCTATAATATAAAGTAAGAAAGGGTTGTTACCATTGTTTCACAAAACCGACGTGAATTAGCAGCCTGCTGTTGCTGCTGATTCCATTCGGATATTAAAACTATTATCGGACACAAAGAGGCGGATAATATTGGAACACCTCTTACATCAAAGAGGCAGGTGAGCTCCGCTGTACTATTAGATTAATAATCCCTTATGGAAACCGAATGCAAAAACTTCAGCCTACTAGTGTTACTCCTATGAATATAGTTTTAATTGTAAATTATTGTAAAGTGCATACCTTATAAATAAATGTTCCAATTAGTCAAACCCAGATGAATTACAGCAGACACGTTTAGACTACGGTGTATATGTTGCTCTATAAAAAATATCGAGATTTGCCCGCAGCTTCGCCTGTGTAAATATTGTCAATAGTCTAAAGAAACATACATACATACGCACTCACGTCTGTAATCCCCGAAGGGGTAGGCAGAGGTGTAACCAGTACACCCACATCTCGCCGAGCGTAACTCTGTCCCATACTGTGAAAGGGCGCGAGCCTATCGCCATACCGGGCACAAATTCCAGACTCCGGGCTGATACTGAGCATTTCGTAATAGAAACACCCAATACCACTTTACCCGACCCGGGGATCGAACCCGAGACCTCAGCGTTAGCTTAATGTTAACGCGTACGCATTACAACTGCGCCACCGAGGCCGTCTAAAGAAGTGATTCCTAAAGTGGTTTCGGTAGAAAATTCACTAGGGTATACCGCGAATTTGATACATTTGTCACTAACTTGTGCCGAATGTCGGATCGGATTCAAAAAATATCCGACCACATTGAAGATGAACTCATACACGGATGAAATGTTTCTGATATGTTTGCTCATTTCATGTAAGGTAATGATCATTTACTGTCGGGTTCCTTAAAATGTTGAGTGTTCCGGAGCTTTAAAAGTTTGGGAACCGCTACACTGGTTTAAAGGACTGTGGTCTACATAACAAATAAGTACAACCAATATTTTACAAAATACAAAAGATACAATATTCCCTATTGAATGAATATGATTATGAATTGAAAACATCAGAAAAAATAACGATACACCCAACAGTTACACACATAGTCCTGACCTCACACTAGGTTAACCTGTATTGTGGGTATCAGGAACTACGAATGACTTGCGATCCCACAACACCCAGACCTGAAACAAATATTTGTGGATCACACAAATATTTGTCTCGGTGCGGGAATTGAATCGCTTCGCAGCCGGCTACTGGCTTGCTGCGCCACGGAGGCTGTCAAAGGAAGAATAAATAGATCAGCAAATTTTCTTTTTTTTTTTTTTTACTGTCTGGATAGCAGACGAATAAACGGGCCACCTGATGGTAAGTAGTCACCGCCGCCCATAGACTTCTGCAATGCCAGGGCACAGCAAAGCCTCTGCCTACCGTCGAAGGATTACTCTTTTTAAACCTCGTTTAAATAAGGACATGTCATAGTGCTCAGGGAACACTGCTGCAGGGAGTAATTTGCATGCTGTAATTTTACATGTCTTGCTATGTGTGTGCGTGAGCTTGTAATTATTTAGCTTGTTATGTCATTGTAATTGGAGTCTATACAAAGACATCACGCACACATGTCAAGATGTGCACGTATGACTTGAGATACCTACTTTGGGAAGCCAAAAGTTTAGTAATTCTTAATCGGTTCTAAGAAATTAATGTTGGTGGATGATTACAATACTTCAGTTAAATACTTCAATGTTTACTACTCGATCGGTTGCGCGGTACATAGAAATAGGAGTAAAAAAATTGCGCACTAAGTTACGGTCAATTCGCCACAACTCAGTTTAATATACACGGTATAAGTCTTTGACTGTAGAGACACTTTCACATCGTTACCACATCGCAACATTTTTATCTATATAATAAAGTGTTCTCAAACTGGTTCAGTTAAACAATTTAGAGCAAATTACATATTGCGGATAGTAGTATTCGGACCGCATACAAATGATGTACCAAGAAAGAAATACACTATCACTAACAGCTGCCTTTTAAAGTTATATAATGCTGTATTCTGACATCCAATATTTTATAACAGTCAAACACCCGGTTTCTGAAAGGCTGCTTAAATCAACATTCAGTTAACAGAACTTTGAGTTGACATCGCTGTCAAATCAATTCGAGTTGCTGAAACGTTATTTAGTGAAAAAAATATTAATATTTGATCTCTCTTTAGTACCGTTTGACATACGATTTATCATATCAATTTGAAAGTTATGTTAGCTAACATGTGTGTCAAATCATAGGTGTTGATCACGCTTCTAGCAACTCAATTTCGACTTGACATGAGATTTTACATTTGATTAGTTAATTTAACATTGATCAGCCTTTCAGAAACCGGACGAAAGACTCGGAAACTTAAGCTCACGCCTGTATCTCCGAAAGGTTAGGCGGAGGTGCAACTAGTACACCTACTACTAAAAATTACAAAAAATCCTTATACACTCCAAAACCATGGGAACCTCCCTTAGGAATATTCAAATCCAGGTTTTTTATGACATAAGCCGGCAAACGAGCAAGTGGGTCACCTGCTGGTAAGTGATCTCCACCGCCCATGTACGCCCACAATACCAAAAGAATTATGGATGCGTTGCCGACCTTAAAGGAAAGGGATAATTAAGGAATTAGGGAGGGGAGGGGGTTTGGACCTCCGGATATCTCACTCACCGTACGAAACGCAGCAGTAGACATAAATAAAAAATAAATAAGTAAATAAACAGTCACACACATAGTGCTGACCCCACACTAGGTTAACCTGTATCGTGGGTATCAGGAACTACGAGGGACTTGCGGTCCCACAACACCCAGACCCGAAACAAATATTTGTGGATTAGACAAACATTTGTCTCGGTGTGGGAATCGAAACCACGGCCTCAGGCTTCGTAGCCGGCTACTCGCCCACTGCGCCACGGAGGCTGTCAAATTTATACATGTTTATATAAATATATAAACTTTCAATCTCATAAAGGCGTCGTAGTGTTGTCATCAGTTTGAGAGGCTACGAGGCACAATATATAGCAGGGTTATGTGGAGGATGCTCCAGGGAAGTCTTTCTGCGCACTTAGCTCCATTATTCATGGGGTGGTAGATTCCCTGCCAAAAAGAAACAAACCATACAGGGTGTCTGTGTAGGATAACTGAATGGTTTTGACGGTTTATATTTTTTTATATACTTTAGGCAAAGGTATTGATTGCATTCTTCGTTAGCGTTAAGCTCTCAAAACATAGTTTCTAGTATAACAAAATAAATTACAAATGTAAAATGTGTTTTCCTAAGAAATATTGTGAAATCGGAAAGGTTACTATATTAGCTGGTGATTTATATATTTGCCTTAACATTATAAGTCTTAGAAGTCCGAGGTGTATGCTCTTGGACTGGTTTCCAACCTGCGACATCTTCACAGTCTGTCCCACTCCCCGCTATTTGCCTTCTCTTTATTATGGTAAAAAATGAACTATTTCTAAGCACCTACCTAAATCTTTACTAAATAAATCTTAAATCCTATCTTATTCCTTTTTGTCTCATGCAGAGGCCAAATAAAAGTCTTTTTCTTTCTTTCTACTTGCACATCCATGATTATTTACCATTTATTAAATTCAATTATTTATTGACTGCCTCGGTGGCGCAGTTGTTATGCGTACGCGTTACGATTGAGGCCAACTCTGAGGTCTCGGGTTCGATCCCCGGGTCGGGTAAAGTCGTATTGGGTTTTTCTATCACGAAATGCTCAGTATCAGCCCGGAGTCTGGAATTTGTGTCCGGTATGGCGATAGCCTCACCCCTATCACATAAGGGACGGAGATACGCTCGGCGAAGTGTGGGTGTACTGGTTACACCTCTGCCAACCCCTTCGGGGATTACAGGCGTGAGTACGTATGAGTGCGTATTTACCATTTATAGAACTCACCTGTGTATACAAAAAGTATCAAAACCTTTCCATCCTATTATACAATCCCGTTAATAAGGAAAAGAGTATACGAGGTACACAAGGGATCTTGCGCGTGGGGAGACGTGGGGCACACTCAAATTTTCTTTTTCGGTGAGCTTTTGACATAATCAAGCCTGAGGTTTTATTTATAACTGGATATTTGATACCATGTGCCAATGTGCCTAAAGCGTGGAATTTTAAAACTTTGTGTAGCTCTAGAACCATTTATTGAAGGTATTGTTGATAATGACTGCCTCGGTGGCGCAGTTGTAAAGCGTAAGCGTTACGATTGAGGTCAACGCTGAGGTCTCGGGTTCGATCCCCGGGTCGGGTAAAGTGGTATTGGGTTTTTCTATTACGATATGCTCAGTATCAGCCCGGAGTCTGGAATTTGTGCCCGGTATGGCGATAGGCTCGCCCCCTATCACATAAGGTACGGATATACGCTCGGCGAAATGTGGGTGTACTGGTAACACCTCTGCCTACCCCTTCGGGGATTACAGGCGTGAGTGCGTATGTATGTATTGTTGATGGTATGATGAGAAATGATGATACCTTATAAACTTGTTTTATATATATAGCATAGGCCAGCAAACGAACAAGTGGATCATCAGGGGAATGAGCACAACTTACGAATTAGCATTCGAATCCAGAACGACGTTTTGATACGAATACGTTCTGGCAAGTTAGTGGTGGCCCCTCTGATGGTAACTGATCTCCACGGTATATGTTCGCCCACAATACCAGAAGATTCATGGGTGCGTTACCGACCTTAAAGGAATAATTCAGGGATTGTGAAGGGGAGGGGGATTTGGGCCTCCGGATATCTCAGTCATCGTACGAAACGCCATTACCATCAAGCGAGCGATCTGCTCTATTTGTCATTCAAGCTAATAAATAATACTAGTAGGTATACAGTAATTTATCAAGCCATCTTTCTTTCCTTTAAGGTCGGCAACGCGCCCAAGATCCTTTTAGTATTGTGGGCGTATATGGGCGGTGGAGATCACTTACCATTAGGTGACCCACTTGCTCGTTTGCCGGCCTATGATATATAAGAAAAAACAACAAAAAATAACAGTTAAAATAACCTTGCCACGGCTTGTCTATGTTAAATGAACCATATTTAATTATAAGGGTATAGTAAAATCTGGCAGCCGCGCCGGTCAATAGTACCTTCGGCGTATTTCAAGTGGAAAAATCTTTAAGAACCTCGACAAAGTTCACCTTTTTGGAAACATGATTGTCTCTTTTCTTGTTTATTTAGGCGTTATTAATTTGGTGTTATATTTTAAGTGTCCTTTGTGGGTCTTGGACAAGATTTGTTTCGCCGTTCCCATTTTTAGACAAACTCAAATAAAGGTGCCTCGGTGGCGCAGTTGTAACGCGTATGCGTTCCGACTGTTGTGCTGAGAGAGCCAGAGCCCAGCCAAGCCGCTGCCTAGCGTTCATGTATTTTACAAGGTGGTAGGTCCGTCGTATACGAGAGTCCGGCTGAGTGGGTACCACCGCTTTGTCTATTTCGGCCGCCAAGCAATAGTGTGTAAGCACTGTGTGTTCCGGTTTGAAATATATTGAAGCCAGTGGAATTACTGGGTATTATGAGACTTAACACGTTATGTCTCGGGGTGACGAGCGCAGTCCAGTGTCATGCAGTGATTTGTTATTTAAAGTTCTGTGTGGCGTTACTTCTGTGTATGAGCTGGCGTGGCGCTTACCATCAGGCGAGCGACCCGAGCGATAAAATATAAAATAAAAATGTATGTTTGAGTGAGTGGTATTTTGTTTTTATTTAAATGACAACAATGATTTATTTATATAATTCTGTCAAAGCTTTCTTCAGTGTGCGATTTGTCTATAGCTTCTACCAAAGATTTTTTTTATCAAAATAATGTGAAACCCGGTTTGGTCTAGCGCTTAGAATAATGAAAAATAGCAGAAACCTTATATAACGAGACGAGAAGTTTTCTCGTCTGATGGTAAGCGCCATAAACAGAAGCAACGCGACAAAGAACTTTGAATTACAAAGCACTGCATGGCACTGGACTGCGCTCGTCACCCTGACACATAAATTGTCAAGTCTCACAATGCCCAGTAATCTCACTGGCTTCAATGTCAAACAACATAACACTGCTTATAAACTGTAGCTACACAAGCAGTAATAGACAAATCGGTGGTGCCAAGCCAGACGGCCTCTCGAATAGGAAGGGCCTATCACCTTATTATATTGATAGAATTAAAAATATCGCGCGCTACTCCATAGTTTTTTTCAGTCTTTTTGTGATCTATTTGTGGGATATCTACGCTTGCTTTGTTGAATCTAGGTATGAATATATTGTAGATTGCCAAACAAGATGTTGTATACAAATAATAAGTATACAAATAGAACAGCAACGTTACAGGGCGAAGGAAACAAATAACATATACATACGCACTCACGCCTGTAATCCCCGAAGGGGTAGGCAGAGGTGTAACTAGTACCTACTCCCACATTTCACCGAGCGTATCTCCGTCCCACGATGTGATAGAGGGCGAGCCTATCGCCATACCGGGCACAAATTCCAGACTTCGGGTTGATACTGAGCATTTCGCAATAGAAAAACCCAATACCTACCACTTTACCCGACCCGGGGATCGAACCCGAGACCTCAGCGTCAGCTCAATCGTAACGCGTACGCATTACAACTGTGCCACCAAGGCAGTCAATAATAGTAAATATACCCTGTTGGGTGTTTTTATCTAGTGTGGGCCACACAGATAGTCCTAACCCACACTAGGTTAAACTGTATCATGGGTATCGGGAACGAGAATTACGATCACACAACACCCAGATCCAGTACCAATATTTGTAGAACACACAAATATTTATCTCGCTGCAGGGATCAAACCCGCGGCCTCTCGTTTAACATCCAGCTACTAGCCCACTGCGCCATGTAGGCTGATACATTCACCATAGGACCAGTAAGAGCAGTCGAGCATCTATGGCTATATTGTCTTAAGAACATTGTAGGTTTTTTTTTTTATGGTATAGGCCGGCAAACGAGCAAGTGGGTCACCTGATGGTAAGCGATCTCCACCGCCCACAATACAAAAGCATTATGGGCGCGTTGCCGACCTTAAAGGAAAGGGATAATAAGGGATTGGGAAGGGGAGGGGGATATGGGCTCCAGATATCTCACTCACCGTACGAAACGCAGCAGCAAGCTGCTACTTTACGCCGGTTTTCTGTGAGACAGTGGTAACGACACGGACGAGCCGGCCCATTCATGCTGTGGACAAAACTGCATGCTGTCTACAGCGTGGCTCTACTACTCGTAAAGTATTTGACATATGCCACAATTGCTTGCGTAAAGCACCATACTTCATTTATTTTATACCTACACCACGACCACTTAATATACCGCCCCTCAACATCAAATTAAATTCTAGACACAAAAAACGCCAATAATTAAACACTGTTAATTCAACCGGCGATAAAATGCGAAAATTCTTCAAAAACACGCGACGGACTAAAAAATAACCTACGGAATACGTACCACCCTAAAAGCACACCCCCGTTTTTATTTATTCGCGTAATATCGGATAAATCGATGACATTCAATGTACTGTTGGGGAAGAGGGCGAGGGGCGCATGCGCGACTAAAATGGCGTCCGAAAAAAGCATAGAAATAAGAGAAAGAAGTCGACTGCGCTCCCCCGCGGCCCGTTTACAAAGAAAGCTTGGGGTACGGTGCGGGGGCGTGAACTAGTTATGACGCTCGGGTTGGATTGTGTTTAATTTTTTAATATATATCAAGACTAACAATATTATATAAATACATCATATATACATTTACATTAGGTTAGAATTCAAATAATTTTGGCTAAGGCTTTCTATGTGGTTGAGGGTAATAATAAGGAATAACCCAGACAGTCATTCATAAATTCCCGATACCACCTAAGGTACAAGTATTGTATCGTGGATATCACTAACTACAACTTACAAAAGGCTTACTTAATTCTGGCAATACCCAGTCTCAAGAAAAACATATTTATCTCGGTGTAGGGATCGAACCCGCAGCCTCTCGTTCGACAACTAGCTACTCGGCTTTAGTATATATTTGGGCTTTGTGGATAAAGCACTGTTTATCATGACAGCCCGTTAATAATAATAATACTATTCTCGTGTTATACACGTCCCACTGCTGGGCACGGACCTCCTCCGCTGAGCTATCACTGCTTATTCCGTTCATAGTTAATAAACTATGAAAGAACATAGTAAACGTTTTATTATTTTATTCATGTCTATGGTGAACTGGCAAAGTTGCCCATGAGCCAGTTATTGTCACCTGCAACGATCATCGCCTTAAGCTCTTAGTTCACCTGGCTGATTTCACTATAAACATATTGTGCAAGTTTGTTTACGCTAACTCCTAAATAATAACCTAAATTGCAAAATAAAGTAATATGAACCGACAAAAAATGCACTTAAAATCAACATAAATTGTCTATAAAATTATAAACAGTAAATATTACTTAAAACGCACATATTTAATTACTTAACGCCACTTACCTCATCATTTAAATATTCAAAAAATATATTATTTATATAACAACATTTAAAAAAAAGATTGTGTGGTTTTATGAAACCACGGTAAAAGTGAAACTTTTTTTTCACATTATAGACATTTAACTAAACATTTTTGGAATAATATTACATTAAACACTAACAAAAACAAACAAAATAGCGTGCGAACTATAGACGCCGCCATATTGGCCTTGGCTGCTCTGGCGAGCGCGTTTCACTTTATCCCTACTCCGCGGCCGACCGTCACGCGACATGCAAGACACAGGCCAAAAATTTTGAGACGATCTAATAAAAGTTTCAGTTTAAAAATATAATAATTTATTACCACAACCCAGTATAAAAATATTTTTTCATCCGAATATAAAACAAATAAAAAAAAAATCTCATAGCTATAACATCATAAACAAAAATACGAAGTTCAAAACGAATTCAAATTATAAAAATTCGTCGTTGCTCCTGAACCGTACCGCGCGGCACAGGGGTGTGTCTTCCCTCCGGCCGCCGCCCCTGAGGGCGAACCGTGCCCCGTTCAACTGAGGGTTAGCTACAACCCTTAACGAATGTCAGAATAGTTGAATGAACTATGATTTTGGGTTCAATTATCGGTTGGAGAATTTTAATATTTTAAACACTATTTAGTAATTAATATTGTTTTTGGTATTCCTATTTACGCAGGACATCATATTGTAACTAAACTAAACACTTACACTAATTTGATAAATCATCTTTTGTTACACTAATAAAAAGTACATTAAGCTAATAACTAAATAATAGAATATTTAAGCCCACTTACACGACAATCCTAAATCAAAAACTTTGCAGTAAACTTATTTACTTTATGTCAAATTATACGATTTGACGTTTCTTAAACTGGTTTAGTGGCGTTAGTGTCAAAACTACTCTTAGTTTTAAGTCTAAGTTATACATTGACACAGTATTTTTAAATAATGATAACATTATTTAAGAACTGAGCTTTCATTTTATATAAGTAATGATTTTCTTTTTGTGGATCTGAGTTCCGTAATCCTAAATCATCATAAAATTTACGCAAATCCTCGGTAATTCATAAAAACCTATATTAAGTTTATTTATACTGTCTGCAAAGGTTTATTGGAAAATATATATCTAACTATACTATAATTAGTTTGTTTCTTTACTCGTAATTTCAGGGTTACGAACGCAGCTTGTTACTGTTGAATGATCTGAAGCTTTGTGACGAACTCAAAAGGAGTCAAACGTTGTAAATAATTCAGTTTCCGAAGTCTTCGATCTGCGACGTATTTATGTATGACCCGAGGTATAAAAAAAATACTAAAAAATATTTACCTATGTCTATTCATTCAATTTCTATAATCAATTAATTCTAGCTATTTTAAAAAGAAGTTTAAAACGTGATATTTTTATCACGTTAATAGCCGAATAATAATTGTATTATAATAAATATTGTGTGCAAGTTTTGGCAAATTTCAACTCGAGCGAGTACTGTCCATGTTTCAAATAGGCGCTCACAGACAGAAACGCAATGTCACATCCATCTTTCTATCACGATAAGGCAAAACGGAAGAATTTGCCCATAACTTTTATCCCGGTATGTCAAAATGAATACGAGTATACATAGACCAAACTAACTGTGAATTGAAGAGCGTCGCTCTGTTCGCTCTAGTAGTGCCATTTTACGAATAATTATTCATTATGAGGGTTATAGCACACATATTTCACATTAGATTCGTTTATTTTTAGCCTAATTCAAAAAATTATAAAAGGATTACAGGATATCAAATAAAATATGCCTTCAACAACAGCATCGTCATTTCTTTAAAATAATATCATCAGGATATCTATGAACAGTGAAATTGTATGTCCATATTCCGAAACCTAGAATCCACTAACTCCGTAGTTAACTAAACCACTAAAACATCTACTATAGCCACTAGATCACAAAATTGACACACTAGCGACGGGTCCAACCGACTCCCACTCACCAAATCTAGGGATAATTGCACTATTGGGAACACTGCCTGTAGTTCCATTTTCTGCCACTTCACAATTAAATTGGCACATTTGTAAAGCAGACTGTCGTGTATCTGAAAATGATAAAGAAGGGAAGAGTCGTCGCCAGTCGGTTGCATTCGATATGAGCATACGGACTGACAAATAGCCGATTTCAGTAAACTACCATAAACCGACCATGTTCTACACAAATAAGCTTTTCATAGTAGTCTGGCAAATGAGCAAGTGAGTCACCTGATGGTAAGTCACCCATGAATTCCTGACATCCACAATTCCTGAGGTACCATGGATGTGTTGCTTAAAGCAAAGGGATAATTAAGCGACTGGGAAGGGGAAGGGGATTTGGGGCTCCTGATATCTCACTTACCGTACGAAATGCAACAGCAAGCTGCTTCTTCATGCCGGTTTTCTGTAAGACAGTTGTAACAACGTGGTCGTGCCGGCTAGCTATTCATGCTGTAGACAAAATTGCCTACGACAGCCTCCATAGCGCAGTGGGCGAGTAGCCGGCTGCGAAGCGAGAGGACGTCGGTTCGATTCCCACACCGAGACAAATATTTATTCTGGGTCAAGATGTTGTGGGACTGCAACTCCCTCGTAGTTCCTGATACCCACGGCAAAGGTTAACCTAGTGAGTGGTCAGGACTATGTGTAAGATTGTTGGTTGTATTTACCTATTTATTTATATTAACCCCAACTACGTTCTCTCCTATTATAATTTTACTTCTCCTCTTTACTTTAATCGTACATTGTTTAAACAGTGGAAAAAGTGATTGTTCTTTTGTACTTACAATGTGAGTTGGCGTAGTATTTATCACACGATTTGTCTGTATGTAAAACATACGCATTCACGCCTGTAATCCCCGAAGGGGTAGGCAGAGGTGTAGCCAGTACACCCACATTTCGCCAAGCGTATCTCCGTCCCACGATGTGATAGGGGGCGAGCCTATCGCCATACCAGGCACAAATTCCAGACTCCGGGCTGATACTGAGCATTTTGTAATAGAAAAACCCAATACCACTTTACCCGACCCGGGGATCGAACCCGAGACCTCAGCGCTAGCCTCAATCGTAACGCGTACGCATTACAACTGCGCCACCGAGGCAGTCGTAAAAGTGAATTTAAAATAGAGCTTTCACTAAAATCTACAGTACAACGGTTCTAGTACTATTTGTTATCGATTGCGTGAGAAGGAAAAGTAATATTAACTATTTACGGGTAAAAAGATAAAATAAAAAGCCGACAAACGTGGATATACGTATGGTAAAAATATAAATAAAAAATTAAATAGCTTAATTAAGATGGTTAGTTACACGAAATACCAAAAACCATTTTAGTAATCTAGGTAGGTACAATTTATAATACTTTTTTATTTAAGACCAAATAATTCTATACACGCTTGTAGTCGACGAAGGGGTAAGCAGAGGTGTCACTAGTACACCCACATTTTGCCGAGCTTATTTTCGTCACATGATAGGGGGCGAGCCTATAGCCATACCGGGCACAATTCCTGACTCTGAGTTGAACTAAGCATTTCGTGACAAAAAATCTACTATCACTTTTACCCGACTCGGGGATCGAACCCAAGACCTCAGCATAGCATTAGTTACGCGAACACGTTAGAACTGCGCCACTGAGATAGTCCTCGTAAAATATCTCTGTAATAAATGTTCAAAGGTAATAAAATTCCCCGAAAACATGACATAATAATTATTTAGAATCAATTTCTACCCAAAGACTTTAAAATATAATACTAGACAAGCTGCGCGGTCCATAGAAATTGTACCACTAAATTGCGGTTAATTGACTGTTACTCAATATTACCATTTCGCTTACTCTCAACTAGAACTCTAATCGCGCTCCCTGTTTGTGAGCTGTCAAACTCCCGCGTTATGTGACGCAATTTTACTTCCAAACAGCCTGTCTAGTACCTAGTATACATTAAAGTCTGCTTCTATCCGCTAATAATTACTATACATATTTGACGAACTAGACCACTAGTCAACAAGAAAATACGCCACCGAAAAAAAAACCTACAAAAGCCATCCAATTAGCTTACATATACTAGTGAAACCGAAGTGAAACAAGACCTCGCAACACTTTTTCACTAGCGCGATGGGGTGCAGGGGTTGGGGGTGGCAAGAACGTAAAAATAGAGGGTACAAAGAGCCACCGACGCCATCTTTGCGGGCGTCAACGTCCGACGCGCGCCGATTTTTTTGATGAAGTGTCCGTGAATTTTGACAGGTATTTTTGTGAGTAGATTATTATGAGTAGATGAGTAGTGTTTAAAATTTTAGCTATCTACTTAATATGTATGGTTATTTTTTTTAATACACTTGTGTCTACAGCACGAATTGGCCGGCTAGTCCGGGTTGTTACCACTGCCTCATAGAAAACCGGCGCAACCGACCTTAAAGAAAAGGGTTATTTAAGGGATTGGGAAAGGGAAGGGGATTTGGGCCTCCGGATATCTTAGTCACCGTCACAGCAAGCTGCTATTTTACGTCGGTTTTCTGTGAGACAGTGGTAATGACGACGAGCCGGCCTATTTGTGCTGTAGACAATACTGTCTCTGTCTCTACTACTCAAAAAAGAATTGTATTAATTGTATTGTGCTCCGGTTTGGCAATAGGTTCACCCCTTAAAAAATCATAGGATGGAAATAAGATCAGCGAAATATGGGTGTACTGGTGACACCTCTTCATACCCCTTCGGGGATTACAGGCATGAGCTCGTGTGTTATTATACATTTTTTAATATTCTATAACCATTTTAAAAATAATAATCCTCCAATGAGGAGACCCTGCAGGACCCATTTTTCCGGTGGTCAGGATGTCAGAATCAAGATCCTCCTCGCAATGGAATACAGGGCCTATATTATTCAATAGATAGATAGATAGAATACTTCTTATTGCACACCAAATAAAGTAGGTAGAATATAAAAGGATCATACAATATGGGTGATACAATCGCGCAAATGGCGATTTCTTCCAGACAACCTTTCTCAATTGTTATTATAAGATTCTTTGAGCTCCGTAGCGCAGTGGGCGAGTAGCCGGCTGCGAGGCGAGAGGCCGTTGGTTCGATTCTCACACCGAGACAAACGTTTGTGTGATCTACAAATATTGGTCTCGGGTCCGGGTGTTGTGGGTCCGCAAGTCCCTCGTAGTTCTCATAGGCTTGTAGTTTTTACGATCGGCCACCTACCTAACGTTAACCCCTCTGGGGAGCCGATATACTCTATGAAAAATATACATACATACGCACTCACGCCTTTAATCCCCGAAGGGGTAGGCAGAGGTGTAACCAGTACACCCACATTTCGCTGAGCGTATTTCCGTCCCTAATGTGATAGGGGGCGAGCCTATCGCCATACCGGGCACAAATTCCAGACTCCGGGCTGATACTGAGCATTTTCGTAATAGAAAAACCCAATAACACTTTACCCGACCCGGGAATCGAACCCGTGACCTCAGCGCTGACCTCAATCGTAACGCGTACACATTACAACTGCGCCACCGAGGCAGTCTATAAAATATAGTTTATGTATAGAAATTCTGCATGAGGCCGTACTATTTGAAAAACGTAATAAATCCATTATGGGTGTAAATGCGAGTTTCTTTACTATTGTATATTCTTCCAACACAATTAGATCGTAGATTATAATTATTTACAACACCATCAGTTTATTGCCGGCCATTCACTCAGTGGTTTCCGTTTTTTCTATGTGAATTAATACAGAGTTGTTTAAGGCCCGTGGGCGGAAGGAAAAACCATTGAAGTATTGTAAAATATTGGGCCCGTAACTACTGATTGCGGGTCTGTTAAATGGAAACAAATGCGGAGGAACTAAATTATATCACAATTTACTGTCGACAAAGATAGATAGGAAACCACAGAAAGCAAAGCTTTCCATAATCACAAAATTATCGAAATTAAATACACCCAACAGTCACACATATAGTCCTGACCTCACATTAGGTTAAACTGTATCGTGGGTATTAGAAACTTGCAGTCCCACAACACCCAGACCATAAACAAATATTTGTGGATTAGACAAATATTTGTCTCGATGTGGGAATCGAACCCACGGCCTCTCGCTTCGCAGCTGGCTACTCGCCCACTGCGCCACAGAGGTTGTCAAACAATTAAAAATTGAATATTGCTAGGCATATCACTTGCGTGCTTAACATGTCGTCTGGCCCCCACAACCTACACCTAATAAAAAGGAAAATAGTCATAAATAGTCATTGTCAAACTTCACGTTTAAGTCATAGGACGTTTACTTGTCACCGCTTTGTCAATTTCTGCAGCCAAACAGCAGTGTGTAAAAATCATACAACACCAACATAGTGTGTGTTGTGTTCTGGTTTGAAGGACGTTGAAGCCAGTGAAATTACTGGCCATTATGAGATTTAACACCTTATATCTCAGGGTGACGAGCGCAGTTTAATGGCAGTGCAGTAAGTACTTCTTAATTCGAAGTTCAGATTGGTGTTGCTTTTGTTTATGAGCAGGCGTCACGCTTACCATCAGGCGAGCGACCTGCTTGTCTCGTTATCTAAACCTAATAAAAAGAAAAAAAAATCGCATACAATTAGTTATTATTTTACAATACTGTACAGAACCTTCCGCACAACACAAGTAACAAATAATTGGTCATTTTCAAATGAATTAATAGGACATGGTCACGTTAGCAGCAGGCGTGGTTGTGGTACCATCGTACCACCTCTACCACCGTGGCACCATCATTGGTCACTTATTGGCTCACCACTGCGTGTGGGCGGTGCGATTTCTTGCACGATAGCGCTAATTTCCATTTTTTTACATTTTACTCTGACGTAAAGATTGATATCTTTATTTGTTCGTTTATTTTAAAAGGATTTTTGTTTTGATTGATGAGCGGTGACCATCTGTTGTGACCACCTTTGCTTGAAATTAATATATTTTCTATAATATTGGTGCATTTTGATTTGTTGGTAATTTAAACAATTAGTTAATAATTAATTGGGGTAATTTAGACAATTAGTTATGATATAAGAGCAGTATTTCAATTACGAAAATGACCATCGTAATACATATTCTTTTTTTAAAACATAGGTCAGCAAAGGAGCAAGTGGGTCACCTGGTGGTAAGTGATCTCCACCGCCCATGTATGCCTACAATACCAAAAGAGTCATGGGCGCGTTGCCGACCTTAAAGGAAAGGGATAATTAAGGCATTGGAAAGGGGAGGGTATTTGGGCCTCCGGATATCTTACTCGCTGTACGAAACGCAGCAGCAAGCTGCTACGACTACTTTCTGTGAGACAGTGGTAACGACCCGGACGAGCCGGCCCATTCATGCTGTAGACAACACTGTCTACAGCGTGGCTCTAGCACTTATCAGTGACTAAAATCCATCGATGCCGAACCGCCTATAACGTTATTTACTTACATCTATAAATACATACCCCTATTGACAAGCACACAAACCCCAACAAATCAATATCCATTATCATGTACCAATGGAATACGAAAAATCAAAAAGTTGGGGTGACGGACAAAAAATTTGAGGGTGGGGAACGTACCCCAGGGGTATTGTTTTCATCATTTTTTGCGCGCGGCCCCATCTAATCACAATGACTGCTATGTCTTTATATATTTATTTATGGCTTTGTCTGGATGAGGGTGACTGGCCCAATGGCTTTTTTCGAACGTTCAATAAATTGTTAGTAAATGATTGATTATATACCCCATGTATTGGTTTGATTGGATATTGACAGTTTATATCGACCAATTGAGAATATAGTTATTAAATTTTTCTTATTAGCTTGAGTGACGAAACGAGCAGGTCGCTCGTCTGATGTAAGCACCACTGCGGATCCTGGCATTGAGCCGGGATAACGCCAAACAGAAAGAAGTAAGAACAAAACATAGATAGCGAGCCTATCATCATACTAGGCACAAATTACCATCCCTGATAATTCACGTGTATTTTTGAATTGGATAAAATTCAACAATTTCGTTTGCCCAAACTAGGTGTCGATCTCAGGATCTCATCAGTTTTATTAAGTATACTGCCACTAAACCAACGAGACAGGCTTCACGTTTAAGTTGATTTAATATTTTATGTACATAAAATACTTTAGTTATATTGCTCATAAAACTTTTCGTACAAGAAAATATAAGTTACTTATTACGCTAAGGGGTATAAGATTTGAACATTATTACTGCATTTTTATGAGAATTCCTTCATTTAACTGTAAAGATTGTAATCATACTTAAACATATTATATTACTTGCTAAGTGTTGGCCGTGAATTCGCTTACTTGATGAAGTTTTTTGGATTCTTTCTTTGGAGGTACATTTTAGAATTCGCTTACTTGAAGTATTTTGAATTGTTTCTCTTGGAGGTACATTTTAAGATATTCGACCTATACAAAAGACCGCGACGCTCGACTGTTTTCTTACAAAGCTGACGTCGCGTCGTGTCGTGTGTCTTACTCACATAGCACCTTACCTCAAAGTCTACTATGAGAAGAAATCTATCGCAATGATAGGAGTTTGAAACCTTGTTAAGATTTATCAAATCTTTAGTACCTTCAGATCTGAGAACGTTATGACCTGTTTAAGTTCCTCGCTAATGTTAAGATCAATATTTAGGCCACTTCCAAGGCTTTAAACCTTATACAGCCCAACTTGGGCATTTCACACCAAAATCTTTCCGTAAAGACCTGAACCAAAAACAGCAATTCAGTAAAGACAAAGATGTTTGACATCATTAAACATCAATAAATAGTTTATACCTCAAATTCGGTAAGATAAGAAGCAACAAACACTTTTTGCTCGCGGCGTAGCCTGGGTTGAATGCCCTTTTTCGGGACTTATGCTTATAAGCTTATATTCTAATCCAGATCATAGTCCACCTATATGCCTAATTTCATATAAATTCGGTCAGCCGTTAATACGTAATTGTTTAACAAACATCCAAATTCATAAATTCACAATCATCCAAACTTTCACCTTTATAATGGTTGGAGGATATAATGATATGATGTGATGAGATTTGATCTTTGGCTTTATGGCTTTCTCTTCGTTTTATTCAATAGTTAATCATTGTCATATTGGTAACGAGAGTTTTAATTGCAATCATCATTATCAAGTATGTGTGAATAAATTATGGACATCAATTTCACACAAATCACTTAAAAAAATGGAATGTATTTTATTTTTTCATCATCATCACATATTATTATTATTACCAGTCCGCGTTTTTATAGCAGAGTTTAGAAAAGGAGCAAACATGTAATCTGTTAGTAATTGGTAGGTTATCTCCACTACTTATGAACACCCACCCGTAATACCAGAAGGACCATGGATCCTAGCCTTAAGGAAAGCACTGGGACTTAGGACTCGCAAGAAGAATTTGGGCCTCCGGAAATCTCAATAACTTCCATCCAAAGACTTTAATGTATACTACTAGACAAGCTGCGTGGTACATAGAAATTGCTCCACTAAGTTACGGCCAATTGACCATATCTCAATATTACCAGCTCGCTTACTCTCAACCAAAACTCCTCTCGCACTCTCTGTCTGTCATCTGTCTAACCTCCGCATTATGTGACGCAATTTTACTAAACAGCCCGTCTAGTAGTGTACATTTAAGTCTTTGCTTCCATCCATATTATATATATTTACAACAAGGCATAATATAATGAAGCTCTAAAAACTTGGCTTAACATTTCTAGTAACCGGCTTTAAACGCCTCTTTCTTTGCTAGTTTCCTAAGCGAGGATTTTTTCTAATCAATTAGCTCTAAAATACAAGACCACAAATCAAATCAAATCCAATAATTTACTAAGCAATTAGGCTGCCAAGTGCACTTTTACACGTTAAGTTTTGAATCTACCGGTGCTTTGGAAATGCTCACTGGTCTGAGAAGGAGCACTAAGAAACTCAGCCGTGGGTTTTTTGTATTTTTTCATATATTTTGAAATACAAAACATACATAATTTACGTAATCAGTAATGCATTCATTAAAAAACAATCAATTTAGGATTTATACACATGTCCATTCAGAGGATCTAAGCAAACCAGTTAATTGTCACAATATATAAATTATTAATATTTATATTACAATCGGCGAGTCTTTTTCTTGAACATCCTTTTTATCTCCTCACAAAAGAGGGGAGTTTTAATTTTGATCCATGTATATCTGTACCATTGTAGTGCATTAACCAATGCACTGATTTGAATGCGGTATATTTTATCAGTATGCTGGGTTAATCGATTTGGTCTTTAGCTACGTTTGAACAAAATCTCTTGTTTAATTGATTTCAAGGGTTTATAGCAGTTAGCTTAGACATCACTAAATTAGCCATCAGAATAACTGTGGATAATTTCACCAAGCCAAGAAACCTTTCATAGATGAACACAGAAATTATTTTTCAATTGCAATTCAACTCCAAGAATTAATTAACGTACCCGTGCGATATTACCGCTTCATACGTAATGCAAGTCGGACTGGTTCAAAACAATCCTGGCTCAATAAACTTGAGCCATGAAGAAAAAAGCCCCCTCAACGACTGCTTGAAAATAAACTATACTGAGGTTATGAGAGGTTCCGTGCGCTTCGAAAGTTCGCAAATGGATTAATTTCTTAAGGTTCGTAGTTTTATATTGTTGGGTTTGCTGAGATGTTTAACTGGGATTTTTGTCTAGTTTCTGACTTCATTTGCGTTGAAGTTTTTTCAGATTAAAAGTTGTTTTCCCATACAAACTTCCTCATCCCTTTTCTCACTTAGGGATGAAAAACCTAAAAAAAATTGTTAGTGGCTATGGTAGAATAGAGCATTCGCTGTCAGAGTTGATGTGTGTCTTTATATGGTGGGTTCATATGATTCGATTTTACTTGATCAACTTCAAAATCACATGAAATTTGAACCAACTGAACAGACTTTCAGACGAAATTGATGAGCAAAAACCTTACAGCTTCTATCTGAACCTGACAATTTCTGTTATTTCTATGTTTAAAAGAAGTCTAACAACTCTTTGTGGACACACACACAGCTACAGTCATCTAGTATTTGTTTTTATTACTTGTTGCTTAAAGCAGAATTCAGTAGCGAAAGACTGATTCTAAATAAGTAAGTACATAATTATTTTAAAAGTTTCTTTAAAGGGCAGAGTTTAAACAAATTGATGATGATGATGAAACATAATAAGTATCATGCATTTTAACAATGTTAGTATGTTTGTTATCCTTAGCAATCAGACGCTCCCTTTACCTTCTACAGAATAATTCTTTAATATCTTAAAATGCCATAAGAGACCAAGAATAGTGTTTCATTCCAAGGGAACCCCGACAGAAGTTCAAGTTCAGACAACCGGTTGTAATGCCACTACCCGTGGCCCTAGCGGTAATGCACTTGATGTAATAAAACATGTGGTATTACATGCGCGCTGTGCTTATCTTTGTGTTAGTATAGAATATTGATGTTTAAATCGTTGTCTATTACTACCAAGAGAGGATCTTTCTTTTTGATAACTAGAGTATATTCGCTTCCCAATTGTTAAGTAGTTATTATATTAGCAATCATTTTCGTATATGTATTACTTACCTTGTATTTGCACATCTTTCTGTGTACGTAATTTGTTTGTATATAGACAAAAATAATAGGTGTGCCGGTCACTACTGACAGAAACACAGGATGGCAATTGACGAGTCACTGACACACGAAACTGCTAATTTACAAACTCACGCATACATAGCAAGATATTCTTTTTTATTAGTTTGAGTGACGAACAAGCACGTTGCTCGCCTCATGGTAAGCGACACGCCTGCCCATAAAGTACTGCATGGCATTGGACTGCGCTCGTCACCCAGAGACATAAGATGTTAAGTCTCATAATGCTCAGTAATTTCACTGGCTTCAATGTCCTTCAAACCGAAACACAGTGCTTACACAATGCTGTTTGGCGGCAGAAATAGACAAAACGATGGTACCAACCCAGACGGCCTCTCGCATACCCCTCGTATGCGAACCTACCACCTTGTGAAAATATAACAATATCTACACTATTAAATCACGAACAGAATTGTTATTTTTAAATCCCAATAGTATGTTAATCATATTTTTTTAGAGACGAGCAAAGCGTTTATTACATTGGCTTGAACACCAATACCTAATGCGATCAAATTATTAGTTCGTAGTTAGTTAAAATTGTAATCATATTCTTATAAAAGAATCAATCACATTAAAGATAAAACTAATAAATCACAGTCAAATTAAAACGAAAAGGTTGCTATTCAAAAATACACTCAGTAATAGACCAAAGAGTATTATTATACTATGTAATAGACTGCCTATTGATCGATTATATTTGAGTTTGGCTCGTGCCAACAAAAAACCACTTTTATCGATCCCTATTGACGCCTTTTTACTATAGAGCTAATCGATTTTACAATGGCTCAGGTAGAAAAAATTATATTGATCCCTCAATCTATCGTAACATGACACATTTTTGGAACCTTTTTTATCCCATTTTTTTCAACTTGATCCGACGTGTGAACCGAATTATAATTATGTTTTTATTTCTTTTTATAGCAAAGGGTTAGTTTTTATTCAGCCACTTAACTCTGTACGGTAGATGTATTTCGTATTTAAATATTTGTAGTGTTGGCATTTGAGTTTAGCTTTTTTAAGATATTTTTTCTAGAAAAAAGAACGTGTGAATCTTCTCGGCTTTGGTAAACAGTGATGGAATGAAGTTTACGCAATTTTTTTTTTTTTTTTCCTGATACTTGTAAATGTAAATTATATTCACGTCTTTATGTTTTTTTTATATACTAGACAAATATAAACAATTGTTTTTGAGCGATCTCATGGGTTTCTCTCCTTATTTTTTTTACTCCAAGTTACTGTGAAAAGGGCTTTAAAAATCTTTCTACATTCCACGCAGATTGAATATTATAACGGATACTGTTAGACGGTGCAATAGTTTTACCATTTTAGTTTTCAAAAGTGAGTTTCTCATTCCTTCTTAGATTTAAATACATCTGATCATATCGTTTATGGAGAATAAACGAACGTATCCATGCTTAATACAAATTAAATATTATGTTCAATTCTAACCTTAAAGATTACTTATCATTTTAGTTATAATAATTGCCCATACCAATGTAGGACACTATTCAGAAAACACGTTGTATGAAAATGAACGTATTTTTGACAAAAATTCTAAATATAACAGTGTTACACTTGGAATATGTACACTTAATTGGAATTAAGTAATAGTATTATGTTTGAATAAGGCCTTTGATTGCCTCAATGAAACTGGTTAGTGAAAAAGTTTGAATATGCAAAACGAATTAATGAAATTAAATAAAAGTGTTTTGGCGGGAATTCTAACGGGTATTCTAATCTTCTCCTAATTCTAACTATTCGATTCTTTTTTCCTAAACTAGTTTAAAATGGAGTTTATTGTATAAAAGTGGCACGAGTTTGTGCAATACACATCAATCTTTATGAACAGTGCATGTAATCCTAGATCCGAGTTAATTTAGGCGATATACATTGGAGCGTGTTGACCCTTGTTCATTCGATTAGCTTGGAGAAAATCGGCTATTCAATATCGTACTGGAAAGAATTGATACCAAAGCTCCGACAAAACCTTAAAATTGGCCAATCCAGTGATTTACCGTTCTTGTGAACATTTGAAAATATATTATTAACTTGTGATTGGCAAAATGCATAATAGTGCGAAGCCATAAATAAACAAAAGAAGAATAATATGTTTATATCGGTTTATAAAGTAGATAACGTTTTATTATGACAAAGAAAATATAAAGGAAGACTTGATTCTATTTTTATCATATCTGTTGATAAATTATTTTTAGTACTGTATACCCACTATGGAGTATAAGTGGGCCTCCAACATCTTAGGCCTAAAGACAACCTCACGTGCACTTGCAACACTTTGTTGTTAATGGACGAGACAATGGCGAAATTTGCTTCCCGTTGTGGGCTGTGGAGGTTAGACGGCGGATCGCACCATAAATACCGTCAAATCCATGAGAAGGCAGAACCTGGCTTTAAGCTGGGATAATGCCAGGCAGAAAAAAGATTATATAATCACTATATAATACTAAAAATCCTGGACTGAATTACTCCATTCCTACAATTTATATAAGAGTAGCTTTTGTTCGGGACTCCGCCCACATGAATTACCTTTTACCAGGCTAAAAAGTAGCCTACGTCTAATCCAGGTCATGGTCTACCTGTGCGCAAAATTTCATGCAAAACCGTTCAGCTTTTGAGGCGTGATTGACTAACAAACATCCAAATCACAGACAAATATCCACACTTTCACATTTATAATAGTAGGTACTAGGATAGGATTCCCGAATACATACTTAAAATAACTACCAAATCCATACACACCACAATAATCCCCTTAAATTAACGAAATAATCATCGACATGAAACGTGTTCGCTAATTAATTTCCTACCGAAAAAAAAATTGAATTAAGGGTGGAAAATTTTGTGCGAAACTTAAATAAAAATGCAGATAGGTAGAAGTTTGTTAACAAGGAGGGGGTGAACTCCCCTCTTTTGAAGTTCGGAGAGCACGGAAGCGAAAGGGGCGGCGTGTGCCTGCTTTGGGGTGAAAAATAAGTCTTCCCCTAAATAAGATATCTGGGAAATTGAAATTGTTGGGGCGTGTTTTTTGAGCCAGTAAATAAGTACATATCGAGGTTTCAACATTCAGTTACTTTGAGGTAATTTTCAGGTATATTTTTAGGTATGACTAGCTTTTGATCGCATATGCGTTCAGGTGAATGTCTTTTTCATACATACGCACTCAGGCCTGTAATGCCCGAAAGGGGGCAAATTTTATGCCGGAAAACGTCATCCGGACTGCCTCGGTGGCGCAGTTGTAATGCGTATGTGTTGCGACTGCGGCTGACGCTGAGGTTTCGGGTTGGATCCCCGGGTCGGGTAAAAGTGATATTGGGTTTTTCTATTACGAAATGCTCAGTATCAGCTCGGAATCTGGAATTGTGCCCGGTTTGGCGATAGGCTCGCCCCCTATCACTTAATGGGATGGAGATACGCTCGGCGAAATGTGGGTGTACTGGTTACACCTCAGCCTACCCCTTCGGGGATTACAGGCGTGAGCGCGTATGTATGTACACACGTAACTTAGAAAAGTCAGAGAAGCATGCTCTTGGGGCCGGTTTCGTGCCTACGACTTTCGTCTCGGCAGTCCGCACTCCCCGCTCAGTTATTCCTGCTATATAAAGTTAAATATACTTTTAGAAACTGCCAGTTACAGAATAAAAGCATCTCAATTTCTAGAGATTAATTAACTTTATTTCTTGCGTTACTCGATGTTACAGAGGAGATAATTAAGCTGTAACGTAAGTTATTTGCAACTTTGCGAGGTAAAAGTTTTATAATTAAAATCGCACAGAGTTGCAGCAGAAATAATTAATATAGATTTAATTAGGTTTTCTGAGCACATTATAGGGAACTACTCTCTTGTAACATCATGAATGTTATCTTTAAACATAGTGCGAGGCTTTGTGATATCTGTTACGTCATTTGTGTATGAGAACATCGAAATAAGGTGCCAAGAAACGTAACTCGAGCAAAAAATGACCCCACCAAAACTCTGTGCAAGGGAGCGGGGCTATAAAAGTCTGTGCAGCTCGTTTATTCATCAATTCATAAAAACATATTCAAGATCTCTAGTTGATACTTAATACGTCTAATTACGGTGCATAACGGCGTATCTCGATTTAGAAATTTAATATTTAGACATTAACTTTTATGAAATAAAGTTGATTTAGAACGTTCTTTAATTTTTGTTGTGTGTATGAGTCTTACGTGTGATTTTCCCTTTTGCATGTGTGAGTAAGTGCAGCCGTATTTTTAGCAGATTCATATGAGAGTTATCGTTCTAGTTATCTTATTTCGATGTATGAGAAACATAAATAAAAATTGTTTATGTGGTAAGGCCACGTTATACAGTATTGTACATAGCATGAATGGGCCAGCTCGACTGGGCGGTTGCCACTGTCTCACAGAAAACCGACGTGAAGTAACAGATTGCTGTTGTGTTTATTACGGTGAGTGAGGTATCCGGAGGCACAAATCCTTCTTCCTTTTTCAATCGTTAATTATCCCTTCCCTTTGAAGTCGGGAACGCGTTCATGATTTTTCTAATCATGTGGCTGTACAGGGGTGGCGGAGATTATTGACCATCAGGTGACCCACTTGCTTGTTTGCCGGTCTATGCTATTAAAAGTTTATACGTTTTTAATACATAGCCAACATACCTAATTTCGTGGCGTGACACTTATTGAATAACTCGCAAAAATGTACACTACGGCCGCTATTACTAGTATTCTGTGATGTTTTTTTTTTTTTTTTTTTTAGTATAGGCCGGCAAACGAGCAAGTGGGTCACCTGATGGTAAGCGATCTCCACCGCCCATGTACGCCCACAATACAAAAGAATTATGGGCGCGTTGCCGACCTTAAAGGAAAGGGATAATAAGGGATTGGGAAGGGGAGGGGGATTTGGGCCTCCGGATTTCTCACTCACCGTACGAAACGCAGCAGCAAGCTGCTACTTTACGCCGGTTTTCTGTGAGACAGTGGTAACGACCCGGACGAGCCGGCCCATTCATGCTGTAGACAAAATTGTCTATAGCGTGGCTCTACCACTCAATATGTTTCCCAGATTTCAAATCTGTCCTATCGATAGAATCAGTTTAGTAGGCTAGTTAGAACTAGTTGAGAACTCAAGGAAACTCACTCCTGTATCCCGAAAGCGCTAAGCAGAAGTACAACTATTGCACCCACGCAATGGTTCGTCGAGCTTCTATTCATCCCATCATGATTTGAGGGTGTCTCTTGTCCTTTTTCGGCAGTAATGTAATAAAACGTTGCACTCAAATTCAACCTTGAAATTTTACCCTTATCATGCACAAAAAGTTTATAATTAACTAAACGTTGAATTAAATATTCTTCATAATCAGCTAAATGAATTCTTCAACACTCGGGTTGTATTCTTTTAGTTACGAAATAAAAATAAAAAGTCTTCTTTCATAGCCCCTGAAGTGTAGTCTTCAAGTTCCTCTTAAAGCCCTCCTGCAGTCGACATCTTGCATCGAATTTCAAAAAAGGGTGGCCAAAAAATTCCTTTGAAATTAGACCAAACATGTAGGTATATAAAGGGAATTAAACGCAATGACGTCAAGAAAGCTTCCCCTATTTGATTTCCATAATTGCAATAGAAAATTGCGAAAAGAAATGCTCTTTTTGGGATCCAACGGGCGGCTGTTTAGTCAAATAATTTTCGGCTTTAATGTAGTACGGTAAGCAAAATAATATTGATAGTAATTTCAGAAATCGATACAAATAATGTCATAGTAAGTTAATACATAAAAGTTAACCTTAATATTAATTAAATTAAATAATTAATTAATAAATAAACACACCCAACAGTCACACACATAGTCCCGACCCCAGACTTGGTAAACCTGTATCGTGAGTATCAGGAACTACGAGGGACTCCCACAACACCCAGATCCGAAACAAATTTTTATGGATTACACAAACATTTTTCTGGGTGCGGGAATCGAACCCACGCCCTCTCGCTTCGCAGTCGGCTACTCGCCCACTATGCCACTGAGGAATTATAAGTATTTTTAATATTGCCGACATGTATATGCAGTATGTTTGTATGTAGGCTGATCTTCATTGAAGTAAAAGACACAAGAGAAAGATCAGTTAATTGGCTGCCAATAGTAGGTAGCTTTTTCATAGAGTGTTCTATTTCTCCATAGTATTTCTATTAATCAAATATAGGTACTGGTAATAACTGACAAGCGCTGGCTCTTCCCTCAGACTTTTTTATATCCACCCATAAGATTTTATACTACTATAATACTAAGCTAAGCCGACATAAAGTAGCAGCTTGCTGCTGTGTTTCTTACGGTGAGTGAGATATCCGGAGGCCCAAATACCATCCCTTTCCTTTAAGGTCGGCAACACGCCCATGACTGTTTTGGTATTGTGGGCGTACATATGCGGTGGTGATCACTTACCATCAGGTGACCCACTTGCTCGTTTGTAGGCCTATGCAATAAAATAAAAAAGCTACTGGCGATATTATTGTTTTAGTTAGAAAGGCTGAATGGTAACACAAGTATTTCAGATTACAACCAATAGGCGTGTCCCCATATTTCATTCGAGAGTTGCGATACCCATCCAAATATTGGCAAATAGACGGCAACAATTGAGCAATGCGACGCTTGTCTCTATAATAACGCAAAGATTAAAGATGAAGATGAATCAGTTTTCATCTCAGCATTATTTCATCGTCAGCATCGTGAATATTTCCAAGCAAAATAAGCACTCTACACAAAAGACTTCCTACCTTTTTATTGTTTTTTGCTGACTGTACAAAAAGAAATCGGGGAGACGCGAGCGCCCGACCTCTCAATTCTTTTAATTATTTCTTTTCTCCTTAAGGCTTCAATAATAAATGCAAATAATGCCAAACGCTTCCACTTGTTAATAAATCTCGAGGAATAATGCAATACGTACTTATCTAGAATATGATGTGCGCTTTTTTTACTGTTACGCGGTAAAGACTGACATGAAGTGGCAGTTTGCTGTCGCGTTTCGTACGGTGAGCGAGATTTCCGGAGGCCCAACTCACCCTTACCTCTTCGTAATTCCTATTCATGTAAAGACACACACTCATTATTGTTAGTGTCACGGTGGAGATCACGATGACATTAATGAAAAATTATAATCGCTTTGTCCCTTTCAGCTAGCAACAGAAGTATGTGAGCACTGGTGTTCCGGTTTCAAGGACATTGATGCAGTGATATTTATATTACTGAGTATTGTGAGATTTAATATCTTAAGTCTTGGGATTTCGGGCACAGTGCAGTGCCATACCTACCTTTGTACTTATAAAACTAATGCAGTACTTTGTACTTCAAAGATTTAAGTGGTGTTGTTATTGTCTATGGACGGACATGACACTTACCAAGACGAATAACATGCTCTTCTCATCATTCAATTGTATAAAAAAGAATAATCAAAAAGGTTTCCCCAGAAAACACTTAAAACCCTGATCCATAGTTAATTATACTAAAACCATTTAAAAGTAAAGTTAGGTTAGCCACATAAATTTACCTATTTACTCGACAATCCCCCGACGAAAATAATTTCAGCGAAAACGAAAGTCGAACAAGTTTTGTGGGTAACGTTAAAGAACGCGAAAAGCCATTAAAAACAATCTCTAACAATAATTCTCGAAGTTTCCAGAGATATCCCTTGTCTCCTGCAGACGTTTGATAAATAACTGAGGGGACATTTGCGATTTTATTTTCGAACACGTGGAAGATAATTTTTATTTTTTCGCCCGATTTTTATATTTGGAAGGAAAACTATCTCAATTTGATATAGGATTAAGTTGAATATTAAGCCAATCTAACAAAGACTTTAATGTATACTACTAGACGGGCTGTTTAGAAGTAAAATTGCGTCACATAACGCGTGAGTTTGACAACTCACAGGCAAGGAGCGCGAGAGGGATTCTAGTTTAGAGTAAGCGAGAGGGTAATATATATAATATATAATATAATAAGTTACGGTCGGTTAAGTAATTGACCGCAACTTAGTGGTACAATTTCTATTTATCGCGCAGCTTGTCCAGTAGTATACATTAAAGTCTTTGCAATCTAACAATAACTTTAAAAAAGTTTTGCTTTTAAAATAAACCAAGGAATTCCTGATAAATAAGTGGCAATCCTATTCTAACTGTGGGACATGTGAACATATTATAGGTAATAATAAAACCATGTCAAGTATAATTAATACTTGTCAGCAAGTGGGTAATTTTTATCCCAAAAATATGACTGAAAATGCCTCTACCTGCCTGGATTTGTAAGTAAAAGCTTAGTAGTAAACAAAATTATCATTAATACTAGAAAAGCTTAACATCTGGATGTTAAAATCGACGCCAGCAACTTACAATACGCTAACTCAAATGTTATATTTTACTTTACAGGTGTTTCAAAGATAAACGCTATATTATTATAACACTAACATAAATATTATGTAATAAAATCTTTATGTTCTAACCAATAATTTTCCATAATTATCATTAATAATAAAAAAAGCTACTTACCGAGTTTCTCTTTTAAACTTTGTAATTAAAATGTACTATTTCGATAGCATAGTGTAATTTAAGGTAGTTACCATTTTTAATAAACCCCCTGCCTTAACTCCCAATCTAAGCGTAATTTCTCTTCACCGAATATAAAATTCTAAACGACTTTCTAAAACGCCATATAGCACATACATTTTATATAGAGTAGTTAACAAGGGGGCGGTCCACCCCTTGTAATTCATCCCCCGCGTTTTGATTTTTTGTGACCCCTACTAAATGCGTTCAGAAAATCAATAATTTCAATAGGGTATGTTCATTATCTCATATACTCCACTACTGTTTATGGGAACGAGATATGTTTTGTTTTTAACTAGCTATTGTTGATGGGGTTTTCTCCATATAAAGAATACAGCACAATCGATGCAAGAATGTAACAGAAAACAGAGATTTACTACGTCACGTTATGCAATTTGAAAATTGAGTGGTAGAGCAACGTTATAGACACTTTTGTCTACAGCATGAATGAGCCGGCTCGTCCGGGTCGTTACCACTATCTCACACAAAATAGACGTAAAGTAGCAGCTTAGCGTAGCGGCCCACATCTCTCCAAAACCATTCTGCCGTTAAGGCGTGATTGACTAACAAATATCCAGATTAAAAACTCATGAACATCCAAACTTTTACATTTATAATAATAGTAACATTATGTACCATGTAATATAAACTACCTATAAAAATGAATCGACATTAACGGCATACGTAATGGAATGGATTCTGCCTGGAGGTATTTAATCGGTTGCTTTACTACCTATAACTGCCTTAAGCAAAGGTACTACCGATTGGAATAATTAATCAGAATAAAAAGGCTATGCTGTGACATAGAATCAACAAAAATAGATACATCAAAAAGTCAATACGCCTCGAGAAATTTTTGTCGACTCGTTTTTTCGTGAAATAATCGTTTATAACTAGTTATTTGTTTATGTCTAATATGGGGGCTTAACATACATACATACGCACTCACGCTGGTAATCCCCGAAGGGGTAGGCAGAGGTGTAAGCAGTATACCCACATTTCGCAGAGCGTATCTCCGTCCCATGATGTGATAGGGGGCGAGCCTATCGCCATATCGGGCACAATTCCAGACTCCGGGTTGATACTAAGCATTTCATGGTAGAAAAACCCAATATAACTTTACCCGACCCGGGAATCGAAACCAAGACCTCAGCGACAGTACTATTTTCTCTACTTTATCCATCGAAATAAGATAACTAGAACAATAACTCTCATATTATGAATCTGCCAAAAAATACGGATCCACAACAAAAAATAATGTACGTTCAAAATTAATTTTATTTCATAAATGTTAATGACTAAAAATTAAATTTCTATATCGGGATACGAAATTCTGCACCGCGCAAAAAATTAGAAGTATCAAGTGTCAACTAGAGATTATTATGCACAGACTTTTATAGCCCCGCCCCCTTGCACAGAGTTTTGGTGGGGTAATTTTTTTGCTTGAGCTACGTTTCTTGTCATCTTATTTTGATGACTTTGTCTCTACTGTTGACATATCGAGTCGAGTTTTCTACATTAGCTTCAATAGTCGTAAAGAGATAACCAAATAGAACTGTTATACGACAAAAAGGACCCCACACTAGGTAATCCTGTATCGTGGGTATCAGGAACTACGAGGGACTTGCCAACCCACAACACCCAGACCCGAGACAAATATTAGTGAATCAGACAAACATTTGTCTAGGTGCGGGAATCGAACCCACGACCTCACAACCGCAACCGGCTACTCGCCCGCTGCGCCACGGAGGCTGTCGTCGTGTTGCATAATATGTTAAGTGGTACTGGTGGCATATAAGACTCGGCTAATTTTATCGAAAGAAGAGATGTAAGCATTTGGCAAAGAAAAATCGCTACCTATCAAATGAAACTTTACCGCTACATTCAATGTCATTTAAATAAAAAAGAGACAAATTGGGTCCTCCTTAGCGCCAATTACTATTTACCCCCCACCCCCAAAACACCCCCTTACAAATAGACATTTTATATTCAAATTCGGTGTAATCAAATGCGATGGTAGATTTACATCCACCCCATGTAAAAATACATGCCGTATGCGAAATGAAAATTAAGGGAAAAGAAAATGAACTTAGGCGGCCAAGAACGATGGGGTCACCATGGAATACCGTTGGGGAAAGGGACCGATAATGCTCGCAACTTGAGTTTGCCGTGTTCAAAATTAGAGGCAATTTTTTTCTTTATAAAACTTAATATACTAAAACTAAAACTAATTTAGTAAAAAAATATCTTTACATTAGACTATAGAGAAATTAAAAAAATAATTGTTAATAAAATATTATATGCAGAGATTCGTCATTTAAGAAACAAACTTTTTAAACCTTCTTTAAATTGGAAAAAATACACAAAACGTAACATAAGCGCAACGTGATGTAGTCGATGGTGAAACTTCCGCAAACATCAGGAAAAATTAAAATTCCAGGTAACTAATGATTTTTCGAATCGAAGACACAAACACGAATTGTGATTGCTCCACCTAGTACGCTGTTGTTAGACCAATGAAACGATGATTGAATCGAATAAGGATATTACATTCATGGATTGCGCAACACTTACCATCAGGTGTAGCGTAGTCACTTTGCAGAGCCACGATACAAAAAAGAAAAAAACATTCTATAAAAGTATTGTTATTGAATGATATTAATTATAACAAACATAATAAATTGTTTACTTTTATCTAAGAGCATGTATGGTATAGTTACTTTATGTTTTCTTTCTGCCTGGCGTTATCCTGGATGGGATCCAGGAAGACCCAGGGTCTGCCTCCCATCTGATATTATGTGGGGCGACCCGCCGTCTGACCACCACGAGCCGTAACGGGAAACAACTTTCGCCATTGCCTCGTCCGTTAATCAGCCGAGTGTACCACGTGCAGGTGAGATTAGCCTAAGATAGTCCACTTACACTTACAAGAGAGTGTACGTTTTTAGGATCCTAAAAATATTATCTGTCTGGTAGTCCGCAAGAGATAATTACTTGATTGTACCAGAGACACCCCATACGCAGGTTCGGGGTTTCGGCGGAACCTCCCTCAACCCCACACACCCCTACCTTGTTATTACGTATTATTAGATTTGTTAGCGAGGGATAGATGTACCATTACATATCCATGCTATGTAATACGTTATTTATTTGGGTATATGGATGGTTTGAGTAGACTTTTGTGGTTGGTAGAGCAAAATGTGGACAAATTTGTCTGTAGCATTAATGGTCTGGTCCGGGGTAGTGCCAATGCCATGCTAAGACAACGGTCTTACAGAAAACCGACTTCAAGTGTGCTGTTTGTTACGGATAGTATGGTAGGAGATTTCTGGAAGCCTAAATAACGCCACCCTTTTTTCTAATTCACAAAGCTTTTCTTTAAGTTCGGCAATGCGTCCATGAATTTTCTGGTATTGTTTTTTTTAGGCGATGAAGATTAAGGAGATATTGATTCGTTGTAATATTTTCTTTATTTCGTCAGCTTGATCTTGAAATCAAGCGTTACATATATATTTGACTACTTAATGATAAAACTGACAGAACAATATTATTCTGTTAACTTTTACTTATAGGTATTCTATTTCCTTCTTTATAAAATGAATCGAGAATTTTAAACATTATTGGCAACTCCATTAGAAGCCTAGTTCTAGGGGGAAGCCTAGTGGGTGGTATTCCATAGCAACTGTTAAAAGTTGTTTAAATCAACTTTTATTCCTTCCGCAATTATATATCTTTTTTGCATATTACTTTATCGAACAGGTGAAGTTTATTCGTCGAAAACACCTCAATAAACCATAAATAAATAGGAAATAGCAAGCGAAACGTAATAGACAACCCATCTGCCATTTCCGCAACCATAACTAATAACAAAAATAACTGCCGCAAAAACTCCGTCCAGAAGGGTCAAACATACGAGCATTATTCCCATACGAGCGTGTTTAAAAAAACTAATTTCAATAAATCTAAATATTACACCTTTTAAGACAATACGACATTTCCAACGTACACATCTGTTCATAACCCTTTCGTGCATTGTTTACGGTATGAATGGTGCAACAATGGATCACGTTGACACAATTACGACCCTGCAACGGTAGTGTTAAAACAAAAAAATATAAAGATTGTTATAGGAACAGGTTTGTGTTATCAGAAAGGGTTGAGTGAGATGTATACTGGTCCTTAATAGGGTTGGCAGGAAGACGTTCGGATTTATTATATTGGTAAGTTTGCTCGTGTGAATTTTGTACACCAACTTAATACGAGATCGAAATTAGCATGCTGCGAAACTTAATTACTTATTAAAAAAAAGGAAAAATGTCTTGTTCAACCTCAGTTGTAATATCATCATCATCATAGGCTTTAATCGAGCATTGCCAGGTTTTTGCAAGAATTTCCCACATAAAGGTGGATGATAGTAGGCATGATTAAGAACAATTAGAAACGCCATTCATGGAGCTAATTGTTATTATCTAATAGATCATGAAGCTATTAATGTTACCTACAAATCAAGTAGAAAGGAGTTTATTACGACTGTTGTACTTTTTACTTTAATTATACTTTCTTCAATGTTTGTTAAAGATTTATATATATATAAAATTAATAACTTAGTGTATTCCTTATACAGACAATTAATTTCAATATTAATTATTTTAATGCAACTAGTAAAACTTTCTAATGATAGTGTAATAACTATAATGTATTGCAATTGCTATTTAAAATACCGTTTCCTGTAAAGAAATCTAGTTAAATCTCAGTTGGCAACCCTATCACATCACTCGTATTTTAATTATAAGTTCCCAATCCCCAAACGTCTCCAAGACATTGTCCCGGCGTAATTTATTCATATATTTTATTAGAAATTATTACAAACTGGCATCTCATGCAAATGAGCTGAAATTAAAATCATAGACAAAGTAGTTTTTTCATCTATTTAAAAAAATAAAAGTTGTCATTGGCGCCGTTCCCATAGAACCAGTAATTCATTACTGGTTTGAATTATTAATTCAAAATAAGAATGACGTTAAACTTTTTTTATTCAATTACATTTCTTTATTATACGTTTTTAAACACATTTTGTATTTCATTTGTTTTATTGTAAATGTAATTACATGTTAATTAGTATTACTTTTTAATTGATGCCCAACCGGAAATGACGCATGTTATTGCCTGTGAAAAGGAGGTTCGTATAGAAATATGATTTATAGTGGCATAAAATATCACATCAAAGATGGCATTCATATGATAATTAAATCGATAAACATAATTACTAATATTTTGATGCAATAAATTTTATTTATTTAACACTTTATTCATTGTAAATTATTCGAATTATATGCGTTTGAACGGCCAGTATTAATTTTAGTCAGACATCATAAACAAGATTTTGTGATTAGAATAATCTACGAAATTAAAAGGGTAGGTAAGTTAGAAAGCAGAATTGC
The DNA here is from genome assembly GCA_905332985.1 of Mimas tiliae. Lineage (NCBI taxonomy): Eukaryota > Metazoa > Arthropoda > Insecta > Lepidoptera > Sphingidae > Mimas > Mimas tiliae. The sequence goes on from HG995249.1 coordinate 3,583,684, forward strand.
TGCAGCAAAGTCAGCACCGATTGTTGTCTATGACACCAGTCGTAAATAAGCCAGAAACTCTACGGGTGGTAAAATTCTGACACTAGACTCGCCTTTACAATGAGTGAATTCAATACCTACATTGATACAAAAATATTTATTACCTCATTATGTCTACATTATATTCAATAATAAACAATAGACAACGGTCTTAATGAACAGCTTGAGTTACTATTGTCTCTTGTTTGCTCATAAAATATCGATATCTGATCAGTTCGATTGTTGAATGTTAGAAATTTAAATCGATACAATTTAAATGCTTAATATGTATACGGGCTGTACGTCTGTGCCGGCAACGAGCAATCATATTGTCAAATTAATTCGATTTATTGTAGAAACATCGCAATTTTAACTTGTAATTGGTTCTAGACAATCAATACGTGTCTAAAACACTTTCCTGCCTATGTGATGCTACATGAGGTGGCTTTGACAGATATATCGTGAGATAAATGTTGTTCTTGCTCATGTCTCTATGTGTTTGGTTATTAAATATATTATTATATTAGAAAGTGACTTTTGTATTTGAAAGTTTGACATCTTGAGTGATTTTATACAACCGATATCAGATACCCGTATATAAATAATAAATAGATACATCCAACCCACACACATAGTCCTGAACCCACGCTTGGTTAACTTGTTACGTCGGTATCAGAAACTACGAGGGACTTGCGGTCCTATAACACCCACACTCGATAAAAGTATTCGTGGATCATAGAAACATTTGACTTCGTGCGGGAATCGAAACCACTGCCACTCGCTTCGCAGTCGGCTACTTACGCATTACGCTACGGATGTTATCAATGCAATATTTGCCAAATTTTTGCTTCAAGCGAAACTCACTCAGGCAGATACTTTTGTTTTACAGGAAACCTGTCACTAAGCCAATGCAGTTTTCTGTCTGTTGGTCTATTTATCTGTACAACTTTTACAGGCCTCTATCAGGTGCTATCTTCTTGATTTCTTGATTCTGGATTTTGGGCTCCTTTTCTGAGCACTTAGCCTGTAAAATAAATGTATTTAAATAAATAAATAATTTTGAACTGTATTATATAGCCGAATTTTAGTAGAATATGGCGAATATCCAAAAAATCATAAAAAAAAACAAAATAAAAGTTCAAGAGTGGGTACGGAACCCACGTAGCGTGAGTTAAATACGACTTTGACCGCTATTCTAACTCAGCTTAAATTCAATCTGAGAGCTCCAGAATATTATAAACCAACAAACGTATCCCAAGATCGACTACCCAGCGTGTAGCCTGAATTAGGAAAGCTATAAATTCTACATAATCGAATTTAGACCTTATACACCATTATTTAAGTTGTAAGTTGAATGCACTTTAATTAGTAATGTTATAGACAATATTTAATATATATTTTACTGTCAACCGACTGGTCTGCGGTATGAAAATTGATTAGTTTATGATTGGTCAATAAATAATATTTCTATAACTTGGTTTTTAACCGCTCAAAAAAACAAATATTCTGAATTCGTCTGTATATATTTTTTTATGTATTTTCACGCATAATTCCGCCAAATGTGTATCGAATGTGAATTTGGACGCATTTCGATGATTATTTTTATATTCGACGGGGTTTACTGTGGTCTCTGTATAGGAGTATCCCGCGTGGGCATAGGAGCGTTGCGAACTCGTCGCAGAATTGGGGGACGACCTCTCGTTACCAGGTACGGTTAAGGCCATGGTCGAGAGCGAGAGGTCGTGGAACGCGATGACCGCCTTCTGCGAAACAATCATGTCGCGGAAGGAGGTGGCAGAGCGCGAGCGGGAAATCACATCCCAGCTCGCTATCCGCTGCCGAAGAGTCACACGCAGGAGGATGCGGGAGGCCCTCCTCCCTGACAGAGGCCTGGGCGGCGGATTCTATAAAGTCTTGAGGAAAATAAAGTAACTTACACGATTAAATGTTTCACAGCCTCCGTGACGCAGGTAGGTACTCACCGTAGCTGTTTGTGAAGCGAAATGCCGCGGGTTCGATTCCCACACCGTGACAAATATTTGTGTGATCCACAACTATTTATTTCGGGTCTGGGTGTTTTCTCCCCAGAGAGGTTGACGTCAGGCAGGCGGTCGGTCTTGGAAACTAGAAGCCAAATCTTTCTGTAACATTTGTTAAAAAACATGTTGCGCCGACCCCACTGCGCGTGAGATATTGGCAGGTGAAAGAAGAAAAAGAAACACTATTGAATGTGATGTACATATTTTGACATCTAATTGACCAGTAACGTCATCTTATTTCGATGCCAGTAACACGCTCTTATCTGTAATCGTACATACACAAGGAATGCGGCCAACATATTTGGCAATATTTAACCTAACAATGGAAATGGGGAAACAATGATACAACTGCATGCCAACATGTTTCCTATAAACTAAGATTATTAATTCAATGCACTTACCGTGTGCTGTACTCGGAAATAAACTGTATGTGAAATACAATGCATAAGAACAAGCGGTTAGAGATATCGGTTCAACAATGTTGAGTGCTTCGGTGACGCAGTTGTAATGTATACGCGATACGACTGCTGTGCTAAAGTCTCGGGTTCGATCCTCGGGTCGGGTAAAGTGATATTGGGTTTTCTATCATGAAATGCTTAGTATCAATCCGGAGTCTAAAATTGTGCTCGATATGGCGATAGGTTCGCCCTCTAGCACATCATGGGATGGAAATAAGCTCGGAGAAATGCGGGTGTACCAGTTACACTTCTGCCTATCCCTTCGGGGAGTACAGGTATTAGTGTTTATGATTCAATAATGTATGTATTACCTTAAAATGCGGCCACTATGACAGCAATATTCGTCTAACCGACCCCTAAGGGAAGGTTCTCATTTCTTCAAATTACAATAAAGAACTGAAAACTTTTATACAAGAAATTTTTAGCGATATTCTCGGCAATAAAACCAAAAGTAAATAATACGAGAACAAACCACCAAGAATGTCGCCAAGCAACAACGTTAAACGGTTTGAAGGACTTTGAAGCCATAAAAAAATACTGGGCATTGTGATACGAACTAACTCCACGCGTATTGACTAGTCATTTCTGTGGGATATGTTGGTAAGGGCAAGAGGATGGCATAGGTTCCCGGAAAGTCCTCTTCTTCCACCTGCCTTTATCCCACTCGCTGTGGGGTCGGCACAACATACTTTTAAACACATGTTACATAAATATTTGGCTTGTAGTTTTTACGACCGGCCGCCTGCCTGACGTCAACACCTCAAGTCTCGGGAAGTACTACGCTATCTGAATAAGTCCAAGGCGGTGTGGCGTCAGTGAAGCGGTCATTTCACCTACTACAGCTTGCTGAGTAAAAGTCATGCGCGAAAGTGCGTGGCTGACTCGCAATCTAACTCACGCCTCCTAGATCATCTTTCGCAGATGGAAAATAGGCCAATATGTGAGGCTTAACAACTTATGTCGCGTTATGAGGAACGCAGTACAGTGCCATGCAATCCTAACTAGTATTAAAAAAGTGAGTTTGTTTGTTACGCTTCCACGCCTAAATCGCCGAACCGATTTTGATGAATTTTGCTACAAAGACGGTTATACTTTTTATCCCGGAAAAGGCTGTTTACGCGGTCGAGCCGCGAACAAAAGCTAGTGCTTTATAATTCAAAGTTCTGTATGGTGTTGTGTCTGTTTATGGGCAGGCGTGGCGTTTACCACCAGGCGAACGATCGCTTGTGTCGTCATTCAAGCTTATAAATAACATACATGACATAGGCTACCTAAATTCCTTGATAAAATGATAGCCCAAAAATATCTAAGAAAACAGACTAATGTCTGTTAGACTATCTATCGAGAACACAAGCATAATGTTAAAATGATATCAGAAAAATATAGCCCATTATTTCAGGTAATTTAAAAAAAAAAACGAAATATTTTGATAATAACTGAAATAAATAGATAGAGTGGTAGAGCCACGCTGTAGACACTTGGGTCGTTACCACTGTCTCACAGAAAACCGGCGTAAAGTAGCAGTTAGCTGCTGCTGCGTTTCGTACGGTGAGTGAGATATCCGGGGGCCCAAACTCTCCTCCCCTTCCCAATCCCTAATTTATCCCTTTCCTTTACAGTCGGCAACGCGCCCATGGTTATTTTAGTATTGTGGGCGTACATGAGCGGTGGAGATCACTTACCATCTGGTGACCCACTTGCACGTTTGCCGGCCTATGCTGTAAAATAAAAAAAATATATAAAAAACAAACACTTTCCTGTAATTAAATACTTACTTTCCTTATAGGTATAACAAAATAACGTAGAAACATAACTTCGGGCCAACATCCGCATTGCATATTTAACATGACTGAATTCATCATAACCTAAAAATACTTTAATGATGAATTATACATACCTTTCCGATTTAAATTGTGTGTTTACACCGTTTTCACGTCTCTGTGGCTCATTATACATCGTTAATTAGTGAGTGAATCGCTTGCAAATTGCACCACTACATTCAATTTTAAATTACATTGACGTACTGACTCACAATCACGTACTATATGTGCTGAGGTTTATTTTGCATTTAAAACCCCGTTATGTATTGAAATCATATGCTAACCTACTTTCAGATCTTTATGTGTGTGTCTTCATCTTTTGAGGATGAGCGATTGAGAGTTGTTGGATAGTGGGAGGATATCTGATACGAGACTATCCCGCCCACACACCCGCCACTGTAACTCCTGTGCACCAGGATCGACTTTGGCACGCATTTTTGTTGACACCGAGCAGTGAAGCTCGGCGAGTCTCTGGAAATGCTAAATTGTCTTTGTCCCGCAACGAACTTAATCAAATAGAAAATTAAGGAGGAGTTGGAAATAATAATTGTCCACTTCCCTCCATAGCAAAGCGGTAGACAAAATAATGAACTAAGGAGGCATTAACCTCAGGCACAAGGACATTTACAACTGTAGAAGCCAGATGTAAAGCACCACGGATGTCATTAAGTGGGTCCTATCACGCGAGCTGTTAAACTTGATTCCAATAATAGGTATGACAAAACGCCGAAAAGCGCGGAAGTTCCTCCTAGTTTCCACAAGATCCAGGAAATCTGATAATGAATAGTCTGACTGCCTCGGTGGCGCAGTTGTAATGCGTATGCGTTACTATTGAGGCCAATGCTGAGGCCTCGGGTTTGTTCCCCGGGTCAGGTAGAGTGGTATTGGGTGTTTCTATTGCGAAATGCTCAGTATCAGCCCGGAGTCTGGAATTGGTGTCCGGTATGGCGATAGGCTCGCCCTCTATCACATCGTGGGACAGAGATACGCTCGGCGAAATGTGGGTGTACTGGTTACACCTCTGCCTACCCCTTTGGGGATTACAGGCGTGAGTGTGTATGTATGTATGTAATAGTAAAGGTAAACCCAGTCCAATAATTTCGGGTATTATGAGACTTAGGTCTCGGAGTGACGAGTGCTTTGTAATTGATAGTTCTGCGTGGCGTTGGTTCTGTTTATAGGTAGGCGTGGCGAGCGACCTGCTCGTGTCGTCATACAAGCTAATTAAAAAATAAAAACGCAGCTTTTACGTAAACCTTCTAGTACAACTTATAAATGAAATAGATGCCTTATATACCTATATAAGATTTGTGGAAAGTTGCATGTGGAGAATATGGTTTTAAATGGACTACATTTGTAAAGGTTCTACATACAATATGTAACAAAAACCCTGTTGGGCGTTTTAACCGCGATATAAGAATCGATATTTAAAAGTAATGAAATTTTATTTTATTTTATTTTTATTTTATTATTTAAGGATTGCCAACAAAGTTTACAATAATACATACGTACATTAAATATTAACACTAATAACAATTGAACCTATTGCAACTCAAATTACAGGCAAACACAGCATGCATAAATAAATACAATCTTATATAAGTACTTAGTTCAGTTAAATTAAAATTAAATAACTCGCATACGAAAATTGGACTTTAAGAATAACCATATTTAATATTTAAGCTTTAATTATTTTATTGTTTGTGAACCGTATTTCGATTGATTACCTTTGTAAGAGTGATGTCTCGAAGCCAGAGCGAGATAACAAGTTGCGGCGTCTACGTGCATAAAACGCCCGCCGCGTGTGGATCCGGTTTCGTCAATACGGAACATTAGTCAGCTGTTCATCAGTTTTCAGATTGAAATAAAACTAGTTTATACGGATTTTATCGCGGTTTAATTTTTATTTTAGTCCCGACTTTTTATATAATAAGAAAAATGTATAATTTTAAAATGAAGGTAGCCAATGTAACATTAACTTTTCGAGACGACCTACACCTCAGTCTCTCCCGTGACCATGAAGGCTGAAAAGCTTTCGAAACGTTGGGAGTAAAATAAAAATTAAACCGCGATAAAACCCGTATAAACTAGTTTTATTTCAATGTGTAATATTTGCGTAAACATAAGAAATCACTAGTTTTCAGTTTTTTCTTAAATATGTTCATTTTTCTAAGCTATCTGTGTAAGGATAATATCTCGCTTCTGTTTATTACTTTTTTAATTTAACTATTTTTATTAAGTTGTCTAGTCAATCTTTAAAATCATACGCTATAGTCTACCACCTGCAACTTTCCGCGAACCGTATCCAACACCTGATGATTTACGACACAAAATTGTCATAGAAAACGTGTTCTCGGCATTAATAAGGCTTAATCGTTGCGACAGATGTCCACTTTAGTGGGAAAAGTGAACTGATGGTGAACAGCTCAACACATGTTTCCGCGGAAGTGAATACTGGGGTTCATAATACGCTATCATAGATTAGGAGGGCAGATGGGATAGATTAATGTAAGGTTAGGTTAGGATGCCCAAATCCCCCTCCCTTTCCTTAAAGGTCGGCAACGCGCCCGTGATTATTTTGGTATTGTGAGCGTACATGGGCGGTGGAGAGCACTTACCATAGGTGACCGACTTGCTTGTTTACCGGCCTATGCTATAAAAAAAGATTCTATAGATTTTAGTACCGGAACTGTAACTTCTAATAGTTTCGCTACGGAGGTTGCTGATGATTGGGCGAAGTGGAATCATTTGAGAAGAAAGACTCTGGAACTAAGCCAGGATAATACCAGACAGAAAGAAAAAGAACTGAAATTTCCAATGTCAGTTATGTAATGTGACATTAACACGACCTGGGTGTCTACATTTACTAGGAGGTAGCTCTCTAGTATGCAAGAATCCATCTGGTAAGTGTAGGTTTTATCTGTCAAAGGTATCGAGTATCAATATGTAAGCACGGTTGTGTTCCCGTTTGAAGGATATTTATATAGATAATAGTGATAAAACTGTGCATTATGAGACGTAGACGACGTATCTAATGTCTCGAAGTGACGATGCAGAACTTAAGAGTGGTTTTGTTATTGTTTAAGTACAGGCGTAGTCAGGCATGCGACCTGCTCATTTTGTAATCAAGGTGAAAAAAACGATGGTACCTATGGCAGTGGGGAAGTGGTACAGACTGTCGAGACAAAGGCGCAGGTTCGAAACTAACCCCAAGAGCATACGCCTCTGACATTTCTAAGTTACGTGTGTATTAATTTTTATTTATCATTTCTTTAACGGTGAAGGAAACAACGTGAGGAAACCTGCATTCCTGAGAAGTTCTCCATAAGAATTTCGAAGGTGTGTGAAGTCTGTCAACCCGCGGCCAGGTCAGCGTGGTGGACTAAGGCCTATCTCCCTCTTATTCAGTAGAAGTCGCCCGTGTCCAGCAGTGAGACCTGTATAATATAGGGCTAGTAAAAAACCTATGGTGTGATGTGGTGCAGTATGAATGACAACTGTTCGTAGATAGAAAATAGCAATCCCAGACTACACATAATACAAAGTATTGTAATGGCCGTTCCCAATATTCTGTATACCGGTACATTTGCTTACTGAAAATAAATTTTAGGCGCATTTTGTATGGAAGATCTGTTAAAACAGTATCGATAGTAAGGAACTATCTGTGAATAGAATATAGGGAACGGCTATTAAGTAATGTCTTGACTATTTGTCCGTTTGTATCCTTTACGTATTAAACGAAGATAAGCCGATAACGAAGTGAAGCTAATAACGAAGTTAAGCTGATAACGAAGTTAAGCTGATAACGAAGTTAGGCTGATAACGAAGTTAAGCTAATAACGAATTATATCTAGGGTTATAAACATTAAAATTTGGATCTGAATATTTAGGTTAGTTTTTATAACAAAGGCTAGCAAAAAAGCCAGTGAGTCAGTCAAGTGATGTCCAAGTACACCCACAATAGCAGATAATTATGTATTCATTACCGACCTTAAAGACAAGGAATGGGGATTGGGCATAATTGATTAATCCATTAAACATGAAAATAAGGTATTGCTTCTGACCTTTGCAAACCTTTTTGCAATTAATTTTAATATATTTTACGTTACTCCAATGTGTTATTTTCGTGACGTAACCTTTCAAGTTCGTCATGATTAAACACCATACAATGTGACGGTTTTGTATATTAACTTAAACACACTATCTGATTATGTGGAGTTTTAAATTTATTGTTTACAATTTCTCTTTGAATAATTTTTATTCTATGGCCGCAATTCTAAGTTTAGACTCTTTGTTAGAAACATATACTTGTTTTTATGTCGGCTAAGTTTTTGTTGTGCGAATGTTTCCACTGACGTGTAAGGTGCGACATGATATTATATAAGATTGACATGCAAAGATCCACACCCGTCATTGGAGTGTAAGTGGGCCACCAACATTGTAGGCCCAAAGCCAACTTTACCTGCACGTGGTACATTGCTGATTAATGGACGCGGCATTGGCGAAACTTGGTTCCCGTTGCGGGTTGTGGGGATCATGGAACATTCGACGTGTAGCCTAATAATAAGGCTTTACCTATGGAATTGCCGTTCTGTATGAAAAATCTTTTTTATTTATATTAATCAAAGTAACCACCCATGCTATCGATGCATCTTTGCCAGCGCAGTGGTCTGTGTTTCTGCCGCCAAGCAATAATGTGTAAGCACAGTTGTGTTTCGGACATTGAGTTCAGTGAAATTACTGGGCATTATGAGACAACAACATATGTCTCTGTGTTACGAACGCAGTCCAATATCCAGTACTTTGTAATTCAAAGTTCTGCGTGGTGTTGTTTCTGTATATGGGCAAGCTTGGCGCTTACCATCAGGCGAGTGACCTGCTCAATTTGTCATACTAGTTAATAAAAAATACATACACAATACAAGATTTTGGATTAAAAGGAAAATACTTTCACGTTTCCACGCATAAAAATATAGGTAGATAGCAAAAACTGCGTCCGACAATGGAAACAAGGCTTGCAACGATCACCCCCTCGCGGGTCACGCAACGCGGTCGGCCATTTTGTTGCGTGATTAATGTCTATGGAAATAGTTCTCTGATGGATAGCATTGCGATTGTATTTCAAGTTTTAAAGCGATTTGAAGTACGATACACTTATATTTATTAGGTATTTGAACAAATAATGCAGAAACCGGTCCCACATTTGCTTCACGAACAACTTTCTTTTATAGCATAGGCCGGCAAACGAGCATGTGAGTCACCTGATGATAAGTGATCGCCACTGGCCATGAACACACAAAACACTAGAAGAATCATGGGCGCGTTGCCGATCTTAAAGGATAGGGATTGGGAAGGGAAGGGGGATTTGGGCCTCCAGATATCTCTCTCGCCGTACGAAACCCAGCAGCAAGCCGCTTCTTTACGTCAGTTTTCTGTAAGACAGTGGTAACGACCCGGACGAGCCGGCCAATTCGCGCTGTAGATTAAACTGTCTACAGCATGCACAAAAGTCCCTTTAATGACGTAAGTGAGCAATAAGAAGGGATTTTTGATTATTGATCCCCTAAAGGGGTAAAATAAGGGATGTAAGTTTGTATGGAGAAGAGATATTAAATAAGACTTTTCGACTCCAAACTTCATAGTACTTTTAAAAACAAATAAGCAACTACCTAGTTCCCGATATTTCGAAAATCATCCCTTCCCATCTCCGTCCCACGATGTGATAGGGGGTAAACCTATCGCCATACCTGACACAAATTCCAAACTCCGGGCTGATACATGCATTTCATTATAGAAAAACCCAATACCACTTTACCCGACCCGGGGATCGAACCCGAGACCTCAGCGCTAGCCTCAATCGCAATGCGTACGCATTACAACTGAGCCACCGAGGCAGTCATTTACATTTATTTAATCCTAAGTTATTTACTAGTTATTAACCATTGCAACCGTCTAAGACCTGTCTGTAATAGAGTTTGAACTTTAAAATTCTGCTATTGCCAAGGACTTTTTTTTAAGACTATCCCGCCCACACACCCGCCACTGTAACTCCTGTAAACCAGGATCGACAGTGGCACGCATATTTCGACACCGAGCAATGAAGCTCGGCGAGTCTCTGGGAATGCAAATTGTGTCTTTATCCCGCAACGAAATTAATCAAATAGAAAATTAGGGAGGAGTTGGAAATAATAATAATAATAATAATTATTATTATTATTATATTACAATAATTGCCAAGGACTGTGGGATTCCATTTAGTCGATTAGATTAGTCACTTGCGGGCTTAGGATATGCAGCACGAGATGATTTGACAGCCTCCGTGGCGCAGCGGCTGCGAAAAGAGAGGCCGTGGGCTCGATTCCCACACCGAAACAAATATTTGTGTAATCCGCAATATTTGTTTCGGGTGTGGGTGTTGTGGGACCGCAAGCCCATCGTAGTTCTTAATACCCACGATACAGGTTTACCTAGTTTGGGGTCAGGACTATGTGTGTGACTGTTGAGTGTATTTATTATTTTCATTTTGTCGACACGTTGTGTCGTGAAAAACCTGTTTTATATGGTTATCTCTTTAAATCTATTGACGCTAACATGGTTGCATAGAATACTATACTAACACCCGGTTTCTGAAAGGCTGGTCAAAACAACATTCAACTAACAGAACGTTGATTTAACATCGCTGTCAAATCAATTCAAGTTGCTGAAAGATTGATTAGCGAAAAAAAAATTGGTGTCTCTTTAGTACTGTTTGACATACGAATTTTCATATCAATCGGAAAGTTATGTTAACTAACATGTTTGTCAAATAAAAGGCGTTGACCACGCTTCTAGCAACTCAATTTTGGCTTGACATGAGATTTGACATTTGATCAGTTAATTTTACATTGATCAGCCTTTCAGAAACCGGGCGTAATTATGTCAAAAATAGAGATAAAGTAGAGAAAATAGTACGTTCAACCTCGCTGTCGTAGTTTGCCTACGAACCCTTACACGACGACTTAATTTCATCGAATGATGACAGTTTTACTCGAGATGGTTGTCGTCGATAGTTATATCTCTCTCGTGCGAGATATGTCGTGTTGCATATCCTAAGCCCACTGGTGGGCTAACATAAGCCCGTGAGATATCTCAAAGTTAGGCCAAGTCAGCAATAAGGCTGAGAACAGTAAATGAGAAATGGCAAATTATTCAACTTATAAATTTATATTTTCTTATTATTCTTCTTGTATATTAGATATATTATGTGCGATGATATAGGTATATAATTTTTTATCAGTGGTCCGTAATGGTTGAAAGTCGACCTCTATACGTACGCACGTACGCACTCACGCCGTAATCCCCGAAGGGGTAGGCAGAGGTGTAACCAGTACACCCACATTTCGCCGAGCGTATCTCCGTCCCATCACATAGGGACATATAAGCACTATAAGGTTGACTGGGAGAAAATTCTTATAGCATTAAATACGCATATAAACTCCTTAAATTATATGAAATTTAAATAAATAAATAAAACACCAATTACTTGCAATTAATTACACTTAGCTTCCTCTTCCCATTTCATTCATTTAACAGGAGGCAACCCGTCCGCTATTACTTTACTATTGAAGCCTCCGTGGTGCAGCGGGCGAGTAGCCGGTTGCGAAGCGTGAGGCCGTGGGTTCGATTCCCGCACCTTGACAAATGTTTGTCTGATCCACAAATATTTGTCTCGGGTCTGGGTGTTGTGGGACCGCAAGTCCCTCGTAGTTCTTGATATCCACGATACAGGTTTACCTAGTGTGGGGTAAGGACTATGTGTGTGACTGTTTGGTGTATTTATTTATTTATTTATCTTCCGAGTTGTTATAAATTAACAATGTATGAAGTCGTTAATAATTATATAAAAAAGGATTATATAATTGCAATGCTCTTTTCTTTCATTTAATTAACCTAAAATACTTTTTTTATGAAAACTTCTAGTATATACATATATACACACTCACGCCTGTAATCCCTAAAAGGGGTAGGCAGAGGTGTAACTAGTACACCCATATTTCGCCGAGTTTATTTCCGTCCCATAATGTGATAGAGGCGGGCCGGGCCTGTCGCCATACTTGGTACAATTCCAGATTCCGGGTGGATACTAAGCATTGATTCATGATAGGAAAACCCAATAGCACTTTACCCTACCCGGGGATCGACCCGGGAGTCGTTAATTACATAGGATTATATCATTGCAAAGCTCTTTTCTTTCACTTAGCTTAAACCTAAATTAGGTACTATATTTTTATCAAATCTTCTAGTGTTCTTTTATCATCACTTACAAAATATTTCATGACTCAAGTTATCATACAATTGTGATTATTATTTTATCACTCAAGTAATAAACGCAAAGGTATTGCCGTAAAATCCTTAAAAGGGAATACATAAAAACTTTAGATCCGCTAAAGATAAATTTGTATGATGAAGAACAGTTAAATATGTATTGTATTTAAACTTTAAAGAAGCGCTAACGTTTTTCATAGCTTTTTATGCCAACTATAAAGTTGTCAGTATTATAAAAAGCTATGTTCAAGATAAAATCAAAAAGTACATTCATGAAAATTAAAAAAAAACGACTCCTTTGTCTATTCCATTCGCTATACGAGTCGAATGTCGGCTTTAAATCAAAACGTATCAAAAGAATACGAATTTCAAAAACTTTTGTTTCATGTCAGTGACACAAAATATAAAATGGGGGTCATAGTTTTTGCTACATTTGAATTTAAATTAAGAACACTATTGTAACATTTTTTTTTAATTACGTATGAGCGCGGAGTCATTTTTCATGCATCGCTTGCAATCTGATTTACCTGCCAGTAGCTGCTTTGTTTTTTTTTTCCTTTTTTTAATTATATGATCGTCAATTGCGCGCTCCCGAAACGCCGAGGGGCAATTCGTTTTCGTTCGGAAACATTCGCAACTTGTAATTGTAATAATTGAGTTGCATGGAATAATTTACGTTTTTTTTTATTCATTCGAAACAAAGAAAGCCGTACACGTATAAGGAATTCAATTAGGAATAACGTACAAACGTGTGCAATTTAAATGAATTACGCCATGTGCAAATTTGTGTTCTTTATTTTATTAAGTTAACATTCAACACTGAGGTTAACTTTACGATTTCCTGTGTTAATTGAAACGTTTGGATCAAAAGTTGCATGAAATAAATTGGACCAAGAATTTTCATAGACAATAAAATTGTCTCGTCTCTAAAAGGTTACATTTTTAAGTACATTGTTTGCCTATTTTATGAAGTAATTATCAACGGTTTTCTACTTTTCTTTGCAATTCGAAGCTATTTGCTTTGCTTAATAAAACATTCTATATTATTAAAGTGGGTCAGTAAAAGGCAGGGCATAGTCGGGCCTTCCTTATCAAATAATTAAATTCAAGCGACAATCCTTCACGTTTGCCTGATGCGTGTGCACTGATTTACAAATGAATACGATTGGTAAATCTGGTAACTGATTTACCAATCGTATACTAATCGATTTTAATCAAATACTTTGAGTAGCTTCCGTGGCGTAATGAACGAATAGCCATCTGTGAAGCGAAAGGCCATAGGTTCGATTCCCGCACCGAAACAAAATGTTGCAAATATTTGTTTCGGGTCTGGGTGTTTTCTCCCCAGAGGAGTTGACAGTAGGCAGGTTGCCGGTCGTAAAAGCTACAAGCCAAGTCTTGCCGTAACATGTGTTAAAAAGCATGTTGCGCCGACCCCACTATGAGTGGGATAAGGGCAGATGAGAGAAGAAAAAGAAAAACCGTGGTGTAAATACACTAATTAAATACTTTTCTGAGTGGTAAAGCCATGCTTTACACAGTTTTGTATACAGCATGAATGGGCCGGCTCGGTCAGCAACGCGCCCATAATCCTTCAGGTACTCTTGGTAAGGTTTTACAAGGTGGTAGGCCCTTCGTATGCGAGAGGCCGGCTGGATTGGTATCACCGCTTTTTCTATTTCTGCCGCCAAGCAACAGTGAGTAAGCACTGTTGTGTTCCGGTTTGAAGGACATTGAAGCCAGTGAAATTACTGGGCATTATGAGACTTAACACGACCTGCTCGCCTCGTCATTCAAGCTAATAAAAAAACAGGTGACCCACTTGCTCGTTAAAGCTGCATTGCTTTGAGCTTTGCTTTGCTTTTTTGTGTCGTGTCTGTCGTTGATCAACAGTATTCTTGGATTGCGCTACACTTACTATCAGGTGTAGCGTAATCACATGGCCGAGGGAGGATTAAAAACAAAGAAAAATAACAGCTATAAAAACCTACACTAGAATTTCTTTCTTCAGATCTTTTTACTTACAAAAGTTGTACAGTACTCTTCATATTAAAAGGATTTTTACATTTTTAAACATAACATTACTGAAAAAAAAATTAACATTTAAAAATATAAAAAGTATCACCTCCAATGGTGAGGCCAACCAAGTTTATTTTTAGCTTTACAATATACAAGGTTTTCAAAGGGGTCAGGTCGTTTGAGTCATTTTGTAAGGAAAAAGTTCTTCTCACCTATCACGTAACGTGTATTAGAAATGAAATGGCACTTGATGGCACGGAATTTTACTAGAAGGCCAATTCTCCTTAAATGACACTGCGACTGAATTTTACTGCGACGGGTTTGCGCACTGAATCAGAATTCCGAAGTCTCGAAGTCCCCAGTTCGGAATTAATTTCGGATTCAGAAAATATTCGGATCGGATATAGTGCGGATTGAGGAAACACTTTGACGATCGTGTTTTTCCTATACAAACATTTGCAAACACCATCGCGGCGGGCGGCGACGGCTTCAATTTATCGTAGTATACGGTAGCTTTTCTGCCGCCAACTGTAAGCATGTACTGTTCTGGTCTAAAGGATATTATTTAAGCCAATGAAATTATTGAGCACTGAGATTTAACATCTTATGTCTTGGAGAGACGAGTGCAGTTCATTGCCATGTAGTACTTTGTCGAACAATCTTCAAAGTTCTAAGTGTTGCTTCTATTTATGGGTAGGCATAGCGCTTACCATCAGGCTAGCATCATCAGGAACTGACCTCAGGACCTCCTACTGTCATCCAGACGAATACAAAACTATGTTTGAAAATGCCATAAACAACTATTGTGTCCCAAACCAAATATAAAATCTACATTCATTCTATACTTGACCCAGATTTATTATATAGTCTGGCATTTTTCTATTTTCTGCGAATGGCAGAAAGTCGTTGTCGGTTGGGGCGTATTCTCGTTGCTTTGTGAACGTTAACAGATAAGTGGTCATTATGCTTCTTACAAAGCGCGCCATTCAATACCACCTATTCAATTCATTATGTTATCAAGACTTTTGAAATGCCGCGAATGTGGTAGTTATTTTATTCAAGGTTTAACAGTGATTGAAAGAAGTTGAAATATAGCTTGAAAATAATTTCCTCGTCGTATATTTCAGTGGCTTATTTGAAGTTCTTAAAAATTTACTAAGTTGCTAGATGATAAATTCAAAGGAATTCAAGAGATGATGTATATAGATTCAATAGTTGCATTAAATTTCCCCAGGTACAAAGTACCTACTTAGATGGGTACAAAGGGCTGATTCTAGAAGTTGTTACATTATAATCTCAAAAAAACTTGATTGAATGTGAAAATTGAAATGAAAATATATTTTGGCATTGATTAATTACCAGGGTTTTTTTTTGGATAAATAGCAATACCAATATTATGCTTTATTTTTTTCAATAATTCATAAACAAGTACCATTTCAAAAACGATCTTTTAAAATTCATCCAAAACTAAAGGCAACTGTTTCGAGCAGATTCAAAATTTCGAGCGCTTTTTAATCACGCACACATGCAAATCTTTCTATTATTTCTTTGTATTTGGGATGAGGGGATCTCATCCTGTGTCGTGAAAACAGTATGCGCTATTACTACTCGACGACAGATGGCGCTGCTTACATGTTGAAAAATATTTTTCGAGTTATTATAAATTTTATTGAGGTTATTTAAGTTTTAGTTACATTGCCTTTATTTTATTTATCTTAGAAAACATATTTGAAAACCATTCCTCCATTAGGCAAAATTAGTTTTCGTATTATAAAACTAGATGGTACTATAAGTCTCGTGTGATAAAACTCGAGTATTGACATTCGACAGCCAATATCCCCTTCTAACGCGTGGTACGTGAGTTTCAATGTAAACCATCTAATTTTCCATCCAAATTGCCATCTCGCAACTTATTCTGTACGCATTTATATTCATTTCTCTTCTGCTTTATGAAGACGCATGTACCTTAGAAACTCCAATAAGTAAACCATGTAATTAGAATTTACTGGACTGTTCGAATTGGGTCCTATTGGAACTTATTGGAATATGTTTTCCTGTTTGAATTTGGAACTATTACTAGATGAGTCAAGCGCAGTAAATACAGAAACAGAGAACTCAGAATCCGCATTTTTTTAGAACACTGGTAAAACATTTTTATAATAGGTAGAGACTGAAAATTGTTAAGGAGGGGTGTGAAAAATGATAATGTATAAAAAATGACTTGCTCTAGTATCTCTGGGTATGATAGTAAGCAAATTCGTTTCTGCTACGGGTAATGGATACATTTTAAAATGATTCGGTGACTTCGACATTTTTGTCTACAGCATGCATGGGCCGACTCGACGTAGCTGGTGGATCACTGTCTCTTAGAAAATCGAAGTTTATAATCCAATTATGATTGGTCTATTGATTCGTTAGACTTTTGATAGTAACTAATACAATTCCTGACTGCCTCGGTGGCGCAGTTGTAATGCGGTCGCGTTACGACTGACGCTGAGGTCTCGGGTTTGATCCCCGGGTCGGGTAACAGTGATATTGGGGTTTTCTATTACGAAATGCTCAGTATCAGCCCGGATTCTGGAATTTGTACCCGGTATGGCGATAGGATCGTCCCTTATCACATTATGGGAAGGAGATATGCTTGGCGAAATGTGGGTGTACTGGTTACACCTCTGCCTACCCCTTCGGGGATTAAAGGCGTGAATGCGTATGTGTGTATGTATAACCCAATTCCTGTGTTCTGTGAGTAGCAGCATACGCACCTGAGAAATTGACTAGGTCCTGGTTTCAAATCCCAGGTCAGGCAACAATTAAATTTATTTGAGTATTCGATTCAAAAAAAATCTATTGCACGACATTGGAAGTTGTGCCACATAATATGTTGATATGTGATCTATCACACCATAGGACGGAAATAATCTCGGCACACCGAGGGTGCATTAGTTCTGAAAATCAGTACTGTCACGGTCATGACAATGTAACTGCGTAATATTAATTAGTTTTTTTTAATATTGTAAAAGCTGCATGTATGTATATTATTGTCTAAAAAATAATTTGTTTTTCTTTCTTTATTTCTAGTTACATCTCTAGCTACCCATTCGAGGATACACACTCGAGGCATAACTGTGTAAAATTAACTTTGAAGTGCTTGCATCTATTTTTAACCGATTTCATAAAATTAGGAGGTTCTCAATTCGGCGCACATTTTTTTTGTTTTTTTTTTATGTATGTACATAGATTATGGAGAATACCTTTTTAAATTATTTATTTTGATCTGTTTAATATTAACTACTACCACCGCAGATTTGTTTTAAATAAGTATCCATACTTATCCATTTAATTCATAAATAATTAAAGTTAATTTCAGTTACAAAACAATAAAAACGCGCAATTATAAACGTACTAGTCGACGGTTACCTTTAATAAACGATGTATAGTTGTCTCTTTCTAACATATTTGCAAAAGCATTTTTTTTTACCCATCGCCATCTCTTTTTACATGCTATAGATCCCACCCCTCGATAATAATAGTTTTTTTCGTGGGGGAAGGGAGTTTTTGTGTTATTCAACTTTTGGTTGCGCAAGAGTGACTATGTTAAAAACGTTTGAGGCATATTTAGCCCTTTGGTCGTTCTGAGTAGTTCAGTAAGGCCTAGAAGGTTGAAGGGAAGTTAACGCTAGTAAAGTTAAGAATTAGTACTTAGTTTTTTGGCAGTCTTTCTCAGTAGATGCGACATAATGCACTGTAAGGTAGGGGAGAATAAAGGAGGAATAACAAAAGAAAAAAATTACTACACATACACTTACATTTGTAACCTTAATGTAGAATATGCTATGTGTGGTACGCAAGAGCCCGTCTGGGTTGGTACCACCGCTTTGTATATTTCTGTCGCCAAGCAACAGTCTGTAAGCACTGTTGTGTTCCGGTTTGAAGGACATTGGATCGTCTGCGGGTGACAAGCGCAGTCCAGTACCATGCAGTGCTTTGTAACTTTTGTGTGGCGTTGTTTCTGTTTATAGGCAGGTGTGGTACTTAACTTTAAGCAAGCGACCTGCTTGTTTCCTAATTCATACATACATACACACTCACGCCTATGTCCCATGGGGGTAGGCAGAGACTATTGAGTACCACAAGCTACGATCCTGACACACCTCTTTCGCCTCTTCCACATTCATACATCTTCTCATACATTTTCGTCGGTTGAGGTTACTCGTGACGTGCCCTTTTCGGAGAATATCATTAATTTGATCCGAATATGTTCTCCTCGGGCGCCCTCTTCCAACCCTACCATTCACATTCGCACGATAAAAAATACTAGAATTCAATTATTTGCACACTAAGAACGAGTCAAAACCTTATGTCCTGTCACCGACTTCAGAATTAAACATAATTGAACTCTGAGTACGGAAGTTAATGTCTTCCCAATTAATGTAATGGCCGGTGTAGAAGACAAATAAAATAAAAATAAATGTCTTCCCAATATCAATAAAAGAGGAATACACTTTTTATACTCTATGGGAAGATAACGTCTAGCGAGCTTAGCATATGCGATACGAAATATCTCGCGCGCGATATATAAATATCGACGGCATTATCTCGGGTAAAAGTGTCAACATTCGATAAAATTACATCGTCATTTTAGGGTTAGTAGATAAGTTACCAAGGAGGGGTTGAAAATACTATTTTCTCTACTTATGACGTAACGTGTCGAATATTCTATGCAATCATCTTAGCATTGATAGACATATGGAGATAACCAGATAAAACTCTTCCAACTTCAAGAGTATCTCTCAGCACCTTTCCTTAACAGAACCACGCGTGCTGGCTTGCGAAACCATAGCTTCGTGGTCTCTTACATCGCGGCTCGGACCAAGAGGTTCGCAAAATCGTATTTCTGTCGGACCATAAAGCTGTGGAATAGCTTGCCGGCACACGTGTTTCCTCCTTCCTATAACTTGGGATCCTTTAAACGGAGTGTGAAGAAGCAACTAAGCAGGCCGGCATAATTCTGCCGATCTGCAATAGATTCAGTGTCTATCGTTGGTCGACAGTATTCATGGATTGCGCTATACTTACCATCAGGTGTAGCGTAGTCACTTTGCCGAGCCAGGATAAAAAAAAAAAAAAAAACTTTCACCACGACTGTACTATTACAATGTAAGTAGTGATATCCTGTAATTGACGAAGAAATGCAGAGCATGTATTCAGTTTTTATTTTGTAGTAGATAAGCTTGGATATCACAATAAATAAAATAATTATTAACTAGATTTTCACGACAAAACGAGTCGATAAAATCATCTCATGTTGCATGCTAAGCCCTCAGAAAATTACATAATACTAGGAAATATGGTTGCATCACAAGTCACAAATGATTTGCTCTGCTTTTATGTGCCCATAGTGAAAATTAGTTACAGCGTGACACTATAGGAGCTTATAAGAGTCGCAGTAGTCAATACGACAAAGCACATACTTTAATCATTTTATGTATTCCCAGTAGTACAATAAATGTAAATAAACGCGTATTCAACGCCTGACTGCCTCGGTGGCCTTGTTGTAATGCGTACGCATTTCGATTAAGGTCAACGCTCAGGTCTCGGGTTCGATCCCCGGGTCGGCTTTTTCTAATACGAAATGCTCGGTATCAGCTCGGAGTCTGGAATTTGTGCCCGGTATGGCGATAGGCTCGCCCCCTATCACATAAGGGACGGATATACGTTCGGCGAAATGTGGATGTACTGGTTACACCTCTGCCTACCCCTTCAGGGATTATAGGCGTGAGTGCGTATATATAAACGCGTATTCATTTATCATCACATTTGTAGTACTAGGAGCGAGTAGTAAGTGACCTCAGCGAATCATCGCGTCTCTTTGTCCGAGCGCGCCACCGTGGCGAGATCCCTATCGACACCGTAGCGATAGGAAAATAATTTGAATTTAGAATTGTGGTTTAGTGTCTATGGTGACATTGGTGGCGGTTTAAAACGTTCTTTTATCATAAATAAAGTAACGAACTTTTTTGAAAGTGAATTAGTAAATAATTTTATTGTTCAGTTAGACAGATGAGCGTGCCTGCCTGATGGTAAGCGGTCACTGTCGCCCATATACTACAGTCTGGGGTACAGCCAAGTCATTGCCTACCGTCATTTACAGTATAGTAATTTTGGAGAAATATTTAGGTCTGTCAATTGCGTGCATTCGGATTATAAAACTGAAAAAGAATCATAATAAATGTAGAGTTTGTTTATAGTCCTTAAAGTACACAAAGAATTTAATGTATATTACTAGACAAGCTGTGCGGTACATAGAAATAGCACCACTAAGTTGCGGTCAATTGACCGTAACTCAATATTACCATCTCGCTTAACATCTCAACTAGAACCCCTCTTGCGCTCCCTGTCAGTGCGCTGTCAAACTCCCGCTTTATGCGACGCAGTTTTACTTCTAAACAGCCCGTCTAGTAGTATACATTAAAGTCTTTGAAAGCATAGCATTTTTTTTTATTAGATTAAATGACGAGACGAGCAGGTCGCTCGCCTGATGGTAAGCGCCACGCCTGCTCATAAACAGAAGCAACGCCACACAGAACTTTAAATAAAGCACTGCATGTCACTGGACTGCGCTCGTCACCCCGAGACATAAGGTGATAAGTCTCATAATGCCCAGTAATTACACTGGCTTCAATGTCCTTTACACCGGAACACAACAGTGCTTACACACTGTTGCTTGGCGGCAGAAATAGACAAAGCGGTGGTACTAACCCGGTCTCTCGCAAACGAGGGACCTACCACCTTGTAAAATATATTATTTTCATGACCTTTTTTGCTATCGTTAACATTAGAAGCTGTTTTGTAACAATGGTTTAATTGAACGGTTAATGAGTAGGCTTTAAACAGACTGCATTATGTGCGTATAAACATAATGTGTATGTTGGCTAGCACAGATTTTATCTCAGCTGTGAAACTTGCGTTGCACACTAATAATGTAACTGTGATGTTTTAATATACTTAGGGATAATTAAATGTTTAATGGAGATATGGATACGCCGAAATAACTATTGATTTTTTCCATAATTTAAATTAGTACATATTGCGCCATTCGAAGTGTGTGTTAAATCAAAGATGTTGATCACACTTCTAGCAACTCAATTTCGACTTGACATGAGATTTGACATTGATAATTAATTTTTGTATTGATCAACCTTTCAGAAACCAGGCGTTAATCTTTTACTTAAGAATCTAACTCTGACAGACGGACGAACGAACACGGCGCAATTATAAGATTTCCTTAATCTGCTACGGAACCAAGTAGCAACTGATTAGAACCCACCATCACTTTTAATCATTAAACACTGTCCTAAAATATTCCGTGAATAAATAAATAAACAAATAAATACACCCAACAGTCACACACATAGTCCTGACCCCACACTAGGTAAACCTGTATCGTGGGTATCAGGAACTACGAGGGACTTGCGGTCCTAGAACACCCAAACCCGAGACATATATTTGTGAATCAGACAAACATTTGTCTAGGTGCGAGAATCGAACCCAGCGCTTAGCAGCCGGCTACTCGCCCGCTGCGCCACGGAGGCTGTATAAAGTTACAAAACAAAAAGAAAAACGCGTTAACTATCGCCAGGAACTTGATCCATCGGCATGGACCTTATAAAATGACCCACTGAGTCCGATTTTCGGCTCGCTGCGTTTAGTAACTGATATTTTTGAGGGTGCCCGCTCCGGGAGTTCGTTTATACCAAGTTAAGTCAACAGTTACTTAAAACAAGATAACTTTAAAGGTATTTTATTTATTTTTTAATATCATAGGCCGGTAAACGAGCAAGTGGGTCACCTGATAGTAAGTGATCACAATACCAAAAGGATCATAGGCGCGTTGCCGACCTTAAAGGAAAGGGATAACTAAGGGACTTGAGCCTCCGGATATCTCATTCACCGTACGAAACGCAGCAGCAAGCTGCTACTTTACGTCAGTTTTCTGTGATACAGTGGTAAAGACTCGGTCGAGTCGGCCCATTCGTGTTGTAGGTAAAATTGCCTACAGCGTGGCTCTACCACTCAAAAAGGCTTTGAAAGCTTCCGTGGTGCACCAAGCGAGTATCTGTGAAATGAGAGGCTGCAAGCGATTCCCACACTGAGAACTTTTTGTGAGAGAGGCAAATTTTTCTTTCGGGTCTGAATGTTATCTCATAGTTCTTGATACTAAGAACTAAGTGTTTATCGGTGTGAGTACATTTATTATTATTATTTCTACCGCGATATTCAAAAGAGAAGTTTGAGTTAAAGTAGGTATAATGTAGAGCCAATTGTGCTGATTTTATATTTAATATAAAAATACAACACAATTTAGACTGCCTCGGTGGTGCCTGAGGTCTCGGGTTCGATCCCCGGGTCGGTTAAAAGAAATAGGTATTGGGTTTTCTATTACGAGACTCCTGATTTGGAATGGTGCCTGGTATGGCGATAGACTCGCCCCATATTATCACAATATGGGACGGATATACGTTCAGCGATATATGGGTGTACTGGTTACACCTCTGCCTACCCCTTCGGGTACAGGCGTGAGTGCGTATGTATGTACAATTTTACTAGGTTGGAAATCGTACCTACTTACTGCATTTATCATAAACGTAGCAAATTTGCATATAAAGGATTGACTCATATATATACTGGTTGTTTTTATTTCAAAATAATGGCGGTGTACATTATTTTATAATACCGTGTTATGAAATATAAGTTATATATGGTTAAATAGAGTGTATAATAATTCTTGAGTGGTAGAGCCGGCTCATCCGCGTCATTACCACTGTCTCACAGAAAACCGGCGTAAAGTAGCAGCTTGCTGCTGCGTTTCGTACGGTGAGTGAGATATCCGGAAGCCCAAACCCCCTCTCCGTCCCAATCCCTTAATTATCCCTTTCCTTTAAGGTCGGCAACGCACCCATGGTTCTTTTGGTATCGTGGGCGTACATGGGCGGTGGAGATCACTTACCATCATATGACCCACTTGCTCGTTTGCTGGCCTATACTATAAAAAAAACAATTTAGTAGTTTACTTATCTTTCCTTTATATAATTATCAATGGATATATTTTTTACAACACATCTAGCGTCTAATGTGCGATGAGTAAAAATTCAAATATGGAATTCCAATTTCAAACGTGCACAGAATATAAAACTGGCGGGAACCCTCCGAAGCGTGATCAAACGGGAGCGCGCAACTAGCACGCAACATGACATCGACAATCATAAGAAGTCATTAGGCATTCGAGCGTTAGACTTACGGACCCTAATTTCGTTGCGAAGACCGAATAACTCCCATATACCACGTTTGCTCAGGCATATTTGATGTATAACATTGCCACACTAATTTGCAGTTTATAATACTGCGGTTAAAGTTGAAAATCAAATAACAGACGCTTTTGACAATCGTTCACACATCGAATATGGAAACAATGGAATTAGAGCCGTAATGCCTTGACGATATGGTTACTTTTAAAACGCATAGGAGAACAGTCAACAAAAACACACGCGAACGAAAAAACGGGCATCTTTTTGCATCCCCACGCTCCCCTAAGCCGGTGGGGGCGGGTGGACAAAAATCCGCAAGGGGTGGGGGGCTTGGCGATGCCCCTCGCCCCCTCGTAGTAGTTTTTCGTAGGAATCACGCGTACACGACACGCTCCGTATTGATTTTTCGGCACATGGTAGCGTTCAGGTGCTACGCTCGCATTTTTAAAGATGCCTTCTTGTGTTGTTTGAGGTTCTTAAAGCAAATAAGTTGTCATTTAAAAATGGAACGGAGCTGAAAGTTTAATAGATTCGAGGTTGCATGTATTATGTTGGGGACATCACCTTATTTGACAACTTTAGAAAGAAGCAAATTCTTAGTTTGGGAATATTTATCTTTTTTCGATGTGATTTTTTACATAAAATTAATATTCTAATGCGGTTATCACAGGCTTACACCCGATTTCTGAAAGGCTGATCAAATTCAACTAACAAAACTCCGACTACGACACCGCTATCAAATCAATTCCGAGTTGCTGAAACGATATTGAGTGAAACATTTACTACTATTTGATGTCTCTTTAGAACCGTTTGACATACGGTTTTTCATATTAAATTGAAAGTGATGTTAACTAACATGTGTGTCAAATCAAAGGTGTTGACCACACTTCTAGCGACTCAATTTCGACTTGACATGAGATATGACATTTGATCGGTTAATTTTACTTTGATCAGCCTTTCAGAAACCTGGCGTAAGTCTTTCAATGCCCAGTAATTTCACTGACAATGTCCTTCAAACTGGAACACAACAGTCCTTACTCACTGCTGCTTGGTGTCAAAAATTTACAAAGCTTTGGTACCTACCCAGACGGCCTCTCGCATACGAGGGACTTACCTATCAAACATAGAACTCGCATCATGCAAATTCCAAAAAACCGTTATCCCAAATTCCCACATAGTTAATAAGCTTTGCAAATATTATGCAAATATAAAAGGTGTCGCAGATTAGCATCTTATTGTGATTTAACACATTCGATCCACGCACTCCATGTTTGGTCGCGATTTGTTACGGACCGGTGTGTATTGGCTTTTGGTACTTGAAGAGTAAGGGTGGGGCATAAGGCAAAAACAACTTATTATCTAAAATATCTGTTACCTGCCTGACTAGCGCAGTTGTAATGCGTATGCGTTACGACTGAGGTTGATGCTGAGGTCCCGGGTTCGATCCCCGGGGTAACAATGATATTGAGGTTTTTTATTACGAAATACTCAACATCAGCCCGGAGTCTGGAATTGTGCCTGTACTGTGCAGTTAAAATATACTAGCCTTTGCTCGCGGTTCCGCCCGCGTGAACGGCCTTTTCCGAGATAGAAAGTAGCCTATGTTACTCAGTGATAATGTAGCATTCTAACGGCAAAAGAATTTTTGAAATCGGTCCAGTAGTTTTTAAGTTTATTCGTAAATACAAATCTTTCCTCTTTATAATATTAGTGTAGAATATCTCAAATAAGGGGATAAGGCACGTGGAAGAAGACTTTTGTCTACTTCATAATGGTCTGACTGGACCAGGCTGCATGGCATTAGACTGCGCTCGTCACCCTGAGACATAAGATGTTAAGTCTCATAATGCCCAGTAAATTCCCTGACTTCAATGTTCTTCAGGCCGAAATACAACGGTGATTACACACTGTTGTTTTGAGGCAGAAATAGACAAAGTGGTGGTACCAACCCAGACGGCCTCTCGCATACGAGGGACTTACCACCTAGGAAAAACCGTATTTGGGATTATGTGCTATAATATAATTAAGTTAAAGATTATTAACCGTTTTCTTTAAATTAATCGTCTCATGAGTCTTTTAGCAGTGGACTAAGGCTGAGAACTGTGAGGTCCTGAGTTTAATTCCCAGGTCAGGCAATCACAATATTTGTTTGAGTTTTTGGTTCGAAAATCACACAAGTTTCCCGAGATTGGAATTTTGTTGATAGATTTTCCTCTTATCATTTATATCCGCATTTTTTTAATTTATCAATCAAACTATCAATATTTATTAAAAATAATAATTAAAATAAATATCTCCAAACTTTATTTAAATTTTTTTTTATTAAGAACACGTTTAATAAAATATTGTAAACCCGTTAATGATACGAGATGTTTGCAGTTTTTTTACGGGTTATGAATAATACTTAACCCGTGAAAAGTCAAAAAACCCGGTAATGCACGGCAGCGTATGATAATAATTCTCCGCTGCACTCTTAATACAATTTTCATGCTGTTACTAATTTTACATGTCCTTTTTAAAACATGACACTCAATTTCAAACTCTAAAACGTAGGGTACAAAGTTCAAACTGGCTTAACAGGAAATGCCGTACAAAACTGCGCTGGGGACAAAGGTGTACGTTTTTGTTTCGACCCAGCGATTTAAATATTACACAATGTGACAATAGGTTAAAAAACCGGTACTTGTGAGTGTAAAAAATTAAATATAAAAATTATGACGGCAGCCCTTTTGTCTCTTAATGTATGCAAATTAGGCGCGGATGTGATGGAGACTGTGTCGTGTCTATGGTTTGAGTAGCATTTTGTTTTCTACGTTCATAGACAATAATTTAAATTTGGAATACGTTGATATTATATTACTGCGTGTAACCAAACCAAGCTTAGAACTAATTCATAGCTATTTATTACCTTTTTCTTATTCTTCTTTCTTTCTTCAACCCATCTGGGTTAAGAGTAAGACTCCAGATTACTCTGCTTTAATGACGGTTAAATTCAGAAATACCTAGTGTCTAAGCTAGTCCGTACATATAATAAGTTCACGCCTATATTACTAAAGGTAGATGCAGTAGTATGACTAGTGCACCCACAATTCAGCGAGCGTACCTCGGTCCCATAATGTGATAGGAGGCGAGCCTATCGTCATACCAGGTATAATTCGGGGCTGACACTGAGCATTTCGTATTAGTTTTACCCGAACCGGAGTTCGAACCCGAGACCTTACCGTCAGCCGCAGTCGTAACGCGTACGCATTACAACTGCGCCACCGAGCCGTCCTAATATGTTGGTGGCCTATTTACACTCCAATTCTTACTAAGTACTTATAAGCTCTTCTAATAATAATAATAATAATAATACACCCAACAGTCACACACATAGCTCTGACCCCACACTAGGTAAACCTGTGTCGTGGGTATCAGGAACTACGAGGGACTTGCGGTCCCACAACACCCAGACCCGAGACCAATATTTGTGGTTCACACAAACATTTGTCTCGGTGTGGGAATCGAACCCACGGCCTCTCGCTTCGCAGCCGACTACTCGCCCGCTGCGCCACGGAGCTGTAATAATATTTATTTAAAAATACTCTAAATATTCCCAAGTACCTAATCTAGTCCCAACAATATTTCAGACGGCGTTCACGGGCGATTAACCCGCTTATACTGTCTACGGGCGATTATTCAGACATCTTTGTGTTTCTTTGTAACGTGCTTTAAAGAACAACAAGTATTAAAAACTTTGTAGTTAAGTGAATAAATAATTCGGTATAATGTTGGATTTCGTAGTTTTTTTAGGGCGTCGTGGTATAGCGTAAAACACTTCATTTAGAAAGGTTTTTTTCAATTTTTATAATTATAACTTTTGTTCGTAGCTCCGCCCGCGTGAACGTCTTTTTCTATCCTGGCCATACCCGGCAATATCACTTTAACCCGACCAGGGGATCGAACCAGAAACCTCAACACAGCAGTCGTACCGCGTACGCATTATAACTGCGCCACCAAGGCAGTCCAACTAAAACCAAAGTCATGTTTTCAAAAGTATTGATAATATACCTAATGCCTCATACGTGACAAGTTTTACCCCTCTTAAACGCAATACTTTGTCATAACGCGTCGAACCAATAAATAAGTGTATAGAATCCAATAAAATAATTAGCATATTAGTAGTAATGTTGTCACAGCTTTCCACAACACACAACCCCGTCGATTTGTTGTTCCCACGACATCTTGAAATTCGTTCTCACGACAAAATTCATGAATAAATTATGTTTTTATCAAACTCCTAACACTGGCCATAAAGACATCTCTTAATTTGAATGAAAAAAGAAAAAAAGGGTTGGCTATTCTTCCAAGTGTCAAAATTGCTCTTCCGGATCCGGTAAAAAGATAGGAACTCTCATTTGAATATGGAACGTTTTTGAATCGACATCTATTTTGCATGTGATCTATTTGAATGGCTGAATATTTCTTTAAGGCCAAAGGGTTAACTTTTGGCACAGCTAACAATGGCGGCCGTGAGGGCAATATTGATTTTCAATATCTATGAACCGAAAGTTTTGTATGCTTAATGAGATCAAATATTTTCGCTGTGTTGTCATATTTTCTAGTTTTATGGTTTGTTAATGTATTCAATTCTTTGTGTATAGGTGATGGATG
The DNA here is from genome assembly GCA_905332985.1 of Mimas tiliae. NCBI lineage: Eukaryota > Metazoa > Arthropoda > Insecta > Lepidoptera > Sphingidae > Mimas > Mimas tiliae. Next base: position 3,612,300 of record HG995249.1, read on the forward strand.
TTGGTGTGCTTTTCTCAGGACTAAGATACTATTGTGCATGCTTTATAAAGTGCGGGGTTCGATATTTGTGGGTGAATTTTAAATTTCTTCCCAACTTAGGTTTTTTCTTTTATACATTCAATGTCGAGATGAACAAGTCGCTCGCTTGATGGTAAGCGCCATGCATGCCCATAAACAATAGCAACATCACTCAGAACTTTGAATTGCATAAAACTGTACTGCGTTCATGATCCCAGGATATAAGATGTTAAGTCCCAAAATACCTGGACATTTAGTACTACTGTTAATTAGTAATTACACTGGCTTGAATGCCCTTAAAACGAAATACAACAGTGCTTTACACCGCTGCTTGGGGACAGAAATAGACAAAGTGGTGGTAACTACCCAGATGACCTGTCTTATATAAAAAAAAACCTACCACCTAGAACACTGATGACTATGGCAAAAAATTTAGATTAATTTTAATTTCAGCAATATTCGTTTTTTACGATTAACTTTTTTAAATTAACGTAAATGCAATGTCTGTCCTTGCGCATGTCTTAACTACTCTTAAGTCACTCTAGAGAAAATTAAGTATATGTTATGAGTGGTAGAGCTACGCTGTGAACAGTAGTCTGCAGCATGAATGGGCCAGCTCGACCGGACCATTACCACTGTCTCATAAAAAATCGACGTAAATTAGCAACTTACTGCTGCGTTTCGTACCGTGAGTGAGTAAATCCCCCTTCCCTTCCCAATCCCTTTCTTTTAAGGTCTTCAACGCACCCATGATACATTTGATATTTTGAGCAGTCATGGGCGGTGGAGATCACCATCAGGTTTAACCTGCTCGTTTATATGTCATAAATAATATATTATGTAGTGATAAAACTGCTCTGTACCTATTGCATTATCATGCCCACTCTTCGAGTTTCCTAAGATAAATGAAGATTGTCAAAGTGCATAGCTGAAATCGTAGTACCCACTGTATATTAATTGTGTACAACTTTTTATAGTCTTGGCCTTTTAGTTTCATACCCAGTATTATACTGTATCATATAATATCTCAGTGTTGCCACAGACATGTGCAATAGCTACTAAATCACAAAACAATTACTAATGTCAAGTATAGCAATATTGTAATACAATAAAAACACAAGATTAATTGTTCACATTATAATAACAATTGCGACGCAATAGCATTCAGTTATCGATAGAAAATATAGAAATAAATAATTGTCATTTCATACAGTTCGCAGATAATAAAAACGACGTTTGAATAAATTAATACACGCCTTTTATAAAGTTTCAAATGAAACGTTCTTTTTTCGAATCGATTGTCTATGAATACATAAATACGTGCTTATTTTTTTATTGTCTTCATAATTAATTATTGTCAGTTATGATATTTGTCTATTGTGTAATGGAAGTCGTATCGTTTGACGTCAGTTAAATTTGTTTTATAATGTAATTATTTAACTGGTGCAGTATTTATACATCTCTACGGTTTTTAAATGTGTAAATTTTTAAAAAAGACAAGTATTTTACTACTTTTATAAATAACGTAAAAAATTTGTTAGGTTTGTTGAAACAAATTCACTTTGACATTAATTTACGTGTCCGTAATTTGAAAACATTCAATTGAAACTTAAATGTATTATCTAAATTATTTGAAATTAGAATATTATTCTTTATAATTAAAAAGAAATCATGAACCATAATTCGACTCATTTACGACCAAAGACACATGATTTTTAACGTAAAGCGCGTTCAGAGAACGTCTTCAACCCTTCCATGTGTCCATTCATATTCAAATGTCGTCGCGTCTGTTGGCAGGTGTACTATCCTTTGTGCTTACCCTCGAAGACTTGTTCCTGCGATCTTGAATGAAGTTTTTTTGAATTATTTATTTTTTAAACTTAATAGTGTGTTTCTAATTATATGTTGGGTGTCTAATAAATTTTAACAAGTACGGTTTGTAAGCTATATTCTGTGTTTTCTTCAAACTGTACTTTTAAGTGTGTAGTGTGAAATTAACTTTAGCATCGAGATCATAATTATTATGAATAATATTCGACACCTTTAATAATTATAATTTTGTTTATTTATTTAAACAGGAACTAATGCTACGCCAATGTATAATCATTATTAATGCAAAAAATGTCGCATAAATTAACTCATTTTTATTTTTATTCCAACGAATGTCACAGTTTTTATAACCATTCAATAGAATAAACATCGAATCTAAAATAAAAGCGCACCTGGGCCCGCGAGACCAGACCGGTCGTGATTTGTTCGCTGGCACATCCGTCTCATTTGCATGCGAAGGGTTAATTCTTCGCGTTTATTTGGGCTCACGCATAATTTTAATTATTCAAGGGTTAAGATTTAATGTATTCCATTCGAGATACGTTGCGAATATGTTTTTCGTATCCAGTCGGCTACTGTGTTTCGTTGTGTGTGCATCATTACTTTTTAATATGAGGTAAGTGATTTTTAAATCCTTTTTTGGACATGACTTGGTCAGTTTGCGTGTTCGAATTTCGAAGCGTCAGACACTGTGATGCTGTCGTCTATAACAGACGTTAGACTAGTTTAACAGGTAGTGATGTTACCGTAGAATGTCCTATAGATTCACAAAGTGCGTATTGCCAACGCGTCAGTTACGCTCCCATTTGTTTTTTTTTAATAGCTTGAGTGACGAAACGAGCAGGTCGCTCGCCTAATGGTAAGCGCCACGCCTGCACATAAACAGGAGCAACATCAGACATAACTTTGAATTACAAAGCACTGCATGGCATTGGAGTGCGCACGCCACCCAGAGACATAAGATGTTAAGTCTCATAACGCCCAGTAATTTCACTGCTGCTTGGCGGCAGAAATAAAAAAAGCGGTGGTATCAACCCAGATGGCCTTCCACCTTGACGCTTGCCGTTACCATCGGATGTTCACAAAATCTTTAGAACGATCAGTGTATAATATTTAAGCTCACGTCAGTATTCCTGAAGGGGTGTAAATATTGCACAGTTCGCCGAGATTATTTACGTCACATGAACCTATCGCCATGCTTTTTTAAGTGCGTCACCTGATGGTAAGTGATCTCAACCGCCCATGTATGCCGACATTACCAGAAGAATCATGGGCGCATTACCGACCTTAAAGGAAAGAGATAAAAAAGGGAATTGGGAGATTTAGGACTCCGGATATCTCTATATCCGGATATATCACTCACCTTACAGCAAGCTGCTACTTTACGCCGGTTTTCTGTGAGACAGTAATAACTACCCGGTCGAGACGAGCCATTCGTGCTGTACACACAATTGTCTACAGCGTGGCTCTGCCACTCAAAACTCATATCGGGCAAAAAATGCAATCTTGGGCAACTTATTTGTTATAATTCGAACCGAAAACTCAAATTATTACTCGACCTGGGATCAGTGTTAATTGGCCCACGACACGCGGTTCATTGCGTAGATTCTCACGGCTCGCCCACGCCACAAATAATTATTAGGTTATAAACGTAACTCCGACGATTTCATTATCAACAACTTGTAGTTAACTGTACGCGATATTATTTATATCGTGAGTTTATAATGCTAGAAACTAAAGGTCGCAGGTTCAGTTCCCACATATACTGTTTAAGATCTGTGATCGTTAAGTTTTGGATGTAGTCAGAGATTATAATAACGACTACTTTTACCAGGTGGTAGGTTCCTCGTATGCGAGAGGAGGTTTGAGTTGATACCACCGCTATGTCTATTTCTGCCACCACTAATTTCCGTGTAAGCGTTGTTGTCGTTTTGAAGGACATTTAAACCAGTGAAATTACTGGGCATTTTAACACATTTCACCGAGCTTTTTTCCGTCCCATGATGTGATAGGGCGAGCTTATCGCTATACCTGGCACATTTCAATTACTCCGGGCTGATACTGAGCAATTCGAAAATAAAAAACCAAATATCACTTTTATCCGACTCGGTACCGAACCCGAGACCTCAGCACAACAGTCGTACCGCGTACGTATTACAACTGCGCCACCAAGGCATTCTTTACAGTTTTAAAAATAGCACACTTAAAAGGAAGCAGATAGCCAGACGGTGTAGATTCTGTAATAACAAAGTCTACGCAAATAAAATAACGGGATTTTCAATCTATTTATGAAAAAAAATAAATCGAACGTCAAAACCATACAGCCAAGTATTTCAAACTACGTTCCAACCGTTATTCATTATCACCAAACGTCACTTTCGAAAAACTAATTTTCTCAAAATCAGCCGCGTTCCAAAATCAAATAGTGATGTACCAGCGGCCATGCATCACGGATAATGATTGGATTTGCCCCGCCTACGTCATCAATCACCGGGAACGAGTGACGGTCCGTGGGTGGTTTAGGAGACCAATTTGAATTGACCTCTGACTTTGTTCTGCTCTCCTGGTAGCTAGCGTCGCAACTGGCGAAAAAGGGGGGTGGGGTAGGTCATTTTCCTGGTTATGAGTGCTAGGGAGGGCCGCTATTTCGCGAAGCTATTGTGTCTTGTTAGAACGGCAATGTCTTGGATGGTTGGATGTAAGTAAATTATGTTTTTTTTCGGCCGTATATCAGGGGTTGGTTCGGTTGCGTTGTTTTGCGAGTGGTGTATGTATTTTAAAGATATTTTAGTGTCTTAATTATGTTTGATGTGGAAACATTTATGTATCAAAAGAATAATATAAATGAAATTACCCGCAATTTGATTAATAATCATAATAACTTTTGAATTACATTATATACTACCACTATCTCACTAAAAACCAACATGAACCAGCAGCTTGCTGTTGTGTTTCGGACGGTGAGTGAGATCCATATTCGGAGGCCCAAATCTCCTTCCCCTTCCCAATACCAACAATACTTCCTAATTATCCCTTTACTTTAAGGTCGGCAACGCGTCCATGATTCTTCAGGTGTTATGGATGTTCATTAGGTGACCTACTAATTCGTTTGGACCACTGCTATAAAAAAATTGACGTAATGGGACAAAAATAAGTTCGCCGAACTGTGGGTGCAGTCGTTGTACCTCTGCCTACCCATTCGAGGATGTTAGTGTGATCATAATGTATGTACAATATAGGGAACACTATTAATTAGCTAGCTTAACATTTATTGGCATCAGAAACTCCTTCACAGTTTTCATAGTGAGTAAATATTCAGGGCTTATATAATCAATTCCACAAGGTATTTAAGTTGGTATTATTTTGGGAAAAATAAAGGACTCAAACTTAAACTAAAATGTAATCTATAAACTATTTTTGTCGAAGGTTAAAATAATAAATATCTACTTATAAAATTATTAGTCGACTTCTCTGTAAACAGCAAGCACAGCGAAGTTTTAAAGAATTCAAGAAAAACCCGAACTTATTCAGTATCCACATAAAAAATAAAATTCAAACTATTCAATATTATAATGAAGGAGAAAAATCGAGGGGGTCTAATCCCGTGGGAGGGGGCGCGGGCTGTAGGCCGGAACTGAGTCGATGTAAGAAGATTACTGCTGATGCATTACGTGACGACTTACCTTCGACATCATCGTAGTTGGGGAAGGTTTCATCGAGAAATTGGTATTTTTGAGACAAAACTAAAAAAATGAACTAGTTTTCTTCGTGAAATTGTAAACAAAGCGATATAATATTGAAATAAAACTAGTTTATACGGATTTTATCGCGGTTTAATTTTTATTTTAGTCCCGACGTTTCGAAAGCTTTTCAGCCTTCGTGGTCACGGGAGAGACTGAGGTGTAGGTCGTCTCAAAAAGTTAATGTTACAATGGCTACCTTCATTTTAAAATAATACATATATTTCCAATTATTTAAAAAAGTTAGTTGACACTAGTCCGATCTACGCAGAAAGAGCTCACGGTATCTTGAGGTCTGGCAGTTGGTCTTTTGGGTTCCGATTTAATTAAATGTATAATTGGATCCCAGGCTTGTGCAAGCTTCCAACCATCTTCTCTATTGAAATTTGGGTGTTTCTTAATTTCAATAGCCTCGCGAATCATCCTAGGTAGGAATCGGTGTTCTTTGGCAAGGATTTGTGGTTTGTCAAATCTAAGGTAATGTTTGGAGCCTTCATCTGAATGTTCAGCAACTGCAGACTTCGTAGAGCTCTACGAAATATATGTATTATTTTAAAATGAAGGTAGCCATTGTAACATTAACTTTTTGAGACGACCTACACCTCAGTCTCTCCCGTGACCACGAAGGCTGAAAAGCTTTCGAAACGTCGGGACTAAAATAAAAATTAAACCGCGATAAAATCCGTATAAACTAGTTTTATTTCAATGAGTAATATTCGCGTAAACCTAAGAAATCACGATATAATATTTTAATCAGTTACCATGGCTTACGCCCGGTTTCTGAAAGGATGATCAAAGTAAAATTTAAAAATCAAACGGCAAATCTCATGTCAAGTCGAAATTGAGTTGCTTGAAGCGTGTTCAACACTTTTGATTTAACACAGTATGTTAGTTAACATAACTTTCAAATTAATATGAAAAATCGTATGTCAAACGCTTCTAAAGAGACTTCAAATATTATTTTTCACTAATTAACGTTTCAGCAACTCGAATTGATTTGACAGCGGTGTCAAAATCAAAGTTGTGGTAGTTGAATGTTGATTTGATCAGCCTTTGAGGAACCAGGTGTAAGTGCATTAATCAGAAAACAGCCTCCGTGGCGCAGTGGGCGAGTAGCTGCCTGTTAAGTAAAAGGCCGCGGTTCGATTCCCGCACCGACACTTGAGACACAATAGCATTCATAGTACATCAACATTGGTTTAAAATTATCCATAATCCGTTGTCTCCGCTTACCTCTATTCGAAACAGGCGTGAGTCTATGTATGTATAAGTAGATATAATTTTTTATTTTAAAACCCGAATTCATCTTTTTTTCAAATCCTGATATAAAGAAGGGTTATAAATTTTACCCATTGTCTGTTTGTGAACATGTATGTCTGTCTGTTAGTATGTTTGTTTGCGGCATCGTAGCGCCGAAACAAATGGACCGATTTCAATGTTTTTTGTTATTTGAAAGCTGGTTTAATTGGTTCCTAGCTATGTTTGAAATAAAAGAGATATTTGAAAATTACAGAACATTTTTGTGATTAATGCACTCTTCTTCTACCGCCTGCCCTTATCCCAGCTGCAGTGGGGTCGGCGCAACACATGTTACAAAAATCTTAGGCTTGAAGTTTTTACGACTGGCCGTCTGCCTGACGTCAACCCCTCTGAGGAGAAAACACCCAGACTCGAAACTCGGTGCGGCGATTGAACCCGCGGCCCCTCACTTCACAGCGGGCTGCCCACTGCGCCACGGAGGCTGTCGGAGTATTGTCACTTCTTCTTAGCCGGTCTCTTCTCACACACATAGTCCTGACCCCACACTAGGTAAACCTGTATCGTGGGTATCAAGAACTATGAGGGACTTGCGGTCCCACAACACCTAGACCCGAGACAAATATTTGTGACTCAGACAAACGTTTGTCTAGGTGCGGGAATCGAACCCACGGCCTCACGCTTCGCAACCGGCTACACGCTCGCTGCACCACGGAGGCTGTCGAAATAGAAAAGCTTTAATGTTCCACATTTTATCCAATTCTTAAAAACTTGAGTAAAATATGAAATCGTAGCAAACGCGTACATAAATACATAATGTATATTGAATGTAGCCACAAATCTCCAAGACGCAATATCTCGGGAAAAATATATTCGTAAACTGAGTTTGGCGCACCTGCCTGTGTATCATATAGCTACGCGGTAAAGCTGCGTTTACAAGCTTACTTCTTTTAAATTTAAGTACATACATACTCACGCCTGTAATCCCCGAAGGGGTAGGCAGAGGTGTAACCAGTACACCCACATTTCGCCGAGCGTATCTCCGTCCTAAGATGTGATAGGGGGCGAGCTTATCGCCATACCGGGCACAAATTCCAGAGCTGATACTGAGCATTTCGTAATAGAAATACCCAATACCACTTTACCCAACCCGGAGATCAAACCCGAGACCTCAGCGTTAGTCTCAATCGTAACGCGTACACATTACAACTACGCCATCGAGGCAGTCTAGCCCTGTATTATACATGTCTCACTGCTGGGCACGGACCTCCTTTATTGACTGAGAGGGGTCAGACCTTAGTCCACCACGCTGGTCTAATGCGTATTGGCAGACTTCACATATTTTGAAATTCTTATCAAGAATTTCTCAGTTCTACAGGTTTCCTCAAGTTGTTTCCTTCACCGTTAAGCAAACGACAATTAACAATGAATACACACGTAACTTAGAAAAGTCAAAAGTATGTCATGCTGTGGTGGCTGGTTTCGAACCTGCTACTTTAGTTTCGACTTTCCGCACCACTCCCCGCTGAGCTATCGCTGCTATCTAAGTATATTCTGTAAAATAAAAACAAATTAATGATTTTACAGAAATCCATGAGTAATAATATTGTAAATGCAAAAGTAATTCTATCTGTCAGTCTGTTACATTGTCATGGCTAAACAGCTGAATAGATTTTAATGAAATTTGGTACGGAGATAGAATAAATCATGGGGAAAGTTATAAGATACTTTTTTTCACAGAAAAAAATTGTCTCGGAAATAAACTATCACGCGGGCGGAGCCGCGAGCAATAGCTAGTAATAAATAAAAACGGGACGCAGTTGAGTCCCTTAATAAAAGTAAAATAAAGGCGTCCTGAAATTCGATTTTTTAATTTTGATTTCAAGTTCATAAAAGTAACTAAATGGAGAATACTTCAAGAATTCGACCTAGCTTATTAACTTTAAAAAACAACCGTTACAAGCGATTTTAAATATAAAATTGCCACTGATAAATATCTATTTAGTAAATACACTAAGATTTTATACAATTATAAATACTTACTAAATAAATAAAAAAATATCAATTGTTCGTGGTATTTTCACAACACAAAATATATCAATAAATAAGAATGACACGAATTAAATAGCTAATAGTTTGTTAAAACATGACATCAACCATTCCGGGCATTTTTACAAGAAATGAGTGTGAAGAAGCAATTAGGCAGGCTGGCATAATTTTGCCGACCTACGATAGACACATCGTCTGTCGTTGATCGACAGTTTTTTTCGGATTACGCTACACTTACCATCAGGTGTAGCGTAGTCTCTTTGCCGAGTTTTTTTTATTGTTGTACAGGCCGACAAACGAGCAAGTGGGTCAACTGATGATAAGTGACCACCACCGCCCATGTACGCCCATAATACCAAAAGAGCCATGAGCGCGTTGCCGACCTTAAAGGAACGGGATAATTAAGGGATTGGGAAGGGGAGGGGATTTAGGCTTCCGGATATCCCACTCACCGTACGAAACGCAACAGCAGGCTGCTACTTTACGTCGGTTTTCTGTGAGACAGTGGTAACGACCTGGACGAGCCGGCCCATTCATGTTGTAGACAAAATTGTCTACAACGTGGCTCTACCACTCGTAAGTTTATGCTAGGATAAAAAAAGAAAAAAAAAGAAAGTCGATGAGAATATGTGTACAATATAAACGCGCCCTATCATCTCAGGCTTACACCCTATTTCCATACATATGAGGTAGTCACCCCGTCGGATAGAAACGGCCGAATATGCCTCTTTTGTACTTTCGCATTTTTCCCTTCCCTTGCAACGAACTGTTTTGTCTTGGCTTGAAGTACTTTCATCTTATAGCAATGTAGGTATTGTAGAGTTACTGATATCATATTACAAGGTGGTAGGTCCCTCGTTTGCGAGAGACCGGCTGGGTTGGTACCACCGCTTAGTCTATTTCTGCCGCCAAGCAACAGTGTGTAAGCACTGTTGTGTTCCGGTGTGAAGGACATTGAAGCCAGTGTAATTACTGGGCATTATGAGACTTAACACCTTATGTCTCGGGGTGAAGAGCGTAGTCCAGTGTCATGCAGTGCTTTATTTAAAGTTCTGTGTGGCGTTGCTTCTGTTTATGAGCAGGCGTGGCGCTTACCATCAGGCGAGCGACCTGCTCGTCTCGTCTTTCAATGTAATAAAAAAAATAAAAAAAATCTTGATACTGATGTTCTGATTCGTATAGAAAAATTGAGGATATAATAAATAATAATAAATAAATAAATACACCCAACAGACCCACACATAGTCCTAACCCCACACTAGGTTAACCTGTGTCGTGGTTACCAGGAACTACGAGGGACTTACGGTCCCACAACACCCAGAATCGAAACAAATATTTATGGATCACACAAACATTTGTCTCGGTGCGGGAATCGAACCCACGGCCTCTCGCTTCGCAGCCGGCTATTCGTCCTCCGCGCAACGGAGGCTGTCAAAATAAAGAGAATGTTGTAATAATGTAACATGATAATCATACTAATATTAAATAATATGTGAATGTAAGTTTGTTTGTTACGCTTTCACGCGAAAACTACTTAACCGATCATCATGAAACTTTGTACACATATTCTTGGAGGTATAAGAAGTAACTTAAGATACTTTTCATGAAAAAAAATATCTACGCGAAAGTAAGTTTGTTTGTTACGCTATCACGCCTAGACACTGAACCGATTTTGATGTAGAGATAGATGGGACCCTGGAGACGGTTATAGGCTACGTTTTATTTCGGAAAAGTCTATTCACGCGGAGCCGCGAGCAAAAGCTAGTTATTCATATATTAATACTACCAAAGTTGTACTAAAACTACGTAGATAGAATATTCTTTATTGCACACCAAATAAATTAGATAGCATATAAAGAAAGATCACATAATAACGGTGATAGTCGTACAATGGGCGGTATCATCGCAAACGGCGATTTCTTATAGACAATCTTACGTAGAAGTAATGAGAGAAAAAAAATATATAGAACGCTCTACTGAAATGTAAGAATTTTGCAAATTTGTTCTATAGGTTATTCCAATTTTGATTTAAATTATGAACTTTGGCAATCTGTACAAATTTAAGAAATATCAACGTGTAATAGCACCCCAATACAGATCTATTACAACATAGCAACTGACCTGATCCGGATGGTCGGACCTTCATTGCACCCTTCCTCCCTTCCACCTGCCCTTATCCCACTCGCAGTAGGATCGGCGCAACATGCTTTTTAACACATATTACAATATGATTTGGCTTGTAGTTTTTACGACCGTCCGCCTGCCTGACGTCAAACTCTCAGGCCTTCATTACACATTCGTAAAAACGAAGATTGGTAAAACGCATAATTATTTATATCATAGTACTGTACCTGGCGTTAATTTTAACAATAGCTTCAGATAATCCTTCTACTATTATAAATGTGAAAGTTTACAGACATATACCGTCCACAGTGGGTGGGTATCTAGGTACCCCACCTACTACTTACAAAAAAAAAAAAACTGCATCAATTGTATACATGTACTCGTACCACCTAACGCCTGCCAATAAATGCTTTATTTCTTTCTAAGAACTAAAAACCAACATATATTTCTTAGATGCGGAACTCTTCCCTATGTATTAGAATGTTTGGGGTGAATATACGACGCACATTAGGAGTGCAAAAGGCGATATATCAAGAGACGTCAGCGGCCGGGCTATGCGGCTGACACGAAAATATTGCTATGCATCAAAACTGCCAAGCAGTGAGGAAGAACCAACTTAGCTACGCGAATATGCCACAAAATATAAGCTGTAGAGAGAGAAGTGAATCATACTAATATTATAAATGTGAATGTAAGTTGTTTGTTACAATTTCACGTGAAAACTACTTAACCGATCATCATGAAACTTTGTACACATATTCTTGGAGGTATAAGAAGTAACATAGGATACTTTTTATGAAAAAAATATATCTATTTGTTTGTTACGCTTTCACGCCTAAATCACTGAACCGATACTGATGAATTTTGATGTAGAGATAGATGGGACCCTGGAGATGGTTATAGGCTACGTTTTATTTCGGAAAATTCTATTCACGCGGGCAACAGCTAGTATTCTTATAATAATCATCTATACAAATAAATAAAATTGAAGTGTCTGTTTGTAATATTAAAATAACCGCTTTTTACTACATGCGTATGAATGTATAAGTATACGGTACATATACCAAAATAACATTTTTTTCAAGTTTTGTTTGTCTGTCTGACTGTTTGTTCCGGCTAATCTGTGAAACGGCTGGACCGATTTTGACGGGACTTTCACTGGCAGATAGCTGATGTAATAAGGAGTAACTTAGGCTACTTAGGTACTTTTATCCCGGAAAATGACATACACGCGGGCGGAGCCGCGAGTAAACGCTAGTTATAAATAAATATATTATATTCTCCTGATAAACTATTCACAGGTATAACTTATGGCGGGTTCACACCTTTCAACTTTAGTTGGATAAATCACATGCGATTTTAACCGCTTCCACAGACTTCTAATCGAATTGGTGAATAAAAGCCATACAGTTTTTGTTGAATCTGGTCTCTTGTTGAAAGCGATTTGACTGGTTTGAACCTATCATAAATGTTTGGCAAATAGTGGTCTTTTTGAAATTGCTGGAAAATTGTGTGGTTGTGGTATATTAGAGCCTAAACGAAAAACGTTAAAAAACAGTCGTAAAATTACAAATAATTTTCTTATTTATAGATAACACTTTATTGTACACCAGAATATTACTGCCGCCAAGCAACAGTGTGTAAGCACTGTTGTGTTCCGGTGTGAAGGACATTGAAGCCAGTGTAATTACTGGGCTTTATGAGACTTAACACCTTATGTCTTGGGGTGACGAGTACAGTCCAGTGTCATGGAGTGCTTTGTTATTTAAAGTTCTGTGTGGCGTTGCTTCTGTTTATGAGCAGGCGTGGCGCTTACTATCCGGCGAGAGACATGCTCGTCTCGTCTTTCAAGCTAATAAAAAAAAAATGGAAATATATAAAATCTGCCTATATTTTGTATTTAGTTTATTTTGTTTCACGAAAGTTCCCAACTCGCGCCACACCATAATACGTTCAGGAAAGTGAGGGGTGGATTCTGTCTTGAAAAATGCACCGCAGAGCTCCGCGTTAGGTTCCCGTGATATATCTCACTATTATTATTTTTACTAAACAAATATTTTTCTTAAATACAAATACACTCACGCCTGTAATCCCCGAAGGGGTAGGCAGAGGTGTAACCAGTTCTCCCACATTTCGCCGAGCGTATGACCGTCCCATGATGTGATAGTGAGCCTATCGCCATACCGGGCACAATTCCAAACTCCGGACTGATACTGAGCATTACCTAATAGAAAAACCCAATACAAATTTTACTCGACTCGGGGATCGAACCCGAGACCACCGTATCGTCGCGAAGTCGTATCGCGTATGCATTACACCTGTGCCAAAATACAGTCTTTTTTCCTAAAATTTGTCGTAATATAACAATGGACTTTGAGTTTGTTGATTTTAGTTTGTTAATTATTTCAACTGACTTAAAAAACACATTACTGGGCATTATGAGACATTTTAAATCTCGGCAGTGCCATGTAGTACTTTGTAAGTCAAAGTTAATTTGTGTTTACGGGCACGCGAGCGCTTACCATCAGGCGAACAACCTGCTCTCCGTCATTCAGCGGTATAAAAAAACACGAATACGGTTTTAAACTGTACTGCCTAGGTTATTCAGAGACGCGACAACATTTTCTGAGTGATAGAGCCACGCTGTAGACACTTTTGTCTACAGCATGAATGGGCTGGCTCGTTCGGGTCGTTATCAGGTCTCTCAGAAAACCGACGTAAAGTAGCAGCTTGCTGCTGCGTTACTTACGGTGAGTGAGATATCCGGAGGCACAAATCCCTCTCCCCTTCCCAATCCCTTAATTATCCCTTTCTTTTAAAGTCGGCAAAGCGCCCATGATTCTTTTGATATTGTGGGCGTACATGAGCGGCGGAGATAACTTACTATCAGGTGATCCGCTTGTTCGTTTGCTGACGTACGTCATAAAAAAAAATGCGACTCATTTATTTTTACATACGAAAAATCCGCCAATTAGCAAAACCCTTTTTATCATTCATCATTCTGTAAACAAACATCGCAGACAACTTCAACGCCTAGTTACTATAACTCTTGAATGCCGAAATTCTGTAAAGCCAAACACATATTTACACCTGCCTTTTAAATCGTACGGGAGGCGAAACTCTCCAACATCTATTGAAAACCCGAAACAGGGGGTTTTCCCCTCCCCGACCCCCTCGTTATTCCACTTCCCGTCTCCCCTTTCTTTCCACAACTTCGCATCGTCATCTGTATTACTTGGGCCCTAACTTATGTGAGGGAATACGATATGCTTCACACATTCGAACATCTACTCTATCCAGTTAAGAATAAAGTGGAGTTTACATTGCATTTGAAAACCAATTTACGACTAACTTGGATATGCGATTTTAGGTTTTCTGTTAGGTGAAAATTAGGGCGATACTTGGATGCTTATAAGCAGATCAATTTTAAGATAGCCCGTACTGATTCCTTTGCATTACTTTTTCCTTCTTTGTGGATGTATTTTATGAGAGTTTTAAGGTCTTATGTGGATAGTACCGGTCCTTCGAATGTTGTTAGCTTTATTTGTTGTTTTATATAGAAATGAACAAAACCTATGAGGTTTTAACATTTCTTCTCATTTGGCGTGTCTTGGTCGAGTATTTATTTAAGAGCCTATTCATAAGATTTAGGCTAAGTTTATGAGTTTATTTTAGGCTTTGGTTTTTCCAAAGGAGAATATTTCAGTACTATTTTATCTGTATACTTCATATCTTTTTCGTGAAAATAAATAGACGAATATTGAAGGATCAAATATATGTAGAGTAAGCAAAAAGGTTCGTATTCGAAGCCTAATTTTATTTTTTTAATATAGTAATATGTACTTTAAAACTATCCACAGTTTCTATGATATATGATGTAATTTAAGCAAAAAAAAAAAAATATACAAGAGCGTAAATCTGAGTTATAAATACATGTTTTGGAATAAAATCAGCACGTTTCTTTTAATCTGGCGTTATCCCATCTTAATATCAAGTTCCGCCTTTTTGTACCACGATTTTTGATATTCCGTAGCCCGCCATCTGACTCTCCATAACCCGCAGTGGGAACCAAGTTTCGCCATTGCTTCATCCGTTAATCAGCAGAGTGTACCACTGGCACGTGAGGTTGACTTTGGGCCTAAGGTGTTGGTGACCCATTACTACTATTCTCTGCATAAATTTACTACGAAGACGCTATAATGAGCCTATATAGAGAAGGTAATATAAGTGGTGCCTCGATTATAACTGCGCCACCGACTGCCTCGGTGGCGCAGTTGTAATCTGTACGCGTTACAATTGAGGCTAACGCTGAGGTCTCGGGTTCGATTCGGGTAAAGTGGTATTGGGTTTTTCTATAACGAAATTCTCACTATCAACCCGGAGTCTGGAATTTGTGCCCGGTATGGCAATAGGCTCGCCCCCTATCACATCGTGGGACGGAGATACGCTCGGCGAAATGTGGGTGTACTAGTTACACCTCTGCCTACCTCTTCGGGGATTACAGGCGTGAGTGCGTATATGTAATATAAGTAATATTACTTATAAATTGTTTTCATATTCGTTAAATAAGTAAGCTATTGGCTAAGTGAGTGATAGCTTTTAGGGTGTCTTTTACTAAAGATACGTGAGGATGGTAGGTAAGGTATATATAACACACCCTACAGTAGGAACATCTACTTAGATGGTAATGTTCGAAATATAACACTAATGAGTAAATTCCTCACGGATGTAAATAAAAACTAATTCCAGATCCCACGACGAAGAAAAAAGAACTAAGAGATTACATCAAAAGGCGATGTGTATATTTTATAAACCACAATATGTAAATCCCGCATCGGAAGATAATTAATACGACCGACTTAATAAAAAGTAAAAAAAAAACAGGAAAAAAAAGTAAATCAGGAACAAAAGGGAACCTCCTGTCGCCTTGTTCATCATTAATGAGACGTGAATGTAAAGACAGGCCCTTTCTTAGGCTCAATATAAGAGGCAATTAGCAACGTTGACAAATAACAGCAGATATCTGGGGTGACTTCGTAAACTAAGTGTTGTTGCATTCAAAAATTACCTTTATACACCAATGAACTAAGTTTACAATTGATTGACACATCCCGAAGTATTAAAACACAATGCAGCTAAGAAAAGATGTTTCTGTTTGCTTAATGACGTCATTAAATGCCGTCATAACATTGTCCAGACGTGGATCATCCGGAATATTTAAAAATATCTAAGAACAATGGGTTTTTGAGTGGCGCTTTATATTATCTATACTTTGGAGATATGCAAAAGTAAATTAATGACCCGTGTCATAAATTAATGACCAGCAAACTCCGGAAATGCCCGTTTTTTGAAAAAATTCCGAATAATATAAAGTATTTTATTTAATTCATATATATAATTCATACATATAATATGAAGGAGGGAACACGTGTGCCGGCAAACTATTCCACAGCTTGATGGTAGAAGTAAGATTTTACGAACTTTTTAGTTCTAGCCGAGATGGAGGAAACCACGAAACTGTGGTTCCGTAAGCCAGCACACGTGGTTCTGTTAAGGAAAGGTGGGGATGGGATAAGGTCAAACAACTCTTCAGAGTATTCACAGTGATATTTATACAGACGGACAGACTAATTGGTATCACTTATAACACCCCTCTTTTTGCCGGGGACAAAAATGTAAGGTGTGAAGATGCCCCACGTTTTGGGGGTAATCAACCTCTTTATTTGCGTATTGATTAAGCTGAATAAATTAAGGGGAAAGCACCCCGGTTTAATGCGTATCGCTGAACTTGGTACCGTTGGCTTAACACAGTAGCCTAGTTTCGCGAGTTTGCATAATGGCCGGTAATTAAACTTAATTGATGTTTAATTGGTCTATTAATTTGCTATTATTATGCTGCATTTACTGGTGTAGCTAAGAGATGAAGTAGTTCAGATGGTTAGTAGACATTTCAGTTTTTTCAGATACCCAAATAGAAAATAAAGAGCCCTTATTTAAGACTTCAGATACTATAAATATTTTATTAAATCAATTCTGAAAGCAATGTAATAAATATGATATCTTGTACGAAGCCATTATTAAGCCCGACAAAAAATGATTTTTTTTATTACTCTAATTAACTAACTGAGTAGGTATAAACAGAGAACACAAACATTGGGTCACAAAGCACTGCATGACACTGGTCTGTGTTAGTCACTCCGAGATACTGCGAGACATAAGAGACATCTTTTAATGCGTCATCTTATTTCGATGT
Organism: Mimas tiliae; assembly: GCA_905332985.1. Lineage (NCBI taxonomy): Eukaryota > Metazoa > Arthropoda > Insecta > Lepidoptera > Sphingidae > Mimas > Mimas tiliae. The sequence continues at coordinate 3,629,571 of HG995249.1, forward strand.
ATAATGTCCAGTAATTTCACTTCAATGTCCTTCAAAGCGAAAAAAAAAAGCTTTCAAACTGCTGCTGTTGAAATAAGAGTGGGTAGGAAATAGGTCGAGTGAATAACTGCAGCCCGGCCATGTTGTTACACGCATATTGTAGCTTGACGAAAAAAACCGACCACTCATTATCGGTTGTATTGTTTTTTTTATTATTTAAAGACTGCAAAGACTGACTTGGTGGCGCAGCTGTAATGCGTAAGCGTTACGATTGAGGTCAACGCTGAGGTCTCGGGTTCGATCCCCGGGTCGGGTAAAGTGATATTGGGTTTTTCTATAACGAAATGCTCAGTATCAGCCCGGAGTCTGGAATTTATGCCCGGTATTGCGATAGGCTCGCCCCCTATCACATCATGGGACGGAGATACGCTCGGCAAAATGTGGGTGTTACACCTCTGCCTACCCCTTCAGGGATTACAGGCGTGAGTGCGTATGTATGTATGTATTAAAATAAAATAAAAAATGAAAATAAAAATCCTTTATTTCAGACCAGTGATCCATATATTAAATATTCGTAGCTTTTACATTTTCCATTTCACCGTGCTTTTAGTTTCAGTAATATATTATCAGTAATAACAATGCAGTAGCTGTGGAAATAACAAAATAACGAAATCCAATAAAATGCTTTCAAGCCAAAACGCAAACATACATTTTAACGTGGTTAAAATTCAATACAAAATATTGGGAAGATTTTTAGAGTGTACGATACGATATCATACTACTATTATAAATCTGAAAGTTTGGATGTATGTGACTTTGTGAATTTGGATGTTTGTTTGCATGTCGTAACATCTAAACAGTTTTGGATGAAGTTTGCACATAGGTAGACCACGATCTGAATTAGGTCATAGGCTATTTTTTACCTCGGAAAAGGCCATTCACGCGGGCGGAGCTGCGTCCATAAGCTAGTATACAATACACGCGTCAAATTGAGAACATCTTCTATTTATTTTGTTGGTAAAAAGCAAAAGCACCGCCGCATTGTTTTATTATTTTAGATGTTTCTAAGCCGGGATAAGACCAAGCAAAAAACAAGATTTAAATAGAGGATCATGTTTAACTACTTTTGCACGCGGCTCCATCGAAATAAGATGACAGTAAACGTAACTCAAGCAAAAAATATACCCCACCAAAACTCTGTGCAAGGGGGCGGGGCTATAAAAGTCTGCGCATAATAATCTCTAGTTGACACTTGCAGAACGTCGAATCTCGATCTAGAAATTTAATATTTAGACATGAAATAAAGTAGATTTTGAACGTTTATTAATTTTTGTTGCGTGTATGAGTGTTATGAGTGATTTTCCCTTTGCATGTGTAAGTAAGTGGAGGCGTATTTCTTTGCAGATACATATGAGAGTTATTGTTCTAGTTATCTTATTTCGATGCGCGGCTGGGCCCAAGTCAAAGCCCTTTTCTAGGTGTCCTTGTCCAGATCATGGTCTACCTATGTGCCAAATATCATTCAAAATCTTTCAGCCGTTGAGGCGTGATCGACTAGCAAATATCCAAATTCACAAACATCCAAACTTTAATATAGTAGTAGGATTTAACAACTTGTGTATCATATGCAATTTCATTTTATCGTTCTATATAAAGAACCTCGTGATAACGTAACAAATTAGCAGTTGCAATAATTTTAATAGTAAATGCTTTTTAATCAGACAATTAATGCTGAAACAACAATGTTCAGCCATTCATTATTTAGCTTTGTTTCATTCCTGATAGTACACTTTTGATTTCAATTTGTTTTTTGTTATTTTAACAGTGTTGTGATCAAAAAAAGCAATATCGTAAATGAAGATACGAATGTATTTCAAAAAGTGTTCTAATAAAATAATCATTATAATAAATTAATCATCATATTAATTCTTAATATCAATATTAATTGATGGTAGAGTCCCGGCAATTAATATTATACATATATACATACATACGCACTCACGCCTGTAATCCCCGAAGGGGTAGACAGAGGTGTAATCCATACACCCACATTTCGCCGAGCGCATCTTCGTCCCATAATGTGATAGGGGGCGAGCCTATCGCCATACCGGGCACAAATTCCAGACTCCGGGCTGATACTGGGGTATTTCGTAATAGAAAACCCCAATACCACTACCCGACCCGGGGATCGAACCCGAGACCTCAGCGTTGGCCTCAATCGTAACGCGTACACATTACAATTGCGCCACCGAGGCATATTAATATAATATTATAATATTAGTGTTGTGAAGTATTATTCTACCTTTTTAAAGCATTTACTTATTATAAAAATGTATATTTTTTATTAACTTGAATGACGAGACTAGCAGGTCGCTCGCGTGATGGTAAGCGGCATGCCTGCTCATAAATAGAACCAATGCCACGCAGAACTTTGAATTACAAAGCACTGCATGACCATTGGAATGCCCTCGTCACCCCGAGACATATGTTGTTAAGTCTCATAATGCCCAGTCATTTCAGTGGCTTCAATGTCCTTTAAACCGGAATACAACCGTGTTTATACACTGCTGCTTGGCGGAAATAGACAAAGCGGTGATACCTACCCAAACGTCGCATACGAGGGACCTACCATAGTAAACATGTCAGTTCTTTACACATACAAAGAACTCTGTTATTTGATTCCCCAGAACAGTAAAATTTAATATAACAAAATATCGTGGAATATTGTCGTAAAAGTGCACCCCCGCCCTGGGGGTGGTTATTATTCATTTTTCTCCAGTCGAATGCAATGTAGGGATCACTAATGTGCCACTTCGCAATCAACCCCTACGAACTTTTTGCGACCATGTTTTCCTGCACGGATATTTTTTTCCACTTTTTTCGTCCTTGTCTGTCCCATTGTGGATCCTGTTGCTATCTCTCTCGCTCTATCGCGCCGCGGCGTGGGGTGGCGGCAGAAAATATGATACGTTTTTTTGGGGGTTAAATTGATTTTTCGAAAGTATGTGGAGGCCATTTTTATGGTTACGAGCGTGTGCTGTTTCATGAGTTAAAAGAATGCAATTTAAGTAATGCATACTTAATTATTACCTAGTATGTTATTAATTAAATTACGTAATATTTACTCGCTTTATTAAGATAGTCATTTGGTCATAGCAGAAAAAATAAACTTCTCAGTAATATTTAAGTATTCGGAAGAACGAGAAAATAGGTATAAAATATTTTTACTTGGTATAATCTTGGTATAAATAATTGTTGTTATTTATGAAGATTATAATAAATGTTGCATTTAATTGCTTACATCTTGGCTCACGGTTTATTTGTTTGGAATTGATTACTCAACATTATAAATTATACCAATACCATGACGCCTATAACTGCCGCTTGCTCTGGCTGTAACAAAACTTTTAAAACAAAAGAATGCTTAAAATGCTTCATATGTTCACGTAAATACGACCTAGATTGCGCCAAAGTGAGTGCAAAGAAATTTAAGCTAATGAATTTTGAGCACAGGAGCGCTTGGAAATGTTGCGTATGTTGTAGGCAGGTTGTTGGCACGTCGTTTAGCACAACCACGCCTGAAGTAAGTAAGAGCCAGTTACCTCTTGATCCATCCGAGACAGGCAATGTTACTCTTCGTGCGAAGCTGAGTAATGCATCTTATGTAAATCCTGACATAAATACAGAACTGGAAAATGTCTACATAACACAGAGTGAACTTCGGGCTATTCTAACAAAAGAAATTACATTCGCAATTAAATCAACAATTGAGGGGATGCTGTCCGATCAACTGAGAATAATAAATGAACGGATTTCGAGTTATCAAGACACAATGAACTTCTTTAATGGACTATTTGAGGACTTAAAGGGTAACTTGGAGAATAAGGCTAGTACTATTTTACAGTTAGAAAAGGAGAACGTGGACCTTAAGGCAACTGTAAAAGACCTCTCACATAGACTATGCTCCGTGGAACAGCACATGCGTGAAAGCAACTTGGAGATAGTGGGGGTCCCAGAGTTTCGGAATGAAAATCTGCCTAACACTGTATTGCACTTAGCCAAAACTGTGGACAGCAGCATCACTGATGACGACATTGTTCATGTTACGCGCATAGCTAAAATAAACAGGGAAACAGACAGACCCCGGTCGATTCTGGTGAAGCTCCGCAATCCCCGTAAGCGTGATATACTTCTCGCAGCCGTCATGAAGTTCAACAAAAAGAACCCTAAAGATAAGTTGTGTTCTCAGCACCTGGGGCTTGGCGGCCCTAGGGTCCCCATATTTGTTGCGGAACATTTGACACCGATAAACAAGTCACTACATGCGGCTGCACGCATAAAAGTAAAGGAATTAGCGTACAAATTTATCTGGGTACGTAACGGTAGGATATTTGTGCGGAAAGACGAAACTAGTCAGGCCATTGTGATTCGCTGCATTGATAGTTTAAAGCGTATTGTATAATATTAGGTTTATTAATGTATAGTCAATGTTTTGTATGTAAAACTTATAACAATGTTCACCATATACTATCAGAACATACGCGGTGCCAGAACTAAAACCAATGAGTTATATCAGAATATATTGTTGTACTCATATAATATAATTATCCTTACTGAAACGTGGCTTAACTCGAGTATCTGTTCGAGTGAGCTTATAGATTCTAGATACACATTATATCGAAGAGACCGCTCAACATCCAATAGCTCCAAAAAGGACGGAGGTGGTGTACTTATAGCAGTTTTGAAAACTATTCCGTCAACCCGAGTCCCTAACTGGGAAAGTGACTGTGAGGATTTATGGATAGTAATTAACATCAAAGTAAATCAAATACAATCCAAGTTAGCAATATGCGGAGTTTATTTACCGCCTCCGTCCAACTTGGCAGCTTTGTCGATGTTTACTAATAACACGCAAAATGTTCTCAACCAGGTAGAAAACGTAATTATATTAGGTGATCTTAATCTACCCAACATTCACTGGGATAACGCCCAATTTAACACATACATGGTACCTTCTAATTACTGTAATAACATGGGATGCACATTAGTGGATTTTTTGAATGTTAATAGTTTGTATCAATTTAACAACATTACTAATAGTAACGGCAATGTACTAGATTTAGTAATAAGTAGCTAGCCCAATGGTCACGTTACTCAATCAGCAGACTGTTTAAGTAAACCCGACCCACACCACCCTAGTCTTGAATTTTGTGTTATAAATACAGAATTGCCTAAACTCTGTACAAATAACATTGCTAAAAGTAACTTTTTTAAAGCCGACTATTGTGCTATCTCAAGTGAGTTGCGGAATACTGATTGGTCGTCTTTGTTTTCTGGTTGCAATAATTCTGATGACATGGTAACAGTACTGTACGGTATCTTAAAAGCATTAATTGACAAACATGTTCCAATTCATAAAGGGAAAAGTGAGAAATATCCAATATGGTATACATCTGCATTAATACGTATGCTTGCTGAAAAAAATAAGGCATGGAAGTTGCATAAAAAGTTTAAAAACCCCCGTGATAAAATCGAATTTGAGCTCTTACGAAAGAGATCCAAGTCCTATCAACAAAAGTGTTATAAGGACTATATGAGTACGATTGAAAATGCCGTTATTAAAAAAAAAACCAAGGCATTTTGGCAATTTATAAATAGCAAACGTAAGGACGCCATCTCTGAATTCCCTGTTACTATGTTTTTAAATGATATTTCAGCCTCTTGTGGGTCAGACATAGCTAACCTATTTGCATCCCACTTTTCATCTGTATACATAAGTGACGCCACAATATTGCGGGACTCGTTTTCTACACCTGACATAGGTCACGATAATTTATCAAGTCTATATGTTAACGAAAGTGATGTACTAAAGAAATTAAAAAACCTTGACATTGCAAAGGGCCCGGGCCCTGATGGTATACACCCGATTTTCTTTAAAAAAAATGCTACTGAGCTTTCTTCACCACTTACTGCTATATTTAACCGTTCTCTCTTGGATAGCAGCTTTCCGCAATATTGGAAGAAAGCTAATATTGTTCAAATATTTAAAAAAGGAGAAAGGCATAGTATAAAGAATTATAGACCGATTACCATTCTATCCTGCTTGTCCAAATTATTTGAGTCACTTGTGTATCCAACAGTCAGTCGTTATCTTGACAAATTTATTTCTCCTCACCAACACGGCTTTAGACGAGGGTACTCAGTACAATCTAACCTTGTCAGTTTTGTTTCTAGCATTTCTGAAAGTGTTGACAAGGGACATCAGGTCGATACCATATATACAGATTTTTCGAGTGCGTTCGACAAAGTGAGCCATGGTTTACTGGTTAAAAAGCTTGAAAACTATGGTATACACGGTTCGTTGTTAAAATGGTTCATTTCATACTTAAAAAATAGATCTCAAGTTGTTGTAATAAAAGGTTTTGAATCCCACATATTCAGTGCCACCTCAGGAGTGCCTCAGGGGTCCCATTTAGGACCATTACTTTTTATAACTTATATTAACGATATCTGTCAGCAAATTCAACACTGTAAATACGAACTTTACGCCGACGACCTCAAAATTTTCAAATCAGTTAAGACAGCTGAAGACGTCGACCTTGTACAGCAGGATGTTGACGGGATTAATGCTTGGTGCAAGCGTAACAACATGCTCCTCAATGTCGAGAAATGTTGTTTCATCCGCTATACTCGGAAGTGTCATCCTTTCCCGTCGATATACAACCTTCATGGTACACAGTTTACAGGAAGTTAGTGAAACACGGGACTTGGGTGTGTACATTGACAGTAGGTTAAAATTTACTTCACACATATCTAAAACAGTGACAAAAGCGTCTCAAATGCTAGGATTCATGATTAGAAATTCCAAACATTTCAAACAGAGCACAAAAATTCTACTTTACAAAGCTCTGGTACGTAGTCAGCTCGAGTATTGCAGCGTTGTGTGGAATCCCCAGTATACTACGCACTCACAGCGCATAGAAAGCATACAAAGAACTTTCACTAGAAGACTAGCTTTTGCATCACAAGCAATTTCTTATAGATGCCCGTACTACGACCGTTTGTCTTTTTTCAACATGCAATCATTATGTGATCGTCGTAGACTGCATGACTTGATGTTTCTTCACAAATGTATAAATGGTTTACTCAAGTCAGAAATTTTACTGGATGGCACTAAACTCTCTGTACCTTACCATCCCCCTAGACAACGTGTTCATAGAATATTCCAACCGCCTCCATCGAGAACCAATTTGGGTAAGCATTTTCCGCTTGCTAGAATCTGTGTTGAGTATAACAACATTAATAAAGAGTTATCAGACCTGGATGTATTCTCCGACTCGCTTAGTAATTATAAAAATAAACTAAAAAGCAAATTGTAATTGTTTTCATACCGTCTTGTTTATATTTATTCAGAATAACCAAAATGTTTACTTAGTTTACAATAAAACAATGTGCCAGTAAAATTTTGTATCTAAATGCATTTTCAATCGATGAAAAATTCGGAACGTCTTTTCAATTTGACGAGTACTTATGTTAGTTATTTTTTTGTATGTTTATGCGAATTTTTCAACTTTATTGTTGTTTCATTCTAGTTTAAAGGGTCCGCCTTCTCATACCATAGATTTGATGGTATTTGGTATTATATGGAGAGACCGGCTACGCCGCGCCGTCTGACCTCTACAACCCCGAACGAAAAGCTAAAAATAAAAATAATCCACTTTGACTCAGTGCTTTCAATATCAATGACCGATACTGAAACTGATCGCAGTTTCAGTATCGGTCATCTATCGGTAATGCTATCGAGCATTGAAGCGAAATTGGTTATTTTAAGTTTATTATCACAATTAGCGTAGTTGTAATGAATACGCGTAATGACCTATGCTTTAAAAAAATGAAGGCTATTGATTCAACGTATTACTTTATATTAACAGCTATATATTTTTACATACATACGCACTCACGCCTGTAATTCCCGAAGGGGTAGGCAGAGGTGTAACCAGTACACCCACATTTCGTCGAGCGTATCTCCGTCCCAAGATGTGATAGGGGGCGAGCCTATCGCCATACCGGGCATAAATTTTTTTGCAAAATATATATATCAGTTGACCTTGCTCGTTTGCCGGCCTGTTCGCACTACAAAATAGAGGAAGTCGCAGATTCAAAACCAGCCCCTAGAGCCTTTGACGTTTCCAAGTTACGTGTGTACCTATTCATTGTTAATTATTGCCTGTTTTTCCATAAGGATTTCCATGTTTTGTCTGCTAACTTGCATTAGGCCAGCGTAGTGGAATAAGGGCTTACTCTCTCATTCAGTAGAGGACGCCCGTGCCCAGCAAGTATTATTATTATTTATAAAATAAAGTACGTTTAATTTCACTCGTAATTTTACGAGTGGTAGAGCCACGTTGTAGACAATTTTGTCTACAGCATGAATGGGCCGGCTCGTCCGGGTCGTTATCACTGTCTCACAGAAAACCGGCGTAAAGTAGCAGCTTGCTGCTGCGTTTCGTACGGTGAATGAGATATCCGGATGCCCAAATCCCCCTCCCCTTCCCAATCCCTTATTATCCCTTTCCTTTAAGGTCGGCAACGCGCTCATAATTCTTTTGTATTGTGGGCGTACATGGGCGGTGGAGATCGCTTACCATCAGGTGACCCACTTGCTCGTTTTCCGGCCTATACTTAAAAAAAAAAAAAAAAAAACGTTGACGCTTTTCTGGGCGTCAGAGAGCACCCGCTATTGTGTAGGACCAAAAAATTACGATACGTTCGAAATGGTACGTTCTGAAGTACGCGACCGAGATAGGAAACCGGAAGAGAAGCGGACATATTGCTAACATCGTGCAACGTGGTCACTTTTTTATTTCAAAACTTCTTAACATATAAAATAAAATAAAACTTTTTAAATGACACCAAAATATGTGCCAGTCCTTTGCAATACCTTTAATAGGCGTTCCCAATATCTATCGACAGATTTGCTTACTGGCAAAGAGAGACTTTCCCGCCCACACACCCGCCACTGTAACTCCTGTGCTCCAGGATCGACAGTGGCACGCATTTTTGTTGACACCGAGCAGTGAAGCTCGGCGAGTCTCTCGAAATGCTAAATTGTCTTTGGCCCGCAACGAAATTAATCAAATAGAAAGTTAAGGAGGAGTTGTAAATAATAATAGTTTTTTAATATATAATATAATAATAATTGCTTACGGGCAGTAAAATTTTTACATATTTTGTGTGGAAGATCTGTCATTACACTATTGATAGTAAGCAAATCTATCTTTAAATAGAATATAGGGAACGGCCATATGTCGACATTCAGGGAACCATAATCTTACCTCGTTACTTAAAACAATGACCACATTGTTCCAAAACCAATTATAAGGAGATGTTCACACAAACTCACTCAACTTCCGCGTTGACGCATGGAACAACGGCCTAACAACTTGCGTGTTAAAACAGTTAACTATCTGATAAGTTCCAACGGTTAAACATAGCTCGGTTCACAATTAACCATTGAGATTGTTTAGATAAACCGCTGAATGCAAATTAACTAAAAAAAATAAGTGGCTAGCTGTGCCCGACGGTGTTTGTTACTCTTTAGACCTTTTTATATTGTTATTTAAATTTTTATGCGTTGGCAGCATTGGATAACGTTGTACCAACATGTAATGGCCGATACATTTTTTTTGTGTGGATTGTTTGTATTGATAACGTCAAATATAGTGACAAATGCTATAGAATATGTTGTTTTTGGTTCGGTCGTTCGGTCATATGTTTTTTTATCTGTTTAAGGAAATCAAAAGTTTAGTGGCTAGTATATTTTACTACTGGCTTTTGGAATAAGTCTGTTATTCAGTTTGAAAAATAAAACGATTTAAGCAGTACGAAAAATTCAGAATGTTTTTTTTTTATTTCTTGCATGTAAATACGCTGTAGTATTTAACACAATAATAAGCTATTAATTGTCTATTCATATTATTTTTTCCTTGTTCCAGGTGCTACAAATGTGGATGTGCAGTCGCAACGAAATGACCTTGCCTTGTTATTATATTTTCATATTCTTGTTAATAATATGTATCTATAAAGTTATTAATATAAATGTTTGTAAATATATAAAAAGTAAAGTTAATTTAATTTTCACCAACATATACCTGTAACATGTTCTATTGTAAAAAAATATATTGTGGTGTCTTAAAAAAATTGAAAAAATAAATTCTAATTTTGAGGATTTCTGTTCATGTATGATTTGTATGTGTATTGTGATAAATAAATATGTTACAAATCAGATCTCAATGTTATACTTAGCAACCTTGAATAAAAACTACTTCTTGGTAGATTCATCATTCTTCGCCGCCCGCGAATAATTCGCGGTTCGATTCCCGCACCGAGATCAAAAATGTGTGATACAAAAATATTTGTTTCTGGTCCGAGTGTTTTCTTTTTATGTTAGGCAGGCGGCCGGTCGTAAAAACTACAAACTAAATCTTTTTGTAATATGTGTTAAAAGCATGTTGTGCCCCCCCCCCCCCCAGTAAGATAAGGGCAGGTGGAAGAAGAAGATTCACGATTTTCAGCTATTTAGCAAATTTTTCATGACTATTGTAAAAATTCAGATAACTTTTTAATTATCCAATAAAATGTAGTTATGCAAAGAACAAATTAAAATACTCCAGCCCCGTAAGAATTTTCGTCAAATATCTTCATCCTTCAGAATCCTATCCTTTTCCTTTAAGGTCGGCAACACACCCATGATTCTTATAGTATTGTGGGCGCACATGGGCGGTAGTGATCACTTACCATCACGTGCTCACTTCCTCGTTTGCCGGCCTATGCCGTAAAAAAATATGTTGTAATTTTATTAAGTATTAAAAATAACGTCAAAACGCTGTCAAATTAAAATAAATAATTATTGTAATTTAAGGATGGTCATTTCTGGCATCTACTGTAAATGTCAAATTTGATCAGATAAGTATGAACTTTGACTAATTGCTGGTCATTCTGTTAGTTAGTCGTAAAAAGTTTATGGTCAAGTTTTATGGCAAACTAAAATAGGGTCATGGGAGTTCTATTATGTTCGAGTAATTTATGGTTAGTGTAACGATGGTTAAAACGTTGCGCGGGTTAAATGATTAGAACTAATTTTTTTTTTTTGTTTCTGATTTTTAGCTGTTTTACCCGCGCTGTATGTGAAGATTTACTTGAAAATCATGTGCATATATTTACGATAAATATTTAACATTGTATAGATACTCATTATATTCATGTAATGAGGGTGATCCTTTGTAGATAATGTAGTATAATAAAATATACTGATAATAAATTAAAGATGAAAATCAAAAAGAAATTATTTAAGTCTAGAAAATTTACACTAAAATATAAAAGGTTGTTTTATCTGGACTTGACAAACAAAATTTTAAGTAAGAATTTTAAACCGATACTAAAATATTCTACTCCTATGTTTTTTATGGTATAGGCCGGCAAACGAGCAAGTGGGTCACCTGATGGTAAGTGATCTCCATCGCCCATGTACACAATACCAAAAGAATCATGGGTGCGTTGCCGACCTTAAAGGAAAGGGATCACTATGGAATTGGGAAGGGGAGGGGGTTTGGGCCTGCGGATATCTCACTCACCGTACGAGCAGCAGCAAGCTGCTACTTTACGCCGGTTTTCAGTGAGACAGTGGTAATGACCCGGACGAGCCGGCCCATACATTCTGTAGACAAGTGTCTACAGCGTGGCTCCACCACTCATAGATCAAAATAGTCTTTGATTTGGCTGATCAAATATTGTGCCCGGACGATTCGTAAAATCAGAACTCCGATGGTCGCGTCACCGGCGTCAGTGACGCAGTGACTGCTTGTTACTACTACGGTGGCATGACTAAAGCAGAGTGTCACTGGCTGTCAAGCTGATTTTTAGTAAGATTTTGACACACAAGAGCGTCATTGACGCTAGGATCTGTCGCTTGACGCGACTATTAGATGTCTTCCCTAACCGCCACTATTAATATTATTATACTTTTACAGACTGCCTCGGTGGCGCACTTGTAATGCGTTCGCGGCACTACTGCTGTGCTGAGGTCTCGGGTTCAATCCCCGTGTCGGTTAAAAGTGACACTGGGGTTTTCAAGAAATGCTCAGCATCAGCCTGAAGTCTGGAATCGTGGTCGCTATGGCGATGATGGGGCTGAAATAAGCTCGGCGAAATGTGGTTACACCTCGACCTACCCCTTCGGGGATTGCAGGTCACGCCTGTATATATTTTTACAGGGGCACGGCAAAATTAATGCATAAACTGGCAAGACCAGTGCAGACGCTAACGTCTGACGCTTAACGCAACTATCGGAAGTGGGCCTTTGTCCTATGTAATGCTACGTAGTAGAAAAAGGCCGAAATATTTCATTTTCATTCCAACACGAGAATCGAACAGACGACACCTTTACCAATTTAGACTCACCATCGTCTATGATAAATAAAGGTGAAGGTTTTAAAACGCTCTGTTTAATAGTCAATTAATGTTAATGAAGGCTTAATACACATCCCTCCATTAACAGTTAGTTATGGCGATGCTCAAATGATAGGGTCCGGTAGCGTTAACTCAATAATTTTGTGGCTAGTTTAACATCTGCTACAGGCAGGTTTTTGTATGCCTACCTAATTTTTAGTAATTGTAGGGTCATTGGTTCTGAACCTTTTAATTGACGAAATTGTCTTTTTATTGATAGTAATATTAATTTTGGTAGAACGTTTATTTCATTATAAGTTATTTATTATTTTAGGCTGGTAATTAAGTGATTCGTTATATAAATATTGGGGTATAAAAATCAGCTGTAAATAAATAGTCATAACAGAAAATAATTACTTTGTCAACAAGATTATTGTGAAGACTATGTAATTATTGAGCATTATGAGACTTAACATCTTATGTCTCGGGGTAAGTGCAGTCCAGTGCCATGCAGTACTACATAATTCTAAGCTCTATATGGTGTAGCGTAGTCACTTTTCCTAGCCAGGATAAAACAATAAAGAAAAAAATAATTCTGATTGTTGTTTCTGTTTATGGGCAGGCGTGACGTTTATCATAAGGCGAGCGATCTGCTCCTCTCATTATCTAAATCTAATTAAAAAAAAACATTGATTAGTACGAAAATAATATCAATAGGTTAGGTTAGAACTATGTCAATAAATAAATGTCAAACTGACTCACGATTTGCCTCTTTATTACTTACTAGCTTTTGCTCGCGGCTCCACCCGCGTGAATAGACTTTTCCGAAATAAAACGTAGCCTATAACCGTCTCCAGGGTCCCATCTATCTCTACATCAAAATTCTTCAAAATCGGTTCAGTGATATAGGCGTGAAAGCGTAACGAACAAATAGATTTTTCTTTTTTTCATAAAAAGTATCCTATGTTACTTCTTATACCTCCAAGAATATGTGTACAAAGTTTCATGCTGATCGGTTAAGTAGTTTTTGCGTGAAAACGTTACAAACAAACTTACTTTCACATTTATAATATTAGTAAGTATGATATTGCTATAGATATATTTAATTTGCTATCAAACCAATTTTAGAGCTACCCAATATAACATTATTAACTGTTTTTTTATTCTTGTTCGTTACTAGTAGCGTCTCAATTCACTATATTTGCTGAAAAAAAAACATTGGAGGTGACCAAAATCTTAATATTTAGCTGACCATTCAAATCATACCACTTACCGTCAGATGACCCACTTGCTCGTCTCTCGGCCTCTGCTATAATAGTTCACCACAATATTTATAATCAAGAAGTATTTGCATTTAAAAAGAAAAGGTTAAGTAATGATTTCTTATGTTCACGCGAATATTACACATTGAAATAAAACTAGTTTATACGGATTTTATCGCGGTTTAATTTTTATTTTAGTCCCGACGTTTCGAAAGCTTTTCAGCCTTCGTGGTCACGGGAGAGACTGAGGTGTAGGTCGTCTCGAAAAGTTAATATTACATTGCCTACCTTCATTTTGAAATTATTAATTTAATTTTATTTAAAAAAAAGTTGTTGACACTAGTCCGATCTACGCAGAAAGAGCTCAGTGTCTTGAGGTCTGGCAGTTGGTCTTTTGGGTTCCGATTTATTTAGATGTCTAATTGGATCTCAGGCTTGTGCAAGCTTCCAACCACGATGAGGCGATTTAGGGGTTAACGCTAATGAGTGATTTAATTGATAATCACTGGTTAAGTGATTAAAGATAGTATAAGTCTTAATAAAAGTGATGTATAGAACCAATCGAGTGCAAATCGTAGTCGTGCACCGAAGGTTCAGTACCACAATACCCTTATTTTTTTCTTTCTTTTATTACACGTTAGAACTTAGGATATTCGCCATATAAAATAACATTTACTAAAATTAATAATATTTAGCTATAACAGTCACCTCATTGATCTATTGACAGTGTTAATAAATACATTCGCACTCCCGCCTGTAAGCTCCGAAGGGGTAGGCAGAAGAACTTACATTTGCCTATCGCCTCCCTCTCTATCACAAATATGCTTGGCGTACCTTGAGTGCACTAGTTGTACCATTGCTTACCAGTTCATATGCACAGGTGTATGTGTGTATTTGATATTCTGATATTTTGAAATGTTCAGGTAAACGATGCCACGGTCAAGCTCATCTTTATAAATATAATTTAAGGGTCAGAAGCTGACTAAAATTAACGCTTTCACTCCGCATACATTAACATATTTGATACTTATAAATATTTAAAGGGTTCAACCTGTGTAATTAATGTCCGGCCACTAATGTCGAACTAGCCCACAAACGGTCGTTTAATTGAAGTTTTACATATTAAATTGTATTAAAAGGTGCTTAAATAACAAGTCAGAAAATCAGCTTGTTTTATGTTAACTACCTTTGAAGTGCAGTCGAGTCTTGGTCAAGGAACATAATTTTTCAATAGCAATTATACTATTGACTGCCTCGGTGGCGCAGTTGTAATGCGTACGCGGTACGCTAAGGCTGACGCTGAGGTCTCGGGTTCGATCCTCGGGTCGGGTAAAAGTAATACTGGGTTTTTCTATAACGAAATACTCAGTATCATCCCGGAGTCTGGAATTTGTGCCCGATATAGCGATAGGCTCGCCCCCTATCACATCGTGGGACGGAGATACGCGCAGCGAAATGTGGGTGTACTGGTTACACCTCTGCCTACCCCCTTCGGGGATTACAGGCGTGAGTGCGTATGTATGTATGTATGTATAACTAACATAATTTACTACCTATACCACATCTATGCCTATGATCTTCACGGTTCGCTTCAGACAGGCATAAATTAAAGTCTAAAAGATAAAACTGACAATGTATATCTTAATGGTTTCAATACTGTGATATAAAAACAATAAAATTAACGAATTCGTGGATTGTATTATCTAATAGCGTGATGGTATAAACAATGGACGGTGGTAATCTCAAAAATGTTTATAATGGGTTTCGTATGCTAATGTCTTGATACGAGTGTGAAATCTTTTACAAGGTGGTATAGGAGACGGGCCACAAAGGCAGAGCGTAGGGGTGGTACCAGCAGCAATCCAGGTATACCAGGATCCCCGGAACCACTCCACTAGCGCCGAAGGAGGCCACTGCGGAGTTTTTAGTCGGTATACTGGCGTAGGAACTGGTTAGGGTCCCGATCTAGCAGTCACTCTGTGAACTAAGTCGGAAGGCTGGTGAGTCCGACATAACCGTCCCTCCCCCCCGGGATGGGAGGGTATCCGTAAGATGGATTTCCCCCGCGGCATAAAAAAAAGGTGCCTCGTATGCGAGAGGCCATCTGGGTTGGTACCACTGCTTTGTCTATTTTTGCCGCCAAGTAGCAGTGTGCAAGCACTGTTGTGATCGGGTTTGAAGGACTTTGAAGCCAGCGAAATTACACATATTCTTATGTCTCTGGGTGACGAGCGCAGTCCAATGTCATGCAGTGCTTTGTAATTCAAAGTTCTGTGTGGTGTTGCTTCTGTTTATAGATAGGCGTGACATTTACCATCAGGCGAGCGACCAGCTCGTTTCGTCACTCAAGCTATTTTTTTTTTTACAGTGGGTAGTGCTGAGTAGGACACGATTTATAAATGAGTTTGTAGCCTCTTTTCTGCACTGAACCAGTATAAGGACCCACTTCAAATGAGGCGAGTTGTGTTGAAGCTCACCCGCTCGTTCTCACTCTTTCACGCACGCAGCCCACGACATGAGAATACCGAACAGTTAAAGAATAACGCAACATAAAATTTAAAGTAGTACATGTAATTAAATTGAGCCTCTCTTGTTCATTGTTTCGTCATGTACGGGACAAATATAATGCCTCTTGTAGGTCATAAACAGTGATTGAGTAGCGTAAATTCAATCTTAAATAAAAACATTCCTTAATCCTACTAATTTTGGATTTAAAGTAACAAAAAAAAACTGCCTCGGTGGCGCAGTTGTAATGCGTACGCGTTACGATTGAGGCTAACGCTGAGGTCTCGGGTTCGATCCCCGGGTCGGGTAAAGTGGTATTGATTTTTCTATTACGAAATGTTTAGTATCAGCCCGGAGTCTGGAATTTGTGCCCGGTATGGCGATAGGCTCGCCCCCTATCACATCATGGGATGGAGATGCGCTCGGCGAAATGTGCGTGTACTGGTTACACCTCTGCCTACCCCTTCGGGGTAAACAGGCGTGAGTGCGTAAAAAATAGATTAAAAAGTGGTAGAGCCCCGTTGTAGACAGTTTTGTCAAATGGGCCGGCTCGATCGAGTTGTCGTCACTGTCCTACAGAAAATCAACGTGGAGTATCAGCTTGCTGCTGCGTTTCGTATGGTGAGTAAGATATCCGTAGCTCTAAATCCCCCTCCCCAATCCCTTAATTATCCTTCTCTTTTAAGGTCGGCAACGCTTCCATGAGTCTTCTGGGATTAAAGGCGGTGGATATCACTCAGTACTATCAGGTGACCGACTTGCTAGTTTGCCAACCTATGCTTTAAAATATACCAGATCCACAAATACCCTAAAACCATTCCAATACAATGTAACCTTTAGAATTGATAAGAAATATGTTATTAATGCAATAAAGATAATCTTCCATACATATAATGATTATTTCTGGCGACTGACAGCCTAATGTGACAATATAATTATTGGTGAAATGTCAACTAAGTCTGTCCGCGGACTAGCAAATAAGGCCCGCTGTACACACTCCTTCGACGTCAAGCTGTCAAGCGTAAATCAATCAAGCGTTTTAGCGGGAATTCTGACAGTGCAGTGTCTCTCTTGTTTTAATTATTTCCTTAACTGGTTTAAAGTTGTGTTTGTTGTATAAAAGTGGTGTGGTATTGTGCAATAATCATTAACGCTGATGAATAGTGTATGGAACCATTGAAATAAATGAATTTAGGTGATTTTTGACCAAGGGTATCGATCGACCTTGTGCGTTCGATCCGCTTGAAGAAAGTCGTCAAAGAAGGATCGAACTGAAAGGAGTTAACACTAAAACTCCAGCAGGACCTTGAAATCGGACACACCCCCGTTTCATCGTTCTTAGAAAATAAGAAAAGAATATAACTAATGACTTGGCAGTATGGTCTCTGATCTTAGCCGGTTCCTTATGGAACATACAAACAAAATAAAAACAATCAAGGGGCAACCGTGTTCCTATTAGTATTGTACAGTGAGTGCGATAAACTATTTTTAATTTTAACAGTAAACACGTAAGTAAATTATGTCGAAAGTTTTATAGTTAGCGGTGAAGTTATCTACAATACAATTATTCACTTGATAGTCACCTTATTGGATTTATAGCAGTATTATCCGACTATGTAACAAGGCCTGGGTTCGATGTAGGTTGGGCAATTGTGTGTTTTGGATTCCTTAGCGAAATACATTAGCCAGTGTCATGGGTTCCAGGGGTAATTTTTTTCATGCATACTCTGGGATGTACTTTCCTCTACGGTGTTTCTTTACCGCCATAGTTCTTTAAACGAGGCTTAAAGTATTTCAAGGTAGGCAGCGGCTTGGCTGTGCCCCTGGGGTGATGATCATGAGTGACCACTTACCGTCAGGTGATGGTACTTTACAAGGTGGTAGGTCCCTCGTTTGCGAGTGGCCGGCTGCGTTGGTACCACTGCTTTGTCTATTTCTGCCGTCAAGCAACAGTGTGTAAGCACTGTTGTATTTCGGTTTGAAGGACATTGAAGCCAGTGAAATTACTGGGCATTATGAGTCTTAACACCTTATGTCTCGGGGTGACGAGCGCAGTCCAGTGTCATGTAGTGCTTTGTTATTTAAAGTTCTGTGTGGCGTTGCTTCTGTATATGAGCAGGCGTGGCGCTTGCCATCAGGCGAGCGACCTGCTCGTATCGTCATTTAAGCTTATAAAAAAAATATACATGAGCCAGTGTCATGCGTTCCAGGGGTCATTTCTTTCATGCACACTCTGGAATGTACTTCTCTCTTCGGTGTTTCCTCACCGCCATAGTTCTACGAGGCTTAAAGTCTTTCAAGGTAGGCAGCGGCTTGGCTGTGCCCCTGGGGTGATGATCATGAGTGACGGTAACCGCTTACCATCAGGGGGACCGTCAGACCGTCTGTCTTTGAATGCCAATATAAAAAAATATTTAATCAATCAGTTCAACTGACAAGGATTCATAAAATGTTAAAATGATGGTCACGACGTACTCAATACTCAGTCTGCCAGGAATAATTCTTGAAAAATGACGTACTTTAATGTATCATCATAACTGAATACTACTACGACTAAAATTATGCGCTTCAGCAGTCTTCGTGAGTGAGATATCCGGAGGCCTAAATACCCCCTGCCTTCCTAATCCTCATTCCCCTACTTTAATGTTAGTTTGGACCATAGTAGCCCGGTAATATTTTTTGCTAATTGCTAGTTTGTCGGCGTATGATATAAAAAACCCCTCATTTGATGTCAAAAAACTTTTACGCGGACTGAGCCGCGAGAAAGGATCGAATTTGATATGCAAATTACTAGTTTGACAGCCTCCGTGGCGCAGCGGGCGAGTAGCCGGCGAGGTTCGATTCCCGCACCTAGACACATGTTTGTCTGATTCACAAATATTTGTCTCGGGTCTGGGTGTCGTGGGACCGTAAGTCCCTCGTAGTTCTTGATACCCACGATACAGGTTTACCTAGTGTGGGGTCAGGGCTATGTGTGTGACTGTTGGGTGTATATTTTTTAAAATACCAGATATCATTGAATAAAACCTTAAAGGCAATTAACATCTTCTTTCAGATAACCTACCCACAATATCCCCTATATTTTTAAACTTAATTTCAATACATGGTAATTTAATGTTTATCTTGTTTCTCCGAAGAGACGATCCATTACGATAATCATCGATGTTAAAAAATATACACGAGGACTTTAAGCCTTATCTCTAGATGTCCCTTTCAAAAGGAGGTTTTTAAATAAACTGGAACATGCTAAGGGTCGGGTATTGATTAAATACTTTTTGTATGATTATCATGATAAATTATTCTGCGGAGAGGGGTTGACGTCAGGCAGACGGTCGGTCTTAAAGACTACTAGCTAAATCTTTCTGTAATATGTGTTAAAAAGCATGTTGCACCGACCCCACTGTGAGTGGGATAAGGGCAGGTGGAAGAGATCATAACAAATTACATTTTTAATCGCCTCAAAAAAAACATAGGTTTTCAATTCGTCTGTATATTTTTTTATGTATGTTCACGCATAACTTCGCCAAACATAGATTTGGATGACTCTTTTGTATTCGATAGGGTTTTCTGCGGTGGTAGTCCATTTAAATTTAAAGAAATAATTTTATCTCTCCCCTTCCCATTACAAAACCTGCAAGTTGATCGCCTGATATTTAGTGCCACACCTACCCATAAACAAACATAACACAATATAGAACCTTGAAGTACAAAAATCATGGCAAGGCGGTGACGAGCGTGGTACAATGGACTACGCTCGATACCTCGAAATGTAGGATGTTTAGTCCCTTAGTTCCCAGTAATTTAATTGGCTTCAATGTCTTTCAAAACAAAACACTATAGTGTTTACACACTACTGCTTATTTACCTACTAGGATCTACCTAGTTATATGGAACCCTTGGTGCGCGAGTACTTAACCGTTTTTATTTTTTACTAGCTTTTGCTCGCGGCTCCTCTCGCGTGAACGGCCTACTCCGGGATAAAAGTAGCCTATATCGCGCTTGAAAGTCTACCTTTAAAGTGGTTGGTACAATCAATAACATGTGATAGTTATTAAACTATCTTAATTATTGTCAGTATAAAGTCTTTTCCAGGATAAAAAGTGCATATATCCTAATCCAGGTCAAGATCTACCTGTGTGCCAAATTTCATCCAAAACCGTTCACATGTTAAGGCGTGATTGACTAACAAACATCCAAATTAATAAAGTCACAAACATCCAAACTTTCACATTTATAACAGTAGTGGGAGTAGAATGGTTGACCCATAATGCAAAAAAACTGAAACGAAAGTGTATTAATTATTGAAACAATGCAATTATTTATCTTATTAATTGTTTTAAAAAGGTTCAAATTACCACTAACATCTTCCATCCATTAATTCCTCCATTATCTTCAAACATAAGTATATGTTAAGCAGAACATTAAAACTACAATAAGACTGATGAAAATAGAAAGCTTTTTATTGAGCCATCATACCATCCAACCATTACCAAACAAAAGGTTGTGACAGCCTCCGTAGCGCAGTGGGCGAGTAACCGGCTGCGAAGCGAGAGGCCGTGGGTTCGATTCCCACACCGAGACAAATGTTTGTGTTATCCACAAATATTTGTTTCGGGTCTGGGTGTTGTGGGACCGCAAGTCCCTCGTAGTTCCCGATACCCACAATACAGGTTAACCTAGTGTGGGGTCGGGACTATGTGTGTGACTGTTGGGTGTATTTATTTATTTATTTATTTAAAGGTCTCCGAGCTGAATATAGAAATTTTTAAACATAACAGTTGAAAAGAACAAAATATGTTAAATTAATCATATCTTTAACATTGTATAATATCAATTGCTTGAGCTGGCCACAACGTGACGTAATTACTGTAATAAATTTAAAAAACAATATGGCGCGGGCAAGATGGCCGCCGCGATAACCGATCGCAAGGAGAAATAAACTGTTTTTAATGACGCGACGGCCACCTGCACGTATTTGTCTCTGAGGCATTGTAGGCTGGCATTTAATTTTGTGAAAGTACTTACATATTGTAAAAGTTTGTTATAATTAAGTAAATTGGGCCGTGTTCGCGCTAATAAACGTGGTTGTTTATAAAGTTCTCAACGATAATGTGTTTGCCTCAATTGTTTACTTAGCCTTAGTGACGTAAACGTTCTATATAAATAACTAGCATACTATTAGTAAAGGTTGACCAAACACTTAATGTAATTATACGTCTGAAAATATAGCAGTATGTAGTATATCTTCAAAACTCCGGTCGCACATTGAATATTACGCCTTCCAAAAGTTGACTTTTGTAATTCACTGCATAGAGCCTTATCAACAGAAAGTTTGAGAAAATCTCCCTTTAAACATTTATTATTGTTGATTTTGGACAACTTTTTGGCGGGAAAAAATCAATACTCGAGTGGTAGTACAAAATGCCTTTGAAGAGTTTGTTGCGTCCCACCCAGCCAAATTCTTCAACCATCGATTAATTGCCACTGCGCTGGCAAAGATGCATCGATAGCATGGGAAGTTATTTATTAGTTTGATTAATATAAATAAAAAAGATGGAAAAATACATTACTTGTTTCGTACAGAACGGCAATTTCATAGGTTTTTTTTTTATAGTATAGGCCGGCAAACGAGCAAGTGGGTCACCTGGTGGTAATTGATCTCCACCGCCCATGTACGCCCACAATACTAAAATAATCATGGGCGCGGTGCCGACCCTAAAGGAAAGGGATAAGTTAGGGATTGGGAATGGGAGGGGAATTTGGGCCTCCGGATATCTCATTCACCGTACGAATCGCAGCAGCAAGCTGCTACTTTACGCCGGTTTTCTGTGAGACAGTGGTAACGACCCGGACGAGCCGGCCCATTCATGCTGTAGACAGAACTGTCTACAGCGTGGCTCTACCACTCTAAAAATAACTCTAGGTAAATTTCATACCTATTATAATTATTATTATCGTGGATATTTTGATGGTATGATGAAATGAAATAATCCACCTACGTTCGCTCTTAAAAAGTATTAGCTGGAGATCCATAGTCGATATAGCTCTCGCAACATCGATGTAATAACACACTTTACTAAAACATCTATTAGATAACTTAAAGCCATCGGACTAGCACCTTAACTACGCGATCTCTCGGGATCTTGTTTAATCGAATAGAAATCGATTATGTGGCATTAATTAACAAAAACGATTAATACTCGAACCTTGTGGGTAATTGCGTGATGATATGTGTATTTATTTGTTAATCTTCATTCATTTGACTATTGTAATTAACTCGGAATTAGTAATAATAATAATTTTCTTTTGTACTGGCATGTGTGATTTGTTTGAAATGTTAACTTTTGATAACAAATGTGTGGCATATAAATAAATAGACGCACATACTTACTATTATAATCTTTATTTTCGCGGTGAAAATCCTATTTACGGATACCTTCACATTCTCTGGGATGGGTAGATGGTTATGCCGCATTCACCAGCCTTCCGACCCAATTGTCTTTATCCCGAACGACCGCTGGATTGGATCCCTAACTAAAATCCCTACGCTGCTATAGCCATGAGAAACTAGCTTTCTTCAATGCTAATGACACGCACCCGGGGGATCCTGACTGTACTCTGGATTGCTGCGAGTACCGCCTCTGCGCTATGCTTCTTTGCGGTCCATATCCCTCAAGGATATCAGGAGCCCCTCACAATAATGACAATTTTCCACGTCGTACATCTTTTTAGGTCGCACCGTAAAATGTACATTGCTGCGCATCCCCGACACATAGAATCCTGACCCCAAACTAGGATAGCCTGTATCGTGGATATCGGGAATTACGAAGGACTTACGCCAGATCCGAAACAAATATTTGTGAATCACACAAATAATAATGATTGCCTCGGTGCAGGGATCGAACCCGCGGCCTCTCGTTTTATAGTCGACCACAAAGGTCCAATATAGAGTCAAAAGGGCAATAATTAGATTTATTTTAAAACTGTACACAACAATGCAGCAATGCTACAATGTAAAACATTATGACAAATAGGTAAAACTACATAAGTCTCCAAAATACTTCACTCAATTTTAAACCATTACATATGTACTTAAAATGTATAGTAACTAAATATTGTGAAGATAAATGAGAATTAATAAATGTCTAATAATGATAATTAATTTCATCTTTTGTTTCTTTCTACCTGCTGTTATTCCGGCTAGTGCCAGGGTCCGCCTTCCCACTAAGACGTCTTCACTTCGCCCGATCTTGAACATCCTCTGTAATAAGACCATTGGCTCTCATATCTCCCTCTTATACGTCAAGCGAGCATTTTTTGGGTCGTACGCAGGGTCGTACTCCTGGTACGTTCTTGCACTGGCACTTGCGACCGACATACGCCTGTGGTTTTCTCAAAACGTTACCAAACCACCAGTTTATCTGTCACGTCGCTGATTCACTTCATAATAAATAAAATATGTAAAATAACATAACAAACGTCCTAAAGAGCCACAAGAAAACTCAAAGAACGTGGCGATTAATGAAACGGCTGATAATAAGCTCGTGAAAAAAATATTTGCGCATCTCCAAAAATAAAGAGGTGGCGTACGAAAAATTGAATTAATTAGGCCATCAACAGGTGGGTAAGATAACTCTGTTACGACTTCCAGGCGGCTTTAATAATTCCATTTGTACTCGCGTCCGGAGAGTTTTAACGATTTCGAATTTCATGCATCCAGTAAAATATGGACGTCTTAAAAAAACAAATACAAAAAAACACATTTATAACTTTTAAATATTCTTTACTATAGTAGTTGGAAAGCCCAGAAGTCATAAGCAGGCGGCTCGTCGGAAAAATTACAAGCCAAATCTTTCTGTAACATGTATTAAAATGCATGTTGCGCCAACCCCATTGGCTCCAATCACGCAATATAATTATTTGACAATGAATCTCATTAGATTCCTCAATAGCATCGAACAAAGACACCAAAGTACCTACGAGGGAACTATTTGAAAGATGTCGACCAATAATGGTACAACAAAATAATTTGACAATAATTGCTAAGCTATCAGTCCAAAGGTGTGCGAGTAAATTGCTGGGAATTTTAAAATACATGATGCTCATTCTCAAGGCTAATAAGTTTAATGTAATTCACGTTACTTCATAATTGCCAATTATTTTACTTAAAGCATTTTTTGTTGCATAAAGCCTTGATCTGAATTGCTCCCTTGAATTCCAATTCTATTCTGAGAAGAGTATTTTCTTAAGAAATATTTATCGGCTTGGTATGATGACTATTGAGAAGCGTGGTAGTGGTTTTGAAATAGATGTCAATCTTTTTGATAAACAATTATCGTAGGTACTTAGTTTCGTAATATTTTTAAACCAACTAATTGACCTACGCACTGTCAAACGATTTGCATTGCAATTTGCAAATTTTGTTGACGGGAAGGCTACCTAAAACATATTTGTGACTAGACTGCTCTCGGCTACCACTAGGTGCAGGTAGGTTTTTGAGTGGTAGAGCCACGCTGTAGACAGTTTTGTCTACAACATGAATGGGCCGGCTCGTCCGGGTCGTTACCATTGTCTCACAGGAAACCGGCGTAAAGTAGCAGCTTGCTGCTGCGTTTCGTACGGTGAGTGAGATATCCAGAGGCCCAAATCCCGCTCCCCTTCCCAATCGCTTAATTATCCCTTTCCTTTAAGGTCGGCAACGCGCCCATGATCCTTTTAGTAATGTGGGCGTACATGGGCGTTGAAGATCACTTATCATAAGGCGACCCACTTGATCGTTTACCGGCCTATGATAAAAAAAATATAGGATTCTATCCAAAATATCTAAGCAATAAATGATAATTATCTCTCTTTTACATATTATGTCGCAATTCGCTGCGACCTCCTGTTCCATTATATAGCGATCCACTATTGAATATAGAACTCATGTGTGATGCTTTCAACTTTTTTCATGTTTACCTGCCAGTTCTTTACTTAAGGCCCGTATTATAGAACAACACTCAAGTGAGCTCTTTGCTAAGTGTCGTTTTCAGTACACGTCATTGGTCTATTTTTGGGGGCAAACAAAAACGGACTAATCACGTGTACAAAAATTGTGTTGTTCTATGATACGGGCCTTTGACTTCATGCCTAGACGTCCCAAATGCCATGTCCACAAACTTCTTCGATCTCTGCCACATTTGAACCACCCGAAGCGTTCCTTTTTTGTCTCAATTTACTTAAAGATTGCATTTTGTCCCCGTGCGAAGCGTAATTAGTGATTATTCTGTCCCTGATTACCGCTAATGTCCCGTGAATCGGTCTCGGTTTATCCCAGTCGTCTCTAATTCGAAACAATTCTTTATATTCCTTTTGCAATTTGTTGTCTAGATTAACGAGATTCGAGCTCTCTTGTGTATAAAGTGTTAAGATAGTGATTTTTTTTTAATGGCAGAATTTGGCATACGAGCAATTGGGTCACCTGGTGGTCATTCATGAACACCCTAAATAACAGAAGAATCATGCATGTGTTTTTAATGAGATTCGAGCTATATCAAGTTTTGAGATAGTGATGCTTTGTTTTCATAGTAGAATTTGGCAAACGAGCAATTTGGTCACCTGGTGGTCTTTTACACATGAACACCCCCAGTACCAGAATAATGATGCATGTGCATGTGTCAGTCTTAAAGTAAAATATTGAGGAATTGGGAAGGGAAGGAGGATTTGGTCCTACGGGAATCTCACTCGTCCTGCGAAACTCAACAGCAATCTGCCAATTCACCCGAATTTTCTGTAAGAACGTAGTAATTACGCTGTAGAAAAAAATTACAACTTCGTGGCCCTACCAGTAGTAGTGACTAGGCCACACTTAGCTTATTTCTGTCCCATGATATGATAGGGGGTGAACCTATTACCATAACGGGCACAAATCCCAATCCCTGGCCTAACTCATGTGGGATTTTTCGAATCGGAAACTCAAACAGAAATTGTGATCATCCAACCTGGGTACTGAACCCAGGACCGCACGACTCTCAGACTAACTACGCTTCTACTAGAGTAATGAGATGGTATTCATTTATAAATATATTTGTTCACAGGGGGGTGCAGTATGCCATAGTCGCTGCTTCCAGGGTCTTTCTACGGAGTCAGCCTATCAGTTTGAATGTATTCTGTCTTAATATACATGCATGGTTTTGATGGATTAAGGATTTAAAAAAATAAACTAAGCCAATAAAAACTATATACCCAACACTCATAGAGTATCAGGTATTACGAGAAACTTACGATTCCACAACACCTAGACCCAAAACAAATATTTGTGTATCACACAAACGTTGTCTCGGTACGGGAATCGAACTCATGGCCTCTTGCTTTACTGCTTTGCTGCGCTCGGCACCCCGAGACATAAGATGTTAAGCCTCATAATGCCCAATAATTTCACTAGCTTCAATGTTCTTCAAACCAAAACACAATATGAATTGCCCTCGACTGGAGAGGTATCACATCTAACAAAACACTGGCACGAAACAACTTGCTGTTGCGTACAGAGCTTTCTGGATGCCTAAATTCCCCCCCCCCCTAATCCCCTTCCTAATTCACATTCCTTTTCATAAAATTCGGCAACGCATCCATGATTCTGTAGTATTGTGGCTATTCATGGGCGGTGAGGACCACTCAACATTAGGGGACTCACTGGCTCGTTCTCCGAGCTCCAATATAAAAAGAGTCATTAAAAAAGCATTTTGTGGTAAGTAGCGGTTTTTGACGACATTTTCCATCAGGTAGGTCGTCAGTCAGGTCGTATGCCCACGAAGACAAAAAACACTCATGGTAACGGTTATGTGATCTCTCAGACTGATCAACAAGGAACTTTCTTACAAAATACAAAACATTTTTCTATTCAAAATTACAGTGTATTAGCGGGTTGGAGATAAAATTTATGATCCGCATTTATACGATTTATGGCATCGTAGCGATGACTGGGGGTGCCTTCTACCCTTGAGTCTCCTTACCCCCGCCGAGCAAATATGTTTCGCTCAGTTTGTTTACTGAAAAAACATCGTCTTCCGATAAAAATTGCGTCGACACCTTAGCCTACTTTGATGGAAACGAAAATTAGAAAGGGTTTTAAATTTGGTTATTTTTTATAAAGCATATTTGTAGATTTTTTTTATGATAAATACATTACTGCTAACAGATACGCATTCAAGTGCAATAAGTATATTATTAAACACAGTGAGTAAATTATGTATTTAAAACGTACTTTCTTCTTTTTTTATGGCTTAGGCCGGCAATGGTCACCTGATGGTAAGTGATCTCCACCGCCCATGTACGCTCACAATACCAAAAGAGTCATGGGTGCGTTGCCGACCTTAAAGGAAAGGGATAATTAAGGAATTGGGGAGGGGATTTAAGCCTCCAGATATCTCACTCATCGTACGAAACGCAGCAGCAAGCTGCTACTTTACGCCGGTTTTCTGTGAGACAGTGGTAATGATCCGGACGAGCCGGCCCATACATGCTGTAGACAAAAGTGTCTACAGCGTGGCTCTACCACTCATAAAACGGTGATTTGTGGCTAACTCAGTTGGTAATGCTGATGGCAATATTCAACGTCTCCAGATAACGCTACTTTGATGAACCGATGTTCGGAGCATACGAATACGTATTAATAAAATCGCGATGGTCAAAGTAGATGTGGTAGATCGCTACCCAAATGGATCGATGACGTGAAAAAGTTTTCAGTTGCCACTTGGCATAACATAGAGTAAAACAGAGGAAGCTTATGCTTTGCAGTGAGCAATAGAAGCTCAAATTAATAAATAAACTCTGCCCTATCTTTTATTGCTGGGCATGGCTCCCCTGTACTAGTGAGAGAGTTTAGGCCTTAGTCTAAGACACTGGCCTAATGTGGATTGACAGACTTCACATACCTTAAAAATGTTCAAGGTTTACTCATGATGTTTTTCTTCAACGTTAAAGCGAACGATAATTAATAAATACATACGTAATTTTGTAAAGTCAGGAGGATGCCCCAAGGCTGGAGTCGAACGCCGCTTGAAATACATAGTCATAAATACTAAATTAAGAAATGTTATACTTTTTCCAATCTTTTCATTTCAATGTGACTACAATGTACGTGATGATAAGAACAGTGTTGTCCAAACATAATGTCGATCATCAAGAGCCATGAAGTCACTAGATATTTACTGGCTTGTCTAAATGAACTACTAAGACATTCATCATGTAACAAGATATTCATCATGTGTAAGATGGTTGCTATCCAGTTGGGTACAAATAAACATCAGGTACCACCAGCAGACTCTAAGAATGAATAAGAAAGGCACAAACATTATTCGAATGTTTTTAAAGGAAATAAGCCCTCCCCATCCCTTTACTTCAACATAGGCAACGCACTCAACTTCCCTAGTATTGGAGGTATACATTCCATAAGCAACCTTCGAAATATCTTCAGGTCACAAATTACAAATCCAAATGCAAGTTTTGCCAAAACAACATGTAAGTATTAGACATTTATTAGAATTTAATGTTGAGGATTGTATTCAAATTAAAGCTAGGAACGTCTCAATACTAATATAAGAAGGGTATTACTGCAGACGTATATATAAACAACCGTTAAACAGCAAGATGGCAATGCACTGCTAGATATGCTATGCGATAATATTGAATATACTTTTGTCGAGTCTAAACTAAATTCATAGATTTGATAGTACTGTTAGTACAGTTCTAAATACCGCATTCAGAGTTGTCAATCATACTATACTATAATATTATAAATGTGAATGTAAGTTTGTTTGTTACGCTTTCACGCAAAAACTACTTAACCGGTCATCATGAAAGTTTGTACACATATTCTTGGAGGTATAAGAAGTAGGTAACATAGGATACTTTTTATGAAAAAAAATAATATTTGTTTGTCTTTCAAGCCTAAATCACTGAACCGATTTTGATGAATTTTGATGTAGAGATAGATGGGACCCTGGAGACGGTTATGGGCTACATTTTATTACGGAAAAGTCTATTCACGCGTGTGGAGCCGCGAGCAAAAGCTAGTTAACTATAATTGTCAATTCAATTATTACAATTCGCTATTCACAATTAGAGCCAGTTAATTCCTATACAGAAATAATCATATTTCACGTTTCTGAGAAATAATCGAATCCCAAGAAATGGCTGATGGACAATTAAAGTAAGTTATACAACTAAGACCGATACGATGTAAGCATTGAATCATTTATTATGCCTGTTTCTGTGTACAAGTATAAAAACAAACTAGCCGCTGTTCAGTTAAATTGCGTAGATCATTGTTGTTATGCGACTACAATGAACTTGTTATCAGATTTAGTTAAAAATATACAAATGACCATGATTATAACTAATATAATCAACTGTCAAACATCAATAGACGTTTTTGTATAACATGTTTCGTTACGACTTTCGATGGTGACGTCACGTAAATGACGCCGCGTATGTGTCTCATCAACGCACTATCTAAAGGCACAGGAGACCATTCGACGATAATATCACTAACGCACGGCTTCACGTTCTGTCGAGCTGACGTGTGAGCTGGTGTTATTAGCGCCAGAATCTGACTCTTGACGCGACCATCAAAAGACCTGGGACCCGAGTCTGCTAACTTAAGTGAGTTTTCATTATGACAACCATACCACTACAATTCTATTACCAATGTGACAAATGTTCGTAATCTACAAAATTCACAATGGTCAGCCAATAGTCTCTTGATTGAATCGTATTGGAATTGTGGTAGTAAGGTGATTACCAAATACTGTGTTTATTGGTACGCCATCGAAAAGGTATAATAACGCCACAATGGCGCCATTGAATTAGTAGATTACCAAAACTTTTAAAACCAACAAATACAAAGCCACTGGTCGACCATTGAGACCAAATGTAATAGCAGACTCGGACATCTGTTTTGAGGTACACGACCGAGACAGGGAGACCTAGACTCGTGACGCGAGTCATGCGATAGTGACACTCCGCTTTATATGAAATTGTATGGAAACCGACGCGCTGGCATATCTAAGTCGCATACCTCAATAATTAAGTGTTTCCAATTATAGGGCCGAATACTGAAACTCTATTCAACCGCCAACCGTCTAAAGGCTACTTAATTTCGTAAAATTTTGACAGATGAGAGAGTCCTAATATGTATGACAGGATCTTAAATGCTTGAGTGGCTTTCAGTACTCATGCGATAGATATATAATATAGCAAATGTCAATTATAGTAAGGATGTTGCAGTGTAAAAGCAGCTTTAAAAAGAAAATGTTTTCCCCGTCCTTTGTTCCGCTGGGTGGGAGATACAGTGGCGTTCACACACGAATGCGTCCCTTTTTAATCCGCCCCGGGTTTTTCTTTGGCAAAGGAATAACGCGCTGCCGACGTTAAGGCCAAGTTGTTTAAAGGGAAGTATGAATGAGGTAATATTTGATGTTTTTGGATATTAATTTTGAATTTAGGACGGGTAGAATTAAAAAAAAATTAATAAAATAACTAGTACCAAATTGTTCTTAAAATCTATAATATGACTAAAATTACCCCATTGGTTTTGAAGCTGTGTACATTGGTTGTGTGTGGGTTCGATTCCCAGGATGCGAGTTTTTCAAAACACACGGATATTGTGTTTGGTTTTTTTACTTTGAATGGCAATAAGCTTACCTGCTATCATGTTATGAAAATAAGTTTGACGAATTGGAGGCATCGAATAAACGAATTAATCGAAGTTAATGCGTGAATAGTTGGGCTTGTGTTTATCACATCGGGATACAACCGTGTGTTTATGTTAAACAACGTGTTACAGAAAGGTGTGGTCAACTTTAAGCAACGTATAATGTACGATGTAAGTATTTCATCTCCCATAGTACCAAATCCGATTGCATTGCTAAGACTTAATTTTTTTTTATTGTGGAGTTCGACAATCGAGCAAGTGGGTCACCTGATGGTAAGTGATCACCACCGCCCATGAACGCCCACAATACCAAAAGAGTCATGGGCGTATTATCGACCTTAATAGAAAGGGATAATTAAGGGATTGGGAAGGGGAGGGGATTTAAGCCTCCAGATATCTCACTCATCGTACGAAACGCAGCAGCAAGCTGCTACTTTACGTCGGTTTTTCTGTGAGACAGTGGCAACGACCCGGACGAGCCAGCCCGTTCATGCTGTAGACAAAATTGTCTACAGCGTGGCTCTACCACTCGTAAAGAGGTAAGCATTTTTATAAGACGTAAGTAACTGACGTTTCTAGCGATTTAAAGAGGAGATTACTAGGCAGTAATACTTAAAGACTGTTAAGAGGTAATACAAATAATTTATAATGATGTGATCGCTCTTGTATTGATTCATAAACGAGTGATTAAAATAAGCGTGAAATTATAGGATGTATAGATTTTGCTAAGATCGATAAACGCTCATTGGCAGGTGTATGTAACAAACTTTAAATATGACCACATCTTTCTGTAACACTTTGTATAATGTTGATAAAAAATCCAAGATAATAACTTAACTATTAAAAAGCCTGCCTCGGTGGCGCAGTTGTAATGCGTATGTGTTACGATTGAGGCTAACGCTGAGGTGTCGGGGTCGATCCCCAGGTCGGGCAAAGTGGTATTGGGTTTTTCTATTACAAAATGCTCAGTATCAGCCCGGAGTCTGGAATGTGTGCCCGGTATGGCGATAGGCTCGCCCCCTATCACATTGTGGGACGGAGATACGCTCGGCGAAATGTGGGTGTACTGGTTACACCTCTGCCTACCCCTTCGGGGATTACAGGCGTGAGTGCGTATGTATGTATTAAAAAGCCCTGACGACAATAGTAAAGCTAACTGCAACTTTAAACAGCTGCACAGATTTCTTCAGACACCAACTAAGAATTATCTCGATTAAACCAAATTTCGATTGAAAATACTGCATTTAGTTGGTTTATTCGCCTACTCTCTACGATACTCGTATGAGTTACACACACTGACACACACCACAACATACACGGGGTCAAACTTATAACACCCTTTTTGTAGTTTACTAGCTATTGAAATAACAACCACCGTGGCGCAGTGGGCGAGTAGCCGGCTGTGAAGCGAGAGGCAAAGGTTCGATTCCCGCATCGAGAAAAAATGTTTGTGTGATTCACGAATATTTGTTTCGGGGCTGGGTGTTTTCTCCCCAGAGAGAGCGGGGGTAAGGTTAGGCGGTAATTAGGAAAATACAAAACGTATATTTTAAGTAAAAACAATGTAATAAATAAATAAATAGAGTGTCTACCACGTAGGATGCTAAAAATATACCTATAATAATATAAAAAATACCTTTCATTTATCCTATTATTGCAGTATTAGCTAGTTAACGTTCACTGGTTTTTGTATATTTTTTACACATTTAAAATTAACTGCTGCCAAGTATATGTCCTCTACTCTTAATTACTACACTTGAGTGATTATCCTCCAAATATAACCTAGCTCCAACATCAAGAGCAATACCTCAAACCTAAAAATAGAACTTAAAGTAGCTACTTGGAGTAAAGCATGCGACCAAGACACCGCATTACCGTCGGCGCGTTTAAAGCTCCAGCCGCCGGCGCTTTGATCTCGCCGCCGCCGCGCCCGTCGGCAAGCCTTTGATGTCACCATTCCTTGATCCTGTGTCATTTTTCTGACCCAATTATTCTTTTTACATTATTTTTTTATTCTAAATTTAAATTATGTGACGCATTTAGTCTGTACTTGTTAACTATGTAGGTTATAGCGCAGATATTTTTTACTTGCTACTTATATGGTTACATGGTTTATTGATGCTTCAATTTATAAAACAAAAAATGTATTAGGTACATTTTTCACTTTTCCATTTTTATTCCTTGAATACAGATCAAAGTTAAATTGTGTTAATTTATTTTTGTTATAATTTTTGATAACGTTAAATAATTCCATTAAAGATGAATGTGTTAAACCTTTCAAAGTTTTTGTTAAATT
Organism: Mimas tiliae; assembly: GCA_905332985.1. Classification (NCBI taxonomy): domain Eukaryota; kingdom Metazoa; phylum Arthropoda; class Insecta; order Lepidoptera; family Sphingidae; genus Mimas; species Mimas tiliae. Next base: position 3,662,752 of record HG995249.1, read on the forward strand.
AATTACGCACGCAATAATTACATTAAATAATTAATTAATGTGATTGGGGTAATGTGCTTGTATTGTAATTATAATGCAAATATGATTGTGACTAATTAATTAAATGTAAGTAATATAATATCATGATAATGATAATATAATAAAAATATTAATAATAAAAATAAACAATAAATAAATAATAAATAAATACACCCAACAGTCACACACATAGTCCTGACCTCACACTAGGTAAACCTGTATCATGGGTAACAGGAACTACGAGGGACTTGCGGTCCCACAACACCCAGACCGGAAACAAATTTTTGTGGATCACACAAACATTTGTCTCAGTGCGGGAATCGAACCCACGGCCTCTCGCTTCGCAGCCGGCTACTCGCCCGCTGCGCCACGGAGGCTGTCATTGTTGTTATGATAATATGACTTTTGTTACTGGATTACCCATTATTTAATTGTATCTAGTTTATATATTTTAAGATTATATACTTATTAAATAAATAATTTTGTTTTTTTAGCATTATAAAATCAAAAAATATACCCAATTCTAAAGGCAAAATACAAAACGATTATCGGCGACATCTCATATGAATTGCAAGTACTTATTTAATAAAAAGGTACCTATTTACTATACTAATCGTCATTCAACCTTCGAATTTGTAGTCATCTTTAATTACACATGACATTTAGATTTGTTAATCTGCAAATAGAAATCAAGTTCAACCCTTAACCGAGCATTTCATTATTCCGCAAAGTGTACGAGCGACCCAGTTCGGTGGTAGGCCATCGGAACTGGGGTGAAAGTTCACAGTTGGTCAAGGTGAAGGCGACGGCCATTAACGTTTGCACTAAGAACAACTCCGCTGCTGCCAACGTCTTAAGATTTGTACTACGACCGACGCTTCTTGATACTTTCGCTATTCATTTTTATATTTTTATTATTTCAATTAAACAGTCAAAGCTATCAATTAATTATGAAAGGTAAATAATAGATAAGTAGTCATAGTACAACATTATTCAAAGAAAATACTTTGAAATTATTCTTCACTTGAGAAGTATGCATAAACAATTATTAATTTTGCCCTATACAGAGATAGATTAATCTACAAAATCTGATATTTTTATACTATAATATATTATTAAAACAATTCACAAGCTAAATATTACTAAGTGAAGCTGTATTATGAAGTATGGTATCTGTCTGGATAGCGACAATACACTTTTTTCTTTATTAGCTTGAATGACGAGACGAGCAGGTCGCTCGCCTGGATGGCGCCTGCCCATAAACAGAATCAACGCCACACAGAACTTTGAATTATAAAGCACTGCAGTGCACTGGACTGGGCTTGTCACTCAGAGACATAAGTTCTTAAGTCTAATAATGCCCAGTAATTTCACTGGCTTCAATGTCCCTCAAACGCAGTTACATAACATTATAAAGAAATAAATCTCATGGAGTAACGTAGAATGTATCAGCTCTTATTATCATTTTAGGTAAATAACATATTCATTATTTTGATGGAATGTTTTACTTTTACTTCAGTAATTTTAACAAACCTTTAATAATATCATGCATTAAATAAGGGTAAAAATGTTGGAAATATTCCAATTACTTATAAGAATTACGTACTAATTACATTAATCGTAAAAATGAAAAAAAATTGGGAATATTCCAATTAATTATAAGAATGACGTACTAATTATAAATTAGATTAAAATGGTAAAAATTGATCACACAATCTGGATGGAAAATTTACATAATAATTTAAATTAGTCATAATGTATTCAAGTATCAAAACGCAATGGCCGCGGCGTAAAAAGTTGGCTAAGTAATAAGATAATGAAGAACAGCGGGGTCGGGATACGAATTAAAACGGGAACTGTGTGCGTTGACACAGCGGGGAATGTTTATTTTTATAATACTTAAGTTGCTCAGTTTTATACGGGATCAAATATTGAATTCTATGCTGTTTATAGACGTATTTATCGTTTTTACTTTGATCTTCAGTAGTAATTGCTAAAATTATCTCACTATTATTACTTGGCGAAATAAGTAAGATGTTGCTCCGTGATGATTAATTTTTTAAATTAATTTTGGGCAACTCTACCTATTTTTCTAAGATGAAAATTATCTTACGTACTTAGCTTACATCTACATACTAACAAAAATAATTGACTTGTAAGATTAGTTGGCAGTAAAAAACAAACAGTAAGTCTATCAGTAAGTTTATAACTAAACTCTTACATAACGTACTAAATACTCATTCATAGAGCTCTACATAAAAATTGACAAAGTTTTGAAACACGTTCCGCCAGCATAACGCACAACCAATTCCTTGTTTATTTAATGAGTGAATCGGAGAGAAGTCCTCGTTATGACGTCACTACTTCTTGAACATTGCGCCAAAGAGAGCAAGAAGATCCTTCGATGGGATCTTAGAACGACAGGGAAAGAGACAGCAACGCCAGCTGAGACTGAATGAATAGATTTTCTTAAGTGCTACGCTTTATTCTAATGAAATCGAAATGAAGACGTGTCAATGGAAGTTCAGTGTCTTTAATGTTTCTTTTGAATGTGGGTGAAGGTGATTTTCTTTACGCTGTCGATATAGGATTGTTTATTTTTGTACAGGAGAAAAAATATTTGAGAAATTACTAATATAATTATTAGTTTTGAGTAATTTTGAGGAAGTTATACATATATATAGTTAGGTGATTAAATCGAGATTCAATGATATTTTTTATAACATACGCTGGCAAACGACTAAGTGGGTCACCTGATGGGAAGTTGTCTCTGAACACCCATATCAAAAGAATCATAGACGCGTTACCGACCTTAGGGAAGGAATAATTAAAGGATTGGGAAAGGAAGGGGGATATGCACATATGAATTGAATGTCTAACTGACCGTATGAAACACAATAACAAGATGCTAATTCACGTTGATTTTCTGTGAGACAGTGGTCGAGCTGGCCCATTCATACTGTAAACAACACTGTCTACAGCAGGGCTCTACCATTTTATTTATTAACAATTTTTAATATACCAAGTAGGCCACCAATAATTTAGGCCCAAAGCCAACCTCACCTGCACGTGCTACACTCTGCTGATTAACGGACCAGGCAATGGTTGAAACTTGGTTCCCTTTGTGGGTTGTGAGGGTCAGACGGCAGGTCGCCCCGCATAATAGGTACCAAATCCACCGTCAAATCATGATGAGAAGGCGGACCCTGGCATTAAGCCGGGATAACACCAGGCATAAAGAAAGAACGCTATATTTCACTCCACTAAATTAAAATCAAAATAAGCAATTTATACTTCAGACCAGATTTAAAGTCGACCTTTTTACCCAAAGTCTTAAATTAAGTGTAATTTTAGTCTTGTCAAATTAAGTGCCAAGCAACAGTGTGTAAGCACTGTTGTGTTCTGCTTTGAAGGACATTGAAGCCAGTGAAATTACTGGGCATTATGATACTTAACACCTTATGTCTCGGGGTGACGAGCGTAGTCTAGTGTCATGCAGTGCTTTTATTTAAAGTTCTGTGTGGCGTTGTTTCTGTGTATGAGCAGGCGTGGCGCTTAACATCAGGCGAGCGACCTGCTCGTCTGGTTAGTCAAACTTATAAAAAAAAAGTGGAAGTAAATTCTATTGAATATAAAGAATTATCCAAATCGGTCCATATTTCGCGTGAACATACATAAAAAAATTATACAGACGAATTGAGCACCTCAGCACGTTTTTGCGTCAGTTAAGAATACATTACATACATACGCACTCACGCCTGTTATCCCCCAAGGGGTAAGCAGAGGTGTAACCAGTACACCCACATTTCGCCGAGCCTATCTCCGTCCCATGATGTGATAGGGGGCGAGCCTATCGCCATATCGGACACGATTCCAGACTCCGGGTTGGTACTAAGCATTTCATGATAGAAAAACCCTATATCACTTTACCCGACCCGGGAATGGAACCCGAGACCTCAGCGTCAGCCTCAGCCGTAACGCATACGCATTACAACTGCGCCACCCAGGCAGTCTATATAGTAAGAATAAATTATTTTTAAAATTTCAATAATAATCACCGAATAATATTTATATACACAAACGTATATTTTGAGTAATTTTCGTCCTAAATTTATGTTGATTTCGTTACGAACGTAAACCCATTTCACGATTTCTTTTTTAACATTCGTCAAGTTCGGTGCTGTATGTGTAGTCATGTCATTTTCAATATTAAATAAAAAACTATACGCACTCACGCCTGTAATCCCCGAAGCGGTAGGCAGTCGTGTAACCAGTACACCCACATTTCGGCGGCCTATTTCCGTCCCATGATGTGATAGGGGGCGAGCCTATCGCCATACCGGGTGCATTTCCAGACTCCGGGGTGATACTTACCTAGCATTGCGAAATAGAAAAACTATCTTATTGGGATATCGTTGCGGCGATTCCTATTTGAGTTATATAAGAATAAACTTTTATTCTGTGCATTCTGTCCGTGTAGTGTGAATGGTACAATTTGTTGCGGAAGACCTCGATGCCATCGGTGATATTCTCGAAAAAGGTCTGGTCAAAAGTACCCTAAGTCGATATGCATGTATGAATTATCTAATCGAAGTAAAGGAGGTCAAAGAGGTGTGAAAGAATGTGTAAAAAGTGGAAAGCCCGATGACTGTACCTACCCCTATTGGAGGCAATCGAGAGAGTATATTTTTCTGTATTGTAGAGTTCTGTGTGACGTTACTTCTGTTTAAGGGCAAGCGTGACGTTTAACACCAAGGGAGCGACCTGCTCGTCACGTCTAACTAGCAAATAAAAATAAAATAACATGATTAATAAACATTTGTATACAATTTTTATTGTTGAAGTGCATACCTGTAATCGTACTGCATGCGTGGATTTCATTTCAGCCTTACTATAGATGCGGCGCGTAGCGTTTTTCATTAGGCTACGATCACATTAGGCGGGCGGACAGAAGGCCGGATTATTGGATCCGACGGACGAAAGACTTCGATCCGTTGCTTTTTTTACCTTTTTTCTCTTTTTTCCCTCACAGGCACCGTCTGGAAAGCCTTTTCCTCTTATTTATTGCTTATACGAAGCCCAAATTGGATATTTGTGAAAGGTTGAGTTGTTTGCCAATGAGAAAATATTAGGTTTCTATTTTTTATGGAGTCTGGACTTCTTATTTTATTTTTAGGCAGTGTTTCGGTTAGGCGTTTATGTTTAGTATATATATAATGTGAAATTATTATTTCACTCTTGTTATTTGAATAATTGTATTATTTTTGTCAACGACTGGATAGTGACCACCATACACCTGGTAAAAACTTGCCATAGTGGCTCATTCAGGCGAATCGCGTTTTGGGTTCAGCCAGTGTATATCCAGTAACTTCAGGCCGGCATAATTCTGCCAACCGTCGTGGGACGCAATGTCTCTTGTCGGCAGACATATTTTTTTTATTAGCTTGAATGACGAGACGAGCAGGTCGCTCGACTGATGGTAAGCGCCACGCCTGCTCATAAACAGAAGCAACGACACACATAACTTTAAATGACAAAGTTACTGCATGACACTGGACTGCGCTCGTCTCTCCGAGACATAAGGTGTTAAGTCTCATAATGCCCAGTAATTTCACTGGTTTGGCGGCAGAAATAGACAAAGCGGTGGTACCAACCCAGCCGGCCTCTCGCAAACGAGGGACCACCACCACCACCTTAACTACACACACACTAAATATTTGGACTGCACTGTACTTAACATCAGGTTCAGTGAAGACACTTTGCCGTGCCAGGGTGAAAAATAAAAAAAGTATATTAAAATATAACAATTTTACTAATACTAGGAAACTTAAACAAGCAGTGATATGTGTTAAAATAAATAATAGTTTAAAAAAATACGCTTTTATAGAAAATCCAACTAAAAAATAGAAAATAAATTTTAATAATTTTAAATTAAAAATAGTTTTTTTTACAATAAAATCATTTTTTCATACAGTATTTTTAATTCAAATTTATTTAAAAAAAACTATTCTTGTTTTGGATTTTCTATAAAAGCGTATTTTTTTGTTTTTTTAAACTATTACTTATTTTTAATCTTTTAGTTGAATTTTCTATAAAAGCGTATTTTTTATTTCAAACTGTTTAAAATATTGAATTGTCATCGGTCCTTAATAAGTATGCCAAATTTCGAGTTAATCCGACGTTTTGAAAGGGATCAAAATCATGTTCAAAGATTCCGTTACATACAAACATACATATGAAGCTAATATTATAATAAAGCGTATAATGATTGCTTGTTTATTACGAATTTTATTAGTTATTTAGTGCCTATTTTAACATCTCCGAGTAAATGCTACTTTTTATACTAGCCCTTTATTATACATGTCCCACGGGCCTTCTCTACTGAATGAGAGGGGTCAAGCCTTATTCCACCACTAAACATACTTGTGGAACACATAAACATTATTTCTGAATGGTAGAGCCACGCTGTAGACACTTTTGTCTACAGCATGTATGGGCCGGCTCGTCCGGGTCATCGCCACTATATCACAGAAAACCAGCGTAAAGTACTGGCTGCTGCGTTTCCTATGACGAGGGAGATTTCCGGAGGCCCAAACCAAGGCCAAAGGGGAGGGCCTCTTCCTAATTCCTTAATTATCCCTTTCCTTTAAGGTTGGCAACGCACCCATGATTATTTTGCATTTCTATTGTGGGCGTACATAGGCGGTGGAGATCACTTACCATCAGGTGACCCACCTGCTCGTTTGCTGGCCTATGTCATAATTTTTTTTTGTCTCGGTGCGGGAATCTAACCCGCGATGTTCTTATACATATAATGGTTTGTCTCATTAAAGACCAGAGGGTTGAGTTATGGCTAAGGATTTTTGGATGCAATCCAGTTGATTACGCTAGTATGAACATAATTTGAACCATTTTTAAAATTCGTGGTATATTTTTTAGAGGTTCATCTTTACATGGCGAAGGAAGACGTCTATTTTTTTTTTTATTGAAATTATGGGTTTTTGTAATTAATATAAAAAAGTAAACAGGTAGTGTCTGAAATTATTCATCATCATTATCATCATCATCAGCCACAAGACGTCCACTGCTGAACATAGGCCTCCCCTAAAGCCTTCCAGGCCGACCTGTTGGAAGCGGCCTGCATCCATCGGCTTTCTGCAACCCTTGTCAGGTCGTCGGTCCATGTTGTAGGTGGACGTGCTCTCTGAAATTCTTAGCAATGTTTAAATTGGTAATATAAAAATTTCTGATAATTCTAATCAGGAAAGTCTTTATTTAAGTATTGACCATAGTAGTAGTAGCGTATTGGTCTAGATAACAGTTGTTATAATTTCCAACAAGATTTTTTCACTATTGGTTAATAAAAACACTCAAGAAAGTATTCAATTTATAATTGATAAAGTATTGCGCTTTCATAAGCCTAAAATAAATTTCATCTAAGTATATTTTAATAGGAAAATTAATCACGATAAAAGTAAAACTTTCTACTCAGACGATGGGAAATTGACATCTACATCACATCAAGAACTCAATTTAGAAAAAAAAAACTCCCGAAAACACATTACACGCAACGGGAAATTTCCCAAAAACTTATCAGCGGAAAGCCACCGCACAATCCATCATCATTACGCCGAAACTCCTCGCGCCGAAATTCAATAAAAAAAACTTTCTCTTTTACCCCCATCTAGCGGCCGAGACGCGAACTTCGACGGGTATCGACCCCCACCCCCGGGGGTGGCGGCCACCCCACGTCGTATCCCTTTTTTCTTTCCTCCACACCCTTATCCATACCTGAGCTTTCTTTATCCGACGAACTTTTTATTTACATCCATCCCTTTCGCTCTTAGGCGGATAAGTAAAAGCGACGCGACACGCAATCATCCATCCCTCTCGGGCGCAAAGAAAAAAATCTGTTTATAAAAATGGAAACGTGGATGTTAGGGCAAGGTGCCATTGGCCGTGCCGTGGGGGTAATGTTTCATACGCAGAGGGGTGTTTTTTGTATACGCGTTTGGATTGAAAAAAAATGCACCCCAACAGGAGCCGAACTTCTTTCGTACCTACATACATTTCGTTTCCAATTTCGATAACAAAGCTTATATCCTTTTCGTTCTTTTGTACATTTCGACCGAAATAATTGTGCGGGCATCGGATCTAATTCGTTTGAGTTTTCATAATTCTTTTCGGAGGTGCTCTGGTTCTGTCTTGGCTAATATCCCTTGATCTGAGAGGTCGTGTGCTTCGCTTGTTCTCTAAGGACGAGATTACCATTCAAATGAATGAACGCTTATTAAAATATTTTTAATATTACAACGCGATATGAAATGGATTTTGTGGGACGCTTTTTATATTTCTACGTAGGTACTCAAGATTGGTTTAGATTTTTTACAATAATTAGGACATTCTGTAACTATAACAGTAGTTCAGAACTTAAGTACAAAACGGTATATGCTGGTCGGAATTTAATTGCCATTATTTAATTAATATAAAAATTGAATGCTGCATATTTTGTGCCAGACTGTGTACCGACTACCGTGCTTATGGTGAAAACCTCACCATAGTAGCTCATTCCGGCGAGTCGCGTTCCGGGGTCACTCAGCGTATATCCAGTAACGTCAGGCACGTTAGGCCAGCATAATTCTGCCGACCATGGAGAGATGCAATTATTCTTGACGGTTATCATTATATTGGGTATTATTGTACTTATCTACCATTTATAGGTCTCGTGTACTTAATCGTGCTAGAAAAAAATAACTAAAATATCTCAAGTCTTTATTGTATTTTAAAATAAAACCTATACAAAAAATTCAAAAATGCTTGAAATAAATTTAACCAATTTGAGTCGGTGCTTTTGTAATTTAATGGTTAACGATTAGTAGAGACCACTGACTCGATATTGGTTAATTTTATTTTTAATATTTTAGTTTTTTTTGGCTAAATTTATTTATGAAATATAATGCATCCTGGGACTTACAATTTTACTGCTGGTTATTTTTAATGTGGCAATTGATCAGTCCAAATAAAGACACAATACCAATATTGTTTTATGAAAAAAAGATCATTAATTAATCATTAAATTGGAAGATCATATATATATATAACAATCATTTTCATTCACAGAAATATGAAGACAAAATTAACAATTCTAATTAATTTATACTCAATTAGATCGAATTTCTTAAAAGAAAGCATTTAAATTGACACAAAGTATTTCCGTTACAACGGTGTCGAAAAAAATATAAATATATCATTGTGTCCACTTAAAGAGTGAGCGCTTCCCCTTTTAAGTATCTATTAAGTGGAAGACAGGTCATTAAATTCTCATTTCCTTCACACCGGCCACGTATAATAAAATTAAAAAGATTGCTTTAAAAACGTCACTCTTTTTACAATGCCCCTGGGTTTACACAAATATACCGTTTCAACTATAGTTCTTTTTTATTGCATATGCCGGTAAACAAGCAACTGGGTCTCCTGGTGGTGGGTGATCTCCATCGCCCATAAACATCCAAACTATCTTAGAATCGTTGACACGTTGCCGACCTTAAAGGAAAGGGATGATTAAGGAATTGGGAACGAGAAGGGGAATTGGGTCTCCGTGTATCACACTCACCGTACGAAACGCAACAGCAAGCAACTTCACATCAGTTTTATGTGAGACAGTGGCAACAACCCGGTCGAGCCGCGCCATTCATGCTGTTGACAAGATTGTTTACAGCGTAGTATTATGTTCTCGTAATATTGAATTTTTATTATAGATAAAATATACTTATGCGTGTCCATTAAAATATTATGCTCTTAAGGTGCTTACAGTATTGTATTGTTTAATACTCTTAAAATAGAACTTCCTGAAGTCTATGGGAGGCGGTGACTGCTTACCATCAGGCAGGCCGCACATTCGTCTATCTATCTGGACAATAAAACTATATTATATTTCTTTACTGCCTCAGTGGCGCAGTTGTAATGCGTACGCGTTACGACTGAGGCTGACGCTGAGATCTCGGGTTCGATCCCCGGGTGGGGTAAAAGTGATATTGGGTTTTTCTATTACGTAATGCTAAGTATCAGCCCGGAATCTGGAATTTGTGCCCGGTATGGCGCTAGACTCGCCCCCTATCATATCATGGAACGGAGATGCGTGGGTGCACTGATTACACCGGAGGCATGAGTGCTTATATATACTTTTTACCCTGGAAGGACTGACTACACATAGCTGATGTTAAGTACAGTGCAGTTCAAATGTAATGTCTCTCTACAGTCCATAGAATTATGTCGGTCTGAAATTACTGGATGTACACTGTTTGACTCCGGAACGTGACTCGCCTGAACGAGTCAATATGTTGTATTATACGGTGAATGAGAATCCGGAGGCCAAAATCCCTCTATCCCAATTCATCAATTATCTTTTTCTTTTAAGGTTGGCAACGCGCCCATAACTATTAGCGAAGGCCATCGCGAGGTTTTTAGTCGGTATAGCAACGTATGGTTTTTGGTTTGGTTAGAGAACCGATTCAGCAGTCGTTCAGGTAAAGACAACTGGGTCAGAAGGCTGGTGAGTCTGGCATAACCATCTCTCTACTCCCCAGGGTTTATTTCCAACTCCTACCTAACTTTGTTTTATTTTATATATATTATTTGGAAAACAAACAGTGTCGTTAATCTATAACATAAACAATTTAGTTACCTAATCACCATTTACATGTTTTCGCATCTTAATTACCAATGCTTGTTCATTTTACTTAAAAACTAGACGAAGTAGATTATAACAAAACTAAAATAATATAGCAGGGTATCAAGAATTAGTACTGAAACAGTTATTGAACCAATCGTCAGTTATAGTACGCTTGTAAGTAGCTAAATTTACATTAAATAAGACCAAGTCAGGGAAATCAACAAGTTCGTTAAAGAAGTTCGGTAGGCAGCGGCTTTGCTGTGTCCTGGCATTGCAGAAGTCTATGGGCGGTGGTGACTACTTACCATCAGGTGGCCCGTTTGCTCGTCTGCCTATCCAGGCAGTAAAAAAAAAATGTTCGCAGTGCGGATGAAGAAAGAACTTTTTCTGTATTTGGCAACACTATGTGGAACGTGTAAGAGAATAGATCGTCTAACAGTTTACGTAGAGGGACATGCAAGTATTTCTATCTGATTAATTACGTTGCGGTACAAAGACAATATGGTAGTTTCCTATATTGAATTTTATACATTATTTTTTATGCAACAGAAAATGATACGCAAAAGAAACCCTTTACACAATCAAAATTGGTTCAGAAATGTGCCCGCAGTTATGACTTTAAATGTTGGTATGAGGAAAAGTGGGTGCGTAGTAGGGATATCTCACTATCTCGCTTGCACGCGTGCATCATAATGAACATTTTAGACAGTGACGTCAAATTTGTGTCATCTGTCATTTGACAATTACTCCTTCTCAAAGATCCTTCTACATGATTTGAATGGCTTCTAACTTATTTATTTTTGGTGCGATTTATAAAATTCTTTCTGAAATAGATTTTGAGTAACGTAACTTATTGATTTAAATAATAAAAAAAATATAGTCAACTACCCTATTTATCACTCCCAGCCATTTAGACTCGCCGAGCTTCACTGCTCGGTGTCAACAAAACTGAGGGGCTAGCACGGAAAACTATCGAAATCGTAATGTAAAGGTATCGAGGGCTCGATAGATAATTCCTTAAATATCATTGGTCTATATTCCATAAATATTAGTTTCTTTTACGTACGATAGAGACGCTGTACTAAAATCTTATAGAAATTGTTGTCGATGACAGCTCGAATAACTTTTCGCAAGTTTCCGTGCTAGCCCCTCTGATCTTGGTGTACAGGTGTTACAGTGGCGGGTGTGTAGGCGAGATAGTCTCTTCACTCCCGAGGGTGGGAAGGTATCTGGAAACGGGATTTCCCCGCGCGAAAAAGATTTCTCTGCTTTTATAGGTCGTAGATACGGCCGTCTGGGTTGGTACCTTCTATTTCTAAAGCCAAGCAGCAGTGTGTAAGCACTGTTGTGTTTCTGTTTGAAGGACATTGAAGCCAGTGAAATATTGGCCATTATGAGATTAAATATCTTATGTCTTAGGATGATCTTATGTCTTATACCGACGTAAAGTAGCAGCTTGCTGCTGCGTTTCGTACGGTGAGTGAGATATCCGAAGGCCCAAATCCCCCTTACCTTCCCAATCCCTTAATTATCTATATCCTTTAAGGCAACGCGACCATAATTTTTTAGTATTGTGCGCGCACAAGGGCGGTGGAGATCGCTTACCATCAGGTTACCCACGTGCTCGATTGCCGGCCCATGCTATAAAAAAAATATGAGCGCAGTTCAGTGCCATGCAGTGCTCTGTAATCCAGATATCTGTGTGACGTTGCTTCTGCCTATGGGCAGGCGTGACGTTTAACATCAGGCGAGCGACCTGCTCGTCTCGTCATTCGAGAAAAAAACCAGCTAATGATAGGTTAGGTATTAAATTTGATAATAAAGCTGATAATATACTGAACACACACCTAATTTACTGAAATAAGTACATAAGGTACTTCGATCACATAACATTTCCCTAACAATTAAATAAATACTTGTAATATGGATGAAATATGTACAATAACGTATGTCAAAACATGACAAAACCAATCGAATGAATTGCATTGATATTGAACAATAAATCGATACACAATAAAATCGTGCCGACATTCTATTGTACAGTCAAGTGGCTTTTACTACTCGTATTAGCGGGTTCGATCTATTGTCATCGAATTAGGGTTCTACCTTTTGTACTCGATTATGTTGTTTACTTACGATTTTGTTAGTAATTGATTAATTAGCTTTAGATGACGAGACGAGCAGGTCGCTCGCATGATGGTAAGCGTCACGCCTGCCTATTATGAAGTACTGTAGATTAGGTATTCTCTTTTTCTTATTAGCTTTAGATAACGAAACGAGCAGGTCGCTCGCCTGATATCAACACCAACTAGAAATACGAATTATGAAGTCCTGCATGTCACTGAACAGCGCTCGTCACCCTGAGACATAAAGTGTAAGTGTCCTAATGCCCAGTAATTTTACTAACTCTAATGTCCTTAAACCGGAAAACAACAGTGCGTATACACTGTTGTGTGGCGGCAGAAATAGGCAAAGATCTACCTAAAAAATCTACCTACCAAAATCTATCTACCCAGACGAAATCTCGCATACGAGGGATCTTACCACCGAGTAATCTAAGCGACTTCTAGTTAATTAAACGAAGTCAAATAGTTAGAATCAATAACGAATAACATAAACACGATCAGGCACTAGCACCTGATAACGTTAGTTATCGAAAATTGAAATGTGATATATCATTTAGTAGGTAGCACAGAAACTGTATAAAATATTCAAATTATATCTCCATTGCATATTAATTAACATAAACGTGGGAAGACGATCGCAAACATGTCCTCGCATGGAAATTAATAAAACTTCACTGAATTTGCATACTACTCAGCGACAAAAAAAAATGCAAAAGAAATACAAAAACCCGGGCTAAAAGTAACGAACGCATTATTTAAAAACTAGTTTTATAATGAAAACATCTTAAATTTCACTTCCTTATAAATATTTATTCATCGAATAATATGCAAATGTGTGTAATTATAGGGCGAGTCAAGAAATGGGTTAGCTGTTTAGCATAACGACAGTTCGTACAAAAGTGTTGCAAGCGCACAAAAAAACGTCCTAAATGTGGTAGTATGACGTGGGTACTTAGGTCGAAAATGGATTATATGTACGTACTCACTTATTGGTGTTTTTAATATTCTTTTAAAATTGCAAATTTCACACCTTGAGTTCGATCCACGACAGGTTTTTAAAGTATATTCAAAGATAAAGAGTTGTCGCCGTGTGACGCAATTTTTTACGTTCACATGTAATAATTTAGTGCAATTTATGCATGTTGCACGTTAGATAATTAGTTGGCAGATGTCTTTGGTATTATTCAGCTAGTGGACCCCTGGGTTTGGTTCACTGTAATTTCTTTAACTATACTCATGTTATTATGTTTTACGATCATTTTAATAAACGCGTTTGTCATGTCTGTACTCGATCAGTTTTTGTTACTGTTCTGAGCTATAAACATATTTTTACACATATATCGAAAACACCTTTTTGTGTAATTAAATTTAATAGACACCGTCGTGTTACTTTTATTATAGCTGTAACAGCATCGTCGCGTCGGTTGAAGCCCGCCTACAGATGCCTCTATTAGTCCGGGACATCAAATTATCGTCTCTATGCAAATTTAATTCAAACTCCAACAGTTATTTTCATTTAAATATTAAAATAATAAATTCGAAACTGATTTAATTGTATCTCAATAAAATAACACGCTCTTTCATAGTACAGCAACGTAAGTGTCCTATCTCAATATTAAAAACTCGGCTATTCGTCCGATTAGCGGCTCTTTCATGTAAGATATTTTTTATTACCCTTTTTTTTTTAATAGCCTACACTGTGTCTCACTGCTGGGCAAAGGCCTCCCCTTTACTCTTCCACTGGATTCGGTCCTCTATCAGCTTCATATAGATATTAAAAAAGCTGAGATCAACCAGTGCACACTAGCCATCAGCTACTTTGTAAACCGATAAAACCTATAATTCTTGATCATCAGTGGTTTAAACAACTTCAAAAGCAAAGAACAAAGAGGATGTTAATTCGACGTGTATTTTTTGGCGATACTAATGATATAGTTATTTTTAGTAATTTTCATTCTGGTAAATACAATTCTAATACAAGTTTACGGGATAATACGTAGTATATATAGTTTGCAGCATTAGCACTTTACGCCACCATTACCATCTTAAATTTTTAGTTCGCACATCAAATCAACGGCGTACCGTCTCACGTGTCGACTAACTTTATCATACAATTCAACAACACTGTCCATCTTAGACTATAATTTTATATCAACCTCTGTCAGACAAAGCCTGTATTAAACCCATACAACCAACAAACTAAGAATAAGAATAATTTATTTAACAAGTCCAATGTTACTATCACATATTGTACAATGATGTCCACGCTAAGCATAGCCTGTATTGTGCCTATCACAATAATATACTCGTATTAATACTAGCTGAATACAAACCATCACATCTTTCAGAATAATTAAATTACACTAAATTATTCCACGTGTCACGTTAATATTCTATTGCGATCCTAACAGACTTAAAAGTCTTTAAAAAGAAATACACTTTGCGAACATGATGGAAACTTTCTTGACATATTTTGTTTGTAATCAAATGTGAATCAATTATTTTTGTCTTGTAGTAGATTGCGTTTCGACATCACCTTTTTATTGTTAAAATTGCAAAAACTGAACAACTAGTTAGATAAATTATGATCGACCCCGCATTGAATATTTTTTTAGTAGGTTACTAAATGTAGATTTGCGATTTCTAGAATAACTCAATATTAAAATTGTAATTCACACAAAGTTGCAAAAAGAGACTTACCTTCATGTTATAGTTGTTTTACCTGACTATAATTAAGTTGAAACGTATTACAGCAGTATAAAAACTCAATTACATTACGAATAATTGCTCAATATAGCAAATTAGGTTAAAACCCTGTTATCATGCGATAGCGTTGTAAAATCGCACAACCTATTTCAACCGCAGGTGTGGCAACTTACGAAAAAAGTATAAAATATAAAAGTCATAAATTAAACTCAAACACCGCTTTTGACTCCACTGTCAAAACGCAATAAAAATATTCAAATTGTCTCTGGTTCTAAAAAAACATATAAAGTCGCAAAAAATAAACCAGCTGCGTTCCAATTTTGAAAACGCGACTAATGATTCAGTATTATTCATAGCCTCACCGGTTTTTAGACGGAAAAAAATTAAAAAGGGCAATAATGATATGCGTGTCCCACTTTTGAATGACGTTGAGACAAAAAAACAACGTTGTTGTCTATGAATGGCGTGGTTTCAATGGTTCTGGTATGTCGCTCTCAGGGATATCGGTTACCGGTTTTAAATCACAAAGTGTCGTCCCTTCAAGATGTCTAATGATTTTTGGATTGCATAATGTTGTATTCAAATTTGATAAAAGATGATTTTCGTTTATACAGTTTTTAAAATTGCTTAGGGAAATCCATTAAGGCAAAAGTCTTTTATGGTCCAATTATCCTAGGTTCACATACAGGTAATAACATGTTTTTGAGGCAGAGGCCGAGAAACGAGATACTATGTCATCAACACCAGGTGAATTAGGAATGCGTAATCGATCTTAATTTAGGACTCCGAAAATGTCACTCACTATACGAAACATAATAGTAATTTGGCACTTCACGGCGATTTTTTTCGATTCAGTAGTATTACCCCGTCCTAGACGGCCCATTCATACTGTAGACAAAACCGTCTACAGTATAGCTCTAGCGCTTACGAGATATTCAATATTTACACGATACATACTAACTGTAGATAACTCCATATTTAATAAGTTTTGATAATGTTCTAGTAGAGTTTGTTAAATATTACCAAAATAATTTATGATCTTAGTGTAACATAAAATAATTTATTATAATATTTCTATCTATAGAATACCATTATTTATTCTACTCTTACTAAGTAAAAAAATATTTTTTTTAAATAATGGCGGCATAAACACTACATTTGAAGATTTTCTACAATGCATAGTAGCATACCCCTTAAATAGTTTTAAATAGAATATTCATTAGCTTAACCTAACTCATATAAGCCCCAAAATCAATTAGAAAATATCTACTATTTCTTAAAAATCCTTCAAACATAACTAGGAACTCTCCCGATTAAAGGAAATATCAAATAAAATAACACATTCATATCGGGCCATTCGTTTAGGTACTATGATGCCACAGATACATAGACAGACAACACAGATACAGAGCCTCACTAATAACATCGATCTTTTTTATCGGGAGTTATAAATAAAAATAACCACGAACATAACGAAGACAAATAGAGATTTCTTTTTACTATTAAGGAGAAATGTAATTAATTGGCAACCCGTAATTGTGCCAAATCAGAAGTGCATAACAATTTTACAACTCAACCCTCCATAGCTCACGCGATATTTGCATATTTTTTTCTTAACGCTAAAGATTTTTTCTTCGGCTTTGTTTGTGAGCTGCGATTTGTGCGCACACAATGAGGAATTATAACTGTAACTCGTTCAAATGTTAATATGTTTTTTTATTAAAACACTATTTTGCTTTGGGCTTATTTCTATTCATCGAAATGTTAACGCAAAACACATGTTTTATTTTTTAATTGAATTTAAAAACGTTTGTGTTAATAAAATAGCTGTGTAATAATTTCTCTTAATTTATTAATACGGTACTATAAGTTATTGAAGAACATTGAAACCAATTAAATTACTAGATCTTAAAATCCTATGTCTCAGGGTGACAAGCGCAGTGCATTGTCATATAGCTCTTTGTAAATAAATGTTCTGAGTGGTTTTGTGTGGGCAGGCGTGACTTACCATTAAACAAGCGACTTGCTCGTCTCAAAATTGAGGTAAATATAAAATAACAACATTGAAGATTAATAAAGGCAGATCTTTTTTACCTATATTATGACTCAAAATTATTAAGTAATAATATTTAATATATTATAAGCATTTTCTAAAACTCCCAGTGGGACCTTATTGTACCGTTCTGAGGCTCAAAAGGACTTAGAATTAGAGTCTTATACATCGTATCTCCCCATTTGGAATTCGAATCCTCAACATCACAAATTAAAAACAAAAATAAATTACGTCAACCATCACACAAACTTCCCAAGAACATCGAAATGAATAAAGATAGACTACCGAATATCAGTTAAGAAGTAGGAAATTATGCGACAATGTCACCTAAAAAGCAGCTAATTATTCGGCGATGCGAACGAAGTCGCGCGCAACGCCTTGTACAGTATGCGACCGTGTAAAGCTTTAATTTGTATTATTAAAGAACAGGTTTCCATTCACGGTAGTCTTTCCTTTCTTGAACGCTTTAAACTTGAATCGGAATTGGGGCAGTGATTCTCAATGTTTAGTGACGAATTTAGTTGATTGGATGTTAATGAACTGCCCAAAAAAGAAAATGATCAAACTAGTTGTGCTACACGTTTACAAGGTGGTAGGTCCCTCGTATGGGAGAGGCCTGGGTAGCTACCACCGCTTTGTCTATTTCTGCTGCCAAACAGCAGTGTGTAAGCATTGTTGTATATCGTACATACATACATACATACGCACTCACGCTTAATCCCCGAAGGGGTAGGCAGAGGTGTAAAGTCCCACATTTGGAGCCCACATACTGAGCTTCTCGTAATAGAAAAACCCAATATCACTTTTACCCGGCCCGGGGATCGAACTTTAGACCTCAGCGTCAACCTCAGTCGGAACGCGTATGCATTACAACTGCGCCACCGAGGCAGTGTTGTATATCGTTTTGAAGTATAATGAAATTGTGCAATTACTGGGATTATGAGACTTAACATATTACGTTGGGGGTGACGAGAGCAGTCCAGTGCCATGCAGTGCTTTGTTACTCAACGTTCTGTGTGGTGGTTTGTCTGTTTATTGGCGGGCATTGCGCTCACCACCAGGCAAGTGCAACGCTCGCCCAGTCTGCTTGTTCCGTCATTCAAACTAATTAAAAAAAAGGTGCTTATCATCAGGCCCCCGACCTGCTCAGTGCTTGTCTCATGATTAAGTTGTCATTGTCCATAAAATGTTATTGCAACACCAACATAATTATTTAGTTTGATTGGTTTATTAAGATAACAGTCTGACTATTTGGTTTATGCTTAGTTCGTTCTAATAATAAATATAGCTGAATACGTGATTAACAATCAGTTACATAAAACTCTCATAATAATTAAAACAAATTCTTTATAATCTTAATCTCACAAAGCCCCAGGAAAAAAGTTTGCGAGCTGCTGACATATTAATACTACCCTTTATTTAACCGCCGGAATATTTATAAGGAGAGGCAGCGTCGGCCGCAATTTGTCCCGGAGTGAGGTGATACGCACAAAAACTGGAATTCATTGTGGTGGCCGATGAAAAAAGTACAAAATGCTTCGCCGGCACCGAGTTCGCATTAAGTAATGTCGTGTCATTTGTGAAAGACGTGTGTGTGTCTTTAGGATATTAGTATATCTTAATTGGGTATTTTAATCCTTATTAGATTAATAATCATAATATTATTGTCTATGAATTCATAGGTTATGATGTCTTACCGTTGGTAATAAACATTGATAAAGAACGTTTCTAAATTTAAATAATGTTTTATGTTTTGCAAATGTTTTTATTAATTTAAATACCCAATTATGATTTCCGAAACGGCCAGTGCGAAAAAAGGTTTGATATCCGAACTTTGTCCAGGCGGATCGTTTAAAAAGTTTGCGTACGGAGCTCGGAATGAAGACTAATCCAGTAAACAGTGCATGGAAACGTGTGCTTTTTTATTCGTCACTCAAATAAAGACAGGCTTGTTATTCTGTTTGAGTAAGGAAGCCGGCGTAAAGCTGTGTACACACGCTACGTATATAAAGCCCGCATATAAAATTGAACGCATTTTTAGTAAACACGCCTAGTGAGGGGAGCGAGGGCGCGAGTGCCACAGAGGGTCGGAGTAATGGCTGCCGAATGTCGCGAGAATCCATTTTGTCCCCTCCTTCCCTCGTTTGGTGGTGAAGTCGCGTTAGCGATGTAGGATATGCGAATTTTTAAGAATATAATATTATCTAGGAAGTATTATATTTACAATCATCTCGAATTATACCTATAACGCAAGGCAGACTGAATCTTCGAAATAATTAAATTTCTTTCAACTTCTTAGGTTTTAGCATACCTTCAAACGTAGTTAATATTTTTAAGAGTTATGTTCTAGTCTAGTGTTCTATTCTTAGTTTTATTTGAATGAATTCAAAATGATTTTATTTATTTATTTAGTTGGGTGTTATTCATGTGACCGATATTACCGATCGTAATAAATGAGTGATGAAATTAGCGTGAAAGTTTAAGATATCTAGATTTTGATAAGATCCGGTACACAAATACTCACTGTCAGGAGTATATAACGACCCTAAAATATGACCTTAATTGAGTGACCTAAGACACCTTTCTGTAACACTTATGTTTGGTTACTTGTAATCGTGTTCCGCGAATCCACTATTACCAATCTTAGTACATATTTTTCTATAAATGTTTGTGTGATCCACAAAAATTGTTGCGTGTCTGGGTGTTATGGGACCGCAAGTCCCTCGTAGTTCCTGATATCCACGATACAGGTTAACCTAGTGTGGGGTTAGTACTATGTGTGTGACTGTTGGGTGTACTTATTTATTATTTATAATAAGAACTTACCAATACAACTGTTCAACTGTTTTATCTGTCAACACACAATATACTATATGGCTGAAGTCTTGCTAAGTATCGGATGCGTGCTAACTGCGGGGGTAGTCGCAGTCGGCGCGGTAGTAGGCTCGAGGTATAGGAATTATTTTTACTCTCATCGCGTCACTTGTTATCCCCCCCCCCCCTTATTCGACGTTTGATCGATACACGTGAATACGTTTAAGGGTGAAAATATATTTTTTAAAACATTAGGGTAATTGGGTTGTGGTTTGCGTCATCCATAGAAAGCCTAGCCTTTATTGGCTCCTGTCATGCTTTTACAAAAAAATAAAAACCTTATCAAAATGGGTGTATTAAAGGGTGCAGTTAGTTATTTGTTATAATGTTGACATTTTGAAGTTCATTAGACAAACTTCGTTGCGTATTGGGTGAGAAGCCGAATGTGAAACGAGAGACCGTTGGTTCGATTCTCGTACCGAGACAAATGTTTGTGTGATTCACATATATTTGTTTCGATTCTGGGTATCTTGGGAAGGTATGTTCCTTCACATTTCCTGATACCCACGAACTCGACTGTTGTGCTAAGATTAACTCGGCAAAATGTGGGTGTATTAGTTACACCTCTACCTACCCCTTCCTGGAGTACAGGCGTGAGTGCGTATGTATGTATGTAATTTATCTTTTAGTTTCTTTCAACTTGTCAACCACCGTCAATTTCCAATAAATGATCTTAGTTCGATTATTCGGTTAGATCCTGAAAATTAATCAATCAAACTAAGTACTTTATACGCGTGACTTTCAAACTGGATTCTGATTGGCTAATTTGTGCCATCTATTCTGAGACTCAAACTAAGTTCTGTTGCTTTGTCTATTTCTGCTGCTAAGCCGTAGTGTGTAAACACTGTTGTGTTGTGGTTTGAAAGATATTGAAGCCAGTGAAATTACTGGGTATAATGAGACTTAACTTATGTCTCGGGGTGATGGACGCAGTTCAGTGCCATGTAGCGCATTGTAATTCAAAGTTATTTGTGGTGATACATCTGTTTAAGGCAGGCGTGGCGCTGACCACCAGTCGACCGATATACTTGTTTTTTTTATTGAAAGGTTCACAAAACTGTTTGCAGCACTAAATGACATAATCGTAAGGCTTAGAAGTACAAATAAAGTGAACAACCTCGGTGTGTACAGCATGCATTATTAAAAAAAAATAGAAAATCACTCGAAAATACAATGTGTATCAAAAAAGATATTCAATATAATATAATACTAAAGGCCTAATCGTAGATGATAGATCTAAAGATGAATTAAATTAATTACATTTTATCATTGCATAATACATATGTAAGCTAGATTGTACTTTACTTTTTATCTAATTATGCATTTAAGAATTGTATAAACAAATACAATGCTTAAAAGTAAGCGTAATTACCAAACTAATAATCAAAAATTTGTTACAGTTATTTTGTACACATTACAAGTTACAACATCACATCAATTAGTTGATTAGAACAAAAACAATGAATAAACAAATGTAAATTAAAATTGCCGCGTTTAAATATAATTAACTCCATTAGGGACGAGAAATCGGCCCACCCACGATGCATGTTCGGAACTTTGAAGACATTTGTGGGTATTAAATTGTAGAAGATTAATATTTTTTAGGTTTATTTATTTCATAAATCTCGGGTAAATAGTACTTTCTCGGTATATTACCATCGCTTTTCCGGGAGTTTTCTCTAAACTCCAAATGGTAGAGCCACGCTGTAGACAATTTTGTCTACAGTAATGACCGACTGGGCCGGGCTGCTTCCACTGAATACTAGCGTAAACAGCTTGAAGTTGCGTTTCTTATGGTAAGTGAAATATCCGGAGGCCCAAATTTTCATTAAGGGCGGTAGTGCGCCCATGATTATTTTTGGTTTTGTTGGCGGTCATGGGCGGTAGAGATCACTTACCATCAGGTAATTCAGTTGCTCCTTTTACCACTCTGATAAACAAATGTGTACCGGAGTTTTCTCATATATATCTTTTAGAAACAAACTTATTCATTAAATGATCTGCAAACACTAAGCGATAATATTAAATGATTAACTAAATTAAATTAAAAGCAGTGTGGCCAGAATTTACATGAGTCACGCGAGAATATGGCGTCATCAACCGCGCCTCCAACATTTATGTTATCATTATCACCATCATTACATACATACATACGCAATCACGCCTGTAATCCCCGAAGGGGTAGGCAGAGGTGTAACCAGTACACCCACATTTCGCCGAGCGTATCTCCGTCCCATGATGTGATAGGGGGCTAGCCTATCGTCATACCGAGCACAAATTCCTGACTCCGGGCTGAAACTGAGCTTTTCGTAATAGAAAAACCCAATATCACTTTTACCCGACCCGGGGATCGAACCCGAGACCTGAGCGTCAGCCTCAGTCGTAACGCGTACGCATTACAACTGCGCCACCGAGGCAGTCACCATCATTACCTTGACAATAAACCTTACCATCCTAGTCTCAACCCACTAACAAATAAATAGAATCATTAGGATACCGAGCCGCAAATTAAGGTTTCTTTTGCGTATTCCCTCAGGAGGGATCCATTACACCCAATTATAACTGTTATTGTGCAATGATAAAGTTTTATTTTAAATACCCACCCATTGTTTGGCTGTGACATCTTATTAAAATACAGCCTAGGGCCGATCCGTATTGTTTTCTTCAGGTTACAGTTGCGGCCCGAATGTTTATATTTATAGTTTGAGATTTTAGTAATAGGGTAGTTGACTAGATTTTTTTTATTATTTAAATTAATAAGTTACCTTACTCAAAATCTATTGCAGAAAGAATTTTATAAATCGGACCAAAAATAAATAAGTTTAAAGCCATTCAAATCCTGTAGAAGGGGCAATTGTCAAATGATAGACGACGCAAACTTTGACGTCATTGTGTAAAATGTTCATTATGGTGCACGCGTGCAAGCGAGATAGTGAGATATTCCTACTACGCACCCACTTTTCCTAATACCAACGTTTAAAGTTATTACTGCGGGCACATTTCTGAACCTATTTTGATTGTGTTTTAATAAAAGGGTTTCTTATGCGTATCATTTTCTGTTGCTTATAAATAGTGTATAAAATTCAATGTATAAATTTTTGCGCATCGTGCTTTGTGTGAGCTTGTAAATATGTTTGATTTGTGTAACAGTGACGAGTCAAGTGTCATTTCAATGACTTCAGTCAATAATGACGAGCACTCAGTTATATTTTTTATTTTCTGCCGCCAAGCAACAGTGTGTAAACACTATTGTGTTCCGGTTTGAAGGACATTGAGGCCAGTTAAATTACTGGGCATTGTAAAACTTAACAACTTATGTCTCGGTGTGACGAGCGCAATCCAGTGTCATGCAGTGCTTTGTAATGCAAAGTTCTGTTTATGAGCAGGCGTGGCGCTTACCTTTAAGCGAGCGACCTCATCGTTTCGTCACTGATGTTAATAAAAAAAAACTCAAACAGGGTAACGAACTAAAATGACAATCATTTTAGTCTCACAGGACATATTACATCTCTTACATTGTAATTTAATACAGGAGACTATAATATTCACTATGAACTAAAATTAAATAAAATAAGGTACTTAATTTAATTATATTTCTGTTTACTTTAGTTCGTGTTGACAGAATTGATACATTACCTGAAGAATAGCGTATGTTGGTCTTATTTATCTCTAAATGACAACTAATAAATACACCCAACAGTCACACACATAGTCCTGACCCCACACTAGGTTAACCTGTGTTATGAGCATCAGAAACTACGAGGGGCTTACGGTCCCACAACACCCAAATCCGAAACCGATATTTGTGGATCACTTAAACACTTGTCTCGGTGCGGGAATCGAACCCACGGTCTCCCGCCCCACAGCCGGCCACTCGCCCGTTGCACCACGGAGGCTGTCATACTAATACTTGGTAGCATTGGTGGTCCAAAAACTCTCAAATTTTTATATTAGCTAGTCATAAACACATCTAACGCAATTTTATCTCACGGCATCTTTCAAACGGTGCAAGGTCTTTCATCATTATCATCATCACCATAAACCTTTAGGATACACACTCCCAATTTAAACATAATCAATCTCATCGTGACCCATTATCTTTATGAGTTAGCAGTGATATCTGTATCGGATACCACCATGTCTTTGAAATTTGTAGGAAGGCCAATTCTCGTAATTTTAAATGTTCAAAATATCATTCGGATCTAGTCTCAGCGGTAAGAAAGTTGCAAATGACATACTTTTAAAACAATAATCAACGTCAAATGTGTACATAGATCGTAATGAGATTGAATGTAGAATAAAAGTTGACTGAAGCCAAAACGGTATAATGCTACTGCTCATGATAGGTGCATTTGACGTTGATTATTGGTTTAAGAGAATGCGATTTGCAACTTTCTTGACGCTGAGACTAGATCGGAATGATATTTTGAACATTTAAAATTACGAGAATTGGCCGCCTGGCATTTGTACTATACCTTTACCTAACTATACCTTTTAATATCTTAGCCTTTTTAAGTAGGTATTTTATTCTGGAAGTGCATTATCATTGCATTTGCATGTAACCCTGTTCAAAGGCGTTGTCGACCATGCTTTGTCGAAGTGAACAACACCGCCGAGCAACTTCGTATTACTAAAATTTATAAGTACTCGTAATTAATTACAGAAACATTAGTTTAATTATATTTATTTGTCTTGATGCCCCACACATTAAAATTATTTATTTATTTTATATGGTATAGAAACTTAAGAAATTAAATATTAGATACTATTAAATTATGATCATTACAGTTATTAAATGTACCAAAAGCATTGTCCGCAATTGTAACACGTCACCTTTAGACCAATTTCGGAATTTCCTTTTTCTTTTTATTTCATTTCAATAAAACGCAATGCTGATGAGTAGTCAGTTGTAAGTATTTCGTGTACAATATAAATTAAATACGCAATTTTCTTCTTATTATTTATACGAATAAGGAATATTTTTGCGTGGACGTTACAATAGGAGTTTTGTATTAAATATTTTCCTAATAACATCGCGGGGTGAGTGGAGAGAAAATTGGTTGTTATTTGATATAAATTTTATATGAGTTGTGCCATCCCCCGTCCGCTTGTCTGTGCCTTTATTTTTCATCGTTATTTCGTATTCCGTACTGTTATATTAAATTTCGTATATGCTTTCCCAATTATAGATCTTGATTTATAATTACATTAGGTTTTGCACGCGGCTCGGCTCGCGTGAACGGCCTTTTCCAGGACAAAAAGTACGTTCTTCTAATTTCCTTCTGTCTCCTAATTTTTGAATTAAGTTGAAATTTTATTTTAAAGATGTCACTTTATTCTTTTAATAGAACTACGCTTGGGCTGATGGTTATTCTAGGTTCTGACACTGACTTTTTTATAGCATACGAGCATGGTTCACCTTATAATAAATGACATCCACCGCCCATGAACGTCCACAATATCAGATTGATGGTGGCATTGCTGACCTTAAAGTAAAGAGATAATCAAAGGATTGGGAAGGAGGATTTTGGCCTCGAGATATCTCACTCATACGAATCGCAACAGCTAGTTGCTACTTCACGTCGTTTTCCTGTGAGTCATTGACAACAACTTGATGAGCCAGTCCACTCATGTTGTACACATGTGTCTACAGAATGGCTCTCCCAACTTAAAATGATATACGTTAATCGAAAAAATGCATAACACCTTCAATATTATGTACTCGTTTTTATACGCTTGCACATAGTATTACATATTAATATTCCTCTGATTCATCTAAGATTCTAAAAGCTACTTATCTCAATTCCTTTTCAGACAATGCACCAACCGGCATACATTTGCGGGAGGAAAAATACCATTAATAACAGGATTAGGGGGCGGCAGAAGAATAAATTGTGAAGGAACCGCCTGAGGGGCTCGAGATTTATCGAGTGTTTAGCATAAGTTGGCGTGATGCGTCGCTTATTGGCTGTCGTGGGTGGTGCGGTTTGGTTGGAAATCTTTCTGATATAATAATAAAGATACCAAATAGTGTCGACCAACACCTCCTGAGGCTCTCATTTGGTTGGGTCAAGAGCCAGATTCAGAAAGCGGTGTTATTAGAGCGGCACGGCTTATATCCGTCCCATGATGTGATAGGGCGCGAGCCTATCGCCATATCGGGCACAACTCCAGACTCGGGGCTGATACTAAGCAAACCCAATATCACTTTACCCAACCCGGGGTCGAACCCGAGACCTCAGCACAACAGTCTCACCGCGTGCGCTTTACAACTGCATCACCGAGGCAGTCGGAATTAAAATTAGATGTTATTTTAAATAAATCTCACTCAATATTTATTAACCATATCATCGTTTTCAATAGTATATTACTGAATTATGTATGCTTGTTTAAGTTAATATGCTTTCTGATATCATTAAATAAATAAATAAATAAATACACCCAACAGTCACACACATAGTCCTGACCCCACACTAGGTAAACCTGTATCGTGGGTATCAGGAACTACGAGGGACTTGCGGTCCCGCAACACCCAGACCCGAAACAAATTTTTGTGGATCACACAAACATATGTCTCAGTGCGGGAATCGAACCCACGGCCTCTCGCTTCGCAGCCGGCTACTCGCCCGCTGCGCCACGGAGGCTGTCAATTATATCATTATATCTAACTATTTATTATTGTACTCACTTGTCATAAGAGAGCTTTATTTGTCTACATTATCAACAAACTATCATCAATTTATTTTATGCATGATGACTTTATTCATATTGATTGTTCTCATTTCTCATTTGATTTATGCGGATTTCCTGTTGTTACGAATTAAAAAACATCGAAAACTCAGCTGTAAATTTCTTAAATTCATTTATGATAATGTCTAAGATTGTTGGTTAATATCAAATTTCCGTTAAAACATCTCAATCGCGGTCGCAAATTATATTATTAGCATTAATCAAAACGCGCCCGAACTTCTCGCAATATCTGCTATGGAGATGTGGGGATATTTTTGTATATAATAAATAAAGTAATCAAATTGTATTACCTGCCTCGGTGGCGCAGTTGTAATGCGTATGCGTTACGATTGAGGCTAACGCTGAGGTCTCGGGTTCGATCCCGGGTCGGGTAAAGTGGTATTGGGTTTTTCTATTACGAAATGCTCAGTATCAGCCCGGAGTCTGGATTTTGTGCCCGGTATGGCGATAGGCTCGCCCCCTATCACATTGTGGGACGGAGATACGCTCGGCGAAATGTGGGTGTACTCGTTACACCTCTGCCTATCCGTTCGAGGATTACAGGCGTGAGTGCGTATGTATGTATGTATAATTGTATTACGGAATATTGTGTTTTATTATTTGAGTGATTGTTGGATATATATAAAAAATGTTTGCTTTATAAAATTATTAGTTATATAGTAATTAAGCAGGAAGAATCCAACCAAGAGCAAGGTCAGATGGTCCAATTGATTTTATTTTTTAATTCCTTATTTAAAGCAGTGATAGCTCAGTGGTATAGACTGTCGAGACGAAAGTCGCACGATCGAAACCAGCCCCAAGTGCATACACCTCTGACTTTTCTAAGTTATGTGTTGATAATTATCACTTGCTTTAACGGTGAAGGAAACATCGTGAGGAAACCTGCATACCTGAGAAGTTCTTATAAGAATTTCGAAGGTATGTGAAGTTTGCCAACCCGCATTAGGCCAGCGTGGTGGACTAAGTCCTAATCGCTCTCATTCAGTAGAGGAGGTCCGTTCCCAGCAGTGGGACGTATATAATACAGTAGTAGTTGTAGTATTATTTTTGTTATTGAAAATTTCTTTTACTACCGTAACTTTTTGCAAAGTCGTACATGGAAAATGTTTCATGTACGATTATTGAAATGACTGCGAAATAAAATTTGTTTAAATTAATGAATTTACCAAAACAAAGCTATCTAGCTGTTGGTTGGATCATTTTTGCGTAATTACGTCCAATTATTAAAAACTAAATACCTAACTATGTATATTTATTACTGAGAAATCCTCTTAGGGGTGAAATGTTGTCATCAAATTAAAATGGGGTCAACTTTAAGGAATTGAATAAAGAGAGAATCATCAAAAGTTATGCGTTATATACATATAAAAAGAAACATAACTATTCGTATCGAATCGAAAACCTTTTTTCGTTGGTTAAACAGAAACAAATTTTATACATTAAGTCTCGTTCACATTAGTAATATTTATAGATAGAACTAAGCCAATAAGTCGACCTCTGTCGAAGATCAATCAATTTCGTTCAGAAGGTTCAAAAATTCAAAAATAATAATATTATCTGCTCCATAAAATTCCAAACAACGAGACAAAACCTCTCTCTAATTGATAATTACCAAGCATTAGTAGACATCGGTGGAGGGGTTCAAAAATTACAGTCCCCAGGGGTTCAGTTCTGGTTCAACCGGATTTTTTCCATCGGTAAATTATTGCGAGGTAACCGCGATTAGTTAAGATCGGTATTAACTGGGAAAATTGCGTAGCACGGCTTAAGGGACAAACTGAAGTCTGTGAACTTTTTATTTCTGACTCTTTTTAATTGTATGCTAGTAATGTTGGTAGGTCCCTCGTATGCGAGAGGCCGTCTGTGTAGGTTTTCACTATTTCTGCCATCACGCAGCATTGTGTAAACACTCTTGTGTTCCGGTTTGAAGGACATTGAAGCCAGTGAAATTACAAGGCATTATAATACTTAACATCTTTAGTCTCAGGGTGACAGGCGCAGTTCAGTGCCATGCAGTACTTCATAATTCGAAACTCTGATGGTGTTGCTTTTGTTTATAGACAGGCGTGATGCTTACCATCAGGCGAGCGACCTGCCAGTCTCATTATCTAAAACTAATAAAAAAACTTTCATAATTCCGTGGCGCAGCGGGCGAGTAGTCGGCTGCGAAGCGAGAGGCCGTGGGTTCGATTCCCACACCGTGACAAATGTTTGTGTGAACCACAAATATTGGTCTCGGGTCTGGGTGTTGTGGGACCGCAAGTCCCTCGTAGTTCCTGATACCCACGACACAGGTTTACCTAGTGTGGGGTCAGGACTATGTGTGTGACTGTTGGATGTATTATTATTATTATTATTATTATTTTCAGGTTTTAATCTTCTCCCAATTCTGGGGTATTACGCCAAAGTTGCGGGCTTTTGGCCAAACAACTTTGGTGGTGGCTTTTGGTGGTATTATTCTATATTATTATTATTATTATTATTTATATTTAGAAGATAATCGTTGGGTTATATAGGTGGGACACGGATCGTGAGATTCTGTTCTTAAATATAGTTATGCCACCTGGGATTAGGTTATATTAAAGTGGTGGCTACGCTGGAGGCAGTTTTTCTTATGAATGGACCGGCTTGATCGAGGCATTGCCGCTGTCTAACAAAAATACAGTGTTAAATGGCAGTTCGTTTCGTAGGGTGAGTGAGATATCCGGAGGCCCAAATAATGTAGTGTTTTGTAATATTGTATTTTGAAGCCCGTGGTTTAGAGTTTAGAATATACCTAGTTGTTTGAATTTGTATTCCCTATTTTCATTATTTTGTATCAAATAAACATTTTGTTGGATTTCATGTTTTCTGATTTTAGAGTAATGAAACAAATACATTTGAGTTAAACGAAAATTATTTTTACATAAACTTTGAGGGCCGCTGCCTGCCCTTATCCCACTCGTAGTGGGGTCGGCGCAACATGATTTTTAACACATGTTACATAAAGATTTGGCTTAGTTAGTTTTATACGTTTTATATAGTTTAGAACGTATAGTTTTTACGGCCGGCCGCCTGCCTGACGTCAACCCTTCTGGAGAGAAAACACCCAGACCCGAAACAAATATTTATAATAATAGTTGTGGAACACACAAACATAATCTCGTGCGCGGGAATCGAACCTGCGACCTCTGGCTTTACAGCCGGCTACTCGCCCTACTGACTGAATAATGTGCTGCGCTAGTATATTCAAATAAATGGAAAATCAATAATTTATTTTAGTTTTTTATAACTGTTATAGTGTCCTGTTTTTAATAGCTAAGTATAATGTGTCAATACCTGTTTTATAATTTGAATCGTACCTAAGTATTCACATAGCATTTTATCTACCCTGAATTCACAGTGTGTGTACATTAAGTAATTTTTGCGTACTCCTTCGATTGAGCTGAGCCTGTCCCCCGCACAATTTAATATAGCCGGGGGTGTTCACCCCGGTGTGGGGTGGGCACGTTTTTTTTCATTTTCATCATGACAAAATCCCATATTTTTTGTTTAATCGAAACCCCGTAATGTCGCGGCATGCGATGTTAGGATTTTCTATATTACATTTTTTGGGCACGTCAAAAACTTTT
The DNA here is from genome assembly GCA_905332985.1 of Mimas tiliae. NCBI lineage: Eukaryota > Metazoa > Arthropoda > Insecta > Lepidoptera > Sphingidae > Mimas > Mimas tiliae. The sequence goes on from HG995249.1 coordinate 3,693,562, forward strand.
TTGTGCGGTTTATTTTTCGTGTAATAGTATATCTACGGTATAGGTAGTCCTTAGTACCTTACAGTTGTAAGGTTTCTGCTAGGTGGTAGGGGTCTCGTATGCGATATAAGGTCTGGGTGGGAATTACTTATTATCTGGGTCATTATACAATACACTTTAACATAAAATCAAGCCTTTATTCCCGAAGGGGTACTAGTGCTGCAATCGCGTTTCGTCGAGCTTCCATCCCATGATGTGATATGGGGCGAGCCTATCGCCATACCGAGCACAATTTCCAACACTGCACAATTTATACATGTGATTTTTCGATTCGAAATCTCAAGCAAAAATTATTATAGGTAGAATACGCTGTCAATATTTCAGCTTTTTTGTAATATGTATAGATTATTATACGTATTTTCAATAAATATTTATTTAATAGCTTTATTTTGAACTAAAAATAAAGCTTCTTAGGTTTACCTACCTAAAATTATTATCAGACCTCCTCTAAAAATGAGAGGGGTTAGGCCTTAGTCCACCAAACTGGCTAAATGAAGGTTGGCAGACTTCACATAATGTCGAAATTCTTATGAAGAACCTCTCAGGCCTGCAGGCTGCCTCACGATATTTCCTTCACTGATAAAGCAAGCGATAATTAACAATGAATATAAGCGTAACTAAGAAAAGTTAGAGGTTTTAAATGCTCTTGGGGCTGGTTTCGAACCCTGAGACTTTCGCCTCGACAGTTCGTACCACTCCTCGCTGATCTATCGCTGCATGTTTAGAGGCACGCTGTAGACAGTTTTGTCTACAGCATAAATTGGCCGAATCGACCGGGTTGTACTACTGTCTCACAGAAAACAGTAGCATATTGCTGTTACATTTCGTACGGTAAGTGAGATATCCGGAGCCCTAAATCCCCTATTTCCAACCCCTTAATTACCCCTTTCTTTTAAGGTCAGCAACGCGCCCAAGAATCCTCATATAGGTACTGTGGATAGATATCCTAGATAGATATCTATGAGCGGTGAAGATTACTTACCATCAGGTGACCCGCTTACTCATTGCTGCTACTATAAAAAGAGTCTAAAATTAAGGCACTTAAATAAATTATGAAGATATCATAGTGGTAGGTTCTAAGACAGGTGGCAAACATTAAGAAATCAAACAAAACTAAAGGCCTAATTTTTATAATTATAAACAAAAAATTTGGGTGGAAATTAAAATAGAACCATCAAAACTGATCCTGTAATTATAGGGAGCGTGTGGCGTTGTCTACGATCCTGTAATTTGGCGCAATCATCGGGCCATTATGTCATCGGACGTTTTAATTTTTTGATCGTGAAGATATGACATTTTATTTATAAACACGCATCGTAATGATAGATATTATATTTACCTACTTAGGCTGAGAATCTCGTGAGGTTTTGGGTTCAATTCCAGAGGGCTTAGCAATAAAATAAAAAATAAAATACACCCAACCGTCACACACATAGTCCTGACCCCACACTAGGTAAACCTGTATCGTGGGTATCAGGAGCAGCGAGGGACTTGCAGTCCCACAACACCCAGACCTGAAACAATTTTTTGTGGATCACGCAAACATTTGTCTCAGTGCGGGAATCGAACCCACGGCCTCTCGTTTCGTAGTCGGCTACACGCCCGCTGCGCCACGGAGGCTACATGACATGATTTTGTCGACTCGTTCTGTCGTGAAAAATCAGCTTTAACTGGTTATCTCTTTAAGCCTATCGACGCTAGTAAAATACTTGAATCGTTATGTCAAAAGTAGAGATAAAGTAAATAAAATAGTATTTTCAACCTACATATATACACACTCACGCCTTTAATCTCCGAAGGGGTAAGCAGAGGTGTAACCAGTACACCCACATTTTGCCGAGTTTATTTAGGTCTCTTGATATGACAGGTTATCGGGGGCCTATTGCCAAACTGAGCATTTCATCATACATAAGCACTCACGCCTGTTATACCCGAAGGGATAAGCTGAGATGTAACCAGTACACCCACGTTTCGCCAAACGTATCTCCGTCCCATGATATGATATGGGACGAGTCTATCGCCATACCGGGCACAATTCCAGGCTCCGGGCTGATACTGAGAGTTTCGAAAAACCCAATATAATTTTTACCCGACCCGGGGACCGAACTCGAGACCTCAGCACGGCAGTCGTACCGCGTATACATTACAACTGTGCCATTAAGACAATGAACTCAGGGGATGCACTCACCTTTTTTGTCAGAAGTTAAAAATAATGGATTGTAAGTAATTTAACATCCTATAGTTTAAAAACTTGTAAACTAAGACGTTACAAGTGTCGGTTTGAAACTAGATAGCCTAACTTAGATACGGCTTCTAATCCATAGTAAAGGGAATGTATAACTTGAACACGAACATAATTTTCAAGGCATAGTTAACCCATAGTTAAGTATTAAAATATTTAAAGATATTATTAGAAGTTACGTGAGACGAGTATTCTTTTATTAATACCAAACGACAATAATCACTACAACTCATAGTTTATTGGTTATTTTCAAAGACTTTTATGTATACTACGTAGACAAGCTGCGCGGTAACTCAATATTACCATCTCGCTTACTCTCAACTGGAACCCCTACCTCAGCTGTCAAACTCCCGCGTTATGTGACGCAATTTTACTTCTAAACAGCCCGTCTAGTAGTATACATTAAAGTCTTTGTTTATTTTTACAATGTTACTGCTTTACAGACCACAACCCCATGTCAGGATTCTCTAGAGACCGCTCTCTTATTAACTAAAACAATTAGGACCGAATAACAAACCAGCAGAGCTACTGCGTAATGAACTCTTAGCTGTCGACTGAGCACAGGTTTTAGTGAACTGGAGACTGGCTGACTGATTCCGGGCAAAAGACCTCCAGTTTTTTTTTTTTTTGGATGGACGCTTGCTGATAGCCTGACAAGAGTCGGCTTTAGTCAGCGACACCGGACTTTCGGGCGAATGCTTTAGGCACTCCAACCCTTAGACCTCCAGTTATGGCGACAACCTCTTTTATACCATTTAACTACCCTTCCACAACTATATCGCACCATTATTATTTCAGTGTCTATGAATTTCAATCACTAGGCGACTATTAGTATACTATTTTTAAATAAGTAGAGATTTGTTTTGTGTTGTTAGTAACTTATAAGATAACATTGATTGTTACGATGTAAGTGCTTTGGTGTAATACTGTGAACTTGCATTCAAATATAAAAATAAATAAATATTATTAATATACTAATAGTTGCCTAGCGGTCGAAATTCGACTGTAGTTCATAAAAAAAAGGTTTTTGGGGTTATTTAGCTATGTTGTTTTACGTGTGTATCTCCATAATCATATTGTATTTTTTTCTATATTTTTAGCTTTTCTCCCCAGAAGGGTTGACGTCAAGCAGGCGGCCGGTCGTAAAAACTACAAGCCAATCTTTCTGTAACACGTGTTAAAAAGTATGTTGCGCCGACCCCACCGCGTGTGGTATAATGCCAGGCGGAAGAGAGATTACATAGGTTATTTTAAGTTTCTGAGATAAAAAATGCTCGTCAATATTAATTTAAAATGTAAATCAAAACCAACTCAATGAATAAATGAAATGAAGTTTGTAAAATTAATTAAAACGCTCAACCTTACGTTATTAGTATTCCAAACACTCAGAAGGCATTTAAAAGCGAATTGAAAACAATCCGCAAGAAAAGTTTTATTGTTCGCAACTGTAACTTATATTAAAATGAAAGTTATTATTTTAAAACCGTTGCGCGTCCCGAAGCATTCGCGTACTGTTTTACCTACGTGTCATCTTGATGCAAGCCTGTTTATTCTATTTGACACTAGATGGCGGTGGTGATATTTAAGTCTTATAAGAATTTTAAAATTGCAATTTTATTCATATTTTTGTAATTATTTGCCAGAATAAATTAAAAATATAATGATTTATGTTTATAAATAACAGTTTGATTTTTATTACATTAAAATAATTATTTTATGTACAACATTTTAAATGCTCTTGCCTCTTGTCTTAAAAGTAGTTCAGTAATCATTAGAAAATCTACAAATTACAATAATTTTAATTATCTACTATAACTAGGTGTCAGTAAAATAAATAAAAAGGTAAGTAAAAATAAAATACTCCCTGCAAGATTTGTTAATCTCGCCCTTTCATAGATGGCGTTACGAGCATAACAGGGTGTATTTTAATATTCGGGTATATTCGGGTATTACTTTTCTACTCACAGATGTCGCTTAAACCTATTGAAACTCTTTATTCTCTGTAATAATAATAATGAATTACCTATAACGTAAATAAATTGCCTATATTATAATACTGCCTCCGTGGCGCAGTTGTAATGTGTACGCGTTACGATTGAGGCCAACGCTGAGGTCTCGGGTTCGATCCCCGGGTCGGGTAGTGGTGTTGGGGTTTTCTATTACGAAATACCCCAGTATCAGCCCGGAGTCTGGAATTTGTGCCCGGTATGGCGATAGGCTCGCCCCCTATCACATTATGGGACGGAGATGAGCTCGGCGAAATGTGGGTGTGCTGATTACACCTCTGCCTACCCCTTCGGGGATTACAGGCGTGAGTGCGTATGTGTACGTATGTATATTATAATAATAATAATACCAGTCTTGAATTGCACGTCCCATTCTGTACAGGCTTTCTCTACTGAATGTAAGGCCTTTAGTCCATCACGCTGGCCTAATGCAGGTTACCTTCATACTACATACCTTCGATATTCATCAACTTCTCAGGTTTCCTCACGATTTTTTCTGTACCGGCGATAATTAACAATAAATACGTACTTAGAAAGGACAGAGGTGCATACTTTAGGGGTTGGTTTCGAACCTGCGACTTGGTTACGGCAATCCGTACCGGCATTGCGTATATTTGTATATTTTAGTATATTTTTTTGTACTATATATTTCCTTTATGCTTGTACTTACATATTTTGTCACGACAGGATCTTATAGGGGTAAGCAGCAAGCATTAATTTTTACTTTCGCGAATCCAGAGTCTGTCTCTTTACACTATATTTTCCTTCGATATATTTTTAATAACATAACATAAGTTCACGCCTGTATCCCTGAAAGGGTAGGCAGAGATGCCAAGAGTGCACCCACGATTCACAGTATTTACTTCTGTCCCATGATCCAGTAGGGGGCGAGTCCATCGCCGTATGGACACAAATTCCAATCCTGGGCAGCTAATGTATGATTTTCAACTCAAACACAAATTGTTTGATTGCTCGATCTGGGATTTGAACCTGGACCTTCTCCGGATGATCTACCTAAGTTCGCTACCACTATACCAAAAAGGCAACATATTTATCGAAGACTAGCCTTTGCTCGCGACTCCGCCCGCATTAATAGCCTGCTCCAGGATCAGAAGTAGCCAACGTCTAGTAGTCCAATAGTCCCGGTCTACGTGCGTGGCAAACTTCATCCAAAACTGTTAAGACGTAATTGACTAACAAACATCTAAATTAACAAACTTACAAACAACAAAAAAAATATATTTAGTAGTAGGATATTTTATTTATAAATTTTTGAACTGTGGGATATTAGAAACACCGAATGCGGGAATCGAACCCGCAACGTTTCAAAGCCGACGATGATACCGCTGTACTTAGGAGGCTTACAAAAATAATGATTACTCAAGAAACGTATCTCGACTGTGACAATTATGTGGACTGCACTCGAGTGACTATCTAATGCAGTCAGTATATTCACTTTAGGATAGCCAAGATCAGAAAAAAATGTCTTTTTAGTTTTTTTTATTGCCCTAGATAGAAAACGAGCGGGCGGCCCTCCTGATGGTAAGTGGTTACCGCCTCCCATGGACCTCTGCAATGCCAGAGCACAGTCAAGCCGCTATCTACCATTAAAGGAAGTCTCTTTTTAAGCCTCGCTTAAAGAAAGACAGTTCATAACACTCGGGAAACACCGATGCAGGGAGTTCATTCCAGACCTTGCATGTGCATGGTAGAAATGAACGCTGGAAACGTACCGTGCTAGACTGATTGTTGTCGTTGTTGAACGGGATTGTTGTGCAACAACTTTTTAACACATGTTACAGAAAAAATTGGCTTGTAGTTTTTAGGACTGACCTGTCAAGCCCTCCTTGGAGAAAACACCCAAGCCCGAAACAAATATTTCTAATATTTGGAATCGAACACGCGGCCTCTTGCGCATGGCTGGCTACTCGCCCACTGTACCACGGAGGTTGTCAACAGTCGTGCTCTACCATATTCTATATTAATTTCTTTATACTATATAACTCATTATTAGTTATTCTGTACTCATTATTTTATATATTTGACATCCTCCGTGGCGCGGTGGGCGAGTAGCCGGTTGCAAAGCGTGAGGCCGTGGGTTCGATTCCCGCACCTAGTTTGTCTGATCCACAAATTTTTGTCTCTGGTCTGTGTGTTGTGGGACCCTTAATCTCTCGTAGTTCCTGATACCCGCGAAACAAGACTCGTATCTTAATGTGGGGTCAGGGTTATGGGTGTGACTGTTGGATGTTATTTATTTATAACTTACTAGCTGTCCCGCGCAGTTTCACCCGCAAAATCTATCGATTGCAGCGCCACCTACTGGGTCCAATTATGAATATAAACCATCCAGGGACCCGCTCAAATACATACAAAGACAAATCATCGAAATCGGTCCAACTGTTTTTAAGTTTTAGCGAGATTAACGAACAGCAATTGATGTTTATATATAAGATGAACAATATAGAATTTTTAGCTTCCTCTAGCTAACCATATAAAGGGTTGCACGGTTCGGTAGCCAGTCGTGGAGTAGCTCATGCATTTTCCTTATAAGAATCTAGTTTACCGTCATGCATGTTCAATCAACGCGCGGATGGATTCTTCTATCGCACATTTACATACTATAAGGTGGTACTCTTGGCAATAGAAGTGTTTTCTGTCAGTAAAATATATTATGCGGTATGACTGCTATGCTGTGGTTTCTGGATCCCCGGGTCGGTTAAAAGTGATATTGGGTTTTTCTATTTCGAAATGCTCCGCTCCGAAATTAGCCCTGAGTTTAGAATTGTGCCCGATACGATAGACTCGCCCCTATGGGACGGAAATAAGCCGGACTCGGATTGCAAGCCCGGGTAACTCAGGTGAGCTTTCGAAAACTAAGAACACAGTTTGTGAATGTGATTTGAACCTGGGGCCCCACAGTTTCTCACCCTAAGTAGACCACCACTAGATCAATGAGGCCATTTGACAGCCTTCGTGATGCAGCCGGCTGTGAAGCGATAGGCCGTGGGTTCGATTCCCGCAGCGAGACAAATGTTTGTGTGATCCATAAATGTTCGTTTCGCGTCTGGGTGTTGTGGGACCGCAAGTCCTTCTTAGTTTCTGATACCCACAATACAGGTGTGGGGGGTCAGGACTATGGGTGTTGGGTGTATTTATTTATTGAATTGGAATATTTTACCTTTTTTGTAGCATAGGCCGGAAAACGAGCAAGTGAGGCACCTGATGGTAAATGATCTTCACCACCCTTTTACGCCATTTACGCTTACAATACCGAATCATGGGCGCGTTGCCGACCTTAATGGAAATGGGTAATTAAGGGATTGGTAAGGTGAGGGGGATTTGGGCCTCCGGATCTTACTCACCGTACGAAACGCAGCAGCAAGCTGCTACTTTACGCCGGTATTCTGTGAGACAGTGGTAACGCGATCGAGCAAGCCATTCATGCTGTAGATTGTTAATAAAGTGACTACAGTTTATTATACCTAACTACTTAAAGTTTTGTAATGGAAGGAATTTCCTCATTCCAATAAGATTATAATGGTAATATATCGTATAAGATGTCCATTAAGACTGATTCTAAATAATTAATTGGAATGTATGTGGTATTTCCAATTCAGAAGGTAAATCTCATTTCTATCAATCTAATTAGAATTAATGTATGCGCCTCATGCTGTGACATTACTCTGCGAAAGAATCCAGTTTGAAATTAACAACGTTTGCTGTTTTATTTACTCAACTAGCTTTTCACCGCATTGGTTGTGACAGCGTACTAAAGCTGAGAACTGTGAGATCCTGGGTTCAATTCTCAGGTCGGGCAATCACAATTGGGATTTGAGTTTTCGATTCGAAAACATCACGCATGAATTGCACGGGATTGGAATTTGTGCCCAGTATGGCGATAGGCTCGGTGAAACGTGGACTAGTTGCACTTTTGCCTAACCCTTTGGGAATAAAGGCGTGATCTCAACACTGGGATCTGGTATGTGATGTGAACTAACTTTTGGTCGCAGCTCAATCACTTTGAGTGTATTTTTTTGAGATAAAAAGTGGTTTTTATAGTTTATGGTTCCCGGAGTCTCGCTTATCATAATAGTGGAACATGCATCGAAATTCGTTTAGCAGTTTTTAAATGATGCGTAAACAAATTGACATACATAGACGGACTGACTCTATGGCTTTAGTTTGTGTATAGATTATTTTTTTTAATGCCTCTTAGATTCGTTATTTCTGATTTGTACTTTACCTTATAGTTGGTTAATAAGGTTATAGAGGTAACTTTATCAGATCTCTTCTTCTACCTGCCTTTATCCCACTCGGAGTGAGGTCGGCGCAACATGCTTTTTCACTCATATTACAAATAGATTCGACTTGTAGTTTTTACCACCGGCCTACTGCCTGACGTCCAGCCCTCTGGGGAGAAAACATCCGACTCGAACAAATATTTGTAAATCACAAAAACATTTGTCTCGGTGCGGGAATCGAACCCACGGTCTCTCGCTTCATAATCGGCTACTCGCCCACTGCGCCACGGAGGCTGTAACTTTATCAGGTATTTTTGTTTATTATTGCCACGTATAAACCAAAGTTGTGAAAACTTGCATAGCGCAGTCTGTGAACGGTGACTAAAACAAAATGTCGCAGATTTGATTTTCATATCACGGCCGTTCTTTGTAAGATCCACTTTATGATTATGCTTGTCGAAATAAATGAAACATTACAAAATTAATTGTTAATTTCTCGGTATGATTTTAAAATAGTGTTGCTGTATTGCCCACTATTTCATGAATACGGGATTACTATTGTCTTTGAATCAATCGGACGGTGGACGAGGGAGGACTGGAGGTGCGACTGAATCCCAATATATCCCAATGTATACGGACAGACGCTCCTTCGACTCATTCAGTTTTTTTTGAACCGATTATTATTAGGCACTCGATATTGATTAGTACAAATTGTTATTTTAAATTGCCAGTGTAGTGTAGTAAGTAATGGTTATAGTTATTGTTATTTCCAAATTCTAAAACTCGTGTTGCTGAGGGAGTTTCTTTCGCCGTTTCTTCTTCACAGCTTTAGCACGTTCCGAAACGGTAGTAAAAGATTATTCAAAATTTAAGAAATTTAGATAATAGAAACAAGTTTATAATTGAAGATACCCTCTCACTCCAATATGCTTGTACAAATTATATAAAATAACAAAAATACAGTAGTCGGTATAAAGTTACATACTGTTGTATTTATTGTTACTTTATAATGTAGCATTTTTCTGGATACCTGTACCGCTAGAGCGGAGACCGTCTCGTTGCGGCGACATGACAATCTAACCTTATAATGATATATTCGGTGTCTGTCTGCACCTAAACACTTCTTACCAAAGCTTTGCAAACTATTGGATTCCAATTATTGGATGTCAGCAATTACATACATAATAATATTATTATGATTGAATGATACGTTTCAACTAGATGTAAAAAAGAAGTCGACGTCGGTACTTAAGGTGGTAGGTCCCTCGTATATAAGAGGCTGTCTAGGTTAGTATCACCGCTTTGTCTATTTCTACCGCCAAGCGACAGTGTGTAAGTCTTGTTGTGTTTCGGTTTGATGGACATTGAAGCCAATGCAATTACTGAGCATTATGAGACTTAAAAACTTATGTCTCGGGGGGACGAGCGCAGTCCAGTGCCATGCAGTGCTTTGTAATTCAAAGTTCTGTGTGGCGTTGCTTATGTTTATGGGCAGGTCGTTCGTTGAAGCTAATAAAAAAAAAATTAATTTGAATTTAAATATCGAATATTAATACATAGTTACTGGCAGTTTAACCAAGCGCAGTTTTGGAATTAGGTACCTATTTATTTCAATTATTGGACAAATATAAAACAATACTAATTATAATAGGATTGAAAATAAAACGAATTTCGTACTTTCCATAAATATGGCATTTAATTAACTACATAACTAATTAAAATGTTAGAGTTAACTTTTCTTTACACTATTATACCCACATTTAAATAAAGTAGTAATTAAATTGATATCCGTAGATGCAAATCCTTAACCCTTCCCAATCCTACAAATATGATTTTGCTTTAAGGTCGGCAACGAGTCCACCATTCTTCTGATGAGCGTTCATGAGCGGTGAAGATTTCTGATCATCAGGTGACCCACTTGATAGTTTGCCGGCCTATGCTGTAAAGAAAATTAATTTATATATCGAATGACTAATTACTGACAGTTTATGAATAATTTATTATAGTAGTGGGCATAGGTGCGGACTACCAATGATAAGCCGCAAAACATAAAAAACAATATTTTAATTAATTAGGCAAAAATAAAATACATTTCATAAGTTTACATAAATCTTTAATTAAATTTAAAACTAACATGCTTCTTCTTTTTAGCTGTATCCTGGGACGTCAAGTTTAACATAAAATAGGTTTCATTTATGTAGGTTTCAATAAAAAAATATTATTGTATAATTTTTTATGAACCACAATTTTACATTTTACCAGGCATTTTATAACGCGTGTCGTTAATGCCCTCGAGCTATGTCCGGCGAGCACTCGGTCTAAGCGCAATAAAACATATAGCAGGAAATTTATAAATACTGCCTGTGATAACATTAAAGGTTTGTTTGTTTATTTTTTTTTCAAGATTGTATATAAAATATCTTATTATTTCAAACATGTGAAATAAATTATTTTTTTTTTTTTTAAAAAGACTATGATGGAGCGGCATAGTCATATTGTGACAAAGCTCTTTAAATAAAGAAAAAAAAAGGTTTGTTTTTTATTCTGTATGTTTAATTCTTAGTCTGTATACTGATGCGGACGTACTTAAAAATTAGATTATAGATAAGTTTGAGATAAAATAGGATTGCATAATTATTTTATTCAGAGTGATTTCTTATGTTTACGTCAATATTACACATTTAATAAAGCTAATTTATACGGATTTTATCGCGATCTAATTTTATATTTTGGTCCCGATGTTTCGAAAGCTTTTCAGACTTCGTAGACACGAGAGAATTAAATTGCGATGAAATCCGCATAAAATAGTTTTATTTCAATATTTTATTAATTATACGCATAAATAAAAAAATAATATCTGTGGGTTCATTCATATGATAATAATATGACTATAGTAAGAATATTAATTTTGATCCTGATGATTTTTTGGGAGTAAGGCTGTATATCATGACGACCTTTGCTGATTAGATCTTAATTGGAAACAGGTTGGAAACATTTGTATTTAGAAAAAAAACTTGATGAACCAAGCGCATCAGGTTGATTACCAGCTGATTTGTTAAAACGTGTAACATTATGATTCTTGGTTTCAGATTTTTTTCATGTAACATTATTCAAAAACATTTACTAAGCTCGTTTTTACCGTATTTAATGCTTGGTATCAAAATAGATTGACAAACTGCTTGATGGAAATAAGGTTAATGTGTATCTTACAAAATTATTTTAACGTTACATCAAGCCGCATCAAGAATGTCAAGCAATTTTGAGCATCTCGAGAGCCTTAAGAGCTTAGTTAGTAAAGCTATAAGTAGGTACCTATAGATATAAAACACAACTAGATTGTATTATTAAATTGGTAAAATCCAGTCTGAACTTGTTAGATATGTTAATACACTTGTCTTGTTCTAGGACAATTATGTATCTAAACCGTTGTTGTGACATTACTGATAGAATAATTATAATAGTATGATTTATTAATATTATAATTTTATAAGGACATTAAATGTTTTTTTTATTGGGTAACTGTAGTACTCGAAGCTGACCTCACCTGGCCTTAATTCCTCCTATCGATCAAGAGTCTTAGTTACGAGGAACCATCTAATCACTAGAGTGACGAGTAGTTCCTAAACTTTCTAGCCCGCGACCTTGGAAGTCTATAATTGTACGATTGTTTAAATAGTAGGTATTATTTATTATTAATGCGTCTAAATCGATCACATTTGACGGACAATATTTTGGAGTGCACTGTATTTAACATCAGGGCCAGTGTAGTTCTTTGCCCGACCAGTATAAAAAACCGACCCAATCTTTAATAGGTAAAGTTCGTTCCGTAACAGAAAAATCCCATATCTCAAAAACGATACAACCTAGTATAGTGAAACAAAATTTCGTTACGAGGTATTTTTTTTTATTACTACCTACCTTGTTTTTGTTTTATAATTTTCCACTCCGTAATAAAAAATTTACGAGGAGACATATAAGCCACTAAATAATGTTAAGTATTAAAAATCGTTTAGCAACCACTGAATCGTAGAACCACGGTGTAGTAATTAATATACAGTGGACCAACGCTTTTGATGTTTGCGTAAAAGCAGACAGTGCAAGACAACAGCCACAGGAGTAAGGGTTGTCACAATATTTTATATTAAATTATATCTACCCAATTTAATAAAGAGAAAATATCTGTTTGTATGTAGGGGTTAATATCAGCCCTGTGCCCACAGAGAGCCTACGTAGCGCAGTGGAGTAGCTGTGAAGTGAGAGGTCGCGGGTTCGATTCTCGCACCGAGATAAAATGTTTATGTGATCCACAACTATTTCTTTCGAGTCTGGGTGTTGGCTCTCTAGAAGGGTTGATGTCAGGCAGGTGGACGGTCGTAAAAACTTCAAGCCAAATCTTTCTGTAACATGTGTTAAAAAATGTTGCGCCGACCCCACTGCAAGTGGGGTAAAGGGAAGGTGGAAGAAGAAGATAATTTATTAATATCAGCGCTGTGTTATATATTACGGTCCACTGCTGGGTATGGGCCTCTTCTACGAATGACAGGGGTTAACATCTTATGTCTCAGGGTGACAAGCACAGTCCAATGCAGTGCTTTGTAATTCAATATTTCGTTAATTCGTAAGCTATTAATCTCAATATTAAATAAGGACCTCGCGTAAGAGGGCGCATAAAGCAAAATTGCTAATCTTACATTTGATTTTCCTACGCTAAATCCAGTTTAATGATGGCAATAAAATAATGTATGAGTAACATGATAATTTTAAGGGTTGACACTGATCAACACTGGTGATCAACATCGTGAGGAAACCTGCATACCTGAGAAGTTCTTCATAAGAATTTCGAAGGTATGTGAAGTCTGCCAACCCGAATTAGGCCGGTGTGGTGGACTAAGGCCTAACCCCTCTCATTCAGTAGAGGAGGCCCGCGCCCAGCAATGGGACGTACATAATACAGGGCTATTATTATTATTATTATTAACACTGGTGATGTATGAATGCAGAAGAAAAGCAGAACGAATTGTTAAGTGTGCCACCAATCCTGAATCGGAGACCACGACCACTATGGCAAGAGTGTAGCGACTAAGAAGAATAATGTTAGTAAACTGAATGAATGAATGGAAATGTAAATTGGGCTACCAAATTTTTATGTCCAAAGCCAACCTCACCTGCGCGTGGTAAACTGCTGATTAATGGCCGTTCTCAATATTCTGTTTACAGACAGATTTGCTTACTGGCAGTAAAATTTTGTCACATTTTGTATGGAAGATCTGTCAAAATACTATAAGCAAATCTAACTCTAAATAGAATAGGGAACGGCCATAACAGACAAGGAAGGATGAAACTTAGTTCCCGTTGCGGGTTGTGGGGGTCAGACAGCGGGTCACCCCACATACCAAATGCACCGTCAAAACATGATGGAAAGGCGGACGAAGGTGAAAAAAACGCTGGCAACACAAACTACGCAGCGAATCCGAGCAACGTAGCGTTCCCTTACGCGGGCAATAATCGCGTATTATCTGATAGATAGCATCTTCATTACTGTCCAATTATCTGACTTGCGAATCGTTTTTTTTTTGTTTACTTGTTCATATACGCAGCTTGATTTTAATATGGAATAAATGGTTGAGTCGTTATTGTTTAAAGTCAGTTTTTATACGGTTAGAAGGTAAGGAAATTGTTATTAAAAGGCCTAGATTCTGCTGATATGAACGTTTTCATTCATTTATCATCGCCTACATTTTAATTAAATATTTAAAAGCGTATGTTTTTTGTCTTGGTGAAGAGAGAGTTCCGATGGTTGCGTCTAGTGTTAGTCGCGGGTGTTAAGGCATGTTTTTGAGGCACGCGACTGAGACAGGCAAACCGCGTTGCGTGATGCCAGTCAAGCGATAGCAACAAGTCCGCATTTTAGGAAAATGTCTACGTCGTATACCTCAAAACGTACCTTTACAAGGACATACAAAATAGACGTGTCGTTGTCGTCGTGTATCGCGATCTTCTGTCTCGGTCGCGCACCTATTAGAGTGTACCTTTATACTAACGACCAACTAATCGCCGACCTTAATGAAAAGGGATAGTTAAGCGATTAGGAAGGGGAGAGGGATTAGGGCCTTCGGATACTTCTACTTCTACTAATACTTCTTACTCACCGTACGAAACGCAGCAATAAGTCGGCCCACTCGTGCTGTAGACAAAAGTATCTATAGCGTGGCTCTACCACTCAATGCTGCAAATAAAACTGTCTAGTCTTTATTAGCAGATGCAGCAATGCTAGTAAACATAAATCAAGTGAATAAACACGGAATCCGGACAAATGCAATACTTTAGGTAATTCGTTCGCCATAACTAAAACCAGTTTCAAAGACCGAAGCCCACCCTAAGCTCGATTAGTTTGTGATTGCTGGAGCTATAACTATCCGCTAAGAATTGCTACTGCAAATATTGTATCGTGTTGTGTCATAATGGATCAGAATGTTCATCATAACCATTTATTTTATATGGATGTGTGCACAAACAGATATTGTGACTACACTATTAGTGATACAGCGTAAGCGAAACCGCGTCTGCGCATTAGTTCTACATAGTACATCTATAGATCATTCGATGGTAGCATGACTCACGCATGGCGTCACAAGCCCCGCCCGCTTGCGCTTACAGACGACAATAGATCTAATGCGTCTGTCGCTTCACGCCACCATCGGAAGCCTACATTAACTTTCTAATAGACGCATTCACATAACACTCTGGGACACTATGG
Organism: Mimas tiliae; assembly: GCA_905332985.1. Taxonomy (NCBI): domain Eukaryota; kingdom Metazoa; phylum Arthropoda; class Insecta; order Lepidoptera; family Sphingidae; genus Mimas; species Mimas tiliae. The sequence goes on from HG995249.1 coordinate 3,708,850, forward strand.
AATTATTTTTAAGTATTTTTCGCTTCGTAATTGTAATAATAGTTTTGATACAGCGAAAGCTAGTTATAGGTTTACATGTAACATCAGGTGACTCGTTTGCTCGTTTGCCGGCCTCTGCTATAAAAAAGGTATTATAAGCGTATTTGCTTGTCCAAAAAGTTAATATTGAAATTTATTATATATTAATGTCTATCTGACTTTATTAAATTGTCCAAATTGGTTTATTCTATAAAACTCGGTCTGTGCTATAAAAAAGATAAAAGGGTGACTTCAAGCGACTAACTTCATCCCGGCCAAGTAATGGACATATTGTTACACAGCCTCCGTAGCGCAGCAGGCGAGTAGCTGGTTGCGAAGCATGAGGTCGTGGGTTCGATTCCCGCACTTAAACAAATGTTTGTCTGATTCACAAATATTTGTTTAGGGTCTGGGTGTTGTGGGACCGGAAGTCCCTCGTAGTTCCTGATACCCACAATACAGGTATGCCTAGTGTGGGGTCAGGACTATGTGTGTGACTGTTGGGTGTATTTATTTATTTATTCAATATTTCATTTTACGTCGACATACTTCCTATCCACTGCACTAACATAAAGTATTAAGTAAAAAATTCAAATGGTATATCAATAAAAAGCGTATAATAATATTCCATCCTTATATTATCTTACATCAATTAAAGCAGGAAGCGGAACTAGCGACAGATGTGCGTGATTTTTTTTCATCTTTTATTTAAAAATACCCACATGCAAATGTCGCCTTCATTTGCATAATACAAAAGTGTACGTTTTCAATCGTGGAGCAAAAAGTTAACCCTTTAACGACCTCTTTTTTATTTTCCCGTCCGTTGTCGCTCTATGAATAATTAGAGTAATGTACTCTTTGTACCGCGCATGTCACTTTTTGTAGGTACAGGAAGTATAAAAACGAGATCGAAAGTGGAGGGTTGGAAAAAAGTGAAACCGTCGCTCCGGTAGGCACAGACAATATTTTTTTTAAATTTTGTGGCATAGACAATGTGTTTTTTGTACGTAATTACTATAAAAAGTATTTTATTATTCAGTTAAGGTAGATTTTGAGGTGAGCGACCGCGATTTGCGCCTTCGGATATCTCGCTCACCGTACGAAACGCAGCAGCAAGCTGTTACTCTACGTCGGTTTCTTATGAGACAGTGGTAACGTCCCGGTCTATCCCATTCATTCTATAGACAAAACTGTCAACAGCGTGACCCAATTTGTGTCATTGAACATTAAGCTAAGCGATTGTATGATGATAGTTTTCTTTAGCAGTAAAAGATACATCGTGAACTAAGAAAATAAGACGTTACAAAGAAAAAATACTCTTAAGTCCTTATAATAGAGTCTTATTTTTGATGTCGGCAGCAGGAATCATGTTCGCATTCATAGACTCTCTTGACTACAACTGTAAATTCAAAGTAAATGTTTATAAATATAATTAAACTCATTTTCTTCTATCTTTATTTTTATTAGCTTGAATGACGAGACGAGCAGGTCGCTCGCCTAATGGTAAGCGTCACGCCTGCCCAAAACAGTAGCAACATCACACAGAAGTTTGAGTTACAAAGTTCTGCATAGCACTTGACTGCGCTCGTCACCCCGAGACATAAGATGCTAAGTCTCAAAATGCTCAGTAATTGATCTGGCTTCAATGCCCTATTCACCTTTGCTCTTATTGCTACAAAGATGGCCAAGTATACATTTGTTAAATATTGCAAAAAGATTTGATACAGCTTTTTTCCGGCCTGACATGTGAAATATGGTAATCATAGGTACCGTAAAATCATAAAACAAACAGTGTTTCCCAACCTAGGAATCGAACCCAGGACCACTTAGCAATCAACCCACATACTACAAAAGCTGGAAGGCGACAAATTAATATCAAAATAATGAGCTCATCTAAAAGCGAAAAAATTAACACATTAAAAAAATACAAATAAATCATATGCCAAATTGAAAGCCTCCATTTTGAAGACGTTTATAAAGCTGCATTAAAGTTATTTTTCTGTTCTGTTATTATGTGGCACTTAAAATTATAAATACAGATTTACCTTTGACAATACTCATAGCTCAAGGAAACAACCCTAAAATTACTTCCTCCATGATTGACACATACATCGTTATTCTATTGTGATCTGGAATTTTGCATAATGTGTATTGTGTTTTATAATTTATTCCAAAACTCATTTGGGATATAGGGTGGCTTACGATTTTGAAAAGAAATACTAGTTTTGGCGATATTTTTTATTCGTCTCAATGACGTGACAATCACACAAACAATTTGTCTCGGTGCGGGAATCGAACCCGCGACCTCTCGCTTCACAGCCGGCTACTCGTCCACTGCGCAATGGCGGAAGAATTAGGAGAATAAAATTACAGAGCCATTTTACCAAGTCGGCGTGTTCAAACTGTTAATTAAATACAAACGTCGGATATAAGTAAGACCCAAATGTAGCTACAGATATTTTTGTAAACACATTATCCGAACTAGTAAAGAAAAATACATTAACTAAATCGGTGCCGAAAAGTAAGAGAATAATTAAACCTTGGATCACCCCGGGCTTGCTGAAATGTATTAAACACAGAGATCGGTTACACAAAAAGTTTAAGCAATGTACAGACGACGAAGTTCTCAAATCCATTTTTTACAGGTACAGAAATTTTTGTTGTAAAATCCTCAAAAAAGTTAAAAGACAATTTGAATATAATGAACTTATCAAAGCAGGCAAAAACCCCAAATCACTTTGGGATACTATAAAAAGAGTTACTCATACCACTAAACGTTTACATCCTGCTACTAATTTATTTTCTAGTGAGCAATCTCCTATCGAAACATGTAATAAAACTAACAGCTTCTTTGTAAATGTCGGTAACGACCTAGCAGAAAAAATAAAAATAAAGCAACATCATTCTCTTATATTATCTGCGAAAAGAACTGACTCAGCTTCATTACTTAAGTCGTTTGTCTTGTTGGCGACAGATCCAGAAGAAATCAACTCCACTATTCTTGCTCTTAAATCTAGTGCTACCACTGGGCATGATGGAATCTCAACTTGTGTCCTGAAAAGATATTCCAATATCTTTGCTCCCATTCTGAGTTATATCTTTAATCTTTGTCTTTGCACAGGAATATTTCCAAATTCTTTTAAAAAAGCATTGATCACTCCAGTATTCAAGGCTGGTGACGGTGCATATGTCAACAACTATCGTCCTATAGCAGTTCTGACGGCCCTATCAAAAATTTTCGAAAGAATTATTAATAAAAGATTAATTAATTATCTCGAATATAACAACCTTTTGTCAGATAATCAGTTTGGTTTCAGGAAAAATAGATCTACTGCAGATGCAACCTCGAATCTTGTTGGGGAGGTTGTCAGTCACCTAAATAAACGTAAAAAGGTCTTGACTATCTTTTTAGACCTTGCAAAGGCTTTTGACACTGTACCTGTCCCCACTCTGTTGACCAAGCTCGAAAAACTAGGTGTCAGAGGCCTCCAACTTGCACTGTTTAAGTCCTACCTCACAGGTCGCACGCAGAGAGTAAAGATTGATTACTACCTTAGTGATGAACTATCTATTTCATATGGAGTTCCTCAGGGCAGCATTTTGGGCCCTACCCTTTTTCTCGTATTTATTAACGACCTCTGCAACATTAACTTACCAAATGCCAGCATTGTGTCATTCGCTGATGATACTGCCATCACCTTCGCTGAAACATCATGGGAAAAATTACAAAAGACTGCACAACAAGGTTTTACTACGCTGTACCACTGGCTTCTCTCCCATTCTCTTACTTTAAACACTTCAAAAACCAAATATTTAACTTTTTCTTATAACCCTGCTTCACAACCCAAATCTACCATAATGCTTCGTGCTCACACATGTCTAAATCAACATTCTAATTGTTGCCAATGCCCTATTATTTCTTGCGTCGAATCTATAAAGTATCTTGGAATTATTGTAGACAAACATTTAAAATTCAAAAATCACATTGATCACCTTGCAGGTAGAATTCGTAAATTGATATATTTCTTCAAAACGCTTAGACATATTGCCGATGCGGCTCTCATAAGGAAAGTATATTTTGCTATGTGTCAGTCGATACTTTCTTACTGTATTCGGGTCTGGGGTGGTGCAGCTCAAACTCTTTTAAAACCTTTGGAGGTAGCACAAAGAGCTGTTCTTAAAGTTGCTTCTTTCCGACCTATTCTCTATCCAACATACAAGCTTTACAGAAATTGGAATGTTCTAACAGTTCGGCAACTCTTCATATTAGGTGCAGTTCTGTATCAGCATTCTATTACACCGCATACTATAATCACTAAAAGGCGGAAAGATTTAGTTTGTGGTCTTCCTTCCATAAAATTCTATGCTACAAAAAGATTTTTAATGTACCTAGGCCCCTTGTTATATAATAAATTAAATAAACAAATACACATATATAACCTTAATTGTAAAAAAATTAAAAACAATATTACTTCCTACCTGTCTAGTTTAACCTATGATGAAACGGAATTGCTCATAGCATCTTCATATTATTAATAAAGCTCACACTTCTCACAACATTGAGTGGAGAAAACATATACAATTATATACAACATAATACATACGCACACGCACACACGCACACACACGCACGAACACACAACTACACTCTCATACATACTTAATCACTTCTTAGTTTATCTTTATTACTCCTTTATATTCCTATTGTTTGTATAATTTAAATTTATTTAGCTTGAGCATAGTCAGTGAATAAATTTGTACACCCTAAGGGCTATGGGCTGATGGTCCTTAATACAGGTTACTGTGTAACCTAGCTAGGACATCAGATGCTGTTAATTTTGTTGTATCCACTGTTTTATGCCCAAATAAATATTATTATTATTATTATTATATAGACGTCCTATTAAATATGCAATGGGGACTGTCATTTATTTCTCATGCATAACTATTATTCCTGTAATTAAGGGCCGTATTCACAAACAACACTTAAGTAAGCTCTTTGCCAAGTGTCCAATTCTGAGTACGTAATAAATAAATAATACACCCAACAGTCACACACATAGTCTTGACCCCACACTAGGTTAACCTGTCTCGTGGGTATCAGGAACTACGAGGGACTTCCGGTCCCACAACACCCAGACCCGCAACAAATATGATATGATGAATCAGACAAACATTTGTTTAGGTGCGGGAATCGAACCCACGACCTCACGCTTCGCAACCAGCTACTCGCCCGCTGCGCCACGGAGGCTGTGTAACAATATGTCCATTACTTGGCCGGGATGAAGTTAGTCACTTGAAGTCACCCTTTTATCTTTTTTATAGCACAGACCGACTTTTATAGAATAAACCAATTTGGACAATTTAGCTGTCTCGTGGGTAGCAGGAACTACGAGGGACTTACGGTATTTGTGCATCACACAAACATTTGTCTTGGTGTGGGAATCGAACCCAGTCCGGCCTCTCGTTTCACAGCCGGCTACTCGCCAACTGCGCCACGCAGAAAGACGGCTGTAAAACCGAGACAAGTGTTTGTGTGATGCACAAATACCGTAAGTCCCTCGTAGTTCCTGCTACCCATGAGACAGATTAACCTAGTGTGTGGGTCAGGACTATGTATATGACTGTTGGGTGTATATAAAAAAACGTACTAATGATAAACTTCGTTGTATCTACTCTAGATGTATATTTTATCGAAGACTCTACATTAAAAACATTGCACGTTTTTACTATAGGCTATTGCAGATAATCGTAGTTTTTGGAGATTAGAAAAATTAAATTGTTTCTTGATTCGCTTTTTTCTTTTTTTTATTACATAGACCGGCAAACGAGCAAGTGGGTCACCTGATGGTAAATGATCTTCACTTCACCTCCCATGTACACCCACAATACCAAAAGAGTCGAGGGCGAGTCGCCGAACATAAAGGAAAGGGATTTAAGGGAATTAAGGGATGGTGAAGGGGAGGGTGTTTGGCCCTCCGGATATTTCAGTCACCGTACGAAACGCAGCAGCAAGCTGCTACTTTACGTTGGTTTTCTGTGAGACGGTGGTAACGACCCGGACGAGTCGGCATATTCATGCTGTAGACAAAACTGTCTACAGCCTGGCTCTACCACTCAAGTAGTAGTTTCTACGCGATACCTATGTTTTAGAGCAGTGGTAACGTCACGATTAGAAATACTTTTATATTAAGAATATTTTGCTCGATATAAATCTTATTATTAATACTATAACATTGATAAATATCTTCTTGATATCTGAAACAAAGAAATAAATATTTTTAATTATGTATTATTCATCATAAAGTCACACTTATATCCACGAAAGGAAAGGCAGAGGTGCAAATAGTGCACCTACATTTTGCCGAACTTATTAGTCGGCGTCGTCGTTCGTCCTATGGTGTAATAGGGAGAGAGCCTATCGCCACAGTGGGCACTAATTCCAATCCCGAGCAGTTCATGCTTGATTTTTCGAAATGAAAACTCAGACATAAGTGTATTGTGATTGCAGGATCTGGGAATTGAACCCAGAACCTCATGGTTCTCAGCCTTAGTACTCTGCCACTCGACCACTGGCTTCAATGTCCTTCAAACCGAAATACAATAATGCTTACATGCTGCTGTTTGGCGACAGAAATAGACAAAGCGGTGGTGCCCACCCAGGCGGCATCTCGCATACGAGGGACCTATCACCTAGTAAACCCAATTACTTCAGGCCGGGATAAGTCTGACGAACGTCGAAAGATTCAACGTTTATCGAAGGTTTATATTTTATTTGTACTGACCTGTATCTAAGTGCAATGATTTATAAATAAGTGACAACGTAAAAATATATATAAAACTACAAAATAAACGTGACAACGTAAGTAAATATAAAACTACAAAATAAACATAATTAAATAAATGTTTACGAAATTCCACTTCTGCTGCCACGGTCTGTTACATCATTTTATTGTAGCTTAATTAAGGCACAGGTTATCACAATAAAACAATACAATACGTATACTACTTATTCTTTTTGGATATTGAATTAGCCAACACGCCACTGAATTAAACTTAAGATCTGTTAAAAACCAATTAAAATAAATACTTCCTCTATTTTTTTATTATTTTGATATCAGAACCATAGAACTAAGAGCAAGAATCAAAATGGCGTAAGACAGGCGTCCGACGCCGCCATGTTTCGAATGCGCAAACCGATGCGCAGTGGAACGAAAAATGAAAACCCTTCGGACACTATTGTTGCTTCGCGAATTCACCCACGCTGTATTCTGAATTCAAATATCCGTCATTTGGATATTGAACTTTAATGACCAAACGCTAAACTATAATTTTCCTTGTATTAAGATTAGATGTTACAAACGAAGAACGTAACAAAAGCCCATGTCGATTGCTAAAAGAACATAGAAATGAACTTTAAATGTATTGAATAAGAATTATTTTTGTTATTGCTATCGTTGCAAGAGTAGTCTCTCGTTTTTTGGAAAATTAACTTTATTCGTTTGTGTTAAAGTATAAAACAGAGTAATTGGAGAATAGGGATGTCACACGTGTGAGTGACATACACGTACAAGTGAAAACCTTGTTACTGCGCGCGTGGTGGTGTTTGATAAAGAAAGGGTAACGTCATATCGCGATGTTGAATTTTTACCTATGAATGTGACATTTCGTGGAATAAGCAGATGTGTATGTGTGCGTGCGTCATAGGGACGTACTACGTAAGATTGGTTTGATCGAACTTTATAAATTCAATAGTGAATTCATAAAGTTGTGTCGAAAGACTTTACTGTATACTAAGTACTAGACGGGGTGTTTAGAAGTAAAATTGTGTCACATAACGCGGGAGTTTGACAACTCACAGACAGAGAGCGCGTGAGGGGTTCTTTTTGAGAGTAAGCGTGATGATAATATTGCGTTACGGTCCATTGACCGCAACTTAGTTGTATAATTTCTATGTATCGCGCAGCTTATCTAGTAGTATACATTAAAGTCTTTGGGTGTCCCCCCCGAAAAGTGTGTTCGACAAAATTGTTGTTCGGTAGTTATTGTTAACACTACTTAGTAAGGTTTTAGTAGGGATCTATAGCAAACGGTAGGATACATATCTTTACTCGACTGGATAACGACCAATATGGTGAAAGAACCATACATGCTTCGTTCTAGCGAGTCGCGGTTTGATGTTAGTCGGTGTATATCAAAACCCTGACATCAAACAGAAAAAGATATGCAATTTTTAAATAGCTGAAGAGATCTCTTAAAATAGTTAAGAACCATCTCGATTAAACCAGCTTTCCTTTCATTTGAAATACTGCATTTGACAGACAGACAAAGGCAAAAAAGAAAACGAAGAAAGAAAATAGGTTTAATTCCATTTAAATACGACATACATACAAAAAAAAAAAATATATTACGGAAAAAATAAAGCAAAATATATCTACAAACTTTTCAAACATATAAGGCACCTCTATTTTGTCGAGTTAATAAAGAACTCTGCATAAAACAAAAAAACCTCGACACAATTCATGCGAGTATCATCCCTACTCGGAGTTTTGTGCCGACATATTTTAATAATATTCATTTTTCCATGTCACTGGATGTTGGAATTCTATGAAATTCTCTGTATGTTGCCTTAATATACGCGGAATGATGGGCCTTTATTTAAGTGGCTTCGATATTGTCTCATCGATACGAGCACGATTTTGCCAGATTATTGCCAACTGTATTGTTTACGGCTTCATGTGATTTTCCATCAAATTGTACATACATACATACATAGACTCACGCCTGTTTCCCATAGGGGTAGGCAGAGACAAGGGATTTCCATTTGGTACAAAAAAATAATATATTATTTATTATTATCAAATTGTATCTCTTTTATTAGCCTAAATTATGAAACGAGCAGGTCGCTCGCCTGATGGTAAGCGCCACTCCCTTGACCAGAAGCAACACTCACAGAATTAGAAAGCTCTGCATGGCATTTGACTACCCTGATCACCCTGAGACGTATGTTAAGTCTCATAAAACCCAGTAATTTAATTGGCTTTAATGCCCTTCAAACCGAAACACAAATTCATTACATTCTGCTTGGCGGCAAAAATAGAAAAAGTAATAGTATAGCAAAGAAAGCAAGCAATAGTAATCTCGCATACTAGGGAGGTACCACTTAGTCTATTACTGCACGATAATACGCCGTAGTCAGGCGCGACCCTAAGAAATACATCAAAACTATCGCATCGACAGGCGTAGTAAGTAAAACCCAGATCCGCATTAAGTGGGGGCCATAAATAAAAACAAATGGCCCGCGCCGCCGAGTGTTACGAAAAACATAATTGATGGAAAAACGTCAGAAACAAAACTGTACACATTTATAGTGGCCCTGAAATTCTACGCTTCAACGCGGAACATTTCCGTATGGCGCTAGTGTTGGGCTGATGTCGATAAAATTAGGAAGTGCGTAAAATGAATTTATTTATTTAAAAATGTATAAGTACACTATGTTATATATGTATATGCGTCATTCAAGTAAATAAAATTTACCACGAAAAATATTATTTACCAAACGAACTTCGTAACGCCCTTCTCCTTCTCTTTCTGCTTAGGGGTTGCATTTCAAGAAATCTCTTCTTAAATGATGTCACAATATAAAATTAACATCCTCCCAAATTTTCGACACGCAGTAAATTTTTACATTGTTACCACACGATTTTTACGCGAAGAATTCAATAAAAAATAGAAATAGTGAACGGCCTGAAGTATACTCTTCGCTCTATAAAATTTACTACTTCCACAGAATATTATAAAACAGGAGCTCACTCTGTAAAGACCATTAAATATATATCGACTTGCGTCATCACGTAGCTGACGTGATCAGTATTGTATATATATATACACATTTAACCGGAGAAACATATGCTTGATAATAGGTAAAATATTATTATAAAAGTCATATTTTATTTTCATTCAATGCAGACCAATTGAAATAGCAATCTAAAAATAAATATACCATATATTACTTGATTGGTGACTTGGATTTGGTTCCTACATGCCGACAAAGAAACAAAAGTCACGTATCTAGTCATTAAGTATTCAGACGTTTTATGAGCAATCAATCAATTTCTATAAATGTTATGAAGTTCATTATCCTAGGAAGTACTCGTAGCGTCTGTGGACTGTGCCTATTATATTGAATAAGACATTATTGATATTTGTTTGTACAGGTTATTTTATAGCAAAAGCTGGCAAACGAGTAAGTTATTGATCTCCAACGCCCATGAACAATACCAGAAGAATTATGAATGCGTTGCTGACCATAAAAGAAAGGAATGGGTATTGGGAAGGAGTGCTAGGATTTGGGTCTCCGAAAATCTCACTAACTGTACGAACGCAATAGTAAGCTATATCTTCACGAGATTTTTTCTATGAGACATTATTTCTAACCCGATCAAGCTGTTGTTATATAATTTTGGTAGAAAGCGTTTAACTCCCTCTCGCAAAACGTATCATTAATATAAATTAAATTATTATCATTAATTTCTTAATATTTAGTGTTTATTATTCTTCTTTCACCTGCCCTTATCCCACTTGCTTTTTAACAAATGTTACAAAAATATTTGGCTTGTAGCGTTTACTATCGGCCGCCTGCCTCACGTCAATCCAACGGGAAAATATCTAGTATTTATTGTTGTAATAATATTAAAAACTTAGGCTCACACTGATAGAGGACGGAGATACAGCCTCCGTGGCGCAGCGGGCGAGTAGCCGGCTGCGAAGCGAGAGGCCGTGGGTTCGATTCCCGCACCGAGACAAATGTTTGTGTGATCCACTAATATTTGTCTCGGGTCTGGGTGTTGTGGGACCGCAAGTCCCTCGTAGTTCCTGATACCCACGATACAGGTTAACCTAGTGTGGGGTCAGGACTATGTGTGTGACTGTTGGGTGTATTTATTTATTATTATTATTTATACGATCGGAGAAATGTGGGTGTACTGGTTACACCTCTGCCTTCGGGGATTACAGGCTTGAGTGCGTATGTATGTAATATTTAAAACATTACGTGAAAGTTAATATAGCGTGTTCTCTAGTATATGTTTTAAATATTTTACCCACTTTCTGGAACTGCTTGATTATTATTATTTTTTTTGCTCTTGTTAATATAACACAATATATATACTTTTTTTTAAACAATTTTCTTGAAACTGAACACACAATCGTAATTGCATATCAAGACTTCCAATTATTTTATTTATTAAATAGCAGGAATTACGCACAATAAAAATAACAACCAGATTAAATTGTATAATTGCAATTGCTTAAGGGGAACGGAACCTGTATAATTATATAGCCATAGATATTTATCTATTCTTTCCTTTTTAATTTTTTTCAACGCCTCGGGTTAGTGTACCTAGAATACTGTATAAATAACCTTTGTTTTAACTTAATAATAATATGTATTACACTGTCACGCTGCTGAACACAAACGCTTCTACTAATGAGGGGCGTTAGGCTATAGTCTACTGCGCTATTATTAAGTAATAATTCTTAGGTATACTGGTTTCCTCTATATTTTCCTGAATCGTTAAAGCAAACTCTAGTTCTATAAATATACACATAACTTCAAAATATCAGAGGTGTCTTGGAGGCTGTAATCCAACCCTTAAACTGTGGATAGTTCGGTCTACTCTCGGATATGCTTTCATTTTAGCAAAGTTATTTTAATATAATGCAATAGCCTACCATAGCTGCAGTATCGCGCGTCGACAAATATTTAACATCATTTATATGCAGACTGTACGAATGTCTATCGAAATTATTGGTTTAACGTCCCCTTTGTTGTGACCGGTGAATCTGCATTACCATTTTATGAAGGAAATACTCCTTTTTATTATTTAAATCTGTCTTAATTCAACGTGAGTAAAATTTATTATATTTATATTAATCTAGGCCTCGTCGAACCTTCATAGATCAAGTTGGAGATATTCTCGAGAGAGGCCAGGTCAGGAGTACCCTAAACCGACGTGAATGTATGAAAAATTTAATGAGAGTGAATGAGACCAAAGAAACAGGTATGCAAGGATCGTAGTAAGTGGAAAACCGTTGTCTCTGCCTACCCCTATGGGAAACAGGCGTGAGTCTATGTATGTATGTATATTAATCTTAGAAATATATCAGTATCGTATGTATATATTGTCAATCTAGTATCACATTCTTAAGCCCAAGCATTATCAAGATAATAAAAATGACCCACTTCCGCACTAGATACGACAATTAATTTTAATTGGTAATTAGTAATTATTTATAATTCTATCGCCGGTTATAAGTACAGAAACGCTTTAAACGCTCCGTTACTAAGTACAAATTTGATGTTATTTGACGTTATTGAGACATAAAATCTTTAAAAAAATATATTGAACAATTAAAATTAATTGACGCCGCTGAGTATCAGATAATAATGACACAGTCAGATAATGAAACTGACTTGATTTAAAACTGCTGGTCTTTGCAAAACTGCAATATAGATTTCATCCTCTGCGAGGTAAGGAAGGACTACACATCACGTTTATTAACGTAGGTATAAGCCAAAATTTATTAATTCCTAAATACTTTTTTACGAGCGGTAGAGCCACGCTGTAGATAGACAATTTTGTTTACAGCATGAATGGGCCGGCTCGTCCGGGTCGTTACCACTGTCTCACAGAAAACCGGCGTAAAGTAGCAGCTTGCTGCTGCGTTTCGTACGGTGAGTGAGATATCCGGAGGCCCAAATCCCCCTCCCCTTCCCAATCCCTTTCCTTTAAGGTCGGCAACGCGCCCATAATCCTTTTGTATTGTGGGCGTACATGGGCGCTGGAGATCGCTTACCATCAGGTGACCCACTTGCTCGTTTACCGGCATATACTATAAAAAAAACAATTTTAACCATAATCGAAGTTAAGATTTGGAAGAGCTTGGCTTATGGCCAACATTATGATTTTTCTGAAATCTTATCTTAGCCAAAATCGAGCTTAGGTTTATTACTATAAGCTCGACATTGGTATCGATAAAAACAAATATCGACAAACCCCATCCCTACCGACAAGTACGGATACAAGACATTTGTTTCAGTCGCGACTCGATTTCACTCTTTCTGGCGGGATAGCCGAAAATAAGCGTCGGGCTAAATCGACGTACAAATTACTTTCCCCCTGCCTACTGTGTTTCGAACTCTATTAACCATAAGAGTTTTTGTGCAGTGAATAGTGGAAAAACTAAAACACTGAGATTAAATGATATTAATCTTGACGTAAATTACTATGCATTTTAAACTGATACAAGAATGGTTACAGATTGATACAGGAAAGTTCTCTCGTCTTACATGTTTTTTTATGTACGCGTGTACTTTTTTTATTAGCTTGTGTGACGAGCAAGTCGATCGCCTGATGGTAGTCGTCACGCCAGCCAAAAAGCAGAAGAGGCACCAATCAGAATTTCGTATTACAAAGCATTGTATGACATTGGACTGTGCTCGTCACCCCGAGACATAAGATGTTAAGTCTCATAATGTCCGGTAATTTTACTGGTTTTAATGCCCTTCAAACCGGAACACAACAGTGCTTACACTCTGCTGCTTAGCGGCAGGAATAGATAAAGCGGTGGTACCAACCCAACATTCAGCCAGTACTATAATAGCCGACTTTAATAACTTGTCACAGTAATTTAATTCTAAAATCAAATTCTACCTGTTCTGGACTGCCTGCCTGACACTGCCGGACTGCCTCGGTGGCGCAGTTGTAATGTGTACGCGTTACGATTGAGGCCAACGCTGAGGTCCCGGGTTCGATCCCCGGGTCGGGTAAAGTGGTATTGGATTTTTCTATTACGAAATGCTCAGTATTAGCCCGGAGTCTGGAATTTGTGCCCGGTATGGCGATATGCTCGCCCCTTATCACATAAGGGACGGAGATACGCCTGGCGAAATGTGGGTGTACTGGCTACCCCTCTGCCTACCCCTTCGGGGATTACAGATGTGAGTGCGTATGTAAAATCAAATTCATAAGACAAAGAAAATATAAAAAAATTAAAACATAATTCGAAAATCAAATCTATAAATGTATTCACACACTCCACCTATGTCCTATCAATATAATCGCAGATGCACGTCAACCCTAATAGAAACGGTGCTCGTTACCGGCCAATGTATTGAACAAAACTAAATTTTCCTATACAAGATGGCGGCCAACCCCGTGCGTGTGTGGGTGCTTGTTATCCAGTCACTCTTTCTTGCATATTTCCTATTCGTTTTGACAGACTTCGGTCTGGAAGGAAAAGGGGGCTATTGTAAATTATTATTTGTAATGTGTGGGGATTATATTTACGGGAGTAAAATAGGTGTATATTTGCATCAAAAGTTAAGATTGTAGGGATGGACTATTTCCTACTTGTAATTGAAAATCTTGAAGACTGGAATCACGTATATTGTGTAAGTATGTTATGAATGTAAGTGTAAGTGTGGTCGTGACGCCACAAGATATACCGAGTTTTCGGGTAACTTTGACCTCGGCTAAGACTAACTTACTGCAAACACCAAATTAAATTAATGATCGATATAGCTTTCTTCTGGTAAGACCTAAGTTATGAAGTTACGACCAAGCTAGGTATGGCCAAAATATACTGAAATAACGTACATATTATGTTCCAAAATAACTAAATATAAACTAATAAATAAATAATACACCCATCAGTCATACACATAGTCCCGACCCCACATTAGGTTAACCTGTATCGTAGGTATCAGAACTACGAGGGACTTGCGGTCCCACAACACCCAGACCTGAAACAAGTATTTATGGATCATACAAATATTTGTCCAGGTGCGGGAATCCAACCCACGGCCGCATGCTCACCCACTGTGCCACGTAGGCTGGCTATTTAATGATATTGGAGTACAGCTACTATGTTATGTACAGAAGCTATATTAGTCTAATGGCAATATGATTAGGTTGTCCAACTAGCCAGGACTTTTATTTGATGCCCAGTTCGAGCAATGAAAAAAATGAGAATTATTTCTATGAAATTCTCATGAATTTGGGATTGAATTTTGTATCCGGTATGGTGATAAGGGGAATAGTTGGGTGTACTATTTAGACCACTGTGTATACTATACAAATCGCGAAAGTCTATAAAAAAAGCTATTTAGCCATTTAAAACTTACGGATATTATTGACTGCCGCGATTGTGCAGTTATAATGCGTACGCGGTACGATTTCTGTGCTAGGGTCTCGGGTATGATCCCCGGGTCGGGTAAAAGTGATATTGAGTTTTTCTATTTCGAAATGCTCAGTATCAGCCCGCGAAGCCTCGGATTATGCCCGGTATGGCGTTAGGCTCGCCCTCTATCACATCATGAGACGGAAATAAGGTCGGTAAAATGTGGGTGTAGGTACTGGTTACACCTCTGCCTATGTGTCCGTGCGTATGTAATTGACGTCGGTTAGGTTAGGTTATGATGTAACTCAAATGAAAGTTAGTTGCGTCACTACGTGGTTCGGGTAGCGTTCCCCTATACTCAAGGGTTGCTTGTTAGACGACAATTGTGAACACATCTCGCGGTGCCTCAATTATTATTCACTACTCGGATTTAAACGTACTCGGAATGGAACTTTCAATAACTTACCTAGTTAAGACCGATTCGATGGTAGAGACGAGAGTATAGATGTTTTCCTTTTTTTTTATAAAAGGCCGGGAAACGAGCTAGTGCGGTCTACCATATCCACTGGCCATAAATATTTAATACAAGTTTTTTTTACTCACTTAATGGTAACCGCCACGCCTGCCCGTAAAAAAACACAGTACCACACATTAAATTACAAAACACTGCACTGGACTGCGTTCGTCACCCCCGAGACATAAGATGGAAAGTCTCACAATACCCAGAAATTTCAATGGCTTCAATGTCTGCTATATTATACATATATTTCATAATTATAAAATTATTCTCTAATCCGCTGTAGGCAAACACTCTGTGTTAAGCAATGTGGTTGGACCCTCGTATGCGAGATGCCGTCTGTACCGAGGTACCAGCGATTTATCTATTTCTGCCGCCAAGCAACAGTGTGTGAGTCAGTACTTATACACAACAGTTTGTGTTGCGTTTTGAAAGACATTGAAGCCAGTGAAATTACTGGGCATTATGAGTCTTAACAACATATGTCTCGGGGTGACGAGCGCAGTCCAGTGCCATGCAGTGCTTTGTAATTCAAAGTTCTGTGTGACGTTGCTTCTGTTTATGGACGAGTGACGTGCTCGCCTTGTCATTCAAGCTAATAATAAAAGCAACAAAGCTTATTCAAAAGTATTGCATGTTACAGCCTTTGAATCGTAAAGGTTCGGCAAGGGGTAGAGTCGCCGCCCTATCTCATTGAGATGCCGCCCTGAGACAACTGTCAAAAATTCACTATGACGTTATACGTGGACTGACTCGCTTATATTGTTAATGTTTTTCGGTACTGTCTTGGTGGCGCAGTTGTAGTGAGTACCTACGCGTTCCGACTGTTGTGCTGAGGCCTCGGGTTCAATCCACAGGTCGGGTAAAAGTAAAATTGGGTTTTTCTATCACGGAATGAAACAACCCGGAATCTGGAATTGTGCCTGGTATAGTGATAGATTCGCCCCCTATCACATCATGGGATGGAAATGTGTTAAAATATTATACTAAGTATTACGCATTAGTTAAAAAGTAATGCATGACTGCCTCGTTACATGACTGACGCGTTACGACTGAGGCTGACGCTGAGGTCTTAGGTTCGACCCCGGGTCGGGTAAAAGTGATATTGGGTTTTTCTATTACGAAAATGGCCAGTATCAGCCCGGAATATGGAATTTGTGACCGGTATGGCGATAGGCTCGCCCCCTATCACATCAACGGACTGAGATACGCTAGGTGAAGTGTGGGTGTACTGGTTACACCTCTGCCTACCCCTTCGGGGATTACAGGCGTGAGTGCGTATCTATGTATGTAATGCAAATATAATACGTTCTTTAATGATAGTCCCGCCAACATTTCGATAGATAAGCGCTATTAATAACTGTATTTTTTAAGAATATCTAACCATTCCCTTACGTAACAACTCAACAATTACGCAACAATTTGAAACAACCCTAATGTAGCAGTTAACCCACTAACCGAGTGTAATAAAATACCTACACCAATTTAACCTTGACACAGCCCTACTTAGTATGCACAGGCTTTCTTTTAAAATCTGATGTATTAATTTGTAAATTTAAAGCTCAAACAATAATAAGTTTTAATACGTTACCAATAAGTCTGAAAATGATAAAAAGCGTGCCGAGAGCACCGAGTTTCGTTTTCAAAAATGAAAAATTGTAAGATAATATTTTCCAACTCGATACTCGGCGCGAATTTGTGTTCTGCTGCGTTAGAATAAAGCCTAATGTTAATAATAGGGCAGACGACGGTTATGTTGTTCTGAATATAAAAAGTTATTTAGCACGTGGTTCTCGTGACGACGTTCGCAATTTGAGTATAAATTAGAACACTTATCTCGTCGCGGTTTTATATGCCATCTCCTTCTAACATCAATGTTCGAAAATCGCCATCCCTCTTCCACCCTATGTCAAGGAGTAAACCGTAGGGGTGTCGCCCGCATCAGCATTTTCTTTATCGATATTTCAAGATAATACTTGAATCTCTCCGACGGGGAGGCAAGGAGCTTATAAATAGTAAAATGATAAATGTACGCAATTTCGGGGTATAGACTCTGCAATATCAATATGAATTCGGTGAGGGAGATCGATAGAGAGCGGGGTGAGTTTATACTATTCTTTCGTACATAGATGTGGTGTACAAAGTAAGCTAATAATGTCGAGTAAATTAAGTGTTATCGACAGTCGATGGTTTTGACGAGCGCGAGCCACTCTCGTATTTAATTTAGCCTGCGGAAGCAACAGGTTATTAGCACGAAGCTTTCCCGCCTAACTTTCCGGGCGTTCACTTTTTAAATTCCTCTCTTTCCCTTTCTAATTGGATCGCCTTCTCCCTTGCCCGTGAATGAATGAAACTTGTTGCTCGCCGAATCATTTCGCATTTATTTTAAGAAGTTCGTAATTTAAAAGTGTGCCAGTGCAGTTCGGCACTCCGGCTTTCGGGCGAGATACGCGGTCGAGCCGAAAATCGATCGCCACTCGATTTGATAAATTTCCGATGGTGTCACTTTGAAAACGTGTTTTCCTATCCCCATTATCGTTTAACCGTAAAACTTATTTTAGCGTGTAATTTTACACACGAACGGTCGTGCTTCGGGCGTAAAAATTAACACGTCCGTTGGTTAATAATTTTCCGCTCATTAGTTCTATTGAACTTCCCTATAAACGTTACATTTTATTATAAAAACATAAACGAAAATAAACACAATAAAACGACCTTTTTATGTATAAAGTTGAAGACAAAGGACGCGCACACAAAAGGAAATCATCTAAACGATATTGCTTACGCGATACAATATCTCATTTTGTGACAAATTGGGAGACGTATCCACATATCAAAATTCACATTTTAACCACGCAACGTCCCTACATACATACAAGTTTCCACAGTCATACGCGAAACGAAGCCCGCGCCATATCTTACTCTGGAACACCCGAATCTACATACATAAATATATTTCTACTCACCACCCAATACATTTTATCTATGTTACCGTTGCCTTACTAGAAATATCAATCGAACAAAAAGGTCGTATAGCTGACTTCAAACTTTTCAAAACTGTTCTTAAACTTGTTGGGAGAGATTTGATTTTGCAACAGTGCTACTTCGGCAGTTGGCGCGATGACGGGGCCGACGCGCGATCGAGTCTCACGAGGTATTCTCAAGGGGTGAGCGTAGTTCTTGCGCTTAGATATAAAGAAAGGTAGATACTTATGAAATTCGAAGGAAAAACCACCCTTCCCTATACTTACACAGCGCAGTCGATTCGGTTTTCGCAGAGGAAATTGTAGCGTAGTTTGAGCGGGACATTCGCTCAACGTACGCCGCATGGAGACGACGATTTTCTCGAATTTCCTTCGGGACGCGTCTCCGCTTTCCAAATTTGAATTTACCGTTTGAATTTTATTCCATTCCATTTTATTGGTGTTCGGTATTTGAGTGACGCGCTTCTATTATTTTGTAAACTGTACCATTTTTAAATTTGTGTCAAACTCATTTTTATTCGCGCCGCGGTAAATTAAAAAGTTGTAAACTTCCGCTCAAGTCGTCGTTAAGGTGAGTTCTTAATTAGTCGATTTATATGAACCATTTGAGAATGTTTTAAAATGTGTTTTATCTATTTTTATTTAGCGTTGTTGCGGTCGGTCTGAATATTTCCTCGGTGACATATTTATTTCGTTTTGTTATGTCATTTCCTACTCCCACGTTGGGCTCGGCGTGAATATCATTATGGAATTTGACAGATAGTTATGTCGGTTCGTTTGTCATTTGCAATTATTTAAATTTTAATAGTATGTTTCATAACCGGAAAATCTTAATAAATCATCTTAGAAATGTATTTTATGAAATAATTGGAATATTAATGACTGCGTTTATGCTGGTATTTACTTTCTGAGTCTTTCTTTGTACCAATTACCACATATTACGTTTAGGTCGAAACTTCTGCAAGCAGGTTGCATAAATTATTTGTTTTTTTTTATCCTAGCTCGGCAAAGTGACTACGCTACACCTGATGGTAAGTGTAACGCAATCCAAAAAAACTGTCGACCAACGACAGACGATGTGTCTATTGTAGGTCGGCAAAATTATGCCGGCCTGCCAATTGATGTAACGATTTGAAACAATGGGCGGCCGTGAAGGCGTATTAAAAAAGCGCGCCCAGGTGCGAAATCTATTCTTAAGATAATTTCGTCTAATTGATCATTCCGAATGACAGCGAGGCGTGGTGCTTGTCAAAAATGTCATTCGGATGATTACGAAATTATTTTACAGGGTGTTTTAATAACAAATATAATTGACATAATATGCAGTATTCTAATAAGTAAAAAATCATTGCACGGTCTAAACTGACATACGCACTCACGCCAGTAATCCCCGAAGGGGTAGGCAGAGGTGTAACTAGTACACCCACATTTCGCCGAGCGTATCTCCGTCCCACGATGTGATAGGGGGCGAGCCTATCGCCATACCGGGCACAAATTCCAGACTCCGGGCTGATACTGAGAATTTCGAAATAGAAAAACCCAATACCACTTTACCCGACCTGGGGATCGAACCCGAGACCTCAGAGTTAGCCTCAATTGTAACGCGTACGCATTACAACTACGCCACCGAGGTAGTCAATGGTATTATAAGAACGTCACGTTATTCATTGTTTTCTAAAAATCTTGAATCCACTAACTAGACTTCACTATCTTTGGCTAAGTCATAATATTCGTCTTTTATTCAAAAGTCATTTGATCAATCTAAAATATATCGTACCGTATCGTAACATTTTTCTTTTCTAATTTCTGGTGGCCGGTATTTAGTATAAGAGAGTTATTTTGGGTAGGCACCGCTTTGTCTATTTCTGCCGCCAAGCAACAATATATAAGCATTGTTGCGTTCCAGTTTGAAAGTAGCTTCCTAGTAAAATAGTAGTATTTTTAATAAACATCCTGTATAATCCAGCAACCAGTAGGCGGCTATCTTTTGACAATCAGATTGTAATCTCATTATAATATTATATTAATAATAACAAAACGATTCGAGTTCGGCAAGTTTGTCTTCAATCTTGATGCTGACAAAGAAACTAGAAAGATTAGTAGAAAAGAAAAGAAAGATAAGTAAAAGGCCATCATCGACTGATAATGATCTTCAACTTTCTATCTTTTTTGGATTTCGTACCCAAATAGTACCTACGGAACAGAGCCTAGGCCGCGTTCTGTCTTCATTGGTCTATAAATAGTGTGGGGTCAGGATTATGCGTGTCATACACTAGGTTAACCTGCATTGTGAGTATCAGAAACTAGGAGGGACTTGCGGTCCCATATGACCCAGACCCAATCTTAGTTTTTTTTTATAGCATAGGCCGACAGACGAGCAAATGGGTTGCCTGATGACAAGTGATCTCCACTGCCCATGTAGGTACGCCCACAATACCAGAACAATCACGGGCGCGTTGCCAACCTTAAAGGAAAGGGATAATAAAGGGATTGGGGACGGGAATGAAGATTTGGGCCTCCGGATATCTCAAGCCGCTACTTTTCGTCGTTTTTCTGTGATACAGTGGTAACGATCCGGTCGAGCCGGCCCATTTATTCTGTAGACAAAACTGTCTACAGCGTGGCTCTACCACTCAAATATAATCGTAATGCTACTCAAACTTGTCTTGTGATTGTCTCGCGGCAAACTAATCGCTTCAAGTAACAAAGTCTTAATTAACCCGCGGTTTTAACGTCAACTTAATGACAGCCACATTTCACTCCGAGGGCGTTGTGTTAGGGTTGCGACACATTACAACGTAGTCTGCTCAGTCGCATAATGTTACACGAAAATTTAATTTTAACCGAAAAAAACGATGAACGAAACATCGTGAGGAAACCTGCATACCTGAGTTCTGCATAAGAATTTCGAAGGTTTGAGATGTCTGCCAACCCGCATTAGGCCAGCGTGGTGGACTAAGGCCTAACCCCTCTCATTCAGTAGATCGGAAGCCTGTGCCCAGCAGTCGGACGTATATAATACAGAGCTAGTAGTCGTATCTCGTCGTCGACGAAAAAAACAGAGAAGGTTCTCGAAGGAAGGAAGGTATTCGACGCTTTTTTTTGTATGTCTAAAAATATTTCCGCTAACTATGAACCGCTTTGGATGATTCTTTTTACTTGATAGAGTATTGCTCAAATTTGGCCCTATTTTAATTTTGAAATTGGCTAAGAAAGATTCAAACTTCGTCATTCATGTATTTTGTTAATTATTCAACTAAATATAGTAAAATAAAAATACATAACTGAAAAAAACTAAAAAGCAAAAAATCTAAATATACATTTCTCTATCTGTATTAAAGAATTAAGTTGCAATTATTGCTCAGACTCATTTTTTTTCTTTTTACTTTTTTGAGTCGGTTTTATTTTAGTTCAACAAATTATATCTACAGTTAACTAGTCGTGTAATTTGTAAATGGAAATTGACGCTGTATGGCCAGACCGTAATATAGCATATTGCGTACACTTTACAGCTGATATATTTTAAACTACATCCAAATATTTCCTATAGTAATTTTAACGACATTAATTCATATTTAATACAATAATGTTTACTCTATGCTTTTGTGCACTTTTTATAGTTTTTAAGCGGTTAAATTAAAAATATTTCACTATTAAAAAGCAAAACTTTCTATCTCTAAGTAACATAGGCTACTTTTATCACAGAATATACACATGGGAGCGAACCCGCGAGCAATATTCAGTTTAGCATAATTAATTACTCATATTTAAGCGTCGACATTCCATATTTAGAACGACAACTGTCCTTATAGAAAACCGATCATAAGTATCATCGGTTCGGGGTGAACGACATTATGTACATGCGATAGTTCGGGTCGGACCCTTGTACCTTGCTTCCCCCGCCCTATGTACAACCGCTACACATGTGAGCCGTAGGGGACAAAATCGATACGGATAACTCCTTTGTAATACGACACGGGTTGGTACGAATTTTGAACTGTCAAAAGGGTAGGGTATGTATGGATTGAACTTGCGCGGTGGACTGTACGAGGTTGATAAATAAACTTATGAAAGTATAGTACTAAAGTAGTACTTATGAGTGACCGCCACGGTGGCGCAATTGTAATGCGTACGCGTTACGACTGAGGCTGATGCTGAGGTCTCGGGTTTTATCCCCGGGTCGGGTAAAAGAGATATTGGGGTTTTCTATTATGAAATGCTTAGTATCAGCCCGGAGTCTGCAATTGTGACAGGTATGGCGATAGGTTCGCCCCCGATCACATCATGGGACGGAGATACGCTCGGCGAAATGCGGGTGTACTGATTTACACCTCTGCCTACCCCTTGGGGGATTACAGGCGTGAGTGCGTATGTATGTATAGTACTCGTACTAAAGTATTTTTACACAGTGAAATTATCCGTAAGTGTCTTTTCTTTAATAATACGTGAAGAAATGGTCGGACCGGTTTTTAAGCAATATGTGCGCAAGGAGGAGCGTGAGATTCGACATATTTTAAGTTTATATGGAGGAGAAGTACAGAAAGCTTTTTATATTTAATATCTGTAACAATTATACATTAAATAAAATAAAACATTTATATGACATAAGATGTTAAGTCTCATTTCCAGTAATTTCACCTTCAATTTCCTTTTGACCGGAACACAATAGTGCTTACACACTGCTGCTTGGTGGCAGAAATAGACAAAGCGGTGGTACTAACCCAGACGGTCTCTGGCGTACGAGAGACCTACCACCGTGTAAATCATATATCTCGATAAAACAAAAAAAGAATATAATTTATTATAAGTAATCGAAAGACCTAATTGGCCGAAAGAAACGGCATATCTATTAATGACTCAAGCGATATCAACTCGACATAAATCATTAATTAATTTTTAAGTAAAAGCTATCCAACATCTCATTAAGTTTAAAACACGGCTTAAATTCGCCTTTCATATTGATTAAAAATATGTGCACGTAAATAAACTTGGGAAAGAACAAAAATGATAAAGAAAAAGTAACCGCCAACTACTTAACTGGCCATTTCATTGACCATCGACAACATAATTTACGTATAGATTAAAAATAATATATAATGTCAACTGTCTTATAAATAAAAATAAAATTACTTAGTCAACCGACTGGCCATTTTATTTACCATCGACAACAATAGTATTTTATTTTAAAAAGATATTAATGTGTTTATTGTGTTATTTAATTGCAACATTTGTCGATGAAGGTAATTATCAGGAGACAACTCAACTACACATGTACACTACAAAATAATGTAATTATTTTAAAAGCGTCCAATGTCATTATTTTTTTTATATGTATACGGTATCATTTATGGGTTTACCAAACGGGGCAACGGATGTGTATTTATTTAATAGCGATGATAGGGCCCAGTCGTAAAATTTTATTCAGTTGTTTGTTTCTAAAAGATGCCTAATAAAGAACTTGTTTAAAATCGACTGTGCGCAACCGCTAGTAGCTGTTTTCTATTATAAGTCAGGGTTCGTTTGAGAATTAAGTTTTTATTGTTGAGTGAATTAAACTTTAAAATATGCTTAGTTTTAAACAAAATATGCTAGCAATTACGTGCACTTTAAATAACATTATTTCTCTATTACCTACAATTTATTAGTGACTTTGAAGTGCTTATTTTTTAGGTTAACGGCATAAATAGCAATTTATAGGAATTATGACTTCAAATTGAATTAAATGGCTAGGTGCTATATAATTAATTTTATTCAAGAACATTCGCTTATTTCGTTGCTACTTCTTTAACAAAAACCAACGAAACCCTTATGAAAAATTGTACTGAACCCGACTTACTTAAGGCCCTTAAATTCACATAATTTTAAACAGAATCGATATTCAAACGTCAATAATCTAATTTCGAATCACGACAACATTCAAATTTTATGGCCATTATCAAGTAATTGTGAAGCTACTGTCATTAGTCCAAATTACAAGCAATTTTAAGATAGGCTCTTTTGTCATTATATGTTCAGGGTTGCCAATTAACTTTATGGTTATTTATGATTTAATTTGAAAAGTTGACTTATTGTGTTCTTTGCTGAGGATTTATGGTCAATCTGTATTGATTGTGATTGATTTTAATACTAATTTATTTACTGGTAATCGATTATCTGTCTTAAACGATTTGATAGTTTTTTTTTGTTAGATAAATTAAGTTAGTAATAAATCTGTCAAACAAAATATAAATGTTATGTATCTAATATATTAATGACATGCGGATTATCTTCTAAACATTTAATAAAACAGCAAAGCTGTCTGTCTGTCTGATAATTTGTTCACTTAAAATCGAATTCACTTTAAATTGAAATAAGAGTTTAATTATTCCGTAATTAAAATACTTCACCAAAAATGTATTATTACACATAGGGTCATATTTATGTACCATATATTAGTAAATAAATATATACATCTCAAACCATTATGTACTCAGTCTACATTTAGTATATACATAAAAAACACATAATGCAAAACCCAAAACTTATAAGCGATTCGCTCGATATAATGAAAAATACTTTAGTTTTTCAATACACACGTAAAACGAGATTCGGGCGCAATATTATTCCAGCGGACCCCACCCCCAAGCCTTGTCAATCGATCAAACATGTGCAAACATTATAGACTATTGTGTGTCTCTACTTCAACCTAACAACCTCCACAACTCTACAACGAAAACTCAACCTTATCTACCAACTTCATGGTTCAAAATGGAATGCAAATGTATCGCAGTAATGACGTTTTGTCAAGGTTTACTTTCAATTTGGACATATTTCTTATACATAGGAGTCATAGGAGCGATGGAAAATGTATTGACAAATATATCACGTTACATTTTCCATTAGGATATTGTTTATTCCAATTTATGAAGTGCCATGCGCTAGTCTGCACCGTTGTTTGATTTCTTATTGGAATATTCTTGAACCGTTAAGACGAAGTATATAGGTATAAATTTTAAATCTTATTTAGTAAGTTTCAAATTGAGAATTAGAATCTAATGTGTTTTTTTTTTTACGTATGGTTTATTTATCTTTTAGAGTCGAATAAATTAGCAGTTTTTAGAATGTATTTATAGATTGAAATTCATTAAAAAATATGTATAATCGATGATCCACAAATTTATTGGCATTTTAAAGCTTTCCTAACAGTTTTAATGAGTTATATACAACAGATTATTTGAAAATTCTTATTTCAATCAATCAAGATGCAAACAGAATTATTAGGTATATTAAAATAACTTAATTACCATTGATTTCTTTTCTATCTCTTCCGGTAATTATAAAAACCTACACATTTATCTTAAAAAACTAGAGTAATTAAAATATTCGATACCTATTTCATTTTTATGGCGATATAGCAAACTTGTTTAGTTAACGTTTAAGTATTCAATTAGAGATGTTTATTGACACATTGAAGAGAGAATTAACGATCGCGTTACTTCTTACAACTTTTATCATAAATAGATATCATTTATAAATTGTTGCCAATTATTTAAAAAATCGGAGATGGTTTTTGAATGAATTTAATATAACTTTAAAACCCATTGAGGTGCGAGACCGTGAAGCTCGATGAATGTGACACGTCTGCTTTGTCCGATGATTCGTAGTTGATTTAAATTTGATTCAGTTGATGACTTGAAATAGTAAGTTGTAAAGACACACTGTTACGAACTTTGTGTATCCTAAATAGACCAGCTTGGTGGTTGAATGGGACGACAGATTAGCAAAAAAACTATTTATAACGATTAATTTTAAGTCCTGTATTATCATTTACATTTCCGGTGGCTGTATAAGTACGATAAGGTTGGCGACACACCCACGATTCCTTTAGTATTGTAAGTATCTATTACCATTAGAACACACACTTGCTTGACATACGCAATTCAATACGTATCACATTAAGGACTTATCAGAGTTTTAAAAATTGTATTTTGTGGTTTAAAGATGATGTTACAATACTTTATTCAATTTAAAAATATATAGCATATTATGAATCTTAAAAGACCTGAATAAAATCAAAGGAGGAAATAACTTTGAAATGAGAATAGGTATAAGGGAGAAAAATACAACAAAAAATATTTTACCCGCCTTGGAATTATAAACTTAAGTCTAGCAACATCGTATCGTTGTAGTAAGCAATAAATAACCCGCGATTAATGAAACTGTTATTATACCCGGCCTAAGATTTAATTCAAATGATTTGAACATAAAACGGCCAATGTAATCATAATATTTGTAAAAACAAGCCAAAGGAATCAAGTTTTACAAGGATTATAAATGCGTAAGTTGACTTATAAGTATTTAATAAACGGTTTGTTTAGAAGTAAAATTGCGCCACATGAAGCGGGAGTGTTATACTTGAGTCGAAGGAGCGGGAGAGGGGATCTGACCTAATTCTACTTAAGAGTAAGTGAGGTGATAGTAATAATAAATAAACAATGACCTGTGCTCTGTTGGCGGGAAATACGTAAAAAGTAAGGTTAGGTTACCTCTATCTGTCAATTAAAACTAACCTCAAAATCCCAAATATCCACTATCATGAACCAATAACTAACTTTTCTCACACAACACGTCTGCACACCTTTGTAAACCATATTTGAATGCCATAAAACATGTCCCATGACCTCTGTATCTTTTGGACGTGAATAAATTTCTATATCTCCCCTCGGGGTAAAGGGTTGACTATTTCTATAGGAACTTATGGCTCGTGAATTTGCATATAATTTTTAGTTTATTATTTATTTTAAAGGGGATCTATTGTGATGTAACGTTTTTCAGGGTTGATGTATTGAACATATTAATAAGGATTACGTGGGTTTGTGCCGTGTATAGATAGTTCGTCAGTGTAATGGTGTTCTGACTTGTTGAAAAGGTGAATTTATAGTTATGAAGCAAAGACATTAATGTATACTACTAGACAAGCTGCGCGGTACATAGAAATTGTACCACTAAGTTGTGGTCAATTGACCGTAACTTAATATTGCCATCTCGCTTAATCTCAACTAGAACCCCGATCGCGCTCCTCGTTTGTGAGCTGTCAAACTGCCGCGTTATGTGACGCAGTTTTACTTCTAAACAGCCCGTCTAGTAGTATACATTAAAGTCTTTGTTATGAAGATAAGTTTTTTAATAGCAGAGTTTTAAAGTTTTTTTTAAATTTCGCAGCCTCCGTGGCGCAGTGGGCGAGTAGCCGGCTGCGAAGCGTAAGGCCGTGGGTTTGATTCCCGCACCGAGACAAATGTTTGTGTGACCCACAAATATTTTATTATAAATGCGTTGCCGACCTTAAAGAAAAGGGATGGGCAAGGGGAGGGGGAATTAGGCCTCGAGATATCTCACTCACCGTACGAAACACAATATCTTTTTTCGTGGCATCATCTCCGTGAGTCTATTTCTGGGATACAATATAGTTTTAGAACCTAATATAATAGTGAAAACTGCATTGAAACCCATCCGGCTTAAGCCAGGGTCTCCCTTCTCGTACTTACCATAGAGTTGACGGTATTTGGTATGGTCGACTCGCAACCTGACCTCCACAAATCGCAACAGGAACCAAGTTTCGCTATTGGCTCGTCCGTTAATCAGCAGAGTGTACCACGTGCAGTTAAGGTTGAAGTCCACTTAACCACAGTTAAAATTCACAGTCTTAGCTTATGCTCTCTAGAGACCGTGCGAGCGAGCATCCACCGCGTTGGCCTGATGGGGGTTGGTAGACTTAATATATATATGAACATGCTAACCTCTTAAGATTTACTTCACCATTAATGCGAGTGATATTTAACATTGAATACGCACATAACTTGAAAATTCAGAGCTATGTTCCGTGAGACTGATTTCGAATCCTACTTGTGTCTCAACTACAATACCGCTACCCGCTAGGACATCGCCGCTTAATTAAAACTGATGAAAACACTGTCCCATAAAGGAAACATAATGCATGTAAGCTTTTTTACTAGCTTATATGACCGAATTAGCAGGCCGCTCGTCTTGTAACCGCTACGGCTAAACTTTTAATTACAAAGCACTGAATGACATTAAACTGCATGCATCACCCCGAGATATAAGTGGTTAAGTTTAATAATGCCCAGTAATTGCACTGGCTTTATATCGAAACTCAACAATACTTATACACTGCTGTTTGGCGGTAGAAAACCGTGGTACCAACTCAGGCAGCCTCTCGCATACGAGGAGCATACCTTGTTTGTTAGTCGCTATTACGTCATATGAAATAACCCCAAGCTCATTACAATATTTTTATTATTATAAAACAGATACGATCACGTTTCTTATTATCTATGATTATTAATATTCGAAACCACAATGGGTCCGTTCAACCGGAAGTCGGGATCTTTTGTAATAAACGTTCAAACCCTTCCGGTGATTCAATATCTTTGGGCATGTTCGGGGTCTATTTATTATGACCCCACACGTTTTTATCTCACGGCTGTCTTCTAATTTAATCGGATCTTGAGATTTCGATTTATCGTTACGGATTGAATCGATTGTTAGTCGAATTATACTGGATTGCGGTCAAGCGTATAATTGTTGTTATTAAAATAGGTTTGTGTCGAATTGAACATCATGTAGCGATCTAAGTTAATACTGAAAGTATAGAGTTTAAGAATTGTAAAATGTTATACAGTAAGTATAAGTAGATATTATATAAGTACATATAAAATAAGAAAAAAACTAAGTACGTATAAAATAAACAAAAAGGCTGGCGGAATTAAATTCTTATTACTATTGACACCGTGTCATCGCAAAAGAAAACGGGCACCTCTTCAAAAGCGGCCGACAAACTTTGTTCAAATATTTGCACGATCATAGAAAAACACTCCACGCTCCTCCATTATACCGATCAACAACATATTGATCAAATATTGGCGCCAAAAAAACTTAACAAAAAACCACTACACACGACCAACAAAACAAACATTTCACGGCTTTATGATAACAAAAAAAATACTGTACCTTGTCTATGCACAATAAGGGCCTTCCTATTGTACGGAATTTGACTAAGCATTGTTTAAAATGCTGATTTATAGGCTATTAAACCCTTTCTATTAATGTATGGATAGATAAATTTATGCGTATTATTTTCGTTGTAAAAAATGCTGGCCATATTTTATCGATGGCATAGACAAAAGTAACGCGGCGAAGGGGAGCGCGTGCGCATGTGTCGGGGAAGATGGACGGCACGGAAGTTATAGAATGTGGTGTTACTTTTTGTAATAGATATTCATTTAGACATATCTTGGATCAAGATATATAGCTTTCAAGATGGCAAAATACCTAATACATAAAGAATATTTGGAATCGTTGATTTCGTTCTGTGTACATGTTTTAGTTACACCTTTCAAACGAGTTAATTTTCTTTGTTAGAAGTAAATGATTGCACACCTGCTTACCTTTCTAAATTAAACCTACTTTACAGAGCATCACTTCATATATAAAAATCAAAACGCAAAAACTTATTATTAAACGTATTATTTGTATTAAACGATCCATTTATGAATACAAAAGTCGACTTGTCAATTAAATCTTCAAAAGACCTGTTTTTATATTGTAAGCAAGAAAAAGGAGATTAAGATGTCATAATATCAAAAAGTTATTCCTGTTGCTGCTCTTTCTATTTAGATCACTTAATGAGTAATAAAAAGCAGTGATAGCTCAGCGGGGAGTGGTATGGACTGTCGAGACTAAAGTCGCAGGTTCGAAACCAGCCTCAAGTGCATACACCTCTGACTTTTATAAGTTATGTGTGTATTAATTGTTAATTATTACTTGCTTTAACGGTGAAGGAAACATCGTGAGGAAACCTGCATACCTAAGAAGTTTTTCGTAAGAATTTCGAAGGTATGTGAAGTCTGCCAACCCGCATTAGGCCAGCGTGGTGGACTAAGGCCTAACCCCTCTCATTCAGTAGAGGACGCCCGTGCCCAGCAGTGGGACGAGTATAATACCCCTGTATTAGTATTATTATTTTATTTAATAAGTAATATCAACATATATTTTTTTTTTTTTTATATACTGGCTCGGCAAAGTGACTACGCTACACCTGATGTTAAGTGCAGCGCAATCCAAGAATACTGTCGACCAACGACAGACGATGTGTCTATCGTAGGTCGGCAAAATTATGCCGGCCTGCCTAATTGCTTCTTCACACTCCGTTTAAAGGACCCCATATTATAGGAAGGAGGTAACACGTGTGCCGGCAAACTATTCCACAGCTTGATGGTCCGGCAGAAGTAAGATTTTGCGAACTTTTTAGTTCTAGCCGAGATGGAAGAGACCACGAAGCTGTGGTTTCGTAAGCCAGCACGCGTGGTTCTGTTAAGGAAAGGTGAGGATGGGATAAGGTCAAACAACTCTTCAGAGCATTCACCGTGATACAGACGATAAAATTGATAATAACTTTAATAATAACAAAAATAATTGCTTGGGTCATATAGTCTATAATGGCTTTAAAGGGTGATTGATACTTTTATATTTTTAAATATTTTATTTTTTAGAAATATAATATTTAAAAACGTAAAAATACCTTTTAAAATAAAGAGTAGGTACTGTACAAAAATAAAACCGACTCAAAAAAAGCTAAAAAGCTAAACATTTAAATAATCGGTTTTGAGATGGTGTGTATTGCAATTGAATGGTCAATAATAGGTAGAAAGCACGTACTCAAAATTGGTTACTTTTATCTTTTAGTTTCTTTGAGGCGGTTTTATTTTTGGTAAAAAGATTTTATTTTACTATTTTTTATTGAAAGAATAATCAAAATCAGTGCATTGGTCACGAAGTTTGAATCTTTCATCCTCGGTTTTACCCGACCCCGTCTTAGGTGTAACATTTTGAGGACCAACTTTGAGCTATATATACCTACTCTATCGAATGAAAAAAGGATCATTCATATTGGTCCACATTTAGCGTCGCTTCGAATCAAGAACCCTCCGTTTTTTACGTCCTTTATAATAAAGTAACATTCCCAGATAACATTGCCATCATTGACATCTTATTTTACTCAGAAAAGATTTAATTGACACGGTAAAATTAAATAGTTGTCATGCATCGACCTACTTAAGGTACAGGTTCCTGACAACTTTCACCTACTTACTTTGCAAGAAAGCGAGCTACAAAACTAACGTCCCTGAACTGAGTAAATGGCGTGAGAAAAAAGTAATTTTCATTCATAAAACCATTTTCTTAAAGGCTGGGGAAAGGGACAGAGCTACGTGTGCGAGCATTAGCTGTCTCCCTCGAACGTACTCATTTTTAATGCACTTTCTCTGAAGCATCTTTTTGTGCTTCTTTTTAAGTCTTTGCAATCTGTACGCGGTCTTTTTTAAAGCTCTCGCGAATTTGCACTGTCGTATTATGAAACGGTTTTATGAACTCTTTGTGAGGGCTAATATGTTTGTATTATATATTATTCTGATGGGATTATTAAACCACGTTAAGTTTGTGAAATCTCGTCTTTTGTGTGAATCGTGAAAATAAATTTCTTACTAACTTTTATTGGCGGCTCGAGCAATCGAATGATGAAGCATTTGTTATCCAATTAGGTTTAATTAAATTATTGCTTGATTAATTCTATATTTTAATAAAAAGTGCTATTAAGAATTCTGTGGTTTTACTACATGATAGAAGACGAGATTTCATATGCAAGTTTTTTTTTGTATTATAAGGGTTATGCATTATAATCTTATCCGTAGGCATCATTTATATAATAATTGTTTATTAATATAAAATGAGCTGCTCTAGTTCCTGTTAAATATTGTAAAACCTATATGCTCCAGGTCTCCTCTCCACCATGCATTCAATAAAAAAATAAACTAGTATTGAAAAGAGCAACGCTAGTTTTATTGCCTGTTCTTCTCTAGCTAAACATTTTCAGAACTGGCGGTAGAGTTATTGAAGAAATTTAAACAATATTGTATGTATAACATTTTATAGATTCTATAAATATTTTAAATATATATATTTTTTGAATTTTTTAAATGTATTTTCAAACACTAATATATTTTAAACGTAATACTAGATACTATTTCGCATGACTTAGCAAGATTTTGATATTAAAAACGTTACCGAATAGTACACCACCCGATAGCGTTCCAAATTTAAAAGCACAGCTCATTTGGCATATCATTCACAGCCAATAAACTCCTTTTTAAATAAACCAATCAGTTGTAAAGATTTTTTGAATATCGAACGGGTATCGAACTATTTTAATCCTTTGAGTGGCACTCGAAGCAAAAAGGGATGCCACCGTTTGTCCTCATTGTGTCCTTATAATTTATTGTCGCCGTACACCGGCTGTGAATGTTCTACATTTTTTTTAGTTGATAGTCAAATGGATGTTTTAACGGCCTGTATTTGATGTTTTGAATAGGTTGATAGAACAAACTGAACACAAAAAATACCACAATAATTCGGGTTGACAGACTTCACATACGTTAGAAATTCTTATCGAGAACTTCTCGGGTATGGAGGTTTCCTCACGTAGTTACATTCATTAATGAATATATACGTAACTTGAGATGCATGCTCTTGGGTCTGGTTCCGTACCTGCAACTTACGTCTCGATAGTCCGTACCACTTCTGCTCAGCTATCGGTGATATATGGCTACTATAGCTATTTAACTGTCTAACAATATTAAAACACCAAAAGTTTTTGTTGTCCATTTGATAGAATACCAAAAAAAATTGAATACTTAACTGAGAGCTACAAGCAAAGTGTTCTAAAGATTCAAACTTTACCACAAAGTGGCGTATAAATAAAATATGATATTCACGACCGTTGGATGCGCAACTTATGACAGCAAAGTTCTGAAACCACTCCAAGAAGTCGGTGAAAAGTTTCCTCCAACAATATATTTGTCTGCGCTCCAAACGTATGTTGATTGTGTGTGTGTTGTGTTAAAAAGCAACGAGATCAGCGAATTGACAGAAAAATAAAAAATAAATCTTATAGACAAAAAAATTATAAAAATCTGTAGACAGTTTTAATTATGGCATAATAAAATATACGCACTGACGCCTGTAATCCCCGAAGGGGTAGGCAGAGGTATTTAGAAGGTAGGCCTATAGTCAGTACTCCCACATTGCGCCGAGCGTATCTCCGTCCTCGTATGATGTGATAGGGGGCGAGCCTATCGCCATACCGGGCACAAACTCCGGGCTGATACTGAGCATTTCTTAATAGAAAATCCTAATATCATTTTTACCCGACCCGGGGATCGAACCCGAGACCTCAGCGTTAGCTTAATCGTAACGCGTACGCATTACAACTGCGCCACCGAGGCATAATATAAATGAAATAAATAAATACACCCAACAGTCACACATATAGTCCTGACCTCACACTGGTATTAGCAACTACGAGGACTTGCAGTGGTTTGTAATTAAAAGTTCTGTGTGGTGTTACTTCTGTTTATGAGCAGGCGTGGCGCTTACCTTCAGGCGAGCGATCTGCTCGTGTATTAATTGTTTGTAACAAAATCGCTATCGCTTATCGCTTTTCTACACACAACATGAGCCCAATAAGTTGAACAAAGAAGTACATAAATGAAAAACTTATCTCCACACTTCTATATTTGTATACTTGCTTTGTATAATATAGAATAAATATTTATTATATAATAATGAACTTTTTTCGCTGCAATGATTGCTCTGCTGACTACGTACTTAGTCTATGACCGGTGAAGTCCTGGGTTCGATCTTCACGACGGGCAATCGTTTGTCAGTTTATGTATTCGAAAAACACACGTGTTTTGCTCGGAATTTTGTGGCCAATATGACATTAGGGTCGCCATTTATCAAGTCAATGAATGAAAGAAGCTCGACGTTCTCCGGGTGCATAACACTTGTGCCTAACCCTTCGGTGCCATACGCGTTAGCCAATGTTATGATTTTTTAATTTGTTTTAAGTGCTGAGTAAGTAATGCCTATTTAGAGTTATAGAAAATCAACTTTTTTATTATTAGGTTTTGCTCGCAGCTCCGCCCACGTAAACTACCTTTTCCGGGATAAATAGCCTGTGTACTAATATAGGTGATGATCTACCTGTGTATAAAATTTCATCCAACACCGATTAGCCATTAAAGCGTGATTGACTTACATTCAAATTCATTCCAAACATTAAAATTTTTAATAGTAGTAGGATTTGATTTTGTTCTGGGGAATAGGAATTTTAGTCTGGGAAAGTGATTACACGGCATGATGGTACAGAGCAGTGCAAATATAATGTCGACCATCGAGAGAGGTTGTGTCCTACGACGGTCATACCAATGTGAAGTAACTGGATATACACTGGCTGATCCCGTAACGCGACTCGCCGAACGAGCCACTATAGCAGAATCTTCACCAAGTATAAGGTAGTCACTTATCTTAAGGTTGCCTGGAATTATGCTGAACTAAGACCCTTTCAGCAGCATATCACAAGATACACTATCCGTCCCTTTATACTATACTAGCTTTTGCCCGCGGCTCCGCCCGCGTGAATAGACTTTTCCGAAATAAAACGTAACCTATAACCGTCTCCAGGGTCCCATCTATCTCTACATCAAAATTTATCAAAATCCGTTCAGTGATTTAGGCGTGAAAGCGTAACAAACAAATAGGTATTTGTTTTTTCATAAAAAGTATCCTATGTTACTTCTTATACCTCCAAGAATATGTGTACAAAGTTTCATGATGATCGGTTAAGTCGTTTTCGCGTGAAAGCGTAACAAACAAACTTACATTCACATTTATAATATTAGTATTATTTTATTTTATTTTTTTACTTTGTAAGTTTATAATATTGTGTATTCTTGTTGTAATCTACCTTTGTCTATGTTGTGTATGCGTGCAGAATAAATGTTTTCTTACTTTCTTTCTATCCAGTAGAATACAGAAATATATGAGTCACCCTCCAACTACCTTTCTTACCAAGTTCCGTCTCTAAAAATATTTTCATTACCAAAGATTTTCTCCAAAAATACTATATTCAAGCATTTTATTAGACTTATATTGCAATACAGTTTTACATAACCTCACTCGATATTACACGGGAGGCGAAAAAAAATAATATTCAACAAAGAAAGGAAAAAATTGAAACCCTCACATGTCCGGGAGAATAGTCGGGGAAATAAAAGGCGCGCGAGGAGTCGGATTTTTCCCTACTTTTCCTTTGGGTGGCATTTGACAAAACAACCCCTCCCCCCGCCCGACCCCCGCGGCATATGCGAGTAACACATTATCTATCACGGAATAAACCTACGTGGCGTAGAGTGTTGTTGTTACGATATATTTTGTGCTATTGATAGAAACATTAGTTTTTTTATGTTTTTTATTTGCCTGAATGACAGACAGCCTTTGTGGCACAGTGGGCCAGTAGCCGGCTGGGAAGCGAGAGGCCGCAGGTTCGATTCCCGCACTGAGACAAAATATTTGTGTCTGTCTGCTTGACAACCCCCAGTGGGGACGATGTCAGGCAGCCGGCCGGTCGTAAAAACTACAATCCATTTTTTTTTGTATCATGGTTAAAAAATAACCATAATGCGAGTGGGATTAAGACAAGTGGAAGACGTTTTCTTGTCTGAATGAAACTAGTAGGTAGCTGGTCTGATCATGAGCGCCACGCCTATCCACAGAAGAACACACAAAACTTAAATTTACAAAGCATTGCAAGGCATTGGACTACGATCGTCAACTGGAGACGCTTAAGTCCATAATGTCCAGTAATTTCA
The DNA here is from genome assembly GCA_905332985.1 of Mimas tiliae. Lineage (NCBI taxonomy): Eukaryota > Metazoa > Arthropoda > Insecta > Lepidoptera > Sphingidae > Mimas > Mimas tiliae. Next base: position 3,745,314 of record HG995249.1, read on the forward strand.
CTGGCTTTAATGTACAGTGCAAAACGAAACGCAACAGTGCTTGCGCGTTGCTGCTTGGCGACATAAATTGCCAAAGCGGTGATATCACCTCAGACGTTCTTACGCATATGAGGGAGCTACTTACCACCCAGTAAAAGGTTGGTTGTTCATTGATTGTATAATGAATTCGCTTTCTTTATTCCCTAAATTTTAAGCACAAACTATAGTCATTGAAAAATCTTAGTTGTACAGTACTTCTATATGCGTGTACTTCTCCTAAATAAAGACAGGAATAAATATATGCCGAGATAGTTCACTACAGATTCTTCTAATCAAAATGACTTGTTCTGGAAAGTCACGCTTCGGAATCAGTCAGTTTAATCAAATTTACTAAATATCGATGATTACCATTGCCTGCACTGTATTACGTTTACCACTGGGGTATAAGTACACGAACTGAGAATGGGTAAAAATTTAGCCTTTGAGATTATTTTTATTACATATTACCTACGAGTTTTATGTTTTTGGGGTAAATTTTGCCTTATATATTTTGAGATAATATGTTTAAATGCGTGATGGTCAAATGACATGATGACAAATCATAGCAGGACATATAGTAAAATGCCAGAAACTGGAGGAGAATATTACCTGAAAGTGGTCTCAACAATTTTTTTTATAATATTACCTACATTAGTTATACTTTAATTAAGTTTAGTTAATTTGCATCAATACTTTTCTAGTTTGTAAGTCATATTTTATTTTATTGTAGTTTTCTTTGGTTATGGAATAAACGGGTTTTTATTTTATTTATTTATTATGCTGCTCGGTGGCGCAGTTGTAATGCGTACGTGTTACAATTGAGGCTAACGCTGAGGTCTCGGGTTCGATCCCCGGGTCGGGTAAAGTGATATTGGGTTTTTCTATTATGAAATTCTCAGTGTCAGCCCGGAGTCTGGAATTTGTGCCCGGTATGGCGATAGGCTCGCCCCCTATCACATTGTGGGACGGAGATACGCTCGGCGACATGTGGGTGTACTAGTTACACCTCTGCCTACCCCTTCGGGGATTATAGGCGTGAGTGCGTATGTATGTATGTATGTTATTTATTATGCACACATGGGGTAATAGTACCATCGACGTCCCAACATGTTTTGGCAGATCCCAACGACTCCATCACAGTCGCTATCGAAGCAGCACTTTCCTTGCCCAACCCGAATCGCAATAATAATACGCGACCCCGACATAGGACACGCCTACGAGTCCTAAGAGCTCCCACAACTGGCCCTCGGCATAATGATGTGGAGAGGCGGCTATACTCCCAAGCGATTGCTGAAGCTGAGGTCTGAGTCTTCTAAAAGGCGCCTCTGTGCTTAATCGCTACTAAATACACTATACATATTTCTGGCTAGAGCGCCATAAGTGCCGGCTTTATTGTCAGGCGAAGCTGTAAAAGCAATATATGCTAACATCACAAATCCATTCGAAAAAAATACAATTTTTCTAATATTTGCCTCAACTCAGGTCACTGTCCGCACAGCGCACCATATGACACATGTGTGGTATAAAACGAAGTATTGATCTAGTCCGTACTCCTTTCCTTTTGTAACATAGTGTATGTGTGTTGAATTGTGCCGTTTACTCCTTACCCCTTGAGATGACTCCGACTTCTGAAAGAATACACTTTGATTCGACGGTGAAAGACTGCGGTATTATTAATTAACTCATGTGGATTGTACTACGTGAAGTTTATTTTTTATATCTATTCAAAAATATTATAATCAAAGGAATTTTGGTTGTAACTGTATTTTATGTTTATTGTTTTTGTGTTGGCATTAATGTTTGATTATTCCGTTTTACCCGTTCAAATAATAAAAAAGCAAATGAGACATTACAGTTCCGCCATAGATACATAACTACATAAACTATCTTTGACGAATTAATATTATTTTGTATTACAATAATTGCGAAAAAAACGTTTCAGATAATCACATATATGATAAAGTGTACACTAAGGTTCATCTTACACCTTAGTACCTACAAAACACTGCATATTATAAAATATAGTTTACAAACTGCTGCCTAAACAGAACCGTACTGGCGTGTAAGTTATTCTCATTTTTCCACCTCGTACCTACGTTCATAAATCGTGCTCGAAGCTGTCAACCGCACGCCTAGTCTACCACTGGATGTATTTATTTCATAAATTTTTTAATACCGTTCGGAATATAGGCAATGTAAGAAAGTGGTTGAAAATCAAGGGTTTTAGAGGTTACTCTGTTTCATAAGGTAACTCTTATAATTAGCTTTTAGATGATAAGAATTAGTTGGTTGCTTATAGTCTTATCTACAATAAGTCAGTTCATGACGTGTTTCGCCATTTAATTTTAAATCTTGCTGTACATGAAATTGAGATGATTGATCGAGCGCGTCATGTTATATTTGAAGAATTACTGGTAATAGTGTATATTGACATAATAATGTCTAGCATTCATCATGTTCAGTTTATTCGTGATATTCATCATCATCATCAATCTTACAATTAACCTATACTCGTCTACTGCTGGACATAGACCTCTCCTATTGCACAGCAAAAGTAAGTTTGTTTGTTACGCTTTCACGCCTAAATCGCTGAACCGATTTTGATTAATTTTGGTACCGAGATAGATAGATGGGAGACCGTTATAGGCTACTTTTTATCGCGGAAAGGGGTATTCACGCAGGCGGAGCCGCGAGCAAAAGCCAGTAATATATTATATTTTGAATCCGGGTATCTGACATTTAAGTTCTCTTGTGTGAAGATGCTCACGACAGTAGCCTATTCAGATTTAAAAACCACGACTAGTTTTGCGTATTTACAACGTGAAACAAAATTATAGTTAAGAATTTCTATCAAATCTATTCAAGTACTAACAATACGACAAAAGCCCCAATCAAAACCTACAACCATAACACCAATATCGAGTATTCCAATAAAAATAGAAACGTCATATTTTCCACACCACCGTGGAAAAATATTTGCGCTGGCAATGGTCCCTCGCGGGTGCGAGAGAGATAGATAGATAGTTTGACGCATAAAATAAAGATCAATCAGAGCGAGATGACAAGGCGTTTATTGGTTCCACCGCACATTTTGTGGCCATCGCCGGCGGCCAACTTTTGACGTTATTTTCTTGGCACGTGGTAATTTTTGAATTCATTTCGCTGATAGATTTTTTAATGGTGGTAAACATGGGAGGTATTATTTTCTGTTATGGTATTATTCCATTTCTTTTATATGGTATGGGTGTTGATAAAATATGACAACTTTTAGTGTGAGTTGCACCAACCATCGATTCATCTCAAAATTCTTGCTTGCTTTAACGGTAAAGGAAACATCGTGAGGAAATCGATACACCTGAAAAGTTCAATATTAGAATTAGACAGTATGTAAAGTCTGTCAACACGCATTAGGTCAGCGTCGTGGACTAAGGCCAACTTGATATCCAACATGGCAACAGGTTTGTCACATATCACATCATGGGACAGAAATAAGCTCGGCGGATCGTAGGTGTACTAGTTGCATATCTGCTGCACACACTTTTTTCAAATTCATTTTTCATTATTTATTGATTCTATGAAATATTATACAGCAATAAGATTCAGTCAAATTTTAACACTACCACCAGTTCGGAAAGCTGTTTCGTTAGAGAAGAACGGGCAACAGTGCTGTTTTCAAAACTGATTCAATATTTGCACTACAATATTTATTAGCTTGTGTGACGAAACGAGCTAATCGCTCGTCTGATAGTATACGCCACGCCTGCCCATAAACAGAAACAAGAACACACAGGATCTTGAATTACAAAACACTGCAGGGCATTGAACTGCGCTCTTCAACCGAAACAAGATATTAAGTCACATAATGCCCAATAATTTCACGTCAAATGCACCTAGCATTAGCAGCAGCATTATACCGTTTTGGCTTCAGTCAACTTTTATTCTACATTCAATATCATTTTATTTTATTTATATTTGGCACGGAGACAATGTACAAATTAACACAGTAACTTATTACAAAACATGGAGCATGCAACATGCATTTAAATTCGTACACCGATAAAAACCGCGCACAGCATTCAAATAGACCAAAACTAAAATTATGTTCCTATTTAATAAAATGTGAAGTGCGGCATAGTGTTAGGTTGGTAATGCTCTTAGATTTGCCTTAAAATGGCCTATACTCTGGTGAAAGATATCCAAATCCTTGCAGTGATCATTGTAACTGTTACACATTCGAGTTAACGGACGGTTATGTGCTACCTTATCATTACGATCTATGTTCACATTTGACATTGATTATTGGTTTAAGAGAATGCCATTTGCAACTTTCTTGACGCTGAGACTAGATCGGAATGATATTTTGAACATTTAAAATTACGAGAATTGGCCTTCTGAACAGAATCTCGTAGCAACACACGGTAACAAGCATGTTTGTGAGCGGTACAAAGGTGTGTTTGAATATTAAAATTGAGCATTGTTAGTCAAATTAGCGAGCAGATGCGAGTCAATCCTTGCCTCGTATGAACCGAGCACGCACCTAATTGGCTTGTATTTGCATTACAATACAAGGTAAGCGAGGAGCAAACGCGCTGTGGATTATGAAATGTATATTTTAATGTGCGCAGAGATAATAGTTTGACGAAAGTCGACTTGTAGAGTTTGTTTAAATATTCTTAGATTATTCATATTATATTTTCTGCCGCCAAGCAACAGTGCAACAGTGTAAGCACTGTTGTGTTCCGGTTTGAAGGACATTGAAGCCAGGCAAATTACTGGGCATTATGAGACTTAACACCTTATGTCTCGGGGTGAGGAGTGCAGTCCAGTGTCATGCAGTGCTTTGTTATTTATGTGTGGCGTTGCTTCTGTTTATAAGCAGGCGCGGTGCTTACCATCAGGCGAGCGGCCTGCTTGTCTCGTCATTCAAGCTAATAACAATCTTGAAGAGTACGTGGTAAATACAGTGAGTAGAAGATAAGTAAATTTCTATCCAATCAAATAAAAATATTTATTGAATCCATAAAATGTAGATCATTTAGATTCAGTCAAATTGTAACTCTACCGCCGCCGGAAGGCTCTTTCGTTAGAGAAGAACGAGCAAGAAACTCTAACGTTGCTCTTTTCAAAACTGATTTACAATATTTGCATTACATTTTTTTGTATTAGAACCTAATTAAGCTTAACTTAGTAACTTAAATAATTAATTTACGAGTCATAACATACTCTTCTTGATACTCATTTTCTAACAATATACAAGTGACAAGAGTGAACTTTTACCTAGATACTTAAAACTTTGCCAAAATTCAAACCCCTTACGTTTAAAAAAATAAAAAATAACTAGGTGTCGCACGCACATCTAAGCACCGGTGAAGATAAGCTGTTATAGAGCTATTTCCCGCGAACGGCACCGATAGCTAGCCTCCTCGGTGATATCACCGCAAAGATTACGAATCCATAGATGCATGGTTGTATAAAGGTTTAATATGCTTTGCTGATGGTGATAAAGGATTTATAGGTAGTTGTTATTAAATAGAATTGTGTAAATGAAGAATAATGGTTAGATGACGTTATTAATAAGGTTAAAGGTATAAAATAAATCATTATGTATTAATCGGTCGCAGCAATAGCTCAGCGAGGACTGATATGGACAGATTCGATACCAGTCCGTCTTTGACTGTCTAAGTTACGTATAAAGTGTTTGCTAATTATCCCTGTTTTAACAGTGAAAATTAATACGTGAGGAAACTTGTATACCTGAGTATTCTCTACAAGAATTTCAAAGGTACGTAAAGTCTGCCACTGCCAACCCATATTAAGCCAGAGTGGTGAACTAAGGTCTTACCCATCTTGTTAATATAGGAGACCTAGCAGATAGAAAGTGTAATACAGGGCTGCTATTGTTATTATAACTGACTCTAGACTTTAATCAATTGGTAAAGTATATATTTTTTACATTGGACCAGAAATCGAGTGCGAAATAAATGGTCGTAAGGTCGTTTTTGTAATGGCGTGTTAAGGTGATCTGAAAATATTTATTTCATGTAATCGGGCATTGAGACATAAGTTCCTCGCTGTTCCCGACACCCAGGCCACAAGGATTCTTAGCTGAGATCCGAAATGTATATGAGACCATCTGGGGTATTAAGTCCATGAACCAATACATTACCATAAGAGGCGACTGCTGATTATTTTAAGAAAACGATAACTGAAGGGAAATTGTAAGCACGGGAAATTACCACTCGTTGCAATCGACGTGCGATGGAACATTTGAATCAGATTTCCCCGCCCACAAACATTTTCTTGTATTCAGAAAGTCTACAAACATTATCCAATGACGATGAAGAAGACGATTATGGTTGCCTGTAAGATATTACCTTGACTGATAAGGCCGACAATTGTACTTTTCTTTTATAAAGTGTTGTATGTTGTATATAAATAATAAAAAGATCAACAAGAGATTCAGTAGTCGCAATAGTTGCATCGGTTTATAAAATAATTGATCAGCTGATACAAACAAGGTTATCATTGTATATGGTGGTTGCAGTCTAAGGCTGTAGAAGTATTTCAACCATGCTTAGATGGTGATTGAAATCTTGGTAATATTATACAAATATTATACAACTTCTTAAAAAAAATCTAGAAATATGAAATGTTTTGAGTCTGGTGTCAGGTAATCTTTGACTGTAAGCCAGTAAAACAGTAGTAAGTTACAGAGCACTAACTATCGACACAAATTTCCATCGACTCCGCCCAGTTCATGTACAAATATAACATGTATATCAGAAAATATGCCAACATCGAAAAGCCCCGGAGACATTTCAATAATCTTTCACTCCAGTAGCTTATCTCATGCAGCCTCAAGATTAAATTCCTTGACAATATACCAACTAACCAGAAAATGTTCCCGTACGCTCCTTTTTAATATCGCATGTCGTCGTTGCCTTTTTTTATACCGAATATAAAATATACAATTTCAGCATAGCGCAAGTGACATTGTATACCATCCATCTTTTCGGGTTTAGATTTGTGTCTCGCTCTAACGTATCATTGTGTCTCTTTCTAGCGGATTTGTAGTTCCCCCGCCGGGTGGATGTAGGGTTGTCTTTGTTCTGTTTTGAGAATTTCAGTGTAGAGATGAAATGTTAAGTATATATTATTGTTTTTGCTAGTGTATTAGATAGAAGTTTGTGCGTTTGTTTCTTACTGGAGCTTTTAAACCATTGTGTTTTAATTCATATTCACCTTTATATAGAATATACATTTTAAAGCGCAATTAATTTTACGCCTGTCTAACAATTTTATAGCCTTATTAGTTTTCCAAACACATCACCATACCTGCAGACTATCAAATCACTTGAAAAACAACCAAATTATTTAGATGGTTACCACATGCATAAGAGAATTGAAATAATTAAGCAATAATAAAGGAAACATAGATTCTAAATAACCATCATCTTGCTATTTCTTGCTTAAATTTGTTATATCAGAAAACACAGAGCAATAAATATAAAAAACAAAAACAACTATGCTTCAAACAAAAATAAAAATCAAAACGAAAGAGTGACAACCATATTATGCAAAGAAGTAGTCGTTCCGAGCAGTCAACTCTTTGCGCATTTTTCATCGGAACAGGCAGGATATGAAGAAATGTATCGCATACTCTGGTGTGTTATGATTTTTCTTCTATATTCGAGTGCTCGTATGAGCCGTTATGAAATTCAACCGAGCCGTGGGATTAGAATGGTTTCTTTTTATTGGCCTTCATGGTTTAGCCGATGGGTCTTAATTAGCATTCATTTTTGTTCTCTGTGGGTTAGATACGGGTTTCAAACGGGAAAGGATTTTCAACAAACGATTGGGTTCTGGTTGCAAATCCAACGTAAAATTACAGTTTAGTAATGGTAACGACACCGCGCGGCGTCCATGATGCTGCGTTTCCCCGTAAATTTTACGTAACATATAAATCTATGGAAGGTCATCGACGGTAATGTCACTAGGGCACGACGTTACTAGTTATTAAGCTGATTTAGTTAAGTGTTGACTGATGAGATAGTCTGACGCTTTTTGGGTCTTTAGGACCAAAACCACCTGGGTCTTCAATTCCCACTCCTTTTCTTATAGGTCAACAATGTGCCTGCGATGTGAACGAACGTCTCTCAACAGTCGAAATTATATTTGGACTACATTGTACGTACCATCGAGTGTAGTCAATATACTGGCTGAAAATAAAAAAGTAGACGATACATCAACTGCTCTTTATATTCACAATTATGATAATCCAACACCAAAAAATTCCACGAACATCAATGTATATTATGTATTCCGAAACATATACATGAAACTACAACCGTTCCTCACAATTGGCACTTATTCAAGTCACAATCCTGTTATATTTGCTAAAGAGCCGCTGCTATCTAGGGGCGAGGTTTAAAAACTCACTTCGATTTGGAATTTAGCATTCAGAGCGCGGTGTTCGGCGGCAGTACGTGATAACGCCATCTCGTGAGGGCCCCCCTGTACTATTGCTGGCTAACGTGGTTTGAGTCTGAAGCGGTCTACTTACGTGAGCACAGTGACTAAGCATACCTTACTGGACCTAGACTGGGAGATACCAATGGTATGGGTTACGTTGTATTACTTATGCAATAAAATAGAGCTCAAGGATATCTACTATTTGAGGGCTTTTGTGAGACTCTTCATTAAAATACCAAACACCTAATTTAATACTTTATTACCATTAGAGTGTTACCATACTCTGGACGTATTAGACAGCCTCAATCTTAGGCCTCAATGATATTCGATGTTATTTTGTAATTTAAATATGTTTACCATAGGCAACGGCTTGGCTGACGTTGCCGAACTCCATGAGAGGTGGTAACCGCTCACCATTAGGAGGGGCGCATCCTCTGTCCACCAAGGCAATAAAAGTCAGAGATAAGTGGAATGTCGGAATGCCTTCACCAAAGACAAAACAGACCATGGCATTAATACGCCCTTAAAGAGACTGTATAATCAGCTTTAAACACAGATGAAACTAGACGAACATCCCTAGCTCCCAGTTCGTGATGTTCTACGCGCGACGATTCGGAATGAGGTGTTACCATGCACGAAGGCTGATCGCAAATTGCCAGCCATTTTGACTCGCTGATGTAATATCATATGTATATTTATGCATGGCGTTAAATGTTGAGTTTGCATTCAATATGTGTATCCACCGCTCATATGGCACTGACGGGAATATTCAAATGCTGTTTAAATAATATTCAATTCATAAATAGCACGCTTTTGGATGGGAATCGTTGACTTGTCTTGTACTTGAAGCCTCTTTGTAATTGTGAATGGCAAACGAACCCCGCTGGATTTTAAGTATTCATTATTTGTAGTCATTTTACATTACTCGAATGATAGAAGATGCTTACATTTAAGTAGTTACATTTTTGAATAACTAGTAGCCAGTAGTGTTAGAATTTGAAGCTACTCCGTTTCGTTTGGTTAAACGTTTCCTGCTGTATTTTGAAGCATTTTCGGAATTTGCTTGACGCTAATTATTTAGCTTATGCTTTGGTTTCTTTGCAATTGAGCAGAGATTTTAAGTTTATATGCGGTTTCATAAAAAAATTATACACATATTCGTGCTATGATGTATTATGTTAAAATTGTTTTTTAGTTACAAATTTCGTATCTTTGCCGCACCATTGAGTTATTGAAGTCTGCTAGCTGACGTCTGCTCACATCCCATTTTTCTCAGATATTGGATCCTTTACTTAAAGAGTGCATCGAAGCACACAAAATAACGTAAGTATATGCTATGAGTTTTTCGGTTTGAAAAGTATCATCTGGGTTAAGGTATGTAGTAAACTTGGGAATTTGTTACCCCTTACCGTATCATACTTACGCTCACGCTTATATCCCCAAAAGCATAGTCTGAGGTGCAACTAGTTCACCACGGACCACGGTTCGCTGAGTTTATTTCCGTCCCTTCATGTGATAGGTGGCCTATCGTCATGTCGTCAAATTATTATCCCGAGCAACTTATATTTTTTTTATCCTAGCACTGCAACGTGACTACACTGAGCCTATTGGTGCCTACAGTGCAGTTTAAATATAATGTTGAGAATTATAACAGTCTCCGGGGTGCAGCGGGCGAGTAGCCGGCTGCGAAGCGAGAGGCCGTGGGATCGATTCCCGCACTGAGACAAATGTTTGTGTGATCCACAAAAATTTGTTTCTGGTCTGAGTGTTGTGGCTTGGCAAGTCCCTCGTAGTTCCTGATACCCACGATACAGGTTTACCTAGTGTGGGGTCAGGACTATGTGTGTGACTGTTGGGTGTATTTATTTATTTATGGCCTGATGTTACTGGATATACACTAACGAACTTCGGAACGAGCCACTAGGGCGGGTTTTCACCATGTGTATAGTGATCGCTATCCAGTTAGAAACAAATATGTTTCAGGTTTCTGTCCTCTTTTCATTTTTCAAACATGTAATTTTTACAATGGAAAACTCAAACAAAAGTCGTGATTGCCTAAACTGGAATTTGAACTCATAACCCCACCAAGTATGCAGCCACTAGACCAATGAGGCGATATCCTTACCTTATCATAGGAAAAATATAGAGTTAGTGAGATATCAACCTACTCTACTCTGTCTGCCCTTTCGAAGACATTCGTCAGAATATTATGTTGCAAAATAAAACAGTACATTACCCAAGACTGTTGAATTAAAACATATCTTAAGAAAACAGAAGCGGAATAGGTAATATGGTATCGTAAACATTGAATTACCATGCGGACCGTACATGGGTGGAGCCTACGTCAATAATCCACATAAACACGTGTATTGATTATGTATCGGATATCTTGATTGTGGCTTATGCGTGAGGAATTTTGTATTGAGCGTTTTACATTTGTTTGAGGTATGAGTTATGTCTGCCGCATGGGACTCGGTTGAGCTTGAGAATATTTTCTCGGGATTTAGATAGGGAACTGCTGACTGCCTCGGTGGCGCAGTTGTAATGCGTACGTGTTACGACTGAGGCCAACGCTGAGGTCTCGGGTTCGATCCCCGGGTCGGGCAAAGTGGTATTGGGTTTTTCTATTACGAAATGCTCAGTATCAGCCTGGAGTCTGGAATTTGTGCCCGGTATGGCGATAGGGGGCAACCCTATCACATAAGGGACGGAAATACGCTCGGCGAAATGTGGGTGTACTGGTTACACCTCTGCCTACCCCTTCAGGGATTACAGGCGTGAGTGCGTATTAGATAGGGAAGCAAAGGATAGGGCTCTTGACTTTAGACTAGGTGGAAAATGTTGGTCTAGTATCAAAGACTTTAATGTATACTACTAGACGGGTTGTATAGAAGTAAAATTTCGTCACATAACGCGGGAGTTTGACAGCTCCCAAACAGGGAACGCGATAGGGGTTCTAGTTGAGAGTAAGCGAGATGGTAATATTGAGTTACGGTCAATTGACCATAACTTAGTGGCACAATTTCTATGTACCACGCAGCTTATCTAGTAGTAATACTAAAGTCTTAGTCTAGTATGGAGTACCTAAATAAAAACATCTTGAAGTAGAAATACTAGGTCGTAGGATCCCCGTATATAAGAGGCTGTATTGGTACGTATTAGGTATCACTATTTATCTTTTGTCTATTTATATTGTCTTATTTGTCTATTTCTGCCACAAATTTGCAGTCTGATTATCATCATATTCCAGAATAACTAAGATTGAAGCTAGTTAATTTACAGAGCATTATAGTACTTAATATCTTTTATCTCAGGGTGACGAGCGCAGTGCATTGCCAGGCCGTACTGTGTAACTAGAAGTTACCATCGAGCGAGCGACCTCTGCGTACCGTCATAAAAAAATCAATCAGACGAATAAAAAAATACAGTTTTTTTACACTCGAATTTAAAGGTTATACATTTTTGAGTACTGACAACAAAACAAACTGTAAAACTTATGTTCCACCCACTAAAACATCAGCTAAAGTGTGGATTTATTTTATCACACATTCACATAAAATATGAACTGCTTACAACTACGCGTTGTTACAACCAAGCTCGAAGAAAGGATCCCATCCATCAACAAAGAAAATAGCGATTTCCCGTGCCACAGACAAATGATTGACAGACAAGAAAAAAGTAAAAAAGGAAAAAAAGAATAAAGAAATGATTCCTTATTCAAATTTTCACGGCGTTCGATTTTTTCCTTTGTCGCGGGCGTACGTACCAGTTTTGTTTCCATTTGTAATTTGTCGGTTTGCTCTTTTCAGAAGAAAAACGGTGCGTGCCGCGGAGCGTGAATGTCTTTGGCAAGTTTTTTTTATTGGTTTATTATAGACAATGTAGACGAGCGCTCGACTGATGTCGTGGTAATTGTAAAAAGGCATATATGGGACGCGAGGCCTTATGTAAATTTGACTTGTGACTAAAAAGGAAGAACAAAGAATTTTATTGGATGTAGTCTCTTCGTATTTTTCTGGGTTAAATTGACAGAACTCAATTATAGGTTCTTGACTTTTTTATGTTTATATTTGATGTTTTAGATATGATATATCTGTATTATATTATATCCCGCTGCTGGGCACGGGCCTCTCCTCATAGTGAGAGAGGTCAGACGTTAGTCTCTACGCTAGCCTAATGCGGATTATTAGAATTAAAATACTAATTAAGATTTTAAAAATAAGTTTGCGTTGAATGATTGACCACTAAGACATTAATTGGCAATTCAATTCTTTCGTCTCACTTTCGCATGGACTTAAAGCAGAAACAGCAACAAAGCTGCTAGTATAATCTTGAAAATGATAAATAACACCCAACAATAATACACATAGTCTTCACCCTCCACTAAGATACGAGTCTTATGTCTACGAGATACTTACAGTCTCGCAAGTTGTCGTATTTAAATGTTTAAGAAATAATAAATAATTCAAAAATAATTCGCTTGGATTCGGTCGTCTGGATAACAAGAAAAGCTAAAGGCACGTTTTGAGATACGCGACCGAGACAGTGCGACAGCTACTCATATTAAATTGTATGGAAACGGTGGCGCGTCGCGGTCTCCTGACTCGGTCGCATACCTCAAATAATACTTGTATACAGAGCGGATGTGTCGCTGTCGTGTGTCGCGGTCTCTAGATGGTCTTAGTTGTCTCTTATTCTCGGTCGCGTACCTCAAATCGTCCCTAAGAACTAAACTACGGATGCAGTAAATTTTATAATTTTTAATACGCTTCGGGACTAAGGCTCGCACAAAACAGCCACAAAATATTGTATGTAATTAATAAGTTACTACTTATTTATTGCCAAAATATTAAATTTTTTTCTTTGTCGTACATAAACATAGCATACAGAAGCTCACGCCTTTATCCTCGAAACGGTAAGCTGAGGTGTAACCAATACACCTACATTTCGCCGAACCTATCTCCGTCCCATGCTGTAATAGCCATACCGGGCACAATTCCAGACTCCGGGCTGATACTGAGGATTTCGTAGTTGAAAAAACCCAATATCACTTTTACCAGACTCGGGGATTGAACCTGAGACTTCAGCGTCAGCCTCAGTCGTAACGCGTACGCATTACAGCTGCGCCACCGAGGCAGTATTGTATAAAACATATTTTAAATTAAAGGAAAAATTACTATATAGTATCCACATTACAAACTTACCAATATCAAGAGAACAATTTTATTAATTCTTTAAAGCTCAAGACAACAACCACTATCTATTGAAACACTTTTCAACAAAAACATTTCGAATCAGCTATTGAATCAATAACAAAAGCCACCTTTGAAATTCAAATGAAGTCAAAAGTTTAAACCAATGACCTTGGAACATTTAATTCAACACCCCCGCATCCCCACATAATTTGCGCTTACCGTAAAACTGATTACGGCAAGCAGACGATTTTGTCCCGCTCTAACAATGTAGTCGTCCTTGTCGCTCCCATTCATGAAACGTTTAATTATACCGCGCCGGGATGACGTTATGCGATAGTGAAAGTGGAAAGTTAGATTGGACTCTCCCGGGAACACGGCAGTTGTTCGGAATGTTCAGTGTAACTATGTTAGTAACTTTGTTGTGGTAGTTTTGTTTAGCTGAATTAAAGTGTTAATAGTAATCGAAAGATACTCACAATTTTTAACCGACTTAAAAGGATGTTGTGTTTTCAATTTAGTTTGTTTTTTAAACTTTGATGAATGAGGAATTATAAACGAATTAAATTACATACCTAATCATGTAAAGACCATACCATCGCTTTACCCATTTCTGACGCCAAGCAGCAGTGTGTTAGCACTTGTGTTTTGGTTTATAAGACATTGAAGCCCGTAGAAATTATCAAAATCATATGAGATTTAGTATGCTTTGTCTCGGGGTGACGAGCGTAGTTCAGTACCATGCAGTGCTTTGTAATACAAAGTTTTGGGTGGGGTTACTTCTGTTTGTTTGTTCGGGTGTTGTTTACCATCAGAAAAGTGTTCTCTCTCGTATCGTCATTCAGGCTAATAAAAAAAAACGAATTTTAGGACCAACTACATATTTCTTATCAACACGTTAAAAATAAATAATGAAACCGATCACTTCATTTATAAAAAAACTAAACAAAAAGAAGGCTTCATCTTTGCATAACACCATTATCCATTACTTTACTTACTGGCATTCTCCGTCTGAGTTTTTTAAATATGGAACAAACGCCCGAAGAAATTCTGATAAACTCATTTATTCCGCTCCCCGCCCTTTGTCTTCCGCATCCGGCTTAATTTTAAATGTAGAACACGAGTGTTGAGGCAGGTCGGGGACTAATAGGCCGCCAGCGTAATGAGTCCACGAGGGAAAGGGGGGGAAAGCGGGACGCCGGTGGGGGATGGAATTAAGGAGTGTCAAACAAGGGATTTGTTGATAAATTGGGACACTTGTTGATTTGTATTTGTGAGAAATTAGGGTGAATGAACTTTTTAGCGAGTGTTTTTGCTAATGCAATTTAATGTGTAGTAGGAACGATAAAGAATAATATTTAAGATCAAATAGCAGTGTACTCAGTACTGTTAATTGACAGTTTTTTTGGTCTGTATATGAAGTCACTTTTATAGAAGTCTTTAAAATACAAGTGTCCCTAAACCTCATAGTTTCTAAACAAATTCTATCCTCCTTATTTTGTGCAAAATCTCTGAAATCATTACGTTTTTGTAAATCGCTATTTATTTCCACAGTCAGAGATAAAGTAACTTTAATTATCTTCTTAGAATTCTATTATTACTCAATATGTAAATCAGTATTATTTATGTACCCATTAACGGAGCATAAGGCACTAACTGGCTCTGAGGGTGGAAATAAAAAAACTAAGAAATTACTAATTCACAATTAGAGTTAATTGTGATCGCTGAGTACGGCAGTTATATCAATAAGTATACATATATGCATTTCATAGGGTTTAAATTTGTGAATTTTATTAGCTTGAGCGACGAGACGAGGAAGTCGCTCGCCTGTTGGTAAGCGTAACACCGACTTATAACAAAAGCTACGCCACACAGAACTTTAAATTAAAAAGCACTGCGTGGCACTGGACTGAGCTCGTCACCCCGAGACATAAGTTGTTAAGTGTCTTAATGTAATTTCACTGGCTTCAATGTTCTTCAAACCGGAACATAACAACCTTTAAACTCCACAGAGCACTGAAACAGAACAATAGACAATATGCAACTTTATAGAGTGGGCGCGTTATTGCTACCGATCAGCTGATCAACAAAGCAATAAACTGGATATCTCAATAAACGGGGCTTGAAACAAACCGCATGAAAACCCGTCGCACATCAGGTTGGTAGCGTCGTAATGCTTTACTAGGGCTTGCTTTACTTTAAAGGTTGTCTGGAAGCAATCGCAGTTAGCGACAAGACCGCTATTTGTACTTCGCTATAAATTTTATGGATCTTTTGTTTTTAATTTTCTTTTTTTTAAGATTTACATTAAAGAGTTTATAAATACTAAAATATCGTACTGGCCGCATAGCAAACCTCAATATTAGACGTAATTTAAATAGTCTTGCTTTTTAAAAATTTATTTTTATATTAAGTTTTTTCTGGGACAAGGCACGTTTTCTTTAGTTTTGAGAAATTGGTATTAAAATCTGTTCAGTAGTTTTTATCGAACAAATTAACAGATTTATCCGTTTTATTATATGTAATATGTATAGGTAGATACTGGCTGGGCCTGAAATACGAATGACTTAGCCTCAAAGATAGGGTTTTTTCATCGAACTTCTATTCTTGCATAGATTGCATCTGACCTCAACAATTGATAAGTGACGTTTCGATGCCAACCTGTCTTATAATGAAATTATTTGCTTCACTGCTGGATACAGACCTCTCACACTACAACAGACTATTGGCCTTTAGTGTACCACATAAACAATTGATAGATCAATCTTTCTTACCGAAGCAAAATTACAGTGAATGTTCTGAAGAGTTGTTTGACCTTATCCCATCCTCACCTTTCCTTAATAGAACTACGCGTGCCGGCTTACGGAACCATAGCTTCGTGGTCTCTTCCATCTCGGCTAGAACTAAAAAGTTCGCAAAATCTTACTTCTGCCGAACCATCAAGCTGTGGAATAGTTTACCGACACACGTGTTCCCTCCTTCCTATAATATGGGGTCCTTTAAACGGAATTTAAAGAAGCAATTAGGCAGGCCGGCATAATTTTGGCGACCTACGATAGACACATCGTCTGTCGTTGGTCGACAGTATTCTTGGATTGCGCTGCACCTACCATCAGGTGTAGCGTAGTCACTTTGCCGTGCAAGGGTAAAAAATACGCTTAATGTTACTTTATGCAGACACCATAAAGCGCTGGTGTTACTTATTAGAGGGAGACATGAGAGCCAATTGTTTCACTCCGGCGGACGCTCAATATTGGGCGAATTGTAGACGTCTTAATAGAAAGATGAATCCTGGCATTAAGCCGGGATAGCGTCAGATAGGAAGAAAGCTAACATATGCTATAGTTTAATATGCGCTGGTATTTAAAACCATTCGCGAGCCGAGCTTTACAATAGGTTAAAATTTTTGTTTTATTAATATTTTATGGAACCAGTTACTCTAAATGTGTGTGCTTTAGTTTGAAAAGATGTAGAGTTACGACCAACCTTTATGTTTGATGTAAACGGCAATATGTACTTTATATGATCAGTACTACGTTAAAGCGTACATGCTTCGAAAATCTTCGATTTATACGAATAATTACGAATATTCCACAGTCCGGCCTGCCGCGCCTGTTCAACTCAAAAGAAAATTAAATTTATGACTGGAAAAACTGCACTCGTGACCCCGCAACAAAATACACAGTTCTTAGCTTTAGTACGCTTTCACTAGACCAATAAAGCGATTATTAGATTTTTTTATCTGATCGGTTCTAGATATTGGGAATAAATAATTTGCGTTAGGTACAGACAATTTCATAGAGAATTCTGATAAGTATGTTATATAGATTTTTTACCTATTCTATAGTTTTATGCATACATACATACGCACTCATACTTGTAATCCCTGAAGGGGTAGGCAGAGTTGTAACCAGTACACCTACATTTCGCCCAGCATATTTCCGTCCCACGATGTGATAGGGGACGATCCAATCACCATACCGGCCGGGCACAGTTCCAGACTCCAGGCTGATACTGAGAATTTCGAAATAGAAAAACCCAATATCACTTTTACCCGACCCGGGGATCGAACCCGAGTCCTCAACGTCAGCCTTAGTCGTAACGCGTACGCATTACAACTGCGTCACCGAGGCAGTCAATTTATATTATAAATAATATTACTTCAAGGGATATATGTTTAAGATAACGTTCATTTTTGGTAGAGAAATATCTGTAAGACAGTGACCTTATCTGAGCGACGAGAATTATTCACGTCTACCACGGGAATAAGAATGTTTGTGTTGTAGACAAAACGAAAAATAGGAAAATTTATAGAAATCTTTATGAAATTGGTAGACGCTTGAGAATTGTATCACAATTATTCCGTCATTATTGTTTTACCTCATATAACTTTGTAAGCATGATTACTTTAGAGAAAATAGGAAAATGGGCCAAGGACGTTTAATCAATGATTGCAATATATCATTACCGCATTTAAATAAAAAAAAATCTGGATCGATGCTTAATATATTTTTACCGGTATAAAATCCTAAAATACCATTAAATTTTCTCATTTCATAAAATACTATATTTCAGTCATAATCCAAATTGACATGGATATATCTAAAACTGACATGTTTTTGTGGATTCAAAGACACGCTAGTTTTACCTCAAAAGACACGTCGCATAAATACCTAATACAAACATTGCCTACAGCGTAGGTACTTGGTAAATCCTTCACAGCGAAACGAGATGGGACAGGGAGGCATCATTCCCGGTAGGGGGAGGGGGGTAGGACCCCCTTCCCCCCCGTCTACCTACAGAATGTCTCCACATTCGTGAGGCCCCTTTGTAGAAGGGTTACCTTGGATGCGGAATAGAAAATAGTACATAATAAAAATTCAAAATATATTCTTCGGAGGCACCAATTTCAGCGAATACCCGAAGGGTATGCGAATGTTACTCGTTTCTTTAGATTATTCGCTTTTTACTGTAGGTAATGTGAGCGCGTATTGTGTTTTGAACTGGGGATACACGTGAGTATGTTCACACTGATGCCTTATAGGATATTTGAATTAATTATTTTTTATTTTATTTTTATTTTTATTTTAATAAAGGCACAATACAGAATACAACCACAAACGAATTAATAAAATACATCAGTTAATAGGCTTACAGCTAGATTGCATTCAAAAGATGTACCCTAATCATGGTTATTGTACATATACGTGTGAGATCTAAGTTATATTAATAAAATTAATTATTAAACTACTTACTGTTCAAGGAACCGGATCTTAGGTACATAGAACTACCGAATACTTTGAAGATCGAGATAGAGCTACAAGGATATATACTATGAATTAGTTCATAGTTGAACAATAATTGGACGTAGTGACACAAAAAGGATCCAACCAACAGTAGGTTCAGATGGAGATGTTGATTATATTTTGCTAAATTCGTTAATTTAAATTGATTTTCATACAGTATTTTTTTTTTGCAAAATGGAATACTTACATGGAAAATATATCATATGATTTTTAAGCATGAAATTTGTTGATATTAAGGAATTTGGCGAAACAAAATCAGTATCTCAATTTGCTCTAGCTGTTGGTTGGATTGTTTTTGCGTAACTACGTCCAATTGTAATTGCATACACCTTGAAGAAAATTTCAGATCATCGAGTCAAGCGTCAAACACTGGTATCAGTGAGACTCTCGTCAACACCAAACTATATTTTAGCTTGACAGCTGCTGACGTCATGCGTTTGTCGCAGCCATCGTATCCGCCCATGTTTGACGCTTGAAGCGATCATCGAAAGTTAGCCTTAAAGACACTTAACAACAATCATCATTAATTGTACTCATTATTGTATGTGTGTACATTCTTTAAGACTTATTTTTTCTGAATAAGTGGAAATATAAGTAATAAAAAGATCTGACGTGTCGCTTTAAACAAGAGTCTTAAATCAACTCGATTGAAAGTCTGTTCAGATGGGTCAAATCGCATGAAATTTGACAGTTGATCAAATAAAATCGAAGCAGTTATAACAAACATTTTAATTTCTTTTTGTGTATCAAGTTTGATACCGTTGGTCTGTCTATGACATTGTGGCTCCTAAACGGGTGGGCAAATTTCAACGCGGTTTTTAATTGCCTTCTACATTACCTTATTAGAATTATTAATGAAAGAGGTCCAATTTTATCAACCACAGCTAATTAGGAAAAACAAGTATGTACCTACAGAAATATTTTATTAATTGGATAATATTTGCATTTACATTTGGTCTACACTGCCATAGGTTATTTGAATTAGCTATTTAATCATTTGAAAAACCTTATATCTTATACGACATGGTTTCCACATAGGTAAGGCAGTAAGTTGTTATTAATTCTAATATTATAAGTGGGATAGTTTAGATGATTGTTAATTAATCAATTAATCACGCCCTAAAGGGTGAACGGATTTCGATGAAATTTCGTACAAAGATAGTCCATGGCCTTGATTATGATAAAATATCATTTTTGTCTCAAAAAAGAAATTCGCGCAGGCCAAATCACGAGCAAAAGCTACCATTATACGACGTATATCCCCAAAGGTAAAACGGTATTTTGTAGTTTTTTTTTTATAGTATAGGCTGGCAAACGAGCAAGTGGGTCACCTGATGGTAAGCGATCTCCACCGCCCATGTAAGCCCACAATACAAAAGAATTATGGGCGCGTTGCCGACCTGGAAAGAGATAATAAGGGATTGGGAAGGGGAGGGGGATACGGGCCTCCGGATATCTCATTCACCGTACGAAACGCAGCAGCAAGCTGCTACTTTACGCCGGTTTTCTGTGAGACAGTGGTAACGACCCGGACGAGCCGGCCCATTCATGCTGTAGACAAAATTGTCTACAGCGTGGCTCTACCACTCGTACTCAGTTAATATTAAATCATTGAAAATTAATACATATAAGGGTAACATTTATGCACTTAGTCCTAACCCGCGTGGCGTCAATGACGCTGCGTTACTGACGTCCGTGACGCGACCATTGGAAGTCTACCAACAAACTTTGCAAAAATCTTCTCCTGTAACACGCAGTACAATGAGTTAACCACAACAAACAAGATACAACAATCTCAACTCAGACATCAAATAAATAATTTCCCGGGCCATTAAATTTACATCAAATTTAACGTGTCCCGTATAAAATAGAATAAGAGTTGGGCCTGATCGAACACCGTCGTGTCAGGTACCGGCTCACAGAAGAAAAATTCCATTTCCACAAACGAAAAATCCATCCAATACAATATATCACACTGTAAGCCCGTTAGGTGGGACAGAGAGGGCGATACGTGTGCGAAAGAGATGCTGGAATCAAATGTCCCTGCGAAATGGAACGTAAGAAGATTGAATAGAAGTCACACTAATACTCCGAGTTACCTTTACGCACACACGTGTAATTGTAACATGCATAATGTTAAGGACAAGGTTTTCTTTTATCTATAACTAATTCGGATTTTACGTTCCTTCTATATTCATATTATGTAATTTTCAGTGATGATCACTTACTATCAAATAGCCCACCGGAGTGCCGCACCACTGCTTCTTCTTACAAGTGCCTTTCACTCGCAGTGAGATCGGCGCGACATGTTTTTAACACATGTTACAGAAAGATTTGGCTTGTAGTTTTTATCACCACCGTTGACGCTTGACGTCAATCCCTCTGGGGAGAAAACACTCAGACCCGAAACAAAGTCTCCGTCCGGAATTCGAACATGTAGCCTCTCGCTTCACAGACGGCTACTCGCCCACGGAGGTTGTCACCCCTTCCCCTCTTCCGTAAAAATGCAAATATTAAGATTTGTCATCAACGGTACAATTACTCGTAGTTCGAAGCAGCACGACATTGCAGTCGAACTTAGATTAAACCGTTGCTTGATGTAGACCCATAAGTTTCTAACCCTAAGAATAACTAGAGAAATAGATATATAATTGCTTTTTACTCTGTAGTTAATGCCTTGTGCTGAAATGTTTGTAAAATTAACTTATAACACACTAACGCCCGGTTTCTGAAAGGCTGATCAAATCAACATACATCTAACAGAACTTTGATTTGACACCACTGTCAAATCAATTCCAGTTGCTGAAACGTTATTTAGTCAAAAATTTAATAATATCTGTTGTCTCTCTAATAGCGTTTGACATTTTTTATATTAATTTGAAAGTTATCTTAAGTAGCATGTGTGTCAAACCAAAGTTTTGACTACAATTTTAGTAACTCAATTTCGACGTGACAGGTGATTAGTTAATTTTTACATTGATCAGCCTTTCAGAAACCGAGCGAAGCAGTACATTGTATAAACGAGACCACGCTATTTGTTACATACCTACAATTTCCTTAACAGTGTATCATTTCTCATTTATATAAGTCACGCTACATTTACAACCAATACCAACACGATTGCATAAACGGAACTAAAAATCCAATCGATTTTATTACACATTGCCTTAACATCACGAATATCGATGTGTGCGCCTGCCGCCTAAGTACAGTAGCGCACGCGAAAATACAGATCAGCCGTAAAGAAATCACGCACACACGCGCAACGAAAGGCTTAGGTCACGCACACACGTACACATACACATATACGACAATCTTGTTTGAATACGTGTGTGCGTGCGATACAGCACCCGGGGGTGCAACACATGTGTTATTTATTTTTCCGGCGATTGTTATGTGGCCAGTATTTTGTTAGAAATTTTGAATTCCGAAGAGACTGGCTGTTTATTTAGATTGCCAGAGAAGAAAATATAAGATTGGTAAGGCTCTACGTATAGATTTAAAACATTGGCTCTACATTATCTATGCTTCTAGAATCGCTACTTTAGACTGTATTGTAACATGTTGTATTGTATTTCCCGTAACGAAAATTTTATAAATTATTATTAGAACAAATTAACACGTTTGTTACTTAGAATAAAGGTGACGTCGGAATCAAATGACAATTATAAAATACGGATTTGCCATCGGATTCGCACAGTTGTGATCCATTCAATATTCAAATAAAGTTATTTAATTGGAATATAAATGTTAATTTAATTATTACGTACTGAGTGGTAAGCTCCTTGATGCGAGAGATCGTCTGGGTAAGCATCACCACTTCGTCTGATTCTACTGCTAAACAGCGGCGTGTAAGCCCTGTTGGATTCCGGTTCGAAGAACGTTAAAGTCAATAAAACTACTGGGCATAATGAGACTTAACCTCTAATGTATTGAATGATGAGCGGAGTGCAGTTGAAAAATGGTAAAATCTTAATTTTTTTATTAGCTTTAATGACGAGACAAGCAAATCGCTCGCCTGATGGTAAGCGCTACGCCTGCAACAAAAGCAACACCACACAGACCTTTGAATTACAAAGCACTGCACGGCACAGGATTGCGCTCGTCGCCCCGAGACATAAGATGTTAGTCTCATAATACCCAGTAATTTCACTGGTTTCAATGTACACAAACACTGCAGCTTGGTGGTAGAAATAGACAAAGCGGTGGCACCCACCCAGACGAACTCTCGATTACGAGAGTCCTACCACCTTTGTATTTTCAAATACTGAAGTGAAACTCAACATGTCTTGCTTCCTATATAAATGTCGTCATGTATAAAACTTATATATTCCAATATCCGTTACCTATCAACAGATCGATAGTACATAGAGATATGCCACATGTGGACGGTAATATGTTTTTATGTACGCCCGCACGGAACTCTGGTTAACGCAAACGCAAACGTTTGAGTGTTCCGACTGTACTTGTGCTTCGTTTACAGAGACACGATAGTAAGTGGAGTCAGTGACTTGGCAAGTAAATGCCAAGTTTCAGCATTATTTTTATATTTACAATAAATATTAAGATTCTGATAGTTATTATACTTATTAACACTAAGTCTTTCATCTAAATAATTACAGTAAACATAATAGATCGGGATCTTACTATGATTAAACTAACAGCAGGAGGCGAAAAAATTAGAAAACCATAACTGATCATTAAATAGATTCTAAACTATACAGTTTTTAATCTTTTATCAGTAATATTATATAAATTTTATGTTAGAAGGGACGTATCACTAATACTGTAAAAACTGCTAGGTATTGTATTATCCTGTAAGATGGAAAGAATATGCTAATTTCAACTATCCAAACATTTTTTAATCCTTTTAACTATTACGGGGTTATTGGGTAGAAATCATATAATTTTTAATCTTACTAGGACATTAGTCCCTTGTCATACCCAGCACACTTTTCGAATGCAACTAAAAGTAAGTATGAATACAACAGGAAAGAATCCACCCATCAAACATAACTTGTAGCTATATGTTCGTTTTGAGTTTATCTAAGAATATTATTATGTAACGTTATCCAAAAAAACATTCACACTTTTAATATTGTTAGTGTTTTGCAATTCCTCTTCTTTTATCATCCATAACAGTTACGAGACACGGCCACAAAATCTCCAGTCTAACTCCAATTAGCCAGGATTGACAGTAGTATGCATATTTCGACACCGAGCATTGAGGATCAGCGAGTTTTTATCTCGGAAAAAAATTAAACAAATATAAACACACGCAATAACTCTTGAAAACCAACCGTCCCACTTGCCTTTCCACTCACCACTGACGTGCAAGCGACTCGCCACCTACAAACCTTCTTAGATTTAGCCGTGTATGCCTAGTACGCATTCATGTGATATGGATATTAGGAGCATTATACTTCATGATTTGTGACTCGCTCGAGATTTGTAAGCAGGCGATTTTATTATATAAAACTACATAACCACGCCATTATAGCCTTTAATATTAGCTCTTAAAGATCAAAATAGCGTAGTGTTTATGTGTGATTAGCATCGAAGAATTAAAAGGTAACTCGTTAAACGTTCTACGGTAAAATCGCGGCAAAAAATTATGCTTGATTTATAACATTGTCAACACGCATTAGTGCTATATATTTTCTTGTTATACTAATGAATCTGTTCAATATTTTCTGATATGTAAATAGTCTCAATTTTTTTATTAGCTTGAGTGAGGAAACGAGCTGGTCGCTCGCCTACGCCTAATGGTATGCGCCACGCCCGCCCTTATATAGAAACAACACCACACAGAACTTTGAATCTAACCATACATTTTACCTCAAACAAAATAATCTGTATTGCCAACGCAAAGTATTGTTAATCAAAATTTCCCAAATCAAAGGAATTGTTCCCTAATACCTAGGTGCTATAGAGCACTGAACAAAGTCGATATCAGAAATCGTCTGGACAGGATGTCCGATCGACGAATATCCCCTAATACACATATTTACACGGTATTTCGGCGCCTTTGTAACTTGTTTGATATGTACAAACAAGGGTTCCGCAGGCGGACTCGCGATTACCTAATCTGTGGATGTATTTTGAAAGGAGTGTATATACCAAATACTTTAATGTATACTACTAGACAGGCTGTTTGGAAGTAAACTTGCGTCACATAACGCGGGAGTTTGTCAGCTCACCGACAGGGAGCGCGATAGGGGTTCTAGTTGAGAGTAAGAGAGATGGTAATGAATAATTGAGTTATGGTCAATTGACCGCAACTAAGTGGTACAATTTCTATATACCGCGCAGCTTGTCTAGTAGTATACATTAAAGTTTTTGGTATATACGTGTATATTTTAAAAGATAGGCAAAGTTAGGCGTCTGTTACAAAGCCGGAATATCGGTCAGGATGCAGAAAACCCGGCATCGAATACAATTAATTTTATCATACCTCACATGCATATTAGGTTCTTTTTTACTATCTTGAGTGACGAAACGAGCAGGACGCTCGCCTGATGGTAAGCGCTACACCTGCCCATAAACAGAAGCAACACCAACCATAACTTTGAAGTACAAAGCACTGCGTATCACTGGACTACGCTCGTAGGAAACCTGCATACCTGAAAAGTTCTCCATAAAAATTTCGAAGGTATGTGAAGTCTGCCAACCTGCATTAGGTCAGCGTGGTGGACAAATCCTAAACCCTCTCCTTAAGTAGAGGAGGCCTGTGCCCAGCAGTGGGACGTGTATAATACAGAACTAGTTTTATTATTATAATTATTACGTAATTCTAGTATTAAGCAATAAATGTCATAGCTGGCTAGTACCTGACATTGAGCTATTATTTTGCTGATTATATTAACACTTTTTCATTGTCTAGGTTTAACCAAATCATAATTATGTAATTAAGTTGACTATTGCCAAAACAAAACAACTAATGCCAAAAATATATATTATATTCATGGATTCCAAAAAAAAAACACATTCGCACTCTTTCAAACAAACAAACTGAATGCGGTAACGAGCGCAAAAACCTAGTCACTAATTTAAATTTAGTGTTAATTCAAACAATGATGATTTTGTCCGACTCTTGTTCATCCAAATGTTAGATTAGTTACGGTCTTGCACACGTAAGTAAAATAATAATAAACACGACACAACACAACTAAGACACGGTAATGGTGCGATCTCAAACACGACGCTGTAATGATTCACAAAGCTGAAACGTGGACACAGCGGTGGTACCGACCCAGACGGCCTCTCGCATACGAGGGACCTACCACATAGTAAAATACCTAAATGTTTATGTCATTTCTCTAAAGTTTAAATGTAAACAATTGTTGGTAGACCCTTCCCTCCTTCCACTTGCTCTTATCCCACTCGCAGTGGGGTCGGCGCAACATGCTTTTTAACACATCATACTAATTTTGTAAATGTGAATGTAAGTTTGTTTGTTACGCTTTCACGCGAAAACTACTTAACCGATCATCATGAAACTTTGTACACATATTCTTGGAGATATAAGAAGTAACATAGGATTCTTTTAAGGAAAAAAATTATCTGTTTGTTACGCTTTCACGCCCAAATCACTGAACCGATTTTGATGGATTTTGATGTAGAGATAGATCGGACCTTGGAAATGGTTATAGGCTATGTTTTATTTCGGAAAAGTCTTGTCACGCGGGTGGAACCGCGAGCAAAAGCTAGTGTTACATAAAGATTTGGCTTGTAGCCGCCTGCCTGACATCAACCCCTCTGAAATCAATCAGACCCGAAACATATATTTGTGGATCACACAAACATTTATCTCGGTGCGGGAATCAAACCCGCGGCCTTTCGTTCACAGCCGGCTACTCGCCCACTGCGCTACTGAGTCTATCAACTGTTGGTAGACCAAATGAAATAAAATAAACGGAAGCAAACCGCCATAGTGTTCATTGCTCAATCGTACACAACAGTGTCGGAGAAATTAGAAGTGATTTCAAATATAATCATAGAAACCAGTCCCTTGCGATTACCGGAAACTGCAGTTTGCTGCGGTCGCATACGGAACCGCACCCTTATTGCAACTCACATATAATTTTGGTAATACATGCATAATAACTAAGCGGTAAAGGTCGTTGCACTGGCAATGAAATTTTAAAAAACCTGCACTACCTACATGGAAATATATATGATGTACTCAGTGGTGCAGCCAGCCGTGAAACGGATCACAAATTATGTTTATTCTAGAAAATAAATACAAAAAGTGTACTTAGAACATTTCAAATCCATACATACAAGACTGCCTCGTTGGCGCAGTTGTAATGCATAAGCGGTACGACTGCTGTGCTGAGGTCTCTGGTTCGATCCCCGGGTCGGGAGTGATATTAAGTTTTTCTATCAAGATATGCTTAATTTCAACCCGGAGTCTCGGGGTGATGAACGCATTCCAGTGTCTTGCAGTGCTTTATAATTTAAAGATCTGTGTTTCGCGGTGTTTATGGTCAGACGTGGCGCTTATTATCAGGCGAGCGACCTGCTCGTTTCGTCATTAAAGCTAATAAAAAAAGAAACCCAAGAAAGATTCAAACCGCGCCGCCGCTGCTGCGAGCAAAAATGTCGTTAGTCAATCATGCCTTAACTGCTGAACGGTTTTTGGATATGATTTGGCACACTTGTAGACCATGACTTGATTTAGGATAACGTGAATGAAGGCGGACAGAGCCGCGAGCACAAGCTAGTAACTAATATGTGATACTAGCATTTGTTCGCAGCTCCGCCCGCATGAACTACCTTTTCCGGAATAAAAAGAAGCCTATATCCAATCCTAGTTATGATCTACCTGTTTGCCAAAATTATTCAGAAGTTACGGTGCAGCGTGAGGGACTAACAAACATCCAAACTCACAAACTTTCACATTTATAATAGTAGTAGGTGGGATTGCTTTTCACTCCACTTAGTACAAGTCATAGTCAAATTTGCTAAAAGAAAAAATATCAATACACCATTATTTTTTCCATCGACAAAAACGTCTTATACAATCCATTAGTAAATGGAAACATTTAACAATTGATAAAGGGGATGTAGAGATTCACGAGGGTAGAGTTAAGTAGAGTCCAAATCACACTGACTGCATCACGTCGTTGCCAAAGCTTAAAGAGATTTATTTTTACGGCATCGTGGCTAGTAGACTAACCGCCAGACTTTTATGAAAAAATTAAATGAAATCTACCAACTTTACAAATATTTTCATTGTTACGACTTGTGAATTACATCTATGTCTTTTTATATAGTATAGGCTGACAAACGAGCAAGTGGGTCCCCTTATGGTAAGTGATCTCCACCGCTCATTGAGTGGTAGAGCCACGCTGTAGACACTTTTGTCTACAGCATGAATGGGCCGGCTCGTCCGGGTCGTTACCACTGTCTCACAGAAAACCGACGTAAAGTAGTAGCTTTCTGCTGCATTTCGTGCAGTGAGTGAGATATCCGGAGGCCTAAATCCCCCACCCCTTCCCAATCCCTTAACCATCCCTTTCCTTTAAGGTCGGCAACGCGCACATAATTCTTTAGGTATTGTGGGCGTAAATAGGCGGTGGAGATCGCTTACCATCAGGTGACCCACTTCCTCGTTTCCGACCTATGACATAAATAAAACACCACCCACCGTACACATGGTGAATGCCATCATAGTATGTCTCATTACGGTTGACATTATATTTAGACTGCACCTACTTAATATCAGGTCGAGTTTAGCTACTTTACTGTATTAGAATAAAATAATATTCAATCCAGTGAAATTACTAGGCATTATGAGACTTAACATTATGTCTTTCGTGTAAAGCGGTGACCAATGCCATACAGTACTTAGTAATTCAACTTTTTGGGTAGTGTTGCTTTTATTGTTGAGCAGGCGATTACCATTAAGCGAGCAATGTGCTCGTCGCATCAATCAGGTAAATTAAAAAAAAAAAAAGTTATAAAGTACTCTCTCGCCAGTAAAGTAAAGAGTGGTAGAAACCGATTAGTCATAAAGAGGTAGAGGGCAATCCACTCAAAACATTTCGTCGGTGCCAAAACCGTAAACAAATCCGCGTGATATACTAGTTAATGTACGGCACAGCGAACCGAAACTAACGACTTTTGGCAACAGAATGTAATACGGGAACTGTGCAATTTCATATAAATATCGTTCAGTGCTGCTAAATGTTTTATTGTTTGAGTATTTATTATTACCAAGAAATGTGTTTCGTGAAAATAAATATATCCAACAGTCACACACGTAAGATACGTGTCTTATGTCGTGGGCATCAGGAACTACGAGAGACTTTCGGTCTCACAACCTGACCAGAAACAAATATTTGTGGATCACACAAATGTTTGTCCCGGTTTTGTTTTGTTGCGAGAATAATGGCAGGCAAATGGCAGTATCATCACAACAGTAGTATATTATATATGTATGTATATGTATATACATATAAATATATATTTATATATATTATTAATTGTTTATATGTATATTATTTATTATTGTATGTATTTATGTACCTATATATGAATATTATATGTATCGTGTATGTAGCTTCTCTTTCTGTAAATTTATATATCCTTATATTGTTTTATTTTAATGTATTAGTACCTTTATTGAATATTGTTGTCTTTTTCTCTAACTTGGATCATTATTTTTGCACCTACCTTCTTCTATCTCTGCACCACCTTAGGTTGACTGGCAGAGAATGCCTCCGGCATTAAATCCGCCTTTACATGACTTGTATGAAGTGTAAATAAATAAATAAATAGAACCCGCGGCCTCTCGTTTAGCAGCCGGTTACTCGCCCGCCGCCGTCACAGAGGCTGTCAAATGCATGAAAGTTATCCTATCTTTGGGTATACGTCGTTATTGCCGATACTTCAATTAACTTTAATTATAAATAAGCAAATATTTCTGAATTCGATAGAGTTAATAAAGATTTACAGTTGATTTTTATTGTGATCTTATATTTAGGAGATTAGTCACAATTATAATGAATTTAAAAGCGTAAAATAGTAAAGAATGTGGCGTATTCAGAACCTCCTTTTTGGAACTCGGTTAAACGTAGAAACACATACATTTTTTAATCAACGATTTTGTTTATAAAAGTAAGAGGTAAAGTGCACCTGTCGCGGACGCCCTAGGGGCTCAGGTTGTACGATAATTTTACCTCAATTTCCATTTAAAGTATTACCCGTAATATGTCTATCTATCTGTCCACTATAAGGGCCTCCTGTCCATCTCAAAAGTCACTAGCGAAGTAACTACACAGCGCCCTGACATTTAATACTATTGTATTTTATTATCTACGACAAATGTCGATAAATGTGTTATCGAAACATCTGTTACTTAACGGCTATTCGTTTCTAAGTTCAAATTAGTTAGCATTAAAATACAAAGTTTTACACTCCGATTAAAATATTTTATTAATGAAAGATTTTTTGTCGATACTTAGCGGATAGCTAAGATGCCATTGATTCATTAGCTCGCCCAACAAGGTATCCCGCATGTTGCCGCAAGAATGCAACAGTAAATAAACAATAAAAGCAATACAATTATAAATTATACGGACAATGGCAAAAACGGCCGCACAGTGTGCGCTGCTTATTCTTTAGATAAATGCTTGGCCGTAATTGGTGCCGCCACCCTGCTATTGGCGAAGTCTTAGAAAACTATTGAATCGTTTTATTTGTCATTGTATTGTAATGGTTACGAAATATAGGTAAAGGGTTGCGAAGAGACGTTTCAAAGCAATCATAACGTAGATTTGTTAATTTTTAGTCGTCTTATTTCGAGGGTTTTATCCATATTTTGTGTATTTATAATTCGACAGGTTTTCTTTGATATGATAGATGTTATGATACTATGTTCTTTATATGGCTTATTATATTTATTAAGACTGCCTCGGTGGCGCAGTTGTAATGCGTATGCGTTAAGATTAGCCTAACGCTGAGGTCCCGGGTTCGATCCCCGGTCGGTATAGGGTTTTTCTATTACGAAATGCTGAGTATCAGCCCGGAGTCTGGAATTTGTGCTTATGTTATGGCGACAGGCTCGCCCCCTATCAAATTAAGGGACGGAGATACGCTCGGCAAAATGTGGGTGTGCTGGTTACACCTCTGCCTACCCCTACGAGGATTACAGGCGTGAGTGCGTATGTATATTTAAACAAGCTTCTTATGATCGCGTCAAGAATAGATGCCAAAGTCAGTGACACCGTCATACCGAAGGCGCTAGTGACGCCGTGCTTTTATGACTCTACTGTAGAATGGTCTCCCTTCTCCGCAAACGCGGCTTAACTGGATCATTGTTTTACGTGAGTGATAGCAATCAATAAGTAGCGACGCGATTTCATGTATGACACACCGTAAAACTAATTGATGTGACAACCTAGGCCACGTGTAGGCATAGCTACAGCAGTTGTAAGAAATAATCGTAACTTTCAAACTTCTTTTTATTCTGTGTGATTTTTCTATGCACAAACAAGCTAACTGATAACCTGACATTTTAATCTAAATAACTCAAACCAAAGATAACTTACGGAATCTCCAGTTAACATTATGGACTCGACATTACCTCGAAAAGGAATAAAATGCACATAAACGGTTACATTTGGAGCGGCATCTCGTTACCGTATCCATCTAATTAAATGATCACTGTATATGTCAGAAACCGGTCGATAAAATACAAAGTTGCTTTTTCTATATTGCAGACACAGACATAGAATCAAAATACACGACGCATGTGCTTCATATTCTTACGAAATGATATTCAAGATACCTACAGCTGTTCTTTTCAGACCAGTGGCTATTACTGACGCACAGACGTTGTTAAAACAGTTCTAATGTACTTAATTATTTATTTATCGTGTTAATGAGCCCGTCGTCTAATTGCAAAATAAACGTTTTGATGTAAAAGCTAAGAATATTTTTTGTGTCTCCTTTGATATCATATGACATTATGAGAAATACCTTTAACAACTTTTGAAGTGATTTTGGAATACTATTATGAAGATAGGTAGAAGTGGAAGCGCTTAAGTAGGAAGGTGAACCTTGATACTAAGCCCGGAAAAAAAGTCAGACCGAAGAAAGAAAGTGGGTACGGATCACTCGGTAGGCAAGTCTCACTCGCACTTAATGTTCCTTATTCAAATAATATACTGATCAGTCACATCCCACATCAAAAAGATCTCAACCCACAACAATGTGATGACAATGTTGGTGGAAGGTGTGAGAAATCGTTTTAATTCGGTATACCTCTTCGAAGATGCAAGCATGACGGTGTTAGAAGCGAACTTACGTTTATCGAAAATGTATTATCGTGCAATTGATTTACAATTTAAACGTTTAAATGAAAATAGCACTGTCGAACACTGGCCTTTAATAAACACACCACAAATCCTTGTCAAAGAACACCTACCGAAGATGATTCGCGAGGCTATTGAAGTTAAAAAAACTCCCAAATTTCAATAGAGAAGATGATTGGAAGCTTGCACAAGCCTGGGATCCAATTATACATTTCATGAAATCGAAACCCAAAAGACCAACTGCCAGAACTCGAGACACCGTGAGCTCTTTCTGCGTAGACCGAACTAGTGTCAACTAACATTTTAAAAATAAATTTATAAATTTAAAATGAAGGTAGGAAATGTAACATTAACTTTTCGAGACGACCTACACCTCAGTCTCTCCCGTGTCCACGAAGGCAGAAAAGCTTTCGAAGCGTCGGGACTAAAATAAAATAAAATTTAACCGCGATATAATTCGTATAAACTAGTTTTATTTCACTGGCTTTTAACATACGCGTTTAACACTTAACCCTCAAATGCCACATCAAAAAACCTTGTAAACCAAAAACACCCCGAGTCACTTTCACCAACCTCACTAATCGAAGTAAAACTACGTCTTCACGCCACCTGAGATTTTAACAATGGGATGTTTCGTTTTTTGTTCATTGTCAACCCTTTCGGTACAGGAAGTTTTGTGGGTCGCAACACCTGCTTAGAAAGTGAATCTTTAGGGTCGCTATTGAAAGCTTTGCTTGAAGACAATTATTTGTGTGTGAAATTATTGTGGGAATGCTGGCGTGTTGAGGATGTGTTTGTAAGTAAAATATGATTTATTTTGGTAGTTGTGTTTGTTATTTCTTAAATGAGTAGTTAAAAAATAATAAAGGGCATAGTCTTCTCATAAGCAACGATGTCTCAGCGGGGAGTGGTACAGAATCCTGTCTGACTTATTGAAGTTACGTGTATATTCATTGTTAATTATTATAGAATTTTATCGCTTTAACATTAAGGGAAACGCATACCTATAAATTTATCATAAGAATTTCAATGAATGAAGTCTACCAATCCGCGTCAGTCCAATGTATACTATAAGTGCGTCTACACCGTGACATTTCGCCGCGCTGAGAGGCGTGACTGTCACGGTTGTCGCAACGCACTGTGTCATTTTGCAGTGACTTAAAACGAAAAATGGCAAAGCCTCAAATGACATGTTATTTGAAGTCGTATACAATATATATATGGATATACGATATTTGACAACCATATATAGCACTACACAGGTAACTACAGGTATAAAACATTTCACAACCGTCCACACTTGAGTGTTTGTCACAGTCACTGCGATGCGGCGAAATGTCACAAATGGAGACGTACTTTAAGCCCAATTACTAAAGGAAGCCCTAGCTCCGCTGTGGGACAGTGTATATACAAGGATAAAAAAAAATCTTCTCGTACTCAGTTATTGAAAAGCCGTTACAAAGGAAATATAAATAATCATACTCATGCATACGTCTAACCAACCATAACGTTTTCTAACGTTATATTCTTTGCAATACTTAGCAATTTCCAAGTAGAGTTTTGCTTTACCGCTACATTTCTATAAATATATCTATCAATGCAAATATATTCATTCTGATATGTAAACTGGAAAGTACGGCGTAAAAACTCACAAACATACGTTTTTAATGTAAATCGACTATATATTAAGTGGAATGTTATTTACAAGTGGAACAGACTATTGCATGCAAATTCTTCGCTTAGTAATAGCTTCGTAAATGACTGGATCATGATTGCATAGAGTTTACAATACAATGTTGCACTGGGTACAATAATAATCCAAATTATACCATACAATCGTTTGAAATTTCCTAAGTTTTGGTTCAATTTTAAAATCTACTGACGGCAAAAAAAAAACAAAAATAGAAGCGTCGAATTAAGAACCTATAGAAATAATCTATACGATATGAGGTTCACTAGGCCGAACGTACCTCAAACAGCTAGATGTAGCTTACCTACTTCCTAAGTGAGATGTATGATGCAGCACCACACAAAACTTTGTCTAACATAGTAATTTATAACATTACACAGTGCTCGTCACCCCGAAACTTAAGATGTTAAGTCTAATAATGCCCAGTAATTTCACTAGCTTCAATAGCCTTCAAATCGAAACACAATCGCGCTTACACACTACTGCTTATAGGCAAAGCGGTGACTTCACGAAAAGAACCATTCCTTATTTTTTTTTATTTGCGTTAATGGCGAGACGAGCAGGTCGCTCGCCTGATGTTAAACGTCACGCCTGCCCATAAACAGAAGCGATGTCACACAGAGCTCTGGATTACAGAATACTGCATGGCATTGAACTGCGCTCGTCATCCCGAGACATAAGATGTTAAATCACATAATGCCCAGTAATTTCACTGGCTTCAATCTCCTTCAAATCGAAACACAACAGTGCTTACACACTGTTGCTTGACGGCAGAAATAGACAACTTATTCCCGCTAACAAACAATTACCTCGAATCATAGCAAATTATATCAATAAACAATCGTATAATCAAATGCGATTAAAAACTTTCTTACGATATTAAACGAAAAAGCATTCACACGCATATTAAATAGACTAATACGTAACCCCCGACCCAACAATAATGAGAAATCATTTTTTATTACGAACCATTGTGACAGACGAACATCGGCACACCTGAGAGTGTTCAATGCGTTATTGTAATTTTTTGACTACATGATTTATATTTGCATACGGTTTTGTATGCGTTCGTTAAGGGTAAAGAAATCGAGGAAGATTGTTGGAATGTTCGCACGGGTTGTTGCGACCCGCTCGCGGTTGAAGGGTTGGTGTTTATTAATTTTAATTCAATAAATAACTGCCGCACTCAGAGTCGTCAATTAACATTAGCTGTCGATTAAAGTCTTGGAATTCGATTATAGATATACTCAGAGCTTGTTAATACTTACACTCAGTTACTTTCTTTCTGCCTGGCATTATCCCGGCTTAAACAAGAGCCCGCCTTCTCGTTCCATACATTTGAATTAGGTATTTGGCATCGAAATGTATTTGGTATAATATGGGGCGACCCGCCGTCTAACCCCATTTCAATCGGAACCAAGATTCGCCATTACCTCGTCCATTAATCAGCAGTGTTCCACGTGCAGGTGAGGTTGGCGTTGGGCTTAAGATGTTGGTGGGCCACTTACACTGTTACTGAATATAGGAAATACTTTACAATCCTGAGTACAATGAGCGCCAAATCGGTAATTTAATCGGTATAAAAATTGGACCTTTGAATAACATAATAAGAATATAGTTATATAATAGCATGGACTGTATGTTGTCAATATGTAAAATATTTGAAGTATTAAGTAATTATAAAATCAGAAATAATAATAAAATTTGTGTATGTCAACTATGGATTATCTGAAATAAAGTGTTAAATAAATAAATAAATAACTTGACTGATGCTTCTCCAGACCTCCCGTCATACGTTTAATTTCTAAAAACAAAACTCGTGGCGAAGCTCTGAATGCGACAGGAATTGTAAATTGAAAAGATAAGCAGATGGTAGGTAGGTAGGCAGCGGTTTCGCTGTGCTCTGGCATTGCTGAGGTCCATGGGCGGCGGTAACCACTTACCATCAGGTGGGCCGTATGCTCGTCTGCCTAACTAGGCATTAAAAAAATGATACCGATTTTGTAGATATAGTATAGATAATTCATCTCATTCTTCCACGTATGGGATACGTGACTTGTATGTATTGAGTCAATGACTGTGTGTGTCTCTCACTATTGTAAATGTAAAGGACGACGGCTGGCGTGTCACTATTACACAGATCCAAAATACACGAAGAGATACATTTATTAGTGGAAGAGCCACACTCAGTTTTGTCTAGAGCAGGAATGGACCAGCCTGACACGGTCGTTACCACTGTCTCACAGAAAACCCATGTAAAGTAGCAGCTTGCTGCTGCGTTTCGTACGGTGAGTGAGATATTCGGAGGCTCAAATCCCCTTTCCAATACCTTAATTATCCCTTTCCTTAATCGTTGGCAACGTGCCCATGATTCTTATGGTATTGTGGGCGTACATGGGAGTCGGAAATCACTTACCATCAGCCCACTTGCTTGTTTACCGGCTATATATAAAAAAAAGTTTTTATTAACAATAAAAATGATTTCCATTTATTTATTTTTATTACATCAAATAATGAAGCATCCACCAAATCAACACGTATCGATACAGCGCGAGCGTGGTGACACAAAGTCGAACTCTGACATGACATTGTCATCAACAAGGGGCAAAACTACCTGGAATAATAATATAAAAAAACACAAATACTTAACCAATAAATCACTCGAAAAATCAATAGGCGCACTAATCCTGTACGTCCCGGCTTCGACGTTTTGTGTTGGGAATCATTGGCATTATTGTACCAAGAACTGAATTTACATCGGAATGGGTTCAGTCGAATTTGCATATTGGGTTACGTGGATTTTTGCATAACAAAATGAACTATTGTGTGCCAAAGCACGGATACGCATCTGCGGCGGGTTCGCACGTTATTTATAGAGAAGGGTTTTCTATGGTACGGTTTTTGGAAATTGTTTAGTGAGACTCTTTAAAAACACCTAGAGGTCTAAGTTTTTTGCTCACAAAGACGCTAATTAACTTTAATTTACAATTAGGTATAACTTCAATTATATTATGTTATTTATTATATAGAATTCTAACTGCCTCGGTGGGGCAGTTGTAATGCGTATGCGTTATGACTGAGGCTGACCCTGAGGTCTCGGGTTCGATCCCCAAGCTGAGTTAAGTGGTATTAGGTTTTTCTATTACGAAAAAGCTCAGTATCAACCCGGAGTCTGGAATTAGTGCCCGGTATGGCGATAGGCTCGCCCCCTATCACATCATGGGACGGAGATACGCTCGGCGAAATGTGGGTGTACTGGTTACACCTCTGCCTAGCCCTTCGGGGATTACAGGCGTGAGTGCGTATGTAATTCTGATATATCTTATTAATTTTGTACTCAGTAACGGAGCATAAGACAATCCACATTAGGCCAGCGTGGTGGACTAAAGCCTACCCCCCTCATTCGCTAGAGGAGGCGCGTGCCCAGCAGTGGGGCGTTTCTTATACAGGATTAGTATTATTATTATAGTATAACGGAGCATAAAGCATTATTTGTCTATATCTGTGTCTAAATAGAATTCTATCTAATACCTAATTGGTTATTATGTATTTGACGACGCTGAATGCGGTAATAAGTCGTTGATATCATGGAATGGGGATGGTTTCCAAAATACAAGATGGTAACTCTCTTTACTTATATGACAGTCTGTCTGAATAGGTTAGTACCTATTCAGACAGACTAGTAGCGGTAGTCCGCTTTGTCTATTTCTGTTACCAGCAGCAGTAATTAGCTTCATAGGATTTCTACACTTCTACTTCCTTAAAGGACATTAAAACTACGCTTAATAATTATCAGGGTGACTAGCGCAATGCAGTGCTATACAGTACTTTGGAATGCAATGTTTTGGGACCACCCAGCAAATACGCACCCGTAAACTCAAAATAGACAATCTAAACACAGATCAATGTCAGCGACAATTCTATTTCAATTAAATTATCCCTACATAAAATATATTATGAAATAAGATCGGCGAAATGTGGGTGTACTGGTTACATCCCTACCTACCCTTTCGGAGATTGTACGCGTGTATGTATAAAATACATTAATAGAACAACTTAAATATCGATATGAACTCATCAACATCGTAAAATAAACATGTATTTTTGTCAAAACGCAATTTCCCGGTCGGCTGGTTTCCACATTTGTGCGCGCCCTACGTCCGGTCCCTGCGTGGCCCCTCGATAAAAGCTGATTGGGTACCGAATGTGTGGGTAGGTGTAATGCCCTTATCAATTTTGACGTACATTACCTATGGGGCATTTTAACCCCCTACTAAAAGATGGATGAACTTTTTTTTCACTAGCTTGAATGACGTAACGAGATGGGCGCTCGCCTGATGGTAAGCGCTCTTAAACAGAAGCAACACCAAACAGAACTTTAAATTACAAAGTGCTGCATGGCACTGTACTGCGTTCGTCACCCCGAGACATAAGTTGTTAAAGTCTCATAATGTCCAGTAATATCACGGGCTTCAATGTCCTTCAAACCGAAACACAACAGCGTTGTTTGGCGGCAGAAATAGACAGATCGGTGGTACCAACTCTGACGGCTTCTCGCATATAAGAGACCTAACACCTAGTAAATCAAGGATTGGTGTAATTCTCTTATAAATTTTGACGTTCATATTAAATATGTCCTATTTGTAACTCCCTAGGTACTAAAAGAGGGGTGTGATTTTGACCTTTATGTATGTATGTAGGTGTGTATGGTCTGTAGCTTAGTAACTCTTAAAATAATGGACTTATCAGAATGCAGATTTTTATTTGCAAGTTCTTTTAATCATGATGATTATTAACTGTGTTTAAAAAAACCCCGTTCATCTAACTAATAGTTGACTTCGAAAATGATAAGTGTTATAAGTTTGAGCCCTTTGTCTGTCTGTGGTTTTGTATGTTTTTATAGACGGCAAACGAGCAAGTGGGTCACCTGATGGTAAGTGATCTCCACCGCCCAAGTACCGTGCTATAAAAATACGGCCGTATATTGCAGTATTGTACTTAATATCCCAATTGCACAGTTTGTCGCATTTCACATAATAATAATAAATACACCCAACACTACACAACATAGTCCTGACCCCACACTAGGTCAAGCACTACGAGGGACTTGCGAAACACACGTAGAACCGAAACAAATATTTGTGGGTCACACAAACATTTGTCTCTGTGCGACAATCGAACCAACGACCTACTCGCCCACTGCGCCACGGAGGCTGTCAATATATGCATCTATACAAATAAAAAAAATTTAAGTGTCAGATTGTAATATTAAAATAACCGCTTTTACTACATGCAAATGAATGTATAATAATGTATATACGGTACATATACCAAAATAACATTTTTTTACAATTTTTGCCTGTCTGTTTGTTCCGGCTACTCTCTGGAACGGTTGGACCGATTTTGACGGGACTTTCACTGGCAGATAGCTGATATAATAAGGAGTAACTTAGGCTACTTAGGTACTTTTTTATCCCGAAAAATGACATTCACGCGGGTGGAGCCGCGAGCAAAAGCTAGTAATAATATAAAATTACATCCTGTAACTGGTGTTTGTAACGCATTTTATACTTATTCAAAGACATCAAGCGTTTCACGTGGGCTCAACATAGAACGGGCGAAGTAAAGTTATTGTTTGTTATTCTGAACATAACCGTGTAATTGTCTTGTACACATTTTTTTATTAGTATGACGAAACGAGTATCTCGCTCCTCTGATGGTAAGCGTAACGCAAGCCCACAGAAGCTGCACCACACAGAACGTCCCAAACACTGTATTGGACTGCGCTCGTCACCCCGAGACCTACAATTTTAGGTCTCACATTGCTCACTAATGTTACGGGCATCAATGTTCTTCATTTCGAAACACAACAGTTCTTGTACGTTGCTGTTTATAAATAGACATAGCAGTAGAACCAACCCAGACAGCCTCTCGCATACGAGGGACCTACGGTACCTACGGTATTACAAGGTGGTAGGTCCCTCGTTTGCGAGAGGCCGGCTGGGTTGGTACCAACGCTTTGTCTATTTCTGCCGCCAAGCAGCAGTGTGTAAGCACTGTTATCTTCCGGTTTGAAGGACATTGAAGCCAGTGAAATTACAAGGCATTATGAGACTTAACACCTTATGTCTCGAGGTGACAAGCGCAGTCCGGTGTCATGCAGTGCTTTTTTATTTAAAGTTCTGTGTGGCGTTGCTTCTGTTTATGAGCAGGCGTGGCGCTTACCATTAGGCGAATGACCTGCTCGTCTCGTCATTCAAGCTAATAAAAAAAAACCTACCTTAAACGTTATGTTTGTGTAAAAAAACAAACGTGTTAGAATTTCATATGCTGATTTACGTTGGCTGAATAGAGAAAGCTTTAGTTTAAGACCAAATAGTAAATCCATTTTCTATGAAATAAAAGAAAAATATTTGGATTTGAACAAATGTAAATTATAACTGGCTAAATATAATTTTGTATAACAACCGTATTTTTTATAGCATAGGCCGGCAAACGAGTAAGTGGGTCACCTGATGGTAAGTAATCTCCACCGCCCATGTACGCCCAAAATACCAAAAGAATTATGGATGCGTTGCCGACCTTAAAGGAAATATATATATTAGGTATAATGTCCCTCTGCTAGGCACGGCTCTCATTCGCTAATGAAAGGGGTTAGGCCTTACTCCACCACGCTGCCCCAATGCAGGTGGGTAAACGTTATGTACCGTCGAAACGCTGAGTTCTCCGAAGGTATAAGCTATGCAGACTCCTCACGATCCTCACGATTCCTTGACCGTTAAAATGAGCGATAATTACTATTAATAGACATGTAATTTCAGAAAAATGTCTCGTAAAAATCATGCACACACAATATACAACCACATGATATGAACTAATGATATTTAAAATTTGTTGAATAAGCCAAAAAAAATATCATTTTTAAGCATATGTTTCGCCACGTCTGAGTAAACGCTACTTACCAAATAAAATAATAGCATGAAACGTTAAAATACCTTACAACTATTCAATAATATACCTACATGTCGAATTGAGACCACCTCCGTTTTTTCGGCGGTTAAAAGTCACACTCTGACATATACACCGAAAGAAATATATCTACTAGGCACTTTCCAAAACAACTGTTTTATACACTTCATAATTAGTAATTAAATATCACTGAAAAATTGTTAAACAGCCCCATATTCTAATTGGATGCTACAACTAATATCATGAAGTACATTTAAAAGATCCCAAAGTCATTCATACAAAAAAAAACCGACGTTTAACATGAATAAAAAACACGTTAATGACAATGTCTACACTACTAAGGTACACTACGAACACATTTTTAATTTTCTAACAATCCTTATAATTCCCTAGATACACTTCACAACCGCTAAATAATGTACAAACTAATTAATATAATAGTCACTTACATTAAAAATGGTGGAAAAAAATATACACTTTTTACTTCATCACCCCATAATTTGAATTCGTGTGGCATGAACTAAAAAATTGTCGTAGGAATGACCCCAGGGGTTGCTACCCCCGGTCGGTGACGCCCATCGATTTTTTGCGGAGGGGATGTATAATATAGTTTGGAGGGTTGACAGCTGCTGGTTTCTTATAAGACGGTGTCTTTTGTACCCTTTATTGGAAATTGAACGACCTAAGTTATTGGAAGTATTTTGGGTTAACAGGGTTTTTTCTTGTTGGTCTGGATATGATTTTTAATAAAACCCTAGTTTAATCTCTCTATTCTAAAAAAAAGTAACTGGCGCCGCCGCCGCTGCCAAAAGCTTGTCACGCTATCTCCTCCGAAACCGCTGGGGGTATGGGGTCGAGACCGATACCAATCGCTGCAGAATAATGTGGGGAAGAAAGTAAGATATGTCTCACATTCGTCGGACTTTGAGTTTTTTTTTTATTTTATGTTTTGTCGAAAAACATGGGCAATGCCCCTACAACAAATGAAAATCCAATTAAAATAAAACTATCATTAGGTACCTTGATATTATTTTAGTGGATAAAAAATAAATTACTATCCGCGTTTACTTTATAGATATACCAAGCTAAGTGTGAAATGGCAGACAGTGTTCCCAACTTAGTGGAATTATCCCTAGATTTGGTGGGTTAGACTCGGCGCTAGTGCGTAAATGATGCTATCTAGTAGTTAGTGGATGTTTTAGTGGTTTAATTACTACTTAGTTAGTCGAAAAGAGTGTCTTCATCCAATAAACAAACATTAACATGTCTATGTTTTTTTTGCATCATGGGTAAACAATTTCACTGTTCATAGATATCCAAACGGTTTTTTTTAAATAAATCAAGATGCTAATGTTGAAGGTATATTTTATCTGGTATCCTAAAAGAGACTTCATGTTTTATAGTATTTGGCTGAAAATAAACGAATTATCTAATGTGAAATATGTGTCATAACAGCCAAAATGAATGATTATTCGTAAAATGGCGATACTGAGCCACGACAGCGACAATCTTCAGTTCACACTTAGGTTGGTCCGTTGGTCCATCTATACAAACTAATGGCCTTTCCTTATATTCTATGTACAGATGAACCCAGCAAACCTGCTTACTATCAATAGTGTTTTGACAGATCTTTCATACAAAATGTGTCAAAAATTTACTGTCTGCAAATCTGTCGATAAACAGAATATTAGGAACGGTCATAAACGTAGAGAAACTCTATCTTATATTTAAAAGCGCTCCAATGTAATTAGATTATTTCATAACCGTAATTTTAGTTCAATACATATTTTATTTGTTAGAACAAACAAAATAAATATACTTATGCAAATTCCCATCGAATTCCTAAGTTAATAACACAAAAAATGCTTTCATTTCGGTGTTTCGACCTATTAGTAATTTAAAAACGATTTTTTTTACATA
Organism: Mimas tiliae; assembly: GCA_905332985.1. Taxonomy (NCBI): domain Eukaryota; kingdom Metazoa; phylum Arthropoda; class Insecta; order Lepidoptera; family Sphingidae; genus Mimas; species Mimas tiliae. The sequence continues at coordinate 3,788,203 of HG995249.1, forward strand.
TTACATAATTTTCTAATTTACTATTTTTATAGAAAATTTCTTATGAGAAAAAAACTCTAATAAGTAATACCTCTTTGCAGATAATTTAACATAAAGCCGAGTGGCGCCATCTATGGGAAACAGGTGAGTTACCGTATTAGTTCCACAGAAATGGCGCCTAATGTGAAATATTTTGAGCTACTAGAGCCATCTCTTATCTTCAGATGTAAACTACTTTTACATTGAAATTTTTATATCCAAATTTTAACGTCTTGTTATTTTAATTTATCGGTAATAGAAACAGGTTTTAGAATAAGATAATATATTACCTAATGGGTTAATCAAAAGACAAAACCATTGATACTTGTTTACGTGTTTTTATATCGAAGATACAGTACATAATATGATTTTGTAATTATTTTAATTATTTACTTTTTAGTTTTCACAGACATCAGACTACAGAATAACGAAATTGCTTTTTAGAAAAAATCCATTTGACTACGTCTTTCATTCCAGACATATTATTAGATATAGTTTATTTCAATATTAATTAATTACTAGGTCATTTAAAACATGGACTGTTTTAAGTTATGATATCTAGTCGTAACCTTCAATTATTGTCAAATAATCTTTACTGAGTGGTTTTTTTTCGTAAAGATTACACTGATTGACTGAAAATAAGAAATATTTAGTGGTTTAATAAAAATAATACTATTAAGTCCGGTTAAAGGGCAAACCTGACAAAATCACTTATATTTTATATTCAGCAATGAATGTTTCCCACGCCATTGTTTCGAATTAATTTACTATAAAAAAAACTCAACAATTGCTCTTTTAAAGACATACGCCTTCGCCACAAAGCTTTTTCACAATGGCGAAGAAACTTACTTATATTTATTGGCGCCACAATGAATGGGTTATTAAATTAAATAAGTCGATGCGATTTATCTGCCATTTAACTATCTGTGGACGTTAGGAAGTATGCAGTGTTCGATATTCAATTTATTGTTTTACGGTTTTATAATATAGAAGTGGACAACTTAGATTTATATAAATGTTGTTTGTTTTTTGTGTGAATAACTTTGATGTATCTGAGAACATTATCCTCTTAATGAAATTTTAGATGATGGTTTCATTATTGCGCGTATTCAACCAATAAATCAATTCAATGAATGAATTGTTTAAAAATATTTAAATATTTTTGAAATGTTGTTTTAACTAAGTGATTATTAAAAATAACTCGAAAAGTGGTAAAACGTATTTAGCTATACTAGTAACTTATTTTACATATTTACGATTTTTTTACTTGGGTCCTATTTTTACTTCAAATAAGATGCATACACGCGAAAAATGGCATTTATAGTGCAAATTAAATAATTGCACTATAAAACATTCAAATAATGTTTCACAATAAAAATAAAACTATGATAACTAAACCAAGGGAAGTACAGCACAGATTCATGATGACGAACTGTAAAAATTAAGTACCATTATTTGCAGAGAAATTTCTGGAAAATAACTCGTTACTAACACGTGCAAAACTCCACGTGTATAACAATGTTGACGAAGAAACCTTACAGATTACGATATGATATCCATTAATAGCGATTACACCACTGATTGGCAATATAGTTGTTGCTACAAAAGAGCTATAAAAATGTCAGCGTTGACCGTGACACGAGGAAAATAACAATAAAAAGTTTTACCTACTGGGAGTAGGGACGTATTTAGGGAGTAATGTTGTAGCCTATTTGATATTTTTTTTATTGCATAGGCCGGGAAACGAGCAAGTGGGTCGTACGTTACCTGATGGTAAGTGAACTCCACCGTCCATGTACGCCCACAATACCAAGAGTCATGGGCGCGTTGCCGACCTTAAAGGAAAGGGATAATTAAGGGATTGGGAAGGGGAGGGAAATTGGGCACAGCGTGGCTCTACCACTAAGATTATTTGTAACAATTATACGATTCTGAAATTGTCATTTAAATAAATTTGAGAAATTTTCACGAACTGGGAAAGGCTTTTGTTAAACAAGACAAAATGGCGCTGGTAGTAAAAAAAACCTTGTTTATATAATAAAGAATAATTATCTACCTACAAGGTGCTTTTTTATTTTATAAGTTTTCAGCACAACATAAAATGATGCCATGAAACTTTACCTAAATAGCTTCAAAAGACAATTGGCAAAAAGCTATTACTAAGCACAAGTCCAGTATACGAAACTCTCGCCCTATGGAAATCATAATCATTGCACATATTAAGCTTCATCTCAGTGACCGTGTAAAAGAGTAAAATTACCAATAATTAAGTCTGTATTTTCTGAGACAGTGGCATCACTTCATTTGAGGTAGCCCATTCCTGTACATAAAACAGGCTACATTGTGGCTCTATCACTGTCAGAATCTTCCTCCGTCGTCGTCCCAAACATGTTTTGGCAGATCCCACGACTCCATCACAGTCGCTATCGAAGCAGCACTTTTCCTGCCCAATCCGAATCGCAATAATAATACGCGACCCCGACAAAGGACACGCCTGCGAGTCTGAAGAACTCGCATAACTGGCCCTCGGCACAATGATGTGCAGAGGCGGCCCTAAGCTATACTCCCCAGCGATTGCTCAAGCTGAGGTCTGAGCCTTCTAAAAGGCGCCTCTGTGCCTAATCGCTACTAAGTACATTATACATATTTCTGGCTAGAGTGCCATAAGCGCCGGCTTTATCCCGCACCGAGACAAATGTTTGTGTGATCCACAAATATTTCTTTCAGGTCTGGGTGTTGTGCGACCGCAATTCCCTCGTAGTTCCTGATACCCACGATACAGGTTAACCTAGTGTAGGGTCAGGACTATGTGTGTGACTGTTGGGTGTATTATTATTTATTGTCAGGTGAAGCCGTAAAAGCAATATAAGATAACAGCACAAATTCATTCAAAAAAAAAACCTGTCAGAATGAATATAAAATATAATTCCCATCTAAGTCAGGTCCTGGCCCTCATCACGAATACAATAGCAGATCGCAACTGGTCTACTGTTTTTAGAAATAAGTGCAGAATTCCAAAGAATCCAGTTCAGTCACGCCAGCTTAATGAAAATAATTATCTCTATTGTTTCACGCGACTCGTGATCGCAGCTCACTTTAATGAGGTAGAGTTCTAATAGTTTTATGATGGCCGTGGAAACAGTTATAGTATATTCTTTAATCTAATTTAATATACGCACTCACGCCTGTAATCCCCGAAGGGGTAGGCAGAGGTGTAACTAGTACACCCACATTTCGCCGAGCGTATCTCCGTCCCACGATGTGATAGGGGGCGAACCTATCGCCATACCGGGCACAAATTCCAGACTCCGGGCTCATACTGAGCATTTCATAATAGAAAAACCCAATATCACTTTACCCGACCCGGGGATCGAACCCGAGACCTCAGCGTTGGCCTCAATTGTAACGCGTACGCATTACAACTGCGCCACCGAGGCAGTCTAATTTAATATGTAATATAATATTCACGAACGACAGCACGTCTCAAATGGAATTGGGCAGGTCATGTGACCAGAATGAGTCCAGAGGGCCAATTCTCGTAATTTTAATTGTTCAAAATATCATTCCGATCTAATCTCAGCGACAAGAAAGTTGCAAATGGTATTCTGCTAAACCAATATTCAAGAACTTAGAACGCAATGATATCGAAAGTAGAATACAAGTTGACTGAACCAAAACGGCATTCTGGTAACAATTTTGACACTTAACTATCTTCTTCTTCTTTTAATTGTGTTTGGCTCCACCGTAGATTGGTGATTTCGCCAGTGTCCATTGTGAGACACTTAACTATATAAAATGCATTTCGTCTACAGACAAACGTCAAAATATTGAGAACGAAATGTGACTGAAGGTGAAGCAGTGTTGCCAAGTGCACTGTAATTACAGCAGATCTGCCGTATTTTCATGCCATCTACTGGACACGGTATTTTTATAAATACCTTATATGGAGACATAGTATTTTTTTACAGTAAAAATTTCGTAGTATTATTGTAAACTACTAGACAGGTTATTTAGAAGTAAAACTGCGTCACATAACGCGGGAGTTTGACAGTTCACAAACAGGGAGCGCAATAGGGGTTCTAGTTGAGAGTAAGCGAGATGATAATATTGAGTTACGGTCAATTGACTGCAACTTAGTAATACAACTAATTTACTATACTACAATTTATTATACTACAATTTCTATGTACCGCGCAGCTTGTCTAGTAGTATACATAAAACTCTTTGATTAAACACATAAAAAAAAAACCGATATCATCATCATCGCAGCCATCCATTTCTGCAGCGATCGATATATACAAATAAAATGTTAAGTTAGTTTAGGATATAAAGTTTAAAATAAATTTATATTTTATTTAATAATTTAATTATTTCCTTTTTTGTATGACATTTTATTGCACTGTAAAATAGACTGTATTTTTTCCCATCAAGCACTGTATTTTTGACGCAAATGCCGTATTTTAATGTGGACAACACGGTATTTTCAAAAATCTGACTTGGCAACACTGAGGTGAAGTGACTGTGAGTTAACTGCAGACAAATTCAGTTAACTTTATTCTCTTTTACTGCAAGCAACTAAAAGTAGTCAAAATTGTGCGACTTTGTGTGCTCGTTATTCCAGTAAAGTATTAGAAATGAGTTTACAGCCTATGTTACTCAGTGATAATGTAGCTTTCTAACGGCCAAATTATTTTTGAAATCGGCCCAGTAGTTTTTAACTTTATTTGTTACATACAAAAATACAAAAAAATCTTTCCTCTCTAGAATATTAGTGTAGATTAAATTATGAGAGCAATCGCACTGTCAAAATTCCCGCCAAAACTCTCGCACAATTTTTACTTAGTATAGATATGTCCTCAGCAGTGTTGCAAAATAAAAAAACCGCAATTCGGCAGAATTTCAAATTTCAATAAAATAATCGCGATTGTGGTTATTTCCGGAAAGGACTGGCTGAGTGGTGCTGTTGTGCCGTTTTCCTTCAGTTATGCCATGGAATAGATAAATTAATGAAATAAATAAAATACATGGAATTAGTCAAATCAATTAATTAAAAAATCATAACCTCCAGTTACGTAATTTTTTAATCACTGAAATTAGTCATATTGTGGGTATTTTATTGTGAGTTGGTAACATTGATTTTGTCGCTTAGGTCATTTTTAATTTCTAGAATTTAGTCTATGGCAGCTGATACGTAAAATTCGGTAAAATACTTGTCATTGGCGAAATGCATAATAATGCGAAGCCATATTTTCAACAAAAGAAAGACATTGAAAGTTGATCGAATTGACAGTTTATATGCAATTTAACTGAGATGATATCGAATTTTTAAAGGAGCAGAATGCCATATTTTTAATTAATTCAAAATGTAATCTCAGTTCGGTTAAAATTCATTCGCAGTGTCAGTTAAAATAGCAGAATTGGCCCTCAGAACGCTGGGCAAAGTCAGTGACCGAATGGATACCTGATGGTCAGCGACGACACGGCCGTCCTAAGAAGCGGTGGCGAGATGATCTGGACGCATTTGAGCCACAATGGCTTGTAGTAGCAATGGATCACGATATATGGAAAGAGAGGGGGGAGCCTTTGCCCAACAGTGAGATGATATAGTTTAACTTAAAAAAAAAGTATACACTACAGCGGTACCTCAGCGATATGTGGTACGTACTTCCTAGATGAAAGTTGCAGGTTCGAAAACAGCCCCAAGAGCATGCAACTCTGACTGTTCTAAGTTTAATTGTATATGTGTATTCTTTCTTAATTATCGCTCACTTTAACGGTAAAGGAACATCGTGAGGAAATCTCCATACTTGAAATTTTGCCACAAGAACTCCGTGGCGCAACGGACGAGTAGCCGGTTGCGAAGCGTGAGGCCGTGGGTTCGATTCCCGCACCTAGACAAATGTTTGTTTGATACACAAATATTTGTCTCGGGTCTGGGTGTTGTGGGACCGCAAATCCCTCGTAGTTCTTGATACCTACGATACAGGTTTACCTAGTGTGGGGTCAGGACTATGTATGTGACTGTTGGGTGTATTACGATTAGGATTAGGAGAACTTTGAAGGGGCGTGGCATAAGGCCGGGAGAACGTCTGGCAGAAAAAAAGATTCCTAGTTGTGGTCTCTAATACCAACCATGTTAAGCAAACGTTTCTGCGGACTTGATCGTAACCAGGTTTATGTAAGCGCAGGTGCCGTTTCCACCAGGTCGATTTTCACAAAAATATGAACAAAGAATATCGAGTATACACAGGTGTATAAAATTACGTGTATTTTCGGCTAAACCAGTTCTAATATAATTTTATATTTTCCATAAATAGCAATCCATCTGCTTTTAAACATCTGAATTATTGGGTTAAGCGTAAACTTTAATTAAAGGCCTTGTTACACGACGATCGATTAACAACGTTGGAATTTATTTGCTCTTATAAACACTGCTTTGTAATCATCAAGCTGTCCACACTAGAAAATTTAACTGTGTCACATAGCTGACTGGTTTGGTACCATCGCTTTATCTATTTCTTCTGCTAACCTGCAGTGTGTTAACACTGTAGTGTTTCGGTTTGAAGGACATTGAAGCCAATGACTGGACATTAGACTGAGACTTAACAACTTATGTCTCGGAGTGCCGAATGCAGTCAAGTGTCATGCAGTATAATAGGGTAGTTTCCTATATTGAATTTTATACATTATTTTATAAGCAACAGAAAATTATACGCAAAAGAAACCCTTTTATTAAAACACAATCAAAATTGGTTCAGAAATGTGCCCGCAGTTATGACTTTAAATGTTGGTATGAGGAGAAATAGGTGCGTAGTAGGGATATCTTACTATCTCGCTTGCACACGTGCACCATAATGAACATTTTACACAGTGACGTTAGAGTTTGCGTCGTCTGTCATTTGACAATTGCCCCTTCTACAGGATTTGAATGGTTTCTAAGTTATTTATGTTTGGTCCGATTTTTTAAATTCTTTCTGCAATGGATTTTGAGTAACGTAACTTATTGATTCAATTAATTAGAAAAATCTTGTCAACTACCCCATTGAAAGATCTGTGTAGTGTTGCTTCTGTTTATTATTAGCCTTGGCGCTTACTATCAGGTGAGCGATCTGCACATCTCATCATTCAAGCATGATAAAACAACCAAGCTATCATGTCAATCATTTCGTTAAGCCGCCATAAAACAGAATTCAAAAGCTGCCAATAAATCCATCGCGTTGGCTGGACAAGTCAACATTGTACATCTAGTTTGTATGCCTCGGCGCTGTATCCGCGCACGTGTAAGGATTATACATTGGTACGTGATTATTTTGCATGCCACTCCTGCCGGCTTAACATACGTAGCCCGAGGAAATTTATCGACTCATTTTGTAGCGAAATAACCAGTTGTAACTGGTTGTCTCTTTTTGTCTATCGAAGGTAACATGATTGCACATACTCAACTTATGTTAAAAGACAGACTAAGATAGAGAAACTAGCATCCTTTACTTCTCTGTGATATTTTGTCTACAAGCCCTAAATTGATGATGAAATTTTATCGATTGTCGACAGTTTTATGTGATATATTTGTCGTCGCTAGTTTTCTCACTCGCGCTTAATATCTCGTCGGGTCATGTTAGCCCTTCTGTAATGATGTCGGACGCCAGTCGACTCCGTTTTTACGTTTCAATTGCTTGTAATTACTGATTACATTAAAGTGTATATAGAGGAGTTGTGGTATGGTAAATTTTTTTTACACCTTTGCCTACCCCTTTTACCGACCCGTGTCGGTTTTTTGAGAACTGGAATTTGTGCCCGTTATGGCGATAGGCTCGTTCCATATCACATCATTGGATAGAAATAAGCTCGGCGAAAGTTGGGTGCAGCACTAGTTGCACCTCTGCGTACCCCTTCGGGGATAAATGAGTGAGCTTATGTTATGTTAGACGTTGTTCTATACTGTATAACAGTCTCAATGGCCGAAGTACCAGTTCCATGCATACTGTAATTTGTGAATGTTTATTAAACCTAGAACGATGAATTCGTTTACTAGGTGGTAAGTTCTTCGTATGCGAGAGGTCGTCTGAGTTAGTATCACTGCTTTGTCTATTGCTGCCAAGCAGCAGTGTGTAAGCAAATTATGTTTCGGTTGTAGGACATTGAGTCAGTGAATTACTGTTCATTATGAAATGAACAACCCAAACGGAAACCAAGTTTCGCCATTGCCTCATCAGCAGAGTGTACCACGTACAGGTGAGGTTGGTTTTGGGCCTACGATGTTGACTTCAGTTGATTCAGACTAATAAAATACACAAAATAGTAAAAATTACGAGCCCGACTCGCACTTGATGGGTGTTTTTTTGTCTTTGTTTACTGTAGGCCCTACATCAGCAAGACGTCGCAGTAGTAATAAATTAAATTGAAGTTAATATTTGGGTTAACATTTTTGATGGTATCATTTTAATAAATGAGTTGAACTGTGTGAATATCTCCAAATTATATCTTTTTGGGTCAACAGTAGCTATTACCTACCAGATGGGTACGGCACTTTCACTAGACAGGTGGGCAGAGCCTATTGCGTTCTATTAAAAGTGAAAATGTAATTAATTAACTAAGGCCCGTATTTACAAACAACACTTAAGTAAGCCCTTTCCGTATTGCCGTTTAACAGCTCACGTGATAGGACCCACTTAATGATATCCGTGGTGCTTTAAATCTGGCTTCTACAGTTGTAAATGTCCTTGTGCCTGAGGTTAAGACCTCCTTAGTTCATTATTTTGTCTCCCGCTTTGCTATGGAGGGAAGTGGACAATTATTTCAAACTACTCCCTAATTTTCTATTTGATTAATTTCGTTGCGGGATAAAGACAGATTTGCATTCCCAGAGACTCGCCGAGCTTCATTGCTCGGTGTCGAAATGTGCGTGCCACTGTCGATCCTGGCTTACAGGAGTTACGGTGGCGGGTGTGTGGGTGGGATAGTCTCGTAAAAAAGCCCTTTGCCAAGTATCCAATTCTGTGTACATGATTATTATGTTTTGATTTAGCGCCAAAAACTAACCAATGACGTTTAGAGAAATCGTCACTCTACGTTCGCGCTCACTATGAATTCTCGAATGAAAATGAATACGTGGGTAAGTTTCATGTAACGGTGTAGGGTACCCCCCAATATTTGGTTACGAAACATATTTTTTCGATCGAACCCGCTGCTTCTCGTTTCATAATCGACTACTCGTCCACTGCGCCACGAAGCCTGTAAATTTTCATTACCCAACAAAATTACTAGTTGGTCCTTCGTATGCGAGAGGCCGTCTTTGTACCACCGCTTTGTCTATTTCTGCCGCGGTACAGCAGTGTGTGAGAACTACTGTGTTTCAGCTAAGAAATTACTAGGCATTCTTAACATTTTATGTCTCGGGGTGACGAGCGCAGTCGAATGCCATACAGTGCTTTGTAATTCAAAGATATGTTCAACGTTGCTTCTGTTTATGGGCAGGCGTTGCGCTTACCATAAGGCATCTTACAGGCGTGCGGTATGCTCGTCTCGTCATTCAAGCTAATAAAAAAATGGTTGTCTTTACAATATCAAGAGGCATCAATAGTCCAACTCATACATAGTAATTTACAAACCGACCTAAGGATTACTAGCAACAGTTTACATTCATTCTAATCTTGGTCCGAAGCGAGGACGCAATAAACAAGATCAGCTTATTTAACTAATAACTCCCTTGAGATGAATCTATTAGATAAGGATTGTGCAATTTATTTAATAAACGCTGACATGTTTACAGTTATTAGCAATAATAATGGACGAAGGAAAACGTGATGGGGACAAATAATATGTTGTGCATAGAGTTAATATAAATTGGAACAAAGACTAAATAAATAAAACAGTAATTAATGTTACTGCCTCGGTGGCGTAGTTGTAATGCGTATGCGTTTCGACAGACTGATGCTGAGGTCTCGGGTTCGATCCCCAGGTCGGGTAAAAGTGATATTGGGTTTTTCTGTTACGAAATGCTCAGTACCAGTCCGGAGTCTGGAACTGTGCCCGGTATGGCGATAGGCTCGCCCCCTATCACATCATGGGATCCCCCATGCCGGAGTCTGGAATTTGTGTATTGAATCAGAGCAATTTCATTTTCATGGCAGCGACACAGGCACGGACTCCAAACAGACCTATAAAAATTATTATTTATATTAATTATACCAGTTTTTAAGTTTTATGATATACATACGCACTCACGTCCGCAATACCCGAAAGGGTAGGCCGAGATGTAACCAGTACACCCGGGCACAGATTCCAGACTCCGGGCTGATACTGAGCATTTCGTAATAGAAAAACCCAATACCACTTAACCCGACCCGAGGATCAAACCCGAGACCTAAGCGTTAGCCTCAATTGTAACGCGTACGCATTACAACTGCGCCACCCATCCAGTCGGTGGCGCGGGTGTTAAGTTTTATTAATTTACATTTAATTGAGATATTTGTGTTTTAATTTGAAAAATATTGAAGCCAGAGAAATTATTTATGTCTGAGCGACGAGCGCAATGTATTGACAAGTTACAGTATTTTGTAATTTAAAGTTCTTAGTGGTGTATGTACTGTTATTTGTTTATGGACAAACTTGGCGCTTATGAACAGGCGAACGACCTGCTCGTCTCGTCATACAAATAAATGAAAAAAACGTTAATAAGTCTACATTATACTAAAACAGCTAGATTCGATTAAATGTCTTCGGCTCAAGGAAAATAAGATGTAACTTAGATTTACTTATCAATTAACGTCGGCACTCCGCAATAATTACAGGACGGACTTTAATTAAATTTATCCTAGATGCAACTCAAATTGTAGATTAATATTTATGATAAAATATTACGATTCATCGTACATAAAGACCACACACACAAACATTCTCAAACCGTGTGTTTAACATAAAATATCCGATATCAATAGAATGGATTGAACAGGAAAACAGTTAAAGAGAATTACACTGCAACAGGCGAGTTATTACAGACCCGCCGGAAATGTATCGATGCCTTTATGGTCGCATGATACGCCATAACGCCCGCGTCCTGAACGTGCGCTCTCATTAAGACTCGACGCAGTGAGACATGTCGAGTCACCGGTCGAGTCATTACAGGTTGAGACTTGAGTACTCACGCCCTTGCGTGTTGTAATATTCGCAATTATGACAACACTAAGTTGCACGCGATTCTGGGTGTAATCTATTTAAAGGTTGGAATCAGAAAATCTTGCAAATAGTATGTATAAATTAACTAAACTAATTGAATACATTTTTGGGATCGTTTAATCTCATCCTAAATTATAATTTTTTGTATACCGGTTGTGGAAGTTTTACGTCATTGTTTACCGAGTCAGTTAAAGTGGAGAAAACCAGTTGATTAAATTGAGTGGCAGAGCCACGGTGTAGACACTTGTGTCTACAGCACGAAGGGTTGTCACCACTGTCTCACAGAAAACCGGCGTAAAGTAGCAGATTGCTGCTGCATTTCGTACGGTGAGTAAGATATCTGGAGGCCCAAACCCCCTCCCATTCTCAATCCTTTAATTATCCCTTTCCTTTAAGGTCAGCAACGCACACATAATTCTTTTGATATTGTGGGTGTACATGGGCGGTGGAGATCTCTTACCATCAGGTGACCCACTTGCTCGTATGTTGGCCTATGCTATAAAAAATCACTGAATTAAACGTACTTGATTCCAAAATGATTCAAAGGCACAAATATTGACTTGTTTTAGCCTAATGGTAAGCGCCACAACTGCCCATAAACAGAAGTAATACAAGTCGTGAAATAAGTCCTTAATTAGGCTGAAATAGTCCTTTTATCTGTATTTCACATATTATATAATTTTCCATTCTTCTTTTCTGAAAGTAAACTAATCAATTTATGAGAATGATTCTTCTTCTTCCACCTGCCCTTATCCCACTCGCAGTGGGGTCGGTGCAACATTTAAGACATGTTATAGAAAGATTTGACTTGTAGTTTTTACGACCGCCCGCATGCCTGACGTCAACCCCTCTCGCGAGAAAGCACCCAAAACATATATTTGTGGATCACACAATCTTGTCTCGGAATCGAACCCGCGGCGTTTCATTTCACAGCCGGCTACTTGCCTGCCTGATGTCAACCAGGGCAGAAAACATTCAAACCCAAGCTTATTGGATTGAACAGTTCTAATTATGCTAAACTTGACGGCGCGCGGGCGTCGTATCGGCAAAGGGCTGAATGGTTATCGCATCCATCAAGCTGTCAATCTGGCTGGACCGCCTGCGGTCGCCGCATTTACATTGCTCGTTTGCACAATACTACATTTTGTGTAATATGTTGTATCACATTTTTGTCTAGGAGAAATTTTCTACAACAGGCTTATTCAACTGTTTACACCTCGAACGGACAACTCATTATCTCGTCCCCCGTCTCAATAAGCATCTACTGACTTATTTAAAAAGTAGTTTGACACATAAAAATATAAAGTTTAAATTACAACAATATTATATAAGTCATACCTACCCACCTACCAAGATTAGTAATTTAAATGTACCTTATAATTTGTATTATTTCTTCAGCATTTATGATTGTTATTTAACTGTATACCTTATTGTGTAAGCTCATGGTAACACAAGACAAACCTTAGTGGTTTTTAGATGTTACTAGTAATAATGTTTGTATTGTATTTTTAAAATGATAAAAAAAAACTCGCAGGCAATTCGCTATTATATATCTCAGCCTGTTGTCGTCCACTGTTGGACGTAAGCCTCTCCAAGTGAGCGCCAACCATCCCGGAACACAAGTTACAGAAAGATTTGGCTTGTCAAATGGTCAACCTCTCTGGGGAGAAGACACACAAATCTAAAGCAAATATATGTGGATTACACAAACATTTGTCTCGGTGTAGGAATCGAACCTGCGGCCTCTCGCTTCACAGCCGGCTACTCGTCAACTGCGCCAGGAGACCGTCAATAACATGTACTAATTCTGATAAAATAATAGCGAGTTCATTTGAAATATACTCTAAAGTATGTCTCGGTTACTAGGTGCAGGAGCTGTGGATAAAAACCACCGTTGATTTCGTTAAAATCACAGAGCACCGGTATTTTGGTACTGTGGTTAATATAATAGTTTGTGTTGTTTTTTCCTTCCTTAACAATTTGTAACAATATATTTATAATTTTAACGAACGCTTATCGTTTTCTGGTTAACTAGCTTTTGTCTGCGATATTATCCATGTGGAAATACCTGTCGTTTAACAACATAGCTACATAACTTATTTAAGAGGAATGGGTTACTACTGCCCATGAATACTTATAATTCCCGATAGAGGGATCTAGAGGGGCAAACCAGAGTTATTAGGGTAGTTGACTATGGTATATGGACTATGGTAGTTATGGTGCACGCGTGCAAGTGAGATAGTGAGATATCCCTACTACGCACCCACATTTCCTCATACCAACATTTAAAGTCATAACTGCGGGCACATTTCTGAATCAATTTTGATTGTGTTTTAATAAAAGGGTTTCCTTTGCGTATCATTTTCTGTTGCTTAAAAAATAATGTATAAAATTCAATACAGGAAACTACCCTATTGATAGGTGCGCCAAATTCATATGTTTGAAATAAATGTAAGAAGCACCGAGCAACCAGAGCGCGTTATACTCGTAGTTACTGTCGATTTTTTATTTATTTTGGAACGCATCCAATGTTGATTTTTGAACACATTCGAACTTGATTTGGGACTATGGATAAGGTTTACCCCCGGCTCGGAAAAATGCCTCGATGGCGCAGTTGTAATGCGTACGCGATACAACTTGTAATGCGTACGCGTTACAACTGAGGCTGACGCTGAGGTCTCGGTTTCGAACCCCGGGTCGAGTAAAACTGATCTTGGGTTTTTCTATTACGAATTGCTCAATATCAGCCCGGAGTCTGGAATTGTGTTTGATATGGCGATAGGCTCGCCCCTATCTCATTATGGGACGGTTATACGCTCTGTGAAATGTGGGTGTACTGCTTACACCTCTGCCTACCCCTACGGGGATTACAGGCGTGTGTGATTGTCACTGTTTCAAAAATTGAATTAGGAACTAACATTTATTTAATGATCATTAGGTATATATCCGGAGGCCTAAATCCCTTCACATTCTCAATCCCTTAATCTTCCCTATCCTTTAAAATCGGCAACACGCTCATGATTCTCAGGTATTGTAGATGTTAATGCCCGATGAAGATCACTTACCATTAGATGACCCATTTACTCGTTTGCCGGCGTTTGCCTCGAACCCAAAGGCTTTAATGTATACCTACTACTAGAAGGGCTGTTTAGAAGTAAAATTGCGTCACAAAATGCGGGAGTTTGACAGCTTACAAACAGAGAGCGCGATAGGGGGTCTAGTTGAGAATAAGCGAGATGGTAATATTGAGTTACGGTCAATTGACCGCAACTTAGTGGTAATTTCTATGTACCGCTCAGCTTGTCTAGTAGTATACATCAAAGTCTTTGCTCGAACCCAACTACTGAAGTGAAATGCCACTATATAAATTTTAATACAAATCGCCTGGGTATCTAATCTAGTGGGCTATTGTAAGCAATTTCTAGTACAAATACTGACCAGGCAAGATCATGTACCCGCGGAATGAAATGCAATAAACGTGATTCGAATATTGTACGCACAATGTCCGCTACCGGCCGCTGATTTGTCCGCTTGTTTGTGGGTGTGATTATTGTGCGCCTAGATGATATCTTTGATTTGTTTTTTTTTTCGTAATCGTTCCTTCCATTCAGATCAACATCGGCCAAATTAGGCGACGCTATGTCAAATACTCGTTGATCGAATTTCAATGATTTTTATACATTTTGAATTACCTGCTTTTAAATGTTGCTAGCTAATTTTATGACATTGGTACAAGTCACTCTGACTGCCTCGGTGGCGCAGTTGTAATGCGTACGCATTACCCCGGGTCGGGTAAAGTGGTATTGGGTTTTTCTATTACGAAATACTCAGTATCAGCCCGGAGTCTAGAGTTTGTGCCTGGTATGGCGATAGGCTTGCCCCCTATCACATAAGGGACGGTGATGCGCTCGGCGAAATGTGGGTGTGCTGGTTACACCTCTGCCTACCCCTTCGGGGATTACAGGCGTGAGTGCGTGTATGTATGTATGTAGGTACAAGTCATATATCAGTATTATTTTTCTTTAGCTGTTGGGGATGCTGTTATAGTTGAACTGATTGATATTTTTATTTTTTTGGTTGTTTTCCGCTAGTTAGATTAAAACTAACAGCAAATACCTTTTCCACAAATGTAACGAATTATCCTTACAACTTTACCTCTTGTTATTGTACGAGTATTATTTGTATTTTCTGGTAATGACTTGTCAATTACACCAAACACAATAGTAAATTGTATTGATATTTATTTACTGCCTCTGTGGCGCAGTTGTAATGCGTACGCGTTACGACTTAGGCTGACGCTGTGGTCTTGGATTCGAACCACGGGTCGGGTAAATGTGATATTGGGTATTACGAAATGCTCAACATTAGCCCGGAGTCTGGCATTATGCCCGGTATGGCAATAGACTCGCCCCCATCACGTCATAGGACGGTAATAAGCTAGGCGAAATGTGGGTGTCCTAGTTATATTTCTGCCTAACCCTTCGGGGAGTATAGGCGTGAGTGCGTATTTCATTAGGAAAATCTACATTACTTACATTCCAACAAACAGCAATTACTAAATTCTGATCAGTTAGAATCCGGATAAGGTCGGGTATCAAAACTATTTCAAAAACTTCAGAATTTGTACCGAAAACAATTGGTAAACATAACTGCACAGTAAAACAACGATCTGTCAAAGATTTAGTATTTGAAACCAGTGTAATTAGACCTGCCAATCTTTAGCTCCCTTCGATCCTTAATACAATATAAAACGATATATTAAAGCGCAGAGCTCAAATTATGCTGGACACGAAAAGATTTCCTGTCAAGTTTAATCAAGTTATTTGTGCCGGTGGAGCGGTTTGCGACATATTTCCATAACGGGTTCGATTCTCTGTTCGGTAATAACGGAATGCTTTTAATATAGATAAGTCAAGTAGGTAGCGCAGATAGCCATATTAGTTTAATTCTACAATTAAGTGTGATATTAAATCACAATTTTACGACTTGTTTATATTCTGATGTCAATTAAAATGAATTGTGGTTAATTACGATGATTGATGGACCGATAAAAATTTCTCTGCCTACGCTTTCAGAGATTCAGTGTTATGTTTTGTTTTGATTGTATAGTTATTTATGTCATAGATTTATTACACACATTTATAGCTGTATAAAGTATATCTGAATTTATTTTAAATCATTTAACTACATTAAAGCTGGGACTCTCGCGGTAAAACCGAACGAAATTTTCTACATTTCAAACATCTACCAACTCATAGTTTCCAGAGGAGCAGTCAGAGACACATTCTTTTTTTTATCGCATAGGTCAGCAAACCAGCAAGTGGGTTACCTGACGGTTAGTGAACTCCACCGTCCATACACGCCCACAATACCAAAAAAATCATGGGCCTGTTGCCGACCTTAAAGGAAAGGGATAATTAAGGGATTGGGAAGAGAAGGGGGTTTTGGGCCTCTGGATATCTCACTCACCGTACGAAACGCAGCAGCAAACTGGTACTTTACGCCGGTTTTCTGTGAGACAATGGTAATGACCCGGACGACCCGGATGATGTAGACAAAAGCGTCTAGAGCGTGGCTCTACCACTGAAAAAATGGATCAGTCCGGCGCATTGGATTCCTTCCTCTCGACCTCTTGCCCTCCATTTTCCACTCTGTCCTAATACTTTAAAGTTATGGTCTCGGGTCTGGGTGTTGTGGGACCGCAAGTCCCTCGTAGTTCCTGATACCCACGACACAGGTTTACCTAGTGTGGGGTCAGGACTATGTGTGTGACTGTTGGGTGTATTATTATTATTAATTACCACCGCAACAGAATTGCTATCCAAATCATTTTGAACCGTTCAATTATCTTTCCACGGCAACGTCCATTTAGTATTTCATTGGCGTGAATGCAGTAAACTTTTAACGAGTATCTAACAATAGCATACCTAGACAGCTAGGTAAGACCTAACTGTATTGCTTATTCATATTCGGCCCGCAATCATCGATGTCATTCATATTTGCATGCTAAATACTAGCGTTTATGGGATGTCTAGTTCCACTTAAATATTAACTTCGTATGTGGAAGTTCTTCAATACAAAAAAAAAAAAAAACTGCGTCTGTATGTCTGTTTGTTTGTTTATTTCACGTAAACTATGTAAGGGATATAGATGCTGTTTTCACAATAATTTAGAGAATTTACTACTGAAGGTTTGTGAAGGTATGAAGGTATGAAGGTCTCACTTGTGGGGTTGATGTGAGGCAGGCAACCGGTCTTAAAAACTACAAGCCGAATCTTTCTGTAACATATTGTATTAAAAAGCATGATGCGCCTACCCTACTGCAAGTAGGATAAGGGTTGGTGGAAAATGACTACTGAAGGTTTATATGTATATCACGCTATGACCCATTGAAGCAGGGCAGTTACATGGCTGCGGTGAAACCGCGAGAGACAGCTACTAATATTAAAGATTAACATTGTAACGTTTGCAAGTTTGTTTGTATGGAAAAATCTAAGAAAAAAACAAAATTGGAACAACTGATCCATGTTTTTTACCAATAGGAAGCAAAATTGTTACTGGCTATTTTTCAATATGACAAAATTGAGTTTTCAGAAAGCATTTCACGCGGATAGATTCGCATAAAGTTCTGACTCTTGACCCTACTGTAAGCAAAGTCTTGTATTGTGAATATCAAGAACACTTCCCACAACACCCAGTGGTAAATTAAGCCCACTGAGTTTGTTTCGCCGGGTCTTCTCAAGCTGGGTCGTTTTGGATCCGGTGGTAGTTTTAAAACTCGTGCCGTTTCTGTAAATCCCTGTCGTCCATATCGACTCAAAATATTTAATAATTCTGGACGTTTCCAAGGTATAAATATTGTTACTGATGTAAAATCAAAAGACAAATACTTAAATAATTTAGTGTAATTGTCTAGTGTATTTTGACGATGCTATGCATGTTATGTATACATTAGTTGATATGATTTCCATACATAAGTTTCTTTATTTTGTACTGACTTGCCATAAGCGCTATTTTAATTGCGTAAATGATTAATAAACTAAAAAACCCAGACTCGAAACAAATATTTAAGGATTACAGAAACATTTGTCTCGGTGCGGGGATCAAACCCACGACCACTTGTATCACAGATGGTAACGATTTCATATTATACCACATTTGAATTGTAGAGCCACGCTGTAGATAGTGTTGTCTACACTTAAACTGGTTAGTTCGACTGGGTTACTATTATTTCAGTTGGCAGCTTGCTATTGCGTTATGTACATGGACTCAGATATCCGGAGGCCCAATTAAGTTATAACATGATATATTATTATTCCATCAGAGATTGTACTGTACGAATGGAAATACCAATAACTTGCAGTTATGCATTCCACAGGGCCAACTGTTAATAAATAATATTGTTTGTATGTCGCTGCCTGAATCAGAATCGTTCAGCATAAATTCAATATTCCTCGAGTTATAACACGAAATATAAAAGCGAGTACATTTCTTTATTTATTAGTTTGAGTGACGAAACGAGCAGGTCGATCGCCTTATGGTAAGCACGCCTGTCCATAAACAAAAGCAACACCACACAGAACTTTAAATTACAAAGCATTGCATGCCATTGGACTACGCTCGTCACCCCGAGACATAAGATGTTGAGTCTTATAATGCCTAGTAATTTCACTGGTTTCCATGTCATTTAAAGCGGAATACAACAGTGCTTACATCCTGTTGATTGGCGGCAGAAACAGACAAAGTGGTGGTACTAACCCAGAGGGCCTCTCGCATACGAGGGACCATCACATGTTCATAAGTTGATGACATAGGACCTGATGGAGAAGCTTAACTGCAAAGCAGCTCATATGGTTTTGATGGACAGAGGCATGTTCGCATGTCCCAGAATTTTTGAGTCTATGATGTTGGTGGTGCACTTACACTCATAGTGCATCTCATCTGTTTACAAATACTTCTTAATTCAGCTACAATTATGATTAAACTGCTTGTTGAGTCTCTGTTATTGATCGTGCAAATTCCTCTTAACGTTGACACGAGTCTTTATTAAGTAATGCCTCTAATACTGCATCTTCTCAAACCTCTCTTCCATCACTATGCTGTCTGTTCTTCAACTTGAAAATTAACATTCTCACGCGTTCTTTCACTAATAACGACCTCACCATAAGTATTTGAGAGTATTCCGTGAGCCTCAACCGCAGATTTCTTCATGTTAAAGTAGAAAATTAAAAACTCCCGCAAATGACAGGATTTGTCTTGTGAACTGAGAATGAAAGACAAACTTTATGATGCAGACAAAAAACGTCTAGTGTATCTATGGTAATCTTGATAGATTATCGACGTTTATGATCAATATATTTTTACCACTCCACTGTCTTATTCTCGGTCACACACTTCACTTCATTTATAGGATTGATATTATCGATCGATCGTAATAAACGAGTGATTAAAATTTGAGTGAAATTTATGATGTCTAGATTTTGACAAGATTCTACCCTTAAATATGACCACACCTTTCTGTAACACGTTGTATAATTAAAATAAAAAAATCACCATTCCTATGAATAACATTCTAACATCAGAGCTCTCCAACGAGCCGGATTGTCGCCTAGCCGTCTAGTTGCCAAATACCAAGTATTTAGGCTATCAGGCCCTTACAAAATACAATCACCAGTTTACAATGGAAACACGTTCAACCCTGTAAGTGTCCATTTAGTATGCAACGCGCAGTCCTGCTTCGCATATCTGTACCTCATAGTGGTTCCGTATGCGGTTTGAATAAATATAATTTAATCATGCACTTAGTAACTTCCATGTCATGTGTTAAATACATCTAGTAGACCTATAGCTAAGCTTGACTAACTTCCTTACATTATCATGTTTTATAACCGACAAAGAAACGGAGGAAGTGTTCAATTCGACGCGTTTAGTTGTTGATTTTTGATAATATAACCACGCATAAGTTTCACAGAGTATCAGCTATTGATTTTTTTTTTTTCATTTGTAAGGAAAGTCCAATTGAATGGGCCTATTTGAATTTAAATCCTAAGGGGATGAAAGACCAAAACTTCGTCTTTTATGCACCGACTTTGATAATTCTTTCACTAAAAAGAGTAAAATGAAAACTATCTAACAAAATAAAACTGATATGAAACAGCTAAATATAAAAACCAATTTTGTGTTCGGTGGCGCAGTTGTAATGCGTACGCGTTACGATTGAGGTTAACGCTGAGGTCTCGGGTTCGATCCCCGGGTCGGATAAGGTGATATTGGCTTTTTCTATTACGATATGCTCAGTATCAGCCCGGAGTCTGGAATTTGTGCCCGGTATGGCAATAGGCTCGCCCCCTATCACTTATGGGACGGAAATACGCTCGGCGAAATGTGGGTGTACTGGTTACACCTCTGCATACCCCTTCGGGGATTACAGGCGTGAGTGCGTATGTATGTATGTAATTTTGTGTTGCAGATATTGCAATGTATTCGGTAGAGTTAAAATTTAACGGAATCTAAACGATGTATTCATTAAATGATGTATTCACATTTCATGGATTCAATAAATTTGAATTTGTATGTACTGGTTAATTATTCATACCGACTCAAAGTGTTTATTTTTATTAGTTTCTTAGTAACAGCCTCCATGGCGCAGTGGACAAGTAGCTGGCTGTGCAGCAATATGCTGCGGTTTTGATTCCCGCACCAAGACAAATGTTTGTGTGATCCACAAATATTTTCTTCGGGTCTGGAGGTTTTCTCCACAGAGGGGTTGACGTCAAGCAGGCGGCTGGTCGTAAAAAATACAAGCCAAATCTATCTGTAACATGTGTTAAAAAGCATGTGGAGGCCTAATAAAATATATATGTATAACCATACAAAAACAAAATAAAAGCACTACAACAAAGCACAAGCTCGATTCAGACCTTGGCAAAGCCCTAATAGAGCGTAGGTTTTTAGATGTAAAGTAATTTGCTGATTTCATTTAGCTCAAAAGGACCGCATGTGTGGGACGTTTTACAATAGTACGCCCTTCATGGACCAGGTAAGGAACGTAATATAAGACAATGTGCAACACTATTAAATGTTATTTTATGTCACGAATGACTACACCACGTCATGTTAGGATTACAGTGTAAAATAATAAATAAATAAATGCACCCAACAGTCCACACATAGTCGTGACCTCACACTAGGTAATCCTGTATCTTGGTATCAGAAGCTCCGAGGGAATTGTGGTCCCACAACACCCAGACCCGAAACAATTTTGGTGGATCACAGTGTAAAATAGTGTCAATAAAATACAAAGATAATCAACTATATAATATAATAATAAATACACCCAACAGTCACACACATAGTCCTGACCCCACACTAGGTAAACCTGTATCGTGGGTATCAAGAACTACGAGGGAATTGCGTTCCCACAACACCCAGACCCGAGACAAATATTTGTGGATCAGACAAACATTTGTCAAGGTGCGGGAATCGAACCCACAGCCTCACGCTTCGCAACCGGCTACTCGCCCGCTGCGCCACGGAGGCTGTCAATTGCTATGTTTTTATAGCAAGTACAATGAAGACCATTATCAAAACTGGATCATTAGCAATTCTCAATTTATTTTTTATTTATTTTTAGCTTGGTATAGAAAATTATCGTTTACGGTGCGGAAATGAAGATGCTGCAGTGGATGTACAATTTTACAAGACTAGAACGTATACGTAACGAGTACATCCACGGCAGCCTTGGAGTCCGTGACGTGGCAGATAAACTTTAGGAAGGTCGCTTAAGGTGGTTTGGTTACGCTTTGAGAAAACCACAGGAGTACGTCGGTCGCAAATGCCTTAAACTACTAAAAAACATTGGACAAAGTGGGAAGTGGTCTTAGTGGGAAGGCAGACCCTGACACTCCCCGGAATAACGCCAGGTAGAAAGAAAATATTGACTGTTAAAAATAATGATACACTGTTGGCAATAACACACTTCCGCGTATAATAATCGTAAAAATACTGTTTCCTTAACAAGTAGTAATTATGAATAAAAACTAAGAGTTAATGAAAAACGAAATTAAAGCCGAGAAAACAACAAATAATGGTCAATTTGCTTGCTAAGTACTAATTAATAATAATTATGTCGGCTCCTTAAGATTCCCCTCATCTCAGAGAACGTTATGCCGAAGAACCGGACTGTCATTTGATGTCCCCGATGACTTACTGCCCTTTTAGACCCTGTTCGCACCGATCCTATGAAGGATTTCGCGAT
The DNA here is from genome assembly GCA_905332985.1 of Mimas tiliae. Classification (NCBI taxonomy): domain Eukaryota; kingdom Metazoa; phylum Arthropoda; class Insecta; order Lepidoptera; family Sphingidae; genus Mimas; species Mimas tiliae. The sequence goes on from HG995249.1 coordinate 3,810,653, forward strand.
CCAAGAAGCAAATTTTAAGAGGCTCGTTACCTAGATTATAGGTGGAGCATAGCAGGAACTGGGAATCTCTTTGATTCGCAACTAAAATAACAGGATTTAACATTATTACATGCTAATGTGTAGTTTAACTAAACAATTTGCTAATGTTAACGTTATTACATGTTTATGTTTTATTAATGAACATATTTAACGGTACAACCTTTCTTCATGTGCGATAACATCAAAATTGAATGCTGGCGCGCATCAATTTTGCTTTAGACAATCTTTATTCTATACCAAAGACTTTAATGTATACTACTTATATACTATTATACTTTAATGGTATTAAATTCTTTGTTCTACACAGATCGATTCATTTCGACCTAAAACAATACTAAAGCTGTATTCTAAATAGAATTATAAACTATATTAAAATCGTTATTTTCTATATGAAATAAATGTTATAACTATTATTATACTTGCCGATCTAAGGGCCCATAACAATCATACTTTACTAGTTCACGACATTGTAAAGTCCTGAGCGAGATGACTGATTTGCGGCATTATAATATTACCCACAATACCTCTGACAACTTCAAACAATACTCAGACGATATTCAACCTTATTTTATTACAACAAAAGTACAGAAAATCTAGAATATGTTTTTCAAATGGACATATGAACTTGTGCATGAGTCGGACATTAATGACATTCCAGTATTGTGTTGACGAGAGCTCAGTCACTTCTCAAGGCTATGAATAAAGCACGTCGATTAAGATTTTAATTAAACGTGTACATAGCTAAATCGCATTATACACGTGTTTGCATAGCCGAAGGTCGGTAAACTGGTTGTGGAAATGCGCTTTGAGTCGGCACGGTATGTATTGTTTGTTTAAAAGGTTCGCTATTTAGATTATTATGCTGATCGACATTTATAAAGTCGTGATTAAGAATTTGAGTTACTTCCTTTTGAGTGAATATAAGTAAGATTGCTTATAATGTTCTCGTACTGCACAAAAGTATGTTATAAAGCAAAATCTGAATACTGGCTTTACAAGAATCAGCTGTAGTATAAACTACATGAATCTAATTAATATAAGATTAATGTGTGTAACAAAAAGAGTTATTTTAAGTGAAGAGTACAATATGGAAGATTATCATATTATTTTAGTAAAGTTTGTAAGTATCTCGTATCTGCTGATGTCAATAACACAGGATAATCGAATTTTATTATGACGAGGTCAGGACGAACAGTTATCGACAGGGTGCAGCACCACAGGCTAGTAAGGTTAGCTTGGGGTCCAACAGTTGCACCTCTAAATTAAATTCGTCACGAAAGATGAAGGGGATACCTTTAAATTTATTGTTGTCATAATATTAAAAGTGCAGTTTCATATGAGTCAACTAAATGATGTCAAGTTAAGCAGAAACGTATGATTCAGCACAGCATCTTTTGTCATCAATAATGTCTCATCCTATTGCAAATGTTTAATTGTATGTTCTAATTACTAAGTCTGACGTCTGATGTTGGAGAGTCGGATCTTACAAAAAAAAAATTTACTAGAATAATCTATATCTATCTATCTATATATATTATGTATACTAGCTGTCTCGCGCGGTTTCATCCGCAACTACAGTAGCGCCACCCACCGGGTCCAATTGTGAATCTAAACCATCCAGGGTGCCACCCAAACGCATACAAAAAAAATAATTCAAATCGGTCCAGCCGTTTAGGAGGAGTTCAGTCACATATACACGTACTGTACGAAGAATTATATACAACGTGTTATAGAAAGGGGCAGGCAAATTTAAGCAATGTATAGTGTAGGGTATTGGTATTTTATCCCCCATAGTAGCAAATCCGATTTGCATGGACATAATTATAGAATTTTCTTTTTTATCGAATGAGTAACATGTCGATATCGACTTTCAACTTTGAACAACACTAAATGATAAACAGTGATACTACAGACCTCCTTTCATTAAATTATTTTATAATTAAAAAACATTAAACTGTTGTCCAATGTCAATATTTATTTGACGCAGTCAGTTCGGCAATTACTGATTATGATTTATGAAGTATGATTACGAGTTCAAAAAATATGTTGTATTTGACTAAAAACAAGTATGTATTATGTATTGGTATTTTGTGTTGGTGCAACTGATAATAGCTTATAAGAGGCTCGTCGACTGTATTAAGCCAAATTCATAGATGGATGACCCGACAATGAAATCTTTAAAATACTTCAGAGCATGGTACCTATATCGTCTTCAGCAAACAGTCTCTTTCAGGTATTTTGTGTTTAAATTACAAGTTACGTACGTATGCCCGTAGAATTAAGTAAATCTTATTCAAGTTTATTAAAAAGTGAGTGCCATTGATTATAATTAATAGTGATGTCATCAGTCTTATCGATCTTAATAAACGAGTGATTAAAATTAACGTGAAATTTTAGGATGTCTTGGTTTGAAATGATCCGGTACATAGGTATTTACTATAAGGAGTGTGTAATGACCCTAAAATATGACCACACCTTTCTGTAACACGTTGTATATAAAGATAAAAAAATATAACATATATGTATATATACATAAAGGCAAAATACCACTCACTGACTAATCACGATATCTCAAAATGACTATAGCTAGGATCATAAATTAGGTCAAACGATATCCGCTAGGAAAGGATTGTTGGTTTTTTTTTATATTAAGGGGATAAAAATACCCGTCCATTCCACATTATTGCATACATACATCTCGCACATTAGCGACTGTTAACCGAGTGTCAATTTCGTAAAACGACTTTCAGCATGATGCGGTAATTTGACACCGGCTGGTTCATGAGATGATGAGCACAATGACCTTACTGACTAAGCTTTGTGTCCCCTTTATTCCATATATAAAAAGTCTTTGTTTTTTATTTTTTATAGCTTGTCTGTCAAACGAGCAAATGGGTGACCTGATGGTAAGTAATCTTCACAGTTCATGAACGCCCAAAATAATCATAGGCACGTTGCCGACCTTAAATGAAAGTGATAAATAAGGGATTGGTAATGGGAGAGGGGATTTGTGCCTCCGGATATCTCACTCAGCGTACGAAACGCAGCAGCAAGCTGTTATTTTACGCCGGTTTTCTGTAAGACAGTGGTAACGACCCGGACGAAATTCTGTGGCACTACCACTCATAAAAATATAAAGATTATTTACCATCAGGTGACCAACTGTGTTCTTGTGCCGCTATGAAAAATATCATATTATCATATGACATGATATTTCATACAAGATGAAAATTAATGACTTTTCTTACATATATGCACTCACGCCTATAATCCCTAAAATAGTTGACAGAGGTTTAACCAGTACACCTACATTTCGCCGAGCTTAATTCCGTCCCATAATGTGGGGGCGAGCTTACCGTCACATGAGCACAATTCCAGACTCCGTATGATTTTAAGCATTTCGTAATAGGAAATCTCAATATAACTTTACCCAACCCGGGGATCGAACCCGTGACATCAGCACAGCAGTCTTACCGCGTACGCACGAGAAAAATTTTCTTCGTAGTTAAAATATTTAACGCCTTGAAAAGAGATAGTTACAATGCAAAGGGGGAATGGCGGGGTGGTGCGGAGCGAGAGCCGTGTAATTATGTACTCACTAACAGAGTTAATTGAGGTCAAATTAATTTGGCGCCATCCTTAAAATAAACACTTTATTAGAGATTAGGGTCAATATGATCAAACGTGGTCACTGTTTTTATGGCTTTATATAAGAGTTTTAGTGTTCGATGCAATTGAGCTTTTTCGAAATGCAGTAATGAAAAATTGTAAACAAATAATACAAGTAATTTTAAAAATACTAATGACGTTTTTGTCTTATTTGCATCATACTGAACAACTTTAGTTCTATGAATATTGACAATTCGTCATTATTATTTTTTTTTATAATTTTCCACCTGCCCTTACCCACTCGTAGTGGGGTTGGCGCAACATGCTTTTTAACACACGTTACACACACATTAAAACATTTGGTTTGTAGTTTTTACGACCAGCCGCCTGCCTGACGTTCTTTTTATTTATATTTATTCGCCTGATGGTCAGCGCCCATAAACAGAATCAATACCACACAGAGCTTTGAATTACAAAGCACTGCATGGCACTGGACTGCGTTCGTCTTCCCAAGACAAGATGTTAATCTCATAATGCCCATTAATTTCACTGGTTTCAATGTCCTTCAAACCGAAACGCAGCAATTCTTACACACTGCTGTTTGGCGGCAGAAATAGACAAAGCGGTGGTACCAAGACGGACTCTCGCATACGTGGGTCCAACCACTTTGTAAACGTCAACTCCTTTGGGGAGAATTTTCGGTCAAGACTAGTAACGTTAAAATGTCTCGATGTTAATTGAAAGTACCTAATTCATAAAGTACGTAATCCCCAAAGGGGTAACTACTACACCTACATTTCGCCGAGCTTATTTCCATCCCATGATCTGATAAGGGGCGATCCTATCGCCATATCGGGCACTGTTCCAGACTCCGGGTTGATACTAAGCATTTGATGATAGAAAAACCCAATATCACTTTACCCGACTCGGGGATCGAACCCGAGACCTCAGCACAACAGTCGTACCGCGTACGTATTACAACTGCGCCACCGAGGCAGTTACAAAAATATATGAAAGAATATTTAAGTTAATTCTAAACTAACGATAAAAATATGGAATTAATTTTTAACGTAGTTTTGTTAGAAGATTAGAAACTAAGATATTCTAACGAAGCACTTACGCCCACCATCCGAATATTTCTGTATAAATAAGTAATCAGTTAAGATTACTGGAAACCTTGCCATCCCACAGATATAATAAATTTGAAAATCTGTATGGGTGTATGTTTGTAATTAGCAACGCCTATGCAGCTGCATCGATAATCGAATTACGAAATCCATAATAACTGTTTAGATTTTGTGTTAATTCATAGAGATAGATGGTATATGCTTAAACTCACGCCTGTATTCCCGAAAGGGTAGGCAGAGTTACAACTAGTACATCAACGGTTCGTTCCTATTTCTACCACATGATGTGATAGGTAGCGAGCCTGGATTATATTAGGAGTGGTAGAGCCACGCTATAGTTAGTTTTTCTACAGCATTAATGGGCCGGCTCGTCCGGGTCGTTACCACTGTCTTACAGAAAACCGGCGTAAAGTAGCAGCTTGCTGCTGTGTTTCGTACGGTGAGTGAGATATCCGGAGGAACAAATCCCCTTCCTCTGCCCAATCCCTTAATTATCCCATTCGTTTAAGGTCGGCAACGCGCCCATGATCCTTTTGGTATTGTGGGCGTACATGGGCGGTGAAAACCACTTACCATCAAGTGACCTACTTATTCGTTTGCCGGCCTATGCAATAAAAAAATACTGACCTAAAAAAGGTAAATATTGTCAAACAACGGCAGACACCAACACTAGTGAAGTCCAAGTCAACTAAAAAGCCTAATTAAGTTCATGTAAAGCCTACGTGCAGTTATGTATGGGCTGGTACGAACAGGAAGCAGCGTGGGTCGGACGTGGCACGGGCGGGGCTCGGACGTCACTCACGTGGATAACGACGCGCGTGCCGACATTACCTTATAGTTAATGTGGGAGTTTAATTGGTCATCATGATATTATGATTAAGCAAAATTATTATGTTATTTACCTGATAAAGAACCTTGTCATTTAGAATCTTATTTTTTTTATCCTGGTTTCGGCAAAGTGACTACGCTACACCTGATGGTAAGTGTAGCGCAATCCATGAATACTGTCGACCAACGATAGACACTGAATCTATCGCAGATCCGCAGAATTATACCGGCCTGCTTAATTACTTCTTTACACTCTGTTTAAAGGATCCCATGTTATAGGAAGGAAGAAACACGTGCGCCGGCAAACTATTCCACAGCTTTATGGTCCGATAGATGGTAAGATTTCTCTTAAATTAAAGAGTTATTAGTACAGTTAGGTACAGCAGTCATTATCAGAGTTATTAGTTATGGGACTACTCCCAGCCGCCATAAATTGGCCTCCAGGCGGCAGTTGCACCAGAGAGCGTGGTTTGCGTGGCGACAGGCCGCGCAAATTAAACGCCCAAGATAGTGGCATACAATTTTAATCGCCCTATAGTTTGTCCGAAGTATTATACCTCAAACCACAGTAGGCTTTTTACAAGAACTGATTTCTACTGAGGCTGTGTCTGCATGAATATACGTACTCCGCAGCTTCCGGTTACAAAGAAATGGTGTAACACAACGGGATTTTAGACGGTGGTCTTAACTACCTTACCACGACATACAGAAAGTTCTGTGTCTGTATTGGTGAGTCTGACATACCTCAAAGCCAGCTTAGAGAGACCTCTAAATGGACTTTCCCGTTTACAAAATATATGGTATTCTTTTGGTATTGTGGGCGTACATGTGCGGTGGAGATCACTTCCAATCAGGCGACCCACTTCCTCGTTCCGGACCTATGCCATAAAAAATGTACGTTCCTGATTAGATTGAAAATTTCTAAAACCATATCGGCCATCATAAAAATCTATCAGACTTCATTAAAGATACAAGAAAGTTTAAATGTAGGAAAGCTAGGCAGTAAGTAATAAAAGTTAAGGGGACATCACAAAAAGAATGTTGATTAAATAGCCCGGAGTGGTTTGTTGAAAAACTGTTCGCTTAATTAACGAGTGCTGATTTCTATTCTGACAAACTCTTAGAAATCATTTACATTTAGTGCTGGAAATATGCGCTAGCTGGCCATATACAGTGTTTCTCCTTTACATAGAAAAAATAAATTGTGTTGCGAAAGAGCTGGCCTGTCTAAATCGTGTGGAGTCAAGAGTGATGAGTGAATTTAATAAAATCAATCTAACTAATTTTAAAAATGTATATTTTGTTCTACGTTGTCATATGCAAGTATATTTTTGCGGTTTATATTATAACGTTGCTATACAATAGTGGTACGTACTCAAAATTAGAATGCAATAGCTTTGGATGAGTTATAATTGTAAACTCTACCTCAAAGCTCTATCTATAATTACTGACGTCATTGGGCATTATTTTACATATTTTTAAATTAAATAACTATTAGTATAAAATCCGTAGGGTATTTGGTGACATAGCGTAAAATATTAACATTGTGTAATGAGGTAATTTTGTCTGTTTCCATGACGTCGAACTTGGAAAAGTGTTTTCTAGGAGACAGTGACTTTTATGTGCTTTCATTTATCATCAGCATAAATACAACAATAAATAAAATAAAACTAAAGAGGATACAAATAAAAAATAATTGATATATTCCACCGTTGTACGGTAGACGCCTCCTTGGTACAGTCGGCGAGTTGCCGGCTGCGAAGCGAGAGTTCAAGGAGTTCGATTCCCACATCAAGACAAATGTTTGTGTGATCCACTGATATCGGGTCGGGGTGTTGTGGGACCGCAAGTCCCTCGTAGTTCTTGATACCCTCAATACAGGTTATCCTGGTGTGGTGTCAGGACTATGTGTGTGACTGTTGGGTGTATTTATTATTATTGTAAATTTATTTTTATATGCCATATCAATATAAAATTAACAAATTATCCCTCGAATGAAACTTTACATAAAACTTTATTTTAATTACGCAGTGATACCCAAAATGATTTTATTTTATTTTTTATTGCTACAAAACACCAACCAGCTATGTCATCTCTACATAGAATTTAAACGATACATTTATTTATTTATTTAAACGATTAGAATATAAAAAAAACTAACAATTAAAATAAACAGGTAGTATACAAAACCAAGTTACTACTAAATGTAAAAGGACAGCGTAATATTAACATTTGTGTTGAGTTCATTTTGTGGATTCGCGATCACCGATAGAATCCAGAAAGGCACGCGGCGGCTGCCTGTAAGGTACTGTAGGCAAAAACGGTGATACGAGTACTACGCTGCTAATTAACTTGTATTTGTATCCCTATGTAAATAGATTTATCCAAGGGATCATGTAAGAAGTGATAGTAAACATTCTAGATTTTACAATTTTAATCCAGCGTCGATGGTAAACATTATCAAGTCTTTTTTCCGATATTATCTTGATTTCATTAAGGTTTTAGTAATTTCTTATTTGATGAGCACTAGCACTTTGATTGATAATATCAAATATATCATTATTTCCACTGTTGCGGCTGTGCTGATTTTTAAATCTCCCAGCAAAAATTATCACTACAACCTACAAAATAATAAGACAATAAAATACAACATGTATACAGAGAAGTGTAAGCAAAATGTATACTTCCCAAATAGGCTTTTTGATGCGTGATCTGGCAGAATTTATTCGGATATTAAAACGGCTTTAAATAAAGTAAAATGCTACCTTTTTCATACATTTCTATACAAGACTGACATTATGATCAAATATCTTATCGTAGAGCTTACTTTCGTCTGTAGACCGTCCCGTCTTCAAATAAGTTCTGCAATCAAGATCCCTGTTCACCCAATTGACTTATGTTAACTCGCGTGTCTGTCCGGAATGCGCGGCTTTATGCAGCTGTACTACTTGACACAGATCTAAGTGATCATCCGATTTGTTCTGAGAATGTATCTATACCGTTTTCTAGTATGTAATACTTTATCTTTTAATAGTAATTCTATTTAACAATAATCATATGTTTTTAGTCAAAAGAACAAAAAAGGGCATAACTGCATCTCTAATTAATTAGCATGAAAAATCTACTCGAGATGTTTACGGTGTCGTGTTGCTAACTTAGCCATTTAAAAATGGTTTATCATTTATTACAAACGATATTTTCATGATTTGAAATATTAAACAGTTTCTGAAATAAGTATTCAATACATTGCTTCAGTACTTTATATTATTACTTAATTTGTAATTTTTTTTACTACCCCTGTATTATACACGTGGGCTCGGGTCTCCTCTACTGAATGAGAGGGAGTTAGGCCTTGGTCCACCACGTTGGCCTAATACTCGTACGAGCTGGCAGACTTCACTTAAAGTTTTGTCTGTCTGTCTTATAGAGAATTTCTTAGGTATGCAGGTTTCCTCGCGGTGTTACCTTCACCGGTAAAGCAAGTGATAACTAATAATTAATACACACGTAACTTAGAAAAGTCAAAGGTGTATGCTTTTGGGGCTGGTTTCGAACCTACGACTTTCGTCTCGACAGTCCGTACCACTCCTCGCTGAACTAATACTGCTTTACACATTTAAAATAATGAATAATAATTCTAAATTAATAATACCGTTGTAATAATCTATTCATATGTGTTACTTTTCTAAACCTTACGAAGGCTCAGAAACATTTATGTTACATCGTCGATAACTATATGATCTCTACCTAGCGATACTGGCTCTTCGCTCTCTATTGAAATTTCCATGTTCGATACATCGATATAAATCGGAGCTCTACAATTGGTCCGGTGAATGGTACTTCTGTTCGTTAGTTGAGAGCAATTTTGTCGAACAATTGTTAAACGCAAACCCGTTGTAGTAATTATAAAGTAGTAATATTGGTTTAGAGTTGCCGGAACTTTTCCATCATCATCTTCTTTGGGCCTCCGGATATCTCACTCACTGTAGGAAACGCAGCAGCAATCTGCTACTTTACGCCGGTTTTCTGTGATACAGTGATAACGACCCGGACGAGCCAGTCCATTCATGCTGTAGACAAAAGTGTCTACAGCGTGGCTCTACCACTCAAATTTACTAGTTCTGTAAAATGTAGACCCATTTTTTGCAACAAATCTTATTGTTCAAAGTGGATTTTCTAAACGTAGTTAAATGCAAATATTAATACAAGGTTAAGATAGGAAATAATTCGTATTACAATTTGTAAATTTTATCAGAACGATTCGTTTTATTAAACAGTCGTGCGCCGGCGCTGAGTGTTCACTTAGATCATAATTATTATTTCTTATTGCAGGTATTCTATGTTCAAGAGACTACCGTTTTTAAGGTAAGAAAAAGTATATAATTTAATTTTATAAAGTTTAGCAATTCATATTTGCAAAATGTTTATAGACAGCCTCGGTGGCGCAGTTGTAATGCGTATGCGTTACGATTGCGGCCAACGCTTAGGTCTCGGGTTCGATCCCCGGGTCGAGTAAAGTGGTATTGGGTTTTTCTATTACGGAATGCTCAATATCAGCCCGGAGTCTGGAATTGTGTCCGGTATGACGATAGGCTCGCCCCCTTTCATATTATGGGACGGAGATACACTCGGCGAAATGTGGGTTTACTGGTTACACCTCTGTTTATCCCTTCGCGGATTACAGGCGTGGGCGTATGTATGTACTAAAATAACAATAAATTAAATAATATATTGCTTACATAATAGAAACTATTAAGAATTCTTAGTTATTTGTTTATTAGCTTTTTATCCAAAGTAAAGTCAACTATATCAGTAATCACTCTTGTAATAGCCATTTATTTGAAATTCTTAAACAGAAAAACATGCTCATGGATTAATATCAACCGTGGTTTAAAAACTATCCCTTGCTTGGTAAGTGCCGTTTATTTTCTTTAACACAGGATCTCTCCGAGGTTGAGCTTGAAAATATGACTGACACATTTAGTAGGTCTAGGCCGATAGCTAGACCTACTAAACCAACTTAACCCTGCAGTGTTCCTCTCTCTTACTTATGTAGAAGAAAATGAGGTACGCAATTGCATGCTGCCGCAGCCTCCGAGGGTTTTGGACTGCCTCCACTAATTAAAGGGCCTCACGTACTGGCCTAATGTGGGTTGGTAGGCTTCAAATACTTTTAAAATTCTTTAGGAGAGTTTGCTAAAAATAATATAATAATAAATACACTCAACAGTCACACACATAGTCCTGAACCCACACTAGGTTAACCTGTATTGTGTGTATCAGGAATTACGAAGGACTTGCGGTCCCACAACACCTAGACCCAAAACAAGTATTTATGGGTCACACAATTTATCACGGTACGGTAATCAAACCTGATAATTTTCAGAACCTGTAAGTTCTCAGGTGTATAGGTTACTTCACGATGTTTCCTTCACAGTCAAAGCGAGGAATAATGTATGCCGTAAGGGCTGGCTTCGAACCTGCAACATCTATCGGGGCTACTTCGTTCCATCTTATAATACTGTACAAATTCGAAGTAGTTGTAATTTATAACAAAACAAATGGACATTTAGAACTGATTAATGAAACGTAGACTACTTTACTAAATGTAGAACCAATTTTTCTTTGCGAGGCTCACCGTTAATCCAGGTGTAAAGCGACGCGCAGCGGGGGCAGTAAAAAGCGCGCCCCCTGCCGGTAAACACCAACCGACGGGCAAATAAAATGCAAATTCACTACTAAATCTGTTTTCATTACGTATAAACAGGCACCGTATTATTTTTTCTTGATCAGCTAAGGCTCGTACCAATTAATTCTCGATTTAATTACTAAATTAAGGAACACGCAACCCGTTTGATAAAATTTTCTTGTATGGTTCATTCCTGAGTGTGGCGCTAGTGGCGTGTGGAAAAAGAGTGAACTACGTCACACAAATAACAACCCCTTTCACTCAGTGCTGCCACCCCGAAGAGAAAGTTGTCACGCTTTCTACTTACAAAAAGTTCCGCTATTCTCCGCTAGGTGGCTAACGGATATCGCGTCCCGAAGCATTCGCGCTGTACGCGTGTATGTGTGCGTGTGAGAAGAGGATAGCAGATTAAAAATAAAAAAGGAGTAAAATAGACGGCGATATGTGTGTATACTAAGGCGTGGTTACGTGCATGCATGCGATTTTTTTTATCGCAAAAATGGCCGGAACTTTACACTTTTCGTGTTAGACCATAAAGTCGCAACTACGTTTTGTCTGACAAATATTGAGTCTTATGTCACGGTAGCAGGGTCGTAAATCGTTTACATTCACAGTCCGCAAGTGCGTTTCTTTGGCGAAGTATAGTGAAATAATTGGCGTCACCGGCGTCGCGGCGACTCTAGAAAGAGAGAACGTTATGCTACCGGTGTTACGTTAGAGCAGCGCTCACTAGCGACCGTTAGAACGAAGGGGACGGCGATTTGGCAAGTCGCGCCGTTAGAAAGAGACGTCGCGAAAAAAATGACCGAAAAAAGCCGTTTTCACGAAAGGTGCGCGCCGATAGAAATTACAGAAACATGGGCGCGGTTTAAAAAATGTCAGGGGCGCCTGCGCCCTCAGCAAAAAGCCGGCGCGGAAGTAAAGGGGGAAAGAGACGTTGTTAGTGGGCATTATGTGACGAGTTGCAGTGCCGCGGCGCGCCGCGAGCGGTCGCCACTGATGCGCGCCGGCAAAAACAATAACCGCTAATTATTGCGATTAATGAGCGAATACCGTTTGAGTGCACGCGAGAGTCGCGCTGGAGCCGGTGCAGTGGCCGACATTACTGCCAACCTCACAGTTTACACTTCAAAATCAAATTTAGAATGTGCGCGTGTGTTCAAAAATCGATTTGGGTTGTTCTATAAAGAGGTAAATATTTTGGAGTTCTTCGAAGCGGGCCCGCGCCACGACTCAGTGGAGCTGTGGTGCCCAGTGTTGTTTGTTCGATGCCAACAGCAGCGGCGCAGTTTTCCCGCTAAAAAATCCGACAACTGAGACGCGTCGACTATGTATGATATACAAAACAGTGTAAAAATTATCAGATGTAAAACATCATCCTCGTAGAGTCGCTGAAAACAAAGTATGTATGTATAACCGTTAAAACGTTCCCCACGAAAACAGTAAAAAAAAAACTTTATACGCCTGATCAAATTTTCGTTAAACATAGCTAAGCCCCATGTCTTTTAAACTATCTTTCAAACAAATATAACCGCATTTTAGTGAATTTGTTTAAGCGCCACGATGCCACAAACAGATACACATAACACACACACGTACAAGCAGACGAAGACGTCAAACACACCCCTTTTTTGCAGGGGCTTAAAACATTTGCCCGTTTACTAAGTCATGTAGTCGGAGCACAAGGATAATAAACACACAGAACGACAAAAAACGTTAGATTTTTTGCTACAATCATCTCACAAATTGACACCTACAAAAACGTTTCGCGGGTTATTGATATTATGAATTTATTTTTGAACGTGCTAAGTGCCAAAATGGAAATTGTCAAATATGACAATCTTTCCGTAAATTTCGCCTTTGTTATGTTTATTAGTCGATTCGTAAATGGCTATTGAAAAGCCCACGTTTTTATTTAAAAGTAGACAAAATATTCTTACTAGAAACTTATTTGTTAGACGTGTTTGGTATTAGTTTATTTTATTGCTAGCTGTACTACACAAAAAAACTAACATTTTGATGTTAAAAATAACCATATAGGCATCAAAATTGTACACACTATACATATGTATGTTTTTCTACCAAAAACTAAACACTAACCGCATCTGCCATACTAAGAGGCATTTACTGACTTTAATTGTCAATTAGCCATTACTTAGAATTCGATTATTTCTCAGAGTTGTCATTTAAGGTAATTTCTGTGCCCAGTAACGAATTAGCGCATTAGCGAGCTCTGAGTGTGAAATTAACTAAAATCTAAGTAATGGATAGTTGATAATTAAAGTTAATTGCCATCTTTGTGCAGCAGTTACGTATGTAGGTACGTAGGTAGAGGGTAGAGCCAAGTTACCACCTAGTGCGGTGTTATTTAAGTGTATATTTTGGTTATCGCGGTGACATTGTCGCAGGCTATCTCGGCTAGATAACGTCAGGTGAAACAACGGCTTATCAACACAATTTAAAACATCTTGTCCAACGTGACACATGATCGGAACAATGTCTTCAAACTATTTTTGTTTGCAACTATTTGAATATCACATTACGAAAGGTAAAATGTTATAAATTTGAATACGATTTTTTACTCATATTCTTGCATTCGGATAATATAATATTTTCCTTAATTCTATTTTTAAAACATACATTTTAATCGAATAGGAAAAAAAACGAGTAGATGTAAAAATGCACTTTGTCACGTTTTTATCAAACTTTTGGTTTGTTAGTGCTAGTTATTATTTTTTATTTTATTAGTGCTGCTTTATGTGATGGAATTTGTAATATCAAGTGATAAGTATAATAAATGCATAAATCGACACTGTAACATAACTAAGTTGTATCTGCAAGTATACCACTTTTTAGGAAAGACGGGCGTTTCAAGTATCATTAATTTTTCATGAGATTCTTGGTGTTAGTTGTTATAATAAATAAGTACTAAGTTAGTAGAAATATAGTGAATTAAAAAAAATCATATGACGCTCTACTGAAAAGTAGAGTTTTAAAATGTTTAATAGTGGAATAAGGCTATCATTATTGACTCGAGACTATATATCTCTATAGAACTATATAAACGTATAGTTTATTAGCAATAAAAAATATTTTTTTCTTTCTTTGGCTCACCACAAATAACAACTTATTGTGTAAAATAATATGCAAAAATTGTGAAAGCTATAGGTACACAAAAAACAAGCCGTTACAAAAAGCAGAAGCACGTGTATGTATTAATTTCTGATTCTTACTCCAATGTCAACGTTCTATTCCTGACATTATAATTTTTCAAATAAAAAAGTAGTTTTATTCAGACTGCCATGAGTAAATTTTCATCAAACGCAATTTAAAAACACTAAAAAGATTTTTAGAACCCGATTCAAACTAGTTTTTATTAGAAATGCTGTATACATAAGAACGTCAATTTATTACATATAATGAATATATTGCAATGTATGCCAATACAGCCCGCAAATTGACTCGTATCAACTCAATTTAAAATCAATTATATTACTAAGTGAGATTAGTCCACCGTTTCCTGCGAGTGAATAAGCAAAACTTATCAAATTATGTATGTAATTATACAGATAGTGTGTTATTTATCATATATTACCGGTTATGTAATTTTATTATGGTTCTTTAGCTGAAAATGTAATTGTTATAATTTAAGTGTTGTGCTCGATATTTGACATAGATATCTAGATATAGATATGTGCTTGATATTAGTATGGTTATTGGTGTATAAATTGTATCCAGCGACTACGTAGGATTAAACTCATTTGTAACAGCTGGCATCTGAGAAACTTGTATGACGAGTACTGTGTGATTGTAACATTAAAAAATAAAACAAATCTATTTATTACGATTAACAGTAAGTCATAAAGCATGTTCGCGTCGTAAAATCTAATCCAAACAGACATATTAATGGCCCGTTTGGTCAACTTTCAAAATATTCTCATCAACAAACTCCACTAATTAAGTTAATAACGCGGGCATCGTACTACCAACATCATCGTAAAATATCAATGGCTAAAAATTCTAATAAATTAGACGTAACTACATCGACGTCTACGAACTACGCAACACTCCATTAACACAAATCATTCTGAATATTCAACAACATAGGAGAATATCTCGTTTGAAATTTTAATAAAACTAGTTGCAATAGTCGTGAGGCTAAAGTTTGGACTTTGGTACTCCTGAGCACAGAATAGACCTCCATAGTGACTGGCCAATAGAAATTCGTAAATTTAAATTTTGAATCGCGATCGTGGGCCTGCGAGTGGGTGTCCACGCTGACATTACCAACTGTGTAAACGATTTTCTCTTAGCGCGACCGTCACAGTTCGTCCATCACATCGCACCGGGGAGGCTACACGAAAAAGGTCTTTAAACCTGCCACACAAAACTCGTGTGGAAACCAGTTTGTAATAGTCAGCGGCCAAATTTGCGTATCACTGAACGTTCACTTAATACGTTTTTCGACATTATGAATACCTAGTTTAATTCAATACGAACGATCGCCAATAATCTTTTTAAAGATAGGTAAAACCATTTTGGTAAAATTTATTTGCCTGTTGAGTCACTGTGTGTTTTAGACATTCTCGAAACAGTCAACAACCTCGATGTTGTTGAGCGTGGAGTCGGCGACATTTCGTCTTGTCGCACAGTCAATGTAATTTAAGTAGCTACTGTAAATTGTACTTATCCATCAACTGTCAACAATTTTTGTTATTAATTTGATTCGATCAGAAAGATCTCTGAGCTTAATGTGACAAGAAATCAATCCAGCAATATCCATTAGCACTTGTCATTCAAAATTTGAATGAAAAAGACAACCCGGACAGACTGTACGCCACATGTGACGACATGAAGTATTCCATTAGGCTGAAATGACAGAGAATGAAACAGAGGCTTCTTTATTAAAATTTGAAGGCAGAAGTATTCATCTACGATTACTTACAAAGTCTGACACTATGCCGCGCCGCTATTGCATTGCCGAGCGTTTCAAGAGGACACACATGCGTTACGCGGCTCAACTACCGATAATGTTGCGTCCCTGTTTCGCTCATGGCCGCGCTCGCGCCGTCCCGCTCTACACGCACGATCTGATGTCGGTCGCGGTTCGCTCGTCACATCCCTCGGCTTGTATAGCTATCGCATAGGAGCTAGATTGGCGCGTCGCGTATTCAAAATAGGAACGTTAGTAATGGATGGAGTGGTGTACGGTGGGGTGGATGTGTGCGTTCGAGAGAGCCAACGACCCTCCCCCGCGCGTCCGCCCCCGCCCCCGCCCGTCGACGACGCCAACCGAGCGAGTGGCGCGCGTTTACACAATCCGTTGGTTCGGAGCGTGAGCGTCGCTCGCCTCGTGTGCCGTCTTCTTGTGACGAACATCGACCCTTGAACACGTATCGACAATTGTTTTTTTTTCACATCTTCAGACTCGCATGTTAGTTGCGCGCGCTCTTAGCGGTTTTGGAACTTCTTATGAGAATCCAATATAACATTGGAATAATTCATTAAATTAGATACGCTGGAATTGAAGTATTTTAGTGCGGCAATGGTGATATCGACTTTGAAAAGCCAATTACTTACCTAAACGTATACTTTTTAAGGCGTATGACGACATTATTTTTAGAAAAAATAAATAAAAAAATATTATGTGAAAAAATAAGTCGGAGAAGTGACATTCAGTGCTAAAGTGCCAGAGTAAAATGGAATTATAATATGGCGCGAAGTATCGTGCTAAGCAATAAATTCAAAATAAGAATAAAAAACTGCAGTCAAGTTCTTCAGCACATGATTACCATCCATGATACAAATGGTGAGTTTTTTTTATAAGTATAATTTTATATTTTTTTTCTTACGTGCCGTCGGTGTCATAAAACAAGCCGAATAGTATAGTATTTTTAAAAGTACCATAATGTGAATATAAGTCGGCCGCCAAACCTGACGTTTATACAAACCTTTTTTTGTGAGCAATACAACAAAAAACAAAAAGCGTGTTAAGAGTATTTTTAATAAAAAAAATAGACCGTAGAAAAATAGTTATGTAAAAGTTAAATTGTTAATCAAACATCACCGTTTATTATAAAAAAGGAGTCGTTTTTTGTGCTTTGTGTTGTCATGAGTTCGCTATTCGGTTGAAATACTGAAAAAATATTGAAAGATTAATTTGTGAGTATCAATAAATATTTAAATGTAGATAAATAACCTAGTTATCGACCCCTTAGCAACAACAAAAGTTAGGTAGTGATAAAGTGTAGTCACATGTTTTTATCTTGTTACCACGATTTAACATACCTACATGGGCCCTTATCAAGCGCGAACAAACATACAAGCAAAAAACTAAAAGTAACATCACTGTATCGTATATTTTCAGTCGCTTTTAACACGGTTTTATATTGAAATGGCATTTAAACATCCATAAAACAAACTAGTCTTTTAAAAAAAATAACAAGTTTAGAACAACCAAGTAACCACACAAGTACGATTAAAAAAGTTATACATTCGGAAAACTTAAAATACATTTTAAAAAAGTATACCAATTCGAACTTCGAATACGCTGGTGATTAATTACTAAAAAAACTCATTTTTTATTATCTGTGTACCAAAATGGCCTCTTATGTAATCTGGCGACCCTCAACTATCGCCTCACCTTTCAACCGAAGAGTTGTTTTTGCTAAAAGGTGATATTTTATAATTAACATTATGTGTAAAATGTAATGTACATGTTATTTAGATGATATAAACGCTAATTTTAAACCAAACGTCATACATAGACACAATATGTAAATGTTAGCCGAGTTTTATGCCTAACATGTACCTTATCTCGGTTGCCATGGAAGATTAGCACATGCGCTTAAAAAAAACCGTGCCCTGAAATATACATGTTTTAAATGTAACTACATTTTTGTTCGGTAATTTGTATTATATTTAATTATATATATTTCATAAAAATATTTTTTAAAATAGAGACCTAACATATTTAAAACTAAGCATAAATGATACAGGACACGGTAAAGTTATTTAAAAAAAATAGGTTTGCCGTTTCATGTATTATTTATGTATTATTGTGATGCCATTATCCGTACACAACCAATATTCAAAACAGGATAGGTATATTATAAATCCAATATTAAGCATTGAATATCCTGTAACATGTGCATACTTGTTTTGTATATATATTTAATATTTCGTTCCATTACAAGAATAACGGCAAATCTACAACACATCTACTTTTCAGTAAGTACAGTGGCAGTGGCTTAAGTTTTGCACACAGGGTTTTTCTTACAACATAAAATTAAATATAATTTACCAAGGTATCTAAAAATACTTGTATTACAATGATAAAAATATTGGGTATATTTATTTATATAGCTTACTTTTTGGTTTCAACTATATTAAAATAGTATTTTTGATACATGTGGTTATAAAACCTTATTCTCTTAATCGGATAATTTATTAGAGGAATAAATAATCAGCGAAACAATTAAACAGAACTCAGGGAAATAACAAAATAAACATTTCACGCAGAATATATCATAAATGTAAATAGCACATCCTTTACAAAACCAACGTTTACAACAATAAGATATTTACAGTTCCGCACAAAAAGGCAAGAACGTTGTTTACAGTTTAAAATTTAAAAGCAAGCCCACTTTCACATACCATAAATGGGTAACGTAAACATACCGAAACCAGTAACGTAACTTGAAATGACAGAAATACGAAGTAATTAAATTGAAATTACAAATTCGGTACCCGCACATTTGTAATTTAAGTATATCAATGACATACATACGCACTCACGCCTGTAATCCCCGAAGGGGTAGGCAGAGGTGTAACCAGTACACCCACATTTCGCCGAGCGTATCTCAGCCCCATGATGTGATAGGGGGCGAGCCTATCGCCATACCGGGCACAAATTTCAGACTCCGGGCTGATACTGAGTACTTGTAATAGAAAAACCCAAAAACATTTTACCCGACCCGGGGATCGAACCAGGGACCTCAGCGTTGGCCTCAATCGTAACGCGTACACATTACAACTGCGCCACCGAGGCAGTCAGCAGTATATCAATGACCTAAAGAATTAATTTAAGCTGTTTATTCCTTTAGGCTTATCGTGACTTAAATTTTTGAACTTTATCTTTTCACCTCGGGCGGTTTCGTTTTCGAAAGCGGCTGACCTATATTTTTTTGTGTTTTCGATGATTGATGGTTCTAAATTGATCACGTTTTGTAAGAGCACGATGCAATATTGATCTGAGTTCAGCTCGGCAATTACTTTCTTGTCTATGAAATAATAGAATTATTATCTGTTTTTTATTACTTTTATAAGAGTAGAGTCGCCTCACCTGTCTAATAGACTAATAGACTCCGGGTAGAGTCTGAAGTATATTGACGCTTTGTGAAACTACTGAGCATTATGTGGCTTAAAATCTCATGTGTCGTGATGATAGATACCTACCCAGACGGCCTCTTACATACGAGAGGCCTACCACCTAGTATGGTAGTGCTTCTTTCATGAAATACTTCAACTATAATGTCAGACAGGCGGCTGATTGGTATTATTATTTTATATTATTCATCTTAAGCCACATCACCGCTTACCATCAGGCGTGTGATAGTGACCAAACGCGAGCCTATTTTTATATAAATAATTCTACTGTACGTGTGTATGTGACTGAACTCCTAAACGGCTGGACCGATTTGAATAATTTTTTATGTAGTTGCGGGTGAAACCGCGCGGGACAGCTAGTTACGTATAAAAAAAAGTATATAAGCTTTTAACAATACTATGCAACTTATTAGATGCAACATTGAATAATAATATTCTTACCGTTAAAAACCACGTCAATTAGAAAAATAATCTGGAATTTTTAAACAGCTGATCGGATCTTATAGAATAATTATATAAAATACAATAATTACATATTTTAAAAGTGGTAGAGTTTTGCCTACCTACGGCATGAATAGGCCGGCATAACCGAGTTGTTACCACTGTATCGCACAAAATTGGTGTGAAGTTATAGCAGCTTGCTGTTGCGTTTCTCACGGTAAGTAAGATATCCAGAGGCCCAAATACCTCTCTTCTTCTCAATCAGAAGTATTATTCATGGATGCCCTATACTTACCATCAGGTGTAGCGTAGTCACTTTGCCGAGCCAGGATAAAAAAAAACATAATTACAGCATTCCTTAAAGTTATGTAATTGCATAGAAAGTCACTCAGTCCTTTAGCGGTCACATAGTTTGCATGTCTAAAAATACGCGTAGGCCAAAATACATTTATTTTAATGAAAAATAATTTACTATAATTCATTTTTTGTGTCAATGGCCTGTTACAAGAAGTTCTGTAAAAACACAAAATCGTTGTCGTGTAAAAATTACCTCGAAAGTTACTTAAACAATAGTTTTAAATACATCAAGCATTAGATTGATGTAATTGAGAGCCAGTTCAGCAAAGGAACAGTAATTGTCTTTTTATTTACTCAAAAAACTGTTTTTTTTAACTGGACCATTTCTGGCCAAATTCTTCCTCTACTCTTACACTTTAGTTTTCTGTCAGCGACCTGTATTCCATTTTGATTACATCCAACTTATCTCACCACTTCTTGTTTGGTCTCCCGTGTATTCTATGGCCAACAATCATTATTATTATTTCTTTATATTAAAAATGAAATTAAGTTATTTATTTCTTAGCAATGTTGAATTTTAAGCTAAGGAGTTAAAAGCACTCGACTTTAGAATGTTAAATACATTTACATTTTACATATATTTTGTATAGCGTCTGAAAAAAATACATAATATACAGATATAAATCGGACAGTAGTTTATTATTAATTCCAATACGCCCAGAGGGACGGTTAGCATCGTTAGTCTTAAGACGCGGGTTCGATTCCCGTTAATTATAATTTAAGAACACCTTTAACAGCGCCTGGGGCTAGGTGCTACATAATATGACTTTTTTCCTAGTTTTAAATTACATACCCCTAAGGGCATGTACCGTGATGATATGAGTTATATTGTATAATATAGGTAACTATTATTATAATTCGATGTTTTGGATACGTGTATCCAAAATATTAAATTCCATGGCAATAACAATTTCTGCTAATTTATGACTGTATCCTTAATATTCTAACTTATGACTGTAATAATTTACATACATACGCCCTCACGCCTGTAATCGCCGAAGGGGTAGGCAGACGTGTCACCAGTACATCCATATTTCCGGCCCATGATGTGATAAGAGCCAACCTATCGTCATACTGGGCACAATTCCAGACTCCGGACTGATACTGAGCATTTCAAAATAGAAAATCCTAATATCACTTTTACTCGACCCGGAGATTGAACCTGAGACCTCAACGCAGCAGACGTAGCACGTAAGCATTACAACTGCGCCACGGAGGCAGTCTGTAATTATTTGTTCTAATTTTTGAACCAGCTTAAATTACGTACCAAAAATTTGAACGCGGTGTCAAAAATGTAGAGATAATGTAGAGCTTCATGTTTTTAAGTTTCATTTAATTGAAATCTTAAAAACCAACATTTAATAACTTTAATAATAAAGTTATTTTTAAGGCAGACCCTGGCACTAGCTGGGATAAGACCAGATAGAAAGAAAGGAAGGATAGGTGATAGCCATAACATTGACTGTTATCAATGAGGAGTTTCCAATTATTCCTTCATGGTCTATCATCAGGTCTTAACAAAATGTATATGAGATCACCCTTGAAGTAAATCCTATCCACTACATCATTATATTTGATATCCATTTGGCAGCAACTAAATAAAATTGCACTGAATTGAAAAGCTCCTTTTTTACCCAACGCTAAAGAAGCGGTCTTATAATATTGACCTCTTTTTTTATGGGTGTGTCTACATATCTCTCTGTGACACCATAGCATCTAAACGAATGGACCGATTTAAATGCCGTTTTTAGTTCGAATTGTAATTTTAGCAGTTTAAAATGTATAGATATTTTTCTGATCAACTTCGGGAGATTTTATCGTTAAAATTATTGAAATTAGTTTTTCTCACGTAACGCACTTTAAGTAACGCTATAATAACGTAATACAAAAGCAAACAAAACGATTCCAATACCATAGTGCACTTAAATACGGAACGTTTTCATATAAATTTATTTTAAAATCATATAAATTTTCACTTACTCACAACTTCGTCGCAAACAGTTTGGCCGGACGCCATTACGTCGGCAATTAAAAATAATTCACTGTTATTGCATCGTTTCTTGTTTATTAAAATGTAGGCCGGGCGTGTAATTTAGGCTCGAAATTGGGCTTAAAATTCCTTTATTCGATGCATCAGTCACCTTATAAAAGCACTTTGAAAATAAATTGCCAAATATTTACGAAATCAAATTATTGTACTTTGTTTGTAAGAAATAAATATTGTGAAATATTGTTCCTTACAAAACCGATTTTTCAAGAGACAGTTGACAGTTTCCACGTTCATTTTAGGATGGCATACACTGTATTTCATACTGGCTAGATAAATGAAAAATAATATAATGCGATTCAGTGGCCCATTCGTGTATCCCCGATCACATACCTGTATAACAATAGTTTTCATGTACATCAATCTCTGGCCGGTTTTGCAGTTAATTTGACGTTAACTACCGCTCAACTATTTTAATTGAATGCTTTAGATTTTTGTGTTGCTCTAAAGGTAGATAAGTATTTTAAGTGCTTTATATTATTACTTTTATTTTTTGGAATCATTTAGTTGGTATAATTATAGTTAAAAAGCCGCGATAGCTCAGCGCGGAGTGGTACGGACTGTTGAGAATAAGGTCGCAGGTTTGAAACCAGCCACAAGAGCATACACCTCTGACTTTTCTAAGTTATTTATGTATTAATTATTATTTATCGCTTGTTTTAACGGCGAGGAAACCTGCATACCTGAGAAGTCCTTCATAAGAATTTCGAAGGTATGTGAAGTCTGCCAAGGCGCATTAGACCAGTGTGGTGGACTAAAGCCTAACACCTCTCAATAGAGGAGGCCTTTGCCGAGCATTAGGACATGTATAATACAGGGCTAGTATTATTATATTTTATGCAACTAAATAGATGATAGTCATAATCAATTCTTGTACGAAATATAATACAATCGTAGAATAATCCATTAGGTACTCGGTCAATCTTGTTATAGAGTTTTTTTTATGAAATGCATTAAAATTCTCCCAATGACACAAATTTGAGTTCTTCATTTTATAGCTGAGATAAAGGGGTCAATACTATAACACCTATCTTTTTTGTCGGAGGTTGAAATACAAACAGGGATGACGTGAAGCCAGTTACCAGGCTAACATATAAAGTTGGCAGTATAATCGTTAAACACTTGACATTCAGTCGTACGGTCCCCATCACACGTACCTGCAAACAAAAAAGTGGAAAAGGCCACGTACCTGCCTATTGCATCCTTCGGCCTTGAGAAATATCTTAATAAATTGAATGCACAGCAGCACACGCAGGGCTGCCACATTCATACATCTTGCTGAAGTTATAACACTGAAATATGACTTCACAGTCTATGATCGATCAGCTTAAATAACTACATTCATTCGTTTGGTGTGACCAGTGTAAGTGGGCTACCAACATCTTGGCCCAAAGCCGACCACACCTGCACGTGGTACACTCTGCTGGTTAACGGACGAGGCAATGGAGAAACTTGGTTCGTGTTACGGGTTGTGGAGGTGAGACAGCGGATCCCCCATATAATACCAAATACCGTCAAATCTATAATACGAGAAGGCAGACTCTGGCATTAAGTCGGGATAACGCCAGGCAGAAAGAAAGTAGACCATTTAGCAACAACCGTCTGCGAAGCAATAGGAACTAAAAAATAATACTTTAATGACATCTAAAATCCAAACCCATTTCGATCAGAGAAAATGATCACAATTGAGGGTCATGGCCAGGACTGCGGGTTTAAAATGTTGATTAGGTTTTAAAACCTCGGAAATTAATTAATTCAGATTTTATACTGTTGAATGACCATGGCATGTGTATAATTTAAATTTTATTGAACTTGTTCTAGGCTCATGACCCTAAGACACGTGTATACTTAGTATAAATGCATTCTATTTCTATTTTGCATAATTAATTAGAAAGGAGACTGGTATTTTATACGATTACATAATTATCTTATTTAAAAAAATATGCCTCTATACACATTTTAAAATTATATAGGTAAATCTTGAACAAATATTATCATACATTTTAGAATGTCGATTTTATGCAAATCGCTTGGAGTCAATTTTAACAAATTAAATCTTTTGTGCTACAAAGATAAAACAGTGATTTTAACACATTGTTGTAATAACCCATAAAAAGAAGTTTACAATTTACCAACCTTTAATAATTTAACCTTTTGATATAAAATAAAACTATGTTATTAATTACATAGAAAACTTAAGTGCGTAAGGCACGCTCGTCTGCGCGGTTACTGCCATTTTCAATAAACAAACTCAATATGTATCTTCAGATAGATCGCTAAGCCAATTAGAAGGTCACGCGTACAAATTACTTAGTTTGATTGGTTGATTTCCGGAGTCTATACGTATCATAACTATCTTAGTTTATCGATAGGAAATCGTCCGTGTGGCATAAAATATTTTTTCTATTTTTGTCAGTGGCAACCCTATCCCATGCATCGTTGAGTCAGCCCGCATACAACATTGTAGTTCGTTCGAAACGCCTACTCAGTGATTATTTTCACTGCAACACCTAAATAAACTCACATATGACAGTGACTGTGTGCGAGCGAACTCCTGTTTATATTATGAATATTTCTATACGAATTTCTGTATTATATTCAACATCTGCTTTCAGTTACAGTACTGACTAACACTCAAATAAACACGGCGAGGTAAAGCGTTCATTGTGAAATTTAAATTCTTGTTAGTGTCATGTATTTTTTTACCACGATTAGTTTAAGTTGATAATGTTTTTTACCGACGAAAAAACGGAGGCGGTTCTCAATTTGATGAGTATATTTGTTTTTATTTGTATGTATAACGCATAATTTTTTACAAAGTGATTTTTAAAATTATTTTGTTGTTCGAGAGAGTGTAGCGCAAAGTAAGCACAATTCCATTCCAAAAAGGGTGAAGTTGGATTTTATGATTATTCTTTAACAAAAAAAGGATCTTGAGCTCAAATCAGGATGGACAATCACACTTTATGTTCTATTCGAAACATCACACATGATTCTCCCGCGATGGGAATTTGTGCCCAATATGGCGACAGGCTCGACTCTTGTCATATCATGAATCAAAAATAAACTATGCAATCCATGGGTGAATCAGTTGCAACTCTCAAACTCAACCTACCACTTCTAGGAGACAGCCATTAGCTTTTGTATGTATGTTGGAGCAAGTTTGCCAACCCTACAGTTTTAACTGTAGATTTGCAGTTATTTACTAGTCATCTCAGTTTTGTCTTTTATAGCCTCTAAATCTTTATGTTCTGAGATTTTATTAGAATGATTGCTTTTAGTTTTAGTTTTTTTTTTTAACATTTACAGTATTTCTACAGTTTACGGACATTTATATAGTTTTACCGTAAGATAGAGTTGCCAGCACTGAATTAGCCAGCACCACATATAGCCGATTTTAATTGGAATTCTATTGTAATGATATATTTATAAATTTCATAAAAAATATTTTACCTCTTCTAGATTGATTAGGCTTTGCATAATTACTCCATATTAGCAATGCAAATATTTTTTATCACAAATTATCTGAATTTACTGCATTCCATATCAAATGCTAGAGCCGATTTAAATTGAATATCATGGTAATAAAATCTTTGAAGTCATATTTTTTTTACACATGGACTGGTTTATGGCATCTGGATTGAATAGGCTATTCGTAAAATATTTTTATTAATATTTAATTTTACATCTCCAATTTTAAGCCAAATCATAATTTTAATGTAAAAATTAACATAATATCATTATAAATTACCTAAAACATTTAAATATTAACATAAATTATAAAAATACTATTTTATTGTATTTTAACTTGACATTAAAATATTATGTACCTGTTTTTGTTACATTTAATGCTGTCATCATTTATAGTGTAGATGTACCAAGCTATGTGTGAAATGGAAATATAGACAGTGTTCCCAACTTGGTCGAATTATTCCTAGATTTGGATTTCCATTCCTGAATTTGGTTGGTTGAACCCGCCGCTTTCTAATTTAGCTATTTAGTTAACTACTCAGTTAGTGGAAAGGAATGTCTTCACTTGAACAAATTAACGTGTATATTTTTTTAAAATAAATGAAAATGCTGACGTTGAAGGTATATTTTGGTTTGATTTTGTAATTTGAGTTTGATAATTTGTAGAACTTGAATTAAAATAAACGAATTACCTAATATGAAATAAACGTGTCATATCACCTGTTTTTTTTCCGAATGGATTTGTGCTGTTAGCCTATATTGCTTTTACAGTTTCACCTGACAATAAAGCCGGCGCTTATGGCGCTCTAGCCAGAAATATGTAGAATGTATTTAGTAGCGATTAGCACAGAGGCGCTTTTAGAAGGCTCAGGCCTCAGCTTGAGCAATCGCTGGGGAGCATAGTTTAGGGCCGGGCCGCCTCTGCACATCATTGTGTCGAGGGCCAGTTGTGGGAGTTCTTCGGACTCGCGTATTTGCGATTAGGATTGGGCAAGGAAAGTGCTGTTTCGGTAGAGACGGTGATGGAGTCGTTGGGATCTGCCAAAACAAAGATTTACAAAGAGATACAATAAAAATAATTATAATGATCTATGGATTATTGTACGTGACTGATTTATTGGGTAACCATGTGTATGTGATGTGGTAGAGCTCTCGTATACCAAAGGCCGTCTGGTACGACCGCTTTGTCTATTTCTGCCGCCATTGATTTAATTATTTATTTCTAATTAATTACGCCTGGGAGTCTTTGGTACAATTGCAATTCAGGAACTCAAACCTCCAAATCCCAACAAAAAAGCACTTTACTAAACCAAAGCGGATGTTCAACAAACACTGCGTAATCAAAATAATTACATTAAAAAACTGTATCCTACTTATTTATATAAAAACAAATGGAATTTTCAGAGCAACTCCGCTCTAAATCGCGTTGTAAACGTATAATTGTATAAAATGACCAACGCTAATGATTACCATTAAATAATTATAACAAGCGTCGTGAAGACTTATTCAGACTCGCGTGCGCGACTCTACTTGTGAAATGAGTAAATTATTTCAGATACATATACATACGCACTCAACCCTGTAATCCCCGAAGGTGTAGGCAGAGATGTAACCAGTACACCCAAATTTCGCCGAGCGTATCTCCGTCCAATGATGTGATGAGGTCGAGCCAATCGCACATTCACAATTCCAGACTCCGGGTTGATACTAAGCATTTCGTGATAGAAAAATCCAATATTCACTTTTACTCGATCCGGGATAGAACCCGAGACCTCAGCACAGCAGTCGTAACGTGTACGCATAACAACTGCGCCATCGAGCGAGTCGACCGAGTCAATTTTACGTATGCTTTATTTAATCGATGTTAGAAATATATATATTTTTGTTTTATAAATATTATCCAACAGAAATATGTAAATACTAATTTAAATATAATTATAACAACTCTTATGAAAATGTTTGGTGTGAACATCAAAATAATGAACATTAATTTACTTTACTTCATTTACATATTTCAAATGTTCCTCTTTAAATTCGGGCATTAAAAAATAACATATAATTACTCGTACATATGGCATGAACAAGCGATTGTCCTTCCACAAAGTTCATTTACCTCACACAAAAATTTAATAATTAACACATACTTCTTATTTTATTATAAACAGTTGAGATTTTAATTGATTTAATGAATATATAATCATATATCCGTATATGTGGTATATATTATATTTTTGACATTTGGATTAGAATAGAATTTTAATATTTTCATATTTATCAATAAATAATAAACATAACATTGTAATCGTCTAAAAATAGTCTGTTTTAATAATGTAATATGTAATTTAAAATGCCATATTATTAGCTGTTTTGTATTACGATCTCTATTAAAATAATAATCCGATCAGGGCAAAGTAAATAATTATTTATAGGTACTTTAAATCAAGTTATTGTGACTTTTTAATGATATTCTGTAACATAATGAGATCGTTTACATTTAAATATACTAGTCATGTATCCAATTATGAACACCCAACTGATATAGACAGAGAGTTACAGGTATACAGTTTTGTCTGAATGGTAGATCCACGCTGTAGACATCTTTGTCTGAGTGGTAGAGCCACACTGTTGACATCTTTGTCTGAGTGGTAGAGCCACACTGTAGACATCTTTGTCTGAGTGGTAGAGCCACACTGTAGACATCTTTGTCTGAGTGGTAGAGCCACACTGTAGACATCTTTGTCTGAGTGGTAGAGCCACACTGTAGACATCTTTGTCTGAGTGGTAGAGCCACACTGTAGACATCTTTGTCTGAGTGGTAGAGCCACACTGTAGACATCTTTGTCTGAGTGGTAGAGCCACACTGTAGACATCTTTGTCTGAGTGGTAGAGCCACACTGTAGACATCTATGTCTGAGTGGTAGAGCCACGCTGTAGACAGTTTTGTCTGAGTGGTAGAGCCACACTGTAGACATCTTTGTCTGAGTGGTAGATCCACGCTGTAGACATCTTTCTCTGAGTGGTAGAGCCACACTGTAGACATCTTTCTCTGAGTGGTAGAGCCACACTGTAGACATCTGTGAGTGGTAGAGCCACACTGTAGACATCTTTGTCTGAGTGGTAGAGCCACGTTGTAGACATCTGTGAGTGGTAGAGCCACACTGTAGACATCTTTGTCTGAGTGGTAGATCCACGTTGTAGACATCTTTGTCTGAGTGGTAGAGCCACGCTGTAGACATCTTTGTCTGAGTGGTAGAGCCACACTGTAAGCCGTTTTATCTACAGCATGAATGGGCCGTCCACGCTGTAGACAAAACTGTCTACAGCGTGGCTCTACCACACTTAATACGCACATAACTTACAACACACATTCGCCTGCGTTTATTCAACCAACATTAAAGCATATTTTTTCGCTACATATCAATGATAGCAGAAAATTGCAATAAATCTTCCTGAGACAGGATTGTATACGTCAAATGATCACAAAATATCGGTTTGAAATCGCCAATAGTACTGTAATAGGCTGTTCTGCTATAGTATTAGGCACCGAGTAATCGTAACTCGCTACTGAATAGTGTAATTTCTGTTGTATAATGAAATATTTGACAGTGCGCCTAGGTGACTTATGCCACTCAAGGTCGGTGGTTGAGTTTATTGCTGCTTATACACGTGTGGAATGTTTGTCTTCATTGCATTTGATAGATTTATTGTGGGTTGGGTTGGTTTGCTTGAATGACGAGACGAGCAGATCGTTCGTCTGGTGGTAAACCCTTTTGCCTGCCCATAAACAGAGAGCAACACCACACAGAAGTCGGAACTACAAAGTACTGCATAGCATATATGACCATAATACCCAGTAAATTCACTGACTTCATACGCACTCAAGCCTGTAATCCCCGAAGGTGTAGGCAAAGGTGTAACCAGTACACTCATATTTCGCCGAGCGTATCTCCGTCCCACGATGTGATAGGGGGCGAGCCTATCGCCATACCGGGCACGAATTCCAGACTCCGGGATGATACTGAGCATTTCGTAATAGAAAAACCAAATACCACTTTATCCGACCCGGGGATCGAACCCGAGATCGGCATTGGCCTCAATCGTAACGCGTACGCATTACAACTGCGCCACCGAGACAGACGTTTGTAAATGCCAGTGTTACCAGCCTCTATAACAAAAAATAATAACACTATTCAAGTCAAAACGCGCAAATAATATGCCATCTAAAGCCCGTAATGGCGCCATGGCGGTATTAATTCCGGTTGTGATCAACATTCGTCGGTTAGTTTTTTTTTGTTGTAATTAACTTAAGACCCGGGACAGTTTATAGCCAATTTTTCATTAATGTTATTTGTCAAGATATAATTACATTCCGATATTGGGCATGTGTTTTTTATCTTGGCAACCTTGGTGTCGTTTTTGGAAGTACTGGCTATAAAATCAAAATGGAAGGCTGAAAGCGACTGCAGTTTTTTTTAAATCTATTTTGTTGTTGATTTTACCACCTACTTCCTAATGTTAGTAGCTTAATCAAAGATAATAATGTCTATGATCCTCATTGTGAAGCTTAAATGACGGTCACAATGACTTAAAAATTGTAATACTAAGTTACGGTCAATTCACCGTAAATCAATATTACCATTACGCTTACTCTTTTTGAGTGGTAGAGCTACGCTGTAGACAGTTTTGTCTACAGCACGAATTGGCTGGCTCTGCCGGGTTGTTACCACTGTCTCACAGAAAACCGACGAAGTAAATCCTGTAGTAAGTAGTCATCTTGGACTTGATGATGGTAATTTTAAAGGTTTTTCTTAGATTTATCAGATAAAAATAAATCTAGTTGTCCACACAATATACAGTTTCGATGCTAGTTTATTTTTGAAGGGTATTCTTTTGTCAAGTTTTAAATGTCAACAAAAAATAATTTTCAAACTGGTTAATCAGTTTGAAAATTATTTTTTGTTGACATTTAAAACTTGACAGCCTACGTGGCGCAGCGGGCGAGTAGCCGGTTGCCGTGGGTTCGATTCCCACACCTAGACAAATGTTTGTGTGATTCACAAATATTTGTCTCGGGTCTGGGTGTTGTGGGACCGCAAGTCCCTCGTAGTTCTTGATACCCACGATACAGGTTTACCTAGTATGGGGTGAGGACTATGTGTGTTACTGTTGGGTGTATTTATGTTTTTAAAAAGTATTTTGCACTGAAATTTTTTTTAGAAATGTTTATCCTTCTCGCGAGACAGCGTTTAAAAACTATATTTATCTTGAAATTGAGGTGCGTCCGTGCCTTTAAATTAATTTAGCAGATTTTAAAAAAATACATTAATCACCCATGATTTTCTAATGGCAAACATTTGTAGAATAACCAAAAACAAGTGGCGTATGAAAACATGTTTGTGGCTCTGAGTCATAGAGCCACCGCCCAGAATAGAATAAAAAAACTACGTGATCGTGACTGTTACGGTACTTTAATTAAATATGACATTTTATTACGACATCATCATCACCATCATTGTAATCCTATGTCCCCCGATCGGGGCTGAGGGCAGACACAGTGGTTCTCCATCGCGTTCTGTCGCTAGCTGCATGCTTCACTTCACTCCAGTTTAGACCAATTCCCTGCGCCTACGATACAACTGAACGCCGCCATGTGTTTTCCGGTCGTCCACGCTTACACCTTCCCTGTTGGTTCCAATCCAGAGCTTGTCTGGGAATTTGGAATTAATTGATTAATTAATTAATTGTCTTTTACGACATAATAGGTATTAAATCGAACAGTTTAGTTTAAAAACCTAACCAACAAAAACCCAAGCGTTAATTAAAAAAATCTGTAACTTTTGTACTACTCAATAGGTATATCTACTATATCACGATAAAGCCAGCTTTTAAACAATAAAAACTGAATTAAAATCATTCGTTGTAGCGCTACGAAGCACAGACAGATTTACACACCTACAAGATGACGTAGAAGTCAAACTTGGAAACACCCTTCTTTTTTTTAGGACGTTAAAAACAACGTATCAGTAAAAAATGGTAGAGTTAAGCTGCGGACAGTTTTTTTACAGCATGAATTCGTACGGTGAGTGAGATTTTAGGAGGTCCAAATTCCTATGAATTTCCATAAAAATCCGCAACCCATCCATAATTTTCTGTATTATAGTTCCTGGGTGGAGATCATTTACCATCAGATGACACAGATGCTCGTTTGCCGGCAAAAAACATTTCAGGCATTTTTTACCTTCACCATGATTCAATCACACGTATACAAATTGACCTAAAAAGCTTTTTTATATCCCCAAACATAAAAAAAACACAAAAGAAATAAATAACATATCTCAAAATCATAAATGGTAATATTAATTACACCTATCAATAAAAGTGAAGTAACCCAAAAACCACTCCATTCACACAAAAGGTTAAACGTCATATTCGACGTGTGATTAAACAAAGATTGACCTACAGTTATTTATTACTAAGGAATCGCTATAAGAAACACCAAGGGCGAGATTTGACATTAACAAATTTATTTTATAAGTTTTTTATAACCTCATACAAGTCACCGCCTTTTTGTACATTGGGTTGCAGTGTTTTTTTTATATCAGATGCAATTAAAAGTGGTTTGTCTGATGGTAAGAGACTAC
Source organism: Mimas tiliae (assembly GCA_905332985.1). Taxonomy (NCBI): domain Eukaryota; kingdom Metazoa; phylum Arthropoda; class Insecta; order Lepidoptera; family Sphingidae; genus Mimas; species Mimas tiliae. The sequence goes on from HG995249.1 coordinate 3,843,290, forward strand.
ATAGCCCAGGAATGCATTGCTGATGTTAAAGGAGTTTGATAAAGGAAATATATAGTTTAGGGATTGGGAAGGGGATGAACATTGCATACAAAGCAGACGTGGTGCTGTTGGTGTGTGTCGCGGTTTCTTGTCTCGGTGAAGCACTTTAAAACGCCTTCAGGCTCTTTATACTGTGTAGTCTAAAGCTGAACTGTGTAACCCTTTCATTCGCATTGAACATTGTGAACATCATATTTTTTTTATTCTATATAAATCTTTATATTATTTTTCATTACATTTCAAAACACAAAAACAAGAAACATTTGTGAAAGCAGATTTACTGTGTCGAAAAATATTTTTATGATGGCCTTAATTGAAATTATAAGCTTCTGTTTATGGCGTCACGTAGTAAAAACATTAAAGTATTGGTTCTTATGTTCGATACAGGAAACAACTTTCACCAGCGGCACCTGTAATTATAGTCTTTTCATTCCGACTCGGCCTCTCAAAAAGGCGATGAGCCATGTAATTTCTACGCCATATATTATGAGTACTTATACTTAAAATAGCCTTTAATTATAGATAAGAATAAAATTCTACTCAAACAAACGTTTCAATCAATTTCTTTGAGTATGTTATAGCACATGAAAACCATTGTTAATCAATTGAATTCCTAAAGATATTTTTTTTTACTTTCGCCGTGCACACAGTGTCAAAACATGTTTGACGTCGTAAAGTAACAAGCGATTCATTACTGTCCGACCAACAATACAATACAATAAAAATCCATAGAGCACGCCGCGCACAATACAATCACTTAAGTGTACGAACCAACACTTAATATCGATTTAAAACTTGTAAACCTTTTGTACAATTTCCCTTGGTTACCTTTGAATGCTCTTTTTTTCAAATAGAACATTCGTTTTTTATTCTAAATTTAAAAACTTGTTCAAATAAAAGCGTTACCTGCCAGCGTTGCAATAGTTTTTTTATAACCCTATAATAATATCGATAGGTTCTGACATTTCATTACCAGCACCAAAGTGCTAGCTTATAGTAATTTCTAGAAAAAAAATATTCACGGTGTCTGTCAAATATGAAGCGGTGTTACAAATATCAGTTTACCACTTTACGGCATTTTATTTCTGGACCTTTTCTACGAAGTCAAGTTTAGTAACATGATACATATTTTCTTTTTAGTACTATGTTGCCATGGCATGTAAGTTCAAGGAGATCGAACGGCTTCAAATTACGTACGTGTTATTCTGTCGTTTCTGAATAATTTTATTTGAATATATAATCTATAAAATATTTATTCTATAATTAAATCTAAAAATATGGGCGCATGTATTAATGTGATGGAAACTTTAAATGCCATATTTTTTTGTAATTATTTATTGTTTTGTATAGACTCGTTTTATTGACAAGTTTTTATTTCTCTTGTAGAACATTATTTAAACTGTTCCATGTTATATTTTCCTTTATTGCTACCGAGTATAGAATGTAGGCAGTTATATTTCATTTAGTCGATGCTATGCAAATTCGTCCATCCGTTGTGCCATGAGTAAAAACAATCAAAACTAACATTTATAATGACTCATTAACAGGAAATCGTAAGGAATATTATACTCGTTAGACTTAAATATAAAAATAAAACCATTTTAAAAATAGGACAAAAATAAATACAGTTGAATATTGGGAACTGCTAAATGCATATGTTTACGTATACAACGCGATTACAACGAGCATCGAGGTGGCTCTGGTTAACCCTTCAAAAGTAGATGCAAATTTCTCGCATAAATAAATAATGTATGGGCCCCGTCGACACACAGATATCCGCGCACCGATAACCCGACTTAGACAAAGATGGATGGGTAAATAAGATTTGTTGACACCTTGGAGAGATAATTTTTTTAATAAATCATGCGTCGCCAACGGTTTTATTTATATCTAATTGCTGTGTAAGGTGATACGGCTTTGCATGACCGTGTGTAGCCATATGTTTATGTAGATTTAGCTACACACACTCATGCAAAGCCGTGTAACTTTGCTAGTCAGCAACGTATTTTTTGTTTTCTACTATCGTCTCTCTTCTTTTCAGTATATTTTTTGTCTACGGCTTTGCATATTTTTAATTTTATAATTTATTCAAAGTAACATTCTGTCATTGGTTATTCGTTAAAATAATTGTTATTAGGAGGATTTTATACATACATACACACGATACCATTAATACTAAAATTAATTCACTATTTAAAACAGCGTTGTGACAGTTTTGCGTATATTATTTAAATAATACAAAAAATATAAGAAAGTTAAAAAATAAGTTAATTATACATCAAAAAACGAATCACTTTTTATGAGTGGTAGAGCCACGCTGTAGACAATTTTGTCTACAGTGTGGATGGGTCGGCTCGTCCGGGTCGTTACCACTGTCTCACAGAAAACCGGCGTAAAGCAGCAGCTTGCTGCTGCGTTTCGTACGGTGAGTGAGATATCCGGAGGCCCAAATTCCCCTCCCCTCCCCTTCCCAATCCCTTATTATTATCCCTTTCCTTTAAGGTCGGCAACGCGCCCATAATTCTTTTGTATTTTGGGCGTACATGGGAAGTGGAGATCGCATACCATCAGGTGACCAGTTTGCTCGTTTTCCGGTCTATACTATATAAAAAATCTGTTTTTTATCATTAAATTACATGCCACTGTTATAGACTATCAATAGATATATATTTAAAAAAAAAATTAATAAAATCTTCATTCAATTCCCTTTTTAATGTGTGTGTTTGTTTTTGTTTCAGATATAAATTGTGCAGAATGGATATAACTTAGCAAAAGGTAAAATTCATTTTTAATTGAAATAATAAATATCAAAAAAATAATATATATAATAATATTGAATGTATGAATAAGTGTGCAAGAAAAAAGACAGCATGCCTTTAAATCTTACACTCTAATATAAAAAAATGAAATTCTCTTTTAATAAAACTATCTAATGAACATAATTATACATGATTGAAACGAACATACAATTTCGACAGCATTCCGTTAAGAGCCGTAGCTCAATGGCATCAAGTCACTCTCAGTGGTCGCGAGTTCAAATCCTAGCGTCGATTTTGTGCCGGCCTTTATCGAAGCTACGTGTTCTATACTCTTGAATTCGTAGTCAAATTAAGGCCTAAAGCAATTTGATCCCTATACGGTCGCGATTTGGACCCGTGTCTTCATCGTATTACCAACGGGATTAACAATTTTGCTTTTGTATTTTTTTAAATAGGGCGCTTGTAGTTTAGTGTTAAGTATTTTTTAATTTTAGAGAGTTTTTTTTTGTAAAAATGCTATATTTTAATTTTAAAAAACATAAATTTTACGTATACATATATTGCAAAAATGATTCTATAGTACTCTTCATTTAATTAATTGATATAGTCACAATGATTTATTGTTTAAAAATAAAAAAGAAATACACCGTTGTGACATGTCATAATTTCTCGGATTGAATTTTATCAATTCATTATATAGCTTTCATAATTACATGTAAAAATATAATACATAAATTTAAAATGTTCTTTTGACAAATTTTAATATTAAAAAGCCTAAGCTGACGGACGTATAAAACGTTTTTGATTAAATATGTATAAAATAACCATTTAGCAAATTTTTTAGCTTTTAAACTGCCGTTATGACGTCAATGGAATTTAAATAGCTTTTAATTTGCAAATACCTTATACCTATTTTTTTTATCCGTAGCCACCATACGGGTTAATGAACTACATTTCTCATAGAGATACATATTTCGGAACATTTATGCTTGTTATGCGTGCGTTTTTTTAACAGCTGAAGCCGGTAAACGGCTTACTTATTATTTCTTTTAAAATACTTTAAAAGTAAACTCGACAATCAAATGGAGTTTAATATTATACATCATAATATTTACGTAATCGTCAAAAATAAAGTCCGGTGAAAGCGCGTGATAAGGGAACTGATTGATGAAATAAATACGCCTTATCAGATGTGATAAGACGTTATCGGTACATTTCTCTGTGACGTCACTAGGGCTATAGTTCTACAGTCACGTGTCTTTAGTTTTTGTTTAGTCACCTTTATACATACACAATGGGTTATGTTAGGGGTCCGTGCCCACATGCTTCCAACTGAACCCTATAAATAAGATTACGCCGTCTGTCTGTAGTTTCCCTCCTACATTTTATTTTACTTGTTTAAATGACTAGACGAGCAGGTCGCTCGCCTGGTGTCTGTCCATAAACAAAAGCAACGGAACAGAACTCCGAATTATGAAGTACTGTATGGAATTGAACTGCGCTCGTCACCCTGAAACATAAGTTGTTGCGTCTCATAGTACCCAGCAACTTCACTGGCTTCAATGTCCATCAAACCGAAACACAATGCTTACATTCTGTTTGGCGGCAAAAATAGACAAAGCTGTGGTATCAAGAGACGGTTTCTCGTATACGAGTGATCTACCACCGTCTTTGATATTTACTGATAATAAAAATAATATTGTCGTAATTGATATAAAATTATTGTACACGTATAAAAAATAGGAACTACCTAATCCAAACATAATGACCCAAATGATAAACGATTAGCATTGCTCGCGGGTTCGCCCGCGTGGGAGTATTTCCCGAGTTCCTTTCTCCCATACACTTTTAGACTCTGGAATGAACTTGCCTCTACGGTGATTCCTCGAGAGTTATGACATGCCCTTCTTCAAACGAGCCTTAAAATATATTTACACGGTATACAGCGCTTGGCTGTGCCCGTAGTGTTGCTAATTTCTATGGGCGACGGTAACCACTCACCATTAAGTGGGCCGTCAGCTCGTCTGCATTGGGATCCTAACAAAAAAGATCGAGATAATAAGCAGCCAAAATCACTCACCAGTCCATAAACTATGTTTTCGCTAAAATGCGGTTGCTCCATTGCTACGTGAAAGGACAAAATACTTACGCATTTCTTACATACATACGGAGATACATGCGCACTCACGCCTGTAATCCATAATGAGCATTTCATAATAGAAAATCCGAATACCACTTTACCTGACTCGGGGATCGAACCCGAGACCTCAACTGCGCCACCGAGACATATTTTTATAGATGTAGAATTCATCCGTTAATATAATGTTTCACGTATTAACCGTGTTTCTTTGCGTCGCGTCATAGCCCAACCCTTCCTCAACATACGGTGTCTTCAATGCCCCAACTTTCACATCCTTCCTGTTTTAAATGTATTCATAACGCGGCAAAAAACGCTTAATGCGTATCATTTGACGGTTTCTAGACAAAAGGCTCACTGTCTATTGTGGGGTTAAAAGGATTTTTTTGTCGTACATCGAAATTGGATCGAGATGCAAGCGATAGTTTCTATACGGTTGAAAGCTTTTTGTGATACTTTCGGTTTTTGAAGCATTGTTCAATTGATATATGCGATGTCAAAATTAAAAATGAGCATTTTCAGAGTGATTATTTTCGTGTGCAATTTATTTAGTAAATACTATGAAACAACGCCGGATACTTAGCTAGAAAGCTACAAATGACACAGTTATACCGCGTGTCATTTCCTTAGGCTCACTTTAAAATAAGAAAGAACGAAATTTAACCTCGCCATGTTCAAAAGTCTGGTAAATGCAGTTCAATAATAAACAATAATCACTGATGTGGCAGGTTTCAAATTATGTATAAACATTTGTTTATTCTCTCACTAATTGTGAAATGATTGAGGAAGTTAATATAATTCATAACGATTACTTGCTCAGGAAATATAAAATTATATTTTGCTCAGCTATTGCGTGATTACTTGGCTGAATTAAATTGCAAGTTTATGATACGGGCTTTTGTACTATTAATTGCAACTGACGTTTGAAAGGTGCATGTAGTTAGCTAAAAATACTTGAGAACAGTCAACAAAACATCTTACAAACCGCGATCACAATGTCGCTCATTGTCATGCGATCCCTTATCTCACAATAGACTACCGTGCATTAAATCACCGACAGATACTAAAGCTACTTTGAATAAAGAATCCCATTGTGAATATTATAAATATTATGCTAATGCGATAAAGGAAATTTTTGACTCCAGGCCATAAACGGCCAGGTGTCGCACCGAAAGGGTTAAGACGTTGCGCCCCTATTTGAATGCGATCATTTATTAAGATTTAACCCTTTTGTTTAGCATCTCATTCCCATAGATGTGCACGCACGGTTAATAATTTATGTGAGAAGTTCACGGATATTTTTTTTTAATATTCTAATGCATTCACGGTTGTCGTGGCGCGAATAGGCAAAGGCGCTCGTATCATAAATTCTTGGATTATTGTTATTTAGTGGACATTGATACGGTATGGGTAGGAAATTAATGTTATGAATATAAATAGCACTGTTTGGATTTCATTTATAGTTTTGTAATACTCGTTTTCAATATAAGTATTAATAGAAAACATTTGCATAGAATATCTAGCGTTCATTACTTCAAATGTATAATCGCCTTTGTTGAATTTTAAAGCATCAATTACTTCGAGTTTTGTATATTATTGTCTGGCTTACTAAACTTATACTCATCATCATGAGGGGTAGGGAAAGATGCAACTAGTACAACCACGATTCCGTCCCATAATGTGATAGGGAGCGAGCACATCGCATACCGGGCACAAAGTCCGACCTAGGATTTGCACCCAGGATCACGGTTTCTCAGCTTATGTACGCTGCCACTAGACCAATGAGGTAGTAATAGAATTATTATAGACCATAATAATGTAATAACTTTGCATCTTATATCAAACAAAAACTGTTGCACAGTCATATTAAATTGTTTTTGGAACATTCATGACCATGTGTCGACTACGACATTTAATAACTACAAACAACCCTTCATTAGTATCTAAATTAAGCTCTAATTGTTTCGAGCTCGATAACAAAACGTTTTTGACCTTCCCAGTAAGAGTCAGTTACTTTATCCTGACTTAAAAGGTGTGGGGGGTTAAAAACGTAAATGCCTGCAAACCAACGGCCGCTGCAAATTAATAAATTATAATGTAATCTATTATTTAACAAGGGTAGTCAAGCGGTTAAAAAGTTAAGAACATAATACGTTTTAATTCAGCACATTACGGGGAATCGACGCGTCAACATTAATTATTTACATCTGTGGACAAATAAACTTTGTAACATAAAGGACAGAATTATTTTTTATTAAAATTTATAAATGGTTTTTTAATAAACATGATATCGTTAGGCAGGTAATTATATAGTTTTTACATTGATGGTATAATTTATCGTAAAAGATCTTTAAAGTAGAAATTTTGCGCAAATCAAAAATGAGCGCAGTACCTACAGGTTTTTTATATTTTCACCTACATATTGAAGGGCGTTTTACATATTAGTATATTTGAGTGGTAGAGCCACGCTGTACAGTTTTGTCTACAGTATGAATCGGCCGGCTCGACCGGGTCGTTACCACTGTCTCTTAAATAACTGACGTAAATGACTTGCTGCTGCATTTTGGTACGGTGAATGAAGTATCCATATGCCCGGATTAAAAATCATCTAAACCGTAAGGATTTTTAGGAGCTTCTTAAAAGAGGCGATGTCGCGAGTAATGTTAAGTATACGATAAATATTAATTTTGTTTTTAGAGCGTCAAGCCGTCGCGTCGCGTCGATCGGTAATTGGCCGCCATTTACATTAACGTAATTTCTATACAACAATTATGTAATTATAGTCAGTTGAATGGTAAAAAATGAGCTAAACTGATGGTTGGGGACGCGGTCGCGACAATTTTGCACTTTATCCCTTCTTTAAAAACATTTAGCCTTGTAAGCAACCTTTTTGTTTTACTCAATGTGCCACTAAAATCATCAAGCGAATACAATATAAATGTATATTATTATTTAATTATTTTTTCATGCAATAACAAAGAGGTGCTTATTTTAATGATATCTGTGTTATTTTTGTAACAGGAAAACTTAATACTCTATAGTATTGTTGTCTGTGGAATATTATTAATTTAAATTTGTTTGTGTCTATGGCTTATTTTATTTTTTCTGTGTAACGTTTGCATAAAAGATACAATTATTGCACCATGTTGAATACGGTACAGACTTTTTATCATACTTAATGTTTAACTATATTATTGTGTTTATTGATTAAATGGGAATTTACAAATTTACAAAGTAAAATGTTAACTATTTTTTTTTAATCAAAACATTTATAGTGATTTCTCATGTTTACGCGAATATTAGACATTGAAATAAAACTAGTTAGTAAAAACAATTTTAGTTTGTTAGTACAAAACATTTATAACAAAAAACATTGGGTGAAGCGAAAAGAAACGCGGGAAATCTGATATGAACTTGAAATAAAATTAGAGCGTTAGTCTATTTATTAGGCTATAATTGACGCACTTGTTTTTGTTGCTCAACATGTCGCCAGCACATTGAGCAACGACGTGAATAAACAAATAACATGAATCGCGTCATTTTCCTCATCATTCGCAAAGCTGTTCTTGTACAACGTTTCCACACATGTTGGACATCACGTGTTGTATGTAGTGAATATATGGCTGTTTGCTGTCGTCCTTAGCTAATCACGTGCATTCGATATTTAAAAAAAGGTTACGTTCTATTACGTGTACACAAAAGTCGTATGGTAATAACGCAACTTACACAGATGGCGGACACAGCTGTTCAGTACTATTCTTATGCAAATGTACATTTTATTCAACGTACTAGTCGTGTATAGATCTATAAGCGAACATAGCGTACTCAGTGTAAAATGAATTTCGCGCCGCATGTAAATTGATAAAAATGCACGTGTAAAAATATTTGTCACGTACATATCTCTGACTGTAGGTTCGTTGACCTTTGATTGTTGTATTTTTGTTATAATTCTTAAATTTGCCTTGATTGCTCTTGATTACGATCTGTTGGGTTAGGCTTCCCAATTTCCTCGGTTGGGCAAGTCGAACGTAATAATTTTTGCAAATTACTTTTTTATTATCTTTAAATAATTTGAATTGTGGTTCGTTCTGTAGCATTTTCGTTTCAAAACAATTATTTTAAGCGTATTTGTTGGCATAAATAATGCATATTATTTTATCACAAAATATTATGGCTTCCTCGTGATATTTTCCTTCACCAAACAAACATCCTCCAATCCATCCAATTAAATATAGCTCGCATAAACATATTCGTAGAAATAGATAGGAATCCATTATTTGTAGCCACAAATGCCATTTTAAACTCCAAAACAAAATGGCGGCCAGTAATTAAAACAACGAAAATCCCGCCACTATTTGCCGCGCCGAAAAAGTTATTATGGATGAACAAAAAAAATTAGACATTAAAATTAAAATGACGTAATGTGCCAAGTAGTTAAACGGTTAAGTTTAACAAACACTTGTGTGAAACACCAAGTTTTATGGCGGCCATAAATTATTTACGAGTGTTTGCGATTATTATGGTAACGAACCATCTTCATCAAACGCGATGTGAATTACAAAAATGTTCGTAAAATGTCGACAGACGCTTCGGTTCGATCCCCGGGTCGGGTAAAAGTTATATTGGGTTTTTCTATTACGAATCAGTATCAGTATCAGTATCAGCTCAGTATCAGCCCGGAGTCTGGAATTTGTGCCCGGTATGGCGATAGGCTCGCCCCTACCACATCATGGGACGAAGATACGCTCGGCGAAATGTGGGTGTTCTGGTTAGACCTCTGCCTACCCTTTCGGGAATTACAGGCGTGAGTGCTTATGTGTGTATGGTATATCTATTAAAGTTATACGATGGCTGTCCCATAATGCTAATGATTGACTTTTTACACTCACCATGAAAAATACTTTTTGTGAAAAACAGACTTGTACTCATAATTGAGTATAGACAACTTCAGGACTATTAAACTAATAAAGTCACACATCCTTTAGAATATTTTAAGCATTTGGAAAAAAATTGTCGCCAATAAAATAACCTAATCTTATGAGGTTTTAAGAATTGTGTTTACCAGATAGTTTTTTTTAAAGTTTGTTTCCCACCGCGTTGTGCCCGTAAAAAAGGTTTTGTTTATTTTTTGATACTTATCATTTCAATTATATAGCTCTTGGAAATTATACCTCTTTGACATACACTTGGGTCCGCGCCTGGGTTACTGCTCTTAATCTATAAAAAGATTATTTCATTACTTAATCGAATGGCTTATTCATTAATTCCAATTTCTAAGAAGTATAAATCTCCATGTTTAACAATTGGAAGTATTACAAATAGAGTCAAACATTTCTGTGTCGACAGAAATGTACTAGTAACACTTTTTGTCTTCCTACATAATCCTAGTATTTTAGGATATTGAAAATCAAATGTGAATTTCTAGAATCTCAATCGAACAATCGATAAAACAAAAAAAATCTCTATGGTTAACTCGATCCACTGTCTATACAACGTGGAAGCGTTAAATCAAAAACAATTCTGTTTACGTATGCTAAAATTTCGTTCACACATGTGATGCTGCGAGGTCGTCGACCCAGCGTAATTCGTTCGTACGCGACCGAGTACATTTGTTATTTTAACAACACATACGTTATTGGCAGCTTGCATGTTTTTGGATTCGAAGTTTAAAATTAAATGTTATTTTTAATTTTCGGCCAGTCTATACATAATGGACTAATTTTGCGTCTTATTATGCTCTACCATAGAGTTTTGTTGTCATTCACATTTTTTAAAAACGGTAATTGCGCATTATCATCTTAAAATTTGTAGAGCCATGCTGTAAGGAGTTTTGTCTACAGCATTAATGGACTGATTCAACCCGGAGGTAGTACCGTCTTCTCATAGGAAACCAACGTGGAGTGACAGCTTGCGTTGCGTTTTGTACATTGAGTAAGATTTCTGGAGGCATAAATCACCCCTCCCTTCCCAATCCATATTCCTTTCCGGTCGGTGATATTGCTGGTATTGTAGGTAGTAATGGGCAATGGAGATCACCTACCATCAGGTGGCCAAATTGCTGGTGTGTCGGTTCCTGAGACTTAAAATAACCTAACCGCTTGTATTTATTATTTTATACCGCTTCACGTACCAATAACCTGCTAGTTTTTTTTCTAGTCACCGTATTCTTTCTATTTGCCTGGAGTTTGGCTTTATGTCAAGATCCACTTTCCTATCATGATTTGACGGTAGAAATAGTATTAAATAAGGAGCGACCCGCCATCAGACTCCCACAACCAACGGGAACCAAGTTTCGCCATTGCCTCGTCCGTTAATCAGCTGAGTGTACCACCACGTGCAAGTGAGGTGGGTTTTGGGCCTAAGATGTTGATGCCCCAATTGCACTTCACGTGACACTTCTAGACTTTAATAATGACTATAAATAATAATAATAAATACACCCAACAGTCACACACATAGTCCTGACCCCACACTAGGTAAACCTGTATCGTGGGTATCAGGAACTACGAGGGACTTGCGGTCCCACAACACCCAGACCCGAGACAAATATTTGTGAATCAGACAAACATTTGTCTAGGTGCAGGAAGCGAACACACGGACTCACGCTTCGCAACCGGCTACGCGCCCGCTGCGCCACGGAGACTGTCAAAAAAATAAACAATGTATATATCGCTCAAAATAGCGGTTTTCCCGAATGAAAACTGACCTCATCCGTACATGATAACAAGGATAACTAAATTCACGCTTCACATATCCATATATACATATTATATTATTTTTGCTTTGCAGACATGTTTAAATTGCGTTAGCGATAGTGTAAATAAGATAGAAATATTGTTAACGATAGTAAAATTGTTAGCGCACGATGTTCAGTTTGACATCATTATAGCCTCCGTGGCGCAACGGGCGAGTAGCCCGCTGCGAAGCGAGAGGCCGTAGGTTCGATTCCTGCACCTGCAACAAGCCTTTTAAAACACATGTCACAGAAAGATTCGGCATGTATTTTTTACGACCAGCTCGTGCCTGGCGTCAACCTCTCTGGGGAGAGCCTTATAGTCTTAGTAATCGCGAGATAATAACTTCGACTCCTGCATCGGAAATGATTGTGGATTGCGAAACAGAAAGTTTCGTTACTCGCCCAATGCGTTGAATCACTGTCCGAATATTAAATTTCTGATTTCTGTAAATTTCTGTTCATAAACTACTCAGGATACATTGTTTTCGTGTTAATATTATGCAGTTGCTATCCCCACTACGATAATGTGTAATACTTGCGCCAATTTAGTGACATAAATTAGCGCAAGTATGTAACTAAACACACTCATTACGCTGTGCAAGTACATTGTGTCCTATCGCGTTAACCGCCGCCTGTCATACGCTCCTGTCGTTTAATTTGGTTGCTTCCTCAATAAAATTTTATAGGCGATAATTAAAGGGACTGTTGGGACCACACACCCGTCTGCGACACGGATAGTCTCTTTCCTTTATTTTGTACACTTGTTCCTCTCTAGCGCGCGACCCGAGCGTATTTCCGTCCTTATCAGATTAGAATTCTCGTTTGTTTATCGCAATACTTATCTTGCCAGTACTAAATTTACCTTCTATCACGACTCGGTCATCGTGCTTCGAGATTTGTACTGTAGCGTAAAAACTGAAAAAAAAAATAGTCTCACATAGTGATCATAGATTGGCAGACCGGGCTGACCTTGTCAGTAAAATCTAAATAAGTCATTATAGTTCATTTTTAATAAAATAACACATATTTATAAACAAGATACTAAATATATTGTAAAACGAATTAGAAACATTTTATTTAAGCTATATTTGTTTATTTTCATGTTTCAATACATTTAATTATGCTATTGCTTTGACAAATGTTTTGAAATTTATGTAAATTGCCATAGTTGATATTTCAAGAAAATATACTTAGATATATTTACTTAATAATTATGTATTTTATTGGAGCGGGTTTGTAAAGATCACATAAATTTTAAAACATAAAATGCATTTGTTGCATAATTTATTAAATTTAAATGCTTTTTCCTTGTATATGTTTTATAACCGATGATATATTTATTCATGATGTATAAATTAGTGATATTATCATCTATAATTAATAAACGAATATCGTTGATGACATTTTAAAATCAATAATAATGTAAGTTAACACGGAGCTTTCTTTATGCAAAACCCCAGATGCAAGTCGGAACATCACACGATTTGTTAAGATAATTGCGCGAGAGGTAGAGCCACGCTGTAGAGTGTAAACAGTATAAGTAGACAGTATTGTCTACACTCCACAACATGAATAGGCCGGCTCGACCGCGTTGTTACCACTCACAGAAAACCAACGTAAAGTGCAACTACATTTCGTTCCAAAATGATTAATTTGAGAAAGATTTATTTTAAATTTATATTATAAAAGAGTTGTTGAAAAAAAATATTATGATTATTAGTCAGTAGATAAATAGTGATTGTTTTCACTTTATTTTCATCGATATATGTCGATGGATCGAGATGCAATTTTCGAAAATGCAAAAATAAAACATTTTACGCGCTAGTGCTGATGTTCCAAAACTTGATTTTTTTCATTCTGAAGTATGATAGATATAATATTTGATATTGATTTCAACCTGATACCTCTACCTGTTCCTGAATGATGGACGGATAACAAAATGATCCTATATGAATTCCATTTTTTCTACGGAACCCTAAAAAAACAAATCCCAATCATCAGATGACAAAATGGGCACCCTAACTTTAAAATAAGCGCGAATAAAAAAAAATATCAATTCAATTACGTCAAAGCTTTAATTAACGACTCAAGTCGGTTATTAAGTTAATTGGCGATTGGTATCGTGTGACCGAATGTTTTTCAATTTTTAATTAAGAAATGCGGTCAATTTTACCTTCGGCTGTTGGAAGTTTAACATGGTTAAGGCCTGATATACGTAACATTCTGTATGTTAGGCCATTTGAGGAATCTTGGGCTCACAATGTCCCTTTTAGAAAATAAAAATAATACTTTTCATTTAATTGCTAAGTCTGCAGTCAGCATTGAAATTATATCTATCAAATAGTGTGTTAAAGTGGCTGCTACATTACACGATCTCTCGGACCTAAACTCTCAGGACAGGGTGACCAAAAAGAGTGTAATTACGCAAGAATGGTATACCTGTGAGCACAATTTCATCTAATACCGTTCACCTGTTAAGGCGTGATTGACTAACAAAAATCCAAATTCACAAACATCCAAACTTTCACATTAATAATAGTAGTAGTATTGTTCTCGCATTCTGGAGTCAAATAATTTTGTGGCATTAAATATTTAAAAAAAAGAATAAAATTGTCAATAAATATCCTACGAGACTTTGTTATGAAAAGCTCAATCTTAAAGCTCAATTGTTAGAGCAGGAAAATATGAAAATAAAATAAATAATTGTTTCTATCCAAATATTGCTTCTTTAAAGTTATAAAATAAGATTTTTATAGTACTCGGGTTTATTTAACGCATCACTCCAATGTCCGGTAAAATCTTTTGCGCTTAAATCGCCGATGCTCCGGTCACGTGACGCAACCCTCTCGATCCATCACGGCAGGCGGGGCCACCGCGCCCCCGCTTTACGCCGCCATCTTGAAATACCATAATTATTTTTTTTCTGACTGGCCAGTACGCGATATATGGATTTGTCTGTGGTACTCAAAGTAAATAAGGTTGATTAAAAGCATTTTTAATCTACTATTTTCGCTGAAAAAATACAGAATGTTGTTGAAGTTTTGTTATATATTTATTTTAATTTAATTATTATCATATTAACGATCCGATTGGTCTAGGGGCAACGTACTTAGGCTGAGAAACTGCGTGATCCTGGATTCAAAACCCAGTCGTACAATCATAATTTTTGTTAGAGCTTTTGATTCGAAAAATCCCGCGTTTCAAAGTTTCCTGTATCACCTCACACCTCCTATCACATCATGAGACAGAAATAAGCTTGGCGAACCTTGACTATGGTAACTCCATCTATGCTTACCTCTTCGGTGATATAGGCGTAAGCTTTTATGCGCACAACTTGACATGCGCACAAAATACAGAATATGTGTATGAATACATCGTAAAACATTTAACAGAATCTTTGAAATTTACCGATGTCTTCATATAATTGAAATTTATAGTTTATTTATCTGTACTTCTAGGAAACAAATAAGGAACATCAGAGTTGATTTGATTGTTATTTAACTATAATTATATTTTCATCATTATATTTGGGTGGTAGATCGTATGCGAGACACTGTCTGTGTGGTATGTACCACCGCTTTGTATATTTCTGCTGCCAAGCAACTGAAACACTTTGAAGAACATTGAAGCCACTGGATTATATATCTTATGTCTCGGTGTGACGAGCGCAGTGCAGTGCATGCAGTACATTGTTTATTAAAGTTAGAATAGTATTTTTATACTTTATAGGCGTGCTTACCATTAGGCGAGCGACCTGCTCGTTTCGTCATTCATACTAAAAAAGAAATTGAGTACTACCTCCTTTATAAGGCGCTTAAATAATACAAAAGTTTCTATCATAGTTCACCGCTGTCTGTCCGTTTTCATTACTACAAAAAGCCCTTTAATTCCACGAATTTCTAGATGGCAATCAACGTGTCTGATTATTAAGTGGAGTACTTTCTGACCAAGCGCTGTCGGCTTTCCAAAGACGATTCGTTTTTTTTATTTTTGTTATTTTTCACGATAGTCGCGATAAAAAGAGTACGAAGCGGGGAACGTGCGACCGTATCTCGTCGCGGCATCACCAGTTTATAACTTGCAAGTACCTATAACGCAAACCGGACATTTTTGTGCTCTTCGAATAGTGGATGAGTTCATGACCTAATAGGGTCCATAATAATACTGATATTGCAAACTAGTTAAATCTTGCTTCCTACTCCTTATTGTTCTTCCATAATGCGAAACGCTTAGTATCAGCCCGGAGTCTGGAATTTGTGTCCAGTATGGCGATAGGCTCGCCTCCTATCTCATCGTGGGACGGAGATATGCTCGGCGAAGTGTGGCTTTACTGGTTACACCTCTGCCTATCCCTCCGGGGATTACAGGCGTGAGTGCGTATGTATGTAAACACCTACATACACCATGCATATAAAGTGTAAATAAATAAATATTGTCAGCGTATGTGTATGAAAATCTTTGCATTTAAATCATAATTGATTACACACCTGTCCATAAGTCAATGACACATGTACTCCTGATGTAGGTATATACACATACTATCAACAAGGATTGACGTTTATACAATGTGTTAATATATATTAAATAGCGAAAATTATACGAATGATTTACAAACATCGTTGTAGTCGCACCGGCAAGCTAATTGGAAACAATCGATTAGCGAGTCCAAAACTTGCGTCAAACTGACGCACATGCCGTGTGACTAACGTGTAACTGCAGACATTTAGTCTGACTTGCCTCATGTACCTACTGAAAATGAAATGAAATGAGAAATGGTTTAAGGGTCTGAAATGTGTGATGCGTCAGACTATATAAATTTATACTTTTTTTTTTATTGGCTTGAATGACGAGACGAGCAGGTCGCTCGCCTGATGGTAAGCGCCACTCCTGCTCATAAACAAAATAACGCCACACAGAACTTTAAATAACAAAGCACTGCATGACACTAGACTGCGCTCGTCACCCCGAGACATAAGGTGTTAAGTCTCATAATGCCCAGTTATTTCAATATCCTTCAAACCGGAACACAACAGTGCTTACACTGTTGCTTGGCGACAGAAATAGACAAAGCGGTGGTACCAACCCTGCCGGCCTCTCGCATACGAGGGACCTACCACCTTGTGTCAAATACTTGTGTCAAAGTGGTGGGTGAGTGTAATTTGTACCCGGCAGAATACCACCATACGCATGCGGAAAAACCAGAAATGATGGCATGCTCCAGAGAACCCCATTCCAGGAACTAGTCATCCAGTTATAACCGGTACAGTTTCAGCAACCGTCGAGGAACGCAACGTCTCGTGGACAGGTGGGAACCTATAATAACATATACATTATACAATATTTGACAGCCTCCGTGGCACAGCGGGCGAGTAGCCGGTTGCAAAGCGTGAGGCCGTGGGTTCGATTCCCGCACCTAGACAAATGTTTGTGTGATTCACAAATATTTGTCTCGAGTCTGGGTGTTGTGGGACCGCAAGGCCCTCGTAGTTCCTGATACCCACGATACAGTTTTACCTAGTGTGGGGTCAGGACTATGTGTGTGACTGTTAAATGTATTTATTTAATACAATATATACACACATATAACCCCACATAAAAACAACTCTTTAAACATTAGTAAACCTCACAAATAATTAGAAGTCGCGTGCTTCTACATCCCAGTTTTTACAAACAAATAAAATAATTATTCTTCTGTGCACCACATGTGAAACAAATTAATGTAATATAGAGACTTATTAATTACACCAAGCACATGTATGTTCGTGTATTTAATTTTAATTGTTAAAACATGGGCCATCCATTGTCATTGTGTGGCGCTTCAAACACAACTGAGTAATTTATTTATATAATTGGGTCCATGACTTATGAAAAACATTCCATTATTCTTAAACGCTTAAACAAATTTCAGTCGATTATTACAATAAATAAAATAAATACACCCAACAGTCACACACATAGTCCCGACCCCACACTAGGTTAACCTGTATTGTGGGTATCGGGAACTACGAGGGACTTGCGGTCCCACAACACCCAGACCCGAAACAAATATTTGTAGATAACACAAACATTTGTCTCGGTGTGGGAATCGAACCCACGGCCTCTCGCTTCGCAGCCGGTTACTCGCCCACTGCGCTACGGAGGCTGTCAATAGTTTGGCGTTTCGTACCATTACTTAAAAACTATGGTAAAGGTACATTATTATTACTTAGGTATGCGACAGAGATACGAGTTATGTTTAGGGGTTACAAGCGCAGTCCAATGCCGTGTAGTGACTTGTAATTCAAGGTTTTGTTTGGAGCTGCTTCTGGTTACGAGCAGATGTGTCGCTTACCATCAGGCGAGCGACCTGCTCGTTTCATCACTGATACTAAAATGCAAAGCGGACTAACTCACGTTTCGCGTCACGGTCTCCTATCACGGTAGCGTAGCTCAAAACATAAAGTTCTTTCCCCTATTACTTCTATTTAATATTAATACGTTCAGTATAAGTGGCACAACAATATCTTAGGCCCAAAGTCAACCTCACCTGCACGTGTTACCCTCTGCTGATTAATGGACGAGGCAATGGTGAAACTTGGTTCCCGTAGATGGGTTGTGGGGCCTAGACGGCGGTTCGCCCTATATAAATAATATGAAATACCGTCAAATCTATGGTATGAGAAGGGAGAATCCTGTCATTAAGCCGGTATAACGCCATACAGAAAGAAAGAATGAACTTAAAAAATATATAATTTTTCCGCCTCTGTTTACTAGCATCCATAATAAAGAATAGATATATAACCTGGCATTATAGCAGCTATCTACTTTACAGTTAAATGCATCTAGTCATTTTTTTACATAAGTATACCATTTGTATGACTGACTGACTGTTTATTTTCATTCGAAATAAACACTCAAAGATCATTGCAAATAAAAAACAAACGCTAAATGTCAAAAATGACTCACAAAGCTGGATTCAATCAAAACACAGTTTTCTATTTTTTATTGACATAAAGCTCACCAAATAAAACGTCAGTCTTAAATAACTTTGTGCGATTTTTATTAACTTAATTTTTGTATTAGAAATGCTACTTTAATTGTTGTACCTTTTATCGTTAACTTACTATAATCGTGTACAGGATTAGAATTTGTGCTCGGTTTTATTCGCCCCCTATCACATAAGATACGGGACGGAAATAAGATCGGCCAAACGTTTGTATACTAGTACCTATATCTACCCCTTTAGACATACAGTCATGAGCTGATGCATGTTTTTCATATTTCTTAGAGTCGCTCTCCTGACACACAAAGAACCTCCTTGCTAAACTTTAAATATACCTAAAAACAATTCAATGTAACCCGACACCACACTAAATCCTAATAAAGCGCGACCTTAATCAAAGTGTTGCAGAAAAATAAATATTTATAGCCTTCGTAAAATAACTCAAATGTCATGATTTTATTACTTAATCCCAGACATTTCTTTTTTTGATGATCGATTTGGCGCACGTATCAAAATCGTGTTTATTATATGACGCGACGTATCTCGAATGCTGATGCTTGATTCCTATGATGCGTGGGCTTGTTTGTCCTTTTAAAATGTTGTTTGACTTATAAATATGAAGCTTTTCCTGCTATTGTTTACGCTTTGTTAAGATATTAATTACTGTTTATTTTAAACAGAATACTATGTCACATTCAGATGAATATTACATGCACTCACGCCTGTAATCCCCGAAGGGGTGGGCAGAGGTGTAACCAGTACACCCACATTTCGCTGAGCGTATTTCCGTCCCTAATGTGATAGGGGGCGAGCCTATCGCCATACCGGGCACAAATTCCAGACTCCGGGCTGATACTGAGCATTTCGTAATTGAAAAACCCAATACCACTTTACCCGACCCGGGAATCGAACCCGTGACCTCAGCGCTGACCTCAATCGTAACGCGTACACATTACAACTGCGCCACCGAGGCAGATGAATATTGTCATTTAGAATTCTCAATAAGGTTAATCAGTCTTCGTGTTTTTCGACATTATGCAATGAATGAATGAATGAATGAATGACAACCTCCGTACCGCAGTAGCACTGTGAAACGAAAGGCCGCAGTGAGTTTAAATAGTCTTCGGTATCTTAATTTTTTTCTAATTAATAAGTTATGCAATGAATGACATTCTTTGTGGTGCAGTGGCCGAGTAGCTCCCTGTGAAACGAAGAGGCATTGGGTTCGATTCCGGCACCAAGATAAAACGTTTTTGAGTTGGTTATAATTATAGGTGGAAAGCATCTACTCATTTTTCAATTTTTAGCTTTTTAGTTTTTTTAGAGTAATTTGTTCATTTCTCTATTTTTAGTGTAAGAACCATCACAATCGTTGTATAAAAGGCGAAGTTTGAATCTTTCTTTGAGTGCATACTAAAAGTTGAGTTGTATAAGAGATTTAGATAGGACCGTGCATACTTTCCCTACTTCCTGCACACTTACCTATCTATTCATACATTCTTGATGATTCAATGTGCTTTTGTGTTGCTGAATTAAATTACGAGATAATTTCATTGGAAATTTATAAGGAATAATTTTATTGGAATGTATATTAGGATAATGAATTATCATAGCTAGTATATGATTATATGATACAATGAGTACTTAAACTTAAAATTGTTAAAATGACGTTCTCTAGAAGACGTCGGTAAAAAAACAGTCAATTTCATATCTATTGATGATTGAATTAATAAAATATATCATACATAGAGAATTTCAACTCAGTTCTGATCTATGTGTGCGTGTTGTGTTTGTATAGAGTTAATGACTGTGTGCATGTCACTATTGACTTAAAGGTCACACACATTAAAAATCTAAGTTAAAAATGCATATTTACAAGCTTATGTACACATAGAAAAACGTGCAAAAATTAACTGATCTATCTATACTGACTCATATCCTTTAAGTAATATGAGTTAAAAACAAAAGCAAGACACAAAAGCACATAAAAACAAATAAAAGCATTCTAATGACATACGAAAATGCTCGCAACGAAATCGTGTCGATTAACAAAAATTCCTCTTGCGTTCCAGATATCGATGTGTCGGAAATACGAGAAGATGAAAAAAACGTGAAAAAAACAACCATCGCGGCCAACCTGTTGCGGCGGGGAGACATTTGGTGAGCGTTCAAATTTATTCTTTACCCCTTTTTTGTTCCACTTTTTAAGTAAAAAAATGTAAATAATACGATGCTTTGAAAACTTTGAGATGCGAGTGGTTTAAAGATCACGACACACCGAGTGAACACCAAACACTCTTTTGTTTTTCTGCGAAAACATGAAAAAATGTTTTGTTTAATAACCTACTTTTTTAGTATATTGTGACATCAAACGCATCCTTTCTTCCGTAACAAGAGTCTTTGTTTCAAGATGATTCATTCTGACTTAATCTTCGTCATTGTATCATAACAAAGTAGGTCGCGTGAGTGCAACATATTTTTCCACAAAACTCACTATATTTTTCAAATGAGTCATTACACACAATACAGAGGAAAACGTATGTCTATGTGTTTTCTAATTCATCAACGGTGAAACTTCAATATAAGTCGAGAGCTCGGATAGGAAGCACAGAAAGGCGTGTCTTATTTAAATTGCATTAGTAAATTAATGCAGTGTTCTCATTAATTGTGTGAAGTGTGATTGAGAATATTAGCAAAAGAAGAGAATGGGTACGTATTTATTTTTTTATTCGCCTGAATGGGTTTAGCAGGTCGCTCGCCTAATGGTAAGCGCTACGCCTATCCTTGTACAGAAGCAAAACCACCCAGCATTTTTAATTACAAAGTACTGCATGGCACTGCACTGCGATCATCAACTCGATATATGTATGTTAAGTCTCATAATCATCAGTAACTTTACTGGCTTCAATGTCTTTTAAACTGGAACACAACACTGCTGCTTGGCGAAATAAACAAAAAGGTAGCACTATCTAGAGATAAATGTATATTATTATTTTATTTACTGCTAAGCATGACGCGCTTAGTATCCAATTAGGTATAATTTTATTCGTGCCAAAATTTATAATGATTTATCTAATGCCAAGGAGTTAGACAAAGCACATTACAACGGAATATGATGATTCATTCAACAATTATGGTCATACCTTAATAACTAGATGCGCTGAGCTGCATATAAATATGGCATCAGAAAATAATAAAGTCATTAATCAAAATGTAACGTCCGTGGTAAATGTCAAAATTTTAAAATATCACTTGACTACCGAGTGGAACATGTGTTGTTTATCAATGAGGATACAATTATTGTCAGTAGCTTTATATTTGTTATCGGTTAATTAAATGATAATGGTACCTAGTAATGGATTATTTTAAAATGTGTGAGTCATGCATGTAACGGGATTGTTTTACAAAATAATGCAAGGAAAATTATAATAGGTACAAAAAAGTATCAGTCTCTAATATCACTCGACAGTCAAATAGATCAGTCCTTTTGCTGATATATCTCTTTTTAAGATAAATGCAAACTTTATGAAGCATGACATCAATTTACTTCGCAAAACTGAACTAACGTTAAATACACATCAAATCCTAATAACTGTAATACTCCTGTTTTCTCATAATATGGCCAATAGGTATGAAGCACGTATTTTTTATGATTTTATTAAATAGCTTACATTCTTTATAAATTCATAATAATTATTTTTATCAATCCCCTAAAAAATATTTAAGTTAAAGGCTATTTAAGTCTGGTCGTAGACATGACTTGAATGACAATAAAAATATGCATGTCATATACGATGACGTCAACTTATACCATGATCATATAGCGGCGCACGTGTACGAGGGAGATAGCGAGATGGTCCCACTACTCCTTTATTTTATTTCACACGCGTTATAATCAATATTTGAAGTATTAATTGTGGTCTCATAAAAAAAAATGATTCTATTTTCGTAATAGGGTTTCTTTTCTATGTTATTTTCTATTGCGTAAACATTAATGTTCGAATTCAAGTTCACGCATCAACCCTATTACGAAAAAAATAAAAACAGTGAAAACTAGTGTAAATAAAAATAAATTTCGGACACATGTCATAAGTGTATACCAGCCCTTCAAACTGAACTGTCGGACCCACTCTGAGTTTAAGTGCAGGTATCGTCCTTGTGCATTTTTTATATACCGATATAAGTTATATCCTATTTATTTCTCTCAAAAGTTAATTCGATACCATTTTCAAAAGGGTTGAGGGTTAATTTATTAAGATATTTTTATGATTATTATTTTGGGATTAAATTTTTGGCTTATGTGGTTTTAAGACGTATTTATAATAGTATAATAAATATAACACAGTGACTGCCTCGGTGGCTCAGTTGTAATGCGTGCGATTGAGGCTAACGCTGAGGTCGCGGGTTCGATCCCCGGGTCGGGTAAAGTGGTATTGGGTTTTTCTATTACGAAATGCTCAGTATCGGTCCGGAGTCTGGAATTTGTGCCCGATATGGCGATAGGCTGGCCCCCTATCACATCATGGGATGGAGATACGCTCGGCGAAATGTGTGTGTACTGGTTACATCTGCCTACCCCTTCGGGGATTACAGGCGAGAGTACGTATGTATGTAGGCGTATGTAACACAGTGTGCTCGGCACGGTTCTACTGTAATGGTAGGGTTATGGCTTAGTCCACCATGCTACCCTCATACAGACTCGTTAGACTTCATATTCGCAATTCTTATGGAGAATTCTCAATGCAGGTTTTCTCACAATGTTTTTCCTTCGCCGTATAAGCAAGCGATAACTAACAATACAAACATAACTAATAAAATTTTGAGGTTTACACCGCTTTTCGTCTCGGCAGTCCGTACCACTTCCTGCTGTACTATAGCCGTGACGCTATACTTACGCGCAAACCACACAGAAAAGACGCAAGATGGGGTGAAGACACAGCAACCCGTCAAAGTATTTTCATACAAAATACGGTAGTAGAGTCGCAAATCGCAGATTTGTCCTCTATGGATTGCTATGCGAGGTATGTCCTTACTGCATTCAATTTTGTGTGAAAATACTTTAAAGGTACGCCGAATCCCTCCATGTAACGTTTTTTCTGTGTGGCTTGCGCTGTATAGGACATACCTATTTATTAATATAAGATTGTTAATGATGTGTTCGGTAATGCCTATGGTCCATATCGACCTTTAAAACAGAGAAAAAATAACAATAATAATAATACTTAACAATCCTGGACTAATATAAAAATATTGTAAACTTTATAGTTGCCCAGTGTATTTTGACGATGCTATGTATGTTATGTATATATTAGCTGATATGATTTCTGTACTTACATAAGTTTCTTTATTTTGTACTGACTTGTCATAAGCGCTATTTTAATTGCCTACATGATGAATAAAACTATTTCATTTCATTTCATTTCAATATCCGTAATGTATATATTTATACATATTATAGTATAGTGATATAGCAAGAGTCACCTTAAAGATATGCCATGTTCAAGTTTACGATATTTTCCTTATTGCAGCGAAACCGGTTAGTTGAGTAAAGAAATTTCTCAAGACGTCGATTTGACTGTTTCCTGACTAAATACATATGGTGTATAAATAATTTATTGATGAAAAAAGGTGGAACTTTATTTTACAAGGTGGAAGGGCCCTCGTATGCGAGCGGCCGGCTGGATTGGTACCACCGCTTTTTCTATTTCTGCCGCTAAGCAACAGTGTGTAAGCACTGTTATGTTCCGGTTTGAAGGACATTGAAGCCAGTGAAATTACTGGGCATTAAGAGACTTAACACCTTATGTCTCGGGGTGACGAGCGCAGTCTAGTGTCATGCAGTGCTTTGAGCAGGCGTGGCGCTTACCATTAGGCGAGTGACCTGCTCGTCTCGTCATTCAAGCTAATAAAAAAAACGTAAATTCAGCCTCCGTGGCTCTAAAACGACAGGCCCCTGGTTTAATTGCCGCTTCTAGACAAACGTTAGCGTGATTCAAAAATATCTGTTTCGGGTTTGGGTGTTTGAGACCGAATATATCTCGTTGGGTTTGACACTCACGGCATAAGGCTCGTGACGGTAAGATCACGACTATGTGTGCGACTGTTGCGATATATTTATTTATTTATCAAATTATACCTCTGTTGCCATGAGTATTATTAATGTTTTATTCTTATAAAGATATATAAGAATATGACTGTCTCGGTGACTCAGTTGTATTGCGTACACGTTACGATTGAGGCTAACGCTGAGGTCTCGGGTTCGATCCCCGGGTCGGGTAAAGTGGTATTGGGTTTTTCTATTACGAAATGCTCAGTATCAGCCCGGAGTCTGGAATTTGTGCCCGGTATGGCGATAGGCTCGCCCCCTATCACATAAGCGACGGAGATACGCTCGGAAAAATGTGGGTGTACTGGTTACACCTCTGCCTACCCCTTCGGGGATTACAGGCGTGAGTGCGTATGTATATATGTATGTATTCTTATAAAGATATATCCTCTTTACCAGTCTCCCATATTGTTAATGCAATAATTGTGTCAAACCCCTTGACCAAGATCGAGTGGAAAAAATAAATAAATAAACGCATCCTACCGCAACTTTTTGCTATGACGCTGGCAATTTTATCAACATTAAAAACGTGTTTTATTATAAAATAGCAAATTGCATGTTTTCCACGAATAAATTGCGACCGCTGTTAATTTGATTACTTTTTTGTCACAATACAAATGCACATTCGAACAATCACGGGATGGGTTGATATGATTTAAATTATACGCGTTTATAGCTATTTTCCTATCCTTACTCTGGTAACGTGTAAAGGGATTTGTATCTTATTTATTGAGGGTTTAGGTAGACATTCTATTGAAGTCAGAGCCAGAAACGATCAATGTTTCAAAGAAATACATGTGAATGTTCTACCTGCTGTGACTTGAGATGCGGATGACATTATGCGTTATGGCATATGTTATTACTATAAATTACGTTAATAAACGCGTTTTGATTTTTTACACCATCCTAACATTCAAGGTCTTATGTGTAGTCATCGGATTTCATTTTTTACCTCGTTTAAATCCATTAATGGTGCAGTAATCCATTAATCCATTTAAATATACATTTTCATTTTCGGTAATTGTAAAATAAGTTTTTTATGATTTTCGTGAGATGATGATTTTTACGCAGTTGGTTTGATTTCCCGACAAGGTCCCAATTGCCTAACTTTCTACATCCAAAAAACATATGAGTGGTAGAGCCACGCTGTAGATATTTGTGTCTACAGCATGTGTGGGTCGGCACGTCCGGGTCATTACCACTGTCTCACAGAAAACCGGCGTAAAGTAGCAGCTTGCTGCTGCGTTTCGTACGGTGAGTGAGATATCCGGAGGCCCAAACCCCCTCCCCTTCCCAATCCCTTAATTATTCCTTTCCTTCAAGGTTGGCAACGCACCCATAATTCTTTTGGTATTATGGTTGGGTACATGGGCGGTGGAGATCACTTACCATCAGGTGACCCGCTGGCTCGTTTGCCGGCCTATGCAATATAAAAAAAACTCGACAAAGATTGCGTGCGTGTGGCATGACACCGCGCCACAGCACCTGCTCTCGGACCGGTCGGGGGAGAAAGAAAAAAAATCATTTAATCTTTTTCATTTTAAAAACAACAATTTTCATGTGTGGCGATTGTTTACGATAATTCCGTCGAGGCCCGATGACAGCATGTTTTTAAACTCGATAGAATGGCCCGAATTCTGGCAAGTTTTTTTAATTAGTGGCCAGGTTCAAAATGACCGGAAGCGAGTTTTTAAGACTAAATAATGCGCTTTTTGTAAATGCTGACCGAAATGGGGTCCAAATTTAAAAATTGCGTATTAAGATGTCCTTTTTTATGCTCTACATTATTGTGTTCCCTTACTTGACTACTTAGTAAATCCCATATTAGTATGTAAGAAATCGTGTTTAAATGAACTAAATCCTTCATTGAAACATTAAGTAAAATCTTAAGTTATCCTACTACTATTTATAAATGTAAAAGTTTGGTTGTTTGTGAATTTGGATGTTTGTTAGTTAATCACGCCTTAACAGATCAACGGTTTTGGATGAAATTTGCCACACAGGTAGACCATGACCTAGATAAGGGCATGGGCTACATATTACCCTTGGAAAAGGCAATTTACGCGGGCGGAGCCGCGAGCAAAAGCTAGTAAATAAATACACCCAACAGTCAAACACATAGTCCTGACCCCACACTAGGTTAACCTGTATCGTGGGTATCAGAAACTACGAGGAACTTGCGGTCCCACATCACGCAGACCCGAAACAAATATTTGTGGGTCACACAAACATTTGTCTCTGTGCGGAATTCGAACCCACGGCCTCACGCTTCGCAGCCGGCTACTCGCCCACTGCGCCACGGAGGCTGTCGAAAATCGAAATAAAAAAAACGAATAAACTATAAGAAATACCATAAACACTATCAAACTTGAAGTCGTAACTCGCGCAATTAAATACACTGTTAAATATAAAATGTTAAATAAATGCTTTATAAAATAATTCGTTCACGAAACCACAAAAAGTTCCATCACGTTAAAGATCTCAATTAACGAAAATGTGTGTACTTAGAACTCTAATTTACAATTAAACCGATTTCTGTTTGTCGTCGCGTATGTGAAAGAAATATACGATTCATAATTTGTTGTTCTAAAATTGGTATCGAGTTCATTTTTAACCTCCGATAAAAAGAGGGGTGTTATAATTTAACCCCTTTGTGTATCTGTGGGTGTGGATGTGTGTATGTATATTAAGTGGTAGATCTCTAGTATGCGAAAGGCCGATACCACTGCTTTGTCTATTTCTGCCGCCTAAAAGCAGTGTGTAAGCACAGTTTGAAGGAAATTGAAGCCAGTGAAATAACTGGGCACTATGAGACAACATCTTATGTCTCGAGATGATGAGGCGCAGTACAGTGTCACCTAGTGCTTTATAATTCAAGTGCGGTTTCCGTTTTATCGGCAGGTGTTTACTATCAGGCGAGCGACCTGCTCGTCTCATCATACAAGCCAATAAAAAATAACGGTCTATGGCACGGTGACGTCTAAACGAATGCACCTATTTGAACGCGGGTTTTATTGTTTGAAAGTTGCTTTGATCGAGATGTTCCGTATGATGATACTTTTCTAATTAACTTTCGGATGTTGTATCTGAGTATAAACAAGTTTTTTTTTAAGTAGTGCATAATATTAAATTACTGTATAAATAATACTTTAAGGATACAATTTAGCATGACTATATCAATTACTTATAATTAGTTTTTTTCCTTAACTGGTGTAAGTACAGTTCATTGACCTGTTCCAATCTTAATTATATTGAATTAACAAGTGCTGTATGATACAAAGCAATTACAAACAAATACAAGATTACTTTAAATGTAATGAGTCAACCTAAAATACACAAACATACATACGCACTCACGCCTGTAATCCCTGAAAGGGTAGGCACAGGTGTAACCAGTGCACCCACATTGTGCCGAGCGTGTCTCCGTCCCATGATGTGATAGGGGGCGAGCCTATCGCCCGGCACAATTCCAGACTCCGAGTTGATACTGAGCATTTCGTAATAGATAAACCCAATATCACTTTAACCTGACTCGGGGATCGAACTCGAGACCTCAGCGTCAGCCTCATTCGTAACGTGTACGCATTACAACTGGACATTACTAAGGATATAATCTATCTCCTTACCAAATTTCATTAAAATCCGTTTAGTCATTTAGCCGTGAAAATGTAACTTAAAGACAGACAGAGTTACTTTCGCATTTATAATACTCGTATTGGTATGGATAAGCTTACTTTTTATCTGCAGTTACAAATTATTTTGACCAACAATCTATCTCTAATAGAGAATATTTTTTTTTTAATTACTCTACTCGATATTCCGGTAAAAATATATAAATACTGAGTTTACCTGTCAATCGCTTCAGGAAGATAAAGCACGTAATAGCCAAAAATATTAAGGTACTGGTGACACGTCATTAGCCTTACATACTCAACAATACCTATTAAGATACCAAGCTGATAATGTGTCTATAATTATTTCCAGAGTGCCTCCCCTATTTGTTTATCTTTAGTACCTTCTGCGGTCCCATTAACCGCGTGTTTAAGATAAAAATGTCTATTTGGAAATTTCCAAACCTTTTTTCAACTACGAACGAATATATTTAATTAAACTTTAATTCGAACTATAAAAATATTTCGTTGATGGACAGTCGGTTCAGTTTTTATCGCAACCGGTTTCAATTGGACGTATATAATGCGGCACCGGCACAAGCACCGGCCACCGCTCGTTCATTATTTAAATTTAGAATTTTCGAATTTATTTCCTTAATATTTTTCTCCACCAACCAGAACTTAATTACTCCAGTTCATTACAATCGATATCATTTAATCGATTTGACACGCTTCATCCGAGACAAAATCTTAATCGACGAGCGTGTTTAAATGTTCATCAAAGTGGATATTTAGTGCATCAAAAAATTATAAAGGACGAGCTGAACAAAGAGTTAGGTCATGCAGGTCGCGGCGGGCGTTGCACGGCTGTAAAAAAAACGCAAAATCATCGTCCTCAATGCAGAAAACACATCGTGAGTCATATTTTTATACCTTTACGGAACGGCTAATAAAGGAAATTTGTTGCGGACGGACATTAACAAGTATGTCGGTCGTTCGGTATACAATGATTAGGTGTCATTTGTCAGTTGGCGTGCACCGTGTGACGACCACTGAATGTGACACGGACGTTCGCTTCTGTATACTAATATATAAATTGTTTAATTTGCACCTCAGCAAATTGGTTGCCGCGTGTGATGGCACAATGCGGACATTCTTTTGTTTTCATTATCTTCACTCGACCTTGATGTGGAATAGTTTACGAAAACACTTCACGCAATCAGCATCAGAAACATCCTTTTTGTGTTTTTTTCTACGATGGTCACCTCAAATTCATCGGAATCTCGGCTCATTGTTACATCGTTAGTCGTGCGAATAATGTATACAATTATTGCGAGCAAAAAGCGTGCGCAAAAAGCGAACTCTGCAAATGAATTTCGACTAGGATAAACATTCTGAAGTTGACCGTGGCAAGGTCGCGGGGATCTTGAACTTGGAACAAAAAATATGCTCCACGTTTGAATACTGCATTTGACTTGACTGATTGATGGAATCTCTTTGCACGCGATTGATTCGCTTTGTTTTTTTTTCCGTGGGCGTTCCATTCACGCTGCATCTTTGCGGCCAGCGCGTTTTGAAATTGTTTGAATATTTTTTGTTCTATTTATTCTTATTGTTTTTTTTTATTTCAGGTCGTAGCGGCTGTTGACTTTATGGTAAGCGTTTATAATTTGTGTTGCAAATAAAAAGTGGTGGTTGTAATAATAAATACTGGTGCGGTGCGTTGTACATTTCATTGCATAAAAGGTGTTCCGCTACTTATGTGCATTGTTTACGAATAATTTGAATTGCATTCCGTTACTATATTTATCGTATTGTTTTTAAACAGGTAAACGTTTTGTTGTTTTGAAAATTTGACTTAATAATTATGACATGATTACGTAAATGTCGAACGTCGAGAACAATTTTGTATTAACTGTTTTATAGTTAAAACTAATTGGATGTTTTGTTAGAAGACATTTTCTAGAGTCTGTTATAAAATGAATAGAGTTTATCTTTATATAAAGTCTTAATTTGTAACTTTATGTGACGCAACACTTTTCAGTGTTGTCAATGAATTTATGAGTAATTCAATTTCAAATAAGCAGCTAATATATAGTGATATTAGCCTAATTTACAATATTAGGTATTTTAAATTAAGATGTACGGAATCACAATTGGTTTTCAACTCAGATTTGTTTGCAGATGTGCAATATTAAATGCGCGATGGTCAGCAGGTCCTTCCTCTTTCCCCTGTGACGTTATGTTACAGTAAAAGAAAACCATTTCCAAGTGCATCTAACGCCCCCGATATCCGCCATGCACGGCCCTGGCGGACTCGTCTCATTGTCTCACTGTGACTCACGCCATTGTGCCGAGGACAATGGGCGTCTTTGTGCATTGTGCCCTCACGGGACCTCAGTTACGTATTTTGTAATTAGTCAGCCAGTGTTTCCATGCGCTGGAAAACCGATGGACGGCACGTCTTGGTATGTGAAAGTTGCTGTAGTTACCGTATTTACGTCACGTGTTCTGCCGTGTGGATGCGCGGCTTTATTTTAGTTCGGGTTGTTAAAGGGGAATAGATTATTTCTATTTTTTTTTTATTTGTGTAATAAGTATTTTTGTTATTAATTTGCACAATCGTAGCAGAAAGTGTTATTAGTGTAGGATATGGATATTTATAAATTAGGACACAGTACCTTCAATTATTAAAAATAGTTTTTTGCATAAGTATATTTTTGTGCAGTGTTAATGGAAGTGGAAGTAAGTACTAATACTCATAATAAAGGACTTATTACAACCGAACAATAAATGTACTGTGTTTTAAAACAACTTTACACACGATTCGATTTTTTTTGTGACACGTAATGCAATATCTCATACGGCACGCGCTAGGGATCGCCCCCGAATTCAACTATAAAGGGGCAAAACGCCTGGGGTCCGGTCATAATAGATATGCGAAAACTCAATCCCAAACGTTCGCAACAATAAAACCCGAACTCGATTCTTAATTCGTATTCGCCAATCGAATTTCGTCCCTTTACCACTGCAAATACGGATTATAATTTTTAAAAATAGAATTAATTCGAATTTCAAATCCCCTTTGGATTTTGGAGCCCGCAACTTGTAGGCGGGAAAAGTGGTCGTTCGTTCAGTAATGTCAAAACAAATTAGCGGTATAAATGTAAGCGTACGTGCGTTGCAAACTGGTAGCACTGTATTATCACATTATCGATCTTTTAGGTGCGAAAAGGACGGCTGCAATATATGAATATAGAATCTAACTCAGAACCAGTTTTCCCCTTTTGGAGCTTAGATCGATTTGTGGGTAGCAACTAGCATTACGTAGTTTTAAGTTTTGTGTTAGTTCGGCATGTATCTATGGTTTTTGGTTTTTTGTAGCTCGTCTTTTTGGTCGAAACTTATAACTTATATTTTTTTATAAATAGGTGCTGAATTTAAGATCGTACATAAACAACAATCTCCAATTCACCACTTTTGAATAGACCCCCTGGAAATGAAATTACAAGACCAATAGAGCATTTGTTACAATTCCCACAAGAGCAGTTACATAAATTGCCTCAAATCTTCAACATAATGAAACTTCTACCACAAATCAACACGGCACGCACCCCGAAAAAAGGCTCGCCGTAATCGTGCTCATTTGAAAATCGATGTAACCGTCCTTATCACTAGTAATTACATCGATAACGGTTCGAAATTCAAAAATAGAATGATAATTACGATAGCTGGACGCGGACGCGAGCGAATACGAAAAATAATTCGAATTACGAAATTGCTTATAAGTAATTCAAATATCGAATGATGAGTCGAGTGGGTGGCAACGCGTTTGATGATGGGGTAAAAATTACCCTTGGGGGTAATCCGTGGGGCCAACACCCTATATGCTAGTGATACGCGCGTGTGTGCGTGTAGTTGTTTACATGTGAAGGAGGGTATGATAATGGAGTATTTCCGCTGTCGAGTCCCCTCTAGTGTTAGTTCTAATGTGAAATTTTGCGAGTACCAGTTTTAACTGAGCAGTTTGTACCAATCAACTCAGCGTAGCGTAAACTCAACGTTTTATATATTTATACCGACATTACACAAGTTTAATTCAATGCTTAGCAAACAATAAAACGAAGGTCATTTTCACCAAAACTAATTGATAAATATTAATAAAAACAATCCAAATCGCTCAAAACTTAGCGCTAAGGGCAAACTAAAATCAAGTGCGTGTTGGACCACGCATAGTGAAGGATTCCGTAGTGTAACATAAAATATCCCATATCTCAAAAACTATACTACCACCTAGTCTATTGAAGCTTAAGGACCTATCCAATGATATCACACATACATATTAGCAATGGAAAAAAGATTTATCCCTCAGTTACATATATGGATAATCAATCCATTTTTTTCTTAGAATACACCTACCATCCAAATTTTATCCATATAGTACTAATATTCTCCGAGTAAAATGGCTGTGACATCCTTCCGGACAGACGGGCATGACGAAATTATAAGGGTTCCGTTTTTGCCACGGAATCCTAAAAACGGTAAGATTTTACAAGGTCCCACGTATGCGAGAGGCCGCCTGGGTTGGTACCACCGCTTTGTCTATTTCTGCAGCCAAGCAACAGTGTGTAAGCCCTGTTGTGTTTCGGTTTAAAGGACATTGAAGCCAGTGAAATTACTGGGCATTATGGGACTTTACATCTTATGTCTCGGGATGACGAGCGCAGATCAATGCCATGCAGTGTTCTGTAATCCAGAGCTCTGTGTGACATTGATTCCGTTTATGGGCAGGCGTGACGTTTAACACCAGGCGAGCGATCTGCTCGTCTCGTCATTTACACAAATTAAAAAAAAAAAAACTTTCAATACATTTATCGAAGACCATAAACGTAACAAAACGTTCGTTTAACTACACACGTTAAAACGCGAAATAAACTGAGAACATTCGCGTTTGGCCGACGAGTCGCGTTTCTCGTAAAGTCGTAACTCATAATAATGGTCGGGGTGAAACAAACAGATTAAAATTCAACTTAACACGTAATTACGCAAACTACAATGTGGATTGGGTTGACTGTTTTCATTAAGGCGATGTTATGTGAACCGAAAATACGAGTATAATCTCATTCTGCCTGACTGCCTCGGTGGTGCAGTTGTAATGCGTACGCGGTACTGCTGTGCTGAGGTCTCAGGTTCGATCCTCGGGTTGAATAAAAATGGTATTCGGTTTCTTTCAACTTTCTAAAGATTTTTTGTCAATGAAAATATTTATAACTTAATATAATACAGTAATTATAATGCTTTTGTACCTTTGTCTATTTTAAACTTAAAAGTTCGGGTAATAAAACGCTTAGCCATAGTTGTAATATTCTTTTGTTCGTAAGAAATATTTTTTGCTCTATTTACGTATAATACTTGCATAAAATGAAACGTTAAGCCGCCATATAAAAACACTAATACAATGTTGAGCACCACTGCCATTACCAAGCACATAATGGCCAAATGTTTTGTACCCCTGCCAAAGTTTTTTTAATCGCACCTATAAAATTTGAATACTTTAAAACACCAGTCATAATGTACGCACGCTTGCATCGTATTTTGGCAATGCGTTACTGAAAATGGCTCAAGTCCAATAAGGAATGGTTGAGCTTTTTAAGGCAATATACAGCTTTCACGTTAACAATTTACGTACATTTTAATGTGAAGGCGATTTACTTTTACTATGTTTTGGTAAGAACATAAATATTTTGTACTTATATTTAACATTGTGTTTTTATCGTGTGTATGTATGTATATTTACCATAAACCATAAATATTGTTAAACTATTCAATGTACTTACTATTTAATACAAAAACTTAAAAGCTAAAAATAAAACTAAACAATTTTGAGTTGGTGGTACTGTTGTTTTATAGTCATTATAGTTATTGATTGATACTACTGACTCAAATTAGTGAAAGAATTATCGGAATCGATGCATAAATGATGAAGTTTGAGTCTTTTATCCCCGATTTCACCCGCTTTGGGTTGCAAGTTAAATGGAACCACCACCGAAGTACAAAATAAATCATCGAAATCAGGGTCCACATTTGGCGGATTTATGCGTGAAAATATAGAAAAAATATATACGAGTATATGCATTTCAACAGACTAATTGAGAACATCTTTGTTTTAACGTCTTTGTCTTTGTTTGTGTCGATTAAAAAGTGGGTGTTTTGTTTAATGTCTAATAAATTAACTCAAATAAGTAATCCACATGATAATTTTACACAATTTATTATTCACACACAAATAATAACTCAAAACAATATTTGAACTTCGGCGTATCAACCTTACTTTTCCAGACTCGTAAAATCAAGATTTTTCTACTTTCTTGATTGATTCCTATTTCCGGTATCAAATCAATGATTTACTCTACCTGTGTTCAACGTTTTGCCAAAGTATTGACGGTATATGACATATAAAATCGACTGCAGGCGTCAAACACTTATTTATCGTTCGTTCGCCACGGTCTGCCTCTACTACTGCACTACAACACGCGACTAGGATAACCAGCTATTATTGTTACGTAGGGATTTCTAAATAACATTTTAAGAGATAATCTGGTGGCTCTTATAGCATTAAGTGTGTGAGTGGTGGTATAAAATGCTCGAGATACGGTGTAAAATGTCTAAAATATTGACGACATAATAGTACATTTATGCATATAACTTTATAAATAACAATTACAACTTAATGTTTTTTATATATAAAAACCTTCATCAGTTAATCAAGAATCGATACTTAAGTATTTGTTTTTGAAAAACTCACGGACATACATACCTATACATACCGGCAAATACAGAATCTCCTTTTTTTAAATCAGTTAAAAATAGGAATTACCTTTTACGATCCGGATGTCTTGGACCTTTTTTATGAGCTTGTCAAATTATTCAGCGCTTATTTATTACTGTGTGAAATGCTTGGTGTTAAATAGTTAAATTCCGTATTTATGTTTATCTACTTCCAGCTCAGTAAAACTACTCCCCGCTATGCTATGGCTTCTTACAACCATTGTATTTGATAAATTCCATCAACTGATCTGTATTTTTACTCCGGTCTAGTTAATTCTTCACCTAATAGCCTGATTAGAGAGTCACCCTACTAATGTACAAAGTTTCTCCGGATTCCACTCTCGCTACAGCTGTATATCACGCGCTATTGGTATCTACTCGCAATTTTCGTGCGTGGAGGCACTTAGGCCGCGTCCGCACGCCGAACGCGTTGCGTGGCGTCACAATAGAGACGTTCATACATATTTAGACGGAATTAAAGCCCAAGGAATTAGACTAATCGACGATAAAACGTTACTTTCACATAAACACGTTTTACGTAAATAAACATATAAAAGTTCTATGGTGACGTGTATTTTTATATTCTTTACGCATGGCATGGCTTTTGTTTTACATTTAATTTTTGTTTTGTTTTACGGTTGCTGTGGTATTTTGATTTTTAATATTTACAAATGCAGCTTATTACTTTGTTTTATATTAGCGTCATTCTTTAAAAGTACCCAAAAGTAAGAGACTACTATTCATACTCATACATCTAATCTAAAGATATTACCTTGGTAATCATAAAAAAAAACAATAAGCAAAGTAAAACTCATCAGAATCCTTCCCGGGGTTATTTATCTACATCCCTTTCGCATCTACGTCTGTAACGGGGGCCGCGCTAAACCCCAGATTTGCGAACTAATTTCAACTGCAAATCCTTAAAATGAACGGGATTTGGCAAGACGCCGTGAGACGACACTTCTGTATACACCTTTATGATTATTCGCTTTGCGGGTAATGCAATCACTTTTTATGTTTATATTTTTATGTTTTTGTCCTGTATGTAGTCGCATCATTGGGGTCTAGTGATAGCGTTTGGGCTGGGAAATTAATGAGGACCTGGGTTCAACTACCAGGATAGGTAATCATAATTTTGTTTGAGTTTCTATTTGAAATAGCACACATAAGTTGCTCGGGATTAGAAATTGTGGCCAGCATGGGAATAGGCTTGTCCCGGAAATAAGCTCGGCATGTGGGTGTACTAGTTGCGCACTTCTATCTACCCCTTCGGGGATACAGTCCTGGGCTTATGATTTTGCATGTTATGATGTGTGGTTGCAAAAATATAATAGGTACATGTCGCATCTTCTATACAGAAGCAACAAAGACATATTTTGATCTTACTACACGGAATTTTAGTTGGTCAACGGACTTGAATCAACATAAGCTGTATGGTTTTTGTTGATCGATTCGATTGAAAGTCTATTCAAACGATTCAAATATTATGCAATTTAGCCGTCCATCAACTAAAATGGAATCGTGTGAACTCAATATAACATTTATAATCAATTTCTTTAACTGTCTTAAATCGCTATAAACAACGCTTAACACTTCGAATTTGTATAAATTATATCTTTTATACATTAAATTAGGCTTAAGAGTATTGAATGTAGTATCGTCAAGAATCAATGCATTCATGTGACACGAAGTCTCTTCTAAATTGCACATAATTCTGACATACCTACATTTTTGGACGTTTTTATTGAATCCAATATTTTATTATTATTTTTATGGCACGGATCACATTATGTAAATTATCAATCGACACACGATATGGATGTTGCTGGCAATTGAATGTTCCAGACAGATTTGAATAAGTCTAAGTTATTTAGACACCTTTCGATTGTTATGCGGTATCAGCGATTATGACAATTCTAAAATGCCGTCTTGCCATCTTATCAAACATTATTGTCCACAGTGCATATAGAGTCTAATCGTCACACATTTTCCATAAATGTAAAAAAATAATATTCACTTTTAAAATAATACCTTTGTAAGAACCTGTCAATTATATAAAATCCAATAACGATAGAAGAAAAGTGAGTAAATAAGTTTTACATTTCTGGATCAGGTGTGATGATAAGTTCTTATTTGTCGGTTCTAATATCATATTGTACAATTTAAGTCGCGTGTCAATAAAAACTAAGGCTTACAACGTCGTTTCGTAATGAGTAGCATAATACTTTACACCTAATTGTTTGTAAAAAAATTACATCATTTACAGCAAATAAATGACCAAGTAACTTCCAACCATCTACAAACTATACAACCAAAATGTTACTGCCAATCAGACAAACTATTTTAACAACGAAATTACCGACTAATACTTGTCCATACCAGACAATTCAGACTTTGGCCAAATTCCGCTTATTCCCGCGACCGATATATCTGTCATGATAACATATAGAGATTTTATCGTACGAACGTCGATAGATCGAATGACATTATCAACAAGAATTATTTAGATATGTAAATGTGTTATGTAATTCAGTGTATATTGGATTGTACTACATTACAGCACCAATGTCCAATTGGCACTGGCAGAGAACATAACTTTTTTTGTGAAAATTGTGGCACTATATAAATTTTTTGAGAGGATCTACTGGAAATATGAGGTATTTTTTGTATTTTTTTTAGTTGAAACTTACAAGTCTATGTATATAAATTACTTTTTTAATTCAATGTTTTAAGCCGTGAATTGTTTTTCTGATAGCTGTCCCGTCAAATGACGTAATAAACTTTATATAAATACATAATCTATGATGTAAATATGACGTAAACATAATTTTTATTTATTATTAAACTCCATACTGTCTATACCTTATCTTTATATAACCAAACCAGATTCTCTTTATAAACCAATTACTTTTAGTCATTCACACAACATATTAATCAGTAATGCAGTCCATAACATTGTTTAAAGAATTCTTAAAACACATTCTTGCTTGCTATTAAAAGAAGTATGCCTTGTCTACAAAAGCAATTCCAATAATATTATCAACGCATACTTTGAATTACGTGGGAGGCATTTAACATTGTGAAACTAAGAGTTAAAATTTTACCTATTTTATCAAGAACGAAAAGTATATGAATCTCATAAACTATATA
Organism: Mimas tiliae; assembly: GCA_905332985.1. Taxonomy (NCBI): domain Eukaryota; kingdom Metazoa; phylum Arthropoda; class Insecta; order Lepidoptera; family Sphingidae; genus Mimas; species Mimas tiliae. The sequence continues at coordinate 3,881,638 of HG995249.1, forward strand.
CGCTTGTAGCTAGTTTATTACCCCGGACAATATGCTGAATGCATAGTATTTCACAGATTTCAATAATTTCTTGCTGTTGCGTTTTTATAGTAATTGGGATCTTTTCCTGTCTGCCTCGGTGGCGCATTTGTAATGGGGTCGGGTAAAGTGGTATTGGGTTTTTCTATTACGAAATGCTCAGTATCAGCCCGGAGTCTGGAATTGGTGCCCGGTATGGCGATAGGCTCGCTTCGTATCACATCATGGGATGGAGATACGCTCGGCGAAATGTGGGTGTTCTGGTTACACACCTGCCTACCCCTTTGGGGATTACAGGCGTATGTATGTACGTATGGGATCTTTTCCTGTAAGGTTAGCAACGTATCTATCCATAATTCTTCTTATTGTGATTGTCCATATAGAGATTACTTACCATCAGGTAACGCACTTGCCCGTTTTCCGACCTTCGCGAAAAAACTTTTAATCATTAATAAAATTTACTTTTATTCCTTTCTTTGTCTATAAAACGGATACATATTGCTGGCAACATTACCACCCGTTGTTTCGCTAATTATAAAGCGGGGTTGCAGACGTGTCAGTTGGTACGGCTCATTAAAACTGAACTATAAAGAACATGTGCCCATCGCCTTAAGCCATAGTTCGAGGTCGGCCCCGTTAGCGCCTCATGCGTGTGGCTTAAGTCTTAGCCTTTACGTGTAAGTAGAGGGATTAAAAGGCTCTATTTAGTAGGTGTTAATGTTCTTTTGTAAGCGATAGGTTACATTCAGAGACATTGTATTGGAATAATCGTGAACATATTCAAAAGGAAAGTTGACGCTAGATTATTTAAAAAGTGGTAGAACCACGCTGTAGACAGTCTTGAAAAAGCCGGCTCGACCGAGTTGTAACCGATGTATCATAGAAAATCGAAAATCGGCTTGCTGCTGAATTTTGTACGGTGAGTGAGAATTCAGGAGGCTCAAATCCTTTCCCTATCCCTTAATTATCCCGTTCCTTTAAGGTCGGCAACGTGCCTATGATCCTTCTAGTATTGGGACGTTCGAGGTAAGTTGTTAACTATCATAATTCCCTGTAATAATTGTTTGCATATTCGTCTTAAATCATTAAAATTGAAGATTGTCAAAGCGCGTAATTTCAATCTTAATACTGTACCTATTTATTATATGGCAAGCTTGAAAAGCTTAGCCGATAGGAATCATATTACCATACACATAGCCTTCGCCATTGTATTAGTTTTATGTGTAGATAGATCCTTCGGTCCTTTCAATACGTTTTTTAATCATTTAAATATTTATTTCATTTGAGTATACGTCTTTCGCTAACAGAATGTTTCATGATCAATTCAGAAACTCTACTATCTGAGCTTGTTAACAATTAAAGATTATTGCAACCAACCTATTTCCCACACATATTTCGGGTAAAATCTCACGATATCCATATTACAATATTTCAATGTCAAACGGCAATAAATCACAAAGCACTTAACCCTTCAATAAAAAAATCGCTACCGTAAACTTGAAGAATTATGCAAATGCGCGAATTCCCACGGGCTTTTACATTTGCATGCAACTTAAAGGGTTTCGAACCGAATAAGCTTACACAAACTGATAAATATGCTAATGGCGAACACCTAAAGAAATTAATAAGGACCCAGGCCACAGCTGTTTTATTGAAATGTTAATTTGAAATGGACGACCGCTCGATGAGTTAGATTTGGCGTTAGTTTAATCTTGCCTACGATTTGTAAAGGTCGTGTCGTGTGTGGTTTTTGATTCATGGAAAGTTCACAATTTCGTGTTTTTTTGTGATATGTTTTACATTTTACATAACGTTTAAAGGTATACTTTGCTATATTTGTGGTACCTACTGTTGTACTTAACTTGTGATCTCAGGTACTATGTAACTTTTTTAATTAAAGAAAACACGGAAGATGTTTTCAATTCGACGCGTATATTTTTATCCCTAGTACTGCTTCGACTACACTGTTCCTGTCTTCTGATGGTAATTGGTAAGTACAGTGCAATAAAAATTAAATGAGATATGTCTCTTGACAGTCGCTATAATTGGGCTGACTGCCATAACTGGATGAACATCAGCTGACCCCAATCACTATGGCAGATTTTTCACCACGTATTCTATGGTCATTATATTTAGGCACAATTAATGTGTAAGATTTCCTCCAGCCAGTTTTTAGAAGAACGAAGACAATGAAACAATTAGAAAAAATATGTTTTAACCGATGACTTATTTTACTACTCTATGTTATGTATTTAAACTCACTAAAGAAGAGAAAAGAAGAAATATGTATCCAGCAAGACGAATAAAGAAGTAATAAGAAGATGTCGTCGACCTGGTGATTGCCACTAGCGAGGTATAGAGTTCCTACGTGTAATATAACTGTAGGAACTTCATACCGTGCTCTTGGGATTGCCAGTTATCTACAGTGACCGTCTAGAAGAATCTAGAAACAAGAACACTTTACAACAATATGCTTATCTTTAAACGTATATATATTCTGTGATAATTTATTGTGTTTTAAGAAGAAAATTACTAATTATTGTGAAGCCAGATTGATTTAATTCACTATGCTGGATTTTCATTTCCTGAAGCGAACAATATTGATTGCCGTTTTAGATAGAAAATAATAATATGTCAATTGCTTTTTATGTTGTTACTTTAATACGTTTACGGTAGGCAGCGGTTAAGCTGTGCCCTGGCATTGCAGAGGTCTATGGGCGGCGGTGACTACTTACCATCAGGTGGCCCGTTTGCACGTCTCCCTATCCAGGCAGTAAAAAAAAAACTATGTATTTTATTAATCTAGTTTAGAAAATATATCCGATGCATTATTTGTGTTACTTAGTTGTATTTGCTTGTAACGGGGCAGTATGTATGTATATTTGTTTGTTACTCATTATGCTTTATATACACTTAATGGTGATCCAAATAAAAAAATTACAATGTGAATGAAAGATAATTGCAATAAGTTTATAGCCATGTTATAACGCTATTGTACACACTGTCGGAACATTATACAAACGTAATTTTGTTTTATGTGGTTTCTATGTGTTTTTCAAGGTTTTGATAATGTCGACACTGGTTTTACAACGTTTAATTTTTATGCGTTTGTATTTATTAATATCTAAAAGAAATATTTATCTGATATTTAACTGTTCAGTGTTACTAATCACCGTTTTGTCACTTTCTTCCATATATTCAGTTATTTGATATTGAGAGATAAGACACTCAAGTCAACCTACCTTATATTATTTACGTATAGATAATGCATCAAAGTTTTAAGTACTTATTTTGTGTTTCTCTTATCTTTATATATATATATATATAATTCTACTGTACGTGTATCGATTTGAATGTTTTTTTCTGTATTGCGTTTGGGTGGCGCCCTGGATGGTTTAGATTCACTATTAGACCCGGTAGGTGGCGCTGCTTTAGTTCCGGGATTTTTTTGTATGCGTTTGCGTGGCGCCTGGATGGTTTAGATTCACAATGGGACCCGGTTTGTGGCGCTGCTGTAGTTGCAGGTAAAACCGGGCGGGACAGCTAGTTATTAATAAATCTCAAACATAAAACATAATATTAAAATTAATTTATCCAAAAGTATTTTCTTTTGTTCAAGAATTCGAGATTGAGTACTAATATTTGAGTTTTATACAGCTTCGTATGAATATTCCTTCCTTTGTTTGTCCTTTATACGTTCCTAAACCATTCATCCAATTGCGATGAGCAGTTGAGAACGCGGCCCGCGAAGACTTGTGATAAAACAATCTAATTATTTTGCTTAGTATAATATAATAATAATATACATATACGCACTGACGCCTGTAATCCCCGAAGGGGTAGGCAGAGGTGTAACCAGTACACCCACATTTCGCCGAGCGTATCTCCGTCCCACGATGTGATAGGGGGCGAGCCTATCGCCATACCGGGCACAAATTCCAGACTCCGGGCTGATACTGAGCATTTCGTAATAGAAAAACCCAATACCACTTTACCCGACCCGGGGATCGAACCCGAGACCTCAGCGTTAGCCTCAATCGTAACGCATACGCACTGCGCCACCGAGGCAGTATTATATTAATACTGCCTCGATATTATAATAATAATAATATCATTTATTTCAGGCTACTATGGCCCATAAATACATACCTTACAAAATAATATATTATATTATACTAGCCTTTGCTCGCGGCTCCGCCCGCGTGAACGGCCTTTTCCGGGATAAAACCCTAGCCTATAGTAAGTAGCCTATGTCACCTGGGGATAGTGTAGCTCCCAACAGTGAAAGAATATTTCAAATCGGTTCAGTAGTTTCGGAGCCTATATTCAATGCAAACAATCAAATCTTTCCTCTTTATAATATTAGTATAGATGAAAATAGTGAAATTCATTATGTTAGTAATATGAACTAGTAATACTATGTTAATAGCACTTCACTTTAAGCAATGTGTCTGAGTGCGATCTTGTGGCACTTGACCGCGGCTGCGACGGAGCACCACCCCTTGCAGCCAGAAGCTTTCCTCCATAACGATGTGCAGATAACAGAAAGCCAATTCTCGTAAACCAATAATCAACGTCAAATGCACCTAGCATTAGCAGTAGAATTATACTGTTTTGGCTTCAGTCAACTTTTATTTACATTCAATCTCATTACGATCTATGTTCACATTTGACGTTGATTATTGGTTTAAGAGAATGCCATTTGCAACTTTCTTGACGCTGAGACTAGATCGGAATGATATTTTGAACATTTAAAATTACGAGAATTGGCCTCCTGTTCGGAACACGCACCACAAACGCCTTGAAATTGAAGTTGCGGTGCATGAACATCTGCACCCTTGGCCAGTACTTCGTCTTCTGGCGTTCGTACTCCACGATGTTCTGCGCCTTAAATAAAGAAAGAAAGAATGACAATTTATAAGTCACAGATCACAATAAATTTACAGTAAAACAATACTGATTAAAAACCATCCATATGGTTTTGATACTTGCGCGTCGTGACTGTGACAGGTAGGTGACCACTCAGCGTGCTGCTGTGCCTTAGTGGGATAATGTAGGCGTGAGATGTCACCGGAGTGTTTGGCTACACACTGATGGTAGGCTCCGCAGCAGCGTATAACGTGTACTCACTTAGAAAGTGTTTACAAGGTCGTAGGTCCCTCGTATGCGAGAGGCCGGCTGGGTTGGTACCACCACTTTGTCTATTTTTGCTGCCAAGCAACAGTGCTTACACTGTTGTGTTCCAGTTTGAAGGAAATTGAAGCCAGTGAAATTACTGGGCATTATGAGACTTAACACCTTATGTCTAGGGGTGACGAGCGCAGTCCAGCATCATGCAGTGCTTTGTTATTTAAAGTTCTGTGTGACGTTGCTTCTGTTTATGAGCAGGCGTGGCGCTTACCATCAGGCGAGCGACCTGCTCGTCTCGTCATTCAAGCAAATAAAAAAAAAGAAAGAAAAAGGGGCACAGCATTCTGTAGTATGAGCCAAATGGACTGATCTGGGTAGTGAGATTGTCGCATAAAAACACGACATGAACGTTCGTGCCGATTGATTGTGATCGGTCGAGAAACCAACGTGTGACGTTATACGATACGAAGTTCAGTAGGCCTAGTACGAGTTACAAATACTTTCACAGTTTTCGAATTCGTATAAAATTACTACCGTCGAAGTGTCAAACTAGTAATTCATCCAGTAATAAACGAAATAATCGCTTGAAAACAAATTTCATATTCGACTAATATGAAATAAAATTAACCATATTATTAATTTTAATTCATCATAGTTCCCACTAGTGGCTACTAATACTTGACGTATGGAGAGAAAACTAAAACTTTCATCGTTTAGAAAAACTATTAAAACTTGTACTAGTCCTACAGACGAGGCTATGGAACGTTTCAATTTTGAAGTCTTGCATTCTAAGGGGTCTAGGGTCCATAGATCACCCTAAGTTACCACTGAAGCACAGCTCTGTGTTGTGGTTAGTTTCACAATACAGCATTATGCTGAGCAGTGAACTGGCTAGCTAAATGTCGCGATGTAGACGGGTGTAGACGTGCCGCATTTCTTTATTATTATTCCAATTAATTTTCAACCGACTTCAAATAAGGAGGAAGTCCTCAATTCGGCGAGTTTAGTTATTTTTGTTTTTTATATATATGTACAACGATTTCTCCGCCAATTATGGACCCATTTTATTGGAAAAATAAGCATTCGATGGAGTTTACCTGGGATATGGTCCAATATAAGTTTGGCTAAGATCTGATTACGGAGTACGGAGTGAAAAAATTAAACTCCTCAGCGGAAAACAGCACAGTCATCTGTTGTATTGAAATTTACATGCTACCTATAGCTGTACCTACCACCAAAACTTCATAAATAAAATAATTTTACACAACTTAAAAACCGACTTCAAAAAATAACACTGAAAAGTCAAAAATAACAATTTCTATAGGCTTCTTAGAGAAAGTGCAATTTCATTTGGCCGGCAGCTGAACCTATATAAATAATTATAAAGACTGTTAATGTTGCATGTGTATTACAATATCAATAAACCAATTCTTCCTTTCTTTCTGGTATTAACATACCCATACATACAATAAGGCCTGTTTCCATTATGGGCAGGCAGAGAATAAGATTTCCCCTTAATACGATCCTTGCACACCTATTTGCCCTTCACTCTCAATAAATTATTTCTAGTATAATATATATATATATAAATTCCAATGCATTTTAAAATCATGTCCCTATTTCATATCGTTTGAACATACTATCATTAAAGATTTATTACAACGAGCCTATGCCCCTATTAATAGCGGTATAAATAACTAATTAAATTAAAATTAAACTCATACATTATCACGTAATTACGAAGCAGTTATCGCGGACATGCAATTAGTACATTATACGAGAAACAATGGTCTACATCAAGAGGTCGCGTGATAAAGAAATATAAATAGAAAAAAAAACATTCTGCTAAATTTATTGTATTGAAAAGAGGACGTTTATATTAAAATAATTAAATAATGTTGGAGTTGTGTTTTATTTCATCGTCTTTTTGGTCTAATGGCAACGTACTTAAGCTAAGAACCGAGAGATCCTGGGTTCAATTCCCAGGTCGGGCAATCACAATTTTAGTTTGATTTTTCGAAAAATCACACATGAATTGCCCGGAATCGAAATTTGTGTCCGGTCGCCTCATTATGGGACGGCAATACGCTCACTGAAACATGAGTGCAACACTAGTTGCACCTCTGCCTACTACTTCGAGGCTACAGCTGTGAGTTTGTTGTTCTGTGATTTATTTTTAACCAACATAAAAAAGGAGGAGGTTCTCAGGTCGTATGTGTATATTTTTAAGGTTCCGTAGCTAAATGGCAAAAACGGATCCCTTATAATTTAATTATGTCCGCCTGTCTGTCTGTATGTCACAGCCATTTTACTCGAAGTCTATTAGCACTATATGGATGAACCTTGGACGGTAGGTTTATTCAATGAACCGAAATTTTGGGTTATTTCTCCATACATGTAACGGTGAAATGTGGGTGTATTGGTTACACCTCAGCCTAAGCTTTCGAGCATTATAGGCGTGAGTGCGTATACATGTACTGTTTTTTTTTACAATATACGTAGGCATGTGTTAGTAACCCTAAATATGGTATAGAGGTTCCTACTAAATGACTTTTATATAAGTGACCACCATTTTTTTTTATTTGTTTATAATATATTTTATTGTATATTTGTATACATGTATACACATATACAATATGATGCGCCGACCCCTGCGAGTGAGATAAGGGCAGGTGGAAATCTATGGTACGAGAAACTTGGCCAAATCACTTGGCCGGGATAACTCTAGGCAGAAAGGACAGCTCATAACAAATAAACTATTTCAAAAGCGTTTAGATATTTGTTTTCGATTCTGTAACAAGTATAATGATTAGATTTATAAAGTGGTAGTTTCATTTTACAAAGCACGAACTTTTTACATCTCAATATCTCCTTACAATAAATTTATTGACACCGACGAGCAGTTTACATATATTTGTGTCTAAAATAAAGTACGAAATTGTGTGAGCGGTGGTTATTTATAGCGTATCCCGCGGTAGGTTGAATGTTGATTTCGGATTCCGCGCGTAAATTTAATATATTTAAATACTTTATTTTTAGATTTATATGGATTGTGGACCTTTGTTGTAAGGCCAAACATGCCGAATCCAAAATAAATTTGTGGGATTATGGTAGTAACTCAATATATTTTATGCTTTAAATTTTCGTTTTAACTACATATTTTTACATACATATGTTAGCGTATTCAGTTAATATTGGTATATTGAGAGTGTCTGAGAAAGCAACGTTGGGTACACTGTAATAATAGTGGTGCGATATAGTTGTGCAAGGGTAGTTAAATGGTATAAAGGAGGTTGTCGCCATAACTGGAGGGCTATTGCCCGCAGTCAGTCGTTCAGCCTCTAGTTCAGTAAGATCAGTGCTCAGTCGATAGTCCAAGTGTTCATTACGCGGTAGCTATGCTGGTTTACTATTCGGTCCTAGTTGTCTTAAGTTATAATTAGAGAACGGTCTATAGAGAATCCTGACATGGTGCTGTGGTCTGTAAAGTAGTAATATTGTAAATGTAACCAATAAACTATGAGTTAAAGTGATTACTGTCGTTTGGTATTAATAAAAAAATACTCATCTCACGTAACTTCTAGCACATATTCCTTTGTATTTAAATTTTATTTCGGTATTTTAATATATATAATTGTATAGAGTATACCTATAGTTACCAGTAAGAGCATGCACCAGGTTATGTGTGTATGTTATATTATGACTTCTCTCCACTACGTCATCACGCCATCACGCCAGCCCCTCTGCACTGGGTCGTTATTGTAATACACATTTATTTTTATAAGGGCGGGCCAGTGTGATATCTATAGATATTATGAAATGGATAAATAAATATGTATGTACGCACTCCATACGCACTCACGCCTATAATCCCCGAAGGGGTAGGCAGAGATGTAACCAGTACACCCACACTTCGCCGAGCGTATCTCCGTCCCTTATGTGATAGGGGGCGAGCCTATCTCCTATATCCTATGGCACAAATTCCAGACTCCGGGCTGATACTGAGTATTTCATAATAGAAAAACCCAATACCACTTTACCCGACCCGGGGATCGAACCCGAGACCTCAGCGTTGGCCTCAATCAAAGGCAATATGTATGTATGTAAATATATGTGTTTATTTATTGTTTAAGTCACCCACATCTGTATTAATTCTTAATTATCGCTTGTTTTAATGGTCTAGGAAATATCGTAAACAAACCTGCATACCTGAGAAGTTCTTTATAATAATTTCAAGGGTTTGTGAAGTCTGCCATCCCCAATTATGCCAGCGTGGTGGACTATGGCCTAACCCTTCACATTCAGTAGAGGAGGCTTTGCCCAGCATTGGGACATGTGTAATACAGGGCTACTATTATTAGTATTATTTTCTATAATATGAAAAGTTAATAGTAAGCGCAACGCTTCCCCATAAACAGAAGCAACACCACATAGAACTTTGAATTACAAATCACTGTATGACATGGACTGCGCTCGTCACCCCGAGACAAAGGATATTAAGTCTCATAATACTCAGTTATTTCACTGGCTTCAATGTCCTGCAAACCGGAACACAACTGCTTACACACTGCTGATTGGCGGCAGAAATAAACAAAGCGGTGGTACCAACCCAGACGGCCTCTCGCATACGAGGGACCTACCACCTTGTAAAATGTGTTATTAGATTATTCACTCTAAGATTCGTCAGTTGCGCAATACTACGTAATCAAAGATGTTGGACCGGTTTGGTTAAAATTATATTGATTAGTTCAGCGGCAGATGATTATAAGCCTCTTGATTGTAAATTAAAATTTTGATTGGCTTAGATTTCGAAATGTTTAAATATACATACGCACTCACGTCTGTAATCCCCAAAGGGGTAGGCAGAGGTGTAACCAGTATACCCACATTTCGCCGGGTGTATCTCCGTCCCACGATGTGATATCTGCCTATCGCCATACCAGGTACAAATTCCAGACTCCGGGCTGATACTGAGAATTTCGTAATAGAAAACCCCAATATCACTTTACCCGACCCAGGGATCGAACCCGAGACCTCAGCGTTAGCTTAATCGTAACGCGTACGCATTACAACTGCGCCACGGAGACAGGCATATTTATTATAATATGACAGTGACAATTGCCGCGTTGGTCTACTGGTAACCCACTTGGAAGAGAAACCGTAAGGTTCTGGTATTGATACCATATGGATTTGAATCCAAGGTCGGGCAATTACAATTTGTGTTTGAATTTTCAAAAAAAACACACATCAATTGCCTTGGATTTGTGCCCGGCATGGCTATAGGCTAACTATAACAACTACGGAAATATGTTTCGCAAACCTTGGGCAACACCAGTTTTATCTCTGACTTCCCTTCGAGCATACAGGCATGAGCTTGGTATGGATTATCGTCCGATTTACTTAAATTACAGTTCAACTTTTTATGTTTTTTTTTATGGCTTTTTGTATATTCAAATGGCTATGGATACCGCCAATATCAAGTATGGCAGGATTGATAGTGGCGGTAGATAAGAATAAGTATGACATCTACGTCAAATGGCACCTTAAAAATACACTCGCATCTCCGGGGAGCGCAGACGCTCATTCGTAGAGCGTCGATATATACTCCCTTTGACCGCGCAAAGAGAAGAAGACCGCGTTCCGTCCTCACCGATCCCGACGATGCGACCACTCTGGCCATCCGAGAGATAGAGGAAGACACATTTAAAGCACACTCCACAAGACCGTCATTCCGTCCTCGCCGAAGAGGACCTCGCCGCGCTCCCCGAAGCACCCCCGACCCTTCGACCGGCCCGCGTGCCGATGAAGAACAAAATTAGATTATAAGTAGTTTATAAATCCCCCTAAACCCCAATCGCAAATGTCTTTGCCCTCTTCCAGTGGCCGTCCTGAGCCGAGGTCCGTATCCCCCATTAGGGGGGATGCCCTCAGCGAAGGTCACTTAAATTTTAGGGCTGGAGTGCCTACAAGCATTCGCCCGAAAGTCCGGTGTGGCTGACTAAAGCCGACTCTTGTCAGGCTATCAGCAAGCGTCCATCTAAAAAAAAAAAAAAAAGGGGAGCGCAGTTCTCATCCGACTGGCGAGGTAGCCATAACTGAGAACTATCAGTGTCCACAGGCGTGGTGAGCGATAGGACAGGATGTAGAGGACGGACTCTCAGGACACGGAACTCTACAGCATGTATTTTTAACACATATTTTAAGGACAGTACATTAATGGACGTTCCGTGTATAAGCACGGTTGTGTTACGGTTTGAAAGACATCGAAGCCAGAGAAATTACTGGGAATTATGAGACTTAACATCTTATGTCTCGGGATGACGAGAGCAGTTCAGTGCCTTGCAGTGTGCCAGAGTTCTGTGTGCCGTTGCTTCTATTTAGGGCATGCGTGACGTTTAACATAGTCGAGCGACATGCTCGTCTGACGAGACGATGAATGAATGACAATTCAAGCAAATAAAAAAAAACTAGTAACAGTAGTTACAATGCATGTCCTTCGGGACTACAGTAAGCATGTTTGTATGTAAACCTCGTGATAGGGGTGGTTTGTGAGAACCTTGCGTGATACAAGTCCCTTAGCAAATTATAAGCAACAAAAACCCACATTCCACCTCATACTTAGAAAGAGAAGTAAACCAACCAAAGACTTTAATACTTATAGACAGGCTGTTCAGAAGTAAAATTGTGTTGCATACGCGGCCGGCGAGGCGGGAATGACGTCTAAGGCGCAGGGAGCGAGAGGAGTTGTGAGTAAGCGAGATGGCAATATTGAGATAGCTGTTAAGTTCTGTATTAATTTTCTTTCGCAATTAAAGTTTCGATCAAAACCAAGAAATAATATAGTTACTTCCTTAAAATAACTTCAAATTATAGTTAAATGTATATGCACGTAAATAACGACAATGTTTTATGGGTCACAATAAAATATTTCGTGATAGTTTATCGAATTTAACGTTCGCAGCGAATTCAAACAACTGCGCTTGTTGCTCTCTCGCGGGTGACTAAACTAGTTGCGGTTAATTGACCGTAACTTAGTGCGCAATTTCTTTGTACAATCGCACAGCCTGTCTAGTAGTATTAAGTCTTTGAAACCAACCATTGTTATCACTTTATAAAAATTTATAAGTAACAAAAAATCCGATAGAACCGTGAAACCGACGTAATCGCGCGATCACGTTCGTAGTTCATACCTAATTGTTGCTAGAAACGTTTTTGTGGACCACTATTATTGGCGCCCGTCACGTCAACTGGTATACCAACTACCCCCGGTCAGGCTATAGCGTGAACGTTTGGACCGACTGCGCACGGTAAATTATTTTTTTGTACGCGCTTTGACGGGAAATTCGTGATATGCGGCCAGTTAAGTGCACTTGTTAATTTATTGTCTAAGAACTAGGTTTTAATATAAAACCTAATACACGTGACCTGACTTGAATTTATTACTGTTCTAAGCAAAGACTTTACTGTATGCTACTTGATAGCCTCCGTGGTGCAGCGGGCGAGTAGCCGGCTGCGAAGCGAGAGGCCGTGGGTTAGATTCCCGTACTGAGACAAATGTTTGTGTAATCCACAAAAAATTGTTTCGTGTCTCGGTGTTATGGGAACGCAAGTCCCTTGTAGTTCCTGATACCTACGATACAGGTTTACCTAGTGTGGGGTCAGGACTATGTATGTGACTGTTGGGTGTATTTTTTTTTATTATTATTTAGACAAACTGCGCGGTACATAGAAATTGTACCACTAAGTTGTGGTCAATATCGCGCTCCCTGTTTGTGAGCTGTCAAACTCCCGAGTTACGTGACACAATTTTACTTCTAAACAGCCCGTCTAGTAGTATACATTAAAGTCTTTGATTTTAACCGACAAAAACAAGAGGAGGAATCAATTTAACGCATATACAATGTGCTACAGTTACAGTTAGTCAAATTTAAGCAACGTACAGTTATGATATTAGTATTCCACACCCAGTTCTATCAAATTTAATTTGATTGTTAAGACATAAATAAAGCATTCCTTTTTTATATTAACTGATCGATATTCGACTTGCAACTTTGGACAACATTAATTGATAAACTAAGCTTTCTATCTCACTCAGCATTGTTATTTTCGCTCACGTACGTCCTGGTGTGATTAAAATTAGTGTGAAATTTTAGGATTGTTAGGGTATTATATTTTTATTAGTGTATTTAGGGTGTCTGAGAAAACAATATTGGGTACTTTGAAATAATAATGGTGCGATATAGTTGTGGAGTGGTGCCTGCAGTCAGTCAGTCTCCAGTATAAGATTGTGCTCAGTCGACAGTCTAAGAGTTTATTACGCGGTAGCTCTGTCGGTTTACTAATCAATCATAGTTGTGTCATAGTTATAATTATTTAGCTGTCTCTAGAGAATCCTTGTGGTCTGTAAAGCAGTAACATTGTAAAAGTAACCAATAAACTATGAGTTGAAGTGATTATTAAGTTTGGTATTAATAAAATACTCGTCTCACGTAACTTCTGAGAGGATGTTTTTTTTTATGGTATAGGCCAGCAAACGAGCATGTGGGTCACCTGATGGTAAGTGATCTCCACCGCCCATGTACGCCCACAATACCAAAAGAATCATGGGTGCGTTGCCGACCTTAAAGGAAAGGGATAATTAAGGGATTGGGAGGGGGAGGGGGTTTGGGCCTCTGGATATTTCACTCACCGTACGAAACGCAGCAGCAAGCTGCTACTTTACGCCGGTTTTCTGTGAGACAGTGGTAATGACCCGGACGAGCCGGCCTATACAAGCTGTAGACAAGTGTCTACAGCGTGGCTCTACCACTCATAAATGTATTGATTTTAATAATTTGTGGTACATAAAAACTCATCGTCAGTTGTGTGCAAAAGCTCTTAAATATGACCACACCTTTCTATAGCACGTCGTGTATTTTTTTTAGTACTTTTTGTAATGTTTCGACATGGTTTTTATCCTGAATCGCTGACTACCTACACTATACCTGAAGGTAAGTGCAAAGTAATCTAATAGTGTCTACCAACGACAGACAATACCTCTATCCTGTCCAAAGACTTTAATGTATACTGACTATACGTATACAGACGGGCTGTTTAGAAGAAAAATTGCGTCACATAACGCGGGTGTTTGACAGCTCACAGACAGGGAGCGCCGTAGGGGTTCTAGTTGGGAGTAAGCGAGATGGTAATATTGAGTTACGGTCAATTGACCGTAACTTAGTGGTACAATTTGTACCGCCCAGCTTGTCTAGTACTACACATTAAAGTCTTTGATCGTGTCACTAGAATTAAGCTGACCTGCCGTATTGCTTTTTCACACTTCTCACCTTATTTAAAATACAACAGTACTACGATGAACACTTCGACAAATCTCGTTTTTTACGAATTTGTACGACTACGCAACCAATTTTTGACCATCCGCGCTTGATCAGTTGTTTCAGAGAAAATTATTAGGACATAATTTAATATTGTAACAGGTCTGTAATAGATCATTATCATTAGTTTTAAACCGACGAAAACGCAAAGGAGCGTCTCAGATCGACGCATGTTTTTTCTCTATGTATAACGCATAATTTTTACACAAAAGCCGATTTTGATAATACATTTTTCATTTGAAAAGGTACATTAATTTGGCGTTTATTTTTCAAAGCACTAGGTGGTCTCTCCTACGCCATCTGCGTAGATGCCACCGCTTTGTCTATTTCTGCAGCGAAGCAGCAGTGTGTAAGCACTGTTTTGTTTCAGTACGAAGACATTGAGGACAATGTAGTTACTGGGTACTATACCTCTAGACTTAACATCTTATTTCTCTGGATGATGAGCGCACATTGCAGTGCCATGCATTGCTTTGTAAATCAAATTTCAGTGTGGTGTTGCATCTGTTTTATGGGCAGGCGCTTACCATCGCGAGCGACCTCTTCATCTCGTCATTCAATTGTATAAAAAAAGCACACGACTTTAATCGTAGTGCTGTACAAGACTGAATAAGTCTATATTACTTGCTCACTAAGCTTTTAAATTATGAACTAGGTTCTGTTTCATCGCATTCAAGTTTTTATAAATTATAACTTTCATAATATCTAATCTTACCAAAATTTCATTAAGCAATAAGGAATAGCGTGATAATAACAAATAAATACACATAAGTCACACACAGTCGTGACCCATAGATAAACCTGTATCGTGAATATCAGGCACTACGAGGGACTTGCGGTCCCACAACACCCAGACTCGAAACAAATATTTGTGGATCACACAAACATTTGACATGGTGCAGAAATCGAACCTGCGGCCTCTCGTTTCACAGCCGGCTACTCGCCCGCTGTGCCACGGAGGCTATCAAAAATTTCAATAATCTAGTAGTTGCTTAACACCACATTAAATACATCCTCTAACATACAGTTAATTCAACTTTTCTAAATGAATGAAGAACAATCAGATATTAATAAATCACCAGGGTTCCGCAGGTATTTGAACATAATTTTAACTTACGTGTTTTCAAAAACAAAGTATAAAATTTCGAAATGTTCACCGGTCAGATATTTTATCGCCACACGCATTTACATAAACCATTGTAGTTTTATGAACACCGTTACGGAATCCCAAATATATGTTGAGACCAAAAACTGGTCGGGTTCAACGGTCTCCACTCATTAGTTTCTGATCACACGCTTTTATAATATCACAATGTTATAACTACACTTTTGAATGTAGACAAAAATCACGTTTTCGACATATATAAATAGAGGTGATATTCCAACGAATACAGATATTTAACATTTTTTTTCCTACACAGGTACGTAACTGGTTCTGAATGTGGACGCTTGAAATGATAAAATTCCTCCGGTGGGCACTTATAGATTAGGAAATTCTTCTAAACTATAAGTTTGAAATGTTTATAGGGACCGCTGCGAGCCGGTTGGCGGCGGACCGAGGCGGTCCCATCTAGTTATTACCAGATAATTTCGGTTGAATTCTAAGTTGTTTCATTTGTATGAGCGCGGCGAATGAACGCCGTGAGAGAATGTCACTCAGAAACATCCCCGAATTTGCATTGAATCGATTTGAAATTAAATATTCTACAGTCAAAACAATCGAGTTTGGTAATTTACAGATTCTTTGTTTGTTAATCATACTGTTTAGTGTTCGGGGAACGAGGGTCGCTGCGATGTGTCATCCATCCCTCATGAGACGGTCAAGTCTTGCACTAATTGGCTGAACATTTAAAATTGTGACGAGTGACGTTTCTGACGCTAGTTTAAAGATACTATTTTCTAACCCTATATTTATAACGACGCAAAAACATATTATTTGCAGAAATCATGATTTTCTATTAACAACGAAAATAGAGGAAGGTTTCAATGTGACGCGTATAACTTTTCACAGATTGAACCGATTTCATGATTCTATTTTCATTGGAAAGGGTAACGCAAAGTTGGTTCCATTTAAATTTCAAGCAAGAAATTTCACAACTAAGGCGTTGAAATCGGGGATGACAGGCCAAAACTATTATCATTAATATAACGATTTTGATTATGCTTTCTGCCAATAAAAGACCATTGAATTGCACTCAAAATTGGTTAAATATTTTTTTTTTCAAAAGTTTTTTTATAGTACAGCATTTCAAAAAATGTATGTATTTTTAGTGGAATTCTATAAAGTGGAGAATTTGAGCATACAACTATGTTCTACGTTTATAAAAACTTCTAAACAGAGTCAATTCATATTGAGCATATATACACACTCACACCTGTAATCCCCAAGGGGTAGGCAGAGGTAAAACCAATACTATCACTTTTCGCAGAGTTTATTTCTGTCCCATGATGTGATAGGGGGCGATTCTATCACCATACCGGGCACAATTCCAGACTCCGGGCTGATAATGAGTATTTCGAAAAAGAAAAACCCAATATCATTTTTCTTTTTTTTTAATAGCTAAAGTGACGAAACGAGCAGTTCGCTATCCTGATGGTAAGCGCCACGTCTGAACATCGATTCACAAAACACTGCATGGCATTGGACTGCGCTCGTTACCCTGTGACATAAGATGTAAAGTCTCATAATGCCCAGTAATTTCACTGGCTTCAATGTCCTTCAAACCAAAACACAAAAGTGCTTACACACTGTTGTTTGGCGGCAGAAAAAGACAAAGTGGTGGTACCAACCCAGACGGCTTCTCGTATACGAGGGACCTACCACCTTGTGTAACTGTGTTGTGTTGTTTTACCTGACCCGGGGATCGAACCCAGGACCATAGCACAGCAGTCGTACCGCGTACGCATTACAATTACGCTACCGAAGCAGGCTGCAGTACTGTGTGTATATTTATTATTGTTATATTTCTATCTATAAAGTAGTGTTACATAAGCTCATCATACAAGTAATTGCATTAATAAACCTCTAATTCAATTAGTCTAAGCGTTAATATGAAAATCAAACATACCAGTTAACCGTAGTTAACATTGAAACACAACTGACTGACTATGGCTTTATTGTCTACAACGCGGTTAACTTAGCATCGGCTTGTTTTTTGAACAATTCACACCTTTGGGTTCATGGACGAACATTTCGCAATAGTATGAATGAAATGAAGGGAATTAATCTAAAAACAATTTTCTCGATAAAGTTGGTTGCTAGGCAGTTGAAGTTCGATAACCAATGTACCAATGACGTGTATGTAGAGGAAACAATAGAAAATACCGACGACAACACCTTGATTATTACTATTGCTAAACAAGCATTGCCAGGAACTGCAGACTAATAGCAAACAACTTGACTGTGCCAGTTCCATCCATATCATGACATTCATACACTTGGTACATTGACAAAGAAGCGTTGTTGACTGCAGTCTAGGACAAAAGTTCCAATTAACATAACAATTTGCGCATCCCACTCGTTGTGTATGCCAATGAGAGCCGTCGCGAGGGCGGGAACACTTTATTAATAAATGGCGTTGGTGTTATGTGCAACGTGGATTATTTTTAGGTCACGCAACGTACGAGTACTTGGCTAATGAGATTTATGAATTATGCATGCAAGTGCAACGGATGCTATACAAGCAGCAAAATTAATCTTTAAGATCATTAATATTACTGGTTAACCGCAAATTAGTTTAGCAAATGATTTTAGTACGTTTATACAATGCCTTTTATGCTGTGGTCTAGCGAGTTTGTGTTCAATAATAAGTCAAAATAAAACATTGTAAATGTAAGTTTACTAAACATACTGGACAATACGGTGCTCAATAATCGTTTAGTTTAATGTCCCGTAAAAGTTGGAAAGCGTTCACATAGTAAACCATAAGACCAGATATGTTTTACAAATGATATATGCATAAAACATGGATACAGCGGTATGCGAGCTACTTGTATAAAATCACTAAAACAACTACATTTGTCCAGCAATTTAGCAAATTTAACACTAAGACGCTACGTTAAAAATAACCACGGCTTCGTCCAATGTAATCTAAACCTTATTTCTCAGACTACACGACAGCCATTTGGGTACTGGCAGCAAGTCGAGACCATTCCCTTAGTCGGTTTCCTACAGCAAGCCGGGATGAGGTCGCAAAGTGGCTGATGCACGCAGTTTGGTATCGCCTCGTACGATATGTAAGTCTCTTGAACGGCGTTGCCTAGGCATTTTGGAATGAGGATACACGGTGGGTCATGACGGCAAAACGTTTTTGTTTGTGGCTTAACTTGTGTCCCAATCGAATCTTTAGCAGTTAGGGCTACGTGCTTTCTCGTGCATAAAGGTACTTCAGGGCATTTTGGTTTATGCTCGCATGTACCTAATGTTTTACTGTCTCTGCCTTTTTGCATCAAACACTCGGGAACCTTTGGACACATTGGTACGTGGACACAGGAATTCTGCAGTTTTGGGTCATATTTTGGTTTGTGACAGCACCGAACAACTTCACATGGAGGCTTGTGATTACATATGCTCTGAATTACCTTCTCACTTTTCTTCTCTGGCACTTGGCACTGCCTTACCTCTACACATTGCGCGTGGTATTGTGAAAATTGCTCCTTTTTTTGTTTCGGGTTCTTCGCTTTCTTATACCCGCGGAATAAACTGTCCTTTTTGGTTTCGACTACTGGCCATGCATCAACATGGGAGGCTTCTGTAGGCTGCGTTAAGTTTAAGCAACCGTTTATCAATATACAAGGTGGATTATGGATACAAAGAACCTCTCCGTTGTATTTATTAGCAACAGAATCAACTATTTGATTGTGGGGATATTGGCAGCCACAGATTTTCTCCGGTACTTGGACGGGCGCTGGTGAACTCTGTTTTGAGGCTGCCTGCCGACGCTTTGGAGGATAGCATTCACATTGAGTATTCTTAGATTCTGTCTGTTTTCTTTTATCTCGATATGTTGGCGAATCAAAGTTATTAGAAAAATCTCTACATGTATTACGAGGGTAACTAAAATTTGTATCACTGCATGGACAATCATCATCTTCTTGATAATAATTGATACCTTGATGATTGCATCTGGATTCAGGGTAAAGTCCATAATTATTCGAATCGAAATTAACTGGAGGATATTGTAAAGCGAAATCTTTGTGTTGACACTGCTTGCACGGGTTTGATTTTCTCGGATTAGATTTTTTGTTAAACTTGTCTAAGAGATAGTCCCAAAATCCTGACGATGTAATTGTCAATTCGGAGTCCAATGAGTTGTTAAATTGCTGTGGTGGTGTTGTTGCTACACTATACTGATCCTGATTTGAAGTAAATACATGATAAAGGCTTCGTTTTGAAGGAAATTGCTGGCAATGCTGTTTTCTATTTGTGTTATATTGCAATTTAGCTTCCTTTAATTCAGATTGTAATCGTTTCTTATATTTCCTTCTTTTTATCTTATCTATTTTCTCAGTATCATTTTCAGTTAATGCTACATTAGATACCGTGTTTGAGTTAACCCTTCGGAGTGATTTATTTTTATCATGAGGAATCGTTTGAGTATTTTCCGTGACTCTATACGGCATAGCCCTACATTTGAGTTCTTCTAATGCGTAAACAGGTTGGCCAGTAAATGTGTGCTGTCTATCATATTTGTTTTTACTCTGCCCGACATTATGACTATTTTCTAGTTGACAACTTTTATCTTTACATACAATCATGGGGTGGTTTTCTTTTGGAGATAATTTGCAAACAGACCATCCAAACATACTTGATAAACATGGTATCACTTTGTGACGAATGAGTGATTTTTTCTGTTTAATAAATAAATTATTTTGATTGAAGTTTCTATTATTATGAGCATTTTTCTCGACCAGTTCTATGGTCCCATATCGACGATCAAGTATGGTATTTGTCTGCACTGTTGTTCCCAAGTTACTATGTTGATGTTTTTTGTATTCATGATTTCTATAAATTTTTCGATTAAAATTGTCTTTTTGCTTCTTTGTAGCTTTCTTATTTTCTTTGTTGAGTAGGTATTGGTTGCTGTTTCTCGGAGTTATTGAATGTAGGCTTTCTTCAAATTCTGAGCTCTCTAAATGTTCCTCAAAGTAACTTGGATCGTAGGTGACCAAAAAATCTCCATGTAGCTCTTTCATTTTGTTAATTTACATGGTTATTGTTTCATATGTTTTTATTTAATTTAATTTTATGTAACATTTTACACTGGATTTACTACATTTTAACGTCAGGCAACATAACATTATATATTCTCTTTGGCAGGTTTGGCAGTAGATTTACTTGTCAATTTTAATAACATTGCTTTATATTCTTCTTTCATTTTGATAAACTAGTAAAAGAGTATAATCCACAAAGTATCACATTACACGTATGACATAATACTGAATAATATAAATACTGACTAGTATAAATACTGTTAAAATAATGTCGTCAATTAACCAGTTTGCTGAGGCTAATATTCGGTTCCGAGATCTCCTTAGTGAGTTTAGTATAGTTTAAGTGACGATATGGAGCCTAACACATAAAACTTATTGCCCGCTGCCGTCAGAAAGATCACAAGGAAATACAGATCTCAGGAGAATCGACCGTTTGCTGTGAGATCTACGCCTATCAGTTAATACATAAATATGCTTAAGGTTTTATTCGCGAGGGTGTAGGCATAGGTGCAACTAGTACAACCAATGTGATAGGCGACGTCTGGAGGTCTGGGATTAGAATTATTGCCTTATATTGATGGACAATATTCCGAATTAAGAACTCGAACAAAAATTGTGTTTGTCCAATCTAGGATTTTAAATCAGGGACTCACGCTTTAATTAGTTAAGTGTTGGCACTCAAAGTCAGTGAGTTGTAGTTATTAATTAGTTGATGTATGTGACTGTTTGTTGTCCAAAATAAAATAAACTCAAGCCTGTAGCAAAGCTATCAAAATAAATCCTCGCAGACTCAAAATTATCACATTGCATTCCTTTACCTGACAAAACCCACCGAAAGCTCACAACCCGAAAAATAATTAAGGGTATAAAATTCATAATCTGTCAAAGGAATTGTTGGCGCATTGTTTCTGTGTATATGAACAAAAAACTTTTTTGTATTCCATAGACGGAACGCTGCACTGGGGTAACGCACTAAAACAATGAGCGAAGCAACGGCCCGATATTATTATTAATATATGAATTAAACGGTGAATTAATATGCTAAGGTGATACGTCATACGTTGCGCTTTGACTGAAGGGCGAACGCAGTGGGACCGACATTATTTGATACTTTACAGTTATTAGCTTTCATTTTCATATATTCATGGAGACACGATGCATAACTATTACTGAACTACAATTTTAATTTATCATGCTAAAAGTTTGCTGACCATTGAATAACTATAGTCTGCAATCAATCTGGCTAAATACCAGCAATCTTTATACCGAAACAGAAACGCTAGTTAACTAAATAGTTAAGAAAATTAATTTACGAAACCTAAAAAAGGGATTTGTAATTGGGAAATAGCTGAACAGACTTTCTTCTAACATAGCTAAGAACCTTCTCGGTTAAAGCAGCTTACAAACAAAAACGCATTAATTTTTTAACCGACTTCAAAAATGGAGGAGGTGGACCGATTTAGTTGGAAAAAATCATTCGATAGAGCTTAGCTGCGATGTGGTTACATATAAATTTGGTTAAGATCTGATGACGGAATACAAAAATGAAAGTCCAACGGACCAAAAACGGACAACAGTACACTCGTCGCAACTGTGTTATTGTATTTAATTAAAATGGTATTGCTGTAACTACCACTAAAAATTGAAAACACTGAAAAGTCAAAAATAACAATATCTATAGGTCTCTTTAGAGTCGGTGCCTATGTAGCCACAGTCAAATAAAGTTGCACCGACTTCAACGAGGCCTATAGAAAATGTTATTTTGGAATTTTCAGTATTTTTATGATGAAGTCGGTTTCTAGGTTTTATTTAAACTTATTTTATTCCCCTTAGTTTAGGCGCTACGATGTCTCAGATAGCTACGTGAATTTAAAACACATAAGAATGATAAAGTGTCAGCCCTTGCCCAGGTTTAGATAGTTATTAGAAATCTATCACTAAGGTTTGCCAGAAAATGTAAAAAGTAACAATTAACTGAATAAAGTATTGCTATTTAAAAGTTTATGAATAAGGTGCTAACTGTTAAAATTATAATACATTACGGATATGTCAGATTGATATATAATATTTTTAAATACTAGGCTATCAAACTGTTCAAGTTGTTAATGATCCGATTATTACGTTGATTTATTACGTTCTAATAAAACCACTCACACATATTATATGATTTCTTTATACATGAATTAAAGTGACATTAAAATATTATAACCAATAGTATCAAAATAAATAGCATAACTTTTTTATAACATAATTATAAAAATAAACTATCAAACATCAGGTTTAATTTTATGTCTATTACATTTTATAATAAGTAAGTGCCAATTTAATCATTATTTTATAGCACTTTTAAACTGTTTACTGGGTCTGTTTGTACTTTTGTCGATGAGTGTCCTCTAAAAGGCGGCATAATTAATAAAATGATGAAATCATTTGTATAGTTTCATCATCAAATTGTTTTTAAACTAGTTATTGTTAAGACACGCGAAGCTATTTATATAAATTCTTAAATAGCCTTTGCCTTCATTTCTGACTGAAGTTTTGACTTCTAGAAACTTAAAGGGATAATTCATAATATAATATAATATCGAACTGGCTACACAATCAGTGCTACTAAAATTAATATGAGTGTCATAGCTGAATAAAGCACAAATATAATTTGATATTACTGAACTAACCATCAAATCTATAAATAAAAGTATTTATTTTTGTATATTTAAAAAACATGAATTTTCTTAATAAATAATTTATTTTTAACCGACTTCAAAAAAGATTACGTTTTCAAATTCTGATTTCGTTGGGAATAAAAACACTCGTTAGAGTTTGGCTGCGATGTGGTCCCATAGTACTTAATTGTGAATGATCTGATGACGGAATACGGAGTAAAAAAACTGAAACTCTTCAACGGATAATAGAACACTCGCCGCGATTTTGTTATTGTATTGGAATTTAAATGCCACATCTGTACCTACCACAAAAAAATATTTTAAACAAAACATAAAAACCGACTTCAAAGACAATAACATTCAAAAGTCAAAAGTAACAATTTCTAGAGGTCCAAAAACTTCTAGAAATTCTGACTTTGGAGTATTATTTATTGAAGTTAGTTTTTAAGTTTTATTTATACCTATTTCCAGAACCAAGACACCTCGATCCGTGTACAATTACCGACGTCACACTGTAAAATAATAGGAATAGAATAAAAAATAACCGAAGGTGAATGTCGGAGGTACGTTTTGGATAATGAATCGAAAGGGTTAACGTATTAAGGGGTGTCGCCCCTCTGTAATCATAGATACTGGCATCGACCGGTTTTTTAGTTTCAATAAATTAAAACTCGTCCGGCTATTAGTTGAGTCAGAGATGTGGTTATGGACGATATTTTATATTTAAGCGCATTTATCCTAGTACAATTATAACTGTAGCGACCGACTGCTTCGGTAGCGCAATTGTAATGCGTACGCGTTACGATTGAGGCCAACGCTGAAGTCTTGGGTTCGATCTCCGGGTAGGGTAAAGTGGTATTGGATTTTCCTATTATGAAATGCTCAGTATCAGCCCGGAGTCTGGAATTTGTACCCCGAATAGCAATAGACACGCCCTTTTTCACATGATGGGACAAAAATATGTTCGGATTTCTGTCCCATACAAACCCTGTAGCACTGGTGGCACCTCTACCTATCCCGTCGGGGATGCATGCGTGAGATTATGCAATGGTTATGTATATTAGGATCTTATTTTTAGTCAATGTTATTGCATTTAATGGTCAATTACGTTAGATCTCACCGACTCAATATTGGTTATTTATATATTTAATACTAGCTGTTGCCCGCGGCTCCACCCGCGTGAATAGACTTTTCCGAAATAAAACGTAGCCTATAACCGTCTCCAGGGTCCCATCTATCTCTACATCAAAATTCATCAAAATCGGTTCAGTGATTTAGGCTTGAAAGCGTAACAAACAAATAGATAATTATTTATTTTTTCATGAAAAGTATCCTATGTTACTTCTTATACCTCCAAGAATAAGTGTACAAAGTTTCATGATGATCGGTTAAGTAGTTTTCGTGTGAAAGCGTAACAAACAAACTTACATTTACATTTATAATATTAGTATGATTTAGCATTTTTGAGTCGGTTTTAGTTTTGTTAAAAAGTTTTTTATTTTGTTAGTTTTAGTGAAAGGATTACTAAAATCGATGCATGAATGACGAAGTTTTAGGGTGTAGTTTTTCTTAACATTTAACTTTGAGCTACTTGTACTCTTTTTAATGAAAAAGCAACCATCCAAAGGGATCTACATTTGGCCCGAGTTATGCGTGGTAATACATACATACAAAATAAGGCGTCACATTAAGAAACTCCTCTGTTTTTATCGTCGGCTTCATATAATCACTTTACCATATACAAGAACAAACAAAATAATTTTAGTTCAAGATCACTTCTCTACCCTTCATGTCAATATATATAACCTGTTTACAATGTTTGTATAAAGTGCATTACACATGTGCCGGAAAAAAATAATGTTATGAACAAAACGTACCAGATTTTATACAATTGAAGTTTTTATAGCTTGATCCCCCGCAAGGAACTGCGTTGTCCTCGAAAACAAACAATTTGCGTGTTTTAAATACTATCAATATATACACGATTTTGAATCCTACTACTTTATGATAAAGATGATTTTAGAAAAATATAAATACAATTTCCAAAGAATGCCAGTTCTATTTTCTAAAATTAAATACATTTTTATAGTAGGCGTAGTACGTTAATTAGTACGTTACGTAGTAAGCGTAGTACTTTTTTATAGTATCAGAAGTTTTTTAATAGAGGCTGGCTAATGAGCAAGTGTGTCACCGATGGTATGTGATCTCCACCGCCCATGAATATCCACAATACCTGAGCAATCTTGGATTCAACCAACCTTAAAGGTAAGGGATAATTAAGGGATCGGGAAGAGGAAGGGGATTTGTGCCTCCGGATATCTCTCACTGTACGAGACGCAACAGCAAGCTGCTACTTCGTCGCTTTTCTGTAGACAGTGCTAATAACCCGGTCGACTCGCATTGATGCTGTAAACAAAATTACAGCGGGGCTCTACCACTTGTAAAATCTTAGGGTCTGTATCACAATATTTGAATAAAATTTAACCAAAATAACATATAAGGCACTTATTTTTGAAAGTTCCTAGTAGACATCTTTTCTCCGGTATAATAATGTATTATGACATATATTTGAGAGTGAAACTTTTGTATTGGAATAAGTCTTATTTGGTAAGAAGCAAACGTGGTGAAATGAATAAAATATAATCTTTTTCAATTGCTTTTGACATACATACGCACTTACGCCTGTAATCCCCGAAAGGGTAGGCAGAGGTGTAACCAGGAAACCCACATTTCGCCGTGCGTATCTCCGTCCCATGATGTGATAAGGGGCGAGCCTATCGCTATACCGGGCACAATTCCAGACTCCGGGCTGATGCTGAGCATTTCGTAATAGAAAAACCCAATATCACTTTCATTCGACCCGGGGATCAAACCGGAGACCTCAGCGTCAACCTCAGTTGTAACGCGTACGCATTACAACTGCGCCACTGAGGCAGTTGCTTTTGACATCTACACAAATTATACATATTTAAATAAACCTACTATAAAATCAATTAAATATTAGCTTTAGTACTAATTTAAAAGATAAAATTTTAAATAACGTATTTAAAATTAAAATATTTGGTACATATTTATGTTAAAGCTTTTTTAAACATATTTGTTTATCAGTCAATTTGCATATTTAAAGTGCACCTGTGTTAAAAACTGCGAAAATCCTGTTGATTACATACTATTTCAGCACATTTAACATTAAATGATACTATATTTTATATTACCTAATATTTCATCATAATATTCAAATAGTTAATTTAGAATAGGTGTGTCTAACACCTCCTAAATTAAGTTGTCTTACATAATTCTGCTGTACACCTCTACGCATAAAAAAACGTGTTTAACTAAAAAGGTCCAACATCGATAAAACAGCAATTTAAATGATAATTTAATTATTAAACTGAAATATTACAACTATCAAGACGTATCCAGCCGAATATAGATTTGACATTGACATTTCGCGGGAAAAAAACGATGGTGCGGCAAAAGAGAATGTAATTTGATTGGACCAATCCCGGCGGGATGCGTCGAAAGTGCCCGAAAAGGAGGAAATCAGGGAAAATAAATTTTTTATTTGCACGCATGTGTCGCGACCATTGTAAGTAGGCCTCCCGCACCCTATGGTTTCTAATCAATGTTTGTAAGTTTTTAGTGAGTTAGAAGGTCATGTTAGGGTGGTTGTATTTAGGGATGTGTGGTAGCCAATCGCGGGACGTTGCGATTGATTGGTAAAGGGCGATTTGGCAAGTACTCATGTGTGGGGGTGCGGTATGGTTTTTTGCGCATGTCACATGTAGAACCGCTTAGTAAATATCAATAAGTCAATATTCAGTTACGTTTGTAATAATAAAGATATCGAATAGTTTGATCGGACATATTTTATATTCTCAATATAACACGTTTATTAATCATCGAAACTAAAATTATAAGTGAATTCTTAGTTTACGCGAATATTGCACATTGAAATAAAAATAGTTTATACGGATTTTATTAATGACTCCCCGACTCTCTCCCGGGACCATGAAGGCTGAAAAGCTTTCGGAACGTCGGAACTTTCGTAAAATCTTTTTGTTATTAGCTTTAGATGACGAGACTGGCAGGTCGCTCGCCTGATGTTGAGCGTCACGCCTGCCCATCACTGGCTTCAATGTCCAATCGGAAAAAGTGTTTACACACTGCTGCTTGACGGCAGAAATAGGCAAAGCGGTGGTACCTACACAGACGGCCTATCGCATACAAGGGACCTACCACCTAATTAATTTTAATATAAAAACAGCATTGTAATCTTATATAGTGCTCTATAGCAACGCATGGCATTTCTCTACGAATGAAGTGCTGGTATAATAAAGGTTGGTAGATTGCACACACCTTCGAAATTCTTATGGAGAATTCTCAGGTTTTGTGTCGATATTAAACACGTGTACAATAAGTAACGTGTACAATGAATACAATACGTCAGAGTTGTATGCTTTAGGAGCCAGGTTTGAACCCATAAGTTCCATCTCGGCAGTCCGTACCACTTCTCGATAGGCTATCCTGTTCCTGTACCTGTTCTTTCACCTGCTCTTATCCCACTCGCAGTGGTTTCGATGCATCATAAGTTTTAAGACAGTTACAGAATGCTAACTATTTGGCTTGTAGTTTTTACGACCGGCCGCCGGCGTCATCTCTTCTGGGGAGAAAAATTCAGATCCGAAACAAATATTTGTGGATCACAGAAACATTTTAGAACATTATTGACAATATTACATTTCTACATTATCGAAGAGTCTGTCTGTCAGCTTCAAAACTTTCGGACTTGTTACTAACATTCATGTACAAGCTCTGAAATCTTAAAAAATACATACATACGCAATCACGCCTATGATCCCCGAAGGGGTAGGCAAAGGTACACTAGAACACCCATATTTCACCGAGCTTATTTTCATCCCATGATGTGATAGTGGGCAAGCTTATCGCCATATTGATCCACGATTCCAGACTCCGGGCTGATACTAATCATTTCGTAATATAAAAACCGACTATCACTTTTACCCGACCCGGGATCAAACCCGAGACAGTACAGCAGTCATACCGCGTACGTATTGCAACTACACTACTGAGGCAGTCAATCGACAAAAATATATCGTTAAAGATTTATTTATGCCATACGTAATGCATAAGGGGAAAAGCGACCTAGCGGATACAATCAGTAAACAGTGGTATGCATATTAAGCAAGAGTACCTTTGATTTGAGAGACCCATTCACCCATCACTCAGACGAGCCTAGTAGAACTGAAAATCAATTCAAACCCATAAAGTCGTATGACCGCGCGTTTCTGATTGTCCGAAACGATTTATCGGATCGGAAGGCAACAGTAACTGCGAATGACAGGAATATTGTCAGTATATGTTCTATTCAGTGCCATTTTTTTGAAATACGCTGTATTAATAACGTTATTAGTATTTTTTGGAGTCACAACTCACAATAATTCATATATTATTAGTGTTTTTATTTTGAAGTCGGTTTCTAAATTTTGTTAAACGTTATTTTATTTAATTTTTTTAGTGGTAGTTACAGCAATAGCATGTCAATTCCAATACAATAACACAACCGCGACGAGTGTACTGTTGTCCGCTGAGGAGTTTTTTTTTCTCCGTACTCCGTCATCAGATCTTAATCAAATTTATAGGGACCATATCGCAGCTAAACTCTATCGAGTGATTTTTTTTAAACAAAATCGGTCCACAATTGCCGGAGAAATCGATGTACATACATAAAAAAAGCAAAATAATAATAAAAGAAACTCCTCCTTTCATGAAGTCGGTTAAAAAGACCATCAATCAAAACTTCGTATTGTAATCTTCCGATATTAGGATCCGATAATCGTTTCAAATGTTACCGATATTAATAGTAAACGTGCAGCGTAAAGCGCGATGCCTTGTGGAAGTAATAAAAACAAGATGGCGGACTGTCGACAAATCTCTGCGCCTACGCACCTAAACAGCCGTTCACACGAACAACCGTTAGCGAATAAATTTTAAAGAATGTTGAACAACGCCTTTCTCCGGGTTTCGTCCCAATATCAATTTCTCACGTTAGTAAAATTTATCTTTCACGTTTATAGGAAATGAAGACGTGTTATAAAAAAATGTTTCGAAAACTATTTGCATTAGACACTCGTAAATTTTGTTTAAAATGCATTTTCAATATCTGACATGTTTAGTTTGACAAATTTTGTTATTTATGTGACATGCTTTTGTTTCAAAATTGTATAATCAATTTTCTATTCAAAATTTACATTTTAAATACACAAAACATATAATTTATGGTTTTAAGACACATGGTATACATTATATTATTTCTTAACCTGCTAACGAATTGTCATTATGTTTTAAAACAACTAAACTATTTTGTGGATCATTTAAATATAATTTTATTTGATTTAAAAAATAATTAAACAGTGTCTTATAACACATTCTCAACCAGTTTTATTTGTCGCAAATCCCATACGAAACGCATCACAATGTTACAACACTTATGCACGTAAAAGCTACCTACTTGCAAAACATATCCGTTGGGAATAAATCTCGCATCGAAAATAGATGCGCAAGAATTTATATTCCGAATACATTTGAATACTGCATGTGGTACATTATCATAAATACACAAGTAATCAATCGGTTTTCAAATAAATGTGTGTCCATTGTGATGTTCTTAAATTGTAACAATTCCCACGACGAAGCTTTGCGTATGCAAATTCGCGATTGTTGCGAATCGGTGTGAACGCGTCCGGAAGCTAAGATATTCAAATTTGGAACATGTTTCTTTTTAAATTTAGAATAATAATTTTTGCCCGGAAATATTTTATTAAATAATTTTTCGGATTTAAGCGGGTCGATTATTCGATTATAATCCCTTTCACTAAACAGTAGAGACTTCTGAGGATATAACATTTTACCTTCAAATATATCGCTTATCCTTTGCTCACTGCTTTGCCCGCTTGAAAGTCTTGTTGGGGTAGCTCCCTTTTGAGTACCTTAGGGACTGCATTTTGAAAAAAAAACCATATATGTAAATACAATACACGCACACATAGTCTTGATCCCAGACTAGGTTAACCTGTACTGTGGGCATCAGGAACTACGAGGGATTTGGTCCCAACACCCAAACCGGAAACAAACGTTTGTCTTGGTGCGGGAATCGAACCTTTGCTATGCCGGCGGCTTCTCACCCACTGCGCCACGGAGGCTGTCAGACGTGTTTCGTAAATTATGTCGAAGAGCATTCATACCAAATTGCACGTAGATTTGACCGAAAAGATAACATACAAAGTTTACAACGTTTTTTCACCCAAATGGGGATAGAATATCATACAAATCTTTCTTGATAATGTCATTATAGGCAAACGCTGTCAATTTCAGCTTTCTAGGTCCAGCGCTTTGGTCTGGACATTGATGAATCAGTCAGGACATGTAATTTTATACGTATAAGATGAATGTGATTTACGATTGTGTTAAAATGTATATGTTATCTTGTTATAACCAATAAATAATGGTATGCATGTCAAAATACATGAAATATTAAAGTCACATAGTTTTTTATAATCGAAAAGAAGTTTTAAAAATATAGGTAGTAGTCAATTTATCACGTGTGACATAAAAAAAACTAATATCTAAAAACTAAATACATTATAAACAATTTTAACATATTGAAAGATGAAACGAGCAAGTCGCTCGCCTGCTCATAAACAGACAAAACACACACTGAACTTTCAATTACATAGCACCGCATGGCATTGTCCTGCGCTCCTCATCCCGAGACAAAAGATGTTAAGTCTAATAATGCCCAGTAATTTCACCGGTTTCAATGTCCTTCACATCGAACCACAACAATGCTTATATACTGCTGCTTTGCGGCATAAATAGACAAAGTGGTGGTACCAACTAAGATATCCTCTCGCATACGAAGGACCTACCACTTATTGACATGATCTTTTATTTTTTTTATTGCATAGATCCAAGTTCATAAACTCACAAACATCCAAACTTTGACTGCCTCCGTGGCGCAGTGGGCGAGTAGCCGGCTACGAAACGAGAGGCCGCGGGTTCGATTCCCACACCGAGGCAAATGTTGGTGTGATCCATAAATAATTGTTTCGGGTCTGGATGTTGTGGGACCGCAAGTCCCTTGTTGTTCCTGATACCCACGATACAGGTTATCCTAGTGTGGGGTCAGGACTATTTATTTATTTATTTATTTATTTAAATCTTTATTGTACACCAGAACATACACAGTATGATAAAAACAAAAAAAAAAATACATAAATAGGTACAATTGGCGGTCTTATCGCTCAAGGCAATGTCTTACAGACAACCATGGGATGGAGAAAAGAGAAAAAGGTAGTCGAAGGCGTACAATCAATAGAAAAAAAAAAACTATGTGCGTGACTGTAGAGTGTATTCATTTATTTAAACACATTTATAATAATGGTACGATATTAAGATAAGAATATTTAATCAACTTAACACCACGTTTAATTATTAGCTTTCCATCAATATTTTGTAACGGTTAATAATTGTACATAAATTTATGAAAATTGCGCCTTCTAAACTCATAACTTTTCTAACAGAACCTTAAGTTTAACAACGCATCAAAACTTGAATTTGAAAAGTATCAAGATATTATCAAAATATCGCCGTAATAAATACCTTTCTAAATATTATACTTGATGGTCGTAAATCTTGATGCAGCGGTTTGAAGATAATTTTTGGTACCTACTAAACAAAATTTGGACGAGTACGAAACCGGTTCTTATGCGGTTATGTTTCAAATATTAAAAGTAATATCGCATAAAAATTACTATTATAGTTATTTAAGTTCAATATAATATAATAATAATGCCTCGGTAGCGTAGTTGTAATGCGTACGCGTTACGACTGAGGCTGACGTTGAGGTCTCGGGTTCGATCGTGTAAAAGTGATATTGGGTATTTCTATTACGAAATGCTCAGTACCAGTCCGGAGTCTGGAATTGTGCCCGGTATGGCGATCGGCTCGCCCCTTATCACATCATCCGAGAAATGTCGATAAAGTAGACATACTCTATTTGTATGAGGGTTTAGAACCTAATACTGCTTTTCGAAATCGAGAATAACTCTAGTCTAGTCTAGGATTGGATTCGTTACGGGTTCTAGAGTTCATAACTTCAGACCACTTACCATTAGGTGATCCATTTGCTCGTTTTCTGACCTCTGCCATTTTTTTAACATAGACACAAAATTAGATTACAATACTTTGTTGAAAAAAATTAAATACGTATTATGAGCATTTTATTGTCACAATTTTTTACAGAAGCCTCTAGGGCTTTGGCCATGTTTTTCCACAAAACATAAAATAAAAAAAACAAAGTCCGACGAATATGAGACATATCTTACTTTCTTCCCCACACTATTCTGCATCGATTGGTACCGGTCTCGACCCCATACCCCCAGCGGTTTCGGAGGAGATAACGTGACAAGCTTTTGGCAGCGACGGCGCCAGTTACTTTTTTTTAGAATAGAGAGATTTCTGTAGTAAGTGGGTCTGACTTCTCGTGCCATAGATTTGACGGTGGATTTGGTATTATGTGGGGCGACCCATCGTCAGACCCCCACAACCTACAACGGGAACCAAGTTTCGCCATTGTTAATCAGTAAAGTTTACCACGTGCAAGTCCAGTAGGCCTAGTACGAGTTACAAATACGTTCAGTTTTCGAATTCGTATAAAATTACTACCGTCGAAGTATCAAACTAGAAATTCATACGGTAATAAAGGAACGAATCGCTTGAAACCAAATTTCATATTCGACTAATATAAAATAAAATTAACCCTATTATTAATTTTAATTCATCATAGTTCCCAATAGTTGCTACTGATACTAGACCAACGCCACAACGGCAAAAAAACTAATATTAATTTTAAAAAAATTGCTGTACAATTTATTTTTTATACAATTTTTTCTATTAAAAAATGCTCTCTCATTTCACTATCATTGCAGATGTCACAAAAGCAATTACATCAAGCGTTTTATAATATGCAAATTGGAAACACAATACAAAACTAAAACATTCTTCATAAAAATAATCTACAAAAAACGGGGCAGATGTTGAAACAAAAAACATCTAACCCGGCAATATCGCTATAATGACAATAATTTTTTTCCAAGAAAAAAACGTAACCCTTCACTGGCCGTTTTTTCCTAGTCGGTCTAAAGTACTCAGAAAAAACTCGCAGGGTTATATTAAAACGCTCGTATGCAAATTAGACGAGAGAATTCGTGCGCGAAATATGGTATTAAAAGCGATGCAGTGAAGGGTTGAATGGTATTTAAATCAAAAGGATCTGTTAGGCATATTTTAATTTCTGCTACTATTGTGTATACTTATTATTTTATACTAACTTTTTTATCTTAAGACGGCAAAGACTATAATGGGCTTTTAGTAAGTACAGTGCAGTACAATATACCTAATGTCAACTGTCAATATACATTGCGTCGCTCGACAGTTGACAGAATTTTACCGGCCTGAAGTTTTTTTTTAATGCCTAGATAGGCAGACTAGAAGTTACTGAATATACGCTGGTTGACCCCGGAATGCGTCTCGCCTGAACGAACCACTATGGTGGATTTTTCACTATGTGTACGATGGTCGCTGTCCAGTCGCGATCATACCACCAGTATGCCTCGGTGGCGTAGGTGTGATGCGTGCGCGTTACGACGGCTGTGTTGAGGTGTCTGGTTCGATCCCCGGGTCGGGTAAAAGTCATATTGGGTTTTTCTACCACGAAATGCTTAGTGTCGGACCGAAGTCTTGAATTGTGCCCGGTATGGCCATCGGGTGGTGGGCCCATCGGCCCACCCCCTGTCTCATCATGTAACGGAGGTAGGCTTGGCGAAGTGTGGGTGTGCTAGTTGAATCTGCCTATCTCATCGGGGATTACGTGATTGCATAGTATAATGCATGACGCGGTCTTATAGACAGTTTTCTGATAAATACTTTTGTCTACATCATGAATGGGCCGGCTCGTCCGGGTCGCTACCACTATCTCACAGAAAACCGACGTAAAGTAGTAGGCTTTCTGCTGCGTTTCGTACGGTGAGGCCTAAATTCACTCCCCTTCCCTTCCTCTTAATTATGCCTTTCCTTTAAGGTCGGCAACGCGCCCATAATTCTTTTGGTATTGTGAGCGTACGTGGGTGGTGAAGATCACTTATCATCAGGTGACTCACTTGCTCGTGTTCCGGCCTACGCTATAAAAAAATATCGCCTCTGACATGCGATAAACTCCCTCCATCGAAACGAGGCTTTACTCTCCTATGATGAATAAAATGTTGACGATAACGATCGATACTAAAAGCATAGAATATGTAAAAGCTATCAATGAAGATAAAACAATCACTATTTTGTTTTTATTAAAAAAATCTGAACAGTGTCAGTTATTTATGAACAACTTTGAAATCGTTAAAAAGTTAACACTATTATTAACAGTCTATAAAATTAATGCATTCCATTATCTTTTTATTGTGAGCACTAAAGATAACTGAACATTATCCCACTTAAATTATATAAATAAGAAAATTTAAATGTTTATTTGGTTATTTCCTAATAAGTGGTAGAGCCACGCTGTCGACACTTTTGTCTTTTTTTTATTATGTCGATTCGAGCAGGTCACTCGCCTGATGGTAAGCGCCACGTTTTTCCATAAACAGAAGCAATACCATAGAGAATTTAAATTACAAAGCACTGCATGGCATTGTATTGCATTCGTCACTCCACATGCTTCGGTGTTGTTAAGCCTATAAATTCTCTGGCTTCAATGTCCTTCAAACCGGAACACAACAGTGCTTACAAACTGCTGCTTGCCGGCAGAAATAGACAAAGCGGTAGTACCAGACGACCTATCGCATACGGCCTACCACCTCTTAAAAGTTTCTTGAGTTCTGAGTTTCTTGGTCCTTCTTCTTAGTCCAATAGCCATTTCCGAAGTACTGATAGAGTTTTAACGTGACGTGTAAAAGCGCTCTTGGTGGCCTAATTACAAAAAACTATTTCAATTTCGATTTTGGTCATGAGCGGTCAAGATAAAAATAAATAATAAATCAGTGACTCAAATAGTGGTTAGCTGGCGTCAGATAAAAAAAAAAAACGCAAAGAACTAAACACCTACGTAGTGCCAAGATCATAATTTAGTCAGCCACGTATGTAGAATTCAAAAAAATATTGATTCGTTAAGAAATAACCGCTATAAAATTAATTATTAATTTTGGCCAGTCGTAAATTTCTTAGAACAGTAATCAAAATGCCATCTTGTACATAATTTGTTTAATTAAGCGATGTTGTTAGTTTGCTAATTTTTGTGTATACTTTTCTAAAATTCTAACGGAGTTTTACCTGTATGTTAAAGGTAATGTTAGAAGAACGGGTAAATTTTTTTCTTTATTTTTATAGTTAAGGCCGGAGAACGCGCAAGTGGTTCACCTGATGGTAAGTGATCTCCACCACCCCTATATACACCCACAATACCAGAAGAATCATTGGCGCGTTGCCGAACTTAAAAGATAGGGTAGGGGAGGAGTATTTGGGCCTCCGGATATCTCATTCACCGTACGAAACGCAGGAGCAAGCCGCTACTTTACGTCGGTTTTCTGTGACACAAGGGCAACGGCCCGGTCGAGCCGGCCCATTCATGCTGTAGACAAATCTGTCTACAGCGTGGCTTTAACCGAGGATTTCTAGCATTACTCGAACTCCTTGGGTAGAGTCCAAATAATGTTTTAATTTAGATTTATATTAATTTAGGCTAAAATATGCTTTTTAAATCGTGTTACATAAAGATTTGGCTTTAGTTATTACGACCGGCCGCCTGCCTAACGTCAACCTCTCGGGAAAAAAACACCCAGATCCAAAAAAAAATGTG
Organism: Mimas tiliae; assembly: GCA_905332985.1. Taxonomy (NCBI): domain Eukaryota; kingdom Metazoa; phylum Arthropoda; class Insecta; order Lepidoptera; family Sphingidae; genus Mimas; species Mimas tiliae. The sequence goes on from HG995249.1 coordinate 3,917,964, forward strand.
GAGCACACAAATATCTCAAATTCTCGGCGCGGGAATCGAACCCGCGGACTCTCGCTTCACAGCCGACTACTTGCCCACTGCGCCATGGAGGCTCTGCCGTTCTTCTAATAGTACCCGTAAAATATACATTGAAATATCTTTCAACCGTTACGCTTAAAGAACAAATAATTCAATCAATATATTTTTATCTTGTTCGCATCCAACTTATTCTGAAATTTATTAATATTTTACAATTTAATTATAAATAAACAGACAATCAAATAAGAAAATACAACGTTCTCATTGGTTGAATAAGATTGCTAGTTAGTTTAACTTGTTCGATTCTTATTTGTTTTCCGAACATCTTTTTCTTTCACCAGGCCTTATCCCACTCGCAGTGGGGTCGACGCAACAAGCTTTTGAACACATGTTACGGAAAGATTTGGCTTGTAGTTTTAACGGTTGGCCGCCTGTCTGACGTCAACCCCTCTGGGGAGAAAACATTCAGATCCGAAACTTAAATTTGTTGATCATACAAACATTTGTCTTGGTGTGGTCAGTTGACACTGTATGACAATATTCTCAGTGTAAATTGGCAATTAGTCTGTGTCAATGCTTGTCTTTACGTAATTTATTAAAAAAATAATATAGTATAGGCCGGCAAACGAGCAAGTGGGTCACCTGATCGTAAGTGATCTCCACTGCCCAACGACGCCCACAATACTAAAATAATCATGGGCGCGTTGCCGACCTTAAAGGAAAGGGATAAGTAAGGGATTGGGAAGAGGAGGGGAATTTGGGCCTCCGGATATCTCACTCACCGTACGAAACGCAGCAGCAAGCTGCTATTTTACGCCGGTTTACTGTGAGACAGTGGGAACGACCCGGACGAGCCGGCCCATTCATGCTGTAGACAGAATTGTCTACAGCGTGGCTCTACCACTCAGATTCGTATTAATAAAAAAAAACAAACGAATAATTAATCGGTGTGAAGTTTCATCATACGCTAAAACATTTTAAAATACTACATGAACTTTTGTGTAAAACATTTACGCGACATTTTGCTTGACATTGCCAAATTAATATACATATTCGATTTGGAATTTAACGATGTAGGTAATTAAATTGTGTGTGCTTTTTAATTTTAATGTGCATCATAAATCAACTTATCTTGTGTGATTATATCCGCTGATATGCTTATTCGCAATTTTATTTGATTCTAATGGGTTTAAAATTAAATTATTTTATTAGTGTTGCAAAAACCGCATGTGGAAATTAAGATTTTACAATGATCTATCTAAAAGTGCAGTGACATGGGTGATAGCGCGACCCGATACCACAAATTCACATTCAAATTCAAGTTCAAATTATTTATTGAATCCTCCATAAAATTTTGTACATAATTTAGATTCAGTCAAATTTTAACACCACCGCCAGCTCGGAATGCTGTTTCGCTAGATAAGAACAGACAATAAACTCTAACGTTGCTCTTTTAAAAACTGATTTACAATATTGATACTACATTAATACAATTTAATTTAAGTTAAAACAGCTCAGTTTATGCCAAGGAACATTATAACACAAAATAATCATTATTGAGCATGACTCCCATGACCACGACGAATAAGTTAGGACTTTATAGTAAAAAAGTTTTAATAATAAATAACAGTTTGAGCAGACCAGTCCACACAAGCAGCACCCGTTCAACCGTTTATTCCTCATGTCAACATTTCGGTACTTTTGTAGACGCATCGGTTCACATGACTTCACACAGTTCTATTTTAATTGATCAAGTGACTTGAACCAACAAAAGCTGTATGGTTATTGTTGATCAATTTGATTGAAATTGTGTTTATCCGGTTCAAATCGCATGCGATTTAGCATTAGGTCAACTAAAATAGATAAATTTTCTACACGAGTAAAGAAAGAAAGAAAGCATTTATTGGCAGGCGATGGGTGGTAAATGTACAATTGTTTAGTAGGCCGCGCTCTGTCAGTGTCTCGTCGTTTATAGATATACCAAGTTAACTGCGAATTGAAGAGTGTGGCTTTGTTCGCTCCAGTATTGCCATTTTACGAACAATTCCACTAATTTGGGAACACTGTCTGTAGTTCCATTTTTTGCCATTTCACAGTTAACTTGTTATATCTATAACTGCACCATGACACCATAGTGTCACGACATATCGCGCGGTATCATTCTCGCCCGAAACAAACCAAAGTGACCTACTACTACCTAATAAAATTCGGCACCCGCGGGGCTCGCCTCGGTGGCGCAGTTGTAATGCGTACATGGTACAACTGCTGTGCTGATCTCCGGTTCGAACCCTGGGTCTGGTAATAGTGTTATTGCGTGTTTATAGAAATGCTCAGTATCAGCCCTGAGTCTGCAATTGTGCCTGGTATGGCGATAGGCTCGCCCCCTATCACATCATGGGGTAGAAATAAGCTTGGAGAAATGGGTGTACTGTTTATAACTCTGCCTACCCCTTCGGGGAATACAGACGTGAGTGTATGTATTGGGGCTATGACAGAAAACCTATGCTAAAGGGATATCTCACTGCTTTCGTCATGGCTCACAACTTTATCAACACAAACATTAACAATGTTAAACATTTTTTTATACGACTATCTAATTACAAAAAAAAATATTAATACTGTGAGCAAATACAATAGCCCGCATATAAAATTTAAGCGGGGTACACACCTCGGCCGTTCTTTTGTTTTATATTTTAAAGCACATTTTAAGAACAATAGGTTAATTGTTTTAGGCGCCCCGCGAAGTAGACTTTACATCCATTCTTTTATGCAAATGATTTTTGTACGAGCTCTAATTTTTTTGTTGTTTTATGAATAAGTAATGCGGGCACTGCACGTGTGCACTACGCTTTGTGCTCAGTGTTTTGACGACGGTTTTGTCTGCTTTGATGTCTACGATCGTGTTTTGTTGTGTGGCGTTTGGTATTATTAGACTTACTCTGGCCATATTTAAACTAATACGGATGGGTCTCGCTACAATACCACGCATTAGATACCCGTTGTTTGTTTGCAATCTTCTATTTATTTAAATATAGTTTTTTTTATAGCAAACGAGCAAGTAGGTCACCTGATGGTAAGTGATCTCCACCGCCCATGTACAATACCAAAATAATAATTATGGGTAAATTCCTTAATGGAAAGTGATAATTAAGAGGAAGGGGAGGAGATTTGGGCCTCCGGATATCTCACTCACCGTACGAAACGCAGCAGAAAACTGCTACTTTACGTCGGTTTTCTATGAGACAGTGGTAACGACCCGGGCGAGCCGGCCTAATCATGCTATAGACAAAAGTGTCTACAGCGTGGCTCTACCACTCAAATTGACAATAAATATCTATGCCGCGATCTTACAAACATGATGACTTATTTTAAAACGTTTGAGTAGCATACAAAATAAGTCTGTCTTTCTTTCTGCCTGGCGTTATCCCGGTTTAATGCCAGGGTACGCCTTACCATCACAATTCGAAGGTGGATATGGTATTATGTGGGGCAACCCGCCGTCTGACCCCAGCAACCCGTAACGGGAACCCGTTTCGCCATTGCCTCGTCGTACCTGCAGGTGACTTTGGGCTTAACATGTTGGTGACCCACTTATACAATATGTAATAAAAACCTTGTTGGGCGTTTTAACTATGATATCAGAATCGATGTTCAAACGTAATGAAAAAACTCGCATACGAAAATGAGACTATAAAAATAATCATATTTAATTTTTAATCTTGAATTAATTTATTATTTGTAAACCGTATTTCGTTTTATTACCTGCGAGATTGGTGACTTTGGGCCAGAGCGAGATAGTAAGTTGCGGCGTCTACATACATCAAACGCGCCCCGCCGCGTGCGCGGCCGTCAATACGTCAACATCAGTCAGCTGTCCATCAATTTCATATGAAAATATATTTTTTAAGTATGTTCCTTTTTGTAAGCTACCTATGTAAGGCTTATATCTCGCTTCTGATTTCTTTTTTTAATTTGACTTTTTTTTTTATTTAACAATTTTTTTTTAATTTAACTATTTTTTTTTTATAAGTCTATCTTCACAATCCAATAAGAGCCTACAGGGTTTCTGTTACATTCAAAGTCCATGTTAAAATATAGTTAAGCGCCTATTTCTTCACCTCTGAGTAAATGCTACTTAACAATTTAAATATGACACATTCAAATATAAAAGATACAAAATATACCGAAATAAAAATGTCTACTAAGTAATTTAAACACAGGCCCTAAGGCCTGTTTCACAATATTCGAATAAGATCTAACCACCAATTTACGTGTAAGACAGCTATTTTTGAAAGTACCTATTAGTTATGTTTCTCCCATCGAGTTTTTCCAGTATATTTATCAGTGTGACTCCTGTATGGGAAGTGGTTTATTTTATTTGGTGAATCAAATTTACTCAGAGGTGGTGAAACAGGCGTTATAAAGTTTATAGATAGATAGTCTAAATAAAAAAAAACTTACATTCAGAAAATAAAACAGACGTGTTTCCGCCCGGGATCGAACCGGGGACCTTGTGCGTGTGAAGCACACGTGATAACCGCTACACTACGGAAACTCATTACTAGATGACAAAATTATAATTCTATTTCAATTACTATGTACAAATACATATAATCTTTTTTATGTTTATGATCCTCACTTATCAATCTATGAACACATTTTGCCCAAAATGCCCATTACCTAATTTTTGGGAAATACCTTTTAGACATTTATTTTGCTTAAGTGTGCGTGCCGTTGCAAGTCAACACATCACACTTAGCGAATTTTCAGCTTACGATTGTGAGTATGCGTTGTTTGGACATACATACATACATAAACTCACGCCTGTTTGCCATAAGGGTAGGCAGACAAAGGATTTCCACTTGCTACGAACCTTGCATACCTCTTTGGCCTCTTTCACTCATAAAATGTTTCATACATACGCACTCACCGATTTCTGTGATCCCCGAGGGTAGGCAGAGGTGTAACCAGAACACCCACATTTCGCCGAGCGTATCTCCGTCCCACGATGTGATAGGGGGCGAGCCTATCGCCATACCGGGCACAAATTCCAGACTCCGGGCTGATATTGAGCATTTATAATAGAAAAACCCAATATCACTTTACCCGATCCGGGGATCGAACCCGAGACCTCAGCGTTGGCTTCAATCGTAACGCGTACGCTTTACAACTGCACCACCGAGGCAGTCAATTTTTCATACATGCACGTCGAATTGGACATCTACCTTCTTTAAGTAGTTATTCTAAGAAAATAATTTATTAATCATATTGACAGCCTGCGTGGCGCAGCGGACGAGTAGCCGGTTGCGAAGCGTGAGGACGTGGGTTCGATTCCCGCAACTAGACAGATTTCTCTCGGGTCTGAGTGTTGTGGGACCGCAAGGCCCTCATAGTTCCTGATACCCACGATACAGGTTTACCTAATGTGGGGTCAGGACTATATGTGTGACTGTTGGGTGTATTTATTATTAATTAAAATAGCGCTCGGTCAATACAAAAATAAAGAGAAAGCATGGACGTTATAAAATCACTATTAATACATTACGCATAAATGTTTTCGAGAACATTCTACACATTTAGAAACTGTAATACAAGAATAATATTGTCTTGATATGATCTGAACACTACCCATAAATATCAATTTAATTCACTGTGTCTGTTTATTTTATGTTTTATAGCATTTTTGTCAACGAGATATCACTATATTCATATATCCTTATGTTAATATATCCTATATATATTTAAAACATATATTATGTATAAATGTCAACGATTTTATAGCCGAAACGATACTATCCATGCTGTAAAGTAAGATGTGTAGGGTTGTCATACGCTGAAAAATAGTTTAATATTTCAAAAATAATACGCATACGCACTCACGCCAGTAATCCCCGAAGGGGTAGGCAGAGGTGTAACCAGTACACCAGCATTTCGCCGAGCGTATTTCCGTCTCTTATGTGATAGGGGGCGAGCCTATCGCCATACCGGGCAAAAATTCCAGACTCCGGGCTGATACTGAGCATATTGTAATAGAAAAACCCAATACCACTTTACCTGACCCGGGGATCGAAACTGAGACCTCAGCGTTGGCCTCAATCGTAACGCGTACTTACAACTGCGCCACCGAGACAGTCAGTCAGTCATTAATATATCCTTATGTTAATATATCCTATATATATTTAAAACATATATTATGTATAAATGTCAACGAGTTTATGGTCGAAACGACACTATCTATGCTGTAAAGTAAAATGTGCAGGGTTGTCATACGCTGAAAATTAGTTTAATATTTCAATAATAATGTTTTCGCAATCATGTATATTTATTTATTTCCTGTTTCCCGAGAATTATGACCTGTCCTTCTTTAAGCGAGGCTTAAAAAGAGTCTTCCTTCAACGCTAGACAGCGGCCTTGCTGTGCTCTGGCATTGCTGAGGTCCATGGACGGCGGTAACTACTTACTATAAGGTGGGCCGCCCACTCGTCTGTCTATCTAGGGTAATAAAAAAGAAAAAATTAGATCAATCCAAGTTCTCCCCAGAGGGCTTGACGTCAGGCAGGCGGCCGGTCGTAAAAACTACAAGCCAAATCATTCATCATGTGTTAAAAAGCATGATGCGCCGACCCTACTGCGAATGGGATATGGGCATGTGGAAAGAGGAAAGGGGAGTAAATGAATCCCAAGTAAGCGAGTATAAGGCCCGAATTCACAAACAATACTTAATAATAATAATAATAATAATACACCCAACAGTCACACACATAGTCCCGACCCCACACTAGGTTAACCTGTATCGTGGGTATCGGGAACTACGAGGGACTTGCGGTCCCACAACACCCAGACCCGAAACAAATATTTGTGGATTAGACAAACATTTGTCTCGGTGTGGGAATCGAACCCACGGCCTCACGCTTCGCAGCCGGCTACTCGCCCGCTGCGCCACGGAGGCTGTCAGATGATTGGACCGTTTTGATTTAGCGCCAAAAACTAACCAATGACGTTTAGAGAAATCGTTACTCTGCGTTCGCGCTCACTATGAGGTCTCATAGTAACGTTTATGAATACAGGGTTAAGTGGACCAGCAACATCTTAAACCCAAAGCCAACCTCACCTGCACGTGGTACACTCTGCTGGTTAACGGACGAAGCAATAGTGAAACTTGGCTGTCGTTGCAAGTTGTAGGGGCTGACCCCTACAACTCGCAACAGTGGGTCGCTCCATATAATACCAGGTGGTAGGTCCCACGTATGCGAGAGGTCGGCTGGGTTGTTACCACCGCTTTTTCTATTTCTGCCGCTAAGCAACAGTGGTAAGCAATGTTGTGTTCCAGTTTGAAGGACATTGAAGCCATCGAAATTACTGGACATTGTGAGACAACACCTTATGTCTCGGGGTGACGAGTGCAGTCCAGTGTCATGCAGTGCTTTGTTATTTAAAGTTCTGTGTGGCGTTGCTTCTGTTTATAAGCAGGCGTGGCGCTTACCATCAGGCGAGCAACCTACTGGTTTCGTCATTCAAACTAATAAAAAAAAATAGGTGTTCGTAATACCAAATACCGTCAAATCTATGGTATCAGAAGGTGGACCCATCGCGATCTGACATTGGGTTTGATGTTATATGGGGCGACCTGCCGTATGACCCCCACAACCCGCAACGAGAACCAAGTTTCACCATAGTCTCGTCCGTTTATCAGTAGAGTGTACCAGGTGCAGATGAGGTTGGCTTTGGACCTAAGATACGAATAATATATTACAAACATTTTTTTATAAAACATATAAAAGGTACATATCATGGCGTCGCATACCATCTGCACATATTAATAAACATATAAAACTTAAATACCGTAGCAAGGCATACCATCTGCACGTATAAACACGCCTCTCCTCTCGCTACTGCCTCGGTGGTGCAGTAGGGTAGTTTCCTATATTGAATTTTATACATTATTTTATAAGCAACAGAAAATGATACGCAAAAGAAACCCTTTTATTAAAACACAATCATAATTGGTTCAGAAATGTGCCCGCAGTTATGACTTTAAATGTTGGTATGAGGAAAAGTGGGTGCGTAGTAGGGATATCTCACTATCTCGCTTGCACGCGTGCACTATAATGAACATTTTACACAGTGACGTCAAAGGTTGCATCGTCTGTCATTTGACAATTACCCCTTCTACAGGATTTCAATGGCTTCTATCTTATTTATTTTTGGTCCGATTTATAAAATTCTTTCTGCAATAGATTTTGAGTAACGTAACTTATTGATTTAAATAATAAAAAAAATCTAGTCAACTACCCTGTTGTAATGCGTAAGCGTTACGACTGAGCCTGACGCTGAGGTCTCGGGTTCGATCCCCGGTTCGGGTAAAAGTATTATTGAGTTTTTCTATTACGAAAATGTCTGGAATTTGTGCCCGGTATGGCGATAGGCTCGCCCCCTGTCACATCAGGGGACAGAGTTTCGCTCGGCGAAATGTGGGAGTACTGGTTACACCTCTGCCTACCCCTTTGGGGATTACAGGCGTGAGTGCGTAGTGCGTTCGCGGCTAGTGCTAGAGAAAAAGCGGTAAATAAAAGGGTTAAACGTAAAAAAAAACCATATACAGTATACGTAACAAAGACTCTGTTGGCCCTTTCTAGGCCGTGAAGATAGACATATAGACACCTAAATGAAAATAGTTATATGAAAAAACTAATAATCACAAGCGAGATATCATCCTTACACAGGTAGCATGAACAGGTAGGTAAAATGAACATATTCAAAAATGATATTTTCATCTGAAAAGTGATGAAAAATTGACTGATGTTACGTATTGGCGAAACCGCGTGCACACGCGGCGCGGCGCGTTTGATGCACGTAGACGCCGCAACTTGCTATCTCCCTCTGGCTCCGAGACATCGCTCTTGCAGAGCTAATCAATCGAAATACGGTTCCCAAACAATAATAAATAGAATTATTATTTTTTTAAATAGAATTTAAAAAAATAATATGTTTATTTTTGAATACGGTTAAAACGTCTAACAGGGTTTTTGTTACATACGGTATACAATCAAATACATAGATATGAAAGCCTGGCTTAAGTTTGGTACAAACGATGATTTTTAGGGATATCTGCTTTGCCGATAAAAGAGTTAAGAGAATCAGGTGCCAAGTTGGTAGTTCTTTGAATTACATCTATAGCTCACTATGTCCTTCAACTGATTTAAAAGAAAATGTCATTGTTTGATAAATTATTAATATTTACCTGCCAACCCTACATTCATGGCAGCAGTATATGTGTACCGAATTTTAATGGTGTTATGTAATAAAATGCCTACTTATGGAACACACGAGGTGCTTTTTATATCATTGAGTGTCGTTTGTCACCCATTATAGCGTTTCTTAGCAAGTTTTCAACACTATAAATGCATTTCAGGCCATTTAATTTAAAAGACACACTTTCCGACTGTACTTTTTGTAAATTATAGAGCCATTTGATGAATGTTACCGAAGCGCATAACTTTAATCTTAAAATTGCTCAACGCGCCTAAACAAGTTTTCACTTAAAAAATAGGGTTATGGGCACGAAACCTTCGGTACGGGACTCGGACTCACACCTGAACTGTTGCTTACATACATCACTATGATCGATATCCGAAATCTCGATGTACTAATAACATTTTATCTAATGCCTTTCAAATGAACAAAAACCTTATTCAAGCGTCACGTCCTCGATCTATTGAGACAGACAGAAGGGCGATTGTCTGAACATGTGCTGTACACAAGGAGAGACTGTGCACAACGGCTTGCCCTATTTTAGACATTGTCCTATTATAAAGCCGTAGAAACGTCGAGAGAAGAACTAAGGAAATAAATAAATTATTATGTACAAAAAAAAAATAGCATAGGCCGGCAAACGAGCAAGTTGGTCATCTGATGGTAAGTGATCTCCACCGCCCATATACGCCCTCTATACCAGAAGAATCATGGGCGCGTTGCCGACCTTGAAGGAAAGGGATTAAGGTAATTAAGGGATTGGGAAAGGGAAGGGGATTGGAGCCTCCGGATATCTCACTCACCGTACGAAACGCAGCAGCAAGCCGCTACTTTACGTCGGTTTTCTATGAGACAGTGGTCATGTCCCGCTCAAGCCGGCTATTCAATACTCAAGCATATTTGTGTGACCCACAAATATTTGTCTTGGGTCTGGGTGTTGTGGGACCGCAAGTCCCTCGTAGTTCCTGATACCCACGATACATGTTTACCTAGTGTGGGGTCAGGACTATGTGTGTCACTGTTGGGTGTATTTATTTATTTAGGGTCCCTCTCCAATACGTCACGTCTTCGGGCTTTTAGCGGGATCTTATCCCTAGTTCCGACATACCTACTCCTGTAATTTTGAAACTAGACCAAACCACTTAACCGACATTCTTGGAGTTTAAGTTTACAAGCATAAATATAAAATGTAAATTAATACAATATTTTTAGCCTGTCAATAAAAGCGGCCACGTCAGTGGACACTGTCCAACAGATCATTAAATTAAAAGCAAACTTTTATGAACTATCAAATGTATGAAGGCGGGACTTGCGACATGTGTTCTGTCACTAACAAAACGACGGTTCGTATAATGTTGTATTTTATTATGAATTTATATCGTATTATAAACATCAAGTACTGTCTAATAAACGGGCGCACTATATGTGATGATTCTGTGACACTAATGACGGCGCCAAATTCATTTTTTGAAGTGAAAACTTCTTTAGCAGTGTTAGATACTTTGTTGGATGGGTGAAATCTCGTGCGTTTGCGTCACCGACATGCTTATAGCAGTATATCTGTAGCTATACAGCTGACGTATTTTCCAACATTAGTGTTGTATATATCTTATAAGTGAAATTGAATGGATTTAGTGAAAAGTTCAATGTGTATATACTGTGCATTGTTGAAATAGTGTTTTTGTTTGATTATTATTTGAATCGTATATTCGTAGAATCATTGTGCAGTACAATAGTTAGTACTAAAAAACCACATAAACATGCATAATTGTTGCTCGGAGTGTCAATAGATGTGAAAACCAGATTGATGTTGATAATTTTAATTCAAACATTATGAAATTTTGAATTTTAATACTGAAAGTTCTAAGTTTTTACTTCTATCGGCAGTCTCTACAACTGCCAATTTTTTTAGCTTTAATGACGAGACGAGCAGGCCTCTCGCCTGATGGTCAGCGTCATGCCCATAAACAGAAGCAACACCAATCAGAACATCGAATTATGAAGTACTGCATGGCACTGAACTGCGCTCGACACCTTGAAGCATAAAGTCTCATAATGTCGGTAATTTCACTGGCTTCAACGTCCTTCAAACCGGAACACAACAGTGTTTACATACTGCTGCTTGGTGGTAGAAATAGATAAAGCGGTGGTACCTACCGCGACGGCCTCTCGCATACGAGGCAAATGCCGCCTAGTAGTAGTTTCTGTGACACTAATGCCATGCCGGCGCCAAATTCAAATACCTACGCAAATACCTGGCGCAAAGTGTTAATATTTCACGGGTTCGATTCCCGCACCGAGACAAATGTTTGTGTGTTCCACACATATTTGTTTCGAGTGTTTATGGGTCTATAAGACTTTCGTAGTTTCTGATACCCACGATACAGATTAACTTAGTGTGGGGTCCGAAGTATTACTATTTATTGTAAATTATGTGCAAAGTCTGGGTGAGTTTATTTGTGATAACAAACCCTAAAAAGATTGACGCTGCTCTTCGCGCAATAGTAATGTAGTGATAAGCGACATTTTGAAAATTATTTATTGTAACTCAACTACTTTAAAGTGTGCTGAAAATATTTATGGCAACACTAACTTAAATGTCACTTAAGTACTAAAGAACTTGCGAATTATCATACTAATATTATAAATGTGAATGTAAGTTTGTTTGTTACGCTTTCACGCGAAAACTACTTAACCGATCATCATGAAACTTTGTACACATATTCTTGGAGGTACAAGAAGTAACATGGGATACTTTTTATGAAAAAATATATCTATTTGTTTTTTACGCTTTCACGCCTAAATCACTGAACCGATTTTGGTGAATTTTGATGTAGAGATAGATGGGACCCTGGAGACGGTTGTAGGCTACGTTTTATTTCGGAAAAGTCTATTCTATACTTAAAGCTAGTAATTAATAAAAACGCATCAGTGTTATAGACATGATATGATTCAAGATTAAAAAATATCATTGATGTCGTCTTGAAGGCCAATTCTCGTAATTTTAAACATTCAAAATATCATTCCGATCTAGTCTCAGCGTCAAGAAAGTTGCAAATGGCATTCTTCTAAACCAATAATCAACGTCAAATGTGAACATAAATCGTAATGAGATTGAATGTAGAATAAAAGTTGACTGAAGCCAAAACGGTATATTGCTACTGCTAATCCTAGGTGCATTTGACGTTGATTATTGGTTTTAAGAGAATGCCATTTGCAACTTTCTTGACGCTGAGATTAGATCGGAATGATATTTTGAACATTTAAGATTACGAGAATTGGCCTCCAGATACGAGTTTACAATAGCATCACATAAAAAACTGATGACAAACAAAGATGACAAGCAATACAAAGTAATCCGCATTAGTTTAGTCATCCGAAACCACAAAACTGTTATTTTTAATTGTATATTTAATTTATGTTATATCTTTTACTTCCTCCGTTTTATATTTCGGGTAAAAACATAAACATAAAATTAAAATGATTTAAAACTAAAAAGTTACCTCGACAGCTATTGAAAGATTCATAATGATGTTATAAAATGTAATAATTTTCAACAGATTTTTAACATTGTAATTTACGATGCAACTAAGAAAAAAGTGGAATAGCTTTTTTAATACCCCTGAATCTTCATTAAAATTAAATTTGTTTTGTAACCATTTTGACTTGACCCCTCCAGTCGTGAACTATGGTGAGTTGTATAGGGACTGTGTGTTAATGATCTAAGAAGCGGGTTTATTTTGACCAATAAAACAGTCGTTTAATAAACATAGCGAGCTTGATTATGTAAATAGTAATACACCAAAAGTTATGAAATATCGGTGTTATGACTGCCTAGGTGTCGCAGTTTTAATGCGTACGTCTTACGATTGAGGCCAACGCTGAGGTCTCGGGTTCGATCTCCGGGTCGGGTAAAGTGGTATTGGGTTTTTCTATTACGAAATTCTCAGTATCAGCCCGGAATCTGGAATTTGTGCCTGGTATGGTGATAGGCTCGTCCCCTATCACATCGTGGGACGGAAATACGCTCGGCGAAATGTGGGTGTACTGGTTACACCTCTGCCTACCCCTTCGAGGATTACAGGTGAGTGCTTATGTATGTATGTATGTTATGAAATATCGTAGATTATCGTATATTTTGTTATATTTCTGTACTAGGTACTAAACTATGAAGTATTTGTTCTTTCAGGCTAGCTTTAGAATTTATCAATGCGACACTATAACCGGGACTACGGCCTACGGTTTTATTCTTGATCTTAAGGTTTTACAAGACTCTATAGAGGCACATAACCAATTTTTAAGTGCGTAGAACTTGCATTCTATCAACTGAGTATTAGCCAGTCGCAACTTACGTATTAAATTAATTATTCAGAAATTAATTGATTATATTAAAGTAACAACAAGTAGTTATATTCACACATTTCCACAAATATGAAAAACACAATTATTCTACAGTAATAACAATACATGTTACACAAAAGAATCACAGATCAGACTATACTGGCCAGGTCAACTAATATGGTAGATCGTCAGTTATGCGACTGTGCAATGTTTAAAAACCCTTGTGACGGTTGTAAAAACTTTTATAAACGTGGACTTGGTTAGAAAATAGATTTTAAGACCGTTTTATTACTCCAACACGTCGTCGCTTGGCTATTTCATGAGTGTCGCATATAAATTGCTTGTGGATTTATTATAAGGTGTGTCTTGGATGCATCGTTCTTTTACCAAGGGACTGTTTTCTAGTGTGAAAACCACTTTGATTTCATCAATACAGTACATCTTGTAAAAACGCTCATGTTTTTCCATCTTTATTATCAAAAGATTTCAAAGACTGACGCTGAGATCTCGTATACGATCCATGGGTCGGGTAAAAGTGATATTGTGATTTCTATTTCGTAATGCTCAGTATCAGCCCGGAGTCTGGAATTATGCCTGGTTTGGCGATAGGCTCGCTCGCAATCACATTATGAGACAGATTTAAGCAAGGCGAAATGCGGGTTGTACTGGTTACACCGCTTCCTACTGCTTCGGGGATTACAAGCGTGAGTGCGTATGTATTCAAAGATTTTTGTGTACCAATGAGCCTTGTTTCGTCGCTATAATGACAGAGCCAAGTAAATTGGCTTCTCTATGGTATTTAGATTCGATGGCTTAGATTTCAGAACTAATGTCATCTTGGTCTAAGTGGCAATGTCCTCTGAAATGGAAAATAAAAATATTTATGTAATTTACTATTATAACCCTTGTTCTATAACATTATCAAAATAGCGTCAACGTTGAAGTATTTACTCCAGAAACGCTGCGTCGAATCGAATAATATAAATATTAGCCTTATAATAAATACTCCCAATGATCTAAGCTGATTAACCCACAGGAATGACACGCTATAATACAGCTCATAATAATAATTATGTAACAGATTCAGAAAGCTGTGTTATTGGACACGGCGCGCATTGTACGGGGGCTCCTCACTCTGGGGTCCTAACCACCGGTGACTTGGGTCCTAGGCCTCGCCATTGGAGGGTGATAGTCTTTGTATTTTTAAATGTTTTCTTTTTTACAAATTTAATATTTAAAAATACTTTTAATATAAAGAGTTCTGTACACATTTAACTGACATAATTAAATTATTACCAGCAGAAATGCCCAAAATATTTTACTGCGTGTTTTCAAAAGTTGTATTTCGAATGTTCAAGTTTGGCTTGCAAATTGACATGTCCCAGTGGCCTCAGTAATGTCTGGTACAGCCGATGGGTAAAGCAATTCTTTTGACAGCCAACGCCCCTAGCAGTCACATTATTTCGTTGCATGTCTTTATTTGGCTGCGGAACGATTCTTTATCTCAAATTGGTAGGTTTATGTTCATAATTTACGTATTTTTGAGTATCGGAGATTTATAAAATACAGTACAATTATATGTTTGCTCAATATTTCCAAGGGAACATTTTGTAAGGATTTCCATCTTCAGGGTTTGATTCAAGTTTGGCCTTTTGGTGTAATTAACATTGCCTTTATCAAGACACATCAAATTACTCATAATTACCTATCCCTCGAGTAAATTTGGTGTAATCCATCTCTCGCGAGTTATATTGGACAACTTCTATGGCGTACTTGACACGTAGCCTCATGAATGTGTGGCCGTGGGTTCAATCCGACACCGAGACAAATGTTTGTGTGTTCAACTAAAGGATAGTTAAAGGATTGGTAAGGTACGGATTTGGGCCTCCGAATAACTCACTCACCGGATAAAGCGCAGCAGCAAGCCACTACTTTACGTCAGTTTTTTGTAAGACACTGGTAACGGCCCGGTCAAGTTGGCCCATTCGTGCTGTAGGGAACAGTCTACAGCGTGGCTCTACCACTCAAAGCCAAGCTGATTTAACTTAGCAACATGGCGAGTATATTCTAGAACAAGATTGTTAAAGAATGTCCCCGGTGCGTGTGTGGTGCGCACGACAATTGCGCATGTATGTCGACGATGCAGTGGTGTCAGTATGTCACGCTCATACCTGTTCAAAGCAGGGATAGCTCAGTGGAAGTGGTATGGACTGTCGAGACGAGAGTCGCAGGTTCGAAACCAGTCCCAAGAGCATACACCTCTGACTTTTCTAACATATGTGTGTATTAGTTGTTAATTATCGCTTGCTTTAACCATGAAGGAAACATCGTGAGGAAACCTGCATATTTGAGAATTCTTCATAAGAATTTCGAACGTATGTGAAGTCTGTCAACCCGCATTAGGCCAGCGTGGTGGACTGAATCCTAACCCCTCTCACTTAGTAGAGGAGGCCCGTGCCCAGCAGTGGGACATGTATAATACAGGGCTAGTAAAAAAAATCCTCTTGAAGTACGACAGAACATAACTGAGGTTGCAGACTGTACTTCTAGCCATTAAAGTTGCAGAAGCGAGTGGCGCTGTTTTACATACAACTTCGAAAAGTCATACGTGTGTAGGGCAGCTGGGTTCGAACCCGGGACCTCTGTCTCGGTTGTCGGTTCCACTCCTTACTAGCCTATTATCGCTGTATATTTTTTAGAGGCACAAAACACAAATTCAATTAAGAATTTTGGAAACCAAATAGGCTATCTTCTAAGTCATAAAAGTTATGACACTAACAAAATCTGTGGTATTCAATACCAACCAATTTAGAATTTGGTATCGGCATAAAATAAGCCATTAAATTATGACAACCATGCTACTTTCATATATTTATGGCTAGATTTTACGACATATTTTTTTAATTTATATGGCGTTTTATGAGTTTTAGGCGTAAACCATAAAATGAAACATGACAGCTTTACTAACGTACGAGATTCGATTGAGTTTTGCTGTTGTAGTGATGTCATAATAAACTGTGAGTGGTAGAGCCACGCTGTAGACAATTTTGTCTACAGCAAGAATGGGCCTGCTCAACTAGGTCGTTACCAGTATCTCACAGAAAACCGACGTAGAGTTACGCATACTGCTGCGTTTCGTACGGTGATTGAGATATCCGGAGGCCCAAATCCCTCCCACCTTCCCAATCTCTTAATATTCCCTTTCCTATAAGGTAGGCTACGCGCACATGATTTTTCTGGTGTTGTGGGAGTACATAGACGGTGGAGATCAACGGGTTGGCAGACTTCTCATACCTTCGAAATTCTTATAAAGAACTTCTCAGGTACGAGTATGTAGGTTTCTTCACGATTTTTCCTTCACTGTTAAAGCAAACGATAATTAGCTAATAATACACGCGTATAAATCTACAACTGTCCGGTGGCGCAGTTGTGATGCGTGCGCGTTGCAATTGAGGTGACGCTGAGGTCTCTCGTTCGAGTCCCGGGTCGGGTAAAACTGAAATTGTTTTTTTTTATTACGTATCGGCCCGGAATCTGGAATTGTACCCGGTATGGCGATAGGCTCGCCCTCTATCACATCATGAGACGGAGATACGCTCGGTGAAATGTGGGTGTGCTTCTTTTGCGTCGGTAAAAAAAAAAACAAGGTGGTAGGTCCCTCGTTTGCGAGAAGCCGGCTGGGTTGGTACCACCGCTTTGTCTATTTCTGCCGCCAAGCAACAGTGTGTAAGCACTGCTGTGTTCCGGTTTGAAGGATATTGCAGCCAGTGAAATTACTGGGCATTATGAGACTAAACACCTTATGTCTCGGGGTGACGAGCGCAGTCCAGTGTCATGCAGTGCTTTGTTATTCAAAGTTCTATGTGGCGTTGCTTCTGTTTATGAGCAGGCGTGGCGCTTACCATCAAGGAGCGACCTGTTCGTGTCGTCATTCAAGCTAATAAAATAAAAAATAAAACAAATGAAATAACATATAACCATACTTCCTGATGTCCTAGTTGTCATTTGCCATCATGATATCGAACCGAGAGCACCATTACAGTTATTGTCCCCAATTCATCGCTCACAATACATATCCTTTTTGGTTTTAATCTAATTTGTAATGAATTAAAACGGCCAGGCTCGGGTGGCGTTTCAATTCAAGGTTCCGTATTGTGGAACGCACAAATAAACAAAATAATGCAATTTTATTATTATAATAATAACTAAATTGCCTATGTAACTTTGTGACGTACATAAGTAAATGTAACACGCTTAGTTTTGTATAGATTATGATATTTGCATTATGGTCTAGTAATTTCCACTACCCCCTGAGTCTAAGAATGATAAGTGGTGTAATTAAATAACCTCAAGAATTATAGTGACGTCATATATAGTGCCTCATCAGTTACAGCATACCTTTAATAATCAGGACTATTTAAAACCGTTAAGGGTCGTTACGACTGTCTCACAGAAAATTGAGGTAAATTAACAGCTTGCTGCTGCGTTTCGTACGGTGAGTGAGATATCCGGAGGCCCAAATCCCCTCCCCTTCCCAATCCCTTTCCTTTAAGGCAACACGCCCATGACTCTTTTGGTATTATGGCCGTACATGGGCGGTGGTGATCACATACCATCAGGTGATCTACTTGCTCGTTTGACGGCCTATGCAGTAAAATAATAATAAAAAAAACCGAACTGTAGCGGGCCATAGACAAAATTGGCGGAAATACTTTTACGTTGGCAGTTCAAGACCGCAGGATGTGAAGTACATAGAGTCACATATTAACAGCAAAGATAAATTGAATATATATTACCCATAGCGATAGTTTCTCGAAGAGCAATCTTAAGATTGGTAAGTCCCACATAACCCTTACGCCTTCCACCGGGTTGAAGTGGTAGCAATAAATCATTTTTCCCCGCGAAAACGAAAGAAGGTTTCTGTACACTACCTATACTAGGTTGTGGAATGCGTTGCCAGTTGCCATAAGGTGTGCGCAATCTCTGGCAGTTTTTAAAAAATGGTCAAGGAACACTTTTTTTTATAATTTATTTGACAATTGAGTGACATTGTTTTATTTAATATTCTAATATATTAGTAACGTATATTATACCTATTATATTTTATATGTATATAGTGTATATTTATGATTGTACGTACATACTTTATCACTATATATTATTTATTATATATATATTTGTATTTATTTCAAATGTATTTTTAAGTTTTTTCTATTGATTGTACGCCTTTGACTACCTTTTTCTCTTTTCTCCATCCCATGGTTGTCTGTAAGACATTGCCTTGAGCGATAAGACCGCCAATTGTACCTATTTATGTATTTTTTGTTTTTATGATACTGTGTATGTTCTGGAGTACAATAAAGATTTAAATAAATAATAAATAAATAAATATACGGAACTCCACACGTAACCTCTGACAATGACGCTAATGTGTAAATATTGTAGCACGACGTCCATCATTGCATGTAATGTGGCCAGCCTATGAGAGTAATGATATAGTACCACTGGAAATAACACCGTGTTGTTACTGAAAGCGTGTGTTTCATCCTTTTTTCAAAGATGTAAAGAATGAGTGATTTTTGAGTGGTAGAGCCACGCTGTAGACATTTCTGTCTACAGCATGAATGGGCCGGCTCGTCCAGATCGTTACCACTGTCTCACAGAAAACCGACGTAAAGTAGCAGCTTGCTGCTGCGTTTCATACGGTGAGTGAGATATCCAGAGACCCAAATTCCCCTCCCCTTCCCAATCCCTAACTTATCCCTTTCCTTTAAGGTCGGCAACGCGCCCATGATTATTTTCAGTATTATGTGCGTACATGGGCGGTGGAGATCAGTTACCATCAGGTGATCTTCTTGCTCGTTTGACGGCCTATGCAGTAAAATAATAATAAAAAAAACCGAACTGTAGCGGGCCATAGACAAAATTGGCGGAAATACTTTTACGTTGGCAGTTCAAGACCGCAGGATGTGAAGTACATAGAGTCACATATTAACAGCAAAGATAAATTGAATATATATTATCTATAGCGATAGTTTCTCGAAGAGCAATCTTAAGATTGGTAAGTCCCACATAACCATTACGCCTTCCACCGGGTTGAAGTGGTAGCAATAAATCATTTTTCCCCGCGAAAACGAAAGAAGGTTTCTGTACACTACCTATACGGAACTCCACACGTAAGCTCTGACAATGACGCTAATGTGTAAATATTGTAGCACGACGTCCATCATTGCATGTAATGTGGCCAGCCTATGAGAGTAATGATATACTACCACTGGAAATAACACCGTGTTGTTACTGAAAGCGTGTGTTTCATCCTTTTTTCAAAGATGTAAAGAATGAGTGATTTTTGAGTGGTAGAGCCACGCTGTAGACAGTTCTGTCTACAGCATGAATGGGCCGACTCGTCCAGATCGTTACCATTGTCTCACAGAAAACCGACGTAAAGTAATATTTAATATTTATAATATTTATTTGGGCATAAAACATTGGATACAACAAAATTAACAGCATCTGATGTCCTAGCTAGGTTACACAGTAACCTGTATTAAGGACCATCAGCCCATAGCCCAAAGTAGCAGCTTGCTGCTGCGTTTCATACGGTGAGTGAGATATCCAGAGACCCAAATTCCCCTCCCCTTCCCAATCCCTAACTTATCCCTTTCCTTTAAGGTCGGCAACGCGCCCATGATTATTTTCAGTATTATGTGCGTACATGGGCGGTGGAGATCAGAGGGCCAATTCTGCTATTTTAACTGACACTGCGAATGAATTTTAACCGAACTGAGATTACATTTTGAATTAATTAAAAATATGGCATTCTGCTCCTTTAAAAATTCGATATCATCTCAGTTAAATTGCATATAAACTGTCAATTCGATCAACTTTCAATGTCTTTCTTTTGTTGAAAATATGGCTTCGCATTATTATGCATTTCGCCAATGACAAGTATATTACCGAATTAAATACTAAATTCTAGAAATTAAAAATGACCTAAGCGACAAAATTAATGTTACCAACTCACAATAAAATACCCACAATATGACTAATTTCAGTGATTAAAAAATTACGTAACTGTAGGTTATGATTTTTTTATTAATTGATTTGACTAATTCCATGTATTTTATTTATTTCATTAATTTATCTATTCCATGGCATAACTGAAGGAAAACGGCACAACAGCACCACTCAGGCAGTCCTTTCCGGAAATAACCACAATCGCGATTATTTTATTGAAATTTGAAATTCTACCGAATTGCGGTTTTTTTATTTTGCAACACTGCTGAGGACATATCTATACTAAATAAAAATTGTGCGAGAGTTTTGGCGGGAATTTTGACAGTGCGATTGCTCTCATAATTTAATCTACACTAATATTCTAGAGAGGAAAGATTTTTTTGTATTTTTGTATGTAACAAATAAACTTCAAAACTACTGGGCCGATTTCAAAAATAATTTGGCCGTTAAAAAGCTACATTATCACTGAGTAGCATAGGTTGTAAACTCATTTCTAATACTTTACTGGAATAACGAGCATACAAAGTCGCACAATTTTGACTACTTTTAGTTGCTTGCAGTAAAAGAGAATAAAGTTAACTGAATTTGTCTGCAGTTAACTCACAGTCACTTCACCTCAGTGTTGCCAAGTCAGATTTTTGAAAATACCGTGTTGTCCACATTAAAATACGGCATTTGCGTCAAAAATACAGTGCTTGATGGGAAAAAATACAGTCTATTTTACAGTGCAATAAAATGTCATACAAAAAAGGAAATAATTAAATTATTAAATAAAATATAAATTTATTTTAAACTTAATATCCTAAACTAACTTAACATTTTATTTGTATATATCGATCGCTGCAGAAATGGATGGCTGCGATGATGATGATATCGGTTTATTTTTTTTAATGTGTTTAATTAAAGAGTTTTATGTATACTACTAGACAAGCTGCGCGGTACATAGAAATAGTAGTATAATAAATTGTAGTATAGTAAATTAGTTGTATTACTAAGTTGCAGTCAATTGACCGTAACTCAATATTATCATCTCGCTTACTCTCAACTAGAACCCCTATTGCGCTCCCTGTTTGTGAACTGTCAAACTCCCGCGTTATGTGACGTAGTTTTACTTCTAAATAACCTGTCTAGTAGTATACAATAATAATACGAAATTTTTACTGTAAAAAAATACTGTGTCTCCATATAAGGTATTTATAAAAATACCGTGTCCAGTAGATGGCATGAAAATACGGCAGATCTGCTGTAATTACAGTGCACTTGGCAACACTGCTTCACCTTCAGTCACATTTCGTTCTCAATATTTTGACGTTTGTCTGTAGACGAAATGCATTTTATATAGTTAAGTGTCTCACAATGGACACTGGCGAAATCACCAATCTACGGTGGAGCCAAACACAATTAAAAGAAGAAAGAAGAAAGTTAAGTGTCAAAATTGTTACCAGAATGCCGTTTTGGTTCAGTCAACTTGTATTCTACTTTCGATATCATTGCGTTCTAAGTTCTTGAATATTGGTTTAGCAGAATACCATTTGCAACTTTCTTGTCGCTGAGATTAGATCGGAATGATATTTTGAACAATTAAAATTACGAGAATTGGCCCTCAGTTACCATCAGGTGACCCACTTGCTCGTTTGCCGGTCTAAAAAGTTTTCTTTATTTTTTTACTAACATGAATGACGAGACAAGCAGGTCTCTCACTTGATGCTGAAGCAATGCCACACAGAATGTTGAATTACAAAGCACTGCATGGCACTGGACTACACAGTGGCATGCAAAGCGAACTTGTCGCTGTCGACATATGTCGCGGTATCCTGTCTCGGTCGCATAACTCCGACGCGTACATCTGTCAATGTCCTTCAAACCGGAACACCACAGTGCTTACACAGTTGCTTGGTGGCAGAAATAGACAAAGCGGTGATACCAACCCAGACGGCCTCTCGCATACGATAGACCTACCACCGTGTATATTTACATACATACATAGACTTACGCCTGTTTCCCATAGGGGTAGGCAGAGACAACGGATTTCCACTCGCTACGATCGTTGCATACCTCTTTGGCCTTATTCACTCTCATTGAATTTTTCATACATGCACGTCGGTTTAGGGGACCTGGCCTGTCTCGAGAATATTTCCAACTTGATCTATCAAAGTTCGCCGAGGCCTTCCCCTCCCAACTGTACCATTCTGTATATTTACTTAACTTCAATATTACTATCGTAGTTTAGAGTCCTACTCATGTCGTATCTAGAGGCATTGGATCAGTGTATTTAGGGCACAGTAGAGGCAGCGACCCGCGATAGAGTCATTTCCTGATCTTGATGTCGCAACGCAATGTTGAAGCACAGTACACGAATAATTTACACATGCTTCATATTATAGCATTTCTTATTTTATTCACAGTGCTGCTTTGCATATTTTTATATACTCGTACTATTTATTAGTCAGCTTTTTAAAAAAAAAATAGTTTTGGAATCTCTGGTAAATTCATATCTGTAAGTTTTAAGGACAGAAATAATTATGGTTAAGATCTGATGACACAGTACGAATAAAAAGTTGAAAACTCTGCAACGAAACTGCAAATGCATTTGAAGTAGATTTATAGTTTCAGTAAAAGTGTATTATAATACATACGCACTCACGCCTGTAATCCCCGAAAGGGTAGGCAGAGGTGTAACTAGTACACCCACATTTCGCCGAGCGTATCTCCGTCCCACGATGTGATAGGGGGCGAGCCTATCGCCATACCGGGCACAAATTCCAGACTCCGGGCTGATACTGAGAATTTCGAAATAGAAAAACCCAATACCACTTTACCCGACCTGGGGATCGAACCCGAGACCTCAGAGTTAGCCTCAATTGTAACGCGTACGCATTACAACTGCGCCACCGAGGCAGTGTATTATAATTTGGCAATAAAAACAATATAACTATGCTTACCAAAGCAATATTATAATTATACATGACAATACAAATATTACTTATTTATGTGAAAATATTGCATATACTGTATCGTTGGGATCAAAGTGAGCGAGGATGTGGCGCGAGCGTAGTCTAATTTCGGTTAATTCCATCTGATACCATCACAACCAACTTACTCATGCTGTTTATGAACTGGATACTAGTAGCGGACGACAAATATTTTTAAAAGAGAAGCACACGCCTGCGCTAAATTTATTACTTCCCTTTTTTTATAGATTCCTATCAATATTATCAATTATTAAGATAATAAATTATTGATTAATTATGTTTATTTATATACAAAACTGGTATATGCTCGCGGCTTCGCCCGCCTGAATGTCTTTTTCCGGGTCAAATTTTCTTTTTCTTACATAAAAAGTACCCTATGTCCATCCCCAGGATATAACCTGTCACCTTACTAAATTTTAGTAAAATCCATTCGTTTAGCCGTCAAAACGTGACAGACAGACATAGTTACTTTCGCATGTTTAATGTTAGTATGGTTATATTGTAATACTGTAACTAATTTTTCACAAGTGTAGAAAGGAGAGCAAAAGATATCGTATTGTATGGATCCTAGCCATTGTCGGACACAGTGCACTTAGCATAGTCAACTTTTGTAGTTTCTTTAAAAAACACTAAGTTATTAAGCTATAAACTTTCTTAAAACTCGTGCAATTAAAAGTCGTACTTCTATTACCAATAAAAACTAATTTAAAACCTTCGTCACATTATACACCAAGATTATTAGGTAGACATCACTGAGAACTTTGGGTATTACAAAAACATAGTTCCAGGCATTTTCCACATTCTTTAAGAATTACTCTCTAACATAATATAATTCTAACAGATTAAGAAGAATTGGTTCACAATTCGATTACAAATTATTTAGACGGTAAATTGCTTGTTTCCCACAAATTTTTCTATACGATAAATTAATATTAAAACTGTATTTTAATAATCTTTTGATAATCGCGTTACCAATTATTACTTTCTCACATATTTTAACATAGACAGGAAGTCTTTAAAATCTAAACATTCTCTACAAAAACGTTGATCGGCTTGAACTTTTTGCTTTTATTTCATAATCCGTAATATTAAACTTGTCAAATATAATTTCAATGTATAAAATGGGTAAAGTGTCGCTCTGTGGCTTGGAACATATTTATGTATAGAATGAAGCATTGTTTGTGTTCATAACATTCTATTCAACTGAGATATCATCTTTGCTATAATTGCAAATTATATTCATCATATTTTTACATTAGAGCTTTGTTCATTTATTTTTGACTTTACTCTTTGTTGAGTTGTTTTGAGTCTACCATAGCTGGTTACACTCACTAATCATTAAACGATTAGCGTGTTAAGCAACTCTTGGCGTGGTCAGTCTATGAATGGGTAACCGCTTATGGCCGATCCCAATATTCTTTTTACCAATAGATAACAAATCTATAATATTATCTATGTACTGGCAGTGCACATTTTATATTAATACTGTTTTGTTTTGTTTTATATTAATAGTAAGCAAATCTTTCTGTAAATATAATATAGGGAACAGCCATTGATGTTATATCAACTGAGAGTCTCCGTTCTTCGGGAGTCACGTAAAACTCGGAGCCGGTTGTTATCAATTGATTGATATTGTTAAGCCAAATCGGATGCGTACGGGCACCTTGTAAACTGACACTAGGTTGGATATTAACCATTCGATACAGATAGATACATAGTTATATATGCTTTCCTGTCGATTCTGCTGGAAGTATGATACCTGATACATTTTTGTAGACGACTGGATAGCCTCTTGTACCTCTGCGGTCAAAAATCCAGCCAGCCAGATGACCAAATTAAGGGACAGGATCTCTTCTTGGCCATTATTACGACTATACTGTTTTACAAGGTATTTTCCATCAGATGCAGTGTTGTCAGAATAAAAAATAATGACCGAAGGAAAAATAAATCAACTCCCTAAATTATTTTTATGAAACCAGATTTGATTGAAAATCGTATTTCGGGTTATAAATTTCTGATGATACAGTATTAAATTGTCAATAAATTGCATTATAAAAAGTATATGTCTAAATAAATGTGTAAAAATGCACCGATTTATACTCTATAAACCGGTTTTACATCTATTCCAAAATAGATTGGTACCAAAATTAGAAAAGACATTTATTTTAGAACTAATAAAAATAGCGGAATCACAACAATTTATTCTAAATGATAGCT
Organism: Mimas tiliae; assembly: GCA_905332985.1. Taxonomy (NCBI): domain Eukaryota; kingdom Metazoa; phylum Arthropoda; class Insecta; order Lepidoptera; family Sphingidae; genus Mimas; species Mimas tiliae. The sequence goes on from HG995249.1 coordinate 3,943,781, forward strand.
TGTCCATATACAGGATATTATAGGCAAAAAAACGTGGTATAAGATTTTGACATATCAGCTCTATGTATGATGATTACAGCAGATGACTGATTTTTTTGCAAAAATTATACATATATACATACGCACTCACGCCTATAAACCCCGAAGGGCTAGGCAGAGGTGTAACTAGTACACTCACATTTCGCCGAACGTATCTCCTCCCATGATGTGATAGGCGGCGAGCCTATCGCCATACCGGGCACAAATGCCAGACTCCGGGCTGATAATGAGCAATTCGAAAAAGAAAAACCTAATATAGATTTTACTCGACCCGGGGATCGAACCCGGGACCTCAGCGGCAGCCTCAGTCGTAACGCGTACGCATTACCACTGCACCACCGAGACAGTCAAAGCAAAAATTATAGTAAATACATATTTCATAGCGTCACTGATTATTGCCCTAGATAGACAGACGAGCGGACGGCCCACCTGATGGTAAGTGGTTACCGCCGCCCATGGACCTCAGCAATGCCCGAGCACAGCCAGGCCGCTGCCTACCGTAAAATCGTTGAATGACGAAACGCTCGCCTGATGGCAAGTGCCATGCCTGCCCATACACAGAAGCAATAACACACAGAACTTTTAATTAGGAAATATTGCATGGCACTGGACTGCGCTCGTCACTTCAAGACATAGGATATTAAATCTCATAATGCCGTCATTCCACTGGCTTCAGTGTCCTTCAAACCGAAACACAACACTGCTTACACTCGTGTAGCTTCGCAGCAGAAATAGACAAAGCGGTGGTATCAACCCAGACGGACAATCGCATACGAGGAACCAACCACCTAGTACGTTTGCATAATTTGCGTATATTAGTTACTCTTAAGTCCCATTCATACAAAAAAAAAATATTATATAACTCTCTTCTCTTCCACATGCCCTTATCCCACTCGCAGTGGGGTCGGTGCAACATGCTTTTTATCACATGTTACAAAATGATTTGACTTGTAGTTTTTACGACCGGCCGCCTGCCTGACTTCAACCCCTATGGGAAGAAAACACCCAGACCTGGAACATATATTTGTGGATTACACAAACATTTGTCTCGGTGTGGGAATCAAACCGGCGTCCTCTCGCTTCACAACCGGCTACTTGCCCACTGCGCCATAGAGGCTGTCAGAAACAATCAATCACAACATATAAAAATATCAGTCGTTGATTTACTCGCAAATATTTGTTTGTTTGTATGTAAGGAGTTATCTTTGGAACCATTGAACTGATTTAGAAAATTATTTCACTAATAACAACATTGTTTCGCTAGTAACATTAATTGGGATTTGTGACTACGGTACCACTCAGATATCGATTTTCTAGTCAAATGGAGTAGTATTATTTCACCATTAGAAAGCTGAATAATCCATAAGTAACATAGGTAATGGGTATTTTATTGTAATTTGTGATCGCCATAGGCCCAGATACCCTACTATACAGATATATTTGAACTTAAACGCTTTAATTCTTGGTACATAAAATAACGTTTACATCTAAAGGGTTATCTACGCCGGCGGAGCAGCAGGCAAAAGCAATATTCAAGAAGATAGCACCATTAAGTGTGTTATTTTGAAAGAGTCTAATGTCAGCATTCTTAATTAAGTACTTAAATCATTTTTACAAATAAATACCAAAAATAATCCTTATCACTAATTCCAAAATATAATTACAAGTTCTAAAAAGGAATTAACATCCAAACAACTTAATTTTCCATTAAATAAAAATGATAACTCATTTATCATTTACGCATAAAATAACTATAAATTTGATTCCTAATAAGTATAATTGTGAGTTAACCAGACGGTAATTATGTAAAACATAATTAACGTTTATCTGATGTTTCTAGCTCGCCGTGGAGTGTGGACGCAGGGCATCTAACGGTTGAAACGCTACCCGCCCACGTTGTGGGATTGTAAAAACGCAATGCGTACGAGTGTGGTGGTGGTCGGATTACGAGCGAGTAGCGGGAATTATAATAAAACGCTTATTCCAAATAATCTATAATACCATGGAATACATCATCATCATCATCATCAGCCACAAGACGTCCACTGCTGAACATAGGCCTCTCCTAATGCCTTCCTAACCGACGACCTGACCAGGGTTGCAGGAAGCCGATGGATGCAGGCCGCTTCCAACAGGTCGGCCTGGATGGAATACATATTAATACAAAAACCTTACTCATACAAATGCACATATATTTTCTACTGCATTGTACTGAGAGTTTTATCGACTTTTACGCTCAATATACTCATAAAGCCATCTATAAGCCATATGAGCTACCAATATTATGAAGAAACATAGTACGGTTTGATCCGATTCTGAAATTCCCCGATAAGAAGCTACATTATCTTAGAGTGCTATAGGTAATTTTTCCTTGAGCTAAAACTATTTTTCTTAAAAAACTTTCATGATCATTTGTAATATGACAAGCATTTAGATTACTATTTGCAAATTTCAAGATTAAAAAATATCTCAATTGAATCATCAGGAATAATAATGATGCCTCGTACAATTTTTTTTACTAACCATAATGTCGAAACCAGTAAGTAGGTCACTCGTCTGATAAACGCCACGCCTGCCTATAAACATATGCAACACCACATACAACTTGAAGTACAATAAAAATAAAAAATCAACAATCGCTTTACGCTTGCAATACGGCCGCATATATTTAGCTAATAAGTGTGTAGGAGCAATGATTTTATCACGGAGCTACCGACTGACTGACTGTATAAATAGCATCACATCCATCGCACTTGTTGTGTAGGCAAAAACTCACAGAGTCCATAATTGAGAAATTCAAACTAATTACAAGATTGTACATGAGGCGATCATCTAAGAATATTAATGAATCTTTCTTCTTTACTGCAACCATTTCGGGGTGGTCGCAAGAGGCGGCCACAGATTCTATCATAACAGCTTGTTAGAATTTCTTTCTGTTTGTACAGGTTTTTCAAAAGTAGAGCCACGCTGTAGTAAATTTATACCATCACACAATTTTCAGATGTGACAACTTTGCTGTAGCGTTTTCTATAATTGCCGAAGAAATTGTGAAATTTCCGGAGGCCGGAAATAGGCCCATTTACCTTACTAATTCCTCTTGATGACTTATACACTTACTCATGAAAATTGTGGATGTTCATTAGCATTTGTGATCTCTCATCATCAGGCACACTTGTTGATATGCCAGTCATCTACTATTTTTTTTTCCATTGAATAAATATGTCAACAGTTTGGGTAGCATTGTAGATGTTTCTGACCTACATTGTCCCCCTTGTGGACCAGGATATGGAACGGTAACAAAATGCCGGATGTACTGTGGGCGGTCCATGGCGTACATTGTCATTCAAAGGCTTGTGTCCTTTATGAGTGCATATGGTTTTGATTTATGATGGACTATTTCAATAGATATATAAATAATTTGTTAATAATAACCATTTCTCTCTCTTCCATCTGCATTTCCATCCTATCGCGCAACATGCTTTTTAACACATGTTACAGAAAGATTTGGTTTGTAGTTTTTAGACCAGCCGCCTGCCTGACGTCAACCCTTCTATTTTCTTCGATGTTATCCAAAAAACTCAAACGGTCATTGTTGACTCCTCAACAATTTCAATACCTATGAACTACCATGAAAGTCATCCTAACTGTATTGTACACCATAGATCATGGCCACCGTGATCATGCGAACAAAACCTATTGTCTTCGCTAACGCTATTAACGAAATTATTATTTACCGCGTTCTATTGATGTCTACCCCTTCATTACCATAATCACGGACACTGCCCTTTTCCGGGACCATTTGTTGGCGAAAACCTTTTAACGAATGGTAATGAACTCTTATGTCGTGCTTTGGTGATTTTCATAATTTTCGTTATTGGTGATACACCTGTATGCAGGTGATATGCTTGATCGTTCGCCGACCTCTTCTATAAAAAAATAAGTTTGTTCCGAAATGCAATTAATGGAAATGGGTTATTTCGAAAAGCTGTGAAGTCTTCTTGTTTTTTTTTTTAATTATATACATTTATTTTTATTTAATTGTTAATTATCACTTGCTTCAATAGTAAAGGAAGCATCGTGGGGAAACGTGCATAGCTGAGTTCTCTGTTAGAATTTCAAAGGTAAGTGAAGTCTGCCAAACCGCATTAGGCCAGCGTTGTAGACTAAGACCTAACTCCCTCTTATTCAGTAGAGGAGGCCCGTGCCCAAAAATAATACAGGGCTAGTAAAAAAGACGGTAGTCAGCGGCCTGCCTGTGCTCTGGCATTGCTGAGGTCCATGGGCTGCTGAAACCATTAACCATCAGGTGGGCCGCCCAGATCGTCTGACTATCTAGGGCAATAAAAAAAATTGACATGCTAAAGCGACCATACTGGACCTGAGGCCCGAGTCTGCTATTACAATTGTCTCACAATGGTCGATCAGTGGCTTCGTAATTATTAGTTTTTACAGTTTTGGTAATCTACCAATTCAATGGCGCCATTATGGCGTCATTATGATTTTAGTGGCGTACCAATGAAACAATTACAGTATTTGGTAATCACCTTTCTACCACAATTTTAACACGATTCCATCAAGAGACTGTTTGCCGAGTATTCCGAATTTAGTAGATTATGAACTTTTAACACAACGGTAATGGAATTGTAGAGGTACGGTTGTCATAATGACACCTAACTTAAATTAGCATACTCTGGCCCGTGATGTTAAGTACAGTGGAATCCAAATATAATGTCGCCCGTCAAGAGACACTGCATGCCTCGACGGTCGGTAGAATTATGCCGGTCTTAAACTGGCTGACCCCGCAAAGTGACTCACCTGAAAGAGCAACTATGACTGCATTTCTGGATATGTATGGCGGTCGCTATCCAGCCTGATATAAAATTTATCATCCCTCTCACTAACATCAGCATCTTCATGAGGTAGTTAAAATATGTAGGAAACAAATATTAAGATCTATACCAACCCACCTTGTTTGTGCGGTCCGTTCCATAAGCTTTTACAACACAGAGCATTTTCAAACACCACGCGACTTTACGACATTGCTATGTAACTATAAAAGTTGGCTTTTCTGGCTGTTGACTTAACTTATTGACAGAATATCTCGTCTATAAAAGATATTATGACTCTAGCGATACTGATCACAAATTTCATGTTGGTCGCTATAGAAAACAAAGTTATCATTACCATTCGAATGGTCATTGCTACAGGATTTTGAGCTTCATTATTTAAAACATAGAGTTATTTGCGGAATGTTGTATGGGAGGTTTTAATTTGGCAGTACACTACTATATGGAAGTTCAATAAACTTTACAATGACGATTTAGAATTCACAGCGCGTGGGCTGTGGCCGAAATGATAGGCGATCCCTTGAGACTACAATAGCTTATAAATATTGAAAAAAAAGATAATCTATTGCAATCGTTTGATATTCCAACGCCTCGGCCACTTTGTATGCTTTTGATAGTAAGGAGCTATGACGCGAAAACTTTATATATGAAATACTTAATGAGTTCGGTTGATGGCTGTTGCCAAGTCCATGGGAAGGTCCTTGGTAATTGTTTGACGTACAAAACCATAATGGTGACAATGGATAACTGATTACAGAGGCGATTAAATTTTAAATCTGTTGCTATATTATTTAATTGTATTTAAAATATCGCATCATATTAACGGGCGAGGCAATGGTGAACTTGGTTACCGTTGCGGTTTATGGAGGTCAGACGGCGGGTCGGCCTATATAAAATCAAAAACTGTCAAATCTATGAGAAGATAGACTCAGGTATTAAGTTAGGATAACGCCAGGCAAGAAGGAAGGAAGGTCCTGTTCATAATTAAGAATTGTGTCCCATGTGGGGCGTACATGGGTGGTGGAGATCGCTTACCATCAGGTGACCCACTTGCTTTGCCACATGTTTAAAAAATAATAATAAGGTTATATATTAGTTTTCAATCTACACAAACTTTTCAACTATTCAAAATTCAGTCTTACTCTATTTAGTGTTTTTTTTTATCGTGGACAAACTTTAAGATTTTATATTTTCGGGATGTCATAAATCATTTGTACTGACGTAAAATAAGTTTCAAGCTTTTTTTCGAATTAATCTAATATCACACGATTCGTTTTTAGTTGATCGATTGCTTAATTGCATGCGATTTGAACGGTCTGAACGGACTTTCAATCGTTATCAACAAAACTACTAGTTGACAGGTCCCTCGTATGCGAGAGGCAGTCTGGGTTGGTTTGTTTATCTCTGCCGCCAAGCAACAGTGTGTAAACATTGTTGTGTTTCAATTACTGTGCATTATGAGATTTAACATCTTTGTCTCGGAGTAACGAAGTCCAATGCATTGCTTTGTAATTCAAAGTTATGTGTGCTATTACTTCACGCGAGTGACATGCACGATTCGTCATTTCAAGCTGCTAATAATAAACAAATGTCATACGTCATATGCTTCTGTTGCTTCAAGTCTCTTGTTAAAAGCGATTCGACTCGTCTGAACCTGTCATTAAATTGAATTATAATAAAACACGGAAATATTAAGTTTAATTTGTTTGTATTTTAACCAGCACTTGATTTTTTTAGCAGATTTTCTTATTCGTTCTTGGATTCGAAGAGACGCTTGATGCCGCAGTGTTCGATCGGTATCTGAAAAAAAATAAAAATATTTGTAGATAGTAAATAATTTTAAACTTAAATTGTACGCCAGAGTAATTTAATGAATCGATTATTAAATGCCTCGGTGGCGCAGTTATTTTGCGTACGCGTAACAACTGAGGCCGACGCTGAGGTCTCGTGTTCGATTCCCCGGATAAAAGTGATACTGGGTATTTCTATTACGAAATGCTTAGTATCAGCCCGGCGTCTGGAATTATACTCGGTATGGCGATAAGTTCGCCCCCTATCACATCATGGGACGGAGATAAGCTCGGCGAAGGGTGGGTGTGCTGGTTACCTTTGCCTACCCCTTCGGGATTACAAGTCATATTCATCACATTTGACAGAGTGATATCAAACAAGTGTGGACTCACTTGAAAGTTTGTCACGAGTGTTTGTCAAAGTCCCTCCTCTCTCCTTATTTCACATGCCTTTCATGAAGGTATATATTAATTCTAAAGCGACATCTTTGACTTAACCTACACCCAATGAGTCATAGCTGACCAATAAGCCAATGTCTTTTGCTCTCCAGCGACTTTTCAATAGAATACTACGGCTATAACTTAACAAGAGAATACCCACATTCACCATAGAACTAAGCCCGTACTAACGCACAAACGCGACATTGTACAAGGGTTAGAAACGGGGCCGTTTACACGGTTATACCGGTGACATACAAATATGTTTTAGTCGAGCTTGTTGTCTTGCATGTTGGCTGACTGACTTAAAAAAAAAGGTTTTTTTTCCATACACTGTTCATCATCTTCAATGCTTACACAAATCCAAACCACATCCATAAAAAAACACAACGTTCGCGCTAAAACGGTTATTATACGGTTAAACTGTGTCATAGGGCTAGGTGATGTCATCTAACTTGTTCTCTAACATGTTGGGTAGAAGTGTAAAATTACCACTTGAAATTTTGTTGGTCAAATGACTTAAAGTTGGAATGAGGAATTTTAATTCGGTTGAGTAAATTAATAATCTAAAGACAGTAAAGGGTTAGAATTGTGCCCGATATGGCGATAGGCTCGCCCCCTATCACATCATGGGACGGAGATACGCTCGGCGAAATGTGGGTGTACCAGTTACACCTCTGCCTACCCCTTCGGGGATTACAGGCGTGAGAGCGAATGTATGTATGTATGTGTAGTTTACAGTATTATAGCTGTGACACACAGATAGATGACGTTGTCTAACAAATTTTATAGGTGGCTAATGCGTTGGAGGGTTTATTTGGTCGGGTAATACTCTCGTAGAAGTACTGCATATTATTTTGATAATTATTTAATTCGTGAAAAATTATGTATTATATAATATAATAATTCGCTATTTTTAGAAAGTTAACATTTAAAATATTCATTCACATGTCAATAACTAAAACCAATATTGTAATTACTCATAGATATATTATGTTTACATTTTTGTTTTAAATACTCAATTATTGTGTCATAATACAGTTTATAATTAGCACAAATTATACATGCTAAAATATTCAGCGCACATTTTGTTTTTCTTACTTTATTTTTAGCATCAAAACACTTATTTCTTGAACAATAAAGAAATATTTTTGTCACGAAGTTGACCGATCCTTCGGCTCGTGTGTGAATAGTGTTGTATAACTCGTCTCTAACTGTTTTGTAAATTTATAACTAGTGTTAACAAGCAATTCGTATGCACCTACCGCGGCGAGGTATGAGGCACGGGGAGAAGAGACCGGCGCGTGAATGTTAAAAACTCATTTTATAGAACCTCTCTGGTATGACCATCGAATTTTTTTCGTGGGAACAGGTGCGTAATCAGTGAAACATTTCACCATTCACAATGGAGACGTCAAATTAATTTACTCGAGCAGTTTTTTATTAACTACATTATTCTATTTTAATTCAAATAGCGAAAGATATAAGTAATTGAAAATAATATATTCTAGGTGGTAGGTCCCTATTATGCGAGAGACCGCCTGGTTTGGTACCAACGCTTTGTCTATTCCTGCCGCTGAGCAGCAGTGTGTAGGCACTGTTGTATTTTGGTTTAAAAGACATTGAAGCCAGTGAAATTACTGAGCATTATGAGATTTAACATCTTATGCCTCTGGATGACGTCGCAGTTCAGTGCCATGTAGTGCTCTGTAATCCAGAGTTCTGTGTGACGTTGCTTCTGTTTATGGGCAGGCGTGACGCTTAACATCTCGTCTCGTCATTCAAGCAAATAAATAAATATTCAATCTAATTCAAATTCAGATTCTGAAACGTGGGCCAGGACTGTCACTCAATGGGTGCCCGAAAATGGTAGACGGCGACCTGGCAGACCCCGAAAGCGGTGGCGCGACGATCTTGACCACTTTGACAAAGACTGGCCGATAACAGCCTTGGATAGGGAACGTTGGAGGGAGTTGAGGGAGACCTTTGCCCAACAGTGGGACAGTATAGGTTTAAAAAAAAAACAAAGCTTGAATCGCAATGAATACCGACCGAATCCTCTAAAATTATAGCACCCATAAATGTGGTAAAACCACCTTAAATATATGCCCACTCCGGGGTGGTACCACTGGTTTATAGAAGACCGACTTAAAGTGACAGCTTATATTTGCGTTTTGTACAGTGAGTGTTATTTATATAGGCTCATTAATTTTTAATGTTTTTTTTTATCCTGCATTGCAGTAAATACTCTGGACCTGATGTTTAGTACAGTGCAGTCCAAATATAATAGCGAATGTCAAGAGACATTGCGTCTTTCGACTTTGCTCTGCTTTAAAGTGATTGCATTTCTTTTATAGCATAGGCCGGCAAACGAGCAAGTGGGTCACCTGATGGTAAGTGATCTCCACCGCCCATGTACGTCCACAATACTAAAATAATTATGGGCGCGTTGCCGACCTTAAAGGATAGGAATAAGTAAGGGATTGGGAAGGAAAGGGGTAGTTAGGCCTCCGGATACCTCACTCACCGTACGAAACGCCAAGCAAGCTGCTACTTTACGCCGGTTTTCTGTGGGACAGTGGTAACGACCCGGACGAGCCGGCCCATTCATGCTGTAGACAGAACTTTCTAGAGCGTGGCTGTACCACCCAGAAAATGCATTTATTCATTACAAAAATTTATAGACTTTCCTTACACACCTCATCTGGCACATTCCGTCAGCAAAAAACTAAATACTTTACAATCTTGATCAAAATAACAGCGGTTTATCTTACACTCGGCTTACACGGCATACGTGACGGCGCGCACTCAGATCAAATCTAACACCATCATAACTTCAACACACACCTTGCATGTGTAATAGGTACTTCGACGAAGCTAGGCACTGTTGGCCAAATTTATAAGCATGGTTTGTTTCAAAGAACCGCGCTCCGGTAGCTTGATATTCTGATTATATGCAGGTTCTCGCTTTGCTGTTTGTTTGGTTGTTACGCCTTGGAACCTTAAGCATTTAGAGGGAGCAATTTTCTCGTACATAACCGAGTGGCTTTCAAAGTGAGAGTTCGTCAACTATTGTTGGACGGAGTGGCAGAATCACATTAGTTTGTCATACATATCGCATATATTGTATTATAATGTATTTATGTATGTATATATTATTGTTTGTCTATATATTTTGTCTAAGCATTTTAGCTTTTATTATATACTATGTAATATTTTTATATTATGTACCTATCTTCCTTTTTTTTACACTTTGTTCATATCTGCATCACCCTAAGGTTGACTGGTAGAGAATGCCTTTGGCATTAAGTCCGCCTTTATACATTGTATATAAAGTATAAATAAATGAATAAAATATGATATAAAACCATCGACATAAAATGATAAGAAACGTAACCCCACCAAAACACTGTGCAAGGCGGGGATAGCAGTCTGTGCAGCTCGTCCATTCATCAATTCATAATAAATATTCATGATCTCTAGTTGACACATAATACGTCTAATTTTTTGCGCGGTGCAGACCGTCTTATCTCAATTTAGACATTTAATATTTAGACATTAACTTTTATGAAATAAAGTTGATGAGTGTATGAGTGTTACGTATGATTTTGCCTTTGCATGTGTGTGTACGCTAAAAACGTAACCAATGACGTTTAGAGAAATTGACACTATGCGTTTGTACTCACTGTGAAGTCTCATAGTAACGTTTATGAATACGGTGTAGTCGTCTCAAACATGTTTTGGCAGATCCCAACGACTCCATCACAGTCGCTATCGAAGCAGCACTTTCCTAGCCAAATCCGAATCGCAATAATAATACGCGACCCCGACACAGGACACGCCTGCGAGTGCAAAGAGTTAATTGCAGTACCACTGCAACTAACTGTTAATCCATTTTTAAACTAAGATTTTGAGCATCCCAAATCCGGCTCTGTAAAACTGTGAGAGGAATAATAATTCAATAATTGGCAGTTCACGTGTACCCGAGGCGTCGAAGTGTTATAATCAAATCACTTGTAAATATAGGTTTTAAAAACAACAAAAAAAAACTCGTCGATGGCCTACTATTAAGGTTGTTGTAACACTTGTATGTATTTTATTACCTGCATGTCGAGACGAGCAGGTCGCTCGCCTGATGGTAAACACCAGCCCTGCTCATAAACAGGAGCAACACCACACATAACCTTGAATTAAAAAGCACTGCATGGCTTAGACTGCGCTTCTCACCCCGGGGCATAGCATGTTAAGTCTCATAATGCCTATTCATGTCACTGGCTTTAATGTCCTTCAAACCAAAACACAACAGTGCTTACACTGCTGCTTGGCGGCAGAAATAGACAAAGCTGTAGCACCAATCCAGATGGCCTCTCGCATACGAAGGACTTACCTACCATCTAGAAGCTACGTTATTATATTTTTATTTTAAAGCATTATATTTTTATGTAGGGGTTGACATAAGGCAGGCGGCCGATCATAAAAACTACAAGCCAAATCTTTCTGTAACATGTGTCAAAAAAGCATGACTCCGGACTTATGCTAAGCAATTCGTGATAAAAAAATGATATCATTTTCACATCGGGATCGTACCCGAGACCTCAGCAAAGTCGTCGTATTATTACAACATCATATTATTCATACAACTGCGCCACCGAAACAATTAAATTTAAAATCTAATAAATTTAATAAGTCACTCAAAAAGAAAAAATAATATTATTATTATTTACTATTTATTTATAACAAAACATTTTAAAACATCAAAAACAATTGCAATCGAACGTGAGTTCACGAATTTGCACAAATAAAATCAGAACCGAAGGGGATTAATCAAAACATTAATTAAAAGTCGAAAACACGCCGTGCAGGTCGGCGGGTCGCGGCTGACCTCTGACCCGCTATCGCAAGGTCAACGGCGGGAAGTTGAACAAGGTCACTGCAGCTTCTATCTGTTTTTGCTGTGACCACGTGTATCTCGCTGTGGAGACTATCATTTTGCATAATGGTATTTATTAGTATTCATTGAGTGGTAGAGCCACGTTGTTCAGTTTTTTCTACAGCACGAATGGGTCGGTTCATCCGAGTCGTTACCTCTGTCTCACAAAAAGCCGTAAAGTATCGGTTTGCTACTGCGTTTCGTATGGTGAATGATATCCGGAGGCCCAGTAATGCTCAGTATCAGTCCGGAGTCTGGAATTGTACCCGGTATGGCGATAGGCTCGCCCCCTATCCTATCATATCATGGGACAGAAATAAGCTCCGCAAAATTTGGGTGTACTGGTTACACCTCTGCCTATTCCTTCGGGGATTACAGGTATGAGTGCGTATGTATTTATATAGATTGAAGGGAACCTATGATATGTGTATAACATAGGAATTTACGGGAAGGAGGTTCGGCTTCCGTAAGAAGCGTGTCATGAATACGTATAATACAGTATGTATAAAAACCCCGTTGGCCCTTTATGGGTCGTGAAGATAGACAAATAGACAGCTTAATAAAAATTGTTAAATTGAATAAATAATAAACAGAAGCGCGATATTAGAAAAATTAACATATTTAAAAAATGTTCTTATATCCGAAAAGTGATGAACAGCCAACTGATGTGACGTATTGACGAAGTCGGGCGCCATACAGCGTAAGCGAAGATAGATATTAGAGCTAATGCTCTCACTACCGAGGAAACTCAAGAGCAAGTAAAGTGGAAGCGTCTATGAAGGAAAGCGGCCTCTGGCAAAAGGTTGGTATACATTCAGACGGAATAACATCCTTTCTATTAGAAGAAAAAATATTACACCTAAAATCAATTTAATTTATAAGGCAGTTTTATTATGAATTCATATACTTTATATGCCATACCAGAACATGACGTCAATTTCTTGAAGGCCGACAGATAGAAAAGACGTTGACTTTTCTAATTTGGTCACAGAATATATTTTTGTATTTACAAGTCCATATATCTTTTGCTAAATGAAGCACTGAATGAAGTCTATTTCTTTCGATACAATCTTTAACTTGGCCTTTGGCTTTACAATCTTATTTTACACGATGTAAGAAAACTGACACCAGACGGATGTGAATGATCATTAATCATTATTGAATTTTTATGTTAATATTAGAATGTATAATTAAAATATTTAAGATGTCATATCCACTACTTATAGAGTTTGCATCATATTATAGGCACATTATGACAGTTACATTTTTATGACACCATAAAATTAAACTCAATGAATGCGTAGATCAATGGTAGAGAACTATTCATTAATATCTTAGTGTACGAATACATTAATTTTAGACCAGTTTTAAGTTTTTTGTTTGTTAAATTTATTTTTAGTGTATCCTTCGGCCTAATGAGCTGACTTTTGGTGTCGATGATCAATATTTTGCGGCTGATTTTTGAATAAATCTTGGTGGAAAACAATAGATTGAACATGAATACATCTAACACTCATCCTCTTTAAATGAATCTCTTGAATGTAGTACCAAAGTTACCCTTAACTAATTATTAAATCCTTTAACTGACTGCATCGGTGGCGCAGTTGTAATACGTACGTGTTACGATTGAGGCCAACGCTCAGGTCTCAGGTTGGATCCCCGGGTCGGGTAAAGTGGTATTGAGTTTTTACGTTTTACGAAATGCTCAGTATCAGCCCGGAGTCTCGAATTTGTGCCCGGTATGGCGATAGGCGCGCCCCCTATCACATAAGGGACGGACATACGCTCGGCGAATTGTAGGTGTACTGGTTACATCTCTGCGGATTCGGGGATTACAGGCCTGAGTGCGTATGTACATCCTTTAAAAGAACCTGATACCGATGTTTTATACAGCTGGACGTTTGACGTAATGAGCAGGTCGTCTGATGACAAGCACTACGTCTAACCACAAACAGTAGCAGACCCACTCAGAACTTAGTATTACAATTTGCGTAACACAGCATAACGCTCATCATCCCGTGACATAGATTCATCAGCCACATATTGCTCAGTATTTCCTTACGTGAGACATGTAATCTGTTTTTAGGTCTCTCGTACATGTGAATCCATCCATGTGTGGTCCATCTAGGTATCACCGCTTTGTCTATTTTAGTATTGTTATGTTCCAGTTTGAACATTGAAGCCAGTGAAATTACTGGGCAATATGAGACTTAATATCTTATGTCTCGGGGTGACGAGCACAGCTCGGTTCCATTGAGTGACTTGTAATTGCTTCTGTTTATGAGCAGGTGTGGCGCTTAACATCAGGCGAGCTACGTGCTCGTCTCGTCATTCAAGCGACAAAAAAAAAAGGATGTTTTTTTTTCAAAATAGCTATAAAAATACCAATACTCACCAACCCTAGAATTCCTACGAATTTCCCGACTTAAAGACCGAAAGGTCACCCTACACTGACTCACAAGTATGACTCAGTGTTTCAATAGACATTTATTAGATGCAAAATGTCGTTCCCTCATTGTCTTTTGTTTTAATTAATCCACCGATTGTATTCAATTAGCCAGACTCATGGGTCTCATAATCCGCTCTTGTTCGGAGAACGGCCGGTATAAGTAAGACTTATTTGTTCGCCTAGATGGACAATCGCGGGAGAAAAAATGAGTAATATATTTACCCCAACAAAAAAATGGTTCAAGAACTTTATTTGGTCATTATTTGCAACTAGTAGGAACAAAATTGTAAATAAAATCCCACTCAATTCAACTCCTAGTCAATTACACCTTAATGGCTGAACGGTTTTAGATGAAATTTGGCGCACAAACAGACCTTGAACTGGACTAGGATATAGGTTACATTTTATCCCGGAAAAGGCTGTTCCCGCGGGTGGAGCCACGAGCAAAAGCTAGTTAAAAATTCATCTCCGATAATAATTACCTCCTAGCTAGTATTCCTTCATAACAATTTTCCGGCACATATACTCAGCCAGAACACACACTGATAAACCGAACTAGTTAAGTACAATGAAATCACAAGCGGTATCTAGACATGGAAATAATTAAATGTTGTCGTGAATTACTGGACTGCTTTTAGAATTGTTCTAACTGTTCACAAAGCAGCTGCTTCAGTTTAATTATCACTAATGTATAACTAATTATGGTTTGAAATTGTTACTGTTTTTATAGTTTCCTGCTCTAGAATTAGTTCAGTTCTTATTTTTTGTTATTGCTTGGACACATAATAAGCTTCTACCGTGTTTCCAAATAGTCTTCTTCCACTTGCCCTTATCCTACTCGCAGTGGCGCAACATGCTTTAACGCATATTACAGAAAGATTTGGCTGACCGGCTGCCTGCCTGACGTCAAATCCTCTGGGGAGTAAACACTCAGACCCGCAACATATATTTGTGGCCTACACGAACATCGAATCCGCGGCCTCACACTTCACAGCTTGTTACTCGCCCACTGCGCCACAGAGGCCGTCCAATAGAGTAACTACAATCACGTATCACCAACCACATATAAATTGTGGAGGTACACAGTTTATGGGCAGCCGTGGCGCTTACCGTCAGGCGAGCGACGTGCTCGTCTCGTCGTTCAAGCTAATAAAAATAAAAACCAGAGTTCTCTCAGGATCACCCAAAACCATCTCAATTGCGCTGAAGAAGATCATCGCGGTTTTTTAGTCAATACAGCAGCGTAGGTTTTGGTTAGGGACCCGATAGAGCGATTTTTTGGATAAAGACAACTGGGTCGGAAAGCTGGTCTGGCATAACCATCTCTCCAGCTCTGAGGTTGAGAAGGTATCCGTAAATTGGATTCCAGCGTGAACGTGCCAATTCGTATTTTCGTCACTCTACTTCTAATTTCGACTTATAAAATCGAATAAATTAGTAATCATTTTAATTGTAGCGGCATGTGTAGGCCTAAACGAGATCCGGCTTACAAAATTCATCTCAATTATTTTAATTGATTTCTCTATAATCGCACGAACCAGTTTTGTAGTACGTCTATATTTGTAAGATTTCGACGGACCAAGAATACGTTACCGTGTCAGATGTGTAACAAAGTCAAATGTGCCTGGTTGTAAAATGTTACGACCTAAAGCCACAAAGCTATTCGTTCTGACACCTTGTTCAAACTTAGAACATTATACCGTGTCATGTTACACATGAAAACTACGTGACAGCCACATACATACTCTCGGTGTGTCGAAAAGTCTCAAATGTAGACGCACGTTTCATTATTTTTTTAATCGGTCACAAAGACTCCCGTAAGCAATAGAATATTTGTAAAATAAGAAATAAAAAAGTTGTGTTTATGATGTAGGTGATAGGACTTCGTATACGAGAGCCGTCTGTGTTAGTACCATTGCTTTGGCTATTTCTACCACCAAACAATGTAAGCATTGTTGTGAACTGGTCATTATGAGACTTAACATCTTATGTTTTGGGGGTATCAAACGCAGTCTCATGCCACGCAGTTAGTTGTTATTGTTAGTAAAGTTCTGTGTGGTTTAACTTTTGTTGGGCAGGCGTGGCGCTCTCCATCCGACTAGCTCGTCTCGCCATTGAAGAGAGTAAAAAACAAAAGCATGTATGGACTCAAAATTATTTATTTCTTCGGCCGGTCGTAAAAACTAACTAAAACTACAAGCCGAATCTTTTTGTAACATGTGATATAGATAGAGTATGTTGCGCTGATAATGTTCAGAAGCAGATTTCGGAGAACCTTACTACTGTACCCTAAGACCAATGTATGTATCTACCCGATCTCATTAATAAACATTTAGAATTTGAATTTGACCCCACTGCGAGTGGGGTAAGAGCAGGTGGAAGAAGAAGACTCAATTTAAAATACGCTACAAATACAATATTCAATAAAAATATGTAAAAAATCGTGATTTCTTAGGTTTACGCGAATATTACACATTGAAATAAAACTAGTTTATACGGATTTTATCGCGGTTTAATTTTTATTTTAGTCCCGACGTTTTGAAAGCTTTTCAGCCTTCGTGGTCACGGGAGAGACTGTCTGGACATGTTATTTCAATGTAAAAAATCCTCACTTAGAAAGAAACTCAGTTGCCACTAAGCCGAAAGGCACTACTTAATTATAAAACTTATACTATATACATACATACGCAGTCACGCCTGTAATCCCCGAAGGGGTAGGCAGACGTGTAACCGTACACCCACATTTCGCCAAGTGTATCTTCGTCCCATGATGTGATAGGGGGCGAGCCTATCGCCATACCGGACCCAAATTCCAGACTCCGGGCTGATACTGAGCATTTTCGTTATAGAAAAACCCAATACCACTGTACCCGACCCGGGGATCAAACCCGAGACCTCAGCGTTAGCCTCAGTCGTAATGCATACGCATTACAACTGCGCCACACTATATTTCACAGTTAAATAAAGTTTATCCTTGTTTACTCCAAGCTCTGACACATGGCTCCATAACTATGATACATATGACTTGTACTGTCACGTGGCAACAACTGTATAGCTTGACCAAATCAAATGCAATGGACGACCGATTGAAAAGACGAGATTATCAACAAACGGCCGGGCCGATGCCCTTTCCAGTTGAAAGGAAAGCCATAAATACGGGATTTCCGTCTTTGTGATCCGAGCCTTTGATTGTTTGATCCAAGTTTGGTCAAAGCTTATGTTTGGCGTATGTTGTTTATAGGTTCATGTGGTGGTACTTTTATTGGACGATGAGCGTGTTATAGTAACTGCAAATATTTCTAATAACGCGCCTTATTTATCTTTGGAGCACTCTTTTATCTTATACATAAAATTCTCGTGTCACAATGTTCGTTCCAATACTCCTCCGTAACGGCTGGTCCGATTTGGATGAAATTTGTGTGCATATCGGATAGGTCTGAGAATCGGTCAACATCTATTTTTCATCCCCCTAAATGTTAAGGGTGGTCCACCACTAAATTATTTTTTTGATTTTTAAGACTATTTTTTTGTTTTTATTTTTTTATGATACAGCATTAAAAAAACATACAACCCTAAATTTTCAACCCTCCACGATCAACCCCTATTTTTAATAGCGATATTAGTATTTTTGTCAAGCGCGATTCTCACACCGATCGCGATGACGGGACTCGCTTGATGCGACTTGGGATGCGATTTTGGGATCGAGACAGTAGAGCGCGACGGTCGATGATTTCTATAAAATTTCCTACAAAGCGGACCCGGACATATCACAGTCATCTAACTCGTGTCGTGCATCGCGGTCTCCTGTCTCGGTCGCGTGCCTCAAACTTAACTATAAAGGTCAATGACAATTCTATTATTACTTGGATCGATTAGTACATATTTCGACTGGTTCAGGCGCAGTTGTAATGCGTACGCGGTATGATTGTTGTGCTACGGTCTTGGATTCGATCTCCGGGTAGGGTAAAAGTGATATTGGGATTTTCTATCATGAAGTGCTTACCGACCGGAGTCTGGAAATGTGCCCAGTATGGCGATGGCTCGACCCCTACCACATCATGTGACGGAGATACGCTCGCGGAAATGTGGTGTACTCGTTACACCTCTGCCTACCCTTCGGGGAATACAGGCGTGAGTGCGTATGTACTACATATATGTAAATCATTCCCAATTAATCGAGTCAGCGAAGTCGTTCATACAAATTAAGTAATAGATTCGTTTTTCATTCACATATCACGCGTCTCATGAATGAACATTAAAGTTTGACAAGACAACACAACTGTTTGCTCCCTCGACAAACTGTCCGTCTGTTTGTAGTCATCAACCGAGTATATATTCGTACGTTTAACAAGTGCACACGAAATATTACACTTGTCACATGTAGAATGTGGGCGGCCATCGCAAACAGAAGGCCAATTCTCGTAATTTTAAATGTTCAAAATATCATTCCGATCTAGTCTCAGCGTCAATAAAGTTGCAAATGGCATTCTCTTAAACCAATAATCAACGTCAAATGCACATAGCACTAGCAGTAGCATTATACCGTTTTGGCTTCAGTCAACTTTTATTCTACATTCAATCGCATTACCATCTATGTTCACATTTGACGTTGATTATTGGTTTAAGAGAATGCCATTTGCAAATGTCTTGACGCTGAGACTAGATCGGAATGATATTTTGAACATTTAAAATTACGAGAATTGGCCTCCAGGGCTCCGTGCGGAAGGCATGTGGCGAGTAAACTCTGTACTACTAACGGGTTGACTTTTTCCTATTTGTTTGGTGGGAAGTTACCTGATTATTTTTGTACGCACCGGATAGCGGCCACCCGCCATAATGACTCGTTCAGCCAAGTCGCGTTCTGGCGTCAGTATATCTTCAGGATGGTATAATTCTGCCCACCGTCGAGGGAATTTATATTTGGATTGCATTGTACTTAACATCAGATCCAGTTTAGTCATTGTGCTGTGCTAGGATAAAAAATGTGGTACTTTTACGGTTTTATACCTTATTACTCCGACGCAAACAATTCAATAAGTTTCTTAATTCGTATGTATTTTTGAAGTGAAAACTTCTTTAGGCGCGTTGGGCATTTTTTGAGATGGAAAAAAACAATTGAACTCGCGACACTGTTACCGTCATTTAAAAGTATTTCCTACACAATAAAATATTTCCTGACGATTCAAAAAATATTTCCTTATTCAAGTTTTCACTTCTATCGGCACTCCCGGAGTGCCACTGTTTTTTTTCATGCATATTCACGCATAACTACCAAAATGTGGACCGATTTGGATGATTATTTTTGTCTTTGATACTCCCACTTTCCCTTTTAAATTGGAGGGGGGTGAATCGTAAGAACAGGAAAGGCTAAAAATTAATGCACCGATTTTGATGATTCTTTCACAGATAAATAGTAAAAGATTTTTTTTTGACAAAAATAAAATCCGACTCAAAAAACTAAAAAGCCAAGAATAAAACTAAACAATTTTAAATCGACCAATCCTTGACCTTTGCACCGACTCAAAATTGTTTAATTATTATTTTTGTGAGGGTTTATATTTTTTCTTAAATAAAGTCTTAAAGGTCCACCACTAGATGAGTTCCTGAACGCGGTAGGTAGATTATTGGATTACTGGTGTCGCATGTCACGAGGGGTTCTTCAGATAAAGCCTAATGACATGTGACAACAATGAAGATAGTAATTAATCCCTGAAGCTTAGAAGTGCTCAAGATTTAAGCCACTGACGGGTTGTTACCACTGTCACACAGAAAACCGGCGTAAAGTAGTAGCTTGCTGCTGCATTTCGTACTGTGGGTGAGATATCCGGAGGCCCAAACCCCTTCCCAATCCCAACATTTCGTAATGTACTGCCTCTTGTATGTCTTACTCAACACTACCACCATTATTTAAAGCACCAGCTATTTGAGAATGATCATTAAAAACTAAGTAACAAGCTCATGAGAAAAATAACTAGAAAGTGTAATTATCGGACCAACGATGTTTTACCGCAAGTTAAGCAGCTTGGCATTGTTTTGCCTTCTAGATATGATTCTAACTTAGCAAAATTAGATTCAGGAATGATACTTTGCGGTCACAGAACAAACAAATTAACCTTGCATCTATTTTGCCTTTAACATTTTGGATTTTGATTCTTATACTCATAGAGATTAGATTGATAAATATTTAGAGGGTGGTGAATATAAGTTGGCTTTAGTGTGAAAGCAAAGCTCAAAATATTTATTTGTTGTTGCGGTTTCGTAATCCTTGGACGGAATAACAAGAAATTTTGAACATAATTTGCAGCATTACTCGTTTGGTAATAAGTTTATTGTGAAATGAATTTACGTAAGAGACTGTACAAAGTTTTATACATATACATACATACGCACTCACGCCTGTAATCCCCGAAGGGCTAGGCAGAGATGTAACCAGTTCACCCACATTTCGCCGAGCGTATCTCAGTCCCTTATGTGATAGGGGGCGAGCCTATCGCCATACCGGCCACCAATTCCAGACTCCGAGCTGATACTGAGCATTTCGTAATAGAAAAACCCAATACCACTTTACCCGACTCAGCGATCGAACCTGAGACCTCAGCGTTAACCTCAATCGTAACGCGTACGCACTACAACTGCGCCACCGAGGCAGTTTTATACGAAAGTGTTATATTATTATTCTCGTAGTCCCTGATACCTACGATACAGGTTAACCTAATGTGGGGTCAGGACTATGTGTGTGACTGTTGGGTGTATGTATTTATTATTTAAGGGTATATTTTAATTGTGCCGATTTTTCAATCCCAATTTGTGAACTCACTCAAATTCGAATGGGTTATTTCGAAAAGCTGTGAAGTCTTCTTGTTTTTTTTTTAATTATATACATTTATTTTTATTTAATTGTTAATAATAACTTGTTTCAATAGTAAAGGAAGCATCGTGGGGAAACGTGCATACCTGAGTTCTCTGTAAGAATTTCAAAGGTAAGTGAAGTCTGCCAACCCGCATTAGGCTAGCGTGGTGGACTAAGGCCTAACTCCTCTCATTCAGTAGAGGAGGCCCGTGCCCAGCAGTGGGACGTATATTAACGTATACTCGTAAGATAGCTATTTCTAAAAGTACCTAGGAGACATTTTTATTCCCGAATATTAGTGTGACTGTTGTAGTTTTTTAAATTATATTAGCTTGAGTGACAAAACGAGCAGATCGCTCGCCTGATGGAAAGTGCGACGCCTGCCCATAAACAGAATCAACACAACACAGTACTTTGAATTACAAAGCACTGCAGGGCATTGGACTGCGCTGGTCACCCCGAGACATAAGATGTTAAGCCTCTAATGCCCAGTAATTTCACTGGCTTCAATGTCCTTTAAACCAAACCACAACAGTGCTTATGAATATGCACGTTTAGGGGAGAAACAAAGAAATATTCATTTTATATACATATATTGTCACTTCACAAAAACAGAAGCTACTTAACAGAGGGGCTAGCACGGAAAACTATCGAAATCGTAATGCAAATGTATCGAGGGCTCGATAGATAATTCCATATATATCATACGTATATATTCCATATATATTAGTTTCTTTTATGTACGATAGAGTCGCTGTACCAAAATCTCATAGAAATTGTTTACGATGACAGCTCGAATAACTTTTCGTTTTCCGTGCTAGCCCCTCAGTACTTATCCAATAACGTAGTTTAATTTGTACATTAAAACGCGATATAATGAAACCAATTAGAATATTATTATTTAAATGTATTACGCGGGTGCGCTGTGGTCACGCCCACGTTTCAACGGACACACTTTGATTGATAATACGTTTGCCGCGTTTCATTTATTTTTTGTAGACACACTGGAGTGTTTAGGACAAAACATATAAATAAAATAAATAAATAAATACACCCAACAGTCACACACATAGTCCTGACCCCACACTAGGTTAAACCTGTATCGTGGGTATCAAGAACTACGAGGGACTTGCGGTCCCACAACACCCAGACCCGAGACAAATATTTGTGGATCAGACAAACATTTGTCAGGTGCGGGAATCGAACCCGCGGCCTCACGCTTCGCAACCGGCTACTCGCCCGCTGCGCCACGGAGGCTGTCAACCACACTAATATATACGCACACACACCTGTAATCCCCGAAGGGGTAGGTAAAGGTACCCACCCATAACCATAACTCATAACCAGCACGCCCACATTTCGACGGGCTTATTTCCATCTCATGATGTAATAGAGAGCGAGCCTATTGCCATACCGGCACAATTTCAGACTCCGGGCTGATACTGAGAAATGAATGTTATCTCATGAAAATCATATTTTTGTATACATTGATCATATTGACTGCCTGGGTGGCGCAGTTGTAATGCGTACGCGTTACGATCGAGGCTTACGCTGAAGTCTCGGTTTCGATCCCCGGGTCGGGTAAAGTGGTATTTCTATTACGAAATGCTCAGTATCATCCCGGAGTCTGGAATTTGTGCCCGGTATGGCGATAGGCTCGCCCCCTGTCACATCGTTGGACGGAGATACGCTCGGCGAAATGTGGGTGTATTGGTTACACCTCTGCCTACACCTTCGGGGATTACAGGCGTGAGTGCGTATGTATGTATGTATTGATCACATTGATCATATAATTTTGTACAAGTCCGAATAGCTTCCTAGTGTATACTCGTTATCATCATAGCAGGTGCGGCCATGGCCCCGGGCGCTGTTGACACCATGCAACTTGCCCACTTTTAGAACATATGCAATTTGTTATATAGAACACAAACATTCACGAAATACATTACTTCCTATGTCTAACAAAAAATATCGATTAATGCGATTAATAAATACATCGGAATTTAGATTAATAGCTAAGGTGTTAGAATGTGCAATGATTTATTAGTTTATACTGTAGAGATTATGTTTTATTTTTATTATGTTATAATGAATAAATTAAGTTATAAATTGAAATGCAGATCGGGTTTATTTTAAATATATTGTCATAAATTCTTGCAAAAACATAATTAATTATGGAAAATATTTATTTTAAAATATTTATAATGATTTACAGTATTTGCACTACATTTATACGATTTATTTTGAATTAGAGCACCGCAATTTATGCCAATGAGGAATATTAAAACATAAAATAATGATAATATTTGTCGCACAATAAACAATAACTATGCAATTAATAAATCCTCTAAATATGTAAAATCAGTTTATAGAACAATAAGTTTAGACCGGCAAAGTTCTACCGACGATCGCGGACCCACTTTACCTCATACCGGTCGACATTATATTGGGAGTACACTGTACTTCTTTTCGAATGGATTTGTGCTGTTAGCCTATATTGCTTTTACAGCTTCACCTGACAATAAAGCCTAGCTTATGGCGCTCTAGCCAGAAATATGTATAGTGTAGTAAGTAGCGATTGAGCACAAAGGGGCCTTTTAGAAGGCTCACACCTCAGCTTGAGCAATCGCTTGGGAGTATAGTTTAGGGCCGCCTCTGCACATCATTATGCCGAGGGCCAGTTGTGGGAGCTCTTTGGACTCGCAGGCGTGTCCTATGTCGGGGTCGCGTATTATTATTGCGATTCGGGTTGGGCAAGGAAAGTGCTGCTTCGATAGCGACTGTGATGGAGTCGTTGGGATCTGCCAAAACATGTTTGGGACGTCGACGGAACTGAACCATAACTGTACTTATCATCAGTAAGCCAACCATGAATTTGTCTTAGTAAAATCGCTAGCAACGACGTGAAATATGTGTATGAAAAACAAATGTTTGTGTGATCCACAATTATAATTGCTTCGGATCTGGGTGTTGTGGGACCGCAAGTCCCTCGTAGTTGTTGATATTCACTATACAGTTAACATAGTGTGGGGTCAGAACTATGTGTGTGACTGTTGGGTGTATTTATTTATTATTATTTTATTATTGACGGACTTTGGTGGCATGCGAATAACCGTTCTAAATTAGGTGTGTCATAGCTTTACCAACGTGTCATTGCCTAGGGAATTATAAAACACGCGACACTCGGTGAATCATCTATAATCCAAATGTATTAATAACTCCCACTTTTGTCAGCTCCGTGAAAAGGGAGGCCTCGGGTTCGAACCCCGTACCGAGAAAAATAAATAAATAAAAAATAAAATGTCTTTATTTCAGGCAAAAGGACCCATAGTACAAACAAACAAATCATATCAGTTTGAGTGGTAGAGCCACGCTGTAAACACTTTTGTCTACAGCATGTATAGGCCGGCTCGTCCGGGTCATTACCACTGTCTCACAGAAAACCGACGTAAAGTAGCAGCTTGCTGCTGCGTTTCGTATGGTGAGTGAGATATCCGGAGGCCCAAACCCCCTCCCTTTAATTATCCCTTTCCTCTAAGGTCGGCACCGCACCCATGATTATTTTGGTATTGTGGGCGTACATGGGCGGTGGAGATCACTTACCATCAGGTGACCAACTTGTTCGTTTGCCGGCTCATGCCATAAAAAAATTTCATACAAAAGTAATAAAATAATATAAAATAAAACAAAATCACGATTTCAGTACAACAATATAAACATTTTAATATTAAACATCTACTTCAGATTCCTGTACCTGTGCATTGCGAGCCAGAACCTGTACATCGGACTGTACAGATTATCACACATACTCCGGAAAATGCCAATTTTGGAGTTTCTCAGCTCATTTCAAAAAGACGCTATCCGCGATCTTATTATAGCGAAGAAGTCTGGAACCCCAAACATACTTGACGCGCTATGTTTGTGTTATGACAGCCTCTGTGGCGCAGCGGGCGAGTAGCCGGCTGCGAAGCGAGAGGCTGTGGGTTCGATTCTCACACCGAGACAGATGTTTGTGTGATCCACAAATATTTGATTCTGGTC
Organism: Mimas tiliae; assembly: GCA_905332985.1. Lineage (NCBI taxonomy): Eukaryota > Metazoa > Arthropoda > Insecta > Lepidoptera > Sphingidae > Mimas > Mimas tiliae. The sequence continues at coordinate 3,969,165 of HG995249.1, forward strand.
TGGGTGTTGTGGGACCACAAGTCCCTCGTAGTTCCTGATACCCACGACACAGGTTAACCTAGTGTGGGGTCAGGACTATGTGTGTGACTGTTGGGTGTATTTATTTATTTATTATCCGCAAATATTTATTTCTAGTTCAGTGTTGTGTCACCGAAAATATCTCGTAGTTCATGATACCTCGATAGATAATCATATCTTACTGTCAGGTCAGGGCTATGTGTGTGACTGTTGGGTGTTATTTATTTATTATTATTAAGAATTCATTACTGTTACAAAAATAACTATATAAGACAGGAATAAACCTCTAGTTAAGTGACCAGTTTAAAATAATACCTTTGGATCGTAATGAATAAGCGATTTAACTCCGATAACCTACACTACCATTAAAATAATTTATGTATTATTTTATTATATTGAATATCCGTGTAAGAATTGCAGTTAACTTCAAGTGTTAATTGTTATAATCGTTTTGTAGTAAAATATTTTATGGTTATATTATTTATGGATGATATTCAAGATCGGGTGACACTCCACCCGATCTTAAGCTTGCGCAGACTCTGGTGCTACGCCAGGATAAAGCCAAGCAGAAATTGACTGTCTCGTTGGTGGCTGCCTCCTGTGCTGAAGTCTCAGGTCGATCCCCGGGTCTTATCCGAGTTCGGTGTCAATTATTTTCCAGTACGATGCTTCATAGACGATTTTTTCCAAGTGGTAATCGATCATTATTACCCTTGGTCAAAAATCACTTACATTACAATGTTGCCATACACTGTTCTTCATCGTCAATGATTATTGCAAAAATCCACACGACTTTTATACAATAAACACAACTTAAAACTAGTTTATGAATTAAAATAGGAAATCAACCATACTGTCAGTATATCAAAAACTCGGTACCGGCTGATATCAAATCGGAAGTCTTCGGATGTCTCGATATAGAATAGAATACGAATAGAAAAAGACTGCCTCGATGGTGCAGTTGTAATGCGTACGCGTTACGACAGGCTGACGCTGAGGTCTCGGGTTCGATCCCCGGGTCGGGTAAAAGTGATATTGGGTTTTTCTGTTACGAAATCTTCAGAATCAGTCCGGAGTCTGGAATTTGTGCCCGATATGGCGATAGGCTCGCCCTTTATCACATCATGGGACAAAGATATGCTCGGCGAAATGTGGGTGTACTGGTTACGCCTCTGCCTGCCCCTTCGACGAATACAGGCGTGAGTGCGTATTTATAAAAATCTGGTATTCCTTTTTATTCGCCGGAATGATCCACTATGGCGAGGTTTGCACTGTGTGAATGTTGGTAAGTATCCAATTGGATGTAAAAATACATCAAATACACTCCCACGGCCAAGTGCAATTGCCAAGTCCGATTTTTTTTATAGCTGAGGCCGCCTATCGTGCAAGTGGGTCATCTGGTGATATCCACCGCCTATAAACATTCACAATACCTGAAGAATCATGGATGCGTTGCCGATCTTAATGAAAAAGGATAAATAAGGGATTGGAAATGGGTTCACCTAGCTAATTATAGTGATGCCATATACACATAGTTATAAATAAATCGTCCTTCTTTCTTTTTTAAGATGTACATAATTTTATGAAGATTATAATTTCATGAATAAATAAAATTTTCAAATATCCGTATCAAATAAAATGTTGCGACACTGTCCGGTGTCCCTATATCGTTTGTACGTATAAATATTTTATGCAAAATTAAAGCATCGATTTAGCCGATGAATAGCCTTGCTCGAATTTTATTACCCAGCACGGGCTGGCCGGGGCCGGTGGATGGCAGTGTGACCAGCTAAAAATTAGAGATCCTGCTATAATTTCGCTAGAAAACTGCCAGATCCTGACAAAATATTTCTAGAAGTCTAATAACACCACAAAATCTCTAATTTGTTCCTTCCAGGTTGACAATGCAGCTATGGTTATTCTGGTACTATTTTTTGTCTGCGGCTCCGGCCGCATGGTTAAAAAACCTAATCCAGACCATGCTCTAACTGTGTGCCAAATTTCATGGAAATTCATTCACCCATTACGGTGAGTTTGTTTCAAACATCCAAACTCACAAACACAATCTCATAAACATCAAAACTTTCAGATGTAAAGTAATATAAAGTATGGTAGTAGGATGTTCGTAGGCGATGGACCTACCATTAAATGAATGAATTAAAATAACGAACCAATACTGCCAAAATGGCAGGAAATTGCGAACTATGGTCACGCTGGCGGACGGTTAACTTTGCAATACCAAAAGCGGCTTACTGCGAGGTAAAGCTGAAATATTGTTCAAATCTAAATAACTCGTTACGATAAATGGACTTATCGATATATTTACGACATCAAAAATTCACAATTCAACCACAATCTACCGATTTCAATTGACAAACTGCTCCGCGCCTGGTCCGCGCCGCCATGTCTCCGCTTTAATTAGACTCTGCGTTAGAATAAGCTATTGTAAAAAAAACACCTGTTATAATAAATTCGAGAATAACCATACAATAGCGTAAAAAAGCAGGTGTATACGTTTTCGACTCCGCACCTTGTGTTTTTTTAAAAAACGTCCGTTAAAATGCCCGTTTTTAAGGTATTACAAAATTTTAATTTAAATTTGGAACCGTGAAGATGGCGGTGATGACGTATCTATTAATTCGATTGGACAGTTCGTATGCGCGGTGCCGATGCAATGAATCGCTTTTTTCCGACTGGTTTCTATTTACGAATACTTTTTTATCTCTGCAGATAAATGTGAGGCAGATTGTGTGCTAATTGCCAGCATCTCGATAAGGTAATTTGAAAACATTAAAAGTTTCTAGAGACTGTAAAATTCCCCATGCCTTCCGAATAATAATGTGATCAAATTGACACAGGACTTTTAGAAAATACGTTAAATTCTTTACCTTTGAAAGTCAAATGTTAATCGAATATTTGAATAGAATTAATCTTTTTGAATAGAATTAAAAGTTTTAACTGTTTCCTTTTAATTCCCGTAAATACTATGGAACACTAACGAGCCTTTTTGTTTTATGTATGTGTTATTTAGGTTTTTGTTTCTTTCTGCCTGGCGTTATCCCGGTTCAATGCCAAGGTCCGGCTTCCTGTCATGATTTTACGATGGATTTGGTATTATGTGGGGCGACCCGCCATCTGACCCCCCACAACCCACAAGGTTCGCCATTGCCTCGTCCGTAAATCAGCAGAGTGTACGACATGTAAGTGAGGTTGGCTTTGGGCCTAAGATATTGATGGCCCATTTAAACTCCATTATTGAGAATTATATTTAACAAAAATAAAACTTAATTGAATATGAATAAATTGTGATATACTAAAGTCAGAATTCACAAATAAATAACAATATTAATTAGGCACCAGAGGGTGGTAAAGTTCGTACATCAACGAAGAAACTCTACCATTATACGTACAATTATTGCAAAGTCATTTCTCGCTTTATGCGAAAACAATTTATTAACCCGTGACCGATGTCCAGGGCTGGCCGTAAATACGATGACCCATGACCCAGCGGCTGTAAACTTAGAGAAGCGACAACTCTCATGTTTCACAACCCTGTTGTTTAGACCGTGCGTATGTGAATAATGCTGTAGCTTGTGCCGTTGGTTACTGTCAGCCACGGAAGGGTTAACACAGTTTAATAATATAACTTTTGTTCCTACTAATATTATAAATGTGAAAGTTTGTATGTTAGTGTGTTTGTGAATTTGGATGTTTGTTAGTCAATAACGCCTTAACAGCTAACAGATTTGAATGAAATTTGGCATATAGGTTGATCATGACCCTGGACTGGGACATAGGGTTTTATCCTGGAAAAGGACATTTAAGCAGAGCCATGAACAAAAGGTAGTGACTCCATCGTTGACTATGTATCTACAGTGAGATGTCATTGCATGCAAAAATATGTATGAAATTGATACGATTTCAATACAATCTGCTAGGAGGCGCTGTACATGTCTGTATTTTGTAAATATTGAGACGTAACAGCTTTCAAAAATCTTACACAAGAACATCAGTACTCAGTCTAATCGCATAAAACAGTATTTTTACTAACTGAGCCCTTAGTGCGCAATTCTACCGGACTACAGATATCTGCGTGCAAACGATGATGTCGACTGCACGCATGCAGTACGTCTAAGAGTAACCATCTGCCGTATCCTTTCATTCCAATACATTTATGGAAGGGTAATTTGTGAGCAAATTGCAAGGCTTGTTAGAATAAATTCCTATAGGAAAAAATACCTTAACATTTTAATTTCTTTAGAGATTTAAATATGTTTATTTAGGTACTGTCTTATATTGGAAAAACAAAATTTAAATCGATGAATGTCATAAAAAATTGAACCTAGTGCTTATGTTTTATTTATCGATTATTGGCAAGACAACTTTTGGAGGGAAAAAAATTAATACCTGAGAGGCAATACAAAACTCCTTTAAAGAGTTTGTTGCCTTCCGTCTAGCGGATTTTATAACTTATTGTTTGTATCTAGACTTTTAGTAGACTGTAATAAAAAGGTTTTATTTTTATTTTATTATTACCATGGCTCATTCCTAACTTTTGCTGCCGATTATACCCATAAATGTAATCAAACACGATTGTGAAATGAGAATTAGTGAAACTAGCAAACAAAGTCTATGCAGTGCTTACAACGCTCTGAGTACAATCCATAATCCTTCGAACACTTATTATTCGTAATTAATATTTCGACATTGATATATTGCTAATTGTCTGTATATAAGGAGATTCTATTTATGTATGACTTGTGATTTATTGTTACAGTACATTTGCGTGGACTTTATTAGTGCGTTCACACTTCCGTGACATTTCGCCGCACCAAGAGGCGTGACTGTGACAAACACACGTGACAAACTCTCAAGGATAGACGGTTGTCAAATTTTTACAACTAACGCCAAGTTTCTGAAAGACTGATACCCAGTTTCTGAAAGGCTGATCAAATCAACATTCAACTAACAGAACTTTGAGTTGACATCGCTGACAAATCAATTCGAGTTACTGAAACATTGATTAGTATAAAATTAATAATATTTTATGGCTCTTTAGTACTATTTTACATACGAATTCTCATATTAATTTGAAAGATATGTTAGCTAACATGTGTGTCAAATCAAAGGTGTTGATCACGCTTTGGCACGGTATAATTAACTAATCAACAATCAATTTTCAAGGGTAGGGGTAAGGGTAGGTGGAAGAAGAAGACTCAATTGAAAATACGCTACAAATACAATATTCAATACAAATATGTAAAAATTCCTCACTGATTACGAAACTCAGTTGCCACTAAGCCGAAAGGCACTACTTAATTATAAAACTAATACTATATACATACATACGCACTCACGCCTGTAATCCCCGAAGGCAGTGGTGTAACCAATACACCCACATTTCGCCGAGCGTATCTCCGTCCCATAATGTGATAGGGAGCGAGCCTATCGCCATACCGGGCACAAATTCCAGACTCCGGGCTGATACTGGGGTATTTCGTAATAGAAAAACCCAATACCACTTGAACCCGACCCGGGGATCGAACGCGATACCTCAGCATGAGCCTCAATCGTAACGCGTACGCATACGTACACAACTGCGCCACCGAGGCAGTCAAATGAATTCTCATGTCAAGTCAAAATTGAGTTGCTAGAAGCGTGGTCAACACCTTTGATTTAACACACATGTTTGTTAAAATAGCTTTAAAATTAATATGAAAAATCGTATGTCAAACGCTTTTAGAGAGACACTGATGGTACTGGACTAAGCTCGTCCCCCCAAGACATCAGTTGTTAAGTCTCTTTATGCCCAGTAATTTCACTAGCTTCAATGTCCTTCAAACCAAGATATAACAGTGCTTACATACTGCCGATTGACGGTAGAAATAGATAAAGCGATGATACCAACCCAGATGGCCTCTCGCAAACGAAGGACCTATCACCTTGTCTTATGCGTGAATGAATGAATTGCCTAGAATTTGTGCTCGGTATAGCGATAGGCTTATCACACCATGGGACGGAAATAAGCTCGACGAATCGTGAGTGCACTATCTGTACCGCTGGGTACCCCATCGCGAATAAAAATGCGAGCTCATTTATATATTAAGTAGGTATGTATTAATATAATTATATTTGTTTACTTTTTAATTTTGAAAAACTAAGCATAAATATTGTAATTTTTAATAGTCATGTAAGGCTGTTCATACACTATCGATGGTCGCACTATGTGGTTTAAGATCATTTATTTTCTTTCAAATAATTACTATAATTCATTTAAATGAGAAACAAGATACATTACAATCAATATGCTAGGCACTACGCGCAGTTACACCAAACTATTACAATACAATAACAAAAACCACTATCACCACCATTTTATAAAAATGCAATACCTATTGAAGGCTGTGCCGCGGTGGGCGCCTTGTTTCACCAGCGCTGCGTGTTTTTACCACGCCACTTGGACACACGTCGCGCTCTGCGGTTTTTTGTCGCGCGCTTATGACCCGGTCGGGCGGGTGTGCGCAACCCTTATAGCAGGAACCGCTTTTTACAACAAATCGCCAATTACGTGTCGAGCCGTACGAAATTCATTGAATGATTTCGCGTTTTTGAGTTGAATGGACAATTATGTATGGTGTGGTTTTACCTTATACCTAATAGGTTATTATAGGTTCATTGCATCGGTCTGAGACTTACGATGAAATCTTAACTACTCGCTATTTATGTATTATAATGCGTATTTACTATGAGCTACGGCTGTCATAGATCTACTAAGCTAACTATGAACTGAGCGTCGCTGTCGTCTCTCAGTATTGCCATTTTACACGCACTCACTCACGCCTGTAATCCCCGAAGGGTTAGGCCGAGATGTAACGAGTACACCCTCATTTCGCCGAGCGTATCTCCGTCCTACGATGTGATAGGGGGCAAGCCTATCGCCATACCGGGCACAAATTCCAGACTCCGGGCTGATATTGAGAATTTCGTAATAGAAAAACTCAATACCACTTTACCCGACCCGGGGATCGAACCCGAGACCTCAGCGTTAGCCTTAATCGTAACGCATACGCATTACAACTGCGCCACGGAGGCAGTCAATGCCATTTTACAAATAATCATTTATCATGAGGGATATTTCAGCTGTTGTGACACACATGTTTCACATTAGGTAATTCTTTTATTTTCAGCCTAATTCGAGAAGTTATAAAAATTACTTCGCAATCCATCAAGCCGAAGACCGTAGCAAATGGAGAAAAACCATTGCTAGAATCCTTGCACGGAGTCATGATCCTCAACAATGAGGGAACGATATAGACGATAACGACGATATTCATCATCATCATCAGCCACAAGACGTCCACTGCTGAACATAAGGCCTTCCAGGCCGACCTGTTCCAGGCCGGCATCCATCGGCTTCCTGCAACCCTTATCAGGTTGTCGGTCCATCTTGTAGGTGGACGTCCGCTGTTGCGCTTGCCCGAATGTGGCCTCCATTCGAGAACTTTTCTGCCCCATCGGCTATCAGTTCTGCGAGCTATGCGGCCTGCCCACTGCCACTTCAACATGCTAATCCGCAGAGTTTTGATTGCAGTTGATTAATTGCTTAATCTTAATTACTGCGATTTGATTGTTTCAAATGAGCTATAAAGCCCAATTGTATGGACATTCACACGTTCAATTGTATGCAGATGCGTTCATATTGTAAATACTCGTCATGCAAAGTTACACCCTCTTTTAAGCCTCCCGCCTCATAAAACTAGGATTGTGAAGTAAATGTTTGAGTGGTTGAGGCACGCTGAAGGCAGTTTTGTCTACAGCATGAATGAGTCGGATTGACCGAGTTGTTACCACTGCCTCATAGAAATCAAACGTAAAATAGCTTTTTGCTTTATGGTGAATGAGATATCCAGGGGCCCAAATGCCCCTCGAACCCTAAATTATCCCTTACCTCCTATATTTCAAGGTGGTAGGTCCCTCGTATGCGAGAGGCCGGCTTGGTTGGTAGCACCGTTTTGTCTATTTCTGCCGCCAAGCAACAGTGTATGAGCACTGTTGTGGTCCGGTTTGAAAGACATTGAAGCCAGTGAAATTACTGGGCATTATGAGACTTAACAGTTTATGTCTCGGGGTGACGAGCGCAGTCCAGTGTCATGCAGTGCTTTGTTATTTAAAGTTCTGTGTGGCGTTGCTTCTGTTTATGAGCAGGCGTGACGCTTACCATCAGGCGAGCGACTTGTTGGTCTTGTCAAAGTACTTTTTACATTGTCTAATCTTCTTCTTCCACCGGCCCTTATCCCACTCGCAGTAGGGTCGGCGCAACATGCTTTTAACACGTTGAAAGATTTGGCTTGTTGTTTTTCCGACAGGCCGCCTGCCTGACGACAACCCCTCCGGGGAGAAAACACCCAGACCCGAAACAAATATTTGTGAAACACCCCATCATTTGTCGGAACATTGTGCACATTGAACATTGTACAAAAACATTGTGCCGGAATCGAACCCGCCGTGGGTTCTCTCGCCTCACAGCCGGCTACTCCCCTACTGCGCTACGATAGCTGTAAACCACACGTAAGTACTGCATTAAAGTAATAAATGAATTTATATCATCATACTTTTTAGAGTCGGTTAAACATGTGTGAAAAATGTGACCAAAAGATCTTAAGCATTCAAGGTCGTGCCGCTTGGTAACTGACGCAATCGGTTCAACGACCTCCCAAATGACGCTCAGAAGCAAATTAATATCGTTCTAATTAATTAACACAGCGTCGCGTCGGTTTCCCATGGAGATGCGCTCGTTTTTTTTATGTCACTGTATTTTTAAATGATGGTTTGCCTCAATTATTTATGAATTTTTACGAGTGGTAGAGCCACGCTGTAGACAGTGTTGTCTACAGCATGAATGGGCCGGCTCGTCCGGGTCATTACCACTGTCTCACAGGAAACCGACGTAAAGTAGCAGCGTGCTGTTGCGTTTGCGGCTGGTTTCGAACCTGTGACTTTCCCCGCTGAGCTATCGCTGTTTAAAGTCGGATTGCTACTTTATCATTTTAAATGTGATAGAACCACGAACAAAACCTGATGGGAAGGCGGATCCTGGCACAGGCCAAAGACACATGTATGATGTATCTATGCTCAGGCAGAAAGAAAGTATACCCTGATACTCCCGGTGCTGCACTACTTGGTGTCATTAAAAACGTACCACTGTCAATCCTGGCTTACAGAAGGTAATTTGGTACGAGTACATACATGTCTAGGAATCCGTAGTACATACTAGAATAGGTCTATCTCATAGAAAACTTTTTTTGTCGTATTTGTTACCTTCGTATTTTTTTATGACAAGTTCATTATTAACCGTTAAAACCTGACATTTTTAAGACCGGCCGGACCCCTGACATTCCAGGGCAAATCTTGACGTCTGGTAACCCTGCATACAATAGACTAAGTTTTAATGTTCATTCTAATTCCAATACTCACATAAAGTTATATTTAATGAATACATTGAACACGATTTATATGAAATATCCCTCGAAACGGAACGTAAAACGCCTACGAAAGTTAAAATTACAATAATAATCTATGAATGCGTCGCTAATGACGATTTAAATTGTGAATCTTTGGACAACATAATTGTACTGCTTCAAACATAGGCGGCTATAGATCTGCGCACGAACGAAATAATACTAGCCCTGTAAACAAGACCCACTGCTGGACACGGGCCTCCTCTACTGAATGAGAGGGTTTAGGCCTTAGTCCACCACGCTGCCCTAATGCGAGTTGGCAGACTGCGCACACCTTCGAAATTCTTATGGATAACTTCTCAGGTACGCAGGTTTCCTCACGATGTTTCCTTCACTGTTAAAGCAACCGATAAAAAACAATGAAATCGTTTTGCGGACGCGGCCTAAGACGGCATTTATAAACGCGTGTAAATGTAATAAACAAGCAACATTTTATACTTACCATCTCATAGATATTTAAATAATCGGATTATATCCATAAAATATACAGTAGCAGTATGATAGTTGGCCCATGAAGGCTCGGTTAGCGGCGTGTCATGCCCGGCCGGGCCATAGTGTTGGGTAGGGCACGATTTTTAAATGAATTTGTAAGAGTAGCCTCTTTTTTGTACTGAGCTTATGCAACCCACTTCAAATGAGGCGAGGCGTCTTGAAGCTCATTCGCTCGTTCGCACTCTTTCACGCATGCAGCCCGCTTCATGGGAATAGTAACAACTAATATTCACTTCTTCTCGCGACATAAAATTTGAAGTTTTGACTTTATCTATTTCTGCTGCCAAGCAACAGTGTGAAAGCAATGTTGTGTTTCGGTTTGAAGGACATTGAAGCCAGTGAAATTACTGGGCATTAAGAGACTTAATATTTTATGTCTCGAAGTGAGAAGCGCAGTCCAATGCCATGCAGTGTTTTGTAATTCAAAGTTCTGTGTGGTATTGCTTCTGTTTATGAGCAGGCGTGCGCCCTGCTAGTTTCGTCACTCAAGCTAATAAAAAAAGTAGTAAGTACCTACATGTAAAAAAATTGAGCCCCTTTTACATTGTTTCGGCATGTACGGGATAAATGTAATGCCTCTTGTGAGTCCTACTCAACACTATGCACGGCTATATGCTACCATCCTAAATCTAAGGCAATAAATCGAAATGACCGTATGCTGTGCGGCCTCCGACTTTTACGACTCTTAAATATGTCCAACAGAATGTTTATAGACGACAATCCATAAAATGTAAATCCTTCGTTTGTGTGAGATAATTCTATCGGATTTTTCTAACATTCATTGTTATTTTACACAACGTGCAATATTTCTTTCACGTCTTTTTCTTTCTTTATATACACTTAGTAATAGTTCTACTTATTAACATAAATAGGGGTTTTTCAAACACCAGGGTTCTTCCTGGGCGTACGCGGTACGACTGCTGTGCTGAGGTCTAGGGTTTGATCTTCGGGTGGGGTAAAAGTGATATTGGGTTTTTCTATGTCGATATGCTCAGTATCAGCCCGGAGTCTAGCATTGTTCCCGGTATGGCGACAGGTAGTATGTATTACATCATGGGACGGAGAATAAGGTCGACGAAATGTGGGTGTACTGGTTGTAGTCAAGAGTTGGAGTTAGCCAGAGAGGTACACCTCTGCCCACCCCTTCGGGGATTACAGGCGTGAGTGCGTATGTATGTATGTATGTATTGTACCTTCTGTGTTTAAGAACAATAAAGGACAATTTAAAATCTCTAGTTAGAATATATTCTAACTTCTTGTCTTCTTGCATTTCGTAATAGAAAAACCCAATATAACTTTTACCGGACCTGGGGATTGAACCCGAGACCTTATCGTCAGCCTCACGTAACGCGTACGCATTACAACCGCGCCATCGAAGCTGAAGGTACTTAACATTTAAATAGCCAACAAAAGTAAATTTATGATGTACATTAATTTCACTATTTCTAAAATTCTATTTAATTCCATATGCAAATCAAATAATATATTTTTATATTGCATGCTATTAATTAATCTGTGTTTATATTCAGTAATTGAAACGAATTCTCAAGAAAGCCATGTTGTGTTTATACAAACATAATTTAATCAGTTTCAAAACGCTTTTACGATGGCGTTCATAAAATCATTATTCATAAGCATAAAGTCGTTAGTTGTCGATAAAACGCGGCGTTCTTTAGTAGTTTTGTATTAATGGGAACATTATATTTTTATATTAGGGTGCCCGCGACTTCTGTTAAAGGCAGATTTCCAAAGGTCGCGTCACAAGTGACAGAGACACCATATCTGCGCGTATGTAAATCTGCGAGATACTAACGCACGGCCGGCGTCACTGTCAAGCTGTTTAGTGGGGTATTGACTGACGAGAGCGTCGCTGACGTAATCGTCTGACGGTTGAACGCTTTCATTGGAAATCAGGCTTTTTCCCGACTTAAAAAAAGGAGGAGGTTCTCAATTCGACTGTTTTTTTTAATGTTTGTTACCTCAGAACTTTCGACAGGGTGAACCGATTTTGATGATTCTTTTTTATTTGAAAGCTGGTGCTTCCCGTGTGGTCCTATTTCAATTTGGTTAAGATCTGACGACGGAAACCGGAGTAAAAAAATAAAACTCCTCAACGGACAACAGTACACTTGTCGCGATTGTGTTATTGTATTTACATGCTATTGCTGTAACTACCACAAAAAATTGAAAAATAAAATAACGTTATTTTTTATCAGCAAAGATTACACTGGACCTGATGTTAAGTACAGTGTAGTCTTAATATCATGTTGACCATCAGGAGATATTGCGTTCGAAGACGGCAGAATTATGCCCACCAAAATGTTTTCTAATTATAATCGGCGGTTTTGTAAAATATATAAAGATTGCAAAAGTGCATAACTTTGATCATAGTACTGGACAATCAACTAGTAATTCAAGAAATTGGACAAAGCCATTTGATGAATGGCTATTTAAAGATTCGAATCCAAAAAAATATTTACTTATATCTAAAGAATTTTAGTCTAATTTTTTAATAACGCAGATACGGTTTAACAATCTAATTATGAATTGGTTAATAGCCCAAGAAACCATAACTTTTCACATATTTCGGTATTAAACCGTATTTTATTTTAATCTGGTGCGAGAAAAAATACGAGAGCTGTGGCCTGCGGCGCGCAACATTTTTGGTAATTTAAACGTAATAAAATCTATATTGCCCTGTAACAGTGCATAATTTGGAGCTTAATTATTTCGCACATTTTAGGCTGATGTCGGTGGTTACCATTTGTGTTTCGGGTGTAAACCTGCTCGGTTTATTATAACGTAGTTAGATCACCTTGAGCTTGAATAACAACTTAATACATAAAGTTAAGTATACATGAATCATTGGGTGTTCTTCTTTTAGACTAGTTAAAATATGACTCTATATTTGTGACATTCTGACTTACCGAAACTCCGAGATCAGGTCTGATTTGTATCAGTGACAGCATACAAAGAAACAAGTGCAGGCGCCCGTAAAATGTTACAACCTAATGTCACAACACTTCGTTCTGAGAATTAACATTAGACAGTACCGCAAGCCAAATCCCTCACTACCTCCGAACCCCCATTTATATCCATATAGCTCGGATACCACTCCACTTTTCAGGTATTATGAGTGTTCCTAGATCAATGAGATTGTTTACCATTGCGTCGTCTGATATAAAAAATACACCATTTTTTTTTATTGCATAGGCCGGCAAACGAGCCAGTAGGTCACATGATGGTAAGTGATCTCCACCGTCCATGTACGCCCACAATACTAGAAGAATCATGGGCGCGTTGCCGACCATAGAGGAAAGAGGTTAATGGATTGGGAAGGGGAGGGGGATTTGAGCCTCCGGATATCTCACTCACCGTACGAAACGCAGCAGCAAGCTGCGACTTTACGCCAGTTTTCTGTGAGACAGTGGTAATGACCTGGACGAGCCGGCCCATTCATGCTGTAGGCAAAACTGTCTATAGCTTGGATCTACCACTAAACGTTCAAATGCAACAAAAACTCCATATTTAATTTAACCATTACAATAATCATTTTACTCCAGGTCAAAATCACAAAATTCTACACTTAATTGATCATAAAATGATAATAAAACAGCATGACCGAAGTCTTAAGTCTCTCCAATAAAGCAGAACAGATAATTAAACTTTGTTACCGAGCTACGGTAATATTATTAAGTCAATTATGTACTTGTATTATTATTGACTTAATGACAATAAATTGGTATTACAGATTAAATTGTAAATAGTGTATGAAAACATAATTGCTAAATATTTTAAGGTTTATTAGTACAATTACAAAAATACCACTTGCTAGTCCTGGATTTATTATAAGTTTATTTATTATTCTGGGTACCTAAATAGTCATGTTTTGGCCTTGAATAATAATAACTTAGACACGTGTACATTTTTTATACAAAAGAAAGTACAATCGATTAAACAGATATTAATTAATTACTTATCGTACCGAGATAATATTGTATTAACCAAATAAATATACATATTATTAGCGGATATTGACCATATTTGAATAGGAAACTAAATTGCAATAGAGTAATACTCGTAACTGATGAATGATTGCATTTTAATTGCGCTTAATAATAATAATAATAAGTCTTTATTTTCGGACAACAAAAATCCATTGTGTTAGTAGTACAAACAATTACTTAAAAACTAATGTTAGTGACAATAGCATATATTTAGACCACCCAACTCAAGGAAGTAAATTCCAATGCATTTGTTGCAAAATCTGTACATGTCTAACAATCCAATGTAAATACGACAAAATCTCAAGCAAATCAGTGCCCAAATGATTTTTTGCAATTAGTCCATATTTTCCAGATATAAGGAAAGATACGAAATCATCGTAAAATTGACAGAAGTCAGACTATCTAATGGTACCTACCATTAGGTAACACTAGGTGGTATCTCTCATTGCAAAAATTTTTTTGAAGGATTTTGACGCAGCTTTAAAGAAATCTAAAATAAATGAATTACGCAGACTAATACTAACGTTTCACCTTAAGTGCCTGATGAGACTCGAAAAGCCAAACATTGTTTGCAAATTCATACACAATCACAAAAAAACGAAGATTACCAAGGCGTATTTCTACGTATGACTTTAGTTTTCGACGCAACCAAATGTTGGTGACCGGAGCAAAACTATGCAGAGAAAGGGGTTGGTATTTCTACCTGCGCAATTTATGTGATCTCCGCACCTGTGCCCTGAGGCCCTTTGGCTTGGTGAAATGTCATTAAAACAGGCACACTGTTACCAACGCACATTTGGCGGTTGGTTGGCTCGATACTAATATTTTAAGGCATTTTATTAAAAAGTTACAGCGGTAAAGGTGAATTATAATTGACAGTTGCTGAATAAGAGCATTACAGCATTTACTACATGATAAATTGTCGTGTGGGTTGGTACCCCCGTTTTTTTCTGCCGCAAAACAGCAGTGAGTAAGCACTGTTGTGTTTCAGTTTGAAGGACATTGAGGCCAGTGAAATAACTGGGTATTATGATACTTAACATTTTATGTCTCGGGGTGACGAGAGCAGCTCAGTTCATGCAGTGCTCCAGATTCAAGGTTATTTGTGGTGTTACTTCTCTTTAAGTGCAGACGTGGCATAATAATAATAGTAATTGTAAACTAGTTTTGAAAATAGCAACGCTGGAGGTCCTCCCGTCCTTCTCTAGCGAAACAGCATTCAGAACCGGAGTTTTTACGGTTACGGATCTAAATAATGTATAACATTTTATACATACGCACTCATCTCTGTAATCCCCGAAGGCGAAGGCAGAGGTGTAACCAGTACACCCACATTTCGCCGAGTGTATCTCCGTCCCATAAAGTGATAGGGGGTGAGCCTATCGTCATACCGGGCACAATTTCAGATGTAATAGAAAACCCATATCACTTTTACCCGACCCGGGGATCGAACCTGAGACCTCAGTCGTAACGTGTCGCATTACAACTGCGCCATCGAAGCAGTCATAACATTAAGTCTCATAACATTGTAAGGATTCAATAAATATTTTAAAATTTAATATCATTAATTTGTCAAATTTCTAGCTTTGTCAGTTTATCTTAAGATCAAGGTTTTTTTATAAACCACATTAGCTCTGAATTTGGGTTCCTGTCTAAGCAACTCTTAAACACGTGATAAACCTTACATGATATAATGAAATAAAATAAATTAATGACACAAACTTGTAAACCCGCAGCAGTACATTATGATCATGGAGTTGTTTGAATTACAACAGCAACTAATGTACCCAGATACGAATAGTGCAATTATGTTAAAATATGTAAACCATAAGTAGAAGCTCATCGTGTTAACGTGTGTTATTTATATTTCTTATCGGATATCTACAGGGCTGACTGGGATCGTAAAACCAGGAGGCCAATTCTCGTATTAAACTGACACTGCGAAATAATTTTAACCGAACTGAGATTAGATTTTGATTTGACTAAAAAATGGTATTCTGCTCCTCTTTAAATTTAGTCCGGTGTCAATATAATCTCATCTTGATGTAATTGTAGTCTCAATTTAGACACAATTTTGACGTTTATGTTAGCAGTATAACGTTTTGGCTTCAGTCAACTTTTATTCTACTTTCGATCTCATTACGATCTATGTTCACATTTGACGTTGATTATTGGTTTAAGAGAATACCATTTGCAACTTTCTTGATATTAAAACTAGACCGGAACGATATTTTGAACATTTTGAATTACAAGAATTGGCCCCCAGATAGAGAATCTGGATACCAGCGGTTCGACAGTGGTAATATAATTACGGATTTACATTTACACCGTGTTTAATACGCTAAACTTGTTCTGGGATTAAATCTATGTTGAGATATTTTATGGCGTCGACGAGTCTGAGGACGATGAAGGTAAACAACAATAGCTGATTATCGTCTTTAAGAGGACAGCTTTCATAACTTATTATAGGACTCTACATGTGATAGGAAAAATAGCTATAGCCTAGCAAGGAGTGGAATGTATGGACCAGATGGATATTTTAATAGCTTGAATAACAAAACCAGCATGTTCGTTTGCACAATGGCTGTCCATAAATAGAAATAACACCAAATAGAACTTTGCAAAACACTGCATGACACCGGACTGCGCTCGTCACCCATATACATAAGATAAGATAAATCTCATAATGTTCAGTAATTTCACTGGCTTCAATGCCTAACACAACAGTGCTTACACACTGCTGCTTTGGCGGCAGAAATAGATAAATCTGTGGTATCAATCCAGTGGGCCTCTCGCACACAAAGGGCCTAACCACCTATTAAACTTTTTGTACTAATGTCTATTTTAAATGTCGCCTACTTTAACAATAACGGGGAACATAGGAAGGAAACCTATATACCTGAGGAACATAAAAAATAATTTCAACGATAGGTATTTGAAATCTACTTTCATTAAGCCAGCTTGTCAAATGAGCCTTAGAACTGCTCTAATTAATAGAACAGGCCCGTATCTAGCAGTGGGAAAGTATAATACAGGGCTGATCAAAATATTAGAGTACAGCTGTTTCAGAGGATTGGAGATTAAAATACCTGATTGTACTATATTTATAACGTTTATTCAATAATAAAATTCTTCACAGTAGATCTAATATGATCTTGCGGTTGTGGTCTTCAAAATCCAGATGACATCATCTCCGCGATGACGTAGAGCAGATCTGTAAAATTACGATCATTTCATAAATATGTACATAACATATTAAATTAAATAAGATTGACAGCATGTTGTGCCGACCCTACTGCGAGTGGGATAAAGGCTGGTGGAAGAAGATATAGTATATACAATATGTAACAAAAACCCTGTTGGGCGTTTTAATATTAGATATCAGAATCGATATTCAAACGTAATGAAATATAAATACGAAAATGAGACTTTAAAAATAATCATTATACTTTAATTATTTTATTGTTTGTAAACCGTATTTCGATTGATTACCTCTGCAAGAGCGATGATTCGGAGCCAGAGGGAGAAAGCAAGTTATGGCGTCTATGTGCATCAAACGCGCCGCGCCAATACATCAGATCAGTCAGCTGTTCATCACTTTTCAGATGAAAATAACATTTTTTAAATATGTTCATTTTTCTAAGCTACCTGTGCAAGCATAATATCTCGCTTCTGTTTATCATATTTTTAAATTAACTATTTTTAGTAAGCTGTCTATATGTCGATCTTCACGACCTAGAAAGGACCAACAGGGTTTTTTTACTTATTGTTTAATACAATTACCTTATTACTAAGTCTGTCTATTCGTCTGTCTGTTCTAACTCCTATTTATGCTTTAAATGACACTGTTCAAATTGTGTCAAAACAAAGAAACATTTTGGTTACCAACTGAAAGGGTTTTCGATAGGTTTTTTATGTTTCCTTCGTTCAAATTGATAGCACTCACTCACGCCTGTAATCCCCGAAGTGGTAGACAGAAGTGTAACTAGTACACCAATATTTCGCCGAGCTTATTTCCGTCCCATGATGTGATAGGAGGCGAGCCTATCGCCATACCGAACACAATTCCAGGCTCCGAGCTGATACTTAGAATTCCGTGATAGAAAAACCCACTATCACTTTTACCGGACCCGCGGATCGAACCTGAGACTTCAGTACAGCAGTCGTACCGCGTACGCATTACACCTGTGCTACCGAGGCAGTTAATAGCTATAATTTCATATTTAAGTTTCTTACGCAATTGAACATCATACAGCTGAAGAACGTACCAACGATAAAAGGCACTTTAAGACTTGACTCCTGTCATTATATGTTACAGGAATAACTCAAATGACTTCTTACTTAATCAAAGATGCGATTACTTGCGATTAGAGCGCAATGAATCATTTTATCAAAGACAGCCAATAAATAATTCAATTATAAAATCAACGGCGATAGAGTCACTTTTCAACATTCGAGCTCGATCAATCAGTGGCTTACAAGATAAAAATATCGTAAATCAATTGCTTAGCTGTTAAATTATGACGCTTGTATCTCGTCATTTGTATATTGGTTGGTTTGCTTGGAATTAACATAGTTTAATAACGCAGGGATACGCCGACACATGTTAAGGACAGATAAAACTGGAAGGAAATAATTGGAAGATGTGAAGGAAATTTTAGGACAGACACGACTGGTTAAAAGTGATATAGGGTTTTCCGGTATTCCGAAGTCTGGAATTGTACCCGGTGTGGGACGGGACTATCACATTATGGGACAGAGATACGCTCGGCGAAATGTGGGTGTACTGGTTACACCTCTGCCTACCCCTTCGGGGATTACAGGCGTGAGTACGTATGTATCATTTAGCTTCCGTCAAAACTACCGCCAGTTTGGAATGCTGTTTCGCTAGAGAAGAACGGGCAAGACACTCTAACGTTGCTCTTTCTAATACTAGTTTATAATTATTATTAAATGTGTAAAGGCTTTACAATTCTACAATATTTTATAGAATAATTCAACTGGTTTCAATGTCTTTCAAACCGAAATACACTTACACACTCTTACTTGAAGAAATAGACAAAACAGTGGTACCAACCCAGAGGTCTTCTTGGATATGAGTGTCCTATCACTTCAATATTTCCATTGCATTGCTACTCGTTCACGTTTCTTCTAGTATTACGAGCATTCGTGGGCGGTGGAGATCACTTACCATCAGGTGGTGTACTTGTTTGTTTGCCAGCTTTCTTCTTCCACCTGCCCTTATCCCATTCTGCGCAATAGGCTTTCAGCACATGGTACAGAAGTTTGGCTTGTAGTTTTTATGCCGGCCTATGCTATAAAAAAATTACATGGAAGCCAACATCCCTTCTCTTCAACTCAAACCTTTAATTATCCCTTCCCTCTATGGTCGGGAAAACTTCCATGATTGTTCTGATATTGAGAGCGTTTATGGGCGGTGAAGTTCACTTACCACTTGACCTGCTTGCTCGTTTGCCAGCCTATAAAATATACTATTCAAAACATACATACATACACATTCCCCCCTGTAATCCCGAAGGGGTAGGCAGAAGTGTAAACAGTACACCCACATTTCGCCGAGCGTATATCCGTCCCATGATGTGATAGGTTATGAGCCTATCGCCATACCGGGCACAAATTCCAGACTCCGGGCTGATACTGAGCATTGCATAATAGAAAAACCCAATATCACTTTTACCCGACCCGGGGATCGAACCCGAGACCTCAGCGTCAGCCTCAGTCGTAACGCGTACGCATTACAACTGCGCCACCGAGGCAGTCCATTCAAAACGTTCTTATTATTCCATTGAAAATACCTTCAATTAGTCTAGTATATAAGTCGAAATTAGCAAGATTTTGCCCTATTACGTGCCATTCGTATTCTAAGCTTTAACGTTTTATTAGAATTAAGTACAATTGTGTAGGCAGCGGAACGCACTTACAGTTCCTTAGACGTCATTCTCATGGCTAGTGTTGTGTCGTTACTCGAATTTAGTCGATAAATAAGTCGGCAGTCTCATTAACTTTCGTAAAAGCGTGGGCAACCTCTACACACGTAACTGTACCCACATTTAGATAGCGCTGTTTATTGTGTTTTTGCTTTTAGGCTTTACTTAGACGGAAAGGCTTTCGTCTAAGTGTAATGAGCACTTAAATCGTAGAGTGTCCAACATGAAAAAATTAGAAAGTACCTTATTCTACAAAGGTGTGGCTGATGACTGATGACTATTTTATCGACAACATAATTTATGCTTCATATACAACGTGTTACAGTAAGGTGTCGTCAAATTTAAGCAACGTATAGTTTACGATAGAAGTATTTCACTCCTCGTAGAACCAAATCTTATTGTATTGCTAGGATATAAATAAAACATTTTCTCTTTTATCGAATGAGTAGCATGTCGATATTCGACTTGCAAATTTGGCCGACACCAAATGATAAACAGCTGAGCTTTTGTCTCACTCCAGCATGGTTATTCTTGCTCACGCACTTACTTATTTTCTAGTAATATTTTATGATCGATCCTATCAACGGTAATAAACGAGTGATTAAAATTGGCGTAAACTTTTAGGATATCTGGATTTTGATAAGATCCAGTACGTAAATATTCACTGTCAGGTGTATGTAACGACCCTTAAATATGACCACACCTTTCTGTAACACGTTGTATAAAAATTGGCTTATAGTTATTACGAGCAGCCGCCTGCCTGACGCTGGGGAGAAGGTCCAATTTTAGATGATACCCAACTAAAAAATACAAAAATCAATGAACCCATGTTTGTTCATCGCCTTAGATTTCAGACAAGCTAAGTGCCTAATGTCCTACGAGCGTAGCCCACTTTAGATAAAGCTCAATCGAGCCTGTGGAAACTTTGATTGCTGATTACAATAGCATTGTATATTGTTCTTGATAGTGGGAGACCTCGGGGTCCGTGTCCATCTGAGTAGGGCAGGAGTGTACTTAGGATTCTAGTTGGGGGGGCCGATGAATTAATAATTATATTGAGAAGATAGGCAATTATTTTGTATAGTGATTTATGTTTACGCGAATCAACCTACACCTCATCCTCTCCCGTGACCACGAAGACTGAAAAGCTTTCGAAATGTCGGGACTAAAATAAAATTAAACCGCGATAAAATCCTTATAAACTAGTTTTATTTCAATTCTTTTGTAGTTATAACATTAATTTCTGTATTGAGTTAGAGACGCGTAAAATTAATTGTTTAAACAATTATTTAATTATTTTTGAAATTGTTTTATCCCATTTTTATATTATATATTAGTGTATTCTTCTTCTATACGTTCTTGCATTATTCATTAGATTGAGATATAACTTTGCACAGTTATTGTTTGAACTTACGTGAATGATTCTGATAGAGAAATAAAAATTATAAAATAGAAATAAAAATATTATTAAATTTATATTTATTTCGTATATAGGATACAGTCCACTAGGATACCAATAAATCAGATGACACGCTGGTCACGGCCCTGGGGGACAACTATGCGGACGCTGCCCGTCTTGCCACGCAGGCGGTGGCGCAGGTTGTCGGCAGAATAGAGATGTTGGGGCTCAAGGTCGCGCTCGAGAAAACCGAGGCCATTTGTTTTCATGGTCCTCGGCGGGCGCCGCCGCATGGGTCCCACATACTCATCGGCGAGGCTCGAGTCGAGATCGGGCCACATATGAAGTACTTGGGGCTCGTACTCGACAGCCGCTGGAATTTCCGCGAGCATTTTAGACGTCTGGCTCCCCGGTTAATGGGCGCATCAGCCGCTTTAAAGCGGTTGCTGCCTAATATCGGGGGGCCGGGTGCAAGCAGCCGTCACTTGTATTTGGGTGTGGTGCGATCCATGGCCCTTTACGGGGCACCCGTATGGGTTGACGCCTTGACTGCATCCAACGTCGCCCTTCTGAGACGACCTCAGAGGGCGATGGCAGTTGGGGCGATCCGTGGCTATCGCACCATATCCCATGCGGCGGCTTGCGCGTTGGCGGGGTCCCCTCCATGGGATCTGGAGGCCGGAGTCCATGCGTCGATGTACGAGTGGCGCATGGAACTTCGGCTCCGAAGAGATCGACCCCACCCGGGGGAGATGCGATTGCGGAGATTCCACACTCAACAGTCCTTGCTTCAGGAGTGGAGGCAGCTGCTGGCCAATTCCTCGGCCGGCGTAAGGACTGTCGAGGCTGTTGGCCCAGTTCTGAATGATTGGGTCGACAGGCAGCACGGGTCACTGACCTTCCGGCTGGTGCAGGTCCTCTCGGGGCACGGTTGCTTCGGGAGGTACCTGTGCCGGATAGCCGGAAGAGAGCCGACACACCAGTGTCACCACTGCAGCTGCGACGAGGACACCGCGGCGCACACTCTGGAGGAGTGTTGTACAATAGCGTTCCCGCAGCCCCGACCGAACAAGCGTACCCGGAGGAACACCGTTGAGTTTTAGTCCGTGGGAGTCGGACATAACCGCCCCGACTGACCACGCGGTGGGGCGGTACCCATAAAGGGTTTCCCAACGTTAAAAAAAAAAAAAAAAAAAAAAAGGATACCAATAAATACACCTTATTGCACAAGCGGAGTACCGCTTTTATACAAATTAAAAACAAACATAAATAACATTATTATAATATTAATAATATTTATTTATTATTTATTTTAGAATGGAAGTAAAAATATCCACTAAAATATAATAAAAAATTACGCAAGTTAATTATTTTTAGGTAGCAGTGATAGCTCAGCGGGGAGTGGTACGGACTGTCGAGACGAAAGTCGCAGGTTCGAAACCAGCCTCAAGTGCATACGCCTCTGACTTTTCTAAGTTATGTGTATATTAATTGTTAAATATCACTTGCTTTAACGGTGAAGGAAAAACATCGTGAGGAAACCTGCATACCTGAGAAGTTCTTCATAAGAATTTCGAAGGTATGTGAAGTCTGCCAACCCACATTAGGCCAGTGTGGTAGACTAAGGCCTAACCCCTCTCATTCAGTAGAGGAGGGCCGTGCCCAGTAGTGGGACATATATAATAAAGGGCTAGTGAAAAAAAATTTTTTTTTTTTTATTAATAATGTAAATATTCACAGGCGTTATAGCCCCGATAAACGAGAACGGAAGTCAGCTAAGTAAGTTTTACGAGTGGTAGAGCCACGCTGTAGACAATTTTGCCTACAGCATGAATGGGCCGGGTCGTCCGGGTCGTTGCCGTGGTAACGATACGGACGAGCCGGCCCATTCCACTGTCTCACAGAAAACCGGCGTAAAGTAGCAGCTTGCTGCTGGGTTTTGTACGGTGAGTGAGATATCCGGAAGCCCAAATCCCCCTCCCCTTCCCAATTCCTTATTATCCCTTTCCTTTAAGGTTGGCAACGCGCCAATAATTCTTTTGTATTGTGGGCGTACATGGGCGGTGGAGATCGCTTACCATCAGATGACCCACTTGCTCGTTTGCCGGCCTATACTATAAAAAAAGCATATTCACTAAAATATCATTACGCAAGTTAATTATTTTTATTAATATTGTAAATATTCACAGGTGTCATAGCCCCGATGATCCTTCTCCTAAATCCGTCCCTGGTAAGTTAAAGTAGGTAACTTTTTGTTTTAGTGTTGCTGGGTGAATCTTGATAGCATAGGTTAACATGTGTTATGGCCTGTTCCACAATATGCTATTACATTCTACCCACTAGATAATGCAGCCAATTAAGAAAGTAGGAATTTAGTATACGCTTCTCTATGTATATTGATGTGATTTCTTTATAATTATCCAAAATATATTTTTATTTTTACTTAAATAATATAACAAGCAGTAATAGCTCAGCGGGGAGTGGTATGGACTGTCGAGACGAAAGTCGCAGGTTCGAAACCAGCCCCAAGTGCATACACCTCTGATTTTTCTAAGTTATGTGTCTATTAATTGTTAATTATCACTTGCTTTAACGGTGAAGGAAACATCGTGAGGAAACCTGCATACCTGAGAAGTTCTTCATAAGAATTTCAAAGGTGTGTGAAGTCTGCCAACCCGCATTAGGTTAGCGTGGTGGACTAAGGCCTAACCCCTCTCATTGAGAAGAGGCCGTGCCCAGCAGTGGGACCTATATAATACAGGGCTAGTATTATTATTAATGTTTACTTGGACATTGTGGAACAGACACTTAATGTAAATTAAATAGTTTTTACGGTTCTAGTAAAATTTACTACTAGTATATATTTTTCCTTATGTTTATATTATTATAATAGGTACTTAGAGAAACCTTAATTAACCAAATTTTCTTTCTTTCTTTATGGAATAGGAGTAGTTCACATGATAGTAAGTCCCCACAGCCCATTAATTCCCATAATACCATAAGAATCATTGACGCATTACCGACCTTAAATTAAAGGGGTAGTTAGAGATTAGGAAGGGGCTTTCGGCCTCCATAAATCTCATTCTCAATTCAGCAGCAAACTGTCGTTTTACGTCAGTTTTCGCTGAAATAGTAGTAACAAGCCGATCAAGCCGGCTTATTCGTACTGCAGACAAAACTGTCGACACCGTGCTGTACCACTTATAATGACAATATGATAGGAAAATTGTCCCATGATTGGCATCGCATCACAAACGCCTACCCGTCTATTATAGAACTGTACTCACTTAATCATTACCATGCAACAAATGTTGGTGCACTATTATAAACGATACAAGTTATGTAAATAAAAACATATAAAATATCGACGGCTTGTGATGTACGTGTAAAAGCGGTCCAGTCTGTGTATTATAAAGAATCCCGTGGTGTAACACGAAAGGTAAAGCCACGCTGTAGACAATCTTGGCTACAGCATGAATGGGCCTGCTCGACCGGGCCGTTACCACTGTCTTAGAAATCCGTCGTAAAGTAGTGGCTTGCTGCTGTGCTTATGAAAAAGAGCCATTTTTTAATAAAGATATTTTATAGGCATGATGGATATTTCAGAAAATAAATATTATACGATATAACTGTCAGGAAAACGGTTAACCAATAAATTATGACGTGGTTTTCTAATCCAATATAAAATCAATATTTTTAAGATATATTCAAGCCATTAACATCATATTTCTTTATGTAAGTAATAAATTAACTGACGCATAAAGACATTAATAATACCATATAAAAACCAACACGCATATTAAAAATTAGCGGTGGTACAAATAGCCATAAAATTATTCTCAAGAGAAACTTTTCTAACATATTGCCTTTGAATTCGATTAGCTCATCGAAAAATTGCTTATTTTATGAATCGATTTATCATAAGTCTGAAAAGGTTTAAGATATTCCGAACGAATCTAATTCAAAGTCAACCAATTTGAATTGCATATTTACAAATAAATACTTGTTTTAAAAAAGAAATGTGTTATATAGTGTTAAATGCGGAAACCGATTGTCTATATCGAATAAATCTTATCCGAAATCGATAGTAATCGATGTTCCCGCCTACACGCCTTACCAAGATCACAGAATTAATGAATTACAAGTAGAATTGGGACACCGTGTCGCTTGAAATAATGGCTCTCAAAATTTTAAGCCCCCGCTTATATTCATTATTTTTCACATTCCAATTATTTTCTATCATATTATATGGGTACATAAATGATTGCATAGTATAATTTGTATATACGTCATTATGGTTTAATGGTACCGATATATTATTGATGCCATTAAACCATAAAAAACACTTAAAATGGACACTACGATATTACAATAATAATAAAATAATACATTAATACGGCAATGTTTGTAGTTAAACCCGACAATACATTAGTATGCTTATTTTAGATCATGCATAAAATACACCCATATTCCTGACCCATCTTATTTCGATGCCTGACCTTACTAGGTTAACCTGTATCGTGGGTATCAAGAAATACGAGGGACTTGCGGTTCCACAACACCCAGACCCGATACAAATATTTGTGGGTCACACAACATTAGTCTCGGTGCGGGCATCGAACCCACGGTCTCTCGCTTCGCAGCCGGCTACTTGTCCACTGCGCCAAGAAGGCTGTCAATGATTTACTTGTCCGCTTCAATGATTTGTAGTTTGTCATTCAATCAAACATCAATTGATTTAACAAAAACTAGAATATAGAAATATGTCACGATTAGAAATTATAAAAGTAAACGCATTGGAAGTACTGAATGTCAGTTGTTTGTATTAACGTCCACATGATTTATCACCGGGTATTGTAAAAACTATAAACGATAAGTTCTTTTATCAATCATTTATCTGTTTTATATGAAAAACCTGCGCTACAAACCTTTTATTTTTAATACCGATAAAATTAAGTGATAGTTTGAACATCATATATTACAAAATATTAGCTTACACTTTTTAGTATTTCTAAGTATAAAAGAGACTAGTCTTCTAGTCTTAATGACTATAGAAGAAAGAGCGGAATTTCAAAAAATCAATACATATTTCAAGAATCGGCATCCAGATGGGTGCGCAGGACTCATCTACAAAACACGCACTGTGATCCCATAGGTGTGACTGTGATAAACTCTCAAGTGTAGTTAAAAGTTACGACCTAATGTCACGGAGCGATCCGCTCTAAGACCGCGTAACATTTCACCGTGCTTCAAAAATTGTATCATTTTTGTTCTAAGTCACGGCAAAATGATACAGTACTATATATTACGACACCCGTCCACATTAGCGTAACAAGAATGCGTATACACACAACTTTCGATGTGGAGAAATATCACTAAAATGTAGACATACCTTTTATAAATTAAACGAAATTAATATATTTGTCATAAGAATATTTGCAATAATACGAGTATGATATTTATTATTCTTATGTGTCTGTATGGGTTTTGTTTTATATTCTTTTAGGGGCGATCTCACCATTATCTAACTTTGAGAAACCACGACATTATGGCAACATAGCGACATGTGGGTGTCTAAGGCTGTTTACACGGTAAACGTTTTGTATATATCACCAAACTGTGACACTAATGAGCCTTATAAAACACAAACGTTCCGTTAGCGGCCGGCCATTTCAACAAAATATTAATATTGCTTTCATATTATATGTTTATAATAAATTGAAAGATACACCAAGAAGGAAATTTATTTGGAAAACATTAATATTAGCAATATTATAGCGGTGAAAGGTATATTTCATTATACAGGTACTATGAAACACAGGCTTGGCTTACATCAGGCACCAGTCTCTATACAAATTATTTTTCCTACGTATTTCAATGTACTTAATTGTGATGACGAGAAAATAAAGATTTTTATTATTATGTACAGTACTCTTTATTTTAAAAGTTATTTTTTACATTTTTAAATATCAAATTACTTAAAAAAAAATAAACATTATAAAATATAAAAAGTATCACCCTCCAATGGCGAGGCCTAGGACCCAAGCCATCGGTGGTTAGGACCCCAGAGTGAGGAACCTCCTCACAATGCGTGCCGTGTCTATTATAAATTTTATCTTTTTCCGCTTTAACGAGGTTTTCATCATGTGGAATGGTGACATCAATAAGTATTGCCCGGCGCGCTAATCGATCTACTACCACAATATCTAGCTTATTGACAACAATAGTCCTGTCCGTGATGAGAGATCGATCCCAATACAGCGTTGCATGTCCATTTTCGAGAACCGGTTGGGGTACATATTATAAAAGTGTATCCAAGGACAGCCCCCGGTCGGTGTAGGACTATTGTAGGGATGGGCAAAAATATATATATTCTATTTTATTGAGGTGAGGTGTTGATGGATCGGATAACCGGGTCTATGGGAAGGACTATGGCACCTGCCTGACCTATGTTGAAAACATGGATAAAATAGGCAACTAAAATAGGTGACTTGCCAACTCAGGTAGATGGGCTCCCCAAAATAGCCACTAGAAAAAGCGACAAGGGAGCAACACCCAGATGAGTGGCTAAAGGGTGGAGAGGTGTCACTGGGCTTTAAACAACGATCATTTGCTCTCTTAGGGTCCCATCACGTTGCCCACTCACCACTTACTATACACATCCACCCTTCGAGCATGAAGCTCTCGCGACTCCACTCTGACCAGCCGGTGAAGGCAAGCCAGAGGTGGGGGACCTGTTCCTCATCAGTGTTCACTCCAGCATATAATAATAAATAATAATATTTAATATTTATATATTTTATATATTTAATCTAATAATATTATTATTATTATGTATGTACTTTTTATTATTTTTCTACCATTACTGGAGAAATAAACAGCTTCGCAGGCTTGTGGCCAAAACGAAACTGCTATTGAATGACTAATGGGTAATAAGTATCATTAGGTGTCTATTGAGAGAAGAAGTGTTCAAGATAACAGCTTTTTGGATCAGGATGTATGTAAGTGGATGTATTCGAAGTGTTTTTAGGCTATTATGTAGGTACTTAGGGATGACGCAAGTAGTCGACACCACAATAGGGATGGTACGGACGGAGTCTACTCGCCATTGACTTTTTAGTTTGATAGAAAGATCGGTGTATTTAGCTATCTTTTCTGTATATGTTTTCTGCAAATTGTGCGTGTTGGGTATCGCAATATCAATCAGAAATACAGTTTTATTTACCTTATCATGGACAGTAATGTCAGGTCTATTGTGGTGGATAGTCTGTCGGTCATAATGGTCCTGTCCCAATACATCTTATAATAATCTGATTCTAAAATAATTTCCGGTGTGTATTTATAGTACGATGTTTTTTGAGTAATTAGCTTATATTGGTATGCTTGATACTGGTGAACTATTGCAGCTATTTGGTCGTGTATGTGTTTGTAATAAGTTCTTGTGATGGATCTACAGGCTCCAGTTATGTGCTGGATTATTTCAGGACTACTATGACAATGGCGACATAGATCATTTAGCGCAGTAGGGTCTCGGATTATATACCTTCTGTATTTTTTTGTGTCAATGGTTTGATCCTGGATGGCGATCATGAATCCCTCCGTTTCAGGAAATAGCTCCCCTCGCTTAAGCCATGCGTTTGACGCAAACTTGTCAATGTTCGGGCTAGTTAAGTCGAGGCGATGTCTCCCGTGGAGAGATTTTTGTGACCAAGCATCCAGTTTCTTATTATTATTATTATGTATGTCATACCATAATCTCGGGACTACAGAGTCCCGGACCTTTGGAAGGCGTGCGTGGGGCCGAAGCCAACACGTAGAGGCCCGTTAGACAATTTTAATTTAATAAGGTGATGTGACACCACCCGACGGCTATCCTTGTATACACTATAGAAGTGTATCCAAGGACATCCCCCGGTTGGTGTAGGACTATTGTATTATTATTACTATGTTGCTTCTCAGTATGGTATTTCTTATGGTTGACTTTAATAAGGTATTTTATCATTCTGTGAAGTATTTACGGATGACACATACATTTGTCCGCTTGAGGGTGACCTTTGACCGTTGCTTCAGGCCGGTGTAGTGATTGCTACTGTCGCATCTGTCTTCTCTCATTAGTAGACTCTGATTTACTACCTTGTTTAGTAGTCATTGCGTCGACAGTATGTCCAGCAAAAGATATACGGCGAACGTATCGGCTTGTCTAAATGATTTACTACTAAATAGGTCATTTTAACATCTTATAGGCAATATAACCAATTCAACATGATGTCCAATTATAACTACTAGTAGTATTGGTCGAAATTCGGCCTCTATAATCAAACTTTTTGCTATATAATGTTTGCTGCGAGGTTTGACATTCAAACATTGTCAATATAAACGTAGACAATGAATGTTTTATTCAATGGACATTGGCGAAATCACCGATCTACGGTGGAGCCAAACACAATTAAAAGAAGAAGAATATTTTATTTTATTAAATTTAATGTATTTTTACAGATATATAAAGCTTTTTGCACTCCTCCGTCATATAGATATATATATATATATTTGACAGCCTCCGTGGCGCTGCGGGCGAGTAGCCGGCTGCGAAGCGAGAGGCCGTGGGTTCGATTCCCGCACCGAGACAAATGTTTGTGTGATCCACAAATATCGAGTTTCGGGTCTGGGTGTTTTGGGACCACAAGTCCTTCGTAGTTCCTGCTACCCACGATACAGGTTAACCTAGTGTGGGGTCAGGACTATGTGTGTGACTGTTGGGTGTATTTATTATTATTATTTTATTATATAAACTATGTCAAATCTTGCACACCTCCGTGCGCGCATATTCCTTAAAAAAGGGTCCAAAGTTTTCTCTTCACGTATTAATATATAGAGATAATGAGTACATAAACGCAATTTTAGTACAGTTTTTACATATTTAACTGATAGCAAAAAAGATTCTCAATTCAATTATATTTTTGTGTTACGCAATATATTTATCAACAGTGTACCGATTTTGGTGATTACTGTTGCATCCGATAAAGTATACCTCAAGAATGGTGTCGTAAAAAAATATTAGGATCTAAAATTCCACGCGTCATCCAATCTATTAGTGTTCGCAATTTGTATACAATGATACCTAGCATCAAAATTTGTATACAATGATACCTAGCATTAATATTTCCCATAGCAAACTGCACGCACCGCATTTCGCAACCCTTTGAATATCAGCGCTGATCCATCAGGTTTTTTTTTTTTTTTTTTTTTTTTTTTTTGTGGGGCTCTATGCCCCACTCTCGTTCCCCTAACTAAAGTCAGAGTTCGTGTCGGTCTGTCTCTGCATTACTTACCTCCTAACTAATTCCTTCTTTGGGAATCCTACTTCCCCTAATTCCTTCTTTGGGAATCCTGCTTATGGCCTATCTACTTTTCTTAATCTAGGTGGGAACTTTTCTTCTTTTTTATCTTTATTTACATACATTGATTTTCTTATACTATCTTAATTATCTTATTACTTACATTACAGTTTTTCCTTATTTTTACATATTACTAGTTACTAAAGTTATATAATCTAATATTATATATTTAGTCTAACTTATTACTACTTATTTCTATTTATTACATATTTTGCTACTTTTTTACAGTATCTGATAAACTTATATCTACTTTCCTTATTTGCTAGTATTCTATTCAAGTTTCTTATCCTAATTTCTATATCTATTTCTATCTCTAGCTGTGTTCGTCTGTATAAATGCACCGGACATTCGGTTATTACGTGAACGATGCTTTCAGGTATTGCAGGGTCACAGATGCATGATGGGCTCTCCTTGCACTTGAATCGGTGCAAGTATTCGGAGAACCCACCATGCCCCGTGAACACCTGTGTCATTACCGGGTCGATGCCTATCTTTTTAATAAGCTGGTGGGCCTCCCCAGCGCTCGGGAAGAAGAGTTTCGTGACGGTAGCAGTATTCCCTTGTACGTAGCGCCCATCCCATTCGTCTATCGACTCCAGACGGATCTGTCGTTTGACGAATGAGATGGGACACCTATCGTAGTCGGGTTTGGTTTTTAAGTGCAGTGCAGCATCCTTCGCAAGCTCGTCTGCCCGCTCGTTGCCCTCCAATCCCACGTGTGCTTTTAGCCAAAATAGTTTTATTATTTTGCCGCGTTCTTTTAGAGATCTCATCTTTTTCCGCATATCAAACGCCAGGGGATGGAGGGAAACACCATCTGTGATGGTTTGTAATGCCGCTCTCGAATCGCTCAGGATACTGCACTGTGTTGCCCCATTCCTACCCACCTCCTCAATCGCTCTGTGGAGAGCCAGCAGCTCCGCCTGGTAGACCGTGCAGAAGGATTCCAGCTTGATTTTGCGTTTTTTGGTCTCCACTCCATTCTCCCAAATGGAGATGGCAGCTCCGACCTTACCACTAATCTTACTGCCATCGGTGTATATGGCTAGTCCTCCTTCTGTCACTTGGTTTACCTCTGCACTGTCGACCAAGCAGTGGTATCGCATCGTACATCGTTGCGCTGGATGTTCTAGCTTCACAAAGGCCACAGGCCGTTCCACCTCCCGGTCTCCTATCACTCGCCGAGAGTAGCCCCTTTTCACTTCGTATAGGGATGCATTTTCCCTTATGCGAATGTCCAGGGGCAGTATCCCGGCGAGCAGCAGGGCCGAGTGTAATGAGACGGTCCTGTATGCCTTTGTGAGCTTTTGCGCGAAACCTCTTTGCACTACCGCGAGCTGTTTCTGTACCCCCAGTTTCCGCGTTGCTGGAGCCCAAGCACTCGCTCCGTATAAAATCACAGGCTCGACTACGGCTGTATACAGCAATTTTATAACTTCAGGGCTTAGACCCCACTGCAATCTTGCGGCTCTGGAGAGTTTGTGGTAAAATGCCACAGCCTTCCTGCAGACATCAGCCACATGGGTGTTAAAAGTAAGCCCGCTATCGATAGTGATGCCCAGTATCTTAATTTCCTTTTCCAGGCCAACGTCTACACCACCCATATGGAGGATTGGGGAATCGTACTTCAGTTTCCTTGTTATGACCATAGCTTTGGTCTTGTGAGGTGCGAATTTCAATTTGTTCCTTATTCCCCAATCCCTCACAAAGGCCAGCGTTTCGTTGGCCTGTTTCTGGATTTTCCCCATTTCGTGTCCTTCAAAGGCGAGTACTACGTCGTCGGCGAAAGCCTGGCAGTAACTGCCCCGTTTATCAAGCTCGGATAGTAGTGGGTCGAGGAGCAGATTCCAGAAAGTTGGACCCCCAATGGAGCCCTGCACGCATCCTTTGGAGGTCCACCTCTCATACTCTTCCCCGGAGTACCTAAGTCTGACCTTTCTGCTCTCGAGGTAGCTATCAATTACCCTTCTGATGTTAATTGGACATCCTTCCTCCGACAATCTGACTCTAATTGCCGGCCACCAGGCGCTGTCGAAGGCCCCCTCTATGTCTAGTGAGACAATAAGGACAATCTTCTTTTCAGAGAGTTTGTCCCTTATATGTCTCATCAAAACGTAGAGGGAGTCTTCGGTGCTCCTCTGCGGCATAAAGCCAAATTGTCGGGGGCTTGTCCGCGGGTAGAGATGCCACCTCACTCGCCCCACCACCATCTTCTCCAGTATTTTCCCCATCACCGGCAACAAGCCTATCGGTCTGTACGATTTAACGTTGGTATAGTCCTCCTTTGCAGGCTTCCGGAGGACTATGACCGTGGCCTCCTTCCAGGTGGTCGGGAAGTGGCCTAATTCGAGACATTTGTTTGCCAGTGATAGGTACAATTCTGGGTACTTGTCAATTGCCTGCTTACAGATATCGGCCGTGAGGCCGTCTGCTCCCGGGGCTTTCTTTGAGTTGAAGCTGTTTGCAGCCGCACTTAGTTCGTCCAGTGTAAATGGTGGGTCATGGTTCTCAGCATCGACTTTGTCATTTACTCGTGCGGCTGCCTCTCTTGTCCGCTGGTGGTCTGCGTTGTCTTCTTTCTCGTTATCTTCTGGGTAGAATGTTACTGCCAGAAGCTTTGCCGACTCCTTTGTGCTTAGGGTCCTTCCTTCGTTTGTCAGTGGCAGATCCTCATGCTTTTTTGATGTTTTCCCGATGACCCTGTAAACTCCGTCCCATACGGTTTCTCTGTCTTGCTTTCTGCAAAACTCCTTCCAGCTATTGATCTGGGCCGTCTTTGCTTCCTTCTCATAGTTTTCTTTTGATTTCAGATACTCCGCGACGACCTTTGCTCTCCGGATCGGCGCTGCGCATCGGATTCTCCTTTTTCTGGTGGTGACTTCTTGCTTCATTCTGGCGAGTTTCTCGGACCACCACGGTAAGTTTGTTTTGTTTTTTATTTTAATTACAGGTATTGTTTCGTTGCAGGTTTTTATGATTGTGTTTACGTATTGTTCTATTGTACTGTCTAGTTTTTGTTTGTTGTTTATAGTATTTATTTCAGTTTGTGTTAATTTGTTATTGTCTATTAATTGTCCCAGTTTTTCATAAAAGTAGGTCCAATTTGCTTTCCTCGTGTTGTATTTTCGTGTCGTTTTAGACTTCTGGTTCGTGTATTTGGCTTTTATTTTGTTAATTTTGAATATTATAGCGTTGTGGTCCGAGCTCGCCATAGTGTCGTCCACCTTCCAGTCCTCCACCAGATCCAGGATATCCTCTGTGCAGGCCGTGATGTCGATGTGGCTCGTTAATAGCCGTCCTCCTCTCACAGTTTCAAATGTCGGAGCTAGGCCGTCGTTGAGCACCTGCAATCTGTGTTCTTCTAGCATGCCTGCCATTTCTTCTCCCCTGCTATCAGTGCCCACGCTGCCCCACCATATGCTCTTTGCGTTGGTGTCACCCCCTATGAGGATTCCATTAGATCCCAGTGTTTCAACTATATTCCCCAACTGCTCCAGGTATGGCCTCAATGGTTTATCCGGCTCGAAGTAGAACGAGATGACCACCAGTTCGCGGGTCCCAGTTTGGATTTTCACCACTGTGATGTTACTTGTGGTGAGGGATGGGCATTGGGCCACCACCCAGCCATCGTTGAAGACAGCGATGGCGGATTTGATGACGTCCCCTTGCCCACCTCGTCCCTGGTAAATCCTTACTCCCCGGTGGTCTCCCACCCTGCCTCGGCTCCCCACATAGGGTTCCTGAAGCAACGCGACGCCGACCCCCCGCTTTTTGGCCTCCTGGAGGAACTCAATTGTTGCCAATTGTTTCCTCTGCAGGTTTGCCTGGGCGACAAAGGTCGACGTAGCGCTTGTTGGGGGATTCGTCTGATCTGGGTTCCTGTGATCCACCTTAGCAATATGCTACTGCGGATCTTGCCAGGGTTTCCCATTTCCTCCTCACAGGGCATTCTGAGCTAAAAGCATTATGCTCTGTCTCGCCGATCTTGGCCTTCGCACAATTGCAGCACGTCGGGGGTGCACGTGCCATCCAGTCGGCGCATTCCGACCTGTGGTGAGCCCCCCCGCAGTAGCTGCAGGCGTCCTCCTGTTCCCGGCAGAACCGCTTTCCATGTCCGTAGCCCAGACATCGTGTGCACTGTATCAGGGGAGATTGGTCTTCCACCCTGACCCTTTGCACGTCAATATGGACCGATCCTTCGTCCATTAGTCTCCTCCACACCTTTGGAGGAACTTGTACTGCCACGTGGGATGTGAGTGGGTTTCTCGCCCTTCTCCTGAATTTGACTTTCAGGCTCGCGCTATCCACACTCACTCCCTCCAGAAGGTGTTTGTTCTGGACTAGTACTGCCTGTATTATTTCCTCGTCCTTATTATAATTTAGGACATCCTTCAGTAGAATCATAGGATCCTTGTTCCTTATGTCTTCTATGTTGAGGTCCCTTCCTGCTGTCCTAATCTTTTCTTTTATCTTTGCCAATTCTTCCTTCGATTTGCATCCGACTATAATTTTCCTGTCCTTTGCCTTTCTAATGGTATCGATTTTAATCCCTTCTTCTCTTGCATTCAGGGTATTCCGGATCTTTGTGTATACTTCCTCTCCCGTAACGGTCTGGTCCGCGGCGGTGATTACTACAGAGTGCATTATAGCATCTCCATGTTCTCTGCCACGCGGTCCAGCCGCTACACTGGCATAACTCTTTCTCTCCTTGCTTTCTTCCTTCCATTCTTCCCTGTGCTTCATTATTTCCTCTCCTATCTTTTCCAATTCTTCCTTGTTCTTTTTTATTAATTTAGTCTGTTCGTCTAGTTTTCTTAGAATATCTTTGTCGTAACTTTCTTTCCGTTTTCCTGCTTCCGTTTCATTGTTTCGTTCTAGACCCTTCAAATCTTTTCCTCCTTTTCCTTCCTGATCCTTGTCTGCTTCA
This sequence comes from Mimas tiliae, assembly GCA_905332985.1. Classification (NCBI taxonomy): domain Eukaryota; kingdom Metazoa; phylum Arthropoda; class Insecta; order Lepidoptera; family Sphingidae; genus Mimas; species Mimas tiliae. The sequence goes on from HG995249.1 coordinate 4,004,869, forward strand.
CTCTCCTTTATCAGACTATACATTTTGTCGGCTGCCTCAATAACGTCTGTCCGTATTTCGGTTTTCAGATTTCGGCTATTATTAATCTGATTTTTTATTTTTACCAGACAAGCCCGTGCCTCCATTATCCTGCTTTCTATCCTGTTTTCTCTTCTTGGTGGTGTAAGAGTCTTTGATACTGAGGTTGAGGTTAAAACTGATGTCTTTTTACCTGTTCCTTTTGTATCAATTTGAGCCTTTTTGGGTTTCAGTCCCGATGGCCCGGCGACGCCTGTTTCCTCTGATCTCTCGATCTGAGCTTCCAGGCTTCGCCGGGCCTCCGCGACTGTTGCCCTACTAGGCTCTTCCGGACTGATTTCCTCGGGGGTTTTGTTCTGCGACCTCATCTCCTTTGCCGGAGTACGGAACCCAAACATCGTAGAATTGAAGTTGGAGGTGATGTTAGGGGAATGCGTCTATTATGATATAGAATTTCCTACAAGTGTATATGGCTTGTAGGGAGTCAAATTCGAAGTTTGTATGACTTACGTCCACTGTGATGTCAAAAACAGCTCGTGTAGTGCACACGCTCTTTTGTCCCTAATTACTCTATATGAGCTATGTCTTATAACTAATTAACATAGTATAAAATAATTTTAACAATATGTCCGTTGTTTTATTAATTTGTCCTTTTTGTTTCAGGTCCAGACACGTGAGGAAGCAGTGGAGCAGCCAATACCACCGACTCTACGAGTGTAGAGATGGTAGGAGAAGCTGACTCAACAGGCGCCTCTCGGAGAACCTTCAGGTAAGTATACCTTTTGGTTTTCAACTGAAAACCTTTTAGTCAAATTGTAGAGTTCCTTAGAACTCTACGTAGAGTACACGATATTGTAGGTCTTGTCGATACAATTTAAATGAACCCAAACACGGGTGGTCAATGTTTATAAATGACGAAGTAGATTCGTTTTGAATTTTTTTAAAAATGGCGGTCAAAATTCCTTTTTGTAATTTTTTACGTTGTTTTACGTCCGAATTTACCCGAGTTTGGGCTCATTCGCTTTGTCTCTTACTCAACTATCGTTTGGATGCAGAATAAACAAAGAAAAAATCCTGTAGAAAAATTTCGGAAATTTTCCCAATTTTAGCCTAATAATGTGATGAAGTTATATAATATGACAGAAAGTAAAAAGTTATCGCGAAAATAATAAAATAATGAAAGTTTGGGAGAAATATAAAATTTTGGGGGGGGGGGAGATTTTAATGAATTTGTATTCTACACGGTGTGTAGGATTTGGGTAAAAATCCCACTATGTGGGATTTTTAATCTGGTGTTAATTTTGAGCTATCTCTCCCCACTCCTGAGATATTTGCAATTTTATGTTTTTACAGAATTAAAACAGTTTTTTAGCTGTGAAAAATCGATTTTCAGGGCGATTCCCCTGAATTTTGGTATGAAGGTGTGGTTTTGTGTCACGCTTCGAATAGCACTGAGAAAATGTACTCTTCAACCAGTTCCAGAGAATCTATACCCGAAAAACCGGTTCAGTTTTACAAAACGACTTACAGTTCTATGTATATGTGATTTTTCGAATTTCTTCGACTGCCTCCGGTAATTACTTAGCGTCGCCCTCCGATCTGCATACTCGGATTTGGCCTCTCTCCTCCGGATCGCCGACCTCGGTTTTTCGCCGAACTTGTTTTTTTGCCCTAAGCCACGAAACTATAAGCGACCGCCTAGCGTGCGGGGTATCGCTAGATGCGTCTCCGTAACCGCTTTAAGATGGCGGTGTTAGATATGGGTGTTAAAGATCGTTTCGCAGAGTTAGAGCAAAAAAAACGAGTTGAAATTTTCGGCGAATTCCGGTTTTTCTGTCCCTGCTTCGCAGGGTATACAGTTTTCGGCTGGAACGAAGTGCCTCCGTATTTGCCTTTCCGCCGCGCACCTGGCTACACTCTCGGAATTTGCCTCCGGGCCCTGGATCACCGACCTCGTGCCGCGCGGCAACTTGTTTTTTTGCCTTTTACGACGAAATTACAAGCGCCAGCGCGGAACGTGTAGCGTCGTTTTATAGGGGCCAATGAGGACAACGCGACGGTATTTTAAAAGTTTGGTGTCGCTCGCCTCGTTCTCGAGATATTCTCGAAAAACGTGTCACTTTTTTAATTTTTTACTGTTTTTTGAAAATTGTACTTACAATTTATTCGTAATGGTTCTGGTGCTATTTTGGTGTTGAAGCACTTCACTTTACGCACAAAATGACACCTCACTTGCCACTTTTCAACCACAATCACTATTTTTGCCGAATTTTTTAGTGCGGAGCTCTGCGAAAATGATGCTCTCGCGGCAACGGATCGAGTGCGACCGATCCATCAGGTTACCTAATGGTCATTCGGACCACATACCAGATCTTACAGGTTCTCAGAAATATAAAGGCACGTTTTGAGTTACGCCATCGAGGAGGACGCGACGCGTGTCGCAAGTCAGCGATAGCGTGCCGACACGTCGACGCGTCCGCTTTGTATTATATTGTATAAAAAACACGTGTCGCTTCCCCTGTTTCGGTCGTATACCTCATAATCCACCAAACGTGCAAATGGTTAAGTTGGTAAGTGATCTCCACCGCCCTTGTACGCCCACAATACAAAAATAATCATGGGCGCGTTGCCAACCTTAAAGGAAAGGGATACTTTAGGGATTGGGAAGGGGAGGGGATCCTCCGGATATCTCACTCACCGTACGAAACGCATCAGCAAGTTGCTACTTTACGCCGGTTTTCTGTGAGACAGTGGTAATGACCCAGACGAGTCGGCCCATACATGCTGTAGATAAAAGTGTCTACAGCGTGGCTCTACCACACATAAAATCGAACGTGTTGCTGTCCTCGCGCGTCGCGGTCTCTTGTCTCGCTCCAGCACCTCAAAACATGCCTTTAACAGAGCACAATCACGTGTCGCAACCCTTTGAATATCAGCAGATCCATCAAGCGGGTTGCCAAACTGGACAATGGTCATTCGTACCTGACGTAAGATACATTGAGTTGTCTATCATTACTATCACAGTCGGTATAAAAGGGTTGAATCTAGATTGGGATGACAGAACTATTAGATTGTATTGACGAGTACGGTCGACTTGACCCGCTTCCGCGTTGTATCGAAATTTACTTCTATCGTTTATTCAATAAATTGGCATTAAAATAATGATAATAAATTTAACATGAATTAAATACTAAGCATTATATTTGTAGATGTTCGTCAGTGGATTCTAAACACATATTCTAATTCAAAGTTGTATAGATATCTTATTGGTCTAGAGAATTGTTCGGTCGAAGTGGAGGAGTGTTAGTAGGAAGGCGGACCCTGGTACTAAGCCGGGATAACGTCAGATAGAAAGACACAAAAATCTTATTGGTCTTGTGAACTCTAGTGGCAGCTTAGTTGGGCTGTGAAAACAGTGAGGTTCAAGACAATCAAAGACTTAAGAGTGCTTTAATTTAAAAAAACACGAGCTGTACTGTTTGAATATGGACCTGGTTATTATTCACATGATAATATGGAAATAAGTTCGGCGAATAGTAGGTGCACTTATTTATTTTTATTAGCCACATTGACGAAACGAGCAGGTCGCTCGCCTGATGGTAAGCGCCACGCAAGCCCATAAACAGAAGCAACACCACACTGAACTTTGAATTACAAAGCAGTAGCCCGCCACGCTGGCCTAATTCGAGTTAGCAGACTTCACATTCCTTCGAAATTGTGTCAAGTTCTTCGAAATTTTCAGGTATGCAGATTTTACACACGTAACTTGAAAAGTCAGAGGTGTCTGCTCTTGGGGCTGGTTTTGAACTTGTAACTTGTGTCCTAACAGTCCATACCATTCCCCGCTGAGCTATCGCTGCTTTTTGAGAGCTTATATCATAAATATATTCTCTCTACAGACAACACTCAAGGTTTTAAAGATTGATTTAATCAAAGTTACTGTACATTTTCTGCCTTCTAATGTAGCAAATAAATTCGCGGACACGTTTAATAGTTTCATTGTATCTCTATTTTATCTGAGGAATGACGAAATACGCTTTTATAGTATTAAAATTGGAGACTGCCTCGGTGGCGCAGTTGTAATGCGTACGCGTTACGTCTGAGGCTGACGCTGAAGTCTCGGGTTCGATCCACGGGTCGGATAAAAGTGATATTGGGTTTTTCTATTACGACAAGCTCAGTATCAACCCGGAGTCTGGAATTTGTGCCCGGTATGGCGATAGGCTCTCCCTCTATCTGAAATGTGGGTGTACTGGTTACACCTCTGCCTACCCATTCGGGAATTACAGGCGTGAGTGCGTATGTATATGTATGTAGATTGGAGACCAGTTAAACGGGTACTATCAGTACTTATTATATCATTAACTACTTGCAGCTTTGCCCACATGAAACCTTTTTCGAGATAAAAAGTAGCCCATGTTCTTATCCAAATCAAAATCTACTTGTATGCCAAATTACATCCAAATACGTTCATCCGTTTAGGCTTGATTGATTAACAAACATCCAAATTCGCAATCTCACTCCAAACTTTCACATTTATAATAGATATATAGAATTTTCTTTCTCTCTGGAAGATTTGCCTTCCCATCATGATTTTACGGTAGATTTGGTATTATGTGGGGCGGCTAACCGTCTGTCCTCACAACCCGCAATGGGAACCAAAATTGTCTCGTCCGCAGTCAATCAAACATCAGAGTGTACCACGTGCAGATGAGGTTGGCTTTGGAACTACGATGCTGATGACCCTCTTACCTATATTAGCAGTACTTATTTATAAATTCGACAAAAAGGAAGATTATTATAAGTTTGAACACTTTGTTTGTTCATTTGTAATGGACTGATCTGGATGTTTTTTTTTTGTTTTGATGCTGGTTTAAAATAGTTTTTAGCTATCAGCCGTTTAGAATTTACAGGTGTTTTTTTAATTGGCGTCGGATTTTTTGCTCTTGACTAACTGATCAGGCTCTGATAGTAACATATTGATTGCATATGCGTACTAATACGTAAAAAACGAAGATTTGCGAAATATATATCTTTATTCGTTGTACTGTATTTATGTAAGGCATACATACATAGACTCACGCCTGTTTCCCATAGAGGTAGGCAGAGACGACGGATTGCAACGATCCTTGCACACATCTTTGGCGTCCTTCACTCTCATAAAATTCCTCACACATGGTCATAATTACGCTCATTATTTATGTAAGACATTGAATAATAATTTATACAACCGCTGGAATGATATAAAATCATTGCATGAACGTACTCATGTAATAAAGCGTTTTTTTCCCAATCGAAGCGACCACAACACATTATTTAGTACGACAATATTAATATCAGTCGACTTCCACATCATTTCCCACCAAAGCGTACGTGTTTGCAACTATGTTGTTACGCTGAGAGCTGTGGACGAATCGAGGATATAATAGGGGGACAATCTTAGGTACGAGCTGGGCTAGTACAACTGACATTAATACTATGCCTCAAAATACATCAAACTTAATAATTTATTAATTTCGAGTGCACGTAGTACAAGCAATGGTAACAAAAACCGTCTAAAACTAAGGTAACATCATAAAAAATAAATTGGGTTTAAAGATGATTTTGAGAAACCTGCTGAACTTAATGCTGTCCATATAATATATTTTTGTAATATACTTAAAATCGTAACGGAAATTTCTGTCGAATCAGAGTTTAGACTTTATTTTAGCAGCAGTAGTTTAGCTGCTGCCCTTGGCTGCCCTAAAGGCAGACTTCCGATGATCGGAACGTGACACGTGGATAATACCGATAAGAGAGCGCAGACGAGGGATTTTTGTCCTCCGCCGAAACATGGAAAAAATACCCGCCTAGAACGTCACACGGACTCAACGCACACGGTGTGCGGTCATTTGTTCGCCGGAAGTTTACTGAGGCGCACGCTATGGAAGCAAATATTGTATGAATTTTAATTTCTACCGATGTCCTCGGTTATTGGGGGACTTTTTGAACGCGGCACTATTTACCCTCATGTACGTTATTCGATTCAGCTGTAAGCGATCTATTATGACGGATAAAGTATCCCCACGAGTGTCCCTCGTTTTTTTATAGCATAGGCCGGTAAACGAGCAAGTGGGTCACCCGATGGCAAGTGATCTCCACCGCCCATGTATCCCCACAACACCAAAAGAATCATGGACGCGTTGCCGACCCTAAAGGAAAGGCATAATTAAGGGAATGGGAAGGGGAGGGGATTCGGGCCTCCGGGCATCTCCATCACCATACAAAATGCAGCAGCAAGCTGCTATTTTACGTCGGTTTTCTGTGAGACAGTGGTGGCATGAATGACCCGGACGAGCCGACCCATTCATGCTGCAGACAAAAGTGTCTACAGCGTGGCTCTACCACTCAAAAAGCGCATGCCTTTACAGTTACACTGGGTCTGCGCGTACATACGCGTAGGCACAGTACATACTGTGCACTAGGTAAATCTAAGGGATACCATTCAATAGTGGCATCACTACATGCCGTACAGCATCACTGGCACCTTCAGCAGGGCGTTGACGGACAACGACGCTCTTTTGTTGTTTAGTCATAAGTCTTCTGGTAAACTAGGGGGTCAATTCCTAGTATATTCGTCTGCATCCGCCCACGCTGTGAATTATAAAATCGAATTTATTCATGCGATGATAGTATTAAACTTTGTTGTCGATGCAAACACTAATTGGTTTTGACGTTTGAAATAGTACAGATTTGTAAAACATTAATAACGTTGATATTGTTTTAAATGGTAAAATCTTATTGGATTGCATTTTTGATTGTCCATTTCTTTTATGATTGGACTTATATTAATATAACTTTTATGCAAATTTATGTATTGGCTTATTTTATTGGAAGTTAGTGGATATATGTAATATTTGTTATGCATATCAAGTTTTAATAAATCTCTCTTGTCTAATTATAAGTTGCATGTGTATTCATTGTTAATTGACGGCAAAGGAAACATCGTGAGGAAACCTGTATACCTGAGAAATTCTCCATAATAATTTCGAAGGTATGTGAAGTCTGCTAATCTGCAATAAACTAGCGCGCCGGAATAAGGCTTAGCTCCTCTCATTCTGCAGAGGAGCAGCAGTGGAATGTGTATAATACAGGGCTAGTATTATTATTGTCTCAAATGAAGCCAAACTGACACATACGCACTCACGCCTGTAATCCCCGAGGGGGTGGGCAGAGGTGTAACCAGTACACCCACATTTCGCCGAGCGTATCTCCGTCCCATGACGTGATAGGGGGCGACCCTATCGCCATACCGGGCACAAATTCCAGACTCCGGACTGATACTGAGTATTTTAATAGAAAAACCCAATACCACTTTACCCGACCCGGGGATCGAACCCGAGACCTCAGCGTTGGACTCAATCGTAACGCGTATGCATTACAACTGCGCCACCGAGGCAGTCAAATTGACCTATTAACGTAATATAAAAAAATCTAGATGCTAAAGAGGCATTTCAAACCCCGCTGGCTATCGGCATTCATTCGGCCATTTTGTGCTCGAGCGAGCAACCACAGTCAATTATCGCCTACCGCGAAATAGTTATTTTGATTGGGCATCTTAACATAGTTTCACTTTAGAACGTTTAACATAACCTTTTGAAAGCAAAAAGGTTGGTTCACACAGTACGGCCACGGGAATGTAACGTTATTTTAATTTTATTTTGTAAGGAATACATACACTCATTAGGTGGAAGGTGCATGGTATGTGCGAAATCGTTTAGATTGGTACCACTGCTTTGTCTATATCTACCGCTAAGCAGCAATGTGTAAACACTGTTGAGTTTCAGTTTACATAACGCCAGCGAAATTACTGCGCATTGTGAGACTTATTAACTTTACAACCTCCGTGGCGCAGCGGGCGAGTCATCGGTTGTGGAGCGGGAAGCCGTGGTGTGATCCACAAATATTTGTTTCAGGTATAGATGTTTTGGGACCGCAAGACCTTCGTAGTTCCTGATACCCACCGTACAGGTTAACCTAGTGTGGGGTCAGGACTATGTGTGTGACTTCTTCTTCTTCTTGTAGTGCCTCTCCAACTAGTGAAGGTTGGCATGTGTGTGAATGTTGGGTGAATATTTCGGGATGATGAGCGCAGTCAAATGCCATGCAGTAGTTAATAAATGTTTTTTTAGACTTTCGCGATTTGTATACCTTCAAATATTATAGGTAATGCGACTAAGACCCGTTTAAATAATTATTATAGTGGTACTTCGTCATTCGTTTCGGCATTTCTTCTCATGGCTAGCCCCGAAATGCCGTCTTAAATATAATGTAGCATAAAAAATGATTGACATGTAAAAGTGATATTTATGATCCAATTTACAGAATAAATGATTTGAATTTGAATTGAATTTGAATTGAATTTGAATTGAATTTGAATTGAATTTGAATTGAATTTGAATTGAATTTGAATTGAATTTGAATTGAATTTGATTTGAATTGAATTTGATTTGAATTGAATTTGAATTGAATTTGAATTGAATTTGAATTGAATTTGAATTGAATTTGAATTGAATTTGAATTGAATTTGAATTGAATTTGAATTGAATTTGAATTGAATTTGAATTGAATTGCATTTGAATTGAATTTGAATTGAATTTGAATTCGAAGTTCTGATTGGTGTAGCTTCTGTTTATGGACTGACATGACGCTTACTATCAAGTGAGCAGCTTGCTCGTCTCGTCAATGACCTTATAAAAAAACATTAGGCCACTTGTAGAATATACAATCTATCTATATATATAAAAGCGAAATACCACTGCCTCACTGATTAATCACGATTTCTCAAAAACTACTGAAGCTGGGATCATGAAATTTGGTCAGATGATACTTTGTGTAATGGCGAGGCGTGCCAAGAACGGATTTTTGGAAATTCACATTTTAAGGGGGTAAAAGGGGGGTTTGAATATTGTATAAAACTTTTTTATTATATGGAATACGACTGTCAAATTAAGCACAAATATTGCTTATCATAAATAATTAAATATGTGATTCACATTTTTGTAAAATTCCACTTGCAAAAGGGGGGAAGGGGGGTTGAACTTAGTATGAAAGTATTTATTTTAACTTTTGAACAATTTGACCGACCGGGGTCATATTCACACCGTTCATTTGTTTTGTGGCTTCAATGGTTTATAACTTTATATTATCACGCTACGACCCATGGGAGCGAAGCAGTAATTTAAATATATTGAAGATAAATATCTCAAACTCTACTAAAGCTAGGATTATGTTTGGTCAGAAGATAGTTTGTGTAATATAGGGGCATGCTAAGAAAGGGTTATTAGAAATTTCTATTTTAAGGGGTAATGGGGGAGGGATGAATTTTATATATCATTTATGTGAAAGTTTGTATGTTTGTAGATAAAACACGCCTTAACGGCTGAATGGATTTTGGTAAAATTTGGCATACAGGTAGACCAAGACATGAATTAGAACATAGGCAACTTTTATCCCACAAAAAGACTTATACGCGGGCGGAACCGCGGGCAACTGCTAGTTCGAATATAATCATCAAATTCCATTTTATGAGGGGTAGGGTCACGCTGTAGACACTTTTGTCTACAGCATGAATGGGCCGGCTCGTCCGGGTCGTTACCGCTGTCTCACAGAAAACCGACGTAAAGTAGCGGCTTACTGCTGCGTTTCGTACGGTGAGTGAGATATCCGGAGGCCCAAATCCCAAAGGGGAGGGCCCTTCCCAATCCCTTAAATATCCCTTTCCTTTAAGGTTGGCAACGTACCCATATTTTTTTTGTATTGTGGGCGTACAATGTACATGGGCGGTGATCGCTACAGATCGCTTACAATCAGGTGACCTACTTGCTCGTTTGCCTATGTTATAAAAAAAATGATTTAAAAGCCGTGGCAGTATGAATCTGGCTTTATAATAATATAAAAAACCGGACTACTTACGGTGCATGTAGACTCATACATCTGTCTGTCTGTCTTCATATCTTTCGCTTGATTAAAGTCAAGTATTTTTATGCGAAAGCCTTGGTCTGTGGACGTGGATGAGGCATTTTTATGAAATCGCCTTCTTTCATCATTGTCTGTGGTATTTTAACTATCGTCACGCCTCATTAAAGGTGGGAAAGGTGACTAATTAAGCTAGTCGTAAAAAACATTTGATAATGTACCTAATAAACTGCCTCGGTGGCGCAGTTGTAATGCGTACGCGTTACAATTGAGGCTAACTCTGAGGTCTCGGGTTCGATCCCCAGGTCGGGTAAAGTGGTATTGGGTTTTTCTATTTCGAAATTCTCAGTATCAGCCCGGAGTCTGGAATTTGTCCCCGGTATGGCGATAGGCTCGCCCCCTATCACATCGTGGGACGGAGATACGCTCGGCGAAATGTGGGTGTACTAGTTACACCTCTGCCTACCCCTTCGGGGATTACAGGCGTGAGTGCGTATGTATGTACCTAATAAACGTAGATAAGTTTAAGAAATGTCGCCGCAATCTTTATTTGTTTTTTTTTTGTTGTTGTTATAGTGTTGGGACACAGTAATATTTATACATACCTACCTATATACACACTCGCCGGTAATCATCAATGGATAGGCATAGGGTTAACTAGAACACCCACATTTTGACGAGCTTAATTCCATTCCATGATGTGATAGGGGGCGAGCTTATCGCCGTACCAAACACAATAGAGTAGTTGGCTAGATTTTTTTATTATTTAAATCAATAATTTACGTTACTCAAAATCTATTACAGAAAGAATTTTATAAAACGGACCAAAAATAAATAAGTTAGAAGCCATTCAAATCCTGTAGAAGGGGTAAATTTCAAATGACAGACGACGCAAACTTTGACGTCACTGTGTAAAATGTTTATTATGGTGCAAGCGTGCAAGCGAGATAGTGAGATATCCCTACTACGCACCCACTTTTCCTCATAACAACATTTAAAGTCATAACTGCGGGCACATTTATGAACCAATTTTGAGTGTGTTTTATAAAAGGGTTTCTTTTGCGTATCATTTTCTGTTGCTTATAAAATAATGTATAAAATTCAATATAGGAAACTACCCTATTCCAGACTCCGAACTGATACTAAGCGTTTCGTGGTAGAAAACCCCGGAGATCGAACCCGAGACCCGAGAATATCGTAGCACTACTTCTTGTCACCGTAAAATATTATATCCAAATTAAATACATACATTTAGTTATTTAATCTATTGACTCAACCCCTATTCTATGTCATTTATAGAATCATAAAAGTGATATCTCATAAAATAACAGCGTGTTTTAAAATATCACAAATACCTGTTCTTATTTCAAACTTGAGAACATTGTAGGCTCGAGAGTCTTGGGGTTCGACCGGAACTCCGTCGTGAGAACGGCCGATGTTGTCTCAGCGAGTGTAAACAGCTTGTTGGCATTGTCCACCAACACTCGGCAGACGGCACCAGGACTGGGACTAGGCGGTTAAGCGGAACTGACATAATTTTATATCTTCGGCCATAAATAGATAGATAGTAACTTTTTATTGTAGACACACAGCAACAACAACAACAAAAACCTTGTGAGTGGTAGAGCCACGCTGTAGACACTTGTGTCTACAGCACGAATGGGCCGGCTCGTCCGAGTCGTTACACCACTGTCTCACAGAAAACCGACGTAAAGTAGCAGCTTGCTGCTGCGTTTCGCACGGTGAGATATCCGGACGCCCAAACCCCCTCCCCTTCCCAATCCCTTAATTAGCCCTTTCGTTTAAGGTCGGCAACGCACCCACAATTATTTTGGTATTGTGGGCGTACATGGGCGGTGGAGATCACTTACCATCAGGTGACCCACTAGCTCGTTGGCCGTCCTATGCTATAAAAAAAAACAGAAAACAGCTTAATATTAAATGTGCCACAAGTGGCATAAAATAAAATAAATAATATAATAGCTTAATATTAAATACTAGGTTGAGTGATAAAAGGTGCAGGTCGCTCGCCTAATGGTAAGCGCAACGCCAGCGCAGCAGTGTGTAGGCACTATTGTGTTTCAGTTTAAAGGACATTGAAGCCAGTGAAATTACTGGGCATTATGAGACTTAACAACTTATGTCTCGGTGTGATGAGCGCAGTTCAGTACCATGCAGTGATTTGTAATTCTTTCTGTGTGGCGTTGCTTCTGTTTATGGACAGGTGCTTACCATCAGGCGAGCAACTTGTTCGTCTCATCGTTCAAGCTAATAAAAAAAAAAAGGTTCAGTGAAGTCACTTTTCCAGAAAAATAAATAATGACTAGCTGTCCCGCGTGGTTTCACCGGCACCATACTAACGTCACTCAATTGGTTTGCCTTCCCGGAACCTCTCCACTAACACTTAAACTTTATGGTATGGTGTTAAAGTTTAAATTCACTTTTAAGTATTATTACGAATCAATTGTATGGGAGTATAGAAAAGTGTTGTTTTAGACTTTTTCAGGCAATTTTTTAAATTTTTCTCTCCGTAAGAACCATCCTTTTAGGTACTTCAAGAAATATTCTAAAAAAAGAATAAGCGAAATTGGTTCAGCTGCTCTCGAGATTTGCGCTTAATAACACATACAGCGATTCATTTTTATATTATAAATATAAATAATACATCCAATAGTTCATACAATGAGAAACTTAAAGTTAATTTTATCGCGACCGCTTCTCTCATAGACGGCGAGATGTGTGTTTGTTTAGTGCATTGCCGACTCGCCTGTTGACATCCAAGGTTATTGAACCATCTTCCGGCTCCGTTCGCAAATATCCACCACAAACATTATGAAGCTTTGTAAGCTATAGAGTCACGCTGTAGACAGTTTTGTCTACAGCATGAAGAAATCATATTAATATTATAAATGTGAATGTAAGATTTCATACTAATACTCGTATTATAAATGCAAATGTAAGTTTGATCGCTTTCACGCGAAAACTACTTAACCGATCATCATGAAACTTTGTACACATATTCTTGGAGGTATAAGAAGTAACATGGGATACTTTTTATGAAAAAAAAACGATTTGTTTGTTACGCTTTCACGCCTAAATCACTGAACCGAGTTTTAATGAATTTTGATGTAGAGATAGATGGGACCTTGGAGACGGTTATAGGCTACGTTTTATTTCGGAAAAGTCTATTCACGCGGGCGGAGCCGCGAGCAAAAGCTAGTAAATAATAAATACAGCCAACAGTCACACACATGGTCCTGACCCCACACTAGGTTAACCTATATCGTGGGTATCAAGAACTACGAGGGTCTGGCGCTCCCACAACACCCAGACCCGAAACAAATATTTTTGGGTCACAAGGTGGTAGGTTCCTCGTATGCGAGAGGCCATCTGGGTTAGTACCACCGCTTTCCCTTTGCTTTGTACCAGTGTAACTACTAGGCTTTGTAAGACTTACCATCTGCATATCACTGAGTAAAATAAAATGAACTTTTTTTCATAATAATATATACATACATACGCACTCATGCCTGTAATCCCCGAAAGAGTAGGCAGAGGTGTAACGAGCCCATCCCCATACCGGGCACAATTCCAAACTCCGGGCTGACACTGAACATTTTGTAATAGAAAAACCCAATATCACTTTTGCCCGACCCGGGGATCGAACCCGAGAGAAGCAGTCAGCACAGTAGTCCCAACGCGTAGACATTACAGCGACGCGACTTCACCGAGGCATAATAATATATACATACATACGCACTCACGCCTGTAATCCCCGAAGGGGTAGGCAGAGGTGTAACCAGTACACCCACTTTTCGCCGAGCGTATCTCCGTCCCTTATGTGATAGGGGGCGAGCCTATCGCCAACCGGGCCCAAATTCCGGACTCCGGGCTGATACTGAGCTTTCGTAACAGATAAACTCAATATCACTTTACATGACCCGGGGATCGAACCCGAGACCTCAGTGTCAGCTTTAGTCGTAACGCGTACGCATTACAACTGCGCCAGCGAGGCGTATAAATTACAATTGTGTAATACTTATATATGTATATCATTACACAATTTTAATTTACTTAAAGATCTCTGGTAATTTAATCCTTGTAAAATAATCCGCAACACAATGCCTAATCAGAGATAACAAAAACTAGAAAAAAAAATTGAAATGTCACCTATCAACCATTGAGCTTGAGTTTTTTGCTAAGGCAATATTTTTTTGCCCACTGTCGCAACCGCAAACTAACGGCGTAACTTGTGGCGAAGCACAAAAAAGTGTCAGCCACACCGTCGGCTTTGATTGGCTATACACACACGTCAAAAGTCATTAACAAGTAGATATAGATAAGTTATGACTTATGATATAACAAACTAATGAATAGAAGAAAAAGATTTAGTGTAATGTGTATTTAGTGTAGTGTAGTGTGTACTCACAGAAACCCACACTTTCACACACCCCTCGCTCTCGTACACCACACACTCTCACCACATTAACCCACCCCCCCACACACACACACACACACACACACACACACACACACACACAAGCATAAACACACACACACACACACACACACAAACATAAACACACACTCAAGCATAAACGCACACACGCTCATTGACTTCACTCACGCTAACTAATTTTTTAATTATTTTAATTGGATTCTCAAGACACAGGCTCCGCCTAATTTGAGAACCCCTGGCAAATGTCTTTGTATCTTTCTTTATTTAAATAAAGATTTTTTCAATTTCAATTGTCCAGTGCATTGTGATGATGGTATGTATACATAAGTTTTTTTTATATATTAATGACTAGACGAGCGCCCATCGCTATCGAATAAATACGTATAAAGTTTATCCGTGACTCCCTCGGTGGCGCAGTTGTAATACGTACGCGTTACGGCTGAGGCTGACGCTGAGGTCTCGGGTTGGATCCCCGGTTCGGGTAAAAGTGATATTGGATTTTTCTATTACGAAATGCTCAGTATCAGCCCGGAGTCTGGAATAATGCCCAGTATGGCGATAGGATCGCTCCCTATCACATTATGGGACGGAGATACGCTCGGCGAAAGGTAGGTGTACTGGTTATACCTCTGCCTTCCCCTTCGGGTATTATAGACGTGAGTGCGTATGTTTGTAAGTTTATCCGTTTCTAATATAAGCAGGTGTGGCGTAAACACAGCGCCGCTTCCGTATTTACGAAAATATCTACGATCTACGGATCTTGGTTAATTCAAACGAGATGACTTTTTTTATGGCGTATGCCGGCGAACTAGCAAGTGGGTCACCTGATGGTAAGTGATCTCAACCGCTTAGTACGCCCACAATACCAAAAGATTCATGGGTGTGTTGCCGACCTTAAAGGAAAGGGATAATTTTGGAATTGGGAAGGGGGTTTGGGCCTCCGGATATCTCACTCACCGTACGAAACGCAACAGCAAGCTGCTACTTTACGCCAGTTTTCTGGGAGACAGTGGTAATGACCCGGACGAGCCGGGCCATACATGCTGTAGACAAAAGTGTCTACAGGGCGGCTCAACCACTCATAAAACTGGCGAAACTCATAAGACTGGCGATACACTCGCAAATTAAATATTTTGTCCGCCTAAATAATAGGGGGGACTGTAGACCCGCCGTCTGACCCCCACAACTCGCAACAGGATCCAAGTCTCGCCTCGCCTGGTGCGTTAATCAGCCGAGTCAACATATAAGTGAGGCTAGCTTTGGACCAAAACCGTAGCTAACTACACTCCCTTCATTACGTCGTACCAGGATAAAAAAAAAAATTCTACCACCTGTCAACTTATGCTGCTGACTTGCTGATCTCTGATCTTTAGTATAAAAAATGTCTGTATATGTAAAAAAGTGGCCATAATATTAACATTTAAATTGTATATTACTAGTGTGAAATGTATTCTCTGAATCAATTTGGTCTGTAAATTGGCAGTTTGATTCTGTGAATACGTATTAATTTGTAAGACCGGTAGGACGCCCACGTCACTATGAGAAAAAATTAACGACTTATCGGTTTAAAGATTGTTTTAATATTATAGCCCTGCAAACGAGTAAATGGATCACCTGATGGTAAGTGATCTCCACCGCCCATGAACGCCCACAATACCAGAAGAACCATGGACGCACTGCCGTACCTTAAAGCAAAGGGATAATTAAAGGATTGGCAAGAGGAAGGAAATTTGGGCCAACGGATAAGAGCCTACCGTACGAAGCGCAGCAGTAACCCGCACCCAGACAAATGTTTGTATGATCCATATATACATGTTTCGGGTCTGGGTGGTCGGAAAGCTGATGAGTTCGGCATAACCATCTCTTCACCCCCGAGGTTTGAAGGTATCCGTAAAAGGGATGTTCCCCGCTGGAAAAAGGGTGTGTTTTCTCTAGAGGGGCTGACGTCAGGCAGCCGGTCGTAAAAACTACAAGCCAAATCTTTCTATAAAATGTATTAAAAACATGTTGCACCGGCTCCACTGCGAGTGGGATAAGGAAGGTGAAAGAGAGAGAATGAAAATTACATAACAATGTAAAATGCTGAACAAGGGCATGTATGTTATACATACAGCTAGAACGATAACTCTCATATGTATCTACCAAAAAATATGGCTCCACTTAGCTACACTTACTTACACATGCAAAGGTTAAATCACATGTAACACTCATACACGCGACAAAAATTAATGAACGTTCAAAATCAACTTTATTTCATAAAAGTTAATGTCTAAATATGAAATTTCTGGATCGAGATACGATGTTCTGCACCGCGCAAAAAATTAGACGTATCAAGTGTCAACTAGAGATTATTATGCACAGATTTGTATAGCACCGCCCTCTTGCACAGAGTTTTGGTGGGGTAATTTTTTTGCTTGAGTTACGTTTCTTGTCATCTTATTTCGATGGCCAGAAGGTGGGCCCTAGCTTTAGGCTGGGATAAAGCCAGATAGAAAGAAAAAAAGTATGCATCTGTGATAAAAAAAAAAAAATAACTTTCAATAAAGACTGGACGCCTACGCAACACCAATGCCAATCTGATGTCTACGAAGTTTATAGCACATTAAAACCAAAAATAGTTATATGTTTCTGTGTTTTTATTATGTTGTATTTCTACTTATTAATTCAAATTGTTTCGGTAAAAAAAACTGATTATTAATTAATTGGTTCGTAGCATGCGCTACATAGTGTTGCAGTTCAACGACGCAAGATAGAGCGAGGCAAGCCATAGACGAGATAAAGCTTACTCGAATACAACCGTTTCGAAAAGTCCAGATTTTTTGACCAATCTCTACGAACTTTTGAGGGATAGAGCCACGCTGAAAAGACTATTTTGTCTTTTTATGGCATAGGCCAGCAAACGAACAATTCGGTCACCTGATGGTATGTGATCTCCACCGCCCACAATACCAAAATAATCATGGGTGCATTGCCGACCTTAAAGGAAAGGGATAATTAAGGGATTGAGAAGGGGAGGGGGTTTGAGCCTCCGGATATCTCATGCACCGTACGAAACGCAGCAGCTAGCTGTTACTTTACGCCAGTTGCTGTGAGACGGTGGTAACGACCCGGACGAACCAGCCCATTCATGCTGTAGACAAGTGTCTCTAGCGTGGCTCTACCACTCATTGTCTAGAGCAAGATTGGGTTGGCTCAGCTGTTACCACTGTCTCACAGAAAACCGACATGAAATAGTGGGTTGCTGCTACGTTTTGTATGGTAACCAGCTCGTTTGGCCTATGCAAAACAAAATAACTGTGTGCTAAAATAATAAATGAGTAGGCTGTGCTACGTCCGTCACTCCTGACCAGATTAATTTTTCCGAGGGTAAAAAGCAGGACAATAAATGCGTATAGGATTGTTTATATATTTTTTTTATTATAGGTTTTTGTGTGGCAATGGCACCACGCCAGTAGAGTCAGTTTATTGTTTTTTTCGAATGGACTTGTGCTGTTAGTCTATATTGCTTTTACAGCTTCACCTGACAATAAAGCCGGCGCTTATGGCGCTCTAGCCAGAAATATGTATAATGTATTTAGTAGCGATTAAACACAAAGACGCCTTTTAGAAGGCTCAGACCTCAGCTTGAGCAATCGCTGGGGAAGGCCCATTGATGTTGGTACGCAAATATTAACAACACGGCTCTGTCACGTAAGGTCACGTACAACAATTTTGACTTTTTAATCCTACTATTTTATTTTTAGATTATGGCTCCATCAAATTTCGATGATTTCGCCAATGTCGAGTATTATTAATCCTACTATACTACTATTATAAATGCAGAAGTTTGGATGTAAATGAGTTTGTGAACTTGGATGTTTGTTAGTCAATCACGCTTTGATGGCTTAACAGTTTTGGATGAAATTTGGCTTTCAGGTAGACCATGACCTGGGTTAGGACATAGAATAAGCCTTTCACCCTGGCGGAGCCGCGAGCAGTCGCAGCTAGTCTTCCATAAAAGAACATTTAAAAGTTCCAGTATTCAAATAGACCACCCAATATCAAAATATATGAATTAAAAATACAATCCTTGGTCATAGTTAGTTTTAATATATTTATCATATAAATCCCACGCACATCGCTTACGCCAACACTGACATTAGCTCCGGCATCGTTGTTTCAAACGTTATTATGGATAAATAGCGTACAAATTTGTACAATGTACAAATCTGTAATTAAGGCTTACTTCATACAGTCTAACTCTATTATGGATTATTATATTGTTAACTGACTGCCTCGGTGGCGCAGTTGTAATGCGTACACGTTACGATTGAGGCTAACGCTGAGGTCTCGGGTTCGATCCCCGGGTCGGGTAAAGTGGTATTGGGTTATTCTATTACGAAATGCTCCGTATCAGCCCGGAGTCTGGAATTTGTGCCCGGTATGGCGATAGGCTCGCCCCCTATCACATCGTGCGACGGAGATACGCTCGGCGAAATGTGGGTGTACTAGTTACACCTCTGCTTACCCCTTCGGGGATTACAGGCGTGAGTGCGTATATATTGTTAACTTGGTTTTGCTCGTAGCTCCGCCCGCTTGTATGCCCTTTTCCAAGATAAAAGCAGCCTATGTTCTTATACCATGGTGTACCTAAATGTCATCCAAAACTGGTCATCTATTAACCCTAACAAACATCAAAATTCACAAATATCCAAACTTTCAGATTTATAGCACCAACTTGATATCCAAATGTTCACATTTATAGTAGTTGAAGGATAGTACAACCTATTCGCATATGGTAGTTTGGGTAAAACAGAAAAAAGCTGCCTTGGTGGCGTAGTTGTAATGCGTACGCGTTTCGACTGAGACTGATGCTGAGGTCTAGGGTTCGATCCCCGGGTCGGGTAAAAGTGATATTGGCTTTTTCTATCAAATCATGGGATGGAGATACGCTAGGCGAAATGTGGGTGTACTGGTTACACCTCTGCCTACGCCTTCGGGGATTACAGGCGTGAGTGCGTATGCGTGTAGAAAAAAGCCCTAAGTAATTGGAGAAATTATTTCTCGACGATATAAAGTCAACGCGTGCCTGTCATCCAGAAATAAATTCTGGACAATTTAAATTGATTTTTATTATTGGCTTGTTTCGTAATATCCAGTTGAAATTTTAACCGTCAAATAACGCATTACACAGACAATTTACGAAGTACTGATGGTTTTGGCATACTGTACTGACAGCGTGATAATTTTGAATTTTGAAATTAATTAGTGTAATCACTGTTATGTTCCCGTTTGAAGAACATTAAAGCCATTAAAATTACTGGGCATTATGGGCCTTAACAACTTAAAGTTATGTGTGGTGTTGCTTCTGTTTATGGGCAGGCTTATCATCAGGCGACCTGTTCGTTTCGTCTCTCAAGCTAATAATAAAATAAAATAGTTTTAAAAAAAACCTATAAATCGGCTTCAAAAAGAGCTATAGAAATTGTTTCTAGGTTTTGTTAAAATAATTTTATTTTTAATTTTATTGTGGTAGTTACAGCAATAGTAGGTGTATAAAATTCGAATACAATAACCAATCGCTAAAGTTCTGTGTGGCGTTGATTCTTTTTATGGGCAGGCTTATCAACAGGTGAGCGGCCTGTTAGTTTCGTCACTCATGACATAAAAAGGGCGCAAAATTATGACACCCCACTTTTTTGTCGAGGGTTAAAGATTAATAGGATACGATGGTAATTTCACGAAGTTCCTGATTTATGACATTACACTATCTTTAATTAATCCGGAGGTGTGTCTCGAGTAATGCTACGCGCTTATGTACGCACTTTGTCATACAAATTAGAGAATATTTTCAGTATTTTTAGATAGGCGTGGTTGATTACAAATTAGTATGTCGTAATACTGGTATAAAATATGTATTTTCGGCAGTGTTATTATTAACAGTGCTGCTAGAGTTTTTCGATACATGTCACATCGTCCGTGAAATTACTGGGCATTATGAGACTTATAAGAATCGGTGGCGCAGTTGTAATACGTACGCGTTACGACTGAGGCTGACGCTGAGGTCTCGGGTTCGATCCCCGGGTCGGGTAAAGTGGTATTGGGTTTTTCTATTACGAAATGCTCAGTACCAGCCCGGAGTCTGGAATTTGTGCCCGGTATGGCAATAGGCATTATAATCACATTGTGGGACGGAGATACCCTCGGCGAAATGTGGGTGTACTGGTTACACCTCTACCTACCCCTTCGGGCATTACAGGCATTTGTTTATTTATTTATTTTAGGGAAGCTTACAGACTAATAACATTTATTAAATAACATCTATGGTTTAGACTAATAGCTAATTACAAGCCTCCACCAATTCATGACCATATTCCCCATTATTATATGAGTGCGTATGTATTTATATAAGCATACATTTGCTACAATATATGCGATAGAAGGGGTCCTGCTCAGTGTATGCTGTTGATTAATTAGTTTCTATCGTGTTCCAAAGCCAGCCAGAGTATATCCAGTAAATTTATAAGACAGCATGAATATTGCTATAAAACTCTTTCTTTCATATGTTACCTTTATTTTTGCCCTTCATTGTACTTAAAAGCAGGTCTGCTATTTGCAGTAATTTATCGAGCCAGACAAAAAACATATTCCGGAATAACCAATACGGTTATTTGTTACCAAGCCCTTTACATATTCTATCGATTTGTTCGCGTATAAGCGGTATTATAATTTTTAAAGATCTCATTAATTTTTATGGTACAGTTTGCGACAATATACAATGACGCTATCTTAGAATTTGAGTCCGGCTCGCGCACGCGGGCACGGCAGCGAGTAAAAACTAGCAACACATAAAAACCTACCATCCACTTACATGGTATTGGAAATTGCCGATCGTATACAGATTTTTATCTCTGCTGAGTGTATAAAAAAATATTAAGGCCCATTTACACGAACCGCAACTATCGCTATAGCTGAGGGCCGGTCTCGGCAGATATTCAGCAACATTTTATATTCACGAATTAACATAATGCCCCTATCAATATTCGATGTTTGCTCCGTCGAGTGAGAGACGCATTTACATGCTGATTGCATCCCGTCCGGCCGATGTGTTACACTCTTTATGTACGGTGACCATAAACGCTATTTGCTGCTGTTTTTTCCCATAAATATGACCCGTCAAATCTAAAAACTTGTATGAAGTAATTGTGGTATTTTTCTCTGGATCCAACCATCTTGGTATCAATGATGAATAGTTGTTATTTTTCAGTGTAGAGTTAAGTAAAACATATCGACACGGGTTGCCAATTAGTCTCATATAAAGTATTTTTATTTATTATGGTAGATACAATATATTCATGAAGTTTTTTTATCTTGTCACGACAAAGTGCGCCTGGTAAGTACAATCTAAAAACAATGTCGACCGTCGAGAAATATTACGTCTTGGACGTTCCGTAGAATTACGCCAGCTTGAATTTAATCGACACACTCTTGACAAGGTGGTAGGTCTCTCGTATGCGAGAGGCCGTCTGGGTTGCTACCACCGCTTTCTCTATTTCTGCCTCCAAGCAACAGTGTAAATGCGCTGTTGTGTTTCCGTTTGAAAGAAATTGAATTGAAATCGCATCGACGAGCGCAATTCAGTGTCATGCAGTACTTCATAATTTGAAGTTCTTATTGGTGTTGCTTCTGTTTATGGGCAGGCGTGACGGTTACCCCAGGCAAGCGACATGCCAGTCTCATAAAAAAAACATCAAAAAATCATAAAGGTTATCTGGAATAAATCGCAGTTAGCGATAAGACCGCCATTTGTACTTCGCTATAATTTTTAATGTTTTTAATTTTCATTTTTTAAAAGATGTACAATAAAGAGTTTATAAATATAAATAAATAAATCAAATCGGTCCGTTCGTTCATTCACAAATCATAGTCACCGAAGTCCATACACTTTTACAAACCGTCGCTCGAACCTAGTTAGTTAGCCGTCATTATATATGTACACAACATTTAAATATTATTACAACTTTAATGGATATCACGGAGTGCGTTGAACCGTACCAACCGTTTGACTTTTATCAATTATAAACGTAAGAATATTCTAATTAGAATATTCTATATTCATAATGTTAGGTGTCATAAAATGTTTACGGCTAACCGCGCCATTTACAAGAATTCAGCGTCGTTGGGATTTTATTAACTAACACATATGCACGTATGTATGTAATGAAATATGCGTATTTAAATAACACATACATACAAGCAGTGATAGCTCAGCAGGGAGTGGACAGACGAAAGGCATAGGTTCGAAACCAGGCCCAAGAGCATACACCTCAAAAGCATACACTTCTGACTTTTCTAAGTTACGTGTGAATTAATCGTTTATTATCATTGGTTAACGGTGAAGGAAACATCGCGAGGAAAACATACCTGAGAAGTTCCTCATAAGAATTTAAAAGGTATGTGAAGTCTGCTAACCCGCATTAGGGCAGCGTGGTGGACTAAGACCTAACTCCCTCTCATTCAGTAGAGGAGGCCCGTGCCCAGTAATGGGAATGTATATAATACAGGGCAAGTAAAAAAAAACTTACGCACTCACGCCTGAATCTCCGAAAATGCCTTCGCAGAGGTGGTGCCTCGTGAGCGAGAAACCGTCTGGGTTGCTACCCCCTTTGAATACGTTTGCCACTAAGCAACAGTGTGTAAGCGTACTATTTCGATTTGGGCATTGAATGCTGCGAAATTACTGGGTATTATGAGCACGGGCACGAGCGTAGTTAAGTACCGTGCAGTGCTTTGTAATTCAAAGTTTTGTGTGGCGCTTACCATCAGGCGAGCGCCATGCCGTGCTCGTCTTGCCATTCAAGCTATTTTGTTTAAATATTATGTCTTTTACGAGGCCACGTCATACGATATTTTTTTAACTGTATAATGCGGCGTCATAAATGACAACATTTTTTTATATTCTCACCTCTCTCATGTGATAAACTCTCTCGACGTAATAAACTTTAAGGTTATATATGACTACTATCTATCATACTTCTACCGCATTCTAAAGGGCTTTAATAAACACGTGCAATCTCAAATCTCTCTTAATGTGTTCAATTAATATCGACGCATGAGATGAGTGCGTAAAGATAAGAACATATATATTAATGAAGATTCAGAATGTCCAAACCGTTATAATGACGACGAGATTAATCATTATTAAAATTGTGAACGTCCATAGACAATAAATATCTCTGATAAAGATTTCTATTAACTGTTTATTAATCTTGATAGGGCTTGGGATATTTTACAGCCAGATATTATATTACAAATATTGCGGGAAGCAGTATAGTATTAAAATAATCACCGTTGGATGCAGGCATTAACTAGGGTCCAGCAAAGCTAGGAACTGACTTGGCACCTGACATATTGAATTGTCATTCATGTGGATTGTGTCGTTTAGGTAGAATAGCTTTTGGACATGTTTGCACTATCTAATAGTATGAAGATCAGTGCGCTTACTCAGGATGTTTATGTCGATGTTCTTAAAGAAGAAAATATCCTATAATCTTAGAATAACTACTTATAGAAACTAAGTACACACACGAAATTTAAGCCGTTCAATTGGAGCCACAATTCCAAACTACGACCACCATACCATACGAAATGCTCTGTCTGGAATTGTGCCCGGTATGGCGACAGGCTCGCCCCCTATAACATCATGGTACGGAGATACGCTCACTCAGTGTGAAAGCACTGTTTTGTTTCAGTTTGAAGACGATGTTTGAAGGACATTGAAGCCAGTAAAATTAGTGGGCATTATGAAACTTAACATCTCTTTCTAGGGGTGACGAGCTCAGTCAAATGCCATGCAATGATTTGTAATTCCACTTGTAATAATGCTTCTGTTAATGGGCAGGCGTGGCGCTTATTATCAGGCGAGTGACCTGCTCGTTTCCTCATGATAAGATTATGAAACTATACATAAACGCTATTTTCCTTTCAGTCATGATATTTTTGTACTTCAAAGTCAAAAATGGCTCTATTTATTTCCCCAACATATTTCTTTCTGTAACCCATTCATACGCTAACGTGTCTTTAAACATGACTACAATATTAGAGGACGGTGCCTTTCGTCGCGTATTACGAAGAACTATTATTATAAATAGCAGCTTATAGTGCAACGGCAAGCAGTTGTTTCTAAAAACTAATAATAATAACCATTGCCACATCAACATCTTAATCTTGCATGGCCTATGAGATTGTACGCAGTTCGGAAACTGCTCCAGTTGGACTGCGTAGCTTTAGCTATGTATATCTTACGTTTGTAAATAACAACATTTAATATTATCAACATTTAATGTTATGGACGGATTCTTTCTTCTAACAATATTTTTTATGATATAGAGAACATATTAAATGTAACTAGCAAATTGAAAATTGAATAGTACATACGAAAGTCCGAAATAATACAAAATATGAACATTTATTAATGTGTCTAAAAATGCTGCTGCTTTGACCTTTCTTTTCGTTACTAATTATGCGTCAAGGTGATTACTCAGCACCTGTTGATAAGACAAGCCAAAGTGAATATTGACACTTTTTTTCTTTATCACAATCAGCAGTGTCTATCGCTTATCATAGCATCCCCCGCCAACTGGACGCAAACCGAAACGCACGCACATCCCAAAATTCCCAGAAGCATGTTCTAAAAAATCCTAGATGCGTCGATTCCGACTAGAGGCATGGCGTATTCGTATCACAGGTGTCATTAGCATACAATGGTGGTCGTGCTGGCGTGCGTAACTGTCTCCGCAGGGTTGCCAGGTACGTGTAATTAGACAATGCGATTCCCGGTAACTATTAGGTAAGCTGAACTGGAACACAATTACGCCGTCATTTTTTGTTATAGTTCTGGAAACAGATGCAATTAGTTGAGCGAAAATAAAAGAAAATTATTAGTGTTAGTGTTTAATGGCGTACGTGCTCTGGAAAATATGAAGTCTTGTAGTTAGATTGATGTTTTTTGAAATTGCTTTTTCGACTGTAGATATACATTCTCAAGCCTGTATACAATGGAAGTACACAGAGTCTAGTGAGTACCACAAGCTACGATTGTGACTCTTTCGTCTCATCCACATTCATACGTCTTCTCATACATTTTTGACAGTTACTCGTGACTTCCCGTTTTGAAGAAGATCATTAATTTGATCAACATAAGTCTTCCTCGGGCGCTCTATTATCGTTGTTCAGACTATTTTACCAAAGTACTTATCACATAGAATTTATTCACAGGATTAGCTGTGCAATAATAGTTTTCGTGGAGTACCGCGAAATATTTTGATTATTTACATTTGTTAATTTAAAAGTCGGTATACAGGAAATCTTATTTTTCATTATAAGATACTGTGGGTAGATAAATACTGCTTGAAAGTATATACTGGGAGTAACTGAGGGCGGGGAGGCTCTTTTTCTGTTGCGAGTGGACAGTGTAGTTAGTGGATTGTGTACCTAGTGCGGCAAAATCGAGTTTAACAGTTAGTGCTAGAACATAATCATGGTGACTTTATGATGCAATATTTCTTTGTGCTTTATGATTCTTTCTATAATATATGTGGTTAAGTTGCTATGGCGATACATGTATATAGTTATCCTGCTGCGGCAGAAGTGTACCTTGGTACAGAGAGTTTCTACGAGTAATATCGATATCCTGCTGCGGCAGAAGTATACGTATGTACAGTATTGCTGGGTCAGGGGTGACTATAAGGGGAAGTTGGAGGTCACCTGGGCGAGTGCCCATAATTTTATGGGCATACTGCGGTCACTGCCCGGCTCAAACTGCGGTCACTGAGGCTAAGTATTAAACATACACTACAGTATGTATGTTGGTATTTCAAAAGGCGTATAACGTAATATTTCCTTTTCTTGTGTGCATGTATTGAAAAAAATCATTTCGCTAACCCAAATGTATAAAAGAGGGTTTCACGACAATAGTTGATACCTCCCGTCCAGCCGATTTGTTCAAGAAGGTTATAGATAAATTGCCACTGCGCTGGTAAAGATGCACCGATAGCATGGATGGTTACTTTAATTAATAGCAATAGAAAAGATGGAAAAAAATACATTAACTTTTTTCGTACAAAACGGCAATGTTATAGGCAACCTATTATGAATGAGTAAAGCGACTTCTATTCTTTGACTTTATTGGTTATGATTTATCCAAATATACCTGTATTAAGGCAAACTTTTCTATTATCTTTCCGGCTTATGAAATTTACAGAGCTTTTACCTACATAATAAGCCTACTCAAACTGAAACCTCATTGTTTTAGGGACTTAATTTAAATGCTCGTTTTATAGATCACCAAAAAATCTTACGTACGCACTCACACCTTTAATCCTGGAAAGGGTAGGCAGAGGTCTAATCAGTACTTCCACATTTCGCCGGGCTTATTTCCGTCCCATGATGTGATAGGAGGCGAGCCTATCGCCATACCGGGCATAGTTATCGTCAGCCTCAGTCGTAACGCGTACGCATTACAACTAGGCCACTGAGGCAGTCAAAAAAACTTATTTTAGACTAATATATTGATATCTTTACCATTTATATTACTATGGATTAGAATATCCCTGATACCTTGATTCTTCAACACAGAAGCATAAGGAGTTACTTATGCATCGTTGTAAAGGACTCTGTAGGCTGAGTACAAATACGTTCACAGTTTTCGAATTCGTACAAAATTACTATTGACGAAGTGTCACGCTAGTAATTCATACGCTAATAAAGGAAAGAATCGCTTAAAAACTAATTTCATATTCAACTATAAGAAATAAAATAAACCATATTATTAATTTTAATTCATGATAGATACTACTAGTGGCTACTGATACTCGACGTATGGAGACAAAACGAAAACTTTCATCGTTTATGAAAACTAGTAAAACGTGTACTAGGCCTACAGTATGCCTCTAAAGTGAAACATTATCAAAGAAGATTTTACAGTACCCTGGGAAATTAAATGTTATCAGGGCTTCTTTGTATCTATGTGTGAACATAAATTCCTCTTGAACTAATCGTCCATTGAAGGCAGTATCAGTACTTTATCTTCTTACCTGTTTTAACACCATTATGTGAAATGTTCACTTAATCTCTATACCAAAATTGGAAACTGGTAATTTGCTATTGCATTTGAATACGATATGCGGGTAGTATTTGGTTTTGCTTAGATAGATTTGATAGCCTTTTGAACTAATCGAACTTCGGCGGCTTTGGAATTTCTTAGGGATTTTTTTATAGAGATTTCTTAGATTTACGCGAATATTACACATTGAAATAAAACTAGTTTATACGGATTTTATCACGGCGAAAAATCCGATAAGATTGCTCATATTAAGGTTTGATGTTTTATCTGAGGTCACATTTGTACGTTTGTTTTATATTGCACTATTATCCCTGTTATCCCGCATGACTAGGATGATGCTTGAACGTTGGGCAGTCATTTTATGTGTGTTGGTTGGTTGAACCTGAAGAGTTTAGTGCAGTTAAAAAATAATGACTGTTGAGATGTCAAGACCTAGTAGTAGTACTAGATAGTAATAGACAATACTAGATACTGCATTCTACACAAGGGAATCCTAATATAATACATTTTATGAACTATGTACAGTAAAATTTTGCAAATAACGTTTAATGTAATTATTGCGTGTGATACAATAATTATAACATAAGCTCAGGTCTGTACCCCCGAAGGGGTAGGCACGCATCCACCGTTCGTCAAACATATTTCCATCCGATATGATGTAATAATGGGCGAGCTTATCGGCATACCCCACAGGTTATACATCATCATCTAATTAATATGAATATTAAAGGTAGATTACACGAGTCAGTGCTACTAACAAATGTGTCAACGAACAAATGCTTTGGTGGAATTCACCCTTAAATCAGCTCCGTTGGTCGCATCAAACTGTCGTCGTCATCTGTCAAAACCATACTGAACATGCCAGTTACATGAACTCGCATGTCTTGGAGTGACGAGCGCAGTCCAGTGCCATGCAGTACTATACAATGTGTAACAAAAACCCTGTTGTTCCTTTTAACCACGTTACCAGAATCATTATTCAAATGTAAAGAAATATCTCAAACTAGCTTTTGCTCGCGGCTCCACCCGCGCTTGATGTTACATAGCCTATAGCCTTCCTCAATAAATGGGCTATCTAACACTGAAAGAATTTTTCAAATCGGACCAGTAGTTCCTGAGATTAGCGCGTTCAACCAAACAAACTCTTCAGCTTTATAATATTAGTATAGATAAGAAAATTCTACCATTAAAATAACGATTGGCGATTACCAAGTGGTTTATCAAAGATGGTAGTTACTCGGTACGGCACCTTTTTACTATTACAGCAAGTCGCCGCTTTACTAATACGCACGCAAAACGTAAAATTATAGTTTTTAGTAGTATTTCATTTAAAATACCACTTTATTTGACAGCCTCCGTGGCGCAGTGGGCGAGTAGCCGGCTGCGAAGCGTGAGGCCGTGGGTTCGATTCCCACACCGAGACAAATGTTTGTCTAATCCTCAAATATTTGTTTCGGGTCTGGATGTTGTGGGACCGCAAGTCCCTCGTAGTTCCTGATACCCTCGATACAGGTTAACCTAGTGTGGGGTCGGGACTATGTGTGTGACTGTTGGGTGTATTTATAAAAAAAAAAAAAAAAAAATTGATCTGCTGGCCAACCATCTGTCCCATTTTTATGTTAGATTTTTCTCATTAGAGATATTTCCTAATTTTTGAGTATCGATTCTCACAACACAGCTAAAAGGACCAACAGGGTTTTTGTTACATGTTGTATAATTCAAAGTTCTAATTGGTGTTGCTTCTGTTTTTATGAAAGAAGAGGCGACGGAGCAAGGAGTCACCCGATGGTGAGTAATCACCGCCGCCCATGGACACCATACCATACCATACCAGAGGAATTGTCGATCCGTTGCCGGCCTTTGAGGAAAGAGTAGAGTTAACGGGCAGGCTTGACGCTTACCATCAGACGAGCAGTCTGCTCGTCTCGTCATTAACGCTAATACATACGCACTCATGCCTGTAATCCCCGAAGGGGTGGGCAGTGGTGTAACCAATACACCCACGTTTTGCCGAGCGTATCTCCGTCCCACGACGTGATAGGGGGCGAGCCTATAGCCATACCGGGCACAAATTCCAGACTCCGAGCTGATACTGAGCATTTCTTCATAGAAAATCTCAATATCACTTTTACCCGACCCGGGTATCGAACCTCAGCGTTAGCTTAATCGTAACGCGTACGCATTACAACTGCGCCACCAAGGCAGTCTAACGCTAATAAAAAAAAAACAGCACAGCCAACCCTACAAGGTTACCCCGCTGTCAATCTTACGCCTACAGGCTTTGAATTGAATGGACCATTGACTAAAACGTCTTTATTGTGGTACGTGGTGTATCGCGCCGCCATTCCATATGGCAAATGGTTCTGCGACTGGAATAAACGCGGGAATTTCTAGAAATGCTTTCTGCGTTGGATTTAGGTTTAGAATTGCCTACTTATTTAGTGGCCTCTTTGGTCTAGTGGCAGCCTGCTGACTGTTTGGTTCTGAGTTTAAATCTCGGATATGAGCATTTTTTTTATTAGCTTGAATGACGACACGAGCACGTCGTTCGCCTGATGGTAAGCGCCACGCCTGCTCATAAACAGAAGCAACGCCACACATAACTTTAAACAACAAAGCACTGCATGACACTGGACTACGCTCGTCACCCCGAGACATAAGGTATTAAGTCTTATAATGCCCAGCAATTTCACTGGCTTCAATGTCCTTCAAACCGGAACACAACAGTGCTTACACGCTGTTGCTTGGCGGCAGAAATAGACAAAGCGTTAGTACCAACCCAGCCGCCCTGTCGCATACGAGGAACCTACCTACCATTTTGTAAAATCATTATCAGTTGTTTTCTATTTTTATAAATTATATGTGAGGGCCTGGGATTTGTGCCCGATATGGCAATAATGCTTGGCGCTCACTTAGGAAGGCTTCCGACCAACACTGGATGGCATGATGATGATGGCAAGAGGATCGCCACCTACCATGTGGTAGGTAAGCTGATTTAATGAAGACGGTCTTGGCTAGAAAATATGTTTAGCTATTTAACAATTACATAATGGGACTTAATTATGTATAACCAATGGCATTATTGGTTTACATAAATCAGCTTTTAAATTATAAGACGTACAAAATAACTGCCTTTGTGGCGCAGTTGTAATGAGTACGCGGTACGACTGCTATGCTGAGGTATCGGGTTTGATCCCAGAGTCAGGTAAGTGATATTGGGTTTTTCTATTTCGAAATGCTCAGTATCAGCCCGGTGTCTAGAATTGTGCCCGGTATGGCGATGGGCTCGCCCCCTATCACATAATGGGACGGAGGTAGGCTCAGCGAAATGTGGGTGTACTGGTTACACCTCTGCCTACCCCTTCGGGGATTACAGACGTGAGTGTGTATGTATGTAAAGAATAACACCCTATTTTTATTGGGGATATAAAATAAAAAAAAATACAAAAAAATAACTATTATGTTAGAAGTGCGTGAGACGAGTATTATTTTATTAAAATACCAAACGACATCACAGTCATCACTTTAACTCATAGTTTATTGGTTACATTTACTGTTGTCAGGATTCACAACCTCATGTCAGGATTCTCTAGAGACCGTACTCTAATTATAACTAAGACAACTAGGACCGAGTAGTGAACCGGCATAGCTACCGCGTAATAAACTTAGACTATGGATTGAGTTCAGTAAGATCAGTGAATCTTACTGAACTGGAGGCTGACCGACTGACTGCGGGTAAAAGACCTTCATTTCTGGCGACAACCTCTTTTATATCATTTAACTACCCTTCCACAACTATATCTCACCATTATTATTTCAGTTTACCCAACGTTGCTTTCTCAAACACCCTCAATATACAAATATTAAGAGAATACGCTAACAATTACAGCAATGTTATCAATGGTATAATGACGCAAGTAGGTAAAGCCGTACAGATGTGGCACACACCGGTACATTTACGAGCTACAACTTAAACCTTTTATTTTAGCTTCCACAAATTAGCAAAGTATTTATATGCCCGCAGTTTAACTAACCAGCCATAATACAACCGCAATGCGCATGAATACATCATTAACGGTACTCGACAGGGACTCGAACCGCAAACGTAATGTTTCGAACCTAACACCTACCTTCACACCATTAATAGTTTAGTGCACATCTTTATGGCACTGTGTAAAACTACTGGGCTGAAGTTTTTCGCTGATGGTGTGACATACGGCCTAGTTGTTCAACAAACAGAATAGATTTTCTATGCAATTTATTATATTACTAGCTTCTAGCGGATCCGCGCGCGTGGTATTCTTTCTTTCTTTTTTCTTTCTACTTGACATTATCCCGGCTTAATCCCAGGGTTCGCCTTCTCATACCATAGATTTGACGGTATTCGGTATTATATGGGACGACCTGCCGTCTGACTCCCACAACCCGCAACTGGAAACAAGTTTCACAATTGGTATACAGATTGTACCACGTGTAGGTGAGGTTGGCTTTGGACCTAAGATGTTTTTTTTTTTTCCTCTTTCGGTGTTTCTCTGTAATGACGTGTGGTGAATTGCTGTTGAGTGTTATGTAAAATGTGGTGTAGGACGGCGAAAGTGTGTGAAGTGTGAGTTAATGCGGTGAGTAAATATGTGTGTGTGCATGAACTTAAAACTATGGTACACCAGGAGTAACTTTATTTAAGGTAGGGATACAATAAAGGTGAGAACACACTTATAAAATAAATTAGTTAAATGGTGAACACTAAATATAACATTGTAAAGAGCGATATGAAACAGTAAATTTGAGACAATAAACAATACATTTTTAGATATAACACATATGTACAAATAAACAATAGCCGCTAAAGGTGAAGAACAAAGATGATAAAAGTCGAACAATATTGAGATAAATTTACACGAATGGTGATATAAACAAAGACGAACTTAACTTAACACACAGTGGAAATAAAATAAACATAAACTCAGGAGCACATAATACAAAATATAGAATACAGAAACAGTAAGTAGAAAGTAAAAGCAAAATCTTAAAATAGTGTAACATACATAATTACAAAAGACAGTTGACATTAGGAAGAGAAAGATCGATAAAAACATAGAAGAAAATAAAGTATAAAAATAGAGAGACCGGCAAAGGTATGACACTGAAAACTGACATCAGAAGTAAGGCGTGATGCAAATGGCGAATGGTGAAGCAGCAGCAGTGAGCCCTGAGCCCCACCCTTTTTGTTCGGCCGGACCTAAGATGTTTCCTTTGATAAAAATATTAATATAAGTCCTGTATGGCACTGTCATACTGCTAGGCACGGTTCTTCTATATGAAAGCGAGGGGTTAGGCTGTAGTCCACCACTCTAGCCTAATGCGGGTTGGCAGACTTCACACACCTTAGCAATTCTGAATATGGAGAATTCTTAGGTATGTAGGCTTCCTCACGAAGTTTCCTACATCGTTAAAGGAATGATAACTAAGCAAATATAATTAACAATGAATACACACATAATCAGTCTCGCTTATGCCCCGTTCTAATGCGGACGTTTTGCTGAGAGTATAATTTATAATAATTATATCGTATTAGCGCGACGCAAGTCATCGTCGTCGCTCGAAATTATTCGTCATGAGTAATCAACTTGTGGCGAATGAGCTGCTGGCGTTCCTACAGCAGAAGCTGGATGTGATGGACGAGGTGTCCGCTGTCCAGATCTGCGCGACGAACTTCAGCGAGGAAGACATCGCTGCCTCCAAACTGCTGCTGTTCACAGCGTTGAAAAAGCGCGATCAGAT
Organism: Mimas tiliae; assembly: GCA_905332985.1. NCBI lineage: Eukaryota > Metazoa > Arthropoda > Insecta > Lepidoptera > Sphingidae > Mimas > Mimas tiliae. Next base: position 4,038,186 of record HG995249.1, read on the forward strand.
GGTGTCCCGCCGGCGTGACGGGACTAAGAAAAGCGTGCAGGACATAATTACGCTGCTTAAGGAGACCGACCCGGACGACGTGCCTACGTTTGTGGCGAAGGACCTAAACAAGCTCCCTCCCGTCACTTTCGATCATGTCGACGTGACCAGCCTTCTCAAGGCTATTGTCGTTTTGAAGTCGAGTCTCGCGGATGTGCAGGTGAGGTTGGTTGCATCTGAGAACACCTTCACCGATTTGCGCAAGGAAGTAATTGAGTTGCGCAATACTATGGCGGTAATTAGGTCACGACACGCCGCCCGAGTCATCGACCTCGCTCCGCTGAATGTTTCTGCAGCACCATCGAAATCAAGGAGGGATTTCGCCACCGTCGCCGTGGGCGCCTCCACCGGTCCTAATTTGGCACCGGACCAAGCTGATGATGGTTTTGTGACGGTGCAAAGAAGAAAGCGCCGTCAGCGAACCACCGCGAACCGCTGCGGCATAGCTCCTACGGAGCCTACCATCAATATGCGTGCCGCACAGCCGAACACTCCGGTGTACATCTCTCGCCTACACTACACCACTAAGACGGAGAACATCGTGGAGTACGTGCGCCAGAAGACGAAGTACTCGCCGAGGGTGCAGATGTTGGAGTCGCACCGCAACGTCAATTTCAAGGCGTTTGTGGTGCGCGTTCCAAACTGCTATCTGCACATCGTTATGGAGGAAAGCTTCTGGCCGCAAAGGGTGGTTTTCCGTCGCTTCCGCGGACAAGTGCCACAAGATCGCTCTCAGATACAGTGCTTATAGTGAAGTGCTACTAACATAGTATTAAGTTTATATTACTAACATAATGACCGTAATTATATATTTCTATATATGTTAGTTTGTAAGGTATGTATATATGGGACATAGTAGCCTGAAATAAAGAACTTATTGTTATTATTATTATAATGTAAAAAAGTCAAAGGTGCATGCTCTTGGGGCTGATTTCGAACCTACGACTTTCGTCTCGGCAGTACGTACGTCCCCGCAAAGGCACGCTGAGCTATCACTGCTTCTGTCTAGTACTGAGGTTACTAATGTAAAGCTTTATTATTATGTTCACAGTTACGAAAAGTACATACGTAATTATTATTGTAATAAGTATCTGTGGTATTGATCATAGTCATAAAATGTTATGGTCCTTCTAATATTACGAAACTCTTGGAATATACCGACAGATTCTAAAATTAATAACGTCATATTGCGATTTAATGATAAAGTTGACAGCCTCCTTGGCGTAGCGGGCGAGTAGCCGGCTGCGAAGCGAGAGGCCGTGGGTTCGATTCCCGCACCGAGACAAATGTTTGTGTGATCCACAAATATTTGTTTCGGGTCTGGGTGTTGTGGGACCGCAAGTCCTTCGTAGTTCCTGCTACCCACGATACAGGTTAACCTAGTGTGGGGTCAGGACTATGTGTGTGAATGTTGGGTGTATTTATTTATATTTTATTTATTTATTTAAGTATATATATCCTTTCATATGAAAAGATTATATTGTCAAGGTTTGCATATAAATTAATGTAATTTCTATGATACAATGTAACAAAAAACACACTGTGTTACTATACTATTGTATCAACGTACGTCGTGACAACGAATGGCGTGCAACTTTTCGACAAACCCACTTATAAAATTGTATCTAAATCAATCCGTAATGTATTATTTTGAACGCAACATAAAGCTCTACAAAAATAAAAACCCTAGTACCTAACTATTTTCTTATTAACATACTATGGACATTTTTAGTACTGTGTGACTTATGACTGAGTCGTCCCGTGTGTCACACTCCTTCGCTTTCGGATGCAAACATCGAATGATAAATTTCAATCCTACAGGATTTGTTTATTTTGAACAACTTTTGAGAGGTAGAGCCACGCTGTAGACACTTTTTCCTACAGCATCAATGTGCCAAGCTCGTTAGGGTCGTTAACACTGTCTCACAGAAAACCGACGTAAAGTAGCTTGCTGCTGTATTTCGTACGATGATTGAGATATCCGGAGACCCAAATCCCCCTCCCCTTCCTCTTCCCAATCCCTTAATTATCAATTTTCTTTAAGGTCGGCAACGCGTCCATGATTGTTTTCGTATCGAGGCGTACATGGGCGGTGTAGATCACTTACCATCAGGTGATCCATAAAAGAAAAATACTTGTTTAATAAAATACATAGTTAAGAAATGTGGTTTAAGAGTGTTTTTATCGTGTTTCGACTCATCAAATAGGTTTCGATGATCAGGTACTAATTATGGAATAGGAAGGTAGCTACTACTAGCTTTATATTTACCTAGACTATAAAGCTTTATAGTCTACGTAAATATAAAGCTTTATGTGAAAAGAAACAAAGTAAGCGAGATTAAGACACGTTAGTAGAGGTCTAGAGTGGTCTAGAGGTGTTCATACATATTCATAATAGCAATAAACAGTAAAACGTAATGTCTCTGACAAGTCGATTATGTTGTAGTTGTAAAATATGTTATAAGCTTGATATAGTAATAACTAAGAACCTATGATGAAAGTGCAAGTTTCGCACATTGTATTTATAGTTTACTGTGTGATTTCAACCAACATAAAACAGAAAGAGGTATTTCAATATTTTTTGTAGGTATAACCACGTATTACTTTTACATAGAAATGCGGTTTTGATAATGCTTTATTTAACAGAGCATAGCTCAATTAGTTTTGAAAAATTGAGTACTATTTGGTGACGAAAGAGTAAACTCTCGTCATTTATGCACCGATTTTGATGATTATTTTTGTATCTAATAGAATTTACTCGGAGGGTGGTCTCATATACCTGATGATGAAGAGGAAATTGTAAACCTCAACGGAAAACAGCAAAAGCATCGCGGTCCGGGTTTTAAAGTCGTTTTCTTTTTATTTTTGTTATTTTTTATTTCTTATTTGTTTTCCCACTTTTGTGGGAACAAATGTCTCTAAATCCAAATATTTCCTACAAAGTGAAGCGACTACCTTGGTGGCGCAGAAATAACGAGGTACGACTGCTGAGGGCTTAAGTTCGATCCCTTGGTCAGTTAAAAGTGATACTGGGTTGTTCTATCATGGAATGCTTAGTATCAGCCCCGAATCTGGAATTGTGCTCGATATGATGATAGGCTCTCCCCTTATCACATCATGGGACGGAAATATGCGCGGTGAAATGTGGGTGTACTGGTTACACCTTTGTCTACCTCTTCGTAGAATACAGGCGAATAGAGCAAATGTATGTTTGTACAAACAGAATCCAAGTGTACGATCAGTATTTTGTATACAAAGAAGAACTGTACAAGCACAAAACACACGACAATTTGATAGCTAGCTGTCATACGGCTATCAAAAACTCGTAAATAACAGTATCGTAAATCCAAAAACCATCACACAAAGCAATCCGATGGAAATAGCAAGTTAATGCTGTTAACAGGTCCCATACCAGGAGGCCAATTGTCGTAATTTTAAATGTTCAAAATATCATTCCAATCTAGTCTCAGCGTCAAGAAAGTTGCAAATGGCATTCTCTTAAACCAATAATCAACGTCAAATGTGAACATAGATCGTAATGAGATTGAATGTAGAATAAAAGTTGACTGAAGCCAAAACGATATAATGCTAGGTGCATTTGACGTTGATTAATTATTGGTTTAAGAGAATGCCATTTGAAACTTTCTTGATGCCCAGACTAGATCGGAATGATATTTTGAACATTTAAAATTACGAGAATTGGCCTCCTGATATCGACCAAGCGCGTTGAATTTAGCACCCGTGTGTCACTTAAGATATTATAAAGAACCAGATCCCGAAGACCCGTCACACGTCGATTTTATAGTGCAGCAGAGGTCACCTAATACTGGATGCAATGATAATAAATACGTTTATTGTAGGAAAAGTTGCTTTCGAGACGACTGGCCATTTGTGGTCAACTTACTGATGGGGTTTTCGTATTTTACTGTCGTGTCAAAGGTGTATGTTTCCTGTAATAATGGTAGCTCCGTAATGGCCAATGACATTATGGCTTGTGGCCTATTTAGAATGGTTGACGATAGGGTTACATACGTCTCAACGCTGTGGTTGTGGCTGATCCTCGCTTCAGAATGGTGACATTTTGTTTGGCCAATATTTGTTAGCAATGGCCAATGGATTCTTGTATCGGTTCGAAAGGGCCATTTGCGTAAAATAATAGAGAACAGATAAGGAAGAGAAGAAAGAGATGAAGAATGATGAGAGTGAAGGAGGCCAAGGGTCGTAGCAAGTGGAAATCCGTTCTCTTCCTACCCCTATAGGAAATTGGAGTGTCTATGTATGTGTGTAGTATAGAACAGGTACATATTCATACAATCCCAGATCTAATATTTAGAGCCGATACTGCGTGATCTACTTAAAACATCACTATTTCCTTCACCTGTCCTTATTCCACTGGCAGTGGCTTCGGCACATGTTACAGAGAGATTTAGCTTATAGTTTCTACGACCGGCCGCCTGTCTAATATCAGCCCCTCTGGGGAGAAAACACCCAGATCTGAAACTAATATTTGTAAATCACAAACATTTTGTCTCGGAGCGGGAATCGAACCCGCGGCCTCTCGCTTAATAGTCGGCTACTCGCCTACTGCGCCACAGAGGCTCTCAACTACTACACTAAAAACAGCACTACTTGCACTTAATAAATATGCACCGAATTGAGAACCTTTTCCTATGTTGAAGTTGGTTAAAGGGTCATTCAAATTACGTGCTTGATTGCTTGTGAAATTTTAAGTATTACTATTAGTCTTATTACGATCGACTGGCTCATCAGCCACAATACCGGTTGTTCTTCCCTGGTATAGAAGATTTGATAATTTAATGCAAAATAAAATATGGATGCAGTATTGTTTTCTTTGCCTATTCATTCCACCATCACAACCTACCAACACACACTGCACTGCCTATGGTATTCGCTTTAAACTCTAGCTTGCTAATTTTCAACCTTCAGGGTAAATAGAAATTAGTCAAACGCACGAAATTTCATTTAATGATAAAAAATATGACAGACTGTATGGATTTCGATTCCTTTGCTCATTCCGTCGGGAAAAAGAAACAAATAGAAGAAGAAAAAATGGCATCACATTCCTTTGTCATGATTCAAAAAAAGAACACGATAACACAAACGAGTGTGTCCGGACTCCGGACCACAATCTATTACTAAAATGAAACATTCACATAACGAGATCGTCCACTTAGTTCATTGAGTCTATTACTTAAGTAATACGAAATGAAACAAACACCGTGAACACTCATTGTGTCCATTAAAACCTATTTGGATACGTCACGGAACGCTCACAAAACATGTTACTCCACAAATTAGAAAACTGCGTTAAGGGCTGGCCTGCGGATTACTCAAATCATTGGGCCGTTTAAAACTGATTAGAAAAAATAAATTAACTAAATCGTTTCATGAGTAATTATGACATTATTTTAAATTAGTATAATACAATACACACAAAATCTTTGGATACACATAAACGGAAGTCAAAGAAGTAGACAGCGGTGTACAGTAAAGAAAGAAAGAAAACAATTGTAATTCTACTTGTTTATTTATCTAAATCCGTTTGCATTTCTAATTTAAGTTTAGAGACCTTTATTGATGTGTAAGTTGGCCACCAACATTTTAGGGCCAAAGCCAACCTCACTTGCACGTGATACATTCTGCTGATTAACGGACGAGGCAATGGCAAAACTTGATTTTTGTTACGGGTTATGGGTGTCAGACGACGGTTATATCATACTAAAAACCGTCAAATCTATGGTACTAGAAGGTGGTTCCTAGCATTAAGCTATATATAAGTTTATGGCATGACAAGGTGAGAAATGTGTCATGTAAAGTGGTATAGCCACGTTGTAAACAGTTTTATATACTCCACGAATCTGCCGACTTGACCGGTGTAGAACCACTGATAGAAACCCGTGGAATGGCAGCTTGCATGGCATTTTGTACAGTGAGTAAGATTTCCGAACGCCAAAATATCTTCCCCTGCTCAATGCTTATTTCGCTTTTAAGTCCACAACACACATATTATTCTGCTAGCATCGTGGGTGATCATGGGCGGTGGAGACTATTAACCATCAGGTGACACATTTATTCGTTTACTGGCCTCTGCAATAAAAATTGAAATACGAGTATTTTTGTCTTTCGAATCAAAAATGCATGTCATTTCTACAATCAACATTAATGTACTACGAAAAATACCTGTAAATACTTACTCATAAACTTTGTGTCCTCGCCCTTAACATCCACTCAATTACCCAAACAGTTCAAATAGACTTTACGGCGCAAACATTAAGTTCCAACACACGTCATTTGAAACGCAATCAAACTTTGTCGGATTATATTCATATGCATTAGAATAATTGCTGCAGCTCCCTTAGTATGGTTATTAAAAATACATTAGTCTGTGTCATATTAATTAGTTTATAAGAAAACACGTACGATACACACATGGAATTACGATTGAGTAGGGTTTTTGGATTTGATATTTTATGCACACGGCAATCAAATACTAATTATTTCGTTTGAAATTATATTCAATTAGATATGAATATTTATTGTATGTGGGCTCTTTTATATGCTAGTGAGTAATGTTAGTTATAAGCATGCTTATTTCGCTTAATTCGCTTAGCTCGCGGGTATTTAGGGTCAAAGAGATGTAGTGCAATTCTTTTTTTATAGCAGAATAGTTTTTGATCGCGGCTCTGCCCGCGTGAACAAACTTTTCCGTTTATACTCTACTTTTTATAAGTAGAGTTTAAACGTCTCCAGGGTCCCTTCTATCTGTACCAAAATTTATCAAAATCAGTTCAGTTATATAGACGTGAAAGCGTAACAAACAAACTCACTTTCGCGTTTTAACAGCATATTAGCATGTTAGAAAACGTGCAAGTAGGTCCTGGTGTTAACTCCACCGCCCATGAACACCTGCGGTACCAAAATGATCGCGCATTCCTGATTTTAAAAGGTTTTGGGATACGCAAAAGAATTTGGGCTTTCAGAAATCTCTTTCACCGTATAAGACGCAATAGCAAGCTGCTACTCCTGGCTATTTGTTCGTTGTATATTTATTTCTTTTAATATTGGGTTATATTAAATTATAATATTTGTTTTGTGGAGATGATGTTTCGTAGCTATATACCCTATCACGGTACAATCTACGGGATCGGAGCCGTACCTAATAAGGTTGAAAATAAATACAGTTTTGTTTTATGTCATAGGCCGGCAAACGAGCAAGTGGGCCACCTGATGGTAAGTGATCTCCACCGCCCATGTATGCCCATAAAACCAAAATAATTACGGGCGCGTTGCTGTCCTTAAAAGAAAGGGATAATTAAGGGATTGCGATTGGGAAGTGGAGAGGGATTTTGGCCTCCGGATATCTCTCACCATACGAAATGCAGCAGCAAGCTGCTACTCTACGTCGGTTTTCTGTGAGACAGTGGTAATGACCCGGGCGAGCCGGCCCATTCCTGCTGTAGACAAAAGTGTCTGCAGCGTGACTCTACCACTCTAAAGTAAATAAATAAAGCAGTAGGCACTGTCTACGTCTATTACTTATATTGTACTTTTGTTAGGAGTCATCTGGAATATGCTTCGCAGGTATGGAACTCCCGGTACGAGAAGTACATAGACCGTATCGAAAATATCCAAAAGAATTTCGTTAGATATCTTTGCTATCGCACTAATATACCTTACAAAACTGACAATTATTTTAATTTATGTAGGAAATTTCATCTTCTGCCTCTGGCCAAGCGACGAGATATAGCTGACATTACTTTGAAATAAAACTAGTTTATACGGATTTTATCGCGGAATTTTTATTTTAGTCCCGACGTTTCGAAAGCTTTTCAGCCTTCGTGGTCACGGGAGAGACTGAGGTGTAGGTCGTCTCGAAAAATTAATGTTACAATGGCTACCTTCATTTTAAAATTATACATTTATTTTTAATTATTTAAAAAGTTAGTTGACACTAGTCCGATCTACACAGAAAGAGCTCACGGTGTTTTGAGGTCTGGCAGTTGGTCTTTTGGGTTCCGATTTAATTAAATGTATAATTGGATCCCAGGCTTGTGCAAGCTTCCAACCATCTTCTCTATTGAAATTTGGGTGTTTCTTAATTTCAATAGTCTCACGAATCATCCTAGGTAGGAATTGGTGTTCTTTGGCAAGGATTTGTGGTTTGTCAAATCTAAGGTAATCCAAACATTACCTTCATCTGAATGTTCAGCAACTGCAGACTTCGTAGAGCGTCGGTGTTTAACATCAGCTATGTGTTCTTTTACGCGGGTCCCTATGCTTCTTTTAGTTTGTCCGATATGTTTTAGTTGACATTACTTTCCTTTTAAAAATATTTTCTGTTATTGATTGTGCTGAACTCTTACAAAAGTTCCCTACATTTCCCTTTTAAAGCTACAAGACATATTCATACAATGTCTACACCCAATGCCCTTTCCAATTATAGACAGAATAGCTTTATTGTGGGAAGCAGGCAGGAACTTTAATAGTTTAAGTAAGCGGTTTGATTTGGACCTATTGTTTACGAGTGTCAGTTCGGCTAGAAGACAGCTAAGCCTTGACTTTTTCTAATTGTTTAAAATCAAGTGGAGTAGTGTAGTCGTGGATGTATTCCTTAATACTAGTGACATTCACACTGTTGCAGTTTTTGTGATATTTTGAGTTGTGTGTTTTTTAGCATCTTAGTGAATAACTTACAATTCCCTAAATTTTTTACTGATAATTTCCTACGTTTGTTTACGTGTGATGCTTCTTATTCAATCAAATAGTCGTGGAGATAAATGGCTTAATCTTTTGTACTACTTTGTTATTTACGTTGTAATTTAGCTGTAGATCTTTATAATGTAAAAATAAAATAAATAAATAAAATTACACCACACATAAACGTCGCATTTCAGATCTTAATTAACTTTTTTCATATTATGTCGGTTTTACACCTCTAAGATACATAATAATGTAGGAAATAAAGTATAATTATTTTTTTCGGTGAAACTACAGAATTAAATTTAAACGTAAACGGACAGAACGAGTCGCATCAAAGGTTTAACCACCAATTAAAAAACCACTAAAAACTACAAAAGTGTTCTTGTCACACGCGAGCGTGTTGCTTTAAAAATGGGTCAAAGAATAAATATTTCTCGTAGATCTGTCTAGAGGATTGTGGTAGCGTTCTAATTTTAAAATCATCAGGACGCGTAAAGGACTTAGATATGGATCCGTTTTTTATTGTTCCCTTATATTTTACTGAATCCGGAATACGTGTGAACCTGTTCAGGCAACTTCAATACATTAGCATGAAATTAAAATGAGCTGTGAGTGTGAGCAGGATTGGTGATTGTGAGATTAGCCATAATTTTTGAAATTCAGTCAAGTTGAAACCGTCAACCGTATACATGGTGAAAATTCCGCCATATTGGCTCATTTCTACGAGTCGCGTTCCAAGGTCAGTCAGTGTATATTACTGTAAATCCAGAAACTTCAGGCTGGCATAATTCTTCCGAAATTATATTTAGACTGCACTGTATTATCCATCAGATGGAGTGTCTTTCACTCACTATTAATCACTTTGCGGTGCCATAAGAAAAATTAAAAAAATACTATCAAATAAATAAGATAAACCATATAAGTGAATAAATAAGAGATTGGATTTCTTAGACCACCGACGTAGTCATGCACCCACGAACTAAATTCTTGCACACATAATTAATACAAGGGCTATTGTTAAACTCAATTTATTAACAGATCGAAATATCTATACAAATCACATTTCGATACATAAATCTGTTATGAACAGATTTATTTCACACAATCAGTCAGTTTATAGTTTCGGTTTGCTACCTAACTACCTAAATACATGGCTCTTGTAGTTCTGGTCTGTAACTCAAGCCTTGCAGTTGTTTTTATTACTATCCGTTGCTCGCGTCTCCGCCCGAGTGAATGTCTTTTTCTTATTGAAACCTCACTTCTATCGCATCTTACTTGTTTTCTTAACTGCTGTAATTATAATAGCGTAAAATGCAATGGTTAACGTCCTGAAAGAAGAAAATATTTTTGTTTTCAGTACTAACAATACGTCAAAATACATAGATTTCGTAAACCATTGCTTTTTATGAGCACGTTAAAATTACAAGCGGTTGAAACAACGTCCTCTTAATAAATGATATATAATTTCTGATCTTTGATCGTCACTAAGTAACCATTTCTCATAGGTAATTAATCAACACTACTAGATCAAACGATTTACCCGTTCTCAAATTATTTATTCTTCTAACCACTCGTAGCACTAATTATTATTTGATTAATGAGAATGAAATTCAGCTTTTTTAATTAAAATAGACGCATGTGAGTAGCGCAACGTGTCGCGTCCTACTTGTCGCTTTTTGTTACGTGATATCTTATGGGAGACATAATGACCCAATTTTAATTACAAAATACGTCATGTAAAGTTTAAATTATATTGGCAGACCGATCATCGCGTCAAGCTACAAACGCGCGCGTCAATTTCGCTCACGACTGTCACCTTCTTAATAAAAGAGACATATGATAGGCTTGATGATGAAATTTTTTAAGCGACTAAGTAGAAAGTTGATCTCAAGTCGTCTGTATATATATATTAGGTATGTGTTTAGAATTTTCTGTCGTGGTGAACCCATATAAATTTGGTTAAGATCTGATGACGGAATTGAAGGAAAGTCTACTCAAAGAGTTACCACAACACCACACCGCGATTAGGGTTTTGAAGACGTTTTTTTAAGTTACTAGGGGCTTTGCCCATGTTTTTCCACAAAACATAAAATAAAAAAAAACTTAAAGTCCAACGAATATGAGACATATCTTACTTTCTTCCCCACATTATTCTGCGTCGATTGGTATCGGTCTCGACCCCATACCCCCAGCGGTTTCGGAGGAGATAGCGTGACAAGCTTTTGGCAGCGGCGGCGGCGCCAGTTACTTTTTTTTTTGAATAGAGAGATAGTTTAACACTAGGCTTGATTTTTTTTCTTTCTATCTGGCGTTATCTCCGCTGAAGTATTCACTATTAGAGAAGTGATGGGTTGCCTAACGCAGATGGTAAGTGGCTATTAATAAAAGCCCGTGGTCGTCGCGGACACGGTGCGGTCACGCGACTCCGTCGTCGCGTCTGGGTGGGACCTTATGATTAATTGCCTAGACGCCTGAACTGATGCGATACTGCTTGCTATACGATATATTGTCAACTAGCTTTTGCTCGCGACTCCGCCCGCGTGAACTGCCTCTTCCGGGATAAAAAGTATGTAAGTGAAAGGTTTCGTTATTATGTATTACTCAAATGGGGGTAGTTAAAAAGAAAGGAGGCTACTTAAAGGGAGGGACTCGGCGGATGGATTCATTCTGGACAGGATGTGTGTTGCAAAAACTGAGTTACTGTTTGAACGTAAAAACCGAGAAATTGTATCGCCGTAAATCTTAGAGTTTCTTGGGAGACTTTGGAGCAGGGTGCTCACATAAGTAGCAAGTAAGTAATTTATTCTGAGTATACGTAATTTTATATAGTCCCGCTTCTACAATATGTAACAAAAGCCCTGTCGGGCGTTTTAACTGTAATATCAGAATCGATATTCAAAAGTAATTAAATAACTCGCATACGAAAATTGGACTATAAAAATAATCATATTTATTTTTTAAACTTGAATGAATTTATTTTTCGTAAGCTGTATTTCCATTGATTACCTCAGCAAGAGCGATGACTCGGAGTCAGAGCAAGATAGCAAGTTGCGGCGTCTACGTACACCAAACGCGCCGCGACGCGTGCTCGCGCGGCATCAGTCAGCTGTTCATCACTTTTCAGATGCTTCTGCTTCTGTTTATTATACTTTTAATTTAACTATTTTTATTAAGCTGTCTATATGTCTATCTTCACGACCTAGAAAAGGGCCAACAGGGTTTTTGTTACATAATGTATATCTAGCCATAGCACCGCACCAACTGGACAGAAATACCAAAGACTAGCCTTTGCCTTTATCTCATCGCAATCACATATGAAAGCTCATTATGAACGTCGATGATTTATATTATGTGACAACAAATTTTCCACACAGCTACCAAATATAGCTATCATATAACTAGTTATGTAGTTGGTCCCTCGGATGCGAGAGGCTGTCTGGGTTGGTACCACCGCTTTATCTATTTCTGCCGCCAAGCAGCAAGCGTAAGTGTGTAAGCACTGTTATGGGCAATTGAAGCTAGTGAAATTACTGAGACTTAAAATTTTATGTCTCGGGGTGACTAGTCCAATGCCATGGAGTGCTTTCTAATGCAAAGTTCTGTCTTGTGTTGCTTCTGTGTATGGGCAGGTGTGGCCATTAAGCGAGCGACCTGCTTGTCTTTTCAAAATAATAAACTTTAGGCAATAATGTCACGTGAGCCGAAACGTTGCGCTCTAAATGTCAGCGTTTTGTTAGTGTAAATTGCACCTAAAATAGATATAGCGTGTGTTAATAAGTACTGGCAGTAATGAACGTTTTTTGCGTGAAGTGCCTCAAGCATGGTAGTAGTAGTAGAAATTAAGATGCGTGAAAAAATATGCAAGTGACAGCGAACGTTGACTGTATCTCCAAAATGGTACGCAGGGGTATAGTTAGAGCACGAACGGTTCGCCGAACTTATTACGCCATGATGTGTTAGAGGGCGAGCCTATCGCCATGCCGTCAGATGTTTCAGGAACGTATTGTATGTATGTAATTCGGACAACGAATGCAACATGACAATAAAAAATGGCGTACCATATCCGTGAAATGCTTTATCATCGATACTCATAAATTGTTGTTATATTACATTGAAGTATTTAAATAACTAACTTTCATTTAATATAAATTAAAATGAAATTAAAAATGGTAAATTAAAGTAATTAGGTAAATACCCCATAGGGGTTGACGTCAGGTGGTCGTAAAAACTACAAGCCAAGTCTTTCTGTAAAATGTGTTAAAAATCATATTGCGCCGACCCCACTGCAAGTGGAATAAACGCAGGTGGAAGAAGAAGAAATTAAAGTATCCGCCAACCGTCTCATAAACTAAAAATTAATGTGGTCATACTAACAAAATTAGCGTTTTTTTTTATTTCTTATCAAGTACGAGTAAATTCAACTGTATTTTTCATAAAACCGTCAAATTTTTTCCTGTTTTTCATTACATTGTACATGAGTTGGCCCAAAATGAAACATCTCCTTACCAACAGTTGTCAATTAATAATCCGTGCAAGCTGTCCGTGTATTCTGTTGCGCCGCGCCGTGAGGCAGGCATTAAGTTACAATCGTGCCACGCTCCACGTTTCGTCCGTCTGTCTGTCTGTTAAACTGTACATTAGTTTTGATATTTCTGTGAAAAGAACACTTTTTGATCATTGATAATTGGGGAAACTGTTTTTGGTTTGTGTTTCTTCCTTTTAGTTTCGAAATAGATTTGAAATTTTAAGTGTGAAATACTGATCTCGTAGAAAGTGGAATGTTTAATACTGCAGTTTCAAATTATTTAAGTGGTAGAGTCATACTGTGGACAGTGTGTCTACAGCATGAATTGGCCAGCTTGTTAGCACTGTCTTAGAGTAAACCAACGGAAAGTAGCAGCTTTCTGTTGCATTTCGTACGGTGAGTGAAATATCCCAAGGCCCTAAACCCCTCGCCTTCACAACCCTTTAATTATCAGATTTTTTAGGTATTGTGGATGTTCATGGATGGTGGAGATCGCTTACCATCAGGTGACCCACTTGCTCGTTTGGCAACCATTACCATAAGAATAATAAATAAGACTACCATCTTTAAATTATAAAGCAGCTTTTAAAAATTAATTCAATAATTGCAAGTACACGTAACTCGCCTAAAGGCGTTTCATAATACGGAGTGGTGTCTGTAATGTGGATAATTGACGGCTTGGTCCGTCATTACCGACCCATAGAATTGCTGATTGTACACTCTTGAACACCTAATGAATAGATACGGCACACCCAGGTTTCGGAGATGCTAGCGATGAGTCAGTATCGATTGTTTTGAATCGTTTCCAATGATTTTAATCGATATAATAATTGCAGTATCTGATTTTACCGAAGATAGTTTTAGATAGATAGATAGATAACTCTTTATTCTACACCAAAAATAAAAATTATACACTATGAACCTTACAACTGAATTATGTCACAAAAGGCGGTCTTATCGCTAAAAGCGATCTCTACCAGACAACCTAAATATTGATATGGATTTGCAGTTTAGGGTTACAACAATGTGGGGGTGTAGAGTCACAACAGAACTTATAATATATATTGTATAGAAATATAAATATAATATACCTAAACATAAATCATATATAACATTAATATAATACATAAAAATAAATAAAAATAATATAAACTACTTAATAAATATATGTAAATATATTAATCTAGCGTAGACAGAGTTTAGCGTTTTAGTTAGTTTTAAAGCTTGTCTAGATTGATATCTTGCGATTGTTATTTGGACCGGAGTTTACCACTATCTCATAGAAAAACGACGTGAAATGGCAGGATGCTGCTGTGTTTCGTACGGTGAGAGATTTCCGGAGGCCCAAATATCCTCCCCCCAATCCTAGCCCCGATTCTTCTACTTGAAGGTCGGCAACACATCCATAAATTGCTTGGTATTGTGTTCATAAATGGTGGAGAGCATGTACCATCAGGTGACCTATTTGCTCGTTTGCCGGCCTCTGCTATAGAACAAACATTTTTTTCACATTACAAATAAATATGACCTTTATCGTTTTATTGTGTGTCTCACAAACGTAAAAAGTATTTTTAAATGGTGATCATAGATTTACATGTATCAAATATACGAAGTTGGTTTTTTTCAAACCCATAATCGATTTTACGTCCATATCATTTCATCTCCTTGAATCGATTTCTTTATCCGTATTTATTGACCCTAAAATTATTCGATGCCACATCTCTAAGCCATAATAACATTATAGTCGTAACATTGCCACTAGCTATGAGATCATTTTTATAATTTGGTATCAATGATTTGCTTTTAAGAGACGATTTACAGTCACTTTTTAACGGGTCAAAGACCTCACTTAAAAGCTATTTTAACGAACCAGAAAGCTTCCTACAAACCCCATATTTTTTCACTGTAATTTCTTTACATTATATCAATATTAATAATATAGCTATGGCATGTAAATTCAAATACAATAACACAATTGCGACGAGTGTACTGTTTCCTGTTGAGGAATTTCATTTTTTTACTCTGTACTCCGTATTCAGATCGTAACTAAATTTATATGAGACCACATCGCAGCTAAACTCTATCGAATGTTTTTATTTTTCAGTAAAATCGGTGGAGAAATCGAGGTCATACATTAAAAAAAATCTCGCCGAAGTGAAATTGAAAACCTCGTCCCGTTTTGAAGTAGTTCGAAAATGTCTTAACAACAGCCCCCTAATATTTGAGCTATAGCATAATTAACCTTACTATTCACCATAATGTTAGCGTATTCTCTTAATATTAGTATATTGAGGGTGTCTGAGAAAGCAACGTTGGGTACACTGAAATAAGAATGGTGCGATATAGTTGTGGAAGGGTATTTAAATGGTATAAAAGAGGTTGTCGCCATAACTGGAGGTCTTTTGCCCGCAGTCATTCGGTCAGCCTCTAGTTCAGTAAGATCAGTGCTCAGTCGATAGTCCAAGTGTTCATTACGCGGTAGCTATGCTGGTTTACTATTCGGTCCTAGTTGTTTAGAGACGGTCTCTATACAATCCTGACATGGGTTTGCAGTCTGTAAATCAGTGATATTGTAAATGTAACAAATAAATTATGAGTTAAAGTGATTACTGTCGTTTGGTATTAATAAAATAATACTCGTCTCATGTAACTTCTAGCAATAGCCAGATAACCTCAAAACCCTACCAGAGTCCTGTCAGGTTGCAATAACTCATACTTACATAATTGGTATAATAGAGCCCGTCTATTTGAGAGCAATCAATCCGTACAATGGGTTAAAAGTTGACGCATGCGCTATACATCTCTCGTTACTATGACAGGAAAATTATACCCACCACCGTCAGCAACAAAGATAATTAAATAAAACAAGTTTTTGTCCATGACTGTACATTTGCATTGTTTTAGCCTTAGCCTGGATTTATTCAACAATATGGTGAAAACTGGTGAAAACCTTGTCATAAAATCAATATATATCATCATAAGATAATACTCTGCCACGGTGACGCAGTTGTAATGCGTACGCGTTACGGCTGCTGTGCTGAAGTTTCGGGTTCAATCGCCGGGTCGAGTAAAAGTGATATTGAATTTTTCTATTACGAAATGCTCAGTATCAGCCTGAAGTCTGTTTTTTTTTTTTTTTATAGTATAAGCCGGCAAACGAGCAAGTGGGTCACCTGATGGTAAGCAATCTCCACCGCCCATGTACGCCCACAATACAAAAGAATTATGGGCGCGTTGCCGACCTTAAAGGAAAGGGATAATAAGGAATTGGGAAGGGGAGGGGGATTTGGGCCTCCGGATATCTCACTCACCGTACGAAACGCAGCAGCAAGCTGCTACTTTACGCCGGTTTTCTGTGAGACAGTGGTAACGACCCGGAAGAGCCGGCCCATTCATGCTGTACACAAAATTGTCTACAGCGTGGCTCTACCACTCGTAAATTGTGCCCGGAATGGTGATAGGCTCTCCCCTTATCACATTATGGGACGAAACTAAGTTTGGCGAAATGTGAGTGATTACATTTCTGCCTACCCCTTCGGGGATTACAGGCGCGAGTGCGTATGTACTCGTATGTACAAAGCTTATACTTGTATCCTCGAAGGAAGAATTCATGCTGGAGATAAAATTGCATCTACTGCAACCACGATTATCCGAGCTTATTTCTATGATAGTATGCTTATGTCTAAAAGGTCATCGCGTTCTGGGGTCAGCCAGTGTATATCCAGGAAACTCAGGCCGGCATAATTCTGCCGACTGTCATGGGCCACAATGTCAACGCTTTTAATTTATATTTGGACTGTTATACAGTACTCACTGATGCACCGTGCAGTATAGTTATTTGCAGGACAGGATAAAATCCACAAGGTCTAAGTAATAGCTTAAGTAATTTTAAAGTCATTAGCATGAAACCAGCTCTCTCATTGATCATAATTTTCCTCGAGATTGTGATAAGAAAAAGCCACTTTCAAAGGTAGGTTCTTCGTATGCGAAACGCCGTTTGGTTTGGTACCACCGCTTTGTCTATTTCTGCCGTCAAGGAGCAGTGTATAAGCACTGCTATGTTTCGTTTTGAAGGACATCGACACAGGCCAACGAAATTGCTGAGCATTATGAGATTTAACATCTTATGTCTCGGGGTGGCGAGTGCAATCCAGTACCATGTAGTGCTTTGTTATTCAAATTTATGTGTGGTGTTTCTTCTACTTATGGGCAGGGGTGGCGCTGACCATCAGGCGATCGACCTGCTCATCTCGTCATTCAAGCTAATAAAAATACGATACTCAGACCCATAAGCGTGTAAACCTTATTACACTTCAAACGCTCATATATCAAACATTCGATAAAGATTAGATCAAATGCAAAGTTTTTTTCAGAATCGAAACGTGTTAAAACTCCAAAGACCTGAGACCACGTGCTGTTTTATTTTCATAAAGTTAATTATATTTTTGTAGCAACATTCCAAAAACATTTTCCATAGTCTCCAATCAAATTGCAACTCTATAACTATACATTCAAAATCTACATTAGCTTGCTGCGCAACACTCATTTGATTTTCTGGGCGTACCGTGTTACAACATTGTTGCAAATTGTAGTCTCGATGGTTATATCATTAAGTGCCAATTATTGTTGGCAAAAACACTTGAAAATGCCATTTTGTCACTCGATTATCGCGGTATGTAAGGTAGGTATTGTTTTTATATAACAAAAATAGCTTCACGAATCGCTACTGTATTCGGTGCGGAATAAATCTTATACGATTTTAATATAAATTACTAGCTGCTGCCCGCGGCTCCGCCCGCGTGAATGCCTATTTCCAGGATTAAAGTAGCCTAGTGGGCGCCCCCGGTGAGTAACGCGCTTGACAAAAATACTAATGTCGCTATTAAAAAATAGGGGTTGATCGTAGAAGGTTGAACATTTAGGGTTGTATGTATGTTTTAATGCTGTATCATAAAAAAATAAAAACAAAAAAAATTGACTAAAAAATAAATAAATAAATTTAGGGGTGGACCACCCTTAACATTTAGGGGGATGAAAAATACATAGTAGCCGATTCTCCGACCTACTGAATATGCATATAAAATTTCATAAAAAAACGGTCGAGCCGTTTCGGAGGAGTATGGGAACGAACATTGTGACACGAGAATTTTATATATTAGATATCGTTTGTCGGATGATGTTATGGTCTGTAAGTCGACCAGCTTCTAGGTCTAAAGCCAACCTGCACGTGGTACATTCTGCTAACGAACGAGGCAATGGCAACTCTTAGTTTCCGATATGGGTTAAGGGGGTCGCATCAAATAATACAGAATACCGTCAAATCTATGGTATGAGAAGAAGGACCCTGGCAATAACGCCAGGCAAAAAAAGATGATGTTGTTAGGCAGAAGTATTGATTTATAAGTTTTGCATTAGCCTGAATGACGAGACGATCTGAGAATGATCAAATCGCTCGCCGGATTGTAAGCTCCACGTTTGCCCCTAAAGAGAAACAACACCACTTAGTACTGGATTACAAAGCAACTTAATACAACAATTAGTACATAAAACAACGGAATAACAAGGCAAAATAGACGAGTAAAAGAAAATTAATGTTCTCATTGCATATTGTAACGCAAATTCTTGAAATTTTTTGGTAGTTCGTAATCACTTTTACATAATAATAATTATTGTTGAAATGTTTAATTTCCTTGACATATTTAAGCCTTGATACCGTCATTTAGCGGTCCCCAAAATTGTTGATAAGACGCTAGACAGCATAATTAATATCATCGATAGCATGCCTCGCATCGAATGCGTTCGAATCGATGATCGAATGCAAGCTGTCATTTAAGTAAGAGAGGCCACACTCAATACTAAACTTTTACTTTTTGTTTTTATGTTATAAAAAACATATTTTTTATACTGGTAGATATACAATTGACTGTTTGGATTTTATCACCATTTTACATTGATTGAAATGAAATTTAATGTCGAATTTGACAGAAAGTGGGAGTACTTACTAAGTATGATTCTGAGGATACATGCTATTTAGAATAATCAAATTAGCTGATGCCATTGAAAGCTATTTGGTTAGGTACCCGTGTTGTTTTACAACAAATTAATTTTTCATATAATGAACATTGTTATTATAGTATCTGAATCGTTAGGATGACTGATAAGCGTGAGGTCCTGGTTTCAATATCCAAGTCGGGCAATCACAACTCGTGTTTGAGATATTCGATTCGAAAAATTACACATGGATTGCCCATAATTGGAATTAGTCCCCGGTGTGCCGATAGGCTTGGTCCTTATCTTATCAAATTATAGGACGGAAATGAGCGAAACGTGGATACAGCACTAGTTGCATCCCTGCCTACCCCTTCGGGGATAAAAACGTGAGAATATGTATGTATGTAATACGAAAATGAGTGGCGGACAATCCGCACCTGACCACACTCAAAAAAAGTACATAATTTAATGTTGGAGCAGGTCTTTATTATAACATCATCATCACTCGTTCATATTTAAATATACGAAAATTACGAAAAACGAGCGCATAATTTAAATCGCAGTCATGTACATACGTTTTGAATAAATTAATGAAAGACAATATTAACGCAGTACAGGACGAATTAGCAACATTGTCTAACTCTTGAAGGCATTCTAGATGCACAACTATTCTTGGCATCAACGATTTAGATAATAGGGAGTTCACACGATTCGACTTTACTTGATCAACTGCTAAACGCATCACTTTCGATTGCAATGATCAACAAAAACAATGCAGCTTTTATTGATTCAAGTCAGTTGAACAACTAAAATCGAACACTATCTAAAAGTAAAATGTAATATAATCTAAAATCAAAGTCGAATGCCAAATCTCGCAGCTGACCTTAAAGAATAAAACGTGTATGGTTGTGAAGGTTTCGACCACTACGGCACCACTAGTAAATTATAACAATACCTAGTTCGTGCGTATTTGCGTTCTTTCACGTCGTCCATACCACAATGCCTCAAGACGAAAGTCTTTAACCAGTGCGTCCTACTCGTCATGACCTACGGTGCCGAGACGTGGACACTCACGGTGGGGTAGTTCACAAAATAAAGGTCGCCCAGCGAGCTATGGAGAGAGCTATGCTCGGAGTTTGAAGAATAAGATTCGGAACGAAGTAATCTGACAAAGAACCAAAGTAGCCGACATAGCTCAAATCATTAGCAAGCTGAAGTGGCAGTGGGCTGGCTATATATCTCGAAGAAAAGATAACCGGTGGGGTATACGAGTTCTTGAGTGGAGACCGTGTTTAGGCAAACGTAAGGTAGGACACCCTGTGGCCAGGTGGAGAGATGACCTGCGGAGAGCAGCAGGCAATAATTGGATGCAAGATTTGGATTGGATTGGGAGAGGCCTATGTCCAGCAGTGGACAAGTGTGGCCTGTGATGATGATGATGACCTAGCTCTTAATAAGCTTTAATTAAGTTGCATGTTCAACTCATAAGAGCGCCTCTTTACCAACAAACTGTGTGCACAATTTGGCGCTTTTGTGCAAATTGTGTTTGGATCGTTCAGGCGAGTCGTGTTCCAGGTTCAGCCAGTGTATATCCAGTAACTTCAGGCGAGCATCATTCTGCCAACCCTCGAGAGAAGCAGTGTCTCTTGATTGTCGATATATATATTTGGACTGCACTGTACGTAATTAATAGCAGGTCCAGTGTAGTCACTTTGTCGTGCCAGGATAAAAAAAATATCCAGCCCACTCCGTTTAAGAGTACAATTTCTTACAAGACACATTAGCGGGGATTACCCCGTGATGATGGGGACATGATTAACGGCTTAGTGGAACAAAATTGAGTTTCGATTCGGAAAATCACGTATAAGTCACCTGGGATTGGAATTTGTGTCCGGTGTCGCTATAGGCTCGCCTGATATCCCATGATAGGACGAAAAATAAACATATATGTGTATAAATCTTCTTCTTCCACTTGCCTTTATCCCACTCGCAGTGGGGTCAGCGCAACATGCTTTTTACACATGTAACAGAAAGATTTGGCTTGTAATTTTTACGACCGGCAGGCAGGCGACCTGACATCAATCCCTCGGGGCAGAAAACACCCAGACCCGAAACTTTTATTTGTGGATCACACAAATATTTGTCACAGTTGCAGTGTGGGAATCGAACCCAACGATATTTACAACATATAACACCAATATTAATGAATTTTCTTTGTATATTTTCTTTGATAAGATGTCCGTTTAGTCGCAGTGTATGAAACCTTACTTTAAACCAAGGCTAGTATACTGACAAATACTTAACCATAATTCCAAGCTTGTATCCATCCATCAGCCGTCATGTAAAAATAAAAAACGCATGAATTAATCGTGGGTAACATTATGGTAGTTGCAAGGCAACATTTGTGCAACATTGTTGTAAATAGATTTAAATTGTTGTTTAATGGCGAAAATGTATGTGTGCGTCAAGTGTTCTGTGAAACGCATGTTGTGCTTAAGCTTTCTTCGAATATTTTCGAAAAGGTCGTAAGCGGCAGAACATGTTTTTGCTTTTAGCATTTTATATTTATAGCGTAGACCCGCTAAAAATCAAGAGAGTTACCTGATGATGGTAAATGATGTAGAGATTGTACACCCATAATATTAGAAGAATTATGGACGTACTTCCGATCTTAAAGGAAAGGGATGATTAGGGAATTGGGAATGGAAGGGGGATTTCAGATAAAGCTTTATGGGTTGTCCGCAGCATCGTACCCCTGGTACGATCTGGCTCACGCATCTGTGACCGACCTACTCTTGCGGTTTCCTCAAAACGTGACCAAACCACCTCAACATACATTCTTGAAGTTTGTCTGCCCGCGGACACCAAGGCTGCCGCGGACGTACTCGTTACGTAAAGATCTAGTTGTGTAATGTTACACATCCACCGCAGCATCTTCATCTCCGCGAGCACCTTGACATGCCGCCTAAGGGAAGTCACGTCTTGCACACATACAAAAAGACAGGCTGAATGATGGTCTTTTTTATTAGCTTTAAATGATGGTAAGCGTCACGCCAGCCCATAAACAGAATCATCACCAACCAGAACTTCGAATTATGAAGTACTGCACGACACTGAACTGCGCTCGTCACTCTGAGGCATAAGGTGTTAAGTCTCATAATGTCCAGTAATTTAACTGGCTTTAATGTCCTTCAAACCAGAACACAATAATGCTTACACATTGCTGCTTGGCGCCAGTAATAGACAAAGTCTTGTATACCAATACGAGAGACCTATAACCTACTATAAAAAGCGTTCAATTGATTGTATATTAGTATTAATTCGTAAAAACTGAAGATAGACGAGGCTTGACTTTAAACCGTAGTACTGTGCGAATCCAAAATGACATCTGAGGGGCGAGCACGATCAACTTTCGAATAAGTATTCGAATCGAGAACGTATCATTTGTATGAATTTTCAAACAAATTTTTGACATTTCGATACGAATACGTTTTCGAAAGTTGTTCGTGCTAGCCCCTCTGACACGAAAACATCACGTTCCCGCCATCCAACCATAACCACAACATATAACAATTAAACCAATTGAACGGTAACTGAAAATAGCAGAATTAATGTTCGCATCAAAAATAGTTTTAATCAATCTCAATTGAACAAGAGCGGTTTATCAACACCCGAGCGAGCTCGTAATTGCTTTAATCTAAAAATCAACAATGTGTTGCGACAGAAAAAAGAATGGACAACGCTTGTTTCAAATGGCCTAGATGAATTTCCTCGAATTTTTATTTCAACAATTTACCTTGTTACAATTTACAATAGGTACCTATGGGCTTTGAGCTATTCTAATATCAGGGGGGCGAGCACGAACAACATACGAATAAGTATTCGAATCGAGAACGCTAGCATCTGTATGAAGGTTCAAACAATTTTGTGACATTTCGATACGAATACTTTCTCGCAAGTTATTCGTGCTAGCCCCTCTGAAGAGTGTTCTGCTGTCGTGACTCACTTCAGGCCAGCCAAGTTTTTTTGTATTTACTCTCTTACTTTTTTTGATGAATTAAGTACAAGGCCAATATCGAAAACCCGTGAAACTCAGTTAACAAATTAAACAATTTACGTAAACCTACAACTTATATCGAACTGTAAAGCGAAGGATTTAATGGCTTTCGTTCAAACAGAGGGCACACATTTGTATACTCAAAAGTTGCAGTTGAAAATCCATTGTGCGTTAACCCCGAAGTTCTGAAGTGAATTGAACTAATCCATTAGTGTGTTGAACTCGGACAAATTGGAACGAGCTGAATAAGCTTTGTTATACGAAATATAGGAACCTTGGCAAGCGACGTTTATTTATTCTTATGAATTTGAATTAATTTAGCGAAGTGTTATGGTTAGTTAAATAGCTTACCAAAAACTGGCTGATACTGGTTGATTAAGAGTAACTTTTCCAAAGCCCAAATCCCACTCCCTTCCCAATCCTCATTCCTCTGATTAAAAATTGGTAACTCATACATGATTTTCTGGTCATACATGATTCACTGATTACTTTCTATCAGGTGACCCACTTGCTTGTTTGTCGGCCCATAAAAACCAGAGTAACTAAATTAATGAACCCATTCAACAATAAAAATGTACAATAAAACATTGATTGAAAAACTACGAGCAAAAAGACATAAAACTAAAGAAGCCATAAAAGACAAGACAAATCGTTCTAAACATGGTTGATTTTTTAATGATACGGGCCCTCGTGCAGTTAAGGCCAATTCTGACCCGTATAATAAAGCTTGACCTGTCTTGGACCCGCCTAATAATCGTAATGGCAATGCCCCTTGACCCACGACTTCAAATCCATTTAAGTTATTTGGTGACAGACAAATTGCCCACGTTAAGTGATAGTTCCGTGAAAATTGTGAGAACTAATAGCGGTTTTGGATCAGACTATGCATTCCGGTTTCACCCAGATGTTACTCGTAGATTCGTTACTATTAGAAGATAGTTTGATAAGAACTCAGATCGCTTTGCTACCAAAATTGATCGATTATTTTTATTAGTTTCTTTTGTAGTACTGACCTATATAATCGCATAATTCTCCTTTTACAGTGCGACAAGGATATGTTTGCGAAATGAATGGGGCGGGTCTGTTTTCAGTTGTTTATTGGTCGATTTTCTGTTATGACAGGTTATTTTATACACTTTTAATTAACCAAAGAGTGGTAGAGCCACGCTGTAGACAGTTTTGCCTACAGCACGAATGGACCGTTTCGACCGGGTCGTTACCAATAACTTGCAGAAAACCAGCGTAAAGTTACAGCTTGCTACTGCGTTTCGTACAGTGAATGAGATATCCGGATGCTTAAATCCCCCTAAATTCACATTCTCTTTATTATGCCTTTCCTTTAAGGTCCGCAACGCGCCCATGATTATTCATATATTGTGGTTGTGGAGATCACTTACCATCAGATGACCCTCTTGCTCGTTTGCTGAATCGTTAAGAAAGTTGACGTTAGTTTGTATTCCTCAATTTTACGTAATTCTTAGAAGTTATTTTTTTCATACTAAAATAGGTGGAACGTTGAGGTATTCCATATCTAACAAAGCAACAATCAGAGATTTTTGGCGGGAATTCTGAAAGTGCAGTAATTGCTCTCTTATTTTAATAAATCCCTAAACTAGTTTAAAGTTGTTTGTTGTATAAAAATTGTATGGATTTGTACAATAACCATTGATGGTGATGAACAGTGAATGGAAACATTGAAATGAGTGAATTTAGGTGACTTTCAATCAAGAGTATTGATCGACATTGTGATCGATTCTCTTAGAGAGTATCGTCTAAGAAGCATCGTACTAAACGGAATTAACACCAAAATCCCAACAAGGCCTTGAAACCGGTCACACTCGTATTTTATCGCTATTGGAGAATAAGAATTTCATTAAATAACTAATGACGAGGCTGTGTGGGCTAGATCCCTTTGCCTTCCAAATAAAATTGAAACATAAAGCGTCAAATCATCATGGTCATTCAGAAAATATGCCTACATAAAAAAAAATATTCAGAATAATTGGGAACCTCCTTTATTTTTTTCGTCGTTTGAAAATATTCATGCCCAAAAAGCAACATACTCAATAACATTTAACTCGTAAACGTGTATGCGCTGCGTGTAATGATTTAATATAGATCAGAGTAATAAAATGAAAACTATGCCAATAAAGCAATCAATGAGCTGCTACATCAGTTGTCGATGCATCAAGATGTTGGCATATGAACGCATAAATTACTTTCAACGACGCATAAGCGTATTATTTTTATCTTCAAGCGTAGTTCATATTATGTTTGATGTTATTTCTATAAAGAATATGTCCATTGCTGGAGAAATAAATCGCAAAAAGCTGCAAGTTTTGACCCTGGCTCCTGATTACGTTGGACACTATAAGGTTAGAATTAAAAAAGAAGGAAGTTGCCAGAAGCACAAAACTACGCAACACATATTTACATAGACTGTCCCCTGTTTCCCATAGGGATAAGCAGAGACAACGGATTTCCATTTGCTACGATCCTTGCACACCTTTTTGTAACACAGGTCAAAAGGATTTTAAAAAAGAAATTTTCAAATTGGTCGACACTACACGGATAAATTGGTTTAAAACCAAAAAAAACGTATAGTTTTGAGAATGCCCTTTTTAAATTGTTAAAATAATTAATCAATTCACTATGAAACTTATAAAAATATATTTTTAACTTATAAAAAACTTGATAAACTTTAAAAAGGCAAGTACGAACTCACCTACGCAATAAAATTTGTATTGAATCAATAATATCTTCTCATCTTTCGACTTGCCGTAAAATATTAAAGATTTGACTTTAAACTTTTATATTAATAAATCTGAACCAAATCTTCTGTGTTCTCGTTTTGTCCAAAACAAACATAGAATCAATTAGTATTCTGTTAATAACCTAGCATCGTTATATTTTCATTCACGATGCTATTTCATAAAGTGCGTTGTGCTATAACCGTTATTTAGATACAAGATAAATAAAGGAGAATATTTATATCTTTTACGATCGTGTTCTATTTATGATATTCCTTGATTACTTGCAGTTGGTTTTGTTTGAGATAGCAACAATGTATTGGAAGTTCAGTGTATTCTTATAAGCATCATTGAGTTCTTCGCTAGTAATGCAGAAGAAAATAAAAATGATGGTCAATTCTAACATCGGATGTATCATTTGCATCTACGGGGCGCCCTAGATATTGATTTTGAGGTCAATCTGCCTTAAAGAAAAAAGTTGAGATATTTAATATGAATTTAGGCTCACATTTGTTTCGATTTTTTTCCCTGCCCTAAAACATAATGTAGTATTGGTGCAACATATTATGCTACCTTTCTGATATTGTTCTTTCTAGGAAAACCTACCCTGGTCTTTATATTTTTATTAACCTAAAAATGAAATTATGAAAACTTCTACTAAATTATCCACGTGACATGATCGAGGTAGTCGGAGCCGCTAATAAGCATTCAGGAGATCTGAACGGATACCATCATAATTAAAGGTATTTACAACGCTCTTGAATTGATTTAAAGGAAAGTTGGTTACGTTAATTGAATTTAATCATTGACGTCGCCCATAAACAGGCTGAACTCAAATGGGACTGGACTGGACACGTGTGTCGTATGTCAATTAAAGGGTTGGCCAAACTTTGAACTATTCAATAATTTAGGAATGGTCGATCCAGGCACAGTGTACAGTCTCGGTGTGCGATAATCCTAACAATTAATAGAGGCTGGCATAATTAAGAGCGATGCCATCCGACCGGCGCCTGTTATGATACGATGACCTTTGTAAATTACCACATTACTGATGTAGCATCGTGTCTAATGAAATCATGTGACACATTTTAGACGCGTATATGTTTTTAAATCTCTTAAGGATCGGTATATTTTTTACACATAGTTGAATAGTAAATAGAACAATGACTATTTGTGTTTGGTATTTGAACATCTTTCTTTCTTCCTGACGTTATCCCGGGTTAATGACAGCCTCCGTCGCGCAGTGGGCGAGAAGCCGGCTGCAAAGCGTGAAGGCGTGGGTTCGATTCCCACACCGAGACAAATGTTTGTCTAATCCACATATATCTGTTTCGGGTCTGGGTGTTGTGGGACCGCAAGTACCTCGTAGTTCCCGATACCCACGATATAAGGTTAACCTAGTGTGGGGTCGGGACTATGTGTGTGACTGTTAGATATATATATTGCCAGGATCCGCCTTCTCGTACCATAGATTTGACGGTATTTGGTATTATATGAGGCGAACTGCCGCACCTTCCGGCCCCCACAACTCACCACGGGATCCATGTTTCGCCATTGCCTCGTCCGTTAATGAGCAAAACGCACCACGTGCTGGTGAAGTTGGCTTTGGGCCTAAGGTTTCAGTGAACCACCTACACACCTAGTATTCCTATTAAATTTTATCTGAGTATAACAAATGATATTTGAACTTATTTATCAATAATTAACCACGTAGGCAAGCAGCAGTGTTAAAAACTATTGCATTCTATTCTGAATGACATTGAAATCAGCGTATTTTCTGGCGAAGAACGCTTACGATTGCCTAAGGACTACTTATTTTTATAAAATTTTAATAGGAGGGTCTTATCATGTTTAATACGATCATAAATTCTATCTTTATCATACAATAATTAGTTTAAAAAAAACTGCTTAAAAAATTGTTTATTCATGAAGTCGGTTACAAATGAAGGTACTTCTACTCTGATAGTTCCTAAATCGCATCGCCTGAGTCTCTCACCTTGTATTGTGTATTGTCAAAACAAATAATAAAAGATTGTACCAAGCAACAAAAAACACACAAAAAGCATAAAACAAACTGTGCTTTAACAAGCCAGTTCCCACAACATGAAATATTCAATTAATATTTTTTCGTATGTCATATCGCAGTCGAGATGGGCATACGAAATCGTTAATTGTCTCTAGGAGCATGTCTTGTATTGCTAATTATACACCATTAACTTGGTCACCGACGTTGACATTTCGATGAAATGATATCGATACCCTTAATTAGCTAGATATCGATTAATTGGTTTGGAATAGTGATGCTAAAAAGCTTCGTGGCTTGTGTGTGGTTGTTTTGTGAGGACACACGACCGAAGCCTGGCATATTTTGTGCAATGTATTAAAAACTAATTGTCATGTTATTGTCAGTTGAGTTATTTTTATCTTGATGCGTTTGCTAATTTTGTTATAGTTTTAGTAAGGCGTGACCCACACCTTTGCTGGAAGTTTAAATGTCAATTTTATTGTATTCATTTCCATAAAGGCCAGATCTTTTAAGACTGTCACTAAATCGTAACAATGACGTTAGCTTACAAGACAATTCTGAAAAATCTGCTGGATTAAACACTGTACAAAAATATATGTGTTATACAGTTTCGTTACGGGAATTACTGATATTTTGTAATGTTTGAGGTAAATTTTCTAGTGAATTCAAATCGAGTCATATGCATCCTTAACCAAAAGTTAAAATACTACTAGTATTATAAATGTAAAAGTTTGGATGTTTGTGAATTTGGATGTTTCTTATTCAATGACGCTGTAACGGCTAAACGGTTTAAGGATGAAATTTTGCACACAGGTAAATAATGACCTGGACTAAGACACAGGGCACTTTTTATGCCGGAAAACGACGTCACGCCGGTCAATCTGTGAGCAAAAGATACTACTAAATAAAAAACATTATGTTTATAATGGTTTGCGTTTGCTGCCTGCGCGCTCACTTTTGGCCGTGTGAAACCTCCATTCCATTTTCATTTTTTTATGGCGCTAATTGTCAATGTCATTGGCGAATGGTACAGTCTTAACATAGACTTGGACAGCCTCCCTGGCAGGCGAGTAGCTGGCTGTGATACAAGACGCCGCGGGTTCTATGTTCGCTCCGATATTTTTTTTGTGTGATTCACAAATATTTCTTTATTTTCCAGTAAACTAAATAAAGTAATATATTAAGACATATCTTGTATTCAACGTTAATGCATTATTAATGTCAGTAATTTGGAAGTGTGCATCGTAAAAATAATAAAGTGAATAATAATATAAACACTTTTAAATTAGTTTAATGACCTAAAAATAAACGTCTTAAAATTAAGTTATACTGTATCAGCTAGACTTAAAAAGATAAGTAATTTAAGAGCATCCGACAGGGCTAGCATGGATATGCTACATTCGTTTATAAAAATATTCTTCTTTCGTGGGCGATGGAGATCACTTACCATCAGGTGATGTACTTGTTTGTTTGCCGGCTTTCTTCTTCCACCTGCCCTTATCCCACTCGCAGTAACCCGCAACATGCTTTTTAATACATGTTACAGACAGATTTGGTTTGTAGTTTCTACACTGACCACTCTCTGCACCCGACTCCACCCATCCAGACCCGAAACATATATATGTGGATCACAGAACGTTTTTGTTTCGTTGCGGGAATCGAACCCGCAGCGCCACTGGCTTCATAGCCGACCATGTAGAGACGGCATGAAAAAACGATTTAACAAATTTTTCTCAAGGCCATATGAAAAAAAAAAAAAAAAAAAACGCGCCGGTGTGATTTTACATACATACATACATAGACTCACGCCTGTTTCCCATAGGGGTAGGCAGAGGCAACGGATTTCTACTTGCTACACTCCTTGCATACCTCTTTGGCCTCATTCACTCTCATTAAATTTTTCATACATGCACGTCGGGTTAGGGTACTCCTGACCTGGCCTATCTCTAGAATATCTCCAACTTGATCTATGAAAGTTCGCCGAGGCCTTCCCCTCCCAACTGTACCATTCACACTCGCCATGGATCTCTTCATCGGTGTGATTTTAATGTTATTTTATTATCAATTCCACCTAACTCATAACATGCTAGCACACACTGGTGTAGTATTCATCAAAAATCGATTACTTACAACAAATTGCAATTTAACAACCAGCTAGGGCGTCGGTACGGTTTGCAACAAACATTAAACCGACCCACTTGAACATATTCGTTCTCTGTGGCCATGACTTTTGTTACCACCGTACCGGCTGTTGTTTAAATACATACGCACTCACGCCTGTAATCCCCGAAGGGGTAGGTAGAGGTGTAATCAGTACACCCACATTTCGCCGAGCGTATCTGATAGGGGGTATATATGATAGGGGGCGAGCCTATCGTCATACCGGGTACAAATTCTAGACTCCGGGCTGATACTGAGCATTTCGTAATAGAACAGCCCAATACCACTTTACCCGACCCGGGGATCGAACCCGAGACGCATACGCATTACAACTGCGCCACCGAGGCTGTAGTTATGTTTATGAGATTATTTCTTAGTTTAGCCCTTAGAATAACTACTTACAGAAGGTAGATGTACATCAACGCATACTCACAATCGTAAGCTGAAAATTCTGAAAAGCTGAAAAAAAATGAAAAAAAAAAAGTGTGATGTGTTTACTTATATAGACATGCACACAAACGCAAAAGAAATGTTAACTAAAATGTATTTTCTCAAAAAATTGGTAATTTCTAGATGGGCAAAATGTGTTTCAATGCATTGATTTATAAGTGAGGATAATTATCGATGAGAAGTATTTAGTATAGTGATCGCAGTTTGAAGAATTCCGTGAGAGAATTAATTTTTATAAGTAGTTATTCTATCATTAAGCCCCTGTTTCACCACCTATAAGTGCTGGTCCGGGGGACCTGATCATTTTTATCCACGACCAAATACATGGTACAAAACCCACCATAGTGGCTCATTTAATAGAGTCGCTTTCCGAGGCCAGATAACTTCAGGCCGGCTTAATTCTGCAACCGAGAGATGCAATGTGTCTGACGGTCGACATTATAACTGGACTGTTATACACGGAAAACGGCGAAACGTGGATGCAGAACTAGTTGTACCGGTGCCTACCCCTTCGGGGATAAAGTTATGTTGTACACCTTATTTATACGCATAACACAAAAACATCACCCAAAGGTCGGCAGGTTCGAAATCAGCCCCAAGTGCATACACCTCTGACTTTTCTAAGTTATGTGTATATTCATTGTTAATTATCACTTGCTTTAACGGTGAAGGAAAAACATCGTGAGGAAACCTGCATACAGGTATGCAGGTTTCCTCACGATGTTTTTCTCAGGAGAAGTTCTTCATAAGAATTTCGAAGGTATGTGAAGTCTGCCAACCCACATTAGGCCAGTGTGGTAGACTAAGGCCTAACCCCTCTCATTCAGTAGAGGAGGCCCGTGCCCAGCAGTGGGACGTATATAATAAAGGAAAAAAATGTCGGCAGGTAGAGAATGCCTCAGGCATTATTTATATTTTTATACAAAAATGTATAGACGTGTAAATAAAAAAAAAAAGACATACATGCCTCGGTGGCGTCGATGTAATGCGTATGCGATACGACTGCTGTGCTGAAGTGTCGGGCTCGATCCCCAGGTCAGGCAAACGTGATATTGAGTTTTTTTTATTTTAAAATGCTCTGTATCAGTCCGGTGTTTGGAATTGTGCTCGGTATGGCGATAGACTCGCTACCTATCAAATCGTAGGCTAAAAAAAAGCTCGGCGAAATGTGGGTGTACTGGTTACATACACACTGCCTACCCCTTTGAGGATTAAAGGCGTGATGCGTATGTATGTATGTAAAAAACATACGAACACTATTAATATTACTGACATTTCAAGCCTCATTATTACCACACATCGACGTTCGGTGAGACCATAATATTTCACTGTAAACTAATGACATTCTTTAAAATAACAGGAAACCAAAAGGTGTTGTAATTTACGTTCTCTTGTTTGTTAACAAAAAAACAACCAATATATTTACGAAGATTGCGGTAACCGGTAGGTACTTTAACGGTTATTTTAATGTTCATAACTAAAGTAAGGTGTAGCCTTAATAATAAACAAAAATAAACAAGTCACAAACTTTCTAAAATAACTTAGTGTTGCATTTTATATTTTTTGTGGTTTAGGCCCACTTTCTCAATAATCCTTTATCGTAGTTAGCCGCTAAACATGAAATAAATACACCCAACAGTCAGACCCCCCTAGTCCTGACCCCACACTAGGTTAACCTGTATCGTGGGTATCAAGCACTACGAGGATCACAACACCCAGACCCGAGACCAATATTTGTGGATCACACAAACATTTGTCTCGGTGTGGGAATCGAACCCACGGCCTCTCGCTTCGAAGCCGGCTACTCGCCCACTGCACCACGGAGCTTAGTTTACTAATTTCAAATTTTCATTCGAATTGACGTCTGTCAAATATGTTTAGTAGCTTTTATTTTCCACTTGCCTTATCCCACTCGCAGTGGGTTCGGCGCAACATGCTTGTAGTTTTTACCACCGGCCGTCTGCCTGACATAAACCCTTCTGAGGAGAAAACACCCAGACATGAAAAAAAATTGTGAATCACACAAAAATTTTGTCTCGTTGCGGGAATTGAACCCGCGCCCTCTCGCTTCCCAGCCCATTCGCCCATTGCGCCACAGAAGCTGTCATAAAAATTTTGTTAAAAACGACTAATGATCTTTGAGAAAGTCATTTGTAATTTGGTCCCGAACCCGAGATTATGATCCGAAGATGATACAAGAGTTTGGAACACGGTATTCCGATCTAGTGCGGAAACCCCTCATACTTACTACGGCTACTTCGTATATACATACATACATAAATAAATAATAATAAATAAATACACCCAACAGTCACATAGTCCTGAACTCCTGACCCCACACTAGGTTAACCTGTATCGTGGGTATCAGGAACTACGAGGGACTTGCGGTCCGACAACACCCAGACCCGAAACAAATATTTGTGGATTAGACAAACATTTGTCTCTGTGTGGGGATCGAACCCCCGGCCTCACGCTTCGCAGCCGGCTACTCGCCCACTGCGCCACGGAGGCTGTCGTACATACACACATAGACTCACATCTGTTTCCCATAGGGGTATGCAGGGACAACAGATTTCCACTTGCTACGATCCTTGCATACCTCTTTGGCCTCATTCACTCTCATTAAATATTTCATATATGCACGTCGGATTAGGGTACTCCTGACCTACATGTATTTGCATGTTTTTGGATTCGTACCTGGGCCTTATTCTCTATGACCGTCTGGACTCGTAAGGCATCCGCGTTGCGTTGACTTTGTGAAATTGACATTGGATTTTTTATTTTATCAGCTTGCGATAAAGAACCTGCCACTCAAAATAATATATGTTTTAACCAAACCTAAAAACCGACTTCAAAAATAACACTGAAATGTTAAAAATAACAGAAATCCAAAGAGACCTATAGAAGTTGTTAAAGCTTATTTTTACATCAACAAATAGTTTAATTTATCTTTTTACGTCAGTTTATTTGTTGTTTATGTATACTGTACAGAACCCAATCTCATTCTTGTTGATAAAGTAGGAGGCAAAAATATAAAAATTAACAAGCAAGTGGTGAAATGTCAGCGTGGCCGACAAATTGCACTATGGTTTTCGGAAAACATACCAGCGGGGTACTGGCGACCGCCGACTTGCCTCAACTCTTTGTAATCAATGCATGTGGACACGACATAACATAAGCTCACGCCTTTATCCCTGAAGGGCTAAAGAGAGATGCAACTATTGCTAAATTCTCGCTTCGTCAAGCTTATTGCGGTCCATCATGAGCCTATCGCCATACCGGACACAAATTCTAATTTCGGGCAATTCATGTGTAATTTTTCGAATCACACAAATTGGTAGTTATTGCTTGATCTGGGAATTGAACCCAGGCCTCACGATTATCAGCCTAAGTACGTTGCCACTGATCAATGAGGTGATTATCATTCGCAAACAGCTTACTAAAAAAAAACCAATATCTAAGACCCCAATAATTCACCCAATAAGATAAATAGATAGATAACTCTTTATTCAATACCAACCTCAGGAATAATACAAAAGAATTTGATAACTATAATTGTGTTATTACTCTAAGACTATAATAATGTCAAAAGGCGGTCTTATCGCTAAGAAACTAGTATTATATACCGAACATATTATATATTGATTCCCACATGAACAATACCCATGACCTTGTCAAGGTCACACCAGACCCAGCATATGTCGTGTCCGAATCTCATGGTACACGAAGCGATCATGCATGCGCCCACGCCTCGCCCAGTTTGTGCCCGATAATTGGAGGTATCCGAGACTAGAACAAAGGGTGCGCGGTTACACGGAGATACTGTAAACTTAATACACGTACCTCAATCACGACCGCTTTAAATTTACTCGGAACCTTCATTGTATCTGTTTACAACTCCAAGAAACTTGTAAAAATATGAAAAGATTCAGCATCCTTACAAAATAAGAGTAGTTCTTAGTCTTCTTGTAATTCTTGTCACATTTTTATTGCTATCATCAGACCATTTATTCGATTTGCTAAATAGAGACCTCTTTTCTGGACTGTCACTATTTCTTAAACTGTAACATTCTTAATGTTGTGAGATTCGTCATAAACTATGAGCTCGCTTTTATTTGTTAGGGACGTATCAGTAATGATATGTGGTTACTTTCTAGACAAGCTATTTCAACATATTATAAATAAATAATAAATACACCCAACAGTCACACACATAATCCTGACCCCACACTAGGTTAACCTGTATCGTGGGTATCAGGAACTACGAGGGACTTGCGGTCCCACAACACCCAGACCCGAGACAAATATTAGTGGATCACACAAACATTTGTCTCGGTATGGGAATCGAACCCACGGCCTCTCGCTTCGCAGCCGGCTACTCGCCCGCTGCGCCAAGGAGGCTGTAACACGACAGTGATTATATAGGTTGAATGATTTGATTCATCGTGGTTCATGTGATATTAATTAAAGCTAGTTAATCACAATTCTGGATTAGCGTGGATTTGAATTCCAGATCCACGAGTCAGGTTCAGTTGCCCAAATCAAACATCAGTCTCGAAGACGTAGAGTCGGCACTGTTTGTTACCAAATAACTGCAAGCGAAAGGAAATCTTGTAATTTGTCCAATTTCGACATCATCTACTACCATTACCTCTACTAAAATATTCATCCAACTATTGGACAAGGCCAATTATTATGAACCAAATCTTCAATTATCATAATTTCAATAGTACAACATGGGGACATGTTTTTAATAGATTATTTTATATTAGTAGACATATCAGAACCAGTCACGATAATTATAAATGTTACTCTCTATCTAATCAGCCTATATTCCAAATGCTGATGGGTAAACCCTTTCTCTCATTCACGCCAATTCTTCCGGTATATGCGTCCTCTCATTCACGCCATTTCTTCCGGTATCTGCGTCCTCTCATTTACGCCATTTCTTCCGGTCCAATGTGAGACAAATTGAGTCTCACTACATCATCAGAACACGGCATTAAAGGTTGAGAAACGCAATGTGCCTCTACGGTCAACAATATAATTAGACTACCATCAAGTCCACTTTAGTCACTTTGATGTACCAGATTGAAATAAAACGACAACGCAACTGATGATTCCTCTGATATTGTTGGTATCCGTAGGTAGCGGTGATCGCTTACTATCAGGTTATTCTGCTCGTATACTCCGCCTTTTCATTTAATTAACTAAAATAAGGAATAATCTTTAACCTTATTTTAACTAAATCATTTCATAACCAGTAGTTGTATCATATTAGTATTGGCAGCTCACTAACTTAATTTCCAATGTATGCAAATAAAATCATACAATTAACCCGACTACTTCGGTGGCGCAGTTGTAATGGGTACGCGGTACGACTGCTGTGCTGAGGTCTCAGGTTCGATCCCGGAGTCGGATAAAAGTGATAAGTATTACGTTATTTCTATTTCTAAATGCTCAGTATCAGCACGGAGTCTGGAATTGTTCCCGTTATGGCGATAGGCTCGCCCCCTATTACATCATGGGACGGAAATAAACTCTGTGGTATGTGGGTGTACTGGTTACAACTTTGCTTATCCTTTCGGGAATCACAGGTGTGGGTCCGTATGTACTTAACTTGAATGAAGACGATCAGGTGTTACATTCACTTTAAAGTTCATAAAAGAGCCGTCGTGTGTTGGGTTTCATATGGCCTTCAGGACAATTGACAACCGGCAGACCCACTGGTGCATATTAACATTATACTATTCGATGAACAGCTGAATTTATATGCCCTACATTTTAAGTTTTTACAAGGTGGTACGCCCCTCGTTTGCGAGAGGCCATGGAAAAGTTAAAAAAACAGGGAATATAGAAGGTTAATTAGATTAACATACTAAATATAATAGAGACAAAAAGAGCACAAAATCTCTTCAGTATTTTTTTTGACTTCATAAAGGTTCTAGACTGGCTTAGATTGATGATAACATGCCAATGAACTAGACGAGCGTCTGAAGCTGTAATTGACAAAGAAAAATATTTGAGTTCGGTTGGAGTTGAAACGTCTAAAGTAATATCTCGAGTTGCAATAACGCGTTGCGTAGAAAATGTGCTGCAAGGGTCCGCATGGTGAACTCTTGAAAGTTTTATTATAAGGCAAAGTAAATCTCCTCCCTTACAATGATATAACATTTAGCTTTATTTTTTACTAGGAACATACATGAAAGATCCTGGGTTCGGTTCATAGATTAGCAAAAACAAAATTGCTCTTTTTGTCTATTTGAAGAACACATGAAGAGTTCCGGGATAGTAACGTGTGGCGATAGTCTTACTATCTATCACATCGTAATACGGAATAAAGCTTGGCGAACCGCGGGGTCAATATTATATCTCTGCCTACCCCTTTGGGGATACAGAGACTATCTTGTCCACATACCCGCCACCCATCACTGTTACTTCTGTATGGCATGAACAATACCATACCAGCATACATATGTGAAGCTCGGCGCATCTGTGGAAATGCTAAGTTGACTGTAAATTAGTTCGGATGAAAGGTTGTAGAGCCACGCTGTAGATAGTTTTATCTACAGTATAAATGGGCTGACTAGGGTTATTACCTCTGTCTCACAGAAAACTGACGTTGTGAAGTAACAGCTTGCATTTCGCACGGAGTGATATCTGCAGGCCCAAATCCCATTCCCCTTCCCAATTAGAATCCCTTTCCTTTAAGATCTGCAATGCGCCCATGATTCTTCTGGTATTGTGGGCGTTCATGAACGGTGGAGATCACTTATCATCAGGTGATCCACTAGCTCGTTTACCAGCCTATGCTATAAAAAAGTTCCCTATTTACTTTCATATCTCATCATCAGAGGGGCTAGCACGGAAAACTATCGAAATCGTAATGTAAAGGTATCGAGGGATCGATAGATAATTCCTTAAATATCATTGGTCTATATTCCATATATATTAGTTTCTTTTACGTACTATAGAGGCGCTGTACTAAAATCTCATAGAAATTGTTGTCGATGACAGCTCGAATAACTTTTCGCAAGTTTCCGTGCTAGCCCCTCAGATCTTAACCAAAATAATAGAGAATCACCCTTAGGATAAACCCTATCGAACACTTAAAGTATATAAAATCGTTCTAGATTTGGCAGAGATATCACGAAACAGACATAAAAATGCATTTAAGCAAATTGAGAAACACCCTTTTTTTGGAGTGGGTTGAAAATCCAAATCAACCTCAATGACTCACGTTATCTTATCTACAACTACACAGCGCTCTAGTTAATGAGTAAATTGTGCT
Source organism: Mimas tiliae (assembly GCA_905332985.1). NCBI lineage: Eukaryota > Metazoa > Arthropoda > Insecta > Lepidoptera > Sphingidae > Mimas > Mimas tiliae. The sequence continues at coordinate 4,076,196 of HG995249.1, forward strand.
TAGATAATAGGTGCAGTGCTTTATAAAGGGGCTAATTGAAATAGACGTAAAATCGATTAGTGCGGTGAGTGGTGGCCGGTACGAGCAAGCGCGGCTGCCCGCGTCGGATTATTTCGGATTATGTAGTATAAGAAAAAGTAGGGCATAAACTTCATAAATATTTTATGTGTATCAGAAACCCCTCTAGGAAAAGCAGACTGTTGTAACACTAATGTTCTAATAATGTTTAAAAGTGATTCACACTCTACGCTCGCAATACGCACTCAAGTCTGTAATCCCCCAACTCTGTACCCTCTGTCTACCAGATGTGTAACCAGTACACCCACACTTCGCCGAGCTTATTTCCGTCCCATGTTGAAATAGGGGGCGAGCTTATCGCCATACCAGGCACAATTCCAGACTCCGGGCTGTTATTGAGCATTTCGATATATAAAAACCCAATATCATTTTTATCCGACCTGATGATCGAACTCAAGACCTCAACATATCAGTTGTACCGTTCACGCATTACAAGTGTGCCAATGAGGCAGTATAATGATATAAAGTTTAATGATATAAAGTAATAGGAGTATTCAATGCAGTATGTAAAATATCTGCATATACTATAGTCTAATGTAACCTAATCCCCCGGTGCGGCGCGTCTCACCTTTCGCTTTTCAATCATACCCATTGGCGGTTGTAATTCGGCTGTGGACTCCCTAACGTACCTACAGATGGCCAGACAATCCCTGTACGTTGTATACGTAGTGACCATAGAGATGTTTAGTAGAATTAAAAGCTAAGTAAAAGTCAAAATAAAAAAAAAGCTTAAGGCCGTACTCAAAAATGTCAATTAACTTTAATTGTAATAAAATTATTTCTTACATTTCAATTATTTCCACACTCAAAGTGATCAACTCGCGATCAAGTGGGTCACCTGATGGTAAGTGATTTCCGCCGTCCATGAACGCCCACAATATCAGAAGAATTATGGACGCGTTTCTGACCTTAAAGGAAATGGATAATAAGGGAATTGGAAAGGGTAGAGGGATTTAGGCCTCTGGATATCTCACTCACCGTACGAAACGCAGCAGCAAGCCGCTACTTTACGCCGGTTTTCTGTGAGACAGTGGTAAAAACCCGGTTGAGCTAACCCATTCGTGTTGCAAACAAAAATGTCGACAGCGTGTTACCACTGTTATTCCATTTTGCGAGTCTTGAGCATCCTTCGACGTACTTCTGTGGTTTTCTTAAAACATGCCTTAAGCGACATTCCTGGAGTTTGCCACGACACGGATGCCAATGGAAATTGAGTAAACATCTATAATTATCCAAAAGAACACCAAAAAAGGCAGTAACTTAAAGCCAGTAGAGCCATGCCTGTAGGCTGCGGTCCCACAAGGCGCGTAATGGGAGATCTATCGCGCAGTGTCTAGTTACCTTATCCATTATTTGCCACACGGCTCTCCTACACTTTTATTTGGGTTCCTTGGTTTATGGATCGATGGTAAACTATCTGTTTACAGTTTTAATGTATCTATGTTTAAAAGGAATGGAGATTCTAGAGTTATGGAAATTTTCGAAAATAGAATGTTATTCATTTTTTAAAATTAATTTGCATTAGATTTCACATTGAATTAATATATTTTTCTGTAAGTATATATTTAAAAAAGCTTTGATAAAAATAAGCATTTATCGACCGCCATATTGGATTTAGTATAATGTCACTCACCTTATGGTTTCACTGTTTCACTCATCAAACCTTTTCATTTAATATATTCTTTTATGCATATTTATTTTGCATACCATCTTGTAATGTCATTGCTAAATTGATTTTACATTCAACGTTCGTTCTGGCATACAATGAAACCAAACATACAAAAGGCGTGACAGAAATCTTGGGACATCAGTATGATAATCGCAAATGCTTAAATTATATTCTGTTTAAACTTTTTATGTTTAAACTGTTTAAATTTATGACATTAAAAATATTTAAATAAGCATGATCATTTTGATTTTATTTCATGTTTTTTGGACTAATAAAAAAGGCAGCATTCTTAGTTCTTACAAAGATCGCAACTAACGAATCCATCAATGACCTTAAGTTGGTAGGTATTGCAATCCGGCAATGTTTTCCATCACGCGGGATTGATGTGGTATTGGTGCCAATTTCGTGGGATGTCATATAAGTAGCTTACATTTTTTTAAATTACGCAGATAGAGAGATATATGTCGAGAGCGACACGTCTGATTTGTATGTAATTGTATAGGTACGTTTTGATACATGCGACTGAGATAGGAGAGCTTGACGCGTATCCAGGGGCCAGAGTATCTATTACAATTGTCTCACAATGGAATTGTCTCATTTGTTATTGAATTTAGTTGATTATGTACTTTTTTCACAATGATAATGAAATGGTAGTGGTATGGTTATCATAATGACAACTCACTTAAATTAGCAGACTCGAGACCTTGTTCCATACAAAGCGGATGTGTCGCTATCGCCAGACTCGCGTCACGTGTCGCACTCTCCCTGTCTCGGTCGCGTACCACAAAACAAGCCTTTATGTATTAAAAAGCACGTAAAAATAAACATACGCACATATGCATGCATATATGAGTATTGCCAAACGGGTGACAGATTTCAACCACAAAAAATGGAACCACCCATATTGAACACGAAAAGAATCGTAAAATCCAGTCTACGTTTGGCCAAGATATCGCGTAACAATTATTTTTAAAAATACATACGAATTGAGAACTGCTCTTTATTGAATTCGATCAAAATAACAATCTACAGAACCCGCACATTTAATGTACGCGTACGTATTGTTTTTTTATTTATTTCAACCCTTATTGAGGATGATTCACCCGCAAGAAAAGGTTTCTATTTCAAATAGCTTTCGGTGCGGCACAGTTTCTCCTGTGTTTGGTTAATTTTACTAGGTGGTAGGTCCCTTGCATGCGTGAGGCCGGCTGTCCTAGTACCACTGCTTTGTCTATTTCTACCGCAACCGTGTGTAAGCACTGTGTTTCGGTTTGAAGGATATTGAAGCCCGTGAAATTACTGAGAATTCTGAGATTTATGTATCGGGGTGACGAGCGCAGTCCAATGCCACGCAGTTCTTTGTATTTCAAAGTTCCGAGTGGTGTGGCTTCTGTTTATGGGCAGGCGTGGCCCTTCTTATCAGGCGAGCGACCTGCTCGTTTCGTTATACAAGTAAAAAAAAATACAATGTTTGGGCTTGCAATGTTTGCATAAAACGATTGAACGATTGAGTTCTATTTGTGAGTGTTTGTTTTTTGTCGAAAATGGGCTCTAATAATCAGAAAATATCTTACTAAAACTATTACTTTCGATTATATTCGTTTTACGAGTAAAGCTTCAAATTGAAATCTCTAAAATTGTTACAGCCACGCTACAGAGATTTTTGTTCACAACATTAATGGGCTGGTTCAATCGGCTCGTTACCTTTGGTTCATAGACAACCGATGTGAAGAAGCAGCTTGCTGTTGTTTTCGTATGGCGAGTGGGATATCCGGAGGCCCAAATATTCACATCGTTTTTCTGTGAGACAATGGTAATCCAATCCATTAATTCATGCTGTAGATGAGAGTATCTATAGCGTGGTTCCACCACTTTGTAAATACAACAAGCAATAAGCATGCATCATACATTTCATCAAGTCCATATTGACACGCATAAAATTGTTTATCATAATTTTCAATCCCATAACTGTTTATGACATAACCATCACTCAGCATAATGTTGAAATGTAATAACCGATTTAGCATAAAAAAATCGTAATATATTTTCTAGCATAACATTTTATGACCGAATTAATACAAGACGTAAAATATCATGATACCTATTGTTTTATAAATAATTTTAAGTATATAACTTATAAGCATACGTTTTCGCGGCTTGGGTGGTCAAGAGCCACTCCCGCCACACTATAACCTATTGAAGTTTAAGAGCTATGCAATGGCCTCATACGACTATGCGTTTTATATTTTAAGTTACAAAACTATTATGCGATCGATTTATTAGCATAACTTTAGTTGACATAATTTTGAAAGTCATAATAACGGAGTTTCAAAGTTATGCTAATATAATTAGGGCAAGTTATACTTATGACAATGAAAACATTATGCTCAGAAACAGTTACGCCCAATAACAATTCTGAGAAAAACTTTATCCGATAATTGTTAGGACTGTCAAATAAAAATTATGCGAAATTGGGCGCGCCTCATTTCTTCGATACAAAACAAATTACACTTGTGTTCCAAAACTGAGTAACGACATCCGTCTGCAATTAACTCTGCCCACCCTACGATCGGCGTGAAGATGCGCCGGTAGATTTAGGGCTGGCCGTCATTTGTCAGGGCACGGCTACCGTACGAGATAGCGTTATCAGATCGCTAATGTGAAAATGTATTTTGCCTTGCATTTATTTTGCGGGTGGTTGGGTCGCGGTGGTATTTGCAGCGTTTTATTTAACAGAATAAGAGTCATCATCATGGGCCTCTTACATCTATAAAAAGGTGATTTAACAGCATGGATTTATGGGGTTCGGCAATTAGGAAATTGGGTAATTGGGACGTTGCGAATGTGACAGCTAGGGTCTTATAGATGACAGATAATTGTGCCCCTACTGGTGTGCAAAATAATAAGCTTGTATTAAATAAAGTGAAAAAAATTAATACACTCAATAATCACATACTTCTTGACCCCACACTAGGATTCTTATACCGTGGATATTAGGAACTACGATGGACTTTCAGACAGGCTACTCCTAGGCCCGAAACAAATACTTGTCGATGACGCTAATATTTGTGTCGTGTGGAGATAGAATCCACCGTCTCTCGTTAGCCAGTTAACTGCGTTACGAACACTGTCAAATCCATTTTGTAACTATAATCGTTACATACTTAATGACCAATACCAGTATTGTGGACGTTCATGACCCACTTGCTCGTTTGCCGGCCTATGCTATAAATAATCAGTATTTGTACCGTTCGCAGTTGCACCGCGTCTCACACTTGGTAACGACCGTAATGGAGGTCATTCATCATTATAACATTGTAAAAGTTGCGTCCTGATTTTTATTTTCGATTTGTTCCACTGGTCGATTTCGGGTTAATGGAACTTTTTCCATAAAAACTTTATCAACCAGTTTGAATTTTTAATGGCTCTTCAACTTTTTAGGGAAGGAAAGTTTTTTTTTACTGTCCTCGCTGATTTTTTTAATTATTGCGCGTGGTTGACATCGTAGAGCCGCATAAAGAATGTGCCGTCAATTAATTTGTCTCGAAAAACGGAATAATTTTCGTCTCAAAAAAAAACAAAAGCTCTCTTCGTCTCTATATATATTTTTAACTAACTAAATTTTAACTAAATTTATTACTAAATTTATAACTTAGCCAAATATGAACCGATTTGGATGTTTTTTTTGCGATCGGTAAAGAGTTTTTTTGACGAACTCAGTCTAGTGCTATGGCACTAGTGCTTTGTAATTAAAAGTTCTGTGTAGAGTTGCTTCTGTTTATGAGCGAACTTCCACCAGACGAGCGACCTTCTAGTTTCGTTATTTAAGCTATTTTCTAGTGCTGGGCACAGGTCTCCTCTGCTAGTTTGGGAGTTAGGCCTTTATTTTCTTTGCTGGCTTCACTTACCTTCTAAATTCTTATGAAGAACTCCTAACTTTGCAGTTTATCATGTTGTTTTCTTTCACATTTAACTACATAGATTACAAATTATGTAATAGGATGATTTCTTAGGTTGACTCATTATTTTATATACGTAACAGAAAATAATACGAAAAGAAAACACATAAAAATTGGTTCAGAAATTAGCCTACAATTATTATTTTAAATATTGTTGCAGAGGTGGGGGCGTAGTGAGGATATCTCACTATCTCGCTCGCACGCGTGCACCGTTATGGCCATTTTAAACGGTGACGTCAAGGTTTCCGTCGTCCGTCATTTGAGTAATACCCCTTCCATCAGATTTGAATGGCTTCGAACTAATCTATTTTTGGTCGGATTTATAATTACTTTTCTGCAACAGGTAACTTAACTTATAAATTTATAATAAAAAAATCAAGTTATCTGCCCTATTCTTAGCAAATTTCTCACAAAAAAATACCTGATCTAGCAACCGAACCCATTACGATCCCCTCCACTAAACAATTAATCGCCCCGTATCCTCAAAAGTATAAAGATGCGTCCACACTTTATCAATCAATGTATCGACGGGGAGCACTCAATAAAGCTGGATTATCGCGTCAAGCGGCCAAGCTCAAGTGCTATTTAATATCACTTATTACTAAACACTCGGTCAGTGATTGCGTTTTTGTGTACACGGCTTTACATTTGATCGATTGGTATTAAACTAACGATTCAATAGATTAGGATTTGGATTTAGTTGTTGAATGTTGAAACGGATTTCCAAGATAATTCCGATGTTACATAAATTGATATTAAATCTCTTTTTGTGAATTTATTTTATTTCTTATTTTAGTTTTACTGAGTGGTAGATCCACGCTGTAGAAGGTTTTGTCTACATCATGAATGGGCCGGCTCGTCCGGGTGTTATAAATAAATCAATAAATAATAAATAAATAAATACACCCAACAGTCACACACATAGTCCTGACCCCACACTAGGGCGGTCCCACAACACCCAGACCCGAGACAAATATTTGTGAATTAGACAAACATTTGTCTAGGTGCGGGAATCGAACCCACGGCCTCACGTTTCGCAACCGGCTACTCGCCCGCTGCGCCACGGAGGTTGTTATCACTGTCTCACAGAAAACCGACGTGAAGTAACACTTTGCTGCTATGATTTGTACGCTAAGTGAGATATCTGGAAACTCAAATGACCTTCCCAATCCCTTAATTATCCCTTTCCTTTAAGGTCGCCAATGCGCCCATGATTCTTTTGGTACTGTAGGCGTATATGGGCGGTGGAGATCACTTGCCACCAGGTGACTCACTGGCTCGTTTGCCGACCTATGCTATTAAAAAAACATAGTATAGTCAAATTCAAATTCAAATTCAAATCATTTATTCAGTAATTAGGCCGCCAAGGGCACTATTACACGTCGAGTTTGGAATCTACCGGTGCTTCGCAAATGCCCACTGGTCTGAGAAGAAGCACCAAGAAACTCAGCCGTAGGTCTTTTGAATATTTGTAATTTTATATTTCCTATTACAAAACTTAAGTAATTTACGTTATAACTAATACGTTCATAGGAAACAGTGTCAATTTGGGATCGATACAGGTGCCCATTCAGGGGATCTAACAGTAGTCCGAATCTAAGCAGGCCAATTAATTGTTACAATACAATTATTATTCTTCCTTCCTGACGTTATCCCAGCTTAATGCCAGGGCCCACCTTCCTATCATGATTTGACAGTGGATTTGGCATTATATGGGGTGAACCACGTCTGATCCCCTAACAAGAATCCTCTAATCAAGTTTCGCCATTGCTTCATCCGTTAACCAGCAGAGTGTACCACGGGCAGGTGGGGTTGGCCTTGGACCTAAGATATTGGTGTTTTTTTTACACCCTACACATAATATATTCTCCTCTTCTTCCACCTACTCTTATCCCACTCGCAGTGGGATCGGCATAACAACTGTGCTTACTCATACCTGTTAGGCGGCAGAAATAGACAACGCGTTGGTACCAACCCAGACGGCCTCTCGCGTACGAGGGATCTACCACCTAATAACATAACGTAAGCTTAAGCTTATATTACTGAAGGGGTAAGCAGAGGTGCAACTATTGCACCCACGAGCTTATTTCCATACCATGATGTGATAGGAGACGAACCTATCGCCTTACCAGGCACAAATTCCAATCCCGAGAAATTCATGTGTTATTTTTCAAATTCCAAATTGAAACATAAATTGCCCAACCTGGGAATTTATTCGAGAACATCACGGTTCTCAGCCTTAGTACACTGCCACTAGACCAGAAAACAATTAAAATATCACAATAAGCTTTTAAAATAACATACAATTACAATAGTGAATAGCGGCGTAAAATAAAGAATCGCCATTTTGCACATTATACAATCCCCTTTCTTGCTGATTTATCAATCTTTTCATACATTCTAACCAATTACAAATGGTTTCATAAGCTCGTAAGTCGATGTCGGCATTTCATTTCTTCTTGCACTTAGTACAAGCATTCTTCGGTTTTAATTAATGATTATTTTGCTTCGTGGGAAAGCCCTTGGCGCAGATTGTGTCGTTAATGAATATATATTCAACTGAATCTATTGCGTAATTGTGAAAAAAGTGCTGTAAGCAATCTCATTTTTCGGAATCTTTATGAGCTAGAAGAGAAAATTAGGTTTATATGTGTAAAGTTATGGAAATTATATTTTGGATGAATGCTTTGTTAAAAAAAATTCATGGTGCACAATATTTTGTATTCAAATTGTTGGGTTCAAGTCATTATTGCCAGTTTACAAATACCGTTATTCGACACTCACATAATGCATTTTTATAGCATATTGCCGGCACACGCACGAGCAAGTGGGTCATCTGACGGTAATTAATCTCCACTATGAACGCCTGCAATACCAGAAGAATTTGTTAAGGGTGGAGGATTTAGGCCTCCGGATATGTCACTCACCGTACGAAACGCAGCAACAATCCGCTACTTTACGTCGGTTTTGTGTGAGATAGTGGTAAAAACCCGGACGAGCCGTCCCAATCCTGCTGTAGACAAGTCACAAGACTGTCTACAGTATGGCTCTACCACTAATATATGTGGCAAGCTTACTGCAATACCGGGCGGACCGGATTATTTCGGTGTAGATACAAATTCCAATTCCGGTCAACACGTGTTTTCGAATCGAAAACACTAATTATAATAACACAACCTGGGATTTGATCCAGAACCCCACCGGTTTCTCAGCCTAAGTTCGCAGCTACTAAAATCTTGCAATAATTACAATCATATCAATACACGGGTGGCCGGCTAATAAATATGCGATCTAGATGCGTGCGATGTGCAAAAACGCGAACTTTTTCAACCACACCATAAGTTTACATCTAGTTTACAAATAAGTACGCAGCCACAAACCCTGTGTACAAAGCACTTAACAACTTTTTAGTAATGTGAAGTGACAATTTCCATAGAAGTCTCTCGACCGAATGAGCATAAAATGCCCGTGCAGAACATCGCAAACCCATTAATTACCACGGCCATACAAGGTTTCTAGAGGTTCTGTACTGCTTTCGGGAAACTAGCGTGAAACGGCAAGGTATTAGCGCAGACAAATTGCGACTTAATCGTAGTGATATTTGAGTTCACAATTCAATATTGATGGCGTGATGACAACGACCACACATGGATGACTTTCGTGGGAAAAGACTATTGTGACGCGCTGACTATGTTTGCATGGTTGGTGCAAGAGATTTTGAACTGTAAATTATGTAGATTAATGTTGATTTTGGGTTGTAAATACGAGTGGCAATTTAAAAACGGTCGCGAGTCGCGCCCCGCGTTTCTTTGAGATTTTTGTTTGTTTCAAAAGCAAATAGAATGGTTACTGTTTTATCTGAACAAGTATAACTCGTAACATGCATACTCAAGTATATTAAATTTTATGTTTGAGGCGGTTGAGTATATACATACACGACATCTACAGAAAATTGTATTTTACCATCAAATGCTGCGACTGTCTCAGTTCTGTTCCTAAAGTTCTGATAGGTGTTGCTTCTATTTATGGGCAGGCGTGAGCTTACCTCAGTATCAGCCCGGAGTCTGGAATGTGCCCGGTATGGCGATAGGCTTGCCCCCTATCACATTGTGGGACGGAGATACGCTCGGCGAAATGTGGGCGTACTACGTTACACCTCTGCATACCCCTTTGGGGATTACAGACGTGAGTGGGTATATATGTACACCATTCAAGCTCTTACCATGAAGTTTCCGAGGACTCTTGCAAGGCCTTCATCTTCCAGCAGTGTCAAAGAAGACCCACAGGTCTAAGTCCGACTGATCGTCTCTTTCTCATCTACCATTCTCTCTACGGAACTGAAACAGAGAAATTTGACCTCAAATAGATTTTTATTTAATTACAAACAATGTTTTTTTCTACATATTGAACTGCCGTTTTAGGGTTCCATACCTAAACAAAAGTAGCTAGGGTTACCAGATGAAAAATTTAAAAGTCTTGACAGAAAGCTTGATCGTTATATACAGTCCAGAATTGTGCCACAAGCCCACGTGTGATTCTAATACACGCATTTATTACATTGTATGATAACTATTTAGCAAAATTAGAGAGGTTTTTTTTCCAAAGAAGTTTTTTTTATTTATATATTTATACATAACACTACCATTACAGGTTAAGTAACCTAATTCGATAGTGCAGTTTCAAGGTGATGTACATATATTAAAAAACTAATTACAAAATAAAAAAAAACTTGAGAGGTGTCAAGGGACACCCGGATGGAACGAAGTTCCTTTCTATTAATTAGTGAAGGAATTGTAATAAATTATTTTTTTTTTTAAGTTATAATAATATTTTTTTATTATTAACAAATATAATGTTAAATATAAAATTGTACATATACATACACACACCGAAACATTTATGTATATATACATATATATATGTACTCTGTCTGTCTATTCTTTCATACACGTCATAGATGCGCGGGACTTTGTAAACACAACAGAGTGTATATATATATATACTCTCTCGACTTCGTAAACACAACAGCGTATAGGTTAGAACACGCACGGCTTGCTAAATACATACGTTCTGATATTGTAATATTAAAATATGATTTGTTTTTGAATTTATTAAAATTATGACGCGTACACTTGCCGAACACACAAAATGTGGAGATTATAATGCGTATAACTTGGTTAGCACAATAATAAAGAGAGGTTATAGTGCGTACTTGCTAAAAATACAAAAGCATTTATTATTATCTGCATATAATCTCTACTTACCTAACTCCATCAGCAATATCCGGAACTTGTGCAGAAACACTGTCAGGATTCATTATTATTATTATTTTTTATTATTTATTATTTAAAAAAAACCTGTATACACTCAACAAAAATAATCGTCGTGACACCACACTGTTCAATGCGAAATAGAAATGAAAATATTCATTTTGCTATTTTATACATTATTCTAATTCTTGACCAGTTGTTTGTGATCTCTATTATTCTCTATTCTCAACCAAATTCTCAACCAGTACTAGGCATGGCGATCTTAAATCGATTAATCGAAGAATTAATTCATCAGATCAAATAAATTGATTTTTAAAATCGATATGTCGTACTGAATTGATTCAGTGAATCGATATTTCACCCTTGATAATCAATATTCGATTTTTCCTGTTTTGGTAAAAATCATAAAATTATTTACAATTAGCTGAATGTACTCATAATATTACGGTGTTGCCGGTTAAAGGGTTAATTACTCAAAAACTCGCGAGATGGCTGTGTTCTTAGTTTCCGTCGCCTTGTTAATCAACAAAGTCAAAGAGTACAAACGTAATCTATAATCATGATTAAAGAATAGGCTGGATGGTGCTACACCAAGGCCGTAATCTTCGTTCCAATATCTGGCTTGCTTTCTATAAGAGAGAGAGAGACAGACAGAGAAACATGCGACGCCGCACAGCTTACAATAGCTTACTATAGCAAAAAGAGTCGTGACAACTTTTCGTAAGAATTTTTTCCGTCTAGCCCCCTTTCACAACGCGCGATAAGGAACTTCGTTCCAAAACTTCGTTCCAATTAGATATTATTTAATATCTTACCAAACTGAATCCAAGATGTATCGATTAACAACCTCATCCAACTAGTTTTCACTTGATTCACAAATTGACAACACTGGCCACTTAAACACAAAAAAGTTTTGAAAATCGAACACTATTATGTCCAACTTTAGTCGTTAAAACTGTCGACATAATTTCAAAAATGGAAAAAAGTGTCGTGACAATTTTTTTCGTAAGAATTTTTTCCGTCTAGCCCCCTTTCACAACGCGCGATAAGGAACTTCGTTCCAATAAGAGTAATAAAATGTAACACTTGAGTACTATAAACTGTAAGAAAATTTTATAATTATTATTATATATTATATGTTATATATGTTTTCATTACAAGATTATAAAGTCCTGACATTTTTAATGTCCGGCCGGAATCCTGATAAGTGCCAAAAATCCTGGCATGACAGGACAAATTCTAACGCCTGGTAACCCTAGTACCAACGGACCACTAAGCCGCAATAGTAACGCATAGTTTAGGAAAATTACAGCCTGCTACCTTTTTAATAGCATAGGCCGGCAAACGAGCTAGTGGTTCCCCCGATAGTAAGTGATCTCCACCGCCCATGTACGCCAACACAAGAAGAATCATGGACGTTATGCTGACCTTTAAGGATAGGTATAATTAAGGTAATGGGAAGGGGAGGGGATTTGGGCCTCCGAATATCTCACTCACCATACAAAACGCAGCAGCAAGCCGCTACTTTACGTCGGCTTACTGTGAGAGTGGTAACGACCCGGTCGAGCCGGCCCTTTCGTCCTGTAGACAAAACTGTCTACAGCGTGGCTCTACCACGAATATCACCTTAAAAGGCATTAGATTTTCCATCATAATACTGCAATGTGTATCACGCCTAACTCATTCTTAGAAGCCAGCGCTCATAGCATACGTGGAAATAATTAGAAATACCAGTCAACTGCCCATTAACACCAATTACGTTAAGCTTCAAAATCCTGTGTACCACGAACTTATACATTAAAAGATACTATTAAGATACGTAGAACAGACTTTAATCTATTATGTATGGTCGTGATTTTATGGTACGGCAAACGCGCCTGTAACCCCCGACGGGGTAACCAGTACACCCACATTTCGCCGAGTGTATCTCCGTCTCATGATGTGATAGGGGGCGAGCCTATCACCATATCGGCCACAAATCCATATTCCGAGCTATGCATTTTGTAATAGAAAAACCCAATATCACTTTTATCCGACCCGGGGATCGAACCCGACACCTCAGAACAGCTGTCATACGTAACGTATCAGATTTCTAAAATCCTTTGGGTGCGCGACCGAGACTAGAGACCGCGACACATGACGACAGCGACAAATTCGCTTTGTGAATTGTATAAGTACGTTTTGAGGTATGCGAATATTTCCATACAATTTCATACTAAACGGGCTTTTTCCTATGGCCTGATTCACAACACGCAACGTGGTCTGACTCCGTCGCTACTTCAAAATAGACCTTAAGAAACAGTTATAATTAATACACAGAACCACGTAATATCAAAGATCTCAAAGACCGCGATTAACGAACGGATGAGCGACAAACCATAATTTATATAGTTCTAACAAGAAACATCTAACTAGTATCATGGGAAAATGTTGAAAAATTCTTGCGAACCAGGCGCATCCGGAGCTGTTTATTGAGCTCTCATTATCAGGTCAATTCTCGTATTTAACTGACACTGCGAATGAATTTTAATTAAACTGAGATTAGATTATGATTTGACTAAAAAATGGTATTCAGCTCCTCTTTAAGGTTAATTTGCTAGTGGAATGTGTGCGGTGGAATCACAAAAGACGAAAAAAGCTAATTGTGTGGTTTTATGAAACCGCGGTAAAAGTAAAACTTTTTTTCACATTACAAACATTTAACTAAAAAATTTTGGAATAATATTACATTAAACACTAACAAAAACAAACAAACAAAATAGCGTGCGAACTATAGACGCCGCCATATTGGCCTTGGCTGCTCTGGCGAGCGCCTTTCACTTTATCCCTACTCCGCGGCCGACCGTCACGCGACATGCAACACACAGGCCAAAAAATTGAGACGATCTAATAAAAGTTTCACTTTAATAATTTAGACGACTTATGGTTTGAATAAATATGATGTTGGTAGATACCATAAAATTTTAGCTGAACCAACATGTGACGCAGCTATGATTTGTTCAGATTGGTGAGTCGCCTTAAATGATGTTTGTACATAATTAAGTATACCTATATTATCTTGTACTTTAGTAAGTAATTGATATACGATAGGACTGATGTATACATAAATATAAAAGACCCAAAATAAAAAAAATAAAAAAGTTCAGTCCGGTGTCAATTTAATCTCAACTCGATCTCATTGCAATCTCAATTCAGTCACAATTTTGACGTTTATTTAAATGTATGTTTATTTATTTATTTAATAGCAATACCATTAGGTAAAACACACTACTAACATAATATAAAAATCAAATAAGTAACAAATCATGTGCTTACCTTTTAAAGGTATTTACAGCTAACACAAAAAAATTACAATGTCATAATAACGTAATAATTATTATAAATTATAAGGTAAGTAAAGTAAGTAAATTATTTTTAAATGAAATGTAATATGTGAAATACGTAAACTAAATATTGTGAAAAACAAATAACTTAATTTTATTTTTAAATGGGCCAATCTTATTGCTTAAAATGTCAGCGTCAATACATTTGGGCAAATAATTATAGGTTCTCATCATTCTTGTTATGGGAGTAGTGTAACCATAATTAGTTTTATAAAATTTTTCTTTAAATAATTTGTAGGCAGAAAATCTAGGTAATCGGCATGGAGTTGAAATATTTACTCTCCAAAGAAGCTGTGGACAATCTATACCTGAGTTTAAAAGTTTATGTAAAAATACTAAATCTAAATACTTTCTGCGTGATATTAGTGATTGCATATTATAAAATTCTAGTCTTTTACTATATGATGATACGAAACCGGAACGATATTGTTTATATATAAACGTGACATGTTTAATTTCAATGTTATAACCGTTTTGGCTTCAGTCAACTTTTATTATACTTTCGATATAATTGCGATTTATATTCATATTTGACGTTGATTATATGTTTAGGAAAATATCATTTGCAACTTTCTTGACACTGAAACTAGATCGGAATGATATTTTGACCATATTAAGTAACGAGAATTGACCTCCTGATTTCACTAATACCAAACTCGCATGGTCAACCAATACCCAGAATGGACGTTACAAAAATTTATATGTGATAGTCACGCTGTAATCGAAACAAAAAAAAAACTAACATTAAATTAGGTCGAATCGAAACTAACCACTTTTGAGTCGGTGCTATTATAGAGTTATTAAATTAGTCAAGGGTTGAGCACCGGTTCAAAATTGGTGAAGTTAGATTTAGAACTAAGTAATTTAATTTAGTTTTTTTATTTCGGTTCTATTTTCGTTGAAATGTTTTTTATCTTATACATTTAACGAGTTGACAAGGGTTGCAGGAAGCCGATGGATGCAGGCCGCTTCCAACAGGTCGGCCTGGAAGGCATTAGGGGAGGCCAATGTTCAGCAGTGGACGTCTTGTGGCTGATGATGATGATAATGATGATTTAACGAGTGCATTTTTACGAGTAGTAGACCCAAACTGTAGATAACTTTGCCTACAGTATGCATTGGCCGGCTCGTCGGGGTTGTGACCACTGTCTCACAGAAAATTGATGTGAAGTGGCAGCTTGCTGCTGCGTTTCGTACGGTGAGTGAGATATCCGGAGGCCCAAACCCCCTCCCCTTCCCAATTCCTTAAGTATCCATTTCCTTTAAGGTCGGCAACGCACCCATGATTCTTTTGGTATTGTGGGTGTTCATGGACGGTGGAGATCAATTACCATCAGGTAACCTACTTGCATATTTGCTGCTATACAAAATTGTCTACAGTGTGGCCCTTCCACTATAGAATCAGTTTCTGAATAGAAGTATTGTTGATGTTTCTATATCTCATTCCCCATTTCATTATTTCATTGACTCAACCTCGATCGAAAACGTAAAAATACCTATAAAAGAGTCTCTGAACTTGGCATCAGGTGGGATTTTCCGATACAGGAAGTTCTCGCGATATAAAACTAATAATTTTAACAGCTACTGACGAAACTGAACTATAATAGTAACCATAAACCACTTTAGACCATAATCAGTTGAACCATAAAAGATAAGAATATATAATCAGAACTGTATCGGCTGTATAATGCATATGCCAAGATATTTTAAACACTTTTATAGAGTTTTTATGTGAATCTTCTAAGTTAGTCTGGGTTTCTACTTACTATATGGAAAAACTAGCTTTTGCTTTCGGCTTCGCCCGCGTGAACGGCCGATTCCAGGATAAAGAGCCTATGTCGTAATCCAAGTCATGGTCTACCTGTGTGCCAAATTACACCCAAAATCATTCAGCTGTTAAGGTGTGACAAACATTCAAATTCACAAACTCATAAATATCCAAACTTTTACATTTATAATAGTAGTAAGATAATTATTAAGGGCTTATAAAATTTTGTCGCCACATCGGTCATGCACCGTTCTATGGCTGAGAACCGTGAGGTCCTGGTTTCAATCCCCAGGTCGAACAACCCCAATTTGTATTTGAGTTGATTCGAAAAATCACAAAAGAATTTTCTACTAGCCCTTTTTAAGCAATTCCATTACAATAAGGTTGTCTGGTAGAGATTGCTTTTAGTGATAAGACCGCCTCTTGACATTATTATAGTTACAAGTATAAGGATCTTTTGTATTGTTTCTTAAGTTTGGTGTTAATAAAGTAATAAAGAGTTATCTATCTATCTATAATAATTGCTCGGAATTGGAATTTATACCCGGTATGGCGATAGTTAGCCCCCTATCACATCATGGGAATAAGCTCGGCGAAAGACATCACGTTTAAAGAAAGTAAATTATAGAAATTTAATGTACCTGATACCTATTTGTAGCGACTATTAAGCATGGTGAAAAACCCACCAAAATAGCTCGTTCCAGCGAGTCATGCTCCGGGAACAGCTAGAGAATATACAATTACTTCAGGCCGCCATAATGCTGGCAACTGTCGAGGGCTTTAAGTTCTCTTAAGAACGACGTTTTAAATATATTCGAACTACAGTGTTTAGTAGTGGTACAGCCACGCTGAAAATGAAATTGTCTACAGTATGAATGGGCCACGGCCCGCTCGACCGAGTTGGTACCATTTTCTTACAGAAAACTGACATGAAGTACATTGCTTTTGCATTTTGTATGGTGAGTTCGATATCCGGGAAACTAAATACACCTCTCCTTCCCAATCTCTTAATTATCCCTCGTTTTTAATATATCAGTATCTTTTAATGTATCCTACGGAAGAGCGGGGTCTCCTGCTACAAGTAATTTCATACTTTCTAGGAGACCTTCATCCTTTCTATTGATGTACTTATGGTAACGAAATAAATAGTTTTTTAATTTTTTCATTTAAGGTCGGCCGGAGAGTGGAGATCACTTATAATAAGGTGACTCACTTGTTCGTTTGCCGGACTCCCCAATAAAAAAAGCTTGTTTTGTAGGTGCAGTTTAGTCACTATGCTATGCTAGGATAAAATATACAGGAACCAAAAACGGTCGTAAATGAATATGCTAATCTTTGAAACAACTTCACTCAAAGTCAACTGAAATAAAACCTCGATTAAGTACCAACACAAATGAATACCTAATATTTAGTAGCGATAAAGATCCATAGTAAACGCACAGTTCTTTCCTTATAATCGAGATGTTAAACCAATTGGTAATAACTACAGTGTAATCCATGGTGTATATTTACACAAACATTATAAGCCATTTATATTCAAATAATTACTTAAAATCACTCGAATATTTAATTGTGTAATAGGCTTTTGTCTCATAGGAGCTAAGCGATGATATAAAACATCGCTTTATGAACGGTACTTTAGGTTTAGGTTATTTTTTATTTTTACATTTATTTTAATGTTACGTATTTAAGCAGAAAGAATTAAAAATGGAGCATTGATAGCCCAACCAAGAAACGTAGTTTTCTTTTCCATTTTAAATTATTTCTGCTAAACGCTATTAAAAATAATTTAAACTTATTTGTACATAAATATAATTCCAAAAAGTTTTGTTTTGCACCCACTTCGTGCCATATTACTATATTTTTTAAGCGAGCATCGGCAAGCATTACAAATTACGATTCAGTTCTACATCATTTTGAAATAGCATAGCGTAGCTTTATTATCGCAAACCCTTGTAGGACATTATAAAGGTTTATATACACTAACCTTTCATTAGCGTCGGACGTCTCAATTCAGCCCCTAAGCCCGTGGTCATTTCGCAAAGTCACATCGATTGGAGGTTCAAATTCGATTCCCGCTCGTTAACCAATTAAGCAACATTGATCATCGAGATAAAATCGTATGGGTTAACATTATAATTTATTTTTGCAATTAATTTTTATTATACGTATCGTTTGTGTTCCGTGTGTTTTTTTTAAATAATTAATTAAGAAGATTAAGTGCGGCTACGTTTATCAGCTAGGCCTGTGTATACACGATTTATAATTCAATTTGTAAAAGTCATTCAGTGAGTGGTAGAGTTTTGTCTACAGCACGAATAGGCCGGCTCGACCGAATCGTTACCACTATCTCACAGAAAACCGACGTAAATTTGCGGCTTGCTGCTGCGTTTCGGACGGTGAAGGAGATATCCGGAGGCCCAAATCCCGCTCCCCTTCCCAATCCTCTAATTATCCAAACATATTGTACATCCTCATGACTGCCTCGGTGGCGCAGTTGTAAGTACGCGTTACGATTGAGGCCAACGCTGAGGTCTCAGTTTCGATCCCCGGGTCAGGTAAAGTGGTATTGGGTTTTTGTATTACGAAATGCTCAGTATCAGCCCGGAGCCTGGAATTTGTGCCCGGTATGGCGATAGGCTCGCCCCCTATCACATAAAGGACGGAGATACGCTCGGCGAAATGTGGGTGTACTGGTTACACCTCTGCCTACCCCTTCGGGGATTACAGGCATGCGTGCGTATGTATGTATGTATGTAGGTATTGGACATCCAAATTAAAAATTCATCACCACCACTCCAGTCATTAAATTTTAATTTTCACACCAACCATCAGTGTTATTACGCCGAAATCCGCGTATAAACAAAACAGTGCTTCAGACAGTGTAAAGAGTACAAAAAGCGACGTACGACGAATCTTTTGAGGCCCCAGACGAGTATGGGTGGCGTTTTTACTTTTTTACACCTCTCCGCCGTGCCTTGAGGGATGTTTTGAAAGGTTTTTCGTTGAGACTTGGGTTGTATTTTGTTTACTGTGATGCAAAATTTAAATTTTTAGCTTAGTTGGTGGAATTTTAGTAATCAAGAAAACGGTGGGGTTTCAACCAACATCTATCGGACCATACCTGACCATGGCAATGCAATCGGATTTGTTGATACTACAAACTACTTGGGGGTAAATTTGGCCCAACACGTAAACCCCCTTTCTGTAACACGTTGTATAGGACATAGTATATAGTATAGACTATAAACTGGGCATCACATCTGGCGTCCATTTGGTTGTGCAACCCAACATTTAATTAGCTTGAGATGCTCACAGCCCGTTGTACTCACAAATCGGTTAACGATAAGCGAGTTAAGTAACCCTCGGCGCGGTCAGTCTATGGATGGGTGACCGCTTAGTGGTATTTCAACTGGGCATCTCCATGCTTCGGAGAGCACGTAAAAAGTTAATATCGGTTGTTGTCAAATGCCAGTAATTAAGCCACCGTGGCCTACAGGCGGCTTGAAAACTTTGACACTAGGTTGGCCACTAACCATTTCATATAGAACAGAATTAGCAGCCTGGTTGCGTGGTTGCGCAACCGTGGTTTCTTATTAAGATAACGGGCCTAGATGGAATCACCAACTTCTATCAACCCATACAAAATCGTATTTTGTAATTCTTGCAATGCTTGAGCGATTTCCATTAATGAAGATAATAAACTTTCCTTAGAGATAGGGCCACAGCATACACGACTTCTAGCATGCGCGAACAGCAACTTATTAGCTTACAAGCCATTTTGACACACTCAAACAAATCGCAAAAACGTAGTTCAGTATCGTAGCAAACGCTAAAATTTTGACACAATTATCGAACACAGAGTTGCCAAAACCCCGAATATCTGTCTAAAATATAGCCGCTACTTTACGTCAGTTTTTTTATGAGAGAGTGCTAACGCTCCGGTTCAGCCGGTCCATTCATTCGGACAGCCTCCGTGGCGCAGCGGTCGAGTAGCCGGTTGCGAAGCGTGAGGCCGTGGGTTCGATTCCCGCACCTTGACAAATGTTTGTCTGATCCACAAATATTTGACTCGGGTCTGGGTGTTGTGGGACCGCAAGTCCCTCGTAGTTCTTGATACCCACGATACAGTTTTACCTAGTGTGGGGTCAGGACTATGTGTGTGACTGTTGGGTGTATTTGTTATTATTATTTATTCATGCTGTAGACAAAACTGTCTGTAGACAGTCGCTGTAGCGTGGCTCTACCACTCACATTTCCACAATTTCGTAACATGGTCCTTAGAGAAACAAACAACTCGCAACAACGTAATTCAGAATCGTAGCAAACGCTAAAACTTGCGATTTTGATACAACGATCGAACGCAGAGTTTCCAAAAAACTGGAATATCTTTCTCACCGTATGAAACGCAGTAGCAAGCTACTACTTTACGTCAGTTTTCGATGACACAACTGTTTAACGGCAGGCGGCGGCCTGCCTGTGCTCTGGCATTGCTGAGGTCCATGGGCGGCGGTAACTACTTACCGTCAGGTGGGCCGCCGGCTCGTCTGTCTATCTAGGGCACTAAAAAAAGAGAGTGGTAACGAACCGGTTCAGCCAGTGCATTCATGCTGTAGACAAAACTTTCTACAACCTAGCTTTAGTGGTAAACTAACACTCACGTACCTCCCAATTTCGTAACATGGCGAAGTCCTCAGAGTATAGTGTGTGCTGTGGCCCTAGTGTCTTTAAAATAACTACGTCGACCGTATACAAAGCACCGTTTTGAATAAATGAGACATGATTTTCTTATTTGGCCGGTGTTTTCCTTCTACAATGAGCCGTACCATCCGCTGAATGCAAATCATACGAGAAAAGCGCATTTAGATTTTAAGTACGATTGTCACACACGCATAATTTACTGTGGCCCCCATTCTAAGTAGGGAGGCATTTACTAAACTGTGTTAAGTGGCGTAGGATTTGTATTGGCACTTAGGATTTAAAAATCTAATTCTAAGCTTATTTGACTATGTCTATTTTTATAAGACATAGTCAAAAGTTTTATTTTCCTCTCCTTCCCAATCCCTTCATTATCCCTTTCCTTTAAGGTCGGTAACGCGCCCATAATTCTTTTGGTATTGTTGACGTACATGAGCGGTGGAGATCACTTACCATCAGGTGACCCAGTTGTTCGTTTGCCATACAGTTAATAGGGCAGACGTGAAGCATCACGCTTGCCCGATGGTAAGCATACCACCAGGCAAGCGACCTGGTCGTCTCGTCACTAACACTAATAAAAAAAAACGAAATCATCTAGCCCTCCATCATCTGTATGTAAACGGTAAGTACATGCTCAGGTAAATACTTGAATATTTCGAGTATCTAAACAGCGGCGCATAAAATCTTGTAACACAATGAAAAGATAAGAGTAACTCTCAAGTCTCCCCGTCTCGTCGCCTCGATATAAAATCACAGTGGATGCATGCCCCCTCACCACTTTTTTGAGCTGAAATTTGGTACGACACGAAAAGTGTGAAGTTAAATTCCAACTTACATAATTAAATTTGACAGCCTCCGTGGGTGAGTAGCCAGCTGCGAGACAAGAGGCCGTGGGTTCGATTCCCATACCGTGAGAAATGTCTGATCCACAAATATTTGTTTCGTTCTAGGTGTTGTGGGACCGCAAGTCCCTCGTAGTTCTTGATATCCACGATACAGGTTAACTTAGTGGGATCAGGAATAGTCCTGACATATAGGTGTGTGGCTGTTGGATGTATTCATTTATTTATTTAATAAACAAACACAATTATGTATTATGAAGTCGTATTAACTCTCAACTCCACGTGCTTAGGTTTCTCAGTAGGTACACCTACCCTAGGGGCTGTGAGCTGTGACAAATAAGCACGCCCAATATTTTTCCACTATAGTACTAGAAAATTGAGCGAATTTAATGAAAAGCCGGGTTTATAAAACTCTATCCCAAGCTTATCTCAACACATCACTGAAAAGTGCATCTAAATTGGTTCAGTGGTTATGGAGATTAATCTTGGCAGCTTGTGAACTCATGTCCACAAGAAATAAGATTCACCATGGAAGAGTGACCCCATATACATATATACGAACTCACCCCGAAGGAGTAGCCAGAGGTGTAACTAGTACACCCACGTTTCACCGAGCTTATTTCCGTCCCATGATATGATAGGGGCCTATCTCCATAACGGGCATAATTCCAGGCTCCGGGCTGATACTAAGCATTCTATGATAGAAAAACCCAATATCACTTTACCCATCCGAACTTCTGCCATCAAGCAGCATAATCATTTTGAACTAATAATTTATGATAGATTTATTAAAAATAAACTACCTAAAAATGCCGCGAAACGCTCTTCATATTTGTGCCAAAACTAGCAGGCGACGATAAAACCAGCCAAGAGCGAGTCGCACCCTCACATTGAGAAGAGTTCCGTACCACCATATATACATTTTTACTTTATATATTTTAATTATTTGGTAGGACAGCCTCCGTGGCGCAGTGGCAAATAGCCGGGTGTGAAGCGAAGGGCGACGGGTTCGATTCCCGCACCGAGACAAAATATTATTGTATAAACAAGGTGGTACACATTTTTGTGTGATCCACAAATATTTGTTTCGGGTTTGGGTGTTTTTCTCCCCAGAGGGATTAACGTGAGGCAGGCGGACCGTAGTAAAAACTACAAACCTAATCTTTCTGTAATATGTTTTTAGCATGTTGCGTCCCACTACGAGTGGGATAAGGGCAGATGGAAGAAAAAGATAGTGGATATACTACCTTCTAAATCACACAAACCTTTTTTGTCGGTGCGGGAATCAAACCGCGGCCTCTCGTTTTACAGCAGCTACTCGCGCACTGCACCATGGAGCATATCCACCATAATAACACAAATTTATAATAGAAGACTGCCTCGGTGGCGGAGTTGTAATGTGTATGCGTTACGACTGAGGCTAACGCTGAGGTCTCGAGTTCGATTCCCGGGTCTGGTAAAGTAATATTGGGTTTTTCTATCATGAAATGCTTAGTATCAACCCGGAGTCTGGAATTGTGCCCGATATGGCGATAGGCTCGCCCCCTATCACATCATGGGACGGAGATGCGCTCGGCGAAGTGTGGGTGTACTGGTTACCCCTTCGGGGATTACAGGCGTGAGTGCGTATGTTATAATATAAAGTCTTTTAAGGGTAGAATAAACAGACAGACGGACATATAGACGTCGTGGCGTCTGTAATATAACCTTGGCTAAGGCCAGTGCTAACGGCACTTCTTGAGTACTCAACCCAAAAAGAAAACTTAAAGCTTAAGCCAACTTATCTTGTATGATAAGAACAATTTTGTCATTGATAAAGTGACGTGGCCTTGGTTCAAGCCAAGTAACATGTAATCAACAAAATGGCCGACTCAGCCAGTAATTTATCAAAAATAATACGTTTCATACCAAAAGGTATTCCGTTTTACGTAAATACTGATATTTTATAAGAAATAGGAGTACAATTAAAATTACACGTAGGTAATATCCTAACATAATCTCATGATTGTATCCCCAAAGGAGTAGACAGAGATGCAACTAAAACAACTGTTTGCTGAGCTTGTTTTCGTCCCATGATTGTGATACACTCCACTCAGATATTTATCTCGGGTTTGGGTGTTGTGGGACCGGAAGTCCCTCGTAGTTCCTGATACCCACGATACAGGTTAACCTAGTGTCGTGTCAGGACTATGTGTTTGACTGTTGGATGTATTTTTTATTTATTAAATTCTTCTCAGGCTGGGTCGCCTTGGATCCAATGGTAGTTTTAAAACATAGAACGTTTCGGAGAGGCCCACTGTCTATCGACACCCCTTAAATTTATTACAAAAACAGATAAAGATAATGACGCGACGTAACGCGTACGCATTACAAATGCGCCACCGAGGTAGTAGTTATAAGAATAAATAAAGAATTAGAAGAAATACATATGCACCCACGCCTGTATTCCCCGAAAGGGTAGGCAGAGGTGTACTAGTACACCCACATTTCGTCGAGCTTATTTCCGTCTCATGATGTTATAGGGGGCGAGCCTATTAGGAGAACTAATAAATAATTATAAATAAACTATTTCATTTTTATTTTTATACATTGGTTATATTCCTAAGTCCTTACACACAGTGGCTCTATATTTAGGTACCTGTCTAACATCCAGGCGTCCCACCATTTTTCCCATTCAGCATTCCCATTTTCTTTTTCGCTGCATTAATTTTTCTTTTTAAGTTATTTCGCTCCCACTCGACGGCGTCCAGTATAACAAGAACCGTGTGATTATTCTGCTGTTTCTTTCGATGTGGAGGAAAATTCTGGTGAATAAAAGCGAGGGAGGTCATCTAACGCTAGTCGTGGTGGAAAGTATGCAAAAACAAAAGGTGCATAGCGGTCTTTCTCGGCTATTACACCACACGATTTCTCAGACCCAATATCTCGGGCACCCTCTTCCTTAACTAGTGCGTGTACTTATTACATTACGCTATTAAGCAATCCTTACCTCATTTGGTGATATTAATATAATATGCCAAACGAGACAAAAATTGCTAAATTTAGCATATAAAATACTTAATTGGCAACACTGCTGAGCTCCCTGCATCCCTGTTTCTAATTACACTACGTTGTCGACTAGGGCGGCAGGAACCTAGGGAGATCGGGACCATTCGATCTCCTTAATTAGGGAACCTTACTCGCTGTTTCTCATTACACTGTCCTGTTTAAAGAGACAGAGCACGAGAAATCGTGTAATGTAATAACCACTTTTCTCGTAGACCTCGTAATCGACCCCTCTCATTTGTGCCTACTTAAAAATGTACGTACTAAAGAGTGCAAGCTCGTGATTGCAAATGTAATTTACAGTGTAAATAAATTAATTGCAGGTGACTCGCGGAGTAAGGAAATTCATGGAAAGTACTGGGTTAATTATTTTTGCCTTTCGAATCAATATTTTATTATAACCTATAATCCTTGAGGGTAAATGTACCTATTACCTAAGTAGCAACCCCGGATCTAGGGAGGCGGAGGGCAAACCAGGATGCTCTGAGCGACAATTTAAGGGGGTGCCATGTTCATGTTTGAAAAAAGCCTTGAAGTATCGATTATTCGTGTATTTTGGAACGCATAGTATTATTTTTTAAACGAATCCAAGTTTTTTCCCCGCCTCGATATAAACGTAGATCCGTGGTGCTAAGTAGCCCTCTTAGAAACCGAATAAGTTCAATTTTATATATAGAATCTTTTTGTGATTTGGAAAGCTTTGCACATTAAATAAATCCTTACATATTTTGTATTCCTCTATGTATTAAATAGTCAAGTAAAATAAAA
Organism: Mimas tiliae; assembly: GCA_905332985.1. Classification (NCBI taxonomy): domain Eukaryota; kingdom Metazoa; phylum Arthropoda; class Insecta; order Lepidoptera; family Sphingidae; genus Mimas; species Mimas tiliae. The sequence goes on from HG995249.1 coordinate 4,101,676, forward strand.
GTCATAATTTATCATACCGAACGTACCCAAAAAAACAAATAAGTAATAAATTCCACATAAGCAACGTACAAATCCCGTCAAATCTCAGAGACAGACAGATCGCGACGGGATTCGTAAAAAGCGACGAGAAGAAAAATCGGCGAGCGTGTTGTACAAAAAATTCGGGGTAGGCTTACCCCTTGCTCCCCCTGCTATGTGGAGCGATGAAGCGTTGGATGAGGTAGTAATAATGTATTAGAGTAAAGAAAGAAGGCAAGATATTTATTTGAAACACTAACTAACCCACAAACTTTTCGTACTATCTGGCGTTATCCCGGCTCCGCCTTCTCGTACCATAGATTTAACGCTCATTTAACTATTTGCTGTTGTAGTATTACAGCACTGATTTTAATGAGGGTTTCAAACGCCGTGCGGAAATTCACGACATTTATATCACAAAATCCCAAAAGATTCAGAGGAGCGCTGCTGAACTAATATAAAAAGAATGGGAATTGGGCCAAGGGCTCCTCCCTTTTTGGTAGCTTATTTGGGTCTCTGAAAATCTAACTCACCGTACAATACGCGACAGCATGCTGGCTTCTCTTCGATTTCGATCGAGCTGGCCCATTTATGCAGTAGTCAAACCTGATTACCTGGGCACCATTATAACTGACCACCACAATAAACATAGCTTAAATTTTCACCTACAACCATTTCGTACCTCTAATACGCTCTAAGCACGGAGTAGAGGCTGTGACAAGGGGTGGGGGCAGGTTCTTCGCGATGAGTGCGAAGTCAGGCGCGTTCGTGACATCGCATCAGAAAATGACCAATCTTGCGCGAGCACGAAGTTTGTTTTCAGTTTTTTACCAAAAGTGACTGGTTCTTATTTTAGGCGACGTATGCTCTTCACATAATGTGGTTATGGTGTTATGTAATTACTGCGGTGCTAAGTTCTGACACTTCCTGGCGTATTTGACTTTTTGGCGAAGGTAGAATATGTATGCACATTTTTAGCAATTTTAGATGAAGTGCCTTAAGGCTATTTATGCATTTGGTAAATTTTTGACTGACATGTTGGGCTTTTTAGTCAAGGAAATGTTAGGAAGCTAGGCTGATTCGCTGGTAAAATTCTTATATATCTGCCTAACGTTATCCCGGTTTAGTGCCATGGTCCGCCTTCCACTTCCCATTGGGAAACCATTGGCTCATTGTAACCTATAGTAACTATTTCACAATTTGTCAGGTAACAAATCGATAGATAGATAGATAGACTAGCTTTGACAGCCTCCGTGGCGCAGCGGGCGAGTAGCCGGTTGCGAAGCGTGAGGCCGTGGGTTCGATTCCCGCACCTTGACAAATGTTTGTCTGATCCACAAATATTTGTCTCGGGTCTGGGTGTTGTGGGACCGCAAGTCCCTCGTAGTTCTTGATACCCACGATACAGTTTTACCTAGTGTGGGGTCAGGACTATGTGTGTGACTGTTGGGTGTATTTATTATTATTTATTATAGATAAAATAAAAAATCCGAACTGTCTCCTCTTCGCCCAGCCCGATCCGACATAAATGTAAATTCAACATTTGGTTTGGATTACGATATAAAATTTGACTTAACAAAAATAGAGAGACTGACATGCAAACCGATGGCATAGACGGATAAGCCCCATCCCGCCCGGTGTGCATTTCTAATCAATAAAAAATTCAGCTGAATTTTAGAATATATATTCCAAAGAAATTCTTACAAGACCAAGACTTAGAATCCTGAAAGCTGTCAATTTTAGAGTTTAAATATTGAAGTGGGTACACGAAATTAGAGGCATGCACTATCTTCAGATCGGGCGGGTGGAGTGGCGGATCCGCTGTCAAGTGAAGCACTCGTGAGCCAAGCACACGTGGATGACACTTGAATTTATACGAAGCAAACCTGCGGTACACCGGCAAATATACCTCTATATTTATAAGGGTTCCGGTCGCGGGTTACTAGGTGGTAGGTCCCTCGTATGCGAGAGGTTGTCTGGGTAGGTACCACCGCTTTGTCTATTTCGTCCAACAAGCAGCAGTGTGTAAGAATTGTTATGTTTCGGTTTGAAGGACATTGAAGCCAGTAAAATTACTGGACAATATAAGACTTAAAATCTTATGTCTCTGGGTGACGAGCGCAGCCTAATGCCAGGCAGTACTTTGTAATTCAAAGTTCTGTGTGGTGTTGCTTCTGTTTATATAAAGGCGTGACGTTTACCATCAGCAAGCGACTTGCTCGTTTCGTCATTCAAGATAGTATAAAAAAGCCGATTAATTTTATTAAGTGCCTATATTAATAACAATCCAAAATAGAATAATCAAAACCGCTCTAATCCACAGGTGGCCCGCATTTACCATAACATATTTACGATTTAACTATAAAAATATCGTTTTCTTTTAATCCCAAATAATTTAATAGCAAAAGTAGGTATTACGAAACCTTTAATTATGCGAGATTCAGTGAAGTTTCAACTTTAACACTAACAAGATTAGGTTGAGATTAGATTTGTACTCGATAATGGGAGGCAACTATAGTTTCTCGCGTGATTCTCACGGCTTTTGTGATTTATCGTGAAGCTGAACGACACGTGGGCGTATAGTTGCGTCGCCGCTCCGTACTCGGAATGTACTCGGTACAGTTCAGTGCATAAACGTTAACAATTACATGAAAGGTTAAATGGCACAAGTTGTGTCCAAGAGTGACGTGGGGTCGTGGCGTGGGTTGACATTGCGGGAAACAAAGGGTCGTGAGTCGAGACAAGGCAAGGCTTAAGGTTGCACCCCGCGTCCATGACCTTGACGATTTGTGCCATACAATACATTACCGAAGTGGACCGTTCAATGTTTCGCGCGACCGATATAAGGTATGGTGGCACGATATTTATTGGTTTTTATTTGATGTTACAGGTCTTTGTTCAATATGTTGTATAAATAATACGTCTTCTTTTTTAATTATCTCACAAGGAATATATTAGTTCAAGGTTCATGTGAATCGATAAGTCGCTCAACGGTTACAAAATAGCAGTAATTAATATATTTTTTACATAAGTTGGTTTTTTGAAATAAATTCTGGTTGGACATAAATTTTATATAAAAACTATACTATACACATACTTAATACATTTTTATACAGCGATTGGGTCAGTAGGTTCTTCAAAATTTGTAACCCAACGTAATTTTTACGATTTAGCATTACTTACAGCCTTAAGAATTGTGGACTTACATTACCCAACAGTAGAGGCAAAGAATGGAGAAGCCGTAGCCAGTTTTATAAAAAGTTTATTTAAAAGGGAAATATATTGATAATATAATCCAATGAAATATTTATTATAAAAAACTACGTCAGCTTACCCTGGCAATACGCCATTGTGCAGCATGAAATGACAATCGTATTATACTAGTATTAAACAGTACAATTTAGAAGAACGATTGTCATTTATGATCCAAGGTTAAGTTCAATCAAGTAAACCAGTTTAAAAAACGTCAAAACGTGAGAAAATTTCATGTTAATTGAACATACATACGCACTCACGCCTGTAATCCCCGAAGGGGTAGGCAGAAGTGTAACCAGTACATCCACATTTCGCCGAGCGTATTTCCGTCCCTTATGTGATAGGGGGCGAGCCTATCGCCATACCGGGCACAAAATCCAGACTCCGGGCTGGTACTGAGCATATCGTAATAGAAAAACCCAATACCACTTTACCCGACCCGGGGATCGAACCCGAGACCTCAGCTTTGACCTCAATCGTAACGCTTACGCATTACAACTGCGCCACCGAGATAGTCCACGTTAATTGAAATAAAAAGAATAATTTATTTAATCTTAACTTTTTCACTATCTCTGGTTTAACTCCAAATAAGTATAAGATAGCCAAAAATTTATTAAAAAAAAATTCGTAGCATATATCACAATTCAAACCGTACTAAGATCTTAAAAATAATAAAGGTAATAAACATATTATTAAATGTACCAGCGAACCTGTATAGCGTGCACTGATTGTGGTTGCTGTAAATTATTGTGTTGTTGATTTTGTCGATCGATGACGTTTGTTAGCGACACAACGAGCCGACGGCCGCCGCCGGAACTAAAAGGCGTCGCTAGTGAGCGGAACAACGCCGGTACCGGCGACGCGACGCCCCGCCCACTTCAGAGCAAGCGCGCTGCGGCCAATCAGCGCGCACCGCGTCGGAGGCTCACCCACGCCGGATCGGGCACGCTCGGCACGGCTTATAAGCCGAGCCAAACGACGCATTAGTGGTAGTATCGTGCGGAGTTTCAAGAGAGCAACAGTAGTATCGTGCGGAGTTTCAAGAGAGCAACAGTAGTATCGTGCGGAGATTCAAGAGAGCAACAGTAGTATCGTGCGGAGTTTCAAGAGAGCAACAGTAGTATCGTGCGGAGTTTCAAGAGAGCAACATCTGAAGAATATTTGTGAATACGGAAATAAAAGCGAATACAGTACAAGAAAGAGTGTTTATTTATACAGTCCACCACAGTTCTTGGTCCTTCGAGAGCCGGATTTGTGTATGCATGGACTAGTGACCACAGTTCTTGGTCCTTCGAGTGCCGGATTTGTGTGTGTATGGACTTGTGACCGCGAACGTACAATAAGGCTACCGATCGTGCCTTGCGAACTCGTGCGCTCCGTGCAAGCCATATCGCTCCGCGCTCTGCGATCTTGCGCACTGCAAACCGCCGTGAATCCGTGCACTGCGTACTTGTGCGCTGATTCATAAAAATCACACGTGGTGATTTTTTGACTGCACGTGGTGATTCTCCGTACGTCGTGTGATTCCGTGCTGTGAGTGACTTAGTGTCAGTAAAATCGCTCTGTCTGCGATATACGGTTACGTTACACGCCGCTGTCTACCGAACGCGATGGTGGTAACGAGAAGTCAGGGTGACGCAGCCGATATAGAGGAACAGAAGCGATCCCGTGAACGGCAAGTAATGGAACGCCGTCGGGAGGAACGACAAATAAGTCTTGAGAGACTCAGGCGCATATCACAAGACCCGCCCGCTTCGCCTCAAGTGGAGAAAACCACCGACATCGAACTAATGTGTACGCCCTCTACCTCAGCGGCGCGCATTATGTCGGGTACGGTTACAAAGGCGACAGCGATACACAAGGAACCACCCCGGGTTAGATCACCTTCACGATCTATACGTTCCGTACGATCTACCGCCAGCGTAACTACAAGACTGCGTTTGGCTGAACTCGAGGCTGCAGAAAAGATGGCAGCCATTAGAAGAAAGGAACTCGAGATGGAAGCCGAGCTAGTTAAGAAAAGGCTGGCACTCGATATGTCCGCGATCCAGGACGATGCAGAAAGCATCAACGCGGAACAACCCATTGAGACGGACAAGGTTAACGAGTGGCTAGATAGAAACCCGCTTAGCTCACGGGAGGAAACCGGAGGATCAAGGGAGGAGCCGAGAACGCTGCGCTTCGACCTACCACGAGCGAGATCACCGACACCTCCTAGAGAAAGGAGCGATATAGAAAGATTAGCGGACACACTCGAGAAAATGGTGAGACCACGAGCAAGACACTCAGACCTACCGACCTTTACGGGTGCAGTAAATGAGTGGCTCCCATTTAAAGCGGCTGTGCGAGACACGACAGACATGTATCGCATATCGGCCGCTGAAAATATACAACGCCTGAGAAGCTGCCTCAAAGGAGAGGCACGTGACGCTGTGGCCGCCCTATTACATACAGCCACCGATCCAAGCGTCATCATGAAAACATTGGAGCAGTGCTTCGGACGACCGGAGATCATAATAGATCGCGCATTGGACGAGTTAAGAAAAACATCCAAGCCAGGATCGACTGCGACGGAACTCAACAGCTTCGCAGTAAAGGTGCAAAACGTGATCTGCGTGTTAAGGAGCATGAATCGCCGGGAGTACCTGTACAATCCGATGTTAACGCGAGAAGTGTTGGACAAACTAAGCCCGCATATACGGTCGCGATGGTGCGACTATGCTTCAGAGAATGAAGGTACGGCCGATCCCGAAATAATAGTGCTGTCTCGGTTTCTTATGCGTGAAGCGGACAGGGCATTAAAATACACGTATGCTCCGTCTACGGGAACAAGTCACGCAGCGAAGAAAGAGGTGAGACCCATTATCGCCGTAAAGAAAAAGGCAAGCACCGTCTACACAGTTGACGAACGTGAAGAAAAAGAAGATTGTCCAGCATGTGGAGAAGCGCACATATTGACTCAGTGTCCGAAATATAAAGCGCTTAGCGTCGAACAACGATGGGACCTAGTAAAGGAGAAAAAGGTCTGCTTCAAATGCGCAAAGAAAACCCATCGTCGCATCAGCTGCAAAGCGAAGCCGTGTGGTGTGGATCAGTGTCGTCGCCCACATCACTCATCACTGCACCAGGCCGAAAGGAAACCTGTAGCAACCGAGATACGAGAAGAGGTACAGGATAAAGAAGCAGTGCTATCCGTAACGCCGAAAATGAACGTCGGCTCACGCACCGTGCTCCTAAAGATGTGCCCAGTGATTATCGCCGGTCCACGGGGGGAGGTGAGAACGCACGCTCTCCTCGATGAAGGTGCCACGGTCACATTGATCGACGAATACCTCGCGGAAAGAATAGGCGCAGAAGGCCCAACGCAGAAACTACACCTGAGCGGCGTGAATATGGCTCAGACCGAGCGAGCCAGCAAATTGGTCACGGTGAAGCTGCGTGGAGTAACGGCAAGTAATTCACACGAGCTACGGGCACGCACGATAAGGGGCCTGAAGCTTCACCAACAGTCCATCCCAGCTTCTCTTATGAAGCTCAGACACCTAAAAGATCTGGCGCAAGACGAGGTGTGCTACGAACGAGCACGCCCCGGCATCTTAGTGGGTTCAGACCACTGGGAGCACATCGTCTCGCGGGAACTACGGGTTGGAGGCCGCAACGAACCAGCCGCCTCAAGAACGCTGCTTGGATGGGTGGTACACGGAACGGTACCACGCAGCGTTATAATCAAAACGGAGAACGTGCTCCACATATATGAACGGGAACACGAAGATCGACGACTGCACCAACAAGTTGAGGAGCATTTTAAAATAGAGTCGCTCTGCGTTACACCAGAGCCAAGGGTGAGTGACGCCGATCAACGAGCCATCTCTAAGCTCAAGTCGTCGATCAGAAGGATCGATTGCGGATATGAGGTTGGCTTGCCGTGGCGACGAGATGACATCGCCATGCCGCCAAGTTACAACTCAGCGCTTCGGCGTCTGCGGCAGATTGAGAAAAAAATGGATGCCTCACCTGAATTTGCCCGGGAATACACCGCACAAGTAGACAACCTACTGAGTAAGGGATACGCGGTGAAGTGCGACGGATCCGAACAAACGAGCGCCGTCTGCTGGTATCTCCCTCACTTTGCGGTGAAGAACCCGAACAAGCCCGGGAAACAACGATTGGTGTTCGACGCAGCAGCAAGAAGCCACGGGGTGAGTCTAAACGACCACCTACTGGAAGGACCGGACTTACTGCTGTCCCTGCCCGGAATCATATTCAGATTCAGAGAGAAGGCAGTGGCGGTAACCGCAGATATACAAGAGATGTTCCTGCGCATCAAGATTAGAACAGAGGATCAGCCGGCTCAACAGTTCTTGTGGCGGGGTAACGAACGAACTGACCCCCCACAACATTATAAAATGACGAGCATGATTTTCGGCGCAGCGAGCTCTCCGTTTACGGCACATTTTGTAAGGAATTACAACGCCAATGTGCATGCGCAACTGTATCCAGGAGCGGCGGAAGCCATCACCCGGAGCCACTATATGGACGACTTAGTGGCCAGTTACGACACACCCGAAGAAGCACACGGCGTCGTAAAAGAATTAAGAACGGTCCACGCAGCAGCGGGATTCACTCTACGTGGATGGAACGCGAACGACCCGAGCGTGCTGCGCGACGTACCCCCAGAGTTGCGTTCAAATAAGCTCACGCAACTGGGGGGAGAACAACCCGAGAGCAAGATACTCGGCCTCCACTGGGATTCAGAACGGGATGAACTCGGATTCGATACCTCCATGAACCGAGTTCCTGCGGAGGTGCGCGCACAAGCCCGTGCGCCAACGAAGAGGGAAGCGCTCAGTGCAGTAATGTCCATATACGACCCACTGGGACTACTGAGTCACTACACCGTTCGAGCCAAAATAATATTGCAGAGCCTGTGGCGCATCCAGATGTCATGGGACGAACGGATACCGGATGAAGAAGGCGACCAGTTCGCGGCATGGTTGTCGCAGCTCACAACGATCACCCAACTAAAGATACCGCGGTGCTACGGGTTGATGAGCTGCGCCAACATCGAGCTACACATAATGTGCGACGCCAGCGAGCAGGCATACGCCGCAGTGGCGTATTGGCGCATATCAGGCCAAAAAGTCGACGTCTCCTTGGTGGCAGCCAAGGCGAAGGTGGCGCCTCGACGTGCACAGACCATACCGCGCCTCGAGCTCCAAGCGGCACTCGTCGGAGCACGCCTCGCCGACACCATTAAAAGAGAACATCGGGTCGAGATAACGAGGACCGTCTACTGGACCGACTCGTCTACGGTGGTGCATTGGGTGCGGAACGACGAGCGACGCTACACGCCATTCGTCTCGCATCGCCTGCGAGAGATCGCCGAGCTCACCGACAAGAGTGAGTGGCGATGGTTGCCGACGGGACAAAACGTCGCCGACGACGCCACAAGATTACGGCACGACGCCATCCAGGGAGACAGCCGGTGGTTCCTGGGGCCTGATTTCCTCCACGGACCCGAGGAATCATGGCCCACAGAGAAGGGAAACTGCAGGGATGAGGAAGCAGAGATCCTGCACGTCACCGAAGATAGCGACAAAAACAGCTGGCTACCCGACCCAGCCCGCTTCTCCAAATATGAGGTATTGGTACGAGCAACGGCGAGAGTCCTGGCATTCGTGGACATCTCACGACGCAAGATGACGCGTCTGGAAATGGAGCACATAGAGAAGGCCGAACGCCTTCTGATCCAGCAGGCGCAACGGGAAAGCTTCGGGGAGGACATCAGGAGGCTCAAGACCTCCCATCCAATCGCCAGATCGAGTCGCCTGTTTAAACTGGATCCGGTGCTGGAAGACGGCTTGCTGCGAGTACGAGGACGCATCGGAGCAGCCGATGCCGTAGCAAGCACCAAGCGACCGGTGATCCTGGACGGCCGCCATCATCTCACCCGTCTCGTCGTAAAAAAAGCACACTGCGCAGCGGGTCACGCAAATCGGGAGCGCGTGACTAACGACCTACGACAGCGGTACTGGGTCATACGCCTGAGGCCCACTGTACGCGCTGTGGAAAGGGACTGCGCATTCTGCAAGGTGCGCAGAACGAAACCTCAACCGCCAGCTATGGGAGACCTGCCTCGCGCTCGGCTAGACCCGTTTCATCGGCCCTTCTCCAACTGCGGAATCGATTACTTTGGGCCGATGACCGTGAAAATCGGACGTCGCAGGGAAAAGCGATGGGGGGCATTGTTTACATGCCTGACAACCCGCGCCATCCACCTCGAGCTCGTCGCAACATTATCGTCGGACTCTGCGATTATGGCCTTGCGCAGAATGGCCGCACGTAGAGGATGGCCGAAGATAATGTATTCCGACAACGCGACCAATTTCCGGGGAGCCGACCAGGAGCTGCGAGCCGCCTACAAGGAGTGGCAGCCGGAGCTACACAACGAAGGACTACTACGGCGGGTAGAGTGGCGCTTTATACCTCCTGGTGCGCCTAACCAGGGAGGTGCATGGGAGCGACTGGTGCGTTCAGTCAAAACGGCACTGAACGTCACCCTTAAGGAGAGGACACCGACGGAAGAAACGCTGCGGACCTTATTGACCGAAGCCGAACATTCGGTCAACGCAAGGCCCTTGACCCATGTGAGCGTCGACCCACGAGACCCAGAAGCGCTCACCCCGAATCATTTTTTATTGGGGTCATCGACTGGACTTCCGACCACCGGGCCTTGCGAAGAAGCTGACCGACGATCATGGCGAGCTGCGCAAGCTTTGGCCGACGTTTTTTGGCGTCGATGGATGGCCGAATACCTGCCCACTTTGGTGCCCCGGGGCGAATCCGGCAGAAATATTCGCCCGCTGCAGGTGAACGACGTGGTCGCCATTACCGACCACCAGCTGCCAAGAAACGTCTGGCCGCTCGGAATCGTCCTACGCACACACAAAGGACCTGACGGAGGCATCCGAGTCGCCGAGGTCCAGACAAAGAGCGGAGTGTTCCGGCGCCCCGTCAGCAAGATCGTCGTGCTGCACCCGGAAGAGGCTGCGCGAGCTACGCCGGGGGGAGACTGTTAGCGACACAACGAGCCGACGGCCGCCGCCGGAACTAAAAGGCGTCGCTAGTGAGCGGAACAACGCCGGTACCGGCGACGCGACGCCCCGCCCACTTCAGAGCAAGCGCGCTGCGGCCAATCAGCGCGCACCGCGTCGGAGGCTCACCCACGCCGGATCGGGCACGCTCGGCACGGCTTATAAGCCGAGCCAAACGACGCATTAGTGGTAGTATCGTGCGGAGTTTCAAGAGAGCAACAGTAGTATCGTGCGGAGTTTCAAGAGAGCAACAGTAGTATCGTGCGGAGATTCAAGAGAGCAACAGTAGTATCGTGCGGAGTTTCAAGAGAGCAACATCTGAAGAATATTTGTGAATACGGAAATAAAAGCGAATACAGTACAAGAAAGAGTGTTTATTTATACAGTCCACCACAACGTTTATCACCCACTCTGTTCGTTAGATGCTCTGTACGTGTCTCCGCGAGTTGATCAACTAGGGTAAATAGTGGTTTATTATGTTCTACTCGGTCCACTATTATAATTTTAATATTGTCTATGTTAATAGTAAGGCCGACTTAACATTGCAATAGCACAGACTCAAAACTGTTTATTTTAATTTTTACCCTTTTTTTGAGTTTTATTTATTTATTTTCATTAATTCATAGAATTTTACTGCCTCGGTGGCGCATTTGTAACGCGTACACGTTACCACTGAGGCTGATTGAGTCCAACGCTAAGGTTTCGGGTTCGATCCCCGGGTCGGGTATAACTGATATTGGGCTTTTCTATTACGAATTGCTCAGTATCAGCCCGGAGTCTGGAATTGTGCCCGGTATGGCGATAGGCTCGCTCCCTATCACATCATGGAACGGAGAAACGCTCGGCGAAATGTGGGTGTACGGTTTACAACTCTGCTTACCCCTTCGAGGATTACAGGCGTGAGTGCGTATTTATTTTATTTCATGTAATAATAATATTTTTATTTATTTTATTGGATTTTTATCTAAAAAATTATTAACGAATGTCCTAGAGGACTGGTACAGCGTATACTGATTGTAGTTGCTGTTAAGTCTCGGATAAATGATTGCGTTGTTGATTTTGTCGATCGGTGACGTTTATCACCCACTGTTCGTTAGATGCTCAATACGTGACGCGGCGAGATGATCAACTAGGGTAATGATTGTTTATATTGTGTCTAGAAATTAGTCTATAGACACTGTTTTATAGCATAGGCCGGTTAATAAACAAGTGGATCATCTGATGGTACTACGTGATCACAACCGCCCATCTATACTGACAATAACAAAAGACTCGTAGCCGCGTTGCTGACCTTAAAGAAAAGGGCTAATTTTAAGAGATTGACCCTCCGAATATCTCTCACCGTACGAAACGCAGCAGCAAGCCGCAACTTTCCGTCGATTTTCTGTGAGACGCTGGTAACGAACCGGTCAAGCAGCCCATGTATGCTGTATACAAAAGTCATCTACAGCGTGACTCTACCACAAAAAAATCTATAGAAAACGCTTTATTATTTCATATAAAAATTACTAAAAATAATTAACAAATGTCCTAGAAGACTGTACAGCGTACTTTGATTGTACTTAGTTGCTGTTAAGTCTCGGATAAATGATTTCGTTGTTGATTTTGTCGATCGATGACTTTTATCACCCACTGTTCGTTAGATGCTCAGTACGTGACGCGACGAGCTGATCAACTAGGGTAACGATTGTTTATATTGTGAACTCATACGATTGGTAACCTTGCTGAATCGGTAGTAAACTTTTATGGTGGTTTTAATAAGTTTTTATTCTTCACTCGTATGTATGTCAGTCTTGCAATTGCATTTTAAATCAGTTCTACCCAACTTGAACTGATTTTCACACACTTTTGGTGCTTTCAAAATACAATCTAGTATAAGTAATTAGTTATATATTTTTAGACTGCCTCGGTGGCGCAGTTGTAATGCGTACGCGGTACCTGCTGTGCTGAGGTTCCATCCCCGGATGGGGCAAAAGTGATATTAGATCAAACCGGAGTTTAGAATTTTGCCCGGTATGGCGATAGGCTCGCCCCTTTACACATCATGGGACGGAAATACGGTCGGTGAAATGTGGGTGTACTTGGTACACCTCTGCCTACCCTTACACTATTTTTTAAAATGGCTGACGCTCTAAGGTCTTTTTTTACAAAGATATGGATATAAAACGAAATGGCTTGATGAGTTTTTTCAATATTTACTTATTTTTAACTTAAGTTGCATCAAACATTTCCAGAATCCAAGTTGGAAACATTTCCTGAAGTTATTTTAACTTACGTGGGAATTCAGTAGTATGGAAAAAGTGTTTTATAGGAGGTCGGCAAACGTGCAAATGGGTCGCCTGTTGGTAAGTGTCTCCATCGCTCATTAACACCCACGATGCCAGAAGTATCGAGGATTGGTTGCCGACTGACATTTCACTTACCGTATGAAACACAGCATGCTCCCATTTCACATTAGTTTTCTGTGATGTGCGGTATAAAATTTTATTCGACAACGCACCTTTTTTGCGACAAAGACAAAAAGACGATAAACTTGAATTTATATGATATTTCCTTTTAAATAACAGTTATATATTCGGCGGTGACACTCGCTCGCTTGGTGGTCCTCAAATGGATTATTTCCTAAAATGTTAATATATTAATAATAATACAAAATCGAATAAAACCTTTTTATAAACCTTATTATGGAATTTAAGTGTTATTTTTATATGATCGTCCTCATTGCTGGAATAATCTTATTGCTGCTTGGAAGTGCAGAAATAAATATTGAATGAGTCAGGTACTTCAGGGTATCATAAAAATGTTCACATATGAAAAAAAACTTTGTAAATATTCTGATTTTATTGATTACATTTGACTATATACCCGATAAATATTTCAGACTTTAACTATTATTGCAGTATTCAGGAACAAGTAATATTTCAGAATCTCACCGGTTTCCCTAGACAGAAATATACTTGGCGAAACGTGGGTGAACTATGTGCATCACTACCTACCCCCTTCGGGATATAAAGTAGTACGATTTAAATTATGCGCTTTGGCAATCTTCGGACATTTCGAAAAAACGTATGATAGTAATGTTTAATACATACTTACTAGCTTTTGTTCGCGGCTCCGCCCGCGTGAACAGCCTTTTGCGAGATTAAAAGTAGCCTAGCCTGTTATATAAACATAGCACTATCACTATTACTTGTTAACTGATAAAAACTACTAATCTAAGAATAATGTATTTAGCACTTCCTTAGAGCCTCTTAACATAGAAATCTAAAGCATATAATTTAAATCGTAATATTCGGGGACGAGAACAACTTACGAATAAGTATTCGAATCGAGAACGCTAGCATGTATGAAGGTACAATTTTTTTTTTGACATTACGATACGAATACGTTCTCGCAAGTTATTCGTGCTAGCCCCTATGTACTTGTATGATAAATACATACATACATACGCACTCACGCCTTTAATCCCCGAAGGGGTAGGCAGATGTGTAACCAGTACACCCACATTCCGCCGAGCGTATCTCCGTCCCACGATGTGATAGGGGGCGAGCCTATCGCCATACCGGGCACAAATTCCAGACTCCGGGCTGATACTGAGCATTTCGTAATAGAAAAAACCCATACCACTTTACAACTGCGCCACCAAAGCAGTCTCGTATGATAAATAAAGCTATTGGAACAGCATGTCATGATGATAAATCTGATTGCCACTTCGAAACCAGTACGGTGCCAAATCGCAAAATCCAATCCAATCACTATGTTGCTATCATCATTTCGTACTCGTAGTATTGTGCAATCATTCAACATATTTGCGAACACAGCTCAGATAAGCTTATTGGATGGCAAGCAGCCGCGCCCACATCCATCCGCACACGTGATAAACGCCGAAGTTAGGACGTCCATTTGAATGGGACAGTGCCTGTGGACAGTATACAGGATAGTGGCTGTCAAATGGATTTTTGAATTAAGAATGTTGTTGTTTGGTTGTGATTATGTATTTTACGTTTGTCACTTTGTAACCGCCAATTATAAACTCAGTGTTATGCAAGTTTCCAAACAAAATGCAAATAAACTTATTATATAGAAAACAGCCAATACATGATAATCGCTGAAGTTTGGACAAGCATTGGAATGATAGTGGATGTGGACAGAACAAGTATATTTAAATTTTCATCATAAGTTTAGTTCGTATTAACCCATTGCTTAGGCTTCTCTTTTTATGCCCTTTGTTCCTATAATATTAGAAATTAGACTAAATTAAATTCACATTCAATTTCAACATGCTCGATATTGTAAGATAAAGAAAGCACAAAGAACAAAAAAGGACAAAGTGTATATAAAATATATGATTAAAAACAAACCTTAATAAACTAACCGTTCAATTACATATATATTTTCTAACTAGCAGAACAAATTTTTGTCAAACATAACATAGGGTTTGGATTAAATCATTTTCATAATAACATCGCATTGAAATCGGTTAGCCTAAGCCAAGACTACGAAGCCACAGACATATACTTCCCTACGTACTTGCCCACTTGCCGGCTTCAAGTAGCACACATCCAAACGCAGCACGTAAACAAAGTTGTTCTTGCGTGGGTTCGAAATAGTGTCAAGCAGTAAGGAGTCACAAGCGCAGCCGACTACAAAACTATTGGGCAATGGTAAGGCGGTGGTTCTACAAACAGCGACTTACCACCTATTTTTAGTTCAGTTTAGTTTAGTAACTCTATCGTCTGTCAACGCCCTACTGACAGCCTCCGTGGCATAGCCTGTAAAGCGAGATGCCGTGAGTTCGATTACCGCATCGAGACAAATGTTTGTTTGTCACGAATAATTGTTCCGAGTCTGGGTGTTATGGGACCGCAAGTCCTTCATAGTTACTGATACCCACATTACAGATTAACCCAGTGTGGGTTCAGTATGTGGGTGACTGTTGAGTTTGTTTAATTATTTATTTATTTACTGCCTCGGTGGCGCAGTTGTAA
The DNA here is from genome assembly GCA_905332985.1 of Mimas tiliae. Taxonomy (NCBI): domain Eukaryota; kingdom Metazoa; phylum Arthropoda; class Insecta; order Lepidoptera; family Sphingidae; genus Mimas; species Mimas tiliae. The sequence goes on from HG995249.1 coordinate 4,117,031, forward strand.
TGCATACGCGTTACGATTAAGCTAACGCTGAGGTCTCAGGTTCAATCCTCGGGTCGGGTAAAGTGGTATTGGGTTTTTCTATTACGAAATGCTCAGTATCAGCCCGGAGTCTAGAATTTGTGCCCGGTATGGCGATAGGCTCGCCCCCTATCACATCGTGGGACGGAGATACGCTCGGCGAAATATGGGTGTACTGGTTACACCTCTGCCTACCCCTTTGGGGATTACAGGCGTGAGTGTGTATGTACCTATGTATTATTTAATGAATGCGCCAATGACGGTGTGCATTTAGGATCCTACCGTCGAATAGTCTCCCTATTAAGTTACCTAATGTATAATAGAAACGCGGTAACTGACGCTTGACGAGGCAATCATAAGTCTGTCTGTTTGTTAGTCTGGTGTGAACACCAGCTGTGAATCGTGAACTCTTGATTCCCAGATGAAGCAAATATTTTTGTTAATTCCGGATTGTATTATTTTTTATAGCAGAGGTAGCCATATAGGCCTCTGCTATAAAGAAGTGATGATATTTATGAGAAAGTAGATTACCTGATGGTAAGTGATTTCATTCACGTCGGTTTTCTCTAGGACTGCAGTAACAACCCGGTTGAACCGGGCCATATATGCTGTAGACAAAACTGTCAACAGCGTGGCTCAACACTACACTATTCTACTCAATAACTCACCAAATTATTACGTACAGGTTAAAGCCCGTATCAAATTAAGTATAACATTGCGTCTAGATTCATAAGGTGATCTGAATTCACACCGCGATTCTCTTATTTACGACTTTATCGTAAACAGATAAGATATTTCAAATACATAAATCAAGAAGTGTCACAATAAATTATAATTAAAACTAGATTATCGCAATTAAGTTATCTCATAGCCTTTGAAGATTCATAGAAAATATCCGAAAGGATGTGGAATTATGGTTGAGATATCTGAGTTACAGAAGTGTGAAAACACCCAAAACAATCTGCCGCCAAGCAACTGTGTGCCCAGTGAAATTACTGGGCATTATGAGACTTAACAACTCATGATGTAACAACTTAATGAGTGGTAGAGCCACGCTGTAGACACTTGTCTACAGCATGTATGGGCCGGCTCGTCCGGGTCATGACCGCTGTCTCACAGAAAAAACCGGCGTAAAGTAGCAGCTTGCTGCTGCGTTTCGTACGGTGAGTGAGGTATCCGGAGGCCCAAACCCCCTCCCCTTCCCAATCCCTTAATTATCCCTTTCCTTTAAGGTCGGCAACGCACCCATGATTCTTTTGGTATTGTGGGCGTACATGGGCGGTGGAGATCACTTACCATCAGGTGACCCACTTGCTCGTTTGCCGGCCTATACCATAAATAAAAAAATAAAATATATGTGTCGGGGTGACAAGCGCAGTCCATGTGCCATGCAGCACTTTGTAATTCAAAGTTCTGTGTGGTGTTGCTTCTGTTTATAGGCAGGCGTGGCGCTTACCATCAAGCGAGCGATCTGCTCGTTTCGTCATTCAAGCTTATAAATCTGCTCCTATCTGCGGTGGCTCGTAATTGGCTTATCTATTGTATTCACTTCGTTATATATATATATATATATATATATATGTTTTTTCCATTAACGATAGCTGTGAGCCACCCGAATATAAGAAAATAAAAAAATAAATAAAAAAATAAAAGAAATGTAAAACCGCTCAGCTCGGTTCTCTATTGTCGCTGTCAGTAAAGCCCCCTCCTCACATCATGTTAAACCACGTTTCTATTGAATTGTTATTGAATAGTCTATCGACAGGCTGTTGTCGTACGTGTGTAAATAGATGGGTGTATTTTGTGAATACGTTATATTCAATATAACTATTTCTTTTCTTGTTCAATGGGAGACATGACAAGCTTATTTAAGTTCCTTTATTTTTTTCGTACATACGCACTCACGCCTGTAATCCCTGAAGGGGTAAGCAGAGGTGTTAGCAGTACACGCACATTTGGCCGAGCGTATCTTCATCCCACGATGTGATAGGGGGCGAGCCTATAGCCATACCGGGCACAAATTCCAGACTCCGGGCTGATACTGAGCATTTCGTAATGGAAAAACCCAATACCACTTTACCCGACCCGGGGATCGAACCCGAGACCTCAGCGCTAGCATCAATCGTAACGCGTACGCATTACAACTGCGCCACCATGGCAGGATTTTTTTCGTTGTCGATAATATTTAGGTATGTGTCGATAGTGACACTGCTAATGCGATCGAGACAGGGAGACCGCGATACGCGAGGTGAGTGTGCCCCCTTAGAATTCAAAAATTCAAAAACTATACGTTCCATCGCGTCGTCTCAGCTTTATATCGTTTATCGTCACACGTTGATCTTACGACCAACCACAAACGACATTAAAACTCGTTTCACTGACAGTCCAACTCAACACCCTACAAAATTTCAATCCAACAATAAGAACTAACGCTCGGTTTCGTAACACAATCGTCGATGTTCTCTCATAGATTTACATCGTAGTTTTGTAGTTTTACGCAGTACCAACGCGCAGACTCGACCATCAGCCTTAAAGAGGGAAACAAATAATAGCATATTTAAAATACACCCCAACAGTCACACACACAGTCCTGACCCCACACTAGGTAAACCTGTATCGTGGGTATCAGAAACTACGAGGGACTTGTCCCCACAACACCTAGACCCTAAACAAACACTTGTGGATCACACAAACATTTTTCTCGGTGCGGGAATCGAACCCAACGGCCTCTCGCTTCGACGCCGGCTATTCACCCACTGCGCCACGGAGGCTGTCAAATTTTATCATTCTGTAACTAAAATTGATTTTGATAGCATTTCATAACAATATAGGTACAATGGGGAACATCTTTTGTACCGAAACGCAATGAAGCATAATAAATTACAGCGACATTCTTATAGGATCTTCAGAGCGACGCCTTAACCCACTGAAGGTATGAAACGCGGAAAAACCGAAAAAATCCGCGAATGGGAGAAAGGGTGGCAACTTCACATGTCAGGCAACGCGTGGGCGTGGCACACCCCTGATTCTTACAATATATCGCGTGTGTACAATCGCATTTTTCTAGAGACACCCCTGACAATAACGTTGCAGAATTTAATTTGTTTGCTGGCTTTTTCAGACGGCGCGACGTTGGGGATGCTATCGGTTTTTTTTTTGTCGAGATGAGAGGTCACTCGCCTGATGGCAAGCGCCACGTCTGCCCATAAACACAACACAGAACTTTCTCATTTAAATATTTACCACATTTACATACACACTCACGCCTATACCCCATGGGAGTAGGCAGAGACTGTTGAGCGCCCAAGATACATTCTGACACATCTCTTTCACCTCTTCCAAATTCATCTTCTCATACATTTTCGGTTTTTAGTCGGTTGAGGGTGTTTTTAGCAGAAGCCGACAAACGAGCCAGTGAGCCTGACGGTAAGTGATATCCGCCACCCAAAATACCAGAAGAATTATGGACACGTTGCTGACCTTAAAGGAATGAGATTGGGAAAGGGAGGGGATTTGAGCCTCCGGATACCTCACTCACCGTAAGCTGCTAGCTTGCTGTTGCGTGCTTGCTACTTCACGTTAATTTTCTGTGAATCAGTGGGTCCGGTCAAGCTGATTCGTGTTGTAGATAAACTGCACACAGCATGGCTCAATAATTTATAATTCTTGAGGCCATTCCCAATATTCTGCGACAGATTTGCTTACTGGCAGTAAATTTGTAACACATTTTGTATGAAAGATCTGGGAGAACAGAATTGATTGTAGGCAACTCTATCTAGACTGTCTCGGGTTCGATCCCCGGGTCTAGTAAAGGTCTAGTATTGGGCTGTTTTGTTTGTTTTTGGTTGTAATTTGAGCCCGGTATGGCGATAGGCTCGCCTATCACATCATGGGACGGAAAATGGCCCGACGAAATGTGTGCGTACTGGTTACACCTCTGCCTACCCCTTCGGGAATTGCAGGCGTGAGTGCGTATGTATGTAAATCTATCTGTATATAGAATATAGGGAACGGCTATATCTCGTATGTTCACAATCTATTGTTAACTGTATATATTCGTATAAATCTTATTATCTATACAAGTCGCATAGGATGTAATACAACAATATAAATATTGTCTTCAAATTACGAAACATAAAATATTACTTCGCTTTCGTAAGATAAGGTTGTTGAAAAATATGTTTTATTTATTCAAATCAAGCGGAAACCCATACAAACGTCATGGCGTAATTGTTGAAGAAAACTTTAGCTTTACACAGGTTTCCCTGAATTGTAGTATTTCTGATACAAAAACTTTAATTGCGAAAACATTTCTGGAAACTGTTAGATAAACTAGCTAATTAGTGCACGTCTCGCTATGTGTACGTGAGCTTGTAAATATATACATACATACGCACGCACGCACGCCTGCAATCCTCGAAAGGGTCGGCAGAGGTGTAACTAGTACACACACAGTTCGCCGAGCGTTTCTCCGTCCAATGATGATAATGAGCCTATCGCCATACCAGGATAATTCCAAACTGTGGGCTGATTAAGCATTTCGTGATAGAAAACCCAATATAACTTTTACCCGAGCCGGGGATAGCACCCGAAACCTCAGCAACAATCGTACCGCATACGCAAAACAACTACGTCATCGATATATCTTTTGATTTGTGTCATATATCATTAGTAATAAAGGCCTGTGCTTAACTGTGGGACAGTACACAGGGCTAATATAATTACTTCTAATCTCTATATCTAAATCGTGCTAATAGCAGGTTTACACGGTACGATTTTAGCTCATCAAAAGCTAAATCGAAATTGATCAACAAAACCATACCATAGCCATAGCTTTTATTGAATCATGTCAGTCGATCAACTAAAATCAAACTGTCTCAACCCACTTTTTATATTGCCCAGACAGACCGACGAGCAGGCGGCCTACCTGATGGTAAGCGGTTACCGCCGCCCATGGTCATTAGCCATGTCAGAGCACAGCCAAGCCACTACCGTTGAGGGAAAACTCTTTTTAAGCCTCGCTTAAAAGACAGGTCATAACGCTCGGTAAACGCTGATGCAGGGAGTTCATTCCAGAGCTTGCATGTGCGTGGTAGAAATGAACGCTGTAAACGCACCATGCTAGAGGGATGGTTACTTACATACTTAATTGTTACTTACTTGTTTACTTTAAATCATATTCAACGAGTAGAAAGGGATACCTACCAAAATATAAACTCATTACTTCGTATACACTTTTGTTTTTAAAACTAGGGGGTTTGCCCATGTTTTTTCACAAAACATAAAATAAAAAACAAACTTAAAGTCCGATGAATATGAGACATATCTTACTTTCTTCCTCACATTATTCTGCATCGATTGGGATAGGTGTCGACCCATACCCCCAGCAGTTTCGGAGGAGATAGCGTGACAAGCTTTTGGCAGCGGCGGCGGCGGCGCCAGTTACTTTTTTTAGAATAGTGAGAAACATTTTTGCGTAATTACATAAAGAAGCGGAAATCTCGACTAGAATACCTGATAGCTGCCTCGTTTTTTCCACACTTTAAAGCTATGGCATTTGATACCATATATTTAACGCAAATTCAACGCTACCAGCTATGAAAGTGGGAGTAACTTGTATAAAAGCATAGTAATGACCAGAAATTGTTGATTCGAATCCTGGATCAAGATTGGCGTCTTAATCTTGCATATCTAAAAGGACACGTCACCAATTCTGTAGGTTTTATAATATTAGTAGAAAACTTCAAAACTCGAATTGTGGTTTTCAACCGACTTCAATAAAAGGAGCATTAATGGGCTTTATGAGACTTAACAACTTATGTCTATAGATGACGAGCGCGGTCCAGTGCCATGCAGTACTTCATAATTCGAAGTTTTAATTATTGGTGTTGCTTCTGTTTATAGGTACGCGTGCCGTTTACCGTCAGCCGAGCGATCTGCTCGTCTCGACATTAAAAGTAATGAAAACAAAATGTATTAAAATGTTTTTATGTTGTACCAATATCTTTTCCGAAGACTATTATACTTTCAAATCAATTAATTATTAACTCAGCCCCATCGAATTTGCGGTCAATTAATTTTAAAGACAGTTGTTTTCGACTCAACGATCGTATCATTTAATAATCACATGGCGATTAACGTCTTTTAGCCATTTATATTGTTAATAATAACATTTGACTACTTCATCCGATAACTCTGTACGAAAAACTACGTGGAATCCCGAAACTTCGATAATACGACAACCTCCGTGGCGCAGTGGGCAAGTAGCCGAATATGATAGAACGCCGTGAGTTCGATCCCCGTGCCGGCAACAATGTTTATGTGATTCCACTATTCATCATGTACCTTATTCATACGGATCTGAGTTTATAAGGGCAAAAGTCTCTCGTAGTTCCTGATATAACAAAATAATCGTATTTTATCGTGGAATCAGAAAGTATTTATGTGATTTTTATGCGCTATTTAAAAAACGGAATCCTACAACTATTCTAAATGTGGATATTTGTGTGTCTGTTAATTTGGATGTTTGTAAGTCAATCACGCCTAAACAGCTGAACGATTTTGGGTGAAATTTGGAACACAGGTAGACCATGACTTGGATTAGGACATAGGGTACATTTTTGACAGCCTCCGTGGCGCAGTGGGCTAGAAGCCGGTTGCGAAGCGTCAGGCCGTGGGTTCGATTCCCGCACCTAGACAAATGTTTGTCTGATCCACAAATATTTGTTTCGGGTCTGGGTGTTGTGGACCGCAAGTCCCTCGTAGTTCTTGATACCCACGATACAGGTTAACCTAGTACTATGCGTGTGACTGTTGGGTGTATTTATTTATTTTATTCCGAAAAAGGCCGTACACGCGGCTGGAGCCACGAACAAAAGCTAGTCACTAATAAGTTGCCCTTAGACGTCAGTCGTATTCTTAGTTACTTAATCACAATATCCAATAGTTTATTACATGACATGGATAGTACATTGCAAAAAATCCAAGAAAATACAAGCTTTTAGTGGATTGTTTGAACCGACTTCAAATAAGGAGGAGGATCACAAACACCGCGCATTCAACGCGATTTCTAAAAACTAAATCTTGTATGTCCATTAGGTACGCAACCAGCAAAAGCTAATACAACAATTGCATTACATCACTATTATTGGGCAAAAATTTACATACTGCTGTCAATTAAAGAGACATCTTCAAATCCAGGCCAAAGTCAAGCACACCCACACGTCCTGCTAATTGGGGAAAAATCTGAAAATCAGTTGTTAACTTCATTCACAAATAACACTGTGCTATACACCCACACACTATTTTATTGTTGAATGGGTAAACAAGTAATGATGGAAAATCACGGCCGCTGATAAAAATCTTTTTTTATGGCCGGCAAACGAGCAAGTGGGTCACCTGATGGGAAATGATCTCCACCACCCATGTACGCCCACAATACCAAAAGAATCATAAACGTTGCCAACCATAAAGGAAAGGAATAATTAAAGGATTGGGAACAGAAGGGGAATTTGGGCCTCCGGATATCTCACTCACCGTACGAAACGCAGCAGCAAGCTTTTACTTTACGCTGATTTTCTGTGACAGTGGTAACGACCCGGACGAGCCGGCCCATTCATGCTGTAGACAAAACTGTCTACAGCATGGCTCAACCACTCAAAATCACATCTACAATACGAAGACGTAGCTGACCTTTGAGGAAAGGACAAAAGGTCTTCAACGAGACAATCCCGCCCACACACCCAACACTGTAACTCATGTAAGCCAGGATCGACAGTAGCACGCATTTCAATACGTACACCTCGGCGAGATTCTGGCAATCCCGGAACGAAATAATCAAATAAGAAAACGAAGCGAGAGGGCGTAGGCTCGATTCCCGCATCGAAACAAATGTTTGTGTAATCCACAAAAGTTTGTATCGGGTCTGAGTGTTATGGGACCGCAAGCCCCTCGTAGTTCCTGATACCCACGATACAGGTTTACCTAGTGTGGGGCCGGGACTATGTGTGTGACTATTAGGTGTGTTTTGAGCAGATTTTGATGAATTTTGATGTAGAGATAGATGGGATCCTGGAGACGGTTATAGGCTACTTTTTATTTCGGAAAAGTCTATTCTCGTGGGCGGAGTCGCGAGCAAAAGCTAGTAAACCTATAAAACAAAACAAACGTTGCACTAAACAAACCATTCGGTCATATTTTCTTGAATTTCTATGCAAATGGTATTTTACACGGGAAACGGTATCGTAAATTAATTTCAGTGAAACAACAATCGCGTGACATAAACATTTATTGTTATAGTTAACACTGCTTAGCGGTACAAAAGTCCACGGCATCTACCATGAATCGTAAAAATGTTTTGGTACTATCGTCGACCGATCTCACGAAATTCACTAAACACATTTCACTTTACTATAACTTACAACTTCACTATACATTCTGAGCCAAATTATACCCTAACACATTGCTTCAACGCTTACTATTGAGTCGAGGAGGGTGGTGGTTATGACTTAAGAGTTTTAAAGGTTGGAGAATATGTGAAGGGTTCACATGTGAGGGAGGTATGTAGGCGGGACAAGGAAGAATCGAGACGTCGCCAATCTATGCTACTATTGGTAAAGATGCTCGGTAGGGTTAACATGTAATACCTACCTATACACCAAATTTTGTACGTAAAAATATTGCTTTTATTCGTATAACATAAGGATTATCTGAAGCAGTGGGCTCCGAGAGAGGATAAGCTTAATTGCTAAAGAAGCGGCAGGCAATACGTAAATGTATTAAAACATGACCGAATTTCCGAAGGGTTAGACAATAGTGTAAATGCACCGTCATTTGCCTATTGTAGTTGCCTATTCTATTCCATTTGATAGGGGTGTGCAAAGCGCTTAGTAATTATTAACTAAAGTCGAATTATTCCAAAAAATCATACCTGAGAGTGGAATATTTACCTGATTTAGCCATAGGCTCATTTGTCACCTACTGGGCCAAAAACAAGCTTGACGAAACGTAGGTGCACAAGCTGCACGTCTGCCTACCCCTTCAAGGATACACTTATGAGCTTCCATACATAGACAATATCATGTTGTACATAACGTGTGTATCAATATCGTGTGTATAACTCAGGGATTACTCAAATAATTTTAATTGAAACAGTTTTTTACTAGCGGTAGACCTAATAGGGTAGTTGACTAGATTTTTTTATTATTTAAATCAATAAGTTACCTTACTCAAAATCTATTGTAGAAAGAATTTTATAAATCGGACCAAAAATAAATAAGTTAGAAGCAATTCAAATCCTGTAGAAGGGGTAATTGTCATTTGACAGATGATGCTACCTTTGACGTCACTGTGTAAAATGTTCATTATGATGCACGCGTGCAAGCGAGATAGTGAGATATCCCTACTAGGCACCCACTTTTCCTCTCATACCAACATTAAAAGTCATAACTTCGGGCACATTTCTGAACCAATTTTGATTGTGTTTTAATAAAAGGGTTTCTTTTCCGTATCATTTTCTGTTGCTTATAAAATAATGTATAAAATTCAATATAGAAAACTACCCTATTATTGGTAAGAATAATCTAAATGATGTATTTTGTTTCAATTCAGTAAAGTAAAATATTTTAATTTTCAAGATATACCCACAGGAGTATGATAGGAATCGCTCCCAGATCCCAGTTTTACGAACTACGCTAGCGACGCTCCAACTAAATCAAAGAATATAATGAGATAATATACCATAACAACATAACAAGCAAATACAATACAAAAATATAACACACTTAAGTAAATACTCGCAAAAATATAACAATAAAGAACTTTTTATCACCCATACTGCGTGATATTAAAAACCTCTCAGCAGTATCGGAGTGATTTCATTTTCTCAATACCTCATATTTTTCATACAGCCGAGGATGACATATCACGACGAATCATAATTTACATCACAAGCCGTTTAAAAATATACCATATATCTAATGGAATAAGGTTAACGTTGAAGTGTGGATGTTAACAATCCCTCCTTTGCGATTCCATACGATTTCACTCGGTAATGATTTGCCTCGTAATGAGGGAGACGCGCGAGTAATATTCTGAGAGGAAATTCATAGATCAACAAAAAATGGATAGGTACAATGTGATTGTACAGTCCATAGTAAGCAAAATTGTATTTTGTGCGCAGATATTTGCCATAAATACTTTAAAAAGGGTATTAAAATATCTGAAATTATTATAAAAACCCACTTGATTGGATCCAAACGATCAAGTAGGTCGCCTGATGTTAGGCTATCTCCACTGTTGGAAAACAGGGAGAATGAGACAGTGGTAACCCGGTCGAGCCAGTTCATTAATGTCGTATAGAAAACTGTCTACATCCTGGTTTTATACTTATTATACTTACTTATTAAATAATACGAATAAATGTATAAACATTTACATTATTCCCATTGTTATTTGCATGACTAATATTTCCTTACCCGACTTCATTTTCCTCGGACACCCTCAAAATTACCGTTAAAATGGGAATTTGAGTGGTAGAGCCACGCTAGATACTTTTGTCTACAACATGAATGGGCCGGCTTGTCCGTTACCTCTGGCTCACAGAAAACCGACGTAAAGTACCAGCTCGCTGTTTCGTACGGTGAGTGAGATATCCGGAGGCCAAAAGCCCCCTCCCCTTCCCAATCCCAGTGTTGTGGGCGGACATGGGCGGTGGAGATCACTTACCATCAGGTGACCCACTTGCTTGTTTCCGATCTATGCAAAAAAGAATACCCTAACAATAAATAGTAAATATAGTTTTTGTACCAAAATATAAACTAACATACATTTTCTATTCCCGTAGTAGTTATATCCAGTAAGCACATGATCTTTGAAGGAAAACATTCGTCCTTCCGGAGTTTATTATTGCTGTTATTGCTTTCATACGTCAAACAGACTTCTTCGCCAACAATTAAAACAGCCATATAGATAAGCATTTTACTTAGAACAAAAAAACTGGCTAAAACTCCTATCCAAGCAAAATTCTGCTCCTGTTCTACTTATTTCCAGTAGACTTAAGAATAGATTTTATGTTCCTTGCCATCATCATGGTGAAAATGACACAAGGTGGTAGGTCTCTCGTAAGCGAAAGGCCGTCTGGGTTGGTACCACCGCTTTGTCTATTTCTGCCACCAAGCAACTGTCTGTAAGCACTGATTTGTAGGCCATTGAAGCCAGTGAAATTACTGGGCATGTTTATGGGCAAATTTATGTGTGGCATTGCTTCTGTTTATGGGCAGGCGTTGCGCTTACCATCCGGCAAGCATCCTGCTTGTCTCGTCATCAAATCTCAAAACTAAAGCTAGGAAAATGAATTTGGTCAATGTTAGAATTTCAAGAAAATTTACATCAGGGGATTGAACTTTGTATGAAACTTTTTTATGAAACGGAATATTTTTATTCCATAAAAAGATATTTACACGGGCGGAGCCGGGCAACAGCTAGTAACCTAACTAATAGAATTCCGTGACATGTTATTTTACAGCTTAAAGTAAAACTTACCCCTGTCAGAATAAAGATATTATAAAATAGAACTATAAACCTTGTCTTATACAACAGTAGTCTCTCCCAAGGGCATCTTTTTAAGATAGAAGCACGTAAAATTGTTAAAGTTTTAGTTTTGCAAGTATTTAAGAAAATTACAAACGTAGAAGTTCTTAAACCGCAAACAGAATTCAGTTATACGACTTGTCTTAGAAGTATAATTAGACGGTGTTCCGAACACACTCTAACCTAAATTCTAAAACTGTATAAAGAAAATTGTACTACGATTAAAATTATGCATTTCGACAATACTCGGATATTTTGAAAATACGGATGATAATGAAAAACAAACCTTTTTTATTCTGGCACGGCAAAGTGACTACACTACATCTGGTGGTAAGTACCGTGCAGCCCAAATATAACGTCGACCGTCGAGAGACACTGCATCTTGAAACGGTCTGAAGTTACTGGATATACACTGGCTGATCCCGGAACGTGACTCGTAAGAACAAGCCACTATGGCGGGTTTTTAACCATGTTTATTTATTTATGGCATAAGCCGGAAAACGAGAAAGTGGGTCACCTGAAGGTAAGTGATCTCCACCGCCTATGTACGCCCACAATACTAAAAGAATTATGGGTGTGTTGCCGACCTTAAAGGAAAGGGATAATTAAGAGATTGGGAAGGGGAGGGGGTTTGGGCCTCCGGATATCTCACTCACTGTACGAAACGCAGCAGGAATCTACTACTTTACGCCCGTTTTCTGTGAGACAATAGTAACGACCCGGACGAGCCGGCCCATTCGTGCTATAGACACAAGTATCTACTGCGTGGCTCTACCACTCAAAAAGTCTAAAGTCAACAGCACCTCGTGGGTATCAGGAACTACAAACGATTTGCAGTCCCACAACACCCAGACCCTAAACAAATATTTGTGGATCGAACAAACATTTGTCTTGGTGCGGGGATCGAACCCACGGCCTCTCGCTTCGCATTATATTATTGTATCAATTACTATCAGCTGACCTATTTGCCCTTGTACCAGCCAAGGTATAAGTAATACTATAAGATTATTTATATCAATTCTCATCTCCAACAAAATTTTTACTATACTTATAAACATTCGACGCAAATCAGCTTAAAATTTAAGCCTCACCGAACAGGGTTTCATAAGCAGTGGTAAGTTTCATCTCATTAATGCTGACAACACGCCTCGCTCAAAGCATCAAGCATTGTCACAAAGGAGGTTACATTTTTCATAAAATACTTGTCAAAATGCCTCCTACAAGTCTGCGGCCCCAGGCCATGACGTAACGAGTACCCGTGTATGGAGACTCTTAGAACGAAAGCCACTCGACATCGTCTATTTCTATCCTTGTCATATAACATGTGTGCAAGCGAGAGGCACACAAATTCTCTCCGTCATATTTTTCCCTTTACCACCCTCGCCATCTGAAGCGTTCTTTTACATAAAAGAGGTTCTCGAGAAAATAATAACGGGACTGCTCAAAGGGCACCCAACTTTCGCTATTTGGAAGCTTTGATTTTCGACTTGGCAAAGAATTTACGAGACCACAAAGGGAATTTCGCGATATTAAGCAAGGATTTAATTTTTCTAAGCTAATGCTGCGGTCGAACCGTCCAATACAACAGATGTTTGTACACATGACGTATGGGAAAATTTCCGATTGATCTCAGCTTAGTTGAACGTTTGCATATTTCATTTATTGTTGTTATTCCTTAGTTCATTCTATGGAAATGTTAACTAAACTGCATACATGTTTTATTGTAACTGCGTACATCATTTTAAATAAATAAATAATAAATACACCCGACAGTCACACACATATTCCTGACTCCAAACTAGGTTTTTTATTTATTTTTATTTGGTTGAATGAGACGAGCAGGTCGCTCGCCTGATGTTATTGCGTCACGCCTGCTCATTTAACAGAAGACACACAACGTCACACAGAACTCTGGATTTCAGAACACTGTATGGCACTGCGCTCGTCATCCCGAGACATAAGACGTTAAGTCTCATAATGCCCAGTAATTTCACTGGCTTCAAGACCTTCAAACCGAAACACAACAGTGCTTACACACTGCTGTTTGGCGACAGAAATAGACAAATCCGTATACATACATGACATATTCTTCTCCAAACAAATGACGAATCTGAAACCTTTTCCTTGCAAAAATCATAACACAATAGTTCCTACAGCACTCAGCCTTTGTCGCGAAATGAAGTGTAAATACAAGGTGGTAGGTCCCTCGTTTGCGAGAGACCGGCTGGGTTGGTACCACCGCTTTGTCTATTTCTGCCGCCAAGCAACAGTGTGTAAGCACTGTTGTGTTCCGGTGTGAAGGACATTGAAGCCAGTGTAATTACTGGGCATTATGAGACTTAACACCTTATGTCTCGGGGTGACGAGCGCAGTCCAGTGTCATGCAGTGCTTTATTTAAAGTTCTGTGTGGCGTTGCTTCTGTTTATGAGCAGGCGTGGCGCTTACCATCAGGCGAGTGACCTGCTCGTCTCGTCATTCAATGTAATAAAAAAAAAAAAAACTGTAATGGCCTCCACAGTATTGGAAATGGCAAAATATAATTTCTTAGCGTTCTATCTGTTTATAAGTGCACAAAAAGACTATTTTTGAGTGGTAGAGCCATGTTGTAAACACTTTTCTGTACAGCATGAATAGGCCGGCTCATCCGGGTCGTTACCGCATTTCGTGCGATGAGTGAGATATCCGGAGGCCCAAATCCCCTTCTCTTTATCACTTTCCGTTATGGTGGGCAACGCGCCTACGATTCTTTTGGTATTGTGGGCGTATATGGGCGGTGGAGATCACTACTAGGTGACCCACTTGCTCGTTTCCGACCCACGCCGTAAAAAAAATGGTTGATAAATGGCGCACCTATAGTTACATTACGCATATGGTATATATATTAGTGTTTAATTAGATTTTAAATACCTCTGCATAGACTGCCTCGGTGGCGCAGTTGTAATGCGTACGCGTCACGATTGAGGCTAACGCTGAGGTCTCGGGTTCGATTCCCGGGTCAGGTAAAGTGGTATTGGATTTTTCTATTACGAAATGCTCAGTATCAGCCCGGAGTCTGAAATTTATAGGTAGGCGATAGGCTCGCCCTCTATTACATCGTGGGACGGAGATACGCTCGGCGAAATGTGGGTGTACTGATTACACCTCTGCCTACCCCTTCGGGGATTACAAGCACGAGTGCGTATGTAGATTTTAAATAAAAGGACTGATGCACTCCGAAACTTCAAGTATCGTAGGTGAAATATCCAGAGCCCCAAATCCCCTTCTCCTCCCTTCCCTTAATCATTCATTTCCATTAAAGTCGTCAATGCGTCCATAATTCTTAATGTTTTTATGACCGCCTGCCTAGCGTCAACCCCTCTGGAGAGAAAACAACCAGAACCGAAACATATTTTTGTGGATCACACAAACATTTGTCTAGGCGCGGGAATCGAACCCGCGGCCTCTCGCTTCACAGCCGGCTCCGCGCCCACTACGCCACGGAGGCTGTCAGGCTTCAGACCTTGTTTAAGATTACTCTACATATTCTATAAGGTCGTATATGTATCGCTAATCCCACAGCATCTGTGGGATCGTTTTTTTTTTAGCTATAATGACGACACGAGCAGGTCGCTGGCCTGATGGTAAGCGCAACGCCTGCCCATAAGCAGAAGCAACACCACACAGAACTTCAAATTACAAAGCAATGCATGGCACTGGACTACGCTCGTCACCCCGAGACATAAGTTGTTAAGTCTCATAATGCCAATAATTTCACTGACTTCAATGTCCTTCAAACCGGAACACAACAGTGTGCTTGGCGGCAGAAATAGACAAAGCGGTGGTAACAACCCAGACGGACTCTCGCATACGGGGCACCTTGTTTATTTGCGTATAAAAATCGATTATATCGTAACAAAATAAATATACAATCATAAAACTAAAATCTACGAAGCCCATTGACATTAATAGGTATACGTATCAAGTTTCTCACATCTTATAATTCACGTGGGTAGGCAAATATAAATACTCGTCTCTGTCCATCTGTTTACAAATTACTTGAACATATACACGAGTGTCTTAAAATGAATAGGGTAGTTGACTAGATTTTTTTTATTATTTAAATCAATAAGTTATGTTACTCAAAATCTATTGCAGAAAGAATTTTATAAATCGGACCAAAAATAAATAAGATAGAATAGCCATTCAAATCCTGTAGAAGGGGTAATTGTCAAATGACAGACGATGCAACCTTTGACGTCACTGTGTAAAATGTTCATTATAGTGCACGCGTGCAAGCGAGATAGTGAGATATCCCTACTACGCACCCACTTTTCCTCATACCAACATTTAAAATCATAACTGCGGGCACATTTTTGAACCAATTTTGATTGTGTTTTAATAAAAGAGTTTCTTTTGCGTATTATTTTCTGTTGCTTATAAAATAATGTATAAAATTCAATATAGGAAACTACCCTATTATATTGTATGGAATTGAAAAGGGAATGAGCTCCATATTAAAACCATACTACATAATACTGCAATTTTATAATGGCGAGACGAGCTTATTGCGCGCCTGATGATAAGTCCCACGTCAGCCCATGAACAATAACATCGCCATCTAGAACTTTAGATAATATTACTGCATGATGCGGCGCTCGTCATCGCGAGACATAAGTCTCATAATTCCCAGTAATTTATCTGGCATCAGTGGTCTTTAAACCAAAATACTGCTGATTGACGACAGAAATAGCGGTAGTACCTATCCAGATCACCTTTGACCTTAGACCATCAACTCTCTTACTACCTAGTAGCTCTACATCTTACAACATTTCTAAAATTAATATTACTCTAAAGTTAACTATACTGTCGCACTGCTGGGAGGAGTCCTTGTTGGGAGGGCCTTGGTCTACCATGTTTGCCTAATGTGGGTTGATAATAATAATTTATTTATTTTGGAACATAAAACACAATACAGCAAACAAACAATGGAAAACGATGCTATTCGCTAAAGTACGAGAATGTGTCGCGATTAACAACGCCCTCCCAGTACCAGTAAGTCACTATGCTCCTTAAAATATGAACAAAAATTTGCCAAATTGGATTTGAAGAAAACTTTAGTTACTTATATAATATAGAGTACAAATGCGTTAATAATATCGTATGCCTAATTGATAGACTAATTTATTTGAATAATTATCCGGTATGCAGGTTTTCTCATGATATTTCTTTTGTCGTTAATGCAAGCGACAATTGACAATAGGCATATATACACACAACCTAGAAAAGTGAGTCACAACAGACAAGCAGTCTTGAGGCTGGTTTCGAACCTGTGACTTTCTTCTCGGCAATACGGACCGCAGCCCGCTGAACTATCGCTTTGAATGCAAACAGTACAGAATTTTCGGCCTTTACAATTTTGTTATAGTAACAGTTCAATTGATATAAAACAATTTGACAACACGCTAGAATAAATTAAAAATTATATAATCTAGTTTTAGTTCAATTGGTAATATCACAATTGACTCTATTCATTCATCTTATTACTTACGGATAGGAATGTAATTATTAGTTTAACATAATATATTTAATTACAAAAAAATCCGTTTTGTACTTTTTCATCATACAACTATTTGATACAAAATACTAGGATTAAAGCAAGGAAAAATCACGTCTCGAGAACAATATGATAGCATTTGCGAGTAACAAAGTAGGTACTCATTTCATGCTCGTGACGAAATTTCAACTCCGACATATCTCTCATAACTTGAGCACGCCAAAACATTTCAGCGCGAATTTTTCTTTAGACGAGAAAGAGATTTTATGAGGACAAATGACAAAAATACTCAACGTTTCATTGTGAAACTTGGAAACGGTGCTGCGAGCATTTTTGTGCGCCCTCACAGCTTCCCTATACATGTGTACAGAAGGGCGAAGTTATTTGCCTTCGCTCCTCTTCCGTCCATTTGCCCCTCCTCCCTCCCGCGCTTCCGTTTCCCATATTCCACCTCCCACCCGCCGCGTCCATCGGAGACCCAACAAACAAAATTATGCTCTAGCGCGGCGGTAAAGGGTTGACTTCACCTCCCCGCGGCACAACTATTTTTCTTTTACCATCTCCGACAACGTGACATTTTTCGCGAGAAAAAGGATTCCAATTCTAAATTCAGTGTGGCACATTTGAATTTCGAGGAGTTGGCACGCTGCGTGTAAGCCTGTTTGGAAGTCGTTGCGGGTCGCGTGTCCCCCGCGGGGGAGCGGGGGCGATGCGGACCGTACGAAAAACATATTTTTCAGATAACGACAATGAGAAAGGAAAATATTCAGATGAAAATTCTCCGATACGGCGCGCCGGGTGCGCCCGCGTGGAAGATATTAAGGGGCGGGCGTGTGCTACTTAACGATATTTTTCGACATGCTTTACTTTTATTGCTAACTCACGCCTCTGATATCGGATACCCGTTTGCCGTATATCAAAAACTCCGCACATTATATCAAATACATTAGAATAATACGTATTTCCATCTTCAGCTGAAAATCTGCAGAGCCAGATAGACGGTTTATGCATCGATGAGTCTTTTGTGTTATTAAGTCTGAAAAACGTCGATCGTTACATTTTTTACGAGGGAAAAATGTTTGATGAATTACCAAATCTACAACAATATTCGGTAAAATTTATTATCCGAGCAATGTCCCAGTGGGGTATTAAGTAACACGATATTAGCATCCCTCTGAAAGAAAGAGACGCCGCTATGGATTAAAAGGTTAATTAGAAAGAGAGAGGGACTTGCAGAGGGGGCGATCTTGTCTAAAGGACATTGGCCTCCGGGGCACGCGACCGTTGATACGAACTCCTTTTTAATTCTATTTTATTAATTATACTACGCACGTACAATCTTGACCATTCGTTAAATTCAAATAATAGAAACAAAACATGGTTATTTGAACAAGAAATCCTTAGAGCATAACGGAAGATTAGATTCCTCTTGAACAATAAAACCACTTTATAACTGTAAGTGCAAGCTTTTATGGTCGTGTGTAAATAAAACAAATAGAGATTATTTGATTTGAATGTCTAACGTTAATGGCAAATCTTGAGTAAGGGTATTATTATTTTTTAACATTACATTCTACTTTCAAAACCATTACGTCATTTAATATTAGACCTCACCGCACGCTATTTCCTTTATGCGTCAATTAAAAAAAAAGATTGCAAGTATCAAGATTGCTGGATCGCGCAAAAAATCTTAAACGCCCCGACTTCCTCTGTCTCATTAAAGAGCTTTTTCTCAAGTGCGCGACGCCGGTTTTATTCTCCACTTAATAGGCAGAACCGTTTGGTTTCTTTAATGTAAACTTGGCAATGAACGGTGAGCGAACCGAGGGGAGACTCGCTAAAATTGGGTCAGTCTTTGACTTAATTTTTTTCAACCAAGGTCGGTGATAATCAATAAGGGTGCCGTTCTAAATTTACGCCTGCTTGTAATTAGATTTCTGGAGTATTGATTTTGAGGTAGGTCGGGGAGAATCGATGCCGTGGCATTGTTCGTGATATAATGCGAGGTCGAGATGGATGTAAATGAACGTATATTGTTTTTGATATTTGATTTTGATTGCTCGCGAATGTTAGTCAAGGTGACTACCGGCTTGAGAAGATTACAAACTTGTTGGTTTTGGATTTGTTTTTGGTCAATTATCGGAATGTAGGTATCCTGACTATACAAATTACATTAATTTATCCCTTTTGCACTACAATAATTCTTATTATAACAGCGAGCAGTCAACAAAGGAAAACAGACTAGGTATATAGTATTGATCATATAACCAATACAATAAGTATACTACGGTAAATTATCCTACTACTATTATAAATGTGAAAGTTTGGATGTTTGTGAATTATTGTTAGTCAATCACACCTTAACAGCTGAACAATTTTGGTTGAAACTTCGCACACAGGTAGACCATGACCTGGATTAGGACATAGGCTAACTTTGGACAATACTAAAGAGATGAACAAATCCGAATGAAGCCTTTAGTAGACGCGCAGGTGTAATGTAAATAATTTATAGTCATGTGATCGATCTTAATAAACAAGTGCTTCAAATTAGCGATAAAGTTTAGGAGGTTTAGATTTTGATAAGATTTTGTCCACTACATGAACACTCACTATCAGGTGTTTTTTTTATTAGCTCAAGTGACGAAACGAGCAGGTCGTTCGCCTGATGGTAAATGCCACACCTGCCCATAAACAGAAGCAACACCACACAGAACTTTGAATTCCAAAGCACTGCATGGTATTGGACTGCGCTCGTCACCCCGAAACATAAGATGTTAAGTCTCATAATGATAAGTGTATGAACGACCTTAAATATGACCACACATTTCTGTAACACTTTGTTTAAGACTATGAAAAAGCTCTTCGTGACAATAAAGCAATCAATAAAAAAGTTCTTATCAAATATAAAGAAATGAATCTAAACACGGCTGTCTGTAAGTTGGTTATATTTTATTAGATTTGTGTAGAAATAAAACTAGAAATCAGCGAGAATCCAATCTTGAGAATAACTTCAAACACTGAATACTAATATCCGATGTTGGAAAAACGGCCAAGTGCGTCAGACCACGTAGGGTTCCGTAGAATAACAAAAATATCTCATATCTCAAAAATATACAACCTACCTTATTGAAAACAATGTTCGTTTCTTTTCTTTCTCTGCCAACCCCTATGGGAAAGGGGTTTGAAGTTCTGTTCGATGTATGTAATTTTCGTTGGAAGTACGTTTATAATAATACTAGAATACTACCTAGATTTTTTTCTGAATTTTCCATAGAATTTTTCATAGAATAGAATACACCTACAATCCAAATTTCTTCCTTAAAGTGCAAATAGGCTCCGAGTAAAATGTCTGTGACATACGGATGGACAGCTAGAGTCACACTAGACGGTCAGACAGACATGACACAATTATAAGGGTTTTTGCCATTTGGCTATGGGACACTAAAAAAAGAATAGAAAAGTACGCAATCGAATCAAGGTTTGTACTGCAGCAGGGACTTTCGACTTGTGCTACAATTTCTCTTTTTCTTTTTAGTTTTAATACATTTCAACCAACTACAAAAAGGGAGGGTGCTTAATTCGGAGCGTTTTTTGATGTATGTACATAGATTTCTCTGCCAATTATGGACCGATTTTTTTGATAGAGCTTAGCTGCTCGCATAATAATTTATGCAAATTTATTATTTATTTTGTATTGATTCTAAACATTACCTATTGCATAGTAATTAAGCATTTTTTTAAACCCTTGCTAGGCAAAGTTAGACTTGATGTTAAGTACAATGCAGTCCAAATTTAATGGCGACCATCAATACACCTTGCGTCCTTCGATCGGCAGAATTATGTCTATTTTATAATGCCAAAGCGCGACGCGTGTCAAATAAAATTGTTGTTTTATTTTTAAATTTTTAGTGGTAGTTACGGCTATAGCATGTAAATACCAATACAATAACACAATCTCGACGAGTGTACTATTGTCTGTTGAGGAGTTTTATTTTTTTAATCCGTACTCCGTCATCATACCTTAACCAAATTTATATGGGATCACATCGCAGCTAAAGTCTATCGAATAATTTTTTCTCCAACAATTCGGTCCACAATTGGCGGAGAAATCGATGTACATACATAAAAAAACCTCCTCCTTTTTTTTGAAGTCGTTTAAAAATGCATTCAATGTCCAAAGGAACGTAATACTTATTATTACATTACTAAAGTAATATAACAGTTATGTATTAGACCATCATAACTTTAATCATAATACGTTAATTCTGAGACAAGAATCCAAACTCATTGACACCGTATACCAAGTTCTTATACTCTAAATAACACCTCATACACGCTCTCAAGACGCAATAAACTTGAATAAATCCATAAGCATGCTTGACGGTTGACAATCAAGCCCAAATCTATTGACCATGGTCGAAGGAAGCTGTATCATGGCGCCACTCTCTCATCCCATTGTTGACTGACACACTCGTAAACGATCATTTCCGTTTATCCACTCGCCTGTCAACCGTGTACGGACAGCAAAAAATCATGTGTAATGAAAGCCGCTAGCCCACTTTACAATATTTGTTCGGCGGTCGGAATGCGGTAGCCGGGCCTGCGTGCAAATATACGTATTGTATGGTCAATACACTTGTGTTAAGCTTAACCGTTGCCTGGTTCGGTTGTAGGGTCGGCAAAAAAATATATTTTAATATAAATTCGCCAGCTGTGATGCTTATTAAAACATACAAAATAAATTTTCTATTATGTTGTTAAAATAACCAATGCGCGATTTGTGTTCGAATTATGAATTTTACAAGGTGAGTTCGGTTTTTGATAACACCCCTGACCCCATCCGTAACGGATTATGTATTATTATCTGTATCGCTACAAATACTAAAGCAATGTAGATGTAGTTTTCAGTGATGTATACAGGTAAACTTAGACTAACATGTACGGTGTTGGGTTCGATTCCGCACCGGGAAATATATTTTTAGGTAGGAAAATTTTGTATGAACTTATTAATTCTGTAAGGCAGAAGTGCCCTAAGGTACTGATAAACTTAATCTACATGCGGAGCTGCGGGTTAAAGTTAGTAGAATAGTAGAAAAATCGCCTTTTTTGCTGACACTACCCTTCATCATGCTGCAATGCTGTCATGTCTGAACAAACATTCTAAAACTCAAATTATTATAATATCTTATACGAACTTGTTACTCGACTAACTCTGCGCTAATTCTATGAGCAAAATACCATTACTATTACTTATGGTTTAGTTTTTCAATTGATAGCTCTAAATGTTTTTTATTACCTTGAGTTACGAAACGAGCAGGTCGCTCGCCTGATGGTAAGAACGCCTGCTCATAAACAGAAGTAAACCACACAGAGCTTTGAATTATAAATCACTGCATGGCATTGGACTACGCTCGTCAACCCGAGACTTAAGATGTTGAGTCTCGTAATGCCCAGGAATTTTACTGGTTTCAATGTCCTTCAAACCGGAACACAGCAGTGCTTACACACTATTGCTTGCCGGCGGAAATAGACAAAGCGGTTGTACCAACCCAGGCGGCCTCTCGCATACGAGGAACCTACCACCTTGTAATTGTATGATAGACATCCCTTTATCCTACTATATTTACTACTAGCTTTTGCTCGCGGCTCCGCCCGCGTGAACGGCCTTTTCCGGGATAAAAAGTAGCCTATGTTACTCAGTGATAATGTAGCTTTCTAACGGCAAAAGAATTTTTGAAATCGGTCCAGTAGTTTTTAAGTTTATTTGTTACATACAAAAATACAAATCTTTCCTCTTTATAATATTAGTGTAGATTATAACGTCCCATCCACATTATCGTAATAATTACATGTGACAGCCACCCTCTCGGTCTACAAAAATGTCACGGAAGTGTGGACGCACCTCTAATACATAACATTTAATCATATTTAACCGTTAACAACTTTAACCTCAACTTGACACACTTTGAGGGCAAGTATTTGAAACCACTTAAACGTTATTAGTTAGCGACATGCTAAAGTAACTTGGAATTTTATAACTAACCCTAAACGACCAATTAGCAGTTAACTTACAATCCGCTGTTACTTGATTGATTAAACATTTTTTCGTGCAGGCAAAATCAATGTTAATATGCTAGAAATATTATTCGATTATATGACTGCCTCACTGACGCATTGTAATGCGTACGCGTTACGACTGAGGCTGACGCTAAGGTCTCGGTTTCGATCCCCGGGACAGGTAAAAGTGATATTGGGTTTTTCTATTACGAAATGCTCAGTATCAGCCCGGAGTCTGGAATTTGTGCCCGGTATGGCGATAAGCTCGCCCCCTAACACATCGTGGGACGGAGATACGCTCGGCGAAATGTAGATGTACTGGTTACACCTCTGCCTACCCCGTCGGGGGTTATAGGCATGAGTGCGTATGTATGTATGTAAATATTTACAGTAATTCATGAGCATACATCTCATGCGCCATTGTTCAGAGCTGCTACTATAGGTAACTATGAACTATGCAATGATAAGACTAAATTGTGATGAAAATCAACCTGTCATTTCCTTTTACAAAATGACAGTGATGGAGTGATTAGCCTGTCACTTTTATGGAGTTACAAAATGATTGACAGAATGCTTATTATATATTTAAACTCGACTGCCTCTGTGGCGCATTATAATGCGTACGAGGTACGACTGCTATGCTGAGGTCTCGGATTCGATCCCCGGGTCAGGTAAAAATTATATTGGATTTTGTTATTACGAAATGTTCAGTACCAGCCCGGAGTCTTCAATTGTGCACGGTATAATCACCATAAACTCGCCCCTATCACATCATGGGACGGAAATAAGCTCCGCAAAATATGGATGTACTGGTTGCACATCTGCCTACCCCTTCGGGGATTACAGGCGTGAATGCGTATGTATCCGTTTCCGTAAAAGTCGTCATGGGCAGTGGAGATCACTTACCATCAGGTGACCCACTCACTGGCTTGTTTGCCGGCTTAAGCTACGAGTATAAAACCAAGACCTCAGCTTCACAGTCTAAATAAATAAACACTTAAAACAGAGGACTACCTATAACAATTAAACCATAAAATTAACTGTGACCTCATAAGCCTCTTGAACAGCCTACATGTTACCACTTTAGTGCCAACATCGGATATTTCACGTTCGTAAAACTACGCACAAACATATACGATTATTTATCTATGTCATTAAGAACTTTATGCCATATATCTGTTTGCCATCTTGGACAAATTTGACTTTCATATAATGAATGTTTACTCGTAAAACAAGTGGGCAGATGCCGTTCAATACGAATCTACGGAGCTATTCATTGGCACGTGAATTTTAAACGGTTATTTTACTGTCCAAATTTGGGGTACAGGTGAATGTCACCTGCCTTACTAATCGAGTTTTGGCTAATAAATTGTTTTACTGTTAAAATAAGGAAATGAGACCAATTATGTTTAATATCTAAGTTTTGGGCGTAATGTAAATGTTTTATTACCAAGGTGGTAGGCCCCTTGTCTGTGAGAGGTCATCTGGGTTGATACCACCGCTTTGCCTTTTCTGCCGTTTTTTTCGTTTTTTTTTTCTTTGTCTTTTTTCCTTTTTTTACCTTTTGTCTGCTGCTTGCTACTGCTGTGTGTAAGCACTGTTGTGTTCAGATTTGAAAGACACTGAAGCCAGTAAAATTACTGGGCAATTACGAGCGCAGTCTGATGCCATGCAGTTCTTTGTAATTCAAAGTTCTGTGTAGCATTGCTTCTGTTTATGGGCAGGCGTGACGCTTACTATCAGCCGAGCGACCTGCTCGATTCGTCACTCAAGCTAATAAAAAAAGTTTGCTGTTTGTTAGTGGTAGAGCCACGATTTCTTTGTCTACAGTATGGGCTCTTGGTATTATGGATATCTGACTCACCGTACGAAACGCAGTAGCAAACTGCTACTTTACGTTGGTTTTCTGTGAGACAGTGGTGGGATATTTGTTTCAGGCCTGGATGATGTGACACCAAAAGTATCTCGTAGTTCTTGATACCCACAACAAAAGTCTCGTACCATAATGTGGAATCAGGACATGTATTTATTTATTTATTTTTAACTTAATTCTATAACATACCTACGATTTAGAAGACATTTTGCAAAGAAGCCAATATTCAACACCGAATCTAAACAACTAAGTTGACTAGCAAAAAGGTAAACAGTCGTAACAGCAAGCACTTCATAGTAAATCTTTAAATGCATTGTAAATAAAAGCTGCATTTGTACAACGTTTGTGAAACAAGTGTCTTGCAAATGGCAGCTAATTACTTAATGTTAAATCCTTTTACGAATACAAACAAGTGACGTAATCAGCTAAGTTGAGAACTGTGCACTGCCAGATTTCACCTAAGAATTATTTGTTCATATAATTTAGGAATAACTAGAGAGACCAGCCAAAGGGGTTGTCGTCAGGCAGGCAGCCGGTCGTAAAAACTACAAGCCAAATCTTTCTGTAACTAATCATTGTTTTAAAAAAACATGTTGCACCGACCCCACTGCGAGTGGGATAAGGGCAGGTGGAAGAAGATAAGGAACAACTAAATCATGCTTGTGGCTCGGGGTGACGAGCGCAGTCAAATGCCATGCAGTGCTTTTAAATTAATAGTTCTGTCTTGTGTTGCTTCTGTCTATGGGCAGGTGTGACGCCTACCATCAGGCGAGCGACCTGCTCGTTTCATTCTAGTTAATAATAAGTGCTAAGAGCATAATTATAGTACCTACTATTGTTTACTACATTTCATAGATAGATAGAAAGATAACTCTACCAGACAACCTTTCATACATAATTTTCATAAACTATAATAGTAAAACACTGGCAACACCGAAGAAATATTGCGATACCTAACACAAATTACAGTAATTGCATAAACCAGAAACCCCATCGTAGTCTATACGTCCATCGCTGCGCAGCCTCCCCTAAAGGGGGAGAAAATATTGGGTACGAGCCGTCGCGGCCCGATTGAACGAGATTCGATTATATGCCCGTCTAGCTAAATGTTACGGCACGTCAATATTACTGAAAATCTTAGCGAAAATCAGAAATGGAAATAGTTTTTCATCCCTGAATATATTTCGGCAACTTTTTTATTTTTATTTTCAGGTTGGCCCAGAAATACAGACGAGCACACGGCCCACCTGATGGTAAGTGGTTACCGCCACCCATGGACTTTGTAGGTCCTTCGTATGCAAGTGTTCGCCTGGGTAGATACCACAGCTTTGTCTATTTCTGCCGCCAAGTAGTAGTGTGTAAACACTGTTGTGTTCCGGTTTTAAGGACATTGAAGCCAGTGAAATTACTGGACATCATGAGGCCTAACATCTTATGTGTCAGGGTGATGAACGCAGCTTAGTGCCATGCACTAATTTATAATACGAAGTTCTGATTGGTGTTGCATTTGTTTATGGGCAGGAGTGACGCTTACATAAAGCGAGCGACCTGCTCGTCTCGTCATCTTAAACTAATAAAAAAAACACTATGGCACGAGAAGACGGACCCTGGTATTAAGCCGCGATAACGCCACACAGAAAGAAATACCTACGTATATAAGTATAACAACTTTAATTTACTAACTAACAATGTATCAGATTAAAAACTTCGAAATTTTTTCATCGCATACCAATATCTGAGAAGATCATGCATATCACAATCAATTTGCCTAGCGAGGCGTCCGCCGACAAAGAAAGAATTTCTCATAAGTCAGCGCGGGGGGACGGGATGGGGGGATGTATGTCTACGCGTTTTGCTTTGTAATCTAGTCTTTCATGAAACTACTGACCTTTTTGCAAATAATTGAACTTTAATTTTGTTAATCTGGGTGTTAAGTTTGTAGCGAAAGTGATCGAGGAATGTTGATTGTTCGAAGTCTGTACATGTCTATAGTTATATTCTGTTCATAAAATATTGTTTCCTGAAATATTATTAAATGAAAAATAAACGATGAAAATAATACTGATTCGTAAGATAAACGTAATATTTATTATCCGTATGACAAAATAAATAATAATTATTATATCAGTTTATATCTCGGCACGATTTTAGCACAATAAAATTAAAGTACTTACTTCGATTCAATTATGCGTTTCGGAAGTCATCATGTTTTACGATTTACTACAAATATGCATACATTGTCTGACTTTACGGATCTCGTCAGGTAGGTACATAGGAGAATAATCTGTCTATTTCTGCCGCAGTGTATAAGCATTAGTTGTGTTTCGGTTTGAAGGACATTGAAGCCAGTGAAATTACTGGGCATTATGAGGCTTAACATCTTATGTCTCGCATATTGCAATTCAATGTTCCGTGTGGTGTTGTCTGTTTATGGGCAGGCGTGGCTCTTAATACCAGAGGAGCGACCAGTTCGTTTAGTCATTCAAACTAATAAAAAAACCATACACACGGACTTTCTATGAAAACTAACACGACCACAAAAAGTATCTAACATAAAAACACAAAGAAAAAATGGCCATATAATTGTTATAATAATTGAAATCGTTTCAATGTTACAAATTGAATGGGAGCGAATAAAAACAGTTCTTGGTAAGTCTTTATCTCGCCGATTCCGGGAACTTTAACTCGGAGACTAGTTAGACACGTTTACCAGTTGTTTAAAATTGAACTATGTATGTCGGGTTACGCAAAACTATTGCCAATTAGCGATTTGTTTTGCCATCGTTTGTATTGGATAGATTTTAATGAACCGGATGCGTTCTCACACTCCGTTTCAAGTTATTTTTATTTTTAGTGTTGATGATGAAACGAGCAGTTCGCTCGCCTGTTGGTAAGCATCACGCCTGCCCTTAAACAGAAGCAACACCAATTAGAAATTTGTATTATGAAGTATTGCATGGTACTGGACTGTACTCGCGCGCTCGTCACCCTGAGACATAGAGATGTGGTCTTATAATGTCTAGTAATTTCACTGGCTTCAATTCATTCAAATCATTCAAATCGGGACATAACCATGCTTACTCCCTGTATCGGTGTTTCCCGAGCGTTACGACCTGTCCCTTCTTTAAGTGAGGCTTAAAAAGAGTCTTCTTTCAGCGGTAGGCAGCGGCCTGGCTGTGCTCTGGCATTGCTGAGGTCCATGGGCGGTGGTAACCACTTACCATCAGGTGGGCCGCCCCCACTCGTCTGTCTATCTAGCGCAATAAAAAAAAGATGCTTGGCTGCAGAAACAGACAAAATGGTTATTATATAAACCAGTGATGATGATGTTTTTATAGGATCCAGTACATAAACTCTCACTGGCAGGAGTATGTAACGACCCTTAAAAATGGCCACACCTTTCGGTAACACGTTGTATGTATAGAATAATTGAGAACGTTTGCTTTTTGAGGCGGTTAAATGGTAAGAATTAAGTTCTTTAAAGTCAGTAACAGCTTCTAATTATCTTTTTTAATTTAGGACTGGTCTAGTTTTATTAAAAAAAACATAATAGACTTTTAGTGATATCAAGAACCTTACATCTGTTGGATTCACATCAGTATCTAATGCATTTTAGATTAGGGCGTTAAAAGTCTTTTTTTAATTTAAGTATTTACAAAACAATAGGTACATATTTAAAACAAGACTTCAAATATTAATGATTTAAGTTTTATTTACAATTAAATGACGAGATGGTGAACGCCACACCTGCACATACAGTAGTAAAAACACCTAGAACTTCTGACTATAAAATATTTACAAAAACTTGATATCGTTAAAACTGTTGATTTCGGTGCATCTCATGCAATTAAAGGTGATTTTACTATGAAGATAAAACTGAAAATCAATAAAGTTAATAATATCTTGTAATCAATAGCGAAGTATAATAATAAATTAAATTTGAATTATAAACGTCGGACAAAAACTACATAATACATTACATTTTTAATTTCACATAATGAAGCTCTGACGCTGTCCCGAAGTTATTGCCACGGAAAAATCTAATGAAATCAGAAAAAGGTACGCAGCACATTCGCTGAAGAATCTCGTATCTCAAAGAAAGAATTTGCAATAAAGTTGGCTGGCCCCGCCCTCCTCCACACACGGACTCTATTGGCGAACACTGCGTATTGGAAAAATGGGGGAAATGGGAGAAAATGGTCCCGGGAAAGAGTTGGGGTGGGCGGTGGTGCCGTATGTGATACGCGCCGGGTGATTTCTAAGAC
Organism: Mimas tiliae; assembly: GCA_905332985.1. Classification (NCBI taxonomy): domain Eukaryota; kingdom Metazoa; phylum Arthropoda; class Insecta; order Lepidoptera; family Sphingidae; genus Mimas; species Mimas tiliae. The sequence goes on from HG995249.1 coordinate 4,146,367, forward strand.
ATTTGTGTAGCTTCTACTTAAAGTTATTCTTTTATGTTAATTCATTCTTACAATAACTGTTGTACTTTTTACGCATTTTATAATTTGATATAACACTAGATTCGTATCATATTTTCATATTACAAACTTTAACTATAATATTTGAACAATGACATTAAGCCAGCCGTGGTTCGATGAGTAAGCAAAACAAATTGTTTCAACGTATTTATATGGCTTACGCCAGACTAGACGCATTTATGACACAGACGGCGGTCCATTGTCGATTAAAAATCAGAAGGCCAATTCTCGTATTTAACTGACACTGCGGCTGAATTTTAACCGAACTGAGATTAGATTGTGATTTCATTAAAAAGAATCTACTCCTCTTTTAGTTCAGTCCGGTTTCAATATGATCTCATCTCGATCTCAATGCCATCTCAATTCAGTAACAATTTTGGCGTTTATAGGTATAAGGACATGTGTTATGTCAAAATGTTAGCAGAATGCCGTTTTGGCTTTATTCGACTTTTAATCCATTTTCGATCTCATTTCAATCTACGTTCACATTTGACGTTGATTATTGGTTTATGAAAATACCATTTGCAACTTTCCTGACACTGAGACTAGATCGCAATGATATTTTGAACATTTTTAATTACGGGATTTGGCCTTCAGAGCAGTTTTAGGATAAAATATTGTTTACATAATATTATCCAAACGAGGATAAGCTGAAATCTTGCTCTATCACCATCTTGTACAGAGGTAGGTACTGAAATGGTAGTTTTGACTGACAATATTTAGCTGGCTATTCAACTGAAATGTCCATACATCAATAGGACGAGCCAGTGTATACCGTTCACGTTCATCATTCAAGCTAGTTAAAAAAGTTATATTGCATAACAATGTAAATACTACAGTACAGTAGGAGCCTTCAGTTACACGCCGGTACAGAAACGATATAAAAATTCTCCGCCCGCAACCTTAACTACAATTATTTATTGCTAAATATGCAAACTCCGTGAAACTGCACCGAACTGATTACATCAACTGTGTAAACTACAACCAACTCCAATGCAATATTTCAACAGCAAACTTGCTCAGTTCAGAACACTGAAAAGTACGGCTATTAAATAATTTTCGTGTACAACGTAGATTAAACGAAGGTCGTGAAACTTAACTACTGAAGGGATAAAAGAGCGTTACTATGAAGAGCACTCGCTACAATTATCGAATTTGGAATAAAAGTACTTTCCAATTTATTTGAATAATACACCCTATCCTATTTTATAACCGTGCGTAGTAATAAAATAACCACTCTCGGCAGCGCACGTTGTTCATAAACCAACAATTTTAAAGGAAGGTTATCCTGTACAGACCATCGGGTTTTACGACTTTTACATCACACTACAATCTATAACTTAACACATGCTCACGCCTGAATCCCGAAACGCTAGGTAGAGGTGCAACTAGTTCACGTACATGGGATCTCCCACCAAAGAGAAACTTATAACAACCCTGTTTCGTCGACGGTTAAATATTACTTTTTTTTATTATTAGCTTTCGATGACGAGACGAGCAGGTAACTGTAACAGGCACTCGCCTGATGTAAGCGTCAGGCCTGCCCATAAATTGAATCAACACCAACCAGAATTACGAATTATGATGTACTGCATGACACTGAACTGCGCTCGTCACCCTGAGACACACCTTACACACCCTTATGTGTTAAGTCTCATAATGCCCAGTAATTTAAATGATTTCAATGTCCTTCAAACCGGAACACAATAATGTTTACACACTGCTGCTTGGCGGCAGAAAAAGACGACCACCAGCTTGAAATCTCTCGATCCCGATACAACGAGAGTAAAGTAATGAGTGGGTAAGGGTGGTGGGATCTTCTTAAGTCTGCTTAAATCTTAACTGTTGAAAAAGTAAAGTAGTAAGTAAAGTAACACCACAACTAAAGCATGTGAAACATCAGATTACGTGAAGAAAGCAAATGAAAAATATTAAAAAACTAAATTCCGTGACTTTATGAATGAAGTCTTTCAGACTATCGCAATATTGCAAAAGTTTCGCTGGCGGTAAGTTTTTTTATTAATAGCGAGGCAAGTCAGCCGTCTTTTGTTTTACAAGGCGACGCTCGCTCTCAATGCATGCACACTTCGTAGAAAACAATGTTTATTCAAAAATATAATAGAATATTGTGCTAATAAAGAAAACAGTCTTAGTTATAAATAATAAAATAATATCAAGCGATTCTGTCGAAATGTTTGTCTTGTTACAAAAAAATAATTAGAGAAAATTTTATCAGTTATAAAAAGTAATATTACAGGCCATACAAATAAAAGCTGTTTGGATTGACATATCTTTCCCAATATTATAATTAAAAAGTTTACTTGTATTAATCAATTACACTTAAGCTATTAGATTGCTAATAAATCTTTTATACCTAAACAATCAACTAAAATTTATCCGACATCAAAGAATTAACAGCTATCATAAATAAAAACTAATATTTATACTTTCTATGACCGTTCATTGTCTTATTTTTTTCTAGGCAATTAGGAAAATATAAGATATCACAAAATGTCTACCTGCCGCAAACGCCAAGTTTTAGATAAAAGGTTAATTTACTTATCGATTTGTTAGTTTAGTATACATTTATTAGATATTTTTATGCTACTACAATGTTGCAATTTATATATGGTTTTTATAGAAAAGTGCAAACAGTAAATTACTTGTCGTCGATTAGAATAACTACGCTAGCGAAGGCATTAATTCTCATACTCGTATGTCATAGTATGGGTGACTACGAATTTATTGAAAAATATAAGCACAAAAACTTGAAATAAATTTATTTTAGCAAGACTGCCTCGGAGGAGCAGTTGTTATGGGTACGCGTTATGACTGAGGCTGACGCTGAGGTCTCGGTTTCAATTCCCGGGTTGTGGAAAAGTGATATTGGGTGTTTTCTATTACGAATTGCTCAGTCGTCAATCAGCCCGGAGTCTGGAATTGTGCCCAGTATGGCGATAGGCCCATCACATCACATCAATCATGGGACGAAGATACACTCGGCGTAATGTGGGTGTACTGGTTACACCTCTGCCGGCCCTTTCAGGGATTACAGGCGTGAGTATGTATATTATGAATTTATTTTGTTATTCGTAGATGAGTGTTCATTTTTCCCACGTACTTCGTCATCAGACACTACAAAAATAATAATTAAAATCGATCTACATTTGTCGGAGATATGGCGTAACATAAATGAAAAATACTCTTTGAATTGAGAACCTCTTCCTCTTTTAAAGTAGGTTGAAAATTAAAGATCTTAATTATTAATATGTTTTGGTCCTAGTATGATTTAAACTAATGGTGCTATAAACTTATCTCTGAGATAAAAGAAATGAGATTTCAGCCAAACATGGTCAAGCCTCATCCAAGAAACACAATCATGTTAGTAACTAAACAAGCCTCTTTATTTAATTCAAATCTTTGCGGACACAAGTCTAAACAAATAAAACTATGATTGATATAATTTCGCGAGCAATCAGAAATACCAAAGCAACACGGGCAAGTAGTTTGAAAGCACTTAAACTAATCTAAATAAAGATAAACAAGGCAAATCCAATGTCGGCTTCGAGTAAACGCATTTGTATTCAACGAGAACTTACTACGTTATTTTTTCCGCCGCCTTTTTCAATTTCCATCTCTTTTACTCGAATAACTCCACTGTCTGTGGCCCACTTGTATTTAATACTCAATCTATATACTACGTTTATGTACATGCATTTCATTTACCCGACATCTGGCCTCTCTCTCTGGCGCATCTTTTATCCCTTTCCGTGGATTTCCAAGCGCCAAATCCTACTTATAGCGTCTCTTGGCTCAGCTGAAATGGATTTTTTTGTGGCGCATATGGATTTACACAATTTGATACTTTATTTTTATTTCACGCTTGCCAACTGAATGCAGCTCTGGCCTATTCCATTTAGTCACTTAGCTCAACATCGTGTATGTATAACATTTCGGTAAAATAATTCCATTTGGTTCTACAGGTGTATATACACGCATGTAACGGTACCTTTCAAAGTGCTTTAATTATCTCAGAATTTAAACTGCCCACAGAACACAATTCATAACTCCCAAACCTCATATATCATTGTATGCAAATAGGCAATTATTTAACTCTACAAACTACTTCATCCGAGATCACACATAAGTAACGTAATGAATCATAGAATAACATCGTCATTTCAATTAAATTTATTTCACCACATGTTGTATTGGTCTGCATTAAAAACATTAATAAACCGCAAGTTCCAATTATTTATATCGGGATGATTTACTGCCAGCAGGATTGGCTCGTGCAAAACATTTATCTCATGGACATTCTTTACAATGTTTGCACAATTAATTAAGAACTTAAATAGATTCCACGCAAAAGCGTGAATAGCAATTGAATTGCATAGATTAGATGCTAATTGGTACCGCTCCCGTCTTGATACCCACATGTGAAAATCCCGATGACTCAATCCCGTAAGTCGTGATTAAACAACCAACCAACTAATTTGTGTACAGTTTTGCAGGCTGGCTGACGATTTCAATTGATAAGTCTGCTATCGTTGCTGGTTTTTTTGTATTGCATCGGCCGGCAAACGAGCAAGTGGGTCACCTGATGGTAAGTGATCTCTACCGCCCATGTACGCCCACAATACCAAAGGAATCATGGGTGCGTTTAAAAGAAAACCGACCTTAAAAGAAAGGGATAATTAAGGAATTGGGAAGGGGAGGGGTTTGGGCCTCCGGATATTTCACTCACCGTACGAAACGTAGCAGCAAGCTGCTACTTTACGCCGGTTTTCCGTGAGACAGTGGTAATGACCCGGGCGAGCCGGCCCATAAATGCTGTAGACAAAAGTGTCTAAATCGTGGCTCTACCACTCTTGTTTTAGTTATTATTTTTGTTTGGAGTTTGAACGGGTTTAATAACCATAAGAAAGAATGCAGTCTTTTATTGTTGGAATAATATATAGGTACAGGCATTACACATAAGACTGAATAAGAATAAATTATATCGCACAAACAACGGGACCTCATTCACCCACATGATGCACTACGGTCAACGGCCCTGAACTGCAGCAGTGATTTTTAATGAGAGGGAATTTGATTATTGTTTTTGGTCGATAATGAACTTCCCATAAAGCTATTTGTCGAAACTTAAAGAAAACGGCAATCCCTAACCTAATGAACTAAATAAATACGCTATGTAGAATGCACACACCAAAAATAAAACACTAACCAATGTTCCTAGTAAACTGAAAACAATCTGTATTTGGTAACATGATCCCAAAAACTTTACACGTGTAGGCATCGAGCCAGAATTTTGTTTACCCTCGGGGCTTTAAACACTAAATTATGCCATCAGTACTGGTAAAACAATAGAAGTTTCGTTCTCTGACTAAGAATATTTGGTATTTATGCAGTAGTAAAGTTATTTTGTACTTTATTATACTATTAAACAAGCAATGTCTGCCTGGCTATTTATAATTCCTCTTCAAATCGATTTTGGTGTCGATGAGGTGTCAAGACATAAATAATTTTGGAATAAACAAATTGCAACATAAGTCGATAGCTTCGTCTCACTGCGGTGTACCTTTTATAAAGCAACATTATTAACTAGCGAAAAATACAGAGAAGGTTCTCAAATGGACGCGTATATTATATTATTATTTTTCTGTATGATCCTCGTTTTATAAGCTACCTACTTTATTTAGTGTGCAATAAAGAATATTCTATATATCTATCTATATTCTTTTTTTTTATGTAAAACCACGCATAATTTTTCAGAGTTTTTTTCATTACTTAATTATTTTTTGACACTTTATGAAAGTATACTACACTAATTCTGAAACAAAGCAGTATTCATTTTGTTGTTATTTAAAAAGACAAAGTATACGAATATACAGGATAAGGACGAGTGGCACAGACAAAGAAAGGAATATGCACAGAAGTGGGTCAACACAGGCTGAAATTAATGACGATAATGATGATGATACAAATATAAAAGAGTGGTAGAGCCACGCTGTAGACACTTTTGTCTACAGCATGAATGGGCCGGCTCGTCCGGGTCGTTACCACTGTCTCACAGAAAACCAGCGTAAAGTAGCAGTTTGCTGCTGCGTTTCGTACGGTGAGTGAGATATCCGGAGGCCCAAATCCCCCGCCCCTTTCCAATCCCTAAATTATCCCTTTCCTTTAAGGTCGGCAACGCGCCCATATTTTTTTGTATTGTGGGCGTACATGGGCGGTGGAGATCGGTTACCATCAGGTGACCCACTTGCTCGTTTGCCAGCATATGCTATAAAAAAACCATCAACCAATTCACCAAAAATGCTTAAATTATAAAAATATCAAGACTACTTCATCGCTGTAGGATGAAGAAGCGCCGTGAAACGCACTCGGAGAGATATTTCTTTATATTCCGCGACGCAACCACTCTTGGGAAATATACGGGCCGCTGTCTCGCTCGTAATGTGACATCGTTGCTATGCCATCGTACACACCCCTCTGATTACACAGTGATTGACAAGTTCCGCGGTTGTTCTAAGCTGGTTGATTTTGTTCGAAGAATGGTATTGGTTAAGCGATTGGAATTTGACTGATGATTATTAATAACTCATTATATTTTTCCTGTGATAGGGACTACAAAGAAGACACCAGTAAGCAATGCCCAGGATAAGTCTTCTGTTGAATATCGACTCGGCATTCGTTGTTACGCTGATCCTACCACTATTGTCTAGGGAACATTGTTGCAGAAAAATTCAATATCTGCCTTCGGGGAAGTTTATCACACATATTTTGTCACGGGTGTTGCCAATATTCGTGTTCCCGCGATCTCAGTAAAAATGTTGTCTCATTGCTTTTGGAAATACACTTATCGGATAATTGCGAACAATCGCTGAAGCCTTATAATATGACCTCTGGTATTGAGTACTCAAAAGTCGTCAATTTCGCTGTAAAATAAATCACTGGCAAAAGATAAATGTTGAGTCCTGTAACATAGCAGTAGTGGCGTCTCACTTGTAAGATGGGGCAAAACAACCCACAACATACTTAAAATGTACTGCCGAGCTTCAAATCGCCTCGCCTCATTGTACTTGTACTTGCTCAATACAAAAAAGAGGTTACTCTTAGAAACTCATTTTAAATCGAGTCCTGCTCACCACTAGTCTTTACTACAATTCATTTGGATTCATCCACAGTAGCCTATTTAACATAAACGTTGCAACTAAAAATACACTAAATTATTAATAAAATTAACTTTCCACAGCACGTGTAACATAAAAAAAACTTAAATCCGGGACATTGTTCCAAATAGTAAAACTGAATCCGCGTGCATAGTTAAATGTGCCAATATGCTAATTGAATTTTGTAAGAATTTTTCAATCACAGTCACGAGCTATCCGGGTGGACATTGGCAACACACGCATCCGATTCTGAGAATTAGGCGTCAAAAAGAATTCCATTGGCCCACTCGGAATTCTAATGCAATTTTTTTGCCACATGTTGAAGGTTGCGTATCCTAATTTGTGAATTGAGAAACCACTCTTCCGAAACATTTTTAATAACAGACACCGGCATACGAGTAAGTGGGTCACCTGATAGTGATCCACTGCCCATGAATATCCACAATACCTGAGGAATCATGAATTATGGAATTGGCGATTTAGGCCTCTGGATATCTCACTCACCGTACGAAACGCAACAGCAAGCTACTACTTCAGCTCTTTCACGTTAGTTTCTGTGTGTGTAAAGCGAGAGGCTGCGAGTTCGATTCCCGCACTGAGACAAATATTTGTGTTATCCACAAATATTTGTTTAGGGTTTGGATGTGTTGTCCCTCAAGAAGGATTGACGTCAGGCAGGCGGCCGGTCGTTAAAACTACAAGATAAAACTTTCTATAACATGTGTTAAAAAGCATGCTGCGCCGACCCCACTGCGTCTGGGGTAAGGGCATGTGGAAGGAGGATATTTGATTCTGATTTACAAATAAAACTAAAACAGTACATATTATCATAACCCATCATTTAAAAACTCCCGACATCAATTAGAAAGCAGTGTGTAATTTCTAAACGGCTGAACATATTTTCTTACACAATTGGTAGCAATCATCTCGATTGATACAGTTTTTTTATTAAAAAAAAATCGCATTCAAATCTCGCCATTTAACCGCTATGATGCCACAGAGCCCACACACAGACAAAAGTTCAAACTCCTATCACCTGTCTATTTCTCGGGCGATAAAAACATACCTACTTTTATTTTTACTAGCTTGAATGGTGCAATGGTCGCTCGTCTGATGGTAAGTGCCACGGTTGCCCATAAACAAAAGTAACACCACACAGAACTGACTGCATGGCACTGGACTGCGCTCGTCACCGCGAGACGTAAGATGTCAAACCTCATAATGGCTAGTAATTTCATTGAATGACCTTCAAACCGTAACACAACAGCCCGTACACACTGCTGCTTTTCGGCAGAAATGAAGCGGTAGTACCGACCCAGACGGTCCTCGCATACGAGGGACCTACCACCTCGTAATTACATTTTTCCAAAGACTTTAATGTATAGGTACTACTAGACAGGCTGTTTAGAAGTAAAATTGTGTCACATAACGCGGGAGTTTGACAGCTCACAAACAGGGAGCGCAATAGGGGTTCTAGTTGAGAGTAAGCGAGATGGTAATATTACGTTACGGTCAATTGACCGCAACTTAGTGGTACATTTTCTATGTACCGCGCAGCTTATCTAGTAGTATACATTAAAGTCTTTGCATTTTTCCCAGTAAATTAATTACTGAACCCGTGTTCCTAGCGTCAAACAAGCTTGACTATCATTCTGTCCATTAAATCATTCTTCATTCGTATTATCGATTAGCATTCGCAAACGAGAAAAATTTTAATCGAAGGATGTACTTATGCAGTTTGTATAATAGCACAGCTATTTCGTATTCTCTATTGTATGCAAATCGGATCGGTTTTAATGCTTTTAAGGCAAAATAATTTAATTTGTAAGTAACAACTATGTTTATAAGGATTTTGATGGTCTCGTCTATATACAGTGAGATATGGTTATAGCATTTTAATGTTTCAACTATTTGTTAAACGATTTTTTGTCGTGTAAAAAAGTTTGGCTGTAACTGTTAATGTTAGTTCTTATTCTTTGTGAACATGCTTTATTAATTCACTTAGGTTTTGTATTTTATGTATGTGTTTTGATTCACAATAGTAAATAGCTATAAATAAAATTCACCCATTTGGAGCCTAGTCAATATGGTTGTAAACTCATGGTTTTTACAGTTTTATAAAAGTGTTTATACATAGCTAACACTCTTTCTCGTCTTCATTTACTCTTAGAAGAAACTAATAAGATAATGTTGTAAACCCAACACATTAATTCAAATAAAAGTGTCATTTTCAAGATAAATAAAAATATTAATACACTTTTGCTCGTTTGCCGGCCAATGCTATAAAAAACTAATCGCAGATTCACACGGTTCGAATCTATTTGATCAATCGCATGCAATTTGAACAGAGTTTCAATCGAATTGGTCAATAAAAAACCATACAGCTTTTGTTGATTGTGTCTTGTTGAAAACGTTTCGAATCATCTGAACCACCTCATCACAAATACACACATTACAATGTAATATTAAATTATTGGTAAAATGTTTTGCCCTGATTTAGAAAAATACAGTTTTATTGCTAACACGGAAGGGCAAGCAATTCACAAATTCCAATAGTAAAAATTGAACCAAAAACAATTAAAAAAAACAAATATACAGTAGAATTGAGAACTTTCTCTTTATTTCGTCAGTTAAAAAATACCAACCTAACAATATAAAAGAAAAACTGAACGGCGATAAATTGTGTGGTCTTTTTTGAACTTTAGCTCCGACTTCAAAGGAGCGTTGTTTGATGCCAGCTAAATTGTTTGAGTAATTCCTATAGCAAGTTGCACAAGAGAAAAAGTACCAGAACAAACTTGTCCGTTCACCCTCGGCAATATTGGAGTGCGAATTTAAAGGCTTATGTTTCATTTTAATATTTATATGAAGTCAGCTTTGTTTTTGAAGTAATAAAAAGGTTGGCGGCTTTTGCTGAGTGGTTCGGAACGTTTTTTGTTCAAAGTTTGGTTGTAGTTTGGCTTAAGAACGCTTTGAAGGGAGAAATGTAGAAAGTAACAAAAAAACCGAGACTCCGGACTCATACTTACGTAACAAAAATAACCGATATCACTTTCACACCGACCCGGGGATCGAACCCGAGATCTTAGCGTCAGCGTCAGTCGTAACGCATTCATTACATCTGCGCCACCAAGGCAGTCTATACAATTTCATACAAAGCAGATGTGCCGCTATTAGTATTGAGTATTAGTATTGTATGTCCATACAAGAGGAAGTACATATTTTGTCCCGTACATGACGAAAGTGTAATGGAAGAGCGGCTCAATAAATAATACGTCAATCACAGTTGTAAGATAGGGCAATACAAATCACAGCATACTTTAAATGTCAAGCTTCAAGCCGCCTCGCCTCATTTGAAGTGGTACAAAAAAGGGGCTACTCTTATAAACTCATTTAATAATCCTTTCCTACTCAACACTAGTTACTATCATTTGACTACCTAGAGTCACGTGTCGGTTTCTCCTTGTGTAGATCGCGTACCTCGTTCTACGCTTTTGAAGTGAAAACTTCTTAGCATCGTTGTGATTTGAAAGTCGATGAAACGAAAAAGCGACAGTAAAAAGAGACAAACATATAAATTCATAAGATTTAACGTGGGAGAAAATGAGATACTGTGGTATTTTGTATACTTGTATTATACGTTTGTAGAGTTTTTTCATCATATTTATAATAAAATTCTTCATTGTATCATTTATCGAAAATGTAAACTCTAAGTCTGAATAAATCTATGTAATATATATGAATAAAATGTAAAATAATTATCAAACTTTGTATCACTATGATCATTACTAAAACCTACAATTATCCTCTTCCCGAAATACATTCGTCTCATTATCTTGAAGCCAACATTTTTGAAGGTTTCACTTCTACCACGTGTGAATTGCACACATGGTATTTTCTAATACGCATGTTAAGTGACGTGTATAAAATTGTTACTCGCTTCGACCACCACTCCCGCTGTTTGACTGATGAGGCGCAGGTCACTAGGACCGTTATAATCGACTGTTTCTCCATATCTATTGACATTCCATCTGTTGCTATTGATAATCATTATCATAATTCGTATGGAATTGACCTTCCACATGGTACACCCGTTAATTCATTCTTGTGAGTCGTGTTTTGAAGCTAATAACTTTACTGCCTGTCTGATGAGACGAGCAGATCGCTCGCTAGATGTTGCGCCGCGCTTATCCATAAACAAAAACAACACCACTCAGGACACTGAATAACGATTACAACATGGCACTGAAGCTCAACAGGTACGGACTGCCGACACGAAAATCGCAGGTTCGAAATACTAACTCCATCGAAGTAAGATAACTAGAACGATAACTCTCATATGAATCTGCCAAAAATACTGCTCCCCTTACTTACACATGCAAAGGTAAAATCACACGTAACGCTCATACACGCAACAAAAGTAATACGCTATAATAAATATAAAAGTAAACGCTCATATAAGTGGCAGCGTAGGTACTTAGACTAAATTGTGGGTTTATTTCCAAGGTCAGATAATCACAAACTATGTGCTTAAGCATCTACTGCTTTGTTAAAACTTTTACTTTTTGTAGGGTTGTCAAATGAGCAATGCTACATTAAAAATAGCGACAAAAGGTTTTTTTTATAGCATATGCCGGCAACCGAGCAAGTGGGTCCCTGATGGTAAGTGATCTCCACCGCCCATGTAGGCCCACAATATCAAAAGAATTATGGGCGTGTTGCCGACCTTAAAAGAAAGGGATAATTAAGGCCAATGCCTTAATGGGCCTCCGCATATCTTACTTACCGTACGAAAGCAAGCTGCTACTTTACGTCGGGTTTCTGTAAGACAGTAGGTAGTAACGACCGGGACGAGCCGGCCCATTCATGCTGTAGACAAAAGTGTCAACAGCGTGGCTCTACCATTCAAATTTCCAGATATTCGTACATTTTGTCCACCGTTTTAACTTTATTCCATTTTTAAATTTTACTTAGGAAATACGCTTCGGCGCGACGCGACGGCGTGGTGACTTTTCAACCGATATTCAAAAGTCTTTGAAATGTTATCTTAAACTTTAAAAGCTTGTTTTGAGGTACGCAACCGAGAGCGAGAGAGACCGCGACGCATGCGAATCAGGCGATAGGGAAAATTCCGAATGAATGAATGAATTTGTATGAAAACGGTCGCGCGACGCGGCCTCCTGTCTCTTTCGCATACATCCAAACGTATCTATAATATATTTGCGTACAAAGCGGATGTGTCGCTGTCAGCATATGTCTAGATCTCCCGTCTCGGTCGTGTACCTCAAAACGTGCCTTAATCTGAGCGTCTGGATGTCTTTTACTTGTATATATATTAGATGTATATTAGATAAGTATTTGTCTTTATTATTTATATAGTTTTATTCGTCTAGACAACCTTTTTTTTTTTTTTTTTTTAACGTTGGGAAACCCTTTATGGGTACCGCCCCACCGCGTGGTCAGTCGGGGCGGTTATGTCCGACTCCCACGGACTAAAACTCAACGGTGTTCCTCCGGGTACGCTTGTTCGGTCGGGGCTGCGGGAACGCTATTGTACTCTTCCGCGGCCCCGACGGCGCCGGCCCTTGTACAGGACCTCTCCGGTCGGTGGGTGTTTGGGGGAGTTATCCACCCACCTTTTTGCTCCGCTCGAGAGGTTCGCGCGGGAACGTCGCGCGCGTCACCTCGAGGCCTTAACTGTCGGACGACGGACTTCCACGAGTCCGCCGCCCAGGCCTCTGTCAGGGGGGTAGGAGTGCCTCCCGCATCCTCCTGCGCGTGACCCTTCGGCGGCGGATAGCGAGCTGGGATGTTATTTCCCGCTCACGCTCCGCCACCTCCTTCCGCGACATAACTGTTTCGCAGAAGGCGGTCATCGCGTTCCACGACCTCTCGTTCTCGACCATGGCCTTAACCACAGCTGGTAGCGATAGGTCGTCCCCCAATTCTGCGACGAGTTCGCGACGCTGCTCTGCCCACGCGGGGCACTCCTCCAGAGTGTGCGCCGCGGTGTCCTCGTCGCAGCTGCAGTGGTGACACTGGTGTGTCGGCTCTCTTCCGGCTATCCGGCACAGGTACCTCCCGAAGCAACCGTGCCCCGAGAGGACCTGCACCAGCCGGAAGGTCAGTGACCCGTGCCGCCTGTCGACCCAATCATTCAGAACTGGGCCAACAGCGTCGACAGTCCTTACGCCGGCCGAGGAATTGGCCAGCAGCTGCCTCCACTCCTGAAGCAAGGACTGTCGAGTGTGGAATCTCCGCAATCGCATCTCCCCCGGGTGGGGTCGATCTCTTCGGAGCCGAAGTTCCATGCGCCACTCGTACATCGACGCATGGACTCCGGCCTCCAGATCCCATGGAGGGGACCCCGCCAACGCGCACGTCTAGACAACCTACAGAATAAACCTACAGAATTAGTTTAAAAAACAAATTCGGTACCCAAGAAATTCTAGTGTTGACAAACAATTTTAAAATTTGTTTAATTTTTCTTCTGTCTGGCGTTATCTTGGCTTAATGCCATAGTCTGCGTCTTCATCATGATTTGGCGGTAGTTGGTATTATATGGGGCGACCTGCCATCTGACTCCCACAACTACAAGGTGGTAGGTCCCTCGTTTGCGAGAGACCGGCTGGGTTGGTACCACCGCTTTGTCTATTTCTGCCGCCAAGCAACAGGGTGTAAGCACTGTTGTGTTCCGGTGTGAAGGACATTGAAGCCAGTGTAATTACTGGGCATTATGAGACTTAACACCTTATGTCTCGGGGTGACGAGCGCAGTCCAGTGTCATGCAGTGCTTTATTTAAAGTTCTGTGTGGCGTTGCTTCTGTTTATGAGCAGGCGTGGCGCTTACCATCAGGCGAGCGACCTGCTCGTCTCGTCATTCAATGTAATAAAAAAAACCCCGCAACGGGAACCAAGTTTCTTCATTGCCTCGTCCGTTAATTAACAGAGTGCAAGTAAGGTTGCCTTTGGGCCTAATATGTTGATTGCCCACTTACACTCCAAGTTATTAACTCACAAACAAATCGCCATAGTATATGCAAAATAAAGAACAATCATTTACCATTAGAAAAACAATCTACGGAATTAAAAATAACTGACGCATACAAAAATGTCTACTCGTTTTAAAATTCAAACTGTAATATGAAGTGTGATTTTCTGCCGAACGAAGGTATTGATTTCGGAATGAACTCTCGCAGCAGAAAAATATGCTTACATCACACAGCCTTTGTCTCCGACGGTGGAGATATGAAAGATGTATAAGTATGGAATACGCTTTTCTTAGGGTCGGCAAACAGACAAATAAAATTGGTACTGAAAAACAGACTTATTCATTCATTAACAGACTTCAAAAAAGGAGAACGTTTTAATCCATACAACCGGTGTCCTTATATAAAGTTAAAATATCACGCACACATAGCAAGACCTGCAGCAATGGTATATGTGGTTTTAAGAGTTATCAGCGTGGAAGAGCCACGTTATAGACAGTTTTATCTACAACACGAATGGACCAGCGTGACCGGCTTGTTACTATCTCACAGAAAACCGACGTAAAGTAGGGGAGTCGTGTTGCATTTCGTATACGATGAGTGAGATGTCCGGAGGCCCAATTCCCCTAAGCAATCCCTTTATTATCCCTTTCCATCAAGGTTGCCCACGCCTCCATGATTTTTCTGGTATTATGGGCGTTCATGTGTACTGAATATCACTTACCATCAGAAGAATTGAGTACCTCCTCGTTTTTTGAAGTCGGTATCTATATATTATTATTTTATTTTTTATTAGTTTATTTGATGAAATGGCATGTGGCCCGCCTGATGGTAAGCGTAACGCCTGCCTATAAACAGACACTTCACCACACAGAACCTGGAGTTACAAAGCCGGGCTGCGCTCCTCACCCCGAGACTAAAAGATGTTAAGTCTCATAATGCCCAGTAATTGCACTGTCTTTAATTACCTTCAAACCGAAACACAACAATGCTTACACACTGCTGGTTGGTGGCAGAAATAGACAAAGCGGCGGTACCTACCTAGACGGCCTCTCGCATACGAGGGACCTACCACCTTGTAAAAATACTAATACTATTGTTAGAACTATTACCCATGAGCACTCTGAATGAACTGAATGCTTCTAGGCGACAATAAGTACAACTGAGCCAGCGTAACCACGTAGTAATGCAGAGAACCCAGAGTACTGCGAGTGCTCTCAGTTCTTTGGGTTCTGTGTGTTCTTGGGTCTTGGTAATCAGTCACCAGTCTCGAATACATTACTATGTGGTTACGCTGGCTCAGTTGAACTAATTATTGCCTAGAAGCATTCAGTTCATTCAGAGTGCTCATTGGTAATAGTTCTAACACTATATATACAAAGTATTTCAAAATGCTAGTGACAGAAGTTAAATTACTGTATAAAACCTTGGTATTATACAGTAAACTAAACCATTTAATTTATGTTTATAGATACATCCATTTGAAATAAATTTTAGCAATCTTCAGACGATTAACAGTTTAAAATTAGTCAATAATATATTATGCATGTCGTATTTTAATGTTCGCTTTAACATCCATTAAGAAATGCGTAGGCCTAACATTAGAAAACATTAGAAATGTTATTTATAATAATAATTTATTTATGCAAATTTTATTACACCATTAAATATTATAACCATCTCTACATGATGATGTTTTAGATCTTTTGACCTTCATTTACATTTATTTTCAGTAGAGGTACCAAATCAAATTGGTGAAGATTGTAAATGATCACCAAGATCAATATCCATAATACAAGAGTAATACATACGCACTCACGCCTGTAATCCCCGAAGGGGCAGGCAAAGGTGTAACTAGTACATCCACATATCGCCGAGCTTATTTCCGTCCCATGATGTGATAGGGGGCGAGTCTATCACCATACCGTGCATAATTCCAGACTCCGGGCTGATACTGAGCAACTCGAAATAGAATAACCCAATATCACTTTTACCGGACCCGGGGATCGAACCCGAGACCTCAGCAGTCGTACCGCGTACGCAACTGCGCCACCGAGGATTGTGAAATAAAACAATATACAAATTTTAATTAATTACATGAAAATGAGATGGGGAGCTACAATGCAAGCCGCTCTAATGAAACATATAAGTTATGGCGCCGTCGTAAACGTTAAATGGTAATTTAAATGAAGGAAACATCGAACTTTATGAGCGAAGGGCTTTATGGTCTTATTGAATAACAAGCCGCAAATGCCGGCTAATTGCTGCTTTAATGTGGATTATTCAATAGCTGGGACGCATCTGTCTATCATTAATGTTTCTGACTCTAAGCTTTTGAAATCAAATATGTAAAAAAAAAATTGAAAATAACAATAATAATAATAATAATACACCCAACAGTCACACACATAGTCCTGACCCCACACTAGGTAAACCTGTGTCGTGGGTATCAGGAACTACGAGGGACTTGCGGTCCCACAACACCCAGACCCGAGACCAATATTTGTGGTTCACACAAACATTTGTCTCTGTGTGGGAATCGAACCCACGGCCTCTCGCTTCGCAGCCAACTACTAGCCCGCTGCGCCACGGAGCTGAAATTATAATTCTTATTTTGGAAGCATTAATGTTTTATTATCTTTAGAACTAAGTAAATTATTCTAAACCTAAAAGGTAAATATTTTCTAAAACTAAGTAATAAATGTAAAAACTAAAGATTATTGTGCTCTTATTTGTGTCCTATCATATTTATGGTTAATATTTTTTTTTGTCACAGTATATATACACACGTCACACACACACACACATCCTCACGTTTACCAGACAAGAAGATATAGAAAATACTATTTACGAAATAATTTGTAAAAAGTTTAGTTCAACATGAGACTCTAACGCAGGATCACTCCTAACTCCAAAATTAGCTGAAAAAAACTATAAATGACAACATAAAAACATCAAAATCCTACTCCGTACAATCATACCAATTACATTCAGGATTTGCCAGACAAGGACGGCGCTCTACAATAAAGCGAGACGACCGAAATAATCCACTTATACTTCACGGTCGGTTGTTCTCATACATTTTTACTGGAGAAAATTCGGAAATACCCTTAATGCATATTAAGCTGGGTCCAGGAGTTATTTGCAGCGGGTATCGGGGGCTCACCTATAGAAACGAAATTATACGCCGTGTGGATTTTAGGGATAACGAAGGTTCAGTACATTTTTGTTCGCAAGAACGTGACCCTTACAGTTTGCTGACGGATTATTGTTTCGAGTACTTTGTGTTATAAACATGTTATTTGACTTTTTTCTAATATTGCGTATTGGATTTTTGAGGAGATAAAAGAGGATATTGGATGTAATATAACAGCCTAATATGAAATCTTGACCTCACACCTTTATTCCCAAGGGGGTAAGCAGAGATACAACTAGTGTTGAACCCACGTTTCGCGGAGCTTATTGCCATCTCATGATGTGATAGGGAGCGCGCCTATACCGGGCACAAATTCCAATTCATTTGTAATTTTTCAAAATGAAAACTCAAACACAAATTTTGATGCCCGACCTGGGACCTCTCGGTTCTCACCCTTAGTACGCTGCTATTAGACCAACGAGGTGATGGTAATCAATAACCATCTTAAGTGCCAGCGAAGAGAACTAATGTGTTTCGGAATTAAGGACATTGAAACCAGTGAGTGAAATTCCTGGGGATTGTGAGACTTAACAAGTTATGTCTCAGGGTGATGAACGCAGACCTCTGTCAGATAGTGTTTTGTAATTCAAACGTCTGTATGATGTTGTGTCTGCTAATGATCAGTAACTGTTTGGTTATCCATAACTCTCTTCTGAAGTAAAGTTCAAAAGGACTTACAAGATTTCGTCAAGCTGTCAGGTATACTGTATTACAAATTATCCATAATAATGGCAATTGGCAGCTAGGTACATTTGATTTGAAGATAATCTTAAGATACTTGAATCTATCCATCGAATTAGACCAAACTAGTGTCAAAGTTTCCAAACCACCTGAAGGCCTCCGACTTGACTTAACGACTGCTGTCAATTGAAAATAGACGGGACCAACTATTTACGTGCCCGTCACAACACGGAGACGCTCAGTTGAAATACCACTTAGCGGTCACCCATCCATAGACTGACCGCGCCAACGTTTGCTTAACTTACTAATCGTTTACCGATTAGTGACTGCAACTGGTAATTACGAACATGACACTAAAATTACGAATTATAACATTTTTTTAAGCAGCATCATGTTTGGATATAAAAAAACAACAGGTATGCATATCATATTGTTAAAATAATCATTAAATACTATATTTTTTTAAATAGACGAATGTAATGCTTGTTTAAATGCAGCTGACGCTCGAGGCTAAAGGCCGTTAGAAATTCTTGAGCGGCGTGTGCGTGTGGTGGTAAAAATAATGTATTTGAACCTCCGAGGATCAGCAGTTCCGCGATTTTTTATGTTGTGTAATGTTCATAATCACCAGCACTATAATCTTTGTAGTTTTTGGAATTGTTTCCCTTACATTCAGTATACCCATTCTATATCTCACAGAAAACTGACGTGACAATCAGGTGACCCACTTGCTCGTGGGCGTATGCTATAAAAAAGGCAAACTGGAGCTAAATAAGCGGAGTTGTTAACTTCAGTGATACACAAAGTAAGCCTTACATAAGCCAACTGCTGCTGTGTGTAACTGGATATGAGCGACTAAATACTTAGATATAGCGAGATAGATGGGACCCTGGAGACGGTTATAGGTTACTTTTTAACCCGGTTACAGGCGACTTTTCATCCCGGAAAAGGCCGTTCTCGTGTTGTGGGGCCGCGAGCAAAAGCTATTTTTCCATGTAAACAAGTTAGAAAAGCTCCATGTACACGTCAGAGGCGGGAATATAAAAGAAAACTCTTGTATACGAGGTCGCGTCATACTGTTTTAAAAAAATGTAAATGACGATTGTGTGTTAAATCTAAATAGGGTTTCAACGAAATATCAATCTTGTAATGCTCAAACTGACTGACTGTATTGGGATTTTCTATTAAGAAATGCCCAGTATCAGCCCGGAGTCTAGAATTTGTGCCCGGTATAGCGATAGGCTCGCCCCCTATCACATCATGGGATGGAGATACGCTCGGCGAAATGTGGGTGTACTGGTTACACCTCTGCCTACCCTTTCGGGGATTACAGGCATGAGTGCGTATTTTTTTTTTGTAATGCTAAAAAACAATAAAAAAAACTAATGAAAACAGCTGATCTTGAACTCACCTTTCGTGGAACCAAAATATAAGCGTTCGATACGAGTATTGAACGGTACAGACAAAGAGTACCACAGTAGTACATCATGTAGCACATTAACATGTATCACTGTATGCACCATCACTTAATTAACACTATCTATACTTAATATCCTTAGATCAAGATGTAAAGCTGAAGTCTGTCCGGGACGAGACCCCAGCCTGCACTGGTGGGCTAAATGAGAAAGGTTTTCCTATTTCTTCCCATTCGAGAGAGAATATAAAACTCTTTTTCGCCTTTTTTTACTTCCAACTTCGTCTTAATATGCCACCCGCTCGGACCTTGGAGTGTGGATATAGGAAATCTACAGACACGGCTTTCGAAATTATAGATATATTTATTTTTTATAAAAAAAACACAGCACTATAAAAATATTATGAAATCTGATACAGACATTTATTATGGCTAATAACTATATAAAAGTAAAAGACAGGCGTAGCGTTCACACGAACGTATGTACTTGTTTCGCTAATGTGGGCAGGTTTCGTAAGTCATAACATTGACTACGTAATATTGATGTGACTAAAAATAAAATAAAAATGGCAAACCTTAAATTACATGTCACGGCGAAATGTTACGGGGTCTCAGACATATATCGTGCCATGACATTAGGTCAGATTTGACAACCGTCCACACTTGGGAGTTTGTCATGCCTATTCGTCACAGTCACGCATCTCGATGCGGCGTAATATCACAAATGGATTTATACATTCTGTAATAATTACAAAAGAAACATAAAAAATGTATATTTATGCCTTTGCTCGCAGTTCCGCCTGCGTAAAAAAGTCTGAGTTAAAATCTCACTTTTATCTCAATAAAATAGCATAAAGCACTCGAGAATATGGTAGGTTCCTATTGGTGGAAGAATTTACACCTCTACCTACCCCTTCGGGGATTACAAGCGTAT
Organism: Mimas tiliae; assembly: GCA_905332985.1. Classification (NCBI taxonomy): domain Eukaryota; kingdom Metazoa; phylum Arthropoda; class Insecta; order Lepidoptera; family Sphingidae; genus Mimas; species Mimas tiliae. The sequence goes on from HG995249.1 coordinate 4,166,813, forward strand.
ATGTATGGAACAATAGTTTCAGAGATTACCCCCAACAATCATAACTTACAAACCTTGAATCTCTTTATAACATTAGTGTAAAAATAAAAGCATTAACAAATAAGTCCCTAATAAAAACCATTCCTAAACTCTCAAAGACTAATAAAATCAAAATTTTCCGCCATTAGATAAAACGTAACATTTAATCGAACATCGATAATAATAAAATTACCAAGTATGATTAAACACATATATTAATTTAAGCATCTGTTATAAACCCACACAGAATTGTGTGCGTAGATAAAACACATCTTTGCCGAAGGTAAGTGCTTTGGCGGCGGGGGAAGGGAGGGGTGCCTGCCATTTAACTTCTATGTCAATTAAACGTCTGTAGGCAGTAAAACTGATTTGTTTACTACTAACATATGTGGCAAAGACCAGATATAATATTTATAGACTTGTGTGAATTGCTATTGTAGAATCACTTTGATATGTTTGCTCTACTTGCACCAGACTACGACGTAGTCGACGATGATGTTTCGCCCGTATTGTCAGAATTCCCGCTAATACCTCATAAATTATCATTTAATATAATATGAGCAAAATATGATACTGAATGCTATGATATACCAAATTGTATGTACACACACACAAACGATCACATACACACACATGCATGCACTCGCACACTACTGCTTCTGGTTGATATCTAAACAATATTAAAAAAAAATATTTTTTCTGCATCAATTGTATATGATATGTATCACCTAACGCCTGCCAATAAATGCTTTCTTTCTTTCATTTTAGATTTTTTTATATTTAATCAATTTGGAACATCGTAGACTTCCAATAAGATTAAACGTAGTAGTTATATTCTTTCTGAATATATTATATATTGATACATAGAGATGTGGAAAGGATGGTATAGTTTCAACTATACCATACTTAAGTGGTAGATCCACGCTGAAGCCAGTTTTGTCTACAGCAGGAATGGGCTTGCTCAACCGAGTGGTTGTCACAGTAAACCAACGTAAAGTAGCGGCTTTGCTACTGCGTTTTGTACGGTGAGTGAGAAATATCACTTTCCGTCTCAATCCCGTAATCAATCCTTTAATGTCGGCAACCCAGCCTTGATATTGTGGGCATACATAGGCGGTGGAAATAACCATCAGGAGACCCACTTGCTCGTTTGGTGGCCTATGATATAAAAAACTTATTATATTAATGACATCATTTGCTTTATTTTTTTTACATACAAAAATTATAAGAACAATATATTGATGTTAGACCCCACACTACTTGTCTGTTAAGGGAACTCAAACGAACCTCTCTATAGTATATACCGTCATCATAAATACATGTGATGATGATAATCTAATACATACATATTACAACATTTATTGTGTAAGTACTTATTTTATGTCGTGTGACTGATCGGAACCAGATGACATTAATTGTATATTCGTACTAATTATTTGTTAAAACCGAACATTGCCGATTTAAGTCCTTATAATTTAGAAACATATTAACAATAATAATTTAATGATGTAACTCAAACAATAATATTACTAACTTAAATAACGTCTCCCAGAGGGGTTGACGTCAGGCAGGCGACCGGTCATAATAACTTCAAGTTATTCTATTAGATGTGTTAAAAAGCATGCATACCCCACTGTGAGTGGGATAAGGACAGGTGGAAGAAGAAGAGAATTGAATGAGTTACCTCCACGCGCCACCTCTAAACATTCCGCAGTCCACATTTCGAGGGTGGTTGTGTTAATCGCGGGGCGGCCCCCGGTCTTCGTTAGTCTAGAATTAATTCGTTGATAAGACGCCGCGCCTCCCGGCGATGACGTCTCGAGATCACAGGGCTGTCCACTCTGGGAAAATTGAGAAAATTATACAGAAATATTTTAGGATTTTTTTTACATAAGTGCTGAATATAGAGCTTTTTAATCAATGATAGTGTCCAGAATTAGAACAATTCAACATGTTACTGGCAAGTTTTGGAAATAAGTACAGATTTTTCTTTTTTTTCTGACACCAATCGTCCGACTAGAAAAAACAAGATACAGCGAATTATGATATTTTTATATATATCTTATATCTCGGGACGGTAAACGCAGTGCAATAACTATGCTTTAATCTGTATTATGCCAGCAATCCTCAGTATTTCTACCACTGAGCGTAAGCACTGTTGTGTTTTAGTTTGAAGGACATTGAAGCCAATGAAATTATTGGGCATTATGAGACTTAACAACTTTTGTTTCTGGGTGACGAACGCAGTCCAGAGTCATGCAGTAGGTACTTTGTAATTCTAAGCTTTGTGTGATGTTGTATCTGTTTATGGGCAGGCCCACCTTACCATCAGGCGAGGGACCTGCTCGTTTAAGGCTTATAAAAACCCACGGTGGGCTCTACCCACGGCTACAGAGTTTCTACAGAATCTCCTTTCGACGCCTTAAAGACATTCCAATAAACCTCTTCGCAACAGGGAACTTCAAAGACTTTAATGTATACTACTAGACAAGCTGCGCGGTACCTACATAGAAATTGTAACACTAAGTTGCGGTCAATTGACCGTAACTCGATATTAACATCTCGCTTATTCTCAACTAGAACCCCTATCGCGCTCCCTGTTTGTGAGCTGTCAAACTCCCGCGATATGTGACGCAAAATTACTTCTAAACAGCCTGTCTAGTAGTATACATTAGGTTTAGTCTTTGGCATTAACATAAAATTTAAAACGGAATCCTTCGTTCTTAAAACAATTTTAAAGTTCAACCCTAAAACCCAGTACACCCCTGAAATCCAAAAGCAAATTAAAAAGACGACCACAAGATCGCCCCGGGTGGGCAGGGAGGGAAATTACACCCCCAAAGCCTATACTGACCCTCTTTAATGAACATTGCACCGAGTGCCATCTCCCTCACTCTTGATGAATGTTCAAAGAGGACAGTTATCTCTGTCTCTTTCCAAGGTGGAGATACTTGTACAACAGCAATTGTTTGGGTTGCATTTTTTAATACGAAGACTTGCGGTGCGAGGGCAACCCTTCGCTAATAAATTTTCCTAGTGCGAGCAAACTTACCGTTAATGGTCTGTTTATTTTTATTATTCGTAATATTATTTAATCCATGTGTGAAATAACTAATATGAACAAATGTTTATATTATTAGATAGGTAATTTTTACAATTCAAATTATAAACAACTAGCTGTCCCGCGCGGTTTCACCCGCACCATACTAACATTTACATACTAATATTTATACGATACTAACGTCACTCAATTGTTTTTGCCTTCCCGGAACCTCTCCACTAACACTTAAACTTTATGGTATGGTATTAAAGTTCAAATTGACTTCTAAGTATTATTACGAATCGATTATATGGAAGTAAAGAAAAGTGTTGTTTTTAGACTTTTTCAGGCAATTTTTCTCTACGTAAAAACCATCCTCGTACTTCAAGGAATATTCTAAAAAAAGAATTAGCGAAATTGGTTCAGCTGCTCTCGAGATTTGCGCTTAGCAACACATTAAGCGATTCATTTTTATATTATAGATTATGCTTATTATTTTTTGGAAAATTAGGGCATTTTATAAAATGTGATTTATTTTTATTCATATTCGAAACAGCAAATTGGCATCTGATTTAATAAACTAGGGTATTTAATAATACCTTTTTACCAAAAATAAAACCGACTCAAAAAACTAAAACAGCTAAAATAAAACAAAACAATTTTGAGCCATTTGTTGTTACAACAATTGATACATTCGTTTTATAGTCAATAATAGGTATACAGCAGCCTCAAAATTGTTTAGATGTATTTTTAACATTTTATTATTTGTTAAAAGTTTTTATTTTACTGTTTTTTAGTAAAAGAATTATCAAAATCGATGTATAAATCAGTTCATAAAGTTGTTTTAGTCTTTCATCCCGGATTTTACGCCCTTAGGTGTGGAATTATTTCATTAAATTTAAATGGGCCCACTACTGCAGTAAACCTTACCAAATACAAAAAGAAGCATCCAAATCGGTATACCTACCTACATTAAGCAGAGTTCTGCGTGAACATACATAAATGAATAGAGAACCTTTGTTTTTAGGCGGTTACAAAAGAAACAATACATAAGTTAAAACTCTGTAAAACGTATTACTTAATATTCAATATTTCCACAAAACTCATACAATAGTCTATTAAAGGTCTTGGCAACACATAACCTCAAATTGCTACACGAGCGCATGAGGTCGTTTGTTGACGCCATTGAGTTGACGCGGCTCGTGTCACGAAATGTCTCGTCCTAGTCTCCGGGGGCGGCGTGGCGCGGCGCTGTTTGATTGATGCCATGACGTACTGGCGAGTACACAACCTATTTGGTGATTAGATTTTTTTTATTGCATAAGCCAGCAAACGAGCCAGTGGGTCACATGATGGTAAATGATCTCCACAGCCCCTGTACACCCACAATACCAAAAGAATAACGGGCGCGTTGACGTCCTTAAAGGAAAGGGATAATTAAGGCATTGGGAAGGGGAGGGGATTTGGGCCTCCGGATATCTCACTCACCGTATGGAACGCAGCAGCAAGCTGCTACTTTACGCCAGTTTTCTGTGAGACAGTGGTACCAACCAGGACGAACCGGCCTATTCATGCTGTAGACAAAACTTTCTAAAGCGTGGCACTACCACTCTGGTAATCCAATATACCGAACCCAGGAATTTATGTACACTAAGCTAGGAGGACGGATGAAGACTATTTTGTTTTTTTAGAACTGAATTCAGCAATCTTGCTGGAAATCTCGTCCATGGGTCCAAGGCAACCATATTTGAGCGGCGATTACACTATCTATTTGGCGAATAGCTACTACTCGTCTTTATTTTAAGTAAACCCATACCAACTCTGACTCGAAACCATCATCTTAATGGTAAAATCATTATTTAATTATCAAAATCATAGATCAATGTTGACGACATCCTTATTTTGGAACCATGAGAACAAATTGTGTTGGCACTGAGCTTATCATAAGTTTATATAGTAGAGGTGTAAATGGACTACCAACTTAGGCTCAAAGCCAACCTCACCTGCACGTGGTACACTCTGTTAATTAACGGACGAGGCAATGGTTCCCGTTCGGGATTGAAGGGGACGAAGGCGGGTCGCCCCAAATAATACTAAATCCTCCAAATAATTATGTCAACGCGGACCTTGGCATTAAGCCGGGAGTACGCCAGGCTGAAAGAAAGAGTATTCAGTAATTTACAAATTAAATAAAACAAATTGGTACACTTTTATCATCACCTGTACTTTCGCGCTAAATACAAACGTTTAAACATGTTTAAAAAATAACTTCATGAAGGCGTTATTAGTGAAATTGCCTGTAATGTTGTACCATCACGTGAATTTTTATGCATCACAAATTCTCGCCCAACACTTAATATCATTATAATTATAATTATCTACTTTTCGTTATAACTTTTAATGGAGTATCAATTATGTAAGTTTTTTTTTTAATTATGTTATATGTGTTTACCTCGGTGGCGCAGTTGTAATGCGTACGCGTTACGACTGCTGTGCTGAGGTCACGGGTTCGATCCCCGGGTTGGGTAAGTGATATTGTGTGTTTCTATTACGAAATGCTCAGTATCAGCCCACAATCTGGAATTGTGCACGGTATGGTGATATAGACTGGACCCCTATCACATTATGGGACGGAAATAAGCACGGCGAAATGTGGGTGTACTGGTTACACCTCTGCCTACCCCTTCGGGGATTACAGGCGTGAGTACGTTTGTAATAAAAATTATTAAAACAAATAAAAATTGAAACGAACCAAATAAAAATGCTATAAAATTAAAAACATTCCACTATGATACGTATTTAATTCAGTAGTAGAAAATTTACGTAAAGAGCTATACTTTACGATATGACATTTTTATTCTACAGTTGTAACGAGATATCAAACTCGTTCAGCAGTAAACTTGTCTAGTTATAATAACAGTTGAAGCGTAAATTGTATTCTACTTATTTCTTTTATATTAATCTTTTTATAAAAATACTGTATAATAATGTAGATGAAAAATTATTAATAAGACGTTCACTTTAGGTAAAATAAAATCGTTTAATGATCATGTAGGCAATTAAAATAAGTTTATTTTAATTGCCGCCATATAGCAGTGTACGTAATATTACTAGTACTACTCATATGAATCTGCCAAAAATACGACTCCACTTACGTACACATGCAACAAAAATTCATCAACTTTATTTCATAAAAGATAATATAAAATTTCTAGATCGAGATACGACGTTCTGCACCGCAAAAAAAAATAGAAGTATTAAGTGTCAACTAGAGATCATGAATCCATTTTTATAAATTTATTAATGAACGAGCTGCACAGACTTTTATAGCCCCGCCGCCTTGCACAGTTTGGTGGGGTCAGTTTTTTGCTTGAGTTACGTTTCTCGTCATCTTATTTCGATGAGTGTACGATGGTATCAAGACGTTGTTCAAAATCCAACCACTATCGGGAGAAAAGGAACTGTCCCAGAAAGAATTAAGACGAGCAAAGCCCCAAGCAAGAGCTATTTTTATATAAAGTTTGTTCGCTAAAGTATATAAAATGTGCAGAAGCCGATAGGGCCCAATAATTACAGAAGTATCGGATAAACACTAAATATATGCTAGATACACGATGTAATTATTATAAATTATGACAACAATTCTATTAACTTGACAAGAAAGTCGCCATTAAGTTGCTACCAATAATTATGCTAATAACTGGTTAGTTGATGGGTGTTTAATAATTATTTTTGCTTAAAATCGTACTGGGAAGCAAGTATGATGGTTAAACTATATCTTTCTGCCTAGCGTTATGCCAAGATCCGCCTTCCCATCATGACTTGACGGTGGTGTTGGCATAATGTGGGGCGTCCCATCGCTTGACCGGCACGAGTAGCAAAAAAAAGAAAAACCCAAAATATTTATAGAATCCATAAAATATTACACATTGTTTAGATTCCGTCAAAACTCTACCGCCAGTTCGGAAGGCTAAAGAAACTCCAGCGTTGCTCTTTTCAATACTAATTTATAACTATTTTTGAGAGTTACGCTCTTTGAGGTTATACAATATTTGATTGAATTATTTTTTTCTAGTCCTGTATTATATACGTCCCACTGCTGGGCACGGATCTCCTCTACTAAATGAGAGGGGTTAGGCCGTAGCCTGATTGGAAATAGAGCTACTCAATTTATGTAAACGGAAGCCAAGTTTTGCCATTGCCTCGTCCATTAATAAGCGGAGTGTAAAGGTAAGGTTCGCTTTGGGCCTAAGATGTGACCCAATTACACTCCATATAATAACTGTATATTTTCTGTGAGGGGTAGAGCTACGCTCTAGACAGTTTTGTCTACAGTATGATTGGGCCGGCTCAATCGGGTCGTTATCACTGTCTCACAGAAAATCGACGTAAATTAGTGGCTTGCTGCTACATTTAAAATAATAAATACACACATAGTCGATATTCGGAGTCCCAAATCCCCCTCCCCTTCTGAATCCCTTAATTATCCCTTTCTTTTAAGGTCGGCAATGCGCCCATGGTTCTTCTGATATTATGGGTGGTTCTGATATCATGTGTATGGGTGGTGGAGATCACTTACCATCATATGACCTACATACTATGTTCGTTTGCCGGTCTACTCTATAAAAAGAAACATTAAAATATTCAGTATTCAGTCTTTCCTACAATACAAATGGGGTACAAATGGGTACTCGATCGGGTTATTACCACTGTCTCACAGAAAAAATGGCGTAAAGTAGCAGCTTGTTGTTTCGTTTCGTACGATGAGTTATATTTCTGGAGGTCCAGATCCTTCTCTCCCTTTCCCAAGCAAAGGGGAAAGCAAAGGTGTAACTAGTACACCCACATTTCACATCCCATCATGTGCTAGGAAGCGAGAATATCGCCATAACAATTTCGCATTTATAATATTAATAGGCAAAGGCATCAATCATAAAAAACTATGTCTACAAAACATATGATTGATTTCTATTATTGCAATAGAATCAAAATTCACAGAGCTAAGGTCAAGAACAATCAATAAACTGAAGTGTCAGTAGGCGGGGCAGAGCTCATATAAAATTAAGTGTACATTTTTTAAAGTTTATGAGCCGTTTATTTAAAGCTTGTGTTACCGTGCCAACGAAGCTGTCAAAATTTCACAATACGCAACAATGTTGCATTTGATTATTACAGTGGTGTCGGGGCATTCACATGCGTGAGGCTGGACCTCCCAGGACCACGCGATTTTTACCCAATCTATTTAGTTATATTATAGGTTTTTTTATCTATAAAATGGCCATTGTATAAGAAAAAAAATCAGTATTTTCCCCATCTTTTTATTTCTATTAATCAAAGTAACCACCCATGCTATTGATGCATTTTTTCCAGCGCAGTGGCAATGTATATAGATACATTCTTCCTTCTTGATGAAATCGGCAGGACGGGAGGGAGGCCACAAATTCCTCAATGGCATTTTGTAGTACCTCTCAGATATTGATTTATTTTCAGCCATTATTAATTGTGATAAAGCAAAAGAAAACAATATGTCAATTATCTATTTCTTCAAAGCATTGGCACTAAATCAACCAAAGTATTCCATGACACAATTAAGGCGCGCACGCAGCGCAAGCACATTAACAATCAAAAAACATCGTGTCATTACTTTGAATGAACAAGTATTCTTTATTCAAACAGCTACAAAGGCACATGCAAATTACAACAATGATTGAATTATTTATCGGCCACAAGCTACTGCCTCCGGCCCCGATCTTTATCACAATAAAATCAAAAGTAAACTTCAGAAAATAATTTGCAAAGGTATTATTACAATTTATAGCTTCATTCGGATCGATTACTCGCACCCGACCGTACACAAATGTTTTACATTAAAAACCCAGCCTTAATAGGACACGTTTATCAATTTAAGGTTATTTTTAATAATATAATGTTAAATTGCAATAAATTACTATGTGCTGTAAACGGACTACTTTTTAAATGGAATATCAGATGCCTTTGCAGTCGTTGTATACTTGTTTAAATATTGTTATTTTATGTTAATAAAAATGTTCGGAAGACTAACTACCCTACTCAGAAACGGCAATTGATTTTAATTGTCAAATAGTCATTTCTTATAATTCGATTATTACTCGACGTTAATTATGATTATTACGGTACGCAGCAACGAAGCATAGAGCTTTAACTGTCTCTGAGTCTGAGATCTAAGAAATTCGTAATTGTCGATTAAAATTAATTGGCGTCTCTGCGTGCGGCTGGAGTATTTGCATTTCACACACACGTGGTTTACAATTGTCCAGGAAAAATACTTTCATATGGGCGAGCGGCGAGCAAAAGCCAGTTTGTAAATAAAACGCAAAGTCCTGACAGACTCATTATCGCCCAACCGAAAGCATTAAGAACAGAATGTTGAAATTTTGAGAGGGTGTTGATTTTCGTGAAATTCAATCGCTCAAGGAAGAGATGATGCGAGAGGATGAGTAATTTTTTTTTGACAACTTTATTGAACGCGGTCGAAGCCGTAAGTAAAAGCTAGTATTCTAAATGTATGAGGCCATCTGGTACTATCGCTTTGTTTATTACTACCGCCAAGTAACAGTGTTGTGTTCCGGTTTGAAGGACATTGAAGCCAGTGAAATTACTGGGCATTATGAGACATCTTATGTCTCGGGGTGACAAGCACAATCCAATGTCAGCAGTGCTTTGTAATTCAAAGTTCTGTGTGGAGTTGTTTCTGTTTATGGCCAGGCGTGACGCTTACCATTAGGCGAGCGACCTACTCGTTACGTCACTCAAGCTAATAAAAAAAACTAACTTTTTGTTTATCAAAATATCATTTCCCATTTCAATGCCTTACTTATCTTTGTAATTAAAATATAATTTATAAATAGAGCCGTGCTGAAGACAGAACTGTCAACAGCGTGGCTCTACCATGAATAGGCCGGTTCAACTGGGTTATTAACACGGTCTTACAGAAAACCGATGTTAAATAACTACTTGCTGAATTATTCCTTTCCTTTAAGATCGGTAACATGGCCACGATTCGCCTGATGTTGTGGGTGTACATAAGCAATGGAGACCCCTTACCCAGGTGGCCCACTTACTCGTTTACCGGCATATGTTAAAAACTATGAATATTATGTAATAAAGAAAACCATTTTATTAAATGTACCAGAAGACAGCAAATAAGAAAGCATACATACGCACTCGCGCCTGTAATCCCCGAAGGGGTAGGCAGAGGTGTAACTAGTACACCCACATTTCGTCGAGCGTATCTCCGTACCACGATGTGATAGGGGGCTAGCCTATCGCCATACCGGGCACAAATTCCAGACTCCGGCTGATACTGAGCATTTCGTAATAGAAAAACCCAATACCACTTTACCCGACCCAGGGATCGAACCCGAGACCTCAGCGTTAGCTTAATCGTAACGCTTACGCATTACACCTCCGCCACCGAGGCCCAACTAAACAATAAATATTAATTTATTCAAGCAAAAGTAGGAACGACAACCACTAACTCCTACCATTTGTCATTGCATGACAGAGATCTACGGTCACGATACGATTACGACTCGAAACAGATCATCCGTCACAAGCCAACGCAAACGGGTTAACTTTATCATCATGAGCGCTGGATCAATCACATCTGTATTGAAAACTGTACTTTCACTTCCTCGAGTCGATCGTAAATCTTTTTTGCAATCCCTAAAGGCACGCCGTAACCGATTAGTAGGCACCGACTACCCTCGAGAAACAATTTCCAGTTGTGTAATTTATGACTTCATCGGTGTGGTCACGATCGATTCGCGACCGATTCGATCGTGGACCGATTGTAGGGGCCTCGATCGTAAGCTGTTGTTACGCGGTATAAGGAAACGACTGATTTGAATGAACATAACCGTTACGGATTGAATAGGAGAAACGAATCCCATTGAATTGCAACCGGTGTCAAATTATTGGTTACCGAAATGCAACGGTCGGATTGCAATGCACCACGATTGGAAATTGAAATCATAATCAAATATTCCGTATCTTGATCAAATTTGATTCTAGATTTGTTCTGATTAGTTTCGCTTTCAAACATAGGTTTAATTTGCTTCACAAATATGTCATTTCGTTTGAATTAAACTGCGAGTTCCGAGGTATTACGTTGTTTACAGTCAGAGAGTAATTTTATAGCTATGTGTGATCCACAAATATTTGTTTTGGGTTTGGATGGTTTCAGAGGGGTTGACGTCAGGCGGAAGGCCGGTCGTAAAAACTGCAAGCCAAATCTTTCTGTAACATGTGTTAAAGCATGTTGCGTCGACCCCACTACGAGTGGGATAAGGGCAGATGGAAGTATATGTACCGCAAACTAATATTAAATTATTAATATGTACACACAAAGCATATAAAAGTCGCTTAAAACTCCAATCGATTCAATTAAGAAATACTTTTCCTATCGATAATTACTGTCGCTAGAACATCGACCTAAAAAGCGGTTCTAAGAACTCAAAGCGACGTCATCTATACGTATACGAGATTGAAGAACAAAAAAACATATTTATCCCACGGGCTGTTGCTGGTACTAAAAAGGGCGCCTTAAGAGTTTCCGGTACACTCACAGAGACGTGAAGACATCCATGAATAAGCCATTAAATTTGATAGCACTGACAATTGATATAATTACTTCATTAAATGCTTAAATTAACGTAGAAGGGTCGCGGCGGCCATATGCAGCGACCAAATCTGTGCGTCATATGATTTCTTGGTTTTTTTTATTGATTGTGTCACATGTTCTTTATTTAATTAAACTTTAATTTTAAGTTGTAGTCAGTTTTTCGATTGCTTTGCAATTTTCAACTATATATTCAGAAGAGAAAAACACACAAAGGTAATTTAGGTATATTTAGTTTTCAAAACTGTATTTAGCTGGATTGCCTAATAAGGGTATCATTAACAAGCACAGAAATAAAGAAGAGTAGGTAGTTGATTTATTTTTGTATTATTTAAGTAAATAAGTCATGAGCCCAAAACCTATTGCAGAATAAATTAAATCCGTCCAAAAATAAGTTAGAAGCCATTCAAATTTGATGAAAAGGGTACTTATCAAATGACACGATGACGTAAACCTTGACGTCACCCTTACATTTAGCCATTACAGTACAGTGCACGCGTGCAAGCGAGATAGTGAACTAAATATACCATACATACATACAACTAGATATACCAATATTTAAAATTATAGTTGTGGGTCCAATATCTGAACATTTTTGCCAATACTGGGCACGGGCTTCCTCTCCTAAATGGGAGGAATTAGACCTTAATCCACCAAGCTACCCTAATGTGAGTTGGCAGACTTCAAAAACCTTCGAAATCATTTGTGTAGGTTTCCTCACGATGTTTCCATCGCCGTTAAAGCAAGCGATGATTACTAAACACACACGCAATTCATAAAAGTCAGAGGTTCTCTAGGGCTAGTTTCGAACCTACAACTTCCGTCTCGATAGTCTGTACCACTCCCCGCTGATCTATCGCTGCTTTTTGAGTATTATGTCAGTGTGAGTGCCAAGTATATCTGGTATACTGATTGCTATTTCTTAATAAGGCCAATCCAGAAATTTCTGTACATTACACTCGCATAACTCTGTAAAACAATGTCTCGACATTAAAAGAGGCCATAACCCATGAGTTTGTTTCGGCATGTCTTCTCATATCTACAAAATGCCGACGTAAATTTAATCTAGCATAAAAATAATTAATGGAAAAATTATATTTATGAACCAACTTACAGGATAAATGATTTGATTTTGTGTTTGTTACATTATGTTAAACTTTTTATCGAGAGCATAATATTAAGAAAAAAATAGACTAAACCTACAAACCTTATTAATATGAATATTGAGACATCAATACTCGTATCGCAACAAGTAAATATTTCCGCACGTGTACACGTGTAATATTGTCGTCAAGTACATCAAGTAATTACGTATACTCTCATACACTCATTAAATGTACACCAAACTTTCCAGGAAAATATTCCTTTCATACTTTACTTTATAATATGAACATCGCACACCAGATTCCAAAGTACTTTCAAATTAGACGTATCAAGTTGAAAATGTTACTAAATTCTTACATCAACTTCGATATTACTCCTATTGTCAAAACGTTATATTCAAATTAAACTTTGATACAACAAAATCAGTAGAAAGTTTAAAGCCAAAGAAAGTCCGTCAAGCTTATTTCCATCCCATGATGTTTTTTTTTATAGTATAGGCCGGCAATCGCGCAAGTGTGTCACCTGATGGTAAGTGATCTCCACCGCCCATGTATGTCCACAATACTAAAATAATCATGGGCGCGTTGCCGACCTTAAAGGAAAGGGATAAGTAAGGGATTGGGAAGGGGAAGGTAATTTGGGCCTCCGGATATCTCGCTCACCGTACGAAACGCAGCAGCAAGCTGTTACTTTACGCCGGTTTTCTGTGAGACAGTGGTAACGACCCGGACGAGCCGGCCCATTCATAATGTAGACAGAATTGACAGAATCTACAGCGTGGCTCTGCCAATCTTAAAATTTAATAGGGTGCGGGCCTATACCGGGCGCAAATTACAATCCCGGGCAATTCATGTTTGATTATCGATTCGAAAACTCAACCAACTATTTTGATTGAATGACCTGAGAATTGAACCTTGGACCTAACGGTTGGTAGGTTAGTTAGGTACGTTGCCACTAGATCAATGATGTAATCAAATGATGATCATTTATCAATGTTATAAAATTATATTTCTAAGTACTAAAACTAAAGTACGAAGACTGCCTCGGTGTCGCAGTTGTAATGCGTACGCGTTACGATTGAAGCTAGCGCTGAGGTCTCGGGTTCGATCCCCGGGTCGGGTAAAGTGGTATTGGGTTTTTCTAATACGAAATGCTCAGTATCAGAATTCAGACCGGAGTTTGGAATTAGTGCCCGGTATGGCGATAGGCTCGCCCCCTATCACATTGTGGGACGGAGATACGCTCGGCGAAATGTGGGTGTACTGGTTACACCTCTGCCTACTCCTTCGGGGATTACAGGCGTGAGTGCGTATATGTAAAATAACATAACGTTTAACAAAATTTAGAAACCGACTTCAATTTTTAGTGGTAGTTACAGCAATATAAATGTAAATTCCAATACAATAACATAATCGCGACGATTGGTGTACTGTTGTTCGTTGAGGAGTTTTCTTTTTCTCTCCGTACTCTGTCATCAAATCTTAACTCTATCGAGTGAATTTTTTCCAACAAAATCGGTCCACAATTGGCGGAGAAATCGATGACATTAAAAAGAAAACGCGCCGAATTGAGAACCTCCTCCTTTTTTGAAGTCGGTTAACTAAAGTAGATGTGTTTCCCAAGCATTAGTAAATAGTAGCCATCCCCAAGGAGTATTAACAAGTGTATGACAATTCGCACGTAACTCCAACAATAAATGTTAACGTCTTCACAGATTTCCAAAGAGGATTGCAAAGGAGATATGGCCAATTGCACGTCCGAATGCGCAATTAGCCACATCACACCTTACCAGTTGGCGTGCATCATTCAATTTTATCGTGCAATTACAGTCCATAAAATCAGTAGTTGTTAGTTGCGTCCACTGCTAGGTTCTTATTAGTGTGGACGGCACCGCATTTTTGGGATTACAGTCAGGAATCCCATAATCGAGGCTACAGGCGGCAGGACCGGATTGAGGGAATTTTCGTATTAATTAATTCAATATTATATTTATTAAATGGTAGGTCCCTCGTACGCGAGAAGTTGTAGGTTGGTACCACCGCTTTGTCTATTTTTGTCGCAAAACAAAAAGCAAGTAAGCAAAGTTGTAAGCACTGTTCTGTTTTGATTTGAACATTTAAGTTAGTGAAATTACTGGCCAGTAGGACTTATCAAATTATGTCTCGCGTGGCGAACGCAGTTCAGCACCATGCAGTGCTTTGCAATGCAAAGTTCTGTGTGGTGTTGCTTCTGTTTATGGGCTGGCGTGGCGCGTAAGATGGTAACATCAGGCGAGCGACCTGCTGCTTTCGTCGTTCAAGCTATATAAACATTGCAACAAAAAATAATTGCTATCACAATTCCCCCAACCCTACAAATAAATACCCCAAAATCGGTTTGTAACGACCTCTAAAACCTTCATGTTGGAATCAATAAATTAGCTAAATAACTGGTCCTCGCTAGTCCTGAAATAAGATTTGCGAATATGAGTACGCTCGGCTTTTATCATATTTGTGGAGCAAATTGTCATTTGGAGCTCTTTACCATCTACACACCACCTGAACAATAAAGATTTTTTAGAACAATAAACAATAGAAACGAAATTTATTTCTCGCAACAATCAAGGAAAATAACATTGCAACACATAAAGAACGTCTGATGACGTCCATTTTTCTCGACCCACGTCTTAAGATCCACGAGATATGTCGTGATTGTAATAGGCAACGCGGCTCTAGTGTGAGAAACAATAGGAAGCCAACGCCTGCATTCAGCCTGGTGTTTTTATATTTCTGATTAAAAAAAATTGATTGTGTACTGAAGACATTGAGTAATGGTTAGTGAGCCTAATGCTATGTAGATCTGTATTCTAACAATAACAGCCAATTGAGACTATATTTTATTAATAATCAGCTTCAGCTGTCAATAATTCTCGATATTTATACGTTCACGCTCGGGCTGTCATTCGCGGCATGAATACCACACAACACTTAATTAAAATAACAAACAAACCAACTCGCGGTTTATTCCAAGTTCTTGTGTTCCTTTAAAAATCTTTAAGAATAAACAAAATGTATTTCTAGACTCTATAGAAATTTGATTTATGGTAAAAGTACAAAGTATGTAAAAAAAACATGTGAATTCTACGCACCGATCAAAACGATACATTGAATACAATTTATTCTATCTCGAATCTTTGTTTAACATGAGATTGTGACATATACAAGTTCCCGACCTCAACTTACCAGGATTCTTTAGAAACGACTGTCTGAATAGCACCTGCTTATAAGTATTTTTATTTATTTATAAGGTATTATATAGAATTCCTTGTTTCTTTATTATAATCGCGAACAAAATGTGCTCGAAACATTTTTGAATTAAGTAAAAGATGATAATCACGTTTATTTATGTGAAGAGTTACAACAAACTTTCATTCTCAGGGAATCGAATTCTTCCGTAATCGATACCTATCGATATTAAAGTCACATCTAAGTAATAAATAAGGTGAGAAAACATCGTGATTTTATATAAAAGTCAATCGAAGACGTGGTTTACGTTTGCCAACATCTGACGAACTATCACGACGGAGATAAAATAAAATAGAATAGATCATCGATTGTTAATTGGAGCAAATTTACAACTCTCGCGTCTGTGTTCCATGAAGCAATTATTAAGCACAGTAAATGTAGAGTCAAGTAAGTATGTGAATTCAAATTGGTATAGCTATAAAATTTATGAGAATGCGCGAGGTGTTTGAAATCAAACTATAATAATAATTTCGTTATTTAATATCATATTCAAATTATGCCGTGTATGAACTAAAGAAGGTAACACGTGTTCCTAATAAAACTAAACTGAAATAGAAAGTAATGTTAAAACATTAAAATAAAACAAATTTACACAGATTTTCTCGCGGTTTAATTCTACATACGCACTCATACGCACTCACGCCTGTAATCCCCGAAGGGGTAGGCAGAGGTGTAACCAGTACACCCACATTTCGCCGAGCGTATCTCCGTCCCTTATGTGATAGGGGGCGAGCCTATCGCCATACCGGGCACAATTCCAGACTCCGGGCTGATACTGAACATTTCGTATTAGAAAATCCCAATATCAGTTTTATCCGACCAGGGGATCGAACCCGAGACCTCAGCGTCAGCCTCAGTCGTAACGCGTACGCATTACAATTGCGCCACCGAGGCAGTCGCAGGCAAAAATATATTTTATTTTTTTAATCTACACTAATATTATAAAGAGGAAAGATTTGTATTTTTCTATGTAACGAACAAACTTAAAAACTACTGGACCGAATTTCTTTTGCCGTTAGAAAGCTACATTGTCACTGAGTAACATAGGCTACTTTTTATCCTGGAAAAGGCCGTTCACGCGGGCGGAGCCGCGAGCAAAGGCTAGCATCCGGTAAATCACTTAACGCAATATCGTGTTCCCATAATCCGGGTCTGGCTGCATCGCGTCGCCGACTAGGATGCCACACTCTTTACTCTAAGTATTTATGTCAGTTTAAACGTAAGATTAAAGTTGTCGCCGCTACACTTTTTGCACTATTAACTGCCGTAAAACTGTTTTTCTGTCAACGCTTCAAAATAATAAGCTAACCTTTTATAAATTATAAGTCTATAAATACATAGAAACCATTGTTCGACGCTCCACGACTTGCGTGGGACAGATTTATTGTTTAGTTTTTTTAACGGACTTCAAAAAGGAGGAGGATCTAAATTCGGCAAGTTTTTTTGCTTATAATTTATATATATATATTTTTTTATTAATTATGTAAATATATCCTGGACTGAAATTTGTTAGGCAACCCATATGCAATATATTTACTGACATATTAAATTAAATATAAAATACGTTTCATCAAATAAGCATCTCGGCGAAGGTCGTCGTATGATGGGATCTTAGACTATAACAGTACATACCAATAATACAAAAAGAGTTTTTTAACTAACCGTAAAAACGGACTTCAAAAATTATTTTTTAATGTTATTAAACTGTCAAAAAAAAACAAATAAAAAACAATTTTTTTTTGATTTTAATAACAGTCCATAAATATCATAGAAATCATTGTTCGACGCTCCACGACTTGCGTGGGACAGATTTATTATTCGGATCTATTTTTTAATTAACTTTATCGACAGATGGACGTATCGGCATGATTATAGGTTCTTATTATAAATTAGCCATCCGAACATATATTTTTGATATCTCTTAGCGAATGATATATGGCAGTGATTTAAGTTTAGAATGTATTAATTTATTGTTGTGATATCCAAAATTGGAGGATGGATTTCGTGATATATGAATCCATTATGAAATTAAATAATGAAATAAATATTAACCGCTATACTAAATTGATATAAATCAGCCGAGGTCATAAAAAATATTACATTACCAAAAATTGTTACACGTGTATGTATAAGAATAAATGATATACCAACAATCCAGACAAAATATATTTAAGATTCTCTGATGAAAATTATGTTTCGATGACTTTCAATGAATTATGAATAGGGATTCCTGGAATGTGAGTGGTAGAGCCACGCTGCAGACACCTTTGTCTACAGCATGAAAGAGCCGGCTCGTCCGGGTCGTTACCACTGTCTCACAGAAAACCGACGTAAAGTAACAGCTTGCTGCTGCGTTTCGTACGGTGAGCGAGATATCCGGAGGCCCAAGGTCCCCCTTCCCTTCCCAATCCCTTTTTTATCCCTTTCCTTTAAGGTCGGCAACGCGCCCATGAATCTTTGGAGTTGTGGGCGTATATGGGCGGTGGAGATCACTTATCATCAGGTGACCGACTTGCTCGTTTGCCGGCCTATGTGATAAAAAAATCACGTGTCTCCTATAAGAACATAACATCTTATGTCTCGGGACGACGAGCGCAGTTCAATGGCATGCAGTGTTCTGTAATCCAGAGCTCTGTGTGACATTGCTTCTGTTTATGGGCAGGCGTGACGTTTAACATCGGGCGAGCGACCTGCTCGTCTCGTCATTCACGCAAATAAAACAAAATGCGGGGCAGTCTTTGGGGATTGCCGATAAAAGCGAAAACTAAGTAACTTGTGAATTGTATCGTCGAGCTATTAGATTATTATATTTTTGGTTTGTAAAGAAGTGTTAATGACCAATTTAAATTGTATATATATAATGTATACTAATAACGCATGGAGGTACATCTACGTACATATATACACAGTATACATATAGCTCATGGAAAGCGTTCGGTGACGATGACGCGAGTTCCATGATTTTTGTTCACCCAAAAAGTGCTCAACGCTCCTATAGAAGTTTTCACTTCAAAAAGCGTATAGAATCTGTAAGAATATTTAAAATACCGTTAATATTAAATCAGATGAGTACACCTCTCCACTTCTCAACATGAATTAAACATGTTAAATCTAATTTATATCGCATCAAAAACACTCAGGAGGATGGTAAGACCACGTTTTGGCCATGTCGGCAATTTGAACTGTAATTTAAACTGCAATTTAAACTGTAATTTTCCGGTTAAAGCCGTGCTATTAACATAACCGGATGATTTACTACCCGCGGTCGATACACGGATTAATATTAGGTTCTTATGTTCTCTTTTGTAATGTTCGTACGTTTTTAGTGTTACATCGAATACAAGCATGTCGCTCGCCTGATGGTAAGCGCCACGCCTTCCCATAAACAGAAGCGATGGCTCTGGACTATGCCCGTCACCTCGAGACATTAGTTAAGTCTCATAATGCCCAGTAATTTCACTGGCTTCAATGTCCTTCAAACCTGAACAGTGCTTACACGCTGTTGTTTAACAGCAGAAATAGACAAAGCGGTGGTACCAACCCAGACGGCCTCTTACGAGGGACCTACCACCTTCTCAAATCATTAACACTCCCCATGTATATTTGTTTCGTCAATCTTCTTTCATCCATCCTCTCTACATGCTCAAACGAAGATGATGCCTAATATTTGGCGAACAATACGAATTAATTATGCTATTGTTTGGACGCATAACATCAACTTAAGAATTATTAATTTGTTCCAAACTTCAATACGATAAAGAGGGAGTTTTCTATTTATTCTACGCGTCTATCATCTTTAAACTACTTAGTCAAATTTTCTTTACAAATATTGGCTTTATTGTAACTGTCAGTAGGTCTTTTAAAATATTTCGGACTAAAGGATTTGTTAATTAATTTCGCAGTTCCAAATAAAGTTTTAAGACGTATTTACTGTTGCCCATGGCATTGTATATGAGGAAAGTTCTAGAAGTACTAAGGAGTTAACATTGCATTAACGAAATTACTAAAGAACTGACTATCGTTGGAGTTATAGAATTAAAAAAAACAATTTCTTCTTATAATAAACATCAATCCACGTAACAAATTGCAAACTAACAATAAGTATGAACTTCAATAACCAACAATTGTCATAATTCATCTTTTACGTTAAAGGAGCAATTCCTCGAGCACGATCAGCTAATGAATCTGATTAGTGGTTTACTCTGTATAATTAATATAAATTAGAACATCGGATTCGTGCGCAAGCACAGGCAATTAGTTTGCTTTCTTACGCGCTGTGGCGTCGATCAAACGGTCAAACAGGCTTGTCAATCAACGCGTTATAGGACGATGTGTTCCCTGTTCATGTAATTGACAGCGGACAATCGTCAGTTCAGTTATCATTCTTGATTTGTTAGCGCGGAGCATTCGTCATGTAAGTGAAAGGCAATTTTCACTCTAGATACACTAAATGTAGGGTGTCGCTATACATGCATAAAAAGATTTTATTCGATTTCTCCGTCACAAAATATATATAAGCGCTGATTGGTTGATTTGTCACGGTATTTAGAGGTTTATTAAAACAAGTACAGTACTAAAGTTAAAATTATACGCTTCGGAAATGTTCGTGAGCATATCATTATAATTATTTAATATAGACATATTACAACAGAGTAATTACTAGCTGGTAGAAACCTCGTATGCGAGAGGCCGTCTGGATTGGTACTACCGCTTTGTCTATTCATGTCGCCAAGTAGCTGTGTGTAAGCTCTGGTATGTTCCGTTTTGAAGAAAATTGAAGGCAATGTAATTACTAGTCTTAACATTTTATGTCTCGGTGTGACGAGCAGTTCATTCAAAGTTCTAATTGGTTAAGCGTTTGTCTACCACGCTGGCCTAAAGCGGGTTGGTAGACTTCACATACCTTCGAAATTCTTTGTAGAATTCGTAGTAACGCAGGTTTTCTCACGATGTTTCCTTTACAGTTAAAGCAAGCGATAATTAACATGAACAACTTGATAGTTGATATATCTTCGTATAAAATATTTGATGCTCTTTTGACTTGAACAGGAATTTCAAAAGTTAAAGAACAGAAATCAGGAACAGCAACAGCATCTATTATTTATTAACTCTACATACATACACTCTTCTTCTTCTTCCACCTGTCCTACTCGCAGTGGGATCGGCGCAACATGCTTTAAACACATGTTACAGAAATATTAGGCTTATAGTTTTTAGGACCGGCCGCCTGCCTGACGTCAACCCCTCTAGAGAGAAAACGCCCAGACCCAAATCAAATATTTGTAGATCATTCAAACGTTTTTGTCTTGATGCGAGATTCGAACCCTCGGTCTCTTGCTTCAAAGTCGGTTACTGGCCCATTGCCCACGGAGGCTGTCAAACTATAGGTAAAATATAAGTACAATAAAATATTGAACATATTTATTAACCATCATTCAACATCCAAGGTTTTGATTGACCGTTTATCGTTCCCCTTAATATAATTTACGATGTTTTTCCTCACACGCACTTCCTATCCACTGATGATGGATAATCAGTGAAATGATGTGCTATGTCATGCATAAGTTGTTACAATTCCGTGTGAAATTCCAGAATTTCATGTTAGCCAACCATTTACTGTGAAATTCGTTTTATTGCATTTTTTTCCTTTATTGTATGCAATTTGTGAATTCTCAGTCTTTTATTCGTGCCGCTGCGCCGGTTGATGTTTTATGGCAGTTTGCTATATTCTATTTACAGATAGATTTGATAAAATTGATTAATATAAATATATAAATTTATTATTAATATAAATTTGATTTGATCAATACTGTTTTGATAGATCTTCAATACAAAATGTATCAAAAATTTACTGCCCAGGAAGCAAATCTGTCTGTAAACAGAATATTGGGAACGGCCATAAGGCACGTTTTGAAGTACACGACAGGCGATAGAGACGCGTGACGCGACTCAGCAGACGACAAGACCGCTTTTTAATCGACTTCAAAAAAGGAGGAGGTTCTCAATTCGGCGCGTTTTTTATTTTATTTTTTGCTTTTTTATGTATGTATATCGATTTCACCGCCAATTGTGGATTTTGTTGGAAATAAATTCACTCGATAGAGTTTAGCTGAGATGTGGTCCCATATAAATTTGGTTGAGATCTGATGACGAGGTACAGAGTAAAAAATAAACCTCCTCAACGGACAACAGTACACTCGTCGCGACGCGATTCTGTTATTGTATTGGAATTTACATGCTATTGCTGTAACTACCACTAAAAATCGAAGTCGGTTTCTAAGTTTTGTTAAACGTTATGTTATTATTAAACTTGATGTACTAAAAGCCACGACAGCAGAAAAATCGATCCTTTTGAAATGTGGCGCTGGCAAAAACTGCTACGTATACGACCGCCATGAGGACTAATGACTCCATTCTGAAAGAGCTCAACATCACAAAGAGGCTGTCAGCTAACTGTCAGGAACGGGTGCTTAGTTTTTCGGACACATTATGCATAATAGAAGATAGAAGGATAACGCCCCAGGGGAAGAGCACCATCTAGATGGTCAGATGCCGTGAAAAGGGCTGTTGGTGGCAGTATATACCAAGCGGTCCAGACATCTTATGACCGCTTAGCTTGGAAGCACATATGTGGTCGCGTACTTCAAAACATGCCTTTCCTAGACATTTGGTATTTATAGATGAGAATTGTTTTTAACCGACGCAAATATACCAAAGTTTTAATTCTTCGGTGGTGGTTGCATTTAAATTTGTAGAAATAATTCCACCCCTAAGGGGTTGAAATCTGGGGAAGGCTAACACTTCGATATACACCGATTTTGATTACTAATAAATAGTAAAATTAAAACTTTTTAACAATAAAAGAACTGACAAAGGAAACAAAAATATAAAAATAACAATATTGAGTCATTACTATTGCATTTTAATGGTCAATGATTGATAGGACCGAAAATTGAGTCTTTCAAAAATTAAAACCGAATCAATTTTTACCGGGTATGTTTAGCAATTGACGGCAAATATAAAAAAGCTCACAGTTCATGAGAATTCGCTATAACTATTTCATTTCGTGCGAAACTTCTATAAAAGTTCTCATTAGTAAATAGTACTTACCTAACTAAAGGTGAACAATGATAAAATATTATTTTCATAAACTAATGTGTTCCCTCGACAGTGCTTACATAGATGAGACAATCCTTCTAATATTATTAATATGATATGTTGGATGTTTGTTTTTGGCACATATGTAGAGCCTGAAGTGGATAAGACATAGGCTACTCTTGATCCCGGAAAAATCCATTCACGCGGGCGGAGTAACAAGCCAAAGCTAGACTATTGTGATCATAACTGCCTGCCAATCTCCGCAAGTTCTAAGCATGGCGTACATAGAAAACCGAATCATTAACCCTTCACTGCCGTTTAGGCGTACTCACGAAATATCCCGCGTTTCACTCACGAGGCGCCCGCTGAACTTTTGTCCAACATTAAACAGGCAGTTAGATCTACTTACAGTCAAACAATAACACAAATAACGAGACCATGTTACTGTTTAAACGTAAATAGCTCACGATGGTCACGACGAGTAAGTGTAGTCTTTACACTGACGAAAGTTCCCTTGAGTTGTCAACTCGTTAACCTCACGGGTAGGACCGTGCGAAGTCCACTAATAACTCCTACTACTGGATTCCGAGATTAAATATTGCGGGTTTGGTTAATCGAGGTTTGTAATTCGATATTTAAAACTCGTAATTCTATTAGCATAACAAAAGTGATACGTGAATTATTAGGCTTACGATTTACTCTGTGATGTTAAGACGCAGACAATGTTACAATATTTTTATTATTTTTTATTTTTCTATACAATCATTTGATTATGGAACATCGTCGGCGTCGAATACTTTATCATTGCGCGAAGCCTAACTCTTTAATTGCCCATTTGCAATAGCCTATATTAGATTTACGCAAGCGAGATTGTAATTGATTGGTAGAGTTTAAATAAATCGGGTATATACCGCTAGATGTCATGAATTAAATGACGCCACTTTTGAAAGAGATCTGATAAGCCTCTATGAGGTGGATATAATAAAATTAAACCTTTATTACATTTCACTGCTTAGTAATGAGAACTGTACATAATAAAAATGCTTGTTAATTTAAATAATATATGGTAGGGAACATATCGTTGGGATGATGTGTTGAGATGATAATGGGAATGACTTAGCAAATTTGTTATGTAGCTTTCCGGTTCAGTTGTCATTTGCAAGAGGTAGTCAGTGATAATGTTATTAATTAGACAACTAAATTGCCTGCTTCAGAGAACATAATTAAGCAAAAAGAGAGTAGACACTTAAGAGTTTTAACAGTTAATTATTAAGAGCTTATAATCTTTTTGATTGCACTACGATTATCATTATTTTTATTCAAAAACAAAATAGTAGTTGTGTTAAGTTATGTATAAGTATTTCAACTTTATCATTTCAGCAAAACATTTAGGTATAATTTGATTGGCCATTATTACTCTATTGTATTCTTCAAATAACATAACCCAGTAGGTAGACTCATATTGTGCAATCCCGGGAATGACATGGGCGTGGCCCGGATAAGAATCGGGTAAAACCCACGAGGCCCAGTAACACATCCTCATTGTTGTTAAGGGCAGGCTACTCAGAAAATTTATGAAAAAATAGTCAGCAGTTACTCGAAACGAACTCGACTCAAAAGTAACTAGAAATAAAAAACGATAACTAATACACGTAGTAGGGGTTGTTTACTTGAACAGTGTCACGTCGTGTTGGTGATAGGATCGGGCAATTTCGGCTCAGCTAGAAATTGTCGCTGACTCCAATAACCATATTATACCATAACCGGATAATATTTATAACGGCCTTCAGCCTGGCTAAAGGTGATAGATCAAGCAATTTCATTTACGAAGAACTTAGAGTATTTTCAAAATCGTTGCATTAAGCTTATTTGCTAAATAGTTCTAAATTTATGACTGCCTCGGTGGCGCAGTTGTAATGCGTATGCGTAACGACTGAGGCTGACACTGAGGTCTCGGGTTCGATTCCCAGGTCGGGTAAAGTGATATTGGGTTTTTCTATCATGATATGCTTGGTATCAACCCGGAATCTGAAATTGTGCCCGGTATGGCGATAGGCTCGCATCACTATGCACACTCGCTATCACATCATGGGATGGAGATACGCTCGGCGACATGTGGGTGTACTGGTTACACCTCTGCCTACCCCTTAGGGGATTACAGGCGTGAGTGCGTACGTTCTAAATGTATCCTCCTTCCACCTGCCCTTATCCCACTCAGAGTGTGGTCGGCGCAACATGCTTTTTAACACATGTTACAGAAAGATTTTGCTTGTAGTTTTCACAACTCGCCCTCTGGCTGACGTCAATAATGGGAGGGCAGACCTTGGCATTAAGCAGGGACAGTGCCAGGTACAAGAAACAAAATAAAAGGAAAATTTTGAAAAGCTTTATCCACGAGCGAGTTGCGAAAATTTTCAAGGACACTTTTTGCAACTACACATTAATTTAATTAATAACATTATTGATTAATTTAAATATAGCATTTTAATTGGAAACCAATATCTAATATGTTAATAACCAATTAATGTCCGAAAGACAGCTACAACCCAATAAAACATTGGCGCCAGGGTGCTTAATCGCATACAAAGGCATTCGTGTATCGATCATAAAATGTTTGTTACACGAAACTAATCGATTTTATTGTTATTTTGGATTTATCACTGACAGCGGTACAAAAAACTTGAACGTATGATGTATCTGTTAGTGTATAATATTTATATAGCGTGTGGCGCCGCGTTCGAATTGATTACGGTGATTCAAGTTTAAATCAATCGATATGACACTGGATTCGATTGACTTATGGCCGTTCCCTATATTCTGTCTGTCTTTAGTTTTGCTATACCGGCGATAGAAAATTTTATCTATTTTCCGTTTTACCGTCCCAATAAACTTACTTATGATAGGTAATCCTATTCTTCATTGCTGTCTACTGATGAGAGGACTGATAGCTGACTACAGATATACAACACTATGAAAATGACAGTTCAAGCGTCCCAATATTTTTTATGTGCTATCTGTCGATAAAGTTATTTAGTTTTTTCTTTATCGGTAGATTTTGACCGATAAACAGATAGCCTCGGCTGTAAAAAAACGAAATAAATAACGCATTTTGAAGAAATAGCCATGAGTATACAAGGCTTACATGGCACTTGCACTGCAATACAAAAAACTAAATAAATTATGTAAAAATCTAAAAGAAAATATAAAAAAAATCTTAAATTTCCCTTAAATAAAAATAATGCACCGTTTTGATATTTAAATTAAGTGCAAGAGACATATAAATATTTGTTAATGCGAACAAAATAATTCCCCACTTCAGTAAAATCCCCCAAATTCGCTTGGGTTTTTTGTTCAAAGGACTTGTATTCAGAGCCGTAATGTATTGACAGTAAAACGTTTCGTTATTACATTGTGTTTTGCAACATATTAAGTATTTCTCGTTATTATTATTTCATTTACAGTGGTAAAAAATAAGAATTATAGATAAATGTTAAATTAAAACTTATATTTCTAATCTAAATCATATCTTCATATTTTCTAACATAAATTAAACAATAGTTCCTCTTTCCCAGCTTGTATGAACATAACGCACAAGAGGGCCCAGATAAACTGCCTATCTATTGCTATCATAGTATCCGACGTGCATATCTAAAAAATAGGGACGATTCCAAGCAGTAGATAGAACAATACGGATGTTTGACGATAGCTATCTATCGTGAAATTGAAGATTAATATTGGGAACGGCCATAAGTAGTAAGTGAGCAAGGCGACTCAAGTATAAGATGACTATTCGATGCCACGGGAGTTCCTCTATCCTGGGCAAACTCCTTTAATCACTTCTACGCTACTGAAGATTTAAAAAGGCTTATAAGCTTTGATAAAAAGCAGTGATAACTCAGCGGGGAGTGGTATGGACTGTCGAGACGAAAGTCGCAGGTTCGAAACCAGCCCCAAGTGCATACACCTCTGACATTTCTAAGTTATGTATGTATTAATTGTCAATTATCAATTGCTTTAACTGTGAAGGAAACATCGTGAGGAAACCTGCATACCTGAGAAGTCCTCCATAAGAATTTCGAAGGTATGTGAAGTCTGCCAATCCGCATTAAGCCAGCGTGGTGGACTAAGGCCTAACCCCTCTCATTCAGTAGAGGAGGCCCGTGCCCGGCAGTGGGACGTATATAATACAGGGCTAGTATTATTATTAAAGGCATTATTAACTTTAAGACCTCGAAGAGATTACGATGTATTCGATGTTCCATTTTATATTTTATTCGAGCATAAACATTTGAAAATGGATCATCGTCGGCGTCCACAACGTCGTAGTCTGGCGCCAGTCTAAGTAACCTGCCTCACTATGACGGAAATGAAATCAGACGTTCTGTCTTTTAGTTTAAAATGTGTGAACAAGAAAATAATTTAAAATTATTAATAATGGAATATCAGCGATGTCGGATACGCTTCAGCTCTATGGCTGAACCCTAACAGCGGGTTCACGGGATTCCATTTTAGGAGATCAATTGTCAAGTGGCATGCGATTTGAATCGTCTGAACAGACTTTCAATCAAACTGATCAACAAAAACCTTACCGCTTTTAATGATTTCTCTTTTTGTAAGTGATTCAACTCGCATGAACCTCACATAACCATTGGTTCCATAAAACGACGCGTGAATCAATATAATAGCTTAAACCGAACCACGTATAACCTACTCATGTACACGCTACATACCATTTTAATCGTACTGATTCGTCACTTCAGATGGAATAGCACTGACGTCTGATGCCTGCCGTCTTATGGCCGGTCCCAATATTCTCTATACCGATAGATTTGCTTACTGTCAGTACATTTTTGACACATTTTGTATAGAAGATCTGTCAAAACTCTATTGATAGTAAGCAAATGTATCTGTAAATAGAATATAGGGAACGGCGATTAGTGTAGTTTGACCCTAACTTTTTTATATAATTAATAATAATAATATAAATAAATACACCCAACAGTCACATACATAGTCCTGACCTCACATTAGGTAAACCTGTATCGTGGGTATTAAGAACTACGAGGGACTTACGGTCCCACAACACCCAGACCCGAGACAAATATTTGTGAATCAGACAAACTAGTCTAGGTTCGGGAATCGAAGCCACGGCTTCACGTTTCGCAACCGTCTACTCGCCCGCTGCGCCACGGAGGCTGTCTTACTAATGCTATAAACATTCCGAAGGCCAACCCTCATCCTCCCACGTAAACAGTATTTCTTCCAGTTAGAGGCCGTTGATTGTGAGCAAGGCAATGTCAACAGATGCTGTGATTTCAATATGGCAAGTAATTTACGAGTGGCTGCGATCGCGTGGGCTTAAATGTTTGCGTACAGACTATTTGCGTTCAATATTCCTGACCACACTGAGTTTAGGGCTTGCGAGATACTGTGACATTCTTTGGATGTCTTGATAATGTGATATGTGTGGTTGATCAAACACTGATTTGATATTGGTTAATGTTTGTTTTGTTTATGTTTACATTCCAAAGTCACACACTTAGTCCTGACCGCACACTAAGATACGAGTCTTGTGTCGCGGGTATCGGGAGCTGCGAGAGGGTTTCGATCTCTTAATACCCATAACCTAAACAACAATGTCGATAGACATCTTGGAGTGCTCTACATTTCTGTATGCGAAGCTGATGGTAAGCGTCACGCCTGCCCATAAACAGAAGCAGCACCACAAAAAACTTTGAATTACAAAGCACTGTTTGGCATTGGACTGCGCTCGTCACCCCGAGACATAAGATGTTAAATCTCATAATGCCTAGTAATTTCATTGGCTTCAATGTCCTTCAAACCGGAACAAAACAGTGCTCACACACTTTTGCAATAGATAGACAATTTTTTTGGCGAACTCTTCTAACCGTCGTTTCTTAGGGTTGCCATCGTATAAAAATACTATATATTGGGGAAGTGGCTGGCAACATTTGGTGGCGACAATCCACATTACGCAACACCAATCAAAGATTTCACATGACGAAATTGTAATTGAAATGATAATAAATAACATCCATTGGATGTAACACCAAAGAAATTAGAGACGTATGTACGAAGTAAATTACTTGAACACCATAAATCATGTTACGAAATCGGTGTACGATTGATATCGTAGTGTAGTAAAGGTTACGCGCTCGGTTGTGTCAAATGGATTTATGCACGTTGCTTAATCCCGAGTGGGATGTAATAATAAAGGATTTGGATTGTTCTGGAGGGATTAAGGCCACGTATAGTACATTAAAACTCAGGCATATAGTGCTGACAAGTTGTACTTATAATTTATAACAGTGTATTATTGCACACCGCCACGACCAATCACCGTCTTAACACACTGCCGAGGAAACAGGCTAGTTTTTTTTTAAATTAGCTTGAGTGACGAAACGAGCAGATCGCTCGCCTAATGGCAAGCGTCACGCCTGCCTACAAACAGAAGTGACACCAAACAGAACTTGAATTACAAAGCATTGCATTACATTCGACTGCGCTCGTCACCCCGAGATATACTATGTTAAGTCTCAAAATGTCCAGTAATTTTACTGGCTTCAGTGTCCTTCAAACCGGAACACACACTGCTGCTTGGCGGCAGAAATAGGCAAAGCGGTAGTACCAACCCAGACGGCATCTCGCATACGAGGGACCTACCACCTTGTAGCTTGGCATATGAGCTGACAAGTTGTACTCATAACTTAGTACACACTACATAGTGTATTATAGTAAACAGCCACAACCACTCGACTACTTTGAGTGCAAATACACTGCCTAAGACACGGCCAAGTTTTTTTTATGGTATAGGCCGGCAAACGAGCAAGTGAGTCACCTGATGGTAAGTGATCGCCACCGCCCATACCAAATACACAATACCAAAAGAATCATGGGTGCGTTGCCG
This sequence comes from Mimas tiliae, assembly GCA_905332985.1. Classification (NCBI taxonomy): domain Eukaryota; kingdom Metazoa; phylum Arthropoda; class Insecta; order Lepidoptera; family Sphingidae; genus Mimas; species Mimas tiliae. The sequence goes on from HG995249.1 coordinate 4,196,944, forward strand.
ACCTTCAAGGAAAGAGATAATTAAGGGATTGGGAAGGTGAGGGGGTTTGGGCCTCCGGATATCTCACTCACCGTACGAAACGCAGCAGCAAGCTGCTACTTTACGCCGGTTTTCTGTGAGACAGTGGTAATGACCCGGAAGAGCCGGCCCATACATGCTGTAGACAAGTGTCTACCGCGTGGCTCTACCACTCATAAGTTGGTTTTTATTGACAGAATAATCTTTCTGCCTAAGTCCAAAAAAACTTATTAATTATAATTCAAACGTTAAAACCTCTTGATATTAATCAGAACAATAACTCAATATTACTTCATACATAGTTAAGACTATCGGTTAAGACTCATCTCGATTAATCCAGCTTGCAAACAAGAAAACAGTCCAATGCCATGCAGTGCTTTGTAGTTCAAAGTTCTGTGTGGTGTTGCTGCGAGCGACCTGCTCGTCTTGTCATACAAGATAATAAAAAAAAATATAACGTAGGTAGGTATAGATGCTGTATGTCTTAGACCTAGATAACATATTTTATAACTTTTAGACACCTATATTAACTATATTAGTGGACGTGCGAAAAAAATTACTAATGTAAACAGAAATGTAAGTTACCTTCTATAAATAAATAAATACACACAACAGTCACACATAGACCTGACCCCACACTAGGTTAACCTGTATCGTGGGTATCAGGAACTACGAGGGACTTGCGGTCCCACAACACCCAGACCCGAGACAAATATTTGTGGATTAGACAAACATTTGTCTCGGTGTGGGAATCGAACCCACGGCCTGCGCCACGGAGGCTGTCAAATGTCATAAAATTGCGATAGCTGTAAGATGGGAAAAATATCAGACCTAGAAGTTCCTCCAGGTGTAAACTAATATGTAAGCCGTACAAGAACGGAAGTAAAACTTACAAATGTAATTCAGGCCTTACAAATAAATTAGCAATAACCAGCCAATCAACAAGTAAACATATTCAGGCTTAATGTTGACAAATCAGAGAGCGTGTCTTGACGATGGCGGCGTGGGTCGGTGAGTGATGGCCACAGCACACCTCGGGTTAATTGATTGCGATGGAACCGCAAGAAATATAGCGACTGTACCAGGACCTTATGAAACACTGGACTTTATTAATGGTAAAATCTTTAGATTTATATTATGTAGAAGCGGCTTTGTAAATGAATAAATACACCCAACAGTCACACACTTAATCCTGACCCCACACTAGGTAGACCTGTATCGTGTGTATCAGGAAATACGAGGGACTACAACACCCAGACCAGAAACGAATTTATGTGGATCACACAAACATTTCTCTCGGTATGGGAATCGAACTCGCGGCCTCTCACTTCGCAGCCGGCCACTCGCACACTGCGCCACGGGGGATGTCATTCTTGCCCTTATTCCGTTACATAAAATGTTACCGTTACAGAATTGAGCCGGCTTGAAGTTCCTGGATATACCTACACTGACTGACTCCGGAACGCGGCTCACCTGAACGAGCTCATCTGGAGGCTCATCCAGTCGGGTACAAAAATATCAGGAACCCTGCCACCAGCAGGTCTTTAATTAGCACTATGTTGTGGTTTGTAACACAGGACAGTAGTATGCTAAGTGGTATCCTAATCATCACAGCTAGGTGGTACAAATTTACTAAGTGACAGGTCCCTCGTATGCGAAAGACCATTATTATTAGTAACACCGCTTTATCTATTTCTAATGTCAAGCAACAGTGTGTAAGCACTTTCGGATTGAATATTGAAGTCAGTGAAATTACTAGGTATTATGAGACTCGAGACACGTAAAAATCCTACATCGTTGAACTTTCTTCGAAATACATTACGCCTACCCAACGTAAGGGCAGGGAGATAATGATTCACCTATTCTTCAAACAACTTGATTATGCAACGCCATAAAAATGCCTGCACCCACCCAATTGTTTTCGAAGTGATTATCTTGTAAATGAGAGGTCTATAACAAAAATAACAAGTCACGAATGTAATTGTGTCATTTAAATAACTATGGTATAAGGATAAGTTGATAACCGCTAACAAGATGAGATAGGTTGGGAAATGAACGTACTGCCGCGGGCCGGGACGCGGCGATACATACACTAGACATCGTCCCCGGCTTCAGACACATTTATTAATTTTTTTACAATAATGTGTCAAAAATTAACCTTTTTTTTATTAGCTTGAATGACGAGACGAGCATCATGGCTCGCCCGATGGTAAGCGCTACGCCTGCTCATAAACAGAAGCAAGGCCACACAGAACTTTAAATAACAAAGCACTACATGACACTAGACTGCGTTCGTCACCCCGAGACATAAGGTGTTAAGACTCATAATGCCCAGTAATTTCGCTGGCTTCAAAGTCCTTCAAACCGGAACACAACAGTGCTTACACACTGTTGCTTGGCGGCAGAAATAGACAAAGCGGTGGTACCAACACAGCCGGCCTCTCGCATACGAGGGACCTTCCACCTTGTAAAACTGCCTTTAATAATTTAAATTATTTCAAATATCATAAAAGTGAATAACGATAGCGACACGACCCGAAGTCCGCTTTGTATGGAATTGTACAGGTACGTTTCGATGCATGCGACCGAGACAGGAGCTACTGCTTCCATGCAATTTCATACAAAGGAGACGCTTCGCCCGACTCGCTTTACGCTGTAAAATATTCGCATCGGTATTTCGCTGAAATGGGATAAATAAACCTAAAATCGATATGATTGATAGCGTACCTAAAAACATGACGAGAAATCACTGTCATTGATTTTTGTGTTTTATGTACTAACTGGCATTAAAACACATAAACTATTACATATAACATAAATACTAGACTACTGCCTCGGTGGCGCAGTTGTAATGCGTACGCGTTACGACTGAGGCTGACGCTGAGGTTTCGGGATCGATTCCTGGGTCGGGTAAAGTGATATTGGGTTTTCTATCATGAAATGCTTAGTATCAACCCGGAACCCTGGAATTGTGCCCAATATGACGATAAAATCGCCCCCTATCACATTATGGGACGGAGACACGCTCGGCGAAAGGTGGGTGTACTGGTTACACCTCTGCCTACCCCTTCGGGGATTACAGGTGTGAGTGCGTATGTACTTATGTACTAGACTATTGTTATTGGTTCGTATCGAAACAAAACTTACAGACTAACAAGATTTTTTCTAAATAATAACATAATACGGTCGGAGTACAGCTAGTTTCCCTTACAAATTATCGTTGCGTGCACGTGAGTAAGTGTTTCAGAGTAGACGAGTACTCAGAAGCAGATCAAGTTGGGCACAATACCCCGTTCTTATGGTAATTACACGGTTCCAGATAAGTGGGCCGATAACACACTTACGGAATGCTGCCTCAAAAACCGGGATGTGAACATTCATTTTTATGTTAAAAAATTAAATTAAACTGAGTGCCAGTATTCTGGCTCGAAAAATATGACAGGTGATACATTCGAAAAGAAAGGTGTATAAAATGAGTTGCAACGTACCTAAATAGAATAAAAGGTTGGACCCAAATTTGCCTCATAAATGAGTGTGTGTGCCACTAGAGTGATTTCTGTTGTCACGAACAATACGTATCCAGTCAACAGCCTCCATGGCGCAGTGGGCGAGTAGCCGGTTGCGAAGCGTGAGGCCGTGGGTTCGATTCCCGCACCGAGACAAATGTTTGTGTTACCCACAAATATTTGTTTCGGGTTTGGGTGTTGTGGGACCGCAAGTCTCTCGTAGTTCCTGATACCCACGATACAGGTTAACCTAGTGTGGGTGTGACTGTAAAAAAAAATAAAGTTTCATTTTACCAACACACAAAGTAAGCCTTTTTCTGGGATATCTTTAATGTCTTGTTTTAAAGAACTAACTTCGTCATAATAAATATGTACATATTAATCTAACATAATTTCCTATATGATAAGTTTATTTAAACTTTAAGGCTTGTTCTTTGCACTTCTCCCTCTTTCCTTCTTCACAAGTCCTTAGCGCTTTAGAATCTGATAACATGTTTGTTCGTGTATTGTAATCAAATAAATCATAATATGTACCTATGTTTACTGGAGGTATACTTAACATAAGAATAAAAGTTGCATCGAAATCCATTCAGCTCTTAAGTGATACCAGAACTACCTAATTAGCAGAAAGTCAGAAAATCTCTACTGATTTTTATATACATGTATAAACTATCAGTATTCTAACTACAAACCAGCTCTTTAAAATATATTCAACATTTAAACGCCTAACAAAACTCCTTCACTTAGCATAAAAGGCCTTTTACAATTTTACAAATAAACGATGTTTGTCGAACAAAAGTTGTGCTAGCAAAAAGAGCGCGAAGACAAACAGCTGAGCCGTTATTGCAAACTGTAAAGACCGGTCTTCTAAACCGGCAAACGTCCATAAAACCACCGCTAGTGATGTCCAGTCATTCTGATTCCATGTTAATCGTTTTATATTTGTCGCATTCAAAATGTAAGCTATAAATAACTATTTATACTGTAACTGCCTCGGTGGCGCAGTTGTAATGCGTGCGCGTTACAACTGAGGCTGACGCTGAGGTCGCGGGTTCAATCCCCGGGTCGGGTAAAAGTGATATTGGGTGTTTATATTACGAAAAGCTCAGTATCAGCCCGGAGTCTGGAATTTGTGCCCGGTATGTCGATAGGCTCGCCCCTATCACATCATGGTGACGGAGATACGCTCGGTGAAATGTGGGTGTACTGGTTACACCTCTGCCTACCCCTACGGGGATTACAGGCGTGAGTGCGTATGTATGTATGTAAATAATTATTTGTAATTAAAATCGTGTGCCAATATATTAAAGAAAATTATTGATTATTCGTTTGTTAATCAATGCGATTAATAAACGCCACAGTCAAACGAGTTGAATGGAGACAAAAAAACTGTTATCGACTCAAAAAATAAACAAACTTCTATTAATTTTGGACATAAATTCACTTGAGTTACCAGGTTGGTCTTTGGTGCAATCCTATTAATCTTGTTTGACGTGACGTACCGCACTATATCTGACTAGGATCTAAGTCTATAGCAATATTAAATTACTTTAGATATGACATAATTATTTACAGTTACAATACGAAAGGAATTATGGGTGCGTTGCCGACCTTAAAAGAAAGGGATAATTAAGGAATTGGGAAGGGAAAAGGGGTTTAGGCCCAAAGTTTTTGTGTGTCGCAAATATTTCGGGTTCGGGTCTCTGGGTTTTTTCACCCCAGAGGGGTTAACCAAAATCATTTTACCGTCATAACAATAACAGTGTTCGGATACGCGTTATTCGATTAATTACGTCAATTCGCGTTCGCATCACAAAACGATAATGCAGACATCACTAATCCCCGCCGAAAGTGTCGGCAAGTACCCCACAATAAAGCGAAACCGTACCCGACAACACTACAGATATTAAAAACATGGGCGTGGTTTAATTAGAAATTTAACCTGCTAATAAATTACAGATGCCCGCCGCCACCCAAGGTGTGGCAACACTCGACATATTTCCCTTGAGAAATAACCCCAGCTAGTGTTGCCAACATCACTCCGTTTACGTATTATTTTCGGAACTCATTCGTTTTAATATGCCACATTTCCAGTCGAAAATGAATCGTTAGCCATTAGTGTCTTAGTATACACACGCTTATTTTTAAAAACTAATTTAATTTCCTAATAAATGGTTTCCAAATTTATAACTCGTAATGGCCACCTATTATTTAAAATTAGATGAAGGAACTGCTAACCCTGTAAGAGATAATAAAAATAATGAAATGCTAACAATGTTTATAAAATAAACGGAGATTAATCTGTTGTTTATTATTTAAAGTCCTATGATGTAATTAGGTCACTTGTTTTATGAATTAATGACGTCTTTATACAAAGACAAACGATTTCGACTCTACAAAGGAAATGGATTTTCTAATTTGTAATTTGTGCCGTCGCCTTATTTTTTTTATAGCATAGACCGGTAAACTAGCAAATGGGTCACCTGATGGTAATCGATCTCCACCGGCCATGTACGCCCACAATACAAAAAAAAAATGGGCGCGTTGCCGACCTTAAAGGAAAGGGATAATAAGGGATTGGAAAGGGGAGGGGGATTTGGGCCTCCGGATATCTCACTCACCGTACGAAACGCAGCAGCAAGCTACTACTTTACGCCGGTTTTCTGTGAGACAGTGGTAACGACCCGGACGAGCCGGCTTATTCATGCTGTAGACAAAATTGTCTAAGCGTGGCTCTACCACTCGTTACATCACGATGTTTGAAGGTAAGTTTTAGTGTGCGCGACCCAGACAAGAGACCGCGACGACATCGACATATATTTGGGGTTGACGACCGAGGCAGTAGCGACCATTGTCGTACACTTCTTCATACAAAGCGGAAGTGTCTCTATTGCCTGACTCGCGTCACGCGTCGTAGTTCTGTCTGTCTTCAAAACGTACCTTAAAGCTTAAAATAAAATGTTGATAGTATTCGTATTTTAACATAGTGTTTACGCGAATATTACACATTGAAATAAAACTAGTTTATACGGATTTTATCGTGGTTTAATTTTTATTCCATAACATAACTTGCAAATACAGATATTATAAATTTTCGTTGGGCTTGTTATTTTTGGCCTTATTCGTACATTTATATATAATTTTTTTATATTGAAATTTGGTCGCAAAGCCTTTTGGTCATAATAAAAATGAATGTAAGACGTATTATAATAAAAAAATATGTACAAGCTTTAAAAAGTTAAAGACGACCACAGACTCGTATTCAGAATATACTGGACATAATTTCTCAATATAATATTAATTATAGAACTTAGACAGTCTCCGTGGCGCAGGAGGCGAGTAGCGGTCTGTGAAGCGAGAAGCCGCGAGTTCGATTCCCGCACCGACAAAGTGTTTGTGTGATCCACAAATATTTGTTACAGGTCTAGGTGTTTTCTCCCCAAAGGGGATGACGTATGTCAGCTGACTGGTCGTAATAACTAAAAGCCAAATCTTTCTGTGACATGTGTTAAAAGTATGTTCCGCCGACCCCACTGCTAGTGGGATAAGGGCAGGTGAACCTGTATTCTATGAATGAACATGATTTGCGTTACTAAAACAAGTTGAAGTCTGGTAGCCTGCAATTGTCTATTTTATAGAACTTAAATAGCAGTGATAGCTTAGCGGCAACTGGTATGGACTCTCGAGACCAAAGTCGCAGGTTCAAAACCAGACCCAGGAGCATACACCTCTGACTTTTCTAAGTTACGTGTGTATTGATTGTTAATTATCACTTGCTTTAACGGTGAAAGAAACATCGTGAGGAAACCTGCATACTTGAGAAATTCATCATAAGAATTTCGAAGGTATGTGAAGTCTGCCAACCCGCATTAGGCCAGCGTGGTGGACTAAGGCCTAACCCCTCTCATTCAGTAGAGAACGGGTGCCCAGCAGTGGGACATGTATAATACAGGGCTAGTATTATTATAGAACTTAAAACTTGAAGTCTTATAGAACATGACTTATCTCACACCATAACAATCTCACAGCTTTCCAAATGTACAAAACACACATTGATAGAAAACAACCGATTCCCATACTAGTATCCGGCTCGCGTACGTACTACGAATATTTAATTGTCATCGAATGTTGCGCTTTAAAGAAAACGGTTCCTAATTTACCATCAATTTATTTCCAAGCTATATAATGCGTATAGAAGCGGCGATAAATTGTTGCATTCGTTAGAGGCGCTTACCTTAATCATCTTCGACACACTTCACGGTGCAATTCGTGTGTTATCTCCATTTTTAGAACGGAATTAGTACGGATATTGGTTGGTGGTTGGAGAGTTCCGTAGAAACTACAGTAAAACCATTTCCACGTACTATGATCTTAGAAGAGCAGAGTTTGCGAGGATTGATAATTCCTATTAAATCTGGTATGGAAGGACTCGTGACTTCCAAATTAACGTAGTTACACTATTTATTAAATTTTGTTTTTATTAGCTAGAATGACGAGACGAGCAGGTCGCTCCCCTGATGGTAAGCGCCACGCCTGCTCATAAACAGAAGCTACGCTACACAGAACTTTAAATAAGAAAGCACTGCATGACACTGGACTGCGCTCGTCACCCCGAGACATAAAGTGCTAAGTTTCATAATGCCCAGTAATTTCACTGGCTTCAATGTCCTTTAAACCGGAACACAACAGTGTTTACTCACTGTTGCTGGGCGGCAACTCCATTTAGTGCTTTTACTCCTTCATTTATGGTAGATTGGATTGTAAGTTGACCACCAGCATCGTAGGCCCAAAGTCGACCTTATCTGCACTGGTGTACGTCTGCTGATTGACGGACGAGGCAATGACGAAACTTGATTCCATATTATATCACATGATAATAAATTTATTTTGCATGTTAAATATGCACATTATTAGTAGTCTAATTCCCCCTGCCCTTATCCCACTCGCAGTGGGGTCGGCGCAATATGTTTTTTTAAGACATGTTACAAAACGATTTGGGTTGTAGTTTTTACGAACGGCCGCCTGCCTGACGTCAAACCCTCTGGGGAGAAATATGCACATTATGAGTATTATGCTTAAATTTTTTTTTTTTTGTGTACTTTGATACCGTATTAAAAAAAAATCTGTGCAATTCACACGTGGTAGAAGTGAAACCTTCAAACATTTTGGTACACGTATAAAAAACACCACGGTTGTTGTGATGCATTTTCTCAAGCTTTGTACTACGCATGCGCGCACAACTGTATAATGCTTCCTATCTCATTTTCTCCCACGTTAATCTTATGAATTTATGTGTCTGTTTCTTTTTCGTTTCATCGATTTTCAAATCACAACGGTGCTAAAGAAGTTTTCACTTCCATAATCCATTATTTCATGATTAAGGTACATACAGAACCCTACAACTAAAACCCATTCACACACCGACCAATTATTTCAATATTTTTTGCGCAATAACAACAATTTCGTTACACGTAACGAAATCGCCAATCAAAACAAATTGCAGTTATTATTACAAATAACGGTTATAAATAACGTTTTTTCCTGTTCATTATGTTTTTCCGTAAAACGTAGTAAGTCTGCTATTTCAATTATTAACTTGTACATGTATATCGGCAACATAGAGTTTTTAAGCGTTACAGCCACGGCATAAAAAGTTTTGTCTTCAGCTTGATGAGCTGGCTCGACCAGGCTAAAAAATGGTCAAGGGCGAGTTGGACTAACACACAATTTCGTACCGCAACCCTATTTTTTTACATATTTTTTTGGAATATTTCTAGTAGGATATCCACCATAACATATATTCTGTGAAAAATTCAGCTGGCTACCTGTCACGATTCAAATGATAGAGGAGCCTTTTAATGATAAGATAGACTTGTTTTTTTATTACCTTAAATGACGACATCACTTGCCGAATGTTAAGACCCACGGCTGCCAAGAAACAGAAGCAACAACCCACAGAACTTCGAATTACAAAGCACTGCATAACACTGGACTGCGTTCGTCCCCCCGAGACATAAGTGTCTCAAAATGCTCAGTAATTTCAGTGGCTTCAATGTCCTTCAAACCGAACAATAATGTTTTTACACATCTGCGTGGCGGTACCAATCCAGACGGCCTCTATGTTAAGAAAAGGTGAGGAAGGGATATGTTCAAACAAGTCTTTACAGTATTCACCGTGATTCAGACAACAAAAAACGCTAAGCGCGGCAATGCCCTTGCGCAGTTGTAGCTGCTCTAAGGTCTTAGTAACGTCTGCATCATTCACATTCTAAAGTTATAAATAAAAGTAATAATAACATGTTTCTACCACTTCCGTGTAGTACATATAACGTTGTTTATCGTTGTAACACTAAATATACATAGTTGTATACGATTCGGAAGCGTACAATTGTTCTAGTATCGTATATTTACGAGAAGACAAACAAATAGAAACATAAATCGTGTGTCTATGTATATTTATGATCACTGCATGACGCATGAGTCCATGTAACAAAGAAAAATTACTCATGCCGCGCGCACTACGAGTGACATTAACAATAAAAATAAATTAACTACGCCTCCTTTAATGAGAACTAAACCAACAGCATTTGTAAATTATTTCCATTAGTGGATAAGGGCAAGGCTGCATACTCTACGGATGCTTTCCTCAACGTTCGTAATTCATTCGCCATTGCTGTTGCACCGACATTACTTATCAACTATTTCGTTTGCAATAATTTTCAATTTGTTGTATTTAAACTGCTATTAATACCAGATGCCTGCTATAGTTTTCGATGGATAATTGGTTATCCTTGTTTTTTCGTGTTCACGAGTCGGATAAGAAAAATGAAATGAGTATTTTATAAATAAATTGGTATCGTTGTTAAAATTGAATAAACTGTAAAACGTTCTTGGTGATAAATTTCAAAAAGAAATTATGGTCTGACAGTTATTTATAAATATATTAAAGAGGCTAATTTGATGTAACCAATTCTAGACTTGTTTTTTAGGATATGCAATAAATTCAAACTAATTTATTGCCACCTAATTGCATCCAATCTTAGCTAATTTTCAAATATATCATTTTGTATTTAAACAGTATCGAACAAAGATTCCATTAGAATCAAAATTGATTAAAGATTTTTCAACCAAGTCACGACTTGAAATGCTTATTTTTTATTATCTACATCTGGATAAATCACATTGACAATCAATTGATGTATGAACGCTAGTTGAATATAAAATACTAAAATATATTCAGATACCATTAGGTGAATCAAAAAGTATTAAAAATCCTTTAATTAATTCTTGACAGCTCCGTGGCGCAGCGGGCGAGTAGATGGCTGCGAAGCGAGAGGCCGTGGGTTCGATTCCCACACCGGGACAAATGTTTGTGTGAACCACAAATATTGGTCTCGGGTCTGGGTGTTGTGGGACCGCAAGTCCCTCGTAGTTCCTGATACCCGCGATACAGGTTTACCTAGTGTGTGGTCAGGACTATGTGTGTGACTGTTGGGTGTATTTATTTATTTATTTATTTAAATAAGGCCAAAACGTAAAAATTACATTGGATTCTAAGAAATAATTGAGTAGTATAGCTTCATTACGGAACTTTCTGACTAAGCAGACTTTGTATAAGTGCGATCAACGTATGTAAGAAAATAATTTAATTATTTTATAATCTTTGACTCAAAATTACTATTGATGGATATATCGATAAGTACCCTAATGGCCGTTCCCTATATTCTGTCTATCGACTGATTTTCTTACTATCATTAGTGATTTGACAGATCATCCATACAAAATGGGTCAAAATTTTAAGCCATAAGTTGATGCCTTAAATAAATAATCATTGGACCGAATAAAAAAACGCGACGTATTTTTACTACAAAAACAAACAAAAAGTTGAAGTAACAAATAAAAGCCATAAAAAACGATGCCGCCACGTTGCATCTCAGCCTCGCGTTTCAGTAGATTTTTGTATGACAAAAATCGTCAATTATTGGCGTGGAGTACAGCTTTAATTTAGCTGCATGGGTCCAAATGATTTGTAAATTTACTAGCTGTTGCCCGCGGCTCCGCCCGCGTGAACGCCTATTTCCAGGATTAAAGTAGCCTAGTGGGCGCCCCCGGTGAGAAACGCGCTTGACAAAAATACTAAAATGACTATTAAAAAAATAGGGGTTTATGGTAGAAGGGTGAAAATTTAGGGTTGTATGTATTTTTTAATGTTGTATCATAAAAAAATAAACACAAAAATTTTGTCTAAAAAATAAAGAATAAAAATTTGGGGTGGACCACCCTTAACATTTAGGGGGATGAAAAAGAGATGTTGGACGATTCTCAGATCTACCCGATATGCACACAAAATTTCATACAAATCGGTCCAACCGTTTCGGAGGAGTATGGGAACGAACATTGTGACACGAGAATTTTGTATATTAGAAGATTATTAAAGGAACCACTTGTATGGAGTGTAATTGAGCCACAAACATCATGAGCTCAAAGTGAACCTCACATACGTGTGTTGCACTCTGCTGATTGACGGATGAGGCAATGGCGACACTTGGTTCCCGTTGCGGGTTGTGGGGGTCTAACGGCGCGTCGCCCCACTTAATATCAAAACCATCGTCAAATCATGATGGAAAAGCGAACCTTGACAACGCCGGGATAAAGCCAGGAAGACTGAAAGTTAGATCAGAATCAAATTAAACTTTATACAGGTTTATTCTAGTATTCTGCAATAAATGTTAAAAAAAAGTTATTTAAAAGATAAAATAAAATTTCTTAATATTCGACTATTCTAACACTCTAAAGCACCCCCAAGTCAATCCCACTGGGCAGAAAACCCCCAGACGCGGAACATATAATTGTGGATCAGACAAATACATGTTCGAACCCGCGGCCTTTCGCTTCACATAAAGCAGCATAAAAGCTGATCATCAAAATAAATTAATAAATATGCAATATCCCTAAAGTGCAAGTACAGAATATAATATACAAAATGGCATTATGATTCACGGTGACTAAGTCGTGTGTCAAGACTTGCAATATATTCCTTTATCCATCGACACCTACGAGAACCAGTTGGTGTTGTATGAAATATTCATGGCAAATACATAATTGATATTTATAATCACTTTAATGGACACGAGCGGTCGATATACATGTTTTTTCCTAGCGATTAGTGTCGCGATATTCCATTTCCTATTATGATTCATATCGGCATGTTAGGTGTTTCAACTATTCATTAAATAGTACTTGTTTAGAAAAAACAAGTATGTACTACATTATTTGTGTTAAACTTGGACATGCGGTAGGATAACTAGTTATAGACAATAAAAACTAATGGAGGATACCAATGGACATTGAATTAAGAGATATGGAATGGATTTGCAGTTTGCTCATAAATTATTATGCTTTAACTAAAACTAAAAAACTTATAGTAGAAAAAACAAAGATAGCTCAGCGGGAAGTACGAATTGCCGAGACGAAAGTCTCAGGTTCAAAATCAGCCCCAAGAGCTTATGACTCGGGGTGATGAGCGCAGATAGTGCTTTGCAATTTTAGGTTCTGTATGATGTTTTGTATGTTTATGGGCAGGCGTGGCGCTTACCATCAGACGCATGACCTGCTTGGTTCGTTAATCAAGCTAAAAAAGGCCATGCTGTAGCTGTTATAAGTGACGTGTGTGTATTAATTGTGAATTATCGCTTACTTTAACAATGAAGAAAACATCGTGAGGAAACTTGCATATCTCAAAATGTTAACATTAGAATTTCGAAGATATGTAAAGCTTGCTAACCCGAAGACACCGCGTGGAGGTTTCCTGTATTCGCAACCCATGGTAGACTAGGGCCTAGTCTACCTTATTAGAGTAGACCTGTGCCCAGCAGTGGAGCAAAATAATACAGGGCTGATATTTGGGCAGGGCGAATTTAATTATTTTATTATTAACGTGTAAAAGACTGTTGAAACTTCCACGCGAAATAACTTTAAAATAACTCGAATTTTTCCAAACTCAATGAGTTCAATAGAATCCAACTCCTCGCAGAAATACAGACACCATTACCTAATTAGACTCCGTACTATACAAAACCAGTGCACTCTGATTTACACTCAATTGCTACATAAATGGTACCAATTTATTTCCTCGATACATATTGATAGCCACATAAAATATTATCTGAGCATATGAAGTCAGGAACCAGCTTCCATTTCCATATTGAGAGGCAAAAAGATACCGTCGCGTAGCGGCTTTATCGATTCTCATAAATTAGTTGACCCATCCATATAAACGTTGCAAGCTTCGATGACATGTGAAACTACAAAAACTTGAAGGAAAATCTCATTCAGCGGTCGTTAAGTACATCATTGAAAGATGTCTGGCTATAACATAAAATTGCAAATAGGCTCTGAACTATGGGGCTTCTAACGGCTTTTAGCAACACTTATTAACATGAAGCACTTTATAACACTGGTGATCTGAAATTATTATCTGTACGCCAAAATAAATAAATAACATAATTGTTCAAATCAATTTATATGAAGAAAGTTTATTGCATGATATAGGTCAGAATATGTCAGAAAACTCTGGTTTACGTGATCCCGTCATTTAGTTCTGTAATTATTTTATATATATGTTAGTTTGTAAGGCCTAAAGTTGGTCTATCTATTGGCCAAAATTTGCCTGAAAATAAATAGTATTAATAATATTAAATATGTTCATTTTTTAAGTTAACTGTGTAAGGATAATATCTCGCTTCTGTTTTTTTTTATTTAACCATTTTTATTAGGCTTTCTATATGTTTATCTTCACGGCCCAAAAAAGGCCACCAGGTTTTTTGTTATATACTATATAACCTCGCATAACTCCGCCAAATGTGAACCGTTTCGGATGATTCTTTTCATTCCAAAGAGTATAGCTCAAATATAGTCCTATTTTAATTTCTAGAAGTTCCACCTCTAAGCGGGTGAAATCGCGGATGAAGGATTCAAACTTCATCATTTATTCTCCAGTTTATACAATTCATTCACTAATAATAGTTAAATAAAATATTTTTAACAAAAATATAACAAACTCAAAATTATTATTACATACTCATTTATACTGTAATAGAATTCTCATCTAAATGGGCCTAAGACACGATTATCTTGTCGTGGGTATTAAAAACTATGTAATGCTTTATGTCTTCCAAAACTTAGGCTTAAACAAGTACTTGTGAATCACATAAATATTTGTCCCTGTGAGTTCCACAGCTGTATATTATAATATATGATTTATGGGATAGCAAGGGACTAACTGCCTCCACATAATATCGCACCTTTAAAGACAAACCGTTACTAATCGAAATTTTTCAATAATTGAGTTACTAATGCCATTTTTTCAAAATTACGTAAACTATACGATGAATTTTACACTTTCATAAAAATTCCACTTTTAGAGGTAGATGGCGCTAATTTTGACCGTTACAAAACTAAATAAGATTTGCTGGCTAAATGCAATATCGTGTTTATACTTGTTGTTGTTTAATTCGTTTAGTAACAGTTTGTCTTTAAAGGTGCGTTATATCATAGGGTCCTCGTGCATTTCGGAAATTACCAGGGTATATCCAGTTACTCTGCAGCAAGCATATGGTGCGTTATATGGTTACTAATGCCAGTCATCTTTTTTTAAATTTATATTCAACATTCGTAAGAAGATATGACTTATCATATTCTAAAATGTGTGACAGCATAGAAAACAATGAATTACGAAGTACCTACAAACCGACCATAGCATCAGCTTCTGGCATTGTTTACATATCAAGCATAAAGAAACACGAACATGGAAAACGTATCTACTGCCGTCCAACTAACATAATAATAATACTAGCCCTGTTTTATATACGTCCCACTGCTGGGCACGGGCCTCCTCTAGTGAATGAGAGGGGTTAGGCCTTGGTCCACCACGCTGGCCTAATGCAGGTTGCCAGACTTCACATACCTTCGAAATTCTTATGAAGAACTTCTCAGGTATGTAGGTTTCCTCACGATGATTCCTTCACCGTTAAAGCAAGTGATAATTAACAATTAATACACACATAACTTAGAAAAGTCAGAGGTGTATGCACTTAGGGCTGGTTTCGAACCTACGACTTTCGTCTCGACAGTCCATACTACTCCCCGCTGAGCTATCACTGCTAGAAAAAATAAATTATGACATTATTTTAAATAAGTATAATACAATAATAATATATAAAGCATCCATAAATGGCATAAATGGCGCAGTAAGCGAGTAACCGGTTGTGAAGCGAGAGGCCGAGTGTTTGATTCCCGCACCGAGACAAAAATGTTAGTGTGATCCACAAATAGACCGAGCTAGAGTGTACCACAACACCCAGACCCGAAACGAATATTTGTACCTTTGTAATAGATTACGGTTACGAGCTTTTGTTCGCGAATATCCTTTCGGGGGAAAAAAACAGTTGCTGTTTGTAATACTGCTTCCCAACTAACATATCTTACTATTATTAAAAATACTTACTATTACTACGGGATTTGAAATTTTGGATTTGTGAATTTGTGGATTGGGATGTTTGTTATTTAATTACGACATTAAGGTCGAATGAATTTGGATGGCTACATTTTTCCCCGTAAGGACATCGCGAACAAGAGTTCGTCGTAACCGTAATCAATTACAAAGGTACAAATATTCGTTTCGGGTCTGGGTGTTGTGGGACCGCAGGTCCCTCGTAGATCCTGATACCCACGATACAGGTTAACCTAGTGTGGGGTCAGGACAATGTCTGTGGGTGTTGGGTGTATTTATTTATTTTACTGTAATGTTTTATATTGAGATAGCACACAACAATAATAAAATTTACCTGACAATAGAGCAGAACAAGAATGATGGCACAATCAAAAGCCGATACTGGCGTGTGGGACAAGCACATTGAGCGAAGCATGACTTTTTGCATCATCATTTCACGGAACATCCCATCTGCGCGCATTACAGAGTCAATCAACAGTTTCCTAGAATTTTAAAGGTTTACGTGCCAACCGGTCAATTGTGCATATAGTTTATTTCTTCGTATAAATAGGATTCGATGGTACTTCGTTGTGCAGAATATTTTTTTTATGGCATAGGCCGGCAAACGAGCAAGTGGGTCACCTGATGGTAAGTGATCTCCACCGCCCATGTACACCCACAATACCAAAAGAATCATGGGTGCGTTGCCGACCTTAAAGGAAAGGGATAATTAAGGAATTGGGAAGGGGAGGGGGTTTGGACCTCCGGATATTTCTCTCACCGTACGAAACGCAGCAGCAAGCTGCTACTTTACGCCGGTTTTCTGTGAGACAGTGGTAATGACCCGGACGAGCCGGCCCATACATGCTATAGACCAAAGTGTCTACAGCGTGGCTCTACCACTTATAATTTTCATTATAAACACAAAATTATGAATTAATATTTTTATTAAAAAAGTATCCGTTATCATTAAAACATTTTCGATCAATGAGGCTCTATTAACAATTATATACTCTCCTTCCCTATCCTTATCTCACTTGCAGTGGGATTGGCGTAACGTGTTTTTTTAACATATGTTGCAGAAAGACTTGGCTTGTAGTTTTACGATCAGCCGCCTGCCTGACGTGTTGACGTCAAGGGGGTTGCCTTCTGGGGCAAAACACCCAGACCCAAAACAAATATTTGTGGATCACAAACATTTGCTTCGGTGTGGGAATCAAACCCGCAGCCTCTCACATCAGAGCCGTCTACGCGCCCACTGCGCCTGGTTACACCTCTGCCTACCCCTTCGGCGATTACAGGCGTGAACGCATATGTATATTTATTTATTTATTTTAGGATTACCAGAAGACGATACACTACAGTAATATAAAAACATACGCAAACAAAAAAATATATAGTGTTCTCCCATAAACAGGCAACCACAACTTACAATGGGTAACTAGCGCCATAAGAGTAGCAGTTTTTTTAAGTCAAATTAAATAACTTGAAATTAAGTTAAATTAAAATAAATAAATTGGTAATTAAACATGCGTAAGCCTTAACTAAATGTTTTTAGTACTTAACATGAGATCATCAATAGTTGAGTAATACTACACAATGAAAAAAAAAGACAAAACATTATGCATAAGTTAAAATAGAATGCACCTGCGTTATATAAGAAATTAAAACAAGTGAGTACATGTAATTTATAAAACTTAATTTCATATTTACCCATATTGTTAACTGTTAAGAAAAGCGTTCTTCATCGTTTGATCATTAAACATTAATTTGTACATTTGGTAGATGAGCGGCAAACCCTCTCATTAGAGGCCATCTTGATTTCAATCGGGAGGTAAGGAGGTCTTCATTTTGAATATTCTTCTGCAATTAACCACGTGATTAAGTTTGAGGCACACCAAGATATTAAAATGCTGATAAACCCATTTAAGCTAAGTGTTATTTTAATTCTTTTATTGACATTTATATTTAATGTGTTTTAACATATTTATCATATAACGTGGATTTTAATTGGTTTTTAATTTTAAAGTGTAACTAAATTAAAATTATTAATGATACAGAAGCGAAATATATATACCGTGTTAAAATCCCTTACGTAGTTTAGAAAAACTATGCAGACAAACATACAGACGCAAATAGATTTTGTACTATACTGTTTAGATATAATCATAAAAGTATAATGTAGTATGTATATTTCCACACGACAGCTCTATTGCGTCACAGTCTCTCCCGTGACCACGAAGGCTGAAAAACTTTCGAAACGTCGGGACTAAATTAAAAATTAAACCGCGATAAAATCCGTATAAACTAGTTTTATTTCAATGTGTAATATTCGCGTAAACATAAGAAATCACTAAACACTTTTGCACTGAACAAACATAGAGTAAAAAAAAGTAACAGGTATAAACGTGTATCCACGTATAATATAGTACTATTATTATACTCAAATGAGTAAGAATACAGTATTTACCTCTTCTTAAATTAAATGCACAAGCGTGTTCTAAGCCATGAAGATCATTTCTCTAAGTACACACAAAGCACGTCAAAATTTTTCTTAATATCCAGTTCATAATAGTCTGAAAGCAATTACTTCAATTTTCTTTCCATAACAGATGTTTTGTTTGTAAATGTATGTATGTCTAAACCTTCAAGGTTTAATGAACAGTCAAATTTTCAATCAATTAGGAAGTTTGCTACCAAGATAAATCGACAAGATAAAAAAATAAAATAAATATATATAATATATCTCATTCTTTTTAAATAAAATAATCTATCTAATAATCTCGACATGTAGGTATATTTTGATGAGTATATCTGATTCTTAGACCAGAACGTAATTCCTATGTTTTCAAATATAAATAAATCTGCCCCGCATGTGTCCAGACTCCAGTGTGCCCGCGCCTTTGCGAGTTCGTATTCGCCGAAAGGCCGCGGCCCCTTTGATCACAGATAGCGGCTCCTCTGAAGTCCGGCCTACGCAGGGTTGCCACTCGTTTCCACGGCATTTTCCAAACGCAGGAAATTGTCGTGAGAAAACACGTAACACATCATTGTTTCTTATTAGAACTTAGAAGGTTATTGGGTAATTGAAGGGATCAAGGAAAAACGGTACGCTGTATAAGGCCTTACACCTTATACGCCTAATACGCTATGCCATATTATTATACGCTTATAAGCTCACTTGACTTTAAAGAATAAAGGTAGACAGCTGCCTTTTTGGGTCTAAGGAAGTTTATATTTCCGTAATGGCTAATTTATTATATTTATTTTAAATTACGTTCAATCGGGTTCCTGAGGTTTCAAGCGCAATTGTCGGAGTCAAACAACGCAAAGTTCTTTAAAATAAGCAATATGTTGTTATTTACAAGCGATGAAAGCTAAAGCTGGTGTAACTACATGTCATATTTTTCATCCTTCTGGTATAATTTGTAAGTATAAAGGTTGTCTGGAACAAATCGCAGTTAGCGATAAGACCGCCATTTGTAATTCGCTATAATTTTTAAGGTTCTTTTGTTTTTCATCTCCTTTTTTTAAGATAAATAAATAATAATAAATAAATAAATACACCCAACAGTCACACACATAGTCCCGACCCCACACTAGGTTAACCTGTATCGTGGGTATCAGGAACTACGAGGGACTTGCGGTCCCACAACACCCAGACCCGAAACAAATATTTGTGGATTAGACAAACATTTGTCTCGGTGTGGGAATCGAACCCACGGCCTCACGCTTCGCAGCCGGCTACTCGCCCACTGCGCCACGGAGGCTGTACCTACAATAAAGAGTTCATAAATAAATAAATTTATTCATCCGATTGTTTAGAGATAAAAACCGATAAGAACGTCTCTATTATCTTTTTAGGCTGTTAATGAGCATGTAGATCACCAGAAGGCCAATTCTCGTAATTTTCAATGTTCAAAATATCATTCCGATCTAATCTCAGCGTCAAGAAAGTTGCAAATGGCATTCTCTTAAACCAATAATCAATGTCAAATGCACTTAGCATTAGCAGTAGCATTATACCGTTTTGGCTTCAGTCAACTTTTATTCTACATTCAATCTCATGACGATCTATGTTCACATTTGACGTTGATTATTGCTTTAAGAGAATGCCATTTGCAACTTTCTTGACGCTGAGATTAGATCGGAATGATATTTTGAACATTTAAAATTACGAGAATTGGCCTACAGATAATAGACGATCTGTGCCCATAAACACTCAAAATTCCAAAAGAATAATGGATGTGATTCCGAACTTTAGTAAAAGGAATGGAGTTTAGGAAGAGGAGAGGGTATTTATGCCTCCAAAAATCTCACTTGCGTACCACTGGTTTGTCTATTTCTGTAGCCCAGCAGCAGTGTTTAAGTACTGTTGTGTTTCGGTTTATAGGACATTGAAGCCAGTGAAATAATTGGGCAGTATGAGACTAAACATGTCATATATGATAATGAACTCAGACCAGTGCCATGTAGTGATTTGTAATACAAAGTTCTGTGTGATATTGTCTGATTATGACATTGCCATATGCCATTCAGACATTTTTTTTTATAGCAATGTCCGACAACGGAGCAAGAAAATGGTAAGTGATCTCAACCGCCAATGTATTCCCAATACTAGAAAAATCATGGGCGCGTTGCCGACTTTAACGGAAAGGATTAATCTTGATTAATCCCTTGAGATTGGGAAGGGGAAGGGGATTTGGGCCTCCAAATATCTCATTGACCGTACGAAATGCAGCAGCAAGCCGCTACTGAGGTAGTGGTAACGACCCGACCGACCCGCCCCATTCGTGCTGTAGACAAAATTGTCTACAGCGTGGCTCTACGACTAAATATTTTGTTGAAACATTTAATCTTATAAATTTCGTCACAAGTAATTGTGGTCAGATGTGTTGTTGCCCACGTGTCAAGTAACTCCATTGACAGTTTCATTCACAAAATGTAATTTATTTTTACATTTAGCAGCCCTCGACTCGTGCACACTATTTACCGTCCGGCCATGTTAATGTGTGTACACTCTGCCTAAAACATCGTTATAGATATAACGGTGTTGTGTCGTTGACATCTGAGGGCATGTGTGGACGGTACACGTTTGTGGGCATGTTGATTTCGACCGATGAAAATTTGCCTTTGGTCGCCGTGTTTTTCAATGTAGGGGAAATTCATATCCCCGGGCGATGGAGCGAGCAAGCAAAAACATTAAAAGTTTTCGATTTTAGTTTTTTTTTATTAGCTTGAGTGATAAAACGAGCAGGTTGCTCGCCTGATGGCCTGCCCAAAAACAGAAGCAACACCCCACAGCACTTTGAATTACAAAGCACTGCATGGCATTGGATTGCGCTCGTCACCCCGAGACAAGATGTTAAGTCTCATAATGCCAAGTAATTTCACTGGCTTGAATGTCCTTCAAACCGGAACACAACAGTGCTTACACACTGCTGCTCGGCGGCAAAAATAGACAAAGCGGTGGTACCAACCCAGCCACCTCTCGCATACGAGGGATTTACCACCTTGCAAGTTAGACTATGTTAAGTTATTATGTCGTTTTTTTAGTGGTAGAGCCACGCTGTGCACTAAACCGTCTACAGCATTGCTCAACCTGGTTTTTACGACTCTCACCGAAAACCAACAAGAAGTAGCTCTGGATGCGAACCAAATCCAACAAAGCTAAAAACTAAGATCATTTACAAAGTTAATTATTTATTAATCCCCTCATTTGTCAATAGCAATATACTAAGGCTGAGAACCGTGAGTTCCTGGATTCAATTTCCAGGTCCGGCAATCACAGTTTATGTTTGAGTTTTCTATTCGAAAAATCACACATGATATGCCCGGAATTAGAATTTATGCCCTATAGCTCGTTCCCTATCACATTATGGAACGGAATTAAGCTCGGTGAAACGTGGGTGCAGCACCAGTTGCCTCCCTTTTTTGGGGATGTGAGCTTATGTATGTTTATTATTCATTTTGTACGCATAGTCTAAAATCCAAATAATTGCAATACAGTTTCTTAGAACAATTTGGCCATCTATTTATCCCATTAATTTTTTTTGTGCTTCGTACCTACAGCGATGAGTCCAACAAACAGATCTACAAATAGACAAAGATACGAAACGAAATTTAAAATCATTAAAATGGTAATAAAATAAATATGGCCGTTTTAATGACTGCTCCGTAAAATTATATTCTTTCCTAGTAATAAATATGTCAAGGATTAGGTTCAGAAAATTAGAAATAAAAGATCATTGTCCCAGTTGTAAACATATACGATATAGTGGATTTAGTCAATTTTATTAGATTTTCAAGCCCATATTTTAATTAGCTAATCCGACGGTACGAATGAACTAAGACATAATAAAATAAATACACCCAACTGTCACACACATAGTCCCGACCCCTCACTAGATTAACCTGTATCGTGGGTATCAGGAACTACGAGGGACTTGGTCCCACAACACCCAAACCCGAAACAATATTTTTGGATCAAAGAACAAATTTTCTCGGTGTGGGAATCGAACTCACAGCCTCTAGCTTCGCACAACCGCCTACTCGCCGACTGCGCCAGAATTATGCCGGCCGTAAGTTACTTAGGATATACAATGGCTGACACAGGACGCGACTCGCCGACAGTCTTAGATACAACGCAATTCCAGTACTACCATTAATTTCAATTAAATTTTATTTCTGCCGCCAAGCAGCCATGTGTAATCACTGCTGTGTTTCGTTTTGAAGGACATTGAAGCTGGTGAAACTACTGGGTATTATGAGACTTAACATCTTATGTACAGTGACATACAGTGCTTTGTAATTCAAGTTTCTGTGTGGTGTTGTAACTGTTTATGGCCAGGCGTAGGACTTGCTATCAGGAGAACGACCTTCTCGTTTCGTCATTCAAGCTAATAAAAACACTACTTCTACGTTATTGTGCTTTAATAAGCACAACAATTTTTACGCATGGGTCGGCATATGAGCAAGTGTGTCACCTTTCCAACAATCGTGTCTTTGAAATCGTAATTCCACTGACGTTATTGTTTCCAATAATCCGACCTAAAAGCTGGTGGAGCAAATAAAAATATCCGAAATGACAAACCTGTGCATTCGTAAACGCCATAATCACCAACAAAAATCAATGGGATTTATTGCCTCATTTATCTCAAAACATACTCTTTACAATGTACGCTAATTTAACGTGTATACTTAAATCAGTTATTTACGAAACCGCAAAGTTAAATCGATAAAGATTTAATCGATCAAAGTATAAGCCGAACGGAATCGCTCGTCCGCGGTATTCCCAATAAATACGAGTAGCCTCAATTTGTCGACCGTAAAGTTCCTCAAGTTGCAATTTGTCAACGTCGGATTGCAGCGATTCGATGCATCGGAATGAAACGGACGAGATCCTTATCGCGACTCTTTGTATCGATGCTGACAATTATTCGATTGTCGATTGTGTAGTTGATTCGTTACACGAGCATGCCGGCTGAATCGTAAATCGAGGAAGCCATACGAATGCGCGGAATATCATTTTGTTTATTCACAATTGAATATTGATAACCGGCTGTGCATCGGAATACAGATGTAATATCAGGATTACGATCGGACGGGCGCGCGGTTTGTTGCAGTATGGCCATGCATTAAAACATCCTTATGCGCTCGACATTTACATCACTATGCTACGTAATATCACGTAATTATTTTATCATAAAACCTACATAATACAATCATTTATATATTCTCGCATTCTTTGTCTTTTACATGTGGCCAGTCTCGATTAACATAAAACATTTATTTGCGATTTTATCTAGAAAACGGCACGAACAAACAACATTTTATACCAATGATATGCCATTCCATTTTGAATGTTCCTGACTTTAAATCCTACTTGTAACTTCGTACTCCGTCACCTTTTAATCTCTAAAAACAATAATGGTATTGCTGCCTTTAGCAGTCGTGAAGAACATTTGGCTAGTGAAGTTATTTTGCGCGTATTTTACATTCAATCATGTATTGTAAAGGCTTGCGCTAGATCACGACGTCTGACGGATTAGATGCCGCGACCGACGGTGTTCTTCCCCGTACAATAATTTGAAAACGAAACATCGTCAACTTCTAAACACGTCGTATTATTATTATATTAAAAGTAATATATCACCAGATGACACCACATTTAGTAATATTTCCCTGTTCTTTACCCACACTACTAGAGTGTAACTTTTATAAAGTGGCGATGGCAAGTTATGTAATTACTTTTTTTTTTGTTTAAATGGCTTCGCATTTCCATGCATATAACCAATGAGTAGTATTTATTATATTTTCAAGTATTCCCAATAACGATGAAACACCGGTGTGACCGATTTCAAAGTCTTGTTGGAGTTTTGGTGTCAATTCCTTTCAGTTCAATACTTCATAGACGATTTTCTCCAAGCGGATCGAAACACCAAGATCGATCAAATCACCTAAATTCACCAATCTCAATGATTCCATACTTTGTTCATCACAGTAAATTTTTATTGTACAAACCCACACCACTATTTTACAAATTAATTAATTAAAATAGGAGATCCACCGTACTGTCAAAATTCCAGCCAAAACACAATTATAGAATATGACAGCTCCGTGGCGCAGCGGGCGAGTAGTCGGCTGCGAAGCGAGAGGCCGTGGGTTCGATTCCCACACCGAGACAAATGTTTGTGTGAACCACAAATATTGGTCTCGGGTCTGGGTGTTGTGGGACCGCAAGTCCCTCGTAGTTCCTGATACCCACGACACAGGTTTACCTAGTGTGGGGTCAGGACTATGTGTGTGACTGTTGGGTGTATTATTATTATTATTATTATTATCAGTTAAATCATAAAATCTACCAATGAACGTTTAACAACTGCGCTACTGATCTCATCTAATACACACTGACTCACGACTGTAATCCCGGAAGGGGTAGGTTACTTAAATTACAACTGCGCCACCGAGGCAGTCGTGGGCATGATTATAAACGTGTAAAACGTCATACAAACGTCATGCACGGCATGCCATTGTAGTAGTAACTATAGGCGTGCATATGGTACGGATAATGTGTGTTAGGCTGCATTTCTGCTATACTTCTTCTTCCTACTAATATAATAGATTTAAAAGTTTGATTGTTTGTGTGTTTGTGAATTTGAGCTGATGCAAACGTGACACCTCCAAATAAACATTAATATCTATGCACTCCTCACATTCTATGTTATTATCTCACAATATTCAAGCTCTCTATTTTCATAACAAAATAGAAGGAATTCCGAGACGTTGACAATATTAAAATGTTATTTATACATCAAAGAGTTGGGAACAGTGGGCTGCAGTTTCGCGCGGCCTCCACATACGTTTGTACGATTAAATTATCTCAAACGAGGCCCACTTCAAAGGGCCACTCGAGTGGACACCGCGGAAGTCGCTTATTTGTACCTATCACAACACTGACTGATGAAAACGAGCAACAATAAATGGACATATTTAAGTATACTCATAGGCAGTATAGCGGTATTGAGAAGAAAAAGAGAGTGGTAGAGCCCCGCTGTAGATAGTTTTGTCTACAGTATGAATGGGCCGGCTCGACCTTGTCGGTACTACTGTATCTCAGAAAACCTACGTAAATTAGTAACTGCTGCGTTTCGCACGGTGAGTGAGATATCCGGAGGCTTAAATCCCTTTCCCCTTCCCAATCCCTTAATTATTTCTTTCCTTTGAGGTTGGCATTGTCGGCGTACATAGACAGTGGAGATTACTTATCAGGATGTGTCACCTGTGCTCGTTTGCGGGCAATAAAATCTTTTCGGTGGAATTTTACCGAACTCCTTACATCTTCACTAGGTGGTAGGTGTCTCTGGGCAGGTAGTACCGCTTTATCTATTTCCAACACCTAGCAACAGTGTGTAAGCAGTGTTGTGTTTCGGTTTGAAGGACATTGAATCCAGTGCAAATACTGGACATTATGAGACTTAACATTTTATATCTCGTAATGATGAACGCAGTACAATGTCATGCATTACTTTGTAATTCAAAGTTCTGAGTGATTTTGTTTATGAGTTATTCAGGTGAGCTGATGTTGGAAGGTTAAACTCCTTGTTACTTAGGCGTGAGGAGATAATTCTTAAAGTACCGTATAGACCGCTAGTTTTTCTTCTTTCAAATTAATTCGGTGATTGCGTCCGGGAGTCTTAATTTTATGCTACTGAACACTAATGAACACAAAAAAATAATAAATAAAAAATAAGTTATAACAAAAGGTTTCTTTCGAGTCGGTACAATTTAATTTGACCGGTAGCTGCACCAGCACCGACTCCAAAGAAACCTATAAAAATTGTTATTTTAGACTTTTCAGTGTTATATCGTATGAGTAACATGTCGATATTCGACTTGCTACTTTGGATAACATTAAATGATAGTTAGCTGATACGAATGAAGACGTTACTAGGTGCGAAAAAATATAATAATGTGATCGGTCTTGTCGATCGCAATAAACGAGTACATTTTAAAGTGTCTAGATATTAATAAAACCTGGTACAGAAACACTCATTGTCAGGTGTATGTCACGAGAGGCCTGGGCGGCGGACACGTGGAGGTCCGTCGTCCGACAGTTGATGCCTCGAGGTGATGCGCGCGGTGTTCCCGCGCGAACCTCGTCTGAGTGGAGCAGTGGTGGGTGGATAACTCCCCCGTCACCCACCGACCGGAGAGGCCCTCTATAAGGGCCGGCGCCGCCGGGGCCGCGGAAGAGTACAAAAGCGTCCCCGCAGCCCTGATCGAACAAGTGCACCCGGAGGAACATCGGTGGGTTTTAGTCCGTGGGAGTCCAACATAACCGCCCCGGCCGACCATGCGGCCGAGGGGTACCCATAAAGGGTTTTCAACGTAAAAAAAAAGGTGTATGTCACGACCCTTAAATATGACCACACCCTTCTGTAACACATTGTATAAACGCTTTATAAATTGTGCATAGAGACTGCTACCAAGCGTTCAGATGTCCATCTCATAACAACAAGTAATAGCTAACAATGCTAACTAGGCAACAGATAGGCGAAAATCTGATAATTCCAACCTCAATGCTTACAACCGTTGATGTCTACGCATAACGGGACACTATATCGCTTGTTAATTCCAGTGAAATGCATTAAAAATAGCGGAATACACGTTTATCTCGAGGAGACATCAAAGATGAACAAATTTAGCATTTATGTTGAAATGTAAGAATGTTTTGGAAGATGCAGCAGCGAGTGTCAGCGAGTCTAGGACAGAAATGGAAGTAAATTTTTATGTGTGTAATATTTAAATAAAAAACAGTACGTAAATTGACCGGGTTAGTACTACTGTCTCAGAAACTGACGTTAAATAGCAACTTGCCGTTGTGTTTCTTACGGGGAGTGGGATTTCTGGAGGCCCAAATCACCCACCCACCCCACCCACTTTTTAATATCATAGGCCGGTAAACGAGCAAGTGGGTCACCTGATGGTAAGTGATCTCCACCACCCATGTACGCCCATAATACTAAAAGGATCATGGGTGCGTTGCCGACCTTAAAGGAAAGGGATAATTAAGGGATTGGGAAGGGGAGGGGGATTTGGGCCTACGGATATCTCACTCACCGTACGAAACGCAGCAGCAAGCTCCTACTTTACGGCGGTTTCCTGTGAGACAGTGGTAACGATCCGGATGAGCCGGCCCATTCATGCTGTAGACAAAACTGTCTACAGCGTGGCTCTACCACTTGCTCGTTTGCCGGATTTTGCTATAAAAAATGTGTTCAACATTCTTGCATTCAAATTCCAGGTAGACCAGTCCTTGGTGCGAGTATATCGCCACGCTTTATCAACAATGTAAGATCTGCAAAAACACAACTTTTGAGCAAAGCAGGCTATAGTTAAAAAGTGGAATTAAAATTTTATTTTACGCGATATGAAGTTCAAGTTGCCATGTTGAAGTGGCAGTGAGCAGGCCACATAGCTCGCAAAACTGATAGCCGAAGGGGCAGAAAAGTTCTCGAATGGAGGCCACGTACGGGCAAGCGCAACAGAGGACGTCCACCTACAAGATGGACCGAAGACCTGACAAGGGTTCCAGGAAGCCGATGGATGTAGGCCGCTTCCAACAGGTCGGCCTGCAAGGCATTAGGGGAGGCCTATGTTCAGCAGTGGACGTCTTGTGGCTGATGATGAGATGAAGCGATATGATAATGAATTTTGAAATCAGTGTCATTTATTCTATTGCCATCTTAGAATAACTACTTAAAGAAACTAAGTTCATCATACTAGTAACTACTCGTACTCACCATATTATGTTTATAATCCTCACTTATAAATCAATGTATGAAACACATTTTGCCCATCTACAAATTACCAAATTTTTTGGAAAATATATTTTAGTTGACATTTCTTTTACGTTTGTTTACTTGCAACGTCACGACATTAGCGAATTTCTAGCTTACGATTGGGAGTATGCTATGTTTGGACATCTACTTTCTGTAAATAGTTATTCTAAGATTGTTATTCAATTAATGTAATAGATTTACAAAAATAATTGAAAACGCATAGAGATACAGTTTTTTTTATTTATTAAATATTTCTTATTTCAATTTTCTACACATATATCCCACAAAGCCGTCTGGACGGATTGACTGCGGGTCATCGAATCTCAGATACATGACACACAAGATAAAGTACCATTGTTAGTTTACATTATGTAGGTACCTACATATTTTCCATATAATGATTTAACATAACATATCTACTGTATATCATACCTTGCCGTGCCAGTATAAAAAAAACGTGGAATAACTTAAAATACAACAACGACACAATTGCGTGTGCATACATTAAACAAGATCAATGCAAATTGCGAAAAATACCTTTCAGTTACGAGAATGCTGTCCAATGATATAGGTAGTAGGTACGCTGTGTCAGACCGCATTGCCTTCACTTGCTGTGCCAACTTATGATGCTGTTCACAAACTGCAAGTCCCCTTACAAAGCCGTAGAGATGTAAGTTGACGATCTGCACTATTAAGTTTGCATTCACATATCTAATATCAGAATGATAAGTCAGGTAAACTAGCCGCATCAGATAAACACGACCGTAAAGGAGACACCGGAATACAGGTCTGTCTGACCAGTATCCTGTGTTTTTAAACATGTATTTGTAAATGCAGCAATTTGTTTAAGTGTTGAAATAACTGTGAAAATAAAGTAAAACTTTGTACGCTTTGAAACCTACAAATGGAAACAGTTAATTCTACATATTTTGTGACCTGACCTGAGTATTCACTATCATGAAAGCCATACCATATGATCATGAAGTTTTTAAATAACCGCATTAATAAATATGTATAGATAGATCTTATAATTATGTAGTTTTGATGTGTGTGACAATGGCGCGTCCTTGACATTTCGTCACCGCACCGAGAGACTGGGCTGGCAGTCAGTTACTATCACATGTACTTTTTATTCATTATCCCAGGTTAGTGCCAGGGTCTTTACATTGTTTACCAACATCATACCATTGATTTGACAATATTGGTATTATTTAGAACGACTTCCTGTCTGAGCCCCACAACCCACAACAGGGACCAAGTTTCGCCATTGCCATTTCGTCCTATAATCAGCAGAGTGCACCACGTGCAGGTGAGGTTGGCTTTAGACCTAAGATATTGATGGCCCACTTAAAATCCCAATTTACAACAATCATTTCTCTTTATTACTCTTAAGTACCCGCCAACTGAACATAAATACAAGACAATTTTCAATGAACATGTCCATTACACGTACCACACCAGTAAAACAACAATAAACCCTTAGCTTAAAAAACAATAAGCACTTAGGGCAGAGGCGCGCGTCAGGCATGGATCAGTGTCATTTGGCTCACACCCAAGTGATTCAGTAGCCGATGCATATTTATTATTATAACAATGGCTGAGCTCTGAATGCTGACGCATCCTTGCGCTTCCTTGTTTACAATCAACCATCAATTTATGATTCAACAAGTGTCTGAGTAGTTTACCAAACATTTGCTTCAAACGCTCCGTATCTCATAAACAGACGAAATTAGAGGCCGATGTCAATCGTTTGTATCCAATAATAAATCGTTTTCAATCGATAATCGCTGTCAATCGATTATGGATGGATAATCGATTGTAAATGTTAGTAGCTAGGGACGGTCCAATGACCGTCGATTGATGGTATCAGGCTGACCGCAAAGGGAGTCGTTGCAAAATCGGTTCAAATAGATTAACAGAGGGCAAGCCCAGCTTGAACGAATGGTTTATTGCAACAATGTTTCATTACATATTTGGCTATCTAAATGGATCAAATGTAATCTTTAGATTTTTTAACAAGACACAATTGCCGTGGTCGTAATTGAATTAAATTTATTTGAGGCTTGAAACTTTTCAATTATTTATTTATTATAGCAGTGGCGGGCGGAAAACGAGAAAGTGGGTCATCTGATGATAAGTGATCTCCAGCGCCCATGAACGCCCACAATACTAAAAGAATGATGGACGCGTTACCAATTTTAATGGAAAGAAATAATTAGTAAGTACGAAGTTAGGGGATTTGGGCCCGTACCCAGCAGTGGGACGTGTATAATAATAATAAATATATAAATAAAATACGTTAATTGGTGGTAAATCTCACTCGAACATTGTGAAATAGGTCCTAAACTCAAAATCAAAATCTTATAGAAATGTGTATTTAAACTTGACACGTCGTACGCACCAACTGTTGAAGCTATTGTCATTTAATAGAATCAAAAGAAAACTATCCTTCAATTCCACATTAAATCATGTAATTGAACTTCACACAGATTCACAAGATTCAAGCCGAAGTCTCATTTAACAAGTCGATATTATTTTCAATTTTCTCCAATATCCAAAGATTGAAATCAAATTGCAATTTTGCAGGAGTCACGAACATTACAAAGATTTACTGTTTATCACTTTAGTAAGTATAAAACTGGATAGCGCCGCGGGCCACGTCGTAAATGGAGAATCAACTGAGGGGCTAGCACGGAAAAATATCGAAATCGTAATGTAAAGGTATCGAGGGCTCGATAGATAATTCCTTAAATATCATTGGTCTATATTCCATATATATTAGTTTCTTTTACGTACGATAGAGGCGCTCTACCAAAATCTGATAGAAATTGTTGTCGATGACAGCTCGAATAACTTTTCGCAAGATTTCCGTGCTAGCCCCTCTGATTCCTTCAAACTATCGAGTCGCTTTCATCTTGGTTTACGTTAAAAATAATATTATGTTGACTATAGCAAATTAAAATTTATGTAGGCGTATGGACATACTCAAGAAAACTTGGACATGTTTTCTTTATTAAGTTTTGTAAAATCAGGAACCTCATTGCCGTAAGTGTTTGTTAATATCCATTACTATTTGTGAAAACTTGTAAATGGCCTTTTTCAATGTATCCTGTATTACCTATTGTAAAGCTGTAAGTTTTCCGGACAAATAAAAATAAAACAAAATTATTGTGATCTTCTTCTTCTTCTCGTCATCTTCTTCTTCTTATATATATATATATCTACTTCTGTTCGTTCGTCGTTTCGTCTCGCCAGAACTCCTAAACGACTGGACCAATCGTGATGATTTTTAAAGTGAAATTTCTTTAGGCGCGTTGAGCACTTTTTGGATGAACAAAAATCATGGAACTCGCGTCATCGTCACCGCACGCTTCCCATGAGCGATATGTATACTGTGTATATATGTACATATATACCTCCGTGCGTTATTAGAATACATTATATATATACAAAGAGTATAAGCTTATAATTTTGACGGTACAATTTACAAGTTAAGTTTAGTTTTCACTTCTATCGCAGTCCCAAAAAGACTAATGCCCCGCATGTTTTTGTGTGTATTTGAGTCCCTGAATGTTTTAGATTCACATCTATCAATTATTTGTTGCGAAGGAAACCGCGCGGGACAGCTAGTACTGTTATTATTAAATAACAGCACACAAAGTCAGGAACCAAAGTCTATTTTATGGTATAAAACCATTGGATCTGGTCTATAGAGGCACTCATAGTTAGTTGCACTCACAGATCGGTAAACGATTACCGAGTTAAGCAACCCTTGACGCGGTCAGTCTATGGATGGGTGACCGCTTAATGGTATTTCTCTGAGCGTCTCCGTGCTTCGGAGAGCGTGTAAAAGTCTGTTTCGGCTGTTCAACTTACCGGAGTTCATAAGCCAAGACGGAGGCCTACGTGCGGCTTTAAAACTGGCACTAGATTGGCCACTAACCATTCAAATTTTGGCAAAAATCTTCAACTTTATTACAGTATTTTTATTAGCTTGAGTGATGAAACGAGCAGAACACTCTTGAGATGGTAAGCCTCACGCCTGCCCATAAACAGAAGCAACACCACTCGGAACTTTGAATTCACCAGTAATTTCACTGGCTTCAATGTCCTTCAAACCGGAACACAACTTGGCTTGGCGGTAGAAATAGACAAAGCGGTGGTACCAACCCAGACGGCCTCTCGCATACGAGGGACCTACCACCTTGTAAATGATAAAAATACGTGAACCTTACAGGTTTACTTAGGTCATAAGGACATAGTCTCATTGGTCTAATGACACTTCAGTGCTGTGAAACCAGTGAGGTCATGGACAGTAGATTCAAATCCCAGGTCAGGCAATCACAGTTAGGGCTTGAAGTTTTCGATAAAAAAACACATGAGTTAGCCAGGATTTAAATTTGTTTTACGATAGGCTGGCACCCTATCAAGTGATAGGACGGAAATAAACTGAACGAACTGTGACTGAAATAATTGCACCTCTGCTTACACCTTCGATGACACAATCGTCAGGTTATGAAGGAATAGAAAAAGCACTATTGTCCGTATTATTAAAATATTGTTTTCTACAATCAATAATGGCCAAAGTTTGTTTTGCAAATGCATCTTCTCTGGTTTCGGTAATAGAGCCAAGAATCTATTTTGAAACTCCATAGCTGCACTAAACTAATACAAATTTTACGTAAAATTATACGCACTCACGCCTGTAATCCTCGGAGAGATAGGCAGAGGTGTAACTAGTACATCCACATTTCGCCAAGCTTATTTCCGTCCCATGATGTGATAGGGGGCGAGCCTATCGCCATACCGGCCACAATTCCAGACTCCGCGCGGATAATAGTATCTTATCTTATTATCTTATAATGCTTAGGTATTCCATGAAAATACCCAATACCACTTTACCCGACACAGGGATCGAACCCGAGACCTCGGCATTGCCGTATTATCGCGTACGCATTACAACTGCGCCACCGAGGCAGTAAAATTATTATTATCTTAAAATTCATTTAAATGCAAATAGCAAAGTTACATCCAACTTTCTAACGCTAAATTCAACACATAAAATACCTTATTTTATTGAATATTTATTCTGTCGTAAAATTAAATGTTAAAAGCGTTTTATGTTACTCGTTAAAAAGTATACTTTTGTCAAATAATGATGGTAAAGATTCAAATTGAACTGTAACTGTTTATGTAAAATGGGTTATATCGTATCTAACGACACGATTTCGTGGAAATAATATCATGAAAGTAGGTAATATTTAGTTTGTTTTTTTTTTTTATACCCTTAGTGCTTAGATACTGCTGCTTACTTACTGCGAAATATAAATGCGATTCTTTGCGTGGAAGTCAAAATGTTTTGCTGAACATCAACTATGATATAAGTATACAAATTCAACATACCATACCACCATACAATAGACAATTGCAGACTACCAGACTTCAACTTTGCCATAGTAACGCAAAACTTGTTCCTCCGTAGTATACAGTTTCTTCTTCCATCTGCCCTTATCCCACTCGCAGTGGGGTCGGTAACATGCTTTTTAACACATGTTACAGAAAGATATGGATTGTTATTTTTAGGATCGGCCGCCTGCCTCACGTCAACACCCAGACTCGAAACAAATATTTATCGATCACACAAACATTTGTCTCGGTGCGGGAATTGAACCCGCGGCCTTTCGCTTCACGGCCGGCTACTTACCCAATGCGGCGCAGAGGCTGTCGAAGTATACAGTTTATTTAACATAATACAATATTACTTGCTCACTATTATCGATAAATGTTGTCTCCAAATCGAATTTAACAAGACAGTAAGCAGGCATAAGTATCGTTTAGGGAATTGTGTAATGTACGTCTAATTTGTTAGAAACAACCCAGTTACCGATTCTAACTTCTTAGACTTGCTTCGGAATCGTTAACCCATTTGTTCTACACGACGGACAAAGTATATCACCTACTCAGACCATTAACGCTCCTTAAACCCAGATTTTGTCAGGTAAACGAGTGGAATAGGCTTTTGTCTACACTAAACCGCGTTGAACAATGTCGTCGAATCAATAACATCGTTACGTGAAACGAGAACAAACCTTTACCGTAATGTTCGCTCGCGGCAAGACGCGACGCGACGTAGTGTCCCTCAGAACGTCGTACAAAGCGAGAGATGTCGTCACGATCAATAAAATGGATCGTATCAGCACACTTCTACTAGTAAACAACTCGACTACATTCCAGATCTGTGTACAGATGGCACGACACTAAAATTAATAGCTAACAAATGGGCCACCACCACAACGAACGCTCGCGCTGTGAGATTATTTATATTAGCTCCGAGCATTATCCGAGACGGTGGCCTAAATGTACTCGGCCTTAAATGGCTACGAAATGCTGGAAGTAAATCGCTATATTGTTAAAGTAAATTGGTATTTTACAACACGAAGTTTCGTGTGGTATTGTATAATGCACAACTATTTCTGTTTGCATCCTACATGGCAACAACACGCAAAAGTGCACTTTAAAATGTGTGTTGTAAAGGTTCGGCCACAATTTATGTTTCCAGTTGAGATGAAGTTTGAACACAAAGTTAAATGTCATGCGCAATGACAGTTGTTACAGTGACATCTAGCGGTCGGGTCACAGAACACTGACAGCCATGTCTGACATTCAAAATATGCCAATTTGCATATTTCGTTAAGAATTATCTAAAGGTCGCCTAAATTTATTGCTGATAAATAACAGTTCACTAACGCCAATTACTTGAACCTACTATACAAATTGTCTTGTGAGCTTATCTGAATTTCAAATGAGTGTGAATTAAAATTGAATGTTTCTTTAATCGTGTTATTTTATTTTATTAACATAAATGAAAAGCGAGTTGTAATTAATTCTACATAGTTCAATAATAAAATAAATCAATCACCGGAACCAAACTGTTTGACTATTAATTGCTTTGATATGCATAAAAGCGATCAAAGTATCTACACGCATTGGCATTAGGAAGTTTTTTATGGATTATTTGCAACATGCAGCTACTCCAATTTATATCCTTAATTTGTTTGGGCCCTGCAGATATTAATCATCAATTCTTATAAGACAGCAATTTTATTTTTAAGATATATTTGGTATACCTATATATCAGAGTGTGAAATTGTGCCCGGTATGGCGATAGGCTCGCCCCTTATCCCATCATGGGACGGAAATAAGCTTGGCGAAATTTGGGTGTACTAGTTACACCTCTGCCTACCCCATTAGTGATTACAAGCGTGAGTTACAAGTGAGGTACCACCACTTTGTCTATTTCTGCCGACAAGCAACAATTTGTAAGCACTGTTGTGTTCCGTTTTGAAGGCCATTAAAGCCAATGAAATTTCTATACATTATGAGACTTAACAACTTATGTCTCGGGGTGGCGAGCGCAGTCCAGTGACATGCAGTGCTTTGTAATTCAAAGTTCTGTGTGGCATTGCTCGTCTCATCATTCAAGCTAATAAGAAAAGAGTGCGTATGTAATATGTATGTATGTATAAAAAGCATTATACATCATGCGCCATTTTCTTACGATAAGAAGAGAAAGATGATGACAACGCAATGTAGTAAGGAGCACCGTAAGTTACTGCAACTACTAGCTCATAAACGTGGCCACTATCTCTCCATCTATAAGACTTTCATAGAGGTCAAATGTTCGAATGACCAGTCCTGACCTGGTATAACGTGCTTATCGGTTATCGCTAGGTTTGCTATTAATATTAATTATTTAAAGGATAAATAAAAAGCTATTGCAGCTACAGTAGCGTGAAATTTAATCATAAGAAACTTTTGATTTTGTATGCAATAGAAGTTTCCTAAGGGACCATGTCTGTATATTTAAGAGAGTTTAAAAAAGTCGAGTATATAAATGGGCCGGCTGGAATGAGTTGTTACCACTGTCTCACAGAAAACCAACGTGAAGTAGCTAGCAGCTTGCTACAGGGAAGTAGTATTAAGCGTGAGATCGTGGGTTCGATTCCCGCACCTAGACAAATGTTTGTCTGATTCACAAATATTTGTCTCGGGTCTGGGTGTTGTGGGACCGCAAGTCCCTCGTAGTTCCTGATACCCACGATACAGGTTTACCTAGTGTGGGGTCAGGACTATGTGTGTGACTGTTGGGTGTATTTATTTAGTTTCGTACGGTCAATGACATATCTGAAGGCCCAAATCCTCCCTACCCTTCCCAATCCCTAAACTATCCCTTTCTTTTAAGGTCGGCAACGAATCAATGATTCTTCTGGCATTATGAGTGTTCATGGGATGGACAACACTTAACATCAGTACTCATTTGCTCGTTTACCGGTCTACTATAAAAAAATAGTGGCTTCGCGGCAGAAATAGACAAAACAATGTAGTACATACCCAGACGGACTCTCACATAGGAAAAACCTATCACTTATTTGTATGAATAACTAGATTTTGCTCGTGGCTCCGCCCGCGTGAACAGCTCTTCTTGCTTTTTTTTATTAGCTTGAGTGTCGAAACGAGCAGGTCACTCGCCTGATGGTAAGCGCCATGCCCATAAACAGAAGCAACACCACAAAGAATTTTGAATTACAAAGCACTGCGTGGCATTGGACTGCGCTCGTCACCCCGAGACATAGGGTGTCCAGTATTAGGCAGTGGAGATCATTTACCGTCAGGTGACCTACTTGCTCGTTTGCCAGCCTATGCTATAAAAATAAGGTTTGGTGGTGAACTGAATGATCTATTGCAAAATAAATTTAATTAATTCAATTATACAGAATTTACTGCTCCTATCATAAAAATATCTTGGGCAAATAAAAAGTTTATCGTTTTATGTGGCTATGTTGCAATATCGTTAAATTGAATTGTATATGTCATTTCTCATGTCCTTTATCCTGCAGTGAGATCACCAGGTAATTCAGTCGTTTTATACGTCAAATATGGTAGGCACCACCATTGTGTGGCGACACAGCTATTATTTATTACGATATATCGTGGTTTGTTTGTTTTCAAAGTATTAAAGATTGTTTGACATAATTCTAACTAATATTATAAATGCGAAAGTAAGTTTGTTACGCTTTCGCGTCTAAATCGCTGAACCGATTTTGATGAATTTTGGTATAGAGATAGATGGGACGGGACGCAGGAGGCGGTTATAGGCTACTTTTTACAAGGTAATAACCTTTTACCAAGGTAAGGTAATATTTATTAATAGGTCCCGCGTATGCATGAGGCTGGTCTGGGTAGGTCCCACTATTTTGTCTATTTCTGCCGCCCTCCAAACACCTTGGACCTTGAACCCTGTGAAAGCAATGTGCATTTTAAGACTTAACATCTTATGACTTGGGGTGGCGACACAGTCAAATTCCATGCAGTATTTCATAATTGGACGTTCTGATCGGTGTTGATTCTGTTTCTGGGAAGACGCTTACAATCAGGCGAGCGACCTGCTCTGTCTCGAGGTGGCGAACGCAGTCAAGTTCCATGCAATACTGCATATCTCATAGTTATGATTTGTGTTGTTTCTCTATATGGGCACACGTTTACCATCAGGCGAGCGACCTGCTCGTCTCGTCATTCACGCTAATAAAAAAATACTTAAGGAAACATAAATACAACTAGTTTCTTATACATTCCCGTATATCAAGAGTGAAGACCATTACCTCAACGCGATCTCACTACAGCACTACGAGTACAATAGCTATAAATTATCCAGTTTTTGTTCGATAAAAGCATTTCTCCACATGCGCATTAACTCAGTCTATCAATTAACCACGGGCATTGTCGTCCACATGCGTGCGATTAAAACATAAATCATTCGGATGCTTATTTTTAGCTCTATCGAGTCAACATCCTCTGGATTTAATTAACGAGTGCGAATTTACACCTGCAATTCTATGAAAACCCATCGCCAACTGACAAGCGCGGCCATCATGTTCAAATTATTTAGTTACCATTGCATTGAAGTTACCATAGATACTAATACAGGCGAGCGGCCTGCTCGTTTCGTCACTCAATCTAGTAAATAACATAACGTTTAACAACACTTAGAAACCGACTTCAATTTTTAGTGGTAGTTACAACAATACATGCAAATTCCAATACAATAACAGAATCGCGACGAGTTGTCCGTTGAAGAGTTTTATTTTTTTACTCCGTACCCCGTCATCAGATCTTAACCAATATGGGACCACATCGCAGCTAAACTCTATCGAGTGAATTTTTTTCAACAAAATTTGTCCACAATCGGCGGAGAAATCCATGTACATACATAAGAAATAGAAAAAAAAACGCGCCCAATTGAGAACCTCCTCCTTTTTTGAAGTCGGTTAAAAAACTGCCTATCGTTTATGGACGCAATGTCCCTCGACGATCTACATTGTATGGAGTGGACTGTACCACTAGGTACAGTATAGTTACTTAGCCAGATAAAAAAGTCGCTTTACTATGAGACAGTGGTTGGTGAGAAAGAGAATGATATTTATATTTGTGCCCAATTAGATAGCAATTCCGTATACCTGGTTTAAAGCCAGCCAAAGTAGTTAGTTTATATCTAGTACCCTCAGGCCGGCATAATTGTGACGACGAGAGACGGTATCTTTCGACAGTTGACATTGTATTTGGACAGTATTTTACTTATCATCAGAAAGAAAACAACCCAGTCGAAGTATCGACAAAACTGGCTACAGTGATTCTACCATAATATAATAATAATAATACTAACTCTGTATTATACACGTCCCACTGCTGGGCCCGGGCCTCCTCTACTGAATGTGAGGGGTTAGGCCTTAGGCCACCACGCTGGCCTAATGGCAGACTTCACATACCTTCTAAATTCTTATGAAGAACTTCTCAGGTATGCAGGTTTCCTCACGATATTTCCTTCACCGTTAAAGCAAGCGATAATTAACAATTAATGCACACGTAACTTAGAAAAGTCAGAGGTGCATGCTCTTGGGGTTGGTTTCAAACATGCGACTTTCATCTCGACAGTCCATACCACTCCCCGCTGAACTATCGCTGCCATAAATAAACGGTAATTTAGAAGACAGAATAATGGCGCACACGGGCCCATTGGTACATTTGAACAGTAGGAAGCTGCATGTTGTGATCGCGAACACCTGGCCAAACCAATAATTTGCTCAGAATAGTGTTGCTATTCTGTGTTCCATTTCGCGCGTCATTACGCTCGCGTTCGTTTCCGTCTATGATACATAGATGTCTATTGTCTGTTGCGTACAACTTAACGGTACGTGGAAGGCAGGTTTAAATAATATTTATATCTTTAGTTTTGGCGTTGAAAAACTGCTTTGAAAATGTAGTTTCAATACAATTTCGACTGTGATCTGCGCCCATGTCGGCCGGCAAACGAGTAAGTGTGTCACCTGATGGTAAGTGATCTCCACTGCCCATGTACGCCCACAATACCAAAAGAATCATGGGCGCGTTGCTACCCTTAAAGGAAAGGAATAATTTATAATTAAGGGATTGGGAAGGAGGGAGGATTTGGGCATCCGGATAGCTGCTACTTTACTCCGGTTTTCTGTGAGACAGTTGTAACGACCCGGACGAGCCGGCCCATTCATGCTGCAGACAAAACTGTCTAGAGCGTGGCTTTACCACTCAGAAACCTAATATATTGTAAATAACTTGTAATAACCTACCATCTTTTAATATACTCAAAACAGTACAATGCACAACGCAGACGTTAACGTTTGCATATTAAACTATGATGTTAAACTTAATGTACTTGTTAATCATTTCTAACAATCTATCATGCTTCTATGTTATGTTTGTATTTAACTTGTAATGCACTAGCTGTTTCACTTAGCTCCGCTCGTGTAGTAAAGTCTTTACCAAATAGAATCGCTGTTCTGGTCGTAAAGATGTATCAGATAAAATCTCCTTCAAACATTTAAACTAACGCTTTAGAATTAAACTTCCTGCAATAGGAATGATGTATAAACTTGAATTCTAACATTAATATACGCAATAGAAAATAATACAAAAACGAAAATATTTACGAAAACAGAATAAAAGTTGGCTGAAAAATTAGACCACAATTAATGTTTCAAATTTTGATTAAAACGCGTGCGAAATAAAATGAAAGAGTAGCGGGACCATCTCCCTATCTCCCTCGCACGCATGCGCCGCGTTATGAGCATCGTATATGTATACGTCATCGTATATGTAATATGGCGTGCATCTTTTGTCATTCGATAGTCACCATCACATTTAAATAGCCTATAACTTAAATATTTTTGAGAGGATTAATAAAATTCTTTCTATTGTAAATTATAGGTAATGTAAGCTATCGATTAAAATGATAAAAGATACATGCATCGAACCTCTAACCAATGTTCAATAGAATATGCTGTAACTACCTCATCAATACGAAATAATATCTCTCATGTCCCGGGTCTTAACTCAAATAGCCGTAGCCCTTTCTATTGCCTCATAGCTTTATAGCCAGTTAACCATTTAGCATCTTTGACAGTGCATATAATCGATGTATTCTGTCTCAGACGTTTTACTACCAACAATAAGTTGTGTCTTGACTTGTTTTCAGAATTTATTGCCACATCAATCAGCATGTATTAGAATAAAGAGGGTTTTCTGTGTACGCGGAACTGGTTCTGTAATTGTTAAATCACGTAACATTTTAATTCATGCCATCCTAGGACTTTTTACTCTGTGCATGGTACATGGTTGTATGTAAAACATAGAGTAAAAAATGTGTTTGTGAAAACAAAAGTTAAATTTAAATTAAGATAGTAGTATATAGATTACAAGAGAGGTCGTCTGGGTTGGTACCACCGCTTTTTAAATTGCCGCGAAGCAATAGTGTGTAAGTACTGTTATGTTTCGGTTCGAAGGATATTGAAGCTAGTGAAATTACTGGGCATTATGAGACTTAACCACCTATGTCTCGGGGTGACGAACGCTGTCCAATACCATGCAGTACTTTATAATTTAAAATTATGTATGGTATTGCTTCTGTTTATGAGAAGGCGCTTACCATCAGGCGAGCGACCTGTTCGTTTCATTATTCAAACAAATAAAAAAAACAATGAAGAACAACCACAAAAATGTGTAAACTATTACATATTGTTAGGCTGCAACAACGCTGCTAATTGAAGATCATGATAATTAGTGTGTAGACACTTTAAAACTAGGTAAATGAATTACGTATATACAAGCCGTACATATATATTTTAGATAACATTTTTGGTACATTGAATATAATTCAACGTCTTTAATATCCATGATCGATGACGCGAACCATCGCTAGTTTCGCAAATTGCATTAATTAGGGTATTTTACGTTCCCATTCAATTGGCGCGCACCTTCCCTTTAGTTGAGCGCAAATGTTTTGCGTAAGATGCCTTCTGCGTATACAACTCGCGATAATTCTCTGCG
Source organism: Mimas tiliae (assembly GCA_905332985.1). Lineage (NCBI taxonomy): Eukaryota > Metazoa > Arthropoda > Insecta > Lepidoptera > Sphingidae > Mimas > Mimas tiliae. The sequence continues at coordinate 4,238,718 of HG995249.1, forward strand.
TTTCTGCTATTTCCCATAATTTACTAGATCTTTGGAATGATTAGACTTGCTCGAAGATATTAAGGCTTCCTTTAGATAAGTGTAATATGGCACGATTTAATTATAGATAGGCAGTTCTTACTGACACTGCTACAATTTTATATCGACAACATTTATTGAAGTTGTTTTCGTGTCTGTAAGAATAAGCCTTTCCAAAGTTTTACGAGTAGCCTTTTTTAACAGATTTCTAGATACAGATAAAAATAATTCAGATTAAGATATGACATTTGATTCAGTTAAAAATAATAAAATGTAATTGGTACCCTTTTGGCACTACAAAATTTGTCGATAGACGCTATCAGTTTTCTTAAATATCTTAATTTTCCATGACATCCAGAACAGTGTAAACAAGTGTAAAAGATACACTATAGGGTTTCATTGTCCAAGAGTGCGTAGAGCGTAGGCAGCAAGGCAGTGAAACAGCGAGGCAGTGCAGCGACATGATTGAGACAAGGCGATTCGTCACGACAGCGCGGAGGTTGCGATCTCTCCCGAGGGTAAACACGACACACTCTCCATCAAAACAAACATTACAAATTAAGCAAGCAACGTTTGTACTTTGGACTTTGAGAACCATTGCTTTTTTCAGTTGCCTATGACTTGAGATGCTAGGTAATTGGAAATTAAATTAAGTTGAACGTCGATGTAAAATTTTACTTACAGTCTCTCGTGTACACTTATATTATAAAAAGAAAAGATTTTTTGTATGTAACGATAAACTTAAAAACTACTGGACCAGTGCTTCCAGACTCACTGTAATTGCAGTAGATTTACTGTAATTTTGAATTATTCACTGTTTACTGTAATGAAAAAATACAGTGTAGGGATCTACTGTACCTAATAAATTTCTTATTTAGAAATCAAAATCAATGCGTAAAACGATATGTAACATACTTGCTGGGAGGGAAATTCCCGATATATTACTAACAATTGACTTTCTCTGCCTTTTAAATGAACAAATGATACTTACATCTTTCTTCGAGGATCGAAGAATCGAAATGATGACAATCAATTATATCTTTTACCTCAATTCATGTTACAAGTACATACTATATTTGCCTCACTCGAACGCTGAGTGTGAACGCAAGTTCAGCGAAATAAATAATATTAAAACGAAACAACGGGACTGTTTGATCACAAATACCACTAATGGTCGTTCTCTATATTCTGTCTACCGACAGATTTGCTTACTATCGATAGTGTTTTGACAGATCTTCCATACAAAATGTGTCAAAATTTTACTGCCAGTAAGCAAACCTGTCGATAGACAGAATATTGGGAACGGCCATAAAGGAAACATGCTAGTTGTTGTCATGGATGACTAATAAAAAATTATGAACGACATGAAGAAAACATTATTTTAAAATAAACAAGGCAATAAAATAAAATAATACATACATAGACTCACGCCTCTCATTGTTTTCTTTCAATATCTAACCGAATACTTCCTACTGTAATATCAATGTATTAAAATTTAGAAAACTACTGTATTTTTTCGGAATCTACTGTATTTTTTAGCTGGCAGCACTGTAATTTTGCTTTAGCGATCTGGAAGCACTGTACTGGACCGATTTGAAAATAAATTTTGCCGTTAGAAAGCTACATTATCACTGAGTAACATAGGCTACTTTTTATCCCGGAAAAGGCCGTTCACGCGGGCGGAGCCGCAAGCAAAGGCTAATCATTAATATAAGTATGCAGTATCGTACTAAAATAACCGTTAAAATACCTCTTCTAATTTGTTTTTATTCCATTTCTTACAATAAACCCCAAAAGCCCCGCAACCTCATAAGAGTTGTTCTTAATTTATTGGTTTCTAATTTACATTAGTGTTTTCCAATCAATCAAACAAAACATTTAATTATTCATTATGAATATACACAATACCAATTGCTAGAAAGTTAACAACGCAAATACGATGACTGTGGTAAAATTATTTAGCAATTTATGTAAACACCAATTGTAGCCGACCTCGTGGTCAATGATGGGGTTCTGATAAATCTAACCAATATAAAGACAGTGTCGCTTGTCCCTAAGGCGATGGAGGGCTTAGGTCAATGCTTTCAACACTTTCAGCCATTATAGCTTTCTATTTAATGAAGATAGCATCGGTTTTCGTTACCAGATGTAAGAAAATTCATTGGATGGTTGTAATGGTCGCATTTATGGCGATCTATGGGGTATTGAAATAGCAGTGATAGCTCAGTGGGGAGTGGTATGGACTGTCGAGACGAAAGTCGCAGGTTCGAAACCAGCCCCAAGTGCATACACCTCTGACTTTTCTAAGTTATGTGTATATTAATTGTTAATTATCACTTGCTTTAACGGTGAAGGAAAAACATCGTGAGGAAACCTGCATACCTGAGAAGTTCTTCATAAGAATTTCGAAGGTATGTGAAGTCTGCCAACCCACATTAGGCCAGTGTGGTAGACTAAGGCCTAACCCCTCTCATTCAGTAGAGGAGGCCCGTGCCCAGCAGTGGGACGTATATAATAAAGGGCTAGTAAAAAAAAAAAAAAAAAAAAAATGGGTTATTGTAGCTCAAGTATGACATGCAGTTACTTAACTGTAGTAATGAAGTATATAATATATTTTTTGAGTGGTATAGCCACGCTGTAGACACTTTTGTCTACAGCATGAATGGACCGGCTCGTCCGGGTCATTACCACTGTCTCACAGAAAACCGGCGTAAAGTTGCTAGAATCTGCTGCTTGCTGCACCCATAACGCATAGGCAACGCACCCATAATTCTCTTGGTATTGTGGGCGTACATGGGCGGTGGAGATCACTTACCATCAGATGACCCACTTGCTCGTTTGCCGGCTTATGCTATAAAAAATAATAATACGTACGTACGCACTCACGCCTGTAATCCCCGAAGGGGTAGGCAGAGGTGTAACCAGTACACCCACATTTCGCCGAGCGTATTTCCGTCCCTTATGTGATAGGGGGCGAGCCTATCGCCATACCGGGCACAAATTCCAGACTCCGGGCTGATACTGAGCATTTCGTAATAGAAAAACCCAATACCACGTTTCCCGACCCGGGGATCGAACTCGAGACCTCAGCGTTGACCTCAATCGTAACGCGTACGCATTACAACTGCGCCACCGAGGCAGTAAAAATAATAATAATCATAATAATAAGCGAAGTGGATGTGCATAGAGATGTGGCTAAAGTAGATAAAGGATTTACTCCGCTCTCCCTGGCAAAAGAAAATTGGCGGGTTCCTATGGTAATGAGTACTGGGGAACGCAGGGAGGTATGGAAGAGCAAAGAACTACACGGGCGATTCTATCGAGCTCTAAATGGGCCCGATGTGGATCAACTTGCTTCCGTATCTTGGCTACGTTTCGGTGATCTTTTTGGAGAAACTGAGGGTTTTGTCTTCGCAATTATGGACGAGGTTATCAAGACGAACAACTACAGAAAATACATCCTGAAGGATGGTACGGTCCACATCTGTCGGGCATGCCACCGTCCCGGAGAGTCAATCAGGCATGTTATTTCGGGTTGTTCGTATCTTACTAATGACGAGTATTTTCATAGACATAATCTAGTAGCCAAGATCATACACCAGCAACTTGCTCTTCAATATTGCCTTGTGACCACTGAGGTGCCATATTACCAATATTTACCCCAACCGGTTCTCGAAATTGGACATGCAACACTGTACTGGGATCGATCTATCATCACGGACAGGACTATTGTTGCCAGATATTGTGGTAGTAGATCGATTAGCGCGCCGGGCAATACTTATTGATGTCACCATTCCACGTGATGAAAACCTCGTTAAAGGGAAAAAGATAAAATATCGAAATATTTAGATCTGGCACACGAGGTTACTGATATGTGGAATGTGGACTCAACAATGATTGTCCCTATAGTCGTTTCTGCTAATGGGTTGATACCAAAGAGCCTTGATCAACACCTCCAGAGGCTCTCAATTGGTCGTTGGGTCAAGAGCCAGATTCAGAAAGCAGTGTTATTGGACACGGCACGCATTGTGAGGAGGTTCCTCACTCTGGGGTCCTAACCACCAATGGCTTGGGTCCTAGGCCTCGCCATTAGAGGGTGATACTTTTTATATTTTTACTTTTACTTTTTAAACTTTTAAAATAAAGAGTACTGTACATAATAATAAAAAATGAAAAAATATTTTATAGCATAGGACGACAGACGAGCAAGTGGGTTCTGATGGTAAGTAATCTCCACCGCCTATGAACGTCTAAATACCAGAAGAATCATGGACGCGTTGTTGACCTTAAAGGAAAGGGATGTTTAAGGGATTGGGAAGAGGTGGGAGATTTGGGCCTCCGGATATCTCACTCACTGTTCGAAGCACAGCAGCAACTACTTTACGTTAGTTTTCCGTGAGACAGTGGTAACAGCTAGGTCGAGCCAATCCATTCATGCTGTAGAGTGTAGAGTAAAGTATCTCCTACGTGGCTCTACCACTCAAAAATGTTCATTTCATTATTATTAGTTTGAGTGACGCAACGAGCCGGTCTCTCGCCTGATGGTAAGCGCCACTGCTGCCCATAAACGGAAGTAACACAACACAGAACTATAAATTACAAAGCACTGTATGGCATCGAACTGCGCTTGTCACCCCGTAACATATATATTACTGGCTGCAATGTCCTTCAAACCGGAATAAAACAGTGCTTACACACTTCTGCTTGGCGGCAGAAATAGTCAAAGCGGTGGTACCAACCCAGACGACCTCTCGCATACGATGGACCTACCACCTTCTAAGTTCTACTGAAAAGTATTCAACATCATTAACCATACTCGAAATTACCACTCAATTCATAAAAATTGATAAAATATTTACGTCATGAAATTATTATGAACAACATTTTCATTATAATATCACTTATTATTTTTAATTTCACAAACAAGGCGCCGAAGTTGAAAACATTCACGTAATCATTACCACACTCATGTGACTACTTAATCGTTCCTTACCCGAAATTATTCCGCTCATTATGCACATAAATGTGTCCGTCTTTATATTGAAGCTCCAATTAAATGGACAACGCCGAGGAAACACCTGTCTTTTGACCTAAATGAAGTTTAAATGTTTTTAAATCATTTATGTTTGGTGACCGATAGTCAGTCAGCTGGTGGGATGGCGACGCCATTGGTGGTAGAGCCACACTGTAGAAGGGGCCGCCTCGACCGCGTTGTTACCACTATCTCTTTGAAAACCGACGTGAAGTAGCAGATTGCTCGCGTTTCGTATGGTGAGTGAGATATCCAGAGGCCCAAATGAAAATGTCATTAAATTTGGCAACACACTCCTGGCTCTGCTAGTTATTTTATGGGCGGTGGAGATCACTTACCAGCTGATCCACTTAGTCGCTTGCTTCTGCTATAAAAATGCAAGGAATGATATAGGCGATCGGCGCCGTCGGTATTTCCTCTAAAGGTAGTTGTATATCAAAAAGTAGGTTGTATATCAAAATGATTGAGGCTTTCACGCCCTATGACGGCGGCCTGACACGTTTCAAACCGTCACTCGATAAATAACAGGCTCTATAGAAATGTATTAAGACTGTGGTGTACTGAGCACGTAGTTTAAAATACATACGTACTCACACCTATAATACCCGAAGGAGTAGGTAGAGGATACCCACATTTCGCCGAGCATGTTTTCGTCCCATGAGGTGGCGAGCTTATTGCCAATCCGGGCATAATTCCAGTCTCCGTGCTGATACTGAGCATTTCATCATAGAAAACCCAATATCACTTTACCCGACCCGGGGATCGAACCCGAGACCTCAGCACAGCAGTCGTACCGCGTACGCATTACAACTGCGCCACCGAGGCAGTCATAATAATAATGTGCAAGTTAATAATTTGCGACGAAATTTTAAATTTCTTCCTACTATACAGCGATGTCTGACACAATGCGGTAGGGGGCAAATTATGCCTAATCTACAAGTACTAGGTTTACTAGGTGATAGGCCCTCGTAAGCGAGAGACCGTCTGAGTTTGTACCACCACTTGGTCTATTTATGCCGCCAAGCATTTAATGCTGTAAATGGTTGCTCTATATTTTGTTGGAAATATAAAACAGACGTTCTCATTACAGGATTCTAAAATAAAAACCATTTTATTCCATAATCTCCCTGGCTCCATGGCACTCGAACATATTATTATAATCCGCGTACTAAAGTTGAATTGCTACTTTGTACTAACAACAATGATTGAATCGTCCACTTGCGTCCACTACCGTAATGGCAGCAATGAACTGCCGCGCCGCCAGCGGCGATTATGAACTGTCGTTTCAAAGAAACATCAGTGTAATGTTTAGGGAAAACAAGGTAGGTAAACATGGTATTTGAAATTTAGAACTCTATGAAATATTTAAAAAAAAAAACGGCATGACCATGGTGCCCATGGTGCAGTGGGCGAGTAGACGATTGTGAAGCGAGATTTGCTTGGTCCAAAAACCCGCAAAAAATTTAAGTTTACCCCATTCGCATGGGAGACAAATATTATCAGAAATATAATAATAATATTTATTTATTCGGACAGCTAGGATCCATTAATATTAGTTGTTTTCCGTATTACTAAGTTAGTATACAGTGTGACTTTCATCTTACTAACACAGCACAGAAGTGCCGTATTATGTTTTGTTCGTAAAAAATATTGGGGCAATGAACAGTGCCATTTTCTTTTGAAAATTTACATAAAAATATAATAAAGAATATTTGAACTTACGTGCCAATAAAATGATAAACCCTGGCAGCAACCTCAAGCATTAGCATCTCTATAGTAGTCTGTGCCTGGCTCTATTCGTAAGCGTTTTCAACTACAAGCCCCAAGAATAAAAAACGGGCATAAGTGTTTTTACCGCATTCGATCGTTAAAAGATTAAGAATTACAGTACATCTAATTTGAATTCATACGTTGTGCTTCCAACATTGCAACAGCATACATTAAACTAATCATCAGGAACAATCAAATCAGTCAATCATGATGACATCACTTAAACAACTCGACATTTACTAAACAAAACAGCTTAGTAGATTATCTGCATATCGAAAGGCTGCATCTTCTATCTTACGTTGATCTATTCATTAGTACGCTCACGGTCTAATCAGCTTGTTTCAATGATGATTCGAGCCTTGAGCTTGAGTTCCAGTTGGCGAAAAGACCGTACACCGTAGGCAATTAGAAGTATTTCACCGGTAGAAAAAACCCTATATCAATAAATACTTTCTTGAGCCGAATATCCTCGACCATATTTTTGTTAGAAGTAATATTCTATCCAATTTTTTTTTTTTACAAATAGAGAGAGTGGCCCAAGTGATTGGCCGCGACGATCGGGTAACTTAATATTGCGATTTGCATATTTTTCACTACGTAAATATGTTTCATGACTGATATTTTTAGTGTACAAGACTCGCCCCTAAACGTACAACAAACAGTATAAGATAAATGCTATTTGTAAACACAACGATTTCTCAAGCTAGTACCAATTAACAATTCCCAATGGTGTTATCCGGTGATATAATGCTCATTGCTCTCAGTGTGGCAAAAGGGTTAATAGACAAGTAACCTGTGACATTGAGAAGGGAGGGCGATGATTATCGCGCGATTGCAACACCGCCGCGAGCGCTGCAGCGCTACAATCGCGAGGAGCTGTCAACCTCCACGCTTACATTGTATCGTTTAAAAATAGAACTGCGGCGGATCCTGTGGTTCAACGATTTAATTAAACTATGGAACACAGTATAGAAGTAATTTTATTAAGAGGCAGTGTCTTTCAAATAAAAATAAAAAATGACAAATCTTTACAAATTAACATAATGGTAGAACAAATTCGGCTAGGAGGTAAAAAATGGATATATCCATCATAAAGGTAGTTAATGTGAATGGTAAAATTTAGGTACCAAGTAAAAAGGAAGAAAGAAGAGCAAAACACTGGCTTTGACGTCAGGCAAAAAAAAACATTCAGAATGAATAATCATCGTATCAGATAAATTAAATAAATAATAATTTTAACACTGCACATACAATTGCACCCCACGCATTATCATTATTTTCATCAAAACAACCATCCTCTTCAAACAGTCCCTATAACTGAGTAACCACACATTAAAATCGGAGGGATGTATATAATTACATTCCCAAACAAGCTAGAAGTGAGTGTGGTATCATAACCACGAAGGATGGTCACCTTCAAAACGATTACTAAGCTGCGTAGAACGTCATTATCACTGGCCATAAATCTTTGCCGCGTCAAATCATTCCCGTTTCACACCAAATAAGTTACGGGTAAAGACCCGCAATTAACCATGGTAATGAGCCTAGAGCGAGTGCTTCCTGTAACAAACATATTTCGTACACTATCAGATTCGGGTTGCCAGGTATTTTATGCAATTTTAATTTATCGGAATGGTAGCTCTATCTGCATAACATAGCCTATACCATAGATACATGACCTATACCTAAATTCCTGACAACAATTAGAAAAAGATCTATAATTTCTTAATGGCTGAACAGATTTTTTTCAATCATCAACCATCTCCATGAAACCGGCTTTCGCATTGCAATCACTGCACTTATTTTGGCGCTACAACGCTTCAGACATACAGACAAAATGGCTTATAACACTTCTCTTTTTTATTGGACATTCAGAAAGTTTGGTCAGGTGGCGGGTCACCCCATATATTACCGAATACCGGTAAATCTATGGTACGAGAAGGCGGACCCTGGTACTCCGCCAGGCAGAACGAAAGTGTAATTTCCCTTAAAATACTCGAAAAATAACTTGGCGGGATTGAAGTTAGCCATTTCACTCATCCTCTACGCCGATAGTTCTTTAGTCTCTGAAAACAGCAGCAGCCATCGGTGCCGCTCGGGATTAAATTCTGCAAAGGCCTGCAGTCTTTTTTATCGAATAATATTGCTCGAATTGTATGTGTACAGGTCATTAATTACCAATAAAACAATTTAATATCACCACAATACACTTTTACTCGCCAGCGGTCGTCGTATCGTAATGGCAAAGGATACATGATCATTCGGCCACAGATTCAAGACAGTACAGTATGCAGCATTATGGTCCAGTTAAAAACGTGTGACTGCGAGAACCAAAAAAAAAGAAAATTGAACAAGTCACAATGAATAATTGATGTGAGGACGACCGCATGATGACTGGGTCATTAGACATACTTATCATCTCATATAAATGGACTGGGATGGGGACAAGTATTAATAGTAAAAGTTGCCAACAAATCCGGCCGGCCAGTCAATAACTCAAAATGTTATACAACATTTTGTCTAAGAGCATATTGCACTCATCCTGACGAACAGGATAATTAAATATCAGTGATGCTTTGTTGAGGTCTCGGGATCGAACCCGGGTGGGATAAAAGTGATATTGTTTTTTTTATTACGAAATATTCAGTATCAGCTTGGAGTCTGGAGTTGTGCTCGGTATGGCGATAGGCTCACCCTTTATCACATCATGGGACCGAGATAGGCTCGGCGAAATGTGGTGTACCACCTCTACCTACCCATTAGGGTGTTACAGGCGTGCTTATGTATTTTCTATTTCTATTCCGTAAAGAAAAAGCTGATAGTGTGCAAAATTTAAAATAGAAATAGATATCTTATGCTGAATACGATTTCAGGTGCAAATTATTTTCATGCCTGACTTATGCGAACAAGTTAAAATTAAATAATGTTTGCAAAAATTCAAGAAACGAAAAACGTAAGTAAATATTTACCTTCCGCTGAGTACAACATAAATAAAATATAATAAAAACATAAACATTTTGATCGTACCCAGTGGTTGATTAAAAATATTTTAAATATTTCAAAAACAATTTATAATACAACGGCTTACCGGCTTTACACATCACATGTTAATAATATTCGCGTAATTGTGTAGTGGCAACCCTGTATTATGAACGCGCAAACTTGTCGATGCAGTTACCAAAATACTTCACTCGACGCAACTGTTCAAAATGAGAATACGTAAAGGCAGTATTAGGGTTGGCAGGCGTAAAGTTAACTTTGTGGATGTTTAAATTATATGCGTGCGGTTTGCCAACAAATTGATAAGGCTCATGCATAAAGATGGGCAGTGGACATGCGCGCGCGCACCGGAAACTTTCTTTGTCCTATAGGCACACCTCGCGGCACTCGCAAGGTGTAATGCAAAAGGCCTACTTAAAAACTTTTATTTTTTGCATTAGATTGTGGTGATATTATAATATCATCGTAATTTTACCTTTTATCGATAAATAATCTCTTTTGACCATCTATAGTAAGCGCCCGTCACAATATCGATTGTATATAAAACCGAATCAACTTGCATATTATAAAGAATTTTTTTAATGATTACGGAATTAATAATTCGTTTATTATTGTTTATGAAGATAATATTTTTATACTATTTCGGTGGTGCAGTTATAATGCGTACGCGTTACAACTGGGGCTGACACTGAGGTCTCGGATTGGATTCCCGGGTCGGGTAAAAGTGATATTGGGTTTTCTATTACGAAATACTCAGTATCAGTCCGGAGTCTGGTATTGTGCCCGGTATGGCGATAAGCACATTATGAGACCGAGATACGCTCGGCGAAATGTGGGTGTACTGATTACACCTCTGCCTAACCCTTCAAGGGTTACAGGCGTGAGTGCGTATATATTTATTTTTTACTATTCCCTTACATGTAAAAAAATGTTATACCACTAATGAGGCTTTAATCGAATAAAATTAAATAATATTGTAAAATGCATAGACAACATGAATGATAGACACATTAGATGTGCGGTGAAATGTCAAGCGGCCATTATACGTGATATTTAATTAGCCTTTTAACATAATAAACTTATACATGAATTTGCACTAACTTATAATTGATTATTGCGTGTCTTCACTTGAATTTTCATATTAAGTATGAATGGAATTAAATGCATTAAAATTAATAGCGACTCATAAACTACAGTTTTAAATTGCACACATTTTAATATACTTAATATGATCGCCTCATTGGTCTAGTGGCTGCGTACTAAGACTGAGATCCGTGAGCTGGGTTCAATTCCTAGGTCGAGCAATCATAATTCGTGTTTGAATTACAATACGAATAATCACACATGAATTGCCCAGGGTTGGAATTTGTGACCGGTTTTATGTTTTTCTACTAGCTTGAATGACGAGACGAGCAGGTCGCTCGCCTGATGGTAAACACCACGCCTACTCATAAACAGTAGCAACACAACACAGAACTTTGAATTACAAAGCACAGCATGGCATTGGACTGCGCTCGTCACCCCGATACATAAGATGTTAAGTCTCATGATGCCTAATAATTTCACTGACTTCAATGTCCTTCAAACCGAAACACAACCGTACTTACACACTGCTGTTTGCCGGCAGAAATAGACACGGGGGCGGTACCAACCCAGACGGCCGACGAGGAATATATATACCACCCAGTAAAACCGATATGGTGATAGGTCCATCATGGGACGGAAATAAGTTCGACGTGGGTGGGTGCACTACTTGTACCTCTGCCTACTCCTTCGATAAAGTGATAAAGGCCGTGGGCTAATGTACATTTTATTATAAAAAATATCAAGCTATATATCTTTTATTGTTTCATATTTCATCCGTGGCTTCAGAAGCAGCTATCATATGAACAAGAGTTTTATTAATTCTTTACTATAAAATTATAAAATAGGATCACTTCATTAAAGCATCTAGAATAATAAGTTTCCGCACGTCCCTACGATCAGTCAAGCACTGCAGGTGCGCAAACGCAGTCAAACGTCACATGTTTACAAAAGAACGTACGTTTTGCACTATCAATTGAATTTTACGCTTTATATTAACCTAATTAAAGTTCATTACGGAATGTTTTTCATTTGTCTCTTGTAGTTTTGGCGTGTGTAACATAATAGAAATTATATGGCTATAGCAATTGCGGTAGCGACTACCGATAGTATATGCGTGGGGAATGACAAACTAGTATATTTTATACGATTAGCTACTAAACAGTCCAGACAACGTTACGTATCCTGTCGCATTATGCGGGCTGCTTGTCGAGGGACTGTCAATTAATTAAACGCCTATATGGAATCAGACAGATAGGCAACGCTTTTAGGTTCCCAAAGCTATTTGACTATACTAAGTTTATCGACAGAAAGACTGCCTCGGTGGTGCAGTTGTAATGCGTACGCGTTACGACTGAGGTTTGCGCTGAAGTCTCGGGTTCGATCCCCGCGTCGAGTATAAGTGATATTGGGTTTTTCTACACTAATGCTCAGTATCGCCCGGAGTCTGGAATTTGTGCCCGGTATGGCGATAGGCTCGCCCCCTATCACATCGTGAGACGGAGATACGCTCGGCGAAATGTGGGTGTATTGGTTACACCTCTGCCTACCCCTTCGGGGATTACAGGCGTGAGTGCGTATGTATGCATGTGCGTATGTATCGACAGATACATATATTTCTTTAATTTGCTGACTCGGGATGTCGAAACGGCCTTCCCTTACAGTCATTTGAATTGAAATGTGTCTAGACTCTGAGGGCCAATTCTCGTAATTTTAATTGTTCAAAATATCATTCCGATCTAATCTCAGCGACAAGAAAGTTGCAAATGGTATTCTGCTAAACCAATATTCAAGAACTTAGAACGCAATGATATTGAAAGTAGAATACAAGTTGACTGAACCAAAACGGCATTCTGGTAACAATTTTGACACTTAACTATCTTCTTCTTCTTTTAATTGTGTTTGGCTCCACCGTAGATTGGTGATTTCGCCAGTGTCCATTGTGAGACACTTAACTATATAAAATGCATTTCGTCTACAGACAAACGTCAAAATATTGAGAACGAAATGTGACTGAAGGTGAAGCAGTGTTGCCAAGTGCACTGTAATTACAGCAGATCTGCCGTATTTTCATGCCATCTACTGGATACGGTATTTTTATAAATACCTTATATGGAGACACAGTATTTTTTTACAGTAAAAATTTCGTATTATTATTGTATACTACTAGACAGGTTATTTAGAAGTAAAACTGCGTCACATAACGCGGGAGTTTGACAGTTCACAAACAGGGAGCGCAATAGGGGTTCTAGTTGAGAGTAAGCGAGATGATAATATTGAGTTACGGTCAATTGACTGCAACTTAGTAATACAACTAATTTACTATACTACTATTTCTATGTACCGCGCAGCTTGTCTAGTAGTATACATAAAACTCTTTGATTAAACACATTAAAAAAAATAAACCGATATCATCATCATCGCAGCCATCCATTTCTGCAGCGATCGATATATACAAATAAAATGTTAAGTTAGTTTAGGATATAAAGTTTAAAATAAATTTAAATTTTATTTAATAATTTAATTATTTCCTTTTTTGTATGACATTTTATTGCACTGTAAAATAGACTGTATTTTTTCCCATCAAGCACTGTATTTTTGACGCAAATGCCGTATTTTAATGTGGATAACACGGTATTTTCAAAAATCTGACTTGGCAACACTGAGGTGAAGTGACTGTGAGTTAACTGCAGACAAATTCAGTTAACTTTATCCTCTTTTACTGCAAGCAACTAAAAGTAGTCAAAATTAAAGTATTAGAAATGAGTTTACAGCCTATGTTACTCAGTGATAATTTAGCTTTCTAACGGCCAAATTATTTTTGAAATCGGCCCAGTAGTTTTTAAGTTTATTTGTTACATACAAAAATACAAAAAAATCTTTCCTCTCTAGAATATTAGTGTAGATTAAATTATGAGAGCAATCGCACTGTCAAAATTCCCGCCAAAACTCTCGCACAATTTTTATTTAGTATAGATATGTCCTCAGCAGTGTTGCAAAATAAAAAAACCGCAATTCGGTAGAATTTCAAATTTCAATAAAATTATCGCGATTGTGGTTATTTCCGGAAAGGACTGCCTGAGTGGTGCTGTTGTGCCGTTTTCCTTCAGTTATGCCATGGAATAGATAAATTTATGAAATAAATAAAATACATGGAATTAGTCAAATCAATTAATTAAAAAATCATAACCTCCAGTTACGTAATTTTTTAATCACTGAAATTAGTCATATTGTGGGTATTTTATTGTGAGTTGGTAACATTGATTTTGTCGCTTAGGTCATTTTTAATTTCTAGAATTTAGTCTATGGCAGCTGATACGTAAAATTCGGTAAAATACTTGTCATTGGCGAAATGCATAATAATGCGAAGCCATATTTTCAACAAAAGAAAGACATTGAAAGTTGATCGAATTGACAGTTTATATGCAATTTAACTGAGATGATATCGAATTTTTAAAGGAGCAGAATGCCATATTTTTAATTAATTCAAAATGTAATCTCAGTTCGGTTAAAATTCATTCGCAGTGTCAGTTAAAATAGCAGAATTGGCCCTCAGGTCCTTATGATAAATCCGTAAGTTAATTTGCTTACTGCCTTATGCAAAATCACTTCTGGTAAACCTACGAATAGCAGATAAACTTTATCAAGTACTTGTATTTGCACAAAGTGGATAAATTCATATTTCAGTCTATCGTATAGCGTGTAAAATGGTGTAAATTGGCTTAGAATTCTTTGAGCGGTATAGCCACGCTGTAGACACTTTTGTCTACAGCATGAATGGGCCGACTCGTCCGGGTCGTTACCACTGTCTCACAGAAAACCGGCGTAAAGTATCAGCTTGCTGCTGCGTTTCGTACGATGATTGAGATATCCGGAGGCCCAACCCCCTCTCCTTCCCAATCCTTAATTATGCCTTTCCTTTAAGGTCGGCAACGCACACATAATTATTTTGGTATTGTGGGCGTACATGGGCGGTGGAGATCACTTACCATCAAGCGACCCACTTACTCGTTTGCCGGCTTAAGCTATAAAAAAATGTCTATTTTTGACAGACACGTTTCAGCTTCTGGTGTCGACTGGTGTAGGCCCTGTAGACCCTCGCTAAAACTCTATTGGGCCATTCCTCCACCATGTGCTGGACGATTTGTTCTACGGCTCCACAATCGCAGGCTGGAGACTCCACACTGCAGATAGTAATTACACCTTGCGACACCCAGTTTATATTCTTATAGGGACGTTGATGACAAGTGGTAGGTCCCTCGTTTGCGAGAGGCCGGCTGGGTTGGTACCACCGCTTTTTCTATTTCTGCCGCCAAGCAACAGTGTGTAAGCACTGTTGTGTTCCGGTTTGAAGGACATTGAAGCCAGTGAAATTACTGGGCATTATGAGACTTAACACCTTATGTCTCGGGGTGACGAGCGCAGTCCAGTGTCATGCAGTGCTTTGTTATTCAAAGTTCTGTGTGGCGTTGCTTCTATTTGCAGGCGTGGCGCTTACCATCAGGCGGGCGACCTGCTCGTCTCGTCATACAAGCTAAGAAAAAAAAATGAAAATCTAGACACACGGCCACTTGACAAGCCAAGTTCAGGCTTATATTTACATCACGTATAATAATAATAATAATACACCCAACAGTCACACACATAGTCCTGACCCCACACTAGGTAAACCTGTGTCGTGGGTATCAGGAACTACGAGGGCCTTGCGGTCCCACAACACCCAGACCCGAGACCAATATTTGTGGTTCACACAAACATTTTTCTCGGTGTGGGAATCGAACCCACGGCCTCTCGCTTCGCAGCCGACTACTCGCCCGCTGCGCCACGGAGCTGTCAAACTGTATAGATTTAACATACAGTATAGATTGAACTCTTTCCTATGAATCGCTGATATTTGGTTTTTTAAACTTTTTTTAATTTGAAATGACACGCGACCAAACTATAGTAAACAAGTTTTAATGGATTTCGAAAATGAACAATTTCTAAGATGTATAAAATGATAATAAAACATTCGCTGTACCACTAACAACACAGTTTGCAGAAATTTGACAGTAGAGTAGATTTACCAGCGTCCAGTTGGAAGTTATCTCAGTTCGAATGTATAATGTAGCGTATATCGGCGGGTCTGTGGGACCAGACCTCTAACTAGGTAAAGAAGCCATATTCTATATGTTCTTCTACCTGTGGGACCGAACCATTGTGAATCCGTTATTCCCTTTGAAATACATCGAAACTCTAGACTAGTACTATGATACGAGAAACACAGTTTAATTTTATTGATTGAATTTATAATAATAATAAATAAATACACCCAAAAGTCACACACATAGACCTGACCCCACACTAGATTAATCTTTATCGTGGGTATCAGGAACTACGAGGGACTTGCGGTTCCACAACACCCTGACCCGAGACCAATATTTGTGGATTTTGAATTGAACACAACCATGTGTCTCGGTGTGGGAATCGAACCCACTGCCTCTCGCTTCGCAACCGGCTACTCGCCCACTGCGCCACGGGGCTGTCATTTTTACATATTTGAATTGAATGACGAGACGAGCAGGTCAATCGCTACATCTACTCATAAATATAAGCAACATCCGAATTTAAAACCTCTATTTCTCGACCGGATAATCATATTGAGGTCGTCGAATTACATAATGTTTTGCAATGGGATATATGGGATATTTGCAACAATCACTAATAACTTAACAAATTACTATATAGATATTTCAGGTTATTTTTGCACACCTATATGCTTTACACGTATTTTTTTTTTATTTACTAGATATGCAGACGAGCAGAAGGCTCACCTGATGGTAAGTGGTTACTGCCGCACTTGGACCTCAGCAATGCCAGAGCACAGCCAAGCCGCTGCCTACCATTACCGCATGCAGATTGTAAATATGTATAAAATTTTGATTTATGTGACAGGGAGGCGTCAACCGTTATTTTATACATGTCAATAGTGACAGGCAAACATAGGGTTGCCAGGCCCCAAAATAAAAAATCAGGACGCTACATTATACCCTAAAAGCCCGGACATCACTTCTTTAATAATAAAATATGTTTAGATTCGTATGAAAATTCTTTATTATTTATTAATAAATCACAGTTTTTTAGAAAATTAATATGTTTACATCATATCCAAACGCTTAACAAAAGCCGGACACGTAGATTTCTGTCAGGACACGACCATAAAAATCCAAACATATCCGACTAAATTTTGACACCTGACAACTCTAGGCTCACACACTCATTGTCTCTATACAAACTCATTACACACACAGCAAGACGTGTATAGATGAACTGAAATATCTATACCAAATTGATAGCCAAGTGCAATTACAAAAACCATTACACTCGCATTCATAGCAAACATTAGATACCAAAGCCATTAACCGCAACATGCACTCAACAATTAAACTATTAATGAAAGACTAGTGTTATAATTATGAAAACACAGGCACAGCTCCCAATGGCATTACCCGTGAAGCGGCCAAGGCATCAAACGGCGAGGTGCAATAACAGTCTTGGGATATTAAATAGCCGTTATTTCCAACTTTAACACATAAATAATAACGCAGAGTCGCCTAGTGCACACTTATCTCGTTCAATAACAACTTATCGATTGGCCACGGCAACCATACCGGTAGGTTAGAAATTAAGTGCATCCAACACAATAAATAATTGTTTGAAATTATCGCCTCGCAACGCTGTTTTGCACTTGCGCTCGCGACCGTACGGGAAGTTCATAATATACGCTAGTCCTTAACTCGGTCTTAAACTAGCCAGATAAGTAAATTTGCTCATATTTCGTCTGCTTTTATCGGTATCTTAGTACTGTTATTACTGTTACGAAAATTCCAAACATTTCCTTTTACATCATTCAGCGATACGTAGATTGTGCGTAAAGTATTTATTGATAGTGCTAAATACTAGCTTTCTATCTAAAATAGATTTACAAATAATACAATGGCGGTAAATTAGAATCGGTCGCAACACTACGCAAAAGATTTATTATTCGTTCGATTATCGATTTAATATTCATTACCATTCGATTCTCTTAAAGTATATTCTGTAATTTTAGAAAGTCTAATACGTATAAATCGATCGAGAAAACGATAGCGCAAAATTAAATAAAAGGAAACAAATTGATAATATCTGATCATATTTCTTTAATAATATTTTATAGCTGAAAATAACCTTGTATCTTGTCAAAGTTCGATTTTAATTAGAGTTCTAAGAAAAATTATCTGAGTGCAATAACTTTATGTAACTAGTGAAAAATAAAATAAAGTGGAACTAAGTCCTTTTGGAACTTTACTTACCAATTGAGAAGTGCTCACCATATTATCCCTTGGGTCTAGATGACATTAATTATAAAATACACCTATTCTAGTGGCGAGTCAGTCCATTCAAAGTGAGTTACTAACGAGCATGGACTTACGAGACATGATAAAATGTCTGCCATCCTCATCGGTGTACAAAGCAACTGGACATCCATTAACCCGAACATTTGAAGAAAAATATATTCTCTCTAAAGTTTATGTTAATTCGTTGGTGTTTTATGAGACGGGGAACAGAACCGACGACCCCGCGGTCACAGGTTAATGCTTATAAGGCACGGGCGCGGCGGATGAGTTATTACGAACGACTTACGACCGGCTTATTAAAAGGTGATAGCAATTTATTGTTTCCCATTTCGATATATCAGTCGATAAGGAATGCAGTGAACAGTTTACAATTCCTGTTTAATTTTTATCCGCCAGGTAACGAACGTATTAGGCCAATTTAGGGCGTGTCAACCTTCCCTTCTCAATCCCCATTCTTTTCATATAGGCTGGCAACACATCCATGATTATTGTAGTACTATCTGTGTGGGCGATGGAGATTACTTTCCATCAAGTGACCCACTTGTTCGTTAACTGGCCATTATATAAAAAGTTATTATTCGTCTTCCAGCTGCCCTTATCCCACTCGCAGTAAGGTCCCCGACCTTGCTAACAACATGCTTTGCAACATGCTTTTTAAAACATGTACAGAAAGATTTGGCTTGTAATTTTTTACGACCGGCTGCCTGCCTGACGTGGTTGACGTCTTGTTGACGACTTTGAAGAGAAATCATCCAGACCCGAAACAGTTATATATATATATCACAAAAAAAATTGTCTCCGTGTGGGAACCGAACCCGCGGCCTCTCGCTTCACAGCCGGCTACTCGTCGACTGCGCCACGGAGGCTTTCCTTTTATATAAAAAATAATTATTATGACTACAATGATTACAAAATCCAATTATAATGTTCACAATCTCACGAACCCACCCACTTCCCATTTAGCCCACGGTAGTCAGTAGCTCGGGGAAGTCACGCGTGCTGTAATGATGACATCAACTGAGCTGATGTTTTACCTGATAAAATCCAACTATACCTCTTATTATGTAAGATCGGGTAAAGCGGCTATTACGCTAAAGGCCCGCTTAGATGAATTACGGTGAAGTAAATCACTACCGAGGTTTTATAGGCTGGACATGGATTCCGTATTATAATTCTAGATAGAAATATCGTTATGGTAATACTTACTGATTGAGGTGTAAGGATGACTTTGAAAGACGTTGGAAACTATACGAGACAAGTTGAGGATCAAATTTGCATTAGAAATCCTATTGCCCTGTAGTGAAATAAATCACACTGCGTACAGTTATGAATAAACTCATGAGAAATATGGATAAAACATGATGCTATGACTGCCTCGGTGGCGCAGTTGTAATGCGTACGTGGTACGACTGCTGTACTGGGGTCTCGGGTTCGATCTCCCAGTCGGGTAAAAGTTATTTTAGGTTTTTCTATGACGAAATGCTCTTTATCGGCCCGGAGTCTGGAATTGTGCCCAGTATGGCGATAAGCTCGCCCCATATTACATCATGGGACGGAAATAAGCTCGGCGAAATGAGTCTGCCTACCTCTTCAGTGATTACACGCGTGACAGCGTATGTATATTATATCACATTAAAAAGATAATTCCCAAACATGCCATTACGATTTGAACAAAGATTATTTATGATGATGTATAAATAATATAAATTACGTAATAATGTACGGACACATCAATAAATATTCATTTATTTTGTATGGTTATCTAAGTGAAGAGATTTATTACCAGTAAATCATGAACACACGCTACGATGATATGTGTAAAGGCTTTTAAATTTAATAATGTGTAGTTACGAAAGTACTTTCTTCTTTGTTATTTTACACAATGTGTCATTTACATTTAATGGCAGTGCTTACGTACCCGCCGCGTCGACTTTTGATTTTCAACTGCAAATTTGCAAAGGAATAACACAGCTACAATTTCAGCACACAAGGTAGTAGGTCCCTCGTATCGCCGTAGGCCGTCGGGGTTGGTAGCACTGCTTTTTCTATTTCTGTGTTCCGGTTTGAGGGACATTGAAGCCTGTGAAATTACTGGGCATTATGGGACTTAACATCTTACGTCTCGGGGTGACGAGCGCAGTCTAATGCCATGAAGTGCTGTAATTCAAAGTTCTGTGTGGTGTTGCTTTTGTTTATGGGCTGGCGTGGCGTTACTATCAGGTGAGCGACCAAAGAAGCTAGCACGAATAACTTGCGAGAACGTATTCCTATTGAAATGTCAAAAAATCGTTTGAGCCTTCATACAAATGCTAGCGTTCTCGGTTCGAATACTTATTCGTAAGTTGTTCATGCTCGCCCCCTGCTCGTATCGTAACTCAAGCTAATAAATAAAACAACATCTAAAAGTACGTCTCTACTTGTGTCACTTTGTGACTGGGACAAACATGTGACATACCCTAGTGTGGATGATTGTCAAATGTTACGATCTAATGTCGCGGAGCTTTCCGCTCTGAGACCCCGTTACATTTCGCTGTGATATCTGATTTTAGCAGTGATAGCTCAGCGGGGAATGGCACGGACTACCGAGACGAAAGTCACAGGTTCGAAACCACATAAGAGCATGCATTACCACTGTCTCACAGAAAACCGGCGTAAAGTAGCAGCTTGCTGCTGCGTTTCGTACGGTGAGTGAGATATCCGGAGGCCCAAACCCCCTCCCCTTTCCAATCCCTTAATTATCCTTTAAGGTCGGCAACGCACCCATGATCCTTTTGGTATTGTGGGCGTCCATGGGCGGTGAAGATCACTTAGCATCAGATGACCCACTTGCTCGTTTGCCAGTCTATACCATAAAAAAACCTTTGCATTTTCTAAGTTACGTGTGTATTCATTATTAATTATCGCCAATGAAACATCGTGGGGAAACCTGCATACCTGAGAGGTTCACCATAAGAATTTCGGAGGTATGTGAAGTCTGCCAACCCACAGTAGGTCAGCGTGGTGGAGTAAGGCCTAACCCCTCTCACTCAGTAGAGGAGGCCCGTGTTCGGTAGTGAAACGTGTGTTATACAGGGCTGGTATAAATAAATAAATACACCCAACAGTCACAAACATAGTCCCGACCCCACACTAGGTAAACCTGTATCGTGGGTATCAGGAACTACGAGGGACTTGCGGTCCCACAACACCCAGACCCGAAACAATGTTTTGTGGATCACACAAACATTTGTCTCAGTGCGGGAATCGAACCCACGGCCTCTCGCTTCGCAGCCGACTACTCGCCCGCTGCGCCACGGAAGCTGTCTATGTACAGTACTTTATATTTTAAAAGGTTTTAATTACATTTA
This sequence comes from Mimas tiliae, assembly GCA_905332985.1. NCBI lineage: Eukaryota > Metazoa > Arthropoda > Insecta > Lepidoptera > Sphingidae > Mimas > Mimas tiliae. Next base: position 4,260,344 of record HG995249.1, read on the forward strand.
CAAATAAGACTGCCTCGGTGGCGCAGTTGTATTGCGTATGCGTTACGACTGAGGCTGACGCTTATGTCTCAGTTTCGATCCCCGGGTGGGTAAAAGTGATATTGGGGTTTTCAATTACGAAAGCTCAGTATCAGCCCGGAGTCTAGAATTTGTACCCGGTATGGGGATAGGCTGGCCCCCTATCACATCATGGGATGGAGATACGCTCGGCGAAATGTGGATGTACTGGTTACACCTCTGCCTACCCCCTCAGGGATTACAGGTGTGAGTGCGTATGTATGTATGTATTTACAAATAAGAATAAAACATTTAAAAATATAATTAACTTCACCATCCAATGGCGAGGCCTAGGACCCAAGCCACCGGTGGTTAGGATCCCAAAGTGAGAAACCTTCTCACAATGCGTGCGTTGTCCAATAACACCGCTTTTTGCATCTGGTTTTCGATCCTACGACCAATTGAGGGCCTCTGGAGATTGTTGTCGAGGCTCTTCGGAATCAACCCGAAGAGTTGACCCTGGGCAAAAACAACTATCGGGACAATCATTGTTGAGTCCACATCTCACATGGCAGTAACCTCGTGTGCCAGGTCTAAATATTTCGATATTTTATCTTTTTCGGCTTTAACGAGGTTTTCATCATGTGGGATGGTGACATCAACCCAGGAGTGGTATTATGATTATGTTATTTAAGAATTTTATCATTTTTGTTTTAAGTCACAGCAAAATGACACAGTACGTGTTACAACACCCGTCCACATTAGCTTAACAAACTTGGGAGACAGTAACGCGACGCCTCTAGGTACGGCAAAATGTCACGGACGTGTAAACGCACTTTAAGACACATTATTTGGTTACTATAATTTCAAATTTCTTGTGAATATAACACACAAGCTTTTGCTCGCGGCTCCGCTCGCGTGAACGACCTTTTCCCAAATAAAAGACTATGTCCGAATCCAGGCCATGATATACCTATATGCCAAATTTCATACAAAACCATTCAGCCTTTAGGGCATGATGGTCTAACAAACATAAAAATTGACAAACATCCAAACTTTCACATTTTTAATAGTAGTCGGATCTCACTGAATAACAAAATAATGAAATTTTACATCATGAATTTCTTTTTATGTTTTATATTAGTTAGTAGTTATATGTTTATATTCTCTATTTATTTTTAATTGTCTATCAGACTTCTTTCACATGCCCATATCCCACTCGCAATGGGATCGGCGCGACATGACTTTTAATACACGTTACAGAAAGATTTGTGTTATAGTTTTTACGACCGGCCGTCTGCCTGACGTCAACCCCTCTGGAGAGAAAGTGTAATCATCTATCAGTAAATAAATAATATTAGTTGCAATATCTCAATCCAACGCATAACATGTGTGTATGTAGCCACTGGTTCCAGTTCCACCTGTGACCATATCCGTGCCATATTCATTGTCTGTTTAACCACATTTTTACTGAGGAACGCCACAAAACCACTATTGTGCAGTTTGCATCCAGATCTACGATAACAGTTTAAAACAGTCCATTAGTGAATAATGCACGTGCCTCTACTGTTACAATTACTCGGAATGAAACTTGACAAGTCTGAAGTTAGACTTTACACTCTACGCCTCCTGTCATCCTATCCGGGCCCGTTATACAGCCGGAATTTCTGAAAACCTGGAATTTATGAGTGGTAGAGCCACGCTGTAGACACTTGTCTACAGCATGTATGGGCCGGCTCATCCGGGTCATTACCACTGTCTTACAGAAAACCGGCGTAAAGTAGCGGCTTGCTGCTGCGTTTCGTACGGTGAGTGTGATATCCGGAGGCCCAAACCCCCTCCCCTTCCCAATCCCTTAATTATCCCTTTCCTTTAAGGTCGGCAACGCACCCATGATTCTTTTGGTATCGTGGGCGTACATGGGCGGTCGAGATCACTTACCATCAGGTGACCCACTTGCTCTTTTGCCGGCCTATACCATAAAAAAAATACAATTTTGTCATACCCCATACATAATTATATTGAATTTTGGCTGAACTAATTTCTTCAGATCGATCTGACATATTCATATATCGTCGCTTAGCTAACAATACCGCGCAAGTTAAATTGGCTTAGTTTTCAGGAGAGACATAAAAATGAATATTTTTTATGAACAAGTTATGTTATGTTTCGTGTTTTTTTTCGTGATAACCAATGAATTACGCGGTGACAGAAATATTTGAATATCGTGCTTTGTACCATACAATAATTTAAATTTATGTGTAAAATTATTGAATACGCGGCAAAAACAATTAAGTACTTAATCTAATGACAATATCAAACATCGCCACATATAAATATATAAAAATTGCGGTTTGTTAGTTTTGCTAAAACTCAAAAGCGGCTTCACCGATTTTGATGTTTTAGTGTGTATTTGAGTGGCGCGTTGAAACGAGTTCTAACTATTAATTAGATGTTGCGGATGAAACCGGGCGGGACAACTAGTACTAAATAAATAAATATACCCAACAGCCACACAAACAGGCGACCCCACAATAAGCTAACCTGTATCGTATGTATTAGGAGGAATTTACAGTTTCACAACACCCATCTAAACAAATATTTGTGAATCGCACAAACCTTCGTCTTGGTGCGGGCATCGAACCTGTGGCCACTCGCTTCACACTCGCCTACTGCATCACGGAGGCTATCAATAATAACGCATTCGTGACTAACTTCAACTTAAATTGCGGGTATTTTAACTAACATATTCATTGAAATATTTGCCTATCAATAGGGATAAATTAAGCCCTTAAATAGAAAATGTTTTTATGACCTGCCACACTTCACATAGACCTGCGATCAATTATACGCGTTCTGAGATAAGCTTTGAAAAATTATTTTAGTATTTACCAGTGTTTGCTATCTAAAGTTTAATAGTTACGAATCGTGAATAAATAATAATGGCGTAAAACCGCTTTAATAATGTAAAATAATTGTTTTTAGAGTTTGAAACGTAAAATACTATCAAGATGTCTTTTCTACTACAAAATCCTTGCATTTTTTCTGTAATAGTCGGACAGTAAGTTAATAATATTATGATAAAAATATATAATATATGTTTTCAAAAGCCATACATCAAAATAACCATATATTAGGAGACCTCTCCAGCATTTTATACATAAATTCATCATAAAATAACGAAGACATTCAAATGTTTGGTTGTCTTAGCTACAAGACAAATATATTTGGGAGCGTTCTGATGCGTTAGAGTTGTCTGGACTCGTGAGTTAAATAAAATACTAAATCTGTAATTACTTTGAGATTACACTAGCTAAAGCTTAGATTATCTGCTTGAATACTCATACGCACTCACGCCTGTAATCCCCGAAGGGGTAGGCAGAGGTGTAACCAGTACACCCACATTTCGCCGAGCGTATCTCCGTCCCTTATGTGATAGGGGGCGAGCTGCTTGAATACATAATTTAAAATACATAAAGAGTAGACTTACATCGGGAACGAATATCGATGAAATGGTGATCTTGGTGATTTCTTAGGTTTACGCGAATATTACACATTGAAATAAAACTAGTTTATACAATAAACAAAATAAAAATTAAACCGCGATAAATTCCGTATAAACTAGTTTTATTTCAATGGTGATCTTGGTTACAAATCAACATAAGGAAATGAAACATATTAAGTATTTTGTTTTGGTAAAAGCAACAGTTTGGTTTCTTAGTTTATGTTCTTGACAGCCTCCGTGGCGCACTGGGCAAATAGCCGGCGAAGCGAGAGACCGTGGGTTCGATTCCCGCACTGAGAAAAATGTTTTTTGTGATCCACAAATATTTGTTTCGGGTCTTGTGTGACCGCAGTTCTTGATACCCACGATACGGGTTTACCTAGTGTGGGGTCAGGACTATGTGTGTGACTGTTGGGTGTATTATTATTATTATGTATCGGAGCAAAGTACAGTCTGTATCCCTGAAATTAAATAATTCTCATAGACACCCTTTCACTAATTTAGATGCAACCTGTCATTTATCACATACTTTTACACATCACTATACAGTTTCCGGTAAGTTGGCAACCCTACGTGTAATGACCAGCGGAACTTGCTGTCCCGGTATCACTCATCTCATGCATATTTTCACGTCAAACATGTATTGTTTAACTCGTTAAACTTTAACCACTATGTTTCAGTTAACGGTCGGGGGCAATTACCAAGTGTTTGCTTTTGATATGGAGATTTACAATTATTATGTGCGCTGGTATGCGCGAAGAATGGCGCGCTATCGAATTTAATGATCATACTGGTAGTCTTACGTTATCGTTAGGTTAGGTTGTTTCTTATTTAATATATGATTTGTAAGTGTATTAGAAGAAATTTTAAATATCGGAAAATAGGTAAGTCATGAAACTTGATGTTACATTTAGAAGCTAGTTCTGCTCAGAAAACCCACAATTCCAGAAGAAACACGCGTTGCCAAACTTAAAGAAAAGGAAAGGAGGGAGGACTTCGACCCCCAGAAATGTCGCTTGTTGTACGAAATGCAATAACAACCAAAATCACGTCAGTATTCTGTGAGGCCGTGCTACTACCCCGATTGACACAATCCATTCATATTTTTTTCTTTCTGTCTGGCGTTATCCCGGCTTATGGCAGGGTCCGCCTTTCTCCATCAGGATTTGACGGTGGGGCGACCCGCCGTCTCACCCGCAACAGGAACCAAGTTTCACCATCGCCACCATTGTCTGTTAGTCAGCCAAGAGTACCAAGCGCAGGTGAGGTGGCCTTTGGGCCTAAAAATGTCGAGAAATCATAATTGATGTCAATTATACGATTCAAAACATATGATGCCCGGGATTGGAATTTGTGATATGGCGATAATCTCGCAGCACATCACATCATGGAACGGAAATAAGCTCGACCAACCTTGCGTGTCCTAATTGCACGCTGGGGCATTCAGGAATATATGCGTGAGTTTATGTTATGGTACGAAATATACCCAGCGTCATTTACAAGGTGGTAGTTCCCTCGTACGCGAGAGGCCGTCTGGGTTGGTACCACGGCTTTGTCCATTTCTGCCGCCAAGCAGCAGTATGTAACTCCTGTTGTGTTTCGGTTTGAAGAACGTTGAAGTCAGTGAAATTTCTAAGTAATATGAGACTTAACAACTTATGCCTCAGGCGCAGTCCAGTTCCATGTAGTGCTTTGTAATTCAACGTTCTGTGTGGTGTTGCTTCTGTTTATGGGCGTTTACCATCAGGCGAGCGAACTGCTCGTCTCGTCATTAGATAAATAAAGGATATCCGCTATAATAACACATGACAATTTCCTTTGGAATCCTTTGGGTATGGAAAATAAAAAGACCTAATATGTATTACTGCTTTAATCAATATAATGTATGGAAAATTTTACAATGCAGTTTGATGATTTCTCGATTTAGATTCGAGAGTCGTACGTGCTCAATTAACAAATATCCGACTAATAACCCAATACATTAATCGCTTTGAACGACTCCGATTTCACGTTTAACAATTAAAATTCAATGCGAAATACAATCAACTAACTAATCTGTTCGATCACAATTGCTGTTAATTATGTCAGCGATCTGGAGGCCAATTCTCGTAATTTTAAATGTTCAAAATATCATTTCATTTAGTCTCAGCGTCAAGAAAGTTGCAAATGGCATTATCTTAAACCAATAATCACCGTCAAATGTGAAAATAGATCGTAATGAGATTAAATGTAGAATAAAAGTTGACTGAAGCCAAAACGGTATAATGCTACTGCTAATGCTAGGTGCATTTGACGTTGATTATTGGTTTAAGAGAATGCCATTTCCAACTTTCTTGACGCTGAGACTAGAGCGGAATGATATTTTGAACATTTAAAATTACGAGAATTGGCCTCCTGAGTTCGGTGTTCGGACAACGTCAAAGGCTCATTATAATTGCATTACACCTGTTTTCGGGCGTAATTACTCAAATGGCAGGCCAAACATTGCTAATTGTACAAAAAGACTATCCAGTATTGCAATCAACTCGTAAGTGGTATGGGCCGGGTAAAAAGCGCCCGTCGGCGTCAAACCTTCCTCAACTGACCAATTACAGGTGGATGGGGTAACCATCCTATATCACAATCATAATTCATACCTAATGTAGTACCTACGGTTGCCAATTCTTTTGTTTTTGTCAACGGCTGTACCTTGAATTTTTTTTGAGTTTTGCAGTCGTTAAAAAAAATGACAGTTGTAGAGACTGCCGATAGAAGTGAAAACTTAGAACATTTAGTATTAAAATTTTAAATTTCATAATATTTGAATTAAAATTATCAACAATCTGGCTACATATATCTCTTGTAATTAATTAATCAGAGAACGGTCTATAGATACTCCTGACATGGGGTTGTGGTCTGTAAAGCAGTTTTTTTTTTTTTTACTGCCTGCATAGGCAGACGAGCAAACGGGCCACCTGATGGTAAGTAGTCACCGCCGCCCATAGACTTCTGCAATGCCAGGGCACAGCAAAGCCGCTGCCTACCGTCAAAGTTACATTGTAAAAGTAACCTATAAACTATGAGTTGAAGGGATTACTGTCGTTTGGTATTAATAAAATAATACTCGTCTCATGTAACTTCTAACATATGTAACACCGAATTAACAGAAGATTTTTGATACCTGAAAATTTAATCTTTGCTAAGAAAAGTGAGTTTTTAGAATGGTAGAGTCATGCTGTAGACAGTGTTGTCTACAACACGAATGGGCCGTCTCGACCGGGTCGTTACCTCTGTCTCACAGAAAACCGACGTATAATAGGGGCTTGCTGCTGCGTTTCGTACGGTGAGTGTGATATCTTTACTAATTAAAATGACTGCCTCGGTGCTGCAGTTGTAATACGAACGCGGTATGAGGTCTCGGATTCGATCCCCGGGTCGGGTAAAGTGATATTGGGTTTTTCTATCATGAAATGCTTAGTATCAGCCCGGAGTCGGAAATTTGTGCCCGGTATGGCGATAGACTCACCCTATCACATCATAGGATGGAAATAAACTCGACGAAATGTGGGTGTACTAATTACACATGTGAATACCACTTCGGAGATAACAGGCGTGAGTGCATATGTATGTATGTAATTAAAATAAAATATTGTAATCAATAAATGGTAGATACACGTCAATTTTAATTGAAAAATCACCTGTCCAGTGGGAATGTTATGTAATAAACAGTGCCTGCAGTACCAAGTACCAACATACAAACACTCGCACATCTAACGGTCACTTGTTTCGTTCAGGAAATAGAAAGTAAATCTTTATGACAGATCTTATAATTCAAAAGCGTCGTGAATTTCTATGTTCAAACTATCTTTATAGCGGCAAAGCATCAAGTGTAATTCATTCAATTTATCTACAGTTTATAATTTGCGTAATAAAATTATTCTACTCAGAAGAGGGCGGGTAAAGCGTATTGTGCGTATTTCATCGAGTTAATTGATCTCTTCCTTTGGCTCTTTCGACCGCAGCTCTCTAATTTACGTGCACACATTCACAGTCCATTAACACGTTGGACAAAAACGTGGAGAACTTTACAATTCATCGCGACGATGTGGCGAGCAGTAAACATCGATATTATAAATTAATTAGCGCTTAATGTTTGTAGAAAGGAAAACGGACAAATCGCTGGAAATCTACAGTGCATTCCGGTTACAAACGCGCAAAGGATACGCGCTTATCTATTGATATCCGGTTTACGTCATTCTCGCTATAATATTATGTCTAAATAATAATAATCTTCTTCTTCCACCTGCTCTTATCCCACTCGTAGTGGGGTCGGCGCAACATGCTTTTTAACACATGTTACAGAAGATTTGGCTTGTAGTTTTTACGATCCGTCTAGGGAGAAAATATCCAGACCGCAGATGCGGGAATCGAACGCGGGACCTCTCGCTTCATAGCCGGCTACTCGCTTACTGTGCCACGGAGGCTGTCAATGTAATATCTTATAATATAGTAGCATATTCACATTACTAAATTAATTATAATTTCATATATTTTATTACACACTACTACAATAGCGGCACTTGGACTGAGTTTTCGCTCATGAAGTTCCGTAAATATTATCAAAAAAATACGTGTGAAAGAACAATAGCCGTACTTCAATGTTGGAGGATCCACAATATTACTGCTGAAACTAGAATATATCAAAACTACAACGTGTTGCAAGTTACAACAGTGTTGTAAGATGTCCCGAGCGACATCGGACGGTGCCGCTTGTGTAACCTATCCTTTACCTGTCTAATGCCCGTTTTCACCAACGTGCCTTCGAACACTTAACTAAGGGTCCCTTAACCTAAGGAACTCATTAAATCTATCCCTCACTTAAGTTTGTTTTCACGTAGTTAAGGGTCACCTTAGAAACATAGGGGTCCCCTAAGTGATGGTGAAAACAAAATTAACACTTAAAATGTCTTAGGGGCTCAACTAAACTTAGGGATTGCTGGTGAAAATGAGCATTAATTTTTCATTCCAGTCCACCCAATGGTTTTTGGAAGAAATCGCCGATAGCGCTTAGAACGCCATCGCTCGCTCATTGTTTCCTATTGTTATAAGAATAAATAAATAAATACTTACTAATCTTCCAATAAGCAAATGCGACTGAAGCGAAATTCTACGTAACGAATGTAGAGAGATAATAAAGTGTCCAGATAAATCATCAATCAATTTAATATTCAAATAATACAAGGTAAAGTATATTTACCCGATGACGCTGGGCTTAGGCTGTCGCGCAGGTGACAAAGCAAAACACAACGCAGATCTCGTCATCCATAACACTGTAAGCTTGTAAGGTATAATTTTCATACTTGTCACAGAAGTATAAACAAATATTTATTTTTCATACATACGCATACATACACACTCACGCCGATACTCCTCGAAGGGGTAGGCAGAAGTGAAACCTATACACACACATTTCGCCGAGCTTATTTCCGTTCCATGATGTGATAGGGGGCAAGCCTATCGGACACAATTCCAGACTCTGAGTTGATACTAAGCATTTCATGATAGATAAACCCAGTATCGAGTGGTAGAGCCACGCTGTAGACAATTTAGTCTACAGCATGAATGGGCCGGCTCGTCCGGGTCGTTACCACTGTCTCACAGAAAACCGACGTAAAGTAGCAGCTTGCTGCTGCGTTTCGTACGGTGAGTGAGATATCCGGAGGCCCAAATCCCCCTCCCCTTCCCAATCCCTTGATTATCCCTTTCCTTTAAGGTCGGCAACGCGCCCATGTCTCTTTTGGTATTGTGGGCGTACATGGGCTGTGGAGATCACTTACCATCAGGTGACCCACTTGCTCGTTTGCCGGCCTATGCAATAAAAAAAAAGTATCACCTTACCCAACCCTGGGATCGACCCAGAGACCTAAGCTCAGCAGTCGTACCGCATACGATTACAACAACGCTACTGAAGCAGTCTATCTTTTCAGTTATCTCTATTATATTTAGTATAACTCACCTAAGCTAAGAAAGGTTTTATTTGAGAAATGGGTAAATATTATATTTCTAGAACTAGTTGACGATTACACTCTAAGGAGTAATAGTAGAGAAGGCCCATGCCCAGTCTAATAGATGACAGATTGTAGGTCAAAATGTCATTTGACATCTCTGTGTTAGCTATGCTGAGTCGCCTACGCCACAACAAGAGCTGAGCCTGTCCGCCGACGCGACGGATTGTTGATGCAACAAACCAATGAAATGTACAAACGATTTCACAACCGGCCAGAGGGCTCTAAATCCATTTCAAAGGTCACACGCACCGTAACCTTTCTATTTGTTCAGTCAATCGACTCAAAACTTCATCGCAAATAGACAAATTATACAACACCAACGTTCTGCGCAATGAAACACAATATAACACACCTTATTCCCAAGTGTTAGAGATGATTCTGAAAGAGAAAAACACTTGGTAAAAGTTAAAAGTTAATGCCCGTGACGTGTGAAGCGGCCAGCTCATTAAGTAGACAAACGAACAAACAGACATACGCCACAACACTGTATGTGCTTTATATATGAGCAACTTAATTCTGTCAACACTGGAAAGTTGTGTGCCGTAAACGAAATTTTTACTTAAATTCATAACTCGAATATGATAAAAATGAAAGCTAATGAGTTAAAAAATACGCCCTGAGTCCTGACCGCCAGATTGTATCGAGACATCAAATTCTTGGAGCCTATTTATTAAAAACCACGCGTATCATAAAACAAAATATTCTTTGTGTGGAAATTTAAGTAAATGCCACCGGAATTATCAGCAATATCTCGCGAAACAGGCTAATTATGGCGCGTCTGCACAAAAATTGTACGGAATCCGCTATCGAACGAACGGTATGCGGAGAATTTCCGCTAAATAAATCAAAGAAAAAAACTCATTCACTTCGATTTCTTAACGTGGCGGCGAGCGGAGTGATGTGCAATTACCTGAGAAAACCTACAAGTACCACCTAATGGATGTGCACGGACTTCTTTTTCCACACGAAATTGTCACGTAGCTATGCCTATTAAAGACGTGGCCAATACGGCGAATATTTTGCCTATTTGGACGCGTCAGATAATTTACAATTACCGGATTCCTTTTCTCCGGCACGTACCGTGTGATTCATGGCTGATTTCAAATAATATACTTCATTTGGAACGGTAGCTTGCTGGTAAACTGGATTTTATAGTGCGGAGACAGTTGAAGAGAGCCTATACTTATACGAATACCTATACATAGAATTTATTGTTATTACTTTTCGAACCATATTACACTTTACGATATTATTGTTGTCATAAAGTGGCCTTTCTCAATAGACTACAGCCTTCCAGATTTAATCCATAGCTCGCAAAACTACGTAAACAATGAGTACTTTCAACGTTTTACTTTCTATTAGCTTAACAGAAGGATGGCAGGTTTACAAGTGTATGTCACTTAAACAAGTAGGGGCGTCTAACCTTACTTGCCCGTAACGGTGTCAGAGATCAAGTTGATGAATAAAAAGAAACGCAAAAAAAGGTTTTTTAAAATAACCAGCACTTACTCCTATTTAAAGTTGCGTTTTCCACATTCCGTGCCAAAAATATGTGATTACTAAAAACCATAAAGTTCATCTTGTCCTTGATTGATTGATCATTAATGACAATGTAGCAAAATAAGATCTATAGAATGCGTGGTAATACTAGGTGTGCGTAGGTACCACCATTTTGTCTATTTCTGCCGCCAAACAGCAGTGTGTAAGCACTGTTGTGTTTAGATTTGAAGGACATTGAAGCCAGTGAAATTACTGAGCATTATTAGACTTAACAAAAACTTAAGTCTTGGGGTGACGACCGCAGTCCACTGCCATGTAATACCTCGTAATTCGAAGTTTTAGAATTATTGTTGGATCTGTTTATGAACAGGCGTGACGGTTACCATCAGGCGAACGACCAGCACGTCTCATCATTAGCGCTAAAATATGCGTGTGCACTGATTTTGCACGATGATAGTAAAGAATTAAGCTATAATAAAAAAAAAGTAAATAATTGTTCATTGAGCCTTTAATCTCCCTTGTTACCATAATTATGAGTTTACGTAAATAGTAACTAATAATCATAATGTTCTACAGCTCTTTGTTTACTCCAAGTACTACTGAATAAATAATGCAATGTACGTAATATCTAAAACGTGAACACAGTAGCGATGTTTGCACTGGTCATTACAAGTACTGCGTATTGAATATATTATTATAATAAAGTCAAATATTGCACAGTATATAACCATTATGTAAATGTTCAACATGTTTATTGCACAAATATTGTATCTCTAGTGAATCGAACATCATTGCAGTTTATAGCTGGCTGTCGCGACTCCGCGGATGCTATAAAACAATTCAAACCAGCTTTTTAAAATTTACGATCCTCGTGTGTTTAATTAGATGTAATATGTTTCAATAACAACGTAACAAATCAAAAAGGTTGAGTTTTCTTGGCCGGGCGATGGTCGCCAGTTGCTGGGTGTGTGGGCAAGGTGCAATGATTCCGAACGAACAAATGGTACGCCTTCAGGTATCGCTTTTTAATCGCAGGCAGTAAGGAAGCTGTCCACCGCATTTAGATACATACGCCGATGATTGCGAAAGGCTAGAGCACTCAACTAATTATTCTATCCGGATACAGTGAGCGATGGATGGCCCACATTAACAGATAGATTGATAGGTGAATTTGTGCGAATAACTCGTTCGACTTGTTCAATAGCATGACATTGGCCTAATCATAAACGTTTGCACGATTCACTGCAAAAGATGATACCGATACGAGGTAACGATTCCTGCATCCTTAACAACTTTGTATCGAGACAGTTAGAACTACATATGATGTGGTTAGCAAATGTGTTCAAGATATCGATGGAAAATATATTTTCTTTAGTTTATTTTGACGTGATTATAATATAAACTATTGTGACACAAAATCTGGGACCGATTACAAAATATTCTAAAAACTGTATCGACAAATGAATTAGGCAAAAAGAATAATCCTAGCAACTCATATTGATACTAGGTTTTGCTCGCAGCTCCGCTCGCGTAAATGGTCTTTTCCAGGATAAAAAGCAGCCTATGTCCTAATCCAGGTCATTGTTTATCTGTGGGACTAAATTTATTCAAAACCATTCATCTATTAAAACGAGGCTGGCTAACAAACATCCACAAACTTTCACATTTATAATAGTAGTAGGAAGTAGGATAATTGTCTACAGCGTGGCTCTACTAAAACTTATAAGATGATATATTGATATACATAGGTATATAACAATAATATCACACCTGTACCATGATACAGGGCTGTCCCACTGTTGGGCACGGGCCTCAATACGAATGAGAGTGGGTTACTTTAGACCACCAAGCTGACCTAATCCGGGTTGGCACATACGTTCGAAATTCATAGAGGAATTCTTAGGTATGCAGGTTTCCTCACGATGTTTCTTTCACCATTAAAGCAAGCGATAATTAACAATGCATACATGTCTTAGAAAAGGCAGAAGTCCATGCTCTCGGGGCTGTTTTCGAAACGGCGACTTTCGTCTCGACAGTCCGTACCACTCGACGCTGAATTATCGCTGCAGTATAGGTAGGTGTAACAATTTTTCATTCATTCAAGTGTGTAAGTAGAATTATGGCGTGGTGCATTAACATTAAATGAGAAAGCAACGTTATGAGTACTTTACGCATTGCAAAGCAATACAGAAAATGTTAACACAAAATGGGAAGCAAGAATAGCGAGTCCTAATAATAATTGTACCACCTTATCACAATAAAGAGAATGACATCTAAAAGCAAGTGAGAGGTAACTGGAAATGTTATTCCGTTATAGAAATAAAATTATTGTAATGGCGTGCAATCTTATCGAATCGATAGACATTTGAAACGATAAGCCACCGAACTGTATGCATTAAGGAAGTGAAGTAAGGTACGATGGCGTCTACTATCCACCAATATTAATTTGTGGAAGCTATCTAACATACATATAAAGCAATGATAGTTCAGCGGAAATTAGTCTTTCTTACTTAAGTCACTTAACCTGGTAACTCTTATGTAAGTAACTTAAGTCGAGACGAAAGTCCCAGGTTCGAAACCAGTCCCAATAGCATCGTTACGTGTGAATTAATAGTTAATTATCGCTTGCTATAATGGTGAAACACCGTAAATAACCCTGGATACCTGAGAAGTTCTTCATTAGAATTTCAAATGTGAAGTCTGCCAACCCGCATTAGGCCAGCGTGGTGGACTAAAGCCTAATCCCTCTCATTTAGTAGAGGAGACCCGTGTAAGTAAGGGGTGTATAATACAAAGCTAGTATTATTATTTTCGACATACGACTATCCATACGTAGGCACGCTATAAAATTATGTTTTTGTTTTTTTATACCATAGACCGACAAACGCGAGAGGATCAACTGATAGTAAATGATCTCAATCATCCGCCCATGTACCGCCTCCACCTGTCTACAGCGTGGCTCTACCACTCAAAAAATTATCATACTCATTTATTTTATTTATCTAACTGACAAGACGAGCAAGTCACTCGGCTGCTACGTAAACATGCCACGCCTCCACATAAACCTATGCAATACCAAGTCTCATAATGCCCAGTAATTACATTCATTAAATTAATTGCTTTAATAGTTAAGGAGCAATTGGATCACTTGATTAGAGATAACTGCTTTTCTTCAACTCCTCACTACACCTTTCTCCAGAGGAATAAAAGGAAGGAAGGTACATCGCCGCCTTTAAAGAAATATTGACGGGCCTCCGGCAAAGTTTAACTTCTCCGTCAATGCTAATTGATAATAACAATGCGAGTTTATGTAAAAACTATTCATTTTATATTTTATCACACTAGGGGCGTTGCACATGTTTTTCTACAAAATATAAAATAAAAAAAAACAAAGTCCGACGAATATGAGACATATCTTACTTTCTTCCCCACATTATTCTGCATCGATTGGTATCGTTCTCGGCCCCATACCCCCAGCGGTTTCGTAGGAGACAGCGTGACAAGCTTTTGGCAGCGGCAGTTACTTTTTTTTAGAATAGAGAGATAATTAAACTAAGCTGTTGTGAATACGTTATGTGGTTAATACGCAAAGAGTTGTGTTTTCACAATAAAAGGTGGAATAAAAAAGACTTCTTCATAATAAATAAATACTGTAATTTATATTGTAATGTCGTTTTAATCGATGACAGCCATTAATTTATATATATAACAAAATGAATTATTATTATATTATTTTATTGCCCCGGGTAAAAAATTACATTAATTACCACGCCTCTGTCAAGTCTTACGACATTCGAATAGAGAAGTAATTTTTAAATAAGTCCAAAGACAATAAATTGTAACTGTCTATGAATAGGGAATAGGGAAATAGTATTCTATGAACGTTTTAAATTAAACAATCGCAAGATACAGCCTAAATTTTAGTTTATTTAGTTAACGTCTAGTGCCCTGCAGCGATGTTCCGTGCTCACTCAATACCTTTGAATCGGCACGCAACCGTCCGTTAATATGTTTATCTGTCATGCCGTAACTTATTTACATTCTACTTTTTAACAAGCTCGAGGATAACTACACTTCCCTGGCCGGAGGCTCATTTGAAATATAGACATTTTAGAAAAACAGAAACCTGTTGATACCGTGCGGCCGCTGGCACTTCATCAGCGGCTATTTACCTTTTAAGTGATGGCGGTAAAACAATTTCACCTTTCTTCTACGAAACATCAAAATGCTTTTGAAGTGGTGAAGTTATGGCATCTGTAACGCTAATACACCTCATAAAAACTGGGTGTTGTAGGCTGCTTAACTCTTGTTCTGATTGAGTATAATTTCCCGAGAAAGTTCGCTTTATTGCGAGATAAAAATTATTGTTTATTGCCGCAAGATATCCGAGCTATCGAACAGTGAAAGTCCTAAATTGTTCGAGGTACATGCGAGTCATCAATTGCTTAGTATTGCGTTTTATCACGTGAACATCATACTAATATTATAAATGTGAATGTAAGTTTGTTTGTTACGCTTTCACGCGAAAACTACTTAACCGATCATCATGAAACTTTGTACACATATTTTTGGAGGTATAAAAAGTAACATAGGATACTTTTCTTTTTTTATTTTAATCTCTGTGTTTGTTACGCTTTCACGCCTAAATCACTGAACCGATTTTAATAAATTTTTATGTAGAGATAGATGGGACGCTGGAGACGGTTATAGGCTGCTTTTTATTTCGGAAAAGTCTATTCACGCGGGCGGAGCCGCGGGCAACAGCTAGTACTGTATAAATAATGCCATTCAACGCAGTTATGTTATGCAGTTTAGCACAAGCAGAATTTCCAAATACAATGTCCAGTTTTTTTCTGCCTGGCGTTATCTCGCTGCAATGGTTCGCCTTCTCGTGCCATACATTTGAAGACGGTATTTGGTACTATATGGGGCGACCCGCCATCTAATCTCACAACCCGCAACCAGAACCAAATTTCGCCACTGCTTGATCCGTGAATCAGCAGAGTGTACCACGTGCAGGTGAGGTTGACTTTGAGTCTGAGATGTTCGTGGCCCACTTACACTCCCTAAATACGATTTCCACAACTATATCAAACATAATAATATTGCATACTTCTACAATACGTAGATCTCCAATGGTAAGCGAGATACTCGCATCAAATTACAACTTCGATGCAAACTTGAATAATATTAAGTAACATTACAAAGTATCCAATCGAGATGCAATTTAATTATTCAAAAAGTACCATAAACGTGTTGAATTCCTCAGTTGATTTAAAGAAGACGCGTCCACTAACTTTGTATTGAGATATCAGAATAAGATACAAGAAAGTATAGGTATTTGTGAATAAGGCTAACATGGTAATGCCGGTGTAGCGGCTTCGATTGATCTAGATGTTGCAGTGGCGCGTTCATTCGCTCACAACATTAATAATTATACCGAGAGTCGACAATAATTTGTTATTTCCCAGTTGGTTGTAAATGATTATTTATTTGTCGCTCCGCGTCCGCCAACACGTCGCGCTCGACACTCCACTGCAAGTTCTCTTTATGACACCAACCACCTTACACTTTATTAACCATTTCACGTCGCTCGTCGTTTCTATACAACTCCTATTGGCAGGGAAGTAGGATGCATAATATTGTGATGGTAAATAATTAAATGTACATCTGGTAACAATTTGAGACGTCTACGGGTTACTACTATATAGTATTATTAGATATTCTGTGCTACTTCTACCTTTGTAGATTATGAGCAAAGGTTTTTCTTCAGCCTTTTCGATACCAATTGCCGTTAGTTCTTTGTAGAATAATTTCGTATTTTTTTGAATTTTCCTCGTTCTCGATGTTATTGATGTATACCGATTTTAAAGATTGCGTAGTTCGTACTGATGTTTAAAAGACAGCCTCCGTGGCGCAATGAGCGAGTAGCGAAGCGAGAGGCCGCGGGTTTGATTACCGCACCGAGACAAATAAATATTTGTTTTGGGTCTGGGTGTCTTCTCCCCAGAGTGGTCACTTCAGACAGGCGGCCAGTCGAAAAACTACAAGCAAAATTTTCAAGGCATGTTACGCTGACCCCACTGCGAGTGGGATAATGGTAGATGGAAGAAAGAATTAGGCCCACTTGCACGGTGATCCTAAATCGAGATTCAACACTGAACTTATTTACGTAAAATTTTCATACGATTTGACGTTTCTTGAACTGGTTTAGTGCATACACATAGCCTGTTTAGTGGTTAGTAGTTTAGTGCAAGTGGGCATAAGTTTAGTATTAAAAATCGATTTAGTATCGTCGTGCAAGTCGGCTTTAGAAAAGAGTGAACCGCCATGTCTATTATGTGATCATGTGACAATTAACTATCATAAGAACCAAAACGGCCAAGTCTTTAACTACTAGGTACTAATACTAGATACCCCTCGATTTATTTTACACTAGTTTTGGCTCGTGGCTCCGCCCTCGTGAGAATCGTTCCGCTCATTAGTCTGGGATAAAAATTTCCCCGTGTCGCTCTCGAGCCCATTAACTATGCCGATGATAAAAAATATGTTGATCCGTTGAAAGAAAGACAAATTAGTAATCAAACTTTCGTATTAGCATTACGCTATTGCTATACACGACCGCTTAGGCTTATTACATTAAAACCACTTTACGATTGGTAGAGCCACGCTGTAGACTATTTTGTCTACAGCATGAATGGGCCGGCTCGTCCGGGTCGTTACCACTGTCTCACAGAAAACCGGCGTAAAGTAGCAGCTTGCTGCTGCGTTTCGTACGGTGAGTGAGATATCCGGAGGCCCAATTCTCCCTCCCCTTCCCAATCCCTTATTCTCCCTTTCCTTTAAGGTCGGCAACGCGCCCATGATTCTTTTGTATTGTGGGCGTACATAGGCGGTGGAGATCACTTACCATCAGGTGACCCACTTGCTCGTTTGCCGGCCTATACTATAAAAAAAAATGCGTTTCTAAACGAAACTAGCGGTTACGCTTACGTTAGTTTACGTTAGTAAACTACCACTCTAAGGCCCGTATTACAGAACGATACTCAAGTGAGCTCTTAGCTAAGTATGGATTTCTGTACACGTGATTGGTGTATTTTAGGCGCCAAACAAAAACGAACCAATTACGTGTTCAGAAATCGACACTTGGCAAAGAGCTCATTTGATATCGTTCTGTAATACGGGCGTAAGTTAAATCGATTAACGAGAAATGAAATAGCAAAAAATACGAAAATGTTATCAGTTCAACCCGATATATGAGGTATTCTAGGAACAAATGCTCCATGTAAAGTTATCTTAGCAGTACATAAAAGCTCGTAGTATTTTTATCGGCCATGGCAGCGCGGCGCGGCTCTCCCTTTCCGTAGCTAATTTAGTATTATCACTTCATAGCAGTGCTTGCCGACTGTGAGAGCCAACATAATTTGTTTACTGACCTTTCAGCTCCAGTATTTATAGTTGGACTCTAATCGCAATGAAATATTGATATTGGCCTACTAAATCTCATGTTAATGAGGTTGGCAACACGGCTTAAGGTGCAACTCGCTTCCCGCTGGATAAATTAGTGCAATGTTAATGACTGCACTACATATGTGGATCAATAATTATGGAAATAATTACGGGTATTAACATCCGTCAATAAATATTAAACGTCTAATTAAAGTTAATTACAAAGATGATTTACCAAAGGTAGTTAGATGAATATTATTATTATTAATTTGTATTGCCAGTTGGCACAGTCAACATCTATAATACTAGAGAAAACCTTTTAATTGCGCCATTATATATTATGGCAAAAAACCAAACAGTCAATTCTATTATAATTATGCTGGCAACTATGCTGGCAAGTATGTATAAACGGTCAGTTATGGTCCGAAATGTAAGACCTTTTATTATAAGCGGTCCGGAGCAAAGGAACTGTTGTTGAAATATCTCCACATGCTATATTCAGAGTTTCACGATTTCGACGAAACCGTTTGCTTTTATGATACCTGCGTGAAATGTCAACAATATCTGAAACTTAATAATCATTGCTATATCGTATTATTAGCGCTACTTAACGAAATGATAATAGTTTTAATCGATTTTACTAACTTATCTCGATTCTGGGCAATTATTGTCGTCTTGTATCGATTAAATAGTCAATGATAGAGTTTGTAATTTATTTCAAACATTAGTAATAAATAATCGAAATTGATTAAACGGATGGGAAAACTGATGATGACTTGTGAAATCAATTAACATATAATCAAAATGCTTTTCGTATCCAAGTTAAATTCATATACGAATGGTTAATCGAAGTGAAAATTGTGCAACAATCGATTGCTCAGCATAGTAATTATTGTTGTAATTCGATTTGTATATCGATAATTGCTCGCCACCGCAGTATATCGTGACCCGATTCTCAGGCCCATCCCACACGGGCCACGGCAGCTACATTCTACAACTTTATTATTCATGTACACAGCTATCGGATATTTCTTATGATAAACTACGTTAGTGATTTTGTACAACAGATGTTAAAGCACCGTAATCCGGATTAAATATGACTCTATATTTTTTAACTCTATACGAAAGGTACCCATTACTTATGTATGTCGGTATGGTCAGCAGTGTTTTAAAAACAGCATGAGAGGTTTTTATACATAGCAGGTACTTTTTTGGCATATTATAACGCCAACTTTGCCCAAATCGTCTGTAAAATATAAGAACGTTGCACATAATCTTGATGAAACCCGTAAAGGAATAGAATTTATGAGATCCTTCTCATAAAAATTATCTTGTTAATAATTTCGTGGTCGATACACCGGTAATCAATATAAATCAATTAATGTTCTTTGAACTGTAAATGGGAATAATTTACCAAAAGCTACTGCTTATTTACACACAATAATAACAAAGGATATATCAACGGATTGCATATAAGATACGGCTTGATATCACGTGTTATATGTATACATTATTTTGGAACGCATTTGTGAAACGTTCATAGTGGCTTCATTATTAAGAAAGTCATATAAAACATCAATCTAGCATTCAAATCGGTTCAGCGTTTAAGCGCTACGATATCACACATAGTTGTCTATACAAACACTCTTATTTTTCGGGGGTTAAAAGTAAGTACATAAATAAATAGACTCAAGAGACTCATAGAGGATTGTGTATAAAATCAAAAGTATCTAAGTCGTGCCACGCTGTAGACAGTTTTTTGACAGGCTGAATGGGCCGGCTCGACAGGGTCATTACAACTGTCGCACAGTAAACTGACGTAAAGTAGCGGCATGCTGCTGCGTTTCGTACGGTAAGCGAGATTATCCAGAGGCCCAAATCCCCCTCCCCTTCCAAAACCCTTAACTATCCCTTTCCTATAAATTTGGCAACGCGTCCATGATTCTTCTGGTATTGTGTACATGGGCGGTGGAGATCACTTGCCATTAGGTGACCTACTTGCTCGTTTGCCGGTCTATGCTATAAAAAAACTGCTAAACGCTAACGGCTTCAAGTAACATTTAATTCATTGAATTATACACTTACAGGTAAAGACCATTGTTCTCAACACGTGATATCAACCATGTAATTCTCATTAAATAGAATGGATGTGTGACAATGCAAGACTTGGGAGTTAAACCAATGGCGGCGCTGATTTTATCTTTATTGCTAAGTACGTATATTAATCGATTATATTGACCTTTTGTTTAACTTTAATGCCGTAGTTGTGTAATTATATTTCAATTATGCATGGACTTCATAAATCCTCTGTATTAAATAGATAATTGTAACCTTACAGCCTGTAACCTGTGGCACTATTAACTCATGTTTACAAACCCTGACGTGACAATAAACCTTGTAATGTTCGATTAATGTGTTCATTTTTCGATATGAATTATGGATATTTATTATATATCAGAGGAGCTAGCACGAATAACTTGCGAAAACGTATTCGTATCGAATGTCAAAAATTTGTTTGAAAATTTATACTTGAATGCTAGCGTTCTCGATTCGAATGCGTATTCGTAAGATGTTCGTGCTCGGCCCCCTGATGATGAATTTTATATAGAACGTGTTACAGAAAGGTGCGGTCATATTTTAGGGTCATTACATAAAAATTACAGAAAGTACTCTTTTCAAAACCGAGACATCCTACAACTTTCACGTTAATCTGAATCATTCGTTTATTATGATCGATAAGATTGATCATATCATTATTAATTATTTTGAAAGACACTCACTTTTTAATAAACTTAAACAACGTGTACGCAATTTTACGGACAAACGTACGTAACTTGTAATTTAAACACAAATTAACACCTGAAGAGCCTGTGTGCCGAAGACAAAATACCATCTAGCTAATGCTAGGTGCATTTGACGTTGATTATTGGTTTAAGAGAATGCCATTTGCAACTTTGTTGACGCTGAGACTAGATCGGAATGATATTTTGAACATTTAAAATTACGAAAATTGGCCTCCAGGGCACAGCCAAACTCCTACCGTACGAAATACGCTCTCAAATATGTTTCTCATACAAAATACGGTATTAACTACATACAACTCAATCTACACACATGTCGAGAAGATCTCTAACAATGCCATAACGTATGTTACTAAACACCGCCTCTGGCTGTTATTCCGATATTCAATTTATCTCATGGAATAAGGTCACGCGCCCGCGGCGACGGCAAAGGTTAATCGGAACATGCCTTGAACACGTCACAAAACGAGCCATTATGCCGTTTTCTGCCGTGATAAACCACGTATTGAGAAATTTCAGACACAGCCCAGCGTTTCCGGCAGGGACGTATGCAGGTTCTATACAGGGCGGTATATTTAACGGCCTCGCGACAAAAATACATTAAAATTAAAAAAAAAAATGCCATGTAATAAACATGATGTAGGTACACCTAGGATATATTTATACAGTACTACGAATAAAGTTATGAGTGTCTAAAATTTATCAAGAGTATACAAAGTCCCGCCTTCTGTGCCTTGTCAGGTACTCAAGATAAAAATAAGTACATAATATATTAGTTTACTTACCTAAGTATTGACAGCCTTCGTGGCGCAGTAGACAACCAGCTGGCTGCGAAGCGAGAGGCAGTTGGTTCGATTCCCACACCGAGACCAATATTTGTGTTATCCACAAATATATGTTTCGGGTCTGGGTGTTGTTGGACTGTAAGTCAGGACTATGCATGTGACTATAAGTGATCTATATTGGATTTTCCCCATCACTCTTCATGTTTACCAAGATAAACGTTAATTGCCGAAGCACATATCTTAAATCGTAGATAATCTCGGCGAAATATGGGTGTACTGGTTATACCTCTGCGTAACCCTTCGGGGATTACAAGCGTGAGTACGTATGTATGTTCTATTAGGGTCATTTACACTTGTCCCCTGCAGCAAATTTCTAACTACATCCCTGGTGTTCGGATACAAATCTCAGGCCGTAAAGGGAGCCGTGACCTTTTAGGTCGGTGCATATGATAAAAACGTGACCCAAACAACTCAGATTGGGTAACACATATGGTCGATTGATAAGATTGCATAGATCTGTTCCAATGATATCTGAATCGGCAAGAATATTTCCATTTGTAAAGCTTGTTAGACACCATATAAGGAATTTCCCGCTTTACGATATCAGATTTTGTACTCGATGTCAATAATTACGGTGTGTTTTATAACATATTTTTTACTAAAACGTATTAAATGTGATGTAAATGAGTGTAAAATTGGTCAAATAATAATTAGTTAAGCAGTTTAATGGAAATAAAAGATTAATTAGGTGTAGTGTGTAGGTTTCACAATGTCCAGTTAAATCTGAACTGCCGGTTGCCGCATTAGGTAGTCATTATATTTTTATAGCATAGGCATTAAACGAGCAAGTGAGTCACCTGATGGTAAGTGATCTCTAGCGTCTTTGAACGCCCACGATACTAGAAGAATCATGGACGCCCTAGCGATCTTAGAGGAAAGAGATAATTAAGGGATTGAGTAGCGGATGGGGAATTAGGCCTCCGGATATCTCACTCACCGTACGAAACCAAGCATAATAAAAACTACTTAGTTACGTAGGTACCAGTCACTGGCCACTCAAATGGAAACCTGATCAAAAACTAAAAGTTCTCAGCAAAATACACAAGCGTGAAGCGTTGGGCACTAAAAACAGTGTTGTTTAGAAACAGCAGGGGGTCGCAGTTGATCGAAAGCCCTGTATGCACGACCTGTCGCCGCATCGACATTCAGGTGGCGAGCGAGCGATAGAACGGCTGCATTATTCAACTGCCTTATCCCGCACCATCCTTAACGCCTGTTCCTCATAAGGAATGCCGGAAAAACTAACTATGTCGTACTTGTTACATGACAAATTGTGTTCTATTAATGGGCAGCAGCTCTTTGGCCGCGACTCTGCGCTTATGGTGCAGTGGTTCGTGGAAATGCGGCTTTTTACATTTAGAACTTGGCTTGTGCCGTTTTGGTGTTTGCAGCGGTAATGTTTTGCATTTTGTTATGTTATAGTACAGGAGCTGGTGAAGATATAAAATGTAAAACCAAACCTTTTTAAACAAGCTTATAATAATGTATTGTAATAGCAGTGATAGCTCAGCGGGGAGTGGTATGGACTGTCGAGACGAAAGTCGCAGGTTCGAAACCAGCCCCAAGTGCATACACCTCTGACTTTTCTAAGTTATGTGTATATTAATTGTTAATTATCACTTGCTTTAACGGTGAAGGAAAAACATCGTGAGGAAACCTGCATACCTGAGAAGTTCTTCATAAGAATTTCGAAGGTATGTGAAGTCTGCCAACCCACATTAGGCCAGTGTGGTAGACTAAGGCCTAACCCCTCTCATTCAGTAGAGGAGGCCCGTGCCCAGCAGTGGGACGTAAATAATAAAGGGCTAGTAAAAAAAAAAAAAAAAAAAAAAAAAAAAAAAAAAATCAGAAGGCCAATTCTCGTAATTTTAAACGTTCAAAATATAATTCCGATCTAATCTCAGCGTCAAGAAAGTTGCAAATGGTATTCTCTTAAACCAATAATCAACGTCAAATGCACCTAGCATAAGCAGTAAGCATTATACCGTTTTGGCCTTAGTCAACTTTTATTCTATATTCAACTAGTACATCCACTGTTGGCGGAGCTTATTTCCGTCTCTTGATATAAAAGATGGCTTATCGCCATTTATTTTCACGTGGTAGAGGCACGCTGTACGCCTGTGTTCACAACATGAATAGGCCGGCTTGATCGGGTTATTACCACTGTCTCACAGAAAACTTGACGTAGCAGCTTGCTGTTGCGTTTCGTACCACCGCTTTGTTTATTTCTGCCGTCAAGTAGCACTGTGTAAGCACTGTTATAATTCGGTTTGAAAGACATTATAATAATAATAATAATAATAAATACACCCAACAGTCACACACATAGTCCTGACCCCACACTAGGTAAACCTGTATCGCGGGTATCAGGAACTACGAGGGACTTGCGGTCCCACAACACCCAGACCCGAGACCAGTATTTGTGACACACAAACATTTGTCCCGATGTGGGAATCGAACCCACGGCCTCTCGTTTCGCAGCCGTCTACTCGCCCGCTGCGCCACGGATTGAATCCAGTTTAAATTCTAAATTTTGTCGCCCGGGCTATTCGGTATAATACCATACACTCTGCTTTGCCTATAACATTCGCTGTCTTTTATGGTAATACTAGTCGTAAAACTTAAGCAAAATACTTTTTACGTATCAGACATTGTATAACTTGTAACATCTCAAAAATTATTAACTTATTATGATGCAATCAAAGTATTTTCACAAACGATGTAGCTACATATTGTACATAGTAATTCATACTATTACAAACACACGCAATAACCAAATTCTAAAATATTATTTTCCTCTACAAATCCATAGCCGACTGGTCTAAGAGCGGTTATTTTCTTGTCCACTATACGTTACGGTGACAAAAACATGACTATCTGCACCGTAAACTCCTCTCGTTTTATAGAGTCATGCACCACACCGCCGCTGCACTCGCTAATGCGTACATTCATTTTCATCAGAGCTAACAATGGTGCCCTAATAGACCATTACAACACGATTTATGTACCAAACAACTTGTTAAGATTGAGGCGTAGACGACTAGTATTACCATAAAAGACAGCGAATGTTATAGGCAAAGCAGAGTGTATGGTATTATACCGAATAGCCCAGGCGACAAAATTTAGAATTTAAACTGGATTCAATGTCTTTCAAACCGAATTATAACAGTGCTTACACAGTGCTACTTGACGGCGGCAGAAATAAACAAAGCGGTGGTACGAAACGCAACAGCAAGCTGCTACGTCAAGTTTTCTGTGATACAGTGGTAATAACCCGATCAAGCCGGCCTATTCATGTTGTGAACAAAGGCGTACAGCGTGGCTCTACCACGTGAAAATACGTGATATATACGTGATAAGCCATCTTTTATATCAAGAGACGGAAATAAGCTCCGCCAACAGTGGATGTACTAGTTGCACA
Organism: Mimas tiliae; assembly: GCA_905332985.1. Lineage (NCBI taxonomy): Eukaryota > Metazoa > Arthropoda > Insecta > Lepidoptera > Sphingidae > Mimas > Mimas tiliae. Next base: position 4,285,909 of record HG995249.1, read on the forward strand.
TCTGCCTACCCCATCAGGCATATGGGCGTGAGATTATGTATCAATAAGACATGCTCGTACATTTCAAACGCTTACATTTACTGAGGAAGCTTTTAGTTACGTCGCGTCGTGTCAAAATGAAATATAAACTGTACAAACGGTAAATATGGGAGAAAGGATTTTCTCGTAGAGGTTAGATTCTTAGTCAACGGATTTTCTATTTACTTGTTTCATATCTCTTAGTTACTCACTGATTTATTATTAGGTGTGCTTGGTTTGCTGTTCTCAAATGTTAGAACTATTAGAAAATATTTTAAGTTTAAGGTAGCTCTTTTTGAAACTCAATAGGTACACGCACGAAATTTCATTTCATTTTCAGTTCATACCTAGACTCAGTTAGGTTGATACATAGACTCACGCCTGTTTCCCATAGGGGTAGGCAGAGACAACGGATTTCCACTTGCTACGATCCTTGTATACCTCTTTGGCCTCATTCACTCTCATTAAATGTTTCATACATTCACGTCGGTTTAGGGTACTCCTGACCTGGCCTTTCTCGAGAATATCTCCAATTTAAGTTCAATTGGAGCTATATAGCTCCAAACTATGATCACTATACTAATAACTACTCACCATATTATGTTTATGATCCTCACTTATAAATCAATGCATGAAACATATTTAGCCCATCTACAAATTACCAAATTATTAGAAAAAATATTTTAGCTGAGAGCCGTTTGCGTTTGTGTGCGTGACGTTGCAAGAAAACACATCACACTTAGCGAATTTTCAGCTTACGATTATGAGTATGCGTTGTTTGGACATCTACCTTCTATAAGTAGTTATTTTAAGCCCTACACTTTAACACCCCAATATAATAATAAATAATAAATACACCCAACAGTCACACACATAGTCCTGACCCCACACTAGGTAAACCTGTATCGCGGGTATCAGGAACTACGAGGGACTTGCGGTCCCACAACACCCAGACCCGAGACCAATATTTGTGGTTCACACAAACATTTGTCCCGGTGTGGGAATCGAACCCACGGCCTCTCGCTTCGCAGCCGTCTACTCGCCCGCTGCGCCACGGAGCTGTCGTTTGTTAAATGTTTACGTTGGATAGCCTTTTCACATGTTCTGATTGCCGGACGGGGTCGAATACTCGATGGCAAAATATATAGAGCCACATACATAGATTTAATAGATGCCGCAAGTGCACCTACTTTGCGCGCCGAGACGAAGCATGATCTTCGAACGCGTACCTTGTTTAACAATACCCACAAAACAACTGGCTGGCTGACCTAAAACGGGTCACAGGCGGCGTCACAGATATTATTGTTTACAGCTGCCTCCCCCAGCCGATTTCATCAAGAAGAGCATCGATAAATTGCCACTAAGCTGGTAAAGATGCATCGATAGCATGGGTGGTTACTTTAATTTAAATAAAAAAAAAGCATATTATACTTTAATTTTTTTGGTACAGAACGGCAATTTCATACGTAAAGAAAGTACATATTGCCATATAAATAATAATATAATAATATAATAATAAATAAATACACCCAACAGTCACACACATAGTCCTAACCCCACACTAGGTTAACCTGTATCGTGGGTATAAGGAACTACGAGGGACTTACGGTCCCACAACACCCAGACCCGAAACAAATATTTGTGTATTATTAAACATTTGTCGCGGTGTGGTAATCGAACCCACGGCCTCTCGTTTCGCAGCCGGCTACTCACCCGTTACGCCACGGACATAACACTTAACACTTTATGTACCTAAGTTCAATACATAAATGTATTTTAAAGTGCATTCGTAATTCGTATTCACACATATTTATTTCTAGTAAGACAAACAAACTGATCAATTATCCTTCACACAAAACCCACACGCCTAGTAACCTGATTTACACCATTATTTATGCATTATACAGTATAAGCCAATAAGTAGGCTATTTGTTAAAATTAAATTCATTTTAAGTTAATGAATTTTAAATTTTCTAACAGTATAAATGTTACAAACACCTTTTTTAAACGTTACCTTGTCCTAGTGCTTACTATTCGCGATAAAAATAGTAAACAAAGAATAACATTAACTGAGTTGAACAGCAACGGATTTATGTTTGTGTCCCGCTGTTGCTTATCTCTGATTTATTTTTGTTCATATCTACTTGTATTTACAACGTAAGACCCTTTTTTATTAGCTTGAATGACAAAACAAGCAAGTCGCTCGCCTGATGCTAAACGCCACGCCTGCCCATAAACGGCAACATCACACGGAACTTTGAATTACAAGGTACTCACCACATAAAACTTTGAATTACAAAGTACTGCCTGGCATTGGACTGTGTTCTACAACCCGAGACATAATGCCGAGTAATTTCACTGGCTTTAATGTCCTTCAAACCGAAACACAACAGTGCTTACACACTATGCTTGGTGACAGAAATAGATAAAGATAGTTCGACTCAGTCTGCGCCTCTTAAGTGTAATCCTAAATTTGCAACAGATTTCGTAATTCACGCAATTTTAAGTAAGATCGCAAAAATATATCATTTATTTGCAAAAACCTAAGACCAGTCATACACAGTATTAAGGCTGTAACCCTTACGCCTAGCCACGGATTTGCTAAACAGCATTGAGTGCTAAATACTGCAGCATGACTCAATAACACATCCTTTAATATAAGTACATGTTTCCTTTAGAAGCTTTCATAAATTGACAGCAAAAACGGGATCGCAGCATTGACCGAGTAACACAGTCGGCAGTACACGGCTCTCAATGGAATCAGCGCCTAAACGACTATGCCTACAACGTGTGTCATAAAATCTTATAGATCAACTAATATAATAGTACAGATATATACCGCGATCATTCGCCAAACTGATTTTCTAATAAACCATAAATAATTAATTAATCGTGTGAGTTGCATTGCGACTGCCTAATGAGCGGTTGCGTGAAATAGTCGATAAAAACATTAGTTGCTACCAATGTTGAATAATAATGTTGCTATTAAAGTTTTTCGTAGCATTCTGTGGTGAATAGGACTTTTTTAATATCACTAACAAAATTATATCGATAAAAACGTGGCATTGTAGTAGGTACCTACTATGAGAATCGAATAATTAATAATGCATAATGAGATATAAATATTTATTTACATATGTAACTTTGTGTATGCATATTAATATGCTTCTGTTATTAGTAGGTAAGTACTTACAACTACCAACTCTTTATTATAATATTTTTTTATTACCGTCAAAAAACTTCTAGCTTCATATCAAAATTTATTTATTTATGTTTTGAACTTTTATATCTATTCGTAAATGTTCTGTAATTATTTGCAATGTTAATATTTATTCATGGCCCTCGGAACTAAAGTAATTTGTATATAAGAAATTCAAACACGTAAAGAGCGAACAAGTTTAATGACAACATTTGTTACGCAAACTAAGGACAAACGGCGCGAGGCATTCGAATCACATCTGCGCTTACATAGAAACAATTTGCAATTAAACGCGATAAAATTAATATTAAGTAACACTTGCGCGCGCGACGGTATCTGCGATGCATAAATCTACTTCCACGAACAGTTTCCGGAAGAAGGCTGTTTAAAGACATAAAGATGTCACAACAGTGTTTACGACCGTCGACCGCTGTGGCTGCGTCTACTTAGAACTTCCCACCGTCAAAACCTTACAACATCATAAATAGATTTGTGAATGGGGACAGGATTTCTTTAGTGCTAATAAATTAATAATAAACATATCAGTTTGCGGGGAAGTTAGGTACATTCACCTGTTGTGAACAGTTAGCTGTATTTATTCCTCGTTGCCTTCGACTGTTGATCGTGTATTATGCAAATAGAGTCCTATTTTGGAACTTAAACTTCGAAGTCAAGTTATTATTAGAAGTTAGTGGCGTGGTGTAACCATAGCTGGTCTTAGCTACTTAGGTACATTACGTGTATGCACCTACTTCTAAGGGTCTCGTAGACACGTAATATGAAGATGTATTTAAATGTTTGTCCTCCTGTGAAATCCTCCTGCCTTCTTAATCCCTTAATTTATACCTTCCCTTTAAGGTCGGCAACGCATCCATGTTTCTTTAGGCATTGTGGATGTTCATGGGCAATGGAGATCACTTACCATCAGGTGACCCTCTTGCTCGTTTGCCGAGCTAAGCCATAAAAAAATTACAAATCAATCCGAATCTACAGATCGCTCACACTAATGAGCCAATATGAATAAAGTTTGAATGGCAAGTCGACAAATGACATATGTAGTTTGCATGGTTTACCTATTTTCAGGATCGATCTGTAGATGCGGACTGAGATTGTTTATTGAAGCTGACTGTAAACTCTTTGATTTACGGGCTTTCACATTTCATGGGCCCTAAAATAAGAAATACGAATTTGATAACATTTGAATATTAAACTTCTATAAGTAATCATTCCGGAACTTAAGTCCTCCCGAAAAAAAAAAACTAGCCTGGACTTTTTCTAGAAATGCTCGAGTATAATTATTTTAAATTATTATGGGCTGTGTTGCGGTTCACACCACAGCACAGCATTACGCTGAGTGGTCACCTACCTGCCTACCTGCCTACCTGCCTACCTGTCACAACCACAACGTGCAATAATCCTGCCATACCTATTACATAATTTAAATAGATGTATGCATGTTGTGTAATGTGTTGTGACAAATAAATTACTTTTCTTTCTTTCTTCTTTCTTATAGGGCAATATAATTAGCACTGGCGACTTTTTATAGGAAAGAATAATAATTATATGGGGGCAATACAATTATAATTAAAAACACAACATCAACAACCATACATTTATTAAAAATAATTATTTATTATTGGAAAATGTGAATACAATGTAAATTATTTTATACATTTATTACAACATTGGATGATATATTTATTTGTAAAGAAAAATAATTATCATAATAAATCAAGCAATTGAAATGTATATTACTTTTTAGCTACAAAATCTAAACTGACATTGAACTGGCCCTTTTCCAAATCACAAACCACTTGATATGTCCACGTATCCGAGCTATTCGCACTTACAGTCTTTTTCTGAAACAAATATAGTACATATTACTAATTTTATTAGTAAAATGTTACATACATACGCTCTCACGCCTGTAATCCCCGAAGGGGTAGTCAGAGGTGTAACCAGTACACCCACATTTCGCCGAGCGTATCTCCGTCCCACAGTGTGATAGGGGACGAGCCTATCGCCATACCGGGCACAAACTCCAGACTCCGGGCTGATACTGAGCATATCGTAATAGAAAAACCCAATACCACTTTACCCGTCCCGGGGATCGAACCCAAGACCTCAGTGTTGGCCTCAATCGTAACGCGTACGCATTACAACTGCGCCACCGAGGCAGTCAACAAAATGTTAATATTGGTATATTCGCTTTAACTGACGCAAAAAATAAAGAAACTCTCCATTCGTTTTTAAATATACAATATGTAAAAAAACCCTGTTGGGCGTTTTAACTGTGATATCAGAATCGATATTCAAGCGTAATGAAAAAACTCGCATACGAAAATTTTACTATAAAAATAATCATATTTATTTTTTTAACTTAAATTAATTTATTTTTTGTCAACTGTATTTCGATTCATTACCTCTGCAAGAGGGATGACTTGGAGCCAGAGCGAGATAGCATGTTGCGGCAATCACGTACATCAAACGTGCCGTGACCCCGGCTTTTTTAATACACACAGAAATTCAGATGTAAATAACATTTTTTTAATATGTTAATTTTTAAGTTACCTACCTGTGTAAGGATAATATCTAGCTTCTGTTTTTTTTAAATTTGTATTAAGCATTCTATATGTCTTCACGACCAAAAAAGGGCCAACAGGGTTTTTTACATACTGTGTATTTTTTATATTATGTTCAGTCATAACTCAACCAAATATGGAACGATTTGGATAATTCTGTTTGTACATAATAGGGTGTTTTACTTCGGTGGTCGTCCCACCCATTATGTATCGGTGTGGGAATCGAACCTGCGGCTTCTCGATTCCAAGCCGGTCCATAACACACATTAGAATTAGTAGTCCTTTTTTTATTAATCGTGTAAATAGCTTCTTACACACTCACCAAAATGCTTACACCTTGCCGGGTGTGGGGGTCCCATTCAACTTTGTCTCCAACACTCGGCCATGAGACAGGCCCTGAACTGATGTCCTTCCCACCAACCTTCCACATCGCCCATATGACAAAGCCATTTATTTTGTGCATCCGTGAGGCATCAGACTCCCTAAAAATTTAAAAATCCATGCACGGGCGGTACCGGCTAATTCGCCGAACTTCGGATTTATGCAAATCTATGTTCGATCAGAGACCCAATGATTCTGTCGTACCGCCGAACGACCGTTTGGCCAAAACGATGAACAACGAGTTATGACGGCACATGAACTTCAATAAAACCGATTTATTTGATTTAATTATTGCCGCCCGCGGGCGATCAATCTGAATGGCCTTGAACGCCGGCAGAGTTCATGAAGTTCGGCGATTTAGCCGATACCGCCCCAGATCACAAATCATGGATAAAATAAAGAAATACACCCAACTGTCACACACATTGCCCTGTTCCTACACTTGGTTAACGTGTGTCGTAGGAATCAGGAACTACGAGGGGTTTGCGGTCCCACAACACCCAGACCCGAAACAAATATTTACGGATCACACAAACATTTGTCTCGGTGCGGGAATCGAACCCACGGCCTCTCGCTTCGCAACCGGCTACTCGCCCACTGCGCCACGGAGGCCGGCGTTTTTTTTTTATAGCATAGGCCGGCAAATTAGCAAGTGGGTCATCTGATGGTAAGTGGTCTCCACCGCCCATGTACGCCCACAATACTAAAATAATCATGGGCGCGTTGCCGACCTTAAAATGGTAGATATGGCATGTAGTATTCTGTTTTTGTCGCGTTTGTATCTGAGTTCCAACCACCCCTGCACCCACACACTACAAGGTGGTAGGACCCTCGTATGCGAGAGGCTGTCTGGGTTGGTACCACCGGGTCGTCTATTTCTACCGCCAAGCAGTAGTGTATAAGCACTGTTGTGTTTCGTTTTGAAGGACATTGAAGTCAGTGAAATTAGTAGGCATTATGAGACGACCGTTCGGGGTCACAAGCGCAGGCCAATGCCATGAAGTGCTTTGTAATTCAAATTTCTGTGTGGTGTTGCTTCTGTTTATGGGCATGCGTGACGCTTACTATCAGCCGAGCGACCTGCTCGTTTCGCCACTCAAGCTAATAAAAAAAACTTGTAAACACTATTCATAACACATGGATAACTCTCAGATATGTTTATAATGGTATCTCGCCGGTCGAGAGTGAACTGTGTTTCCATAGTGACGATAATAATTATTAGGCGCCATCTGTCGTAGATTTTATTCTTATTCTCATCTACCCCCACTATCAAGTCTAATATACTTGGTAGTATTGGATTAATTAGCATTCGCATTAATTTTTAACATGCGTGTAAATAATTTTGTGGCACGCGATGGGAGTACATATACGAAGTTTATTTATTATCCGTGTTTCAGATGGACGAAGCGTGGGAGGAGATATTGAAACTCTACCTTATGTCCTTAAAAATATGGCCTATATTAGTACAATCAGAACAGATTGTGCGGCCGAAATGCTCGGTGGGTAATTTTCTATACACTAATATCAGTCATATGAGTAAAGATATATGATTGAGATTCAAGTCTCATCTAATTCAGTGTTTTGACACCACTTGGCGACACACTTTGGCTGTTTCAGACGCTTTCGTATCAGATATAAAATTAAAATTCCCAGGTTGTTTGTATTGTACTTAGTCCCATAAGAATACCAAACATTACAAAATATCAATGATATGAAACATAAAACTACATCTTACTATAGCAAAGTTAAATAATAGTACTGATTTTTTTTGTAGTTCACAAGTCCTTTTTTCTTGCATTCATAAACGTTCATCAGTAATGATAAAAAAAATTGTTTGACATAGTCGAGAAATCATAAAACGCTGTCATGCAAGACAACCTTATGCTAAACCAGACATGAGTACATAAAATGAATCACTCACTCTATAAGGTTCACGCCATCAGTAGCGTATTTCGGCTGCAAGTTGTGCAAATCAATCTGGACTAGTGTCCGAGGGACGCCGCGACATGCGCACGGATACTCCCACAGAGGCTGAGCTTCAATCTCCGCGTCACTTATCACGCGAGAACTCTGGAACGAGAACTAGTTATATAACAAAACCACACAAAATAAAACAATGTCACAAAAATGTCTCAAAAAACAAAAAAAGAAATCCTTCAAATATGTTTATTTAGCGCTATTTCCCTCGCACGCCCGTATCACAATTGTGATGACGTCACGATATTGTGCATCCTTTGAAAAGTTTCTAACTTCTTTATTTTTCCACAGATCAATAAAATTCCTTCAACTTCAAATTTTATCTATAGTAAAATGTTATTATTTGTAAAAATAATTAAAAAACCCTATTATCATTGGATAAGTTGTGACTTCGACGTTATTGTAGATATTGTATTTTTCAGAGACTACTGGTTGTTTTATATCTTACACAGTTTTGAATGGGCATAAAATTAAACGATTTCTTGGTCAAATTATATTAATATTCGATTTTCTTTTAATACACTAGAAATCCTCGAAATAAGATGCCTAATATTTCTATGTGTATATTCCTATTATTAATATAGGTCACACTGTCAGACATATAACTATAAATACAAAATAAAACAAAAGTACCTCAACTAGATCGTCGAATATCGACATATCGATTCCTTCACACCTGCCCAATGGCACCCTTATCTTATGTAGATCTTGGAACTCCACTGGCATCGCCCAAAATGTACAACTTTCTGGAATGATTTCTACTCCCTCCCGCAGTCCCTCACGATACTTGTACAAAAAGTACGCCATCTTTAAATTTTCCCATGGTAGAATCGCACTTGAAAAATTAGGGTCACAGACTACATTAGTGACTTCTTTAAGTATGTCATCATTAACTTCCGATACTATAGTAACATTATTTATGTCATTCTCTTTGATATAGTCATTTAAAATACCGAGATTCATGTTGGAATTTTCTAGAATATATACAGTCTTTGCTCCCATTTTAGCCGCAACAAGTCCCATAAAACTGCTTCCGTTCAAGTCCAAAACGATTGCATCTTTGGACAATTTTTGTTTTAATTGACCGAGGAATTTCTTACTCCGTCTACCATCGTTCAAGTACGACACGTGCGTTCTTGATAAAGTCATATGTACACCACATTCACAAATAGGTCTTTTGTAATGATGCTGTTTTTTTTCTGTCTCCAAATAGAACCAGAGGGAATATTCATCTTGACATGATATTAAAGTAGCTTCGGTTTCTTTTTGGACGGTAATTTCTTGTGGAAGGTAATATACTGCTTGCATCCAGTGGTCGCGCCATGGTATACTGTCTTGTGGTCGATCGGATGATGTGTCCGCATCAGGATGGCTCCACCATGGAGCGCAACTTAGGACGATTTTGCCTGCAATAATAATGTTTTTGACCAACGAACAAGAATGAAGGAAGTTCTAAATTCGATACGTATTTTGTAACCACTGACCAAATGTGGACCGATTAGGATTATTCTTTTTTCATTCGAACAAGTACCTATAGCTCAAAGTTGCTCCTATTTTAATTTCAAGAGGTAATTTCAGGAAAATCCACCGATAAGGGGCTGAAATCGTGGATGAATAACTCAAATATCATCATTTATGGATCAATGAAGTCCGCAAGTCCCTCGTAGTTCTTGATACCCACGATACAGGTTTAACCTAGTGTGGGGTCAGGACTATGTGTGTGACTGTTGGGTGTATTTATTTATTTATTTATTTATTTATTTATTTATTTATTTATTTATTTATTTATTTATTTATTTATTTATTTATTTATTTATTTATTTATTTAATGGAAGCAGGTGAATACAGGGCCTCAATAACTATCGGTTGAACACCCATATATGTATGTTGTCGGAAAATGTGTACAGGATTGAAATAAGACTAGTTTATACGGATTTTAATGCGGTTTAATTTTTATTTTTTTCCCGACGTTTCTAAAGCTTTTCAGTCTTCGTGTTCACGGGAGAGGTCAGTCTCTCTAAACTAGTTTTATTTCAATGTGTAATATTCGCGTAAACCTAAGAAATCACTATGTGTACATGTTGTAGTTTCATTCTTTCTAACTCTATATACATATAGTTTTTACTTTTTGCTATTAGTATTTATATCAGACAGTCACACCTCATAACATAACAGATATTCTCATTCAACGAATAATTAAAAAACTGTCGGATATAAAATAACCAATGTATTTTAAAAGGTCTCAAATGTGAAAATATACTGCAATAAAGTGATTTTTTTTATCAAAATAGGCACCTGCCTTCAGTGTCCATATTGAGCTCCCACCACATAAACACCATCTGTGCCTTTCCCGTACCAACAATGGTGAACTGTTGTTTGACTGTTCTCTTCATGTCCATTGGAGTCTTGCCCGACCAGTCATAGTAGAATACTGGTAACTGATCTGAAAGCTCACGGAAAGCTTGTCGCGGTAACTGGGATAGTTGGATATCATGCACCGCTGCGGAGCCTGCACATTCTTTCATCTACAAAACAAATAAAATAATATACACATTGTAACATGTCAGGAATATCAGGATGCATATATAACACTAGCTGTCCCGCGCGGTTTCACCCGCAACTACAGCAGCGCCACCTACCGGGTCGAATTGTGAATCTAAACCATCCAGGGCGCCACCCAAACGCATACAAAAAAAACATTCAAATCGGTCCAACCATTTAGGAGTTTAATCACATACACCCATACAGTAGAATTATATATATAAAGATATCAGGAAAAATGCAGACCTATAGTACTCATAGGAATTTCGAAAGTATATAAAGTATACTGGCACTAGTCCAGAATGATGGATGGAAGGTCTAACCCCTCACATTAGTAACGTGAGAATTTTATTAACAAATCAGCTTACATGAAAAGTTATATTGGATTTGAAACTTTGTAGATCATGCCAGGATGATAGAAAGGGGAGAGTTAGAAATTCGAGAATGCTATAGTCAGCTCTTTCACCAATATAAATTGGGAAGTATGATGTTCGGTTTTACGAATATGGAAGTGTAAGTGGGCCACCAACATCTTAGGCCCAAAGTCACCTGCATATGGTACACTCTGTTGATTAACGGAAGAGGCAATGGTGACAGTTTGTTCCCATTGCGGGTTGTGGAGGTCAGATGGCGGGTCGGCTCACATAATACTAAATCTACCACCAAATCATGATGGGAATGCAGGCCCTGGCATTAAACCGAGATAACGCGGGCAGAAAGAAAGATGTTCAGTTTTATACAGTCAGTGAAAACCATTTCACTACTACACTACAATTATCGAATAGACTGGCCACTTTAGGCGCCGAACTAGAGAGACGCGCTTCCGCATGTTTGTCCTCAGAGGTCAGGCTTACCCATACAGTCAGTCATGGGTGGCATGTATAACACTCATACTAAAACTATCTTCAGAACCATATTACGTATCTGACTGTGCATTCTCTAACTAAAATCTAACATGTATAACCAACTACGTTATAGAGAAAGTTTTCCCATAACACTAGATGACACCATAATTTCAAAAGAACTAGTGTAGGTTTCTAGTTTCCCCATAAGGCGTAAGGCAATGATTACCTTTTGTGGTATTTTTAACATTACTTCCATATCTTCATCCACTAAATCATTTAGTTTATTCCACTTTTGTAACGTAGGACATTCCACAACTTGTACATATATTATTGCAGAGTCTGGTACCACTATACAATCCTCTTCTAAAAGGTACTTGTGTGCATGAGTGAATGTTGATAAAGCACCTGGAAGATAAAAATATATACATTATTGTAATTTAAAGGCCTACACCACCTCAGATGAAAATCAAATTGTATCCACCATGACAAGAAACGTAAGTCAAAGAAAAAATGACTCCACCAAAACTCTGTGCAAGGGGGCGGGGCTATAAAAGTCTGTACAGCTCATTCATTCATCAATTCATAAAAATTTATTCATGATCTCTAGTTAATAATATGACTAATATTTTTCGCAGTGCAGAACGTCGTATCTCGATTTAGAAATGTAATATTTAGACATTAAATTTTATGAAATAAAGTTGATTTTGTATGTTCATAAATTATTGTTGCGTGTCTGAGTGTTACGTGTGATTTTACCTTTTATGTGTAAGTAAGTGGAGCCGTACTTTTGGCAGATTCATATGAGAGTTATTGTTCTAGTTATCTTATTTTGATAGTATCCACCCACCTTAAGTCTGTACTGCTCGCCCAAATAAAGCTAGCTTCATATGGTAAGTGATGGCAAATTAAAACCAGGGTCACTATGCTATAAAACAATACAAAGCAAAAAAGTTCGAAAACATAAGACTTAATATAACATCCAGCACTTTGATAATATTGTAATACTATGTACTACTACATACTATACTATGACTGAAATAAAACTGAAATTTTATATTTTGCCATCCTATGGTTTATCTAATATACAAACACTATACAAATTACCTTCTCCAATAAGTTCCGTATCAAACACTTCAGTGACTAATATGTTCGCCTTCTGTTTCATATCACCATCTTCCCCCACAGTTAGCTCTGTGGATCTTTTTGGTATGATGGTAATTTTGTCTGCAATCCCATTACGCTGCAATATCTTCACACAACATTCAGCCATGGGTTTGAATGCTTCACATGCAACTATAGAGTCTGCCCCACATCTAGCTGCCATTATGGATAGGAGACCTGTGCCTGTACCTGAAATGGGCATAAGTAAAAATTAATCATGTAATAAACATTATTTTCGCCAGTGGTAAAGCCATGTTTTACACAGTTTTATCAACAGCATAAATGAGCTGACTAATTCCGGTCTGGTATTCGTCTGTGTCACAGAAGACCTATGTAAAGTAACAGCTTGCTGTGTTGTTTTGTATGGCGGGTGAGATATCCAGAAATTATATTTTCTTTAAAGTCCACAACACATGATTCTTCTTCTTCTTATGTGACTTGCTTAATCATTTGCAGCCCTCTGCTATAAAAAAAAGTGTAAGTGAAAGAGATGTGTAGACCGACCGTACCGAAGACCGTAGAGCATATGGTGCTCCAGTCTGTACCTACTGCGACAGGAGACGGGCGTGAGTTTATGTGTGAATGAAGTTTTAACTGCAGGTGGATACTAAAGGTGTCTAGTGCAACATAATCACAGGCTATTTTGTAGTCATACGGGTCCCCAAAGACAGTTAGTGAGTAAATAAAGCAAAATACACCTTTTACAGAATTTTACATAAAGGCAAAGATCACTAAAGTAAAGTAGTAAATTATACCAACCAATATCTAGAACGTTAGCTTTCTTTCCTTCGTTATGCATTTTCTCTATAGCGAGCTGTAACGCTCGGTGATATTTTTTATTTCTCTCAGTATCGTGGAGCATATCGGCAAAGGCCGAGCGCGCGATCTCCTGATGATAATCATAGTCTTCATCTTGCATATCCCATTCTGTGCTCCCTGTTATGGGATTACGTTTCTGCGTAAACACTTTCATTCTCGTATCGTCAAGCGATTTTGTTATATTAAACCTGAAATTTGAATTTTCATATAAATTCCAAATACAATGCATTTTTACATATTTTAAATAGGCTGGACAAATTACCTTCTGAACGAGCTGACTAAAACATTACTTATTATTTTCGAAAATAATTGAGGTCTCATTTACGAATACGACATTCCTATTTTCATGAGAAATTTAAAAATATTTTTTACTATAAAAGTTTGCAAAATATAACCTCAAAATCCAAATATGTTTTGTTTGATTTTTTTGATGAAGGAAAAGGCAAAAGTTCTTAACTATGCAACCACAGGCTACTTAGAAAGAAATTAGAATGCGCATGCAGCCTAGAATTTAAAATCCACTTTCAATTTTCAAATGTTTTTAAACTATAAGTAGGGATAGGTGATGATAGTAGAAAAACATCAATTAGAATATCGATAATGAAATAAATCATCGATATTTCAATACACATTTTTATTTGTTTAGTAATTATTTTATTAAGTACTAGCTGTTACCCGCGGCTACACACGCGTAAATGTCTTTTCCTGAGATAAAACTATGTTTTAATTCATGTTGCGGTCTATTTAAAATAACATGTTTTTTTTTATTAATAGATGGAATGACGAGACGAGCAGGTCGCTCGCCTGATGGTAAGCGCTACGCCTGCTCATAAACAGAAACAACGCCACACAGAACTCTAAATAAAGCACTGCATGACACTGGACTGCGCTCGTCACCCCGAGACATAAGGTGTTGTCTCATAATGCCCAGTAATTACACTGGCTTCAATGTCCTTCACACCGGAACATAACAGTGCTTACACACTATTGCTTGGCGGCAGAAATAGACAAAGCGGTGGTACCAACCCAGCCGGTCTCTCGCAAACGAGGGACCTACTACCTTGTGATATATATTAATATGTATACCAAGCTTTATCCAAATTTCAACACGCTGCGCCGCCTACGGCTTACCACGATTCGTCGGATTACGAATACATGAATGCATCGATTATTACTAATTTACGGGCTTCACACCTTACCCCTGGTCAGTGGTCATGACTCATTCACAGAACACTATTGATTCATGTTATATGAAATGATTTGTCATAAAAGTAATAAAAGTTAAATAAAAAGCTGTTGTTAGTCTTCTAAATAATAACTACAATCAAATACTTTAGTCAATTTTGTAACAATATTTTTTTAAATATTTACAGGTTCATCTTTACCAAAACCCAAAAGCTGACAATATCACATTATTTTTTGATGTGGCAGTGAGATTGTAGATGTCATTTGAGTCATCTTTCATTGCGACGTTTTGCTATCATGGCGGCCACCGTCGGTAGGATTTGTGGGGCACGTCTTTTGAAAAATTTCGGGACTGTTGGACCCCAGGTACTATAAAGAGTCTAAAGGGCTAAAGAACCAAAAAACCTTTGTAGTATGTTAGGTCAAAAGTGCTTTGTATGTTACTAAAGACGTTAAGTTCAAGTTCAAAGTGTCATGGATATTGGGTGTATTTTATCAATTTACGAATTTCCTACAGAAGTATAAAGTGGTTGGCTAAATGCTGTTACCGTTTAGGGTGCAAAGAAGTTATATTCGATATTAGTGCAGAGGAAGAAACATTAATGAACAAGTGATAACCTATTCTGCATTATGTAACAAGTTCGTAATACATCTAATAGTGCTCGTACATTGCAGGTTTGTCAGCTGTCCACCAATGCCCAAGGATGGACAAAAAATAGGAAAATGGTACGTATGACGTTGTTGTACACTTTATTTTACACATACACTTTTTTATTACAAGGTTGAAATATCTAAACAACTGCAAAGCTTGTTTTGTTCTTTTGGTATTATAATTCACAAATTACTGATACATAAATATCAAACGACATTTATAAGTTAGGTTACATGTTACACAATATATTGAAAAATATTTTCACAGTGTTCTGGTTTATTGAGAACATCAATCTAAGTGTAATTACAGTGTATAAAGCACTTTTTGCTATGTACATTGTACATATTTCACTACTGAGTCTCCATAACTATGGCTAGGTACTTTATGTAGAGTCAGCATAATATAAAGGCAGCATGCCAAATATACATACATTATACATTGTATAATGTTTTGTTTTGTTTCTTTTCTTATCATTAAAAACATCACTCTTATTAAATTTCATATGATACATTTTTATTATTAAAATTCATCATGGCTATCATAAATTCATATCTCAATTTTTTTCAAGCTAATCCATAATCGTAATTTAAATTCTTCATAATTAAACTAATTGCGAACATTATAATAAATACAATAATAATGACTTTCAATCACATTTTAGTTGTATTAATCATTACAATATGAATAATGATTCATACACAATCTTTCCCCCTCCCTTATCCCACTTGCAGTGGGGTCGGCACAACATGCTTTTTAACACATGTTACAGAAAGATTTGGCTTGAGAAAACCGGTGAATGATTCATACACAATATAAAGTTTAATTTTAACAAAATTAATATCTCAGTTCCTATATCACCCACATATATTTTTTATGCTTCGGTCAATTATGTAACCTCCCTTTGTATTTTCCAGTGGCTGTCCACATTAGGTGTGGTTGGCGGTGGTGTTGGAGCCTTGCTGTTTGCACTTGAACAGTCGGTGAAAGCCTCTGGATCAGAGGCCCACCCTCCACACCAGCCCTGGAGTCACGATGGCTGGTACAAGTCACTTGACCATGCCAGGTAAATGATTTGCAATTTACTGTCATAATATCAAAATATTTTGGGTATAATAAATATGTTGAATGAAAGAAAAAATTAAAAGATCCACAGCTTTCTTGGTGCTTCTCAGAGTAGTAGGCATTTCCAAAGCACCAATAGATTTTAACATAAATACCCTTGGTGGCCTAATTATTAAACAATATGAATGGCTTTGTGTCCTTGGCTTTATTATTACTTTTTAGTAAAGGTATCATCAGATCAGTTGACAGTTTTGTCAGCCTTTGTGGGCCTTAAAGACAATAAAAAAATGCAAATTTTGTTTTAGCTGCTGCACTGAATGACATTGATTAACTTTGTTAATTAGCATTTCCATTATATCTCAGAGTTATCATTTGAGATTGCATCAACTGTACTCATAAAGAAACACACACTGGTTGCATAAAAACCATTATCTATACCCAGTAAATAACCATAAAACTTAACTGGCACTGGGTGTGAAGAACAATCATCTGATAATTCAGAATTATATAGAATCTGCTTCTCTTCCACCTGCCCTTATTTCACTCCTAGTGGGGTGGAGATAACATGTTACTGAAATATTTGGTTTATAGTTTTTACGACTGGCCGCCTGCCTGACGTCAAAAGTCGGAACGAAAGAAAACGTTGGAAGGAAAACACCCAACCCCAAAATGAATATTTGTGGATTGCACAATTTTGGTCTATTGTAAATTTTAGTGTTAATGTAGGGAAAACTTGGCATTTAATGTAATAAATACAAATTTTTCCTCATACATACTGATGTTATATAAGATTGCAAATTAATGTTAACAACTTATGCAGCATTACTTAACATTAATTAAAGTCTTGACTATAACGTCTGGCTTGACTTAAATGCATATTAAGTCATTCTAAAAATCATTTTATTGTGACAATCAAAAACACTTATAACATATCAGTGAAAAGGAGACATGTTGCACTAATTATAATTTAGAATAAGTGTTTTTAAAGGTCTTTTACAACATTATCAATGTTTGTACTTTCATAATCTGTGACTTTAGATTTGGCACTCTCTGATCTGTATAATAAGTGCAACATGACTCTTTTTATTTCTCTTGACTCACATCATTATAATACACAATTTATCTTGTAATTGCATAATAAAGAATAATTTAAATAAATACACCCAACAGTCACACACATAGTACTGAATCCACACTAGTTCAACCTGTATAATGGGTATCTACAAGAACTACAAGGGACTTGCGGTCCCACAACACCTAGACCTGAAACAAATATTTGTAGATAACACACACATTTGTCTAGGTGCGGAAATCGAACCCACCGCCTCACGTTTCGCTGCCGGTTTCTCGACCACTGATAACTTATTATTTGCAGCATCCGACGAGGATATGAAGTGTACAAACAGGTGTGCAAAGCGTGTCACTCATTGCAGTACATCGCATTCAGAAACCTGGTCAATGTCAGCCATACTGAAGAGGAGGCTAAGGCTGAAGCTGCTGAGGTAATACACTAAGCAAAATTAATAATTTCGGAAGCATATAAATTATGTTTTATATTAATACTAGCTGTTGCCCGCGGCTCCGCCCGCGTGAATGCCTATTTCCAGGATTAAAGTAGCCTAGTGGGCGCATCAAGCGAGTCCCGGTGAGAAACTCGCTTGACAAAAATACTAATGTCGCTATTATAAAATAGGCATATTTAAGGTTGTATGTATTTATAATGCTGTATCATAAAAAAATACTAACAAAAAATTTTGTCTAAAAAATAAAAAATATATAGGGGTGGACCACCCTTAACATTTAGGGGGATGAAAAATAGATGTTGGTCGATTCTCAGACCTACCCGATATGCACACAAAATTTCATACAAATCGGTCCAGCCGTTTCGGAGGAGTATGGGAACGAACATTGTGACATGAGAATTTTATATATAAGATATGCTTCTGAGGTGATAAATAAACTCATTTTAAAAATACATAACTTTAAACACAATTATGAACTGCAAGTTGTAAACATAATATTAGTGCTAAATCAACAATTCTAATTCGAAACTATAATAAATTTTGTGGCTAGCCTTCATTGTAATCACTAACTTGAGACAAGATAGTAAAAACCCAATTTGAATGCTCTTCACTCATTTTTTATTTTAAAGATTTTTTGAATCATATATTCATAGAGATATAAAGTGTATAGATTTTACATGGACATTTAAAAATATTCTTCCTGGACTCTCCAGAAGTGAGTCAAAGAAGAAGTTGTTCTAGACAAATGGCAGACTTAGGATAATGATAATGTTTCTGATAGCAAGCAAGATACAGCCTCTTGCTATCAAGGCCCAAGGCTGTTTTTCACACAAAGTGGGGGGGAGTTTTTTATTGATATGCCGCTGCAGAAAGTTGGCTGGTAATTCCGAAAAATCCATCACGGTTTCCTAGGTCTGTATAGAATCAGGAAACCTTAGATTTCCTCACGAAAATAAATAACGTAAACTAAATATGGATGTTGACACTGCTGCACCCAGACAGCGCAAGACGCGTCACGCGGTAGGTGTTAGTGATAGAAGTGTTCATCGGCAAACCATCTACGCACGACTAGTCATTGCAATAGATAACACTACTAATCATCACGCCTAAATCCGGACAATAACACTTTCACTGTTAGACTAGGTCAGTTAAAAATAAAACAACTGTTAAATAAGTTGGCTGAAGGAATGAAAACAGTCATTAGCCATTTGGAAAAAAATTGTATTTTTGTGTCTGCAAAAAATCTGCATAGATAAATTACTTGGCTCATTTGTAATTTAGGTCAGGAATAGTGCATGACCTAGGCTAACTTTTGTGTGATTTTACGTGCATACGTCATAAAACATGCGTGGGCGGCTACGCGACGTTCCGTAGCAATTGCAAATAGTATGCTATATGTAAATGTACCAATATTGATTATGTAATTACAGTCTGACCTAGTTAGATTGATAAGATTCTTAGGTTTCAGAATGATAGAGCTACTCTGTCGACAGTTTTGTCTACATCATAAATAGGCTAGCTTGACTGGGTTGACTTACTATCGGATGAACAACTGGCTCGTTTGCCGGCCTATGCTATAAAAAAACTAGTAAGAAATAAACGAAATTTTAAGTACATAATATTACTGACGCACTATGCATAATACATTATGGCTTATCTGCCATTTGCTATGAAAAACCAACGTGATTGTTAAATTATTTTAAAACAAGCCATTATTGTGAATGATAATGCAGAATGTAAACTTTGGTAAAAATTAAAAAAAAAAAAAATTAATAACGAAAAATGAAGTCTCAATTAAAAACGTAGTTTTTGTTCTTTTATATTTGTAATGTATCAACAAGCATATTTCGACATCTCGGTCTAATTGATATGATGATTATATTTTTGTATTTGATATGGTATAATACTTTAAAGTTAGTCCTATTTGAATTTGAAGCATAAATTCTACCCTTAGAGCTAAGAGGGTAAAATCGAAGATGAAATGTAAAAACTTACTGTAAAAATGTATGCATGTATGGTTTGTTCACCAAAATCTGTAAAATGATAACAAGTGATTGGAAAAATAAGTTTAACGTTTCAGACATAAGTTTACCAGACACCTCATACAAATAATTCAAGATGAACTATTAAATTATTAATTATATTTTTAGGTGATGATCAAGGATGGCCCCGATGAGGAAGGCAACTACTTCGAGAGACCCGGCAAGCTCTCTGACTACTTGCCCTCGCCGTACCCCAATGAGAATGCCGCTAGAGCCGCCAATAACGGTAACATTTTACGATTTTTAATGACAAATTCTGCACATAATATATTGACCGAAATTCATATGATCGCGGGATTGCGCGCCAAAAACAGTATTAATTTCATATGTAATTTTGTTCCTACTTAGCTCACGCCGCGCTGGTAACGCCAAAGACGCCGGTTCGCCGAGCTTATTTCCATCCCATTAAGCGATACATATCCCTATCGCCATATTACAACTTTTGAAATATTTAACGGTAGGCAACGGCTTGGCTGTGCTCTGGCATTGCTCAGGTCTATGGACGGCGGTAACCACTTACCATCAGTTGGCTGTCTGCTCGTCTGCCTATCTAGGCAATAAAAAAATATATATATATACGATTTTTTTTGTTTGACTGTGCAGTATTTGTTTTTTTAGGTGCGTACCCACCGGATCTGTCTCTGATCGTCTCTGGCCGCAAAGGTGGTGAGGACTACATATTCGCATTGCTCACGGGCTATGTTGAAGCACCCGCCGGTGTCATATTACGCGAGGGACAGAACTACAACCCATACTTCCCTGGAGGTGCTATTTCCATGGCCCAAGTATTATTCGATGAGGTGAGTTCGTTATTCCTTGGCATCTTCACTATTGAACGATTATTTAAAAGTATATTATATAAAACATTTGTCTTTGATATGTAACTGCAACGAATGTGTGCCCCATACCTACAGATCATGGATAAAATAATTCGTAATAATTCGTCGTATGTAATACTGGTTTTAGCACAACGCGCACACTATGCACCACGACGACAATGTCAATCTGTGGTACAAATTTGCATCATTGGTTGAAACCAGAATACCAGCATGGAATAGAGATTGTACCACTTATGTGACTAATTAGATTATCCATCATCTGCGATCATTTCAATTTTAAAAAAATGTTGGTTCTATCTTTTTACACTATATGTGTCCATTGCAATATATATTCTTGTGGGACTTTAATTCCCTCGTAATTATTGACACCCGCAATACTGGTTATACCTAGTGTGAGGTTATTATGATATGAGTATGTGTCTTCAGGTTGCGAGTGAATCGATTTTTAATAGGCAGGCACGCTCTATCTTAAGCCACACCATTGCTCACCATTAGGTGAGATGGTGGCCAAAGAAAAGCCTAATTAGATATTTTTTTAAATGTGTGTCTCTTGGGTGTATTTATTTATATGTATGTTGGACTGCGTGCAGGCTGCAGAGTACACGGACGGCACGCCCGCGACGGCGTCTCAGCTCGCGAAGGATGTCGCCACGTTCCTGAGGTGGTGCTCCGAGCCTGAACTCGATGACCGACGTCTCATGTCCATCAAGGCACTCGGCATGTTCTCCATGCTCGCAGCCGTCGTCTACTACTTCAAGCGGCACAAGTGGTCCACCATGAAGTCCAGGAAACTGGCCTACAAACCCGTCTCTAGAAAGTAAACCAAACACAAACAGTAGAATTACAGTTTTAGACAATTTTTTTCGATAGGCACAGTCAGTTAATTGTTTATAATTAAATTAATTTATTGTATATTTCAAGGTTTATTTCCTCATGGGTTATAATATGTGGCTTGCTGTGATCACTAAAACGTAATGTGGAGTTTCACAGATTGCATCGTAAACAGACGCGGCATCATAATGTATGTATGTACTCTTAATCATAGCATTTCGTCGTCGCGTGTTTGGTTATAATATAGCACAGTCAATGGAATTTATCGTACTCCTATGACCGGTAACTGTGCTTGTGATTTTTTTCAAGGAAGTTAATAACTGTGAATCAGTGTACAGTTGAATAAATGCGTTATTTAAAATCGAATTATTTGAGTTTTATTACTTGCATGACACCCAAATACTTACCCTGCTATAATCTATTCATAAATACTAAATAAAATTAAAACATCTACATTACCGGAATTCCTAACACCAAGCAACCTAGCTCTGACCAACTCTGACTGACAAACAACACATAGTCGTGGACCATGGTCGTCATCCTTTTTATGTCATGAACCAATGAATTATGAAGACAAAGAGGAGGTACCTCTCAGGTCGCATACGGGTTTTGCTCACCTGCCCATATCTAGTCGGGTCCATGGCAAGTAGAATAAATAAAACTGTCTCGGTAAATTAATTTTATAGATAACTAGCTGTCCTGCGCAGTTTCACCCGCAACATAAAGTTCAAATATGAAGGGGACCCCTCGCAGATAGAAATCTCTGTGTTTCACGACGATGATTTAATAATCAATGGATGGAAAATGATCTTAACATTACCATACCTTTTGTTCTTACAGACCACAGTCAAATTCATAAGTGGGAGCCGACCAGCGCGGCGGGTCTAAACAAAAGCACTTTTCTGTAAACGATACTTATTTTGTGGTAAATCCTGTGATTCTTTATTAATATAGTTTGTACAATTTTTATGAGCATTCGATTTTTGATGTCGTTATATCGACTTGTAATATATTATCAAAAACTGTGAATAATTTTCAACATCCCTAGTAAGTTAATATGTCAGACCAGCTCATCAGCTGACCGAGTTTTAGCGGGAATTCTGACAGTGCGGTGTCTCTCTTATTTTAATTATTTCCTAAACTGGTTTAAAGTTGTGTTTGTTGTATAAAAGTGGTGTGGTTTGGTGCAATAATCATTAACGATGATTAATAGTGTATGGAAACATTGAAATAAGTGGATTTGGGTGATTTTTGATCAAGGGTATTGTCGACCTTGTGCTTTCGATTCGCTTGAAGAAAGTAGTCTGAGAAGCATTGAACGGAAAGGAATTATCACCAAAACTCCAGCAAGACCTTGAAATCGGCCACACCACTGTTTCATCGTTCTTGGAATATAAGAAAAGATATAACTAATGACTTGGCAGCATGGTCTCTGATCTTAGCCGGTTCCCTATGGAACAAACAAAAAAAATGTAACAAACATACAAAAAAAAAATCATCAGCTGACCTCACCTGTCAATGTCATTATTATTTTTATTATTGGTCAGTGATTTAATAAAATGTTGAGTGTGCATAGTAAAATTTTTCTGTGGTGCAAGTGCTTTATAATTTACTAATAGTTTAAAATCAATTTATTAAGAAAAATAAAATGAACGCCATTGTTGGTATTTGCCACTTCTGTGAAGCACACGGACCGCGGCCAATTTTTTGTACATTTACTACAGACACCGAAAAAAATACTACAGAATCTTCCAAAGCGAATGTTCAGTGCAATGGGTGTACTTCTCTCGGCCCTGAAACAGTTCTGGTGACAAAAGATGATGACGGAACAATATTCTGCAGCAGGGAGTCGGTTCCCAATAGTGATGTGACTTCGTTTTTAAGACAGGCAGCCGTCAGAAGTATTACATGTGAGGCAAGTATAACTATCAAACTATCGAGTAAGTAAGTTATCCTAGATAATGATGTACTGTTTATGTGACAATCCTATCACTAAAGTTCAAATAATTTAAAATGTATCATGGACACGCCGCTTGTCTAACGGCCGTTAAATCAGTTGACGTTTGTTTTTTTACAAGTGTTATATGTTTCTATAAAAAAAATATTTTAATGATTATTTTAGCGATTATATATTCATATATGAATTGCCATTAGACACGCGCGAGCAGCGTGTGTGTATGTGTTGTGGAGAAAATAATTAGTGATTTATTAGGTAGTTTTATTTTGCGGATTTTTAGTGGTATCATGTCCATAATGACCAGCACTACCAGCTCTCTTTAGTTTTCGTGTATCCCTAACACCCAGTATAACCATTCTAGGTAAACTGGAACAAAGAAGGTGGAGTTGTTTACTTCAGCGATACACAAGGTCATGTCCTCAGCCTTACATTCCAATTGCGAGACACACGAGCTAGGGGACTCAAGCGATGGTTCTCCATAGTTGTTCTAATGAAGGACAAAATGTTGTTGTTAAACATTACTCCACTACTGTCTGAACGTATGCAGGTATTTCATGGTTGGTGAGATTGTATGTTGTGAATTTATTAAGATTATTGTCGTAGTAGCCATATGTGAGTTATTTTGTGCAATGAAAAAGGTAGAAATGGCAGTTTTATAGTTGTATAATAATAGCTTTTGCTCACAGCTCTTCTTGCATGATATAGTTTAACACAACACTTTTTCCTACACAATAAATAAGTACACCCAATAATTCCCTTCAGAAAATCATGTAAGTACCTCGTAAAATATGTGCCAGTATTATATACTTTTAAGATTTGGCACCTAAAAAAATTCGTCATCATCAGTCCAGACATGAATATTATTGCAAAACTGGTATGTTTGGCTGTATCAACAAATTATACTATCAATGATAGTAATAAAAGTTATATAATACAGGCTTTGGTGCCATACAGGGATGTGTTGATTCATTGTTATGTAAAAGACTCCAAAATACTAAACAATTCAATTGAAAAATACAAAGACCATTTTATATTTCATAGTAGAATCTGTTAGGGGTTTGAACATTAGAAGTAATCTAGATCAATTAATAAGTTTTTTTTTTCAGAACATAGCCAAGGAGTTACAGCAGCTGGCTGATGTTGTTTTTGATGATGAACAAAAGGTTTGCTCCCAAAGAGCCTTGAGGTTGAGGACTGGCAGGAATGACTTTGGACAGTCAAGATCTCTTAAACAGTTGACAGGTTTGTACATTCTTTATTATTTCATTGGTTTCAATGTCCTTCAAACACAACTGCTGCTTGGTGGCAGAAATAGACAAAGCGGTGGTACCTACCCTGATGGCCTATTGCATATGAAGATCAGCTGCTAATTGCATAGTCTCGTGTTTCTTTGAGCGAATAATTGCTGTCTTCTAAATTATTGCTATATGGCATAGGATTGTTTTGAATTGAGTACTTACCTTGTTATTTTTGCAGTAGGTTAAAAAAAATGTGAATGCACACCTATTCACGCCGCACGCCCCAGTCATCGAATATGATGCGACGATTGCGAAAAATGCGGCTCGTGGAGGTGTGCGACTTTGTTTATAATGTGGGTAGTTGTGTGAGGTTGCATAAAATGTCGTGCAACTAATTAAAACATTCGATAACTGCGGCGCAGCGGGACGTGTGTAAAGTAGTGTACATATTTTTCATCCTTGACGCAACTGCATGAACTGACCTATTCTTAAAAAAAGGAAGAAGCATTGTTACCTGACTAGCAGATAAATGTTTCACCGTATTTTTGTTTGCTACAGGAAATGAAGAGGTATTCAAAATGCTTCATTCGCACTTCACATGGATGCTAAAGGCTGGAGCTCATACATACTCAGAAACATTGTATACAAGTCAAGATCTATTGAATAAATTAAATCCAAAAGGGATAAATAAAACTTTTGAGACAAGTGGGTGTATTGTGTCTAATAACGATGATTGCATATCTTTAAGGGCACTGGAAAATTTACTTACAAAAAATGTTTTCAGGATATTATTATACTGTACTCTGACTGGAGTTAATGTAAGTTGTTCCCTAGAAAATATTTCAATTTTAAATTAATATTAAATTAAATTTAGAATTAATCGCAGTATTATCTAGAATTAGACTGCTTCAGTTGCGCAGTTGTAATGCGTACGTGTTACTACTGAGGCTGACGCTGAGGTCTCGGGTTCGATTCCTGGGTCGGGTAAAAATCATATTGGATTTTCTATTACGAAATGCTCAGTATCCGCCCGGAGTCTGGAATTTGTGCGCGGTGTGGCGATAGGCTCGTCCCCTATCACATCATGGGTCAGAGATACGCTCAGCGAAATATGGGTGTACTGGTTACCTACACCTCTACCTACCCCTTCGGGGATTACATGCGTGAGTGCGTATGTATGTATAAATTAATTAATCCATATTTTGAATATTACTATTTTTAGATCGTCATAAAATCATTCCACACTGATGTATCAACAATTATTAAAGGCTTATCACGGCTAATGCCTGTAACAAATGGAACACTCCCACACATCAGAAAATATAGCGGGAATGAAGAAGCATCCTCTTTTTGTATTTTAGAAGAAGTAACTCAATCAAATTTTTGCTGTAAATGGCCAGGAGAAATGCCGCCTAAATGTAAGTTCTCAATAAAACTTGCAAATAATGTAAACACACGTATTGAGTACTCAATATTTCACTGAGGTTCAATTGTCTGCTTTTGATCCATGAGGATTTCAAGCCACTTTACCCTGAATCTGCATTTCTCGAAATTTACTTAAGGTATTTCCTAAATTTTAATACCATTGATACGTTTGTTTACACTTTCAACAAGTTCAAGTGAAAAATACTATGCACTGTAGTTACAATACGCGCGAAATTCTTGGCCGGATTTACCTTAATGCCACGCACCAGCCCCCGCGTCTCGCTACCTTTACTCGAAATCAAATTAAAAAATATTGAAAAAGAATTCTGAAAGCAATAACTGCGACGCAGCTCGTGACTAGCTTCAGTCTGACCAATTTTTTCGCTCGTATTGTATTTTGTTCATTTGAGATACATTTCTATGAGAAATGTTAAGAGATTAATGATTTCAGGTCCAATATTGATGACCAAAATAGAGAGTGCAATGTGCAATGTTAAGTTCAACGATGGCGTTTTGCATCAACACGTCACATCATTGGTTTTAGAGTGGCTAAAGTAAGAACTGGGGAACTCTTATTTTACATATTGAGCACTGAGAGTGCGCGAAATAAATTTATAATACTGAATATTGATTAATCTATTTAAGCGGTAGAGCGACGCTGTAGACAGTTTTGTCTACAGCATAAATGGGCAGGCTCGTCCGGGTTTTTACCACTGTCTCACAGAAAACTGGCGTAAAGTAGCAGCTTGCTGCTGCGTTTCGTACGGTGAGCCGTCCCCTTCCCAATCCCTTTCATTTAAGGTCGCCAACGCGCCCATGATTCTTTTGGTATTGATGGCGTACATGGGCGGTGGGATCATTTAGCATCAGGTAACCCACTGGCTCGATTGCTAGCCTGTGCTATAAAAAAATATATAAGTATATTGGACGAAATAATTTTGCCGGCCTGAAGTAAGTCGCGAGCCGCGTCACAGCTTTCGTTCTCAGACTAGAGTGACGGGAGCCGCAAGTAGGGAATGGCTTACTTCAGCCCAGTTTAATTGTTTTGTGCGTACTGTACGGTGTACCCAAGATTTTATGTTTTATCTTTGTATTAAAAGTTTACATAAAGGACTTTTGAACAATATTTTGTGTAGGAGGTTTTTGACTAGCAGTCTGATATTTCAGAGAAAATTTATTGACCTCCTGACAAAAAAAGAGGTGCTATAAATTTATCTGTATGTGGCTATGTGTAAATCTGTCCATGGCATCAACTGATTTAAATGCGGTTTTTTTGTTTGAAAGCTAGTTTAATCGAGATTGGTCTTAACTGTTTTTCTAATAGACGTCAGGAAAACTGTTAAGAAACCGGTATTTTTATTTTACTTACATACCTTCTTTCACAGCACTGCAAAGGCAATAAAAGCAACAATTTCATCATCAGGTCACAAAACTGAACCAGTCACTAAATTGAAACGGGTACTTGGAGTTGCACTACATGATGAACAACTGTTGAATTTTTGGATGTGTACATTTTGTGATTAAATTATTATTTATGCCAAACTCAATTCTTTCTTCTTGGTAAAAACAATATTAACTCTAGGCTTCCTCAGTTGTTTATAGTTGATTAAGATCAAATTGATTCGAGTCTGTTCAAACCAATCATTTAGCATTTTAATAAAACCAAACTGTGTGTAAACCCACTATTGTAGTTTGTCCCATAAAAGTTAATAAATAGGTAATGTTAGCTTCATCCACTATGTTTGCGAAACTATAGAATTAGGACTTTCGAGACCTAGACTTGTTTGAAATCCTAACTATATTCTAAACAACTTTCCATTTTTTAGCCATAAAGGTTTGCAAACATAGTTGATGGGTCTTGGTGTTATGAATAATACAAGAGAATTTAGGTTGTAGTCCTTATAATATAAAGATTAAACATTGGAACGACGGCTGGGTTTTGCGCGCTCATGGCCCTTTGTACGGACGTAGGGCTTGGTGTGTGAGCGGGGAGCACCAGGCGCCGGACCGAAGTGACGCACAGCCTCGCGAGCGTTGCGACAACCCTGCACCAACACAGTCTTGCGGCCAGTAGGCGCACGGAGAGCCAGCTGGTCGAATGTCAGGATCTCTCCTGGAAAAACAGTTATCTATGAGTCACCTGTTCTGGTCAGGTTCCATGGGCGTAATGAGATTTCGCCTGGGTTAGCCAGATGTAAATGACTGCTTCTGGATGGCTAACATGAATCGAAATATCTCGCACACGAGTGAAAAAGCTAGCGACAAGTATCTTAGATCAAAGTGTCAACATTCGATCAAATTACATTATCATGTTAGGGTTTGTAGACAAAATAAGTAAAGAAGTAAACAATACAATTTTCTCTACTTTTGTTCTTATGAAATAACGAGTCTAGAATTCGGTGCAAGCATACTAGCTTAAATAGAGAAACATTGTATAGAGACGACAGAAAGAGTCAACAAAATTTTTACTCAAAGTTCATGTTAAGCCTGGTGGTCACTAAAAAGAGGGGTTTAAAAAAACCATTTAAAAAGCACTGAAATGTCAAAAATAACAATTTGTATTAAGTCTCTTTCGAGAGCCACACAGGCACCAACATTCTTAACCAAATTTATGTGGGACCACACCACAGCCAAACTATTGAAAAAAAAACACCATAATTGGCCCACAATTTAAGGAGAAAATGATGTACACATAAATAAATAAGCAAAAGAAAAAAACAAGCAAAATTGGGAACCATTTTTTTTTTAATCTGTTAATAAAGAATGACTCAAAAAAAATATGATCAGTAAGACTACCATGCAAGTCTGGAAATGCGGCACCACTTGAGAATAATTTCAACCCAACAAAGTTATTTTGTGCACATTGTACTTATGTTGAATATATAATAATAACTTTTGCAATATATAGTGAGTACATTTTAATCCTAAGTCTAAACTTACCTTACAATAAGATTGGCACTAGCGTCTAAACTAGGCATAGGCTGTGCCTTAGACGCTAGTTTCTTCCCATGACACAATTAATAGTTGTTTTCAATATAAACAACACTGTTCTAAACACACATGCATTAATTGATTGATATATCAAACTGGTATCTTGGGAATTGTTATGAATTTGGACAAATTCCCTATGATATGATTTAAGTCATGTCATGACTGGCTAGATGGCCAATACAAAATTATGCGAACAAGAAAATTCTCTTAAAACAACAATATAATTGATAGTTATTATTATATTTTTACTAGTGTATTAATTGAATTCAGTTAAAAATTACTATATCCAATTTACTCATGTTTAACATACATCCTGTATTGTCAGTTGATATATAATTTTTAATACAGTCTCTAAAACAGTGTTAGAAAAATTAACTTATGCACCTCAGAATAGGGTAGTTTCCTATATTAAATTTTATTCATTATTTTATAAGCAACAGAAAATGATACGCAAAAGAAACGATTTTATTAAAACACAATCAAAATTGGTTCAGAAATGTGCCCGCAGTTATGATTTTAAATGTTGGTATGAGGAAAAGTGGGTGCGTAGTAGGGATATCTCACTATCTCGCTTGCACACGTGCACTATAATGAACATTTTACAGTGACGTCAAAGGTTGCATCGTCTGTCATTTGACAATTACCCTTTCTACAGGATTTGAATGGCTTCTATCTTATTTATTTTTGGTCCGATTTATAAAATTCTTTCTGCAATAGATTTTGAGTAACATAACTTATTGATTTAAATAATAAAAAAAATACCCTATTCCTTACTTATTATGAATTATTAGTACAGATAAGCAAACAATGTCCAGTTAGTCACAAGCCAGAAAAGTATGATGCAACAAGTCTATATTAGGTCATAATTATTTGTTCATATTCCTAAAATAAACAAAGATTCTCAAAGTGCATAAGTTTAATCCTAGCACTATGAATAAATAAAAAAACTATACTTTCATTACAACAAGTATTAGTTTGGAGATTTTCTAACTTCGAAGTTACTCTCATGTTGTTAAATTCCACATATACTTGCGATTGTACCCTACAAACTACCAAAAATCCAAAATTATATTGAATTCAACAAAATTCACAGAGAAGTTGTAAACAAAAACCAGCACATAAAGTTTTGGATAAATCACATGCCAAATAACAATTTTCTTAACCAAGATAACTGTAGTCTCCACTTCACTATGTGTGATATTATGTTGTATTGCGATCAATAAAACACTAACCTAACCTTATTTGACAACATAAACAACTCACCTCCAGCAGCCAAGATGCGAGCACGCGCCTTCTCTGTAACGTGGAGAGCTGCCACAGTCATTTTGGGGACCGTGTACAACCTCACGTCGTTGGTGATAGTACCGACAACAACGGCAATCAGGCCCTCGCGTGTAGGCTTCTTCATGTGGCGAGCCAGCCGAGACAGGGAGATTGGCGGACGATTGATGCGGCTCATAAATAACCTCCGCAAGACTATCGTGTTAAACTTGGCATTTGTACGTCTAGCCAAGTATCTGTATAGCTGTCAACAAAGTGCAGAGGTTATGTACGGAATACACAACAAAATATATGCCACCATTGAAATTTTCTTGAAAATGCCAATATAGTGTTAGTATTTAAGTGTACTCACTTTTACAAGCAATCTCAGGTACACATCCTGAGACTTAACTTCGGTGCGCCGAACTTTCCTGTCGTGTTTATGATTGATGTCGATACCCTGAAATATGACAAGGAACTCATGTTGATATCACCAAAACAACTGAAAACCACTTTAACTATTCAGCACTTATTATTTTCACTGTGATAATCAAAGATTTATTTTATTTTCTGAGCAACGAAACTCACCATCTTGACAACCGGATGAAAAAGAGACTATAGACAAAACAACGTTTGACAGCTATTTTTTTACAATGTTGCCAATAGTAAAAGCTACGCTGTCAAAATTTTAATGAAATACAATTCCATAGTCTATGACGACCTTAGGGTGGAAGATCAGCCCTAGCCCGCGAAATTCATTTTAATTTTTCTTGAATCGAAGGTTCGAGCTGCAATTTTCAAAAAATCTACATTAAATAGAATTTCGCGGGCTAGTGCTAACCTTTCACCTTAGGCAGTATGAAATAACTATTTAAAAGTTAAGCAAAATTAGGTGATGGTCGACCATAAAAAAGAATCAAGGCCACATGAAAATCAATTATATTTGAAATTTGATGACACACAGAATTAAACAAATGAAATGACTGTCTAAAATTCTGTCATCGCGACAGATTAGTTTCGACCGCCGTATTTTCGAAAGGGATGGAATTTAAAACGAAACATAGAAAATTATCAAAAAACAAAAATTCCGTTCGTACGCCTTCATCTGCGAAACCCAGACTGAGTAGAAAGAAAATTGTTACACGAAAACGAAAATGTGTTTGCCTTCCCGAAAATTATTCGGTAGTAGAATTTCCTGCAATATGGAATGAATTACGACAAAACGGCCAACTGTGCGATGGGACAATTATTTGTAGGGACATGAAATCTATACGAGTGCACCGGGCGATACTTTCGGCCGTTAGTCCGTATTTCAAAGCAATATTTGTAAATTCATTAAAGAAAGGTGAACCAGAGGAAACTAAAATATTTGCCGATGTCCCGAGCTATTACATGAGTTTAATCCTTGATTATGCATATACCGGCACTTGCACAGTGACTGCTGATAATGTGGAATGTTTGTTGCCGTATGCAGACCAATTTGACGTCGTGGGTGTTATTCAATTATGTTGCCAGTTCCTTTTACAAGAGCTAAGGCCGCACAACTGTCTTGGAATATTCAAATTCGCTCACTATTATTTCTGTGGCGAGTTAGAAACGAAAGGAAAATTATATATAAGACAGAATTTCAGTAGAATACTAAAGGAATGTAATGAATTTAAATCACTCTCCTATGATGAATTAGAGGATATTTTGAGAGACGACGAATTAAACGTTCGTAATGAAGAAATAGTATTCCAAGCTGTCAAAACGTGGGTAGAACACGATTTAGAAAATAGAGGAAAATATATTCCATCACTTTTGTCATGTGTCCGTTTTGGGCACATCAGTTACAAATATTTCAAATCAAAAATATTGCAATGGCAGCCTATTAACAAGGACGAGGTACCTACCTTATGTTGATAATGGGTATTTATTTTTATTAGCTTGAATCACGAAACGAGCAGTCGATCGCCTATAGTAAGCCACGCCTGCCCATTAACAGAAGGAACATCACACTTAACTATGAATTACCTAAAATGCACTGCATGGCACTGGACTGCGCTTGTTACCCCGAGACATAAGCTGTTAAATCTCATAATGCCCTGTAATTTCACTGGTTTCAATCTCCTTTAATCCGAAACACAACAATGTTTACACACTGCTACAAAAATAGACAAAGCGGTGGTACCAGTCCAGACGGCCTCTCACACACGCGGGACCTTGCACCTAGTATATTTTGTAAGCTTATGTTAATAAAAGCCGTGTGTTATTTCTTCTATGGCTCGTATAACTATAATATAATTAATTATGTCTTACAGATTTCTGCACACCAGTGATCTGATTATAGAATTATATGAATGTATGAATTTAATGATTTCCAGAAATGCCAAGAAGCACTATATCCTGCGGTGGTGTTTTTAACATTGTTGGATTCACGACCCGGCACCGAGGCTGACCTAAATGATCCGTTGGCAAGGCCTCGGATTCCTTTTGAAATATTGTTTGCAGTTGGAGGTTGGAGTGCCGGAAGTCCCACCAGTTTTGTAGAAACATATGACACAAGGTACTGGTACCACCATGTCACGGATAATATTGTAGATATAATATTTGTATTAAAACCAACCGTGCCAATTTTCACTACGTAGACTAACATAATCGCGGTACGCATAGATGCTTTGTGCTCACGGTACGCAAAGGTAGTACCACGAAGGGGGTATACCTACGAAGTCTATAATATAATCTGTGATTTATGATTGAAACCTTTCCTTAGTCCATAAGTTATTGGTAAGTGGAGGTTATATAACGTCTCTTCATATCGGAATCTTCGAAAATAAAACTCTATAATGAATAAAGTACGAGCAATTTCGCAGACTTAGTTAAAAACATCTTTATTGTATTCCACATCTACTATTTTTTATTTTGTTTAATCAGGGCTGATCGATGGTTCTTATCAATCCACATGGACCTGACACCGCGCGCTTACCACGGCCTGTGCACTTTAAACAACTTGATCTACATGATCGGTGGCTTCGACGGTAGCGATCACTTCAACACTGTACGGTGTTACGACCCCGTCGCCAATACGTGGCATGAAAGAGCTTGTATGTATCAAGCAAGGTGCTACGTAAGCGTTGTAGTTCATGGTAAGTGATTTTAATATATTTTCGTCTGTGACTGGCAACACTTAACCGGAAATAGAAACATACCGATCACAATACCAAAAACATGTCCGTTTCCGATTTGAAGAAATTCAAAAATAATAGGAAGTAATTTTATAATTACTTGTAACTCGCTAAAGCTAAGTAAACTAGTATCAAGTTCATAGAATTAAAGATAAGAAAACCTTGCCTACAATTAAATTTTATTAATGTTCTATTATAAACGTATTCAGAAGGATTAATCTATGCTCTGGGTGGATATAACGGGCGAACACGCATGGCTTCTGTAGAGCGTTATTACCCCGACAAGAACCAGTGGGAGATGACCACATCGATGAACAAGCAACGCTCCGACGCAAGTGCCGCTTCTTTGGGCGGGAAAGTAAGTACAGAGTACAGACATACTTTTCAGTTTCGAGCTCCGTATGTTCTTCGATAAAAAGTAATTACATCCATAATTTGGAAACGAACCCCACCTCGGTGTCGCAGTTGTAATGCGTACGCGTTACGATTGAGGCCAACGCTGAGGTCTCGAGTTCGATCCCCGGGCCGGGTAAAGTGGTATTGGGTTTTTCTATTAAGAAATGCTCAGTATCAGCCCGAAGTCTGCAGTTTGTGCCCGGTATGGCAATAGGCTCGCCTCGGATAAGGGACGGAGATACGCTCGGCGAAATGTGGGTGTACTGGTTACACCTCTGCCTACCCTTTCGGGGATTACAGGAGTGAGTGCGTATGAACCCCACCTCATCCTCTTCATTAAATCCGCTTTCACTAGAGTCTAGACCAAGGAGATGAAACTTCATATTTAAAACTATTGTGTACACTTGAGAAATATACATATTTTAAGTTCGCATAAAAAAAGCAGCCTTTCTCTTCGCGTTGTTAATTTACCTGATTACTATAGATACCTGAACCCATGGCAGATAGAGATTTTTTCGGCCAAAGTTGGCATTTGTTTTTTCAAAATGTTCATCGAATTCAATCCTATGTTTGTTATATATTAGAGCATTTCGCGTAACTACCTTTACCTAAATTTAACAGAGCATTTCATAATAATGGGTACATACTCGTAGAATACGAGTAATGCTTGTTAAATATTTTAATTATATTCACAACTTATTATAATTCAACGTTATTAATAATTAAAACTGGATTTCTAAATTCTTTAATTTGGTTCAGCAACTTTTTAGACTTTTACAATAGAGTGTGAGCCATGTGTGAGCATGATGTAATAAAAAACATGGTTTTTTCTTTCTTCGTATTCTTTAGTCCGAATGAAAATGAAATATGTAGAATTTATCAAATATTTATTTTTAAATATAATTTTCGTATGTACAGTGGCGGACATAGCCTGTTGGTGGCCCGGGGCGGCCACGACAAGTCTAATGGGGGCCTCGGGCGGCAGATCTATTATGGGGGCCTACGGTGAGATTGTTCTTTGCAAATAGGCTTGAAAATGTATGAGATTTCGAGATTTGGGGCCCACTAAGACCGGAGGCCCGGGGCGGAATTAGTCCGCTACTGCGTAGGCATGTACGTGGATAATTTATACCAAAATGTGTATGTTAATGTGAAAGATGTGTCTGCCAATCAGCATACAGATTGAAAATCACGCGTACAAATTACTTACTTTGATTTCTGGGATTTATCCGAATAATAAGTCTAAGTTCGTTAACTGAAATCGGCGATTAGTGAACTAGGTACTTACCCTATTAGCGTGCCTCCTGTCTGGAATGTCCCTAAGCCTTTAGGCCAATTTAACAACATTGTTGTCAGATATACATAGTGGGCGGATTCAATGGGCAAGAAGTGTTGAGTTCAGCGGAGATGTTCGACGCCGACACTCGCCAATGGAACTTCATCAGGTCGATGCTGAGTCCGCGCTCGGGAGTCAGTCTCATCGCATACAGGGACTGTCTGTACGCCCTCGGCGGCTTTAATGGATACAGTCGACTCAATACCGGTGGGCATTTGCTAGGAATTTTTAATTTGGTTTCTGTGATGAATCATTTCTTATTAGCGTATGTAAGGCAACTGCACTATGTAAAGCATTTTAGCACTCAGTACTTTCGTCATTGTATGCCTCTTCGTTCACAAAACAACACTTGGGTTTAACGGTACTCGCCAAATATTTTTTTGAATGTCCATTCCTAAGACGAAAAATAAACGGATGACTGTCATAATTTTGATACAAAAGTGTCATAAGCGACACTCAAGTATTATTTATCAAACGGATGTATGGTAAGTAGGGTGTAATGGTTTCACTAACGTGAGCTGGATCAGCAGTCTGTGCGAGTTTTTTTTATAGCTTAGGCCGGCAAAGGAGCAAGTGGGTCACCTGATGGTAAGTGATCTCCACCGCCCATCATACGTCTAATATACCAAAAGTAATTGGCGCGTTGCCGACCTTAAAGGAAAGGGATAATTAAGGGATTGGAAAGGCGAGGGGATTTGGGCCTCCGGATATCCCACTCACCATAGGAATCGCAGCAGTATTCTGCTACTTTACGTCGGTTTTCTGTGAGACAGTGGTAACGACCCGGACGAGCCTGCCCATTCATGCTGTAGACAAAAGTGTCTACATCGTGGCTCTAAAGACTTGCCGGCGTCATCACCATAAATACAAAAATATAGGTACAAACATCCATAAGCGTGCACGCATTATTAGATTAAATTTGAGAATACGGGTGTTTTATACTTACTATAGACTTTATAAAGTCGATGGTAACGTTTGGATAAGTAGTGACTCAGAATAATTATAAATTACTCAGAATAACTATAAATTCATACATAATATTTTTAAATTATACAGGTGAAAAATTCAACCCGCAACGCGGTGGCGACTGGCAGGAAGTGACCGAAATGTTCAGCGCAAGAAGCAATTTCGCCACGGTGCTGTTGGACGATATGATCTTCGTCATTGGCGGCTTTAATGGTAAGTTTTTAACGAATGACCAGACATAAAAATTACGACTGTTTCCTGTTGTTAAAAATTAGTTGTTTAGAGTAAACTGAGACGTAAAAATTTCTCGCCAAATGGTAAGCCCTTCATAACTTCGGATTACAAAATAATGCACGCCTGATGTCACTAAATTACGCACATCATCCCGAGACAAGATGGTGTCTCATAATGCTCAATTATTTCACTGGCGTAATTTCCTTACTTCGATGTCTGATTGTAAAATTATTAATTTATGTCCTCTTTCTAGGTTCCACAACAATACCTCACGTCGAATGCTATGATGGAGACACTCTAGAATGGTACGATGCAGCTCCGATGAATCTGAATCGCTCAGCGCTAAGTGCTTGTGTTTTGGCTGGATTGCCAAATGCCCGCTCTTTCTCCTATCTAGCAAAAGCTGTACCAGCTGCTGGAGCCGATCAGGCTCACCACTCTTGACCAAATTATCCCCGATTTAATCCAAAATCATCCGTTTCCAATCCTTCGCTGCCCCTAATTGGATACATGATTTTAAAAAAATTGGATCTTTATATAAATTATAACAGATCAAAGGCTTCCATATTTGAAGTCTTTGCAACGGACATTTTAAATGGCGGACGTTTATATTATCTGTGATACGCGTATGTCTGTGATATTTTGATTGTAAATAGCTTTTATTATTTGACCAAACGTAAATCATGGTGATACATTATTTTGTTGTACAGATCATGGTGATATTGTTTGTATTTTATTGTTTTATGTAAGTAGGATCCGTTTTTAAAGGTATTGCGTGGATTTATAGCGATGAAAAGAAGCATACAACTGTTTTGAAGCGAGGGATTTGTCGCGAAATTATAAGTTTTTTTATTCTTAGTGTAGGTAGTTTATGATAAATTTTATTTTGGTATAATTATGTACAATACGCCTCCGTGGTAAATCATATTGTGGTCGCGTTTTAGATGTGTCTAGCGATGGCGCGCGGAGAATACTATCTGTGGTATTTTAAGATTATTCTCTAAATAAAATTCAAATAAAAATGTAAAATTATCTATTTAATTTAATGGAAAATTTACTGTACCTCACTGGAAGATTTTGAATTAACAATTAAATAATAAAAACGTTATTAAGCATTTTTCATTTCAGTTTTCCGTAATGGCATAAAGCGGCTGCGATAGCCAAAAACAGAACCAATTTGTTCTCCGAAAACATTGTCACTATCTTTTTATCATCCTTGCGACAGTCGAACTGCATCCTTTTGTCCCTCTAAACTGCCGAGTGCTAAGTATATGCATCCACTGCGCCATCGAGATATCCGATATTGTATTTTACATGTAGGTAACAGGATAGTTGGATCTGAGTATATTGTGTATCATTGAGTAAAATTATTTATTGCACTATTTTATAATACTTTGTCAGCACCGATAATACTAAAAACAAAACTAAAACCGAAGAGGTCAAACCTGCGATTTGCGACTTTCCTACCAGACTTCAATAACTAGACAAGCTGCGCGGTAAAATAGAAATTGTACTACTAAGTTGCGGTCAATTGACCGTAACTCAATAGTACCATCTCGCTTACTCTCAACTATAACCCCCTATCGTGCTTCCTGTTTGTGAGCTGCCAAACTCCCGCATTTAAACTAAACTCACGCAATTTTACTTCAAAACAGCCCGTCTAGTAGTATAAGTAGTATTAGTCTTTGCTTGATATTAATAATCTCCACTAACCATGAACATCCACAATACGTGCTGTAGACAAAACTGACTACAGAGTGGCTCCACGTGGCTCTACCATTCACAAACTGAAATCAACGTTATTTTCGATTTCTAACAAAACTAACAACAAATGAAACTGCCATGCTTTAAAAATCGTGGATTCTCATAAATTGGGAATTAATTACATCGTAGGTTGAAATGCACGCAGGCGTAGCCACGGACAATGATGTAATTTAACACTCCAGACGTTCTACTCAGGTACACATTACAACATATTCGCATGTTCTCGCGAACAGAACTAGGTGGCTGTTACTTGGTCACTACAAGGACTGAATGCGCACCGAAACAACAAACTGAATCAAACGTGAGGCGAGAGTGTAGTGTAATCGTGCGTACATTTACTACAAGGGGGCATTTGGGGAGGAAATGTACTCCCGCTTACCCCTACGCCCCGCCCACTGTTTTTCCCGTCTCGATCGAATCGCAAGCAAACCGTGGGCGGTAGTGAAGCCAGCCAGTCTGTACTTGGGGCGCGGTGTTTCCTTTTAGATTAAAATAATTTAATATGGAGTTAAAAGGAAAAGTTGCATTGATCACCGGTGCCGCAGCCGGTATCGGTTTGGCGTATAGTGAAGAACTACTGAAACAAGGAGCCAAGGTAAGTAACTGATAAAAATAAATTATTTCCGTCATGTGCGCCGCCGTGCCTACTTTCAGTAAAAAGTAGTAAACCTTGAACTTACCAACGTAAAATATCTGTTGAATGAATTGTAAGAATAGTAGGTATAAACTGTACCTCTTGGTTTCCTGATATTTGTAAATCTAATAATCAGGAAACGTTAAATTATTTTCCCCGGCCGGTACACATTTGTATTGATTTTCGCTCGCGCCCCGGTCATTGGCGCAATTGTTTTCCTTTTAACTATCTCTGCATATAGATAATTCATTTACAAATATTTAATTACTAATGACGTACATGTAAACGAATTGCTCTTAAGATTGTATACACATAGGTACACTCTATATGTGCCGAATATCATGGTCATACATAAGCAACATCTGTTTCGTCAATTACAGTAAATGAGCATAGGAAAATAATCGATTAAGTATATATAGTTTAAAACATACTTTTATAATTATAATAAAAACACATGAATGCTTCGTATGTTGGCCAAGAACCAAAATAATCCAACTATAAAATTAAGTACCGTAATCATTTTTTGGAATGGAAATCATATGAAATGCTCACGTAAATAAGCTAAGCAAAACTAACAAAAATAAGTATGAAAAAGGATCGTGTCTCGGCTGAGTGCATTTACCGCTTTATAGGTTTCACTTTGCGATATCGATTCTGAACTCGGCGAGCAAATAGCCGACGAGTTGGGCGTAAAGTACGGCAGAAAGAATGTCTTGTTCTGCAGGCTGGATGTCACCGACTATCCGCAGTTTGAAGGTGAGCTTTGTGATTCAGTATAGGTATAACAATATATTGTATACTTACCTACTTAAATCGATGATCATTGATTGCATTATGAATATGGACAAGTCGTATCGAGGAAGTACAATTTTTGTAGTAGGGACTTACCTTATACATTCGAATGTAACGGTAATGTGAAGGAGGTAACAACGCTCCTTCACACGTTTGAATCCTAGGACAATAATTATTGTAGACCTACCGCAATTTTTTTGTTACGTTATTCTATTGTTTGCAAATAAAATCAAATAAGAAATAATACAGTAAATGTAAAACAAGGATATAAAAGTATCAAAATATCTGCAATATGTAATGTAAATAATACAATGGCGTAAATTAACCGTTACTTTCACCTAATTATTACGAAAATAACTTACTCCTACTTCGGTTTTTACATTTCCTTTCCTCCATTATGTGGTTTATTTTTAGATTATAAACACTGGGGGAGCTAATGCAGTTACAATGTTATCAAATCCGTCTATTCAAACTAAGTTTTTAATAGAAAATTGTTCCGAGATCACTAATATTAATGTAGGTTTGTTAATATGTTCCCAACCCTTGAGAAGGATGTCACTTTCTATGAATGAATTTCAGAGGCATTTGTGATGACAATAGAAGAGTTCAATCGTGTGGACATAGTGATTAACAACGCTGGCTTTATGAATGACAGGCTGTGGGAACTTGAAGTCGATGTTAATCTGGTAAGTTAGGTGTGTTGACTATTAGGAATCGGACTGGGATTCATTTTCAGTCCAAATACAATGTCGACCGTCGGTCGGCAGAATTATGCCGGCCTGAAATTACTGGATATACAGTGATTGACCCCAGAACGTGACTCGAAGGAACAAGCCAGCAACAACTTCTACTAAACCTTGATATCATTAGTTTTTCGATCCATGGTTGTCGCCGTCAATCTTTACGTACTTATATCCCATATATACCTACACTTATTTGCTTTTGCTCGCAGCTCCGCCCGCATGAACGGCCTTTTCCAGGATAAAGTGGCCATGTCCTAGTCCAGGTCATGGTCTACCTGTGTGCCAAATTCCATCCAAATCCGTTGAGTTGTTAAGGCGTGAATGACTTACAAACACCCAAACTTTATTCACATTTATAATAGTAGTAGGATGCTGGCTGCCCACCTTTACCTAGATACTAGAATCAGTATTTAAAATATATTGCCTCACTGGTGGTAGCGTACTAAGGCTAGGAACCGCGAGTTCCTGGGTTTAATTCCCCGGTTCGGTAATCACAATTTGTGTTTGGAGTTTTCGATTCACATAAAATGGCCGGTATTGGAAATTGTGCTATAGTCATATAGGCTCGCACCCTGTCACATCTTGGGACGGAAAAACAATCAAAATTGCTACAAAGACGAGCACATATACACACAAATTCAGACTCCGGGCCGATACTGAGCAATTCGTAATAAAAAGACCCAATACCACTATACCCGACCCGGGGATCGAACCCGAGACCTCAGCGTTGGCCTCAATCGTAACGCGTGCACATTACAACTGCGCCACCGAGGCAGTCTTACTATACTAGTGTTTAGTAACTAGTAGTTATGACTTATGAACTAAAACTATCGTTAGTATGCGTTTTGATGTAATAATGCCAATAGATTATATGAATAAATCAAGTGACTTTTAGAACGGCGTGATCCGAGGCACTCTACTAGCGTACCGGTTCATGAGCAAGGACCGCGGTGGGCAAGGCGGCACCATCATCAATACTGCATCCACAGCGTTTGTACGACCGCAAGTGTCCACTCCTATCTACACTGCCACAAACTACGCTATCGTGGGACTCACCAGGGCTTACGGGGTAAAGTGAATGTCATTTATTTTTATTAGCTTGAGTTACGAAACGAGCAAGTCGCTCGCCTGATGGTAAGCCCCACGCCTGCCCATAAACAGAATCAACTAACTCTACACAGAACTTTTTGAATTACAAAGCACTGCATGGTATTGGAATGCGCTCGTCACCCCGTGACATAAAATGTTAAGTTTCATAATGTCCAGTAATTTCACCGGCTTCAATGTCCTTTAAACAGGAACGCAACAGTGCTTACACACTGCTTCTTGGCGGCAGAGATAGACAAAGCGGTGGTACCAACACCGACGGCCTCTCGTATACGAGGGACCTACCACCTTGTAAAGTTACCTACGGAACCCTAATAAGAGCCTAAACCATCTATCT
Source organism: Mimas tiliae (assembly GCA_905332985.1). Taxonomy (NCBI): domain Eukaryota; kingdom Metazoa; phylum Arthropoda; class Insecta; order Lepidoptera; family Sphingidae; genus Mimas; species Mimas tiliae. The sequence continues at coordinate 4,327,910 of HG995249.1, forward strand.
GTCCTATTTTTAAAGGGTTTTGTCTTCTGAACAGTAAGAAGTGGCTGAATATTTTTTTTACAGATTACGTGTTAGGTAAATTGCCGGATATTATAGCAAATAATAAAAATAAGAAACGAAAAAGGCGCTCGAGTGGTAGAGACACGCTGTAGACAGTTTTGTCTACAGCACGAATGGGCCGGCTCGACCGGGTCGTTACCACTATCTCATTGAAAACGGAGGTGAAGTAGCAGCTTGTTGTTGCTTTTGTACGATGAGCGATATATCCGGAGTCCGAATCCCCCCTCCCCATCTCAATCCCTTAATTATCTCTTTCCATTAAGGTCGGCAACGCATCCATGATTCCTCAGGTATTAATGTTCATGGACGTTGGAGCTCACTTACCATCAGGTGACCCACTTGCTCGTTTGCCGAGCTCTTGTACTATGGAGTTTTTAACTAACCTAACAGTTAAATATCCCCGATATCATTCATAATGAAGTTGAGTTTCTGTGGCTACCTTTCTGTACTGTCTGTAAGCAACCTTCGGAAATCTTTTCGATGACTCCAAACACAATATATTATCTGCTATTACTTACCGAAGAGTTGGAAGCTGCAGGCGTAGTTGCAGCAACAGGTCAGGACTCAGGACACATTTTTCACGAATTTTGTTACACATATCTCACAAACTAAGACATATAATAAACTCATTTAGCATCTTCTATATAATTTCTAAGTCCCTTCCAATGATACCACACATACCTATGTGAATGGAAAATATATCATCCCTCAGTTACCACCCAACCCATTTTTTTTCTTATTTAGCTACACCGTTGTGTAGGGGTTCATAGAATACACTTACCGTCCAAATCTCATCCATATAGTGCTTAGCACTAATATAATAATAAGTCTCTGATTTAAAAAAAAAAAAAAAAATATGACCGACATACGGACAATCGGACATGATGAAATTATAAGGTTTACGTTTATGTCATATTTTGGCTCCCTAAAAATGCATCTATATTCGGTCATTCCACAAACAGACAGGCAAAGGGGGCAAAGTTATAACACTACTTTCTCGGGAGTAAAAACAGTGCCATGTTTAGCATTTGTGACCTCAATGGGTCAAGGACCTTGGCTGACCTAAGATTTTTGACAAACTGAATCTAAACGAGTTTTAATTTTATTTTGGTGTTGGAAGGGTCTAGTTAGTATTTTGTAGTACGTAGATTGTATAAGAGCTTGGTTACCTTATCACGTATCTTAGTATTTTTAATTTCAGGATCAATACCACGTGAATCTGACGGGCGTTCGGAGTATGGTGGTATGCCCAGGGCTTACTGACACGAGCCTAGTAAAGGAGATCCGCAAGCAGCTAATGTCCTCAGAGTACGAGGCCGCCTGGCAAAGGGATAACGCTAACTGCAAGATGCAGAGGTACGGTTGTAGTACGAGTGGTAGAGCCACGCTGTAGTCAGTTTTGTCTACAGCACGAATAATCCGGCTCGACCGGGTCGTTACCTCTCACAGAAAACTGGCGTAAAGCAGCGGCTTGCTTGCGTTTCGTATGGTGAGTGAGTTATCCGGAGGCCCAAATCCCCCTACCTATCCCCATTCTTTTAATATCCCTACCCTTTAAGGTCGGCAACACGCCCATGATTCTTCTGATATCGTGGATGTACATGGGCAGTGCAGATCACCATACCATAAGGTGACCCACTTGCTCGTTTGCCAGCTTATGTTATAAAAAGTATGATACCTGTAATAGAAATGAACGAGTGTATGTCATATGGGCATACTTATCTAGAATTTATTTCGTGACCTCAAATTGGAATAATAAAATGTATATGGGTGTACGTAGTAAAGGGGTGCCCAGGGTACGTTTTGCCTCTGGATTCCGCTAACCAACTGATGTTTATGGGCAGGCGTGGCGTTTACCATCAGTTTCTTTTTTAAACGTCATGATGGTTGTCAATCAAAGCCCGCTAACAGCGAGATGGCAAGCAGGTGACGTTGGCAAAACTAACTTGATACACTTTATTGTCATATTCGCATTTAATTCCAGCGCTGAACACGTGGGCCGGTCTCTAGTGGACATACTTGCGAAAGGCCAGAGCGGCTCGGTGTGGATCGTGGAGAATGGGCAACCAGCCCGCGAGTGGCGCGGCTAAATACTGACCATCTGTGCGACATGTTACGTACTATATAAACGCGCCCTTCTAACGAGTTATCTAAAGATAACTTTCAAACGCGTGAAACCGATTGCACTAAAATACACAAGGTTCACTTGTATGATATTGTATTTCCAGTTTTTTTTAGTAATGGCAGGTGCCAATATACAACGTATTACAGAAAAGTGTGGTCAAATTTAAAAAAACATAGTCTACGCTACGAGTATACCACCCATAATAGGGTAGTTTCCTATATTGAATTTTATACATTATTTTATAAGCAACAGAAAATGATACGCAAAAGAGACCATTTTATTAAAACACAATCAAAATTGGTTCAGAAATATGCCCGCAGTTATGACTTTAAATGTTGGTATGAGGAAAAGTGGGTGCGTAGTAGGGATATCAAACTATCTCGCTTGCACGCGTGTACCATAATAAACATTTTACACAGTGACGTCAAAGTTTGCGTCGTCTGTCGTTTGACAATTACCCCTTCTACAAGATTTGAATGGCTTCAAACTTATTTATTTTTGGTCCGATTTATAAAATTCTTTCTGCAATAGATTTTGAGTAACATAACTTATTGATTTAAATAATAAAAAAAATCTAGTCAACTACCCTATTCTTGATTGTGGGCTCCTTACCTCCGCACTTAGCCTGTAAAATATCGCGCCATTACAATGAGGTATTTCACCCTCCGTAGTACCAAATTATATTGCTGGGACATAAATAAAGCATTTTCTTTTTATCATTAATGAATAACATAGTATCGATATTCGACTTGCAACTTTTGCAACACTAAATGATAAACAGCTGAGCATTTTTCTCACTTCAGCATTGTTATTCTTGCTCACAAACTTCATCTAATTAGGGATGTGATAGATCTTATCGATCATAATAAACCTGTGATTAAAATTTACGTGAAATATTTGGGATGTCTAAGTATATTAGTAAGATCCGATACATAAACACTCACTGACCCTTAAATATGACCACAAATTTTGTAACATGTATAAAATGCATATTTCATTTTGATTGGTTTGAAAATAATACTGCGACTTGTGTCTAGGGCAGTTATTGTTAATTTATTTGTAATTGTTTTATATTTTCTGGAGATAAATACAAAACTATTTGTAAACAAATATTCACGATCGTAGGATATAAGATGGAATTTACGATACCGCCGTATATTTTGTAAGATCATATAATATCAATGTGGTAGTATCTGCTAAGTACTGCGTATAATATAGGTATAAGGATGTGTAAAGGCTCAATCGGATAATGTATGAGTATAGAATGCTTTTGATCTAACATAAAAATATGGTATAAGTATTGCAAAAAAGATGGTATCCATAAAAATAAAACTGAATATTTTTATGAACATGTGTGATGTGTATCCAATGAATTGCGCGGTGACAGAACTATTTGAATATCGTGCTTTGTGTGGTTGATTAAAATTTTTGTGTAAATTATTGGATACGCGGCAAAAACAATTAATGCAATGATAATATAACGTGGGCAATTTTCGAGTTACGCGGTACCTATTGTTGTTAGCTAAGCGACGATATGCGTCACCTGTCACAGTTTCTGAATTTGAAATTCAAATTTAAATTAATAAGCGTTTTATGACTCTTGTACTATCTGCTCTCATGCAGTAAGCAACTATGAATACTTGTACAGTTGAATAAAGAGTAATTTAGATGATTTTCATGTGGCAATACGATTTTAAGATCCCAATGCTAAAATGTATTTTTCGTTTTTGCCTATACCATTAAGTAGGTTTTAAATCATTATCCTGTAAATGGATATATTATAGATACCACCTTTATGCAACAGCCTGTATAACTGAAGGACGATGTGGTTGTGTAAATATTCAGTTTTTGTAGGAATATAATCTCCCGGTTTGGAACAAACATTTTATATTTTTTAAGAAAATACAAAAACTAAAAAATAATTCTTAAAGGAATAAAGTAGCGAGTAATGTATAATACTGTATACTTTAACTCGTAAATGTAAGCAACAAGTTGTGTTCTATGACACAAATTGCATTTGTAATCACTTTTGAACTGTAAGTTAATACTTAGCTATGACACTACCTTGTCAGTATCATTAAGTTTAACTTCAATTTGATAATGATTATTGTTTTATAAAATAATGTTTTATGTTGTTAAATTTAAAAGCTATTGCAAAATATGTACACGAGCTTATGAATTATTTGCAATAAAATTATAACCAATATGAGTTTTCATTCAATAAAATCACCATTTGAAAGATTTGTAGTAAATGTATATTTTCATTAATACAATCACCAGGTACAGTTTTTGAGTTACAGCTTTTTACAAACATTTGAGTCTTTGTCATTTAATTTCAGATTTACACTAGAAAAGGACCGTCGCCAATAAATTATTCTTTTAATACAAATTATTCCATTTGAGAAAAAGTACGGCCCCATCCCATAGTTACTTGGTGACAATTTTGATGAGTTAAAACTGAGCTCTATCTGTATTATATTCAGGAAAAAAATCAAACCGGCGCAGCCAATCGAAACTACTCGCAGTGTCTGATAAAATATAAATTACAAACTAACAGGCTCTCGTGGCACTGCCAACAACCACACCAGCAGTCCTACAGACACATTTACATTTTATTAACTACAACAATAAAACAGTCAATAAAACACAAGTCATTCCATTCACATGTTTACATGCTGGCACCCGACCCACCATAGAGAGAACAGAAGTGAAGTCAGGCAACCCTCGTATAATTTACTAATGCTACATTAAACTCGTCTCAGTAGGACTGCTGCTCAGAGAATTTCTCGTCATTGCTATGTAAATAAAAAATGGAAGCGCAATGACCCTTTGGATACAATAAAACATGTGGACATTAATCTTTCTTAACTTTCGTTAATTTATATAGGCACGAATGCACACATTCGGTAAGAAGCTTTACGAAAATATAATTCAATGGGCTTTAAGTTAAAGTCTCAGTAATTATACTATGCAACTCATTACATAGCCTCGACAATTTACAACTGCAGGGCGGGTACACACGACCCTTCTTACCTCGAGACATTGACATCTGTATCACACTGGTTCAGACTTCAGCCTAACATTGTGTCGGTCGACTTGTGACATTCTTCATAGACGGTGACGTCCAGACGTCAACATCAGCTCCATTGATTACAATCGGTGCAGTCTGGTGGCGCAGGTCTCTATCTCTCTCACTCACGTCCAGCGACGTCCCTGCGTCGCATGCTTACGGGAATTTCCTTCTTACACCTTCCATTTTATTGGATACAACACTAACACACCATTATAATGTCCATTCTACACTATTCCTTACCACATTATGACTTCCCGCAGACTGCATATTTTAAAATCGATTACACTGTAAAACACTTCATTCCTTGACTTATACTTTTCCGTTACTTTTGCATTTGTGATCAGTCCTCGCGATAATAAATTAAGATTCTTTGAAGTCTTCGAGTCGCATCGCCTACTTGGCTGCAAAAGAAAGAAAAAAATAGTGATATAAAACTTAAATATCGCTTGCTATAACGGCGAAGAAACCCTGGAGAGGAAATCTGCACACCTGAAGATTCTCGTATAAGAATTCTGATGAAATGATGGTGCATGAAGTCTGTCAACTCAAATTAGGTCAGCATGGTGGACCTTAGTCCTAATTTCTCTCATTCAAAGAAGGGCTGGACGAGCAGTGGGACAGTATAATACAGCGCTTATATTATTATTATTCTCAATCCATAATACAAAACTATAGGCCATAACTCTAGTCAGTGGAGGTAACCTCATGGCCGTTCCCAATATTGTTCACAGACAGATTTGCTTACTGGCTGTAAATTTAAATTACACATAATATTTTGTATCAGTCAAAACAGTAGTTATAGTTCCCATAGTTAGTTCATATAGTTTTATAGGTCCAAATTCTCCTCCCCATCCCCAATTCCTTATTAATCCCTTTTCTTTAAGGTCGGCAACACGCCCATGATTATTTTAGTATTGTTACTTACCATCAGGTGACCCACTTGCTCGTTTGCCGGCCTATGCTAAAAATGTATTTATAGTAAGCAAATGTTTGTGTAAATATAGGGAACGGCCATTAGGTGCAGAGTACAGTATGGGGTGTGTACATTACCTGCAGCGGTGGCGGGTTGCGAGTGTTGTTGTTGCGGCGCGATGTTGGATGAGGCGGGGCGCGTGTTGGTGAGCGCGGCTGCCGCCGGCGCGACGCCGCCGCTGCCGCCGCCGACACCGCCGACACCGCCGACACCGCCCGCACCCCCTCGACCGCGACCGCCGCGATTCGAACGCCATCTATCACAATACATTACATTTTTACTCTTCGAAAGTAGACAACCTGATGAAACCTTTTAGCAAGAGTGTTGAAAACTTTCCAGATGGGATCAAATGGGTTTATTTTACAATAATATTAAAATATGATTGCAGGTTAATCTCAGCTCCTAGAGCAAGCACTACAGTGACAGAGCCACGCTGTACAGTTTTATCTATGGCAAGAGCCTTGTTTGACCAGGTTATTATCACTGTCTCAGTCTCACAGAAAACCGACGTAAAGTAACAGCTTGCTGTTGCGTTTCGTACGATGAGTGAGTACTGTAATTCCAAATTCTTCTCATTCTCAATATCTCAAACATCTCTTTTCTTTAAGGTTGGTCACGCGTTCATGATCCATGATAATTGGATGTTTATGGGTGATCTCACTACAGTCAGGTGACATACTTGCGTGTTTAGCATCTTGCTATACTATATAGGAATTTTGTATATATTAATTACTGTCAATAGACAAGCATATATACTGACGGGTGGTGGTGCTGGTTGTGCTGGTTGTGCTGGTTGTGTTGGTTGTGTTGGTTGTGTTGGTTGTGCTGGTTGTGTGGGTTGTGCGGGTTGTGATGTCTCCATCCAGCTCGTCCGCGCCAGGCTCCTCGTCGTGCGGAGGCGACGCCGAACGTCTCCGAGTTCAGTTTGCGCTCTGTGCGCCAGTCCGTACGCTGGCTGCGACCCTTTGACCTGAACACACAATATAAAAACTATGTATTAACCCCCCCACAAAAAGGAGTGGTATTATGTTTTCCTAATTGACGTCAGGGGTTTATAACGGTTAGGTTGGTATATAAACAATGGCATAAAAAATAAGCATAAGACTAAACTACTTGGTTTTAAAGTGGGCAGTGGGCTAAGAGAGATATAAAGAGGAAATATTTGTTTGTATGTAGGGGATAAATAAATAAATTATTTTTACAATTAAGATTCTACACTATTCCTGACGAACATGTGATGTATTTTACTTCGATTTGTGACTATGGTGCCCTCTAGATATCGACTTTGTAGTAAATATGAGTATTTCCTGGAAATACGTTTCAGATTAAATAAATTATTTCACCACTAGAAAACTTACTATCCATTAGTAACGTAGGCTATATTTGATTGGTATTTGTGACCATAGTGCCCACCAGATATCGATTGTGTAATCAGTCAGTTGGCATTAAAACTGTATGCTATGGATATTTTTTTTGAATCTGTGTGGTGTTCGGCGTTCTATCTAGGCTGGTGTTTCTATCTAGGCTCCTTTCCACTCCTACATCCAGCCCGGTCCTCACACACACATGAACACTATTTATATACACACAGATGATAACACTTGATTATTGGTATCTAGTCGGTCGGCAGAGAACTGGGCTCTCCGTAGTGGCGAGTGTATTTTGACAGCCTCCGTGGCGCAGTGGGCGAGTAGCCGACTGCAAAGCGGGAGGCCGTGGGTTCGATTCCCACACCGAAACTAATGTTTGTGTGATCCACAAAATATATGCTGCAGGTCTGGGTGTTGTGCTGACATAGATGACATACTTATTATCTACCTCCACTATACTTGATAGTGTCAGATAGATGGAGAACTACGAATGGCTGCAGCCAATCAAAATTCTTCATCAAGACTGGATAAGAAAAAAACAAGACATCTACTCCAATTTAAGAAGGAGGACATTATAATAATTACAGTAATAATGATTGGACACTGTACGCTGAACAGGCATTTAAAGATAATAGACAAGACCGACGACTCCTCATGCCCAGAATGTGGAGGAGGAGACCAGTCTCCTTTTTCTGGCAGAGTGTCCAATGTACTCTCTGCCTATTTGGGAGCTACTAGGGACAAATAGAATAGAAGAAGATCAACTACAGGATATAAAACTGGGAGATATTATCAGGTTCAGCAGGACAACAAAAAGGTTTGCAAGGTTAGAAGGGGCATACTGCAAGAACATCAGTGAAACCAGTGCTTCAGGGTGGAGGCTGCCACGAAAACCGAAGCAAGGCTAGTGATCCCATATCCCAACAGGAGGATTGCCGCCGGGGGGTGGGAAAGTATGTCTAGGCAGAAAACGTCAAGCAGCCGGTACGTATTACGTATTGACTGAGCACAGTCCGCCCTGATGGCCCTGACGTAGCAGATCTAAGGATTGCCGTGGTGTGGCTATCAATGGGTGGGAACGCTGGGCAGTAGTGGACAATTCTGAATGGTGCAAATCTGAAAGAGCTGGCCACATGCCCCAAAGACTTGTCTGAGCTACAGCTGAAACCCCAACGGTGGAGGAGACTATCTCCCAGGGTATGTAGGGAGCTGGCTAATCCGAAGCTATAGTGGCAGTGTCACCCAAACTGGAATAAGATGAGATGGTTCCATTACCATGAGCTGATCACCCGTCTGTGCAACTCGCAAACCTACCCACTATAATTACCATACAATAACAATACTTGATAGTGTCGGTAGTATGTTTGTACACTCAATAGTACTCCACCTGTACACCATAATCTGGTACGACCCATAATCAATAATGGTATTTCCGATGATAGAAAAAAAATCATTGAAAAAATTGGTCATATTGTATTTCTTTCTGTTTTGACTTTAAAATCGCTATCTGTGATGCCCCATAGTCAATAATGATAGATGTGATGTTAGAATTGAGAAAGTCGCCGCCATTTTGTTTTTCTTTGTTATAAAGGTCGATTGACTTCGAAATCGATATCTGGGAAATCCCACTCACAAATGATTAATCATTTAGAATTGGAAAAAGTGAGCGCATTTTTGTTTTTCTTTGTTTTGATGCAGACTGGGTTAAAAATCGATATTTGGGATTCCTCGTAGTCACAAATGATATATGCGATGTTGCAACTTTGTTTATAAGCCAATTGACTTCTAAATAAATACCTAAAGCACCCCATAGTTGCCAATAATATATATTTTTCTTATCAAAGGTAAATGCATAAAATTCGGTATGAATGCACATAATGTATAATAGTACATAATGTATTGTGCTTAACCAAAGCAACGAACAAAACAGAGGGCAACAGCTAGATTATCAATAATATTTCGTTAGCTAGATTCAAATCAAGCGCGAAAACGGGGCTTTGCTAATAACATAAATATTACACTACATACAGAACCACTTACCTTTCCACAGCCTCACAGGAGATATTGTCAAAGAAACTCTTGTTCTTATCATAGCCAGGGAAGGACTCATCGTCAATCTCGGGCTCACCTGCGCCGGTCTCGTTGCCAGAGTCATCTTTCTTGTCCACTTCACCCGGAGCGACAATCGTAGGCTATGAAAAATAATATATATGAGTAAAGATGCACATATAACCAAATTCAGAGTTAATGTCTTTCTTTACTTTGTCTGAATGGTGGCGGTTAAACAATTTGATGGGCATAAGTGTAGCAAATAAGTGTGCCCAACCTACTGTAGGACCCTTCTTACCACCACCCAGATATCTTAATCTATATTTGATAACTGGGAGCAGTGATTTAATATCTGACCCACCCCAGGAAGAACTTTTACCTATGCCTTCATCAATGAGTACAGATATAAACGACACTGCCTAATAAGCTGTATCAAGATAGGCCTGCCTTTTCGTACAGAATTTTTTTTTTTGATGCGTGACCACACAAATCGAGGATTTGCCTTGCAAGACAGCCTGTTTACCCGATTGTACCTATTAAAATGGCTAACAAATAAACAAGTCGTGCTAACAAAGCCCAATAGTACCAATACCAAAAAGTATATGTAAATATAAATGTAAAAATACTGTAGGATAAGGAAACGGATTTTGGAGGACCCTCACTAGGGTATAGAAAGATATAAAATGTATCTGAATATATATATCAGGGGCTGAGAACAAAATATATACAACAACAAAATTCTCACCTCTGGTTTAACTTCTCCATCGGAAATCTTTGTCTTGGCAAGTTGGGTGCGTAACTCTTCAAATTCAGTGTTGGCTTGTTCGAAGTCGTAGTCATTGTCAAACTTGAGAGTATTCTTGTTGCGGGGTACGAACCCACGGCCGCGACCGCGGGGCCTTCCTCTCCACCCACCACGCATATAACCTTGGCCTTATATTTATATAATTAAATATATTTAATTAGAAAAACCACTCAAAATAATGTTACACACAATTTAAATAGGTAGAGCAGTTGTAAACTAGTCCAAAGGAATATATAATGCCTAGTATCATTAAATTTTGAAATATATTGATAAAATTACAGGTTGCATTTAAATATATGTAACTTATGGGTTTTATTGCCTTAGTGAAGTCAAACTTAGAAAACCTTTGGATAAGAGATAAATTGGCAATTAACACTGAATATACCAATGAAAAATATTAACAATCTACTAATGTTAAAATACTGACCAGGTTGATGATGGTGGTGCTGCTGTCCAGGCTGTGCATTCTGCTGCGACTGGTGCTGCTGATGCTGGTGGTGCTGCTGGTGTTGTTGTTGATGATGCTGCTGTTGTTGATGGTGCTGCTGCTGCTGCTGTTGATGCTGTTGATGCTGTTGATGCTGTGGATGCGAGTGCGCCACGTTGCCGCCGCTGGGGTAGCGTTGTCGGTTGCGCGAGTCGGTTCGGTTGCGTTGTTGCGGTTTCTGCGTGAGCGCAGTGCCGCTGCCGCGTCTGCTGTCGCGCTGAGTGCCCGACCCGCCTGCGGCGCTGCCTGTCGCGCCCACCTGCACACCAGGCATATTGTGCTGAGCCTTTGCAAACGATAACGATATTAATCATTTATGTGTAACACTAATTGTTCATTTCTTAGCATTGAAATAACCAAATATGAAATTGGAAAATAATTGAGTTGTGTCGGTGAAAATGTGACAAAATCGTAATACACCATCTTCAAGAGTGAGTATCACCAGCTATAGTCCTGTTATGACGTCAAATCACTACCAAACTACCTTCACATAGCAATACCATGAAAATCTCTTGTGAAGATGGCATATTTTATTTCAAAATTGTAATAGACGCGAGTTTTGAAGAACACAAATACATCTGGTTTAAATGCAAAGTAATTTCTCATTTAATCATGCAATAAATACAACAGTTCATAATTAAATTCTTGACACCAATTTGTTGTATTTTTAGTCATGAAGCTAATATCATAATTATTGTGAACTAACCTGAGTACCCTGGTCAGCAGTAGGGCTCTTCCTGTGCGCGCCGACTGCCGGAGTGCCCGACCGCGATGCACTCTGCTGAGAGCCTCCTCCGATGAGATCAAGCATCGAGCCTAACAAATCATCCACACCAGTCATATAGTTGTTAACTTGACTCAAAAGCAATAAAGCAAAGCAGTGGCAAGTGCGAAAGGAAGCAAACACTAGTTATAGATTGAAGCTCATTTGGGTAAATCTTGCTATGGGGACATATGTAAATAAATATGTGGTTTTGATTTGTAACAATGACACATCTGCCAACATATTACTATACATTTTGATAGATACACACATTGCATCTATATAAATATGTGTGTGCAAAAAATTAGTTGATTTATCTATAACCAAACTCTCACATCAATAATATTCCATCACTTTATTAATCAGGGATTGTATATTGAAAATCTTTTCTTATAGTAATGTGTAATGTCTACATCCTGGTTTTTTTATTGAAATGATATTTTTACTGTTAATTACCAATAGAAGAATACAATTCTGCATTTGAGTCTAGATCTAGACTGGATCTTAGATTATTAGTCTCTTTTATGCCATAGGAATATATAATACACTTTCAAAATATCCATGAATCATTCAGTCAGGACATACATGTTTACATAATAGATACTATATATAAGGACTTTATAAACTTATCGGTCCTCAACCTATGAATATTTTAAATCGGTAATTAAAAGTTTTTGCTCTCTTTTACCTGTGATTTATTTGACATTAATAACATTTAAAAGGTAAGGGGCAAATGTGACAATATATTATATTTTTGTAGGTAAAGTGACTAGAATTGGCTTCCCTTCATCCATTGTTACTGCAGCAAAGCTAATGAACAAGATAAATATTTAATCTGGCTTGAAGCTATAATAAATCATGGTAAATATAACACTATGAATGAATATATTGTTTTACTTCAGAAAAACAAGTAACAGACCAAGGAATGCAGTGTGTACTGCGATTTTTCTTGCATTTTGTTTTGTTTATTAATATTTGTTATTATGCAATTGTAATGTATTAACCTTTTTACATGTTTTTTTATTAGTATTTTATTATTATGTTTTAGTCTGTTAGCTTGAGGTCATAAAATGTTTTTAAATCTATCTAGTGGTTTAGTTTATATAAATACTTATAAACAAGTTAATAAGTCAATATGTTGTATTTTAAAACTACTGAAATATCTAAGACTAATAATGATTCTAATGAATAATTAAAAAATCTAAGATTTATTTTGATAAACAATGATAGGAATGAATATGAATGCATGCAATAAATGTGAAGAAGCAAAGAACAGTCAGACGCCTTTAAAATAATATATGCAGTCATTTTAAAAGCATCTGCCATTGGTACAACAAAAATCGCAAAGCAGCTCATGACAAAAGCCAAAGCTGGGAACATCCTTCGAGAAAAAAACCTTGGTCTTTCACTTGATTGGAGTGATGTGACACTCCTGAACCGATGGGAGCAGTCATAGGCTGGGGCTGCGGTGCCAACTCCACTGAGGTTTGCGGGGACAACTCACTCGTCTTGCTGAGCTGAGCATGTACACTTCCGGGGAAGCCAGCCATGGGATGGTATTGAGGGTATGGTGCCTGTCCCACCACTGGGTGGTTAAACTGACCCCCATATTGGCCGGGAGCAGTGCTGCCACCGAGCGTTGGTGGCACCGACATCTGCATGATGGCCGGATCATTGGGCATTGAGGGCACATTGTTCAGCACTCGGATGTCCTTGATGTCAGAACCACGAAACAAAATGTAGTCATACACCTGGCTCTGAGGCGCAACAGGGTATTGCGTCTCGCGATCCTCCGTTCCAAACGACCGCACTGCACACAAAAAAATAACAATTTGTTACATCACTTACAGCATTGTTACAGTTAACATGAACATTACACTACTTACCTACTATTTAGAAAATGTACTTATTAAAAATTTAAACTTGATCATGTTACTGTAAAACTTGTAGTAAAAATAAGTAGAGTGATTGAATATAAAAACTGATCAAGATATTTGCTGGGTTAATTAAACATTGTCACGAAATAAAAACACAACTACCTACCTAACAAAAAATTATCAAATTTAGCCAAAAAAGGTTAAATCTGTGTCAATCAATGGTATTAGTAAGTTTCATATAAACAAATATTCCTGTATTCCAATCCTATAAGCGTTTACAACGTCATCAATGTTAAAATGCGGTCAAAGACCAACAAACATTACCATTGGCGAGGGTAGAACAAAAAGAACATGCTCGGTCACTTAAATTTCGTATAAACAGGAAAATTACGGCATTTCAAGTGATTAGACGCTTTCCCAAACAATAAACAAAGATGCTCCGATTCACTGGAGGGAAAAATGATTAAAACATTCTAGAGAGCTCGATCGTCATTCTAATTGGAAAAACATAATTTAATATATAGTTCGTTATGAACTCATATCGATGAAATAATACCAAATGCATAAAATAAAATAACAGTATCCATTTGTCAACTTACCGTTAGCCAAAGCGATGGTACATTCCTGAGGATCGACGGTGAAAAGTCGGCCTTCGTACCGAATATCAGCTTTCGATATTAGGCTTATCTTGGAGCCCAATTCAGGCATTCCAGAACTCATAATGTCACTTTGTTAATTAATCTCCGATGCCAAAGATTTTTAACGATTTCGTCGACCGTAAAAATTCAGCCACAGAACAAAATGAATGACGGGAAGTTGGCAACAAGCGCGCCGTTTACAAACAGCTGTTAACAGACATCCACAAAGGAGCAAAATATTTTTTATAGATTATGGAGCGCCATCTATTATTTAATATTGTTTAAGTTTTTTTTTTTTGCATAACATAAACGCTGCCTGAACAAACTATTTTAATAAAAATAATAATGGAGTATTGTGCAATGATTTACAAGAGTAACATATTCATGAAACATACAACAACAATAAACATGTTCTAATGACTAAATATGATATATTTCAGGACCGTCACGTCGCGTCGTGCCGTTTTCGAAATTATGGATATATTATACAATATATTGTATTTACCATTAATTTCTATTATTATATTTTATAGCGTTACCACTTGAGCCAGAATAAGTCAATGTAGAGGAAGCCTAAGTTCTTATTTAACATTATTCAAAGTGAATGCCGAAATGTAATAGTATGTAGTTTTAAAATTAGATATAATAAAATTTTCAGTACTTAATATTGTATAGAAATAATATTTATTTATTATTTCCAATATTACGACTACCTTTACAGGGTAGCTACCCTAATGGAATAGCGTCGACTATTAATATACTTGCAGTTGAATAAATCTAAATAATTATATTTTATGTATAAAAAGTAACTTAACCACGATCATATTTGTTTACCCTGTTTGTAACATATGATATGTATCTGTTACAAAGTTACCTTTTAGGTAAACAGCACGCAGATAACTGTAGTGTTTTTTTACCTTTTGTCCTTTCAAAATATTACACTCTTGATTTAATGTGCTCGTAACGCTACCTTCCGCTTCCACATCAAAGTGTCAACATATTTTTAAACAATTTACTGATTGTAATATAATTTTAGCTGACTCTCACGCGGCAGAAGTAAAACTGTTAATCAAATTATACAACCTAGCTCTCTCCTCAGATAAGTCTAGTAAGTGTCTATTGTAGTTTGTATATGAGCTATGGTATATATTTGTTGATTCAATAAGAGCGATATAATCATAATTGGTGATTAAGCTCGCCAATAAATTTAAAAAATCATATTACTCTTATTTTTTTTCTAATCTGAGCTGAAATTTTATGTGATAAGTTAACAGTGCTGATACATAATATTTCGAGCAAAAATATTTTTTCCCTAAAATTAAATTAGTGTTAACCGAATCTAAACAGTATTCTTGTATCACTTATAGATGTCACTAGTGTTCACAGTAAAATGTGATGGTTAAAGTCGTACGTGGTCACATTTTATGGTACATAATCTGTATTAGTTCTTCGTACATATATTTTAGCAATAAAATATAAATTGAAACAAAAAAAATAATTCATTGATAGCATTTTGGATATTCTTCTGAGAATAAATTATTTAAAATAATCTGACGGATAGACTTCATAAAATATTAAGTTTTATTATAAGTACATTTTTTCTGACAACACTGGATTATTTTAGGGATGCGGTGACTTAAAATTGAAATTACAATTATAATTATTATGTAATTCAATCATTTTTTATTATTATTTTATTATTTTCGTTCATTATTTTATAATTTTTAATTTTAATTATTTTGAATATTTTTTGTTGTTTTGCATTTTTATATTCCTATTGCGGTGCGTACCCAGCTAGAAGTGAAAGGGCCCCAATAAGGGTTTGATTCAAACATGTTAGCTTTTTAGCTGCTTTACAAACAAAACTGGTTAGTGGTCTTAACGTTGATCCGCTCTTTCCAGCACGATCTGTAACACGATCACAACGACTATATAAATTTTCATCAAACATGATTCCACCATGTGACAACCAATCAAACTAATGTCTAATGTCGTGACGACATTATTGGACTTGGGATAGAGTACGTTTCATCGGAGTATATCTGGACAAGTTGTTCATCCTATCATGACTTCTTCAGGCGAACTTGAATAGCGTTCGCCCCACCGCACTAGAACAACTATAAAATATCGATTATCATCAATTTTTGTCGCGATAAAGTTTGTGTTGTCCGTTTTTTTGCGTATCATGATAAAAAACCCTAAAACAGATTAAAAAATCTGTTTTAGAATGAAGCCGCAGTTATTATTTTATTATTGGTATAGGCAATGGTGGAAGTGTAGTGGAAAAAACTCCTATATTCCTCACATATCTTAATGGGATTTGGGTCGGCTCGCCCGCCTCGTTACCACTGTCTCACAGAAAACTGGCGTAAAGTAGCAGCTTGCTGCTGCGTTTCATAAGATGAGTGAGATAACCGGAGGTCCGAATCCCCTTCATTTTCCCAATCCCTTAATCCCTTTGCTATAAGGTCGGCAACGCGCCCCTGATTCTTCTAGTGTTATGGGCGTACATGGGCGGTGGAGATCACTTACCATCAGGTGACCCACTGGCTCTTTTGCCGACTTATGCTAACTAACTAAACTAACGTTTGCTTGTTTCGGCAGGCTTTTAAAATTTTACTTATTTATTTTTAATTTTCATCCAATAATTATATATAAAAAATAATAAAAAAACAAGATAACTAGCATAAATAACTATAGGCGGGCGACTACTGAACATTAATACTACTCGAATCGATTTATAATCACATCCTATACGGGTTTCGTATCTCTAGTTGTTTATACTTGCCAAAAATTAAAAAATGACCGTTGGAGTTTGATTTACTCAAATTGAACAGAAACATTTTGGTTTCGTAAATAAAGAATAGTGCTAAATATTGTGAATAAAAACTATAACAAATCTGTATATAACTGAGTGTTTGGTTGTGGATTTTATAATTAATAGTTAGGCGTAACTTATGTGCAATGATGGTGGAAAATCGAATATCGTCAACTCCAGGATTGTCGAGACTAAGCATTGGCGGGAGCAGCAATAATTCCGTCAGAAGAAGAAGTCTTATACCCCAAACGCGAGTAGTAAATACGAGAAATGAGGTTTGTTTTGTAAATGTTTATTAAAACTCCCATACTATTTCACTGAAATACTCGCATCATTTCCCTTCTGGCCGAAGCACGAAGTTTAGCTCGAAAATTCTCTGCTTTATAGACATCTGAGTTATTTTTCATTGAACCATTAGTTACGTTTAATTCAATACGTAAGTGATATTCACCTAATGTTTATTCAATGACTTGCTGCACTCTGAATAAAACATAAAATTTTCACTATTTATTACGTTTATACTTCGATCTAGAAATCTAGGAATCGGATTCTGGGGCCAAAAATCACTAAAACAGATAGAATTTTGGTTTCTGATTACAAGTTACACTGTTACCATTTATATTGCTATATAGGTAATTAATTCTTATGGACATTTTTAAATAAAACAAGTCTAAGTTATAGTGTGTACAAACTAAAGAATGTTTAGCAATGGATGTGTAGCGAGAGGCTGCGGGTTCGATTCCTGCACAAACAAATATTTGTGTGATCCACAAAAATTTGTTTCAGGTCTTGGTGTTGTGGGACCACAAGTCCTTTGTAGTTCCTGATACCCACAATACAGGTTAACCTAGTGTTGCATCAGAACCTGGTGTGACTGGGTTGTATATATTTATTTAAATTTGTTTTCACATATTTAAACTTTTTTGTCTTTTAAGCCTATAAAAGTCAAAATATTAATGTGCAAATTCCAAAATGACACCTGAAATTGCTATCAAAAATCCTATATGTTTTGATAATATACAATGTTAGTTTTTTTTGACATATAATAGTCTTTTTTTAAATACTAGATAATTTGTCCCTCCAAATTTGCAGTTTTACCAGAATATTCTGAAAAGTCCACCCCAGACACATTAAACATACAAGTATCAATAAAACTGGAGAACAAGTCTGGGGACATCAACATAGATTCCAGCTCTAAACGTAAATGATTTTTTTAATAGCCGAACGAGGCTAATGAGCAAGTGTGCTATCTGATGGTAATTGATCACCATTACCCATGAACGTCCACAATACCTGAAGAACCATGAATGCTTTGGGGACCTTAAATAATTGTTGTAATTGTGGAATTAGGAAGGGTAGGATGGATTTGGGCCTCTCTGTCTCTCTTACTACCAACATACTTACTGCACGAAACACAACAGTAAGCTGTTACTTCATGTTGGTTTTCTATGTGACATCAGACAGTGGTTACGGCTCAGTTGAGCCAGCCCAGTCATGCTATAGACAGAGTGGCTCTACCAATTGGAATAAATTCAAACTTATTTTCTAGGATCGGAATGATGACGATGCTGAGAGATCGTCGCTGGTTGCGTCAGAGCGGTCGGTTGTCACGTCTACGCCGCACTCGTCGCCGAGACGGTCGCGCGAGACGATGACGTCATCACCACAGAAGGAGCACTTTCAAGGGTGTCTCAAGCTGTATGCTGAAAATGTAAGTCACAATATTTTTTTTATCATGAATGTTGCAAGCAATGTTGCTGATGGTAAATGCCACATGTATTCATAAACAGAAGCAATACTCTGCAATACTACATAGTAGTTTGATCTACAAAGCTCTGCATGGCACTTGATTGTTCTCATTACCATGAGACATAATGTTATGTCTACATAATGTGAAATACAGTTACAAAAACTTGGGACTCTCTTGACTTGGGAATACTCATTGTGCTTAATACTCATTGAAGTAATAACAAGTATATTTACATCCTATTATTGAATTTTCTCAATTTAAAACTCAATAGAATTGAGTTGAATTGATTCTGCATTAAACTTTCACTGATGAAATCTTTATACTTTAAAATTTATTATATTTCCTCTATTGCTATACTTAAAGTAGAAAATGTGTTAATCACAACATTGAAAAAAGCTTATCTAGTGTTTTTCTATGTCTTTTTATTTCAGAAAATAACAAAAGACAATGCATGGAACCTGCAGCTGATAGACTTCATGTCGTCGATGTTACGTCGACACGACGCTCGTATGGAGAACCTTCAGACGGCGTCCACTGTGGTCGACGCGTCGGCGCGTATCTACTCCTTCAGAGTGGACGCCGTACATTATGACGTGTTGAAGATTGCCGGTGGACTGACGAAAGCCGCATCGGTACGATACTTACAAAGATGCATCTATATTCACCTTGTTCTAAGTCAGGGAACAAATCTGCCGGTCTAGTATGCACGTTACGAGAATTTATTTTGTCGTGTGATAATCTCTATTCACTTCTACTTATATGTCTATTGAAGGTAAAATATTTGCATATAAGTTTTGACTTGTTATGTTAAAATTAGACAACATAGGAATATTGAAAATGGATATGACAACATTTGCTGGCCCAATAGAATTAACAAACTACTAAAATTATTTATCTGTGAAATTTTATCTAGGAATCCTTAGATGACAATACTAATTTATCAAATTTTTATCTTATCAAAGATACTAATTGGCATTTTCTCACACTTGTACGAGTTTTTTTAAAGTACTAAAACATATTTCAGGACCCAGATGTGCCCAAATATTTTTCTGTTTTTTTCTTAGTCCAGGACTAAGTTATCGATATATTTAAGGCCATTTGCTCGGCAAACCTATTATAGCTAATATATATATTATTATTATTATATATATATTATAGTTAATCTTATAATAGTTCTTTTTTACATTGAACTTTGAAAGTAGTGTCAGTGAATACGTTTTTTTTTTCTAGACAAAAAGGGGCAAGAAAGACGATGACAACGGTTCTCAAGACGAAGGCGCGGCGGACGGCGACGGCGGCGCGGCGGCGCCCACCAAAAAGAAAAAAAAGAGATCCAAAGGCGCCGTGTCTGCCAATCCAGACATCTTCAATGGAGAATTTGATGCTAACGATTGTATAGGTATTATGACAAATTAATACCTTGTGTACTCCCTAAGTGACATTCAAATACATACATACATACGCATTCACGCCTGTAATCCCCGAGGGGGTAGACGGAGGTGTAACCAGTACACCCACATTTCGCCGAGCGTATCTCCGTCCCACGATGTGATAGGGGGCGATCCTATTGCCATACCAGGCACAAATTCCAGATTCTGGGCTGATACTGAGCATTTCGTAATAGTGAAACCCATAACCACTTTACCCGACCCGGGGATCGAACCCGAGACCTCAGCGTTAGCCTCAATCGTAACGCGTACGCATTACAACTGCGCCACTGAGGCAGTCATGACATTCAAAGTTTAACAGTAATGTCATATAGATTATGTACATTTGTTATAGATGCATTTTTCGAGAGATTGGCGGCGACAGCGGGCGACGTGACGTCATCGAACAGAGCATTCAATGCAACGTTGCCGATACACGACACAACGCTGGCGTTAATTTTAAGGTAGAAAATATTTACAATACATATTTTCCTATTTGATAATTTCACATTTATACGATATGCAATTTCAATTTAACAGAACAGACGATCAGTTCCTAGAGTCTATAAAAGAGAATGTACCAGAAGATCTGGAATTGACTGACCGCGTCACGATAGCTGCGAAATTACTGCCTGCATTCCACGAGACTGACCACCTTTGTGAACCATTCACTGGCTTCACCATTAGTAACTGGGATCCGGACACTGAAGACACGTAAGACATAATATCATATTATTTAATTATGCAGCATGTTGCAAAAAAGGGTTAAAAATGGAGTCTGATCTTTCTTTTGTTTCTCAGCCTAAGCATGCTGCCATTAGACTAATAAGGCGATTACAGATCTTCCTCCTTATAAAATATTTCTTTTAAGTTTTGATACCTCTTTTATGCAACATTCTGTAAATTGCCTTTTTGGTTATAATTAATATATTTTATCTTTGTAGGAATAATCGTGTCAACAACTGGGTGGAAGAAAACAGACTGAACTTATCGCAACAAGCACTAGCTTTTGACGTCAACGCGGAAGTCGAGCCTATACCCCAAGACGATTTACATAATGATTTGTATGGTGAGTGTTTCAAATGGACTACAATGGTGTTGAATTTCCTCTTGTGAAAAGTCAGAGGTGTATGCTCTTGGGGCTGGTTTCGAACCTGCGACTTTCGTCTCGATAGTCCATACCATTCCCCAGAGACAGGCGTCATATAGTAATAGTTAATCGGTACTGTTGCAGATGACGAGCCGTTGGGCGGCGTGGAGAGCGAGGAGGAGGCTGACGCGGCGGTGGCGGCGTGTGTGGCGCGGGTGGCGCGGGTAGCCGCCGCCGCGGTCGTGGCCGACCTCAGGCCCGACATGCGGCCGCAAGCCGCCGCCGACTCGCGCCTCGAGTACTCGTACTGCGGCGCCGTGCTCGCCGCCTGGGCCGGGCCCTCGCACTGGCGGCTCAAGAACAACCGCGGTACCCACACACACACACGCATACACATACACACATACATACTACACACTACACAGTCCACACGGCATACTACACTAAATAGAACACACGAAATAGAACACACAACACAGTACACACGATGCAGAACACACAACACAGTACACACAAAACAAAACACACGACACAATACACACGATATGGTACACATATTAATAAACTTCATACACACCAATGACCTGGCACCCCGTCATGACTCGCGTCTCAAGTACTCATGCTAGAAACAGAACAGTTACTTTCGAAATGATACATGTTTAAATTCACATCGATATAATATGTGGGCACTAGATTGAGAACATCCCCAAACAAATAGATGTGAGGTGCAACTAATGCTGCACCCACACTTCGCCAAGCATACTTCTATCACATAATTTAATAGGGGGCAAGCATATACTATATTTCGTCATGTTTAGTGCTGTACAATAGAATTGAGACTCATGTATTATATTGCATATCACAGCGTCGAAAATGCCAGAGCGCACACAATCTACGGCGGGTCGATTGACAGTGGAAGGCAGACGGCCGGCGCGGACGAAACGGCAGTTAGACTTCAAAGGCGCGGGCATGGAGTTCGATTCCCGCGCCGAGCTCGGCGGCGATTATGAACCTACGCAGCCTGCCAAAATCATGATCAGCAGGAAGACGCTCGCCACGGGACACACCTGGAACGAGGCCAACTTCAAAACGCCTATAGATCGGTGAGAGTTGTAATGTTTTAAGTCAGGTCATATAAGTACCGGCACAAGTCATGACCGCAAATTTTGACTGCCTCGGTGGTGCAGTTGTAATGCGTACGCGTTACGACTGAGGCTGACGCTGAGGTCTCGGGTTTGATCCCCAGGTCGGGTAAAAGTGATATTGGGTTTTTTCTATTACGAAATGCTCAGTATCAGCCCGGAGTCTGGAATTGTGCCCGGTAGACTCGCCCCCTATCATATCATGGGACGGAGATACGGTCGGCAAAATGTGGGTGTACTGGTTTGCACCTCTGCCTACCATTTCGGGGATTGCAGGCGTGAGTGCGTAGGTATGTTTTTTTTGGCCTAGTGGGTCACCTAATGTTATGTGATTTCCACCACATAAAACAGAAATGTCATTGGTGCGTTGCCATTTATAAAGGAAAGTAATAAAGATTGGAAAGATGTGAAGGGTTTTAAAACCTTATGAAATGTAACAACACGCGACTTGACGCTGTTTTTTGTGATACTATGGTATCGGCCCGGTCGAGCCGACCCATTTCTACTGTAGACAAAACTATCCTAAGCGTTACTCTACCATTCATAGTATAATATTATCAAAAAGGTGAGCCATACGTAGCTTGTTTGTTGATAAACAATATTTATATTACAGAGGACTAGATGAGTCACACTTCCGGAAGCTGTTTCTTCGCCGTAACGTGATGATGTTACGGAAAAAAGAACTCGAACATACTAAACAACCTGAACCGGAGCCGGTCACCGTCGAAGAAGTGCGAGATTATGACTATAATAATGAAAACGACGCGTCCTACTGCCCCAATAATATGCCGGTCAGTTATACATTTTTTTACCTTAGTTAATTATTACAGAAAAATACCGGTATTTTTCTATTCAAATTCAAAATATTTATTGAATCCATAAAATGTTGTATTTTATTTAGATTTCGTAAAAATGCTACCGGTAGTGAAAGCTAGAGAAGAATGAGCAAGAAACTCCAGCGTTGCTCTTTTCAAAACTAGTTTATAATTATTAGAGTATAAGGTTTTACAATATTTCATTGGAATTAGAACAGCTCAATCAAGCAATTACAAAAATGATATCTACGCATTTGATTAACCTGCATAAGCATGACGCTTGACGCTCGACGCATTGACTTTTACACCCGGGTCGACCATTTCCAAGTCGAAACGGTAATGAAACACTTCCTTAAGATAAACGGAAAACGCTATTACTTATCATTTTCGAAACGTAATAATTGCAGGAATGTGAAACAAAGGTAATAATGCTAAAGAAGGGGTCAATGACCGACGCGCATTATCGCGCTCTAATATTCAGTAGGTATATCGTGCCGTGCGCCGACCCGTACAGCTGGTTCCGAGCGTCGATGTTTTTTTTATTGGTTTTATTTACATTACATTAAGAAAAAAGCTATTTTAATTATTGTTTTAATAAAACATCATTGGTATTTATTGGTCCAAACACAACTATGCGTGTTTTGTTTTTACTTATTTTATATATTAAATAAATGTTACAAATCAGTCTGCATTTAGAGAAGTCTGCAGAGGCAGATAAAAATTGTCGACTAGTCCTATCTTTTAGGGTAATTCATAGTATTTTGGTTATAAAAACCCTATTTCTTATCCATCAGGAAGCGGATGAATGGGGCAATGAAGATGCGACGGCGGCGGGTGAATTACATGACCAAGTTAAAGCTGCAGAATTTGAAGAAATTGGCGATATGCTGGAACCACCAACTAAGGTTACCCTTCTTTTTTAAATCATGTTTCACACTCCAACACGCGGGTTTTAGTAACGATAGTCACGGAGCGTAGTCATTCAGCGGAGTCATTTTCGCGAATTAGAAATGTATATACCCGCTTCACACGTTGGGCGAGACATGTCAAGTGTTGCCTAACAATCAAGTGTGAAAGACACTTTTGTCTCGTCTCGTAATATTATTTTGCCAGAGACGCGTCTCGCCCAGAGGTCTTGCCTAAAAATACCTTCAGTTAAAATTAATTAAACAATATACAAAATTCGTTAATTTTGCATTTTTAAATGACAGGTGGCGAAAATTTTCATACCTTACGCAATGCGGTCGAAGAAAGTGGATATGAAGCAACTGAAACATTGTACGTGGAAAATGCTCACAGAGAAAACACCTGAAGGTGAAAAGGATGATGTCACGCCTTCGACATTCTTCACGATATATTCGCGATTGCCAAATAAACTATCGACAAACATGCGCGAGTCACTCAGCGTACCGCTAGCGTTACTCTCAGTTCTGCACCTCGCAAACGAAAAGGGACTAGTATTAGAAAAACGCGAAGACCTTAAAGATATAGGCATAATAGGTTTGATAAAATAAGCTTTACTTAGAGTAAATTATAATGGTTTACTAGTTGAGATAGTACAATGATCTGTCAAAAGAAAAATATACGATTTTTATCTAATTTTTTATGATCACATGGATTGCCGTCTCCCTTTGGCAGATCTGATCACTACCTCATACTCAGTGCTGGACATTTGTAAATAAAAGTTATTTTTTTGTAATACAATATGTAAACATCATTCGCTGTAAAAGATGTTTTGTAGGAGTTTATTTTGTATATTGATTTATGTGTTGATTAAAAAGTTATGCTACTATTGACCTTTTTATTATTTACGCAATAAGTACGTAACTGGTAATTTCCACTTAGGCTTGATATAGATAGTTGGGGTCAGTTGTCACGTCTATGAGTGTGTGAGCTTGTAAATATGTGTGGCAGTGACATGTCGGCCTATGTCGACCTATTGATAGGCACACAAGTCATAGTTTCATCACAAGACATAGGATGTTAAATTCTATAACTACAGTACTGCGGTTCTTACACACTACTGCTTGGCGGCAGAAATAGACAAAGCGGTGGTACTTAATCATGCCGACTCTCGCACAGGACTGTGTAATGTGTGGTCTACACATTACACCGTCCACATGACCTTTTGTATTCCCTTCCACTCTCATCGTGTCATGGGGATATACGCAGTTTGTTAATTGCCGAGAGACGTAAGTACTTGTACAATACGTGCTTAATAACGTGGCCGTGCTGAAGTTAACCACAATCATGACTATTTTTTCAAATAATAAAAAATAAAACAAAAATACTAATATCGCTATTAAAAAATAGGGGTTGATGGTAAAGGGTGAAAATTTAGGGTTGTATGTATTTTTTAATGCCACATCATAAAAAAATAAAATGGACAAAATATAAATAAAAATATTTAGGGGTATAAAACAGTATGAAAAATAAATGTTGGCCGATTCTCAGACTCAAGCAAAGAAATTACCCTACCAAAACTCTGTGCAAGGGGGCGGGGCTATAAAAGTCTGTGCAGCTCGTTAATTCATCAATTCATAAAAAAAATCATGATCTCTAGTTGAAACTTAATACGTCTAATTTTTAGCGCGGTGCAGAACGACTTATCTCGATTTTTAAATTTAATATTTAGACATTAACTTTTATGAAATAAAGTTGATTTTGAACGTTCATTAATTTTTGTTGCGTGTGTGACACGTGTAAGTGTAGCCGTAGTTTTGACATATTCATATGAGAGTTATCTTATTTCGATGCATATAATATGTACCCATATGTACCTAAAATGGCTATGATGGAGCGGCATCGAGCGGCATAGTCATATTGTGACAAAACTCCGTAAATAAAGATTAAAAATATATATTTTCTCTACGAAAGTCAACATAATGATTGTATGACGACATAATTTTATCGAATTTAAAATGCGACAATTCTAAATTGGCGCGACGAATGGCGTTGTTGCTATAAGATCAATATTCAATTTTGGCAGAATATTTTATACATTTTAATTCGTGCGAAAGCTTCCAATCACCTACTATGATTGTTACACTTTGTTAATATTGTCGATGATTTTCTCGTTCGCGCTCATGATATCTCGTGGGGTGCATACATGGGTGGGGTGGTGGGGTGATTGCTGGTCACATAACAAGGGAAAACTCTATTTTTATTCGTTACTTACATGAACAGTTTTAAACCAACAAAAATAAATACAACCATAAAAGCTTTATACATAGCTTTATTTTCTAAAAATAATTAAACATTTTGCAAACATAACTGCCAGTAAATTAGTCTGTGAATATATATAAAATATAACACATTTTAGAGATCTACATCACCCAACATTTGCGTATTCTTTTTTAGGATGAAGGAAAACACTGGTTACACCTATGAACAATAGGTTACATATACATACATTAATCATGTTACTTGCAAAAATAAACCTGGGGAAGGTGATCAAATAATGGGGAATGTAATAAATCAATAAACACATGACATACATATAAGAAGGACTATATATAACTAAATGTAACAAATGAGTATTCATAGTGTGAATGAAATATTTTTAGACAGCGACTCTAATTATTATTATTGTAAATGTGTAGTCCAGATTTAGGAGTCCATCCCGATGTGAACAAAACTAACAAAAAAAAAATGATTACGTGTTTGATGTTTAACATCAAAATTTTAATCATATAAAAGTAAACGTAAGTAGTCACTTTTACACACGCATACAAACAAATAACATTCTTACACAACGTTGCGTATGTATTAATTATCATAAAATATACTCAAAATAATCAATAACACAAATAAAAACCGACACGCAACCTACTTCAGAACCAAGTACAAAAATGAAATATAGAGCCAACATCTATCATTTAAGTCTAATTTAAACAAGAAGAGTTTCTTGTACGAAATAGACGAGAATATAACGAAGTTTACCAGGACGTATCATATGATTCTCGTATTCAAAATACATGACGCGGCCTCGTAAACGTCAGTTTTTGTGTTGTATTCTCGCCTCTGTCGCGCGACAAAATCTTTTTATGTAAATCAGGAATTAGAATACATAATAACATATGTATATCAGTCATTTGGCCTCTTTAATATGTAAGTTATATTAATAAAAATAAACAAGCACTAGATAGGGCTCATAAGTAACTATCACAAACATTGCTTTTCAGTAGCTAACCCTAGATGAGATTGGATATATTACAAATGGTAAAGATCGTTTATAAATTAACTTCTTGATGAGCTATTTCACTTCTTCACTCGTCTGCTTTTCGGTAACTTCAGATGACACTTCTGGCTCTTTTGTTACCGTTTCTGATGCGTTTATCGTTGTCTCTAGTTTGTCGGTGGGCGTTATTGGTTCTTCTGGTAGATTTACTGGTTCATTTGTTGATCTTTGTGGTTCTTCTATTGGCTTCTCTGGTTCTTTTGTTGATTTTTGTGGTTCTTCTATTGGCTTCTCTGGTTCTTTTGATGATTTTTGTGGTTCTTCTATTGGCTTCTCTGGTTGTTTTGTTGATTTTAGTGGTTCTTCTATTAGCTTCTCTGGTTCTTTTGTTGATTTTTCTGCTTCCTTTGTCTGCTTTTCTGATTCTGTTGTTAAAACGGTTGCCTCTGGGATTGACACTTTCGTTTTGTCTAGATCACCTTCGTTTATCGGTTGTTTTGCGGATTTAGTTTCTTGTATTTCAGAGTTTTCTAGTGATGCCAATTCTTTGTCATTCTCATTGTTGGTAACAACTGTGTCCGTTTTTACAGTTTCTTTCGACATCTCTTTTTCAGGCGTTTTTATCGTGTCATTCGATCTCTCTAAAGTACTGCTGGACACATCATTTTCGGGAGCTAGCTGAATCTCATCCTCTACTGCTTCATCTAAAGGCACTTCATCGCCAAGACTATCAGCTCTAGCCTCAAATGACTTATTTTCTATAACAGTATGGTTACTTTCTAAACTTTCATCGAGATCTGGTTGTGACGTATTTAGCTCGCTATCTATCTCAGGACAAGCATCATCTGAATATTGTTTTTTATTATCTAGTTCAACATCTTTGTCGGTTTCTTTAATGATTTCGCTACTTGCATCTGTTTGCGTATTATCTGTAACTACTTTGTTGTTTGATAAAGTTTCGCCTTTAGGAAGATTATCACAACCATTTTCTTGTTCAATATTTGTAATAGCTTCTGAGAAAACAGATATAATATCTTTGCCATTTAACATAATTTTGACTAGGGTGGGCTCCTTGGTGCTATCTAAAAATTCAATTTGGAATGTCGTATCTTCAGCTGCAAATTCATCGAGTTTGTTTCTTCCAATTTCATGTATCGTGCTGTCATCTGGCACTCTAGCTAAACGACAACATTTAGCTAAAGGTTCTATCACGGCGATTTCATCAGGCAGTTGCCTGAACTCTTCGCATTTAGCCTTATTACCGTAGTCTAAGAACTGGACGTGAGAACCTACGTCACAAAATTCTAATACTTTTGCTCTGTACCACTGCTCGTCTTCAGACCAAAACGCGGCGCATATTGAATTTACTTTCAGTTCAGCAGCGGGCTCAAAGTTCTCAGCACCCACTAATATTTCAATAACTTTATCCAGATCTGTTACAGAGTGTTCTAACTGCACGTAAAATTCTTCTAACGAGTTAACAAAGCAGATTTTACCATTACAGTGCAAATCTTGACCTACCGGCGTCGGCCGCTCAGTGGACGGATGTTCTTCACACAGCCCGACTAGTTCTTCAGTTACGGATTTACCTTCAAGGTAAAGTTCAACAATAGATATATCGCCAGCGGCAATAAATTGAACGTTAAAAATAGTTGCACCTTCAGCTGCCAATTCATTAAACTTAATCTCTGACTTGCGCGACCAAGACTTAATATCACGTGGTTTCTGGAGTGCACATTTTCTCGACAGTGCTGGTTTTATCTTAAGTTCATCTGGAAGACTGCGTAATTCGTTGGCAATGGAAGCATTTCCATAATCCATGAACAGGACTTCAGTACCTTCAGAGCCGTCGACGATTACTTGTGCTCTGTACCACGCTCCATCTTCGGGATATTTCGCTGCACAAATGACGCCTTCCTCTTTATCTGTCAGTTCGGGGAAGTTTTCAGCGTCAACCATAGCTGCCTCCATAGTTTGTAGCTCTGGCGCAGCTGTTTCTAATTGAATCCAGAATTCCGATGGAGAATTCACGTGACTTGCGAAACAGGATGGCAAATCTCCGCATTCAGGCTCCTCAGATCTTGTAGCATGTCCTTCGGATACTAATTTATCTGTGAGATTCTGGCCATTCACGTAGATGTCCACATATGTTAACGTGTCTTTTAGTACAAAAAGAGCGTCGACAGGTGCCGACAAATCACCTACAAGTTGTGTGAAGTAATCAGAGGCCGGCTCTGACCATTGTCCTGTACCTGTAGGAATAGCATTAACGCTAGACTTCACCGCATATCTCTCGATCTCTTTCAAGTGATCTGGTATTGTCTTTATTAAACCAGGCTGGTTGTCTAACACATCAGTATTACCATAATCGATGAATCGCACAGTAGTGATGTCTGAATCGGAATCGAGAATTTCTGCTCTGTACCATTGGTCATCTGCAGAATATTTAGCGATGCAGAGAGTACCCATTTCGCGACTTTCAACATCAGCGTAACTCTCCGCATTTGTTTGTAATTCTGCTTGGATTGTGTCAATTTTATCACTTTTATCAACCATTTGCAACCAAAAGTGACCGGGCGAGTCGATATGACTGATATAAACTTGCGTGCATCCTTCAGGTAGTGAAATAGGTTCTTCTATTGGCGGTTCGTGCTTTTCCTCTTCATTGGAAATTATCTGAGGTGTTGCCAATTTCTCATTGACTAACTTCATAGACAAGTCGACGCCGTCTAAATGCAGACTGGCTAACCATCCGTCTGTTCCAAACGCAAGAGTTACTTGCACTTCCTTCTCGTTCGTCCATTCTTTTAATTTCGTCAAAGCATCTTCCTGCAACGCGACGAGTCCTAGACTGGCGACTAACGCCAGTGCACATGGTTCGTAGAATTTGGGATCGAGTTTCATTACACAACTTTTCTCTACAGTTTCAGTGTTGCCATAATCTGGGAATTGGATCTTCACTCCCGTGTCTTCAACGCTCAATATTGTAGCACGATACCAATTTCCATCCGCAGACTTGGCCGCACAAATGGCGTCCGCTTCAAACACGTCTAATGCTTCTGGAGTACCTGTGAATTTAAATATGGATCATGTAGATGCGATTAATTTCAAAACAATCTTTATTTCAAGCCTGTCTACATAATCGCCTCATTACTTAGGGACAGTGTGCTTGCTGAGAAATCAGTCAGAATCTGGGATTAAACGCCAGGTACCACAATTTATTTCTGAGATTTCGAGGTGATTTGTCCAGAATTAGAATGTCTGATATGGCGATAGCGATCATCATGGGACAAAAATAAGCGCATAATACACTGTACAATTATTATATAGTACAACCATAGTTACATATTTACCTACCCTTTCCGCGGTATAAGCATGAGATCATATAATCTACATATTATTAATTATATTACACTACCCACGTGATCTAGTACTAACCTTCCTCATAATACTTGTACAGTTCGTCCAGGAGTTGTGCAATCCTGTCAGTATCGGAGGCTCGTTGCAGATAGAACTCGTTCAAGTTGTCTGCATGTGAGATGTAAGCCATGCCGAAGTTGTAGTTGAACACTGATCGCATGCAGAGCTGGATCACTTCGTCGTACGCGCCCTCGTCCGGTTCGAATATCGCAACCTTCTGTCCCGTGATACTGTCGTACAGTGTTGTTTCCAGACTGAAAATAATACATATAATACATGTACAATAAACCACCCATACATATTGTATGGGTGGTTTATTTAAGTATTATATACAATAATTCTTTAGCTATCTTCTTCTTTCGTCACGTAGTAGTGTGTCAATTAATTATATCGGCTGGCTGGCGTCCGCGTCCGTACGTCACACAAGGTGACCACTGAAAATCAGCGCTGTGTTGTGGTACGCGCCACGGCACAGCAACATGCTGAGTGTTCACCTACCTGTCACAGCTGCGGCGCGCAATTGTACTTTTTTATATTATTTCTTAATTTATTTTTTTATGTTAATTGTAGTGTATGAATGTAGCGATACACTCATAAGCGCGTTGGCGGCTGTACAAATAAATAGTTTTTCTTTCTTTCTTTCTTTCTTTCATACATATGCACTCACGCCTGTAATCCGAGTGGTAGAGACACGCTGTAGACACTTTTGTCTACAGCACGAATGGGCCTGCCCGTCCGGGTCGTTACCACTGTCTCACAGAAAACCGGTAAAGTAACAGCTTGGTGCTGCGTTTCGTACGGTAAGTGAGATATCCGGAGGCCCAAATCTCCCTCCCATTCCCAATCCTTTTCCTTTAAGGTCGGCAACGCGCCCATAATTCTTTTGGAATTGTAGGCGTACATGGGCGGTGGAGATCACTTACAATCAGGTAACCCATTTGCTCGTTTGTCGACCTATGCTATAAAAAAAATCATACGAAGGGGTAGACGGATGTGTAACCAGTACATCCACATTTCGCCGAGCGTATCTCCGTCCCATGATGTGATAGGGGGCGAGCCTATCGCCATACCGGGCACAATCCAGACTCTGGGCAGATACTAAGCATTTCGTATCAGAAAAACCCAATATCACTTTTACCCGACCCGGGGATTGAACCCGAGACCTCAGCGTCAGCCTCAGTCGTAACGCGTACGCATTACAACTGCGCCACCGAGGCAGTGGCGTTGGCGTTGGCCACTGAAAATAAATGCCGACAATAATATATACAAAGTGTTACAGAAAGATGTGGTCAAATTTAAACAACGTATAGTGTACGATATGAGTATTTTAGCCCCCCTATTGCCAAATCTGATAACATTAGTACGACATACATAAAGTATTTGCCTTTTTATCCAATGAGTAACTGTTCGATAAACAGTTCTACTTTTGTCTCACTCCAGCTGTTATTCTAACTCACGCACGTCACTTCATATAAATAATAATAATACTAGCCCTGTATTATACACGTCCCAATGCTGGGCACGGGCCTCCTCTACTGAATGAGAGGGGTTAGGCATTAGTCCACCACGCTGGCCTAATGCGGGTTGGCAGACTTCACGTACCTTCGAAATTCTAATGAAGAACTTCCCAGGTATGCAGGTTTCCTCACGATGTTACGTTCACCGTTAAAGCAAGCGATAATTAACAATTAATACACACATAACTTAGAAAAGTCAGAGGTGTTTGCTCTTAAGACTGGTTTCGAACCTGCGACTTTAGTCTCGACAGTCCGTACCCCTCGCCATTGAGCTATCACTGCTGACTTCATATATGTGATCGAAAATAAGCGTGAAATTTTAGGATTTCTAGATTTTGATAGGATCCAGTACATAAACGCTCATTGTCAGATGTCTGTAATCACCCTTATATATGACCACACATTTCTGTAATATGTTATTTTTTATTTGCTTGAATGAACAAACGAGCAGATCGCTCGCCTGATGGTAGACATCACGCCTGCCCATAATCAAACACAACACCATACAGAACTTTGGACTTACCAAGCACTACATGACACTGGACTGCGTTCATCACCTCAACACATAAGTTAAGTCTTATAATACCCAGTAATTTCACTGGCTTCAGTGTCTTTCAAACCGAAACACAACAGTGCTTACACGCTGTTGCTTGGGGGCAGAAATAGACAAAGCGGTGGTGGGCCAATCCTGAGGGCATCTCGCATACAAGGGACCTACCACCTACTAAAACTATAGTTAAAAGTTATAACCATACTTTCGAAATATATACTTTAAAATTAGTAATTCCACGACTTAGAAAAAACTGAAACAAAAACTGTTATTTACACCCTAAGTTTTTAGCTTTTAATATTCAAACATAAAGCCCATTTTAATCGTAGGATAGACAGACAACACGCTTTGTAATATCGTTCCAATGGTACCCATTGGGCACAGAATGTAAAAATTCTCCATAAAATAATTTCCGGTGAAATTACCATTTCGGGGTTCAATTTTTCCAACGAATAGTACTAAAAAATTACTTACCTTATGCCTTCAATACTGTTGATATAAACGATAAATTTGTTGCCGGTGAGACGTTTTTTCAATTCTTCAATATTCATCAATTTGTTTGATTCAGATGTGTAATTATTTAGACAACATGTTAATGATTGGTAATAGTAAACGCTCAGCTCGGTTGGTAAAATCATTAACTGAAATTAACATAATTTATTATTAATAGTCTTGATTAAAAAGAATATTAGTCGTAGATGAGCAGGTTGCCTGATGGTAAGTGTCACGTCTGCCCAATCAGAACTTTTAATTATGAAGTACTGCATGGCACTGGTCCAGCGCTCGTTACACCTATGGTCTCATAGTGCTCACACACTGCTGCTTGGCGGCAGAAATAGACAAAGCTGTGGTACCAACCCAGACGGCCTCTCGCATACGAGGGACCTACCACCTTGTAGAGTTAAAATTTGACTGGACTGACTTTTATGGATTCAATAAACGATTTGAATTTGTACGGAACCCTATAAAATTGTAAACAAATACCTTGTCCAAAGTGGTTGTGATGGTATTTCCATAGTCAGGTAGGAGGGCGTGTATGTTGTTAATATCCGATACATCTTCTAATATAGCTCTGTAGATCTTGTCTTCGTGTTTCACCGTGCAATGTATGCCGTCTGTCAAACTTTCGGCTGCTAGGGATGTCAACTAAAAACAAATATTCTCAATTATTTAAATCAGTCTAGTTCAGTGGTTCCCAATTAGTTTTTGCTGCGTACCACTTCAAAAAAGACCTCAAACCTGCGTACCCCTTATTGTAGCAAACACACTAATATTATAAATGCGAAAGTTTATGTGTGTGTGTTCTTGTTTTTACTGATGATTGTAATAAAATAATATTTTGGAAATTGTTCTTGTTTTTACTGATAGCCGTACGTACCCCTTGATGCAACTTCACGTACCCCTGGGGGTACGCGTACCACTAATTGGGAAACACTGGTCTAGTTGCAATGTGATTTAAATATTTACTATTTTCAGGACCGGATTTATGAGAAGGCAATCCGGACAACTGCCCAGAGCACTATCCAGATGAGGTATCCTTATTTTTAGATAAAAAAATAATATTCTTTCTCTAATAAGACGCCGCGAGGAACCTTCAACCCGGACAAGTTATTCCCACGTATTGTACCTTATAATAATACTACTAGCTCTGTATTATACTGTTGTGTATTAATGTGGGTACAATAAGATATTTACTTGTTTGACATAATATATACATATCCCACTGCTGGGCACGAAACTCCTCTAATGAATGAGGGATTAGGCCTTAGTCCACCACGCTGGCCTAATGCGGGATGGCAGACTTCACATACCCTCGAAATTCTTATGTAGAAAACAGGTAGGTAGGTTTCCTTCACCGTTAAAGCAAGCGATAATTAACAATGAATACAATGATTACAATCTAGTATAATACCGTGTACTATGTATGATACTTTCGATTGGAATCTGTTTTGTTGTCCAAATAAAGTATAAATAAATTAATAAATACACACGCAACTTAAAAAAGTCAGAAGTTTTTGATTGTTACTTAATGCACAAGTATTTTTGTGTATGCCTCTAGTAAGGGATATTCTATTCTTTGTATTTTATTTCGTCTTTCAGTTTCAAATAATACTCACTTTAGCTACATCGAAGTTAGCAATAGCGCTCTCAACTAACTCTGCCTTTTCAATATCCAACTGGACGTAAAACTTCTCAAACGATTCCACGTGAGTGACGCGACATAAGATCTGTTGTCCCACTATTATCGTCAAATCGATCGCTTCGTCTGTATGCAAAAATAATTATAATTAGTTTGAATAGCCTTGTATATTATAAAAACACTTTAACTTTATAATTTACTGTAGTTTTTCTGCATGAAAACAATATAAGGTCATTCCAAGTATTAAATAAAATAAAAATACTAAATATCAAATGTACAACTAACTCAATCTTAAATATTTGAATTGCGTTAGAATTTAGGCGTAAGTGCAACCAAATCAACTCAATCCGAGTGAATTTACTTCATGAATCGCTGATCTACACGAAGCTTTCTTTTGTTCGTAACATTTACAACGTTTTGTCTAATCGTAGACTGTAACGCTATCATTAAAATATGATGTAAAAGTACTATAGTTACCTTTCAAAGTAACAGACGACTGAATCTCGGACATTTTGGCAAGTTCTTTCTCTACCAACATGTCGGCGACGCTCACTCCGTTATTCCACAACGACA
Source organism: Mimas tiliae (assembly GCA_905332985.1). NCBI lineage: Eukaryota > Metazoa > Arthropoda > Insecta > Lepidoptera > Sphingidae > Mimas > Mimas tiliae. Next base: position 4,363,552 of record HG995249.1, read on the forward strand.
CCTTATATTGCTCGTCTGAAAGTTCTTGAAACACGCATTGATAACGTGGCGCGTTGAAACAAAGGTCTATTTCCGGATCCGCCTTCCATTCACCGTCTTTAGGCACCACACCCACTAGCGAGCAATGCACAGCCATCTTTGGCAATTCTAACAACTGACTATCTAATTGCCATATATCCTTGGCATCAACTAGTTGTTTATTACCAAAATCCACATATCTGACAATGAATTTGGAGAATGGCTGTATTGAGACCACGGTCGCTCTATACAGCACTCCATCTACTGGATATCTGGCGAGTATAGATGCACCCACTGGCACATTACCGGAGTAAGACTTTACGCCTTTATACAATTCCGGTATTGTGTGCATCATTTCTAAAAATTTAGGTTGCAGCGACAGTATCTGGCAGTAAAAGTTCTCCGGAGAGATTATCCACGTGACAGAGACTTCGTGTTGTGCGCCTGGTTCAACGACAGATTCTGCGAATGGCGTGGTCAACGACACCGGGTTTAGCAACTCCTTGTATTGCACTTGAGTGAACTTCGTCCTGGGTTTGAATGGAGGCGCTCGTCCGTTGCGATCTCTGCCGCTGTCTTGCGATCTGAAACTCTTGTCGGATCGTCTGTCGCAGTCGGAGGCTGATCGATCAGCCCTATCTCTTGGGGTGAAGTTGCTTCTTGGCCTGTCGTGTCTGTCCACGCGTTCTCCTCTGTTTTCCCTGAACTCTCGTTTCTGATAGTCCTTCTTGTCGCTCCAGTTGTCGCGCCGGTCATTGCGGCTATCACGATTGTCGCGGTTATCACGACTTTCGCGGTTGTCGCGATTGTCTCGGTAGTCACGGTTGTCGCGGTTGTCTCGGTTGTCACGGTTGTCGCGGTTGTCTCGGTTGTCACGGTTGTCGCGATTTTCGCGGTTGTCGCGCCGATCTGGGCGGTTGTCGCGGCTCGGCCGGTTACCCCAATCGTCGCCGTTTTTTTCATCGCGATGATCGTCTTGATTGTGTCTGTTGTCTCTGTAAAATTAGTCTCTTTAAATATACTGATTATTGTTTAAGGTCCGTATTATAGAACAACACTCAAATTAGCTCTTTGCTAAGTGTCGATTTCTGTACACGTGATTGGTCCTTTCTTGTTTGGCGCTAAAAATAGACCAATCACGTGTACAGAAATCGACACTTAGCAAAAAGCTCACTTGAGTATTGTTTTAGAATACTGGCCTTAGTGTGTTAAGCGTTAGATAAACAAATTGAACAACTACATTAGGTTATAGCATCAAACCTATAACGAGATAGCATATTTTAACATTATCTCTTAAACTTGAAATTAATATTTTAATAGTAAGAGCTGATCAGATAAATAAGCACAACACAACATTGACTGAGTACATATTACAGGAAGAAACAATGGCAGTAAATGATAGTTATTCAGGGACGGCAGGGGCAGTGATTTAATTAATAAATAATAAAACAAACAGCTTTTGTGGGCAAAAAAAAAACCAGTGTAAAGCAATGAATAGGAGCGTATGTTGGTTATGAACTCTCAAAGCTTTAGTTGACGAGGGTACTCAGTAATGTGGTATTATAGGTTTATTTGCCCGTGAAGCTGCTATCAAATACAAGAGGAGTGAAATAAAACCACACAATACAAAATTAATATTTTACAATACAAAGAGCCACACCAAGCAACACTGTTGATTATGCTGAAAAGTAAGTGCAATACGGTGAAAATAGAGATCAAAAAGTGCTGAAATGAATATTGAAACATCAAAAATGACGTGGAATGCAGTAAAAACGAATATGCAACGTATTGTAAACGGTCGATATAAATAATGCAACGCAGGCCAAGCGTGACAGCCAGCAAATAGGTCGAGACGAAAACATCCAATGAATATGAACGCTTCACTTAATTACCAACCGACGATTGTAATCATAACTTGTTTTTGTTCGCTCGTTTAGAAACTATACAGATTTCATTATGACGCGTACAAGGTTTTTATACATTGCTATCTATTTATCGTTACATGATTGTAGATAGATTAGTTAGAATGTAATAAATCATTTCTCACAAGTCTTCGACAGTCTATCTGGCATTTCTGTACAATTTTACTCAACAACCAAATTTAAGAAACGCTGAAAAAACATTTTAACAAGAAACACAACTGTCACAAGAACTTTAAACCTAAAATTTAAATTAAACAATTTGAGTTAGTGGTAACTGCAACTTTTGATTTCCTGGTTTTATTTTTTGTTCAAGAGTTTTAAATTATTATTTTTAGTGAAAAAATCATCATTCAATCATCAGTGTATAAAATTCGAAGTTTTAATCTTCATTCTCAATTTCACCTCCTTATAGATTATATAATATTTTCTTAGTCTTTATGCGTGAACATACATTATTTACAAAAAAATTGAGAAATTCTCGTTTATATTGTCGGTTAAAAAGCACAACAAATTACAATTCGTTATTTGGTTACAGACAGTAAAACAAAACAATTTTATTAAGAAGCTGTATAAGACGTTGCAAATAAACAAAGCGGTGACGTAAGACGGTGCAAGCGCAACAAGACGTGTGAGTTGTGACGTTACGGTGGTTACGGATTGAGCGTATTTGTGGTGCGTATACGCTGGTATTTTGACGTTCGTATAACATACACTTACATTCTCGTGCAAAAACGTATTTAGGCGTGGATCGCGTACATTGGGAACTCAAAAACAAATCGGCGAGTTTTCTTTCTTCGAAAAGCGCAGAGTGATTTTTGACATAAGTAGTCGATATATAAACAATAATTATTTATATTTCATTTTATGTGGCGGACTTGTGCTTGATATGCATTAGTAGCGCTGTCTCTTTTACACGATTCATACCTATACTGGGCTTATACCATCAATATTGGCATTCGATGGTTCACCCAGGGTCTACACTACCATACGTCGAACGGAGGGAAATAGAGTATAGTTTTCTCATACCAAACCACACTAAACATACATGGGGCAAAAGCGCCTTATTCAGTGGTTGCTTCGTCCTAAAACTCGAACTCGAGCTGGATACAAATTAGATGCCTGATAGTATATAACGGTACAAGTTTTGCCCGCACTACCACTTTCTATTGATCAAAAACTAATGTATATTACTAGACGGGCTGTTTAGAACTAAAATTGCGCCACATAACGCGGGACTTTGACAGCTGACAGACAGGGAGCAGCAGAAGGCTTCTAATTGAGAGTAAGCGAGATGGTAATATTTAGTTAGGGTGAATTGACCGTAAATTAGTGGCACAATATATATATTCTGCGCAACTGGTCTAGTAGTCGCACGTCAAGTATTTATATTTCGGATACAACTGTGGATTCACGATAATTTTCTCGCGACTTTCTCATCAAGCTCCGCTCTTACGAGATACATGTAAGTTGGCGTGTTAATACGAGGGTATACGCTTGTGTATAGTGTGTAGTATCAGTGGCAGATCCAGGATTTTGCTATTCGGGCTTGACCCAAAATTATAAATAAAATAATTGAGAATATAGGTAGTATAGACCTACTTAAAATGGAATAAGTTAGGATAAGCGATGAACATTGTATCGTAGGTAGTATATAGTAGTAGGTACTAAGAAAGTAGGATACCTAATATCAAGATTAATTTGAGGGGACCCAAATGCTTTTGAAGGGAGGGGCTTGAGCCTCTTATGGCTATTCCCAATATTCTGTCTATCAACAGATTTGGTTACCGGCAGTAAAATTTTGACACATTTTGTATGGAAGATCTGTGAAAACACTATCGATAGTAAGCAAATCTGTCGATAGACAATATAGGGAACGGCCATTAGTAAACATCCTCCGAAATCCGCTAGTATGTAGTGTATAGTGTATAGTGTGTAGTGTATAGTGTGTAGTGTACAGTGTATAGTGTATACCGTCTCAGACGGTCCTGCACGGTGGATCGTTGCGCGTCGACACTGGCCGCCTCGGCCGCTTGGCGCAGTCTCTTGCCGACGCCGCTCGAGTCTTTGCCCTTCCAACCACCACGCGACGTCGTCTTCTCGTAATGTTGCTGTTCCGGTCTAGGCTTTCTTCTGTCAAATCAGTATCATTTGCACTAACACACCCTTGCTACACAAATCATACTCGTACAAAAGGTGATACTTAAATTTCTATAATAGAATACCATATTGATTTCTTAGGTTTACGCGAATATTACACATTGAAATAAAACTAGTTTATACGGATTTTATCGCAGTTTAATTTTTATTTTAGTCCCGACGTTTCGAAAGCTTTTCAGCCTTCGTGGTCACGGGAGAGACTGAGATGTAGGTCTTGTCGAAAAATTAATGTTACATTGCCTACCTTCATTTTAAAATTATACATTTATTTTTTAATTCTTTAAAAAAAACCATATACCATATGTCAACATGATATCAAATAATATATTGTTACTAATACAACAATTTTACCACTACGCTAAAGTAGTTGTTGCCAATTCTTTTCAGACGAACCGTCTACTCGGATTAAGCTAAGAGAATCACTGAATAAGGTTTTTAATGAATATATTGTAAAGTCTTGGTATATCTACACTAATATTATAAAGAGGAAATATTTATATTTTTGTATGTAACGAATAAACTTAAAAACTACTGGACCGATTTCAAAAATTCTTTGCCGTTAGAAAGCTACATTATCAGTGAGTAACATAGGCTACTTTTTATCTTGAAAAAGGCCGTTCTCACGGGCAGAGCCTCGAGCAAATTATTATATTATTGTATATGTTACCTGTTGGAAGGTCTAGGCGCGGGCGGTGTGCTCGCTGGTTGTGTTGGTGTCTCCTCCCAGTCGTCATCGACCGGAGCCGGCGGTGAACATTGTTGTTGAGGAACATTGTTCTCCCACGGCTTCGGACCTGTCCGTCTATAATATACAATCATACTTGTACCTAGCTCAGCGGGAAGCGGTATGGACTGTCGAGACGAAAGTAGCAGGTTCGAAACCAACCCCAAGAGCATACCTCTGACTTTTCTAAGTTACGTGTGTATTAGTTGTTAATTATCACTTGCTTTAACGGCGAAGGAAATATCGTGAGGAAACCTGCATACCTGAAAAGTTCTCTATAAGAATTTCGAAGGTATGTGAAGTCTGCCAACCCGCATTAGGCCAGCGTGGTGGACTAGGGCCTAACCCCTCTAATTCAGTAGAGGAGGCCCGTGCCCAGTGCCCAGCAGTGGGACGTATATAAAACAGGACTAGCATTATTACCTGTACCTATCTAAAAGAGGCGGGTAGAGATGACACCGCAAAATGCAGTAAATGTGCCTACGTTTCGGGAATGACAGTTCCCTTTCATGATATGATAAAGGAAGGAAGGAATACGCTTCATTCTTGCAGCGGATAAAAAAATCGAGCAGTCAAAGTTTATTAAATCAGAATACTAAAAATAAGCAAACCTAGGGATCGAACCCATGAGTTCACAGTTCATAGCTCGAGAAAGCTATCAATGTGTCAAAAAATATAATCAGAATATGCGTACATAACATTCCTGATATAGGTTAACGCTATAAATGATTAAAGTCTCCAAGAAGTGGCGCATTGTTGACAAGATAAATGAAGTATTACTGTTATTCAACATTGCATTACAGCTCGTCACGCTATGTGGTTAGAAACTATCCACGTCAACTAACCACATTTAACGTTTCAATATAAGTATTATTCTATTTGTCTCATTCGAAAGTGGACAAAGGGAATAAGAAACATAATACTTGAAAGGTAATGACTGCCTCGGTGGCGCAGTTGTAATGCGTACGCGTTACGATTAAGCTAACGTTGAGGTCTCTGGTTCGATCCCCGGGTCGGGTAAAGTGGTAATGGGTTTTCTATTACGAAATGCTCAATATCAGCCTGGAGTCTGGAATTATGCCCGGTATGGCGATAGGCTCGCCCCCTATCACATTATGGGACGGAGACACGTTCGGCGAAATGTGGGTGTACTGGTTACACCTCTGCCTACCCCTTCGGGGATTACAAGCGTGAGTGCGTATGTAATACTTGAATTATGGAGGTCATTACTAAAATATCCAACTGAAAGGCTTCTTTCGCGATGAAAGTGCAACGCGCTGCGACACGACAGCACACAATTCACTTAGTAACATGAATCATTTTAATGATTTATTTGTGTTTACACGGTGAAAGCATAACCAAATTATTTTACCAATATTTCACTTTCATCTCGTTTCATTGTAGCATTAACATGACATTTAAACAAAACTGTATTCTAATGCAGTTTTTTTAGCCTAAATTAAGAGAGAAACTAATCGCTCGTCTGATGAGAAGCAACACCTTACAGAAACTTTCAATTTCATAATACTGCATGGCATTCACTGCGCTCGTCATATCAGACATAGAATGTCAAGTCACATAACGCCAAACAATTTCACTGGCTTTAATATTGTTCTAACTGGAACACAGTGGTGATTACACATTGCTGCTTGACGGCAGAATTAAGATATATATTAATTATATATGTATCACAATAAATGACTTCAAACCAAAGACTTTAATGTATACTACTAGACAAGTTGCGCGGTGCGTAGAAATTGTATCATTAAGTTGCGGTCAATTGACCGTAACTCAATATTACCATGTAGCTTACTCTCAACTAGAACCCCTATCGCGCTCCTTGTTTGTGAGCTGTCAAACTCAAATTATGTGACGCAAATTTATTTCTAAACAGCACGTCTAATATTCAGTCTTTGATTCAAACAAACATCTAACACAATTGTTACATAGTTTACCTGTCACCGCGGTCCGGCTTCCCTGCATACTTCTCGCTATGCCTACCCGGGCCGGACCTGTCGAAACCTTCCCTGTTGTCTCTGTTGACAAAAACAATACACTCACACCACTGCACACAAATTAAGCTAATTATCAAGCTTAAACACCTGTACTCAATAATACTTATCAATAGCTACAGCATTACCTATACATCTTGCAACTAACACAAGCCTAGTGTAACGCTGTATGGGTTCAAAGAACCGAAATGAAGGTCAAACCGTGAGTCAGGGCTCTATTATTACATTTTTTGTATGAAAATAAAAAGTTCTTCAGTGTGTACGCATGATGCATGAAGTAATGACAGCCGACTTGATACAGTTTATCACATTATGGACATCTTATCGTATCTGGTTGATGGGTGGAATCATATCAGTTTTCGAAGGTGCCATCTTAAGTTGTAATCTTCGGATTCAAACGGCTAGATGAAACATTGACGTGTTTTGTTAATAATTCTGTATTCGCGTGCCGGTTTACATTATTTCTTGTAACCGAGGTGTTGTGAAGCAGTTTTCTCACCGTACGAAGAATAACTGACGGCACGATATATAATCACGATTCAAAAATAGCTGAGACTATTTTAAGATTTCAGTTGGATCTATGAAATTGTATTTAAAACAAATCTGTTGCCGATATATTGGTTTAAATATCGCAACTACATCGATTATTCACAAACGAATGTTCACTTAAAGTAGATTTTCGTCTAAAAATAATAATATTCAATCTATTGTCACATCATAATATTACATAATATATATACATACGCACTCACGCCTGTAATCCCCGAAGGGGTAGGTAGAGGTTTAACCAGTACACCCACATTTCGCCGAGCGTATCTCCGTACCATGATGTGATAGGGGGCGAGCCTATCGCCATATCAGGCACAATTTTACTCTGGGTTGATAACAAGCATTTCATGCTAGAAAAACCCAATATCACTTTACCCGACCCGGGAATTGAACCCGAGACCTCAGCGTCAGCCTCAGTCGTAACGCATACGCATTACAACTGCGCCGCCGAGGCAGTCCCAAACATATTTCTAACATATTACATAATATGTTATGAATAAGGTCCAAACCTCACATTGTTATCGTTTTGCAATTAAAAGTATTTGAAAACTCCCGACATCAATAATTATAATAAAGCTGAGATTCTGTGACCACCTTCCTACTCCATCATCAGAATGTGATCAACATCTGTAAGCCAACTACTCATCGAAACTTATTTAATTAACCTAAATACGATATACCTGCTATTTATCGAGGATTTTTTTAATTTTGTATTGCATAGGCCGCCAAAAAAGCAAGTGGGTCACCTGATGGTAAGTGATCTCCATCGCCCATGTACGCCCATAATACCAAAAGTAATGGGCGCGTTGCCGACCTTAAAGGAAAGGAATATTTAAGGGATTCGGAAGAGGAGGGAGATATGGGCCTCCGGATATCTCACTCACCGTACGAACGCAGCAGCAACTGCTACGTTACGTCAGTTTTATGTGAGACAGTGGTAACGACCCGGACGAGCCGGCCCATTCTCCGTGGCTCTACCACTCATCAATAATGGAAGCACTCGTGAAGTTGTAGTTGATTGCCCCCAAGTAGGTACCTAGATGAGAGCTTAGACGCTCGCTTAAATTACATACATACATACGCCCTCATACCTGTACTGTGTGCCCCGAAGGGATGGCAGAGGTGTAACTAGTACACCCATATTTCGCCGAGCTTATTTCTGTCCCTTGATGGCGAGCCTATTGCCATAAAGGGCACAATTCCAGACTCCGAGCTGATACTAAGCTTTTCATGATAGAAAACCCAATATCACTTTACCCGACCCGGGGATCGATCCAAGACCTCAGCAAAGAAGGACGTAAACCGTCGTACCGTATACGCATTATAACTGCGCCATCAAGTCAGTCAGATTCGCTTAAATAACCTTTTATATAAAAATAAACAACATGGAAATAGGTCTATTCGTTTAGGCTTTGCAATACACAGAATCTGTGTACCTATGTAAAGGCTGATCAATGTTAAATTAACTAATCAAATGTCAAATCTCATGTCAAGTCGAAATTGAGTTGCAAGAAGCGAGTTCAACACCTTCGATTTGACACACATGTTAGTTAACATAACTTTCAAATTAATATGAAAAATCGTATGTCACACGGTACTAAAGAGAGATCAAATATTATTATTTTTTTTACTAAATAACGTTTCAGCAACTCGAATTGATTTGACAGCGATGTCAAATCAATGTTCTGTTAGTTGAATGTTGATTTGATCAGCCTTTCAAAAACTGGGCGAAATGGTTTAATATTATAAAACCCTTCTTTTTTATCGCCGGTTAAAAAATTACCAAACAACGTAACGATATCAACTGCAGTAAGTGCTAACTGCGTAGTGGGCGCAAACTTATTATATTCAAGTTAACCTTACCTTCCACGGAAGCTGCCCCCTCTTTGTGTGAATTCCTCATTCGGTTCCCTGGGCGGCCTGCGCTCCTCTTTGAAACTCTTTTCTCGGCGGAAACCCTTCTTTTTACTGTCATCCTGTACACTGCCTTCGGGCGAGCTGAACATTTCCGGAGCGTCTTTGCGAACCGGAGTTGTCGCTTTTGCCTTTATGGATTTAATAAATGGAATATTGTAAATAAACTCCTTGTTCGTTAATTATTTTTATATTATTAGAAGTTTAACAACTTTCAACTTATTATTTTTGTCGTGTAACATGTTGTCAATGTAAAATAAAACATATCATTTGACGTACTACTCATAATATTATTGTAATTTGTTTTAAGAAGTGGGTAAATTGACATTTGTACGGTCATGTTCGTTGTGAATTTTTGACATTAATTATTTTCCTTCAAACACAGGAATAAGCTTCAACTCTGAATCCCCGAAGAGGTAGGCAGAGATATAACTAGTGCCCCCACTGTTTACCGTTTTTATGGAAATAACTTACGACAATAAATGATGCCTGCAATAATACTAAAGTCTGTGTAACAGCTTATACTGTGCTATAAATAAATATGCACTTTGCGGTTATGCGTTATGTGAACTGAATCCATCGGGATAGACAATGAAGCTTCGTAAAACCGATTACATATTTTAAAACCTAAATGACGAAACGAGCAGGTCGCTCGTCTAATGTTAAGCGTCACGCCTGCCTATAAACATAAGCAACACCAATCAGGTCTTCGAATTATCAAGTACTGCATGACACTAGACTGCGTTCGTCACCCTGAAACATAATATATTAAATCTCAGAATGCCTAGTAATTTCACTGGTCCCTCAGACCGGAACAGAACAGTGCTTACACACTGCTTGGTGGCAGAAATAGACAAAGCGTTGGTACGTACCGTACGTACGACGGCTTTTTGCATACGAGGAACCTAACACCTAGTAAAAGTAACAATGCACAAAGTGCGCCATATTTTGATATCACTCCATCCTAAAATTAGTCCCGGTTTTTATAGCATAGGCCGACGAGAAACGAGCAAGTGGGTCACCTGATGGTAAGTGATCTCCACCGCCCATGTACGCCCACAACACAAGAAGAATCATGGGCGCGTTGCCGACCTTCAAGGAAAAGGATAAGTAAGGGATTGCAAAGAGGAGGGACATATCTCCGGATATCTCAATCACCGTACGAAACGCAACAGCAAGCCGCTAATTTACGTCGGTTTCTGTGAGACAGTGGTAACGACCCGGTCGAGCCAGCCCATTCGTGATGTAGACAAAACTATCTACAGCGTGGCTCTACCACTCACGAAAGTCCTGTCACTGTCACTGTCCCAAGAGTCTACTTTACACAAATCAATAAAATTTAACTTAATCAGAATATCAATTTACCAGTGCTTTATGGCGCCGATTTGCATAGTTCATGTCACGACATTTGGTCAGCCAAACCTCATGAGTATTATAATACGTGTTCATAATTACTTTTTGTTTTATTTTCTATCGTACGAAATAACAATTCAATGTTCATTATGATTATTATTGCGTGTAATATCTATTATTTACATACATACATACGCACTCACGCCTGTAATCCCCAAAGGGGTAGGCAGAGGTTTAACCAGTACACCCACATTTCGCCGAGCGTATCTCCGTCCCTTATGTGATAGGGGGCGAGCCTATCGCCATACCGGGCACAAACTCCAGACTCCGGGCTGATACTGAGCATATCGTAATGGAAAAACCCAATACCACTTTACCCGACCCGGGGATCGATCCCGAGACCTCAGCGTCAGCCTTAGTCGTAACTCGTAACGCGTACGCATTACAACTGCGCCACCGAGAGGCAGTTCTATTCTATTCCATCTCTGATCTATTGTTTATAATATTAATATTACTAGCCCTGTATTATATACGTCCCACTGCTGGGCACGGGCCTCCTCTACTGAATGCGAGGGGTTAGGCCTTAGTCCACCACGCTGGCCTAATGCGGGTTGGCAGACTTTACATACCTTCGAAATTCTTATGAAGAACTTCTCAGGTATGCGGGTTTCCTCACGATGTTTCCTTCACCGTTAAAGCAAGTGATGATTAACAATTAATACACACATAACTTAGAAAAGTCAGAGGTGTATGCACTTGGGGCTGGTTTCGAACCTGCGACTTTCGTCTCGACAGTCCATACCACTCCCCGCTGAGCTATCACTGCTTCTTTTGTTTAGTTATGTATAAACTGTTTGTTATTGTTCAATAACGTGTGCCAGTTTATATCGAATATATTCCGTAAACATTAGACTATTTTATACTCGGACAGCATAATTGCAACGTCTCGGCCGCCCACCTTGTAATTTAGGCAAACATACCGGTACAATAGTTTATTTTAGAAAGCGCTTTGGCATACAGACAGTGCATTATCGTTTTGTATACTTCTTGCATTACTAATACTGGCACTCAACGAGTTTTACGAGACGAGTGCAATATTTTTTGTAAAATAAATTTCTTCCAACGATACAAATACGTGCAATAAAATAATCTTATATACTCGTACTTAGTTATCTTTTTTTGTTTGTGACGAAACGGCGAACGAAAGTAATACCAACTATTGATAATTTTGAGATCGAAAAGTAGGCCGTTTATTGGCTACTTTCATAATGGTAGCTGCTTTCATGGTGGTGACTGATTCGGTGGCGCAGTTGTAATGCGTACGCGTTACGATTGAGGCTAACGCTGAGGTCTTGGGTTCGATCAGATCGGGATCGGTACAGTGGTATTGGGTTTTTCTATTACGAAATGCTCAGTATCAGCCCGGAGTCTGGAATTTGTGCCCGATATGGCGATAGGCTCGCCCCCTATCACATCGTGGGACGGAGATCGCTCGGCGAAATGTGGGCGTACTAGTTACACCTCTGCCTACCCCTTCGGGGATTAAAGGCGTGAGTGCGTATTTCATAATGGTACCTTGTTCTTGAGAGCTGTAACTGGTCAACGTTTTTGTTTGAAAAAACCTGTCCATTTTGAAGCATCGATATATCGTTTCATAGCCTATAATTTGTTCATGTAAGTTATAACTCACGCCCAGGAGGCCAATTCTCGTAATTTTAAATGTTCAATTTATCATTCCGATCTAGTCTCAGCGTCAAGAAAGTTACAAATGGCATTCTCTTAAACCAACGTTGATTATTATTGGTTAACTGATACATTTCTTAAGAGCTAAAAACACTGATAACTAATTGGTATTGCCCACTTGAAACAACATGTTCTAAGACGAAAGTATAACAAGTACTTATTTAAATATTTTTTGCTGAAGCCTAACGAAATATTTTTTGTTGATAAGACACTTAACATTTCAAACTTCGATACAGATATCGTTTTACCAAAACATTGTATTTAAAATTTCACGCCTTTCTTCACATAAAGGGTAGGCAGGAGTGCAACTAGTACTGCACTGACCATTCGCTGAACTTATTTGTCCCATGATGTGATAGGGGGCGAACCTATCGCCACACCGGGCACATATAATTCTGAGTAACATAGGCTACTTTTTATCTCGGAAACGCCGTTCACGCGGGCGGAGCCGCGAGCAAAGGCTAGAGTTATTATATAATATTATATTTGCATGATGTATCGTGTTTATACCCATCCATATAAAACAGGGAACACGCCACACGACATCCAAACACGAAACAAACCAATGTTAATGGATCAAACAGTGTTTGTCTCGGCGCGGGTATCGAACCCACGGCATTTCGTATACAATCGACAACTCGCCTGCTGTTAACGGGCGTTCAATTTAATAACAACTTGTAAAACTTGTGCCAATGTGGTAGGCCCCTCGTATGCGAGGCCGGCTGGGTTGGTGCCACCGCTTTGTCAGTTTCTGCCGCCAAGCAACAGTGTTTAAGCACTGTTGTGTTCCGGTTTGAAGGACATTGACGCCAGTGAAAGTACTGGCGTTATGAGACCTAACACCTTATGTCTCGGGGTGACGAGCGCAGTCCAGTGTCATGCAGTGTTTTGTTATTTAAAGTTTTGTGTGGCGTTGCTTCTTTTTATGAGCAGGCGTGGAGCTTACCATCAGGCGAGCGACCTGCTCGTCTCGTTATTCAAACAAATCTCTCTATTAAAAAAAAAGTAACTGGCGCCGCCGCCGCTGCCAAAAGCTTGTCACGCTATCTCCTCCGAAACCGCTGTGGGTATGGGGTCGAGACCGATACCAATCGGTGCAGAATAATGTGGGGAAGAAAGTAAGATATGTCTCATATTCGTCGTACTTTAAGTTTTTTTTTTATTTTATGTTTTGTGAAAAAACATGGGCAACGCCCCATAAGTAATAAAAAAACTTACCTCATGCGTACTTCTCGGCTGTGAGAGCTGGTTCATTTTCCTGGCTATGTCCAACGGCGGTGTCACCGTGTCATCAACGAGCGATACCAACATGGTATCATTAGACAATACGCCGACAATTTGCGCCATCAATGTTTTCTCTAAAGCTAACATTTCCAACTGATTTGATGTTTTGGTCTCCACAGGTCTGTTCTCAAAACCCTGGTAAGGAAAATCAGAGCAATCTGTAAATTGTTCAATAACCAGCTGTGAGCTTATGGCCTAATACAAAGACTATTAATGTATATTACTAGACGGGCTGTTTAGAACTAAAATTGCGTGACTTAACGGGAGAATTTGACAGCTAAGGCCTAACCCGTCTTATTCAATGGAGGCAGCAGTGATAGATGTATAATACAAGGCTATATGCATACAGTATTAGTTATGATTTAAACTCATCAAGTATTCTATAGTGCCTCAATATGAGTAACCTATTGTTAGATAATGATATTAAATAGCAAGTATTGATAATATGACTCACCTTCAACCCACACTTGATTGCTTGGGCAGGCAGTTTTATCAAATCTGGAGTGATAGTTCTCAAGTCTGTCGCTTGAACTTCTTGTTCGTTGCCATAGTCAACGTAAGCCACTACGATTTTCTTCCCTTTCGTATCTCTTATTCTTGCTCGGTACCAGTTATCGTCGTCAGGGAAACGGGCGCAACATGCCGCGCCTACTGGCAACTCTCCTGGTGACGAAGTACTCTCACAATGAGCTTTAACAGCATCCATCACAGCATTTAAATCGTCAATCTTATCAGACAATTGGACGTAAAATTTTATACAGCTATCTACATATGAAACTAAGACAGATTGCTTTGCGCCCAGTGGCAGCATGTCCATCCATTTAAACTGTAATTTGTCCTTCATGTTCGCCATTAATAATTCCAAAACTTTTTTATTGTCCAGATACAGTTCACCATATTGGATCAACGGAGGGCCTTCTGGTGCCACTATTTTTAAAGTTAACACCTTCCCATTAACCAGTTGTTTAAAAGTCTCGTTCAGGTGAGGTCCCTTCTCTAATTTTTTCACTCCAGACAAGCAGAATCTCATAGCAAACACATTTGGTTTCACAAACTCTTCAGGTATGTCAAATATGTCATAATATGAAACCATTTCTGTGTCACCAAAATCAACAAAGAACAGTTTACATTGAGAGCCAGAGAGATTCATGACAATTGCTCGACAAATAATTCTATCGCCTGACATACGGCCCAAACATACAGTGCCAATCATCGGTGGTTCAGCAAGGCTGCTGTGTGGTCTCCTGTTAATGTCGTCCATCATGTCTTGCAATTTCTTAGCATCAGACACCAACTGGACAGCAAAGAGTTCAGGACCCTCCTCAGCGAAAGAGACAAACACTTTGTGCTGTGAGTTGACTTCAAGCAATCTGCTTTTGTAGGTGATGGATTTTTTTGGAGAACTGGGTTTGTTTGACACAGGGGATGTATTCACTGGTTTGTTGGCCACATTTGGAGTGGGTGGAGGTGTAGTAAGGCCACCACTTGTATTGGCACCATGCTGAGGATGTCTGGCAGGTGCTTTCAAGTTGACAGTGTTCCGAGATGCCTTATTTACTAACAGTCTTTGACTGATCATTGATGGTGGTGGTACACTACCATTAAATGGTACCGTAACATTTTGCTGTAAACGCATTGTTGATGCAGGATTAGATGGAAAGTTCTGGTTGATTAGAAACGGTACATGCTCTGTGTATGATGGTGCTTCAAGACTTGGTTGCCAGTTGGATGGTTTTTGGTTATCTCCAAATATTTGTAAGAGCAGTACTTCTTGCTTAGCTAAAGGTAGTGCTACTCCAAAGCGAACTGACACAAGATGTGATGATAAATCATTTCCTTTGAATTGAATTGAAATTAATGATAGTGTTCTAGTCTGAGCCTCAACAGTGGCAGGATACTCAGAATAACAAAGCAAGCTTTGCAGTTTTAATATAAGTGGCTCATCCCACCGGCCAGAAGGATTCATCAATCGGGATAAATAATAGTCATTGGCCTGCCCAGGTAATTGCAAGAACATAGGGTCATAGTTGTCCAAAAATCTTATTGTGCTTAATGAAATCAAATCTTTGTTACCAAAATCGATGAAATGCACCCCAACCAAGCCCGTCGCCAAATTATTCGTACCTATTACTTTCGCTCTGTAGTAAATCCCATCTTTGTATTTGGCGGCACAAATGATACCTTCGTGGATAGCTGCCGGTGGCACTGTTCCTATACCTTTCTCCAAGTTTTCACGGGCTGCTTCGAACAAACTCTCAACCACTAACGGAGCATGCTGGTCAAGCTGTCCACTTATCTTCAGGAAAGGACCGTCGCCGTCCACATGCGTTACGTACAGACGAAAAGATCTTGAAGTATCGGCTGGTAAAGTCATTGTCAAAATATTTTGACTGTAGTACACAACTTATCAAAGAAACTCTATTTTATCTCACATAACTTCTTTACGAAACTATACAATATTACGTCGGACTTTCGCTATGTAAGCTTAAAAAAAATAATCCGCTTTCTTTTCCGTTTACGTTTTCATCAAACATGGCGGCATACCGAAATTCGACGTTTCAACAGGGTTGTATTCAGACTCTCGGGAAATTATTGTCTATGTATATTAAAAAGATACTACTATGGCAAAAAATATACTACGTCTATTTCCCCGATAGTCGGCTGATTTAAATAAAAGCCAGTAGTCTAAATGTGGTTAGTGTAAATATACTCATAGATAGATTAAATCTATAACAACTATTATGTCAGCTAATTTTTCAATGGGAACCTTCATCGTATTTAGCTATGATGCGACGATGCATTGATATCGTAAGCTAAATTCACTTTGCTGAAGACTCTTTGGTAGTAGACATTTGCGTGTGGACAAAACAGTCGAGTGCAAACTTACTTATCTCATGAAATGCATTATTTCCACTCGTTACACCATCTGCTTAGATTTGACTCTGTATTACCATTTGTAAAATTATTCCTTATTGATCAGTAGGACATATAAGAGGCATTACATTTGTCCCGTACATGACAATATGATGTAAGTGCGGCTCAAAGTTTTACACCTACTAATTCAAATTGTATGTCACGTTACTCTGTTAATATTCCTATGGCGCGGGCTGCGTACGTGAAAGAGTGAGAACGAGCGAGCGACTTTCAAGCCGCCTAGTCTCCTTTGAACTGGGAACTTGTACTGGCTCAGTACAAAAATGAAGCTACTCCAGTAGTCTGTGAGCTACTCTTACAAATAATATCAATACGCACTCACGTCTGTAATCCCCGAAGGAGTAGGCAGAGCTGTAACCCTGAACACCCACATTTCGCAAAGCGTATCTTCATCCCATGATATTAGAGGGCGCGAGCCCATCGCCATACTGGGCACAATTCCAGATTACAACTGCGTCACCGAGACACTATACTCATACAAACTCATTTAAAAATCGTGTCCTACTCAACACTATTCCTTAGACTAAAGGTAAATAAAACAATGAAAGTTAAAAAAATCCGAAATAATCTAGAGATCAATTTATACTACTTTCGCGTAGTATCCTGGCATTAGGATTACTATAAACTAAATGTAATTAAATTAATGTATAAATAGACTACGAAATCCAACCCTGCGTTACAACTTACAATTTTTAGACCAGGAGCCCTACCATCATCTTTTAACTACCGACTCAGTTCCGATTCAATTCAATATAGGTCCTAAACTGGATCGGTTTTATTTCGTACCATGATGTCATTAGCTCATAATCGCATTTGACTCGGTTCTCAGTAGATGAGTGAATGAAATTTGTCTCTGGTCCATTTCTTACACAACAAATTAAAAAGAGATAACCATATACAACACTGCATAAGTGTGTCTCGCTTGCTCGAGACTTACTTCCTGCGTTCGAAAACCCTAGTTAACAGTTTTGCGGTAAGTTACGGTTTATTATTTTTATAGTTATTTAAGTTTAAAACTATTTAATTATACGTAAAACCTCGTCTTTGTTATTGCATTAATGTATAAAGATATGAAAAACTTAAATCGAACATATTATATGTGAAATTGTTTTAATATTTTGTATTATTAAACAACAAAATTATTTTGAATATCATCTTAAGAACGCACCTCTCCTTCTTGACAAAGGTGTCGGATAACGCGGGTGTTGTTTACGTTTTAAATTCTTGCAGTTTTGGTTGAATATTTAATTTGAAGTATTTAATAAGTTTGTGCTGTTTTTTAAATAATGGCGTAAGTATACGTGCTAATTCAAATGTATATTCCAACAAACTAGTTCATGAACAGTGAAATAAAATTCAAAACTACTTATTTACTTAATGTAAAAAATGAACAGTGTTTCAAGTGCCCTTTGTTTTATAGTGAGGTGTCGCGCCGAAGAGTTACGTATAATCAACTAGAGGCATTATGGGAAATTTTAGCCCAAAATAGATCATTGGCAACTGGCTATAATAAAAGTTCCCAAGCAAGGGAATTTTCTAAAAGAATGTGGCAGAATGTGGCTAGCTCCCTTAATTCCCATGGGGATGGAGCTGTTAAAGACTGGAGAGGATGGTGCAAAGTAAGTTTAATTGCGAAAAAACATTTTGTGTATTACATT
Organism: Mimas tiliae; assembly: GCA_905332985.1. NCBI lineage: Eukaryota > Metazoa > Arthropoda > Insecta > Lepidoptera > Sphingidae > Mimas > Mimas tiliae. The sequence goes on from HG995249.1 coordinate 4,381,820, forward strand.
TTAAACGTATGTATTAGTAATTACATACCTAGTTACAAATATTTTACTCAAAAAGCTTTAAAAAAACACACATCTACCTGCTCGACAAAATATTTTAAGTGGTTTGTTTTTTGCAAGCTTTTGCTTGTGGCACCGCTCTTGTGAATTTCTATTTCGGGCATAAAAAGTAGCCTATGTATGTGGTGTTTTTGTAACAAAAAGTTCCGTTGGTCTAGTGGTTTTGAGGAGAACCCAGGTTCGATTCCTAAGATCTCACTATGGGCATCATGGCCTCAACCACAATATCATTATGAAATTTATTTTTTTCGGAACTATCAGTCGTTTCGGAGCATAGGTTTGCAAAATTGTACAATAATTTTGCTTTATCACGCCATGTCGTGTTCATAATATAAATATTGTTTTTTCAAATGCCTTTTGTATGAAGTATTGAGGTTGTGTATCTATTTGTTTTAGTACTGGAATGACTATAAGTCAAATTTAAAAAAAAAGGCAGCAGCTACAAGAGCGTCAGCGCAGCAGACAGGAGGAGGGTCGTGTCAGGTCAAACCAATGACAGACATAGAAAAAAAATTTCTTCAAATATTAGGTGATGACTTTGGAATGGGGATGTCTGGTATAAGGGTGGAGCCATTTCAAGCAGTGAGTATTAGTGTCAATTCAGGCTAATGGATATAATTATTCAATAAAAACTGAAACTCGGATTTATTTCCTTTGAAATAATATTTAATTTTGCTTTTGTGATATAAAAATTACTGCATAAACGTGAGTTTCAATTGTTATTGAAATAGTCTCGTTGCCGCCATCCTAGTTCAGTGAGAGTGTATTACATTTCATTTTTTATTATTCTGAATGACGATACGAGCGGATCGTTCACGTGATGGTAAGCGTAACGCCTGTCTATAAACAGAAGCGACACTACACAGAACTTTAGGTTTCAAAGAAATGCGTACACTAGACTGTGCGTTACCCCGAGACATACTCGTAAGTTGTTAAGTTTCATAATGCCCAGTAATTACATACTGCTTGCCGCTTGTGGCAGAAATAGACAAAGCGGTGGTACCAACCCAGACGGCTTCTCGCATATGAGGGATTTACCACCTTCTAAACCTTATCATTGGATGGTTTAAATTACTCATAATATAGTCTGTGTATATTAATAGAAGTGAAGAACAAACTGACTTGACTGCCTCGGTGGCGCAGTTGTAATGCGTCGGTACGCGTTACGGCTGAAGCTGACGCTGAGGTCTCGAGTTCGATCCCCGGGTGGCGTAAAAGTGATATTGGGTTTTTCTATTACGAATTGCTCAGTAACAGCACGGAGTCTAGAATTGTGCCCGGTATGGTGATAGGCATGCCCCCTATCACATCATGGGACGGAGATACGCTCGGCGAAATGTGGGGTATTGGTTACACCTCTGCCTACCCCTTCGGGGATTACAGGCGTGAGTGCGTATAAGTAAACAAAGTAGGGAGTACAATAGGTAAATCCTGGATGCTTGTCCTTTCAGGGTATAATCACACTAATACAATTTCTCTCTAACAAAAAATATTATAATTTTGCAGGAGGAACAAGAATTGCACACAGAACCAAGGGAAGACAGCACACCCATGATTGAAGATGCAAATTCTGAGAGTATTTTAACTCTCTGTGCAGTTACAACTCCTTGTCGGGTTCCTGAAGTAAGTGCGGAATCAGCACAGCCTGGGCCGTCATCAAGGCAGACACCTCCTCCAGTTACACCACCGCCTTTAGGAAACACAACTCCTCAAACCCAGCGCACTCCTAGACGTACCCCTCGGTCTAGCATCCGGCGTCGAAGACGTGAACCGACTCTCACACAAGAGGCTGTTCGCCGAACTATTGTCCGGTTCACTGAAAGAAGATTAGAGATTGAGGAGGCGAAGCAACGGTCCTTAGATATTTTAGTGAAAGAAATGAGGGAAATAAAAGATTTTTTTAAATCGAGGTAAAATATTTAATATGTATAAATAGTAATTCGTACCTATAGGCTAAGAAAACTATTTATTTATATAATCAATAAAATATTATTTTTAGGTTTGGCGAACATCCCACAACCGGCGAATGAGGTTGCTCCTGGTACCCACACCACGCTGAAGTGCTGCGTTGTTACTGCTGGCACTTGCAGTGTCCAACTCTGTCACAAGCACCTGAATTTGAGATTCTTGAATCACTTCTGAATTACTAGACTCAGGCACTGGAATGTTGGCTTTATTACAAATATTGTGTAAAATTACACAAGCATTTATAATAGAGCCAGCGACTCTTGGTGTGTAGTGTAATATTCGATGCACTAGAAGACAACGGAACCGTGCTTTAAGAAGCCCAATTGTTCTCTCAATTGTGTTTCTCGTTCTAATATGTACTTCATTGTAATAACTTTCTGGTGTGTCAGCTACTGTATTATTAATGGGTGTCATCATGTAATTTCTTAATGGATATCCAGAGTCCCCTGGAAAAAAGTGTTAATACTTTAAATAACCCTGTATTTCATTTAATACATTCCATTGTTAACTAAAAGATAAAGATTATAAAACCTTTATGCATCGATTTTGATAATTCTTTCATTTAAAAATACTAAAATATAAAATAATAAAATATAAGTTTAGTTTTACTTTTACGTTTTTAGTGTTTCTTAGTTGGTATTTTTATAAGCTCTTGTTTCATTATGTATAGGTATTGGTTGTAAGTTACAGCAGTGATAACTCAGCGGAGAGTGGTACGAACTGTTGAGGAAAGGTCGCAGGTTCGAAACCCGCCCCAAGAGCATACACATCTGACTTTTCTAAGTTGTGTAATAAAAATAATACTAGCCCTGTATTATACATGCCCCACTGGTGGGCAAGGGCATCCTCTACTAAATGAGAGGCGTTAGGTCTAAGTCCACCATGCTGGCCACGCTCAGTAGACAAGGCCCATGTCCAGCAGTGGCACATATATAATATAGAGCTATTATTATTCATTATAAAGGAAAACAAATAAAATAAATTATTTAACTGTTCGTAGAGGCTATTGGCATAATCTATTCAAAATTATTGTAATGTTAAATATTAAGATTGTTTTATTCAATGTATGTTGTATGGTCTTATATGAAAAATTCACTTTTTTAATCTATGAATTAATCTACAATATAAATATACACATTAGAACATTTCAGCAGTATCGATTTTTTTATTACTTACCTAGTAACCATACAGGTTCATTAAGATTTTCTAAACAATTTTTTAATGGATGATCATTCCAGATAAATGAATCGTGTGTAGCACCACCATAACTTGCACACTAATTATTTGCATATCTGCATCACAAATCTGAAAGCAGTTAGAATATATGGTTTATTTATTGCCAATGACCACAAAATACTAACAATGATATAGAATTTAGGAACACACCAATTGAACATTCAAGGAATGGTAATGTTTTCTACAGTAATATCTTTCTTCATTTTTCACTGGTCTAATAATACCTATTTGGGTGCAGTCGATGCATCCCAATACACCAGGAAATTTAAACTTCTCATAAAACCTGAAAGAATATATTTTTTTAAACCTATATTTATTGAACACAAGCAAAATAAACTTTCAACTTGGAACATTACTTCATAAGAATATAATAAACTAACCTTGCTCTAACTTTATTCCTTTCTTCAACAGTTTTAGGAAAACTAATGTATTTTTTCCTCATGTATGTGGAGTCAATACATGCCGTCACTTCTGAAATAACTGAAGATACAGTCTGTTGAGCCATGGAATGAGCACTAATATCACCAATAGGTCTTTGATATGACCCAGTACCATAAAATGACAATGCAGTTAAAACCTGAAAAAAATACCTTAATTTATGTACCATGTTACAAAGTTTCGCTAAAAGTGGCATGAAAGTTTTATGCTACTTATTGGCCAGGACTCAGGGTTCCGTGAGATTTCACGGAATAAAAGTGGTCTATGTTGTTATAGCGATAGCTCAGTGGAGAGTAGTACGAACTGTCGAGACGAAAGTCGCAGGTTCGAAACCAGTCCTAAGAGCACACACCTCTAAGTTTTCTAACTTGTTTGTGTATTAATTGTTATTTATCGCTTGCGTTAACGTTGAAGGAAACATTGTGAAGAAACCTGCATACCTGAGAAGTTCTTCATAAAAATTTCGAAGGCAGGTTAAGTCTACAAACCCGCATTAGGCCAGCATGGTGGACTAAGGCCTGACCCTTCTCATTTAGTAGAGGAGGCCCGTGCCCAGCTGTGGGACATGTATAGTGGGCTAGTAAAAAAATGTCATTGACATATAATTTATCTAGCTACTATTAGTGAAATAATTTATAAAATTGGTTTCGGAGATTACTTCCTGTATACAAACTCAGATATTTTGAATACCACTTTATAATATCAGTGTAGGTACTTAGATAATGAATTTATTTAATTTGCTTTAAGTGTGTAATGCAAATCTTCTGCAATTACAAATCAAATGACCTAATGATTGTACTTACTTTTGTCTCTACAGATAAATCTGTAGATTTTCTGGGCTTTCTAAATAATGGTCTTATTTCATTACATAAGTCCATTACTAATTGTTTGGAAAGTCGATATCGTTTTATGAATTCTACTTCTTCTGTATCGAAAGGATCTGTCTGCTCACGTATAAGACGTCGTCTTCGTCGTCTTGACGCTTTTAATTCAGAATCGGTTTCTAGTAATTCTAACAATAATAATTCGTCCGACATCTAAAATCAAAGTAATTTATCACTTTTTTATACGAAAACACATTACATTAGTAGAAATTAAAGTATAAACGAATGTTGAAATTACCTTTACACAGGAGGTCACAAGTCACAAATCCAAAACTACGATACAAAGTTCGAATATTAACAAATGATGCATTTAACAACTAATGCGTTCAATGTTTCTGTGTTCTCACGTAAATAAATGCAAAACTTGTCTTGTAATTTTTTACACGATCATAATTTGGAGTATTTTCACCCGGACCCCAAGTCACAAGTGGCCACTTATGTGCGCAAAGGATTTCTGCAGCAACACAACTAGTTTTTTTTCCCATATTTAGTGATTTGATATGTTTTATCAACAAACTCGATCAATTTCAGCTACTAAAATAGTAACTTGTTTTGAACCGCTAATTTTGACAGATATGCGATTCAGTTTTGGACGTATTGGTAGATGATGGTACGGCTAAGAATGAATGGAAATAGATTCCGATTCAAAATCGGTCTTGATTAGGCAGTGACGTATATTGGTCGTGTTTAACGACATCGTGTACGAAATAGCGAACCAGTTCAGTTTAGGTTCAGTATTGAGTCGGAATAAGAGATGATGGTAGGGCTCCTGTGTCGATCACGATCGATTGAGTCATTTTGATTCGATCACAGCCCATACAAGTATGATCGGGTTATCAATTTGTAAAAGATTCGTTCTGCCTGATCGTGATTCTGTCCGGAGATCGTAATATATGTTTCATGGATCTCGCTCTCGCTAACCGCTTCACTTCGGCCCGCCGATTCACGCCGATCGATCGATGGAATAGTAAATCAATCATTTGAATTTTAGTTGTGCAGTGATCGGCTTTTGAAACGCGCCTGAGATTCATGGTTTAGGTATCTACATTAGGGTGATGAAATTAAAATATGTATTGAATCCATAAAATGTTATATGATCCATATAATGTAGGTGGCACTATATTTGAGTTCTAGGTTTAACTAATTCCAGTAGGTATAGTAAAAACGCCGGAATGCACGGAAATTGCTCCTAGTCTCTCAATTTGTATCAATAAACACACAGTTATCGTAAGAGAATAACGTATGTCACAACTTACAACCAAATGACCCCTTATCGAAATGATCGAATCTTTTGACTCGATGTCGATTTCGATTGTCGTGATCGACCGACACAGCTCAACTTACAATAGACGTTAAATTATTGTGAAGACTGAATACTGTTGAGTGCTGAAGAGTCTTTAAAATATTCGTGTTGTTTATGACAAAAGTGATTACAGATGGACTAGTACGGACGAACAAAGTTGCTGAGTAGCTAACTTATCACATATAAACTCTATTCCCATGGTAGAGTAAAATCCTGTACTCTATTTCAGTGGTCCACAAACCGCGGCTCACGAGTCTCTTGCAGTTCGAATCGAGATTACGGAATTTTATATAAAATGTGACTTAAACAAAAGAGTGTCTCAGAGAGTAAGTCAGGCAAGCAGAGAATGAATCAGGCCATGTGTGGCCGGTAGCCAAATCGACATGTTGGTTCAAGGTGTATAAGTGGTTCTACTTATAATAAAAATGTGAACGTTTGGATGTTTAAAATTTGTGAATAATGCAAAATATGATGGTGTCGACGAGAACTAAGTCAGAATTCAGGTCACAGACAAACCTGTGTCGATGTGATGTGCGACGTGGGATTCGAACCTCGTATAAAACTGAACAAAAAAACTATATTTTTTGACAATAATACAAGTGAACCCACTGATGCCAGATTGGGGGATGCCCCGCAGATTTGGGGGGTGAGTGATATATATGATCCGATTTACAGGATAATAAATTAATTAATTTAATTTACTGTAATGTACTAAATGATTAATGTTATGACTGCCTTGGTGTCGTAGTTGTAACTTGTAATGCGTACGCGTTACGACTGAGCTGACGCGGACGCTGAGATCTCAGGTTCGATCCATGGGTCGGTTAAAAATCACAGTTAAAAGTGATATTGGGTTTATAGATTATGAAAGTTCAGTAAGCAGTATTAACTTTTGGTGGTTTTTCAAAGTGGATATTCGGGGGAATCTACGTACAACTCGGGGGGAAACGTAGACGGTCATCTGCTCTTTGGTCACCTCCTGGCATTCCTCCTGGCAACAGTGAGTGGAACTTGTCATTTGTCAATTGTCATCAATCATTTGTCAAATCAAGTTTGCATTTTGCAGTCAATAAATTGTCGACTGGTGTTGAGAAAGTCTCACCAAGGAAATTCTTATCAGTTTCTTTTATTCTGTAGAATATTTGATATATCTTTGGTGTGAATTAATATGAGTTTTATATTAAGAACATCAATATGATTGAAACGTGTTCCAAAAGATGTATGCTTCTTGGTACAGTTCTATTGGGAGCGTAAGTGTGCAAAAACATTAATAAATTCCAGTTCTTTTAAGTATCCAATAAATGATTAAACTTGATGATGACATTATTACAGGTTAAGTCTTCTAGTACTCATTCTAGAGTCACATTTGGCTGAAACACTATCAAGCAGTCACAGGATGAAAAACAAAACATTCCCGACAGAAAATAATTCTACGTGTTGGAAGTACCAACCTTACAAAATTATTAGCGAGTGCCATCCTTGCTCAGGTAGTTACAGGTACCTGCACGAGATGTGATGGTTCATTTGTACATTCTTTTGCCAATTACTTTTTGGGCCACCTGTGGAATCATATTACTGGTATGGATCTGGCTCTGGCATTTGCGATCAACTCTTGTGGTTTCCATAAAACATTACCAAACCACCTTAGATGACATTTTAAAAATTAAATCTATAAGTTTGAAACTGATCATGTCACAAACTGCAGTAGTATTTAGTTAATAAAAAGAATACACAGCTTAAATTATAGGAATGCTGATAAGGGCTATTAAAAATGTGTCTATGTTACAATTATTTTATACAACATTGTTAATGTATTTTGATAAATTAACATAATGAGGAATGATTGCCTGGAGCATTACAGGTTCAAATATTAGACACATACTTGTTGATTTGTTTTATTTGTAAATACTAATACAATTATAGGCATGTTACTTAATATTTCATAAACCTCATTAAGTATTTTTTCAATTTGGTTTCAGATTTTGAGATTAAAAGTAAGAGTATAGGAGTGTGCATCCACACAAGCTTTAAGGAGATCTTAAAATGTGAAAATGGAGAAACAGTTACCAGAAGGTACCTAAATTATATTTTTTTAGTTAAAATTATTACATTGCATTGATAGTTGCCTGGAACCAATAGCATTTTGTTTAGGAATTAATTATTAATATGAACTAAAAAACCTACTTGTTACCTAATAAAATAAAATGTAAACATTGGATCACTCAAGTCACTTACATATTGAGTATTATTGTTCATAAAAGGTGTAATGAGACTGCTTCTGAAGCAGAAACAGTAATAAAACACTACCTTTACATAAACTAAAAACTCATTTTTTTGCTGTCTATTTGGAAATGTAAGCCCGGAATGTAAAGCATACTATTGTTAAACACGGAGTCAATAACCCGCGCGTCAATTACTCGGTAGGTACATCGCGCTGCGCCGCACCGCACAGTAACAGTTGATTCCAGTGTCCACATCAGCAGATTTTTTTTTTGGCTGTTCATTATGTTAGAGAAATGCGATTTTAATTATAATAAGAGTAAAACTTCATTGTATTTAATTTATTGGTCTAAATAAGACTGCATGTGGAAAAAAAATAGACTGTTTTTTTTGTGGTATTGTGTCTGTAATCACCAGCACTACCACTTGTCTTCAATATTAGAAAGTTTTCCATTACACACGGTATAGCAAGCCAGGAAACAAATAATGGCATGGTGAATTATGATTTCGAATACTGACATTTCATGTATCATCACCACCTCACACCAACATCTGTTTGCCTGGCATGTCATGGGTTAACTTGATAAACTTTATTTTTTTCAGCTGTGATCGAGTAGCATATTTAGATGAAAGAGCCTATTGGAAATTCACAATATGGTCCTTTGTGATTGGATTGTCATCTTCCCTTGCTGTCATGCTGAGGCTAAGGGTACTTAACTATAAAGCCAAAAGGAGAGCCAGACAAGTGCTAAGTAATGGATCAATATAAAATGTAGTCATCAGCTCATATGTATATTAAGTTCTAATTGCCTATGATGTGTACCTGTCATTGGGTATAGGAAACTATAGGACAACGGCTGACATGTCACTGTTACACAATCGAAATTTACAAGTTCATTCACAAATGTCAAAACATACAAATGAACTGAACTATCTATAATACTTTTGTCAGTGGAGGATGTGAAGAGGATTCAACACTAGCTTCTTTACATCACAGTATTTCTCATTTTATTGATTTGATATTTTTGAAATATTTTTTCATTAGGCAAAGAGACTATGAAACGAAACTATCACCTACTTCCCCTCACCTTGTCACTGCTTTGTTATGATACAATTTTCTGACTAATCTAGTCTTGGATTTCAATAATGGTCATTCCCAATATTCTGTCTATCGACAGATTTGCTTACCGTCAGTAAAAATTTGACAACATTTTGTATGGAAGATCTGTCAAAACACTATTGGCAGTAAGCAAATCTGTCGATAGATAGAATATAGGGAACAGCCATTAATGAATTCTAATGGGTATTTTTAGTGTATTTTTTAAAAAAAAACAACAGAATAAGTTGTTTATTTACCACATTTTGCAGTAATATTATCAGTATTTTAACTGTAACACATTTTATTAAGTTTTGGAAGTTGAGAAAGTCTGAAAAGTAAAATGGTAAAGATTAAGTAAATACTTATGTACCTTAATTGCAAATTGTTCCCAAGGCAATTATTTATTAAAATATTAGATATTTGCCAACATACCAATAAACATTTAGAAATTATTTACGAATGGTTTTAATGTTGAAACAGTATTTTCAACAATTCACCTATAACTTTGACATTTACACTGTTCCCAAGTAACCTGTAACACTGTTTTTTTGATATATTTTCTGGAAATGTATATGTGTTAGGGAATGACATCAATGTCAACACTTCTCTTGGTGTGAAGAACCTCATTTTTAATTCTTTTAATGTGTTGACAAACTCGTCACTACCAACATCAAAACTGTTAGCTTTTTTAAAACATGATTCTAATGTTTCTGATGTTGCGTCAGTGTATACAGAGCCCGTTCCTTCTACATAATGTGAATAGGCTTTTGTAAAACAACAAGATCGTTTAGAGTCTCTGTAGCATATGTCAAATAAGTTAGCTTTCTTCAGCATCTTGTCTGGTATTAAATACTTTTCATCAGCATTTTTTTCAATAATTGTATCTAAGCTATATGGAGTGTCATAAGTGTTTGGAAGAGCTGTCACCTGCAAATAGAATGAAGATATAATAATAGCTTTCTAGGCTTTTTATTCAGTAACAGTAAACAGGGTGTATAGGAATGCAGGACTCAAGGAACAAAATGGTTTAGCTTTATTTAAAAATAATAACTGACTTCACTGTTACATAATTATTATGTTGCAGAGCCACACTGTAGACAGTTTTGTCTACATCATGATTGGGCCAGATTGACTGGGTTACCACTATCTTACAGAAAACCTGCATTAATTAACATCTATCATGTTTCATATAGCGAGTGAGATATCCATAAACACGAGTCCCTCTGCCCTTTCCAATCTTTTAATTATCTCTTCCTTTTAAGTTCAGCAATCCAGCATCCATGACTCTTCTGATATTCTAATGGCCGTTCCCTATATTCTATATAAAGATATATTTGCTTTCCATCAATAGTATTTTGACAGAACTTCCAATGTGTCAACATTTTACTACCAGCATGGACATCTGCCGATAGACAGAATATTAGGAACGGCTATAAGTGTATATATGGGAAGTAGATATCACTTACCATCAGGAGAACCACTTGTTAGTTTACCAGCCTATGCAAAAAAATAACAAAAACTTCTACATTTTGGACAATTACTTTTGAGAGTTATAAGTTTTGCTAATAGACCCTGTTTTATTGTGTAATAAATAACAATCAATTGATAATGTTATACATTATATTATTATGTAGGAAAGGACATTTTCGGTCTAATATAAAAATAATATGTAGTAAAATTGTAACATCAAGAATTTTATTTGGAATTCATGCAAGCATGATAAATTGGTTATGAAAGTGAAGTAGGTAGATAATTGGCTATACTTACAATATCAGGATTTCTTTTAAAGCTCCAGTTTTTATTTTTTGTACTAATGCAATAATATCTTAGTCTGGAATTAGGTACACCAACAGAGGATGGAGACAATAGAAATTCTTGATAAATAAAGCCACACTCCTTTAATTTTTCAATAAATAAATTTCTGACAGTGGAACACTCAAATCCTTTTACATTTTCCATGAGAATATATTCTATGTTTTCTAATTGGTCCAAAATATTTATAAGATATAAAAACGAATCAGTCCTGGTGTCATTTTTATCCAAATACTTTCCGTTCCGTGTGAAAGGTTGGCATGGTGGCGACATCAATATGGTATTGACACCTAGTTTTTTAATTTCTTTCGGTGTTAGTGCTTGTATGTTGCGATTCAATAAATTTGTGTTTGGAAAATTGTATTGGTACACTTCGTTTGCAACTGTGTTAATATCCACTGCAGCAGCTATTTTACCTGGCATGCCCGTTTCTAAAAATGTACTTTAAAGTTTCAAACAGCTGTTATAGTAATTCATGATTATTATAGAAAGTTCCAACATACCGTTCCATGCACAATGCATACCTCCTATGCCGCTGTAAAGTTCTAAAATACTGTAGTTCATTTTGCTGTAAAAAATAACCGACTCTACGATTTACGAATACTGAGAATAGCTGAAATAATAAAATACATAAAAACTTTCTACATAATATGGATTATGGTGGAGTATGGACGATATGGACCATATATTAATGGACCATATCTACTAATATTAATCTGTGGACCATATGGACTGCTGACAGTGACGTAAGCGTGACATATGTTGACATTGAGTGAAATTCTTGACACAGAATCAGGGTCTCCAGATTGAGTTTTTGAAATTCCCCCATAGCAGAAGAAGAATTTCCCCAAAATTTTGGCAACTTTTCCCCATATATATATGTTTTTCATTTTATTGACAAAAAGGGCTTTGTCGCTGAGCGACCACATCGCCCATTAAAATTTATATACCTATATATCTTACTACCTCACCTTCCCTACATTCCTTAAAAATAATTTAAAATTGGCAACTTTAAGAGGTGGAATGATGTTTAATATGGATCGTAAAATCAAAGTATAGTAAACCGTTTGGCGGTGTTGCCAATCCGTACCACTCGCGGCCGTCTTCCGTCGCGTTTCCGCGAATAGCGCGTATTGCCGTCTCGCTCCGACTCGTTAAATGTCCCGCTCGACGGTGCGTTGTTGCCAAACCATCGTCCACAGCGTCGCGGCGAGTCGCATGCGCCGCGCCCGCCAGTACTGTGGGAATTGTCGTCCGGATCACTCGCGTGTAGTGACTAGGTAGTACGTGGGCCTAGCAGCCCGAACCAACGAACTTTTAGACATAAGATTATCTAGATTGTGATTGTGCTTAATGTTTAATATAAACTGTCCATGAGAGTTTCTTGTGTTTTAATAATATGAGTACACACCTCATATATGGCGCCCAACTTTAAAAATGGCTGCCCGCGTGCCGCGTATTTTCATGTCAGTATACCTAGTGTAGTGTATTTGTAAAGCAAATAGTGATATTCTCGTGTCGGAGAAACACGAAGTCGGAGTCGCCAGCGTCAGGACGAGTACGTTGCCAGTCCGGACACGTTTACCCCTTCCGCCCAGACCGCGCCTCCCTCAACACACGACGATCCCGTTCATGGTGCTCCCACCAACCCCGGCCCCAGCGACGATCCGACACCGCAGCGCCCACGCCGCGTGCCCGACATCGCTGGCCAAGCAGTTACGTCGACTCCAATTATCCCAGAAGCGACGTTTAGTCAAGACAATGTGACGGCCATTATATCCGCACTGCAAAGATCGCAATCAGAAGCCCTCCGCGACATAATGGAATCAGTGATGCGAAGTTCAGCACCTCCAATCACCAACGACTCGACCTTAGCTCGCTGTAAATCTACTTTCAGCGGCTCGACGACAGAGTCGGTGACAACGTTTATAGATAGTGTCGAAAGCTACATCGATTGTTGCAAAGTGTCAGACGCGAATGTAGTCAAAGGCCTCTCAATGCTGCTTACAAAGGATGCCGCAACTTGGTGGCAAGGAATTAAGGGCCAGATTACCGCCTGGTCGGAGGCGAAGAAATATTTGATTAGCGCCTTTGGAGACCGCCGACCGCCGCATAGGATCTATATCGATATTTTTAACAATCCACATCGTGACGAAAATACCGATTTATTCGTATCAAAAATTAGATCATTATTTGCGAAACTACCGAAGGACGATTTATCAGAAAATGCCAAGTTAGATATGACTTACGGCCTTCTAAATAACAAAATAAAGAAAAGACTTCGAAGGGAAGAGTTTTCATCATTCGACCAGATGTTGAAACTAGCAAGAAGCATAGAAGATGTTCGTCGAGAAGCGCAGGGTACCGCGCAAAGCGATCACGCCACGCGGACACCCGCGCAAAGCGATCACGCCACGCGGACACCCGCGCAAAGCGATCACGCCACGCGCAACCCCGCGCCGCCGCTGCTGCGTGTTGCCACGCGCCCCCCGGCCACCGCGCCGCGCGCATGCGCCGCTGCGCTGCCGCACCGAGCCGCGCAACCGACACCGGTCTCCACAACGCCACCAGCCGCCACTTCGGGCTCCGGTGATGCCAGGAAGCATCGTCCTCAGTGTACATACTGTCGGCGATACAACCATACAAGGGACCAATGTCGTAAGTTGGCAAGTAAAGGTGAGTCCAGCTTGACTAACTTTTCCGCGCAGGTGTGTGATAATGGTGAAATAAATAAAGAAAGCTTCTATAGTGTCGAATTTCCGCGTTCGCATAAAAATGCAAGTTCGCTAAAGTGTTTAAAAGGTGGTGGTTCGTCAAATAAACATTTGAACGCTAGTGGCACTAACATAAATACTGCGCATATTGCTAATTTAAATGATAATGACCATTCTATGTGTTCACATTTGCCTGTTGTGAATGTTGCATGTAATAATTTACAAAATTATTGCTTTAACCGCCGCAATCACGTTTTTGAATGCCCGTTTATGGATGCACGTTTGCTAGAATCAAACCCGCAATCGGCGAAGTGTCAATCGAACATTGCTTCCAACATTCAAAACAGTGCTTTATGTTACCAACATTGGGTTCCGCATAAAACTAAGTGTGCATTTACTCGTTCAGGAAAAACTTGTAATTCGGATTTTGTATGTAATGATAAATCAGAACATTTTTGTTCCCACAGAATCAATGATGTCACATGTAATAATACAAATTATAGTCTAAGAGACAGACATGTTTTTCGTCGTACTAAATATAGTAAGAGAGCTAGTTCATTAGATAAATCACTTCAATGTGTAAATTATAGTTCGAAATTTGTAAATTATAATGACCCAATAGAAAAAGTATGTAAATCAAAAATTAAAAATTTTCGGAATTTGATAACGAGTAAAAATGTTATAAATAATTTTAAAAGTAATGAAAATTGTAATGACTGTATATGTAGCGGAGATATTGTAACGTCGGAAGACAGTCGTGAGAGGCCCATTGCATGTCGCGAAGTACGTCCGATTTTCAAAATCGAGATTTTAGGTGTTAATGGCACAGCTTTAATAGACACAGCCGCGAAACATTGTATTGCTGGTCACACACTGTATGCTCTCCTTCTACGAAAAGGTCAACCCCTCGTTTCCTCAACGCGCCAGATAAAGCTTGCTGACGGTGTTGTACGGGATATGGAAGTTCTTACTACTACTTTGGCGGTAAGTTTAGACCATAAAGTCATTAAGATACCATTTTTGATTTTCCCCGATTCCGACAATAATGAAACACTACTAGGCATCGATTTCATTACGGCTGCAGGAGTAGTAATCGATTTCAAAAAAGAAGTCTGGTATTTTAGTAATAATAATAACATTAAACATAATCTGCTTTTTGAACCTACTTCAAGGCAAATAAACTGCTCTACTACGAATGTTCTTTGTGATGATGAAGGTTCCAAACTTAATCCAGCTGAGCGTAGTGCACTCGCTGAAGTCCTTATCAGACACGCGAATATTTTTGAAGCAGGGGGAGGTCCAACTTCATATGCTGAGCACCGCATCGACACAGGTAATCATCCACCTATAGCAGTGCCGCCGTACCGGCTTACTCCAGCGAAAAAGGAGTTGATGAAGCAGGAAATAAACAAAATGTTAGATGATGACATCATCGAAGAGTGTGAATCACCTTGGTGTGCCCCGGCACTGATGGTGCCGAAGTCGGATGGTACAATTCGGTTCTGCGTGGATTACAGACGCCTTAACGCAGTCACCAAGTCTGACAAGTACCCGATGCCACGTATCGATGAGCTCTTACAGTCATCAAAGAGGAATTGTTATATGAGTACTTTAGACCTTCGTTCTTCGTACTGGCAAGTAAATATCAGGGAGTCTGATAAAGACAAAACCGCCTTCATATCTCCTCTCGGCACCTACCGTTTCAAGAAGATGCCGTTCGGCCTTAAAAATGCGCCGGCGACCTTTCAACGTTTAATTGACCGACTCCGTTCCTGCGCAGCTCTGAAAGAGGTAACCATTCTAGCGTATCTAGATGATATCTTGGTAATCTCTGAGGGTTTCCAGCAACACCTGGAAGACCTGGAATTGGTGTTGAGACGTCTGGAAGAGTTTAACCTTCATGTAAATCGGCAAAAGTGTGCTTTTGCGAGAGAGAGCGTAAGATACCTTGGGCACATCATTACCCAAGATGGTATTTCCACCGACCCTCAAAAGGTAAGTGCAGTTTTAGATATGAAGGAACCCGTCAATTTAAAACACTTGCGAACTTTTCTTCAAACGTGCTCATGGTTCAGGAAATTCATTCCTAATTTCTCTAAAGTCTCCGAGCCTTTAACACGTTTGACTAGAAAGAAACAAATTTGGACCTGGGACTTGGAACAATCCCAAGCCTTCAGTGAGCTAAAACGGTTGCTCACCTCCGCACCGATACTGGTTCAACCTGATTTTAACAGCCCTTTCATCCTACTTACAGACGCAAGTAACTTCGCCTTAGGTGCAGTCTTACTACAGGGAGAAGATAAACAGGAAAGACCCATCGAATATGCCAGTCGACTCCTAAACAATGCGGAGCGCAACTACTCGACTACAGAACGGGAGGCGCTTGCCGTTGTCTGGGCAGTCGAACGCTTTCGGTCATATCTCGACGGCCAACCAGTAATCATCGGAAGTGATCATCAACCACTTCGTTGGTTACTATCTTTAAAATCGCCAACAGGTAGGTTAGTCCGTTGGGCCTTAAAAATCCAGTCCTTCGATATCAAGTTCGAGTACACTCCGAGAAAAGCCAACGTCGTAGCAGATACACTCAGCAGACCAATCTGTTCCAGCGAAAATAGCAACGATTGTGGTATTTGCTCCACTATTTGTAATTTACCGACGAAGCCGCCTAGTCAGATAAGACAAGAGCAACTGGCCGATCCTGAGCTGATGAAGATCATTAATGAACTTGAAGGTGCTGATGAGGTCAGTTCACAAAGATGGTATGAACGTGGATACCTCATGTTTCAAGGCGCTTTGTATAGGTACAACCCAGATTCAGACAGTGAGTCGCCTCAGCTCGTCATTCCAGCTGATCAGGTGGAAAATATTCTCAAAGAATTGCACGACTCTCCATTAGCAGGCCACCCCGGAATCGACCGAACGTACCAAAAGGTAGCTCAATTATATTATTTTACAGGAATGAGGCGAATAATAGCCGATTATGTTGGAGGCTGCATTCACTGCCAACGCTATAAAGCATCAAATGCCAAACCGCCTGGTCTTTTGCAAACTCCGGTTATGAATCAACGGAACGAAGTGCTTGCTATAGACCTTTTCGGGCCCTTACCAGAAGGAGACCAGGGGGAGCGTTGGGTTTTTCTCATAGAAGACACACGCGCTGGGTAGAATTGTTCGCCCTCAGAGACGCTACAGCTGAAGCGTGTGCTCATGTCCTAATCGAAGAATACTTCTTACGATTTGGTTTGCCTCGTCGAATAATATCCGACAACGGAGTGCAGTTCGTTTCTGCAGTTATGCGCCAATGCATGTCCGTCCTAGGAGTGAAGCATAACTTCGTGCCTCTCTATCACCCCCAGGCAAACCCGGCAGAACGCAAAAATCGAGATTTGAAGGCAATGTTAGCATATCTAGTGGAAGAAGATCACACATCCTGGCCAAAGAAGTTGCCGCTTACCCGCTTTGCCCTAAATAGTTCCCAATGCCGAACAACAGGTAAGTCACCGGCATATTTGACCTTTGCTAGAGAAATGAGATCCCCCACTGAAGTGACACATGACCTTCGTACCATCCTCGACAAAGAAAATTTTGTCCCACAAATAACACCCTATCTCAGGAAGTTCGTCAACTCACTTTCGGCTATCCGTGAGCGTGTTGAAATACAACAGGACAAGTCGAAAGAGTATGCCGATCTATCTCGCCGACCTGCAGCAATGTTTCAGGTAGGTGATTTGGTACTACTCAAATCCCATGTGCTCAGCAGCGCCACGAAAAATGTAACTGCAAAATTTGCGCCAAAGCGTGATGGGCCATACCAAATTTTAAAGAAAATAAGTCCAACAACGTATATGTTGTCACATGTGGACCAGCCTAATAAAATCCTTGGTAAATATCACAACCAGGATCTTTCTATCTACAGGAGTAAAGACGACCGCTCTCCGCCTAATCCCGTCATCCCGAAAAGGATGCGAGGACGCCCTGCTACTAAAGGAAAAGTCCTAGTCCAGGAGCGAGGACGTTCCCCTGAACTAGAGGGGGAGTATATAGTAAACCGTTTGGCGGTGTTGCCAATCCGTACCACTCGCGGCCGTCTTCCGTCGCGTTTCCGCGAATAGCGCGTATTGCCGTCTCGCTCCGACTCGTTAAATGTCCCGCTCGACGGTGCGTTGTTGCCAAACCATCGTCCACAGCGTCGCGGCGAGTCGCATGCGCCGCGCCCGCCAGTACTGTGGGAATTGTCGTCCGGATCACTCGCGTGTAGTGACTAGATAGTACGTGGGCCTAGCAGCCCGAACCAACGAACTTTTAGACATAAGATTATCTAGATTGTGATTGTGCTTAATGTTTAATATAAACTGTCCATGAGAGTTTCTTGTGTTTTAATAATATGAGTACACACCTCATAAAAGTATATAAACTAAACATATTTAGTTGTAAATAAAACCAATCAAATATCTGTATTCTGATTAGCTCATTTTCGCAATCTAAGAGTGTCAAACTAAGATAATTTATTGAAAATAGCCATTAGTACTCTGTGGGCCCGTGTCACAGAAAACAATGCAGAAAACCAACGTAACTGTAGGGATGTTAAAATAAATTGATGTATTTACTGTGACATATCATTAAAGACTATTTCGATGTACTCGTATTGAATATTTTATCAAGTATCGAATTTAGAACATATGTGATATTTTAAAAATAGGATGCCTTGCAAAGTCGTCAATCTTTAAATTAAATATTTCGGAAATTCAATATTATCTCTCGATTTAATGAGATCGATATCAATACTTTTTTATCCTAGGTTTTGAGAAAATCGACGTACATCACAATGCACACTGCCAATTATGCAGAACTGTTGACATATTATTGTTTGTACATTACGCTTTACTTTTGATTATTCTCCCTCTACGGTACATTATGATGTACGTTGCCAGGTTGACAATGAAATACATTTTTAGACTGCCTCGGTGGCGCAGTTGTAATGCGTATGCGTTACGATTGAGGCTAACGCTGAGGTCTCGGGTTCGATCCCCGGGTCGGGTAAAGTGGTATTGGGTTTTTCTATTACGAAATGCTCAGTATCAGCCCGGAGTCTGGAATTTGTGCCCGGTATGGCGATAGGCTCGCCCCCTATCACATTGTGGGACGGAGATACGCTCGGCGAAATGTGGGTGTACTGGTTACACCTCTGCCTACCCCTTCGGGGATTACAGGCGTGAGTGCGTATGTTGCCAGGTTGACAATGAAATACATTTTTAATATTATATTCATTCCAGTGAAAAAGTCAAAATACAAAAATAAACAAATTATTTAGTTTGGAAATTATGAACACAAAGTATATTATTGTTTTTCCACAACTTTACGGGTGAGTTTTAATGTAACGGTCTAATGGCCGTTCCCTATATTCTATCGACAGATTTGCTTACTGTCAATAGTTTTTTGACAGATCTTCCATACAAAATGTGTCAAAATTTTACAGCCGGTAAGCAAATCTGTCGATAGACAGATATTGGGAACGGCCAGAAGTAATCTAAGGTGTTATGCAAATTTATATACTGACGTATATATTCTTTGATGTCTTTTGAAAGGCATAAGGTCAGCAATTAGAGGGTATATTGTCCTTTGATACACCTCTGCCTACCCCTTCGGGGATTACAGGCGTGAGTGCGTATAAAGCTAAGTTCTTGTGCGAGTGAGATAGTTTAAGTTCTTTGAAATAAAACTAGTTTATACGGATTTTATCGCGGTTTAACGTCGGGACTAAAATCAAAATTAAACCGCGATAAAATCCGTATAAACTAGTTTTATTTCAATGAGTAATATTCGCGTAAACCTAAGAAATCACTAGTTTAAGTTCTGCAGATAATAATAATAAATATACCGAACAGTCACACACATAGTCCCAACCACGAACTAGGTTAACCTGTATCGTGGGTATCAGGAACTACGAGGGATTTGTAGTCTCAGAACACCCAGGCGCCAAAACAAATATTTGTGGAGCACACAAACATTTGTCTCGGTGTAGGAATCGAACCCACGGCATCTCGCTTCGCAGCCAGCCACTCGCACACTGCGCCACGGAGGCTGTCGAACAGAGAAATAGCTCAAAACAAACATCTTTTACAAAACGCAACAAAAATAATGAGTAAATACCGCCAAACCTAATAATACCTTAACCTAGCAATGTACATCGTGGTTACCATAGTCTACGATTAGTACTTTAGTGTGTCATTGGCAGTGTGCACTGCAGTGTACATACATTAATTTCTATCAAATGCAGGAGTTAGTATTTAGCTAGGTATGTAAAATTGCACTTATTGAATAATGTTTGTTCTTTACATCAAATCTAAGAAAAAACATTGTAAAGTTTCGAGCAAAAAATAAAAAATAATATCAATTACTTAGCCGTGGTGCACATACAGCTTGTTGTTTGTCGGTTATTTTGATTTTGACGTGTGTTTTATAGTGTTTGTCAAAACAAAATATTTTTTTACCAATTCTACTATATTTGACAATTTAATTAAGAAAAACGAATCGAAATAATTCTTCATATATAACGAGTAAATATTTTCCAAAATGTATGTACAGTGGAGTGTACGCTGTCAAGTTAAGGGTTAAATATTGATACGTCATACGATCATGTAGCAGTTTACCGTTATGTTTCGTACGGTGACTAATGAGTGATATATCCGTTAGCCCAAATCCCCTCCTACACTTTCCAATCTCTTATTTATCGGTCTCCAAGCTCGGCAAGGAGTCCATCTTCAGATGTTGAGGACGTCTCATTGGTGGTAGTAATTACTTATTGCATATGCTATAAAAAAAATGCTCTAGGGACACCATATTTGCTTTCTTGTCACTTTTATAATGCCTGGAATTTGATTGAAAATAAATGATTTACATAATGTGTAATATGTGTGTCAATAACACCTGAAATATCCCTCATAATTATTTATTATTCGTAAAATGGCAATACTGGAGCGAACATAACGACGCCCTTCAAATAACATAACTGATACGCATAGTCCTGTATCAATCATTCTGAATGATCCGTTTGTTCAAGAAATAGTTTGTGCCATGACCCAAGTCATCGCAATCAATGTATCATTTGTTTGATCATTCATGTTTGGCTCAGTCAACTTTCAGTAACCAGTAAGATCCGCTCGCACTCCCTTTTTGTCGATCGTTGGTTGTCGACTGTCTTTTAGATCGGTAGTTGTCGACTGTCTTGTCGATCGTTAGTTGTAGAATGTAGACTGTCGTGATGGTCGGTTCATTAGTACGTATTTACGCAATAATAGTGTGGACTTCATTCATTTTTATATATGATCCATAACTATTGATTCATACACCAACTAATCATAGTAATCCCTGAAATTATACAATATGTAATAAAAACCCTGTTGGGCGTTTTAACTGTGATATCAGAATCGATATTCAAACGTAATGAAATAACCCGCTTACGAAAACTGGACTATAAAAATAATAATATTTATTTTTTAATAATAATTAATTTATTGTTTGTAAATCATATTTCGATTGATTACCTCTGCAAAAGCGATGACTTGGAACCCGAGCTAGATATCAAGTTCCGGCATCCACAGTTCTTTCTAAGTAGTCTGTGGCGTCCACGTACATTAACGTGCCGCGCGCCCGGCTCCATCAATACACTCAGAAATTCATGTGTAAATAACATTTTTTAAATCTGTTCATTCTCTAAGCTAACTGTGTAAGCATAATATCCCGCTTCTGTTTACTATTTTTATTAAGCTGTCTATATAGACATATGTCTATCTTCACGACCCAAAAAGGGCCAACGGGTTTTTTGTAACATACTATATACATAATTGCTATCATCAATACTTCTATGCGATCCCGTTCAAATGATTGAATCGATCTTGTTTGACACAGGTCTTACACAATTCAAGTTGTAAACGTCAAAAATGAATTAATTTGCAAGGTTGGCAAAAGTCATAATATATTCTTCAGTCATGGCGGATCCAAAACTCGGTAAAGACGTGCCAAACGTCGTTGAAGGTGACTCAGTTTCGAAAGATCATGTTTATCTGGAAGAAACCTTTTATATATTGTCGAAAAAGAATTCAGTGTTCCGTGTTAGACTCACTTCGAAGGGATTATCCCTAACCAAAGAAACAGACGGGAGTTCCAAGGAGCAAACCATATTATTACGCGATATTATAGGCAGCAAATGTATGAGAAGCAAAAGACGCCGCCATGGAGCCAGCTCCTGTGTATGCAGTTCGTTGGTAGGACCACAGCAATTGAAAGTAGTGGAAGAAAATAGCGGCGACCTGGACGAGAACGACATCAGCGCTTATCTGTATATTTACGCTTACATACTGAAGCGCAACCGCCGCACCTTGAAAAGGGAAAGGACAACAATAACATTACGTTTCAGGTCCTTCGATAAATACGAAGATAACAATAGGGAAGCGCAAAAATGGAGAACGTCAATAAAGTGTTTGATAGCCGATCAGCCGATCACGTACGTGCCGCCGCTTAACGATAAAAAGTTGCTCATACTGTTGAATCCGAAATCGGGGCCGGGGAAGGCTAGAGAGTTGTTTCAGACGAAAGTGGCCCCTATATTACAGGAGGCGGAAGTGTTGTACGATCTGCATGTGACAAAGTACGCTCAATACGCGCGGGAATTCGTCCGCACGCGTAATGTTTACGCGTGGCGGTCGATTGTGGCGGTTGGTGGAGACGGCGTGCTCTTCGAGGTGCTTAACGGCATGTTCGAACGGCTGGACTGGCAACAAGCGCTGTCCGAAATACCACTTGCGATAATGCCATGTGGCTCAGGCAATGGATTGGCAAGAACAATATGTCACCTTTACAAGTAAGTCGCTTTTGTTATGAGATGATTGTCAAGCAGTTACAAAGTCATACTTATGTGATAAATTGTGATTTAGCTAATGGCACCACAAGTCACAACTAATATTTGTTAAGATTCCAAGAGAGTCAACAAAATTGCATAGTGCTAACTTTGATTGTGTTTTGATCCACATACAGTGTTATATATTCTCTGTACCAATGTTGAGGAGTGGTTACTCCACTGTTTGACATTATTTATCACACATTATAAGAAAATTAAGTGAATTATCACATTACCTATGCCTGTATGTAAATAGAATTGTGAAATACAATTTGACTTGATAGTTATAAGCCTGAAAACATCCTTATTTCAGTACTAAATTTCACATAACTTTGGGTATAAATAAATAATATTTTAAGGATTAAGAACAAAAAAAAAATACAAGCATAGTTTATTTATTTCAAGAGTTTAAAAATCTATATTTTGAATTGATATGTATATTTAGTGTTTTTTATAAAAACACCTCACAAAGTTTTTTTTTTTTTGGTGGTTCATTAATTTTAATTATTGTGCATTTGACTTGGAATATTTCACCACATGCATTGTCATGCCAATATTAGGTAGAATGCATTTACTTAGCCTACAAATATTAACATGCTATAGAAAGGTGTAAATAATTTTAAGCAATGTATAGTGTACAATATAAGTTTTTTTCCCCCATAGTTCCAAATCCGATTGTATCGTTAGAACATAAATATAGAATTTTCTTTTTTATCAAATGGGTAATAGAGCAAGAGCCCACGGCGGCCAGACCTTCGTTATTTTATAAAAGCTGAAAATTTCTCAGAGCCTGTCCCAACACAACACAGTTAAGAACGATCAGAGAGCATGGAGTTGGGATTGTGGTTACTTGACCAGGTAACAGGTAGTAAAGGTCTATAAAATAGTTCCTCAAATTCATTAAAGCATATAGCTAAACTTTTTTATATTTTCTTCAGAATAACATTTGAAATCACGTCATACATTGCTGGACATTTAGTATGGATGCAACTACCTGCCAGAAACCCCTAAACTTTAATAAATTATTATAATTATTATACTTTCGTTATAGTATAAAAGCTGGGTTTTACATATGTTACTCGGGGAACTATAAAAATTGTTATCTCAAGAGCCGGACAGTTTTATTGTTTTTCATATATCGCCAGATACATTGGCAGTCTGCTGTAGGTGCGAGCGCCTGTTCAAGTGGTATATAGGTACTTACTATAAGGTGTATGTAATGACCCTAAAATATGTCCACACTTATCTGTAACACAAAGTATACAATGTTAAAATGTCACACTTGTGTGAAATAAGTTTCACTTCAAAACAAATCTGGGTTGTTGTATTATTAATTTACATACAAATATTGTAGTAGCTCTAAACTACACTAAGCATATACATATTAAAATGAAAATAACATAGATAATTAGTTTTTGTGTCTCTTGAAAATTAAGCATTTTTTTTTACTTTACTCTTCATATACCTTCATAAACAAATATAATAACAATATAATTATAAAACACATAATCCATATATTATTTGTTTCTTAAGCTAAGCTATAAATGTTTGCGGTTCTTATGGCAATGTTTAATTAGTCTCTGAACACATTGATATAAAAAATTAAGTAAATAAGATAAGTATAGGGTGAATGAACCAGAAACACTATGAAAATGAAAATTTCCAACTAAAGTCGATACATACGTACATTCGCACTCACGCCTGTAATACCGAAAGGGTAGGCAAAGGTTTAACCAGTACATCCACATTTCGCTTAGCGTATCTCCGTCCCACAATGTGATAAGTTATAGGTGTAGGGCACAAATTCCAGACTCCAGGCTGATACTGAGCATGATGTAATAGAAAAACCCAATACAACTTTACCCGACCTGAGGATCGAACCCGAGACCTCAGCGTTAGCCTCAATCGTAATTAGTACGCATTACAACTGCGCCACTGAAGCAGTCGGGTAGTTATTGATTATACTTTACATATTTCAGATTATTGGATCTTATAATGAATTCTCAATTATTCCTTTTTAATACTTCAAGAATGTATTTAAACATCAAATAAGTTTGAAAAAAAGACCATTAATCAATTCAAAATCTGGTTTTTCTTATCTTACAACCAGTTCTACTACTATTTGTTATAAGTGTTAACATAACATGATTGAAGGCCACAGTGGTTAGACAAACTTAATAGCTTAATAGTATTTCATTATGCTTGCCTTAGGACTGCCTCGGTTGCGCAGTTGTAATGCGTTCGCGTTACGATTGAGGCCAACGCTGAGGTCTCGGGTTCGATCCCCGGGTCGGGTAAAGTGGTATTGGGTTTTTCTATTACGAAATACTCAGTATCAGCCCGGAGTCTGGAATTTGGGCCCGGTATGGCGATAGGCTCGCCCCCTATCACATCGTGGGACGGAGATACGCTCGGCGAAATATGGGTGTACTTTACTCCTCTGCCTACCCCTTCGAGGATTACAGGCGTGAGTGCGTATTTATTTCATTATATGGAAGATTTGTATACTTACGTTTGTCTAATCTAAAATGAGATGCCCATCATTCAATTTTGAAATCATATCACTAAAATTAAGTGATACAATATGTTATATTATTAACGTTGACCCGCGCAGTTACAACCACATGCATAAATACTGTTTCCTTGCCGTATTTCATATAAATTTTGAAACCCGCCTTTAACCCCTTAAAATGTAAATATTTAAAAATAATTTCTTAATGTTATGCTGCATTACACAAATTATCATCTAACCAAATTTCATTATCCTAAATAGCTATATAGTAGTTTTGAGATATCGTAATTAATCAGTCTGTGATTGAGTGGTGTTTCGCTTTTATATATAGTATATGCATAGATATATGAGAAGACTAGATTTGCTTGTGGCTCGGTCCCACGTAATGCATTCTATTGTATTATTTATATCTGTATATCATCTTTATTTTTTTTAGGCACTCAGGGATAATGTATCTTTCTACTATGAAATAATTTTGATAATTGGATCCATAGAACATCTCCTGCAGACAAACATACAAACTTTTCCTCTTTATAATGTTAGTCTAGAGTTCTAAACTCTAGACAAACTATTTAAGTTTGCTAAAACATAATAGTTTAGTAAATTGACACAGTTGTAGTTAAGCAACAGTGGGCACATTATTTTTTGTAACAAAATGTGCAAATCTGGTTATGTTGCTACACATTCATTTCTAAATGGATTGTTATGAAACTCTGCACGTAATATGTGAATTTCACCTATATGACACAATGTGGCATAATCAATGAATCTTATTGTTGAATTTCATTTTTAGTTAAGGTTCTATACTCAAAGGGTATCAATGAAAGGCTATTAATAAGCCTAAACCTGTCTGTCTGTTCTACATTTAAAGTGCTCTTTTAAACCCTATTATATTACTAGCTTTTGCTCGCGGCTCCACCCGTGTGTTTGACTTTTTCATTGTAATCTAGATCATGGTTTACCTGTGTGCACCTGTGTAAATTTCACCAGAGAAGAACGCGAAAGAACTCTTTTCAAAACAGGAGCATAGTTTTTGCACATCATTGTGCTGAGGCCTGAGGGCCAGTTATGGGAGTTCTTCGGACTCGTAGGCGTGTCCGATGTCGGGGTCGCGTATTATTATTGCGATTGGGCAAGGAAAGTGCTGCTTCGATAGCGACTGTGATGGAGTCGTTGGGATCTGCCAAAACATGTTTGGGACGACGACGGAGAGAGTAACTTACGTTTCGGCATTGCATACTACTCCCCGCTAAGCTATCGCTGATTTTCCTATATATATGATAAAAATAATAATAAATAATACCCGACAGTCACGCACATAGTTTTGAACAATCAGTAAGAACTATAAGAGACTTTTGGTCTCACAACACCCAGGTCCCAGACTAAAAACCAATATTTGTGAATAATATAAATATAAATAAATACACCCAACAGTCACACACATAGTCCTGACCCCACACTAGGTAAACCTGTATCGTGGGTATCAGGAACTACGAGGGACTTGCGGTCCCACAACACCCAGACCAGAAACAAATATTTGTGGTTTAGACAAACATTTGTCTCTGTGTGGGAATAGAACCCGCGGCCTCTCGCTTCATACCCGGCTACTCGCCCACAGCGCCCGCACCGCGAATCGAACCAAATCTTTCTGGAACATGTGTTAAAAAAGCATGTTGCGTACCCCACTGCGAGTGGGATAAGGGCAGGTGAACGACGAGGGTCGAAGAACGAAAATAAACAGATTTTTTAAATACGCCGCGTAGTGCCTTGCCGGTGATGCACCATGAAGGTGACAAAATCAGTATATTTTATTTTTACTGACCAGTAAACGTATTATGGATAAAAATTAAGTAAAATACTGTTTTTAATTAACAGTAATCCTACCTATACTGTTGGTCTCAAATGTCCTCCAGAACGTCCCCAGGCCAATCCACTTTATCTTAAAAGGCAACTCTTTCCGTTTTAATATTACACAGGTTAAAGTTGTTTGTTCAAAATATTGTTACAGCCACATGTTTACACCTATTTGGACATTTAATCTGTAGATAACCTATTTTATGGATTTTTTTATCTTCATTTTGTAATATCTCTACCCGTCTATTGTATATTGATTAAGTTATTCCTCAATTAAACGACACGTGCTAGGGCTTGTCTTTCAGCAATAGCTGGCTAGACGGCACGGCGCGGTGACCTCGTGTTTTACACATGTCCTCACTGGCCATGAATGTTTAGGCCGGTACCGGTGTATGTCAAATAGTCGGCATAGAGGAGTCGGCCGTGTGTCAATACTGTGACAACTGTCCGCAGAACACGGCCCAAACTGACCTAAGACGTGTGCCCAGCCTGGGACGAAGAGCGCAGCGCTCTCGTAGCAGTCGTCGTAGATGACCTCTGTCGTCTGGTCGTGGTGTTCTTCTGAGCCCCCTCGCTCGCTAGGCGGCACTGCGCGAGATTGGTTCTGGCTGAAGCCAGGGCGCTTCTGGCCTTGGGAACCCGGGGCCGACCCTAATGCGCCGAAGATAGGCCCCGCAAGGTTTAGTTGGTATTGCCAACGTGAATGTACATAGTGTTAGGGACTCGACCCAGCAGTCGTCCGGATGTTTTACATCTGTCCTGGGCAGCCGCTGTATCTTCGACCCAGCGTTAAGCCTAACGCTGGGTCGAAGGGCCAATATAACCGTTCCACCTCCCTCCGGGATAAGACGGTAGTGATAAATCAACACTTCAAACACAAAAAAAACACGGTCTAGGGCTAGCCGAGCCACGAGCCCGGGCGCAATTCGCAACCAAGTATGTTGCAGATGCAGATTTATGGACATTCGCGGATGCGAATTGCAAATGCGGGTGCGGATTATTATGTTCACACACAAGATTATTAGATTGAAATCCAAATATAAGGTACAATTATGCAGGTTAATGGAGTGGGTTAAACTACATGAACCTACTGACATACATATATTTACTAATTATATTGTAATAAGGTCATGACATGATATTTTTAGTAAAGGAACATGAAGTTGCACTTAAAAGAATATGTATGCCTACCAAGTACCGGATAATAGCAAGACATTAGCATATAATATATATTTATGACAAGCATAAGAAAATACGTAGCAAGTGGAAATCCGTTGTCTCTGCCTACCCCTATGGGAAACAGGCGTGAGTCTATGTATGTATGTATGTATAAGAAAATAATAATAACTTGAAATAAATCTTATTTCACTTATAACATTTAATATGCTAGTCTATGTTTATTATTTTTGATAACGTTTAAGACTTTGGATCATGTTGTAAGAAATTGATTAGCATCCTGATAATATTGGCTTTTTGCATGTTATCAGTTAACATACAAGTGTTAATATTTCTAATCATATGTGATAATGAATGAACTTGGATTAACAAGGTAAATATTTGATAGTGAAATAGTTTCACAAACTATACAAGGCGGTAGGCCCCTCGTATGCGAGAGGCCATCTGGATTTGTACCACCGCTTTGTCTATTTTTGCCGCCGAGCAGCAGTGTGTAAGCACTGTTGTGTTCCGGTTTGAAGGACATTGTAGCCAGTGAAATTATTGGGCATTATGAGACTTCTAATTCTAACTAAAAGTAAGCGAGAACGTAATATTGACACCGCTGTTTTATTTTGTATGAGATATCACGTAAAGTAAAGAAATCATAGTTACATACTTAAAATAACTTCCAATCAAATGAATAATATATGCACGGTAAGTACCGACATTGTTTTATGGGTCACATTAAACAATTTCGTGTTAGTTTGTCGCAGTCAACGTTCGCGGTTATTCTAGTGGCCGCTCACTCGCGGTCGATTAAATGAGTAGCGGTCAATTGACCGTAACTTAGTGCACAATTTCTATATACCGCGCAGCCAGTCTAGTAGGCTATAATGAAGTCTACACAGTTTAAATTAAATAGATACAGGGGTAGCGCATCACTGAGAACATCGACTTAGGAACCTTCAAGAAAAGTGCCTATTCTTTCCTCAACTGCCGGCATCGCACCGATAACTCCTCTGGTATTGACGGTATTCATGGGCGGTGGTGATCACTTACCATCAGGTGAACCTCTTACCTGTTTGCCCCTTCTCTCATAAAGGTGGTACTTTGTTTTTTTGCGGTAGTGTATTGGTGCGGATGGGGCTTGTTGTCGTGCGTATTCATCACGTGTGTACCGTGATACGAGACTATCCCGCCCACACACCCGCCACTGTAACTCCTGTGCACCAGGATCGACAGTGGCACGCATTTTTGTTGACACCGAGCAGTGAAGCTCGGCGAGTCTCTGGAAATGCTAAATTGTCTTTGTCCCGCAACGATTTTTTTTTTATCCTGGCTCGGCAAGGTGACTACGCTACACCTGATGGTAAGTATAGCGCAATCCATGAATACTGTCGACCAACGATAGACACTGAATCTATCGCAGATCGGCAGAATTATGCCGGCCTGCTTAGTTGCTTCTTCACACTCCGTTTAAAGGATCCCAAGTTATAGGAAGGAGGAAACACGTGCGCCGGCAAGCTATTCCACAGCTTTATGGTCCGACAGAAATATGATTTTGCGAACCTCTTGGTCCGAGCCGAGATGGAAGAGACCACGAAGCTATGGTTTCGCAAGCCAGCACGCGTGGTTCTGTTAAGGAAAGGTGAGGAAGGAATAAGGTCAAACAATTCTTCAGAGCATTCACCGTGATACAGACGATAAAAGACGGAAAGCGAGGCAATGTCCCTACGCAGCTGTAGCGGCTCTAAATTTTTTGTGACGTCTGCATCATTCACAATGCGGACAGCCGGTCGCTGCAATCCGTCCAAGGCATCGAGCAAGTACTTTGCGGAACCGTCCCATAGGTGCGAACAGTATTCTGCACCCGGTCTTGCCTGCGCTTTGTATAAGCGGTAAAGCTGGCCGGGTGCAAAAAACCTACGCACCTTGTTCAGGATTCCGACCCTGCGTGATGTGGCTGATATTACGCCCTCGATGTGGTTCCTTGGATTCAGATTGCAGCAAATATCCATGCCTAGGATACTTAGGCTATTCCGCATTGCGAGTGGAATTAATCAAATAGAAAGTTAAGGAGGAGTTGGAAATATTAATTGTCGACAATTGTGTACCGTGATAGGGTTCTTACATTGTATTTAATTAATTATCAGTTATCACCTCTCCCGTATCGCTGCATTATTGCAAGAATACCTACAAGTTATGAGCTATCCCTATAGTGCAGCGTTTGCGATGTAAAAAACGTTTAAGGATTAAGAAAAACGTAATATAATTACCTTTGCTGCGAATTGTTTGTTTTCATTGTAAAAAATACCAACAAAAACACATTATTCGTGTAATTACTTCGAGTTTTTAATGTTTTAACAACCTACTGCACGGATTGCGTCAATGTAAAACTAGTTTATAGCTACATCGATCCGAAAACTACGGATTAATTAGTAATTACTTAAAAAAACTAAAGGAAAATAAAAGAATGATGCACAATGGACCCCCTGAAACTGCCGCCCGAGGTGCCCCGGTTTGAATATTTGTCTCAGTGCGGGGATAGAACCCGCGGCCTCACGTTTCACAGTCGGCTACTCGCCCACTGCGCCACGGAGGCTGTCCAAAAGTGTTCTGTGTTATGAAACCTCTTCTAAAGCATTTCAATGATTTAACCTCATCACAAAATTTCTCTTGTGATGTTACAGCAGGCACCTACTTAAATCTAACACGCTTGGTGTCAAAGATTACATTAGTTGCGATATCTATTTAGATTTTTGTCTGTGAAAATTACAACTTCATAATTATTATAATTGTCTTCGGCAGTTCTAGTTG
Organism: Mimas tiliae; assembly: GCA_905332985.1. Lineage (NCBI taxonomy): Eukaryota > Metazoa > Arthropoda > Insecta > Lepidoptera > Sphingidae > Mimas > Mimas tiliae. The sequence continues at coordinate 4,412,791 of HG995249.1, forward strand.
CAAAATGCAAGCGAGACATTTATAATAATTAGGTAACTTAATCCAATCGTAGTCAAGATTTAATGATTATTATTTTCCTTTTGATAAATTTACATTATTTTATCATTATTAGATACAAAAACTTACTACTATTATAAATGTGAAGACCGCCTCGGTGGCGCAGTTGTAATGCGTACGCGTTACGACTGAGGCTGACGCTGAGGTCTTGGGTTTGATCCCCGGGTCGTGTAAAAGTGGTATTGGGCTTACAATGGGTGACACACAGTCCATTAAAGTCTTTGATCACACAGAATTGTTGTTGAAAACACCTTTAGCTTTATTTTTATTAGGCTATATCTTAGCATTTTTCTGAATCGCAATGTATCGTAGCTTCAGATAGGTATACTTACACTAGTATACACAATTATACAATAATATTATAAATATTTTGGTGAAACGCATATAAATATACTAATTACCTTGCGAGTAATATTACATCAACCTTCGTGGCAAATTATATTTTTACAATGACGTAAACAATACAATGCCTTTTACGTATTTTGAAAGAAGCTTTGTTATTGTGAGACAATCTCGCGCTACTCTTCAATAATATTTTTTATATCCGTATTCCGTCATCACTCCATTGATTTTAGTATAACAGATTCAAATTACCTGACATGCGATGTCGGATCATATATATGAAGTTAAATCCCATAATGTTATTTCGCGTAATATACCAAGTATAAAATAAAAAAAAATAACACCCAAAGGTCACACACTCGTATTGTGGGTATCCGGAACTACCAGAGATTTTCTCCACAACACCTCGGTCGTCGTCCCAAACATGTTTTGGCAGATCCCAACGACTCCATCACAGTCGCTATCGAAGCAGCACTTTCCTTGCCCAATCCGAATCGCAATAATAATACGCGACCCCGACGTACGAAAGCCTACGAGTCCGAAGAACTCCCACAACTGGCCCGCCTCACAATTATGTGCAAAGGCGGCCCTAAACTATACTCCCCAGCGATTGCTCAAGCTGAGGCCTGAGCCTTCTAAAAGGCGCCTCTGTGCTTAATCGTTACTAAATACATTATACACATTTTTGGCTATAGCGCCATAAGCGCCGGCTATATTGTCAGGTGAAGCTTAAAAGCATTACAAGCTAACGGCACAAACGCATCTCTCTATTCTAAAAAAAAGTAACTGGCGCCGCCGCTGCCAGAAGCTTGTCACGCTATCTCCTCCGAAACCGCTGTGGGTATGGGGTCGAGACCGATACCAATCGATGCTGAATAATGTGGGGAAGAAAGTAAGATATGTCTCATATTCGTCCGACTTTAAGTTTTTTTTTTATTTTATGTTTTGTGGAAAAACATGGGCAACGCCCCTAGTGTGAAAAAATATCCACAACCCGAAACAAATTCTTGTGGATCCGAAAACATTTGTCCGAGACAAATGTTGCTGCGGGCGCGGATCGGACCCGCGGCCTCTCCTTTCACAGTCGGCTACTCGCAAAATGCGCTACGAGGGCTGTCAGTTGTCACGGAAGTTACTCTTCAGGAACATATTATGGACGGCATGGATGTAAAGAGCGCATAAGGTACATATTTACCGAGGTCAGACGGAGGTCTCGCATGTGGTTTATTGTTGATACAAGTGGCCTTATAATCTGCAAAATAAACGTACACATAACAAACATAGTGATATTCAGTTGAATTGTTCTCGATTTTACCTAAATATGAATCTGTGGGGTGATTTATTTGTCAACAGTCAATTCACTTTTTTTAGAAGTTGCTAACTTTTGTTACATGAAATAAAATCTCGGCAAAAGATAATTTACACGAAGAAATAATAAACTCTAAGTGAACATGATATTTTCACGATAATCCATGTGTTAATTGTGCGTTATTTGCAAAAAATATGGATTCACGTGTAATGATTTTAACGTTTCTCAAATTATAATGGGATAAAATAAAATATTTAAGAAACTCGTAACATAATTTTAGCTTCGGAACAAAGATTAGAATGATATTAAAATAAGACCAAAACGTCTTGTTTTCACACAAGAGTATGAATAATATACTTACTTAAATAAAGCACAATGACAATGAAGTGCAGAAAAAATATACAAACGTTGACTGAGAATACTTTATACAAAGATGTTTCCGAGTTTGAAAGTATGTCTGGCACGTTTCAGTTGTTTGTTGCTATTATATAGAACCTCGGAATAAACTGTCAATGGAACTAAAGAAGAATCGATCTGAGTCAATTATACTGACCTAAATATTCATTAATGTTACAACTTACAACGCTAGTATATGGACGAGAAATATGGCTACGTAATGCGTTATTACTAAAGTTAGTCATGCAAAGTAAAAAATTATTTACAGTCACGGTTCATTACGTTAATAACCTCTACGCAACGCTTTTGTTACGTGATTGAATGGCGTCGTCATTTTTTTATTGGGATTTTGCATGTTTTCCCGATGATGCGAAATGAATGTTGGAAGCAATAATATATATAATACTAGCTGTTGCCCGCGGCTCCGCTCGCGTGAATGCCTATTTCCAGGATTAAAGTAGCCTAGTCGGCGCCCCCGGTAAATACTAAAATGACTATTAAAAAATAAGGGTTGATGGTAGAAGGGTGAAAATTTAGGGTTGTATGTATTTATTAATGCTGTATCATAAAAAAATAAAAACAAAAAAATTAGTCTAAAAAATAAAATTTAGGGGTGGACCACCCTTAACATTTAGGGGGATGAAAAATAGATAGTAGCCGATTCTCAGACCTACTGAATATGCATATAAAATTTCATAAAAATCGGTCGAGCTGTTTCGGAGAAGTATGGGAACGAACATTGTGACACGAGAATTTTATATATTAGATGTACTTACTACATGGTTTGACCGCTATACCAGTATCTAAAACATAGTAAACATAAACATAATTTAAAATATAATAAGAATTAATATTATTCTCAATCATGAATTAATTATAGTTGAATGAACACTTGGTAGCGATCTTGCAAAGTTGTAAAGTCTTCTTGTTTACACCTGCCTTGTTTATTCTCTGCACCCCCAAAGGTTGACTGGTAGAGAATGCCTCTGGCATTAAGTCCGCCTGTACATGTATCATGTATAAAGTGTGTAAAATAAAAAATAAATAAATAAAGTGACTATTAAACTTTGTTAGTTCACCATGAACCTTCATTAGCAAGCGTACTGGATTAGGGATCTACCTCGCTCGATGTAGGAGGATATCTAGGCTATATTTGTTAAAGCTATATATACTATATATCTATTGTGTATTTTGAACTGATATACCTAATACGATGATTTGTTAGGTGGAATTTTCCTTGATCGTAGGTACGAGTTTATGATAGCAAATTATTATCCACCTTGATCCAGTACAACTTTTAACCGTACGACTACATTTTAATTCTAGATAAAACTTGTTTGTTGAATGTCTTGTTTAAGTATTCCAGTTTTATTTCCGTTATGGTGCATTAGGGGAATCCCGAAGGTGGGATATTCTAAATTCTTCAATTATCTACCAAATATGAACAAACGGGATATCGACGTACACAAACTGCTAGGGATTGAAAAACTTTCTGCATTTGGTAGAGAATTAAAGATTTAAGAATATCCCACTTTTGCTTAAATTATCTAATTTCTAAATTACCCAATTCACTATAAGTACTTTCTTATTTTCATTGATATGTTAAAATTCGTAAATCTATATTTGTTTCATAAAAAAACAATAACGTTTTATCTCTTATGGTATTAAAAATAAAATACGGACATTTTTGTTTTAGTGAACCGTACATTCCTCAAAACTTGACGGGACTGTCCATGACACTGGTGAAGAACAAAACAGCACCCATGGATGTAGTTCGAATTGAGACCAAAACTAAAGTAAGTATTTTTACTTAGATTTTGTATGTGGTACAAGTCTCCGCCTCGGGATGATGAGGGCAGTGTAGTGCCATCCATGCAGTATTCTTTGTAATTCAAAGTCCTGAGTGGTGATGGTACATACAGTTTATAGAAATTGGGAAGGTGTGGCACACTTACAACGTCCTCGTCCGCGTTATTTAGATGTACAAAAAAAACTGCTCCGTGCGTTCTATATGTATACCTACGCACTCACGCCTGTAATCCCCGTAGGGGTAGGCAGAGGTGTAACCAGTATACCCAAATTTCTCCGAGCGTATCTCGGTCCCATTATGTGATTTGCTATCGCCATATCGGGCACAATTCCAGACTCCGGGCTGATACTCAGAATTTCGTAATAGAAAACCCCAATATCACTTTTACCCGACCCATGGATCGAACCCGAGACCTCAGCGTCAGCCTTAGTCGTAACGCGTACGCACTACAACTGCACCACCGAGGCAGTTCTTTAAGCATAAATACAAATACGTATATTCAAATGTGCGGTGTACTTAGGTACAATATTCAATTGACTACGTCCGTCAAAACAAACAACCGGTGCTCAATTTGCGGATACAATTAGGTAGCGTTAAGTCTTTTCATACTTCAATGTTAATATTCAGCTATTATCTTATTAAACGTGTTATCATAAATGGGGGGTAAAGCTACCTCATTGTATGATAAACATATATTCGCCGCTATACTATCACAATTAAAAAATAATTAAGTCTTATTGTTTTTTTAAATAGGGATTTGTATTTTTTGAGCTGTGATTATTGTGATTTTAGTAGGTAGGTCTTTCATATGAGAGAGGCTGTCTGGTTAGGTACGCACATTGAATAGGTATCGAATAGTAGTTGGCTTATTATAATTGATAAGTCGGGGATTGGTTACTGTTAAAATATATTTTATTTGAATAAATAAATATACCCAACAGTCACACACACAGTCCTGACCCCACAGGGTAGGTAAACCTGTATCGTGGGTATCAGGAACCACGAGGGACTTGCGGTGCGATTTATTTATTGATACATCTCTCCCATCTCCTATATTTCATAATATTCATTAAATGTTTTTGCCTTGATCGCAGATAATGTTTTCGTTTCTTTCCGTGGGATGGGGCCTGCTGTCAGACATTGATATAGAAAGCGAGAGATTACGAGCCATTGGTGGTCAAAGATTCGCAATTTGGGCGCTAGCCAGGTTGCTCGGATTGAGACGTTACAAAGGTACGGTGAGTTACGCAAAAATAAAGGATGTTAGTAATCTTCCCAAAGCGAAACAACCGTTGACCCTCAGTCACAGCGTCAGCCAGGACGGCGCGCTCGACTCCCCCGACGCGGAAGCGTTCATCGACTGCGACGAGAATTCGGAAGTGTTCACAAACGCGATGAACGGTAAACAACACCAGCGAGTTGACTCGTGGTACTCGGTGAACTCGCGGCGCAGCGCATTCTTCAGCACGCGAGGGTCGGAGTACCACAGTGTGACTAGCGACGGGTCGGAGGCTCGGTCGCCATCACACGCGTGCATGCACGGACCCGCCTCGCATCTGCCCGCGCTCGTGTCCACACTCCCCGCGCACTGGGTGCACGAGCACGGAGAGTTCGTGATGGTGCACGTCGCCTACCAGCCCTACATCGGCGAGGAGTTCCTGTTCGCGCCGCGCTCCACGCTCTCCGACGGTGTCATGTGGATGTTGATCATCAAAGCGGGCATATCTAGGTCGCAGCTGTTATCCTTCCTGCTCGGCGTCGGTAATGGCACGCACGTCGATATGGATAACGAGTACGTCAAAATGGTTCCTGTGAGCGCATTTAGAATAGTCCCGGAGGGGTCCAGCGGCTACCTCACGGTGGACGGAGAACTCGTCGAGTATGGACCCATCCAAGCTGAGATATTCCCCAATATAGTTAACCTTTTGGTGCCAGACTTAAAATAACATCCACTGCTGGTTGAACTTTTTAGAAAATTAGGAATATTTCAAAATGACTGATATAGTTACGTGTACTGTAAAACCAAGCCGATGCGTGTGCAATACGAAGAGGTATAACCCTAATTAAAACGTTTGGTTGTGTTTAAACACATAATATTTGTTTATTGAATATGAAATGTTCTTAGGCACCTACCAAAGCAACTATAATGGTAATCATTCATTCCATGAATGTTGTGATTTATTTTACTTTGAATTTGTTCAATTTTGAATGTGATATTGTGTTAAGAAAACATAAGCTTGGATAATTTGTATAGTAGCTAGTCAGAGAGCAAGACATAACAATGAAATTAGTGCCAAATATTCAGCACTCTAAAATATGTTCAATTTATAATGTTTAAAGGAATTGATTGTTTTAATTAACGTGTTTGCTCAAATATAGAGCAATTTACCTTGATTGCTACTTATGATATTTAAGTAACACGCGCTACAAAGTAGATGTGGAATTAGCTTCAAGCAGATCATTATTTTTCTCAAATAGTTGCATTTTTCGCATTGGACAGATACCCAATGTGCCCCTTAGTTATTTGTATTTCTACATAATTTATTTCTATACTTACAATTTTTGAGTGTTCTCTAAATGTTATATCTTTACTTTTATTGTTTACATTATTTGTATAAGAAAAATAAAGTAATGTATAAATAAATTAAGCATTAATATATTATAGGTCGAATAGAATCTTAACTCTTAACTCCATCCAACAGTATCAATAAAAGCAGATTATTATAATAAATATTTCTTGTTTTGCGTTTCCAGCGATCAGTGTTACTTCTAATGGTTGTTAGTGTAATATTAATTACTATATACATAGGTTCATTTAGTTGAAATTAACTTGCCTTCACTTATAATTACGGTCTAAGGTTATACTGTAAGTAATTAATCAAATGGGTTGGGACTGTTATGTAACTTAATTATTGTATTTAGCAGTATTAAATGTAATGTTAGTTGTTATTTTAAATTTCTGTGATAATAATTATTCTGCCATACCATTTATTTGGATTTGCCAGTGACGACAAAAAAATGTTTATAACCCCATTATTGCCTAATGATTGTGATAATATGTTTTGGATGTTCTACTGATTTTGATTTTTATCAATGTATTTTTTTTATGTAAGCATATACTGTTTAAATGTTACATCAGCAATTTACAAAGTTTTTGTAGAGTTTCGATTAATGCACAAACTTGTACTATTTTTCCTGTATTACAAGTAGAATACAAGCAGTGAATAGTAAAGTTATAGTATAATATAAGTATTTGTTGTCACATACATTCCATGTTTGTGTGATGTTATTGTATTGCTTGAACTATATGTCTTAGTCAAAATGGTGAATGTAAAGAGGTTTATATTATTATAATGTACATATTGCCGGGGAACTATATGCATTATTGTAAATTGAAGTTACTTCTTTTATAAATTTTAAGAAATTGTTGTTATTAAATGATTATTGCATAATGTGTTTAGTTATTTATTTCAAATATATTACAAAAATGTTTATATGTATTTATAAAATAAATAAATTAGCTTTAATTATAATATGTGCCACAATTGAAATGTCCATTTTCTGATTCAAGACATGAGACATTTTGTAAGTTACATCATGAAATTTTAATGTGGGGAACCCCCAGTAAAAAAGGCAAGTTATAAATGTAACATGTTTATGTCTGTGGCATTCTAGTGCCTAAACAAATAAACAAATTTGAATGTGCGTTTTTATTTCAAAGCTGTTTTAATAAAATCTGATGAGCCACTTATAAATTACAGATGTTTTTCTGATTTATGTCAGGTTTTAACAGTCAAGTTATGGAATAGAAGGAAACACAATTTAATAATAAAATTAATAAAGTTTATTCATCTTATCAACATACAATAACTATGAATCAAATTGTTTTACTTATGATTAGTTACAGACTACAAAAAATACAATGTCACCTGGTACACCATATTCATATACATTTTATTTGATAAATTGTGAGCTCTAATTGTAGGCAGCATTTGTAAAACAGTCTTTGTATTCATGAACAATAAAAAAAGTGAAATTATCTTAGTTTCAATGAATCTAGGCTGTCAAGTATATTTTGCACCTCAGAATCAACCTGTTCACGAGTGCTCACTTGACCCAGAAGTCTTTCTCTCACAGACTCCAGCTGTGCAGCATCTGCTTTTTGTATTTTCATATACTTTAACATCATTTCCACAACAAGGCATATTTCCCCAATGAGTTGGCGTGTCTCCTCATAATGTCCAGCACCACTCGGCCTCATTTGAATCAACTTCAATTTGCTCTGTGCAAGTTGTATTGGATTGCGTCCATTTTTATCATGAGAACTAACATCTGTTCCAGCATCAAGCAACTCAATGACCACTGGAATATGGCTTGTGCATGCTGCCAGGTGCAATGGTGTGTTGCCTAGTGTGTCTTTTATGTTAGGATTAGCACCATTCCTTAGGAGTATCCGTACAACGTCCACATAACCTCGGCAAGCAGCTAAATGCAACGGGCTTCTTTTGTGTTCATCAGAAGAGTTTGGATCTGCACCAGACAAAAGAAGTTTTTCTACTAGTTCAGTGTTATTGGTGGATGCGGCGAATCGAAGCTTTTGATTCCTAGACGCACTAATTGTGCCACCGTATCTATATTTCAGTCGACAGTGTCTGGCCTTCGTCGAACACTTTATTTTGCCGACATGATCGTGGGGCTCGTCTAATATATCTACAGGCATAGCTTGGCCGAACTGGCTTATCGGTATTGCGGGGGGATTGAATTCTATCACACACTGAGAATGATCAAACAGAGGATTATCACTGCTCTCATTACTCGTATCAACTCCCGAGTCGGTCATTGTAAATATAACTTTACTCTTGTTAAACACTATAGCATTTCCAAAAGGAATGAGTGAAAAGTTAATTTATATTCGTAAACTGTACTTTGCAGTAAAGAAAGAAAGTTTTTCAGCAAGTATCAAACTTGTCCCAGTACAAAGCTAACAAATAACATTGTGAATTGTGAAATGTCAAACTCAACTCACAATAGGGTATAGATGCTGGATAAACATCGACATATTGAAAACATCGTTGTTAACCAATCGTTTTTTTTTTATAGCAGAGGCCGGCATACGAGCAAGTGGGTCACCTGATGGTAAGTGATCTCCACCACCCATGTACGCCCACAATACTAAAAGAATTATGGGTGCGTTGCCGATTTTAAACGAAAGTGATAATTATGGGATTGGGAAGGGGAGGGGGTTTGGCCCTCCGGATATCTCACTCACTGAACAAAACGCAGCAGTAAGCTGCTACTTTACGCCGGTTTTCTGTGAGACAGTGGTAACGACCTGGACGAGCCGGCCTATTCGTGCTGTAGACACAAGTGTCTCTTTAAGCGTTTCCTCCCTTTCCTTGTTGGTCTATCCATTTGGATTTTTAATTTAGAAATTATATATATTCCAAATTTGCCTCTGTATTACAAATATATATGTTCCATTAATCGATGCATCTAAAACATAATTAAAGTGTTCGGTGCATTACATCGACAAAAATATCGATGTATTTTCTGCCACGAACATGAACATCCCTACAATAGGGATTTATTCCGGAGCCTGTATCCGGAGAAATACATATAAATAACCGGTTTTCACAATCTCCTTAGATTTATCAAAATAAAGAACTCACCTCATTATACAAATTCACTAAAGTTCAAATTGTTGTTTAGGAGGTTCTGAGTACGGGATACCCCGGGGCCGCTCCACATGCGCCGAAGAAGGCCACCGCGGGGTTTTAGTTGGTATGCCGGTGTAGGTTGTATATAGTGTTAGGGACTCGGCCCAGCGGTCGCTCGGATTTAACATCTCTCCCGCGCGGCTTAGTCGTAAGACCGGTGAACCCAACATAACCGTTCCGCCTTTCCCCGGGGCGGGGCAGTAGCAATAATTCGCTTTCCCCGCGACAAAAAAAAAATGGTTCTGAGTACGGTGCATAAATTTTTGTTTCTTTATGCCACACAAATAGCTAATAATTTAAAATAAACAAAATAATGTTTGTTCCTGTATTTGATCAGGAAATAATAGGGGAAAAAGATATAAATTCCAGTGTAGTGGGGATTCTGACTTTTTAGATCGATGACCGACGTATTCTGATTTCTGAGTCCTTTCCAATAAACTGACTGTAGAACGAATGAACTTGAATGAAGTATAAACGTTAAAAAATATGAACGCGTCTCTCACTCAGGGCTGCTAGATTGTAATATTTGATACAAAAAGTGTGTAAACATCATTGATATATTACCTAAAGATGGAGCCATTATTCTACTTCCTAAAGTGAAAGCGAGATCGCGAGATACCAAACATTGATAAAAGAGAGAGACAAAAGGCTTTTTTGTCCCCGTCGTTATTTTGTTTGTCAATAAGTCAGATTCATTGTTTGTCATATTGTCAGTCGGTTGATTTGACAGAAAATTTTATTCAATAAGTTTTGCGAGGTAATAAAGGAATTGAAGACGCTTAAAGTAAATATACACATTGATTGACAAAAAAAGAATGGTGGGGTGTAGTGTGCTAGCACGGGCGTTAATCTACATACAAATATTTTTAAGTGTTTATTATCTGTGCTCCACTAGAGAACATGACAGTTTCCTCCCCCTCTCTTCATACTTCTTCCTTTTTTCGCCGATCGCTTGGGTCAACATTTTTGAGTTGTCAATTGTTATTATTATCAAAATATAATCACTATATGTAATGAAATAAGTTGGTCGTGCCCCGTCTAAGTTTTTGGAGTTTTGTGTTGATTCAATTTCATATATTCTAGATTCTAAACAGTGATAAGTGTGCCAACATTGGTTGGATTGATTAATTCGGATCTTTGCGAACCCTGAGCATCCAGGATCTTCATAAGCAATTTCTAAACCGTTTTGAAAAAAGTATTTCACACATATGCGCCTAAAGTATCGTATATGTAGCGATGCATATCAAACAATATTAAATCCCAGGACCACAATGATTATTCCTGAAGAAAACAGTAAGTAGTAATCTTTATTATTGTTGTTATGAACAGACATAGTATAGTTAAAGTTTAAGAAATCTTGTGCAATCTCCATTTTCGGGTGCTTATTTAAATTAACAATAGGTTACAAGCTCCATAAATAATAATGATAGATTTTAAATAAAATTGCAAGTATAAGTACATATTCATACCTCTACCTATGTTGATATGAATAAATTCTTGAGTGCTTAAAACTCAGTACATATTGCAATATTTTTATATAGTTTCAAATTCAAATAATTTATTCTGTAAGTTGGATCATAAATATCACTTTTACATGTCAATCATTTTTTATGCTACATTACATTTACGACAGGAACGCTAGGCTTTTACTATCCTGGTAAAAACTCTAAAATGTTGCTATGCTGTTGTCTCCGTTAGCACAATTGCATTACCACTTGTATTTAATTTTTCCATAAATGTGCACAATTTGCATTACCACTTGTATTTAATCTTTCCATAAATGTATTTCCATAATCAGTCCAAAATATAATTATTTACAATGGTATGTGGATAATTCCTACCATAAAGTGGAATGTAAAGAGAAATGCAAACGAATTGAAACTGGTCAGTTGTTAATGATAATTCTGATCTCATTATTAAAAAGCTGATACAATTTTGGATTATTTTTTCAATGACAAAGTTGTCTGCCTAATAAATATCCTCTATTTATTGTTTAATTAAAAAGAAAACAATTAATTACTGAATATTCATAGTGTTTATTGCTCACTACAATGTTACAAAGATGTTAAATGATATAGAATTCAGTACATCATGGATCCTGTCAGGCACAGAAAAATATAAGAACATAGAAGTAATAAGTAAAAAATGTAGTAATTCTATAATTTCTGAAATATTATTCTTATATATTTTTATATTTGTTTTTCCTTTTTGGTATAATAAGCTTTTGTGATTAGTATTTATTTTAGGTATTACATTATAATTCTTACTACTTTCATTTTAATGTGGTCGAAATATGTATGGTATATTTTGATGAACGTAACCAATATGATAAATATGATGCACAAGCCATATTCATCTCAACAACTCTACAATTATTTAAATTACTGATTTACTTTTACTATTTAACTTTTCTTGCAGCTCTTCCATTCTATAAATGTTACCAGCACTAAAAGCAGAGGAAACCTCTTTGGCAAGCCGTAACTATTTTGGAATGAAACGATGTTGAAACTGGAGATGCCCACCTGAATGGTCTGAATTTCTGGATACCAATTAATAATAAATATTCAAACACCAGGCAAATTAGAAAGACAAGGTACATTCATGCACATTAACTACTGGGTGGGTCCTACAGGAAAATAAAAATAAAGAACTATTTCCGGCAATGCAAACAAATTTGACTTGTAAGGAATCCAATTATGAAAGTAATTCAATCATTAATTGGATTTCTTGCAAATAATTCAGGCGTGAAAAAAGCTAAGAAATTGATCTACTCGTTTATGAGTATTCTGGAATACCACTCTAGAATCAAAAACTACATAGAAACCAATCAACATACTAGAATTATTATAGAAAAATTAAAAACCATTATAAAATCAAAGTAGTTTGAATTTTAAGAGTGGCATACTTAAAGATGATGTGTTAGTGTTATTTTTAGATGTAACTTTGCGATAATTTGATATTTAATTGGTTTATAACATTTTGAAAGGCACAGATGTAATTCGCATTCGAAATAAAAGTTTGCCACTAATACAAATGAAGGATGTTAATAAATATAAAACAAGACTGAAAAATAATATGTTCAAAAAAGCAAATTGTTTTCTCATTTTTCCTATTAATAAAAGTTATCATGAAGCGCCTGTTCCACAATCTTCAAGGAATATAGCACTCAGAGTTGGTGAAACAGGCGTTTAAAATATAAACATTAAAAAAATATATAAGACGGACCTGCGAAAAAAAAATTTTTTTTTGGCTGTATCTACACATGACATTTCCAGATTCTCATAAAAATTAAAAAAATAAAATTGGCTGAATCTTTATGTGACCTTTGTCAGTCTCATTGAATATTTAAAAAAAAACAACTGTCATATTCTATAAGTGAGCTTACTGGTGTGCTCTATGGGAGTTCCCTGTCTGATGCGTAGCATCTCTATAGTAGTCTGTGTGTGCTAGGCTGTAAAAGCCGTAGTGAACGACAAATTGCCGGCATAAGCTTTCACTCGTAAGTAGTTGAAAATGTTATTAATTTGCTGTTGTGATGACATGTGATGTAAAGATAAGTAAACATAAAGAAAGATTTACAGTCGAACCCGTTAGAAATACAGATTAAATAGAGTATTATTAATAAAAAATTAAAATCAGTTATAGGTTGTAAATTTTATTTACCCAGATTTATTAAAAAAATGTTTTATTGTATTATTTTAGGTATCCTTCTGACCCGAAAATGAGACTTCGATGGGTAAAAGCCATTAAATTGGGAGCCTACAAAATTTACCAAAATGTGCTGTGAACATTTCAGTGAAAGATCATTTATACGTAAAAATAAATTGGTTTTTTTACATGCAGAAGCAGTGCCAACGAAACATATACATGTGATACATGTGTACTATATTTATAAAAGCGAATGTATGTGTGTATGTATGTTCACCTAAAACACGAGAACCGTTAGCCCAATTGATATGAAACTTTGCACACATATAAAGAGCGACGAGACCACTCGGACGAACATAGTTACGTTAGTGCCGGATAGGTGGCGCTGGTGGCAATGATTTTTATCTTTTGAACTATGGATCGAATTGGTATCAAATTTGTATATATGCATGTGGTAGCATTGGAACACCAACTAATGTAGTTAAAATGGTAACTTATAGATAGCGTTAGTGCCGTTTAGTTAAATTAATTAAGTTTAAGTGAGTGGTAGATGCATAATATGCTCTACTTTAAATATAATGTGACACATGTTTCTCATTTTTGTATTTCCACATAGGCTAGGTACTTTTTATCCCTGAAAAAGACTTTCACGCGGGCGGAGCCGCGGGCAAAAGCTAGTTTGATTATATGTTTCGGGTGTAAGTCTGGGTGTTAATAATGTTGAGTTATAGTATATCATAATGTTGATTTGACTAAAAAAGTTTTTTATATCACAGGTTGTGAGCTCAGAAGGTCTGAAAGTTTTACAAGAACTGCAAACTACTGAGCGAAATCTATGCTGGGTAAATTTTGTAACTATATTACAGGTCGCCACATTAAATTGCTGCTAAGCAGCTGATTTTTATATTGTAATTCCTGTGGATTTGAGATTGATGATAGACCTTGTATTCCGTTTCTTGCAGTTTAGACATTAAAAAAATAGCTGACTGATGGCATACCTTTTTGGCATTATCTGCAAAAATGTTAATTTTCACCTTACAAATTTTAAGTTATTTATTTAATTAAATGTGCCTCCAGGTACTTCGGAAGATGTTTCCATTACAGAAAACTTAGTCCATCTGCATTGACATCAACCCATAACAAGGATAAAATAAAAATTATTAGGTCAAAAAGCCAGATCAGAAACTAATGAAACATTGCGTGGTGTGCGTGAATCAAAACGTAGATTAGTAAAAAAGCTAGCTCCGTTAGAAAGTGGTGTAGCAGAGCTAAAGTGTAAGATGAAAATGTATTCAAAAGAGTTCGATTTACTATCAAATAATGAAACTGAATATGCTGATTTTCTGAAACCGTATACTGATATAGAAAACTGCCACTAAAAATATTCACCCGCACTAATAAATAATAATAAATAAATACACCCAACAGTCACACACATAATCCCGATCCCACACTAGGTAAACCTGTATCGTGGGTATCAGGAACTACGAGGGACTTGTGGTCCCATAACACAGACCAGAAACAAACTTTTGTGGATCACTCAAACATTTGTCTCGGTGCGGGAATAGAACCCACGCCCTCTCGCTTTGCAGCCGGCTACTTGCCCATGGCGCCACGGAGGCTGTCTTTAAATTTTATAACAGAGTTTTGTTTTGTTTGTAAATTAGGTAATACTTAACTAAAATCTATTTCTCTTCATCTATTTTGTCTACAGTGTAAATGAGCCGGCTCGACCGAATTGTTACCAATGTCTCTCAAAAAATCGATGTCAATTAACGACATGCTGCTGCGTTCCATACAGTGAGTGAGATATCCGAAAGCCCAAATCGCCTTCCCTTCTCAAGCCCATAATTATCCCTTTTCTTTAAGGTTGGCAACGCGACCATGATTCTTCTGGTATTTTATGGGCGTTCATGGACGATCACTTACCATCAGGTGATCCACTTTCTCGTTACCCGGCCTATGCTATACAAAATACATTTTTAATTAAGAAGAAGTAGTTTTGAGTTAGCAACGTTTTTCCTAAATGCTGGACATAGTTGTGTTTTTCGATACTTTAATGTGAAGAATTTGACAGTTGTATTTTTACCCAAACATTAAATGGGGAAAATGTAACGTAACAACATTTCAAAAAATCTAGCTGTCGCATGTGCGGTCACGCCATGGCTCTATCTATAGGTAACATATCAATGGTAAACATATTAGATAATAGTGTGGCCAATTGAATTCTCTTGATATCTTACGCCCGGCGCAAATATTGAAACACTAAATTATTTAAGCTCGTATTACATATACATGTTATAACTGTATCATCTGTCAAAATAATATAAAAAAAGTAAGTAGCCGTTAGAGAGTCAGTCATAGATTAGTGTTTCAGTATACGGGCATCTCGAATACAATTTTGCCAGATTAACATGAGCTTATAAGCTTGAGTATCGTTTATGTATAGGTCACAACGGGAAAACAAAATTAAATCCTACACGCCTGGGCTCTGTTTAAAAAATAGAAGCTCATCGAAAATATCACTTATTTATGTATTTAGTGGTTAAAATGTATATTTCTTGGTAATGTAAATTATGTAATAATAATACCTGGAATTTGACTGGACAATGTGATTAAATCTACTGGCAGCCCTACTGTTGTCACTTGTCAGTGACAGGTGGTGGGTTGACAGCGTATACGGCCTCGAAAGAAATCTCTAACGTTTATTTTTACCAACAGTACTGCGTCAGTCTTATCTATAAACATGCAGCAGTTAACAATATTTATGGTGAGTAAATGAAAATTAATTTGGGTATGTATAAATTTTTATAATGTTTCCTGATACTTTTCGTTATAACCTCTTCATTTTGCCCTTAGGATATCGAAAGCTCGCGATCATACATCGATGAGATTTACTCGTCGGAGGCACCGAAGGTTACGGAAGCCCTGGTGACACTAAAGAACTCTGTAATCGGTAGTAACAGACAGAAAAGTTCAGTGATACAACAGGGGGTTGTGCCGAGGCTGCTGCAGTTGATATCAGACGAAACGCTAGATCCAAACATACGACTTGAAGCTACAGTCATAATAGGTACGTCATATTATGGTTTCCTCAAATATTACGCCTTTTATGGACTATGGTAAAGTATTATTGGATATATTACACATGTTCTGAGGACTTACTATTTTTTTATACCAATAACCATAATTTGTCAAGATGATGCATAATATACAAAGCAATGTGTAAAAGCTATTTATAATATAAATAAAATAATCTTGTTGTAATTATTAACTGAATATCAATTGGTGCAATGTTGTGTATTTGTAAAGAGTGTTCAGTCATTCTGTTTTCTGCTGCTATCTTATTTAGTTTAGTCTCAATTGATGGTAATAATCTATACTATAATTTAGGCCGGCCTTACCATATTATGTCTGGCAGAGTGGGGCTTCAAGGGCTAAACCTGGGTGAAGCACCTGCACATGTAACAGACAGGGTTCAGGATTGACCTATACAAAACTACAATAAATATTATGAAGAAAGGAGTGACATATTTAGATCTCGCTAAATCCTAAAACTAGCGTAGGGCTGGCACTGATGGCGGTCTTCTAAGATGATGTTTTATTAAAGATAATCAATGTCACTTTAAATAGGTGTAAGGACATTGTATGTATATACCAGAGTAATCTATAGCCTCCCAAAAGTATGCACTGAATGGGAGAAAAAAAACTAAGCCAATTTCACTCTAACTTAGCACTGAATTTGGTCTAAATTTCACATTAATTTGTTTGTAACATGTACTGCCATTCAAAATATTTTGATCTTCCTTTGAATTCAATGTTACAAGCATGATAAAAGTGTGCCATACTGTCAAGTATGATATATCAATTTATATATTGAAATGTATTCATTAACTCTTAAATACATT
The DNA here is from genome assembly GCA_905332985.1 of Mimas tiliae. Lineage (NCBI taxonomy): Eukaryota > Metazoa > Arthropoda > Insecta > Lepidoptera > Sphingidae > Mimas > Mimas tiliae. The sequence continues at coordinate 4,429,978 of HG995249.1, forward strand.
ATCTTGAGCTATTAGTATTCTCAAATATATATACCAACAATATAAAACAATTATGATATACTTAACTTTTATGTAATTCATGTGTTATCATACTTACCTATTTATTGATTGATCTATTAAAATCCTAGTACATTATCTATTTTTTTTTAACCTTGTATATACTATCTTCAAATATTTTGAATAATTACTTTATTTTTCAATCTACAAGTAAATTTATTTATCAGATAAAATATAAGACAACAAAGTACAAAAATATCACTGTCAATGTATGCATAGAGAGGTGTATGTGAAATTACTACTTCCTGTAGGTTGAAATGGTAACACCAACAAGGGCTGTTCACCCGTTGTGTAACACACAGACGTCCCCACCAAGAATACAAAAATAGTACTTCCTAAATTAGGTGAACAGTGTGTTATTTGGTGGATAAAATTTTATCAGTCATTAAAAATCCAGTCCTTAGTTTAAAAAATCATTTTAGTACCAAGCTTATTGTTCTAGGTGAAAAGTACATTTTACAATATGATTTGTTAACATTTGCTGTTTTTAAATAAGAGTATATTTAATAACACATAATAGATATAACAATTCTTCATATTGACCATCTCTATATACCTAGCAACTCGCATAGATAAAAAAAAAACCGTTTTTAATATTTTATCATGACTATAATTTGATTTATTTACATTATGCGCTAAATAAAAATTCATTCATAAGCCTCCTGCCCTGTCATCATTGAAAACAGTTGCTGCAACATCATTAGTACATTCAGATAGGCAAAGTTATTTTGCATGTATACATTATGATGTCATAATTTAAGTAAAAATTAACACAATGATATATGTATATACGATAATCAGTCCTAATTAACTAGTATATGTAACTATTCATACTTACAGTTATGTCCGTATTGATTTATTATTCTATACACCATCGTCATAACTTTATGCCTTTATCTGTTTTTGGGAGGTAATAATTGAAACAATAAATATTATGTACAGATTTCATTATGATTGTATTGAGGTATTCCATTTCATTCATACATTAGTATGTCTCTTTACGAATTTTTACAACACGGTGCGATAAGGCCTTTTGGGTGTATTCGGCTGACGTCCGACTTCTTAATGCGATGTTAGAGCGAACTAAATCACAGAAAATGAGTGTTCATGATTTTGCCCAGGATTTCAGCACGCGGACTAAGCTGTATAAATACCTCTGCGAAACTGTCATGGTTTAAAATGAGTCTGCAGAGTTGGATAGTCAGAAGACTGTTTGCGTTCAGAGGCGCTGCTTGAGCCGATGTTAGCTATCGAATCGGTTTGCCTAAGCACATGACAAGGACTTCCTTGGACATCGGCAGCAAGTGCTGGGGGTGTATGCACCTTACTTGTCGAGCTCTTACAGCATTATCAGTTTGCATGAAATAACACTACACAAGTAACAGCTGTTTTACAAATCCTGTCGTCTTGGTCTAGATATTTACTATCGATTATTTTTTAAAATCGATTCTTGATCGATTATGAGTATTGCCGTTGATAATGACCGATTATGAAAATAATCGAGCATCATTTATTAGTGGTCTTACTGCTATTGTGTTATACCTTTTTAATTATTAGCTTTTGCTTGCGGCTTCATTTATTTGAAAGTGAAAGAATTTTTCGAACAAATAAAAGATTACCTCCTAAGACAAACTCACAATCTTAAAACGTTACCTTATTATGATAATAAAAATACATGATTATTAATGTTGTATAATTTATTGTCAACAGGTTCATTAGCAAAAGGCACACCAGCAAACGTAGCATCGTTAGTAGAACAAGGCGCAGCGACTGCGTTAGTGGAATTACTCAAAGTTGTGCCGATTGGAACAAAACTAGCTGAGGCAGCGTTATGTGCACTGCGAAGTATATTTATGCACCCACCAGCCCCGATCGGTGCGCTCCCAGCCGATATGAGGCTTCTAGCCCGGTTAACACGTGAGTTGCTACCTAGTTCCATTTATTTTAATAAACTGTGCATTCTTTTCGTTTAATTGTGATTGCACAATCACAAACCGTTATTGTAATATGTGTCGGTAAATGTATAATGCATGTTTGACTCTATTGGTGTAGTCAAACGACGCGTCATAGCGTACTCGATACTTGTGTGTACTTCGAGCTTGCGCATGTGCGGCGATGCTATTGTAGTTGAATAAAACTTATCAATATGACTATGGTGATCGATCGATGATTCTCATCAGACACTTTATTGAGTTACTATTTGTTAACAGCCTTAACCATTTTTAGTGTAGGTACTTTCTGTATGTAGTGATATCACGATATAGTTCGTTAAATTACAGAAATAGCCCGTGAAGGGTCACCAACAGCGCGCGCATGCGTGGTGCGCATCCTGTCGCTGTGGTGCTGCGGCGCGGCGGAGCAGGAGGCGTTGCGTTGCGCGGGGGGGTGTGGCGCCGCGGCCGCTCTGCTCGCGCCCCCCGCCACCGCCGCCACCGCCGCCACCCACGCCCCCGCCGCCACCGCCGCCACCCACGCCCCCGCCGCCACCGCCACCGCCGCCACCGCCGCCACCCACGCCCCCGCCGCCGTGCTGCCAGCGCTCGACCTACTCGCTGCAATGTGCTTCGAGAACGCTAATGTATCACAAGTGGCGCTTAATACTAGGTCAGTCACACACGCGGCACGAGTCGTGATCACAAACTTAATTTGTGCATTAGTTCATTTATAGGTCCTATTGGTGGAATGAAGGAGCGCGAAACTCCCAACGTTTTACGCAATTGGTCAACTACCCCCACTACTGTCCATCTGTAATCAGGACTCGTGCCAGTATACTTCAGTTCAATAAATTGTTAAAGAATATTGAATTAATTAAGCAGTATCTACTTATTTTAATCTCAAATGCACATGCGTATTTCCGAAATGACAAAGATTGTTGAATCTCATAATTAAGATCGTAGTAAGCACTGTAGGTTGTTTTAAGAACATATATATTCCATATTAAAGCAGCACATACCTACAGATTCTTGATATTCAGATTGTTTTAAAATTCAAAGTAAAATAATGCAGCAAGTACGCATAGAAACATAATGCACCTCTACCGAGTATTAACATATCATGTTATTAAAACTGGAAGGTCGGAATAACAAAATATAGAGTAGTAGATACCGTTCACAGATATTTATTATGAATATTTTTTTTTACTATACTCGAAGCGGTCTTTTTCTTTTTCTCTTTATTTTTCTTGGTATATTTTCTAACAGTATGATATGCTTGTTGGTAGACACGGTGACAAGACGATCCCGGAGCTGCTGTCGCGGCTGGTGTCCCGCGACAAGCCGCTGCCTGTAGCGATGGGGGCGGCGCGCTGTCTCACCTTCATACACCGCGCGGGCGCGCTGCCACCAGACGACCACAGGTACAGGTACCGGCACCATTCGTGAACACAATCTTCATCAGCGCAGTAGATCCACGTTTTTCAGTGGTAGAGCCACGCTGTAGAAAGTTTTGTCTACAGAACGAATGGGCCGGCTCGACCGGTCGTTACCACTGTCTCACAGAAAACCGACGTAAAGTAGCGGCTTGCTGCTGCATTTCGTACGGTGAGTGAGATATCCGGAGGCCCAAATCGACTTCCCATACCCCATCCCTTAATTATTCCTTTCCTTTAAGATCGGCAACGCGCCCATGATTCTTCTGGTATAGTGGGCATTTATGGGTGGTGGAGATCACTTATAATCAGGTGACCCACCTTCTCGTTTGTAGACACATGCTGTAAGAAAAAGTAAAGTTCTAGTCAGAATCACGACATGTGAATATAATCGACGTCAGCGCAGCAGTTCATTTATAGGTCTGATAATCGGAATGTAGGAACTCAGTGCGCCGACGCCTTACGCGATTGGTTCGTTACTTGATGCTCGTCGTCCATTAGACACTCAACGGCCCCCACTAGCTAACCATATCTGATCACGACTTTTGCCGGGTAAATATACTAACGGGACGGTCTAATGGTTCATTCCGGCAGACCGTTCATTCGAGAGTACGTTCATTTTGCTTACATTTAGTTTGGCATTTTTGTATCACGTAGTGATGAGACAATGCAGTCCTGTCGAAAAGAATAAAATGAAAAGCTAATGTTTCATTACGAATTAATATTTTATTAGATCTTACAAAAGTCCTAGTTACGTTAAAAGTAAAAAAAAAAATACCGTAAGTCGAATGACTTGTCACAGCGTTCAAGTGCTTAAAACCGATGTGCATTTTTCCTTTACTTGTAGAATACAGACCGGCCTCGTATATGGCGTAGACTTCTCATATAAAAGTTAAGTATGTAGGTCTCCCGAAGTTTATTGTCGAATTGCAATAAACCGAACCAAATTAACACAAAAGGAGTTTGATGTAAATATCTTGAAAAATATCCACACGGTGATGTGTTTGTCACATTCTATTAATATCTTTCACAGCAAGGTGACTTTGCGCCTCGTTAATACAGTTATCCTGTATTCTTTTGTCATGCATGCATCGTTGCATTTATTTTAATATTTTGACACTGTAACGGTATTTCGTGTTTGGCACTGGGACAAAATCCCGGCTCTCTCTTATAATGAACTCTTTATGATGATTACAAATGTTGATATTCTCCAATTGCGTCGATGTTTTTGTGATTGCTATATTGTTTGTTTCTAACGTTAATTGAGTTTTCTATTAAGATGCAAATTATTTGTTAAAGACTACGTATTATACCATCGACCACATACCCCAGAGACGCCTAATACCTATTCATTCGTAATGCAAACAGTTGTGGCAACTAACTGGGGTACGCCGGCGTGGGATACTGAACGCTGTGCGATCTCCACCACCCATGTACGCGTTGCCGACCTTAAAGGAAAGGTATAATTACGGGATTGGGAAGGAGGGATTTGGGTTTCCGGATATGTCACTCATCTTACGAAATGCAGCAGGAAGCCGCCACTTTACGTCGGTTTTCTGTGAGACAGTACTGAAATAATATTAATAATAAAGATTTTTTTAAAAGGATCACTAACTGTGTCACTTAGCCATTTCAACCGACTTCAAAAAGGAGAAGGTTGTCAATTTGTGCTTGTTATGTACACCACTTGTATGTTAAGTTTCAAGGACGATAATTTTATTCTCAGAGTGGTATTCGGAGCGCTGCCATGTTTGGCTCGTCTGTGCACAAAGGAAATGCCTGAAGACATACGAGCAACTGCCGCGGAAACGCTAGCCTACTTAGCTGAAGTAAGTAGTAACTTTAAAGAAAATTATTGGCCTACCATTCATTTGTGCCTATAATGGTTTAATTTCATATTTTTATAGTTAAAATTCCATTAAATGAATCTCATTGTTACGTGACTGTGATATTAGATTCATCAACTTTTACTATTTCTAAGGCGTGTTTGAAAGTATCGATTATCGATATTTTTTATTTCATAGTATTGATATGTTTATCAAGAATCGAAATCAACAAAACTATATTTTAATTCATGCCAAAAAGTTCGTACATACAAAAATTGTTGGATAATACGTCTTTTTTCTCAAAATATCGAAATTCTAATTCGAATCGATAATTTTATAAACTATCTATGCAAAGTATATCGATACCTACTGTTATGCACTTCCGACCAGCAAAACGTCATCAACCTCTACGTTCCAGGTGGACACGGGTCTCCAGCGCCTGGCCGCGATATCGAACCACCTGATGAGTTCGCTCGCAGACATAGTGACGTGCGAGTCGGCGGCCGCCAAGCAAGGCGCCTTCAAGTGCTTCGCGTCACTCGGCGCCAACGACGAGGACATACGCAAGATGATCATAGAGACGCACGGACTGATGCTGCACGTCGTCGACGGCATGAACAACGCTGAACCAGCGGTGATGCAATCTTACATATATTATCCCTTTATAAACGTAAACAATATTTTCTATATTTTCTACTTTATGTCAAACTAGCCTTTGCTCGCGGCTCCGCCCGCGTAAACTACCTTTTCCGGGATAAAAGTAGCCTATGTCACCCGGAGATAGTGTAGCTTCCCAACAGTGAAAGAATTTTTCAAATCGGTTCAGTAGTTTCGGAGCCTATTCAATGCAAACAAACAAACAATGAAATCTTTCCTCTTTATAATATTAGTATAGATAATATCAGAATGAAAATACCGGCCAAATGCGAGTCGGGTAGGAGAGAGAGGATTCCGTTGTAATGTTATACTAGCTTTTGCTCGCGGCTCCGCCCGTGTGAACAGCCTTTTTCGGAATAAAAAGTAGCCTATAAGTGGGATAAAAAATAGTTTAAAGCCGTCTCGAGAGCCGCCCCATCTATCCTCTACCAAAATTTATACCCCTTGTTATGAATCTGTTACTTTGAATTACTCACAAAGAGTTACTTATATTTTATAAATTGCTCCCTTAGAGTAACTTTGTGTTCTTTTAATGCATCGTATAAACTCTACCTTGTGCAATACCTATTTTTTTGTAGTTTATTTATGTTAAATGTTTAATAATACTTTGTGTATCAGCACTGCGATTTATATTTAGACAGGCTCCATGGCGCAGCGGGCGAGTAGCTGGTTGCGAAGCGTGAGGCCGTGGGTTCGATTCCCGCACCTTGACAAATGTTTGTCTGATCCACAAATATTTGTCTCGGGTCTGGGTGATGTGGGACCGCAAGTCCCTCGTAGTTCTTGATACCCACGATACAGGTTTACCTAGTGTGGGGTCAGGACTATGTGTGTGACTGTTGGGTGTATTTTTATTTATATTAGGACAATGACAACGGCATCATAATTGTAATCTCATATACAACGTCGATGTGCTAAAATGTTAATGGATAATTGTTTCAGGTGCGATTAGCGGCCGTGAGATGTTTACATTCTTTATCTAGATCGGTGCAACAACTCAGAACTACGTTTCAGGTAAAAAAAAACTCTGTATTATTATACCCTGTATATATTAGCTTTTCATACAAGCTAAAAAATAAACGTTTTAAACCTCTCCTCTAAAACACTGTATAATTCAGTCATTAATTCATTGTAAAATTACAAATGATGTTATGGAGAATTTACAATTAATTGATTGGGAAAGTTACTCATTAATCTGAAAGTTATGAATTATAAAATGGAAAATTATAGATTAATTACAATTATTGCGAACTTCCCAGCATTTTTTATTACTAGATTTAAATTGGAAGTTCGGATGGAGATATTGATTTTGCTAAATTCATTTATTTCAATTTATATTAATACCGTAAATTTTTGCAAAGTCGAATATGTTTTTCTTTTCATGTACGATAATAAAAAAAAGAGAAATATAATTTAGAAAAACAAAATCAGTATCTATTGGTTGGATCCTGTTTGCTTAACTACATCCAATTATCTTTTTATATTGTATTGTTTTACAGGACCATGCGGTATGGAAGCCTCTAATGCAATTACTTACTGACTCTCCTGGTACGGAGTTGCTCACAGTCGGTTCTTCAACGCTGTGTAATCTATTATTAGAGTTCTCACCAGCTAAGGAGCCAATGTTGGATCAAGGTGTGGTTCTCTGATTGATAATTTAATAAGAATAAATAAAATCCATAATGGCTTGGCCCAATACTTGGACAGCTGTATTGAGAGTAACGAAGCATGTGACACAATTATATTTTATCAATATGTATCATTGGTTTACGAAAGAACAACACAATGGTTTAAGATTAAAATTAGAATTATATTGTGTTATTACAGGTGCTGTAGAAATGTTGTGCAATTTAACAAAAAGGCCAGAGGCCGCGTTAAGACTAAACGGCATATGGGCCTTAATGAACATGGCTTTTCAGGTACTATACTTTTACATATTATACTTATGTATAAGAAGCGCTAACTCTCCAATGTATGTGGTCATATTTTCCTATTTAATACATACTTCAGACTTCAGAAATATCCTAGTTTTTAAGGTCTTGCAATGGTCTCCAATGGGTCTCAATGGATCCGTATTACTAAGCCTACGGCTGTCTGTCTGTTCTATCTTTACAAGGTTTTATCTTTTAACCATAATAAATAGCTGGCTGAAATATTCACAGAATATGTTGTGTTACCGTGGATGTACTAACAAATAAAAAAACAGAAAGTAAAAAATTAAGGGATGTGACACGGAACTATCGGTGCGCGACTCCGACTGCACTTGGGTGGCATTTTAAATACTCTATGAAATAAACTTGGACTTCTACACCCTTCCATTACTTTTTTTCTCACAGGCGGAACAAAAAGTAAAGCAACGCATCCTATGTTGTTTGGGTACAGAGCAAATGTTCCGACTGCTGGGCGACAGCGACACGCGCGTCATCATGAAGACTCTCGGCTTGTTGCGCAACTTGCTCTCCACAAGGCAACACATCGACGCCATCATGGGCGAATACTCATCGCAAGTTATGCAGGTCACTATTTTGTAGTATATGCTTTGTTGTTTACAACGTGTTATAGAAAGGTGTGGTCAAATTTAAGCAACGTACGTAATTTACTTTTATCAAAATGAGTGCTGTGAAAGAATTAGTTATAATAAAACTACCGACGACGCGGCGAAGCGGACGGTGTAATAATCTTTTTGGCGGTCGGTGTCACTAGGAGTTGTAATTGTACTAGGAACACAGCGCAGCTCAGAAGTTATGTTAGAGGTAAGTTGCAACTTACAATATGTTTCTCGCGTTTTAAACAGTTGATTACTAGGCAAATAGTTAATAGTGATGTGATCGATCTTATCGATCGTAATAAACGAATGATTAAAATTAACGTGAAAGTTAAGGGAAAACGAAAGTTTAACACTCACTGTCAGGTGTATATAACGACCCATAAAATGACCACACCTATCTGTAACACGTCCTATCCTCTCGCATATGTGGGACCTACCACCTAGTATGTCAGTAAGGTTATCTTTTCTTGATTGTAAAAATTGTTTTAGGCTGTTATAGTTGTATTAGAAGGGTCATACCCAGCAGAAGTCAAGGAGCAGGCGCTGTGCATACTCGGAAACATCGGCGACGGGGAGAAAGCTAAAGATCTCATCATGGCCAACGAGGATGTGCTAAGGAAACTTGTGGATTATTTGGTAACTATGGGTATTTACAAGTTTGTGCAAGTTTTGTAATTTTTCAATAACTTCCCGAAGAGTTTTGGTGCAAGCAGCGTTTCTACATTGTGACTTTTTATTGGTTCTTTTCTCCAGATGGAGGTTCTCGGTCAAAATATCAAATTATTAAATTAAAATAATACGCACTCACGCCTGTAATCCCCGAAGGGGTAGTCAGAGGTGTAACCGGTACACCCACATTTCGCCGAGCGTATTTCCGTCTCTTATGTGATAGGGGGCGAGCCTATCGCCATACCGGGCACAAATTCCAGACTCCGGGCTGATACTGAGCATATCGTAATAGAAAAACTACCACTTTACCCGACCCGGGGATGGAACACGAGACCTCAGCGATGACCTCAATCGTAACGCGTACGCATTACAACTGCGCCACCGAGGCAGTCAGTCAAATTAAAAAAAATTATGTAAAATACGTTCGTATTAGTAGTAGTTCCACATTTGACAACTTTGTTTCAGTGTTGTAGGAGGTAGTGCCGAATCGGACATTTTCGCAAACGTCCACGTTTGTTTTGTTTATATTTTAAGTTTTATATAGCGTTTAATTTTTCCTATAGTAGAGGTCGAGCAAGTCACCTGGTGATTAGTGATCTCCACCGGCCATAAACATACAGAATGCCTAAATAATTATGCACGCGTTGCTGATCTTAAAGTAAAGGGATAATTAAAGGATTGGGAAGGGAAGAGGGTTTTGGGCCTCCAGATATCTCACCCACCGTTAATGAATCAACAGCAAGATGCTATTTCACGTCGGTTTTCTGAGACAGTGGTAGCATCCTGGTCGAGCCTGCCCATTTATGCTGTAGACAAAACTTTCTACAGTGTGGTTTTACTACTTGGACTACCAATGTAGACTTTTGGCCAAGTATTAAGTTCGTTTCGGCAAAAAACTGACAAAACATTACGGCGTATATTGGTTGTAAGGGAAATGCTTCTGAAAAATAGGCCAAGTGGTAATGCTGGTCATTACCACAAAAAAAAACGCAAAACAAGTATTTTTTTTCAATTTTTATAGCCCTGTCCTTCAAATTATAATTAAAATCGTATTTTTCGTAATAATGTAAAGCTAATAAAACTCAGGTGATGCTCGTAGTCAACTGTCGCGTGCAGGCTACGCGATCGGCGCGTGCGCTGTGTATCTACTACCTACTGTTTTCGGAAATGCGCGTCTCATTGACCCAGAGTTTAGTACGCTTTACATTACGGTTTATTATTATTTTTAACCTTTGTGTCCCATTGCTCGGCAAAAGACTTCTATATGAAATATAACATTTACAAAATTACACGTAAACAGCAAAGGAATACCGTTTTCCGTGTTTTATTACTCTTTTGACTTCGGAAGCGTTCCCCTTACACATACAATGTATTGGTTCGTGTGATGGTATATTGTCCGCATCCTCTGTCAGGCGCATCCAGAGAGTAAGCTGCAGGAGGCGGCGGTGTTCGCGGCCGGCAACCTCGTGTGGCGCGGAGAGGCAGGAGCCGCCGCACGACAGGCGCGCCTCGCAGACCTGGGAGTACTACGAGCCCTGCGACACCTGCGCGCGCAGCAACACGCAGACCATCTCCATGACAAGTACGTACACTGCATCCGTCTCACTTCCTGTCGATCCGGGACCGGGCCGGGGATATTGTGAGTACTGCGACACCTGCGCGCCCAGCAACATACATACCATACCCATGACAAGTACGCATACAGCGTGCTTCTCACTCATTGTTGATCTAGGGTCGGGTCGGAGGTACTGTAAGCCCTGCTATACTTGCGCGCACAGCAACACATAAATCACTTGCACAGAATATGCACAGTACAGTCATGTGTATAATAGGTAGGTATAGACCGATTAATCGTAGACTGTAGTCAGCTTTCTTAAGTAAGTTTTGTTTCAGGGTGAAGACGGCTTTGGCCCAGTTTAATGAGTTCACATAATATCACAAGAGCCATAAGCACAAGCGCTCGAGAAGAAAGTGACTGTCCTGCGAAGTGCTTCAGCTGTGAGCTTGTGATAATAACGGTGACTATAGTGAGCTACCAAGTCATATTAACTAAGAATCACCACGACGACGCCAAACCAACGATAAAGAACACCCTGTACTATATTGACGTAAGCAATAAACATCACTTTGTATATAACTAGGAAAATTATCATTTTAATGAATTTGTGAAATGAATGAAGTTGGTTTGGCGCCGTCGTGTATAAAAACTAATCATGTAGATTTAAGAATTGAAGCAAGCTTGCATTCATCATGGACATGAAATGTTGAATATGCAATATTTGAATAAGTCAAATTGTAGATCGACATCCTCGTCTATTGTAAATATATTTCCTTTCGAACCCTCTAAGATGCGGCAAGATTGGAGAGGATTTACAAGGCATCGGTTGTAATAATATTGAAATTGGTCGTATATTTATCAGCACCGTATGTGCCGAACGCATCAGCTGCATTCGGCATTTTGTTGATATGCGATATTGTAAAAGTAATATTTTGAACGCTGCGCTTGCTTTACCGTGTAGTGCTGACATATGTGCGACCTTAAATGAAAATATTTGAGCCGTGATCAGCTAGTTTGCTGTCGGCACACCTATAGTTAATAAGATGTGTAAATAGTAAAATCAAGTGATAGTTACTACGAGGAATGTTTTTTTTCTCATATATACCTACCGTAGTCATTCACCAATCCATCGATTCTCATGACTTCAAATAATCTCACTAATAGCACTCCAAAGAACAAACCCATTACCAACGACAGAGGTGCTAGAGATCCTCGCGATTTTTTTGTGAAACTAGCGATATGTAGTGAAACTACTATAGTTATTTATTACGTAGTCAATACGGGCATCCGACATCGTACTAGTAAATATTTCGACGTGAAATCTCTATAATTTTTCATGTGTGTATTTATAAATGTTTGTATAATTCATGTTGCTTGTTCATCGTGAATCATCAACGCATATTAGGCAATAATATTGGCGATGCTATAAATGGTAGCTTTTTATATCTCAATCGATGTTGTATTTAGATAATTATATTAACTCATCAGAATAAAAATTAAAAATTCATGTTCAACTTAATAGTATAGATAACCTGAGAATTGAATTCTGAACTTTAACTGTATGTAATAAGGTTAAATATCGTATTTAGTGTTGTACATATTTTTGATTTTTATTATGATTATGCTCGAGCGTCGAACGGGACATGTTCGATGCGATTTTATATGCCAATGCTGTAATAATATCTTCCATTGTTAGTGAACATATTTTATCATGTATATAAGGCGTCAGTTAAACTGATGACACGATCGACTAATGTTCTTTTTGTATAGGTGTAATTTGATCATTGGCATGTATCGAACAGATGCGTCTGTTGAAGTTATGATTCGGAGTATGTGGCAACGTTCACGTTTATTTTTCTGATGGATCTTGTATGAAAAAAGGCATATCGGATAGAAATAAATTAGACATAATCAATGTAGAACGTTGTCACGTAGTTCAGTAGTGAATAATACTCAATGTGTTTATATTGCGGTGTTAATAAATTGTATATTAGATAATGTTATTTTCCATCGAAGCCTACTGATTGGCTGACTAAATCATGACTTAATTCGCTTGCAATATGTAGTAATAAAGTGGGCGTTAAATCAAGTGTAATATGACTTTTAACGCGTTGCATCATGATATTAATTTAGCCGTTACCTGAACGATAAATAAAGGGCTACATCCACGAGTTAGTTTCCCGCGGCGAATTTATTTTTCTAAAATCGGGAAAACCGGTTTTGCCAGCATAATATTGCGATTAGCAAAGTATTACCGCAACAATATGTATAGAAATGATTTGAATTATCTAATCTAAACATATAATGAAAAATCTTAAGCAGATTTTTATGTCCATAATGGCTAAAGAAATTTGAATCGAAATTTTCAGTGATGTACTTGCGCTATCATTTAGTTTTCGTTTAGTTAAAATTTGTTGTCAAATAAACAATACGTGTCAATTTTTTTAGTGCGTCATCCATACTATAAGTAGCTATACACCAAATGGTTCTCTTTAGCCAACTGACACTTTAAACGCAGTCTGAAAGTTGAAGGCATAAGATTTCTGCGTCTATTGACCGTATTAGACCATCTTGATTGAACCGCGTATTATTTTTATTTGCCATTAGTGGTACGGTGGTTTGTTGCGTGAAACTTGTGGAAGTAACCCTCTAAATTGACCACAAAACTTGTTTGGATCTAGAACAAGCCGTATTCTAGACCGTTTTCAAATATACGTTTGCATTGCAACGATGTTAACGCTAGGATTATTTGCGCTTTACTTTAGATATGTTTAAAAATTGCACCGTAATTTACCACGTTCGCTTTTAGTCGCCAGTTTTATTAAGACAGTGATATTTATGCCCTTTTTGTCTCTAGAAGATGTTCAATTAAACGTGACACAAATTCTATCACGGGTCTTTAACGTTTATAAATAATGATGATCGCGTACTAGGAGTAGCGTACGGCTGTAAAGGGGCTGAGGACTAGGTAGTTCTGGCATCAGTTTCCAGGTTAGGTTTTTTTTAACACGATTTGCCAGGCGGTCAGTCGTAAAAACAACTCGGAATTCTTTCTTAATATATAATGTGAATGAACGTGGCCTTGATTTCGTATTGGAGTGCAGTCGAGTAGCATTAGGGCAAGAGAATAATGATGACAGATGTACGGAGTAAAATAAAATGTGTATAAATTAGAATGGTATACTACTCAAGTGGTCTGTCCCGCAAATGTCCTTTTTTGGTATTAAAATTTTAATCGCATTATTGGAATAGTGTTTTCGATTACATATTTGACGAAGACGCGCTTTAAAAAGGGTAAAATTTTATGATAGAGGCACATATACATGTATCACACATGCGTGAAAAATGACAACTGATAGCGAGCGTGTTGATTACGACCAAATGACTGATAGTCTAAATGTTTAGGTCGTATTTTTAACGAGTATTTACGGGCATTGTTACTCGAATGGAAATTCAGTGTCACTGTTTTCGTGTTGCACGTTTTCATCACTTATTTATAATATTTTTTGTAACATAAAATGCCTTGTATTATAATATGGAAGCCTTGTAATTATTATAGCTTCACGATTTGACTATTTCTAAAAATGGAATATATTATTTATGACAAAGTTACGTTTTTCATGTTAATACGAATATAATGCGAAACTATTGTTGTTTGATTTCAACACCCTAACTGATTTACATTTTATCAGTAGTATTTTTATTAACTATAAAATAAGTTACGCACTGATATATAATAATAAATATTGTATTTTTTTTTAGAAAATTAGTTTTAAAAAAGAAATTTCACTATCTAAGAAATAATTTTAGTAGATATGCCAAAAGATATTGCTTTAAACATTGTAAACTTCCACTATTTTTTTTTTCACCATATCAGTTATGATTGAATATTTTATGTTAGGGTAAAAAGAAAAGAAGAGCTTATATCTTTAATATAGAGCTAGGAAACTATTTTTCAAGAAGTGACCAGTCTGCTGACATTTAATTTCCAGGATCATTATATTCCTAGGCCACCCAAGACAGAGTGATACATTTTTAGCAATCAAAAGTCTTTTCGCATCCTATATCCAATCTTTCTAATAGCAAGTATCGACAGATACATTAATATTCCACACACAGCCAGGAGATAATAGAGATTCGTTATCGATTGCACCACGATAGTCGGTAACGGGGTCGGCACGTAGGTACAGATCCCGCGGGACACCCGCGCCGGCCTGACCCGCGTAAATTGCACTTATCCACCTTTACTTACTGCTGATTCGATTGCGAAGTACAATCGAAAATAAAATCGGTGAGATACCACCATGAGGTTATGGTAAGTTACATATTGTAGCTAAAAACAAAGAGGATTTCAAATTCAAAGCAAGGAATAATGTTTTTACTTTGTAATGTTGTAGTCGCTCTATTCTTGAAATGTACAATCTCAATCTAAGGTTTAAAAAATTAGTAAATATCGGAAAAATAACAAGTGGAAATAAGATAAAGTGGACGTTTGTGAAAATGTCTGATTTACCACTACTCTGTACAACATTGAAAAAGAGTTCTTAAATGTTACTGCTACATAATTAGCGTATAACGGGGTAAATAGGAATGGGTGTGAATCAGGAGTCAATCAAACAATCAATCAGGACGACGCATATATTGAGAATCTAAATATAGGTTACGTTGAGATCATTACATGATAGAATATAGATGAATCCCAAGATTTTTTTGTCTAAGTATAGAAGTTTATATTTTTTTAGTTAAGTAACTACAGTTCATCTCATTTTACGTGTGTAAATTAAACTAAACCAATTTTGATCCTATTGATCCCTTTTTATTGTATGTTACTGTACTTAGACATCCTCCGTTGGGCAGCGGGCGAGTAGCCGGCTACGAAGCGAGAGGCCGTGGGTTCGATTCCCACACTGAGACAAATGTTTGTGTGATCTACAAAAATTTGTTTCGGGTCTGGGTGTTGTGGGACCGCAAGTCCCTCGTAGTTCCTGATACCCACGATACAGGTTTTACCTAGTGTGGGGTCAGGACTATGTGTGTGATTGTTGGGTGTATTTATTATTATTTTATTTATTAGTGTCCATACATAGAATCGTGCGTACCTAATTTAGCTAATTTATTTTGACTCATGTTTGATGATCATATACTTTTATACAAAAATTCAGACTGCGACGCCGTTTGATATACCTACACTTCAACGTAGAGGCTGGTATTCTCATTGGTATACGTTCATCAATAAAGTACCTAGTTATAAAACCATACCTATAGTTTTTCAAACGGATTAAAGAATATTTGGAAAGACGGAAAAACTAGAAATATAATGGCTATTTTCGGTCGCAGTTACTGACATGTCTATCAATAAAATGTTCACATGTGCTAAACGCTTGAATTGAATATGATAAACGCCTTGCTGGAATGAGTCACTGACTACATGGCAAAAATGTATACTTTAGCTTAATTTTTATTAGTTATCTACTTTAAATATGAAGAACAACTATTTACAAGTTTCTTGCACGACAGAGGAGAGAATATAACAGAAAACTTTATACAATTTGAAAGACCGCATCATACGAGCAACTTGTATAAATCATCCGGTAAACACAGGTCAGTACAGTTGGTCTCATCCGGTCTCTGGAGAAATCTGGACGTCAGACAGACAACGTTATACTATGCATAAGTTTAACAACTTACAATAATTTGACGAAACAATGTTCATTGGCTGCGAAGCACTCTAACTACCCGAAATTAAACACCGAAAGTCCTATAAATGCAAATGATAAAGCAGCATAGTTTGTACTCTAACCGCAAGATGCAACTCCGGGCTTTAACTACATGTATGGGTTAGAGGACTCGAGTGGATAAAAGTATCCTAGTCCCTACTTAGGTAATGTTTTCGAGTTGGTTAGGAATATTGTTTCATCAAACATAACTCTTTATTTTCATACACTGAAGTCATGTACTCGTATGACACAGCTTTACTACGTACTTAACTTACCCCTGACATTCAGCTACGCTAGTTTGGGGGCCAGAGACTAATTTTAAGTTGTATCACTGTATGCATTTGATGTACAATAAATAATTTTTAATTTCATATAACAAAATCGTAAAGTAAGATTGTTGTCCGTTTGTTTCTGAGTCTATACGGATTATAACTACTTTAACGCGATCGGAGCTGAGTGGAAAAGAATACTTCGCCTACTTATAATGTTTATTCGTCAAACACAATTCTCAATTCGACGCGTTTTCTCAAATATATTTGATGAGAAAGTTACATACTTAAGAATTTTGGCACTGGTAAACGAAAAAAAATGCCATCTATAAATCTGGTTGTAAAGCTGCTGTAAATGTTGTGCCATGAGGTTAAAACCACATAACGATGTTCTATTGTCTGACGTTCCTTTCAGTAATGTACAACGCGGGAACTGAAAGCGTTTAGAGCGCTGCCACTCCATTCTCGTAAGCGAAAACATTGAAAGCTCCCTGAAACGCAAAATTCGGTTTGAAATGTAATTACAACACCCTTTGATGTCGACGTGGAAGCTAGTGTTATGCGTTTTAGTAACCATACTTCGAACCACTAGTACTGTAATTATGTACTAGAATACACTGACATGCTCGTCTATGTGAGTAGTTTTTGCATTCCGAACATATTATTAATACATTCTTTTATGTTTATTGTGGATTGCAGAATAAAATAAATTGAAATATGTGCTAACTCGGTGGGTTAGACCAGCGAAAACCTAGCACCTTTTTCTCTCTTGTGACTCCCGGCAAGATTTTTCTAGAGAATAGAAAATCTGTTTTTGGACGCTTACCATCAGGCAAGTGTAACGAAGTAGAACAATTGAAACACAATGTACACGACCTTCTCCATTTATTTGGGCAGAGTAACACTTTATATTCCGTTTAGCAACCAACTGACTGCCGACAATAATTATTCCACCTTATTTATACCTTTTCACAAATAGTTCAAATTAGTAATTGTATTTATTATTGAACATGTTAGATCGTTCTAAATAACGTGTATATTATTTATAATTGAATAATTAAATAAATCAGAGTATCTTATGGATTAACAGACAATATAACGTTTTACAATAATAGTGTGACGTCATAACCGTTGTGTTAATATTTAGTACTGCCAGCACTTATAACACAAGGGATCTGCTCGTCTTGTCATTAGCACTACTAAAAAAATGGCTGTCAGCTCCACAAACACTGGCGAGTGTTTAATAGAAACATCGCGCTGCAATTACGCTTTACAGCTTGGCATTAATAAGCAATTTTTATACAGTTGCTGCTCTAGTAAAAAACCGCGGAGTTTTAAGATTTCGCCGCTAATTCCCGCTTACAAAGAGGCGAAGTGTTCGGTATGAAGGCACGCTCTCCACAGCCCCGCATTACGTTTAGCAATATTTTTAACGAGCCTTAATGGTGAAACTTTGTTAAATTTCGACCTCTTCTAACATTTGTGTTCATAGCCTAGTTTCTTTTTATCAGATTGCACAGACAGAGTTTCGCGGCGTATTTCTGATATTCTTTTTCCATTTCAGTTTGGCGAATTTAATTAAAAAGTTAGTATTTATTTTTCACGCTGCGTTATGAAGTTCAAAGGTGTGTTTTGGTATAATTGGGTGCTTTGGCGAAAATTTAAAAAATATGAACATTAAATGGTAAAATTAAGTAACTAAACAGATTTTAGGTCAAATCTAGGTGGTAGATCCCACGAGGGATCAACGTAGACATTTCGCATTCGTAAGCAAGATGCTGTCTACGTTGGCACCGCCGTTTTGTCTATTTCTGCTGCCAAACAGCAGTGAGTAAGCACGGTTTTGTTTCGATTTAAAGGACATAGAAAGCAGTGAAATTATTCGGCATTATGAGGCTTAACATCTTATGTATCGGGGTGACGAGCGCAGTCCAATGCCATGCAGTGCTTTTTTATTCAAAGTTCTGTATTGTGTTGCTTCTCGTTTCAGGCGTAGTGCTTATCATCAGGCCACCTGCTCCTCTCCGTCAATCTAACTAATTAAAAAAATATTATATTTGGAGAGTTCAGAGCTTAAAAGTAAAATCGTTACTTAGGGAAAATAAGTAAAGGTTATAGAACTATTCATGAGTCACGAAAGTTACCCACATACTGTATTTCATATGGAATGTTCAAATTAGTTGTGTAATTTATACCTTAGTAGCCCGGAAGTACAGTAATGTTGGACGATAAAGAGCGATTTGAATCTAGCAGGGACGCTTTAATGTCAAGGTTCTAAATAATACGGCACTGTATATATTTAGCGTATTACCTTGATAGTGCAGGTTGCGTGTCGACCAAGATGTTTGATACCTAACGTAATATTAATAACACTTGTGGACATGTCCAAATATTTACACCTGCCATACGAGGTTCTTGACACGAGGGATGTGGACTCGACAATCATTATCCAGATAGTCGTTTCTGCTAATGGGCTGATATCAAAGAGCCTCAACCTCCACCACCACCTCCAGAGGTTCTCAATTGGTCGTTGGATCAAGAGCCAGATTCAGAAAGCGGTGTTATTAGACACGACTCACATTGTGAGTAGGTTCCTCATTTTGGGGACCTAACCCTGGACCTCGCCATTGGAGGATGATATTATTTATATTATTAAATATTTTATTTGACTGCCTCGGTGGCGCAGTTGTAATGCGTATGCGTTACGATTGAGGCTAACGCTGAGGTCTCGGGTTCGATCCCCTATTACATTGTGGGACGGAGAAACGCTCAGCGAAATGTGGGTGTACTGGTTACACCTGTGCCTACCCTTTCGGGGATTACAGGCGTGAGTGCGTATGTATTTTTTATAAATGTACTATTTCAAAGGGAAAGAAAATACCTTTCAAACTAAAGAGTACCCTACATTACACTTGTATAAAAATTATATGTTTGATTAGTTCCGGAATTTTACTACCTACCGACTAAAAGGTATAATGGATTCATATGGTAAGAAACGAACCTTTTAACAGGTACATTGGTACTGTATTAGTACGTATTGATTGTGTCCATGGGCGGCGTTGGCCATTTACCATGGTAAAGGTGACCTGGTTGCACCCTCATAATATTTCAACAAATAAATTAAAAACTGTATCGATGGCGCAGTTCTAATGCGTACGCGTTAGGCAAGTGATATTGGGTTTTTCTATTACGAAGTGCTCGGTATAAGCCCGGTGTCTGGAATTATGCCCGGTGTGGCGACGGGCTCGCCCCCTATCACATTATGGGATTGAGATACGTTCGGCGAAGTATGGGTGTGCTGCCTGCCCCTTCGGGGATTCTAGACGTGAGGGCGTATATAAATAAAAAAAAATACATATAGGACATTTAACCACTTTATATGTCCGTCCCCCAACTAGAATTTAAAACAGCGTCAATTTATTTATTTATTTATTGTATTTATTTAAGACGTAAAACAGAGTGCAATCAATAAATTAGTACAACTTTATAACTATACAATCATTAACAATTAAATTAATTAATTACAATTATTATTATTATTTATTATTACAATTATTCAATCTAAGGTATTTTCTACGATACTATATTTATTCTATAAGTGTAGCAGGGAATATAACTCAAGCAAGCTGAATCTTTTTTTGACTTGTGTCCAAACACGTAGACTATCGTGTAGTGAATATTCAAGGATTTATCTCGTGTTGTGTAGTGTATGCAAATGTGTAGCGGAGATGTAGCGTGCGTGACCACACATACGAGTCTTGTTACTTGTCTGTCCTCGCATGTCTACTCATATTGTCTACCTTCAAGAGTTCTGTAGAAATATAAATTAATAACATTAATAAAATTGTCTACAGCACGTAAGACCGGCTGGACCGGATCATTACCACTGTCTCACAGAAAACCGACATAAAGCACCGTACGAAACGCAGCTTACTGCTTCGTTTCTTACGGTGAGTAAGATATCCGGAGGCCCAAATCCTTCTCCCCTTCCCAATCCCTTAATTCTCCATTTCCTTTAAGGTTGGCAACGCGCCCATGATACTTCTGGTATTGTGGGCGTACATGGGCGGTGGAGATCATTTACAATCAGGAACCATTTGCTCGTTTGCCGGCCTAAGCTATAAAAAAAAACTCAATTCTAAAAAAAGTCAAAAATAACAATTTCTATAGGTCTCTTTGGAGTCGGTGCAATTTGATTTGACAGGCAGCGGCACAGGCACTGAATCTAAATCCAGGCTTTGGGCCTCCGGATATCTCACTCACCGTACGAAACGCAGCAGCAAGCTGCTACTTTACGCCGGTTTTCTGTGAGACAGTGGTAACAAACCGGACGAGCCGACCCAGAAAAAACTAAGTCTTGAAATTAACAATAATGCGAGAATATTAGTACGTTCAACGGAACTCTAGTTTATCCGTAAGTACCCAAGATGCCTTACTGGGCTTTTATAAATATTTTATTTTTTAGTATTGAGGTTCGTGCGTTATACCTTTACAAGTAAAATTTATAAAGGTATGAGTCACTTGAGCCCTATAAAGATTATCTAAGCCACGTAAATTGGTATTGCAGGTGTCCATAGAGTACGTAACCTATCTCTCTCTTTAAATACTTCGATACGCAGATAAAGCAGTGTCTATGGTGGCGCGATATGGATGAAGATCTATATACCAAAATTCGATATAGTATGTTATTTGGAACGAAAATGCTTTGGCTAAGTATGAATTAACCGTGGAATTAAAATATGGTGACTGGTTGTCCCGTGTGTCACAATGACTTCTACTTTAAAATATTCGTCTTTTTTATCTTCGTTACTACTAACACGTAATTTACGGTAGGCAGCGGCTTATCTGTGCTCTAGCATTGTTGTGTTCCATGGGCGGTGGTAACCGCTTACCATCAAGTGGGCCGCCTGCTGCTGCTGTGGGCCGTCTATATCGGCAATAAAACAATTATATATTTTAAATATTCTGATCAAATTTACTACGCATCTACGTGGAACTGAGATAAAAACCGCCACGATACTATTCTTTTTGTTAAAGGTTTATTATTATTCTCAGAACTTAAGTATTTATTTACCCACTTAGGTACTTCTTTCTTTCTTTCTTCCTGTTGTTATCCCGGCTTGATGCCAGGGTCCGCTTTCTCATACCTTAGATTTGACGGTATTTTGTGTTATATGGGGTAACCCGCCGTCGGACCCCCACAACCCGTAATGAGAACCAAGTTTCGTCATTGCCTCGTCCGTTAAATAGCAGAATGTACCACGTGCGGGTGAGGTTAACTTTGGGCCTAAGATGTTGGTGGCCCACTTCCCTCCTACTTACCTACTTACTTACGAAGTGAAATTAATTGCTCCGAGTTTGTATGTCATTCAGAAAACGTAGACTTGGACAATAGTTGAAGTGGCTCGTTAGTGAACGTTGAATATTTAAAACTGCTTAATAAGACTTTTTGAGAGTTCGGTGCGGTGAATATACTTAATCGCTGAATTGAAGAGACTTACGAGGACTTGGATGACCCTGATTAATAAAGCATGGAACTTTTTAATTATGTTAAGCTAAGAATGAGATACATAAAGATAGAAAGTTGTAAGTAGTGGACCTATGCTGTAGATACTTTTGTGTATAGCTGGCCCGACTGAGGTAGTACCGCGGTCTCACAGAAAATCTACGTGAAGTGGCAGTTTGATGTTGAGTTTCGTACAGTGAGAGAGATTTTCCGAGTTCTAAGCCTTTCTCCCCTTTTCTCTCCCTATACCTTTCATTCCAGGTCGATAACACAAAATAATTCAGAGTGATCCGATTAATATACCCTAATATCCCCTAAGATGGTGAAATCGGCCAACAAAATATGCCATAGCTGTAAAAAAAACCCTAAGTACAATTTTTTTTTAAATAAGTTTTAACAACACATAAAACTGACTACCTACTCCAGTGTTACATAAATATTGTGCAGTGCAGTTCAGTCTAACACACAATAATGAAAATATGGATGAAAACATATTTTTTTCAATAATATAGCTTTGCTTTGAAATACGGAAAATAAACATTACATTTTCCCGGGTAGAAGAAAGGCGGAGGAACCAAAACATGAAAACCTTTAAATTCAAAATATGTATTTACATATTTATCCGGGCCTTAGTGATAACGATGAAATCTTTATATCTATTATAAAAAAACTCGCTGGAAGATTAAAAAAGCGTCGTATTTTCCTTTCCGTGCAATCACAAAACGAGCGGGATTCTCCAGCGAGAAGTATTTCTGATGCAATAAGTCAGCGGGAACAAAACATCGGTGCCATAGACGCGCTACGTAATGCTCCATCAGTGAGATAAAGGCCAGTTGTGACTGGGTTGCTATTCATACAAATGGTGGTTTTCCCGGAATAAATTATTTTTTTAGGAGGTTTTCTATTTTATATTCTTGTGTAAGAGGGCCACAAACGTCTTGGGCCCAAAGCCAACCTCATCTGCACGTGCTATACTCTGCTGATTAACGGGTGATACAATGACGAAATTTGGTTCCCTGTGCGGCTTAGACGGCACGGCGGGTCGCCCCATATTATACCAAATACAGCCAAATACCGTCAAATCTATGGTTTGAGAAGGCGGATCCTGACATTATGCCGGGATAACGTCAGGTAGAAAGTAAGTAAATATTATTTTGGTTAGATCTGTGTCTGATTAATATTATGTAGATTTTTTAATTTCTCGCCGTTTAATCGATGCGGCACTATATACTTATTATAATTTGTTTTTGATTCCAAAAGGGTATTTTTTGTTGTTTATTTTTCTTAATATTATTTGTTTTTTTTAAATAATTGGCAACACTTAACCGGGTTCACTGAATTTGGATGCTGAAGCATTTGTGAATAAATAGCCTGGGACAAAAGCAGGCCTCAACACAAAACTGTTGATAGCTCCCAACACAGGAGATCCACTCATCTAGATTTTGAAGATTGTTTTATAAGAAATACAATGTTGCTTGCGGCGGAAATGTGAGCCCTGGGGATACGATAAGGCTTTGAGTTTCAGCGTCTTTCATTATTGTACTGCAGTTTTCATACAAAGAAAATTGTGTTGGATGTTATCTATGAATGTTACAAAAAAGGTAGAGATTTTCTGGTTATGTCTTGTTTTCTCAGTGGCAACCATTATTAAGGGGCGAATTAATGCGCATAGTAATACTAACATAAAAATCCATACCAACCTGAAATTGGAATTTGGATGTCCTGCACGATGGAAATAATGTATTTAGGAAAATATTTTTTTAAACATATCGAAAATACTCAAAAAGTATCTTATAATACATATAAATATCTATTTATCGACAGCCTACGTGGCGCAGTGGCCGAGTAGCCGACTGTGAAACAAGAGGCCACGGGTTTGATTCCCGTACCGAGACTGTTTGTGTGGTCCACAAATACTAGTTTCCCGTCTGGGTGTTTTCTCAACAGAGCGGTGGACGTCAGGCAAGCGGCCGGTCGTAAAAACTACAAGTCCAAACATTCTGTAACATGTGTTAAAAAACATGTTGCGCCGACCCCGAGTGGGATAAGGGCGGGTGGATCAGATCTCAGCCTGTTGCTGTCCACTATTGGACGTAGCCCTCCCCAAGTAATCTTTACTTGTATCCACATTATTAAAAAAAACGATTAATTTGTAGTTCATATTAAAACTTACTGAAAACAAGCTTCACGTGGGCGTACTCAGGTAATGTGGAAGTGCCTTAAGATTGGCGTGATATATATAAAGAAACCATTTTAAGTTTCTAATTGTACTATATTTAATTGCGTTGTGTTTCTTTTTTTGAAATTTTAAGTATTATTATGTTTCATATTAACCACGATTAAAACTAAGTAATGTCGACCAAATCGGTATGATATTGCAATCTTGAAATTTTATAAATATTTATTTACATAAAACTAAGACTGATTTTATAAAACATCAATTTTCGTGTCGGTGTTATAAATATATTCGGTCAAGATCGATTATTATAAGAGAACCTAGGTTAAGTAGCACTGGGAAAGTACATAATTGTTACTATCATTTTCCTATTGTTTATACCACTTTAAACTATCATTCTTTTTTTTATAGCAGAGGCCGGCAAATGAGCATGTGGGTCGCCTAATTCTAAGTGATCTCTACCGTCTATGAACATCTACTATACCTGAGGAATCATCGATGCGTTACCGACTTTAAAAGAAAGGTATAATTAAGGGATTGAGAAGGGGAGGGTATTTGGGTCTTTGGATATCTCACTCAACGTACAAAACGTAACAACAAGCTGCTAATTCACGTCGGTTTTCTGTGAGACAGTAGTAACAACTCGGTCGAGCCGGCCAACTCATGATGTAGACAAAACTGTCTACAGCGTGGATCTATTGTAGATTGATATTTCATCTTACTATTACGGCTGCCCACCTTATTATGCAACACTTTATCTCCCTCAAGTCCGAATCCTGAGGGGCTTCACGGAAAACTATCGAAATCGTAATGTAAAGGTATCGAGGGCTCGATAGATAATTCCTTAAATATCATTGGTCTATATTCCATAAATATTAGTTTATTTTACGTACGATAGAGGCGCTGTACTAAAACCTCATAGAAATTGTTGTCGATGACAGCTCGAATAACTTTTCACAAGTTTCCGTGCTAGCCCCTCTGGTCCGTTCATAAAGATTCGTATTTACATAATCGGTTGTACAGGACGTTGACAGGATATAAAGGGATCGGTAATAGGTGGGCACGCATCCCCCGCCGGGCTGGGCGTTGAACCCGCCAGAAATCCTCCTAGTCCATACTCGATAATCCAATAGGGGACTAAATTTCACCCAGCGCAGCGTGTCATTGTTTACTCTAAGCTTTTATGAAACGGAAACATTGTTATGTTTTATGCCAAAAATATTTTTAGGTAAATAGAGGTAAATTGGTCAACTGCCAAATCGCATGCAATTTAAGCCGTCTGAACAGACTTTTGTGAAAGAGGTAGAACCACGCTGTAGACAGCTTTGTCTCCAATGAGTGGTAGAGCCACGCTGCAGACAGCTTTGTCTATAGCATGAATAGGACGGTTCGTCCGGGTTGTTACCACTGTCTCACAGAAAACCGACGTAAAGTAGCAGCTTACTGCTCTATTTCGTACGGTGTGTGAGATATCTGGAGGCCCAAATTCCCCTCCGCTTCTCAATCCCTTAATTATCCCTTTCCTTTAAGGTCGGCAAAGTGCCCATGATTCTTTTGATCGTGTGGGCGTACATGGGCGGTGGAGATCACTTACTATCAGGTGACCCACTTGCTCGTTTGCTAACCTACAATATAAAAAACAAACATGAATGGGCCGGCCCGATTGGGTTGTTACAGGTATAGAGGGAACTACAACCATCGAAATAAGATAACTTGAACGATAACTCTCATATGAATCTGCCAAAAAATCCTACTCCTCCACTCCACTCCACTTACTTACACACACGCAACACAAATTATTGAACGTACAAAATTAACTTTATTTCATAAAAGTTAATGTCTATATATTAAATTTCTAGATCGAGATACGACGTTCTGCACCACGCAAAAATTTGACGTAATAAGTGTCAACTAGAGATTATTATGCACAGACTTTTATGGCCCCGCCCTATTGCACAGAGTTTTGGTGGGGTAAATTTTGCTTGAGTTACGTTTCTTGTCATCTTATTTCGATGACTAAAACTTACCAATGCTCGTATTCTTTAGTTTGAATTCTATTCGTATACTTACAGATTTAAAGTTAATTTCTGTATATAGTATTTACTAAAATTATAGTGCGCCCGTTAGTGTGAAGTGTACACTTTGCCTCGCATAGGGGCTTTGATCTAACACCGGGTTTAGTGACGTCAAAGTGAATACAGGCTGGGGTCTTGAAGTCAACCAGATAGCTAAAGTTTATATCTCTCGGATCAGCTCTGTCTTCAGTCCTGAGTCTTGACTTTGCGATTGTTGTCACAAGACGTCAAAGCCTTTGACAAGATATGAATATCAAACGACGAACTTGGAGTTTTGTCTTTTCAGTAGTAGGTAGTACTTACACGCAGTAACATAGCTTTTAAATCCTGGCACGGTAAAGTGATTGAGTTGCATGGATTTAACTTTAATTTATTTCAGTATAGTCATACATAGGTACATACATACATACATACGCACTCACGCAGTTAATCCCTGAAGGGGTAGGTAGAGGTGTTACCAGTACACCCACATATCGCCGAACTTATTTATTTCCGTCTCATGATGTGATAGATATAATAAAAAAGTAATGATTTTGGAGCCTGATTGGAATTTTTCATCGGTAGTTTTAAGAATATGTAGATTTTAATTAATTTTTTACACTGTACGTATAGTGCAAACAAATTGTTCCATACATTCATACATACATACATAGACTCACGCCTGTTTCCCATAGGGTTAGGCAGAGACAACCGATTTCCACTTGCTACGATCCTTGCATATCTCTTAACAAATTGTTTTTTTTGTATAACTTAATTTGTTTTGAATAAAATTAGGTACAAGAAATTTATTATTTTCATTATAAATATGTGTGCTAACACAATCAGCTCTTTGTAAAATACGCGCGCCGAGCCCTCCTAAAAGCGGTCCGCTACTTTGACGACGGGCGACGAGGGCGACAAACACAGGCGCGGCGCGCGCGCGGAGACTCCTTTTTTTGGTTTGTTGCCTAAGAAATCGGCTAAGATCAGAGACCATACTGCCAAGTCATTAGTTATTTTATTTTCTTATTTTCCAAGAACGATGAAACACGGGTGTGGCCAATTTCAAGGTCTTGCTGGAGTTTTGGTGTTAATTCCTTTCAGCACGAAGCTTCTTAGAAGACTTTCTTCAAGCACGCGGAGACTATCTAGTGTCGAGTAGGACACAATTTTTAAATGAGTTTGTATAAGTAGCCTCTTTTTTATATTGAACCAGTACAAGGTCCACTTCAAATGAGGCGAGGCGTCTTAAAGGTCACTCGCTCGTTCTCTCTTTCAGGCACGCAACCCGCGTCATGGGAATAGTAAACGAGAAATGAGACATAAAATTTCGTACATGTAAAAAAAATAGCTGCTCTTACATTATTTCGTCATGTACGGTTCAAATGTAATGAATGCCCCTTGTATAACTTACTCAACACTACTTCTATCTAACTACCGCCATCTTGGCGGTTTGTCATTTTACGCACAAACTTAACATTGTCGTGGGTACCTACGGAAACTTTTGGTTTACATAAGTGATTTTGTTTCCCAAAGTTTCAGTAATAAGTGTTTAATAAACGTACAAGAAAGTGTTGAGTGTTTTTAAAATGCCTCGTGAGCAGAATAGTAATAAAATAACAGTTTCAGTGCCCGTGAATGTGGACAAATGATCATGAGTTACGGCGAAACTCGTGGCAATACACAACGATCTCTTTGCCTTTAGATTGAGAGATATTATACAAATGCTCGGCACCCAACAGGCAGCCGTAAGATAATTCGGGCGTATCAATGTATTTTATATAACCAACCGATCGTACCTAGACAAGAAGGGGTCGGAAGACCTACGAGAACCCGTAGCCATGAAACTTTATGTGATCGCTGGATAATTCGGTCTGAATCGAGGACAACTCGTTTACTGGACCTGACTAGGCTTTTTCCTTTGGGGCTATAAAAAGACAAAGTGTTTATTAGTGTATTAGTAAGCGCAATTACCTACCGCCGATGACATGAGTTTTTGAGACTGCGTGCGGAGTGTCTTTGTGACTCTTTAGCTTTGTGTCCCGGCTCCACGGCGAGACTGCGTCGCGCTCTTATCTGCGAACGTATTAGTGGTGGGCACTTTGAACCTTACTTCATGAGGAGCGACTGGAATTGAGGTAGGTAAGTCTGATTGATTAATACCTAGCTATTGATAACATACAGGGTCGATGAGACACATTTATATGTGTTATTACTCTATGTATTTATACATGTATAAAACAAAGCCACTTTCCGCGTCTATCTGATTATCCGCTAACTCCTCCTAAACCACAAAAGACAAAGAACGATTTTATTGTACGGTATAAGCCCTTAACATTATACAATTACCATATGTAAAATATATGTTTGGTTAAAAGGAGTAAAAAGAAGTGCTTAAAAAAATACGCTACATTTGCGCCAACCGTTGCACGCTTACGCCATGACAATTAGGTGACCATCTCTGCATATAGATTTGTTGTGATATGAGCCACATCAGAGCGCTGGTTTTCAGTGGCCATCTACGGCAACCTACGGACGCCAAAGACAACCCATGTCTGCCAGAAAACGGATTTTGATGCGGTTAAAAATATCATTTAGACAATTTCTTCTAGAAGATTTTATATATATATTTATAAACAAGGACTACAAATATATATATATATATATATATATATATTTATATGTAGGCCTAGAATTATAAGGCTATAAGTATGTAGGTATATCAAGTTATGATTCATGGGAGCAGGGCAGGAACCTGCGGTGAAACCGTGAGGGACAGCTAGTAAATTATAAGTTACAGACATAGACTTTAATGTAAACTATAAAGTCATTGGTTACAGTCGTATCAAACCTATACAAACCCGAAAATACTTACGTTTATTATTCTACCGATCATATGAAAGACGTGTCACGCGGGTAACCGCTGCGCTATATATTGCAGGCTCAAAAAATACAAACTTTCCGATACAATATGGATAACCATATTTTGATAGATATTAAATAGGTACTAGGTACTTTTCCTAAAATTTTCCGTAAGCTGTCCCTACTACTCTGTATATATAGATAATTTAGCAAAGGTACGTATCCCATACTAGGCTCGAAAAAACAGATTTATAGTGATAAATAGTAGCTACGTGAATGTATAAACTTGTGAGAAAACAACATAATGTTATTAAATATATCGAGAGAGGTGCGAGGAGAGTGGGAGCGGTGACCTGACGACCCCTGCACTTTTCCGCTAGAGGGTGCGTCTTGGAAACTAGGTCACACACGGCCCCAGGCCACTGCGAACAGATTATCATAAACATTTATACTTTGACGCTATTTTTTCTTTTCCCAACGGTACTTGACTTCGTTGAGCTTGTGCGCAATCTAAATCATTACTGTCGCTTGTGGTAAAACGTCAACTGCAGTTCATCTCGAGCTAATTCTCCTGGGAAATTAGCCTTATAAATATGAATAACTTTGTTTCATTTCATACAGCATTTAATATAGGTAATAATGTATATGAATTGATTGTGATTCTATGCTTTTTACTAGAGAATTAATATAAATAATAAAAGAATGATGCCGACCTTATTCCTTCTACTTAAATAATAAAATAATTATGCCGACCTTATTATTTCAAAACTAAAATGAAAATTAAAATATTCGCACTATTTATTATCACCGTTCCACGTAGTAATTCCGAGTACAGGTGGAGCCACGGGCAGGTGCGCGAGCATTGATGATGGCGCATTATCGACTCGCCGAGCGTTAAAGAGTCAAACCTACTATAGTATTCGTATCGGTATATTGCCCTCAATAAATAAATAAATTCACCCAACAGCCACATACATAGTCCTGACCCCACACTAGGTAAACCTGTATCGTGGGTATCAAAAACTACGAGGGACTTGCGGTCCCACAACACACAGAACCGAGACAATTATTTGTGATTCAGACAAACATTTGTTTAGGTGCGGGAATCGAACCCACGGCCTCACGCTTCGCAACCAGCTACTCGCCCGCTGCGCTACGGTAGCTGTCTAAAGAAATACTAGTTATTTAATAGGATATTTTTAGTTTAATCGCCTCATTGGTCTTATGGCAGCGTACTTAGAGTAAGAACCCGGTGAGGTCTAGTTGGAAAATCACAATTTGTATTTGAGTTTTCGATTACTCAGCGAGGTTATACTATGTTATGGTAATTTTTCATTTGGACCGAATATTATTGGAATTGGAAAATTTTGTTATTACTCCAAAAACCCCATCCAATAAGTTGAGCTGCGACTTTAATTTCACTTTTTCAGTGATATTTGAGTTTTCAGATTACTACATTTGTTTCTTCTATTAAACAGTTACAACCCTTGTAAATGTATACATTTATGCATAATAAAAGGAAATGTAAACACCGTCGGCGGTTAGAAGTTTTTGTGGTTCGACGTGAATCGTACTTGTCCGGAACGGGCATATTTCGAGGGTTTAAACTCTGCTTAATTTATATAACTCGCAACGAACCTCTCGTAACCCTCTCTAATTTGTATTAATAAAAATTACATTTGCGTTAATACCGTCCTAACATTTCATTATTACCGTGACGGGTTTATATTCGGATTTAACGCGAACTTAATTTGTTCCATTATGTAGTTAGGCTATATCTGATATGACCGATCGAGGGCCATTTTATTGTCGGACAATTCATTTATTATATCTAGATGCATATATACTAGATGATAATTTATTGTTAGATCTTAAAATGTTATGATGTTTGAAAGCTATCAGGCGAAGCCTAGATGATAAATAAATTATTTAATACTGGAATAATAAATATGAAAATAAAAACGATAGTAAAAAAAGGAATCATCCGCAAAGTATAGAATGTCAAAATCAAAGGTAAGAGAAAATAGCCGTTTTATCTACTGCACTCGGAAACGTTAAATAACTTTATTTATCATTAAGAAATTTCTTATAATTTAAGTCTTTCCACACTCATAGCCAGTTATGGCCCTATGATCCATTACTCAGTACAGAAAATGATTTACACTGCGTGCGTTTCGAATGCTGAAATAACATGATTATTTGACATGTCTGAGAAATAAGTTGAGAATGATTGAATTTCTTTCAGTGGTAGAGTCACCCTGTAGACACTTGTATTCTACAGCACGAATGGGCCGGCTCGTCCAGGTCGTTACCACTCACAGAAAACCGGCTTGCTGCTGCGTTTCGTACAGTGAGTGAGATATCCGGAAACCCCCTCCTCTTCCCAATCCCTTAATTATCGCATTCATTTAAAGTCGGCAACGCGCCCATAATTCTTTTGGTATTGTGGGCGTACATGGTCGGTGGAGATCACTTACCATCAGGTGACCCACTTGCTCGTTTGCCGGCCTATGGTATAAAAAACAAAACGAATTCTAAGTAATGACTAATGAATATTTAAACTCCATTGACGTCTCTAAATATGACAGTATATTACGATTAAATTATGGTTAAAGAACTTTATTTTCTCCAAAGAAATTACATTTCACTTATTGAGAATACATCTACCATTGGAAAAAAACAAATAATTATGAAAATAATTAAGTTCCTATCTGATAAAGTCTATGACACAAATTGTATATATTAGGTACAAACTTTTTTGTAGAACATACACGGAAGGTTAAGCTCTACATTTTATGAGGATATATGGAGAGCGATAAAGTGTTTCCATAAAGAGAGCTTCCTTTTTACAGACGGGAGAACGAACATATTATGACGAGTGGATATCGTGTACGAACATAATGGTAATGTCCCTTTAAAATAAAAGCCATGTATCACTTTTATTGCGTACTTTTTTGTGGATAAATTGATCAATAAAGTATTTTTTCGCTTTCGCGATTGTTTGTCGGATTATTTCTATTTGGGTTGAATTGATCACTCTTCCGGAGTTACATATTATAGTCGAAGCTAAGTAATTGTTATAATGAAGTTTACAACACGCTTAATTCAATCTTTGTAGACCAAAGATATCCTTGAATTTCAGGGTCGTTATTTCATTATTGGCATATTTTTAAACATCTTGCGATATTGCTGGGGGAAACTTTCCGCGTCTCGTACCGGTACCGGCTGTTTTGTAAAAGTTATTTTATTCCTAACTTAATTATCTTATAATTTTCCTAAGCGTTATTACTAAACATCGCATCATGAGACGGAAATAAGCTTGGTGAAATTTGGGTGTACTGGTTACATTTCTGCTTATCACTTTGGGGATTACAGGCGTGTGTGAATGTATGTATCTATTTATGTAAATAGAGCTGTTATCTATTGTCGTGTTATTGTCAAATATAAATATTTTCATCATTATAATTATACGCAAGTACGCGCAAGTTTTAAATTAATTTATGAGTCAGTGTTAAAGCTCACCCGCACACCTGGCCCACCTAAACCAAAACTAAGTTACTGGAACTAGCTAAATCAAATAGTGTTCAAGTGAAATTGGGGCACATCTAAATTTAATAAGGCGCTGCTCTACCGCCGCCGACCGCACTGAGAACAAATTTCATTAAAAAATTTATTTCGCCTCGCTCCTGGCCGTAGGTACTCTGTGAGGCCGACATCGTGAAAATTTTAATCCAATCGCGGCTCGTCCGTTTGGTTTCGTTCCATCTGTTTACCGGATACTGCATATGTAAATATATCTGAAAACGCACAAAATGTTGGATTATTTACGAATACATTCGTAAAATCGTTTCGTTTTTTGAGTGGTACAGCCACACTGTCGACAGTTTTATCTACAGCACGAATGGGCCGACTTGACCGGGCCGTTACCACTATCTCATAGAAAACCGACGTAAAGTAGCGGCTTACGTATTAGGCTTGGGTATTGCGTTTCGTACGGTGAGTGGGATATCCGGAGGCTCAAATTCCCCTCCCCTTCCCAATCACTTTAAGGTCGGCAACGCGCCCATAATTCTTCTGGTACTGTGGGCGTACATGGGCGGTGGAGATCACTTACTATCATGTAACAGACTTGCTCGTTTGCCAGTCTATGCTATATACGCACTCACGCCTGTAATCCCCGAAGACGTAGGCAGAGGTGTAACCAGTACACCCACATTTCGCCGAGCGTATTTCCGTCCCTTATGTGATAGGGGGCGAGCCTATCGCCATACCGGCCACAAATTCCAGACTCCGGGCTGATACTGAGCATTTCGTAATAGAAAAACTCAATACCACTTTACCCGACCCGGGGATCGAACCCGAGACCTCAGCGTTGACCTCAATCGTAACGGGTACACATTACAACTGCGCCACCGAGGCTATGCTATAAAAAAGTGTATATAATTCAGGCTATTTTTTTTTTATATAGTATAGGCTGGCAAACGAGCAAGTGGGTCACCTGATGGTAAGCGATCTCCACCGCCCATGTACGCCCACAATACAAAAGAATTATGGGTGCATTGAAATAAAACTAGTTTATACGGATTTTATCGCGGTTTAATTTTTATTTTAGTCCCGACGTTTCGAAATCCCGTATAAACTAGTTTTATTTCAATGTGTAATATTCGCGTAAACCTAAGAAATCACAATTATGGGTGCGTTGCCGACCTTAAAGGAAAGGGATAATAAGGGATTGGGAAGGGGAGGGGGATTTGGGCCTCCGGATATCTCACTCACCGTATGAAACGTAGCAGCAAGCTGCTACTTTACGCCGGTTTTCTGTGAGACAGTGGTAACGACCCGGACGAACCGGCCCATTCATGCTGTAGACAAAATTGTCTACAGCGTGGCTCTACCACTCGTAAATTATTATTATATATTATTCGTCTTATTCGAACTTGTGAATACTGACAAATGCTTCAGCTCTAAATAACTTGAACAATGTTACTAATAATAACCTAAACGATTAAAGCCCTCGACGTCACCAGAAAATAATCTCTAAATTTTAAACGTCGTGTGTATTGTGTAGGTCAGTTAATGCGAGCGAGTGGCACCGTATTGATTCAATGATGTGCTCGGACATTTCATTTGCCTGCGACCCTCCACGATCCGTACAGAGCCTTCGCAGCGAAACAAACCGCGAATTCACATCTTGATACTTTATCATGTTATAATTTTACTGTATCTGTTTTGATAAAACAGTGCTCAAAGTTTCAGGAATAGTTAAGTTCCTTCGGGAATCATGTGCAAAAATGTAATTTCTCGAGACAAAGAAATGAATGAAACATTGACATCCTCCGTGGCACAGTTCGCGAGTAGCCAGCTGTGAAGCGAGAGGTCCCGAGTTTGAATCTCACACAGAGATTTTTGTATGATTTGTGTGATCCACTAATCTTAGTTTCGGGTCTGTGTGTTCTCTCCCCAGAGATGTTGACATCAGAGGCAGGCGGCTCATCGTAAAAACGACTAGCCAGATCTTTATGTAACATGTGTTGAAAAGCATGTTGCGCCGATCCCATTGTGAGTGGGATAAGGGCTGGTGGAAGAAGAAGAACAAGAAGAAATGAGTGAAACATCATTTTAATTTATTACGATGATAATCTTTTGAATTAGTCTAATATTAATTAGGATGGAGCGAGATCAAAATATGCCATCCCTTGCTGGGTCTGTAGAGAAGGAACAGAAGGTGCCTATAGCTCAGGGTTAGCGCTTCTACTCCTGAGATATCCGTCGCGTTCATCTAATGATAGAGCCGAATCTGATTCAGTTTCCTTTAAATTATCAAGCCTCTTTCTTTTAAATTTGTTCCTATCGGTCAATTACGCAGTTTTATTAGCAACTATTCATCCCAAAATAAATTTTATTGTAAACTCTCAAGTATCAAGTAATGTTGGCCGTGATCGACGTTGCATCTATTTTGGTGATGGCACTGGATTATGGGATCGGAATTCAGATTGATTATCGGCTATTTCCGACAATATTCACGCTGACATTTACTTATATGGCATTGGACGTTTATGTTTTATTAATGTAGTATCCCTCTGTTTTGTAATCTGCCATGAAATGCTGGAATATAGGTACTTATGCTTTTTTATCAGCTCACGCCCGTAATCCCACGGGGTAAGAGAGATGCCCTCACTGTACTCTGATTTTATTTTCATCTCATGATGTAATAAGAGCCTTTCACCGTATCAGGCCCAAATTTCAAACTTGAGTAGCACGTAGTTTTTTTGAATAAAACAACCTAACACATTGTTTTACATAACAAAAGCCTAGCGCATGTATTATCGAAGGTGTAGTCAGAGATGCAACTAGGGCTGCACTCACGGTTCGTTGAGCTTATCTCCGTCCTATGATGTGATAGGGGCGAACCATTCAGGTACAAATTGCAATGGCAAAAATTGTTTAGTTTAAAAAAATACAAACACGATTTTATCAAAATGATATACAAAGCTGGGACAAGCTGTTAATGTTATGGATAGACCACCGCAAAGTTATTTAATTAACGCGTCAAAATCATGCTTCCGTAACGTAATTAGCAACAACACTTGATTAAGATAGCAAAGCAAATGTTAACGACTGAGTGCAGGATTGTGGGATCCGGTCAAAGGGCTTGTTCAGCTTGCAGCTGACAGCTGTTCCGTATGACAGAGGTACTTAATTAAACTTAGGATCCAACGTCTGCTTCTACGTTTGAAGAGCCCTTGTTCAGTGACGTCTTGACATACGTTAATAGTACAAGAGTTTGAGTTTCTATTGTTTTGTGGAACAGGAGTTTACCACAATAGATATACCAGTTTTTCGGATGAATTCGATAAATGGCCTTTTTAATAGATTTTTTAGATTCAATACCAGACGAGCACGTCGCTCGCATGGTAGTAAGCGCCAAGTCTGCCTATAAACAGTAGTAAACTACTCAGAATTTTAAATTACAAATGCATGAAGATACAA
The DNA here is from genome assembly GCA_905332985.1 of Mimas tiliae. NCBI lineage: Eukaryota > Metazoa > Arthropoda > Insecta > Lepidoptera > Sphingidae > Mimas > Mimas tiliae. Next base: position 4,466,234 of record HG995249.1, read on the forward strand.
CCTTATGTGGTGTACCAATATCCACATTTTTATAGCAGAGGTTGGCAAACTATCAAGTGGGTTACCTGATCCTACGTGATCTCCACCATCTATGAACATCCACAATACCTGAGGCACCATGGATGCGTTGCCGACTTTAAAAGGGAAGGGAATTTTTCGCTTCCAGATATCTCACTCACCGTTCGAAACGCAACAGCAAGCTGCTACTTCACATCGGTTTTCTTGAGACAGTGGTAACAACACGGTCGACCCGGCCCATTCATACTTCTTCTCTACCATTACATTATAACCCTACCATATAACATTTACCAAAACCTAATATTAAATACTTTAATAAATTGAAGTGCCGTTTTTATTTACCTCTGGCAGCCCTTAGATATGACGGGAGCGTACAATTTACATGAAAAATTATGTTTATTATTTCATGTGCCGTGATCCCGCGCGATATACGGAAACATTCCGCTGCAAAACACACTGATGCGGTGAAATAATATCACTCGCTTTCAGCTTCATGAAAATCCTGTATAAAATGTTTGAGTTTAAAACTGTTTAGGGCGGAGGCCAACTTCTATATGTTTATTTATACATACTGTATGTAATTTCGAGTATTTAAAACGAGTTGTCTTCTTTTTAACCGACGCGAAAAAACGGAGGAGATAATCTATTCGACGCGTATATGTTTTTGTCATTTGAGTTCAACTACGTGGTTCCGGTAGTTATTTAGTGGCGTTGTTTTTTTTGTTAACCATCTATCTGTTTCAGGATTTAGGCCCTTGTTCCGAATAATCATAGCATTATCGAAATTATGCATTTAGCCTAAAAGGTTTTTAAAGAGTGACATAAGATAAAATTCCTAAGTGGTAGAACCATGCTGTAGACAGTCTTTTCTATAGCATGAATGGGCCGGCTCGACCTGGTTGTTACCACTGTCTCACAGAAAACTGACGTAAAGTAACGACTTGCTGCTGCGTTTCGTACGATGAATGAGATATCCGGGGGCGCAAATCCGCCAATAGTTCCAACAACAGGCGTCAGTAGGGGTAGGCAGGCGGAAAAAGAAGAAGAAGATATGTGAATTCTAATAGGAAGACACCACCGTGGCGCAGTGAGCGAGTAGCCGCCTGTGAAACGAGAGTCCGTGGGTTTGGATCCCACACCGAGACAAATGTTTGTGTGATCTTAAATATTTGTTTCGTCTGGGTGTTGTGATATTATGTGAAAACTACAGATCAGACAAATCTGCACACGTAGACGCACTCGCAGTAGTCAACCATTTTTTGTTACAATAATGAATGGATGGTGCTACCCGCACATAAGCATTGTCTAGGGCTTTCCCTAGACAATGCTTATGTGCGGATCGTATGGACCTTTGTCCATGACGATCATATAAATTATAAATCTAGTTTCAATGTTCGACAACTTTCAACAAACTAGTAACAAAGTTGCGGAGTTTCAGAGCCGTGTTGGGTTTGTACCTCCGTTTTTATTAGTTTCGGCAAGAAACAGGCTAGCCGAGTGCGGCACAGTTTTGGCGCCGGTGAGGCGAGTGATCGGATCGATATTGAGGTGTCTATTAGATTGCTATCTCGGCACGCAGCAAGTTTTGTAGATTACCTAGTATTTGGTCAAGATATTTAATTTTATATATTTACTTTCTGCTCGATTTATGATAGTATGTGCGTTGGAGTACGTGTCCCCGAAGGGGTAGGCAGAGGTAGAACTAGTGCACCCAAGGTTCGCCGAACATATTTCCGTTATATAAGGGGAAGTCTATTTAAAATTGGTTTGAATGTTTGTATAGAAACAAGAAGTATTTATAACGATTGGTGGAATTTAGATAAAAATATTATTAAATATAGATATTTATGGCAGACATGTTTTATAAAAAAGAAAACGAACAAAAGAAAAATTCACTCTTTGCATTCTTGAGTTTTTTAAGCAAAGTGATTACGAATTCTCGTAAAGCGATTCTCGGGTTATATTTTATGAATAATACTACAGCTCTCTTACGTGATTGAGATTCATCTGAATTGATAACTGAACTTTTGAAAGCTATCTGTTACTCGTGAACTCATATTTAATATTTTTAAGCTCTATATACACGGATATTATCGTATGATAGAGGGGATATTTTATATACTTATATTAATTTATAATTTATATAATGTATATAAAAAACCGAAATATCATTTACTCACTCACTGATTAGTAACGATATCTCAAAAACTGGTACAAGGTTGTTAGCGTATGTGAGAGGCCGTCTGGGTTTGGTACCATCGCTTTGTCTATTTCTGCGCCAAGCAGTAGTGTGTAAGCACTGTTGTGTTTTGGTTTGAAAGACATTGATTAACTCCGGATTAATCCCCGAAGGGTAGGCAGAGGTTTTACCAGTGCATCCACATTTCGCCGAGCTTATTTCCGTCCCATGATGTGATAGGAGGCGAGCCTATCGCCATACCGGGCACAATTCCAGACTCCGGGGTGATACTGTGCATTTCGTAATAGAAAAACTCCATATCACTTCCCGAACTGGGGATCGAACCCGAGACCTCAGCACATCAGTCGTACCGCGTACGCAATACAACTGCGCCACCGAGGCACTGGCGCTAAGTGTGAAAATAAACGAATTCTAAGAAATGACTTAATGTCAATTAAAGTTAATTGCTGTCTCTGAGTGCAGCAGTGAATTATGTGGCAATATTTAAATAGAAAACTGAGTTCAAATTACTAATGAAAAAGTTTAATTACATACCGACGCGAAGCGACGTTTATAAAACGTCAACAGAAAAGGATTGCCACTCCGGTATCCGTATTCAGTACTTTGTGAGCGTACTAACAAATATAACAAATATAACAAATGTACATATAACAGAGATATTTAATACGAAGCGTTTACTTTATATGCTACGATGAATCAGTAAGGGGTGAAAAGGTTTCAATATTAAAATATTTTCACAAAGTTTGTTTAAGTTACAGTAAAAAAAGTATAAATTGAGTATATACAATTCGTACGCGTTCACGCCTGTAATCCCGATAGGGGTAGGCATCTCGTAGGTAGGAAGTAGGTAGTCTCGTAGTAGGGTATCTCCGTCCCATGTGATAGGGGGCGACATACCTGGCATAATTTCAGAGTCCGGGCCGATACTGAGCATTTCGTAATAGGAAAACCCAATATCACTTTTACCCGATCTGGGGATCGAACCCGAGATCTCAGAGTCAGCCTCATTCGTAACGCGTAGGTACGCATTACAACTGCGCCACCGAGGCAGTCAATTAGCTACTTTATTACATTTTTCAGTATAAGGTTCTATGTATGATTTTTTGGTTGAAATGCTTTAACTGCAATTGAAAAACCTATATACTATTTAGATATTGCCGGTGAGAGTGTAAATGAGCGACACATTTTAGGCCCAAAGCCGACCTTACCTACACGTGGTACACTCTGGTTAACGGACGAGGCAATGGCGAAACTTGGTTCCCGTTGCGGGTTTTGGGGGTCAGACAGCGGGTCGCCCCATAAAATACGAAATATCGTCAAATCTATAGTACGAGAAGGCGGACCCTGGCATTAAGCCGGGATAATGCTAAGCAGAAAGAATGAAAAGTATGAAGTCATTAAGGCATGTTATAAAGTCCCTATCATTATTGCTACCTTACAGCAATGGCGGAGCATAAAGTTTAGTACAACTACTTTTAATCAGTACAGGCTTTTGTTCGCGGCAGCGCTCACGTGGAATTTTTCTATTTTTATTTCTATATAAACTTTGCAACTCCCTTTTTTCTAAGGGTTTAAATGTCAAGAAACCCCTTCTTAAACGATGCCCACAATATAAAATCAACATCCTCTAAAAATATATCTTTAACAGTTTGAACTGGGCGATGATTATGCTAGTCAGGACTTTGCTTAAATGAGATAGATCTACAATGTGTTACAGAAAGATGTGGTCATATATAAGGGTCATTATTGATAGTGAGTATGTATGTACCGGATCAAAATCTAGACATCCTAAAATTTTACGCTAATTTTAATCACCCGTTTATTACCTCAGTTCGATAAGATCGATCGACACCCCTACAAATCAAGTGAAATGCGTGAACGAAAATTACCTACAATACTGGAGTGAGACAAAAGATCAGCTGTTTATGATTTATTGTTGTCCAAAGTTGGAATTCGAATATTGACATGTTACTCATTTGATAAAAAAAGAAAATATTATAATATAAAATAAAATATTATATAAATATTTAGCAATGCAATCTGCTTTCGTACTACGGATGGTAAAATTCTTACATCGTACACTATATGTTGCTAAAATTTTACCACACCTTTCTGTAACACGTTGTATAGATGGGTAATATTGGGTCGTTTTACAGTAGCAGTCACAGTAAAAAGCTACTTATTTATAAGACGTAAAACATTGGTAAACTTAATTTAACCACAATTCTTCGTTACGCACTCGAAACAAAGTTTACTGTACAATAGGAAGAAATTAATTTCATCAACTGGCGACTGTCTTAGACAGTGGTTTTAATGGAAGGCTGTTTGTTTAAGTTAATAAGTATGTACTGTGTTAATTCAGAGAAAATGCGTTGAGTCTGTGAGCACGAAGTAAGAAATCGATTAGCTTGTACTTCGTGCATTCGTTAAGGATTTTATATTATTGGACAGTTTATAACCAATTAATAATTTAATAGGGTCCATAGCGCAGCGGACGAGTAGCCGGCTGGTAGAGGCTACGGGTTCGATCCCTACACCGAGACAAATGTTTGTGTGATCCAATGAAACGTGACTAATAAGAAAATAAGTAACATTTGATTTCCTATTTATTACCAGTACCTACTTATGTTGATCTTATAACTTTGTTGTTTAGGTTTACATATTCTTTTTTTTTATTGCGTAGGCCGACAAACGAGCAAGTGGGTCACCTGATGGTAAGTGATCACCACCGCCCATGTACGCCCACAATACCAAGAGTCATGGACGCGTTGCCGACCTTAAAGGAAAGGGATAATTAAGGGATTGGGAATGGGAGGGGATTTGGGACTCCGGATATCTCACTCACCGTACGAAACGCAGCAGCAAGCTGCTACTTTACGTCGGTTTTCTGTGAGACAGTGGTAACGATCCGGACGAGCCGGTCCATTCATGCTGTAGACAAAATTGTCTACAGCGTGGCTCTATCAATCCTGTGATTCTATATCACGATATTTTTATCAACCTTTCAATTATAAATTTCTTTGGAATATTAAAATATACCCGTAGCAATATGGTACAGTGTTGTCTGTTTTGTGGCATTTGCGGGAACTATATAGACATAATTATGTAATCGCGATGGAACTTTCACAAGGCCTTGGTACAAAGAGTAATGTCAAGCGGTTCAAGTCAAGGCTGTGTTTCACTTTATTGTAATACCACAATGCTTTGGGGAATAGAAGCTCTATATGTGCGTACTTTGTTATTAAGATATTCTTGTATAATACCGCTTTTCATAACTTATTCGATTCATGGAATATATTATCTAATTTAATAGGGGTCGGACTAGTGGCTCATGGCTTGTTGACTGATATAATATGATTTACCCGGGACAGGATCTTTTAGTAGGGATTGACCTTACACCGGCGTGGCGGCTAGTAGTAAACAGTAAGCAATATATCTGCATGTGTACAAATCATTTGCTGATCTTACGTCAAGGTGAATAAAGGCAGGGTTATGATGACCATCTAAAGATATCTAAATTCATTGTATTAAAGGAAAGAATCGACTTGTCGATGCAATGGTTTTAATAAACCTAATATCTAAAAAAAGAGATCGAATTGACATACTGCAGTATTTTTTTATAGCACAGTTGATCAAATGAGCAACTGGGTTAGCTGATAGTATGTGATCTCACCGCCCATTTACGATCCACAATACCAGAAGAACCATGGGCGCATTGCCGACCTTACAAGAAAAGGAATTCTCCCTTAAGGGAAAGGGATTTGGGCATCCGGATGTATTACACACTGTACGAAACGCAGCAGCAACCCACTACTTTACGTCGGTTTCCTGTGAGATAGTGGTAACGACCCGGACCAGCCCATTCATGCTGTAGAAAAAACTCTCTATAGCGTGGCTCTACCACTTAAAATTATAATTTCACGCTTTGTAACCCGACTTTGTTACGTCCAACTGTTGAGAATGTAGTGCGGAGTGTAACTGACGTGCCTAGCGAATACTCTGGGAGCCGGCGCATTCCTAGGATACCTTAGTAAGTGCTAGCTCGTAACTCCATTTGGTTACGGCCTAATTAACTCACTGCTATGTGCACCCTGCATGCATTATACGGGGCAGGTATTACTCTCACATTATTGTATTAGTGAACCGGAGTTGTATTGTTTTACTGGAATGTATTTAGTCATTGTTAGGACGACAGTGGTCAGTTTTGTATACAGCGTGAATGGAACGGCTCCACCGAGGCGGAACAAGTACCTCACAGAGAATTGGTGAAGAACAGTGAAGTGTCAACTTACTATTGCTTTTCGTGTGGCGAATAAGATTTCCAGAGGCCAAAATCCTCAATACTTTAAAAGTCAAAAATGGGTGATCATGTCGACAGCCCCGTGGCGCAGTCGGCGAGTAGCTGACTGTGAAACGAGAGGCCGCAGGTTCGATTCCCGCACCGAGAAAAATGTTAGTGTAATCCACAAATATTTGTTTCGGGTCTGGGTCTTTTCTCTCTAGAGGGGATGACGTCAGGCAGGCGGCCGGTCGTAAAAACTATAAGCCAAATCTTTCTGTAACATGTGTTATAAAACATGTTGCGCCGACTCCTCTGCGAGAAGTAAGGAATGGGTGGTCATGCCTCATTTGCCCCTCCTTGACGGCGCCCATTTTTATATACAACCTCATAGCATTTTCGAATACCCAATACATCCAGAAATACTACTTGTCATTTACAAACAAAAAATCCCACACCCAAACATCTAAATAACAAAACAACAGAACATAAAGGAACCATTTGCGGCGATCATAAGAACATTTAGCCAACAACAAACGGTCACCTGGAGACGTGGCGGCGTGGCGGCTGGCGCGCCGAGGGCTTGCAATTTATGCGCGCACTGTGAAGGTAACAATGCGAGAGAACAGATGGTTGCATGAATAAAACAAGCGAGGGCCGGCTAAATATTTCAGGGCGTGTTGGCTGTTTGTTCTTCGGTCACGGTTGCTCGGAACACGCTATAGTACAACCGTGTATATACGCTTCCGTGCTTTGCTATGAGTTATTGATGGCGTCCCTATAGAGGAAGTTGCAATTTTAAGATGTGTTTGTGGTAAGAATGTTGTCGTAGGAAGCCGACTCATTTATTGGACGTGAAGTTAGTTTTTAAAAGCAAATATTTTTAGATATAATATTTGTTTAGGCATAGTTCAGTTTAAAGATTGACATATATAGAGATGAGTTTTTTTCATATAGTATCAGATTTCATGTATTCAAGTTGATAAATGAAACTTCAACTTAAGGTAGTTTACATTTTACATTTGTAATAAGTAATCTGAGGATGCTCTGGATACAAATTCAAATCTGTTTCATCTCAGGACTGAGTCTCCAAACAATGTTTTAGATTGTTGAGAATTAGATTGTAACATTGTGTAGTAATATTAAGTTCAAAGCTATTATGTACCGAGTGCATCGTTAGACCGAGTAGTAATCTCCTTTGTTACGGCAAGAATAGACTATTCTTTACGTAGATAATATTAAATAACTATCGATCAGTTTGCTTCGATATAAAATATACAACGTGTTACAGAAATGTATGGTCATATTTTAAGGTCATTACATACACCTTACAATAAGTACCTATGACCGCATCATTTCAAAACTGAGACTCCTAAAACTTCACGTTAATTTTAATCCGTCGTTTATTAAGATCGATTACATTGATCACATCACAATTAATTATTATATAAAAAAAGACAAATACAGGGTTGAAGCTGGAGTAAAACGTTTAAAAAGTCATTTAGGAAGGTACTTTTACGATGAAAATTTTACAGAACGTGAATGTTGAGTACCTAAGAATACGCATTTTAGGAAACTTTTGCATAAAAGTGAATTAAAATTCCAAATTATGAACAAGAATAGTTTATTGACTTGTTCGAATATCTTAACTAAAGTTAGTTCAGAGTTTTCAACATTGCTCTTGAAAAATATTTTGCGAAATTTTACTTCTCGCGCTTGTGTAGAGCGCTTCCCTGCCTTCAGTTCGAAACGAGGTCACTTGAGCGCATAAAATTTTTATTTGGACCAATTTCTCGTGTCAAAAGACACTGTACCTATAATATTTATTAGATGTAAAAACCTATTGTGTTTCGCACAAAGGGTTTCTTTATAGTCTCACTTATTACTGAGGATGTTTTCTTAAGCAAGTAGGCGCTTGGTTGACAATATAAAACGACTTCTTTGTTATAAAAATATGGCTTATCCTCCAGTGGCGACCGTAATCTTGTGTTTAGTGTGTGGGTCACCCACGGGCGTAATAAGGGTTTGGTCATGTTGGACAGTATTATCTTTTAGCGTAGTGTTATAAATTAAAACATATCTATAATTACGTATATTATTATTCCCAAAACTATTTTTAACACGCATTTTATTCGTTACCGTGACCAATTCAGTATTAATTTTGATAGCTTTTCTGACTTCATATAGGTATAAATTGAGACAGAGGCACCACGGTTCTATGTTCAACAATCGCGATAACTTTTTAGTACTCATTCCGAATTCAAACCCACGTCGTTACAGCGCAGAGTCGCACTATTAACAATTTCGCCATCTGAAAAATTAAATCTCTAGTAAGTTAAAGTAATATAGTAATATGAGTATTATTGTGGGAAAGTGTAAAAGACGCGAAGATACATCAACCCGAGTAAAGTAGTTGAAATTGGAGAGGAGATTTCCACCTCCTTGTCTCCAAAATACATTTATGTCGCCGTCGGTTTTCTAATAAATCGGCGGACGGCTTGTGATGGATTCCATTATTGTGAGCGACTTTGTATTTGAGTTATTGTTTCGTATGTTTACTGCTTTGTAATCGATAAAGTTCCATGTGTTTGTGATTGGAAATTATCTCGGTGATGCGTGACACTGTGGGTGTGAAACGATCTGGATGGCGTTTGTTTGTTGTCAAATAATGATATTTAATAAGTTCCCTCACAATCACTGTTCTAGAGTGTACTTAGCGTGAGAAACTATGGGTTTCTGGCTTCAATTTCTAATTACAATTTGTGTGTTAGTTTTCGTTTCGAAAAATCACACATTAGTTCCCGGGGGTTTTTTTTTATATCATAGGGGCTGGCTGTAGTATATTCATTACAGGCAACACTCCTTGTACTAAAATGTATAGATGGCGTTAGTTGTCTTTGTGTGCAGTTGAATTATATCGTTGAATCGAGACGGCGTCTTTCATTGTTATTCCCGATTTATCATTGGCGACGAGGATTGGTTTTGTGCAAATCGGTTGTAAAGCTATTACGGGATTGAGTACTGTGTTTTTTTTCCTACGGAATCATGTCCATAGGCAAGATCAAGGAGTTCCCCGTGTCCACGGGCAATTGGACCCTTTACACCGAACGGTTGGAAATGTTTTTCAAAGTGAATGAAATCAAAACGGAATTATGGGTGCCTACGCTCATATCAGTAATCGGGGAAGAAGGGTATGAATTGTTGAGCAGTTTAGTGAGTCCACGCAAACCTAGTGAGTTGGAATACAAAGAAGTGACGAAAACAATGCAAGATCATTTACAACCGAAACCGACCATAATGGCGGAACGATATCGGTTTCGTCTAAGGAAACAACAAATTGATGAATCAGTGTCGCAGTATATCACGGAATTGAAACGAATGTCCAAGTTCTGCGATTTTGGAACCACTTTGGAAGAAAATTTGCGCGATCAATTGGTATGTGGACTCAAAAATGATATGATTCGTCAAAGATTATTTGCCGAGGACGGGTTGTCGTACTCGACGGCGGTCAAATTATCTTGTACATTGGAGGCAGCGGAGCGGGATGCCGCAGCGGTGGAACAGAGTGTCAACTGGGATGGTCGTGTGGTGCAAGCTAAGGGGCAGTCCGAGACTCCGGAAGCGGCCGGGTTACACAGCGTACGATCATTGAAGCAGGACCGGGATGGCAGTAAGCGTTTTACGACGAAGGAAAATGTTTCATGTACTGTGTGTGGAAAATCCGGGCATGTGAGCGAGAGTTGCCGTTATAAAAAGTTTAATTGTGATAGTTGCAAACAAAAGGGTCACCTACGGCGAGTTTGTCCGAACAAGAGTTATAGTTCGAAGCGTCAAACACAAAAACGGGGTTTTAACCATGTGGCGGCGGATTCGGGAAGCTTGGCGACATCGGACGTCGAGGGTGTGTCGGAGATGGAAGAGGACTTGCATCAACTTTGTTTAAATACCTATAGACCAGTGAGTTTACCGTTGATGATAGATGGGCATATAATTAGAATGGAAGTGGACACTGGATCGGCCATTTCATGTGTTAGTAAAGTGACTTACGACAAATATTTTAGCGCACACAAGATGGTACCTTTTGATTTGATATTGAAGTTTTATGATGGCAGTAAAATCAAGCCACTCGGGGTAATAAGGCCAGAAGTTAAATATGGTAACAAAATAAAATGTTTAGAACTTTTTATTATCGAAGGAGGGACCACATCTCTTTTAGGAAGACAGTGGTTGCATGAACTAAATATTAACATTCCTATATTTTATAATCAGCCGGGAATAAAATGTAAACATAAATCGGAAACTAAATATAATAGTAATAATTTGTCGCTATTACTTTACAGGTATAAAGAGTTGTTCAGTGGCGGGCTAGGACGGTTCACGGGTGGCAAGGCGAAATTACGGATACGTGAGAGTGCAACGCCGGTATTCTGTCGCGCACGACCTTTGCCCTACGCTATGCGTGAGCGTGTCGAGGCAGAGCTCGAAGCAATGCAGCGGGATGGTATCATTGAGCCCGTGAGTACATCGGACTGGGCTACGCCTCTGGTGCCGGTTCGTAAGGCGGACGGCAACCTCCGTATATGTGCCGATTACAAGGTAACCTTGAACCCTGTCTTATTGATCGATAAATATCCGTTGCCAAAAATAGAGGATTTATTAGTGGGTCTAAATGGGGCTAAGTTTTTCTCCAAAATTGATCTCTCTCAGGCGTACAACCAGGTGGAATTGGAAGATCCTAATAATTTAACTGTAATTAATACCCATAAAGGTTTATTTAAATACAAGAGGCTTGTATATGGGTTATCTTCTAGCCCTGGAATTTTTCAGAGAATTATGTCGACATTATTTAATGATATGCCTGAAGTACAGATATTCTTGGATGATATTATTATTGGGAATAAAGATCTGGATAGCCATTTGACTCTTTTACAAAAGGTTTTAGAGCGACTCCAAAGCGTTGGTCTTAAACTGAAAAAGAGTAAATGCTCTTTCCTTATGGAGGAAGTACAGTACCTAGGGTTCATTATTTCAAAGGAGGGCATTAAAACAGATCAGAGTAAAGTAGAAGCTATTAGGAAAATTCCACGGCCTGTGAACATTACAGAATTAAGATCATTTCTGGGTTTAGTTAATTTCTATGCCAGATTTATAAAAAATTTCAGTACTATTCTGGCCCCTTTGTATAACTTATTAAGAAAAAAATGTCGTTGGGAATGGACTCGGCGAGAGGAGTCATCTTTTCGGGATATTAAGAGAATCTTAACAAGTGCCGAAGTACTTGCGCATTATAATCAAAATGCACCGTTAGTTTTAACATGCGATGCAAGCGCGTACGGAATCGGCGGGGTGTTGACGCAGATAAGCACTGGGGGGGTCGAGCGACCGATATCTTTTGTTTCGCGCACACTAACCGACACGGAAAAAAATTACTCGCAAATAGACAAGGAAGCATTGGCAATAATATTCTGCCTACAAAAGTTTCACCAATATTTGTATGGGAGGAATTTCACACTCCGTACAGACCATAAGCCGTTAATTAGTATATTCGGAAAAAAACAGGGCATTCCTACAATGGCAGCTAGTAGATTACAACGTTGGGCTATCAAAATGTCAGCTTATACGTATGATATTGAATATGTAAATACAAAAGAGAACCGTGCGGATGGGTTGTCGCGATTGCCTTTACCGGCTAAAAAAGGAAGTTTATTAGAAATGCCCGAACAAACTTATTTACATTTTGCGGAGAACGAAATGTTGTTAGATTATCAGGACATTAAACGCCACACGCTTCGGGATCCATTACTATGTAGGGTTCTGAATTTTACGAGAAATGGGTGGCCTTCGGTGAATGAAATGGAAACTTTACAACCATATTTTAACCGCAGACTCGAAATATACGAAGAACTGGGCTGTGTAATGTGGGGACATCGTATCATTATTCCGGAGGGTTGTAGAAATAAAGTACTTTCCGTATTGCATGAATCTCACATGGGTATAGTTAAGACAAAATGTATCGCGCGTAGCTATGTGTGGTGGCCAGGTATAGACGAGGCAGTAGAAACAATGTGTAGGCAGTGTTCCGTGTGCACTGCAGAAGCGGACGCACCACCGCGACATGCGCCAGCACCGTGGCCTTGGCCTGCCAAGCCTTGGTCTCGTATCCATGTTGATTACTTAGGGCCCATTTTTGGGAAAATATATCTAGTTGTGGTAGATGCCAGAACAAAGTGGTTAGAAGTGTTTCAAGTTCCAAACACTGGCGCAGCACACGCTATTAGTAGATTAAGTGAATTGTTTGCTAGATGGGGTATACCAAAACAATTAGTGTCGGATAACGGTCCTCCATTCACTAGCAAGGAATTGGCTTCTTTTATTACCGCAAACGGGATAAACCATACCTTTACGGCTCCTTATCACCCAGCATCGAACGGGGCCGCGGAAAACGCGGTGCGTACTATTAAAAGAGTAATTAAAAAAGCTGCGCGGCAGAATTTCAATATAGACCTATCTATAAATAAATTTCTACTTTATTATCGGGCTACAAAGCATTCAACAACGGGGGAAAGTCCAGCATCTTTGATGCTCGGTCGTGAGTTGCGCACGAAGTTGGATGCGTTGAGACCGGATTGTGAGAGGAAAGTCCAACAGTCCCAGGAGCGTCAAGTAGGAATTCGTTCAGGCTTAAAACGTACACTTAAGGAGGGAGATCAAATTTGGTTGCGTCAGTACCAAAATAACACGAAATGGTCGCCGGGCATCGTTACCCATCGTTCGGGTAAAACCGATTATGTGGTTAGGGACATATTGGGAAAGGAATCACATCGGCACATAGATCAGCTAAGACGACGTTCAAGCAATTCTTTGGTTTGTCCGGCCTATCGGGACAAACAACCAGGTAATGGGGCCTCGGGAACAGATGGCAGTATTTCGGAGGAGCCCTTTCCGATGACGTCACGGGCTCAGACGCCACCGGAAGTTACAGAGGGAATTATACCACAAGGCGGCGAGCAAGTGATAGAGGAGCGGGCCGCGGAGATAACTAGTGCAATTCATCCTAATGCAGACCTAACTACAGCCACAATGCCGACCCCTGCACCGCCCCCGTCCCGACCACTTAGAGAGTGTCGAAAGAAAACTGTTCGGTATAAATATTAAACGTTTTTTAATATATTGTGAAATCTGATAGTTATTTCGTTTATGTGTTGAGTTGTGTTAGAGCTTAAAGACCTCGTTTATAATTTTATAGTTAACTAATGTAAAATCTAGAGCCAGCACTTACCTTTTGTCGGAAGGTAATATATGTAGTATATTCATTACAGGCAACACTCCTTGTACTAAAATGTATAGATGGCGTTAGTTGTCTTTGTGTGCAGTTGAATTATATCGTTGAATCGAGACGGCGTCTTTCATTGTTATTCCCGATTTATCACTGGCAAACGAGCAAGTGGGTCACTTGATGATAAGTGATCTCCACCGCCCATGTACGTCCACAATACCAAAAGAATTATGGGAGCGTGGTCGACCTTAAAGGAAAGAGATATCTCACTCGCCGACCGAAACATATCAGCAAGCTGCTACTTTACGTCGGTTTTCTGTGATTCAGTGGTAACGACCCGGCGAGTCGGTCCATTCATACTATAGACAAAGGTGTCTACAGCGTGGCTCTACCACAAAAAAAATGGATTTGATTGGATTGAATTGGAATTAGTGCCCAGTATGATGATAGGTACGCCCCCTATGACATTATGGGACGGAAGTAAGCGAACCGTGAGTGCACTAGTTGCAATTCTACCTACCCTTTCGGGGATACAGTCGTGAGCATAAAAACTTTTTCTCTTAATTTTTTGTCACACTAATTTAAATATCTGAAATATTAAATTGTCTTTTGATCTTTATTCAGTTAATGACATAAATACATACACACTCACACCTCACTCACTCACTCAATCCATGAATGGTTAAGCATAGGTGTAACCAAATACATCCGAGCTTATTTCCGTCCTATAATGATTGTGATAGATGCCGAGCCTATCGCCATATTGGGCATAATTCCCGGCTCCGGGATGCTACTAAGCATTTCGTTAGAGAAATTCAATATCACTTTTATCCGACCCGGGGATCGAACCCGAGACCTCAGCACAGCAGTCATAACGTTTACGCATTACAACTGCGCCACCGAGGCAGTCGGTTAATGACTTTACTAATAATATAGCTTTTATGAATGCAAATAAATCGTGCCACGAGCTTTTTAAATACACTTATGTAAACAAATAATAAATGCACACAGCAAAGCCCCTAAGAGTACAAGCGAGTGAAATAAACTTGAAATAAAACCAATTTCGCGACACAAAATACGCAAACCTTTCGTGTTTGGCGAAAAGCAATAAACAAGGTTTAATTACCTGCGAGGTGTCCTCAGAGGATCCCAGAGGAGACAGGATGGTGGGGGAAGACAGGACAGCGCATGGACGAGTGAATCGTACTCGTAACGTGAGACAAACTGTAAATATTGGAAGCTCAGTGCATGTGGACACTGGGGAAGACGCAGGGCCGGATTTAGCCTCAATGCACGTTGGAATTTATTCACTAGGACTCCGTTGATGGCGGTTCTAGTAGTAGTTTACGAGTGCATCTAGCTCAGAGAATACGTTGAAGAGCGTTCAAGAGAGCCACAATGGAGTTTTAGGTAATATACTGGCTTGCAGCTTTGTTATTCAAATAGCTCGCGCGATGGCTTACGTATCTAAAAAAATATTTAGTTTTTTTTTAGTTTCATAAAGTAATTGAATTCGACAGACGCCGTGGCGCAGTCTATTAGCACCAAGCACTATGTAAATCTATGGAAGAATGGTAGCGTCACTAAAAGCGGCCCGCGTCACTAGCTGTCAAGCAAAAATTTACAGACGAGAACGTCACTGACGCCGGCGTTGAAGCTTGACGCGGTCATCGGAAGTCGATATTAAGGGTCAAAGTGCTCAGTAGTGCTTAAAGTGATCGGATGACTGTACTGCTGGTCTACTATTTAAAGTAATATGAATCCCATTATAAGACGATTCCGATCTCAATAAAATCACGACTCTGGAAATTTAAATCGTCTCGGGATCGCATTACGATAACATCGTTTACCGTGAAGTTTGCCGCGTGTGGTGTGGAATGGGTCACTGACAAAACGATAAAGAGTTTATAAACACATATCCGCTCTAAAACGAATGATTAAAATAATATTAATTAATAAATATTTTTATTTTTCATTTTAATTCCGCTAGCTCGTGAGCGCCACCATCGTACCTATTAAGAGAATACTCGAGAGTATTAAAATCAACAAGATTGCTTGAAAATTGTTTCTATATTTAAATTATTATTTCAAGAGTAGACATGCAGGTTGCCTCACCCTGAAGCCGCTACTGTGATTCCACTTAAATAAGTAAGAGAAGGAAACTGCACGTGAATGTGAATTTAAGATTAAAGGAAAAATTATTTATTCACTGGTGGTACGGCATGGGACACAATTATACGGACACGAGTGTTTACCCGGAGATTTGCCTATGTTGTGAAAGTTGTCGGTTATTCTAGGAAAATTTATTATTTTTTTGCGATGATCAGAACTGTGCATTCAGATTCTAGATTTTAAGTTATTATTTTGCTACATAAAAATTGCATTGCTTGAGAAATAAAAAATATTCATAAACATTGACAATTACATTTTAATATGATTAAATTTTTCTTTAATTATTAAATTACCATTTTATGATAAAATTTGTAATCTATATATATAAAAATCAATTGCTGTTCGTTAGTCTCGCTAAAACTCGAGAACGGCTGAACGGATTTATCTTATCTTGGTCATGAAATGTTCGTGGAGGTCTAGGGAAGGTTTAAGGTATATAAATAATTTACAAGGTGGTAGGTCCCTCGTTTGCGAGAGACCGGCTGGGTTGGTACCACCGCTTTGTCTATTTCTGCCGCCAAGCAACAGTGTGTAAGCACTGTTGTGTTCCGGTGTCAAGGACATTGAAGCCAGTGTAATTACTGGGCATTATGAGACTTAACACCTTATGTCTCGGGGTGACGAGCGCAGTCCAGTGTCATGCAGTGCTTTATTTAAAGTTCTGTGTGGCGTTGCTTCTGTTTATGAGCAGGCGTGGCGCTTACCATCAGGCGAGCGACCTGCTCGTCTCGTCATTCAAACTATTAAAAAAAAAAAAAAAAAAATTGCCGGGAAAACCCTAAAAACACCCCTTTTCTTTTTCCCATATAAACGTTTTCTAAATAAAATGTAGAGTCAATTTGAACTTTATTGCTATTCAATAAAGTTCATATTAAATCTTAATCACTCACTGTTGTCTAAGAAATGTAGGTGTGTGTGTTCCTAACTTCAAAGAGTCAATTTGCAATTTATTAACGCTGCACAAAGTTCAAATTCAATAATATCTATCAAAATAGTCTTCGCGTGCGCGTTGGAGGATCTAATGTCGCGTTCCGAAACTCAACAAAAGTGATAATATCGCGAATGCGACCAAATTATATAGTCACAAAATGTAATAGATCATTAGTAGTACTGATTTTCAATTTGGTCGGCTTTCTATCATTCATACTCCTAAGTGATAAGGGTTGTCCACACTTAACATTTTTTTTGTATATTTTGGACATTTTTTTTTAATTTTATGATACCATCAACCCCTATTTTTTAATAGCGATATTAGTATTTTTGTCAAGCGCTCGACGGGACGGGATTTGACGGGACTCACTTGATGCGATCACCCACCACGCCGCGCTCACCGCTGTCGCCCACTAGACTACAGCGATTAACTATTTTAATCCTGGAAATAGACAATTACGCGGGCGGAGCCGCGGGCAACAGCTAGTACATAATAATAATTGAAATAAAACTAGTTTATACGGATTTTATCGCGGTTTAATTTTTATTTTAGGCTCGACGTTTCGAAAGCTTTATGTGTAATATTCGCGTAAACATAAGAAATTACTATATAATAATAATTTAATCGGGCCTCTACTTGTTCGCTTCGGCACCACGCACGCCTTCCGAAACTCCTTTCCCTTCCAAAAGTGCTCTGTAATCCTAAGATTATGGTATTTTTACTATAATTTAGTGCAAGTATATTAAGAAGTATTGACTTCCCTTTACTTGGTTAAGTTATTGTTAATTGAAGTATTAATGTTTCTGTAATAATCAAAAAAAAGTTACTTCAACACTCGCAATATTTATTTATTTCAAATTTATGCCTTTGGTAAAATAAATAAATAATAATTTACATGTCCTAAGGATGTCCACGAAGGACTCTTCTAGTACTATGTACATCCTTACAATCAAGATTAACTTTATAGCAAGCTAAAATGGAATGCTTCCTAACATAAAATACCTACCTAAACCAAAAAAATAAAACGATATCAAATAAACAAAAGACGACCGATCGCGAATAAATAATACCTAACGGAAAATTGGCAATTTTTTAAAAGACAAGTCATGCTCTTCAAGAATATAGTAAGCGGACAAAAAACAAGCCCACTGAGTTTGTTTCGCCGGGTCTTCTCAAGCTGGGTCGCGTTTGGATCCGGTGGTAGTTTTAAAACAAGACTTCGGAGATACACATGGTCCGCATTAAATCTCCCTAAAGTTAACTATAGGACTTTGTATTTCCTAATATAAATTATTGAAAATCCGGACCTAAAACAAGCCCCCTGAGTTCAAGTAGCTGGATCTTCTCAGAGTTTGGGTCGCGCCGCGTTGAATCCAGTGGTAAATTAAGCCCACTGAGTTTGTTTCGCCGGGTCTTCTCAAGCTGGGTCGTTTTGGATCCGGTGGTAGTTTTAAAACTCGTGCCGTTTCGGTAAATGCAGTGGTCCATACCGACTCAAAATATTTAATAATTAATAATGGGACGTTTCCATATTACAAATACTGTTAATAATGTAAAATAAAAAGACAACAAATAAACAATTTAGTGTAATTGCCTAGTGTATTTGACGATGCTATGTATGTTATGTATACATTAGTTGATATGATTTTTCTACATAAGTTTCTTTATTTTGTACTGACTTGTCATAAGCGCTATTTTAATTGCCTACATGATTAATAAAACTATTTCATTTCATTTCATTTCATTTCATAGACCTTTTCTACCAGTTATTACTTTTGTCTCAGCTCCATTACCCTTTAGCTCTATCGACACCAGCGATCATATTACGATATGATCATATAATACGCGTAAAATGGTATATTTACCCAGTCCCGTCTAAACTTCAATACCGCGAGTCACCTTTCATTTTTCCCATAGCAAAACGTAGGCAAACGAACAACTGGGTCACCTGATCACCACCGCTCATGTACATCCGCTATGCCTGACTTGTGGAGAAATGGAGGGATTTTTTTAGGTATTGGTGAGGAGGTGATTTATTGAACACTAGCCTTATTATATTATTTGTATGGATAGTAACCATAGAGGCACATATGAGATTAACACGATTTATTTAACTAGTCTCTGAACCAGTGGAATTATAAACGTGTATTATGAATGGGTTAAAATATTATATACATAAGCTCACGCATGTATCCATGCTGGGGTAGGGAGAGCAATTACTGCACCCTTAGTTCGTCGAGCTTATTTCCGTCCTATAAGTGATATGTTCAAGAATTATAATTATAAGTTTCCTAAATTGTACTTGCATTATAACATAATGTATATTTAAGTATTATTTATTGTATTATTAGTGTTAAGTCTGCTGGAAAACCTAAATAAATAAATATCACACGACCGGGCACAAACTCCAATCTTGGACAAGCTATGTATTATTTTTCAATTCGAAAACTAATACAAATTATGATTGCCAGATCTGGGATTTGAATTCAGGACCTCACGTTTGCTACTAGACAGAGACGAATACAGGGCAACTTTTTTTTGTTATTTACTAACGATACGGTGTGTAATAAGTTAATCAAATAAAGATGCTGTGTCATTAAGTTCAAATCAAAAATAACAATGGCGGCCACGAAGAAAATTCTTATAAATAATGTTTAGCTATCGAAAGACAAAGAAAAATGTTAATGTAGGTATAGCACCCATCATGTCTCATGAATAACGATAGTCTATAAATTATGATATCGGTAGCAGCTCCTGAAATAAAAGTATTTTCGATATGATCCTGGAGGTTCGACACGGCCTAATGGATTGATGGATGCCAATCTATGTTCCAATATCTGAAATTAGATGTATATAATAGTCTTTTACTATATAGTTCGGGTTAATGAATTTTGGAGATGTTGTAAATAAAATTGATTGATAAAATTTTGAAACTACGCTCCGTTTAAAGCTCCATTTAGCCGGAGAAAGATGACACACTAGAGAGTGTATAACAGAAAGCTCTTGTTTACGAGGCCGCGTCATATAGTTTGCAAAACAATATGTTTTTTTATTAGTCTGAGTGACGACACGAGCAGGTCGTATGATAATTAGCGCCACGCCTGCCCATAAACAGAAGCAACACAACACAGAACTTTGCATTACAAAGCACTGCATGGCATTGGACTACGCTCGTCACCCCGATATATAAGATGTTAAGTCTCATAATGCTCAGTAATTTCACTGGATTCAATGTCCTTCAAACCGGAATACAACAGAGTAAAATAGTATAGAAATAGATTATCATATTCATTCAGCAAAATCACTTTGTCTACGATATATTCATAGTTCGTTGGCATAGACTGCACATTAATTATTGTAATACAGTCCGCGAATAATGTGTATTAAAACAGTTTATAACAGAGGGTGTAAGAATAAGTTTTTCTGAAGTGGGCCAGACTGTATTACATCAGTTACGGAAAATAGAGATAGACGAAGGCCTTTTCAGAGGCGGTTGGCGGGACTCTGGGGAGAGTCAGACCCACATTGGCTACCTTTGCTTACCGGCAGCACATTTTAGACACATTTTGTATGGGAGAACTGTCCAAAGAATAATAAAGAAATATCTGTAAATAGAATATAGCGAACGGCATTAAAACAATTTATCTTATGCATAAGTAATTAAGTATATAATAATACAACCGTTTATAATAGTAACAAACTCGTTTCGCGACAATGAAATTAGACAAGACTGAATATAAAACAAGTAATGAAAATATTCAGCCGTCCTTACTAAAAGAAAGTAATATTTTTAAAAGCCTTCAAAATATTTTTTGCATCACGTTACTGAATATATTTATCCACATTTATGTAAATTTGGTCGCATTAAATCCCTGTACTTTTTCGCCATGTCTCCTTTATAGAAATATAGTTTTTTAAAACACATTACTGGGAAGATTAAAAACCGACATATTAAATCATTTGTTCCATTGCTTTTATATGTCTGTTGTCTTTTTTTTACCTTTTCTTGGAACAATAAAATGATTACACTAGACCTGATGGTAAATACAAAGCAGTCTAAATATAATTACAATGTTTACTTTCATTTTTTTTATTAGCGTGAATGACGAGACTAGTTGGTCGCTCGCCTGTTGGTAAGCGTCACGCCTACCTATAAATAGAAGCAATATCAATCAGAGCGTTATGAAGTGCATGGTACTGGACTGAGCTAGTCACCCCGAGACATACGATGTTAAATCTCATAATGCTCAGTAATTTCACTGGATTCAATGTCCGTCAAACCAGAACACGCTTACATATTGCTGCTTGGTGATAGAAATAGGGACAGCGGTGGTACCTACCCAGACGGTCTCACGCATACGAAGGATAGCACCTACTATTTCATCTCTCCACAGTTACCAGAACTATGCCGGCCTAGTAAGGATATACATGATATACTAGTGTAATCTATATACCCTACTTAAGTAAATAACTTCTACCTACTGCCTCGGTGGCGCAGTTGTAATGCGATTACGAAATGCTCAGTATCAGCCCGAAGTCTGGAATTTGTGCCCGGTATGGCGATAGGCTCGCCCCCTATCACATCGTAGGACGGAGATACACTCGGCGAAATTTGGGTGTATTGGTTACACCTCTGCCTACCCCCTTCGGGGATTGCGGGCGTGAGTGCGTATGTATGTAACTTCCACCTAATGGAGCGGTTATATTGCCGTCTTTAAGATTTTAGATCAGCCAAAAACCGAATCCCGAATCCAAGGCTTTAGCCTGACAACGATTAGACATTACTAGGCTCGACAATATTCTTAATGCCACAAAGTGACCTCAATTTCAACGATAATAATAATGCGTTTATTTACTTTATTTTAGTAAGCTTTTTTAATTAATAAAAGACCTCTCGAAGACAGCGAATTGTAAGTTATGTACATACGCTAAGTTGGAATTAAAACTGATGTCAGATCAAATTCAGGCAGTTTTAATTAATCCTAAAACTTCGGATATATATCCTAATAAAAGCTAATACGATAGAATTCCTCTGAAAAGGCAGTTCTCTTTATGTATCCACTGACGAGATTTGCGAAACGGATTCCAGTGAGACAAAAGAAGCAAATTAAAGAGGTTTAAGTAGCATCCGACGAAGCGACAGAAAGGGATCGTCAGTGAGCGCCTTAATTAAAGCTAAAGCTAGCTAAAGCTAAAGCAATCAATAGGTATCCTAGGAAAATTATAAATCTAAATGAAAAAAGTAACTTCCATTTCATCACAGAAGAATTTTCACATTATAACAGAGGCTGGCAAACGTGTAAGTGAACTACTTGATGGTAAGTGATCGCCATCGCCCATGACCGCCCATAGTATTAGACAAATTATAAATGTAATTCTCACCTTAAAGTAGAGGAATGCAGATTAGGATTAGGCGGGAAGGGATATGGGTCTTCCAAATTTAATTCGTCATACTAAACGCAGCAGAAAACTGTCACTGTCCACATCAGTTTTCTGTGAAACAGTGGTACTAACCCGGTCCCGAATGCCGATTTATGCTGTATTTAAAACTGTCTAGTGTCTACTCTTCGGTTCTACAGCATCCACTAAAGATAGAGCATACAGGAAAATTTCATACATTTCATCACAGAAGAATTTTTACATTATAACAGAAATATATAACAAAATTATTATACAACTGATAAACTTACGCCAGTTTACAAATCATAAAAAATGTGTTTTTTAAACATTTTTAATTACAAATAAAACATATTGTAATATAGGTAGGTATACCGTATTCTATCCGTAATTTATTAACAAGGTATAAAACATAACGCTTCAGGTGTTTCGTTTTTTACGTAAACTGGAAACACTGGTGTAAAACGTTTATTTTATTTTAATGAGCTTCGCAAACACCGAGTAAACCTTTTATTTAGTGTGCGTCACGGTACTGTACATTTTTAAATTTGTATGTCGACAATGCGTCAGGCGTGACTCGTTTTTCTCCTTGTAAATTTATAGAGCTTCGCTTCGGACCGTGAAAAATATTAGTATGTATAGTAGAACCTCGGTTTATACTCGTTAATCATATTAATTATTTTTAACTGATTTAAAAAAGAAGTTAAGCTCACAATGACGACTAATCTTTGCAACTATTTTCTTCGTCATCTTTGCACCTGCCATGTACATATCTACATCACCCTAAGGTTGACTGGGAGACAATGCTTATAGCTTATAATGCTTATAGTGAAGTGTTCCGCAAAACTAACAAAAAGAAATAAAACGCTCCGAAATGAGAACTTTCTCATTTCTCGAAGTCGGTAAAAAAGATCAGTTGCACTATAAGCCATGTCGTAACTCTGTAAAGTGCACACAACGCAACATTGTAACAAGCGTACGAGTTTCATTCGCTAGGTAATATTGTGAGACGGAAACACGAGCAGGTAATTAACCGCTGCAACACTATCCGCCAGGAACAAAACCCATTAATTTCACTAGTTCACGAGTCGTGTAGCAGTGCCATTGTGCCCGGTTTACTATGACGTTGCTCTCATTTCAACCTCCTCAACCACTTTAACGGATTTATTAATGAGTATTTCCACATCACGATTTACGAGTATCATTCTACAGTTTCAATTTAGAATACAATTTGTGTTTATTATGTATGATTTTAAGTTGTATTTTTTATAGCATTTGTTTTGATTTTAATAGCATAGACCGGCAAACGAGCAAGTGGGTCACCTGATGGTAAGTGATTTCCACTGCCCATGTACGCCCACAATACCAAAAGAATTATGGGTGCGTTGCCGACCTTAAAGGAAAGGCATAATCAAGGGATTGGGAAGGGGAGGAAATATTTGCGGATTATACATAAATTTTTGTCTCGGTGCGGGAAACGAACCCGTGGCCTCTCGTTTCACAGCCGGCTACTCGTCCACTGCGCCACGGAGGCTGGTTCACCACTATACACATAAATAAAAAGAACATATAGTTTGAAACCGACATAACACGTAGACCACGTACTACGTAGGTATGTGTTCCCGTGGCCGGCGCTTTTAGCTGTAACTACGAGAACGAACTCCCGAACGTAACCCAATTACTAATCCATTACGTGACTGATGCTCTTTCAGCTGTATTCAGCACAGAGGCTTTTAATCTGCATCGGAAAGTTATTTGCAATGAACGCGAACTAGTTTCAATCAAACGTTAACTTCAATAGCGTTTTTTTCTAATAGCTACACGAGGAAAGCGGAGCTGAGTGAAAGCTGTCAAGAGTGGCGTAATATTGAAAAGGCTGATGGATGAATGAAAGTAATTATGTGAATTAGAAATGTTCTCTATAGATTTTGGGCCTAGTTGCTAGTGAATTATGCATGGTCGACGATGACACAAATACCCTTTCATAATACATGGAAAACTGGACACTCAACGTACAGCAGTAGACCAATTAAATTTAACAATGAACAATTACCATTTCATATAAATATAGATTTCCAAACAAAAAATCCTATTGTGGACTATTTAAAATGTGAAAGTTTAGATGTTTGTGACTTTGTGAATTTCGATGCTTTTTAATCAATCACGCCTTATTTGGATATAATTTGGCACAAGGAAAACATTCACATGGGCGTAGCCGCGAGTAAAAGCTAGTATATAAATGAAGAACCAATTTCAAATCGAAAGGTTCGATGGATACAGGCATCAAATGTTGAAATGGGACGAGGCATGATATCAGCCAGCCTTTTTATCATTAAAAACCCATCAATTTTATTCTTTCAATTAATGAGCGAGGTTTATACCACTCCCGCTGCAACAACGAGTGCACCCTGCTAAAGCATTCCGCACATTATCAGGCACGTTCTCAATCAGAGGATTGCTTACCGGCCGGCGCGGCGCGGTTGCGACTACTCGCATTTATTTCCTATTATATTGTTTACTCTGCGGCGCGACTTAACATCGTATCTAGATGTTTTACGTGTACGACAATGTTGTACTAATGCAATTTATTTATAACTAACATTTGCTCGTCTCTCCGCCCGTGGACCTTTTTTCCACGATGATAAGTATCCTATGTTTATTTATTTATTTTATTTAATACACTTCATACAGAATATGTACACGCGGACTTAATGCCAGAGGCATTCTCCAGTCAACTTAAGTATCCTAAGTTCTAATCCAGGTCATGGTATATCGGAGTGCCTAACATTCATATCCTTTTAACTATTATGTCTTTATTTGTTAACAAACATGCAAAATCAAAAACATGTAACACACAAAATTTCACGTTTATAATGTAGTAGAATTAGTAGGATAGTGTTCGTATGTTTCAGGGTTTATTTTTAATAAAAGTCAGACAGCGTGTATATTGTTATATACTTACATAATACAAAAATAAATACCCAACAGTCATGTTCATACTACTGAGTAGTCCTGATCCCACAAAAAAAAGTTAATTAAAAACAAAAACTCGATTGCATGATGATTTATTGACAAAATTACTCACCTGAGAAAAGTTTACAGTTCAAACTTGAAACTTTAATGAACGTAGCACATTGGACACCGACGAACCATGTACTGAGGTTAATGACCGCAACGATAACACCGCCCATGAATAATCAAATACAATGTGCAGGGATTTCGAATTTTCAAATTAAATCACATTTTGATGGCTTACATTTAAATTATTCATAGTGTAACTATGTTAAGCTTTGCCCATTTATGGCTTTTAATGGATTTCGGGGTGTACACACGATTAGTTGTGTTGACAGTACAATTATTTTTTCTTCATTATTAAAGCCTTTATCTACCTGTTTATGGCACTGTAGCCCAGTTTTAATTAAGTATTTTTTATTATTTTATCTAGCGGTTGGAGCAGCGATATAGACTGCCGAGACGAAAGTCGCAGGTTTGAACCTTAGGATTAGGACATAAGCTACTTTTATCCCGGAAAAGGCCGTTCAAACGGACGGAGCTGCGAGCAAAAGATATTTAATATGTATTTTAATATTTTATCCACTCGTGGAACAATTATAAACAAAAGTATTAGATAAAACTGTTTTTTTAATTATTAACTTGAGTGACGGAAACGAGCAGGTCGCTCGCCTGATTGTAAGGGTTACGCTTTCCCATAAACAGAAGCAACACCACACAGAACTTCGTTTTTGGTCACCCCGAGACATGAGATGTTAAATATCTTAATGCCCAGTAATTTCATTGGCTTCAATGTCCTTCAAACCGGAACACAGCAGTGCTTACACACTGCTACTTGGCGGCAGAAACTGATTCTAAGTTTGTAAACACACGTGTCATATTTCAATAAGTGTTGTGTATTTGCTATTTGCTGTCCGGATGAAACGTTGTAGATCGATATGAAGTATGCACTCAAATTTATTGCTATCACCAAGAATTTATTCGATACTCAACTGAAATGTAATCGTTTACTTCGGTTTGAGAACATATAATATATGTCATAAATGGGACAAGTGATGAAGATGTATGGCGACGTTCAGAGATAATTCTCGTTTGATATGAAATAATCGGCTTACAGTAAAATTATGAGGGCAAATTGTTCTGTGTTAAATACATTATTACTGTAAATAGATAATGCAAATCCCTATTTGGCTAATCCCTGTTACGAATTTAGATAGTTGTATCATGAATATTTGTCAATAAAGACTTGTTTTAAAATGTCAGTTAAATTTTTATCCGCCCAATAACGTATTAAACAGCCAATTTATGAAGCACTAATTGGGCATACGCTTCACCGTCTCTCTTGACAATGTAACGTTTATTTGGACATTTTGAAATAAGCGTTTTCTTTCTGAGGGTCTGTTCCACAAAGTACGACTAAAAGCTATTTTGGAAAATAACTTGTAGATATCTTTCTTCTATTATAAATAAGTCGAGAGTGTGATTTTTGTATTAGAACATGTCATATATTTTATTTGGTAAGTAGCATTTAGTCCGAGGTGGAGAAGCCCCTTACTTATTATTTCAATTACCGAACTTTTCTAAAATCACAAAAGGTATTAAATATATAACTTAAATCCATTATAACATCAAGTCCAATGCATAATCACAATTCTAAATCGTCCTCGAGTCGATAACCGGCATCGTTACCGAAGATCACGTACACAAGTGCGGAAGTTATCCCGACGATACAACATTATATACCTATAACTTACCAAAGCAAACTGACCCTTATTGCACTTGGGTGCGACAAATAAGAAAGTTATTTGACAGTGCACAGCCGAAGCTTTGGCAATAGATCTTTATTTCGCCTGAATAGTGTCCAGAATACAGGGAATGTATTGGGAATTAACAATAAGTGGTCATTCGATAATGTCCACGGACCAAAGTACTAAATAGATGCCGTATCTGTAACTGTTCAGCGTACCGATAACTGGGGCAAGGATGTGAGCAACATGCACTATAATAAAGGATGGTAATGACAACGTCAGTGTAATGTAGTAACTGTTAAATCTACAACATCAATACGAAAAGGACTGTAATTTTTAAATGGATGCATAGATCTAAAAATATTATAGTTAAACTTCAATTAAACAGAATAAAATAGCCTTTAATACTGAGATAAAAATATAAGCTAAAGAATAAAAGAAAGAAAACTTAACACTGATATCATGCTTTACAAAATATACCTCTTCTCATCTATATATTCATTCCATCTCTCCCAGCATGCTCCACTCCATTGAATGCTGATATGTGGCTAATTTCTTTCTGTGTAATACGGTGAGAGCCCATGTTTTGCAGCCATATTTCATGCGTGGGGGAATGCATGTGTTACAGAGCTTGATAAGTGAAAATATTTGTATTTTATCATATATTTAAATGCCTAGTACTTTTTTCAGACGTTTGCCATTCCTTTACTAAATTCCTTAAACATGTATCATAGTTCTAAAGATGATATAGTTTGACCTTTGTAGGTATATTAACTTCGTTTTTTCCCAATATAGTTTCCGACATGTTGATTCCTGAACTTTTTTTTATATAGCATAGGCCGGCAAACGAGCAAGTGGGTCACCTGATGGTAAGTGATATCCACGGCCCATGTACGCCCACAATACTAAAAGAATTATGGATGCGTTGCCGACCTTAAAGGAAAGGGACAATTAAGGGATTGGGAAGGGGAGGGGGTTTGGGCCTCCGGATATCTCACTCACCGTACGAAACGTAGCAGTAAGCTGCTACTTTACTTTACTTTTTCTGTGAGATAGTGGTAACGACCCGGACAAGCCGGCCAATTCGTACTGTAGACACAAGTGTCTACAGCGTAGCTCAACCACTCAAATTAATTACTGTTAAGAATATTTATCATCTCGACTCTAGCTTCCAAATAAAAACATTCAAATAGGTATATTCGTTTAGGCACTACGCAGCTGCATACGAGTATAAACTTACTTACTGACTTATTTTTCGAACGTTTATAATATTGGCATCCTTGGTTTTCTCATAGATTGAAGTACTTACAGCCCAGCCTCCATATTGATCTTAGGCCTGTGATAGTGCTTCTTCAAAGTCTAGACTGGACAAGGATTACAGGAAGGATGTCGTCTTACCCGTGTACTCATGGGAAAAATATGAAATCTCCAGGATCCCTATTTTCATTTTTAATATAGCGATAGCTTTTAAAAATATTTAGCAAAGAATTGTTGTTATAAAAATCGTATAAGTAACCTTTTCCTAAAAGCTTTTTCGTCATTTACCCAAACCAAATTAATTTATAAATAAATAGAGTGTAATGAGGTAAATAGAGTTCTAAATAAGGTGAACATTTTTTTCGGAACAGGGTATTGGATTTACTCAAAGGCTTTCATCTTTTTTTCTAGTAACCAGCGGTATTTCGTTTTTGCTTGATAAATAAAAAAGTTTTATTTTTTAATTGCTGGAATGACGAAACGAGCAGGTCACTCGCTTGATGGTAATGGCCACGTATGCATAAAAAAGCATGCTACACATAATTTTGAAGTATAAAGCACTGCATGGCACTGGAGAGCATTCGTCACCCCGAGACATAAGTTGTTAATTATTATCATATTAACAAGTTATGTCTCGGGAGTTTATTATTTTTGAGTGGGAGAGCCACACTGTAGACACTTTTGTCTACAGCATGAATGGGCCGGCTCGTCCAGGTCATTACCACTGTCCCACAGAAAACCGGCATAAAGTAGCAGCTTGCTGCTGCGTTTCGTACGGTGAGTGAGATATCTGGAGGCCCAAACCCCTTCCCCTTCCCAATTCCTTAATTATCCCTTTCCTTTAAGGTCGAAAACGCACCCATGACTCTTTTGGTATTGTGGGCGTACATGGGCGGTGGAGATCACCATCCATTACCATCTTCACCTTACTTATCATCTTAACATCAGGTGACCCACTTGCTCGTTTGCCGGTCTATGCCATAAAAAAATAATATCATAATGTAAAGTAATTTCACTGGTTTCAATGTCCTTCAAAACGAAATACAACAATGCTTACACACTGCTACTTGGCGCCAGAAATAGACAAAGCGGTGGCACCAACCGAGACGGCCTCTCACAAACGAGGAACCTTCCACCTAGTATACAATACTTTCCATATTGCCTATAAAAAGGTGGGATTTTTTGATATTTAAGACCACTTCCGTGGCGTAGCCGGTAAGTAGCCTTCTGTGAAACGAGAGGGTTGCAATCGCGCTCCGAAACAAATGTTTGTGTGACCTTCGAATGTTTTCTTTGGGTCAGAATATTGTGGGACCTATGTTCCTCGTAGTTTCTGATATCCACGATACAGGTTAACCTAATTTGTCTAGACTGTTGGGTGTATTTTTTACTTAATTATGTCTATAATTTGTACAATAAAGTTTTGAACTTAGGTCTAAAGAGCGAGCCAATTATTAGTTATTTGAAGTACGTGTGCTACGAAGTATAATACGAATACACAATATGCCAGCTTTCGCGTCTACATTACTACGCCGTAGCTGTATGTAGAGGCTACGAAAAGTGCTACGACATTAAGTTCTTTGCGGTACCAATTTTGGTTTAGTTTTAAAAATAAAATGTATGAAAAACCATCAGAGAAAAACATGGCTTAAAACATCTACAGCTGAACGAAGTCTACAACGGTAAAATCGCAGTATGGCTTTAAAAAGTTATCAGTAGGCAGCGGAAATTGGACCGGAGCTTTCACGCTCGGTCATGCTAATCGATTAACTCGGCTAATCTACGGTACATACAGCATTAAAAAATTGAACACGTTCATACCGAAGCACAGCTATGATAAATTTATTAATAAAGAAATCACGATTGGGGTCGAATCGAAAAACCACATGAGTTGGTGGGGACTTGAATTTGAGCTTGATGTGGCGATATGTTCGCCACTATAACATCGTGGGTCTGATAAAAGCTTGGTAAATCGAGGCAGCACTAGTTACACATCTGCCTACCCTTTTGGAGATACAAGCTAGAGTTTATGTAATAAATGTCATTTGTAAAGGTGGTAGGTCCCTCGTACGTGAGAGCCCGTCTGCTTTGGTACCACCGCTTTGTCTATTTTGGTCACCAAGCAACAGTGTGTAAGCACTGTTGTGTTTTGGTTTGAAGGACATTGAAGCCAGAGAAATTACTGGGCATTATAAGATTTAATATCTTATGTCTCGGGATGACGAGCTCAGTCCAGTGCCTGCAGTGCTTATAATTCAGAGTTGCTTGTGTTTATGGATAGGCGTGACGCTTACCATCAGGCGAGTGACCTGCATGTCTCGTCATTAAAAAATAATAATTATATAGTTAATATAATGGTAATTATTATACCAAGTAATAAACTGTATTACGTTTTTATTACTTGTAAGAGAAACGTTTTATTAACACGTTTGTAGTTTAATAATTAAAGGTGATGATATATGTAGAACATTTCTGTAACGTGAAAAAGTAGATAGATAGATAGAAAGTAGCCTGTTTTTTTATCCAGGTCATGGTTTTCCTGTCTCTCAAGTTTCATCCAAATTATTTTAGCCGTTAAGGCTTGATTGATTTATCCAAACTCACAAATACCCAAACATCACATTCATTTTTTTTTCGTAATAAGTTTGCGTTTGGCCACCATCTCGTAATAATAATAATATTAGGATTAAATATTTATACGTAAATATTTTTTAAATTTATTAAGTCTTGAGTTTCTAGCGTCAGTTTCAGGTCGCCCTTCGTAATTGCTCTCTTCTTTCAATTAATAGGCAAAACAACTTTATTTTTTAAGACTTTAATTAAGACTCAGACATGTAATTAACGATAGTGTTCTCGTAAATTATAATGATAAGTCTTATTTTGAGAGTTATTCTGAACTAGATAAATAATACCTCGGTAAGAATTTCATGAATAAGTTCATGTTTTTTTTCTTTCTAATATGGTATTTGTCCATGGTATAATTAATGCGTGTGTATTATTATTATTATTATTAGTACAAAGTCACATTGCAGACCACTAACCTGCCTTTTTACCTGGTAGCTACAATTCGGCATAATTCTGCCGACCATCGAGGGATCCAATGCCTCTTGTCGGTCGATATTATAATATTTGGTTATTGTAACAAAAAATGGTTGACTACTGCGAGTACGTCCACGTGTACAGATTTGTCTGATCTGCAGTTTTCACATGTTGTTGGGAACAATTATATATTACTAGATTTGACTCGCGGCTCCGCCCGCGTGACTAGACTTTTCCGAAATAAAACGTAGCCGTAACATAACCATCTCCAAGGTCCCATCTATCTCTACATCAAAATTCATCAAAATCGGTTCAGTGATTTAAGCGTAACAAACAAATAGATAAATTTCATAAAAAGTATCCTATGTTACTTCTTACACCTCCAAGAATATGTGTACAAAGTTTCATGATGATCGGTTAAGTAGTTTTCGCGTGAAAGCGTAACAAACAAACTTACATTCACATTTATAATATTAGTATGATTATATTATTGCAACACCCAGACGAAACATATATTTATGGATCACACAAACATTTATCTCAGTGCGGGAATCGAATCCGCGGCCTCTCGCTTCACAGTCGGCTACTCGTCCACTGCGTCACGAAGGCTTTCCAATGACCAATTAATATTATTATAAAATTAAAGACATAAAATAATGAACTACCAAATTCAGATATCACAAAGCAATATTAAACTCATTTCGACATGCCAAGTGCCTGCTCGAACTTGGCAAGCACGCCAATTCCAGATAAAAAGTATTTCAAATCACGATCCACATTTTACGGATAACATACCAATTACCTGAGCGGTTATAATCCAGTTGACCTCAAATATGGATGTCGGGTCGGGCATTGAGAGCTGTTCTATCGACCCACACATTGTACGTAATGAATGGACTCAAGAGGAAGGATTCGATTAAAAATGTCTGATTGGAATCTGTCCTTTACTCGTTATCAGCTCAACGGCGTTTTGTCTAAGATTTATTAAGAACTGAAGGAGTTAGAGATCAGAACAAAGAAGTTCATCATCTTAGATCATCTTACAAGTGGTAGAGCCTTGCTGTAGACATATTTCTGGCTCATCTGTGTTGTTACCATTGTCTCACAGGAAACCGAGGTGAAGCAGCAGCTTATCGCCATATCTGCCGCAAAGTCTTTGCATCGGTAAATTCAAGCACAGATCATTGTGATTGGAATTTGAGCCGAGAACCTCGTTATTTCTCGGCCAAAGTTTGCTGCCAGTAGCCCAATGATTTCTGGGATGATAAATATATAACATATATATTTTCGGAAGTTACATGTTTATTTAACTGCAGAAATCACGAAGATTTCTTGGGAAGTATACTGAAATACTCCACGGTTAAATGTTGTCGTAAAATGCTCCAAACACGACAAATATGGAAAAAAATAACTCCGTCTTTTTAGATACCTAATACATTTGATTGTTTTCTAAAGTTTGATGTTTAAACCAATACACTTTGATAGCGGGTCCACACTGCTCGATTTAGGTTCGGCGGCCGATCGTAAAAACTACAAGCCAAATCTTTCTGTAACATTAGTTAAAAAGCATGTGGCGCTGACCCCACTGCGAGTGGGATAAAGGCAGGTGGAAGGAGGACAACTGACTTGAATCAACAAAAGTTTTATGGTTTTGTTGATTAATTCGATTGAAAGTTTGTTCTGATGGTTCAAATTACATGTGATTTAGCAGTTGATCCACTCATATGGAAACATATGAACCCGCTATTAAGAGATGGATTACAAGTATTGAATATCGTAGCACAAATTATTGGCGTTCTCAAATAAAAATAACTATATAATGCTTTGCAATTTTTATTAAAACTGCAGCAAAGTATTCTAGAAATAGAATTACTTTAATACCGTAGACGCAAAATAGAAATATATATTGAAGAGGTGAGTGAAAAAAGTTACAGCAATCTGGGATCTAGGTCAATTTAATTGTAACAAACATCTAGGGAGATTTTTTTTGTAATTCCGAGTTCGCTATTTCCCTTTAAGCTTGTAAGATTATGGTAGAACCACGTTATAGTTTTGTTTATAGTATGCATGGGCCGCTTCAACCGGGTTGTTACCACAGAAAACCGACGTGAAGTAGCTTGCTGTTGCGTTTCGTATGGTGAGCGAGGAGGCCCAAATCCTAATCCATTCATCATCCCTTTCCTTGAAGATCGGCAACGCATCTATTATTCATCAGGTATTCTGTATGTTCATGAGCGATAGAGATCACTTACCATAGGTAACCCACTTGCTCGTATACCGGCCTTAGTTATAAAAAGCTTATACTAGGTGGTAGGTCCTTCGTATGCGAGAGGCCGGCTGGGATGGTACCACCGCGTTGTCTATTTCTGCCGCAAAGCAACAGTGTGTAAGCACTGTTGTATTCCGGTTTGAAGGACATTGAAGCCAGTGAAATTACGTGGCATTATGAGCCTTAACACCTTATGTCTTGGGGGGTGGCGCTCTCGTCTCGTCATTCAAGCTAATAATACAAAAAGCTCCGAGATCAATTACTAGCGTAGTGGATAACGATAGGCTCGCAAAATATGTTCCCCGACACGACACTTTTATCTCTCTGTTATTTATTGTTCCATATCGGTCGAAAATATCAATATAAATAACACGGGGCCGAGAGTTTTTACCACAAATCTGTAGATGAGAACATTTATCAATATGTCAGAAGATGCTGCACCTGTGTTTCTTCGGCCTAATTCTAGATAGTGTAGATATGATTATCTGTTCGCTTGGTTAGTCGAATGTGAGTTTTCTGTTTTGATAAGTAAAGTTTAATTTCCTTTAAAGATGTAGACGAGGAAATTTGGCACGTAAACCGGCGCTTTGGATCCTCCAGAGGTATAGCATCGTCATCATATTTTGTGTTTTGACGGCTAGCCTCCAGCCTCCGAAACGAAACGATTTAGGAGCGTATTAAAGATTTTTTTGACGCATGGGAGCATTAGGGTATTGGTTTATGTTTCAATATAGATGTTTTTTTTCAATTTTATCTAATAGTAAATATGGGTAGTCACTTCGAACCTTAGATATCAAATTACAGGTTATATCCGTTTCGAAATAGTATATTGAACGGGCTGTTGGAAAATATAGGCATTTAAATAAGTTATTTAGTCAGTACTCGGTAGTAATTTGTGTTAGTAAACGTAGTAGTAGTATTGTTAGTAATAAAATAGAATAAAGGATATCATAATTTGAAATTAGAAATATTAAAATAAAAACACAGAATGTAAGATGAATAAAAATATTAAATAAAAATCGACGTTAAGAAGTCGTTCTGTTTCTGTGACATCGTAGCGCCAAAATGAATAGACCTATTTGAACGCAGTTCTTTTTGTTTAAAAGCTGGTTTAATCGAATCGGATTTAATTTGAAGAAAATCTTAATCTTATCTTAGACAATAAGTATTACCGTTCATTTATATCACCAACTATCTTAAAACTTATATTAACATATGACGCAGAGGTACCAAGTTTATCAGTTATCCAGCACTTATTACAATTATTTGCGGTAAAATTAAACTAGACGATGCCTTGAAGGATTAAAATTGACATTATAAGATCGGTAACAGTTTATAATCACACAAAAGTGTGTATCGTTGTTTTAAGAATCGAACTGGCGATATTTTTTATTTTTCAGTCTTTACCTACTAGCTGTTATGCCAACGATAAGTTCCTCTCTCCCTCCACATCACAAAGAGCCCGACGAGTACATAAGCTTGCGCTAGTATAACTCATTTATCTTATTACAAATTTTACAGTGACGGTGCACTTTATGATGTCCTCGGGAAAAATCTTTAGTGACACAAACAGATGGAGACGTAATGAACGGCAATCATATTTGACAGTCGAAACGCGTTCGAGCGTGAAAAAAAACGAAGAATACAAGCATCAAAGCGTATTACGGAGAGGGGACAAGTGGAGGGCGTTTAAAATGATTGAAAAACTGATTGGAATGATTGGCGCGGGCGTTTGGAACGATTGCAATAGTCTGGCGGCTGCAGGCCGGTGCGACCCGCCCCGCCCGCCGAATTACTCGTGCAAATTGCTGGCAAGTTGAGAATACTTGCAGGAAGGGTTACAAGGTATTTGACGCCTCGCTTGTCACTCACGCGGTTTGCACCCCACCGTTTATATTTTGCAAACAAGCCCAAGAATGCATGAACGAAATGTAGCAAAAAGGGGAAAACTTTAGTCATTTCAAACGCGAATGTCTCATAAAATAACTTTGCATTAACAGTTAAATGATGGCGTAATAAAGTTCAAACGGTAAAAGGAATAAGTGATAAAGGGACAAATAATAAAATTGCAGACATTGTGAGAAGTTGATCATTTATGCGGCTCCGGAATTAGGGCGCGGTTCGGTTTCAACGGTGCGTTGCGAGATGTCTTCGCGTAGTTTACTGCGCTATGGAGAGGTTTTATTTTTACATTTCATAAATTTCCTCTCGGGCGGCTCGGACAACTCGCCATGGACCGTTGACTGGAAAATAATAATTTTACAACTCTCCCACGTTTCGTACGTCTATTTGTATTCATAATGTGTGCGAAATATAAAATAAACACGATGGAAATGGCGATAGTGCTGCGGGAGTTCACCCTTTATGGAAAATGGGACTATTTATATCATACTAGCCGGCCGAGGCGCTGCAAAGAGAATTTTCAGTTTATTTTTGCTCGCTTTGTAATTTCTTATGGAAACTAGGACAAACTTCCGTGCTTTCCGGCGTTTTTGCCATACCTATTATTGGAATCAAGTTTAACAGCTCGCGTTATTGGACCCACTTAATGACATCCTTGGTGTTTTACATCTGGCTTCTCCATGTCTTTGTGCCTGAGGTTAATACCTCCTTAGTTCATATTTTGTTTACCGTTTTGCTATGGACGGAAGTGGACAATTATTTCCAACTCCGCCCTAACTTTCTATTTGATTAATTTCGTTGCGGGATAAACACAGTTTTTCACTCCCAGAGACTAGCCAGGCTTCACTGCTCGGTGTCAACAAAAATGAGTGCCACTGTCGATCCTAGTGCACAGGAGTTACAGAGGCGGGTGTGTGGGCGGGATAGTCTCTTGCTTTGTATTTTTTTTATGTTGATAACCAAGGCGTGTTCAATTTCAGCAACAAAACTTTCATAACAAAACTTTTTGTGATATCTATTATATTTAATTAACAACAATTTATGTAATATACATTACTAATATAACGCCAATTAAATAAGATTTAGGTAATTATTATCACCGTTAATCGCTTTTACAGAAAATCAGTACAGAGATTGTAAATGTGGAATATCAACTAATGGATATCATTTCTTACTGGTAATTGCCCCGCTTCAACGAAGATGCGAACATACACACAATAATTTACCTGAGCAAATTTCAATTTATCAACGAACACTCCAGCATTACCTTATGTAAGGAAATAATTTTCACTCTCGTGGCAACCCTATGCTAAACCTCGCGCATGGAAATAATTTCGCATCATAATTTCGCTTGTTACAACCCTACAGTAAACCAACACGTGTTCACGTCATAAGTGACGGCGTAAGCGACGCGAGGTGGGCAATTAAACCGCTGACTGATGACCCTACGATACCCCTACATAGTTATACAAATCATTGTAAGCAAATATTTTAACATATTGTCGCTAATATTTTCATTTATTCTTACAAATTGATCTATTTTTTATAGCATAGGCCGGCAAACGAGTAACTGGATCACCTGATGGTGAGTGATCTCCACCGTCCATATACACCCACAATATCAGAAAAATCAGGGACGCGTTGCCGACCTTAAAAGGAAGGGATTATTAAAAAATAAATACAAAAAGGGGGAAAATGGGCCTTCAAATACAGCACTTAGAGTACGAAACGCAACAGTACCTATGTTGTTTTTTTTAATTAACTTGAATGACGAAACGAGCATCACTTTGAATCACAAAGCATTGAATGGTATTGGACTGCGCTAGTCAACGCGAGACATAGGATGTTAAGTCTCATAATGCCCAGTAATTTCACTGGCTTTTATATACTTCAAACCGGAATACAACATTGCTTACACACCGCTGCTTGGCGGCGGATATATACAAAGCGGTGGTACTAGCCCAGACGGCATTTCGCATACGAGGGACCTACCACTTTGATTTGTGTGACAATCGGCCGTTCTGCTAAACATTTAATGGCCGTTCTCTATATTCTATTTAAAGATAGATTTGCTTACTATCAATAGTGTTTTGAAAGTACTTCCATAAAAAATGTGTTTAAATTTTACTGCCAGTAAGTAAGTCTATAGACAGAATATTGGGAACGGCCATTAGTCAATAGAAATGTACACATAGTCATTGCCTTAAGAAGACTTGCAAGACGTGCAAGAATGAGTTAATTTATCTATATAATATTAATCTTGAACCAATTCTCTGGATGGATCTAGGTGCGTCATATCACCGGTATATTTTATGGCAACCCTATGTTACAAACACGTGCCCAGTGCCCACTTTATAGGTGACACCGGCAGGGGGGGGGCGGCGGTACAGGAAGGTGGTCAATTAACCCGTGAGTGAAGCGGGGACCATACGTCAACGTCAGGGCGGGTGACACACCGCTCGTCCTATTGATTGGTGGTTTAACATATTAGTATTGGTTAAGATATGCTTTTTTATACTTTGAACAAAGTTGATGTGATTTGTGGAAATTTCTAAATTTTTCTCGGATTCAGAGGGGCTAGCACGAACAACTTGCGAAGATGTACTCAACCGAAATGTCATTTTTTTTTTGAAAATTCATACACATGCTGCGTTCTCGATTCGAATACTTATTCGTAAGTTGTTCGGGCTCGCCCCTCTGGTCTTGATATTTACCTACATACCTATTAACAACAATCGATTTTTATACCAAGTTGTCAGTTCGACGTGTGTATTTGTTTTTCTTAAGTATTTAATATCAAGGCCTGTTGTTTTTTTTAAATAATAGATTTCCGGATATCTCAGTCACCGTACAAAACGCAGCAGCAAGCTGCTACTTTACGTCGGTTTTCGGTGAGACATTGGTAATGACATGGATGTCCCGGCCCATTTATGCTGTAGACTAAATTGTCTAAAGCGTGGCTCTACCACTCGTAATGAAAAGACACTCGAAAAGTGATTTTGGAAAAAGTATATCCGCCATCGAATAGAAATTTAACTGTTGCCTTCAGGCCTACGATGTTATTGGCTGGCAATTCGCCAGTACTGGCATTTTGTTGTAACGTTATTGTCTGCGTATTGCTTAATGGATAGTTTTAATAATCTTTTAACAATATTATAGAGTTACAAAATGTCTTATGGTATTCCATTAAAAATGTCCTTTTAACTTAAAGGTGTCGTACTTATTGCCCATACATAGGTTTTTTTTATAACATTAAATCATTTTTATCATGAATACCGTAGGGGTTCTGTTTACAAAACTTACCAATGAGGTGTAGGGTACTTACTATGGCGAAAAAAGGAGATTTTTAATAAATCAAATCTTTTCAATTGCGTTACTTACCC
The DNA here is from genome assembly GCA_905332985.1 of Mimas tiliae. NCBI lineage: Eukaryota > Metazoa > Arthropoda > Insecta > Lepidoptera > Sphingidae > Mimas > Mimas tiliae. The sequence goes on from HG995249.1 coordinate 4,505,117, forward strand.
ATCTGGATCATACAGACGTAATATAAAAAATCTAACGATCTGTTTTTAAAAACCTACTTGGACAATTTCTTCTTCGCTTCGCTCGCTTTTGCTTAGTTCGCTTAGTTACGTTATGATAAAATAGCGTTGCCAAAATGTAGCAGTTGTACTAGTATCAGTATTATTAGTACGTATGAGCCCGGAGTCTTGGAATCCTGGAATAGGCTCACCCTCTATCACATCATGGGACGGAAATAAGCTAAGCGAAATGTGGGTGTAGTGGTTACATCTCTCTCCCTACCCATTCGGGGATTACAGGCGTGAGTGCGTATACACATTTTCTTAAAGTCCTAAGCCCAGAAAATCTGATAACTCTTCAACTAGTCTTAACTTACACTCACAACTTCTTCTGGTTCTTAGTCTCGACGCGGTCACGATTAGAATGTTCGACTAGTGATCAATGACCGTGAGCAGATTCTCACACATTTATAAATATTTGCTATACCAATATATTTAAGTATCATATAATTTTTGAATATTAGCACCTGACTTGATAATCGTTATAAAAAAGAAACGTTTCGCATATACACATCACAGTATGTATGCTGTATAGTTATCACATTGTGTAATTTGTTTATTTTTTTAATCCCACTACTATTATAAACTATTACTTGCAGTATGGATGTTTGTGGAGTTCTGAATTTTGATGTTTGTTAGTCAATCACACCATAACAGCTGAACAGTTTTCGATGAAATTTGGTACACAGATAGATTATGATGACCAGGATTAGAACATAGGCTACTTTTTATCCCGGAAAAGGCAGTTCACGCGGGTGGAGGTGCTAGCAAAAACTAATACAGTCTTAAAATTGTTTTTTGCTCCAGGGTTCTGCTTACTGATCTTTGATGCTATGTTTTGGTAATAAGAAAGAAAGAAAGAAAAAGAAAGAAAGAAAAACTATTTATTTGTACAGCCGCCAACGCGCTTATGAGTGTATCGCTACATTCATACACTACAATTAACATAAAAAAATAAAAAAAAAAAAATTAAGAAATAATATAAAAAAGTACAATTGCGCGCCGCAGCTGTGCCAGGTAGGTGAACACTCAGCATGTTGCTGTGCCGTGGCGCGTACCACAACACAGCGCTGATTTTCAGTGGTCACCTTGTGTGACGTACGGACGCGGACGCCAGCCAGCCGATATAATTAATTGACACACTACTACGTGACGAAAGAAGAAGATAGCTAAAGAATTATTGTATATAATACTTAAATAAACCACCCATACAATATGTATACTACAATATTTTTACATATAAATTCATACATCTAATAACATTCTTATGATATTAAAAGGGTCAATATAATAAGAAAATTATTCTCTGTCTCGCTTCCACCTGTTCCCGGCAAAGTAACGCGCATCTAGCATAGCTGCATCTCACAGACGAACATGAAGCAACTACAGTTGCCTAGTCCGCCGCGCACGCGCCAGCCCGGTGCACGGCCAGTGAGTGGATGCGTCGCCTGGCCATAGCATTTTACGTGACCAGATATTAATTAATTATTTACATAGCCAGTGTCTCGGTGTAGTGAGGAAAACACTATGATGCCAATAGCAACATATCACTTCGATTTGTAAGTATTAAAATATTATATAATCGCCTATAAGGTCGCAAATAATACCTATACTTACTTTAAAAATATACCTACATAAGTAATAATGATATTATGCTGTTTCAGGCGATGAATACGTAAATACGTAAATCAAAGTAAGAGGCAGAAACGACATGCGGTTCGAGGACCGAGAGATTCTCTTTATCCGTTTATGTCATATTGCCGCCACAAGCTGCTAGGAAGTAGATTGATCTTGCTCGAGGGTCATAAATAGGACGTAAGTGGCCACCATGGCTTTATTTTTATGGTGTCAGGTGTGGGGTACCATAGTAAGTTGTTTCGTGAGTATTGCTATTATGTTATTTAGCTATCATTGAATAATATTGGAGGAACGAATAAACGTAAAAATGATGTCCTCTCTACAACAACCACCGCCATTGAATCCTGATGGAAACATGGCAAATAATTGGAAGGAGTGGAAGACGGCATTTGAGTATTACATTATTGCATCTGGCAGAGAGAAGTCGAATGACAAAGAGAAGTGTGCGTTGTTATTACATGTAATTGGTAAATATGGACGAGGACTGTACGAAGAGTTTGAATTTAACGAAAAGGATAAAGATAATTATATACTATTGATAAATGCTTTCGAAGAAAGATGTGATCCAGAGAAAAACATAAATTTCGAACGACATTGTTTTTTTGAAACTGTTCAAGGGGACGAGTTGTTGGATAATTATATTTCTAAATTGAAAATAAAAAGTAAAAGCTGTGAATTTGGTAAACTACGTGAAAGTTTAATTTTGACACAATTGATAAGAGGTATCAAGGATATACGACTACGTGAACGCTTACTACGACAAAGAGATTTAGAATTGAATGAAGCTGTGTCATGGTGTCGCGTTGCCGAAACGGCCAGCACACAGGCAGCTGCAGTGCGAGTTCCATCTGCGTCGGTAATGGAAGAAGTGCGAGGCCCTGCCTTCCGCAGTTCTTATGTTCAGCAACGGCGTGTTACTAGAGCGATGGAACCATTTCGTCCGAATCGACCTGCTGCAAGTGCAAAAATCAAATGTTCTCGGTGTGGTTATACACATATTAAAAATAGGTGTCCTGCTTTTCAATCACAATGCAATAGTTGTGGCCGTCATGGACATTTCGCAAAATGTTGTAGACAATTTAATAATGGGAGCAACGTTCGTGAGGTAAACCATTTACCCAACGAAGTTCTGGAGCAAATTGAAGACGATAGCGACTGTGAAAGATTGACAATCCAGACAGTGGAGGACAGTGACGTCTCATTGGGATGGTATGAACAAATTGGTGTAAATGGTAAATTGTTAAACTTTAAGCTAGATTGTGGTGCTGATATATGTGTTATGTCATTCAAAAACTTTTTAAATGCTGGATTTGATCCAGAGATTTTAAAGAAAGGAAAATTTATTATAAGGGAAGTTAGTAAACGTTGCTTACCAGTAGTTGGTTATTTTGATACTAATTTATCAAAAGGATGTCAATGTATATCGCAAAAAATGTTTGTATTAGATGTAGATTGCAACAATTTACTAGGTAGGCGTGCTTGTGAATACTTAAATTTGGTAAAACGAGGTAACATTGCAAGCATCGATTACTTATGTAAAGCGTTTTCAAAAAAGTTTGACAATGTTTTTGAAGGAAAAGGTTGTCTGCCGAATGAATATAATATTCCTATTGATAATTCAGTGCAACCTATAGTCAATGCTACTAGAAAAATACCTATTAATTTAAGACCGAAGCTACAAGAAGAATTATCTGAAATGGAAAAGTTAGGTGTTATCGTTCGGGAAGAAGGACCCACAGACTGGGTGTCAAGTATTGTACTAGTAACCAAACCGAATGGAAAGTTGCGCATATGTTTGGATCCAAGGAATTTAAATAAGGCAATAAAGAGAAGCCACTTTCAATTGCCAACCATTGATGAGATAACTAGTAATCTGGTAGGCGCTAAGTATTTTACCAAGTTAGACGCAAATAAAGGATTTTGGATGATTAAATTAAATGAGGCTAGTTCTAAGCTTTGCACATTTTCAACACCGTTCGGAAGATATCGATTTTTAAGGTTGCCCTTTGGGATTACGTGTGCTTCTGAAGTTTTCCATAATGAAATGGTAAAGTTATTTAGGATGGAGGGTATTGAAATATTTATTGACGATATTTTAATATGGGGAATAAACAAAGAAGAACACGATAAAAGATTATTAAAAGTACTTGAAGTAGCGAAAATAAACGGTGTTAAATTTAATAAAGAAAAATGTGAATTTTATAAGAATACTGTCTCCTATTTAGGGCATATTTTTGATCCGAATGGCATGAGACCAGATTTTGCTAAGATTAAATCAGTTAAAACTATGGAAGTGCCCAAATGTCGCAAAGACTTAGAACGTTTTCTTGGCATGGTCAATTTTCTTTCTAGTTATATTAAAAAATATTCGGAAATGTCTAGTTCTTTGCGAGAACTTTTAAAGAAGAATAGAGAGTGGGAATGGGTGCATAGCCATCAGATAGCCTTTGAGAGACTCAAATCATGTGTAACGTGTGCCCCCGTTCTTAGATATTTTGATCCGAATGTACCAATCACGCTATCGGTAGATGCAAGTATGCACGGATTAGGCGCATATCTACTACAGGAAGGACGACCGGTCGCATATGCAGCGCGGACGCTGGCTCCTTCTGAAACTCGATGGGCTCAGATTGAGAAGGAGTTGCTTGCTATAGTGTTTGCGTGCACTAAATTCCATCAGTATATTTATGGACATGATCGCGTTATAGTTGAAAGTGATCATAAACCTTTAGAGTCTATTTTCAAAAAGAGTCTTAATGAAACACCAGCACGTCTTCAACGTATGTTATTGCGTTTACAGAGATACACCTTTCAAGTTAATTATGTTCCTGGCAGGTATATGTTTATAGCCGATACGCTATCGCGTGCTGTTACAGAGGGATATACGGATACTGATATGTTTGATAAGTCGGAAGTACATGTTAATTTATTATACAGTAACACAAATTTTTCCGATGACAAGTTGGATTTGGTTAGAATAGAAACTGGAAAAGACCAATGTCTAAGTATACTAAGAGATATTTGCATTAACGGATGGCCACACACTAAAAATATGGTTCCGTGTGATATAAAATTATTTTGGAACATAAAGGAGGAACTTTCGGTGTATAAAGGAGTTATATTTCGTGTAGATAGGGTTGTTATTCCAAAGTCTTTGCGGAGTGATATGTTACAACGAATACATGAAGGCCATTTAGGTATAGAGAAGTGTAAAAGACGAGCGCGAGATGTTTTATATTGGCCGGGGATGTCGAGTGACATTGAAAAAAATGTTAACGACTGTGTGATATGCCAGCGTAGGCGAGAAGGAAACAGGCGTGAGCCGCTGCTCCCACATCCAGTGCCTGATCTTCCATGGCAGGTGTTGGCGACCGACATTTTTGAAGTGCTTAATAAGCAGTATTTGTTAGTTGTTGATTATTATTCGAAGTATATTGAAATTGCTTACTTAAATAATTTGCAAAGTTCTACTATAATTTCACATCTTAAAAGTATGTTTGCGAGATTTGGAATACCCAAAAAGTTGATATCCGATAATGCGGGTAGTTATGCTTCACAAGAGTTTAAATCTTTTGCCAAGGAATGGGAATTTAAGCATGAAACAAGCTCTCCCTACTACCCAAGGTCAAACGGTCTGGCTGAAAGGTGTGTGAGAACAATAAAGAGATTAATTGTTAAGACAGCTGAAGCGGGTGAAGATGTTTATATTGCTTTACTTAATTTAAGAAACTCAAAAATTACAGGAGAGCAGCAGTCTCCTGCTCAGTTATTATTTGGGAGGCGTCTCAGTGATAAACTTCCAGTTTGTAAAAGTAAGCTTGAATATGAGTTCAAAGATATGAAACAGGATCGTTTCAGAAACATATTGCGTTCGAAGCACTATTATGATAGCGGAACCCGTTTAATGCCTAACTTAAAGGAAGGGCAATCTGTTAGAGTACGTGAAAATAATGGACTATGGAAGCGTGGACAAGTAGAACGTATTGCACCTCAGCCACGTTCCTATTGGGTTCGCATGGAAGATGGTGGTCAATATCGTCGTAATCGTCAACATTTAATACCTATAACAGGGCAAAACACAGGAAGCCTTTCCGACTATGATGACATTGGTTTAAAGAAATGTTTGGGTAATAAGACCACGTCAACACAAGGTACTTCAGATTACACTGCAAGTCCAGGGACGAGTAAAGAATACTTGGTTATATTTGTTTCCACCATGTTATATTTTATTGGTATAAATAAAATATTAATGAAATAAAAACAACCATTGTCAAAGCCCGTAATATAACACAAAGATTTATTTTTAAAATTCTACACTCTACAAACAAATAGGTAAGAGTACAATACTAAAGAGTTCGGATAAATCAATAAATACTTCATCTTCCCCTTTATGAAACGAAAATTAAATGAATAAAAGCAAAACAAAGATTATAAGGAATTTATCTACTACTAACAATTGGATATCTTTAATTTATCTTCTAGACTCCAAATAGCACACAACTTAAATTAAATACTAAAAACATTGAATAATATAAAATATTAAATTAATTTTAATATTATACAAAATAGTGTTACTTGTAATTAAACTCATTATACTTTAATGAAATTAATATACTTTAATCCCTTTTTTAATACTGAAACCTTTTTGGTGGAATTATACGTCTGCCGAATTTACTAGTTTTATATTCTTTACTCGTCCCTGGACTTGCAGTGTAATCTGAAGTACCTTGTGTTGACGTGGTCTTATTACCCAAACATTTCTTTAAACCAATGTCATCATAGTCGGAAAGGTTTCCTGTGTTTTGCCCTGTTATAGGTATTAAATGTTCACGATTACGACGATATTGACCACCATCTAATACCACTATGAATAATATGTACGTAATAATACTTCATTATGTATATAATAACAGCCACATATAGAACGGACAACCTCCGTGGCGTATCGGGCGAGTAGCCGGCTGCGAAACGAAAGGCCGTGAGTTCGATTCCCGCACTAAGACAAATGTTTGTGTGATCCATAGCTAGCTACTCGCCCACTGCGTCACGGATGCTGTCATATCAGTTTATACCTTATAATAAATCATTTAATGTTTAATGTAATCAGTCGGTCATATTAAGCAATTTACAATGTCTGCTGAATGTTGCCGGGTATTTGCTCAAGTAGATCGGTCAGTTTTCGGTCGGTCTTGTCGGTTTTCTGTAACACGTTGTAGAATAACTCCAAACTTGCACTATGGACATAGTATGTACCCAATCTATGATAATGCTGATTAAGGAAAGTCCGTGAAACGACGCTGTATATATAATCAATATATCGAGTACTTGGCAATATGGCGATGTTTACTGGAGCGACGTCAACAGTCCGACGTTGTTTGTCGCGTCAACTTCGCTCGTGAGTTTCAGCTCCGTTGATGGCGAGTGGCGAAAATGCTCGAGAAATGCGGCACATACATACGAATGATGTTTACAAGTTATACGACGCGTTTTATTTAGTTTTATAGACGTATTCTTCTATTGCTTTTATTATTCTATGTGCCATTTTTTGTGAGTTATTTAACTAGGTATCGTAGGCAGTATGGCAATAATCCTTAGCCAGATATTTGACAAAAAATATTATTATTAACTTTTATTGAAACTACACAAATCGTAAGACATTTTTATCTAATTGGTATGTTTGATAATGGTTTTGAATTGTCGTAATAGATAACCCAATATCACTTTTACCCGACCCGGGGATCCACCCGAGACCTCAACGTCAGCTTCTGTCGTAACGCGTACGCATTACAAATGCACCACCGAGGCAGTCAAGCTATAAGTTACATTTACAATTTATAGTTTATAGTACAGAAAAGTGCATATTTTGTAAGCTCACGTCTTCGTCGTCGCAAAAGAGGTTTGGGGCGCTTACACACATAACTTGCACGCAATAAAAACCGCAGTACAAAGTATTGCACAGATAATATAAGGTATTAAACAATATACTAATAATAATTGCTAATATATTAAAAAATATAAATAACAAAATAGAATGTATTAATAAAAAAAAAAAGAATTTCATGTTGAGTAGATATCTAATTTTAATTTAATTTATATTTTAATTTAATGTAACTTTTAATTTAATTACACATATTATTTACAAATGCCATGCATGCCTATGATCTGTATGATCACATTGTACCTCATTTTCATAATGTCAATATGTAATTTTAATTAGTATGTATGTATGTATGTCTGTTGGTATGCTAAATAAAATAAAATAAAATAAAATAAAATACGTAACAAAAAACCCCCGTTGGGCGTTTTAACTGTGATATCAGAACCGATATTTGAACGTAATGAAATAACTCGCATACGAAAATGAGACTTTAAAAAATAATCATATTTAGTTTTTACACTTCAATTAATTTATTGTTTGTAAACCGTATTTCGATTGATTACCTCTGCAAGAGCAATGTCTCGGGGTCAGAGCGAGATAGCAAGTTGCGGCGTCTACGTGCATCAAACGCGCCGCGCCGCGTGCGCGCCCGTATTCGTTAATACGTCACAACAGTCAGCTGTTCATAACTTTTTAGATGTTTTTTTTATTGAACATTTTAAAAACATAACAATGTTTTTCTAAGCTTAACTTATATATTTAACCATTTGTATTAAGTTGTTTATGCGTCTATCTTCACAACCTAGAAAAGGCCAGCAGGGGTTTTTACACACTGTATAAATAAAAATTAATGTTTCTTTGTATGTTCGTCCTCTATGCCGAACCCTTTTTTCTTTACGTGGCATTGCAACGCGCATGCCGGGTACAACAGGTTATTCCAATGTAATATGATATAATATAATTTACTTATACGTAGTAGTATAGGCAAATGAAATAGATTTTACAGAAATGCTTTATGGGCTTTTGGGACGTGCTAAGGAATCCAAAATATTAAATTACCTATATGTGAAAATCTCACGTCAAGTAGATAGCCTCGGTAGTGCAGCGGGCGAGTAATAGGCTGTAAAACGTGAGACCGCATGGGGTTCGATTCCCGCATCCACGAAATGTTTATCCGTGATCCTCAAATATTTGTTTCTGTCTGGTCTAGGTGTTGTGGGACCGTAAGTCCTTCGTAGCAGGAGCTATGAGGGAATACCCACGATAGAGTTTGATCTAGTATAAAGTAAGGACTGCGTGTAACTGTTGGATTTATGCACTTCCTTTTTTTCGTCGGTTGTGAATATACCTAGTTGTCCAAAAAATAGACTGTAAACTTAAGTTTCCTCGTCGCAATTAAATATTTATAAAGAAATTCTAATTAAAAAGTACAATAATTAAGTAATTGGATGAAGTTGGCGTGGGGTGCGGGCATCGCAGAGCGGGTTGTCTGCTCTAATCAATCTTGTCCTCGCAGTTTGCCTGGAACTTGATCCTTTTAACAAGCTCACGATGTTGCGCCACTATTCGCTGCGCCCAGCCTCACCATTTTCAAATATCTACGTAACTGTTCTGCCTCGCTGGTTTTAATAATCCTGTTATGTTCATTACGAGATTTTGCCTCTATTCTTGAGCGTTTACATCCCCTTATATAATTAGGTTCTTAGCTAACTTAATTAATTTTGAGTCGACGCTGTTGTAGTTTTGATAATGTTTGCATTCGGGTGAAGATGGTGGCGTCTCATTGGGTATGCGTGCGTCGCGCCACCGCTAGCCAACGTCTTGGCACTCGTAACTTGCCGCCAAACACCTACATATTTTATACATTATCTGTTGCAAGATAGCATTTTTGTAATGGTGGAATGGTGGTCATAAGTTTAGTATTAAATATTTTGCCAAAATTTGTTTGTAAGTTTTCTGATTTCACCAAGTGGAATTACCCGTTTATATTTAAAAAAATATAATACAAGCTCACGTCTGCACCCTGCAAAAGTTAGACAAGTGAACCCAGTGTTCGCAAATTTTATTTCCGTCCTTTAATATGATAGGCGGTAAGTCCATCTGTAGTTAATTTAATTAAAAGTATTTTAGACACTATTTTACTTTTACTTTCTAGTGACTACCTATTATTTTATGCTCACTCTAGCTTAACATATAGGCAAGCGAATTTGAGGCGATCACACGGCGATTAAAGTTAAATAACCATTAATACCCTCCGACATCATTTAGATAAACATCTGTAACTTATAATGGCTAAAGAGTTTTCTTTTTTTTTTTATTATTTATCCTGGCTCGGCAAAGTGACTACGTTACACCTGTGTAGCGAAATCCATGAATACTGTCGACCAACGATAGACACTGAATATATCGCAGATCGGCAGAATTATGCCGGCCTGCTTAATTGCTTCTTCACACTCCGTTTGAATGATCTCATCTTATAGGAAGGAGGAAACACACATAGCCATCAAACATAGGATTCAAATCAGTTCGGTTTCGGTATGATGCCACAGACACATCACATTAGAATAACACTCCTCTTTTTTATTGGGGATAAAAGCTAGAAATCCCCCGAGGCTCCATCGTGAGCATTATTCGTGATAGTGAATGGCGCTCTCAGACTCTAATTGATTGTTATTTTCATTGGAGTTGAGTTTTATTGTGGAGCTCCGAGCTACACGGCGAGTTATCGTGTTTACGAGCTCACTTAGCTATTTTATCTCATTCACTGCAACATATACTGTTATACATATATATTATAACATATATTACCGATTACAACCAGTTACAAAAGAATTCGAATACTCCTTGTAGGTATTAACAATTTGATGACTATTTCTATAGTACTACGACAAAAATGAAGCACAAAGAAGAGTATTTTCAAACAAAACGGCAAAATCAATTTCGGTTGTAACATCTGTCTATAGAAAAGTTCTAAGGCTGCCTCTGACGAAATCTAAAACTTGCAAAATGCAGCGAAATCGTGATTGTTCCTGGTAGAAGGTATATTTATTAGGTATTACGCGTTATATAATTTTATAGCAGGCAAACGAACTAGTGGGTCACCTGATGCTAAGAGATCTTAATCGTCCATGAACATTTACAATACCCGAAGAATCATAGACGCGTTGCTGCCCTTAAAAGAAAAGGATAATTAAGGGATTGAGACAGGGATTTGGGCCTCCGTATAACTCACTCACAGGAAGAAACGCAACAGCAAACTGCTACTTCACGTCAGTTTTCTGTGAGACAGTGGTAACACCACGGTTAAGCCGGCCCAGTCCAGCTGTAGACAGTTTTGTTTACATCGTGGCTCTACCACTTAAAAATAGATAGAACTAAAAGCTAGTAAAAGATCTTAGTTCCTACTAATATTATAAATTGCTACTATAATATTATATATGTAAAAGTTTGGATGTTTGTAAGTTTGTACTCAGTTTGTTTGTTTGTGAGACATACTCTGCCAACGGGTAGCAACTCTCAATGTGCAATTTTCATGAATAATTCTATACAATTTACATTTTTTGCTTCCGTTAAATTTTATTTCTTCTCAAACAGCATTGGAACCTGCAAATTGGAAAATGACTTGCGCAATACAACCGAACATTCGAAGTAAAGTAGTGTTATTACAGTATTTCACGTAGCTCCTAACTATTTAAGGCCATTTTCTATCCAGGCACATCCCAGCTAGCCAGCAAGCGTTTTTAATCTCCCTGAGATACGCTAATGATGATGTACAGTCGTTATGAAACGGTTCCTGAAAGTATTTCGTTTTATATTATTTTTCTTCTGCAAATAATAATTAATGCTTACAATGTTTTGTTGGATTCTGAGATTGATAATTTCCTGAGATAAAATAATACGTTAGTTTATCTCAGGAAATTGGAGAAATGTTTTTGTGATCGAAGAATACTTGTTTCGGGTCTGGGTGTTGTGTGACCGAATGTTTTTTGGCAAATGAGCAAGTGTGTCACCTGGTGGTAAGTGATCTCCACCGCCCATGTACGCCCACAATACTAAAAGAATCACGGGCGCGTTGCCGACCCTAAAAGAAAGGGATAATTAAGGAATTGGGAAGGAGAGGGGTATTTGGGTCTCCGAATACATCACTCACTGTACGAAACGCAGTAGCAAGCTGCTACTTTACGTCGGTTTTCTGTGGTACATCGTGGCTCTACCACTTAAAAATGTGTCCATAGTTACTAAGTATAACCATATTTGACTGTATAGTCAGGACTAAGTGTGTGACTATTTATTTCATGAGAATATTATTTATTTCCCGGTTAAATGCGAGGTTGTTCGATTTGTGACTTATTTACAAAGGTCTCTCAAGTAGCATTAGTTTAAATAAAGGCATAATAATGCAACTACCTCATTATTAGTTAGGTTCTCTGTAAATTTCGAGCGGTAGAGCTAAAAGTATGCCGTCGGTCCTAGTTGTCTTTAAATTAAGCTGTTGTCATCATGTGGGAGGCGAAACGTACATTTTGGTACTAGACTAAAATTTAATTTGTGTGGCAAGACATATAACTGCAGCATTAAGTTTTAACAATGAAATGAAATAATTAGATAGTCTGTTTTAGTTAGTCTTCTTTCACCTGCCATTATGCTTTTCACACATGTCACAGAATGATTTGTCTTGTAGTTTTTACGACCCGTCGCCTGCCTGACGTTATCCCCTCTGAGAGGAAATATATGTGGATCACACAAACATTTTGTCTCGGTGCAGGAATCGAACCCACTGCGCCACGGAGGCTATATTTAATTAAGTATTAAACTTTAATGGATACATTAGGGTTTAGTGGAACTTTCTTGGAATTAGATGTTAGTACATAACATTTATTTAAACTTTAACAACATGGCCTCTTAAACGTTACTCGCAAGTCCTTACTAAATCTATATTCTGTATACAAAATAACATTTGAAAAGAGATATTATAACAAAAAAGAACCAATAAGCCTCCTTGATTTTTTATTTCGAGTACTTGAAGATTTTACCTTTGTTCTTCAAAAGCAGGTTAGAAGATAAGACGAGAGAAATGTGAAAATATAAAGTAAATTTAGCACACAAAGAATGTCTGTTTAGCGAAGAATTCTGAGATTGAAATCCTGATTAGATTATGATATCTTTTGTGTTTTTCTTTCTGGAATTGTTCGGAGATCATAAATATTTCGTTTGCTCAAATCAAATCTCAAGTTTGTTACTTATGCAGCAGGTGATTCTTGGGAAAAATTGTTACGAGTTTCATTACGTTGAAATGGGACTACTTAGACGTACTTATTTTAATAATTAATTAATTATGCACATTGAAAAATACGAAAAGGTCATGATGGAAATCATCATTAGTTATATATACCTATTATGCCTATACTTTATTTTTACTACACTGTAGACCTATTGTTCCTTTATTGATTTTTTATAAAAACGGTGTCGAGTGCGTAAAGCCGAAAGTTTCATAATATAATACAGGTATACAACGCTTTACAGAAAGGTGTGGTCAAATTTAAGCAACGTATACTATACGATATAAATATTTCACCACCATGTAGTGCCAAATCCGATAACATTGCTAGGACTTAAAGAATTCTTTTTATCGAATTAGTAACCTGCAACATATATGACTTGCAACTTTGGGCAATACTAAATATGTAATAAACAGTTGAGCTATTGTCTCATTCCAACATTATTATTATCGCTCACGCACTACATTTAATAATATTAGGATGTGATCTATTTTATCGATTGTAATAAACTAATTAAATTAGCGTGAAATGATGTCTAGATTTTAATAAGTTCCGGTACGGTAAATGGCGTGAATAGGAACGAATCTGCTTTTGTTTATTTACACATAAAAATGAGATAAACTGTAATTAATAAAAAAGAACTACATTTTTTGGACAACAATTAAGTTTGACATAACATTTTGGTCGATCCATCTATGTAATAGACTCAATATAAGTTTCGTCACGATTCACCCCGCCATCCCTATTCACTCCGTTTTATGGTACATAAACACTCACTGTCAGGTGTATATAACGACCCTTAAATATGACCACATCTTTATGTAACGCATTGTATACTACGACTAGAGTTATGCACTTCGGCAAATTTGGTCTGTTTAAAATATATGTTCATAATATGTGATGATGATGATTTAATATAGATTTGTTACATCATTAGATTACGTACTATTTTTCTATGGAGTAAGCCGAAGCGTATAATTTTAATCGTAGCTGTTTTTCGGAAATAAAATTGGAGGAGGGAAACATTCCCACGGTAAGTAAATTGCAGTGGAGCCGCGAAGTCCCGCGGGTTCGGGGTTCGAGCCTGGAGTTATGGCATTGCGACAAACACTCAATAATAACCCGGCTCACAATGCACAGACAATGACACGTTGCGTGAGCTTTGATTTTTGAATTTTTGCTATCAATTGATAACAGCAGGGACCGATTTTTAACATACGCTTGTAATCCCTGAAGAGGTATACCTCTGCCTACCTGGTTTATAACCAGACAACCCACATTTCGCCGAGCGTATCTCCATCCCATGATGTGATCGGGGGCGAGCCTATCGCCATACCGGGCACAAATTCCAGACTCCTGGCTGCTACTGAGCTTTTCGTAATAGAAAAACACAATATCACTTTTACCCGACCCGGTTATCCAACTCGAGACCTCGGCGTCTGCTTCAGTCGTAACGCGTATGCATTACAACTGCGCCACCGAGGCAGTCAGATTTTTTAAGTGTCCTCTTAAGCACGAAGACGCTCAGTTGAAATACCACTAAGCAGTCACTTATCCATAGATTGACGGCACCAAGGGTTGCTTAACTTGCTAATCGTTTACCAATTGGTGAGTGCAACTGGCTACGAGCGTCTCAGGTCATTACTGAGTAGTACGATGTATTTTAGAAATCAGAAACTATGTTGTTAATATACTACTTGCTATCCCATTTACTAACTTACTTTCATCAAGTTTTTTTACTATATTAAATGTGAAAGATTGGATTATTGTGAGTTTGTGATTTTGGTTCAATTTAGTCACTTTCGTGCTAGTATTTTTAAAAAATGTCCTCAGAATGTTTCCTACCTTTTGATATGTAAAGATTATTAAACATACGTATCTAAAACGGGTGATATCAGTCAACACGGACATTTTCCCTTTTTCAGAGAGCAAAGGACGCAATACACGTGTATAAATCAAATAAATGCGTACCACAAACAAAGAATCCTTTCGGGATAATATTTGTAGGTTACGTTTCGTATTGTTACATCTTCATTTCGCCATATATATCGTTACAAGGTGGTAGGTCTCTCCTACGCGAGAGGCCGTCTGGGGTGGTACCACCACTTTGTCTATTTCTGCCGCCAAGTAGCAGTGTGTAAGCACTGTTGTGTTCCGGTTTTACGGTTCCGGACATTAAAGTCAGTGAAATTACTGGGTATTATGAGACTTAACATGTTATGTCTCAGGGTGACGAGCGCAGTTCAATGCCATACAGTGCTTTGTAATTCGAAGTTCTGTGTGGTGTGCTTATGGGCAGGCGTGGTGCTTACCATCAGGCGGACCACCTGCTCGTTTCGTCACTCGAGCTAATAAAAACAAAACAAAATCAGGCAGACGAGCTGATGGCCCACCTGATGTGGTTACCATCGCCCATGAAAATTTGTACCAGATACTGATAAACGTGTACCAGCCAGCCATTAGTTAAGGCAATATCATTTCATTGCTTCATTCAAACAACTGCTACGTTGAATCACACATTGTAACGCGTTGTGATGTAGTTTCGATTTTACCATACATATAACTATAGTGATATGAGTTTTTTTCTAAGTGGTAAAGCCACTCTGAAGACAGTGTTGTCTACATAATAGATGAGCCAGGTCGATCTAGCGGGTGCTAGATTTCTGGAGGCCCAAAAATCCAGGTCGGCAACGTAATCATGATCCTTCCGGAATAAAAAATATATACTGGATTGTCAGACAAATTTCTATTTAGACCTACAATACACAAAATAATGTATTGTGTACTTAGAAAGAAAATGAGGCATTGCAACGCGTGCCCAGCACAGCTAGATCCCAACTAATATTATAAATACGAAAGTGAGTTTGTTTGTTACGCATAAACGCCTAAACCCTGAACCGATTTTAATGAATTTTGGTACAGAGATAGATTTTTATCCCGGAAAAGGTTGTTCACGCGGGCGAAGCAGCCCTGGCTGCTATTATATAACTAGTATAATATAAAAGTATAGGTATTACTGAGATTTGATTGCGCTCGTTCAGTAGTGCACATATTCTCGTGGGATGGGATGGCCGCGGCACTCGCTATAACACAAATCGATAGGGGAGACGCTAAGCCTGTTGGAGAAGATTAACTCATGCCTCGATGCCGATATAAAACATTTCCCATTATGTAAAGAAATTGCAATGAAGATATTTTTATAGGGATTTGAGAAAATAACTGAAGGCCAGGTCTTGTAATTCAAAATGTTCTAAATATCATTCCGATCTAGTTTCAGTGTCAAGAAAGTTGAAAATGATATTCTCTTAAACCAATAATCAACATCAAATGTGAACATAGATCGAAATGAGATCGATAATAGATTTTTAAATGATGAGATTTATTCGGTGTTCTCGGCCTTTTAAAAACGTCAAAACTGTAAGTGAATTGAGATTTTAATGAGATTGAGATGAGATCATATTGAAACCGGACTGAACTTAAAAAGGAGCAGAATACCATTTCATAAAGGCGCGACTCGCGCGGGCTCGTGCATCGTAGATATTATGTAGACAGTTATAGACAATTGTCTAATTTAAAATGACGTGTGTCTTCATTAAAATTTATATTTTATAGCATAAAAGTTGAGTGCTGCGAAATTGCTTGTACCTATATACACTGATGTACCTACTCTTGCGTGCAGCATGACATCACGATGGGTTAAACAAATGAAATATGACACGTCACACGAGTAGAGACGCCCCGTCAGGCGTCCCTGACGCGTGGGATTGACGCGTGCGGCTGTGGAGTCACCGCCTGTTAAGCCGAGTGGAATAACTCGACGCGACGTTTGTACGGGAATTTTGCTTACCGCAAATAAGGGTTGAAACTTTGTTACGACTTCTTTGGGTGCGACTCGTGCTTGCGTCTGTTTTTAAAACAATTTTATTGTATAAACGTATGTGTTTTTAGAAATTACAGCAATTATGGTACTGGAAGGGACCGTCTGGGTTGGTACCACAGCTTTGTTTGCCACTAAGCAGCTGTGCACTGTTGTGTTTTGGATTGAAAGACATTGAAGCCAATGAAATTACTGGACATTATAAGACTTGACAACTTATGTCTCGGGCTGATGAATGCAGTCGAGTGCCATGTAATTCTATGTAATTTAAAGTTCCGTGCGGTGTCATCATTATTTGACGGTGGGTATGTTATTATGGGGGGTAACCCGCCGTCTGACCCCCACAACCCGCAAAGGGAACCAATCTCGCCATAACTTGCGGGTGAGGTTGGTTTTGGATCTAAGATGTTATGTGGCCCACTTACACTCACTCCCCAGTTATTTTTATAGCATAGGCTGGTAAATGAGCAAGTGGGTCACCTGATGGTAAGTGATCCCACCGCCCATGTACGCCCACAATAGAAAAAGAATTATGGGCGCGTTGCCGACCTTAAATGAAAGGTATATTTAGGGATTGGGAAGGAGAGGAGGATTTGGGCCTCCGGATATCTCACTCACCGTACGAAACGCAGCAGCAAGCTGCTACTTACATATAGTCGAATTAAGGTATACTAAACATACATAAGAATAAATGAGTTACCTGTATTTTCTGTATGTAAGTATGTGCGGCGTGGCTTAGTAACATACCGTAAAACATCGCTCCACGGAATGACGCAGTGATGATGAATCGCAGACGCTTGGGGATTCGTCCTGAGCGAACCGTCACGCTATCTGCCTATACTTCCCTAACGTGTGCTATTTATCAACTATTTTATGAGCTCTGACATAGTATTTATTGTTAAAAATTCAAAGAAACAGTGATAATAGTTTTCGACTGTGTTACTAGGTGGCAGGTAGTATGCGCGAATTACAATCAAAGTATGTGTACAGAGACTATACCGCTAACACGTCCGCCACTGTAACTCCTGTGTACCAGGATTAACGGTGCCATGTATTTTGTTGACACCGAGCAGTGAAGATCGGTAAATCTCTGGGAATGTTAACAAATTGTCTATCTTCCAACAAAATTAATCAAATAGAAAATTATGTAGGAATTGTAAATATATGCGTAGTAAGCAGAGCAGCATTAGCTCAAAAAAAATACCACTTACCTATCTTCTATTTTTAAAAATCAGTAATAATTGGTTGCTAATACCCTTCAATAACGTAATAAATGTAAACGCGCACCCATCCATCCAAGTTCATAAATATAAAAAGTGGGTAGGGGTAAATTTGTCAAAACAGTGCCGCGAGGGCAGCGATTAAATACAGATGAACTATCATCGCTCTATGTACTTGTGTGTTCATCAAAGACTTTAATGTATACTACTAGACAAGCTGGTATGTAAAAATTGTACCAATAAGTTGCGCTCAATTGACCGTAACTCTAAATTACCATCTCGCTTACTTTCAACTATCGCGCTCCATGTCTGTGAGCTGTCAATCTTTCACGTTATGTGACGCAAATTTAGTTCTAAACAGCCCGTCAAGTAGTATACATTAAAGTCTTTGGTGTTCATTAGTAGCTAATGGCGAAGTGCAATTGTAATTGTACCGTGAGTTTATATACCGACACTCAACAGTCGACAAATCACAGTGCTATCAGAGACTTTTGGAACGTGATTCGTTTTATGTGCCATCACACGCCCAGGAACGAGGCAGAATCTGTACGACGAGGTTCTAGCGTACTTCGAGGTTAGTTCAAAAACATAACTGTACCTAAATATAGATAGGTAGAGGGCGGTAGGTATTTTAAATAATATTAATCATTTTAATTAACTGATTGTAACTTTTTAAGTAATACATATTTAAAGTCATTTATAGACAAAATCATTTTCTATGTTTGATGAAGATTTTCTGTCACTTAAATCAACAAAGGAAGTTATTTTGTTGTTGCAAAGTGGGTTTTGTTCATGGGATAAAAGTATCATGGGAGAGCTATTCTAAAATAACGCATTTTAAAGCTAGATAAGTGTTTATAATTTTTGTTATCAAAAATATTTTGCTACGGATTCACGATTCGTGCTCGCCGCTCATACCTTTCGCGCGTTCGGGAATTGTCGTGAAGTGGATCACCTGATTTATAAGTGATCTCTACCGCCTATGTAAGCCCATAATACCAGAAGAGTCACAGGTGTGTTGCCGACTTTAAAGGAAATGGATAATTAAGGGATTGGGAAGGGGAGGGGGATTTGGACCTCCGAATATATCGTATGAAACGCAGCAGCAAGCCGCTATGTTACGTCGGTTTTATATGAGACAGTGGTAACGATCCGGTCGAGTCGGCCCATTCGTGCTTTAGACAAAATTGTCTACACCGTGGTTCTACCGCTCACCAAATACACATACGAAATTTTTATTGTGATGCTATTTGTGTAATATCACATACAAATAACATAGCTCCATTTTTATTAACAGCCTCCGTGGCGCAGTGGGCGAGTAGCCGGATGCGAAGCGTGAGGCCGTGGGTTCGAATCTCGCATCTAAATAATGTTTGTCTGATCCACAAATATTTGTCTCGGGTCTGGGTGTTGTGGGACCACAAGTCCCTCGTAGTTGATACCCACGATACAGGTTAACCTAGTCTGGGGTCAGGACTATGTGTGTGACTGTTATGTATATTTTTAATTTATTTATTTATCATTACCATCACCTACCTTGTATGCCAATTAACATCTGTTTCTCTGACTCATTTTAGTATTTATTTAATAATCCGTCCATTATACCCTTGTGCAGCTATTAATGCTACTTATAATTCTGGATTGCCACTTGTAACTGAAGTTGTCCCAAGGGCGTAGAAAGTTTATGTTCTGTTTATGCGATCTAACTGTTTTGTAAGTGGTATGTAGACAAGCCCCAACATTATCTTTGATGTTTTAAGTTAATGATTTAGAAATGTCAACAACGGTGTACGAGTATTTTACTTGTAAAGAATATCATTTTATTTGCTTGTTTAGTTTTACTGCTGATTTGTAATAGCATATAAGCGAGGGGACGATGTTCTTATAAAAATCTTTTTTTTTTTTATTTAGGAATAAAAAAGGCAATAGGTGCATCTCATAAGATAACGGCCCCCCTTAGGGAGTCTGATGGCTCTATCATAATTGTTGGAGATCGTCAGCTATCGCGTTGGGTGGAACACTAAACCGCACTTTACGCCGAGCCTGTTAGCGCACATCGGGGAGCTTTGAGCAGTATTGCACAATTTCCATCTTGGGATGAGCTGGATGAAGAGCCTACCATAGGGGATTTGAATCTGGCTGTTAAACAGCTTAAATGCAGAAAGAGTCCCGGCAATGACGGCATCCAAGCTGAACTCATTAAACTGCAATGCCTTCTACCTTTACTGCATAGCATGATCGTGGAGTGCTGGCGTGAGGGCTTTGTGCCTCGGGAAATGCGTGATGCTAACATAATTACATTGTACAAGGGAAAAGGGGACCGCGGCGACTGCAACAACTATCGTGGAATATCCTTTCTGAGCATTGCAGGAAAGCTATTTGCTCGAGTTATCCTAGGCAAACTGCAAGAACTTGCAAACAGGGTTTATCCCGAGTCACAATGTGGCTTTCGTCCTGGGCGCTCAACGGTAGACATGATATTTACTCTTAGGCAATTGCAAGAAAAATGTAGAGAGCAGCGAACACCTCTGTTTATGGCCTTTGTCGACCTTAATAAGGCCTTCGACACCGTTAGCAGAGAAGCACTTTATTTGGCGCTGGAGAAAATTGGATGCCCTCCAAAACTATTGTGTTTGATCAAAGCGTTTCACGATGATATGACGGGCACAGTCATTTTTAATGGAAAACCATCTAAACCATTTGATGTAAGGCGGGGAGTACGCCAGGGCTGCGTACTGGCGCCTACTTTGTTTGGCATATTCTTTTCTTTGCTCTTGAAAACCGCGTTGGGTGAAACAAGTCAGGGAATTCACCTACACACAAGAACTGATGGCAAACTGTACAATATTGCCCTACTTAAATCCCAACGTCATCGTGAAGACCTTTATGTAAACAATCTCTTGTTCGCCGACGATGCGGCCTTTATCGCCACCACACCTGACGAGCTGCAGAATGTTGTCAGCAAGTTTGAGGAAGCGTGTACTCAATTTGCGTTGACCATAAATGTGAAAAAGACGGTAGTGATGGTGCAGGGTAGCACGGAGAGACCGACAATACTTGTACACGGTTCTCCTTTGGAGGTTGTTGACAGCTTTTGTTACCTAGGGTCTGTAACCTTAAGCAGTATGTCACTGGACGCAGAGATTACCATCCGTATCGGCAAAGCATCTACGATGCTTGGTAAGCTTCGTGCAAGAGTATGGGACAACAAACACCTGACGATTCGCACCAAGATGATTGTGTACCAAACGTGCATCTTGAGCAGTCTCTTGTACGGAGCTGAGACATACGCTAAACAGGAGCGAAGGCTGAATAACTTCCACATGCGCAGTCTCCGTAACATACTGGGCATAACATGGAGGGATAAAATTACTAACGAGTGTGTCCTAAAGACCGCCCAACTACCTAGCATCATCGCTCTTCTGAAGCAAAAGCGGCTCCGCTGGTTGGGTCACGTGTACCGGATGGAACCATCTCGCTGGCCAATAAAAACGCTTTTGGGGGAGATAGCAGACGCCAAAAGGCCTATCGGACGTCCCATGCTACGCTGGAAAGACAGTGTTAAGCGCGATATGTCAACTTTCCAAATTGACCATGCTAGATGGGAAAGTCAGGCGGATAATCGAAACGCCTGGAGAAAACTCATCTCTGACGGCGTAGTTACCCATGATAAATGGTGGTTCGAATTGCTAGCCCAGAAAAGGACTTTAAGACACGAAAGAGCCGCCAACATCTTTCGTAGATGGAGACTAGGCCAATATATTTATTTAATTAAGGATCACAGCTAATGTTTGATGTTTCTGTTTTTCTTTAGTATTTAAACGAAGTTATGATTTTAATTAAAGCGAATAAAAAGACTTCTTTAGAAATCTTAAGGCGATATTAGAAAAACTTTAATGATATTTTCTTTGATATTCGAAATTAATACGGTTTCGTAAAAATTTGATAAAAAGGAATTCGCAATGTTCGGAACTTAATTAAAATACAACATTCCATTATCATTTAATCTGGATAATTATCCAGATTTTTTATATCCCTGTTTCGCTACATAATTGGAATGGAAAATGTTTAGTTATTTTATTAGTTACTAGTATGTATGTAACTAAGTAAACTTAAAAATCTAAATCTTTTATTCTTATATAAAACTTTGCTAAAATATTCAAATTATTTATTTTGACCCAGACAATAATAACGTAACATTTATAAATCTTTTTGTGGACCTTATATTATTATATCACCAAACAAAAGGCAATTATCGTTACCAATATAACTGGATCTATTCTTTTTATAAGAAAATGTGGCGCAATTCGAAATAATAAAAATGCCGTCTACCACCCATCGCGACCCTTGATTAATTATGTATTAACTTCAAAAGAAGTCAGTAAGCCAATGAATCTTCGCAGAGTCCTTTTGAAATAAAACCCCTTGGACTGTGAATAATAAAAAACACTGATGAATAAGCTATTCCAAATTGAACTGAAAAGGGATTCGTGGAAGTTTCATTGAGTGTACACTGTTGCAAAAGTATTAATATTAAAATCATTGATGTAAAAAGAACGAATTTCTACAGAAAATGTATATTTTTAGTGTGCTGGCTAATTTAATAAAGGATAAAGTCAAAATGACATGCTGTTTGTTGATGCTGCTTTGTACATTTTTTTTACATACACGACGTAAAATTTTATTGACGAACATTAGACATTTCGGGTAAACGATTCCAATCCTTACCACGACCTATGTAGCAGTTCATACACATCATAAAGGTGGTAATTCGATAAAAAGCGTCGTTAGCGCTGTGTTGCACGTAATTACCGCTCGTTTACCCGACCGACCGCAATTTGCCCCTGGTAATGAGAAAAATCACTCCTCCATACTGCCGTATTGTTTACCTTGATGTGTGGTAATGGAAATGATTGACTGCGGAAATTTGAATACCGCTGCCTTTGAAACATAACTTTATTTTCTTTTCATAAAATGTGCGGCTTTTAAATACGTAGGAAGGGTGCGTTGCTTACAGGTTACAGCCAGTCAGAGGGAAGTAAAGTAATTCATTAATTTATGTGTGTTATTTTTGTGTGAAGTGGTGTTTGATGTTTAAAAACGTTTCAAATACAGTATCACCAGTGGTACAAGAGGTAATTTCTAATGCGCCTATATCTGCATTTCTTACTATACAACCAACATACTTTTTTTTTAGATTGAATGTTGAGACGATCAGGTCGCTCGCCTGATGGTAAGTGCCACGGCTGCCCATACATAGAAGCGACACCACATAGAACTTTGAATTATAAAGCATTGCATGGCACTGAACTGCGCTCGTCACTCCGATACATAAGATGTTACGTCTTATAATACCCAGTAATTGTAATTGCTTCAACGTCCTTTAAATCGAAACACAACAGTGCTTACACACTGCTGCTGTATCTCTTGCTGTAATCCCGTACCGTTTAATCCGTATTCTTACGTTCATAGTACCCCAAGGATTCTAAAGACACTTTTTCGGTATTAAATAATACATACATACATACATACGCACTCACGCCTGTAATCCCCGAAGGGGTAGGCAGAAGTGTAACTAGTACACCCAGATTTCACCGACAGTAATCTCTGTCCCACAATGTGATAGGGGGCGAGTCTATCGCCATACCGGCCCCAAATTCCAGACTCCGGGCTGATACTGAGCATTTCGAAATAGAAAAACCCAATACCATTTTACCCGACCCAGGGATCGAACCCGAGACCTCAGCGTTAGCTTAATCGCAACGCGTACGCATTACAACTGCGCCACCGAGGCAGTCATTAAATAATTCTCTGTGATAAGCCTACACCGTCGCGTCTGTCTGTCATTCATTTCATTTTGGCACTTTTCAACATTTTTGGATTGGCTACTTTCACGTTGCCGACGGATCGAGCCGAGTCGAGTCGTCGGTACTCTTGCATGACCTACATTACAGTTTAAACCAATAAAATTTTCAACAACCAATATGAAAGTTTGCGTACTAAGTGACACTACAAGCAATCTATAATAGTTCAATGAGTTTTGCTCAGAACGAAGTAGTTGACTGCCCCGGTAGCACAGTCGTAATGCGTACGCTCTACGACAGGCTGACGCTGAGGTATCGGGTTCGATCCCCGGGTCGGGTAAAGTGATATTGGGTTTTTCTATTACGAAATGCTCAGTATTAGCCCGGAGTCTGGAATTGTGTAGGGTATGGCGATATAGTCATGGGACATCATGGGATGGTAATAAGCTCGGCGAAGTTACACCTTTGCCTACTCCTTCGGGGATTACAAGCGTGAGTGTGTATATATGTAAACATAACTGAATTTTTGGTTCCACAAACACAAATACAATTCAGTTTGTTGTTTTTTTTATAGCATAGGCCGGGAATCGAACCTGATGGTCAGTGATCTCCACCGCCCATGTACGTCCACGATACCAGAAGACCTTTAAGGAAACGCATAATTATTGGATTTGGGCTCCGGATATCAGTCACCGTACGAAACGCCTTGTCGGCCTACAAAGTCGCATGGCATAGCGACGCTTTATTAGGAAATACATACGATTTCAGTTAACCATCGATTCAATATCACTCGCGTTGCGTCGCGTCATGATTAAAGTTCTTTATTTTGTTGGTGGGACTTGAAAGGGTATATATAGTGAAATAACCCGCCACAGTGTCTCGTTATGGCGAGGCGCGTTTCTGGGTTAGCCATATCAGCGTATATCCAGTAACTTCAAACAGCATTATATTTGCACTGCACTTACCTTGTTCTTAAATGATAAAAACACTAAATAAATAAATAATAAGTCATTAGGACGGGTTATTCACCGTGACTACAGTATATTGTTAGCGGAGGTAGCAGGCATTAGGTATTATACCATTATGCACTAAATACGTGTAAAAATATTTGTCACGAGATATCGGTATTTTTAATACATTTTTATATTGAAAATAAGTATTTTGGAAAACAATTCATGACCAGTCGATTTATGACGGACAAAGTTATTTATACCAATGAATGGTTATTCCATTAATTTCTTAGTAGTAGTATGTTGATAGAGTTTTATGACTACTATCTTGGTCCTCAGAATTATTTGTTACGTAGCACTTATTGTTAATAAGATTTATTTGCGCTCTTTTGCTATGCTATTTAAATTACATTTACCTATACTTGAGCATGGACTAAATAAGTCTATTTTGTCGACTATTGGAAAGTGCCGTCCGGCAGCAGGCAGGAAGGCAGTCTGGCCGGATGTCCTTTTCCCGTGCAAAGGAAACATATTCATAGTTCTTGTGAAAAGTCCTTTCATTATACGTAGTGTATTATCAACATAATGACCGATGCTATTCAAATTCTGATAAGTTATTACTGTTTAATTTTATCAATTCAATGAGTTTATAATAATTCAATGAGTCTTCGTATATTACGAGACAATTTCTTGTGTGCTAGCAATTTTATTAAATTGAGTGATAACTTAAAAATAATACATTATTTAGCGAATAATAAGCATACTTACAATCTAATTTTCACCCATTTCCGACTACTTTCAAATATTTATTTCAATTATCATTTCTCAAGCAAGAGCATTGATTCCCAACTGACTGTTGAATTAATTCAGTGCAAATGGGCGCCGCGCGAAGCACCGCCCGCGCCATGACACTGACGTATCATCCGCCATATTGTAACAATGGTCGCGTGCATTTGTCATTTGCAACGGATATCAGGTTAATGGCGCCATTATGTGACTTATTCTGTGTCATTTAATAGAACGAGTAAACAAAGAATACTGATTTATGTATCGTATTATTTAGCTTATGAAGAATTTTGTTAATGTGGGCTTATTGTTAGAATGTTTGCTACCAAGATTCTTTTTTGTTCTGTCTCTTTGTACAGTCTCTTTTGTTATACATCAATATTGGTATTTGTTATTGTTTTATTAATAATTATTTATTTATTCAAATACCTCTACCTATCTCTTCGGCGATACAGGTGTAAGCATATGTGTGTGTATTAAAATATATAGTGTTTTTTGTCCTTATTACCACATTTAAAGCCAATATAACTTCATATTCTATTAAATAGGTTCTATTTTGTAAACTGTTTAATCTGTGGTAAGGCAAGGGAGACGAATTGAATCAAAATAAACACTAACCTCCTTTCAGGTACGTTTCGGATACTGCAAGGGTCGAGTAGAATTAGGGGATGCATGTCACTCGGGGCCCCGTGGGACGTGGACGGACACGGGTCCCGCGCGTTTGCTTTATTACACCTTGAAGATCCGTGACACAGATCGTATTTCCTCATGAGTTAGGAAATTGTGCTCCATGGACGTGTTTTTGTCTTGCTATAATTTATGACCTGAAATCTATTTCCTATATTTCATAGACTCACGCCTCACGATTGTTTCCCTTAAGGATGGGCAGAGACAATGGATTTCCAATGCTACGATCCATGCATACATCTTTGGCCTCCTTCACTATCATCTTAACCAATAACCCTATTAACTACCTAAATTAGCAGCCTCTGTCGAGCAGTGGGCGAGAAGCCGGCTGTGAAGCGAGAGGCCGCGGGTTTGATTCCCGCACCGAGACAATTGTTTGTGTGATTTCAAAATATTTTATTTACTACGAGTGTAGTGATAAGGGCAGGTGGAGGAAGGTATTATTTTTGTGCATGCACATACTAGTAATATGTATGTATAAAACACCCTCATACGTGTTTTACAAGATTTATTTACTTCTACAATAGTTTAAAGTTACATTAAATGACCGACAAACATTATCCGGCGTGTCTTCAGCTTTCGAGAGGTCACGTACGCCTTAAACTGAAACGTGATGCTTTCAGCGGTAGTCTTACGCGCACTGTGATTGGCGGCACGTGTGGCGCCGGTACGAATCGGCTAATCGGAGCGCTTAGAAATGTGGAGGCCGCGGCGCGCGGCCAATATAATACGGTCTGTTGGACGACGGTATTGCGCGGGCTAATTTAAATGCCCTGATCGGCTCTCCGCGTTACATCCTCCCCCTCTAATCCGAACCATGCGACCCTGCGTTCGGGTTAGCAACCTTGCGCGGCCTACCCCTTTTGCGTTTCTCGTGTATTGGTGCCTGGATTCGGCCAACAAAAGGTGTGACTTGCGAAGCATGATACTTACCTATCACCTCTCCATCATTCGTCCTCTCCAGCAGGTAAGTGGTGGGACTAACGATCTCTTTTATGCGGTATGGCCCGTCCCGCCTAGGTATGAATTTGGGCGTCTGCCCCCTACCTGTGTCGTTGGCCCCCTGGGTTTTTAACAGGACTAGTTCACCCACTTCGTGATCTGGAGGTTGTCGACGATCTTCATCAGCATTCTTCTTATATATAGCCTGGGCCTTCTCATGCACGTCTCTAGCCTCTAATAGAGCGGTCGAAAGCCTTTTCAGGTACGGTGTAATAGCCGGTATAAAATTGTCACTTTCAAGAATGCGGCGCATGTCTACAGCAGCATCGGCGGGTGCGCGGAGTTCTCTGCCGAAAGTAAGGTACGCCGGAGAAAATCCTGTGCTGGCCGTTACGGCAGAGTTCATCGCGAATCTGATTGCCGGTAAGTGTTGATCCCATGTAGCATGGTCGCGACCCACAAGGATGGCGAGCTGAGGTTTTAAATCTCGGTTTTTCCGTTCTACGGGGTTCGCCTCCGGGTGATATAACGGAGTCAGCGACTGATCGATGCCCATGCAATGGCAAGCCTGCTGGATGACCGCGCTTATAAATTGGACTCCGTTATCACTCAGTACGCGACGAGGGACACCGAACCTTAGGAAAACCTCGCTTATGAGTGTCTGAGCACATTCCGAACTGGTTGCGCTCTTGAGTGGAAATAACTCAACCCAACGAGTGCTGACGTCTTCTATTATAAATATCCACTTATTTTCGGCAGCAGTTTCTGGAAGTGGACCGAACAGGTCTACCGCTATGACCTCAAACCTCCTCGCACTCGCAGGGGTTTGTAGTAGCCCTGTTGGTTTCCTGTTATCCACTTTATATCTCTGACATGCAGGACATTCTTTAACGTAATTAGCCACATAGGATCTCATCCCAGGCCAATAAAAGCGCGAGCTAATGCGCGCAAGCGTGCGCTCGACGCCGAAGTGGCCGGCCGTCGGAGCGTCATGAAAGTCTTGCAAGACCTTCGGTCGCTCGGATGTCGGAACGACAAGACATGGATGTTCCTCGTCGTCGTCCCCCTCGGGTTTGTACCTGTACAAAATGCCGTCGGACAGGACATAACCCCGATCAGCCCATGGTCTCCCCCTAAAGGGTTCATCGGACTCCATGTCCTCGATTATTTTATTAACTTCAGGATCGTTTAACTGAGTCGCACGAATATCACTCGGGGTCCTCGTTGGCAAATCTACCGTAGCCAAGCATAGCTCGCTTTCCTCGGCGCAACTCGGCCGTGATAGTGTGTCAGCGACGGCGTTTGCCTTGCCTGGCACATACTCGATGTGCAAGTTATATTCTTGCAGAGTAAGTGCCCACCTAGCAAGGCGGCCACTTGGCGATTTGAGACTCATCAACCACCGAAGCGGTTGATGGTCAGATCGCACCACCACTTCGCCCCCATCGATATAGCCGCGAAATTTTGAGACAGCCCAAACGACAGCAAGAGCCTCACGCTCAGTCGTGTTGTAGTTCCTCTCGGCACTACTCAACAAACGACTGGCGTATTCAATAGGGCGCTCATCTGCACCCTCCCCCTGCAGTAGGACTGCACCGAGAGCGTATCCGCTGCTGTCGGTCCGTAAGAGGAATGGCTTCGACTCATCAGCCTGTCTGAGTATCGGGGCAGAGGTCAGGAGACTTTTGAGTTTCTCAAATGCTTCCTGTTGGGGTGGCTCCCATCGCCAAATACTTGCTTTCTTCAGTAGGTCGGTTAATGGTCGAGCGACATCGGCATATGCCGGTATGAAACGTCGAAACCAACTAGAAGTTTGGAGGAAGCTCTTTAAGTGCTTCACGTTCTGTGGTGCCGCCATGTCTCTGATGGCGCTAACCTTATCGGGGTCTACGTGAACGCCACCGGGCACAATGATGTGTCCTAAAAATTTCACGGAATCCCGTGCGAAGTGACTTTTTTCACGGTTGACCCTTAATCTAAACAGGCTCATCCTGTCGAAAACTGCCTCAAGGTCTTGCAGATGGTTCTCAAAAGACTCGGAAAGAATGATCAAGTCATCTAAATACGACAAGACAGTCGTGCATTCCGGAAGGTTAGACCGGAAACGGTCTATTAAGCGTTGAAATGTTGCGCCTGAGTTCCGCAGTCCCATGGGCATCCGCTTAAAACGAAACGTTCCCAGGGGTGTCACGAAAGCAGTCTTATCTCGATCATCGGGATGTACACTCACTTGAAAGTAGCCGGCACGGAGGTCGAGGGTGGTCATGTATTTCGTGGTCTTTGCCGCGTGAAGGACGTCTTCAATACGCGGCAGCGGGTAGCGATCGGCTTCGGTAACGGCGTTAAGCCTCCGATAGTCAATGCACAACCTGGTGCCGCCGTCCTTTTTGCCCACGAGGACCACATTCGCCGCCCAGGGCGACTCACACTCCTCGATCACATCGGCGTGAAGTAAGTTCTCTAACTCCTTTTTTAGGGCCTCCTTCTTATTTGGAGACATCCTGTAGAGAGGGGACGCAATAGGCTCCCGGTTCTCACTTACCTTTATGCGGTGGACGGCAAATTCGGTCGCGGGACCATTCGGCGCGAATTGATCAGATCTGCTCAGAATGAATGCGTTCAGCGCATCCTTCTGTTGCGGAGTAAGCTGGGACCCCTCATCATCCCTGAGGGTGTTGTCAACGGCAGCAATACTCATGAGCTCAGAATCCTCCGAAGGTAATTCATACTCATGTACGAAGTCATACCGTTCCTCGGGAGCGTCTGCGAAGCACCATGTATCCTGTGGTATATCTAAGGTCATCCCTGCACTAATAATAAAATCGCGGCCTAACAATGTTTTAGTGTTAGCGCCGGGGAGTACTAAAAACTGAGTAGGCACTACTCGTTTTTGCAAAATTACATTGACGTATGCTGACAGTACCTGACGCGTCTGACTTGAACCGTCAGCTAAGCTAAACTTACGTTCAATCTCTGAAAATACGACTCCATGATTGAGGAGAATTGTATACAACGCGGGGCTGGCCATGCAATGTGTTGCCCCGGTGTCTACTATTGCGACCCCTACCCTATCTACTATAGTGATTTTTACTACGGGTAAGTCGGCACTGTTTGATAATGTCGCACTATTAAAATCTACATGTTTTGACGACGTTGTCGCGGTATCGTACTTAGGACGACACGTTTCGCATTTTGACCGCACCACCCCTGGCTGGCCGCATCCATAACACCGTATACCAGAGATCGCCTGATCAGATTTAACCTCGTCCCCGGTTTTACTCGTGTCGGCGCGCTTCGCGCTCTTACGACATACTTCCGTCGCGTGGCCGAACACTTTGCAATACGAGCATCGCAGCCTAACGCGTTTTGGTTGCGATTTATCGGGTTGGGTCACACTGTTCGGATCAGATGAAGGTAACGAATGTGTACTTACCGACGGCGGCTGCTTACGGTCATTACACTCTGCGCGTGATTCCTCCACGTTTCTAGCCACTTCGATAAACACATCTAAGTCCGTAACACTTTCCCGCGGCACATGTTTACGCAACTTCCTATCGCAAAGTCCATAAATTATGTCGATCTGCATATCCACTGGCACGACGTAGGGTAACTTGCACAGCAGGGCGCGCAGTCTGCAAATGAAGGCATCAGCGCGCTCGCTACCTTGCTCGTTCCTAAAGATGTCGCGAAGTATTCGGTATGCCGGGCGCGGCGCTCCAAACCTGCCCCGGAGTCTTTCTAATGCTTCCTGCCACGTTTTAGTAGCGGTCCGAACTCCTCGCCACCATACGGCGGCTTCGTTAGTCAATAGCATTGGCAAACCCCGAAGAGCGTGTTCGTCGCTGACGTTCGCGCATTCTTTATAAATTTGAACTGCGTCTATAAATGCCTCGAGTCGTTCGTCCATGTTGTGGGATGCGCCGGCGCCGTCGAACCGCGCGGTACACTTTGAAAAATTGCCGGCGCGGAGTCGCGACGGGTCCTCGGGCCCCGATGACGTGGAGGAACGGGCGCTGGATAGTAGGTTCTCGAAAGTTTGTCGATTGGCTTCGGCTTGGCTCGTCGATATTGCGGCGATGATTGCCGTCAACTGGGCATCGCTCATTAATACAGAGCCGGCATTCATGGCAGTCCCGCGGTTATCTTCCATGTCCTCGCGGTCGCTGTCGGAGTCCCCGGTCTGTGAGCGCGTTCTCGGCATATTGATGGCTCGAGATGGCGACGCGATGCTTGATAACGACTTGCAAATCGCGTAAACAATAAGTTAACACGCGTATTTTCGTGCCCCACGTTGGGCGCCACTATAAAACACCCTCATACGTGTTTTACAAGATTTATTTACTTCTACAATAGTTTAAAGTTACATTAAATGACCGACAAACATTATCCGGCGTGTCTTCAGCTTTCGAGAGGTCACGTACGCCTTAAACTGAAACGTGATGCTTTCAGCGGTAGTCTTACGCGCACTGTGATTGGCGGCACGTGTGGCGCCGGTACGAATCGGCTAATCGGAGCGCTTAGAAATGTGGAGGCCGCGGCGCGCGGCCAATATAATACGGTCTGTTGGACGACGGTATTGCGCGGGCTAATTTAAATGCCCTGATCGGCTCTCCGCGTTACATATGTTATAATAATAATTTGATTGGTAGAGCCACGCTGTGGTTCTGTCTGTAGTTTTGTCTACAACACGAATGGGCCGGCTCGACCGGCTTGTTACCACTGTCTCACAGAAAACA
Organism: Mimas tiliae; assembly: GCA_905332985.1. Lineage (NCBI taxonomy): Eukaryota > Metazoa > Arthropoda > Insecta > Lepidoptera > Sphingidae > Mimas > Mimas tiliae. The sequence continues at coordinate 4,536,971 of HG995249.1, forward strand.
TTTGTAACGTTGCGGCTTGCTGCTGCGTTTCGTACAGTGAGTGAGGTTTCCGGAGGCCCAAATCCCACTTGCTCGATTGCCGGTCTATGCTATTTTTTTAAATAAATATAGACTTATAATGCACATGTGGTTGGTTAAATGTCCAATAGGTTATTTATTTCTAAGTTTATCAGATAAATATTTAAAAAAAGAAATAGTTTTCTTTATTCAAACAACAAAATACGAAAAATAAACCTCTACGCCATACTTCCTTGTCCATAAATAATTAAAAAGCAATTCCCGCAACACTCGACCCGAGCGGAGCCGCGGGTGCTAACCTAACGGTGCGCATATAATTTTAAGACGAACGATTATAGAATTTCACGCCTCAGGAAATAGGCTCTTGGTGAAAAGGAGCACTCTATTAAACGAGGCCTTCCATAGAAAATATGTCATGGGATCAGCACCGGACTTGGTGATAAGGAAACTAGTTAGGGTCAGGAGTAGAGTAATTTTCATACTTCGCAGATTCAAGAATCTGCGAGATACTATTTAGTGCTGACACTCTGCACGATCTAATGTCTAACAAAGATCATACAAATTTCACATCATTGCATGCACGGTGAATTAACACTAGGGAGAGTTTTTTTAAGTGTTTTTTAGCTTTTGTGTTACATGTCACGTGTTGCTTTAAAATTATTTTTAAATGCCTAACTGCCGCACTCAGATACGTCAATAATGTTTAATTGCCATTAAGTCTTTTCTTAAAATTCTATTTTTTTACAGAAATGTCAATTAACATTGGTTTTGTACTCAGTATCGGATCTTAAAGCATTTTCTCTATTAAGTAATGGAATATAATGTATTGCCTAGCTCTGAGTGTGGGAATAAGCGATGTTTTCTTCTAAACTTTCTGTCGTCAATAAACTTTAACACTGAGTCATTTTTTAGAATTCGATTATTTTCACACTCGGAGTCAGTTAGGTAATGCTTTATGCTCCCTTACTGGCTACGCAAAAAGCTTAATTGACGTCTCTGAGGAATAATAAAATTCAAAGAAATTACTTTAACGCCCGAATAGTCACTGAATCGTTACTCAACGACCGACTGTCTAGCAGCTACTTATTTTTATACAATTCTGATAGATAGAGTAACTTAACATGTTTAACATAATTTTAAATAGTTTTACGTAACTCATTTCAGTATTCGGGCGTAAGACAATTAAAGTTAATTGTCATTAACTTAATTGACTTCTTTAAGTAGGTAGGTTAAATAAAGAGCTAATTATGAAATATAATAGTGGCTGACATACAATGAACAAATCATGGGGATTGAGTATCGCAGCAGAATAGGCTTGAACAGGTTTATTCCTCTAGCAAAGGAAGATCTTCAGCCATTGGGATGGTTTGCCCGGACGGTTGTGGCCCCTCCGATGTTTAATGTTTGTAACTTGTAATGTAGCACCTTGTAAATTGCTCTGCCGCGATTCAGGCTTCGTTTATATAGTTTGTGTGAGCCTCCACAGGCTCAATACGGCCCTGCTTACGATGGCAGTGCGACCTAGACATGAAGGCACATTAGCATTCTATGGGCAGGTCGAAGTTACGAGGTCAAGTGTGTCGCACACGCCATTATAACTTGTAGCGCTGCAGACATGACCGTGTAGGGGTTTTTATTGGAAAATGGTTTGTTTTCAAAGCTTATATTATTACTATCTTTTACACGCGGTTCCTCCCACGTGAATATCTTTTTTCCAGTATAAGAAGTATGTCCTAATTCCAAACTCACAAATAATACGGTCCCGTGAAATATAAAAACATTCGCGCGGGCGGGCCGTGAAAAGAAGCTTTATAGTCTAAAAACAGATTTATATATTTATACATTATCTATTTATATACTTCTGCGTTTTTAAGATAATAGTCTAAACTAAAACCTAAACCTAAATTAGAAAACATATAAGTATATTGTATTTGCGTAATAGTCAGATTGAAATCGTCTTATTTTTACCACTTATTTATTAAGTTTAAGTTACACATATTTAGAGCAGTTGATACATAGCACTTATCGACTCTGACATAAAGATGCCTTGTCGTCTAATATAACATGGTTTAGGCACGGATACTGCTCCATCCATTCCATTTAGGGACTAAAAGCTTCGTACAATGCCTGTTGTAATAACGAGTTTCAACGAGCGTATCACGGTCTAAGCGTGGTAGGAAGTCGCCTTTGTCGCTGCTTTCAGTGAGATGGATCTTCGGTCTATTTTATTGCAACCAGTAATATAACTTTAGGCAGCGAAAATAATCTCAGAATGTTCTATATTCGACGCGTATATTGCTTTTTTTGTATGTATAAATAATCATGCATAACTCGGCCAAATGTGGACAGATTTGGACAATTCTTTTTTCATTCGAATGAGTATAGCACAAAGTTTGTCCCATTTATATTTCAAGAGGAAATTTCACCCTAAAGCGGGTGAAATCGGGGATGAAAGAATAAAACTTAGACATTTATACGCTAATATTGATAACTGTTTCACTACTTATAATAAAATATTTATTTCACAAAAATAATTATAGAAGAGAAGGCAAGCAAGTGAGTTATCTATTGGTGAGCCACTAATATAAGAACAGCCACAATACGTAGTTCAAAGAATTATTCAAGCAAATAAAATAAATAAACACATCCAACAGTCGTCAGACAGGCACACATGTAATCTAGACTGCTCACGCCACACCAAGATAGTCTTCAAGATAGTCTTAAGTCTTCTATTGTAGGTATTAGGACCTACGAGAGACTTACGGTCTCACAACATCTAAAACTAGAAGCAAATGTTTGTGGATCACTATTGACACACGCATTTGTCTCAAGGCGGCAATCGAATTGCAACCTTTCGTATCACAACCGGTTACCTGCCCACTACGCCATGGATGATTTTATTATTAGCTTGATTGACGAAACAAGCTAGACTGGTGGTAAGCGCCACGCCTCCCCATAAACACACACTACACAGAATTTTGAATGTCAAGGCACGGCGTAGCACTGGATTCCGTTCGTCATCCCGAGACAAAAGTTTTTAAGTATCAAGAGTAAGAATGCTGAGTAATTTCATTAGTTTCAATGTCCTTAAACCGAAACACAATAGTGTTTACATATTGCTGCTTAGCGACAGAAATAGCCAAAGCGGTGGTAGAGTGACTAAGTACCTACATGAAAAACTTTGATGATTATTTATATTTATTTTGCATATACTCATACCCAAGGTCTGTACTAATATATCAGCATGGTTTTAACTTGTATAAGTACGAGTTGAAGCCTTACTTAGGTAGCGGTTTAGAAACTTGATTTTGAATCCCTATAACAGAATCAATAGAAGCCATTAAAATATCGGAAAATTGGTAAACGACTCCTTATTTAAGAATAATGTTCCCAAGATAATTGCCATCATGAATGGCATGACATTATCATTAAGCACTTACGATACAACAATCTGGAAATAATATTATAAGTAAGCGTCTTGAAAATATACTCCCTAGAGACCACCCTAAAAGGTCAGTTCAGTAATCCGAGCCACAGTATTAGAGAGCGGTGTGCAAACGGCGGGGTCTGGTCTACATTTTTAAGCTCGTTTTTGCGGAGCGGAATGGTGCGCTGTAGATTTCGACTTTGCCGACAAACGTAAAACACGGATTTACAGTTTGAATTTTTAAGCTGGTCGTTTTTGAGTCAAGTGAATTTAAATAAAAATGTTTATATTTTTGTGAAGGTACGCGACCTACATGCATTTTTAAGTTAAGTATTAAAGTTGCGCCCTGAAATGGAGGGTTGTTACTAGATCCTCTTTTTTAGATATATTTAATTGACTGCCTCGGTGGCGCAGTTGTAATGTCTACGCGTTACGACTGAGGCTGACGTTGAGGTCTCGGGTTCGATCCCCGGGTCGGGTAAAAATTATATTGGGTTTTTATATTACGAAATGATCAGTATCAGCCCGGAGTCTGGAGTTGTGTCCGGTATGGTGATAGCCTCGCCCCCTATCACAAAATGAGACGGAGATACGCTCAGCCAAATGTGGGTGTACTGGTTACCTCTGCCTCGCCTTCGGGGATTATATGCGTGAGTGCGTATGTATCTATGTATGTATATTTAATTCATGACTACCACAGAAATACTAGATACACCAAAACGTAAGTGACTTTTATCTATTCTATTATTCCATATTGCATATTAGGTTAGGTAGATAAATCGACAGATACTCATTATTTTACACCAATATAATAAATACACTTCGAACAATACACTTAGAGCCTTACAACTAAAAAAAGGCGTTGTTATCGCTAAAAGCGATCTCAGCCAGACAACTTTAGTTTAAAAATGATTTGCCTAATCTAAAGGATATAAAAATAACACTGTTTAATAATAAAACTGTTTATGTACATTCCACAAAACCTTAAGCGCTCAGAGTTCCGAACTCTCTGTTTGAGTGTTACATCTATTGCTATGTATTTACTACAATATTGCTAAATATTGTAGTTATAGAGAACACATGCAACATTGAATCACGCTCATACGCAATTTAAGTGGCGTTTTTATAGTATAGGCCGGCAAACGTGCAAGTGGGTCACCTGATGGTAAGTGATGTCCACCGCCCATGTACGCCCGCAATACCAAAACAATCACGGGGGCGTTGTCGAACTTTAAGGAAGGGGATAGTTAAAGGATTGGGTAGGGAAGGGGGATTTGGGTCTCCGGATATCTCATCATCGTACGAAACGCAGCAGCAAGCTGCTACTTTACGTCGGATTCCTGTAAGTCAGTGGTATCAACCCGGTCGCGCCGGTCCATTGATGCTGTACACAAAACTGTCTACAGCGTGGCTCTACCACTCGGGCTCAGAGTGCGTGCGTCTTCATTAAATGCATAAACACTCAGAGCTAATTATTTTAATGGATTTACTACTTAAACCACTTGCCCAAAAACAACACAGCCTACTCCAAAAGCCTTTGTTGTCACACGATTAAATAAACAATTATATTACAAAGTAATACCGAAAGAAGACGGAGAGTCCAATAAAAGTCTACGTTAACAAAAGTAACAATCAATTAACGGGTCCCACCCCAAGATTGCTTCCTCCTGACTCCGGCTACGTCGGAACACGAAACTCAACTTTAAAACTCATTAATAAAGTTCATTATTGTGCGAAACTGAAATCGATAATTTAGCTCCTTTCCATTGCTCAGTGCAATGCCTTTAAAAGCAATAAGTACAAACATTAGCTCAGCCATCAATGGAGGGTTGTGAGGGAAATTTTCACAGCTTAAACACCAATTTACGGTTTTGTATTATTCAGTAACAGTTTAGGTATACATACGGTAACAATTTACAAATTATGCTTTGGTATATAATCTTTAAATAACTGCAAACTCTAACATTTGCTTGTATGGTATAAAGAAATTGTATATTATTTCCTTTAAGTTGTGACATATAAAATTTAAAACCCCCTTATCTCATCGATTGTCCGTCCACAGTTATTTATTTTGGGCTGTTTGGTTTGCATTCTTAGCTTCGTTGACAACTGCCGAAATAAAAAATAAATAAACGTCAGGTTGACATTTCAAAAACTATGGTCAAGATTGTTTCTATTTGTTATAATATAATATTACGTGCGTTATTAAAATAATTACGGCATGTAATATGTCCAATAAAATCTAGTTATTCATTTTCTAAAATTGAAGGAATTGTAATTGGTTTAGATTTTTTTTAAATGTTGTGTGTCGATGGTGCCTCTCGTTCCTCTGGCCACACCCCGGTTGAACTGGTATAAATACAGCGGGGGGCGCGCGCAAAGAGGAGAAGACCGCGTTCCGTCCTCACCGATCCCGACGATGCGACCACTCTGGCCATCCGAGAGATGGAGGAAGTTATCACTCAAGCACACTCGACAAGACCGTCATTCCGGCCTCGCCGAAGAGGACCTCGCCGCGTTCCCCGAAGCACCCCGACCCTTCGACCGGCCCGCGTGCCGATGAAGATTAAATTAGATTATAAGTAGCTTATAAATCCCCCTAAACCACCAATCGCAAATGTCTTTGCCCTCCTCCAGTGGCCGTCCTGAGCCGAGGTCCGTATCCCCCATTAGGGTGGATGCCCTCAGCGAAGGTCACTTAAATTTTAGGGCTGGAGTGCCTACAAGCATTCGCCCGAAAGTCCGGTGTCGCTGACAAAAGCCGACTCACGGTCAGGCTATCAGCATGCGTCCAAACAAAAACAAAAAAAGGCCTAGCTCTTTTTCTTTTTGGAAGAATGTAACGGAGTGTTTGTGAATCTTGTCGACATGTTGATCGAGAAGTTGGCAGGCGTTTGCGGCGATAGACCGCAGCGCCTGCCCATGCCAGCTTCGTTGGGATTTTAATGGTGAGTGCCATGATTGTTATCGCGATATATTAGATTCAGTGAAGTTTGGTACACGTGGTTGATTCGTGCCCTTTCTTTTTAGCGATTCCGCGGGCCCAAAGCAGTTGACATGTGTACCAAGTGACCAATCAAGCTCGTACTCCTTTCCTGCAGAGGTATATATATTTTTCCGTATTTTAGGTTAGGTCGCGTGGCTGTCCTTGGCCATTAACCATAAAGTGTTGTTTAATAACCTAGTTTTTTTTTCTAGGGTCCGTTGGAATAGTGTAAACCCCGTATTTTCTTCGCGGGATCATTAATCGTCCTCCCTTCCGTGGATAACCCTTGGAGGATCCGTAGCATATCAGTATGAATAAGCTACGGATGTTCGGAGGCGTGTTTTATTTTGCCTTCCGTGGATGCTCGGGCAGTGCCACCTTTTCACCCGCCGCCTCCAGAGTGGACCAAGCCGTGGAAGCTCCGGAGTCGCCTTTTCGGATGTGGTGACGTGGTGTCCGGGGACATATTATGGATTTGACCTCCTTAAGGTCATGGCGCCATTTTTCTTAAATTTCACATAATAGTTTTTTTTTAACTTTCTACTATAGTACAACACATTATCAGAACGCTACTCCAGTAGACTCACGACCCGTGATCTCCGACTGTAGGGTAAAGTTAGCCGTTGAGGGCAACAATTGTTTAATTTTAAGTGTGGTGGGGGGTTAAATAAATAGATTGTATTCAACTTTACCGTGTTTAATTATTACATCATAACACACTCCGCCTCAAAGTATAAGTACTTAGTTCATTTTTATAGCTCAAATTGATGACATTAAAACCAGTGAAATTACTGAGCATTATGAGACTTAACATATTGTCTCTGGATGACACGCGCAGATCAATGCCATGCAGTGCTTTGTAATTCAAATTTCTGTGTGGTGTTGCTTCTGTTTATGGATAGGCGTTGCGTTTACCAATAGCCGAGCGACCTGCAGGTTTCGTCACTCAAACTAATGAAAAAAAACGTAATATTTGTATACATACTTTACAGTTACATTACAGATAATAAGATATATTTAAAATTATAATTGACACATACATCGTGTGAAGTAATGAAAATAAGTTATTAACGAGCAAACAGCAGAAGTTTCAGTAATTAGTGCTCTACGAATGACTTTCCTTATTAAAACTCACACAAGTGTTACTCTGTCGCGCGCGCTTCGTTTAATGCCATCCCCTTTGTTATTTGTTATCGCTTGAGTACCATTTATATAGTTATATGTTTATAATTATAACATTACGAGATGGGCTTTTGTTTTCATATCTATCAAAATTTGTAAATATCTCTACATTTATTTTCGCGATAACCACTTTGATTTATTTTTATAGTCCTACATGAGTCTACACTTTACATGAGAATAAATAGAGTATGAATTATCAAAATCATCCTTTCTACACCATATTATGTAATTCATAATACTGTATAATACATGAATATATCCCTCGATAGTACTACATATGTAAGTATTTTTTCATATATAATGGAAAATACAGTACATCTGTAATTGCCGCCAAGTTTATAAATGTATAAAACATTTTTACTACTTTGTTGGGATATAAAAACTCATACATAAACGGTGACCCAGATTTTTTGAAAAACAAAAACAGTTCCGAACCCCGTGAACGGCCCCGCCAGCATCGGATGTCGAAGTATAAATGTAAAAGAACTGTACAGAGAGCGCCTCCAGCGAGACTTGTCAACATACTTTGATATGCAAATGCTACTTACTAACTTATAGCGATAAATCACAAGCCGTGTCATATTTCCCAGTTCGTCTGGCGGAATTGATGAATTTTATTTTCACATTTATATCAAGTTATTTATGATTTAACATAATTTGCCATTTATCATTGCAAAGGCATAGTAGCTTTTTTGAACTTCAATAACGCTTAATATGTTCGGTATTAAAAGTAACAAACTTTTTTCTTTTTATAATAATTTATTTGTAAACAATGTATACGTGTCGTGTTGAGACACAAAAATAAAACAGAGTCAAGAAAAATTAAAAAGCAAATAGAAATCAATTTTTAGTCAGTGCTATTGCAAAGTAATGGTAGAAAGCACAGACCTATAATAGTTTATTTATATTTATCGATTTTTGTCTTAGTTGTGCTTCTTGAAATTAAAAAGAATCATCTAAATCGATCGAAATTTGACGAAGTTACGTTTGGTTATAAATTAAAAAAAACGTGTCGAATTGAGAACCTCCTCGGTTTTATTCGTCGATAAATATATTTATTTTTCTTTCTTTCTATTCTTTGTTTAATGTTTCATTTATAACAATTGATTGATACCTTTGACCTTTTCAAGCTGATTACAAACATAATGTCGCTACTTTTACGAAAGTATTTTTCACCTTTGCTAAAGATATTTTCATTTCCAAGTATAATATTACAAATGGAACGACCTCGACAATAGTCCAGAAGTAGAAGCAATTACGTTGGTAATGCTAGGAGTTGGGAGTTAGGACAGTCGGGTGGTGTTTTCGCATAGTCTCAACTTACTTCTAATCACTACTACTTAAGATGCTTACTCTAGGACCTTACGATTAAACTAAATGGTAGTGCTTTCAACTTTATGAAAGGTTAAATTCTTTGAGTCGTAATCTCTAACATATTTAAACTTTTATGCTCTGTATGTTTTAGTTTTATTTGTTTTCTATTAATAGTTTCTTTTTAATATTGCATATGAATTAATAATTTTAGTATTACACAGCCGTGAATCCAGATCCCAAATTACGGTTTTCTATGTCAAAAGTCATATTCGATTTCTCAATTTAACGCCAAAAAAATCGATCGCTAAAGTTGACGTTCATTTAACCATAGTCCATAGTTGAAAACAAAGCTGTTGAAATAGAGCGGTGACGTGAAATACGAACAATGTTCCGTAACTAATGTTACCAAAATCAGTGATTCAGTAAATTGCTTGTCCGAGAAGATTGTTTATCGTGGATGTAAAGGCATGCACCGCTGTCGAGCTATCTACCTACAGACGAAGACGCGTGGCCTCCGGCGAATCCCTGATATAAAGTAATGTAGGGTTTGGCTTCAATATAAATGCAATATCAATACGTGGTTTAAGGTTGTTTACGGAACATTTATATAACAAAATCTATGTTTTTATATATCGTACCAATAGGCAACAAATCTTTTTTATATTGGACAGCAATAGAGGAAAATATATTGAGACCTGATTTTACAATCTCCTAGTAACCGTTATTTAATTGATTAAATAATATAAGAAGCAAAAGCAGAATAATCACATTATGAGTATACGGAGATGGGTGTTAAATTGGTTCTATTTAAATTGTTATTTTTGTCTCTTTATTTATTTAGGGGTTTTTATTCACACGGACACGGACATATTTTACACAAATTAACTGAATAATACAAGAAAAGTGCAAAAATAGATAACATAGCAATTACAACTAGGTATGTAGTGTTAAAGGGAGTCACTGATGAGACAACTTTACCAAATCAATTTCTCGTTTTACAGTATCCAACTTGGGATATGCTAGAATATTTTGAACAAGTCTAACTTCTAAAATATTTAGTTCAAATTCCTTGAACAGTGATTATCTTAAGTTTTTGTTCTTGACACACTCCATCATCAAATGTTGCACGCCTTCAATTTCATTGCATATTTCGCAATTAGCCATGCAGATTTTCTCATTAGGAAAGCAAATTTTGATGATGGATAATGCCCAGAACGAATTCCTAGCGCTAACATAACATAACTTCTACTTAAACTACTATCACTAAACCAGGGCGCGCGGGTGGGCTCATTTGTAAAACTTTATACCGTAAGCACTTTAGCTTAGATATTTCATTTAAATACTTCTTCCATTCATCAAAAGAGGACAATTTACATCTGGAAAAGTACTCCCAGTAATCCTTACTTTATAATCAAAACGAAATTTTATCTTACTTATGTTCGCAACCTATCTCCCCTACAAGTCTTGAAAGACGTCGGTCTATTTAACAATATCCGAGTAACATTTAACCATCAATTAACGTATAAGATAGCTTAATTTTGATTTAGTAGACATTTTTATGTCGGTATGTAACTCAGAGTTCGACTTTAGTATTTGAACGTGACATACTTGATTTAGTATTCAGCGGTGGTGAAACAGGCGCTTAGCATAGTAACTGTAGTATCAGATTTTCAATTCATGTATTTATAAGGGCACTATGTTTTCTAACTTGGCATTAAGACGTTTGACAATTCGATGGTCTTGTCAAATTTGTGCAGCGGTATGACGACTTAAGAATGTCAATGTTCTTCTTTATAGCCCCCACCGAGCAAGAGGCGATTGGGGAATTCCAAGCGACCGTTTACTCGGCTTTATGAAAGGGTACTTGTACCGCCCGAACGACCACAATATACGAATGCTGAAAAATGTACCAATGACTTTCGGCAAGTAGCAAATGAGTATACATATATCTTGTATTGTATTTCGTCTGATATAATAGTGTAGATGAGTAAAGGTCGAATTCGAAACAAAAGATAATTGGTTTAACGCTCGCATGACTTTTAATTATGATGTTATCCGAACTATTTGTTTCAGGTTTCATATGAGATTGAAAGTTCCAATTACTTTGTAACTTAGTCACGTTAGCTAATTACGTAAGTAGACTTACGAAGAGATATTAATGTAAACAGCATTATAAGCTGCTTACATGTAAATGTCATTAATAACATTAAATTATGTAAACCATAACACATGTTAGATAGAATTTATTTTTCGAATGGACTTGTGCTGTTAGCTTAAATTCCTTTAACAGCTTCACCTGATAATTACTGGCGCTAATGGCGCTCTAGCCAGAAATATATATAATCTATTTAATGCGATTAAGCAGAGAGGCGCCTGAAACGAGTAGAAGGCTCAGTCCTCAACTTTGAACTATAGCCAGGGAGGTCCATGACTAAACCTTTATGAAAGCCACTTACACAAGTCTTCCGTAAGTCAATTTTAAAAATGCAATTGTAATATAATTTTTATTGTTATTTTGACATATTTATAAAACAAAAGAAGCTATGTTTAAAATCCTAACTTATTTTTTTTTATTGGGTAGGGGAGGCGGATTTGGGCCTCCGGATATTGACTCACCGTACAAAAATTAAGAGCAAGCTGCTACTTTCGTCAATTTTATATGCTATAACAATACCAAATATATAAACAGGTATAAGTAAACACCGTAGTTCTTATTGGCCCACATTTAACTATTCCGATTGTTATACTGGCCCAAAAGCCCAGTACGGAACAGCAATCCCTTTCCTATTGCCCGCCGGAATGAACCCATTTGCCGCCAAAAATTCCTGTCCTTTTACATGGAACATTTTTACGCTAAAGAATTTGAAGTTTCCCCGAATAAAGATAGGTTAGCCGGACGTCGGAATTTGTTTGGGATTTCTTTGATAATAAATTTAAATAAAATCTTGTTTGATGTCTAGTAGTATAAAGTAACCTCACCCTTATATAGGGTTATTTTAAAAATACTAATCTCTTACAAGTAACTTCATTACATAATACTGAACAGCTTTAGTTCCACGATTTTTTAATATTTCATCACTAGTATATTCTTCAAATAAATAATTAATAGTTTAGGTTCAAAGCTGCAACCACCACCCCCTAAAGCGTTCGCGCTTTGCGTCCTATTGATTGTTAACACCATTTATTTTGTGACCGCGTATAGTCATTGATCTTTATAGGAAACAAAGAGATTTGGATTTATATATTTGAATAAAAGTGATAAATTATTAAAAATACTCTCCTTTTAACGGCCCTTGTCCCAGTGGTTTTCTTAATATTTTAAAAATAATGACATATATAGAAAGAAGACTAAATGTGTACTTAAAACACATAGTATTCACAAAGTGTCATGATCAATTCCGAATGGCGAGAACCAGCCTTAACTTCGGCCCAGAATAAAATTGGGACATATCACGGTACTAGGTACACTGTACTAGCCAAAGTAGTGCCCTTGCACTATATAGATACAGCAAACTACCCAACAGGCTATTGGGATAAAGAATCCGGTCTGTACCACACAAATAATCTTTTATCTCGCCTCGAACGTACTCTGTCAGAATGTTTTTTCCTTTTTCCCGCTGTTACCAAACTCAAAACATAGCTTTTATTTTACACTGTTCGTGCTGTGGTGGAAGTAAAGTGTAAGGGTACTTAATAAAATAACCACATGGTGCCCGTGTGAAGTAGACTGGGATGGAATATTGATGAAAGCGGTAAAATTGTGTGGATTCTATATTTGTTTGTTTGTGTAACCCCCAACAAAAAGAGGGGTGTTATGAGTTTTACCCGCCTTTTTTCGGCTGTGTGTCAGTCTCTCTATCTATGGCATCATAGCAACTAAACGAATGTACTGTTTAGATAGCGTTTTTTATTTTTTGAATTCTGGTTTAATCGAAATGGTTTCTATGTTATGTTTGAAGAAATGCTCAAAGTTAGAGATGATTTAATTGATCCCAGGGGTTTTTTACAGTGAGGTTCTCTAGGCTACTTTCGTTTGAACAAATAAAGACAGATATGCCAAGAAATTGACTTGTCTCTGATGTCACGGCGCGTCATGCGACACGATCCACGTTTCTATATACTCCCATATATATTCCGTGTACAGTCCCTTTTAATACGCATGTAGGTACGATTGACTTTTGTAGACCATGAATGGGGCTAGTACCACTGTCTCACAAAAATCCTACGTAAACCGGCGCATGTTGGCTTTCGTACGTTGAGTGAGATTTCCGGAAGCTTAAATCCCCCTCCTTTTCCCAATACCCATTAGTTGTCTTAAAACTTATCGCAGTAATGATTATCTAGTATTGTGAATATTGATAGACGGTGGAGATCACTAACCATCAGCTGACGCACTTACTCGTTTGCCCGCCTCTGCTATAAAAAAATCCTGGTTGAAGAAATACTGTATACGACTTTCAAATCTAAAATTGTACTTTTACTGGAGTATAATTTGTTTCTGACAGCAAACTTGCCGCCTATCATTCTTGAAAGGAAACATCGTTGGTTGGTGATCAACACAACAAACGTGAAATCAAAGTAACAACTACGTCGATACCTTCGGGTATATAGGCGACGGTTTTTTAGTTTTTGAATTCAATGTAAATATGTCCACCTTTGTACATGATTTTTATGTAACAACTGTCCTGTTATTTGTTGTGTACAATAAAGAATAAATATAAATATTTACATTTTACGCAAAACAATGTTTGTTTCCGAGGTACAAACTTTTCCGTCGAGTTTCTCGTGAACAGGCCGAAACCATTATTATTACGATGGTTACGAGTACACAAATTCATGAAATAATTGCGATCACGTACGGATTTCATACAACTTTCCACCAAGTTTTTGTGTTATACTTATAATTAAATACACAAATATGAATTTCGAACAAAACAAACGCGTTTGTGTTGCCCAGCGCTCATTGTTATGTCGGCGATATTAGCATGTACGGCCGCGGTAAAGGGTTTTCATATTTAAATTCTTTTGCACCATTAAACGTGCAGGGCGTGTACGAAACGTAATAAAATGCAATAAAAAGGATTTAGTGCAGTTTTTCCACCCTTTAGAGCCCTCATGTGCTTACGCAACGGTATTTTTGATTACTGTCGTTTTTCATGCCCTCCGTCGTACACAGTCTGATTTATTTAATAAAGTTTTTCTCTTGACGATATGTAATATAACATGTGTGATCCCGCCTTGTGGTGAATCATCCTTTCGTAACTTTCCAGCGAGGACTTTTATTTATTATTTTCTCCAGAACTCTCCATAAATGTTAGTACAGAAGTATTTTATTCATAAAGATCTATTCAGGGGTTGGAAAATGTGGCCTTTCTGGAAACAATTTATGATGTTTCTCAGGCAAGACGCTAGTTCACGACCACAGGCAAACTGCGTTTAGCTATTATAAAATATACCGAAATTGCTTTCCCAAACGCGGTTCATCATAAATATAGAGGATGCTACAAAATACTGCGCCCACTCGAAAATAATGATGTAAAATGGAATTTCATGCACACGGTCGTCTTTCCGACTCGCTGCCGAGACAGAAAATATGAAATATTGACTGCACTGAGCTCTAAAGTTCGTGCATAACTCACGAAACTTCATACAAGTATTTCTAGCAATGCATATCCACCTCTCACATGTGCGCGTACTGATGTGCATTTGTTTATGTTCGCCGAGTTTATTTAAATTAAGGAAAGTCTGCAGAAGAAACATCTTCATCTAACTTCTCTGACAACCCTGGTTTTTGGGCTTTCTAAATATCTCATGCTACGAGTAAACTTATTTAATGAGTCTTTCTTTACAGCCCTTCGCTGATCATGCATCACTGACAACATCGGATAATTCATTAAGTAAGTACTTTTCCACATTTGGTGTTGGGTATGCGGTTTTTGCTATATACGTAGGTACTTCGTACCTACTCTTATTCGCTTTACCAGTAGTTACATGACCATACAGTTAATATCAGAGAATTTCCTGCTTTAAGGAAATATTAATCTAAAGATAAAGTAAGTTAAAATATCATAAAGCATTTAAAAAGCATTGCGCTTAAATGTTTCATAGCAAAATGATTTGTGAAAGAAATATATCGACAATAGATTCCCGTGGCCACATTTGATGCAGCTATTGTAAATAGAGTCTGGAGCCGGGATCAGGTTTAAACAAACACGATGAGTGCCGTCTACCAGGTAAAACGATCTGAGCCGGAGATTGCTTTGAAGCCAAAGTAAAAAGCTAAACTAGGTATTATAGAAAACACTTTAAAGATGACGGTTTATGAAGGGAGTATTGAAGAGCGTAGATGAAAGAATATTGATACGTGATTTTTTTACTTAGTTTATTTTACAAGGTGCTGGGTCCCTCGTATGAGAGAGGCCGTCTAGGTTGGTACCACCGCTTTGTCTATTTTTACCACCAAGCAACAGTGTGTAAGCTCTGTTGTATTCCGGTTTGAAGGGCATTAAAGCCGGTGATTATGGGCATTATGAGACTCAACAACTTATGTGTCAGGGTGACAAGCGCAGTTCAGTGCCATGCAGTGCTTTGTAATTCAACGTTCTGCGAACTGCTCGTCTCGTTATTTAAGCTCTTTTCTTTCTACCTGGCGTTATCCCGGCTAGTGCCAGGGTCCTACTTCCCACTAAGACGCCTCCGTCTTCGCTCGGTCTTGAGCGTCCTCTGTAGTAAGCCCATTGCTTCTCATATCTCCCTTTATTACGTCAATCCAGCGGTCGGTCGGTCGGTCAGTTTACTTCCATCTCTTGCGATATGAACAGACCCGTATCCATCTCCCAACAATGCGACGTATATCCTGGATCATGATATTTCATTCAAATCGCAAAAATCCGTTTAAGCCTTCAGTTCAATTTGCATGTATTGTGTTTTGAAACGAGTTAGATGTTCATCTTATTTTTCATTCTTCATTGGAAAAGAATCGTTTTTGCCGTTGTTGCATTGTGGGAGTTACATACATACGCACTCACGCTCCCGAAGGGGTAGGCAGAGGTGTAACCAGTATGTAGATTTCATTTCATTTTAGTACATTTCGCCGAGCTTATTTACTTCCCATGATATGATAAGAGGCGACCCTATTGCCATACCATTTTGTGATCGAAAAGCCCAATATCACTTTTATCCGACCCGGGATCGAACCCGAGACCTCAGCACAGTAGTCGTACCGCGTACGCATTACAACTGCGCTGTACCTACCTACCTAACATACATACCTGTATGTTTAATGTAATTAGAGTCAAATACAAAACACATCAATATTGCACAAAAAGAAACAATATTCTAATAATAGTTTTGCAATTTTACATTTTTATTAATATACCTTTATTATCATCAGTTCATTTTTAACCTTGTTTAAAACATACATCACTATAATAATAATAATAATAATAATAAGCCCGCAGGGCAGCTTGTGGCGAGATGTTGGGGAGTAGTGACCCTACGTACCCGAGTGCTCCCGGGGGAGGCTCCTGTTCTTCATCTCTGGCTCGCCTTCACTGGCCGGCTGGAGTGAACACTGATGAGGAACAGGTCCCCCACCTCTGGCTTGCCTTCACCGGCCGGTCAGAGTGGAATCGCGAGAGCTTCATGCTCGAAGAGTGGATGTGAAACGTAAGTGGTGAGTGGGCAACGTGATGGGACCCTAAGGGAGCAAATGATCGTTGTTTAAAGCCCAGTGACACCTCTCCACCTTTTAGCCACTCATCTGGGTGTTGCTCCCTTGTCGCTTTTTCTAGTGACTATTTTGGGGAGCCCATCTACCTGAGTTGGCGAGTCACCACCTGCCTATTTTATCCATGTTTTTAACATAGATCAGGCAGGTGCCATAGTCCTTCCCATAGACCCGGTTATCCAATCCATCAACACCTCACCTCAATAAAATAGTAGATATTTATTTTTGCCCATCCCTACAATAGTCCTACACCAACCGGGGGCTGTCCTTGGATACACTTCTATAGTGTGTACAAGGATAGCCGTCGGGCGGTGTCACATCACCTTATTAAATTAAAATTGTCTAACGGGCCTCTGCGTGTTGACTTCGGCCCCACGCACGCCTTCCAAAGGTCCGGGACTTTGTAGTCCCGAGATTATGGTATGACATACATAATAATAATAAATACACCCAACAGTCACACACATAGTCCTGACACCACACTAGGTTAAACCTGTATCGTGGGTATCAAGAACTACGAGGGACTTGCGGTTCCTCAACACCCAGACCCGAGACAAATATTTGTGGATCAGACAAACATTTGTCAAGGTGCGGGAATCGAACCCACGGCCTCACGCTTCGCAACCGGCTACTCGCCCGCTGCGCCACGGAGGCTGTCCAACCAACCAACCATTCTTATAGAAAGTCGGTGGACAGATAGAGCGGTAAAGTCATTATGTTGGAGATTAGTGCAATCTCATGGGCCACGGCTGTATAGAGTTATCAATGTGTCAGGAGCAGGAAGCCAAGCCCAAGTGGGGGCGCCTCACCTGTCCCGCGGAACGGTATAAACTTCACAATGAGATTGTGTTTACGTGAAAAATAGTCCCGGAAAGGGTCGTGAATGCCGGGAATGTTAAATATAATTTACTTTTGTTTAGGAACGGATTTATGACCATATTAGTTAGTGAAATATGTTGGTTTTATGTCTATAACTAGTTATTAAGTAAGAAATATAATATGAAAATCATATGTAATGTTTCACGTGGTATATGTGCATTATTACTTCTAAGCAAATGGAATACAAAACCCGTTTTGAAATGTTTTTTATAGCGTAGGCCGGCAAACGAGCAAGTGCGTCACCTGATGGTAAGTGATCTCCACCGCCCATGTACGCCCACAATACCACAACAATCATGGGCGCGTTGCCGACCTTAAAGGGAAGGGTTAATAAAGGGACTGGGAAGGGAAGGGGGATTTGGGCCTCTGGATATCTCACTCACCGTACGAAACGAGTAATAGCAAGCTGCTACTTTACGCCGGTATTCTGTGAGACAGTGGTAACGACCCGGTCGAGCCGCCCTATTTGTGCTGTAGACAAATCTGTCTACAGCGTGGCTATCACTAGTAACGTTTATTTACGTACAATTATATTTAGGAATACTTAGATATAAATATATTGATAACCAATGCTATAAAGGTGTTATTCACACCTTCCATGATTTAAATAGGAAAGTAAATTGAACGGTTTCTCTCATATTCAAAATACAGCAGGGCCTAACGTCTACGCTCTTAAATATTTTGAATAGCGCGACGCACACAAATTGCTTATTTATTCGCCGTATAGGCAGTCATTTTATAGTAGAGTTTCGGTATTTACATTACTGCGATATTGCCAAGAAAATAGAAATTACGTTGGCCTTTATGTTCTATGTCTTTATTAGTTTTTAAATAAAACTCAAATATTCTGTCGTATTTTCTCATTCTCATTCGATTGATTGGCTTTGTTGAAACTTCGTTTTATAGTATTAAATTTGTTATAGGTAATAATAATAATAATAATAATTCTTTATTAGCAATTGTTATCTTGCGTTTTATAATTCAACGGATTTATAGAAGTATACTTTTATTTTTATATACGTGCATAATTTTATACTAAACATCGTTAATATAATAACGCTAAATTATCGAAACTATATTAAAGACTGTTGGGTAGTTAAATTTTTATCATTTTCTCTTATTACCGTCGTGTAACTTAAAATTACAGCATTTTACTTTCAAATTGGTTTTTTTTTAATTCAAAACGTTATCTTCCTAAGGTCGCGACACGCTTTCGAACACAAATATCGCTGACACGAACACGAAAATTTGGATGGCAATAAGCAAAGTGAACACGAACTCTGTCCTGCCCGAGTCTATGCCCGAGTACACGCACAACCGCCATATACTATTAGTCTTAGTACCCTTGGCTTCGCCGCGCCGTTATGAGTAAACGACAGAGAAGTAGTCGGACGAACAATGTTATTAGGTGACGTTTATCAAAATACTCCGAACATGGTCCATACAGAACGCGCATATTGGATCGCCACGAACATTTTGACGTACACAGTGTTTGATGCTAGTTACTGGTATGCATATTTGCATTATGAAATACAACAAATTCGCTAGTGAGTATTCGGCTTTATACTATGTTACGACTTAATCGCTATTATATTTTAAATAATTCACTAATTAGATGAAAATCTACTGAATACAAACGAAATATAGCCGATAATCAACCCTTTTGTACGGTGCTAAACTGTGACCAACTGTAATAAATCAAGTTTTCACGAGGCCTAAATCTATTAAGGTATAATTCATTAGCGAGCGAGTTTTTTTTTTTAATTACCATAATACCTTATGACAATTCATATTTTAAATATTCCAGCAACGTGTTTACCAATTAGTAAAAAGTTAGACACGCGAAAACCTCGTAATTGCTGTATTTTTAAATATTGTTTTTAGAATAATAAAATTCTGTAATACGTGTATTTGAATACAGTAGGTAATTAAAGTACAAATTGTTTGCAACTCATTACCTTTTTAAAATTACACAGGTATAAAAAGAAATATTCATTATAAAACTGTGTTTGAAAGGATTTTAAAATTTAAACAATCGTTCAGTTGTGTCTCGAAAAAATAATTAAAATAGAAAGTGATTGAAATACAATTCACATCTCTTGGTTCACATTTTTGAACGTGCCTCTTCAATCCGACGTCTCGCCAAATAAAAGGAAACCAACAATGAAGTTATTTTCATTCTTCCTTCATTATACAACTTCTTTGCTTTTGGTACGAGTACATTTGTCATACTGTTCTTATATTTATTTATCCACAAGTGAGTGCTGTTCATATGATTAGGTTAACATTTGACCTTAAAAAAGGGAAGTGTTATAAGTTTGACCTCTTTGTCTGTGGGTGTGTGTTTATTTGTCTGTGGCACCGTAGCGTCTAAACCAATGCACCGATTAGAATGCGGTTTTTTTAAGTAATTTCATCGATGGTTCATAGCTATGTTTGAAGAAAATCTATTGGGGAAATCTGTAAAATTTTAGAGATATTTTTCTGATTGACGTTGAGTATTTTTAATGGTTAGGTAAATAGGGGTTTTTTTATACTATCGGTCGGCAAACGAGCAAGTGGGTCACCTGATGGTAAGCGATCTCTACCGCCCATATACGCCCACAATACAAAAGAATTATGGGTGCGTTGCCGACCTTAAAGGAAAGGGATACTAAGGGATTAGGAAGGGGAGGGGGATTTGGGTCTCCGGATATCTCACTCACCGTACGAAACGCAGCAGCAAGCTGCTACTTTACGCCGGTTTTCTGTGAGACAGTGGTAACGACCCGGACGAGCCGGCCCATTCATGCTGTGCACAAAATTGTCTACAGCGTGGCTCTACCACTCGTAAAGTTATAGTTCCCCCTTTGTTTGTTTGTCTGTGGCATCTTATCCTCTAAACGAATTACGCTATTTAGATGCTGTTTTATATTCAAAGCTAATTTAATCGTGAGTGTAGCTAGGTATCCTTGATCTGATGCCATCAAGCCATCTGTCGCTTCCATGGATCCTGTTTATGTGGGGATGGAGATAACTTCCACAGGCCTCTGATATAAAAAAAACTCATCATTTATTGTGTAAAATAATTGAAAAAGTTCTGTACTTTATGGGTCTGTTGTATGAAATATAGAACGTTATCGAAAACTAATGTATCCGCAATGGCTGTCTCGGTGGATTGTTTCAGTAGGAAATTGTTTGTCGGAAATATGAAGGTGCGGCCAGATATGAGTATTTGCTTTTGTGTTACGGTATTGGGCTAGAAGGCATCAGAGCGTGTACAGCTCGTACAGCTCGTACAGCTGCATCGGCTGTGGACAGTTCTATTGTTACAATAGTGTGAGTTTATCGACAATTTTCGTTGCGGAAGACACAAATATGCATGTGCAAGTTTTAATTCAAATTTGTAAACTGAATCCTAATATAGATTATAGATGTAAATTGCTGGCAAGCGAGCAAGTGGGTCACTTGATGGTAAGTGTTCTTCATCACCCATGAACAGCCACAATACCAAAAGTTAAGTAGGTTCTTCAACACACACAGAAATTCAGATGTAAATAACATTTTTGAAATATGTTCATTTTTCTAAGCTACCTGTGTAAGGATAATATCTCGCTTCTGTTTGCTAACTTTTTAAATTAACTATTTTTATTAAGCTGTCTATATGTCTATCTTCCCAACCCAAAAAGGGCCAACAGGGTTTTTGTTACATACTGTATACGCAGTCAACCTGTTGTCTGTGTGGCGGGTGCTCGAGTAACGTAAACCCTATCCCTCAATCGGATTAGAACTGAAGCCCTTTCTTTGTTTCATATTACTAATTATAATTATACACTGAAACCTCGCAACGTGATATTAAACTTCAAATAGCCGTGAAAGATAGTAAACTACAAGAAACGTAACTCAAGCAAAAAATTATGGTTTAAGACATTTATTCCTCAAAAAGAATTACATTACAATTAATTTGCACGAGAAATACAAGAATAAATACAGTAATGCTTACATTCGAGTGAACATGCGACGGGACGTTTTTTTTTTATTTATATTTATTCAATTACATGATTAGTGTTACTCAATTAAACTCTTAATTACCAATAATACAAACACAAAAGTAAATTTGGCTTAAGATTTGTTGTGATTTTGTAGTTTGGCATTATGTTGTGTGTGGGTAGATTAAAACTAAATTCTAACAAAATTGATAGCGAGTGCCGTCAGTGCGCAGTGTTACGGCCTTATTAAGTATACGGATGGAATGGTTAATGGTTTGTTTTATTTTTTCTTTCTTTTTTAAAATTATCCCACCAAATCTGTGCAAGGGGGCGGGTCTATAAAAGTCTGTGCAGCTCATTCATTCATAAAAATGTATTCATGATTTCTAGTTAACACTTAATACGTCTTATTTTTTGCGTGGTGCATAACGTCGTATCTCGATTTAGTAATTTAATCTTTAGACATTAACTTTTATGAAATAAAGTTGATTTTGAACGTTCATTAATTTTTGTTGCGTGTGTGTGTGTTACATGTGACCTTTGCATGTGTAAGTAAGTGGAGTCGTATTTTTAGCAGATTCATATGACAGTTATCGTTCTAGTTATCTTATTATATGAGTAAACTACACAAACAATTTTGACAAATGACTGGCGATAATATTCACAGATGTACTGATCCAATAGGCGTGCTCCATTATAGCGGGTTCACAAGATTTTGATTTTGGGTGATCGACTGACTTGACTATGCCAAATCTCACAATCCTCCGTGCCCAAAATATGCTTAAAAAGGCGCCGTAATTTTCGTTTCACATACTTATTAATATTCTCAATATATGCTTTGTCCCGATTCGTTGTTGTTCCTGTGTATCCGTGTATGTATATTCACCCTACATGATCGTAACTCTAATTTTACAAGATGAAAAATACATGATAGGTTTATCAGTGCTATTACCGACAGCTTACTGACGTTTATGCACTTAGCTTTTTCCCTGAATAGAGTGTAGAGTGTACAGGATTCATTAGCAGCCGCTTTCATCCCTCGCACCGGCCACACCACGCTACGCCGTACCATTTATAAGACCTGTCATCATGAAATTATTAATTTTCCCTACATTATATAAATTCTTAGATTCTTTCATTATGATTGGTCTAGTTTATTATTTGGCCCTAATGGGTTTAATTGCTTTTAGATGTTTCAAATTTAGTATTCTGAAAAATTGTTTTGTTTTCCAAGCAATTTGTACTTGAAATTTAAACTATGGGTAGACAGAAAATTCTGTTTGATCGAAATTGGAAAATTGACTAATGATATTTACCTATGTTGTAACTTATAATTATATAGATCTGTACATATATATATATGATCTTGTTACGAGTAGTTATATTGCCGTGTTACTTTAAAACATACTTGTGGAAGACTGCCTTGGTGGAGCAGTTGTAGTGCGTACGCGTTACGATCGAGTCCAACGCTGAGGTCTGGGGTTCGATCCCCGGATCGGGTAAAGTGGTATTGGGTTTTTCTATTACGAAATGCTCAGTATCGGCCCGGAGTCTGGAATTTATGCCCGGTATGGCGATAGGCTCGCCTCCTATCACATCGTGGGACGGAGATACGCTCGGCGAAATGTGGGTGTACACCTCTACCTACCCCTTCGGGGATTACAGGCGTGATTGCGTATGTATGTATGTATGTACATGTAGAAAGTTACCAATTTAATAAGAGCCAGACGTCGAGGAAGCGAATATTTCCTGGCGTTGATCGATTCAGCAGACAAATTGAATTATGACGTACGTACATACCTACTCATAAGCCGACGTCGACGCGAAATTAAATCTTCAAACTGATTTTCACGCTCTGATAGTTTCATAAAGGATTCATAAAATCTATTCATATATGAAGGATATTTTTATTCAATATCCTACGCGAATTTGCCCCGATTCAATTCCAATAAAGAAAT
Organism: Mimas tiliae; assembly: GCA_905332985.1. NCBI lineage: Eukaryota > Metazoa > Arthropoda > Insecta > Lepidoptera > Sphingidae > Mimas > Mimas tiliae. Next base: position 4,560,432 of record HG995249.1, read on the forward strand.
TGTTGCTTATATTTTTATATCTGCAAATGTTCTCGTCCATTTACTTTGTATGAGTCAAGCAAGCCGATTTCGCTTCAGGGAAGAAATACATTTTTTCAATGGCACCTTGGACTGATTTTAAATATAATTTTATTTACGCCGGAAAGGTCAGTCCATGCCGTTCAGAAACGAGAAGCGCCTTTTAATAATAACGGGCAACGCTCTTTGCCAACTTCCTCGGAGCCATTGGTAAAAAGGATCTCAAACGGGCGAAAATATTCCATGCAAATATTTCTGTGAAATCGGGAGTCTGCCGTATACAAAGGACTTGAAGATTATGTACCGAGAAACGTACATTTCAACTAATTCGAGAATATTGTTCGAAAATAGCTTTGCTTTGTACTTTTTATAACTACTTCCATGGATACCACAAAGCTATCTTTTTGATAATTGCAACTTCAACTCTAGCGCTTAAACCGCTTGCTGATTAAAAATTTATTGCTCTTGTTTGAGTATTACAAGTTTCAGAGTGGATCGCCTCATAATTGAGTTTAACATTAATTAAGGCTACGAGTGGTTGAACCTGCAATTTAAAATTTGGATGTTCGCATTGTATTAGGGTGTCTGTACATTTTAGTCAAATGAGACAATTTGCAATAACTTTTGTATTGATTACTTAGGCATAATAAGCCTATAATTGTTTGCTTTTCCAAACACTTGTTTTTATAAGGAATTAGCCGTTAATGTGATAAAACTTATGAAAGAAAAGACGTTTACTGTTGTAACAGTACGCAACAATACATGACAACCTCCGTGGAGCAGTGAGCGAGTAGCCGGCCGTGAAGCTTGACACCGCGGTTCGATTCTCACACCAAGACAAATGTTTGTGTGATCCACAAATTCAATCATATGTATCCTCCGAATATCTGACTCACCGTATGAAACGCAACAGCAAGCTGCTACTTTACGTCAGTTTTCTGTGAGACAGTGATAACGACCCGGTCGAACCGGCCCATTCATGCTGTACACAAATAAGTGTCTACAGCGTGGCTCTACCACTCACTTTTAGATAAAAATAATAATAAGTTAAACATGATTGAAAGATGCAATTATCGAAGGTCGTATATTAGCTGAAATAAATAGCGTATGAGCTCTATACAACCGCCGTCGAATTCACTGGCCAAGCGTAATTGCGCCATCAGTTTTTCTAACAGCTAGCCGTTACCCCTAACATAAGATTTATTTTTATTTCATAACGTTTTTTCTTCTATGTTATATGATGTTTTCCTGTAAGTAATATGGAACGTGCGTGTTATGAGGCAATATTGTAATAGATTGTTTTTTCGCTCATAATAATGTGTCCTCCAAGTAATTTCGTAGTTTCTTTGGAAGTAGTAAGTTGTTAGCAAATATACAAATTTGGATGCTTGTGCCAACATGAAAGTTGTCTTGATTAAGAGAGCTATATTTACGTAATTGTATAACTTGCTGTTTGTTTGTTGTATTAAGTTGTGTATGGAACCTTGCCTAGTCTAACGTTATCTTGATATTTTATGTATTATATAACATAAGCTCACGCCTGTATCTCCGAAGGGTTAGGTAGATATGCAGTTACTGCTATAGCAAAGATTCGCCGAGCTTATTTCCGCCCCTTGATGTGCTATGAGGCGAGCCTACAAATTTCAGTGCCGGGATACTCATGGTCATGCGTGATGTTTCGAATCGAAAACACTTATTTATATTGTGATTGCCCGACCTGGGATACGAACATCACGGTTTCTCAGCCTGGGTTGGCTGCCCCTAGAGCAATGAGGTGTTATTAATTTATTATTTTAATATTTTTTAATATAATTTGAGAAAATTTCTATCCATTCTCCCTTCGCTCGAGACTTTAATTTTCCTAAGGATTTATATTTATTTGTTTGCAAAATTTTAACAAAATATAGGTGTTATGGTTATACACAAATATAAAATATAAGATTATTTATATATTAAAATCAAATTCAAATCATTTATTCTGTAAATTGGATCATAAATATCACTTTTACATGTCAATCATTTTTTATGCTACATTATATTTAAGACGGCATTTCGGGGCTAGCCATGAGAAGAAATGCCGAAACAAACTCATGGGTTACGGCCTCTTTTAAAGTCCAGACATTGTTTTACAGAATTATGCGAGTGTAATGTACAGAAATTCCTGGATTGGCCTTTTTAAGAAATGGCCAAGAGTATACCAGACATACTTGGCACTCGCACTCACAACAAAAAAAAAACAAAAAATTAAATAAAGATATAAAAATTTAAAAAATCAACATGTCAGTATTGCCTTAAATACTAATATTGCGCCAATAGAGCAGTCAATATTAAACAATATATTATATAAAAGAAGAGACCTAGGTACAGCCAATTTTGTAAGGAGTGAGCGGCTCAATTCCAAGCTGTTTTGTCTTCCAAGTAATCTTTCACATTATTGAAATAACTATAAACTATAAACTAGTTTTATTTCAATGTGTAATATTCGCGTAAACCTAAGAAATCACTTTCACATTATAATAACCTTTTTGGCAAAGCCTAAGTTTAATACATAATTTAAATTTATTAAGGCTTAATAGTTGAATATGGCTTGGAATTTTGTTGTACAAACGTATACTTTGACACTTGAAAGAGTTACTAATTTTTTGAAGTCTGGTCATGGACAATATCAGTTTATTCTTATTTCTAGTATTTATCTTATGAATGTCGCTGTTTGTTGTAAAAGAATTAATATTCTTTTTTACATACATCAGGTTCTCATATATATACTGAGAGGCGACAGTCAATATATTTATTTCTTTAAATAAATCCTTTAGCGAGTGCCCACGATTTAGATTGTAAATTGATCGAATGGCTCTTTTCTGCAGCACAAAGATAGTTTGAATTTCGGCAGCATTTCCCCATAATAAAATGCCATACGACATACACTATGAAAATAACTGAAATATACTAATCGTGCTGTTTCTACATCAGTTAACTGGCGAATTTTGTAGACCGCGTAAGCTGCAGAGTTGCCTTTTCGACAACTGGTTTGGATTAAATAAATAAATATACCCAACACATAGTCCTGATCTCATACTATGTTAACCTGTATCGTGGGTATTAGGAACTACGAGGGACTTGCGGTCCCACAACACCCAGACCCGAAACAAATATTTGTAGATCACACAATGATTTTTCTCGGTGCAGGAATCGAACCCACGGCCTCTCGCTGCGCAACGGAGGCTGTCATTACCTACACCATGGGCTTTACTGATAAACGTTACGTAAGAAAGTCTATAAGTAAGGGCCTAATAAAACAAATTGATCACATTAGCATGTTGAATGACACTTATAAAAAAAACTATTTTGTATGAGAGTACCTTCCTATCTTATTCCTATCCTTCTGGAGTAAGAATATTGGCCGCGCGATTTCATTCGTTGATATGTGACGTCTAATCCGTAGATATGTACGAAGTTTCAGCGCACATGCGCTTATCCTGGTTATAAAACTCGCATTTTGCCAAATCTGCCCAAAACTTTCATGTTACTGGTGACTTCTCACATCGAAATAAGATAACTAGAACGATAACTCTCATAAGAATCAATTATTATAGTTTGTTCAACATTGATTGATTCAGTACTTACGGAAAATTATTTTAGATTTTTTACGGTCATTGGGCTGATGTAAGCAATAATAAATATCTTTCTTTAATTAGTATCAGTACTCGACAATGTTTCTGCGGTAATCAGATCTAGATACACTTTTAATGTCAGGTTTTTAGTCATTTTTTAGTAGAGGCTGGATCTATGATTGTAGAGTGGATGTTGGATTAGCTTATTTTTTACAAATTTGTTTCAGGAAAGTATAATTTAGCTGGACACAATTTTATTTGGACTTATAATACGCTTATTGCTTTACGATAACATTGAATCCTTATAATATACTAGCTTTTGTTCGCGGTTCCGCCCACTTGAAATTTTTTCCGGGATAAAAAGTATGCCCATGTCCTAATTCAGGCCAGAGTCTACATGTGTGCCAAATGTTATCAAAATGCGATTAGCCGGTAAGGCGTGATTGATAACAAACATCCAAATTCACAAACATCTAAAATTTCACGTTTATATTAGTAGGAATAAGAATAATAGGACTTTGTAGAATTTACAAAATAATCAATCCTCAACAAATGAAACTGATTAATTTCTTTTGTGTAACTTGACAATAATTAATTTGAGATATTTTAATCTGTGCAAAGTTGAAAAGTACCTGCGTTAATGGGAACTTAATAATTTCATAAAATCATTCTGCAAAGTTTGTTGTCGCCCGTTCTCATGCGAGAGTGACAATTGGAGCAGAATGTCGTTTAGCCGACGATTGTTCGAGTTTTGATTGACCAATTAATTATTAAACACCCTCGTCTTGGTTTTGTTTGGTATTACCTTACAACATCTTCATGTTTAGATATTAGTTAAGGTCTTAAACTATCTCAGATGCTATTCGAATTGTGTCATTCCATCTCTACGTCTGTACCTACGAGTAGGTACTGTTGGCACAAATAGCGCTAGATTCGTGCGCCTGGTTTGTGTTAGTGTTTTCTTAATGATACCTGTTTAATTGTGATTTTGAATAATTTATATTGCAATTTATTATGTAAATTTGTTTGTTTTTCTCTCAAGTAAACTTAGAGTGAAAAATCAGCACTAGCCCGCGAATTCAATTTAATTTTGGTTTTTTGAAAATTGTAGCTCGATCCAGCGATTAAATATGGATAAAAATGATTTTGCGCAAATTATCACCATGGATATACGGAATAATAATAATGAACATTATAAATATTGCTTCTAGAGTTAATGAATGTCCAAAATGGATAATTCGAGGAAAACATAAGTTGCTAGTGCTGATCTTAGAGTGGTAGAGCCACGCTTTAGACACTTGTGTCTACAGCACGAATGGGCCGGCTCGTCCGGGTCGTTACCACTGTCTCACAGAAAACCGACGGGACATAGCAGCTTGCTGTTGCGTTTCGTACGGTGAGTGAGATATCCGGAGTCCCAAATCCCCTTCCCTTTCTTAATCCCTTAATCACCCTTTCTTTTAAAGTCAGCAACGCGTCCATAATTCTTCAGGTATTATGGATGTTCATGGGCGGTTAACGCTTAGCAAAAAACCAGCAAACTGAGGATGCCAGGCGAATGTCAAATCGTCCAACCCAGTCGTCCTATTCATACTGTAGACACAACTGTCGACAGCGTGGCTCTACCACTTTTTCGGCGCATATTTTAAACTAATTATTAAATATTACTTAGTTGAAAAATCATGGCTTTTGGCGTGACGAGTTCTGAAAGGGCTAAAAAGCGGGACATCCCGCCAAAAGGGGGACATCTGACACCCTACTTGTGAGATGGCCATGGACGATGGACGTTACTTATCATATCGATAGGTCGAAAGTTATAGTATAGCTCTGCGGTCTTAGGTCAATAAGCTAAGAATATATAGATAAAGCTTGTGATAGCTTCTAACCCGTTAAGATTTATGTATTTAGTCAAGGTATTTTTGCTGAAGTTGCCAAATTTGGTATTACGTAGCGTAGACTTCCAAGTGTTAAATACCAATTTATCATTTTAGCATTAACGCTTAAGGCGCCAACATTAAATGGTTAAATTATAATTAGAGCAGAATACTCGTTTTAGAAACCCAACTTTGTTATAATTTTCATCGTTAATTTAACTATGCAGATTTTTACGAAAAACGCCTCATCATATTTTTAATATTGGGTATAAAGTTAAAATATTTTTAAGCGATGCTAATTCAACGCGATGTATGTTAGTCTCCACTAAATGTAGAGCCAAGCTGTAGATAGTTTTGCATAAAGCACGTATGGGCCGGCTCGACTGGGTCGTTACCACTGACTCACAGAAAACAGACGTAAAGTAGCGGCTTGCTGCTGAGATTCGTACGGCGAGTGAAATATCCGGGGCCAAATCTCTTAATTATCACGTGGCGGTGGATATCACTTACCATCAAGTGACCCACTTGCTTGTTTATGTGCTATTAAAAAATATTGGTTAAAAAATTAAAATATTTTCAACCCATCCAATTCGGTGCGATGTATCAATACATCAAATGGACGGGTTAAAGACTTATTTTTGTCGATATGAATGACGTAGTATGTTGTTAAATTTGTTTACACTCCTGGAACATGTATACTTAATAATTAGATTTGTACGTTGTAGAACCATTTGTAATCAAATTACCTACAAAATAATATATTTTTTTAAGGAAAACCTCGCAGTTTTCAATATACTTACAGTACGGTGGCAATATTGGCAATGTAGGCGGTTGGCGCGACGCCAGTGAGGCGCCAGTCGTGCGTGGGCGAACGTGGTGGTAGTAACCACCTCTTCGCATCCAACGACAATCCACCGATACATTATTATAACTACAAAATAATAATCTTAATGTATTTAAGGAAATGTAGTTTTCAGTGCCAGCCTCTGCATTTGGCGAGTAGCCGGTTGTGAAGCTAGAGGCCACAGGTTCGCTTCCCGCACCGAGACAATTTTTTGCGTGATCCACAAATATTTGTTTCGGAACTGGATGTTTCCACCTCAGAGGGGTTGACTTCAGGCGGGCGGCTGGTCGTAAAAACTACAAGCTAAATTTTTCTGTAACATGTGTTATTAGCATGTTGCACCGATCCCACTGCGAGTGGGATACCGGCACGTAGAAGAGTAGTTCAGTAATCTGCAGGCCCTACAGCATGGGAGCAAAGAGCAGGGGTACTAATTCTATATGACCGGCACAAACTCGTAACGCACCCTCATTATGTTACATACGTGAAATCAGGGGCCTTATTCCATGACCGTATAAAGATATATAACGTGACCGCGTTACGCCAACTTCGCGTAATCAGCACCGAATGGCACTCTGTAACTGAATGTTAAGTTTTCATAACAAGCACGTAATGTTTATCTTTATATATACAATTCTACTGTACGTGTGTATATCACTGAACTCCTCCTAAACGGTTGGACCAAATTTTATTGTGAAAATCAATGTTTGTTAGTCAATCACGCCTTAACATCTGAACGGTTTTGGACGAAATTTGACACAACAAGTAAACCATGACTTCGATTAGGATATTTTTGACCCCGGAAAGGGCGGGCGGAGCCGCGAGCAAAAGCTATTAGAGAATAAGGCGTCAGTATAGGATCGGCATCGCAGACGGTTGTCGCGACGGCAGTATGGCGCCGCGCCGTGTCGTGCGTAGGCGGACGCGGTGGCTTTACGCGCCTTTTCATTACCAACGAGAATGAACAGAGATATTATTATAATTTTATTTTGTTTCGCCCTGCGGTTCTTTCAAGCAATTTGGCCCATTTGAAATTATGATTTTACCATTTCTCATCGTCTGTATCTGCCTAAATTATTTTTAAACACAATATGATTTTAACATTGTACAGTATTTTTATCTGTACGCAATGATGTATATTATTATACAAAATAGAATATTCCAAGCTGACGGTCAACCTTCAGTAATTGAAGATGCTCACAAATAAGCATGATGTATATATCGCCGATGTTATTCCACATGCGACTCTTGGGGTTGTAGCCTGTTTGCGACTTTGGTCTATAACAACCAGACCCGGAAAATTACGGATTCCCTTTTCAGTCACATTAAAGCCATTATAAATGCGCATATCGATAAAGATATTGATTCGATACTAGTAACACTGCAATGAAATACACATAAAGGATTTCCAACCTTAATCGGATTGTTTACATCCAAAGTTGTGGGATATTCACTCTACTATTTGACATCGCACGTCGAAGGTTAAGCATGATATTGATTTGTCTCGTCGTTATCAATGTCTGTATCGAAACAGAATTATGAATTAAATAAATCGAAAGTTAGGAGCCTCGAAAGATCCATATGTCAGCCATAAATTTGCACAGTTTGGGCGTGAATTAGTAGTAGTACTAAATCTCCAAAACTTAGTGTAACAAACAGGCAGAGTAAAATTATTCAAGAAATGAAATAACTTTCATTCGGTGATTTTTTTCATGAAAACACCAATCTAGTAATATTTTTTTTCAGTCCTCGATTTCAACACACATTATTTCGCAAATCTCTGCAATGATTTACGTCGCAAATACGAGGATGGGATAGCATGCATTTTTGACTCCGCCCAGTGCCGGGACAAGTTATATATAAGAAATCAAGAAAGAAAACAAATATATCATTAGGAAATAAAAACTTTTATTATTATCAGTTCAAATATTGTATTTACATTCTTTTAATCAATTAAAAGCACGTTGTTTATACATTCCAAAAAGATAAAAATTATATCATTACCAAATCATCAGCGGGACAATTTCGTTTATACGTAAAATAACATATGATGTTAACCGAACATAACCTAAATATAGTTAAAATATTAAAATAAATCTCATTACTTGCGTCCGTTCAACTCGCAATGGCAACTTGTGGACTCAACGATAGTCTGAACTATACGAACGTAAAAACGATTAATTATTATATCTATATACAGAATTCGTCGGCGATCATCATTTCATTAGACAAATGCAAATGATCGTGTATACAATACAATCTAGACTTCACAATATAAATGCTCACGCAGATGATCTATCGTATATGTTACAGTGCCTCACTCAACGGGTGAATTATTTACTGTACAATACGCTCAAAACAACTTGGCCGGCCTGAAACGAATCATATTTCTGCTGACCCTTAATTATCGACCCCATTATAATTTAAGGTTGTCTGGTAGAGATCGCTTTTAGCGATAAGACCACTTTTTGTAACATAATGTATTGTTTCAATTATTGGTGTAGAATAATGAGTTATCTATATAGGGTTACTGTAAACACACTTATGTCTTCCTTACATTATAGTGAACAACATTAGCTCTACGACTTATAATAATACTTACGTTATTTTTTCTTTAATAGGTCAAGTTTAAAGGTGCAACCGGCGACCCATAAGGCGGCCCTCCTTTACTCTTTTTTTACGACTGCGTATAGTTATTGCCCTTTAGAGTACACAAATAGACATTTTATTTCTTTTATTTAATGAAAAAAATGGTGAATTATTTAGTTATAGAACTAAAGTGGTTCGATGAAAATAAAGTAAGTAAGTAAAGATGTTATAAGTGTTTTTAAATTAACTCTATCTAAAATACCTCTACGTCACACTTCCGTCTCTGATAACAATAGCCGCAACTTCAGGCCGGACAAGTAATTCCCGCGCATTGTCCCCTCCCACATACACGTGAACTAGAGCTCGGGATCATGTGAGATAATCATTCATTACATCACTTATTTCTACATTACTATACACAATTTAATCAAATTAGCTGCTCTTACACCTTACAAACATTTGTAATCCATGAAGTTCTAATATTTCAGTCATGATTGTAGCAATATTATATTTGGTATTACAAAAAGCGTTGGATTTTTTTTTGAGAGCTGGTACTCGATCTCTGACAATGTAATACAACTCATTTACAAGTCACCACACAATTATTAAAAGGGCAATTAGAACTTCCCGACCAGTGTAAATTTAATGTAAGATTTTCCAGTCCACGTTTCCCGAGCTCTAAATCATCGTTATCAAAAACACATACACACAAACTCAACAAATCATGTACATTGAAAATATTGCGTTTCACATACTATAATACAATTTATTTACTATTTTGGTGTTTACGAACGAATTAACTACGCTCGAGTGCGGGGCGCGACGCTTGTATTTGTGACTCGAAACGACGATATAAAATATCCTTTTCTATGCAATTTGCTACGTAATTACAATTATTTATCCGTCCGTTTATAAGGCAACTTTCGAGATTTCATTGGAATCAGACCATTCGACCGAATTCAGGGCTATTGGCACTACGCTCACCAATTCCTAGACAAATTATCTACAAGACAACGTTCAAATTATAAAACTACAACGAATTTTGAGACTGAATAATACGCGATTTAGTTTGAGTCTGAACGAGATATTGTGTCATTGGAAAGGGTTAATGGTGGAATGGTATTTGTAAAGCCCTATATAGATGGAACCAGTTTATCGCACGACCGAGGCAAGAATTTAACAGAAAACTGTCATTCATGACAGCGGGTCATGCAATTTGAAAATAAGAATCTTATAACGCGTCGAAGTTAATTGCACGTTTCTGTGAAATTCTCGGCTGTGTCATACAAGAAATTATTTCCAATGGGGTTTTAGACGAACACCAGCATTCGTAACGTAAAATGTCGGAGTTTTGGCGGGAATTCTGACAGTGCAGTTGATCTCTTATTTTAATTATTTCCTAAAGTTGTTTAAAGTTGTTTTTGTTATATAAATGTGATGTGAATTTCCAATGAACATGTTGATTTTTGACCAAGTGTATTGATCGACCTTAGTCGGCCGATCCGCTTGGAGAAATCGTCTATGAAGCGTCGTACTGGAAGGAATTTACACCAAAACTCCAACAAGACTTTGTAATCGGCCGCACTGGTATTTTATCGTTTTTGTGAATAAGTACTCGAAAATAATAAATACTTGTCATTGGCTATATGCATAAATAATGCGAAATCATAATTAAACGAAAAAAAACATAGAAGTCGCTCCCCCACTCGCGTGCGAACGTGTATAAAGCTCAGTACATACACGCGTAGGTACTCTACACTAAGTCGATCTACTCTCGCTATAGTGCCGCGCACTGACAACTCGACTTACTTATACTTATTGAAAATCTTGGATACTGGCAGTGCATGTGCGGGCGATACGTCGCCGCATGTAAGGCTTTATTTAATTTAGCGTACAAGTCGCTTGTACATGTGCCACTTGTTCCGCACAAGTAGCACACGCGCAAACGCCCCCAAACTTATTACTTTACAACTACTGTTCGTCAGGTCACTTGTATACACTGAATTAATATACAATATCATCTAGACTAGCATAAAATATCTACGGACTATCACTAAATAGTTTTGATCGCATGCATTTTCGGCGTCGTCCTCGTCATAAAAATCAATCACTATTTTATTCTTATCAAGCGTTCATTAACTTGTTGGCACAAATTGGTGTTTACCGTTCAGTTAGGGCTAATCTATTATCAAATCACAGACATTTTCATAGAAGTAGCTAAACTATGACGAGCGATATATTCGTCGCACTAAGATAATTTTATGCAAGTCTCGTGTTCAAGTTGCCAATGCGCCGGCGCGCGGCGTTATATTCAGAGTTGGTACGAGTACGCTGCTCGTCTAACCTTACGTCGTGAGGGACCCTATAAACTTGTCTAAACTGGTTAAATTCACTATTAGTCTAGACGGAACCTAACGCCCATCACCTCTACCTTCGTCCTCCATACAGAAACAGATTAAATTTATGTGTTTTAGTTATAACTCGTCGAATTTCCTATACCGATACAATTTACAATAGGACGGTCCCACACTTCATTTACATTGAGATCTGTCATGTTATTTGAATAATTTTGGTAATCCTCAATCAATTCACGTCTTATCACTGGGAGCATGTCGCTAGAGAGCGTCTGTGGTGGTTCTGACGCTTCAACTCGCGCAGTACAGTACAGTGCAGTACAGTACACACCCCCTCGCCACACTATCGTTACTATTTGAGCACCGTGGAAGGAATGTGTGCATAAGATTTAGACAAACGTCAATATTAATTATTGCAAACGACCGCGTCGCAAGTCAACACCATAGTTTTCATATTAGTTCACAATACTTATACTTAATCGTATTACTAAAATTAAGACGAAACTTAAGGCGTTTTGGTATGAACTCGCGACGCGGACACAATGTGAAAAGTCGTAGTTATCATAAGACTGCATTAGAGTTACATCATCGACAATTATTCCTTAATAAATATAAATAAACATCTTTAAAATGTTTACCAAATTATGAGCATATATTTCCAGCATAAAAAATCTTTTTTAAAATAATAAATCATCTCAATAATAGATATACATGGCACACTGCTCTGTTTATTATATTTATAGATATAATTCATACAATCGATAGCTTACAGTTTACCTTGTCACCATAGAATAATTGAATTATATGGATGGATATTCCGTTTGAAGCTTAACAAGCACTAATACGACCGACGACGAAGCGATCGACGGATGGACAAACAATTACATAGGATCTCAACACAACACGAATACTGTCGAAGGCATTCGATGCCACCACATTTTTTTTTAAACTAGACGAGAAATTATCACGAAATTTTGGTCCACCGAAACGAGTCAACCAGTTTTCGACATTATTATTTTTTATAAACTATAGGAATCGAAAGGTACTAACTAACGCATATCGCACGCACTGTCTGCCGACGGCACTGTGACGAGCCGCGTGACCGTCGGACGTGAGTGTTGCGCGTGACGGATTCAACTAAAACGTTTTCGTCGGTGGATGGCTCACTTGATGGTCGCGTGTCGAGTCTCGGGATGTAAACACACGCCTTCCACTGTGAAGATTGACACTTCTGAAACAATTAACAATCAGGTTAAAATCAATTCAATCAGCCTTAGTGGCGCAGTCGAACAGGTGACTGCGCAACAAAAGACCGTGGATTCAATCACCATACTGAGGCACATGTGAGTGGTTGTTTCGTCCTAAAAACTAATTTAAGAAAATGTTGTGAGACCGAAACCGAAAGACCCACGAAACAAGAACAGGTATCATGCTTTTGGCATAAAAATAATAAATAATACGAATTATTATTTATTTTTACGGAATTATTTAATATTATTATTTAATAATACCATTGAGAACATTGGACTGCCTCGGTGGCGCAGTTGTAATGCGTACGCGTTACGACTGAGGCTGACGCTGAGGTCTGGGGTTCGATACCCGGGTCGGGTAAAAGTGATATTGGGTTTTTCTATTAATACATGTTCAGTATCAGCCCGGAGTCTGGAACTGTGCCCGGTATGGCGATAGGCTCGCCCCTTATCACATCATGGGACCGAGATAAGCTCTGCGAAATATGGATGTATTGGTTACACTTCTGCATAACCCTTAGGGGATTACAGGCGTGAGGGTGTATGTACGTATGTATGTACCATTGAGAACTCTGCTCTATGTATTTGGGTTGAAGCATTAAAATAAAAATAAAATTAAACCGCGATAAAATCCGTATAAACTAGTTTAATTTCGATGTTGAAGCATTCAAGTTTATAAAACTTTGAATGACATAATGCGTACATTATCCCTTGACGCTAACACGAAAAGTACGGATTTAAAGGTCAACAAGTTAGAATGAAAAGGTCGATGAAACACTCGTCTACGGACGATTTATTTTTGGATATCGCTGGACTCGCAAAATTTAATCTGGTATTAGATACAAATTTTTCATTTGACGACCCTATTTTTAATACTAAAGCTACAATAGCCTCGGATTTTTAATGGATTTTCATGTTTTATTAATATAAAAGCTGCTCTTTGCATATTCCTGCTGGTCATATTTTAATGTAATTGATTTTGAATTTGATTTTAATTTTGATTTTAAGAATAAGAATTTGCTACTTGTTTTTCTTTGTTTCACTGTTGTCTTAGTTGTGTGTATCCACCACCACCACCACCACCACCACCACGACCACACCAATTTCTCCAGCTTTCAGCAACACACTTCCATCACTTAACAATATACATAATACATATTGTAAGTCGACGAGTCATAAATACTCACTATTAAACTTACAAAAAGCAAGTATATTTCTAATTAATTCTATTATATGTTATTTTCTAATTGTATGCTGTTGTAATTTAAGCTAAGTATGAATGCTGTGGTCATCTATAAATTTGTAACGACATTTAGCCTTGGAAATATGAAAACCTTAACATTACATTCAAATAATGTACGTTACGTTGATGATCCTATCAAATAAATAAATTAGAATACACCTAAGTGTGTGATTTCCCACAGTACGTATTGGTCCGTGGTGGTGTGTTATCGAGCTATTTTATCATTCCAAAATGCCAGGTGAAAGAGAACGCTAAACAAGAGTGAAAGAGAGCTTGCAGTTTTGAAGTTGACTAACTCGAAGAGTCGAGACAGATGCGGCGCACAACTACGGACGCGTTTGAGTTACCACAGACAAGCCACTTCTATAATCCGCATTATCATATACCATAGGAAACCAGTGATAGAAGAACAAGAACTAGTGTTGGTGCTACGTGACGCAAGTGTAGCTAAGTTGAAAGGTCCAAGTAAGGATTCCAAAATACTTCGAAGTTTATTTGGTAACCATGAGAAAACTTGAAACTGAACTGGGTTTTATTTTTTACTTCTTAGAAACCTTTCAGACAGACATGAATAATTGAAACGACAGTGTTTGTAAGCAATCTCCAAGGATTCATTCGACGCCATTAAAGCTGTAAAGTTACACCGCATTCCATACTCGTTTGACTATAAAAACAACGTGATATCGGGTGCTGGCGACTTCGATCTTATTGCTTTCCGGTACAATTAGGTGTCTAGATTATTTCTACTATTTCGCTAAACAACAGTTAGAAAACTGTGTTCACGTCTGACAGAGGGTAATAAAATAGGAACATTTATTTACTACCTAGAGATCAATAAAATACCACCTTTTAATACGTAATGTGTTCTCTCATTACTTGATTATTTAGCAGAGTTAGCAATAACTTTTAATATTGGGAAGAAAGGAAAATTGGTGTAGTATATTACGCAGGATAAGGTAGTTATAATGTTAATATGTGAGTGTGATTAGCACGGAATTAAGATGTTCGACACGATCCCGAGGCAGCGTATACGAAATTGGATTACGGACAAGTCCGTAAGTTAGTAGTATTAGTCCGTAAGTTCCGTAGGTTTTGATACTCACAACATACAGTTACATGATGGTAATGATGATGTTAATTACGAAAATAATGATAACGTTTTATTAGTGATATTGTTACAAGTACTAGCAGTACTAAATAGTCGCACCACAGTTATGACGTAACATCATTATTGTATAGCTAATACTTATGATAGTCTTTGATTTATTTTATGATTCAATTATAAACAATAATTCAACATATTAGAAAATCTCCATAAATATGTATAATTACTGATTTGGAACATTTGTACATAAGTGTAATAATTATTGTAGGTCGGGACTCGTGAGCCGTTTGGTAGAAGAAACGTAAGAGGTCCCTCTTAATACACAGAGGATATTGTGTTACCCAATGTGGAACATATACAATGTGTTACAGAAAGGTGTGGCCATATTTAAGGATCGTTACACAGATAGTGTAATAGTGAGTGTTTGATTATGTACCGGAACTTATCAAAATCAACACATCCGAACACGCTAACTAGTTCCTTAAGATCGATAAGCCCAATATTATCCTTATAAGATAAGTGAAGGGCGTGAGAATAACAATGCTGGAGTGAGATAGAAGCTCAGCTATTTATCATTTAATGTTGTCCAAAGTTGCAAGTCCTATATCGATATTTAAATTAAAATGCTGTTCTAGTAATGCAATCGGATTTGGTCACTAGGAGGGTTGAATATTTATATACTTAGTATACATCACAATTTGTTTAAATTTGATCACACGTTTGTGTAAACTACTATTACTGATAATAGTGATTGCCTCGGTGGCGCAGTTGTAATGCCTACGCGGCAAGACGGCTGTGCTGAGGAGGTCTCGTGTTCGATCCCCGGGTCGGGTAGTGATATTGTTTTTTTTTGGCAATGTGCCCGGTATGGCGGTAGGCCCGCCCCCTATCACTTCATGGGGCGGAAATATGCTCTGCGAAATGTGGATGTACTAATTACACCTCTCTGTGTACCCCTCCTGTGAGTACAGTGGTGAGTGAGTACGTATGTATATAGTATATAGTATATATGTATGTAATAGTAATGTAATGTAATGTAATGTAATGGTTACCGTCGGGCAGGTGGTGCAGGCTGTGCGGCAGATGCGCGAAGTAGTTGTTGTGTATGGCGCGCGCGGCGGGCAGGCGGCGCGCGGGGTCGGGCTGCAGCAGCGCGGCGGCGAGGCGCTCGGCGTCGCGGCCGGCGTCGCGCAGGCGCGGGAAGGCGCTGCCGAGCGCGCGCGCCGCCGACACGCCCCAGCGCGCCACGTGCGCGCGCAGCGCCGCCAGCCGCGACACGCCGCACCAACTCTGTTCCGTCGGCGTGCCCACCACCTGCACATAAATAAACGTACGGGCGGGTTTTGAAGTGAAAAAGTATTTATATTTTATTTTATTATTAGTTTATTATTAGTATCTCACACATCGAAATAAAATAACTAAAACAATAACTCTCATATGAATCTGCCAAAAATAAGACTCCACTTACTTACACATGCAAAGATAATCACACGTAACACGATACACGCAACAAAAATTATTGAACGTTCAAAATCAACTTTATTTCATAAAAGTTAATGTCTAAATATTAAATTTCTAAATCGAGATACGTCAACTAGAGATCATGAATCAATTTTTGTGCATTGATGAATGATCGAGCTGCCCAAACTTTTATAGCACCGCCCACTTTTATAGCACAGAGTTTTGGTAGGGTCATTTTTTGCTTGAGTACTATCTTGTCATCTTATTTCGATGATCTCACAGATAAGTAACAGAAGTAGGAGCGTGCTATTACATTGCGTATAATGAACGTGATATCCGGAGGCTCAAATAACCATCCCCTTCCCAGCCCATTATGCCTTATATTTAAGGTCGGCAACGCGTCCATGATTCTTTTGATATTTTGGGTAAATATCGGCGGTGGATCATGGGCTACTTACCATCCAGGCAACCCACTTGCTTGTTTACCGGGTTTACTATAAACAAGTTCCTGTTCACTAAATAAATAAAATTGCACAAAATACATGTAATATCCTTTCTGCGCTCAGGCATTCTACTCAAAAAGTACAAGTCATAATTTGTGATGACTTTTACATTCTTAGTTCTGATTAGTTTCTTCTTCGATAATACTCCAATCATTGATTTTAAAGACACATCTGTTATTAAAGTATAAATATTTACAGGAATGAAATATATACAGTCGAAAAAGATATAAAAATATACGCCTAACTTCACCCCAGTCAAAACAAAATGTTAACCAAAATTTTTAATGTTTGCCTATAAATTGTGTAACATTTATCGCCACTAAATACACAAAAAATTCCGTCCGGACGCTCTCGATATACTCGAACAATTAAAAACGTGACATTTCAATTAATTGCGTCCACCACTTATCCGTCGCTGGTAAAACGTTCACAAAAAATGACAATTAAGTAAATATTATATACGAATGGGTAAATATAGAGACAATATGTTTTATTTATTTGTCGCCTCAATATTGTCTATCGACAGATTTACTTACTGGCAGTAAAGTTTTGATACATTTATGGCCATTCCCTATATTCTGTCTATCGACAGATTTGCTTACTAGTGATAGTGTTTTGACAGATCTTCCATACAAAATGTGTCAAAATGTTACTGCCGGTAAGCAAATCTGTTGATAGACAAAATATTGGGAATGACTATTAGTATGGAAGATCTGTCAAAATACTATTGATAGTATGCAAATCTATCTCTTAATAGAATATAGGGAACGGCTATTAGTTAATACATAATATAGTTATAGTCAATAATAGCTATATTTAATTTCATTTATTTTTTTATCTTGTTACGGCAAAGTGATTACCCCGGACCTAATGTTAAGCTCAAGAGACATTGCGTCCCTCGAAGGTCGGCGAAATTATACCGGCCTATAGTTATTGTATATACACTGGTTGACTTCAGCACACGATTCGCCCAAACGAGCCACTATGGCGGATTTTTCACAATGTATTATGATCTTTTCATTAATTGTGCAATTTTACGCATGTGCAAAAACAAGAATATCTTTAGCAATTGTGGGCAACAAGAGAGTCTCAAGCCTAAGATTTACAAGGAAGGTTGGGCTTGCTATATCTCTTCAGAACCCATCGCTTACAGTCGCAACTTCACCCCCCGTACATTATGTCAGATAATAGATGTTTAACTTACCTTGAATATTTTGTCCAGCTGATCGTGCGTGTCCCGTACTCCTGGGAAGGTGGGCACTCCGCACAACATCTCCACAAATATACAACCCACGCCCCACATGTCCAGCGACGTTGAGTATTCTGTGCTTCCTAGCAGCACATCTGTACACAAACAGAGCACGTGATATTACATAATAATAAATATATAAACAGTTGTATTCGGACTGACGCATCGAGGGATTATTTTTTATTTGCCTGGATGTCGAAACTACAGGTCGCTCGCCTAATGGCAAGCGCCACGCCTTTCCATAAACAGACAATACCACACAGAACTTTGAATTACAAAGGACTACATTTTTATACCATTATTGTGGCAAAGCAGTATATCGCCCGCCTATCCTATCCTCGCCTATAGAGTATAAATAATTAAAACATAAGGGTTTTTTGTTTGCGGTCCAATATATTCTGAGTCAGATTTTTATACTATTTTAGAAGACTTATTAGGGCATTATAAAGATGTCCAAATAAGAAAAAATACAAAGTTTGAGGTATTCTGCCAAATTTCACATTTCAACGATATCAGCTTGAAACGTTCGAAAGCCACGGAAGAGCTCTGGAAATATCTATGACGTAACAGTTAAGTCTCGGATATTGGCAGAGATCTTGCGCAAACCGAGGGATTTGGCTCGTAATAAATGACTTATAAATTGTAACCAGCGCCGATGGGTTGGAACGCCACTACGATTAACCCATATACGTTACCAACAGTTCTTACACGAAGCATGCTTAAAAAATATCGATGTTTTATCAAGTATCGAATTCATAATTATCAAAAACTAAATTTATTATAAAATGCCAAAGAAGATCATAAAGAGATCAAGCCGATATATCAATGTTTGTCGATATACTTACAGAATACTATTGCTTGCTACCTTTTCAAAATATCGATACGATATCTTACATCGGTCCTTTTTTGATCTACCGGCATATCTATCGTAGACCATCACCTAACGTATAAAATATCTAGAATTATCGTGCTATTAATTTTAACTGATATTATTCGTATTTCATTTTTAAAATAACTTGAGCATAAATATAATTCTGAGTCGCACCTTAAGCAATAAGGAACAAAGGTGGTAGGTACCTCGTATGCGAGAGGCCGTTTGGGTTGTTACCACCGTTTTGTCTACTTATGCTCCCAAGCAGCAGTGTGTAATCACTGATATGTTTCGGTTTGAAGGACATTGAAGCTAGTGAAATTACTGGGCATTATAACTATATAGACTTAACAGATTGTGTGTCGGGGTGACGAGCCAGTCAGACAGTCCAATGCCATGTAGTACTTTGTGATTAAGGGTTCTGTGTGGCGTTGCTTCTGTTTATGGGCAGGCGTGACGCTTACCATCAGGCGAGCGACCTGCTCGTTTCGTCACTCAAGGTAATAAAAAAATGCATACACATCTATCTATCTATATAAATAAAAATGAGTAGCAAAATTTGTTGCTAAGCGCAAAACTCCGAGAACGGGTGGACCGATTTTGATGGTTTTTTATGTATGTGTTTAAGTGGGTCCCTGGATGGTTTATATTCACAACTGGACCCGTAAGATGGCGCTGCAATCGGGTTTTAACTATCAATTATATGTTGCGGGTGAAACCGCGCGGGACAGCTAGTTTAACATAAAAATAATGGATTGCACTTACCAGGCGGTCTGTACCAGAGCGTGACCACTTCGTGTGAGTATGTGTGGCTCGGCACTGACTTGGCGCGCGCCAGACCGAAGTCAGCCAGCTTCAGTTCCCCGTGCGAGCTTATGAGTAGGTTCTGTGGCTTCACGTCCCTGTCGACAATCATTACGGTAAGAATAGTCACGTAGGCGTACCTAGGAACATGCTGGTCCACCCCAGAATCCCAGGTAACCATTTCCCAGACCTCCTATGATCTTGACTTGAAGTGAAAAATTAATCGTCAAGATTATGCTAACGCTGAGGTCTCAGGTTCGATCGCCGGGTCAGGTAAAGTGGTATTGAGTTTTTCTATTACATAATGCTCAGTATCAGCCCGGAGTCTGGAATTTGTGCCCGGTACGGCGATAGGCTCGCCCCCTATCACATCGTGGGGCGGAGATACGCTCGGTGAAATGTGGGTGTACTGGTTACACCTCTGCCTACCCCTTCGGGGATTACAGGCGTGGGCGCGAATGTTGATATATTTTTGCACTTTCGACTATTAATTACTGTTGCTCATTATTGTTACCTGTGTAAAACTCTTCTCCTATGGCAGTATGAGAGCCCCCGAAGTAGTTGGAACATGAACAGCCTCACGTTGTGGTGGTTCAGCCCGCCCGGGTGCCTCTCCATGTACTGTGACAGGTCTGTGTCCTGTATAGACAAACAAACCAAATTAAGGAAACGAGGAAGTTACTATAATAGGTACTACTCGTAGCTGTTATTAGTGTAACTGATGTGATATTTTTATGAATACCTAGGTTTTGCATAATAGACGGCCTTCGCGCAATGGGCGAGTAGCCTGCTTGTGAAGCGAGAGACTGCGGGTTCGATTCCAGCACCAAGATAAATGGTTGTGTGATCTACAAACACTTACTTTTCGGCTTTGGATGTTGTGGTACCGTATGTCCCTTGTAGAATAATTAGTAATATGTATAGTCAGGAATACGGTTTGCGACTGTTAGGTGTATTTATTATTACTTTAATTACTGTACATTATATTACAGGACAAGGACTGTCATAATATGTACATATTATATAGTATATACGATACTTTAAATCGTTGCGATTAACAACTATTCAACCATATATTAGTACAGTCAAAATAAACCTTACTCTACATTAACTGGCTATCCATTATTGATTGAGCAATAAAACCGATAAATAAGCTAATACATCTCACGAACTGTTTTAATATTGTGATAATAATTTAGACCACTCCTAGTCATTCTAATTGGCATTATATCAGCGCTTGCATTAAAAGACGCATTTTCATTGACCATTAGAGATAATGGCGTAAAACTGACCTAAATGTTAGATGCGACCCGAATAAATCACCCCTACCATAAATAATTGAATCAAACTCCTGCACTCAACTTTGTCCATATCGAAATCGAATAGTCTAGATATTACAAACATACGCGGAAGTCCAGGTGGCTTTTTAATAAGGTATCCCTAGTATATAGTGAGTACTACGGAAGTCTCAAAATTTATGTTTGATTCTATGTAACCTATTATAATTAGTTATCATTATATTTAAGATGCCCTGCTTGAATTAGTTTTTAGTTCTTCACGAATTAACAAAAACTATCAGCCAAAATGTTGTGCAGCTTATATAAAAATATGTCTTGGCGACCTTAGGTTGTTAATATATACGTAGAAGACGTAAAAACACAGATGATAAACGAAAAAAATAAGAAACTCACCACAAACTCGAACACGAAGGTGAGCGTCTCCCTTGTGTGCACGATGTCGTGCAGTGTGACGATATTGGCGTGCTTCAACTCCTTGAGTAGCGACGCCTCCCTGATAGCTGTGAACGGCGCACCCTCTTCCTCTTGCAGTCTGATCTCTTTGAGCGCTACCACTTGTTGCGTTAAACTGTTTCGACAGATTGGAGACCGTAATTAATACCGGTGAGTATGTGACATGTGGTAGTTGCTGTAGATACAACTGTATCCTAAATTGAGGCTGTGAGAACCAAAGTGGCCAATCCACTAAGTAGGGATTGTAGTTCAAAGTGGGATCCGCAATATCCGGTCAAATCTGCCACATTTTATTAACACAATAATTGATACAATACAATAAAAAATAATTTCATTTTTAGTCGACGTATAAAAACGAAGGAGGTTCTCAATTCGACGCGTATATTTGTTTTTTTTTTAAATTACATACAAACAATAAATAGATATGTTGGCATTTGCGTGTCGTAGCAGTGACAAGTAGGTGACCACTCAGCGTACTGTTGTACAAATACCACAACACAGCGATGATTTTCAGTGGTCACCTTAGTAGTGGTAAGAGATTTTTAGATTTATCTTTAGTTGCAGTCTTAATAAATATTGACTTAATTTATGATTTGATTGATTTGAAACGATATTTATAACAGATAGGATAAGAATTTTTAATAGATGTTTTATAAATTTGTAAAATTAAATACTAAAATTAGCTGAATGTCATATAATTGGTGAAATTATAATTCAACTTTCTGTTATCCAATTACTTTTTTAGTTAACTAATTGAAGTCCTATGTTTATTACGGATCGTTACTCTCATTTAAAGCTCATATAAAGTTGTACTCTTAGTAATTTATTTAATGCCAATAAAAGGTCATCTTCAATGCGCTCCGCTGGGTCTCCCGTGACCCTTATTTATTTTTACTCTAGAATCTTTCTACCTTAACAACCGCAAGTTATATGCCTCGCTAAGCTTATAAGTTTTTTGTTTTACGAACAGGTCTTTTTTTATAGCATAGGCCGGCAAACGAGCAAGTGGATCACCTGATGGTAAGAGATCTCCACATCCCATGTACACCCACATTACCAAAAGAATTATGGGCGCGTTGCCGACCTTAAAGGAAAGGGATAATTAAGGGATTGGGAAAAGGAGAGGGGGATTTGTCTCGCAGCAGCAAGCTCCTACTTTACGCCGGTTTTTCTGTGACAATTGCAATTACATTAACCAATGACTGAAACAACCAACCTCAAGTCTCTTTATTTCGATTATAAAGTATCAAGTCGGTTGACTGACCTTTAGCTTTCATATGAGGTTCATAAATGTCAACCAAAATACAAAAATGGACGTAGAACATCCATTTAAATACATTAATAATTCACGCACACAAAAACATGAATCGATCGAAAATAACTGGAACATTATACGCATACATTTCGCTTTACACGGCTTTTGTTGGTCATCAGTCAAGATATGCGTACACGATGATGAGTGATGTACACTTTAATCACAAGCCGTTGTTTGTAAATGATTCGAGTGACGTCACAACGGGCGCGTCATTAATCATCAATGAACGAGACCGCGTCGCGTCGCCAACGCAGTTCCCTGACATTATAAAAGCCAATAATTTTTACCGTAAACACGCCGAAAAAGGTTTTGATTTTCGTTTCAGCGTCAATGTATTTTCACTAATAATTAAGATGGTGGCATGACAATTACGTAAACATTGCGCTGTTTTTTTTAATCTTATGACCCTTAATCGTTGATGGACAGAAATCGTTAACACATATACACATAAGCCTATAGATATCATGAAAATACTAACAGATAATCGTTTGAAGCAATAACTAACACATACACATATAACACGTATGTATGTATGTAACATACATACGCACTCACGCCTGTAATCCCCGAAGCGGTAGGCAGAAGTGTAACCAGTACACCCACATTACGCCGAGCGTATCTCCGACCCGGGGATCGAATCCGAGACCTCAGCGTCAGCCTCAGTCGTAACGCATTATCACTGCGGCATCGAGGCAGGCAATAACTAACACACCCGTCCACAAAACTGTATTTGTTCATCTTGGTGAATTGCGCCAAAAATCCCATGAGAAAGCCCAGTAGTAAGGTATTCATACATACTCGTATTATATAGATAAGTGACGTTTATTGTATTAAAAAGCACAATTTAATTGGAAGTAACAAGAGTCTTTCAAGTTCCGGGCAA
Source organism: Mimas tiliae (assembly GCA_905332985.1). NCBI lineage: Eukaryota > Metazoa > Arthropoda > Insecta > Lepidoptera > Sphingidae > Mimas > Mimas tiliae. The sequence continues at coordinate 4,584,157 of HG995249.1, forward strand.
TGTTTATTACGCCATTGAAAGTGCTGAGCAATGGGCGGCGCACAAAGTTTCACCAACTTATGAATACAACAATTCCAACTTGAACACGCTTATTACTGGTGGAATGGGCGAGATGGAGCGGTACATTCAATATTCACGAGCAATGAACGATGCGATTTCCGTACCGCCTGGCCCACTCGGCCTGACCTCACTACCGAACTCCGACGTTTACTATAATATAATATTTATACAACAAATATACAATGTTTAGGCAGCCGAATTTGAGTAGAATTTTAAACCAATATTTACACCGCTACAAAAATCTGTGATATAATGTGAACATTGTTAAATCCCTCGTGGCTTTTAGTGAATAATAGCGTAATACTGGCGCGGCGTATTCGTAAAGTGTATTCATGAAATTTAAAATTCCATTCTGGAACGCAAATGGAACGTAAAAATCAAGTTTGGAGTCGGTACAAAGTAGGATAAGAGCTGGTTACTTAACATATTGAGTGACATTGGTGTACCAGAGCCGCCAAGTGGTAGCGTGAATTTGTATTTTGCAGGGTTGCATCTCGTTCAGACACAACAAATGGAAATTAGAGAGACGATACAACAATCTTTTCCAACGTTATGGTGTTTATACTTCTTCGCGGAAATGCCTACACCAGTCCAGCCCGCTTAGCATGATGCCATGAGATATATCGCGTGCGAGAGACAACTGGTTTGACACGTAACATGCACCTCACGGCATACATAGAGTGATAGAGATAGCCCGAGAAAACGAAACGATTTTTTTTGTCGTGGGATGAATACTGGGCCAGCTTATGTTGGCTTCGATAAACATGTAGAGATAGTACGGGAAAATATTCTCATAGCCATTGTTAAGCGCGTTGAAGAAAAACAAAGACATCCAATCACATACTTGTCAGTTATCGCAACTCATAAGGGACAATTTTAAAATAACAAACATAAAACTTTGCTTAATAATAAAACCTCACTTTTTGTCGGAGGTTAAACCCAGTGACCCTTTTGAAGGATTAAAAAAAAGTAATACGAAACACTTTGATATGTGTCTTCTCTTTAATATAAAATTCAGTAAGTAACATGCGTGTCGCGTTTAATGTTATAAATATCATATTAAGGCTCTTTAGAATACATGGAATAATAAATGTTGAGTGTCTAATAATTATAATACATTATTAATCGAGGTTAAGCTGTGACCCACACATGTGATAATCCCCAAAATGGAGTGTAATTTGGATATATATATTTTTTTTATTATTCAATGGTAATCCGTCCATTTGAAACATATTTGGAATACGTACGTTTATTTCGATTAAATAGTTGAATCTTTTTTTTATAGTACTAGGGGCGTTGCCCATGTTTTTCCACAAAACATAAAATAAAAAAAACTTAAAGTCCGACGAATATGAGACATATCTTACTTTCTTCCCCACATTATTCTGCATCGATTGGTATCAGTCTCGACCCCATACCCCAGCGGTTTCGGAGGAGATAGCGTGACAAGCTTTTGGCAGCGGCGGCGGCGCCAGTTACTTTTTTTTAGAATAGAGAGAAAGTATCAAATGATTTTGAGTGATCTCTACTGCCCATGAACATGCATGATAACAGAAGAATCATGCATGCGTTGCCGACCATAAGACCTTAAACAAGATAAGGAGAGCGATTTGAACCTCCCGAAATCTCAATTGCCGTACGAAATGCAAATGCGAACGGCGGTTTTCTGTGAGCTACTGTGATATTTCAGTACCTCTGTTTACTTGGTGATGCAGAATAAGTCAAAAATAAGTTTTTTTTATTGCATAGGCCGGCAAACGAGCAAGTGGGTCACCTGATGGTAAGTGATCTCCACCGCCCATGTACGCCCACAATACCAAAAGAGTCATGGGCGCGTTGCCGACCTTAAAGGAAAGGGATAATTAAGGGATTGGGAAGGGGAGGAGAATTTGGGCCTCCGGATATCTCACTCATCGTACGAATCGCAAGCTGCTACTTTACGTCGGTTTTCTGTGAGACAGTGGTAACGACCCGGACGAGCCGGCCCATTCATGCTGTAGACAAAATTGACTACAGCGTGGCTCTACCACTCGTACAATGGTGTTTTGAATTTCCATATTTTTGAAACAAACCGAGCCTTTGTAATTCAGAAATTTAGTCGAGTAATATCGAATTGCAAATAAAAGAGTTCTTTACTTAAGCGTCCCAGTGGAGAGTTATGATGATTCACTGAAACAGACCCCTCCCGAGACGATGAATTAAATCACACCACTAATTTACATTTTAACACTCGAGCGATTACTTGATAAAACGAGAGATTTCTACGTAGTTTTTATCACATAGTTATTTTTATAATGGTAATTAATGCCATTAACTTTTTTTTATTTTATTTTTTTTATAGTATAGGCCGGCAAACGAGCACGTGGGTCACCTGATGGTAAGCGATCTCCACCGCCCATGTACGCCCACAATACAAAATAATTATGGGCGCGTTGCCGACCTTAAAGGAAAGGGATAATAAGGGATTGGTAAGGGGAGGGGGATTTGGACCTCCGGATATCTCACTCACCGTACGAAACGCAGCAGCAAGCTCCTACTTTACGTCGGTTTTCTGTAAGACAGTGGTAACGACCCGGACGAGCCGGCCCATTCATGCTGAAAACTCTACAGGGTTGTGAGTTCTCTATAGAGTTAATGGCAATAATGGCTGTTTTACAACCTATTGAGTAAGATTTTACTTCCTTATAGATTGATTGGCACTTATAAAATGTTATAGTTGTCCACGGTGTGTTTTAGAACTTTCAGTTGTGACGTACGTTTCCCGACAGGCCATACTTCCTCGCGTAGAAATGTTTATCAAGAACGTCGATGTTATTAAACTCTGAGTTTTAATTATACTTTCTTCCCTCACGTAGTGTCCCTAATTACATCAGTTGGCTGGCTGGCTGGCGTCCGTATGTCACGTCTCATAAGGTAACCACTGAAAATCAGCGCTATGTTGTGGTATGTACCATTGCACAGCCAGTACGCTGAGTAGTCGCCTACTCGTCACAGCCACGACGCACTAATGCCAATATATAAATGAGCTGTCAATTGTTGACTAATAATTTTTTTATTTCTTTTATTTCTTACATAAGTTTTCTCCATTCATGCTGTAGACAAAACTCTATAGAGTGGCTTTAGTAATAATTTAATTAACTTAGAATTATATAATGGAAATACTACAGAATCCTAGTCTATAGTGAAAATTAGCGCAATCCGAGCCACGGACGGAGCGTGTCCTTGTACACCTCCAAAGTTTATTCTTATGGACTCATTTATTCGTAGGAACGATTCGGATTTAGATTGTTTATTGAAACTGGCTGCGTATCGATAGACCCATATAACGAAGAATAAAAAAAAATACTTAAATGAAATGTTTAACATCATACTTACTTGCTATAACCTTTATACACTGTGGCGTAGGAACCCTCGCCGAGCTGCTCCAGTTTTATGTAAGCTTCGGATTTACCGAACGGAGAATCACCCTGTTGACAAAAAAAAAAACAAAACGCTCATTTATCACCGCTTATATAGTGAACACTGAACACTGCACAACATTCGCTAATCCTTTAATTTATGACTACGCCCGGCTCTTATCAAAAATGCTCATTTTGAACGATAAATACCTACTGCTCTACGTGTGTAAGTATTGAAGGTGAATGAAGTCTGCTTTTGCATATAATACTACTTTTTTCTTTCTGCTTGGTGTTATCCCGGCTTAATACAGACTCTTCTAGTACCATAGATTTGACGGGTATTGATGCACCACATATAATGACACTAAATATAATATGTAGGGTAACCCGCCGTCTAACCCTTACAACCTGAACTGGAATTATCAACATTGCCTCCTCCGGATTTTATCGCGGTTTAATTTTATTTTAGTCCCGACGTTTCGAAAGCTTTTCAGCCTTCGTCACGGTCACGGGAGAGACTGTCTCTCGCGATAAAATCCGTATAAACTAGTTTTATTTCAATGTGTAATATTCGCGTAAACATAAGAAATCAGTATTGCCTCCTCCGTTATTCAGCAGTGTGTGGTTGATTTGCAAGTTGCTGGTACAAGTGAGGTTGGCTTTATACCTAAGATGGTGGTAGCCCACTTACACTACCACATCATATTTTTTAGTAAACGATTTGCGAGATAAGCAACCCAGGGCGAGGTCAGTCTATGGATGAGTGACCGTTTAGATGTTTCAACTGAGCCCTAGGTGCTTGGGAAGGTACGTAAAAAGTCAGCCCCAGCTGTCATCAACTGACTGACAGTCGTTAAGCAGCTTGAATACTTTGAGACTAGTTTGACCACTGGCCATTCGATATAAAATTTATAATTACAATAAACTCGCGCGTATTGATTAACGTACTTTGAGAATTAATAAAGGATAGATCTAACATAGCATCATCGATTAGGTTATACATTAATCTAGGTTTAATGCTACTGACTAGAGATCAGCAGTTCACGAACAACTCGACCACTGCACTAGCACAGTCGCAAACTACGCTAAAACCTCCACCAATTAAAGTTCACAATTTATTCTACGCTTAATCTGTAGCTAATGGAGATGGATCTAGGGTCGGTGCGAATGTTTCGACAAACTTTACCCATTTCTGTATACAACGAAACCTAAGTTGCGCGTGGGGTTGTTTATAACTATTAGTTTGTATTGTAAAATATCGCCACTTCGGCAGCGGCCTACATCGTTTTGCTTTCTTCCCATCACTAATATCACTTGCATTTTGTCGCTTAGCTAACAATACTGCGTAACTCAAAAATTGGCCATGTGATATTGTCGTTGGATAAATTGTTACGCGTATCCAATATATTTACACATAAATTTAATTTATCCATACAAAGCACGATATTCAAATAGTTCTGTCGCCTCGTAATTCATTGGTTACATCACACATGTTCGTAAAAAAATATTCAGTTTTATGTATCTCCTGAAAACTAAGCCAATTTAACTTGCGCGGTGTTGCTAGCTAAGCGACGATTTCTATCGTCTAAATATTTGAGTTGGCTAATGCGTTCTTCCAGTTTGTGTGCGGATGCATGCGGGCTCAGGATGCGCCAGCATCTCCCCACTCCCAAAGACGAGCGACAGTGTAAACAAATCAACCAAACTATTGCTTTACTAACTACACACTTTTCAGTTTATACTTCGACGTCTGCATTTACCTTTAATTTGTATATTTATAGTTATATCGCGTATATTTATCTTTAAACAGGGGTTCGTGAACGACGCTTACTTTAAAAGCTTATTTCGGCCGTGCCTGCGTCTTGTCAAATGTACGAATAATCCCGGGGAGCTTTTTAAAACGTCGACTATGAAAAAATAAAATATACCGTTTGTTTTAACAAATGGTTTTAGTCTGCCGAGCGACGAAGCCGAAGAATGGCAGTAAGAAAAGACAGTGACGTTCTGAGAATAATGACTGACTGGGACAAAAGTGAAGTTTGCTTGATTTTTCACCGTTTTCAAGTTTTATGGGGCGATTTTCTGTGTGATAAACGTGTGATTGGCCGCGACACGTACAAAATAGTAGCATGTTAATTTGCGACACGAAAAACATAAGACAGAATTCCGATGGAACTGTGAGAGCGTGACGCGCCGGCGTTTGTGACGCTCTCATATGTCGGAAGGCTGCCTATATTGATAGCACAATCTATCAATGTCATTGGAGATCCCCTTTAGTCCAATTTGTTACGTTGCAACACCTCGGACTAGCGCCGAAGACCACCAACCGTCATGCATCATTAATTATTCTTTACTCACAAATAAACATAAGTTAGAATACATATTCAGGCGAATGTACAGTTTATTTATAAACAGAACGAATATATCCTTTTAATAGTAAACATGCTAGTACTTCGCGCTCGTGCTCGTATTAATGTTGTTAAGCTGGAATTAGCTTCGGGCGTAATAAGCGCGCGACTTAAGTTTGTGAATTGTTCGAGTGAATATAGACTGGACGTTACTCATTTAATAAACTTTGTCGTATCTCGAATAACAAACACAGCTCGCAATTACACAAGGAGGCAAAGGTCAAAATATACAAGTGATATTTTCTTTTAGATATTTACTCTAGTACATAATTGTTTTTTTTGACGGCACATCTGACGGTAAGTAATCGCTGTCGCTCATAGACTTCAGCTATGGCAGGGGACACAGTCAAGCCGCTGCTTACCGTGGAGCACCGTGGTTACTGGTGACACAGTTTTACCTCCACAATTTAAATCCAGATCTACGATAAAAATTACCCACCCCAAAGGCACTAAACCGCTTGGTGCGTCGGTTGGAGTGGTCGTGTGGGCCGAGGAACGCCTCGGACTTGGGCCTCGGCGGCCGCTTCGGTCTCATCACCACCCGCGCCTCCTCCCGCGCACCTTCGTCGAGGAGTTTTGAGTCTGATGAGACGGACAGCTGTCTTCGTACGCGGTACTCGCCGTTGCCACCGCCGCTCCATTCTGGACAAGGAAAATTTATTTGTTAGACTAATACAGTGATGACATATAGCCGGCTATAAATAAATTAAAATATTTTTGTTTTAGGTAATACATATTCCAGAAAAGGAAAATTAACATGTTAATCCTTTTTCCATACAAACCAATGACGTGACGAGCCTGCTCATAATAGCAACACCACTCAGAAATTTGTTCTAATATGGTCATTATGTATATAAATATAAAATGATTATTTATAGCACAAAGCAGTGGTCGTAGGATCATCATCACCCATGTCTACTCACAATACCAGAGAAATTGAGGGTGTGTTGCCGACATTAAAGGAAAGTAACGAACATTGGAGAGGGGCCGATTTATTGGACGTTCGATAATTTTACTGACCACATGAAATGGGACAGTAAATTTTTCTAAACCGTCTATCTCGTTGGACTCTATCTATTGCTAAAATGTTCTCGACAATTTGTTTCCGCTATAACATAACTACATCGACGGTGTTTGGAACTACAAGGGCATTTCGATCCAGGTCCAAAACAAGTTTGAGACGAAAACCCCGAATTTCGCATCTTCCGCTTGAAATATAAATCTCTATCAAGTATGAAAATGCATAAACTGTACTGCAACGCAATGTACTTAACATGTATTTTCAGTTAACAAGAAACAACAACTGGGGTACAAAATAAAAATTCACACATTGTATTTACATTCAGGAGTTTTTAAAAAACATTCGTCGCGTGGTATTGAGAGCAAACTCATATTGAATATGTACCTATACAGTAAGCGAGAAGGGTAAATTGTGAAGTGTCCGTGAGGCGCGAACACACCTTCACGTATATTTTCTTTTCGATTATATTTTAGTATATTTTATATGGGGTCTTCAGTGCCCTGACAAAGTTAGTCGGTTAGTCTTGAGCGCTCAAATTCAGAAAAACACCTCTAATTCTCTATGATATATACTTTGTAAACTGTATGTACCTTTCATTCACTTCCGACTAGGTGATATAAGTTGATCGCAAGACAAACTCCCTAATAACTTATTTCCATTTACGTTCTACGTAAGGATTGCTCCGAAACAAAATTCATACATACGTACTCACGCCTGTATTCCCCGAAGGGGTAGGCAGAGGTGTAACTAGTACACCCACATTTCGCCGAGCGTATCTCCGTCCCACAATGTGATAGGGGGCGAGCCTATCGCCATACCGGGTATAAATTCCAGACTCCTGGATGATACTGAGCATTTCGTAATAGAAAAACTCAAGTCCACTTTACCCGACCCGGGGATCGAAACCGAGACCTCAGAGTTAGCTTAATCGTAACGCGTACGCATTACAACTACGCCACCGAGGCAGTCAAACAAAATTCTTTGATCAAAATATACTTACACCGTACAGAATCATTTCCCTATGTCTTTTATTAACGTTTGAATACAATAGACACATCGCTTTAAACATTTCTCTCAAAAGCCTTGTCAATCGACAACAGAAATTTGTAAATCACGGCATTTCACCCTCGGGGTACTTAGGAAGCAATTTAAATCGCAAAATAAAAAACCGCCGTTGAATCGACGTTGATTGAAAGAAGCCATTTTACTTGTCATGTCAATACGTAAAGGCATGTTTTGAGATACGCGACCGAGACAAGGAGGTCGCGGCGCATAACGTGATTCAGGATAGCGACATGTCGGCTATGTACGAAATTGAATGGAGACGGTCGCGTTCTCCTTTCTTGGTCGCATACTTCAAAACGTACTTTGCGTACATTGCATACAAAGCGGACGTGTCGTTGTCGTCGTACGTCGTGGTCTCTTGTCTCGGTCGCGTACCTCAAAACAGACCTTAAATCCGCCCCCTCTGGCGTGCCACTGAGTCCAACGCGTCAGCTGACATCGATCCGTTCCAACATTCGCTCATTAATACCTGTTAGATATTTTGCAAAGGAAATATCTTATTTAGCATAGGTGGCAAAGAGATGATATGGCAATTTATAAGTAACTAGCTATTGCTCGCGGCTCCGCCCGCGTGAATAGACTTTTCCGAAATAAAACGTAGCCTATAACCGTCTCCAGGGTCCCATTTACCTCTACATCAAAATTCATCAATATCGGTTCAGTGATTTGGGCGTGTAAGCGTAACAATCAAATAGATTTTTTTTCATAAAAAGTATCCTATGTTACTTCTTATACCTCCAAGAATATGTGTACAAAGTTTCATGATGATCGGTTAAGTAGTTTTCGCGTGAAAGCGTAACAAACAAACTTACATTCTCATTTATAATATTAGTATGATAGTATGATTAGCCGTGCTGATAACCGAACAATATACCCAAGGAATCGAGAATTGCGTCTTCTGAAGGAAGGAAGGGGGTGATTAAGGAAAAGGAGGTTATAAAACTCCAACAATAATATTTGCCTACGTTCGCAGATGGTAAGTGATCTCGACCGCCCACAATACCAGAAGAATCATGGACGCGTTGCCGATCCACACAGGAAAAGGATAATTAAAGGACTGGGAAAGTGTGAGGGATTTAGGCCTCGAGATAGGTAAATAATACCTATTAGACCCCAAAAATCCCTATTTGTATCGAAACTCCCGAGAAGACACAAAGCTACGAGTTTCTAATTATCATTGGTAACTCGTCAGTAATCTATCAATTTATATTGCACTGCAAAAAAAACTTTTATAGAAGAATTGTTATATCACGGGTCCCATCTGAGTAGATAGTGCTTTTATCTCAATGAGTAAAATTTGTATGTGCAAAGGATTTACAAAGACGACTCAATATATAATTCAATCAATCATATAATATTTAGTCGTAGACATCGAAATAAGATGACAAGAAATGTAACTCAAGCAAAAAAATTACCCCACCAAGACTCTGTGCAAATCTCTAGTTGACACTTGATACGTCTAATTTTTTGCGCGGTGTTGAACGTCGTATCTCGATCTAGAAATTTAATATTTAGACATTAGCTTTTATGAAACAAAGTTGATTTTGACTACCTCTTTGGCGCAGTTGTAATGCGAACGCGTTACGATTGAGGCTAACGCTGAGGTCTCGGGTTCGATCCCCGGGTCCGGTAAAATGGTATTGGGTTTTTCTATTACGAAATACTCAGTATCAGCCCGGAGTCTGGAATTTGTGCCCGGTATGGCGATAGGCTCGCCCCCTATCACATCGTGGGACGGAGATACGCTCGGCGAAACGTGGGTGTACTGGTTACACCTCTGCCTACCCCTTCGGGGATTTCAGGCGTAAGTGCGTATGTATATATTAATTTTTGTTGCGTGTGATTGATTACCTTTGCATGTGTAAGTGGTATCGGTAACGTTACGTATTATCGTACATATCAATATTTTCTTCCTTTTATCATTTACTAGGCTTTGCTCGTGGCTTTGCCCGCTCGGAGAAGTTTGCAGACATATTTGTGAAATGAAATCACCTCCTAGCATCGCTATTTTTGATGACTTGATTACAAAACATCGACTTTTTCGTTAAGTATATATAAATTCAATTCGAATTAAGTATACATTATAATTATGTACTATTAATTAATTTAATTTAACTAATTGTAAAGAGTAACTGAAAGTGAAAAATGCATCAAAATTTGCCGCGTAGTTTAGAAGAACTAAGCGGACAAACAGACGAGATTAGCGATTTTGTTTTATATTATTTAAGATTTGCGCGAATAACACACAAACACAAAACAGCATTTTCATTATAAATTCCTAAAATTGCAAGCGAAAAAAAAAACAGATCCGACACTAGCTACATCTACTTCTTTACTTTAATAACTCACCAAATAATACAACTCCAATAACACAACCGAAACCGAATCTAATAATACTTTTCTTTTTAACACTGCTGTAAGAAGCATTTCCTATTGTTACCCCAATGGGTAAATTAAACACAAATTACAATGATGATGTAAACGTAAATTTCGGGGCAACATGTATCTTGGGGTGATGTCTAAGTGGGTCATGGGTGAGGCACAGTGCCCTCGTAAAGGGACCGGGGGACCGCCCTACGAATGCCGTCATAATTTTATTGCCCAAATATTCCAGTTTTACCACTCAAATATTACGTTTTTAATTCCGTTCCAATTAAAATTCCTACACTATGTTTACAATTATGTTTATATATATATATCTTACTAATAAAATTAAAATATATAGTATTCGACTTCTAATAATAATTTAATAATGTAAGGGTTCATTTCACAATGTTCGAGTAAGATTTATCCACCATTTAACGTACAAGGCAGCTATTGATATATTTGAAAGTACTCAGTAGAATCTTTCTCTTTCTTTCTATGTTAGTGTAACTTTTGTATTTATTATCATGTTTTATTTGGTAAGTAGTATTTACTGAGAGATGATGAAACAGGCGCATAATATTTGATTACTGAAATCAATAAATAGTATAAAACAAGGCGCTGTCTGCGTCTGTCTGTCTGTTTGCCCACTTATTTCTCCTAAACTATGTGCGACAGCTCCGTGGCGCAGCGGGCGAGTAGTCGGCTGCGAAGCGAGAGGCCGTGGGTTCGATTCCCACACCGAGACAAATGTTTGTGTGAACCACAAATATTGGTCTCTGGTCTGGGTGTTGTGGGACCGCAAGTCCCTCGTAGTTCCTGATACCCACGACACAGGTTTACCTAGTGTGGGGTCAGAGCTATGTGTGTGACTGTTGGGTGTATTATTATTATTATTAATGGTTTTGGATGCCGTTTTCACTATCATTAAGAGAATTTATTGCTGAAGGTTTATATGTATATCACGCTATGGCCCATGGGAGCAGGGCAGTAACATACGTGCGGTGAAACCGCTAGCGGCACAAAGTAATAAATAAAGAAAACAAAATGTTAATATTTCATTTTCAGACTAATGCCCGAATATTTCATACAGTTTTGACAGTTAGGATAGATAGGCAATTAACATAATTAACTAGAGGCCGTGGGTTCGAATCCCGCATTGAGACAAATGATTGTGTGATCCACAAATGTTTGTTTCGAGTTTATTTGAGATTCGTTTCAGTATTCGGGCGTTATTTAATTAAATTCACAAAAAGAATAGTAGACTGTTACATATTTGAATCAATTAGTTATAATAATATGTATTTCATCTTGGGTATGATATAATTAATAAATACAACAATTGTAATGTATAATATAAACAGTTTAATGTTCGCTAATATTTGTTCAAAAACTCGTGATGTTATTCATGACAAACAGTTTAAACACCAAGTTTACATTACGATTTATCTCTTAGTCGTTTTTATTAACCGACGAAAAAGATAGAGGAGGTTTCCAATTTACGCATATATTTTTTTAGGCATAATTTTTAAGTGGTCCGATTATGATGACTTTTTTTTAATTCGAAAGTGTGATGAGTTCTTTTAGTCAAAGGTGGTCGTAATTAAATTTTAAGAAGAAATTGCAACCATCAAGGGGTGAAAATTTAAACTTTGTCATTTATGCACGTTAGTACTTGGTTCGTGACTATTTCACAAAAAAATTCAAAAGCTTAAAATAAAAATACCTGCATTTCAGAGTAAGTTCTGCATTTGAAAGTTTTATTTATTAAGAAACCATTTTCTCGACCGTAGTTCATTAGCTGATAAGCCGGATTGAAAATCAAAGTACCGTAGGTGCACAGAACAGAGCATAAAGTATAGAATATATAAACATGTATGAGGGCTCCAACAATAAAACTGGCTACCAACTTCCTGTCTGCCTGGTGATATCCCGGCTTAATGCTAGAGTCCGTCTTCCCATCATGATTTGGTATTATGTGGGGCGACCCGCCCTCTGACCAGTGATCCCCACAATCCGCAACGGGAACCAAGTTTCACCATTTCGTCCGTTAGCAGAATGTTCAACGTGAAGGTTGGCTTTAAACCTAAGATGTTAACCCAATAAAACTGGCTACTATGTGATAATATATGGATACTTGTTACACACAACGCGTACGCATTACAACTGCCTCGGTGGCGCAGTTGTAATGCGTACGCGTTACGACTGAGGCTGACGCCAAGGTCTCGGGTTCGATCCCCGGGTCGGGTAAATGTGATATTGGGTTTTTCTATTCCGAAAAGCTCAGTATCAGCCCGGAGTCTGGAATTTGTGCCCGGTGTGGCGATAGACTCGCCCCGTATCACATCATGGGACGGAGATACGCTTGTCGAAATGTGGATGTACTGGTCACACCTCTGCCTTTGGGGATTACAGATGTGAGTGCGTACGTGCGTACGTTGTTACACACAAAATGCCACCCCAGAACTACCGTAACCTGCACGTCACGACTCATATTGTGATGTATGTGTAATTCCAATGATTATATTTTACGAATATACGCTTTTAACAACCAATGCAGCTTAGGGATAAGTAATTACACGTAAAATTTGAAAAACCACAATAACGCGATTTATCGATTCCTAAAAATTTGGGGTAATTTCGTCCACGCCCGAAATGACATGTAATTTTCGTAATTAAAAGCGACTGCCTTCTCTGAGGTCCTGACAGGTGTTGTACATACATAATGACAATTAGGTTAATTACGAAGCTACGTTGTTTGGCCTGTTCATGAATCCATTAACATATTTAATGAAGCATTTCGATGTTGGGATAATGTTGGTTAACATTTTAAGATGGTTATGAATATCGTAGATATTTACATAAAAATGTATTTTTGAATTGAAAGGTATTGAAGTCCCATATCGATCTACTCTCTTTCCACTGTCAGCGTTACATCTGTACATCTACATCTGTTTTTAAATGAAATGCATTAATAGATGAATACGGTTCTGCTGAGCTACCTATCAAAATATGGTCCCAAGGAGGTAGTTAGTAAGTATAAGGGTCTTACGATCCGTAATGCATAGTTATATGCAGCGGCTAATGTATTGATTTTATGTGTGACAACCCTATGTGTGCTATCTTTAAACTGTCCTAAAGGTACATTTTAAGGTAAGCGACCGAGACAAGAGTCCGCGAAGCGTTATTGTTTTCAAACATATGCATACAAATGGACGAGTCGCTGTCGAGTCATTTGACTCCCATCGTACGTCGCGGACTCATGTCTGTTGCGCACCTCAAAATGTACACCCGAGATTTTTTTTATATCATAGGCCGGCAAACGAGCAAGTGGATCACCTGATGGTAAGTGATCTCCACCGCCCATGTACGCCCACCACCAAAAGAATTATGAGCGCTTTGCCGACCTTAAAGGAAAGGGATAATTAAGGGATTGGGAAGGGGAGGGGATTTGGGTCTGTGGATATCTCGCTCACCGTACGAAACGCAGCAGGAAGCTGCTACTTTGCGTCGGTTTTCTGTAAGACAGTGGTAACGATCCGGGCGAACTGGCCCATTCATGCTGTAGACAAAAGTGTGTACAACGTGGCTCTACCACTCAAATTCCTCCATTACTGTAAATTGTGACGAATAATTTAATGAACTTGTACTTTCCTCAGTGTTGTTTTGCCAGATAAAGCCCACGGAAACAGATTCACAGAACAAGTTAGTAACATGCAATATCAGTAATTGTGTTAATGTATGACAGGCGACGCGACCCAATTAGCAAACTTCTGAAATTATATTATGAATTCCAGAACAATACAGTCATGTATTCCGATATAATGACGCGCGAGTGCGGATAAACTTATGTATGACCTTTGCCTGAATTCAACGCTCTCATTGAAAGGGACTTTTGTTGTTTTTTTTTTCACAAAGTTGTTTACCGGTCATTAATTATGAAGAACAAAAGGTACGCTAAAAGCCACTTTTAATGGGGGCTGTAATGAATCCTTTTTAATGAAATATTTCAAAAAATTCACAAAGGTCTTGTAGAAATGAATGCGTAGTAAGTATCAACAAGTAGCTAAGTACTTGACAAAAAAAACAATATGTTGAGTATCTTCTGGTTGATAAAACACAAATATGTTGAAATTATATAACACTATTAGGGTTATGTATGTACCATATGGACAGTCATCATGATAAACAAATTGCAATACAAATAATACTAATATAAGGTTTTCTCTACGAATGAGAGGGGTTAGGCCTTAGTCTACGCGGGCATGCAGCGATAGTTCAGCGAGTAGTAGTACGGACTACAGCGATGATTTTTTTAATTGTTGTATTAGCTTGAGTAACGAAACATCAGGTCGCTCGCCTGACGGTAAACGCAACGCCTGCCCATAAACAGAAGCAACACCACACAGAACTTTGAATTACTAAGCACTGTATGGCATGGAACTGCGCTCGTCACCCCGAAACATAAGATGTTAAATCTCATAATGCCCAACAATTTCACCGGCTTCAATGTCCTTCAAACCGGAACACAAAAGTGCTTACTGCTGTTTGGCGGCAGAAATAGACAAAGCGGTGGTACCGATTAAGACGGCCTCTCGCATACGAGGGAATCTGCTATTTATAAAGCATGATAAAAATGTATATACATTAGTACACCTAACTATTTCGCTATTTAATTTGGAATGTTCGAAATTTGGCTATACATCAAAATATGACAAGTATGAATGAATTCATTAATTAATTCTAATTTAATCACTGGATGAACTAAATAATGCAGGCGATGCCATTTGTCATGATTAATTTGAGCGGCCGCGACACACGACTGCTTATTTCGGTTTTCGTATGAATAGCCTATTTGTGGTCGTATTGTACATTTTCGTTTGGATTTATGGTGCGTAATAAACAATTAAATTATCAATATTTGATCAACCAATTTTAATGCGAATATTCGATTGTCAATTTCATGGAATAGAGAGAATCGATGTGATATTGTATTTGTAGTCCCCAGTAGGCGTAACCAGTACACCCACATTTCGCCGAGCTTACTTCCTACTATATTTTAATATTATAAATAAAAAAATTGGACTTATGGATTTGGATGACATTTGGCACACAGGTAAACGATGACCTGGATTACGACATAGGCTACTTTTAATCCCGGAAGAAGACATTCACAGGTGCAAAGGAGTGAGCAAAAGCTAATATAAATCATTATCACGAGCTATATCAAATTGAAAACATACATATATACGCGCTCACGCCTGCAATCCCCGAAGGGGTAGGCAGAGGTGTAACCAGTACACCCACATTTCGCCGAGCGTATTTCCATCCCTTATGTGATAGGGGGCGAGCCTATCGGCATACCAGGCACAATTCCAGGCTCCGGGCTGATACTGAGCATTTCGTAATAGGAAAACCCCAATATCACTTTATCCAATCCGGGGATCGAACCCGACACCTTAGCGTCAGCCTCAGTCGTAACGCGTACGCATTACAACTGTGCCACCGAGGCAGTCAAATTGAAAATAGCAAACAGATTAGAAAATGATTCAAATCAATCACGGTTAATACAAATGTAGCATGTACCGTTTAATTACTAAGCAACCATTGCTAGGATCCCTTGGGAACGACAAGTATCAATCACCGAAATACGGCATAATTGGTGGCTGGCACAAATAATTCGCGTACATTGGAGAAATGTCTTGCCGAGAGTAAATTGGGAACTATTTAGTTAGCGCACATGTACGTCATACACTGATGTTAATTTAGGAATATTAATGTCGCATATTGTGTTACGTTAAGTAATTTTCAATCTCGATGAACAAGGTCACGATTTCTCTGCAAGGCTTTTGGAGATATTATTCTAAGCTGCTAATAACAATAATACTAGCCCTGTATTATACAGGTTCCACTGCTGGACATGAGTCTCCTCTACTGAAAAAAAGGAGTTAGGCCTTAGTCCATCATGCTGGCCTAGTGCGAGTTGGCAGACTTCACAGACCTTCGGAATTCGTATGAAGAACTTCTCAGGTATTGCAGGTTTCTTTACGATGTTGCCTTTACCGTTAAAGCAAGCAATAAATAACAGTTAATACACACGTAACTTAAAAGTCAAGTGGTGCTTGCTCTTGGGGTTAGTTTCGAAAGTCACAGGGACTTTGGTCTCGACAGTTCGTACCACTCCCCCGCTGAGCTATTGCTTTTTTTTAACTCACATATTATTATGTATGTGATTACCGCACAGAGTTAACTACTTAGTATATCGGGAAAAGTACCGATTTTGTTGTCTATTACCATGTTTTTTTTTTCCACTCGCAATGGGTTCGGCGCATCATGCTTTTTATCATATTATGTTACAGAAAGATTGTGCTTGTGTACCATCGGGCGAGTGACATGCTTGTTTCGTCATTCAGGCAAATAAATAAAAAAAAGTTCGTTCAGTCCTAAGTCGTCATCTCTCTGAACTCACAAGTAGACCTACTAGGAAACGGTTAACTGCACTTCGTTATCCGGTCACTCAGCATTTAGCACGGATATCATAAGAATAAAAGTTAACAAGCTAACTTGTTTAAATGCAAACGTAACCGGTAAGTGAGTAGAGTTTTGAACGATGTAGACAGTTTTGTCTACAGCACGAATGGAACTGCTCGACCGGGTCTCACAGAAAACCGGCGTAAAATAGCGGCGTGCTACTGGCGTTTGGTACGGTGATTGAGATATCCGGAGGCCCAGATCCCCCTCCCCTTCCCAATCCCTTTATGGTCACTTTCCGCTAAGGTCGGCACCGCTAAAATCATTCTGCTGACTTCGTAGGTGTACATGGATGTTAGAGATACTTTACCACCCACTTGCTCGTCTTCCGGCATTATCCAATATAAAAAACATTTTCCATGTTTTCATTATCACATCGAAATAATAATCTCAACATTTATCTCGGTAACAACGCGAGTAAAATTTACAAAAGTGTAACTTTAGAATCAACATTATGTATGAACGTGGGTAAAGTATACACATATAAGAAAAACACACAAAGCTTGTAGTCATTGGTAATCTTTGTTATCTTATAAAGAATTTTATTAGCATACGATATTAGTTTTAACAATGAAAAATACATTTATTACACACTGAAACGACCGCTTATTATATTTAATTACCTCTCGTGATAAAATTATTTAACAAATCGTTGGATAATAATAAGCTTAAATTTTATTTCTGTTATCACAATAATATACATTAACCTGAATAATAAACTGTGGTCGTTTTAATTAATGGATTTTATTTGATAATATAATAATATATCGATTCTTTATAATAAAAAATCGCCTTCTATTGAGAACTTATATGTGATTTTTTGTTTTATAAAAACACTACCTTTGCACGCGCCTCCGCCCGCGTGTCATTCCGGATTAGAATTAGATTGTTATGTTATTTATTTATGATTGTGTATTCATAAAAAAGTTTCAACCTTCCCCCTCCCGCTTTGCATAAAAAAAATCATACAAAGTGATTTCGTCATTGATCAGTGAGTTGAGTTGAGTCTAGAGTATAGATATATATCTAGAGTCTAGAGTATAGAGATATAGATTGAGTAGAGTAACACCCTGAACGAATTTAGTGTTTTCAAACAATGCAATCTTGTCAAATTGCTTAGCAGAAAACACTAGGTAAATAATTCCTTTTGAGACTGTTGTGTAATTCGCGATTGTTTCGAAAACGTAAGGTTTCACTTTCAGATTACACCTACTATTCTGGTCTAGAAGCTGATTTCTATAAAATTGTAATGTCGGATGTACTAAGTAAATATACAACTTAATGTATCTATTTCCCCGTATGACAAAATACTAAACCTATGTATTAACATTATGAATTAACCACTGCTTCGTCCCTTTTAGCCTTAATCAAATAATCAAAACTTGGTATAAAACAAAGTTGCTATCTGCGCCTGTCTGTCTGTTTGTCCGCTTATTTCTCCTAAATTATGCAACAGATTTAGATGCCATTTTCACTATCATTACATAATTTATTCCGGAAAGGGCTATATGTATATCACGCTATGACCCATGAGAGCGGGACAGCATCATGCCTGCGATGAAACCGCGCGGGACAGCTATATTGGAAAATACCCATAAATTACGAGGGATTTCTTGAAATTAGTAAATAAACTAAATATTTGAACTCAAATATCTAATCTAAACCTTTAAGTTAAAAAAAATGTTAAAAGTTTTTATACGATTGTAAATTTTAATAATCACATGAATATTTTAACAAGATTTCAACATTCATGGACTCCGGTTCAAACCACTTAAGTATATCGTTTTACGTTTGTTATCACTTGAAATAGCTTGTTTATATTTAAAACTAGAGGAGAGGATGAAATTCCAGATTCCACCCTCAGGGCAAGTTTAATCACATCAAAACATACAACTTCAGATAAACAATATTCAATACTCGTGTATATCTTAGAAAAACAGACGTTCAAAGTTACTAAACAATTTAATAACTCAATAAGACTGGGCGCTTCGATACTTAGTATACGAAAATATTATGTTGTTACTTTATTTATATAGAGCCTTATTCTTAAAACGTCTATGGATATTCAGAATGTTACATAATATTTTTTGAAGAAGGCTTTCTTGAAGCTAACAACTTATTTTTCCTTTGTTATAAAGAACTCAGTTCATAATAATAAATTACAATCAAGCCTATAAAAGTTATTACTTTATATGTCTCTAAAAAAAAAATACCGTTTATGTTTTTGTTTTATACACAACGGACGGCAAAAACCGGTAGAGGCCCTCAATTCCACGCGTATTTTTTTGTATGTATAACCAACCACACATAACTCCCCACAAAAAATAGAGATGGCATACACTTAGTATAGGAAACAGTGTTTGTGGACACACATGTTTAATTTCCTCCATACAAAAATAAATAATCACAATCAACTTTCGGAAATTGTGCTTGTACGTAAACAACAAATATTATTCCCAGATGGTGTACGAACGCATTACAAAACTAACAAACGAAGTGAAGAAGATTTTAAACATCGAACATCGAAAGCGTGCCTCGTACCACTTGATTGGATCGTAAACATTTACCGAAATGCGTTTATTTACACGTGTCAACCGGCGGGTGGTGCTGTCACGAGCCTCATCAGGGCAGCATCGTGCAGGGCTTCATAAATAATAAATAAATAAATACACCCAACAGTCACACACATAGTCCTGACCCCACACTAGGTGAACCTGTATCGTGGGTATCAGGAACTACGAGGGGCTTGCGGTCCCACAACACCCAGACCCGAAACAAATATTTGTGGATCACACAAACATTTGTCTCAGTGAGGGAATCGAACCCACGGCCTCTCGCTTCGCAGCCGGCTACTCGCCCGCTGCGCCACGGAGGCTGTCATAACTCATAATATTTATGTACGTCAAAAGTTGACGAGGATTTAAAAAACTAGCCCTTCAGTTTATTTATAACTTCACTTAATTCAGTTGGTGGCCCTGTCCCAGAACACAAAGTGTGTATAATTTTAAATAATTACTGGTACAACAAACAGACAAAATTCTCATTCAGCCTTAACATTATTGGATCTATCGTAGCAGTACACGAAAATTGAGAACGAATTTATGGATTTGTTTAAGACAGTATTTGAACATTCGTGACAGGGTTCGAAGTTTTACACTGGCACAACGTTGACTAAACAAACATTTTTACGTGTTACCATGTTGCATGATACAACTTAACGATCCTTTGATAGTTTATTTGAATCCATTTTTTATTCAATACTAATTTTTGCTCGTTGCTCCGGCCGCACCAACGGACTTTCCCGGGATAAAAAATTGCTAATATCCTAAACCAGGTCATGGTCTACCTGTGTGTGTTAAATTTCACCTAATTTTGCTGTTAAAGCGTGATTGACTAACAAACATCCAAATTCACAGACTGAGAAACATCCAATCTTTCACATTTATAATAGTAGTAGGATATTAATTGCCCAAATCTAATCTCACTTGCACGTAGTAAACGTGGTGGTCTGCTGATTAATGGACGAAGTGATGACGAAACTTGGTTCCCGTTGCGGATTGTGGGGGGTCAGACGGCGCGGGTGGTCGCACCACATATGTACTACCAAATCGTCGAATCACTTATTTTATGTCTTTTTAAGCATATAGAAATTACCTACTTGCACATTATTATAGTTTTCCTAGGCTTTAGCTTTCCTAAGCTTTCCTTGCTAGGTGGTAGGTCCCTCATATGCGCGAGGCCGTCTGGATAGGTAACACCGCTTTGTCGATTTCTGACGCCAAGCAGAAATGTGTAAGCACCGTTATGTTACGGTTTGAAAGACATTAAAAACAGTGAAGTTACTGTGCATCAAGAGAGTTAACATCTATGTCTCGGGATGACGATTGCAGTCCATTGTTATGGAATGCTTTGAAATTCAAAATTCTGTGGTATTGCTGGTTTATTGGCACGCGTGACGCTTACCATCAGGCGAGTGACCCGCTCGTCTCGTCATTCAAACTAATAAAAAAATGCATAACCATTACTCATAAAGTATTATAAATTGACAGCTTTGAGCAATAAATCAACTTACACGAATGAACCATAAAACAAATATAATTTTAGAAATATCGTTTGTTTACGCTAAAAATGTAAGTGCGCACACAGAAACACAGATGTTAGTACAGCTGTGATATGAATAGAACACGATATACTAAATTAATAATAATAATATTATACAATTACGTATGAATGAGCTTCGTATGTCCTACTTCAGCACAAAGGCCTCATTTTCATCCTTCCATTCATCCCTTTCGAGGATTTGTGTGGGTCATAGAAAACATAGGTACATTAAAAATAATGTTACATTTATTACTCTACTAGCTTTTGTCTTTTTGTGAAACATTACTGCTCTGCTCCCATGAATCATAGCGTGATATACATACTCATATATAAATCTTCCGAAAGAAATTGTCTAAATTATAGTGAAACAGCATCAAAATCCGTTGCGTAGTTTAGGAGGAATTTGCAGATAAACACAGACGCGGAAAGCGATTTTGTTTTATACCTGGTATAGATGCGTATCTATGACTATAAATAAATAGAAATAAATACACCCAACAGTGACACACATAGCCCCGACCCCACAGTAGGTTAACCTACCACGGGGTCGTTACCACTGTCTCACAGAAAACCGGCGTAAAGTAGTAGCTTGCTGCTGCGTTTCGTACGGTGAGTGAGATATCCGGAGGCCCAAACCCCTCCCCTTCCCAATCCCTTAATTATCCCTTTCCTTTTAGGTTGGCAACGCGCCCATAATTCTTTTAGTATTGTGGGTGTACAGTGCGGCGGAGATCACTTACCATCAGGTGACCCACTTGCTCGATTGCCGGCCTTTGCTATAAAAAAAAAACCTGTGTCTTGAGTATCAGGAACTACGAGGGACCACAACACCCAGACCCGAAACCGATATTTGTGGGTCACACAAACATTTGTATTTGTGCGGGAATCGAATCCGCGGCCTCACGTTTCACAGCCCGCTATTCGCCCGTACCGTCAAACGTAACAAACATATCGATTAAGTGACGAAATAGTAGTTAATTATCAAGTTCTCTACCTTGACCCACTTCCACAGTAACATAATGATAGAATATGAATGGAGTTAATTTATTCATATCAGTGGCAGAATACGAAACGGAATCGAGATCTCCGAAGACATTGAAATCAATTAAAAAGTTTCCAATATCAAGAGAGTCGGCGCCGTAACGGAGTTTCAAAAGCTTTTACTTGAAAGGAAATTCGCCAATCAAAGACATAACATCGTATTTTATAGTGGAACTAGAAACTGAATCGGAAGAAGTCGAGTACATGATTTGAAATGGAAATAAATTTTAAGTGTGTCGCGTTATAAAGTACTTATCGATTAATGTGGGATTTAATTAATCCTACTACTATTATAAATGTGAAAGTTTGGATGTTTGTGAGTTTGTGAATTTGGATTTTTGTTAGTTAATTATGCGTTAACAGGTGAACGGTTTTGGATGAAATTTAGCACACAGGTAGACCATGACCTGGATTTGGACATAAACCTGGAAAAGGCTATTACGTCGGCGGATCCGCACGCAAAAGCTAGCTAGTATGATTATAAGTTAACAACTTCTAATCCGAAAACCACTTGCTGATATCCGTTGACGAGTTTTCTATTTTCCCTCGTCATTAAATCTTAATCACATTTATATGGGATCACCTCCTCAGTAAATAAACCCTATCAAACGTTAATGAATCATAAACATCGGTCCACATTTGGCGAAGATATCGCGTTACCTACAGACGAACTGGGAAACTCCTTCTTTTCGAAGCCGGATAATAAAATAGAATTTTAGGACTTTTTTTATTTACTTGAATGATAAGACGAGCAGGTCGCTCGCTTGATGATAAGCCTCTAAACAGAAGCAATACCACATAGAACTTTGAATTTCAAAGAATTTAGAGTCCCTTGGCCGTTTATCTCAAGCGAAACAGCCTTTCGAACTGTGGAGGTAGAGTTTTGAAGGAATATAAACAATGTAGGTGAGGATTAATATTATGGATTTAATAAATATTTTGATTTTGACTACATGACATTGGACTGCGCTCGCTACCCAGAGACATAAGATGTTAAGTCTATAATAATACAATAAAATACAGAAGCAAAAAATCTCGCCGAATTTAGAACCCCCTCCTTTTATGAAGACGGTTAAAAATATAATTTTGAGTCGGTGCTATTGCAATTGAAGGATATCCATTTGAACAGATGAATTGAGTACCTCTTCCGATTATTTCGTCTATTTTAAAAACCAAAATGTATTCCTTACACTACTAAAAACAAACTTCCGATAAAGAAATAGCGAATACATTAAAAAGCTTTGTAAAAAAAAATAGCGTCGGTCAATGTGGCGACGTGAACACGCCAAAATATTTCTGTATATTTCCATACTTCCTAGTTTTTCCAACAAACGAAATAGAGCGGTTTTTAACGCGGCGTCACCGAATATAAAGCTACGGAAAAGTGCCATAAGATTAATGGTCAGATCAGAAGCGACAGTGGCATGCAGTAAAAGTGGCAGTTTATTCGTATAACACGCGAAGGGCGCGGCATATAAAAGCGGCTAATAAGCATACAAATGATGAAAGGTGTATTAACTTATAGCATTTTAACCAACCAATCTTTTAGACTGCCTCGGCCAGTTGTAAGGCGTTACGACTGGGGCTGAGATCTCGGGTTCGATCCCCGGGTCGGGTAAAAGTGTTATTGGGTTATTCTATTCGGAGTCTGGAATTGTGCCCATTATGGCGATTGGCTCGCCCCTTGTCACATCATGGGACGGAGATACGCTCGGCGAAATGTGGGTGTACTGATTACACTTCAGTCTACTCCTTCGGGCTTACAGACGTTAGTGCGTATGTATGTATATGTTATATATACGTTATACTGTAAAACATTTGTGTCTTAAGTATGCAGGATATATTGAATGAGTAGGTACTTAACAACAGACTATATAAAAAATAGCACGATAATTTCTTATTGCTTAATCTCGAAACTTGATATATTTGAGGCGCATTACCTACCGTAATGCGAGTCCTTGTCATTAGGTATGTTGCCATTAGGTTCGAGCCGGTCGAGGCACTCCTCTGAGTATCCATTGTAGGAGAGCTTCCCCCGACCGCCGCCGTTCTGTTGCCGTCCGCGGCACTCGCCATTGTCGCCGTCGGGCTCGTCTTTTGTTGCTGTAACAATATTGATGATATAAGGATACGTTTGTTTTATACAGACACAACTAACAAGGTGGTAGGTCCGTCGTTTGTGAGAGGCCGGCTGGGTTGGTACCACCGCTTTGTCTATTTCTACCGCCAAGCAACAGTGTGTAAGCACTGTTGTGTTCCAGTGTGAAGGACATTGAAGCCAGTGTAATTACTGGGCATTATGAGACTTAACACCTTATGTCTCGGGGTGACGAGCGCAGTCCAGTGTCATGCAGTGCTTTATTTAAAGTTCTGTGTGGCGTTGCTTCTGTTTATGGGCAAGCGTGTCGCTTACCATCAGGCGACGACCTGCACGTCTCGTCATTCAAGCTAATAAAAAAAAAAGACCCGGAAATATGAGTGTGAAATGATTTTTATTGTGTAATGCTGGTTTCCATACCACAGTTCACTGGCGCAGTCAGAGAGGTCAAAGGTAGGAACAACTAGTTATTACGCTCTGAAAGGAAAAATATCCTAACGTTATTCTGTTCGGAAAAGGCGGATACACAACTTGTGTATGGCACAAATTATATGCGCTGGAAAAGTAGCTATTCTAAGTTACAATATAACATATAGCTATTATACGCGGAAGATGACGTATTTTACCATACAACAATTTCAAATAAATAATAATAAATACACCCGACAGTCACACACATAGTCCTGACCCCAAACTAGGATGACCTGTAGGTATCGGGAAGTACGAGAGACTTTCGGTCCCATAAAACCCAGACCCGAAACAAATATTTGTGGATCACACAAACACTTGTCTCGACGTGGGAATCGAACCCACGGCATCTCGCTTCGCAGCTACTCGTCGACTACGCCACGGAAGTAGTATAAAAATTGACTTTTAATTTCGTTTAAAATTCGATTATTTCTACACTAAGAAATAATGTTAATGCATTATGTGGCGTTTCTGAACACAGATAATGCTTGTTACTGGTTTCATAAAATAATCTTCATTGTCTATTAGGAAATATCAAACTCTAAGAAATTACTTAATTACAAAATTAATTAATTGACGTCTCTGAGTACAACATTTAACATACCTAATTAAGTAATTCATTAAAAATGGTTCAATGAACGATAAACTATTTGACCTGGTAGTCATCGTGATGCCAGCAAAATAGAAAGGGAACACATAAGCGCATTGCCAAGTCGTTGTAGACACTGAATCTATTACGATGAGAAAATTATAGCAGCCGATAATGATGTACAATTTTCAACCACAAATTAATTAGTGCCCATATTATATAATAACTTGCAATAAATACTACATATTTTTAAAAGGGAATTTATGTAAAAAGTATTTTTTTAATTGTCATTTGTATTTTTGGATGATTTCAACTACTCGCTAAGTTCTTTTTTTTAAACACTATTCGATTGACTTCTCGACTACCTCTCATCTAGATCATTCTATTGAAAACAATCACACAAAACTTATTAACAGTAAAGGGATCCCTTAGCATAGTTTAATATCACTTAAGTTTGTTTAAAGACGAGATCATTAGGAGTTGACAAACGGGAGCGGTCTTCATTGAGGGAAACTTTGGGGTCCTCCATAGAGCAGATGAATTTAACAGCACTGTGAATAACAATAAGACATTGGAATAATATATCGCTCGTTAGTCGCAGGTGACCGGGACTTGGGACGAGGGTTTCCAAAAGATGGGATGTAGATAATAATGTACGTAATTAAAACCCGGATGCTATTAGTAAATGGCAAATATGGTTCTGATTTATTTAAATAATCTTTGAAGTGCAACCAGATTTTTACGAAACTTAATCACATTAAAGATAAATTCCATTACAATAAAAGAAAAGCATCATGTAATTTACAATGACAGATGAAATATACATGGTATATAAAAAAATACATGCAGGAAGTGAAAGGTCGACAACGAGTCCATGAGCAATGACCGCTGCCTATACCTTAAAGGCCACGGCGAGTTGTTATACATGTATTCATTTCAACGCGTCAATAAATAATACATACTATTTAACATATTTCAATTCACTTCCATTACTTGAAATAAGCTCCGCGAAATGTGGGTGTACTGGTTGCACCTCTGCCTACCCCTTCGGGGATTACAGGCGTAAGTGCGTGTGTTAGTATCTATAAGTATATTGTACCAGTATTGAACCAATACCAATATTACAACCACAATCAAATACAAAATTTTATTCTTTGATGCATAATGATTTCTTAGGTTTACGCGAATATTACACATTGAAATAAAACTAGTTTATAGTTTAAACGTCGGGACTAAAATAAAAATTAAACCGCGATAAAATCCGTATAAACTAGTTTTATTTCTTTGATGCAATTTCTAGGATGTTACTAGTTTTCATCATAACGGAAGCTTTGTATAGGAAGCCTTATTTTATTTTCCTTTATATGAAAAGAAAACATTTTGTTCTCTTACAAATTTCCTGTTCGTTCATAATCGACGTTAATATTATAATTACAATCATAACAATTATCCTCATCATAGTAATTACAGCATTTATTGTCAGTATAGTGATATTGGGTTTTTCTATTTCGAAATGCTCAGTATCAGCCCGGAGTCTGGAAATGTCCTGGTATGGCTATAGGCTCGCCCCCTATCACATCATGGGACGGAAATAAGCTTGGCAAAATGTGGGTGTACTGGTTACACCTCTGCCTACCCCTTCGGGGATTACATGCGTGAGTGCGTATATGTATGTTATTATCAGTAACTTACTGAATTTCACTGAAAATGAAAATATAATTGTCCAGTGTATTGTGGATGATGCTATGTACCTATGCATGAGTCGATGTTATTACTGATACTTACATAATTACCTTTTATTTTTGTACTGACTTGTCATAAGCGCTATTATAATTACCTATATGATCAATAAACGATTTAATTATTTCGTTTAATTTCATTTTTCGCCTTTACAAATATTAAAACCTTTCAACTAAAATGCAAGCATTATCGGCGGTAAACAGAAAATATAAATATACAGGACATATAAAAAGCTAGAATAATTAGGGATGTAACTAACACCTAAACGCTAAAATGGTGCAAGAGAACCGTTAAAATAATTTGCAAATGTTGAAAAACTCCTGCTATTACAGGAGAAACTTATAAACAACGCTGAACGTAGTTATTGCAATAACGTTACCTGTTATCTAATTGAAGTTTATGACGGTCCTGTAGGAACAACTAGTTATTACGCTCTGAAAGACAAAAATATCCTAACGTTATTCTGTCCGGATACGCAACTTGTGTATGGCACAAATTATATGCGCTGGAAAAGTAGCTATTCTAAGTTACAATATAACATAAGGCTATTATACGCCGACGATGTTTTAACCCATACAATAATTTCAAATAAATAATAATTAATACACCCAACAGTCACACACATAGTTCTCTCCCCAGAGGGGTTGATGTCAGGCAGGCGGCCGGTCGTAAAAACTACAAGCCAAATCTTTCTGTAACATGTCAAAAACATGTTGCGCCGACCCCTCTGCCAGTGGGATAAAATGGAAGAAGAAGAATAGTCATACACCCAGTCCTGACCCCACATTAGGTTAACCTGTATCGTGGGTATCAGAAACTACGAGGGACTTTCAATAATTTGTAGATCACACAAACATTTTTTCTCAGTGTGGGAATTGAACCCACAGCCTCACGATTCGCAGCCGGCTACTCGTCCAGTGCGCCATGGAGGCTGTAGATAGAAGGATTTAAAGGTTTACAAGTAACAAGTAATGTTTTAGATTAACAAAACCGAATCTGACCCAGATCAACAGCGAGCGTGTCAATATAATTTAATAATTCAACTAATTTGCATTCAACGACGACAGTAAAACGTCTCTATCACATTTTGGATACCCCTAGTCGCAAAACTGGGACGTTGTTAAAATATCGATACTTTTGGGTATTGAGTAGTATTATTATTGAGTAAAAAAGTCGATATTTATTTTTATAATCATTATATATATATATATATATAAGTATGTACACCCCCACTTATTACTTTCTTTTGCCACTATTCCATCCTATAAGGTTGTCTGGCAGAGATCGCTATTAGCGATGAGACCGCCTATTGTACCACACTTTTTATATTACTTTCCTTTGTATATATCCGTGCAAATGGTGTACAATAAAGAGTTAATAAATAAATAAATAATATATAAATAAATATTTTTTTAATACGTTCTATTTACAAGAATATTTTTATATGAGGAGGAGCATTGTGTTCATTAATATAATATTTCACAATTATTAGTTTCGTGTCTGGGTGTTGAGACCGTAAATCCCTCGTAAGTCGGTACTCACGATACACGTTAACCCAGTGTGTGGGGTCAGGACTATAGATATAACTGAAGGGTGTATTTTTTAACTTAAAATTGTACTTATTATCTCGTGTTCCTAGAATGAATACACACAATTTATTATTCGAAATAATTTAATGGCTTACAATAAAATTAAATTGTTCAACACCTATATGATGATTGATTATTTTGTACAGGTGAGTTAGGTACTACTCACGAGTAAACTATCGAAATATATCATCCAACACAGTGTCTCTAAATGTGACAAGGCTCCGAGGGAAACCAACTTAAATTGGCTGCAACCCTTGAACGCATTCGACGCAGTCAACGCCGCGCCGTCGACGCTCAGTGTACCGTTCAAATTAATAAATACCACTTGCTAATACGAATTTACGCCTATGTTATTTCAGCATGCAATCAGCCGGCACGAGAATTAAACCTGTCCGGTTGATTTAGCAAGTTGCGTCGGCAGTCTCGACGGTCCGACGGGTCCGTTGCCTTTTCAAATGCAACACAGCTCGTTGGTTATGTATAATATTTAAATTTTATTCCTTTCTGATGGGTTAGAATTGATGTTTGAGAAATAAACAACGATCATTTTAACATTACCGTTTCCTGAAATGAAATTGCATGTCGTGAAAATGTATAAAGTGGAATGTCTGTTGCTTTGAAATATTAAATGGTGATGTAATGTATTACACAAACTTAAGTAACCATTATCTTCCAAATCGGTTATGTTTATGCACGCGTGTACTACGCACGTTTGTAATGAGATAATTATCTCGCGACTTTTGGGTTTAGCTTTGATGTATAAAAATATAAGGAAGCAGCGATAGTTGAGCGGGGATTAGTACGGACTGTCGAGACGTAAGTTGCAGCTGCGAAATCAGCTTCAAGTGCATGCACCTCTGGCTTTTCTTTTTAATTATCGCCTGTTTTACTGACTCGGTGGCGCAGTTGTAATACGTACGCACCCGCACTACCCGTACGTACCCGCACTAGTCCAGTATGGTGGACTAAGACCTAACCCCTCTCTTATAGTAGAGGCCCGTGCTCAGTAGTGGGATGAGTATAATACAGGGTTAGTATTTTATAAAAATACAAAGCTCATTACTGGTAAATACTGCTCATTTCTTAACAATCTTGATACACTTGAATAATTTATTATTCACTTTGAATTACTCGGACAATTAAACGGAGTCTCCGTTACAAATTAGTAAATTAATTTTACGCTTCGTATAATTAATTATACATTCGCAACTGTTTAATGCATACCCAAAACGAGGAGTGACCATCTGGCGCTTAAGAAGTACGGTTGCTTTAGAGGAAATACAATTATTCATTACGCTGGCTACGTAATCATTTTAACAACAATGCAAAACAATGAAATGTTAAATTTAAATATAACTTGTCACCGCAACACAATTTCCTTGAAAAATGGCAAAAAGCTTTATCGCAAACGTTCTCCATTCACATGCATCAGCTTTGTCAAAGAGAAAACTCGTATTTTACGTAGACACAAAGCGACGCGACAACCGAGACCCTGAGGCGGTCAAGTTTAATTGAGACGCGGTTGTTCATCGTCTGCCGGCGCTTGTCACCGATGAAGTAATTTTCACACAAACTCTATTGCTATAAAACCACACATACCGCTGAACGTTGGGCTTGCAGATGTCATGTTCACACCACAGTTGAACGCAGAGTAATTCATAAGAGTGAGATTACTTTATTAAAACAGCGAGGCGAACGCTCACACGCGCGATAATTCCGGCAAACATCTCGTGTGCTCAATGTAAATATTTTAACAAAACAAAGGTTATTTAGTTTTTCCGGGTTGGATTATCGTGGGATTAGAATGGAGCTGGTGCACACGTGCGGTCGCGATAAACTTCCCCTTTATAGTGCAGTTAGAACAATGTGTTTAGTACACACGTTCGCGTGCCGATACTAAAGTTCCGTTGCATTATACATAGATGTGGTTAGATATGCCAACTTTTCCGCATTTCCCCATTATCTTTTGCCGTCAATGAAACACTTTATCAAAACATTAGATCCGTCTCGCTTTTCTTGCGTCAGCGAACAGTAAGAGCGTGATTTCTCATAACAAATTGCAGTTTCGTGAGGGGAACTAAATTAATGTGAAGTGATTGCCAATCTGCGACACTTTGAATTATCTAGGGGTCGCATTTGTGCGGACCGCCCTCTCATCGCGTCGGTGCAGAATTATCGTTCTCATCAAGACAGCTATCTTGCGTTAACTCGCAGTCGACGTCAGTGATAAAGCGTGGTTTCCCTCTCCGTTCCACCGACAAAACGACCGTTTCAACGCCGCATTATTGCCGCTCAAAATGCGGGGAAATTCCAGCGCATACGTAGAATAACGCTTCCTTTCTTTCGTAAAATCACGTCGTTGACAGAAATGAGAGTGTACTTCAAGTAGTTTTTGATCTATTATAGGCAACTACTAAAAACCATTTTGAGCATAATAAACTACTGCAATCATAAACTTAACTCAGTAACTATTCGACGCGTGGTGGCGATACGTAACTTACAATATTTTATCGGCTCGCAAAACAAAGGTGTAACGTAAAACCAAACATAACATTAGTGAACCTTTAATAAACACGAGTTTTGCCTATGAGTTGGTATTAAGCCTGTGCTAAGCTAGAACATATTTACTTAGTCGTTTCTAAACTTCTGCGCGTTGGTAACTACGATGTAAAGTTCACAGTTTAGACCTGTTTTATAAAACTAGGTTGCGGAGTAAATGTCTACTGCCTTAATGTAGACGTATAAACATATTATACAATTAGCTTTTGCTCGCGGCTCCACCCGCGTGAACTTTACCGGGATAAAAAGTAGTCTACGTCCTAATCCAGATCATGATCTGGGTTTGTGCCAAATTTCATTCAGAACCGTTCGGCTATTAAGGCGTGATTGACTAGCAAACATCCAAATTCACAAACTCACAAACATCCAAACTTTTACATTTATAATAGCAGTAGTAAAACACCACATAGGTCTAGTGGCATCGTACATAGGCTCAGAAACCAATGAGGTTCTGAGTCCAAACCTCAGATCGGGTCATCACAATTTGTGATTGATATTTCAATTCAAAAAGTCACACATTCTTTGCCCGAGGTATTGGAATATGTGCCCTATATAAAATACTAAATACTATTTCCGTTGGATCTGCCTACACCTATGGGAAACTGGCGTGAGTCTATGTATGTATGTCAATTTTCTCGCATATTATCACATCATGGGGTGGTGTTAAGCTCAGAGAACCTTCGGCACCTCAATCTACTCCTTCAGAGAGAGAAATAGTCATCAGTTTATGTATATAAATATGCAATAGAAATCTAGTGGATTAATCGTCATTTATACTATCTAGTCAATAATAAATGCAACATGAATGTGGAAGGAAATGAATGATTGCTATCGTAATTTGGAGAGGAAACAAAACTTCTGTGTTAATAATAAGGTTGCAAAGACTTATGAGATTAACGACTAAGAGTTATGAATTATGTCACTGAGGATAATGCATTTGATATTGATGATAGAGTCCTATTACGGAAATGAATAGCATGATGGACAACCTTACATATGATGCGGTTAAATATATAACATATATGAACGTAGGAGTATTATAGAATACTCCTACATAGATAGTATATAGATACTGCCTCGGTGGCGCAGTTGTAATGCGTACGCGTTATGACGCTGACGCTGAGGTCTCGGGTTCGATCCCCGGGTCAGGTAAAAGTGATATTGGGTTTTTATAGTACGAAATGCTCAGTATAACCCCGGAGTCTGGAACTGTGCCCGGTATGGCGATAGCCTTGCCCCCTATCACATCATGGGACGGAAATACGCTCGGCGAAATATTGGTGTACTGGTTATCTCTGCGTACCCTTTCGGGGATTACAGGCGTGAGTCCGTATGTAATATTCTATATTTGTGAAATATATACGTATTGAAATGTGTTTTATTATACATATCTTTAGAACAATAAGAACGGAATTACAAAGATCCTCGAGTCACGACGAAAATACGACGAGAAACGGGGCGGTTCGTCGAAATAAAATCATCCAAAATCCCCTAAAAAAACCACAAGAGAACGAAATTCTTATGAACTATTTCGTTAGTTTCGCACGGCCTTAATTTAGTTGTCTAATAATAGCAGTTATAGATTTATTTATAACATCACAACATCACAAAGACGCCAAATATAATAATACTAACGTAATGGTGACGTCAAGGAATGGTTTGTTGATGTCAAACATTGTAATATTAAAAACGCGTTTATAATTTACCGCATAGAACATTCATTTCAATGCAAACTTCATTTTTCGTTATCATAATTCAATGTAGTTTCATTAGCTTAACCAGTCAACACAAATGTAATCGCATAAATACAATAAAAAAACCATGGCATATGCGCCACACTCATCGAAATAAGATAACTAGAACGATAGCTCCCATATGACTCTGCCAAAAATACGGCTCCACGTACTTATGCAAAGGCAATCAACGTAACACTCATAACCGAAACAAAAATTAATGAACGTTCCAAATCAACTTTATTTCACAAAAGTTAATGTCTTAATATTACATTTCTAAATCGTGATACGACATTCTGCACCGCGCAAAAAATTAGAAGTATTAAGTGTCAACTAGCGATCATGAATATTTTTTTATGAATTGAAGAATAAACGAGCTGCACAGACTTTTATAGCCCCGCCTAGCTTTTGTTTTATGGATTTATAATAGGAAACCACGAAAATTAAGACACTTGGATAATGAAGACAAATTCGTACACAACAATCGATATACTATTAAAGTGACTTAACAAAACAATCTAAAGAAATACCTTCGCAAGGGTTGGAACGGGGGGGCGTATCAGTATTCATCAGTGACAGGATCAGCGAATTGTAAAACGTGAAAAGGGTTAGACACACGTCATAACGTCACACGTGAATGCACACGATCCACCGTCTCATCAAATATAATGACATTTCCGCACCATCAACGTTACTGCACGTACGATTTGACACAGCGTTATTTAAATTTTGATTGATACTCCGCCGGTAATTGCATCAAACTATGTATTCGACTCTCCATTCGCATTGACTGGGTCAGATTTGTGACGCAACGAGTCAACTGGATTGATAATTTTGCAAATTCCTTTGTCTGAACTTAGAACACATTTGCGAACGAGGTTTCGGATACTGATTGTGTATCGCAGCTCCATTTCCGTTGCGAGATTACGCAAAGTCCTGTGATGCCTGTGTCACAATTGACAAGGGTCCCACTCGCCACCCTTGCGGTCAGCACCGCTTTCAACACTGTCGGCTTATCGACAAATCAGTGATTTGATCGATTCCATCTATTCTCGGAGCTAGCAGATTTAACCGCAGCTTAAAACTCGCTCGTTTACATATCACTGGTTAGAGCAGATGTTTGCTTAGGTCGATTTTATGTGGGCGATATTTGTGTAAAAATAAATAATATACTCGTTCCGCAATGTCCTAGATTAAATTCCTAAAGAACGACTTTATTTCTGCGGACACCGTACATAAGCTTACATAACCCAATTTCACCTTAAATCAGGCAAAAAATAACTCTTATATCCCACGAAGTGTATATAACCGCGCTAAACCGAGAAGTGAGTCAATTTACATTGTATAATTGACTTTATTCGACAGCATAATTGGAGAGCGCTTAGACGTAATAAAAGCATTCAATAATCCCCCAGATGACGTTGTTTAGTCTTTACGGGTCAAGGCGCAAAATGCTAACGAAATTAGCGCCAGCTTTTACCCGCTTTGCGGCACGACAATTGGTCGACAAGAAAAGGCATACGGGCGACATTTTGCACCATATTTTCCTCGTCACTGACAAAATAGGTCACGCTGTAATCCAGACTAGACCTGTTTGCTTTATCTAGGGTGTAACGTCTCATTTACTCTATAAAATATAGCACTATATAAGCACCTACATTAATGAAATTGTAGCCTGTAATTTGGAACAAGTTCTAGAAACTTTCGTTATGGTACCTACTGCAGTGGGTAAATGTGTTATTTTTGAGTGCTTTTGTTTCTTTATACATTATGCTTTATGCTTAGAAAATTAATGGTATGTTAGTGTTACAAAGAACTTTTCTGCACATTATCAAGATCCGTGGCCTAGTAAAGGTATATTATGCGAATAAAACTTTAATTAGAATCATATTTATTATAATATATTTTCAATGATTTGCATATACCCAATACAAATACTCTACTTTGCTTTCTTCGATAACAAACCAAACAAGACGGGTCCAAAACAATATCTGAAACACATTCAGTCATACCATACAGGATAAAACATTGAAGGAGATGACCGAGCTGTCATAATAACATTACCATTCAATATGCAACAAGTTCTCTCCCTACTGCCCTTACATATGTAATAAGCGTTTGTTACTTTATCTTGAACATTGGAAATAAAAAAAACAACAAAACCGTAACATTCATTTCACCCTTCCCAATATCTTGTTGGCCCATCAAAAGGTACTCCCGCCTCAATTGGCAGGAAGCCCTAAAGAACCCTTCTAGTCGCGTACACTCGATAAGATTGGGCCCATTCAGCCTGTAAGCGCCGACAACAAACAACAATAATGTGATCAAGCAAATAATGCACGATAAAAACGTCATTTGGGGGAATACGAATAGCTAATATTTTCCTTTAAGAATGGAGTCAACGAATTAGTACACTGTGTATGGATTAAATCGATTGATTTATAACTTTTTTATTAGTGATGTGGGATAAAGTACTCTTGTTTGGAATTTTAAAACTATAGGAAGTCTACATTACTTGGAATAAAACTTCCGAATGACGCGGTACAGTAATAATGTCTACACTTCTCAATACTCAATAATCTTAAACAATCTTAACACTAAACAGTTAAATAGCTACATAACGACCTCACTAATACACATGCAAATAGTTTCCCTGTTATTCAATTACACCACAACGTATGCAAATGTCAAATTAGGCGTGACAAACGCCTAAACATGTGCACATAAGCCAATTTGATTTGCATACTCCCGTTTCAATAAAATTAGACAGTACATTTACCCCTTAAACATCCCTCGAGCAGCTTGCGGCTAATAGCCGAAACCATTACGTAATGTAGCCGACCTATTTTCAGGGAAGGACGAGAGAGCGACCAATGTCGCAAACGAAACGGTTACAAACGTCTCCTCGCTCCGCCGCATCGCTATAAACGACTTGCTGCGAGACCTTATCTAACCGAAGTAGGCATTCGGTTGTGAGAGCAAATTTACATGGAGTTCCCTGATTACCGTAACGAACTTTGACGCGAGTCCTTATAAGACGGGTGAGCATTTTAAACGAACAAAGGGATGTAAGGGCAACGTAATGAGATATCAGCTTCTATCAAAAAGGGTATACGGGCTTTTGGACTTTTCCCTAATTTGATATCACACTGAACAAGTATCGATATTCACGATAGACACTATACTTTTGATTTTAATATCTGCATGTATATTTAGGTCACCAGTGAATCTAGCGATTTCGGCGACATCGTGCAACTTTTAGCAATATAGGAAATGCATATATTTTCGTGTGCAAGAATAACTAAAAACATTCTGAGAATATCTCATCCATTCGTAACATACAGATAAATCATATTCAACATATGTGAAAATATACAACGTATTATAGAAAAAAGGTGTGGTAAAATATAAGCAATGTATAGTATACAATTATGACAAGATATTTACATTCGTGAGATAAGAAAAAAAAAACAACTTATTATAGTAAGTAGATCGAGGATAAAAGAATCTGTTAAAATCAATTTGTCAAAGTCGTTATTGTGCGTCTGCACTATCACATCCAAACAGTGCCTATTTAGATAAGATATGAAAGTATAGTAGGAACATTTATATATTTAGATAATAGATAATGTCACAGCATGGAAAAGACAATGTTATGGGATCGATGGGCTCGTATTCATGTCTAAAAATCAACATGGATCAAGCCAGCAGGCGGTTAATATCGATTCACTAAAAGGTCAAGTAAGGGTGTTTTCACGGGCAATGGGTTAATTAGAATACGGTACGAAAGGGGTCACAGGTTGTGAGGTCGAGGGAACGTTTCAAGAATGACGTCTTTTTTCTTATCAATTCATCCGACCCGCAATTAGCTTACTAATCATTTTGTGAGATGAGATCGAAGCGAAATGTGACGCGTTTGGTCTCCTATCTG
This sequence comes from Mimas tiliae, assembly GCA_905332985.1. Classification (NCBI taxonomy): domain Eukaryota; kingdom Metazoa; phylum Arthropoda; class Insecta; order Lepidoptera; family Sphingidae; genus Mimas; species Mimas tiliae. Next base: position 4,620,853 of record HG995249.1, read on the forward strand.
ACGTTGTCTCCTGGATTATACTTATTATGGTAGAAATAATCAGGGCATACGATCATTACGACGATTCTCTGATATTATCACAGATCACATGTAATATAACGGTGTCAGCGTCTACGTCTATTAGTTGCTTTTTACAATATCCATTAACTACGGAATTATCCTGTGCTTAAGTCGGAAATGACGCTGAATAATTAATCATTTTTCTAAAGGAATCATTTGTATTATCACAACTACATTAATAAAAAATGATCAAATTACATTTGTAATATCAAGTTATGTGTCTTCAAGGTGAACAGAGACATTTAATATAGTAAAATATACATCCGATACCGTATTGCGACAAAATGTGTTTCCATTTTTTTGGAGTATAATCAATAAAACCACGTAAACTTTATTGATTTCTTTAGTTACGGTACTATTTTTTGTTCGACTCCCACGTCTATAGAAGTTTTATGAATATCTTTGTTTTAAAATGGTTCAAACATCCTTGAAAAGTATTTCCCATAATACGATTTTTTTCATCATAAAGTTCCGTATACGATAAACTTTTGTAACGAAATACTGAAGTTTCCAGCACTCTACAGTTCTATAGAGGAAATCGATACTTTTAGCTAATGTCGTATTTGAATGATTGAAAAAGATTATTTTAAAACTTTAGCAACGACTGTCTCACATGATACCAATAAAACAATGAAAACTGTGCTCATTACTAGCATATTACGTCATTAAGCGTTGTATCCCACGCAACGATTCAATGTGACATGTGATCGCATCATTTAAATTTCATAGTCCCTAGGGATGGGGCCTGGCGTCGCTCGCCTGATGGTAAGCGCCACGCCCATAAACAGTGACATCACCACTCATAACTGCATATTAAAGTAGGTACTGCCTAGCACTGCACTGCGCTACATGTTTTGTTTTTATAAGCTTGAGTGACGAAACGAGCAGGTCGCCCGCCTGATGGTAAGCGTCACGCCTGCCCATAAACAGAACACCACACATAACTTTGAATTACAAAGCACTGCATGGTATTGCACTGCGCTCGTCACCCCGAGACATAAGATGTTGTCTCATATTCCCAGTATTTCCACTGTCTTCAATGCCCCTCAAACCGGACAGCAGTGCTTACATACTGTTGCTTGGCGGCAGAAGTAGACAAAGCGGTGGTACCAACCCAAACGGCCTCTCGCATATGAGGGAGCTGCCACCCTATCTATTGTTATGTAACTAAGCCCTTAAGTTGCCCGGGGTTCGAATTTGTGTCCGGTGTGACAATAAATCCGTCCCCTATCACATGACGGAAATAAACTCAGAGAACTGTGGGTGCACTAGTTGCACCTCTGACTACCCCTTCGGGTATACAGGCATGAGAGCTTATATCTTTATATATCACGATATATTAGTATGTACAACCCAACTCTACTATTTCTGTGGTTCTTATCTTTGTATCGCTAATATTATATCTAACATTCGCTCCAATGGGCCGGAAACTTATGGACAGTGTCGGACATAGTACAAATCTGAAGATATGTCGGTTTTATATATCAAGTTTTGTGATAAAATAGAAAATTTGTGCAGTTTTGGTAAAACCCACAACAACCAAAAAACACACCAATAAAGTATTAAATTGCTTCGCCCCACGGTATATATAAGGCTAGAAGAAGATTGGAGGAAAGTTCTCAATTCGATGCATGTATTTGTTTTTTTTTTGTATGTATAACCACGCACAACTCTCCCAAATGTAAACCGATTTGGATGATTATTTTTCCATCCGAAAGAGTACAATAGCTCAAAGTTGGTTCCATTTAAATTTCAAGAAGAAACTTCACCCCAAAGGGGATGAAATTGGAGACTTTGACGATTCTAACAGTAAAATATTAAAATGAAAACTCTCTAACAAAAATAAATCTATTGCCATTTAATGGTCAATCATTTGTAGAAAATACAGCCTTTAAAATAATTACTTTAAATTTTCGCTTTTTAGTTCATTTGAGTCGGATTTTTCGACTCACGTTATTAGCTAACGATAAAATATTGATAAAGCCAGATAAAGCAGAATACCAACAGATCGTAGCAACAGATATACAAAAAAATTAAGTCAATGTCAAAAAATACCCAATTATAAGCACGGTACACACTACCGACCCACGTAAATTGATGACACAGCAGAAAAAATATTAAATGACACGTCTTTAACAAATGGTGTCAACAAACTAATAAACTTTCTCGAGGAAGAGCCGGCCAAGAGTCAGGGACAGTCGTTAACCTGCCGCGAACAATCAGGCCAGACAATCGACTTGGTTATGGGAGAGAGGGGCGCATTATGTGCAAACATGTCTGCCGCTATGTCGTACCGTCGCGTTGTGTCGTGTGACTCATTAAAAATAAAACGCTACAGCACCCACATGGTATGTTATATGGTAATGTATGCATACCATATTAATAGAACTGCCATTGTTTACTAATATAAATGAATCAGCTGCACCCCGCGGCTTCCCTTATAATTTTATTCAGATATATAATATCAATGATTCAATCAAGAATCAGGCTCGCTCTTTATGTTCATGAGTTTTTAGTTTAATGAGTGGTAGAGCCACGCTATAGAAAGTTTTGTCTACAGCATGTATACCGGGCCGGCTCGACCGGGTCGTTACCAATCTCACAGAAAACCGACGTAAAGCAGCGGCATGCTGCCTCGACTCCTACGGTGAGTAAATTATCCGGAGGTGCAAATCTCCCTCCCCTTCCCAATCCTTTAATTATCGCTTTCCTTTAAGGTCGGCAACGGGCCTATGATTCTTCTGGTATTGTGGGTGTACATGGGCGGTGGAGATCATTTACTATTAGGTGACCCACTTGTTAGTATGTAGGCTGAATCTCATGTCTACGAGTCTAATAAAAAAAATCTATAAATGTCTATAAATTTCAATAAAATCCATGCAGTTGTCCAGTTATGCATAGATAGCAAACAGACATACGTACTCATTGTGACGTTTATATTATTAGTAGACATTGTTATCGTCACGTTTATGCATGGGTGTGGTTCTCTACCGTCCATCCAATCATCGCTGAATATATTGTGGCTCCTATTAACAATTGATTTTATAATTAAATGTTTTATAGCATAGGCCGGCAAACGAGCGTGAGTCTCCTGTGTGGTAAATAACACCCCCCCCCCCCCCCAATAACCTAACACGATACCAGAATAACCATGCGTTGTCGTACTTAAAGTAAAGAATTTAATTGGAAAGAAGAGCGGAATTTGGGGCTCCGAAAATCACACTCACCGTAGGCAATAGAAAGCTGCCACTTCAGGACAGTTTTTATTGTGAGACAGTGGTATTAACCCGGTCGAGCCGCCCTATTCACGTGACTGTACCACTTTCAGAATGGTCTATTTCAAAATGAAGCCAAGTGCCAGTAATAAAATTCGTCGCCCTCGCAAAGAATGCTAATAAAAATAATATCTCTCGTCGGTGACATTCAATTAGTTACTCGGCAAAAATATAGGAAACACGAGTTGGAAACAAAAACATTATAAAGAGTTCAACGAACTCGATAGAACGTATACTAATATCGACGCAGTAAAGTTAGAGCGACCATTCAAATGGCTATTCCTTGAATACGACAGTATAAATAGTGCAATAATTCAATAGCAATCGGAGTAACTTATGAAGCTAATAAATTTCACCGGCCCGCGGCGATCACACAGTAATTGAGTATTGTTATTGAAAAACCGATACGCTATCGAATCGTAGAAGCATCAAATAATAAATTATAAGGTTTAGTGTTAGAACTGTGTTTGTAGACTAGTTTGGTTTATAGTATGCGTTGAAAATTCGGTAGCGGTTAGACAAGTGTCACTATGAGAGATGAGGACGAAGTTATAGATACCACAAGACCGTGTAAGTGATCTATCACTGCGACACGGAATCTCCGCTTTTAGCTTATAAACATCTACATAGCTTTTAATATACGTAACAATAATATTTAACCACACATTTTATACGAGTTCATTATAAAATTTCAACGCGAATATGTAAATGTTCGACCCTCAATCGCCTACAATAAGTGTCCGTAACAATGACTAAAATGGCCGTAAATATATCCGCAATGTATAAGAAGTGAATGCAAGCTGCTTCACAATGAGTAACACCATTGACAAATATTATTGTTTGGCCACAGTGATGTCAGTGCAACGAACCTTGCCCTGCGCGCCACACATTACAAGGCGCTTACGTAATATACCGGCAGTTGAGCAACGGACAATTGAACCCATAGAGATGAAAGTCTGTCAAGTGGCCAAGATTCACTATTGTTGTAACATTAGGCACACAAGCACTAGTTGGCGTGTACCAATTGCCACAAATGGGTGACATCAAAACGGTTAATGGATTTAAAATAAGTAGGAAATTAACAGGCGGACCCTCGTGAAAATACAATAAAAAACATCAGACGCCATTATAAAATATTTGAATAGGTGGAAGACAATGGGCCGGGTCGACAAAAGGCGGTCCGTCCAGGCTCCACGCGGCTACGCGGTTGTGATGCGAGGAAACAATACCACGTTCCTGTGCGGTCGAGTGACTCAACACACCCGCATGTGATATAATAAGCAGAGAATAATGTGGCAGCCAAGTGGAAACGGCTTGCGCGTCTAAGTGCAGCGTGCGGCAAGGCAGTCTGCGTTGCTGCCCACCGCACCGCTTGCTTAGGAATGCGTGCCATGGACAGGGATATTGCAAGCGCACATGTGCCTTTTGTTACGAGCATTACCTTACTCGATATAAAGCTACTAACTAGATCTTGGGATGCTTGGACAATGTATTTTGGTCTGCAATGATAAAGTTGAACTAGTCTCGTTTCAGATGCTTTAAGCGCCTGTTTTGAAGTTAATTCAGAAGCGCCCATCCACTTACAATTAACAACTAATTTACTTTAAGCCTGTTACACAATGTTTGTGTGTGTAAACACACAAACTTTGTATTTAAATGTTATCCGCCAGATAACCTACCTAGGAAGTACGAATATGACACACGCCTGTCCGTGTGCACTGCCAGCGTGATAATTTTATTAAGATGTAAAGTTCACTTGGACATTGTGAAACAAGCGCTTTTTTATCTAAACTTGTAATGACTGATGAGTAATATTTTAAATAAACACGTTAATTTGATAATGACGAAATATATTATCGACAGTATAAAATATATTTGTTTCAAATTGCGTATTAATTGGATATACATATTTATCACAACAATATTGTTCATTCGAGCGATTAACATAAAAACATGACGCATATGCAATGTTAACAGTTTAAAATAAACATCAACATACGCAAGCGACAAAAGAACAGCAAACACATTTACTGATACAACGCTACCACAAAACGATGTCACAATAGACTATAAGGAAATAATATAAAGTAACAATACAAACAGAAGCAATCAGATACGAGATGCGGAACCAGTGAGGCGAAACTGTATCACGTTGTATAAACTTTTATTTAATCCGAGGGCACGGAGTTCGAGTCTGCGGGCACGTACGATGTAGGGCGCAGGGCAACTAGTATGAACAGCTATCAAGTATCAATGCGCCGCCACGGAACTGTGCTATCAATCAACGAACAGATAATAGACATTGAACCCCCATGACGGCAAACGGAAGTCAATCGTTAGCCCATAGTAAGTTAAAGTGTTTTTGAAAACTTCATCAGATTGCGGACAGGGCGAAAATTTCGGTAACTGGGGTGCGTCAAACCTTTTTGATATCAGAATAACATATTTATAAAGCTAAAAACATGTTTTCAGAAGGCAAATAATATGTACACGATGAGTTTTCCTAAAATGCACTTGCATTATAACATAAGATTACCTATATTGTTTTAACTATTATTGTAATATCGGTGTTAAGCCTGCCCGAAAACCTAAAAAAAAAATATAAAAAAAATTTGGTAGTCTGAAAAAACTACACCTAACTTGATAGTAACTTTATATCACTTAATTTAAAACTGACGATGAAGAACTGTAACGTAATAGCTGTGCCGACCTACAAGTAACTGTATACACAGTCTGATATGAAAACGTGACTGACGGGAATGAGTCATGGTGACGGGTTTTCGCCGTACATGCGATCGGTATCCGAGCTGGTACAACCCTATCCTTAAACTGGTTGTAGTAGTATAAATTGTATAAGAGACTTACAATTCGTCAAAAATAACTTGAACGGAGTGAAGTTAGTCACTTTATCAGCCTTTTACACTTCCCGTTACGCATTAGTCCTTGAAAAAAATAATCGCGACGCCCCGCCGCGGCGCTCCCAACTTCAGACCGCGAAGTTATACAAGGTTAGTCAGGAAAGGTGCACTAAGCCGAAAGTACATAAAAAATTCTAATTATTTTTTGTACATGCAACGGTTTTGTTTTAATACAATTAATAGTTTCAGAAATATGTCTGTCGCGCGACGCATGCGGTTACTTTGTATTTAGCCGCCAAGTCGTGAACCTGAAAATCCCGCGACAGGGTTATGCGTTGAAAAAAAACTATATTTGTTTTTATGAAATATACATGGTTGAAACCCTTATCAGCGATATTTTAAGTTGGCCATGGCTACACCCTTTCTGACTAACCTTGTATAGCGCATTTTGTAATAACTTTGGATATATTTTCGTCGCCCGTATGAAATGTGCTTACAATCGAGATCTCTACAATCAATTGAGTACATAATACAAAACGAGGCAAATACGCCGTATATGTAAACGCGATTTTACTTATAAATTCTTCAACCAAAAATCCAATCCTAACTCCAAAGGTCATCGTGTAAGTAAACAAAATCAATTTCACAAAACGTTACACGTCGTTTATCTCACAAATTAGTATTAATTACAGCATATCACCGGTGATTAATTAAAATTGTCTTACTCAGTCTGAAGGAGTGTATACACCGTACTGTAATATCGTAATCTACGATAAAAAAATCGTCAAGCTAAAATGACCGACCTTATCGAAAATATTATTTATATTAAACTGGGATAACGCCTTGCAGAAAGAAAGATAGATTTGAAGCGCCAAATAGTTAGAATTTTCATATAATAAGTTAGCGTTCTCGATTGGAATATTTATTCGTAAGCTGTTTGTGTTACTTCCTCAAAACTATGTGTGTGTATGTGTTGGGTGTAATTTATTTATCTAAATAGCAGGTTCATACAGTTTGATTTTAGTTAATCAACTGCTAAATTGCATGTGTTTTGATTTGACTTTCAATCAAATTAATCAACAAAAACCATACATATTTCGTTGACTCAAGTCAATTGATCAACTAAAATCGAACCGTGTGAACCCGCTATATTGAATACACCGTTCAATTTATCGTTAGGTCTTAGGTGTAACAGATTAAGAAAAGTAAAATCACTTTTATCCGAGAGATTTGAATCAAGATAATATGTAAGTATGGTTTTTGTCGATCAATTCGATTGAAAGTCCGTTCAGTTCAGTTGCACGACATATCGTATCGATACACAGTAAGATATAAGGCAGTCTCAATCTGGTGACAATGTTGCCATTTAAGGCGCAATCGAGTCTGCATGGCTAACGATGGTGATTCACAAATGGGAGGTCGTACCCACAGTACGACGATTTCCGTTAAGAATTATTACATACATACATACATACGCACTCACGCCTGTAATCCCCGAAGGGGTAGGCAGAGGTGTAGCCAGTACACCCACATTTCGCCGAGCGTATCTCCGTCCCTTATGTGATAGGGGGCGAACCTATCGCCATACCGGGCACAAATTCCAGACTCCGGGCTAATACTGAGCATTTCGTAATAGAAAAACCCAATACCACTTTACCCGACCTGGGGATCGAACCCGAGACCTCAGCGTTGGCCTCAATCGTAACGCGTACACATTACAACTGAGCCACCGAGGCAGTCATTATTTATCAGTCATAAGAATTATTATTATCGGTTTATTGTCTCAGAATGTTTTTGTTACAAATGCGACTCGCGTGAAATACACGCTGCATTAAGACGTTACGTTACAAATTGCTGTAAAATTACATCCTAAATGACAATGAATAACTGGATTGTTTTTCCGAACAATACAAGGAATAGACGTTCAAGAAAAAAGGCTATTATCTTTTTATGGGCGCCGGTCCTCTTACCACTGGGTAACCCATTTGCTCGTCCTGCGCTGTTGTGTATCTTACTAATCGTACTATAAATCATTTTGTATCTACATAAACTTTTGTTCTTGATACATAAGAGTTCTTTGTGGTTAACCAACGACGCGACGTATCGATTTAAATTGCTCTGTAACCAATATGATTCACAGACGTACGTGTCATTAGATCGTGTTTCGACTATAAAACGTGTAAATCGCATTATTTTTCAATAGATAAGACGAAAGCGATGTGTATGCGAAATGGCACGTATAATAAAATTGATACGAAAAGCAATCGCGTCCACGTTCGGTGGAATGTCAAGAAGCAATATTTATAGTTTTCATTGTTATTATTCCGTATATCCATTGTGATTATTTGCGTAAGATAATTTGTATCCATATTAAATCCAAGGATCGAGCTGCAATTTTCATAAAACCATAATTAAATTGAATTTCGCGAGCTAATTCTGACATTTGACCTTGAACACAGATCAAACATGGGTTGTCATGTTGTAATGCTTTGTCTATTTGTGCCGCCAAACAGTAGTGTATATGCACTGTCGTGGTGTTTAGGTTTGAAGGACATTGAAGCCAATGCAATTACTGGGCATCATTTAACTTAACATCTTATGGGTATTGTAATTCAAAGTTCTCTGTTGTATTGCTTCTGTTTCATTCATAAAAAAACTTAATAGAAGCCGTACGAAAAACATTTTGTATGAAAACTGGTCGTGTAAATTAACTCCCGACAAAAAAGGAGTGGCATAAGTTTGACTTCTTTGTACGTCTATAGCATCGTAGCACCTAAACGAAATTAACCGATTTTTATGTGTTTTTTTTACTACGTACACGGACGTTGACACTGCTGTGTGCATCATATTAAAGAGCACGTTGGCGCGTTGCCCAATAAGTTTCCCAAGATGTCAGCACGTCAACTAATAGGACATACGGCTTCTATTTAAATATTTTGTATGGGTTTCAAAAAAAATTAATTTCATTGAAAATTGTTATTATATTATTGTGGTATTTGATATACATAATACTGATAATTTATGAAGCGAGTCGCGCCAAAGAGGAAACAATGTAAATATAAATAAGTTAACTATAATAGTCACATATAATAGCCATTACCCATTAATTAACAAACGAAGCAATATCTTAATTTACTAATAAATCGTTCAAAACCACCTACTGAGTTATTTCAACCATCCTTGCTGATATGTTCATAAAACAATAATTTATTACCTATAGCTCGAAATCCGAGTGAATCCTAACTGATATTATAAACGCGAAAGTAAGTTTTTTTGTTCGTTTCTTACGCTTTCACTCCTAAATCGTTGAACCGATTTTGATGAACTTTGATACAGACATAGATGGGACCTTGGAGACGGTTACAAGCTACATTTTATTCCGGAAAAGGCTGTTCACTTGGACGGAGCCGCGAGCAAAAGCTAGTTACAAGTATATCACAAGTCGACCGCTGGTAAATCCAATATCCATTTTGACTCGTTTATTTTAATTTTATTATTAACAGGCATTTCCAGTTGGTAAATATCCTTACGACGGTCTATAGCGCACGAGCAATTGGTAATCCCGAAATACAATTTAATTGGGATAATTGAACATGCTGGATGCATGCATTGGGACTGCCTCGGTGACGCAGTAGTAATAATAATAATATTGGTTACACCTCTGCCTACCCCTTCGAATGGATTCCCCCCCTATTCGGACGAATGTGTTTTGTGAGAATGCACAAAAGACGACTAAACACGCAAACAAACAAATTTACAAATTACTAAAACAAAAGCGAAACATTTGCGAAAATTATTTTACGGTAACTCTTTTGTTAAATATGTTTTATTGTAAAGCAAGTATGAATAATTTGAAATGCCAAATAGTTTCGAAACACAATTAACTTTTGTAATAAATATCGCCCGCATAACTATTGAAAATAAACTAAATAATACTTCACAGCCCCTTTTCCGGGTTTTCTATTTACAATACGCTGTATTTGACCACTTTCCTGAAACTTAATATCATTCATAGGTATATTATAACATAAGCTCACGCCTATATCCCGGAGAGGTAGTCAGAGGTGCAACTAGTGCACCCACGTTTCGCCGAGATTATTTTCGTCTAGTGATGTGATAGGGGGGGATAGAATGAAATGCTGCTGATCCACGGGCGAAACTTGGTTCGTGTTGCGGGCGGGGTGAACCGGTGGGTCGCCTCACATAAAACATAAAATTGACTTCTGTAACACAGGTTTACACCTAGCTCAGAAGTCAGGGGACTTATTAATAGCAAAATTTGTGGAAAGAATTGTATTAAGTGGTATTATTTACTTGTAATAAGCAATAGTTGTATTAAAACAATAGTTGTATAGTTTTATTAAACAATAAACAAAATCGTGATGGAAAAGCGGACATCAGGATAGAATTGCAAAGTAGATTTTTCATTAGCCATATGACGCAAAACATTCTTATAAATACGCAAAGTGTAGTTACGCTGCAATGTGCACAACCAACTTTTTTGGATCCACCGGAAAAATTGCGCTTATAGCACTTACGACAAAAAAAACATGCTTCCCGAGGATTTCAAATCCTCGAGCTAAGCGATTGTTCAGGCCGAAGAGCCTTAAAGACACGAGTATCTACAGAACTAGTCAACGAGTACAATAGTGTAAAGGTACGATTTGGGGTCTCACGTCGCGTTCTTTTATCTCTGTCTTATACATTAAAACCTTTATGAGTATAACCACCGAATTTATAAAAATTACTATGAGGTCTCATAGTGCTCGCGAATGCACAGGGGCGATTTATGTATACGTGTTTGATCTGTTTTTGGCGCCAGATAATAACGTACTAGTCACGTTTACAGGTAATAATATCTATATTAAGCTAAGAGTTCACTTAAGTATTGAATGCGGGCGCAATATTCTTACGGTGCAGTAATTGAGGTCACACTTGATCAGCGTCATCGCAACATTGATGCGTCATTTATAATTCTTCGAAACATATAACTTACTTTCTAGTACTAACGTGTAAAAAATATTTATTTGTAATTCTCAAGATGAGTACACATCATTGCAAGTTTACTAAGTTATTGGGTCAATTTATACAACCAAATATATTGCATAAACTGAAACAAGAAAAATACACAGACTATTGACATTACTAAAAAATATTTTCCTGCCATAAAATGCTTATAAACTCATACTAATATTATAACTGCAAAAGTGTGTTTGTTTGTTTATCCTTCTTTCACACAGCAACCGATCGATTGATTTTATATAACAGAGTTTATCGTTTTGAGAGTGATAGCTGATTTTTATCTCGGAAATATGACGGGAAAGTGTTCCACGCGGCCGGAGTCGCACGCAAAATTTACGTTATAATCAATGTGATTCACACGGCTCAATACAATATACGATCGGTGGGAAAATGGAATGTTTACATATTCTATTTTGGTCGAAACATGTGCTATAAAAAAAAATCATTCTTTAAGAGTGATGAGAGATGTGCCAAAAACGCGCATCCTTGAACATTCTTCAAATTGAATGCGTAAATATAATCAAGATCAATGTTCGTCTTGAACTTCAAATCAACCTTCTTGCGATCAAATCAGCGAGCAATTTATAAGATCATATCGATAACTCGGTTTCAAAGCGTGACAAGTATGAAAAAAATATCAAAATAATAAAAAGGAAATGTGGCAATAAATCGTGTTCTGTATGTCCTGATTGAATATTTCCAGAAATATTTTTTTTCTTATTGGGTTTAAGGAACACAAAAAGAATATATTCAGCTTTATAGTCTTTCTTCATTGTATCAGGCGGTACTAATGATTCTCGAGTAAAAAAAAATTTGAACTGGGGCATCAATACGCATGTAGAACATTGAGTCATGTGTACAAACAAATTCGTACTTGAATAGTTACGAATGAATTGACTTCCTGTGGCTTCATAGTGTTCGCTCGATCGTGACTGTGTTGTGACTGATAAGGGTCGGGCGGGGCCAATCACCGCTACCACGGTTTCTAATCTATGAATCACGTCGATAAGAGTTACGTAACCTACATACTCATACGATTGCATCGCTGTAAACATTTACAAGTGCGAGTCCAACTCACAGTTCGTACAAGCAATGCATAATCTTCAAACTAACGCATGTGTAAAAGGCAAACGTGAATGAAGTCACGCGTGCTTCGCGGTGATTTCTCATTATTTTGATTAGATACGTTACTACATTTATCACTTCACTTATTACTAATTTTCATATAAGTACTCCAAATATTTTTCAAGGTAATGATAAAAAAATATTATCCATAATTCGATCAATAAGCTAATAGTTAATGTGTACAATCTATTGCATCAGTATAACAAACCTATAAATCTACCGAGAACACACAATTATTATAGAAGAATACCTTGATTATACAAGTCAATATTTTTACACAATACAGCGGTAAATCACATACAAGCAATATTTCAGCGAGGGACATAAAACTGTACACATCATTGATTCCGACCTTCAACGGTGTCTATACACGAGAGAAAAAGTAAACAAAAATCCGATGGAAGCACGAGTCATTTCACACGAAATAAAAGTATAATTAGAGGAACGTTAAGTGGTTAATGGTCGAGTTACGTTGTTACGACACGGCTTATTCGATTATTTTCCACTTTAGCGCTGTTGTGACCTGCTATTGCTAAACAATACTGACATCAGTTTGAAAATGTCAAAGTGGATCCGCTATAACCGGCTTGTTATGAAAGACGTTTAATAAGTAAACTTTACAAAGAGCGCACAAAGATATGGGAGAATTATAATCAATATTTGTTCAAAGTGCTATTGTTGTCTGATGTCATTCATACAAATGTATAGGTACTTACTTATTTTATATGTAAATAACATTAACATTAGTATTGAAGATACTTGTAAGTCAAAGCTAAATAAAGTAACATCGTAATTTTTATAACAAAAATAACTACATTCGCATTTTATAGCCTTGGTGACAACTGGCACGTATTGTTTTGAGTACTCACTAATACCTAACTGTTAACTATTAAGCTCACGCCTATATCTCCGATGGATTATGCAGAGGTGTAACCAGTACACCCACATTTCGCCGAGCTTATTTCTGCCCCATAATGTGATAGAGAGTAAGCTTATCGCCATACCGGTCACAATTCCAAACTCAGGGCTGATACTGAGAATTTCGTAATAGAAAAACCCAATATCACTTTTACCCGACGCGGGATCGAACCCGAGACATCAGCGCGGCAGTCGTATCGCGTAAGCATTACAACTGCGCGACCGGGTAGTACCAAGTAAGTATTAGGTATTTTACAAAATTAAATATTATGTTGGTTGTTACCAATTGAATATTATGATTGCTCAGAACCTTTCGCACATATTACGACCATTTGGGGATAACCCGAAATAATGAATATTCCCATACAGTCGCCTAACATAAAAATCCAGGAACATGAGCAACGAAACACCACGTTTTCCTTATTAATAAAACACCACACTTCCTATTCATGAATAATGCAAACAATTTCTCGATGAGGTAAATAAACTGGTATGTGCGGCAGTCAGCACATATATGTTGAAAACGCATAAGAATGCAGGTAACAGATGTTCGAAAACAGACATGTATCAATAACAATTTCCTCACACGGCGCAGTAAGCACGTGTTATTATAGTTTCCTGTTTACAAGCAATATAATAATACTTTAAAAATAGTTTAAATAATCACGTTAATTATCGACGAGTGATGGTTTTAAGTTGGCCAGCTTAATGATTTGCTCACTGATGCGATATTGTTTTGCTAATAGACGTTGCTTTTGAATAGAATAAGTACAATCAGAAAATCATTATGTCATCGTATTAAATATGTGATTGAAACATGGTAACGTCATAAATACACTCTAGAAGCTCCAGAAGTAATGTGTTACAAATGATAATAATAATAATAGCAAATAAAAGACGAGATAGCTCAGCGGGGAGTTGGTACGGACTGTCGAGGCGAAAATCGCAGGGTGCTCAGAGCATGCGTGTATGTATTCATTGTTAGTTATCGCTTGCTTTAACGGTGAAGGAAACACCGTGACGAAACTTGCATTCCTGAGAAGAGTTTCAAAAGTAAGTGAAGTCTGCCAGCCCGCATTAAGCCAGCACGGTGGCCTAAGACCCAACCCCTAAATCAATTGAGGAGGCCCGTGTACAGACAGCCACTACTATGTTATGTTTGTAATACAGGGATGGTATTATTTTATATATATCACAAACATCACCTCGTATATCTCACTTTTTTACTATATCCATTAAACGTCTATGGTTCGTCTAAACGCAGAAAGAATACGAAAATAACGAATTGGACATTGAAAGAAATCCTTGAGGATCGTTAAGTTGATGAAGTGTCTTACGGCGGACCGTTAAATAAATCTCCGTAACGATCATTAAAAACAAGCGCAGCATACTGTTGTAATAGGTTTACAGTAATGGACGGCGGACGTCTTAGATAAAGACTTGTTTTGTTTAAACCTCCAGCTTCGGGGCAAATGGCCCTTTAAGGAAAATAACTTCATTGATTGAAAAAGGGAAACCTTTGAGGAAACACGAATAAGGATTGAGTAACGTGTAAACATTATTACTGTCCGATCGGAATTAGTTACGAAAATAGACCAAATCCTTATTGGAAATGTATAAATAAAGATATTCTGAGAAATGGTTGGCGATTGAGATTTCAAGTTGCCCTCGGGCAGTTAGCGAAAATTAAGATGAATGCTTGTTGAAGGGAATGTATTGATTTTTGCTAACATATACACAGTATAAATTATATAAACACGTGTTTTGACAGAGGGTAACAAGTAACAACAAAAGAGAATATAGTTATTGAGGTACAATTTTCTACTTTCATATTCTATACAATGCCTCTGTGTAAGAGCAAAAGAAGTGAATGTGTCGTAATTTAATTCATAAAATATATTAGTTGTACAACTTCCAACAATTTCGAAGACCCTTTTTTATCCTGGCACGACAAAGAGACTGCACTGGAGCTTTAATTAATTACAAATTATGGCACGTAATATAATCATAAATAATCCTGATATCACAGTAGAATGTTCTGTATTCTGCACGTCAAAGCCACGACAAAAGACTTTGGACTCATAAAACTCTGGCTCGTAACTAATATTTACAGATCGCACAAACATTCATCGCGTCGAATGTAATGTGTTTTGACATCGATTGTAGCTAATTCTCCAATGGAGTACGAGTATCTATACAATGTAAGTTCTCGCAATGCTTTGTTGCAGATCTGATTAACATAATGCGTGAACGCGTGATATGACTGACCGACTGATGTAATGATCGGCCGCCTGCTTGACGTCAACCACTCAGGTGAGAAAATACCCAGACCACAATCACCCACTGCGCCACGAAGGCTACCAAGGAAGCTTATGTATTGTAATTGCTACCCATAACCCAACACATTAGGGAACTAATCATATCAAGGTGAAACGTGGGTGTTCTTAGCAAAACCATGACTAACTCAATTTACCCACTTCATATCTTATTATTCAGTAAATTCGATGTAGATACGATATTATACACATAATCTAATACAGAGGAGTAGCGTAGTTTCACAACAAGGCTTCCAACTACTTCCAAGTAAACATAGTCAAGTTTTATGTGTGTCTCGGCGCGGCGCGGCGCGGCGTGGCGCGGCGCGGCGTGGCGCGGCGCGGCATCGTATTACTGCTGCACAAGGAATATAAGACGTACTCAAGTGGATACGCGCGTGAGTTGGGCGTACAACAATGTTTGTGTGAAGCATGTAAGTAAAATCACCTGACTTAATGAAATATTTATATATTTTCTTATTGTCGCGTGTTTTTTTTTATTGCATAGGCCGGCAAACGAGCATGTGGGTCACCTGATGGTAAGTGATCTCCACCGCCCATGTACGCCCACATTACTAAAAGAATTATGGGTGCGTTGCTGACCTTAAAGGAAAGGGGTAATTAAGGGATTGGGAAGGGAGGGGGTTTGGGCCTCCGGATATCTCACTCACCGTACGAATCGCAGCAGCAAGCTGCTACTTTACGCCGGTTTTCTGTGAGACAGTGGTAAGGACCCGGACGAGCCGGCCCATTCGTGCTGTAGACACAAGTGTCTACAGCGTGGCTCTACCACTCAAAACTCACTCGTGTCGGTGTGAATTAACAGTTTACAATCTAGTATTAGTAATAGGCATTAGTTGGTAGTGGTCTACCAACATCTTAGGCCTAAACTCAACCTCACTTGCACGTGATACTCTTTGCTGATTAACGGACGAGGCAATAGCGAAACTTGATTCCCGTTGCGGGTTGTGGGAATCAGAGGCGGGTCGTCCCACATAATACCAACTACACCGTCACATCGACCAATCACAACATTCAAACACAAGTTATGATTGGTCGAAATGGGATTTGAACCCAAGACCTCAGGTTTGGACCTCTGGTTTCTAAGTATAAGTAGGCTGCCACTAGCGAAGCGATTTCTATCTCTTCACATGTAAATAACCGAGGCATCACGTCTAATTTGGCACAATTAGAACATACATCACGGGGCCGTGTGTAAATAAAGTTTAATAATGCAATTGTCATACAAACGTCACTGGAAACTAAAATTAGAATGCTAATTTAATTCGTTCCATTCAAACACACTTACACGATGCCAAATATAACTCTCAGATGATATGTTAAAAATAGCTAAGATTTGAGTTTATGATTAACATTTATATGTTGTAAATTGACACCGTTTATATAAATATCAGTTTGTACGTGAGATGTTAATTATATTGACAGTTGTAAAAATAAAATATAAACGTTACAATCCGAGTAGAAATCCCGCACCGCGGGTTCCGGACCCTCACCCTTATAATTCGATAATAACGCATATTCTGTGATAATTTCACCTGGCTACCTATTGCAGTACAAAGATAAAACCCTTTAAAGGTAGGATAGGGAGACTGATGTGCGCAAACGCCGTAGTGTTCCGTTACTGTGTGTTGTTGTACAAAAATATAATATGAACACACTGTGTACGTAAACAAATAGTGTGAACTTTCCGAAACAAACACGTAGTAAATAGTGGTATATATTTAAGTACAAATGTAAATAGAATAAGTATACAGGGAAAGCTTAAATTTATGAAAATAAGGCTCTCGTTTCAGTATAGCTGCGCGCTACATACGTGTAACTCGCCTCTGATTGGTTGAAAACTACGCCCTCTGATTGGTTAGTCCATCAAAGGACCTACTAAATTACCGAGGTTTTGTATAAATAAGATCATGGACATGGTCGGCAATATACCACCGAATAAAATCTAGTATCTAGTAGTAATCTACGAATGTATACAAGTCTAGCAAACAGACACGAGCACGGCTGACAAATTTCGGTGTGAATGTATTTGTCGGGGCCGGTGCGTTACGTGTACGTGTCTACAATCTGTAGATAAGAATGGCATATTACATTTTAAATTAAATGATTGTGTAAAATGAAACTGATAATGAATTATTGAAATAAAACTAGTTTATACGGATTTTATCGCGGTTTAATTTTTATTTTAGTCCCGACGTTTCGAAAGCTTTTCAGCCTTCGTGGTCACGGGAGAGACTGAGGTGTAGGTCGTCTCGAAAAGTTAATGTTACAATAGCTACCTTCATTTTAAAATTATACATTTATTTTTAATTATTTAAAAAGTTAGTTGACACTAGTCCGATCTACGCAGAAAGAGCTCACGGTATCTTGAGGTCTGGCAGTTGGTCTTTTGGGTTCCGATTTAATTAAATGTATAATTGGATCCCAGGCTTGTGCAAGCTTCCAACCATCTTCTCTATTGAAATTTGGGTGTTTCTTAATTTCAATAGCCTCGCGAATCATCCTAGGTAGGAATCGGTGTTCTTTGGCAAGGATTTGTGGTTTGTCAAATCTAAGGTAATGTTTGGAGCCTTGATCTGAATGTTCAGCAACTGCAGACTTCGTAGAGCGTCGGTGTTTAACATCAGCTATGTGTTCTTTTACGCGGGTCCCTATGCTTCTTTTAGTTTGTCCGATATAGGAGAGTCCACAGTCACAATCTATTTTATATACACCCTGTTCTTGTAGAGGTATGTGACACTTGACAGATGGTAAAAATTGACTAATCTTCTTGGGCGGCTTGAAATAAGTTTTAATAGAAGCACGCTTCAGTATATAGCCAATCTTGTCTGTGACACCTCTAACATATGGTAATACAACAGGGGCACGTTCAACTGTGGCTGGTTTCACTCGGTTTCTGTGACAGCGGCGTGGAATTTGGAGCTTATTGTCTCGCAGTACTCGCTTGACATGCTGTAGCTCAGTAGCCAGATGTTCCTCGTCACAGATTCCTTGTGCTCTCTGAAACAAGGATTTACCCACGGTAGCTAACTGTTTTGGATGGTTGTGAGATTCACCGTTCAAGTATTTATCAGTATGGGTCATTTTCCGATACACAGTATGGCTTAAAGACTGATCAGGATTACGGATAACCAAAACATCTAAGAAGGCTAGAGATTTATTATGTTCCAACTCCATAGTGAATTGAATTTTATTGTTAATGGAGTTGAGATGATCTAAAAATGCAGTTACTTTGTCAGATGGTAAAATTGTGAAAGTATCATCTACGTACCGTTTATAGAATCTTGGTGAGACAGGGGATGTGCTTAGGGCTGTCTCCTCGAAGTCTTCCATGAAAATATCGGCGACTACTGGAGATACGGGTGAGCCCATAGCCACTCCATTCACTTGTACATAGAATTGATTGTTCCACAACATATAGCCAGATGTGAGGCAATGTTCAAGTAATTCTGCATATGCTAAGGGCATGTTATTATCCTCTAACTTCTTAGAAACAATCTTGATGCAGTCTTGTAATGGTAAGCTCGTGAAAAGCGACTGGACATCAAAACTGACCATGGTTTCATTGTCAGTTAATTGTAGGTGTTTAATATCACTGACAAATTGGTAAGAATCCTTCACAGATGCTCTAGTGTTTCCTCTGAGTGGTGAAAGCACTTTTGCTACGTGCTGAGCCAATCTGTAGGTTGGTGTGTCGACCTGACTCACAATAGGTTGAACATTGCCTCACATCTGGCTATATGTTGTGGAACAATCAATTCTATGTACAAGTGAATGGAGTGGCTATGGGCTCACCCGTATCTCCAGTAGTCGCCGATATTTTCATGGAAGACTTCGAGGAGACAGCCCTAAGCACATCCCCTGTCTCACCAAGATTCTATAAACGGTACGTAGATGATACTTTCACAATTTTACCATCTGACAAAGTAACTGCATTTTTAGATCATCTCAACTCCATTAACAATAAAATTCAATTCACTATGGAGTTGGAACATAATAAATCTCTAGCCTTCTTAGATGTTTTGGTTATCCGTAATCCTGATCAGTCTTTAAGCCATACTGTGTATCGGAAAATGACCCATACTGATAAATACTTGAACGGTGAATCTCACCACCATCCAAAACAGTTAGCTACCGTGGGTAAATCCTTGTTTCAGAGAGCACAAGGAATCTGTGACGAGGAACATCTGGCTACTGAGCTACAGCATGTCAAGCGAGTACTGCGAGACAATAAGCTCCAAATTCCACGCCGCTGTCACAGAAACCGAGTGAAACCAGCCACAGTTGAACGTGCCCCTGTTGTATTACCATATGTTAGAGGTGTCACAGACAAGATTGGCTATATACTGAAGCGTGCTTCTATTAAAACTTATTTCAAGCCGCCCAAGAAGATTAGTCAATTTTTACCATCTGTCAAGTGTCACATACCTCTACAAGAACAGGGTGTATATAAAATAGATTGTGACTGTGGACTCTCCTATATCGGACAAACTAAAAGAAGCATAGGGACCCGCGTAAAAGAACACATAGCTGATGTTAAACACCGACGCTCTACGAAGTCTGCAGTTGCTGAACATTCAGATCAAGGCTCCAAACATTACCTTAGATTTGACAAACCACAAATCCTTGCCAAAGAACACCGATTCCTACCTAGGATGATTCGCTAGGCTATTGAAATTAAGAAACACCCAAATTTCAATAGAGAAGATGGTTGGAAGCTTGCACAAGCCTGGGATCCAATTATACATTTAATTAAATCGGAACCCAAAAGACCAACTGCCAGACCTCAAGATACCGTGAGCTCTTTCTGCGTAGATCGGACTAGTGTCAACTAACTTTTTAAATAATTAAAAATAAATGTATAATTTTAAAATGAAGGTAGCTATTGTAACATTAACTTTTCGAGACGACCTACACCTCAGTCTCTCCCGTGACCACGAAGGCTGAAAAGCTTTCGAAACGTCGGGACTAAAATAAAAATTAAACCGCGATAAAATCCGTATAAACTAGTTTTATTTCAATGTGTAATATTCGCGTAAACCTAAGAAATCACTATGATAATGAATTAATTTTGTTTAAGTTTACACAGATGACAACAGAATAACAGCATGTTTATAAAAAGCATCGATGTTTAATTAAATTTACTATAAGACGTAAAACATAACTCTATTAATCGTTATTATTCATAATATTTACATTAAATGCGTTATTTCACCGTGTGCGGTGTGTCAATGCGTTGCAGAATTCATTCGGAGTGAATCACTCCCGGCTGGTGTTATAAATGTTGTGGGAACGTTTACAAATTCTTACCGTACATTCATTGAAATAAGATAACTAGAACGATAACTCTCGATGAATCTGCCACAAAGTACGGCTCCACTTACACATCCAAAGGGAAAATCACACGTAATACTCATATACGCAAAATAAATTAATGCACGTTCAAAATCTACTTTATGTCATAAAAGTTAATGTCTAAATATTACATTTCTAAATCGAGATACGTCGTTCTGCACTGGGAAAAAAATAGACGTATCAAGTGTCAACTAAAGATTATTATGCACAGACTTTTATAGCCCCGCCCCCTTGTACAGAGTTTTGGTAGAGTAATTTTTTTGTTGCAAGCTACGGTTTTTAATAACATAATGGGAATAACCCGGTCGAGTCCGCCCATTCATGATGCAGACAAAACTGTCTACAGTATCGCTCTACCACTCAAATCTAAATTCCAATTCCAGGTAACCATTATATCGCATACGAAGGACCTACCCCCTAGTTCTGACACTAGATCAGTATCTAGTCGCATGATATATAAACGAAAACGATGTACGGGAGATAGGAACGTTCTCGGAATATTTACGAACTAATATTTTAGCACAATGCATATTGTGATAACCGTCTACTGACCCGTTGAGACAGTACATGAGAATAATATGTATGTAAACCTATTGTATTATAGTAGTTTTGTCCCCTAAAGATTTTCTACACTGATTTTCTACAATATACAACGTGTTACAGAAGGGTGTCAAACTAAAGCAACGATACGATAGTATACCATATAAGTATTTCATCCCACGTCGTACCGTATACCGAATACCCAATGATAAAAAACAGTGGAGCTAGTTGCCTGCTCCATTCATGACCTGTCTGCATCATATGTTTACATGTAAAAACTAAAAGATTCGTGATATTTATTATCTTGTAGAGAATTTTTATTTATGATGTATGACGATTTGAATGAAGGGCCTATGAAATAAATCAATTTTTGATTTAGATTTTTACCAAATCCAATTGTATTGCTAGGGCATGAATAAAACCTTTTCTTTTTGATCGAATGAGTAACATGTCGATATTCGACTTGGAACTAAATGTTAAACAGCTAATATAAATGAAACCATTACTAGACGGACAGGGGTAATGGGTAAGGGGTAATTTATAGTGATGTGATGAATCTTGATAGACGTGTGATTATAATTTGCGTGAAATTTTAGTATGTCTAGATTTTGATAAGAACCGGTATAAACACTCATTGTCAGGTGTATGTAATGGCCCTTAAATATGACCACACCTTTCTGTAACACGTCGTATATCTTCCAATATTACGTGACGCGCGAAATGAATACTCGAACGAATCATCAATACCAGCGCAAAAATGTCGAAGTTGTATTTCATCCCGATGCAATGGAGTGGATTTTTACTTATTTAAAATGCTACCCTGGGAGTAAATCCTATCGAATACAAAAATGATGATGCATGATGGGCATGTGAACATATATAAAAAATACATAGACGACGTGAGAACCTACTCCGTTTTCACATTCTAAGTTAAACTCGTCCGCACAATGGCCTATTTGTATCGCAACGTGGTTACTTGTGCAGCAGCCAATTCTATGTACCGGCACATGTGTGTACATAAAGTATAGAAACATATACGCGGTGTAAATCGTGTGACATGTATCGCAACTTGTGCCCTAGAACGGATGAACGATGAGTCTTACGAAGTTTTATCTATTAAACATACGAGTACTGACCACGTTTAACACCCACATACTAATTCTATAATTTAGCGCCTAACGTTTGTAGATCTTTATGTTCAAAAATTATCTTCATTAATATTATTTAATTTTATAGTTGGCTGTGGAAATATATCAGTATCCATTTGGCACACAAAGTTTGTTAAACAAACACGTCAGTTTATCACGGTTATAAAATGAAAATAACAATGTGAACTGTAAAACAAAAAATAGAAATATCATGAGAACGAAATTAAAAT
Source organism: Mimas tiliae (assembly GCA_905332985.1). NCBI lineage: Eukaryota > Metazoa > Arthropoda > Insecta > Lepidoptera > Sphingidae > Mimas > Mimas tiliae. The sequence continues at coordinate 4,643,720 of HG995249.1, forward strand.
TAATAAAAGGATTAACTTAAAGGAATTTTAGAATGTTTTGTGCGAAGTGAAAGTAACGTAAACCCCTATTGAGAATATCTATCTAAATTGTCCAATTAGTCAGTCGGCGTGATCAACTCATGTGTTAGACTTGCGATTGTCGCGCCACGAGAGTCGTCAGTAGTGTTACAAACTAACGCATGGCGTCACCGGCTGTGAAGTTGAAATTTAGTTTAGTGTTAACACGTCACTCACGCATCACGCAATCATCGGAAGTCTGCCTTTAGGATTACTTAAATAAACAATACTCACTCAATCTACCGAAGCTAAGGGACAGGCGCTTTCGAAGTTTTTGCATTTTGCTCATTGCGCCTCCCCTTTTTTCTCTCATTGTCACACCTGCGAACAAAAAAGTAAACAAAATTAAATTAACAGTCACAAATAATTTTCTGGTACACAAAAAGGAAAATTGCGTAATAAATTTTTATTATATTTAATTTTGTCGAGCCTCAAAAGTGAGACGTGTTTTATTTAAATTATCTGTCTAATGTTTCAGGCTTCACGCCCTCTAGAGGCTCATAGAAACATACCACACCCTGTGTGTGGCTTTCATGATAATAAATAAACATCTATGTATACCAAAAAAAGGCAAAGCCTTGACTGACTCATCATCGCTTAACCCAAAACTTTGAGGATAGAAAATGGAATATCCGTCGGTCCGTCAAGAGTCCATCGAGCGTCTAATTGTACAAGGTTCTGTGGAAGAGAAGCGTTCCTGTGGCCGATCTCAGATCACATTAAAGCTACCACACAAAGTTCCATTGTGGAATGCTCGCGCGACGCAACCAACCGAAGTCGGTGGAGACGTATCGGAAAGACTTCTGTACCGAAAGACTAACTAATAACTATCGATAAACTAACATCGGTCATCATAAACCACGAGCACTCTGTAGAGAGTGTACGAATGAAGAAGTAGAAAACTTCATTTTATATCTTAGGTAACTAAAAGGAATTTGGCAAAATTCAACACCTAATGTTAGAAAAATTGTATATAACACGTGCAAAGCCGCAAGCGAAAAGCTGTTTATTATATAAAAGGCAAAGTCCTGACCCAACCCAAACCGCAAAGGGTAGAATTTCGAAATTTTGGGAGGGTATTGGTTTTATATTATGGACATCGCTTTAGAAGACATTTTTTGAAATCCCTACCAAGGGAAGAAAGCGGTTTCCAAAGTGTGTACGGGAAATAATATTTTCGCGAAACTGCGAGCAGAAGGCAACGTTATGAAGACCGAAAAAAAATAATTAAAAATAGTATTTTTCGCGCGGATAAAAATAAAATCAAATGTGAACGACCGGATGAAAGATCTACGGCACGATGGTGTCACGATATCTCAATTACAGATCTTGCTAATTGTAATCAACTGAAGTGTCTATAAATAACATAGTCCGATACCAGAATTCTTTGATAATTTATATTAATTAAGGTAATGGGTGTTGATAACTGCGAGTAAAACAATTATAATGTCGGAGCATCAATCTTTTTAGTGAATAATTAGATAAAGCCAAGATTATAAAGATTTGTAAAGGTTTATCTACTTGTTACAATGACTATTCTTATAGTAATACGGCAAAGTGACTTTACCGGAATACATAGCACAACGTCTTCTAATGAAAATATCCATCAATGAGATACTGACATAAACAAAACCAGACCAATAGCCCAAATAATATACATACAAATTTCTTTGTGCAACAAAACGCTGGCATCGTAAAACCACAGATGTCGTCCAGTGAAAGAAAATTAGCTCCATATTATTTTAAATAATTACAGTCTTACTACAAAACGTGGTCTAACTTTACACTAGGTTTATATCAACAAATTACTACAGGTTACCATAACAACCAGTAGATACAACCAGAATAAAGTTAGACTACGTTTTATAGTAAGGCCTGTATTTTACCACACACCAGCATCGCTTGCCCATGAATTATTATCTAGGAACATGTAATATAACAGATATTAATACAGATAATAGCAACCGTTGCGAATAGTAGTCAATTACACAAGTTACATGTTTCGGTCACGCTACTAGTATATCGGCTATTCCATAAATAAGCAACCAATGGACGCCACTTCACCATGGCTTCGAGCTTAGTTTAACAGGTGATCGCGTGCGCGAGCAAATTCCACGTTCTAATTAATTTAAGTACGTCGAAAGTTTTCTCTAAGGTGCCGTACTAAACGACGCGACGGCGGAAGTAATTACACGTTCATAAAAATAACGGTGTTATTGCATTCATAAGATAAATTTATTGCAATTTCCGATAATTACCGACGTTCGCGTGTTGCGATGTTGAGCTGACAAAAAAAAATAATTATCGCGAATGGCTATCAAAAATAATCAATGTTGTTTATGGCGACAGTGTAACGCAGGTGTTTTATCGATCTTTAGTATGATAGTATAGGTATTAAAAAAAAAAAAAAAAAAAAACTTTTCAAATGTGACGTACGTATTTGTTGTGTAGTATTTTGGTAATACTGTGTACATTCAACATGCATGAACACACTAATTTTTATTCAGGAAATAAACTATGCAAGTGGTCGTCACTAAAGATACGTGTTTGAGGTACGCGACCGAGACAGGGAAACAGTGACGTGTGAGGCGAGTTAGGCAACAGCGGCACGTCCCCTTTGTATGAAATTGTGTGGAAACAGCCGCTTCTGTTTCAGTTTTATACTCCAAAATATACACTAAGAAGTAAATAAAAAGCATGAATATACGTATCATTGTGTGAACTCCGGCATTCAAACAGAAGGAAGCGAACTGTAGATTTATCTCGTGTTTATACACAGTTCACAAAATATTCCAAGTGCCGGGTGTTTTCAGGACGTTTGTATATCAATCTCGTTAAATACCACGAAAAGGTAAAGGTATGTCGAAATGCTTAAGTTTATCTTTACAATTATAAACGTGTAGAGGAAGATTTTTTTTTTATTGATGTAGCGTTTTTGGTTTGTGATAATAAGTATTATAATTGTAAAATAACTGGAAAATAAATAGTTTAAATAAAAGCTTTTTTTATAAAATAAGTAAACGTTGTAAAGTTTCCCAAAATTAAATACATTTTTGTTATTATTTTCACAGTTTTTTACAAGTTCAACGCGCCAAGAACAATTTCGGTTATTAAATAATTCCTGATACATTTCAATACCTGTCTAGATTCGTTCATCTAGACAGGTATTAAAATAGCAATTCATGCGTTCCTGAATAACTATTTTTATCGCATTAGTCAGTTCACAGTTGCTATGTACTCCAATACCAAGATACATGCGCTGTAAATTGGGATATATTAAGTGCCTTATAACTAGCTTTTGCGGGCGGTTCCTTTCCTGCCGAATTCATTTGTCATATGTCCGGAATAAAAAGTAGCCTTTGTCACTCTTCGGGGTAACTACCTCTAAGAAAAATAATTGTCTATCCGTTGCTGCGTGAAAGAAGAAAATCCAACGAACGAACAGACTTGTGCAAATATAATGTTATAAGTATAAAATATATTATAATATCTATTTAATGTGGCGTCATATTAGAAATTCCTATACCGTATTTAGCGAATAAATAAACAAACTATATCAAATAGTACTCATTTTTCAAATAATATACTAGTCAATTACAGCTAATATATTATGCTACAAATGATAACTGAATAAGTCATATGTTTGTTTATTTTTTACCGGACTTCATAGTTTTTCCTTTCCTGAATAGTACGTAACAGATCTATGCCATCGTTAGCAAATGTAAGATCCCTCTATTTTTACTGAGTCTCTAGTCTCGTCCAATCCAATTATCAAAGAAACGATCCACAATCAGTGCAAGGCAATAAAGAGTTCGTATTGACGTCACAAATATGCAAAGATTGGCGAAATTTAATTGTGATGATATTAATAGCTTATCGTTATAGACTTTTATTACTCAATCAACATAAATGGTGTCGCTCATCTCATAATCCCGAATCCTTGAATAGACAATTCAATTCATTCTTGCACGTATTATTATGGGTTGTATGGCAATGACTGACTGACAGCCTCCGTGGCACAGCGGGCGAGTAGCCGGCTACGAAGCGAGAGGCTGTGGGTTCAATTTCAACCGAGACAAATGTTTGTGTGATCCACGAATATTTGTTTCGGGTCTGTTGTGTTGTGGGACCGCAAGTCCCTCGTAGTTCCTGATACCCACGACACAGGTTTACCTAGTTTGGGGTCAGGACTATGTGTGTGACTGTTGTGTGTATTCTTTTATTTAAAAATGACTAAGTCAATAGTGTCATATACTATCACATAAATCTGAACTCGTAGTCTGAACTACATATTAACAAGTTTACGCAGATATTACAAGCTAAAATGAACCGATATGTCTATAAACCTAACATTTAATAAAAATAAGTTTTAGCTTGAATGACGAAATAAGCAGGTTTCTCGCCTGGTGCTAAGCGCAACGCCTGTCTATAAACATTAACAGCACCACGCAGAACTTTAGATTACAATGCACTGCATCATGCATGGCCAGCACGATGGCACTGGACTTCGTTCTTCACCCCAAGACTTACGATGTTAAGTCCATAATGTCCGGTAAATTTCAGTATTCGGATAGACAAATTACTCGCAATGATTTTATATCTTCGTTACAAGATTATTTGATCTATAAACTGCATTTGAAAGTAATTTCCGTACATAATGTAATTAAATAAATTTAATCTACGCTAGATTAAAATAAATCACGAAGCGCGCAACTAACGTTTGGTGTTTTAAAAAATAATAACATCTATCAATGTGGTTTTATTATCTTTTTATTGACTGTAAATGTGTTATTTTATTCAGTCAAAATTATTTAAAATTACTAAATTGAATCAGCGCGCTTTACCCATAAGGCTTCGAGAAAATGTTATAATCTCGTTTCCTCATGTTATCCCTTCACTCTCTATGTCGTGAGGTGCATGATACCATACAAATGAGAAACTAGCCACTCGCATGCGGGATATCTCCTGGGCTCATGCTAAGCGGTCTGGCATTCGTGTACTGTTTAATTTTAACTTTCGACATGTTTGATCTTGGAGATAAGCGATTTGAATTATACCAGTTGCTCAAGATTGATGCAATCGAGGTCGTCTGCTGTTCGACGTTCGGAAGCATTTTTGCTCGCACATTAAATTTAGAGGCCGTCTGAGACGAGAGAACGCGAAGCGGGGCGCACAGCACCGATCACATTTCGTTTTCGGTAAGTAATCGCATTTGTTTGATAAATCACACCATTCAAGTAACTATTCCATTATATATCTGATTATGTGTGTGTGAGTTACGGAAAGCAATAAACATAAACGTCTATCTAATCCGACAGATATTTATTTTATTCCAATAAATCGAAATAAAACGTTTAAAATACCGAGAAACTAGAGAATCCGTCAAATTAAAACGTAAACTTTTACGTTAAAGAATTTCTGTCTGGTTTCTATCAACCGCTTGGCGCTCGTCCCAGTGCAACTCAAGACTGCAGTCCGCAGTCATTGGGGCTTTATCGTATAAACCGAGTGAATCTGGCTGCACTGACCTAGAAAGAGAATTATCGTCCACGAATATGCATGCATACCTATGCACTCGCGCACACCACTTAAATGAAATAGACAAATTTTATTAACTGGATAAATGGAACATTTCATTGGTGCACTCTCGGATTTCCAATTTATCGGAAACGAGGACGCAGCGTTATTCGTTCGAGAGAGAAAACGGATTTACCACAGAATGTGACTGAGCCTATGTAAAATTTGGAGAGTGCAAGCAATAAATGTATTATTATCAGTGTTTACACATATGCAGGAACCGTAATAAGTTTTACCTGTCCGGTCTCTGTTGATTTGGGTTCAAAGTATTTATTACGGTGTATTGATTTATAAACGTGTTATCGTAGGATAAGGTTGAATATCGAGTGACGGCACGCGGAACAAATTCGGCGCCAACGGAACAAATGTCAACAGCCCTTCAGGCTGCACAAACATGACCACCACAAGCAAACATTCACGCTGTCAACGCTATCTAATCTGACGAGCTATAGAACCGGGGACTGTGTACGCACACTAAATATAAACTATATATAAAATCGACCATTCTATACCATAAATCACACGTCATCACATCGAAGCCGGTATCGATATTTGTCATATCGACTGCGTTTGTAATGTGTAATCATCTTACGTCATTATGAACTCAATAGGCTGTATGTATGCAATCATATTAAGAAATTAATAAGCATAAATTTAAATGCCTTGTTTCCAAAGATTATCTCGTAAATATCGTGTTCCGTTGAAACGGAACGTTTTAGCTGCTAATGAAAGAGAACTGTTATACATAATTAATGATGTAGTACACGCTGGCTTGATGTTTCCGTAAGGGTCGTTTACGAACTTTACGATTCATAAATCAACCGCAGTGCGAGTGGCCGAGCTTGCCGCAAATCCTGAACGTAAATGAATAAGGTTGGAAGCCGATACTGATGTTATGGCAGATGTGATCTTTAGATAAATACACACATACAGTATTTGAAATGTTAATACCGTGACGTCATGACTTATTTGTTATTATAATGTGACCTAATTTCTAACACACCAAACGACGGTAAACATGTGATAAAAATATTTGTGAAGATGAGCATACAGTGTACTTTGTACTAATTCTATACAAAAGACAACAATGGCTTGACTATAAAAGTGGGGCACGTGATTGATATATTATGAAAAGATTTAGATACATCCATCGAAATAAGATGAAAAAAAACGAAATTCAAGCAAAAAAATGTCCCCATCAAAACTCTGTGCATGGGGGCGGGGCTATAAAAGTATGTGCAGCTCGTTCATTCATCAATTCATAAAAATTTATTCATGATCTCTAGTTGACACTTAATACGTCTAATTTTTTGCGCAGTGCAGAACGTCGTATCTCGATTTAGAAATTTATAAAAGTATAAGTTAATGTCTAAACATTAACTTTTATGAATTAAAGTTGATTTTGAATGTTCATTAATTTATTTTGCGTGTATGAGTATTATGTGTTGGCAGATTCATATGAGAGTTATCGTTTTAGTTATCTTATTTCGATGGATACATCACATTATTATATTTTTTATAACACAGACCGGCAAAAGAGCAAGTGGGGAGTGACCACCCATGATCACCCACAACACCAGAATCACAGATGCGTTGCCGACTTTTAAGGAAAGGAATTATATTATATGCTGGTTAACCTAAAACAGGTCTAAAATAAACAAAATATAGTGGAGGAGTTGAACATTAATAACAGTTCCGCATGCCGGGAGTGTCCAATGAACTCATTCCCGACACCCACGCTTACTCAACCGCATTACAACGCGACAAATATCAGAATAGACCCCGCAGATAATAAAATATGCTTCACGGAAACCAATGAAACTGGATTTCACAGGAAACATATTATATTTAAAGTCCTACTTGTGATTAATAATGTCATTTCAAAGAATACGTATTTCTATTATATCATACTAGCTGTTGCCCGCGGCTCATCTAGCATGTAAATTTTCAAAAATCTTCTTAGTGGGCTCTTACATAATACAAACTATAATTTGACCAAATTTCATGATTTTGAAATATCGTGATTAATCAGTAAGTCAGTAGTGAGTGGTATTTGCTTTTATATAATATAGAAGATAGCTATCTATCTATAATAAATATGGAACTTAACGTGATTAGAAGTTCGATATCAATTTTTAGGAATTAAAATTAATGACAAATTATATCTATGATAAAACACTTAGGCGTATAGGTATGTAAAACAATAAAGTTATCATCTGAAATTGTCCTTTTGCAACAAATTAATAAAACAAGTTTTCCTACTCATGCTATAAAAGTTTGGATATTTGTGAGTTTGTGCATTTCTGAGTTTGGATGTTTATGTAATCAATCACACCCTAACGGCTGAACTTGGATGAAACTTGGCACAGGTAAATCACGACCTAGACCATGACGTAGGCTAGTTTTATCTCGGAAAATGACATTTAAGCGGACGGAGCCGCGAGCAAAAGCTATTAAAAAATAGATATATATATATATGTATACAATTTTATCACATACATTTTATTAATCACCAAATATATTAGTCATCAACCTTCGCAAATCTATTAAAAAGTCACATTAAATCTATGAACATTTTAAAAAGTTTCAAACCATTCACAAATGTCGTTTGTGTTAACACAGTTTATTTATAAACGCTAATGACTTGTCAACCTTGTTTCTTGTTATTGAATGTTACGAAATATGATGTCAACAATAATATTGAACATGATCAGAATCACTTTTCAACAGCACGTCAGGTACAATTACGTGGGTGAGTGCAAGATCCACACCCACATGCAAACCCTGAAGACAATGTTTTATTATTAGTCTAATGTTTGCTATTATAGTATTTTCGTTCTCGCCTGTGTTTCTTAGTTACTGAGAGTGTGATGGTGTAAAAGGGATCTAGAAAAGGAGCAGGACTTCGCTATTTGATACAAAGTCAAAGTTGTGTGCAGTATAATAAGGTCTTTATGTAGTTGTGAATCACGGTGATGTGCGCGCAAAGTGTGGGGTACTAAATATAAAACATACAATATATATAAAAAATCTTATAGGTAACTAAACTGTATACTATCTATCAATTATAGTAGTTTTTTTTTATAATTATAGCATAGTCTGACTAACGAGCTAGTGGGTTACCTGATGGTAAGTGATCTCCACCGCGCATGTACACCCTCATGTAGAATAATCATAAGTGCGTCGTCGACCTTAAAGTAAAGGAATAATAATTAAGGAATTCGGAAGGGGTATTTGGGCCTCCGGATATCTCACTCACTGTACGAAACGCAGCTGCAAGCCGCCACTTTACGTCGGTTTTCTGTGAGACACCGGTAACGACCCGGTCGAGCCGGACCAGACGTGCTGTACACATCTGTCTAAAGCTTGTATCTACCACTCTTAAAACAACTGCTAAATCGCATGCGTTTTTAATCGTCTGAACACGGTTTGATCAACCAAAACCATACAGTTTTTGTTGATTCAAGTGAGTTGATCTACTAGAATCGTATGAACCCGCTATAACAAAAAACATAATGATTAGAAAACAAACACCTAGACATCTGTCTTTCTAACTACCTAATAGATGTTCAATTGACATTATCAAAACTAAGTTCATGAAACCGTGTTTACACAGGTAGCATTCGCAACCGATGCTGAAATAAATGGCACAGATTAAGACCACACCGGCGGTATGCAGCAACTGAGCACTACAAGTAAACTGGAGTCAACAACTGTGACAAAACCGGGTGCAAGCGGGTTATCGGCGCGAGTTAACGTGCGAAAGTCGTTCGTCGACCTTGCCGCGAGCGTCGTAGAGCCACGGAGCAGTGCGCTCGCGCCTCGGCTGCGTGCCATTCCACCCACCGCAAACATTGCATCCAGCGCAGAACATTGCATCTGATACAACTTTTATGCCTTGCGATCAAAATGATGCATCTACAACGAAACATTCTTATTTTAATTGTTGTTTAATTATTGCTTCGCATTTTCATGCATATAGCCAATAACAAGTATCCAATATTTTAGTCAAAAATCACCTAAATTCACCAAATTTGATTTCATACACTGTGCATCACATTTAATGTTTATTGCACAAATTCACACCACTTTTATACGACAAACACAACTTTAAAATAGTCTAAGAATTAATTAAAATAGGAGATTGAACTCACTGTGAGAATTCCCGCCAAAACGCAATTCTTGTTTTTTTCAACTCAAAAACACATTACTCGCACGTTACCGAGATATCGGCATCGATGTTTACATACGCAATCAGTAGGCCTAGTACAGGTTTTAATAGTTTTCCTATACGATGAAAGTTTTCGTGTTCTCTCCATACGTCAAATATTAGTAGCCACTAGTGGGAACTATATTGAATTAAAATTAATAATATGGTTAATTTTATTTCATATTAGTCGACTAAGAAAATTATTTTCAAGCGATTTTTCCCTTTATTACCGTATGAGTTACTAGTTTGACACTTCGACAGTAGTAAATTTATACGAATTCGATAACTGTGAATGTATTTGTGACTTGTACTAGGCCTACTGTACACTGAAGTGAAGACTATGCTTCATCGTCATCATTTTGTCTACAGCATGAATGGGCCGGCTCGTCCGGGTCGTTACCACTGTCTCACAGAAAACCGGCGTAAAGTAGCAGCTTGCTGCTGCGTTTCGTACGGTGAGTGAGATATCCGGAGGCCCAAATCCCCCTCCCCTTCCCAATCCCTTATTATCCGTTTCCTTTAAGGTCGGCAACGCGCCCATAATTATTTTGTATTGTGGCGGTGGAGATCGCTTACCATCAGGTGACCTTACCATCATTATTGTCTACAAAAATTGTGTTATAATTATTACGTACATGTACCATTAGTCTGAGCGCAATATTGAATAACACAATAAAGCAGATAAGCAAATAGGCACACACAGCACACGCGAAATGTAATCTCAAAGTCACACATGACGCAGATATCACATTCTACCTAACGCCCGAACCACATTTCTGTTTTAAATTACTAGGTTGAGACTTTGAAACACGCAAGTGTGCCTTGAGATCGAAATAGTATAAAGTTATATAAACATAAAATATCAAAAGACAAACACATTTTAAATCAGCGGTAAAATAATATGACAGATTTAGCGCCGGTGTTAAGCTTTTAGGTATGGAAAATTGTGCATCTTTGAAAATCATCCAACTGTGTTTAATTTGTTTTAGTTTATACAATTATATGAATGGTACGACAAAACTTATTGGCTTCTATAATGAGCTTTAATTACGAGTATATTGTAGACTAATAAACGAGATTCCTCACTGCATATTGTGAACCTCTATTATTGTTATACTCCCTACATAATTCGAAATATAGGAGTCTATCACCCCTTATAATTAAATCTACAATATACATACATACGCACTCACGACTGTAATCCTCGAAGGGGTAGGCAGAGGAGAGAGAGAGTTAAACCATTACACCGACATTTCGCCGAGCTTATTTCCGTCCCATAAATCGTATCAGTAGGCTCCGCCCCCTATTGCCATATCAGCCACATTTCCAGACTCTGTGACTGAATGAAAATAGAAACCACTTTAACCAAACCCGAGGATCAAACCCGTGACCTCAGCGTCAGCCTCAGTCGTGACGCGTACGCATTACAACTGCGCCACCGAGGCAGTCTACAATATTTAAAAGTAATAATCGAAAGGTTATTTATTAGGCACGATGACACCGATAAGTCCGAAAATAAGTTTACAAAGTTTTTCATCTACTGACACAATACCATATCGAAAGACCTTTCTCTGTAACAAGTTACCTCTTAGCAACGATACAAGATGCGAACCTCAGGTGTCCTTTAACAAGTGGCGTTAAAAACTTATTTTGGCTAAAGTGGCAGCAGCGCTCGCATCTCCACCGCTAATGCTACGAGTATAAACCACGGAGCAAGGATGTAAATAAACTTTGAATTTCCTACTACTACGTGTGATGAAATCTTCAGCAACTTGGGGAACGCGCCAATGTGCGCTATATGATTGGTGAGTACCGCATTGACAATTTCAGTATACGTAGTAAAAATTTGCATGCTTGATTTTCATTTTTTTAATTTGTTGTTTACTAGCTTGATGACGAAACGAGCAGGTCGCTCGGTTAGCGCCACGTCTGCCTATAAACAGAAACAACACCACACAGAACTTTGAATTACAAAGCACTGCATGGCATTGGACTGCGCTCCTCACCCTGAAACATAAGATGTTAAGCCTCATAATGCCCAGTAATTTCACTGGCTGCAATGTACTTCAAACCGAAACACAACAGTGCTTACACACTGCTGCTTGGCGGCAGAAAAAGACAAAGCGGTGTTACCGCTTACCCAGACGGCCTCTCGCATACGAGGGACCATTGTCCATACCATATATCCATATGGTGATCCATATGGATACAAAAATGGATATGGTACAAATACTTGTACCGTCCATTTAGATTAATTTAGAATAGATCCTTGGTTCATACGTAAAAGTAATTATAAGACCTAATATAAAATTCTACAACTCGACAATACCGTACCTAAGAATTCTTGCTTGTTACCAACGGATATTCCATTTGTAAGTTAATTTTCATCTCTTGGGAACTCTTCGTGTAAGAACTTAATATATTAACATGTCTTCTTTAATTTATTTTCCGTGTCTGATTGAAAGTAACATGGAGATTTCTCAATTCAATTACATTATAAATTTTTCAATGTCTCATTCAAGGTTTTTCATTGCTCAGATAAGTCTGACGTAATTTTATTTATGTTTTAAAAGTGGCACACGTTCGAAATTAATACCCAAGCTTCAGTCTTTATAATAAATTCGGGAAGTATAATAAAAGCTAAAATAAAGAACGTTTAAATTCCTACAGGATTTATTTCAGAGACAGGATTATTCCCGAGAGATGTACATACTTCGCGTGACGCAATCTGTTATAAGAAGAATACATACGCACTCACGCCTATAATCCCAGAAGGGGTAGGCAGAGGTGGAACTAGTACCTTCACCCACATTTCGTCGAGCGTATCTCTGCCTCATGATGTGATAGGGGGCGAGCCCATCGCCATATCGGGCACAATTCCAGACTCCGGGTTGATACTAAGCATTTCATGATAGAAAAACCCAATATCACTTTACCCGACCCGGGAATCGAGACCCGAGACCTCAGCGTTAGCCTCAGCCGTAACGCATACGCATTACAATTGCGCCACCGAGGCAGTCTTATAAGAAGTAGTTCTGTATAAATTACAATATAATGAACATTCTCTTAGTGATTTCTTAGATTTACGCGAATATTACACATTGAAATAAAACTAGTTTATACGGATTTTATCGTAGTTTAATTTTTATTTTATTAATTTAAAAAAGTTTTATTTCAATGAACATTCTCTTCCTTATTTCCTGTACACCATATAAGAAGTATATTTATGTTCACATAGTACTTAATGACCGAACTCATGTAAGTGATTCATACAAATGGTATCCAAAACGTTAATTTCATTGATCATTGTGAATCATGATTCACTCATGAATGACCAAGTACCATCACGAAGTGATGAGTTTCCTTTAGTTACTCTGTACAAACACAATTCTTACACATTCGTTTGTAGAATTCGTTTCATGATCAGTTTACGTAAACAAAAAATAGGTCAATGAATCAAAATGAAAATAGTGGCGAATAAGTCAATTTTTAAGTAAAATCTAGGATATTACGTATTTTGTAACTCAGTGGATATGGCGAAGTGGAGATAATTGTATATAATAAAATGACTAGATATTTCGCAAATACTGAGACGACTTAAACTCAAACGTACTTGTAACAATAAATCACTTTGGATTGTTACTGAAACTGACACGTATACAATTATAAGGCCTTGTTCTTAATACAAACCGATATAAAATTTCATCAAACATTAAACACATTTTTCAACAAGCACTTCGTACTGTATCGAAAAGATTTACTCATCCCAATAAATATTACAACACATTCCAAGTTATTTTTTACACGGTACACAATGACTCAATTGATAAGTCAGTATGTTTTCAAAATATTAAGCCATTAATGTAATTTAATGGTCTGTGGACATTAATATTCAATGTTTATCTCGTTCTCCATATTAATATAACAACAATATTAACATTATACGCGAGAACAATCGTCGACAAACAAATCGGTTATCAAACCAAGGTCTTCTTTAGTTTACTTGTACAGCACTAATTTACTATATAACAGTTTGATTATTGTATTCTTCACTACTCTTGTATCATCTAAATTTGTTTTGATATCATTATCTAATAGCATAATTAAAGATATCAGAATATATCTCGTCATTGACAGCTCTATTGTCTTTTGAATGTCCGAATAAATTATTTGGCACAAGACAAATTCGTTGAGACATTTCGCCGAGCTTATTGCCCCCACGATTTGATAGGAGGTGCCTATCATCATCATACCTGGCAGAAATAAAAATCTATGTAATTTTTTCAATCGAAAAACTCGAAACATAAATACTTGTCCGACCTGAGAATTGTACCCGGGACCTCACTGTTCTCAGCCTTAGTATGCAAGACCAATAACACGATAATAACTATTCTACCGCATCCAAATATGTTTGAATACATAGTGATGGGTAAATTGACCAGATCAAACAATCATGCCCGTATAGACAGATGGCTATTAGATGCAAGGTATCAAACATAAAACAACAGCGGCGTATAAAACAAAACGAACCATAGCCTATAACAATGATACCAAGACTAAACTGTTCGATGCAGGGTAACGAAATTCGTACGTTGCCACCATTCGAAACACCGTAGGAATATTAATTGTAGATTTTAATTTCCGATTGTATTATTGGTGTCGGGGCGAGGCTTCCAACTATCGATACATACAAATTTGATACTGTTCCATTGTTAAAAATCGATATTAACATAATATTGTAATGATATAATCGATATGATTGAGCTATGTTTCCTGACGGATAAAATTTCAAGAATTGCAAGTATTTTGTTACCAATTGTAAAAAACGTAAATAGTTGCAGTATTGGTTTAGCGGCAGCCTGCATAGACTGATAAATCGTGGATTCAAATCTCAGGTGGGGCAATATTATTATTGAATTTTGCATAGGACAAATCACACATGATCTTCCCCGGAATTGGAATTTGTGCCCGGTATGGCGATAAGCTCGCGCCCCCTATCACATAATCGGACGGAATAAGCTCATCGAAACGTGGGTGCGCAGTGTTAATTGCACCTCTGCCTACCCCTTCGGTTATACACGCGTGACCTTATATGTATTATTGAACGTGCAATAAGTGATTGTTTTCACATCAGGTTTATAAATGAGAATTACAACTCCTTTTAAATCCGTCTATTCAAAACAGTAACACTGTTACAGATTAACAGGTTTTGAAAACGAGCAAATAGACACACAGAACATGTTAGTTTTTACATACTCAATAGTTGTTTTTAAACACTTCCGCGGCAGCGTACAAGAAATCCGCTGGGAAACAGGAAGCCGTGATTGAGAATCTCGCATAGATATAAATATTTATTATTTAATCTGAGTGTCGTGGTATAACAGTCTTTTAAAATCACAATATAATACAACAACTGAATACGTCTGCCTCGGTGGCGCAGTTGTAATGCATACGCGGTACGACTGCTGTGCTGTCTCGGGTTCGATCCCCGGGTCAGGTAAAGTGATATTGGGTATTTCTATCATGAGATGCTTACTGTCAACCCTGAGTCTGAAACTGTGCCCGGTATGGCGATAGGCTCGCCCCCTATCACATCATGGGTCGGAGATATGCTTGGCGAAATGTGGGTGTATTGGTTACACCTCTGCCTACCCCTTCGGGGATTACAGGCGTGAATGCGTGTTGATATTGAACTCATAAACACCAATAGCATTACATATCTCGCCTATTGCCTCGTCACGAATAATTGCAGCTAACAACATTTATTCACCATTGTGAGTCAAGAATAAAATACGATATGAACGCATTACGATATAATGATACTGTAACGTTAGCCTGCACAAAGAAATCCATTGAAGCGGAGAGTCGAGTGCACACGAGCCGCGACCTCGAACCTGTGACCCTGCGACACAATGCGAACAATTGTAATATAAATGCGGATTTAACCCGCTGTGCCATTCGCCCGGTGGTACCGATTGTTAATGAAAATAAAGTTTTAGCTCAACCCTGGAAGTTAATTAAGATGAATGAGTCAGAGGGGGCCAGAGACGACCAACGTGAAAACATTCAGATGTAGTAGATACTTTATAAGCTGGTAAAGAACACGACTAAGGTCAAGATCAAATATAACTTCCTTCAAGTAGGAGATGTTTTCGAGAAAGGCCACATCAGAAGTACCCTAAACCGACAAGCATGCGTGAAGAATTTAATGACAGTGATGGATGCCAAAGAGGTGTGCCAAGGATCTTAGCAAATGGAAATCCGTTGTCTCTGCCTTCCCCTATGGGAAACAGGCGTGAGGCTATGTATGTATGTAAAGAACACAACTGAAAAGGAACTGGTAAAGAGTACCTACCGTGTCTAAATTGGTTTGTGGCAAATTACAGTAATATAATACCAACAAGGCACATACATTCTGAACAACGTTCATATAAAATATTAGAGACACAGTACGAAAATGAGATCAATTTTAACTGAACAACTCCTTTAACAAAGTATGAACCTGATTTTCTAAATGTAAAATATAAATTTTCTAAATAGCGACACAACAATAAGAAACGAACACAAAGTGAATGAAAGCGAGACAACGCGCGTAGCGATATGTACGCGGTCGTTATCCACGCGCGCTCATTAACACGCCAACTAAATTATTATAATAGCTGACGTCTTCATTATCTAGTTGTTATTGAGGTCGAACTTCTAGATTAAATAGATTTACAAACATAGTTGATAAGATAGTCTGAAAAGTTTGCACGCCGCGCAATATTTATCAGTCATTAAATTAGGACGTAAAAATCACTTTGTTAACGTGATAAAGTGGCGTCACATTATATTAAAATGTATACTTCAAAGGTTACTCAGTATCTGGCTCTAAATTAGCCAATAACTTACAACACCAGTCCATTGTCATCTCTATTGGGCTATTGAGGTAAACTAAAACCATTCCATCTGAAGGTTTTCTCGGAGAAATTACTCTTAGCTATAATACCTCCTATTATTACATATAATTAACAACTTAACTAGTCTATATTTAATCTTTCTAATTTCAGCAAGAAGAAGTCGTGGTAACCAAAACTTTTA
This sequence comes from Mimas tiliae, assembly GCA_905332985.1. Classification (NCBI taxonomy): domain Eukaryota; kingdom Metazoa; phylum Arthropoda; class Insecta; order Lepidoptera; family Sphingidae; genus Mimas; species Mimas tiliae. The sequence goes on from HG995249.1 coordinate 4,660,644, forward strand.
CGGTGTCGTTTTGCAAAAATATTAAATCAATGATTACAGTGTCTTCGAAATTATAATAAAATTGCTCCAATATTTTAATTGATGCAAATGTTTAATATACAATTTTAATCACAGCCTTCTACAAAATACTACAAGGTAGAAATAACTATCATAATAAAGTACAAGCAAGTAGTTTTATGCGACGAGATGCCACGTTGTTACATGAATGGCTTTAATTGGATAATAAGGACTCAAAGAGAGCAACGGTAGTCTAATTAACTCTTTCTTTGTACTTTTTAGTTTGCACGGAAAACTGCCAGACTGTGCTATACCTATCTATCTACATTAATAATAATGACCTGTTTTCAGCACTTTTTTTGTCCGAAGTTGATTGTTGTTGTTGAAACAGTTGAAACAGGATTACCAATGAGGACCAGTTGCATTAATTTTGCAGACACGTTCAATACTCCGACGAGCCATTAAATAAAAAAGTACAACTATTTATCAAAGTTTACGTGCTAGAAAGGTTTAAGAGCAAAAATAAATTACCACGTTAAGAGAGGGCCCGTGAGACTGCACCTCTCTGGCGTCGTATAATCTGGCGAGCCACGATTGCTAGACGTTGTTTTGATTTACCGGAGCAATTGGACTTGTCTCCTAAGGCTGTTAAATGCAAAGTGCAACAAATGAAATGTGCCTGTTCCGTGACTATGGGCTATGCAACGTGGTAAGCTACCATACATTTATTTTACGTATATATGTGGATAAGGTTAAAATAAGGCGAATACGTATCAAAATAGCTGTTGCAGATAAGATTCTGGTTTTTTACTCAATATAATCTCCTCAATGTTTGCCTCTATACTCAAAGAGCATAACATATATAGTGATTTCTTGGGTTTACACGAATATTACACATTGAAATAAAACTAGTTTTGTTAGAGATAAAACCTATTTGCAGATGCTGGCTTGAATAGTTTATAAATAGAATGTGTCATTGTATAAAACAAAGTATTAAAAATAAAATATATTATATGGATGTTGAACATTGAACATGTATCAAGTGTAATTATTGTATTCTCCCAATATACTAAAAGAAACTGATTTTTTTCTCACAGGTTATGGGCCCAGATCTATGCCCAGGACTATACCCAGTTCTACCATAAGTTATAGGTGACTGAGCGCGTAAGTAAAATTGTATAATAATGACTGCTGCAGTGCGAATTGAACTGTTGTCAAGAAACAATTTTAGTACTTGGAAAATACAAGTACAGGCACTATTAATAAAAAATGATGCCTGGAAATATGTAAACGGTACAAGTTTAATGCCGAAGTCAGGTTCTGATGTAGAACAGGTACGTTCGTGGGAGAATGGTGATGAAAAAGCTAGGGCAGATTTGATTTTGTCAATGAGTCCGAGTGAGCTAAAGCACATACGTGGGTGCACGACGGCACGAGAGGTATGGCTAAAACTTGAGTCTATTTATGCATCTAAGGGTCCTGCCAGGAAGGCCACCCTTCTGAAACAACTTACGTTGTACAAGATGAGTGAGGGTGATGATATACATGAGCACATGTCAAAATTTTTTGAAGCGGTAGATAAGTTGGGTGATATGGATGTAAACATACACGAAGATTTACTATCGATAATGTTGCTGTATAGTTTACCTTCGAGTTATGAGAATTTCAGATGTGCCATGGAGACGCGAGATGAATTACCGAGAGCAGATGTTCTGAAAATCAAAATTATTGAGGAGGACAGCTCGCGAAAACAATCCAGCTCGAAAAGTATTCAAGGAGCTATGTATACGAAACGTCAACAGGTACAGTTGAGAAAAGAAAATTTTCCAGAAGTACAATCAAGGAAACACATGTTTCGATATAAATGTTATAAATGTCATACATTTGGTCATAAGGCTTCTGAATGTAAAAAGAAGAACAAAACACAGGAGATCCGATGTGCCACAACAGAGGAAAATGGGGTAGAATATACCAAAGATAGTTTTAGTGTACTGAAGTATGAGGAGAATGGGGTAGAATATACCGAAGACAGTCTTTGTGTACGGAAGTTTAAAAATTCTCGAGACTATTCAGATGTTAATAAACATGATTGGATTTTAGATAGTGGTTGTACATCGCATTTATGTAACGATAAACTTAAGTTTGATAACACTTATACACCGACGAAGGGAAATTTAAATTTAGCCAGCAATATGTATACGAAAATACGAGGCAAAGGTAATATAAGATTTTCGTCATCCAATGATAATAGCACAGGTCAAATTTTATTCCGTAATACTTTATACGTACCCGATCTCAGAAGTAGCTTAGTATCAGTAGCAAAGATAACTGATAATGGTTATGAAGTTACCTTTAAAAGGGATGTAGCTTATGTTACTAATTCTGATGGTGTAGTTAAGTTAACCGCTGATCGTAGAGGTAATCTGTATTATGTGAGGAAAAATAATGTTCAGGCTTTAGCTGCTTTCAGTAAAAATGACGATTTATGGTCGTGGCATGAGCGATTGGGACATTTGAATACGAAAGATCTTATAAAAACTTTGAAGAAATCTGGCATTGAAGTAAATATGACAGAGATCAATGAATTATATAAGTGTGACATTTGCGCTAGGTCTAAAATGAGTGCGTTACCATTTTACAGAAGCGAGAGACAATGTACCGAGATGCTGAAGATAGTGCATTCCGACGTTGTTGGTCCGATGCGGAACGTTTCCTTGGGAGGTGCGAAATATTTTGTCACTTTTATAGATGATAGTACACGATGGTGTGTAATCTATCTTCTGTCTGCGAAGAGTAAAGTCTTCGAAGCATTTAAACAATATAAGTGCTATGCCGAAAAATTATCAGGTATGAAAATTAAGTACTTACAATCCGATAACGGGGGTGAATACTGTAATCAAGAATTCAACGACTTCTTGAATAATGAAGGTATCCAAAGGAGACTGACAATTGCTCATACACCGCAACAAAACGGAGTTGCTGAGCGGATGAACAGGACGTTGGTTGAGATGGCAAGATGTTTGATGCTATCATCAGGATTACCAATGGGTTTTTGGGCCGAAGCTGTAGTGACAGCATGTCACGTAAGAAATCGTTGTCCGACCAGTAGTCTGGAAGGCAATATTCCTTATGAGAAGTGGCATGGAACTCCTATCAAACTTGAATATCTTCGTACCTTTGGAGCTAAGGTTTATGTTTTAGATAAGACACCGAGCAAGAATAAGTTTGCAGCTAGATCCAAGCAAGGAATATTCGTTGGATATTCTAGAGAAGCGAAAGGTTACAGAGTATGGATTCCCGATGAAAAAAAGATTGTGATAGCAAAGGATGTTAAATTCTTTGAAGAGAATAGAAAGACTTATGAAGTAGATCCATTTATAGAAGGATGGACTGAAAGACAAGATGTTAAGACCGAAAAACGCAATATTGTAGAGATAGATTTGATTCCAATAAACAAGACGAAGGAATGCGAGAAAATACATTCAGAAGAAACAGAGTCTAGAGGCGGTCATTCGGGATTGAATGAATGTGAAATAGGACATTCGGGATCGAAGGAATATGATATAGAATACTCGAGGGAGCATGAATGTGTAGACAGACATTCAGAGCAGAATGAATGTGAAGAAGAAAATTCAGAGAGGTCTGACGGAAGAAAAATACTGAAGAAAGCACCTGGAAGACCGAAATTAGAAAGGACTGGTAAACCAGGCCGACCGAAGAAAACATACAAGATGATTGAGATAGAACCCGAAACAGACTATGATACTGCAGATGACGCAGAAGAGATTGCTGGAGTGGCTGAAATAACGTTAAAGCAGGCTTTATCAAGCAAGGAACGTATTAGTTGGGAAGAGGCAATTCTATCGGAAATTACAAGTTTGATAAAGAACGATACTTGGGATATCGTGCAAAAGCCAAAAGACAGAAAAGTTGTAGGTTGTCGTTACGTTTTAACAGAGAAACTCAACATAGATAAAACTGAGAAGAAGAAGGCTAGACTAGTGGCAAAAGGATTCAGTCAAAGGTATGGCGTCGATTATCATGAAACGTTTGCACCAGTGGCTCGACTTCAAACAGTGCGTTTGTTAATAGCTTTAGCTGCTGAATTAGATATGCATATACATCAACTTGATATTAATACGGCATATTTGAACGGTCTACTGGATGAGGAAGTATATATGAAAGTTCCAGAATTATTAAAAGAAAGTATACATAAGCTTCTGATCCAGGAAGGAGGAGAGACTGTTGTCAGAAAGCGTGCCAGGGTAATGTTAGATAATCTAGAAGCAGGGGGCGATGCATGTCGTTTGAAGAGATCTCTTTATGGACTGAAGCAAGCTGGACGTCAATGGCATTTAAGGTTAGATGAGAAACTTAAGAAAATGCACCTGAAATCATTACTGAACGAGCCCTGTATGTATCACACCAGGAGAGAGGATGGTAAACTTCTGATAGTTGTGATATATGTCGATGATATTCTCGTAGCTTCTCAAGACACTTACTGGATACAAAACTTCAAACGGGATTTAAGTGAAGAATTTGAGCTAAAAGATTTTGGACTAGCTAAATACTGTCTAGGAATCGAAATTGAGCGAAAAGAAAATTCGTATATCCTGTCTCAGCGAAAGTATATAAATGATTTATTAAAGAAATTCAATATGGATCAGTGTAATCCTGTTTCAACACCAATGGAAGTCGGATTGCAATTAGAATTTAAAGATGAATGTAGAGAAGAACAGTGGCCGTATCGTGAACTAATAGGAGCCTTGATGTACTTGAGTACAGGTACTAGAACAGACATTGCGCATACTGTTTCCAAGCTGGCGCAATTCACAAGTTGTCCTTCAAAAGTTCATTGGGATTGTGCAAAGAGAGTTCTTCGATACTTGAAGAAAACTGTAGAATTTAGTTTGATCTATTGTAAGACTGGCGAATCCGTGAAAGGATTTTCAGATGCTGATTGGGGTAATTGTCTGATGGACAGATGTTCTTATACTGGTTATAGCTTTATGCTTGGTGGTGCAGCTATTTCGTGGCAATCACAAAAGCAAAGGACTGTTGCGATGTCTTCAACTGAGGCTGAGTATATAAGTATGGCAGAAGCTATGAAAGAGGCCGTATATTTGAAAAGTTTGCTTTCTGAGATCGGACTTAACGATATGTCAAAAATAACATTATATGTTGATAATCGGGGAGCGCTTTGCTTAGCAAACGATCCTGTAGGTCATTCGCGAAGTAAGCATATAGACATTAAATATCATTTCCTACGAAGTATTGTTAAGGAAAAGCGTGTCATCTTAGAGCATTTATCCACAGATATGATGGTAGCCGATGTACTAACTAAGGCATTACCTAATGTTAAACACTACTATTGTGTTAATGGATTAGGATTAAAGTCTGTGTCTTAGATTAGTTGTTATATTTTTATACGTATTTATTTTTCCATACAGTTGTAATGTTTTATGAGTTACATGTATGTAGTTTGAGCAATATTCAAGATTCTGCTCTGCATCAGCAAATTGAGGGGGCGTGTTAGAGATAAAACCTATTTGCAGATGCTGGCTTGAATAGTTTATAAATAGAATGTGTCATTGTATAAAACAAAGTATTAAAAATAAAATATATTATATGGATGTTGAACATTGAACATGTATCAAGTGTAATTATTGTATTCTCCCAATATACTAAAAGAACCTGATATTTTTTCTCACAAGTTTATACGGATTTTATCGCGGTTTAATTTTATTTTAGTCCCGACGTTTCGAAAGCTTTTTAGCCTTCGTGGTCACGGGAGAGACTCTGCCTAATAAATCTAATAAAAATTAAACCGCGATAAAATCCGTATAAACTAGTTTTATTTCATAGCATAGCATCTATCTTCAATATATTAATAAGTGAAGAGATAACTTTGGACCCCCTTTTAAGCAATATCCGCGTACGGAGGAGTGTGAGTTTTGACACAGTTAAAGTTTATATGGAGGAGAAGTGCATAAACCTTTTTATATATAATATCTGTCACAATTAAATTTCCTCTCATTCAGTAGAGGGGGTCCGTGCCCAGCATTGGTACGTAGATAATACAAGGCTAGTATATAAAAAAGAAACAATAAAATATTAAATTTAATTAAACATTAATTGTTTACGTTTATACTGTCAATGTCTTAATGTCTGAATCTCGCGGCTGACGTTATAGAACAAAGAGTATATGATTGTAGAGGTCAATTTCGACCAATACGCGACCGCTAGTTATTATAAGCAGGCTGTACATAAATAGTAGAACGGCTTGTTTATTTCTTGATTCATGTCGTGAAATCTTAGCGAGTAGAGCGAGGCACAATAGTTATATGCAGCCGCAGTCGTTACCGACGGAGCGTGTCAGAGCTGTGGCAAGCCAACGTTCGTCCATACCCAATATACGTCGGAATAATGAGCCTTAATATACTTTACGTATTATGAATAATATTTCTTAATTAATCGACTTCAAAAAGTAGGAGGTTCTCAATTCGGCACCTTTTTTCATTTTAGTTTTAGCTTTTTTTTAAATATATCACATATTTTTACAAAAATCATACTTGATTGCATGGGATTGGAATTTGTAATAATTACATTGTATGTTGTAATAATTTATACCCGGTATGGAGATGGGATCGCCCCCTATCACATTATGGGACGAAACTAAGCACGGCGAACCATGGATACTCCACTATACTAGTTGCATATCTACCTACCACTTCGGGTATACTGACGTGAGCCTATGTATGTTACCAATTTCTCGCTAGCATTTACTGAAAATATTTTATAAATTAAATAAACATCCGGACACACTTTTGAGGCTAGTAAAAAAACAGTTACTACAGTTATATTATTAGGTTTTAGGTCCTAATTCCCTTTGGCAGTATATGAATGAGACTTTTTTCTCCTGGCACGGCAATGTGACTACACTGAACCCGAGTAGAAGTACAGAAACTGAAGTAAAGTGCAGACTAAATATAATGTCGACGCCCGATCATCGAAATAAGATAACTAGAACAATAACTGTCATATGAATCTGTCTAAAAATACGGCTCCACTTACTTACACATGCAACGGTAAAATCACACGTAACACTCATTCACGCAACAAAAATTAATGAACGTTCAAATCAACTTTACGAGGCCTTTTAAGTTTTGTCGTTTGAAGAAAAATACACAACTAGAACCTCATAGTACTTTTTATTGTTTTTCAAAGTATTCACCACGTAGCTTAATACACTTTTCCATTCGCTCAAACCAGTTATTATAACATTTATTCCACTCTAAAGTGGGGGTGTTCAAAATGGCTGACTTGAATGCGTCGACTGCTTCTTCACCGGACTGGAACCTTTGACCACGAAGACTTTTCTTAATTTTAGGAAATGTAAAGTAATCGTTAGAGCTTAGGTCAGGACTGTATGGAGGATGGTCAAGAACTTCTACTTTTTCCCGCTTCAAATACTCAATCGTTTGACGAGCGCTGTGTGAGCTTGCGTTGTCGTGGTGCAGGATGATGCGTCGCTTTGAGTTAGATTTTCGAAGTTCGGCGATGACTTGTGGTAAACAAACTGTGGTATACCACTCTGCGTTAACCGTTTTACGATCTTCAAGTGCAATAGTCGCAAAATGGCCGGTTTTTCCAACGAACGTGGCCACCATCTTATTTGAAGTGCTTCGAGAACGAACAACTTTAGTTGGCTTTGTCTCGTCTTGAAAGACCCAGATTGTAGATTGTTGTTTGGAATCAGGATCGTAGGCATAGATCCAAGATTCGTCACCACTGATTATGTCGTAGACGTGATTTGACTCTCCTCAGTTGAACCTTTGCAGAGTTTTCTTACACCATCTGACGCGGGCCGCCTCGTGATCGTCGGAAAGCAGATGCGGTATCCAACGGCAAACTAGCTTTCTCACACCAAGCGCTTCATGCAAGATCTTCTGAATGGTTGTCCCTGAGATGCCTAATAGAGCCTCTATGTCTCGATACGTCACATGACGATCTTGGAGAATTAGTTGTCTCACAGCAATGATGTTATCTTCAGTGAAGGCAGATTTTGAGCGTCCTTCGGGAGATTTGGCACTAACACGTATGTCCACGCTGGAATTCTAAATACCAGCGTTCGACAGTCCGCAGACATGGGGCTTCATCACTGGACACAGATGTTAGCTCTTCAAAACACTGAAGCCGTGTCAGGCCTCTTCTAAAGTTGTAGAAAATTATTGCACGAACATTTTCCTTAGAAAGATTCATTTTCGTACGTAACCTGACAGATTCCAATTGACGCTGTGACTAAACAATAGCATTAAACCTAATACTTTCAACTGTTTTGAGATCCCAAATTTAAACACATTCGAATATAGAACAGTTCCAAATTCAAAATTTCCGGGAAATATGGAAACGACAGAACTTAAAAGGCATGCCTCGTATTTATAAAAGTTAATGTCTAAATATTAAAATTTCTAGATCGAGATACGACCTTCTGCACCGCGCAAAAAATTAGACGTATTAAGTGTCAACTAGAGATTATTATGCTCAGACTTTTATAGCCCTGCCCCCTTGGACAGAGTTCTGCTGGGGTAATTTTTTTGCTTGAGTTATGTTTCTTGTCATTTTATTTCGATGCCCCCGATATACATTGCATCCCTCGACGGTGTGTTTGCAATCCATTCGGGAATAAAAACGTATATAAAATCGAGATTAATAAAAAAAGAAAGAAGGTTTATTGCCATTATTAGACACGCAACATACTTAATACATTAAACCTAAAATGATGCCTGCCTCGGTGGCGCAGTTGTAATGCGTACGCGGTAAGACTGCTGTGCTGAGGTCTCGGGTTCGATACCCGTGTCGTGAAAGTGATATTGGGTTTTTTTATCATGATATGCTTGGTATCAAACCGGAGTCTGGTATCGTGTTGGGTATGGCGATAGGTGCGCCCCCTATCATGGGACGGAAATAAGCTCGGCGAAATGTGGGTGTACTAATGACACCTTTGCCTACCTCTTCGGGGAGTACAGACGTGAGTGCGTATGTATCACACATAGGTGGTTTATGGAATAAGAATGGCCTTGGAAGGCTTTGACATTGAGATCTACAATGAAATAGAAAATATTTCCTCACTAAGCCGTACCCAACACGAGGTCCTCACAAAAATAAAGTTAATAGTATAATTACACAGTTTTCTGACTCACGAGTCACGACGGTGGGCGGGCAGAATCTTATACAAAACATCTGTCCTAAAGATCATTGGGCTCGTCCCAATAAATATTAAACGTCTAGCTAAAATAACGTTCTAATTAATTTATAATAATTATCTTTATACATATAATGTAGGTTCATTCACACACATACATAGTCCTGACCCCAGACTAGGTTCACCTGTACAGTGGGTATCAGGAACTACGAAGGACTTACAGTCTCGCAACACGCAGATCCGAAAGTCAAAACAAATATTTGTCGAACCCACGAGCTCTTGTTTTACAGTCGGTTACTTGCTTGCTGAGCTACGGAGGCTGTCCATATCTAATATGTATTTCATATTGAATCACTATATTTCTTCTTAATAACATGAATAGGATAAGTCGGCTTTAATGTCACGGATATAACAGACTTAGTATTGAAAAGAAAGTAAAAATAACACCCAAAATCCCTATATTGAGATACAAACATTGATATTTTTATCTGTATACTCAGGGGACGAAAAACGAACGAAAAAACCGGCCGAAACGTGCCCCTGCTTTACATAAAGTACGTAGAACTGACGTTATAACATTTCCAAACATTCTGTACCCACACGCAATGAATACACTTTTGGACCTCTGCGCTCGTTGTCGTGGGTTACGTCACTTTATACATTCGATATCATACACGATGTGTGCCTTGTAATACATTTAAATCACGCAGCGGAATTAATACACTGCTACAATACGTTTTTACTACAATGATTAATGTACATAACTGAATAAAGCTAACTGTAAACTGAGATAAAAACGAGCAGGCAGTTTTTGCCGTCTCGAAATGATCAGCAGTTACTCGACGCGTTACTAGCGCCAGGCGACCGGGAGCATCGCGTCGCACCGCTCAAAGCTTGAATGTACAGTGGTGAACGTTACGCACTTTGGTACGTGGAGGCGTGCAGGCAAGGTCCATCGTAATTGTGTGCCTCCGTACTCTTTGTCGCCGATGTAGTTGAATGATCACTGAGAACTCCCATAGAACAGAGCGTTTCTGCAACGTTGAATACATTTAGAAACACAAAGGAATGTCGTGTAAATGTATACTCTGTAATAACTGTACCTATGTACATATTGAACACGAAGCGTGTTTTCCACAAACAGCGTAATGAATGTTGTTGTGTAAACACTCACACATTTGTATGGAATTATTTTGTCCATTAATACATTTCATTAATATTTACAGAACGACGATTTCATTAGTCGCGTGTTCTAATGAACTTGAGACATTTGCATGGACAAAGACAAAACCTTGTTGTGAATAATGCGAATATGGAATTTAATAACTGTAGAACAAGACACAGTCGACTGTGTGAGGATGTGTCATGCTTGCTAAATTACGAGACATATTACCATACTTCAAGTGGAAATTTCAATATCCTTCTGAGAATCTTTGGGCATGTACAATCGTACTTTACAAGACATTATTCAATGTCGAAGCGATTGAAGTCGCTATCCTCACATGGCTAAACATGGGCGTCGAATGCAACTTTGCAAGTTCTTATTAACGGTCGCATTCGTCGACTCTACAAAAACCAGTACCGGGAACTGGCAACAAGGTTGCGACCGCTCTAAACGGCAACAATTTCTGCAAACAGTAAATGCGATATACAAGTGTCTTCTCACACGCATTTAGATGCCACATAGTGTGTAATTAATCGAGCATACATTTAAAGAATGCGATGTGAAACTGCAGACATTGCCCAAGTAGGTGAAGCGGTTTTTATATCCAACGTCCTTGGTAATCATACACCTACTTGAAACTACATCGATCGGGTTAGTAGGACTAGATTCTGTGAACTGACTGTATGGAGTTCATAGACAATAATTAAATTATACATAGATATACACTTTCACTCGAGCCAAGTTCGGAATAGTGTAGTGGTGTTGCATTGATTTCATCACTATTTTAGGTTCCTATTTTTATACTTCATAAATCAAACAAACATACTCGATAAAACACATGAGCCAAAAATAAAACGCATCTAAATTTGGCTTGCCAACACATCGATTTACATCCGATAACACGCGTTGGCAGTATGTGAATGAGAATGTAGGTAGAATTGCTGTATATCAACATGATATATTCCACATACATTCAAGATAGTCTGATTGAATTTCCATCTCAAAGGTATTAATCGTTTGCGTGGTGGCGGTCGTCGACCCAGTGGCGCCGCTGGTCGAACGCACCTGCGCCTGCGACGACCGCCTGTTGTCGGATAAGGCGGATGCCATCAAGGACGCGGAGCTTTCAGCCTCTGACTCACAAACCGCACTACGGCCTATAAAGACATTCTCATACAATCTGACAGAGTTAACGCGATCCAATACAAAACTAGAAAGAGTTTAAGATGCGCCAGCTTAAGATGCATTTTTTGACATATAAGTTGTAATGAATGAGTCGTTGTTTGCAAAAAAAAGCGTACTTTCACGGACGCATCTGTGCGTCCATCGCTCGGGGTAACAACTACGAGTAAATAACAGATGGTGTGACATAGTTCATTCTTCAGCAAAAAATAACTGAATAAGGATTGGCAACGGACCTTTTTTGTGAGAGAATCTTCTAAAGGAATCTAATGTCATTAGACTTCATAGCTACAGATATTGTCGAATAATAAGCGCTATTATAGAATAGTGACCTTTGCGAAGCAGGTACGATTTGTACACAGTTGTTGTGCTGAAATCTTATACAAAAAATAACGAATTTGCCACCATTTGCTACAAAAACAAATTTTCCAAGAGCGGCGTTATATTAGTTAAAAATAACCGTAATTGTGGTTAGCTTTTCCGGATAATTGCTGTAGTTATAATAACTTTGCAACAAGGCGGTATATATGTGGCATGTGCGAGTGTGTACGTATTACGTAAATAAAACAATGCACACAAACAGATTAAATCGCTGCCTTATCGACGGTCTGATACGTAATACCTGTAATAAGATAAAATTATCATCAGCTACTCAGACCTACTTGAATCACCATAAGTGCAACATCCTTTTCTCATAATGTGAGTTGTACATATAACAGGAACAATAGTGAAATATGAGTGCCCAGTACATAAACAATGTAATGAATTAATGTTACGATAACACAAATATGTATCGCAAATAATATACGAGTGTTTATATCAGTCCGTTGTTACTTAGTTGTTAGATTCTGATTTAATTAGGTTGATATAAAAATGTATACATAGGCAACTCTATACTCTAAAATAATCTTAAACAATAGCTCAATTTACCTTCGGAAATCGTGGGTAGCACGTTGACAAAGTTAACAATCCCGACGCCTGTTAGCTGACTCATTCACCAAAACTAAAAAAGATCACTTCCAAGAATCACAAGTAACGTCTATCTACTAACGGACACAGTGCGAATGCAAATAAAAAATGTCGCCGAAACAATACGGTCACACACTTGACACTATCACGTAGCCCACATAGATAACTCGGCTGAATTAATATTTGTTGACACTTCAGATTTTTGCAACCATGTCAAAAACGAAGCTCTGTCGGGCGCCGTTAGAAAATATAATATCAAATGGTCACAGTGCACACTTTTTCCATAATAAGCGAGAGAAATGGTAAACTATCACATGAGAGCGGCCTAGATATTTGTTTTTTTGTGATGTGTCACAACGAGGAATGCGCGTGCGCCGTGTCGTCGCCACGGAGCGCAGGGGCCTACTGACGATGGCAGCCAGACAGACAAGTCAAGCCAACGCCCGTTCACCAGTTCGCCTACTCTTATCTCTCGATGACTGTATAGTCACTTGCTTATTCCACACTGCACCGACTTGACCGGTTACTTGTACTGCTGTACTGCATCGAATGTGGTTAGGGTTGTGCACCTGCACTTCAAAATTGTTGCTCAACTTTTTTTTTTTTTTTTAATAAATACACCCAACAGTCACACACATAAACCTGTATCGTGGGTATCAGGAACTAAGAGGGCCTTGCGGTCCCACAACACCCAGACCAGAAACAAATATTTGTGGATTAGACAAACATTTGTCTCGGTGTGGGAATCGAACCCACGGCCTCTCGCTTCGCAGCAGGCTACACACCCGCTGCGCCACGGAGGCTGTCAAAACACGGTACTATGTTCTAATAACACGGTATTTATCTCACAAACAAATGATAGAGTGCTTACGCTTACGTAGATAATTAATTTAAAGAACAATCAAATCGAAGGTATCATGAATTGATTATTTTATTGATTGTAAGTGTTAAAAAATAAATATTAAGTTATTGTTTTTTTGCTTTGTTCGGTTATTTTGTAATTTGTTGTCTAATATATTGTTTTTATTAACTTATATTATTATTATCATGTCTAATGTTATTACATTTAATATGCATAATAACTATAATGTTAAGTAGTGGTTAAGGAAAAAGGATTTTCGTAATTTACACTGTTTAAATTACATGTCGCCAAAAATGCTGACGGTCGTCCAGCAACAATATGAACGGACGATACTGACTGATTATTATGGGTCGATTATAGATTCGATGGCTAAAGGACCAGGGCAAATGCCATATAAAAGTGAGACCTATAAGATATGCCCAGCAGTGGGATGAAAGAATCTGTGAACAATGATGATGAATAATTATCCGCAGTTGGCTAGCCCTAGTATTAAGCTATTATGAATACTTTATATTACATAGTCGGCAAAGTTGATAATTCTAGAGAATATTTTATGAAACAAATTTGAACATTTATTTCTACTAGGTGGTAGGTCCCTATGCGAGTAAATATCTGGGTTGGTACCACCGCTTTGTCTATTTCCACCACCAAGTGTGTAAGCACTGTTGTGTTTCGGTTTGAAGGGCATTGAAGTCAGTAAAATTACTGAATATTATGGGACTTAACATCCCATGGTAGGGTGAGGAAAGCAGTCAGTGCCATGCAGTACTTTGTAATTCAACGTTCTATGTGGTGTTGCTTCTGTTTATGGGCGGACGTGGCGATTACGAACATCAGGCGAGCAACCTGCTCGTTTCGTCATTCAGGCTAACAAAAAAAAAATATGTAATATTAGCTTGTATATGACTTTTGTATACAAGCTGTATGAATTAAAAGTTGTAGAGCTAATTTATTATATTATCGCTGTAATATAAAAGTGACAACCCTAAATAAAATCTACACTGCTTTGTATAAGAATAAGTAGGTAAACCACACAACAATAACGCAAAAACGGAACATTCTCCAACGTACCACATACGCGCCTCATAAAATTTTATGACCTTTATTAATATCAACGACGATAGCAATTAATTCATGATTGATACACGCTGATATGCCAGTTGATTAATGTATTATGTGGCACTTTATTTTAAAACATATTGATTTTTAATCAGTGCATTGACATATACGTTGGTTATTGCGTCTAATGAACAGTTCCTGGTGTCATAAAGGCAAAATTATAAATAAGATATACGGCCTCGTCTCATACGTCGCAAAGTGGTAATAGTTTAGAATGTTCCATTATGTATATGCAAGTGTTTGTTTGTTGAATAAGGATGTCTAGAACAAAGTAAGGACATTGAAATGTATTCAATCAATAATGTTTCTTTTACCACCGACAAGTTAATGGTTACATTTAATTTAATACCTACTGCAGGTTACCGCAAGCAGGTCCATTGCGTACATGCTGCAGTAATTGTTTTTTTAGAAATAAAAAAAATGGGAAGAACCGTAACTAGTGTAACGTAATTTTCTTTAGCATTCAACTGAGTGTTAGACATCCACACGGCAACATTCCCTAATAAAAACAAAAGCGAAATACCCTTGTGCAAACAGAACAACTCCGTTTCAAAAAGAATATTCTACTTTTACCCTACAAAATGACTAACACTTAGATCTAGAAGTTCGGTGTAGTCCAAAAAGAAGACAATTAGGAAGAGTGCTTTTCATTTAGGTATATAGTGATAATCACTATGTTGCGCAGGGGGGTTGACGTCAGGCAGGCGGCCGGTCGTAAAAAGCACAAGCCAAATCTTTCTGTATCATGTGTTAAAAAGTATGTTGCGTCGACCCTACTGCGAGTGAGATAAGGGCAGATGGAGGAAGAAGTCTATACTAGCCTATAAATAAACTGTAACTACATACATACGCACTCACGCCTGTAATCCCCGAAGGGGTAAGCAGAGATGTAACCACTACACCCATATTTCGCCAAACGTATCTCCGTCCCACGATGTGATAGGGGGCGATCCTATCGCCATACCGGGCATACATTCCAGACTCCGGGCTGATACTGAGCATTTCATAATAGAAAAACCCAATACCACTTTACCCGACCCGGGGATCGAACCTGAGACCTCAGCGTTGGCCTCAATCGTAACGCATACGCATTACAACTGCGTCACCGAGGCAAACTGGAACTACCCGGGAATAAGCTTTTAAACCGGATTTCTCACCGTGTCTAATGTCTATAATGAAAGTGTGTGTTATCCAAGCGGGTATAATTAATTCCTTATCATCAAATAAATCAAATTAAGGTCACTTAATTTGATGTGGACAAGGTGTGGGACCTCAAGTCTTTCGTAGTTCCTGATACCCACGACACAGGTTTACCTAGTGTGGGGTCAGGACTATGTGTGTGACTGTTGGGTGTATTATTATTATTATTACTTATATGTTATCTTTCTACAAGAATTGTTTGACCTTATCCCATCCTCACCTTTCCTGACGCCGCGTGTTGGCTTGCGGACCAAAGCCTCCTGGTCTCCACCATCTCGACTCGAATTAAAAGATTTGCAAAATATTACTTCAACCGGTGTGGAATAGCTTGCTGACACACGTGATCCCTCGTCTCTACGATATGGGATCTTTTAAACGGAGTATGAAGAAGCAACTAGGCAGGCCGGCATAATCCTGTCGATAGATCAATCGTCTATCGTCATTCCTGGAACGCGCTACACTTACCTTCAGGTATAGCGTAGTTATTTTGCCAAGACAGGATAAAAAATAAAAAATAAACATAATAAAATGTATGGTATGTGAAGCCTACGAGGATTAGACCAGAGTGATGGGCAAACGCCCTAACCCCCACTCATTAACAGAAGAGACCCTTGCCCAGAAATCCAAATTTAATACTGATCTAATATTAATTAATATTCTTTAAACTGCCTCGGTGGCGCAATTGTAAAGCGTACGCGTTACCACTGCTGTGCTGAGGTCTCGGGTTCGATCCCCGAGTCGGGTAAAGTGGTATTGGGTTTTTCTATTACCAAATGCTCAGTATCAGCCTGGAGTCTGGAATTTGTGCCCGGTATGGCGATAGGCTCGCCCCCTATCACATAAGGGACGGAGATACGCTCGGCGAAATGTGGGTTTACTGGTTACACCTCTGCCTACCCCTTCGGGGATTACAGGCGTGAGTGCGTATGTATTCTTTAATATTTCAAATACAGGTCAATGACATTATTTATCTTGACGAGGTCATTATGTGACACGAATCAATGGAAGAAAAGCTAAAATTAAATCACGAGGAAACGTACGATACATTTATGATATATTGTGGGGCATAAACGATCGTTCTTTATATAGGAAAATCATTAGTCACCCGGGTATTTTATTACGTCTTTAAGAGTTATGACGAATTTATAATACGTGAGAACTAGAATGTTAGAGGCCAACCGCTGTTTTATGGTTCTCATAAATAAAACGTAAGAAATGATGAAACTTAAACCAGTCAGTAAAACACCTTCAAAAAGCGCCCACATTTAGCAAAGATAAATATAGCAGATACATTTTTCGCTTTATCTAAATGATTTAGATTAAGATTTGTGACTCAATGTGTAAGAATAAGAATGATTTTTGAGGTATAAAAGTTTATGGCCCATGGTATTATTACTCAATTTCAAACTGAATTCTAAATTTACTGCAAAGATTCAAATTAATATTTGCAGTAAATTCAGAATGTCGCCCAAGTCGCGGGCAATATCTAAGAATGTAGAGAATTGTATGTTTTTAACCAATAATAGATCGAGAAAGAGTGATATACATATGGTAAAATACTTTGATAATAGTTAAAGATACGTGTTTATTCACAATAAGCTTACTGTTTCTATCAAATCACAAATAGAACATGAAAAACAAATTGTAATAAAATTATGGTAATATGAATTCGTAACGATTCAATAGTACCATAATAACATTATGTAAGAACAAAAACAACTATACGATACAAATACCGCGACCTTGCACCCATACAATCGATTGTCTACTCGCGGTGCATGGGTTCATTAAATTTGCATGACAGTCATATTGAAGAACAAACGTCGTCTTCCCATGCAATTCTTATGAATAGCAAATATGCCTTCATGGGGTTGTCCATCGCAATCCTCTGTTAGTTGTAACAGACAACGGGAAATGCGTCATCGAACATTTTCTGATATGTTATCGATGGACAATTAATTCCTTTGGTGACACGGCTTGTCAAGTACATTTTTAGATTGAAATTCTATAAATTGTCGACAGATAAGCAACACTAAACCAATAGTTTTTTAAATTAGGTTACGTCTGTAATGACGAGACGAATAGGTCACTCGCCTGATGGTAAGCGTCACGCTTGGCCATAAACAGAAGCCACACAAATCAAAACTACAAATTATATGTACCGACTGCATGGCACTGGTCTGCGCTCGTCACCCCGAGACTTAAGATGTTAAGTATATTAATAATGCCCAGTAACTTCACTGGCTTCAATATCTTTCCATCCGGAACACAACAGTGCTTACAAAGACGGTTATCGGCCGATGGCTTAATGTAGGTATTTTTTTTCATGCTAATAAAAAGTAGCCCAGTATATATCTGTATAATTTAATTTTCATAGCTTCAATTTCATCATAGTCTTTGGTAGGTACACATAATATTTGTTTAAATACTTTTGGAATATTTTTTATACTTAATTTAAATCGATAAACAGTACTTCTAATGAAAACGCATTGCAGTGTTTAAAAAGGAAAATAAATCATTTTCATACAATATTAATCGGATTATTTTCAGTTATAACTTTTTTACACTACATCAAAGTCCATCGCATCCACGGGATAAACATTTGGAACGTTAAACGAATTTATGGCACCATAAAAACATACTCACTTCTCTTGGAAGTGTCGAAGTCATCTTCGTGGCCGTTGCACGTCCGATCTTCATCGTACTCGTAAACCTTGAAACTTTCGAAGGAATACAGCTTGACGGCTTTTTATTTATCTATCTATGTACAAAAACGATTAACGAACACTAATTTCCTACAAATGCTAAAATACTCGATTACGCAGTAAAATTCGATCAACACTATCCCGGGGAACACACAAACACTCTCGTCATCAAATAGAATTACTTCAAACAATGTCTCACTGTTTCCTCAATAAAGAGTAAGTTTCGTCACCTCGTAAAGAGTGCGGGGGAAAATGTTTACAATCACTTGGATCACTCGCGAAGATGCGATGGTATCGCGCTTACGCACTACTTTGTTGCATAAGAACAATGGGAGACGACGTAAATGCCGGGAATAGTGAAATCGCGCTTTCCGAAGTTAAAAGTTCGCGAAGTTCGCAGCGGGGTGATTCGACAAGGGCGGGAGCGCTCGTGGCGGCGACCGCGTGTCGTCTGGCTGGGCTGCAGTGTCGCTGGCCGCCGCGCCGGCGCCCAGAACTGTGTCAGCAGACGCGGCGCCCACAGCACCCCGGCCTTTCATGAATACACATCTCTCCACTCGTACACTCATCGCATCAATACATTTGTTAGCGTATGCACCATGCCATTTACAGCTCTGATTATCGGCTGCAACGGATTCATTTATTATAGACTCTTTCTAATAAAGATACCTTTCAAACTTTGATTTAGATAAATAAAAAATAAAAAAATCAGACTTGCCGTCTTATCCCTCGGAGTGCTAAGTAATTGTAATGTGGTGTTGCTTCTGTTTATGACCAGTCGTGACGCTTACCATCAGGCAAGCGACCTGCTCGTGTCGTCATTCAGGTAATTAATAAAATACATTTGTTTTGCATCAACCAATCCGTATTAGTATTCGGCTGTTAAAATAATTATTGTGCTTATCTTACCAAAACTAATAGCTAGTCAAAATAAACAATATTGTTGAAATATCCATAACTAAATATTGAATGTAGTGCAAATAACAAATAGAGACGGACGCAGAACACATAATACAACATTTTGACAATAAATATTGTTAAATATTAGTCTATGATCACTGGAATCTAACTGTATTGGTCCCGCCAAGTAACCTTTTTTTATAGCATAGGCCGGCAAACGAGCAATTGGATCACCTGATGGTAAGTGATCTCCACCGCCCATGTATAATGCCACAATGCCAGAAGAATCACGGGCGCGTTGCCGGCCTTAAAGGAAACGGTTAAGATATTGGGAAAGGGAGGGCGATTTGGACCTCCGGATATCTCACTCACCGTACGAACCGTACAGAAAACCGAAGTAAAGGCAGCAACGAGCTGCTACTTTACTGGCTGGTTTTCTGTGAGACAGTGGTAATCACCCGGTCGAGCCGGCCCATTCCTGCTGTAGACAAAACTATCCACAGCGTGGCTCTACTACTCAAATGTACCAACTATCTAAGAAGGTTTTGTTAAATACGTATATTTATTCGTCAAAATAAGTATATTCCAAGGATAAACCAACCGTAAATCTTACTTGTTATGCACAAGTTGTTATACGTGTTTTTAACAAAGAAAAAAACATATACCTGTTATAAATAATCAAAATATTATGTTCCTAATGTTTTACCCATTTGTACTCTATTAACCGTAACAGTACTTTAATGTAGAGTAGCTCATTAGTTCCTGGCAACATTACGACATAAGAAAGGATATTTAGTTACACCATACAACGTTTAATGGGATATAAAATAATCTTAACGTCAATACTCTGAAAAGAGCATTAATGACGAAAGACAATGGGATATATGGCTAGGGGCCGGGCGTAAGACTATTTGTACGTTTTACCTTCCTTCATTTATTATTATACTTTTATAGGATAACTTGTACCTATCGCCTCATTGGTTCTCAATATTCTTTCTACCGATAGATTTGCTTACTGGCAGTAAATTGTTTACACATTTTGTATGGAAGATCTGTCAAAACACTATTGATAGTAAGCAAATCTTTCTGTCAATAGAATATAAAGAACATCCTTTAATAGCAACGTAATAGAGCTCAGAAACCGATTTCCATTGGTGAAAGAACTTTCAAAATCAGATCAGCACCCAGTTCCAGAAATTACTCCTTACAAATTAAATCATACAGTCACAAACTTTACCGCATTCTAATAATAACTATAATGTAAGTAATGCCAGCCTCCTTGGCTGAGAAACAGTGAGGTCATGGGTTGAAATCCCAAGTTGGGTAACCACAATTTGTGCCCGGTATGGCCATAAGTCAGATCGATTAGTGTGTAAGTGGGTCACCAACATCTTATGCCTAAAGTCAACCTTGCCTGTACGTAGTATGCTCTTCTGATTCACGGACGAGGTAAATCTAGGTTGCCGTTGCGGGTTGTGGGGGGTCAGACGGCGGGTCGTCCCACATAATAAAAAAACCCACTGACAAATCATGATGAGATGGTAGATCCTAACATTAACTCGAGATAACGCCAGGTCGAAAGAAATGGCGAGTCTTGTCGTTTATAAAATCATGAGGCGTGACGAAACTTTGGTGCAGCAGTAGTTGCACCCCTGCCTGGGCGCCAGCTTATGATATACCAGCTTTTGCTCGCGGTTCCGCCCGCGTGAACGGCCATTACTAGAATAAAAAATATCCCTATGTCCTAGTGCAGGTTATAGTCTGCCTGTGTTCCAAATTTCATCCAAAACCATTCAGCCGTTAAGGCGTTATTGACTAACAAACATTCAAACTTACACATTTATAGTAGTAGGATTACATTTTCATTGACGGTGTCAAGCCATATTTTTTAAAAGCCCTTTCCGTCTCATACTAAAAATAAAATTAGATATTTATGGCAGACATTCAAAAAACATTACCAATACCAAATGCAAAAAGAACCATATCAAACCGAGCTAAGAATAATTCCGGAGCACTTTGAAGAAATGGCAAATAAAACAGACCCATAAAACTGTCTCTCAGTTATGCTGAAGGCGATTTTATAGACCAATCGAGAGATCTAAGACAGTTAATATTGAATAATTACTGAACTAGGCACGTTGTAAAAGCGAATCACCCTTGGAGAAACTTTCAAGTACTTGTTTGATGACCAGTTAATTAAAATTTGTATTTCCTGACTGCTAGAATACGTTCGTTGATTTGACAATGTTTTCTAATGCCTCAAGAGCGTAGAATATATATATATATGAATATTTATTCATTCTGGTTCGTCAAGATTACTAATTTATCACCGCTAAGCCTGATGATAAACGAACCGTAAATATTTTTAATCGCCTTAATCGAAAGAAAGTGGTTCTCAATGCGTGTTTTATTTTATTTCGCATTACATATTGCTGTGTACGAAACGAAAACCTCGACTAGCCTTTTCATAATAATGGTATTTTTGTATATGTAATTATAAGTATTATGTAGTTATTCACTTCGTTTAACATAAACCCTGAAAATAATTATTTTATTATATCCATTTTACAAGGTCCCTCGTATGCTAGAAGCCGTCTGCCCTCTAGGTTGGTACCAATGCTTTATCTGAGAATAACAACTGTAGTACATTATTTACAAATATTTATTACTTTTCTGCGGACAAGCAGTACTGTCTAAGCACTATTGTGTTTTGGTTTGAAGGACGAAACGGACCAGTGAATTACTAAGCATTATGAGACTTTAAATCTGATGACTCAGGGTGACGAGCGCAGGCCTATGCCATGTAGTGCTTGGTAACTCAAAGTTATGTTTTTTATTAGCTTGAATCACGAGAATGACTCGCCTGATGGTAAGCGCCATACATCATCGTCATGGGCGCGTTGCCGACCTTATAGGAAAGGGATAGGTGACCGATGCAATATAAAATATATTTTTTCATTTATTCAAATTGACCAGGCTGTTTTAAATTGTCAGATTTTCAAATGTAGAGCTAATTAATTGAATACAATTACGTAGTAGGTACTATTACGATATTCTGTGATAAAGCGTAGGCGAATATCATAATTCATATTGAAATGAACGCATGTAGATTCGTTCGATTCGCAAGCCAGCGCGAATTTCTATTGGTATTCACAAATCTCTTTCATCTACGCCATCTGTGTGAAGCATAGAACCTATCGGGAATATTTCAATCGCGAAGAAGTCACAAAAATGCGCATAGTTCAGATATCCAGTATGTTTAAAAATATGGTATTAATAATTACATTATTATACGTAAACTGTAAATAGTCCACAGCCCACTCTTCCTTTGTACTAATTTTAAAAAGTGGTGAAGGATACTTAGAAGCTTTAGCGTCATAAATGAAACAAACATGAGTTAATATAATATCTATAAGACATAAAAACAAACATAAATACGTGATTTTATACAAACCGCCATAGAAAAGCCGTTAAACAATCAAATACATTTTTATCACGTTAATGGCTGTATGAGCTAACTTCCCTTAGCCTTCTCTGGACGGTAATGAAAATATTGTGTTCAAAAGGCAAAACTTTGCAAATACTTACTTATTGTTTCCATTTTTTTACAAATCATCGAATTCCGACCACAGGCAATACATACATACATAGACTCACGCCTGTTTCCCATAGGGGTAACCAGAACAACGGATTTCCACTTGCTAACTCTTTGGCCTCCTTCACTCGCATTAAATGTTTCATACAGGCAATAATACTAGTTAATTTGATTCTCCTAGGTAATAAATGAGAATAATTGGAAACCATGTCAATTTCCGACAGATATTATTAAATTGATATCGCTGCAAACATAATGACAAATTTAATTACAGTTATCATAATACTAATTTATAGAACTTGTCACTGAAATACTATTCCAAATGCGCATAGTTTGTGCAAAACGTTCATTTAATTAAATCATGATCTGGGTCAGAATAAATCAATTATCGTTCCCTCTACAGTATCTGCATTTAGACACCTTTGTTGTTCAATTCATGGAAAACATACATGATTAATATTAATGTAATATCAAATGTAATAAGTTAATAGCGGTGATGTCTTAGCGGGGAATGGAATTGACTGCCGAAATAGAAATCACTGATTCGAGCCCAACCCCCAAGTCATACACCCCCAACTTTTTAGTTATGTCTGTATTGTTAATTATTTAATGGTGTTCAATAAAATCGTGAAGTAACCTGGATTCCTGAAAAATTCTCAATAATATGGTAAGTTTTTTTAATTAGTTTGAATGACGTGACGAGCTAGTCACTCGCCTAATGATTAGCGCCACGCCTGAGAGATAAGAGGGACCTACCATCCAGTCAGTTAGTAGGTATGTGAAACCCACCAACCAGCATTGGGCCTGCGTCATGGACTAAGAACCATACCCCTCTCTCTAATTGGTAGAGAAAGCTCGTGCCATGCAATGGGATAGTATAAATTATAGGGGATAATGATGATGATGAATGTAGTCTGACATACCATCTGTCGTGTGATTATTATGAATCTCTAGACCAGATATCCTCACGATACGGATGACGATTTAAACTGATGGTGAAAATTTCCTAATAAATAGAAATTCACCAATACTTTATCACGGTAAAAGATAAAATAGTTAATTTATTGCTATAAAGTTAAACATAATATATAGAGCACAGTGCGCACGTTTACAGCTGGCGCGAGTAAATGCGTCAAAGCGATAAATTAATTTGCGAGTCAACTACCTATCTGTGGCCAGGCAAAGCTCTTTCCAATTGTTATCGAGCTCACAGATCGACCTCTGACATTTAGAGAGCGAGCGTTGCAGGCCACCAACCTGGGAAATGTTATTTTGAACTGGGACAAACGCCTCGTTGTACTTGCGTTAGCTAATGTCGCATATTTTAGACACTAACCACACACTGACTAAAATGTTGTGTATTTAAAAAAAGTGGACATAATTTATTTATTTATTTATTGAGGCTGGCTAATAAGCGAGTCATTTGATGTTAAATGATCTCCACTGCTTAAGAACATCCACGATACCAGAAAAATTGGGGATTGGAAAGGGTAGCAGGATTTGGGCCTCCGGATATCTCACTCACCATACGGAACGGAACAGCGAGCTGCCATATCCCGATGGTCTTTTTGTGAGACAAAGCTACCGCCCGGTCGAGCCACCTATTTATACTGTAGAAAAAACAGTCTATAGTGTACCTTTACCACTTAAAAATTCTAAAACAATTATAACCGATAGCCCTATCTATAAGCTATTCCTAATTCATCGCGAGCTCTGCATTCTGATTCACGTTTATTGAGAGACTACTAAAGGCCCGGCATGGTATGTAAAAGGCTTTTATAGATCAGGTGTGTTAAAGAGAGAGCGTGCATTTCAATATAATGGAATGAGGTGTAGAATTGTATAGAAAACACATATTGCGTGGAAACTTGACATAACAATATACGTTTCACAGAGCATCGATAAACAAAGAAGAGCATAAGCCGGCTTGTAAGATAGAATAATAATATAGAAAATGGCTATCGTGAAATAAAGTTCTGATGCGTCTATAACTCTACTAATATTATAAATGTGAAAGTTTGGATGTTCGTGAGATTGTGAATTTGGGTGTTTGTTAATCAATCACGATTTAACTAACGGCTGAATAGATTTCAATAAAATTTGGCACACAGATACACCATGACATAGATTAGGACATTTTTATCCCGGAAAAAGGAATCACGCATCCGAGCCGCAAGCAAAATCAAATACTAGTTATAATGGCAATTTCGCATTGCGAAAACTTCCCCGCTTTGTCCTGACATCGAGGCAAGGTCGGCAGGTATCGG
The DNA here is from genome assembly GCA_905332985.1 of Mimas tiliae. NCBI lineage: Eukaryota > Metazoa > Arthropoda > Insecta > Lepidoptera > Sphingidae > Mimas > Mimas tiliae. The sequence goes on from HG995249.1 coordinate 4,685,810, forward strand.
CAAGTACTGCTTAGCGTAGATATGTAGGAGAAATAGCGTCCAATTACCGAGTACAAAGAAGGTATGTACAATGACTAAGTAATCACTAAGTTCAAGAAATAACTATGTGTTATAATAGGGAAGTTATAAGTAAGGAGCACGTACTACGATTTAAATTATGCGCTTCGGCCATTTTCGCTTTTTACGAATTAGTACGAATACACAATGAATGAGACTGCCTCGGTGGCGCAGTTGTATTCAGTCGTGAGGTCTCGGGTTCGATCTCCAGGAGGGGTAAAAGTGATACAAGTGGTTTTACTATTATATATTAAAGTTCCTTACCTTAAAATATATGCACGTAATTATGGGCAACGTTTTATGGGTCACAATTAACAAATTCGTGTTATTTTGTTGAATTCAACGTTTGAGTAGCCTCAGATGGCAAAAATCGTTTGTGTCGCTCACTCGCTGTCGACTAAATAAGCTGCGGTCAATTGACCGTAACTTAGTGCGCACTTTAAATGTACCGGACAGCCGGTCTAGTAGTATACATTAAAGTCTTTGCCTCCCTTAGCCTTAGCCTTAAGCGTACCTTTTTCACTCTATGCTAGCGTTTGTTGCTTCGATCTTTAGAAATAATGAGAATAATTTAAGATACGTCGTTTCTCCCAAGATGAAAATTTGTACGCATATTGGTAATATAATGCTGTTATGAAATAAAAAAAACAGCTAGCAGTAAGTCGAGGGAAACTTCGTCAGCTGGTGCATTTAAATAGACGATAGATGCTCCCGCCAACTCCTGCGTTATAACTTTTAAAGCATCAGCTGACGGTCTTTCCGCCGAGATACAGCCAGCTGACATATATATTTATCCATAGTTGCATATGAGCTACCATCAGGTAAATTTTTAGTTGAGAGGAAATCATTGAAGGTATTTTTTTTTTCATGTTCAATCGACCAGCTGACGTATAATGCACCAAGTTATAGTCAGCTGATTGTTTTTTTTCTTTGAGATATTGGGTAAGCTACAATTTAACAAGTTTTTTGTTAGGAGGATATGACTGAATATATATTTTTTTTCTTCGTGCCTTGGAGGCTGCCACTGCTCATCCCCCCCACGGAACCGCAGCTGACGTTCACGAGGCTTTATGATACCATTCCCTGATGCGTCTCACCAATAATCCCTTGAGAGGAACTTGGTCATGTAAATCTGTTACTGGCTCATGGACTATTCCACATGAATACTTAAAATATGAACTATCGCCTTATTTTTTACACAATTTTAATTGTTTCCGCTAAATATTTTCTTTATCATATAATTGTGTGTTGCATATAACGTAATAGCACTGTTTAAAATTCCAACAAAACATATATTATGTATACATACATACGGACTTACGCCTATAATCCCCAAAGGGGTAGGCAGAGGTGTAACTAGTACACCCACATTTCGCCGAGCGTATTTCCGTCCCATGATGTGACCTATCACCCCCCGGTGGCGGTAGGCTCGCCGCCTACCGCCATACCGGGCACAATTCCAGACTCCGGGCTGATATTGAGGATTTCGTAATAAAAAGAACCAATATAACTTTTACCCGACCCGGGATCGAGACAGAGACCTCAGCGTCAGCCTCGGTTGTAACGCATACGCATTATAACTGCGCCACCGACGCAGTCACATATATTATGTGTTGAATAAAACACACAGTGTACTTATTACGCTTTATGTTTTAGAAAGGCTCATAATGTATGAAATTTAACATAGTCGTATATCCTACGTTACTTTCATACGTATTTTTATGTAGATGTTCTCTTCGTCAGTTTCCGAGGTCGCGGTATATTTCAAAGATCACATAAATACGCCTTACGACTGTAGATATCGAACTTTCAGTTTATAATCGATACGAATGGATACAAACACGCGACACAAGCGGTTCGTCTATAACCTTGACATGCTTCAGGTACAGTTAATCACACACATATCAATATTGAATATACCAATCATAATAATATATAGATCTATTATTGTAATCCCAAATTACGTGTAAAAACGAAAGACTAATGTATACGACTAGACAAGCTGCGCGGTACATAGAAATTGTACCATTAAGTTGCGGTCAATTGACCGTAACTTAATATTACTGTCGCTTACTCTCAACTAGAACCCCTGTCGCGCTCCCTGTCTGTGAGCGATATATGACGCAATTTTACTTCTAAACAGCCCGACTAGTATACATTAAAGTCTATGGTAAAAACGTGACGCGCGACATGTCCGTTTTGTATGAGAGAGATGTACAGAGACTGAACAGCTTGATGATCGATACATACATACATACATACGCACTCACGCCTGTAGGCAGAGGTGTAACCAGTACACCCACATTTCGCCGAGCGTATCTCCGTCCCTTATGTGATACGGGGCGAGCCCATCGCCATACCGGGCACAAATTCCAGACTCTGGGCTGATACTGAGCATTTCGTAATAGAAAAACCCAATACCACTTTACCCGACCCGAGGATCGAACCCGAGACCTCGGCGTTGGCCTTAATCGTAATGCGTATGCATTACAACTGCGCCACCGAGCAGTGATGATCGATACATTTACATTTTACACACACTCATACACAGCTGATGTGTCGCTATCGTCTGACTCGCGTCACTTGTCGCGGTCTCCATGTCTCGGTCGCGTACCTCAAAACGCACCTTACCACTCTGTATAAATAACTGACAACCATTCCATGAATTATAATATAAAAATACAATATGGGGAAATGTATTTTTAATGCTAAGATATAAGAAACTACATGGGTTAAACAGAAATGCAGGATTGAATTGGAATGAAATGATTGTCATTATTACACAGATGATTCAGTGAAACTGTTATTTCAAGCTTGTACAAAATTATACACATACCTACACCTAAGCTTGTAATTTTTTTACTTGATAGTTGAACTCCAGTTGATATAGTTTTTAGTCACACAAATATGTACATCATATAAATTTTATTTTATTCATAGGCATTTAATCATACCTATGAACAATGTTTATGTATGCTAATTGTTTAGTTTATTAATATTATAGCTCCACTATTGTGCTGATTTAATAATACAAACAATAAACAATGATGTTGTTTTTATTAAACAATTTATAAAGTTATCAATCCAAGCACCTATTTCACTGGCTATTTATAAGCAAACATAAAAACATACAATGATGTTCTTTAGTTTCCATATGTGATTAAGACATGTATGACATGTATGATTCTTTGTCATATTTTAAACAATATCAATACAACACAAAAAAATTGTTATAATCAATAAATTATCTACATTATCTGTTGTCTCTGCCTACTACTCTGGAACACAGGCATGAGTCATATGCATACTACATCATATTTTTATTATTAATAACATTCATATTGCTTTGGTAAAAACTTATAGTGTAATTTGCATATTTATTGTTGCTATGAGGGATTACTGTTTTACTAAAAATCTTTTAGATAGAAATAGATTTTTCACTACAGGATTATATAAATTATTGAATGGGTTTGATTTAGTATCAAATGTGCTTATAAATCCTGAAGTGTTTGGTAATTGGGTGAGGCTAGTCATATTATGTGGTCCCATATTGGGAAGAACAACAAAGATTAAGTAAAGTTAAAGGGTTGGTGAATTTAAAAGAAATAAAGTTTTAAAAGAATCAAATATATTATACAGGTGGGTACCTACCTAAGTTATTGATAAATATATGTCTTCATTAAGCATACAGATGGAATACTAATTTATTAAAGTTTGATTTCATTCCGTCTAACATCAATATAGAAATCATCGTGAAAAATTTGCAGTGACCTGAATAGCCAAAATGTGTATCGAACATTCGCGTGTTTGTACTGAAACTTCAGCGAGTGGTTTATAATTACTAGAATGGCAAAAAGTAATCGGCTCTCTAATTAAAAAACAACTGGTAACACAACTTGGATTAAAAATACACAACTACCTATAGAAGAAAATAATAATAACGTATTCTTATAAAACAATATATCAAAGTTCAAAACTATTTGTAAGTAAACTTTTACAACATAATACACATTCGACCAATTCGAGTATTTACTGCCGGCTGGGCACAGAAATTCAAATATAATCTTCGGAGAACGGCAGTTGACGGAACATAACCAAAAAATTATTGAAAATAAAGTATCAACGACAAAACTTACCATCTTTGACGTTCTTCGAAGACTGGGATGTTGACACTCCGGGAATAGTTTTATCACTAGCACAGTACATTGTAAGTTAATTCACACGCTTGTGCTAAACAGTCAGTCTCATCTAGCAGAATTGTGCATATTATTATCAAATTGCTTTGATAATACGATACATTCGCGAACGCGAAATACGGCGGCCATTCCACATTCCGGTTGTAAATATGGAATCATAGACAACGGAGAGTGGAGACAGATAAATAAATCTGTAGGTATCTGATATTATGTTATTCTCTATGCTCGTATTATATTACACAAACATTTCCTCGCAAGCTTTTAATTTAGCGTATCATCAAAGTAGTTCTAAGCAATTACGCAATTTTGTATATATTATACTTTACGTCTTCAAATAAGCGATACCTATTCTGTTCAAATCCTTGAAACAAGCACAACAGTAAATCATAGAGTAATTTTTATTTATGATCAGCTGTCGCCTGTCACTACCTTATTTGTCTTTGGTAACTGACAAAAATCTTTATCCAATATCGTATTGGGTTTCTCTTCTAAGTTTTCTGATTTTTAATACTTTTTAGTGACAAAGAATGTACAAAGTGTAATTTGCAAATATGATGCAACATCAGTACTGGGTAACCAAAAAGACTGTGTTGAAAAAACTAGGAACCAAAGAAGACGAATGTATCGTATCTTCTGACGCCGAACTCGACGCTAAATTGGAATTATTTCGATCAATATCAGACAGCTGCTTGCAATTACAGCGTATTTTGGACCAGTATCAAGAAAGACTGTGTATTTTAGCTCAGGAGGAGAATTCTTTAGGGAAGTTTTTACGCGATGCGGGAAAGAACACGGATGCTTCTGGGAAACACATGATATCAGCGGGTAAAGCTATATCTTATTCCGGTCAACAGCGGTTGTCGGTGCGGGGACCGTTGCTGAGACTTTATCATGAAGTGGAGACTTTTAGAGGACGTGCTGTGAGCGATATGCGTGCTACGGTATCGGCGATGGAGAAGGCCAGGCTGGAGTACCGCGCGGCGCTGAGTTGGATGAAATCAACGAGCGCACAGCTCGATCCCGACACAGGACGTGGCCTTGATAACTTCCGAAAGGCCCAGCGACAAGTCCGTGAAAGCAAAAAAATATTTGATAAATTGACACTTGATGTCTTGCAGAAGGTATACAAATTATCTTAATGTAAACTTTTTATTCACATTGTTTAAAAGAACGCAGGTACAATATGCTTTAAGTAGCTTGGTCAGCTAGAAGTTATTCATGAATGGCATCACTGCTATTGTTTCCAAAGACAACTGTGACAAAAGGCGGGTGAAGTAGCTAATTTCAGTCCAGCCTATTTATTTTCTATGCAAAATATGTATTACAGATGAGAAAGTGTATGTGGTTTTGTGAAGTTTACTAGGCGTAGCAATTTTGTGTATAGCACCATTCACAAGCAGAACTGTTATTTTCTTAATCTCTTCATAATTACTTTTAAGACAGTCTTTTTCTATTAAAACAAAGTTGGCAAGGTCTACACCAAGAGGCATTCTAGTGAAAATTAACTATATTCATTTTCAGAAATATCCATATTTTATCCAATATTGTTGGTTTTTCATTCTCTACCATTTTCATTTAAACTTTCTATAAGTTGCACATTTTTTTTATGAAGAATTATACAGAAGTTATTTTTTCTTTGGCACCATGATTTTAATATCATAGGCTTATCCAATATATGGATGCTCACTGTTTGGAATCAATAAAATACATACAAGATTCAGAATATGTTTTGTTATCTAAACACATTGATATCATAAATAAAATAGGTTATGCAGTTTTAATATATCAGCCACAGACAGCCTCCGTGGCGCAGTGGGCGTGTAGCGGGTTGCGAAGCGTGAGGCCGTGGGTTCGATTCCTGCACCTTGACAAATGTTTGTCTGATCCACAAATATTTGTCTTGGGTCTGGGTGTTGCAAGTCCCTCGTAGTTCCTGATACCCACGATACAGGTTTAACCTAGTGTGGGGTAGGGACTATGTGTGTGACTGTTGGGTGTATTTATTTATTATTATATTTGGGTTTTGTATGCCTTTTATATTACAATAGCTGCACAGACAAGTAATCAGCTCACGTTAGTGGAACCATTTCATCTTTAATCCCAGTTTGGGTGGCACATTATTATAGTAGCATTTCCACAGCCCCCTCCCCCCACCCCTAGTTGCAATGAAATATAAATAGAATAAAAGTTTCATGTTTACCCAAAACCATAATTATATGAAATCCAATCATACATTTTAATTCACCCTTAGAAAGTGTATTCCTTATATACTTAACAGTTTAGTCAAGGATATAAGAGATGAGTGTAAAAAACACAAGTTTAAAGTTTATTTTAAAAATACTTAATAGGCGCCTTAGCTTGATTAATTATCTTGTAAATTATAAGTAGGTACAGAAACAGATAGAAGACATACTAACATAATGTTATGTAGGTACTCATAGTCTATTTGTATTGTTTTGCTGATCCTGCAGTCAACCTGTTTGTGCAGTTTTGTGGGGCACAGTATTAGTTCATTATTTTTTTATTTTCTTTAATTCAATTTCAGATTGACCTACTAGCAGCAGCAAGATGCAACATGTTCTCTCATGCTTTATCCAACTATCAGAGCTCATTCCTTACTTTTACTACTAAAGTGGCCCAGACTTTAGATGCTACAGCAGATACAATGAATTCAGCCCCACAATACGAGTTCTGTATATTGAAGGAATTGTCACAGAGCTTAGGAGAGGGTGAATCTAAAGGTGTTGGTGCTCAGGACAAAGATCAAATGTTGTTTTTCCAGGTAAATGGGATTTTATAAATCTTCATCTGAAGCTGTCTTATTTAATATTTATTTTATTTTATTTTATTGTATTCGGGTGGCTCACAGCTATCAATAATAGAAAAACATATATATAACGAAGTGAATACAATAGATAAGCCAATTATGAGCCACCGCAGATAGGTTTAAGCCACATAGTAATTATTTTATGTGACTTCGGCTTGTATACTTCTGAGCCACAATGATAGATCACTACAATCTGTGTAATTAGTAGAACCAATAGTGCCAATTTTTATTATGAATACATGTCATTATACTTAACATAGACTATATAGTGTGTGTCCCTGTACTGTTGTAGTATAATATACGGCAATAACTATTATATCACTAATATTCTATTCTATTATTAGTATTCTGTGTTTATTTATTAGATATAAATAAACATAATATAAATAACTATAACATTTTTTTGTATACTGTGTTCTGACTTACTGGGGTATTTGTTTTAAATATTAAAAAGTGTACAATTTCTTACCATTTGTATGTAGAACAGTTATAAATAAAAATGTTGTACCATAGTGTTGTAGGAGGCCACTTGATGCTTTAAACAGTGATGACCTATTCAGAAAAATCTAGAATATGCTAATTTTTAGGATGAATACAAAGATGAGAATACAGACAATAAACAGAACCAACAGGTTACTCAGCCCAAAGCTGAAAACGAGCAGCCATCTACTGAAAACAAAGAAGAGGCCACAACATCTATTAATCTCATTGATACAAGTTCTACAGAAGCAGCGACAGTTGGAGATGGCTCTGAGACTTTGTCAGATTTATCGGGCATACGTCTAGATTGTGGTGATATGCCGGCTAATTTTGGATCTTTCTTGCCGTCGCAACTGCTACTCGTAAGTGATGTTTCTTTCCAACAGTTTTTTAAAGTGACAATTTGGTATTCAACTACAAATATTCTGTATTTATGATATTCCAGCTATAAAATTATTTTCCATACTAAATTTATAAAGATATCATCATCTTCAGCTTGAATTTGTCCACTGCTGAACATAAGCCTTTCCAAGTTGGCGCCACCCTTGACGGTACTCCACATCCTCCTTTATATTATAAAGATATAAAGGTTGTAAATTATTGACTTTGTGAGTTTGTTTATAGGAGGTACTCTCTTGAACCACAGATCTAACTTTGACAATTCTTTCACTAATAGGAAACCGCGTTATACCTAAGTTGTATGACCTTTTTTTTCATTGTGAGTTACAGATTTCAATAATATTGTTCTATCTACACTAATATTATAAAGAGGAAAGATTTGTATTTTTGTGTGTAACTAATAAACTTAAAAACTACTAGACTGATTTCAAAAATTCTTTTTCCATTAGAAAGCTACATTATCACTGAGTATTTTTTTATAAAAACACTTGCAAGCATGTATCTGAACCTGCTAGCAAACACTATTTATTAAATTATTATTTTATGGGTTATTTAAAGGTAAAACTAATATGCTGTAATAGGGTACGTCTCCTCCTAGGTAGGTAGACAGCTTTCGCCCGACTTGTATCGAATTCCTAGATAAATTACAAGTTTTACAAAAATATCTGGATACAAGCCAGATGGCATCCATATGGCACAGATTGTATAACTTCATAAAAAAATGGGTACTTTTGTTTCAGGATCTGAACATGTCCCAATTACATCAGGGTCCAATGACGCCAATCAGCACCAATAACAACCAACCCTCAAAGTCTCCAGAACCAACGCCTAAACCAAAAGCTCCTGCACCTAAGAAAGATGATAAGGCAGCTTGGTTCAAACTATTCGCAGAACTTGACCCTCTAGCCAATCCAGACAATCTGCCTGGATCCAACACAAACCAAAGTCATGCAGCTTGAGTTTCAGTCAATGTAGCCGTTATTTTTTATGTATGTACTAATGTCCACACAATCAATTATATTGCTACTTGGATTCCAATTTATTAAACGCCAGCACTCGTCTATATTTATAAATAGTTCAGCTCATTTGTGCACACCTTGATATGTGAGCTTGTTAATATACAATATGTAACATAAACCCTGTTGGGCGTTTTAACCACGATATCAGAATCAATGTTCAAATGTAACGAAATAACGCGCATACGAAAATGGGACTCTAAAAATAATCATATTTAGTTTTTATACCCGTATTTCGATTGTTTACCTCTGCATGAGCGATGTCACGGAGCCAGAGCGAGATAGCAAGTTGCGGCGTCTACATGTAACAAACGCGCCGCGTGTGCACCCGGTTTCGTCAATACGTAACATCAGTCAGATGACAATAACATTTTTAAATACATATATTCATTTTTCGAAGGTACCTGTGTAAGGATAATATCTCGCTTCTGGTTTTTTTTATTTAACCATTTTTATTAAGCTGTATATATGTCTATCTTCACGACCTTCAGAAAGGGCCAACAGGGTTTTTGTTACATACTGTATAGTATGTATTTGTGTGGCAGTAAAATGACAATCCACAACCAAGTGACAAACACACACATAGTCTTTGTGTCTATACTAATATAAATACAGTAGACAGGCGGCTTGGCTGTGCTCTGGCATTCCTGAAGACGATTAGCGGCGTTGGCCGCTTACCATCAAGTGGGCCGCCTACTCGTCTGTCTATCTAGACTATAAAAAAAATACAAATGAGTTGATATTTTTACATGGAGAAAGTTTATCGCATGACAGACGCGAAAATGTAACAGAAAACTGCCATTTATAAGGCCACATCATACATTCATACAACAATACAACACTCAAGTCTTTTTTTTACAAATGTGAGTGGCTGCATCATACAGTTTGAAAACTAATTTCAGAGCTTTATAAAACTAAATGATTGTGTGGATCCAACATTTATTTTAATAGGTGTCAAATAGTCTTCCTGAAGGAAGATTTCTAGTTTACGTAAATAATTTAAATTAGATGGATTCGTTTCAGAAATACAAAAGTCGATGTGTTTTTATTCCAAAATTTTAATATTTAATTTACTGTTTGTTTCTAGTCGTAATTTAGGATACTGGTCTAATGAAAAGAAATATAACGAATGACTGTTTTATATTGTAGGTACTTACAATGTTTGTAGGATGAGCGCAATCAATGTTTTATTCTGAATTAAACACAAAGGAAAGTATAGACCTATGCTATGGAAAACTACTATAGAAATCTTACTAACATACTTCATACTACTACCATAAATTTAAAACTTTGGATGTTTGTTAGTAAATCACGCCTTAGCGGCTGAACAGTTTTGGGTGAAATTTGGCATACTGGTAGACAATGACCTGGACAAGGACATAGGCTACTTTTAACACCAGATAAAGCTGTTCACGCGGTCAGGCTGTTAACTAGTTTTTTAATTATAAACGTAGTTAATTCTTTTTTTCTTTTTGAGGTTCACAGCTATTTATATTTTTCTTGTAACCGCCACAAATTAAGAATACATAACTAAAACTCGTTCTAGAGCACTTTTTCATAGCATAATATAAATTTCCACCTTTAGACATATAACTTCGGCTCAGTCATAAAATTAATGTATAAAGATATTGAATAAGACTGCGCTCAGCTTACATTTTATTATAACCATCTATTTTGAGCACAGATCACGGCTACCTATAAAGGTGTGCCGACATTTATCGCAGTTTTTTACCAATGCGCCAACGTACACTATAACAATTTAATATATGCGATGACAACTACTGACAACGTGTCTCATAAAAATTGGCACGCTTGGTTTTCATACAGATTACAGTAGAGTGCAATCATAAGTTGACGGTAGCAAGTTTTCGACCTAATCGAAAATGTATAGAATAATCTGTCGAAACTGAAAATCGTCCAGTGAATACTACAACCTCATCTCGCTAACTTATAGTTGTCGCACTGTACTTACGTGCTCTATTATATTATCTGTGGTCTGTGGTTTCGTAAGTATTTTATAACGAATGTCGCCTAGATAGAATTAAATTAATCATATAATTATAAGCTTATGTTAAAAATAGTATTATTGGACATATTATATAATATACTTTGAGACCAGAAGGGTTGACATCAAGCAGGCAGCCGGTCGTAAAAATTACAAGCCAAATCTTTCTGTAACATGTGTTAAAAATCATCTTGCGCCGACCCCACTGCGAGTGGGATAAGGGCAAGTTGAAGAAGAAGAAGATTATGTATAATCATCTCACTGATCGAGTGGCAGAGTTCTTGGCTCAGAAACTAGTGAGGTCCTGGGTTCAAATCTCAAGTCGGGCAATCGGATTTAGTGTTTGAATTTTAAAAAACAACGAAGTAACCCAGAATTGGTATATTTGTGCTCGATATGGCGATAGGCTCGCTTCCTGTCATAGCATGAACGGAATATGTCGCCAAATCTCAATACTGTGAGAATTTTAAACACAATTTACTAGTCACTAATTATATTTCACAGACAACTGCTATAAAACAAATAATGAGTTACTTTTGCCCAACTTGTGTATTTTTTTGTTACTATTTGTGGTCTCTCCACCAGACAATGTTATTCAAAACAATGGCAGAATAAAATCACCCGTGGTTTGAACTGCCAAGTATTGATGTTATCACTTTGCTATGAAATATACTTAAATTATTGTATTGTGTGCTAATTAAATACTGAGTAGATACAGCGCCTTTAATCATCAAATAGGTAAGGTTGCCAACTACCAGTGATGAAAAGGCAAATAAAGTAACATTACCAGGGTACTCCCGGGAAAGTTCGCAAACAAGTTAGTAGTCATAATTTTATTAGCACCCAAGTGGCGAAATGCAATGTCGACCAGTACATAAATTAATTGTGGAGCTTTTTTGAATAAAATACCTAGTTAATAATTAATTTGTGATGTACCAACCAAAGATTTGTATACAATTATTTCAATAATGTCTATCTATTTACATTATCTACCAAAGACATAGGCATAACGTTTAAATCACACCTAAGCTAGTCATAGTTGTCTGTTTGTAAACATTTTTTTCAGTATTTTCATTGTCAGCCAATATCTGTCTGAGTAAGTATAGATGTACCAAATTAACTGTGAGTTGAAGAGCGTCGTTGCCGTCGCTCTGTTCGCTCGAGTATTGCCATTTTACGAGTAATCTTTCATTTGGGGTTAGTTTATTATACAATATGTAACAAAAACCCTGGTTATGACTGTGATATCAGAATCGATATTCAAACGTAATTAAATAACTCTCATACGAAAATTGGACTATAAAAACAATCATATTTATTTTTTAAACTTGAATTAATTTATTTTTTGTAAACCGTATTTCGATTGTTTACCACTGTAAGAGCGATAACTAGGAGTCAGAGCGAGATGGCAAGTTGCGGCGTTTACGTACATCAAACGCGCCGCGCCGCGTGCGCACACGGCATCACTCAGCTGCTTCATTTTTCATATGTTTTTTTTTTAAATATGTTCATTTGTATAAGCTATCTGTGTAAGGATAATATCTCGCTTCTTCACGACTCACAAAGGGCCAACAGGGTTTTTGTTACATACTGTATATATACTAAATAAAAATAATAAAATATAACTTCAATATCAGCATTGTATTGTATACCCATGATGTTAAAACTTAGACATGTTAATTTGTGTGTTTAGTGGACATTCCTTTCAACTAACTAAGTAGTTAACTAAACCATTAAAACATTCCTAGTCACTAGATAGCAAAATTTACACACTAGCGACGCGGCGGGTCCACCCACCAAATCTAGGGATAATTCCACTAAGCTGTGACACACTATATTTCCATTTCACAGTTAAATTGGTACATCTATACATAGCATTTTAAGTAAGTAAATTTATTTTAATTTTAAATAGTATGAATATATAAATGGTTTTTTTATATAGAAAATATTTTGTGTAACTAACTCTAAAAGTTATAGAATAATATTTTAAAAATTAGAATGTAACTACAAGTTGCGACAGAGGAACCCTAGTATTATTTATTACCAAAATCTAATTTACATTAGTCAAGTTTTTTTACAAATTCATAACTGTTCAAAAAATTATGAGAAAATGAAAACTAGGTACTTACTATTTTTATATTGCACATTCCTTTTTATTTTGTAAATGTGATTTATGAAGTGTTACTTTATTGTATTCATCAAAGATTTTACGTTTGGTGACTATTCGTTTAGTATATTATATTTGTTTGTGTGCATTCCAGAATATAAGATAATATATTGTATAATTATTATTATTTGTGTTTTAATATTCCCCTACTTGAATAAATCATAATAAATTGGAACATTTCATTGAAAAATGCAAAGCTGATATAGCCCAATACAATATGTGTAAATAATTAAAGCGTTAGTTTTTGTTCTCTAGGGTCTAGCAGTCCATTTTCATAAATAAAAAGGGCAGTGGGTAGATAAGCACAATTGTGTTTCGGTTTGAAAGATATTGAAGCTAGTGAAATTACTAGGTATTATGAGACAACTATCTTGGCATGACGAGCGAGCAAAACTATGGCGTGGCTTTTGTCTTTGGGTAGGCTTCATCAATATATTTATAAGGTAAGCTTAGACTTAGGTACATTTACAACCTAGGGCCTAGGCCATCTTCTAAGGTTCCAAAATTTACCACCGCCAACTTACAGTTGGTGCACTCTAGTTCCAAAACTTACTACCGCCAACATAGGGATATCGCATTTTAGTTATTTTCAGCAGATTTTGAATCCTCAATTCAGTTCTTGGGCAAGCGCAATGGGAGGTAAAGAGGCAAAAGGAATTTGGCATTGCATACTATGCATATTCAACTATTTTTCTTAGAAGCTTATGCCGTAAAGATTCTGCAATGAATGGAACAACATTATCAAATGTTTAATAAGGGGGAGTTTTGGCGGGAATTCTTACAGTGCGGTGGCTCTCTTGTTTTAATTATTTCCTAAACTGGTTTAAAGTTGTGTTTGTTGTATAAAAGTGGTGAGGTTTTGTGCAATAATCATTAAAGATGATGAATAGTGTACGGAAACATTGAAATAAGTGGATTTGGGTGATTTTTGATCAAGGGTATTGTCGACCTTGTGCTTTCGATTCTCTTGAAGAAAGTCGTCTAAGAAGCATTGAACTGAAAGGAATTATCACCAAAACTCCAGCAAGACCTTGAAATCGGCCACACCCCTGTTTCATCGTTCTTGGAATATAAGAAAAGATATAACTAATGACTTGGCAGCATGGTCTCTGATCTTAGCCGGTTCCTTATGGAACAAAAAAAAAAAAAAGTTTAATAAGGGTTGCTAGGCTATATTAAGGAATACAAAAACTGTTCAAATAAGTTCAGTGTATGTCCCACAGAAAATTGATGTGAAGTGATGACGCGTTTCGTACGGTGATCGCAGAAGGTTCGAATAACGCCTTCCTAGACCTTTCCTCAATCCCCATCTCCTTCCTGTAAGCTCCCAGTCAGAAAGAAAACGGAAAAATAAATGAGCTGAATTATACATATAGGTACTAATGAGTAACCCAAATTAACGACTCCGGGAATCCCCTAGTCTCGCACGTTTTCTAAATTTTGTCAGACGACTCTAAATAAATACCACTCTCGAGTCTGTGGAAATAAATATTATATAGCGTGCTAAGACACGAGAATTCACATGCTAATGAAATGAAATCGGAATAGCACTAATTACCATTACTACTGCAAGGCAGCATAGAGTTCTTAGAATTTTTCATAATTTGATCGGGTTTTAACCGCCATTAAAAAAAAGCACGTAATTTAAATTTATTTATTATAGGTTTTATTTATAAAACTGTAAGGTAATTTACACGTTATTTCTGGGTTTGAAACAATGTATTGTTAGCTACGATTTTTAGCTAATAACACGTTAGTTTTTCTCATGGAGACACTGATGCGGGCCATGCGGCTGAATATCAGCTGAATAATTTCGGGAAATCGTTTGGCAGCCCTAAATAAGACTGTCAGTCATGAGTCAATTGTCATTAATTTTCCAATATTCAATTTGCATTGTTGACTGAGTGACGACATTCGTTTTGTGTTTTGTATTCCTTGGATTATAATTTTTTTGTGAGCGTTTAAATAAATAAACTATGTTAAATTCATGTAAGTACTGATTCAATACATAAATTATAATTTCGTGATAAGTATTTATATTGGTTTTTTAATGCTTTATTTTGTTAGTCTTTCGTGGTCTTCTCGGAGCTGAAGAGCCGCCGACCAAAGTCTTGGAGGTCCGGTCAGATAATTATATATCAAGATCTATACATTACAGGGAAGATTCTATGTTACTTTATGGACCAAAAGTACCCAATGACGGGAAGAATGTTAAAGATAAATATTACGAAATAGTGCTACACAAACCTTTTACAGAGAGTTTACATCAGATGTACAGGTCAGTTGGTATGAGGCAAAAGATTATCGTAACAAGCTAATGAGATAAATATACTGTATGAATTGTGTAACTGTTGTAAATCGTCCATTTAAAAAAAACAGTGTAATTTGGAGACCTATAATACCCTATGAACTATTCCAAGTTACTTATACGTCTCCTATTGTTGCAATAAAATTGGTCTTTCTCTTTACTTACAACATTTGTTGTTTACATAATACATGAGTAATTTTATGAGTCATAACTCATAATATCTTTGCATCTTTATTTATTCCTAATAGTTGTGTCACATACGAACTACTGGTTCATTGAAATCCTGTTTGAGTCAGTGCCAAATATTACTTGTATATATTGGTACATATATAATTGTTATGTGACCATCTATTATTTTATTACTAACTAGCTTTTGCCCGCAGCTTTGCTTGCATGATACCTAATCATTACCATTAATTTACCATCTCCTAGGTCTACCATCTCCTTAGGAGACTGTGCCCTACACAATAAATAAGTCAGCCAATTTCGTTTTAAACATTTACTTAATTAAAGCCCAAATACTGGAACACAACTCAAGCATTTAAGATTATGTTACACATGATAAGAGCCTCTTATCTGTCAAAATTGTATAAAAATAAGTAGCCATTAGACAGTTGGTCATTGCGTAGAATTTCATTATTTGGGCGTAAAGCAAATATCAGCCTCATTTAAGTAGAAAGAGTTGGTCAAATGGCACCTTTGTCTATATCTGCCACCAAACAACAGTGTGTAAACACTGTTGTGTTTCCGTTTGAAAAACATTGAAGCTGGTGAAATTATTGGGCGTTATGAGACTTGATAACTTATGCCTTTGGGTGCCAAAGGCAGTCCAGTGCCATCCAGTGCTTTGTAATTCAATGTTCTGTGTGGTGTTTCTTCTGTGTATGTGTAGGCGTGCCACTTACCATCAGTTGAGTGTCCTGCTTGTTTCATAATTCAAGCTAATAAAAGAAATGACAAGTCCATATCATACAAATCTTTTTTCAAACTATATGTTGTGACCTTGTAAATAAGAGTTCTATTATATTCTTGTGTGTCATGAGAGAAACTCTACAACTATGGGGATTTATTGTAATATAACTTGTCTTGTTACTAATAATAAATCTTATTCAAATTTTATTGTAGTCTATTCCGTTCAGAGAGTGTGGAAACTGCAGAAGAGAAATTTATTGTATACAAAGAGAGAATACCAGTTTACATTCACATAACTAAAGAGGTGAATATAAATTTTGCTCATTTTAATATCATAGATTACAAAAAGACTATAATTAATACATACATTCATAACCTTAAACCTGTATCCTGAAGGGGTAGGCTGTGGTGCAACTAGTGCAGCCACACAATCAAAACGACTTCTACATAAACATTTCCCCTGAGTAGAAGTGTCAAATTGCAATAAGTATTATATGTTAATAAGTATTATAAGTATTATAAGTATTATGTTATTAGTGTTATATGTTATTGTACTATTTATTTATGGGTGTTGTGGGACCGCAATTCCCTCGTAGTTCTTGATACCCACGATACAGGCTTACCTAGTGTGGGGTCAGGACTATGTGTGTGACTGTTGGGTGTATTTATTATTTATTATAATATATTGTATCTCTGTTTGTAATAGAATTTGGTGCAGGATAGTATCGAATTTGTTTTGACGAAATTTTTCCAGCATTACTACCTCTGAAATCAATCTTCCTAAGTGTGTTTATTTAAAGCTAGGTCTCCTGCTTAGTTTTTCCCTAAACATCTTCACAAAACATTGTTTCGCATATTCTACACATTTTCGTTGAAGAAACTTTGTTGTGTGTAGATAAAACAATGTTTTTGCTTTCCATGCCTGATGGAAAACATTTCGCCTCTGGGTGTAGAGGAGTGGAAAAACTGTTCAATGTTTTTGTGTAGTGTGTAGGGAAAACCATGTACAGGACACCCGGCTTCCTAAGTTATTGTCCAACAGGCACAAAGATGCACATTATAAATTATATCTTATTATTAATTATTAATAGTATAATATGTGTGACTGCCTCGGTGGCGCAGTTGTAATGCGTACGCGTTACAATTGAGGCTAACTCTGAGGTCTCGGGTTCGATCCCCAGGTCGGGTAAAGTGGTATTGGGTTTTTCTATTTCGAAATTCTCAGTATCAGCCCGGCGTCTGGAATTTGTGCCCGGTATGGCGATAGGCTCGCCCCCTATCACATCGGGGGACGGAGATACGCTCGGCGAAATGTGGGTGTACTAGTTACACCTCTGCCTACCCCTTCGGGGATTACAGGCGTGAGTGCGTATGTATGTAGTATAATATGTAGTTATATGCATATGCATCTCCCTTAAAATAATCCTGCCAAAATATCCTGATCGTAAATAAAAATATGTTATACTTTATTCACAGTGTACAGTGCCCATACTGCAGAAACTATGTGACACATTATCAGAGCACCAGTCATGGACTATAGCACATTTGATTGCACATTTCGGTTTGTATGAATACTTCAACAACCCTCTGGTGCACATGCATATTGATGATGTAGACCCTGTCACAGGAGCCACACCTTTGATGGTAAGAAAAATAGTAATTAATATCATATTTTTCTTAATAACACAATATAAATCCAATAAAAAAAACAATTGACGCTTGGAATCAACTGTGCAGCGCGGCGCACGGCGCGATATGCCTACTGAGCATTGAAAGTGGTAATGCGCGCGGGTAACTGACCTGGCTTTAAATTGCGGGCTTACGTTTCCAAAATGGAAAGTAGACAGCAAAAGAATAGTGATATCCGTTTATTTCAAGGTAGTATTACACCCAGATATATTTGGATGATTGATTTATGATTATTTGATTTTGATTTCTATACATAAGTTTCTTTATTTTGTACTGACATGTTTAGTAAAACTATATCATTTCATTTGTTTTTATTTGTGTATAACTCGGATAATTCGGATGATTGAAATATCAAAGTTGGTCTTATTTGAATTTCAAGAAATCCCACTCCTAAGAGATTTCACCAATCGAGGATGAAAGATTAAAACTTCGTCCTTTATGCTCCAATTTTGGTGATTATTTCACTAAAAATAGAAAAAAAAATAACTAAAATATTATAAGCTACTCAAAAGTAACTGATAATAAAAATAACAATTTTTATTTGGAGCTTTCTACCAAAATAAAATGAATGAATGGAAAGGTTTTTTAGTTTGTTTTTTTTTGTTATTTCTCATCTTAATCAAACAGTGTGATTTCTAAATCCCAAGATAGTCGTAGCGTTACATATCACATATATTGTAACAGATCATGTAAATTGAATAATCTGTATAGAAATCAAGCATGCAAATTTTACTACATAGATTGATGTCACCGCTTATTGCGCAAAAAGTTGCTATTGTATGGTATGTGTCTATGCTTTACTCCATATAAATTTTATTGATTAGCTTTCGAATATTTGTTTTTTTTACCGATGAAAAAGCATAGGAGGCCCTCAATTAGTGTTATTTTTTTGTATTTAATTAGGGGCTTTGCCCATGTTTTTCCACAAAACATAAAATAAAAAAAACAAAGTCCGACGAATATGAGACATATCTTACTTTCTTCCCCACATTATTCTGCATCGATTGGTATTGGTCTCGACCCCATACCCCCAGCGGTTTCGGAGGAGATAGCGTGACAAGCTTTTGGCAGCGGTGGCGGCGGCGCCAGTTACTTTTTTTTAGAATAGAGAGATTATACCCTTATGATGGTATGCTAGCAATATCTAAAATATTATATTTTGACATGCTTATCTATTTGAGTGATTACTGTTGGGTAATTTACCCTGACATAGATGATAGATGTATATCATATTATTTACTAATAAAATGTAAACAATATTTTGAGTACAAAGGTTGTCTAGCGACGGGTGAAGGCAAACCAATGTTAGTACCTCTATATTCCTAAATTAAAATATCTATGAATGTTTAATTAAATTTTGAAATCAATAGCTTTTCTTATAAACTCTCATATAAACTGTTTTATAATGACCCATTTGTTTTTGTCGGCGTATGCTATAAAAATACAATTATAAAGAGTTGAGAAGTAAATAACTTAAAACCAATCGCTCAAAACAGTATACAATAGTATAATCAAATAGGAACTCTATTAAAGTAATGGTTACGTTAATGGTTCATTGTTTTGACTGATCGCATTATTGACGTCTGTCATGCGTCATGGGTTAATTCATAGTTTAAATAAAAAGCAAAAAAAAAAAAACTGTGATATAAAATTTCCTCTGAATCTCTTCCAGGTCGAATGACTAGTTTCCTTGAATCATAGGTTCTAAGTACTTTAACCATTTATTCATAAGTACATATACCTCAAACATATTGTAATTGCTGACGTCAGTCAAATCTAACGAAAACCTCGCACGTTCAGCTGAAACAAAATGTTTTTTGCATATTATATTTTTACAGAAATATTTTTGTTAAAGAAAAAAATAACATTTTAATTTTTTGTAAGTCTTTTTCACCACTTAATGATAAAGTGTCTTGATATACATATACAACCACCAGATAAAATATGCTGCTGTATAAATCTGACCGATATTAAATATATCTAGCCTATCTAGCAACTTGAAGGCTACCTGCCAGATAAGTTGTGGATAGGCTATTAGGCACTTTTTCAGCAAGGAGTGAAATGGGCTCTTATTACAGCTCCGTGACGCAGTGGGCGAGTAGCCGACTGCGAAGCGAGAGGCCGTGGGTTTGATTCCCACACCGAGACATGTTTGTGTGATCCACAAATATTGGTCTCGGGTCTGGGTGTTGTGGGACCGCAAGTCCCTCGTAGTTCCTGATACCCACGATACAGGTTAACCCAATGTGTGTGACTGTTGGGTGTATTTATTTATTTATTCATTTGCAATGTCCATCCTGGACGTCTGTAAAGTAGGATATATCCTTGGATATTAGAATTTATGGCAGCCCTATAGTCATAATAATATCAGCCCTGTATTATTTATTTATTTATTTATGAGAGGGGTTAGGCTTTAGTCCTACAGTCATAAGTTTTTTTTTCAGATGGCCGTCAAAACGTGCAATGTGCGCGTAGTACAGAGTTTGGTATCACTTAATTGCTCTCTAAACACTATTGACACTGATGGAAACACCGTGTTCCATTATGCGGCAGCTAGCAACAAGGAAATTATTAACGTAAGTCACATATCTGCATGTTTTTTTATAGCTTTTTGAGATTCTGTAAACAGAGTGTGTTACCGGAACTAGAAGCGTATGCTGTGTATTTGTCTCACTTTTAATAAGCTGTATCTTTTGAGTAATAGGTAGCCAGCTGAATCACAGTTGTTTTATCCTAGCATGGCAAAGTGACTACACTGGAATTAGGTCCAGTCTAGGTTAAGTCCAGGTTAAGTGCAGTCTAAATATAATGTCGATCCTCAAGAGACATTGTGTTTCTCGACAATCGGTAGTATCATGCCGGCCTGAAGTTACTGGATATACACCGGCGAACCCCGGAACGCGACCTGCCAATGGCGGGTTTTTCACCATGTGTAAACTATACCAACAATGATCAGGTAGACACCTGATCATTTTTCTCGTGCTGGTGGAAAGATTCTCACCAGTAAAAAAATGTGTCATAATCTTGGATATTCTGATGAATAATAAAAAGTTAAATCATAGGTGTGTACTAGCTGATTATGATAGCTCAATGCACTCATGAATGAGGCTGTCAGTCAAAACTTATTTATTCGGTTTTTTTCAAGTAAATATAATAGTCTATTTAAAACAGGTGATACGTTGTTATTGTATGTCCTTATTTTTAGCCTTGCTCTTGCCCTACAAAATAATGTGTCATAACAAATAGTCCTACTCATTAATTTCCCACGCTTATCAATACCTACTAGAAGTTATGTATTCATATAGGGAATATATGTTTATGTCGGTGATTCTAAACCTATCCATTATAAACAACAGATAATTTTCAAAACAGAATGTTTTAGAAGTGCATGTTGTGTTAAATTGCTCCTGTCGTTTACTTGACAAGTGCTCCTAACGTTAAGTATTTACATAAGTACAAAAAGCCTTGGCTATGGAATATGGCATAGATAGGGTTCTGCGTTTTCAGTGGTTCAGTTCAATAGAGTGCTATGTATAGCAGTCAATTGACGCTAGCTGGCGTTAACGTTGATGAGTATGATGATGATAACGGTGTTGTTGATGATGATGACGATATTCAAGATAATAACGATTTCGATGATAATGACCATATTAATGATAATAAAGATGTTAATGATTATTGATATTCGTGATAATAACCATGTTGGTATTCGTGATATTGTTAATAATGTTGATATTCTTGAAAATAACGATGTTGATAATAATGACGTTGAAGCCAAGTTGATGATAGCGATTACGATATAAATGATACTATTGACAATAATAATATTGTTGGCAGGCTTTAGCGAGTAAGACGTCAACGTCGCTGAACGTGTACAACAAGCAAGGCTACACGCCGCTGCACATGGCGTGCCTCGCCAACGCGCCGGAGTGTGCGCGCGCGCTGATGCTCGCCGGCGCTGACGTCAACCTCTCCGCCGCCAAGAGATCTACCAGCACGCTGCCAGGTACTGTACTCTGTACGCATGTTAGTGTTAGCTGTTAGCAATTAGATGTTAGCGACCGAGTAGCGACACATCGACGTCGCTGAACGTGAACAACAAGCAAGCCTACACGCCCTAACTGAGGCAATGGCCTAAAATTTCAGTATCGGGGTATCGTTCGAGTCCATTGGACCAAGTTTTTCCGAGTACCCCATTGTTTAGCTACATTTAATAGCACAGTTTGCATATTATAAAGCTTGACCAAAACACAAAATAAGTATTACGTAAGTAATACCTTTCACGAAAAACGATTGGGAATCCCAGACTCGCTCGCTGCACGATTAAATTATGTATAGAATCATTTAAAATTCTCTTGAGCACGTCTGTATGGGCGTATAATTATTATTATCGATTGTATTACGCCGGTGGCTTCAGTCAGTCATTGTCATATCTTTAGCACTGTAGGTCGTTTGTAAACTCTGCATTATGCCTCTGGATCATGAAATCGGTTGGAGTGATATCCAAACTACTATTACTAGTAAGTAAGTTGTTTTTTATTATTAAATTTATATCAGCTCCATATTAGACTGTCTCTCTGCGAGGCACGGATCTCCTCTGCAAATGAAAAGGCTTAGTTAAGGCCTTTGTTCACCACCCTTGCGTAGTGCTCGTGGTATACTTTACGTACCTTCGAAATTCTTATGGAAATATCTAAGGCACTCGCTACTGTTTTCCTTCCTCTAAAATTAGTATTTTTATAAATCCGTTCATAATTTAATCATTAAAAACCCCCCGATGTCTATCAGAAAAACATCTGTAACCAGCTGAACTGATTTTCTTCAAACATTGCTAAGATTAAAATTATCTTTAATAAAACTGCATTGAAACCGGTCCGTTCGTTTAGACGCTACGGTGCCACAGACATGTGCTACGCCGCTACGGTGACATACACACACGCACTTACGCCCGCACTCGCGCACGCTTTCACTCAATCACTGATGCATGCACACACACACAGACCCCTAATTTACCAAAAATAAAATAGAAAGTAACGTTGGCGTTCGAGTGAGATAGCTTTACTTCCCACTACCGTCGTAGTACTACTATCGTGCCGATATTTGAAATGTTAAAGGCTGCCTCATTTTACAACAAATATTGGTGCTGTTCTCACAAAAAAAAATCTAATTCATTCTGTTTGCTGTTGGTTATAAAATAATGTACCTAAGCAACTACCCCATTAACAATTTCGTTGTAAATCTTCTTCCGCAGGCATCGTCGGTGACATCCTTCAAGACAATCAGCCCAAACTATACCAACAAGATATGAAACACGGCGGCACACCACTACACTGGGCTATATCCCGCGAAGTTATCGAGGCTTTAGTCGACAAGAACTGCGATATCAACGCGTTAAACTTCGACGGTCGTACCGCACTACATATTATGGTGTTACGCGGCCGATTAGAGTGCGCCATTGCTTTGCTATCGAGAGGTGCTGAACACTCTATATGTGACAACGAAGGGAATACACCTCTGCATTTAGCCGTGAAACAGTCGAACATAACGATTGTTCAAGCGTTGGTCGTTTTTGGAGCTGATTTGGAAGCTCAGAACAATATGGGGTTCACGCCAAGACATCTGGTGCCTACGGAGATGTCGAATAGTAATGCTGATAAGATTTTGTATGTGCTGCACGCGGTTGGGGCTAAAAGGTTAGTTGAGATCGTATAACGTTTCTTGAGTGGTAGAGCGACGCTGTAGACACTTTTGTCTACAGCATGAATGGGCAGGCTCATCCGGGTCGTTACCACTGTCTCACAGAAAACCGACGTAAAGTAGCAGATTGTTGCTGCGTTTCGGATGGTGAGTGGGATATCCGGAGGTCCAAATCCCCCTCCCCTTCCCAATCCCTTATTTATCCCTTTCCTTTAAAGTCTGCAATACGGCCATCATTCTTCTGGTATTGTGGACGTTTATGGGCTGTGGAGATTATTTACCATCAGGTGACCCACTTACTCGTTTCTGACCTATGCCATAAAAAAAAAAACAATAGTGCATTTAATCGGCGCGTGATAGCTCGAGCATGGTCTACTCGTGTATACCGAAGAAGAACAAGATGTTTTACAAGGTGGTAGGTCCCTCGTATGCAAGAGGCCGCCTTGGTTGGTACCACACTTTGTCTATTTCTGCAGTCAAGCACCATGGTGTAAACATTACTGTGTTTTGGGTGTAAATCACATTAAAGCCAGAAGAAATAAAATCTCCCTCCACTTCCTAATCACTTAATTATTTCTGGAACGATCCCGATCGAGTCGATCTTGTTTGGAGCAGATAGGTTGGTAGATAGGCTAGTCAGAGGGTACCTAATCACTTTTGTATACGATTTGATAGCGATTACCGTACACATGGTGGAAAACTAAACATAGTGGCTCGTACAGACGTGTCGCGTTCCGGGGTCAGCTAGTGTATACCCAGGCGGCTTATATAATATAACTTCAGGCCGGCATAATCCTGCCGACCGTTGAGAGACACAATATTCGACAGACACAAGTCGAAAGACACAAGTTGACATTCGACATTATATTTGGACTGCAATTAACTCACATCAGGTCCAGTCCAGTCACTTTGTCGTGTCAGGATAAAAAAAACCTGTGTATGGTGTGGGTCATCACTTATAAGTTTTCATTGTTTTATATTTTATTATTTCTGCCTGGTGTTATCCCGGACTATTGCTAGTCCACCTTGCTATCATGATTTAACGGTGGGTTTGGTACAAGATCGGGTAGCCCGCCATCTGACCCCCACAACCCGCTACAGGAACCAAGTTTTGCCATTGCCTTGTCCGTTAATCAGCAGAGTTTTATACATTATCATTAAAAAAATATTTCCAGATGTCCCGAAGAAAATCCAGGCTGTGGCCCAAGTTGTTCGGCTCGAGGTGATTACAACGGTGTACCTCCGTCGCCTGCACCGAAAGCGGCGACACGGGATTTGGTTAGTCAAATGCTATCGGTGGCAGCTATGGAGAAATCTGCCAGTCTTGACGCTTCGGAGAAACAGGGGCGGTGAGCCTTCATATACTTATTACCTATTACTATTGATATTAACTATATGACCAGAAAAGTTAATTTGATAACCGACTTTTTTGGGATTTTGGTAAGTATAATACCAGTCCAATATTTACATTGCTGGGTACAGACTTTTACTAATGGGAGGAGTAAGTCCACCACGCTGGCCTAATGCAGTTTGAATCCTCTGAAATTCTTATGAAGAATAAGAATAATAAATAATAATATTCCTTACGATGTTTCCTTCACCGTTAAAACGAGCGATGATTAACAATTATTACACACGTAACTTAAAGTCAAATGTGTATGCTCTTGTGGCTGGTTTTGAACCTGCTACTTTCATCTCGGCAGGTAACACTTCCTGCTTCTTATAAAATGTCAATCTAAAAACATTTCAGATTACTCTGCCTAGACGGCGGTGGAATCCGGGGTCTGGTGTTAGTTCAAATACTAATAAATCTCGAAGAGGCTGTAGGCCGGCCTATAATCAACTGTTTCGACTGGGTAGCCGGCACTAGCACGGGTGGTATACTCGCACTGGCATTAGCCTCAGGCAAGACTTTGAGAGAGTGTCAGAGGTTATATTTCAAAATGAAAGAATTTGCTTTTGTGGGTATGAGGCCTTACCCTTCTGAGCCGCTTGAAGCTATACTCAAGGAGTGTTTGGGTAAGTCGAAAATGTATTACACTTTTTTTTTAAATCTGAATGGCGAAACGACCTGGGCCCCTATGCTATAAAGCGATACGACGTAAGTTCCGAAACAAATACTTATCCCCGTATTACTTTACTATGAGACCTCAAAGGGAGCGCTAAGGCATAGTAGCGATTTCAATAAACGTCATTGGTTACTTTTTGGCGCTTAATAAAAACAGACCAATCATGTCCACAGAAATCTGCACTGAGCAAAGAGCTTACTTAAATGTTGTTTGTGATTACGGGCCTTAGTGTAGTATATAGATAGATATACCGAGTGGCGCCAACATATCAACATTAAATCATACCAATTATACCGTACAACGTTGCAAGGTCATGTGCCAAAATTCTGTCAAATAGGAGCAATAGTTTGGAGTATAGGATTGATTTTTCATTTTCTCATTTATTTCACATTCAAAGTCCACCGCCAATGCATGTTACCGCTTTTATACAGGTCAATAATTTAGCTTATAAATGGTGTAACTTAGTAACTGAAATTATGCTATTTTTGTCTTAAAAATTATATTTACGTTTGATATTATAATTTTTTGTCAGTGCGCAAAACTTTAAAACCTCAATGTTACTTACTCATCATTTTATTTAATGTCGGTATGTTGGCGCGACACGGTAGAATATCTCGAATATAAAATACTATGACTTAGATACACCCGTGGATAAAATCATACTAGGTAATATTATAAATGTAAATGTAAGTTTGTTTGTTACGCTTTCACGCGAAAACTACTTAACCGATCATCATGAAAATTTTGTACACTATTCTTGGAGGTATAAGAAGTAACATAGGATAATTTTTATGAAAAAAAATATCTGTTCGTTACGCTTTCACGCCTAAATCACTGAACCGATTTTGATGAATTTTGATGTAGAAATAGATGGGACCCTGGAGACGGTTATAGGCTACGTTTTATTTCGGAAAAGTCTATTCACGCGGGCGGAGTCGCGAGCAAAAGCTAGTAATCTATAAAGAAGGGCATTATATTTTTGTAACAAAAAAAAAACAAAAACTATTGTATAACTGTAGTGTGTAACTTAATTTTTTTATCGATAACATAACAATTCGGAGAAATCGTGGGGACACTAGTTACACTTTTCCCTACCCCTTCGGGAAAACAAGCGTGAGCTATGTTATAAATATGTCTGGTGTATGGTCCACAGATCGATGATTCATCATCAGGTGGGCCATCAACACGTCTGTCTGTGAAAGCTGTAAAAATGTTTGTTTTTCATGTTTTCACTTTTTTCTTATATTTTTCCAGGTACCGAAACAGTAATGACAGACATTCAAAATCCAAAGTTGATGATTTTAGCCGTGCTAGCTGATAGAAAACCAGTGGACTTGCATATTTTTAGAAATTATGAATCGGCGCAGGAGATTCTTGACGAGCTAAACGGCACATCTAGTAAGTAACAATCTATTATTAATAAATCGATTTCGGAATAAATCTGATTTGGGCCTCAGGATATCTCTATCTCACCCTCCGTACAAAACGCAATAATAAGTTGCCACTTTACGTTAGTATTCTGTGAGACATTAATACTAACCTGCGCGCCTAACATAAGCCTTCGATAAACTTTTGTCGACTCCTTTACACGTCCTATCTCTGCATTCTATCAAAACTAACATGCCCGGTATTCACGCCACGAGAAAATATTAATAAATAAATAAAAAAAAACGGTCATAGTCCTGACCCCACACTAGGTTAACCTGTATCGTGGATCAGGAACTACAACGAAATTACGGTCCCACAACACCTAGACTTGAAACAAATATTTCACAAATCGAACCTACGCCCTCTGGCTTCGCAGCTGGCTACTCGCTCACTGCGCCAAAGAAGCTGTCATATTGCTGTTGTTTCGCGCTATCTCTACATCTCATTTCTCATCTATGTCGTGGGGTGCAGGTTATAATACAAACGAGAAGCTAGTCCCTCGCGCGCAAGATATCTCGTGGGTTTATGTTAAGAGAGCAGATCGAGCCGGCCCATTCGTGTCATAGAGATTTCAGTAGAAAAAATTGATTACAGCAAGGTTCCACAACTGTTCCCACACTTAATAGTTATAATGAATGTTATAGAAGTTCCTAAAATGATTTTTTCAATAATACTGTAGAAACATTTCGTGTGATTCTCACAAAATAACTTGGCTGGGTCACGTTGGGTTGTTTATTAGGCTTCCGTATCAGGAATTAACGCTGCCTACCTTAGCCTGTAAAATATCGGGTCATTGTGTGTAAAGTTGTTTGTAAAGGCCAGCTAGTAATGTCTAGTGATGTTGCCTACATACAGGTGTGATATATTTATTGTAATATATATTTTTTAGTGGTAGAGCCACGTTGTTGTCTACATCACGAATGGGCAGATTTGAGCGGGCCGTTACCACTGTTTCATAGAAAACAAATGTAAAGTAGCAGGTTGTTGCTGTGTTTTTTTTATAACATAGGCCGGTAATTGAACAAGTGGGTCACCTGATGGTAAGCGATTTACACCGCCCATGTACGCCCATAATACCAGAAGAATGATGGGCGTGTTGCTGACCTTAAAGGGAGCGGATAATTAAGGATTGGGAAGAGGAGGGGGTTTGGGCTTCCGAATATCTCACTCACCGTATGAAACGCAGCAGCAAGCTGCTACTTTACACCGGGTCTCTGTGACATAGTGGTAATGGATCTGGAAGAGCCAGCCCATAAAGCTATAGATAAAAGTGTCTACAGCGTGGCTCTACCACTCATCAAAAAAAAGTTTCGGACGGTGAGAAGGATATCCGGAGACCCAAACTCCCTTCCCCTTCCCAATCCCTTAATTATTCCGCTCCGTTTAAGGTCGGCAACGCGCCCATCATTGTTCTGGTATTATGGGCGGTGGAGATGACTTACCGTGATGTGTGTATATGTCAGACCCGCGCAGTCAGTCCCCGGGCGGGCAGGCCGCTGCCGCTGGCGCTGGCGCTGGCGCTGGTGCTGGCGGCGACGGTTGTTTCCGTCCGCCGCGCCCCTCGGCGCAGGTGGCGTGGCAGGCGGCGCGCGCTACGGGCGCTGC
The DNA here is from genome assembly GCA_905332985.1 of Mimas tiliae. Lineage (NCBI taxonomy): Eukaryota > Metazoa > Arthropoda > Insecta > Lepidoptera > Sphingidae > Mimas > Mimas tiliae. The sequence goes on from HG995249.1 coordinate 4,714,665, forward strand.
GCCATCATACTTCCGCGCGTTTGGCAAGTATGCACATCACTCATTTTTACAAGGTGGTAGGTCCCTCGTATGCGAGGGGACGGCTGGGTTGGTACCACCGCGCCGTCTATTTCTGCCGCCAAGCAAACAGTGTGTAAGCACTGTTGTGTTCCGGTTTGAAGGACATTGAAGCCAGTGAAATTACTGGGCATTATGAGACTTAACACCTTATGTCTTGGGGTGACGAGCGCAGTCCAGTGTCATGCAGTGCTTTGTTATTTAAAGTTCTGTGTAGCGTTGCTTCTGTTTATGAGTAGGCGTGGCGCTTACCATCAGGCGAGCGACCTACTAGTGTTGTCATTCAAGCTAATTAAAAAAAAAGTGAAATCTTCTTCAGCTGGGGCACTTTGTTGGATGGGTGAAATCTCGTGCGTTCGCGTCACCGAAATGCTTATAGCAGTATATCTGTAGCTATACAGCTCACGTATTGTGACTTGTGCAACATTTTTGCTGAGTTTATCCTATAAGTGAAAATGAATGGATTTAGTGAAAATTTTATTTCAAACATTATGCAATTTCAAATTTTAATACTAGAAGTTCTAAGTTTTCACTTCTATCGGCAGTCTCTACGACTGCCATTTTTTAAAGTTTTTTTTTATTCGCTTGAATGACGAAACCATCAGATCGAAATAAAAAAGGCGGTGGTTCCGACCCAGACGGTGTCTCGCATAATCGTAATCATTTTTTTTTAATTTATGAAGCAAATAGTAAAATCACCATGGTGTCGCTTCATTAGTCTAATGAAAGTCTACTTAGGCTGAGAAACCATGAGGTTCTGGGTTTAAGTCGTAGGTCAGGCAATCACAATGTGTGTGTGTGTGTGTGTGTGTGTTTTATTTCGAAAATTCAACATATAAGGTGCCCGGGATCAAAATTTGTGCCCGATATGGCGATAAGTTCGCCTCCTATCACATAATGGGATGGAAATAAGCTTAGCCAAATCGTGTGTGTAGCACTAATTGCACCTTTGGCTAACACTTTAGGATTATAGGCGTGAGGATATGTTATGTTACGCAATGGTAACAGCGATACATAAATTGTCCTTAGTTTATCTAGGCTGCTTTTCTTATCGATTATTTTTTTCGTGTTGGAGTAAATTATTTATTATCCGTATACAATATATAAAATGTAACGAATCAATTGCTTAAGATTTTCAGCATTAAAGTTAAAACCAAGTGTCATATCGATATTCGATAAAATCGTACATTTGTATACGATGACTTGAATATTGATATTTTAAGACTATTGCAGTCGCTTCGATATCTATGTATGATTCGATAAAAAAAATACATTCATATCAGTTTACACTTGGCAAAAAATTAAATCGATGTAAATACATAAAAATTAACAAAAACGCCAGTTATGAAATCGCTTGAATACGAATGAATATAAGTTTAAAAATCGTTATTGCATTTTTCTCAGACGTCAGCGTTTTTCAAATTGTATTTCAAATATAATAAAGCATCTGTTTAATGAGCAGTACTGTAAAATAACGATTTCCATTCCAGATATTTGGACGGTGGGTTGATGGGGAACAATCCGACATTGGACGCCATGACAGAACTCGCCGAGCTGAGGCTTGCGTATCGCGGCTCGGGACAAATCGATAAAGTTCCTAAGACTAACCTGAAAGTCGTCGTTTCTTGTGGGACTGGTTGGTATTTTTTTTATTGCCGAGTAATCAGTTGATGGTTCACCTGATGGTAAGTGATTTCCATCGCCCATGAGCACCCACAGTACCAGAAGATTATGACGGAGACTGCCGCCAAACAGAAGTGTTTAAGCACTCTTGTGTTTCGGTTTGAAGGACATTGAAGCCAGTGAATGCAGTGTGCCATGCAGTACTTTTAATTCAAGTTCTGGGTGGTGTGGTACTATTTGTGAGCAAGCATGGCTCGTGCTCTTCTATTTATTTAGTGGTATTCAAAAAACAAAATTTTTGGCAGTTACGTTCGGACCCATGTCTTTGCAGGTCTCATTCCAGTGACCCAGTTGAAGGACATAGACGTGTTCAAGCCAGGCAGTTTGTTCGACACGGCGAGACTAGCATGGGGTTTGTCGGCAATAGGAACATTACTTGTAGACCAAGTAAGTGGTAACAATATTCATAAAATTTCGTTTTAAGCACGCGAAATGTTTGAGTATGCTTTGTGGGTTTCGATATAATAATATTTTATACCTAGAGGAACGGAAAGCAATGACGGATTATAATCGGCGCATTTTTTTTTTGACAAATCATACGTGACATACCTTGGTATTGGAATTTGTGTCGGATATGGCGATAGTATCGCTCCCTATCACATCATGGGATGGAGATAAGCTCGGTGAAACATGGGTGCTGCATTAGTTGCATCTCTTGCTTGCTTGCTCCTCCGGGAATAATAGCGTGAGCTTTTTATAGCATACGAGCAAGTTGATCACCTGATAGTGATCCCCACCGCCCATGCACGGCCATAATATCGGAAGACTCATGGGCGAATTGGCGACCTTAAAGGAAAGGGATAATTAAGGGAAGGGGAGAGGGATTTGAGCCTACGGATATCTTACTCATCGTACGAAACGCACCAGCAAGCCGCTATTTTATGTCAGTTTTCTGTGAGATAGTGGTAATTGTAGTGTTCCGTGTTTGTAACTGAGCTACACCAGTCCTACACCCAGGCCTGTCGCTCACCACGCGTGTGGACACGGATAACACTCAGTTATGGATACCTCAACATTTGTGACAGATTGCGCTTCCCGTAGTGGCGAGCGTATTTATATGGTGCCATATGACGTTGATGTCATCCCTATTCTTATCTACCGCCACTATCAAGTCTACCATACTTGATAGTGGCGGTACAATCAATAGCCATGCCATTTATAGACAAAACTCTACAGCGTGGCTTTACCATTCACAAATTTAATTTATGTTTGTATGAAGTTGTAGTTAATAGCCGGCAATAGAGGTCATAGTTTGATGTATGTTATGTGTACATTATACATTGTCCATGGTGCAGGCGACACAGTCGGACGGGCGCGTAGTGGAGCGCGCGCGCGCGTGGTGCGCATGCGCGGGGTGTCCGTACTATCGGTTCTGCCCGCCGCTGTCGCGGGACGTGGTGATGGACGAGTGCTCGGACGAGCGCCTCGTCGCCATGCTGTGGGAGGCGCACGCCTACATGCGGGACCATCGGGACATGGTCAAGGAACTCGCTGCATTACTGCTCGATAATGGTCAGTCATTAATATTATAACATCTTCTTCTTCCACCTTCCCTTATCCCACTCGCAGTGGGGTCGGCGCAACATGCGTTTGAGCATATGTTACAAAAAGATTTGACTTGTAGCTTTTACAACCAGCCGCCTGCCTGACGTCAACCCCTCCGTCCCCATGATGACGTATGGACGCTGTATATCGATGTATGTATTACAAATATAAGAACGATGCATCAAACGCAACCGATGTATTGATAACAATTAAATATACTGCATGTATAGATGTTTGCATCGGATACATCGAATGGTTTACCCCTAATTCTACTTTGTAATTTGTTTCATAAAATATTGTTATTTTTAAACTTTTATTAAATATAATTTAATTGTCTATATTACTCTATAATCATTAGCTTAAAGTTATAGTTTTTAAATTTTTTAAAAAAAGTTATTAGCCATCGAAAAGAAATACTGAGACTTTGATTTTTATGTGTTGACTGTTTTAATCACATCCATTTTTATCTAAAACATAATCTATGTATTTTTCAACACATCGTTCTCATATCGATGTAACCATGCGATACAATAGCATCGAAAAAATCTATGTTTTTATTTAAACCCCATAACTATACTAGACTGGCAGCGCGGTACATAGAAATTATGCAGTAAGTTATGGTCACTTCGCTATAATTTAATATTACTATATTCATTGCAATACCTCCCCTCTCTCCCACCTTAACCATCAAACTCCCGCGTTATGTGACGCAATTTTACTTCTAAACAGCTCAATAGTATTACATTGAATTCTTTGTTATAAGTATTAAAAATAAAGGAAAATGGCACGCTTCTAACTTAACGATAATTTTCACAAATGTACAATATCGGCTTGTAATTCCAAAACGACTCACTATTGCTTTTTAAAGGGGTAAAAGGGGAGATGAAGTTTGTATGAATTTTTGGACCTTAATTTCATGCGGGAAACAGCAAGTATGTAATAAAATGTTAATAAGATGCACAATCATAAAATTATATTACGTTTTTGTATTGTTCCAGATTATTATTAAAAGTAAAATTCACGGTTTGTACACTACATACATAAATATTGTCCAATTATTACTGATATGAATGTTTTTTCGTTTCTTATTACGACAATGTGATATATTTTAAAACGGATTTATTTGGGTTTATAAAATGAATTAATCATAATAATTTGACAATTTAGAAAACTGGACTTATTGTTTATATAATGTCAAGAAAGTAGAGATGTTAGGTATGTATATATGTTTCTTCTCACATAAATTGATAATGAATGACGCTTTAAAAACATACAATATAAGATGTTATGTATTATTTTATACATTCACTAAGTAATTATGGAGAATCGCATTTTCATCTCTTTATTGAATCAACATAATAAATGATGGTAAAACCATTGAGTATTTTATACAATAGTTGTAAATTATTTTATCGTTGTGTTGATTGGTTAGTGTCAGACACTGATTTTATTGTGTTTTATTTAAATTTACTACAGGGAAACGAAGTTTATGTTTAGGAGAACATATTGTAGTAAGTACTAATATAGTGGGGATAACGTATGACAAGTGTTGCGCAACATTAAAAATCTCGCTCTTTTATGTTTGATCTATATTCACATAATATCCAGAAAAATTTAAATATGTTTATTTATATTTTTGCACATTCAACACCCGTCCAAAAATTATCATTGTTTTTGTGTTACATACATGTTACTGCTGTTTTTTTATGTCCCGCTTTGTTAAACATGTCGCGCTTTTGTTGAACAAATCCTGCATTTTTATTTATATAAAAATGTTATACAACCCGTCTTAGTCAATAAATCTGGCAACACTGACCGTATCTCACATTACGCATAATGTCGGGTAGGCGATATGCCTTGCTATCGTACTTGTGGGTGAGCTTATAAATATGTAATTTTGATTTTTGAAGCAGTAACGCGTCAGCAGTCATACTATCTACAGACAAAATATACATAGACATAGTCGTAATACAATAATTGCCGTTCCTAATATTCTATCTATCGACAGATTTGTTTACTGGCAGTATAATTTTGACACTTTTTGTATGGAAGATCTGTCAAAACAATACTGATAATAAGCAAATGTGTCGATAGACAGAATATAGGGAACGGCCATAAATGTGTAAATAGTCTGTGATAATAGAACCTTTCTAAGATAATTATTAAACAAAATATATAAGTTCAATTATTATTTCTTATAATTTAGAATATTATACATTTTTTAGTTTTTTAAAATTTAATTTATGAAAATGAATATTGTTAACCTGTGGTTATGGTGCCCTGAGGTTATGAAACTTATTTATGTTGCTTTACACTAATGTTTGAAATATATTAGAGCATAATATTTAGTTTTTAATACGATAATTAATTATATGGAAAACATGGTCGTATTAATGTAATAAGATTTTATAGTTGTCTCATAATCTATGTAGTCATTTATTTATTTATGCTAAATAGTACGTGTCATCGCTGGGATTTGATTTATTAAGGCCCGTATATACAGTATGTAACAAAAACCCTGTTAGCCCTTTCTAGGTCGTGAAGACAGACAGACAACTTAATAAAAATTACAAAAATATATAAATAGGATCGAGATATTATCCTTACACAGGTAGCTTAGAAAAATGAACATATAAAAAAAAACATCTGAAAAGTGATGAACAGCTGACTCATGTGTCTTTCTGACTTAGCCGTGCGCGCACGCGGCGCGGCGCGTTTATTGCACGTAGACGCCGCAACTTGCTATCTCGCTCTGGCTCCGAGTCATCGCTCTTACAGAGGTAATCAATCGAAATACGGTTCACAAACAATAAAATAATTAAATTATAAAAAATTAATACGATTATTTTTATAGCCTCATTTTCGTATGCGAGTTATTTGGTTACGTTTGAATATAAATTCTGATATCATTAAAAAAAAAACACAGTTAAAACGCCCAACGAAAGGGTTTTTGTTACATATTGTATAGAACAACACTCATGTGAGCTCTTTGCTAAGTGTCGATTTTAGTATACGTGATTGGTCTATTTATGCCGCCAAACAAAAACGGACCAATCACGTGTATAGAAATTGACACTTAGCAAAGAGCTCACATGAGTATTGTACTATAATACAGGCCTACATGTAATAAATGTATATTGAAAGAGTTGTGTAACCACAATAGTAATAATATTTAGCACTAGAGCCTCGTTGGTTTGGTGGCAGTGTATTAGACAGTAAATTTATTAGGTACGACTAAGTGGAGAGGCCGTCTGGGTTGATACCACCGCTTTGTCTATTTCTGCAAGCAGCAGCGTGTAAGCAATATTTTGGTTCGGTTTGAATGACATTGAAGCCAGTGAAATTACTGGGCATTATCAGACATTTTTTTATTAGCTTGAGTGACGAAACGAACATGTCGCTTGCCTGATGGTAAGCGCCACGCCTGCCCATAAACAGAAGGAACACCACACAGAACATTGAATTACAAAGCACTGCCTGGCACTGGACTGCGTTCGTTATCCCAAGATATTAGTTGTTAAGACTTAAGTGATAACTCATGTTTGTTTATGGTCAGACGCTTACCATCAGAGAAGTGACCAGCTCGTTTCGTCATTCAAACGAATAAAAAAAGCTATTGAGGCCTGGGTCCAATAGAAATTTCTCTGAATATTCCTATTCAAACCGTCGCGTCGGTGTATGCCTACCCCGTAGGGAAACAAGCGTGAGGTTATGTATATTTTGTAGATGTTAGAATTTCATTGTAATTATAATCTCGTGCATTAAATGTTGTTTTGTTATATATTTTTATTTATTGTTAATTTATCAGAGGTTTATTTAGTTAGTACAAGTATGTATATGTTTGTCTTGATTGTCAGAGCTAGCAAGTTTTAATATTTTTTTAAAATAAATTTAACCATTGTATAAATTGTATCGTGTTATGAAATCTGTGTTATTCGTTACCATTAAGATTTATTACATAGGGTGAACCGTGGTTGCACCATTTGCATCTCTGCCTATCTCTTTGGGTAAAGCCGTGACATTATATAATATGTACGTATATTTAAGACCTATTACAAATTATAATCAAGCTTGGTCTATACATATTTTTTAAACCAAGTAGTTATTTTATATAAAAAAGGAAATTCCCATATTTTATTTTATTAGAAATTTCACTTAACTTGTTTAGGAGGCACAAAGTAATTTACTAATTTGAGTGTAATTTATAGCAAAAGTATTTCGTTATATGAAACCATCCTTATAGATTGTGCACTTCACGAAGACCCGCATCGTTTTTTTTATAGCATAGTCCGGCAAATGAGCAAGTGGGTCACCTGATGGTAAGTGATCTCCACCGCCCATATTACCGTTACCGATCTTAAAGGAAAGGGATAATTAAAGGAATGGGAAGGGGAGGCGATTTGGGCTCCGAATATCTCACTCACCGTATGAAACGCAGCAGCAAGCTGCTACTTTATGTCGGTTTTCTGTGAGACAGTGGTAACGAGTCGGCCCATTCATGCTGTATACAAAAATGTCTACAGCTTGGCTCTTCCACTCAAAGAACATATACGTACGACATCCAACACTTAGGTCCGTAATATAGAACAACTCTCAAGTTAGCTCTTTGCTAAGTGTCGATTTCTATACACGTGATTGGTCCGTTTTTGTTTGGCGCCAAAAATAGACACAGCATCGAGTTTCCGAAAAGCAACGATATCACCCACCACCAATGTTAAAAGTATGTTGTTTGCTGTGGCCTTCAAATCTCGTTGTTTTCAAATGACACAAGACACGACGCGCCATTATCGTGCTTGTGTGCGATAGTGAGATTTTCCCAACACTATTTAAAATGTTCATCGGTCTCATTTTTTACCCAATTTTAATTGTTTTCGCAATACATTTATTTTTTATTTTTCTGTTGCATATAAAATAATTTGCAGTATGAAACAGTATTGAAATACTGTATTCTGAGTACGTGGGTTTTCGTGAAATGAATAAACTATACAGATAATTCTACTACTATCGCCCGGTATGGCGATAGGCTCGCCCCCTATCACATCGTGGGACGGAGATACGCTCAGCGAAATGTGGGTGTACTAGTTACACCTCTGCCTACCCCTTCGGGGAATACAGGCGTGAGTGCGTATGTATGAGTGCATATGTATTCAAATAAACCTAAACAGTGATGAGTGTGACGCTGATGGATAAACTTGTGTGGAGTCAGGATTATTTGTTATTTATGTTAATTATATGTATGCAAAATTATATTATGCTAACTCCTGTTATATGCAAAATAAAAAGGTTATAACAAAAGGGGTTTCATTCAAACACCAAATTTATTTCTAAAGCATTTTATATTTCTCTTGTATTGAAACTATATATTTTATATACTAATACTAATGCTTATACAAAGACTCAATAATATCACATTTCTGATGTGGATATTATTAATCCACTCACATAACTATCTAAAGTACATAAGTATCTATACTACTTAGCTAAGTACCACCAATATAAGTAAGGCTAGGGATAAATCTAAGTGGAAAAACGCGGCAGTTTTTCAATTCGCGTCTTCAACAAATAGAAATGTTCCGAAAGTCCCATATCTGGGCGGATAAAATTTCGTACGCGTCAGTCGGTCCGTGCGTCCGCGACGTTTCCACGCTGACGTTGTACATTTGGCCCACGCTTTCGCCACAACTGAAGTTAAATTTCCGCGTGAACCGCTCAATTATATTCAGTTGTGGTCGTGGCATTATTCAGTTTGTGAAATTCTTCGCGGGAAAATTTCGCTAGATTTGTCCCTAGCCTAATTAAGCCAAATATAAACGCAATTTATAAGTGCCTCTAGTTTGAATGAAATAAATATTGTTTTTAACATAATATATAGGTATAATTTAATAATAAATATAATGTATTTTCGAAATAAGTACAATATTATATGGTGAGATTCTACTATTTCAAATTTAACGCTACGTATTGTGAAAAAAACACCATAGCATTTATTCAAGTAGTGCTCATGCTTTTTAATTGATTTTATATTTTTAAACGTCATTTATCAAAAAATATAAATATGAAACAACAAATTCCAAAATGTCAGTATAGACGATGTCAGTAGGTATACTCAAATGTAGGTATGTCAAATTAGTACTTTCAAAATCAGCAGTCTTATCTCCGAAATACATCAGCTGTGGCTAATTTTTTAAGCTCGGATAGCAAACTAATGTTAGGTCGTACACATTAATCGTCACAGCCAGGCGGTCAATATCAACTGGTCAAGTACTTTTAACATCAGCTTGCAACACCACGCTCGTGTATTTCGGGTATAATGCATTACCTGACATTAAACTGTAATCGGACAATGTGTAACACGCTCTATAAACAGAACAATGCACAAACTTTAACAAACACCAAATACTTAATACATAATTATAAATTATAAAATATATTTGGCTTTGATAAAAATATAATGTCATTTGTTAAAAACGTTTCAGCATGAACAAGACTGGTTACGTCTACATTGAGGTACTCCGATAAATATATTTTATAATTATAGGAACGTAAGTTCTAAGTCTAATAAAATAAAATTAAGTCACGAATCTTAGCCAAAATAAAGTGTTTCAAAAACGTTAAGTCGAGACAACAGGCACCGTGTTGGTGAAAAACTACACCAGATGCTAACAGGGATTACTGGCAAAGAACAATCAAAAACACTTCGCAATCAAAGTACTTATGAAATTTAAATAACATTTAAAAATAACTGGCAAAAATCTTAGTAATCCCAGCAGCTAATGTAGCTTTTGAAACTAGAAACTAAAGAACAACCTTGCTCACTGAACTTAAAGATGGCTACATCTAATTCACACATTTGACCTTAACTTAAAATCATAAGTAACGTAAGGACCTCATAAATAAGAATGGGATGATTCATAATTTCTACAATCTCCTTCCACTACAGATTAACTTTGGTAGAAACCATACCTTCCACTCGTATAAATAGTCAACAAGTCTTAACTTTTAATTCTGATCAGGGATCACGTTTTTATAATAACTATTAGTGCATGACAATATTTGAAAACAACGACGGATTTTTTGATAGCAAAGGTCGGCAAATAAGCGAGCCTGATGGTAAGTGATCTTCACCGCCCATGAATATCTACCATACCAAAAGAATCATGGCCGCGTTGCCGACATTAAAGGAAATGAATGGAGATTAGGAAGGGGAGGGAGATTTTCACCTCAGAAAATTTCACTAACCGAATGAAATGTGACAGCAAGCTGCCACTGATGTCGGTTTTCTGTGAGAAATGAGACATCGGCGTGTTCGTGCGAACAAAGTTCTGAGTAATCTAAGTTAGACTCAGCAAGTTAGACCGTGGCGCCATCTTGCTTAATATGATATGAACTTGTAAATATATTCAACCTTTAGGTATACAACTAATGACAACAGTCAAACTGACAGTATTACACTTAAACGTAAATAAGTATAGTTCCTTAGCGGGTGCCCACGGTTCGATTTTAGTTGATCAACTGCTAAATCGCATGCGATTTGGACCATCTGACCAGATTTTCAATGTAATTGATTAACAAAAACCATACAGCTTTTGTTGATTCAAAGTCTTTGATCAACTAAAATCGAACCTGCTATTAGTCAGCTAGTCTGTTTTGGTTGAAAACGCAATACTCACCTTTTTAAGCTATTATGCTAAATGTGTAACTTAGCTACTCAAATTTTGTTCGTCCGAACACGCCATTATTAATATAAGTAGTTTACAAAAAAACTATGTATATCGGAAAACAATGAAGAACAGACGGCAACGTGTTCACACGCTGCCTTACGAATAGTTTCAAGACTGTCATTCCAATTACTTTACTAAACAATTTGGTAACATGTTGTAAAATCAGTACAATTTCGTACATTTTTTTTATTTGGTTATAAATGCTCTACTATGAAACAACCTTTGCTGTGTACTATCGGCCAATTAAAACATTTGGCACGTGATCGTATAAATAAACCCTATGTTTCGCCTGTTAATAAACGTTAAATGAAATTGGACTTGAAGAGACCAAAAATCTCACGGTTTGGTGATTCCCCATGAGTATCTTACAATAAAAAAAAGAAATTTAATAATTTGCATGTAAAGGCACATTGTGAATTAAACCGATATTTTAATCACCTAATTGCGATATTTGCACTCACCTTTATTAGACTTTAACTTTTGAAAAATCTTTAAATATTTTACCATCGTACAGCGGCAATTTTTGTAATTAAATTATTACAGTTTGTTGATTTTGCTTAAACAATTTCTAAAAACCTTAATGACAAAGCATTTTCTTAGCAATTTAGTTATTATTTAGTTTAACCAAGTCATAACACAACCCAATAATATAAGTTTCAATGCATTCAGAATAATTATAATTCCGCACAGCCTATTCGACACCATTTTATGCGACCACGAGTTAAATGGATGCCGCGTATTCTTATTTACCAATCAATTCTAATCAAATATCACAATATGTACCTTTGACACAATATAAATAAGAAATTTTGCTCCATACATGATCACAATTGATATTAATTATTGTTATTTAGGAACATTAATAATCATATGATTTCCATTATCAGATTTATTACTCATTGCAGCAAATACAAAAGAATCTTGTGTCATCTTGATCTAAAATACAACCGTTTTACTAATATTTGGTAGTAGGTACGTCATCTATCTGTTAAATTACTATGTATACAAACATTGTAGGTATCTATGCATAATTGATGTACCTATAATGCAATAATAAAATTGTAAAAGCAATAAAAAACCCAAAAAAGTTTGTTTATACCTACTAAAAAAAGGATAGAAATACGAAAGATATACTTTGTGTGATTCTTTCTTATTTATATTGTGCCACGGCGTATCATTAACTACCTATTGTACATACACTGAATTATAAAAATCGGTTCGTTCTCACTTCTCAGTAATTATCCGGACATTCCATATTAGCTAATAAGTTGCTCTTCTCTTCTTTGCCAGGCTTTGAATCTAATAACGTCGGCCTTATTGTAGAACGGGGTTCGAAGCACGGCTGAAACAAAAGATAATTCACAATTAGTCCTACAATCTAGTAAATCCCGATTTAAAATCACCCGAAGCCTGCAAATAGAATATTAATGTAATGTAGGAAATAAGTATAATTCTACATAGATAAATCAGACCAAAACATTATCTAAAGCTAGATTGATATAATTTAAGTTTGACAAAACAGTTGTTACTGACATGAGACGTTATGCTCTGTTGTCTTTAATCTGAAGAAAAGTTACATCTTTGATATATGTTCTATGCTTTGGATAAAAATTATTGTTTAAATAAAAAGCTACTCCCGCTGCGCAGTAAAATAATTGGGGACTAAGTTTTGATCAGATGAAAAGGAAATTCAATGTTAATAACTAATATGTTATATTCATTCAACATACAATATCGTTAAATATTATTAGAAAAAACAATAATAACAATAATATTAGTGTGGCATTAAACGGACATATGTAAATATTAGTTTTAAAATATCAAACAATCTTGAACCCACAAGTTATCAAGCAACAGACAAAACAATCTCGATTTAATTCTGCGATCCGATGATCTCTGAATCAAATCTAAGTTAGTATACTAGCTTAATTATTGTTGATGGTAACGTCATATGATACCATTGGATAGATTAGTATGCATGTGAACCCTCTACATGCAGGGCGAGGCGAAATGAACGAAATTTGAACCTTATCGTAGTTCATAAGGATCCCAAGCTCAATCATCGGTGTAGTGCCCAAGCGTTATCGACCTGTGTAATAAGAGCCACGGGCTAGTATTGCGATCCATTCTATTGGCATTCAAAACCTCAATTATGAATGACAACTAATTACATTCTCGTGACACTTTGGCAATTTGCCTATTTTTACAGTTTGTTTTATGAAAGAGGAAAGAGTAGGCTCTAAAGTAGTAGTTTAGTTTATTTAAGCTTGCCAGCTAATACAACTTAGTGCAATTGAATATGAAGTTGCAAAAAGGTCATCTATTAACGATATAACGACATTATTATAACAGTAAATCTCTTTAATTAAAAATAATTATTTTGTTTCGTTTTCTATATTTCAATAATAATTAATGTCTGTTTCATCCAGACATAAGTATTGTTAAATTAATAAATTTATTATTGAATTTCAAAAACAAGCTACTTAATAAATTTTAAAAGTTAATTATTTGAACAGTTGTATGCGCCTGTAGGTAATTTCGGTATTGAAATGTATTACTTTAGGTACGAGTGAGTAATGTGATAAAGCCGGCGGTTAGGTATTAACTTTAGATTCTCTCATCACTAGTGGCAGTAATATTCGTGCATAAAAATAAGTCACGACATTTATTTTATAGCGGTTTACGTGCACGTGCATTAACAATATCAAAAACAAGTTGTTCATAATAACCGTTAAAAACTTCCTACGTCAATTAGGAAAACATATAATGTAACTTTTAAATGGCTGAATAGATGCGAGTGGTATTCACGCTATTGACAGTTTTTCTTGACGAGAGTTAAAAATAAAGCTACGGCAGAAAAATTTACCATTGACCCTTTATTTAACGAACCTGGGTAAATTTTTGTATGTAATGTCTTGGACTGTGGACATAATATACAAAAATTGTTAATTATTCGATACTATTTATTGTCAAATAAATTTTATTTTAGTCTGCATAAGACTTTAATAACTTATATAAAATGTTTAAAACGAAACATCAACTACTTGGATGTTAATTTCTAAGGCCTATAGTCACCTTACCTGTTCCAGAGAGCTGAGGATATGCAACACGACATAGATATCTCGTTCACGTGAGAAATATTGACGACGAATATCTCGCCTAAAAGTGTCAACATTCGATAAAATTACGCCGTTATGTGAGGGTTCGTAGACAACGGCGCGGGTTCGGAAGAGGGCTGACCCTGCTCGGAGGCGTAGACGCCGAGGCGCTGCCAGAAATCACCTCGGTTCCTCTGCCTAGAGGCAAAATATATTTGCTGGAGGAGTTAACACATACACCTCCCTCGGCGTGCTATTACAGCGTTACATTGGAGGGGTTTCGGCGTTATTCTGTTGGGGGTCCCGAAACTCTTCCATAGTGCAAATGGCGACAACCATGGGGTTTTTAGCCGGTAAAAATCCGGCATACCCCGTCTATCTTCTTTTAAGGAGGCCAGGAATCCAAGAGGATTCTCCCCATGTAAAAAAAGGGTTCGTAGACAAAATATCACAGAGAGGATGAATTGTACTTACTTTTCTCTACATTATATCTACTTATGACATAAAGAGTCGAGTATTCTAAAGCAACCATGTTAGCGTGGATAAACATAATATATAGTGAACTAGATAAAACAGTTTTTTCACAACAAAACGATTCGACAATATTATCTCGTGTTGCGTATGCTAAGACTACAGAAATGTAAACAGATATCTACCCATTTTAGATATTTGTTTACCTATATTTCTGGAACCGGTAAGGTGATCGTAGTCTGCAATGAAATATAGATAGGCACTGTCAATATTTTGTTATATCCAAGTTTGAAACCATCAAACCATTGAGAAGATGCACGAAAACACTGCATTACATAGTAAGTGTGCTGCCAGGGGACAGGAACTAGTGTAATGGCTCCCGCACACGGTACATACAAGCGAGCCTCATCGCTAATCAAAAATATCTACGTTCAAACACATGTGAGAGGAGACTGCTTATGCGTTGCACACATTTTTTTTATTGGCCTTGAACAACCGCCCCTTAGAAATTTGAATTAAAAATTACTGCATGATACTAACACTGCGCTGGTCACCCCGAGACATTAGATATTGAATTTGAATATCTAGTAATTTTACTGGCTATTCTGACCTTCAAAAGGCAATGCTGCTTTGTGGTAAATAAAGCGGTGGTACCTACACAGACAGCCTCTCGCATGCCACATATTTCCAACGTTCTCTATTACTGTCTTCCTATTTGATTAATTTCGTTGCATAATCTTCTGAGGGACGATGGACGTAAACCCGTATTACCTAGAGAACGATACTTTGGCGCCAAAAATAGACCAATCACGTGTACAGAAATCAACACTTAGCAAAGAGCTCGCTTGTGTATCGTTCTGTAATACGGGCCTCAATGCCCTTCGAGCCTTACTACTTACTCTGTGTCAACATGATGTGTGCCACTGTAAGGCCACAGTCGATCCTGGCCTACAAAAATTGCAATGGCGTGTGTAAGTTCAGGATATTTCCTAAGCTTTGCGATGTGACTCGCCTGAATGCGTTCAACAATAATGAAAGTAAAGGGGCATACCGTCTCGCATATGTTCATGTTACAGCAGTTCTCTATAGTGATTTCGCACTGGTCTGGTCGTGACGTCATCGGAGTGATGTTCTTGTTCACTATAATACGCTTCTTTATTCTGCAAATAACATAGGTTTGTTGGTAATTAATCATCTTGTCTCATCTATAACAGGTTTTCGAGCACATCAGATATGATTTATGATTATATAAAAAAACAAAGGTAGATATTCGCTTTTAAGCTATAAGTGCACGACAAAAGACGAATTGGTCCACAATTGGCGGAGTTGTGCGTGCTTATACATACAAAAATACGCGTCGAATTGAGAACCTAAAATTATCGATTTTCTTACCTCGGGCGCATCTTCATTTGCTTAAGTTTGACAAATAGAAGGTAACAGGCAACGCACATGGCCATTACTATTAACAACAAGATTGCTATAATGGGGTCCCTCACTACATCCCATTCGTCATTGTAGAATATTTCCTTACTAGGGGTCAAACATTCTGATAAGTATTCTGAAGATTGTGTTACGTTGTTACTTGAGGTACAGCTGAAAATAGGAGGCAGAAGGTGTTAAATAAAGGACACCTCATGTAGAATAAATACGATATTTAAGAAGGCGCCAGATATGCGATTATAACTGGGAATCTTAAACAACAATCGCTACGCCCTTCTTTAAATTATTTGGTCTCTATTCAACAACGTGGTATTCAAAGCACTGCTGATATCATTAGTTGGCATATAAATTATATCAAAAAAAAATCTTTAAAATAACACCCGGTTTTCACTCAACTTATTGTATACATAAGTATTATGTAATAAGTAATTATTATGATGCAATTCAATGATTGAAGTAATCTTTTATTTTTGATAATTTATGATCCTACGATTGTATGCTCTGATAGATAAAATCATGAATAATTTATATTTTACTTACTTGCATGTAGAATTTAATGATGAATTCTCATTCGTTAAGTTCATCGGTGGTGACATCGTGGTTGTGGTAGTAATTGGTTTCAAAACTTCACATCTCGATCCCTCGTAATCGGTCGAGCATTGGCAAATAGGCTGTTGATTTTCATTAAGTGAACATACGCCATTATTCAGACAGTATGCGTAGCACTCGTTAATTTCACATCGCTTGCCTATGTAACCTTCCTTACACCTTAAATAAGATCAATTATGTTTATCAACCTTCAAAACGATCCTGATTTTCAAGAACACTACGGAATACACATACCTGCACTCTGGTTGTCCATCGATAGCAACGCTGCAGTCGCCTTGAAAACAATAATTCCAACATACAGAAATGTCACATCGCTCCCCTGTGTACCCGGCAGAACATTTACAATGTAACTTTCCTTGAACTTTAACTCCATGGACACAGAACAAGCCCATGTCTGGGGGGAGACTGAAAGAGTCATTGATAGATGTCGGGTTCATTGAGAGATTTCTCAAAACTTCGCAACCGGATACGTTTTCAGTTTGGTCTTCGATTTTATAGTTAGCGACTACTCCGTAAGGGCTAATAGGGAATTCAACATGTATCTCCGGCAAAGTCTTGGTACTAGAGTCTTTAGGTATTCTCCACACGGTACTATATGCGAAATCAACCCAATAAATGGAATCTTTGGAAACGGTTAGCGCATTAGGTACGTGATGTTGGTCTTCAAGCAGAGTTTTCCGATTTTTTCCATTCAAATCCGAACTTTCAATGGAGTAATGAATGCCTGGCTTGTCGTCTATCCAATACAGCCGATTTGTCCTCTGATCCACCGTTATGCTCACGGGCATATTTAAGTTGGTATCAACGATAACCTGCCTTTCAGTACCGTCAAATTTAGATTTTTCGATTGTTGCTTTCTCTATGTTTGCGTTTGTCCAGTAAATATATCTGCAATTTAAATACAATAATTGTAATCAAGTTATCATTACAATGCCAAATGTTAAATAAGGATCTGCGTGGGATGACATACCCTCTGCAGCTATCGACAGCGATTCCTCTTGGAATTTCATCATCCATTTTCATCAAAAGATTGCCGTAGGTATCGTTTTTGAATCCTGGTTTCAAAGAAATCCAGAATATGCTTTTTTCGCTGACGTCGGTCCAGAACAGCTGGCTTGTTACTGGATCGAATGCAATGCCTTGGATACTTTCGGACCCCCTTTTTCGAACGAGTGGTTTGTATTCTTTTGTCGCTAAGTGAAAACTAAAAATGGATGCGTTGTCGCTTTGTTTGTCAACGAATAATAGCATATTGTGGACAGCATCGTATGCTATCGCAGTAAGGTCTTGAAACTGCGCACGTTCGCTGTCCGTTTTGGTTTGATTAGTGTAAAACTGTAATTGGTCTCCAGCGGTTACGGCAATATCTAAAACAAGAAAATTTTATTATGTAGTTTATTATGAAATACGTATTTACGTAAAATAATTATTCATTAAGGAATAGTATTTACTATTCCATACTGAATAATTATTTTTGAAGCATACGGTTTTAATGTTGTTGAAAGATTGCTTCATTGATTGTTGCTGCCCGTCTATTTCACCCCACTTCCTACTACTATTATAAATGTGAAAGTTTAGATGTTTGTGAGTTTGTGAATTTTGTGTTTTTTTTAGTCAATCACGCCTTAACACGCGAAAGGTTTTGGATGAAATTTGAGACACAGATAGACCACCTGGAAAAGGCCATTCACGCGGGCGGAGCCGCGAGCAAAAAGCTAGTTTCGTGATTGTCTAACAAACATCCAAACTTTCATATTTATAACAGTATATATATATACATATAATATAGCAAGTAGGATTATATATAACAATAATATAATACATATAATAAGCGAACTGTAGTTGGCAATGTATTTGGCAACTAATTTTGCCATCAACAGCCGAGTGGCCAAGTACAGGTGACTTGTCGAGGTCAGGCACCATGTTTCACGCTAGTCTTTAAGATAGAACAATTTGATTTTTATTATAATACTCCCCAACTTTATTTATTTAGTATCATTAACCCACTTCAAAATAAGAAGGTTAATTTGCCGTTTTATATAATTTTACGCCATAATAATATGTAGACCGATTTTTATAATTATTTTTGTAGTCGATAAGTTTACCTCAAGAGTGGCCCCATATGGCAAATCCGGCTACCCAAAAGTTACGGAATCCTAAGACTTGATTGTCAAATAAAAATTGGCCCCATATGGCACATCCGGCTACCCAAAAGTTACGGAATCCTAAGACTTGATTGTCAAATAAAAATTAACAAAGTTGCTTGTTATGCTATACCTACACAATGTAAAAATATATTGACGTCTCGCTTCGATTTCTGATGGTATTTAGGAGTCAACTAAAGTTAATTATAGGTTGGAGAAAATGACCAATAGATGATTGGATACAGGTACGATTACCTCTTACATAATTACGTCACTGTCTGTCTAGTGTTTGCTCGCGTGACTCAATTGTAGGTTCGGGACGGAATGCAACGATCTGTTGCCAAGACCACTTGAGTCGACTGGCGTTTATAAACACTTGATTATTTAGTACTCGTAAAAGTCTATGGCTCATTAGGGGGATACACCACTTAGCAAACCTGCGATAGTCTAGCGGTGTGTAAAAAGGACTACCGGGATATCCACACCACTGATTTTAGAAGTGATATGAGAATTCATTGTTAATTATTATCGCTCGCTTTAACAGCGAATGAAAACCTCGTGGGGAAACCTTCATGCCTGAGAAGTCTCTTTATGAATATTGAAGCTAAGTTTAGTGGACTATGATACCTGACCCTAATTGACCAATTACCTCCACGATATAGGCGTGATGATATATATGTATGTCTCTCTTTCTTGTTACATAGCGTTATCCCCGCATAATGCCAGGATCTGCTTTTTTATTAGCTTGAGTGATGAAAGGTCGCTTTCCGGATGGTAAGGACCAGACCTTCCCATAAACAGAAGCAACACCACACAGAACTTGGAATATAAATAATAGTTAGGTTTAGGGATCATACTGCTTTTTTAGTCAAAAATAAATACTAACTATTCTTACACATTTTTATTTAGGATAAAAGTAATACATATTCTAGCTGGCACACACGGCCGTCCGTGCGTAGTTTGGGTGTCCGTAACCTTCAGAAAAATCTAGTTATCGTGAATTCCGGGACAGTAAAGTGAAATTAGTGGACACGGGACAAGACCGCCCATTCCGGGACAATCACGGATTTCCCGGACGTCTGGTAACCCTATACGAAGTTCCCGTGTCATCTAGTAAAGTATTAAAAAAAATGTTAGCACGCCCAATTAGCATCCGTACACCAAAGTAAACGTATAATGACGTAGAACGAACCTGTCACCAACCGCGGTAATCTTATCGAACAACGATCTTCTATTCTAATAACTGTCACGATTCAAAATTCCTTCAGATTTATTCACCATAAAATCCTATAAATTTATTTTTTTATATTTCCGATATATTAAGTATATCGAAGTTAACCGCGTCGACGATTTTGACGATTTTGCACTGTGCGCCCATACAGAAACCATCGTGGCGACAGTTTTAAATGAATTGTTATTTTAACTTTTTGTTAAGAATTGGTATTGTATAAATAATATTGTTATAATAGACTAGTTATAGTTATATTAGACTGCCTCGGTGGCGCAGTTGTAATGCGTACGCGTTACGATTGAGGCTAACGCTGAGGTCTCGGGTTCGATCCCCGGGTCGGGTAAAGTGGTATTGGGTTTTTCTATTACGAAAAGCTCAGTATCAGCCCGGAGTCTGGAATTTGTGCCCGGTATGGCGAGCCTATCGCCCTATCACATCGTGGGACGGAGATACGCTCGGCGAAATGTGGGTGTACTGGCTACACCTCTGCCTACCCCTTCGGGGATTACAGGCGTGAGTGCGTATGTATAATATTGTTATAAATATCGTTTACGATTCATGTGGATAGTTGCTTCACTATTAAAATTAATTCAAATAATAATTTACGCCTTTATCACCGAAAGGGTAAGCAGAGTGCAACTAGTGGTGTACCGACTTTTCGCCGGGAATAAAAAAACACCACAGCCTCCGTGACGCAGTGGGAGAGCAGCCGGCTGCGAAGCGAACCTAGGGTTCGAATTCCGCACCGAATCCCATATTTATTTGTGTGACCCACAATTTCTTTAAGGTATGGGTTTTGTGGGACCTCGAGTCCATCGTAGTTCCTGATACCCCAGTTCCAAGTTCACCTAGAGTGGGGTTAGGACTATGTGTGTTGGGTGTATGTATTATTATTTATGTTTACGAAAGTTGACCTCTCATAAACAAATTCTGCTATGATAGAAAGTTCCATACTAATTTGGTATACGCTATAGCGTGAATATTGACAGCGTTTATTTGCTGTCTTATGTTATATTTGAGAAGTAACATTTACTTTCACATTGTGAAAAAGGGCTTAGAGTTATCCATGCTAATCCATAATTATATTATAAATACGAAAGTAAAAGAACAGAAAATGTAACAGACTGTTACGTTTTCGCGGTTAAACGGATTTTAGTTAAATTTGGTAAAGATATAGGTTATATCCTGGGGTCTGGGGAATACATAGAGTACTTATTGTCCCAGAAAAAAATGTGCCGTAAAAATAAATCACGTGCGGAACCACGAGCAAAAGCTAGTTTATTATCATTTGGTGTCTAAAGTTTCTTTGGATACAATAACAATGTCCTGAACCAACCTGCTCCACCAGAAATTAAATCAACACCAACAACCAACAATAACGAAAAAACCATTAAGCATATGAATAATCAATTGAAGGTCAATAATATGCGTATGTGTTTTCGGTTCATAAATACGTTGACATTTGATATCTGTATCCTATCAATTTGTAACAAATGACGATAAGCATGTCAGTAACGGACTAAGGTCTAGGGCCCGAAGCGGCAAGTCTAATGGACGAATCTATTTGGAGACCCCGGTGAGCTTGACATAGGCTTTACATTGAATGAGATTTCGGGCCCCCTAATACCGGTGACTCGGGACGGACCATTTCTCCTTAGTCCGCTACTGAGGCACTCCAATCTTAATTACTAGAGAGTACGGTCAGGAGGTTATATTATATCAAGAGTATAATCTTTGAGGTCGAAACAAAGTCCGTTGTGGTACCTAAAGTTGGTGCAAAAACAGGAAAATCGTGAAAGTTGACACAGGCACAGGGTTAATTGCTGATTAATAATATTAATGATTTTCTTATTAAAACTGGCATGTTATTGATAGGTATATGTTTTGCTTATTATCAGACTTAAATGGAAATTCGTTGCCTCTTCTACCCCTATGGGAAACAGGCGGGAGTCTTTGTATGTATAACGCTGCAAGAAGATTTGCATAAGAATTTTGTTCAATAGTAAATATGACTGAGGCTGTCGGTGAGGTCTCGGGTTCGATCCCCAAGTTGGGTAAAAGTGATATTGGGTTTTTCTATTATGAAATGCTCAGTATCAGTCCGGAGTCTGGAATTGTGCTCGGTATGGCGATAGGCTTGCCTCCTATCACATCATGGGACGGAGATACGCTCGGCGAAATGTGGGTGTACTGGTTACACCTCTGCCTACCCCTTATTGCCTGGGATTACAGGCGTGAGTGCGTATGTATCGTAACATTCTAAAGTTTCTGAACAATCAAGATAATGCATATTTGGGCATTCAATTAAAAATAATACAATAAACGCATCGGATGTTGGATTGAGAATTACTCTTTTTTTGTAAGCAATAACATTATAAAACTTCCCTTAATAAAATTACCTATTTATATGTATAGGTCTTTGAATAAAGTTTATTACTTCTGGCCTGAGGTCAGGGCTGCTCAACAATTTTCTCGGAAGAATATTTATACCTAGTACACAATATGTAAATAAGAAATGTTATTCATACATATTATTATGTACAAATTCTTATCGTTTAATTTATTCTCTTTATAATCAAAATAAGCCAGACATAAATAAAATATGAGGAATGACGACGTTAGCGACCCGCAGCCGCGGGTGGTACGTAGGTAGGTATGTTTAAATATTTTTTTGTATGATTGACTGTTTCAGAGATGCCTCTAAATTTTACCTAAGTACTACAATATTTTTTTGTAATGTATAATACAGAAACTGATAGGAATGTTTCATTTCTTTTTATGTTTGACTGTTTCAGAGATGCCTCTAAATTTTACCTAAGTAGGTACTACATTTTTATGGTTGTTATGTATATTAATACAACTGATAAGATTCTTAAGATAAGATTCTAGTCAATTAACGAAATTTAAATTGTATATATTATTATTATATTAAGTCTCGCTGTCATGGCTGAACTTATTAAGGTAAAATTTTAAATTTAAAAGATATATCTTGTAATCATTATGAAATAACTAATTAACATTTCCATACAAATTACAGAAAAACGCATATTTCTCCCAGAATAAGCCAAACTGCTGCACTCAATGATGCACGTCACATTATCTTATAAATTTATCGGCCGAGTGCGGCTATAACTCGGCAACACAAGCGAAGTCGCAGGCAACAGTGATGCGTAATTTATAACTAGCGAACTGGTTTTAAACTAAACTAACTCTGTAGATATAAATATGCATTAATATGTTATTTATTTTACGTGGTATCTGCGTCTTGGTTTATGAGTGACGTATGAAACAAGTTTAACACGATTCTTGGAGGTCCCAACTACGTTAATACAATCTTTGTTGGTTTTTGTTTTTAAACTATATATAAATTCAAAACAAGTTGAATCTATGTGGTTTGCTCAAATTTTTCAAGGTATGATACCTTTGTAGATTTGAAAAAATATCAATCCTACTCCTACTACTATTAAAAATGTGAAAGTTTGGATGTTTAAGAGTATTAGTAATTCGACCCATTTTTTAAATGACCTCCGAAACACGACGATGCTCAATTGAAATACGACTAAGCGGTCACCCATCCATATACTGACCGCGCCAAGGGTTGCTTAACTTGCTAATCGTTTACCGATTAGTGACTAACTGGCTATGACCGCGTATTTATTTTGGAATAAAAACGCGAGGTTATGATCTAATAAAGACCTGTTACAACATCACATCTTGAACTTATTTTTTTTGAGTGACTGAAGAAACTCGGATGGCCGGATACATACTAATTCATAAAAAATGTAGATTGCCGAACCGCTTAACTCTTATCGTTCTGATGTATATCGACTAAATAATAATCAAGTTTTACAGAGATAATGTAAAGTAATCGAACACGGAAATAAAACTTATTGATAATAAACAACGGGACATTCTTCACATTGCAATAAATTGTAGGTCACAACCAATAAATCTTTTACAGTTCACACAGCATCCACACAGTCCAACCGTCAACTCGTCCGTCCGAACCATCCAGGGCGCCACCCAAACGCATACAAAAAAATCATTCAAATCGGTCAAACTTTTTAGGAGGAGTTCAGTGACATACACACGTACAGTAGAATTATATGTATAAAAATAATATCGTCATCATCATATATTCGCAGTGCTAAGACATAAACCTCTGCTAAGCACAGTGCACACCATTGATCGTATTCTTTATCATTTATCGTATGCTTGTACACAAATCTAGAGCGTTAGTTCCGTAACCTCGTCAATGACACAGAGTTGTTAACTTTATCTTACATCAGAAAGTATTTATGTAATAACAGATCTTGGTATGTATTTCCGTTTGTATTCGCTACTAAAAAAGAAAATAAAATATATACGCGCCGAATTGAGAGCCTCTTTTATTAAAGTCGGTTAAAAATAGTGAGCGTCTTACGACTCAACAATCCGTATAATGCAGTTATCTTGAAAACATATGTACATACTGTTTTTTTGGCCTGGCACGTCATAGGCAACGGGCAAGTGCGTCACCTGACGCAAACCAAGGCAAGTTTTAAATAATATTGTAACTAGCAAAGGTGGTCACGTAGTGGGAAAAATCTCACTCTCTCCCTCGCACGCGTGCACCATAGTTGCGTGATCAGCCTTTTGACGTAACTTGCCATGTCGTGCATCCTTTTTCCGTCATTTGACAACTACCCCCTCCAGTAGATTTGAAGGGCTTCTAAAATATTTATTTTTGACTTGATTTGTATAATTCTTTCGTTAATAGATTTTAGGGAACGTAACTTATTAATTAAGATATTAAAAATAATTGAGTCAACAGAGCTTCAATGGTATATTGCAAAAGTTCGCTTTTACGCCTTTCTTTTGACAATCATTGACGTAGAATGTATGTGTAAAATTTTGGTCTAACTAGTTACCTACATGCCTTCTTATGAAGCATTATTATGGTATTAAGTATTGAACTAGTGTGACATTTTAACTCGCCTGTGGTTAATTATACAATATAAAACCTAGTAAAATATGCCATTAATCGTGTTTTATTATACCCATAAAATGTAAATAATTGCAATAGCTATCTATCAATATCCGCAAAGACATTGCGACATGTAGGTACAATGAATAATTAATTGTACAATGTATTTTTCGTAATTACGGATTAAATATACTTAATAAAATTGTCTAAGACGGTTTTGTTTAGAAGAAAAAATTATATGCGATAATAAGGAAACACCTATGGAAATAAACGTATTTAGTGTAATTGTTCAGTGTATTGTTGATGATTCTATGTATGTCATACATTAGTTGATATTGTTGCTGGTACATAACTTTCTTTTATTTTTGTACTGACTTGTCATAAGCGCTACTTACTTTATTGTCTACGTGATCAATAAACGATTTCATTCTTATTCTTCTTCTAAAAGGGCTGTACAATACGCGCATATAACTTGGCCGACTTTAAGTTAGCATCGTGGCTAGGAAATCAAGGCGAAGTAACTAATTTCAGCTCGGTCAAGTTGATTTGCGCGTATTCTTCTGTATAGCTCACAAGCTATACTCTTGATAGAAGGCTATACCTGTAAAATTGTGATTCCACCCCATATACCGAAGCCGCTAAAACCGGTACTATAAATACTGGGCCATTGTGTGAACGTACTGTAAAATTGTCTTAATAAACTTCGTTCGCAATCCGGGATTAGATCTTGATAATTCTGGTGCGATCTTGGTATATTACTCGTGTAATACATATCATCAATTGATGTACGACATCACTTTAATTATTGGTAAATCAATTATAAAAAACAATGTGGATTCGTTACAGAGATTAAATTAGTTTTTTGCTAAGTCGAAGTCATGTGAATGTAACGATTTACGTCAAAGGTTTTCAGAAACAGAGTTATTGGGTTGTTATATCATGCGACCACAAAATTAACACAACATAAACCGCATAATATGGTTATTTATTCTCATGTAATGCGGAACTCATATTTATTATGCCCAGGATATATATGCACGTATAGTTGAATAACCGGTGAACGCTACAGGAAGTGCAAAATAACTACTATAAAATGGAGCGAATTCAATAGAGTCACCTATATAGAGATCAATGGCAGGCTAATTTGAATTTATACAGTCAAATCAATGTCGAAATATTTTGGGAGCGGAGCCAAAAGTAACGTTACATCGTAAAAATACGTATGTCTAGAAAATATTATTATATATACGCACTCACCCCTGTAATCGTCGAAGGGGTAGGCAGAGGTGTAACTAATACACCCACATTTCGCCGAGCGTATCTCCGTCCCACGATGTGATAGGGCGCAAGCCTATCGCCATACCGGGCACAAAATCCAGACTCCGGGCTGATACTGAGAATTTCGTAATAGAAACCGAATACCACTTTACCCGACGCGGGGATCGAACCCGAGCCATCAGCGTTAGCCTCAATTGTAACGCGTACGCATTACAACTGCGCCACCGAGGCAGTCATTATTATCTTTTATACTAACCTATTGTTAGATTAGAATTATGCTACTTAGTATCTTTAGATACAACTCTTCAGACATGACCTTCACAACAATGACACGGTAATTGCAATTTTATTAAAATACACCCAACAGTCACACACTTGGTCCTGACCCCACACTAGGTTAACCTGTATCATAGGTATCAGGAATTACGAGGGACTTGCGGTCCCACAACATCCAGATCCGAAACAATTTCTTGTAGATAACCCAAACATTTGTCTCGGTACGGAAATCGAACCCACTGCCTCTCGCTTCGGAGCCGGCTACTCGCCCACTGCGCCATGGGGGCTGTCTATTCATTCTAGTGTTAGAGTATTCAGAATATACTATATACGAGCTATCACCTAATAATAAAATACACCTAGCAACCACACATATAGTTCTGACACCCACTAGGTTATCAACAACTACAAAGGAATTGATGTCCCACAACACCCCGATCACAGAAATATTGATCCCGGTGCGGCAATCGAACCCACAGACTCTCACACCGCAGCCGACTGCTCGCACACTGCGCCACGGAGGCTGTCGAACTTATGTCCTAAAACATTCACTCGGTGGAGTTTGCCAACAGTGTTACTCCTTAATATTGCATCTTCGAGCATCCTGCTCACAAGCTTAGTAAAATATTGCATCTGATGATTCTACAGATAAAACAAATATACGCAGTGAATTGAGAACCACCTCCGGTTTTTCATCGCCTAATAAAGGTTTAAAATATAACAAACTAATAGATTAATTAATACACTTGGTGCTATCTGTAGCACAGACCAGTTTACCAGTCACAGAACACAAGAATGTGTTCTGACACATTCCTGTGTCATGTCACAACAACATGTCACGAGTTCGGTTCTCGCAGCCGGTAATGTGTGATCCGTAAATATGAATTCCTAAGTTTAACGTAGGAAATGAAATAAGCTCGGCGAAATGTGGGTGTATTAGTTACACCTCTGCCTACCCCTTCTACAGAAGTGCATATGTATATATGTTAACGTAAGAACATAATATTATATATTTTCTTAACTTCTGTTATCCCACTTCCTACTATCCATTATAAATGTGTAAGTTGGGATGTTTGCGAGTGTTGAATTTGGATTTTTGTTAGTCTGAACG
This sequence comes from Mimas tiliae, assembly GCA_905332985.1. Taxonomy (NCBI): domain Eukaryota; kingdom Metazoa; phylum Arthropoda; class Insecta; order Lepidoptera; family Sphingidae; genus Mimas; species Mimas tiliae. The sequence goes on from HG995249.1 coordinate 4,742,295, forward strand.
GTTTTGGGTGAAATTTGCCACACAAGTAGACCATGACCTGGATTAAGACATAGGCAACTTTTTATCCCGTTCACGCGGGCGGCGCCGCGAGCAAATGCTAGTTTGTAATATAAGGAATCCTCATTCAAGAGCGCGACTATGTGTGTGAATGTTGGGTATTTCATTTATTTTTTAAACGACTGAGAAACAAACAGTGCAGTGTGTTACATAAATAAATGTAAATCAATCTTCAATACAATATCAATGATTAACGAGCCATATCACTCAAACCTAGCAACAAGCGTACGTTTGGTAATAATTGATGAGCTGATGACGTGGACGTCAATCTACACAATACCGCTGGATTTCGAAACTCGTAAAGCCCTAAAGGAGTAAATTAACAAGATCAAAAGAAAATTGATACTTCTTTACAGTCGAAATATTATTATATTCAGAATTTTTTAAATAAATCTTTATATATAAAATATAAAACAATTTCGCTTTCCGCGTCTGTCTGTTTATTCGCTAATTCTTAAAATCACGCAACGAAATTGTATGCGGTTTTCACTATCATTTAGACAATCTTCCGTAAGATTTATATGTATATCAAGTTATGATCCATTGGCAGGACAGTAATGAAATACTTACATAAAAAACATTCACGCGAGCGGAGCCGCGAACAAAAACTAGTAATAAACAATTCTAATTCTACACTTCAGATAGATCCCAGTATAATTATTAAATAATCAGGGTTTTAGTTTTTCTACTCCGTTCCGTTTGAGGATTCCAAAATTGGATCAATCGCAAAAAACTTTAAACGCAAAGCTCATAAATTACTTTATTGGGTTATTTCAAATGTTGAAATTTGGATTACCATCGTTTATATAATTAATTGATCTCTCCCCATCAGAGTCTCTATCCCGCGTCACTCCAATACTCGCACAAATAGCGTTCTCGAACTGAGCTAAGGGGAAAGAAAATAGTAATTTTTCTCAATCCAATAATGTCCTGGTTAATCTAGGTCGTTAATTATTGGAATTTACTATTGTTGACATTAAGCATTTCTCACGCTTGTAAATTCATTGGAATGTTTTTGTTTTTGCATTCCATGTCCACTGTCATTGAGGGGCATGCATAACACTTTGGCAGCGTCACGTTATACATTGTCTGCAAGTCTTTCTAATTTTGTTTTTTCTTTGCACATCTCAATAAATTAAATGTTAGTAAGGCTTAGCGCCAGATTTTGATGTTATATAACGTCAATCAGCTTTGTCAGAGTTCTAGAATCTAGATATACAGTGTGATCTTGTAATTGGTCGCTATTCGCTGTCGATTTTCTTCCATGGCGTCCTAGACTGTCACCGCGGCCTTGTTTATTGTTGTAAGACATAATCTAACCGTTAAAAAACCCGCATCGTTAATCAGAAAAAGATCTGTAAGTTCGAAATGGCTGAACAAATTATCTTCAAACATGACCAAGAAGCATTTAGATTAATTCAAATAAAAACCCAGATTCAAATAGGTTTACTAGTTTAGGCGCTACACACAGACAGATAAAGGGGTCAAACTTGTAACATCTGTCATAAAAAGAGAGAAATATCGAGGATTAAAATGCACAGATTCAGAATTAGATTACTGGGCATCATGAGACTTAACACCTTATGTCTCGGGCCCCGACCTGTGTCATGCAGTATTTTATGATTCAAAGTTCTAAGTAGTGTTGTTTCTATTTATGGGCAGGCGTTGCGCTTACCATCAAGCGAATGACCTGCTCGTTTCATCATTCAAACTAATAAAAAAAATGTAAAAAAAAAACAGACTGTGCAGATCAACGCGATGCGGTTACTCGTGAATAGTGTTAGTTAAAAATCAGCGGGTCTTAGATGCCACTAATACTTAATTAGACCGATAAACCAATGCGGTGAAATTCCTTAAAAGTAAGTAAACATCATAATCTCGAAGGCCGCTATTCTATGGAACATGCTAGAATGTAGAGTGATGCTTTCATGACGTACACATTAGCACCTGATGATTCCCGCCCACGAGTGCGTGACGTATTGGCCTCTGATTTTATGGCTTTAATCATTGGAATTTTATAAAAGTAGTTCAAAACTCTACCGCTAGTTTTGATTCGTTCAAATTATGTTGGAAATAATATAGCTGCGATGTGGTCCTATATAAATCTGGTTAAGATCTGATAACGGAGTGCGGAATAAAAAAAAATAACTCCTCAACGGACAACAGTACACACGTCGAGATTGTGTTATTGTATTGGAATTTACATGCTAATGCTGTAAATACAACAAAAAATTTAAAAATAAAATCAATTTTAACAACACAGAAACAGACTTCAAAATAAAAACAATGAATAGTAAAAAATAACAATTTCTATAGGTCTCTTTGGAGTCAGTGCAATTTTATTTGACCGGCAGCTACACAGGCTCCGACTATGAAGAGACCTATAGATATTGTTATTTTTGACGTTTCAGTGTTTTTATTTTCAAGTAGGTTTAAAGGTTTAGTTATTTGCAAATTTTTTGATGAGTAAATGGCATTTATGTAATGTAAGAAGATAAAATATAAGGTGATAATGATAACTTCTAAAGTATTCAGACTATTTGTCTATTTATTAAACAAAACATATTCGTCAAAATGGTATTTAGAGAGTTTTACCTTAGTTTTACACGATATGTTCAGAGTTAATTTGTAATAATTAAAGTAATATCAGACGATTGTGGCTTTATATCAGCACTAATAAATAATTTGATTCACTGAAGGTCAATGCGAAATTATTCTGATAACTTATCTAATGTAAATTAAAAATGTTTTTAAGAAAAATAAACTTATAAGAAAAATGTAGATAATTTAATAAATATTTAGATGTCAGCTATTTAATTATTTAATCAATTAAAATATTATCATAGAGTTTTTTATTAGCCTAAATGACGAAACGAGCAGGTCGCTCGCATAATGGAAAGCGCCACGCCTGCCCATACACAAACACATAGAACTTAACATCCAAAAAAAAAAACAACGTTGGCTAAAACAAAGCACATTTGTATGTAGGTACTACATATATATCACGCGTGTCTATTTCTTGATATAATAAGCTCGATTTGTTACTTTACAAAACGGTTGACGTGTCGAAATTGAATACCCTGTAACACATTGAAATACGAGGCTGAAATGAGTTGTGCAAAACGTGGCCTGTGTCACGTACGCCACGCTGATCGATGGGAAATACATGGGAACAATTGGATAAGAGATAACAGCGCCTGTTGTGGTGTCGGTGTTGCCTGCAGGACTAATTATAGTAACTATGCCTATTTATTTTATTTTATTAACATGAATGATGATCGTAGCAAGTGAAAATCCGTTGTCTCTGTCTACCCCTATGGGAAACAGGCGTGAGTCTATGTATGTATGTATGAATGAATGATGAAACGAGAAGGTTTTAAGTGGTAGTCGGTAAAGCCACGCTGTAGGCAGTTTTGTCTACAGCACGAATGGGCTGGCACGACCGGGACGTTACTATTGTCTCACAGAAAACCGACGTAACGGCTTGCTGCTGTGTTTGTTACGGTGAGTGAGATATCCGGAGGGCCAAATCCCCCTTCCCTTCCTAGTCCCTTAATTATACCTTTCCTTTAAGGTCGGTAATGCGCCCATGAGTTTTCTTGTATTGTGGGTTTACATGAGCTGTGGAGATAACTTGCCATCAGGTGATCCACTTGCTTATTTGCCGGTCTATGCTATAATGCTGTAAAAAAGGCCGCCCGTCTGATGGTAACCGCCACGCCTACACATAAAAAGAATCAATACCATACATAACTTCGAATTATAAAGTACTGCAAATTGCAATGCATTGGATGGCGCTCGTCAGTCGTCACCCCGAGTCATAAGTCTCATAATGCCCAGTAATTTGACTGGATTCAATGCCCTTCAAATCGAAACACAACATTGCTTACACATGCTTGGCGGTAGAAATAGAAAACGCGGTGTATTTTTCTGACAGCCTCCGTGGCGCAGCGGGAAAGTAGCCGGTTGCGAAGCGTGAGGTCGTGGGTTCGATTCCCACACCTAGAGAAATGTTTATCTGATTCACAAATATTTGTCTCGGGTCTAGGTGTTGTAGGTCCGCAAGTCCCTCGTAGTTCCTGATACCCACGATACAGGTTTACCTAGTGTGGGGTCAGGACTATGTGTGCGGCTATTGGGTGTATTTATTTTGACCAAGACTTGTGTATACTAGGTACTAGACGGGCTGTTTAGAAGAAAGATTGCGTCACATAACGCGTGAGTTTGACAGCTTACAAACAAGGAGCACGATAGGGATTCGAGTTGAGAGTAATAGAGATGGTAATATTGAGTTACGGTCAATAGACCGTAACTTAGTGGTAGAATTTCTATGTACTGCGCAGCTTTTTATAGTGTACATTAAAGTATTTGATTTTGACGTATTGTTTGTTAAGTAAGTAAATACTTACCTATTGATAACATAATACATATTATAAAACAACCTTTAAATAACATGAACCAATTAGTTTTTATTACTTATCTTAATTAGAATAATTAAATTAAAGTACTTATACCTACGTATGTGGTGATAAAAATTTGTATTCATTGTTAATTATCGCTTGCTTTAACGGTGAAGGAAACTTGCATATCTGAGAAGTTCTCCATAAGAATTTCGAAGGTTTGTGAAGTCTGCCAACCCGCATTAGGCCAGCGTGGTGGACTATGGCCTAACCTCTCTCATTCAGTAGAAGAGGCCCGTGCCCAGCAGTGGGACGTGGGTAATACAGGGCTGAAATTATTACGTATTCCTACTTTAATTTACGCTGAATGTGTTGATAAATAGGTTTTTGTTCTTATCGAAGTTCCTACATACATATACATACGCACTCACGCCTGTATTTCCCGAAGGGGTAGGCAGAGGTGTAACTATAGTACACCCACCATTTCGCCGAGCTTATTACCGTCCCATAGGGGGTGAGTCTATCGCTATACTGGACACAATTCCACACTCTGGAATGATACTGAGCATTTCGTAATAAAAAACCTCCATTTACCCGACCCGAGGATCGAATCCGAGATCTCAGTACAGCAGTCGTACCGTGTACACGGTATAACAACTGCGTCATTGAGGCAGTATTCATTCATGTCGAAGTTTATAGATTTAGTAAGTATCTAAACACGCTTTCCATTCATGATGCTAGCAGTTAGCTAGAATTGCTAAGAATCTTCTTAATTTTAATGGTTTAGAAAACCATCACGCCCATAATATGAAGTCGTTCTCCACTCTTCGTCAAGTATGGATAAAAATGAAACAAAAAAAATTTAAAATATTTTAAGTTCATAAACCTATAAGTAGTTGTCCTCGATCTTCAAAAATAGGTATGTAAATACCTGAAAATGTTACCTTACAAGTGATGTATATCTCGAAATTATATATATTTCCGTATATTTTGTGGTAATAATTTAGCGATTACTTATAGATAACTCTATAAGGAAATGATAAAACATATGTAGTTTTATTTTTTGGTTTGACATAATATTCATAATCATCGTGCATAATTTTGATTATCTTGAATTACAAAACGGGTAGGTCGCAACGGCAACGCGCCCATAATTCTTTTGGCATTGTGGCATTGTACAAGGGCGGTGGAGATCACTTACCATCAGGTGACCCACTTGCTCGATTGCCGGCCTATGCTATAAAAAAAAATACAGTAATTCCTACTAGGTATTACGACATTACTTATATTGCTTTACAAGTTTCTAAAGTTATAATATAATAGTCTTCTCTTGATACCCATATGTACGGAACGCTAAAAACACCGGCTGTTACGGAACAATACCAATTTTGTATAAAAAAATTGCCACAACTACAGACGGACTTGTATCTGCACAGTAATTCCATGCTGTTATAAGGACTATAAACTATTAATGATAATATCAACCAGTAAATCACGGGTCAAGTTAAGAAAAATACCTCTGGAGAAATGCGGTCGTATATTCCCAAGCATGACACACATCACTATCACCAAGGTCAAATTGTCTCAAAACATTACAATTAACCTTTAAAGCGCAGGATAACATGACATGAAGTAGGCCGAATAGAGACTGAAATATTGCTATCTTACGGCCGCTATTTAAGCATTTAAAATAGTTTTAATTACTATTTTTAAGATTATGGCTCTGTCCCTTAGGACTATTCCGCCAACATCAAGTGAGACAAATACACTGAAAAGTTTAACAACTCAGACGCGAGATGACTGGTTGATGCAGTTGATATATCTAAAACAAAGATTAAAATGCTACAAACAATTACAGATACAAAGATCGTATTGAGGCCCTCTTAGCTGTCAAAATTGTATGAAAATAATTAGCCGTTAGCTGTCAGACAGTTGAACTCAACTGCGTTTTAGTATTTGTGCGTAAATGGTTCATAACATGACAGAACAGACATGTGTCTATACGAGCCATGACTTCCTTTTATAAGCTAACGAATAATTACTATTAATTTATCTTTCTGTATATCTTGTGATAGTTGGCTTTCAAATAAATAAATAAATTTGATGTCCTAATTATAAATATTTGGAATAAAAAATCGGTCCGATTTCTTAGATCAAAACTCTCGCCTTATATTTTTCATTTGGATAGTCGTTGCTTTTACTTACCTACTTAATGATTATTGCCTCACATTTGCCAAAACCTTTAAAAAATAATTGATATCTTCAAAAAAGTCAGATTTCTAGGTGATAATCTATATTCGATATTTAAAAGACACTATAGCTTTTCGTAAAACTAGGAAGGAAAAATAGTGTATCAAAACTCGTATTTCTAAACCCAATTTAGGTATATTAGAAACTAAGTACACGCAAGAAATGTAAACTTCAATTGGAGTCATATATGGCTCCAAACTACGATCACCATACTAATTATTATTCACCATAATATGTAAATGATCCTCACTTATAAATCAATATATGAAACATATTTTGCCCATCTACAAATTACCGAATTTTTAGGAAAATCAATTTTAGCTGACATTTCATTTGTGTGTGTGTGTGTGTGACGTTGCAAGTGAACACATTTACACTTAGCGAATTATCAACTTCGATTGTGAGTATGCGTTGTTTGGACATGTTCCTTCTGTAAGTAGTTATTCTAAGGTTAATTTATCTTATATTCATAACAATATAGTCATCACATCAGCATATATGCATAAAATAAATAGCGGGTTACCAAGAAGAGTGACGTATTTTATATATATTCTAGCTGTACGTACTGCGCGGCTTCACCCGCAACTACAGCAGCACCACCTACCGGGTCCAATTGTGAATCTAAACCATCCAGGGCGCCACCCAAAAGCATACAAAAAAAACATTCAAATCGGTCGAACCGTTAAGAAGGAGTTCAGTCACATACACACGTATGTACAGTAGAATTATGTATATAACGATAAAAATGTGGTGTAAAAACATGTTCGGAGATGTACCCAAGTGTTTTAAGTACCTATTCCATATTTTCTCAGCTGAATTTGGATGACGGCAATAACATATTATTGAAACTGTCATGTCGCCAAGTTCGAGGGAAATAATGTACTTACCTACTATTTCTTATTTTGGAAGAAAACGTTGTCCATATTTCCAATAATAATGCTTCATATTACATCCACGTCATACAATTTTGCGGGATAAGTTTTACATCGAATTACATACCTCGGACTCTGGCACTAAGGTGGGATAACGCCAGGCAGAAAGAAAGATTATTAAACACGCTCCAACATTTAGTACATCATGGGCCACTGAGATTTTTTTATTTTTTTATTAGAAAAAATAAAATCTTAATTGGTTTGCAGCACTGGTATAGTGGCAAACTGTTTAGGCTGAGAAACCGTCTTGGGTTCCTATGTCGGGTAATCATAATTTGCGATCGATTAAAAAAATCACGCATAAAGGTCTTTTTTATGAAAAAAGTACAACGGAACAAGCGGTATGTTTTGCTCGGTATGGCGATAGGCCCGCCCCCTAACACATCATGGGCCGGCGAACCGTGGATGCACTAGTTGCAGCTCTACCTACCCCTTCGGGGACATAGGGGTGTGCTTATGCACGTTTTATATTTACAGAATATTACTACATAAGTAATATTTATGTTGCTATCCAAAGATATATTTTGATAACATGTACCTAGTGTTTATAAAATATATTTTTTTGACAGAAATACCAACTTTTTACTTATATTTTATTGGTTTACTTATTTAAATGAACACCGCAGACCACAACGTTTACGCAATTGTAAATTTATTAAACTTGTAATATACCTACAATTAAATGTCTGAACAAAATGAGGCACGCCTTATGCATGTAAATTATGACCAATATCACTCTCATTTCAACTTTTAAAAACTAGCCAATTCATGGAGGGACCACGTTTCTTTAAGAATAACGCCTTACAGTACAATTAGAAAATAAATGAAATGATTAAATGTATTCACAACTGATAGACCACTGCGCGTTCTGAATCTGGGACTCTTCCATTAATCATCATCAATCTAAATTATTTGTAGACTCGCATCTTTTAGGGTCGTCCAATGACCAATCGATACTTATGAATAAAAATTAAATTCTAATCGATTTAAATAGAACACAACAAAATCGTTACTCAATTTAATGTGGCATTGTAATCGGGTAATTGGTTCTTGATCGTTTTTAACGAAGTTAAGCTATGTCCACACTTGTGCGCTTTCACTTTTCTGTTGCATTTTACTTTGACTCAAATTATAATACAGCATTTAGATTTCAACTATATCGGCATCCTTGGATTCATAACAATAAAAAAACGACTTCGTTACTTATTTTATATTTACGCTAATATCTACATATAATATCTATATATTATAGAGCGGTAAAGTGTGTGAGTATTTTTGTAAAAGTTAATCTCTAAAATTATTGATCCGATTGTGAAAATATTTTTACCCATAGGTAGCTACAATATTGATGAGTGCTTTATGATATTTTTTATAAATATAAATAAGTTTTCAGTCATAAAAAGAATATCATGCAGACGGATCCGGGAACAATATCATGTATTTTTGACGTTACCTAATGCCATATGAATCGGTTTGACTCTTTAGGATCGCGATTTATTTTTATTAGCATGAATGAATAAATGTGCAGGACGCTGCCTGCCCGTAAACAGAAGCAACACCACACAGAACTTTGAATTACAAAGTATACTGCCTGGCAATGCAAGGCAATGCGCTCGACACCTCGACACATAAGATGGTTAGTCTCATAATGTCCAGTAATTTCCCTGGCTTAAATGCCATTCAAACTGAAACACAACAGTGCTTACATACTGCTGCTTGGCGGCAGAAATAGACAACTGTGGTACCAACCCAGACGGCCTCTCTCATACGTGTTAACGACCTTTTTGAGGATAAACCATTGTTCTTGAAGAAACTCGTAGGTGTCAATGCTAAAATTTTGGAAAATGTATTATGAAGAAAGATGCATATATTATAAAATATTGTAAAACTGACTGTAAAACCAGTTGCGTAAATATGTAGGTAAATAAACGTTCTCTTATCGCAATGATTACATTGCTGAATTTTTGATAGACCGAAAAACACGTACTAGTCATTTTGTTGTAGTTAGCATACGATAAAATCTGTTGAAAATAATCAATAGATATTTTTTTATTGCCCAGATAGACAGGCGGCCCACCTGATGATAAGTGGTTACCACCGCCCATGCACCTGAGCAATGCCAGACCACAGCCAAGCCTCTGCCTACCGTAATTGCAGTTATTTATCATGTTTACTCCATAACCTTATCAGGTTACGTTTTACGTCATCGCTGATAGTGACTTGCAGTTGTAAGGCGTACGCGGTGCGACTGTGAGGAGGTCTCGGGTTCGATCTCCGGGTCGGGTAAAGTGATATTGGGTTCTTCTATAATGAAATCCTTAGTATCAGCCTGAAGCGCCGAAAATTAATAAATAAGTAGTTACATTTACTTATTTCTACTTTATTATATTACGTAACTTACCACTGCCTCGGTGGCGCAGTTGTAATGCGTATGCGTTACGATTGAGGCTGACACTGAGGTCTCAGTTTCGATCCGCGAGTCGGGTAAAGTGATATAAGGTTTTTCTATCATGAAATGCTTAATGATGGGGAGTCCATCGCCATACCGGGCACAATTCCAAACATCGGGCTGATACTAAGCCTTTCGTGGTAGATAAATCCAATATCATTTACCCGACCAAACTCGAGACCTCAGCGCAGTAGTCGTATCGCGTACGCACTACAACTGCGCCACCGAGGCAGACTGAAATATATGTTATTAAAAATATCACAATTTAGGTAAAACAATTCAAATTGGCTTAAATAATTGTGTAGCTTATAATTGAAATACTATACAACAACCCTGACAAAAACCCTGTTGGTCCTTTTAGCTGTGTTATGAGAATCGATATTCAAACATAAGGAAATATTTCTAATGAGAAAAATCTAAAATCTAATATAAAAATAGGATAGATGGTGGGCCAGCAGCTCAATGAAAGTGGTATTTTAAATTAAATACTAAAAACTATAATTTTATGTGTTTTACGTGCGTATTAGTAAAGCGATGACTCGCTGTAATAGTAAAAAGATACCGTACCGAGTAACTACCACTTTTGATAAACCACCGGGTGATCGCCAATCGTTATTTTTATGGTAGAATTTTCTTAATTGAGATGTATCTTTACGTTTGAATAACTTCTGATAACGTGGTTAAAAGGAACAACGCGTTTTGTTACATATTGTATACCAACATTTTTCATAAAATGCAATCAGGCGGGCAATTCTCGTATTTAACTGACGCTGCGAATTAATTTTAACCGAACTGAGATTAGATTTGGATTTGAATAAAAAATGCCATTCTGCTCCTGGTTAAGATCAGTCCGGTGTTAATATAATCTTATCCCGATGTCAGTATAATCTCAATTCAGGCACAATTTTGACGTTTATATAAGGACATGACGTGTTGTTAGCAGAATGCCGTTTTGGCTTCAGTCAACTTTTATTCTACTTTCGATCTCATTACGATCTATGTTCACATTTGACGCTGGTAATAAACCAATTATGAGAATACTATTTGCAACTTTCTTGACACTAAGACTAGATCGGAATGATATTTTGATCATTTTAAGTTACGAGAATTGGCCTCCAGATATCTCAATGCGTAATTAATGTTCTAAATTGTAAGACTTGTGTTGTATTTTGTGAGGTACCTAATTAAAACTTATCGCGATGGACTCGATTTGCTGCCGCCTTCTATACACTACATAGATACTAACTAACTTCACGTTGCGAGTAGACTAATCCATATAAATACTTACTTGGCTAACTAATAAGGGAGTTAGGCCTTAATTCTTAATAGAGGGTATGTCCATAGGAGATGCGAGAATCCGTTTGACTAGGTACCACTGCTTTGTGTATTTCTTCCGCCAAGCAGGATGTGTAACCACTTTTGTGTTACGGTTTGAAGGACATTAACACCAGTCAAATTCCTTGCCATTATGAGACTTAGCATCTTATGATTTGGGGTGGCGAGCGCAATCCATATTTATGGGCAGACGTGTCGCTTACTACCAGACGAGTAATATGCTCGTCTTATCATTTTAAATAAAAAAAGTCGACCACGCTGGCTTTACACGTGTTGGTAGACTTCACATACTTTCGAAATTCGTATAGAGTATTCTGAAGTGTATAAGTTTCTCGGCGATGTTTTCCGTCATAGATTAAGCGAGAATACAGAGAACACATAACTTCGAGAAGTAAGAGTTGTCCTCTGAGGGTTGCAAATTGCATCACGTTACCCACAATTTCTGTGTTGGTAGTTTGTTCTATTCTCCGTTAGGGTATCGCCGAGGTTAAATAATACAAAAAATGTCACCACGTGTAATAATTATTCGTTTGAAATAGTTTCGTATACTTCCTTCCCCATTATGGGAATACACTTAATTACATAAGGAAAACGTCATAAGTATATACGCAAACGTTATTTTAAACCCACGGTTTGAGTTTGTACCTGCTTTTCCCGGAATAGGTAACAACTTGCAATGATGATGTTTGATGAAATTTTTTCAAGATAAAATTTTCCATATCATATAAACGCCAAAACAAGTATATGAAAACATGTTAGTTCGAGTATGTTTTGTTAGTAGATAAACAACTTTATTGGGTTTTATGTACGATGTAAAGTATAGGGTGCTTACCAACCCAGACGGCCTCTTGCATACAAGAAACCTACCATCTTGTAAATTTAAATTAAATAATGCATAAATTACATATAATAAGATACTCCAGCATATTTAAACTACTTTGAAATAGTAAACTTACATGAAAGAAATCGATTTTATATCTAATAGTTTTAAGTACAAATTAGATTAAGTCATTAGTTCAAAGATTTCGAGAAAATTCGATCGGAATGTAGTACAAAATTACATTAATTCCTTGATAACCTTTGCCATCTATTGTGGTACTTACAACAATGTGCACTAACTGGCACATGGCCGATGAATGCCATTTTTGAGTAATCTCAACAATTGGACAGACTTGTTATGTACTTGTACTCATTTTTTATACAATTCGTGCGTGGTTTAGCTGCTAGTTATGCATCAATATCGATTAAATTTGACCATAAACGCTGGTTGTTACACTAAAGTAATAAATTGATTAATTTATTATTATTAATAATGTTACGCGGTAAAACTCAAGAACTAGTAGAACGTCCTATAAATATAGCTGAAATACAGGCTCTTCATAGTTCGGTTGCAGATGCTCCCATATCATTGGTGCTGTAGTAATTTAAAAACTCCAATTTCAGACTGTTTTAACTTATGTACTAACTACTACTGTATTTATTGGGAATAAATAAATTATTATTATTATTAATGTAAAGCAGCGATAGCTTAGAGGGGAGTGGTACGGACCGTCGAGACGAAAGTCGCAGGTTCGAAACCAGCCCCAAGAGCATGCATCTCTGACTTTTGTGACTCTGACTCTTAAGTGTGTATTCATTGTTAATTATCGCTTGCTATAACGGTGAAGGAAACATCGTGAGGAGACTTGCATACGTACTGTATATAGTAGGCCAGAGTGGTGGACTAAGGCCTAACCCCTCATTTAGTAGAGGAGGCCCGTGCCCAACAGTGGGGCAAGTATAATACGTAGTAGTATTAATATATAGTTTTTTTAGTCTTGATGACGAGACGAGCACATCACTCGCCTGATGGTAAGCACGACACCTACCCATAAACAATAGCAACAGGCAACACCGTCGAAAACTTTGAATTACAAAGTAAGTACCTGGCACAACACTGCGCTCATCCTGAGATGTTAGATATCATCTGCCGCAGTCAGAGATTTCAATTTGCATTAATTTAATTAGAATTAAATGGACCCGTTAGTAAATGCATATTAATGTTTAGAAAAACCTTTGGTAGATACCATAAATCACGGTAGACACCTAAGACTTGCATAGTTTTCTTGGCACAATGACACAGGAACTGGTGTCCAAACAACAGATTCTCTCATCATTTTAACAGAAAAAAAAATGCTCAATATAACACAAATACTTATTATATTCTTAGTAACACTTCATTAGTGCTCGGCAACAATTTAAAAATATAAACGATAAAACATTTTTGAACATTTTGAGCTATCGCCCGAATTAAACATATTGTTAAGACGCTTTTATCTGTCAAAATTGTATGAAAATAAGTAACCGTTGAGTAGCGTTTCAGTATTCATTTCGGGCGTCTTCATACCTTCGACATAATATATTTTCGATTTTGTAGGTACCTAAAACGGTGTCTAGAAATATGGCTAACTTGACAGCAAGCGATTTGATAGTCTCGCTAAAGTCATCGGGCTAAGGACTGAAGTAAAGTTGGATAACCTACAACTAAATTGTTTTATGATAATATAAAAGTATAATGTTGAGAAAACAGATTAAACACATTTGAAATCAGTGCCATAATAAGATAGAAGATATAGAAGAGAAGATATGAAACTTATGAGATTTTATAAAATGTTTTTATTTTGAGATTAGGTTATTTTGGTAGCATATTTGGTGATGGTATGTTTGGATAGCCTCACTAGCGCTGTGGGCGAGTAGCCGACTGTGAAGCGAGAGGGTCTGAGTGTTTTATCCCCAGAGGGGTTGACGTCAAGCAGCCGGCCGGTAAAACCTACAAGCCAAATCTTTCTGTAACAAGTGGTAAAAAGTATGTTGCGCCAACCCCATTGCGAGTGGAATAAGAGCAGGACGAAAAAGGGGTTATTTTGGTGCAGAAATAATATGTACCACTATTGCACGGAAATATTTTTTATTTCTAAGTTTAATAATGCTTAAAGATGAATTACGCCAAAAAATCTTTTAGGTACCTACCTAGCAGTATAGGTAGGTTTAGTTACAGGTTTTTTTTATGATTCACAGGTAGATTTTTGGCCTAAGTAATAAAAGCTAATGAAGGTTACGCGCGTGTTTTGATTACTACGAGTTGAACGACACACCAATGACAATTCACGATTTGCTCTCACTTAGTAAGTGGACCGGTTGCAAAATTTATTATATCTTCCGCACATAATAATATGACAAGTTCCGATATTATGACCTTGGATATTATAAATTCGAAAAAACATGGTTTTATTGGACTCTCATTAATCTAGATTATTCGAATTCCGGCTTATCACAGGCATTTGTCTGACACTTATAATCATTTGATTAACATAATTATGTGATGTGATTTGCAACTCCGTACCTCGGCTACTGGCCCAGGCCTATGACCTGATTGGAGCCTCTAGATGCCAAAACGCAGTAACTAAAAATATATATTTTTTTAGTAAAAAAAATTGATGCTATTTCACAGTAATTTCGGTGATTCGTATTATTTTAAACTAGCTTTTGCTCGCGGTTCCAAGTGACTAGCCGGCGCGGCTATTTCATAAATATTTGTTTCGGATATAGGTTTTGTGAGACTGTAAGCTCGTAGTTACTGATAGCCACGATACAGGTTAACCTAGTGTGGGGTCAGGTCTATGTGTGTTGGGATTATTTATTTATAGTACCAAAATTCATAATTCGAAGTTCTGATTGGTGTTTCTTCTGTTTATAGGCAGGCGTGACGCTTAGCATCAGGCGACTGATCTGCTGGTCACGTCATCTAAAGCTAATAAAAAAATCTGCATAAAAATGTATACATGCTGAGTTTGAAATTGACGTCGAAGAGCAAATGCTTCTCCTTGAACGAACGGAAGGTTCTGTCGCTACTCGATTGTATTTTGTTTGTCACACTCACGAATGCCTTTGCCACAATTAAAATTCATAAACTTATTGATAAATATGATAGAAGTACATCATTCAATTAAAATAGCGGTGTTAAGAATAGGTGCGACTGATTTGAATAATTGCATAGCATCTGCGACTTGACGGTGGGAATTTTGTAGGTTTTTCTTAGATTTATAAATTAAAACATAAATGAAATTCAACACAAATTCGCATTTGCTTCAAATATTCTAATATACGGTGTATATTTTGCTTCACTAAGTTTATTCGTTTCGGTACATTCAGAGTGTAAAATAGTCTATTTCTTTAATTTGAAATGCGAACTTGTCTTAACATCTTCAATAACTTCTATTTATTTATTTATTTTCGTATCGCCAATGGGTGTAAGTACATATAAAACTTATTATTTTAACAAACAAATATTACATGCTATCCAGTTACATGCAAACACAACTAACACAGTAGGTAATGCACCGGATATTCATTTTTAAACGAAAATAAAAATACAATTAAAACAACTTGATTTTTTATAACATTCAACCCGAATCCGGTGTGTTCGATCTTATCCGGTGAGGAGCTTCCTGTTTTGTTTCGTACTCCGTCAACATGTTAGCCAAATTACTATATGGAAGTACCTACTGTGTGGTATTTTACTAGGTGGTAGGCATCTTGTATACGAGAGGTCGACTGGGTTGGTACCACCGCCATTTCTGTCACCAAGCAGAGGCACTGTTGTGTTTCGATTTGAAGGACATTGAAACCAGTGAAATTATGGGGCATTAAGAGACTTAACGACTTATATCTCAGGGTGACAAATCACAAATGTAGTGCTTTGCGATGCAGTGTTTCGTAATTCAAAGTTCTGTGGGGTATTGCTTCTATTTACCCAGGCAAGCGACCTGCTCGCTTCGTCATTCAGATAATAAAAGACATATTTACATGGGTCATTTGGGTAAATCCTATCGAGTACAAAAAAACATACGAACTACATTTGGCGAAGATATTACGTAACAAACAAAAATATAGACAAAATGGTCAACTTAGCCTTTTTGAAAATACATAAACGATTTTAAATATTCTTTGTAGTGTACCTACACATTTAAAACACAACATTAACAAGGATAAAATATAACCGATATTCATATTTCAGCCTACATTTTTGGTGGCTCAGTCCGTGGTCAGTTTTCAATCATTTTCCCCCCATAATGGATAAAACTATTTAATTCTCCACTTAGCTACTAAAATATATTGTTCACTAATCAGCACGACTGTGAATATTCTCAGAAGTGAATTAATTAATAAACGAATACGAATGATGTCAGTATAATGGTTAAACCTAGGTTTAACCGGTTAGTCCCAGGACAAGTTCTTTGGGTAAACTACAAATAATTATTAAAATTGAGACATCACCCGTGTAATTCTAGGTTAACCAGTTTTTCCAATTCCCGTATTGTATAATATATTTATTGAAAAATACTTCAATATTTAAAAGTATTGATGGGAGTAATGGCAATGTTAGGTTTAAGAATGTTTAGGTGAGTGTGTAAGGTCGACTGGCATGACGATTCTAAATCGAGATTTACCACTAAGTATACTTACTTACCTACGTTAAAATTTCATGCGATTTCACGTTTCTTAAACTGATTTAGTAGTGGGTTAATCACGATTTAATTTCGTAGTACAAGTTGCCCTAAGTAAATACAATGTATTTTAGTTTTTTAAACTTGAATATTTTTTTATCCACCTATAAATCCCACCGTTTTTTGCTACTATATATCTGGGTTGTTACATTAAATAATTTGCAAATTACAATAACGTTTAATAAACTGTAATTTTAAGTGAAATCGACTATTATGATTGTCTTGCGTGCATTGTTCACTTGCGTTGTGAGAAACGATGAGTTACAGTGCATAATATATCTCTGTTAGGATGTACTAGTAAGCATGGTATGGAAGAGATGTAGACTAATATGCATTTCTTTGAGACACAGGCGGTAGTAACTACATTTTTTTTGTAGCGTTAATGACAAGATGGGCAGGTCGCTCGCCTGACGGTAATCGGCACGCCTGCCCATAAACAGATGCAACACCTGTGTGGTGTTGCTTCTGAACTTTGAATTAAACTTTGAATTACAATTTAGTTACTTTATAGCATTAGACTGCGCTCCTCACGCCGAGACACAAGATGTTAAGTCTTATAATGTCCAGTAATTCCAATATGACCTCAAGCATGGGCTACTAACTAATAGGTACCACTAGTACCTACCACTTGTAATCTGCTGGGGAATAAAGATGACGTGTCAGCTATTTAAAACGCCGCACAGTGGCCAAAAGGTAGCAAGTTGTAGATAACGCGCGTTTTCTAGCATGCAGGGATTTCTCCGAAAAAGCGCGTTCGTATAATGGTATGTTTATCTATACTATAATCATACTAATATTATAAATATGAATGTAAGTTTGTTTGTTACGCTATCACGCGAAAACTACTTAACTATCATGAAACTTAGTACACATATTCTTGGAGGTATAAGAAGTAACATAGGATACTTTTTTTATGAAAATCAAAATACATATCTAGGTATTTGTTTGTTACGCCTTCACGCCTAAATCACTAAACCGATTTTGATGAACTTTGATGTAAAGATAGATGGGACCCTGGAGACTGTTATAGGCTACGTTTTATTTCGGAAAAGTCTATACACGCGGGCGGAGCCGCGAGCAAAAGCTAGTACTATATAAATGTCTAGACGCGAGTCAGATTTATGCAACCTATACATACGAATATTATAGCCGTATTCATACACTCCTGTGGTCCACCACGCGGACTGGTCCCGTTCCGGTTATCAAAATAATGACATTGGATGCGTCCTGAGTTGATCACTTTATTTACGAGTATATTAATAATTTCATTTGATAAATAAAATATTATGTACCTATCAACACCACGCGAATATTTCATCTCCCACAATTTACATACAATTTGTACTTTATTAACACATTTTCACGTATTACGTTTTTATATGGCATAGCCTAGCAAACGAGCAAGTGGTGACCCACTTGCTCACTGGTCACCTGATTGTAAGTGATCTCCACCGCCAATGTACGCCCAAAATACCGAAATAATCATGGGTGCGTTGCTGCCTTAAAGGAAAGGGATAATTAAGGAATTGGGAAGGGGAGGGGGTTTGTACCTCCGGATATCTCACTCACCGTACGAAACGCAGCAGCAAGCTGCTACTTTACAACGGTTTTCTGTGAGACAGTGGTAATGACACGGACGAGCCGGCCCATACATGCTGTAGACAAATGTGTCTACAGCGTGGCTCTACCACTCATAAAATGTGAATGCAATTTGTGCATATAAAAGGCACAGACGCATGTTTCGCGGACACGTGTTTCCTAGTATTGCTTATAATTAGGGACGGAGGTCAATACGAACAATGGCGAGATTTATTCTGTGTCATGTAATATTTTCATTGCTTATTGAGATAACTGGGTACGTAAATATTATAATATTAATCGAAATTTGCTGGTAATATACTGCCAGATTAGTAAAAAATTGGATCATCAATGATCATACCAAAAGTCGCTTCTTGCGCAAGAATTTAGGATTTCCATTCAATTAACATAATATTGGATTATGCCTGAACCTCTAGGTATACTTATGTTTCTTTTATATTAGTAATGACTTGTCATACGCGCTATTTTAATTGCCATTGTGATTAATAAACTATTTCATTTCATTCAAACTTAATTTGTGTTTTTAAATGAAATATGATTATTCCTTTGCAGTCAGTGCAGGTTGCAGTCCCAATATTTTAATATTAATAATAATAAAATAAACAATGTTGTGCAACTTAAACGTCTAAGTTCAAACTAAAAATTAATCTCATTAATATAATCATCATTTGCAAAAATAAAATCTTGCAAAAGTTTAAGTACCACACTATCTATCCTAAATTCCTTATTTCAAATATTAATAAGATTAGGATGTAACTTTAAACAGTATGGTAGAATAAATTCGCATTTGCAATATCTCTACATTTTCGTAGAGTTTTGAAATATTTATTAATTCTTTTACAATCATTTTTGGTGTTAGTTACTTACCACTCAATTCATGATTGTAATTCGCTATACATAATTATGTAACTAATTAAAAACAATACAATAATGAAAACTTTGATGAATCATAAGCTCTACCTACTTAGAAGTAGAGTTTGCAAATGCTAGTTTAGCTTTGATAGTGTCGATTTATTAAAGACAAATTTATTTGTATGATGAAATATAGATAATAATAGTATACAAAAATAAGTTAACTTTGAAGTATTTGCATATTGTTATTGCTACTTTGTAGCAATCATCGACTCAATAATATTGAATATAATATGCTAGTAGGACGTCGATATGTTTTCTTATAAATATTTTTATAGTTTTGTTTATAGATTGATGACATTATTTAGTCATGAACTAATACGATTCTAACTAGTAGGAACATAATATCCCTAATTTAAGGATACTTATTCTTCAGAGAAGCATGAATTTTCACTAAATAAAATTTGTGTACCCACTTAAGTAGGTGTTACTAAATTTGTAATAATAAATAATGTTTATAGAAGTACAATAACAAACATATTATTATTTATTTGTTAAATGTATAATATATTTGTTAATTATGTTAAATTTATTTGTTAACAGTTAGCCCAATAATGCTTACATAATATTTTTCCTATTGAACAGTTGATGTACCTAGTTAACTTACTGTAATAAAACTGAAAGGCATGGATGGACATATTATTATCTGATTTTTGTAAAGAATATTTCGTATCTATATTATAATAAAATTTATATATTTAACTAACACACCTCATATGTACACCAGGGTAATGAGTGCGGTAACAATTGTCAACAAAATGTATTTTTAGGTCTCTATCGTATGCATTATTTGTAACAATTACACGTTTTATATGTTAATTATGATTATAAAGTACCTAGCACAGTTTATTTCATTACGTTATTTTTTTTACATTCTTAATTTGAAATATTATTAGGTATTTAATTTTAATGTTTCATTGAAATTAATAAATAAAAAACGTAAGGACAGACATGTCCATTGGTGCCCACACGACTGCCCTCCAAATTTACAACCCTCTACCACAGACTCTACGTCTCCCTTGCAGTTATATACAAAGTCGTGCGGGGTCACACTAATAATAATACAAACACAAATAAAAATTTATTTACGCAGATTCGTTTAATATTAATTGTTGTAATTAAACGATTTTCTCTTTAAATAATTTACTTAAAATTAATTAAATGTATAAAATGTATGTAAATATTGTTTTTACTTTGAATATTATTTACCTAATTAGTTGTATAAATTAAACTCGTGCGTAACAACCTCAATCATAAAACTCGAAGGAGACAACCATTATCGACTTCAATATTTTAATTAACTTAAAATATTTCAAGTGGCCACCCTTAGAATATATGTAAGTAATTTAAGTGCCCACCTAACATTAACGAGTTCTTATGTACTATCACAGAATCCTGTAATATTACATTTTCTCAAAACTCCGTAACTTTCAGGACGTAATTCGACTAAATAACGGAGTTACTAACAGCCATGCGTGTTTTTACCGCTAGCGCGTCTTTTGAACGCGGGTGGGTTAACCGAGTGGCCTACGTGACTCACGGTCCCCTTGCAATGGCGGGCGGACTATGCGGATTATTGACAACACAACGCCGGTACAGAGAGCTCACAAAAATTCCACACAACACCCACATTTGACGGTAAAGCTGTTAGAATTACGTAGAAAATTAAGTTGTTATATAACTGTAAAAAATTGCACGTGTCCTCAAGTCAGTGATCAGCTGATTTTACTCTACTTACCCCAGGAGTGTGCGACGGTGACGGTGATCGCCAAAACCAACAGCAGGCACTGTGATCGACACATTTTATTTCAAAAACAACGTCCCATCGAATTAATGCACATTTATTTTGAATTTCCGTGTGGGAGTTTCAGATCGGCCGCAGCGACAAGATACGACCTTACGCGGCGCTTGTTACACCGAAACTAATGTCGCCACTCGCCGTGCCACGCGCTGCCAAAATCTAAATAGGTTGGTTCATTGAAAAATATTTCGCGCATGCCGCATGCCCGACTCTTATCACACTTGTATCGCGCCCTTCAATCTGCTGATGAGAACGGAGTTGTGAAGACGTCTGTCGTGTTCACACGAGCCGCTTACTTTGACCGGCTTGTGCAGTTTGCACAATATAACTTTTGTTTGTCAACTTTCTCTCACCAGGCTATAAATGTGATTAAATTTAACCTAGCACGAATAAAAGATTTCAACGATTTATTGTATTATTATTTCAATCCACATAAGTACTTACTTATTCATAATTTCACGCTGTAGACAGTTTTATCTGCAGTATGAATGGGCCGGCTCGACTGGGTTGTTACCATTGTCTCATACAAAACTAAAAAAGCCGATTCAAGGTAGCAGCATGCTGTTGCGTTTCGTATGATAAGGGAGGTATTCGGAGGCCCAAATCTCATCTCCCCTTCCCAATCTCTTAATTACCCTTTCCTTTAAGGTCAGCACCGCATCCATGATTCTTCTGAGCCTGTGGACAATCATAGTATGCCGGCTGTCTTATAAAAAAATGGAATTAGAGTGTCAAACATAATTTAAAGTCTTTTCAAAAAACGGATCCATTTTTGTTTTTATTTAAAGTAGACGCAAAAAGTCGGTCATGAACATATTAAAACAATTACAATTGCTGCAAACAGTTGAATAAAATAATAGGCATGGTTAAAACTACATTGAAACGGATGTAATTAAAATAGCCACAGGAACTATTCCTAGGCCGATTGTATATAAAAATAAATCAAAGCCAATAATATTTGTATATATTTGTACCTGATTGGATAGCAACCACTATACACACCATGCACTGTACTTATCGTCAGGTCCAGTGTCATCTTGCCTTGCCAAGGTAAAAAGAAACAGATCTAGTCACTTCATCTGTTCTGCGTCAGAAGCTATTCAACTCAGACTTTAGACTTCTAAATTCCGAAGAAAACATTTCTAGCTTTTACAGACCCTCTTAGACCAAGGAACCAAAATAGTTCCCAAATTCCTTTTCTCTGATGCCAGGGTACGCCTTCTCGTACCATAGATTTGAAGATATTTGATAGTATATGGTACTACGGCCCGCCGCGCCGTCTGACTCCCACAACCCGCAACGAGAACAAAGTTTCACAATTGTCTCGTCCGTCAGCAGAGTGTCTGCCACCTGCAGGTGAGGTTGGCTTTGGGCCTAAGAGGTTCTTGGCCCACTTACATCTTTGTGGACTAGCTAAGTACCTACTACAGTTTCCGCAATCAAGTCATTTCTTTTACAATCCCTTTCTCTTTTTTAAAATTTTTAAATAAAACTAGTTCATACGGATTTTATCAACTATAGATTCAGACTCTCCCGTGACCACGAAGGAAAAGCTTTCGAAACGTCGGGACTAAAATAAAATTAAACCGCAATAAAATCCGTATAAACTGGTTTTATTTCATTGTGTAATAATATTCGCGGAAACATAAGAAATCACTAACAAAATTTTGGTGATTCCCATACATCCCCCTTTACCATACTCATTTTTTTATAATATAGGCCGGCAAACGAGTAATTGGGTCACCTGATGGTAAGTGATCTCCACCGCCCATGTACGCCCACCAGAGGAATCATGGGCGCGTTACCGTCCTTAAAGGAAAGGGAATGGGAAGGGAAAGGGGTTTGGGCCGCCAGACATCTCACCGTACGAAACGCAGCAGCAAGCCACTACTTTACGCAGGTTTTCTGTGAGACAATGGTAACGACCCATTCCTTACAAGTCGGCAACGCTTCCATTATACTTCAGGTATTGTGGGGATCATTTAGCATCAATAAATTACTCGCTTTACTAACCTTTAACATAATAAACGGTAAACAGGAAGTTTCTAATAATAATTCTATATTTGACAATTTGGTTTACTATTACTAGTATTTTTTCCGATGTCCAATATGCTGACGTTGGAATTTTACGAACAATTGACGCACATTACACAGTACGTAGGTATAAGTGCTGCATGCATAATCAATTATTTGATTATTTCTAAAGGAAATTATGTCACGTATAGGATATCAGTGCCCTTACGTTGTGATATTCCAATAGCAGTCGTATAGTATGATAGTCACATCATCTGAAATTTTTATAATGGATATCCATGAAATATGTATGCAGATCCGTGCAGCGCCACTAGCGGATTATTTTGGAAACGTACATATATTTCTCGTATCGTATATTCTATATCGAATAGTTAGTGACCTATTAGTGATAAGACTTTTTAATACGCCCAAAGGTCTGTGACTTGGCTTAAAAACTGACAGTTGATAACAGACGGTACCGATTTCTCCGACTCTTCGTACCCTCCGGGCTCCGAAGCACGGAGACGCTCAGTTGAAATACCACTAAGCGGTCACCCATAGGTACTTAGATTGCTAATCATTTATCGATTAGTTAGTGGATCCTGGCTTTGAGCGCCTCGGTATCTTTTAGTAAATTTTTACCAATAGAGTTTTAAACCCGGTATGGCGATAGACTCGCCCTCTATCACATCATGGGACGGAGATGCGCTGTGCCTACCCCTTTTGGAAATACTGGCGTGAGTGCGTATGTATGTTTAATTCTCGCCTGTTTCCCATAAGGACAGGCAGACTATAAATTCCGTTATGTAGGTACCACTATTGCTCGATATACCTACTTTAATTATTCATTCTTTTTTATTCAAGTTTGTTTCAAGTCAAGGGAAAGTCGAGATGGGGTTACGCAGACACATTACTAGTAGTCCTCTTTATTTTGAAAGTAATTTTTTTCATTTTATAAAATTAAATCTTAAAGATTATTAATAAAAATAGAAATACGAGCGAGCGAGCTTAACGGCGAGGCCTAGGAGTTAGGACCTAAGCCAGCGGTGGTTGCACTATTATTTATAAATAGAAAGAGTTGCATAATTTTATCAGGTATTGTCATTTACTATAAACCCATATCACCCGCACCTGCCCCGGGGTACAGTTTTAAGGGGCGCCAAAATCATAATATAACGTGATTAAAAATTAAAAAAAACTTGTTCCACAAAGCGCCTAGTATACGGAAGGCTCTTTGGCTCACCGTCGACTTGTAGGAAAGAGTTTTTATTTTATTTATTATATATTTGTGAGTGTTTTTAAGTAATTTATCTCAAACGCTGGAGAGAGGGGCGCCATTATACATTTCTGACCCGGTTCAAATAATTGTAGATCCGGGGCTGACCTATAACAGTGCCAGGACAAATACATAGTAGGTACCTAGATAAGTATCGCGCAAAGAAATATGAAAAGGTGATATTTTTTTAGTTTCGTGTAAATGTAATAAAAACAACTTGTCTCGTTCAGTAATTTAAAAATCTGATATATATGCCTTGACCGTCGGGTACCCTTGACACCAATGTCTGAACGTTTTGTGTCAGTTTGATTACTTTCAACATGTTTCTATTGTTGGTAAATTATTAAAATCAATGATATAGGCTAAGGATATAGGTATTAGTTTTCGATTAATTATATAATATTAAATATAATTTATAGATTAATGGCCTGTTCCAAAATGTTCAAGTAAACTTTTTTTTTCTTTATTTAAGGAGCATTGTCACAATATGAATATGCCGCTCAATCATAGCCATTTTAGGTACATGTATGATAATTCAAGTAAACGTTACTTCTCTTATAAAATATATGGCATCCACTCGCAGTGGGGTCGGCGCAACATGCTTTTTAAAACATGTTACAGAAAGATTTGACTTGTAATTATTATAGTTGCCGCCTGCCTGACGTCTACACCTTTAGGAGAACATAAAATATATGACACCAGAGTATAAAATTATCCTACCGTTAATACACGGCGTGATTTGGTGGGTACCAATATATACACTGATACTTCGTACGATAATTATCGGTAGATAAAATTTAAAGTATTAAAATTAAATTAATAATTACGATAGCTGAGCAGTGATAGCTCAGCGGGGAGTGGTACGGACTGTCGAGACGAAAGTCGCAGGTTCGAAACCAGACCCAAGAGCATACACCTCTGACTTTTATAAGTTACGTTTGATTAATTGTTAACTATCGGTTGCTTTTACGGTGAAGGAAAAATCGTGAGGAAAACCTGCATACCTGAGAAGATTTTCATAAGAATTTTGAAGTATGTGAAGTCTATAAACCCGCATTAGGCCAGCATGATGGACTAAGGCCTAACCCCTCTCATTCAGTAGAGGAGGCCCGTGCCCAGCTGTGGGACATGCATAATACAGGGCTTGTAAAAGAATAAATTCATTTTAAACTGTTTTTATAAGTGGCTGTTTTTATACTTGAAATAAAGTATACACATACTTTATTTCAAGTACCTATAACGTTCCTTACTTCTTTATCAATAGGTTTTTTTTTAATATTTGAACGTTGACATTTAGAACCAAATTGCAATCTCGTCTTAGTATACTTCTTCATAAATTATCCCTAATTTCACCTTCAAAACGATTTTAACGTGGAACGTTTGAAAATACGGGATTACGCAACCAATCTCGTGGTTATAGGCGTGTGTGAAAAAAGTGTGGAAAATCTATACAGAAGAGCGTGGGCGTTGTGACGTAATAGATAGCAGGCTTTATAACACCCACACAGCTAATCCTTTATATTCAAGATGCACTCACGGTATTCTGGTAGAGCCACGCTGTAGACACTTGTGTCTATAGCACGAATGGGCCGGCTCGTCCGGGTCGTTACCACTGTCTCACAGAAAACTGGCGTAAAGTAGCAGCTTGCTGCTGCGTTTGGTACGGTGAGTGAGATATCCGGAGGCCCAAACCCCTCCCCTTCCCAATCCCTTAATTATCCCTTTCCTTTAAGGTCGGCAACGCACCCATAATTCTTTTAGTATTGTGGGCGTACATGGGCGGTGGAGATCACTTAACATCAGGACCCACCGTTCGTTTGCCGGCCTATGCGATAAAAAAAACTCAGCTTTTATTCCTGAAGGCTATAAAGTGACAGATGTTAAGTAACATAACTTAAGCTTGTGTGACGAAACGTGCAGTTCGTTCGCCTGATGGTAAGCACAACGCCTGCTCATAAACAGAAGCAACACCACACAGAAATTTGAATCACAAAGCACTGCATGACATTGGACTGCGCTAGTCACCCAGAGACATAAGATGTTAAGTCTCATAATGTCCAGTAATTTCACTAGCGTCAATATCCTTCAAACCGAAATACAACTGTGCTTACATACTGCTTGGCGGCAGAAATAGACAGCGGTGGTACCAACCCACACGGCCTCTCGCATACGAGGGACCTACCACCTTGTAAACACCTGCCTGGCGTTATCCCGGCTTAATACTAGGGTCGGCCATGCCATACCATATTTTACATTTGGTATTTATTATAAGGGGCGACCCGCAATCTGACCCCTCACAACCTGCAACGAGACCTAAGTTTCACCTTTGCCTCGTACGTCAATCAGCAGAGTTTACCACGTGCAGATGAGGTTGACTTTGGCCCTAAGATGTTGGCCTAACTTAACTTACTGATATTATGAATGTGAAAGTTGTATGTTTGTTAATTACTTACACTTTAATGCGTTTAGACGTCAGGTTTTGGATGGAATTTGGTACACAGATACCTATGTCATGACCTGGATTAGCACATAACTTTATATCCCGGAAGAGGACATTCACTTGAATGGTGGTGTGAGCAAAACCTTGTTTTTTTACAGTATAGGTCGGCAAACCATGAAGTGGTTCATCTGACGGTCAGTGATCTCCACCACCCATGTACGCCCACAATACCAGGAGAATCATGGTTGCGTCGCCGACCTTAAAGGACAGGGGTAATTGAGGGATTGGGAAGGGCGGGGATTTGGGCCTTCGGATATCTCACCCGTACGAAACGCAGCAGTAAGCTGGCTACTTCGCGTCGGTTTTCTTACTTTCTACAGCTTGGCTCGACCACTTATAGCCCTCACTAGTTATAGAGTTATATTTAACAATTTCAATAATATTGAAATAAAACTAGTTTATACGGATTTTATCGCGGTTTAATTTTAAATTTTCTCCGTCAGAGACTGTCTATCCCGTGACCACGAAGGCTGAATAGCTTTCGAAACGTTGGGACTAAAATAAAAATTAAACTGCGATAAAATCCGTATAAACTAGTTTTATTTCAATGTGTAATATTCGCGTAAACATAAGAACTCACAATTTCAATAATATTTAACGATACTCTTTATACTAAAAGGTTTAAAATAAAAATACTTTATTACTTATTTAAATTCAAATATTAGTTAAATACATTTAACGATACTAGCCAATAACCTTATTCGACACGATGTCGTGAGAGTTAATATTAAATAAGCTGTTATCATCTCTTTGAATTTAATGGATTTTTAAGCTTTACTTTGTCTAAAATGCATGCCGTTGTGGACACAGTGAATTAGGAATAAATATATAAATAAATAAGATGGGATATAACACACAACAATAATTCAAAATATTTATCTTAAATAATTACTAGCTTTTGCTCGTGGCTCCGCCCGCGTGAATATATTTTTCCGGAATAAAGCGTAGCCTATAACCGTCTCCCGTGTCCCATTTATCTCTAAGTACATAAAAATTCATCAAAATCGGTTCAGTGATTTAGTGAACAAAAAAACTCACTTTCGCGTTTATTATATTAAATTAGGGTATAAATATTTTGTGTGCTTTATGTGGACAATACTAAAATAAAAAAAGTATAACCTTATTTACCCACGTAGCTACTTAGGTAAGTACATTAAACTATATACAAACTGATATTATTGCGCAAAAACTTGTTTTTAATTTTATATTTTTACTTGTTTGCGTTTTATAATGAAGTTAACCTAAATTTGTACGATGGACTGCCTCCGTGGCGCAGTGGGCGAGTAGCCGGCTGTGAAACGGGAGGCCACGGGTTCAATCCCCGCACCGAGACAATAGTTTGTGTGAACTATAAATATTTGTTTCGGTTTTGGGTGTTGTGAGACCGAATTGCCCTCGTAGTTCCTGATACCCACGATACCGGGAAGACTATGTATGGATCACACAAATATTTATATCGGTGTGGGTGTCGGACCCACGACCTCCAGCTTCGTAGCTGGCTACTCGCCCACTGCGCCACGGAGGCTGAAAAAGTTTATTTATAATTAGTTATAAATAGTAAAATTAATTGTCTATGTACGTACGGTTTGTATGGAGAAAAATGGAGCAAAACAATAATGTCTTGGTACCAAGGAAAAAAGAGGAAGCGGGACAGGCCTTCGAAAAATGAACTGGTTGCATTACAGTTGGCGGGGAATACATAGACAAGGACAGCCGCGAACTGAGAGGAATGAAGGTGGATGGAGGAGTTGGTTGGTTGGTTGGTTGACGGTTGTCACAAAGGCAAACCGACTAGTGTTGAGTAGGACATACAAGAGGCATTATATTTCTTCCATACACGACGAAACATTGTAAGAGTAGCTCAATATTTTTTGCATGTACTACTTCAAATTTTATGTCGCGTTACTATGGTACTATTCCCATGACGCGGGAAGTGAGCGTGAAAGAGGGAGAATGAGCGAGTGACCTGAAGTGAGTGAACACACCTCGCCTCATTTGAAGTGGGACCTCGTATCAGCTCAGTACAAAAAAGGGGCTATTCTTACAAACTAATTTAAGAATCGTGTTCTACTCAACACTAAAACCGACTATAGTTATATCTATGTATATGCATCATGTCGCCTAAGGAACCGTATCCATAAAGTAATTAAGTTCAATGATTAATAAATTATATAAAGATACATTTCCGGTCACGTTCTATCACTTCCTGACCTACTTCCCTATTGATATGATTTCCGATATCTGATTATCAATATCGATATGAACTCGTAAAGGCTATGGCCTAGCGATAGTGCCGATAGTGTTGATTCGATACTAACATCCAGAGTACGCGCCTCTGATTTTCAAAGTTACTTGTGTATTGGTAATTATTGCTTATTTTAACGGTCAAGAAACACATGAGAAAATCTGCATACCTGAGAATCCTCAACAAGAATTTCGTTTTTTTAATAGCATAGGCTGGCAAACAAGCAAATGGGTTACCTGATGGTAAGTGGTTTTAACTGTGCATATGTACGCCTACAATACCAGAAGAATCACGGGTGCATTGCAAACCTTAAATGAAGGGGATGATTAAGGTATTGGGAAGGGGAGGGTGATTTGGGCCACTGAATATCTCACTCACCATACGAAACGCAGCAGCAAGCCTCTTCTTGACGTCGGTTTCCTGTGAGACAGTGGTAACGACCCGGTCGTGCCGGCCCTTTCGTGCTGTAGACAAAACTGTCTAAAATAATCTATACAATATTCTCGTATCGACAATATAGTGCTCCATTTATTGCAATATTATACTTCTCAAGCAGTTTTCTATTGAGCTACTGGTAATAATCTGCTAGACCTTTCTGTTTTGATACATAAGCTTACGCCTTTATTCCCCAAGGAGTAGGTAGAGGTTGCAACTAGTGCACCCCCATTTCGCCGAGCTTATTTCCGTTGAATGATGTGATAACTGATAAGGGACCAACTTACCGCCATTCCAGCTACAAATTACAATGACATGTGTGATTTTTCGAATCGAAAATTCAAACATAAATTGTAATTTCCCAACCTTGGAATTAAATCCAAGAACTCACGGTTCTCGCGCTGCCATTAAACCAATGAGACGATTCTGTTATTGATATATTTTATAATATCCGTAATTTTACTTGGTTAGCCTGAACTTAGGCACAAATTACGATTACAACTATTGTTTTTAGAGACTTTAAGGTGCTGGGAGTCGTAGAGGGCGGGTGAGGGTGACTTCAGCCCGGCGCAGCGAAACGAAAAATATTTTTAATACTTGGACAACTCAATGACGAGACGAGCAGGTCGCTCACCTGATGGTATGCGCCACGACTGCCACGGACAATAACACCACTCAGATTTTTTTTATTACAAAGCACTGCATGGCATTGCACTGCGCTTATCATTCCGTTACCTACATCATAAGATGTTAAGTTTCATAATACCCAGTTTTTTTTTATAGTATAGGCCGGCAAACGAGCAAGTGGGTCACCTGATGGTAAGTGATCTCCACCGCCCATGTACGCCCACAATACTAAAATAATCATGGGCGCGTTGCCGACCTTAAAGGAAAAGGATGAGTTAGGGATTGGGAAGGGGATGGGAATTTGGGCCTCCGGATATCTCACTCACCGTACGAAACGCAGCAGCAAGCTGCTACTTTACGCCGGTTTAAAAGTGCACTGGCTCCAATTTCCTTCAAACTGAAACACAAAAATAGACAAAGCAGTTATCACCTACTCAGATGACCCTTCAAATGGGAAACACCGGCTATCACCGGCCCTTCTAAAATCCATTTGTTTCCTATGAACTCTATAGAACTCTACCGACAGCCATGATTTATGAGTATTTATTATATTATATTATTGCTATTTTTAAGTATTCTGTGATATATCCTGGAGAATCATAATATTATTATTACTTTAATATATTTATTATATTGGCTATGAGGAATTTTATATAGCGCCATCTGGCGGATTAAGCAAGCACTATGTCATGAGAAGAACGTATAAAATATGAATAATTACTTTGCTACATTATAAAGTCTTTCGCAAGTGTACCAATAGATGTCGCTACATGAATTTTGGAAATATTTATGTATCAGCCATAATTCTATACTATAAACATTTAATTTAATTTTGGCGGGTATTCTCACAGTGCGCTTGATCTCTTATTTTAATTACTTTCTAAACTAGTTTAAAGTTATGCTTGTTGTTTAAATCTGTGTGGATTTGTGCAATAAATATTGACGGTGAAGAACAGTCTATAAAAATATTGAAATAAGTAAATTTAGGTGAATTTTGACTAAGGGTATTGATCGACCTTGGTCGTCCGATCCGCTTAGAGCAAATCGTCTATGAAGCATTGTACTGAAAAGAATTGACAACAAAACTCCGAAAAGACTGAAATTGGCCACACCGCTGTTTTATTCATCCTGTGAAGAATACTGACCTGGTATACTTGTCGGTGGCGAAATGCATAGGTAATATTGCGAAGCAATAATTAAACAAAAATTTAAGTGATAGAGCCACACACACTGTAGACTGTAGACACGTCTTGTGTACAGCTTGATTGGACCGGTTCCCTGAATAAATAAAATAAATACACCCAACAGTCACACACATTTTCCTGACCCCACACTAGGTAAACCTGTATCGTGGGTATCAGGAACTACGAGGGACTTGCGGTCCCACAACACCCAGACCCGAAACAATTTTTTGTGGATCACACAAACATTTGTCTCAGTGCGGGAATCGAACCCACGGCTTCTCGCTTCGCAGCTGGCTACTCGCCCGCTGCGCCACGGAGGCTGTCATAAAACGTTTTCAATCCCTTATTCATCCCTTTCTTTTAAGGTAGACAACACGTCCGTGGTTATTCAGGTATTGTGGATGTCCATGTTCAGTGGACATCACCAGGTGGCCCTGTGGCTCGTTTGCCTACCTCTGCTATAAAAAAAGTAGTCGAACACGCAAACAAACGTTGTTTTTATACATACAGCATAATCTTTTTTAGTTCCATTACTAGGTACTAATTTATATTTTATATACAAAGGGCTCAAAATTATGCTTCTATACCCATCATAGTACATTAATTTGTTTAGTCCATTGAAAGCCGTCGAGGGATTGAGTTCTCACGTCCCACGTGCATCAGTTCCCGAGGGTAATATGGATTATAATCACAGACGCATTCAATCGCACTTGTCACAACCCCTCGGATTTAGGGGAGCGTAAGAATATAAAAATCATTCGTTTATTATTACAGACTAACGGTTGCTCACAGCTTTGCCCGAGTGAATGTATTTTTCCGGGATAAAACGTAACATATGTCCTAATCCAGTTCATGGTCTACATGTGTGCTAAATTTCACCCAAAACCGTTGAGGCGTAATTGATAAAAAAAAACATCCAAATTCACAAACAACCATCTAATCTTTTTTCATTATCTTGAATGACGAGGCTAGAAATTCGCTCGCTAGATGGTAAGCGCCACGCTAGCCCATAAATAGAAGCATCATCATACAGAACTTTAAATTACAAAAAGCATGCATTAGACTGCGCTCGTCAACACGAGACATAAGATGTTAAGTCTCATAGTGACCAGAAATTTCACTAACTGCAATGTCCTTCAAACCGAAACAAAACCCAGCTTACACACTGCTGTTTGGCGGCATTTATAGACAAGCAGGTGGTACCAAACCAAACGGTTTCTCGCATACGAAGGACCTACCACTTTGTACCTAGTAACCGTTACATTTACAATATTTGTATTATTATCTCTGTTACGTCGTAGCGGCAATATGAATATGTCATGCGCAGTTTAGTCGAAATGGCTTTCAGCTAAGTTTGAAGAAATTCTGTTCCGCCATTTAGAAATTATAGATAATTTTCTAATTGAGGTCGGGTGTTTTAACACCAATGCTATTTTTTCTTTATTTTTTCTGTAAATATTTCGGATTACCAAAAGTACTACGAGTACTTATATTTTAATATGTACTTTCGCCCTCTGAAGGTACTTGATCATTTATGCACCCGACTGGATAGCTACCACCGTACACATGAAAAAAAACACCACAATGGCTCGTTAGTGCGAGTCTCGTTTCAGGGTCAGCCAGTGTATATCCAGTAACTCCAGGCTGGCATAATTCTGTCGACCGTCGATGGACGCAATGTTTCTTGACGGTCGACATTATATTTGGACTGCACTGTACTTAACATCGGGCCACTGTAGTAATTGTGCCGAGGCAGGATTAAAAAATATAAATAAATACACCCAACAGTCACACACACATAGTCCTGGCCCCACACTAGGTAAACCTGTATCGTGGGTATCAGGAACTACGAGGGACTTGCGATCCAACAACACCAAACTGACCCTTAACAAATATTTGCGGATCACACAAACATTTGTCTAGGTGCGGGAATCGAACCCACGGCCTCTCGCTTCGCAGTCGGCTACTCGCCCGCTATGCCACGGCGGCTGTCATATTCTTCCTAAAATATTATATATAAGGTATATACAATTATTATGATTAGTCATACTGTGAATATAAAGTGAGGAAATCCCTTTTTATTCTAGGGTGCGAGTTTTATGCGAAAAGTTAGCACTAAACGACTGAACTTGGGCAGTGAATTGCTTGCTCCAAAACCTCACGCAGATTCTACTTGAAAAATTACCATTATTTGCATACTAATGTTTCTATTTTTTTTACTGTTAAACTCAATTTTTTACATGCGCACTCACGCCTGTAATCCCCGAAGGGGTGGGCACACGTGTAACCAGTACACCCAGATTTCGCCGAGCGTATATCCGTCCCACGATGTTGTAGGGGGCGAGCCTATCGCCATACAGGGCACAATTCCAGACTCCGGGCTGATACTGCGCATTTAGAAATAAAAAAACCCAATATCACTGTTATCCAACCCGGGGACCGAACCCGAGACCTCAGCGTCAGCCTCAATCGTAACGCATACACATGACAAGTGCGCCACCGAGGCAGTCAGTACAGTAAATAATAATAATAGGGAATCTAAAGACGAGGCATACCAAAAATCATAATAGGGTGTGGAAAAGACAACTGTCGTTCCACATGCTGCCCTTTATCGCTAACAAAACGAGGTTAATTATAACAAACCTTTAACGTAATTACACGTTAACATGTTTACGATACAGAAATAACTCCTGCCCTACATACTGTATGAAGTGTTATGGACTAATAGAACTGGTTTTTTTTATTTGAATGACGAGATGAGCAGGGCGCCCGCCTCATGTTTAGCATCATGCCTGTCCATAAACAGACTACGTCACACAGAACTCTGAATTAGGTTCCTGTTGTGGGGTGGCCAGACGGCGGATCGCCCCAGTCCCCGTATAATATCAAATA
The DNA here is from genome assembly GCA_905332985.1 of Mimas tiliae. Lineage (NCBI taxonomy): Eukaryota > Metazoa > Arthropoda > Insecta > Lepidoptera > Sphingidae > Mimas > Mimas tiliae. The sequence continues at coordinate 4,776,748 of HG995249.1, forward strand.
CCATAAAATTTATGGTACGAGAAAGCGGACCCTGGCAGGCAGGAAGAAAGCTAAAGCTAACAATCATGCTTGAAGCCTCGACAAACAGAACGTTTTAAGTTTTTTCAGTAAAAACTACATAATATTCCGTTACTAAAAAAAGTAAGTAGTAGTAAGTAAACTGAATTCTTTTAGTATTGTGGACGTACATGGGCGGTGGAGATCACTTACCATCAGGTGACCCACTTGCACGTTTGCGGGCCTATGCCATAAAAAAAACTTCGCCAAATGTGGACCGATTTGGATCATTCATTTTTTACTCGAATAAGCTTCGTCATTAATGCACCGATTTTGATAATTCTTTCGCTATAAATAGTAACATATTTATTGTGAACAAAATAAAATGCTCAAAGTTCCAAATAAAAATAAACATTTTTGAGTCCTACATATAAATGACGAATATCGTGCATTAAAGCACCGTCTCAAACTTGGTTATTTTAATAGTAGGTTTTATTTTTGTCAAAAAGATTTTGTAAAGCCATCATGACACGTTCGTATTCCACTATCATCAACGATAGGTTAGCAGAAAAGAAAACAAGCGGCAGTTACGTCAGCCTTTTTTATTTCTCTAGTGCTATCGAGTTGTAATTTAGGCGCAATTGTGCCTCGGGCGGAGCATTTGAACCACGAAAGGCCAATAAACCGAACAGTGCGTGCGTGCCTCGATGTTCCAGCCATCAGTAAATACTGCTTAATACTGTCAGCCATTCCTACTATGTAATATGTTTAATGCTTACTAATATGAGAAAAAAAGACCTATGAGTAGCAGGCGTGAGTCTATGTTTGTATGTATGTATGAAACAAACATCATTTATTTTATTTATTAAGGCTTACCCTCACCAGAAGGGTTGACGTCAGGCAGAGAGCCAATGCTAAAAGTAAGGGCAGATGGAAGAAGAAGAAAAATATCTATATTTACCATAATTTGTATCCAATGCAAATTAGAAAAAATAAAACTTAATTTTAAATATTTAGGTGGGAGCTATAGCAAAGAATTCTTTATAATTGTTAAATTACTTGGATTTTTTATTGTTCCTATCCAAAGGCTACAACGGAACCCTATTCCAGAACCTACGCCGTTTGTCTGTCTGTCCTAATTATGAGGGCTTCATCTTTTAAACCGTTATAGGTCGCCGACTGTGACTCAAAAAATATGTGCTGCAATGGCGGATATCAACAAATAATAAAGATTTAGGTCCCCGAATGTCTCATTTTACCGTACAAAACGCAGCAGAAAGCTGAAAAAGTCCATTCGTTTACGTGCTACGAGTCTACAGACAGACAGATAGATATAGGAGACTAAAAGGTTAAAATTATAACACTTCACTTTTTGTCAGGAGTTAAAAATTGTTTAGCAATAATTAATAACATCTTCGGAGGCTGCAACCCACCAATTATATCGTGAGAAGAGAATCTTTCATAAAGTCAAACATTCATCTGCTATACGTTGATTACTTCTAACAACACTGGCTTTATCAAATAATAAAGATAATGTATCAATACATTTCAAGCACAATGCTCTTGAATAGAAACGAAAGCGCCTTGAGTGTGATAATGACATTTGTTCGGATCATGATTGCGACCAATAACACGCGACGCAGATAAACCTATTAAATGCGAAGCCAATAAGTACACGCACAATTGCAAATACAATATTCAATATAAATGACATTGTGTTGTAAGATTTCGCTGTGGAGATGGAAAATAATATGTAGCTTATTTTCTAGGATAAGTTGCTGTGGCTTCGCTCATGTGATTTTTGAGGCGAATATAATTTATTACGTCGAAGTCAAGGCGGGTCGCAAGCTGGGCAATAAAAGAGTCATTTAGATTTCTGGGAAAACTAGCAACTCAATGGCTACTTGATAGTGACGACGCGACCGGCCCAGAAAAAAATAGCGAGATTATCTGGATGCATTTGAGCCACAATGGCCTATAGTGGCATTGGATAAAGATAATACGAAAGAGAGGGGGGAGAGCTTTGCCCAGCAGTAGGATAGTGTAGGCTATCATGGAAGTCATTGTCAGGAATTATGCATGCTATCGTAATCATAAAATTAATGCCTTTATAAAGAACGCAATAACTTCTATAACATACATAGCATGTTTTTGAACGTAGCTGATGTAGCCCCAATTACTTGTAAATTTAGAACTTAATTTGGTCAGTACTTATCTATAGTAAAGGGCTAACAAACGAACACGATTTTAATATAGATGTAGAATAATATATATGTCATTCTTGGATAATAGCTTTATCAAATACAATATTTTTTATATGAGATGTCTGTGATACGATACCTGCTTGAATTAACTTCGAAATAGAATTCAATAGGGTTCTTGATTCTCAGAAATAAGTTGCTAAGTACTTTTTGCTACAATAAAATATAACAGTAGCTAGTAGTAAGTAGGTACTAATTTACGTAGTATTGTATGGCCACGCTGTAGATAGTTTTGTCTACAGTATGATTAGGACAGCTCGACCCTGGTTATAACTAGGTGCTCTCTGACAGAAAACCGGCGAAATGGCATACAGTAAGTGATTTCCGGAGGCCCAAATTTCTACTTCCCTTCCTAATCATCATTCCTTTTAAGGTCGGCAAAGTGCCTATAATTCTTAATGACATTGTAGATGTTCATGAAAGGTGTAGATTACTTACAATCATTGCTCATATCTTATCATTTCATCATCAAATAAATTGTAGATATATGCTTCAACATTTTTATTTAAATGATACATATTGGTACTCTTGAGATTTTAGAATAAAAGAAAATTGACAAACTGTAGAAAGTTCACAAGCAAAAAAAAATATATAATTACAATTAAAAGTAATGAAAGTAAAAATAAACTAACTAAACTATTGCAGTATAGAAAGATTTACCAACCTACAATGGGAGAAAGGCAAAGAGATAATTATTTTCTCTATTTTTACGAACTGACTTATAAAACATACATACCTATTTATCAGTATTGGTAGAGAATTGTAGAATATTTTCGTCGTGAAAATCAATAACAACAGTAATGTTATTACCTTTTTCCCTTTCGTTTGAGTCAGTGCATAAACTACGGTATCGTTTTCTTGCGGTCTCTTTATGAGCCAGTATAGTTTGAACTCTCAATATCTCGGGGAATAAGTTATTACGGACGTGTTTGGTTGATTTCCGAACGATTTTGACTAGAGTTTTTTTGTATATAGCATGATTGGTTTAAGGACGAGGCATGTTCTTATTTTTAGTTCCGGAATCTCCAGTTTACACATTATATTTTGACTTATATGCGACGACGTAACTAATTAAATAATTTTTCCATCGAACCTAGGCTTGCGATAGTCCCAAACCGGGGGACTTTGGCATACGAAAGAGCTTCCACTTAATTCAAGGTGAAGGGGAAAGGCTTGTCTTCTCTTTGAAGAAAGGGTTCAGACCTATAATCCACCACACACACCCTACGGTCAGTTCTCAGTCTCATACACGATGTGCACGGTGTACTTAGAGCAGGTGAGGTTGGGTTGTATTCCGACACATCTTTAAACCCCCTTCTAAATACTTATAATGCAACACTGAAATATGAATGGCAAGAATTCTGACATAACAATCAGCACCTTATGAACTTAGACGCAAAATCCTACGGTTTACGGTTGGTGTCTCGTTAATTTGGGCAACAAAGGAGCTGTCATAACTAACTGGCGCCTGTTGAATTTAAACGAGCAATATTTGGATATAACACATTCCATTTCCACACTGCTCGAATAAATTTGATCATATTTACATTTTATTCAGCGTGTGTTGTTCTCCGCAATTGGTTACGTTCCAAAGAGTTGGCGATTTTTATTGTTCTTCGGTTACATTTTTAAATTAGGCTGTATCTTGTGGTTCCTTTGGATAACTGTTTTGGCGGGAGTTTAGCTGGTGAGATCAAATCATGATGGGAAAGCGGACCTTGACTTTATACCAGGATAACGCCAGGCAGAAAGAATACGTACGCACTCACGCCTGTAATCCCCGAAGGGGTAGGCAGAGGTGTAACCAGTAGACCCACATTTCGCCGAGCGTATCTCCGTCCCTTATGTGATAGGGGGCGAGCCTATCGCCATACCGGGCACAAATTCCAGACTGAGGGATGATACTGAGCATTTTTGAAAATAGAAAAACCCAATATCACTACCCGACCCGGGGATCGAACCCGAGACCTCAGCGTTGGCCTCAATCGTAACGCGTGCGCATTACAACTGCGCCACCGAGGCAGAAATAATGAAATAGCATATTATTAATAGCACCGTTTATTTGTGTTTTTGAAGGTACTCGGGGAATAATATATTAAGCGGGTAGTTATGAGTGGGTAGTTAAAGGATTGTGATACATGGAGAAAGTGATTGATGAGATGATTATGAGGGTGCGTTATTATTTGAGATTTCTCAGTCGAGCTAAAAAGTTTGACGCAAAAACGCTAATAAGTGCGGTTGTAATTCTGATTAATCATAGCCAGTGTAATAAATCTAATTTGTGAACAGTGATATAATTTTGTATTTTATGTGTAAAGACTACCTAGTAAATTTAATGAACATCCTGAAGAGAAAATCCGAAGAGTGACGAAGAGATTTCCCTACAAGATATGTGATAGTGATCTTGGGCCCGTCCTAAAGAGAAGAAGGGACGTGGAGAGTTAGAAAACTCCTGAAATCGAGGAGCTTGTCGCCGAACATAACATTGTGAGAAGCCAAAGCCCAGAGACTCCGCTAGATGGGTCTCCTGGAGAGGATGGGAAAAGGAAGTGTCAAGAAGGTGTATCTTGGAACCCCAATTGGCCATTTGACACGTCGGCCGGCCTAGGTACCGCTGAGACACCGTAGAGTCAGATTTGCGTGAAGTCAACGTTGCTGATCGGCGGGAAGCGGCGCGAGACCGGCATCGTCGGCGTTTCCTTGTTCCCGAGGCCAAGACCCACTTCGGGTTGCTGCACCAGAGGAGTAGGTAAGTGATCTTACAAATGTGAATAATAATATCTAGCAGTACAATAAAGTCTCAGAGCCAGATTCAGAAGGCGATGTTATTGGACACGGGACACATTGCGAGGAGGTTCCTCACTCTGGGGTCTTAACCACTGGTGGCTTGGGTCCTAGGCCTCGCCATTGGAGGGTGATACTGTTTTATATTTATATATGTAGCCAGCGGCCCAGCTGTGCTCTGACATTGCTGAGGTTCATGGGCGGCGGTAACCACTTACCATCAGGTGAGCCGCCCGCTCGTCTGTCTATCTAGGGCAATAAAAAAATGTGTTTTTATAATAAGATTTAATATTCGAAATGTAAAAAAGTAATGCAATACAGTGGCGGATACTTGACACAAATTAGACTAAAAAAATTTAGAAAAGGTATACTATACCTACTTAAAATGGAATAAGTAAGGATAAGCGATGAAAATTATATTGTAGTACTAAGAAATTAGAATAATATCAAGATTAATTTGAGATTTGTCAATGGACCCAAATGCTTACTTGAGGCCCTTAGATTACTGGCGCGGTGCATATCCAGCCAGTAACTAAAATACGGTCCAGATAAAACAACTGCAATAGTAGCTAAGATGTTGCCGCTCTTTCTTATCCGAGCCCAAAAAGACGAAGTCCGAGCTCGGACAATACTATAATAGTAGATAAGTGGTGTAGAGTCACTCTGCAGACATTTTTGTCTACTATGCCGGCTCAACCGGGTTGCTAACACTGTCTCACAGAAATTCGACGTTATGTGGCAGCTCGCTGTTGCATTTCGTACGGTAAGTGATATATGCGAAGACCCAATTCCCCATGCCCTTCCTAATCATCCCTATCCTTTATAGTCTGCATATCGTTCATAATTCTGCATGTATTGTGGATGTTCATGGGAGCTTCACGTCACTTACCATCAGGTAACCCACTTGCCAGACCTCTGCTAAAAAAACTGATACCCCTGCCTCTAATAAACATATTTTCTTTGATTTTTCTTCTTCCTGATAGGTGGCGAGCCTATCGCTACATTGGGCACGAATTACAATTCCGGGGAACTATGATTTTTAAACTAAGAACTGACCACAAATCGCGATTTCCCGTGGCCCTACCGTTCTGTTAATCCAGCAGTATTATATTCCTTAAAATTAATTATCATTTACTGTTCACCAAAAAGTTCCCCGAAAGCCATAAACAACAAAGTGTTTACAAAACAACACGAAATCTCAGCCGTAGATTTGTTAATATGCAACGTGTAAACAAGCCCTACTCGTGCAATGTTTATTAAATATTTTAGTGTGTACATACCCCTCGTTACCTAGGCGCAGAGGGTACGGCCGTGAAAAACTTTAAAATATTTATGCTCGACGGCCTTACACAAGTGTTGTTTGAGGAAACATCGCCCGTGAAGCTGGTTTTTATCGACTTTTTGTATTAATTATAAAAGATTTAAGACAAGTCACTGAAGGAATGCGTAGGTTAATTTTCATAGTCGGGGCCGGCTTCCAGCAAGTGGGTCATCTGATGGTACCACCGCTTTGTCTATTTCTGCTGCCAAGTGTGTAAGCCGTGTGGTGTTGCTGTTTAAAAGACTCAATGCTCAGTGAAATTCATTCGTCATTTAGGCTAATAAAAAAAGGATCTTCACCGCCTATAAAGTCCCCCAATACAAATTAATAAAATATTAGTTTTTTTTCTTTCTTATTTTAATTGCTCTGCACAAAATAAATTCTTTATTAGTTTCTATGTACTTAAAACGTGAGGCCCCATTTATTCAATTTTAAAATGGCAGTATTTCGAATAAAATGCTTTGTCTTTTTTGAATGTAACTTGCCTTGTGAAATGGAATATAAAACTTAAAGCAAACTTAAAGATTAGAGTTCTGAACTAGTAATTAAAACGTACATTGAATTGGCCTTTTCTTGCAATGAGTTGAAGCTTTTGTTCTATCAATTAGTGAGATATTTGAGTAAGACATCAATTAGCGGTGCCTTAAAAAGATCCCTTTCCCTCGAAGACTTTAATGTATATTACTAGACAAGCTGTGCGGTACATAGAAATTGTGCCACTAAGTTACGGTCAATTTACCGTAACTCAATATTACCATCTCGCTTACTCTCAACTAGAACCCCTATGGCGCTCCCTGTCTGTGAGCTGTCAAACTCCTGCGTTATGTGATACAATTTTACTTCTAAACAGCCCGTATACATTAGTCTTTGCTTTCCCTCCCAATCCTCTATAATATTTTTCTTCAAGGTTGGCAACACACCAACAACATAACCTATATTTTTATTATTTCTTAGGATACCCGCCATATTTTTGAATATTGTATGAAATTTTCAACAAGTCACTACTATGGTTCAGGAGATAGAGCTCTTTAAATGTAGGATAGACAGATGGAAAGGCATACAGCGTACCGTAGGCTTAGCAATAGGGTTGTGTTGGCACCGTCGGGATACGGAATCATAAAACGGTAGAGATACACTGTAGACAGTCTTGTCTACAGCAGGAATAGGCCAGCTCCACCGGGTTGATATTACTGTGTCACAGAAAACCGACGTAAAGGAGCGGCTTGCTGCTACGTTTTGTATGGTGAGTGCGATATCCGGAGACCTAAATCTTCCCAATCCCTTAATTATTTCTTTCCTTTAAGGTCGATAACTCGTCTATGATTCTTCTGGTGGGTGTGGATGGGCGGTGGTTTATAGCTTGATTATAGATTTTTTTTTGGAATTGTTTTATCTCTCTTTAGTGTTATTTGTTTTATCTTTTTTTAATTTGATTTTTCTAAAGATTTCTCCTCGAGCATTGCGATTTTCATTAAACGCTTATTACAAAATATTACATCCCATTTTTCTGTTATAAATATAAGTAGGACTTAATAGTATTTTTCATACACATGTAACTTTAACTGCATTAAAACAATCGGTTAACGTACCAGTTTATATTAGCAGATACAAATAAGTTATAATTAGATAACTACAGGTTGTTACAAAAATCTAACTATAATAACTAATGTCATAATATATCTAATTGAATATAAAAATAAATAGATTCATTCTGTACATGCATCGTTAATTACAAGACAATTAATATTAATAAAAACGCATGAATCGATGAAACAAATTGCTATTAAATTTCGGCTTTATGTGTCCTTAAAATAAACCACCTATTAAATACGACATACTTACTTCAAAGTGAAGTTAAACTATTAACTTTTACATTACATATTATAACCTATAGTTAACTGAACGTTAACTTCTAAAACTTTGGCGAAATAAAGTTGTAAGTGCAAGAAAATGCAGTTTGCGCCCACTAGGTGCCGCGTTTCCATCTCCCTCACACGCGTAAATGCATATTGTGATAGAAAGAGCGAGGGATATTAGGTAAATTGTTGGCCACATCAAGCCGCGATACGATTACCAGTGCAGTGTGGTTTGGACAGCCGAAGGTGGTGCTTGTGTCTCCATTCTCCGTACGAACGCATTTACAAACTTCGTGTTTTGTTTTGATAGTGACACCTCGTCAACAGTGAATGGTGTTACTACGTGGTGACTTAAAACGTAGCAATTTTGTACTGTCGGTTTGAGTGCTAGTTAGTGCTAACCTTGTGTATGTTGATTGACGTGTTTTTTCTAAGGCAGTTTATTTTTGCGCGTATGATGTAAGACCCGGTGGGCCCGGGTTTGATTCCCGTATGGCCGTGTGACGAGGGTGCTGACAGAGATGCATACTTCTATGATGATGGTAAGTAAATTAACTAAATTTATTTTAATAAGGACAATAAGATTGAATGTATAGTATTTGCATTAAAACTACTACAATATTCTCAATAGGTTTTACTGTTTTTATATTTAATATTGCAATGTAATGTATCTCCAGTCAGCATTATGTTTGCGAGTTTTTTAATACTTATTTAAGTGTCGGTAAGAATTTTTTTTCGAATTTATAATTTAGCTTTGTTGCTTATACTCAAGATAATTACATATCGGTCTGAGAGTTTTATATAGTCTTATTAAATTGTTACAGTTTGATTTCTTTACTGGCAATGAGTAACAAGATGCTGGAAACTTTCTCCTGATAATTAGGTTCATGTAATTAAAACAGGTCAAAGTCTTATATGAGTATATTTTAGTGTAGTGAATCTATAGGATATTTTTTGCAAAATGATTTTCAATACACTTTTCCTTGATCATCATATTTTACGTTTTTCCGCTCCATAGGTCGTTGTTATTTTGCCGTTATTTCATTGCAATTCACAACATTATGTGATTATGGGGGCTTTAATCATAATGAATCTGTGAACATAGGTACATCTTACCCCTATTTATCCTTAAGTGTATAATTACTTTTTTTCTAAGAATTTTGTTATAAGTTATAGCAAGATACAAAAAATATACTTATTTCAAATTGCAATTTCACTAATACTTATTTCTTTCTGGTTATGTGCTGATATTGATGTTTTCGTACTTCTTTTCATGTTATGCACTTTATTTGATTACAAATATATTAACATTCCGATCATATGAATCAGATTATAACTAACTAAGATTTGGACAAGTTAACGTGTTATAATAATTATCAGGAAGAATTCTTTAGTTACATACCAAATGATTTATCTCAACATTTTTTTCCGATAACAGTAGCTTCTAAACAAATGGTTATAAGTACAATTAATATTCTGAATTTACCAAGCGTCTAGATGTCAAGGTTTAGCAGGCAGTTTATTGAGTATTATTATTATTGTTCAAGTTCAACGTGTTTCGGCTCATAGTTGTGTAACCTTTTTATTTTAACATTTACGTATGCATTTTTACACATTTTTAAAATATGGTATTTTTATTGTAATTAATTTAATGACACATTTTCTCACAGTTTTTATGGAGTTCATATTATGTGTTAATTTGGAACAACATGTATTTTTGCACCAAATCATAAAAAAATACTTTTACCTAATTGTTTGTTTTTGTTTGAACTAAATAATGTTGACCTGTAAAAGATTTTGTGCAACATTATGTTTTATTATTCTTGATTTCCTTGATTCAAAATTCAACGCATAGACACTGGATTAAAAGGCGACTTAAGTTAGCATATAATTATATGTAGACTAAAGTATGTTAATATTAAATATACATACTCTGCAAACAGGCAAGACAAACTTGTATGATTAAATACAATTATCAACAAAGTAGGTGTCCTGGCTTGCCCTAGTTTCCGCAAGACACATGCATATTATATTTAAATTGTACTTTAATAAAGGTGAATGTCCATAAATAATGTCTGGCTGTCATTGTCCAAACAGAATGTATGCAAACAACACATGTAGAGTAAGTACATGTTGTGAGAGCGGTGTGGAAACACGTAGATTTGTATGCAATATGCATTTACTAAGTCGTTTTGTAGCTTACTGTAACGAATAAGGATGTCTCATTTCATCTTAAGATTACTAAAGTCCTGTTTAGACGGAGAGAGTTTTCCGTACACCATAGGCAAGACTATGACAGAAAACCGTCAATTACGAGGTCGCGTCATATGATTCTTTTTTCAAACTCCATGACGCGGCCTCATAAACAATAGTTTTGTTATATTGTCCCCTCTGAATTATCGTAGATCATAACATAAGCAGACGCTTGTATCTCAGAATGTGGCGATCTTTGCCTGCCAGCTGCCATGATTAGGCCATGGTGGGTGCAATAATTGTACCTCTGTACGGCTAAAGACTATGGCACACACATCCGCCATTGCGACTCCTGTAAACCAGGGTCGATTAGTTAGGTACTTCAAGGTCTAGTGATATTAAGCATTCAGTAAAATTTATTTTAACCGCCAACAAAAAGAGCGGTGTTATATATAGGTTTGACCTCTTTTTCTGTCTCAGTATCAGTCTGTCACTTAAACAAATGGATCGATTTGAATGCGATTTTTATTTAAATGCTGGTTTAATCAAGAAAATTAGTAGACAAGCTAGCAATACAGTTGTTCCGGCCGCAGCCCGCTGTAATGTGGGTTATCGTATTTGCACATATGCAAGCCTAGACAGATAATTATTGGAACAATGGCCGCAACGTTTCAAATGATTAGCCAATAACTCATCACTCGTTGCGAATATCGAACACTAACCGTGGATTGCTTGTGGATTATCTGCTTTGTTAATAATGTTACAATTGATGACTTACCAATTTCATAATTATCTATCTCTCTTCTCTCTATTCTAAAAAAAAGTAACTTGCGCCGCCGCCGCCGCTGCCAAAAGCTTGTCACGCTATCTCCTCCGAAACTGCTGGGGGTATGGGGTCGAGACCGATATCAATCGATGCAGAATAATGTGGGGAAGAAAGTAAGATATGTCTCATATTCGTCGGACTTTAAGATTTTTTTTTATTTTATGACCCTAGTCCGTTATAAAATTGTAAAAAGGTCATCACCTATATGCATCATACATATACATTACACAGTTATGTCTCAGGTGATACAAGTATACAGTGCAGTTTCACAGTGTTTTCTAATTTAATGTTCTTATATTGAAATAATAAAAAATAACGTAATTACAGTTTTAATTGGATACTATTGTATCGAATATTAGCTGGAAAGTATACTGTAGACTTGAAAGCAAGATTGTATCGATGGTACTAGCACAGCCTAAAAAACTGCAGTCCCTCAACAAAAGCATCTAAAGTCGTTTTTAGACTCTAAACAACAGATCTCGGTTTTTTTTATTGCATAGGCCGACAAACGAGCAAGTGTGTAAGTGATCACCACCGCCCATGTACACCCACAATACCAAAAGAGTCATGGGAAAGGGATAATTAAGGGATTGGGAAGGGGAGGGGATTGGGCCTCCGGATATCTCACTCACAGTACGAAACGCAGCAGCAAGCTGCTACTTTACGTCGGTTTTCTGTGAGACAGTGCTAACGAGCCGGCCCATATTTTGTCTACAGCGTGGCTCTACCACTCGTAAAATTTAATAGGTAGGTATGACATATGCTTCGATCTATATAGAACCAAAACGTGTACATTTTAACTACGTACACTGACACTGTTATCGGGGTGCGCATAGAATCTATGCCATAGATTTTATAGAGCGCGTTGGGGCGTTGCGTTTAGCATGGTAGAGGCGATAGTTTAGGTACGAGAAAATTCTTAGCTTCGAGGCCCCATCATGCAATTCTTCGTATCATCTGCAAATCAGCCTGGAAGCGAGAATCCTAAGGTGCGAGCTCGCAAACGAGGAGTTTCTGTTAAATTCTCGTCTACGGCATCTATTGTCCTAGAAACTCTTCTCGAGTACTGGCTTTACAGCCATTTAACTTATGCCGGAGCCTCCGCCCTTATGGAAATCTTTCTAAGAATATTTTCGGGATAAAAAGTAGCTTATGTATCTCCAGACTATATGTATGCAAAGCAAAGAAGGAAAAACAATAAATACATTTTCGCGTTATATTTTATAGACGATATCGGCTATTTTATCGACATCAAACGTGTTGGCAGACTGTATATTTTTAAACTGTGGTGGCAGCGTGAGGATATCAGGTCGGAAACAATGGAGTGGGATGCCAACACACGGCGGACGAGCTCTGATTGTATAATCGGGTACAAGTGGGTCGTGTGCAGGAGTGCATGCTCCTTACGGAATGTAGTGATTAAAATTCAATGAGAGTGAATCTAGGGTGCAGAAAATGGTACTGATAAGAGATTTTGGGCATTTTACCGTAGTTGGATAAAGTAACCAGACTACCAGAGGCCGAATAATGAGCCAGTGGGCCATCTGATGGTAGGTGATCTCCACCATCCATGATCACCCACAATACTTGATAATTATAGATGCCCTGATGATAAACTAAGGACATATAACTGTTTATGGGCAGGCGTGGCGCTAACCATGAGGCGCGAGCGACCTGCTCGACTCGTCATTCAAGCTAATAAAAAAATGCTTTGAGTTAATGCACGATTCACGATAGCTATTACGACAGATTTCGTATAGTATACGTAGTTGTAAGTACTTTATCACCAAACTTAGCAGGTGTACGCTTGTAATGGCGCTCTTTTATGACCCACTCGCAATATGTACTTAGGTTGGTATATTTAACCAGTCACCTTACTATTTACATTCTTACCTGAACGTTAATTACTGCAATTACTTTTTGCTCCTAAGTTTTTGGAAAGGGCTACGTTGAGTAGCCGAAACAGGTCGATGACTTCCGAAACTAGATCAAGGGTGCGGAGAACGGTACCTTACTCAAAGGAATTTAAATAACTTAAGAGTGAAAAAATTCATTTCGCGTTGTTGAGGATTTTTGATGCTTCAATTATTCTTTGCGATTAAAATTGTTAAATCTACTTTTGAAGTGGTAGCATGATTTAATCGTTAAAGAAATGAATTCTCGGATACTTAAATAATACGAAATCTCAGGCCTCGGATTCATTCTCCAGGTCGGGTAAAGCAGATAGTGGGTTTTTCTAATGTTCAGTATCAACCCGGAGTGTGGAATTGTGCCCGGTAGGATCACCCCTTATCATATCATGGGAAGGAAATAAGCTCGGTGAAATGTGGGTGTATTCTGCTTACTCTTTAGGGGATTACAGGCGTGAGTGTGTATATAAATATGTATATGTATGTTGTAATTATACTTCAGCCTGTTGCCATCTACTGCTGATCATAGGCCTCTTCAAGTATGTGCCAACCATCCGGTCATAGGCAGCCATCTGCTATCGGCAACATTTTCTGCGTCCTACATTAGGTCTGACTAAGCGTGGTCTCCACCCCTGGACGTGTCGTGACGTGTAATTTAATATATCTTTCTCTTTTTAAATACATGTATTAAATTTGGTACTTAAAAATAAATTTTAACCCCTCGACGGTATATTTTTGATAAGCACTATAGTCACAACATACAATGTAATTAAAAAACAGCAACTGCAGTAACAAGGACGTCGTTATTCGAATCCTCAAAACTTTTGAGCAACCTCGAGGGGGTTTACGTACTTAAGGCACGATTCCAAACGCGACCGCAAAACAAACGGCAGCTGCAGATTGCGATAGTCAACGAAAAACACGCCCGCACCGGCTGCCGGCACCGGTTTATGATAGCATGTGAGTTCCAAATACGCTTTGTCTTCTACATACGCAAATCCACTACATGCACGGACCCAAGATGGTTTCCCAATTTTTATTTGGTTAGGGATGGCGAGCAATTTTCGTTTTAGTGGAGCAAAGAGGGCATTTTATTCATGTACCAAATTAGTGCTTCTTTTAAGGAACTCAAGGAAGGGGAGGCATTTACAGCGTTTGCCCCCCTTCTTCATGATTACCACTACTAGCTATAAAAGTGCATTCTTCCACCACGGTTTGTCTTATCTTGGGAATCGTCCTTTAACTAACCTACCAACCGTGACTATTGCACTTAGTCCCATGGGCTGAGTAAGGCGCGCCTTGGGAGAGATTTATGGTCGTACGCCGATTAAATAAATCACTCCGTGTACTTTGAAATGTGGCAATATTAACATGTTATTGCGTTTGCAAAATCCTTTAAATATATCATTAGGTGCATTAAAACTTAAACTATCAGCTTAATCGTGCTTTGGGATTAGTGTTTGTGCTATTTGCTTTATATGTGATTTGTTAAAACAAGTTAACTACCTCGGTGGCGCAGTTGTAATGCGTACGCGTTACGGTTGAGGTCAACGCTGAGGTCACGGGTTCGATCCCCGGGTCGGGTAAAGTGGTATTGGGGTTTTCTATTACGATATGCTCAGTATCAGCCCGGAGTCTGGAATTTGTGCCGGGTATGGCGAAAGGCTCGCCTCCTATCACGTCGTGGGACGGAGATACGCTCGGCGAAATGTGGGTGTACTGGTTACACCTCTGCCTACCCCTTCGGGGATTACAGGCTTGAGTGCGTATGTATGTTGTTTAAACAAGAGTCCAGAACATTCGAAAGAATTTAACTGTTCGCAATATAATTAAAGATTTTCCTTATTTCTGCTTAAAAAGTTTCTAACAAAAATCCTTTCATCAAGCTTCCACGAACTAAACTTATCCCATCATGAAAGCGAGAGTTCTAATCAATGTTAGTACACAACTCTAGTTAAGATCGCGTGATAGCATTGTTCTACTCACTTACCGTGGCATGATGGGCTTCATAATTATTAATTAACACTTTATTGAGCCGCAAGGTTACATCAAGGTAGCGGTTTCGCTTCGCCGATTGCATGGGAAAATGAAAATCATTGTTCCGAGGATTGATTTCCATTGCTATATTGAAAAAGAATTTAACAGAATAGTAGAATTAGCAATTGATAACATATGGAAGAATATATACAAACAAAGCATAAAATAAATTAACGGCTACAATGTAAACTTAGTTCAGTAAGTACAGAGAAGAGATGCATTTCATATCGGTGGAAAAAGGTCAGACTGCATAAGTCTTTGTGTATGGTTTACGAATAAACAGAATTAATGTAGACGTTGCTTTTAAAGTTGTAATCAATTTTATAAGTGGTGAAATAGACGGTTAGCGATTGTGTATAATTGATGTAAAATCCCAGATATAATTGATGTAGAATCACAGTGAATTAAGAAAAAATGGCACCAGGTTTTTTGGAAATAATAGACATAAAATACAATAAGAAAGACGAAGAAGGGATAAAATAATATCCTTTATAAATTTTGATCGCTAAAAATCGTCTAAGATTAACTCAAAAAAATATTATCCCTAAATACTCGTCCTTAAGTAAAACTGCAAAAAGATTGATTAAAGAAACACCTATATTTATAACATAGGTCGGCAAACGAGCAAATGAGTTACCTGATAGTAAGTGATCTTCAGCGCCAATGAATGCCGACAATACCAGAAGAATCATGAACGCGTTGCCGACCTTAAAGAAAAGGGATAATTAAGGATTTAGAATGGGGAGGGGAATTTGGTCCTTCGGAAATCTCACTCACCGTATGAAACGCAGCAGGAAGTCGCTCCTTTACGTCAGTTTTCTGTTAGGTTGAGGTAACAACGTTTGAGAAAGCCCATTCATGTTGTAGATAAAACTGTCTTTACTGCGGTTCTACAACTCAAAAAAACTTTTACTCTGCCAAAATTCTTCATATACCTGTTAACCTACATACAATAACGCTAATTCCATACGACCTACTGCTCAACGTAATCGCACATCAATGCGCATCGGTTACATAATGCACATATGTAAATCTGCGCAATGCATTATGATTTAATGGCTTGTGTGCTAAATGCTTCACAATGCCGTCAGGGAAAAGCAATTCACTGCGGTAATAAAACTGAATCGTTTACTTTTTTTTAGAGGTCAGCACGCTTTAATGATGAAACAATTACCGATGGTTTGATGGTTTACTTTTTCTACATGTGGTAGCAATTTGTTTGTTCTTCGAAACTATAATAGTTTGAAATAATAACTCGTAACGTTTCGCACTTGTCCAAATCCAGATAATAATATAATACTAGCCATGTATTATATACGTCCCACTACTGGGCACGGGCCTCCTCTACTGAACGAGAGGGGTCAGGCCTTAGTCCAGAAGAATTAAGAAATTGCATGGCAGAATTTTAGAAAGATAATGGAAATTGTGTAGTTTTTAGGGCCTCCTGGAATCTCACTGAACCCATAGGAGGTACTTCACGCCAGTTTGAGACAGTGATAGGATTTGAGCTATTGCTGCATCATGCTGTAGACAAAACTGCAACTTAGTTGTGTTCATTATTCAACTCAGTGCAATCCAAAAAGCACGACGTTGAATTTGATTATATTTTGTCGTATCATTCATACGCCATAGCGAATAGCCTTAGCCCTATTTTATACATGTCCCAATGCTGGGCACGGGTCCTCTACTGAATGAGAAGAGTTAGGCCTTAGTCCACCACGCTGACCTCATGCGGGTTAGTAACATAGCTTGGATATGCTTATGGAGAACTTCTAAGGTACGCAGGTTTCCGCACGATGTTTCCTTCACCGTTAAAGGAACCGTTAATTAACAATTAAAACACATGTTACTTAGAAAAGTCAGATGTGCATGCTCTTGGGGCTGGTGTTGAACTTTCATTTCGACGATGCGTACGACTGAGCCCGCTGCTTCAAAAAAAACGCGACTCATACAAGCTCGTTATAATGATGTATATTAAAGCAGATGCAAGTCTTTTACTATAAGTTCAAATATAGTTCCATTTATTCCAAACATTTCCGGTTTTGGTCTCCAGTTTTTATGTTTGAAGTTGAACAACGGTTCTGGGTTCCATTTAATTATTCAAGATGTTTATGAATCACTTTCGGTCGTCAACCGTTGGAGACACTTTTGTTTGATTTGATTTTTGTAAAGGCGACAGACCGTTGCTGCAGCGAATATTATTAGCTTATGTTTTACTTTGTTTTTGTCTGTCGCTGGTTTGTGTCATTGCGTTAGTTTTATTGTAGTGAATGATTGAGTTTTCATCTTTAATTTCATCAGATACTTCTTCCTTTTCAGTTTTATTTTCATATCTTTTCTTCTATCCTAGATATAATTAATTTACATATGAAAAAATAATTGTGGCTTTTGTTGTTCTGGGTTGGTTATATTTATATGATAGTCAAAATAGAGGTTATTACTTATTTTGACTATATACAAGTAGTAGAGTAACGTTGTAGACAGTTTTGTCTACAATATGAATGGGCCGGCTCGACCGGGTTGTCACCAATATCTCACAGAAAACTGACGTGAAGTTGTTGCATTTTGTACGGTGAATGAGATATCCGGATGCCTCAATTTCCCCTACCCATCCCAATCCCTCAATTATTCCTTTTCTTTAAGGTCGGCAACGCGTCTATTTTGTTGTTGTAGAAGGTCATGGACATCAGAGTTCATTTACTATCAGGTGACCCACTTGCTCGTTTGCTGACCTCTACTATAAACAAAATTTTTATTTTTGGTGACATATACATACACATATACGAGTACTACACAAATAACTATATGACTTATTTAAAGAAAATTATCGTATTTCTACTAAATAGCCGTCTGAGGTTTTAGGTATTTATCACACTAATATTATAAAGAGGAAAGATTTGTATTTTTGTATGTAACGAATAAACTTAAAAACTACTGCACCGATTTCAAAAATTCTTTTGCCGTTACATAGCTACATTATCACGCGGGCGGAGCCGCGTGCAAAGGCTAGTTTATGGATAAAGTTGAAACCGTAAGTCATTTTACGAATGATTTAACGTTTACTAATTTACAATGAAAATTCTTCATTGCTTTTAATAGCTTTTACGTACGTATTGTAGACCGGTTCGATACGAAATTGAGTAAGCAACAAAGATCATTCATGTTTCTCGTAACCTATTTCGAAGCGTGCCGTAATGATCGTTGCGTAGTTTACAGCTAGAAATCGTAGGTATATTCCGGTGTAAGCGCTCTAAGCGCTTGTCGTTCATTCGAAAAGTGGCAAGTGAGATCAAAGGTTTTATCTACATATTTTTTAATTTAGTTTCTTATATGTGGATTCCTCAATTTTTCAACACATTTTTTTTGTTCATTCCACGATTGTGTTTAATATCTAGCGGATATTGTAGGTGACAATTATTATAGATGGAGTGTTTTATGCGTTTGACAGTGAGGTATTTTGTTAAGCCAACCGTTCATAAAAATCCAATGAATATGATATTTTTTTATAACATAAACAATGACACCTGCCGTGGCGCAGCGGGCGACTAGCTGGCTGCAAAGCGTGAGGCCGTGGGTTCGATTCCCGAACTGAGACAAATGATTGTGTGATCCATACCAAAATTGTTTCGGGTCTGGGTGTTGGGAGACCGCAAGTCCCCTGTAGTTCCTGATACCCCCACGATACAGGTTTACCTAGTGTGGGATCAGGACTACTCGTATGTGTGTGACTGTTGGGCGTATTTATAAAAAAATAAAATAAAAAAAATACATTCTTATATAATAATCAGTAATACAATATTTGGAACCATTATAATTTTTATGTATCTTGGATATCATATAAAATTATTGAAATATATTATTTACTATTCCGCATTTATATTAAATAAGTTACAGTGTGCAAACGGCATCAAAGGGTCATGTGTATAAATCATCGCTCCCGTCGTCCACAATAGAATACCCCGGGGTCTGCTTTATGATAGTGAAATAAACTAAACAATTCAAAGCTTCCCTATTTTTATTGAGCATCTGTACAAATACGTATTTTTATTTATTTAATAAAAACATAATGAATTTTAAATCATATTTGAGGTTAGTTTGTTATTGAAACTAGAACGAGCGGTGCGAACGGCTGCATGTTTTTTTTTCTATGAAGCATTAGTTTTCTAAAAGTGACCTCTATCTACTGAGCTAAAACCTCTCTTGATGTCGCTGAAGGTGTATAGACATCTATGTATGTGGTATGGCAAATAAGCGAGTAGGTTACCTGATTTTGTTTTGTTTTATTAGCCTACGAAGTCAGACGAGCAGACGGCCCACCTGATGGTTAGTGGTAACCGTCGCCCATAGACATTAGCAATGCCAGGGGCATGTCCTAGCCGCTGCCTACCGTGAAAATATCTTTTTAAACCTTGTTTGAAGAAGGACATGTCATAACGCTGAGCAAATACCACAGAGGGAAGTTCATTCCAGAGTCGGAAAGTGCGTGGGAGAAATGACATCTTGAAACACACTGTATTGTGAACTACATCAACCATAAACACTCAAAATACCGGAGCATTCGTGGAATTCCTTTAAGGAAAAGAATGAGGATTGAATAGGGGCGGGTTTGGGTCTTCTAAATACTCACTCACCGTATGAAAATCAACAGCAAGCTGTCAGAGACAGGGGTACAACCTGGTCAAACTGCTCTATTCATGCTGTAGACAAAATTGTCTACAACGTCGCTTTACCACTTATATCTGCATCATAATAATACAACGTTTAACAAAACTAAAAAACGGACTTTAAGCAATAACCTGTAAAATCCAATATAATAATGCAACGCGTGTAATGTTGTCCGTTGAGTTTTTTTTCTCCGTACTCAGTCATCAGATCTAAACCAAATTTATATGGGACCACATCACAGCTAAACTCTATCGAGTAAACATTTTTTCAACAAAATCGGTCTACAAATGGCGGAGAAATCGATGTACAATGTACTGTATACATAAAAAAATCTAAAAAAAGGCGCCGAATTGAGAACCTCCTCCTTTTATGAAGTCTAATAAAAATCTAATAAAAGTAAGCAATGTTGTATCCCAACCAGTAGCCACAATTATTTATAATGAAACGATAAATCAGCACGTAAAACCAATTGTAAATCTCTGGGCCGTTTGGAGCGGGATCAGACAAGGATCTTCTGCTTATGGAATATGCAAATGCATTTATAATTTAGGCCCGGCCGTTGTGTTGCTTGGTAATTCGATTAAAGCACGCTTCCTAATATCCTAGGGCGACGTAGGCTATGTTTAATATCCAGGTTAGGCAGGATTAACTGGAAGAGAGAGATATTTCGTAATACCAGTAAATTATATGAATGATTTCTTATGTTTGCGTGAATATTACAAAATGAAATAAAACTAATTTATACGGATTTTATCGCGGTTTCATTTTATTTTAGTCCCGACGTTTCGAAAGCTTTCAGCCTTCGTGGTCAGTATCTCCCGTGAGAGATAAACCGCGATAAAATCCGTATAAACTAGTTTTATTTCAAATTATATGAATTTATATGTCATTGTAATGTTGTCACATATACGCACTCACGCCTGTAATCCCCGAAGGGGTAGGCAGAGGTGTAACCAGTACACCCACATTTCTCTGAGCTTATCTTCGTCCCATAATGTGATAGTGGGCGAGCCTATCGCCATAATAAGGGTAAAATGCTTCAACTTAAGTGAGCTGATCACCCGTCTGTATGTATCGACTTTTAAATTTGACCACATCTTTCTGTAACACGTTGTATAAGACAAACCAGTGGATAATAATTTCTTACCAGAAACATTACATACGCACTCACGCTTGTAATCCCCGAAGGGGTAAGCAGAGGTGTAACCAGTACACCCACATTTCGCCGAGCGTATTTCCGTCCCACGACGTGATAGGAGGCGAGCCTATCGCCATACCGGGCACAAATTCCAGACTCCGGGCTGATACTGAGCATATCGTAATAGAAAACCCCAATACCACTTTACCCGACCCGGGGATCGAACCCGAGACCTCAGCGTTGACCTCAATCGTAACGCGTACGCATTATAACTGCGCCACCGAGGCAGTTAGGCACCAGAAACATTGTGATGTCATTTTTCTTAAAATGGGATTGCACTCAACGCGAGCTTATTTTTAAGCCACTAAAGAGATGTTTTGCCTTTTGTTCCGGCCCGCCATTTTCTATTTTAGTCTTAAACACAGGCCGCGGGCGCCGTCCTGGCGTTAATCTAAAGCTAAGTTGGCTCGAGTGCCGATCCAACAATTACTTCGAACCCCGATTGTTGAGTGCTCCCATCGGGTGTGTTGTGATATTATTCAACATGATAACTTTTAGCAATAATCGTGAACTTCGAATTTGTTAATTATTTATTAATAATTCTTTATTGTACAACATTGGAGTACAAGTATATGAAAAATAATACAATAAAATATAAAGTACAATAGTTACTTACGTATGGTTCGTGTAGTTTTTTCTACGGTAGAAGAATAAGTGGGACACTTGTTCTTAAATGATTGTCATCGTTCATAAAGATGCAGGAAAACAAATGAATTATAGGGAGGATTAGGTCTCTCAAAATATCATTCACAGTATAAAACTCAACAATAAACTGCTACTTCACGTCGGTTTTGTGTGGTAAAAATCCGGTCGAGCCGGTCTATATATGATGTAAACAAAACTGACGACAGCGTAGCTATACCATCTACAAAATACATTTAGTCTTAAACAACACAAAAATAATTGTTAATCTATGTAGAAAGAATGCGAGAAAAGAATCGTATGAAGATCAAACAAAAAATCTGAAATTATAACTGATAGAAAGTAACTAGGTAGTGATAAAACATACAGTGCCGAAGATACGTGCCCGAAAAACCTATAGACAAGAAGATGATGATAACATTTCTACCACTCATTTCTCTTCTCACTTTTTTCTTTCTTCTCATACGGCTTTGCAATACCTGATGATACTGCATGATTTCTACACCCATCTGATTTAATTGAAATGCAATTTTTAAAGATAATTATTAATAGAGGAATAAGTTTATTCTGGGTTGCCTTTCAAAATATGGTCGAAAATACTTTTATTTAAAATTACCACGACTTGGCCACTTTTACATAGGTAACCTTATCCCATCGCGTAGTCTAATTACATTTAATTTGATATAGCCATATAAATCCATAATGTACCTGGAAGCAATAGTTTACACCTGCCAAGAGGTTGCGGTCAAGTGAGAAATGGCAACCCAAATGTTATTAGATCTTTATATATTTTAAATATATACCTCTCTTTGATTATACTTTATCTTAAAAACTAGTAGAACGTAAATGTGTATAAAATATTGATTAAAAGTACTTACGTACTTGCAGCCATATTTTGATAGGCAACTCTCCATAACGTAGTGCCCAATTAGTAGTTGATAATAATAATAACAAAATATATATGTCAATTAAAAGCAAATGGATATGAAAATCACGCAGTGGGATACTATACTGTATGATATTATGCTTTTTAATAAGTATATGGAAAAGCGTCTGAAATACCACTAATATTTTTTTATGTGCCATTCATTCCTTATCTTCTACATGTTCCGCGCTATTTAGGTCTGTCGTCGCGTCCTAACCCTATTACGAGCAAACTGAAATTACCAAATAACGCAATATTTGAGTCGAATTTCGACATAAATTTTCGATATTTCAGCTTCGACATATCCAAAATAGAAAAGTTATTATAGATAAATACGGAGCTCATTTCTAAACGGACGAAAATTGGCTATATTTCATTGTAACACCGATATATTGTGATAAAATTTAGGCAACACGATCCACGTTATTGCCTCACGTGGCATAAATCAGCGGAATCTGGCAAAATTTACGTTTATTGAAGTAAATGCTGTAGACACTGTTACGTGAGTGAACTCGTTAATAGAACGTTTGTTTGATATGATTTATTATTTGATTACCTATATTTATCATTTAAGGGGGCAAAATGATTCAGTTGTCAACCAAAAGTACGTCTTTATGCTAAGGTTGGGATTGAGGAAAAAAATTGCCATAAAGAACTATAGTACGTACTCGCAACTTATGATACATCAACCAATTGTTGCCAAAATCGAGAGGAGAAACTGTTTTTGTCTCGGGACAAGATGCTGATAATTTTAGGTGTTCAAATTCAAATGAATATCGTTTAAACTTTAAAATACATTTATATGAATAATTTAAATGAGAGTTTTCTGTTTTATTGTTGCCTCTGTGATAAACTCGTTCTGTGTAAATATGGCTTTATTCTGCAAATTGGATTACTTAATATCACTTTTACATTACTATTTAAGTTAAATGGTTCCACTGATAAACCAATTTAGTAAATTATTTTTCAAGGAGTCCTTGAGAGCATTATCTACCTATGATGATGTCCGTTGGAGTTCTAAGTAAATAAAACTCGAGACAGGCCAAGGTAGTAGATAGTTTGTTTTAAATATTTGCTTTAGATATGTGAATCGGATCGAAGGCCATCGGAACACTGATGCTTTCTTTATTTGGCTTTCGCAAATATTGAGGAAAAGTTGATAACGTCCAATGTGAAAATATTTAGTCGTCAAGGTTAGTAAATGTTTCATCTGAAAATTAAATATACTATGTCTATAATTGAAGAAGTTTACTCAGAACTAGGTAATTGTTGTTAGATCCTCGTAATAATGTAATTAACATTTTGTACATTCAGTAAAAATGTATATTACTTAACTTTATTTGAATACGTTGCCCAGATGTTATTTTATTTCTGGTTTCTGAGTAAGATAATAGTAAAAAAACTATATACATACATATACATACGCACTCACGCCTGTAATCCCCGAAGGGGTAGGCAGAGGTGTAACCAGTTCACCCACATTTCGCCGAGCGTATCTCCGTCTTTTAATGTGACAGGAGGCGAGCCTATCGCCATACCGGGCACAAATTCCAGACTTCGGGCTGAGCATTTCGTAATAGAAAAACCCAATACCACTTTATCCGACCCGGGGATCGAACCCGAGACCTCAGCGTTAGCTTATCGTAACGCGTACGCATTACAACTGCGCAAAAGAGGCAGTCTGTTATCAAATCTGTATAAAAACCTATATATTTTTACTATAATAAACGCCAACAACACTAAATGAATCATGGACGCGTTGCAGACCTGGAGAAGAAGTAGCAAAAGTTAAATTAAATGACATCTGCATAAATTTACTTGTTTGAATACTTTACTTGAATACAACCTGTATTTTGCATCTTCGTGAGATTATTAATAATGTGACTTAATTAAGTAACGATACCATTGTCTTCTGTTTTCACGCTTTGTAAACAAGATTTATATAGATTCAAAATTTGACGTTGATTACAGAATGCTGTAACAGTACATGCTGTAGTACAATAGAATTTGCACGTACTGGGGTATTTTTAAGTTTTAAATTTCATTGTAAAATAAAATATTATACATGCCTTACCAACTATTTTATGTGGTATTTATACATACTTCTGATAGTAATATTATGTTGAATAATGAAGTTGTAAGACCTAACCCCCCATTCAGTAAAGGCCCGTGCCCAGCAATGGGACATATAAAATACAGGGCTAATATAACAATAAAGTTGTAAGAACTAATCCTTAAAGAACCTTCGACTTTTCAGGTAAAAATTACTTGGTTTAACTTTAATTTATAAACAGAACGAGGATTATAGTCCAAGGGATTACTAGAAGACATTAATTATAATAATTAAATACTTTCTATAGATTTATTAGTATTAAAATAGTTTATAACTCTCATATGAATCTTGCAAAAATACGGCTTCACTTACTTAAACATGCAAAATCACACGTAACACTCATACACGCAACATAAAATTAATGAACGTTCAAAATCAGCTTTATGTCATAAAAGTTAATGTCTGAAGTATAAATTTCTAAATCGAGATACGACGTTCTGCACCACGCAAAAAATTAGACGTATTAAGTGTCAACTAAAGATCATGAATCATTTTTTATGAATTGATGAAGGAACGAGCTGCACAGACTTTTATAGCCCCGCCCCCTTGCACAGAGTTTTGGTAGGGTAATTTTTTTGCTCGAGTTACGTTTCTTGTCATCTTATTTCGACGACTTTCATATTCGGTTATGGAAAATTCAAAATACAATAGAAACCGCGTCACGTTTCGATAATGCACCAAGTGATGTAATATTGACATATATTTATCGCTACCAAACGATAAGTATCGATACGTCTCCAAGGACATTTGATAACTGCTTCGCCCATTTCGATAGTGTTGTTTGGTTTGTGACTCGTGTGCAACAAAACTTGTATTTTTTCTTATATTTCTTGCTAAATATAAAATGATCCAAATAATTTGAAACAATTGTGTTAATTCTATTGTATATAGTATAGTGAACATTTTTAGATAAATCAGAAAGTTGTTTGTGAGTGTGGTTTGTGGAGTGTTAATTCGACAAAATGCCCAATATCTTGGATAAAATACGTAAGCCCAAAAACAAAAATAAGGTAAGCGAAAGGGACGCGTGTAATCGTGTTGAGTAAAATCGCAGTCCCAAGCGTTGTGGAAATATGTTTGTGTACAAAACTTAATGTTAGGACATGTTTCACGTGATTTTATTACGACGGTGTACATTCTTTCAGTTAATGGTGCGTTTTAAAAGAGGCAATGATTAATTGTCTGACTGACTCGGTGGCGCAGTTGTAATGCGTACGCGTTACGATTGAGGCTGACGGTGAGGCCTCGGGTTCGATCCCCGGGTCGGGTACAAGTGGTATTGGGTATTTCGATTACGAAATGCTGAGTATCAAGCCCGGAGTCTGGAATTTGTGCCCGGTATGGCGATAGGCTCGCCCCCTATTACATCGTGGGACAGAGATACGCTCGGCGAAATGTTGGTGTATTAGTTACACCTCTGCCTACCCCCTTCGGGGATTACAGGCGTGAGTGCGTATATGTACAATGATTAATTTAGGAATGCCTTCGATATTTCATGAATTCATGAGTTTATTTCGGCATTTCTTCTCATGGCTAGCCACGAAATGCCGTAGTAAATGTAATATAGCATAAAAATAATTGACATGTAAAAGTGATATTTATGATCCAATTTACAGAACAAATGATTTGAATTTGAATTGAATTTGATATAGTCTTTCTATATTCTCTTCGATATATGAAATTAAATAATTAGATATATTATACATATTAATATATATATATATATATATATAATATTATATTATTATTATTATTATATATATTATTGTCTATTTCTGCCGCCAAGCAACAGTGTGTACACACTGTTGTGTTACGGTTTGAAGGACATTGAAGCCAGTGAAATGACTGGGCAGGGACTTACCATCTTATGTCATGCAGTGCTTTTTAATTCAAAGATCTGTGTGGTGTTGTTTCTGTTTATGGGCAGGCGTGGCGCATACCATCAGACGAGCGACCGGCTCGTTTCCTCACTCAAGCTAATAAAATAAATACATATTACAACGTACATAATACAATTGGGTATAGGATTGGTTATTCACCTTACTCTTACGGCCTCTTACGGCTTATTAATGTTGAATGAAAGTACATATATCTATTTTTAACCGACAATAAACCGGAGGAGGTACTCAATTCAAATATACAATATGTAACAAAAACCCTATTGGGTGTTTTAACTGTATGTGATATCAAAATCGATATTGAAACGTAATGAAATAACTCGCATACGAAAATTAGACTATAAAAATAATCATATTTATTTTTTGACATTTAATTATTTTATTGTTTGTAATAGGTATTCCTATTTTGAAATTGAAGAAATATTCCACCTTGTAATACGACAAATAATTGTTATTTTTTTTACTTTTCAGTGTTATTTTTTAAGTTGGATCTTAAGTTTTGTTAAACTTATTTTGTTTGTAAAAATGTTTTACCATAATGCACATAAATTATATAATCTTACATAAGCAAGATGGAAAATATAACGTTATCAAATACTTTGAAGATTTATAATCTATCAGTGAATTTACAATTAAAGTATATATCCTTATTAAATATTTATGATTTGCAGAAGTATAGAGATGTTATAATTATTATAATTTATGTTATGTTTTTAACACCAATATTCGTGACTGTTTTGTTTCGCGTGACTGGTGTCCTTGTAGTAGTAGCATTCAACGGAAACGCTCTTCATTTACGAACACATCCATGTACTGACGTACGAACAAATACATTTTACTACTATTTTTTAAACGACTTTGGACAATTTGAGTATTAACTAACACTTTAAAATAGATTTTAATGTAGTTGGAAAATTGACAATTGTTTTTAATATAACAGATCCAGTTATTTGAAAAAGAGCGATTGGTTTTAAAACATTTCCTCAATACTCCGTATCTGGCAGTGCAGAAATATAAACAATATAAGCATATTATTTCTAGTAAATAATGAATTGGAAATCTCCGAAACTGTTTAAATAAATAAATACATCTAACAATTACACACATAGTCCTGACTACACATTAGATTAACCTGTATCGTGGGTATAACGGTTCCACAACACCCAGACCTGAATCGTGGATCACGCAAACATTTCTCTCGGTACGGGAATCAAACCCACGGCCTCTCGCTTCGCAGCCGGCTACTCACCCAATAAACTACGGAGTTCGTTCTGATACAGAAGTAAATCTTAATACAGATTTCTATACTTGTAAATAAATGTTTGCAATTTCGAAAATTAACCACAATTGTCCGACATAGGATTCGAACCCAGGTCCTCATAGTTTCGAAGCCGTACACTGCCACTAGACAAATAAAGCGATTACAAATGAATTACCTTCTGCATGCATTCGTGTAAATCCATCGGGCAAGCGCGGCGGGCGGATGCGTTCCTATGTGTGTGGCTATAATTAACGCGTCACAGTAAAAACCGCGCTAACGTTAACAGTTTACGTTCAACCTCTCTACTTAGCGGCAGGAAATGAAACGAAACTCCTTATGATTTTCTCGGATAACTCTATTTCAGTATCATTCGATGCTAATTGGTCAAAGAAGACTTTGATTCGAGGTATCATTTGCAGTGAACTAAGATGTTACTCATAATCGGTGATGCTCGACGGGAGAATGTTTTTTATTATCTCAATTGTAAAGTCTTTGGTAAAAGGAGAATTAGTGTCAAATACGTAGAGGGTTATGTTTTATTATTATTAAACACCGCCGAATTCGATGTTTTAACTTTAGTGACAGTGGATCTATAAGTTAGTGAACCGTATTTTTGAGCTAAGAATATTCTAAATCTTCATGTATTGCATTTTGTTTTTTGCACAGTGGGCGAGTAGCCAGCTGTGAAGCGAGAGGCTCGATTCCCGCACCGACACAAAAATGTTAAGTGTGACATATTTGTTTCGGGTCTGTGTGTTTTCTCCTAGAGGGGTCGACGTCAGGCAGGCGACCGGTCGTAAAAACTACAAGCCAAATCTTTCTGTGGCATGTGTTACAAAGCATGTTGCGCCGACCCCACCCCGAGTGGGATAAGGACAGGTGGAAATAAGCAAGGGTAATGGGCACAGTAGTTATAGACTGTGGTTACTAGCGAGTTCTAATGCTACTATTAAAATTGAAAGTTATTTTTAATTCGAATCGAATAGGAGGTAGGAAAATTAAACTGAACATTTCGACTGGATTTTAATAGCGCCGGATACTTTGGTATGCAGTAGTTATCCTTGGTTAAATTACCATGTTTACGTAATTTAATATGTAACACTGTTTTTAGATCGGCGATTTGCGTAGTACATTCACACGTTGTAAATAGATCGACTGAGAACTAAAAAAGATAATCATAATCGTGACCAAGTCCGATTTTTTTGTATAATCGCGACGACGAGCAAAAAACTATGAGATCCAAAGTTCAGAACACGTTCATGGCCAAAGACCGTAAAATTGCTGATGCAGAATCGGTAATAATCATGCAAGGTGCATTGTTATTTAAAAATGCTCTATTGCATAAAATAAAAAGACAATATCGATTGTCAATGTTTACAAAACGATTTTTTTATAGTATAGGCCGGCAAACGAGCAATTGGGTCACCTGATGGTAAGTGATGTCCAACGCCCATGTACGCCCACAATACAAAAGAATTATGGGCGCGTTGCCGACCTAAGGAAAGGGATAATAAGGGATTGGGAACGTGAGGGAGATTTGGGCCTCCGGATATCACACTCACCGTGCGAAACGCAGCAGCAAGCTGCTACTTTACGTTGGTTTTCTGTGAGACAGTGGTAACGACCCGTACGAGCCGGTCCATTCATGCTGTAGACAAAATTGTCTACAAAATGCTTTACGATGAACGTTTAAGTTGGTTCACTGTTTTTCTTTATCCATGGGAAAGCCAAAGGCCTTTGCAACAAAGAATTTTATGATCTGTGCCACTTAAATTCTCCTTGTTACCGACGAAAATTTCACTTTGATACTCGCTATTCGTAAAATACCATTATAACTGAAGAGGCGCGGTGATTTCGTAATTTCCAATGTAGGTGGAGTAGATAAAACATGTAGAGGTTACAATAGCAAAAGCTAAAATAACAATTAAGTGTTTGGGACACCTATTGATGAAATACATTGACATTATATTCGGACTGCACTGTATAATATTGCCTCGATGGCGCAGTTGTAATGCGTATGCGTTGCGACTGCTGTGTTGAATTCTCGGGTTCGATCCCCGGGTCGGGTAAAGAGATATAGGGTTTTTCTTTTACGAAATGCTCAGTATCAGCCCGGAGTCTGAAATTTTGCCCGGTATGGCATAAGGCTCTCAAAAAAATCATGGTACTCTCGGTGAAATGTGGACCTCTGCCTACCCCTTCGGGGATAACGGTCGTGAGTGCGTATGTATTTATGTATTGATAAATAAACTTCACAGTCCATGAACACTCGCAATACAGAAAACAACGGGAATTTCTGCATTTCTTTTTAAACATCTCAGTCACCGTTCGGAAAACCAAGTTACCACTTCAAGCTGGTTTCTATAAGACAATGACACCATTCCGATTCTCGGTTTGGAGGACTCATTCATCCTGTAGACAAAACTGTAGCTCTAGCACTTAATATAGAAGTTGGTGTACAATACAGTGTATATACGGACATCATACATGTTTTGAAATAGATAAAATCAAATCTATTGTTTAGAGACAATGGGAAGATGCGTTGCGAATATTTTACAGGCTGCCTTGCAAATGTTTATTGAAAGGAGAGTAAAATCTGGTATTTATTGTTGCTCTGGGTTAATTGAGATAATTGATAAAGTATGTATTTTGTTACATCTATTCTTTAATTTACTTAATTTCTACCAATTTTATTATTCTACAGAAAAGTAGCGATAGCCCAGCGGGTAGTGGTACGGACTGTCAAGACTAAAGTCGCAGGTTCGAAATCAGCCACAAGAGCATGTACACCGCATGACTTTTCTAAGTTACCTGCAGTGTATTGTTAAGTATCGCTTGCTTTAGCGGTGTAGGAAACATCGTGAGGAAACCTGCATACCTGGGAAGTTTTCTATAAGAATTTCGAAGGTATGTGAAGTCTGTCAACCCGCATTAGGCCAGCGTGGTGGACTAAGTCCTAACCCCTGTCATTCAGTAGAGGAGGCCCGTGCCCAGCAGTGGGACGTATATAATACAGGGCTAGTATTGTTGTTGTTAATTATTCTAGGAGTAAATGTGGGCCTTATTAATTAACATACAGTTTTAGGTAGACATACGTGTATTTCACCCGCTATAATTGATAGTATCCAGTAACTTTAGGCCGACGCTGAGGTCTGGAGTTCGATCCCCGGGTCGGGTAAAAGTGATATTGGGTTCTTCTATTACGAAAAGCTCAGTATCAGCCCGGAGTCGGGAATGGCACCCGGTATAGCGATAGGCTCGCCCCCTATCACATCATGGGACGGAGATACGCTCATCGAAATGTCGGTGTACTGGTTACACCTCTGCCTCCCCCTTCGAGGATTAAAAGCGTGAGTGTATATGTATGCATGTATGCAATTACAGCAATACAAGCACTTGTCAGGATAAAAGAAAGTCAAAACAATCCCTGAATCACTTCAGAATTTCAAATAAGATTACCTCTTCATTCACCGTATTAGACAAACATACTGCTTGAATAGTAACGCTCATATTTTAGTATTGAAATTGAGTAAAATTACAATGTCGATTAAGGCCATTCCAATATTTAACGTCAATATTTGAAACGGTCGCCATCAAGAGTAGCTTAGGTAAGGGATAAGGCAAACACTTGGTGCCTCCACTGTATTTTGTTATCCCGGAGTGTGCCTTAGGGAACGAGGGCGACAATGGCTATAGTAATTCTTGAAGCAATTTAAGTTTGGTTTAACTTAGCCTTTAACAAGATGTACTTGAAGAAAGTATGCATTTATTTTGATTGGTTCGATTCATTCTATTATAACATATGGAAATAGAAATATTATGATAAATGAAACGAGTTAAGGCATTGAAGGAAAAACTAACTGTTTAGTTGATAGTTGGTATAAAGCTGAAAATAAGTAATTTTTTTGTAGAAGAGACCGCAGACGATCAAGTGTGCCAATTGCTGGTAAGTGATCACCACCGCCCATGAATATCCATAGTGGTTACTTGAAAAATATAGACACGTTTTCGACCTTAAAATAAAAGGATAATTAAGGTATTTGGAAGGGAAGGTTTTAGGTCTCCGGATATCTCACTAAGCGTACGAAACGTAATAGCAAACTGCTACTTCATATCGGTGTTCTGTGAGACATTGGTAACAACTCAATCGAGCCGGCCCGTTTATGCTGTAGACATAACATGTGGCTCTACCACTTAAAAAACTTTTTTGAGAAAATAACGTTTGCATCATTAAATAGGTAACTAAAACATGAATTTAATTTTTCTATGTCGTATCCGTGAGGAGGATTCTTGCATGACTTCTTCTGTAGTTCCGAAGATGTGTTATAATAATAAATGGTTTGAAAGATCTAATGACTAGTTTGTTAATAACAAGCCCCTAAGAAGAATTACAGCTATCTTTCTTTAAGCCTGACATTATACCGGCTTGATGCCAGGGTCCGCCTTCTCGTACCATAGTTTTGACGTCATTTGGTATTACTCGTATATGGACCGACCCACTATGTGAACTACACAACTCGCAACGGGAACCAAGTTTCGCCATTACCTCGTCCGTTAATCAACAGAGTATACCACATACAGGTGAGCTTGGCTTTGTGCCTAAGATATTGGTGGCCCACTTACCTAGCTTTACACTACTTAAATATTACTTATCCGTCATAACTTCGAAGTTTAAACATAATTGTTAATAAACTGAGTACCTTCTCACTTCACTAGAAGTTCATTTGAATGTTTTATGAACTCATTAAATTACTGTATGTTATTAAAATATGATGCTCAACTCAGTTAACTATATTACTGGTACAAGGTTATTTAGTTCAACCCACAGACGTATGACCTCATCATTTATTTATGACCAGTACTTGCTATTGTTTTTAACCTCCTTTGTTGAACATGTGTTCGCTTTCAAGGCTTATTTTTTTACCGAATCGATTATTGAAATAGCTCTGAGTAGAATTGACTTTTCATTCTGAAGTTGGAAATTATGACTAGTCAATAGGGCGCTAAAGTAGTTATTTACCATTTATGTATCGATACTTAAAATATGATAATACCGCATCAAAAAAGCAGTGATAGCTCAGCAGGGAGTGGTATGGACTGTCGAGACGAAAGTCGCAGGTTCGAAACCAGCCCCAAGTGCATACACCTCTGACTTTTCGAAGTTATGTGTGTATTAATAGTTAATTATCACTTGCTTTAACGGTGAAGGAAACATCGTGAGGAAACCGCATACCTGAGAAGTTCTTCATCAGAATTTCGAAGGTATGTGAAGTCTGCCAACCCGCATTAGGCCAGCGTGGTGGACTAAGGCCTTACCCCTCTCATTCAGTAGAGGAGGCCCGTGCCCAGCAGTGGGACGTATATAATACAGGGCTGGTATTATAATACCGCATCAACTATCAACATAGCAAAGATTTTCCTGATTTTCGCCAGATCTAGACAGAAATACAAAAATAGGTAATATGACTTTACGAGTAATCAAGAATGATGGTTAGAAACCAAACCAAATAACACCTTAATATGGGCAAATCACTCGCTCTTTATGAGAAAAATATCCAAGATGTAATTAATTACAACTCTATATGGTGCTGGGATCGCCACCCATCACGTTTACTAAAGTGGGTCGATACGACTCCACCGTTTGATTTAATGGGCAATCGAGATTCTATTTCAATAAAATAAATATTGTGATACCGTTAATGGGACGCGTCTGAATATTTTATATTATTATCAAATATGTGTGATGGAATATAAACAAAAACATATAAACAGGTGCGTCAAAACCCAAATTCCCTAGTTCGTGAGTATGAGGATATTATGGGCAATATCTAGATTTGAAAGGTCAAATTTAAAAGGCCTAATCTTACAAAACGAGTACATTCTACGTAAAATCATTCTCGGCTAACTAGTTTGTCGACTCCGGAAACATTTTTCCTCTTATTTTACAGTCAGTTTTACTTTACTACATGACTTCTTCTGATAGATTTATCTTTAGATAACGTAAAATAATAATAATATCGTTTATTTTCTCAACACAATAGGTTGTCTTCAAGTTAATATAACATTAACATAATTATATATATACCACCTTTGTGAGAGACTGAAGAAAAGTAGTTGTTAAGTGGTAAATAAATAAATATTTTTCATATATATTCCGCGAATAACTTTCTTATTCTTCAAATAGGTATATTAGGTTCTGATGGGTTTTATGCCCGATAAGTTGTAAATATCAATCGAAAATATATGTAAATACAAACATATGAGAGTCACGATAAGTAGTTTTCCCACTTTTAATTATTTATAATAGTGGTTTCGCTTCGCGTTTCTTGAGATGCCAAGCTTGCGCATGCGCATCCAGAATGCAGTGAAATCGAGTGTAAGTGAAATGATCGGTTACGTTCTCCGTCGTTAATAACTACGTTGAATCGACTAAATTGTGGAAATTAAGAAATTATTTAATGAAAGTGATCTGTTGGTAGAAACGAAGGTTTCCTTGAAGTGAAATTCGATCTGGGAATCGAAAGGACACAGTGCCCGATCGAAGATGCTTGCTACAACTAGATAATTAATGCTGTACACGAGCCTTTGAAATTTATTTAATTGAAAAATATGTACTTTGGATTATAAACGATAGGTTTTTATAGTATCACCTTTTTTAAAGATTTTTCTAGAATTAATTCTCAAGTAGTGTATGTTAACATTACATCGAAAACATCTAAGACAGGTTGCAGGTTGCACAATGACATTGGCAATTGGCATCTAAAAACAACAAAATTATATCTTTAACAAATGATCAAGTACCTATATGATTTTATCATATTATGCATCTCAAATGCTACTTCTGCGAAGTATCTCGTTTGGTGTTTGGAGAGCGCAGCTTGAAATAGTAATGCGACTGAATTTGGCAAATAAAAAATTATGTTGCTTTAGAGCTCTTCAGGGTATATTTGATATTAGTGTATATTTGACAGTGCATAAGAATTTTAAGCAACATAACAGTGTGTAGATAAAAAAAAGAAAGTTTTTTTTTTAACATAGGCAGACAAATGAGCTAGTGGGTCACCTGATGGTAAGTGATCTCCACCGCCCATGTACGCCCACAATACTAAAAGAACTATGGGTGCGTTGTCGACCTTAAAAGAAAGGGATAATTAAGGCATTGGGAAGGGAAGGGGGTTTGGGCCTCCGGATATCTCACTCACCGTACGAAACGCAGCAGCAAGCTGCTACTTTACGCCGGTTTTCTGTGAGACAGTGGTAATGACCCGGACGAGCCGGCCCATACATGCTATAGACAAGTGTCTACAGCGTGGCTCTACCACTCAAAAGTTTTCCTAGGATTGTCTATTGAAGAACCAATTTAACTCGAAAAAGAAGTTGAGTTTGATGCAATTTTGTAATTCACTGTACATAAAATACAGTACTATCAATCAATCTTCATTTTACCTAGTACGATTCTGCAAAAAACATCCGGCTTTCCGGGCTCGTTAGGTGTTTAAGAGAAAAATAAGTACTTAATTACATAATCTATTGTTATAACTGCTCTATATTGGATCATCATCGTGTTTCCAAAATAAACGAAGATTGCCGAAGCACATAACTCAAATTGTAGTAATATATTTTATTACTAGCAAGAATTACTTGATCATAACAATATTGAGCCAAAAATCACCATACACTATTTCAACTTACATCCATTGACCTCTATCAGAATTTGTATGCATACATCGTTTGCATTCGTTTGATCTTCTTGTTATATTTACATATCGTTTAGTATGTTTAGTGTCGGAACACAGGAAAATCGTGACTGTTGTTGCAACCTCCACGAAGGTCGGAGTTTCATACGACTCCAAGAAGTGAAATAAAAATATGATCGATACGCGGAATCACGTCATAAAATTTACAAAATATGAATTTTGTCCGTTTACTTCCACAGGGAAGATGTCGGTACTTATGGTGAAAGATTCATAATAATGACTTATTCTGGAGTAGCGTTTCGGTACCTCAGTGCTAAATTAATTTATCTAGCCTAATCAGTAAGCCTAGTACAAGTTTTTATAGTTTCCTAAAACGATGAAAGTTTTCGTTTTCTCTCCATGCCTCGAGTACCAATAGCCACTAGTGGGAACTATGATGAATTAAAATTAATAATATGGTTAATTTCATTTCTTATTAGTCGAATATGAAATTAGTTTTCAAGCGATTCTTTCTTCTATTACCGAATTAATTACTAGTTTGACACTTCGATGGTAGTCATTTTATACGAATTCGAAACTGTGAATGTATTTGTAACTCGTACTAGGCCTACAGTGGCCTATGGCCTTCAAGGGTGATTTAACGTTATTTTCATAATCACGTTTAAAAGCTACTAGTGCTATAGAATGCTCACTAGTCAGATTTTTTCAGACTTCCGAGCTCCTGCAGTTAGAAACTCAGCCGCACATCTGATCGTCATTAATTGAAGTTATTTTGCCAGGATACATTTCTATACGTTTTTGCACAGTTGAAATGCCCACGTTTTATAAGATATTTAAAAATATATTTTTGCAGATGGCGAAGTGGTGATGATGGTTAAAAAATACTAAGTGATTTAATTGTCCGGGGTAGCTGACTAAACGATGATATATTTACGCGACAATTTACGCGTATAAGAGGTGGAAGATTACTTAAAATACTGTACACCGCATGGTGCTGGAATTGTCGTAGTGATAAAGTATCTGGAAGTTTATAATTAGTTAGATTTTAGCTAAGGGTGATACAAACATTGGAGTTCATAAGATTCAGCTCTCGTCTATTTCTACGTGTACTTAAATTGCCGTCCGTCTATACATTCATTACGAAAATCTACTTTAAAAATAGCAGCAGAGAACCTAAATTCATGCAATTATACGTCAGTTACCTTATAACTTCTTATGTAGTCAAGCTCGCGACAAAAACTAGTGGAATCATTCCTTTTGGGTAAATGTGTCAATGTGGACCGCAAACCAGTTGCCGTCCAAGTGTGGTCAATCACTGACTTATGAAGCGACGCTGGTACCCCGTTGTGTAACTTTGCTTGACATGTATGTTTCCTCGACTAAATTACAGTGAGGAGTTTTTGCGTCTAGAATCGAAAAGTTATTTTAGTTGCTTTAGTTACGAGCAGGTCGCTCGCCTGATGTTAAGCGTCACGCTTGCCCATAAACAGAAGCAATGTCACACAGAACTCTGGATTATAAAGCACTGGATGGCACTGAACTGCGCTCGTCATCCCGAGACATAAGATGTTTTCTCATAATGCCTAGTAATTTCACTGCGCCACGGAGTTAAATGAAATCGAGTCGAGAGCGACTTAATTATACAGAGAGCTAGAATAAGAATGCAGTTTATTTTATTTAAAATCCATTCAACTTAGTTAAATTGAACTTGTGCGCTGAATATATGTATTTATTTCAAGTAGATGTTAGTTTAATGAAAGAGACGGTACCTCTTAGGAGTTACCCGTATTAGTCACCGGTCAAGCTGACCAAACAAAGAAAGCTTATTACATTCCTCGTAAAAGTAATTTAACAAATGAAAAGCTAGTCGTTATTTTTCATTGTTTTTCTTGTGCTAAAGTACTAAGAATATATTATAAATTTAACTTTGCAGTTTTTATCTTGTGGAAACTATGAGATAACTACGAAGTATAATTCAAAGTTCTTGAGGAATTCGTTATACTCGGCGCCTGTTTCACCAGCTCTAAGTAAATAAATAATAATAATACTAGCCCTGTATTATACTCGTCCCACTGCTGGGCACGGGCGTCCTCTACTGAATGACAGGGGTTAGGCCTTAGTCCACCACGCTGGCCTAATGCGGGTTGGCACACTTCACATACCTTCGAAATTCTTATGAAGAACTTCTCAGGTATGCAGGTTTCCTCACGATGTTTCCTTCGCCGTTAAAGCAAGTGATAATTAACAATTAATACACACATAATTTATAAAAGTCAGAGGTGTATGCACTTGAGGCTGGTTTCGAACCTGCAACTTTCGTCTCGACAGTCCATACCACTACCCGCTGAGCTATCACTGCTTTTTTCTCTAAGTAAATGCTACTTTACGTTAGTGAGAAATCCGGAAGCCCAAATCCTATCCCCTTCCCAATTCTATAATTATCCCATAAAGGTCGGCATCGCGCCCATGATTCTTCTGTAATTGTCGTTGTACGTGTGGGTGATAGAGATCACTTACGAGGTGACCCAATTGCTCGTTTGCCGGTCTATGCTATTAAAAACAGTATAGTCCAACGAAATTGAACACCGACATTGCTATCAAGACGTACGGCGTGTAACAGTCGCACATTCTTCGGTGGAGCGTAGTACAATGCAAGTAACAAATTACCCGATAAGGATGTTGCACTCTGTAAACAGTGCTGCGTTACAGATAGTGTCGACCAGCTTGAGGACAATTCTTGGGTATCATTTAGGGTTGCCACTAAAATTTACCAGATTGGTTTACGAGTAATGTTTTTCTTTTTTCTGCCTGGATTTATCCCGGCTTAATGCAGGGACCACCTTCTTGTACCATGGATTTAACGGTATTTGATATGTGGGGTAACTCGCCGTTTGACCCCCACAAGCCGCAAGGGGAACCAAGTTGCACCATTTACTCGAGTCATGTCTTTAAAGTTTTAAACTATTAATGAGATTTAGGGTGGTGTAGTCTGCAATATATTTAGCTTTAGTCACCAATAAGGCATAAACAAAATTTCTGCTCAACGAGATTGTAATTCATTAGCAATTTAGCAATAAATTTTTCATTAAAACTATCGCTAATACCGCCATATTGTCTACTTTATTGCCTCGGGTTGAAAGTAGCAAGTCAAGATATTTTACCATCCAACTTTCAGTGATTGCCGACCCTAGTAACTCGTATAACTTCTACGTTATAAGGTGCTTTGATGTGTGTAACGTTTAGATTTCTTAACTCGGGTTTTGGTGTCAAAGTGCTTGTGATGAATGTTAATTGAACAAATAAACAGTACGCTCATATAAAAGGACATGGTTTATTAAAAATGTTTGTTAGTGTAAGGATTGCTACATACAATATTTATTTAGAGATAAGTTCACATGACAATGAAAAGTCTTTGTCCTAAAGCATAACTTTTGAAGAAAACCCATTCTTAAATAAAAAATAATGATGTTGAAAAAATCTTTACATTCTATTAAGTTGTCTTATTTTTAAAAGTCAATTATTTTAATTGTAGCTCTTAACTCAATGAATTACATTCAATTCTTAGAACGTTTCTGTATTGTGTCCGAACTGAGGGGTTAGCACGGAAAACTATCGAAATCGTAATGTAAAGGTATCGAGGGCTCGATAGATAATTCCTTAAATATCATTGGTCTATATTCCATATATATTAGTTTCTTTTACGTACGATAGAGGCGCTGTACTAAAATCTCATAGAAATTGTTGTCGATGACAGCTCGAATAACTTTTCGCAAGTTTCCGTGCTAGCCCCTCTGAAACCGAGATTATGATACGAAATGGTTTTTTTTTTATTAGTCATCTCTCGTTTGATGGTAAGCGTCACGCTTATCCATAAATAGAAGCAACATTAATCAGAACTACGTATTATGAAGCACTGGATGGTACCGGGGCGTACTCACTGGGTGCGTAGTTACACCGAGATATGAGATGTTAAGTGTCATAATGCCTAGTAATTTCACGGACTTCAATACCCTTTAAACCGGAACTCAACACACTGCTGTTTGGCGACAGTAATAAACAAAGTGGTAGTACCTACCCAGAGGGATATCGCATACGAGGGACCTACCACATAGGTACATACATACATAGACTCATGCCTGTTTCCCATAGGAGTAGGCAGAGACAACTGATTCTCACTTGAGCTACCACCTAGTAAAATTTTCTCACCTTCGAATAATAGGATTCGGATCGGTTGCAGTACATAAACACTCTTATAGTTCTGGATTTTATATATATTTCACATTATTCTCAAAATCACTGATTCATCCATCATAAACTATCTCGACTTCCGATATTTTCAAAGCAACTTCTCCAACCAAGAAACATATGTCATGAAACAAATTATTTCTTCGTATCCAGATAGTGAGATGTTAACAGAACACGATCATTACGCGAGTGTTAACCTAAATGTTTGTAGATTACTGTACATAGAATAATCGTATTGAGGGCAGCGGCTTCCTGTCTTACTAACAATTGTTTTTTATGGGAATATGACTGCTTTATTACTTTTGAGATTATGTCTTGCGATAGTCTTATACCTGACATTCGTAGTATTAAATTGGTGTCTTTAATTGTAAGCGGTAAGTTGGTAAATGCTAAAGCCACGATCAGACAGTTTTGCCTACAGCATGAATAAGCCGGCTCGATCGGGATGTTGCCACTGTCTCACAGAATACCGATGCGAAGTAGCAGCTTGCTGTTGTGTTTCCTACGGTCAGTGAGATATCCGGAGGACCAAATTCCCTGTCCCTTCTCAAACTCTGAATCATCTTTTTCCTTCAAGGTCAGCAGCGCCTCCATAATTCTTCAGGTATTGTGTATGTTCGTTGGCGGTAGAGATCACTTACCATCAGGTGACCCACATGCTCGGTTGTAGTCTTCTGCTATAAAATAATGTAACATGTATGAAGAGTGTAATAAGAGTGAAGAAGGTGTGCAAGAATTGTAGCAAGTGGAAATCCGTTGTCCATGCCCACCCCCATTGTGAAACAGGCGTGAGTTTATGTATGTATATAAATGTAACT
The DNA here is from genome assembly GCA_905332985.1 of Mimas tiliae. Taxonomy (NCBI): domain Eukaryota; kingdom Metazoa; phylum Arthropoda; class Insecta; order Lepidoptera; family Sphingidae; genus Mimas; species Mimas tiliae. The sequence continues at coordinate 4,817,395 of HG995249.1, forward strand.
GATCCAGTAAAAGAATGAGTTCGCTGTTAGATAGTTTACTTATTTTAGTTGTTGCAAAAATCTATCAAAACAACAGTGAGTCATTTACTCTGCTTCCTGTTGTACGTTTATTTATGGGCTGCCATAAAAAAGTAGCACATGTGAAAACTATTGTCTATGATAACGTCTAGAGTATTTCTTATCGATTCTAAGGAAACCATAACTAAGAACGTATCAAATGCATTCACCGCACTTAAATATATACCTACGTGATTTTATTTTGTAACTATGATAGATTCAATATAAACTAAGTCAATTGACTGGTTGACATGAGATTAAACATCTTATGTCCAGGGATGACGAGCGCAGACTAATGCCATGCAGTTCTTAGTAATTCAAAAGGTGTGGTATTACTTCTGTTTATAGGCAGGCGTGACGCTTATCATCAGCCGGGGGACCTTCATTTCAAGCTAATAAAAAAAACTGGTAAATCCATTAAAGTGATGTCTGATCATTGAATTTTTTGATTTTGTGTTTTAATATATTGATAATCGTGAGTCTTATAGCATTACGTTGAAATAATATTAATAAGTTAACTTGAACAGGAATTTTATAATGTATATTGTTTTTTGATAGCTGAGTCTGGGGAAAGAGGAAGTGTGCGTGATTGTAAGTAATCTCTACGGCCCATGAACAGTGAACATCCACAGTACCAGTAGAATAATTGGTGCGTCGTCAACCTTAAAGGAGAGTAATAAGGAAAAGGCGATTTCAGGCCTCCGGAATCACTCTCACCGTCCGAAATCGATTAACAAGCTGCCGCTTTACGTTGGTTTTCTGTGAGACAGTCGTAGTAACCCAGTCGATTGGGCGCATTCATTTTGTTGACAAAACTGTCTCCAACATGACACGACCAATTTTAAAAACCAATAACGGTCTTCGATACTTAAAGCGTTTCTAACTAAAAATCGTTCTTGTTTAAATGCACAATGCACATACATTGGCACTTCGACCAGTTTCCATATACCCTGATTTAGTGAAGGTAATGAGTAGATATAAAAAGTGCCGCACCCGTCGACCTGCTTTTGCGCCATCAAGATAAGATTTATGCTATTTTTACTTTTTATTTCCACACAATGGATGGCCAATGTTTTGCCTTGGTAAACTTCATTAGTGTAACGGTTAATGTAAATCGATTGTCTCTGTCGCTTAGTTAATAACTCTTGTTTATGGATATCAGCTTTTCAGTAACTATGTGTTTTAAACAATCTTTCTTTATTTCTTTCTACCTGGCGTTATTTAATTTATTTGTCTCACGGACACATACATTTTTCCGATTTTCCTGAGATGTATTCGCACCTTTTAATCTATCTTTAATAAACAATTTGGCTTTTAAACCTCGTCAGATTTCGGAAATATTAGTCACGCGTTATTTTTCGTCAGAGTTTTTGATAGGCGTATGTATGTAGTTATTGAACAAGCATGGTAACCATAACTATCTCATATCATGTAATTCCTCGTTCTTCTCATTCATAGCAAAACAATTTACTCTAAGCACCTTAGAAACCGCATGAATTGCTCGAAAGTACATCTTGTCTATGTTTTATCTACCACATTATTTAACTTTTTGATGTCCAATGTTATTATAGTCATGTAATAAGCGTGAAAAGATGAAGACTGCTTCGGATGTTAAAATGTAATGTTCCTTTCTCTGATTGTCTCTATGACAATCACAAAGATATTTTAGCAATTTTGAACTTTCACTTAAAAATCTAGCACCAGAAGTTTTAGATAGTTGTTTTATGGCTGTTCCCAATATTAATCTTCAATTTCACGATAGATAGCAATCGTCAAACATCCGTATTGTTCTGTCTTCTGCTTGGAATCGTCCCTATTTTTTAGATATGCACGTCGGATAATATGATAGCAATAGATAGGCAGTCTATCTGGGCCCTCTTGTGCGTTATGTTCATACAAGCTGAGAAAGAGGAACTATTGTTTAATTTATGTTAGAAAATATGAAGATATGGGGGATTTTACTGAAGTGGGGAATTATTTTGTTCGCATTAACAAATATTTATATGTCTCTTGCACTTAATTTAATTATCAAAACGGTGCATTATTTTTATTTATGGGAATTTTAGATTTTTTTTATATTTTCTTTTAGATTTTTACATAATTTATTTAGTTTTTTGTATTGCAGTGCAAGTGCCATGTAAGCCTTGTATATTTATGGCTATTTCTTCAAAATGCGTTATTTATTTCGTTTTTTTACAGCCGAGGATATCTGTTTATCGGTCAAAATCTACCGATAAAGAAAAAACTAAATAACTTTATCGATAGATAGCACATAAAAAATATTGGGACGCTTGAACTGTCATTTTCATAGTGTATCTGTAGTCAGCTATCAGTCCTCTCATCAGTAGACAGCAATGAAGAATAGGATTACCTATCATTAGTAAGTTTATTGGGACAGTAAAACGAAAATAGATAAAATTTTGAACCGATAGAAGTGAAAACTTAGAACTTTTAGTATTAAAATTTGAAATTTAATAATGTTTGAATTAAAATTATCAACATCAATCTGGCTTTCACATCTATTGACACTCCGAGCAACAATTATGTATATGCATGTTTATATGGTTTTTTAGTACTCACTATTGTACTGCACAATTAAACGATTCAAATAATAATCAAACAAAACACGGCCGCTGCGCGTCATGAGCATGTCGGTGACGCGAACCCATAAGAATTTCCTCTACCAAAAAGTGCCCAACACGGCTAAAGAAGTTTTCACTTCAAAAAAACTTGATATTTGTCAGTATTGCCCAGCTAATCTAAGTCACTATTATTGTTTACGAATAAATAATCCGAGAATTTAGATCATAATGACCGAAAACTTGGGAAACCTGAACGGTGACTGCTTTGCTATTCGGAATTTCAAGACAGTTATGGGATTACATATACTAGGGACAAGGTACTATAGTGGAGACCACGTCTATCCAAGCGCAGTGTGGGCCGACCTCGAGCCCGCTGGCCCAACGACCTTATAGACGTAGCGGGAAGCGGCTGGATGAGGAAGGCGGAAGACCGTCAAGGGTGGCGCCAACTTGGAAAGGCCTATGTCCAGAAGTGGACGAATTCAGGCTGATGATGATATAGGATTTAACACTTTTAGCATTCCCACGATTTGAGTTAGTCTTTTTCACTGACCCTTTGAACAAAAGTCTTAACAAAACCGCTAGCAAGGCTAAGTGCATTTGCCATAAGACAGTGCATATTTTTATGTTAGCAGCTACTAGTTACCAAACGAAAGTGCGTACGTACTCAACTAACCGTTAAGTGGCGGCGAAAGTATCTACTACCGACAAAGGAATCTAATAAGACCAGATCATGTTTTGTACTTAAAAAAAAACGTTACTTTATAGTCTCTTCATTATATTTTTTTGTATCTACTGAAACGTTATTTTAAAAGCAATAGCAACAAAAAAAAAACTAATTACATTATTATTTAAAAATCACAGTTTTGAAACCGAAGCTTAAAATCGTGGTGGTACTCGCTGGCGGTTTGGGACTGTAAGGCAAGATTTTGCAAGATATTCAATAGCTGTCATGTCAGACTCCGTAGAGCAGTGAGCGAGTCGCTGACTGTGAAGCGAGAGGCCGCGGGTTCAATTCCTGCACCTAGACGAGAGTATGTATGATCTACAAACATTTGTTTCGGATCTGGGTGTTTTCTCCTTAAAGAGGTTAATGTCAGGCAAGCGGCCGGTCGTAAGAACTACAAGCCAAATCTTTCTGTAATATGTGTTAAAAAGCATGTTTCGCCAACCCCACTGCGAGTGGTATAAGCGCAGGTGATAGAAAATTCGACAGTTGTCACTGTGTTTACGAAAATATGTATACAGATCCATACAGCGCCTCTAGCGGATCGTATTGGAAATTGATTAGCCTCATACATAATATTTCTCGTAGACGAATGCCGCGGACGTGACTGCTATTAATAAGACTCACTAGGGCTACTGTCCGGTTAATAGATTTAATGCGTTGGCCTACTAATCAATTAATTAAGCTAGTCTTCGATTCATAGTTTGCTATTTATCTCAGCCGTATTTGATTTAATCATTTACCTACACAGATGTACTCCAAACAGGAAATTCCAATAGTTTATCTACATAATACATAAAATTACATAATAATTGCATATAACTGTTATCTGTGTACCAAACCTATATGTCAATGTCAATACATAAGTCAGTAAGTCATGTGAAAAGGGTACATTCAACTAAGACTTATTGACTTACTAGCTTTTGCTCGCGGCTCTGCCCACGGGAACGGCCTTTGTCGGGATTAAAAGTAACTTACGTTCTAATCCAGGTTATAGTCTACCTGTGTGCCAAATTTCATTCGAATCCGTCCAGGCGTTTTCTTAATAGCGTGAATGACGAAATTTAGTTATTTTATGGCAGATGGCGGGAAGTTAACAAGTGGGTCACCTGATGGTAAGTGATTTCCACCGCTCATGGGCTAGTTTTGTCTATGAAAAAGAAATGAGCGCGGAGCAAGAGCTGCGTGCAAAAGCTAGTTAGTATATACTAAGCACAAAATGTATTCATTTACTTTGCGAATGCTAAAATACCTAGCGGTAATTTATCGAATACTTGTCTCTTATTTATTATAGCGAGCACTGTTCCTTAGGTAATATATTTTCTGTAGTATCTCCTAGGACCTCCAATCCACCCTACGGTACATTTATTACATACATGTGCGTGGGTCTACATCATAAAGGCTCCAGGGTCCGTATATTCGGTAGCCGAATACATTTTTTTTATTTATTTGTCAGTAGCAACGTTACGAAATACGGCCTAAAAAGGCGATATAAAGTATGTTAGTGTTTTGAATATTTTAGTATTTTCATATCGGGTAGGTTTACACGGGAGTATTTTCGCACTGCATCTGAAAATAAAGTGAGAATTATCTGTCTGAAGTAGCCGTAGCTAGGGGTATGCATTTGATTCCTTTTGCTGAAGACTCCAATATCCCCAGTTCGGATTATAATCTTAGATTCGGTTCGGACGCTGTGCATGTATACAAGATTAGTCCGAAAAGGTGTACTAAGCCGAAAGGACGTAACAGTACCCATAATTCTGAACAAGTTTTGTAATTGCAACTTTTTCAATAAATTCAATAGTTTCAGAGATACAGCCTTTAATAGATTTTATAAAAACTACGCACACTTGACCTTGTGATCAGCTGTATTTCCATTTGAATCGGCGCGGCGCGACGCGGTTGCAGTTCCTTTGTATTTTGTCGGCAAGTCGTGAGGTTAAAAATTGTGCGATAGGGATGTGTTTTTTAAAATTAAGAAACAATAGTTGTTTTAGTATGAAGAATCATCTCTTTTTTATAAGATGAGATATGAATATATGGTAGAAATTCTTATCTGCGTTACTTCAGGTTAATCTCAACTTATTACACCCTTTCTGACTTACTTTGGATAAGTATATGTGCGTAAAACTCTATACTAGAATTACCAGATACCCACGGTACTATGGCTCAAATGTGCGCCTTAACAAACTTCATCCATTTCGAAATTACTAACATTAGATTATGTATCTACTATTAGACATTGAAGTAACTAGACAGGGTTAGATGTTCGAACATTGTTTACATATTCGTTCTAATTTGTAAACAACGAAGATTGCCAAATGATATTGAGTGGTAGAGTCACGCTGTGCTATAAAAAATACTAATTATATTCTGTGAGTACTGCTTCACGGCGAAAGAAGCGAAACTAAACGAACCATAAAAACCATCTTGAAATCAAGCATTCAAAACAGATCGCGGAGTAGAATACAATATTCAAAAAGGCAATATTCGAGATAGGGAGGCCATTATACCAGAGGGACAGACAAATAATGAGGGTCCAAACAACCCCAAGGAAACGCGTTTTCACGCTCTGCCGCCTTTATGGTGTTGTTCCATTAAATTTTCATTCATTCACGACGTCGCTGTAAGTTTTTTCTACACTTACGCCTTATGAATAACAAATGAGTGGCAGATTGTTGATCTCAAGTATTTTTGCGTAGTTGGACCATTGTTCTGAAATAAACGAAATTATTGAACTGAAGTCATTGGTTAATAACTTTTATGGTGGAAACGGAATTGCTTGAATTTCTGTATTATCAAAGTTAATATTTTCTACCCCGCTTTATCGAGTACTCCAATACTTTGGACATGTCGCGCGTAGAACTGTTGAAAATATGGAAAATCTCATAATAATAGGGAAAAAGAAGGCAAAAGACCAAGAGGAACGAGCCTGAAACGTTGGTCTGACCAGGTGTCGGAACAGCTGGAGACACCAGTCACACTGCCATCCATCATGGCGTAGACCGTGACCTGATCGATGGTGAGTCGTCAAAAGTGAATGTCGAACTAATAAAGATGAACATGTAAATCCTACTTCCTAGGTACTACTATTGTAAATGTGAAAGTTTGGATGTTTGAAGTTTGTGAATTTGGATGTTTGTTAGTCAATTACGCCTTAGCGGTTGAACGGTTGTGAATGAAATTTACCATGTAGATCATGACCGGGATTAGGTCATAGACTATTTTTTACCCCGGAAAAGGCCATTAACGCGGTCAGAGCCGCGAGCAAAAGCTAGTTAGTACTAGCTGAATTGCTTTAAATAATTTAAATATAGTGTGATGTCAAAATGTTTTTACAAGCGTTTCATTGAACTACAGTATCATAACATCGTTATTTGCAATTCAATTAGCAATCAAAAGTCAATGCAATATTTTGATTAAATTCAACGATAAATTTTACTACCATCGCCACATTATGAAATTCGATTTTGAAATGCATTCTCGACGTACTTGATGATGTCGAGAAATTATTACTGTAATTATATTTTAATGTCCTACCATTTTTAGATATTGTGGTTTTCATACCCTGCCTGATGTGACCCCACTCCCCAGAGGGGTTGACATCAGACAGGCGGCCAGTCGTAAAAACTACAAGTCAAATGTTTCTGTAACATGTATGTTGCGCCGAGCCCACTGCGAATGGGCTAAGGGCAGGTAGAAGGTAATTGTTGTTTTAATATCGAAATTTAAACGATGATACAAACGTAGCAAAAGGCATTACTAGATACCATCGACATAATGATGATGATCATTGAATTTCGTTTCCACCTAAGGGGCACGTGGCGCGCAAGACCAGGGACCTCAGTCTAATGGAGGCTTCAAAAGTCAAAATCAGTGCCAGTTATATGGGCAAGCTAAACATTAGCCCAGGGTTCAGGGCTTAGAAGGCCTGGAATGTTAAATTCCAATGTCTGCATTTTTCATCCAAAAATCGTTTTAAAACACGAAGCGCGCCGCCTGCCACAAAGTGCACATTAAAAGAACTAAAGTTTTTTGCATATTCCTGCGTCAGAAAAGGATCAACAATTTCTGGGTACCCAAGGGACACTCCTCCTCCTCCTATATCGTTCCCTTACTGTTGAGGATCGTGACTCCGTGCAAGGATTCTAGCAATGGTTTTTTTTCCATTTGCTCCGGTCTTCGGATTGATGGACTGCGACGTTGACTGGTTTCTCCAGCTGTTCTGACACCTGGTCAGACCAACGTTTTGGGTTCCTTCTTTTGCCTTCTATTTTCCCTGTTATTATTAACTTTTCCAAGTTGTCGGCAGTTCTTCGTGAGACATGTCCAAAGTATTGGAGTACTCGATGCAGGCAAATAGAAGACAGGCGTTTGGTGCGCTCAAGATTCAGTTCCTTGAGTATAGAGACGTTAGATATTTTGGCTGTCCACGGGACTCTCAGGAGACGTCTCCAACACCACATTTCAAAGGCGTCGATACGCTTCCGGTCAGCAGCTTTCATGGTCCATGTTTCTGAGCCGTTCAAGAATATGGGGAAGACCAGCGTGCGGACTACGTGGATTTTGGTAGTCTTTCGGATGTTGCTATCTCTCCATATTTTGTTCAGCTGATTCATGGTCTTAGCCATACCAATACGGCGACGTATTTCTGGTTCACTTCTACCTTTATTGTTGATCGATGAGCCTAGATATTGGAATTCTTCAACAGTCTCGTAATCCTTCAATGCATCCGATAACTGGATAGACTCAAAGCGATCAACAATCATCAGCTTGGTTTTGCATTTGTTGATGATCAAGCCTAGTTCTTCACTGGCCGACTTAAGGCGCTCCAGAAGCTCTACCATTTCAGTCTCCGTAGCTGCGAACAACGTGGTGTCATCGGCGTACCGCAGGTTTGAAATTGAAACGCCTCCAATTTTTACACCACCTTCCCAGTTCTCTAAGGTCTTACGCATTATGTGTTCTCCATATATATTATACAGTATGGGTGAGATGACGCAGCTCTGACGCACTCCCTTTCTGAATGTAAAAGGTTTGGAGGTGCAATCTCCCAAGGCGACGGTACCATAGCCAGATTCATATAGCTTCCTGATAAGAGTCACTATATGATCAGGTACTCCGGTTATCTAAAGGATGGACCACAAGTTTCGCCATCTCAAGCAGTCGAAGGCCTTCTGATAGTCAATGAAGTACATAATAACTGGAGTGTTGAACTCATAACATTTTTCCACGATTTGCCTTATGTTCAGAATTTGTTCTCGGGTCCCTTTCCCTTTCACAAATCCGGCTTGTTCTTGGGGAATTTGCCAGTCCAGGTACGATCTGAGGCGATTGTTAATAATATGCAACAGAACTTTGCTTGCATGTGATGTGAGAGCAATAGTCCTATAGTTGTTGCAGTTCCTGACTGAACCTTTTTTGTGGAGTGGCAGTATAGTGGAGTGAACCCACTAGGTAGGCCATTCACATGTTCTCCATACTGCATTACATATCTTGTACAATATGGATATGCCCTGATCTTCAAGGGCTTTTAAGGCTTCAGCTGTGATGCGGTCGCTTCCTGCAGCTTTGTTTAACTTAATCTTTTTAACTGCATGTTCCACCTCAGATTTCAGAATGTCTGGCTCAAGAACTATTTTGTCTGGATAGGAATTAAGGTTTTCGTTCGCAGAAGTATGCAAGTCGTCATACAGCTCAGCACAATACTCCCTCCATCTTTCTGCAGCTTCCGTTATATCATGTATTGGGCTTCCATTCCTATCATCCACTATAAATGATCGTGGTTTAAAGCCTTGTGTGAGTTTGCGTATTTTTTTAAACAGATCTGCAGCCTGGTATTTTTCAGCATGAGCTTCAATCTCTCCGCAGACTTGTTCGAGAAACTGATTTTTATCTCTTCGGCATTGCTTCTGGATAAGTTTATGCAATCAAGAGTATTCCAATTGTTGTTCATTTGTGGTTACACTGCCTTTGATATTTTTGCGTCTGGTGATCAGTTCCCACGTCTCGTCAGAAATAAATCCCTTCTTATTCCCGGTGTGCTGGTGATAGAATCCAGTACATCTTGTATGACTCCCCGAAGGCCCTCCCACAATGCATTAGGGTCGGTGTCTGTAGTGGGTGTTAAGGTAAGCTGTGACAGTTTAGTCTCGGTTTGAGTGCGGAAGTATTCTGTTAAATGCGGGGCGAGGCGATTTGTCTGCTTTGGTTTCCTCTGCATGCATTTGAGTCGGAGCTGGAAGTCTATGACGAGGAGTTGATGGTCACTACCGCAATCAGCACCAGGGAACGTTCTGGAGTTTGTGAACGATGACCTCCAGCGATGGGGTACGGTTATAAAATCTATTTGGTTGCGGTATCTGTCGCCTGGTGACTTCCACGTATATAGCCTTCTGTAGTGATGTTGGAAACATGTGTTAGTTAGGACTAAGTTGTTTTCTGTGCAGAATTCGATTAACCTTTCACCTCTATCATTTCTAGTTCCTATGGTATATTTTCCCAGAATATGTCGGGTATGGTCGTCATTAATTGTATTGCCAACTTTGGCGTTCCAATCCCCTTGTACAATAAGCATCGCTCGGTGTGAAATTTTATCCATCGTGGAGCTCAGAGTCTCATAGAAAGAATCTATGGATTCTTGTGACGACTGAGCAGTTGGAGCATAGATCTGCAAAATATTGAGAGGGAAAGGCCTACAATTGAGACGGATGGCAATAATTCTGTCGTTCACAGGTGTGTATCCAGTTACAAAGCGGACCAATTCTCTTGGAACTATAAAGGCAACCCCATTTTTACTTTGCGTTTCATCTCCGGAAGAGTAGACAGTGTTTCCGATGTTGCTAGTAAAGTGCCCCATGCCCTTCATGTGTGTCTCTCCCAAACCAAGTATCGAGAGTTTATAATTGCACATCTCCTTTTCCATTATTGTCAGTTTCCCAGGATTCAGTAGCCCGCGAACGTTCCAAGTACACTACATGCCCTAAAACGGCCCTGGTTGAAGTAACACACAAACTGCACTCAAGTTTTTATTCAATTTGAAATAGGCTTGTGTTTTGCCACCAATAGTTCAATGACTATTACTGTATATTTGTAATTCAATGAACAGATAATGTGAATTTATAGTTTACTCTTCGTCCTTGAAAACTTACAACTCGTTTGAGTCAGTTAAACATTTTTACACAATCTTTAGTTGATTTTTAAAATACTCTATCCGAATTATTGCAAAAATCTTTTAAATTACTTCCAGTTATTTCTGTTTTGTATAAAATTAAATACATTTCCTAGCTTAGATCCCTCGGGATCTTCCGTATCTCTACGACGACAGCTTTCGCCCCCGAGAGTTGGATTATCACCAGCGTTCTTATCTCAATGTTGGGCAATTAACAAGATTTTGCTAAATAATCCAGTTCAGACGTTATTTTGTTTAATGATATCCAGCTTTTGCCACTGTTTACTATTATCTAAATTATTTTGGTTTCGCTTGCTGATTGTTTCCGTTTAGGAGTTAATATGTATACCTATATATGCAACTCCCCTGGTACATGTCCAAGAACCTGTTTTGCTTTAATAATGTGTTATATTATTAAATTATTTTCCTTTGTAATTATCCGTGCAAATGGTATAAAATAAATAGTTAAACAAATAATTAATAAATATACATAGCTAATCAATTTAATACTAGCCCTGTATTATACACGTCCCACTGCTGTGCACGTTCCTCCTCTACTGAATGAAAAGGTTTAGGCCTTAGTTAACCACGCTGCCCTAATGCGGATTGGCAGACTTTACATACCTGCGAAATGCTTATAGATAACTTTTCAGGTTTCCGCACAATGATTCCGAAAGCAAGCGATAATTAATAATGACTACACACGTAACTTAGAAAAGTTAGAAGTGCTTGGGGTTGGTTTTAAACCTGCGACTTTTGTCTCGACATTCTGGAGGTAGCACTGCTACCCTGCCAGCTAATTAATGCTAATTAATTTAAAATCCTTTAATCAGCTTATAATATATTTTTCACTCTGCCAAGTATTTCTAATTTTTTTTACTTTCATATATTGTTAAGTTCTTCTTCCACCTGCCCTATCGTCAAGTTATATCTACCAAAAGTTAAACAAAAGTGCATGGGTATTGCCTTTTACGATTCTATTGGGATCATTTTGGTATGCCTTAATGATTTTAGATGTTTGTTCCGAAGATTAAACTGTAATTGTATGGTCACATAAGAATAAAGAAGTAATTTCTTTACAAAGTTTACGATTCCTAACACGACTCCCTCAGGCTCGCTAAGAACCGGAAACGTAAGCTTTGCGTGACTTTTCACACTGACATTTACTTTTGCCGCAGAATTATTTCTTATCTGTGAATTTTGTGACATTAACAGTCCTACTTTTATCTTAAACCGGTGTTGGCCTATATTTTTCATTACACTCTGCCCGTATTGTTAATTTGTTGGAAAAGTGTGCCTGGAAAGCCTTAATTGTTTTTAAAGTTATCTAGAAATGTAGCTTATTATTATTATAATATTTCTAAATATAGCTTGATATATTTAACCAAAAATAAATTATAGCTTTGACTGCCTACGTAGAAGAGTTTAGAAATTGCGATGAAAATTTTATTTACAATGTTTGCTTACGAATAAGTAAGTTTTATCCTGAATTGACAAAATAATCCCAACTATTTCTTACTGTTTGCTGTAAATATATTAGTTGGGCCAATGATATCGTTAATGCCCAAATGCCTAGGTTCTGTCAATTCTTCTTCGTTGATCCCTCAATACTGTGAATCGCGACCACATAAGATGCGTCTCCAAGATGTGAACAGCTTTGTATATGCTGCTTTGTATATACAGACCTTTTCACAGCATCTGAGAATTTAGGCGTCCTTCTTCAACTGGGGCGTTCTTCTATTTAGCCGAGCTATAAAAGTATTTTCGGTTTGTAAGTCTGGGAGACTTGTGCAGGAGAAGTGACACAAAAAAACTAAGTTAGCATTTAGCAGGAAAAAATAATATCAAACATAAAAAGGCTACGTATGTATCATGGCTATGACACAATTCTGATCATATATTCAATAGCGCAGATCATGTTACAAAAAACATTTCTGTTATAACTATATTGACATTTTGCCGTGACTAATTAACTGTACATATATGGTACGTGTAATATAATGAAGTCAGAAGAAGTAATGCTTTCAAGTGATTTGTAGTGTGAATAAATACCGAATTTAAGTGTTTAGGGACATTATAAAAACAAAACAACTTTACTATATTTCACGCGCCAATAAGCTAAATTAATAAGTCAACGTTTTTCGTTTTAGATCTAGTACATTCAACAAAGTGTCACTTAAGTCTCTACCAATAATTAGCTTCTCATAAAACTAATGCGCCTTTATCAGGGCTCAATCAATATGGAGTAGCAGCACAACACAACAATCAATCACAATTTAACATCGACCTTTTGGCCCGTATTGGCTGATTTGATGCCCAGTATACCCTGACCCCATCAATTGTTTGATGTGTTCCCGAAATTATAGTAATAGGGATCTTATTATACTGGTCGATCAAATCTTCCGTGATAACACATAGTTGTTTCAATTATGAAGCTTTATAGTACATAAGTTAATAGGGGGTATATTATTATGTGCTAATATTGAAATGTGAAACTGGTTTTTCAATAATCCTACTAGGTACTATTATAAATTTGAAAGTTTGGATGTTTGTGAGTTTGGATATTTGTAAGTTAATCACGCCTCAACAGATGAACGATTTTGGGTGAATTTGGCACACAGGTAGACTAACTGGATTTCGACATGGCTAGTTTTTATCCCGGAAAAGACCGTTCACGCGGGCCAAGCCGCAAGCAAAAGCAAGTTAAAATATAAAAACATTAAAATATAAAAACATTAAAATACTTATATTCGTTACAATAATACATGTCAATGTTCGATGAGTTGAATACCTAATGCCGATATTTAAATTGAATATTGAAATTTCTGGGCAATATCAGACTTGACATCATATATCTCGGCGTGAAGATCACAGTCCAATACCATGCGATTTGTAATTCAGAGTATTGAGTGGTGTTGCTTCTGTTTATGGGCAGGCGTGGCGCTTATCATCAGGCAAACCCACTTGCTCATTTCGTCATTAAGGCAAATAAACACTAACACCCTGTTTCTGAAAGGCTGAACAAATCAACATTCAACAGTTGCCGAAACCATCGAAATAAGATACTAGAACGATTATCTCATATGAATCTGCCAAAAATACGGCTCCACTTACTTACACATGCAAAGGTAATCACACGTAACACTCATACACGCAACAAAAATCTCATAAAGTTAATGTTTAAATATTAAATTTCTAGATCGAGATACGACGTTCTGCACCGCGGAAAAAAATAGACGTATTAAGTGTCAACTAGAGATCATGAATCCATTTTTATGAGCTGCACAGACTTTTATAGCCTCACACAGAGTTTAGTGCGGTCATTTTTTTTGCTTGAGTTACGTTTCTTGTCATCTTATTTCGATGGCTGAAACGTTATGATCAGTAAAAATCAATATAATATCTGATGTTAAATCAAAGGTATTGACCACGCTTCTAGCAACTCAATTTCGTCGACATGAGAATTGACCGACAATTACCTAATTTTTACATTGATCAGCCTTTCAGAAACCGGCCAATTACCTAAACTCCCAATCCGATTACGTTCCAAACATTTACCCCAGTAAATAAAACACTAAACTAATCTTCTTTGGGACGGTGCTTGCCTTGCATTCTGTACATTGTTACTGTCCCCGGGGTTGAGAAGACTTCAAACAAAAACTTCGTCGTATTTTTTTGTTTGCGAAGTTTTTCTTTGTATTGTAAACATGACAATCTTTCTTTGTAGGTCGTGGACGGAATGTAGTATTGTAGTTAGTTTGTTATGGAAGGTGTTTTTGAAGGTTTATTTCAATATTTCGAACAGTTTGAGGAACTGAGTGGTAGAGCCACAGTGTGGTCAATTTTATACTCACATATTACAAGGTGGTAGGCCCCTCCTATGCGAGAAGCCGTCTGGGTTGGTACCACCGCTTTGTCTATTTCTGCCGCCAAGCAACAGTGTGTAAGCACTGTTGTGTTCCGGTTTGAAGGACATTGAAACCAGTGAAATTACTAGGCATTACGAGACTTAACATCGTATGTTTCAGGGTGACGAGCGAGTCCAATGCAATTCAAAGTAAATCAGTGTAATTCAAAGCTCTGTGTGGTGTTTTGTCTACAGCACGAACGGGCCGGCCTCGGTGGCGCAGTTGTAATGCGTACGCGTTGCGACTGAGGCTGATGCTGAGGTCTCGGGTTCGATCCCTCCTTGCTCCTCGATTAGGGCCTTCGTATTAAACGCAGGAACAAGCCACTACTTTACGTCGGTTTTCAGACAGTGGTGAGGACCCTGTCGAGCCGGCCCATTCGTACATACGCACTCACGCCTGTAATCCCCGAAGGGGTAGGCAGAGGTGTAACCAGTACCGGTCCCATGATGTGACAGGGGGCGAGCCCATCGCCATACCGGGCACAAATTTCAGACTCCGGGCTGATACTGAGCATTTCATAATAGAAAAACAATATCACTTTTACCCGACCCGGCGATCGAACCCGAGACCTCGGCACAGCTGTCGTACCTCGTACCTAGGCATTATAACTACCGGGGCAATTATTATTATGTAATAAATACCTATTTTTTGGTACTATTTACTGGATGTGTGTAGACAACTAGAGATATAATTTGGTGATATAAAAAAAATCGAGTATCAATGATGTGTCTATGTTCGAAAGTGTGTGAAATTACAGAAAACCTGTAATTTGTACAATTTCCAGTATTGTTTACGTTTCACTTTCCTCTGCTGTATCTTTTATTATGCGTGTTGTATTTCTATTGCTTAACTTTACGGTTTTTAATATTAAATGCAAAATGCACGGGTATTAAACCTCTATAAACACAGACTATCACGCAATCGGCTGTTAAAATTGTGTAAATTCATTGATAGATTTTTTATTTGTAGTTTTGACATGAATGAATACTACGTAGTGAAAATACTTGATGTGTGTCGGTATTTTGTATGAAAATCCAATCCACACAGTGTCACTTTTGAGTAACTAAACTCAAGTTTAAAATGTTTATAATTTTTAACCGACGCGAAAATTAAAGTGCTCAGATAGTAGTTTTTTTATTAGCTTGAGTGACGAAACGAGCAGGTCGCTCGCCTGATGGTAAGCGCGCTAAGCTAGCTAAGCCTGCTCATAAACAGAAGCAAAACTACACAGAGGTCTGAATTACAAAACACTGCACAGCATTAGACTGCGCTTGTCAACCCGAGACATAAGATGTTATGTCTCATAATGCCCAGTCATTTCAGTGGCTTCTATGCCCTTCAAACCGGAACACAACAGTGCTTACTTACACACTGTCATTTGGCGGCAGAAATAGACAAAGCGGTGGTACCACCTTTTAACCTTTATTTATGTATAATCTTGCATATCTTGATATAGTGACACGATTTTGATGATTTTTTTATTCGATGACGTATACCTCGAATTTGGTAAGGTAGTTTATAGGAAACAGTTAATTTTATTTTTTTGTCAGAATGTTTTAGGTTCAACATAATTTTTGATTTTTCGCCTAATCTCGTAACAACTATAAAGTTGTTACGAGATAAAACAGACTAAGTATTTATAAAAGTACTTGTCTTTTTTATTTTTGCACCATTGAAACATTTTGGTACTTATTATACTCATGCCTACTTACTGTTTAAAATAATTCGACAATTGAATGTTATTGATGACGCACAAATTACCGGTAATTCGTTTTCTTATAAATCCAAGATCCAATATCGAATACTTACACGCGAATTGGCAATCTCTCTGACCCTACATTACCATTCAAATTCCCTAATTTACACTTGGTAATGGCAACCCTAGCGTTTGGGGAATACCACAGCTCGCTCACTCTGCCTTACTACGGGTTTTCTAACTCGATTCTAGATATTAGCAGCTGAATTGACCAATAAATTAACTATACAGTACATAGAACAACTTACTAAGTGTAGTCGACTTAGGGACGATCTTAGTTTAGAATTCTGAATGTATTTACATATTGTGTAGGGATGTGCTTTGAGAATATTGTTATTAAGATTTTCTTGAATAATATTGTCATAAAGATGGCTTATTGCTTTGAGTTTCGATGAAATTGGGGTCTTAAGATATATTAAGTAGTTGTATCTACCAGTAAACTCATTAATTTTGACAATGTGGTCTTCAATAGAAAATGTATCTTGGTTCAGAGAAACATTAAGTCAATAAAAGGTATTTTCAGACGTAATCCCTTACGATGTTCACATTTTGTAAACCATTGCTTTCTAAATCTTTAGAGTAAGAAGATACGACTGTGTAAATTTTTCTTTATGCTGGAATTATTAAATTATTATTAAATGGTCATACATTAAGATTAAAATTATGACCTAAGTTAGTTTCTATATTTACCTTACATAGGTATTTCGTAACCTATTTCAGTATCATATGAACTGTCTTGTCTTTTAAGTGCAAGTAGAAACTATAAATAATCGAGTACCGACTACTAATTTCGGTAATTGCAACCCAGGCTAACAGACAATCGACCGATCTGTAATTTATAGCTATTTGGCATACGTTACTCAACTTGTGCTATTATTATCTACCGCAATAAGGTGGCCACGTATCAAGTCTATTTATACACCTTAAGGTACGTATTTCATAAGATCTGAGCTAGTTTCGGTGGTCTCGCTCAATATTTAAGACCTAATCGACAATTAGATATATTTTGTAAAGTATTCCTGCCCAACAATAATAAAAGGGGTTAGTTAGGCTTACGCTGGCTTAACGCAGCTATGTAAACATCACTTTCTTTTGAAACTCTTATCTTAAATTATAGTGAATTAGCAAATTAGCAAAAATTTGTATCTTCCGCTAATGTTTACGTTTAAGTTAATGTTATTTACAGCTCTATACAAAAACTAATGTCATTATATTTACAATACTAAGATCAAATTTAGACGCTTTCGCAATCTTCGTCCGCATTTAGTACGAATATGCAAACAATGACCGGGTTTACGGCCATTAATCTCCTAAAAAAACGTAGTAGTTTATGTCGTTCCATATTTATATAAATACATGTGTATATAGATACGCTCGGCGAAATGTGGGTGTACTGGTTACACCTCTGCCTACCCCTTCGGAGATTACAGGCGTCAGTGCGTACGTATGTATGTATCTGTGTATATATATGTCGTGTACATAATATGCTTTATATCCGAGCATAAGAGGTGATTTATCGGATACGATCACTCAGTATTCAGGTTTCTAAACTTATTTACCTACGTTCTCAATCCGAGATCTCAAATTGACCTTTTACGGCAACGTAGTTTGCAGATTCCTTGAAAATCAAACTTTGCTGAATAGTGCGGGTTTCGAAGTATAATTAGGGAAGGTTTGCATTGTTTTCTATTTCAGTTTCTTTTCTAATTCTATAATTTAATTACTGCGCTGTTGGTCGTGTATACTTATGTTTATTGTTGGTTTTTATTCAGTGAAAAATATATATCATTATTTTTCCACTTATAGAAAGCAATGGTGATTAATTAATAATGAATTTTTATTCTAGCTGCTCTTATCCCTCCCGCAGTAAAGTCGGCGCAACATACTATTTTTGAACACATGTTACAGAAAGGTTTAGCTTGTAATTTTTACGACCAGTCGCCTGCCTGACGTCAACCCCTCTGGGGAAATCACCCAGACACAAACATATATTTACGGATCGCAAAAACATTTGTCTCGCTACGGGAATCGAATCCGGGGGCTCTCGCTTCACATCCAGCTACTCGTCTACTGCGCCACGTAGGCTGTCAAATTGAGTTATACTAACTATTCGTGATATATTTATTTGATTATGGAAATCGGGCTTTGAAAATCTTTATTGAATAATTTAATCTTACAATTTTGTTACAATAGTTTTTGGAATTCTGTGTAATTATAGATATTTTTTTGCTCGTCTAAATGAGCTGAAATATGCTATTTATTTTGTCCTTCATCAATAAAGTGTCATAAACTATTCTAGACAACGCATTACCAATGGTAGGCGTCAAGATATTACTTATTCAGGGTTGTTTCGCAGCGCCACGCCAAGCCACTGCCTTATGTAGATTAGTTCCCTGCAGGGCTGCCAACATCTGAATAATATCTAAACCCGATGGTCAGTTGTGGGATTATTGCGCGAAATAAATCTTGCCCATTGAATGAATTGATTAGTGTAGTATTGAATAATTAAGCATGAATGAGTTGTTAATGTGATTTGTATTATTGTAGCAAGCCTTTATGATATGAATTTGGATATAGACGACTCGAGTAGAATCGTGTAAGTACTCATTTTAAAGGACTAATTAGGTCAACTCAAAGATCGGTTCTCCTTTCGAGAGATATGATAGTGTAATCTGCTAAGTATAAATAAGTGACTGCCTCGGTGTCGCAGTTGTAATGCGTACGCGTTACGACTGAGGCTGACGCTGAGTTCTCGGGTTCGATTCCCGGGTCGGGTAAAAGTGATAATGGGGTTTTCTAGACTCGCCCCCTATCACATAAGGGACGGAAATACGCTCGGCGAAATGTGGGTGTACTTGTTACACCTCTGCCTACCCCTTCGGGGATTACAGGCGTGAGTGCGTATGTATAAATAAGTGTTTAGTCCGGCTTCAGCTATTTAAGACCTAGTTCCATAGAGCTTTTTAATACTCAAGAAATGTCCATCGGGCTTTTATAGCGGTGGACTGTGGACAATACTCGTACCTAATGTAAGCTATGTTCATAATACCTAAACGAATATGAAATATAGAATCAACTATACATTTGTCTATTTCTGCCGCCAAGCAACAACATGTGTAAGCAATGTTGTGTTCCGGTTTGAAGAACATTGGAGCCAGTGAAATTATTGGGCATTATGAGACTTAACACCTTATGTCTCGGGGTGACGAGCGCAGTCCAGTGTCATGCAGTGCTTTGTTATTTATAGTTCTGTGTGGTGTTGCTTCTGTTAATGAGCAGGCGTGGCGCTTCCCATCAGGCGAGCGACCTGCTCGTCACGTCATTCAAGCTAATAAAGTATAAAAATACAATCCGCCACAAAGATTAAAACCAGTGTAATTACAGGAGATGGAGTCTTAACATCTTACGTCTCGGGGTGACCAGTGTCAGTTCAGTGCCATACAATGCCTTATAATTCAAAGTTCTACAATATTGTTTCTGCGTATGGGCTGTGGCGCTTATGGGAAGGGAGCGACTTCATCGTCTCGTCATTTAAGCTAATAAAACATCTATTTGCCTCTTCCTACCGCGTATTGTGTATATATGATGCATCAAAAATTCCGGTCGTTAATCTATTAAATATGGGCGTTTTAAACGTAAGGCTAAAGTTCCCTGTGCAGTTGAACCGGTGTCAGCGTGACATAGATGTTTAAGCCTGATAAAATTACTTATATTCACGGCTTATAGTGGCACAATTTAAAATTAATAAATATATCAAATTGTGTTTAAAGATTTTAATCGTTTTAAAGCACGAATCGGCCGGCTCAACCGGGTCGTTACCACTTACAGAAAACCGATGTAATGTAACGGCTTGATAACGGCGCGGCGTTCTGTACGTTGAATGAGATATCAGGAGGCCCAAATCTCCCTCCGCTTTCCAATTATCCCTTTCCTTTAAGGTTTTCTCCCCAGCGCAGCGGGGTTGATGTCAGGCAGGCGGCCAGTCATAAAAACTACAAACCGAATCTTTATGTAACATGTGTTAAAAAGCATGTTGCACCGACCCCACTGCGAGTGGGATAAGAGCCGGTGGAAGAAGAAGATTGTAATATTACATTTTTTACTTACATAACTCGATTTCATGATTTTGCAACTTCGGTTAAGCAACAACGCTTAGAAATTAATTGTGTATATTTTTATAATTAGTGAGAACTAACGAGAGTGCATAACGAACAAAAATATACTTATCCACTTTCTATTTTACATTTTAAATTAAAATATGACTTTTCTAGTTTATAACTACTTTTCACTTCTTTTTTAAATTTTACATTTTAAATTAAAATATGACTTTTCTAGTTTATAACTACTTTTCACTTCTTTTTTAAAAATGATCGGATGTTATGTAGCGTGGTACAATTAACAATTATCACATCATGGGGCAAAAATAAGCTCGGTGAAATGTGGGTGTACTAGCTACAGCTCTGCCTACCTCTTTGAGGATTACAGGCATAAGTGTGTATGTATGTATGTACAATATTCCAACCACTGCTATTGTTCGCCATAATTGGATAATGGATGGATATCCAACCATCCTTAAAAGATATTTAATTTGTCGATATGTTATCTTTAGTAGACAATAAAAACGAAATAATAGGGTTTATTATTCAATAAAAAGTATTTTATTATAATTACATTTTGAATATTCTCTTTTTTATTTCGTTTTTCCGTGGCTGCTATGCACAAAACATTTATTCCAAGAGTCGTTTTACCTTAATTAAAATCATAATTAAAAATATTTCTGTAATGGAACATTGCGTATTTGAAATGTTAGAAGAAAACGGTAGCATTCAGACCGCGCTGAAAGTAATGAAAGTGGTAAAAAATATGAAACTAATGCAAATGAGCTACTAGTGTAGCTGACCTAGATATTATTTACTACATCATGCATGTATGGATTAAAAGAAAAAAATAAAAGTGTCGTGACAACTTTTCGTAAGATTTTTTTCCGTCTAGCCCCCTTTCACAACGCGCGATAAGGAACTTCGTTCCAAAACTTGAGAGGTGTCAAGGGACACCCGGATGGAACGAAGTTCCTTTCGATTAATTAGTGAAGGAATTGTAATATTTTTTTTTTTTTTAAGTTATAATAATAATTTTTTTAATAATAACAAATATAATGTTATATAAACTTAATCAGTAGGCTCAATTTTCGTAATAATTGGCTTGTGGTAACTGAAGTAGGAAACATATGTTTGGGATTCTATTTTATTTAAATGTCTTTCTCTCACGATATTCTCTACATCTTTGTGCATTTGTCTTTTTCCTTTTCCTTGATGTTATAGTTTGTACCTCAGTAGTCGATGCTTTAGTTGATTCGCTATTAAAAAAAAAGCAAAAAATTGTACATATACATACACACACCGAAACATTTATGTATATATACATATATATATGTACTCTGTCTGTCTATTCTTTCATACACGTCATAGATGCGCGGGACTTTGTAAACACAACAGAGTGTATATATATATATATATACTCTCTCGACTTCGTAAACACAACAGCGTATAGGTTAGAACACGCACGGCTTGCTAAATACAGACGTTCTGATATTGTAATATTAAAATATGATTTGTTTTTGAATTTATTAAAATTATGACGCGTACACTTGCTAAACACACAAAATGTGGAGATTATAATGCGTATGACTTGGTTAGCACAATAATTAAGAGAGGTTATAGTGCGTACTTGCTAAAAATACAAAAGCATTTATTATTATCTGTATATAATCTCTACTTACCTAACTCCATCAGCAATATCCGGAACTTGTGCAGAAACACTGTCAGGATTCATTATTATTATTATTTTTTATTATTTATTATTTACAAAAAACCTGTATACACTCAACAAAAATAATCGTCGCGACACCACACTGTTCAATGCGAAATAGAAATGAAAATATCTGGCTTGCTTTCTATAAGAGAGAGAGAGACAGACAGAGAAACATGCGACGCCGCACAGCTTACAATAGCTTACTATAGCAAAAAGTGTCGTGACAACTTTTCGTAAGAATTTTTTCCGTTTAGCCCCCTTTCACAACGCGCGATAAGGAACTTCGTTCCAATATTTTAAACATAACATAAGCTCACGCCTGTATCGCCGAAGGCGTAGGTAAAGGTGCAACTCAGGGTCACCCTTCCCATGATGTGATAGGTGGCAGGCCTGTCACCACACTGGAAATGAATTCCAACCCTAGGTAACTCATGTGTGAAAACTCAACTGGATTTTAGACTTCACCGGTTTCTTAGCCTTAAGTCGCTACTACTAAAATGAAACATGAAAATTTCTTATATTTGTATTATGTATGTTATTTCATCTTTTAGTAGCCATTTTAGGCCATCCTTAATAATTATGAATAGTTTTTTTTTTTTATGAAGAATGGCAGATATTCGTCCAAATGAAGGAGATTGGTTTATACGAATGTACGAGCCGAGATAGTTAGAAAGAATATGAAAGAAGGCGAGTTTATCAGCATATTGGATATAAATCTAATCACGGGCCAATCATGTTTTCCAAATCAACACTCAGCATTGCTCCAGGATGTTTCAGAAATTCTGCCAAATTTTACAGCGATTTTATTTTTTTAAACTGATGTACAATTCTACCCGCTTATCGGTGTCCAAACGACTCGCGGCAGATATTATTAAAATTAAAATTTATTTTAACACGGACACCTGCAACACTTTTTGATTTATTAAAGCCGAGTTCGCGCGTCACGTTCCGCTAATTTCGGTACTTTGTTTTTAAATACCAACGCATTTATTTGTATGAAGTGCTATTAAGCAAAATGAATGATTAATTGGCTATGCAAGTAAAATGTTCTTTTCTATACACCATAGATTAAAAGTGAATGGAATTCAAAGAGATTATGTGAGACAAATCGAGATGGATTTAAAAAGATTCTTGTAAAGGATGCCGAATGAAAAAATGAAAAGAACTCTAGAGGAAGTTGTTATAAAAAGATTTGTGTGCAGCCGAGAATATAATTTATGTACGCTTTATACTGAAGAATATAGTTTATCTTTAGTTTGGTGATCGACTTCATACTAATTTTAGTACATATTAACGACTAACAAAAATAAATCCAATTCAACTTGACTTATAAAAACAGCTTAATATCTAGCATCTATTTAAAATTGGTTGGAGGTTTAATTGAAAATGGTGATTTTAATTTCAGCTTATCAGATTTTTCGAGACGCTATGATTTTTAAAATATTCTTGAAGCGTAAGTTCTAGAAAATTCCTATTTCTTCGTCATATATACGATAGTTTCAGTTTGAAAAATCATGATAAGTTTAGAATTGGATTTAATGTACATGGGGAATGGTTCGTACAAACATAAAAATGAATCAATGAATGCACTAGATGCAGTTCTACCAACTATTAAAACTTACGTTACCGTATTTTTAATATTAAAAATGTAACAGATCTGAGTACCACAAACATCATTTCCTGGCATTTTTATGTACTGTTGCGTCTCGTGGTGTTAATATTCCATACAGTCGTAAAAAGACTTTGCACCTCGGTTTTTCATATCTTTTTTTACGGCTAATGATGAGTTTTATAATTCATGTTGTATTTAAGTTACTTGACTGGAAAAATTTGCAAAAAATATCAAAATTTGATTCACGAATTATAAGGATTAATTAGTTACCAATGTTAGTATTTATTACATACAATTTATTCTTCTTCCACCTTATCACACTTGTAGTGGGGTCGGCGCAACATGCTTTTTAACACATGTTACAGAAAGATTTGGGTTGTAGTTTTTACGACCAGCCGGCTGCATAACACCAACCCCTCTGGAGAAACGTTAGGCAGACTTATGACCTATTATATTTCGTACATATGAATGCGTGCTAATGATATAATATTGTCTTCTTCTTATTGAACAATTAGTGGCCAACCTAGTATCAACCTTTTCGAGCCACCGACTTGACCAGTCTTTCCCAAAGTGGGCGATAACGCCCCCTTGTGGGCGCTGCATGCCTAAAGGGGGGCGGTAAGAGACCCAGAAATAGGAAGGGGGGCGTTGTAGAGGCTGAGGGGGCGCTTTGTAATTTAATTTGAAGTTATAGTGGTTTTTAAGTAGGTAAAAAAATTAGGGGCGCTAAAAAATAATTTATTTTTAAAGTGGACAGTAGACAAAGTAAGTGTTGGAACCTCTGGACTTGCCTTGGAAGGCCTCCGACTTGGCTTAACGACTGTTGACAGTTGATAACAGCCGGGACCTGCCTTCCGAAGCACGCAGATGCTCAGTTGAAATACTACTACCTAAGCGGTCACCCATCCATAGACTGACCGCGCCAAGGGTTGCTTAAATCGCTAATCCTTTACCGATTAGTGAGTGAAACTGGCTATGAAGGTCTCAAATAGGCTCGGTGTCGAAATTTGTATGCCATTGTTGATCCTGGCTCACAGGAATTACATGGCGAGATTTTCTATAAGGCTTGGATGCCCACACATTGAATTGGTTGAATATTCCTACTAATTAGTAAATAATGTTTTCTGTAAGTTAATTACTGATTTTGAAAAGCATCAACGTAGGTTAGCCTGAATAAGTAACAAACAGACGAAACTTACTTTAGTGGTTTAAGAGTGGTAGAGCCACGCTGTAGACACTTTTTTCTACAGCATGAATGGGCCGGCTCGTCCGGGTCGTTACCACTGTCTCACAGAAAACCAACGAAAAGTAGCAGCTTGCTGCTGCGTTTCGTACGGTGAGTGAGATATCCGGAGGCCCAAACCCCCTCACCTTCCCAATCCCTTAATTATCCCTTTCCCTTAGGGTCGGCAACGTACCCATAATTCTTTTGGTATTAAGGGTGTACATGAGCGGAGGAGATCACTTACCATCAGGTGACCCACTTGCTCGTTTGCCGGCTTATGCTATAAAAACAAAACAAAAAGTTACTTACCGTGTTAGCAGGTATTAAATTTGATATTTATCTCAAAGCATGAAAGACGCGTGTAATCGAATCCTCAAGTTATTTTATGACGAAACTAATTTAACGAATCATCGTTGTTGTCATAATATTCGCCGTGTGGGTTGTTGTGGAATGTTCCATTTAACTTTTTGCGACGTGAGTTGTGCCTATTCCCAACCGACTTTGGAAAGGAGGTTCTCAAGTTGTGTGTATTTTTATGTATATTACGCGATATTTGTACCATTGCACTGTGGTGTTTCAATTTCAAGGACATTGATGCTAGTGAAATTACTGGGCATGAGACTTAATATCTTACGTATCGGGGTGACGAGCGCAGTCCAGTGCCTCGCAGTGCTTTGTAATTCAAAGTTCTGTGTAGTGTTGCTTCTGTTTAGCAATAGGCGCGGCGCTTACTATCAGGCGAGCGTTCTAATCGTCTTGTCATTCAGGTAAAAAAATGGGCTGGTTTTGACGATTTTCTTTGAGGATTTACCCTGGGGTGGTCCAATATAGATTTCATGATGGAGTTTGAGGAAGAATGGTTGATCCTCAACAGATAGCAAACGTATCACGGTAGCATGACTTTCTCATTATTCTAACAAAATATATTATGTTGTCTACAAAACAACATTTTATAAAGTTTAGTTACTCAAAAGTGACACTGTGTAGATTGGATCGATCGATTTGCGTTAAACGATGTCCAAAAGAATTCGCACGAAACTTCGAAAAGTCAAAAGTGTGTGCCCTGGGCCGGCCCCAGTTTTATTTGTTTCCACAACTTTTCTTTAGCTGTTAACTTATAATTCTATTAAGTCAAAAAATTTGAGTTCTTAGTTCACGGGTCACGTCTTGAACCCGATATTCGACCTGTCCAGGTTAATAGGTCGTTACTTCATATTGCCCGGAGCAATCGGGCATCTTTTGATCTTCGGCTGACCCTATATACTTTTTGTCAGAACTTCATATGCCGTTGCTCTACATATTTTTGCATATTTTAGATGCATAGTGTAGACTAGAGTTCATTGCCTCTTTGTGTGATGTGTCAGCTATTTACAAATAAGTATGGATTGGACTTTGATTATGCCTTCCAAGTGCTTCAGATAAAATGTGTTATATTATTTATTTATTTATTTATTTATGTCTTTCTTCCACTTGCTCTTAACAGTTATAATCCATAAAAATCGTATTTTACTTTAAAATGTAAAATAGATAGTGAATAAGTATATTTTTGTTCGTTATGCACTCTCAGTTCTCACTAATTATAAAAATATACACAATTAATTTCTAAGCGTTGTTGCATAACCGAAGTTGCAAAATCATGAAATCTAGTTGCGTAAGTAAAATGGTATAATTATTACAATACATAATATTACAATCTTGTTCTTCCACCTGCCCTTATCTCACTCGCAGTGGAGTCGCAACATGCTTTTAAACACATGTTACAGAAAGATTGGACGTGTGGTTTTTACAACCGTAAAAACTGCCTTACGTACTGTGCTTACGTCAACTCCTCTGGGGGAACAACCTGAAATAAATATTTGTGGATCGCATATTTTTTTTGTCTCGGTGCTGGCATCAAACCCAAGGCCTCTCGTTTCACAGCCGGCAACTCGCCCACTACGTCACGGAGGCTGACAAAAACGTGGAAACTTATACCAAGTAAATTGTATTATTAAAAAAATCAAGAAATAAATTACAAAGTTAGTCTTAGAACTGTGTCTGTGGTCATGTCTTAAATCACAATAATATTCGTGTGTAAAAAAAATTGCTAGGACTTTACTAACTACTACTTTAAATTGTGCCTATTTATGTTTTTTTTAGTTTTTTTTTTTATTATACTGTGTATGTTCTGGTGTACAATAAAGATTTAAATAAATAAATTAATTTCGAATTTCCAGTTTCCACTATACAAACTACCAACATTCACTAATTTCAGTATATTTGCCTGGTTTAATTTTGTTGATCAGACCTGGATTTGTGGCAAAACTTAGAAACTCAGTGCTACAGACATAGGCTTTTGATTTCTCCAAAACTTCGAACATGTCTTAGATTTGAACGCCTTATTTTATTTAAACCTAATTAGTGTTTGTTTTGTGTCAAATTAGATTCAAATTATTTTTGTAAAATATATTATCCAGAGAGAAAGAGAGAGTTATAAGAATTAATAGATACCTTAGGAATCAAAAAATAGCAATTTTAATTTTCGAATCGAACAAAGTGTATAAATGTGGGTGTTTAAAGCCTTTAAAACTATCTCAGGCTTAATCTAAGCCTATTTTACTGTGGATTACGTACTTTGATACCTTTGACATTGAAGTCTTCATGCTAGTCCTTTTAATTTGCTCATTATATTCTTCGATTATAGCATTTTTCTTTACAAAAGCATTCAATAAAATTACACAATTCTGTATTTACAAACCTTACTCTGGGTTTTAATGCGCGCGAACGATTAAAAGCGATTTCTGTATACTTACGGGTTAGCGCTAAACAAAAATGTACCAATAACATTTACATTTTCTGCTTGAGTGGTAGAGCCACGCTGTAGACAGTTTTGTCTACAGCATAAATGGGCCGGCTTGTCTGGGTCCATTACCACTGTCTCAAAAAAATCTGACGTAAAGTCGCAGCCTGCTGCTGTGTTTCGTACGGTGAGTGAGATATCCGGAGGCCAAATCCCCTTCCCCTTCCCAATCCATTATTTATCCGTTTACTTTAAGGTCGGCAACGCGCCCATGATTATTTTGGTATTGTGGCCGTACATGGGTGGTGGAGATCACTTACCATCAGGTGACCCACTTGTTCGTTTTCAGGCCTATGCTATAAAAAAGATAATATACAGTAATTTACGCATGATAAAGAGCTTATTTTTCGCCGGGTCTTCTCAGGCTGGGTCTTTTTGGATCCGGTGGTAGTTTTAAAACACGTGCCGTTTCGGTAATGTCTATGGTCCATATCGACCCATAAAAAAGAAGAAAAAATAAAATAATAATACTTCACAATTCTGGAATATTCCATAATAAAAATATTGTAAAATTTATAGTTGCCCAGTGTATTTTAGTTATGCTATGTATGTTATGTACACAATAGTTGATATGATTTCTATACATAAGTTTCTTTATTTTGTACTGACTTCTCATAAGCGCTATTTTAATTGCCTACATGATTAATAAAACTATTTCATTTCATTTCACTACAGTGTTGTTCCTGAATACGGGCGTTAGTAACATTAGCAGCACATCGTTAGTAATATTCTCAGTTCGTCTCCCTACTAACTCTTTCATGTGCGTCAGTTTCATGAATGGATAAAGTTGACTTATTCGCGTACTCGCTCAAATTTTGTGACATTGTCGTACTTTAGGGGTAATGTATATATATCAGCGTATTCGGTTTCTTTTCATGACAAGTTTCGTTGCATTTGTACGCATAAGAATGAGATTAGCGGTTTCTTCGTACCGTCATGTGTCAATTCGTCAAATGCCTTTTGGTGAATTATATTAGTTGCTTTCATAGATGTTCATCTTGTACGAATATATGTATCGAAGAATCGCTAAAGATTTAATAATTTAAACTACAGAAGTACGAATGTAAGGTACACGGTACGACTGCTGTGCTTCTCGGGTTCGATCCCCGGGTCGGGGAACGTGATATTGGGTTTTATATCATGAAATGCTTATTATCACCCCGGAGTCTGGCATTGTGCCGGGTAAGGCGATATGCTCGCCCCCTATCACACCACGGGACGGAAATAAACTCGGCGAAATATGACTGTACTAGTGACACTTCTGACTATCCCTTCGGGGAATACAGGTATAAGTGCGTTTGTAATTTATCACATTACATACATACATCGATTATACAACGTGTTATAGAAAGGGGCGGGCAAATTTAAGCAATGTATAGTGTAGGGTATAGGTATTTTATCTCCCATAGTACCAAATCCGATTGCATTGCTAGTACAATAATTATAGAATTTTCTTTTTTATCGAATTAGTAACATGTCGATATCGACTTTCAACTTTGGACAACACTAAAAGATAAACAATGATACTATAGACCTCCTTTCATTTAATGATTTTATAATTAAAAAAACATTAAACAGTTGTCAAATGTCAATATTTATTTGACGCAGTCAGTTCGGCAAGTTCTGATTTAATAAAGTATGATTATGATTACGAGTTCAAAAAATATGTTGTATTTGACTAAAAACAAATATTATGTATTCAGTATTGGTACTTTGTGTTGGTGTAACTGATAACAGTTTTTAAGAGGATCGTCGACTGTATTAAGCCAAATTCATAGATGCAAGACCCGAGAATGAAGTCTTTAAAATGCTTCTTTGATGCTGCATAAGGATGGTACCTATATTGTCTTCAGCACACAATGTCTTTCAGAGGGCCAATTCTCGTAACTTTAATTGTTCAAAATATCATTCCGATCTAATCTCAGCGACAAGAAAGTTGTAAATGGTATTCTGCTAAACCAATATTCAAGAACTTAGAACGCAATGATATCGAAAGTAGAATACAAGTTGACTGAACCAAAACGGCATTCTGGTAACAATTTTGACACTTAACTATCTTCTTCTTCTTTTTTTTTTTTTTTGTTTGTTTGTTCTATAAAGAACCGGCTAAGATCAGAGACCATGCTGCCAAGTCATTAGTTATATCTTTTCTTATATTCCAAGAACGATGAAACAGGAGTGTGGCCGATTTCAAGGTCTTGCTGGAGTTTTGGTGATAATTCCTTTCAGTTCAATGCTTCTTAGACGACTTTCTTCAAGCGAATCGAAAGCACAAGGTCGACAATACCCTTGATCAAAAATCACCTAAATCCACTAATTTCAATGTTTCCATACACTATTCATCATCGTTAACGATTATTGCACAAAACCACACCACTTTTATACAACAAACACAACTTTAAACCAGTTTAGGAAATAATTAAAACAAGAGAGCCACCGCACTGTAAGAATTCCCGCCAAAACTCTCTTCTTCTTCTTTTAATTGTGTTTGGCTCCACCGTAGATTGGTGATTTCGCCAGTGTCCATTGTGAAACACTTAACTATATAAAATGCATTTCGTCTACAGACAAACGTCAAAATATTGAGAACGAAATGTGACTGAAGGTGAAGCAGTGTTGCCAAGTGCACTGTAATTACAGCAGATCTGCCGTATTTTCATGCCATCTACTGGACACGGTATTTTTATAAATACCTTATATGGAGACACAGTATTTTTTTACAGTAAAAATTTCGTATTATTATTGTATACTACTAGACAGGTTATTTAGAAGTAAAACTGCGTAACGCGGGAGTTTGACAGTTCACAAACAGGGAGCGCAATAGGGGTTCTAGTTTAGAGTAAGCGAGATGATAATATTGAGTTACGGTCAATTGACTGCAACTTAGTAATACAACTAATTTACTATACTACAATTTATTATACTACTATTTCTATGTACCGCGCAGCTTGTCTAGTAGTATACATAAAACTCTTTGATTAAACACATAAAAAAAAATAAACCGATATCATCATCATCGCAGCTATCCATTTCTGCAGCGATCGATATATACAAATAAAATGTTAAGTTAGTTTAGGATATAAAGTTTAAAATAAATTTATATTTTATTTAATAATTTAATTATTTCCTTTTTTGTATGACATTTTATTGCACTGTAAAATAGACTGTATTTTTTCCCATCAAGCACTGTATTTTTGACGCAAATGCCGTATTTTAATGTGGACAACACGGTATTTTCAAAAATCTGACTTGGCAACACTGAGGTGAAGTGACTGTGAGTTAACTGCAGACAAATTCAGTTAACTTTATTCTCTTTTACTGCAAGCAACTAAAAGTAGTCAAAATTGTGCGACTTTGTGTGCTCGTTATTCCAGTAAAGTATTAGAAATGAGTTTACAGCCTATGTTACTCAGTGATAATGTAGCTTTCTAACGGCCAAATTATTTTTGAAATCGGCCCAGTAGTTTTTAAGTTTATTTGTTACATACTAAAATACAAAAAAATCTTTCCTCTCTAGAATATTAGTGTAGATTAAATTATGAGAGCAATCGCACTGTCAAAATTCCCGCCAAAACTCTCGCACAATTTTTATTCAGTATAGATATGTCAACAGCAGTGTTGCAAAATAAAATAACCGCAATTCGGTAGAATTTCAAATTTCAATAAAATAATCGCGATTGTGGTTATTTCCGGAAAGGACTGCCTGAGTGGTGCTGTTGTGCCGTTTTCCTTCAGTTATGCCATGGAATAGATAAATTAATGAAATAAATAAAATACATGGAATTAGTCAAATCAATTAATTAAAAAATCATAACCTCCAGTTACGTAATTTTTTAACACTGAAATTAGTCATATTGTGGGTATTTTATTGTGGTAACATTGATTTTGTCGCTTAGGTCATTTTTAATTTCTAGAATTTAGTCTATGGCAGCTGATACGTAAAATTCGGTAAAATACTTGTCATTGGCGAAATGCATAATAATGCGAAGCCATATTTTCAACAAAAGAAAGACATTGAAAGTTGATCGAATTGACAGTTTATATGCAATTTAACTGAGATGATATCGAATTTTTAAAGGAGCAGAATGCCATATTTTTAATTAATTCAAAATGTAATCTCAGTTCGGTTAAAATTCATTCGCAGTGTCAGTTAAAATAGCAGAATTGGCCCTCAGGTCTTCATATGTGTTTAAGTTACAAGTTACGTACGTATGTTCGTAGAATTACGTACATCTTATTCAAGTTTATTAAAAAGTGAGTGTCGTTCATAATAATGTAATCAATCTTATCAATAATATGTTGTATTTGACTAAAAACAAGTATTATGTATTAGTATTTTGTGTTGGTGCAACTGATAATATCTGTATTAAGCCAAATTCATAGATGGAAGACCCGACAAAGAAATCTTTAAAATACTTCAGAGGATGGTACCTATATCGTCTTCAGCAAACAGTCTCTTTCAGGTGTTTTTATTATAAATTACAAGTTACGTACGTATGCCCGAAAAAAAAGTGAGTGTCATAATAATTAATAGTGATGTCATCAGTCTTATCGATCTTAATCAACGAGTGATTAAAATTAACGTGAAATTTTAGGATGTCTTGGTTTGAAATGATCCGGTACATAGGTACTTACTATAAGGAGTGTGTAATGACCCTAAAATATGACCACACCTTTCTGTAACACGTTGTATATATAGGATAGTTTAAGACGCCGCAAGCACGCCTCATATTTCACAAAGCTACGTTAAGAAGTACCTATATTTGAGACAATCCTTAGTCACGGAGCCAGCACATTCTCCGAGTATCGAGTTCCCCGTGATATGTCATGGCCGTTTTTATTTTCGTGATTCAGCTATGTATGATATTTGAATCTATTGCATACTATATGATGAGATATAATTACAGTCAGGATCTTGGGTTGGAGTGTTTTAGTCAAAAACAGGAGTGAAGGATACCAAGCACTGATTCCATTCTTGAGCACCTCACGTGTTATTGTATCGAAAAATTCACGTATATATTTAATTTGACACGTATTGTTTTTGATTATAGATATAATAACTACGCATGACTCTTCACAATTTGATCCGATTTTGATGATTCTTTCTTTGCTCTTAGCTCAAAATGTATGTTTAAGGGACTGAAATCGAGGATTGAATGATTTCTAATCGGATTTTGATATTTTTTCACTCAAAGTTATAATATAATTTAAACAAAATTAATTAAACATTTTAACAATATAATACTGCTCGGCTCGGTGGCGCAGTTGTAATGCGTACGCGGTACCACTGCTGTGCTTAGGTCTCAGGTTGGATCCCCAGGTCGGGTAAAAGCTATGTTGGGTTCTTCTATCATGAAATGCTTAGTATCAGCCGGAAGTCTTAAATTGTGCCCGGTATGACGATAGGCTCGCCCCTTATCACATCATGAGACGGAGATAATCTCGATGAATGTGGATGTACTGGTTGCACCTCTGCCTACCTCTTGGGCGATTACAGATACCTATGTATTTATGTAAAAATACCAAAAATAAAATTAACCTCAAATATGGAATCGGTTAACCAATTTTGGGTCAGTTTTATTTTTCGATTCTTGGACCTGGAGATCGAAGTCATAACCCCACCGATTTCACAGCCTAAATATAACGCGACCAATAAGATTCATATAAGCATGTTTATAAAATATTTAAAAACATTTAGTATTTGCTAACAATTCCTAAGTTTAATTTTGTCCACGTCTTCGAGGAAACGCTAGCCGTCTCGGAACATGCTTGCGTGTAACTCGATCCTCGCTCCACTTCCAACAACACTTGCGACCTAACCACGTAACCGAACGAAATACATGTACATTGATACATTTCAGTATAAGTTGAATAAGGAGGTAGCTTAAAGGAGGTAATGGATGTTGATGTAGTTAAGGATTTGATAGAGTCGAATTTTGATGTAATTGCGCAAGTGGATTATGGAATATGGGCCATATCATAACAAAGTGATGCAACAAGCATGAAATAATTAATTACATTGCTTGATTGACGGAGTATTGTTTCTTAATAAAAAGTAACTAAGTGATATGTCCCTCGTATGCGAGATGCCTTCTGGGTTGCTACCACTGCTTTGTCTATTTCTGCCGCTAAGTAGGAATGTGTGAGCACTGTTGTGTTCCGGTCTGAAGGACATTGAAGCCAGTGAAATTACTGGGCATAATGAGAATTAACATCTTATGTTTCGGGGTGACGAGCCCAGTCAAGTGTCATGCAGTACTTCGTATTTCGAAGTTCCAATTGGTGTTGCTTCTGTTAATGGGCAGACGCTTACCATTAGGTGAGCGACACGCTCGTATCGTCATAATAAAATAAAGTAATGACAGTATTTATGGGCTTGCAATTCATGTTAGCAATAGAAATGATGATAATTTTTGCTTGGTGAATTCCGATGATCGCGTCACGAGCATGAGTCACCGATGCGACGCGACGTTAGTGACGCTAACGTCTACCAATAACTTCTATACGCTACTAATGATTCGACCTTAGGCAGTGTGCCTTAACACCTGAAGACATTGTAACTCCTTCATATAGTAAGACACCTATCTGGATACTGGAAAGCAATCACTTTATATGCGCAAAAAAAATAACATAGTAAATTTTGTGTGCTGTTTCGATATCCACCAGCGTATATCTAGAGTGCTTGTAGTACTTAGTATTTTTTCAATTTATTGAAGTTACTTCACTAAACTGAATTTCGTTTAATCATTTGAGAAAATCGAAATGGAAAGGCTTGAAATACGAAATCCAATAAAGAAATCAATTTACCGAAAATGTTAAACAAGTATCAACGCTTTCAGACATTTATTTGAAACAGCAAATCAGATAAAAACGATAAGTTTGTCGTCCGGTTTCGGAGAGTACGCAATTTGCATTCCCATAAATTATGTCTGTTTTGAAATCGAAACCGAAGGCGCAATCCCTTCGCGAAAATAATTATATTCACGTCACGCAACTTGCCAAAGATGGAAAGATTATGAGAGTTCAGACGTTGAATCGATTTCAAAAAAATCCCATCCAATCAAAATACCGGTCCCACAGCATCGTCGCCGTCATGCCCAGAGCTCCTCAATTTATCTGGTTATTACTTTAGGGACTTGTTTCATTAATGTTACTTTAACATTTAAGAATCTGTTGACGCTCTCGATTTCCTTTTACCTCCTCCTATTTTTTGTTGATCTATTGAAGTTTAAATTTTAAGTAGGATATGTTCTTCTATATCAGAATTCAAATTGCTGTTTTCCATACACAATTCATTTATTGCACTTACTTCAGACAGATCAGTCATTAAAAGTTTTATTAGTTTCTAGGGTTCTGTATCCAAAGGGTGCTAATATCTAATATCCTTTTGCTGAGCCTTCATCGTCGTGACTATTTTCTGTCCAGCTATCCGTCTGTTAATTCTACACTCAAGGAGGTCTATCTTTTTAATCTTAATAGATTGCGTGCTGATTTTTTATTACAGAATATGTATTATTATGGCGGATATCCTAACAATAATAGACAAAAAGAAGGAGTAAATTTTAGGAGTGTGGTACGGAACACTCGATGCGCGAGTCCAAATCACACTTGGCCGGTTTTATTATACAATGATTTATCTAAGAACGCATTAACACACGTATTCTTTGACCTGGAAGCACACTAAACTTTAGTCGGTTTATTTAAATACGATAAAAAATTCAGTCATTAAATAAATCACCCGAACAGTTATTAAAGAATGATAAATGGATTGAATATCGCCTTTTAAGTAAAGTGAAACGTACGACATAAAATTGTAAATTCGTCGATCCTGTGATTTACGCCCTCTCAAACCTTTTATTTGGACTTCCTATATGGGACTGGTTTTATTTCCAAGAGCTCTGTAGAAAGGAACAGGATGTTGTTTCCCATGTGAATCAATGGTTTTTGCTCGTAATCGTATAAAAATGCATATTGAGTGTTCAGTAATTGTTTATAAAGTTCTATAAGAACGTACTCCGTTAGTTATACCAGTTCTGCGATGATAGGTATTTCTAATAACTTTTTTACATAAAATTAATTAAAATACTCTAAGGGCCCTTTTATTACATTTAAAAATGTTATGAAGAGCATGACTACACTTTGTAAAACGAATAAAACAATATTTTAATATAAGTCCTGCATTATATATGAGAGGTATAAGTCAAAGCTAGCTAACTAATAAAGCCGTAAATAAATGTGCTGTGTCAATATAAATAATGAACAATTATTATCTTCATCAAGTTCAAAGACGATAAACCACTATTTTAATTGGTTGATTCTTGATCTCGGTTTCAACAGCTTTGGATAAATCGCTCAGTGTCCTTATTTTCTAAAACGTGAATAAAATATTCATAGACTTTACATCTTATAAATCAAGATGTCGATGTTAAAATACGAAGCGTGACTTTGTGGATAGGCTGTTGGTTTGTTTATATATTGTTTAGCCACGTTGACTGTTGTTTAAAACCTCTTTGATGAATCTGGCCGCACAGCATACCTACTGGCCTAAAAAAGTGTTTTGTGAATATTAAATTTAGAATGAAGACGTTTTAATTTTTTGTGCTATTGAAAAATTCAAAAAACAACGTATTTTTTAAAACTTGCACTACACATTGAATCAAAATATAGAGATGATTCGAAATACTCTTAACCAAAGACTTTTATGTATACTACTAGAGGAGCTGTTTAGACGTAAAATCTCGTCACAACGCGGGAGTTTGACAGCTCACAAACAGGAAGCGCGATAGGGGTTCTAGTTGAGAGTAAGCTAAATGGTAATATTGAGTTGCGGTCAATTGACCACAACTTATTGGTACAAATTCTATGTACCACACAGCTTGTCTAGTACATATTATAGATTAAAGCCATTGCTCGTAACGGATAAATACAAAGGTTTTCCGAAAACACAATTCAGCAAAACATCATAAAACGGTCGAAGTTTCTGGGGCATCTAGTATATACTAGTATTTTAATAAGTTAGGCAAACACATAAGGCAAGATTTTTCATACGTCCCGGTTAAAAATGATTGATGAAACATCCATAATCTTTTTACATTCACCCCACGTTTTCATCTAAGCACTCCCGGATGTGTCCCGGCACACATGTTTATACTCACGCCTGTATCCCAAAA
The DNA here is from genome assembly GCA_905332985.1 of Mimas tiliae. NCBI lineage: Eukaryota > Metazoa > Arthropoda > Insecta > Lepidoptera > Sphingidae > Mimas > Mimas tiliae. Next base: position 4,854,256 of record HG995249.1, read on the forward strand.
AGGTATAGGCAGAGCAAATTGTGATAATAGTACAATGTAATATTTTCTGTTCCATAATATAGTTGACTAGGAGAGAATGCTTATAGCATTAAGTCCGCCTTTATACTACATGTATATGAAGTGTAAAATAAATAAAATAAATAATTTTGCGAATGGCGAAAGCATCGAAATCAAAGGAGCCATTCTAAAAATTTGAAATAAGGATAGAAAAAATGATGAGACGGGCACTGACTCTCCTGATGGTAAGCGTATGCCCATAAATACCAGCATCCCTTCTCAGAACTTTGAATTACTAAGTACTGGATTTCTCCCATGTCCACGATACGTGAGATGTTAAGTCTCATAATGCCTGGTAATTTTTCAAGCTGCAATGTCGTAGGAACCGGAAGACGACACTTTTCATATATTTTATTAGGCGGCAATAAAAAGACAAAGCGGTAGTGCCTCTCCAGATTGAAGACCGCGGGTTCGATCCCTGCACCGAGACGAATGTGACCCGCAATTTTTTTAATTAGTTGTTTTGTATTCAGAAACCGAAAGTCTCTGTTGGTTCCTGATACAAGATAATCTTACTTATTGTGGGGGGACTATTTAGGTATATGACTGTTCTGTGTAATTTATTAATTTACTAGCTTTTGCTGAACAGCCTTTACTGGGATAAAAGATAACTTATAACCGTCTCCGGGGTCCCATCTATCTTTATACCAAAATTCATAAAATTAGGTTCAGCGATATAGGCGTGAAATCGTAACAAACAAACAAACTCACTTTCGCATTTATAATTAATATTAGTTAGAATTTACGTGATCTTTTACTATTTACTGTCGTTTCTCCTTCCAACTGCCCTTATCCCACTCGCAGTGGGGTCGGCGCGAGGGTTGCTTTTTAAACATGGTACCTAAAGATTTGGCTTGCAGTTTTACGACCCGCCGTAAAAGCCGCAGCCTGCCTGACGTCGACCCCTCTGGGGAGACTATTACTATTTATTATCGTTTATTAAATTAAAAAGAATTAAAGTCCTAAAGTTGTTGCTCCTACTTTTATCGAAGTCATTAATCGATTAGCAATATTGAATATAAAGTTTATAAAGTACGCAGCTATTATGCGACAGCACGGTAGTAATCCTCAATCCCCGACAATGTTTTAGTAAAAAAATATCCATTCGTGAAAGAAAAGATTTTGTTTATTACGTCACGTCTGAGCCCTCAGGCTATGTGCTAATGAGAGCTGACGTGTGCAGGAACGTACTAAGGGTTGGAATCCTAAATGAAAGTATTTTTTTCAAATTCTTACAATATTCTGTTAGCGTTTGCGTTTTCAGAATTTCTCAGAGGTATTGGGAATATTTTTTGTGATGCGTCGACGGAAATCTTTTGTGGAGTATTACAAATTTTAATTAAAAGAAAGCCACGCGCCATAGTAATTTGAAGATGAAATATCGTTGATGTTAAATACTTCATAGTAAGACGCGATCCTTGCTACTGTGGATGCAAAATATGTTCAAAAGTATACCCAGTGACTTTGTAGCGTTTATTTTCTACTAAATACAATGTATTGAATAAGTATAAATCGAAAAAGAAGCCGGTTTAATATTATGTAAGCATTTATTGAAGAATAATATCTTAAAACGCTGTATATAAATTTATTTTTACAATACACGCGTGACTAATATTATGCTGGTATTAAGATATATCAATAGCAGTGATAGCTCAGCGGGGACTGGTATGGACTGTCGAGACAAAAGTCGCAGGTTCAAAACCAGCCCCAAGAGCATACACCTCTAGCTTTTCCAAGTTACGTATGTATTAATTGTTATTTATCACTTACATTAACGGTGAAGGAAACATCGTGAGGAAACCTGCATAAATGAGAAGTTCTTTATAAGAATTTCGGAAGTATGTGAAGTCTGTCATCCCGTATTAGGCCAGCGTGGTGGACTAAGGCCTAACCCCTCTCATTCAGTAGAGGAGGCCCGTGCCCAGTAGTGGGACGTATATAATACAGGGCTAGTATTATTAATATATAAACTTCGGGCTTTATCAGTTTGTTAGGTGATTAAAACAGATATTTGAAAGAAACTTTACAATACTTCCATTCAACATAATACTAGTCGTATAATTTGATATGCATAAAGACCTTTCGTTTCATTGAATAAGTTGGTATTATATTTGTCCACAAAGGCCTAATAAAAGTTGGAAACTTATTATGAATACAAATTCGTTCGCTCTGAATAACATTTTTTTATACGTAATAAATATTTCTTTAGGTCACACGCGAAAATATTGAACAGATTTAGATTTGATGTAATTTACGTATGTGCAAGGCACGTAGTATTCACGTTTAAATTTCGGAAGACATTTGTGAGAAGATTTTTTTAAGAGTTCAAGAAAACTTTTTATTACATCATTAATAATCGTAAATATTGTATCGCCTCATTGGTTTATTAGTGACTCTATGCAACAAATATAACCTGTACAACTGGCGCGGTTCTGAGTTTGATCACCGGTTTGGGCTACTGACGCTAGTGGAATTCTTCGGTTCGAAAACCTTGATTTACCCGACATTGTTTCACGCCATTCTTTAAAAAGGATTATCAGCTTAATAAAAATAGTTACATTAAAAAAATAATAAACATTATCGTGATATTGCCCTTACACAGGTAGCTTAGAAAAATGAACATATTTAAAAAAAAAATATATTCATCTGAAAAGTAATGACCAGCTGACTGATGCCATGCGCGCACGCTGCGCGGCGCGTTTGATGTACGCTCTTGCAGAGGTAATCAATCGAAATACAAATAATAAATTAATTAAAGTTTAAATAATAAATATGATTATTTTTATAGTCCAATTTTCGTCTGCGAGATTTTTCACTGTGTTTAAATATCGATTCTGATATCACAGTTAAAATGCCCAACAGGGTTTTTGTTACATATTGTATAGGAGATCATCACAGTTATTACAGTAATCGCCTGAAATACTTGGTAACATCTGACGACACTCACTTCCGATTATCCTAGTAGGTCACGTAATACAATCATATTTGTGTTAATAAAAACATATTGTAGGCGACGTTTATTGCCATATTGTCGTTTAACATAGAATGAGGGCAAGTCGAGCTATAAATTATTCTTAGTACGTGCCTGTAGAGGACCGATATAATGAAAGTTTCTGAACGTACTTTTTATCTGACACTTTCTATTTACAGTCATTGTGATTATACACACGAGTTGATAATGTCCGGCAATTTAGGTATTGTGTTGTTCTTTTTGTAGGGCATTCTTTGCGAATGTTATTTTCAATATCTTCTTCTTCCACCTGCCAGTATCAACGCAGTGAGGTCGTCGAAACATGCTGTTTAACACATGTTAAAGAAATATTTGGCCTGGAGTTTTTACGACCGGCCGCCTGCCCGACGTAAACCCTTCTAGGGAAAACACCCAGACCCGAAAGATTACACCAACATTTTGTCTCGGTACCGGAATCGAGGCCGGAGCCTCTCGCTTCACAGCCAGCCACTCGTCCACTGCGCCACGGAGGCTGTCATTGTATATTAAAGATATTTAGGTAATATAAAAAGAATAAAGAAAAACATTTTATTTGTCATAGACAAACAACATACATACCTACATAAGCAGGTACAAATCAAATATCAGAAAAAGCTTACTTAACTAACTACGCAGTTGCATGTCGTGACCGTGATAGGTTGGTAACCACTCAGCATATTTCTGTGCTGTGGCGCAAACCTCAGCACAGTACTGTTTTTTTTATATAGTATATGCCGGCGAACGAGCAAGTGGGCCACCTGATCGTAAGTGATCTCCACCGCCCATGTACGCCCACAACACTAAAATAATTATGGGCGCGTTGCCGACCTTAAAGGAAAGGGATAAGTTAGGGATTGGGAAGGGGAAGGGAATTAGGGCCTCCGGATATCTCACCCACCGTACGAAACGCAGCAGCAAGCTGCTACTTTATGTCTATTGTCTGTGAGACTGTGGTAACGACCCAGACCCGGCCCATCCAGCCCAGTGTGTTAAACACACGCTCAGAGCATTAATGGATGAATAAAAAATAATACTACTTTACCCCGGTTTTCTGTGAGACAGTGGTAACGACCTGGTCGAGCCGGCCCATTCATGCTGCAGACAGAACTGTCTACAGCGTTTCAGTGGGCACCTTAAATGTGCCATTGACTGAATAGAAAACAAACATATTATCTAAATACAACTCTGTAATTCGGCATTAGTTTCGACACACGATGTTTGAGATCGATATTGACAAAATAGTTTAGGTACTAACCCGCGTCAGACGTTAACGAGCATACCACTTAGTGCTCTGGTGCATCGGCTCCAACGTAGTCTAAGGACTTCCTTACTTCCTACTATCTTCCTATGATTAAAATGAAATATAAATTGTTATTATTTTTGGATGGCGTTGCTTCTGTTTATAGGCAGCTGTGTATTCACGTTTATCATCAGGCGAGCGAGCTGCTAGTCTCAATCTCGTTATTAACTTTAATAATAAAAAACGCGAGTCCGCCTGGACCTGGAAGAGTGTATTATGGTTTTATTTATAACGGAGGTCAGCATACGAGCAAGTAGCCCGATGGTAAGTGATATCTACCGTCCATGAACATCCAAAATACCAAAACAATCAAGGATGCATTACCGACCTTATAGGAAAATAATGGGGTGTGGAAAGGGATTTGTTTCTCCGATAATCTCGCTTATTATACGTAACACGATACGGAACTGCCACTTCATGTTGATTTTCTTAGAGACAGTGAAAATAACCCGGTCGAGCCATAGAATGCCCATGAATAGACCATTCATGTTATAGACATTAAGATGTTTCCTAAAAAAGCTGGTTAACTATCGATTTATCAATATAAATGTATCTGTCAATACAGATACAATCAATGATCTTAACCAGTCAGTCCTGAAATATAAAGCTAGGAATGATCTGGTAATGTTTTTATTGTATCTTAAATTAGTACCTACAATTATACATTGAAGTTCAATATCCAATAAGATCATACTAATACGAGCATGTCATATGCTATTTTCTTCATCCAATCATGAAATACGCACTCACGCACGCCTGTAATCCCCGAAGGCAGAGGTGTTACCAGTGCCTCAACCATGAGTTTGTTTCGGTAAAATGCACCCACATTTCGCCGAGCGTAGCTCCGTCCCATGATGTGATAGGGGGCGAGCCTATCGCCATACTGGGCCCAAATTGCAGACTCCGGGCTGACACTGAGCATTTTGTAATAGAAAAAACTCAATAATATTAAGTTCAATATATCCAATACGATCACACTAATAGGAGCATACCATATGATATTTTCTTAATCGAGTCATGAAAATAACTCATATTACCAATTGTCGGTAGGAAATTATGGATAAGACAGCGTTTCTTGCGTGTTGCCAACATGTAATTACTCAGTAATGTGTAGTAACTACTAACCCAATTAATCGACTCTAACGGGCACACTAATAACATTTTCTTAATTTGTTAAAGGAATATAGTTGTAGCAATTCTAATCTTTCATAGTCTACCTGTGTGTCAAATATCCAAATCCGGTCAGCTGTTAAACGAATATCCAAATTCACAAACTCACAAACAGCTAAAGTGTCACATCTACACTAATATTGTAAAGAGGAAAGATTTGTATTTTTGTATGTAACGAATAAACTTAAAAACTACTGGACCGATTTCGAAAATACTTTTGCCGTTAGAAAGCTACATTATCACTGAGTAACTTAAGCTACTTTTTAGGATAATAGGAAGTAGGACTCAGATACTGGGATAGTAGAAGTAAGATCATAGATTTACTAGTTGGTAGGACCCTCATATCCGAGCGGCACCGTTGTCTATAGCAGTATTCTGCCGCAAAGCAGCAGTATGTAAGCAGGCCCCGATTTAAAAGGCATTGATGATTGATGCAAGTGTAATCACTCGGTATGTACCGAGGCAAAGACTTTAATTTACACTACTAGACGGGCTGTTTAGAAGTAAAACTGCGTCACATAATGCGGAAGTTTGACAGCTCACTGACGGGGAGCGCAAGAGGGGTTCTAGTTGAGAGTAAGCGATAATATTGAGTTACGGTCAATTGACCGCAACTTAGTGGTACAATTTCTATGTACCGCGCAGCTTGTCTAGTAGTATACATTAAAGTCTTCGTACCGAGGCAGCTCTTTCTTTTGTAATTATTAATTCATTATTGTACCTATTTGTTTCAGGTAAGCAGTTGTGCCAGTTTTACTTGTGAAGCGATTGGAAACTCATGGAGGTCAGGTATCGTTTAAACCACGGTTAAATCCAAGACTGTAATTTCACACGTTTTTTTGAGACTCGCTATCGCACTTACAAAGCTACGAAGCACAAATTTTCATACGATTTGAAGTTTCTTAGGCAGGTTTAGTGGGTTAAACCTGATTTAGGAGCGTCGTGCAAGTGGTCCTAAATTTATTAATTTTCATAAACTACATTCAGGAGTAAACTTTATTAGATTAGTCCTTCAGATAGTAACTAGAAACCACCATAGATTTTACCGTAGCATTACAAGGTGGAAGGTCCCTCGTTTGCGAGAGGCCGGCTGGGTTGGTACCACCACTTTGTCTATTTCTGCCGCCAAGCAACAGTATGTAAGCACTGTTGTGTTCCGGTTTGAAGGACATTGAAATTTCTGGTCATTATGAGACTTAACACCTTATTTCTCGGCGTGACGAGCGCAGTCCAGTGTCATGCAGTGCTTTGTTATTTAAAGTTCTGTATGGCGTTGCTTCTGTTTATGAGCAGGCGTGGTGCTTACCATCAGGCGAGCGACCTGCTCTCGTCATTCAAGCTAATAATAAAAAAATAAAAAACCATAAATTTATCCATTTCCGTATCACGTGAAAAATACATTAACTTACTCAGATGTTTATCATTTAATAGTATTGAGAACTTATTTACTCAAAGAACCTTGATCGCTACTATAAGGCTAGTATCCAACAATATCGGCTTCTATGTTTATTATGACATTCAGTGCTGCCTCAATGTCATTAAAATGTCGATATAGCAGCGTTGCCGCATACATTTTGTGCTAACAATTTGATTATGTGTGCCAGAAGAAACGGAAATTATCTCTAATGATATTCAACAATCTGTAGAACTATACGATCAATAACTAATTTATGCATGCAATATATAAGAATAGATTAGAAAATTATAGCGGATTGAATGCAAAAAGATTATCTTTCATAACTCGCAATTATTTTTATATAGATAATGCTATGATTGCCAATTCTAAAGTAGCGTAAGCTATTATCGATTCTACACTACATTCTGAACGATCTCGCGAAAATATATAATCAAGACGAATGGGTATTTAGAAATAAGCGAACTTCGAGTTTCTAAGTGCTGGTTCGTGTAGCTAAAACTTATTTATTCTCCTAAATATTTTTCTTAGTTAATACATGTGAAGATGTGAAATAAAATGAAACATCATAGGCGTCCTAAGTTTATTGTTGTGAAAAGTGAAACGCCGTTATTACTATATTTAGGCAAGTTGGTAAGACACAGTGCATTTAGTACACGTATTCTTAGGGGTATTTTCGTCCCATATAAAAAAACAACTCATATACAATATCTAACAAAAACCCTGTTGGGCGTTTCAACTGTGATATCAGAATCGATATTCAAACGTAATGAAATAACTCGCATACGAAAATGAGACTATAAAAATAATCACATTTATTTTGTATAATTTAATTATTTTATTGTTTGTGAATCGTATTTCTATTTAGTACCTCTGCAAGAGCGATGAATCGGAGCCAGAGCATGGCTACGTCAGTACGACACATGAGTCAGCTGTTCACCACTTTTCAGATGAAAGTATATTTTTTTATACTTTTTATTTTTTTATATGGTTTTTGTTACATACTGTATATTGTAATCGAATCAAAAACCAGACGGGATTTAGCATATGCAACACGACATATCTCGCGCGCGAGATAGATAACTATCAACGACAAATACGTAACTGAGAAATCTACAGACTGCTAATAACTCGTATTCAATCCCACAAGAAAGGGATATACTATAGAGGTATACTTTATGACAGAAAGAAATAGAGTGATGTTATTGCTATCCCTTAGTGCATGTGGGTTTTTCCAAGGTCAGCAAACTAGTTTGCTGAACAATGTTTGATATTTTCATTATTCAAAGTGTGGATAATAGATATCTTACAAAATGGTGCGATGTATTGTACTTCATTTTAAAAGTGATAGTGATATGAAAAAATCTGGATTAATCTTCCCTTCGTAATATATGTAAACCAAGTTATGTATAACATCTTCTATTTGATGTGAGTGTTTATCTATTGTTCCTTTATCTATGCACAAATATCTTGGGTAAAACTGTCAACATTCGATAAAATTACGTGGTCATGTTAGGGTTCGTAGGCAAAATACCACAGAGAGGTTGAAAGTACTATTTTCTTTCCTATATCTCTACGTTTGACATAACTAGTCGTATATTCTATGCAATCATGTTACTGTCGATAGGCATATAGAGATAACCAGATAAAACTGCTTTTTCACGACAAAACGAGTCGACAAAATAATCTTTTGTTCCAGGTCGAACTGGGAATCAAACGCAAGTAAAGTCAGGTTCACAATATTTTCTTCGAGTATCGTTAAACAATAATTTGATTAAATAATTAGGTCTAATGATTATTACCGACTAGATGGCCTACAAAGTTAATTCTAATCTATCTAAGACTACTGTAATTTTAATTGATAATATTCTTTGCTTAAAGTGTATAAGCAAAGAATATTATCAATTAGAGATTGAGATTAGACAAGGGAATCAAGAACAAGTCCTATAGGTATTAAAGTTATCATTTTTTACTGATCAGATTAGAACGATTTTTTAATAATTCGGATTACTTATTAATACATTTTATAAATAAAGTACAATATGAAATGACTGCCTCGGTGGTGCAGTTGTAATGCGTACACGTTACGACTAAGGCTGACGCCGAAGTCTCGGATTCGATCCCCGGGTCGGATAAAAGTGGTATTGGCTTTTTTATTACAAAATGCGCAGTATCAGTCCGGAGTCTGGAATTGTGCCCGGTATGGCGATAGGCTCAGCCCCTATCACATCATGAGACGGAGAAAAGTTCGGAGAAATGTGGGTGTACTAGTTACACTCTCACTCACTGTCTACCCCTTCAGGGATTACAGGCGTGAGCGTATGTATGAAATGTTACTCAATTTTGAAGACTTTATCAATGCCGCATCCATATGTTCATTTATAAATTGAGATTTGTAGCCTACAAAGCTACTTTCTTTTATATTATAATTTTCCTCATTTAAGTGATCTGTTTATCGTCTGCCTATTTGGTGAGACTAGGTTTTTTTTTCTAGTTTTCAATTAGTTTGTATTTTCCATGTATGTTACGCAAAATCTCTGGCAAATAAGGATCAATATTGATGGTTATTTTTGTGTCCGATAGGGTTTTCTCCGACGGCGGTCCCATTTACATTTGGTCAATATATCAGGACAGAGTACGAAGGGAAATGGGAAAATAGCAATTGAACCGTGATTTGGAGTTTTGAAGTTAGTTCTTAATCTATAATTAAAGTTTTTAATCTATAATTACTTCGTGATATTTACAACATGCTGTCTAATCGAATGTTATATCAGGGGCGTCTAGATTGGGTTTTGTTTTTTATATTAAAATTATTTTCTTTTACTAATGCCATATGCAAATTTCTTAAATATTTATGATAAGCGTGCTAATAAACTTAGTCGGCATGATACGTCAATCGATTCGTAGCGAAGTACTCACAATTGTTATTGTGAGTACTTGTGTAGGGGCTAATGACCTCCAAATACCGGCTCTACAGCGTGCCAAGATATATTACTAGCTATATAAATCCTCAGCTATAATTACCTATCAGTATCAGGTAGGAAGAGAAACTGAGTTGGTATTATATAAACTAGTCAGGATCTTTGACAGCTCCGTGGCGAGTGGCCGTGGGTTCGATTCCCACACCAAGACAAATGTTATCCACAAATATTGGTCTCGGGTCTGGGTGTTGTGGGACCACAAGTCCCTTGTAGTTCCTGATAGCCACGATACAGGTTAACCTAGTATGGGGGACTATGTGTGTGACTGTTGGGTGTATTAATCTCCCTGTTCTACTCTATAAGGGTTTGGTGAATTCCCAATGTTGATTGCTCTACCAACAATCTACCAACGCTTTTCTGAGTGGTAGAGCCACGCTGTAGACAGTTTTGTCTACAACATGAATGGGCCGGCTCGTCCGGGTCGTAAATTAGGAAAGGGATAATTAAGGGATTGGGAAGGCGAGGGAATTTTATTCTTCAAGATGTCTCACTCACCGTACGAAACGCAGCAGCTAGCTGATAGCTTTATGCCGGGTTTCTGAAAGACAGTGGTAACGCCCCGCACGATTCGGCCCGTCGGCATGGCTCTACAACTCGATTTAAGCATTAATTAGCATTAATTTCTTACCATTGGAATTTATGTACTTGGTAACTGAGCATAAAACATTTTCTGTTCATCATAAAATATTCACTGGCATGTAGTATAGAAATAATCAAAATCTAAAGAATCACTAAGTGACAATTAAACTTAACTAACGTTTCTGTGTGCGGTAGTTAGTCATGTTGGCTTGGTTTTGTGTAGGCATATGTTTGTTTTTCTTTTCTTTTCTCGAAAGAGAAACTTTATATTTGCCATCGTCCGTGTTCCAATATCTATATTTAACGCAGCCTTTGCGCTTTCGCCATTTTAGTCCGTGACGAATCCTGATTCGTTTATATTGTGCTACCTCATCGTCTACACCTTAATAATATCGTTTTATTTTATTTATCCACTTTGATAATCCAACGATATTTCACCGCCTCGAAAAAAAATGAATGGCAAGTTAAATAAAAGAGACGTAGTACCTAACGGATTACGGAATGGACATAACTGTCAATGAAGTAACATTTTTTGTTCTTATTGTTTTTTTTAGATTCCCCATAGGGGTTGACGTCAGACAGGCGGCTGGTCGTAAAAACTACAAGCCAAATCTTTCTGCAACATGTGTTAAATTATAAAGCATGTTGCGCCGACCCCACTGCGATTGGGATAAGGGCAGTTGGAAGAATATTGTTTTGTTATTTGGAAAAGAAACCTTCTTTTTCAACAAAATCGGTCCATAGTTGGTGAATAAATCGATAAACCATGCCGAATTGAGAAATTTCTCCTTGTTTGATGTCGGTTATAAAAACATTTACTATAATTTAAAACGTCATGATCAATAGAGTTACACAAGTACCGGCACAGGTCGTGATTTGCGCTTTGGTTTATTCATAGGCTTGCCCCCTTAGAATACAAAAGTTCAAAAACGATACGTTCCATCGTGTCGTCTAAGCGATATCCAAAAAAAAAATTGCCTATGTCCTAATCCAAACCATAGTCTACCTGTGCCATTTATCCAAAGCCTTTCAGCCGTTACGATTTTACTAAGAAACATTCAAATTCACAATCTCATAAACATCGAAACTATCACATTTATAATAGGTGTAGGGAGTATGATAACATCACACGTTGGTCGCACGACCAATCAAAAACAAACGGCATGAACGTTTGTGTCGTGTTTCTTACGCCACATCCTAACCCCGCTGATTGGCGGAACGCAGTAGCTCTGAGCGTCGACGCTTCACGCGGTTGGTTCATCAGTCGCTACTTATCATCTATTGGACTCTTAACTGCCCCATTACTGTCCATCTGTGTTCACGACTCATGCCGGCACTACTTCTGAAAGCGCTAATAGATATTACAACGTAAATCGTCTATTAATAAAGTTTCCACAATGTTGATACGGCTAATCATGCACTATCGTCCATCGAGTTCAATATTACTTGATAACGGTATAGGATAAATTACAGATAATGTTGCTCATAGAACGCAAACAAAGGATCTTTTGTATTAATATTTCATTTATTAATCAACAAAGCCATTGTTTCGTTATCATCATTTATTTTAGTTTTAGTAGCTTAATTTTAGTTGTGATATGTAATTTCACTTTTCAGTAGGCGTATTGATAAACAGTACGGACGCAATATGATAAGTGTATTCTGAGGCGTAAGCGATGCCGCACCCGGCATAACATTTCAAATATCATTTTAATCGAGTTATGAAAAGCATATTCGACGAAGAAAAAACGGAGGTTCTTAACTCGACGCGGATATTTTTTCTTTTTTTATGTACAACCACGCACAATAGTTAAAACCGAGGGTGAAAGACGCAGTTTTCGTTATTTATGCACAGTTTTTGATTTCTTTTACTAAAAGTATTGAAATCATTTTTAACAAAAATAAAACAGACTCCAAACACTAAAAATCTAATACACACGCCGCGGTTGAGTTTCTGCTTTAGAACTTACATGGATATCTAAATAAATAGGAAATTTATTACGCACCTTCGAAGTATAACATACGCGCTCACGCCTGTAATCCCCGAAGGGGTAGGTAGCGGTGTAACCAGTACACCCACATTTTGCCAAGCGTATCTCCGTCCCATTATGTGATAGGGGGCGAGTCTATGGCCATACCGGCACAATTCCAGACTCCGGGCTGATGCTAAGCATTTCGTAATAGAAAGACCCAATATCACTTTTACGCGACCCGGGTATCGAACCCAAGACCTCTTAAAAATCATGTCCAATTAAGTACCGAAGTCTCGTGATTCTACATTGAAAGCGGAGGCAATACACAAATTGAAACACATTAATACAGTGTTTCTTAGCTCGGCAAGGTTATTAATTGTAAATTCGCTTAAATAGGTTTCTATACTATTAATCTTAGCATTTCACATGCGGATAGCTAAGTTCTAGATATGTTTTTATTGCTTTAATAATTGATTATTATTAATTTATTTTTATTTATTATTTATTTAATTAATTTTATCGCTTCATTGGTCTAGTGCCACCTAACTTAAGCTAAGAAACCGGTGCTGCTAGATACATTCCAGGTCGGGCATATAGAATTTGTGTTTGAATTTTCAATACGAAAATGGACATGTTGCCCAGGATTGGAATTTGTATGGCGATAGGATCACACATCATGAGACAAAAAGCTCAGAGAAACATGGTTACAGCGTCAGTTGCACCTCTGCCTACCCCTTCAGGCGTGAACTTATGTATGAGTGTCTAATTTTATCGATTTCCTTATACATTTTTTGAGTGTTTATGGCTTTGATTCACATTTTTAGTACATTGTCAAAACTCCTACCCATTGGGCATCGCTGCACACCAATCAGACCAAAATAAGCTGATTTATGAATCTATCAAACTAAAAATGCACCATCTGAAGTCAACATTTACATACAAAATTACAGTACCTACAATCTTGTTAGGTTATCCAATCATGTAAATATTAAGATCCATATCATCCACAGGTATCATGAATATTACAATAGATAGGGCCTAAAGGATGTCAGATAACGTATATAGGATTTTGATATCAAATCCAATATAGTAGTGAATTTTTTTGTGGCGATTATCCCGATCCGCGATCCCACCAAAATATGTTATTTTGTTTATATTTCTATGAAACCAATATACTTATCCTCTTTGCGGCTGTAATATGCTGATTTTATCTTATTTTTCTTTTCCTGATCGTGAAATATATTGTAACTTATTTACTATCTTTATCAATGATTATCATAAGAGCTGGAGTTGTTTAATTTGTTACTCAATTTTAAACAAATGAGTTTTCGAATTTGTGTGATTTTATCTTCAAAATGAGCTTTAGATGAGATCATTTTTATTTACTTTAGAGGTATAAAGGTTTGTAAACTTACTTACCTATAGATATCAGCGAGAGATATCAGCGAGATGACCTCAGATTGGAGGTACGGTATGAACAGCCAGTTGATATATGTTTTTTTCGGGTCAATTACTTTATATGCCGTAATACCAAATACGACTGACTATAGTTCGTCACCTTATTCGTTATTATTGTTAAATTGCAAATTGCCATCCAGTATTGTAAAGTCCATACAAAATAAAACATCAATATTAATTATGTCCTTAATCTCGTCAATGTATTCGCTGTGCAGTTGTATATTATTATCAGCAACATTGCATGCTGTGGCTTTCACTGCAAGCACCGCCGTTATTGGCGCTTACTTCTGGTTATTAAGATTTATCATTACCAACTTGTTTGACTGCAACCTGGTTTGATACTGCTTTCAATTACCGATATATAAGTGTCATTTGTTGTGGTAGGCTGATTTGTAGAGTTACGAACTTTAAAAAGAAAAACTTAGTTATTTTTATTTTGAAGTGAATGTTGAAGTGTTTCTTTGATGTACATAAGAGGCTGCAACTATTGCTATCATATGAAAATAACCAGATTCCCAGGCATATAATTTGGGTATTTCTTCAGTTGTCGTACATTTCTTCTATCGATGCATAGGTTTCCATTTCTAGACGTTTCGTCTCCAACGGTCACTGTTTCTGAACCCATACACATACCCAGCCCGATGACATATATAACATAAATTAACATTTCTATAAGCACTATGCAATATGCTCCTACTACAATTCCAAGACCCTCATTAATTAAATCACTTTCAAATCTAATCTTTAATTCGAACAAGTGTAAGTAGCACTTAGTGATGAATAATGCAACTGTTAGATGTTAACTAATTTGCATTATTTACGCTCGTCTCGTCGACTTGATTTAGATTAGCTACTGAACACGTTTCTAACAAATGATATTGCAATTGTATGAGCTATCAAAACTTTAGGGTCGGATATGGGATTACTAGTTTTTGGGGATATTACCTAGGTCTATGAGCAAAGTTTTGCCACAATTAGAAATAGTTTTGACATTATTTAACATGAAAAAAATGCTCTTTGTTCGATATTTGTATATTTGCCACGACGTGATGTGATACTAACTTTTTTATAGCATAGGTCGGCAAACGGATAAGTGGGTCATCTGATGTTAAGTGATCTTCACCGCCCAGGTACACAGTACCAGAAAAATAATGGACACGTTGCTGACCTTAAAGGAAGGATAATTGAGGGATAGGGAAGAGGAAGGGGATTTGGGCTTCCGAATATCTGACTCGCTGTACGAAACGCAGTAGTAATCCGCTACTTTACGTCGGTTGTATATGTGACATGGTAACGACCCAGTCGAGCCGGCCTATTCGTTATTTAATTCTGTGGCGTCAATAGAAAAGGGGTAAATTGAACAAAAATCGTTAAGTGAGTTGTTTGCACATCATAAGGCAGGTTTTAGCAGAAGCTAGAGTGTAATAAATTCAGAGGTAAAAGGCAAGCAAGTGCAACCTACATTACAGAATAATAAAGCGGCAGTAAAGAGGGTTTTCTCATACATGTGTTTATTCCTAAACAGCTTCTGTGGCACAGTGGCCGAGTAGCCGGCTGTGAAGTAAGAATCCGCGGGTACGATTCCCGTATCGAGGCAAAATGTTTGTGTGATTCACAAATATTAGTTTCGGGTCTGGGGTCCGATTCTTCCCAGAGGTATTGACGTCAGGCAGGCGGCCAATCGTAAAAACTATAAGCCAAATCTTTCTGCAACATGTGTTCAAAGAAAAGCATGTTGTGCCGTATCCCACCGGATAAGATCAGGTAAAAAAGGAGGATAGTAACATATATGGAATTAATTTACCATCAAGATGTGATTGAGGAGCTACTCTCCTATTAATAAAATATAATTATAACTTATATGTATTACTAAATTACTTAACCATTTTTTGTCTTTGACTTATTTTTTATTTTTAAGTTATTTGCGCCTCGATCTAACGTGCTATCGAGATCTGAATCAAACTATTGCAGCAGTTGACGGAAATGTACTGCCATGGGCAAACATGCTTTCACACTTACATAGGAATCGTCATTTGTCGTATGAAAAATATGCTGAGAAAACAAATATAAACTGTGAGTTGCACATAGTTACATTACTAGTATGATTTTTGTCGAATTAAGTTCTACTGAAAGTATTAAACATAAGCATTTTTTATTGAATTTTTTTATAAAAAAATAAAAAATAAATAGCTTTTTGGAAGTTATACATTATTTAACAAAAACATTGTTGGACGTTTTAACTGTGATATTAGAATCCATATTCAAACATATTGAAATAACTCGCCTTCTGACCCCCACAACCCGCAACGGCAACCAAGTTTCGCCATTGCCTCGTCTGATACCCAGCAGAGTGTACCATGAGAAAATAAGGTTGTCTTTGGGCCTTAGATGTTGGTAGCCCACTTACACGTATTTATATTATATTTAATACTGATTTAATAAAACTTTACAAATGCTGAAGTTAAAAATCTTTGCTTTAGTAAAGCACTTAGAATATCAAACACTTCGTAAGAAAGTTAAAACGAAAAGAGAATTGCCAAATACTGGCGTCCATAATTTTTGTGGTTCTAGCCGTAAACCACTCAAGTTATTACAGAAGTACCTACTGACCTCTTTTGTCTTGGAGAAATTAAAAGTTACAGACTCCAGATTCTACGGAATTATGCCAATAGAAGCATTGGGGTCATGGATACTTGTTCAAATTAAGATATTTTAGTTCGATTTGACTCAAGTTTGCTTACTTGGGAAGTTATGGATCCATCTATTCAATCGGGTTTTTGATCAGTGCTTTTGTGTAACAACAACTTTTTATATTTACTGTGAATCTTTATTTGATACGAAACTTACTTAGAAATAACTCTAACTCGCGGCTCCGCCCACGTGAACGGCTTTTTCGGAATAAAAGTAGCATATATCCTAATCCAGGTCATGTTCTACCTGTGTGCCCAATTTCATCCAAAACAGTTCAGCTGTTAAACCATGGTTAACTATCAAACATCCAAATACACTAGCTCAGATCCATCCAAACTGTCACATTTACAAGTAGTAAGATATCAATATATCAATAGCCTCTGTTTGGCCAGATGTCACAATTTAAATCTCACTGAAATAATTAAAAAAAATCAACTATAGACTATAATAGAAGAATAGAAGCTTAATATTTATTGGGCTACCGTTATTGGTTTTGCTAACAGGCCGAAAAGTACTTTTGGACTCTTTTAGTTCGATTTTTTTTATTCAAAAGTTGCTTTCATCGAGATAGTTCTTAACTATGTTTAAAGGTATTCTATTTAGCCATTCAGACATTGCAGATATTTTTAATGAGCATGTTTTACAGCGTAGGTTACAATTCGGAAGTTATTGATTTAGTCTAATTAATCCTTCAAATTCAATTTAATTAATGCTTTAAAGGAATATTAGTTTTATTTTATCCTATACTCCAGTACTACTTTTGGTACTCCATCAGCCAAATTAGAAATTTCATACACGTTATTTCGTCATACAATTTAATCTACTTACTTAAGTGTAATTTGTGCTATGAATTATTCATGATCGCATGGAAGGCTTCAAATCCACATGTATTGTTAAACAACTCAATATTCTAAGCACTTGTGGACCCACTGCACAGTAGGTGACCCTGTGAGACCCTGCATATGCTTCTGACCCGGTAAGTAGTTTTTAGGCTAACAGCTAGAATGGTTCTTGAATTTTTTAATGTTTAGTTTGTTTTGACATATCGTTATCAGCGTGACAACAGAAATATGCAGTGAAATAATTAAAAAAATACACCCAACAGTCACACACATAGTCTTATCAGTATCGTGGGTATGAGGGACTTACGGCCCCCAACACCCAGACCCAAAGCAAATATTTGTGGATCACACAGATTTTTGCGTCGGTACGGAAATCGAACCTGCGGCCTCGTTCCGCAGCTACTCGCCCACTGCGTCACGGCGGCTCACTACCAATATCGTGATGAAAATTATATACTTTGTACAACACACCAATACGGGCTCCTAGCCAATGCACGGAAAATATCAAATAAGCGATCCACGTACATTTATCTTATCGTACACAAAATCGACGTTTGGGAAACGTCACATGCACACAAGAACCGAAAATCCCCTCGTGAATACCATTCATCGGTTGAAATTCAACATTTCTATCGAGCAGTCAATAGAAATGGATGCATTTGAAAGGTTTGAATCAGTTATCTATAAACAAAGCAACTGGAGTTTTTTCAATAGCACTTGAAGATAGGTTAAACAAATAACAGGAGTTCTTACAAAATGCCTTTAATCCATGGCAATTTAATTCCCTTTATCTTTAACTACATCTAAGTATCTAATTTTAAAAAAAATATATAATTCCTTTACTGTGCGTGACTTATATTGAAAAATACAAAAAATAAACTTAGAAGTAAATCAATACTAGAGTCATTTTAAATATAATACTAGTCCTGTATAATATATGTCCCACTGCTGGACATGAGCCTCCCCTACTGATTGCGAGAGGCTAGGTCTTAGTCCACCACGCTGGCCTAAAGCGGGTTGGCAGACTTCACATACCTTCGAAATTCTTATGAAGAACTTCTCAGGTATGCAGCGTTCCTCACGATGTTTGCGAATTGATGAAGCGATAATTAACAACTAATACACACGTAACTTAGAAAAGTCAGAGGTGTATGCTCTTGGGGCTGGTTTCGAATCTGTGACTTTTTGCACCACTTCTTTCGGCTGAGCTATCACTGCTATAAAATATTTAATTGTATATTTGTAAATGTATTAAAAACATAAGTTGTAGAGCCAAGCTGTAGACAGCTTTGTCTTCAGCATAAATGGGTCGGCTCGACCAGGATTTTACCACCGTCTTGTAGAAAACCAACGTGAGTTGGCAGTTCGCTGTTGCGTTTCCTACATTGAGTGAGAAATCCGGAGGCCCAATTTCCTCTCCCCTTCCCAATCCCATAATCATCACTTTCATTTAAGGTCGGCATCGCGTCCATAATTTTATTGACAGGAGCCAGAATCAGTGCTTTAGCCAGTTTTGTCAGCACGAATAGGCTGACTCGACTTGGCTGGTGCCATTATGGTCACAAAAAACAGAGCTGAGTAAAAATCTTTCCTATTGCATGTCTGTCTGTCAGTCACTGAGATTGCTGTAGGTCCTTCCCTTTTAGATAGAAAAAAGTTGGTAATTTTATTTTTATCTTAAATATTGGAATGAATGGAATCTGACTGTTTCCGTAAAGATAAGGTGGTTAAATGTATGTCGTTTGAAAGACTGTTGTATTTTTTATTATCGCTGTTATTTTTGTAATGCATTTCTTTATCTTGCTCAATGCCAATGACGTAATTTTCGAACACAAGTTTTGTTAGGTCATGAGACTGATATATTATCTCAATTGAGATTACTTAATAGATTCTCAAGTTTTTTTGCTGTCTACGAAACTAATGACCATTTCATGAATTTAAGAGTTACGTTTGAGAGTAAATAAAAAGTTGAAATACGTAATTTAAACCGGAATCGCGATGCATTTGCTGTTTTCCATTGAGGCGTTTTCCTCGAACTCCATTAACATACCTTAAAAATATATATTCTAATCACCACGGAATAAACCAACTAGTAAACAATCCGAACACAAATAATCACCAAAATCGTCCAGAAGACACTTTTGGCCTTGCTCTTGTAGATATTTCATCTAATAATGATAAACCCACAATTTTATTCAAAAAATATAAGCTAAAACAAAAAATCTATAATCAATATTAGGAGCTATGTTATAAATTAGAATGACCGCACCCAATCGCAGTGTTTCTTTTTTCATCCATTATGTAGATCAAGGGTTTTCAAAGTGGGGGCCGCGCCTTCAAAGGGGGGCGCAAAGATCTGCAAAAGGGGGACGCGGGATATGTGTGTTGATGCTCATGAGCCGGATATTATATTTTAAAATTAATGTAAATTAGGACATAAAATGAAATCATCGCCGCAGATTAATATTATGATTAGTATTTAATGCCTGCTTGGAGAATTGGAAACCTCGCTAAAGCGATGTAATTTTATCGGTCACATTGATATAATAACTTACGTAATACTCAAAAGTATGCAGGGGTGGATTATTTTGTTAGAAGGGGGATTTGACTCAAATAGGTTTGAGAACCCCCGATGTAGTACACTGTAGAGCCACTTATACTATTACGAGTTTAATGTATTAAAGCGATGTAATTTTGAAGTTAAATTTAAATATTACTAGCGATTTGCAGTGCGATTTTTAATGTTAGGCCGAGAATTGGAAACCTTGCTAAAGAAATGTAATCTTATCAGTCCCATTGATATAATAACTTACGTAATACTCAAAAGTATGCAGGGGTGGATTTTTTTGTTAAAAGAGGGGCGTGACTCAAATAGGTTTGAAAACCCCTGATGTAGACTGTAGAGGCACTTATATTATTACCAGTTTGATGTATTAAAGTGGCGGTTTACGTAAACAGTGTAGCTCTGGAGACATTATTCTTTGTCGTTTAGAACGATAAATGTGGATATGGAAAATAACGAATTATAGTTATTTAAACATTATCAATCAGCAGTTTAATAATTGTTTTGCTTCGTTCACTGCTGTAACTCTACTAGGTAAGTCTCTTGTATGCAAGACCGTCTGAGGAGGTACCACCGATTTGTCTATTTCTGCCACCAAGCAGGAATATGTAAGCGCTGTTGTGTTTTATTTTGAACGACATCAAAATCTTATATCTCCGGGTAATGAACGCAGTTCATTAACATACAGTACTTGGTTATTCGAAGTTTTGAGTAGTGTTTCTGTTGTTTATGCGCAGCAGTAGTAGCGCTTACCATCAGGCAGGCTGCTTGTCTCGTCATTGAAGTGAAAAAAGCTGGTTAATTCTTTGTTATTAAGACCAAGTCCTAACCTAAGTTTATACCAGTTACAAAAAACAAATATAGCTAAGAAAATGATTGCCCTAAAAGTATTCTCTGTTACTACACCGTGGGGATATATAAGGGAGGGACAGTCAACATTCTTACATTACCGCCCCGGCCTATATGATGTCGGGCATAAAAAACGAAACCTAAATTAAAATTCGCTGATACCATAGGTATGCGTTGATAAGGCATCTTGACCCAGCACTCTAACTTTGTCGCCCATTCTCTAAGACTACGTGATTCGTTTCCAAATAGCTCGTTCACAAATTCTGACCGAGATCCGATCCGATCCGATCAGTTTTGTTAGTATAAGTCCCTTCGTTACTAACTTGTCGGGATTTTGTTCTGCAAGTTGGATCGTCGCGTTGTAAGTCCTGCGGTTTGTTTTAGAAGATATTGAACGGGTTACAAATTCAGAGAGTCTTGAAATGTTTTGTGATTTGTGCTCTGCAATTTAATGTTTAATACTTAAGTGATTTACAACGTGTTACAGAAAGGTATGGTCATATTTAAGGGTTACATACATGGCAGTGAGTGTTTATGTCCCGGATTTTATCAATATCTAGACATACTAAAATTTCACGCTCATTTTAATCACTAATTTATTATGATCGATATGAGCGATCCCTATAAATTAAGTGAAATGCGTTAGAGAGAATAACAATGCTGGAGTAAGACAACAGGGCAGCTGTTATCATTTAGTGTTGTCCAAAGATGCAAGTCGAATATCAACATATATGACATTTGACAGCCTCCGTAGCGCAGCGGGCGAGTAGCCGGTTGCGAAGCGTGAGGCCGGGGGTTCGATTCCCGCACCTTGACAAATGTTTGTCTGATCCACAAATATTTGTCTCGGGTCTGGGTGTTGTGGGACCGCAAGTCCCTCGTAGTTCTTGATACCCACGATACAGGTTTACCTAGTGTGGGGTCAGGACTATGTATGTGACTGTTGGGTATATTATTATTATTATTCGATGAAAAAGAAAATTATTTATTTATGTTCTACCAATGTAATTGGATTTGGTACTACGGGGGGTAAATAACTTATATCGTGCTCTATGCGTTGCTTAAATTTGACCACACCTTTCTGTAACATGTTGTATAGGTACAATACCAGATGATAGAACTCTCATATACGAGAGTCTGCCTGGGTCGGTACTACCGCATTGTCTATGTGGCACTCAGCAGCAGTGTGTAAACACTATTGTGGTCCAGTTTGAGGGCATTGTAGCCAGTGTAATTACTGGGTATTATGAGAATTAACATCTTATGTCTCAGGATGACGAGCGCAGTGCAGTGCCACGCAGTGTTTTGTAATTCAAAGTTCTGGGTCGTGTTGCAACTATTCATGAGCAGTCTTGTCGCTTAACTTCCTTACGAAAGCTTACTATTTTTAGATGGTTAGTTTCCAAAGCATTAAAATAGTTTGGATAATACTATGAAATATTTTTTATTGATCATGTAGGCAATTAAAGAGCGCTTATGACATGTCAGTACAAAAAAGGATAAGTAGATACTTATCTTTCTATCTGCTAGATAGCAGAAATTATATCAACTTATATACATAACACACATAGAGCAGCATCAACCGGTTATTATCGATGTTAATAATCACTAACATTGTAATATTAAACACATCATAAAGCAGAACAAATGAATCCCATATTTCTTCGCCACGTTCAAGAATTAATACATTCAAGACCGGCAAAAGGTATGAGCTAAGCTACGTGATCAGCGCGATATTGGTCCAATACTGCTAAAGCTGCCGTATCGAGACGTCATTTTGTATTTATGTACGTTTTAATGGAATATTAATGTGTTTAATGTATGGCATGATGTGCAGGTGGAAAGGTACGTCAGATTTATGTAAACTGCTTTTCTTAGTTTGAATTGTTTGTTGGTAATTTTAGTATTTTTTGGATCTGTTAGTGGATTTATAAATTTCATATAAGAAAAAAAAAGTATAAAAATATTTGATGAATAACACCCTCTGAAAGCTGTAGACAGTTTTGTCTACAGCACAAATAGGCCGGCTCCACCGGATCGATACCATTGTCTTACAGAAAACTGACGTAAATTAGCTTGCTCCTTAATCTAACTTTTTAATTATCCATTTTTTTTAAGGTCGGCAACGCACTCATGATCCTAGTATTGAGCACTTGCTCGTTGCCGGCCTATGCTAAAAAACCCTAGTAAAAATGCTTGCCAAAGGATTAATGTCTCTATTCAGTTCTCTGGGATTTGGCATAATAACTGTAATGCGCTAATAAATTAAAATAAATAATCATAACTCAAAACTGAATTACAAACAAACTGTAAATACTTTAGATAAATCAGAAGGCCAATTCTCGTAATTTTAAATGTTCAAAATATAATTCCGATCTAGTCTCAGCGTCAAGAAAGTTGCAAATGGCATTCTCTTAAACCAATAATCAACGTCAAATGCACCTAGCATTAGCAGTAGCATTATACCGTTTTGGCTTCAGTCAACTTTTATTCTACATTCAATCTCATTACGATCTATGTTCACATTTGACGTTGATTATTGGTTTAAGAGAATGCCATTTGCAACTTTCTTGACGCTGAGACTAGATTGGAATGATATTTTGAACATTTAAAATTACGAGAATTGGCCAGCAGATAAGAAACTACTAACAAGTAAGCCGCGGATAGATGATTAAAGTAGCATTAATTTATTAAAAGGCTAACAGAATTACGACGCGACGGCTTGACACAAAGGCTTTATTTTACGTTAGTAAAACAACAACAACGTTAGTACAACGTTTTACAAGGTGGCAGGTCCCTAGTATGCGAGAGGCCGGCTGGGTTGGTACCACCGCTTTGTCTATTTCTGCCGCCAAGCAGCAGTGTGTAAGCACTGTTGTGTTCTGGTGTGAAGGACATTGAAGCCAGTCTAATTACTGGGCATTATCAGACCTAACACCTCATGTCTCGGGGTGACGAGCGCAGTCCAGTGTCATACAGTGCTTTGTTATTTAAAGTTCTGTGTGGCGTTGCTTCTGTTTATGAGCAGGCGTGGCGCTTACCATAAGGCGAGCGACCTGTTCGTCTCGTCATTCAAATTAATTTAAAAAAAAAAAAAAAGGGTTTGAAAAAATATCAAGTTACGGTAACAATAAGATATAGGTACATATACACATACGTACTCAAGCCTGTAATCCCCGAAGGGGTAGCCAGAGGTAACCAGTACACTCACATTTCGCCGAGCCTATTTCCGTCCCTTATGTGATAGGGGGTGAATCTATCACCATACTGAGTACAAATCCAGACACCGGGCTGATACTGAGCATTTCGGAAATAGAAAAATTCAATATCACTTTTACCCGACCCGGGATCGAACCAGAGACCTGAGCACAGCAATCGTACCGCCACCGAGGCAGTCAAGTCAAGCAATCATAAATACAACATAATATATAAATATAAAGTGCGTGCACAATCACTATCAAGCACTGTTACTTGAAGTAAATACCTAAGTTGATTCTGACATAAAATTACTCGCACAAACCGCAATCTAGTTTATTAAATTGGTATCGTACCCAAATTGATATATATACCTACTTCTACAATAAGTGGCCAATTACTTTCACTCAATTATACCGCTCTCGTAATACCTAAATGGCTTACTACGACTTAAATTTAAAGTGCTTCCTTAGGAAGTGAAGGAGCTTCTTAACTTCCCGGCCCCTACAGATCAAAGAGAGACATTGGTTCAAAATCGAATGGTTAGATACTCAGGTTATTAGTATATACGATACGAGTTTTTTTGTCGTTTATTTACTTTTAAATTGTGCAAAAGCAAATTTTGTGTGCAATAAGGTGATCAGTTGTAAAATCAATAACCCTTAATAAAATAAGTAATGAACGATGAAAATCATATTGATCTTTGAATTCTAACAATCACTTACCAAAAAAATCCAGTCCTAATGCCATTTTTTTTTATGATATACAGTATTTTATAGTGCACTATACGTTGCTTAAATTTTACCACACCTTTCTGTAACACGTTGTATAAATATAAGAAAATGACAATTATGGTGATTTTTCTCCTATATAATCACTTACCAGAAATAAGTATCATTAAATTCGTAGGTAAAATATTAAATAAGTTGAACGCTCAGAGCCAAATTTCAGTAATCCCCAGCATTCTTTACGATGTCCTCATAAATCTTCATTATTGACAAGTCGACATTGCGTCTTTGCTTCGTGCCCGTTTTTTTCGTACGATGTAAATTTCTTATAGAATCTTTATGGAATCGAGTGTCACGTTTTCTTTGATGAATGAAAAATTAAGTACTTTGTGCTGTGAACGTGTTAATTGATGAATTTGGTCAATTACTATAATCCATTGTCTCCTAAGATGCTCAGAATTGCATAATAAGTATACTAAAATCTCAAGCCTTTCGAAAGCGCTTTA
Organism: Mimas tiliae; assembly: GCA_905332985.1. Classification (NCBI taxonomy): domain Eukaryota; kingdom Metazoa; phylum Arthropoda; class Insecta; order Lepidoptera; family Sphingidae; genus Mimas; species Mimas tiliae. The sequence continues at coordinate 4,879,551 of HG995249.1, forward strand.
CAAGTGGTAGAGCCATACTGTAGACAGCTTTGACTCTATCTCACTTAAAACTGATGTTGCGTTTCGTACGGTGAGTGAGATATCCGGATCCAAATCTCCCTCTTTCCGATACCCTTTCTTTAATGTCGGCAACGCATTCATCATTGATATGGGCGGTGGAGCTCACTTACCATCAGGTGACCCATTGCTCGTTTGCTGGCTTCTGCTATAAAAATGCAGCGAATCAAAAACGATGAAACAAAGTACAATGATAGGAGGTATAAAATTGCTACTTTTATTGATAAAGAATTTGAGATCAAGTTACCTAATTAGAATTTCTGCTAAATGAATAGAATATTCTTGTAAAGAAATACATCATTATCATATATTTTAATGATGTATTGATAGACACATCGCTGTCTGGTGTATTATAAGTTCTTTTTATTTTTCTCATATTTAAAGTCGTCAGAAGCGTGATCATTATTAAGATTAACAATATTTTATTGCCTGATTTAAATTCTAATATTGAAATTCATTCTGTGTTAATATAATTTTGCCTATATTATCAATATGCAAATAACCAGCTTAATATTGTTGTTGATTTATCCGTTCAGCCTTCACCTAGTTTTTAAGTTTTTTACAGGCCTCCTTCGTAATAATGGCTCTTATTTAATATTCATAGTCGTATTATAAAATTATTGCGTTATAGTACTTAATCTCAGAATCATGTGTAATTAAGAAATCAGTGGTGGCTATGAAACTTTAGGTTATTGCTCCGATTACCTGATCGACCAATTATTTGTGTAAATTTGTTAGTTTAAAAACTTATGGTTTTTAAACCTTGATTAGAAAGTCAGTTTTTTTGCCTGGCGTTTGCTAGTGTCCGCCAATCCATCATGATTTCACGGTAACTGGAACTATGTAGGTCGCCGTGACCCCCACAACGGAGACCAAGCCTTCCTTTGGTGGGCCACTTGTACTATTGCACGTAAATATTATAGTCGGAATTTGAAACAAATAAAAACCGTAACATGCTGGCGTTTCGGCTTTAAAGTGTTGGCTCGATTTATTAGAGGATGTAAGAGGCAATGGTCTCAATATTTAAATAATAGGACCACTATGAGTATTATCGATGTACTAACTACCTCATACTATGCTCAAGCCGGGCGAAGTGGAAGAAGTGTCTAAGCAGGGAGACGAACCCTGGAAAAAGGCCGAGATAAGCTAGAAAGAAAGAAAAAGAAGAAGGTACAACTCAAGTTCAGGATTTAAATTCAGAATTAGATAATAGCAATAAAAATGCTATTCTAGGAAAACGAATCAGCACAATGCGTCTGTATTATTTTAATACATGGAACAAAGCATTTTATGAGTTCTTGTTTTAGTTCTTTATAGAATCAGTTTATATTAAAATACTAAAAGGATCGCCATACATTTCTGGGAGTTTATTGCTGTTTTTTACTGTAAACATGATTTCTGCTGAATAATTCATGTTGAATCCTTTAAATTGGTATCGTTTCGGTCATTAACTAGTTCACTGACTCTTTATAATAAAACCATTTCGGGTAAACGTTTTATTTCATGGGTGAATAATAACTTCGTAGCAGGAATAATAGTTACAGTTAAACTTAGTAGGTACCTCCGCTTTGTCTATTTCTGCCACTAAGCAGCGATGCGTCAGCACAGTTGTATTTTGGTTTGAAGGACATTAAAGCGAGTGAAATGACTAATCATTATGAAATTTAAACATCATGTGGCTTGGGATTATGAGAGCAGTGCCACGCATTAATTTATAATTCAAAATTCTTAGTGGTCCTGCTGCTGTTGGGTAGATGTGGCACTTACACTCAGATGAACGAATTGTTCGTCCCGTCATTCAGTTGTAAGAAAAACTTGACCAAATTACACATAAACTGATGTATCTCTCAAGTATCGCCAGAATTATGCCTTTTTTAATTCCATCAAATTCAAATTCAAATTCAAATCATTTATTCTGTAAATTGGATCATAAATATCACTTTTACATGTCGATCATTTTTTATGCTACATTATATTTAAGACGGCTAGCCATGAGAAGAAATGCCGAAACAAACTCATGGGTTACGGCCTCTTTTAATGTCCAGACATTGTTTTACAGAATTATGCGAGTGTAATGTACAGAAATTCCTGGATTGGCCTTTTTAAGAAATGGCCAAGAGTATACCAGACATACTTGGCACTCGCACTCACAAAAAACAAAACAATAAATTAAATAAATGTTATAAAAATTAAAAAAAAATCAAACTGCTAGTTCATTAATTTACTTTATTATTTTTTACCGAATCAATCACGATAATCTTTCATCTTCGCAAATGGATTTCACATCTCTAAAGTCTAAGTTCGCGATAAATAAAGATAAAATCAGTCCCAAATAGTTTCTCCTTAATCGATATGAATTGCTTTCAATTCGACTGCAGATTGATAATATAATTGAAATGATTATATGATGAGTCCACAACCGTTCTTACTTCGGTTAATGACCATGCAAGATTGCGTCGTCCACATTGTTCGAGAGTTGCTAAGAAATATTTAAAATTAATCATTATTCGCCTCGGTGGCGCAGTTGTAATGCGTACGCTGACCCTAAAGTCTCGGGTTCGATCCCCGGGTCGGGTAAAAGTGATATTACGTTTTCTATTACGAAATGCTCAGTATCAGCCCGGAGTGTGAAATTTGTGCCCGGTATGGCGATAGGCTCGCCCCCTATGACATCAAGGACGACGGAGATTCTCTCAACGAAAAGTGGGTTTACTGGTTACACCTCTGCCTACCCCTTCGGGGATAACAGGCGTGAGTGCGTATGTATGTATGTATGTAATCATTATTCAATTTGGTAAAGGACGTATTTAAAGTTGATGTACTTTTTATGTATGGATTGTAAGTGGGACACCAACATCTTAGGCCCAAAGCCAACCTCACCTACACGTGCACTCTTCTGATTAACGGACGAGGCAATGGCAAAATGTGGTTTCCGTTGCGGGTTGCGGAAGGTCAGTCTACGGGGCGCCCCACATAAAACCAAACTATCGTCAAATCATGATGGGAAGTCGAACCCTGACATTAAGCCGGGATAACGCCAGACAGAAAGAAGTTGTTAAGAGATACCTTTGGAGCATGAGTAGGTCGTAGAATAGAGACCTCATTGTTCTAGTGGCAGAGAATCTGGTGGGGTCGTGAATTAACCTATCATGAGACGATGTTAAATAAATAGTCTACCGCCTCTTCCATTCATTTGCCAATACCGGCTCCCCTATGCTAGATGTGATGCTTTTAAGAAGGCTAAGATAATCATAATGATCGTCAAGAGGTCATAATTATGTCGGGCCTGCGCTCTACTATCTAAAAACTGCGATTGAGGTCATATTGAATACTGTTTTTTGTTTTTTATATTATAGGCCGCCAAACGAGCAAGTGGGTCACCTGATGGTAAGCGATCTCCACCGCCCATTTACGCCCACAATACAAAAGAATTATGGGCGCGTTGCCGACCTTAAAGGAGAGGGATAATAAGGTATTGGGAAGGGGAGGGGGATTTGGGCTTCCGGATATCTCACTCACCGTACGAAACGCAGCAGCAAGCTGCTACTTTACGCCGGTTTTCTGTGAGACAGTGGTAACGATTCGGACGAGCCGGCCCATTCATGCTGTAGACAAAATTGTCTACAGCGTGGCTCTACCACTCGATACATAAATTTGATGATACACAAAGTTTAATTAATAAAAGAAATACGGGCTGGTTTTTTAAATAGCCGATGCCGGCAAGTGGGTCACCTGGTGGTAAGTGATCTCAACCGTCCATAAACATCCACAATACCAGAGGAATGAGGGACGCGTTGCCGACCTTAAAGGAAAAGGGATCCGTACGAAACTTTGTCTCAAGCTGTTACTTCACGTCAGTTTTCTGTGACATAGTGGTACCAATCCGGTCGAACCGGCCCATTCATTATGTAGACAAAACTGTCTACAGTGTAGCTTTACCACTGCTAAAGTTGGTAATTCAGCCCGTATGATGACTCTGCCATTAATAGACTCTATCGCCTTGGACTGCCTTGGACAGCTGAGGTTTTTTTTTAGCCTGAATGACGAAACGAGCAGGTCGCTCGCCTGAAGGTAAGCACCACGTCTGCTCATAAACAGGAGCAATACCACACAGAACTTTAAATTACAAATCACTTCATAGCATTGGACTGCGCTTGTCCCCAGGAGACATAAGATTTCAAGTCTCATAATGTCCAGTAATTTTAACGGCAGCATAGACAAGGCGATGGTACCATCTCGGACGGCCACTCTCATACGAGGAACTCAAAAAAATCGATAAATCGAATCAGAATACTGTTGAGAGGGGCGAGCACGAACAATTTACGAATAAGTATTCCAATGGAGACGCTAACATTTGTATGAAGTTTCAAACAATTTTTTGACATTTCGATACGAATATGTTCTCGCAAGTTATTCGTGCTAGCTTCCCAGGTCTTATGTAACGACAGATCTTAAATTAATTTTTAAATTCACCAGACTCCTAGTAAGCTTACATCATAGTTTCCCACATAAAGAGTGCTAGTACAATGACCTTATAAGCAAACTCAAACGACCCTGATTTAATACATACCCATTCTTAGTCATCATAATTTGTACTCGTCCATCCATGGAGCGATCAGCAAAAAAATAACAAACGACCTATACAATTAGATTTTTGAAACCTTGAGGTTTTTGTATAGTTTTTGCCCTTGAGGTTTTTTAGGGTTATATTTGGCTCTTATAGAATCAATTTATGATTGGAGTGATAGAGCCACGCTGTAGATACTTTTGTCTACAGCATGAATGGGCCGGCTCGTCCGGGTCGTTACCACTATCTCACAGCAAAACCGGCGTAAAGTTGATACGCTACTTTACGCCGGTTTTCTGTGAGATAGTGGCTTGCTGCTGAGTTTCGTACGGTGAGTGAGATATCCGGAGGCCCAAATCCCCCTCCCATTCCCAATCCCTTTCCTTTAAGGTCGGCAACGTGCCCTTAATTCTTTTGGTATTGTGGGCTTACATGGGCGGTGAAGATCACTTACCATCAGGTGACCCATTTGCTCGTTTGCCGGCCTATGCTATAAAATTAAAGTAAAGCTAATGCACATGATCTTTACGGCCATATACATTAGCAGTTGGGCCCCTTTGAATAACAATTATTGAAGTAAAGCTCAATGCTGAGATGATTAATTCGAATGACGGAACGTTGATTCATTTTTGATAAGGGCATTCTTGAAATTGGTGTTTTTCATGATCTAATGTTAGTCTGAATTTGATGAATGTATTCAGTTTTCCTCATTATAAAACACTGATCAAGTGCGTGACGGACGAGGCTCAATAAGGGTTCCATTGTGAGGATGACTGAATATGGTGTAACCGAAAATATCCTATATATCAAAAACTATAAAACATAGCTTATTGAATCTAATTTTCGTTAGAAGTACCTTTAAGTTATTTTGTAATGTCACTACACCTTTCTATAGCGGTTTATAGAATACACCTATTGTCCAAATGTTATCCATATAATACTTAAGTCTCCGAGTAGAATGGCTGGGACATACGGACGGACAGGACTGATGGACGGACTGATATGACGAAATTATAAGGGTTCCGTACGCTCTCACGCCTGTAATCCCCGAAGGGGTAGGCAGAAGTGTAACCAGTACACCCACATTGCGCCGAGCGTATCTCCGTCCCATAATGTGATAGGGGGCGAGCCTATCGCCATACAAGGCACAAATTCCAGACTCCGGGCTGATACTGAGCATTTCGTAATAGAAAACCCCAATATCACTTTACCCGACCCGGGGATCGAACCCGAGACCTCAGCGTTAGCTTAATCATAACGCGTACGCATTACAACTGCGCCACCGAGGCAGTCCGAGTATAAGGGTTCCGTTTTTGTCATTTCGCTACGGAACCCTAAAAATACAGTTATTGAGTACTTAACGTATTTAGGTACATAACTTTTGAACAGTTATAAAGTACTTAACTAATGTTTACTGATATCAAAATTTCCAAACACAGTTTAGATTCAAGATTCGTATAGATACAATGAAAATGTTGGTCGGGTTTATTATGCTTTTCCCATATCTGAAAACTAGCTTTTGCCCGCTTTTGACTTTGTCCGCGTGGAATAGTTACTTTGGGATAACGCTAAATTTTACCCGCGACTTTATTTACGCCCGCGCTTCTAAGGTTATAGTGAGCCAACCTTAAAATATAGACATGTGCTGACTTTTTTTTAGAACTTTTAAAGGGGTACAATTCTGTAATACATTAGCGAAATTTCCGCAGCGCACGCAGCGGAAGCTCTCAAAAGGAAAAAAACCCGATTTTGAAACATTCTTCATTAATGCTCCGCTCGTATTAGTCTTAGCGCGATGTTATATAGCTTATAGCCTTCCTCAATAAATGGGCTATTTAAAGAATTTTTCAAATCGGACCAGTAGTTTCTGAGATTAGCGCGTTCAACCAAACCAACAAACTCTTCAGCTTTATAATATTAGTATAGATAAGTAAGACATTAAATAAAGTGCGGATATTAAATCCATATACGATAAATTATTTGAATCCTAGTTCTTACTATTATAAATGTGAAAGTTTGGATGTTTGTTAGTCAATCACACCTTAACAGCTGAACGGTTTTAGGTTAAATTTGGCACACAGGTAGTCCACGAACTGGATTAGGACATAAGGTACTTTTTATCCCGGAATAGGTCGTTCACGCGGGCGGAGCCGCGAGCAAAAGCTAGTACAATATAACACAGAATTAGGCATGCTATTCTAAAAATATATTTAGTATCACGCACAATATAGGTCTATATTTAGTTTGAGTAAGTTAACGTTTGTCATTAGCACACATTTGTAGTCGGCCCACGTGTGGGCAACGTTTAGTTTAATTCTGTCATCATTATTAATATTTAGTTCGCGTCTAGACTCGTATTTAGTGTTTCATGTTTGTGATCTGGTTATTTATTTTGGTTGATGTAAAATGGTAAGTTATGGAATTTTTGAGGATATATTTGTCATTTGCTGGCGGCAAACGACTGCCTCGGTGGCACAGTTGTAAATTGTAAATTGTAATGCGTACGCGTTAAGATTACGCTAACGCTGAGGTCTCGGGGTCGATCTCCGGATCGGGTATAAGTGATATTGTGTTTACCCAATACCACTTTACCCAAACAAATATTTACTCGGCACAACAGTCCTACCGTGGACGCATTACAACTGCACCAAATATAATTATAGTAATTTTGTTTGTCAAAGGTGTATTTTTTTTAATAGTCGTTTAATTATAAATATTACTTACTAACTAAATCAAACATAACCATTAAAACATGTGATAGGGTTGAAAATGGTTCCACAAAAAATATAGAAAAATAATTTATTAAACCTCTTAAAACTTACGAGTACGAAATACGTATACGTACGGGTACAAAAATAAAAAAACCACTTCAATATGCAATTACAAAAATCAGATTACCGCATCGTCCACCTTAATTTTTATTTTATGGTTAATTGAATTATTTATAAGGTAAATAATATGTTATCTTTCTTATTAATTTTATTTATTTACCGCCGAACTGATATGGTAATGTTGGTTAATAAGCGTATTAACTCTCTCTTGTAGGACCAGGTGACATATCGACAGCTTTTGAACATTTATTATGTTACATAACTTACTGAGACCTACTTTCTTCGGAACGATTAAGCTGTTTGAGCTGGGCCTTTAAATAGCAGTACGTCGTATTTTGCAAAAAAAAATATATAATAAAATTAGTGATTTCTTAGGTTTACGCGAATATTACACATTGAAATAATAAAATTAATAATACTAACATTATTATACATTTCCCGCTGCTGGGCACGGGCCTTCTCTACTGAGTAAGAGGAGTAAGTCCTTAGTCCACCACGCTGGTCTAATGCGGGTCGGCAGACTTCACATACTTTCGGAATTTTTATGGAGAACTTCTCAGGTTTCCTCACGACGTTTCCTTACACGTTAAAGCAAGCTATAATTAACAATTAATACACACATAACTTATAAAAAACAGAGGGGATACTCTTGGGGTTGGTTTCGAACCTGCGACTCTCGTCTCGACAGTCCGTACCACTCCCCACTGAGCTACGAGTATCAATGATTTTAATAATAATAAAATTAGGATATGTTTTTCGTCCGAAGACCTAAAAAACTTGATTACGATTTTTTTTTATTAATACCAGCCCAGTATTATATACGTCCCACTGCTGGGCACGGGCCTCCTCTACTGAATGAGAGGGGTAAGGTTAATTAGTCCACCACGCTGGCCTAATGCGGGTTGGCAGACTTCACATACTTTCGAAATTCTTATGGAAAACTTCTCAGGTATGCAGGTTTCCTCATGATGTTTCCTTCACCGTTAAAGCAAGTGATAATTAACAATTAATATAGGTTTTATTAGTAACGGTTAATAAAGAATGAGTGTTCCAGTCACATGTAAATTAGGATACTTATACTTTCATAGGTAAGCAGAGACTATTAATTACTAGGTACCTACTTGTAGGTAAGTGACTGCCTCGGTGGCGCAGTTGTAATGCGAACGCGTTACGATCTCTCTTACGAACGCGATACGTCTCGGGTTCGATCCCGGGTCGGGTAAAAGTGATATAGGGTTTTTCTATTACGAAATGCTCAGTATCAGCCCGAAGTCTGGAATTGTGCCGGGTATGGCGATAGGCTCGCCCCCTATCACATCATGGGACGGAGATACGCTCGGCGAAATGTGGGTGTACTTGTTTCACCTCTGCTTACCCCTTCGGGGATAACAAGCGTGAGTGCGTATGTATGCACTAGATACTTTACGCGCTCCTGGATTTTAAAATAACAGGATTTGTCGTTGTTTATGTTTAATCTTAGATTACTAAGTCGATGTCTTTACGAATGGATATACCTGATAATCGAAATCAGGATTTTACGGCTGACTAAACATTTTTTGATGAAATCACTGTAACCGTGTAGAGACAGGAAAACTCCTGTTAGGTATGTTGTGTTCTAGAAGTTGACTCATGTGCATCTGTCACCTCAAAACTGCACTTGTGTAAAACGTGTACGTGCACTCATTTTTAACAATTGTTATTGAGTTTAATTGATCTAAATTCGCTATATAAATTTTAAACACGGCGAAAATAGCTATGACCTTAATTTTATTAATTTTTACAGCTATATTTTCTTCTAGTATTGTATAATCAAACTATTTTTTTTAAATAATACATGAATATAACTATTAATTGTGAAAATTGAATTGGCCTTTTTAAATTTATCCTGTATTAAACAAACAACAGTGTGTAAGCCCTGTTGTGTTTCGGTTTAAAGAACATTGGAGCCAGTGAAATTACTCAGCATTATGAGACTTAGCATCTTACGAGTGGTAGAGCCACGCTGTAGACACTTTTGTTTACGGCATTAATGGGCCGGCTCGTCCGGGTCGTTACCACTGTCTCACAGAACACCGACGTAAAGTAGCAGCTTGCTGCTGCGTTTCTTACAGTGAGTGAAATATCCGGGCCCAAATCCCCCTCCCCTTCCCGATCCATCCCAAATTAATTATTCCTTTCCTTTAAGGTCGGCAACGCGCCCATATTTTTTTTTGGTATTGTGGGCGTACATGGGCGGTGAAGATCACTTACTCGCCCTGAGACAAGATTTTGCTTATAGCATAAGCCGGCAAACGAGCAAGTGGGTCACCTCATCTTGTCTCGGTGTGACGAGCACAGTCCAGTGTCATGCAGTGCTTTGTAATTTCAAGTTCGTTATGGTCACTTACCATCAGGCAAGCGACTTGCTCGTTACATCATTCCATCTATTAATATTAAAAATACCGGTGCATAAATAGCATGTTATCAAATACCGATATAGACGTTCATGTTCTGAGAATCGAAAGTGTCTGCTACACGCTATTGTTCTCGTGTGCGTTATTATGATAATGTTAATAAGCGTCCAGTTTATTACTTTTGCAGCAGCATTATACTGGCGCCCGTCTGATATTATCCTATGCTTGCTTTTATGTAGTTCGAGAAAATTACTCATTGACGATTCAGCTGAAATGCAAAGTTGAACTGGTATCTATGAATACAAAGGAAATTAAGCCGATTAAAACCCTATTTTAAAATACATTATGGCGAAAACCCCGACGCAGTGGCTTCCAGGAAGTCACGTTTCGGGGTCAGCCAGTGTATATCCAGTAACTTTAGACCGGAATAATCCTGCCTGCCGTCGAGCGACGCAATCTCTCTTCACGGTCGAAATTATATTTTGACTGCACTGCATTTAACATCAGATGCAGTCACTATACCTTTAGAATCCTCTTTGAACAAAAGTTGTTGATAATAAAAAGTTCAATAAAGTTTCAAACAAAAATATCGTAATTAAATTTCATCACCTCTTTTTATGTAAGCAATATACAATTTCATTAATAAGAAATTTAAACTAGGCAAATGATCGATTATTATTACCGATGCTATAAACGGTGGTTAGCTAGCGGCTAATCGATTTAACATTGAAACCACAAACATGAGTTGAGATCTGTTGTGCATCCAACATTGATCAAAATTAATGTAGTCTAAGATATATTATGTAGATAGACGAAGAAACATAAATGGTGTAAACATTCTGATATCTCATTGCACTAAAGTAAATTTAAAATAATATGCTGCAAAATATCGACATATAGGTAGATATTTTTTCTTCGATATATTTTATTTATCGAATTGTTTATAGGTTAAGTTATGTTAGATTAGTAACGAAATTATATCATAAATAATAAATTTTTACAAAGATCCTTTAAATGTCATGCCAAACAGACGAGTAACATTGATATCTATATCTAAAATATCTCAATACAGTGCCACAACTGAGTTACGAGATCACGGTAGTTTTATCACAATGAATAATGTATCTATATATTCTGAGGAAGAAATATAAGGAATTTGTGGTATGCAAAGGTTAACAGATAGGTTGGAAGGAAATCACGGACGCTGGACCTTCATTTATTAGACCCTATAAATTAGGTCCACCGACCTAGCTGTTTATAAATTAATGTAAATTTTAGATGATCTGAGATTGTGAAATAAAGTACGATCTTTTGAAACATATTACTCAATACACAGCGTGCTTTTTAACAGACTGCTCAGTTATTGAATACTGCAGCACTGTATTTTGATAGCTTTAAATGTTCTCGTTTGTTTTTGGTAAAGCTCATATAAAATATTTTTTTATAAATACTATCGAGTATTTCTTTTCCATATTTTATTTTACAATATTCGAAGTAATACTTAAAAAATATGGTCATTCAATGCGTTTGCTTTTAATGGCTTTTAAATAGGAAACGGAAAGACAATTTTTACAAACAAACCTGCACCAAAACAAAAACTCATTAGCATCTAAACCGCATGGAAAATTGCTGGTCCCTGGACCTTAAACCAATTCCAAAAGAAACAATTATTTTGTTTGTCGGATGAGGGTAAATTGAAAGATAAATTGTCGGACACCTCGGAACCTGGGGTGAAGCGCGTAAAATTGGGATGAAACGGTTGAATCTGCTTAATTAATTTAGTATTTGAGCCGGGATAAGTGTGTTTGCTTGGTATATATCCGTCACTTTACCTGCCTTGTGTGTACTATCTGTAATGGAAGATGGAAAACTAATATATCTAATTTAGGTTTTAGTTCGTTTTTCTAGTGAAGAAATAAATTATTTCATGAATTGAAAAAAAACTACTAAGGTCTGAAAGGCTGAATAACAATTTGAGCTAACTATAAACATATTATTCCATAATATGTTTATTATCTTAAATGATGTAAGTTTTAATTTCATTTTCACGTGTATTGTGTCCACTTTAATATAATCAGATTACGTTTAAAAATCTTCTTAAAAAAGGGATTCTGATTTGCTTACCAGTTAATTCTTTTAGTTCATAGAAATATCACAATTTGTTTGTAGTCGCGTCAAATACATTGTTGCAGCCCCAGCCGCGGAAGGTATAGCGGTAGGATTTGTGTTTCGTTCATAAAAGATATAAACAAAGAATTTGCACCTAGTAACAACGTTTTTAATATACCGAAGTCAGTAAAATTTATCAACGTGGACATTTAAGGCACTCGTTAATGGACAAGTCTTGTTATTCCGGTTTATACAGAGTATGTCAGTAAGCTTTCCCTTTCAAGTAAATCTGTATTGTGACATATTGTTCGTTTCTGGATAAAATGCACGATAAAATAATAGTTTAATTGATACTCGTTTTAGGACCTTATGCATGTTAAGTTGCGTCTTGGATTATTGGCGGGCATTTTGATAGTGCGGTCATCTCCGCTTCTTCCACCTGCCCTCATCCCACTTGCAGTGGGGACGGCGCAACATGCTTTTTTTTTAATTTTACAGAAAGATTTGGCTTGTAGTTTTTACGACCGACTGCCTGCCTGACGTCTACCCCTCTGGGAGGAGTGCGGTTCATCTCCAATTTTAATTAATTCCTTCACTAGTTTAAAGTTGTGTACTCGTAAAAGTAGCGTGGATTTGTGCAAAAAATATTGACTGTGATGAAAAGTGTATAGAATCATTGAATTTGGTGAATTTAGGTGATTTTTGACCAAGTATTGATTGACCGTTCGATCCGCTTGGAAAATATCGTCGATGAATCATCGAACTTGAAGGAATTGACACCAAAACTCCAACATGACTTTGAAATTGGCCTCACCGGTATTTCATCATTATTGCGAATCCATCAAAATATATTAAATACTTGTCATTGGCTATATGCATAATAATGCGAATAATTAAACAAAAAAATAGAAACAAAGTAAAACAAACATTTCTGCAGATTCTCATTCTCTTGGACCGTGGACGTCATTGTCCGATGTCAATATTATTTTCACACATTCATATTTTAATAATAGTTTTGTTAATATGAAAGCGGAACGACTGACTATTAACTAAAATCATCACGATAGCGTCGTGGGAACTATCATATTGCTATATTGTCTGCAAAGTTACATAATATTATGAAATTGAATCATTGAATGCTGTTAGTTTGTTCATGCTTGTGAAGTAATACAGTGTGAAGAATTAAATTATTAGGCATTAAAAACCTAAAGATACACATTCTCTTTTAGTTGACGAAAATTCTTAGGATTGGTACAATGAAGAATATTTTAGGTGGGTTTGAAAATAGATGATACTATGTTGATACTTTAGGAAAATAATAATAAAATTGAGTACTTATCTGTTTTTTATTAGCCTACGAAACAAGACGAGCTGACGGCCGACGTGATGATTGGTGGTTACCGTCGCTCATAGACATTAGCAACACCAGAGGCGTATCCAATCCACCGTCTACCGTGGAAATACCTTTTTAGGCCTAGTTTGAAGAAGTGTTAAAAATGTGTTCAACATCATTATACCTAAACTCTCTATTCTAAAAAAAAGTAACTGGCTCCGCCGCCGCCGCTGCCAAAAGCTTGTCACGCTATCTCCTCCAAAACAGCTGGGGGTATGGGGTCGAGACCGATACCAATCGATGCAGAATAATGTGGGGAAGAAAGTAAGATATGTCTCATATTCGTCGGACTTTTTTTTATGTTTTGTGGAAAAACATGGGCTACTCCCCTAGTTAACTACAAAATAATACGCTTCAATGCCATTATTAGCAGTGGTTATTCATTATTGTATTATTTGTTTTCACTCTTTATTTTAACAATGGAAAGAATGAATTTAAACATTAAACTATGCAGATGCGATCGTTCTGACGTTTTCGTTTATAAGTTGTTTCTCATTTTTGCTAGATTTGATATTTTATCATCTTTAGTTAATTAACTCTTTATTAAATTAACACTTCGTATTGACCTTATTTAACGTATACACGTTTTTACACATCACAAAATGTCTTCACATTGTTACTTTACATTACTTTTTGTAACTCTTGTAAAATTGTAACTGTCTGTTTGTTTGTTTTAAAATTATTGCATTATTGCTTTTTAATGTCACCGTGACTAAATTCATAACATTCCTAAACAGTAGACTCTTAGGAACGATAAAATCGAAACAATTGATAAAAGACCAAAAGCCAATCGCTTCCCATCTCATTAATAACTCATTAGGTTCGGGTCTCTCGACTCCGTGCAAAAATTAAATTGTCCGTAAGATTTACTGACCCTCGTTAAATATAATTATCCGACAAATTTCACAAAACAGAGTGGTAACATCGTTATGCTTTTATCTTTTTTCGTCATTGTCTCCTCAAGTTGGGGAAATTGGGCCTGGAGGCGCACTTTTTGTGAGCAGAACCACTAAGTGTGCAAAATTAGGAACGATATCTTTATCTAGATCGGTTTAATCTGCCGAAATGTGAGGTTTTATCGTCACCAGCTTTATAACTTTAGGTACATCTTATTTTAGTTCTATTGTCACTTTATACGGCCGATACGGATTTTGGTTGCGTTGAGGAAATTTTACGGTATCTGACTTGCGGATCGAGCAAATAATACTATATATCATTTCAATCTTAAGAGAATACAAAATATTAGAATAAAGTGTGTTACTTATTTATTTCCAAATAAACTTCTTGCAATGCTCATGCAAAAATTATTAACACTAAATTCCACCCTACTTGAAAACTTAATAAAGAAATATACATTCACGTCAGCGTTATCAAGCTATACATTGATCCCCTCATCTTTTAGAATACGGCTCGCGTAAACGTCAGTTAAACGCTACTAACCCGTAACCATAACAATTTATTGAGGGCTTCCTGTACCCATAGGTGCGTTTATCCCTTAGTGTTACCTCTTGCCGACCTGTAAAGGGTTATTTTTATATCGGCAATGTAAACAATATATCGTTCGATAACATGACGTCCTCTGAGACAGGAAGCTGAAGGCACGTCGTTTGCTTATCTTGCCACGTTTAGGGTTAAATTCAATAAATACAGGTGTTATGGCTTTATTTTGAAATGAGGGGCTCTTCCCTCCTTTGCAGGTACGGCAATTGTGTACGTTGATAGGTATTGTAAGTTACTTTAAAAAGAACGATACGTATACAGTGATTATCTGTAAAGATTATATTTTAATTACAATGCTGCAGTATATTCGACAAACATCGGAAATAATCATATTGTACATTACAAAAACGATAGACAACAGTAATTAGGTCCTAAAAACCCCTCCCATTTGAACTTATTACAAACAAATAAAAAAGAATAGTAATTAGTTCGGAAATACAGACGATCGGAAGTCAGCCGATGCCAAATATTTATGCTGTTGTACTGTATATATGTATATAGGTATAATTTTGATTTTCTGTGAATAGTATATATCTTCAACTCCTTACTAATGCTGAAACCGTGAGTTCCTGGATTCAATCCCCAGTTTGGGCATTAACAATTTAAATTAGATTTTTTTACTAATTAGAACTTATGCCCGGGTATGGCGTTGGACTCGCGGACGGAAGTAAGCTCGGCAAAAAGTGGATGCACTAGTTGCACCTCTGCCCTCCCACCCCCTCGACATGAAGGCTGTAAGTCTATGTTTATGTCCACCAATTCCCTTATTCATTTCCTAAGATTTTTATTGAATTTACTCATATCAATTTTGTACAATCATTATTGGAAATATATCTTAACAACTTCTTAACATCGTATATTAACTAAACATAGCACAGAAAATTAGAGGCACAATGGAAAAGTCACAATTCACTGACTGCTAATAACACTGTGGAAGGACACGCCAGTCTTTCACAATTTTCTCGGTACACAGTAATTCCATTACGGCATCGGTTCCTCTTCCGAGACAAGTGACTATGACACTGTTAAGAGAAAACTTAGTAGAGAAAGGTCACCGATTTTTACCTTTTTCCCCTGAATAATGAGACAAAGCCGTTTACTTGCCTGATGGTGAACACTACGCTTGTTTAAACTTAAAATTATAAAAAAATTACTTAAAATAACCAGAACTTTGAATTACAAAGTACTCCATGGCACTACGCTGGTCACTCCAGACAAAAGATGTTAAGTTTCATAATCCAGTAAAGTTAGTAACAATTCTAGTATTTACCATGCATCCTCTTTTGGAGAGAATGGGAAATGGAGATAATTAAGTTAATTCAATTAAGGAAATTGGAATATCATGGGCACATAATGAGAAATAGTAAGTATCAACTCCTTCAACTATTCATTTAAAGAAAAATAAAGGACAGAAGGAGACCAGGTCGTAGGAGGATATGGCTTACAAATCCAGGCCAATACTTCAACACGAGCACAAGATCATTGTTCCGTGCACCAGCTTCCAAAATTAAATTAGTCTGTATGATCGCTGACCTTCAATAGGAGATGGTACATAAAGAAGAAGAAGAATCTTTCGAAAGTTGTTTCATCATATCCAGAAGCCTAAATCCGCTTTCCCCTTCCCAATCCCTTACTTTTTCCATTTTCTTTAAAGTCGGCAACGCTTCCATAAATCTTGTGGAGATCACTTATGATCAGGTAACCCTATTGCTAGTATAACGATCGCTTGTCTATGCTATACATTTTTTTTTAAGAAATTGAAATAGTCTACAAAAATACATACATACAAACGTACTCATGCCAGTAATCCCCGAAGGGGTTGGCAGAGGTGTAACCAGTACACCCACATTTCGCCGAGCGTATCTCCGTCCCACGATGTGATAGGGGGCGAGCCTATCGCCATACCGAGCACAGATTCCAGACTCCGGGTTGATACTGAGCATTTCGTAATAGAAAAACCCAATACCACTTTACCCGACCCGGGGATCGCACCGGAGACCTCAGCGTTAGCCTCAATCGTAACGCGTACGCATTACAACTCCGCCACCGAGGCAGTCTGAAATGAAATGGTCTGTCGTAAAGAAATAGGGAGATAAGAGAATGAAAATGATGATGCTGATTTTGTGAAATGCCTTTAATCGAGATTGGTGATTAAAATTCGATGATTTAAAAGATGCTTTTTAAAAATGTAGTTATAAGACTTTTATGACTAACGTTAGCACCTTAGCACAGAGTTAGTAGCACAGGTTATTATAATGGTAATTAGTTGAAATTAGCAAATATTTCGATATATGTTATACTGTTTGTTGTGAAATAAATAATAATATGAATTATGCATGTGATTTGTATACTATGAGATAAATCACCGTTATCTGAAGTGCTGTTTATTGAATTGATTAATGAGGTCTTTGAACTGACATCTATTGCGATCGTTCAAAGGAAAAGTTTTGCTGGCACTGTTGATTTCTAACTCCGATGATATGAGCTTATAAATTAATTAAAAAGGGACCAAATTTAAGGTACCTACTCTTTTTCGAATGAAAAAAGATTCATCCAAAGAGGTCCACATTTGGCGGAGTTATGCATGGTTATACATACAAAAAAGAACGCGTCGAACTGAGAACATCCTTCGATTTTTGACTGGGTAAAAATGCCAATATGTGTTCTGTTTTAGGCGGAAACGAATGACTTAAGATTATAATCACTATCATGGAGTTGTGCCCCTAAAGAGTATGGACAGCCACCCCAAAATTTCATCCATATAATGCTAAGTCTCGAGTAAAAATTTTATGACATACGGACGGACAGACGGTCAGACGGACATGACTTAATTATAAGGGCTCCGTTTTTGCCATTTGACTACGGAACCCTAATAAAAATCACTGGATCTCCTCTAAGGACATATGTTGAAGCTGTTTGATATGCTTTACATCTGTTACTTCATACTTTAATTCTCTGTTAATCTTACGTATTATTCTACTTTCTACTACTATTATAAATGCGAAAGTTTGGATATTTGCGAGTTTGTGAATTTTGGCAGAACGGTTTTGATTAAAATTTGGCACACACGTAGACCACCGGGATTAGGACATAGGCTACTTTTAGCCCAGAAAAGGCAGTTCGGAGTTGCGAGCAATTGCTAGTCTGCAATAAAGGGAGCCCATCAACTTGCCAACTAGCTATTCTTTCGGTCCTATTATCAATAATTGTCATGACAGATGTTACATAAATCTTTAAAATTGCAAGATGTGACCCATCTGTGAAACTAGCCCATTTTTTATTGTGTGCACCCCACATTGACGAACGCCTCGAAGTCTCGAATGACAAACGTTTACAAATGACTCAGTGACGCATGTTCAAAATGTCATTGTATGGAAATAATGGTATTAGAATACGCGACAATACAAACATAATGGGATTTTAATAGCTTGAAGCGTAAATTGATTAAAGATGTATGTTATCTTTGTTGATAGACGTGACACGGTCATTCATAGCGGTGAACTCGTTTGTTATATTTAATTAGTGAATTAATGACTGCCTCGGTGGCGCAGTTGTAATGCGTACGCGTTATGATTGAGGGCAACTCTGAGGTCTCGGGTTCGATCCCCGGGTCGGGTAAAGTGGTATTGGGTTTTTCTATTACGAAATGCTTAGTATTAGCCCGGAGTCTGGAATTTGTGCCCGGTATGGCGATAGGCTCGCCCCCTATCACATCATGGGACGGAGATACGCTCGGCGAAATGTGGGTGTACTGGTTACACCTCTGCCTACCCCTTCGGGGATTAAAGGCGTGAGTGCGTATGTATGTATGAATGAATCCAATACTAAAGAAACACATTGAAAAATCAAAAGAAAGACATCAACATAAAACATAATATAAGAACACATGCGATCAGTAAAGCTGGTTGTAATAAAATTCAGAGTGCTGACACGGTCGCGGGCGGGTTGCAGAACAGTGCTTTATATCGTACATACGTATGTACCTACGTGTTGTGCTTTTGCACTCACTCCCAAGATTTATCGTAGAATACCTACTATGTTTCGTATTCACGTTAGCAAACGTTGCATCTGTAAAAATACGACTCTGAGTTGACCCGCTTAAACAATTTTATGCAAATACATAAGCATAAAAATGTTTTTAAATAGTATACTCTGTAATGTATTTTGAAATGATTAATTTCTTAGAGAAAGCTTAAAAATATATAGGAAAAAGTAACGCAAAAATATTATATTTGCATGCATAGTTATCAGAATGTATGAGAATTATAGTTTTATTGTGAAACTAATTTGAATATGCTCTCAAGTCTCACTTGTTTTGCTCACTTACTGGCTTTAAATTGTGCATTTTATTTATATACGATTAAAGTACTTTCATTAAGGGTCTTGTCTATAAGATCCAAACAAGCGTTTTGAAAATTGAAAATAGTTTGGTTAGACACATGATGCAAAGAACGATAATAATAATAGTCGTGAGACTAGTAACAATGCTGAATGATTAGAAAATCCGAGACTCAGGTACCCAGTTTGAAACCGTTTTCGTATGAAAGTCCTACGAATAATTCCGTCACAGCGAATGCGCATAGAAGGGTCGCCCGACATGATACTATTCATTTCAACAGTTGCATATTGGATCTGTTTATTCCGAATACACGAAATCGAAAGCACCGGCTTTACCCCTAGTAATGCAAATAACTATTACGGAGTACTAGAAATAACCACGCACAACCGTTACCAATGTCAAAAGGTAAATTCAATTTCACTGCATGATTGTTGGAGACGGAATTGGAGACGACGCGAGAGATTCGGTTTCAAATCCCGAATCCGATCCAATATTAGTACTACGTAACATTTGTTTCGGTCTCACTTTTGTGGAGCCAATGCACGTTTCGAATTCTATCTATTATTCAACTAAAGCACGGAAGGAAATAAGAGCTAATGGTTTCACAGTCTACTTCCCTACTTTACTAATTTTCTCTCTCATTCTATTATACAATTTACTTAGCAATAAGACGGCTTTAATCTTTCGTAGATGTTTAAATAAATGGAAAATGAGCAGTAGCATTAATACACGAATGTAATCAAGGGATGGATTATCTTTCGTACGCGTGCTCTACAATCCGTCTGGTATTCCATAAAAGAGGTTTGATGTCATAAGTACAGGCGATTGATAGGAAATATATAATAAAAAAAATGACAGTGGTATATAACAAGATCTTTCCTCGAATTCCGTATTGAACTAAAACTAGACCATAAAAATCCCCAAAAACTCTTCAACCCAAACACGATATATTCGCTATTAATGATCTAAGAGTTGAAAGTTACAGACTACTTGTTGCGGCGTCAGGTCAAGGTTACCTAGCTAAGAACACTTGATATAATTAGCTTAAAAAAAACATTAAAATTAGCCCATTACTACTACGATGCCAAAGACAGACATCCAAATACATTCCTCTATTTTTTTTTTATCTCTTATGCCTTAGCCAGGTCAGTAATTTTACATATTACTCAGAAATCCAATATCTCAAAATCAGAGCAATAGCAACCGTACCTACACGTATATTTAAGTGACGACTTCCGGTATTGCGAATGTATTTCTGGTTGCCAGGTGTTATTTATAATTAATTGGCAGCTTTAGAGTAAATATCGTCGGCTACCTACCGCATGCAGAGTTAGAATTAACTCGCATTTAGAATTACGTCACTTACAAGTGGTAGGTACATTTTTGTCTACAGCATGAATGGGGCGGATCAAACGGTGTAGTAGTTAGACCACAGTCTCACAGAAAACCAATCTTCTGTTATGTTTCGTACGGTAAGTGTGATTTTTGTAGGCCCACTTCCTCCCTTCTCTTCCCATCCCATATTCCTTTAATCAGCAACCCATCTATGAGTCTTCTCGGTGGAGATCACTGTCTATGAGGTGACTCACACGCAACCCATCCATAAGTCTTCTCGGTGGCTGTCCATCAAGTGGTTCATACGCTCTTTTGCCGGCCTATGCTATAAAAAATATATTTTGTCCTACTAAAAAAAAATATTTTGATACTATATGGTCCCTCGTACGTGGGGGGCCGTCTGGATTGGTATACACCACCGCTTTATCTAGTATTATAGCCGATTGGCTACAGTAACCGAAACCCAATAATGCCTACACACTACTGTTGTGTTTCAGTTTGGAGGACACTGAAGCTGGTGGCAGCGCTTTGTAACTAAAAGGTCTGTGTTGTGTTGCTTCTGTTTATGGACAGACGTGGTGCTTACCATCAGGCGAGCGACCTGCTCGTCTCGTCATTCAAACTAATAAAAAAAGAAACATAATTAGAAAAGTTTTCCACTTTGGACAAAAGCCAAATAGGATTATATACCACAACCCCTAAAGTAACAAGTGCATTAATTGTAGCAGAAAACGAGTAAAGTACACTAATATAGGTGTAGAATATCTCGGAGACTCAAAACTTTGTTGGCCAATTATCAAAATTACCGCCGAAGACACACAAATAAAAAAGATATGAAAATGAAAATGTCGTAAATATAACGAACTACATAAATTCATCGTATAAAAGTGAAATTTTGTTTCTTTACTTCGCCTGAACATTCATGTTTCGAAACAATTGAGTCTTATTCTATACTCATGGGGATACAATTTTACGCGTTTTCTTTGTGTCATGACCGTTTTTAGGGTTCCTTGACAATCATCCCAGAGGAAAAAGTAAATTTGCAATAAAACTGAAACTATGTTCTTAAAACTATTATAATTACTTACTTATAGTTTTAATATTGAAAATATTACCTTTAAAACTCATTAGTTTAACAATAATGTTTTTATTTTTTACCGACATCTAAAAAGGAGGATCTCTGTTCGACATGTTTTGTTTTGCTTTTTTTATGTATGTACATCGGTTTCTCCGCCAATTGTGTACCGATTTTGTTGTAAAAAATTCATTCGATAGAGTTTAGCTGCAGTGTAGTCCCATATAAATTTGGTTAAGATTTGATGTCGGAGTACGGAGAAAAATAATAAAATTCTCAACGGATAACAGCATAGTCATCGCGATTGTATCATTATATTGGAATTTACAAGCCATATACCATTAAGCCAAGCTGTACCTACCATTAAAAGGTGAAAAATAAAATAAGTTGTAACAAAACTTTAAAACCGACTTTCGGTACGACGAACCGAAGTCGGTATTAAGTTTTTTAATTTGTAGTCGGAAATACTGGATTGAATTTAAACTGAAGTGCGATGATATTTGTTTACGGAAGAATTCTAAAGTTACGCGCTTTCTGTTTACGTGTGAAACAGCTGTTCTATTTTTTTTTTTTATTGTTTGGCACAGTATAACAGTTCGTTTTCACACGTCTCGAGACTCAAAGATGATTCATAATTTGACAATATTTAAAAATAAAGTTACTACAAAATGGCTTTTGCCTCCCCTTTTAAAATATTTTTGTTTTTAAAAATATAATGGGAGAATTCCATGGGTTTTGTATTTAAAATAGTTCCACGTGTAGTCGAAAAAAATGAAATAAGGATAATAGAAGCTCTTGCATAATTTGCCAGTAAAAATGAAATATTATAACATATTTTAGAAAGTTCTTAACGTCGCCTCATGGGCTTAGTGGCAGCTTACTTAGATTGAGAAACTGGTGAGGTCATATCCGATTCTCAAAACATGAGCTGCCCGAGAAAGGAATTTAGGTAGAATATGGTTATAGGTTCACCACCATAACACCATGGAATGGAAATAAGGTCGGCAAACACTAGTTCAATCTCTACCTACCATTTAAAAATACAGGCATGGTTTGCTTTATATGTCTTTTCGTGCGGAACCTTTAAAAAGGAGTCCCGTTCCATTGGCACTTGGCCAGTTTTATATTTTATTTCATTATTATTAGCTACTTCATTTTATTGTTCATCGAAGTGTATCTCTTTTGGTAAATTGCATTTCTTGATACAACATGCTTTGAAATTTATTTATAGCACTACTGTAGGGTTCAGTTTAAATTTAATTTTACGTGTTTCTGTGAATTTCACTGATATTAAAAATGTGAAAGTTTATATGTTTGAGTTTGTGAATTTGGATGTTTGTTAACAAATTACGCCTTAACGGATGAACGGATTTGGATACAATTTGGAACACTTAGACCTGGACATAGACTTGATACTTTGTATTCTGGAAAAAGACTGCCACGCGGGCGTAGCCGCGAGTAGAATCTAGTATTACTACGAATATTTTATTTTATTCGGATATCTTGTAATCCTCGCCATTTATGTCATAAGTCAGATGAAAAGACTGATTTTTTTTAAAAACATTTAAATTTTTATTTCAAAACATTCTACACGTAAAACAGTTTACGAGTGGTAGAGCCACGCTGTAGACAATTTTGTTTACAGCATGAATGGGCCGGCTCGTCCGGGTCGTTACCACTGTCTCACAGAAAACCGACGTAAAGTAGCAGCTTGCTGCTGCGTTTCGTACGGTGAGTGAGATATCCGGAGGCCCAAATCCCCCGCCCCTTATTATCCCTTTCCTTTAAGGTCGGCAACGCGCCCATAATTATTTTGTATTGTGGGCGTACATGGGCGGAGGAGATCGCTTACCATCAGGTGACCCACTTACTCATTTGCCGGCCTATACTATAAAAAAAAACAGTTGTTTTTAATACTAAATCCTCAGAGCCGCAATAGTAAGGCGTCGATGGCACCACAAATAATATGATAACTCTTATTCGCTTTTATTATCATCCAGAGAATATTCGCGCAGTTTACGAGTTCGGTGGTCTTCGTAAATCATTTTCGGGGTTTATTTGTTCGGTATCTTTATTGGACGATTTTATTTTCGCACTATTTCATTAGTAGCTTTCAAGCTTATGAAGAAAGTACTTACTCAGAAGTATTTATGATTTAAAATAATAAAGGATTTGCCACGCTAAGGATGCATTCAAATTAGTCACAAAAAGCTACGCTGTAACTGCGTTTAAGAATTATATTGAATATCTTAATATTGTCCAAAATTGCAAGTCGAAAGACATGGATTTACACATTCGTATTTTTATATTCTAGCAATGCAAAAGGGGATAAAATACATAACATACAAGGTATGTTGCTTGAATTTGACCACACCTTTTTAGAACACGTTGTAGATATTTCAGGTTTCTTTTTAATATTTTTTGCCTGCACTCTAGCACGATGCACCGTTTCTTTCCAGCACAATAGTGATAATTGAATGTTTAACAGTATCATTTTGAGGAAACGTGTTCTATTGTCTTATTTTGATAACAGCATAATAACAATAACACTTCGAGCGATTAATGAAAGTATTTTTTCCGCTCTATTTAGTTTTACGCGATCTCGTTCTCGAGTTGCTATTAATAAAATATTATGTGATTGGAAAGAAAATTTCTTTGTCACGTAAAAAGTTATGACGCGGATATTGTTATTTTACTGTTATTATGTCATTTGGATAAAAGGTATTGTAACGCTAAGGGCCTATTTCACAATATTCGAGTAGGATTTAACCACCAATTAAAGTATAAGACAGCTGTTTATGAAAGTACATAGACATGTTTCTTCCTCAATTTCTTTGTCGGGGTGTAAGAACGTGTTAGGAAAATCGAATATGGCAATTTAACAAATAATGAAATATGTATGTATAAACCTATTTATTATGAATACGGACACTGGCTTGAAACTGTAGATATGACGATGTATTTTATATTGTGTATTCATTTCCTTAAATTCAGGATGATTAATATTATCTGGTGGTTTCTTGGAGTGGGAAAACTATGATAAAAAGAGGGGTCTTGTCATTTGGAAGTACAGTCTGATTTAGTTTGTATTTCAGGGCGAAGCTCTGCCAGTTTGCTTTTTATTATATAACTCGACATATTTTTCTAACATGCGCGTTAAGTCCAAAGCCAATCTCAAATGCTAATTAACAGACGAGGCAATGGCGAAACTTAGGTCCCGGCTGTGGGTTGTAGAGTTCAGTCGGCGGGTTACCCCATATAATAAATACCAAATACCGTCAAATCTATGGTATGAGAAGGCGGACCGTGGCATTATTACCGGGGTACCGCCAGGCAGAAAGAAAAATGTATGTGTGACTTTAGTATTTGAACGTGACATTATTTGACAGTCTTCGTGGCGTAGCGGGCAAGTGGCCGACTGTGAAGCGAGAAGCCGTAGGTTCGATTCCCGCACCGAGACAAATGTATGTGTGATCCACAAATATTTTTGTTTTGGGTTTGGGTGTTGTGGGACCGCAAGTCCCTCGTAGTTCCTGATTCCCACGATACAGGTTAACCTAGTGTGGGGTCAGAACTCTGTATGTGACTGTTGGGTGTATTTATTTATTGTTTTGTAAGTAAAATTGTTACCTCCAGAAATCTATACGAGACATTATCATACACTCATTACCTATCACATTATAGGACGGAAACTAGCTTGATGAACGGTTGTCTACTAATTACATCTCTGCCTACCCCATGGGAGATTTAGGCGTGACCTTATGATGTCATTCAGTAACACTTGTCAATAATATTGTTCGATTGAATTTTTACGGGAGTTTATGCCACTATTTAAACATAAGTTTTCTAATTTTATATATATTCATTCGTGAAGAGAAAACTTCAGACTCCTTTTTAAGCAAGCTGCGCGCACGTATGTGTGTAAAATTTAGCATAAATAAAGTTTATATGGAGAAGAAGTGCAGAATTCTATTTATATATAGGTAATATCTGTAACAAATATATGTACCTACATTTAATTAAATTAAATAAAACCATTCCTTGTTTACGTTCACACTGACAATGTCCGAAAGTCAAATCTCGCTGCTGATGTAGTAAAATAAAATTCAAAGATAGGAGTTTCGACCACTACGAGACCACTAGTTGATATAAATAAAACAATTAATATCTCTGAGATAAATAAACATAACGCAATACCTTCCGTAATCAGGTCAGTACATAAATATGCACAATTTTTAAAGCAATTACGGTTAATTTGGCTTTAATAAGGCATCTGTCCAATAAATTTAGACGAGGCCCTGTTTCGTGTAATTAAGTTGCAGCGTGCTTGCAAAATACCACTCAACGAGATAAGAAAACAGTAAGGAATTTAAAATGGAACTTGTCGTAAAAAATATGTACATATCAAGTTGGGTTATTATATTTCAAAGGCGAGGCATAGCCAGTCGCATTCACTAATCAGTAAACGATTAGCGAGTTAAGCAACGCTTGGCGTGGTCAGTCTATGGATGGGTGACCGTTTAGTGGTATTTCAACTGAGCGTCTCCGTGCTTCAGAGGCCACGTTAAAAGCCGGTCCTTGTTGTTGTCAAATGACAACAGTCGTTAAGCCAAGTCGGAGGCCTTCGGGCGGCTTGAAAACTGTTAACACTAGCCTTCCACTAACTATTCGATATAGAATAGTATATTTTGTGAGTGGTAGAGCCACGCTTTAGACACTTGTGTTTACTGCACGAATGTGCTGGCTCGTCTGGGTCGTTACCACTGTCTCAAAGAAAACCGGCGTAGAGTAGCAGCTTGCTGCTGCGTTTCGTACGGTGAGTGAGATATCCGGAGACCCAAACCCCCTCCCCTTCCCAATCCCTTAATTATCCCTTTCCTTTAAGGTTGGCAAGGCGCTCATGATTCTTTTAGTATTGTGGGCGTGTGCATGGGCGGTGGAGATCATTTACCATCGGGTAACCCACTTGCTCGTTTGCCGGCCTATGCTACAAAAAAAAACGATATTAAACTGTGTCTACACTTGTAAATTTCAACGTACCAAATACATGTGACAAATACGCATGGCAAGATCTCAAGAGTGAACGGTTGTCAAACGTTGCGACCTAATGTCACGGAGCGATCCGCTCGAAGACCTCGTAACATTGCACCGTGAAATTTCATTTCTTCTTCTTGTAGTGCCTCTCCAACTAGTGAAGGTTGGCACTCATCTCAGCATACTGTCTTTTATTCTTTGCGAGACGAAATAGTTCAGCAGCGCTCGCTATCCCTGTCCACTCTCGGATGTTCCGCTGCCATTACCTACTTTTTCCTTCAACCAACTTTTCTTTCACATGCTAGGTTATTTAATATAATAATATTGCAAAATGACACGGTGCTTGTTACGGCACCTGTCTACATTAGCGTAACAAGTAAGTGTAACAGCCACGCGTCCTTTTGGTTCGGCGAAAGGTCACATAAATGTGGACGCACCTTTAGGTAATACATTTATGGAAACCCAAACGGATAAATCTCAGTAAAATTCTTTAATCTTGTATTAGTGATAGGGCTAACTCGTAGACACTTGTCTATCGCGTGAATGAGACGGCCCGAACGGGTTCAACTGTTTCTTAGAAAACCGACCGAAAAACACGCGCCGAATCGATAACCTGCTCCTTTTTTGAACTCGGTTAAAAATGAAACTGACTCAAAAAACTTAAAGCTAAAAGTTGTTACCAAGTTATTATTTTAATATAATAATATTTTATTAAAATAATATAATATTATTACTGCCTCGGTGGCGCAGTTGTCATGCGTATGCGTTACGACTGAGGCTGACGCTGAGGTCTCGGGTTCGATCCCCGGGTCGGGTAAAAGTAATATTGGATTTTTCTATTACGAAATGCTCAGTATCAGCCCGGAGTCTGGAATTGTGCCCGGTATGGCGATAGGCTCGCCCCCTATCACATCATGGGACGGAGATACGCTCGGCGAAATGTGGGTGTACTGGTTACACCTCTGCCTAACCCTTCGGGGATTACAGGCGTGAGTGCGTATGCGTATGTAATAATACTATAGAAAGAATCATCAAATTCCGAAGTTTTAGTCTCATCCCCGATTTACCCTTGGGGTGGATTTTTTAGCAATTTTAATGACATCAAATATAAACTTTACCCTTTCGAATGAAAAGAATCATCAAAATTGGATTACTCTGTGAAAAGTTATGATAGTAGTGTATGTGTGTAAAAAAACTTTAGACATCGAATAAGAGAACCTTCTCCATTTCTTGTCGTAGGTTAAACATTTTGTAATAAAAAAATTCACTCGCAAAACTCCATCTCCAAAATATTATCCTAACTGAGAAATATTTCAAAAGTGATAAAACAAAACGTCACGCAAAGGAATACCAGACGTCAAACCTTTTTTCCGTGAGCCACAAAACTTACCTGTTTTTTGTCAAAGATTTTTTTTAAGTTAATGTCAGACCGGTGGCACAGCCCGTGCTCAAAACTGAGATTATCTTAGGTTAAATTGTACTATAACCATAAATAATTCCCTTTTTACATCAAGGATCTTCGCTTGGTGCCCTAATTTTTTCATGCAAATATTTTCCTTATAGTCCTGCGGTTTGTGTCAAATAAATAAAAATGCTGCGTCAATTTTTTTTTGTCGCATTGGTTTGACTTGCATTAATTGATCATTTGATTAGTATAGATGTATAGATTTACAACTTAACTTTTTGAATTTTCTCGAAGTATTTTCTACTCTTCTGATCTCTTGATCGCTTGGCAAAGCGCCAGTTTCATTGTAAAAAAACTCAGGTGGCAATATTTACGTTGCTTGGAAAGCGGCACAAATATTGGTGACTTTTAAATCTCCACTAAAAGGGAGCGAAGTCGAGATAAAAAGGAAATATATTGATATTAGCTTTCCCGTAACTTTGTCCACGGAAAGTTTCGGTCGCATTAGAAGTTTTAAATGTACTATAAAGTTTGGCTAGTTTAAATTGACATACCAAATCATATAATATATATTATCTCCGAGGAATTTATAAAAATATTAATGATACTTTTTATGTGTTAGACTTATTACCCTATAGTATGTCATAATTCAACTACTTAACCTACTTTAAAAAATATGTAAGTCACAAATATAAATATATAATTTTTCTTGTGTGGAATAAGTTGAGGTAATTAACGAGGTACAAATTAAATAATAATAATTTAACAAATCCATAAAAATGGTAAAAAATATTTTAAACATAGTGTTTTGGTACGTTTTATGTCAGGTACGGTAACAAGAATCATACTTCTAAGCACTTGATCGATACATTCTAAGGATACATACATGTTAAATAATATTCAGTCCCGTAAGAAAATTTACGATAATCGGTACCAGAGACACATAATCAAATCGATATCACCGAAAAAATTGTCAGCCTTTATATAAATGGTTATAATAGCGGTGATATAAAATAATGTAACATTATTCTTCTAAATCTGATTCGATCAGTATAGGAAAGAAAATTATATGGAAAGTAAAGTAAAAAATACGCTTGTTTTTTTAGTAATAATGATAACTTTTTCATGCTGATCTCTTCTGCCTACAAACATTAATCAATTATCGATTCAATCACACTATAACATCTATGCATTAAATGGCCCATGTTTGCCCTATGCTATTAAAGAGGCCATAAAAACAATGCATTAGTGCGTACTAATGGACTTATGATGTCAGCCCTTCCTTCCTGCGGCCAGTCCACCGTCCGTGGTCACACCTCATCGCAAAATAGGGTTGTGACAGCCGAGTATAAGGATATCCGCTACTTACCTATTCAAATTATGCAGTTTTGTAAGGAGTTAGTAGGTAAACCAATGAACTTTAGAGAAAATATAAATAATTCAAGAAAGGAAGAAGAAACTAATTTAATTTTGCCATTAACATAAGACATGTCATAATAATAATAATAAACTAATAAATGAATTTAAATAATAAAGTTAATATAGGTTTAAAATGAACAGTATTGGTACATATTTTTTTTACTAGCTCTCTATTATACATGTCCCACTGCTTGGCACGGGCCTCCTCTACTGAATGAGAGGGGTTAGGCCTTAGTCCACCACGCTGCGGGTATGCCTAATGCGGGTTGGCAGACTTCACATACCTTTGAAAGTCTTATGAAAAACTTCTCAGGTTCCAGGTTTCCTCACGATGTTTCCTTCACCGTTTACGTAAGTGATTTAACAATTAATACACACATAACTTAGAATAGTCAGAGGTGTGTGCTCTTGGGACTGGTTTCGAACTTGCGACTTTCGTCTCGACAGTCCGTACCACTCCCGACTAACTATCGCTGTTTCTTGGTACATAATATAGGAAAATAAAATTAACAATACTCTGAGTAGACTTAAGCATAGCAAATACAAAGTAACAAATATTGCAAACAAGCAAGTAAGGTAGGTCTGTCCATGTCAGAGTCCGTTTAGGTAAGTAATTGGTCTATTTGGTAGGCAGTAAGGATAATTGCAGTAGAATACAGACACGCTTCTTTGTTTAAGTGATATTCATTTTACAATATTTACACATAAATTAAATTATATTACCACATAATTACATTTGGGTAGGAGGCTTTTATCCTGCTACAACTTACGGTTACATTTTAAAGTGGCAGAGCCGTGCTAAAGACAGTTTTGTCTACAGCAAGAGTGAGCCGGATCGATCGGGTTGTTACTTCTCTCTCGTTGTCTCGCAGATGTGAAGTAACAGCTTGCTGTTGCGTATCGTACGGTAAAGATATTTGGAGGCCCAAACCCTCTTCCCCTTCCCAACTCCTTATTCATTCCCTTCCTTTAAGGTCAGCCAAGCATCAGTATTGTGGATTTTCATGGACGGTGGAGATCACTTACCATCAGTTAACCCACTTGCTCGTATGTCGTCTTCTGAGATGTTTTATTTTATAATTAGTGAAATATTACAGTAATGGTATTTCTATTTTTCATGTTTAGATTTTAACGGATATGGAAACAAAAACCCAGAGCATTTTAAAAATATAAACATCCGCTCAGCCTCTTTAACCCATACACGCTTCTTTCTTTCTGTCTGGTGTTATGTCGGATTAATGCCAGGGTCCGCCTTGACGTACAATAGATTTGAAGGTACTTGGTACTTTATAGTGCGTCCCGCCGTCTGACCCCCACAACTCGCAAGGTAACCAAGTAAATACATAAATACACCCAACAGTCACACACATAGTCCTGACCCCACACTAGGTTAACCTGTATCGTGGGTATCAGGAACTACGAGGGACTTGCGGTCCCACAACACCCAGACCCGAAACAAATATTTGTGGATCCCACAAACATTTGTCTCGGTGCGGGAATCGAACCCACGGCCTCTCGCTTCGCAGCCAGCTACTCGCCCGCTGCGCCACGGAGGCTGTAAAGTCTCGCCTCATTGTAATAAAATATTCTAATTTGGCAAAGGGCTGCGCTTTGTTCATACTACAGACAAATAAGGCTCCAGTAGTTTATCAGCTGATGTATCAGTGCAAAGTACATTAGAATAGTTTTATGGCGATGCATTGACGCAAATATTGAAAGCATTCTTTTGCGATTAATTCGTGTCCTGTTGCGTTGTTGTCCTTCTTAACTAGCCAATAGAATGGCTTTTAAATTATTAGTACATAATAAACGCTGACACCTGTATTTTAAACTGGTAGGTAGAGATGTAACTAGTGCACCTATGAGTCGCCGAGCTTATTTCCGTCCCATGCCGTGATAGGTGGCGAGCCTATCACCATATCGCAAATCCCAATTCCCGACAGTTCCTTTTTGATTTTTCGTATTTAATCTTATATCTATCACAATTACCCGATCTTTGATTACAATCCAGGACCTCACGGTTTCTCAACTAGTAGATACCACTAGACCAATGAGGCGATTGATGAAAAAAACATTTGGTTTTATGCTTTTCTGGTTTAAGTAATGTTCCTAACCAATGAAATCCATTCTTTAAGTTTTAACTTCAACTGTGAAATGGTAAAATTCTGTATTCCTGCGCCCAGTAATAATAAAAACTATACTCGTACATATTGGGCAACACGTGATCAAATTCTGTAGATACTAGGATGCAGGTAACTCGTATGCGAGAGGTCGCCTGTGTTGGTACCACTGCTTTATCTATTTCTACTGCCAAGCAGCAGTGTGTACAATTGTACTCTGGTTTGAAGGACATTGAAGCCAGTGAAATGACAGGGTATAATGAGTCTTAACATCTTATGTATCGGGATGACGAGCACACTACAAAGTAGTGCTTTGTAATTCAAAATTCTTTGTGATGTTGCTTCTGTTGACAGATGTAACGCTAACCATCAGGCGAGTAACTTGCTTGTCTCGTCATTCAAGCTAGTAAAAAAAAAGGTTTAACTTCTTAGTCTCGCGGGACGAACGCAGTCCAATGCCATGCAGTGTTTTGTAATTTAAAGTTCTGAGTATATATGTTTCTGTTTATGGGCATCTGCCCATCTGCGACGCTTACTATCAGGTGTGCGATCTGCTCATTTCGTCATTCAGGCTAAGAAAAAAATTATTGTGTCCCTTAGGATTGTGTGAACTCATAAATAAATTTGCAAGGATGCCAAAATGAGTATTCTGTCCACGTTAATTAAATGTGCAGTCGTTTCTACACAGCGCTACGTCCTCTAGGGGAATATGGTGTAATGCATTCCTTAATGAATTTAAACAACAATATGTTTAACTGTGACTAATGTATGTTTACTACTAAAAATACTAGATATTTACAATGTTATTTATTCTTGTTTCAGGTAAATCATGGTGTTTGATAGCGAAGGATTTTGAAAGGTATTTTATGCATAAACGACATACCATCATAGCAATGCAGTAGCCGAAGTGACAAGCTCGACATCATTCGAGTCTTTTTGTCTTTCTCCCTCGTATTATCCCGGCTTAATGCCAGGGGTCCGCCTTTTCGTACCATAGATTTTACGGTATTTGGTACCTAGTATATGGGGAGACCCGCCGTCTTACTCCCACAACCCACCGTCTTACTCCCACAACCCGCAACGGGAAACAAGTTTCGCCATTGTATCGTCCGTTAATCAGCAGAATGTACCACGTGTACAGTTGAGGCTGGCTTTAGACCTAAGATGAAGTGGTGTATTTCCAAAGGGTGAGCAGATTTGCAACGATTACATGAGTCTCAATAAGTGGGAGATCCTTAGTATGCTTGACTGGGTAGACACAAACGCGTCGTCTATTTCTTCCGCCAAGCCAAACAGCAGTTGTTGGAAAGACATTACAAGTGGGTCACCTGATGGTAAGTGATCTCTACCGGCCACGAACGCCCACAACACCAGAAAAATCATGGACGCGTTGTTAACCTAAATGGAAAGGGATAATTAAGGGATTAGGGTGGGAACGAGACTTGGGCCTCCGGACATTACACTCACCGCACGAAACGCAGTAGCAAGCACCGAGCGTAGGGAATTCAAAGCTCATAACTCAAATAAATATGGGATCAATGTCATATAAATTAAGGGTCGGAATCCGATAAGTCGTTGAAAACATTTTTTCCTTCACACAGTTCAATGTTAGAAGTAATACTACAAACAGTAGGAAAGTCTATTTCACTCACTTACCATCAGTTGACCCACTTGCTCGTTTGTCGTCTCACCTTATTTTTTTTTATAATTAGTGAAATATTACAGTAATGGTATTTCTATTTTGCTGTTTTTTTTTTAATTTTAACGGATATGGAAACAAAAACCCAGAGCCTGTTAAAAATATAAACATCCATTCAGCCTCTTTTAACCCATACATGCTTCATTCTTTCAGCCTGGTGCTATCCCGGCCTAATGCCAGGGTCTGCTTTCTCATACCATAGATTTGACGGTAATTGGTATTATATGGAACAACTCGCCGTCTGACCCCCACAACCCGCAACGGGGACCAAGTTGCGCCATTGCTTCGTCCGTAAATCAGCACACT
The DNA here is from genome assembly GCA_905332985.1 of Mimas tiliae. Lineage (NCBI taxonomy): Eukaryota > Metazoa > Arthropoda > Insecta > Lepidoptera > Sphingidae > Mimas > Mimas tiliae. Next base: position 4,913,133 of record HG995249.1, read on the forward strand.
CTACCACGTGCAGGTGAGGTTGGCTTTAGGACTAAGATGTTTGTGGCACACTTACACTATTTTGGTTAAACATTTATAAAAATGATCAATTGCCAAGATACTAGTAAAAGAGACTACCGGAGGGGGGATAACTGATACATTTTCGTATCCCACTGGATAGTGACCATAGTTGACATTGTAAAAAATCTAAACAGGCTTCAATGTCCTTCAAACCAAAACACAACACTACACACATTATGTAGTATTATTGTAATACGCAACTTTATAATTGCATTTAATTGAGACATTTCAAGCCACAATTACCGTATTTAACAAAGTAATCCGCCACTACCGTTCCTAACTACACAGTAGCCAGTTTGACCCGAGTGACCGGGTCGCGGTGCGTGCCACGCCTGCACCGTGGGGTTTCTTTATCAAACGTGTTCATACTACAGCCGCAACTGTTAATGCTTGATTAAAACGCACTAGCCACGACGTAGGTCATGGATCGCGCTAATGGATTGATGTATCTATTTCTAGTGGTGTGTTCGGTGCGTCCACACCTTCGTGACATTTCGTCGCACCGAGAGGCGTGGCTGTCACACTTTTCTTTTAATTTCAGTGTCTACTGTTGTCATATTGCAACACCATTTTTAACTTTTATTAATGTTGCTTTCATTTTAATGATTCATTTTTTTTCCTTGTTATTATACTCTCTATCCATAAATTTCAGAAATATGTTCCTCTTTTCATTTTTAACACGTTGTGACGCTAATTTCGTTGACTTGTAACATGCATTTTACCACCTTAATTAATGACAAAACCTTAAATTATAATGTAATAAATGTTACAGGGTCTCAGAGCTGATCGCTTCATAACATTAATAAATACACCCAACAGGCACACACATAGTCCTAACCCCACACTAAGTTAACCTGCATCGTGGGTATCGGGAACTACGAGGGACTTGGTCGCACAACACCCAGAAACAAATATTTTGTGGATCATACAAACATAAGTCTCGGTGTAGGAATCAAACCCACGGCCTCTTGCTTCGCAGCCACGCCACGGAGGCAGTCAATGTACAGTAGATTGTAATGTTTGACAACCGTCCACACTTGAGAGTTTGTCATGCGTGTTTGTCACAGTCACGCTCTGGGTGCGGTGAAATGTCACAAGTGGGGACGCACTTTTAACTGGTGATATTGGTAGTTGTGGAGGGTTGCGGTTTATGATAAGTATATCTTTATGGAAAATTTTATTAAGCTCTTTTACTTTGATTTGTTTTTTGCCGAGTGATATTTGTATACTATGGGAGGTGTGCAGTTACTTGCATTATTTTATATAGACTTTTTTTCTTATAATATTTGTTACCTTGAATTTACGGTGTTTTCTTTTTTTATGTATAGAATTATCTCATTGGTCTTGTGGCAGCGTGCTAAGTCTGAGAACTGAGGTCCTGGGTTCAATTCAGGTCGGGCAATTACAATTTGTGTTAGAGTTTTCATTTCTAAAAATCACACATGAATTGCCCGGTATTGGAATTTGTTCCTGGTAATGCGATATTGCAAGCCCTCTATCCATCATAGGATGAAGATAAGCTCGGCAAAATGTGGGTGCACTAGTTTCAACTCTGACTACACTGTTGGAAATATTGGGAATTACTGAGCATTATGAGACTTAACATCTTATATCTCGGGATGACGAGCGCAGTTCAGTGCCATGCAGTGTTCTGTAATCCAGAGTTCTGTGTGACGTTGCGTCTGTTTATGGGCAGGCGTGATGCTTAACATCAGGCGAGCGACCTGCACGTCTCGTCATTCAAGCAAATAAAAAAAAAACGTCATTTTAGAACTAGGTCTGTTTATCTTTCATTATGTGTAACTAGAGAATGGGTCACAGGAAGATGTACTTTGGTTAAATGTCGTTAACAAATTGAACGCAATTTTCATCTTTTACTCGCAGCCCGTTTGGTCTGGCATTCGTCATTCTTTCAATTACTAAGAATTTTTTGGATTCTTTACAAAAAAGTAACAAACTGACCGCTATTTAGGTTGTATAGCGCGGCGTTGTAATTTTTAAATATCATCTTGCGAGAAATGTAAAAGTGTGGAATATAAAAATATTTTGGGAGAGTGATGGGCCCTTATTCAGTTCAAAAAAGATTTTGCATTGAGGTCATCTTTTTTTATAGTGTTCTATACCCAAATAGTGCTAACAGAGGCTTATTAAACCTACCCCATTTGTCTGTCTGTATGTTTGTCTGTTCTATCTTTAAAAGGCTCTATCTTTTGAAGTGTAATCGGCATCCTGCTGTAATGTTCACAGTATAAGTGTTTTAGAAGAGAATAGTCGAGGTTAGCAAACGAGCAAGTGGGTCACCTAACAGTAAGTGATCTCCACCACTGATGAATGTCCACAACACCAGAATAACAAAATTGTTAACAGGTTGACATTATATAAGTTAAGTTTCACAGAAAACCGACGTAAAGTAGCAGCTTGCTGCTGCGTTTCGTATGTTGAGTGAGATATCCGGACGCCCAAATCCCCCTCCCCTTCCCAATCTCTTGATTATCCCTTTCCTCTAAGGTCGGCAACGCGCCCCTAATTTTTTATATTGTGGGCGTAATGGGCGGTGGAGTTCACTTACCATCAGGTGACCCACTTGCTTGTTTGTCGACATATGCTATAGAAAAAAATTAGTACCTACTTAACATCAAGTTCTGTGATATCACTTTGCCGTGCTAGCATAAAAAAAACCGACTTCAAATCTCGATCCATGATCGTATGACACATTTTCTACTAATACGGCAGCAGTTGTTCAGACGGGAACAATAAATACCCAAATAGCATGCAATCTACTTATTAATCACATAATTACAGTAATAATAGTTGAAAACCGGCCAAGTGCAAGTTAGACTCGTGCATCGGGGGTTCCGTTTTTCCTATGATTATGTTATAATATGACTAAATAATTTGTATACTAATCACACCTTTGTACAGCTGTTTATGTGAAATAAGAAAAAATACGGGGGTTCTGTACACAATCCTATTACCTAATAATACTGACCTTGTATTACACGAGAGGGTTGAGGCCTTAGTCCACCACAATGGTGTAATGCGGCTTGGCAGACTTTACATACAAGGTGGTAGGCCCCTCGTATGCGAGAGGCCCATATACAATTACAATACATACAATTCATAATTCTAGCTTTAGTAATTTTTAAGATATCGTGATTAATCAATGAGTGAGTGGTATTTCGCTTTTATATAATGGTATTCTTAGGAACAGAATTCAACGGAACCCTAAAAATTACCACTACGGACGGACTAAGGTCGTGCAGGATCATTCCGTCTTACCTTTGTTAAAACATCTCGTGACTCCACTTCATTACAGAAGCTGTGCCATAATGTCAATGAGCGGTTACACGCGATGGAAAATATGGTGAAAACTGCCGTAAATCAAGCACAATGAGAAAAACACGCTTTTATTAATCAATTGAGGCTTTTACAAGTAGCTCACGCGATGGGTAATGGCCTTTTTGCTTGTTACGAATTATAATAAAAAGAAACAAGGTTCCGCCATTGATGAAGTAACCCGAATGGCTTCTGGTAAGTGATTTTGACTGATAAAAATGAGATTATAGGTACTTATTATAAAAAGTGAAGTGTCGAGAAAAATATATAAACTTTTAAAAATAGATTTATGTTTGTGATAATATTATGTACTTACTTAAAAATTATTCATTATTAACACACTTATTACATCATCTATTATTAGGCTTACAAACCCTGAGGATTGGGTTCAAATCTTAGGTCAGGCAAACAATAATACTAATTTGTTTGAATTTTCGATTCAATAAATTACACTGGAGTTGCTTTAATGCTTGGGAAATAAAGTATTGCCCGGTGTAAGCACGCCCTCTATGACATCGAGTGTAGAACTTAACTCGACGATCCATGGCTGCAGCACTAGTTGCACCTCGGCCTACCCATTCAACGATTTATTTTATAGCTTAGGCCGGCAAACAAGCAAGCGGGTCACCTGGTCGTAAATGACCTCCACCGGAATATCGATACCAGAAGAATCGTGGACGCGTAACCGACATTAAATGAAAGGGTTAATAAGGGATTGGGAAGGGGAGGGGACATATCACTCACCTTATGAAACGCAGCAGGAAGCCAAAGACTTTAATGTATACTACTGGGCAAGCTGCACGGTACATAGAAATTGCACCACTAACTTACGGTCAATTGACCGTAACTCAATTATACCATCTCGCTTACTCAACTAGAATGCCTTTGGCGCTGCCTGTCGGTGAGCTGTCAAACTCTCGCGTTATGTGACGCAATTTTACTTCTAAACAGCCCGTCTAGTAGTATACATTAAAGTCTTTGCAGGAAGTCGGTACTTTACGTCAGTTTTCTGTGAGACGGTCGTAACAATGCGTAGACAAAACTGTACTGGCTCTACCACTGTTTAATTCGTGATACAAGCGTCAGGTTATATTATTATTATCTGTTTTATAACTTCTTTAACTAGATCTCGCATAAATAATAGATATAATATGACAGCCTATTTATTGACAGCCTCCGAGGCGCAGCGGGCGAGTAGCCGATTCCCGCACTGAAACAAATGTTTGTGTGATCCACAAAAATTTGTTTCGGGTCTGGGTTGTTGTGGGACCGCAAGTTCCTCGTAGTTCTTGATACCCATGATACAGGTTTACCTAGTGTGGGGTCAAGACTATGTGTGTGACTGTTGGGTGTATTTATTTATTTATTATTATTTATTATAATATGTAACACACCTATTTGATTTTATTTCACAATATTTGAACGAGAGGGACTTCCACAAGATATTGTTTGGACTAAATAAATACTTATATAATATTAGAACGGTTTGTTTATCTTTTCCTTAGTAGCAATAATATTGTACGGTTATCGAAAAGTAGAAGCTGGAGTTACATAATGTACTGGCCTTTTTCAATAAACTATCTTAGTAGGATTGTCCGGATATATCCCGGAAATTAACCTACAAACTAACTAATAATTTGACTAATAATAATAAAACTAATTTGTACGCGTGACCTTCAAACTGTATTATAATTTGTTAATTTGTGTGATCTATCTAGAGAATTAAATTAAGTTCGTTTATTTATTGAATATAGTCATAAGATAATTACGTATACAATAAAATTATGCGTCTTTATTTATAAGCGAAATACCACTCACTCACTGAACAATTATTTACAATTTATACTGTGGCCAGTGTTGTCCACAGCATAAATGGTTCGGCTTTACCAGGCTAGGACCACTATCGTTCGTATCAGTGAGAAGGCTCATGTTTTTCGTTTCCTGTGGTCTGAGTTTGCCGGAGGTCAACTACCGTATCGCACGTACAATGATATACCCTCCATGTATGTTAATGGGCGACAGTAATTACTTACTATCAAATGATCCATTCGACAAAATAATAAAATCCACGATATAAAACATTATTCTAAATGACAAGTTGTTTGATCTTGTTGTTGGCTGCCTTGGTGGCGCAGTTGTAATGCGTGCGCGTTACGATTGAGGCCAACGCTGAGGTCTAGGGTTCGTTCCCCGGGTCGGGTAAAGTGGTATTGGGTTTTTCTATTACGAAATGCTCAGTATCAGCCCGGAGTCTGGATTTTGTGCCCGGTATGGCGATAGACTCGCCCCCTATCACATCGTGGGATACGCTCAGCGAAAAGTGGGTGTACTGGTTACACCTCTGCCTACCCCTTCGGGGATTACAGGTGTGAGTGCGTATGTAAGTTGTTTGACATACCCCTGTTAGAGAGGTTACAATGAAAGACATCTTTAACCCTTTATCAATCGGCAACCCCGGGCGATAGAAAGTCCCCGATTCTTAACGCTTTTTGGGACATTGTACGTTTTATTGTAAGCGCCTGGTTTAGAACGGGTATAGATCTGTTATTGACCTCCAAGGATTGAATAAACACGTTAGCGTAAATATTTATAGCTCGGCTGAAACGTACACGTGTAGCAAGTGAGATAACTCTGGTGTGGCTCACGGCTTAAGGGGAGGTAGCATCTCAAATTCAAGAAAAAGACTTATATTCTAAGATTTTTATTTCATTTACTCTATTGTAATGTGGCGTGTGACAATAAAGATTTATTTTTCTTTCTTTCTTTTGGAACTCCGATTGTGGGGAAACGAATGAACTTATAGTGACGCAAAAACTTCAGCGTACCAGAAGAAAATTTGAAGCAAAATTTGAATTGAATAGAATTTTCAAAAGTAGTTTTGTTTTCCATAGGAGTGTTAGTAGGCCACCAACATTTTAGGCCCAAAGAAGGCTTTGTATTAGTAACTACTTAATAGATACGGTGTGTCAGTTTTTAAAATTAGAATAATAATTAATTAGTTAACCATAATTTAACTGTTAATTTTTTATTAGTCTTGGTAGAGTAGGTAATTTTTTCGTTTACCTATTAAGTTATTCTTTCCGAAATATTGGTTGCTTTAAGCGACGCGTGGAGAAGCAATTAAGCCGTCCGGAATAATTATGGCCACAATGTAGAGACGCTCGCATTTGTCGTGTCACGTCTATCGACATAATTCTCTGAAATTTGAACTGTATTATACTTACCAGAGATGCGGTGTAATCATTGTCTATATTAATATTTTTAAAAACGCTTGAATGTATGAGAATGATGCAGCAAAAAAATGTATATCGTATCGTATCTATCGTAAACAGCTAAATGTCACAAAATTAACGCACATACAATATACATCTAATTTTATGTACGCGGGTACATGAAATCCTTTTTAAGGCCATTTTTATACGTATAAAGCAATTTTTTTCCTGTTATGTGCAACGAAAACCCATGATAATTTTACGCAACCTCAAGGTGAAAAGTCGTGAGTGATACATTCATTCATTAGCAACAGTCATCCATCTTTTGGATAAGGATGCTCTTAACGTTAGATTTATGTAAGAAGTTATCGATAATAATTTAATATTTTCCGTGATAAGCATTTTCGTTAATAATTTTGTTTTAATGGTGAAAAACAGTACGCTGCGCAAAAGGGTTGACGTCAGGCAGGTGACCGATCGTAAAAGTTACATGCCAAACCTTTCTGTAACATGTGTTAAAAATAAAAAGCATGTTGCGCTGACCCACTGCGAGTGGGATAAGGGCCGGTGATTAACATTTCGTGAGTACATAAGAATTTCGAAGGTACGTGAAGTCTGATAATCTGCATTAGGCCAGCGCGGCGCACTAAGGCCTAACCCGTACCCAGCAGTGAGCAGTATAAAATATATTACAGGGCTGATATTATTATGACTATGAAATAAAAGTAGTAACTTGTATACAAAATAACACAAAAGTAGAAGAAAATACAATTACTTTAATAATACGACACAAAAATATTTGAATCACCATAACAACTTTTGTACACATACCAACGGCTATTTAATCATTTTTTAAACGGATATTTAAAGATTTTAATCTAAACCCTTATCCGATTTAATAATAACAATAAGTTTATTCCTACGCGTTTATAATGTAGCATAATAATTCTTAGAACTTTATAGAAATTTACAAGATTAACTGCGACCATTTCATCTGATTTACGGTACTAATGGAATGTGTTTTTATTCGTTAGGAAGTCAAGTAGTTGAAGCATCTACCTAGTGCATACTAGGTCACACGAGTTTTGTCCTACTTCGCACACTAAAATAACTCTGAGGACGTTGGTCAGAAAGGTATGCGGCTCGTACGTAACTGTATGTGTGACGATTTTTAATTGAATTTAACTCATTAGGCAGCTTCGTAATTATGGAAATATAGAGTAAACTAGTAATAGGTGATAGTGAACGGTATTTTGCTAAACACATTAACTATGTCAACTAAAATTACAATCCTTTGACTGAACCCTGATATCTAGTGTTTAAGGCTGATAAGTTATTTTTTTATCCTTTACATAATCTTGCGCATGTATCCCCGAAGGTTCTTCGAGCTTATTGACATCACACATGATTGGGTTATTTAATTTGACACTGGGCACTTTAAATGCACATTTTTAATATTACGAATGTATGAAAAATCTAATTCTAGTTGAAACAATATTCAAATGTTATGTGCACACTTAAGAAAGAAAAGAAAGAAAATAACATTTAATTCTTTTTTTACTAGCAGGTCGCTCGCCTGATGTTAAGCGCCACGCCTGCTCATAAACAGAAGCAACGCCACACATAACTTTAAACAACAAAGCACTGCATGACACTGGACTGCGCGCGTCACCCCGAGACATAAGGTGTTAAGTCTCATAATGCCCAGTATTTTCACTGGCTTCAGTTCACTTGGCGGCAGAAATATACAATGCGGTGGTACCACCCCAGCCGGCCTCTCGCATACGAGGGGCCTACCTTGTCATCTGATGCACATATTAATATAAAAATATCGATATATTATTTTAACACCATCACAACACTACAACGGGTATTGGGGCTAAAATATAATCCCACCTTTATTTCTGTCGTACGGCGGGAATGCGTAAACAAAAATTCACGCTATTCCCGCAATTCCCAGAATTGGACACCGAATACGAGTGAAATCGTTCCATATGGCCTTGGCACGTCCTAATAGACCATTCCGTGAGCAGATTAGGGCATTCCGGTTGACCTATGTCCTATTATATTTGTGTTCGAAAAAAACGGAGGGGTGTCGTGACTAAAGGATTTTTTTGTCTGAGATTTTTGTGTCGCTTCTGTTTATAGCGTTTTCGCTTCTGTTTGTTTGTGACGATAGCTCACACAACCTACTAAAACGTGCAGGTAGCTCGCATGATGGTAAGCGCCTGTCCATAAACAGAAGCGACACCACACAGAACTTTGAATTACAAAGCACTGCATGCAGGTTTATAGGACATTGAAGCCAGTAAAATTACTGGGCATTATGAGACTTAACACCTTATATCTCGGGGTGACGAGCGCAGTCCAGTGTCATACAGGGCAGAGTTGTGTGATGTTGTCTGTTTATGAACATACGTGGCACTTACTATCAGGCGAACGACTTGCTCGTATCGTCATTCAAGCTATGTCTACAGCGTGGCTCTACCACTCTGAAAACGAAGAAATCTTTGTAACTGCAAAGGATATAGTAATTTTGTCGCAGAGTGGCGATAAAGTTATTTTATCGCGTAATCCTAAGGAAAGTTTAATACAATTATAAAATGTGTGGCTGGAAAATTTCACGTTTTCATATTTCCGTTTTAGTGCACTCTTCTTCCACCTGCCCTTATCCCACTCGGAGTAGGGTCGTCGCAACACGCTGACCTGCCTGACGCCTGCCTCACGTCAACCCCTTTAGGGAGAAAACACCCAGACATGAAACGAATATTTGTGGATCACACAAACATTTGTCTTGGTGCGGGAATCGAACCCGCGGCCTCTCGCTTCACATCCGCATACTCGCCCACTGAACCACGGAAGCTAGTTTTTCAATCTGTTACAAAAAATCTTAGATCACAAGAATTCGGTATAATTCCTAATTTCTTATTCACATTCCGCATAATGGACTCCAGATATTGTAAGAAGGTGAACACGTGTAACGGAAAACTGTGGTAGGCAAAAGTAAAGTATCTATTTCTAGAAGTTCGTGCCGAGATGGACGAGACCACGAAGCTGTGATTCCGCAAGCCAGCAGGCATGCTTCTGTAAACGAAAGGTCAGGGTAGAATAAGATCAAACGTTTCTCTAATAAGAATGAAGTACTTAAACCTAGCCTCTTTTCCCCCCTTGTAATGATTTCAACATTCTAACTGATGGTGCAAAAGCCGATAATGTTAATAAAATATACAAACACTACATCAGAAGAACGGTAACATAAATAACACTGTTTAATATTTATGTCCTAGCGTTCAGCGTAATGTAAATTTCACGCAATTGTAGTTTACAACCCCATTATCCTTCTCTAACCTCTCATAAAGAAGAGAGACAACATACAAATGCGCGGTCATGTTTAGACAGTATAATACAAAACGACGCGGGTATTAAAAGCTGGATATGTGACTAACCCCCCTCGTTAGTAAGCGTAATGTTTCAAGGGAACGCGTGGATAATTAGGTACAACGCCCATAAATTTATTTTGATGGGTGTTCTAATGTTTTGAAGGGCTCGACTTGAAACCTAAGATAGCTATAGACTACAGTAGAGACTCGAAAATCTTTAAAAAGACGGCACTATTTAAGGACATGGTGGATTTTCCGTTCGGAAAATTCATTTACAGCATAATCTTCATAATTTAGGTAAAAGGTATGGAATACAATTATAAATATTTTATTTATTTTTGCTCAGACGGTGACGTCAGACTGGCGGCCGAACATTAAAACTACAAGCCAAATCTTTCTATAACATGTGTTAAAATGCATGTTGTGCCGACACCACTGTTAGTGGGGTTAGGGTAGATGGAAGAAAAAGATTTTTGCTCAGAGGTGGCCCCATCGGCATGAGGAATTGTATAACTACAATTTATTTTTTTACTTTTTTATCTTTACTTTCTTTCTAACAGAAAGAAAGTAAAGGAAAATACTAATTAGGAAAAATACCCAACATTGTTCAAACTAAGCACGTAAAATATTAGCCTGGAATTCTAGATCGCTGACTTCCAGTGGAAAATAAACCCAGATTAAAACAAACTTACTAACCCTAGGAATATTTTTTAATGCTATTTAGGTATATCCGAGCAATCGAATAATTTACCTAATGGCTTCCGTAGTATGGAATGAAAGGATGTATTGATCTATCTGCAGTGGATTGTAGAAAATATACCAGTGCATGAAAGACTTATGAGATAAATGGAAATGGAGTTTATTGGTCTTATTCTTAGTCATATCACTCCTGACAGTGGTTGTGGTCATCATGTTAGTAGTATGGGCTGATATGGCTCGCCACACGACGTCTTCCCATCTCTCACGGTTGCTAGTCATTCTAGTACACTCATACAATTACCTTACACAATTAATCATATGTACCTATTTACATGAAATACTGCTCAGCATTTGGATGCAAATAAAATACGGATAGCTTTAGCCCGTGGCTCCGCCCGCGTGGATTTCTTTCCCGTCATATTTCCGTGATTAGAAGTCCACTCTCTGGACGATAAATTATATCTTATTATTAATTTTTAAACGAATATATCTGTTATATTCTTGTCTGTGTCATTCCATTTAAATACCAAGATAATGTTTGTTCCCTTGAATTGCGGAGTCTCTTTTGTAATGCACCAAATTACAACCACGTGAACCTCGCGCCCATTGCGTGTAGTTACATGTCGCGTTTGGGTTATTGTATTGGAATTTACATACAATAAAATTACAACATAAAAATAAGTTTAACTATAAAACTTAACAACAGATTAAAAAAAACCCCTTGAAATTGGGAGTCTAATAAATGCATCAAATTACAACCACGTGACACTCGTCCGTATGGCGTGTTAGATTTGTTTACATGTCGCGTATGCATTTGTATTGGAATTGACATAAAATAAAATTGCAAAATAAAAAGAATAAAAAGACACAGAAACTCTATTATCGTTATAAAATTCTTTTTATTTCCCAATGATGTCACTAGCACTGAAGCAATTAGAAGACGATTTAAATGAAGGAAGTCGCAGCATAACTGTTAATGTATCTATTTTTTTACTTCTTTATACGCATATTAGTTCATTATTAAACAATTAACATTCTGTGACAGAAGTGACTGCATGGGAATGTACGTCATATCCTGTGACGTCAGCGCGACCTATTAACACGTGTGTCCAAGTTCACACCACGCAGCTGGGAAATATTAACTCAAAATATGTTATCTGTAATGGTGTACTGTTTACATTTTTTTTTTGTTATTAGGTTGAATGATGAGACGAGCAGGTCGCTCGCCTAATAGTAAGCACAAGTCTACTCATAAACAGAAGCAACACCACACAGAGCTTCGAATTACAAAGCACTGCATAGCAATAGGATTGCGCTCATCACCCCGTGACATAAGGTGTTAAGTCTCATAAAACCCAGTAATTTCACTGGCTTTTGAACCGAAAAACAGCAGTGCTTCCACACTGCTGCGTGGCTGCCGAAATTAACAAAGCGGCGGTACCAACCCAGATGTTCCATACATACGAGGGACATATCAGGGATGACAGCCTCTGTGGCGCAGCGGGCGAGTAGCCGGTTGCGAAACGTGAGGCCGTGGGTTCGATTCCCGCACCTTGACAAACGTTTGTCTGATCCACAAATATTTGTCTCGGGTCTGGGTGTTGTGGGACCGCAAGTCCCTCGTAGTTCTTGATACCCACGATACATGTTTACCTAGTGTGGGGCCAGGACTATGTGTGTGACTGTTGGGTGTATATATTTATTTATATCATAAATTTCCACCCTGTAGTTTACAAATTAGAGGGAGGGGGAGTGGGACATTTTTCACGACTTTGGACACGCTTATCTCAGAAACTACTCGCCGAGCTTCTTTAAACTAATATCACTTTTACTCGACCCGCGGATTGAACCCGAGACCTCAGCTCAACAGTCGTACCACGTGCTAATAGTCTCCGAGTAAAATTGTTGTGTTATACGGACGGACAGACGAACTGACGCAGTCGTTCAGACGGATATGTCGAAATTATAAGGGCACCGATTTTGCCATTTCATTAAATAACCCTAAAAAAAGAGTCCATTCAATCTTTGATCAACTTTTTCTTTATGTGTACTAGTACTAAGACAATTCTTTATACACAAAAACTATTCCATTGAGAATATAAAACAAAAAACAGGAAAAACGGGAAAAAGAAACAGTATCACTTATTTATTTGAACTCATGCCCAAAGGGATAAACAGAGAAAAATTACGCGGCGCGCCACCCGTGTGCTCTACACGTCTTTATCGTAAAAATAAAGCTATTTTCATGAAAAAACTCGTGGTTATGCGGAAAAAGCATGCGTTTCTGTACAGTAAGTAATGTGTTCTTAACCGACAAAAAAACTGAGGAGGTTACGAATTCGACGCATACAGTTGATTGAATTCGACGCATGATATTTTGAACATTTAAAATTACGAGAATTGGCCTTCAGATTTTGATGATTTTATTCGAACTTTTATTCGAAAGATACCTTGCTTAAAGTTGGTCCCATTTCCAAGAAGAATTTTAACCCATAAGGGGGGGAATCGGGGATGAACGACTAAACTTCATTCACGCATCGATTCTGATGATTATTTTACTAAAAGTAGTAACAGACGCAACACCACACAGAGGCTATTATACCTGCCTATATTTATAAACTGCGAGGGATTGATAGATAGATAGAATATTCTTTATTGCACACCAAATAAAGTAGGTAGTAGCTTAAAACGGCGATTTCTTCCAGACAACCTTGTACAAAATTAAAATATTTTTTTTTATTTGTTAATCATTTTGATAAATCGGTAAATAAGAGTTCCAAGAAATCAATTGAAATAATAAAAAAGCACATGAGAAGGAACAAAGTAGGGATTTACTAATCGCATACACTGAGCAAATTATTTTGAAATATTTCGAATATATTATATGTGCAATAGGCCCTCACGCACTTAAGTCTGTAATCCGCCAAGGGGTAGGCAAAGCGTAACCAGTACACCCACATTTCGCCAAGCGTATTTCCGTCCCATGATGTAATAGGGGGCGAGCCTATCGTCATACCGGGCACAATTCTAGGCTCCGGGCTGATACTGAGCAATTCGTAATAGAAAAACCTAATATCACTTTTACCTGACCCGGGGGTCGAACCTGAGATCTCAGCGTGAGCCTCAGTCGTAACGCGTACGCATTACAATTGCGCCACCGGGGCAAAATATATGCGGAATATTTTGCTAAATCCTCAAGGCAAAGTGTGTACGTACTCGTATTAAAAGGGATATTGTACGCTTACAAGGATTGTTGTAAATTCACTCAGCCTGTTACGTTGGGTTGTTTGGGACTCGTTAACAGGGAAAGTTTGAAAAACCAAAGCCTTGTTGCTGGTAATTTTGCGTTATCTTTATAGATAACAAAAAAGTAAAATAAATTTTTGTATAATCTTTTAATTATTAAAGAAAATTATCACTACTAGGTGGTAGGTCCCTCGTATACGAGAGGTTGTGTGGGTTGCTACCAGCGCTTTGTCTAATTCTGCCGCCAAGCAGCAGTGTGTTACTTTCACTGTTCTCTTTCAGTCTGTAGGATATTAAAGCCAGTGAAATGAAATTATGAGATCTAACATCGTATGTCTCGTGGTGACGAGCGCAGTCCAGTGTCATGCGGTCCTTTGTTATTTAAAGTTCTATGTGGCGTTGCTTCTGTTTAGGAGCAGGCGTGGCGCTTACCATCAGGCGAGCGACTTGCTCGTCTCGTCATTCAAGCTAATAAAAAAAAGCCTAGTTTTTTTTTATGAATTTTGGACTTTGGTACAGAGATAGATGTGACCTTCGAGACGGTTTTAGGCTACATTTTATCCCGTAAAAGGCTGTTCACGCGAGCGGAGCCGGGAGCAAAAGCGGGTAAATTATGAGTTAGTAATTTCAAAAACCGACTTCAAAATCCGTATCACGGTATGTTTGCTGCTACTCGTTGAGTATTTTCCATTTCCTCTAATAAAATTTTGGGTTTTGTCACCCTGAATTCATATGCGATCACAGTCGCAATAAACCCTGGACACAAAACAAATCATCAAATTCAATCCACATTTGGCCTAATTATACGTGAACATACATAAAAATATATATACTTAAAATAGACTTAAGAACCTACTCCTTTTTGAAGTCGGTTCAAATTAAAAGCTTCAGTTTCAATTCGCAGTCGATTGCATTCACGGTAAACAACGCGTCGCAATCAGAGCGTGAGATCTCTGATCAACATTGTTGCTATATAAAAACTAACTTTCACTGGTATTGTCATATTTAGATTAACTGTTACTATTTTTACTTTTACTGTTTACCAACAATTGTTCATTTGAGATTGTATTTTCATCACTGCAGAACATTATCTCTTATATTATGATTGTATACGTATGTGTACTTTAGTTGAACAATTAACTTTCTTATTCTGATGACCCTTCATTGGTCCGTAATCAATCGTATTTGACAAGAGTCATCATTAATAGTCAAGTAGTGTCTAATGTTATTATTTCATTTTATCGTTCTTAATTCCAACAATTACCAGAATCTAAATAAATATAACCGCAGCAATTATTTATCTTTAATTCATAAAACTAACATTAATTTTAGTTGCCTTCTCAGGTTCGAACCTAAAACGCAGTGTAAACAAATTGCTCACATTACGTATTCCAGAACACACAATTGTAACACTTTATAAAAGTTTCAGACTGAAATAATTTACCTTGAATATAAATAGTACACCTACATTTTTATTCGGAACGGCCAAACAAAAATAAGTCTATCCACGGGTTTGCCTGGAAATTCAAAGTGTTTTGTAAGGAGGCTCCATTTGTATTCAGACCTAGAAATAAGATTTACTACCCGGCTGGACCTGAAACACTTTTCTATCGAAAGGATTTCGGAGTAAAGTACTCCTTGTACTTGCCGGTAAATGAAGAAAATAAAATTGAAGATTTTTCAAAACTAGGAACAAACGATTTACGCGCCATTTTGCCCGTTATCATCAATACAATGAAAACGAATTATACTTAATTAATCAAAATGTAACAACTTACAGTGCCCATAGATGTAGTTTAGGGCCTTCTAAGTCAGAGTAGAGGGCACCAAGCGAGCCATTGGCGGTCTCTTGCATGAGTGTACCAAAATTAGTAGCAACCGGGAGAGATGGCGAGACGTCGTGAGGCGAGCCACATCACATCAGCCCATACCACTACGACATACTACAGCACATACTACATGATGAGCACGACCACTCTGTCAAGAGTGATATGACTAATTAGAAGAAGATGTAGTTTAAATCCATCCAATATTGATGTTGCAATTAGCCCTCAGTACTTTATAATGCCACGTTGTTTAGATGATTCTGACCCACTAATGTAAATTAACATAGAACATAGTAAGAATCGCTGAAAAATGAATACACAACACATAACAGCTGAATGAAGCTCTATATATAACAGAACAGATGAGTCAAGTGCACGGGTGTTTCGAAATGTTTAATTTTGTACTATCAGGTAGCTTGGCGAGGTTACCATAGTTTCAGCAATGGTAGATGATTTATAGACTGATGGATGAGTTAATGGCTAATTAATTCGAATTTATGATCTGGGAGGATATGTGGATTTGATTGATGTGATTGTTTTGGTTCAGTATATCTAAAACGAAATATATGCTGTATGAAATATAACTGAATATGTTGAGGTCTTTGATATCAGTAACTTCGTAGGAAATAGTAGTGTTCAAAAAATTATCTCAACAATTAATAAATAGCTTAGATTGGGTACATTAGGCGTAAGAGGTGAATTTGGTTTTATAACATCTAGATCACAACAATTATTAGCGACGCAGATTTTACATATTGTTCAAATGCTAAAATTGTATCTGCAATAAAAGTTCTTTGAGAAGTTGCGGTTTATTTGGTAGATGTAAATATTCAAACAAACAAACATATGAACTAACTGTATACCCCTAAACCTATATAATGTTTCGCCTTCTTCATATTATCTAGTCACATTTTTTATGTACGTTTTTTGTGCGAGAGAGAACAGAGTCACAAAAAATGATTGGTCTACCGCACTAAATAACTATTCACAATAAATAAAACGAGAGTAAAATGAGGTTAGCAGATGACATTGACGACACACTGAGCTATTCGTGTCGAGATACGTATAAAATATAATTTATATCCAAATAATCACATACCTACGCGTTCTTTATGAATATATACACATCTTAAACGATTTTTTTATGTAGGTAGATATACAAGTGCTATATTATCAATATTTTTTTACTAGTAGACATAAAATTGGTGCTACTTTTTAAATATTTTCTTCGCATTTTACGACCTTACCTACCTATGAAATCCTGGACGGAACTTATAATTTTTTAACTTAATTAAAATTAAACCAAACAGCGTTGAAAAATTCAGAAACGTTTCTTCTTCAACTTTTACTGCGTTTTGAAACTATTCTTAACCAAGATTTAGGTGGCATGTCAATTAAGCCAAATAAGATCTGAGATATTTAATTTTTCCATCCTCTTTAATAACTTCGCCGAGTTCTATTTATACAAAGTCTTCTAAATCCTTTAAATTTAATTACGTCTTATTTTTAGTAGAGCATCGGGTGTCTCGTCCAAACAGATTAACCAACAGTGTTTATCGGAACTGGCTGTTTAATTAAAAGTGAAAAATGTTTTGGTTTCTCTCCCTTAACCTCGTACGATACACTTCATTAAAATAGGACGGATCCGTCACGTTTTACATGTCAGGGTAATTTATTGTGAAAATTACGAAATGCAATTGGATGAGGCAAAGATTGAGTGACACTAACTGATGGAGACGTAGTGCGGCCGAGTGGTTTTGGATATCGGATAAGTTATGTGCATTATATTTCCAAATCCACCTTCTTTTTTGAATCGATGCTATTGCAGGTGTGTAATGAGTAATAAAACCGTCAATATGGGATAGATTAGATAACGACCTAATTTTATTTCTTGCCTTTCAGATTTATTGATTTGGACAAAAAAATACTCTTACTTATTCTTCGAAGAATGTAAATAATTTCCGGTATAAAATTAGTAAATTGCAAACCAGTTCGAATGCAGCAGAGAACGTCTACAAAAATAGCCGCGCGGAGTTTTCTTCAGCGGTTCCCGTGATGTAACTCAGTGACGTCATGTGTAGTGATTGTTTAAGGTCAGTCATTGTTTAGAAATAACGCACGTCTTTCAAATCCCAGCAGTGAAATTATTTCGCTGTAGATTTATCCTACTGCTGTGAATCAAAAAGTTAATTATGAAGAGGATTTATTATATGAAAAATGTGATGAGTAGAAATGAAAAACATTTATATGACGCCATTTACCTGCTATCAAGTGACTCAACCAACGATTTTAAAATAAAAACAACATTAATTCCCAAAAATTTATGGGTTTACTTTCGTACCTAGTTCGTTAACCTTTAGCTGGACCAGAGTTTTTGCTATATTTACATCGTGCAGGATTAAGAGGAACATTGAACATGTTTAAACTTTGTACATAATTTGCTAAACGTGTGAACACGTAGGTCATTGCTTCGTCAACGTTACGAAATGGACCAAAATATATCAAGAAATAAAGCGTAAGTGGAAGAGAATCTCCTGAGGAAGAGATCGTCTTGAAATCTTGAACTAGAGTGAGATGTTGCTAACAATCGTAATTTTGATACTGACTACAAAATAATAATAATAATACTAGCCCTGTATTATACACGTCTCACTGCTGGGTACGGCCTATACTATATATGTATTTAAAAAAAAACGGGCCACCTCTACTGAATGTGAGGGGTTAGGTCTTATAAGAATTTCTCAGATATGCCGGTTTCCTCACGATGTTTTCTTCGAAGTTAAAGCAAGCAATAATTAACGATTAATATACACGTAACTTAGAAAATTCAAAGGTGCATGCTCTTGAGGTTGGTTTCGAACTTGCGACTTTTGTCTCGACAATCAGTACCACTTCCCGCTGAGCTATGTCTGCCTAAACTATAAAAAATATTTTGTAAAATTTATAGAAACGAATAACTTCCCTACCTTGCATTTGTCTTCATAAATTTTCCTTCTGTGTACGCTAACCGTCTGACATTAGTAAAATTACCTGCCTTCTTCATTATTTGCTGTCTGCAAAGATTTGAAGCTGGTATACATTCTACAGATAGCATTAGTATCTCTGAGATAATCGTGGCGCAGTGGGCGAGTAGCCGGCTGTGAAGCGAGAGGCCGTGGATTCGATTCCCACACCGAGACAAATGTTTGTGTGATTCACAAATATTTGTTTCGGGTCTGGGTGTTGTGAGACCGCAAGTGCTTCGTAGATCCTGATACCCACGATACAGGTTCACCTAGAGTGAGGTCAGGACTATGTGTGTGACTGTTGGGTGTATTATTATATATATATTTTTTTATATTTATTCTTTATATTACACAATGGTTATTGAAACAAATCTACTACCATATATCAACACGAATGTGTTTAACTCATGCGTTTCAATTAAGTAGGTTAGGTGGTCAATTGTAGGTCAATTTACAAGGTGTTAGGTCCCTAGTATGTGAGAGGCCGTCTGCGTTGGTACCACCGTTTTGTCTGTTTCTGTCACCAATTAACGTTATGGTAAGCACTGTGGTGTTCCGGTTTGAAGGACATTGAAGCTAGTCAAATTACTGCGCATTATGAGACTTAATATCTTATGTCTCGCGGTGATGAGCGCAGTCCAATGCCATGCAGTGCTTTGTAATTCAAAGTTCTGTGAGGTGTTGCTTTTGCGCATGGGCAGGTATGGCGCTTATCATCCGGCGAGCGACCTGCTCGTTACGTCACTCAAGCGCGTAACATACTGTAAAACACTATATTATATGCGGTTCCGACAAACAATGAAATACTGTAATTATTATTCCATAAATAGTTGTCAATATTCACGGAACTTCATCAAACTTGCATTCTTCCCAAGCGCTATCGTAGTTTTTTTATAGCATAGGCCGGCAAACGTACAATTGGGTCACCTAATGGTAAGTGATTTCCACCGTCCATCATGTACGACTGAAATACCAGAACAATCATGGGCGCGTTGCCGATCTTAAAGGTAAGGTATAATTAAGGGTTTGAGAAGGGGAGGGGGATGTGAGACTTCGGATATCTCACTCACCGTACGAAACGCAGCAGTAAGCTGCTACTTTAGGTCGGTTTTCTGTGAGACAGTGGTAACGACCCGGTCAAGCCAGCCCATTCATGCTGTAGACAAAACTGTCTACAGCGTGGCTATACCACTCACTAACACCCGGTTTCTGAAAGGCTGACTACATTCATCTAACATAACTTTGATTTTGACACCGCTGTCAAATCAATTTGAGTTGCTGAAACGTTTTTAGTGAAAAATGTAATAATATCTGATGTCTCTGTAATAGCGTTTGACATACGATTTTTCATATTAATTTGTAAGCTATGTTAAGTCACCATTGATCAGCCTTTCAGAAACCGGGCGTAAAAGTGCCACTACTGTCAATTCAGACATACATTGGTCCTTCTAGCGCCCCATTTACTTATCTATTATTTATCAATCTTCGTCCTATACGTTCAACTGGTAAATAAAAAGCCAAAGAATAATAACCAAACGTCGCATTTATTGATTTTACGGCCAAAATCCCGTTTTCTGGCTTTATGTTCATCGGTTAGGCCATCCATCTCGTACACACGTGTGACTGATTGATTGGCTTGACAACACGGCTTGACAGTCCCTACTCGCTAACACTGACATATTCCTGTAACAGTGTTTGTTAGTTTGCGTTACTTTGTGCATCTTTGAGTTTATGCTTATTGATTTAGATCGACAGTTAAATTTGGCCTATGTTTCAATTTCCCAAGAAACGTTACAATTTTATTATCAGATAAAAGTTATGACAGCGATATAGAAAAATACATACATAGACTCATGCCTGTTTCCCATAGGGGTAGGAATAGAGCATAATAGAAAACAATAAGTTATGTTAGTGATCTATCATTCTGTGTTTATGTATTTGACTTCTTTATCATTTTGTTATATAAAGAATATAAAACTGTGTACTTATTTTTTTTGTATTTGATTAATTAATTTAAATCATTACTGGTTGTTATCATACAATGCCACACAACGCGTTAAGCATATCAATTATTTATTATATTATATTATTTGTTTAGTTAATTAATTGCTTCTTTTATGCAATTGTATCTTAGATAATTACAAACTTCACTTCACTCACTTACGTCACTTATAAAATCTCCAGATTTAATCTTCCCTATTTCGTTCTGCACGGAACGTTTAACCAAGTCATCATCATTGCTAGGACATTTTACGTAATATTTTAAAAAACTTTATTAGTATGCTGATTTAAATCATCCGTAAATAATCCCCAGCTTTCATGCATTTTGATTCTATGTGGGATATTTGGGGGACTACTGTGATATTTAATAAATTTGCTTCCTAACTGAACTACATTTAACCAAAATAGAGATTAAATTTCGATAAATCCATCCTTAAACGTTGTACATATATACATACACACTCACGCCTATGTCCCATAGGGGTAGGCAAAGACTAATGAGTGCAACAAGCTACGATCCTGACACACCTGTTTCGCCTTTTCCACATTTATACATCTTCCTATATATTTTCTCCTGTTAGCCACTAGTGGAAACTATAATGAATTAAAATTAATAATATGGTTCATTTTATTTAATATTAGTGATTTAATATGGGTGATATCCAAAGGCCCAAATCCACTTTCCCCTTGCCAATCCCTTAGTAATCCCTTTCCTTTAAGGTCGGCAACGTGTCCATGATACTTCAGGTATTGTGAATGTTCATGAGCGGTGACCACTTGCCATCAGGTGACAGACTACTCCTTTGCCAGCTTCTGCTATAAAAAGTATACTCAAATTTATCATAACGCCAGTCATGGTCTAAAAATGCTAGCTTTTTATCACAAAGGACGATAATGAGTTAATGGCCTCAAGCATGCCACAGATAGTAGATTTACTGAAGATGCGACATGCCGTTACCGGTCGTACGGTTGTTTTCTTTTTATTTTATACAGACTTGACAAATAAATTAAATGGAGTCCAAATACGACTCCTACAACATTGACTAGCTAGTTTTGGCAATTGTCAAACTAGCAAACATCATACAAAGATATCTCAAAGTGCATTATCCTACTTTCCCGCCTCCAGTAACCATGAATGGGAAATTTCCAAGAAGTTTTTCTCGCGAGTAGGCTCAGTAATTAACGTGTGTAGACGTCAACGTTCCGCTATAAGGAGTACTTGACACGCGGATTTTGTAAGCCACCGTGCCACTGTAAGCCTTTAGCGGGATTTAGGTATTTTATCCACATATTTTAAAATACAACGTCACCCTATGATTAAATTATAAGCCTTTCCTAACCTAATGCAGTGTGATCCCTTGAAGCTTTTAATATTTTCATTAAAAACTTATTACGGGTTGGTCTGAAGTCACATATTAAAATTTCTTATTTATTTTTTGTGTTTAAATTAAACGTTTTCTTCTGCGACTAACTTGAAGATTAAACTTGTTGATTTAAATATAAATGGTAAAATAATAATTTTCTTGCATTGTGTTGTTGCATAAGTGGAGTGTACGTGGGCCACCAACAGCTTAGGCCTAAAGCCAACGTCACCTGCACGTGGTACACTCTGCTGATTAACGGACTAGGCAATGGCAAAACTTGGTTCTCGTTGTGGGTTGTGGGGGGTCAGACGGTGGGTTATTTAGGTGGGCCCTACTTAATACCAAACTCACCGTCAAATCATGATGGAAAGGCGAATTCTGGCATTAAGCCGGGGTAACGCCAGGAAGAAAAAGAATCTCGTTGCATAAGTAGCAGACCCACGCTGTATACAGTTTTGTCTACAGCATGAATGTACGGGCTCAATCGGGTTGTTATCACGGTCTCACAGAAAACAAGTCCCAAGTATGTAACAGCTTGCTGTTGCGTATTGTACGTGTGTGAGTGACATATTTGGAGGCCGAAATTCCCCTTCCTAATCCCTTAATCATATCTTCCCCTTATGTAACCATAAGGGGAAGATATACTACGCGTCTATGATACTTCTGATATGTGAGGGCGATGCAGATTTCTTTCCATTAGGTGACCCATTTGCTCGTTTGCCGGCCTATGCTATAAAAATAAAATAATGTAGTGAGGTTTTAATTGGCATTCGACTAGTGTAGTACTAAGGTTTGATTTATATTTCAATAATGACTACATAATTTATAACACAAATTTTAATACTACAGCGAGCGTGAATTAGATTTCTATAGTTATTTTTAGTACAAAAGTAAACGTTTGCACAAAATTTTATAGTCTGATGAATTTAATTTAACAAATGGAACGGCTCAACATCTCTACATAGGTATGGACAGACATGTTCCAGTGAAAATGAACTCCCAACAAAAACAAACGCTAAGATTCCCGCTCCAGAGCGAGAATTGCATCTAAATAAAAAAGAAAAAACACTAGACGTTCCTGAGTATATAAATAACTAGATTTGTGGAGCATCGGGACTCGGGAGCGACGCCTGTGTTATTATGGCGAAGAAATATAGGATAACGACGGGATCTGTCGCTACACAGCAGATTAATAGAAAGAAATTAAAATTGACCAGATTTCCGCATGCTCGGTGGTGTTGGAGATGATAATTTTTAAGACTGCGCAAAAATACATATAGATATCATCAGAGATAGTACAACTGACATCAAAGAAAGTATGATTTAATAAGCGTTATATAGTTAGTCACGTAGTCATTATAAAAATAAATTATTACGGGACTAGGAATCAGTAAGTTGGAAAATATTAATTTGATAATTTATATTGATCTATTACTACATAAGTAATGATGACAAAACAATAAGAATTCAGTTTCGATTTTGTTTACCAAACTTTCAAGGAAGCTTTTAGAACAGCATCAGATGTTTTGTAAAACGACACATTTATAAACATTCCCGTGACGATATATCGCGTTAGCCGAAATTATCGCTAGTGGACAGCAGTCGTGCCCGCATGAGCGTTGCGGCCGTGCGTCGCGCTTCCACAGAGACGTCTTTACAATAGTGAATCTGCTGATGACGCAATTATTTGTGTACACAGTTCAAAAACAAACTCTCTACCAGAAATGTGAATTGTTTCAGTTCTATATGAAGACTTTTGTGTTATTATTAGTATTCTAAATGTAATTCAAATAGTGCTCAGTTTGTTACAAATAAAAATGTGTTTCAAATTTAGATAAGAAGACGCGTCGATTCATTATTTATATTTTCAATTTAGTCATCGCTAGTTTGCCATTAACGATTGATAAAATTAGTGTATGTGTGTACAAATTATGTGGGCAAATATTTGTGTGGTATGTCTTGCCAAAAATGTGTGGGTGTGATTTTATATGTTTAGCTATATGTGTAAATAAGTGTCGTGTAATGTAAATATGGTGGCTATGGTAGAACTCGCTGAAAGGACCAACAACGACTACTTTCGATCGTTTCTTCCCGTAAGTCATTGAACTTTTCGGTAGACTTAGTACGAGTTATAAATACGTCCACAGTTTTCGAATTCTTATAAAATTACTATTGTCGAAGTGTCAAACTAGTAATTCATACTGTAAAAAAGGGAAGAATTGAAGAATCGCCCGAAAACGAATTTCGTATTCAACTAATATGAAATAAAATTAACCATATTATAAACTTTAATTTATCATAGAAACCACTTGTGGCTACTGATACTCGAAGTATGAAGAGAAAATGGAAACTGTCATCGTTTTATAAAACTATCAAAACTTGTACTAGGGCTAATGTACCTGACTTGAATTGAAGTTAAAATTACAGGATGTTTGAACTAGAATAATCAATCCAGAATAAGTCCGTGATGTAATTGTGTATCACGTTGTTTGTAAAAATCTTGGCGTCAGTCTCGATGTACAAAAAACATCATCACACCATTTAATCACAGAGTGTTAATGTTAAACAAAACATCTCCGTCGTCTATTGTCCTTTACTTTTAAAAAGATCTGCGTCCTTTAACAAATATATTTTTTGTCGTGTAAAACCAGTACTCACGTGTTTATAATACCAATGGCCTATTTCGCAATATTCGAGTAAGATTTAACTACCCAGCTATTTTTGAAAGTGCTATAAAGCTTGTAAACTTCTTTTTTCAGTGTATTTATGTCAAAATGTGACTTATGTATTTGAACATGTCATATTTTATTTGGTAAGCAGCAGCTGCAAGTAAATTTACTTAGCAGTTGTGAAACAGGCATTAAACGCTTGTTTCACAATATTTAAATTAGGTTTTCGCGCCACGCCTGCCCATAAACAGAAGTAACGCCAAACAGAACTTTGAATTAAAAAACACTGTATGGCACTGGACTGCGCTCGTCACCCCGCGACATAAGATGTTAAGTCTCTTAATGCCCAGTGATTTCACTGGCTTCAAAGTCCTTCAAAACGGAACACAACAGTGCTTACACACTGCCAATCCAGACGGCCTCTCGCATACGAGAAACCTACCACTTGTAATGTCGTGAAAACATTACATTAATAAAACATAACACAGCAAAATACAAAGTTATGTCATTACACATGGAAAAATGGTGTCAAATTGGTAAGTATTTCCTAAATTGGTTATATAGTGCGTTCTCTGCGTTATTTCGGCATATAAAATTTAAATAGAATTAGTAAGGCCTAACCCTTCTCATTCAGTACAGGAGGCCCGTGCCCAGCAGTGGGACGTATATAATACAGGGCTAATATTACTTAAATTAGTAAAACAGGCCTTACAATATAACGCAAATCTTTGTCTATTGTAATTAGAAGAACTGCGAGTACTTTATTAATCATAACGTGTTGCCAGATTTATCAATAACAAAATATGCCCTAGAACGTTCAAAACATAACGCGCCGTATTAAATTGTACGATCTCCCTGACCTCATCTGACTTTAGATAAAGCCAATCGTTCCTTTATTCTCATTTAAAAAACCATGTAAAAAATTAAGTTATATTCATTTTTTACATTTTGACACAAAGCCAAATGTACACGTCCTTGCGGGTACGTCTGCAGACAGCAAGGCGAGTTTATTGTTAGTAGATTTTATTTCTGCTGTAACAGTCGTTTATTGGGTCGAAATATTTAGTTCATCCGAAATTCCAGTAGCACCTGACTTGCGAGTAATGATCAGTAATTTATAAATGTAAGCGTTTTAAAGGCTGTCTATACGTTTATCGAGCTATTTAAATAGCAATTGAGGATTTCTGTTTATTAACTCGTCCATTTTGTGTTACTTGTTTACTAGGTGGAAGGTCAGTAGTATACGAGAGGCCATTTGGGTTGTACCACCGCTTTGTCTATTTCTGTTGCCAAGGAGCACTGTGTAAGCACAGTTTTGTTTAGTATTGAAAGACGTTGAAGCCATTGAAGTTACTGATCATTACGAAGCTTAACATCTTAAGTGTCTCGGGGTGACGAGCACAATCCAATGCCATGTACCTAGTGCTTTATGATTCAAGGTAATGTGTAGTGTTCTTACTGTATATGGGCAGGCGCTTATAATCAGGCGAGCGACCTGCTCAATTCGTCATTCAAGGTAAAAAAGCGGTGATGAACCTCAATTAAAAACCTATTTTTGAATTCCGTGTGTGGACAAATGAATGAACTTTTAGTGACGCAAAAAATACAGCGTATTGACGAAGATCTGATGCAAAATCTGAAACGAAGAGATTTTTTAAAAGTAGTTTAGTTTTTCATTAAAAATTTACCTCAAAAATAAACTTTGGCGTCGAAACTCTCGGTGTTTTGAGTGTTAACAACAATTATTTTTTTAGTATCTGATAGATAAACATAGCATTTAATGAAAATTTTAATCGAGAAAATATAATATTTATTCATATTTTACTTATCCTTTGGACGTTAAGTTCAAATTGACAACTTCTTTTGTCTTAATAAAATAATCGTGTGTCCTCACTCCTTACGACGCGACTGTAACTCTAGTGAGTAGGAAGAAGTGCACCATTTCTCTAAGCTTAGGTATTTCCATCGCATGATATGATAGTCATACCCTTTTGTTCATGTTTTGTTTTTCCATCCCGGGCTAACAAATACTTATTATTAGTTTACATATATACATATGCACTCACGCCTGTAATCCCCGAAGAGGTAGGCAGAGGTGTAACCAGTAGGTACACCCACATTTCGCCGAGCGTATCTCCTTCCCATGATGTGATAGGGCGCCCTATCCTATCACCATACCGGGTAAAAATTCCAGACTCCGGGCTGATACTGAGCTTTTCGTAATAGAAAAACCCAATATAATAAATCGATAAATATCAATACTGATTGCCCGACCTCGGATTTCGTCTCAGGATCTCATCGGGCCTATGTATGCTGCCACTAGACCAAATAGGGTTGTAAATATATAACAACGTTTTATAAGTAGTAGAAGTTATTATTTATCTGAAATATAAAATATCACATTGTCTAGATTTTTTATAGCAGACAAGCATCTAGGTCTCATGATTGTAAGTGATCTCCACTGTACTTGAACAACTACGGTACCAGAAGAATCATAGACGCGTTGCTGACCTTAAGGAAGGGTTAATTGAGGGATTGGTAAAGGGATTCGCATTCGTTTCGTAGTTCAGAATTTCTTAGATGGCTTAAAACTTTTGTAACTTGAAATTGATCTAAAAAAATAACATATAAAATATCTTTAATAAATAATTGGTCTTAATTTAGGTCTACGTATGGCCCGGACCTCTTAGTACTGAACTCAATATAGATTTTGTGATTAACGTATTTTACTTACTCAATTTCAGGCAGTCAACTCACCTCCCGTTCCGCATCGGGACGTCTCGACCACAGCTGCGTCCGCCTACCGGCCTTACAATGAAGAGTATGCCATCATGCCACGACGAGTCGACAGAGCGGTACAACCTGAGCCAGAAGTCGAACGCACCAAAAAAGACAAAAAATGGTCCCTGGGGAAACTATTCAGAAGAAAGAAAAAGGAAGACGAAACCGCATCTTCATCGGAAAGTGATGAAGGAGTAAGCACACGGTCACCGACCAAAAAAAAATGTAAAAAAAAGAAGAAAACAGCCGCTGTAAATAATTTTGATCACATAGTGATCAGGGATTCTAGACGAGCTCAGAGTTTAGCCAAATCTAAAATTCGTGAAGCTACTGACGATGGGGTACTGTCGGATCCTTCAGCAGGCTTTATAAACTACAGAGCTAAGACGCAAGAAATATATGGAGCGTCAAAAGAATCTCTTAGTTTGAGAGATGACATATCAAATAAATCTGCAAAGTCTGCTTTAGATACTCCATCCAGGAAATCCAGAAAAGGACGCTTAAAAGCTCGTGTAGAAGCTCTACGAAATAGCATGAGAGGCGATTCAAGCAGTGACGAAGAATCGCTGAAGTCATCCAATTCATCATCAATAGTACGATTTAGAAGTGACGACTCTCTCATGCGGTCACGTGACAGTTCCTTAAACAAAAGATCGAGGAGCGCAAGAAATGAAAGATATATAAAAAGACTATCTCGTGATGAGGAAAATCAGTTGAACAAAGAAGCCGAGTTATTACAGCAAGGTTACACTAAAGCTGAAGTCGAAATGTTAACTAGGACACCGACAAGTCAAAGTAGCGGTTATGGAACCTGCAAACGGGATCAAAACAATAAAATAAAACCAGAACTCATTTACACTAATGATAACAATACCCGCCGTCCCATGAAATCTGAATCAGTATCATCCTTCCCGTCTACTACTCAAAGTTATCCGTCATCTATTAATTTTAATGCCAAAGTTAACAACGAACATATTAACTACTCCATACAATGTCCAGTGAATAACATTAACAAAGAATCACCTTATGCTAACAACAACCGAGAAAGAGGTGTCAGCCATCAGTATGAGAGTCCTGAGAAGATAATGTGTGTCAAATTTCCGCTAGGCAATCTCGCCAATGTTAAGAAAGAGGAAAAAGCTCCGCCCGTACCACCTCCTAGGGATATGCAGAGAAAAGTAGCGACGCCCTTGTCTATGCACTATGAAAATAACTCCATAGTAACTGATAGAATGGGCAATAACCAAAATAATCAAAATATGACGTACGGCGTACCTAATAATGATTTTGATCGAATAATGCGACGAAGTCAAGAAAGATCGGTGACCCAGAATTTTAATGGATTGCGTAGACCAATCTCGAATTCCGAGGATCACATTGCCATGCAAAACAACGAATATCCGCAAAACTTCCCGTATAGGAGCGACCAACCTCGAAGACCGGCATCCGTTTCCGCGGAACCTAATCATTACGGGCTATTTATGAATTCACCGTGGCGAAGATCTGGTGGCCATGCTAATGTCGTTAAGCCAGAAGCAGTTCAACTAAAACACGATTACTTATATTATGCTGACCAGAGTCCCAGATCTCGGCGGCCCATTAGTGTTAAAAATGGCCAAAATCCCTACGAACACCAATATTTAAGTGACTCACAAGCATCTCAGAATGTTGCGGAAAGCGTATATCGTCGACCACGAAACGCATCAGCAGAGTTTTGGAAGAAGATTGATGAAGCCGAAAGGCAGAGGAGGAAACAACATATTTATGCGAATTCTAAAAGCAGCAGTGAGTTCTCTAATTTTCCACAACCATTACAAAGGTCAAGCAGTTCTGTGGAACAGAATAAATTGGGACAAAATAATGCAGACATTCAGAACAAAAATAGATCTAGTTTTAGAGCCGCTTCAGTAGACACGACTGATGGTGCAAAAGTATGGAAAGCAACAACTGAATACAAGAGATCGCTTACTGAGGAACCACCTAAAAAAGATGTATCACCAACGCTTAAAACTCACGTGAGACACAAGTCTGATACCTACGCTTCTAGTATAAATCAGTTGCCATCGGATGATGAGAAAAGCTCAGAAAGAAGAAAATCCACAAATCTTGACGATGCACTCAATGAATTAGAAGCGATATATAATAGCTTAGGTTTAGGCGATGAAGATTTGTTGGATAGAGCTGAACGACGAGAGCTGATGACTCCGAAATTCAACGACCATTTCAATGATTGGAATGGAAACGATGACGAAGTACAGTTACGAAGTCAGCCCACAACGCCCTTAAGGCGAGTTCCGAGGAGGTCAACTTTACCAGATAAACTACAAGACGATATGGCATTCCGAAGGATGAACTCATTGACAAAAGAGAAGCCTAATTACAAAGAAGCTCAATCACAAATAAGTTATATGTTAGCATCACCTGTGTACGTACCGTATACATCAGATGATGATAAGCGATCGGAGCGGAGTGAACCAGATATAGTGTATGACGATGTTATGTATCGAAATATAACTCAAACTAACAATCGATTAAAAACGATCGATCCACAGCCTCCATTCGGCATACCAGTAGGGCCCGTATCGCCGGCTCCACAAAGTGATTATTTACATGCAACACCTGAAAACAAAGTTCGATCGCGTTTCATACCCAGAAGATCACCCGATCTTGTTTCTGATGATCTAGCATATAGGAGCCTCAGAAAAGAAGGCAGACATTCATCACTCTTTAATGGTGAAGATTACAATGGTATTATTAATAATAACGGTTATAGTGAATTTCCGCTCACTAAAGAATCAGCTGCCAGTCTAAAGAAAAAAAGAGCAGTTAGATCCTTATCAGCTAATATATTTACTATGATTCAAAAAGAAATTGATGATGCCTTAAATATGAGTAAAATGGCCACATTACAGAAGACTAATAGTAATAGTGATGTTATGAAGCGATTGCGTGACACGTTCGATAAGAATGATAACCAGCAGGAACATTGTCCACGAAACAAGGTAAAGCAAAGACATAACACAGTCAGTCTCTTTGTCAATAACATTCACGCACCTACACATCATTTTGCAAAAGACGATTCATTCATTCATTGTGACGATAAGTATCTTGCTAAGCCACCTTCTTGTGATAAGTCCAAAAGCTCATCGCCATCAAACAAATCACCACAGGTTTCTAAACGTTCTTCAAAAGATGAGTTTCAGCAGGTCCTCAGTATGCTAGCACAGGAAGCTATGGATACCAGTAACAAGCTTGGAGTAGCTTTGGCTGAGTTAGACAAAAATAGAAACAACAACGAGAAAAAATCTGATATTCAGGCAAGAATTACAGACAGTAGATTAAATTTTTTGAACGGACTAACAAACAAATTGCTTGACGTGTCAACACCTGAAGTTAAACACGTAAAAATTCATTCTGAAGAATACAATGATAAAAAAGATAGCAATGTAACGAACGATGTAAATGATGATTCCAAGGCGAAGAAAACTGAAGATAGCCTTCTAGTAATATCTGATCAATTACATAAAGTTGAAGATCAATTGAAACATAGCTTCGAAAAGGAACTGAATTTTGATGACGAAAGCCTCAAGCTCTCTAATTACATAGCAAAGGCAGAAGAACAACTCAAAGCACAAGAAACTACTGTTGTAATACCAGAAACAAAACTAAAACCTGACATAATTCCTCTGACAGTACAGAATGATTCTGTGAATATTGAAAACGTTCCTGAAGTCCCTATAATTGAAGAGAAACCTAAAATGCCTGTGATAAACTCTCTTAACCCATTTTTAAACACTGACGATAAAATAAAAGAAATCAATGAAATAAATGCCTTTAAAGAACTGAAGGATGGTATATCTGATTTGATCGCTGGCATTACACAAGTTAACGAAAAACTATTTGCAACTAAACAGTCTCAAGTTGAAAAAAATAGCGTAGGCTCGGTAAAAGTTACTGGCATCACAGAAGCCAGTGAAAAACTCAACCAAGTCACGCAAAATGTCAGTCCCAGTAATGGAGTTCTTAATAGGGCTTCCGTTAATCTCTCTATTTATGAAGATGACCTAGACTTAAAGAAAGACGCTGATTCAACAGAATATAACTCTTCCGAAGAGTTAGCGACGATATTTAAATTAGACAGTAGTACAAATTCTCAGAATTTCGAAAATCATACTACTAAGACCCATACTGAGCCTGAAAACAAAATCCGTCAAGATTTAAGCTCACCAAAATTGGTCCAAAACATGAATCAACAACTGAGAAGGCTTTCAGTAGATCATACGGACGATATTCCTAGTCAAAGCAACTCACTGCCAAATAACATTGTGCCGTGGAGAACTAAGAGGCAAAATAGTTCACAAATAGAGAACAGAGGTATGTGGTCCATTGTCGTGCACGGTGTTCAGTTTTCACTTTAACCATTATGCATCCGGCTTTTTGTTTTCATTCCACACGTTCACGTTCCTGATGTATTTCAGTTTGAATCAGATTTAGCCGCACCGTTTTTGTACTAACATTGTATGTTTGTTTTTTTATTGCATTGATTTTGTTGTTCCTGCAGGCGATAACACGCAGCAAAAGCGCGATTGGCGCGACTCAGGCACGTTGATGTTAGCTTGTACGTATACCCTGATGATCTCCCAACACCTGGCCGACCTGGACTGGCTGACGCTGCTCGGCTTGCTACTAGCAATGATCACCATTATCGCTATGCTAATAATTTAACACGTTGATTACCAATTTCTTTTACGTACTGAGACTTTGATTTATGATACGTTTATATTATAAACATCGATTTTTTATTGCCAATGTGTTTACATGCCTATTAGCTTTATTTTTTTACTATTAGACGAGGATTCTTTTGTTTATGGAGACTACACATTTCTAAATTAATTTAGTAGCCAACGTGTTAATATTTTCCTCTGTAGGTAATGTAAAATTTGTAATGTTTTTATTGGTTGAGATTAAGATGAATTTGGATAAGATATACGATAAATTTTCCTAGTGTTCGTGTTTTATCTTTAAACCTATTTATATTAAACCATTTTTACCAACTTTAGAGATATTACTTTTAGTGCACTCTGCTCTATGCAATTAATTTAATTTTTTAAATGGTAGCTGTGATGTTCATTTTACCTTATCTTTAGAGCTATGATTTTAGATGTAATGATATTACCTATACGATTAATTTTATTCTAGCTACATGCCTAATTATTAAAGGGTACCTACAATAATATTACACCATTTTATTAATCATGGCATCATATTTTTATGTTAATGAAATGTTTTATTTTCATATTTTTATACATTTACTCATGTCGGTGCCAAAATAAACGATCAAAAATGAAAGTTTTCAATTTCGAGATATCGTTTTGAATGTAACGTTATGCATGTTTTATTTGTAATTTGTTAAATGATTTTTGCATGATATATTAATTTGTAATGTTTATTTTATTGGCCATGTGTTTAAGCCTCTACAATGTTTGTATAGGTACAATTTATTGATGTTGCTTGCTTAAAAATATTTTTTATTTATAACTATATACCCAATGTAATTATTAATACACAATCTTGTTTATTTTTTTTTCGCAATTAACGCAATGTCTGTTTGCATCACTGAAATCAATATTTTGCCAGTAAAAAAGCTTTGATAACTCTTATTTTGCCAGTATATTATGATATCAATGTACTCACCATCAAGTACTTAATTCAAATGTTTGGTTTGATTAACCGTCCGGTTTCTGAAAGGTTTATCAATGTAAAAATTAACTAATCAACTGTCAAATCTCATGTCAAGTCGAAATTGAGTTTCTAGAAGCGTGGTCAACACTTTTCATTTGATACACATGTTAGTTAACATAACTTTCAAATTACATAATATGAAAAATGTAAAATGTTAAATAGACATCAGCTAATATTATTTTTTTCACTAAATAACGTTTCAGCAACTTGAATTGATTTGACTGCGATATCAAAATCAAAGTTCTGTTGATGAATGTTGATTTGATCACATTGTTGAATATGCTTCTAGCTACTCAATTTTGACTTGACTTGAGATTTGACAAAATAATAGTTAATTTTTACATTGATAAACCTTTCAGAAACAGGACGTAAGTGTGTATCCATTTCCAGTGAGTTTTATCGGCCGATCTCATTCATCTAAGAAAAATATACATAACTGATTGTGGCAGAAATAAAGAGGAACAGTTATTGTTGTAATGCTAAACCATTGTACCTATTGAACGGATTACTTATATTTTTAACGATCCTTGCCAATGTTCTTTGTACTTTTAGTTTAGGTAGTACCTATTAATCAGCAAAAATGTATATTTTTAGGTGAAACCTAACTGCCACAGTTCTCCATCGACGTGCCCCAATGACGACATCGACGTTACGTTTATAAGCTAGCTATAATTTTGCCTAAGCTATTGTATTTTAACCTATACCTATCTTAATTGTAACATTTAAATCTTTATTATGTTTACGTAGAGGCTTCCAGTTACGATTCAAAGAGAACATTATTTATATGAAAGAGTTATTTCAAAAATAAAATGTTTCAGTTTTATTTGTTGTTTTATTTAGTCAGGTAGGTAGGTAAGCATTAAACCAAAAAATAGAGACAAATTACAATCTATTCGCAGGTTCAGAGAGGTTGTGTTTCATTGCCATAATGAATCGGATAAGACAAATACATGTAATGTTTACGCGCCTTTTACCTTTCGTGTCATCCTCTAGTCAAAGACTATTATTACTATTACTAGGTAGAGAAACGATACTACCACAGACATTTTTATCATTGATCGCAATGTGCCCGCAACGCAATAGTAAAATTGGCAGTAAAGCCGTGCCGAAATCATTTAGTTGTGACTGCTCCGTGCTCGCTGCTTGTGCGATTGGTTGAAATAACGTTGAGCCTACTTCCCGCGGTCTACCTACTAATAAGTAGGTACCTAGGTATATCTCAGCCTGTTGTCGTCCACTGTTGGACGTAAGCCTCCCCAAGTGAGCGCCAACCATCCCGGTCTTGAGCAGCCCGCATCCACCCGCTACCCGCCATCTTTACCTAGGTACCTAGGTATTACTTGAGAATAGTGATATAATTCTAATGATAATTCAATATACTGACCTAGATTGTTATAAATAATATGATAAAGTAAAATATTTATTTCTGTACATATTGTGTTAGAACCTCCTTCTTTAAAATCGGTCAAACACAGGCGTTGGCAGTTACAGATTCATGCGTTGCTCAAAACATTAATTCTTATTTTTCAAATGGTACGTACACACGCACACAAAGAGAGAGAGAGATAAAGAGAGATAGAGAGTGCCGGAGAGATCCTAAATACCTACCTAAATTATGAATTAATTATTTCAGGACTATTATTATAGTTAGCCCCAGGGATAGTTATGTTGCTTAGATATAGCTTTGTCCTTGTCACTCTCAATTAGCTTAGATAAGGCTTACAATATAATTCCCCACACAAACATATAGTGCACCAACAAGCCGGGGAGCCAGTGGTAGTAATTATATAAATCGGTACGGTTATAATATGAAGTGTCGCCGCGGGTGTGATTTAGTCCAAAAACAATGGCCGCGACGCTGCTCGAGACTAACTTTAGACCTGCCTAGGGCGTAAGAGTAAAGTACCTATTATACACGTAAATAAGATCATTTGGAAGGTGAGTGCAATTCTTTGGTCTTAGGCCCTTTATAGAACCTTATTGTTTAAGGCTGTTACTATCCCTAATAAATAAAAATAAAAACTAGAATGGAACTATCTCCACCGCTCATAAACGGTCACAATACTAGAGGAATCATGGACGCGTTGTCAACCTTACTTAGAGGAAAGGGATAATTCATTAAAGGATTAGGAAGCGGAGGGAGGCATTTAAACCTCCGGGTATCTCACTCACCGTACGAAATGCAACAGCAAATTGTTACTTTACGTCGGTTCGTTTCGTACGGTGAGTGAGATATCCGGAAGCCTAAATCCCCCTCCCCTTCCCAATCCCTTAATAATCCCTTTCCTTTAAGGTCGGGAACGCGCCTATGATTCTTTTAGTATTGTGGGTGTACATGGGCGGTGCAGATCACTTACTATCAGGCGACCCACTTGCTCGTTTCCGACCTATGACATAAAAAACATAGATACGCACTCACGCCTGTAATCCCCGAAGAGGTAGGCAGAGAGGTAACCAGTACACCCACATTTCACCAAGCGTATCTCTGTCCCATGATGTGATACCCCTATCACAGCGAGCTTATCGCCATACCGGGCACAATTCCAGACTCCGGGCTGATACTGCATTGCGTACTTATTAGAAAAACCCAATATTACTTTTACCCGACCGGGATCGAACCCGTGACCCCAGCGTCAGCCTTCGTCGTAACGCGTACGCATTACAACTGCGCCACCGAGGCAGTCAGGCAGTGTAGTATACTTACATAGAGTTAAAAAAGTAGAACTTAATCTTGATATATCCTATCAGAGCCATCTAGCGACTTACTGTATAACTTTATGATAGAAAGGAATGACAAATAACAATCTAATTTAGGTATAAAATAAAAGATGGCATTAATATCAACTATATTACTTCAAAACTAGGACACAGATGGCGTTGTTCTACCGAAATCGAATTATTAATATTAGTGAATGCTGAGTGCTGAGCAGTGAGCACTCTCTGAGTTTATTTTTATTACGAGGTATACAAAGCATATTTGCTGTATGCGTTGTCTCTTTTCCACTTATGTAATTATGTAATGCTATTTCACCGAAATTTTATTGTATGATATGGAACGAGCGTCCAAAACAATAACTGTCAAAATCATCCATCTGTCAGATTTATCGTAAAACGTACCGAATGCGTGTTGTGAATTTTGTTTTGCAGTTATATTTTCATTATTTTGGAATTTAAATTGTTATACATAGTTTAATCGATAAAGCTGTTGACGAATTTTAATAGTTACTGTTTACAGTTGTTATATAGTGTCGCACGTGTAATTTTCGTGTCGTAACTACAGCCTACTTTGTTCCTGTTGACCTGCCTCGAACTTTGGTCGTTTAAAAGGTAACGGTTTTATTTATTTTACTTTTGTATATGAAAATATTGCTAAATTATATTGTTTTATTTTCCTACATCATTGTATTGATGTCAGGCATGATATTTGTCGGTGTATTTGTGGTTATAGTCAATACTTTGATTATGAGAAAGACCTTATCTCATAGGTCTGTTTTGAAGATTCGTGTGCAATGCTCTCTTATCTTGACTATTTCGCATGATAAAATGCAGTTTCAATGTAGTAATTTGCCATTTTAAAATATAACTGTTAAATGTTTATGGTATATTTTTATTGAAATATCGTAACTATTACGATCAGATGACGATAAACACTTCGTGACCTTGACACTGCTAATTGCTATAGTAAATATGATACTATTATAACGTTTAATTTAAACGCTTCCATTGATTTAAAACTAAGCATCTGTGCTAAGAACTGACATGGTAAAACTGGATAAGTTTTTGCATATTTGTATAAGTACTTACAAATGAAACAATTTTATTTTGGTTGAATTAAATTTTTTGTTTTTATATACTTCTTTGGTATTATGGGCGTATATGGGCGGTGGATATCATTTACTTACATGCCCTACTAGCTGTTTTCTGACCTTTGCCATAAAAAAAACTAAGTCAGTAGTGATGACCCTCTAAACGACATGATGTTTACATGTGACATTTCTTAATATAATAATATCATGTCACAAGTCTCACATGTGACATTATGTTGCAATGCCAACTATACAAACTATTTTTATGAATAATTAAGTTTTGAATACTGCTATTTCCATCAATATTTGATAACTTTATGAGGCATCTCATCGAAATACCTGTTCCAGAAATACAAAAAAATATAACCTCTTTTTCAATTACCTCTGTTGGAACTGTTGTAGCTGAATACATAGGTATTTCTTTGCTTTTCTGGAAGTGGTATGATAATTAGGCTCTAGTTATGTAGATACTTAATATAGGAACTGAATACCATCACATGACCCCCATGCTCTTTTGCCTGCCATTGATATAAAAATAAAACTTATTTTCCTATTTGTTGAAGTGTACAACTTTAATACAGACAAATTTGAAAGATATATTATTGAATATAAGCCAATAATTACAAACTAAAACTATATAATATTTAATTAATTATATAATATTACAATTTATTAATATTAACATCAGTTGCTTCGAAAATCTGTCCGTTTGCCCTTCTGGCATAGGCATCCTCCAACCGTCTCCATTACTCTTGGTTGGAACTGTTCTTGTCTTTTTTTATACAACTTAACGAAACAATGAACAGGCTGCTCACCTGTCCGTAAACAATAACAACACCACTCAGATTTTGAATTACAAAGCACTACACTACAATGCTTACACCCTGCTGCTTGACAGCAGAAATAGACAATGCAGTGGAACCGACCCAGACAGTCTCTTGCATACAAGAGATCTACCACCTAGATGTCTTGTCCATGTTTTTCACGCCACCTGCATTACTTCATCATTTCATCTTTTAATGGCCTTCCCTGCCTCCTCTTTTCATACCATGGGTACCCAGATATTGTTTTGCTTTATTTTGACATCCTCTTATGGTGTGTCCTGCAGTATATACCTATTTTAACATCCAACTTCCCGGTTGTATTTTAAAACTCCTTGTATTTAAAATGGAACTACATCAAATTAGGATTATATATATATTTTTTTTTTTTTTATGGATGAAAATGTTTATTTTATGGATGAAACTGAATGAAAATTAACAAATTATACTGAATCTAGAACAATTATTACATTTTACGTTTTATTGAGTATCCTCTCAATTATACTATAGAAAGCCAAGATGGTATTTTTCTAAACAAGCAGTTATAGATAACCAGTTAATGTTTTCTTTGGGTATCAAAAACATATTTAAGTGTTTGGGATAGTTGGACCGTGTTGAGCATAAATGACGCAACCCACAAAGGCACAGTTGCAGGTTGCTACTGTGCCTTTGTCGTGATTCTACTAATTCTGCACAACACAGAGGTAAAGGTTGTCTGAAAGAAATCACAGCAATAAGACCACCATTTGTACTTCGCTACAATTTTTAAGGTTCTATTGTTTTTAATTTTCTTTTTTATTAAGTTGTACAATAAAGAGTTTATAAATCAATAAACTCAGTCCAGTTTTTCTCAAATGTGAATTTTTCCACCCAAAGTGTTTTTAACACGGTCTATCTATATTTTTTTAAAGCTATAAAGTAGCACAGTAAATTCTTTTATTGTGTGATGCTAGGTGTAAATCTTAATATGAGAGTCATAACCAAAAATATTTTCCTTTATCTGTTATGTACCAAATACCTATCTACTGAAAATTATTTAAATATGTTGTTATCAATGCAATATATTATCAACACAGATAAAAATATATTGTATTACATTCAACCTTCTTGTTTTCACTTCCTTGGTAAGTGTTTCCTTTATTTTCTGTTCTATGTTAGGATGCGGTGATACATATTTTTGTTATGAAACAACCCTATTTTACTTATAATTTTTTATTTGTCTGGATACCTTTATGGATGAAGTATTGTTCTAAGTATTAAGATAGAATAAGAATAATATCAAATTGGTTATGTAATCAATCACATTTAATAATATTCCACAATTAGTATTAGTATAATGATCACTGTCACATCTGTGTCAGGGAGAGACAGGAATAATCACTTTATGTGAAGTAAAAAATCTAGCCTCGTTAGTCCTTCGGACAATCTATGCATAGTGTCGAAAATTGAAATCCTACTATCCTACTACTATTATAAATGTAAAAGTTTGGATGTTTGTGAATTTGGATGTTTGTTAGTCCATCACGCCGTAACGGCTGAATGATTTTGGATTAAATTTGGCACACAGGTAAACAGACCATGACCTGGATTAGGACCATACTTTTTATCCTGGAAAAGGTCATTCAAGGGCGGACCCGCGAACAACAGCTGGTGAAAAATAAAACAAACAAACATAGGCTAATATTTCAAACATTACGGAAACTGATGTACTTCGATAATTTTTTTATGAGGGGCTATTAAACTGTTATTGATCGGTTTATGTTCAAACATATGCATGGATTTTAGGTCAAGCCTATTATAGGTGTGAAGAACTCGTAGTACCTAAGAATGGTTGTTTCTTTTAAAGCAGGAAAACCTTATATCTTGATTGCAATGACACATTTCTGAAGCCTTGGCAAGCGTGGCGTTTACTACCAGCCAAGCGATCCACTCGTCTCGTAATTCAGGCGAAATTTTATATATATAAAAAACGGTACCGGTGGTATTGACACATTAAAGGATACAAGAAAGGAAAGCGATTAAAGAAAATGGTGCGAAAGCGAGTGGTAGTGTAGGGCGTGGGCCGAGGGCGCCCTTTATGGACCAAATTGACGAGTTCGAAGTTAATGTAACAGAGGAGCTTGTATGATAGATCTGACAGTGGAAGAATCGAAAGAGGTGTTTGGACCGTTGCACAAATTTGAGTTAATGTAGTTAAATTACATTTCACGCTGAACAAAATTCCAGCTCCGTGGCGCAGCGGGCGAGTAGTCGGCTGCGAAGCGAGAGGCCGTGGGTTCGATTCCCACACCGAGACAAATGTTTGTGTGAACCACAAATATTGGTCTCGGGTCTGGGTGTTGTGGGACCGCAAGTCCCTCGTAGTTCCTGATACCCACGACACAGGTTTACCTAGTGTGGGGTCAGGACTATGTGTGTGACTGTTGGGTGTATTATTATTATTATTATTATACATTCACAATGTATTGAGTTTCAATATATTTGTAAAGTTCTCAACCCGTCTCTTCAGTATCTGAGTGTCGTCCTACATAAGACGTCTAGATAACTCAAATTAATCTAATCATTTTGTTGTTCCCATATTGTGAGGAAAATCGATACAAGCCGTGCAGTTTCACGGTCGTTTGGATCGGTAAATTGTTCCAAATAAGGAATTAGGTGTTGATTATTCGGATGCGAAACTTAATTCGGAAATATAGGAAATCTACGTTTACGAATGTTAAGTGTTGACAATTTAAATTTAAACCATCGATTCATGATTATTATTATTGTGTAATACCTCGTCCTCTATCACATCGTGGGACCGAAATAAGCTCAACGAAACGTGGGTGCAGCACTAGTTGCAGCTCTGCCTACACCTTTGGGGTACAGTGCGTAACCTGTAATGGTTTGTTGAGTTTATTGCCGACCCGTGATGTGATAGGGGGCGAGCGTATCGGCATACCGGGCACAGTTCTAGATTTCGGGCTGATATTGACCATTTCGTGATAAAAATACCCAATATCACTTTTATCCGACCCGAGGTTCAAACCCGAGACCTAAGCACAGCACCCGTACAGAGTATGCATTACAACCACGCCACCGAGGCAGTCTTATTTACATTTTTGGAACAGGTGTGACGAATAGACTTTACACCAAATTACTAGTAACGCTTCTCAATTATCAAATTTGTATCTAAATTATGAATTTGTAATTTATAAATACAAAAACAACAATAGTAACAATCCAATCCAATGCTTCTATAGATCTGTACTCGTATTACACAGAAATAAAGCAATCATGGATGATTCATTTAAAGGTATATTACGGTCGATTAGTTTCTGTCCTCGTTTATTGCTTCCGTATAATGGCCGATCAGTCTTCTTAATGTAGCCAATATAATGTGTTTGTTTAAAGTTACTAATACTATTGGTGGCTATAAAGATATTTCGGAGCAGTTTTGGGTCACTCCTTGACCGTTGCTCTTCTAAGAACCCCTTTAATATAGCTAAGATCCATCATCGTGTTGAATATGAGATCATAATGACATTTATACGCTTACGCCTGTCTCCCCGAAAGGGGTAAGCAGAGGTGCAACTCCGAACTGAATTAGGGCCGAGCCTTGATAGGCTTTTTGTGTGGCGATACATACCGGGCATAAATACCAATCTCGGATAACTCATTTGTCTTTTTGAACCGAAAACACCCAAACTCACATTATGATTGCCTGACTATGAATTCAAAATATTCAAAATTCAAAATTCAAAATATTTATTGAATCCATAAAATGTTATACATTATTTAGATTCCGTCAAAATTCTACCGCTAGTTCGGAATGCTGTTTCGCTCGAGAAGAACGAGCAAGAAACTCCAGCGTTGCTCTTTTCAAAACTAGTTTACAATTATTACAGCATAAGGTTTTACAATATTGAATTGGAATTAGAGCAGCTCAATCAAGCAATTAACGAAATGATATCTACGCATTGGATTAACTTGCATGACCTCCATAAGCATGACGAATAAATTAAGACCTTAAAATAGTGTTAACAAATAAAAGATAACAGTCCGAGCAGACCAGTCCACACAAGCAGCACCCGTTCACGAGTATGACGCATGTGCCAGCCATCGGCCTCCTCAACCATGTTAAAGGGAAGTGACCGACCCGGCACACAACGCCGCCGCAAGCACAGACATTAGAGCGAGCATGACATACTCAGACTGATCACAATTAGATGTAAGATAGGTACAGACATTATTTCCCAACGCCTGCCATGAAGGTCACTCAACTCAATAAACAAATTATCATTACATTATAAATTTCCCATTAATAAGTTACATTATCTATACTAGGCAATAGAATAGCTTAAGACCAAGCCTTTTCATCATCTAAATATTCAGAAATTTTATAATAGGCTTTAAGACACAGTTTTCGCTTAATAGTAGCTTTAAAGCTGATAACACTTAATTCTTTAATATGATTGGGAACTTTATTGTAAAAATGTATACCAAGACCCTTAAAAGATTTGCTGATTTTGTGAAGCCTGGTTTTATAATTAGCCAAGTTATTTTTATTCCTAGTATTGTAGTTATGGATATCTTTAAGTTTAGGAAAAGTCTCCATATTTTTGTGAACATACATTAAATTAGCAAATATGAATTGTGATGCTACTGTCATTATATTTATTTCTTTGAATTTTTCTCTTAACGAATATCTGGAACTTAGCGAGTAAATAGATCTTATAGCTCGCTTTTGAAGAACAAATATAGTATTAATGTCAGCAGCACCACCCCACAGTAAAATTCCATAACACATTAAACTATGGAAGTATGCAAAATAGACCATCCTGGCCGTGTTAATGTCAGTTAGTTGGCGCACTTTACTCACTGCGTACGATGCGGCGCTTAATCATACGATGCGGCGCTTAATTCCCAAGATTTGAACTCAGATCACGGTTTCGGATCGGAACGGATCACAGTCTAATAACGATGCAAATAGTCCAGCGAGTCTTCTTAATGTAATCAATTAAAACAAAAGAATACTTTCGAAGGCTAATGAGATATTACGGCTCAATTTGGGGTCGCTCCTTGACGTATGCCCTTCTAAGAAGTTCAGAAGCTCTCCAATATCTCCAAGGTGCACCTCGGGTGCACCATCGACTTCAATAATAGAGGATAATGAGTTCCTAAATATTATTCTCACAAATACAAGGTAAATGAAGAATTTCATTTTTTTTACTGTTGTTGGTGACTGCTATAATATCATCAAGGAAAAACACGTTTTGGTGTTTATTGATGTTATAACTATTAACGATAC
Organism: Mimas tiliae; assembly: GCA_905332985.1. Classification (NCBI taxonomy): domain Eukaryota; kingdom Metazoa; phylum Arthropoda; class Insecta; order Lepidoptera; family Sphingidae; genus Mimas; species Mimas tiliae. Next base: position 4,956,371 of record HG995249.1, read on the forward strand.
CTAGTTTAGTCGTAGTTTTTGCTATAAATTTATTGACCTGAATGGCGAGAGGAGCAGGTTGCTCACCTGATGGTAAATGCTTCTGCCTATAAACAGAAGTAACACGACCTGAATATTGATTTCTTATGTTTACGCGAATATTACACAAGGCCTGCAAACGAGCTAATTAGCTTATCTGAGATCTCCATCTCCCATGAACACCTACAGTATCAGAAGAAAGCGTAGTCGATCTTAAAGGAAAGGAATGGTGACTGGTAATAGGAGAGGTGGTTGGACCATCCATAACTCTCCTTCATTGTACGAAACGCACCGCAAGCTATCACCTCCACCCACCTCACGTCTGTTGGACAACTTTTTGGCGGGAAAAAAATCAATACCTGAGAGACAGTACACAATGCCTTTGAAGAGTTTGTTGCCTCCCGTCTAGTCGATTTCTTCAAAACGGGCCGATGCCCGATCTTTCTTTTCAATTTATCGATATAAATTGTCATTGCGCTGGCAAAGATGCATCGATAGCATGGTTGGTTATTTTGATTAATAGAAATAAAAAAGATGGGGAAGAAATAATTAAACTTTTTCGTACAAAACGGCAATTTAATATGTAAAAGCTAAATACCACTCACTCTCTGATTGATCTCGGTATCTCAAAAACTACTAAAGCTAGGATCTTGAAATTTGGTCAGATCATAGTTTGTGTAATGTACCTACATTACACAAATAAAATAATTGGAAATTTACATCTAAAAGGGTATAAGGAGGGGATGAAGCGTGCGGAGTCGCAAGCAACAGCTAGTTTTAGATACGCATGAAATGTGATCGACACGTACGCGCATATATCGTGAAAATCGAATTGTGCCAGTTGTCTATAGAGGCCGGTGCAACGATCGCAGTGTTCGACAGAGCGTGAATATTCTTTCGTACGAGTGTTTGCGAGTCAATAATCACCTCTTCCGTTCTGTTTTCAATTATCTTGAGTACACCAAAAAGGATACGATACTGATATGTTGAATTAATTTCGCTTACGATATCTGTTAATTAGATGTCAATACTTATATATGGAAAGTAATGATTTTTTGGCTATTTGTGTCCCTTTTAACCCCTGACTAAAAAGAGGAGTATAATAAGTTGACCCTTTTCTGTGTCTGTCGTGGTGCGTGTATGTGTGTGTGTCTGTGGTATCGTAGCGTCTACACCGATTCGAATACGGATTTATGTTGTTTCAAAGTTTATTGCATTTTTTTTTGCATGTACAACTTTAAATTTTATGTCGCGGTACTTTGTTACTATTCCCATGACGCGGGCTGCGTGCGTGTAAGACTGAGAACGACCGAGTGAGCTTCAAGACACCTCGCTTCATTTGAAGTGAGACCTTGTATTGGCTCAGTACAAAAAAGAGGCTACTCTTACAAACTTATTTGAAAATCGTGTCCTACTCAACACTACCTCAAATACTCTTTAGTAACGTAATAAACTTTCAATACAGAGAAACCATGGAATATGTATATTAAAAAACATAAATCTATCCACATACAAGGTGGTAGGTCCCGCGTATGCGAGAGGCCGGCTGGGTTGGTACCACCGCTTTGTCTATTTCTGCCGCCAAGCAACAGTGTGTAAGCACTGTTGTGTTCCGGTGTGAAGGACATTGTTCATCATCATCAAGTTTTTGTATGAGCGCACTCAGATAAAATCATTGGCGTAGGTAAGAACTAACAACCCTAATAGAAATATGACCCACATCGAAAGAGTCTGCAGGGTTCAACGCGCGAGGTGCGTTTGGCGGTTACCCAAATTTCATGACACCTATTATTCTTGAATAATATTGAAGTAGTAACTAACATATTATGACAATATTGCTAAAAGGTTTTTTTTTTATTAGCTTGAATGACGAGACGAGCAGGTCGCTCGCCTGATGGTAAGCGTCACGCCTGCCCATAAACAGAATCAACACCAACCAGAACTTCGAATTATGATGTACTGCAAGACACTGAAATGCGCTCGTCACCATGAGACATAGGGTGTTAATTCTCATAATGCCCAGTAATTACACTGGCTTCAATGTCCTTCAAACCGGAAGACAAATATGTTTACACATACAAATGGCGGCAGAAATAGACAAAGCGGTGGTACCAACCCGAACGGCGCGCTCGTATACGAGAGACCTACCACCTAGTAAAAGTAATAGTAGTATCGTTATTTTTCATTCCATCATAAGATGTTTTTGGTTTAAGATTCATAAGTGGGCCACCAACATCTTAGGCTCAAAGTCAACCTCACCTGCAGGTGGTAGGTACCTGATTAACGGCAATGACGAAAATTTGTTCCCGGTGTCAGACGGCGGGTCGCCCCACATACTAAATCCACCGTCAAATCATGATGGAGGCTGGCGGACACTGGCATTAAGCTGAGATAAGGCCAGGCAGAAAGAAAGATTAATCGTACAGTCGATTCAATAGAATGTTTTATTGAAGATGAAATATTTAAAACTTTTTTAAATATAACTTGAGCGTTTAACAAATTCTGCTTCGACAGAAAGTTGCGTCATGATGTTATATTATAGGTACCTACTTACATATAATAAATAAATAAATAAATACACCCAACAGTCACACACATAGTCCTGACCCCACACTAGGTAAACCTGTATCGCGGGTATCAGGAACTACGAGGGACTTGCGGTCCCACAACACCCAGACCCGAGACCAATATTTGTGGTTCACACAAACATTTGTCCCGGTGTGGGAATCGAACCCACGGCCTCTCGCTTCGCAGCCGTCTACTCGCCCGCTGCGCCACGGAGCTGTCATTTTTTACTTAGCGATTAGGTCAGCAGATTTCTCAGATTTTTCTTGAAACTCATCGTAATTTTCTTTGGCGTATGTAACACCCAAGAGAGTGCTGTTTTGTCATCATCAAGTTTTCCTCAGAATGATTTTGCTTGTTCATGTTATTTCAAAATTTGTCCCATTAATGGCGAAGAATTAAAGCTCTGTGTCATGAAGCATTTGCTCATTTCATCTCGATGAGTAAGCCAATTTTATTCTTGAGCGGTTTGTGATTAAATATCAGGTTTTGAAACGATCTGCCTAATTACTTTCGCTCGTGTCACATTATCTTGAGCATCAAATTTAGCGATAGAACTTCAATGGCCCGAATTCTGCGCTGTGACCATATTAGACATGACAAAAAGAAAATATTTGAGTCGGTTTTATTTTTGTTAAAATGTCTTTATTTGACTATGTATTTATAGTGAAAGAATATCAAAATCTGTGCACAAATGACGAAGTACTTTTTCACCCCCTTAGAGATTCTATGAAAAGTTGTGTATGGTTAAAATATATACGCGTCGAATTGGGAACCTCCTCCATTTTTTCGTCATTTAAGTAGATAAGAGATTAGGACCTAATTTACCCCAAAAGTAGCTCAAATACATTATTGATGGTAAATAATACTTATATACTAAAACACCCTTCTTTGTAGCCCTTCCATTCATATACCCCAATCACTTGTCAACAACAACCACTTTATAACAAAGGACGGAGAAAGGCTTCAGCGCCCACCCATCCGTTGAAAATTAAACAAACTGAAAACAGACTTTATCTTTCTAGATAGAAATAACCAATTTAAAGACTACTAAAATCTAGTTTTCTCATTACTTTACCAAATGTCTCGTCTCGTCTCGAAATCACGAACCGCCGAAACGATTTGTTGACTCACCACTCGGGAGCTGAAGTGACACAAATTTGATATCTCCAAATATTAGCTCAGCATTTTAGCCTTCCTTATTTTTGTAGGTCGAATAACATCTGACCTTCTGTCCCGCTTTCTTTGAAGCCAAACATCAATTACAGAAACAATACACTTTTTCGTTGAAAACAACAATGAGGTGATTTCGATAATGCATTACAAACAATGCTTTATATTTTGCGTGTTAAAGTTGTAATTTAATAAGCGTGGTATATACAGATTGCGTGCTCGGTGGACACGGATCATAGGCTCGGATTTCGAACGCACAGAACGTTATAAGAAGACAATACTGGGCTCCCTTGGCAGACGTGCAACACCGTGCGCCACAATTTTCATGGAACGGGGCCAAATATTATCTACCAATTGTAATCACGCAGCAATTATGCCGGCAAATTAACTAACATGTGCACAACGTACACCTTATACTAGAGAAATGTTAATAGTTGTCATAGAGAGCTCGACTTTCGGATTCCTAAAATGTTTCTTTTTATCCTGCGCGGCTCTTGAAATCCAAAACGAAACCTTATTTTATCAAATAATATTACGTTTTACATGATGCATTCATAAAATTCTCTTTTCAACCTCCGTGGCGCAGCGGGCGAGTAGCCGGTTGCGAAGCGTGAGGCCGTGGGTTCGATTCCCGCACCTTGACAAATGTTTGTCTGATCCACAAATATTTGTCTCGGGTCTGGGTGTTGTGGGACCGCAAGTCCCTCGTAGTTCTTGATACTCACGATACAGGTTTAACCTAGTGTGGGGTCAGGACTATGTGTGTGACTGTTGGGTGTATTTATTATTATTATTTATTAATCACTCACTTTACTCCACATTGTTAAATAGATCTCTAAGATCCTGTTATACATCTTTGACATTATATATTTCCATTACACTCTTGCATCCTTATCGGTTAGACATCCTATTACACCCACACCGTTCATAACTCACGAGTCATTCACATCAGAAAACGTTATAACATAAAAATAAAAGTACGTGCAGTTTCTATCTATTAGTTCCAGTTTCACCACAATTATGTATATGAATAATGTTTGCGGGATATTGATAGTTTTTGACCGCTGTAACGTGATGACATCAACCGCATACTTGGCTACTTGAACGTGTTCACTTTTTCTATAAAAATGGGATAATTCTATAAATAAATAACTTTTTTTATAGCATAGGCTGGCAAACGAGCAAGTGGGTCATCTGATGGTAAGTGATCTCCACCGCCCATGTACGCCCACAATACCAAAATAATTATGGGCGCGTTGCCGACCTTAAAGGAAAGGGATAATTAAGAGAATGGGAAGGGAAGGGGAGGAGATTTGGGCCTCCGGATATCGTACCGTACGAAACGCAGCAGAAAGCTGCTACTTTACGTGTGTTTTCTGTGAGACAGAGGTAGCGACTCGGACGAGCCGGCCCATTCATGCTGTAAACAAAAGTGTCTACAGCGTGGCTCTACCACTCAATAATGTGTGTATTAATTGTTAATTATCGCTTGCAACGTACATTGTTAGTTCTCCTTAAGAATATCGAAGGTATATGAAGTCTTCCAATCAGCATTAGTCCATCGTAGTGGACTAAGGCCTAACCCCTCTCATTCAGTAGAGGAGGCGTGGGTAGTAGTGGGACGTGTGTAATACAGAGCTAGTATTTATTTTTATAACTGTATTTAGGAACGTATCATTTTTGAATATCATTAGGTGACACTTATGTTTTGGAAGATGCATATGTTATTTCAAATAAACATTTGTAATTCTGTAAAACGATTTAAATTATGGGATTCGCTAATCTTGGTCTATTACGAAAAAAATAAGTGAATAATTAAGAATGTTTTCCCCAGAGGGGTTAGGGTCAGGCAGGCGGCCGGTCCTAAAAACTAGAAACCAAATCATTCTGTAAATGTGTTAAAAAGCATGTTGCATCGACCCTACTGCGAGTGGGATAAGAGCATGTGGAAGAAGAATGCACACTGTACATAACATCCTAACAGATTTTATTGTAAATTCTGTATTCGATCATCATCATTATCTCGCGTTTTCCAAAATAGACGAAGATTACCGAAGGACTAATCGCAGTAAATTGTAATTAATAGACGTCAAACTTCTCAATGTATAAAGTTACCACGAAATTATGATAGGAAATAATGTAAGTAATTTTTATGAAAGTAATAATCCCCTGCGGCGTGCAGTGAAAGAATAAATTGTTTCAATCTCCAGGGATTTTCCGCCAGTTTCACAAAGAGAGTGTTTTCCAGTTGAAAAGTGAAATTATGTGATAGGGGTCGCCTGGTGCATCTAGAGTCTAGACACCTGTAAGTACTGAGAAATTCCATTTTTGCGGGAATTGTGTATACCTGCTGATATTCTGGAATAGGATCATTGCGGCTTAGTTGTTTCTATATTGTATTCCAATACTGCTTAGCCATTTTTTTTAAATAAAAATATACGTACAGAATTTTTCAAAATATTACTTCTGTCATACCACTAAGCTGTGGAACAGTTTGGCGGTATACGATTTTCCTCTTTCCTACAATTGAATCCTTTAAGTGTAATGTGAAGAAGCAATTGGACAGGCTGATGTTATTCTGGCGACCTACAGTATACAACGTGTTACAGAAAGGTGTGGTCATATTTTAGGGTCATTACATACACCTTACAATTAGTACTTATGTACGGGATCTTTCAAAACCAAGACATCCAAAAATTACACGTTAATTTTAATCACTCGTTTATTAAGATCGATAAGAGTGATGGCATCACTAATAATTATTATGAACGACACTCACTTTTTAATAAACTTAATTAAGATGTACGCAATTCTACATACGTAACTTGTAATTTAAACACAAAGTCGTACCTGAAAGAGTGTTTGCTGAAGACGATATAGGTACCATGCTCTAGAAGAATTTTAAAGACTTCATTCTCGGGTCGTCCTTCTATGAATTTGACTTAATACAGTCGACGAGCCTCTTAAAAGCTGTTATCAGTTGCACCAACACAAAATACCAATACATAATACTTGTTTTTAGTTATAACAACATATTTTTGAACTCGTAATCATACTTCATAAAATCTGAAATTGCCGAACTGACTGCGTCAAATAAATATTGACATTTGACAACTGTTTAAAGTTTTTTAATTATAAAATATTTAAATGAAAGGAGGTCTGACGTATCACTGTTTATCATTTAGTGTTGTCCAAAGTTGAAAGTCGATATCGATATGTTACTCATTCGATAAAAAAGAAAAATCTATAATTATGTCCTAACAATGCAATCGGATTTGGTACTATGGAGTATAAAATACTTTTACCCTACACTATACATTGCTTAAATTTGCCCGCCCCTTTCTATAACACGTTGTATATGCATAGCCTGTCGTTTGGACCGCAGTATTCTTGAATTGCAATACTTATCATCAAGTTTAGTGTAGGCCCTTTGTCGAGCCAGTAAAAACAACAAATAGGCTCCCTAAATATAACGGACTAGTTTACAAATGATAGAGCCACACTGTAGGCAGTTTTGTCTACAGCATGAATGGGCCGGTCTAACCCGGTTGTTACCACTGTCTCTTAAAAATCCGACGTGAAGTAGCAGCTTGCTGTTGCGTTTCGTACGGTGAGTGAGATATCCGGAGGCCCAAAACCTCCTCCTCTTGCCAATTCTCTTATTGTCCCTTTGCTTCATCAAGGTCAACAATACGCCCATGATTCATTGAGTATTGTGAATGTTCATGGCCGGTGTAGATAACTTATCATCAGGAGACCCACTTTCTCGTTTGAGGGCGTTTGCTATAAAAAAATTCAACAAATTTAAAATACATTTTATTCTATATTATGCTGCGGCTATTTTTAGATTCTTAATTTGGGCAACATAAGTATGACGCGGTAATTATATTATCTACATAAATTGTTGAGTGATGCGATAACGTACAACGCGACATAAGTTGGGATTCCATCCCCTCCATCTACTTGTAGATGGATGGCGTTCTTCAACCGAACGATTTGTACGTTATCTTCTCCGTACAGCACCGTTGTGACTTAGGGGGCTTCAAGAAAAGCGCCTATTCTTATACCCCTCGGGTATTTTAGGTGTCCATGGGCGGCGGTGATCACTTAGCATCAGACGACACTCTTGCTCGTTTTCCATAAATAAAACGATCAGTTGGATGCAAATACTTGTTTTTAATCATCCTTAGCATGTTTAACAGCGCATTAAAATATCACTACTATTCCGAACCATCATAAAAACTTGCAGTCATTGTAATGTTTAACGAACACATACAATTATGACTGAAATCTTTCTTATGTGTAACACCTCTGAAGACGTGAACAATAGAAATACATTGTATAAACATGTATAACACAATGTAATGATGTGTTAAATGATGTAGAGTCATCGTCGTATCGACTATTGTTGATCGACCGATAACTTTTTGCATAAAACAAATATTAAACGCTTCGTATCAATGTAAAACGTTCGATAACATCTCCATATATCTGCCCACACCTTCGAACCTGTTTGGCATAACGAGTAGGGATTATAAACATGTGGTTATGTTTTACGACCCAGATGTCAGTCGCACGAACTTTCTCCGTAATCTCATTGGTAATTTAACAGCATTTTTTTTGTTTATTAGTGTCTCCGAGCTGTCATTCGTTAAGATTATCTTGCTTGAAATACTTTGCTAATAAGTGTTTATGTGAACGTCTTTGAATTATCTATATGGTGCAATAGAGATATGAAATGTAGCGGTTAATGTCGCTAATAATGCCTTGTCATCAGTGTATTTCGTTGATAACAAGACACTTGACATATATCAGAGAAAGTCTTTAACTTGTAAACTTGATGATTGATCAACGATATACTTCCTGAGAATATGTACTCGTACATTACATTTGTGAAACAATCATCACAATTGTTTCACTAGTTTTTACGAAATTCGCGAACAAATTTACATACATACGGGTCTAATATAAAACCGCCTTTTTAAGTCGGTTAAAAATGCAAATACCGTCATGTTCAGTTGAGTTTCAACTTTTGCACGTAACAAATTTAAAGAAGATATCCAAGTTAAGAATATAATAAACGCGCTAGCGAGACGTGCTAACTGCACATCCACGACCGTCTCAAAGGACTTATTTTCGTGTCGGCCAAAATGCGTCATTATTGCTTGCAATATCTGTTTTGTTCGTCCCCATTCTACGTTGCATTTTATCGCGATTTTCTTCGAAAGCACCGATGCCCAGAGAACCGGCTTCCGTGTGACGTGTTCGAAGTGCGACTAATGGGCCGCGCGGTCGGCCAGTAACGCTCTTCGCGTCGCGCTAACAGGTGCGCTACTAAACATCTCTTGCGAATTCATGTTACCCTGGTAACCCGAACGATTTCGATTTATAAACTTAACGAACTGTGTTGTGTGTTTGTGTGTAATCTGGGATTTTCTCTTGAGGATTCATGAGGTATTTTTTTTTATATCATGCTTGTCCAAATAGTCTTTAATCGTGTTTCGCCGGTTATGATTGATGAGACATTTTATATAATCTGGATAAATGGATCCAGTTTTGTATGTCAGTATTTCCTTAATATTTTAAATATGTATAAAATGCTTTTTGTATTTGCTACATTTGTTTCGAATTCACATCAAAGTATTTGTTTCTTACGAACAATCTAGTAAAGCCGGGGTTTTTTGTTTTATAATTGACGCGATAAGTCACGTCCAAATAATAATGTTTACAACACCAGCACTTCATTAACTATTCTAATTGAACGTGATTGATGTCATCCGAACGGTTAAAGTTCTTTATTGGATTAATGTCAATGCAATATCAATGATTTCATCACACGCATTCAACGTTATTATAAATCCTTTAATAATGAGAACGGAAATTGTTGTAAAGGTTACGGTTGAATAACAAGAGTTATCCATTAATGATCAACTTTATATAATAATACTAGCCCTGTATTATACACGTCTTACTGCTGGGTCTGGGCTTTTACTGAACGAGAGAGGTTAGGTCTTAGTCCACTTGCAGGCATAATGCTGGTTAACAGACTTCACATACATGCCTTCAAAATTCTTATGGAGAACTTCTCAGGTGTGTAGGTTTCCTCGCGATGTTTCTTTCACCGTTAAATCAAGCAGTAATAATGAATGCACACGAAACATGGATTTTTAACATATGCAACTTTATATAAAGTTAAAATTATATTGCGAAATTACTTGAAGGTCGTGAATGAACCATTAAATATATTTTTGGAAATTATGTGTGGGATTTCCGACGTTGCAGTCTGGAAGCCAGATATGGTGTGGCTAGAATATTATCTTAGTGTTTATAATATGTCCTTCCATTGTTCAAAATTGGTTGGACCGATTGCGATTGAACTTTCATTGGTGAATAATAACTAGACTTAGGTTTTAGCGTGGGATATTTTTTATTTCAATGCCTGTTCCTAATTTACGGTTGTACCGATGTTGCAGTAGTTTATTGTAACCAGTATTTTCATTAGAAATATGTAGTATATTTCCTGTTTTTACTCTGTTTGAAAAAGTACAGCTAATTCTGAAAAACATCTTTGGAATAGCGGTTAAAACTAACGTAGTTCAAAACGGTACATAAAAACTTATGACACGAACAAGAAATGCCTTTCTTCAATTATATTTTTTCTCAACTCTTTACTAAGGCTTCTAAAACAATAGCATCTATAGAAATTGTCTATAATGATATTGTCTGTGTTTGAACGAACGCTTCAACATTAGTATTCAAAGTGTAATTTGGCCATGTTCTAATTTCCATTACATGTCCGCAATATCTGTCAGATTATTTACATCTGAAATTATAAAGCATTGACTTTTACTTTATTTTTTGTTTATAATTGCCACCTAATAAAATCATTTATTTCTGCGCTGTTTTAATTTATCTGTTCGTGTAGTATAGTTAATGTAATTTAAAACATTACATCACGATGCAATGTACGAATGATATGAACGAAAATAAAATAAAATGCTTGAGATGTTGACATTTTCACAATTGTTATGTTCATTGCAAATTAATTTGTTTCGTGTGCTAAAAACTTCTTGGCTCTGAAGACATGACTGTAGTTAAGAGTTTAATCAATGTTCTTTATGTATCTTCGTAAAGTGAGCCGGTTTTTGGTGTCCTTTTCAATGATTTTGAATGTTAACAGGTTATATTTAGGCATACACAAAGATGTACTTATGGTGACGCCATACATTTTTATCAGTAGCGTAAACCGTGTCATATTAGAATAAGAACATAACACCCATTTGTGGTGAAAAAGCTGATAACTGTTGGATGCTTTTCCAAAACAACTTCTTCAAAAATGTAAAAAATGTAGCACAAGGCAAAGTGGATATTGTCTCCAGTTGACACTAAATTCATCGATTACATTAACATTATATTAACAAGATTATTCAATTTCATGAATGAATATTTATGCATAATGTATTTGGTTTTTCATATCATACAAGACACGACCATCGTACCTAAATGCACAGTTTGCAAATAAATTGTCAACGGCACGATCTAAAAATATTCTTCATTCGACTTGGTTGAATCATACCTTGCTTTGAGTAGGTAGGTGGTACATCTGTTTGAAATGTGTTGTCGGAAATGTATTGTGTTGATGATTGAAAGTGATCTGTGAAGTAAAAGGTATTTGCCAATATCGGTTTCGATGCAATATTAATATAATGATATACGATGGGTTTACAAACTCTTTATTAAAAGATTAAGAAGCTAGGAGCAAGGTCCTAGTTTGCCGTAGTTTACACGGCCGTATGGATTGGTGCCTCCGCTTTGTCTTTTTCTACCGTGGAGCAGCAGTGTGTAAGCATTGTTGTGTTTCTGTTTGAAAGACATTGAAGTTACTTTGAAGTTAGTCAAAATTACGGCATTATGAGACTTAACATTTTATGTCTTGGGGTAACGAGCGCGGCCATGTAGAGCAATATAATTCAACGTTCTGTGTGGTGTCGTGTCTGTTTATGAGCAGGCGTGGAACTTACCTCCAGGCGAGCGACCTGCTCGTTTTGACGCTAATAAAATAATCTGGTAGATTCATATAAATTGCTGTATGCAAATTATCAATCCAAAATACCTTAGTAGAAATTACAGACATTCTATTCTAATCTACTTAAAGATTTCACACAGGAAGCAGAATTCTATCAACAACATCACAGGAGCTAAAAGTCTCTAGGAATATTTAAAAAGTAACCAATATTATTCGTAATAATACATTTCGAATGTTATACAACAGTAAACCTTTTTTCCTTAGTCTTTTCATCTTTTTTATGTCTCAATGTAAACAAATCGACACAATCTGATAAAGATGCAAATTCAACTGAAGGCAAAATTGAGTCAATATCTTCGATAAATATTATCTTTTGTATTACGTAACAGTATTGCGAATAAATATAACTGGGTGAATATTTCAATAGATGCTGGGCTCTACTTCATTGGTAAAACACCTTTGAAAATATAATATGTAAAAGTAAGGATTCATTTATTAACGTGTCTATTTGTGTCTTTGTTGTACAATATTAATAGATACTTCCTTATGTACCGTCCAAGTAAATCTTTCATCTTAACAAGGAGATTAACCAAAATACAAAGTCTTTAAATACATTAAGTATAATAAAAACAACACTGTTTTTTTCAAAGACATCAACCAGTTCTAACATAATTGATTTGCTCATAAATTCACATGACTCAAAAATCTCAAGAATATCGAGCCAAGAAATAATTTAATCGATAGCGGATTCGGCACCTAATAAAGCAACGGTGTTCAATGCCGTGTGCCAAAAAAGTCAACTCTGCTAGCTGTAAGTTACCGTAGTATAAATTAAGCGAGATTCTCCCAAGGCGGGACGGGCTTGCGATAAAATCCGGTCTTGCTTTACTTTTATTTGTACCTGCTTGATGTACTGTGCCTTGCGTTCTTTGCAACCAAAAGGAATATTGACTTACGTGCTAGTAAAGTTTATGCTCCGCAGTAAATTATACGACCAATCCTGTATGTCTGTGTATCTGATAAACTTGTGTATTCTCTATGGAATATTTACAAATTATTACATATTCGTTGCTGAGGTACTAAAGGCAATATATAAAATTGTAAGTAGACAAGTATGGTTTATTATTTTTTGAACTTGATAAAAAATGCGTTCAAGGTTCTCAAGATGTCCGTAATCAAACAGGCGCTGGCCTGGGACTTCCTTTTACATTATGTAGTAATCGTTTGTCGCAGTTACAGTAATTATCAAGATGCGGACAACGAGGTCGGTTTAAATGATTACATTTTTACTGTATAAATATCTCAGAACGTTACTTTGATCGAGTTGACATTTGGCACATGTCGCTAAATGTTCGCGTGTTGCAACTTGCACAGTATGTTGTTTGTCTTGTCCACTTTTGATCTAAGTTATGGCCGTGTTTTCTCCCAGCAAAAACCCAAGAAACAAGTCACCTGGACCATGTGACTCATTTTCTCGGTTTGCTCAGCTTGCTGCGATATCGAATACGTGATTTTACTATGTTTGGTTCATAATTAACATACTCATATTAAATCATTTACGCTTTTGGTAATTAGCACGTCTGATATTTTAATTTCATTATAATTTCGCCGTAATATGTTAATGACATGGGGCAAAGTGTCTGCCAAAGTTTAGATGGAGCGATAGTCCAAAATGTTATTGATCCTTCGGATTTGAAACTTTTAATATGGCTGAACTTTTATATCCTTTTAAAATTAGATCCGCCGACGAAGAAAGTAGCCGCATTACGAGTACATGGAGTCCGTTGCAAGTTCTGGGCTAGCGCGTGGAAAGTCCTCAGATTTCATATCAGACGGTATGCACCTTATGAGAAATGCAAATATTGACACGGTGTATTATCGCCCATTACGTGTCGCGTCAGCTATGTTTAAACATGTTTCACTTTCAAATGGGCCGTAGATAAGTACATCGGATAACAGGTGACTGATTCCTTCGCAACATTAACTAGAGCGATACGACTCGACATTTTGCAGAAAGTACAATCAATAAACGTCAATCAAAGATGAAAAATACTGATTTCCGTCTGCCAATGACATACATCGGAATTGTCTCCGTTTACTCTTAACAAGCAGTGGTTATCGTCATTAAATATTAGAGTTACATACTCTATAAATAGTCATTCTGTTCTCAACGCTCATAACTGGTCCCCCCTTTAGTGGTTTCACTCTTTTTTGTGTAAGTGGATCTTCCATTTAAAGCATCTTTGAGGTGATTTAAATTTATTCGAACTACATATTAATGTGGGGTTTCGAGAGCATCGATGCGACTTGAATACAGATTTACTTCATTGAGTCAAGATGGATCGAATGCTACTTGAAAAGATTTATTGATTCATAATGTTTGTTAGATATTGATGGAACATTATGAATGGAATCGAAAGTTCATTTTTAATTCACAAAATTCTTTCGCTATCTGCGAGGTCGTTTGCATTGCATATAATTATAGATAATAATTGATATGACATAGTTAATAAATATTTTGTTATGATTACTGCATAAGTTATGTATGTTATATTTTGTTAGCTATTATCATGTTTTTAGGGTCAATTATTCATGGCCATTCATTGGATCGACGATTACTTGCTTTGGTAAAAGCTGAGACCGATAACTATCGTGTAAACATCGTCATTTTAGCGCGATATCATCTGGCCCCTTTTCATCTAACGCCACCCACTTCACTTCAGCACACTGAAGTACTGTGACTTCTCTCATATCCATAGATGACAGTAGTAGTGTGCACTACTTAATCCTTACTTTTACTGTCCATTCGTATCACGAACCTTCTTTGCCCGTCGGTCGGTAATGCGGATCCCCCGCATGTTTTATCGACACAAAACTCTAAACGTAATCGTGGTGCGTCTATGCTCGTGTGAATAAGACTGAGCAGCACGCGATGTAGTGGCTATTTAGAAAAATACTTACGCGAGTGTATGTCGTAGTGCAATTAGGTTTTTGTCGTCTGGCTGGAGTTACTTCTTAACATTCTCGCGATATCTTGGAGATAACAGTGTTTTTTTGTATTAAAAGTCATTACATGCTGCCTTTTTTTTTTTTTTTTTTTTTTTTTTTTATTACATTGAATGACGAAACGAGCAGGTCGCTCGCCTGATGGTAAGCGCCACGCCTGCTCATAAACAGAAGCAACGCCACACAGAACTTTAAATAAAGCTCTGCATTACACTGGACTGCGCTCGTCACCCCGAGACATAAGGTGTTAAGTCTCATAATGCCCAGTAATTACACTGGCTTCAATATCCTTCACACCGGAACACAACAGTGCTTACACACTGTTGCTTGGCGGCAGAAATAGATAAAGCGGTGGTACCAACCCAGCCGGTCTCTCGCAAACGAGGGACCTACCACCTTGCCTTTTGCATCTTTTCATGACGTGTTTGAAGTGAAGCGTGAAGAATTGAAATAGCTCAGCAAATTGAGATCCTCGATAGACGCTCGTTGGTGAAAATCAAATGACTGCACACGTGAGTTTAGTCACTGCCGTGTATAAATAAAAAAGCATAATAATAATAATATATGTATATACACTCCGAATTGAGAACCTCTATTTTTTGTGTGTCACTACAATAAAGTGTTACGATAGTATTTGAAGTCGGTTAAAAAGTATTTTTTTTATCAAGGCACGGCAAAGTGGCTACAATGTACCTGATGCTAAATACAGTCCAAATATAATGCCAATAAAATTGTATTGTCAGCATAATTATGATTTCTTAGGCATATTTCATTGTTTGTAAATTCCTCTTAACTCGCTTACCATAAAATAAACTAAAACTCCTGAAAAAGGTAGAGCAAACCTAAGATATAATTATAAACAAATAACACACGTGACCTCACCCATTGCGTGAAAACTATCATTTATTAAAGACTGTACCTACCTGGTATTCCCAGTCTGAATTTACAACTGCATTGCCTTTGCTAGGCAACCACATATCGATCAGTGCGAAATTTGCTTTTAAAAATGATAGTAGGATGACTACCTAACCCCTGCCGGATAAAAAAATTTGCTCAAAAATAATAAATGTCAATCCCTCTCAGTAGTAGATAAGTGCCTTATGAATATAGAAGTGTGCAAGAAAATTCTATAATATAGCAGAAGCTTGTGTATAAACCAATATGGTGATGACGATTGTGTAAATATGCTTACTCTCCTCGAAATTGCTCACTTATTGAAATTGATTTGTCCTTACCATATCTGCTGTTGACTGCGTTATAAAATGTTAATAAATATATATAATTTTCGATAAATGCTGCAGTTTTTTTCATAATATAATAAATAAACCGCAGCGAGGGTAAGATACCCTATTACGTACAATGGTACAGATTAATGTGCCGGTATCCTCATTTTGATAAAATCGCTAGGCCTTATCACATCGTGGCCGATCTAGATTTTCGAGAGTAAATGCATGAGATAAATGCAAAATGAACGCGATCACATGATCTTTTGCGCGAAGTAATCTCGGTCAAATCGTCTAGTGACATTTGTTATTAGAGTTCAATTGACTATGACAGGTGAATAATACGCTGCTACCGAATAAGAGCCTTGCTTATAAGTATTACTTAAGCACTGCTTAGTTAAACACTGTTTTAGTCTATTTCTAGCCACTTTATGAATCGCGTTGACAGAGAATGGCAAAGCAGTGTTTAAGTAATCAATGCTTAAGTAACGTTTTTTGAGTGGTAGAGCCACGCTGTAGAAACTTTTGTCTACAGCATGAGTGGGCCGGCTCGTCCAGGTCATTCATTACCAATGTCTCACCAGTAAACCTGTAGCAGCTTGCTGCTGCGTTTCGTACGGTGAGTGAGATATCCGGAGGTCCAAACCCTCTCTCATTTCCAATCCCTTAATTATCCCTTTCCTTTAAGGTCAGCAACGCGCCCAAATTAATTTTGGTCTTGTGGGTCTATAGGGGCGGTGAAGATCACTTGCCATCAGTTGACCCACTTGTTCGTTTGACGGCCTATGTTATAAAAAAAGGCCCTAAGTGTGCTTCTGTTTTAATAAACATATCCATATAAGTTCACGGCTGTATTCCTGAAGGGGTGTGCACAAGTACAGCGTAGAGCACCCACGGTACGCCGACTGACGAGCTTGTTTCCGTTCCTTTGGTAAAACGTAGAGAAAATACGAACTCGTGTCACCTACGTTTGTACACCGATCCTCAACGTTAATAAAACGATAAGTCTAATACAATCTTCGTCTTCTTCCATCTGCCCTTATACCACTGGCAGTGGGGGCGGGGAACATGCTTTTTTTAGCACATGTTACAGAACGATTTCGCTTGTAGTTTTTACGAACGGCCGCCCGCCTGACGTCAACCCCTCTGGGGAGAAAACACCCAGACCCGAAACAAATATTTACGGACCACATAAACATTTTGTCTCAGTGCGGGAGTCGAACTAGCTCCTCTCGCTTCACAGCCGGCTACCCGCCCACTGAGGCACGGAGGCGTCTTAATACAAAATTCTATTCAAATTTGTTCCATTTGTTTTTGTTGTCCCTAAATCCGTCCAATCATCTTTATATTAAATAGGTATTGTGCGGCGCAGATGCTACTTCGTCATTACCTATAAGCCCCATCCAAACTCCGGCGAAGTTATGGTACAATACATTTGAGTTTAAAGGCCAAAGCTTGGCGATAAAGACATAACTTCAGCAGATGCGGGCAGCAATTTCAAATATAATCTATACTTGGTATTAACATGGGACGTCAGCACTAGCCCGCGAAATTTACGTTTTGTTTTTTTGAAAATTGCATTTCATTCCTTCGTTATAATATCGATGAAAATATTTTTTTTGAAAACAATCACTGTTTATCTACTGAAAATGATTAACTAACCATTAAGTATTCTGCGTATAATATTTGAGAAATTGACTTAAATCAAGAAAAGCTGTATGGTTTGAAAGTCTGCTCAGACGGTTGAATCGGGTGCGATTTATCAATTGATCAACTAAAATCAAACTCGTTATAACATCGGTCCCGATGTCACCTTTTATGAAAGTTAGCAAACAGACTAGCCACGGCCGCGGCCGGCGCACCGTCTCAACTCTCTAAACTGTCACCGTTATTCTCTTTTGCAAATTGGAAAGATTTCATTGTGACGTTAAACCTCTTTGTCTTCACAAGATTACCCACTACAGACTATTTGAAGTATAGTTTTATTATTTCTAGTGGTCGTAGTTGGTGGATCAAAGTGCTTTGTTAGCTCGCTAAATGCGCCTTCGTCATATATTTATATTTCACTACTTTCAGACCCATTTTTAAGCATATTACACGCACGGATGAGTGTGGGATTTGGCATAGTTAAAGTTTGTACGGAGGAGCAGTGCAGAACGCTATTTATATATATCTGTAAAAAATATGTACATTGAATTAAATAACATAAAACATTTATTCATTGTTTACACTCACACTGATAATGTGACTAAATTACGCATCTGACGTAATAGGTAGATCACATACCAAACCAAGTGAGTTTCGACCACTAACTTAAATAAAATTAACAAAATGACTTACTTGGTCCAGTTGTAGCACGTCCTGTATTCTATTGATGATTTGGTTCTAAGGTCATTAGAGTACCATGATTGGTTGGGATTGAACTTGAGCTCGATCTGGAGATAGTTTACGACAACTAATTATAATAATATAATTAGCCGAAAGTATTCGTTCGTAAGGAGGGGGTTGAAGGCAATTAAATTATAAGACTTACTATTAAGGGAGTATGCTCGTCTCATCATTCAGGCAAATAAATAACTTCATCCAACAGTCACACACACACACACACACACACACACACACACATACACACACACATACACACACACACACACATACACACACACAAACACAAACACAAACACAAACACAAACACAAACACAAACACAAACACAACACAACACAACACAACATTTATAAAGTATGTTCGTAAAAACCTTTGTAAATTTTGTAAAAATAGTGACGTTCATAATATAAATACAAGAAACAAAAATAAACTCGTAGTACCCGCTTTTAGAATAGTTAAGACTAAAAAGTCATTTATGGGTAACAGCGTTAAATTTTATAACAAGCTCCCAAATAGTGTGATCGATATGCCCGAAAAAATGTTCAAATCACACATTAAACAGATTGATTCAGTGTCTATCGTTGGTCGACAGTATTCATGGATTGCGCTATACTTACCATCAGGTGTAGCGTAGTCACTTTGCTGAGCCAGGATAAAAAAAAATTAAAAAAAATAAATGTGTGCTTATGACTAGGGGCTATTGTAATGTTAAGCAATATCTAGAGGATAGAGAGATGTTTGGCGTTCGGTTCCTCCTTGCATACTGTGACCTCCTGGGGCCCTGTAGCTTGTAGACAATGTAGGGAATAATTTAATTTAATAAATGTAAATAATATATAATATGTTCAAGTAAGTACGATATAAATAAATTACACAATAATATTAAATACCTACACTAAAACAATGTATTAAATAAATGTATTAATAAAATTTAAATACCAAATAAAAAAGACGACCGATCACGTAAAAATAAAAATTGGCAATTTTAAATTGACAAGTCATTATTGTTGAGATTATAGAAATTGGACCAAAAACAAGCCCACTGAGTTTGTTTCGCCGGGTCTTCTCAGGTTGGGTCGTTTTGGATCCGGTGGTAGTTTTAAACCACGTCCCGTTTCGGTAATGCCTATGGTCCATATCGACCTTTAAAACAGAGAAAAAAAATAATAATAATACTTAACAATTCTGGACCAATATAAAAATATTGTAAAATTTATAGTTGCCCAGTGTATTTTGACGATGCTATGTATGTTATGTGTATATTAGCTGATATGATTTCTGTACTTACTTATGTTTCTTTATTTTGTACTGACTTGTCATAAACGCTATTTTAATTGCCTACATGATGAATAAAACTATTTCATTTCATTTACGATTTTACGAGATAATTGACACAACGATTAGAGCTACTTGTTTACGACTTAGTTAACATTAAGTACAATGTCAATGCCAATTACAGGTTCTCTTGTAGACACAGTTTCTAAGCCGACACGAGCTCGATAGCAAGGGCTGTCGTATTCTTGAATGTATGGTTACATAAAGAGATTATTTCTGTAGTGTACTGCTTCGGTGAGGTACGACCGAGACTGACGCTGAGGTCTCGGGTTCGATCTCCGGGTCGGGTAAATGTTATGTTAGGTTTTTCTATTACAAAAAGTTTAGTATCAGCACAGAGTCTGGAATTTGTGCCCGGTATGGCGATAGGCTCGTCCCCTATCACGTCATGGGACGGAGATACGCTCGGCGAAATGTGGGTGTACTGGTTACACCGCTGACTAAACTTTCGGGGATTACAGGCACGGCGTGAGAGCGTATGTTAGTATGTATTATTCCTGTAGTCATAGAAAGTTAATTTACATTATATATACATGCAGTTTATAATGTATTTTTCTCAAGACTCATTTAAATCTTCACTACTGTGGTATTAACCTCTTGTACCGGCGATTTAACAGTTTAATGGATTGTCTGTTTCACTTTGTGCCTTACGGTTAACATAATAAGGTTGATAACTTAACAAAATAATAATTTAATGCTATTAACTGTTTAAAGTAAACCGGCTTGTCTTTAAATAACAGAGAATAAAAATATAACTCTGAATTCAAATGTCTCTACTGGATAAAAAAGAAATTGTGTTTAAACATCCTACTTCCTGCTACTATTATAAATGTGAAAGTTTGTGAGTTTTTTAATTTGGATGTTTGTTAGTCAATCACGTCTTAACGGCTTAACAATTTTGGATGAAGTTTGGCATGCAGGTAGAGCATGACCTGGATTAGGACATGGTTACTTTTATAACGAAAATGGCTGTTCACGCAGACAGTAAGATATGAGTCTTGTATCGTGGATATCAGGAAATACAAGAGACTTTCGGTCTCACAACGCCTAGACCCGAAACAGATAGTTGTGGATCACGCAAACATTTCTCTCGGTGTGAGAATTGAACCCACGCGGCGGCCTCTGGTTTCACAGCCGGATACTCGCCCGCTGCGCCTCGGAGGCTGTGAATCCTGTTTCTTTATTTCGTATTGTCTGGTTTTCCTCAATGCCTTCTCTTATGGATCTCTTGTAATTAAAGTTACTTACGATGGCAATTTATTACATACATACATACATACGCACTGTAATCCCCGAAGGGGTAGGTAGAGGTGTAACCAGTACACCCACATTTCGCCAAGCGTATCTCCGTCTCTTATGTGACAGGGGGCGAGCCTATCGCCATACCGGGCACAAATTCCAAACGCCGGGCTGATACTGAGCATTTCGTAATAGAAAAACCCAATACCACTTTACTCGACCTGGGGATCGAACCCGAGATCTCAGCGTTGACCTCAATCGTATCGCGTACGCATTACAACTGCGCCACCGAGGCAGTCAATTTATTAAGTTGCAAGTTTCCTCGAGTTAAACAAATGAAACGATTTTGATGAACGTAAAAGACGTAGCGGTCAATGTAGTCATTTCTTAGTTTATTGTGAATGAGGTAAAGTTGATATCACTTGTGAGTTTGTTTGTTTTGTTATTTTTGTTGTAGGTTAAATTTTAATATTCGTATAGACAACTATGAAGCCTTATAGTGCGCGTGAAAGCAATAGCAATAGGTCTGTTTTTGGCGCGAAACAAAAACTGAACAATCTTGTGTCCAGAAATCTACCCAAAAAGACCTTAATTATTAAATAGGTACGAATGCGAGCAAATGAATTTGGTAAACAAGCTAAACTCTTTTAATTACCAGAATTTTCTTAGACGCGTTTCAAGATCAACCAATGTATCCGCTTGCAACTAATAGAGTCTAGTCACTTCTATTTGTTCATCCTTTTTGGGGTTCACTGAGTTATTCAATTAGTTTTTTTTATTTCTTCCATAATAGCACCGTTTCATAAAAAGAAAGGATTTTTTTTCATCGACTGTTATATTCTTACTTAACCGCGTGTTTGAGTGAATGAATCATACATCACTTGTTATAGTCGATAGAGAATGCTTAGCTGTGTCACATTCATGGTGTTAAAATAGACCGTTTCTACACTACACGTTGTTAATAGGGTTATTTTTAAAATTTTCTTTGTCACCTTTTTCCAAGAGAATGCTTAAGATTTATAATCGATGTAGCTATGCTCACGACTTTGACAGCGTCGATAAAATGTTTGGTATTTCAACTATAGTAATGCCTTTTGGAATGGTATGAGATACAAAATAGACTAAGATTAAAATAATGACTAACTTTGGCTTAGTATTCGAAGTTAAAAAATGTTTAAACAGACATAGATAAACAAAGTTTTAATCCCCCACAAAAGGGGGGGAGGGTATAAGTTAAGGGTGTGTGGGTCTGTGACATCATAGCGTATAAACGAATTGATCTATTTAAATGCGATTTTCTTGTTCGAATGTGATTTAATCGAGATGGTTCTTAGCTATTTTTGAAGAAAATCTGTTCTTACGCCCGAATACTGAAACGCTACTCAACTATCTGACAGGTAACGGCTACTTATTTTCATACAATTTTGACAGCTAAGAGGACTTCTACATGTTTAAAATGATCTTAAATGCTTGAATAGCGTTTCAGTATTCGGGCGTTAAAGTTATAGATGTTTTAATAATTGACGACTGAGGTTTTTAACGGTTAATTATATTATAAGCATCGAAATATGATGACAATTTCGAATATAAACGGGTTTTATTTGCTAACAAGTAAAATTAATACAGTACTAATTGCAAAATTCGTAGTCAATTTTATATATTCTTGAAAAGGGTAAAAAAGGCACAAATTTCATTCCCCTAAATAATTAACTTTCTACCCAATTTAACAGTTTGAAGACAAAATGCCTTTCAAACACAATTTGCAAGAAAGTTTGGTTTCGTAACAAGTTAATCCAATTTTCTGTTCGTAATACGGCCGGCAACCCTGAGCTTGACTTGGGTTTTCTTGAATCGAATATTACGGGCAATAGTGGTTCGTTACTGCTTGTAAGTAATATTTTATAAACAAGCGTGTTTTTATAACATAGGCTGATTCATCTATTGTGTGGACCGATGTTGGAGAAAAAACACTTCGATATTACGACTAATGGGCTACGTGATGAAATAATACCTCTTAACTTTATGTAGATATGAGTAATGATTTAGTATGGTATTTGTTACTGACATCTGTTAGAATAGGTTTGTTCTTCGATACTAAGTTATTGATGTATTTATTTAGACTCACGCCTGTTTTCCTTAGGCGTAGGCAGATTCCACTTGTTATGATCCTTGCACACCTCTTTCGTCCGTATGTATTTATTTTGTTTGAATTAGCTTTTTGCTTATTTGTTATTTTATGTTTAAATAATAGACTACCATTAGTAAGGGAGTTAGTAAGATAGCATTATTTCGTGCAACTCATTTTATCTTAAGATTTTTATTTCTGTGCAATGACTACCTTATCCAAAGTTCCAAATCAATCTTTGAAACAATTTAACTCAATAAATTATAAATTCGGTAGATATTTTAGAGGTCTAATGATCACAAAAACATTCGTATTGCCTTTCTAGAATCTAGAAAGTTGTTTCCAAGAAGTCACCGCTAATAGGGATCGTTGTAAAAGTTAATCTCAAATGATGCTTCCGAGTTTCTGACCAAAACGATTAAACTGGAATCGCGTGACAAGAATTAGAAAACGTTTTCTTCATTCATATATACATATGCACTGACGCCTGTAATCCCCGAAGGGGTAGGCAGAGGTGTAACGAGTACACCCACTTTTCGCCGAACGTATCTCCGTCCCTTGATGTGATAGGGGGCGAGCGTATCGCCATACCGAGCACAAATTCCAGACTCCGGGCTGATACTGAGCATTTCGTAATAGAAAAACCCAATATCACTTTTACCCGACCCGGGGATCGAACTCGAGACCTCAGCGTTAGCCTCAGTCGTAACGCGTACGCATTACAACTGCGCCACCGAGGCAGTCATTTTTTCTTCATTCTCTAACGTTTTTATCTTGAGGCAAACGGTAATTTAAACGTAGATCCAAATGAACGGTCTTAAATATTGTCAAATAATGATTAAGAAATAACGACTTATTTCCTTCGAACTGGGCATTTGCTGGTAGCTTTTACAATTTCACCGGTCAAGGTAACAATAACTTGTTTTGCTATGTCCATAATGAAAGTTTAGAGTTCTAATTAATCTCAAAAGTCGGAGATTCCAAATGTTAATAATGTGGGTCAGAGGAATTACGCCCCGACATTATGAGTGGTAGAGCCACTCTGTAGACAATTTGTCTACAGCATGAATAGCCCGGCTCGTCCGGGTCGTTACCACTGTCTCACAGAAAACTGACGTAAAGTAGCAGCTTGCTGCTGCTTTTCGTACGGTGAATGAGATATCCGGAGGCCCAAATCCCCCTCTCCTTCCCAATCCCTTAATTATCCCTTTCCTTAAATGTCGACAACGTTGTATTGTGGGCGTACATGGGCGGTGGAGATCGCTTACCATCAGGTGACCCACTTGATCGTTTGACGGCCTATGCTATAAAAAAAAAGAAAAAAGAAGACACATTACTTGGAAGGTGGTTCGAAAGGAAACTTGAATTTCGATGGTGAGTGGTCGTAGTGTTTACCTAGGACTGAGAAGGTTGCGGTTTCAATAAAACTTCTTCGTTCAATGCAAGTATCTATTGCCGCAGGCTCATTCAAAAGTCCTTCAAGGATTAAAAAAAGTAGGTTCGCTCAAAGATCGGTAACGAACCCACGAATTCTGTAGGATTGTCCACGGTGATTCTTTACCATGACTGTCTATCATGTATACCACCAGTAAATGACATCATAATATCTTCTCCCTTCCCTCCCTCGTATGCGAGAGGCCGGCTGGGTTGGTACCACCGCTTTGTCTATTTCTGCCGCCAAGCAACAGTGTGTAAGCACTGTTGTGTTCCGGTGTGAAGGACATTAAAGCCAGTGTAATTACTGGTCATTATGAGACTTAACACCTTATGTCTCTGGGTGACGAGCGCAGTCCAGTGTCATGCAGTGCTTTGTTTTTTAAAGTTCTGTGTGGCGTTGATTCTGTTTATGAGCAGGCGTGGCGCTTACCATCAGGCGAGCGACTTGCTAGTCTTGTCATTCTAGCTAATAAAAAAAAAATATATATATAATAATTTAAGCTACATCCGATTGTAAACAGTGACTATATATGGAACATGTAGTGATAATTATGCTAATTTATTTACCTTGGTGTAACGAGAAGTGTTCTGCAAAACAAATGACAACTCATTAGGTAGGTACTGTGCGGAATCGCGTTATTCTTCCATCGACATGTGATCATAGTGAGTAATGAACTAAATGATTTGTCACTTTGAACTTCTTTATGTCTTGTGACTATAAATATACGTGTCGTGGTTTTGTTTGTAAATCATTGAACGTTCAATAGATTGGAATTGCCAACATTTCAAAATTCAAACTTGCCTAAAACAAAAATAGCGTTTCTTTATTTTGCTATCGTAAGTACGATTATATTATTTGATTTTTTTATTACTAGTTAATTTCGGAGAAAAAAAATTAAAATTAAAAAACATGTGATGACGTCACATATACGGCTCAATGATATTTGTCCTTATTCCACAAGTTAAAAATAAAATTACATTGACATTGTATTTGACATTCCGAAATAGCAAGGTAAGGTAATATTAATCTTTTAAGGCAAAAGATATGTATAATCACTGTTACGCCGTATCAATGACGTCATGTGGCGTTTAAGTCTGTTTAGAATAAAACATAATTCAAAGGCGAAATCATGAATGAAAACAGTCGATATCCGAAAATAGGAAAGAAATGGGTCTCTTTAATTTGGATCTAATTTAATTGAATCTACTAATAACTACATACATGACTAAAATGTGTGCAGTGTCTACCAAGTATAGAAAATTATTAGAAGCTAGCAGCTTTTGCATTTCTAGTATTCTCTGAAAATTAAAAGTTACAAATCATAATTGAGTGACAATAAGTTGATCTTACATACATACGCACTCACGCCTGTAATCCCCGAGGAGGTAGGCGCCGAGCGTATTTCCGTCCCATGATATGATAGGGGGCGAGCCTATCGCCATACCGGGCACAAATTCCAGACTCCGGGTTGATACTGAGCATTTCGTAATAGAAAAACCCAATATCACTTACCCGACCCGGGGATCGAACCCGAGACCTCAGTGTCAGCCTCAATCGTAACGCGTACGCATTACAACTGCGCCACCGAGGCAGTCAAGTTGATCTTAAAAGTTTAAAATTTTATATCGCTGGTAGTAAGTATGTGGCTTTATTAAAGTTTTTGCATATACACATTTAAGGATTTATTACTTTTACAGTTTGTGCATATTATGAGTGTTCATTTGGGCGAGAGGATCACTAGATAGTTCTTATCGTTATGTTGTATTGCAATTGCTCGCGGTTAATTTAAACGTCCCGATGCTGTAGGGTGGGAACTGGGAACGGTCAAGCCGGAAGATGTAATTGTGACGTGAGAACTTAGCCCTGCCGCACGACAGAGGAGCATACATATAGCAAATATTTTATAACACAATTAATGTATCCATAGTACGTCTGTCTATGGATATAATCTGTATAATAGGTCTTTGCATATGAAATTGCCGTTCTGTGCGCAAAAAGGTAAAAGTATTTTTTCCATATATTTTTATTTCTATTAATCAAAGTATATCAATGCTATAGATGCATATATGTCAGCGCAATGCCAGTTTATCGATGCTCTTGAAGAAATTGGCTGGACTAGAGGTAACAAACTCTTCAAAGGCATTTTGTACTGTCTCGTAGAGAATTGATTTTTTCCCACCAAAAAGTTGCGCAAATAATGGAAAAAGTAGAAGTCAAAGCTAAACAATTTTGTGTCGGTGGTACTGTAGTTTAGTAGTCAACGATTTATATATACAAATAATCATTAAAATAACCACATTTAGCGGAGTAACCTATGCGTGAACAAGTAAAAAATATACAGACCCGAATCTTTGTTTTATTTGCGTCGGGTAAAAACACAGTCAAGCCGTTGATTCCTACTTACTAAACGTAAGTAATCATGTTATAAAAATATGTATAATATAAATTGAATGAAAGAAACCAGCTACTTGTATGTGTCACCAATTACATATGTAAATTTTATTGTCAACCGATTAATTAGACTGGTGCTCTAGAAATCGATTTTGTTTTCCGTCATAAACTATCTGTTTTATAACATACGATCAAATCTTGCATGTTTCTGAGGGAGTGAGATGCAGCGAGTTAATTTGCATTTGCCAATGGTAGTTTATTTCCTAAATGTAAAAATCAGTGGGCGAGTCTATTGCCGAATCTGATTATATATTTTAAACTTGCTGTTCTACTGCTGGATGTGTCCAGTCTGGAACAAAGATAATAGCGATACCCCAAAGGCTTGTCTTCATCTTATTACTGTGATTCCATCACACTGGTCCTGTGCGCGTCGTCAATGCCTCGTTGGTCTCCTTTGCACCCTGATGCACATCAAGTCGAACTTCCGTCCAATACAATAATTGGTGTATTGGCCTCAATAGAGGCAAGGCAGGCAAACAATATGCTACTTATCGCTTTGATGAAGGTTTGATGCCGCGACATAAAATATCGATGGACAATCTCAAACGTTTCGTATGAATCTATATTTATTTCATATTATATCCTGCCTGCGACTGCCTCGGTGGCGCAGTTATAATGCGTACGCGTTAAGATTGAGGCTAACGCTGAGGTCTCGGGTTCGATCCCCGGGTCGGGTAAAGTGGTATTGGGTTTTTCTATTACGAAATGCTTTGTATCAGTCCGGAGTCTGGAATTTGTGCCCGGTATGGCGATAGGCTCGCCCCCTATCACATCGTAGGCGGAAATACGCTCGGCGAAATGTAGGTCTGCTGGTTGCACCTCTGCCTACCCCTTCGGGGATTACAGGCGTGAGTGCGTATGTATGTATGTTATTTCTTATTACTGTCAAAGGCTAGTTGTTATATGCGATATTTATTAGTTGTAATGCCGACAACAGAGGCGTTGTGGCCACACAACTGCGTCCCATTAGCGTGATTAACAGCAGAGGTTACAGTGAAGATAAAAGTTTTGATTTTATTGCTTTAAGTGATCACTAATTATGAAATACGCTGCAGATTTTGCTTCAAACTATTTGAGATGCTAATGGGTTTTTAAGACTGCGCCGCAGGCTTACTAGCCTGAACGGTCGTGACTCTAATTAAGTGGCTTGCGCAGAAGTCTTTTGTAAGCGTATATCTTACACAAGTAACAACTTTGTCCCATTGCGACAGATATTTTTCTCGGTGCTTATTATTATATTCTTTTGCACCTGTTTCACATTCCATTAGATATTGTCATAACTTTTCGCTCTTATCTCATTGCAACATATTCATCTTGATGTGAACATCCCCTGGGAATCCAATCGAGGATGTTCTGATTTAGTGGGCTTTGTAATCATTGTCGTCGCGAAACGCGTAATATCGATAAATGAATGATTATTCGGTGATCACCCACTACCCAGTAGCATTATATTTGACACAAAGTGATCGATGGCGTGATTGGTTACGACATAATAACAATGTCCATCATCACCATGTTATGTATGTATTAAATTTTTTTTTCGCCAAGGACTGCAGACGAGCAAGTGGATCAACTGATGGTAAGTAATCTCCATCACCCATGAACATCCACAATACGTAAAGAATAATGGGCGCGTTGCCGACCTTAAAAGAAAGGGATGATTAAGGCATTGGGAAGGGAAGAAAGAGGGTTTGGGTGTCCGGATATCTCACTCACCGTACGAAACGCAACAGCAAGGTGTTACTTCACGTCGGTTTTCTGTCAGACAGTGGTAGCAACGCGGTCGAGCCGGCCCGTTCACGTAAACAAAACTGTTTACAGCGTGGCTCTACCACTTATTTTCTACGTATTTAGCCATTTTTTTTTTTATTGTATAGGCCGACCAACGAGCAAGTGGGTCACCTGATGGTAAGTGAACACCACCGCCCATGTACGCCCACAATGCCAAAAGAATAATGGGCGCGTTGCCGACCTTAAAAGAAAAGGGATAATTAAGGGATTATAATCCTAGTTTTCTACTTTATGGACGTCGTGTCGTCTTTTGGAATGTCTAATTTTAATAATATTTCTACTTAACAATTGCTATTGTGGTTATATGACCGATGGCCCGCCGATAATATATATTTTAAATAATATTACGCTACATAATAATAAGTTTTTTTAGAAGCCTAAATGACGAGGCGACCTTGTTACTCTGTTACTCATCTGATGGTAAGAAACGTCTACCCATAAAAAGAATACCATACAGTACTTTGATTTTCAAAACACTTCATGACACTGGATTACAAGACTTCTGGTGTTCAACAATCAGGCAGAAAAAAAAATTCTTTACGAGAATCATTCTTTGATTACCTACTGTTTAAGGATATGTTTTGTGCTTTAATTCTAATAAATCGTAGGCTTACGTCGGTGTAGAAGCAAACTGGAAGAGCTTAGCAGTATGGATAAAGTCGTGTCTAGTCTAGGGTTTAAAGTGACAGGTTGAATAAAATAACTAACTCAATAATGCCTTCATGAATGATTTTTAATAACAGAAAAAATCGTCGCATTGATCTAGTGGCAGTGTACTAGGCTACTAAGGCTAAGAACTTCGAGGTCCTAGGTTCAATTTTCAAGTCGAGCAATCACAAGTGTTTGAGTTTACGATTCGAAAAAGCACACATGAATTGCCTAGGATTGGAATTTGAGCCCAGTATGGCGATAGGCTCGCCACCTATCACATTCTGTACGGAAATAAGCACGGCAGATCTTAGGTTCAAAATTAGTTGCTCCTCTGTCTACCACTTCGGGGGTAAAGACGTGAGCTTATGTGTAAACAAAAAAAACATAAAGAAAAATAACTTATGTTAGTAATAAAAGTAACTAAAGTAACAGTGGGTTTATATATATCCTTTACGCCTTCTATTGTACTGAAATTGTGTAATGTCTAATATAAGCATTCGTTCGTCTATATTGATAAGAAACAAATTGATAAGGTTCTATTTTCTAAGAGTTCTGTGTGTACCTACGATTATCATCTAATCAGATAGTGTCACGACCATGTAACAACATTGTATATGGGCAGGCGTGGCGCTAACAAACAGGCGAGCGTCTTGCTCGTGTCGTCATTCAAGATAATAAAAATAATATATATGTATGTATATTGTTACAAGATATGATAGATTGTTTTTGAACCGACGGCGCAACGTGATTTAAATGAATTTGTTAGGTGATATTTGGTTATTACACGGGTAATTACATCATTATGTAGAGAGAGAGTGAGAGAGTAAAAAGTCGTCATATAAGGACTTTCACTTAATTGACCATTTCTTGAATTCCTGTCTGTTATTGAATTCATGTAGAAAATAATTTTATCTTACAATTTACATTGTTATTTTGCAATTATGATAGAGCGGTATCATAAGGCTAAATGAAAACATTTTATAATTCCTAAAATCCTAACGCAAAAGCGGTGGTATAGTAAACTGATGACGAGTAAACTTGAGTAGTATGGCATTGGAATTTACGCCCAACGTGATGGTAGACTCGCCACCTATCACAGGACGAAATAAGATCATCGAACCATGGATGTACTAGTTGTACCTATCCCTATCCCTTCAGGGATTCAGGCGTGATCTTATATATAAAACAATGAGTAGTATTGCTGTATTTTATACCAAACTAAAATGTAAGCTGCCGCGCGATATTATAACCATTGGGAAACTTTCATCGTATCTGTTTGACACGAAACATCAAGATAAAGAGACGTAAATCATAATAGTTCTGCAATAATCACTGTCATTGTACGTTTCGAAATAAATCCAGGACAATTAGCGGTAACATTCCCTGAAGCGACACCGCGCGACAAACGAACAAAGACGAGTGATGTTTTCTCGAACGGGAACTTTTCCGATAAACCATCATTGTTCGCGTTCTGAGATTTCGTGCCCCGACCTTTCTGTTCTCATAAACTCGATGATAACGCAGTGACGTTTTATCGTTTCCAGGTTACACGCATCGCCAGCCTGTATTCATCACTGCCAACCATTCCGCCCTTCAGCGCGCTTGATGCCGAAATGCTAGACACGATAAAAATTAACAATAAGAAGACAGCGCAATTGTATAGAAAAATCGAGAGCTATTGGCGTACGTGACAACGAAGGGAGCCAGAGGACAGCGCCATGAGCCAGTCGCAGGATGAGGCCAGAGCGGCCAGGATACAGAAGTACAAGGAGGAGAGAAGGAAACAACTTACGGCCAGGACAGCGACGTTGTTCTCTGCTAATGTCACTGAAAGGTGAGCATTGTATTCATTTATTAATGTAATCTTATATTTTCAATACTGCAACAAGGTTTTTTTTAAATCAACATGATATTAATATTAACTTATTATTAAATTCCAGGCGTCCAAAGAAAGCAACCGACCGGACACCGCCTGAGGATTCGGCCACTCCTCTGAAGTCCTCCTCGGAGCTAAACCTTAACACAGCTTCAACTTCGATGCCTATTAGAACAACTCGGGCCTCCCGCTTAAGAGCCGCAGCTGCAACTCAATCTGATACCTCGCCCTCTCCGAGAAAGTCCAATAGAAGCTCCTCAGCGCAGTCCATGCTCGACGACAGCAAAACAAAATCACCCAAGAGTTCCAAAATAATAGATAGAGATAAAAAATCAGTCACAAACAGAAGACAGAGCAGCGAAAAAGAGAATAAAAATACGTCTGATAGAGAAATTGGTGCTATTAAAACGAAACTTAAACATTCCATTAATAAGAATATTTTAGAAAAAGACAAAAGCAATTTATTCGTGACTAGTCCTAAAGGAAGGAACATTGACGAAAAGTTTAAGCTAAATGACACTAGAAAGCTAAATTCCGCGAACACAAGGAAGATAAGTGTCAAGAACGACGAAAGAACACCTTTGCTCGTTAACGGCGAAGAAGACATATTTGACGAAATCGAAAAAGACCTCTCGAATAGTTTAGACAATGATAAGATTGAGGATTTATTTAATGACCTCGTTGTTGACGACGTAGAAAATAAGAACGTGGAATTGAGAGTGAACGATTGCGTTCTGAATGACCAATCAGGGCTCAAAATTAGTTACAATAGTTTTACAAATCCTGCCGCTGATCAAGCAATAGCTGTTAATCATGTGAGATTAGATGATAGTGTAGTGCCAAAAGTGAAAAATGATGTTGGGGGACTGTTGGGAGCTGTATGTGTAAGAAAAGTGGAAAGATTCAGTGAACTGCTCAGTAATTTATGTTCGCCGTGTGAAGCTGATATTTTGTTTGAGGACATTTTAGTAGAAAATGGGATTAATGGCGACAGTAGCATGGTAAGTAAACTCATTAAACATTGACGCATGCTTGTGTTCGTTTGTAATCTAGGCGTTGTAAGAGATATGTCAATAAACAGGCTGTGTAATGTTTGAGTAGCATCTATGAAATTCTTACTGCGATTAGTACATGTATTTGATTGGTTCGTTGACGGCGTTAGTCGTTTAGTACTAATTTAGGTGCTTTGTTCATAGATTCTAGGCTTAAGAAATATCACCTGAAGTACTTTTTTGTGTAATGTACTTAAGTAATATCTAAATTATATAGTTTATATATAATTTTGTGAGTGGTAGAGCCAAGTTGTAGACAGTGTTGTCTACAACGGAGCACTCAGCTTCTCAATCCCTTTAATATCACTTACCCTTAAGATCGGCAACGCGCCCATGATTCTTCTAGTATTGTGGGGTACATGGGCGGTGGAGATCACTTACACTCAAGTGATCCACTTGCTCGTTTGCCGGCCTATGCTATATGTATACAAAAAGGTCGCTCGCCTGATCGTAAGCCACGGCTGTTCATAAACAGTAGCCACTCTACCCAGCAATTTTAAGTACAAAGTACACACTCATCCATAGACAGACATAGGGATTACACTTTTAACAACCCTCTTTTTGTAGAGAGTTAAAAATAAATAGTTTTTATGATCAAGTTGACTAGTAACATACATGATTTCTTATCGGTACGCGAATATTACACATTGAAATAAAACTAATTTATACGTCGGGACTAACTGAAAATAAACCACTATACAATCTGTATAAGTTTTATTTCAAAAATTCATACATACATACGCACTCACACCTGTAATCCCCGAAGGGGTAGGCAGAGGTGTAACCAGTACACACACATTTCGCCGAGCGTATCTCCGTCCCACGATGTGATAGGGGGCGAGCCTATCACCATACCGGGCACAAATTCCAGACTCTGGGATGATACTGAGCATTTCATAATAAAAAAACCCAATACCACTTTACCCAACCCGGGGATCGAACCCGAGACCTCAGCGTTAGCCTCAATCGTAACGTATTAGCGTACGATTACAACTGCGCCACCGAGGCAGTTTCAATAATCCATTTCCTAAATCAATTTAGTAAAATAGTAGCCAAGAAGTAAACACGGTCATATTTGCTTTAACATGTTCAGTCTGTTTATCGTTTACTTTAGTACTAGGCGTCCTAGTTTTCCTTATTTCTACTAATTAATAATAATAATAATAATGCACCCAACAGTCACACACATAGTCCTGACCCCACACTAGGTAAACCTGTGTCGTGGGTATCAGGAACTACGAGGAACTTGCGGTCCCACAACACCCAGACCCGAGAACAATATTTGTGGTACACACAAACATTTGTCTCGGTGTGGGAATCGAACCCACGGCCTCTCGCTTCGCAGCCGACTACTCGCCCGCTGCGCCACGGAGCTGTCATAATACCTAACTTCCTATCGTTTGGCGTTCAGGTTTACATACTTTCTCCGTACATTTCGCTAACATGTTTATCCAGTTTACAAGGGATACTAATTTAAATAAGTAGGTATTTATGATTTCTATTTCTAATTGCGTCGTTCCTCTTATATGGGTTACGAACCGTGAGGTCGTGTTCGTTTTTTTATTGCAAATGCCAGCAAACTAGCAAGCGTGTCACCTGATGGTAGGTGATCTCCAACGTTCATGAATAAGTACTCATGATGCCAGATTAAGAGTCATGGATGTGTTGGCGATCTTAAAAGAAAGAAATGGGGATTGAGAAGTGGAGGGGGAATTAGGCCTATACTGACGATTCGTGTGCAGTTTTTAAAGACCCTTAAATAGTATACTTATACCAGTATTTTGTCAGAACCCCTTCACGGACTTAAGTAAACACTGAGTTTCTCTGGGGTTTTTACTTTTAAAATATAAATGAAAATTTTACACGGTTGTTATCTGTTACCTCAGAAAAGGATGTAATTGTCAACAAAAAAGATTTTTATAAATAATGGTCTCCAATAGTAACATTAGATTATTAATTCTAAGGCCCGTATTATAAAACAACACTCAAGTGAGCTCTTTGCTGGGTGTCGATTTCAGTACACGTGGTTGGTCCGTTTTTGCTTGGCGCCAAAAAACAGACCAATCTCGTGTACTTACCTACAGAAATCGACACTTATCAAAGAGCTCACTAGAGTGTTGTTCTTGAATACGGGCCTAAATGTAGTCAAGAACAAAAAAAAAACAAAAAAATATAAAAAACAAAAACTAACAAACAAAATCTTGATTGTAGGAAAGCGTGGAAAGCAGGTTGTCTCTTGCATTTCTCCCGCGATATTGATATATTGTAAACTAAGTTTTGCTCATGGCTCCGCCCGCTTGTCCAGCCTTTTCCAGGATGTAAAGTAGCCTATAACCGTCTCCAGGGTCCCATCTATCTCTGTATAAAAATTCATCAAATTCGATTTAGCGATTT
This sequence comes from Mimas tiliae, assembly GCA_905332985.1. Classification (NCBI taxonomy): domain Eukaryota; kingdom Metazoa; phylum Arthropoda; class Insecta; order Lepidoptera; family Sphingidae; genus Mimas; species Mimas tiliae. The sequence continues at coordinate 4,991,121 of HG995249.1, forward strand.
TGCCGTGAAAGTGTAAAATTACTTTCGCATTTATAATATTACTTAGGATACCAGTGTGTTTTTTTCTGACGAGGTAGATACTATTGCCATGAAAATTATGTTTTAGTTTTTTAACTCCCGCCAAAAAAGAGGGATGTTATAAGTTTAACCCATTTCCTGTGACTCTGTTGCATCGTCCCGCCTAAATGAATGAACTGATTTGGGTGTGTTTTTGAATGCTAATTTAATCGAGAGTTTTCTTAACTAGGGTAACTTTGATGTTGCAACCAAGCAATCTGCAGCTTCCAACTCCTCGATAATTAAAAAAAAACATACACACCCAACAGTCACACCATAGTCCTGACCCCAGAATAGGTTAACCTGTATCTGTGGGTACGTACGTATGTATGTATATGTGGGTATCAAGCACTACGAGGGACTTGCGGTCTCACAACCCAATATTTGTGGATCACACAAACATTTGTCTCGGTGCGGGAATCGAACCCACGGCCTCTCGCTTCACAACCGGCTACTCGCCCGCTGCGTCACGGAGGCTGTCAATTACTAGCAGATATATTACATAGAATTTTAACGGTTAGGTCATATTATATAACCAAAATATTTGTTTTGAATCTTACGCGTAATGAGTATCTTTACGCATTATATAATAAAATAATTTCTACTCAATAGTTAATTATGTAAGTTAGTTGTGTAAATGGGCTATCAACATCTTAGGCCCAAAGGCAACCTGCATCTGCACGTGGTACATTCTTTTTTTATGCCATAGGCCGGCAAACGAGCAAGTGGGTCACCTGATGGTAGTGATCTCCACCGCCCATGTACGTCCAAAAGAATTATGGGCGCGTTGCCGACCTTAAGGAAAGGGATAATTTAGGGATTGGGATTTGGGTCTCCGGATATCTCACTCACCGTACGAAACGCCGCAGCTGCTACTTTACACCTGTGAGACAGTGGTGACGAGCCGGCCCATTCATGCTGTAGACAAAACTGTCTACAGCGTGCCTCTACCACACGAAGAACACTCTGCTGATGAACAGACGAGGCGATGACGACACTTGGTTCTTGTTGTGGGTTGGGGGGGTCAGACGGCGTGTTGCCCCATATAATAATACCAAATACCGTTAAATCTATGGAACGAAAAGGCGTACCCTGGTATAATGACCGGATAACGCCAGTAGGAATGAAAGAAAGAATTATGTAAATAAATTACTAAGAAATTCTTGTGATTAAAGACATTGTTGTACAAAATCCTTCATACAAGAGTGTTTACAAAGCGCTTTAACGTGTTACGCTCCCATTAGATGTATGCAGAACGCCGCAGGGGTGAGCTGGCTGAGGAACTGTGACGCCACGTCATTAAGCCAATTCACTGAGTAATTCATAGTAAATAAACCAATTTCCACGTATTCTCTTACGCTTTGTATAGGTAATACGGTGTCACGCTGTGCTCTTCAACGGGCAATTTGTGTCGGCATACAAAGGTCACTAACCGTCTCACTTTACTCATCCTTGCATATTATCGTAGGCAGAACCGAATAGGCCTAGTTGACACGTTTTTAAAATAGGGTTTATTTTGTTAATGAGGCTTTTCTAGACCGTTTTTTTAATTTATCGTATTTTTCTGAGACTTCATTCAAGCTTAAAAAAAGCGACTCGCTACTCGTCACCGGTGAGGCAAGAGTCTAAAACCATGTTACAAAGTCAATAGGGTCTAAAATAACATATATATTATTTCAACGCTGTTAATAAATGAGACACAATGTAATGCACTGTTCGGGGGCAATGTACATTATAATAATGACCTTACTGAGCGAGTGGTCGCTGTCTAGACAAGTCAATTAAACAAAATACACTAATATTTTTTATGACACATTTAATTCAAATACTAACTGCGATCTATTCGGTTTAATGTTAACATTAGAACCTTCACCTTTTTGTATCTACATTATTATCTTAAATTTGATACGTGACAGTCAATATGTAAAGCTTTTTTTTTACATACGCACTCACGCCTGTATTCCCCGAAGGGGTAGGCAGAGGTGTAAACAAGTACACCCACATTTCGCCGAGCGTATTTCCGTTCCACGATGTGATAGGGGGCGAGCCTATCGCCATACCGGGCACAAATTCCCGACTCCGGACTGATACTGAGCATTTCGTAATAGAAAAAGCCAATATCAATTTTACTCGACCCGGGGATCGAACCCGAGATCTCAGCGTCAGTCTCAGTCGTAACGCGTACGCATTACAACTGCGGCACCGAGGCAGGCATTATATGATTGACCGTAGTGGTCGAATTTCAACCACTACGGTCTTTTTTTTAGTTGTATAATTTTAGAGATTTGATAATGATTTATGTTTGTATAGATTTACCAAGCTAACTGTGAATTGAAGAGCGTCACTCTGTTCGCTCCAGTATTGTCATTTTACGTATAAACATTAATTATGAAGGATATTTCAGGTCTAATTCGAGAAATTATAAAATAGGTTTTCAGGATACCAAATAAAATATACCAACAAGGTCAACATCGTAATTTCTTAAAAAAAATAACATCTGGATATCTATGAACAGTGAAATTGTATACCCATGATCTGAAAACCTAGACATGTTAATTTGTTTGTTTAGTGAATGAAGACATTCCTGTCCACTAAGTGAGTAAGTAACTAAACCACTTAAACATCCACTAGCCACTAGATAGCAAAATTTATACACTAGCGGCAAGTACAACTCACCAAATCTAGGGATAATTAGTCTTAAGTTGGGAACACTGTGTTTATGAGTGGTAGAGCCACGCTGTAGACACTTGTCTATAGCATGTATGGGCCGGCTCGTCCGGGTCATTACCACTTTCTCACAGAAAACCGGCGTAAAGTAGCAGCTTGCTGCTGTGTTTCGTACGGTGAGTGAGATGTCCGGAGGCCCAAACCCACTCCCCTTCCCAATCCCTTAATTATCCCTTTCTTTTAAGGTCGGCAACACACCCATGATCCTTTTGGTATTGTGGGCGTACATGGGCGGTGGAGATCACTTACCATCAGGTGACCCACTTGCTCGTTTGCCGGCCTATACATTAAAAAAATAATAAAAAAAAAGTTCCTTTTTCTTTCATTTCACAGTTAACTTGGTACATTTGTATTCTACATTGATGTATTCATTTAAAAAGTAATGGAATTTAATTGTGATAACGTAGTGAATAGTAGGCGATCAGTAGTGGTGGTTATAGTGTACTTAATACATATTTGTGCCCGACTTGATACCGACCACTGTATATGGTGGAAAACCGTTTGAAAAACGTTCGTTTTGAGTGGTAGAGCCACGCTGTAGACACTTGTGTGTCAATCCCAATCCCTTAATTATCCCTTTTCTTTAAAGTCGGCAACGCACTCATAATTCTTTTGGAATTGTGGGCGTATATGGGCGGTGGAGATACGCTACCTTCAGGTGACCCACTTGCTTGTTTGCCGGCCTATGCTATAAAAAAAACCGTTGTTCCGGCGAGTCGCATTTCAGGGTTAACCGGTGTATATCCAGTTACTTTAGGCCAGCATAATTCTCGCGACCGACAAGAGACGCAATATCTCGACGCTCCACTTTATATTTGGACTGCGATGTACTTACCATCATGTGTTGTGTAGTCACTGCCGTCAGAATAAAAAACACTTTTTTATTTATTAAAAGTTAGACAAATTAATCATAGAACAGACTACACTCTCATTATAAAACTGATAAAAAAACCCTCTTGGCTTGAACTTATGCGTATAATTAATCAGTCTTTGATTTAAAACTCAATATATAGTAAGTCAACAGAGTTTTGAAGTTTTCAAAATCCAAAATGCGGTGTTTGCTGTTAAACGTTAAGAAGCCAAGTGCGTATCACACACAGGGTTCCGTAGCCAGGGTGAATGAATGTTGTGTAACTAAACAACCAAGCTTAATTAAGTAAATTTTCAAGTGTTTTAAGTTATACTACCTCGAATTTTTTAGAATTATTCACTCCGAACTTTAAGGGGGCACATTTTTCACGACTTTGGACAAGTAATATGTTACAAACTATTTACGTCAATAAAATAATCCTATTTAGCAACCTTTATGTCGACCTATCCAATGACGACAATCCTATGATTAATGGAAACAAAATATCTTTCAATTACTCGAACGGAGAACCAGCCCAAATATATTTTTTCACTTAATTTCATTACATCTTGTGTAGCGGTTAATAGAATAAACCAAACGGCCAAATTTAATCCATGTAATGTTAATATGTAGTCTCCGAGTAAAATGGCTGTGACATTTAGACGGACATGACGAAATTATTAGGGTTCCGTTTATGTCATTTGGCTACGCCACACTAAAAAAACGAAATACAGACTAATTAAGAACCTCGTCGTATTTCAACACGGTTGATAAATGTTTTATATGCCACTGGTTATCCGCAACGAGAACAACCAACTAACACGGTAGGTAGAGCTAGTTACACATTGGTTTATTCATCTAGACATTCTAACATCAGCGGAGTGCGGGGCGCAGCACGCAACCACAGATAATACATATAAACAATAAATTAACGTGAAATATTATAAAATCTCTATTTCGTAGTCTGCCCTCTTTCCCCTTTGTAATGGAGATCGCGTTTCACAGTGGCACGTCGATTCAGGTACACGCGATTTAATAAGAACTTATCGTCATATCAGCACGATGTTTTGTTACTCGTAATTACATCACATGCCATCACGCCCGTTTCCGTGACGGGGTTGGCAGACATGCAACAAATGCAGTCACATTAGCCAACGGTAGTGTCGCGAACATGATAGCGTCGAATATGTCAAACCAAGTTCTGAACAAATTATGTTTTTAAAACAGAAAAATATGATACGTCCGACTCGGATATCGAATTCAGGACTTAGGCATTTGATAGTCAATTTAGTTGGCATATATTATTTTTACTTTTTTTAAGAGCTTGTTTTACAATGTGCAATTAAAGTGTTAACCGCCAGTTAAGACAGTACACAGACATTTTACGAAGTACCAATCTGGCATATTATAATTTGACAAGTAACGTTTACTTGGAGTTTGTAAAACTAGGTAAAACTCCATAATTTCTTTTATTATTTAAGACTCGCGGGACACATTATCCGAACCAATCTAGACACCGAGGATCAAAGAACTTTTAGTTTAAAATGAAGTATAATAATCATACGCCAATGTGCACAGCGTTCTCGCTTTGTCTAGAGTCTAGACTAGAGTAGTTGGGAGTTAATCTTACGATCGTCTTAAGACGTGGCCCGGGAATCGTCTGCGATGTGCTCAAACTTTACACAATGAGATAGGTAAGGGATTTTTGAAGTTGCCCTAGGTCAGTGATAACTTTTACATAGGTACAAGATTTTCGGAGAAATCTAAATTACTCCGTGTCAAATGTAAAAATAAATTTACATTTGTTGGTACCCACCGTTTTTCATGGTGGTCATCATACTAATATTATAAATGTGAACGTAAGTTTGTTTGTTACTTTTTGTTTTTGTTTTGTTTGTTTGTTTGTGCTTTCACGCGAAAACTACTTAACCGATCATCTTGAAACTTTGTACACATATTCTTGGAGGTATAAGAAGTAACATAGGATACTTTTTTATGAAAAAAAAAAACTATTTGTTTCTTACGCTTTCACGCCTAAATCACTGAACCGATTTTGATGTAGAGATAGATGGGATCCTGGAGACGGTTATAGGCTACGTTTTATTTCGGAAAAGTCTATTCACGTGGGGGGAGCCGCGAGCAAATGCTAGTATCTCTACTTATTCTTATTCTCATAAAGCCCCAGATGTATAAACTCACAATCGCATAATCTGACAAACCCACAAATATCCAAACTTGCTGATTTATATTATAGTAGGTTATGTTGTTTTATAATAACTGGCTGAAATTATTATAGCCGAATGGGTTTTCATTTTGCTATCTCCGAAGAGACGATACGCTCTTTTGTGCACAAAGCAAAACCTTATCATGTCCCGTGCCGTCAATTTTCTCTCGTGTCATCGGCTGTCTGCAATTGGGTCAACAAGCCTTTCGATTGACGTGTTCCGCCCTTCCTGTTATGTCGCGGGGTCTTGAAAACGAGATTTTATATGAATAATTTAAGCTGCTAATAACTCGATTTATATCTAATATATAAAATTCTCGTGTCACAATGTTCGTTCCCATACTCCTCCGAAACGGCTGGACCGATTTGTATGAAATTTTGTGTGCATATCGGGTAGATCTGAGAATCGGCCAACATCTATTTTTCATCCCCCTAATTGTTAAGGGTGGTCCACACCTAAATTTTATTTTTTTATTTTTTAGACAATTTTTGTTTTTTATGATACAGCATTAAAAAATACATACAACCCTAAATTTTCAACCCTCTACGATCAATCCCTATTTTTTTATAGCGACATTAGTATTTTTGTCAAGCGCGTTCTCACCGGGACTCGCTTGATGCGCCCACTAGGCTACTTTAATCCTGGAAATAGGCATTCACGCGGGTGGAGCCGTTGGTTTTTGTTACATACTGTATATATTTTTTAATACTACGTACAAACACAAGCTGACATTTGTAACCCGAAGTGGTAACCAAAGTTTTCTTGTATTACACCCACGTTGCGCCAAACTTGTTTTAGTTTCGCCAATGTGTGATTTTGGAATTGCGATTGCCCTACCAGGAATTTTAACCCAGGACCTCACGGTTTCTCAGTTTAAGTAGGCTGCCACTAGACCAAAAAGGCGATATTTCGCACAACGAATAATGAAAGGCAGCTTGGTGGTCACCATCGCTATGCTGGCAGACTAATTCGTGCGCGCTTTGCTGTGTTCGCATAGATAAAATTATGTTTGTGTGTGTGCCAGCCAAAAGATACGCGTCACTAACACACATGTCAAAACTACATATTCACAAGCTCGCGCATACATAGCGAAGCATGCACAAATGGACCTATCAATCTATAAATGAATATGCGTACATAAGTAGCACAAAACAAACTGCCTCGGTAGCGCAGTTGTAATGTGTACGCGTTACGATTGAGGCCAACGCTGAGGTCTCGGGTTCGATCCCCGGGTCGGGTACAAGTGGTATTGGGTTTTTCTATTACGAAATGCTCAGTATCAGCCCGGAGTCTGGAATTTGTGCCCGGTTTGGCGATAGGCTCGCCCCCTATCACATCGTGGGACGGAGATACGCTCGGCGAAATGTGGGTGTGGTTACATCTCTGACTACCCCTTCAGGGATTACAGGCGTGAGTGCGTATGTATGTATATAAGCTGCACTAACAATATTTATCGTGATTAGTTAGCAGTTAGTTTTTCAATAATTTGTATAAATGTTAGTAATCCGGACGGGAGCCACTTGCCCTTACAAATTAGCATTTTGTGGCGCCAGATATTAAAAAAATAAACACCCAACGAATAAGGCTACGTGGTAAAATGGCATGTCATTCCCCGGAGCTTCATTTCGGGTTCAATTACGGTGGTGTCAAGGTCTTCAGGCTTTTACGGCTGAGCCTATGATAATACAGTGGCCAATGTAAAAATCTCAATGCAGGACATTCTTAATGCATGGCAAGCAACTGTATATATTTAATATTAATTTTATGTTAGTTATATATTATTAATGCGCACTGCATTATGTATGTTGAAAGAAAAAAGCATTTATTGGCAGGCGTTAGGTTATGTTGCATGATGACAATAAACTTTTTCTTTCTTTCTTTTCTAATGATATAGAGAAGACTGCATATTAACGCAGAAACTGAACTACTTTGCTCTGCTCTCTCTTTTCAAATAATTCCTTTGTCAGCCCACTTAGCTTGAGTCGACGAGATACCTTGCGTATGAGAGACTAGGTTGTTGTTGAGTCGTAACGTGCATCCCACGACATAGAGGGAATGATAGGGATCTAAGTCTCTTATTAGCCATATAAAGGACGGAAATAATCGTCATGAATGCGGTCATATATGTATGTCCCGTAATTCTCGGATATCTTGGTGATCTTATATTTATTTATTTTATTTATCACTTTATGTCAGATTACAAATATCCATATTATTTTAAATTACAATTATTTTACTAAGACTATGTTATTTATATAGGGACAGTCTACCCTATTTGCTATCATATTTAGGACACTGTTGGTACTGCCGCGAACCCTTCTAACCATCGATGCTACTCGTTTCCGCATAATAGCACTAAATCCATCGATGTGCGCCTCCGCGAACATAGACGATGCGCTTCAGTATCGCGGCAGCCCCACCAGCATCCTAAATGCGTCATTATACTGAACCCGGAGTGCATCGTAAGATTTTCGGGTATATGTATCCCACAGGCTGCAAGTGTAGAACGATGTGCAGTACGCTCTAAATAGTGTTATTTTAGCCTCAATTGAACAACGAGCAAATCTCCGGGATATCATATTTGCCCTCACCGACAAAGCCCTCCGTTCCCTTTCAATGTCAGAAGTGTCGTACAGATCGGAGGTAACCACATGACCGAGATATTTAAATGCGTTAACTCTTTCCAAGGAGACTCCATTCATTTTAATCGGAGGTACACTGAGTGGATTTTTGGTGCCAACTTTAAACACCATGTATTGGCTCTTCTTGGCATTATACAGCAGCCCATGAGTGCGAGCATACCTCTCGCATATATGAAGGAGTCTCCTCATACCGCAAATTGATGCACTCAGCAGCGCCATGTCATCAGCGTAACTAATGTTATTAACACATATACCGTCTATATAGCATCCGACACGTTCACTGCTGAGTGCGACAATAAGCTCATTAACATATAAGTTAAAAAGTAAGGGGGAAGTCAATCCTCCCTGTCTTACTCCACATTCCATTCTATATGAATCAGATAACTGGCCCGACCACCTTACATTATTGACCTGGCTCCCATACCAATACTGGAAGATCTTAATGATTTCAGGAGGTGTATTTATCTTTATTAACTTCCTCCACAGTATCTCATAGGAAACCAGGTCAAACGCCTTAGATAGATCAAGAAAACATCCATATACCGGTGTTTTTCTACTAGTATAGTACCTAACTGTTTGCTTGAGACTCAAAATTGCACTTTCAGTCGAAAGTTTTGGCCTGAATCCAAATTGATTATCGTGCAACTTAACATGGTGATTCAACTGTATCTCAAGCAACCCGTCAAGCACCTTGGCTATGATGGTGGCCAGAGAAATTGGTCTGTAGTTACTCGGATCCGACACGTCTCCCGTTTTGTTTTTGACCACAGGTACTACTATAGTTCTCATTAAGTCAGGCGGCAAGTAACTATGGCTAATACATAGATTATATAACAGGGCCAATACTCTACATATATGAGCACCCGCATACCGTAGATGCTCAACGCTGAGACCGTCATGACCGGGAGATTTGCCTCGCGACATAGACTTAATCACATTGTCGACATCTTTAGCAGTGAAACGTAGGCTCACCTTTCCTTCCGGTTTTTCAGCATTGAGCATCCCCCGCAACGGCCCCAATGGAGACTGTACATAAAATTGGTCCTTAAAACAATTCGCTACATCCTTTTCCTTACTAATACCATTAATACTCACAGGCAAGCCAGGCCTAGAATTTAAGTTGCCGGTTGACTTCCAAAACCCTGTACTGAAAGCTTGGTGGCAATAATATTCATTCTAATTTGGTTTTCGTTGTTCTGACACCATTTTAAACGGGATTTGAAAGTCTTTCTACTTAAACACATTTCTTCATATACACAACCTGCAGTAGGTCTTCCGTAGAAAAGCCACAACTCGTATTTCAGCCTAGCTTCCCTGTGGGCCTGACTGACATACTTGTTCCAACCAGTTACTGGTTTTCTTTTATTATTATATTGTGATTTACATTTAGTACAAATTGCAGAGTCAGTGAGAGCAGATACAATGTTATTATATAATTTATCAACATCAGATACATGTGCAGATACATTACAAAAATTGTCACAACATAAAATTAATTCAGAAGGAAAGTCAATTAATCTTAATCTATTATTACATTCCATACGATAAAAATCTATCTGTTCGTCACTTCTGATCCTCCATACTGCCTTGTTTTCATTGATTTTACTTTGATTTACTTTAGGTGTTAACACATTGAAATTGCACTCTAGTATAAGTGGGTAATGGTCCGACCAGAAGACATCATGTTTAATATAAACTTTACTAATAGAAGCTAGAGTGGAGTAAGTGACCAGACAGTGATCCAACCATCTTCTAGATCCGTGTGATTCACTAATAAACGTATATGTATTACTATCTAAACCTAGTTTTTCAACATCGATGCAAGTCAATTGTTTTTCTATACAGAAATCACTTATTTCCCTGAAAAACATTTCACCAGGGTGGGCATTAAAATCACCCATTACATACACAGATTCTATCATACTGTCTTCAGTTAAAGCACTCACCGAGCCAAGACAGTTCGTAAAGTCTAATAGATTATCCGGCGCGTTCGTTGGCATGTAAACACTGAGCACTACTATAGACCGGCTATAGGATGAGCATATTTTTTTTACTATCACACCTCGTAATACACCTGGCGCTGTTATCTTACGAAATACACGTCCTACTTAATCCCTAGTTAATCGACGTGACAGACTAATGTTTCAGTAATGTCTTATGATTAATTTGGATTAAAACAATCTAATGGTTGTATGATGTTTACCGCACGATCTTATCATAAGTGATCCACTTCTTACCACCAATGAACAATTTTTTAAAAAATTCTTCGGTTTCATTCAGTTTTAATAGAGAATCGCAAACGAGTATATGGTTCAATAGGTCTCATTCATTGACCTCGTGTGGTACCCAAATATCGAGCATTTTTATACACAGACTTTTCAAAGAGGTAAAAATTTTGTGGTCAATGCCCAGTTCTTTAGCAATGTCGTAACTACTAATATGCTAATCTTGCTCCACTTTTTTACTATTAGAGTCAACTTTGTCCGTAACATGGCAACCAGAGCGAATTGCATCTTTCACATTAAAATTTCCTGATTGAAAACGCTTAAACTATGTGCTATTCTTACTGACAATATACCTATTAAGAAATTTTAAAATGTATCGAATTTCTTCGTTAGGTTCACTAATTTTGTTGGCCATAAAAATAATTGAAAAATGGCGTTTTTTTATAGCATTAGCCGGCAAACGAGTAAGTGGGTCACCTGATGGTAAGTTATCTCCACCGCCCATGTGTACACCCAGAATACCAAAAGAATTATGGGTGCGTTGCCGACTCTAAGGGCAAGGGGAAGGGGTTTGGGCCTCCGGATAAAACAGTTACGGTATACAGTTTTTATTGATTTTTTCATATGCCAACCTTTTTAATAGTACCATAAGCCAGGTACCTACATACAGTTCAACTAAAGAAATAAGATTACAACTTCATACATACAAGGTACGAAAAGACTTTTACCGACCTATTATAATAAAAATGCATTGTATAAAACGCTATACATTTCGGTCGACATCTGCATAATGGAAATAGCGCCCAACTCATAAAATATTATTTGCAGCAAAAAAAAAGAATTTTATTTTAGATAATTTTTGCTTGGTACATTTGTTACGGTGGTTGAACATTTTGGCATTACAGTGGGAGCGATGCGTCTGGACTTTGACATTTTGGGTAATCTCTAGGTCTTTACACCTGTTTCTTCTTTAAGGTCTGTTATGTATTTTAATATTACTAAACGTAATTGAAATTGGGTTGTATGTTAGCGAAGTAAAGTTTTATAAAAAATTGAAGGCTGTAAAGAGGAGTAACGTATTATGTAATTGGAAGGAGAGACTTTGCGTGTTGTATCGTAACTTAATTTTGATTATATCTCAAACTAGTTCTAAAGTTTTGGTTTTGCTCTTTTGTGTAAATGTTGGTGATTCATTACTCATACATCATTCGGTTAGTTTACAAGCATGTGGTAATACTCGTATTCACAGAATTTATTTTATGTATTTTCTTTTTCTATCTACCCTTTTCCCACACGCAGTGGGGTGCACGCAACTAAAATTACATTTCATACATATTCAGAATTATTCTCTATATCCATTATTGTATTACAAATAAATATTATAAGGTCGCGCACAATGTTTAAAGGTATACAATATACATAAAGGTTTTGTAACACAATTACCCTCGGTGCTAATTTACCTTGGATACCAACACGTTGTCACTTTAACACCATTGTTATGTGTTATGACTCGCCCACCTTGGTACTAAAGACTTCTGTGAAAAACTCCATAACACAGAAACTTGCCAGTTTCATTATTTGACCTCTCACGTATCGCTTTCGACCTTATGCGGTAACTTTTTCAACGAATCACAAAAAAGTTTTACATTATCGACTCTTGGGTTTGTCATACGATTTTGGTGGTGTGCATTTGTATGTCATGTTGATGGCTGAGAACAATACCTATTTTGGTAGCGCCAACAGTCGATCGATTGTAGGCAAAGTATTGGTCGCATGCTGCCGACCTCGACTCCCATCGAGATTGTATCATATTTGGTTATGTTCAACGGGACCCACATCTGATGTAGTAACACTATTTCCATTCTGAGCTGTCCATAAACGTTTATCGTTAAAATTGTCACGAGAAATATTTTAATCAATGCGGTATTTTGTAATATCGCGTGATTTCGCTTCGCTGCCTCCGCAATTTACTGTCTCTTCGACGTGTCACCGCTCAACGATTAGCTGAACATATTGAGAGATTAGGAATTAAATTGATTTCTGTTTCACATCATGAAATACGACTATATTGTGAATAACCAATTCATCGGGTGTTATCTTTCACATTTATTACCGTGATATTAGTTCCAAATCTGAGTCCTCGTATATTTTGTGCGCTCATGTAGGAATTATTCATGATCAATAACATATCTGACCGGATTCTTATGAGCTTTATTATAGTCCTTGTTGTATGGGAATAAGGTTTATAATGCGGGTTAATTCGTTTCCTTTCACGGGTCACAACCACATGCCAGACTGCTATCTGAATGAGATGTTTCATAAACATCTACATAATGTTATTACGATTCCCATTGCCTCTTGATCTTGTGTTCTTTTCAAATATAATAATATGATATTTATTCATACGATTATAATTACCTTCGGGGTATATTTATATAAAATATTCTTTTATATCAATCAGTATTTTATCTTGTTTATATTTAATATGTTTCTTCCTAACTTCTTTCTTATGAGGTACTCCTGCCTTGTTTATTCTCAGTACCACCCAATGGTTGCTAGGGAATGCCTTAGGCATTAATTCCCCCTGTACATATTTTGTATACATATTAAGGTTATATAAAATATATTTGTATAACCTCAATGAATGTCTACATAAGCTTTCAAATATTTAACTACTTATTGTACAAAGAAGCCTTGTTAGGACTTGTTTCCTAACTAAGCTTTTACTTCGAATACGGTAACTTCAAAGTTATTATTTGTTTTTGGGTACGTTATTAGGTAACTTGCATGTACTAGTAAATAACATGTTGCTATGTAATATGATTCAGTCTAGACTCTAAATGTTTTAATAGTACTTTGTCTTATAAAAAAAATAGTACATTATCGCAATAGGCAAGTAAGTGGCCGGCTGTGGAGCGAGAGGCCGCGATTCGATTCCCGCAACGAGACAATGTTTGTGTGGTCCACAAATATTTGTTTCGTGTCTGGGTGTTTTCTCCCCAGAGGGGTTGACGTCAGGCAGGCGGCCGGTCGTAAAAACTACAGGCCAAATCTTTCTGTAACATGTTTTTAAAAAGTATGTTGCGACGACTTTTCTGCGAGTGGGGTAAGGGGCAGGTGGAAGGAGAGAGTACATTTTCATCTAACGAAGTCAACATTTTATGTGTCCAGATTATCCGCTTTAAATGCAGACGACCTTTTTGCCTCGCGATGTTGTTCCAAGAATATTTATTAAAATTAATAATATACGGTCATAATATAAGTTTTTAATAAATTGCACGTCTTCGTGTCAACCTGGCGTTATATTTCTCTTGGCGTATCACATAATTACTTTTTGTTTAATAAAGTAAACGTGAGTGTGTCTGGCACAGCGGTGTCTACAAAGCACGACATAAATTATTGTATCCATAGCTGAATTAGTACATACGCACTCACGCCTGTAATCCCCGAAGAGGTAGGCAGAAGTGTAACCAGTACACCCACATTTCGCCGAGCGTATCTCCATCCCATGGTGTGATAGGGGGCGATACTATCGCTATACCGGGCACAATTCCAGATTTCGGGCTGATACTGAGCATTTCGTAATAGAAAATCCCAATATCACTGTTACCCGACCCGGGGATCGAACCCGAGACCTCATCGTCTCAGTCGTAACACATACGCATTACAACTGCGCCACCGAGGCAGTCTGAATTAGTACCTAATTGTTAATAACAAGAATTTGGTATTATCCTTTTAAAATGTCTACGCAATACATGCTAAGGATTTCTAAAATCTTACAAAGCATAAAAATAGTTTTATGAATTCAGAGCTTGTGCCAGAACGTATCAGGAGTACGATCTCGCGGACGGTCCAGAAAACGCTGGCTTGACGAATTAGAGGAAGACATGAGAGCCAACGGTCTTACTAAAGACGACTCTCAAGATCGGGCGAAGTGGAGGCGTCTTAGTGGGAAGGCGGACCCTGGCACTAGCCGGGATGACTTCAGGTTGTAAGAGATAAAGAAGAGAGTCAACTGCCACATCCTTGTATCAGACCATAATTAATTTTCTGAATTGACATTTTCAAAGTATGTATAGTCATGATAGGTTATCAACGCTTCTATGATTCATGGGCGGTGGAGATCTACTAATTAGTTGATTATTAATAACTATCAGGTGACCCACCAGCTCGTTTGCCTGTCTCTGTTCTATTAGAAATCGTAGCATTATGTTACTGGAACTATCTTTTTAATAAAAATAGGTATTCAAATAGATTTTTTAACAGCTGTTCCCGCAAAAGGAAACCAGTGAATAATGGATATCTAGTGGTGGTATATAAGCAGCGATAGCTCAGTGGGGAGTGGTACGGAATGTCGAGACGAGAGTCGCAGGTTCGAAACCAGTTCTAAGAGCACACACATACCACTGATTTTTTTAAGTTATCTCTCTAATTTGTTAATTATCGCTTGCGTTAACGGTGAAGGATAAATCGTGTGGAAACCTGCATACATGAGAAGTTCTTCATAAGACGGTATGTGAAGTCTGCCAACCCGCATTAGGCCAACGAGGTGGACTAAGGCCTGACTGACCCCTGTCATTCAGCAGAGGAGGCCCGTGCCCAGCAGTGGGGCATGTATAATACAAGGCTTTAAAAAAAAGTTTTGGTATGATTACGATCTTTGCTTCATTTGCCTTCATTAATCTCTTCGTAAAAACATTCTATAATATGATATACATTAGAGTCCTTATACAAGTCTTGCGTAGGCAGTAAACATTCGTTTTGCGTTTCCAATCAATTGCTAAACAATCATCTTCAATACGTCTGAGATCATTAGAACATAATATTAAATTATTTGAATCATTATTATTTATAGTGATGATGTGTGTTTAAACTATAAAAAATTGGTATCATCCGTCACTGTTCCGATGATGGTAAATTGGTAATAATTCTTTAAACACGAATACGATTATTTCGGACCACGCACTGTCTTATTTGTGTATGATTCTATTTTTGGTTCTTCTGATTATGTGTTAAGTTGTGTATTTTTGTAAATATTTGTAGTTTCTATAAATTGTAACACTCTGTTTATAAATGTGGTTGAATAATAATCGTTTTTCCACTAACATAATAAAAGTATTTTAGTAGTTTCTACTTTTAATGATGAAATAAATTGATGGATGTTTTCGAAACTGGTACTCTGATCAGTCCAAAAACATTCATCGATTGATACATTGTTTACTGGTATCCGTTTAAGAGTTTCTCCATTTTCCCTCGACTCGTACCCCGTCATCAGAACTTAGGCAGTTTTGAATGTGATCGCTATCAAGATAAAATTCGCCTGCATGCTTGTCTGCAACTTTTTAAATGGGTTAAAAATAAATAGAGATCTAAAGATTTTATTTGACACGAATACCTGAAGTGTAAAAAAACAATATTACGACAAATTTAATATTTATTTTGTAAGCAATCGTTTGTGATGTAACTTGTGTTTTTAAACAAAAACGTCTATAGGCGTCAAGATAATGCGATTGTATTGAAAAGTTATGTGTGAGAGACAAGTCGGTCGCGCGTAGGAGTACGCCATATCGAAACCTGGCGTGAATAATTGAATGTCTTCAGGAGTGTGGTTACGACTGACGTGCTGTGTTCATAGTGTTATAAATTAACGGTGTAATTTACGCGAAGTTTTCTTCCCCGTACGGCATCCTTATTGAATCAACTTGGGAATCTTCAAGAATAGAGCCTACTCTTTCCTCAAAGGCCGACAACGCACCGATAATTCCTCTGCTATTGTTGGTGTCCATGGGCGGCGGTGATCACTCACCATTAGGTGACCCGATAGCTCCGTTGCCCCCTCTATCATAAAAAAAATAATAGTTTGCACATCGACTTTACCATAAATGAAATATAAGTCGCGTCGCGTCGGGTGATTCATTCCCATGAGGCCCGTCTCATAATCAGCCTGGAAATTTTGTTCAATGTAGTAAGTACACTCTCGGTTCGCCGAGCTAATTTCCGTCCCATTTTATGATAGGTGGCAATTCTGTCGCCATATTGGGCACGTATTGTACCGATTTGTGATTTTACAAATAGAAAATAAAAACCGATAAAACGACTTAAAAAGTTATAAATTACCAATTTTAAGTCGATGCTATTGCAATTTATGGTCAATTATTGGTAGAAAGCACCGACTTAACATAATTTATTTTTTGCTTTGTAAGTTTTTATTTTTACATTTTTTTGTGAAAATTATTCGGTTAATAGCTATGCAGGTTTACATTACACACAAAAAATACGCGTCGAATTGAGAACCTCCTCCGTTGTCTGACGTAGGATCTCAACCCAGAACCTCGCCGGTTTCTGGGTTTATTAAGTACACCATAAGACCAATAACGCGATGATTTATTTCATGGGAAAAATGTTTTGATCGCCCATTCACCTGCTCGATAGAGAAGGTTCGCCGGACCTTACTAGCTAATACCATGGTGTTTGCGAATTAACTTTGAGACTCCGAGATCTCAGCAACTAAAAGTTAATGGGGTATCAGTATACTTACACCAAGTTGTACATTTCGGCGATCTCTGTAGTTATTTTTCAATAGAACTGCCATCACTTTTTTTGTCACGTCGTTGTTTATTGTCCAAAGTTAAACTATTCATCTATTTTAGTCTCAAGGGTTCACTTTCTATGTATTACGTTCAACAGAAAAGGACTAGGTTCATAAACTTTTCAAGATATAACTCAGTGATAAATTTAAATAAGATAGTGTAATGGCTTAAAAAACCTTTTCGGGAGATGAAAGTGTCCCTAAAGTGACAACCTGAGCTAATAAATATTTCTTATTGTTGTTTGTATCTTTTTTATTTCACCTGTACTAATTTTGCTAACAATGGACAAGGATAGCTAGACCAAAGCAGTGACAGAATAGTAATGTCTACAACATGAATGGACCGGCTCGTCCGGTTCGCTACCATTGTGTCACAGAAATCAACGTAAAGTAGCAGCATACCAAGAGTCATGGACGCGTTGCCGATCTTAAAGTAAAGGCATGATCAAGGTATTGGGAAGGGGAAGGGGATTTGGGCCTCCGGATATCTCACTCACCGTACGTCACATCGATTTTCTGTGAGATATAGTAGACACTAGTTTGGAGTCACCTACTCTAGTATTAAATATGGTAGGTACCTAATTACTTATAACATATTCTCTCACATTATTACACTTTATATTGTTAGTTGTTATATCCCTGCGTCATCCTAGTTTCTTTGGTAGAGAATGGCGCAGGAAAGATTCCTTCCTTTGTACAAAATGTTCTAAGTTAAATATATAATACTAGCCATGTATTATTTATTTTCCCCATGCGCTTAGTTAGGCTTGCCTTGCCTTGCCTTGCTAGGCTTGGGCCTCTTCTAAAAGGAGGGGTACCCTTTGGCTACCATGTTGGCTTAATACGAGTAGGTAGACTTAATATACCTTCGAAATTTTTATGGAGTGATAAATAGATTCATTAATTATCGCTTCTTTAACGATGAACACAACATCTGAAAACCTTAATACCTGAGAGTTCTCCATAAATTGAGAATAACTAAATGCTAAAATCAGTTTCACAAATGTGAACACACCTCAAGATGTCGTGCCTAAACCGATCGAAGTGAAAGAAGGCTGCGCCCGCGCCGCGCACGCCAACCGAGCCAGTTGCGAATGCACCAAGCGCCGATATACGCGCCTGTGCTATCACGGTACCACGGACGATCTGTTGTTAAAAAAAACCGCTTATGCTCCAATTAGTGTAATGAGGTTCCCGCACGGAACGTAAGATGTATCCCAGGAAGTGATTGTGAAATAATTCTAATTGTTTTTGTTATTGTTGGTGTTTGAAGGTTTTTTTTGGTTGATTTAGTTGACGCCAAAGTTAGATAAATATTTTTCGACGATTGCTATTACTTATTTGTTTAGCCAATATTTGTTAGATATTTTTCGACGATTGTTGATAATTATTAATTTTTTGTGTAGGCATTTCTAACTCTTCTTTCTTAATAGAAACTTTCATACTTTGTGTGTTATCTTACCCGTCTTCTGCACTTTGCTCAATATTTGTATTCTCACTCGACTGTATAAAAATCTCATAAAATCTTTAATGTGTTTGTTTTGATTAAGCTTTATTACATACCGAATTTCATTTGCACCGTTTTAATATACAAGTTTTCTCTCGTAATGACCGAGTGTAACCTTAACATAATATTCATTTATAAATAAGTAAATACACACATCGCCTCCGTGGTGCAGTTGGCAAGTAGCCGGCTGCAAAGCGAGAGGCCGCAGGTTCGATTCCTGCACCGAGATAAAATATTTATGTGATCCACAATTGTTTCGGGTCTGGGTGGTCAGCCGGCCGGTTATAATAACTACAAGCCAAATCTCTTTGTAATATGTGTTAAAAATAATGTTGCGCCGACCCAACTGCGAGTAGGATAAAGACTGGTCGAAGAATAAGAAGAAATAAGTAATTACACCTCCATTTCGTAATCTGATTATTAAGAATATTACTTCCATCACTATAGTAAATTCAGTGCAGCTTTTAACAACAAGGCGTCCCACAACAGTTTAGCAACTCTCGCCAATCATATTCGTAATACGAGCCTATTATATAAATGGATATGCACCAGCTACTTTCGAAACGGGACTTCCAAATGCAATACTCTTAAGGTGCATATGGTTGCACTAATCCCGGAGGTACTAAGACGTTAAACATGCCCATATTGGTTGTATAGTACTAGTGATCATAATACGATGGCAAAGCTATTATATCTCTGCATACGATATTAATGGACAATTGTTGGTAGATAGCATCCACTGGGTTATGTTTATTTTACCTTTTTTTTTGGTAGGTTTTATTTTTATTAAAAAGTGTTTACTATTTTTAGTGAAAGTCATCAAAATCGGTGATTAAATGACGATAGTCTTTTGTCGCCGATTTCACCTCCTTGTGTGTGGAGGACATTCCACCCCTAAGGAAGTGAACTATGAAGATAGGAAGAAGACATTCTTGAAATTTAAATGGGACCAACTTTGAGCTATAACCCTTTCGAATGAAAAAAAACAATGATTCAAATCGGACCACTCTGTGAAAAGATATGTGTGATTAATGGTTGTACATACAAAAAATAAAAGATCCGCGTCGAATTGCGAAATTCCTCTGTTATTTACGTCGGTTAAAAATGAAAATTATACGACCTAATACGTCATAATAGCGATCAAGTTCAGTGAAGTTCTTTTGTCGAACAAAGAGACAATAAACGTTCCTGATAAATGTGATCTTACGTATTTTCCTCGGGCGCTCAGTTTATGAATTGAAATACGTTTAAATAAGGTTCATTCATTACATAGGTACATAGTAATTCACTCGTTTGTTATTCTTCCTGCATATAATGTGTTCGTTATCTAAATTATAACCGTGACTGCAAAGAAAACTTTCCTTGAACTTGTGTTTTTTCCGGTTCAACGTTAATGCACGTTTTGAGGTACACGACCGATACAGGGAGAACGCGACGCATGACGTCAGTCACTTTGTATGAAATTGTATGGAAATCGTCGCGCGTCGTGACTTAGCTATTTAAAAATGTACCTGTACGATTTCATACAAAGCGGTATGTTAAGGTTCATATAATACATATTGTCTTTACCGTTGACATTGTATGCCAAAAGTTAATTATATTATACATATTGATTTATCTCATCATTACGTAGTGACCTATATCGTACATTTTTTACGAAAATTTGGGCGTAAATAACATAAGGAGTATGAAATCACCAAAACTAAATTCGTACATGCATAAGTACAATTATTCAAGAACTGAAATAATTTCTGGCCAATAACGAGGTGGTCTGGATTAGTAAACAGCAGTGTTTAAGCACTGTTGTGTTTCGGTTTGAAAAAAATTGAAGCCAGTGAAATGACGGGGCATTATGTGACTTAACTTATGTTTCGGGGTGATGGAACTCAATCCAGAAATAATAAATAATAAACAACAGTCACACACATAGTCCTGTCCCCATAGTCTTACTGTGGGGTAAGAAAAGAGACTTGTGTCGTGGGTATCAGGAACTACGAGAGACTTTCGATCTCACAACACCCAGACTCGAAACAAATATTTGTGGATCACACAAACATTTGTCTCGGTGCGGGAATCCAACCCGCGGTCTCCCGTTTCACAGCCTCCTCGCCCGCTGCGCCATGGAGGCTGTACAAAGGCACTAGACTGCGTTCGTCACCCTTTTTCACCCATCGCAGTCTCCTGTCTCGGTCGCGTTCATGAAAACGTACCTTTAAGTTATAATCGTAGCATTGAGTGATATATATATCTGAATAAGGACAGTCGGAAGTTGTATTATCAGCGACCTTCTGTGTGCGAACTGCGAACGTGCCTTCGGATCAGTTGAATGAGGATTGACGGTGTTAGGTTTTAACCAGATGTGTGTGGTCGAATCTTGATTATATCCTGTCATCGTATAGAAGAATCCTACTTCCTACTTCTTATTTCACTTAACCTTATCCCACTCGCAGTGGGGTCGGTGCATCATGCGTTTAACACGTTATAGAATAATTTGGCTTTTAGTTCTTACTGCCGGCCGGCCGCTTAACTGATGTCAACCCTTCTGGGGAGGAAACACCCAGGCCCGAATATCTTTACTTGTTGTGTACTTAATTGTGTAAGACACAGTCTACAAGGGTCATGCAAATGTTATAAGTGCTGGCAGTACTAAATATTAACACAACGGTTATGACGTCACACTATTATTGTTTAACGTTATAATGTCTGTTAATCCATAAGATACTCTGACTTATTTAATTATTCAATTATAAATAATATACACGTTATTTAGAACGATCTAACGTGTTCAATAATAAATACAATTACTAATGTGAACTATTTGTGAAAAGGTATAAATAAGGTAGAATAATTATTGTCGGCAGTCAGTTGGTTGCTAAACGGAATATAAAGGGTTACTCTGCCCAAATAAATGGAGAAGGTCGTGTACATTGTGTTTCAATTGTTCTACTTCGTTACACAAGAGAAGCAAGAGATTCAGGCAAAACATAGTATTAAAAAAAACGTCGGAAATAAACTGCACATAATAAAAACTTGCTTAAGTAAAGACCCTAATTTTAGGATTCGCAGTCGTAGAAATAAATCAATATTAGATGATCACTCAAAAATATATTATATTGAGACGGCTATACTTAAGATATCAGGTCCAGTGTGGACATTGCTGCACCGCATGAAATACAATTTAATTGAGGTGGCAACATCTTGGGTAGAAAAAGTAATTCATTGCGGATATGGTGTTGAAGCATTGGGATAATCAGAGATTCGATTAATCAAGGGTTTGGTGTAATGACAAAAAATCTTCGATTTGTTTGTGCGTTTTAACCGACTTCAAAAAGAAGGAGGTTCTCACTTCGTTTGTATAAAAGGCTTTTAATGTATGTTCACGAATAACTCCGCCAAATGTGTATTGATTTTGATGATACTTGCCTATCTATATCGAATGATTAGTGTCCAAACCTAGTGTCAGTTTAAAGTCATCCAAAGGCTTCTGACTTGGCTTAAAGATTCAGTTTACAACAGCTGGGACACCCAACAGTCACAGACATAGTCCTGACCCCACACTAGGTAAACCTGTATCGTGGGTATCAGGAACTACGAGGGACTTGCGTTCCCACAACACCCAGACCCGAGATCAATAAACTATATTAGTTTTTTTCTCGGGATAGATCGCACAAATGAGCCAATCACAGTACAGTGTGAAGGTCATGCATTCAAGTGACTTAGTTTGATTGGTTAATTTCCGGCATCTATCCGGATAGTCAAACTAAGATCTATTATTGAAAATGTCCGTAAGCGGTCACCCATCCACAGACTGACCGCGCCAAGGGTTGCTTAACACATGAATCGGTTATCAGTTAATGAGTGTAACTGGATATGAGCGCCTCATTCTTGTTGATCTGGTGACGGAGTGCGAGGAAAAATGGGACACTCAACGGTGCATACCTACGCACTGCGTTTCGTGGTTTTAAAATTGTTATTTTGTGTAATGAGTTTTATAAACAACTGAAGTATTTGGAAATTAACAATTTTACCTATTAATTTCCAACTATTTCAGATATTCATGTATTTGAAACGCGTAGAAAATAAATAAAGAGTTAACGTATTTTTTTTTGTTCTAATGGCTTTGTGCTGTTAGCATATATTGCTTTTACAGCTTCACCTGTCAATAAAGCCGGCGCTTATGCCAGAAATATGTATAGTGTATTTAGTAGCGATTAAGCACAGAGGCGTCTTTTAGAAGGCTCAGACCTCCTCAGTATGAGCAATCGCTGGGGAGTAGAGTTTAGGACCGCCTCTGCACATCATTGAGCTCTTTGGACTCGCAGGCGTGTCCTATGTCGGGGTCGCGTATTATTATTGCGATTCGGATTGGGCAAGGAAAGTGCTGCTTCGTAATTAATTCGTAGCGACTGTGATAGAGTCGTTGGGATCTGCCAAAACATGTTTGGGACTCCGACGGAGTTAACGTTTTCTTTAACGTTATTCGTTCATCACTGAGCTTAGGTATGAAAGTTTTAATTCTACGTCTTGTAATAAAATAAAATCAGTCAGTCAGTTTTTCAACCGACGAAACATATAGAGGAGGTTCTCAATTCGACGCATTTTTTAACTTTTTTTTTGTGTCGGTTTTATTTTTGTTAAAACAGATTTTATTATAATTGAATTTGTTAAAAGACCTTGTAACTTTAACATGTATACATTAATAGAATTTTATATATTCTGTTACAATTTACATACATATGTAACGGGAGAGTATTCGAAGAGAAGTTATATTGTTGTATTAAATTAAATTGAAGTTCTAGACTCTAGAGATGTTTTTACGTGAAAAGTTCCAGGTTTTTTTCGATTAATATAATCAAACACTTACAGGAGCGAGTGAGTCTCTAGGGTAATGTTTCATCTTTTTCGACAGTAATTGAAATTATTTACGAGGCCAGTTTGGTACGTGTTCTAAACAATAAGTAACGTGTTGAAAATCTAGGTGGTAAGCAGGCCGTTCAAATGAGGCCGCGGAGCAGTTGGTATCAAACATTCAAAGGAGTCCAGGGATCAATTTCTACGATTATAGTAGTAGTAAGTAAAACCACAGACGATTGCTTGTGTCGCTTATGGATTTATAAAAGCGAATTGCCTTTCGCAAGCTGTCAAGCATTTTATTTTTGTAGTGGACTCAATCAGTCACAGATAATAGAACGGAGTGCAAGCAATATTTGTAATGAAATTGAAAGTACTTGCAGTTCAAACAAAGCGCCGAGTGGCGTTGAGTCATCACAGGTCTAATTTTCAAGGATTATTATGAATCGATAACGTTCGATCGATTTCATTAAATGATTTGCAATGCCTCTTTTATTGTTTCCAATATTGAGAAATGAAAGTGGACAGTACGGTAATCCTTTGAACTGTTTCTTTGAAATGGAATTGGATATGATATAAATCGATTATTTTAATTTTTTGGATTACATATTACAGAAAGATTTGTCTTGTAGTTTTTACGACCGGCCGCCTGTCTGACGTCAACCGCCTTGGGGAGAATTTCGCTCGTGGAATGGTAGTTGATATTTTATTAACCCAACTGGATAGCAAGCATCGTACATATGTAGAATAACTCGCCGTAGTATTTCCTTCAGGCGAGTCACGTTTCGGAGTCAACCATTCTATATCTAGTAACTTCAGGCCGGCATAATTCTGCCGACCGCCGAAATGCGTAGTGACTTGTCGTTTGAAATTTATTTAGAATGCAATGTACTTAACATAAGGTCCAGTGTGGTCACTCTCTTGAAGCCGACGATATTTGATATCCTACCAAAACTTTTCTTTCTTTCTGCCTGGAGTTATTCCGGCCTAATGACAGGGTTCCCATCAGGATTTGACGGTGGATTTGATATTATGTGTGGCGACCAGTCGTCTGACCCCCACAACCTATAACAGGAACTAACTTTCGTCATTGCCTCGTCTGTTAATCAGCAGAGTGTACCACGTGCAGGTGAGGTTGGCTTTGGGCCTAAGATGTTTGTGACCCTTTACACTCCTGCTATTCTCTAAAATCAGAAATATCTATACAACAAGTTATCTCCTTTTTAATAATTTTCAACGATTTCATTAATAAAATATAGTTAATACAATAAGGTTCTAAAACAATGTCCCGTTTTACGAGATTTCCTAACTTTATAGATGAAATTTCCAACTTTGTAGACGATATATCGCTTAAATTTTATTATACTTGTTATTGTTTCAAAAACGCCTTTAAAAGACCCTTTTGTTCTTAATTCGCATAATTGCGGGTGTTATACATTTCTTCATGACTAAATTAAGGTATTAATTAAATACTGTGGTAAATTCGTAATTTTTTTTGCATTTTGCCTTGAAATAATTTCTCACGCCAGGTGTGACGTGTGTGTGTGCGGGTGTAACCAGTAGACCCGCATTTCGCTGTATTGCGCGCCGGCGATTCGACAAACGAAAAGTGTGCAAATGATCTTTCAGTACTTATTAAAAGCTTCTAATGGATAATGGACAAATCCTGAATTTGAACATATTCATGGACTGCCTCGGTGTCGCAGTTGTAATGCGTACGCGTTAGGACTGAGGCTGACGCTGAGGTTTCGCATTCGATCCCGGGTCGGGTAAAAGTGATATTGAGTTCTATTACCAAATGCTAATTAGTCTGGAATAAGGCCCGGTGTGGTAATAGGCTCGCCGCCTAATCATGGGACGGAGATAAGCTTGGCGAAATGTGTGTGTACTAGTTATATCTCTGCCTATCCCTTCGGAGACTAGAGGCGTGAGCGCGTATGTATGTATTTTGAATTTTTATATCAAGTATTTTTGTATTGCTGCTGTGATTTCGCACCAATAATAATTTATCTCAATCAGAGTTTATTTGTTCAGCGATTATTTGTTAATGGGCCGAGGCTAAGTTTTATTGCCTTTTAAATCTAGGCACATTTATGTTCATTATGTTTTTATAAATCTGCGTATCTATTTAAAATATAGATCTGAAATTTGCTATTAAGTACAATATTTATAATTTAATGAGAGTAAATGAGGCCAAAGAGGTATGCAAGGATCGTAGCAAGTAGAAATCCGTTGTCTCTGCCTACCCCTATGGGAAACAGGCGTGAGTCTATGTAAGTATTTATGTATTTATAATGAAGTTACTGGGGTTTATAGTTTGCTATGAATATAACAGTAGTAGTAGAATTGTTGAGTAAGTAAATCGTTCCAGAACTTATACAATATGTAACAAAAACCCTGTTGGGCGTTTTAACCGCGATATCAGAATCGATATTCAAACGTAATAAATATAAGACTATAAAAATAATCATATATATTTATATGTTAATTATTTTACTGTTTGCAAACCGTATTTCAATTGATTACCTCTGCAAGAGCGATGTCTCGGAGCCAGAACGAAATGGCAAGCAAAAACGCGCCGCGCCGCGTGTGCTCCCGGTTTCGGCAATACGTAACATCACTCAGCTGTTCATCAGTTTCCAGATGAAAATAACATTTTTTAATTATGTTCATTTTTTTAAGCTACCTGTGTAAGGATAATATCTCGCTTCTGTTTATTATTTTTATAATTGTAACTATTTTTATTAAGCTGTCTATATGACTATCTTCACGACCTAGAAAGGGCCACAGAGTTTTTGTTACATACTGTATAGACTTTTGTTTTACAAGTACTATTTGGAATCTGTTAGAAAAAATGCTGTAACTTATTTCAAAAGGTCACAAGTGAAAAAGTATGTAAAAAAATCTTTACCTTCAGTTATACAAACATACTTCGAAAAAGTTTTTTCGTTGTGAAATTAACTGATTGTTGTAAGTAAGAGCGATGGGAAGGCGCAGTCCTCATCAATCAGTTGGATAAAACTAATACCGAGCAAATCTCATAAATTACTTTTACTAAATTGAAAGCCCTTTTCTTTTGCTTTGCTTGTATTATATTTAAGCTAAATAGAGATTTGCTATTTAGTGCTTTAAAAAATATAGGTTCGTATCGAATTGAAAACATTGTGGGGTAAGTGGGCCATCAACATTTTCGGCCCAAAGCGAACCTCACTTGCACGCGGTACACTCAGCTGATAAACGAACGCGGCAATGGCGAAACTAGGTTCCCGTTGCGGCCTAAACCCCGAGCAGAGGCTAATATGACAATCAATAAAAAAAACCGTCTATATTCAGGCGTATAGATTGGCGTAGAACAACTAATTATAAACAAGACCATAGCTTACGAGATTAGATACGATGTAACGAAATCTTCGCATAGTTTAGTCGCATGCCGATCTGTGGCTTAAATCGTTGCGTAGGAAACCCGGTTAGGTTACCTATGTAGATTAGACATTCTATCTGGCGCAGCAAGGCTGTCTTGTGTCGCTGCAACTATGTACATTTAGTTTAAAGCTAGCAAAATAGACTAGTCCATGTTCAGTTATTTTAACTGTTCTCATAAATTCTGTCTTGTTTCAAGCTAGATATTTTGTTTATAATTTATTTACAAATTCACTTACGTCTTAGTGCAACTCGCTTTTTGACTGGAATTAGTATTTGATTATCTGATTTGATATCGGTACAAATTGTTACGGTTTTTGATTTAAAATTATTTTTTGTTGGAACGATAATTATTTCGAAACTCGAACTGCTGAGATATTTTGCATTCGAATATAATTTGTGGAACTCGTTGCCTATTATTGTTACGAAACAACTTGTTGGATAACAACATAACTGTGCTTGACATAATATTCAGATAAAAATACCCGAGACTGTAATTTTTGAAACTGAATTATTTTTGTTTTGTTGATTTGGACCAGTAAAATACTTCTTCGGTGTGGAATGCTTTTGTCTATATTTTGTGAAAAATTATAAATTTCGCGGACTTTAACATACAAAGTATGAAAATTGCAATCACCTTATCGACATAATATTTTATAATCATCATCATTAGCATTCACATCTATTTTAGATAATTATAGCAACAAACATAGAATAAAGTTTGGTTTTTTATCGATAAAATTTCAGTTTAATTATTTGACTAAAAACACCAATTCCCAATTGCTTTATTTTATTTATATTGATTGCTTTTTTGTTCTTTAAATCTATCTATTTATGTTTTATTTTACAACTGTTACTGAATGAATCTTCAAAATTGGCGCATAAATGCCGAAGTTTTAGTCTTTCATTCTCGATTTTATCCTCTTCGATGTGGTTGGTTTTTCTCCGTCGGTTAATAACCCCGTGATATATACTTTATTCCGACTAAACCTGCAGGTACTATTCATATTAAAGTAGTCGCAAACTCCTAATGGTTCTAACAAAAAGTTTCGTCTGTTTATGTAAATGTGTCAACGCTCCGTGAAACACAGTTGTTAAACACACTCTGCCTCGCTTGAAATACCTTAATATGGCGTACTAAACAGGCATTTCTTGAAAGCTGAGGGTCTATTTAATCCGGGATTGTTAAAAGTATGGTACAAACTTAGGGCAATTAGTGTATTTAGTCGTCTTTAATCTGATTAGGCTAAAGATTTTTTTTAATAACGGAGGCCGGCTAGCGATCCACTGGGTCACCTGATGTTAAATGATCTCCACCGCCCATAAACACCACAATACAAGAAGAATCATGGGTGGGGTTAGAAAAGTCAGAAGTGCATGCTCGTGGATCTGGTATTAAATCTGCGACTTTCATCTTAACAGTCTGACCACTCACCTCTGAGCTATCGCGGTTTACGCTATTCTATAACCAATCGAAATTAAGCATTTGTGAATAGGTATAATATTTGCTCAACATTTTACATGTATGTAATATTTCCCTCTTTCGTTTATGTAGTACGTTTTTTTCCGCATTCGCTTCTAATTTCTGTTTTTTTTTATTTCAGCGAGTGTTTATTTTCCAGTTCGTTTTATTCACAATTGGGCTTGAGATTTTTAAATTACATTCCTTTTATAGGTCATGCAGTTTTGACTAGCGTTTTGTTTATGTGAATTTCGTTTCGCTATATCATATACTAGATATTGAATAAACTGCTTCGAAGCATTAGTAAAAGATTTTCTAGCAGTGTTAATGTTCAGTGGTCGATAAGTACTCTCGGTTTTATGTGACGTCATAAAATTCATGAGTTGATCGCCCACAATGAGGGTGTACTTCAAGGATTATAAAGTTAAAGTGGTGAGTTTCTTTAATATCCTTTTATTTATAAAATAAAATGTCTGTTAAGAGAAATGTTTACTTTTATTAGGTACTTGGTTTATATTCCAGACAATGCCAGACCTCCCTGTATTTTGTTTATTTTATAACTAGCTGTGCTTCGCGGTTAACATGGCGTAGGCGGTACGGGTTACTGCTCTGCTCCCGTGGGTCGTAGCGTGATGCTACATAGCTATGAAGTATGAACCATCGTCTTTATAAAACAAATATATTGTAAGAATATTAATTTAATCGGTTAAGTCGTTTAGAAGTTCGCGATCATACAGTCGCATCTACATATAAATATATTTAGTTTTATGAAACATACCATAATTTTGGTAATAGGTTGTCTGTGTAATCCACCATTAAATTTATTACGATATTTATATTCAATTACCTACTCCGAACGTAAATAACGTATAATTTAATTATAAGCTTTCGAACTTTATGATTGAAATGTGCTTTTAATGTGCCTCTTGTTGATATAATTCAGTTTAAATACCTATTTAACCTAATTCCACGAATAATTTATTTAATTTACACTGAATGAAATTATATTTGCGTTCAAATATTTAACTGGACATTTTCACTATATCAAATTTAATAATATTGTTATAACAAAGGTTAGCAAACTAGCTAGCTAGCTAGTGGGTCGGCTGATGGTAAGTGAACTCCACCGCCCATGAATACACATGTCAGAAGAATCATGGAAGCGTTGTCGTCTGTAAAGGACAGAATAAAGATTGGGAAGAGGAATAGGGACTTGGGTCTCCGGAAATCTCACTCACCGTACGAAACGCAACAGCAATCTGCCACTTCGTGTCGGTTTTCTGTGAGACAGTGGACCTACCCCGGTCAAACCGGGGTATTCATGATGTAAATTATATTAGTACATATTTTTATACAAAGTCAAGAACATTTAATTTTATAGAATGTGGTCGATATTAGTCTATTAGAAATAACTTAATATCAGTCAGGTTTGAACAAAACTGACGTAGGCATATTTCATAAAATCCTATCAGGGGTGGTACCGGCTAATTCGCCGAACTTCGGATTTATGCAATTCTATGTTCGATTAGAGAACCAATGATTCTGTAGTACCGCCGAATGACCGTTTAATGGCCAAAACTATGAACATGGATTTATGACGTCACACGAACTTCATTAAAATCTATTGATTTGAATTAATTAATGCCGTCCGCGAGCGATTAATCTGAATGGACTTAAACGCCGGCAGAGTTGATGAAGTTCGGCGAATTAGGCGGTACCGGCCCTGAACCAAATGGTCATAATTCGAAAATTTTGTTCGAACTTATGTGCCAATTATGATTTGTATAAGATAAGGGTACGATTGGCATACGCCAAGCGTAAAAGTCCCTTTAAAAACGCACTCACGCCTGTAATCCCCGAAAGGGTAGGCAGAGGTGTAACCAGTACACCCACATTTCGCTGAGCGTTCGAGCCATACCGGGCACAAATTCCAGACTCCGGGCTGATACTGAGCATTTCGTAATAGAAAAACCCAATACCCGACTGCCTCGGTGGCGCAGTTGTAATGCGTACGCGTTACGATTACGCTAAGGCTGAGGCTGGATCGAACCCGAGACCTCAGCGTTAGCCTCAATCGTAACGCGTACGCATTGCAACTGCGCCACCGATGCAGTCATGAGATGTTTTATGCAAGTTATAATAATCTCATTGCAGTGCTGCGATAATTAGTATTGAATTTCTTTTATAATTTGTGCAAAGAAATATTCATAGGCTAAGCAAAAGTTATTATAACATAGACAAATGTAATTTCTCGGACGTCCCGACGCGACGCGACGCGAATGGCTTGCTTGTTTTGTCTAGCACTAAGTAATTAGAATTATCTCTTGGATAATTATTCCTATAAGAGTTAGTTTCATCTCAACTTTTGTATTTCATTTCTATTATAAAGTTCAGTGGCTTCTGCAGAATGTTGGTGGGTAAAATGCCGAGGGCATTAATTAAATGTTGGGTCCTAATGCAGTTATTTGTTACAACAAGCATTTTCAATGTATTTTTGCGACATGTACTCGTATGTTATGCATGTCGCAGACTGCCTCGGTGGCGTAGTTGTAATGCCTACGCGTTACGGCTGCGCTGTGCTGAGGTCTCGGGTTCTACCCCGGGTCAGGTAAAAGTGATATTGGGTTTTTCTATCACGAAATGCTTAGTATCAGCCCGGATTCTGGAATTCTGCCCGGCATGACGATAGGCTCGCTCCTATCACATCATAGGACGGAAACAAGTTTGGCGAAATGTGAGTGTACTATAGTAACACCTCTGCCTACCGCTTTGGGGATCACAGGCGTGAGTGCGTGTGTATGTGTGTGAATAAGTTATGTTGCCATCTAAACTTAAAACTACATTGTGATTCAAGCGATCAATAATATTTGATGATCGCTGAACAGGGACTCAGTGTTAGACATAAACCAAGTTCCGTGATGCGCGAATTTATAATCTTTACCTGATTTCCCTCGTGGTTTACCATGACGTCTATATCTCCATTAAACACGGTTGCTATTATGAACGTACGAAACTTGGTTCCCGTTGCGGGTTATGGGGGTCAGACGGCGGGTCGCCCAATATTATACCAAATACCGGCAAATCTATGGTATGAGAAGGCAGACCTTGGCATTAACGTCAGGTAGAATTAAATGTGCCCGATATGGCGATAGGCTCGCCTCCTATCACTTCATGGGACGGAATTAAGCTCGGCGAAATGTTGGTGTACTGATTACACCTCTACCTACCCCTTCGGGGATTACAGGCGTATAATTATGGGCGCGTTGCCGACCTTAAAGGAAAGGGATTGGGGCCTCCGAATATCTCATTCACCGTACGAAACGCCGCAGCAAGCTGCTACTTTACGTCGGTTTTCTGTGAGACAGTGGTCACGACCCGGACGAGCCGGCCCATTCATGCTGTAGACAAAAGTGTCTACAGCGTGGCTCTACCACTCAAATACTAGTACTGCTACTAGTATCTTTACCTACCCCTTCCGGTACACATACGTGAGCTTATGATGTGTGTTATGAATAAAAAATTGCATTCGATACATTATTTATTATTTTGTTACAGCGCACAACGGCACCAGAATGCACTCCGCCGTGTCGCCGCGCTCAACCCTCTCCTCGTTCTACGATACCTAAACGATCTCCAGCGCAGTCCGTATCTACACCCACAGATGACTCTGCTGGTAAGTGTGACCATACTCTTGATAACGAGGGGCCTAATTGACCCATACATAACATAAGAATAATAGATAATACGATTATAATTCTTATAATCATAACCAGATTGTAAAGGCCTCATTGATCCTTACCGATATGACGCCATCTAAAATCCTTTTTCTACAACTTTATTGATATTTAATACAAGATTTTTTTTTTATTTTACTTTACATTGAAATGACGTTCATGATCTCGAAAATATGCTATTAGTGACTTTTTAAGTCGAACAAAGAGCTTAGCTTCTTAAAAAGTCGTATTGATATTATACAAATTCAATCGTTACATTTTACATTTATTAACGGTCGTAATTTAAAAGCTGCATTGAAAAAATATACTGTATAATTTATATTAAAACTGAGTAATTTTTTTAAGATGTGAGATATTTCTTTGCATATTTTATTTTTAATATTTTAATAACAGTATATTATAACACTAGCTGTCTCTCGCAGTTTCACCGCAGGCATGTTACTGTCCTGCTCCCATTGGTCATAGCGTAATATAGGTACAAATAAACTTTCCGGAATGAATTCTCTAATTGATAGTGAAAATGACGCACAGTACGAACCCGAGACTTCAGCACAGCAGCCGTACCGCGTACGCATTACAACTGCGCCACCGAGGCAGTCTATTATATTATTATCGGAATGATATTTTGAACAATTTTTTTAATTAAGAGAATTGGCCTTCTGGTAGAGTTTGAACGATCAATCAAATTCTGATGTATTTTTTAAAGGCACTCCTATGCGTATAACTGACGTCACTATTTACAGTAATGGGAATGGTAAAAAATCAAGGAAAATCAAATCGTATTTTGTATCAATTGATACACCGATATTTATTAGATATGATGATCGATGTTTATACACCAAGGAATAACAGGAAATGGTTAGTACCATAACAAAGTTGAACAACTCATTTCATAATATTTATAGGAAAAAATACTATTAAAACTAATATTATTATTGCTTTGAGTTAGTGAACGATTACAAAAGAATTTATATTACAAAAAGTTGTAAACAAAAATACTATCCTCTTGAAATCATTGGATATTCGGACTGTAGTCTTATGTTGTTTTTTCATGTTATAACCAACGAATGCTATATTTTTCACCACGTGTAGTGATCGCTGTCCACACGATTGCACTTGTTTTTGACTAATGAAAAGACTAATAGAGTAGGTACTTACCTACCCTATTAATAAGTTGGTTTATTTAACGCAGCCTTTCCTAACCTTTTTCAAGGGCGGACCCTTAGCCGCCACCTTATCGTAAACCGCGGACCACTAAATAACACCTTCCAAAATAAACACGTTTTTTTCTTTAAATAACCACTTAGACGAGTATTATTACGTAAGTAGTTTTTGTTTCATCTACTTAAATCTCCTTTTTCAGAACAATTTGAGCCTGACTATAGTAAAAATTTGTGGTTTCATAATTTTAATTTTTTCTGCGGACTCCAGCTTGAGGAACCCTGATTTAACGAATCTGAGAGACCGATTCTTGTGGAACTTTGCAAAACAAAAATACATGAAAATATATATCTTTGTAAGCAATATTGAAACTTTGCACTTTTATTACCGTTCATAAAGTCATTCATTTTGTGTTCTTTTCAAGCTGTTTGCTCAATTAAAGTGATTTATTATGTAAACGGCATCGTGCCCCGCGCTGTTTATTTAGCTAACAATGTTTATTTCCTACACTTCGTACGTGTTAGAATCCAAATTCCGAACGGATATTAAACCTTCCGATCCTCTGTTTCGTGTGTGGATTTGTGGAAGTTTTCTTATAAGTCATGTTTTATCTAGAAATAGAGATTCTTCTATTTTTACGAAACTACGAATTATAAAAGTATGATTGAATTATTTTCAGGCAAAAGCTAGGTTAGCTTTTATTCGCGGCTCCGTCCTCGTGAATATCTTTACCCGCGACAATCCCCGCCCTTTTAAAGCATTTCACCCCCTTATCTGATTTTTGAGATATCGCGAAATACGTTGTTGCTTATTTGTTTTTAAGAATACTCCTACGAAGTTTTGAATCCTAATATCTATTTTTATTGTTTCTCCATACAAACTTACCATCCATATTTTACCCCATTAGGAGATGAATTTGCAGAAATCCCTTCTTAGTGCTCACTTAGGTCATTAAAGGAACCTTTGTGCAAAATTTCTTGTAACCTCAGCGGTTTAGGCTCTGCGTTGATGAATCAGTCAGTCAGGACAAGTAATTATATATGTATGATAAGGCACGCGCATATTGCGTCGGGTCGGATCGCAGCGCAAAAATCAGCTCAAATCCCTTCTATACAACTATCGCATTCGCATACTATGCCGGAGCGGAAATGGTCGCATCACATTATTGCGCGGCGGATTTCCGTCCGTGTGAAGCTCGCTCCGCCCCGCTGTGACCCGACATAATGTGCACTTACCGTTATCCTTATTTTTTCCTTTGGGTTAAGGAAACTCCTTAGAGTGGACCAAACACAAATGTGTTCCTTTCTTGCTTTATATCGAGCGTTCTGGTTGCACTAGCACATTGATCGTAGTTTATGGACTGGTAATGAGTAACTTATAGTAGAGGCTGGCGAACGAGCAGGTGGTCCACCTGATGGAAAGTGATCTCCACCGCCCATGAACATCCACAATTCCTGAAAAATCTTGGATGCGTTGCCGACCTTAAATGAAAGGAATAATTAGGGGATTTTGATTTGCGGCTCCGGATTCCTCATTCACCGTACGAAACGTAAAAGCAAGCTGATACTTCGGTTTTCAGTGAGTCAGTGGTAACAGCTCGGTTGAGCTGACCCAACCATGGAACACATATTGCAATTGCCCGGCCTGGGCTTGAACCCAGGACCTCACGGTTCTAAGCCTTAATATGCTGCCACTAGACCAACGAGACCATGGAAATAAGCTCGGCGAATAGTCGATGCACTACTTGTACCTATGCGTACCTCTTAAGGAATACAGGTGTGAGTTTGTGGTATGTGTTTATAATAGCTTTATCAATACGGGCCGTCGGTGGATCGACCCAGATATCGCTGGTGCATTTATATTAAGCCAGTAACTGGCGAGAGTTGGTACATGACAAGGACAGCTGGCGGCCTCTCGTTCCGAGGAGTAAACTCATTTTGGATCGCCCAGCGGAGTAAAGGGCTCTTTAGTCTTGTTTTAAGGAAAGACCGACGCAGGGCGACCGCGACCGTGACGCCAGTCAGACATAGCGACACGTCCGCTTTGTATGAAATTGTATGGAAACGGTCGCGCGTCTAGGTCGCGTATCTTTAAACAGGCGTTTGGTTACTCTATCAATCAGAACTGCAGTCTATATACATTGCATCAATGTGTTAAAATTTTGATGACCGTGACCGATCGCAGCGTGCCTTGCGTAAGACTTGACCGATATGCACTTGTTATACTTGTAATCGGTTTATTCGCCTTGTACCTTTTGTACTCTAACGTGCTATTTATTATCTTGGAGATTACGGTGCAGTTAATAGAATCGGATAAGCTATTGCTTGATTATAATTAGAGAATTCTATAAGTCCAAGGGGAGTGAATAGTATAAGTATTTGAAGAGACACAAGATGATAGTTTTTTTTGTTATCTTTATTATTCATAACAGAATTGATTGAATTTCCTGACTTAGCAGTAAATTAATTTCATTTCATTTCGCATTTATTTTTATACAGAAAGGTTGACGTCAGGTAGGTGGCCGGTCGTAAAACTACAATCCAAATCTTTCTGTAACATGTGTTAAAAACCTGTTGCGCCGACCGCACTGCGAATGGGATAAGTGCAGGTGGAATGCTGTTGCTTGGCGGCAGAAATATACAAAGCACTGGTATCAACCCAGACCGCCTCTCGCATACGAGACCAACCACCTAGAAAACCAATCAACTTATGATACATTGTTTCAAACTGTCACTACTGTACTGTACCTACTAGTTAAAAAATTAAGAAAGAAGAAAACTTTTTAACTATCACTGAGAACCCACGCCTAAGTCATTTTGTCGAGGCACAACAAAAAAGGCAAAAAAACATTGGTCGAACAAAGCAAAGAATCCGCTGAAGTATTTGTAGGCCGTACAAATATTTGTTACGCTGCGGTAATTGAACTTTTCCTATATCCTGACGTCCCGCCACTCCTCGAGGGCTTTCTGTGGCATGCAGTTTTGACCCTTAAGCATTGTTCATAAAGTCTACGTTCCTCTCTAACATTGTATTTGGGACTTCATACGTCATTAGGCCTAAGCTGGTCTATCTCGGTTTGATGGTGAATGCTTTGATTTTAGGTACGCATCAGTACGAACCGAAATTGCCAAGGAAATCTTAAGATACATTTTATGATAGCAGTGGCTTAAGAATACTAATCTAATTAGCCTATCTTATACCTACTACTGCTTGTGGTCAAAGGTCTCCTCTTCATCCATCGCGAAAAGCATCGATATCTATTGCGAAGGCTCTTGCGAGGCCTGTCACACCAACGTTGTCCGTCTGCGGGTACCCATTGCGTGACTATCCCGGCCTATCGTTCTGATTTCAAGCGGCTAGATGTCCAGCCTATCTCCACTTTAAAAGAGCGGTATTGCTGCCGCCATCAGCTGTTTGTTAATGAAATGGGTATTTATTTCTCCCTTCCTCAGATATTACATGCCCCAGAACGCTTCCTAGCATTGGCAATTTTATCATATGTAAAAATTTACGCAGTATTTTTTTTGTCTAGATATTTTACCTTCCACCGCAGCCATTGCTCGCGATTCAAGCATATCAAAACACGTTCCTCAAATGTTATAGTCAAACCAACATTTTATACCATGCTAGGAAAAGCTTATAAACTTACCCAAAATTCGCATTTCAACGTCTTATTTCATCTTAGCAAAGTCGTTGTTATACCGCAATGTTGACGCAAGAGCGCTTTGTACGCCACTTCGCGAAGAAAACATATTTCTCATAGAAGGCTTCATAAGTGTACACCTCAAATTCCACTCCCTCAATTTAGGCGACCTCATTACCCTTTGAGATTTTCGATTTACTCAATGGAATGGTTAATTGAGAAGAACTCTTTATTTCTTTTATTTGAAAGGATTTATTCGATAAACATATTTTTATTATAGGTACAATTTGATCCAAATAACATGAATGATCCTTCAAAGTTTAGGTTCGTAAAATGCTCTGCTAACTTCACTGTATTCGTTTTGGGTGTTTGAATCTATGATTAATTAATGTCCGGCAATATCGGTCAAGGCCATGGAACTTCGATGGCAATAATAATAACAAACTTTCTTTATAATACTAGTATATGTACATGTGTAGTTAAACGTGAAATATCTCCTTTTAATGGTACTCGTATAGCCACAGTTTATGTACGTACGCATTACAACTGCGTCGGTGGCGCAGTTATAATGCGTAGGCGTTACAATTAAGCTAACGCTGAGGTTTCGGGTTCGATCCCCGGGTCGGGTAAAGTGGTATTGGGGTTTTCTATTACGAAATGCTCAGTATCAGCCCGGAGTCTAGAATTTGTGCCCGGTATGGCGATAGGCTCGCCCGCTATCACATCGTGGGACGGAGATATGCTCGGCGAAATGTGGGTGTACTAGTTACACCTCTGCCTACCCCTTCGAGGATTACAGGCGTGAGTGCGTATGTATGGAGCAACGGTTTTCTCGGAACATTAAACCATATCGTGTCACTCGGTAAGAAACTAAATATAATTAACTGGATAGTGCGGTGCGGTGCGTGTGTCTTGTCAATTTCGCTTCATTATACTTAATACATTTATCGAGCCTATCGTGATTTTAATTATTGTTTGTTTAAGAAAAACAATATTTAAGTATGTTAACGCTTCCATCTATTTCTGCTAATAAGTCGGAATGCCGTGAAAAACTTTGTACGAACTATTTAATGATGTAATAATTATGTGGGTTTGAATTTTCTACTTATCTGGTTTATCGCATATTAAGGCTTAAATATGCATCTCCACTAAACAAATGTTGACATAATTTGTGTGGCTGACATGAATTGCAAACACATAAATTGTCATTTTTTTTCAGTGGAGATGTGACTTTAGATGTCAATATAAAATTAAAAGAAAACTAAATTGCTGCCAGGCCTCACAGTGTATACTATTCACGTTAAACATTTTGAGCTATTCTGCTAGAGATAAACGTATTTTTATTTTAGTAAATAATTATTACATAAACATATGTTGAAAAGGGAATGTTTGGTAAAACATAGGAACCTAAGTTTATTTAAAGCCTGGATGCTAATGAAAAATAAGTTGTCATGGTTGTTATTAAAATACTTTGTAACAAGAAAAACATAACCATGTATTACCATATTAATTACTTCCATGACTAAGCGTTAAATGCCTTCCATAAATAACAACCATCTTTTCTAAACATAAAGTGCCCTCACGTGACCGCTTTAAGAATATTTTATTTCCGTCTTCCCTGCGCGACGAATTATTAAAATAATCGAAATTTATAGGCTCCTTCAGTCCATGTACCGCAAAGTTCAGCTGGGAAACTTGCCTTGTATGTCGCAGCCTTATTAAAATGTCTGACAAAGCACAATACGGCCAAGCGAATGATAAAAGTTATCTCTCTCATCTGTTTTATCTATCCATACGTTTTTATTAAACCGTAGATAATCGTCGAAGACTTGTTTGTTTGTAAAGTGATATTATTTTATAATAAATTAATTAATAAATAGTTCTGATTGCTAAATCTTTTTTTTCATAAAAAGCTAAGGACATCAGAAAGAAGAAAGGAAATAAATAAAACATTTATTCAGCACGCATACACAACATATACAAAGGTAGATAATAACAAGAATACACAATACTAAAAACATACAGAGTAAAAAAAAAACAAATAAAATAAAATTAAAAATAGTATAAAGGGACGAATAGTGTGTCTTGTGATATGGTGCTGATAGGGTCTTAGTTCAGCATAATGCCAAGCAAGGTAAATTGCCTAGCGCTGGTTTTCAACTAAGACCCCCCGTAGTGACTCACGGATATCGGTAGAAGTTTGTTTTGTTGTTTTTAAACATGCTATTCATTTTTTTTTAACATCAATCAAATATGCCCGACTAAGATTTAGGTTTAGCTATCTGCTAAAATTAGATGGGTATAGTTTTGAGTCATTCAGTCAATGACGTGTAGTTTAGATTGTTGGGCAAACAACGTTTTAAATATAAAGTTTGTTCAGGCATATTTCAGATAATCTGTTTTTATACTTTTGTAAAGGCAAACCTAGCCGAGTTACACAATGGCATTTGTTGTAATATTTCTACGACGTACACGTGAGGTAACATTGCAGCGTTGGCATCAGTTATTTAGAACAGTCTCCGGTGAATTCAAATATTATGAACGCGGTCTCACGAAGACCGGTGCATAATATAGAGTTGTTTGCTTATATTAGCTCTGCGAACTTTATGCATTGGCTCGCATTGTTCCCAAGGTTTCAATTTTATAAGTTGTATGAAAACTTTGTCATGGAACAAAATAACATGTCAGCATCATCGAAATAAGATAACAAGACACATAACTCAAGCAAAAATTACCCAAAAAAACTCTGTGCAAGGCGGCGAGGCTTTAAAAGTCTGTGCATAATAATCTCTAGTTAACACTTGATACGTCAATTTTTTTGCGCGGTGCAGAAAGTCGTATCTCGATCTAGAAATTTAATATTTAGACATTAACTTTTATGAAATAAAGTTGATTTTGAACGTTCATTAATTTTTGTTGCGTGTATGTGTGTTACGTGTGATTTTACCTTTGCATGTGTAAGTGGAGCCGTATATTTTGGCATATTCATATGATAGTTATCGTTCTAGTTATCTTATTTCGATGGTCAGCATACTGTTTTCGGAGTCGTACGCTAAAACTGAACGATAAATTGTTTCAGTTTTCATGTAGATCTAGGTGGTAGGCCTCTCCTTACGAGTGTGTCTCTTTCTACCGCCAAGCAGCAGTGTGAAAGCACCGCTATGTTTATATTTGAAGATTTAACATTGCACGTCTTTTGTATATTGGAGTGACGCATCAATATGTTCATATAGTAAGGTTATGGCTTTAGTAGTACGTTTACACAATAATGTTGAAGTTGGACTTTGGTAAGGGAGCGACTTAGTAACCTTCAGGAAAAGAGACTATTCGTATATTAAAGGTCAGCAATGCACCGATGATCCATGTGGTAGTGGGTGTAGGTGTCCTTGGGCGACGGTGATGATGGTGAACCGCCTGCCCCCGCTTTTATAAAAAAGGCCATCGTGAATTCAGTCTGGTTCCCCAAAACTTAATTTAGGCGACAAGGGAAGGAAACTTTACATAAAACAAATGGGTACAACATATTACTCTTACAAGATGGACCGACGACCCGACAAGGGTTGCAGGAAGCCGATGGATGCAGGCCGCTTCCAACAGGTCGGCCTGGAAGGCATTAGGGGAGGCCTATGTTCAGCAGTGGACGTCTTGTGGCTGATGATGATGATGATATTGCTCTTCAAGGAGACACTCAACATTTTATCCGGTTAACATTGTCGCTCCTGTACAAGATTCGAATTCATGGCGACATCACTTGAGCGTAAAGCGAGCGCGCAAAATTTAATCATACTAATGGTTATATTCAATGCGAAAGATACTGTCATTTTGTATGACGAGTCCTTCGGATTTATGTCATAATAGATAACTAGACATACTGTATATAAGAAAAAGAAAGTAATGGAATTGCCTTTAGTACACCAGAAATTTTTGACATTATTCTAAAATGAATAGAATCAGAAAATAATTAAAAAACAATACTATACTAGTGCAGGCAGTCGCTGTGATAGATATCTATAGGCAGTGATAGCTCAGTGGTACGGACCTTCGAGACGAATGTCGCAGATTCGAAGCCAGCCCCAAGAGCATACACCTCTGGTTTTTCTAAGTTACGTGTTTATTAATTGTTCATTATCACTTGCTTTAACGATGACGGAAACATCGTGAGGAACGTTGCATACCTGAGAAGTTCTCCATAAGAATTTCGAAGGTGTGTGAAGTCTGCTAACCCGCATTAGGCCAGCGTGGTGGACTATGTCTTAACTTCTCCCATTCCGTAGAGGAGGCCCGTGCCCAGCTGTGGGACGTGTATGATACAGAGCTAGTATATATCATACGTAGTCTTGTACTGCGACTATTTGTAATTATGTCATTTTTCAACGACTTGAGGTCATATTTACACCATTTTTTTTTTAACTCGCCAACCGATGGTTCATAACTATAAAACATTACGCAGTAACGTGACTGCGAGGGACGGCTAGTTTATTACTATTTTTTTATTTATTTGTACACGAAAGTTTGTATACGACATAGTTTCATTTAATAATATAAATAAAAACATAAACATAACTAAACATTTTATTCTTTTTTATTCTAATATGTACATGGTAACAATAAAATAGACTGCCTGTGAAAAAATGCAAGTTTGTTTAGGTAATTTTATTAACCGTATTGGTACTACAAAACTAGACGAATACTGATGTTTCGCTACTCGAATACAGTATCTTATGATTTACAAACAGCTCTTTCTAAGCTACGGTACCTGGTTTATGCTCTATCGAAAATTCATATTTCCTGAAGACAGCATATGAAGTAAATATGGATATGTACACGTTACATTTTCACCGATGAGTGGTGATCTTTTATGAGTATCATTTTATGTCGGTAATGCACTATGCGGCTCGAGTGCTCTGGATTTTATATTACAGTAAATGTGTACGTAAAGTTCTTGTCTGTAATCTGTGCTATAACACTCGTAATACTATACGAGTATTTTAAAATTCGTTATATTAGAATTTATATTTATAGCTATTCTGTTGTGTCTCGACTAAATCTAAAACTAAATTAAGAACTTTTAATCAAAACATTTACAATACGAACTCAACTAAAATGAAGCCCATTAAGTAAAATGTTATTACTGTCAAACTAATATAAGCCCATTCGATACACAACGATTTGATAGAAGTAAAATATTTATAGTTCAGTTGGTGAAAACAGAATAAATATAGTTATTTTTGTGATTACTTGGTCTGTAGAGACGTTTCGGCATAAATTCGGCATTTCCCATATCGGCGAAAAGCTGGAAGAGAAGCTAGAAGATAGGTCACGAGAGTAATAGGGAGTAATTTATACGATACACATATTATGTATATTGTTCAGTCTAGTTATTTTATGTTAGTGTTTGTAGTTTAGTCCCACACATGACTGAACGAACTTATTATAATGAAGTAGGAACTTTATATGTAAATTGGCGTGTATCTCGTCTCACGATCCTTTTGCCTGAATAATAACATTACATAGATTCAACTCCCTTGTACGTTTAATTACATATGTATTCATTTTAGTCTGCAGAATTACCAATGCAACACAACTAATTAATTAACTCCGACCATTCTGATCTGATCTCCATTAACAGCGAATCGGAGTGAAGTTAAAAGGTCGCAGTGCACGCAGCAGGTGAAATGGGTCAAGGTCGGGACCTCCGGTGCGTCCACACCTGCTGGGACAGAATTAGGGCTGTCACACGTGAAATTTTCAGCCAGACAGTTGGATATTTTAATTTATACAACGCTAAAAACTGAATTGAACTGATTTTCTTCTTTACCAAATGAATTTTTATCGTATTTAGCACCGGCAAATTTGTAGTTGTTAATTTGTTTAGAAATGTATTATTTAACTGAATTAATGACTATTAGTGTAGAATACGACGATTATAGTTTAGAGGAGTTTTGGAACTGATTTAAAATGTGTAGAATAATCTATTACATAACTCTTCTTTGAACTATGTTCATTCATCTCGTCAACACAATTATCGTACTATCGTCAGCGTATTTTTTAATGGACTGCAATTCGGCAGACATGTGGAGTGTCGTCGACTAATTGGTGCGACGATGTAAGCAAAGTAGCTGGCGGTAGTTGGATGAGTGGAGCTGAAATTGAAACCTACTATCGCTCTCGCCTTTGGCATATATCCCGAAGTAGATTGACACAAGTTGACGATGATGGGCCTACGTTACATGTCCTTATGTAAGACTTAAGTTTAGTTATTTTGGCAGCCCTATTAATACGTGGGTAGATAACAACTTTAATAACAAATATATGTAAGTAGTAACATTGCAAGGTTAATAGCAACAACATTATGTTTTATGTAATCATGATCTCGTTTCAAAGGTTTTTTACAACCGCAGGACGTTATGTGAGACGGGGGTGGGTTTAGCTTCGTATTAGGTATCAAAACCTTTGATACTAGCTTTAGTCACGCTATGTTATACATACATACATGAACACCTTTATACCCACGTTCTTATTCTCAAAGGGATAGGCAGACGTGCAACTAGTGTTGCACCCATGTCTCGCCGAGCTTATTTCCGTCCGATGATGTGGTAGGGGGCGAGCCTACAAGGCACAAAATCCAATCCCGGGCAATCAATGTATGATTTTTCGAACAGATAACTCAAACACAAATTGTGATTGCCCAAACTGGGCATTGAACCTAGGATATCACGTCGTAGTACGCTGCCACTAGACCAATGAGGCGATTATGTTTTAATAATAATAAGGATTTTATAGACGACTCGTGAAAAATATACCTACTATGTATTTTTTGCGCAAACTATTTTTTCATTGAGGCTATTTTCAGCGTGTAATCTTACTAAGCATTATTTTCGTAATTACTAGTATTAGAAGACGGTTATAATAAATTCGTAACT
The DNA here is from genome assembly GCA_905332985.1 of Mimas tiliae. Lineage (NCBI taxonomy): Eukaryota > Metazoa > Arthropoda > Insecta > Lepidoptera > Sphingidae > Mimas > Mimas tiliae. Next base: position 5,035,137 of record HG995249.1, read on the forward strand.
CTTTAATAGAAAAAATAACAAGGATTAATTACTTATTTCGTTTCAAAAATTATTTATAAAAAATATTTTTTGCTAAGATTGTATTAATATTTTCTGAAAAGCCCTCGATAATCCTCAACAGATTACCATCGCTGACCGCTTTGAAAACAAAAATAAGTGATAAAGCAACAAGTTTATCTAACGCGAAAGCCGTTGAACACAAAAGCTCTCAAGTTAATCCTCCTATGCGGCGAACAACAAATAAAATTGGCGAAATGAAAAACATTTCTATAAACTTATATTTTTGCATAAAATGTTTTTCGTTTTTAAAAGAGCTCACCGCTCAAGACATGAGTTCGACACGAGGGTTGTTCACATCCTCTCAAGTGGAAGGATGGGGTTAGGGATGTTGGTTTTACTGAAAAATCGGTTTTCGAATCGATACAATTTAATCGCATCTTAATTCATAATTGAATAAAATATGAACTAAAATGTCGATTTTTGGAATCACGCCAATAAAGTAAAGATAAAAATGTCTATGTGTGCGTTTTATATAAAACCCCTGAGGAGGTTCTAATATCAATCCTGTGTTCAAATCGATTTTAAAATCAATTTCAAACATGTTTTGTTTTTATCATGCCTAGCTGGAGTAACACTTGGTTCGCTCTTTGAGGTGACCCCCACGTTTTGAGATCAAAGGAGGTGCTTTTCCCCAGCCCGGTTGAGCGGAACTAACCGATTGTACGGTTCTGTTACGCCCACGAGATTATGTGCGCCTGGTAACTCGATCGGTGTACGATGAAACTTTGTTTTCGTTTACGCCATTGCTTTTGATGTAATTAAGCTCTTTTTTTAATATAGTGTACTTAGCGTGTTTTAATGAACTTAAAACAATTTTTGTGTTATTTTAAAGTGTTTCGACAATCGATGTAGGAGTTGGCCGTAGTGTTAAATTAAATAGTAGTACGATTTATGTACTTAGGTAATGCTTTTACGAATTAGTATGCATAATGAATACCTGCACATCCAGGTTTGGTCAGTCTTAAGAGAAAAATAATTACATAATCTAATATACAACAGGTTTGAATTAGTTCATGGTCATCACATATACCCGTATTTTTGAAATATCCTAAGATTGCCGAAGCTATTAATTTTAATACTAGTAGCTAGCTACTGTACATGAAACTAGATAGTTCTATTCTACAGAATAGAACAGACATTCTATTGACAGCCTCCGTTGCGCAGCGGACGAGTAGCCGACAGCGAAGCGAGAGGCCGTGGGTTCGATTCCCACACTGAGACAAATGTTTGTGTGAACCACAAATATTGGTCTCGGGTCTGGGTGTTGTGGGACCGCAAGTCCCTCGTAGTTCCTGATACCCACGACACAGGTTTACCTAGTGTGGGGTCAGTACTATGTGTGTGACTGTTGGGTGTATTTATTTATTTATTTATTCTATGTCGAATGGTTAAGGGCCAAACTAGTGTCGAAAGTTTTTCAAGCCACCCGAAGGTCTCCGACTTGGGATAATGACGACGCGATGGGTCTGACTTTTTAAGTGCCCTCCGAAGCATGGAGACGCTCAATTAAAACCACTATCACGCATCCGTGGATTGGCCACTATAGGCTACGCATCCATGAAATGACCACGCAAAGGGTTGATTAACTCGCTAATAGTGATTTCTTAGGTTTACGCGAATATTACACATTGAAATAAAACTAGTTTATACGGATTTTAACTCGCTAATCTTTTACCGATCAATGGATTAAACGTTCTTTAATCACCAATATAACACGATTGATTTCATTGGTATTTCAGCAAAGGGTCGACACTCAAAACGATTCCGCTCGATTTCACATCGCGCGACCCATACAAGTTTCAATGCCGACAAGGTCGTTTGGTCCTTTGTGCGGGCCAGATACAAAAGTCGATCAGCCCATGAGTCGCTATGGCTAAACTTGCCGCGTTTTGTGAGCAAAATCCTTAGAAAATGTTCACTCACGATTTATGATTTCGTGACCTAGATAAATCTTATACGTTTGCACGCATTGTGTGGAGATATATCGTAGCTTTGTACAGCGCCTATTATTTAATATTTATAGGTTATGGTTTACGATTTATGTAATTTTATTGTATACAGTTTAGAATGGAAAAATATAGAATAACTCATAATAGTTTCCTTTCATTCTTAGTTGTGCTTCTTGCTAGTATGTACGGAGTGGTTAGGTAATAAGAAACGATAGGAAATTTGTGCCTTGTGGCCGTTCCCTATATTCTGTCTGTCTCTAGTTTTGCTATACCGGCGATAAAAAAAATTATCTATTTTCCGTTTTACCGTCCCAATAAACTTACTAATGATAGGTAATCCTATTCTTCATTGCTGTCTACTGATGAGAGGACTGATAGCTGACTACAGATATACAACACTATGAAAATGACAGTTTAAGCGTCCCAATATTTTTTATGTGCTACCTGTCGATAAAGTTATTTAGTTTTTTGTTTATCGGTAGATTTTGACCGATAAACAGATATCCTCGGCTGTAAAAAAACGAAATAAATAACGCATATTGAAGAAATAATCCTCGGCTGTAAAAAAACGAAATAAATAACGCATATTGAAGAAATAGCCATGAGTATACAAGGCTTACATGGCACTTGCACTGCAATACAAAAAACTAAATAAATTATGTAAAAATCTAAAAGAAAATATAAAAAAATCTAAAATCCCTAAAATAAAAATAATGCACCGTTTTGATAATTAAATTAAGTGCAAGAGACATATAAATATTTGTTAATGCGAACAAAATAATTCCCCACTTCAGTAAAATCCCCCAAATTCGCTTGGGATTTTTGTTCAAAGGACTTGTATTCAGAGCCGTAATGTATTGACAGTAAAACGTTTCGTTATTACATTGTGTTTTGCAACATAATAAGTATTTCTCGTTATTATTATTTCATTTACAGTGGTAAAAAATAAGAATTATAGATAAATGTTAAATTAAAACTTATATTTCTAATGTAAATCATATCTTCATATTTTCTAACATAAATTAAACAATAGTTCCTCTTTCTCAGCTTGTATGAACATAACGCACAAGACGGCCCAGATAGACTGCCTATCCATTGCTATCATAGTATCCGACGTGCATATCTAAAAAATAGGGACGATTCCAAGCTTTAGATAGAACAATACGGATGTTTGACGATAGCTATCTATCGTGAAATTGAAAGTTAATATTGGGAACGGCCATTAGAGGTCAAGGTCCAAGACATTAGTGATAAGTGTGCCTGTAATTTTACATATTTATCGGGTCTGCTTAAATGATTGTGATGTAATTAGAAATGTATTCTCCTGGTATACCATTTTAATAAAAAAAATATAATTGGTCACCTTATTGGTTTAAATTCTAATGGCAGCGTACTACCACTAAGAAATCGTGAATGAGTTACAATAAAATTTGTGTTTGAGTTTTCGATTCGAAATTCACATATGTATTGCCCGGGAATGGAATTTGTGCTCGGTATGGCGATGTGCTCTATCGGATCATGAGGTGGAAATAAGTTGTACGAACAGTGGAGGCACTAGTTGTGCCTCTACCTACCCCTTCGAGGATACAGGCATGAGCTTATGTTGTATTATTCTAATAAAATTGATAAAAAACGTATTTATCGTCATCATGTTGACTATGTTCTCAAAAAACCCTGTACTTAGTGTATTTTTAAAGTCGGTACATCCATTAGGATAATCATATATTTTTGAACACATCACATATTACAAAAATCGGATGTAAAGAAAAAATAAGCTGATATTTCCTAAAGGCCTTCGTTACAATTCTCCAAAGTAAACAAATAATATACCTCAGCTTAAATTACATTTTCCTCTTCGTGTATCAAAGAGCTTAGTTTATTAAACATCATATGCGTTTTATTAATAATAATTCGGTAGGCAGCTTGGCTGTGCCCTAGCATTGCTAACGTCCATGGGCGGTGGTGACTGCTTACCATTAAAAAAAATATCTTTATATACGTAAATAATGCCACTGTACGTGTGTATCTCACTGAACTCCTCCTAAACGGCTGGACCGATATGAATGTTTTTTTTTAATGCGTTTGGGTGGCGTCCTGGATGGTTTAGATTCACTAATCAGCTCGGCAGATGGCGCCGCAATTGTATGCTGCGGGTGAAACCGCGCGGGACAGCTAGTATATATATAAAACTTAACGGTAACAGTGCAGTCGAAATACGATGATAATCAACTATGATCGAGTCTTGTCGAACGTCATATGCAGGTGCTCCTTAACGCTTCGCTTAAAACTAGCGTAAACAGCGTAGCGCAATGGTACGCTAATACTAATGGATTTTTTATTTCACACACTTTTTGTTTGAGTCACATCTAGGGATAAACAATTCCATGAAGATGCAGCACACGCCTTCATTTTTTATCTGAGCGTAACACAATAACATAAAAAAATTGACACGTATACAATATAACAGAAAAAATACCTCTAAGTAAATCGATATCGATAACCACGATAAAAAAACACTTGCATTAATAAACAGAGTCCGTTATAAGAGGTTGACGCTATGTATACTAATTAGAATGATCCTAATCGTCTGCTATTTTCTTTCTGCCATTCAAGGCACGTACGCTTACTCACTGGTATAAATTTTAAAAGAAAGAAAAAGTATAGACGTCTTTGATAAATCTATGTTTAAGAAAAAATATTATTTTCTGAAATATTATTCCGTTGACCCTCGCCAGCCTTAAATTTTTGCAACATACAGCCGATTACGTCGAGATTGGAATTTCAAATCTTAATTTAGCATTTTTCTATAACCAGTTGCACATAATTACGCTATTAATTTACATAGTCCAATGACACCGAGACGTGAATGGTTTATCTCTGATGTGCTTTCCTTTTTTTTTTTTTCTCTCCTTGGGAGGTGTTTTATTTTAGTTATCAGTGTACGGTCGACAACTCAACACATATGCACGGTAGAATAACGCGTGCGCGAGCGCAGGTCGGTCGCGGTTCGTTAGCTACGCGTGCTCTCGCATCGTATAAAGTTAATCGATGTTGAAATCATTAATCGTTTTCGTATACCATGAATAAAATATAACAATAGGGAACTATCAAAGCATCTAATGAAAACCTGGTTGTTATTATCGATAATATCCGAGGTATCGCAAATGAAAACAATATGTGATCGTTAATGTTTACGTTGTTTCCAAAAACAACTAATTAAAATCGTGCAATACGGCCGGTTATTTGGATGTCGACTCCCGCGCTTGTGCCAAGCGTTCGAGGCGCATTTCTTTAGTGTCGAACGATGACATCGAGCCCGTGCGTCTACCCCGCACGCGCTTTGTTTTTTTTTCTTATTTAGTGACCAGAGTACAGTGTTCCCACAGTGTTTCTGTAAGAACATCCTAGTACTTTGACTATATCGTAATATTCACCGCGTGCCGAGTGCTTCGCGTGACCGTCGAAGTATTTCGCTAAAAGCAGTGTTTGTTTATGCAAAAATGGATACGTTACTGGTGCAAGACGGACCGATAGTGATATCGTGGATTGTTTTTCTTGTGTTGATATGCCGGTGTTATTATCAAATTGGATATATCAGTGCCAATGGTGAGTCTTGTTGCTAATTAAATGAAGGGCCTATACAATGTACGATAAACATTTTAACCGCCAGATAACATTTTAGGAAGTGGTAATTTGACATACGATTCTTCATATACATATTGACAGCGACGTGATATTTTTTTATTTTGCTGTTTTATATTGTACTAGCTTTTGCTATCTATCTCTACATCAAAATTCATCAAGATCGGTTTAGTGATTTAGGTGTGAAAGCGTAACAAACAAATAGATAAAAAAAACATAAAATGTCATCCTATATTACTTCTCTTACCTCCAAGAATATGTGTACAAAGTTTCATGATGATCGGTTAAGTAGTTTTCGCGTAAAAGCGTAACAAACAAACTTACATTCACATTTATAATATTAGTATGATAGTATGATTAGCTATCTCTGGCTCTTTAACTGCAGACATGTAGCAAGGTAGTAGCCCTGCTGCCATGGGACGTTGCATGATACATTTTCCGAAATAAATTCTCTAAATTACAGTGAAAACCTAGCCTTTACATAGTTTAGGAGAAATTATCGGAAAAATAGACTGACAGACTCCGATAGCGACTTTGTTATTGATTAGATAAGTAATTTTTATTGGACATTGTGACATAACCCATAAGGATCAGAAACTAATTCTATTGGGTATTATGCTTGAGTTAGCTGATTATGTTAGTTACAATATAACGCCTGTCACCAATCGATTAATAATTTTTGGAATCTATGCAGGAGTTTGATATTAGGTAACATTCACAATACGTAGATATAAGCTTTCAACAAATTATGAAATCAAATGTTTGTAACACTGTTTTGCATTTTATATATGTATAAGCATATTTGATACGTAATCCGCATCTTAATGCAATATAATAAAAACTAAATCTATTCCATATTATTATAATCAAATGATTTTATTTATTACTACCTTCATAAATTGTGTCAAGCAATTGTGGGTAGGCTTTTAAAAAAAAGTTAAATGTTATTAAATGTTATTCAATTAATGACAACGTAAACTGATTATACCTACAAATTATAATACAAAACCGTATATGTATAATTCACACAAGCTTCACACTTGTATCCCTTAAAGGGTAGACAGAAGTGCAACTAGTACTGCACTCAAGTTTTGCCGAGCTTATTTCCGTCTTATGATGTGATAGGGTGCGAGCCTTACGCCATACCACGCAGTTTCCCATACCGGGCAATTCGTACAAAGAATTCATGTGTGTATTTTCGAATCGAAAACTCTAAACATAAATTCTGAATTGCCCAACCTGGCAATTAACCCACGACCTTACAGGACCTTACGGTTCTCAGCCTTAGTATAGTACGCTGCCGTATTAAGAAGATCGTCAAAATACATAATATCTTGAATCTAAAACTTTCTAAATTGCTAAAGTGATAAAAAATCTGCATAAGTTGCCTTCAAGTTCAGTACAATTTGTCAATTATATGAAGACTCGTTATATTTAACTTGAGTATATAAATTCTCGTGCCTAATTTATCCGCATATTACGATAATTTCGCTGAATGATCCCATTTATTATTATTATAATGTCATAACTGTATAATGCTCAGTAGGGTAATATCGAAACGTACTTTCGAATCTAAACGAGTATTTGCGACGCCATGATAAAATAAAAAGGTATGAAATTGGGGATGTTTGCAATGATTCGTTTGCTTAACATAACCGTCCGTTCGTCACCTTTTAGTCACTGAAAACTACACCTGCATATCTAAAAGTTTATTCTATTTTAACGGAGTGTGAAGAAGCAACTAAGCAGGCCGGCATAATTCTGCCGATCTGCGATAGATTCAGTGTCTATCGTTGGTCGACAGTATTCATGGATTGCGCTACACTTACCATCAGGTGTAGCGTTAGTCACTATGCAGAGCCAGGATAAAAAAAAATAAGAAATCGAGGATGAAAAAATAAAACTTCGTCATTTTGTGCGTATTGTAGCTATGTTGCTCGTTTATAAATTCAAATTAAGAAAATGGAATCAGAAAATTTCTCAGATCTTTGTTAGCGTTTCGAGGCGAACAACAAAAATATACGTTACAATGGGGCAACGGCCCCAAGTGATTCATTCCCGTGATTTGCATTTCTGGATCATCATACATTAATAGAACAAGAGAAATTAAAATTAGTTTTATTATTAAGACAGTATGTTTATTTCATAGTATGTTTTGGTATTTCACGCACTAATGACTCATCCAGAGGATGTTCATAACAACCCTCGAAGCCACCAAACTGTACCAGCATAAATAGCAAAATCCGGTAATTGCGCGTCAGACTCGTGCAATGCAGGTTCCATACCCACATCTTGAAATATTTACTTTCTGTTCGAGTAGCCGGTTGTGAAGCGAGAGGCCGCTGGTTCGATTCCCGTACCGTGACAAATTAATTGTGTGATCGACGAATATTTTTTTGAATATTTGGGTTTGAGTCGTGGGACCGTGAGTCCCTCGTAGTTCCTGATACCCACGATACAGGTTAATCCTAATGTGGGGTTAGAACTACGACTGTGACTGTTGGATTTAAAAACCATTATTTGTCAGGATATCCGCCATAATAGCACGTATACTGTTAAAAATTCAGTCAACTATTATCTATTACGGTTGAAAAGATAGAGCCCTAGGTCGGACTGACAGACGGTGTAAGGTTGATAATAGGGTTCCGTTTGCATCCGGATTTGAACCCAATTAAAAAAGATAAGAATTTTATAAATCGGACCAAAAATAAAAAGTTAGAAGCCATTCAAATCCTGTAGAAGGGGTAATTGTAAAATGACAGACGACGCAAACTTTGACGTCACTGTGTAAAATGTTCATTATGGTGCACGCGTGCAAGCGAGATAATGAGATATCCCTACTACGCACCCACTTTTCCTCATACCAACATTTAAAGTCATAACCGCGGGCACATTTCTGAACCAATTTTGATTGTGTTTTAATAAAAGGGTTTCTTTTGCGTATCATTTTCTGTTGCTTATAAAATTCAATATAGGAAACTACCCTGTTGTATATGTACTTACGTTCTGAAATACGCGACCGAGACAGGGCACCGCGGTGCGACCGTTTCCATACAATTTCATAGTGACTTGACGAGAACACCTGACACGCGTCGCGGTCGCCTTGTCGGGGTCGCGTACCTCAGAACAAACGTTTAGTAAGAATATTTTGTCGATTCGGTACCGTGCCAGCGTTTAGTCTCATAACGCAATCCTGCGTGTCGTCGACATTGAACGCACATTGTCTCCTCATTCCGAATTTACATATATGTCTGTTGTAAACATAGTCTGTTTATTTCACGTTAGTAGTACTAAATCTCTGGGTTACTTTGGTAAACCGCACAATATACTCGCAATTTTATCTTTGTTTTGATAGTTTTCATCTAAAACGATAGCCAAGATTACGCGTCATTAAAAGGTGCTGAAATCGTTCACTTTAAGACATTCACGAATAGTTTCTCAGAATGTAGTTTTGTATTTTTTTTTAGCGCAATCTTTTCCGCTGTACATGTTTACAAATATTTATGCTTATTTTCGGTGTAGACGAGTAAACTAACCGCGCTGAACCTTCCCACGCCGGTTTTTTCATACTAATGCACGTTTTGTGCGTTTGTTTATCCTTGTTTAACGTTTTCATAAATCACGGCTATTTAATTAAAATCGCATCATTCATTATATTCAAATTTTACTTAAATAAAACTTAGATGTTTTACACTGTAGTATAGAAACTTTTGTCCTCACAAACCAGTGTTTACTAGGTACTAGGTAGTAGGTTGGTACCACCACTTTGTCTATTTCCGTCGCCAAGCAGCCGTGTGTAATATTAAAACCAGTGAAATTAATAGGCATTGTGAGACTTAACAACTCGTGTCTTGGAGTGACAGATGCAGTCCAGTGCTTTGTAATTAACATTTGCATGGTGCTTCTGTTTATGGGCAAGCGTGGCGTTTACCATCTGGCGAGGGTTCTGCTCGTTTCGTCTTTCAGGCTAAGAAACTATAAGTCCGGGCTACCAGCTGATGTAATTAATCTAAATTAACTGTGATTCAATACTGTCATCGTTATATTTTGATCGGTAATGTCGTATGATGCCAGTATCCGGCTTCTTAAGCGATCGCCAACACTTTGAGATTGATTTTGTTCACCGGTCATTATGAAATATTTGGCACGCATTTATTATTCTTTAACTTACGTCAATGTATTGTTAGCATAATTAGATCGATTATATCATTTTATCGATTATAAATGTGAAATATCTTGATAGCTTCCGTTTTTCTTCCTAACCGATTTTTATAAGGAGTTTCTCAATTGGACTTTTTTTTTTTATTCTTTATATACATTGTATAATGTTACACGATATCTCTGCCGAAGGACCGATTAATGGTTATTTTTGATAGGCCTTACCTTAAGGCTGGTCCCATATAGGTAATATTAATGTGGGTAAGATATGATGCAGTCCTTCCTTCCACCTGCCCTTATCCCACTCGCAGTAGGGTAGGCGCAACATACTTTTAACAAATGTTACCGGTTTGGCTTGTAGTTTTTACCACCGACCGCCAGCCTGACGTCGACCCCTCTAGGGAGAAAACACCCAGACCCGAATAAATATTTCTTGTATGTCACACAAATATTTTATCTCGGTGCGGGAATCGAACTCGCGGACTCAGCTGGTTATTCGCCAGCTGCGCCACGGAGGTTGGAGCTAAGATCTGATGCAGTACGACAGAAAAATTATAATTATAAAAAGTCCTCAAATAATTACGAAAAATTCATTTGAAGTCTGGTTTTGAATATTAGTTAAGCTTATGATTTATCTGTATAAAAAAAACAACAAACGAGACTAGTATTTTCTAACGCAGAAAATAATAAAAATATCTGCTACTTCTGAACAATATGTATTCTTGTTTCTTTAACGCCTAGTCGTGAGAATATATAGATAACCATAAAACCGTCGCATGTCAATTAATAAAAACTAGCTGTCGCTCGCGGTTTCGCAGGCATGTTACTGCCCTGCATCCATGGGTTATTGCGTGATATACATATAAACCTTCCGTTATAAATTCTTTACATTATAGTTAAAAGGCATCTAGATCCATAGTTGCATAGTTTAGAAGATATATACGGACAAACAGACGAAGATAGCGACTTTGTTTTATACTATGTATTGATTATTAAGACTGCCTCGGTGGCGCAGTTGTAATGCGTACGTGTTACGACTGAGGCTGACGCTGAGGTCTCGGGTTCGATCCCCAGGTCGGGTAAATTGAAAGAGTTTTTCTATTACGAAATGCTCGCTAACTCGGAGTCTGGAATTGTGCCCGGTATGGCGATAGGCTCGGCCCCTATCACATCGTGGGACGGAGATAAGGTTGGCAAAATGTGGGTGTACTGTCTACACCTCTGCCTACCCCTTCGGAGATTACAGGCATCAGTGTGTATGTATTGATGAAACATACATTAATCTCGCTGCTGGGTGTTATGTCACGCACAGGGATCCATGTCGGCGACGTACCATTGTTTTACGACCGTCATTCCGATGTGGGTCGGCAGGCCACTGCGATAGACTATATAATTAAAATAGATCGACACACGTGCTGATATGAACATTTAACCTTACTGTTGTGGAATGTGAGGAGCGCGAATAAAAGAACCTTAGAACAAAGTGACAGACACAGGTCGATTCATGCGAGTAATCGTCATTTATTTAATGGCAAAGTATCTGGTGTGGTGTTAAACAATTAGAAGTATATATATGTTGTCTTTTGGGTTATTATTTTAGTCTGGTACCGCAAAGTGTACTACACTGGACCTAATGTTACGTATGTACAGTCCAAATATAATGTCGATCGTCAAGACATTACGTCCTTGATGGTCGGCAGAATTATGCCGGCCTGAAGTTACTGGATATACACTGACTGACCCTGGAAACTGACTAGCCTGAGCGAGCCGCTATGGCGGGTTTTCCAGCATGTGTACGATGGCCACTACCCAGTTAGGTACAATGAGGCACACCAGCTCCGAAATATTATAAATATGGTGAAAAACCCGATATAGTCGCTCGTTCCAGCGAGTCACGTTCCGGGACAACCAAAGTACGTGCAGTAACTTCAGTCCGACATCATTCTGGCGATGCGACGGACAAGGGATACAGCGTCGATATTATATTTTATTTGCATTTCACTGTATTTACAGCAGATGCAGTATAGTTACTTTATCGTAGTAAGATAAAACATATATACAATTGTGAACAACAAATGAACAATTATTAAAAGATTATTTATTAGCCTGAATGACGAAACAAGCAGGTCCCTGACCTGATAGTAAACACAACGCCTGCCCCCATAAGGGCAAAGAAGCAAAACCACACAGAACTTTGAATTGCAAACCATTGCATGATACTGGAAAGCACTCGTTACATTGATTCATAAGATGTTGTGTCATAATGCCCAGTACTTTCACTGGATCAAATGTCCTTTAAACCGAATTACAACAGTGCTTATATACTGTTGCTTGGCCGTTGGCGGCAGAAATAGATAAAGCGACCAACCCAGACGACGCATACGAGGAACCTACCACCTAGTAGGATACATAAACCTAGTAGCAATGTACTCACATGTCTACTCATAATCTCTTCATTTAAGTTTTCAGTACGACCCAAACGCAAAGCCACTACGATGTCTGGAAGCGGGGAATGTAACATGTTAATATAACATTTTATTACAACAAAATTCCTATGCTATGCGATTAATCTGCTAAATATATCGCCGTGTCGTGTGCCGCGATGTAATCCGGTTTTTGTTGGTTTTGATGTAAAGGTTAATAATAATTAATATTGATGATGGTATCATTATGGGCGATGTTCAAGATCGGATCGAAGCGTAAGAAAGCAAAAAGAAAGATGGTGTTAAGTAAAAATGTCAAATTATTTTCTACATTTACACTACAATCTAGTTATAGGCAATCATCATAGTTGAAAGAGTCTAATAAGGTCTTTTAGGAAAGTCAAAATATTATTTAAAAGGTCTGTTTCACAATTTCCATTTAAAATTTTATCCGTCAGATATCACATTAAACTAACGGTTTATGAATTACCAATTTTAAAAATACTTCGTGTGTATAAATTGTCAACATGATAATGTTTTATTTTGATGTCCAATATTTTATCATAACCTTTGAAGTGTAAATGGGCCACCAACATCTCATCAGGCCCAAAGCCAACCTCACCTGCACGTGGTACACTCTCCTGATTAATGGACAAGACAATGGTGAAACTTGGTTTCCCTGCCGGGTTGGGGGGTCAGACCATCACCAAACACCATCAAATCTATGGTACAAGAAGGCGGACCTTGGCATTAAGCCGGGATAACGCCAGACAGAAAGAGAAAGATATTTTATCATAATCTTTACTTGGACAGTGTGACGGACCACAGGGCCTAAACAAACCTTTTGTTAGGTATTTAAAAATGTTTCTTGTTAAAAACTAAACCCGGTACAGCATTGGGCATGTATAAATAAAATTTTTACTATCCATCGATGAGTTGAGTTATTTAAAGTTGCAGACAATCGATGAGTTGAGTTATTTAAAGTTGCATCAAGCGAATGCAATTCATGCAGCAACAGGGAATTCAACACAGACCCGCTCGTAAACAAAGCGTATATCAAAAGTGTAACTTTTGTGCACAACTGCGGATACGCCATCCGATGCAGTTTGTGTTACCAGGTATCTGATTTGACCGAAATTAGTTATTTTCAAACGTATTTTGTTAGGACGAAGTGCATTTCTGGGAAATCTAGTGTGAAATGTGTTTATTAGTGAATTTTATTTTTATCTAATCGTTGAGATTTCTAAGTAATAACCAATTAAGTACCTGTTATTTATTTACCTTGTAATGTCCCATCCAAAAGATCGTTAGCTTTTACGTTTATGAAAATAGGTATTCTTATTAATATTATAAATGTGAAAGTTTGGATGTTTTTTCTTAGTCAATCGGCTGAACTGATTTGGGTGAAATTTGCCACACAGGTATATATACCATGAGCTGCATTAGGTACCTTTTCCCGGTATAATAAGTTTTATTATCCCGGGAAAAGGTATTCATGCGGCGGAGTCGCAAGAAAAAGCTATTTTTTGTATTATTCACTAAACCAAACCCTCTTTTTCTACCATCCAACCTCCATATTACCTCACAATGAACTGACTGGCTTTTCCAGTAATTCACGTCCTTTCGTTCTGGCAATCCTAGGACGTATCTAGACGTCTGGACACGGAGTGGGGCGCCGGATCTGGGTGACCTGGTTCCCGCAGTCTCGTTGCAACCGATGCGGATTACGAAATTGTACACTTTGACGTACCTACTACCTATATTAATTGCGGTGGAAGGCGCTTTAGTGTGTTGACTTCTTGGCTTATGAAAAGATTAGTACGTAGAGAATAAGTGGTTTTATAAGACGAGCGGTGGTTACAGGATGCTTAGGAGAATAACCCCGTATTCATAAACGTTACTATGAGGCCTCATACGAGTAGTGAGCGCGAGCGCATAGTGACGATTTCTCTAACGTCATTGGTTAGTTTTTGGCGCAAAATAAAAACAGACCAGTCATGTCCTCAGAAATCTACACTGAGAAAAGAGCTTACTTAAGTGTTGTTTGTGAATCGAGCTTTATACCCGTTTTCACCATCAATCCCTAAGTTTAGGTGAGCCCCTAATACATAACGAGGCGATTTCATACGATTTGATTTTATGATTACGTGCGATACAATATTGATTATCATGAAACTAGTTCGACGCAACACAGACTAGTATTGTCACAGAATGCAATAAGCTAGCTATCGACATTTTATGTATAGTGGAATTGCTTCCGTCGTCCATTTCTTATCATAGTCACGTATCGCATCTATTTATTATACTTGTGCATTTCAAATTACCAGGACGGATGCGTTGCATTAACTTTGTAGGTACTGTCATTGAAAAACAGTTTGCATTTTTAATCAGCTTATTTGAAAGTATAACAAATGGTTCTCATTTCCGTTTAGATTGATTCAATATTTATTGAGACGTTTTTCTCGATATATAATTTCTTTCTTATGCAAGCCCACGATTCTTCTTTTTTTTCAATTTCAGTGACACTTAACACATTAGAAACATCTGTCTCCGTAAACTAGTCTAGGAGATATTCGTCTTGATGTAAATTTACTGGAACAATTAGTATCAAGAATAGTTCAGAATCAAGGAAACTTACCTACATTTTCATTTAGAAAGATATGTGGTTTCATCTAGATGCAGTACCGTTATAAAATTCCGCTTTTCTAATTTGATGATTATAGAATCCATTCATGCTACTAAAATGAAATTACCTATTCGTACTATTTTAGTTCGAGCAATACCAATGAATTTGTACGCTATATGAATATCTCCTGAAGTTATTTAATTCATATTTTACAAGCATAATGAAATGCGAAAGTCAAGAATTGGAATGGCTGCCCAATGCCTGTTATGATAGATAATCTATTTTATAACATGTATGTAGTCTGTGCTCGCATCCCTAGTCTATGGTCTCTTCCGCTTGTCTGTACTTTTAAGAACAAGTCTACTGTTGTGAACCTATTAATATAATAAAGAATATCGGCGACATCTACGTGTTTCATTACTTCAGTAAAGGCTCAACAATGCCGACACCGGCGTGCGATTGAATAGAAAAGTGTTTTGTTTTAAATAAATTATTTCGCTTCCACGCTTTCTGCGTGGTTCATAGCATTTAATTGAACATTACCTATTAACTTTGGGGTTTATAAAGAGATAGAAAAATAATGTGGTGTCATTAAATTGTAAGACTTATTTATTAGACAATTTTCGTGGAGCAGACGAAGATAAGCAGATTAAGAGCGAGGTGTTGCGGTTGCTATTTCCAGCGGGCAAAACCATTGTATAGTCTGCAAAGATTTGAGCCAGAGTAAATAAATACTTTTCTGATTTGACGGAAACAGACCTAGGGTTTTTTTAATATCAAAAGGCCGGTAAACGCGCAAGTTGTTCAATTGGTGATGCGTTATCGCCGCTACCATATCATACGCTAGGAAAATTAAGCGCTTTACAGATTTTTAAAGAATGGAGTTGAGATTGGGTGAAGATGAGATTTCTTGAACGTCTGACAATCCAGGTGGAATATGGGACCATAAATGTTAATGTTTTTTGCATTAATTTAAGGAACTTCCTATGTGACATATCAATTTAGCAAAACGACATGATTAATTTATATGATTAGCCTATAGCTGGAACTAGGTTTGCCAAAGGCGGTTTACTAAATTTGAATTTTGCGTGCTACACCCAATTACTGAGGCGTTTCGTAAATCGTTATTCCAACCGTCTGGCCAACATCCCACGCTAATTTTCAGAAAATGGTTTCTAAGTAACTCGTTTACCTCGGCGGTTATCGAATCTTAGGCAGATACAGTCCTCCCACTGGTTTCTAGTTGGTCTATAAAAAATGACTTAAATTTATAAAAAGAACAAATAAAAGTTTCGTTTGCCGTTTCTCTCTAATTAGTTGTACAAAGATCCCGCTAGAGAAGACCGGGAAATTGTACTTGATTGTCTGTGCAACGTAGTGGCAGGATACTGGATGATAAGTCTTCCGTGTGTGAGAGGCCGTCTGAATAGGGTTTATTTTTCTATTTCTGCCGCCATCACCAGTATATACTCACTGTTGTGTTCCCGTTTTAATAACATTGTGAAATTACTGGGCATAAAGCGACTTTCAACATGATCTCAGTCTCTGGGTGACGAGCGCAGTGCACTGCCATGCATTACCTACACACTTTGTAATACAAAGCTTTAAGTGTGTAAGGTGTTGTTTCTGTTTTTTTGGTATCTTAACAATCAAACTTATCATGAGGCGATCGACATGCTCATTTCGTCAAACAAGCAAAATAAATATGTAGTTTCCTAGGTTACGACGGATAAGTTCTTTTTTACTATCACCAGGTTTAGAGATAAGAGTATTGTCAAGCCAAAAAACGTTAATACTGTACATCCCCTACTAGTAACTTTAACACTGATAAAATTCACGGAGTCATCTGCCAAGTTTCGCAACAGCGTAACCAGATTTTCAGTGGAATTAAATCCAGGAGCGCTATAAAATTGAACTTTATACTTATAGCTATGTGCTTATCCGAGCCAGGTCAATAATGCAACGACGAGCGACTACCGGCATCAACAAGCCAAATGGGACTCTAAAAATACTGAATGCATTTTATATGGATGCTGCTATAAAGTTCGGCGATCCAATTTCGTAGACTGGTGTTCCCAGCCGTTCGCTCTCTATGATTTTGACACAGTTTTCTTGGTATAATTCGGTGTTATTCTTAGATTTTATTGTATCTTTTGGAATTACTGTGTTATTGTTGCTATCAATCATGTATTCTTTATACAGTTTTCCGGCATCAAATGAGCATGTTTTATGTCACATCTTAAATCAATGGTTTTATATGTATATTTACGGTATGGTATTAAAGGAATCTGTATGCAGTAAATTATAACGGGCGTGCCTCGTACTAAGGTATTAAATGACGTTCATTACATCACTATGAGCCATCGAGCCCTGCTTCAATAAAATTGTTTATTTTATTGTAGTGTTCAAGCAGGTATGCATTGCACGTACATATTTAGAAATGAATGATGATATTATTTTTTGTTTACATGCTTGTACATATATCATGCCGAGTTATAAGTTATAACCGTTGTTTATGCATGGAGAGCTCTGCCCATATTTTGAAATATCTTATGAATTCTTATATGTAGATGTATGCATAGCCCTTATTTTACATTGCCAAGTTATTTAAAGAGTTCACGCGTCTTATCCTACCTTATCAAAGGAGAAATGTTTGTATTATTAACCGATTTAAATAAAGGAGGTTATGTATTCGACCCGTATGTATGTAAATTTCTAAATGATCTTGAGTATCCTCCATAACGAGACCATTGGCTCTAATGTCTCTCTCGAATACGTCAAACCAAAACTTTTTGGACCGTCCGGTCCGCGGGATCGTACATCTGGTATGTTATGGCTCAGGCATCTGTGACTGACGTACTCTTGTGGTTAACTCAAACGTGACCAAACCACCTCAAGCGACATTCCAACAATGAAGTTTATCTGCTACCTCACGGACACTATAAATATAATAATTAGACTAATTAGAACGGCATCCATGACCGCTGATCTATCGTAACAAACCGATAATGTCGTTGGCCTGTACAATTAGAACCACGCGGCAGTAATTAGAATCACTAGCATTGGTAACCAACTCCTGCGGTTTATTTTTTTTACGCCTGGCGTTATCCCGGTTTAGTGGCAGGGTCCGCCTTCCTACTTAATCTTTTCCACTTTGCCCGATCTTCAACATCTTCTATAGTGAGACCACTTGATGATTCTCATCTAAAGGTGCCTTCCTTCCACCTGCCCTTATCCCGCTCGCAGTGGGGTCGGTGCAACATGCTTTTTTAACACATGTTACAGAAAAATTTGGCTTGTAGTTTTTACGACCGGCCGCCTAACTGACGTCAACCACTCTGGGGAGAGAAAAGACACAGACTCGAAACATATGTTTATATCACACAAACATTTATCTCGGTGCGGGAAACGAACCCGCGGCCTCTCGCTTCACAGCCGGTTGCTCTCCCACTGCCACGAAGGCTGTTAATTCTCATTAAAATGTATAAAATAAAAACTTAAAAAAGAAATAGAACCGAATTAAAAAAAAAACTAAAACTCAAAAAATATAATTAGGTCCAAATCTAATGTAATCAATAATGACTGTGCTATCAACCATTGACTGTTATTATAAGCCACTGCTTATAATTTAGCTTGATTTGACTTGGATTTTATTTTATTCTTAATTTTTTGTTCTTTGACTGCCTCGGTGGCGTAGTTGTAATGTACGCGTTACGATTGAGGTTAACGCTGAGGTCTCGGGTTCGATCCCCGGGTCGGGTAATGTGGTATTAGGTTTTTATATTACGATATGTTCACTATCATTTCGCTCACTATCGTAGAACGGATAGAGGCTCGGCAACATGTGGGTGTACTGGTTACACCTCTGCCTACACCTTCAGAGATTACAAGCGTAAGTGCGTATGATTAATATTTCTACTCACTAAAAACATGACTGCATATAAAATTACCTTTTATTAAGCGATCGTATGTCAAAATTTTAAATTTATTTCACAAATAACATCATGTCAAGACAAAAACGATCCTCTGCAATAAAAATATTTATGTAAGACATTTGCGCATGAATGTCCAAACTCAAAAATGTCTTGTGCATTTCCAGTCTCATCCACGGTCGCCGCCGGTTTACGTAGTACGTGCTCTCGTCGTACCACAGTCGGTTTCATAGTTTTATTGAATAAAATTTTAATAAATACTCGTGTGCATTCACTGTAAAATTGTTTATTTGTAGCCGTTAGGTATTGACGTGTGGCGGAATTATTAAATTAAATGAAATTATAAGTAAAAAAATCCAAACTCAAATCGTGGTGGTCTGTTTTCCTTTGGGAAATTACTCATTCCCAGTCATCAAATTTTAACGCTCTCGGAGAAATAATCATCAATAGGTCCACATTACATTACATAGACATTTTTATGTAGTGTTACATACATAAAAAATACAGATCAATTGAGATCCTTGTTTTGTGGGTGTTTATGGGTCATGGCCATCATTTACCATCAGGTGACATACTAGGGCGTTTGCCGACCTTCCGTTATAAAAAAAGAAGTTACTCATTCAGGCTTGACAGACTATTTCAATCAAAGATTCTTGAAAACCTTTTCGATACAATTCAGAATATTACAGCCATGCATTTATCGACGTGTATAAAAAAAAATACAAATTGATTGATGGTATGGGATTTAGTCATGCCGCATGCACCGGGCGTCCGGGCATCATTCAGGTGACGTCAGTAGCCCAGTGGGGCGGCCTTCGCGGCCGGTCGTCGACCCCGCCGTACCGTTAGCAATGCAAATCACCGGCTGATTTGTGTACAATCAACGCCTGCTAATATGATAAACACTTGATTTTGATTTATAGCGATATTGATTATTAATAGATGAATATGTAAGTTAATAATATCGTTAATAATTATTAGGCATATATATATTTTTCTTACATACATACATACATACATACACACGCACTCACCCCTGTACTTCCCGAAGGGAAACGCAGAGGTGTAACTAGTACACCCGTAATTCGCCGAGTGTATTTCCGCCCTATGATGTGATAGGGGACGAGTCTATCGCCATACCGTGCACAATTCCAGACTCCGGGCTGATACTAAGCATTTCATGGTAGGAAAACCCAATATCACTTATCCCACCCGGGGATCGAACCTAAATGTTCCTCAGTGTACATTTATACTAAACAAATGGAATACATTTTAAGAAAGTGAAGAAAATTTACTAGTAGCTCAAAGCCACATACTTTTCTTGCAATATAATAATATATTATGTTACATCGATATAAATACATATAAACTAAGTTTATGTCTAATAGCTGTCAGTTCTTAAAGTTTCAAATATAAAAGTTGTTTGAAAATCTAATTTATCTAGAAAGTTTCAAACGTAGTTGCAAAGTTTTTAATTTTGATCATAACTTTTGTGCCTCCTTTAATGAGGGCTTTAGCTCACATTATAAAGTTTTCTTTGTAATAAAATATATCTAGCCATTTGGTATTGATATATTTGTATATAATGACCTGTCAGTTTTAACCGCCAGATTACATACACTTCTTTGTAAGTTTTACATCTTTATCTCAATATCAAGGGTAGACTGAGGTGCAACTAATGCTGCACCCATGTTTCGCTGACCTTATTGCCGTCCCATGTTGTGATGTGGGGATGAGCCACCATACCGGTCACAAATTACAATCCTGGGCAATTTATTCATGTGTGATTATTCGGCATACACTTCTCCGTGTATATTGACAATGTGATCATTTCTTATATTCTACTAGCTTTTGCCTGCGGCTCCGCCCGCGTGAATAGGCTTTTCCGAAATAAAACGTAGCCTATAACTGTCTCCAGGGTACCGGCTATATCTATCTCTACATCAAAATTCATCAAAATTGCTTCAGTGATTTAGGCGTGAAAGCGTAACAAACAAATAGTTTTTTTTTCATAAAAAGTATGATATGTTACTTCTTATACCTCCAAGAATATGTGTACAAAGTTTCATGATGATCGGTTAAGTAGTTTTTCCATGAAAGCGTAACAAACAAACTTACATTCACATTTATATAATATTAGTATGATTATATGAGTCACGTTTACTTGGACACTGAGCCCTGTATTCATAAACACAACTCAAGTGAACTCTTTGTTAAGTGTAGATTTCTGTGTACATTTTTTTATTGCATAGGCCGGCAAACGAGCAAGTGGGTCACCTGATGGTAATTAAGTGATCTCCACCGCCCATGTACGCCGGCCCACAATACCATAAGAGTCATAGGCGCGTTGCCGACCTCAAAGGAAAGGGAGAATTAAAGGATTGGGATGGGGAGGGGGATTTGGGCCTCCGAATGTCTCACTCACCGTACGAAACGCAGCAGCAAGCTGCTACTTTACATCGGTTTTCTGTGAGACAGTGGTAACGACCCGTACGTGCCGGCCCATTCATGCTGTAGACAAAACTGTCTACAGCGTGGCTTTACCACTCGTAAATATGAATTGATGAACACGTACATGATTGGTCTGTTTTTATTTAGTGCCAAAAACTAACCAATGACGTTAAAAGAAATCATCAATAAGCGTTCACTCTCACTATGAGGCCTCATAGCATCGTTTATGAATACGGGGTAAGAAACACAAGTTGAGTCTTTTTTTATTCGACATTTAATTATACTCGGTAAGTACTCGTGCAGTGCATTCCAAAGATTATATCGAGCGACGAGCGTTGCATTTCTCGACGTTCGCCATAATTATGGCAGCGCAGCGTGTTTAATATTTCTTCTTCACGCATCGCATAAGGATACAACATTATAAAAAAGATGGGAAATATTTTTAATGTTTTTTATACGCTTGAATGACGAGACGAGCAGGACGGTAGCCTCATGGTAAGCCCTACGCCTGCTCATATACAAAAGCAACACCACACAGAACTTTGAAATACAAAGCACTAGACTGCGCTCGTCACCCCAATACATAAGGTGTCAAGTCTCAAAATGCCCAGTAATTTCACTGGCTTCAATGACCTTCAAACCGAAATACAATAGTGCATAGATACTACTGCTTGGCGGCAGAATAAGACAAAGCGGTGGTACCAACCCAGATGGCTTCTCGCATACGAGGGACCTCTACCACCATGATGTTATGCATGTTATAAAACCTCATGAGTTATATTGACCATAAAACTTTGCAATTAACTTGAAGGAGTAAATAATCTGACACTAAAGCCGACCTAGTTGAGTTAAACGTAGTAAATCTTACGCTTAAAAAAGTACACATACGCACTCACGCCTGTAATCCTAGAAGGGGTAGGCAGAGGTGTAACCAGTACATCCACATTTCGCGGTGCTTATTTCCGTCCCATGATGTGATAGGGGGCGAGCCTATCGCCATACCGGACACAATTCCAGTCTCCAGGCTGATACTAATCATTTCGCGATAGATAAACCCAATATCACGGGGATCGAACCCGAGAACTCAGCATTAACCTCAGTCGTACGCGTACTCATTACAACTGCGCCACCGAGGTAGTCGAGTGTGATTATTATGTTACAATAAATAGGAATCAGAATATACTGCATCATATAAAATGCATTTTAAATATTTTCGTTCGTTTATAACCTCTATAGCAAAAAAAAACACACATAACTATGTACTATGTACTCTGCTGAAATCGATACGATAAAGGCCCACATGCTGCGTTATAATATCCTACAATAGGACTCAGTTATTATATTTTGTATCATGTCGATAATCTACTTATTAAAATCAATTGGACATTGTTAGCATCTAATACAATGTAAGTTTTAAGAGCTTATTCACAACATGATTCTTATTTGTTGTTGTTCAAACATATCTTAAGAATTTATTCAACTTCATAGTTATGGAAAAATGGTTACTCGAACAAATATTAAGAACTTCTTTAATTAAATATTTACAGTAAACAACTAGCTTTAAAACTTTTTCAATAGTTTTATTGTCTCGGTAGCGCAGTTGTAATGCGCACACGGTACGATGTTTTGAGCTGAGGTCTCGGGATTGATCTCCGAGTCGGGTAAAAGTGATATTGGGTTTTTCTATCCCGAAATGCTTAGTATCAGCTCGGAGTCTGGAATTGTGCCTGATTTGCGATGGGCTCGCCCCTATCACATCATGGGACAGAATACAATTCGACGAAATGTCGGTGTTCCTATTGGCTACACCTTGTGGAACAGGTGTGAGTGCGTATGTATATAAATAAATACACCCAACAGTCACACACATAGTCCTGACCTCACACTAGGTAAACCTGTATCGT
Source organism: Mimas tiliae (assembly GCA_905332985.1). Classification (NCBI taxonomy): domain Eukaryota; kingdom Metazoa; phylum Arthropoda; class Insecta; order Lepidoptera; family Sphingidae; genus Mimas; species Mimas tiliae. The sequence goes on from HG995249.1 coordinate 5,058,282, forward strand.
GGGTATCAAGAACTACGTGGGACTTGCGGCCCCACAACACCCAGACCCGAGACAAATATTTGTGGATCAGACAAACATTTGTCAAGGTGCGGGAATCGAACCCACGGCCTCACGCTTCGCAACCGGCTACTCGCCTGCTGCGCCACGGAGACTGTCAAATATATTAACACTAATTTTTTTCTCACAAATCTCGTATCAGGAAAACTTAAATTATGTACGACACGTCCATAAATACTACACGTGTTGGTTGTCGGCATAAAAAGAAATTACCCATTACAATTTGAATTATTACATAACAATCACACGCTTTTATCCGCTCGCATATAAATTGAAGGATTCATCCAGCCAGTCATTCCAGAGATTGATAATTTGGTCCTGGATACTCTACTCATGGGTTATGGTAACCAGGGGACGGCCCAAAAACAGCTGGTTTGAAGTATTAGAAGGAGATATGATGTTATGAGTACCCTAAACCGACGTGGATGTATGAAAAATTTAATGAGAGTGAATGAGGGCAAAGAGGTATGCAAGGATCGGAGCAAGTGGAAATCCGTTGTCTCTGCCTAACCCTATGGGAAAAAGGCGTGAGTCTATGTATGTATATGATGTTAAAACGGAAGATGCCCAAGAAAGCGCGAAGAGAAAGCGTCTTAGTAGGAAGACGGACCCTGATGACCCTGGCACTGATGCGGGATAGCGTTAAGGAAATACTCTACGGATGGTCGTGAAAACATCTTCACTTCTCTTCTTGCATATACCCTTATCCCACTAGCAGTGGGGTCGACGCAACATGCTTTTGAACACATTTTACAAAAGATAAGAAAGAGAGAAAGTGTTTACGACCGGTCGTCTGTCTGTCATCAACCCCTCCAAATATTTGTGGATCACACAAACATTGGGACAAAAAAGCCGGATTGTTTATAATATAATAATTAATTTCACAGTTACTTGAAATATATTTGAATGTTAATTAAATATTTGCTATAAATAGTTTATTCATCAGCTAAAGATATTCTAAGTGTAACGAAAAACCCATGTGTCAAAACCCAAGATAATTAGAATTAGTTCGCAGTTTCTCACTAGTCTTTGTTCTAACCTTAATTAATTTGGACGCAATTTAATTTACAACCCACACACATTTCGCTCCAACTCTCTTAACTCGTGAAAATACAAAACGATTCGTCGAAATTCAACCATTTTAAAGTAAAGTGAAAACGCGGTCGACCTGTAAAGTGCTCTTGGGACCGTCGTACCTGACGTAAGTAACGAGTCGTGCCCTAGATATCTTGGCTTCTGCATATTTGAACATTATGTCACAAATGTGATGGAGTTTATGATGATTACATGTACCTGTGAGTGGTACTGGCAGCAAGTGTAATTACTCTACTTACAAATGTAAGATCATTGTTTACAACGTGGAAAAAGGTTACGATCTCGATCTCTGATTAACTTATAAGGTACCGCAGGTTGGTAAACAGTTGATCGGCAATAAGCAATCAATATTAAACGTTTCATAACTGCCTCGGTGGCGCAGTTGCAATGCGTATGCGTTACAACTGCTGTGCTGAAGTTTCGGGTTCGATTCCCTGGTCGGGTAAAAAAGATATATCATGAAATGTTTAGTATCAATCCAGAGTATAGTTTGTGCCCAGTATTGTGATAGGCTCGACCCTTATTACATCATGGGACGGACCTAAGCTTGGCGAAATGTGGGTGTGCTGGTTACACATCTGCCTAACCCTTCGGGGTTAATAGACGTGAGTGCGTATGTATGTATTAATTAGAAAAAAAGATCTGTTATTTCTAAATAGCAGAATAGATTTATACTCGTACCAGCTTTCAAATAAAAAAACGCATTCAAATCGGTCCATTCGTTTAGGATTTACGGTGAATTACTGTGAGCTTAGCACCCTATTAAGCCAAAGTGAGTAACACTATCTAGCATAAAAAACAATACAAAATGTAAAGACATTCCTATGATCTTATGCGCTTCATAAAGCCGATAACAATTTAATCTGCGTGTATGAACACTATACATACGAAGAAGCTGCAAGCTAATGGACTGATCAATGGACGTTGCACGTGTTTGGGTGAAAGTTCAAATACTTGGCAAAATGTTTGTATCTAGCGAAAGTTAGTTAAAGTTAGTTGTTGGTTAAATGTTGGCTTTGATAACACTGCATACATTAGTGAGAGTGATAATTTAATTTATGAATCTGAGATGTGATTTTTTAAATTCTTTGCACACTTCACCTAAGACGCTGACCTATACAAGGTGGTAGGTCCCTCGTTTGCGAGAGACCGGCTGTGTTGGTACCACCGCTTTGTCTATTTCTGCCGCCAACCAACAGTGTGTAAGCACTGTTGTGTTCCGGTGTGAAGGACATTGAAGCCAGTGTAATTACTGGGCATTATGAGACTTAACACCTTATGTCTCGGGGTGACGAGCGTAGTCCAGTGTCATGCAGTGCTTTATTTAAAGTTCTGTGTGGCGTTGCTTCTGTTTATGAGCAGGCGTGGCTCTTACCATCAGGCGAGCGACCTGCTCGTCTCGTCATTCAATCTAATAAAAAAAAAACGCGTGTAAAAATAATCCGTAATTAAGGTATACCCAGGATCAAATTCAAACATACATATGCACTCACGCCTGTAATCCCCGAAGGGGTAGGCAGAGGTGTATTCAGTACACCCACATTTCCCCAATTCCAGACTCCGGGCTGATAGGTATAATTAAGGGATTGGGAAAGGGAAGGGGATTTGGTCCTCCGGATATCTCACTCACCGTACGAAACGCAGCAACAAGCTGCTACTTTACGCCAGTTTTCTGTGAGACAATATAGTAACGACCTGGACGAGCCGGCCCATTCATGCTGTAGACAAAACTGTCTACAGCATGCCTCGACCACTCAAGGCGAAGACGACTCAAGAAGAATTAGTGTAGCTTCTGTGTATGTGAAAGCGTGTCGATTACCATTAAGCGAGCAACATGCTCAACTCGTCATTCGGGCTAGTAAAAAAAAACATATACATACATACGCACTCACGCCTGTATTCCCGAAGGGATAGACAGAGGTGTAACTAGTACACTCACATTTCGCGCAGCGTATCTCCGTCCCACGATGTGATAGGGGGCGAGCCTATCGCCATACCGGGCACAAATTCCAGACTCCGGGGTAATACTGAGCATTTCGTAATAGAAAAACTTAATACCACTTTACCCGACCCAGGGATCGAACCCAAGACCTCAGCGTTAGCTTAATCGTAACGCGTACGCATTACAACTGCGCCACTGAGGCAGTAAAAAAACACAATTCCTAAAACTAACTTAACTGTACAATATAAATACTAAGTTACCGCGAAATATATTATCGAACAATTGCTTACGTATTCCCAAAAGGGCTATTAAGTAAAGTTACCTACTACATCGGTGTTACGCCGATTAAAACGATGTTGGTATACTATTTACTATTTCGTTTAATGTTAAAGGTATTTATTCCCGTTGGCTAGATAGCAATTACCATAAATATAGTAGAAATATACCTTTCCATTAGTTTTCAAAGCGTATTGTGTTATCCAATTACCTAGAGACATTGACTATTACCATTACGAATACAATTGATAATTTCTTTAATACTTAACCCACGACAAAAAAGGGGAGTTATAAGTTTGACCCCTTTGTTTGTCTGCCCGTTTGTCTTGTCTGTTTGTGTATCTGTCTGTACTCCTGTACCTACCATTGTAGCTTCTAAGCTTCTTCTAGCAATATTTAACGAAAATCTGTTCAGCTATAGAATCAATATTTGTTTAACCGACTTCAAAAAAGGAGGAGGTACTCAATTCGGTGCGTATTTTTCTGACGTTTCCTTATTGAAAAAGGAGGGTTTTTATAGTTGTGTCCGAATTACGCTACCAGTGTCCTTGTCAAGTTTAATACAAAAATAATAATAAACTCTAATCCATCCGATTTCGTTCATTTAATTGACTTGCACTTAATTAATTTGGATAATGATGTGGTCTGACACCGTCAGGGCCGGTGACCTTTTACCTAGCGGGCCAGACTGCCAGACTCCTTTTAGAAATACTATGATATTCAACCAGTCTGCATCGTCATTAAATTTAGAACGGTTCGGAAGTCTGGCTCTATTGATCATTCTTTATTGGGAAAATAGTATGAATATTTTGGGAATGAATTTGACTTTCGTGGCAGCAGTGTGTTTTCTAATTTTGCATAAGCTCAGTATAATGGAATAATGTTGTGGATAAATAAATGAACATATGTGCGATTATGAGACAACATCTTATGTATCGGGATTACGAACGCAGTCCAATGCCATGCAGTGCTTTGTAATTCAAAGTTCCGTCTGGGGTTGCTTCTGTTTATGAGCAGGCGTGGCGCTTAACATTAGGCGAGCGACCTTCTCGTTTCGCCACTCAAGTTAATAAAAAAAGAGATTACCCCAGAGCGACGAATTTAAGGTAAGGCAAGTTCGCACCTCAAATCCTATGACTACTTCTTGAATTCTGAGTTTCAACGAATGAACTTATAGTAACACGAAAAATACAGCGTATAGAAGACGATTTGAATCAAAATGAGAATAGAATTTTGAAAAGTAGTTCAATTTCCATAAGAAGACAAATCACCCCTTAAAAATAAACGTTGGCGTCTAAACTGAGTGATAAGTATTTTCTCCAGAATTTGTTAGAGATGAAATTTAAATAAAATGTTAACCCAGCAAATATTAAAAATATTTATATTTTAATGCATAAATCTAAGAAAAACCTCTAAAATCCCCACCGTCAACTCGGAGATGCTATGCAGTTATAAACCTTATTCTTTTGATTTTCAAATCGTAGTCGGACCTCGTCTTAATATTTATTGAGAGATTGACCTAGTGGCTGCAGTACGCTGTGTCTCGTCCGTGACTTGACTCGCGGCATTACGCGCTGTTTAACTGTCCCTTTAAAGTCCTTATATACTTGCTGACTTTAAAGCAAGTATTTTCCATCATTCACCTCCAAAAACTCGGTTTTAATTAAATGTAAACACAGCCCATCCGTCATGTTTACTTTTAATTTAGTATCAGAAATCATGTCGGTACTTTAATAAATGAAAATTAATTCATACATAACTCTATACAACGTGACTAATCCCCGAGAATTGCCTTTTAGGTTCTCTTCAAATCTGGACTGACCTTACGAAGGTTTAGACATAATCATTATTAACTCCTGGATCAAAAAGAGGTGTGTTTTAAGTGTTTGGTCTGTTTGTACGTATGTAGCATTGTAGATTGAACCGATTTGAATGCCGTTTTTAATGCACCAGGTTAATAGCTGTTTTATTGATCCTTAATTAGACCTTAGTATTTTTTATTAGTTTGAATAATATGGTTGGCAGATCTCTCGCCTGATGGCTTACCCACGAACAGAATAGGCTTTGCACTGCTCTGCAATCGTCAACGTTAAGTCTCCTAATACCCAGTAATTTCACTGGCTTAATATCCTTCAAAAGTTCGGTACCTGCTGTTATTATTTATTTATCATCCTCTTACATCTATCATACAGGTTAAACCTAATGAGACAGAGAACTTTAGGTGCTTTTTACCTGATGTCCATTTATGGGAGGACGTTTCGTAACATTCTTCGCTTCAATTATAAATTGACAGTGTGGTTCTTTCTTTCTTCTACCTGACGTTATCCCGGCTAGTGCCAGGGTCCTCCTTCCTACTAAGGCGCCTCCACTTGACCCGATCGTGAGCATCCTCCTTAGTGTGACCATTAGCCCTCATGTCTCCCATTAATACGTCAAGCCAGCGGTGTTAGGGCCGTCCACGGGACCGCACTCTTGGTACGATCTGGCACAGGCATTTGCGACTGACGTACTCCTGTGGTGTTCTCTAAACGTGACCAATCATCTTAAGATACTTTCCTGAAGTTTATCTGCCACGTCGCGGACATCAAGACTGCCGCGGATGTACTCGCTACGTTACGTTTGGTTACCAATATTAGTTGTTTTAATTACTGCCCCGTGGTTCTAATTGAACAGTCCAACGACGTTATCGATTTGTTACGATGGATCATCGCTCACGGATGACGTTATAATTAGACAAATTATTACAATGATATTGTTCGCGAGGTGGCAGATTAACTTGAGGAATGTCGCTTGAGGGGGTTTGGTCACGTTTTGAGGAAACCGCAGGAGTACGTCGGTCGCCAGATACCTGAGCCAGATCGTACTATCGTACTACGATCGTACTATCGTACTACGATCGTAGGGGTACTATCCCGTGGTCGTCCTAAAAGGCGTTAGCTTAACTAAAACCTTCTAAAATGGCAGCATTATAATTCTTCCATAAATAAATTATCAATATACAGCAATAATAAATTCATATTATTTTTAATTAAAGAAGGGTTGCTGACCTTAAAAGAAAGGGATAAATAGGGGATTGGGTAGAGGAGCGGGGAAGGTATTTATTTATAAAACAAAAATTACAGAAGGATTGAACGGAAAACCTTTACCTTTAGTAGTGGAATTCCAATTGACGATTGTAGACAATTGTCTAGGCTTGGATATATTTTAATTTCCTTACTCTTTAATAATTTACGAATCAAAAGTCAGAATACATCTATATGTATCGTCCTAGCCTATGCTAGGACGAAGTTTCGCCGGAAATTACTTTATAAGTCCGCTTTAACGTCGCGTCGCGCGGTTCTAAGATAGATGACACGTACAGTTTATTGCTTTACTAGCGTATGCTGCAGCTTCGCCCGTGTGAAATAATTTTGGTCAAAAACATTTCTCATACAGACAGTTGACGTCAGTTGAGTTGACAGCCTCCGTGGCGCAGCGGGCGAGTAGCCGCCTACGAAGCGAGAGGCCGTGCGTTCGATTCCCACACTGAGACAAATGTTTGTGTGATCCACAAAAAATTGTTTCGGGTCTGGGTGTTGTGGGACCGCAAGTCCCTCGTAGTTCCTGATACCCACGACACAGGTTTTACCTAGTGTGGGGTCAGGACTATGTGTGTGACTGTTGGGTGTATTTATTTATTTACAAGCCTTGCAACTAACTCCCTTTCTCCCCTTAGGGGTAGGACTTTGAGAAATCCAATCTTAAACGATGCTTAAAATATAAAATCAACGCCCTTCCAGTATTCTACCAATAGGGTACTTTTTATCCTGGAAAAGATCGTTCATGCAGGTGGAGCCGCGAGCAAAAGCTAGTCCACTATAAACCATTTGTTTAACATTTAGCCGGCTATTTATTTTTACGAATTTTATTATTTGTGTTAATGCTCCGTTAATGAGACCAGAAATAATCCTAATTGAGATCTTTGAGATATAGGAATTGAATTTTTACAAATAGCTGGGTTGTTAAAGTTAACCTCTCTGAGTGTGGTAGTAAGTCTATCTAACCTTATAAATAATTGTGATGTTATTTACGTATGCAAATACGGAACCAATCCATATTTTCATAAGCGATATTTGCTACAATATTTATACTATCAAGTAAGCCTGGAAAATCCTCCGTTATATTGAGTGTAAGCTTTAAACCCTTAAGCCGAAGCTCATAATGTAATGATGAAACAACTGTTTCCTTATCCATCGTAACTACCAAAATGAATTCGAGATTATGAAGAAAAGTGGATTGTGATCGCCTCGTTGGTATTGGTGGCTGCGTATTGAAGCTATAAAATCACTAGATCCTCGGTTCGATCCTCGGGTTAAGCAATATTTTTTTTCCGAATTTACATTTGTACTTTTTGAGTGGTAGAGCCATGCTGTAGACAGTTTTGTCTTTGATCTATTTAATTCTACAATCTAGCAATGGTACATTCGGGATAAATTTAACGTCCACATACAGCCAATACATTGCTTAAATTTGGCCACACCTTTCTGTAACACATTGTATAAATATTTCAGGCTATTTTACGTCACAAAAGCGACAATCATCGACAGTTGCAAGTTATAAAAGTGCTGATCAATCTATCTGTATAACTGTATCACAGTAAAATAATAACTCTATTTGTTTATAAACGAACGTCCTTCCGAGTGCTCGTTGGACGGTTTTCAGATTCGGATGTTTAAAATAACAGCCGTATTTCAATTTACCCTGAATTCGCTGCTCTTTGTGTTGAAATTGTTTAAGCTAACGTCGTTTGCACAATGCATGTGTGTTACAGTTTAATATTTACTTTTTACGGTTCCATATTTATGGTTCCTATTCTATTCTATATCATGTCGTAAGTGACCAACCTAGTGTCAAAGTTTTCGAGCCGACCAAAGGCCTCCGACTGGGCATAACGCCTGCTGTCAGTTGATAACAGCCGGGACCGACTTTTTACGTGCCCTCCGAAGCACGGAGATGTTGAGTTGAAATACTACTTAGTGGTAACCCATCCATAGACCGACTACGCCAAGGGTTTGCTTAACTCACTAATCGTAACCAAACCCTCTTATAAGCTTACACTATTTGCTTTTTAATCCGACATTTTCATAGAATATGCGTTATTATAGCGGTTTTTTTAATAGCCTAGGCCGGTTTAACGAATGAAAAAACATTTGATCTCCAGGATACACAGCTTCACTTCTAGGTATCAATCAATTTGAGTGTTAAACATAGATCATCTATAACTTCGATAACAATTCTACAGATATTCCATTTACGCGGTTATTCCTAAAAAGGTTTTCCGAAACCCCAATACGGGTCTATCGGAATATCGTCTACATATTCGTGCGAAAAATATTAGCGATGACGAATGTTTTTCCATATATTCAAATCTTTATCGAGATGAGTCTATAAAATCGGTGCTTATCGTCGTTTTTATGCCGAGGAAATGTCAAATCATTCATGTTGTTCACAAAATGAATTCATTCGAAATGTACGTTGAAATTATTCTGAGAGTGCACTTGTGAGAAAAAGGGAATACACGTCCATTTACCAACATTAATGTCAGAATGAAGCGCTGAGCTTAGAAGGGCCATAACCCATAAATACTTGAAACTTTGCCTATTTAGCTGGAATTTTTGTTTTGTAGATCTAGGCCATCAACATTTTACGCCCAAAACCAACCTCACCTTTTTTATAATATAGGCCGGCAAACTAGCAAGTGGGTCACCTGATGGTAAGTGATCTCCACTACCCATGTACGCCCACAATACTAAAATAATGGGCGCGTTGTCAACCTTAAAGGAAAGGGATAAGTTAGGGATTGGGAAGGGGAGGGGAATTTGGGCCTCCGGATATCTCGCTCACCGTACGAAATCCAGCAGCAAGCTGCTAGTTTAGGCCGGTTTTGTGTGAGACAGTGGTAACGACTCGGACGATCCGAGCGAACTGTCTACAGCGTGGCTCTACCACTCAGAATAAAAAATAGCTTACCGATTTTAATGCTTCGTCTTGAATTTTACGTTTTGTAGATTCCTCTAATCTTTATCTAAGTGGCTGCAATATCCATTCCTACATGTATACTACAATTTCTCAACTTCCATAACCTCTCTACGAATATATCGTTGTTAAAGTTTTAATTAAACAATATGGAAAAATATTAACTGTGGCCTAATTTCACGTAACAAATCGGAAACTTCCTTGTTTACGTTTCCATGTAATTTTGGAGCCGCGAAGGGATTATGGTTGATGAGTTTAAGTATTCCAGCGCCGATATATCCCGTATTATATTAAGCTACTGTTATTATTATTCTTCGGATTCGATTCCGTAAATATGATTAGCAGACAATAGAGTTAATAAGTTTATCGTACATAGTTAGCAGTTAAAAATAAACATTTCATTCGTTATTTATACACAATTTCCACGATTTTCCATATTGAATACTTTGTATAATTGTTACTAATTTGTATAAAAAATTGAGCTTAAAAGTTAGACAGTAACAATAATTTTTAAATAATACAAGCACTTAGGCTGGTCTAGGAACTATTTTCTTGAGTACTGGTACAGGCATTTAATTGTTATTTATTCCATTACTGACGTTAAAGAGCCCTTTGCAGCCTACGTGTAAAATAAACGTTGCAATTGTGATTTTGATTGTGTATCTCAGTTTGTTTCCGCATAAAGATCATAAAATTACATTAGTTTTAAAAACAAACAATCTTTTATATGATTATATGTACCCTTATAAGTATCAGATTAATATCCGAGCAAAATCCAGCTTAATTGTAAAAAACATATGACCCACATTTTTCATGTAGATATCATGACAAAATGTAAATGCATTATTAATAAAGCTCCGGATTAATTCTTTCGTATCGCTGGAATCGTCGCATATTGTCGTGCTCCACGGGTATAAATCACGAGCGACGACAAAACAAATTATTTCTTAACAGTCTGTTGACTTGGATTTAATTTCCTAACTATACCGGAAGTTTTATACTATACATGAGACAAATAAGCGACTTCCTTGAAAACAGTCAAATAATGAGTTCTCGTAATCGACGAGCCTGCATGAAGACTGATGACAGTGGAAGAAGCGAAAAGTGCTTAGACAGTATCACTTAACGCTTCATAGTCTCGTGTCTTATCCAATAGCAGCCATGAGTTATATGTATAAACTCACGCCTGGATCTCTGCTGCGATTAGCCAAAGTGCAACAAGTTCAACCAGGGTTCGCCGTGTTTATTGCTGTCCCATTATGTTATAGGAACCGAGGTATATTTATAATTAATTGCAATATATATTGAATAACCCGCCAGCATTGACTTTCCAGCCTATTCGACAGCCTCCGTGGCGCAGTGGGCGAGTAGCCGGCTGTGAAGCGGGAGGTCGCGGGTTCGATTCCCGCACCGAGACAAAACTTTAGTGTGATTCACAAAATGTTTGTGGGTATTTTCTCTTCAGAGGGGTTGGCGTCAGGCAGGCGGCCGGTCATAAAAACTACAAGCCAAATCTTTCTGCAGCATGTGTTATAAAAAGCATGATACGCCGATCCCACTGCGAGTGTAGACCCCGCGATGCTGTATGTAACAATTCCGACTCTGAGTCAAACGCTATCAGCCTGCGAAAGGCCAGTGTATATAAACAGTTTAATAAGTTTTTTCTTTCGAAACACGTCACTGAACCGGATCTTAGGTTGTTTGGATCCAGTTTTGGACCAATTGCCTGGCTTAGGTCAATGTACTGGTCTAAAAATGCCTAAACAACACCGTAAACTAACTTTAATGGACATTTCAGTAAACAATAATCATCAAATTCATCATCATGAAGATCATCAAATTATTAACGTGATATTTAAATTTTAGTGATTTTTCACAGCGTCTGAGTCTCAATTATGTGTATAAATTTTATCTAAATTGTAAAGCCTTGTCACACATAAACTATGTCAATTCATGCCTTATTATTTGGTAAATTGACAGATGCAGTAAACAAAGAAATGGTAATATTGCATCAGGACTCTGTACTTAATCACAATATTAGCGATTCTTTGCTTCTAAAACGAGCGAATTTAGGTATAGTTATGAGGCGTGAAATAAATTGGCTCAAACTCTTTTTAAACTAAATCTTCCAATCTGCCCTTATCCCACTCGAAGTGGGATCGCAATGCTTTTTAACACATATTACAGAATGCTTTGGTTTTTATTTTTTACGACCGCCTGCCTGCCTGACGTCAACCCCTCTTCTTTTACTAATTCATCGGCCTTTTTACATCTCCAATAGCATGATTAAATGAGGGACAACGAGTGATATCGGTTCAGAATTTATTTCCTATATTTATATTTTATTGAGATAGTCTAGTAAAAAAAACATTACTGATAACTTAAGATCTTTTGTTTTAAAGATATTTAATCAACTGAAAGTAATGAATTAATTAGTTAATTATCTTACTCTCTGCGATAGTTAAGCATAGTTCGATAGCAAAACTACCAGAACTCTTAAGATACTTTCGCATTGTTTTCTTGACCTCTAACAAGCAAATTGTATTAATCACACGTTATGTCACATCCTTACGTATCCATCTCATATGATTTGTTATGCCTACTTATAACCATATACCAGATATGCTTTAACAAACACCCTTTGCGTTGCCATTGTTGGGTAAAATTAAGCATAGTTTTAAGTTAGGTTTGGTCTTGCATCCTTGCGACCTAGATTTAATCCGTCGAACACGACTTTGCTTCTTATTAATAGCAAATAGAAAATATTACAAAATCGCTGTTCTTCAGCTCCCATGCTCCTTTAAAATACAAACACATTATTAGCGGGTAAATAAATCGCCCACGGTCATAGTGTATACGCTCGGCTGCGAGTAGAACTATTAAGGGGCAACTAAGCGGTCGACGATGCATCCTCCGCGTCCACGTTGCAGCGTCCTTGCTCAACGAAATGAACATTTATTACCGCAGTTTATGCTAAAGCAAGATCATCACCTAATGTTTGCATACTTCAATATGTGGTAGATAAATTCTGTACTTAGAAATGAATTGAATTTAATGACAGCCTCCGTGGCGCAGTGGGCGAGTAGCCGGCTGCGAAGCGTGAGGCCGTGGGTTCGATTCCCACACTGAGACAAATGTTTGTCTAATCCACACATATTTGTTTCGGATCTGGGTGTTGTGGGACCGCAAGTCCCTCGTAGTTCCCGATACCCACGATACAGGTTAACCTAGTGTGGGGTCGGGACTATGTGTGTGACTGTTGGGTGTATTTATTATTATTATATATAATTTGTTTTTTGTCCTGCACCATCATTAGCCCGAGTGCAACTCTCCATTGTAATGTTTTCATGGTTCGTCCATCACGTAGAAGTGTAAATAATTAGCTGTTGATTTACGTCAAATAACGTAGTTTCTTGTTCCTGGCGTGAGCCCTCTATGTAAGGTTGCTAAGAGTGACAATATTTTCTGCTTGTCATCTCTTCTTGAGAGTGTTATTTTATGGTCACCACCAGTGCTTATAGCGGTGATGCAAGGTGCTTGATGGTATTTACTTTTACCCCAGAAATGTTTCATACTTTTGGAAATATTCTTTTGTCGCCTCCTATGATACCCATAATAGACGTAAATCAATTATTCCTGGCCAGGGTCTACACATAATATTATACAAATAAATGAGTTCGCACAATTTCTATGGTCGTTCTTGCTCATTGTTTAATTAAATAACTATTGTAGTAAAGACTAAAGGTCAAGTTTATAACAGTTGTTTTTAGTATCCCCAACGACACTTTTTATTCGCTGTGGTGCTGTAAGGATTTTATATCTGAGCACGGTTGTTGCGTTTTATTTGGCGAAGTAATTAAAAAAATACGACACTTTTTACTATCTGGCTTTTAATAACTCTTTTCCAGGGACGAAATTATGGCCGTTTTAAATATTAAAACCAACCATTCTATCAGAGTCATTTCAAGGCGTAGATAAAGAAAACTGGTGGTTTCGTATTTAATATATAAAAACAAATAGAGACGAAATACTTATGCCATTGAGCTTGGCGATTTGTCTATACATGATATCAATCCTATTTCTTTGCATATAATAATCTTTTGTTGTGAAGTTAAGTCTTATTTCTAAAGAAACACCGGGGTGTTATTAAATTCTTAAGTTGCATTTTATTATTTCATGTTTATAAATTTCTCCTTATGCTCTACTTCGTCCTTAATGGCTTCTAATCAAAGAGTAATGTACTTATACTACAAGTCTTTGCTTCTAATAAATGTAATAAGTGAGGGAAAGAACTACAAAACTGGGTCAATCGTTAAAGGATGAATGTCGGGCGTTCATGTATTTAAAATGATTGACAAAGTATATTATCCTAAGAATTGTGAGTTTGTTGAAAACCGGCCTGAATCGTTGCACGCTGACACACTTACAGCATCTGGCAAAACTTGACATGTCCTCGGTGCAACCGTGCAGGCGCGACGACATATCTTGATTTTATTAAGTGTCTTGTCCTTAGAATAAACATTTGCCGGACGTTTCCTGCAAACGAATTTTAGTTTTGTAATTATAAACGTGTGAACTGTGAGGCAAAGCAATCCATATGGATCGTAGCAATTGTTTTCGAACACCAATGCAAATGTTCCATTTATGTACCATGTGTAATGGTGTGTGGTTAACTCAAAACGTGTCATTACCGAAGCCGCATCAAATAAACTGTCAAACTCATTGCTATCCGTGCCACCTGATGGTTTTGCAGCCGCGACACGATCACGGCGCCAGTGTTCAGCCGGCCGCAGACGGAGGCGCACGCCCTTTGTCCCTCGCTGCGTCACTACAAACGCGACCCTTTGAATGTTTCGAATATTTTTAGTTCACGGAAATTGCGTGTCGTTCACCTATTTTCCAATCGCGAGTGCACAAACGACGTTCAAGTCTTTTTGTCCCCATCGGAGTATATGACCGATGGGAAAAAGTACAGTGATGCCGTAGGGTAAGTTTGTTTATATGTCGATCAGCTGTGATGTACTGACGGCTCTCCAATATGTTTATGATGTTGTCGATGCCTCGATTCCAGTATTTAATATAATTTGATGTGTGAATAATATGCGATGCATCAGAATATTGCTTGTTTTGAATACTTTAAGACGTTGGCGGTGAATTAACAGGAACTTGTAACATAAAAGTGTTATCTCACGTCGTTTGAAGTGTAAGTTATGACATGACGAGTGCATCTGCGACTGTGTGTGTTTATTTGTACTCTTGAGGATATGTTGTGATTGTAAATTGTAATTAATTTGAAGCGTGAGGTGAGCTAATAACTATATTGGTACCATTTCGAGAAATAATACGTCAAACATAAAGTAAAAATATAAGATGGAGTGACCAAAGTAGGTTCTTCTAACAACTTCAAAGTGGCCTATCAGTATCGTATAGTATAGGTAGTTCATCGTAATGCTAATTCGTTATTGAAAACAATACTGCCTTAGGATCTTTTTTCTAAAACTAACCTGACCTGGCTCAATGTACTCTTCCGTTAAGCTATTTATTTAACCCAGACTGCAGATAAACTTGTTCAATTCAAAATTACATAACTTTAAACGGTGCAGCATAAAACAATCGTTCGAAAAAGAAATGTTTTCAGTTCCAAATATTCCATTCGTACATCGCGTGCATAAAAAACTGCTTTCTGATGCGCTCACTGACGTCATTTGCGTATAACTTTGCACTATCGTATTTCGGACGCAGTCCGACACACATTAAAAATAATAGCATGCACTTTGCCAGACAAAGACTCTGAACTAGTTTTTGTTTTGTTTTCTATTTTATACTTGTTTCCTAAAATTTCCGCGAGTTTTTGCGGCTCGTAAGTACCTATGCATATCTAATCATTTTAAGTGACGCTATCGTCTTCTGTTGTGATTCTTATCTACTCAGCATCGATCTCACACAATTCAGTATCTTATTAGTATACAGATTTAGACATTCTCTATTACACCATAGTGTTTCAAGGCACCACTAAGATTCCAAGATTGTCTTATTACTGCAATGTGAAATCTAGTGATTACGCCAGATTGTAGCCGATAACTTGTTCTAGCTCAGTTGAAACGGTGTACCATGTTAAACCATACTGTTTCTCAAGGAATACGGGAATGTTTTACACTTATTATGTGTTTTGTTTTGTACAATGAGCTCTTGGAATTTTCTCACCAACATAAGGGCAGTTATCACCGGTTATGAATATGTGGAACCTGTTACCATTTAGTGTATTCAGTTAGGTATTTTTTGAACTATGATATAAATATTCTCTTTTTTATATATTATTTACTATTGACTGCTCTATTGGCGCAACATTAATGTTTAAGGCAATACTGACATGTTTTTTATTTTATATTTATTATTATTTCATTTTGTTTTATTTTTATGTGAGTGCGAGGACCAAGTATGTCTGGTATACTCTTGGCTGTTTCTTGAAAAGGCCAATCCAGGAATTTCTGTACATTACACTCGCATAATTCTGTAACACTATGTCTGGACATTAAAAGAGGCCATAACCCATGAGTTTGTTTCGGCCTTTCTTCTCATAGCCTAGCCCCGAAATACCGTCGTAAATGTAATGTGGCATAAAAATGATTGACATGTATAAGTGATATTTATGATCTTATTTACAGAATAAATGATTTGAATTTTAAGCAAAATAATAGAATTATGGTCTTATTCGAGATATTTTGGTCATAGACATTTAAACATATGTGTTACAAAAAACAAAAATTAGACAAGAATCAGCAGAAACGAAGATAATTTAATAATACTTCGTAATTCATTATCCAGGAAGATCTTCTGACCTTTATCCTTTTATAACATATCGGATCCAACGGATATTGAAGCAAAATATTCCAATCATGCAAGATACACAATACAACCGGATGAAGCCTTAACTCTTCAAAAATCACTCATCATAATGATAACACAAAGAAGACGATTGACACGTTTGTGTATTTCAATTAGAAACGATTGAAGTACTATTTATTAACTGTTTACTTAATAATGATTCCAATTAATATGATTTGTATACATTGTAATCATTTCCCTTACTCTAATATGTAAGAGAATTCGATGATGACGCCTATGGGTGCCTGATTACTTGCATTATTTTTAATACAATTTGCACCAATATTGGTTCCAAATTTAATAGTAATAGGACGCATATCGCAGGAGAACAATGAAAAACTAAAGATCTGAAACAAAACTTGAGATTTTACCCGACTTTTTATTTCAATGACCTAACCGGAGTCTTTCCTAAATATACTGGAACAAGACTAGTAAGGTTGTGCAGTACTATCCTTAATGTTATTTTTACTGGTAATTTAAAGTTCCTCACTAATGCACTGATTACCGTATCGAAACGATTGCACAAATGCATTTGGGCCTTGAGCCAATGTTATAATATAAAATCTAACAGTTATTGCAGTGGCGAGTCAAGGCGGTTGCGAATGTCAACAAAAACACATTGTACTCGAAACGCCGCAAGGTCATTTTTTTATTAGATTGAATGACGAAACGAGCAGGTCGCTCGCCTGATGGTAAGCGCAAAGCCTACCCATAAACAGAAACAACACCACACAGAACTTTGAGTTATAAAGCACTGCATGGCACTTGACTGCGCTTATCACCCCAAGACGTAAGATGTTAAGTCTCTATGAGACCAGTAATGCACTGCTTACAATTTTTTTTCAAACCGAAACACATGTGTTTTTGTAGCAGAAATAGACAAAGCGGTGGTATCTACCTAGACGGCCTCTCGCTACATGCTGTTTGGTGGCAGAAATAGACAAAGCGGTGGTATCTACCCAGACGGCCTCTCGCTTACGAGGGACCTACCATTTTGTCAGTCTCTGAGGGTGAGGTCTGCCTTAAGATACAAACGTTTAATAATGAATATGCAATTTATTGTTCCTTTGATGCGAAGTTAGTTGATATTTTTCTTTCAATAGCGGAAGAGATAGACGAAAAGGTCGCAGACGACCAAGGTCGCTTTATTAGTGTTGTATAAAACGATGAATTACAATTGGATTTGAATGGAGTCGTCGTAATTTTACTTGGGTTTTATACCAGCATAAAATTTTGGATGTGTCTTTTTTAGTAGCTATATTTATTTGCAAGGATTGTAGTTGAAGTACCTACCACCTTGACAAGATAGTTGCTTTACTTACAATACAGTCATTAATATAATATTTTATTTTGTTGGAATGTAATTTTTACTTGCAGTTGAGGTGAAATGTTGTTCGATAGCGACTGAATAAATACTACGATTTGTTTTTGTTCTTGTATCAGTTAGGGTTGGAGTGCCTTAAGCATTCGCCCGAAAGTCCGGTGTCGCTGACTAAAGCCGACTCTCGTCAGGCTATCAGCAAGCGTCCTACACAAAAAAAAAAACTTGTATCAGACTGTTACTGATTACATCATCACAAGTACTGTTCAATGTATCAAGTACAGTTTAAGCTGCACTGAAAAGTGGCACTTACTTCCTTAATACCACCTTCTTCACAAGGATTATTGTCGAGTGTTGTATGTTCAAACTGGTTCAATTACATGTTCAAATCGAACTGCCCGAATTCTCTCTATTTTTACCTTCGTCAGTCGAACAAAAAACGGAAGAGGAAGCTATTAATTTTCTCATATGCAGCATTTATTGTCAACGTTAATTTTAGCGAGTGCATCCGTTTGCCAATTGGTATGCCAAGTTTTTGTTTTAAGACTGACTTTTTATTGGTGTCTGGCGTTGTGATGGATCTCCGGTAATCTGTTTCAGTTTTGAAATATACATCAATAAGTATTATATTCAGAATCTCCAAAGCTTGTAGCTGGATTTTAACATGGTTTTTTATTGATTTTCTCACTTAAAAATTATAATTATAAACTATAAAGATTACCTAAAAATTACATTGTAAGCTTGTGCTACAAGATTTCAATAATGAATTGAACTGTAGGTACTAGAAAATATATTGTACCCATCTAACAGAATCGTCATTGACTTATTCGAATATTCGGGCATTCGTGCAAATTTCATTGTATTAACTACTGCTGCCAGTGGCGTCTGGTGTTTGAGGACGGGGCAATGTGAATTATGAAAGGTATAATTTTGGACTGATCATTTTTACTCCGTTAGATTGATTGATTTTAGCGAATCACAAAGAGAAAAATATCATTAATAAAAAAATAAATAGATATTGAGTGATTTATTTTTCAAACAGAAATATGTCAGTCAGTTTTTCTAAAACAACTCGTACAGGAATTAGAAAGCAGTATTAAATATATATTTCTGAGTAGGTACATGTTTTATTTCCATATGCAAAAGTCCCAAGTCACCACGTTGTTTAAAACCAATAGGGCTACAAGTCTTTGATATAAATAAATAAATAAATAAATACACCCAACAGTCACACACTTAGTCCCGACCCCACACTAGGTAAACCTGTGTCGTAGGTATCAGGAACTACGAGGGACTTGCGGTCCCACAACACCCAGACCCGAAACAAATAATTGTGGGATCACACAAACATTTGTCTCGGTGCGGGAATCGAACCCACGGCCTCTCACTTCGCAGCCGGCTACTCGCCCGCTGCGCCACGGAGGCTGTCCTTATACATAAAACCAAAGAGATAATCAAATGGTGATGTGAATTGATTTGTATGCAGTTGGCTGATCGCGGCGACACGGTTTTTTCATTCATATATTTAAGTCCTTCGCTCTGAATAAAGTGACTTATTTAAATGCAGAATTCCAATAATATTCTGTAGAAAATAGAGGATGACCTACTCGCTGCCGGTCAAATGAAATTGCATAGACTCCAAAAAAAAACTTGGTAATTTTTACTTTTTTTCAAATGGTTAAAGGGAGCCGAGTGCAGTTTCAACATGTTAAGGGGAAAGAAGTAGGGTAAATTAAAAAGTAACCAAACTCATATAGAGTTGTACATCCAGATTTTAAAATAATATTTGAATAGAGAGATTTAAAAAGGAAAGCAAAATATTTTTATTGTGTATGTGGGAGGTAAAAGTATATGTGCAAAGTTGGATTAAAACAAAGTTTTAGGAGTCTCGTTAACCAACGGCAATATTTTCCCCTTTGTTTCCTGTTGAGCTGTGAAGGTTGAGTAGAAAAGGTCTTCTTAAAATAGTAGTATAATTGGGGGATAATCGTAATAATACACTACACCAGATGTTAGTGTTCGAAGCACAAAATGTTGGCTGGCTCACGGTACGTGATATCAGAGAATCGTGGCAAGTGGGTTGTCCGTGGTGATGCAAACGAGTCCTTAGCAGAGCGACAGCCAGTGAGCTCTCTTGTTTGGAATTCGGAATGACAAAATACCTTCGAATAACGCACCGTCACGGACTGACAGGCACATTGGGAAGCGCCTCGGTGCAGTACGTGTCTACCTGGGGTCGTCCGTCAGTTTATATATAATGCATGGTATGCTGGGTTTTCATACGTGGCCAATTTTATCATGGACATAATAATATTTGTTGACAACGAAAAAATTGCTCCGTTTTCATGATTCAGAATTGATTGAATTGATTGATGAATTGTAAAAGACAGTTTAAATTCTTCATTGTGTCTTTTTTTCTATATTTTCAAAGGATTTAGTTCTTTGTCTGCAAATATACAAAAAATAAATAAACTGTTAGTATTAGATATATATTCGTAATTTAATTAGTGAACACTAACAACCAATGAAACAAAAATAAATATACAATCTTCCACAATTAGATAAACTTTATCACCATTACAAAGTAGATCGTGTTCAAACAATGCTTGCAAATATTTTATGTTCACATTTGTTTTACATCGTGTTTACCCCAACCGCGCCACGAGGACCTTTTTCACAAGCCTTTGTTGTCAGCCAACGTGACACCTTTTGCAGTCACCATTTTTCTAAACGTGCTGCCTTCGCTTTGATCGCGGCTTTACACGGACCGTGTGTAAAATATTTTATTGCAGTTTTACAACTAGTGGTAGGTCCTCTAGGGTCCCGTTCCAAAGTCCAAGTTACATTGTGAAAGATAACCCTCATTAAAAACTCGAAGTACTTCTATGACATAACAGTATGTGAAAGCCTTCAGTCGTCACGCCTTTATTATTTTGATTTTATTGTCATATTCTGCACAATTTTTAAGTGGTAGAGCCACGCTGTAGATACTCTTCTACTCGGTGATCCTGGTGATGCATTTCCTCGTTTGGAGACCGCTGCTAGGAATAAAAAAGCTGTTTTATATATTGATATGTACGACTGCCTCAGTGGCGCAGTGGTAATGCGTACGCATTGTTTACTTGGTCCATTCGTGTTTTGATATCAAATATTTTGTTGTAATTGAACTTTCTTTCTGCCCGGCGTTTTGTGCAATTGAACAAACTACAATATTAGGATATCAGATATTGAGACCGCTGCTATGAATAAAAAAGCTGTTTTATATATTGATATGTATGACTGCCTCAGTGGCGCAGTGGTAAAGCGTACGCGTTACGACTAAGGCTGATGCTAAGGTCTCGGGTTCGATCCCCGGGTCGGGTAAAAGTAGTATTGGGTTTTTTTATTACGAATTGCTCAGTATCAGCCCGGTGTCTGGAATTGTGCCCGGTATGGCGATAGGTTCGCCCCCTATCACATCATGGAACGGCGATACGCTCGAAATGTGGGTGTACTGGTTTCACCTCTGCCTACCCGTTCGGGGATTACAGGCGTGAATGCCTATGTATGAGAGAGATTTCCAGACGTATTTTTGTTTTATAAAGTAATTCCTAACACCTGTTAGGAAGAGTGGCTCCCAGAGGCCCGGGCTTGATATAAGTGCCTCAAGACAAAAAAATCGCGAAATAACCAGGCATGTCTTGTTATCTTTTTATGTCTATCGAAGCTAACATGATTGTACACAAGACTCGACTCGTTTCGTTAAACATAGTATTTCTTACTTCTCTGTGGTATTTTGTCTACGAACCCTAACATGTCGTAACTTTATCGAATGTTGATACTTTTATCTAAGATATTTGTCGTCGCTAGTTTTCTCACGAGCGCACGAGATAGCCTGTCAGCTCATGTTAGTCCCCCGATGCAAGCATTTGCAAATGGAATACCTTTGTACACTCTTGTTCCGTATATAAACATCTTATTTGTTTCTCCTTAATAATAGCAGCCCTATATTATATACTTCCTAAGTGGTAGGTAGGTGCTAGGCACGGGACACCTCTAGTGAATCAGAGGTGATAGGACTTAGTGCACCACGCTGGCCTAATGCGGGTTGGCAGAATTCACATACCTTCTAAATTCTTATGGAGAACTTCTGAGGTATGCAGGTTTCATTCACCATTAAAGAAGGCGATAATTAACAATGAATACACACGTAACTTAAAAAAGTCAAGTCAACAGGCTTGCGAGTTTTGTTTGGTAAAATAACCGTAATTGAATGCAAACAACTGCTATGATCCTGGTTGGCCAGAGTGCATACAGCAGTGTTTTTCTATTTCTATCAGATATCATTTCAAGGTATGTTAATCCCAAAAACTACAATTCTTAACGATTTTAATTAAACACATATTCAGTATTTGTATGGGCATTTGTTGTTTTATTAGTATAATCTGTGGCGTAATAATAAACGAGTGGGATAAAGGCAGGTGGAAGAAGAAGACTGGCGTTAAGCCATCGGTGCAAATTGTATATAATTTTATAATTGCAGTAGTGATTTTCCATTTAAAAAACCCCACATAACACAATTATTAATCAATTTCAAGTCTTTAAAGCGTTTAGGTCATAGTGCTAATACCATTTAGTTTGCATACTGATGCAATGCATGATCACTGAAGTTGTTTATTGCTACCGGTTTAGATATAGGTACTATTTACTTGATGTTTTTCGTACGCCTGCACGTTATTGATACAACACTAAAGCCTACTTTATACAAGAAAATTCTCGTACGACAGATGCGAAAATGTATCAGAAAAATAGAGTTTTTCGGTGCGAGGCCACATCGCGTGGTTCTGGTTTCCATTTATTCTTCTCATTTAAAGTGAAACTTAAAGAAGCAAAAATTATATGATGCGGCCTCAAAAAAAAAACATTTTATATTCTCGTCTCTGCCGTACAAGATTTTTTTCTTTGGTAAATCAGGCATAATAATGTAGAGATTGAATAGTCATCCATATTGCATTCATAATTCCAATCATTTCTCAACAAATTGCATTAACGTAGTACATATGTCCTTGAGGAGGACGCCATTCTGCAGCAATATGGTTATTCTAAAAACTAAGTAGTAGGTCTCGTATGTCGTATGCCGTCTGGGCTGGTACCATCGCTTTATCTATTTTTTCCGCCAAGCAGCAGTGTGTAAGCACTGTTGTGTTTCGGTTTGAAAGACATTGAAGCCGGTTAAGTTACTGTAGACCAAATTGTCTACAGCGTGGCTCTACTACTCAAAATTTGCTTGTTTCGTCATTCAAGCTAATAAAAAAAGCAATTGCTTCATTAGTTCCAATGCCTCGATCAGATTAAACATCTGAACTTCCTTATTGTGTTGGTATTTTTAAATTCATACTGATAGATTTTTTTGATCATCCATATTGTAACTTATAAAACTGTATAATACTACTACTCTTAAATTAGAACAGCATTATCTATCAGCTTTTATACTAGTTACGTTAAATTTAATACAACGATAAAGTGAACCAGCATCAAATTAATGCAGTCGTATTGCCCGGCCGCTGTGTTATCATACCCAACTGACAATTTGAATACAATGAATTGCCTCCCTATCTATATTTAGATTCTCGACGTTAATGTCATTACATTGTATTTACGATTATGTGCGTTTTGTTATCATAATTACGTGCTTTCGTATGTTTGAGTACATCGGGCTAAGTCAAGGTGCATGTTGTGCGAACAATTTCATCCATAAAATTTACTAACTTTTGCCCGCGGCACCGCCAACGTGAAGGGCATTTTCCAGGATAAAAAGTAGCCTATGTCGTAATCTAATAATCTTTACCTGTGTACCACATTTAATCCAAATTCACAAACTCGCAAACATCCAAATTTTTACATTTATATTAGTAGTAGGATCGCATACTAGTGATAATTTACGTTAGGCAGCTTGGCTTGTGCACAGATAAGCATTGCCGAAGTCCACGGGCAGCGGCGACCGCATACCATCAGGGGGGCCGCTTGCTAGTCTGTCCACTTGAGCAATAAAAAGAAACAGTTCGACAATAAGTATAAGAATTGCACGATATTTTGCCGAAATCATTAATGTGTAATGAACATAATGTTATGTGGGTGACAATATAAATAATAGGGAGTTGAAACTGCAGCCCTGTAGGTATCCGCGAGTTTTTAATTTAACTTAACTTAAAAACATGAAAAGGATCTAAATTAATAAAATTTAACATAAAAACTATCATCAACACACCAATTTGTGTTATTTCATATTCTGGCTGGTAGACAGTTAATCGACGATCTTAGAAGACGTTCGACGGTTTACAATAGTCACTTGTTTGCAAAACGCTGTAAAGCAATAGAATGTTTATATAACACTGCCTTTACAGACATCATTCGCTTTACATCAATATGTTTAATAATACTATTGTAAGTTATCTACGATTGGAACAACTGACATTTACATAAGGCCATTTGCATGCTACTTGTTGATAGTTTTTGCATCGGCGATTCTGCCATATTAATGATTTACTATACGTGCTGATTACGATTTACTGCTACTAGCATTGGTGCTAAATATTCACCCGCCTATAATTTTAAAGCAAGTAGTGTTCGATTGCTTAGAGGTACTTACTTGGTAGCGCTGTTGGTTTGATGCCAAGAGCTGGTAAGAATAAATTACTCTTACGGATCTGCATTTTCTTGAGTCTGCACTTTTAAGTGTCAGCTGCTGTGTAGTCTCTTAGCTGTGTAACTACTAATTGCATAATTTTATATTCTAATTAAAAGATAAGGTTGCAAACTTTGCTGTGTGAGCCGTTTTGTTGCAAGCAGGGACAGCGTGCGGGCAAATCGTAAAAATGCTTGAACCTAGGATTTCTGGTTTTCATAATATTGTGTATATTCTTATTTCCCATAGGGGAAGACAGAGAGAACGGCATTCGACTTGCTACGATGCTTTCACACCTCTCAGTACAGATTTTATTTGTATAATTATTACCAAATGCGGTTGAATAATTGGATATGCACTCTCTTTGATCATTCCAATTAAACAATTCAATGAACTGCTATTTGATGCTTGTATTTTGTTCAAGCATCTATATTCACGGTATTGTTAACAAATATTGGATATTTGATTGTTTTATGCCCAAGATGTGGCTAACCATTGAACTGATACAGGGCCTGTTTCACAATTTGCAATTATAATATTAAGTGCATGATAACGCATTACCTTCACAATTTTGCAACATGCTACACAAAGATTTGTCTCGTAGTTTTGACGAACAGCCGCCTGCCTGACGTCAACGCCTCTGGGGAGCTAGTCTCGAAAATAAAATTGTCACTAAATCAAGTCGAAAAGTAAAATTGCTATGACTATTACCAACCCAAAGCTATAAAGTGGCCAGTATTATTTTCCTCTAACACTTTCGTTTTGTACATTTCGTAGTGTGTTTGCTTTTGGTTTTAGCGTAATGGGATTGGAGTGGCTATATAGTATACACGTTAAACAGCTTCGTAATTTGAATCCTTTGCCACCCACACGTGATGGAGACAATAAATGGGTCACGGAGTTACGTGGGTGATTTACATACATATAGTCAGAACTGCAACGTTTGAAAATGAATGCAGTTGTGCCATGACTTCGAATGGATTGTTGCAATCAAAGTTGTAACTGTATTATGATCACGATATGATGACGAGACGAGCAGGTCGCCCGCCTGATGGTAAGCACTACGCCTGCCCATAAACAGAAGCAACGCCACACAGAACTTTGAATTACAAAGCACTGCATGGCACTGGACTGCGCTCGTCACCCCGAGACATAAGTTGTTAAGTCTCAGAATGCGGAGTAATTTCACTGGCATCAATGTCCCTCAAACTGGAAGACAACAGTGCTTACACACTGTTGCTTGGTGGCAGAAATAGTCAAAGCGGCGGTACCAACTCAGACGGCCTCTCGCATACGAGGGACCTACCACCACCTTGTTAGTTCTTGATTCGAAAAATAAGATATCGAGATTAGAATTTGTAGCTGATAAGGCAATCGATTCGCCACCTAACACATCATCGGACTGAAATAACCTTAACGAACTAATAGTAGCGTAATAGTTGCATACAGACGTGAACTTATTTATTACTTACATCACTTTTTTACTGCCTCGTTAGCGTAGTTGTAATGCGTACGCAGTACGACTGTTGTGCTGAGGTATAGGGTTCAATCCCCGGGTAAAGTGATATTGGGGTTTTCTATCATGAAATGCTTAATATAAAACCGGAGTCTAGAATTTATTTATTTAATACTTATTTATTTATTCATGAACATAACTGGTAACAGATATACATCCAAGCGCAATAAGTATAACATTGAAGTTTGAACACAGTAAAATTATTTATTTTAGACGTTGATATTAGTTTTAAATTTTTTAGAATTGTGCCTGATAAGGCGATCGGCTCACCCCCGTAATGTGGGAGTACTAGTTCTTTTGCCTACCCCTTCGGGGAGCACAGACGTGAGTGCGTATGTATTACTTTTTTTTATTAATGATGCTTTCATGCCACATGTTCTCGATTGTTCTACGTATTCTGTTGTTTAAAATGTGTGAAGATTATAATTTTCCAGCAGTCTCTTACCTGTGACAAGGTCATCGCATTGTTCGCGATTATGTGTTATTTGTGCTTTGTACGATCGCACGTTAAAATCATTATTGTTCACCACATATACTCACAAACGGTACTTATTGTTTACTTTGAATAGCGGAGTATAGTTTAGTTATGTACGTAATATTTTGCCATGTGAAACTTATTAAAATTATTACATACATACGCACTCACGCCTGTAATCCCCGAAGGGGACCAGAGGTGTAACCAGTACACCCACATTTCGCTATCTCCGTTCCATAATGTGATAGGGGGCAAGCCTGTCGCCATACCGGGCACAATTACGTGTTTTAATTTTGAAAGTTTCGTAGTTTCTATACAGCGTGTAAATTTTAGTAGTGAAATAGAATGTCTTGAAATAGAATAGACGGAAATATATTTGTGTACTAAAGTAACCAAATGTTTATTTCAGAATGAAATTTATTAGTGTTGTGTATTCATTCAATATATTCATCAGCACTTGAAATTGTAGCTACATGTACATTTAATAAATTCTATACGCCTCAATTCCACCTCTCGGCACAATTCGTCTTTACTTCGTTTTATTAAAACTTTTATGCCGGCAAACGAGCGAGTGGGTCACCTGTGTTGGTTATGAGTAATCTCCACCGTCCATGAATATCTACAATGTCAGAAGTGTCATGGGTGCGTTGAATCTTAAATGAAAAGGAAAATAATTAAGGGATTGGGAAGGGAAAGGATTTGTGACTCCGGACATCTTACTATACTTCTGTAATTTTAAATTCAAAATGCATAATGATAATTGGTTTTACATAAACAATTTTCCTACTGCCTCTGTGGCGCAGTTGAAATGCGTACGCGTTGCGATTCGATTCCTGGGTCGGGTAAAAGTAATATTGGGTTTTTCTATTACGAAATGCGAAGTATCAGCCCGGAGTCTGGAATTGTATCTGGTTTGGGGATACGCTCCCCCCTTTTAACATCATGGGACGTAGTTACGCTCGGCGAAATGTGGGTATACTGGTTACACGTCTGCCTAAGTGATAATGGGCGTGAGTGCGTATGTACGTATGTAATTTTGTTACTACGATAACTTAGTGCATCTCCCATGTACTTGAATGAACCAAAAACTGATCTCTTAACAAAATGTTAAATTTCATAGCGATGAACTTGTAGTAAACTCTCACTAATGTTCTCACTCAAAGATCGTTGATCGTTTATTAGACGTTATTTCAATTTGGCCAAATAAAACAAAAGTGGCGAAGCGCTGACGCAAACTTGAACATCATACGTGATGTTCTGTATAAATATTAACGTGGCTCGTGTGCCATTATTTAGTTATGTGTTATTCCATCGCTGTTTCTTATTTGTAAAGTCATTATTTAACGATCCAGTGTTCTATAAGTAAGTAAAGGTGATTGTTAAATATTTCGCTAAATGCTAAGTTACAGGGCAAATGTTTGTTCTTAAACAATGTTTTTTATCTGTGTACGATGTTTTGTGAGCTATCAATCTTATAAATTGACCATTCAATTTTAAAATGAAGATCTTTTTTGTTGCAAACTATGCTAAATGAATGTTCGTCATTAGTTGGGATTTCATCTTATCGGGTGTAGATAGATCAGCTTATATGTGCACATTTTGCTATGTGTGTGACAGCTTGTGAATTAGTCGTTGTGATTTGTGTGGCAGTTATCAGACAACTGTCGCCATATTATATCTATTGACAAACACACACAGTCGTGTGTATACATCTCGCAGACAAGTTGCCGGAGTCTTTGTTCCCCAATAAATGTAATCTGGGTGTCTTCAAGTCGCGAGTGAATCGTTTTTTGCTAGACAAGCGTGCTTCATCTTAGGCCACATCATCGCTTACCATCAGGCGTGATAGTGGCCAAACGCGAGCCTATTACGTATAAAAAAATAAAAAGACAACAGTGATAGCACCACGCGCTAAAATTTGTTGAATTATCTGTACTTTTTACATAGTGTTGATCTACACTCGCACTTCGTTTGCTCTAGCTCTTATTGATTCTTTTGTAGATATATCCAGGCCAATGTTGTCTCTTGCTTCAATCCTTGCCACACGCAAACTTATGCCATTCACATGTACAAAGTTAATCGAATTTGTATTTTTTTATTACCCACATTCAATGAAAGTTACGAGTGCAATGTGATAAACAATAAACATCCGCAGTTAAGTTTATACGGTTAGTCGTAAAAGTGTCGATATCTTCTACAACGGTATATGTTGTCCAAGCAGAGCAAGTAGCAACTCGACCGAAATCGTTGGACCGCAGTGTGCACGTTACATCATTAATCCTAATCTTGTTTGAGTTGGACTGAGTTTTTTCATTTAGTAAGTGTTGGCATTAGTGTGGATTAAAGTAAACGCGGATTAGTCTGGCCAGGGTAAATATGAAATGTAAATATCATTGTGTGTCTCAGCTGTATTTAAGTTGTTTAATTTTCATTAACTTTTCAGATTTAATTTAAAACAAATTTACTATAACTAACTAACTCGAATGCTTGTAGGCAACGTGTTATGATGTGCTTAGAAAACTATTCTTAAATATATATTTTTTTGCGTTGACGTATTCAGAATGAACATTTTCTTATTAAACACTGCCGTCCTCTTAGATCCTGAAATGTATTAGATTATGGGAATGAGTATTTAAGAAGGAAGGAGGAAAAAGTTTCTTATTACGTTATTCCATCTAGTAATTAACTTTCTTCGAATTCTCTTTCCTTGAGTATGTTTTTTGCGTAAAGACGGAAGATTGATAGTGGGATTGACTACTTACTACAAAATAAATGCACTGAATAATGTGTTCGTGCTTTATATTTTATAGATATATAGCGAATTCCCAGAAACCTCTGATTCGCAGAGTCAACATTTTACGTGGCGTATAAAAAATATGCTCGGTCTTAGAACTTGTGCTATTAATTATTCTAAAGTTGCAAATGAGTTCACTTATTCCTCAATAATTGTAATGAACCCAAAACACGTAATGAATGACCAAATAAATCTTTTAATACAGTGAATCGATCCCTAGTCGACACGACTTTGTAGCAGAAATTTACATTTTGCTGAACCATTATGCAAAATAATGGCGAGTAAGTTTAATACAACTATGAAGTAAAACATTTTTTATTCAACAAAAGTTAAATAGTAGCACTGCTTCGAAGTATCACCACCACTTCTTTAATTTATTTTATGTACGAATATTTAACTTTGCTTTATTGTCTAACAAGTGTCGACTGTTTAAAAGTTCTTTTAAAAAATATAATTAAGGTAAAGACATCGAAATCAGATAACTAGAACGACAACTCTCATATGAGTCTGCCAAAAATACGGCTCTACTTACTTACACATGCAAAGGTAATCACCCGTAAAACTCATACACGCAAGAAATTTAATGAACGTTCCAAATCAACTTTATCTCATAAACGTTAATATTAAATTTCTTATAAAATTTTTAGATCGATATACGACGGTCTGCACAGCGCAAAAAAATAAACGTATTAAGTGTCAACTAGGGATCATGAATAAATTTTTATTAATTGTTGAATGAACGAGCTGCACATACTCTTATAGCCCCGCCCCCATACACAGAGATTTTGTGGGGTAATTTTTTGCTTGAGTTACGTTTCTTCTTATTTCGATGGGTAAATAATATATTTACTTTTAGCCGACTTCAAAAAAGGGTGTTCTCAATTGAACTCGGTATTTTTTAATATACTTTACGCAATATCTCGGCCAAATGTGATCCGATTTTGGTGATATTTGTTGTCGACAGGGTTTACCTCTAGGTTAGACCCATTGGTTATTATCTCGTGACAGAACACGAGAAATGAAAAAACTCAACATACGAGTATACCTATAGCAAAATAATTAAAATTTTGAAGTTAACTTTCGACTTTTAGTAATAATTCAGACTAAAAACCGATTTGCGTATTACTTATTATATGAATGATATAAGTATTCAGAATTCAGTCTTTTTAATTATATTCCCGACGCTCCCAGTATCAAAAATTTCATCATAAACCAGCACAATTTAAAACTCCTCATGAATCTTACACACTGAACGCATTTATTTTAGACATTAGCTCATATACGTTGTAAATATCTTACCTCCGTAGATTCTCATGTCTGATGTCGCGATTAATATTGTGTTATCCATTTTCATGTTTGCACAGCTTGTATTTAATGGTAAGAATTAATTCTTTCCCTGCGTATTAAAGTGAAATAATAATGGTATTGTCTCCGATCTACGTGTTCTTTAAACGGCGATGTGAATTGTTTAAATTTTAAATGTAATTTACAACGTGTTACAGAAAGGTGCGGTCATATTTATAGGTCGTTACCTGACAGTAAGTGTTTATGTACTGGATTTTATGAAAATCTAGACATCCTAAAATTTCATGCTAATTTTAATCACTCGTTTAAATGACGGATGACGGATAAGATCAATCACATCCCTATTAAGTGAAGTGCGTGAGGTTAGAATACCAATGCTGGAGTGAGACAAAAGCTCAACATTTTATCATTTAGTGGTGTCCAATATTGCAAGTCGAATATCGACATGTCTTATTCCATAAAAAAGAAAACGCTTTATTTATGCCCTTGTAAACTAATCGGATTTTGTACTACGGGGAGTGAAATATTTATATCGTACACTATACGTTGCTTTAATTTGACCACATCTTTCCGTAGCATGTTGTAAGTATATAAAAAACTAAAAAGCCATTTAATGCTTTGTTTAGGAAGAAGGGATTTACATCATTTTTATTTGACTCCCATAGTTTGAAGGAATCCGTGTTCTATGTGTTTATTGTAACTAGATCATAACAATAGACTGCTTCGGTGGCGCTGTTATAATGTATACGCGCTACAACTGCTGTGCTGACGTCTCGGGTTGAATTCCCGGGTAAAAGTGATATTGGGTTTTTCTATTACGAACGGCTTAGTATTAACTTGTAGTTTGGAATTGTGCCCGGTATGGCGATAAGCTCGCCCCCTATCACATCATGGGACAGAAATAAGCTCGGCGAAATGTCTTTGTACTGGTTACATCTCTGCCTACCTCTTCGAAACAAACAGCATTCGCATCTCCTCTAATTATTACAAACAAGAACAAGTTAAAATATATTACATTTGCTCGTACGTAACTTATTTAATTAAAGTCTTAAATCTCGTAAATCTAAGATAGTACGGACAGATTGAGATTTATAAGTGACTTTACTTATTCTTTCAAAACATATGGTAAATACGTAAACGTATGGTAAAATAAACTGTCGAGTAAGTAATTTGTGTGTACGTTAACAACGTAGTTAATTTTATTTACGTATTTTATCGTATTGTTGGATCAATATATAAATTTTGATTACGTAACATTGTCCCAGACTGATTACTACTAGGATAGTATTAGGATTTACAATGTCAATTCAAGAGGCGTTCTAATGATTTCTTCTCGTGTGTATGTGACTGAACTCCTCCTAAACGGCTGGACCGATTTGAATGATTTTTTTTGTATGCGTTTGCGTAGCACCCTGGATGGTTTAGATTCACAATTGGTGGCGCTGCTATAGTTGCAGGTGAAACCGCGCGGGACAGCTAGTAAAATATAAAAAATATAAATACACCCAACAGTCACACACATTACATCACTCCACACTAAGCTAACCTGTATTCGTGGGTATCACGAACTACGAGGGGCTTGGTCCCACAACATCCAGACCGAAACAAATATTTGTGGATTACACAAACATTTGTCTCGGTGCGGGAATTGAACCCACGGCCTCACGATTCGCAGCCGGATAGATAGGCTTAGGTTACAGACATGGTGCCAGTACTAGCATTGATACTGCCGTGGTAATAATAATACGTCTATACAGCCTAAGTAGGTGGTAGGTCCCTTGTATGCGAGAGACCGTCTGGGTAGGTACCACCGATTTGTCTATTTCTGCCGCCAAGCAGCAGAGTGTAAACATTGTTGTGTTCCGGTTCGAAGGACATTGAAGTCAGTGAAATTGCTGGGCATTATGAAACTTAGCACCTTATGTCTTAGGGTGACGAGATCGCAGTCCAGTGTCATGTGGTACTTCATAATTCGAAGTTCTGGTTGGTGTTGATTCTGTTTATGGGCAGGCGTGACGCTTGCCATCAGGAGAGCGACCTGCTCGTTACGTCACTTAAGCTAAAATAAAAAAAACTACACGACATTGACTCCATCTGATATGTATAGTACCTATAGTCCAAATATAATGCCGACCGTCGACAGTCCTTGCGCATCTTTCGACGGCCGCCAGAATTATGCCGGGATGAAGTTACTGGATATACACTTGCTGATACCGGAACGCGACTTGCCAAAATGAGGTGTTATTACGGTTCTTTCATCATGTGTACGGTAGTCGATATCTAGTCGGGTATAAATACAGGTATGTTAAAGATTTATACCTAATGGTATCAGAAACTACTAAGATGGTTTAAATAAATAAATAAATAAATACACCCAACAGTCACACACATAGTCCTGACCCCACACTAGGTTAACCTGTATCGTGGGTATCTGGAACTACGAGGGACTTGCGGTCCCACAACGGTCAGACCCGAGACAAATATTAGTGGATCACACAAACATTTGTCTCGGTGCGGGAATCGAACCCACGGCCTCTCGCTTCGCAGCCGGCTACTCGCCCGCTGCGCCACGGAGGCGGTTTGTCTCAAAACATATGCAATATTAATAATTGGATATTAATAATATTATTTTTATATTCAAATTTTCATGAGCGATTTGTCAATACGTTTGAATATCGATTCATATCACAGTAAAACGCCGAACTGGTTTTTTGATACATACTGTATAGTTAAACACTGTCTCTTCCTAGCAACTTTGTAATGGCCTTGACAGTGAAAGACAAAAGAGTTTTTAACTTATCAATGCTTGACCAACCTTTATAAGTAAGACCCATATTAGTGATTCAGGACATAAAGGCAAGGCTGAATATAATAATGATAACAACGTTTTCGTAAAAAGACCTCATAAGTGTTGTGTAGGTAACTACCTAACTAAAGAATAGACGATCACCTTATTTTCATTTATTTGACCATCTGTTACAAGCTTGAAGTTTACTCAGTAAAATTCCAAAACGCCTACAAAAGTGTACATCAAAATAAAATAATAGCGCAGTCTTTTGCATGATAATTCAACAATCAAAAAGCTCTCGCAATATTGTTACCAGCATATTAAAATCTAATCTATGCCTTATTTCCTATGACCTTATAAACTCGTAAAACTCGTAACGTGACTGCCTTTTATAAACGCGATAAAATGCGTTACGTGTTTGATATGAACATTTGACTTTGGCTTACGAATACCATTCAATGCTTATTTCACGAAGTTAACGTAACGTGGTCGATTTATCTACAGCTACACTAATATTATAAAGAGGAAAGATTTGTATTTTTGTATGTAACGAATAAACTTAAAAACTACTGGACGGTGTCAAAAATTCTTTTGATATTAGAAAGCTACATTATCACTGAGTAACATAGGCTACTTTTTTTTCCGCCCGCGAGCAAAGGCTACTTAGTATATACGGTCATAGGGAATAAGGCCCCAGATAATATATATTACAGTAAAGGTGGCGTGATGATGCGTAACATTGTTGGTCGTAAATACCAACCCTGCGTGGGTTGGAATAACTTTATCATAAAATTAATGTGCCTAACTTAATTATATCGCACTTACCGAAATAATTCGTACGGTATGTCACCGAAATAATTAAATAAATAGCGCCTCACGTTTGTATGTTTATAAGTGGTGCTACATCACACTTGAAGTGTGGGCAGTTTTGTCTATGGCACTGAAAGGGCCCGGTCGGCCGGCTCGACCGAGCTGGTACCACTGTCAAACACCGCCGTGAATTGGTAGCTTGCTGTTGCGTTTCATACGGTAATTGAGATTTTTTTAAGGCACAATTCAACGCCCCCCTTCTTATCTCTATATCTTTTCATAAGTTCGTCAACGTGCCCATGATTCTTCTACACTTGAGAGGTGATATTTACCACTTGTTGTTTGTTTGCCGGTGTAATGTCTATAAAAGAAAGATTGGACGTAGCAGAAGTAAACCAACACTTAATACAGATTTTGTCACGTAGACAAAGATAAATTGTTTAATGAAGACTTAGGGCGCGGCCACAACGGGCATAAATAGCATGCAGCTGTTGTTTATCTTGTATTAGCGTGTAGCATTATTTTGAATGCAACGTTCATACTTGTACTTTTCTTTCTCCGTATCACTTCGAAACTAATATAGATATGTGAGGCTTACAGGATTGTACCATTTTCAAATTCTTATACTGTGATAACAGCTCATTCATTTGAATTGCAATGCAAGTTCACTAGTTTGTTAGTGCTTGGATATGATTACTACAGTTGGTGGCTCACTCGATCACGCTGCGCTCAGAGTTAACTAGTCAACAGTCAGCACTAAACTGTTTACCTCGTAAAGCTTGAAAATCACAGACAGACTGAGGCAAATTTGATATGCATGAACTAGTACGGGATATGAGAGTTAGGCTATGAACTGTAAATCCTACGTAAGTCTTCTAGAATGTGACTGCGTAGTCAACTTCGAAATGAACTTACCCAAATCAACTTTGCAAAGTGACTATAAGGATGCTTATTGGTCTCATGGATGAAGTAGTACGGGATATGAGAGTTAGGCTAAGAACTGTAAATCCTACGTAAGTCATCTAGAATGTGACTGCGTAGTAAACTTAGAAATGAACTCACCGAAATCAACTTTGCAAAGTCACTAAAAGATGCTCATTAGTCATTATTTAAAACACACAGCTCGTTATTTAAAAAGTTGACTACAGTTGATCACAAGTATTTCACTACTACTTTTTTTTATAATACTTGTTACAGAAATAATGAAATAGACATACATACGCACTCACACCTGTAATCCCCGAAGGGTTAGGCAGAGGTGTAACCAGTACACCTACATTTCGTCGAATTTGTATCCGCCATGATGTGCCCACATCACATCATGGCGTATATAAACTCGACTATGAACCTATCGCCATATCGGGCACAGTTCCAGACTCTGGGTTGGGGTTCGAACCGGAGACCTCAGCACAGCAGTCGTACCGATAAAATTAAAAACGAATCTATAAAAATGTAACCTAACTCACGGGGCGGCCGAGTGGCTGTTTTGTTAATTCACAGTTCATATTTAGCCGCGTCATGCCGATTTTTGATTTACATTACGACCTTAATCACCCAACGTATTATAGAACGAACTATTTATTATACAGTGCCCTAAAATTTTGGAACACGACATCGTCGTATCTTGCTCGAACTCATTTTTTATCATTAATTCTTCTTCTTCTTCTTCCACTTGCCTTATCCGCGTTAGGGTCGGCGCAACACGCTTTTTAACACATGTTACAGAAAGATATGACCTGTTTTATGACCGGCCGCCTGCCTGACGTCAACCGCTTTGGGGAGGAAACACCCAGACCTGAAACAAATATTTGTGGAAAATACAAACGTTTTCGAATTGAACCCGCGACCTCTCGTTTCACAGCCGGCAGCTCTCGCCACAGATGCTGTCATATTATATCATTAATTATTTGGATTTATTCTTTTTTCTACTCAAAATGCCCATTTTCCAAGTTTATCTTTGCATACGTTTAACAGATAACGCACGTGTAAATAAAACGTAAAATATGATGGATTTAGACGCGGCTGAATGAACGAAGCTCTAGCTCGTTTGGGTCATACACCTTCAGATTCGCTGACTCTTTCGATACAAAAACTTCGCACTAAACACATATGGTTGACTTTTTTGTGAACGATAACTAAATCTCGCTCGAGAACTATAAGCTGACTTGTGCTAAGTTTGATGTCTCAAAGGTAAAAGTTCAAAATGCATTTGAGCCCATAGTTTTACTACCAAACGAGTTGACAAGTTTATTACAAAATGAGTAAGCACTTTAACGCTCGTCACAAATTTCTTTTGAATTTTCGCATCATCTAAAATATTGAAGAAATTATTTATCCAATATTGTTTTTGAAATTAATAAAAAAATTTAGACATCAGGCGAGTAAATGGGGCGGTTTGCGACATTTTTGTATTATAACACGAGGTTAACGGCCGTACGGACGGGCTACGAACTTGCGACCCCACGTCATTGGAGCCATTATTTTCGCACACAGGGACGTCTACCTCGGTTGCTCGTTCACCTTTCACTTTCTCGGCTTTATCCAACCACTATTATAAGTGTTAAAGTTTGGCTGTTTGTGAGTTCGGATGTTTGTTAGTCAATCACGCCTTAACAGCTGAACTGTTTTGGGTGAAATTAGGCACACAGGTAGACCATGACCAGGATTAGGACATAGGCTATTTATTTTCCGGAAAAGGCCGTCTACGCGGTCGGATCCACGAGTAAAAGCTAGTTTGATCAAAAACAAACTACGGTGGTAGCATCTAGTTAGTACATACATATATACGAATTGACGCCTATAATCCCTGAAGGGGTATTCAGAGGTGTAACCAGTACACCCACATTTCGCTAAACTTATTTCCGCCCCATGATGTGATAGAGGACGTGTCTAACGCCATTCCGGACACAATTCCGGGCTGATACTAAGCATTTCGTGATACAAATCCCAACATCACGTTTACCCGATCCGAGCATCGAACCCCATACCTCAGGACAACAATCGTACCGCGTACACATTACAACCAACTGCACCACCGAGGCAGTCCAGTTAGTAACTCCAACGAAACAGGGGCATACTGGTTGTCGTCTTTTAGTTTATTTCTAAAATGCTCTCTTACCTACTATCTAAAACATTATCGTGGTTAAAATTTAAAACTCGATTATATTATGTAAATGTTTCTTTAGTTCAAGTTTCATCATGTTATACTGAAAGATATTTATTTTTAGGTTGATTTAAGTCAAAATATTAAAGTTTTGTTTGAATAATGTTTCATCGAAACTAATTGGATCACAAGTTTATTGCTATTTCGAATTACATTTAACGTTAACGGTTTTAATGACTTTTGGAGTCTTTAGTAACATTGTTTATTGCACTTAGGAGAAAAAATATTGTTTTATAACACTTTTACGAATTAATATAAAAAACTGCCTCGGTGGCGCAGTTGAAATGCGTACGCGTTACGATTGAGGCCAACGCTGAGGTCTCGGGTTCGAGCCCCGGGTCGGGTAAAGTGGTATTGGGTTTTTCTCAGTACTCGTATCTGCCAGGAGTCTGGAATTTGTGCCCGGTATGGCGATAGTCTCGCCCCCTTGATAGGGGACGGAGATACGCTCGGTGAGATGTGGGTGTACTGGTTACACCTCTGCCTACCCTTTCGGGGATTAAGGGCGTGAGTGCGTATGTATGTATAAAAAAAACCTAATCTACAGATGTAATGGCCCCGAGTCATCCTTATGTTGATCTCTCCAGTTTTACGGTTGCAAAGTTTATGGCACATATTTCTTCGAGCTTAATAGCTCGATTTCTTACTTACTTACATATATTTTTAAAAGGAAGTATTTACTTGGATCTTAGGAATGCTGACCTCATTTTCTTCATTGTTTTTATTTACTCGTCCTAGTTATTTAATTTTTTCAATGAATACCTAAATTTCAATGGGTTTTGATGACTGTTTAGATATCTTTCTGCTTTTATAAAAGAACACAATTAAATCAATATATAAAATGCCTTTTTTTAATACCTCTAGGTTGAGGTATAGCTTCTTTTCTACATTTTAAGAAATGCAACTTTATTTTCCTTGAAGAAATGGTGCTGTTTTAATATTAGATAATGTCGCGGTCGCCGCAATGTCTGATAATGGTATCTTAGCATTCTCCAACGTGAAGTTAATTGCAAGCCTTGGCACTTCTTTGAACGTTGTTAAAAATTCATAGTTAACCTTGCACACGACGGTGTATCGAGTCTCGTATCGGAAGTGCAGTGTTTCCTTTTTGGATCAAAGCCAGACGTAACTGTTTTCTGCAATCTTATGTGTATTTTCTGTAGGTTATTAACGTTAGGTCTCCTATTTGAGTTTATGGCTAAGAAAGTCTCGTGTGCTTTAAGTTATCGAGTTCCCCAACTTCGGCTATTAGGTGTTGATCTTTATTTATTTTTTATTAGCCACTGCTGGGCAAAAGCCTCCCTCAACTTCTGCCACTTGTCACGGTCTTGGGCGTTCTCTTGCCACTTTGGAGAAAAATTGTCAATGTCGTCTCTCCATCTCTTCCTAGGTCGCCCACGTCGTCGGCAACCATCGGTTGGTGACCAGTCTGTAATATTTTTGGCACATCTGTCTGGATTCATTCGACATACATTGCCGGTCCTGTCCTACTTAAGCCTGGCGTTGATCTTAGTTCTTAATATTTTCTTGCATTATCTGTGTACATAACAATACATTATACATAAACCTTGATAAACTTTTCATGGGAAAAATGGGTCCTATCATTCATAGTTTATCAAGGATATGTTCATAAACGTAAACAATTAAAGTAACATTTTCAAGCTAATAGGGGTTTTATCTAGCCATAACAATTGCTTTACATTAGTCGCTAATATGCTATCAAGTTGTACTTTGAACTACGGTCAGTGTTTTGATACCGAATTATAGGTACTGACTAATATTTAAATTAAACATTTGCTGAATTATTTTTGTTCTTTATTGTTCCAAGAAATTAGTTTAATTATAAATCTAGTTACGCGTTTGTGATGTTCGTAAAATTTTACGTTCACACATAAAACGGGCTATTATAAATATAATTTTGAAATATGTTTTTGTTTTTACGCAATTTTTTTTTTTATTTTTTTATCATACAACCTATTTCATAATTGACGTGATTCGTTTTAATAAAAGTAATGTATTCAGTAATTGGTATACAAATCATAAAAAAATAGGGGCAACAAAGTCATTTACATTAAGACTTTAACCTTTTATCATTGATTTCGATTCGATGTTTCGGAATCGGCAAAAACTTTGTTATGCTGTTTGTGACGTGGATAATAAACAAATAAAGAAACAGCTACATCATTTTATTTTTACACCTCTTCAATTTAGTAAATGTGACTCACGTACGATAATACGAGTATTCCGGTCAAAGGAATATGTTTTTACATTCGTACAGAAAACAAGCCCGGAAAATGCTACATTCTGGTTTAGTAAATTGCAATTACCGACGTAAACAACATCTTACGAATCCAATTGCTTTTGCAAATTCTTGGAACGACTGCTGGGTTAATGAAACGCCTGTATTTGGTTCACCACGGAATGTAGGCTATAGCCATGCCATTTTTCTATCACAATATATTCCTTTTATACTTTTTTGAGAACACGAACCTTTGTTGATTACAATGCTATGTAATGGCGTGCCTCAATACAAGTGTATTTCGTATAACACAAAGAAAATTGGACTCAAATATGATGACAATATATTTGTTAAATAAAAATAACCAGCTTGCTTGATATATCGTCTTTACCTTAGAGGATTTTTCTCATTACAAAAAACGATCAATTTCATTAAAATTATTTCATCAAGATGAAGTTATTCTGGCTAGTCGTTTCCCGTTTAATCATCCCCTATTCGATTTTAAATAATCCCTTGTTATGGGATTAGTTACAAATGAGAGATGAAATCAAAATAATTGAGTCGACACAAGTAAAGTAAATGAGAAATCAAAATAATTGAAAAGCTAAATCAACAAGTTAATGAGGGTAATATTTAGTTTCAGACTATCGTTATTTCTGTTTTTCATATCCGATTCATTTGTGTACGGTAAAAGGTTGTCATGTAACCAGAGCGATAAGAATCTGCGTTTTGGTATAATCTCGGAGTTGAATGAGGTGAATGAGGTTGTTTTGGCCTAAACTTATCGACGAGTAATTTCTTTTGTTAGAATTAGGTTATTATCCATATTGATGTCCTCAGCAATTCATTTCATTCGATTGAGTGCAATTCCTGTATTCCTATTCTAACGCAGTTGATGGCGTATTGGTTTTTATCTTTGTTCTTTGAGATTAGATTATGTACTCTGTATCACTTAGGAGCCTTCGTTTCAAATATGTACATGACTATAATTTGAGAATTAGGAAGATAAAATAAACATTGGTACTCTTAATACCCTTATAGATAAACTTCGAATTAACAAATTGTAACTTGTGAAATAGAGTATGATCTAAAATAAATTTCACAATTATGTTAAATTATATATTAGCTAATAGATGCTGCTTTCGAATGAGTGTAAGTGGGCCTCCAACATCTTAAGCCCAAAGCCAACCTCACCAACACGTGTTACACTCTGCTGATTAACGGACGAGGCAATGGCGAAACTTGGTTTCCGCGGCGGGTTGTGGGGGGTCAGACGGCGGGTCGGCCCGTATAATACCAAACACTGACAAATCTATGAAACGAGAAGGCGCACCCTGGTATTAAGCCGGGATAAAGCCAGGCAGAAATAAAGAAAAAAATATGGAAAAAGATGCTGCTTTCAAAAATTACCTAAAACCTGACCTGAAACCATCAGTAAAAGCCACACAAAGGATTGCACTATGTTTTTATAATACTCTGCTTTTCAAGTCTGTTACGTTTTTAACTTTAGTTACAAGATTAAAGTTTGTAGGTACAGCTGCCACGGCGACTTCGCCATTCGTCGGCCATGCTGTTTGTTTTCGGGGTAACAATCGTTAATCTTGTTTTGACCGTTGCGGCAGCGTAGTATCGCAAAGCGTGCGACGGGACGCGCGTGCATCCATTACGTTTTATGTTCCTTTTTATTGGCAGTCGATTTTACTGCTTATATGGCTTTTCGCACATGGACATCGGTTAGACCACTATACCGATTGCTTGTCACACACACATATATGTGTCAAACTACAAACACGTACACCAAAACGTTATACATGTGCACTGAATAATTTCCTTATCAGTTGTTTTAAGGCCTGTTTTAAAGTGCGTGTCCAAGACAAGCGACCGCAACACATGACAAGAGCGACACATCCACTTTGTATGCAGTTCTATGGGTACGTTTTGAGGGATTATACTAACGAGAAAAAGCGACCGGTTCCATATAATTTCATACAAAGCGAACTTGTCGCTATAGCCTGACTAGTGACACTCGCCGCAGTTTCCCTGTCTCGGTCGCGAACCTCGGAATTGGGCCTTTTTTATATTATATAGCATATTTAGCTAAGAATTTAAATGCGTTATAAAAAAATAAAAATATATTACCAAGAGTTCATTTTTATATCTCATTAATAAATAGGTTATATCAAAAATAAACATTAGAGAGGCAGCACACTCGGATGATTGATTACTGCAGAGTTTATATACGCAGTTTTAATCGTACTTAATAATTCTATTTTGTGCTTGAAGCTTTTATATCGCGTTTTATTTTATGTAAACGTATTGAATATAGACTATAAGTACCTACATTATATGCAGATAAAGCAATGAAATACACGTATAAAGTGAACATTGTAGAAACTTATAAGTGGCAAAGTAAAAAGATCAAACCGGACGATTATTTATTGGCGTGCAGTGTTATTTATTTTCATAAAGCTTTCGTTGATATTACACATACACATTCTAACGACTAACACTCGGAGATTTACAAACTCTGTTTCTTATAGATAAGTTGCATTTTGCGAATCCTAACTTACGTCTTACATTAGTGAAAGGGATATGACAACGTACTTGGTGATGGGAAAATAAACTTTAAACGTTATACATTTACCATCTAATATTCCACGCTTTTAATTACCAATAAGGCGTTCGTAAGATAAAATTCCTAGAATCGCTAATGATCATTATCCAGGGATTAACTTGAGGTAAATGTGTGGGAGTTTAAAATGTTTTATTTGTTTCTAAGAAAGTGATTATATTCTTGGCAATATCTTTAGATATCGAGCAAGGGCAAAATACTTGAAAATGTTAGTAAAGACTATTAGTATTAATTTAATGGTAGGCAGCGGCTTGGCTGTGTTCGGGCATTGCTGAGGTCCATGGGCGGTGGTAACCATTTACCATCACGTGGGCCGCCTGCTCGTCTGCCTATCTAGGCAATAAAAAAGAATAAAAAGTAAATATTACTTCGATTGAAGTGCAGGCAGATTGACTCCCTCTAATGGTGTCATGGTGTTACGACCTGCTTTGTGACCTAATTCCTGTTAATGAAATTAGATTGGAGCTTGTCGCCAGCGTGTAATCATAATTTAGAAGCTACTTATATATTAACTATGGTTATTGCCATCTGCTAACAGGTCTGATTGGGCATTTTCTGAGATATTAAGTAATTCCATATTTAAGCGTTAGGTTAAGAACATGTCTTCTGATCGTTGTCGCTATCTCGATACCTTATATGAAGCCTCTAATTAGGCTTCGATTTATCACAGTGAAGTATGTTTCATGGCATGTGTGTGCATTTATTAAGATTAACACATAAAATAACATGGAAGTGACAAGTTGATTGGAAGTTTACAAGGTGGTAGGTCGTATGCGAGAGGCCATCTGGGTTGGTACCACCGCTTTGTCTATTTATGCCGCCAAGTGGCAGTATGTGAGCACTGTTGTGTTCCGATTTGAAGGACATTGAAGCCGATAAAATTACTGAGCATAATGAGACTTCACATCTTATGTTTCGCGGTGGCGTGCGCAATCCAATGGCATGCAGTGTTCAAAGTTCTGTGT
This sequence comes from Mimas tiliae, assembly GCA_905332985.1. Lineage (NCBI taxonomy): Eukaryota > Metazoa > Arthropoda > Insecta > Lepidoptera > Sphingidae > Mimas > Mimas tiliae. Next base: position 5,101,224 of record HG995249.1, read on the forward strand.
TGGTGTTGCTTCTGTTTATGGGCAGTCGTGGCGCTTACCATCAGGCGAGCAACCTGCTCGTTTCGTCACTCAATCTAATAAAAATTAAAAGCATCGAGGTTGAGAGCAAAGCCCCGATCGCGAAGTATCATAATGCATTTTGGGCATGTTCTGCACGCCCTTTTTCGGGATAAAAGTAGCCTGTGTCCTAATCAAGATCATGGTCTACCTATGTGCCAAATTTTATCCAAAACTGTTTAGCTATTAAGGCGTGATTGACTAACCAACATCCAAATTCACTTGAAACTTTTTTTACTTCAAGTACTTATTTTATTTTTACACTGTCACTTATACTTTTTTTACTTTCACTATACTTTCACAATTATAATAGTAAGGATCAATCATCAGATTGGTATGTAGTCACTTTACATCACTGTTAGGTCGTCTAAAATGGTAGCTTATCTCTCAGACTTTCAAAGAACTAGTCATTTGGTAATGAGAGAAGTTATAATGCCACGTCAAAGAGACTCAAAATACTCTTGTTTGGCACTAATTAGTAAAACAAACAGCAATACCTGTTATCGCGACTTAAATACTAGACAGAAAACAAGATAACAGAAGCCTCACTCCTATCAGTACTTAGATTAGAGGTAATTTAACTCCTCAGTTCTGTGATTCAGATAAAAAACGGATAAGCAATTTTGCTGTGTGGGTGTTAGAGATTTCCTTATCAAACACTACGTCTGCTTTACAAAGACTTAATTGCTAGGTTATCTTAATTGTTGTGTTTAACTCCCGACAAAAAAGAGGGATGTACAACATCCCTCTAGTTTATCCTCTGTGTGTGCGTCAGTTCGTTGCGTGCGTGCATGTTTTGTGTTTGAAATTTGGTTTCATCGAGACCGTTTGTAGGTATGTTGTAAACAATCTGTTCAGCTATTTAGAAATTACAGATCTTTGTCTAAAGGAAGTCGGGGCTTTTTAACGATTCGTTTATTACCTTGCCTATTATCAACAATATTCCGAGAATTTTTCGTAAGAATTTCAAAGGTATGTAAAGTTTACCAAGCGGCATTAGTTCAGTGCGGTGGACTATGACCTATCTCTATTCTCATTAGTAGAGAAGGTTCGTACCCAGCAATGATAAGATATATGAGTTGAAAAATTGCCTTTTTAGAATTTTTAAGAACGTATTGCTGTATCGGTAAATAGTGGCAATCGTTATTAAGACAAACTTTGGCTGAAAGTGTCGTCACTAATATTCTAAAAGTGAAGTAAAACTATATAGTTCTGTATTGCTATGCTTTTTCTGAACACTTTGTTTCTCTAAACAATTGTAATTGAATATTAACGTGGCTTTCATAATAAGAGTATTATTCATTTTAATACAAACATTTCCACCAAATGATCCTTCAGTCTTAAATATTAGCAGCCAATAGAAGTACAATTTATGGCATAGTAATTTTGACATAATAATTGGGTACATTCAGGTATCTGGCATGCCGCCAACACCAGAAAAATCATAGGCGAGCGCTGAAGTTTTCAAATTATTTACTCTATAAATTAAGATTTTTATTATATGGAATATAAATGGTGCTATGATGCAAAAGTTTATGTTGGGTTTAATGAGGAAGCTGGAGCGCTTGGTTATACTTATATCGGAATTTTATGCAACTTAGTTGCAAATGAGCCTTAAATGTTATGTTAATGAGGACGATCCTGTGTGGTCAGTTTATCTTCATATGGGTGGCTGAAAACCTGCTTAAAAAAACTAAATTAATTATCTTAAGACATTTCTTCTATTACGAACTAAAAGCCTCGAAGAGATACTATAAGTTTGTTTTTGAAGTTGTAAACTTAATTTGATTGTCAAGAATACTGTGTCTAAAAAAGTTGAGTAATACTTTATTCCACATGGCTCATCTATTAGCATCGAGCCATCAGACAACGCATCTTAATGACCCAGATGATTGGTCACCATTATAATTGTCATGATTGCTACGAGAGACCACAAATGAACTTCTATTTTAAAGTTGTGTGAGTCATTTATTCTAAATTTAACGCTACGTCTGGTGTCAAGTCTTAAACATTGTAAAATGGAGCAATTCTTAAAATGTGCCCGACCTATATTCACACACAACGGGTTATGTGTTTGAAGTATTACTCGTATTATGAAATTAGTTCATTTTGTAACGCCATCAGGACCAAACATATTACCGAAAAAAAACTGAGCAGATTCGACGCGTATAATATATTTTTTGTAAGTACCTATTACTACGTATAACTTTGCACAGAATGATCCAATTTTGATTATTATTTTTTAATCGGAAAGCTAGAGCTGAAAGTTAGTCTTATTTTAAATTCAACAGAAAACTCCTCTTCCGAGGAGGTGAAATTAGGGAAGAAACTAAAATTTCATTATTCAAACACCGATCTGGATCCCTTCACTAAAAATAGTAAAATAGAAGTCGGTAAAAGCTTTTTAACTTTTTAATTGCCATTTATTGGTCAATCGTTTGGAGAAAGCGCCGACTCATATTGGTAAGTGAATCACCAACATCTTAAGCCCAAAGACAACCTCACCTGCACGTGGTACATTCTGCTGATTACGCCGAGGCAATGATGAAATTTGGTTGCCGACGCAGACGGCGGGTCGCCCCACATAAAACCAAATCCACCGTCAAATCAAGATGGGGGAAGGCGGAACCTCGAATTAAATCGGATAACGCCAAGCAGATTTTTGTAATTTTTTTCATTATTTTAAAAACACAGTCGCCATCATTCAATTTTATCTTTTAGTACACCCCTAATGCATTTTGAACGTGTCAGGGATGTCGACGTGTCGATTTTTTCGTCCAGGTCAGCCCCATGTCAAGGGTGCAGTCAGTCCTCGTATATCGTATTGAATTATTGACTCGACCGGTGCTTTCTAGGCAATAAGCCGTGTGGTGACCTCACAGCTCGCCCTTATTGACTCATGGTGGCAATTCACAGCTGTTATGTCTAGGGCAATGACATGGCACTATTTTCATCCGACAAATTGGCTTGTAGATTCGAATTCGTTATGCTGGGACAGTTGGTTTGGGGTGTATTCACCTATGAGTATGTTAGGCTTTTCCTCGTTATTTGTGTTCGAAAATATTAATATTCATATATCAACTGACGTAAGGAAAAATAAACCAACTACGTGTTTTATGTTATAGGGTTTTGTCAAATATTAACAGAACAACAAGTAAATAGGTTTTAAATATAAGATGTAAAAGATTTAGCTTATGTTGCTAGTATAAAGCTTATGTTGGTGGTGTCCAATTGTACCATCAATCCACCCTTTTTATCAATAAAATTACAGCCGAATTGAGAAGATACAAATTTATTGAAGTTGTTAAAAACGTATATTTAACAAAGATTCACTTATTTCAACGTCAGATTAGTATTCAACGTGTGCAAAACAACAATTAATTTTACCGGTTTAATTAATATTTACATCTCGGTGAAAAATATTTACAGTCAACAGGACGTTGATTAAAAACTTTCAATTTCACTGACGGATTTGGTGTACCCAGAAGAAATATTGTTACGTAAACTCAACATTTTACCTTGATTATTACGAGAGCCACTTTTTGCCACGCTCGTTTGTTAAAAGCCTACAGTAATCTTAATAATCTTATTTTTAGGGATGTCGTTCTTGTAGAAATTGATCTGGAGTTTGAATCGACCTCATTAGAGTCTGTCTTTAATTAAGTGACGAAGGTTGCCGCGATGACACAATTGTAATGCGTACCTACGCGGTACGACTGCTGTGTTGAGGTCTCGGGTTCGATCTCGGGTTGGGTAAAAGTGATATTGGATTTTTCTATTACGAAATACCCAGTATCAACCCAGAGTCTGGAATTGTGCTCGATAAGCGGTACGCTCGCCCCCATCACATCATGGGGCGGAAATAAGCTCGGCGAAATGTGAGTGTACTGGTTACAGCTCTGCCTACCCATTCGGAGATTACAAGCGTGAGGGCGTATGTATGTATCTAAAGACTAATCGCTTTAATACAAAAGGAACTTCTTTCTACTGTTAAATGTTATGTAATGCGACAACGTGGTCACTGTGTATCAAGTAGATCTAATAATGACTTTAAATTTAAAGATTTAGGTTAATTATATAAACTATGCTTTGAGTATAAATAATAAATTTATATTTAATCAAGTTATTTTTACATAATATTAATTAAGATGAAGCTCAATCTCGTTTTTGTGATATTTTGATTACGTAGGTGAAATATCAACAGAATCCTTACATTCCGAATAAGGTATTGTCAAATTGTTGGAAAAATACAAGCTAATGGCTTATGTAAAATCTCGAAAAATACATTTCTTTTTCCAATATAAATACCGTTGAATCAGCATGTGCGAGATAAACATGTGGAATATTCTTTTCTACTTTTTGTAAATGTGACACGCGCTTTGTTGTTTTAGGGCTTCGGCCGAGGTCTCTTATCACAAGTGCGCCCTAACCTTTTGTGTCTCCCTAGATACGTAATACGTTTTGTTTTATCAGATGTTAATCAAAGTTGTGTGTAAGTATATGGCCTGGATCCAGTCGATATTAAATTATGTTTGAATTATTAGGAATTAAATTTTATTTTCTTTAGTATTTTACCATGTATTGAATGTTGCTTCATATTTTTTTATTGTTTTCTACCTTTTTACTAACATTATAGCAAAAATATTGTGTTTTAGATGAAAGTTATGGAAATTTAAATTTAATTGGAATTACTCGCCAGCCGTAGGTACCACGTGTATGACATTTTTTGATATAAAGTCGTTATGATGTTATGTGCCCTCTATTTTATTATGATAATGTATGTTTACATTCCTTTGATATTTGTTGAGCGTGTAATCAATGCAAACGTAATATTTCGCCTATTATTTTTATCTAGGTTGCCACAGTTCTGCTCGTTTATGACTAAATATTATATTTGTTATTATTAGCCGTTAAAAATTATAAACGGCTGCTGTTTGAGTGGTAGAGCCACGATTTAGACAGTTTCATCTACAGCATGAATGAGCCGACCGGGAAGTTACACTGTCTCACAGAAAACTGACGTAAAGTAGCAGCTTGCTGCTGCGTTTTCTATATATGTATATAGTGAGTGAGTTACGGATTTTAGTTTAGTTCTTATAACTATCCGGAGGCCGAAATTAATACATTAGTTATTCCTTTGGTATTGTGGGCGTACCTACATGGGCGGTGAAAATCACTTACCATCTGGTGACCCACTTGCTCGGTTTCCGGTCTATGCTATAAAAAAATAAAAAATAAATTACAAGTTTTATTCCTCGTTTTTAATAAAATTCTGCGAGTCCATAAATGGGTTACGTTTGTATGGAACACACAAAAAACTTTCGAATAATGTAATCCTATTTGTTTTTACTAATATTAATATTTCACTTGTCATTTTGTCATCAACAGTGAACATCTATCTTTTGTTGCCGTTCGATCTATCCACGCGATCTCTCATCTTGTTTAATTATGGTCTCCATTACAAATCCCGTTTATTGCAACGGTAATGTGTTACGGTTAGGTTAAATACGGCCATTAGCATGCTGTAATGTTACAGCTAATCATCGATTCAAGTCTAAACCGACGCATCGGGGTGCTAATTCTAGTATTAAATCTGCTGGAAGATCAAGAGTGACATGTTCCAAAGATGTCATAACTCTTTTTTAAGATTGTGTTACTATAACTATATATAATTCAATGACAAAACTAGCAGGTCGTTCGCCTGATGGTAAGCACAACGCCTGCCCATAAACAGACTCAACACCACACAGAACTTTGTGTTACAAAGTGCATGGCACTGGACTGCGCTCGTCACCCTGAGACGTAAGATGTTAAGTCTCACAATGCCCAGTAATGGCACTGGCTTCAATGTCCTGCAAACCGAAACACAACAATGGTTATAACTAATTGTAAGTATGAATCATGGGCGCGTTGCCGACCCTAAAGGAAAGGTATAATTAAGCGATTGGGAAGGGGAGGGGAGGATCTGGGCCTGCGGATATCTCATTCAACGTGCGAAATGCAGCAGGCTGCTACTTTACGTCGGTTTTCCGTGAGACAGTGGTAACGACCCTGACGAGCCGGCCCATTGGGGCTATACACAAAACTGCCTACAGCTTGGCTTTACCACTCAATATGTTTAATTATTAGTCTTCTCGATTAGCTCGATTTACAAGTCTTCAATTTGGAGAAATCCTTTTATTTGCGAGATACAGTGTGGGCGTTTTTGCTGCTCGAATAATGCTTTAAGAAATTACCGCGGGAAATTTAGTGAATAAACTTATTGGATTGCCGTAATTTGTGCGATTTAATTTAAAAATAATTACTTTGATCGTCTCCTTTGTTGATTGATTTTCGTTTAATCATAGTCGTCTTATAATTAGCTTATAAAGTTATTCTATCATTAATTATTTGAAGAAATTGTTCGTGATTCCCTCGCTATGTCCCTCGACCTCGTAAAGGTCTCTCGTACACTTTATCTATTTCTGCCTCTTAGTGCAGCAGCAGTGCGCATTGTTGTGTTCCGGTTTGAAGGACATTGAAGCCCGTGTAATTAATGGGCATTATGAGACTAAACACCTTACTTCTTAGGGTGATAAGCTCAGTTCAGCGCCATGCAGTATTTCATAATTCGAAGTTCTGATTAGTGTTGCTTCTGTTTATGGGATGGCGTGACGCTTACCATCAGGCGAGCGACATGCTCGTCTCGTCATCTAAAGCTATAAAAAACAACGTAAACCTATGATCAGGGTTACTTTTGCTGTCAAAGTAGGGAAATCTGGTAACGGAACGTATAGTTCATACATCATACTAATATTATAAATGTGAACTTACGTTTGTTTGTTACGCGTTCACGCGAAAACTACTTAACCGATCATCATGAAACTTTGTACACATATTCTTGGAGGTATAAGAAGTAACATAGGATAATTTATATGAAAAAACCATATCTCTGTTTGTTACGCTTTCACGCCTAAATCACTCAACCGATTTTGATGAATTTTTATGTAGAGATAGATGGGACTCTGGAGACGGTTATAGGCTACGTTTTATATCGGATAAGTCTATTCACGCCGGCGGAGCCGCGAACAAAAGCTAGTATTATATACCTACATATTTTAGTTCACATCGAAAATGAGATTTTTCACCCAACCACACCACAATACGATCTGACGACGGCTCATCACGTCCCAACCGTGTGTCCCGCGTTCCGATCCTTCGTCCCGGATTACCCACAGATCCTCACAATACGCTTTTTACATGTGACATTCATTCAACCTGTCTTGATTCTAAAAGTCTTGATAAGTTGTACGTGATTTATAAATGCTAGTTTTTGGTATAAAACTACTTTTAGGGACTATTTATTTTATTTATTTTTATTAGCATAGGAAACAATTAGTGCATTATAAAAGAAACATAATTAATACTTCAACCTAGCACCCTAACCAATAAAGTTTCTAGCAAAAAAATAACTATTATCGCATATAATTATATGTAACTACCTTGACTGTAAAGAGTAAATTGCCGTCACTTACTACTAAAACAATAGTTTCTTCATTATATTTTATATTGTGAATGAACTATTTAGTAATAGATTCATTCATTATATTCTATAATAATTCAATTGTGGCACTTTAATTTTTAAAACATACGTAAGTATTGTGTAACATAAACGAAACGTAAATAATTATTATAAAATAGCGAAATTCAAGATGTAAAAGAAAGAAAAACGTTCTCAAAAAGCCAAACGATCCCTATTGCCTAATTAACGTCAAGTTGGGTTCTCTCCGTTTAAAGGTGATCGGCTCTTTGGGATCATTTAATTTGCTTTTTAAAATACTGATATTCTGACTTGCTCGCTTATTTCATACAAAATTTGATACGAATCGACTTTCATGGTAATAATTGATTTAAAGCTTCTTTCTATTCACGCGCTTGTTGTATTTGTTTTAATATACAGATTCATGATTGATCTCGACTCCAGACACGTGAAAGTCTCTAACTAAAACACAATTTTATCAGGGTCTCAGGGATAATTATTGATCCTATTGGTGAAAGAATTTTCCAAATCGGATAATAGCTTGGATGAATGTAGACTAAAATGTAGGCTTATACTATATGGCTTATAACTTGATTTATACTCTTCTGATTGTCTTTACCTACCAAGGATTAGATCTTAGCCTTTAAAAAACTTTAAATTACAAGTGTTTATTTATTTAATGGCACCAAATTTAGGTTTAAATGATTTACAAATCGTGCTAATTGATTAGTCGTAGTTAAAAATCTTTACGACAACCTCTTTAGGCTCGTACGATGAATTGTAAAGCCGAGCCCGTTATAATACAGGGCAAAAGCTTCTTGAAAAATATATTACTAGTCTGCATCCGATTCTTAATCAATCAACGTCCGTACAAATAGATTTAACCTTCCAACCCCCATTCGTAACATTAGCTACAGCGTCAGTTAAATTGCAAACCAATGTATTATTCAGCCGAGAAAACCTCCAGCTCCGAGTCAAATTAAATCGATCTGTTGACCTTTAACGTTGATACCGCAAAGAAAAATATTTTTTGTAATTATTTGCTTAGTTGATAAAAATATTATTAAAAAGTTAGTGTTGTGTACCTACTTTAAATTATAAAAGTTTTTTTTTCTATTATTGAACTGCTTAACTTATTAAAGTCTTCATTTCTCTATGTTTTACACTTTTCAAACCGTTATTGTGTAAATTGGAAACCTAAATTAAATTTAGTTTTGTAACTATCTAGTGCATTTATATTAGGTTTTAAATGTAGTCGTAGGTATTTTGCGAAACAGTTGTGGTAAAGCAATATGTATGCGTGTGACCAACATAATCATCATTTATTTTTACAACGCGTTGAGTAAATTGTTAAATTAACTCCGCCACAACAATTAAAATTTACCTAGCCATTACATGTTGGCAAATTGCGAACACTAGCGTTTTTTGCGTTGGAATTATTTAGTATTAAAAATGTATTTTTAACGGAACTTTCTGTTGAACGCCGCGTGTATTTTTCGTTGTATGCTGCTCTTTTGCCCTTTTTTATTTTCATAAGGATAATGTACTCGCAGTTTTTGGATTACATAAAATGCTTATCAAAAATTGAACATAATATCTTTCCAAAGTTTCTTGCTCGTGATAAAATAGTACAATTTATTTACAGTATTAGATACTCATACACTGCCATTGAGACAAATCTCTAGTGATATAAAAACTGGATCATGTTCAGAATAGTCTGAAAATGGTCTCACTCACTCTTTAAGTGTTGTTATTTTAGATTGTTATATATTATAGGATTATTTTTATATTGTCTTTGATATTAATTTTATCTTTCACATTAAAAATAAGGGAAGTTTTTACTATAGCCTTAGCAATAGCTTTTATTAATTGCTACTGAGAATTATTTTTGTTATAACGTTACTACATTCGTAGATGAGGCCCGTGCCCAGCAGTGGGACAGTATCATACATTTGTTTTTTTTTTGTAATACTTAAGTTTTGTATTTGAAACTTTGTGATAATCGATTTGCAAAATTCAGTAATATATTCACTGTTTTAATAATAAGTTGCTTCATGCTCAATTGGAATTACATTCGTTCCGCCATCTATCATATTTCTTGTAATAATTAGTGCAGAAATAAGAGAACTTGTTCTTGGTTCAATTGTAATCTGTAGTAGACAGGCTGTCTAGATTAAAAGGACGCTAATCAGTTGCAACTTGCAACCGCCTTGCCGGCTTACTAAGTACCTAACTCGATACGCTGGCTGGTTCTGAAACGTGACTTGACGGGTTTTCCACCATGTCATGGTGGTTGAACAATAGCAACTGTTAATATGGAAATTGTTTTCTAATATAGGTTACTTGGATGGACTGCCTCGGTGGCGCAGTTGTAATGCGTACCTACGCGTTAAGATTGTGGCTAACGCTGGGGTCTCGGCTTCGATCCCCGAGTCGGGTAAAGTGGTATTGGGTTTTTCTATTACGAAATGCTCAGTATCAGCCTGGAGTCTGGGATTTGTGCCCGGTATGGCGATAGGCTCGCCCCCTATAACATTGTGGGACGGAGAACGCTCGGCGAAATATGGGTGTAGTGGTTACACCTCTGCCTACCCCTTCGGGGATTACAGGCGTGATGCGTATGTAGGAATTACTTGGATTATTATTATAATTCTATGAATTGTATTCTCTATTATATATTCTATACTAATATTATATGTAAATGCGAAAGTTTCTTGGTTTGTACTTCCTTCACGCCGCAACGGATCGACATTAATTTTTGCATGGAGACAGTTTATAGGCTGGAGAGTGAGATAGACTACCTTTTATTTCGGAAATATGACGGACGGAGTCGCGAGCAATAGTTTTTATTACGTAGTTGGTAGTTAACTATTTCTGTAAACGGAAATGGTGGGCGACCGTACAGGGTTAAATGACAATTGACCGACTAATATTTTTACTATGAAAGTACAACCACGCAATGACGACAAGAGTTACGGTGAATTAAGTAGAAATATAGGACGCCATGCATGCGAACCGGTTGCAGGAAATAAAAATATAACGTGCCATCGGGGTTGGCGTGGACGAAACCTTTCAAATATAGGAAGTGCTACCACGAACCACCGTTGTTACACGTTTAGAGGAACTGACAGTTCCTACAAGAAGACGAGAGACGTTGGATGATATAATACAAATAAGGTGTATTATGTACTCGAATGTTGCCAGGATATATATAGTATATCAAATTGTAAACGATTATAACCGTCGACGATTATAAATCACTAGCTTTTACTATCCATCCACATATGAATAGTACTTTGCACTAATGTCCATATACCTAATTACGAAAATACAATGTATCGTAAATCATAATCTATTTTGGGATATTCTTTGACTTCAACTTCAATAAACAATGATAAATGATTGTCGTAATTTGACGAGGAATTTTCCGCAGACATTAGGAGATTGATAATAGTACCTATAGTTTAAGATTTATCTGTGTAACGAAGCATATTATATATATATTTACATGAAATCTTATTTAAAAGATAGGCTCGCCCACTATCACTTTATGGGACGGAGATACGCTCGGCGAAATGTGGTTGTACTGGTTACACCTCTGCCTACCCCTTGGGGGATTACAGACGTGAGTGCGTATGTATCTTATTTAAACTAATTTTAGTCTATAATCTACATCAGGTCTCGCCCCCTGTCATATTGTGGGACGGAGATACGCTCGGCGAAATGTGGGTGTACTGGTTACACCTCTGCCTACCCCTTCGGGGATTACAGGCGTGAGTGCGTATGTATCTTATTTAAACTAATTTTAGTCTGTAATCTATAACAGGTCTCGCCCCCTGTCACATTGTGGGACGGAGATACGCTACACCTCTGCCTACCCCTTCGGGGATTGCAGGCGTGAGTGCGTATCTACATCAGCATCATGCTCCTAAACAATTCCTGTCAAATTACTACAACCATTTAATTTTTTTTCTCATAAGCCGGCAAACGAGCTAGAGGGTCACTTGATGGTAAGTCATCTCCATCGCCTATGTACGCCCACAATACCAGAAGAATCATGGGCACGTTGCCGACCTTATAGGAAAGGGATAGTTAAGGTATTGGGAAGGGGAGGAGTATTTGGGCCTACCGATATCTGACTCACCGTACGAAACGCAGCAGCCAGATGCTACTTTACGCCGGTTTTCTGTGAGACAGTGCTAACGACCCGGCCCATTCATACTATAGATAAAACTGTCTACAGCGTAACTCTACCACCCACACCTATTGAATTCACATTGAAGACACAGATTACGTAACGTAATACTGTCCTGTATTAACACAGTGCAATGTACTCTTTGATGTGGACGGTAAAAGCTCAGTAATCTAATCTGCGAGGTCAGTCGTTAAGTGTTCTATGCAAAAGTAAGTAGGTGTCAGGTGTCCTGACTAATGGACCAGTGTGATAAGCCCGGAATACTCGTTGCGATATTCTTCTATATCCTGGATGTTTTGTTGAGTAGCGTAGGCATTATAATATATAAATAAATACACCCAACAGTCACAGGCATAGTCCTGACCCCACATTAGGTTAACCTGTATTGTGGGTATCGGAAACTACGAAGGACTTGTGGTCCCACCACACCCAGACCTGAAACAAATATTTGTCACACACACACATTTGTCTCGGTGTGGGAATCGAACCCACGGCCTCTCGCTTAGCAGCCGGAGTAGCCGGCTGCGCCACGGAGGTTGTCATTGATTGGGAACACTTCTTAAATTCTATGAATCATCAATTATGTTAATTTCAAGATATTATTTTGACCAATTTATAGTAGAAAGTGTCAGATGAATTTTGGGTTGTGAGTTATCCTCTAATTTATTGGATTTAACTCATTAAAATTGTATATCGCCAGGATTATTAAAGAGGTACGTAATCAAAAGTACAATGTTTTCAAATTAAACTCGAGCCACACGAATCGAAAGCAATTAATATTCATCTCTACAAATAACATATTTCCAAATGAAAATTTACAATAAAGTCAACTAAGTTGACACCTGTGTACATTCGTCTGGTGCGACGTAAAACCGCACCGACCAGAGCCTTCGATGATTTGCTTTCATCAGAGTTCGGTCGGCACACTGGGAATTGTCGGAAATAGCCTGCAGGCAGATTCCGTATACCACACGTGATTCCATGCTAAATACGTTTAAATGCGTTTCTTAAACGCACCACGGCGTGGAATTGGAAAATAGTTTTCCGCATGCCGCACCATAATTTGTTTATGCCGTGTTTTTTTCTTATATCCGCTCGAAGATGAGTATCGTTTTTTTTATACTATTTGTTTGTAAAGGTCATCTCAAATAAATTTTTCAGCAATAAAGTACTGCTAAACTTTATTTAATAATACTTTCGTATCATTTTATATGTATAGTTAGCCCAAAAAGAACACCGAGGTATTTTTTAAAGATAATCTTTTAGAACGAAAATGTACATTTCACAATGCTGTCAATGTCATGGACTTACTAATTATATCAGAGATCATTTTTATTTTCATTTTCTCGTTATAACTGAGTAGTTACAACTTACAAGCACTTAGTTGTTGATAAGAACAAATTCGTTTTCTTTAGTGGTTATATGCATTCACGTTGTATGAAAACAAGGAAAATATTTTTATGATAGGAAATTGTAGGACAGTTTAGTTTGCCGGATGCTGATAAGAGATCGATAAATCTTAATGAAGCCATTCAAAAGTATCGTGTCATCATCGGTAAAATATTTTCCTCTTGGCGCCATACTACATTATTTATTGTATTGTCAATGATCTATAACGCAGTTTATTTAGTCTCCTTTATATTATTGTATATTTAACTACGGCCTTATTAAATATCATAAAGATTTAAATAAAGAGCACATCGTGTTGTACATGTTCTATAATTCTCCGACTCACAGCTATCCACGTAATACAATGAAACAGGCGCTATCCACTTTTTGTTACAATACCATGTAACAGTATGCATATCGTGCAAAATAACGCACAAATCAGTGTTCATCCAGCAGTCACTGAACCTGTGCTAAACAATACGGATGTTCGGGTCAACAGCTTCCTCTTCCGCTCTGACACGTCGGACGTTGTTTATCTTTGTAATTATATACACGTTGTATTCATTTTTCTCTCATATTGTTCCAGGAGCCGCAGCGAAAACAAAAACACGTCGACCTCAAGAAGCAACACATCCCAAGACTGAAAGCTCACTGCCGTCTTCCAAAGTATCTCCTAAAAGTACTTTTAATTTATCCTACGGAACCAAGTCAACGCCTTCTAAATCTACTACTTCTAACACCTCCATTCATAAGTCGCAAGAAAAGCGTCGAAGCAACGAAACTAACAGTAGAGCTAGTTGCATACCCTTATCCAAGAAGCCTTCTGATAAAAATATTCGCAATTCTACGTCACCCGTTAAGCAGGACTTAGCGAAGGACGCAGTCAATAGAGCAGATAAATTAAAACTGGAATCGCCCCGAGGTAGAGTTGTTCGCAGAAGTCCCGAGAAAGCGAAGAGTGACACTGAAAATAATCGAATTGATAGAAGACATCGAGCTCAAAAGGATAGTGAAGGTCTTAGTGAAAAATATCATTATTCAAAGAAAAGACTGACTAGTTTAGAAAATAATTCTCCGAGAAACCCAAGTGATACTAAAAATGTTTCGCCTAAGAATGTGTTGAATATTAACTCGCAAGCTAAAAGAAAAGAAGATGCTTATGCTTGTGGTCTAGAAGATTCTAAAGTTACTGCTAACATGTCTACGCTTCATGAAACCGTTAGACCGCATACAAGTAACTCCAGACTTTCGCAAGAGATGGACAGCTTAGCTGCATTCACTAAACAGACATTAGATAGGGTTAACAAATTAACGAATAACTTAAATAGTAATAAGTTAAATGTAGACGCATCTGAGCCACGACGTGACTCCTTATTAGCTCCTAAATCGGAACAAAAAAGTAATATCCACTCATTTAATTATGGTCTTACTGGGGAAAGGCCAGCATATGCAAGAGGAGTAACGGAAAGATTGAGGGATATAGATACGGCAGCTCAGAGACTGATCGACTTTGAAAAGCAAAGTGCAATGTTTTCTGATCTCAATAATGATACGTCTAGTCAAAATCGCCGTGTTGATGCTTCTTTATCGTCTTGTAGTCTTACTCCCGTTTCTATTCTAAAAAGGAAATCTATTCATGAAGACAGCGGTACCGCAAACCCAACTAACAGTACTATTGCCTCTCCACCGGTGACATTTTCACCGAGCGTCATGGAATTGCAAAATTGTCGTTCAGATAATAGACAACGGCAAGGTATACTTAAAAAACGCCGTAGCCTAGATGAATCACAAGTAGCTAGAAGGAGATCTTGCAGTCCAGAGGTGTCATTTGCTGATGATGGTTCTTCAGATATAAATAAACCTATTCTGAAAAATCGAAGGTCTTCTCTGGAAGACGTTGTCAGGAATAGGTCTCCAGATGGACAAATTCATGGCATATTGAAAAGAAAGATGAGTAGGGAGGATGACCCTCACAATGATGAGTTATCTCATGGCTCTCCAGAACCTCATGGTATACTAAAACGCAAGTCAAATTCTAGTTCCAGCAGTAGCACAACATCCTCCCATGTTTCAATTGCTCAAGCTGTTTTGCTGGCAGCTGCTGGTGGTGCTGAAATAGTTGAAGACGATAAGGAGATTGTAAGACCGATTTTAAAGAAAAAGAGCTTCTCTGAAGAACGACCAGGCCCCGATATTAGTGCAACAGATACACCTAAACCGATACTCAAAAAGAAGTCGACAGATCATGACGACTACGAGTTTGATTTGCCTAAAAAACCAATCCTTAAATCATCGAAAAAACTATCGGGTGACGAAGGACACACTTCTAGTTTCGATATGAGTGAAGACGATAGAAGTTCCCGACGGCCTTCACTCCTCAGGTCGCGAACATCTGATCATTCCGGATCTGAGTGTGAAGCGACAGTTAGACCTATTTTAAAGCAGAGAGGTTCGAGTTTGACAAGGGAACGCAGCCAATCGCCGCGCCCACGGTTGTCATTCTGCGCAGACAACGAGGCGAACATCAGTGTGGCGAATATTAGTTGCGACGCGAACGACTTGTCGGCGGCTGGACCGCGACGAGTACTAAATCTAATACCTGCAGCCGAGCCGGAACAAAGCTACCCCAGTGCAGTGCTCCGTCGCAGGAATTTACGACCGAAAACGAACCCAAGATCGAAAAGTTTAGCGTGTGATGTCAACGATGAGTTACTGTCGATATTGAATAGTCGACGGTTAAAAGTGGATGAAAATAGTGACAATGCACGCTACGAACATTTGCACAATGATGAAAATGAGACCGACGAGAAACCCAAATCTTTTCCATCGATTGCATCGAGAATAAAGAGTATGGAACAAGCTCTTACTAAAGATCTACCCATAAAAGATCAACCATCGACATCCAGATCGAAAACACGGGATAAAGAACGCTACAAAACACAACCCATCACTGTCGACGAAATGCGGTCGATTACTTCCAGGTAAGAACCAAACCGACCCGAATGTCTTAATTTTTTACAATTTTAATGTGTTTTTATAATATTTTTAACTTTCCGTATTGCATCTCTCCTCGCACGTATAATACATTGCATCCGTCGAGTATTCTATTTTTTACGTGAATATGCACACCGATATTATTCGTGTACATGCGTATTGATGCCAATTTGTGTTAGTACATTTCTCTTGATCGTTTTACCATCTCTGTATTTATGAAACTCCGTAGTAATGTCAGCCATAAATCTCGATGTTTATCAGCAGTTATTTTTCTCTTTCACTCAACGGGCATCCTTAAACCTGGCTTTTCTTTAAAGGTGATTGAGCTTTGCACAGGTCTCCGTTTGTTAGAAGCCAAATGTTGGCTCGTAGCCATTATTTTGATGAGCGAGCGTACGGCGTGGGCTGCCACCAACTGTTTTGCCATCCAAATGTTCAGTTACTCATTGTGTTAGCATTCTTTATATCATTATTTCCTGTTGTCCGCTCTATAATAAATCATGCTCAGAAGTTTTTGGACACGCATCAAGCTTAATGTTGTGGTTGTAGATATCAGAAACCCAATTCTCGTAATTTTCAATGTTCAAAATATCATTCCGATCTAGTCTCAGGGTCAAGAAAGTTGCAAATGACATTCTCTTAAACCAATAATCAACGTCAAATGTGAACATAGATCGTAATGAGTAGAATAAAAGTTGACTGAAGCCAAAACGGTATATTGCTACTGCTAATGCTAGGTGCATTTGACGTTGATTATTGGTTTAAGAGTATGCCATTTGCAACTTTCTTGACGCTGAGACTTGATCGGAATGATATTTTGAACATTTAAAATTACAAGAATTGTGCTGCTGGGAAAATGTTAATATTTTTATTTGCTCTCGCACATTGGCGATGTATAAAACGCGCCATAAAGTCGCAGTATGAAGATACTTTCAAAAGACGTGGCTCGGTGTCAACAGTTGTTTGTTCAGGCGAAATAACATTATTTGCTTTGTAATGAATACATCTGGATAAAATTAAAAATGTTTCACTTTTCTCATGTAACGATAATTTGGCTGGAAATATCACCTCGCGTTTTTAACTTAAACGTTTTTAACTTTTATCAACAATTTATAGAGAATATATCTTTATTAATATTCAGCAGAAATATCCTATTTTCGGAATATTAAATTTACATAATAAAAGATGTCTTGGCTAGACTGCCTTGACTATGACTCGATCAGTTTTAATGAATACAATATTAGACGATCTTATTGCCCCCGGTATTAATTCTTTGTATATAGCTCAGTCTGAAGACAGTCAGTAGCCCATCGCCAGCAATGTTGAAGGTATTGATAATTATCAATACCATGAAACGCGAGCTCCATAGTTCACGTTAATTTGCGTTTCGTGTATCTGACATCATCTGCATCGATTCAGTTTGCAGTTTGAGTCATGTGCATAGCAGCCGTGTAAAAATTTAACCGTGCCAATAGTAAATTCATTACGTTTTAATTAATTGCCTGAATTTGAGTTTACGTCGCCATGGACTGTCACGGTTTGGATTTTTCGTTCATTAAATTGTGAGTTGTTGGCATTTTTATATGTAACTCGGTTTTGATCATAACTTCACCTACATGAAAATCTTTTCTGTGACAAAAACAATTTTCCTACTCTTTTACTATACCTTTTCTACTTTTCAAGGATTGTATACAAAAAATCTTTCTTAGTGGTTGGTTACCTATGTGGGTAATTTTTAGTGATACGCGAAATTTCAGCGTTTGTAAGCCCAGCGGTTTGGTCTGGGCGTTGGCCTGACTGACTACTTGTCATTCAGGACATGTCTTTCTCTATGTATAGGATATGTATTGGACCAAACTAAAACCAGCGTGCCATATATATTTAAATTAACTTAAGATCATATTCAGTCAGCTTTACATTGCATGTGAAAATCAGATTGTAAACACTTGTTACATGTAGCAAAGTGGTAAACAAACCTCATAATCTCAGATTAGGAAACTTTATTACAATTTTATTATGCCCTTTGTTACTTTTATATTTCGTAAAATATTGTTTTTTAAACTTTCGTAACTAATTTAAATAGTAGTTATATTATAACGAGTTTGTTTTGTTATAATTAATTAAATAACTTTTTGATGTAATTACAATTGAATTAAATTAAAGGTGTCATTTAAAGTTTTGTGGTTTTTAATGTTTAACACTTTCGTACTTATTAATTGTTAAAAAAAATCAAATTATAGTTTATTAACCCGTCTTTCTGTCTTTCCGTGTAACTATCTGTTTGTCAGTAGCATCGTAACACCTAAACAAATTGACTGATGTGTAAAGTTTTTTTTTAATTCAAAATGTTAAGTTAGTTCTTAGCTAGGTTTGAAGAGTTATTTTAACCATTTAGTAATCACAAATTCTTTTCTAAAATATAGGGGGTTTTAATGGATAGGTTATTCGGATTGTGCTTCTTGCCAAGCATTCCTATCATGACTTAGTTTTGGCTTCGTTTGATAACAAATGCTACATGTAATATTTTACCTTTGTTGGCTAGCGCTACATTAAGTTTATAAATAAAAATGAGTAATTGTTTTGTATCTTGTGGAGTATCGATGTATTTAAATTTGAACTTATTTGCATACTCGCTATTCGCTCTGACATTAAATTTGTGAGAATATCGAAAATATAATTTGCAAAGAAGATGGCACCTTATATCAGATTTAGATTTATGTTTGAAGGAGGACGAGAGAAGTTCGAGTTTCTAGATAAGTAACTTTTAAAGTAGAGCCCGACAGCATCCGTGACGCAGTAGGCTATAGCCTACTGTAAAGCGAGAGGCCGTGGGTACGATTCCCGCACCGAGACAAAATGTTTGTATGATCCACAAATATTTGTTTCGGGTCTGGGTGTTTTCTTCCCAGTCTCGACGATGGTTGATGTCAGGCAGGCGGTCGTAAAAACTATAAATTTAATCTTTCTGTAACATGTGTTAAAAAGCATGTTTTGCAGACCCCACTTCAAGTGGGATAAGGGCAGATGGAAGAAGAAGTTGGGAAAGAAGAGGGGGATATGGGCACCCGGAAACTTTCCAAGCAAGCTCCCAATTCACGTCGGTTTTCTATAAGACAGTGGTACATGTGCCAATCATGTTTTTTTATTAGAGACTAGATCGTATATTTCATGATTTAATCTATAATTATAAGAAGTATATTGCAATTTTAAATCAGCCATGTTGTGCAAGAACATGAATTACATTCATAAGTTACACATGAATTAAATAAAACTGACCTAGGCAAATAAACTAATACGAAGAGCCACAATGTCCACGTCAAATATAATGAATCAATAATTGAAATATCGGAGATGAAAATAGAACAATCATGATTTCCTGCAATTGCATTAATCCTATATCGATTAACATCGGTCGATGAAGTCTACGCTCGATGCTGTATCTCGATGACGGAAATAAGCGCTCCAGCCGTTACTGGGTCAAACATTATTTCTGGATCTGTTGTGCTTCAAAGCACGCATAGAGTTTTATGTCCGACCAATCTGGTGCACGCATACACCCGTGCCCTTAATGGTTTCGATTTAAACGCAGCAGCTGTTTGTGCTAGCGATTCAACAGAGGAGGTAACTTTAGATGATACGAAATGTATACCAAAAAACACGGTGCTTCATCCAGCAAAGTTTGTTATGCACGGTCTTTGTTTTGCTAATAACATTAAAATAAAAATAGTCCATTAAACTACAGAGTTTACAAACGTAAATATCTTACAGCTGAAAAAGTTACGAAACGAAATATATGACCGATTTAATTCATCGATAAATTCTTTAATGATCAAACATAGATCGATACCGCCGCAATCGAGAACAGACATTTATATTTAGATTATATTGACGACGATGTCAAACTTCCCTAAAACGATGTATTGGCGACGCCGATCCAATCACTCGCAACATAATTCATCTAAATTTATGAAGGTGAGCTGAAACAGCGGTCGTCTCTTTCTGATGTACCGATCTGTTCTACTTTAACAAGTTTCTTTTCTCATTTCGCAGTTTGGAGCCGGGCCAAGCGAGTTTCCAAGCGTTCGGCCAAGCGGGCTGTAGTTTTCCGAGTCATCCCGTCGAGTCCAGTGTTGCTTCCTCCGTAAGGGCCGCTTTTCCCATCTCGGGGGAACCGGAACGAGACCCTTTCGTGGATTTCACGAAGATATTGGACTCTCCGCCCTTCGGTTCCAGTTCGTTCAGTGTGACGTCGCCGGCGGCCAACTGCAACTCTGACGGCAGTGGAGCCAAGGACGACAGCTTCGGCGAAGCCACTTTTCTGGATTTCGAGAACCTGGCGAGAAAACAATCGACGTTGGACGAAATTGAACAAGAAGTGAACAAAGTCCGCGTTGCTTTGGACGAGGACAGCCGCGCGCTTGACGAAGATGAAAGACACCAGGCCGAAGCAGATAATTGGAGTCTAAATGTGTCTTGTGATAGCGGAGTGTACAATCGTGCCTCTTCCAGAGACTCCGGACCACATTCTGGTAAGTAAGCACTCACAGTTTATTCAACTCGTGAATTTATTTTTATCGACATTGGCGCGGTATGGAAATATGCGAAAACAACATGAGACTTATTTAGTGCGATCCAAAAGTCACAACTGTTGCCGTCATAAAACAAACATATGAAGCAATCAGTCCAATCCAGTGTTGTATTAGCTTGTGGTTTGTTTACGTTGCGTATGGTAAATTTAGAATTGCCGAATGCGCCGCTATTCGTATTAGGTCGGTTTTGAAAATAAACACGACATAACCTTGCTGATGTCTCTCCGTTCAATTATTTGGGTCAATGTAATGCACGTGTTGTTTGTCGTGGTGTCATTGGATTAGTTAATGCAGTTACTCAGACGTTAAGCAATCTGTATAGCGTTTAACGGATGACAGATTACTAGGCCAGAAAAAATGACATTGGGCCCAATCAGCTGCAAGTCAAAATGCCTAATCTATAAAACAGTACTGATGAAATTGTATTAGAGCGTATCAATTGTTTAGAATTCGGAGTCAGCTGGAAGATAATTATTCAATATCCAACACTTTTTTGCCACATCCGAAATTAGAATTGAATTCATTATTTTCAAGTTTACTGAATTAAAATAAATTTTAGTGACTTTGACGATCATTTAATATTCTACAGTGTAGCGTTGTGTTACTGTTAAACATTCTACCGATACTGTAAAATTCTCAAATCACGTTTCAGGTGAAGAACTAGGCCTGGTGGAAAGCCAAGAGATCCGCGACAATCAAGCTACAAACAGCAGTAGCAACGAGTGGTCATCTTCTTCCATCGAACGTGGCCTTCTCAACATGGATAGAGAAAGAAAATCCACGGAGAATGACGCCCTCATCAGCCCAGATACCCAGGGGAGTGATGATGAAAACACCAGTGGCTTCGCTCTCGGCCTCGTCAAGAGTCACAGCGTAGTGGCCAGGGCCAGTATGTGGCAGCAGCTTCAACAACAAGCCAAAGGTATGGAGCGTTTTGTTTTTGTTTGCAACAGTCTTGCAGTTTTATACCACTTATAAATAACCCACTGGAAGTTTGCAACGTTTGGAATTACAAAGTTGTTTCGTTTTATTCTCGCGTGGTGTTTAAATTTTTTATGTGTTCCGAGAGGTTGTTCAACTAAGATGAACAGGGAATTTTAAATCTACTTTTCTGCTATTTGTTGTATCGAGATTATTCACAAAAATATAACCTGGCACGAATCATCACATCTATTTCAAAATATTTTGTTCTCCATTTCAGGCACTCCAAAGCCTCTGCTTCGCCACAGTCGCTCCAAGATAAAGGATGGTCCATCAGTGGTGGACAGATTCAAGACGCAGCCCATTTCTTTCACGCCGCCAGATGATCCAGAGGAGCAAGCGAAACCATTCTCACTGGTTCAGTCCAAAAGCACTGCCAATGTGCTAGACAGAGATGAAGATGGTTAGTTCAATATCTCTCCCACTTTTTCTTATCTAGAACAATTTATTTTTTTCTATTTAGTGTTTAAGATATTTTTAATTTTTTTTGTTCAAACAAACGCATGTAAATTGCATTTGTACAGGTGATAAAAGAATCGCTTCTTCATATGATCGTCGGCTTTTCTTTTTTGCATGTCCTCGACTACTCTACTATGTGTATGTCCCGGGCTCTTAAAATACACACACAACTGCACAATGTTATGTAAATACGCACACACTCACCGGTGGCAGCTAAGTTAGACGAAGACGATCCGGCCAAGATGTCGCTATCGGATAAGATGAAGATGTTCAACGCTAAGTTAACCCACAAACCGCCTGTATCGGGACTACCAAGACCTAAAGACGACCGTGTAACGAGGACATCGAGACTCCGTACCATGCCGGTGTTAGCCAGCCAAGTGCAAGAGGCCATGGAACAGAACGAAAGACTAACAAAATCGCTGACACACGAGGATGTGCCGCGCGATTCCGATTTCCAACTCAAAATGGAACTGTTCCGCTCTGCCAGTGCAAAGAACACCTCCTTAGAGTATCTTATGCGGCAGAACGCAAAGTTTAGAAGCTTAGGTCTGAATTTGTTTATTTTGAGTTTTGGTTTTTTGTTGTTTCTCGCTTGGGCCGTTGCGCTTTTGGGTTTTATTGGTTATGCAGTCGCGGCACCGTACGATGTCACTTAGGACGTAAACACGCTCATGAAGTTTCGTAAATATTGTCATGTAGCGTGAATGAATAATTTCCTTAATTGTAGAAACCGTAATAGAGACGTATTACCGGGGCTGTAATATATGGAAACTGCATTCTTACAACACTACTGTCAGTTATCACAAATGACATCATACGGTGCTGCTACTGTAATCATAGGTATGTAGCATTGGTTATTATTTTTCTTTGCATGCTTTATATTGCACGAAGGATTTGAGTTGTATAATATAATTGATAACACATTCTTGGTTTTTTGATGTAGTATAGGTAGCCTATGAATGGCATGGTCTTTTATTAACATTTTTTACATTGCAGCTACAGCGGTTTGAAGTGTTTTTGATGGGCGTATAACGCTTGTTTCACAACTCTCGCATGCACACCCACGGTTACACACGTTACATCCCGCGTGCCACGAACATTGTAAATCATTCTCGTTTGAACCGATTGAGTAACGTTTTATTTCGAGCATCAATAATCCAGTTACTCAGGCTCAGTGGTGGATTTGACGGTGATGCCCATATAAAGAAATCAACGGGTTTAAACATACGATAAAAATATATTATCTATAAACAAGCCTTGACAGCCTCCGTGGCGCAGTGGGCGAATAGCCGGCTGCGAAGCGTGAGGCCGTGGGTTCGATTCCCACACCGAGACAAATGTTTGTCTAATCCACAAATATTTGTTTCGGGTCTGGGAGTTGTGGGACCGCAAGTCCCTCGTAGTTCCCGATACCCACGATACAGGTTAACCTAGTGTGGGGTCGGGACTATGTGTGTGACTGTTGGGTGTATTTATTTTTATTTTATACTCATAGTTGAGGAAAAACTTAATTAATTTCGACTTTTAAGGGACCGGGAAAAATATTTGGGCTCAGGCGCTTTTATTTAACTTTTTAAATTTGGCGCCCCGTAAATGTTGCGGGCCTACGCCTAAATCCGCCACTGCTCAGGCTCGGTGATTTACTCATGTGATTTTTCGCACGTTTTTTCCCATGCAATTGTTTATAATATGGTTTCGTTTGTCAAACAGGCGAGTTCGCTTGTAAGGTCGCGGTAATACGTGGGCGTGAACGGGACTGGAAAGTTCGACGGTTTACTGCTCAGCAATATGTATTTAGTCTCAGCTATTTTTGTGCACACACATTTTCTCATTAAGACCATGTTACGAAAATGTGTTTACGTACGGTTTTATGAGACGTGTATTTGACTTTCATACAATGTTTTGTTGCAGCAAGACGCTTCAATACATTTTGTAAATAGAACTTCTAAGTGAGGTCTTAGCTAAGTGTATATTTCTGTATACGTCATTTATCTTTTTCGTAAATTCGGACCAATCACGTACATACAGCAATCGCTAACACTCTTATTTATAAACATTACTATGAGGTCTCACGCACGTATTTTGGAAGTGTCGAGTGGGTTCTTTCATGAATGTAGATTTCTTTACCGGTGATTGGTCAGTTTTTAGCGCTAAACAAATACGGACTAATCATTTATGCAGAAATCCACATTTATGACAGAGCTCATTTGAGTGATGTTCCTGAATACAGACGTAAGACATCGCAGAAGACATCATAGCAATGTTTATAATTATAATTACGGGAAATAATCTCAGAAAAATGACAAAATAATCAAATTAAAAAACATGCAACAAACAATAACACGTCCCGTTCTCGCATCGCATAACATTCGGGCTTCACTAAAAACGGATTTGACACGATGGGCGCTTGCATTTGGTGTCCCTTACTGTATGAACTCGCATGGTAAAGTACATTTATGTTGCAGATCTCGACGACGATTCGCCCACGGAACGAGCACAGAGAATGATCACGCCCGAAGTACGTGGCATACTGAAATGTGGGTCGACGGTTGTTCCAGCCAAACCTAAAGTACTGGCCAAAGGCGAGAGCTCTGAGGTTGGTATGGTGAGCTGATGTTTTTGTTATTTTCATTTGCCATTTTATTTTTTTATGTGCTTAATTTTTCGATATTATGATCTAACTTGAATGTGATCTGATCATTTCTGTACCCCGACTGGATATCGATCACCGTACACATGGTGAAAGACCCGCCATGGTCCGTTCAGGCGAGTCGTGTTCCGGGGTTACCTAGTGTATATCCAGTATCTTCAGATCGGCATAATCCTGCCGACTGTCGAGGGATGTAATGTCTCTTGACGGTCGTCATTATATTTAAACGGCACTGTATTTATCAGGTCCAATGTATTCAACTTAAACGTGACAGAAAAATAAAGAATCTGATAAGAATTAATTTGCTGATTATGATAATTTTCTATAGCTAAAAGGTCATATATAACAACTATATATTTAACATAGTAAGAACTAACTCCCTTACTTTTTCCTTAAGCCATATAACATGAGAGTGAATACTATATGGCTATACAACTGTGACGGTCGCCGGTGGCCGTTGCAGTGTAAGGCTATCATCATGTTAGGCCCAAAGCCAACCTCACATGCACGTGGTACGCTGCTGATTTACGGACGGGGCAATGGCGAAACTTGGTTCCCGTTGTTCGCCCCACGTAATACCAAATTCACCGTCAAATCAAGGCGGGCTCTGGCATTATGCATCTGTGGCTTCGGGATGACGGGCGTAATCCAGTGCCATGCAGTCCTCCAGAGTCCAAAGTGATGTGTGATGTTGTTTCTGTTTATGGGCAGGCGTCGCGCTTACCATCAGGCAAGCGACCTGTTCGTTTAGTCATATATGCTAATAAAAAATATATTTCATGCTCTTTGGTGCCTCTTTTACTTAATACTACTTTTGTTAGTTTACATTAGTCAACGTAGACGTTATCTCCTCAGAGGCGTTGACAACAGACAGTCGGTCGATTGTAACTCTACAAGTCAAATCTTTCTGTAAAATGCGTTAAAAATCCTGTTGCGCCAACCTCACTGCGAAGGCAAGGGCAGGTAGAAGAAGAAGTGAGGAGTAAACATAAACGTTATTACTGATGTGCCATTTATCCTTCTATCCAGGGTCTGAAAGATGAAGGCATCGACAGCTCATCAGACGACGAATCCGTCTCAGCCTCGAGCGTGTCATCATCAGAGAAAAGCTGTTCATCATCAGACAGTTCCGATGAACTGCCAGACCCTCGACCCAGACCAGAGCCTCGTCGCTTCCAACGCAAGAACAATAAGCTCAAGACATCCAGAACAGAGTCGGACATCACCAGACACCCAGAACCTTATCCACGAAAGATCCAACTACCAGGAGCTAATGAATTGAAAGAGCGTATCGTTCAAGCGAAGAATATGGAGGTCAAGACTCCACTGCTCGGGAAACTTGGCAGACGGCCGTCTCAAGAACCGAAGGTCGAAGATGACCAAGCAAGATACATGAGGTTCGTGAAAAAGATCGATGAGCCCATACAACTGGGCAAGTTGAGAAGACCTCCGGAAAAGGCGGCGCCGGCTGAAGAACTACCTCCACCGGTGCTTCAAATCACCGCTCTGAACCAGGCGGCTAAGAACAAGTTCTTCGGTTTGGACGGTACCAAGAAAGAGAAGAGCATTGATGAACTGGCCGCAGCTGTGAGAAAATACATTCCCGCGGTAAGTCGACACGTATTAATTCAATATAATTATTCTGAATGAATAAATAGATAAATAATAAATACACCCAAAAAACAGTCACTCACATAGACCTGTAGGCCTAGTACAAGATATAATAGTATTCCTAAACGTATCGAGTATTAGTAGCCATTCGTGGGAACTATGATGAATTTAAATTTATAATATGGCTACTTTTATTTCATATTAGTCGAATATGAAATTTGTTTTCAAGCGATTCTTTCCTTTATTACCGTATGAATTACTAGTTTGACATTTCGACGGTAGTAATTTTATACGAATTCGAAAACTGTGAAAGTATTTGTAACTCGTACTAGGCCTACTGACCCCACAGTATAATACGATAAGATACGATACGAGTTTTGTGTCGTGAGTATCAGGAACTACAAAATACTTTCGAACATGTATTAATAATATGTATGAAGTTGTATAATAATAATTGAATATTAAACCTTCCCTTAACGTTATATTAGGCTGTTCCTGACAAGACGTTGGACCAAGTCCAAAATTAGACTTATGCCAAAATGTTCAACATATTTTGCATTCTCTACCTTGAATTGTGACTTAGTTAAGTGTTCCTATGTAGCGACAGCTAGATACAATAAAGTCTAATTTGGCTTGTACTGATAAAAAATATATACATTAGGTAAATTAGTTCACGCTTTTATCTTCTTTATTATAATGTAATAGAAAACGAGCCCATCGCAATATTTTTATAGCATAGCCCGGCGAACGAGCAAGTGAGTCACCTGATGATAAGTGATATCTACCGTCCATGTACGTACACCCACAATATCAGAAGAGTTATGGACACGTTGCCGACCTTAAACGAAAGGAATAATTAAGGGATTTGGATGGGGAGGGGGAATTTGGACCTCCGGATATTTAACGCAACAACAAGCTCTGTCAGTCGCGCGCCGATCGGTGCAAGAAGCGCACGCGTACAGGCCAGTGTATTCATTTCATTTCTTATCTATTGAGCGGCGCACCGGCGCCGGGCGCGTCACCGCGCGTGCGGTTGTACGAAGATGGCGGATGAGACGGAAATGGACGAGCGAGAATCTATACAATCACCAGATTATATGCTTTCCGATAGTTCCTTGTTGCGGTTGAAAAGATTGAGAGATAGCGAGAACGATAATGATGACTTTATTCCGGTTACGCGCAAACCAAAGCGACGCCATAGAAATGGTGTAAATAAAGCGGGCTCGACCGAGACAGCTGATAACGCGCGGGGATCGTTGCAATCGCATACGAGCGAGATGTATGACGTAAATGTAACTTCAACTGAGCCATTGCCTAAACAAATGGCCTTGGCGAAAATTTTGAAAAGTTTAAACATTAAGGAAATAATAAAAATTAAGTACAAAAGCAATTATAAAGTACTTATTTCGTTTGAAAATAAAATAAAGGCTGAGGGACTTTTGAAATGTGAGGAGTTTCTGAAAAAGGGTTTCAAATGCCAAGGGTCGGGCGAAACGGATATTCGCTATGGCATAGTAAGAAAAGTAGACTTAGAGATCGAGGAAGAGGAATTAAGAAACACATTTGAATGTGAATGTTGCGATATTATATCAATCTCACGTTTGAAAAGACAAACAAACGAAGGCAAATGGGTCGATAGCGAAACAGTTCGCTTGTGTTTTAAAGGTATCACTGTACCTCCGTATGTTGAAGCATATGGTTGCAGGTTCGTAGTGGAACCCTACATTTTCCCCGTTTCCCAATGTTCGGGCTGCTGGAGGTTTGGGCACAGGGTAAAGTTTTGCCCTATGAAGAAATTGTTTTGCCCAAAGTGTGGTTTAAACCATTCCAACTGCGAGACGAAAGAATATAAGTGTATAAACTGTAAAGGTCCTCACATGTCCATAGAAAAATCTAAGTGCCCCGCGTTTCACAGAGAAAAAGATATACGAGTGATAATGCGCGATGAAAATTGCTCATATAAAAAAGCCTTTGATATATACCAAGAAGCCGAAAAGTCTAAATTTCAATCGAAAGATAATCTCATTGTGATAGATCTGGAGTCAATGGAGGTGTCAGAACAAGCTTTAGGACAGATACAATCAGGACATTATAGGGAGGCTCTGTTGTCTACGACGGTTGTAAGCGGAAACGAAGAGGTCAATGTGTTTACCGAACCAAATTTTCAAAACGGCCGGCAAGTAAATAAAAAGAAACATAATAAAAGTATGGAAATTCAGGGTGAGACAGAATCAGAATGCAGAAGAGAACAAGAAAATGAAATTATAAATAAGAAAGATAAACCAAAGAAGAAGGGATTTAGTTTTATGAGAATATATAACAGAATAAAGGAGATAGTTAGTTCCGAGAAATCACTGGAGGAAAAAATAAATAACTTTTTATGTGTCGTGTTTGAAGAAGGCTACACGTATGTAGCCGAGTTTTTCAACGTTGGGGATTATGTTAATAAAATCCTATCCATCTTTAAAAATGGATAGCAGTTGTTTAGTTCAACGTTTTATTAACATAGTCCAGTGGAATGCTCGGAGCATCAAGCCGAAACAGACAGAATTCGAGTGTTTTTTATTTGAGCATAAAGTACATATAGCTCTCATTACTGAAACTTGGTTAAATGACGACATTAACATTAACATAAGGGACTATAAGTGGTATAGAAAAGATCGCTCTGACTCATACGGAGGAGTAGGTATTCTGATTCACAAGTCTATTAAAATTGAGGTATGTCCGTTTAATTTAAATAACACAGGTATTGAGGTTTTAGTAGTTAGAACTTTAAATTGTAAATTTATTTCAAAAATTGTGTGTATATATTGCCCATCATCGATTTATACCACTCCGTCAGACTGGGATGAATTATTTTCGAACTTTAGCTCTAAAACATTAATAGCTGGGGACTTTAATGGACACCATCGGAATTGGTCTAGTAAAAGTGATACTAGAGGTTTAAAAATTTTGGATTCTTCTTTGGAGCATGGTTTTATTTGCATGAATGATGGTAGTATAACGCGAGCTGAATGTGTGAATAATTTTTTACAAAAATCATCCCCCGACCTCACTTTTGCATCTTCAGACATAATTATTAATTTCACTTGGACTGTACTAAATGAGAATTTAGGTAGCGATCACTTTATTATCAAAATTTGCACTGACTTTCAAGATGTAAATCATTACATTAAAAGACGAAATTACAAAAAGGCCGATTGGAATTTGTATTCGCAATTAATAGATCAATCGATAAAAAGTATTTCTCGTAGCAGTCATTCAAATATACAAAATAGGTACGATGCGTTTGTAGATATCATTAACCGGTCAGCCGATAGCAGTATACCGTCGTCTAAAATAAGTACCGACCCCCAGCGTAAATTTGTACCTAAACCGTACTGGAATGCTGAATTATCAAAAGTTGTAGCTCAGCGGCGGCTCGCGCTGAGCACTTTTCGTCGTAATCCAACTCCTGAAAATCTCACTGTCTTGGATAATAGGAATAAAATTGTAAAAACAGAATTATCACGGGCGAAATCAAATTACTGGAGAGAGTTTTGCAATTCTACTAATGAATCTACTTCTTTGTCGGATATGTGGCATCGAATGCGATGGATAAAAGGGTATCGTAAAAATAAGTCTCAAGCGCCAGCTGATAAGAAACAAGAGTTATTATGTGATCTTGCTCCCGACTACGTTAGAGTTAATAAACCGAGCTTTATATCACGTAATAGTTTATTAGAACAAGATTTTAGTTTGTATGAATTCGAGACGTGTTTGAAAAAGAAAGACTCAGCTCCCGGAGATGATAACATCACATACTCAATGATTTTTAATTTACCTGTAGACGGCAAGCAATTGTTAATCAGGTTATATAATGATATCTTTTATTCTGGTTATGTACCAAAACAATGGAGAGATATTAAAATTATACCTATTCCAAAAGCAGGCAGTTCTGATTCCTCAGAGGTCAAATGGAGGCCTATATCTTTGATATCATGCATATGTAAAATCTTTCATTTAATGATAGCAAAAAGGGTAGAGTGGTTTATAGAAAAGAACAATATATTATCGCAGTACACAACCGGTTTCAGAAAAGCTCAATCCTGTATAGATTCAGTATCACGATTAGTATCAACAATACAAATTGGATTTACTAAAAACATACCTACACTGGCATGCTTCCTTGACCTTGAAAATGCGTATAACAACGTTCTTATAGAGAAGATTGTGTTAACTTTGGATAAATTAAACGTTGGAGCGATTATAAGTAACTATTTATGGGAATTTTTAAGTGAACGACATTTGAAAATAATAGACGACTTTGGTGATAACGCATCTATGGTGAGATGGACCTCCAAGGGCCTTGCCCAAGGGGACCCAATCTCACCCTTGTTATTTAATATTGTAACTTCAGAAATATGTAAAAGTATTTCATCAGAAATTGCGCAATATGCGGACGACTTTGTTATTTATATAAGCGATAAAAAAGTAGAAAATAGCGTCTCCATTATTCAAAATTCTTTAGATATCATTGTCAATATTTTAGTAGAAATTGGTTTAAATATATCGGCTAATAAAACAAAATTTTGCTTATACAGTAGGGGACATAGGCGTCATCAGATAGAACTAAAAGTAAATAATTTACCATTATCTTGCGAAACGGAAATAAGATATTTAGGTATTTGGTTAGATCGATCACTTAGGTGGGGTAGACATATTAGAGAGGTTTGTGAAAAATCACATAAGCTATTAAACATTCTCAAAGTTTTAACAGGTTCTGGTTGGGGAGTTCATCCCAAACACTTAAGAAGATTGCATATCAACCTCGTTAGAAGTCGTTTGGACTTTGGTAGTTTTTTATACGATAATAGCGCAAATTCGCATTCATATAAAGTAGACAAAGTCCAGAATCAAGCACTTAGAATAATAGGTGGCTTTATTAAAACAACACCTATACATGTGATGGAGAGCGAGATCTGCATGCCTCCATTATATCTAAGAAGACAATACCTGTCTCTTAAATTTTGTCTTAAAGCTAAGTCATGGACAAACGGTATGACTCTTGCCTGCTTGAAAACGCTCAGTACTCTTTCGGATAATAGATATTGGTCCAATAAAAAAAAACCTTTATTAATGACAACTTATAATATTGTAAAAGATGAAAAAATTACTTCGTCTAATCCACTTGACATGTTTTTGCTCGGAATATGGCTCACAAAAATTAACATAAAAAGAATGGTAAAATATGATTTGGAATGTGTTCAAAGGGCAAAAAGAGATTATGATCAAAATTTATTAAAGAACGAAATACTAAGTGAGTTAGATGTAAAATACAGAAATTGGTTTAAAATGTTTACAGATGGATCAAAGTGCCCTGGCGCATCTGGCGCCGCATTTTATGACTCGTCTGGGAGGCGCGGAGAGTGCTATAAGAACCTATCTACTGTATCTATAATGTCGTTGGAACTATTTGCTATATCGGAAGCCTTAACGTACATAAAGCATCGTGTAAACTCGCACTCAAAAAATGTAATATATAGCGACAGCAAAAGTGCATTACAGCATATAGTTAGCTGCATCCTAGGGACGCGAGGTACAAAGATGGCCTATAGCATTCTCCGAAAACTCCAAGAATTTTCTATGAATGGGGTCGAAGTAGTATTGCAATGGATTCCGTCTCATATAGGACTATCTGGTAACGAGGAGGCGGACCAATTAGCTAGAGCAGCTGTTACGGATGGTTCAGAAATATACATTTTACCTTCATTCACAGAATTGTTACCAAAATATAAAATCATTTGTTATGACCACTGGCGAGAATATTTTGATGAAAGATCGAAAAGAAAAGGAATCTGGTATAAAATTATTCAAAGTCAGCCTCCTCGTACGCCGTGGTTCATTGGAGACATAAATAGAAAGGATATTGTGACTGCACACAGACTTCGTTCCGGACACATGCCACTTAAGAAATTTGCATTTCTCATGGGTAAAGTACCGTCACCAAATTGTGAAGTTTGCAATAAACTGGAAGACGTTTACCATGTTTTAATGGAATGTGCCCGGAACCAAACTGAGAGGCAGAAAGTTGTAATGGAGTTGGGTGCTAATATTCTAGATATGGGAGTATTTCACTATATACTATCCGGCCCCAATTCAAGGGAAGCTCGAATGGTTTATAAATTGGTTAATAATAGGGTTAATTAATTTTATGTTATTCCTATCTTTATACATAGAGAAGTGCAGGTGCGCATTGAAGTAGGAAACTATGGGTGCGCATGTGCACTTGCCACGTGTTTTTTTTTTTCCATTTTTGTATCTTAGGTACATATTATCAATGTTTTCTCAATTTTGTTTATTGTTAGATGTATTGGTGTGTTATCGTATGGGGCTGACATAAACATTGTTTAAAAGCCCCTTAAATAAACAGAAAAAAAAAAAGAAAAAAAAAACAAGCTCTGTCTACAGCGTGGCTCTCCCACTTAAAATGGCCTTGGCAACATACGTGTGATTTTGCAAATCGATATCTCGGAACTAATGCTCGACCTGGGATTTGAGCCCAGGATGTATGTAACAAATTGAAATAATTTATTTGCAGAATACAGGTTACAGGCATTAGGTGTTGTGTGAGAATATAAAACTTGCTCCATACTCAACCCTTATTGGGCGTGCAAGTTATACATACTTTTTAACAGTCTCCGTGGCGCAGAAGGCGAGTAGCCAGCTGCGAACCGTGAGACCGTGGGTTTGATTCCCACACCGAGACAAATGTTTGTGTTATCCACAAATAACTGTTTCAGGTCTGGGTGTTGTGGGACACCCTCGTAGTTCCTGATACCCACGATACAAGTTTACCTAGTGTGGGGTCTCAGGACTATGAGTGTGACTGTTGGGTGTATTTATTTATTATTATTAATTTAAAGTTACACTGAAAATTAGTATACTTACTACAGAAAATGAAAGAAAAATGTTAGTGATTTCTTAGGTTTACGCGAATATTACAAATTGAAATAAATCTAGTTTATACGGATTTTATCGCGGTAAATTTTTTATTTTAGTCCCGACGTTTCGAAAGCTTTTCAGCCTTTGTGGTCACGGGAGAGACAACGTCGGGACTGAAATGAAAATTAAACCGCGATAAAATCCGTATAAACCAGTTATATTTCAAAGAAAAATGTTAGACGTATTCAATAGAGCCAATAGGACATGGGGATATAATGTTAGATATTGTTTATAGATGAGCAAGTCGATGTCATCGCACACGATGGAGGTGCCGGGCTCCGGCAGCGACGGGGAGAGCAGCGGCGGACGCGAGGTGCGACAGATTAACACACGAGTCAGGCATAGGTGAGTGCTTTATAGATCTTCATTGGTAATTTTGTATATACAATATGTAACAAAAACCCTGTCGGGCGTATTAACTGTGATATCAGAATCGATATTCAAACATGATGAAATAACTCGCATACGAAAATGAGACTATAAAAATAATCATATTTATTTTTTATAATTTTATTATTTGTGAACCGTATTTCGATTGATTACCACTGTAAGAGCGATGACTTGGAGCCAGAGCGAGATAGTAAGTTGCGGCGTCCACGTCCATCAAACGCGCCGCGCCGCGTGTGTACCCGGTTTCGTCAATACCTAACATCAGTCAGCTGTTCATCAGTTTCAGATGAAAAAATAACAATTTTTAAATATGTTCATTTTTCTAAGTGAAATACCTGTGTAAGGAGAATATCTCGCTTCTGTTTATTATTATTTTTAATTTAACTATTTTTATTAAGCTGTCTATATGTCTGTCATCGCGACCTAGAAAGGGCCAACAGGGTTTTTGTTACATACTGTATAACGTGTTACAGAATGGTGTGGTTGGTTGAAATTCAAGTAACGTATAGGGTACGATATAAGTATTTCATCCCCCGTAGTACGAAATCTGATTGCATTGCTAGGACATAAATAAAGCATTTTCTTTTTATCGAATGATAAAAAAAAATGCTGATTGAAAATGAATTGACATGTCGATATTCGACTTTGGACAACACTGAATGATAAACAGCTGAGATTTTGTCTCACTCCAGCATTGTTATTCTCGCTCACGCACTACACTTAATTCACAGGGATGTGATCGATCTTATCGGTCGAATTAAACGAGTGATAAAAATTAGCGTGATATTTTAGGATGTCTAAATTTTTATAAGATCTGATACATAACCACTCACTTAATAATTTACGTGTCGGTGTGACGAATGCAGTCTAATCACATGCAGTACTTTGTACCTTATTCAAATTCAATTCAAGTTCTATGTGGTGTTGCTTCTGTTTATGGGCAGGCGTGGCGTTTACTATCAAACGAACAAACTGCTCGTTTCCTCATTTTGGCTGTTATAAAAAAACGCACGGGCTCAATTGTTTTTTTTACGTTTTTAGTAGACTAGACGATATCTGCTATACACTAAAGGTTTTTCCCAACTAGCATGTTTGATTCCAATTACACAGTTTACTGAAAAATACACAACTCTTATCGCAATGCTAATTTAAACAAACTGTGGGTACCAAATAATTGCATTGCATTAGTTTTTGCGCAACAAACGTGACTGCATTTGAGTAATTAGCAGTTTTTTCAGTATAACACAATTAGGGTTGCCACCATTCTAAAACTCGCAATAAATATTCACCTCGAAAGCATACTGGTTAGAGCGTCCGCGGCGCAGCGGGCGAGCAGCCGGCTGCGAAGAGAGGCTGTGGATTCGATTCCGAGCCAAATGTTTGTTTGATCCAAAAATATTTGTTTCGGGCTTGGGTCTTATGGGACAGCAAGTCTTTCGTAGTTCCCACAATACTAGTTATCCTAGTGTGGGGTCAAGACTATCTGTGTCACTCTTGTGTGTATTTATTTATACATTATGTATGGCTTTCGGCCTTATACTTCTGAGGTGAAGAAATAAGGTCATACATTATAATACAATAAATGCCCCTACGGTTCGCCGGGCTTGTGAACATATACTTATGCCAAAATGATGATGATGATGATTTTTATAGATAGAAAATCCTCAACTAATTTCACCATCTTTATTGTTGCTATTAAATGTTTGCTATCCTTTTACCCCAAAAAACAATCTAATTTCAAAAAAGGGGAGAGTCTCAATTGGCGCGTATATTTCTTTGGCTTTTTGTTTCCTCAAAGACTGGCAACTGGCAACCCTATCCACGATAATGCATTGCGTTTAGTTGCGAACTATCCTTTCGTACCAAGGTAATTTGCAAAACATTTCATATGTGTACATTTGTACCAAAAATGTCTTTTTTGTGTAATTAATAATAATTATTGAACTTGTTTTTGTTTTACGTTTGCTACCGTGCTTACAAAGGTTGCTAAAGACTAAGACTTAGAAAGGTAATATGTTGTTGTTGGGACCTTTTGGGTGTAGTTTTTACCCCGACAAAAAAAATGTATTATAAGACCCCTTTTTTCTTTTTGTATCCGTCTGTGACATCGTAACACCTAAATTAATGAATCGATTTGAATGTTATTTTTTCATTTGTAATACGATTGATGCATGAACTTTAATTCGAAAATTAATGTATACGCAATAGAAAATAATACAAAAAAGAAACCCTGTTACGAAAACAGAATTAAAATCAGTTGAAAATTGAGCCCACATTCATATTTCAAATATTGATTAAAACGCGTCTAAAATAAAATGAAGGAGTAGAGGGATGGTCCCTCTACTATCTCCCTCGCACGCCTGCGCCGCGTTATGACCATAGTATAGGTTGACGTCATTGTATATGGCGTGCATCTTTTCATTCGACAGTCATGCCCACCACCAGATTTAAATAGGCTATAACTTAAATATTTTAAGGGGATTAATAAAATTCTTTCTATTATAAATTATGAGCAATGTATGTTTTTGTGGACTAAATTAGATTTTAATCGATTTTTATTATTCTAAATAAAAAGCATAACACAATACAATCAGATACAATAATTATTACTACTTGAATATAATCATGTGCAATGAATGATCTAGAACTAGATCTTCTTAATCATTAAATACCATAATAGAAGATAATATATTTATTATGTACCTAAGTTTTCAAATGATTTGGTAGGATTATACATAATACTATAAATATGCATAATATTAAAATTTTATAAATAATTGACTAAATAAGGTAGAAAACTGCTTCAATATACTCGGGCATTTCTATCGATATTCATTCGACCTTTTCCTTCCACCTGCCCTTATCCCACTCACAGTGGGGTCGGCGCAACATGCTTTTTAACATATGTTACAGAATGATTTGGTTTGTAGTTTTTACAAGCGACCGCCTGCCTGACGTCAATCCCTCCGGGGAGAGATATTAATTCGACCTCTATCTGAATAAAATTGTAAAATGTACTTCACCTATTTCGAAACCTAAGTACTGCGACGAACCATTCCATGGTGAAAAGAAATCTACCACAGCAACTAATTGTCAACCAACTGTTTTAAGAAAGTCCGTTGATTGTTCAATCAGAACCGTACAGAAGTCAGTCGGGAAATCGTGTGTAGCGATGCGTAAAATGTGACTCGCGGACATTTTCGCTCAAACCATTAATTCAACTTTCGTATTATGCAACTATTATTATCCACGTAATTGTTTTACGTAACTTATTGTTGGCATAACGGCGCATCCATGGTGCTGTATGGTGAACAAAACAGTTTCACGGTTGTGTTGACGATGGAAGTGCTGTAAAGAGATGGAAATTATAAAAAAAAAATATATTTATAAGTTTTTGCTCGCGGATCCGTCTGCGTGAACGACCTTTTCTGGGATAAAAAAGCCTATCCCCTAATCCAGGTCATGGTCTATCTGTGGTTCATCCAAAACCGTTCAGCCGTTAACGCGTGATTGACTAACAAACAACCAAACTCACATTTATAATACTCGTAGTAGTAGAAAGTAGGATTGTTTTACTTTAATTTTAAACTTATAATATTATTTATTGTTTTACTTTGATTTTAAGAATAATTTATTTTATGTAAGTAGGTATTTGTTACAGGCAATTTTTTTTTAATCACAAGTATAATCATATTTATTAATCGACACTTTTTTTGCAAATCTTTAAATAGATAAAAAAATAATATATAATAATCATTTACTTCTGATCAATAAAGATGTGAAACAGTAAAATAATATTTAAAAAGTATTTTTGCAGTATGTTACTCTAAGAATAATCAGATAAATATTTACGATCACGGCTTTTTATTTTTATGCAAATATCTTGAATATTAAAACTAATCTTTCTCTAATTTTTGTTATAAACAGCTATGCAAAACATAAATAAATAACGTGTCGATAACATAATATCATACCGTCACACTACATACTAAATACAGGCCTTACTCTACCACGCTGGCCTAATGAGGGTTGCCTCACTTCACATACCTTCGAAATTGTTATGGAGAACTTCTCAGGTATGCAGGTTTCCTTGCGATGATTCCAATAATACAGTGAGTCATATTTTAAAAAAATCAATCGGTTTGATTTCCCGGTCAAATAACAGATTCAAAAACTTTACATAATCTATTTTTGTATTCTCATAAATATAGCTCATGACTTCTTAGACCGTGTTCCTCTATTTCTCATAGTTTCGAATTTCTGTATAAAATTCGATAGGTACGGATCCAATACAGAACTTCCTTCGGTTAAAAATACACTTAAAGGCATTACTTTCTTCAACAATTTTATTGTTTCTACTCTGTCCTAAAAGCCCATTGTCGAAGTGTGGTCCGAATGTCGCTCGGATGATTTCTAATCTTTGTATACGTTTCATTGTGGCCGACCGGGGCTTTCTACAGTCGAAAGTGTTTTACGATCGTTTGATTGAAATGTCACCGATTGTGTTGTGTTGCTCCGAGCTCCGACACAATGGTTCTACACGTAGATATATTCAAATTGTTTCAAATGCAATGGTATTCTTATGGGAATCGATTAAATTTATTTAATCTCGATGTTTTTACTTTTTATTGTTTTTCAAACGTGCTGAATGGATTTGCATTTCCTTAATAACTGATAAAATAATGAAATCGTTTATTGATCATGTAGATGGTAGGTAATTACAATAGCGCTTATGACAAGTCAGTACAAAAACAAAAGTTAGATAAACGTATCTTGCATAAATTATATCAACTTATGTATACATAACATACATAGATATCATCATCAACAAAGATACACTAGGGCCTAGCCAATCACATATGATATCTTGGGGTGCGAGTGCAGTCCAGTGCCATGCAGTTTTTATGAGTGGTAGAGCCACGCTGTAGACACTTTTGTCTACAGCATGAATGGGCCGGCTCGTCCGGGTCATTGCCAAGTTCTCACAGAATACCGGCGTAAAGTAGCAGGTTGCTGCTGCGTTTCATACGATGAGTGAGATATCTGGTGTAGGTACTGGTGTTACAATCTTCTTCTTCCATTTTTTAAATACATGTAACAGAAAGATTTGGCTTGTAGTTTTTACGACTGGCCGCCTATCTAACTTCAACCCCTCTGGGGACTTTTATTAATTTTGTAATTGTAATGGTGTTACAATATTACAGTATAAATCAAACTCAATCCATAACAGCCTACTAACATAAAAACACGTAATACACACCTCATACAGTAGTGAAATTAAACATGAGATCAAAAACACCTATTGTATATAAAAAAACGAACTACTCGTAGTTACCGCATTTTTATTATCTCCAACCACGAAACGCTGAACAGAACCGTGTGCGTTACCAAAAATG
This sequence comes from Mimas tiliae, assembly GCA_905332985.1. Lineage (NCBI taxonomy): Eukaryota > Metazoa > Arthropoda > Insecta > Lepidoptera > Sphingidae > Mimas > Mimas tiliae. Next base: position 5,140,441 of record HG995249.1, read on the forward strand.
GGCATTGTCTAACGTATTCCATCTGTAGATAAATTTCACTTTTATCGTAATAGCATTAAGGTTGCGAATGGAAAGTGCGGAAGCGCGTCGGTCCAGTGACTTAGTTGCGAAACGGTCAGGAAGTGTGCCTTGTATGGTGAAATGGTGGACGGGTCAAGATCACGACGCGACGCCAAAACGGTACGGTGTCGATGTGTTTAGTTGTTAATCAAAGTATTCTCCTCAATGAGTAATAGGTACTTACTTATCATATTGTCATGTTAATATAGACAAAAGGTCTAACGAAATCACTTGCATTTCGTGCACAGTTTTTTTTTTGAGTCTTTGCATTTTGCCTGGCACATCGAAATACGATAACTAGAATGATAACTCTCGTATGAATCTTCAAAAAATACGGCTCCACGTACTTACACATACAAAGGTAAAATCACACGTAACACTCATATACGCAACAAAAATTAATGAACGTTCAAAATCAACTTTATTTCATAAAACTTAATGTCTAAATATTAAATTTCTAAATCGAGATACGAAAATCTGTACCGCGCAAAAAATTTGACGTATTAAGTGTCCACTAGAGATCACGATTTTTTTTTAATGAAATGATGAATGAACGACCTGCACAGACTTTTATAGCCCCGCCCCCTTGCACAGAGTTTTGGTAGGGGCATTTATTTGCTTGATTTACGTTTCTTGTCATCTTATTTCGATGGCCTGCCGTTATGATTGCACGGTGGATTTTTATTTATATTTTTATTATGTGGGGGCAACCCGCTGTCTAACCTTCACAACCCGCAACGGAAACCATGTTTAGCCATTGTGTCGCCCGTTAATCAGCAGAGTGTACCACGTGTAGGTAAGGTAGGGTTTGGTACTAAGATATTGGTGGCTTACGCAATTTATTATACAAAAATAAATTATGCAGTCCTAATCAATGTTTTTTTCAAATCCACCGTCACCGTCACACCCGATGGGGTATCATCGCTTACTTTAAAGTTGATGGAAACATCGTGAGGAATCCTGCATACCTTAAAAGTTCTTAATAAGAATTTCGAATGTATGTGAAGTCTACCAACCCGCCTTAGGCCAGCATGGCGGACTAAGGCATAACCCCTCTCATTTAGTAGAGGAGGATCGTGCCCAGCACTGGAACATGTATAATACAGAGCTAAAATCCAAAAAAAATACAATACAACAATGCGGATTTTTCTGAAACTAAATACTATGCAATACAAATAGAACCACTATTGAACAAGATTAAATCAAAAACAAATTGGATAACAATAGAACAGAAACGACAGTGATTTAACAAAGTATTTTAACATTGATGCAACGCTATTGTTTAGATGAAAATTTTGGGCATCCAACGGAAACGCTCTTGGCCTACATTACGTCATTAACTGACCTATGGGGTTGCAATCCCGTAAAGTGGGATCTCGCAATCTCGCGGGACCACGCAAATAAACAAATGACATCGCGTCTGACATACAAAAAACCGGCGTAAAGTAGCAGCTTGCTGCTGCGTTTCGTAAGGTGAGTGTATGAGTGTATCCGGAGGCCCAAACCCCCTTCCCAATCCCTTAGTTATACCTTTCCTTGAAGGTCGGCAACGCACCCATGATTATTTTGGTATTGTGGGTGTACATGGGCGCTGGCGATCACTTACCATCAGGTGACCCACTTGCTCGTTTGCCGGCGTATGACATAAAAAAAAAACAATTGTGTTGCAAATTGGTGGCAGATTTGATTGAATTTTGTATCCGCATCCTAGTGCGGGATCCCGCAAGCTTCCAAATGATGCGCGATCCAGCGGCGTTGGCACCAACTCTTCAACAATCCCGCTGGATTTACCGCTTACCTATGGGATTTATTAGCCGTAAAAATATGCGAAAAATAAAGAGCTTTATATATTTGTATGGATTATTTTTGATTGCCTCATTTGTCTTATGGCAGTGTACTTAGGCTCTGAAACCAGTGGGGTCCTGGGTTTGAATCCCAGGTAATCATATTTCTTTCGAGTTTTCTATTCGAAAAATCATATATGATATCACATCATGGCAAGGACATATGTTTGATGAACCGTGGATGTACTAGTTACATCTCTTCCTACTCCTTTGGGTACACCGGCTATCGCCTACTTAGCTCACGCTGATGAATAAATAATATTATTGTAAAACTGGCTTTGGATTTCTGGACTATCGACAAATTTTACAAAATATACCTACCTACCTACCTATTTCCTACCATATTCACAAAAGCCAATTGATTTACCTACCCATAAAAGTGCTAACAATAGGCAAGCATCCAATTACTTACCCATGCATGATACATACATCATCACCATTCATAACAATATGCATACAAAATCAGTGTCTACTTATTTTAGAATTTATTACCACGAAAACAGGTGCGACCACATTAATCATTATAGTAACGGAAACATGATAATGAATCGTCCAGATTATTACATAAGGTGTAAAAAATAGAAACTCAGCGAAAAAAACTAGCCTCTAAAAACGACATAAATATTCTATCAAATCCCAGAATGCTGTAGTTTTTGTGACTGTTTCGAAATTTTAAAAAGTCATCGTCAACGTTAATTAAATTCAATTATCTAACGTAGCCGTATCGAAGTTGCGTTAGTAATTCCGTCACAGATAAGTGTATAAAACGCACAATGCCGGCAAATAGATAATATAGTGATGCATTTGTCAGTTTAGGTGTAAATTGATTTCGCAGTTAATGGTTGAACGTTAACCTTTAGAAGTTTGTGGTGTTTAAGATCGATTGTTGAATAGTGCAATTATTTTTGTTTGTAGCCGTAGTGCGAGCTTTTTGTGTGCTAAGTTACATAATAATTAAAAAAACTAGCTCTGTATTATACACGTCCCACTGCTTGGCACGGGCCTCGCCTACTGAATGAGAGGGGTTAGGCCTTAGTCCACCACGCTGGCTTAACGCGGGTTGGCAGACTTCACATACCTTAGAAATTCTTATGGAGAACTTCTCAGGTATGCAGGTTACCTCACTATGTTTCGGTGAAGTTAAAGCGATAATTTACAAGTAAGAAACTTAGAAAAGTCAGAGGTGCGTGCTCTTGGGGGTGGTTTCGTCTCGACAGTCCGTACCACTCCTGTATAAGCCAGGTGAGTCGCCAGTATATGCTAGTTTGAATAGAAACTTAACACACCACATGCAAAAAAATGTTAAATGCAAAATTGATCTAAATACATCAACTAGAAAGCGTCACCCGGCTTTCCAAACACAATATACGCCCACATAAATGAGTATCTGGGACAGCCCTCCAATTAGAAAAGGCATATAATTAATCACATACGCACAATAAATCATGCGTTTGCAATTACTCCTCGTAACAAAAATAATTATCAACTCATTACGGCGATATTGTATAGGCGATTCGATCAAAAGTCTCCCGTGAAGTGACATCGACGGAGCTTTCACTCGCGTCTTACAAAATGGCCCACTTCATTGTGGTGGATATATTGGAAAAAAGTAAGGGATAAAATATGCATAAATTGAGAATACATTGCAATTAAATTGTGCCAAAAACTATCTGTGTATAACAAAGGTAATAAATGATTCAAAAAATTGCTTCCAAATATGTTTTTGTTCTTCTTATTATATTATTTAAATGATGTTTAGGATAGTGCGTTTCATTCCTAACAGCCGGTCCACACGATTCGATTTTAATTGATTTAGACTTGAATCAACAAAAGCTGTATGATGTTTTTTAATCAATTTGATTGAGTCTGCTCAAGTGGTTCGAATTGCATGCAATTTAAGCAGTTCTTCTCTTCCACATGCCCTTATCTCACTCGCAAAGGGGTCGGCGCAACATGTTTTTTAACACATGTTACAGAAAGATCTGAAGGCCAATTCTCGTAATTTTAAATGTTCAAAATATCATTCCGATCTAATCTCAGCGACAAGAAAGTTACAAATGGTATTCTGTTAAACCAATATTCAAGATCAAATGTGAAGATTGATCGCAATGATATCGAAAGTAGTATACAAATTGACTGAACCAAAACGGCATTCTGGTAACAATTTTGACACATAACTATATAAAATGCATTTCGTCCATAGACAAACGTCAAAATATTAATTGAGAACGAAATGTGACTGAAGGTGAAGCAGTGTTGCCAAGTGCACTGTAATTACAGCAGATCTGCCGTATTTTCACGCCATCTACTGGACACCGTATTTTTATAAATACAATATATGGAGGCACAGTATTTTTTTACAGTCAAAATTTCGTATTATTATTGTATACTACTAGACAGGTTATTTAGAAGTAAAACTGCGTCATATAACGCGGGAGTTTGACAGTTCACAAACAGGGAGCGCAATAGGGGTTCTAGTTGAGAGTAAGCGAGATGGTAATATTGAGTTACGATCAATTGACTGCAACTTAGTGGTACAATTTCTATGTACCGCGCAGCTTGTCTAGTAGTATACATATAACTCTTTGATTAAACACATTAAAAAAACTAAACCGATATCATCATCATCGCAGCCATCCATTTCTGCAGCGATATATACAAATAAGATGTTAAGTTAGTTTAGGATATAAAGTTTAAAATAAATTTATATTTTACTTATGAATTTAATTATTTCCTTTTTTGTACGTCATTTTATTGCACTGTAAAATACACTGTATTTTTTCCCATCAAGCATTGTATTTTTGGCGCAAATCCGTATTTCAATGTGGACAACACGGTATTTTCAAAAATCTGACTTGGCAACACTGAGGTGAAGCGACTGTGAGTTAACTGCAGATAAATTTAGTTAACTTTATTCTCTTTTACTGCAAGCAACTAAAAGAAGTCAAAATTGTTCGACTTTGTGTGCTCGTTATTTCAGTAAAGTATTAGAAATGAGTTTACAGCCTATGTTACTCAGTGATAATGTAGCTTTCTAACGGCCAAATTATTATTGAAATCGGCCCAGTAGTTTTTAAGTTTATTTGTTACATACAAAAATATCTTTTCTCTAGAATATTAGTGTAGATTAAATTATGAGATCAATCGCACTGTCAAAATTCCCGCTTAAACTCTCGCACAATTCATAATTATATATGTCCTCAGCAGTGTTGCAAAATAAAAAACCGTAATTCGGTAGAATTTTAATGTTCAATAAAATAATCGCGATTGTGGTTATTTCCGGAAAGGACTGCCTCAGTGGTGCTGTTGTGCCTTTTTCCTTCAGTTATGCCATATAACATCCATATGAGCCAAATGACAATAGGTAGAAATATACAGGATCGTTTCCATCGCCCTCTATTCGTTCGTAAGGAAAAGGGTTTTGACAGACGGACAGACAGATGGACAGACAACAAAGTGATCCTTTAATAAAGTATAATAACGATTATTTTTGTTCGTTTTGAGGTACAAAGTCCTTAAAACTAAGTACTGATCACTTTTTCAATTATAACATTAGATCTTCTATTTTAATATCAAGGTATTCCCCAAGGTATACCCAAAAGGTATTGAAATCAATCAGCCTCAAAACAAAGGATAACAAAATGGCAGCCACTATTTAAAATCTTAATCAATGCATATTTTTATCTCATTATTGTCAGAACTCCATAGAGCGCAAAATACAAACTTCGCAAAATACATGGAAATATATAAATTAATTAAATACATGGAATTAGTCAAATCAATTAGGTACGTAATTTTTTAATCACTGAAATTAGTTATATTGTGGGTATTTTATTATGAGTTGGTAACATTGATTTTGTCGCTTAGGACATTTTATTATTTTTATTTGGACTTTATTTTATTTTAATTTCTAGAATTTAGTGTATGGCAGCTGATACGTAAAATTCGGTAAAATACTTGTCATTGGCGAAATGCATAATAATGCGAAGCCATAATTTCAACAAAAGAAAGACATTGAAAGTTGATCGAATTGACAGTTTAAATGCATTTTAACTGAGATGATATCGAATTTTTAAAGGAGCAGTATGCCATATTTATAGTTAATTCAAAATCTAATCTCAGTTCGGTTAAAATTCATTCGCAGTGTCAGTTAAAATAGGAGAATTGGCCCTCAAGCTTGTAGTTTTTACGACCGGCCGCCTGCCTGACGTCAACTTCTCGGGAGCGAACAATCTAAATCGAACTGTTTAAACCCGCTCTATTTTACCACAACTATAATTATTGATCAAATAAATTCGTAATTTGGAACCATGTTCGAGTTGTATACCTATACCCGTTGGTTATTTTCGACAAGGAAATATCCGCGATGTACTGAACACATACCAACCCTAAAGTTGTTAACCTCAAGTTTATGTGAAACATGACTCACGGCACGGTAACGAGTCTTTCCTCATTGAGACGAATCGGGAAGCCTTCTGTCTCTTTGTCTGACCCTAATACGCGTTTGAAACGATCGGTTCGCTCTTCTACGTATATGTGGATTAACCCTTGTAATGAGGCGTAGGGTCTCGTAGATCCGTCTATTTTAAATATTTTTTTAAGTTGACGTATGCCTTTTCTCGAATTTCTATTCAGAGAGCGTGACGCATGTGGCTTTACTTCCAGACCCGACTTGCGGGTCAGGAGTACTGTGGACGTATTTCTGAAATAATATATAAAATAAATAAATAATAAAAATAGACGTATATGTTTGAATACATGACGTAGGAAATTGTCGAGGACTCATTTTTGATTAGATTCAATGACGAGATGAGCAGGTCGCTCGCCTGATGGTAATGCGCCACGCCTGCCCATAAACAGAAGCAACGCCACACAGAAATTTGAATTACAAAGCACTACATGGCACTGGAATGCGTTCGTCGTCCCGAGACATAAGTTGTTAGGTAAGTATCATAATGCCCAGTAATTTCACTGGCTTCAATGTCCTTCAAAACGGAATACAACAGTGATTACACACTGTTACTTGGCGTCAGAAATAGACTTAGCGGTGGTACCAAACCAGACAGTCTCTCGCATACGAGGTACCTACCACCTTGTAACTAATTTAATATACCTAAACATAATTTCCAACTGTCAGGACAACCGGTTGCAATGAGTTAATTTATCGCCACGGTTCCTCACTATATCTCATGATCTTGTGTTTTGTTATATCTTGGACTTTTTCTAGTTATACCAACCCATATGATGTTTTGCCAAATTACCGCCATTGTAGTTCTCTAATTGGTCAGTAAACGGTGTCATTAAAACTGTGTTTGGAAATGCGATAATGTAAAAGGATAATTATTCGTAATTGGAATACGTTATAGTAAAATCATTAATAATCCCGCCTTGAGGCAGCCTTGAATAATCAAATAAAATAAAAAAGAAGTAAATATTTTTATAGCATTTTTTAATTAAGTCAATTTGCTTGCGTAATAGAATGATAATGTCTATGTGGTACAGATGAGCAATTTTATAATAATTTCACGTAATAAAACTTTATTTTTAGCTAAATATTATATTTTTCATGATTAAAACAGGTTTTTTTATAAACGTACATTACGTTCCGATTCAAGGTAGTTCGGTAAGAAAATAATAAACAAAACTCAGTAACAATTAGCTTTGCATTTGCGGTGTTTAGATATAACAATTAAACTGAACTTCGATCGGATCTTAGAATAACTAGATATAGAAACTAAGCACATACACGAAATTTAAGCCGTTCAGTTAAAGCCATTTATGGCTCCAAACTACGATCGTGCTTATTAGGGAATAAGCAAATACTCACCATATTAATATGTTTGTGATCCTCACTTACCCTACTAATTACATTTTTTTTTAGAAAAAAGCAAGTAAACACATAACACTTGTAAGTTACGATTGTAAGTATACGTTGTTTGGACATCTACCTTCTGTAAGTAGTTAAATAATATTGAAATGCAATCTCCCTTCATGCAGTCGGGCAGAAGTAACTATCGAACATGTGGAAATGCATAAAGCAATTGTATAATAATATGCTACGGATCTATTCTTAACAGATGCCGTCGGTAAATCACGACACAGCGCATTCATGCACCTTTCTAAACCAATAGTCCCTTTCCGTTTTGATACACAAATGTATTTCGGGCACACTGACCCCAATGCTATTTCATGGATTGGACAGATGGATGAATAGGGTACAAACTACGATCATAATTTATACCTACGTATTGGCATATCTGTATCATCGATGAGAGAGGACGTTGAATCCATTAAAATTACTGAGAATTAACCTTTTATGTCTTGGGATGATAACTCAGTGCAGTGTCATGTAGTACTTTTTAATTCAAATTTCTCAGCGATGTTGCGTTTGTTTATGGGCAGGCGTGTCGCTTACGATCTGCTAGTCTCTTCATTCAGGTAAATAAAATAAAGGATAAAGATTCTTGCAGAACCTGCCATACTATTCAGGCTACTCATAATGTTTATGACTAATCTTGATAACTTCCTTTCTCTCAGTAATCTTCAAAACATGTTTTGGGAGTTCTGAATGACGCCATCACAGGAGATCAAAGATGCGTTGCCGTTATTCATATGCAACCGCATAATATTTTTACTATTTGGATTAGGTGCTGCTTTCTGCTGCTGAAGTTCGTAGTCCTTTAGTAAATAAATAATTTTTATTGATGATTTTAAGACTGGCAAGCGAACATCTGGGTCACCTGATAGTGAGTGATCACCATCTATGATTGTAATGTCTGAGGAATCGTGGGTTCTATTATAAACTTCATGAGGCTAATATGATGGCTATGGCCACATTCTTCGACCCCATAGCTCGATTAATCGAACACATATTCTTGATAATCCTTATGGTACGATCAATCAAACGCGAAACGAAACGAACGAACTGGAAAAAATTTCACTTGGATTGGTCGATCGAACTATGCAGTCAAACCAAGTGGGCATAGCCAGTATTTTATGTTTTGGACTGATGGTCTCAGTGCCTTGTTTTCCAAAGTTCAGGATGGTGTTGTTAATGCTCATGGACTTAATTAAGGCATGGCAATGAATACCAGGGAGATTAAACTGCTGACGAATAAAAAAAAAATGGGAATATGAAATGTTTTACTCCACCGGACTATCATATACAACAAAAAGACAGTACAAACAAAACCTGATCATATTATACACAATTAACACGCTATTTCGCGACCTAATTACATTTGCCGCCTGCACACACACACCTACGCCGATGCAATTATACATTACACAAGAGAACAGTACAATGAGCACGCTATGTACGCTGCACACGACCGTCCCAAAAACCTGAGTTTAATTATACTGATTTTTTATCTCGCTGCTGAAATATTGCTCCGTTTACAGTGTTTTTTGGTCCACAAAATGACTATAAAAAGCCTAGTGCTTAGTACACTTCAATATCGATATCCTACCTTTGCTCGTAGGATCGAAACTAAAGCCCTAAGTGATTATAGGATTACCCCCTATTGCGTCACGGGATGAAATGTAGGTGCCCTCTTTGTAAGTAGATCTGTATTTTTAGTTAGTTATTCGTGAATACAGGATTGCTTTATATTGGATTTAATCATGGAGTCCACTGTTGGACGTATTCCGCTCCAAATCCATCTCGATTTGGGCAGCTCGTATACATCCGCTACCCGCCACCTTTTCCAAGTCGTCGGTTTAACGTGCAGCAGAGTATTCTACACTACGTCTGTTTAAGCGCGGTCTCTAGCACTTGTCTGCTCCACCGACCATCAGTCTTATACGTGAATGTCTACTAAATCACTGTTCACCCCCTATTCAAAACAAAGTCACTCTATTGCAGTACTGAAGCACCTTGCTTTCTTCCAGCTAAGCTATAATGCAAATAATTTACGAGTAATTAACATATGAGGCACATGATCACTAGGTACTAAAGTATTTTACCACACCATGTCATGTTTGTCCAGTTCTCAATAGATATAATCTGCCTACAACTGAACGTTTGAACGTAAATAACACATGGAAGATTACTAATCAGGGTTATTGTATTTATTACATCGGCAAATTTGATACAAATTGATTTATAATTATTGATTTTAATATTCTTTGTGTTCTGTATTTGATTATATAAATAAGGTTTAATTGACGATCTGTTTACATAAATTATTGTGGGTATAATAATATTTATCTTATTATTTAGGTTTAAAGTCGTTGATATCAAAAGTACAATATATTTATATGTTTTGAACCCTTTAATGGATTTGTGATGGATGGAAAAGACAATGATTTACGGTTTATAGTGTTTTGCGAATGGTTGTGTAGTTTAGCTATAGAATTTAGATTCTCTCACCTCTTTTTGTTCCATAAATAGTTAGTAATAATCTGTATAGTTTATTGTGATTTATTTTATTTGTTTTAAAAGGATTTATAGTATCCCAGTCCTGTATATCTGTTCTCAGTCCTGATATATTGTTCTATTTAAGTATTTTCGTATTTGTAGTTAGGACTGGTTGTTCTATAAATACGTTATTAACATCTCGCATTTTTTCTGTCTACTTCTTTTTGTCCTTTAGGTAAAAGCGTCCTCTTCTAAATTCAACTTCCCTGTATTTAGCTGATGTACCTCTAATCCAACTTCATTAGTAGCATTATCTTTAATTAGTTTTGCCTCAGAGGCCAGTGTCACGTTGGCCCAATTCTAATGCACTCCTGGGCGAATGAGGTTGAACTAATTGGCAGTAGCTTCTTTAACCTCAATTAACTAACAATGCTTATAATTAGTTGTGGTAATTTCGATAATGATACATTTTTGCATAGTGTTAGCTGACGTAGCGATGAGGATTGTCGAAAGAACTCTCTTTTCTCTATATCTTTGTCAGCTGGGGCAAGGGTACCTGATCATTTTAGTACCCTACTGGATAGCGACCACCATACAAATGGTGATAAACTCGCCATAGTGACTCATTCGGGCTCAGCCAGTGTAAATTCAATAACTTCTGGCTGTCATCATTCTGCCAACCATTGAGGAACACAATGTATCTTCCCGATTGACACTATGTTTGAACTGCAGAGTATTTAACATCAGGTCCAGTGTAGTCACTTCGCCGTGCTGAGATAAAAAAAATTATTTAATATCAACCCAATAGTCACACACATAGTCTTGACCGTACACTAGGTTAACCTGTATCATGGGTATCGGGAACTACGAGGGATTTGGTCCCACAACACCCAGACCCGAAACAAACATTTGTGAATCACACAAACATTTGTCTCGATGCGGCTACTCATCAACTGCGCCACGGAGGATATCATCCATCCATCCATCATTACATCCATTATCTTTATAACAAGCATTCAGTTAATTATGTTCAGATATTCCGTCATTAAATTGAATGAGATTTGTGTATGATAACGTAATAAATCAATTAGAGTTAAAAAAAGGAAAAGTGCATCAAAATTGAATACGTTATTCATAAATACTCAAAGCAATTACGAAGACAATCAATACATTCTACAAATGATAAAATGTCAATAAAATATAATATACGCATATGATAATAGTTGCAAACCGGTCAGAAAGCTTGAACAATAATAATTAAAATAAATTTTGATCTCATCGTTGATGCTTTCACGAGATGATAAATTTGATAATTCCTAACTTTTTATTCGAAACCGTGTAAAATAAACGCACATCACGGATTTAAACTTTTGATTTTTTACGTCTTATGCTTATCCAGTAAAAATATTTTATTTGTTTAATATAGAAAGAAATAAAGACAATTAATTAGTCACAGAACACAATTAATTTTACAGTAAAAACCATTGATGGTTTTGGCATTTGCGCGTCGTGACTGTGTCAGGTAGGTGACCACTCAGCGTACTGCTGCGCTGTGGCGCGTGCCACAACACAGCGCTTATTTTCAGTGGTCACCTGTTATAAATTTTTAATATTATAGGTTTCCGAGTGAATAAAGATCATTATTACCAGAGTATTCGTTGCACATTTTTTATTCCATACTGTCATTTATAAACATACTGTTTTGCAACATTCTTCGGCTTGCATTGCCGATCCCTAGAAGTCTAATGAATTTCGATTGTCATCGACATTGTTGGGTCTATCACTTACTGAAAGCGACCGTGATAATGAAGGAACTCGATAAATTAAATCAAGGGTCGGCATCAGATGTATTTAGCAAGTCAATTCGCAACTAAGTACGTTTATTACTGTACGCGTCTCACAAGAAATGGGTCTGGCGGACTCTGACGTGAACGCTGAAAGTGATTCATACTAAGTGTAGGCAATAAAATACTTCCATTGTGTTCCTGAATTAACTTTTGTGTACGTTTTTCCTTTTATTTTTGGGAATTTTGTATCATTCCGCTGGTTCTACGAAGTTTTTGAGTAATAGGAATTGATGTAGTCAAGGCATTTTATATTTTCATATTTGCAAACGTTATCTTTACCAAAGTTTTTAACATCTTATAAAGCGAGTTTAATATATTTAAATTTGTAAATGTTTAAAAAGAACTTACTTTTTATTTATTAACAAGTCAGTAGGAAAATAGTCAGTACTTGTCGACAGCTTATAAATCCATACCTTGTGTATTGGTCAATGTAGCCATATTGGCATGTGGTCGGCGCAAAACATGGGTTTCTTCCGTTATGACCATAATCAATTTCAGGAAGTTAACGCGCCATACGAGACGATTGTGGTTGAAAAAACTCCAGCAAAAACAACATATAATTACATATACTCTTAATTAGGTGTGTTGACACAGTTGATGGTGTGTTTTCCTTATTTTTGTTCATGTTTTATTATAACTAAAAGTAGTATTTAATGAAGTTGGAAATGTAAATAAAAATACATTAACATTGAACATATACAACACCAGGAACTGACCACGAAGGCTGAAAAGCTTTTGAAACGTCAGGACTAAAATAAAAATTAAACCGCGATAAAATAAAAGGTAAGCACATGATTTGTTACTTAATTGATTTTTATATTATGTTAGTAGTGTGTTTTACCTAATGGTATTGCTATTAAATAAATAAATAAATAAATCCGTATAAACTAGTTTTATTTCAAACTTTGGGTTAGTCCAAGTATTATAACAAAACTACTTGCATTAACAATATAGTGGCTCGACTATCCCGTCAATTCGATTTTTACTTTTGTTACTTCCCTTACTGGGCATATTTAAAAGGTTTATTATCAAATTTTTACACTATTTTTTTTATTAACCTAAATCACGAAACGAACAGGTCGTTAGCCTGATTGTAAGCGCCACGCCTGCCTATAAACAGTAATAACACCACACACTTTTTAGTTGACTTTAGTAACCCCATATCGAAGTTTACTACAGAAAGTCACTTTTTAAAAGACTCAAGTTAGGTTTATAGATATCAGTCTCAGTGCACTATGTCTAAAGCCCATTCCGTTGTAGCCGAAAAGTCTCATGGGGACCAGACCGACACCACAACCGCATACATGTCCATAGTGCCGGAATCTAAAGCGGCCGCGACCGCTTGTTTGCGGTTTAAATCAAATATTTCGGTTAAGTTCAAGAGAACCTGTATCGTTTGTTGTATGAACTGCAGGTAACTCCATAGTTAACTGCAGTTCATGGTTATTAGAGATGTGTATTTTTTTAGTAGGATTTAATTAGTTCGAAGTTAAAACGTATGCTTTCATGTTTGCCTTATGAAAGTTGTACTTTATGAAAAAAAACCTTCAATGTTTTAGATAATAAAGTTGTCAGAAAGTAAAACTATATTATTATTATAAATTCTGTTCATTCTTTGTTCTGTTCTGTTCATTTTGTACCTTGATACTTGTTGACAGTAATGTATATCACATTAATCAAATACTCGTTATTAATTTAGAACATATTAAAGAGGTCGTAAACAATATACTATTGCTCAACACACGTCTGTATTTTTGACGATATTTCCGGGCGTTTCAAAAACCTTTTCAAATAATTATCCCGTAAATTCTATTTTCCGTTCGGAGCTTTCATTTCGCATGCATTTGCAGCATGCAATTTTTAAGAGTGCAGTTACGTTTCCGGGCCGGCCTGTGGTGCATGTTTAATGGTACCACGCCGCGCCGCAAGGTATAATAGTCTATATTCTATGGTCTATAGTTAGCCACTTGAAGTGCTCACGTGTGTAGATTGCTATGTTGGTTTGTTTCTAGCTGGTGTCATTGCCTTTGTTTATACGACTATTGATGCTAGTTCTTCCTCACGTTGTGTTAGTATTTATACTCTCTACTCCTACTCATATTATAAAATAAAAGACGACTAAACTATAATTTAATACAAGTAGATGAGATGATATTAGTACATGCATTAAACTATGTCAAACTAAAACTAAACTATGTCATGCAGACATAGTTTAAGGAATTAACAGAGAATCTACAATATTATTCCCCGGTGTGTTTTATTTCATCAGTCTGATCAAAACAATGCAAGTGTGGGTTGTGAATGTTGTGTTACAAGCACCACAATGCGCGCAAAATTTATTCGAAACACAAATTTTCGAGTGCATTCACCAGACGGCACTATTGATTCAGCCGTAGCCATAAACTCAAAATCACAATTGCACCACCCCCTACTAACGAAATTGTCTAGACTAAGTCTAGACAAATTTTATTTGAGTCAAAACACTCTCACCCACTGTGGTTTAGGACAAAGGGGATCGGACGGAGTCCATTTGCATTTAGACATCTATTTATTTTAGTAATAAAATTTATTTGACTAGACCTGTTCCAACAATGTAAACGCCAAATGATAAGCCTATATGAACAAATGAATCAAATTAAAAATTGCACGTCTCCAGATTTATTACTAGTCGGTTTCGTAATGCATAGATCATTTTCAACGCACAGAAGCGTGTCCAAAGTTAAGTTTTTGCACATCCCTCCAAAGAAACGTCAGAATCAACAAGCAATTATATCAGTCAAGCGATTCTTTTACGTGACGTCTGAAAACCCATGAGATTTCAACTTTATTTCTTGCACCATAAATACAAACATGACGGCTGCAGTATAATTTTACGAGCTTCCATTTCGACAGAGCTGTGTGAATCGGTAATGCCGACTCACGGTGCACTGGTTTCTTACTTCATACGCAATCTGTTATGAGTTACGTATTGTATGTAGGTTAATGTATCAGATACTGGTGTTGGTTGTGGGACTGGCTATTAACGTTAAATGCGTTTTCGTTCTAGAATTAGAATTTTATTGATTTGCGTGTTCTAAACTTGTGTAACTCTTGTTTCAGGTACGTGTCTCCGAAATGTTTTGTCTGCTTCGTATCAAGTAAGATATTTACATAACGTTATTATTATGAGCAATATGTTTCATAGATGGTATTTAATAACATCCGTGGGAATTGTGAACGCAACTTACACATTGTTCGCTAACAAATCTAGCTGAGTGGGATTTGTGTTCGATGTTTAATTTAAGCGTCATTTAGTTTCGGTCCCTTCTTTACCAAACATCGATAAAAATCCCGGTCGTGACGTCGCGCTTGTCGTTGGGTCGGGTCGACGCACATTTCCCACGTTTCCCTCACGGCATAAGTCACGATCCTTTTTTCTAGTAGTCCAAATAATTTGGAATCAATATGTTTGTTTTTGTTTTATTTCTTTTTATAATGTCGTATTAAACGACGTTTAGTTTGAAATGATAGAAATACATCTATGAACATACTCGAATGTCTCGGCGCTACATTAGTATGCTGGGTTGATTTGTTTCCAATTGATCGCTGCGAACGAATCACTTTCGACGTCTTCTATTCATTAATGTACTTACACATTGTCAAACGTATAAAACTGTGTCCGCACATCGCGTTAGTATTCAAATCTTCCTCTGAGATGTTTTGCAAGCGCACGTGTTCTGCCGAGGCGGAACGCGGCTCAAAGGTCACTCGGTGAATAGAGTCGTTGGCAGATGCTGCGCGCACAATGGCATTGTTACATAATAATAATTCTTGGCCCTACAGTACTGAATTTGCACTGAATTCTCTCGATACCTCTCCGCATCTTGTCTATTGTTTGCTATTCCAGAATCGATAGCCTTTGTGCAACCTTTTCATTGTTTATTCAGAGCTTGAAAATAAGGCGCTGTTGTTCTAGCATTCCTTGTATTTGAATTGTGTATCAGTATAATATCTTAGAACGTCCAATTTAATAACAAGAAGAGCCACAAATTGTTCGGGCACCACAGAAGCTGACGTGGTTTGTGCATTGTCTGCCTCGTTTCCTAAACCGACCGGTTCTGTCACAATTTCTCCGACATCCGTTACTTTGACTTGACCTGCGTAGTACGAGTTATTTTGACCTTTAAAGTCGACACTTTTTATTTCTAAAAATATGATCATAATTTGACTGGGGTAAAGGTAAGCAAAATGTTAATGACAATGTATTGACATATCACAGTTTTAATTATAAATCTTGTTGAAGCGACGTAAATGAAATTACAGAATTAATTAACGTGAAGCAAATATTGAAGCGAGCGTTGGTGAGATATGATATACCGAACTACTCTGTACACTTACCGTTTAGTGTCGAGTGTTGGGCACTCGTACACAATACACAAGATTGTTTAAAAAGGCGTGTTGTTTGTTTACGTATCTCCGTAGTACGTTCATGTGTAGGTAACGGGTCTGAGACACCGGCGTCGAGTCCGCAGTCAGTCGCGCGCGGTCCTCCCGCACGTTCGCACGACGTGTTATCGCGCGTAACAGCTGATCGTCATTAATCAGACATAAACAATATTAAAAATTCAAATATATAACATGATACCACCTTTAAAAACAATAATGATGCATTCAGTGAAATAACAACAGTGTTGATGGTACAGCGTGATAGCTAACAGATCGATATCCTGAAAACGCCACGACATCCTAGCTGTAAGGCCGAACAACCCTGTGCAATAACTTGCAATAATCAAATAAGGCTGATTTTAGTGTTACACTGTTCATGACAATGTGTATGTGAGAATGGATTTCCTTCATAGACTCTGATTTCGAGTCGAGTGTTGTCGCATTTAATTCATCGTATTTTGAGTGAGTAATATTTACTTTTACATCTCCGGTTATAGTATGATCTAATTGTAACATAGCGTCTATCGATTTCTTATCGGTGATGAATCGATGTTGTTAATGCTCGTTGTAATTAAGACCAAAGAAGATTTACCTATACTCTATTGATTGCCTCATTCGGGAAATTCCGCTTATAATACTGAATTTACATGAGAAAGCCGATACTCCATCATAATTGCTCTCATATGGACAAATCGAATTGTGGGATCCTTCATTATCATGTTTGTCATGAATTATCACATTTCACAGATAAGTAACGCCTATTAGCGAATTTATTTCGATTACATAGCTAAAAACAAATTTCTCATTACAATGTTCGTTTTATGTGAATATTTGAATCGTGTGAATACTACAACGACTTAATGTAAAAACATTTAGCAATTTGTAGTAAGTTATAGGAGGAGGCCCAAATCGTCCACACTTTACGGTCTTTCGAGTAATGTTTTATTGCTCTCTACGACCTTCGTCAGGTCATAGGGCCTCCAGCTTACTCACTGCTGTCATCCCACACTATGCTATTCACTCATGCTCGACTATTAATAATAGGTTCAATAAGAATCTTAATTAACTTCTATTGTATGTAGATGTTTCAAACGAAACATGGCGCTACTAGAATAAATACTCTAT
The DNA here is from genome assembly GCA_905332985.1 of Mimas tiliae. Lineage (NCBI taxonomy): Eukaryota > Metazoa > Arthropoda > Insecta > Lepidoptera > Sphingidae > Mimas > Mimas tiliae. Next base: position 5,158,101 of record HG995249.1, read on the forward strand.
ATATGCGTACTTCTTTGAAAGGTCAACAAGTATTAATGTCAGCGTTTAGATATTACTATTCCCTTATGTAAAGATACGTTAGATCACATTTAATTATAACACAATGATATAGTTTTCAAGTCAGGTGTATCAGTTTCTCTAGAATTATCATTATCTCATATCGCAAATATCAATTTAAAAAAATCACATCTAATTGCAAATATTTCGTCTGCAACGTAGATAGGTAATAACACTTCAATGTGATTTTCGTTCACATTCGGGTTCTCACCCCCGGGGTCGTCGGCATCCCGGGCGTGTGCGAACTGAAGGGTGCGTTACCCTCCCCGACTCAATGGAAACGCAGCGCGGTCGGCAAACCCTAGACCCTATCTCTATTCAATTCTCAGAAAATAGCGACGATCGATGGCCTTGGATTATACTATGATAAATAAGTCTTTCACTCTTTAATAAGTTTTTAATTATTGATAAAAATACAGTGGCGCCTTATTAATAGCTTAATTATTTGTATTATTCAATATTATTGTTTGAGGTATTATGTAATAAAATATACCGTAATATGGTTTGTTTTCGCATAGAAAATATTTCGTGACTTTCTAATTTCTTTTATCACATTTGATTTTTATGTAATAGCATTTATGCAGCAAAATCGTTAGAAATAGATATTGAAAATAATAAATATATATTTATAATATGAATAAAGCAAATAAAGCAGCTTAATGTGGGAAATTAATCAATATTAATTATATCTTGAACTATCCTCAACCTGAGGATCGAGATGAGTGGAAGAGGAAGAGGGAGACCGTTGCCCTGCTTTTTTTTATATTTCGAAAGATTATCTTTGGTATCAACTATAACTATTGTGAGTTACCAAATCAGTGTTATCTTATCTGTGCATGAATAAGTAGCTAGTTAGCCGGCGCTTGCTTTCTTGTACGTGCTTTCACCGGCCACGTGCGTTATGTGACATGATATCGACGGATTTGTAATACTTAACGGGTGTTTCGACAATATGTCGAGTAACTGATGCTGTAATAAAAACATGTTTTCCTTCTTTTATTGGTTTGATTTTAATAACATATTATTTAATATCATTTGTTAAATTATTGTAACATTTCAAGCTAACTATTCTTGTGAATGTTAAATACCCCATCGAATTTCAAACATGTTTAAAAAGTTTCACGTCTGAATGTATTTAAATTTTATTTAGCACATATTTTAAGGTTAATGTTCTTGACAGTTCCTTAAACAGACTCTACTAATGAATACCTATATGACAGTAATTATTTGTTGGCATTTAACGCTTATTAACCACGGATTGATTGCGAAGTATTACGTTTGCGATCAATTAGATTGATAGTTGCTAATTATTATAATCTGCGAGTCAAGATGATGACTTTCACTCTCTGTGAGATATGCGTTAGGATTACTATTAATCATTTGAGTGGCCTTGTTTTATTTTAAACAATTATATAGTTGGTATTTACACCCTCAATAATTTGACTTTGGGAATTGGGTTTTTCTATTATGAAATGCTCAGTATCAGCCCGGAGTCTGGAATTGTGCCCGGTATGGCGATAGGCTCGCCCCCGTGATGGGACCGAGATACGCTCGGCGAAATGTGGATGTACTGGTTACACCTCTGCCTACCTCTTCGGGGATTACATGCGTGAGTGCGTGTATGTGTACACATACTCGTAATATTACCATGTCAGTATAATTATTAATCTGTGTATTTGATTGTATCGCATAGGTGATTTATGGTGATAGTATACTCAAATTCAAAGCTTTGTTATGGTATTTTCGTAGATGTTATCACAGATGTTACATAGGAATATTTTTGGTTGTTTGTTTGATGTTAAAACAGGTGGACTATTTGGAGATGGATCTTATTTATAGAGGTATGATCAAATATTTTTAACACTGAATTGTGGAATTCACTACAAAAGAAATAACATTTTATTATCAAAATAGAATCATATCGGAATTTTAATTAGTTAGAATTGTGTATGTTTTAAGCGGACTTAATAAATAAATCCTAATATCGGAAATGAAATGTTGATTCAAATTAATTTATGATCTATAGGTAGAAAATAAGTAATCATCGAGATTCGTGTAATGAAATATTATTATTCAAATCGTAAATCTTAATTTTAAGAACGGACTCACAAATTAATACAATAGCCATGATGGATATCAAAGTGAAATCGTGTTAGTCACCCGACAGCAGTCAATGTCATTGCATCTCACAGGCAAACTGTAGACGCCAAATAAAATATTTTTAGATAGATAGATGGAATACTCTTTATTGCACACCAAATAGATAAAAATGCTACCTATTTTAGCATATAAACGAGGATTATACAGTAAGGGTGATACAATCGGCGGTCTTATCGCAAACGGCGATTTCTTCCAGACAACCTTAGTAGTATTTTTAAGTAGGACCCCCATAATGATTGAGCTTGAAATTATAATATTTGTTTTTTATGTACATTAAAGGTACATTTTAAGGTATCCGGCCGCGACAGGAGTCCGTGATGGACACGAGGCGGGCGACATAGTCATGCTTGCTTTGTATGGAAACCATTTGGAGTGCGAGACAGAGGCGCGCGACCACAAATATGAAATTACATGGTGCAACAGCGTCTGGTTCTCCCGTGTGGTATCACCAGTCCCTGTCGCTTGTCTTGGTCGCGCACCTCAAAGTCTACGTTGAGGCTCATTTAAGAGTAAACAGTGATCCATAAATACTTACTGATCAGGATATTAATTACTATATATCATTAAATTGAACGTATAGAGCTCTACTATCTTTATGTAGAGTTTCTCTATCGTCGTCCCAAACATGTTTTGGCAGATCCCAACGACCCCCGAGATTACAGTCAATATCGAAGCGGCACTTTCCTTGCACAATCCGTATTGCAATAATAATACGCGACTCCGACATCGGACACACCTGCGAGTCCGAAGAACTCCCACAACTGGCCCTCGGCACACTAATGTGCAGTGACGGCCCTTAACTATACTCTCCAGCGATTGTTCATGCTGAGGTCTGAGCCTTTTAAAAGGCGCCTCTGTGCTTAATGGCTATAAATATATAATATATATTTAGCTAGATTTGGCTAGAGCGCTATAAGCGCCGGCTTTATTGTCAGGTGAAGCTGTAAAATCAAAATAGGTTAACAGCACAAGTCCAATCAAAAAAAATGTAGAGTATCCATAAAGGCAGATTGTCATTTTGATCGCAATAAACATTCAAAGTACAGGAAGAGTTTTACTATAAGCCGTTGATTTACATTTCTTTTTACGTGTATCGTATGTATTTAACATAAAACGGTCAAATCTGAAGCACATAGTGACTATGGGAACGTTTCACCTCGTTTCGTATTCCGGGAAGTGTTCTCGTGTGATGTGTAAGAAAATGTATTATTTTCCGGTACTACAAGTACCTTATGCATGTATAATGCGAGACTTTCATTGAAAAGGAACTGAATCACGAATCGTAGGTTGATTCACACTACTTTGATAGTTTTGATGTCAAATGGATTGGGGGGATTAAAGTTATTTTTTTATAAAGTCTTAAGGTGTTAATATACAATATGTTCTAAAATCTAGATTATCCTTTGGAAGATGTAAGTTCTATTCTAAATGTAGAGATAGAACTTTATATGGTCTTTCCATGTCTACCTAATGTATTTTTGATACGTTTTATTAATTGTTTGATCCACAAAAATTTGTTTCGGGTGTGGGTGTTGTGGGACCGCAAATCCCTCCTAATTCCTGATACCCACGATACAAGTTTACCTAGTGTGGGTTCAAGACTATGTGTGTGACTGTTGGGTGTATTTATTTATTGATGTGTGAAAGAGCCTTGTGAAAATAAATATGTATTTTGATATGGAAAATCTTGAATTTTGCAATAATTTTTCTTATTACTAAAGTCAATTATTATCGGAGTCCTAATAAATAATTTGAAGATAATTATGAATTCATCCGCATAACAATAAACGGGTTCTGAGAAGGCAACTTCGTTACATCGCAGTCCAACTCTAGGTAAATACTTAGTTACATTTACCATTAATGGCGGCCAGTGTCCGACCATATCTTCCTGTCGTGTGCTTTGAAGCGTGGCTCCTGTTTAAAAAATATATATATCTGCTAGTCTATTTCGCACTTTTTGTTCTGGTACTAGGGTTTAAAGTCCTTTAGCGCAGTGTTGCGGTTAATTGAATTTATTAGGGATAACGTCGTAATCTATATAATGGTGTGCTGTGAGTAGTTATTTGATGGTACTGATCGGGTTACACTTCCGTATATTTTGTTTACTTTTATTCTATGCGTGATTACTGATTATTGAATCTGTGGGTAAAAGATGATGCATATTTAATTGTTTTTTTAAATATGGGCGTTGACTAAAAGATCAAATTGAGGATACTGTTGACAAAATGTGACCACGTCACTCAATATGCCATCAACTATCAAACTAAGGGTACCACCAGTTTTAGCCAAAACAACCAAGTTAAAATAATTATTATCAAGTAATTGAATTATCCTCATGAATGCGGTTGGCCATACTTCACTGGCAATGCCACCTCGGTATCATTATCAATGAAGCTCATTACGTACAAGGTCTACAAAACATTGTTGGCCACTTTTTGTCATAACTGTAAAGTAATATTGTAATATCACTGCGGTGATGGAATCATTGTTATTCACGTAGTCACGTCTTGCTTGTGATTTGCGAGGCGATTGTGTTTTATTAATCTTGCTATGGTCATCTGGTTTCTATTCGTCTCTGTGTAATATGGATAAGGTACGGTATGGTAAGATTTGATTTTAATTGATCAATTGACTTGAATCAACTCTCCCCAGAGGAAGATATAATCTTTCTGTAACATGTGTTAAAATAAAAAGCATGTTGCACCGATCCTAGGTGTGACTGCGAGTGGGATAGGGGTAGGAGAAAGAAGAACTGACTTGAATCAATAAAATACTCTGGTATGACGATAGAATCGCCCTGTCAACTCATGGGACGGTAACAAGCACGGCAAACCATGATTGCAACTCTTCACTAGTACAGGCAGCTGTATACTGCAGGTGTGAGGTTATGTTAAAGATATTATTCCACAATCTCCAAAACATTAATACAAAGTAATCAAGTTATAACGTACGTGATTAAAACATACATATCTGTACTTGGTCCGTAGCTCATGCTTGTCACTAATCCGTATAATTTGAGCATTTCCAACTAATATGTTAATCTAATACTTCAGTTGACACAAGCCTCTTTAACTGCGAGCTAAACTTGCCTCGCATTTGACCTGACTCCTTAATTTAGTTTAGTTTAGCTCACAAAGTGAACTCCAATTAACGTATTTGTTCCATTTGCAAATGGCTATTTACATACTCGATCGTTTCCTCTTTAGTGCAGCAATCTAATGCACTAGAGTTTCGGTTACCAGTGAACGCTCTTCAGTATCTTAAATTGAAATCCTCTTGAGGGTTGAATCTGGTTTTCGTAACTGGAGTACTTATATTTAAAAGCGTACCTACTGTAAATCGCTTATAGTGGATGGCTTATTTTAAATAGCTTTTTGTCTTTCTTTTGAATTTTCACTGCTGCTAAATCTTGCAGTACCATCTCTTATACTTACAATCTTTTTGTGCTTTTATACTAATTAGCATCAATTTTTCAAATGCAGCACACCGAAATGTACTGTAAGCATAACATTTGTGGTTTGAACACCCAAAACTAATCTAAATTTGAAATTACCTAAAATAATAGTTTCAGAAAACATCTCAAATACGGGTGCTCCTCTCAAGTCTTGTAGACCATTAGTAGGTGTGGTCCAAATATAGTAACAATGAGTGGCTGAGTTGTCACGGCAATTAACGAACCCGAGTTCGTTTCCGGCGAGGCATATATTTATATCGTCGATAGATGAGAGTGCATCTAATTCTGTGAGGATAGGAGACTATTTTCATTTTGCCTTTTAAATGTGGGGTGGGATTTGTTTTTAAATATACATGACCTTTTAACTTCTTGCGGGTTTAAATATACCGGGAATGGTATTGAGTTTGATCGTTATTAAGTTAACCATACATACATACATACGCACTCACGCCTGTAATCTCCGAAGGGGTAGGCATAGGTGTACCAGTACACCCACATTTGCCGACTGGTTACAACATTATAGTTAATATAAACTAGAGTCATAAGTCAGAGGGTGTTGAAGTCAGGCAAGCGGCCGGTCGTAAAAACTAAGCTAAATCCTTACTGGAACATGCTTGAAAGTGTATTGCGCCGACCCCACATAGGAGTGGGATAGGGGCAGGTGGAAAGAAAGACATCATACTTACATATCATACTCGTACTTATCCATACTAATATTATAAATGTGAAAGTAATACTGTCTGTCTGTTCCGTTTTCACGGCAGAACAACTTTAATGAAATTTGGTAAGGAAATAGGTTAAATCCTGAGGAAGGAAGGACATAGGGTCCGTTTTGGTCTGGAAAAAATAAATTGTCCCAGAAAAAGACATACACGCGGGCGGAGCCACGAGCAAAAGTTAGTAGTGAATATAAACCAGAGCCATAAAGAAGCCACTCCATCATCGTTCTTGAACTATAAAATTTTGAGTAGAGCTATGTTTAGGTCGAGTCGTTAATATCGATAATATCGTCGGCGTAATAGGTTGTATTACAGTTCGCATACAAGACGCGCCTGCTGATTGCGCACGCGCATATTATGTTCAGTATAATGTGCACTTTAGTACGGTTTTACACCACGACATAATAGTAATTTATAGGTTATCATAATGAAAATATGTATATAATAGAAATATGATAGATAGTATAACAATTAACTTACATAAAGATCCTGCAAAAATGAAACTCTTCACTATATACGCACTCAAGCCTTTAATCCTCGAAGGGGTAGAGGGTAGAGGTGTAACCAGTACACCCACATTTCGCCGAGCGTATCTCCGTCCTACGATGTGATAGGGGGCGAGCCTATCGCCATACCGGGCATAAATTCCAGACTCCGGGCTGATACTGAGCATTTCGTAATGGAAAACCCAATGTTAAGTCGTAATAGAACTTATGTTGTATTAATCTTCATCATCGCATGTCCGTATTTTCGAAATACTTATGTGAAATGCTGATGCGCATATTATTTATCGTAGTACTTTACTTTATTATTTTGTTCATCATACTTCGTCCCACATGGCAACGTAAAAAGCATGCCCCACAATTTGCGATGTTAAGATTAACAGGTCGTGTCTTGACCCGGCACATACTGACTTGCTATCTACTTCAATCTCTACTATTTCATTTGCAAAACTATGTGTTAAATGAACTCTACTATGTTGCATATTTGTGATGCCACGGAATATAATCGTTAATACGCTGTGTCTGATGGTACATGTGTGTTTTTGAGTGGTAGACACTTTTGTCTACATCATGAATGGGCCGGCTCGCCCGGGTCGTTATCACTGTATCACAGAAAACCGGCGTAAAGTAGCAGCATGCTGCTGTGTTTCGTACGGTGAGCGAGATATCCGGAGGCCCAAACCCCTGCCCCTTCCCAATTCCTTAATTATCCCTTTCCTTTAAGGTCGGCAACGCACCCCTGATTCTCTTGGTATTGTGGACGTTCATGGGCGGTGGAGATCACTTACCATCAGGTGACCCACTTGCTCGTTTGCCGGCCTATGCCATAAAAAAAGGGATAATTAAGGGATTGCGAACGAAGCAGCAAGTTGCTATTTTACGTCGATTTCGGGAGAAAATCAATTCCCGAGAGGCAGTACAAAATGCCTTTGAAGTTGTTTGAAATTGCTTGTTCATGAGTAAAACTATTATTTGTGATTCATTCGACATCCTCAGAATGTTTTTAAAACAAGTTTCCTTTGAGCATTTGTATGATTACATTTTTTTTTCTTGTTTATTTTAATAGAAATATTAATGAAGTGATGTCAGATTTCGTTGTTGAAACCAGTTGACAATATAAAGTATATTTATTTGTAAGTATATGCATAACTTTTCACAGATTGATCCGAATTTTATTATGATTTTTTCATACGAAAGAGCAACTCAAAGTTGGTCCCATTTTAATTCCAATAAGAAATTCAATCCTAAGGGGGTGAAAACGGGAATGAAAACTTCAAACTTCATCTGTTGTGCATTGATGTTGATGATTCTTTCACTAAAAATAGTAAACAATAAACTTTGAACAAAACCTAAAAAAAAATATAAAAAGATAAAATTAAAAATAACTGATTTTTAGTCGGTGATTTCAATATCAAACTGCGATACAACCGACCCAAAATTAGTTATTTTTATTTTTAGCGATTGATTTCCTTTGTGTTTTTTTTTTTAATTTAAACACGAAATGTTTTAAATACGAAATTTATTTCTAGTAAGTAGGTTTATATAACACGACCGATTAAACGTCCCACAAAATATTCATTCAATGTATCAAAGTATCAAGGTGTTATTTGAACAAATGAATTTATTTTTAACACATCAGCTGTATATACAAATATGTATCATTTATATATCAACATTGTATTAAAAAAAAAAAACAGATAACTGCACTAAATACGTGGAGATCCACGTTGCGGAAATGAAGATGCTGCGGTGGATGTGCAACGTTACACGACTAGATCGTATTCGTAACGAGTTCATCCGCGGCAGCCTGGGTGTCCGCGACGTGGCAGATAAACTTCAGGAAAGTCGCTTAATGTGGTTTGGTCACGTTTTAAAGAAACCACAGGAGTACGTCTGTCGCAGTTGCCTGTGCCAGAACGTACCAAGAGTACGATCCCGCGGACGGCCCAAAAACGCTGGTTTGACGTATTAGAGGGCGATATGAGAGCCAACGGTCTTACTACAGAAGATGCTCAAGATCGGGCGAAGTGGAGGCGTCTTAGTGGGAAGGCGGATCCTGGCAATAGCCGGGATAACGCCAGGTAGAAAGAAAAAAGGAAAGATATCTGCACTAATTATTATAAACTCGCTAATGTTTTACTCATCGAAAGAAGATAATATTTCGATGATTTTACTCATTCATAAACGATTACGCTGTGTGTCAATCTACACGCTGATTTGCATATCGTGTTATATAACCATAGCCCTGTTTTTATTTTTAATTTAATTAATTCATGCGGTTGTCATAGACCTTGATGCTTTAATAAATTAAATTATCTGCTGTGTTTCATTAACCTGTTTTTGTAATGGACCTCTGTGGCAAGCTCCGCGGTTTACGTCGATCCGTTTTGAAATAACATTACCACGATATAAGTTATGCGCTTCGCCAATCTCCGTTTGCGATGATGACTCATATAGGGCAGTTATAACTTTAGATTATGTATTTACTGCCTCAGTGGCGCAGTTGTAATGCGTACGCGTTGCGACCGAGGGCGACGCTGAGGTTTCGGGTTCGATCCCGGGGTCGGGTAAAAGTGATATTGGATTACGAACGAACGGTTTATTACGAACTGCTCAGTATCGAGCCCGGAGTCTGGAATTGTCTGGTATGGCGATAGACTCGCCATCATGGGACGGAGATACGCTCGGCAAAATGTGGGTGTACTGGTTACTCCTCTGCCTCCTTCGGGGATTACAGGCGTGAGTGCATATGTATATGTATTTATATTACTATTAAAAAACTAAACCGTACACTGTTTGCTTAAGCCAACTAGGTCGGAAGGCTGGTGCCGGCGTAACTATCTCTGCTCTCCCTAGGTTGAGGAGGTATCCGTAATTGAGGTGGGGATGGGGATTTGGGCCTACGGATATCTCACTCACCGTATGAAACGTAGCATCAAGCCGCTATTCTGTAAGCCATTGGTAACCGGTGCATTCGTGCTATAGACAAAACTGTTTACAGCGTGGACCTACCACTCAAAAAAATTAATCGTATTATCTTACACATGTCTATGAATACTTTTTTCTTTTTACATTAACGTTTATGTTTGTCAACGCAGACTTAACCTTTGTAGAAACAGTTGTTTGTGAAGGCGTTGGCAAACGTAATGTCTGAAGGTGGATGTTGTCGTGTTTTGAACAATATCACACTGTTATTAAGTGAATTTTAACTTTAAACGGAGAAGTAAGGAGTAGCTTAGGTTCTTGACACTGTTTTCGTTAAGTTGTATTTTTGACTGCCTCAAAAAAACGAAGGTTCCCAATTCGTCTATATATATTTTTTGCGTATTTTCAGGCATAGCTCCACCGATATGGACCGATTTAGATGATTATTTTTGTATTAGTCAGGGTGATGATGCCATTCAATTTGAAGAAATAATTCCACTTCTTACTGTAACATCTGTTGAAAAGCATGTTGCGCCGACCTGATTGCGAGTGGGATAAGTGCAGATGGAAGAAGAAGACCTTTAGCATAGACGAAAACACATAAATTTACAGTATTTAATACTGAAAATATGTTTAATTTTTATACATATAAAAAAATACTGAAAATTTTTATAAATAAACGTCAACATTAAAAAGTGACAAAAGCTCTTCCCAAAAACATTATTCGTTATAGACGTTTTCTTCTTCTGTACATTGATAATATTTTTTTACTGAAACAAATTTTTATATCGGGCACTTTACTAAAAATACATTTTTTATCAACGGCACAATGCACTTATTATGTTATGACTTTCAATGGGCATAACATTTCCAAGATAAAAGCAATACAACGGGTGTTGTAAGTTAAATGGTTTGGCTTGTGTGACCTCGGTCAATTATTACTACGGATAATTACCAAATTTTAATAAAAATTCGGAATTTCTTTTAATGTTTATCCTAGCAAGGCAATGTCTAAACTGCATTTATTAATAAGTACAGTGGAACTCAAAGTTAATGTCGACCGTTGAGATACGTTGCTTCTCTCGAAGTTCTAAAACTATTGACTTGTTCTGGTAGATATGTAGCTAACCACCAATGTCATCGCCGCTAGATTATGAATAAAACGAATTCAAGACCGGTACATAAAATAATGTGATTAAGATCTAGGTATACATCATCACCTTCAATTTTATAAGGCACAGGTCCGGCCCCATATGGAATACTGTTCTCATCTCTGGGCAGGTGCACCCCAGTACCAGCTGCTTCCATTTGACCGCATCCAACGACGAGCGGCTCGAATCGTCGATGACCAAGTTATATCTGAACGGCTTGACTCACTGGCACTGCGAAGAGACGTTGCGTCTCTTAGCATATTCTATCATGGGGAGTGTTCCGAGGAGCTGTTTGCTTTAATACCAACGGCCAAATTCCACCACCGCACAACGCGTCACAAATTGGGATTCTATCCACACCATCTGGATGGCTGGCGTTCCTCAACGGTGCGGTTTACGCGAAGTTTTCTTCCCCGTATGGCATCCTTATGGAATCAGCTATCACTTGCGGTATTTCCAGACCGATACGACTTAGGAACCTTCAAGAAAAGACCCTACTCTTTCCTCAAAGGCCGGCAATGCACCGACAAATCCCCTGGTATTGACGGTGTCCATGGGCGGCGGTGATCACTTACCATCAGGTGACCCGCTTGCTCCGTTGCCACCTCTTTCATAAAAAAAAATACATACATATGAATGTTCACGAAATTTACTTATAATTTTTACAATGAAATAGCCACAAAAATCCGTAAACATCTCAGATTTTGGCAAAACTTGCAACCCAACGGTAATTGTTGCTTGGTAATGTTATAACAGCGATTCCAATGAATGTACACATTGTTGTATGTTTGGACTTTCGCCTAAAATTACACATATTAACACGTGATATTGAACGTAAACAAACGCGTTAAACGGTATCACTTGCGGGAATTCGGTAATTGATAATTTGCGAGATTTTACTTTGTCAGTGTTTACGCGTTTGATAATCTTTTGGTTTTATTGACTTGCAATCTTAAAACCGTAACTATAAATTGGATATTATTTTGTTCTTATTGATCCCCGGGTCGGGTATAAGTGATATTGGGTTTTTCTATTATGAAATGCTCAGTATCAGCCCGGAGTCTGGAATTTGTGCCCGGTATGGCTATACGCTCGCGCCTTATCACTTCGTGGGACGGAGATACGCTCGGTGAAATGTGGGTGTACTGGTTACACCTCTGCCTACCCCTTCGGGGATTACAGACGTGAGTGCGTGCGTACATTCTATCTGAATTAGACATATCAGTAATTTTGTACGAAATTATAATTAATATAGTATTTATTTATTTGTAATTAGTTGAGGAAAGGCGTGACCCTAGTCTCAATTCTCAACTATTTAGGTTGTTGGTAACGGTTTTTGAAAACAACAACAACGGGTCGAATACAGAACCTTATTTAGGTTGGTTTAAAATAAATTTTATAATATCATAAACGTATTGCAAATTGTTATTAAGTTGGTTCGTTAATGCAATGTAGCTTTATAGATTAAAATATTTAAATTATGTCTTTTTATTATATTGGAAAATAACTTATTTTATTATCTTGAAGTGAGCTCGCAAGATCAATTCAAGTATAAAGAACCCATTATTTAAGTAATATACTACTTTTAGACAAAATAAGTAAATGAAATCATCAGTAACCTCTTGAAAGTCATCTCAAAACAAAACTAAAATTGTTTCTCTAAAGTCACGAAACAAATAGAGCATGTCGATGTATCGCAAGAACATCTCTCTGCCCAAAAGCGGAGCACATATATATTGTTGAGTCCTGGGAATTCCGATTTTAGTTAACGAGTAAGTCACAGCACGCGACATTGGACGCGACACCATTAAAAATAGGACCCTCTTGAACAAAGTACAGTTTTATTAGTTACTAGCTTTTGCTCGCGGCTCCGCCCGCGTGAATAGACTTTTCCGAAATAAAACGTAGCCTATAACCGTCTCCAGGGTCCCATCTATCTCTACATCAAAATCGGTTCAGTGATTTAGGCGTGAAGGCGTAACAAACAAGTATATATATTTTTTCATAATAAGTATCCTATGTTACTTCTTATACCTCCAAGAATATGTGTACAAAGTTTCATGATGATCCGTTGATCTCGTAGTTTTCGCGTGAAAACGTAATAAACAAACTTACATTCACATTTATAATATAAGTATGAAGTATGATGTTGTGTATATAGAGGGCTAATCAATATCTATCGACGTTGTGATTAAAGTCAAGTAGTTTTCTAAGTAATTACATTGAAAGTTGGTTAATACAGGAAGATAGCAAAATGATTGCTAACAAGATGTGTGGAAACCCAAACTAGTAGTGGCCATGTAACTAGGAAATAAGAAATCTTTAATTCATATTCGATATCCGTCGCTGAATGACAGAAAAAATACGATTAGGAAAACATACGATTTACTTACAACCTCGATGAGGATTTACAAAATTTTGAAATCAAGCGCGGCTAATGTAAAAAGCTATATTTCTCGTATTTTGGTCTTTTAAATGTAGTGTAGTGTACAAAAAATAAGATATATGATTATTATCGTGTAAAAACACTAGCCTCAGCAGGTTAGGTTAGATTGTGAAAACGAATGACTTTGACCCGGTCTTAAGTATAAAGTCGCCGGCAGATGCCACAGGCCTTGTAATGCGGTTTCTCTGTTACCTACATAAGTAAGTGCATATTTATTAAACTACTAGCTGTCCCGCGCGGTTTCACCCGCAGCATAAAATTGCAGCGCCATCTGCCGGGCTGATTTGTGAATCTAAACCATCCAAACGCATACAAAAAAAATCATTCAAATCGGTCCAGCCGTTTAGGAGGAGTTTAGTGACATACACACGTACAGGATAATTATATATGTAAAGATATAACTTAGGACATTAACTTAAATCAATTGTTCGGACAGATTCCCACAGACTCAAGATCACATATTTTTTATCATTGGTCTATGATATTTGTCTACTTTTCTTATAGTCAATGCGTCTATGTGACAAGACTTTTGACAGCCTCCGTGGCGCAGTGGGCGAGTATCTGGCCGCGAAGCAAGAGGGCGTGGGTTCGATTTCCACACCGTGACAAATGTTTGTGTGATCCGCAAATATTTGTTTCGGGTCTGGTTGATGTGGGAACGCAAGTCCCTCGTAGCTCCTGATATCCACGATACAAGTTAACCTAGTTTGGTCTCAAAAAGAGTACCAATTTTGAAAACCTTAAATTGATTGCTTACAAAAATCCCTAATATTACATTATCATTATCAAAAATAGTTGTTACGTTTTATAACACTACAATTGTATGTTATATTTTTGTTTAGCAATACGGATGCATTAATTAACCCGTTTTATTTCCGACCTGTATTAATGTAATTGTCTCTCACGTTTTGTCCTTCGTTGCATTGTAACGTTTCATATTACGTAATTACTTTGTAATTTATCGTTGAGCTAAAAATATTGGTAAGTATTTCGATTGTACAGTGATAAAGTTTTGAGAATAGATAAAGTATTGTACTGTAATGATTACTACATTTTCTATTTAAATTACATTTCTCGTTAGTTATTTGCAATGTCGTGATAATAGATTAGTATTAAAGTGAACTTCCGACTGCCTCGGTGGCGCAGTTGTAATGCGTACGCGTTACGATTGAGGTCAACGCTGAGGTCTCGGGTTCGATCCCGGATTGGATAAAGTGGTATTGGGTTTTTCTATTACGAAATGCTCAGTATCAGCCCGAAGTCTGGAATTTGTGCCCGGTATGGCGATAGGCTCGCCCCCTATCACATAAGGGACGGAGATACGCTCGGCGAAATGTGGGTGTACTGGTTACACCTCTGCCTACCCCTTCGGAGGTTACAGGCGTGAGTGCGTATGTATATGAACATTCCGAACTTTTTGTTTATGTTCGGAATGGAAAACCTCCTTATGAAGGGCCAACTTCGATGGTGTGAACACCTCGTTCTCATGAATGACGACCGTTTGCCTAAGGCCGTCTTTTACTCGGAAATCTCCATAGGTAAATGGAAATCAGGTGGCCAGTACTTGTGGTATAAGGATGTTCTGAAACGGCACTTAACAGCGTCTAATATAAAACCAAACAACTGGGAAGGGCTTGCAGGCATAAGACTTGAATGGCGAAAGGCTGTCCTAGCAGGTACGGACGCCTTCGAACCTGTCCGGCTCAAAGATCTGGATACTAAGTGCGAACACCGCAAGGCTAGTCCTAAGGCCATCTACAATTACACGTATGATCTCGCCGGACAACTATATTATGCCACGTGTAACCGGACCCTTAAAACAATACTCGGATTTTCGAGTCATATCCGATCTCATAAAAGAAGAAAGTAAGTAAGAGTCGCCGTTGCTTTAAAGTAAGAGTTTATTAATAGAAGTATGTCTCATTGATCTAGTAGCAGCGTACATAGGCTGAGAAACTGTGAAAAATCCTGTGGGTTAAAATCACAATTTGCGTTTGAGTTTTTCGATGCACATTAATTGCCCAGGGTTGGAATTCGTACCCAGTATGGCAATGTGCTTGCCTCCTATCACATTATGATACGGAACTAAACTCGGTAAACCGTGGATAAACTAGTTGCATTTCTGCCTACCCCTTCGATAATACAGGCGTCGGTATATGTTATGTTATAACTAAAATTTAAAATACATTGAAACGTTATTAAATAATGAGAAATATACCAATACCAACGTTACGTTCGGAAGCTGATAAATATAAAATATTAAATTACGGGTACGATTAAATATTTAATGTTATATTTAATTGTACATTATAAATATATGTAAACAACACATAATAATTACTACTTGAAAACGCATTAACAATAAATATCAGTATGATAAGTTTACGACGAGTGAAGGTTATATTGCGATAAGCTTTGTTTGTAGTCAGTAGTAGAAATAAAGGTCTATGTTTACAAAAACATTGGGCAATTTGCACAGTTAACATGTCCAAATACGGACGCACATCCGTAGCGAAGTGTGAAAGCGGCTTTCACTCGAATATAGTTGTGGGATCGGGTCAAAGGGTTCAATAGATTTGTAGAATACAATACGAGTGTTTTTTTATAACATAGTTTGGCAAACGAGCACATGGGTCAGCTGATGGTAAGTGATCTCCATCGCCCATGTACGCCCACAATACCAAAAAAATCATAGGCATGGTGCCGACCTTAAAGGAAAGGGATTGGGAAGGACAGGGGGATTTGAGCCTTCGGATATCTCACTCACCGTACGAAACGCAGCAGCAAACTGTTACTTTACGCCCGTTTTCTGTGAGACAGTGGTAACGACCGGGACGAGCCGGTCCATTCATGCTGTTGACAAAACTGTCTACATCGTGGCTCTACCACTCAAAATTGTGATTCTATTTTTAAGTGTTATAGACTGTGTCTATATTAGGTAGTCTGTTTAGTTCGTTATTGTTTACTTTACCACGTTCGTATACTTGTAAACAATAAATTAGTTTCGGCTTTGTTAAATTTTCACGTTTATAGCCAGTGATGGTATCTATAAAAGAAAGACGAAAGTTATATTATGCCTGATAATAAATACGTATAAATAGTATGTTTTGGTTTTTCAATCTGACTCTATAGAGTCTGAAGGTTACGCTAAGTACACAAGTCTGATTCAACGGTTTCTTTCACCAAAAAAGGATGTCAATTAGGAGGTGTTGTTCTGAGAGTTGAATCACCTGTATTTTATGTACTGCATAATATTCAAATACTACTGGATTAGCTCAAAGTACTTTTTGCCTATTTAAAAATAGTGTTCCCGTATTATTCCCGTAGGCAGAGGTGTAACCAGAACACTCACATTTTGCCGAGCGTATCTCCGTCCTGTGATGTGGTAGGGGGCGAGCCTATCGCCGTATTGGGCACAATTCCAGACTTTGGGCTGATACTAAGCATTTATTCTAGAAAAACCCAATATCACTTTTACCCGACCCGGGGATCGAATCCCAGACCTCAGCGTTAGTCTCAGTCGTAACGCATACCTATTACAACTGTGACACCGAGGCAGTCGAAATTTGACCTCTATAATGATTAACTAAATAATGACATACTTTTTGCTCTATAAAGCCAACTACAAGATTCGACATTCAGACAGACATTGACGGTACATAAACATAAACTGTTAATATTTTATTTTATTTATTTTAATGTATTTGTTACAGATATTATATATAAGCTTTTTGCACTTCTCGATACAAACTTTAACTATATCAAACCTCACACTCCTCCGTGCGTGAATATTGATTAAAAAGACGTCGATAGTTTTCTCTTCACGTATTCATATATAGAAGATATATACGAAACCAAACATTGAATGAATCAGCAGTTTTTTTCAAACATAAATCACGCAACATTTACCATTTCAAGCCTCGATGCACATTACATAATTAAATGTATGGGCACGTACATAAGTTTTGATAATTTATTCCTATATTACGCAATTTCGCATGAAGATAATAATATGACACCGATACCTGGAGGCCAATTCTCGTAATTTTAAATGTTCACAATATCATTCCGATCTAATCTCAGCGTCAAGAAAGTTGCAAATGACATTCTCTTAAAGTAAACCAATAATCAACGTCAAATGTGAACATAGATCGTAATGAGATTGAATGTAGAATAAAAGTTGACTGAAGCCAAAACGGTATAATGCTACTGCTAATGCTAGGTGCATTTGACGTTGATTATTGGTGAAGAGAATAACATTTGCAACTTTCTTGACGCTGAGACTAGATCGGAATGATATTTTGAACATTTAAAATTACGAGAATTGGCCTCCTGATTGTTTACACTGTGTTAGTCATTTGTATTATCTGATAACGGTACCTGCCTGACCACATTTATAACAGTAGTGAGTTTTCATTTGGATGGCTCAAGGCCTACATTTGTTGATATATTTAATAATATGGCTGGGTAACACGTCACATATGTGCCACGGGTTAAGTTAGAGTGATATTTGAGTGATAGAGCTACTATAAAACACCGACGTAAAGTAGCGGCATGCTACTGCGTTGCAAACGGTGAATGAATATATGCGGAGGCCCAAATTCCCCTCCCCTTCCCAATCCCTTAATTATCCCTTTCCTTTAAGGTCGACAACGCGCCCGTGATTCTTCTGGTATTGTACGCGTACATGGGCGGTAGATATCACTTTACCATTAGGTGACCCACTTTGCTCACCTATGCTATATAAAATGTAAAGGATTTTTAACCGTCTTAATTATATTATGGTGACCAAGTTTGCTCACTAACATTTATTTGGAGCGAAACACACATCAACCATAATTTTTCAACTATCGGCTCTACGAGTATAATTCGAGGGAGCAAAGTGTCGTTTCGCGTGTGAAGTATCGTTAATGTAAAATATAAGGCGGTCAAGCTAAAATATTATTTATGGGTATAGCTAACTTTTGCTAGTTAATGGCCAACCAAGTGTTCCACCTAAGGTTGCTTTATTACCTTGAATATTATTTGTTAGGATATTTGTCCTCATAATACATATTCTAGGTACTAGGTGGTTGATCCTTCGTATGCGAGAGACCGTCTGGGTAGGTACCACCGCTTTGTCTATTTCTGCCACCAAGCTACAGTGTGTACGCATTGTTGTGTTTCGGTTTGAAGGACATTGAAGCCAATGCAATTACTGGGCATTATGAGTCAACATCTCATGCCTCAGGGTCCCGAGCGCAAGCCAGTACCATGCAATGCTTTGTAACTCAAAGTTCTATGTTGTTTCTGTTTATGGACAGGTATTGCATTTGCCATCAGGCGAGCGACCTGCTCGTTTCGTCATTCAAGCTAATAAAAAAATAACTGCCTAGATGGCGCAGTTGTAATGCGTACGCGGTACGACACAACGCTGAGGTCTCTGGTTCAATCCTCGAGCTGGGTAAAGTGATATCGGGTTTTTCTATCATTAAATGCTTAGTATCAACGCTCGCCCCCCCCCCCTATCACATCATGGGACGGAAATAAATGTGGGTGTACTAGTTACACCTCCGCCTACCTCTTTGGGAAGGACATGTAACAAAATAAATGTATATATTAATTAATAAACTAAATTTATTTTATATCATTCCATTAAGTTACGACTTAAGTTTTGTTACGACCTCTTTGGTTACGACACATTGTCAGATGTAACAAAACTGAAAATTTTACCCAGTTACCTTTATTACGGTTAAAAAGATAGAGTCTTTTGTAGCTAGGACCTAGGATGGTATAATGATAGACAGTGTTACTTACGCTTAGTAACAAAGTTTCGTTCGTATACTCTGGGCATTGAACCCTAAAAACAGACTATAGAGAAAAATAGAGAGTATTTAACTACTAACGACCAGCGAGAATGAACTAGTTATCTGCCTGTCTTTGTAGCATCTGTATTTTGACAGCTTCTATTTTGACTTGACGATTGATTAATGTGTTCTCGGCAAAGACTTTAATGTATACTACTAGACGGGCTATTTAGGAAGTAAAATTGCGTCACATAACGCGAGAGTTTGACAGCTCACAGACAGGGAGCGCGAGAGGGGTTCTAGTTGAGAGTAAGCGAGATGGTAATATTGAGTTACGGTCAATTGACCGAAACTTAGTGGTACAATTTTTATGTACCGCACAGCTTGTCTAGTAGATTAAAGTATTTAGTTCTCAGAGCCTTATGTTTAATTTTTTTGGTAATAGTGTTTCAAGATTCTGTTCGCATGACTTTATTCTTTTATAATAGCCCTTGTTCTTCACACAATTACTATTAAAAGAGCGCTTTATTGTTTACTAGCTTTTGCTCGCGGCTTTTCCGGGATAAAAAGCCTATGTTCCAATCCAGGTCATGATCTATCTATGTGCCGAATTTCATCCAAATCCATTCAGCCGTTACGGCGTGATGGACTAAGAAACATCGAAATTCACAAACTCAGAAATATCCACACTTTCACAGTTATAACAGTAGTAGGATTTTGTTAATATCATAGGACGGCAATCAAGCAGGTGTTACACCGCCCATAAACATCCTAAATACCTGATGAATCATGGACGCTATGTCGACCTTAAAGAAAAAGGGTAATTAAGATATTGGTAAGGGGACAAGAGATGTGGACCTCGGGATAACACTCGTCGTACGAAACGCAACTTTAAACTGCTACTTTACGACGTTTCTCTGTGAGACAGTGGTAACGATCAGGTCGAATCGGCCATTTCATACTGTAGGCGAAGACTGGCGACAGCGTGGCTCTACCACTTAAAAATGATGAATAAATAATGATGAAAGTTATTACAATGTTAACATTAATTCACATTAATGTTCATAAAAAAATTGATCTATACCATGGCTCAAAAATAAATGAAAATTAGTACAGAAAGAAATCATTTTCCCAAATCCAGTTTATAATGTGTTTATGATTGCTCTACAGGCATAAACTTATAATCGGTCGACATTTCAAATATTAATTTTTATTACATACGCACTCACGCATGTAATCCCCGAAGCGGTAGGCAGAGGTGTAACCAGTACACTCACATTTCGCCGAGCGTATCTCCGTCCCATTATGTGAGAGGGGGCGAGCCTATCGCCATACCGGGCACAAATTCCAGACTCCGGGCTGAGACTGAGCATTTCGTAATAGAAAATCCCAATACCACTACCCGACCCGGGGATCGAACCCGAGACCTCAGCGTTGGCCTCAATCGTAACGCGTACACATTACAACTGCGGCACCGAGGCATTCATTTCTATTATGTCATTTTTATTAGCCTGAATGATAAGCAGCAGGTCGACTGATGGTAATCGCCACGCCTGCCCATATTTTTTATTACAAACTTATACATGATACTGGACTGCGCTCGTTACGCTGAGACTTAAGATGTTAAATCTAATAATGCCCAGTAATTTCACTTGGCTTCAATGACCTTCATACCGAAACATAACTCTGATGTTGGGCGGCAGAATGAACAAAGCGGTGGTATCAACCCATACAACCTCTCGCATACGAGGGATCTACCACCTATTGAAATACAATCTTTTAAATTTCTCGTATTTCTGTGAAAATTTTTGTTTAATGTAGTTTAATTTATAATGTTAGTAGAGGTTACCACTTGCGTGATTTCATACCAACGCAAAACACATCGTCAGTTTTTTTTAACTTACCAGCTAGGGTTGCCGACTATTTTTCGGATGAATTTTGTGTTTTTCAGAATATAATAATAATAATAATACTAGCCCTGTATTATACACGTCCCACTGCTGGGCACGGGCGTCCTCTACTGAATGAGAGGGGTTAGGCCTTAGTCCACCACGCTAGCCTAATGCGGGTTGGCGGACTTCACATACCTTCGAAATTCTTATGAAGAACTTCTTAGATATGCAGGTTTCCTCACGATGTTTCCTTCACCGTTTTTCAGAATAAGCTATAAAAATTAATAGTACACTCCAAAAAAAATGATTTTGATGAGAAAAGAATTGAAAAGGTATAAATATGCTGGTTAGTAATTTAATTTTATAAAAACTTTGAACTTGCATCATGAAACCATATTATTATACTGTTTATAATAAAAGAGTTATTATATTATTATACATTCAAAATTCAAATTAGTGTAGATTAATAGCGGTTAAATTAAATTAAAAAGTGATTGATTAGATTGTTATTAGTTTGATGTTGATGAAAAAAAAACCTATTTAACTGTAATACATTATTTTTGCGTACAAGTGTATGTATTTTTTCAACAGTATATAGTATTTAAACTCAAAATATAGTACATAATATATTATTTCTCAAAGGTGTTTTTTGTCGGAACGCCCGCGCCATAACTGTCATAATAATTCATCGAACTTAATGATTCAAATACCATTTTAAAGCTTATGTTTGCCGCTATTGACGAAAAATTACAAAAGTATTAAAATTATAGGTTTTGCCAAAAAATATGAAATATTAACAGTGCCATCCGTTGACAGTAAAATCAAACAATTTGTTGTAATTGTTTATCTGATCATTATCGGTGCCAAGTATCCGCACGGGTCACCTAGTACCATCGAAATAAGATGACAAGAAAAGTGACTTAAGCAAAAAAATTACTCTACCAAAACTCTGTGCAAGGGGGCGGGGCTATAAAAGTCTGTGCAGCTCGTTCATTCATAAAAATTGATTAAAGATGTCTAGTTGACACTCAATACGTCTAATTTTATGCGCGGTGCAGAACGTCGTATCTCGATTTAGAAATTTAATATTTAGACATTAACTTTTATGACATAAAGTTGATTTGGAACGTTCATTAATTTTCGTTGCGTGTGTGAGTGTTACGAGTTATTTTAACTTTGCATGTGTAAGTAAGTAGAGCCGTATTTTTGGTAGATTCATAGGAGAGTTATCGTTCTAGTTATCTTATTTCGATGCTTAGTACTATAAATTATATGTACGGTTGACAACCCTGAAACCAGCTGCTCTACACGTGAACGTTAATAAACCAGAAATAATTGCATATGTAACGATTTTTTTGATCGTGCTAATGTATATTGTTGCTTGGTTTTATATTAATATACCTATACGGACAGTCTCCGTGGCGTAGGGAGTGAGTAGCCGGCTGTGTAATGATGGGCAGCGGGTTCGATTCCCGCACCGAGATAAATATGTGGTCTGGGTTGTGAGGCCCAAAGTCTATCGTAGTTCCTGATACACACGACACAAGACTCGTAGGTAATATCTTAACGTTGGGTTAATACTATGTGTCACTGTTGGGTGTATTTATTTGTTTATATCGTCTAGCCTCTAGGTGAATGAACAAAGCGAAATAGTATGAATCAATTATATGTTG
Organism: Mimas tiliae; assembly: GCA_905332985.1. Classification (NCBI taxonomy): domain Eukaryota; kingdom Metazoa; phylum Arthropoda; class Insecta; order Lepidoptera; family Sphingidae; genus Mimas; species Mimas tiliae. Next base: position 5,180,867 of record HG995249.1, read on the forward strand.
ATAAGCATTTTGAATAGTGTGAAAGCCTTATTTAATTATATTTAAGCCTTAGTGACTGCCGCGGTGGCGCAGTTGTAATGCGTACGCGTTACAATTGAGGTCAACGCTGAGGTCTCGGGTTCGATCCCCGGGTCGGGTAAAGTGGTATTGGGTTTTTCTATTACGATATGCTCAGTATCAGCCCGGAGTCTGGAATTTGTGCCCGGTATGGCGATAGGCTCGCCCCCTATCTCATAAGGGACGGAAATACGCTCGGCGAAATGTGGGTGTACTGGTTACACCTCTGCCTAACCCTTCGGGGATTACACGCGTGAATGCGTATTAAGCCTTAGTCCACTGTGCTGGCCTAAAACGGGTTGGCATACTTCACATGTCTTCGAAACTCTTATAGAGATCTTCTTTGGTATGCCGGTTTCCTCACGATGTTTCCTTTACTGGTAAAGCAGGGGATAATTAACAATGAATACACATACAGTATGTAAAAAAATCCAGTTGGTTGGTTGGTTGTCTAACCCTTCTCATACAGTAGAGGAGGTCTGTGCCCAGCAGCGGAACGTATATAATACAACGCTAGTATTACTATAATTAATGCATTGTTAGGAAATCATAGTATTTCAAGGCATAATAGACCTGTATTTTATAGATATAAAGAACAAACTTGTCCTTAACAAACAAAGGCCATTGAAGTAATCCGTGCTTAATCACAAGATGTTCATTCACCCGGTAGCCTTCTGTACGAGGCAAAAACAAGTGCATTTTAATACGCAGGTACTTGAATGGTTATAAGAGGGCCCTCATGCCCTGTGCGTGGGAGGCCTTCTATGTAACGGTGGTTTAATGAGTACTAAGTGTTGGTCAATGTTTGTGAGGTTTGTCGCTTAGTGTAAACGTGTTTTGTAATTGCTATGGGTGTGTTATTTTGTTTATATTTATTCAAGCGTGGAAATGACCGTATAGATTTTTAACGTTAGAATGTATTTGTGCAATTGGACACGGATAGACACACAGACAGAGTGTTTTATAGTGATATTCAGATGTTAGAAAACTTTAGGTACCTATTTTTTTAAATTTGTAGGCCTAATAAAGTTTTAATTAACAAAAAAATGTACATTCAAACAGTATAATTTGCGACCTTATGAGAGATAAGAGTAGGAGAAAGAGAGATAAATAAAAAAATAGACCAAAATTTACCTATGCTTTAGTCATAAAACAATTCTTGACTATATTTTTTGATGATTGCCAACAATCCAATAATCCCTTTCAAAATATCATATCATGTTGTTATGAATTATCCGACTCTTCCGTCGATTTTGAACACTAGCTATAAAAACAAACAAAATATCGCACTTCGAAATGCCCTTGACGGAGATTAAATTATATGTTCCACTGCAAGCAATTATCCGATGATTCATTTTATAATGAGTGTCTTTACTGTAAACGGTGTGGTAAAACTGGTAAATGACTTGCAATGATACGATGCTAGGGTTTTCATCGGACAAGCGTAATGGACACGTATGACGTCTTTATATGTTAATTGCTTTAAGCTTTACTTTGGATTCATTTAGTTAATAATTACTGTTTAAAGTTACTACAGATGGCACGCATTTGATGTGCTGCTTTGTGTGACTATGATTATGTGTCGCGGTCTCTTTTCTCGGTCGCGCATCTAAAAATAGGCCATAAGGCCACTATTTTATGACATAGGCCGGCAAACGACCAAGTGAGTCACCTGACCCACATACCAGATGAAGCATGGGCGCATTGCCGACCTTAAAGGAAAGGAATAATTATAGGATTGGGAAGGGAGGGAGATTTGGGCCTTTGGATATTTCACTCACACACACACAACAGTAAGCTGTTTAGGTAGCTGTTAGCTGTTTTAGTTTCCGTTGGTTTTCTGTGAGACAGTGGTAGCGACCCGGTCGAGCCAGCGCTTTGGTACTGTAACAAAACTGTGCAGCATGGCTCTACCACTCAAACACTCTACACTTGTGCGAGGTCACACACTAGAGGGCCAATTCTCGTAATTTTAATTGTTCAAAATATCATTCCGATCTAATCTCAGCGACAAGAAAGTTGCAAATGGTATTCTGCTAAACCAATATTCAAGAACTTAGAACGCAATGATATCGAAAGTAGAATACAAGTTGACTGAACCAAAACGGCATTCTGGTAACAATTTTGACACTTAACTATCTTCTTCTTGATTTCTTAGAAATCACTATGTAAACCAGTACGGACTGGAAGTTGCAAATAAAATACGCCGGTTAGAGAATTTGAAAACCAAGTGCGCAAGATATGTGACATCATTAAATTTCTTGAAGAGATGCCGTGATCATAATCTCATCCCTACGTGTGTTATGATATCACCTAAGAAAAACATACGAGGGAGCACTAAAATTCTAAACCAGTTAAACCGCGATAAAATCCGTATAAACTAGTTTTATTTCAATATCTTCTTCTTCTTTTAATTGTGTTTGGCTCCACCGTAGATTGGTGATTTCGCCAGTGTCCATTGTGAGACACTTAACTATATAAAATGCATTTCGTCTACAGACAAACGTCAAAATATTGAGAACGAAATGTGACTGAAGGTGAAGCAGTGTTGCCAAGTGCACTGTAATTACAGCAGATCTGCCGTATTTTCATGCCATCTACTGGACACGGTATTTTTATAAATACCTTATATGGAGACACAGTATTTTTTTACAGTAAAAATTTCGTATTATTATTGTATACTACTAGACAGGTTATTTAGAAGTAAAACTGCGTCACATAACGCGGGAGTTTGACAGTTCACAAACAGGGAGCGCAATAGGGGTTCTAGTTGAGAGTAAGCGGGATGATAATATTGAGTTACGGTCAATTGACTGCAACTTAGTAATACAACTAATTTACTATACTACTATTTCTATGTACCGCGCAGCTTGTCTAGTAGTATACATAAAACTCTTTGATTAAACACATTAAAAAAAATAAACCGATATCATCATCATCGCAGCCATCCATTTCTGCAGCGATCGATATATACAAATAAAATGTTAAGTTAGTTTAGGATATAAAGTTTAAAATAAATTTATATTTTATTTAATAATTTAATTATTTCCTTTTTTGTATGACATTTTATTGCACTGTAAAATACAATGTATTTTTTCCCATCAAGCATTGTATTTTTGACGCAAATGCCGTATTTTAATGTGGACAACACGGTATTTTCAAAAATCTGACTTGGCAACACTGAGGTGAAGTGACTGTGAGTTAACTGCAGACAAATTCAGTTAACTTTATTCTCTTTTACTGCAAGCAACTAAAAGTAGTCAAAATTGTGCGACTTTGTGTGCTCGTTATTCCAGTAAAGTATTACAAATGAGTTTACAGCCTATGTTACTCAGTGATAATGCAGCTTTCTAACGGCCAAATTATTTTTGAAATCGGCCCAGTAGTTTTTAAGTTTATTTGTTACATACAAAAATACAAAAAAATCTTTCCTCTCTAGAATATTAGTGTAGATTAAATTATGAGAGCAATCGCACTGTCAAAATTCCCGCCAAAACTCTCGCACAATTTTTATTTAGTATAGATATGTCCTCAGCAGTGTTGCAAAGTAAAAAAACCGCAATTCGGTAGAATTTCAAATTTCAATAAAATAATCGCGATTGTGGTTATTTCCGGAAAGGACTGCCTGAGTGGTGCTATTGTGCCATTTTCCTTCAGTTATGCCATGGAATAGATAAATTAATGAAATAAATAAAATACATGGAATTAGTCAAATCAATTAATTAAAAAATCATAACCTCCAGTTACGTAATTTTTTAATCACTGAAGTTAGTCATATTGTGGGTATTTTATTGTGAGTTGGTAACATTGATTTTGTCGCTTAGGTCATTTTTAATTTCTAGAATTTAGTCTATGGCAGCTGATACGTAAAATTCGGTAAAATACTTGTCATTGGCGAAATGCATAATAATGCGAAGCCATATTTTCAACAAAAGAAAGACTTTGAAAGTTGATCGAATTGACAGTTTATATGCAATTTAACTGAGATGATATCGAATTTTTAAAGGAGCAGAATGCCATATTTTTAATTAATTCAAAATGTAATCTCAATTCGGTTAAAATTCATTCGCAGTGTCAGTTAAAATAGCAGAATTGGCCCTTAGAGCCAAAGAATACTAACTACAAGTTACTAGGGCAGCATATATCGAGCGTACCTATACCTTCATCATTAAATTAAATTCATGAGATTATGCTTTATAGCGTTCATTATTCATACTGCTTATTAAGTTTTTAAATAAAATGAAGCATTAAAAATATAAAAAGTTTACTGTGACCCGTACAAACTTAATGATTTAGCTTATTGCTTAACTTAACGTATACATTGATAAGTTATAAACAACCTGTACTCGTACTTAAAATAATTACATCTATGTATCTACTAGTGATGTGATTATTTGTCGAATAGATGTTTATGCGGATACAAGTTCGTAGTGCTTAACGTCTTGCTAGCTACATACGGGACAAAATAAGTGCTTAGTAATATAGCTTAAATAACATACATTAATGTTTTTTTTTATTTTTTTTATTTTTTTTTATTAGATTGAATGACGAGACGAGCAAGTCGCTCGCCTGATGGTAAGCGCCACGCCTGCTCATAGACAGAAGCAACGCCACACAGAACTTTAAATAAAGCACTGCATGACACTGGACTGCGCTCGTCACCCCGAGACATAAGGTGTTAAGTCTCATAATGCCCAGTAATTACACTGGCTTCAATGTCCTTCACACCGGAACACAACAGTGCTTACACACTGTTGCTTAGCGGCAGAAATAGACAAAGCGGTGGTACCAACCCAGCCGGTCTCTCGCAAACGAGGGACCTACCACCTTGTAATGTACCTAATACTCCTAGCAGAGGAGGCCCAGGAAAGGCAATTAAGGGATTTGTGCCTCCGGATATCTCACTCACAGCACCTACTTTACGCCGGTTTTCTGTGAGACAATGGTAACGATCCGGACGAGACGGATCATTCATGCTGTAGACAAAACTATCTACAGCGTGGCTCTACCACTCAAAAAACATTCATGCGAGTCGCGAGCCAAAGCTACTAATAAATATACAACAACATATCTATCGAATTTTACTGCGGATAACTGCGAAACAATCCCATATACATAATTTGATAATGCACATCTTATTCACCTGCTGTAAACATTAGGGCTGTTCAGAGCAGATGTAATATCTTCTAACGGATACCAGCGGATATTTTACGTGTATCAACACTACCCGCGACATATGATGCATTGCGTATTGGCAGCCACCTGCAGTGAAAAGTAATAGGCGAGTGTTGCGCACGGGTCAATGGTTCCAGTTTGATTTACGATTTAGATGCAGGTGATTAAATTACACGCTTTTGAATAATTGTGTTGCGTACAATGATGCATTCATCGTTATGAAAGGTGTTGAGTTCGGAGAATTACTTCTGCACATAAATCGCTGCACTAGAATACTAAACATTGTTGCGAGTTGAAATGTTTTTGTGGCGGATAATAGAAGCCGTTTTTCTTATGAGTTGGTGCAATTTGTGAATAGCTGGTTAAACTTGTTTCTTATAAGGTAGTTAGAACAGCGTTAACTTGTTAAGCGACCTCTCTATGGTCTGAGGCGGGATTTTTATATCTGTGTTATTTTTTTTATTTTTTCATTAGCTTGAGTGACAAAACGAGCAGGTCGCTCACCATATGGCTACGACTGCTCATAAACAGAAGCAACACCACTCAGAACTTTAAATTACAAAGCACTGCATGCGCTCATCACCCCGAAACATGAGATGTTAAGTCTCAAAATGCCTAATTTCACTGGCTTCAATGTCCTTCAAACCGGAACACAACAGTGCTTACGCACTGCTGCTTGGCGGTAAAATATGAGAATATTGAAGAGCCCTAACTCAATCTTCTTCTTACACCTGCTCTTATCCCGTACACAGTAATGTACAATGTGCTTTTTAACACGAGTTAAATAATGATTTGGGTTTTTATGACGGGCCGCTTGCCTTACATCTCATAAACTATCTAACTTTTTGATTGTACTGTCTGCAGGTTCTTTTGAAATATACTTTCAACTAAATTGTATAAAGTATCTAGAATTTAAGTGTGATTTCTTCGCTCATAATAACTGCCAGTGAATTAACATAGATCCATCTCGTCGCGAAATCTCACATCGCATTTGCCAAGTCGTGATCTCGACTAAAGACATCGGTTGCATCTATGACATATACGTTTACTTTGCGTTACGTTTACTTTAACCTTTTACTAAGTATAGATGGAGTAAAATATCGTTCATTGTTAAATATTGCTATAAAACATCGTGGAGAACCTATCATACCTGAAGATTCTCAATATGAATTTCGAAGGTATGTTAAGTCTACCAAATTGCATTAAGCCTGCGTTGTAGACTATGGGCTAATCTTTCCCAGTAGCAGAGGGAGACCCGTGCGCATCAGTGTAAGCATATGCCACGGTTTTGCTAATAAACATACTCGTACTTTATTGTATTTGCACTTTTTAAATATTACGATGAGATTGCGAGATCCCTATAGGATGTTGTATTCACTTCTAAAAGGATATAAACATTAGTGCGATTCTACTTTTATGTATTTTAGTTTCTTAGCATGTAAGTTACACGAGTCGCGCGTTGCGGTCCCCTGTCTCGGTCGCGTACTCCAAACTACCTTTAGTATTGCTAAAATCACTGCATATTAATCACTATTAACACATTTTAGCGACTGATTTACCTTGAACGCCTATGTCTCTGACATCCATTATGACTAGCATTGAGTATAGGCGTCTCATAGAATTGCAAATAGTTGAAAGGCACCCAAGCACCTGTAGTTGTAAAATTATCGCGTGGGAGATACACGTTCTAAACTTATTGCGCAATTGGACCCTATAGGTTGAATACGGTTCATTTTCCACCATATTGACCTTATTTAGTGCAAACATTTCAATAATTAAACAATAGTTATGGCTTCGATACCAGCGATGTGGACGAGAGCTTATTTGGCGAAATCCGGATATCTCACTCACCGTACGAAATGCAGCAGCAAGCTGCTACTTTACATCGATTTTCTGTGAGACAGTGGTAACGACCCAGACGAGCCGGCCCATTCTGGCTCTACCACTCATAAAAGTCGTTGATATTCGACTTACATCTATGGACAACACTTAATGATGAACAGCTGAGCTATTAAATAATAATAATAAATACACCCAACAGTCACACACATAGTCCTGACCCCACACTAGGTTAAACCTGTATCGTGGGTATCAAGAACTACGAGGGACTTGCGGTCCCACAACACCCAGACCCGAGACAAATATTTGTGGATCAGACAAACATTTGTCAAGGTGCGGGAATCGAACCCACGGCCTCACGCTTCGCAACCGGCTACTCGCCCGCTGCGCCACGGAGGCTGTCTCACTTGAACATTCTTATTCTCGTTCATACACTTCACTTCAAAGGGATGTGATCGATCTTATTGGTCGTAATAAATGAGTGATTAAAGTTAGTGTGAAATTTTGGGATGCCTAGATTGATTAAATAAAAAAATACAGTTACCGTTGCCTTTTACTTATCCTCGCTAATTTTATTACTAGCAAATTTAGAACACTAGTAGTTTAACATTGTCACGACATCACAACCGCTCAATCACCTTAAGGTTAAGTTTTAACACACAGCCAGTGGGTCGTGACTTACTATCACCTGTTAGTCTTGGTATAGATTATATCAACGCTGTCGATTGTTGTAAAAGAACTCTATCGTGTCGTGAAACACCCGACCGATTGAAATATCATCTCATACGTTATAGAATAAGCCGGGTAATAAGATTTTCAATTTGGCCGTGTAAATATGATGTCATGGATTTATAGGTTGTCCGTGTAGAGCTGCATCCAAGGTTGAGCTGTGAATAGTTATTGGTCGGTTATTAATCAAGTGTACGCCTTCAGTTATATCTCATAATGCCCAGTAATTTCACTGGCTTGCTTACATTTGCTGCTTCGCGGCAGAAACCACCTTACCACTTTGTAGGTCCCTACAACCTACCACAGAGTCTAAGTATCTACCCATTTTAGTTACCTCTGTTGTATTTTGTGTAATGGACAGGTCCTAGCAAAGAAATGATTTCAAAGAATATTCATTTACATTTTTGGAACACGTAGGCGTCACGATTCGACTCTATGACATAAAGGGCAAATAAAGTTGTAATTTGCGCAGTATTATAATATACTTTTACCAAAATTGAAAAGCATTTTTACTAGGTATGCTTTTATTATTGAACACTATGGTTTGTCAAATTTAGTTACATTTCAAACCACTCTGACCATCGACTCCGACGTGTTTGGTTCTAAAACCATTAAAATTATTCGGTCACAACTATTAGTAACGTATACAGCGCCGTTTAATAATTTCTCTTTTCAAAACAATGTAACTTTCCAAAACCTATAATGGCCCGTGCCAATTAACGAAGCATGAACTTGAATTTAGAACGGCCACCGCGTTAATGATCAATCGGGAGCTCTGCTAATCTATTTTGTGGCAGCTCGGGACACGGTCGGCTGGCTTCGGCTATGGGAAAATGGCCGGAAAATTATCGGAATGGCGCATTCGAAATTCAAACTGCAGTGGTTGACCGCCTTCGGCAATTATCGGATCTCGTCGGGTGTTGTATACGAATCCGAGGTTACTCGCAGATTGAATAATTATAGCATTTATATTTATATATTATGTCAGGTAATTATTTTGTGCTAATTAAATACAGTATTGAACAGTGACACAAATTCTGTATATCATTAAGCGCAATTAATCATAGTGTGATAAGTATTTTTTGTTCGGTATATAAACTTTGACTTGCCGTCTTTATGTATTTATTAAAATTATGTAATCTATTAATCATTTATGTAACTTGGTATCTCTAATCAGTAACTCGTGAATTTGTAGATACTTTTCCTTAATAATGCAAGATTTTTTATTTGTTTATATTCTTATTTGTTTGAAATAACATGTTCATTCTGAGGGGAGTGTAAATATCCCAATCAATGTGTGAGCCAAGGGGATCAATCAGGATGACTCACCTCGAGGAGACATGAAGCGGCGCAACCATCTACTCTCTACCTTTTATGTCATTATGTTGCATTTTGATATAAAGTCGTTAAATCAATTATAGTAGTTTAATTTTTATCTGTCATATAATTCGTACTTACACACTCACGCCTGTAATCCCCGAAGGGGTAGGCAGAGGTGTAACTAGTACACCAATATTTCGCCGAGCGTATATCCGTCCCACAATGTGATAGCGGGCGAGCCTATCGCCATACCGGGCACAAATTCCAGACTCCGGGCTGATACTGAGAATTTCGTAATAGAAAACCACTTTACTCGACCCGGGGATCGAACCCGAGACATCAGCGTTAGCCTCAATTGTAACGCGTACGCATTACAACTGCGCCACCGAGGCAGTCAAATAATTTGTATAAATATAAGTACTGAATCACATCGACGTGCGTGATTTCCTGTAAATTATAAAGTAATTTTCGTCGCGGTATACGTATATCGTGAGCGCATTAATATCGATAGTGAATTACTAATCGATAAACTTTTTGTTGTCTGTATTTATTTTATATTTGTGCGAAATTTTACACAGTTTATTTTAGCAAACAAAAACAGTATATACTTTGTAACTGGATATATACTGGCTAGTCCCGGAACGTGATTCGCCGGAATGAGACACTGGCGAGTTTTTTCACATGGAGCTTAGCATACCTATAGGTACAAAACGACATATATCGCGCGCGAAAGAGATAACGAGACGAAAATTATGTGGTCCACAAATATTTGTTTCGGGTCTGGGTGTTGTCTCCCCAGAAGGGTTGACGTCAGGCAGGCGGGCCGGTCGTAAAAACTACAGGCCAAATCTTTCTGTACATAACATGTGTAAACAGCATGTTGCGCCGATTCCACTGAGAGTGGAATAATGTCAGGAATCATAAAAATCGGTGTATAAATGTGTTTTGGTCTTTCATTCCCGATTTCAGCCCTCTTAGTTCCCAATTATTTCTTCATATTTAATGTAATTTAAATGTAAACCACCATCGTACCCTGTCGAATACAAAAAGAATAATCCAAATCGGTCCACATTTGGCGGAGTTGTGCGTGAACATACATAAAAATAGAATATATAGACGAATTGAGAACCTAAACGCTGCTAAAAACTCGCAAAATTTCTGACAAGGTGGTAGGTCCCTCTTATGCGAGAGGCCGTCTGGGTACCAACCACCACTTCGTCTATTTCTGCCGCCAAGCAGCAATGTTATGTTCCGGTTTTAAGAGCATTGAATTCAATGACATTACTGGGTATTATGAGATTTAATATCTTATGTCTCGGCGTGACGAGCGCAGTCCAATGCCATGTAGTTGCTTTGTAGTTCCAAGTTCTGTGTGGTGTTGCTTCTGTTTATGGGCAGGCGTGGCGCTTACCATCGTCACTCAAGCTAATAAAAAAAAATATGCCTCCCAGTCAGTTCGTCAAGCTAAGATGTAAATCCATTACCGTCATACCTTTTGACCTTCTGTGAGTTCAATGAGTAAGCAATCGGCTAGTCCTATACCGGATTCAAGATTATGTCATCGCTTTTACCACGCAAGGTTAAACGACAATGCGTTTGCAATAATTTTTATCTCGTTACTGCAATACAATGGGCTACATTCTTGAATGGGATTAGATAGCTTTGCTTGTGATAATACAACTTTGATTTGATTTTTTGCCGGTGCGATTGAATTTAAAGGTTGCTTCTAGTTGTGTTGAAATTTTTTGAAACTAAATCTTTTATTCTGTTTTATAGGTACTAACTAGCTTTTGCTCGCGGCTTGCGGCAAAAATTAACCTATGTCGTAATCCAAGTTATGGTCTACCTTTATGCCAAATTGAATCCAAAACTGTTCAGCTGTTAAGGCGTGAATGACTTACAAACATCCAAATTCACAAACATCGAAACTTTCATATTTATAATAGTAGTAGGGTTTTTGTTCTTCGATTGGAGGATTGCTTCGTTGTTCTAGTGGCAAAGTATTTTGTATGAGAAGCCGGTGTGTTCTTGGTTTCAAATACCGGGTTGGGCAATCATAACTTTAGTTCTTTGATTTGATAAAACACACATGATTTGTTCGGGATTGGAATTTGAACCCGATATAGTGACAGGTTCGCCATCTATCATATCATGGGATGGAAATAAGTTCAGCGATCCATGGGCAAGTTTATGTGTGATTGAATAATATAGAAAATGATCTGTATACTACTGGGATTTGAAGGGGATACTGGCTAGAGACCTCTATATTTTCGGATAAAGACCTAAATCACGCTGACAAACTATATACTTCATTGTTTTAGTCTCTCAAGACACAGAGTCCATATTAGATAAGGATTTATCATTTTCATAATATAAGAACGCAATATACGTTCCAATTTCATTTAAGTTTCTGATATTCCATACTTTAGATGATTTGCGAAATATAAATTCGATTGCAAGTGTACAAGTCATTACGCCACTGTTTACGTACAACCGATCAACTCTTCCTCTGGTGTAATGTTACAAATAGAAAGTGTATTTAAGCTAAGCTTAAGACCAGACGTATTACGCCATCGACATGGATCCCATGAGTGTCATTTTCCCTGTTCACTCGAGTGCAAAGTGCAAACTGCAATACATTTGGCTTCTGTGATGCGAAGCCCGTCTAATGCATCGGAGAATCGCACTTCTATAATACTCCGTGAATGTTTTATCTTGTATGAAACCTTTGTGGTTTATTATTGGAGGCTACTTCTCGACGTTTCTGCTCGTTGTCTTTTATAAGTAGTTTAGTAGTTTTTGATTTGTTAGTTGAACTTAGGTTTATATGATACTAGCTTTTTCTCGTATATCGCTTGTGTGAAAAGCCTTTTTCCGGTTTAAAAAGTATTCTGTTATCGGGATCAAAGGTAGCCTATAACCGTCTCCAGGGCCCCATCTATCTCTGTACCAAAATTGATCAAAATCGGTTCAGTGATTTAGACGTAAAAGCGTAACAAATGAAGAAACAAACGCACTTTCGCATTAATATTTATAGCATATATTAGTTAACAGTAGTATAGTTTTAAGTGCTATTAAAAATGTTAAAATATGTAGATGTCCTCATACCATTGTCATGATAACTTTACCCAATTGATGTGCCATCCACGCTAAGTATCTGAAAATTATTTGATAGGTAACCCTTATACAACGTGTTACAGAAAGGTGTGGTCATATTTTAGGGTCATGACATACACCTTACAATTAGTACTTATCTACCGGACCTTTTCAATACCAAGACATCCAAAAATTTCACATTAATTTTGATCACCGTTTATTAAGATCGATAAGATTGGTGACATCACTATTAATTATTTATGAACGTCACTCACTTTTTAATAAACTTGAATAAGTTCGTAGTATGTAATTCTACAAACATACGTACGTAACTTGTAATTTAAACACAAAATAACACCTGAAAGAGATTGTGTGCTGAAGACGATATTGGTACCATCCTCTAGGAGCATTTTAAAGTTTTCATTCATTTCATTCTCGTGTCTTCCATCTATGAATTTGGCTTAATACATTCGACGATCCTCTTAAAAGATCAGTTACACCAACACAAAGTACCAATACATAATACTTATTTTTAGTTAAATTGAACATATTTTTTTAACTCGTAAACATACTTCATAAAATCAGAAATTACCGAACTGACTGCGTCAAATAAATATTGACATTTGACAACTCTTTAATGTTTTTTTAATTATAAAATAATTAAATGAAAGGAGGTCTATAGTATCATTGTTTATCATTTAGTGTTGTTCAAAGTTAAAAGTCGATATCGATATGTTACTCATTCGATAAAAAAGAAAATTCTACAATTATTGTACTAGCAATGCAATCGGATTTGGTACTATGGGAGATAAAATACGTATACGCTATACTATACATTGCTTAAATTTGCCCGCCCCTTTCTATAACACGTTGTATAAATTGATAGGTTCTTAAAAAGTCCTCTAATAATATATTTAAAACATCGCGTTATTTTCCTTTTTTATGTACACCACAGTTTCCATTATCCTTGTGTCCTTTTATTGATCATTTTAATGATTGTTGGAAATTCCCATATACTGTATTTAAAATGATTTTATACCGTTCAATATAAGGTAATTTACATTGATTTATGTTATTTGTAAAGTTCACTTATTTATTAATATATTTCTCTTTGTTGCAGGTACGTTTCAAACGATATGGCACTCTCGATATCTGCTAGAGAACAAAGGTATTTTTTTACATTTTAATTACGTTAAATAGCTTTACGACTTTGAAGGTTGGCAGAATTTATAAAATAATAATATAGGTAAAGGAAATTATGCAGTTTCGCTCAGTGTGTGTAATTATCGATATATTACTTACTTAATACTTGGACGGTCTCCGTGGTGCAGTGGGCGAGTAGCCGGCTGTGAAGCGAGAGGCCGCAGGTTCGATTCCCCCACCGAGACAAAATGGTTGTGTTATCCACAAATATATGTTTCTGGTCTGGATGTTTTCTCCCCGAGAGGGTGCGGGTTACTATCACATCGTAGGACGGAGATATGCTCGGCGAAATGTGGGTGTACTGGTAACACCTCTGCCTACCCCTTCGGGGATTATAGGCGTGAGTACGTATGAGTGCGTTTTTTTTTATTAGCTTGAATGACGAGACGTGCAGGTCGCTCGCCTGATGGTAAGCGCCACGCCTGCCCATAAACAGAAGCAACGCCACACAGAACTTTAAATAACAAAGCACTGCATGACACTGGACTGTGCTCGTCACCCCGAGACATAAGGTGTTTAGTCTCATAATGCCCAGAATTTCACTGGCTTCAATGTCCTTCAAACCGGAACACAACAATGCTTACGCACTGATGCTTGGCGGCAGAAATAGACAAAGCGTGTGCTCACTGCGAGTGGGACAAGGGCAGGTTAAAGAAAAATAACTAAATACTTTGATATATCGCCGTATTAATCTAATACCAATTCCCTAGTGTACTAAGGCTAAAGAACCGTTAGTTTCGTTCTGGGTTCAATTCCAAGGTCGGGCGATCACGATTTGTGTTTGAATTTTCGCAATCGTCTCGAATAATCATATGAATTGCTAGAAATTGGCATCAGTGCCAAGTATGACGATAGGCTCACCCCTAACACGTCATGGGACGAAGACAAGCTCGGCGAAATGTGGATGCACTGCCCCTCTGCCTACCTCTCAGGGGATAGGTGTAGAGCTTATACAGTAAATACGTATTTGAAGTCTGAAAAAAATCACTCGCATTTAGGTTACGTTTCGACATAATAATTTGTCATACGTGTTCACCGGTGGGCAGTCCTTCTGTAATATATTTTTTTATAGCATAGCCCGGCAAACGAGTAAGTGGGTCACCTGATGGTAAGTGATCTCCACCGCCCATGTACGCCCACAATACCAAAAGACTTATGGGTGCGTTGCCGACCTTAACGGAAAGGGATAACTAAGGGAGGGTGTTTGGGCCTCCGAATATCTCACTCGCCGTACGAAACGCAGAAGCAAGCTGCTACTTTACACCGGTTTTCTGTGAGACAGTGATAAAGACTCTGACGAGCCGGCCCATTCGTGCTGTAAACACAAGTGTTTACAGCGTGGCTCTATCACTCAAAAAACATCTATCTCAAATCACAAAACTGAACCAAAACCAGACGCGATGTTTACGGTTCAGTTCAAAGACCCATCAGAGTTACGTCACGGTAACGTGTGGACATACACGTGCCTATGTAAATCTACGAGTGCTATACCTGTCTCATACGATCGTAAATAAGAGGTCTACTCACATTCCACGCTGGACGCTCTATAGTCCACTTTTCAAATGGAAATGTTTTGTTTTTTTTGGGATGGTTTATGGCTTTTCAAAGGTGCGTCATGTTCAGTTTTATAAAAAAATTGACATATAAATTATTTTAGAATAGTATTCAGAATCTTGTCTAGCCGAATCTTCGCCTGATGGTAAGTGCATCACAATCCAAGTATAGTATGTCGATAATGGTAGACGATTTATCCATCGTAGGTCGGCAGCATTACGCTGGCCTGCCTAATTGCTACTACATATTCAATTTAAAGGAAAATTGTGCCGGAAAATTTTCCACAGCATAGTGATTCGGCAGAAGTAAGATTTTGTGAACTTCTAATGTAATGTAGAGCAAACCAATCCATCAGGTTGGCATATGACCTTTCCCAGATTTAATCCGATCAAATTAAAGTACATATTACTCAGTCCATCCATTTTAATCTTATGAATTAGCATAAATCGCATCGTCTTTGTCCATTAATATGAGTAACTAGTTTTTTAATGAGTACATTCGCGTGTGTTATGGACCCTGTGCATGTGCCGTGACGGTCGGTCGAGTTCACAAAAAATCCGGAAATACCGGTCTATGTCTTGTCTTATTTAATCCTTATACTGACTTAATTTCAGAATCTACACGTCTACTTGAACCATTAACATTAAATAAATAAATACACCCAATAGTCACACAGTCAGTCACATTTATCGCGTGCGGGAATCGAACCCACGGCCGGCTACTGGCCCACTGCGCCACGGACGCTGTCGAAACATGAATTCTATTAATTCTGGACTTATACTTACTACTCTTTCCTTCATTATTAAAAAATAAACCTAATATACACAGCTTGTTACATAATAAAATGTTCAAAGACATAAGTATCGATTTGCTCATTTTCGCACTTTCGATTGAAGAAAAATTTTCGGTGTTCAATGTTTTGCTTTTTGTTTGTATATAAATATCTCGTGTATTAATGACGTAACGTCATATTAATTCGTGTGTTACGGTCCTTGTGCATCCGCCGTGACGGTCGCTCGGTTTTATCTCATAATATCCGGAATGGCCGGGTTTTGTGCGTGTGTGAACAGTTTTCCACTAAATATAGGTGGTTTGCGTACACGATAAGTGGTGCTCGCACGTTTGTGATTTGAGCCTTACCGGTTATTAGTGTGGGCATAACGGGTTGTGGCACTTATGTAATGAAGGACGCTTAGTGATAATTAACCCATTATTATTTGTATGTTTGTGTAACGTCTCAGTAACTGTAATAAGTTATATATTACAATTGAATATGTATTTTAAAAAAGTTATCTAATTAAACTAGATACATACGCACTTACGCCTGTAATCCCCGAAGGGGTAGGCAGAGGTGTAACCAGTACACCCACATTTCAGCGAGCGTATATCCGTCCCTTATGTGTTAGAGGGCGAGGCTATCGCAATACCGGGCACAAATTCCAGACTGCGGGCTGATACTGAGCATTTCGTAATGGAAAAACCCAATACCACTTTACCCGACCCGGGGATCGAACCCAAAACCTAAGTGTTGACCTCAATCGTAACGCGTACGCATTACAACAGCGCCACCGAGGCTAATTAAACTGGATATGATAAAAGCTATCGTGTGCAGCCTCCATGGCGTAGTGAGCGAATAGCCGACTGTAAGAGACCGCAGATTTTATTCCTGCATCGAGGGGCCTGGATCCAGAATTTCAGTGACAGGGAGTGGGTGAAGTTCAATAAAACGAGGAAAGGTGTAATTTCGGTTAAATTTACGAAGGCAATGAACGCTCCTCCCATTAGATCGGCACTTGGTAAGTCCCTAATAATTCCTGATATCCACGATACAGATTACAGAAGGCCAATTCTCGTAATTATAAATGTTCAAAATATCATTCCAATCGAGTCTCAGCGTCAAGAAAGTTGCAAATGGCATTCTGTTAAACCAATATCAACGTAAAATGCACCTAGCATTAGCAGTAGCATTATACCGTTTTGGCTTCAGTCAACTTTTATTCTACATTCAATCTCATTACGATCTATGTTCACATTTGACGTTGATTATATTGGTTTAAGAGAATGCCATTTGCAACTTTCTTGACGCTGAGACTAGATCGGAATGATATTTGAACATTTAAAATTACGAGAATTGGCCTCCTGGTTATTACTAATTACTAGCGTATGGTTAGGACTGGTGTGTGACTCTTGGGTGTTAATATTTGTTGGCAAAATGTTAATAAAAGAAACTTGCTATGCTTAAACCCTGTTTCACAATTTTCGAGTAAGATTTCATCAAATTAATGTATAACTTAGCCGAATTTTGAAAGTGCGTCGTATATGTCTAACTGTCACGTTTGTATTTGAAAGTGTAATATTTTATGTGGTAAGTAACATTTACTCGAGGTGGTGAAACAGACGCTTAGTATGTTAAAGTAAAACATTGCGTACCTACAATCACTTTGAGAAGATTCATAAACTGCACTGAAATTGGCCAATCGGATACACTTCATATGAATTGTAAGTTTGCGGCCGGTTAAAGCGGTTATTCCGGCGTTCGGTCAGTTGGGTGAGTGCTTTCGGTTGTGCTCTTCCGGTCTACCGGAGCGCTGTCTATAAGCTTATCTATCTGACAGCCGTGACGAGTTTTCGATTATACCTGACGCGGGCTGACCGGAAAATTCTCCAAAATATTGATTTGAATATGCGTGACTATACAGCTACCGGAATACGTAGAGTTGATTTATTTCAATCGATCTGCATGGCTCTTAAACCTATAATAAAACAGTTGTCAGGTCAAATTTCATCTTATTGAAAGTAATAACTTTATTTTTGATGAAATATAAATTTATATATTGGCTCGGTGGCGAAGTTGTAATGCGTACTGTTATGAGGAATTGTCTTTGTAGGTTTTTTAAAAAAAGCCTTTTAAAGTTAAAGGTGACTTTATTTGGATATGAAGGGCAAGTGTCACCGATGGCTGATAGATTCCGACTGACTATTTGTATAGGTAGTATAAAATATATGGAGCATTCAAAAATGCACACAAGGCAAAATGCAGAACAGTGACGTTCAGCATCTTCCCAGACAATGTATATATATAACAGCCCCCAGGGTAAAGACTAAACTTACACCTGAAGGGTGAAGTTTACGTGAGGGATGTTCTAATTTTAGGCGGAGGAACACTAGGTGATCCTCCTGACACTTCTGAAAGCTCTTCAGCTTTCTCAATCTGAAGTTTACTTTTAAATCGGGTATTCAGAAAGCGACAACACTTGCCTGTCTTAATACATTTATATAACAAAATAAAAACTAAAATTAAGATTACAATAGTAATTATGATAGTAGTATAAGAGTAGTATTCACCATATAATACAATATGTGGTTTTTCAATTAAATTATCAAGCTGTTTCACTATAACATTAGATGCTTTATTTTGCTCGGATATTATGGAGTCAAGGTTAATATTCCTCACATTTATTATCGGAATGTTGGATTTTATTTTAAGGATATGTTTCAAATTACAGCATGTATCATTTATTAAATCAAGATTAGAATAAATTGGCCGTAGTTTAATTATTTTGGTATATTTTGGTATTAACCTTGAATCTTTATAATATGCAATGCAATTTACAGGTAGAGTCAATATTCCCGTTCCCGAAATAGTCAATTCGGTATTATTTGATTTATGACAATCTATTGTTAATTTAGACTTATTGCCTATAACATAGATCCATTTATTATTCGATATACTTTGCCAAATTTCTAAATGACCTTGAAAGAACTTAGTCTGACATTGAGTAGGAACTGAAATTAATGCTTTAGTTACTATTTCCGATTCGCAGATCGGTGTTCCAGAGCTTGAGTAAACATTTAAATTGTCACAAATATAGTAGGAACTGTATATTATTTTACATTTACTTAAATTATCAAGGTTACAATAAAAATACTTATCCCTAGTTATACCTATGAACTTTGCCGTAGGAACAATGGTTGTGTATGTATGGTTGATTATAGCAACTGGAAATGAAATACAATTATATAAACTATAAATTTTAGGTGTCACTAAAGGCACCTTGACAACAAATATAATTTTATTTCCGCTATACTCGTAATAACTAGCGATTTCAGTTACATTCAATATCATGTAGATGTTTTCTAAGGATAAGCTGATAGGAAATTGTCGATAATCTGCCAAAAATCTATAATTTTCAGCCAATTCAGAAAATAACTGTTTCGGCGTAATAATAGAGGGATATAAAATGTGAGATTTACTGAACATTATTCCATTTATAATGTCTTCTAATTTGAAGGATAATGTTAATAAACTACTCTCCAACATATTAAGTATTTCATTCATCTTTGATCGCATTAACAAGGCATCAGACATAAAGGTTAAATTTCTTTGATTTAAAGTTAAGACTTCAACAGCGCTATTTAACTGTTGTTCATTTATATTAATTTTGTTAACTATATCTTTGATAGAAGAAAATGTTGAACGTGTGACTAAAATATTCTCTTTGACTAACTTTGACAACCGAGTTTCATCTTTTTCAACAGTTTTAATAGCATTGCTGTAAGCAATAGCATCGTCCTCATCCATGACACCAAATATATGTTTAAACAATGTGCCAACTCCACTAAACCAAGCTGACCTTTTTGATCTTGTTTCTATCAGGTGAGATATGGCCTCGAAATCTCTTATTATGTCATGGTACCGGATAGATAAAGGTTGGTGCATGTTATGACATTCTATATCGCTAAATACGTTACTTTGTTTACACAAGTACTGAGAGGTTCCTATCACACCGTTCAGATTTTGAATATGTGGTTGTATAAAAGATATATCTACTGGAATTACTACACTAAAATAACTATCTATTATTTTAAGGGATCCAATTGGATCAAAGTAAATACCAGGACTATTCACCATGGGTTGGATGAAGTTCTCCTGTGCCAAGGACAGGGTACTGTAATAAAATAGTATAAAAAGTAATTAATAGCAATAAACTAGAATCTTACTTAATGTAGAATGGATATCTAATATAGAGTGTATAGAGTATATAGTGTAAAAACTAAAATAGAGTGTATAATTAATATAAGGTGTATAACTAAAATAAAGTGTACCTATAGCTCTTTACATAATTAGGAGTCGCGACGGCGTGCGAGCTTGACTTGATCAAAATGATGCGTCACGTGACGTCTGTTAATGAGCAAAGTAAGACTATTCCTACCGTTTATTTTTACCACTTTATACGGACCCTTCCATATAGGTGATAATGCTTTGCGCAACCTGAGGTGGTTTTTTAAGTAAACATAATCGCCTACTTTATACGTCACGGAACGTGTGTGTGAGTCGTAATAAGCTTTGGAAGACTCTTTAGATTTATGAATGTTTTCTATAGCTTTTCCTCTCGTGTATTCTAGACGATGCTGCAACATTTTAACATAGTCCGGATAAGAAGCACCTGGGGCTGATTCGTAAATAGAATTCGGTAAGTAAGGTTTATGACCGAATATTAATTCATAAGGTGAGTAGTGAGTTGTTGAGTGTATAGTTGTGTTATATGCTAGCATAGCTGTATACACATACTTAGGCCAATTATCTTGATTCTCACAGACATAGGATTTCAAATATTCTTTCAAAGTGGAGTGGCTTCGCTCTAATGCGCCTTGGGTCTGTGGGTGGTAAGGAGAAGACCACAGCTGTTTTATTTTTAAGAAGGAACAGGTTTGTTTGAATAATTCTGCTGTAAAATTTGTCCCTTGGTCTGTTAGAATCGTCTTGGGAATGCCAAACAAGGAAATAAAATGAACGAGACATTCACTAGTTTCTTCAGCAGTCGTATTTCGAATGGGGTAAGCAACAGAATATTTAGTTAGATCGTCCTGTAGGGTAAGTATGTATTTTAATTTAGCTGTGCCAGATTCTGGAAGAGGACCAACTATGTCAAGTGATAGCCGTTCAAAAGGAGTAGTAGAGGTGCTGGTTATTTGCATTGGAGCTCTATTTATTCTCCTCAAAGCTTTGTTTGTCTGACAAGAGGGGCAATTTTTTACATAATTTTCAATGTCACTACGCATGTTTTTCCAATAATATTGTTCTCTAATTTTATTAAACATACGGTTGGACCCAAGATGTCCAGCAATAGGGATGTCGTGATTTTCTTTGAGTATCTTTGGAACCTCACTAAGGCTAGGATAATACACCTTGTTGCAATAAATGTTAATTTCTATCTTAGTGTTATGAAATATGTAGCCTAACATGTTGTATATTTTTATGTAACTATGCTTGTCAAAAGGGTTCTTAAAGTCTGTTATACTTATTTTATCTACAGTTTCATTGTGAGTTATCAAATGGTTTCGGAGATTTTTGAGAGACTCAAATATATCACTATAGCTGCAATTGTCGAAGTGGTGTACTTTAGTAAACAAGAAATAATAGAGTTTATCGTTACTTGACAGGGATTTATATGAGTGAAGAGTCATTTCTGAGTTAATAAATGATTCTGAGTCGGTTGAATTGGAAATAATTTCTTGAATATAGGGAATTGATTCATCAAGATCAATTGATGTAGGTACTACAATGGTTTTATTACGGGTCTTAAGTAAGCTATCATTTTGTTCAATGATGACTGTGTTATAATAACAGTTTGGGGAGTTTTTCAGAAATTTCGTATAGGTGATATCTGGATCAGGTAAGGTTGGATTTGGGAAGTTAATTTCAGGTTTTGGGTATTGTAAGGTCGGAGTTTGGCTACTTGTAGAAGGTTGAGGGTCATTTTGAACATCAGAAGTCGGAAGATTTGTTGAACTCGGAGGGTTCAAAGGATCGTTCAAAGATAAAGGATCTTGAGAGTCGTCTAGACTTGGTAGATTTAAAGGACTGAAGTCACTGGTTTGTCGATTAAAAGGGCTAAAATCTAAGGGACCAAGATCTTCGAGCTCTATCAATTCGTTATCAGAGTTTTCAGGATATACAGGATTTACAGGGTACCGTGAGAGAGCATCAGCTGCTGAATTTAATTTGCCTTTTCGATACATAATTTCATATTCGAACTCTTCAAGTTGGAGACGCCAACGTTGTAATTTGCTACTGGGATCAGTATGGTTAAAAAGCCATTTTAGAGGTCTATGGTCAGTTATTATTATGAATTTTCGACCAAATAGGTAAGGTCTAAAGGTTTTGCATCCAAAAACGATTGCCAAGAGTTCCTTTTCAGTTGTACTATAGTTTATTTCGTTTTTATTCAAGGTTCTTGACGCATAAGCCACGGGATGATCTTTCCCGACAGGCCCTTGAGATAGTATGGCAGATACTGCGTAGTTAGATGCGTCACAGGTAAGTGTAAACAGTTTCGTAAAATCCGGATATATTAGGACAGGAGCAGTAATGAGTTTATTTTTGAGATTTTCAAAAGCGAGTTGTTGCTCGTTAGACCAAATGAAAGGAGTGTCCTTCTTTAAGAGGGATGTGAGAGGTTTAGACAACTTGGAAAAATCTGGAATAAAGCGCCTATAAGGCCTAGAAAAGATTTGATATCTTTGGGACATTTAGGAATCGGAAATTCCTGAACGGACTTAATTTTGTTTGGATCGGGTTTTAGACCATCTTTAGTTATAACATGACCAAGGTAACCAACTTCTTTTCTTAAGAACTCACATTTGTCGGGTTGTAATTTGAGGTTAAAGGAACGGAGTTTTTGGAAGACCGCCGTCACGTTCTGGATGTGAGAAGAAAGATCATGAGAGTATATTACGATATCGTCTAAATAGACGAAACATCGCTCTCCTTGGAGGCCGGTAAGGACATTATTCATTAGACGTTGGAAGGTGGATGGAGCATTTTTCAGACCAAAAGGCATTCTTGTAAATTCAAAATGACCTTGAGGAACACTGAAAGCGGTTTTACAAGAATCTTGGGAAGCCATTTTTATTTGATGAAACCCTGACGCAAGATCAAGGGTGCTAAAATACTTGGAGTTTCCTAATTGGTCAAGGATTTCTGTAATGTTAGGAATGGGGTATGTTTCACCAATAGTGTTATCATTTAGTTTCCTATAATCTATGACGATCCGCCATTTCACCGATGGCTGATAGATTCCGACTGACTATTTGTATAGGTAGTATAAAATATATGGAGCATTCAAAAATGCACACAAGGCAAAATGCAGAACAGTGACGTTCAGCATCTTCCCAGACAATGTATATATATAACAGTACGCGTTACGACTGAGGCTGACGCTGAGGTGTCGGGTTCGATCCCCGGGTCGGGTAAAAGTAATATTGGGTTTTTTTTACGAATTGCTCAGTATCAGCCCGGAGTCTGGAATTGTGCCCGGTATGGCGATAGGCTCGCCCCCTATCACATTATGGGACAGAGATACGCTCGGTCGCGTACCTTAAAACGTGTCTTTATAGGAACTCAATAAACATTACGTTTATGAGCTGGCAGTATTGTATGACGCCACGAGAAGTTTGATATGTTTTCCAAAGTTAATGTCATTTACGACTTGTCTTTAGAGTCTAACACTCATCAAGTTAATAAGAGTACTTACGTCATATGTTTAGCTAATTACTAACTTCATGTGTTCCTATATTTTTCAAGATGGCGCGACGTCTTAATCATAAAGCTCCAGACGGGTTCGAGATAAATGTATGAATTTATAGCCACATTTATTAACCAACAACTTTTACGTTTTCATTCGAAATTATATGGTATGACTTAATAAAAATGTTATATAGTTCAATGACCTAGCAGGTTCGAGATGTTCAAGGTGTGCTAAGAAACCAATCTCGAAATATTTTATTTTTATGTAATCGAAGTATTATCGTTTGGAGTATAACATAGAAGAATAACTTAGGTTGGAAATGTTAAGCTATATTAGAGTTAAAAAAAACTTTTTCGGTCTTAAAATTGGTGTTCTGAAAAATTAAAAACCACATATTTTACATACATTTATTTTATATTTATATATATATTTATATATGATTATATCTTTAATTGGGACCTGCTTTATTATTCTTTACTTTTGTCACGTACAAATTAAATAAATACACCCAACAGTCTCACACATAGTCCTGACCCCACACTAGGTTAAACCTGTATCGTGGATATCAGGAACTACGAGGGACTTGCGGTCCCACAACACCCACACCCGAAACAATTAATTTAAATTTAAAATTTTAAACTAGTATTATTCAAACTATGGAGGATGTTTTGTTATAACAAATAATCTCCAGTTAATACTTTATTGGATTAAAGAAGGAAATATTGATTTATAATTTGGCCAGTATTCATTAAATGAATAACTGATATTAGACATATAAGCTCACGTCTGAAGGAGTAGGTAGAGATGCAAGTGCAAGGAAGATTTGTTGAGTGGTAGAGCCACGCTGTAGACACTTGTCTACAGCATGTATGGGCCGGCTCGTCCGGGTCATTACCAGTGTCTCACAGAAAACCAGCGTAAAGTAGCAGCTTGCTGCTGCGTTTCGTACGGTGAGTGAGATATCCGGAGGCCCAAACCCCCACCCCTTCCCAATCCCTTAATTATCCCTTTTCTTTAAGGTCGGCAACGCACCCATGATTCTTTTGGTATTGTGGGCGTACAAGGGCGGTGGAGATCACTTACCATCAGGTGACCCACATGCTCGTTTGCTGGCCTATACCATAAAAAATAAATTAAAAAAAAGTAGTAGACACAGTTCGCCAAGCATATTTTATATTATGATGTGGCGAGCCTATCGCCATATACGAGTACCTGCGATATCGTGATCTGCTCGTCTCATCATCTGACGCTTATTAAAAAAACCCACTTGCTTGTTTACTTGCTTAATAAAAGATTACAAAAACAAATACTTAAATAACAAAAATGAAAGTATAAACGTTAGTCTGCTAACGGAAAACAAACATGAAGCAAAATGAATTCCTTGCAGAGATATGCCATTCGTTTTCAATCTACGTTTCAACGCCTGCAGTGAGCTAACAGCAAAAAGTTCATTTTCCACGTCTATGTTACATTCGCAGGCGCTTTCTATCGTCAAAAACCATCTATATTCATCCATTCAACAAAAAGCATTGTAGAAAACCATATGGGTTGAATCCCTTTATCATTTATCCTATTAAAAAGCCGAGTCTTTTTTATGGTAGAGGTTGGCAAACGAGCAAGTGGGTCACCGGATGGTAAGTGATCTCTACCGCCCATGAACATCGACAACTGAAGAATCAAGGACGTGTTGCCGACCTTAAATGCAGTATCTACTTTGTTATTCAGAGTTCTGTGTGGTGTTGCTTGTGTTTATGGACAGGCTTTGCGCTTACCATCAGGCGAGCAACGTGCTCGTTTGGTCATAAAAGCAAATAAGAAATAATTGTTGCCCTGACTTAGTGATATATTGATTCATCAACACCTTGACCAAACCGCTGAATTAAAAAATCTAAAACCTTGACAGCTTAATTCTTTTAATGACGATAACCACTGAGAAAGTTTTTTCTTTATATTCCATGCCTAAAAGAGTGGGAAATATTGTTATATTAGTAGTCAGATTTACTTAAAATGCACTGTAAATGTAGCTTTAAAATCTCCTGTAGTATCATTTCGGCTTGGACGGTTTTTAACGAAAACCAGTCTTATCATCTCGTAGTCGCACCATTGTTGGTTGTTCTGTAAAATTCCCATTTTCTACGCTTTAATAGCGCGTAAAAAACCTGGCTGCAGGGCTCTTTCAAGATTCAGTGCCTCAAGTCTAGACGGCTCGGGCGTAATCAGGGTGGGTCGTTGTGGGAGACTTACCCCCGTGTGTCGATCCTGTTGCTTATTTAATATTTCGATAGGTAATACAAAAATGAATGAACCCTACAGCATTAATTATTTTTGCATTAATATTAATGATAATATTATAATATTAGGCTAATATATTAGCATCCGTGGCGCAGTGGGCAGCAGCCGGCTGTTAAACGAGAAGCCGCGGGTTTGTTTCCCAAACTGAAACAAATGTTTGCGTTCTATAAATATTTGTTTCGAATCTAACTGTTGTGTGTCGGTCCCTCGTAGTTCCTAATACCCACTATACAAGTTAAACCTACTATGTGTGTGACTGTTGGGTGTATTTATTTATATAAAAATAAATATTTATTTGATAGAGCTCTTCCCTTGGTGTAATTCTTTTTTCGCTTTACAATTTATGTAATTCCGGTACAGTAGCAATGCTTCCATCCCTTCTTTGCAATAATAAACTTGTCCCTCTTTGCAATTTCCTGAGTACTTCCCAGTCTGCTAGGGTGGATGTGAGTGTACTTTTCGCTGAATCCACTATTCTCGCCGTACGTCAGCCGACACAAGTTGCAACATACAAACACCATGGTTTTTCGTTCAACGTACTTTAGTATGATGATTGTAAAGTGAAATCTTTTTCGCCAGCCCTACGCCTCATTTTTTTGGCGAAGTAAAATGTTTTCTTCCTCTCCTTAGTTCTCCGCAGCATCTTTGTGTTTCGTTTGTTTTTTTAATCTTGTAATGTTTTCAGTATGTTTGAATTGCACCATGTTTTCTTTTCTTTTAGCTTCGAAAGAATATTATTAGCATTGTGCTTCATACGACTGCCTTGGTGGCGCAGTTGTAATGCGTACGCGTTACGACTGAGGCTGACGCTGAGGTCCCGAGTTCGATCCCGGGTCGGGTAAAAGTGATATTGGGTTTTTCTATTACGAAAAGCTCAGTATCAGCCCGGAGTCTGGAATTTGTGTCCGGTATGGCGATAGGCTCGCCCCCTATGATATCATGAGATGGAGATACGCTCGGCGAAATGTGGCTGTACTGGTTACACCTCTGCCTACCTGTTCGGGGATTACAGGCGTGAGTGAGTATGTGCTTCATAAAATAAATAGATTATACCTAACTGTGTTATAAACGCTTTATGAATTACTATACATATTGTAATATGTATGTTGTATGTTCAAATAATGTATTTTACATTAAAGCCTGATGATCAAATTTTATCGTATGATATTTATGTGTAAAGTAAAATTTCCCTTATTCCAATTAATTTACCAGACATATTACGAGGTTAGATCATATATTATTCAGAGGTGGGGTTCGACTAGACACTTAAAAGCGCAAACACCTAGATCATGAAATAACTGTAAAAGCGTAAATTGAAAGCTTTCTAAGTTATTGGCCTGGGGTGACGAGGGCCCCATGATTAAAGAGAAGTGTTATTGCCATGTGGGATGTAGAGACGTGACTCTGCTTATATTACGCAGTCACCTTTATTTAGCTCAGTTTTAAATTAAGTACGATTGATGGAGTAATGCCGACGTTTTCCTCTTTTATATTTGTATTTTAAGAAATATCTTTAAAATTTCATTTTATTTACGGCCGATATGACGACAAAATCCCAAATTATAATGTTGTAAAATTGGTACTTCCTGATAAAACTTGAAATTTTAATAGGATATTGATTTTATATTATAGGCATCGTTTAGGAAGAAGGAATTTCTCGAAATTCAAGACGACGGAGAAACGAGTGGAAATCTAGTAAAATTATAAAATTAGACCATATTTTCAATTTACCTCAATAATATCGCATGGTACTTACACTATTAAGAGTTTATGTGTGAAAGGGACAAAAGGTACATCCCGCTATCCCAAGAGTGCTAACTCAATGACAACTAGGACAGGAGCCTCGCTTCCGTTTCCTGCATAGACGCAAACCTCATTTCCTTAGAGGAACACTCTATACCGTTAGAATAAAGTAAACACCTTCATTCGGAACATTTTGTTCTGAAGTTGTAACATATGACATTTATATTGTTAGGAGTAGCTTTATAAACGAATTTAAGGCAGGCAAGGCAGCAATGGAAAGGTTCACATAAATCAAGACTTCACCTCTGTTCAAGCGTCCGTGTCTTCAATTTTACTAGGCACAGACCTAGTTTATGGATAACTAGAACTTTTTATTAAAGAATATGGGCACTTTTTGGTAGGGGAAAATCTCATGCGTTCGCGTCACCGACATGCTTATAGCAGTATATCTGTAGCTATACAGCTGACGTATTGTGCAATATTAGTGCATTTTAATTTAAATATTATGAAATTTCAAATTTTAATACTAAAAGTTCTAAGTTTTCACTTCTATCGGCAGTCTCTATTTTTATTAATATTACAAAACGAATATTCATTCATCGTAATATAAAATTATCAAATGTGGGTAGACCACGTCTCATAACACAATGTACACAGCTTCAAATCAGCAGACATTTTCACGACAACAAAAACATTGGAAAAGCATCGTGCACATATCAGACGAGTCTCCATACAAAGTGTAAACGTCGACGCCGTTCATTAACACAAGGGTAATACAGATACGGCCCCCATAGGAAGGTAACAGATAACAAAACAGTACGTGCCGTGAGCGCCTTTCATCACCCAGGAAGCATCGGTGTTACACTCGCGAATGTCATGTTCTGACACATCAAAGGATACTTCAATGAACGTACGAGTAGCATGTTTTGATTCAGTAACAAAGATTGTTTGAAGTATAAGATTTTTTTGACCTGTTTGAAACTAATTAGTCCGTCGTCGTAGTGTAACAACTTAGAGCTGATACGGATTTTGTTGTAATTAGAAGGTATTGCATGCACTCAAAAGCATAGCTCAGTATAAATGTACCCAGCATTGCATATTCGAAATTTAATGTCATAAATATTTAAAAATACAGCAGCAATATTCGTAAATTTAACCATAAAACTGTTTTTAATCCTCGACGTTCGATGTCGCACGCTTCAATACGAAAAGCTATCATTCCCATGCATTCGCTAATAATGATTTAATAGCAGGCTGTTTACGACACCAGAGTGCGTTCATACCGTACATTAATCACTGGGGGAGCAAACGTATCACTACTTTCCGAACGATAAAACACATTTACTGCGTTTGCTTTAATTTGATCCATGTCTTGCACGTCTGTTATTAGATGGTTTGAAGACTAGAAATGTTCCTTGCCACCACTTTTTACATTAAATATTTATGTCATTGCACATTGGTATATGAAAGGATCTTATTTCTTCTTTCTTTCCTAAATATTATGTCGAATTAATAAGATGCGTCTATTATCGTCTATAATAATCTATACCAATACACTAAGACTCGGTAGAATATAATATAATACTCCTCGCTTTGTAAACTATTATTAAATCAACCCTAGAACCATATTAGATTTATGCATATTATTATCTATTTGTACGTATTTTAATTTTAGCATACACTTGCGAATACACCTGGATCTATTTTTGGTAACATTATTACTGTTCCATATTTTACCATTCACACATTGTTTACATCATTTGATGTGAATTACACTTGCCATTCTCGCATAATCGCAATTCATAATTCCGTTCACAGTTAACGATTGAGCACAAAGTTAATTTATTACTCAATCGTGCGATAGCATTGTTTCGCCACTTATCTCATTCATCGACTCGATAATGCAAACTTGCTTGTTTAGTTTGCTGTTTACTAAACTGCCGTTTATGTTTATTTGTTTTGACACTTAACACACTGTCACGCCTACATGCGTGAAGGGGCTGACACAGGTGTATCGTGTGCACTTACATTTCGTTTCGCCAAACGGTATTTCCCCCGCTTGATGGGAAAGGGATGCTAAATCTTTTTTAACATTATTGTAGGATTTATTGATTTGTAGTCAAAATAAACATTATACAAAGGATTAAAATGTAGAGCTAAATATACGACTCGTAATTCATTTCAGTAAATTTCGATACTATCAGGAATAACAAATTAATATAGATATATCATTAATGTAACTTTCCCCTTCAAATTTTTCCTTATCGAGACCATATTTTTTTATTAATTGGCGTATACTTCTAGGTTTAGATAAAACATTATTATTAGTTTATATCTTTGATGTGTTTTTCTGTATCGTTTAATCATACGACCTTTACGATATACAATTCTGACGCTAGTCGTTCAACAGAATGAAATAGTTTATGTGATAGTATCTTGGAAATCTAGATATGGTCAGCTTCTTTTTATGATAACCGTACAACTTGGCTCAAAAAATGTATTCATTCCAATAATGAAAATGTATAAATGTCATGTAACTATACATGACTGTAATAATCAACTCACTACTGCTGTACCATGAATCTATGTTTATTAGAACGAACGTTAATAATTTTTCCGGATTATTCTGATTTTAAACTATATTACAGTAAAAATTGCACAAATGTTGCAACTGTTTACGTTAAATTAATAAAAACAAGTTATTTTCACTTTGTGCAGTCTGGTTCCTGTAAGAAACTGTATATTTGTTTTGCAATAACAAGAACCGTTCAACATTTCCTACGTCCTGCTCTCATTTGCGGCTTCGCAACAATGAGCTGGAATGAACTTGTCCGGTGTTTTACTCATTTGTTTTTGTTTATTTTACTTCGTATCTGAAAGTTAAATAAAGAAGGTATAATCTTCTTAAATTAGTGACATTTTATGAACTTTTTATTTACATTTTATTTATATTCTTCATTATTATCGTATCCTTAGTTCATTCATAGAGTTAAATATATTCTTTTATTTATGTTAAGCGTAAAAAAGACCCACAAAATTATAATATTTTGGTTTCTAAATGCTCACAAAAATCTTGTTTGCTCTACTTAATTTACATTGCTAAATTGGATCGTACGATTTCTTATCAATAATAATAATATTGGATTGATCCAAACAGTGCATTAAAGCACAATTTGATATAGATAATGCCACTTATCGGTTATCGTAATGAGTAATTTATATTTAGCAACGATACTTCAGTTTTGTCAGTGCCATTGTCCATATTGTTGAAGTATCTGATATATCAGTGGTCGAGTGTTCAAAATCGTGTTTTTACGAGTGTGAATAATAATTCTATTTATTTCCAAAATAAAGTAGAAGTAAAAGCGATAGTAAACTCAGTTGGAGATATTCAAATAACTACACGGACCATCTAGGGCTACACTAAGAAGAGCCTGTATTTCGGCTTACAGCGCAATTTCTTTGGAATTATGTTGTTTGAATATATGTGAATAGTGTAGTGTTATAATAGAAAATTTGGTAAAAATATGTTTAAGGGTCGTTGAAACTACGGTTCCGCTTCCTTTGTGAAGATTGTACTATTTATTTATTTACAATGAAAATCTAGTTTTACATTTACAATATTTTATATAGGATACTGTAATTTAATCTTAACCTAGAGGGGTTGTCGTCAGGCAAGCGGCGGGCGTAAAAACTACAAGACAAATCTTTCTATAACATGTGTTAAAAATAAAAAGCATATTCCGCCGATCCCACTGCGAGTATGATAAGCTTGGGTTAATTTGAAAGTTGAAATAAGTTCTGAATATTATAATGAATTTTAAATTGCCTTCGATGATACTAAAATACTTCTTCCAGTAATTGTCCTAATGATTATTAATGCTTTCTACTTCATGTTTAAAGCAATATAATTTTTGTACCGAATTAATATTTTATTGAAATGGACTTATTTCATTCATAATTTAGGTACTTAGGTGGTAGATTCCTCGAATGCGGTACGCATCACTGTTTTGTCTATTCTGGTTTCTAGGACTTTGAAACCAGTAAAATGACTCACTATTATGAGACTTACCATATAATGTCTGGGAGTGACTAGCGCAGTGTAGTACCATGCAGTACTTTTCACTCAAAGTTCGGAGTGATGTTGCTACTGTATATGGACAGTCGCGTTTACCACCAAGGTCTCATCATTTAGGCTAATAAAAAAAACATACGCACTCACGCCTGTAATCCCCGAAGGGGTAGGCAGAGGTGTAACCAGTGCACCCACATTTTGCAGAGCGTATCTCCGTCCCATGGTGTGATAGGGGGCGAGCCTATCGCCATACCGGGCACAATTCCAGACTCCGGGCTGGTACTGAGTAATTCGTTATAGAAAACCCCAATATAACTTTGACCCGACCCGGAGATCGACCTCGAGACCTTAACATCAACTTAAGTCGTAACACGCGCGCATTACCAAATGCGCCACCGAGGCAGTCCGTTTAAAAAAAACAAATATGGTAATAACTTCATACATAATGCGCGTTATTCGTATCAACGACTTATAACTCAATTGTTATTAATGAGTCTCATCGGACGCGAGTCGCGACAAGTAAAGCCGAGATGCACATTATATCTCTATCATGCAATTTATCATCTCTAATAGTAGTTGACCCATCAAACAATTCGATTTTTGTTGTTATAGAGCTCTACAATTACTGGTTGCTAAATCGCTGTACATAATTTACGAGTGCCAACGACGACATCCACAAGCTGCGTCTCGATTCAATTATGTTCGCGTATTTTATTGAATACGAAATTGCATTGCAAGCGATTTAAACATTAATTCAAACGTTTTAGAGTTTAAATTCATTGTGCTTTCGACAGTATGCGATAGACGCAGCGTGGAAATATTGACGGCAGGTCGTGTTCTTGTATGATGTAAATAAACTTACGGAATGGACGTTTATCATTAAATAATTTAGAGATGAATGTACGTATTCAATAGGTAAATTTAACAAAAAAAATATATTTCTCTATTATTCTTAATACCACTTCTCTATTACGACGTAGTGGTAGATTTTTAAGTGGTAAAAAAGATATTCTCTATTCGGCATGTATTCTTTTTAATAATGAGCTTAATACGTTGACGTCACACAGGCGGCCGGTCGTAAAAACTATACGCCAAATTTTTCTGTAACATGTGTTAGCACATGCACAAAGCATGTCGCACCGACCCCACTGCGAGTGGGATAAGGACAGGTGGAAGAAGAGTTAACTTTATGTACACCTGTATATTTTTTAACATTAAGTGATATAAGTTTGGTACTTTTGAAATGTAATTTTATTGTAGAAACATGTTAATGTATTTTTGCTATTATTGATATCGTATAAGATATCTATGGATTATCTTAGATTATAATCGTTTTCTAAGTATTATATGTTAGAAGCACATGTTTGGTATCTTTTATAAAAGGAATATAAGTACTTTTTATAACTCACTCGTGATTTCTAATTTTTGTTATGATAACGTTGTGTGTGTATGTGTAAAGGCATTTTCTTGAATTCACTTGTTATTTTGTAATTAAATCTTCTATAATTAAACTATTGACAGCGTCTATGGCGTAGTGGGCAAGTAGTCGGCTGTGCAGCAAGCGGCCGCGGGTTCTATTCCCACACCAAGACAAATGTTTGTGCGACCCAAAAAATAGGTTTCGAGTCTGGGTGTTTTCTCCCAGGGGAGGAGGGGGGATTTCACGACAGAACTATATCTGTAGACATATAACTACTTCTTGTTTACCTACTGACTTAAGGTCGTTTCCTATATGCTATATAAAGATGGATTTGCTTATTATCAATAGTATTTTGACAGATCTTCCATACAAAATGTGTATAAAAATTACTGCCAGTAAGCAAATCTGTCGATAGACAGAATATTGGGAACGGCCGCAGGTAGATAGGATTACCCACTTTTATTATTTTTGGTAGCAGATATCTTTTGATGAATTACTCAAATAAAAACAATACACGATTACTTCCTGTATCCTACTTACTTATAAAGTAGATAGTATTACCCACTTTTATTAATAAGGGTAACAGATATCGCCTGATAAAGTCATAATATTTAAAACAATACTACTTGCAATCAAATGTAGCGTAGGCCGGCAAACGAGCAATTGAAACACTAATAGTAAGGGAGTGAGTGAAGTCTCTAAATAAAGTACTGCTATAAACATAATATTAATAACACAGTTAAAAGAATTTAGTATCGAATAGTCCACGCCAGGTACCGCGCAATTCGAACCGTCCGCGCCCGCCGCATTTCCCGCGCAACCGGCCTTTCGGAAAAGCCCGTCGTCCGGACGTTCCGACAATATTTCAAGAAGGGGCTTTGCAGTACTGCGACGGACACCACCGCTTACCTATAATGATTTATTAGAAAATGCGCTGGTGTTCGCTAAGCCTATACACCACTGGTTAGGTTGTCCGTTAGTAAGATAGGATATTGTTTACTTAGTTGTTGTGATAGTATTGCAGTTCCTTATTCTAAACAGGAACAAGGGCAATCGAAGTGTAGTAAATAAACATTAGAGAAATAAAATTATATGTAAGGACATTTGCATATTTTATGACAGAATATTTAATTTCTAATCCTACTACGATTATAAATGTGAAAGTTTCGATGTTTGTGAATTAGGATGTTCGTTAGTCAATATAGTATTAACATGTGAACGGTTTTAAATTATATTTGGCACACAGGTATACCATGACATGAATTATGATATAGGATACTTTTTATCCTGGAAAAGTCAATAGTAAAAGCTAGTAAATAATATTATAGTGTTTTGGTACATTATTCTGCTTCTAGTACAACTAGTACAGTCTAAATAAACAGGAGATAAATAAAAGGTTGAATGTATTTTTCTTATTTTATGAAAGGATATTTTATGACGTCAAATACGTTCTATAAATGGTGAGACATAAATGGTATACTAAAACGTTGGTAATTGGTGCTTAACGTATCCAAACTTTATTGATTGTGAATTATTTTGGTATTTTTA
This sequence comes from Mimas tiliae, assembly GCA_905332985.1. Lineage (NCBI taxonomy): Eukaryota > Metazoa > Arthropoda > Insecta > Lepidoptera > Sphingidae > Mimas > Mimas tiliae. Next base: position 5,215,449 of record HG995249.1, read on the forward strand.
GAGCGGTCACTTAATATTATGTTTCCGGAATATAGAATAATTTTAATACTGTTTCGTACTTTTGAAATAAATTTTCCTATGATACTTTTAATAATTTACTTGACAGATACTGTCGAATAAAAAAATAAAATGTTTCACAAGAGTATTCTACAAATCGAAAAATAAAGTCTCAGTTCTTCTACGGTACTTTATAGTTTATACAAAGCGAATGAAGCGTAAAAAGAAATCTAATAATTCAGCAGCATTTTCTTTGATTTTCCTTTTGATTGGAAAGAATACATTTCTTGCTATAGCTTGCTTGTTTTAATTTTAATGATTGAAATATTTATAATTTAAAGTTATTTTACTAAAAAAGAAAGAAAGAAACCAGAGTCATTTTTTGGATTAGAAAACATATACCTGCACTTAAATCAATCCATTTCATGCAGTCATAAAATCGATGTAAGTACCTTTGTTTTTTTATATAAACCTTGTAATATTGTACAGAATATTTTACACAGCTTTCTTTAAATAATATAAGAGAATATTTACATACTCTTGATAATGCATTTATGTAGCAGAGGCATAAGTAAAATTTTGTAAGTAAGTAAAGTTTTGTAAAATTCACCTTTGAAAGCTGAAAAGTAGATAAGCTTATTTGTAAAAACTTTTTGTGAAAAAAAAACAATAATTGTAACTTACCACTTATGTAACAATATTATATGTATAAATAATATCGTTTTAACGGTCTCCCGTGACATTCACTGTAGCTACAATATATTCAACTATCGGCGTATCGAGTGGGCCATGGAAAATGTGCACCGGCAGCGAAATATATCGAACTCTCACCTTTGTTGGAAGCTGCGGTATTTGCATATTAACGTTTGACTGAACTGAGTTTTGTTATTTGTTTGTGGTATTTATTAATAAATTGCATATTTGTGCTCATCATGGAAGCATATACCCAATGCGAATGACAACGGCATATACATATAGATAAGATTTAAATGGATATTAGCCAGATGCTTAATGTAAGGATCTGTTTAATGTCCGTTTAAATGTTTTTCGCCAGATAACATATTAAACAACCAATTTAAGAAGTTTTGAAATCTTCTCTATCGAAAGGTTCTCTGGTAGAGATCGCTATTAGCGATAAGACCGCCTATTGTTACATTTATAATTTTGTTTGTTCTTTACTGTAATATTCTGCATGGTGTACAATAAAGTGTTATCTATCTAACCTCACACTAGGTTAACCTGTTTCGTGGGTATCAGGAACTACGAGAGACTTGCGGTCCCACAACATCCAGACCCGAAACATTTTTTTGTAATATACATTCTCAATGTGTATTGATAGCGTGATAATATTACGTATACATCCGTATGGATGTACGGGTGTATACCCGTAATCCCCGAAGGCGTAGGCAGAGGTTTCACCAGTACACCCACATTTCGCTGAGCTTATTTCCGTCTCATGATGTGATAGGGGGCGAGTCTATCGCCAAACTGGGAACAATTGTAGACTCCGGGCTGATACTGAGTATTTCGTAATAAAAAAAACCCTAGATAAATATCCCTTTTACTCGACCGAGGGATCGAGCCTGAGACCTCCGCACAACAGTCGTACCGCGTACGCATTACAACTACGCCATCTAGGCATATTAGTTATAATATTAGAATAATATATTTTAATTGTTAAAAAACGTTTACTGAGATATTGTGAATACAGGATATAAATATTAGATTGTTTTTATAATCATACTTATATTATAAATGTGAATGTAAGTTTGTTTGTTACGCTTTCACGCGAAAACTACTTAACCGATCATCATGAAACTTTGTACACATATTCTTGGGGGTATAAGAAGTAATATAGGATACTTTTATGAAGACAAATAAATATCTATTTGTTTTTTACGCTTTCGATTTTGATGAATTTTGATGTAGAGATAGATGGGACCTTGGAGACGGTTATAGGCTCCGTTTTATTTCGGAAAACTCTATTCACGCGGGTGGAGCCGCGAGCAAAAGCTAGTAATATATAATTCTGCGTATATCATATTCAACAAACCGTGCAATATCTTGTTCAATATCGCCCTAATACTTACCATCTTGTTTATTTTGCGTAACTAGTATCATGCATTAATGAGACGTACCACCCCCTATTGTTTTCCTACAATGCAGTCTAAGGGTACAACTGGGAACCAACGTTGTATTGTTAATGCTTCCCGTTTGTACTTTACGAATTACACGCTGTGCGGTGCACTGTATGGTAGGATTATTGATGGGAACGAGCGTGTTTAGTGACAGTTACTGCTAAATGTAAAAGGATTTATGTTTTATCTAAATCTGTAATCTCAATATTATGCACATCCAATGTTTGTGGTAACTGACCTTGAAAACACGCAAACATGTTTGCACAAACATTTGTCAGTTTTTGATTAAAATATGTTTACAATATAAACATACAGGTTAACAGGAAGCGGTAAAAATTACAATGAATTAACTCCGCAACGCACAACATTATAACCGGCGAAATCACTTTGGCTGGCTTTCCGCACCGTGTCTAGAAAACATTGCAGTGTTTTTAATACCATGAGAACTCGAATAGACTTTTCAAATAATATTTTTTAATGTAGTTTAGACTTTAATATACCATACCAGGGACTGAATATTCTTCAAAATCGTTTTGTATGCAAAAAGCTTCTTTATAAACCAATGTCTCAAGTTATCCAAATAATAATCTATGCCCGCAGTCTCATTAAAATATTTCAATTGTTTAAAAAGCTTATGGTTGTAGATAAATATAGACAAGTATAAGCTAACCATCAAAACTCCTGTGATCAAAAAAAAACTATAACTTAAACGGCTGAACAAATTTTCTTCAAACATACAACAGACACATATCGATCAACCAGCTTTCACACAATAAAACACATTCAAATCGGTCCATTCGGGTGCTACGCTGCCACAGACAGACTGGCAAAGGTGTCAAACTTATAATAGCCCTCCTTTTGTCAGGAGTTAAAGTATAGGAAGGTTAAGGCGGATACAGAAACTCAAAAGACGTTTATATCTAATAAGTTAGGCAGACATAAATTGCAAATGACTTGACATTGCAAATGCAAGAAAATTTATAACAACTCATTTCCGCTGCAACTTATGAAACTATGAAACATTTAAAAGTCCATTCGAGTTTCTCAGTTTCGAGTTACAATAGTAACACCAGCATCGGCGTCCGAAAATCACCCGCCCGCCCAGCAGTGCTCGCGAGCTTTCCGCGGGGCGCGCTCGTCTCAAGGTCTCTACCTGTACGTAAACTCGCACGTTAACGTTAGCATGCAACGTATGCGCGGTAATAACTTGCAGACTGTGCGTTTTAACTAAACATTTGTGTTAGAAACTGCACTGAGAAACCGCAGATTGCTTACTAGAATAAAGTTGTTGGTTTAACACTTATTTAGATTTTCTGCTTCGAAAGGTTGGTGAAAAATGTAAGATTGATTTTAATTGCTTGTTGTGTATAGTTAGATTTTCTAATTATATTCTACCTCGCTCACATTAATATTTTATGATACAGGGCGATTATTAATAATTATGTTTTATTTATCGCCTCATTGGTCTAGTTTGAGCGTAAAAGACTGAAAAAATAGTTAGTCCCTGGGTTCAAATCCCAGGTCGGGCAAACGAAATATGTTTTTTGAAAAACCAGACGTCAGTTGTAGGTTTTGAATTTCGAATATACTTCTTGCCAGCCTACATCAATCATTGTTCAGCAATCAGCAATCATCATCATTGTTGGACGATAGATGAAAAATCTTAAGTCGGCTGCACTTTTTTTGAACTCACTTTTATTTACCAAGGGAAGTTTATCATAACTATTGTTTAGGTGTACTGTTAAGACTGCTTCGGTGGCGCAGTTGTAATGCGTACGTGTCACGACTGAGGCTGACGCTGAGGTCTCAGGTTCGATCCCCGGGTCGGATAAAAGTGACATTGGGTTTTTCTATTACGAATCGCTCAGTATCAGTGCCCGGTATGGCAATAGGCCCGCCCCCTATAAAATTATGGGATGGAGATACGCTCGGCGAAATGTGGGTGTACTGGCGTAAATGTGTATTGTTTAGGTATAAAAAATCTTTTAACCAATGAGTAATCACTTATACTGTATTTGTGCCTACTGTTATCATAGTACTCGTAATTAGTTAACGTATTAGTAAATGGAAGTTGTTTTTAAAACAACACTGGACACTTGCGCCGTGTTTTTTTTGTAATTAACTAATTTATTTGTATTGTAACATGTGGTCACTTATGATTTTAATTAAAAGCTAGTTTACTATAATTATGTTACCTCATAATTTATTTTATAATCCGTAACAGCTGCCAAAATTATAATCTTAGTTTAAACGACCCCCGTCTAAATATTTTAATCAGTCGTTAACACACATTAACCATGATTAAGGTTTTGTTAATCCGATAACATTAAAAATAATTTGGTTGTCGGCCATACAAATCGGACAGTAGGGCAGAAATATTTTATCTGAGACAATGCATTTCGACTTGCGACTAATTTCTTATCACTTTTGTTTGTAGGTAACATTGTTCTTTTTAAAATGACCGTTAGAGTTGGTTAGTCATAAGCAATAATGCTTTATTTTTTTATATTGCTGCTCTTTTTGATATTAGGTATATAATGTTATTGTGAGAAAGTTATTGAGAAAAAATAACGATAGGTACGAAGAATCTCAATGCATTTAAAAAAGTTATAGAATTTACCATGTTAATTTCGACACATTAAGTAGATTACAGTGTCAATAAATAATTTGTGATACATATTACATATTTATAACATACGCGCTCACGCCTGCAATCCCCGAAAGGGTAGGCAGAGGTGTAACCAGTACACCCACATTTCACCGAGCGTATCTCCGTCCCACCTTGTGATAGGGGGCGAGCCTATCGCCATAGGGCATAAATTCCAGACTCCGGGCTGATACTGGGCATTTCGTAAAATAAAAATCCAATATCACTTACCCGACCCGGGGATCGAACCCGAGATCTCAGCGTCAGCCTCAGTCGTAACGTGTACGCATTACAACTGCGCTACCGAGGCGGTAATTATAACGCCTTTTTTATTCGCCAGAATGACGATACGAGCAGGTCTTTCGTCTGACGACAAGCGCTTAGTCTGCCCATAAACAATATCGCTCATAATTTTGAACTACAAAGTGTAAGTACTTGCATGGCACTGCACTGCGCTCGGATCCACCTTTGCCAGGAAAACGTATCATTTACCGACTGTAGTACATTTCCCCGTCTAGCCATACAATCAATAATACAAGCTGTAATCGCCCGCGACGGGGATAACGACCGCTGTTCCTTGTACAGGATAGCTTTATAAACGCGTGTCGATGGGGGAATTAACATTTTATATGTGCATCGTATCAGGTTCCTTTTCATACATTTATTGTACATAGATACATAGACTTACGCCTGTTTCCCATGGGGGTAGGGAGATCCAACGGATTTCCACTTGCTACGATCCTTGCATACATCTTTGGCCTCATTTATTCTCATTAAATTTTTCATACATGCACGTCGGTTTAGAATTTGTGTAATCTTTTTAAACAACAAGCTATTAATAGCCGTCGTCACGCGTCATCATTGGTTTTATTTAGTACTAGCTTTTGCTCGCGGCTCTGCTCGCCTATGTTGTACACCAGGTCATGGTCTACCTGCGTGACAAATTTCATCTAAACCGTTGAGCCGTTAAGGCGAGATAGACTAGTGGGTGGTAGAGCGACGCTGTAGTCAGTTTTGTCTATAGCACGAATGAGCTGGCTCGACCGGGTCGTTACCACTGTCTCACAGAAAACCGACGTAAAGTAGCTGCTTGCTGCGTTTCGTACGGTGAGTGAGATATCCGGAGTCCCAAATCCCCTTCTCTTTCCCAATCCCTTTCCTTTAAGGTCGGCAACGTGCTCATCAGGTGATCTACTTGTTCGTTTACCGGCTTATGCTATAAAAAAACAAACATCCAAATTCACAAACTCACAAACATCCAAACTTGCACATTTATAATAGTAGTAGAACTACGTTATTCTATTATAGTTTAATCATCAAATTAATAATATAACTCATATTATACCAACATGAAGCGCTGGTCATTTTGAAACCAAATAACTGAGTATATTAGATTAAATAAATTAATACCAGCATCAAAAGTGCAAAATTACATTAAAGTGCTTACCGCAAAATGTCATTATTATGAAATTAAACTGTAAAGAAAAAGATTATTATTTTCCATGACACAACTTCTAGTGTTACAACCAAAGACTTTAATGAATACTACTAGACAAGCTGCGGGGTACATAGAAATTTTACCACTAAGTTGCGGTCAATTGACCGTAACTCAGTATTACCATGTCGCTTACTCTCAACAAGAACCCCTATCGCGCTCCCTGTCTGTGAGCTGTCAAACTCCCGCGTTATGTGACGCAATTTGTTATGTTTAAATTATAGTAAAATGGTGACAAGTAAATATCTTATATGGTAATATCAAATGCTCATCATTTAATAGTACAGGATACCTCCCACATAGTCCCTGTGTAATACAAAGATAATGTCCACTGATTACGAGAGCTTAGATTTTTACATCTACCCAGTACAACAGTTATTGCATTTAATTATATGATTTTATGTCAGCATGCGTTTTTTAATTTAAAATTAATAACTATTTTTGTACATACGCACTCAATATTTTATATTAATATTTTATACTATTTTTATGTATATGGATAAGGGCATATTGCACAATGTCCGTTTATATTTTATTTGGCAAATAATTCATTAAACATCCAATTATAGAAGTACCTAGTTCCTTTTTAGACATACATATATAAAGTCGTACAGTAAGTAAGGTCGTCAAGTTGCTCTAAATTGTCATTATATCGAAAACGAAGTCACACTTTCATGTCATATACAAAAATGAAGTATAAGAAATAAGCTTTCCATCGATGTATAGAAATGTATGTATTTATATTTATTTGTATGTATTTCACTACTGTTGAGTAGGTCTAAAGCTCCATATATTTAAGCGAAGCGTATAATATAATTACAAAATTGACATACGATGAATGTAAAATCGCCAGCGCCTGGAAATATAGCCGGTGTCTCATTGAAAATAATGCATTAAGTCAAAAGAAATCATTCACTTTGCATATTCCCTGAAATGCATAATAGTCGTATTTCTTTGCTATAATAAATACTAAAGATATCATCAATTTCTTATGCAGGAAGCTACACTCGTCACAACTGCGTCATTTTGATAAAACATAAAGTATTTCGGTATGGAATGTCGTCATTGTCCATTGTGACAATGTGGAAGTATCCTAATATAGGTTCACTGTCACTACGAATGCAATAAACTGTTGAACGCTTAACATGTGGCCACATTGCGACTACTTGGCAATATAAGTATATAGCATTAAGTGACGACGTAGCTAGCTTTGTGGGGAGTGCACAAATTGCTACTAGGAATTAAGGCAAATTGTTAGGCGACTAAAATACGGTCTGGATTTTACTTCCGTGTTTACGAATGTCAAAAGTTCTGATTTTTATTTTCGTGTTTTAAAATATGGAATCGAAACAGTATTCGTATATTACATAGTTGACATTAAAACTATGATATAACTCATCGATACATAACTAAATCAGTTCACAAATATTAATAGATTTAACTTTTGGACTTTAACAAAGGGGACAATGATATGGGCATGGTTTAGCAGTTTAGTTACAATACTCTAATAACTACTAATTTGTATCTCCTTTAAACCAATCTATGTACCAATCACATATAATAACTTTAATGGTTTCCGTTAAAAAAATATATTCTCGTTTACGACTACCTCTTCGGTACGACGAAGGATTAAAACTGCCCTTAAAACAATAAACCAACCCCCAGCCGCAGTCCACGCAGCCCCTTTTTACTATTGTGAGAAAAAGAAAGGTAACGTTAAGTTTTAACTTCCCGCTCCCTCAATAAACCTCGGCCTTATCAACTCGAACGCGTCCAGAATAGTGTCACGACACGAACTGTCAACGCGTCAGTTATCTTTCACGCTTGACGCGGGAGCGGACCTGTTTTAATAATTAATTATTTAATAAATAATATTAACTATTATTATTTACCTCGTCCAAAACACGCAGTTTGATAATGAGTTTTATTTTGTAAGATTTTAAGTGTTTTTTTTTTGTATTGGTGTTTAATAAAATTCGGCACGATGTTGTCGATGCGACCTTTGGAAGAGAGGCTCTTTAACTTCAAGAATCTCAAAGATAAATTCGAGCAGCCCAGGTAATATTTATACTCCATAAATAACACTAAAACTATGACTGTTTTAAATTATACCAGCTCATTATGGCTGCTTTGTGTGATCGGAAATCGATACCGTATTCTGCCAAGCTTCAATGTTCTTAAGAGGTTTTGTTGTGTTTATTTTTATAACTAATTATGAACTTGTTAAAACAATGTAGTATAAAGTTATTAAAATAAATTAATTTAATTTGTAAGGATTTTGGAGCCCATTGAGTAACACTTCCTGATACTGATGAAAACTCTGCACTTTGCAGTGACCCTCTTTAGTAAACCCTGTTGCAGGATCAGCTTGTTCATTTCTAACTAATTGTTAATATAGGTCTATTCGTTTTTACTGTACTGAACTCACTCTTGAATTCAAGATTTGGTGCTGACATTTAGTCACGTAAATTAAATTACAAATCTTTGTATGAAAACCATTTTTTTTCTATGCTCCTATGCTATAAAATCTTATCTTCTCTTTACAGAACAGTTTATTTTGAAAGAAACAGACAAACGTCTGCATTATACAGGAAGATACAAATTTCCGAACAATCTTTTCATCGTGTATGTATTGTTAATGTTTTGTTTGTTTGTTTGCAGAGTGGGCGGCGGGGTTCAACGGAGCGCCACGCATGCCGAAATGCCGCACCGAGGTGGCACCATCGCTGAAAGGTATTAATTTTCTCCCCTACTATAAGAGAAAGGGATTGTTTATAGTATACTTTATTTATGGCGTAGGCCGGCAAATGACTAAGTCGGTTGGTTACCTGATGGTAAGTGATCACTACAGCCCGTGAACGCCGTCAATGCATAAGAATCATGGGCACTTTGGTAAACTTAAAGAAAAGGGATAATTAAGGGATTGAGAAGGAGTGGGGAGATTAAGGAATTTCGGATTTAATACTTGACAATTATGGTGTTTTCAGTTTACATTACGCAGCGTATTTTAACCGACGCAAACAACGAAGAGGTTCTCAATTTGACGCGTATATTTTTATTATGAGTAACCATGCATTAATTTTCACTAAGTGGGCTGATTTTGATGATTCTTTTTTCATTCGAAAGGATACAATTAAATTTCAATTTTAAATTTTAAGAAAAACTTCAGGTCTACGCGACTAATGTGTAATCGGGATGCAAGACTAAACCTTCCTCATTTATAGTATACACCAATATTGGTGTTTTTTTATTACAAATAGTAAAATAAAATCTATTTAAAAATATATAACGTTATTAATAATTAAAAATATAATTTTGATAGACCGATGATAGAGGTAGCTTTTGAGTCAACAACTGCATAAAATGTAGTGTCATAAAATCATAACATAAATAAATATAAATACGCACTCACGCCTGTAATCCCCGAAGGGGTAGGCTTGTGCAACCAGTACACGGACGGACTGTTGCGACTAAAGTCGCAGGTTCGTAACCAGCCTCAAGAGTATACACCTCTAACTTTTCTAAGTTATGTGTGTATTCATTGTTAATTATCGCTTGCTTTAACGGTGACGGTAACATTGTGAGGAAACCTGCGTACTTGAGAAGTTCTTCATAAGAATTTCGAAGGTGTATTTGAAGTCTGCCAACCCGCATTAGACCAGCGTGGTGGACTAAGGCTTAACCCCTCTTATACATACTGGACATACTTAATATTTTACACCAACAGGAAAACTATGAGAATGATATTTCCTGTTCCATTTTGAATTCCACAGCAGATTTTTAATTGTTGGCACGTCATAAGATTATATATTTAATAATAACACCAATAAAATTATTTACGTTCATTTGCGATTAATGAAACAAAGAAAAACATAATTATTTCTGACTGACAACACAATATCTATTCTTATCCACCTGCACTTATCCCACTCGCAATGGGGTCGAATTATGCTGTTAACACATGTTACACAAAGATTTGGCTTGTAGTTTTTAGGAGAATGCCTGACGTCAACCCCTATGGGAAGAAAACACCCAGACCCGAAGCAAATATTTGTGGAGCACGCAAACATTTTGTCTCGGTGCTGGAATCGAACCCTCGTCCTCTCGCTTCACAGTCGGCTACTCGCCCACTGCGCAACGAATGGTCTCATAAGTTGTTGAGTCGCATAGTCCCCGGTAATTGCAGTGGCATCAATGCCCTTCAAACAAAAAAACAACAATGCTTACACGCTGCTAATTGACAGCAGAAATAGACAAAGCGGTGGTACGTATCCAGACAGTCTCTTGCATTCGAGGGACCTACCATCTAGAATAGTATGTAGATATGCGTATCCATCTAGAATAGTATGTATTATCCTGTTGATTTAAGTATGTGAGAAAACAACGATTTAATATTATACGAGCCTAATGAGAGCATAATAGTTTCCTGTTAGAATTCCATTTCGAGACTGAACAATAAAATTGATGATATAAAAACACGAATATACAGGTCTAATTGAGAACCACCTCCGCTTTTTTTCGCCGGTTAAAAAAGCTATAGAAATTATAATCGGATTTAGCTACAAGCTGTTTAGAGGCGGATAAAGCAAATAAGTCAGTAGAAAAATTTACTAAAGCTTTAACGGTATAAAAGTGCTTTAATCTCATATTTTGAGATCATAAAAGTCTATTGAAGAAATAATAATTCATTAAATCCTCGTTGTTTTGCTTTTGTACTGATTTTAATTTAACATTTTTTTAATAAAATCTCGCTTATAAATTAAATCGCTGAATCCTCTTTGCCAATAAAGCTTTACTATGTTACTTTCATTAAAACTTTGTAAAGTAGATAATTATTTTCCGTGAATTTATGACTCAGATGGCTTTGTTAAAAATATTTAAAGGAGTTATTGTTTTTAAACGTATTGTTAGAAAAGTCTGATTCTTTGTATTAGCTAATTTGTATTTTAAACCATTTGTGTTTTGATTAAGAAAGTCTATAATATGACCTATGAATATTCCGAATATAGCTGGCGCCACGACGCGATGTATTTATACCAATTATAATTCCTTTTCAACTTTTTATTTATATTTTTTTTCAATGAAACATCTTCGGTGTATAGTGCGCCGTAGAATGGCGTGGTTCTAAAATCTGAATACTTTATTCTTCCAAAATTTACTCCTAACTAAAAATGTCGCATTTATAAATCTTAGTTATCTTTAAAAACGTCTCGCTGAAACTACCGTAGTGCCATAATTCAAGTAGATAACAGGACTATTGAGCGACAAACTCTTCGTTTTATGTGTTTAAGGGCGACAAAAACGTTGTGTGCCGTCAGACGAGGTGTCGGGATTCGGGACTCGGGCTGTTCTCAGCTACAAAATATTGTTGTGTTGTCAAGCAACTTCTTAAATTTTTTATCTTTTTAAATTATTCCCTTTTACGCGGATACTATTGCTCGGCAGAGGTGAGGAACAAAGAACTCTCGTTTACGAGGCAATGTCATTTAATTTGTCAGTGGGAATTGTGTAATGCGGCTTCGTATACCTGAGTTTTTTTGTTACATCTTCGTCTATGTCCTGCGAGAAACACTCACCGTGTAAATGGGGTTTTACTTTTTCATTAAATCTGGTGATAGATATACGGGTAATATTATTGCGATATTTAAATCGGCGGTTTTATTTCCAATAACTAGTGTTGTTCGACTGGCAAATCAAGCGTTCTAGCGCTGGAGCCCTATATGACGGTTGATGAGGCCCGAGCCAGGTTCACCGCGCGAGTATTTGAAATCGCGTTTTTATTCGCTAATTGCTTTGGTCCTTGGATGCACCATTGCTGTTATTTCATATTTTTGAAGGTTTGCCCTTTACTACTTTAGTCAAGTATTTTACGTGTAGTAGGTACTGCGATTAAAATAAAATTGTGCGTCTCGGCAATCTTCGTCTAATTGGAAACATAATCCTGATCGACAGACGAGATACAAAATTACATTATGTAGGTACTAATTTTTCACTTGGTGGCCAGACATTATCTGCATATTCATACTAATTCATTGAAAACTATGATTGCTGATGCTGGTGGGAGGGTACACTAATACATATTTGTGCCCCATTGAACATACACATGGTGACAAACCTGCCATAGCGGCTCGTTTCTTCGAGTCGCCTTCCAGGGTCAGCCGGTGTGTATCCAGTAACTTCAGGCCATCATAATTCTGTAAAGAGATTCAATGTGTCACGACAGTTGACATTGTATTAAGTCTGCATTGTACCTACCACTAGGTGTAGTGAAGCCACTTCGCTGTGCCAGGATATATTTTATTATCAAGCTACTACTATACATAGTCTATAGTTATTTCTTAGTATTACCCTTCAACTACAGCGTTCTTTTCCCGGTCCTCTCGACAATAATATTACCACTAAAGTACCCCATCGAATAGAGGTTAGGTAAACGAACCATAATAGATAAAGTTTTCCTCGAGTTCACTACTAATCGGTAACGCATTGTCAAATGATATATGCCCGTATTTATAGCCAAGTTCAAGAGCCGTTGTCGTACTGTTATCTTTGTTTACTAACAACATGAGTAATGTACTTACGCTGTGATAAGTATTATGAAAATTATGTAAATATTGTCGTGACCTATTCGTGTGTGGGTTCAGATTAATTGGATGTTTAATTGTTGAGACTAAAGAGCGTAAGAAGTGATTTTTATCATATCAAGTACCTATAGATATTTGAAAGAAAGAAAACATTTATTGGCAGGCATTAGGTTGGTACATATACAATTGACGTGGAAAAATATTTTTATAAGTAGTATGTTTTATTTCAGTTCATCCTTGCACATTTTTCTATGTGTGCGTGAATCATGTAGTTATCATTTGAGTGACAGATGACAGTAAGGCATCAACTATCATCCTATATATTTTAACCAATAATGAGAGTGACGCACACTTGGTCACTGTCTTTTTGTGAAACGTTTTACAGCAAGTTGTGGTCATATTTAACATACATATCTGACAGTGACTGTTTATATCACGGATTTTCACGAGTTTCACGCATTTTTTTTCTTGAATGACGAGACGAGCCGGTCGCTCGCCTGATGGTAAGCGCCACGCCTGCTCATAAACAGAAGCAACGCCACACAGAACTTTAAATAACAAAGCACTGTATGAACTGCGCTCGTCACCCCGAGACATAAGGTGTTAAGTCTCATAATGCCCAGTAATTTCACTGGCTTCAATGCCCTTCAAACCGGAACACAACAGTGCTTACACACTGTTGTTTGGCGGCAGAAATAGACAAAGCGGTGGTACCAACCCAGCCGACCTCTCGCAAACGAGGGACCTACCACCTTGTAAATTGTTATTTTAATTACTTGTTTATTACGATCGATAAGATCGATCACATCCCTATAAAATGCTATAAATTGAGTAAAGGGCGTGAGCGAGAATAAGAATGCTGGAGTGAGACAAAAGCTCAGTTCTTTATCATTTAGTGTTGTCCAAAGTTGCAAGTCAAATATCGACATGTCGATATTTTAATACAAATATCGTATACTATGCGTTTCTTAAATTTTTCCACACCTTTCCGTAACACATTGTATACATATAGCTTGCATCATGAATAGGTTCCATATTTTAGGATCCTAACTATTAATTTTACTATAAGCCTACCTCGCCACGAAAATTTAATTTTTTAAATAATTACGTTTATTTAATTTTTTACAAATGTTGACTTTAATTAAATGAATTAATTAATTTATTTCTAGGCTCAAGGCTCTACAAGCGGCGGGTGCTAATGACTGGCGCGCTCGCGTCTGTCGCCTCAGCCCCGAACGAGAAGACTCTAAGGCAATCGAACGTGCCAAGAACAGGATCAATGTAAGTATTTATTTCATTACTAGCTTTTTGTCGTGGCTCCGCCCGCGTGTACTTTTCCGGAATAAGAAGTCAATGTTCTAATCCTGATCATAATTTATCTGTGTGCCAAATTTTATCGAAAACCATTCAGCCGTTAAGGCGTGATTGACTAACAAACATTCATATTCACAAATTCACAAACATCGAAACTTTCGCATTTATGATAGTAAAATAATAAAAGATACAACAGTCACACACAAAGTCCTGACTCCACATAGGTTGACCTGTGTCGTGGATAACAGGAACTACGAGGGGCTTACGATCCCACAAACACCCAGACCTGAAATAAATATTTGTGGATTACACAGATACTTATCTCAGTGCGGGAATCGAACCTGCGGCGTCTTTTCACAGCCGGCTACTCGCCCGCTACATCACGGAGGCTATAAATATAATTTTTTCGTTCTAATATTTGGTGGGAACATGTCAACACAAATTACAAATTATAACGCCATCATTGTCACGTTTCTGGCTTTTCATGCATAAAACATTGATTTAAGTTACATTTTTTGGATAGAATCGTGACGGTAATTTGAAGAGGGCCATCTGTCGCCATACATTACCATAGTCATTATGCGTTCATCGTCATTTTTATACGCACTCACGCCTGTAATCCCCAAAAGGGTAGGCACAGGTGTAACCAGTACACCCACATTTCGCCGAGCGTATCTCCGTCCCATGATGTGATAGGGGGTGAGCCTATCGCCATACCGGGCACAAATTCCAGACTCCGGGCTGATACTGAGCCTTTCGTAATAGAAAAACCCAATACCACTCTACCCGACCCGGGGATCGAACCCGAGACCTCAGCGTCGTCCTCAATCGTAACGCGTACGCATTACAACTGCGCCACCGAGGCAGTTCATTTGTCGTCATTTTTAATACCTTTTAAAACGCGTTCATTTCTCGCTCGCGTATGAAACTTTTGTGTCCATACTTTCTGATGAGAGCACTCGTTCCCCCTACGACCTTGCTTTTGAAGTTACATAATAAACATGCTATTGTATGTATATAGGTATGCTCTGACGTCTTCGGTTTTACTTTTTTAATTGCTAATAAACTAGGGCTTTGAAATCTCTTTTAATAGCAGAAGTCTAGCATAAATTGGGTCATCTGGTGGAAGTGGTTACCGCCGCTCAAGAACCACAGCTCTCACACCCACAATACCAGAAGAAATATGGGTGCGGTGCCGACCTTATATGAGAGAAATCTCGATTTTTTTGGAAATTCGCACTCCATACGAATCTCAGTAGCAACGCTGCAATTTCACGGCAGTTGTCTGTGAGACTGAGGCACCATCCTAGTCGAGGATTCATGTTATAGACGAGACTTTCTATAATGTGACTCCACTGCTTATAGAATATATCTTGCCTGTATATATGAGTCAGTTGATATCATTTTTCTGAGTGGTAGAGCCACGCTGTAGACTGTTTTGTCTACAGCATGAATGGGCCGGCTCGTCCGGATTGTTACCACTGTCTCACAGAAAACCGGCGTATTATTTTGGTATTGGAGCCGTACATGAGCGGTGGAGATCGCTTACCATCAGATGACCCACTTGCTCGTTTGCCGGCCTATGCTATAAAAAAACATTTAGAACTGGCTGAAAACGAGTCGGAAACTATTAATAGACACCATACCTACTGATGCATTACGATATTATAAATCTAATTCATTAAGATCCTCTTTTCTGTCGTGGATGTCGTGGACAAAAACAACAAGACCAGCAGCTGTCGTTTCAACAAATATTTGCCTCAAACGGGATCAGTCTTTTCTTTATTTATTTGTTTAGGTCTGACAGCACATTTGTTACAGTGTGAGCAAGCAGACACAGAATAACCTAACCCTTATAAACCCCGAAATCAATTATACAAAGATTTAGAATTTTGAAATAGCGGAGTAGATTTTCTTTGAATCAAACTAATCAATCAATCATCTCGATTAAACTAATTTTCAAAAAGGCATTTGTGTAATAAGTCCTTCCGGTTTGACGCTATGATGCCACAGATATACACGAACGGATGGACAGACACACAAACAGACCGACCGACGGACAAGCACACAAAGATTACACTTATAACACACCTCTTTTTGTGAACAATTCCTACTAGTTATTGCTCGCACCATTGTAAGGGCCTGTTGACATGTATAAAAAAGGTTTATGTAGCATTCTGTGCAAAACCACTGATGATTGATTGATTGTGGACTCCTTTTTCCCGCACTTAGCCCGTAAAATGCCGGGTCATTGTACGTGATACCACTGATCGATAGTACAAAACGTTTGTAATTTCTGAATAGGTTGAACAGATTTTGTTTAAATATAGTCAAGAACTAGCAGCCTTTAAATGAATAAGTGCAACTGTCTAGAAGCTACAATGCGATAGACAGACACACCTTTTTGTGTTGTGAGTTAAAAAATAATTCATGTGGTCTTTGTCTGGAAAAGTCTACAAAAGGTCATGTCTAGATTGGTTTCTGATGACTCGGGTATTTTTCATTTACTTTCATCATTTCATTTTCATTTATTATGCTTACATTCTTAGAAAAATACAATCTATATTCACGAAGGTTGGAATACCATTAATCTTAAAAACGAGGTCCTTCCTTGGACACATACGGCGATCCGCATGACCCAATCAATAGGTCACGCAGTTTGATTGATCTGTTGTCAAAGGAATTATACCTATGCGCACGGTAAAGGACATTATGTTGAATGTGATTTGCTATTAATTGTACACAACGGCGCAGTTTATTTATATTCAGTACCATGCGGTATTATATAGAAGAATATGTTTTAAATAATAGAGACGTGAGATAAATAATAACTATATTTTTTACTAACTTTTGCTCGAGGCTTCGCCTATGAGGATGACTTGTTCCGGGGTAATAAGTCCTATGCCCTAATTCAGACCATGTGCTAAATTTCTTAATCTCTAGCGGTTGAGGCTGATAACAAACATTAAATTTAACAAACTCACGATATCGCTTTAACGTCTAATGTCTAGCCATAAACAATACAAATAATAATAGCAACACAACACCACTCAGACCGTAGATATACAATGAGTTTCATGGCACTGCTCTGCCTGCGCTCGTCATCCCGAGAGAGATGTTAAAATGTCAAACGGAAACCGAACCGAACCCGTGGCAGGAATAGACAAGCCTGTGTGAATTATCGATTAAGTTGATAAAGGCCTGCCTTGCGTTATTCCCACTTGGTAGGTATTTGTGGCAAATTTAATTTTATAACCAATATATTGCTGTCTTTATACCCGATCTCTAAATTACGCTTGGTCTTTGACAAATTTATTTCCTATACATCTTCCATTTTGCTTGGTGTTTAAAAAAAATATTTATTTCCATAATTTTTAAAACGTAATTATATTTACTATATAGAAAACATAGCTTATTTCTTAGCAAAAGTTGCGAACAATAGCTTCGACCTAATTTTATTATTGATTGCTATTGCCAAGGTTAAAGTCACGGTACCGAACAGAGATATCTCGCAACACGCCTTTTGACTTGTAGACACGCAAGTTTGCAGTTTGCGCAATATATATAACAACAAAAATCAGGTGCAAAAAGTTGTTGAGCATCTGTATGATATGGTTATTCATAGTATGTATAGTTCACATGAGAACTAATTGTATTCTTCAAACTAATAACGAGTTATTATGGACAACTATGAACAACAGTTAACTATGAACAAGTCATTACCTTGTCATAACCACAGTCTTAGCGTAGTCTTAGAGCTTGTGATGGTTGATCTGCCTGGCATCATCCCGGCCTAGTGCCAGGATTCGTCTTCCTACTTAGACGTTTCTACTTTGTTTGGTCTTGAGCTTCCTCTATCAGTGTACGTAATAAAAAATCACAAGGAATTGGGAATGGGTGGTATTTAGGCCTCCGGGTATCTCACTCACCATACGAAACGCAGCAGCAAGCCGCTACTATACGTCATCTAGTCTAAGAACGTGAATATAATTATGTACTTATTCAAAGAATTACTTTGATCACGAAATACTCGCATGACCTCTGTGGAAATATTATAATGATCCTTACAAGCTTGTGTCGTAATAACCGGATGAAGTTTTGATTGATGATTTTTAAATCAATAATATCATTGCATAAATAATAGACAGATAGATAGATAGATAACTCTTTATTGTATTACAAATAAATTATGATACACTAGCCTTTGCTCGCGGCTCCGCCCGCGTGAATGGCCTTTTCCGGGATAAAAAGTAGCCTATGTCACCCGGGGATAGTGTAGCTTCCCAACAGAGAATTTTTGAAATCGGTTCAGTAGTTTCGGAGCATATCCAATGCAAACAATCAAACAAACAATCAAATCTTTCCTCTTAATAATATTAGTATAGATTATGATACAAAAGGCGGTCTTATCGCTAAAACCGATCTCTACCAGACAACTTGGATACAAAATTAAAGATTTAAAATATCAAAATGTTGAGAGTAATCAAATTAATTAAGCGATGGTTCGCTTTCTTTCGTGGTTGTTAAAAAATATTATAATAATGCATATTTTTGTTTTGTCAGTTGTAAATGAAATTAAAAATTACGTAAAAGTATAATGAAATGGTCAGTTTTATAGTTGATGTTTATATTCAAATACCAATGACTTGAGCATTTTTTACGGTCTGTCCAATTAATGAATCAATAATCAATTATTGGTGAAGATGGCTAAAGCACCATTCAATATAAAAAGCATTCGACACGCCCACAGACTAACATTTGAACATGCTTTATAATCGCGTTATGTCTTTAATTTTCTTATTATTCGATTTTTATCCTGGCACACCAAAGTGACTACACTGGACCTGGAAGCCAATTCTCGTATTTAATCGACACTGCGAATGAATTTTAACCGAACTGAGATTAGATTTTGATTTGACCAAAAAATGGTATTCTGCTCCTCTTTAAGTTTAGTCCGGTGACAATATAATCTCATCTCGATGACATTGCAATCTCAATTCAGTCACAATTTTGACGTTTATGTAAGTATGTTTATGTACGTTTTGGCTTCAGCCAACTTTTATTTTACTTTCGATCTCATTGCGATCTATGTTCACATTTGACGTTGATTATTGGTTTAAGAGAATACCATTTGCACCTTTCTTGACACAGAGACTAGATCCGAATGATATTTTGAACATTTTAAATTACGAGAAATGGCCTCCTGATGTTAAGTACAGTGCAGGCCAAATATAATTTAATCGTCGTAAATTGTAATAGTTAAAATATAACAGGATATAAAACAAAGGTTCTAATCGTTCCCTATGATGATAGAATAACTATCACAACAATAAACATTGTCACTTCCTCTTCTGATGATAACATAGGGTTAGTGACGAATTATCATACCATAGTCTAAAAATCATTTAGTCTATTAACGAAGGCGTCTAGATGGGATAATAGTGCGGAGCAAGGTGAAACTCTGATACCCGGATGGATTGCTGCCGAATCGCTTTGTAGCATGAATTCTTCTCTTTATTTCTGCCTGGCGTTATCCCGGCATTAACGCCAGGGTCCGCCTTCTCCTACCATAGATTTGGTATTATGTGGGGCGAACCGCCGTCTGACTCTCACATCCCGCAACGGGAAACAAGTTTCGCTATTGCCTCGTCCGTTAATCATCTGAGTGTAGGTACCACTTGCAGGTGAGGTTGGTTTTGGGCCTAAGATGTCGGTGGCTCACTTACAGTCTACTATCCAACCTACCAATATTATAAATGTGATAAATTTGACGACGACACGCTTTAACGACTGAACGGATTTGGATGAAGTTTGGCAAACAGGTAAATCATGGCCTGGATTAGGACATAAGCTACGTTTCAAGACATTCACTTGGGTGAAGCCGCAAGCAACTGCTAGAGCTTGTAAGTATTAAGTTTCGACTTGTGTAACAGTGCCGCCGAAGTCATTGACCTATACCTAAGTATTGACAGTTCCCCACAGTCCTCAGGTTTAGTGGATGTTCATGAGTGCTGGAGTTCACCATCAGGTGGCCCACTTTCCGGAATCTGCTATAAAAAAGAGTATTATTTTGCCAATAGCGGCACCAATTTGAATCTTTACATCGCAAATGGAAAAATAGTCGGCCAATTTCTCTTCTTACTTCAAACACTAGTGGATTACCGCAAAATATTTTCACTTATCATCCTAAACCAAGGGCTTGCACCGAATTTTATCACGTATTAGAGGCCTGCCATAAATAGGTACGTTAACCTTAATCACTCCCTCTGTTTAACTCGGCGTCCGTCATTCGGTATTGGCGCTCTAATTGAACACCGACTGATTTATGCTCTAAGAAGATCAACTCCTAATAGCGCCGTAAATGGCATTAAAAGCTTGTCAAATCGGTTCTGACACCTTTCACGGCCTATTTTGTGAACTTGATTAATGAGGGGGATTATACGATGTTAGTGGAGTATATAAAAACATTTCAGACTAAGGAAGCAATGAGCGTACAGCCAAATAATGTTTTTAGTAACTAATACTTAATATTTATGATCAAGGGTTTTGTAGCCTATTAAAAAACTAGCGCCATCTATACGTTATTTTCTTTATTAATTTTAGAACTGAGTTTTGGTATGGTACTAAAAGTTAAGAGCACATATATTTATCGTGTGTTTCCTTTTTAGACTGCCTCGGTGGCGCAGTTGTAATGCATACGCGTTACGATTAAGCTAACGCCGAGATCTCGGGTTCGAGCCCCGGATCGGGTAAAGTGGTATTGGGTTTTCTATTACGAAATGCTCAGTATCAGCCCGGAGTCTGGAATTTGTGCCCGGTATGGCGATAGGCTCGCCCCCTATCACATCGTGGGACGGAGATACGCTCGGCGAAATGTGGGTGTACTAGTTACACATCTGCCTACCCCTTCGGGGATTACAAGCGTGAGTGCGTATGTATGTTTCCTTTAGTCATCCGTAACAATAACACAAACGTTAATAGTTAAGTACATTGTTTTTAATGGCTAATGGAGTATGAGGCTTAAGGGATTTAATGTGAACTTTTAAAGGGTGCCGGGATCGCACTGTCATCCTAAATAAGGGATTAAGGTTATCCGAAAGTTCAGCCTATTTTTACACAAATGTCACGGTCTATCTATATTTGGAATACCCTTTGATACTCGTAGTTGACTTTGACCTTTTATCTGTTTTGTCTTAGTTACGACTTGTGGCAACAATCGGATATAAATCAATATCTACGACCATAATAAATGTTAAGCACATAGACAAGCTACACACGTTATATGTATCAACAATAAAAGGTTAAGTAGAGCCATGCTATAGTTTTGAATCTCGCATGGTGATATACCCGGAAGACGAAATTCCTAAATACTTTTTCCTTGAATCTTGGATGTTCGTAGTCGGTGGAGATCACTTACCATCAGGTGACCCTTCTGCTCGTGTCATGTGCCAACATCGCTATGAAAAAAAATACGAAAATATATTGTTTGAACGGCAGTCTGGTTTATATTAATGTACTTACAAATTGTAACTGTGTATAACTCAAACAACTCTAAAATGTTCGGTTTTATTTTTACACTATACAAAACATTTTGATGACAAGATCCTGTTGCCATATATTTGATCTGTATTTGCCAGAGTGAAAATTGGATTTACTCTCGCCTGGCAAACGAGCTTTTATTAGATTTCGTTTTAGCGCCATCTATGGGCAACAGCGGAAACAAATGTGCGCTTGTGGCGCTTCTGGCGGTGAAAAATCTAACTAAATTTGCGCGCGTAATCTAATGTTTGTACGTGATTGTTTATGCTTTCAATCTAAGATTATTCTCGGCATATCTGTTTGCAATTTATGTTAGTATAGACAAGATAATTTTGCATACGTACAGCATTTGCATCGTGTGCAATAGCAATGTAGAATTTATATGATTTACTATATCTAGGTAATAGTTTTGTCCTATTTTCAAATGTCGCATATGTTACGAAGTTCCATAAAAAAACCAGCTTCTCCGCTTGCGTGTTAAAATTTATTTATTACGTTTAGAAATAGTCCGGTGGCCCAGATTCCCCTGTCTTTCCCAATCCATATCCTTGAAGGGCGGGAATGCATCCATCTGATATTGTGAATGTTCATGGACGGTGGACATAACTTACCATATACTTACGTTGACTATCTTGCTATCTAACTGTGTACTATGTATGTAGAGAATATTTATTTTATGTTACTCTCGATTGTAATCTGTTTTGTTGTCCAAATAAAGTATAAAAAAATAAATAAATAAATCTATATCAAAATACGAATCAAATGTAATTAATACGCTGTCGTTTCCAATTCCATTCATTTAATCTAATCGACACTGACAAGCGAGAATACCTTAAACAGTCGTTCTAATTCCTTTTTTGCCATCATAATAATTATCGATTATTCAAAACACGAGTTGATTTACATACATTTTCCTGTCACATATCAATTAAAACGTACCTCAAACATCGGACCTCCTTACATACATTCTAGGCCGCATTTGACTGCACTATAAAGAATGATATCGTGTGTCGAACACCTTATACGGTGTGGTGCTGCTTGGTTGATCTGTCGCCATATTGGTTAGTGAGGTCGTGTTTGGATGTCGGGCGAACTGATTACCCAGAGACAGTGTTGAACGACCTTTATGTGTAGGGATCGTACTGGCCGCTTTGTTTTTCCTCATCGAGGAATTCTTGTATATGAGCGCAGCATAAACGATAATTGTATCGATTGAAATAGATCGATAAATTTATTGTTCCATTGGCATTAAAGTATCGCCGCGTCTGTCTTATTGGGTGCTTCTGAGTTCGATTAATTACCAGATAGGAATTCTTTCTAGTAAGTTTCTCGTTTAATTTTATTCCGAGATACGATTTTAAGAAGCAATAAATATCCTTATATCATACTAGCCTTTGCTCGCGGCTCCGCCCGCGTGAACGGCCTTCTCCGGGATAAAAAGTAGCCTATGTTACTCAGTGATAATGTAGTTTTCTAACGGCAAAAGAATTTTTGAAATCGGCCCATAGTTTTTAAGTTTATTCGTTACACACAAAAATACAAATACTACCTTATATTATTATTGTAGATAACGGAAAATCCTTGTATGATTGGAGAACCTTTAGCATCTCTATATATTGAATCATCGGTAGTGCCGACTTCATGTTTAAGTTCAAGTATAAAAGTAAAACAAAACTTACAGTTGGTGGCGCATCTTTTTCCAATGGCGCGCGTTCCCATGATAAATGCAAAACGAACGCAATAATGGTTGCGCAGCGGTCCTATACGTAACATATCCCATCTTGGAAACCAGTTCTGGTGTACTCGTGACGCAACGGAGTCGCCGAGGGATCGATCCTCGATGTGATTTGACTATTAGACATGTCGAATGATCCCTTTGTTTTCCAACTCCTCGATAAATGACTATGGATATACACGTTAACTTCAGTGTAGACGTAGTAGAAAACCACAAAATTAACTATCACTGGTGACAATCGCTATTTATCACCTTTATTAACATTCGTACATACGGATAGCCAAGAGGTACTCTACTATCACAACTATTGTTTTGAGTTCTGCAGTCACCTCTTACGACCCTTTAATATTCATAACTAGCTTTTGCTCTCGGCTCCGCCCGCGTGAATGGCCTTTTCCGGGATAAAATGTAGCCTATGTCCTAATCCAGATCATGGTTTACCTACGTGCCAAATTTCACCCAAAATCGTTTAGCTGTTAAGGCGTGACAAACATCCAAATTCACAAACTAAAAGTCATCCAAACTTTCATATTTATAATAGTAGTAGGAAGTAGAATAGGACTAGTCGGATTAGGCGTAATAATAAGTAGTTAACCTAATTTGTGAAGGATTATTGTCTCTATGGTCGAAATTTTACTGCACAGTTTAACTATGAAGACTACATAAACATTTCTTAATTTTATATTAATTCATTTCAGTAACTCAAACCTTTTACTTTACCTAGATTACTAGCAAATGCGATACTTTTAGTACAAAACGCAGAAATTGCTTCGATATTGTTTTTATTACTTACGAGTATTTCTGATGACGTATTTCGCTACATTTGCCCTTCACCATTGCGAATCAATGTTAAATAAATATCAATTGTATCGTCATAAAAACATTACTTGTTTTTGCAAAATCTACCAACATAAACTTAATAATATCAAAATAAATAAAGCGCAACATGTGTTATCTAAGTTAGTTATAATTCATTCCAACAAAATGCTGTTACCGAGAATCACCGATAAATCATTCCGGATAGCAAACGCCTTAAAAATTAGTTAAAAAGTAATGATTCGATAATCAAATATAATTTATGTCGAAAGAGAGATTATGTCGACTATTCACTAATAGATAATTTCGCTATCGAAGCACATGCTAAGTGCATCTGGTATCAACCTGCTGTGTAATGCGAAAGCTTTATAAAATATACACTATATGGAATACTTTGCGTTTGCATTATAAACCGGACTATCTACCCTTTAATTATAATAAACATTAACTATGTACCATGGAAAATAAATATATGTTTACATGTTAAATTGTCTCCGTGGCGCAGCGGGCGAGTAGTCGGCTGCGAAGCGAGACGCCGTGGGTTCGATTCCCACACCGAGACAAATGTTTGTGTGAACCACAAATATTGGTCTCGGGTCTGGGTGTTGTGGGACCGCAAGTTCCTCGTAGTTCCTGATACCCACGACACAGGTTTACCTAGTGTGGGGTCAGGACTATGTGTGTGACTGTTGGGTGTATTATTATTATTATTATAAGTAAACTTTGAGTGTCATTAGGTATCTTAAATTGAAGATAATCATTTATTGTACGTAATAAGTTTAACATTAAAAATATTATACAGACTTATTAATGTATAACTAATTTAAAACATTTTTAAATTGATTATACTTCCAGTATAATCAATTTGAGTAGCTTATGTAAATTATATAGTGTTTAAAAAAAACACATTGCAATTTTACGTTGGAGTAATAGGATTTACTCTACTCTACTTTTATTAATAAACGAGCGCAAATTTAAAATTATGCTCTGTCGTAAAAAAACTTTTGATAATTGATATCTAGATTTTACGAAAAGTATTATAATTACTATGTTTATTCTAATATTATGTTCGTAATATGTTAGCCAACTTCTGTGTATGTAATATAAAACTATTTTAAATATGTAATACTAAGACATTCCTACGACTAACGCATTGGGTCATCACTCTCCTAATTGCCATTACGACATCAGCAAGTCGAGGTCTGTACCTCTTAGAGTTACTTAAGATGCTGTCAAAATATACTCTGGCTTTACCGATAAAGTTAAAATCACACACACACACAGAGGAAAGTTCCATTGCTCATGACATGTACTCGTGACATGAGTCACCGTACGAAACGCAGCAGCAAGCTGCTACTTTACGCCGGTTTTCTGTGAGACAGTGGTAACGACCCGGACGAGCCGGCCCATTCATGCTGTAGACAAAATTGTCTACAGCGTGGCTCTACCACTCGTAAGACTCGACATTTCGTGTTGCTGCAAGAATTCTTGCGCTGCTTCTCCTTCACAATCATATCACCTTCTGAAGTGTAGTAAATAATACATAGGTAACTATTTCAGTCATTTTTTCCCTTCTTCTTCCAACTGCCCTTAACACATTCGCAGTGGAATTTCGCAACATGATTTTAACAATTGTTACAGCAAGATTTGGCTTGTAGTTTTTACTACCGGCTGCCTGCCTAACGTCAACCCCTCTGACGAACGTCATAACGAAACATCGTGACGTGTTGACATCAAATATTTTCTCCATTATACTACCGTAAAAGTTTTAAACCAACTTTAAAACGAAAAACCACATTCAAATCATACCTTATTTTGGGTGCTACAGTTCCATAGACAAAGGGTCAAACTTATAACACATCTCTTTTTTGTCGAGTGTTTATATGCATGACCGCACCTAATATGCGAGCTTCGCGTGACTCACGCATACCTGTTGCTTTATTCTTTATGCATTCTTGGTTTATGCCATAAACTGCAATAATTACGGGCAGTATGACCAAGGTACTAAAATAAGATCTTTTCTATAGTTTATTATCTTGTATTCACTCTCGAAGTCCAAGTTTTAATGATGTTTTTCATAAATATGTGTATATTATATGTATAAATATTCTCAAGGTTGGTCAAGAATATAGTTTTTTTTTTTTTACTCCCTGGATAGGCAGACGAGAAAACGGGCCACCTTATGGTAAGTAGTCACCGCCGCCCATAGACTTCTGCAATGCCAGGGCACAGCAAAGCCGCTGCCTACCGTAAAGCAATCAAATAAGTAATATCATAGTACAACAGAATGATTTCGCTTCATTTAATAGTCTGGAAACACTAACTATGTATGTTAAAATTTTCAGAAGCTAAGCCAATTGAAAAATATAATGACACAGATATGAATATTTACTTCAGAAACAGCACTTTGGCAGTCATGAATCATTCGTGCCCTATTTATCTAATAATTTTAAACTATGACATTAGTATGGCGGTGCCAGAAAACGAATCTGTTATCGGTGGCCCAGATAAAGGTCGCCGTTTGGTAATAAGCTAATTATAGCTTTTGGCCACTGCCGAGTTAAAATAAACAGAAACTCTCTGTACGGATTGTACCCCACACAGTTGTATACAAAACCCTGTCTTTTCTGGATGGTTATAATACTTATTAAATATAAGATTATACTGTCCGACTGGGCATCCTAGTCTTATCTCTCTCATCGGATTGAGAAGGATAAGGCTTTAATCCAAATACATTATAATAATAATAAATTAGACACTTGCTAAGTGATTTACAATAACGCCAATGAACTCTAAATGACCGAGTAATTTGCAAATGTGTGAAAACCACCATCCATTTGTAGCTTTGTTTTAAAATACAGCGTCGCGTTGGTATGTTCACACGAAATTCAATTCCCGCATCACATTACCGTAAACTTATCACCAAATCTCCATATAAGCAACGCGTATGCATCATTTCATTACATTAGTAATTGACGCATACATTTTTCAAAGTAATATTAATATCATAATTTATACGTCATGCAGCAACGTCTTCTAAAAATTCATTGTTCGTATTTCGTACAGAACAATTATTAATTTTACATTTTTTTGCAGTTGAATATACTTGTATAACGAAAACCTCGAAAACGCATACTCCGTAACAATTTCCGGGAAACGCGAGCCGATTGTAAAACAAACAAAAAAATAATCTTAATTTTTGCTAACCGAAGGTGTTATTTGTGTCGAAAATGTTGGAAGTGCAGTCGACAATGACCCAGCTGGTAAGCGAGACAAACTGGCACCGTCCGCGTCAGTTGTTTTGACGGCCTGGCCGATGGTGCTCGCGTCGGCCCATACGCGCTTACGATTTTTTTATTATGTGAAAATAGTATTTTCACTAAATCGCGACCATATCCAACACGCTACCATTATATTTGTGAACAAACATTAATTGAAGGGATTTAAAACTTCACTTTGGTGTCTGTGTGTTGACGAATCTTACTGTACGACGAAATTCACTTTGCAGTGTTCTGTTTTCAACGTATAATTTGTTTACCTGTGCATAAATTGATTTCATGTAATATCTCGATGTACACAAGTGTTTTAATTTTATTATAATTCTCAATTAACATTTATGTAATTGAATAGAATTTTGTTTGTTTTGTGCTTGTGCGAATCATTAAATTCTTGAGTGAATTTGTTGATTGGGAAACGCTTCTCTTTATTATCGTATATTATCGCAACCTTATCGTTGCTATCTGCGTCAATGACCTTGCGATCTGTAACAGGTTACCGGATTGCTATTTCAGGAATGTAGTACATCGCAGTCCTTACTTTCTAAGAAGACGATCCATCGATTACGTCCTGTACTATCACGTTTGATTATTTAACTTTCACTTAAGACTAATCATCGTCTATGTTTATTAGTAGGCTATTTATTCTTTGTCTAAGTGTTACGTCTGCTACTAAAAGGATCCTTGATGTTAATTTGTATTCATGCAGTGTTAGGAATTTCGAATGAATACAAATAGGTTTATTTTTATGTCGAGTGATGATAGCATAATTGTGATGGACTCGTCCTTTATTGCCCTCATCGTTCTCTCGATTGAAGTCTATTACTCTCAGATATCGAACCGCCTTGGTTTCTTCGTTATCATTCACTGAAAAGTTAATTTCTTCCTGTCTGCAAGTGATCAAATAATAAAAATCTGGATAATTTAACGTCGCGTTGTCGGTGTTCTTGATTTAAATGTTTTAACGTCCATAAGTTTTTGCTTCGACCCAAATTTGGTAGGGACAAGTTTACTTATTAGGCTCATATTGCCGCCTCGTTTTAGTCTATTACGCGTTGGAATTCCGTCAGTGTCAAGGAAAATTATTTTATGGGTTTTCCTGATACTAAACAATATAATATAATTATTTTTTCATAATATGACGACAAATACATTGGGTATATGACATTGGTAATAATTGTTTAGTAATAACAAAGTCATGCTGTCTATAAGTGATTTTCTGTAGTTCGCTAACAAGTCAATAATTTAATGTGCCAGTATCATAAATTAAGAAAAATAGTTTTGTTTCTTCGAAGGTCGTTACGAATCCGTCTTCGGGTATGACATGTTTTCACAAGACAAGGTTGTGTATGTTGAGGATGAGCTTACTGTTCTTGGCGCGCCTATTATCGACGCTTCATTACACGAGATGTGTCATATATGTGCTTGTACGCCGCTACTGTCAATGTTTACACACATTCTAGGACCTGCGCATGACTCACACGTGTTCGCTACCAGATCATAGCAGCGCTCGATCAAATGACCCGTCAGTCGATATCTGTGTGCCGTGGCATACACTTTGTTTATGAACGATTGTTGTTATTTTTGCCATTATGATTTTTAAGTGCTATTTCGGCATCAATTAACCGAGTGTCTCATCTTTTATTAATTATTCAGTAGGTGTTAATAGGAGACATAAACAATGTGTGAATATTAATAACAAAATAAAACTTTATTTCTCAATTGGCACCTCATTACAAATGGATCGGAAAACCTTCAAGGATTATTAACGCCAGTAATAGTGATATCGTATCGGATGTAAACATTTCTAGTCAGTATTGTGATCGAACAATTTTGCAAGATGTTAGTGCAATCGATTATCGGAATTGGAGTGTTTTTATATTTAATTTGGAAGCTTTTGCTATCAAAAGGCCAAGAGCAAATTAAATTAATTCAGTGTGAAGAAAATGAAAAAGAAATTAAACCACAAGAGAAAGAAATAGAGGAAACAAATCATGCAGTAGATGAATTTTTAAGTCCTAAAATACAGGTGCCTATAAATGATCAAAGGCATATAAAAAATGAAGAGATTGAGATCACAGAAACAATACAACCTTCTTTATTAACAGAAAACATAAACGAATATTCAGTTATCGACGGTTCGAGAATATCTGGTCGTTCTGATGTAGTTAAAAATAAAGAAGTTATTACTCCCAGTAGTTTACTAAAACAACATAAAGAAAAAGTTGTTGATCACACTGCCAGACGTGAGAGTCCGCCAAAAGAAAAATTAGCGGAATTCTTAGAGAAAACTATTTTAAGCGGTGACAAAATACAATGTATCATCGAAAATTTGTCTTTAGATAAAACTGAATTTCTGACAAACGATGAATCAAAACTTCTCAATTATGAAGTTGAGCCTATACGAAAAGTAGAACCAGTAGAAAACGAGAAAAAAGTTAACGAATTAAATAAAACTAATTTAATTCTCACTGAACAACAATTAAATGATACCTTTATAATTATCGATGATAAAAATATAGATCAGCCAATAATTAAGGAAACGGAGGAGCCAGTAATTAAGAACACTGAGGGAAGTCCCTTATATAAACGTCTTCAGAAACAATCGGGAATTCCGGCGGGAATCAACTTTGGTTCACTTATTGGAGAACTGAAGAGTAAAACTAGAAACGCTAGTAACGGCGGATTGAAACCGGTTTTTAAAAAGTTTGACACTGAATTGGATACCGTCGATAACGTACAGGTTAGGCCAAAGCTTTAGCAATATGAATCAGTAAACAACCAGTTATCTTTGATAATTGAATTCATAAATAAAGTTTATCTATTTCCTAATTTTACATATGAAGGATGCGAGTGTTATTAATGTTTCCTACAACATTGCAATGCGTTATTCCGGTAGTAAGCTACCTGATAAAATTATGAAATGTGGCTATTCGATTGGTAAAGTAATTTATGACATACATATGTGGTTACGAAACATAGCGTGACAAACAAGCAAATGTAAAATGTACATCAAACATTATACCCGTAACAATAGATTTTTTCTATCTATATAAGGAAGAACACCATAATTATAATCTTTCACGCGTACTCTATCATATCTTATGACATCAACATTGATAACTGAGAAAAATTTTATGTTTCGAGCAAATAACGCCGTTCACTGTCACAACTGCAAATTTTAATGAAAGTTTTTGTTGAATCTTTTAATTGCTACTTTTACTTGTTTAAATTAATGTTCCTTTTTTTGTTGCAGGAAAATTTGAATTCAGTGGTGGATGATAAGAAAAAGGCCCTCATTGATGAAAACGAGTTGGGGTCAAACATACTAGCTGACAGGCGGAACAAATTAGAAACTGCAGCACAAGTAAGTAGCGTTGCGACAAAACAATCGGCTAGACCGAAAAAAATATATATTTCATGTCCTTGGCATCATTCTCCTACAGTACGACGACATAAATTATGCGCTTGGGCAATGTTCGGTTTTTACGAATTAGTTCGAATATTCAAAGAATGACCAGCCGTCCGGCTCCGGTCAGTCACCCCAGAGGAAAATAATTACATAACCTAATGTTGTAGGAAGTTTGTATCAGGTCATCATTATTACAAATGTCTATATTTTCGAAGTACTTATGTGGAGATTGCCGAAGCTTAAATTTCAGTTGTTGTACTGTAATTGTTTTTAAACCTAAATTAGATCTTACCAGTGCCTGTCGCTCTCATATGTAACAGAGTGCCGAATGCGGCATCGATGAGTGGATCAGTTGTGAAAGGAAAACAGTTAATCATTAGTTCAATCGTGGCTACAAAAGAAAATCGACCCTTTGCTGCATAAATACAAACATGGTGGCCTCAATTATAAATTTATGCTTTTCCTTATTTTTAGTGGTTTATCTGAACAACGTAAAGGTTAATCACGATAAAATAAATAAACTTTTACTTACGATCAACTATATATAATATCAGCGTTGTATATTATATTGCTGCACTGGGGGCAGGCCTCCTCTACTAATGTTAGGCCTTTTGCCAAGCTGGCCAAATGCGAGTTGGTAGGCTTCACCATCCTTAGGATTTCTTAAGGGGAACATCGGGTATACAGGTTTCTTCGTTATTATTTATTTCAGCGATAGTAATTAAGCAAGAATACACACGTAACTTCGAAAAGTCAGAGGTGGATTCCCTCGGGGCTGAGTCGAACCTACGACCTTCATCTCGGCAGTCCACTAGACGGTATCGCTGATTTAAACTATAGCTGATATAACTTGTTCGAAAACTGCAATTTACTTCCGAGCTTTAACAGAGTGAATGACATGACTGTAATGTGCAGTGACATCGACAGGGTTGCCATTACATTTTACACAATTACACATACAACAATAGTCCTTGGAATTATACAGATTTTTTTAAGGGATAAATGTGTTAATAAAAACGAAATGCATATCATTATGATACTAGACTAAACGAGTGGTTCGTGGCGCCTTTTGAACGAACAGACAAGGGGAACCGACTAATAGCACCCCTCTTTTTCGTTCGGATTAAAAGAGAGAAGACTATTTATAATCAGTGAATAGAGTTGATGCGTGAACTAGACTTCGAACATAAATGTATACGCAATAGAAAGTAATACAAAAAAGAAACCGTTTTACGAAAACAGAATCACTATTGGTTAAAAAATGAGACCACATTTAATATATTTAATATTGATTAGAACGCGAGTGAAACAAAATTAAGGAGTAGTGGGAGTTGGGACCATTTCACTATCACCCGCGCACGCATACGCAGCGTTATGACCATCGTATTGGTTTCATCATCATCATCATCAGCCATAAGACGTCCACTGCTGAACATAGGCCTCCCCTAATGCCTTCCAAGCCGACCTGTTGGAAGCGGCCTGCATCCATCGGCTTCCTGCATCGTATTGGTTTGTGGCGTGTATATTTTTATTGACATTCGACAGTCGTGTCCTATACCAGATTTAAATAGCCTTTAACTTAAACACTTGTTATGAATTATGGGCAATATAAGCTATTGATTAAAATCATTAAAATAATACATACATCAAACCTATTTATTATATTAATTTATCCAATTACTAAAACAAACAGCCCTGAACATCGATGCAGGCGTATATTAATATCAGCACATCACTCAAAGCGCATGCGAGCTTCAACGTTTCATTGATAATGTCAGAGTTCATCAGACCTTGCGCGCGAGTTGTTTAAACAATTCCATGTTGCGTAAACATTCGTTAGAGTTAAATGGTCAATACATATTGTAAGGAATTCGAGCCTTTGTTCGACCTTTGGCTGCCTTTTTAAAGTTTGTTTTATATTGCGGCTTTAAACAAAAAATATAATTGTGCTAAAAGATATATCCTTTCCACGCTTTGTGCGTAAAATCAAGGATATAGATTTTTTAAGAAAATTAAATGTCGACTTGTCGTCGTGTTAAAGCAAGTGTTTTTTTTTTTGGTAATGGCATCCGTGCTGAAAAAAATATTACACGTGTCTTTTAATTATTCCGTGGCGCAATAGGCGAGTAGTCGGCTGCGAATTGAGAGGCTGTGGGTTCGATTCCCGCACCGAGACAAACGTTTGTGAACAAATATTTGTTTCGGGTTTGGGTGTTGTGGGATTGCAAGTCCCTTGTAGTAACCCACGATACAGGTTAACCTAGTGTGCGGTCAGGACTATGAGTGTGACTATTGGGTGTATATATTATTATTAGAAAAGTAATAAAAATATTTTTTTTATGTTTGATTGTGTTCAAATTCTTTTTTACAACTGAATGATCGACGAGTGGTTCGCTCGACGGTGGTAAGCGTCACATTTGCTCACAGTAGCACCACTTTTTTTTTTATTATGACTTACTGTATGGCACTGCACTACGCTCATCATAAGATGTTAAGTTTGATAATGACCAGTAATTTCACTGGTTATGGAGGATGAACAGACAGAAACATGTAATTATATACTGTGTAGATGTGAATTTGTGACTAATTGAAAACTTTGACCACAATGATTCATTGCGGCGCGGTTCTGATTGCATTATGTAGAATTCGTGTTTTATAAAATTCTATAGCCCATGTGACGCATTGTGAACTGCGGTTAAAATGTACACTCAAATTCTAAGACGTCAAGAGATATCATTTAAAACGCTGAAACTTAAAAAAATATATTTTTAATTTCTTAAACCCAAACATAAAATCAGACACGCATTAAAGAAACAGCTCCTTAAAATACGCAGAACGGTACAAATATTTGAGAACTCCTGTCTACACAAGATATTCTATGACACTTTCTTTTGTTATAATAATTTGATAAATAGGTATTAATCTACACGTAATGACCTAAGTTCCAATAAACACATAATAACGTAATATATACTCACGCCTGTATCACCTTAAGGGTAGATGTGCAACTAGTGCATCCACAGGTCGCCAAGATTGCGAATATGTCTACATTCCTACGTGGCCATCCTTTCGCCATATCGGGCACAAATTCCAAATCCGAGCAACGCATGTGTGATATTTCGAATCGAAACCTAAAACACAAATTGTGATTGGCTGACCTGGGTTTGAACCCAGAACCTCACCGTTGCTCACCAATTTATCAGCCTATGTACGCTGCCACTAAACCAATAAGGAGAAACCACAGGTGATGGACAATGATATATGTTATATTGATCTGTATGGAAACTGAATATGGCAATTTTTACTACGTATAGTATACGTTGTAAGCAGCGATAGCTCAGCGAGAAGTGGCACGGTTTGTCGAGAAGAAATTCATAGGTTCGAAACCCAAGAGCATATACCCCTGACTTTTCTAAGTAACGTGTGTATTAATTGTTAATTATTGCTTGCTTTAACGGTGAAGAAAACATCGTGAGGTAACCTGAGAAGTTCTGCTTAAAAGTTTCGAAGGTATGTGAAGTCTGCATTAGGCCAGTGTGGTGGACTTAGGCTTAATCTCACTAATTTAGTAGAGGACCCGTGGCCAGCAGTAGGACGTGTATAATACTATTACTACTTATACTAGGGGTATTATTATTTATACTGACGTTATCATCACGGTGCGCATAGATTAAACACTACGCATTGCGCTGAATGTTACACATATTCGGCATGCGAATGGAGTTCATAAACTAAGTCGATATATTTTTATTCGTGGTCCGTGGGAGTAAAATATTAACTAATAAATAAATAATCGACAATTTGCTATGATAACAAGAATTGTCCTTCTATATCTGTCTTTATTTTTTCCAGGGATGGCGCAAACGCGTTCCACAAAACGACGCGACGCTGTTCACCGTTGCAGGGCGTCTAGAGCGCGACAAAGTCAACACGAACGTCGCGACGCCGCCCCTGACGCCTCCCAACATCCCGTCGCCGATGGCCGTCGCATCGCCTGGGATACCACCACCGAACAAATTCAGGTAATAAACAACCGAGTACTTTATTGACCTGCTGATTTGTCTTGCAATTTAGGGTAGATGACTTGATTTTTGTATTATTTAAATCTAAAAAGTTACCGAAAACCTATTAGAGACAAAAATGTATAATTCCGTCCAAAGACAAATAAGGTAGAAGCCATTCCAATCTGGTAGAAGGGAAATAATTGTCGATTGACAGACGACGCAAACTTTGACGACACTGTGAAAAAGGCTATTACGGTGCACGCGTGCAAGCGAGATAGTGTGATATCCCCACTACACACCCTCTTTTCCTCATACCAATATTTAAAGTCATAATTGCGGGCTAATTTCTGAACCACTTTTGATTATGTTTAAATAAAACGGTTTCTGTTGCATTTAAAATAATGTATAAAATTCAACATAGGAAACTACCCTATTGCTATTGAATGGGCGGACTAAAGGGAGACTTTGAGATGTGCGACCGACACAAGCGCTGGCGACACACGGTTGCACAAACTAATTTCACACTTTGCAGTCGCCCGTCTCCGTCTCGCGTTCTAAATAGTCTACTTTATAGTTTGGTGAGCGGGATAATGTGGCGTCTATCAGGTTTAAATGTCGATGCCATAAATCATGCCAGCCATGCTGTATATGCCAGTATATAATATTATCCTTAAAACAGACATTTATTATTATACCAAACAAACAATATATCAATTAATCCGATATATTATCCCGTTGTGATTTTCCAGAATGTAAAACAAATAAAATGCCATATTTACTTTCCTTGGGTATTGTGGCGAGTAATGAAAGTTATTTTTGATATTTTGGCATGCGCAGGTTGATTGTTTTGTTCAAATTCCAACCCACACGAATACGCTCGTCTGTTCGTGACGAATTTTGGCGCGGTCGTAATTTTATCCATTAATACATATATACTTAAGCTTTTAAATAGGTATTATTTCGGATTTAGGTAATGTTACTTTGTTATTTAGTCTACAGCCTCCGTGGCGTAATAGGGGAGTAGCCGGCTGTGAAACGAGAGGCCGCGGGTTCGATCCCCGCATTGGGAACAAATATTTGTGTGGTCCACAAAATCTTTTGGGACTCTAAGTCCCTCGTAGTTCCTGATACCCATGATATAGGTTCACCTTGTTTTATAAGTGGGAAGAGCCACGCTGTCGACACTTGTCTACAGTATGTATGGGCCGGCTCGTCCGAGTCATTACCACTGTCT
This sequence comes from Mimas tiliae, assembly GCA_905332985.1. Taxonomy (NCBI): domain Eukaryota; kingdom Metazoa; phylum Arthropoda; class Insecta; order Lepidoptera; family Sphingidae; genus Mimas; species Mimas tiliae. The sequence continues at coordinate 5,251,636 of HG995249.1, forward strand.
CGCAGAAAACCGGCGTAAAGTAGCAGCTTGTTGCTGCGTTTCGTACGGTGAGTGAGATATCCGGAGGCCCAAACCCTCTCCCCTTCCCAATCCCTTAATTATCCCTTTCCTTTAAGGTCGACTACGCACCCATGATTCTTTTGGTATTATGGGTGTACATGGGCGATGGCGATCACTTACCATCAGGTGACCCACTTACACGTTTGCCGGTCTATGCCATAAAAAAACGTTGACTATTTCAATAGACAATCTTGTCTACAGTTTAAATGGGTTGGCTCAACCGGCTAATTATCAATATCTTACAAAAAACCAACGTGAAGTGGCAGGTTTCTGTTCCATTTCGAACGTAGTGGGATTTCCGCAGGCCCAAATCCTTCCTCCATCCTCAATCCCTATTCCTTTCGTTGAAGGTCCCTTCAACATACTCATGATTCTTTTAGTATCGTGGGCGTTGACGGGCGGTGGAGGTCATTAACCATCAGGTGACCCAATTGCTCGTTTGTTGGCGTCTGCTCTAAAATATGTAAATAAATTTAGTGTAATTGCCTAGTGTATTTTGACGATGCTATAATGTTATCTATTAACTAATGTATACTTAGGTGATATGATTTCTATCAGTAAGTAAGTACATAAGTTTCTTCATAAGCGTACTGACTTGTCATAAGCGCTATTTTAACTGCCCACATTATTAATAAAACTATTTAATTTCATATTTTTTGCCGTAGGTCCCGCAAGCAGCCATCATCGCCGACGAAGAACGGTTTCCCATCGGGCCCTCTGCGTTCGGCGTCGTGCGCTGTGGTCAGCGCGGCCGCCGTCGAGTCCAAGCCGAGGGAGCCAGCTCGTCCTGAACGAGACTCCTTCAAACGCAGTCACTCCGTCAGCGAGAGCATCAGCAGACTTGACGAGAGTACGTATTTTGTATAATTCTCCCCAAATACGGTTCCTGGCTAGCCCGTTGCCCACTCCGGATCATTGGCTTGCAAACATTTTAACAGACTTCAAAAAAAGAGGGGTCCTCAAATCGGCGCATTTTTCCGATATCGATTCATACCTTTCTTTAAATTTCTAATCAGCCTGTGTCTACCTACTGCTGGGTATAGGCCTCCTCCAATTCACGCTAATTCTTCCAGTCTTATGCGAGACGCATTCAGTGTATACCGACGTAACTCACTATATCATCAGTCCATCGGGCTGGTAGTGTGCCGCGACGTTTTCGATCTCCTCTTGATTATCATTCTGTAACTGCCTTGGTCCACCTGTTATGGTATTTTCTAGCCAAGTGCTCTGCCCATCTCCACTTCAAGCTGGCGATTCGCGTACCCACGTCATCGAGCTTCGTACTACATCGAATGACGATGTTCATTGGACGGCCACGACGACATATGTGAAAACACAAATGTTAATTTCTTTCAAGTATTGGAACTAAGGCCTAACCTCTCTCATTCAGTAGAGGAGACTCGTGCCCATCTGTGGGACGTGTATAATACAAGCTATTATTATAAGTATATTTATGATTAGTATAGACATTGATGTCGATGATTATCTCATATATGATAATAGATTATAACAGAAATTATGACTGCTTCGGTGGCGCAGTTGTAATGCGTGTGGTGTTGCTTCTGTTTATGAGCAGGCGTGACACTTACCATAAGGTGAGCGACCTGCTCGTTTTGTCACTCAAACGAATTAAAATATGCTGTTTTTTGTGAGATAATAGTACCGCCGCGGTCACGCTGTCATATTCATGCTGTAGAGGTTCCCAAACTTTTTTTCTCATAGACCACTTTCAAAATTTAGCTGGTTTCGGTGTACCCCCTGCAGCTACATTTCTACCATATTCCCAAAACTCGACAAAAAATGTGAAGATTAGATCTAACTATGGACTCCAAACGAGTCTCCCGTGGACCCCTGGGGGTCTACGTGGACCGCTTTGAGAACTAATGCTGTAGACAATAGTGTCAACAGCATGGCTCTGCTTACAAGCGTAAAGTAACTTTCCTATATCTCCTTAGAAGAAGAATCTCCCGGTGCGGAGAAGTCCGGTTGTCCGGTGCGAGTGCCGCGCGCCGACGACGAGACCTTCCAAGCGTTCTTCGCGCCTCTTCAGCAGCAAGAGAGAACTGAAGGCGTGGAGGTCGATCTGGACGCCATCGACAGTGGCTCAAGGCAATTGTAAGTCTTATTTATATAACATTAGAGTATATATTCCTATGGCTAGACATCTTCAGCAGCAAGAGAGAACTGAAGGCGTGGAGGTCGATCTGGACGCCATCGACAGTGGCTCAAGGCAATTGTAAGTCTTATTAATATAACATTAGAGTATATATTCCTATGGCTAGACATCTTCAGCAGCAAGAGAGAACTGAAGGCGTGGAGGTCGATCTGGACGCCATCGACAGTGGCTCAAGGCAATTGTAAGTCTTATTAATATAACATTAGAGTATATATTCCTATGGCTAGACATCTTCAGCAGCAAGAGAGAACTGGAGGCGTGGAGGTCGATCTGCACGCCATCGACAGTGGCTCAAGGCAATTGTAAGTCTTATTCAGATAACAGATAAAAGACAGAGACGACGCTCTATGAAGCCGAACCTAGGTGATTATCGACTTCTTGAGCTCGATATGCATTATTCACCGCCGGTAACGGTATACCATTTTATGGATTCAATATACAACGTGTTACAGAATGGTGTTGTCATATTTAAGGGTCGTTACACTGACCTGACAGTGAATGGCTATGTACAGGATACTTATCAAAATCTACACAACCTAAAATTTCATGCTAATTTTAATCACTTGTTTATTACGGTCGGTAAGGTCGACCAAATACCTATAAATTAAGTGAAGTGCGTGAACGAGATTAAAAATGCTGGAGAGAGTCAATGTTCAATCATGTAGAATTGTCGTAAAGTTGGAAGTCGAATATCAAGCATGTCACTTAACCGACAAAAAAATGCTTTATTCACATCCTTGCAATGTAATCGGATTTAGTACTACAGGGGGTTAAATACTTATATCCTACCTACACTATATGTTGCTAAAATTTGACCACAACTTTCAGTAACACGGTGTATATATTTTGATTTGATAAATAAATAAATAAATACACCCAACAGTCACACACATAGTCCTGACCCCACACTAGGTAAACCTGTATCGTGGGTATCAAGAACTACGAGGGACTTGCGGTCCCACAACACCCAGACCAGAGACAAATATTTGTGTATCAGACAAACATTTGTCTAGGTGCGGGAATCGAACCCACGACCTCACGCTTCGCAACCGGCTACTCGCCCGTTGCGCCACGGAGGCTGTCAATGTATTGTTGTTTGCAGACTAGCGAGCGAGTGGACCCGTCGCGCTCGCCGTGAGCGTCGTCACGTCGCGTCACGGAACCCGCTGAAGGCGCTCGCCGCCAGGGACGACATACGCGAGGAGTACGTGCCGCCGCCCTCTACACACATACGGGAACACTTGATCAAGGAGAAAGGTATAGTACACATAGTCTAGAGATAAACAGAGCACCTTATGTCTCGGGGTGACGAGCGCAGTCCAGTGTCATGCAGTGCTTTATTTAAAGTTCTGTGTGGCGTTGCTTCTGTTTCTGTTTATGAGCAGGCGTGGCGCTTACCATCAGGCGAGCGACCTGCTCGTCTCGTCATTCAATCTAATAAAAAAAATAAAAAAAAAACCACAAGGTGGTAGGTCCCTCGTATGCGAGAGGCCGGCTGGGTTGGTACCACCGCGCCGTCTATTTCTGCCGCTAAGCAACAGTGTTTAAGCACTGTTGTGTTCCGGTGTGAAGGACATTGAAGCCAGTGTAATTACTGGGCATTATGAGACTTAACACCTTATGTCTCGGGGTGACGAGCGCAGTCCAATGTCATGCAGTGCTTTGTTATTTAAAGTTCTGTGTGGCGTTGCTTCTGTTTATGAACAGGCGTGGTGCTTACCATCAGGCGAGCGACATGCTCGCCTCGGCATTCAAGCTAATAAAAAAAAAAACTACAAGAAATCCCTGATGTAGTAGAGCCAAGCTATAGACAGTTTTGTCTGAAGCATGAATGGGCCGGCTCGTCCGGGTCGTTACCACTGTCTCACAGAAAACTGGCGTAAAGTAGCAGCTTCCTGCTGCGTTTCGTACGGTGAGTGAGATATCCGGAGGCCCAAATCTCCCTCCCCTTTCCAATACCTTAATCCCTTTCCTATATAGTCGGCACCGCGCCCATGATTCTACTAGTATTATGGGCGTACATGGGCGGTGGAGATCACTTAAATCAGGTGGCCCACTAGCTCGTTTGCCGGCCTATACAATAAAAAAACTGACAGTCTAGAGAGAGAACATAAGTGGGCCATCAATATCTTAGGCACAAAGCTAACCTCACCTGCTAACCAACTTAACCACACCTCAACTTTGTATGAAACAGTTTTATGGAAAACGACAGTGAAATTGAGCACGAATATTGTTTATTATTAAATAATGGTTTCATTATTTAATACGTGTTTTACATTTTTGTAAAGTTCCACTTGGGAAAGAGGAAGGAGGGAGTTAGGGTTGAATTGGCCCTTTTAGGGTCGTGAAGATAGAAATATAAACAGCTTAATAAAAATAGTTAAATAAAAAAACAGTAGCGCAATATTATCCTTACACAGGTAGCTTAGAAAATAAACGTATAAAAAAAAAACATCTGAAAAGTGATGAACAGCTGACTCATGTGTCGTACTGACGTAGACGGGCGCGCACGCGTTGCGTTTGATGCACGTAGACGCCTCAACTTGCTATCCCGCTCTGGCTCCGATGTAGGCGAGTTATTTCATTACGTTTGAATATCGATTCTGATATCACAGTTAAAACGCCCAACAGGATTATTGTTACATATCGTCGCTTAGCTAACAACACCGCGCAAGTTAAGTTGGCTTAGTTTTCAGAAGAGACATAAAACTGAATATTTTTTTATGAAAATGTGTGATGTAACCAATGAACACGATGAGAGAACTATTTGAATATCGTGTTTTGTATGGTTAATTTAAATTTTTGTGTATATTTATTAGATAGGTACGCGGCAAAAATAATTAATCCAATGACAATATCATATGACCAATTTTCGAGTGACGCGGTGTTGTTAGCTAAGCGACGATATTGTATATTAATGTGAAAGGTTGGATGTTTGTAGATCAATCATATCTTAACATCTGTACGTACGGATTTGGATAAAATTGGCATACAAGTAGACTGAGACATGAATTAAAAAATAGGCTACATTTATTCCAGAAAAAGATATTTACGCGGGCGGGGTCGCGGGTAACAGCTAGTAATAATATAAAAACCTTTGTACACAGTGACAGCGAACGTGGGTCTAGCCGCTGAAGCACTAGCAGCACTAGCGAGCAAGGAGGACTTCTCACACGTGGCACTGCGCAGTGCAGCCGCGCCCGTGACGTCACACGGCACTAAACCACTCATGCTACTGCACGTCAAGGGCAGGAGGAGGGTGCAGGTGGGGCTCGGAAAAAATATAGATAGATAGATAGAATATTAATTATAGCACACTAAATAAAGTGGGTAGCTTATAAACAAGGATCATACAGTAAGGGTGATACAATGGGCGGTCTTATCGCAAACAGCGATTTCTTCCAGACAACCTTAATTATATCATCCCCCTCTATTATATTATGGACAATTCTCCATTGTATGCCGGTTTCGGTCACCTCATTGATCTAGTGACAGCGTACTATGGCTGAGAAACGTGAGGCGCTGGCTTCAATTCCCAGGTCGGGCAATCACAATTTGTGTTTGAGTTTTCATTTCGAAATATCACACAATAGTTTACCGGGATCGGAATTTGCGCCCGGTACGGCGATAAGCACGCACCTTATCACATCATGGGATGAAAATAAGCTCGGTGAAATGTGGGTGCAGTAGTTGCTCCTCTGCTTATCCTTTTGGGAATGGAAGCGTGAGCTTATGACTAATGCCGGTTTCGTCATGATGTTGTCCTTGACCGTTAAAGCATTAAACAACGAATACATTTACACGTAACTTCGAAAAATTAGTGGTGTACGCCCTGTGGGCTGGTTTTGAACATGCGACTTCGTGACATCAGTCTCAACTGGTGGTGATACGGCAACCCCCTCTCCTGGCTACACCTCGCTTCTTAATTTTTCCATATTAAATGAAATATGAAATATTTTTTATTATTATTTTACAGACAAGACTCGTGGAACCGGTTCACTCGAACGTAAACCGAGGCGATTGTTTCATTCTCATCACTCCAGACCAACTATACCTCTACATTGGACTCTACGCCAATGTCATTGAAAGGTAAAGCAATTATTTACATATTTTCAGCTTAATCAAGTATGCGTGGTGGGACTATGTGCTTCTTGACGTTCAGACGTCAGTTATCTGTCAATTTTCATTTAAATTACTTGCTGCACCTAATAAATGTCCCTAACAGCGAACTGTTCTGAACATTACACGGATATCTATAAACCTTATATTATACTTTATTTTTGCTTTATTCTAGTTGAATAAAGAACCTTGTTTAGTGAAAACTAGGTATCGCTACCACCTTTGCCTCGAGAGGAAGCGGGATGCCGATAACTCGCGTATGAAAAAGAAACTATAAAAATAATCACATTGATTTTTTATACCTTAATTATTTTATTGTTTGTCAACCGTATTGATTACCTCTGCAAAGCTATTTAATAAGCTAGAGCCAGATAGCAAGTTGCGGCGTCTACGTGCACTAAACGCTGCTTCATCAATACGTCACATCAGTTCATCACTTTTTTGATGTTTTTTTAAAACATGTTCATTTTTCTAAGCGACCTATGTAAGGATAATATCTCGCTTTTGATTGTTACTATTTTTATTTAACTATTTTTATTAAGCTGTCTATCTTGACGAGCTAGAAAGGTCTTTTTTACATATTGAATAACCACCCGCACGACCACTGGGCCGAGCCCCTAATACGAAATACTCCCTACACCAGTAGTACCAACTTAAACATAGCCCACTTCAGCGTATTGCGGAAGGGAATTAGATAGAGAACCTACTTTAAAATTATTTTTATATCTTTTGCAGAAATCGCAGCACAGACATTGCTCTACATATATACAACACAAAAGATCTAGGATGCAAAACCGCTCCCGGCCTAATAAAGATCGACGAACAAGTCAAGAATTATAGCAACAAACATTGGAACCAATTTTGGTCACTCCTTGGTGTTACAGAGGGAGTTGAGAATTACAAACCAATTGAAACAGGTCATGCGGACGAAGATGAAATATTCGAGAATTGTATAGTCCAAACAAATATGTGCTACGAAGTCCTCGACGACGAGTTGGTGCCAATCAAAGAATATTGGGGCCAAGTGCCAAAGATAGCCATGCTCAACCAATCGAAAGTGATAGTTTTCGACTTCGGTTCCGAGATGTACATTTGGTACGGTAAGAATGTGCCGCTTGAAAGTCGACGACGCGCGGCGCAGTTGGCCCAAGAGATGTTCGATGAGGGTTATAACTACGAGGAATGCCATATCAATCCGTTGAACGCCGCGATGTACCAAGGCGCACGGGAAGAAGCCGACGCACCGACCAAAGTGTCCAAAACCCGACCTGAATGGGCGATTTTATCCAAAGTGACGCAACACATGGAGTCCATTTTGTTTAAGGAGAAATTCCTCGACTGGCCCGATTACACCAGAGTTATAAAGGTGAAGACACAAGAAAACAAAACCAATTCCATCGAAATTAAACCTTGTGATGCTGAAGAGATGTGGTCCAACGAATATCAGGAGCCCGATCTTGTTCTGGAAGGTTCTCATCTCGGCCGAGGCACGCATTACTACGATAAAGAAAACATGCGACATTACGATATAAACACCAAATCCGTATGCAAATGGGTGATCAGAGAATATGACTACCAGAAAGTCGATAGCGAGTCTGAAGTCGGAGAATTTTTCTCCGGCGACAGCTATATTATTCGATGGGAGTATCAGATAACGGTCTCTGGCCGGGAATTGAATGGAAAACCTTCGAAACACAACGTGACTGGTCGAGATCGATGCGCCTACTTCTGCTGGCAGGGTAAAGACGCGTCATCGAACGAGAAAGGCGCTGCCGCTTTGCTAACAGTCGAGTTAGACAAAGAAAAGGGTCCTCAAGTTCGCGTCGCTCAAGGCAACGAACCTCCCGTCTTCCTAAACTTATTCCAAGGCAATTTAGTCATCCATCAAGGGAAGCGAGATATCGACAAAAGTCGATACAGATTGTTCGTCACACGCGGAAACGTTTCCAACGAAGCGTATTTAGTACAAGTACCTTGTTCTGTACGCCAACTCCGAAGCCGCGGGTCGATGCTTCTAGTCGATACAGAGAAAGGATGCATATACATCTGGCACGGTTCACGAAGTCTCAAGCACACGAAGCAAGTCGCCATCGAACTGGCGAACAAAATGGTCGCACGAAAAACGAACTATTTATTCAGTGGCGAATGGAAGATCACCGAAGTGAGAGAGGGTGAAGAGCCAAAGGAGGTTCTGGAAGCTTTGGGCGTGGCGAACAAACAGTCGTACAACTCTGTGATGAGTGGAGGGGCGGAGTCTGGCGGTGACGTCACTCCTCGTTTGTTCCACTTCACGGACCTGAGCGGTCAGTTCGAAGCCAGCGAGGTGTTGTCGCCGTTACGGCACGAACATCTGGTGACACCCTTCCCTTTTGAACAAAAGGAGTTGTATTCGGCTTCGCAACCTGGTAAGAGAACTTCTATTTTATATGCCCCTGGGCCTCTATGCTTTAAAACGCTACGAAGTTCGAAAATGTAGACCTAAAGTAACATAGAATATCCATCACAATTATAATATTTCTAATATAAAATACTATGATTAAAATGAAGCCGTCGATAAATGCATGTATAAAGAGGGGAATATTTGTATGAATTTGTTTAATTGCTTTTCATCACGTCATTATGCTGGCCTATGCTATCATTTTCGGACGGGCGTAAGCTTAATACAGATAAAATGAAAAGAATTTATTCTTATTGTATTTTCAGCTTTATTCTTGTTGGACGACGGCAAAAACGTGTGGCTGTGGCAAGGATGGTGGCCTCGAGGTGAAGATGGAGAGTTTGAGTCCGCGGAGATTAACACAGGTCAGTTATACCTATACCAAAACGATACTTTACTAATTAATAAAATATTATATAACAGGGCCACAGAACACACGATGCATTTAGTATCTGCGATCGGCGGTTTAGTTGTTTTTCGGAAGCTCGATGCCTCGTTTGATCGCTCCAATTTGCACACACAAAAACGCCAGTCGCAGCGTTCAAGTCGATTTTTGGAAGTGACGATCAACGGGGGCGGCTTAACAGAAGTGGTATTTTATTTTAAAGAAAATTAATTAAATCTCGAATTTTAACAATTTCACGACTGCACTAATAATGCGATGACTCGCTGCAATAGTCAAAATGTGCCGAGTAACTAAAACTATTGCGAGACGCCGGCCGCTCTCCAATCGATATTTTATTGTAGTTTTCTCAATAAAGATATTGACTTATGTTTGATCAAATGTGTAATGTAATAAAAATGTACAACAAGGTTATTGTTCCATATTTTATATACGTCCCACTGTTGGATATAGTCCTCCTCTTTTAAACTAGAGGGGTTAGGACTAGGAGTTTAGTCCACCACGCTGGCCTAATGCGGGTTGGCAGACTTCACATACCTTCGAAATTCTTATGAAGAATTTCCTTCACCATAAAAGCAAGCGATAATTAACAATGAATACACACGTAACTTAGAAAAGGCAGAGGTGCATTTCTTTTGGGCTGGTTTCTAATCTGTGACTTTCGTCTCTGTAGTCCGGACCACTCCCCACTGAACTATCGCTAATTATTAAAAAGAAATGTTACTTTACAGGCGTTGGCGCATTCGCGGCGCGATGGCAAGCACTACGCGCGGCGGCTCTACGATCTGCAATAGAGTACGTGCGAGTCTCCAACGACCATCGCGACCAACGCGACCAACACGACCAGAGCGACCAAACCGACCAGAGCAACCAGAGCGAGCAACACGACCAGCACGACGTGCGCGTGGTCATGGCCGGACTCGAACCTCGCGCCTTCACCGACCTGTTCGACACCTGGACCGACCACGACCAAGCCGCCGAGGCCAATATAGCCGTGAGTCTACCTTTATTGCACTATACGAGTACAATACTACGATTTAATTATGCGCTTCGGCAATCTTCATTTTTAAGACTTGGTGCGAACATGCAATAATTAATGTCAATTCTACTGTTATCAGTTATATTAAAAATAAATTCTGTAGGTCCCGAATGGCATTTAAATTCAAATAAGCATAATAATATGTATTTCAATAGCTTACATTGCCCATAACTCATAATGGAATATTATTAGCTCCCTCAAAAATATTTCACTTAAAGACTATTTAAATGTGCGAGAGGGATAGCGAGATGGTCCCACTACTCCTTCATTTTGTTTCACACGCGTTCTAATCGATATTTGAAATATTAATTCATTTTTGAACTGATTTTAATTCTCAGACAATTTCTATTAAAGTCCATATCATATACGCAATTTTATTACAAAATAAGAAATTCATTTGACGTATTTTATTTAATATATTGTTTCTGAACAAATCGCCACATTGTATCTGCTCTCTATTGAATCATCGTCGTTTGCCCTTCACATTTCCCAATATCAACGAAGATTGCCGAAAGCCGTAATATAAATCGTACTACTGTAAGTTTCGCTTCGATTCGCTTACCCTGTGCAAAATAAAATGATCGGTGAGGGAAATTGGTTCTGGATGTACATTTTTGGTAGGATGTGTTTTGTAAATAAAATTAAAATAGCACACTATAAAGCTCTATGTGTATAGAAATATCGTTTTTATTTTGGTACTGTTCTTGCAACCATAATTGCCTATTGGCAAGGTTTTTACAAAATTTGGTGACTAGAATAAAACAATGTGTATAATGGCTTTATTTATATAATAACTGTAAAAAGTTACGATTTAACGTTGTGGAGCAAGTGATTAATGAGGTTATTCATTATTTATAATGTCCGGGCTGTGGGGACTTTGAATAAGTCAAATCGAGTTATGAAATGAATAATAATTATTATTCATTCGTCATTATTAATCACAGTATTTGATTATTATGAATGTTGTTATGTGATTCTTGTGTTAAATGAAAAAATCTACACATGTACATTCATTCTGTAGATACAATAGGTGAAGTAAGTTTTTTTTTTATTCTGCATAGTAGGAAAATTGTAAAACCAGGTCAATTTGATATTTTCAATAGTTATTGTCATGTTGATCTCATACTGGACCCTTGCTAACTACCCGGGAATTATAAATAATGACCTATTTATCACTTTATTCATAACTTGATGATACGTTGGAAGTGTAGAACATATTCGAGGATAGAGTTTGTACGATTGAATGTACACAGTCCAAATATAATGACGACCGTCAAGAGACAATTTGTCCCTCAATGGTCAGTAGATTTATGCCGGCCTCACGTTACTGGATATATACTGGGTGAGCCCGGAACGCGGCTCGCCTGAACGAGTCACTACGGCGGGTTTATCACCGTATGTAAGGGTAAATGTTTGCGAGAACGAAGACAGATGGTAGTGCTGGTCATTACAGACACAATACCACAACATTTTTCGAAATAAGTCTACATATTTTTACAATAATCTTTTATTGAAATAAAAAATATTAAAGTCGTATTTTTTTAATAACGTAAAGTAAGGCTAATAAAAAAAATCAGCTGATGCTTGGAGTCATCTCACGCGGCGCGATATATATGTATGCCTACTGAGTATTGGTGCGTGGGTTATTGACCCCGTGTTTAGCAATTAGTACGTTTAAATTGCGGACAAGGCAAAATGGCAAGTCAACGGCTAAGAAATAGAGTTTTCCGTTTATGTAAAGTAGTGTTTTACTACCGTTTTTCGTTTCGAAATCTGTCCCCTTACATTCTGTGAATGTAAACATTCAGTGTATATATAATAAGGTAGCGTAGTTTCGGTATTCGGTATTCGGTATTCGGTAATCGGTATGCACGGTATGGGTGTCGGCGTCGGTTACAGACGGGGCACAAGGCGGGCGCCACAGTGTCGGGCGCGGGCGAGCTGTCCCGCGCGAGCGGCGCCGCCGCGCTCATACCGCTCGCCGCGCTGCAGCGACGGCCGCTGCCCGACCATGTCGACCCGCATCATCTAGAGAAACATCTCTCTGAACGAGACTTCCTGGTACGTATGCACCGTGCACCTTGCACCATGCACCATCCACCCACAATATCGACCTAGTTTATCGATATATTGAGCTTCAAAAATAAATGGTAGGATGAGAGTAAATTTTGTCTCAATGACAGATCATTGATATCTCAGAGAGGGGAAGAAGTTAAGAGTATTTGTGTCATGTGTTAAGAGATACACCTCTTTTCTATGCCAACTTAATGTTACCTCCTTGTTAAAGTAGACGGAAGTGCATTGCGAATGTTTTGTGAAGGATTTTGGTCTGATTTCCAATCAAAAATCAATGTCTTTGGACCGCCTTTATATTGACAAACTACTTCATAATTATAAAGTCATCACCAACCGGTTGACTAACTAATGCTGGACATTCTGGAATCAAATCATGAGATTTTTTTACACTATCGATAAAAATAATCCGGCCCTAACTATTTTTAATTACTTTTTTATTTATCTTTCTCAATGTGACATTTGATATGTCTGGCATTATCAGAATGGTGTATTTAATTAATATTGCTGTATTAACATAATTATTAAAAATCTAAAAACATGCCATTATCGATAAACTACGTCAAATATACACTATTGCACGATCTGCACTAACACTTTTTAATACTAAGCACATGGTGGCGGATACCTATATCGAACACTTTTTAGTTATTGTAAGTAGGTACTACTAGCACAACTCAAAAACCTTTGGATACAAAAAACCCAAAAGGTGTTTTGAATGATTTAATTTTAGTATCATATCTTTATATATACAATAACTAAGACATTAAAAGCCCTATACTGTCCTTTAGATTAGTTTGTTTAGTAAAGTGTCGATACCAAGCACGATATTATAAACAAGCAAGACACATAGAAAAGACGAGAATGCGGTGCCCTTTCAAAGCATTTTCATACGAAATACTGTGTAATAAGGTTGCAAAAAGCAGGGCGGGGCCACCGAAGCGTTGTGAATTTGCGATGTTACTATCACTATAGTTTGTATGAAAATACTTCCATGGGGCGTCACCATATTCGCCCCGTCTCGAGTCTTACGTTTTTTTTCCACCTTCGTTATAGTTAATAAGATAAGACAATGAACTTGGTCAGGTTTTAAAGTAGGTACCTACTTATGAGAATTTATTTAAATTATTGTTCTATTACAGGAGGCATTCGGTATGACCAAAGAAGATTTCTCAGTTCTTCCCGCTTGGAAGCAGACGAACCTTAAAAAGGACATCGGCCTATTTTGACCGCTGTGTCCTCACCCACTCGTTGAATTCGTACACTTGGCACGCGCTACGCTGCGGTGGGTAGTGCGCAAGGAATAGTCCCCCAACGGGAACACTACGTCAGGGAGAATCGATTCATAACGATAAAATGTCATTTTCGATATCGATGCATTCACTCGTGTCTTACAATCGATAACCGTGATAATACTTTTTACTTGCACGTCGATCCCGTTCTATAATGACTGGAACATGTCTGTTTAGAGTCGAAGTCGCGAAGTTAGACGCGTCCCGTTCTCGTTGTTGATGTATCGATTAAGAAGGTCTCAATATCATAGTCGAGTTTGACGTTTATTTGTCTCACTCTGTATAGGATTAAATATTTTGTACAACTGCAGCTATTTCGTACTTTTTTACTGAATATCCATGGATTTGATGAATATAAAAAATAATTATAAGAACATGCTTTAAATTCTATAGTTAAATAAATGAAACTATTGTCGTTTTGTACTAACTAACGGTATGTACCAAACTATGTATTCGCTCTCGTGATATTTTCATGTAACCGCAGTAGATCTAGACAATATAATTATATATATATAAATGTGGATTTGGGCGTTGGAATTGTATCGTCGCGTCGGCGTATCGAGTGTTGTATAATATTCATTTGTCGCATCCGTGCTGTTGCGCACGAAACGTGTTTTGTATATAGTTGTTTTTTTCATTATTTATTTCTTAACAGTTCTTTGTATTGTATTTTAACGACAGTTTTAATATGAGTTTGTAAAGTGAAATATTAATTTTGTTTTTAATTTTAGATGTTTCTTTTATAGTTAGCACCGTGGATGTGACAATGATTTTAATGGTGATATTTTTCGATGTAAAACATTCGATCTTGTTGAACAACGCGTGATGCCAAAGATAAGTTCGAGAAATTTGTCGAGTGTTGGGATATTTATGATGTAAAGAGACGCGGCGGTTCGACAGAATATATAATTTTTAATTTTAACAAAATTATATGTTATAAAGCGCTAGATATACACACATACTTTACTATAATTATTCGCTTTAGTGGTAGGCTTCGGTGTTGTGGTCGTTGAGATTGTACGGGGAACGTCTTGATAGCAAATTTACGTAAACTCGTGTACTTATGGGCCCAAATATAGCTTTGGAGGAGATTGTTTTTATTTCTTATTAACACATATTTCTTAATAATTTCGTCAAGTCTGAAAAAGTTGTTACTGTCCTGAAGTATTTAATATTTTACAATACCTTTAATATAATGCAGAATATCTACATTTCAATGAAAATATTTGTACCAGTTTACGTAAGACAAGACGTAGAATAATTTTCTAGCATTTCTCAAAGAGTGCATTACCACTAACAATTGTAACGTTTCAGCGGCACAACATCGATATATTTTAACACATCACATATCTTAAATATCTACTCATTGCTAATGTTTTATACTGTGCGTTAGGTGGACCATAAAATATGATAAACTTTTTTATATAAATACGAATCTGTTTGCCTTAATATAGCGCTAAATGCTTGACTTTAAAATACATTGTGTTGCCAAATTGTTAACTAAAATGTTATTGTGATATCGTCACTTAAATAAGTATATATTAAGTGGCTTTATTACAGAATTATTGTTATTATTTTTTATAGCTCGTCGGCGAGCTCTAGGCCGCGAATAAATTTGCCAGTATTGTAAGGATGTACTGCCAATGAGTAGAAAATTAATGATCAAGTCATACCTTAGTTAACTAGTAACCGTTTATTTATCTCCTAAGATGCATTTACGGGCGAACCAGTCGCGGGCCTACCGTGAAATAAAAACTTCTCAAATCCAATGTTTAATGTTTTGCTTTGGTTGTGTCACTTATATTATAATTATTACTGTATTTGAGATTTATTTTGTATAATAATGATATAATAAATTGCTAAAACTTATTGCTGTCTTTTTACAAGTAACTTATTGGTGCTGATTTTATAAGGGTTCCCTTCATCTTATTCAATGAATTGAGCACACTACGGTAATAAAATCGGGTCGCGCGATTTTTTTAACAAAGCCAATTAAAAAAAATAGTATGGCACGCGCACGGAGTTATAGAAAGTATTTGAGTGGTAGAGCCACGCTGTAGACACTATTGTCTACAGTATAAATGGGCCGGCTCGACCGGGTCGTTACCACTGTCTCACAGAAAACCGGCGTAAAGTAGCAGCTTGCTGCTGCGTTTCGTACGGTGAATGAGATATCCGGAGGCCCGAATTCCATTCCCCTTCCCAATTCCTGAATTATCCCTTTCCTTTAAGATCGGCAACGCGCCCATGATTCTTTTGGCATGGGCGTACATGGGCGGTAGAGATCACTTACCATCAGGTGACCCACTTGCTCGTTTCCGATCTATGACATAAATTAAAAAAAAAACTAATCAAATGATTTATGCTTGGCGAACAACAGATTCTCTTCAAACATACCTAATAAACATCTGGAATAAACCAGCTTTCAAATACCTAGTAGCCAGTTTCTTTGTTGACATTTTAGTTTTGAATTGAACCAATTGCCAATAAATGCTTGAAATTCTCGACTCCATAAGTTGCAATTAATAGCTACTCCAAATCTAGGCATTGAATTGTTAAATTACGAAAATGTGAAAATACTTATGTACCTATAAGCCATAAGGCTAGCTCATGATTCAATGTTTCATATCAAGTTATTTCCATATACAAGCCGCAATTTTCTTCAAATCATGATTAAATAATGACTATTGTTAGCGTATTCTTTTTTATTGGTGTATTGAGGGTGTCTGAGAAAGCGACATTGGGTACACTGAAATAATAATGGTGCGATATAGTTGTGGAAGGGTAGTTAAATGGTATAAAAGAGGTTGTCGCCATAACTGGAGGTATTTTGCCCAGTCGGTCAGACAGCCTCCAGTTCATTATGATCAGTGGTCAGTCGATAGTCCAAGTGTTCATTACGCGGTAGCTATGCTGGTTTACTATTCGGTCCTAGTTGTTTGAGTTATAATTAGAGAGCGGTCTCTAGATAAGCCTGACACGAGGTGATGGTATGTAAAGTAGTGATATTGGAAATGTAACCAATAAACTATGAGTTGAAGTGATTATTGTCGTTTGGTATTAATAAAATAATACTCGTCTCACGTAATTTCGAAACACTATATAACCTTCTTTTTTGAAGTCTGTTAATAACTTAGAAAATTGATTGCCATCCCTGAGAATCCATATAGTCTATTCACCGAATCTGATCCAGAAATGTATACAAATATCTACCCACTTTACAAATAATTCCTATGTTTAGACCTGTCGATATCAAATACAATAGAGATAACTGAAAAGTGGGTAAATATTTGCTTATATTTCTGGAACAGTTATAACGATTAAACTAATTACATACCTTAATTAGCTCTTTTAAAACTATTCTAGAACAATCCATTGGCGAGTAATATAGTAATATTTTGAGCACAATCTCTATGATCTATATGGAATATTATTTAAGATATCTCGACAGTCCGTATGACTCCCTGCTGAGCTATAGCTGCTTCAAAACTCGCATATTTGAAGCCAGCCTCAAGAACGTGCACGTCTAACTTTTCTAAGTTACATGTGTATTCATTGTTAATTATCATTATCGCTTGCTTTAATAGTTAAGAAAACCAGTATACCTGAGAAATTCGCCATAAGAATTTTGAAGGTGTGTGAAGTCTGCCAACCCGCATTAGGCCACGTGGTGGACTAAGGGCTAACCCGTCTCATTCAGTAGAGGAGGCCCGAAGAACAGTGGGACGTATATAATGCAGGGTTAGTATTATTATTAATCATAGTTTACCCAGCTTGATAATAGCTTGAATGACGAATCGAGCAGGTCGTAACAATGAGTAAGTGTTGTTTCGGTTTGAAGGACATTGAAGCCAGTGACACTGGACATTATGAGACAAAATCTTATGTTTCGGACTTCGGAGCCCAGTCCAGTGTCATGTACTGCTTTGTGATTCAAAGTTCTATATGGTGTTGTTTCTGTTTAGGTCAGACGTTGCGCTTACAATCAGGCAACAAAATACTTATGTAGGTAGGTGGTACCCTGAATGTGTCTTCCGCCTTTTAAATATCATCTAATTTTAACATTAAAATCGCACCTCGCCGGAAAAATATTGTACATTATGTTAGACTTATGCCAATAATTCCCACCAAACGCAGCTACTATACTGTCACAACTACAAATAAACACTGAGCCGTTTTTTTTTTTTTTTTTGGATAGACGCTTGCTGATGGCCTGACGTGAGTCGGCTTTAGTCAGCGACACCGGACTTTCGGGCGAATGCTTTAGACACTCCAACCCTAAAATTTAAGTGACCATCGCTGAGGGCATCCACCCCTAATGGGGGATACGGACCTCGGCTCAGGACGGCCACTGGAGGGGGGCAAAGACATTTGCGATTGGTGGTTTAGGGGGATTTTTATAAACTACTTATAATCTAATTTGTATTAACTTCATCGGCACGCGGGCCGGTCGAAGGGTCGGGGGTGCTTCGGGGAGCGCGGCGAGGTCCTCTTCGGCGAGGACGGAATGACGGTAATTCAATGCGACATCTTTTATACTGTTTGCTTTTATCCGTTGAGGCGAGGGTAGGTCGGCCACCTACGTATACCAGAGGGTGGGTGCGATAACAATTAAGTATTTAATACAACGATTTGTTGTAAAATCTTACTTGAAACTTGGAGAAACCGCTAGTGTAACTTTTAGTTATCGAAAAAGTGTATGTAAATGAATTTCGATCGCGTGCACGTGTTCTCGAGTGGTTTTCAACATAGCCGAAAATACGTTGAAGATGATTCACGCCTGGGTCGCCCGCCCTTTCACGTTAATGATGATTGTTTTTTTGATATTCATGGGTTTGTTTGTCCTTTACTGGGTTCCTGATGGTCAAACTATTGTTCAACTTAACTACCTTCACGTTCTTGTTGAACTCCGTGAAAGAATATGGAAAAAACGACTCGCGTTGTGGAAGGACAAGTCATGGATTCTCCACCATGACAAAGTGCCGGCTCATTCTTCATTATCTGTTAAGAGGTTTCTAGACAAATATAGTATCCTCGTGTTAGACCATCCGCCTTATTCGTCGAAACCAGCGCTGTGCGACAAAATATAATATGGTAATATATCGACTTCTATTTGCTTCCAAAGATGAAATCTTCTGAACAATGTTTTACAGCAACAGTATATTTTAATAGCCACAGAATGTATTAGATGTTAGGTGTCATGATGATCAGGGAGTACAAGATTGATTGTTGTTTAAATACAGAGATAGATAATGCGGTGGTACTCGGAAGAACTCTCGTATACGGCCGTGTTGCGAAATACCGCGAAATATTTTGATTATTTACAATTGTTCATTTAAAAGTCGGTATACAGTAAATCTTATTTTTATTATAACATATTATGGGTAGATAAATATTGCATGAAAGTATATATTGGAAGTAAATGAGGGCGAAGAGGCTCTTTTCTCTGTAGCGAGTGGACAGTGTGGTTAGTGGATTGTGTACCTAGTGCGGCAAAGTCGAGTTTAGCGAAGTGTACCTTTGTTACAGAGAGTTTCTAGGAGTAATATGGTTGTCCTGCTGCGGCAGAAGTGTACTTCGGTACAGAGTTTCTACGAGTAATATGGTTATCCTGCTGCAGCAGAAGTGTACCTACTTTGGTACAAAGAGTTTCTACGAGTAATATAGATATCCTGCTGCGGCAGAAGTGTACGTATGTACAGTATTGCTGGGTCAGGGGTGACTATAAGGGGAGGTTGGAGGTCACCTGGGCGAGTGCCCATAATTTTAAGGGCATACTGCGGTCACTGCCCGGCTCAAACTGGGATCACTGAGCCTAAGTAAACATACACCACCGTTTAGTATGTTGGTATTTCAAAGTCACCTGTGCGAGTGCACATACACCACCGTTTAGTATGTTGGTATTTCAAAGTCACTTGGGCGAGTGCACATACACTACCGTATGTATGTTGGTATTTCAAAGGACGTATAAGGTAATATTTTCTTTTCTTGTGTGCATGTTTTGAAAAACTTTATTTCGCTAACCCAACATCTAAAAAAAGGGGTTTCGGGACAGGGAGTACCTAAATGTTTCAATAAAACAAATACGCGCAATCATCATTTTATACGTATATTTACAAAATTGCACAAAGTTTCTATTACAACAAAATAATTTACAAATAAATAATTATACTATACTCGAATAGCATATCAAGGTAGCATTCCTATGGGAAGTGCTTTGAATGCTAAGCTTCAACCGAAAAATCTGAAAAGGCGCTTGAAAAATCCTTTTTTCTCTACCTCTTCTGTTTCTTCTTCATCTAATTCTATTTCTTCCTGCTTTTTTCTAGATTCTACATCATCCTCGGCATCATTGTCACCTTCATCAGCGTCATCGTCTTCAACTTCCTCTTGTCTACTAGAATTCTCTACTTCGGATTCATCTAAATCTTCTTCGTCTTCATTTATAACCTCTTCTTGTCTCTTACTTTCTTCTTCTGCATTTTCTTCATCCTCATCACCATCAACTTCTTCTTGCTTCATTAGCTTTCTGACTTCCTCTTCTACGTCTTCATCTTCATCATCAACCTCTTCTTGTTTGAGTGATCTTAATCTCTTCTTAAGATCTTGTTCCCAATCTTCATCATCTACGGACTCCTCATCTTCAACTTCCTCTTGTCTTTTGACATCCTCTTCTTCATCTTCAGCAACGACTTCGTCATCTACTTCTTCTTGTCTTTTTGATTCTTCGTCATCTAGTTCCTCCTCGTCCTCAACTTCCTCCTGCTTGACTGAGCGCTTATTGCGTCTTAACTCTTCATCTTCTTCCACCTCATTGTCGTCTTCTTCAAGTTCTTCTTGTTTCTGTTTTCTCTCAACTTCTTCATCGATGATTTCTTCAATGTCTTCCGGTTCTTCTGCATCTTCTTCAACTTCTTCTTGTTCCTGTCTTCTCTTTACTTCCTCATCCTCAGCTTCTCCATTAAATTCACTATCTTCATCATCTTCTTCAATTTCCTCTTGTTTCAGTTTCCTCTTTGCATCTTCTACTTCTTCACCTTCTCCAGTTTCTTCATCATCTTCAACTTCTTCCTGTTTTAGTTCCCTCCTGGTATCATCCTCTTCCTCTTCATCTTCATCGTTTTCAGCTTCTTCTTGTTTCACTTTTCTCTCAACATCGTCAACTATGCTCTCTTCTTCGTCATCTTCATCTGTGAATTCTTCTTGTCGCAATTTCATTTTTAATTCCTCTTCATTCTCATCATCCTGATCTTCCTCCACTTCTTCTTGCTTCATTTTTCGTGCTTCATCTTCGACTTCCTCCTCTGCTTCCTCGTCTTCGACTTCTTCTTGACGGTTCTTAAAGGCTTTCACAAATTTCCTGACACGGTCTTCCTGCCATTCCTCTTCACCGGATCCCTCTTCTGCTGACTCTTCAATAGCTTGTTCGTCATCATTGTCTATGGGTTGTTCAGGTTCTTCCACTTGGAATTCTTCTGAATCGATTGGTTCGGGTTCAGGGAGAGGGACTGCTTCGTCGGACTCATCTTCTACTTCTGGTTCAGATTCAGCTTCTTGTTCGGGTTCTGGTTCCGGGTCAGTTTCAGCTTCGGATTCTGGTTCCGGTTCTGGTTCAGGTTCGGTTTCGGGTTCGGGTTCGGGTTCAGGTTCGGGTTCGGGTTCGGGTTCGGGTTCGGGTTCGGGTTCGGGTTCGGGTTCGGGTTCGGGTTCGGGTTCAGGTTCGGGTGCGGGTTCGGGTTCGGGTTCGGGTTCGGGTTCAGGTTCCGGTTCCGGTTCCGGTTCCGGTTCCGGTTCTGGTTCTGGTTCTGGTTCTGGTTCCCTTACACAACCAGGGGGTGGGTCTGACCAATCACATACCTGACAACAAAGAAAAATATGTATTTAATATCCACAACACCCAGATCCGAGACGAATATTTGTGAATAAGACAAACATTTGTCTAGGTGCGGGAATCGAACCACGACCTCACGCTTCGCAACTAGCTACTCGCCCGCTGCGCCACGGAGGCTGTCCATTAATAAACATTGTCAAAGTTTTATTAAGCTAATTACTAGGGAAGGGAAAAGGGAAGGGTTTTATTAATACAGTTAATTACTAGGGAACAAACGCAATAACCATTTATGTAATGCATAGGTACTGCATAATAATATATTAAAATGTGATGAAATGAGAATTCGGAAATTTTATGTTCATCGGCCAGGGGCATATTTTAATCGGTGCAAATAAATATTTCTTAAAGTATAGGTTACTAGTTTATCTAAATTAAATGTAAAATAAAAATGGCTAAGTACCTGCTCTCGCTCGTTGAACCAAGTGTGTTCAGGACACTGCATAAGGTAAGACCTGCCAGCATAGCACTGGAAGTAGTGCACGCAATCATCGATGTGGGCTATCCTCAGGAAGTTCTCCTGGCCGACGCATAGCGTCTCCGGGTTCTGTCTCAACTGGATTGAGAAAGCGGAGGCCCCAGCCAGGGCAGCCGCGCAACACAGGAACAAGATACCTGCTGGCAATAGAAATCACAATTATTTATCGATACTTTTTAAAGAGGCAAATTAATTACCAATAGTAAGTTTTAGTTGGTAGAGTAAAGTCAAAAGTGTCTTCATAGGCCGGCTCGTTCGGTCCGATATCAATGTCCCAAAACCGGCATGTACCTAGTGCCAGCTTGCTGTTGAGTTTCGTGCGGTGAGTGAGATTTCAGGAAGACCAAGGCTCCCTCGTTCTCTATTCCTTTCCTTTAAGATCGGCAACATATTAATGATTAGTCTAGTATCGTGGGTATTCATGAGCGGTGGAGATCAATTAACATCAGGTGACCCACTTGCATGATTGCCGACCTCTGCTTTAAAAAAATGATCACCGTCACCCATAATAACCCACAACTCCAGAAGAGTCGGTCGTTTGTCGATCTAGAAGTTTGCTATGCCTATGCCTATTTTATTACCTTGGTTATGATTCGTCATCATGAATATACCGGTCGTAAAGAACTATACTACTATAATACCTAAAAGTTAAAATTGTTGAGAGCAAGTCATGTCTTCTTGACTTTTAAGCTCCAGATATGCATTTTATTAGCTGTAACCAAAGACTTTTATAATACTAGACAGGCTGTTTAGAAGTAAAATTGTGTCACATAACGCGGGAGTTTGACAGCTGACCGTCAGGGAGCGCGATAGGGGTTCTAGTTAAGAGTAAGCGAGATGGTAATATTGAGTTACGGTTAATTGACCGCAACTTTACAATTTCTATGTACCGCGCAGTTTGTCTAGTAGTATAAATTAAAGTCTTTAGCTGTAACGTTAAAGGTTGATGCGCCGATTTTCCATTTTCAATCGTGGAAAATTTAGATAAATCGGATAAATGAAATTTGAAAACCGCACTGTAATTTAATTAATTAATTAACGCGATTGTCATATTATTTTATTGTAACAGAAAGAAAAAGCTTTAGAGGTATTTGATGTTAAATGTATTCGCCTACATGGGCATTCACAGCATACGAGGGTTATGTGAAATTATTATTAAGAGCGTATTTAAAAAAATCTTTTTAGAACTGCACCTAAACCATAAGCACAAATAAGAACAATGTAGTAAGACTATGAAACTTTATCTAACAAAAACATTGTTTAAATAAACATCCATATGAAATCAGTTAGTAGTATTTTTATAAATTAAAATAATTCTTTAAAGCAACTTGAACATAAACAATTTTATTATGTAATGATAAAAAAACTCGTGACTCCTAATTATTACGTAACATTAAATAGCAATGTAAAATAAACTACGATTTATATATGGTTCCATAAATTAATTTCAAAATAATGTAGAATTCTTTCCCTGAATTACCTAACTGAAAAAAACACAAAATATTAAAATAACTTACTGTTCATTTTGACCGCTGTGTATCGTGTCAGAATGCGATCCGCGACAGAAGTAAAATAAAACCATCTAAAACCTTCAATTTTATCGAGATCATCCTATCTCGAGGCAGTGATAATGTCAACAATATTCCATTCGAGATATAGGCGAGAGATATTGTCGATCAACCGTTTATCTTGGTTTAAGGGTCTATTTCTGACGTGCGACACATATCCGAATATTATATGGTTTAAAATAATCAGTCAGTTTCTCTGCTAACTACGAACCTATATATTATTTAAAGAGATTCGCTTTTTTCGATACATTTTTATATCTGATATTTAGGCTCGTTCCATTCTCGGATATGTTCCTTTTTCAAAAGTTTGTACTTATGTGAAAAGAAAAAAATGGAAATTTAATATTGTCCGCGTCTAATACGTCGTAGATTAGCCTACGTTTTACTATAGCTTTTAGTGCGCAACATCTTATACGTAAACCATGTGAATCATAAAAAAAACCCTTTTACTACAATCTCCTTGTTTTAACAACTTGGATCAAAAGATCTAGAAATTACAAATACGCAATAATGAAAATAAAAACTTCATAAATAGCAACCGTATTATAATAAATTCTGTAAATAGTCGAGGAAATTACGGTGGTGTTTTGATGAAAATATTTATGTGGGAAACAGTGTAACGTCGAAAAAATCGCAATAGTGAAACTCTACCTTTAGAGCAATTTTTGCGGTCAATCTGGATTACGACAATTGACATGACCTTGTGTTAAGGGATATCATGCGAAATATCCACATCGTAAGTGGATCGTTAAGTGGTCACCTGCCTGACTAGTGGCTACCGTCATGCGACAATCATTAATGTCACGTTTACATAATAAATTACAGTATTTTCCAATGAGTATGCTAAATCAATAAAGACACTGAGTAAGTAATCTGTTCATATATGTTTTGGTAAATTGGGGTTGGAGCAGAATGCCGAGATGGATGTGTAACCTAGCCCCTAGGGCACACAACTTTTCGCAGTTATGTATGTATTCAGTGTAACTGATTGTTCGCTTAAAGCCTTTAATGGTGAAGGAAAATATTGCCACAAAATTTGCTTAACTGAGAATTAAAATTGCATTGTATTCGACCGCCACCCAGAGACATAAGGTGTTAAGTCTCATCATTTTAATTCACTAGCTTCAATGTCCTTCAAACAGAATCACAACACACAGTGCTTACCCACTGTGCTATTTGGCTGCAGATGTAGACAAAGCGGTGGTACCAACCCACACAACCTCTCGCATACGAGGGGCCTACCACTTAGTGTTATATTCAATAATTTTGCGTGTAATTCCTTAATCAAAATACAATATTTTGACATCAACTAACGCTAACTAGAATTCTAAATTAATTGATAAGTTTAAACATTAAATTTACCTTGAGCGGCGAAATTATATTAACCTGTTTAACCAGATTATTGCCCGAGGCGATTTGAAACTTGTTAGACGTAATTTGACCATCTTTAGGTCTGTATTGTTATTGAAAACCTGTAGAGGGGATTGCAGGGAGAAGGCCAAATTATATTAATAAGAGATATTATTAACAACTATATTTTGCTCGCAGCTTCGCCCGTGTGAACGCAATTTTCCGGGATAAAAATTAGCCTATATCCTAAGCCAAGTTATGGAATACTTGTGCCAAATTTCACCCAAAGCTGTTCAGTGGGTAACGCGTTATTGACTAACTGTTTGTTAGTCAACTCACCAATATCCAAATTTTCACATTATTAATACAGGGTAGAGGTGTCTCTGGATGTCCATTCTGTCAGTTTAGGCTTTACCAAACCACAAGCAAGGGACGACTTATTATTTTGATTCCTCCCCATCCTAACATTATTGATGTTTGATGATTTTTGAGTGGTAGAGCCACGCTGTAGATAGTTTTGTCTACAGCATGAATGGACCGGCTCGTCCAGGTCGTTACCACTGTCTCACAGAAAACCGACGTAAAGTAGCAGCATGCTGCTGCGTTTCGTGGAGATCACTTACCATCAGGTGACCCACTTGCTCGTATACCGGCCTATAATATTAAAAAAAAATCAGTATAAGCGGCCCATACCCATCAGTGGGACGTGTATAACACAAAGCTGGTATATTTTTTTCTTAACAAACTAAATTAACCTTTATTGCATTCGTTTAGAGTTGTAATTTAAATGGTACTCTATCACTCCATTTATTATCGTACAAATAATGACAACAAACACGTATGACTCAAACTTAGTGTTAGTTTATATTTCGTCTTCACTTTATCATTATCTTACTCAGGAAAATTGTACTTAAAGAGTAAATCCTGGTAGATAGAGCTCAATAGAGAGACAAAGTGGGATGCTGATAACGTTAAACGAAATTTACCTAAACTGACAAACGCGCTTGTGTGCTTGGTTCGATGGCATTCAAACGTTTGTAAAAAGCCTGAAAGTCAACTTTGATCTGCAGTTTCGGCGGACAGCCTCCGTGGCACAGTTGGCGAGTAGCCGGCTGCGAAGCAAGACACTGTGGGTTCGATTCTCACACCGAGACGAATTTTATGTGATCCACAAACATTTGTTTCGTCTGGGTATTGTGGGACCGCAAGTCCTTCGTAGTTCCTGATACCCACGATACAAGTTAACCTAGTGTGGGGTCAGGACTATGTGTGTGACTGTTGGGTGTATTATTTACTTATTTATTTAATTCTGACAGTAAGGTCGGTCGCTTATTTTAATTATTTGCTAAGCTAGTTTAAAGTTGTGTTTATTGTATATAAGTAGATTTGTGCAATAAACAATAAAGAAGATGAACAGTCTTCTTCTTCTTCTTATCGAATGGTTAGTGGCCAACCTAGTGTCAGAGTTTTTCAAGCCACCCGAAGGCCCCCGACTCGGCTTAACGACTGCTATCAGTTGATAACAGCTGGGACCGACATTTTACGTGCCCTCCGAAGCACGGAGACGCTCTGTTGAAATACCACTAAGCGGTCACCCATCCATAGACTGACCGCAACCAAGGGTTGCTTAACTCGCTTATCGTTTACAGATTAGTGAGTGCAACTAGCTATGAGCGCCTCGATGAACAGTGCATGGTCACTATGAAATAAGTGAATTTCTGGGGCTTTCGGTGGAGCGTGGTGATCGACTTTGTTCGATCAGTTTAGAGAAAATCATCAAAAACATCATACTGGAAGGTATAGACACCAAAATTCCGACAAGAGTTTGAAATCGGCCACGCACCTGTTTAGTCGTCGAAAATAAACCATCCTAAATACATATTATTTTAAGACTTAAGGAAAAATGACAATAGCAATAATATTTTAAAAGAGTAATAACATCTACATAGCAGAAATGGAAGTTGCTTGGAAACAATAAGTCTAGATAATAAGTCTAAATAATTCAATATTTCCAGGCCCTTCTCGGACAATCGTTGGCATTGAGATCATTTTATCTCGGTAACTATTCTGTCAATATTTTGATAAAGTCATTATTATCTTTTGTGCAACCTGTTAACATGCGGGATTTTTCTCGTTCGCACAATCGGAAAATTTTCTTATCTTTCAATCATTTTGAAGTGCATCTCATTTAAGTTTTAAGAAATATTTGGACATTACTATTGTAATGTAAGTACCATTATTTATTTTATAAAAAATACATTTCGTTCTTTCTGTCGGGATAACGGCAGCCAGAAAGAACGAAAGGTATTTTTTATTCGTACCATAGATTTTACGGTGTTTGGTATTATATGGGGCGATCCAATATAGTTTAAATAATACACGTTCATCTATATTAACTACCGCTCTCAGAGGTGTCCGTTAACTTCAAGTGACAATTAGCCAATTTACATGGCTTAAGAATATTTATCTTCATCATCGTGCAACTGTATTTCCAAAATGGGCGAGGGTTGTAGAAACGCAAAATTTTAATAAAATTGTAGTGCGTCGAGAATGAACGCAATATATGCATGTTTATTGAGATATAAGTAAATATAAGGTACTTATATTAAACTACTTGCACAAAGATTTTATATGAAACTAGGTATAACCCGCAGCTTCGCCCGAGGGTAGTAAATTTGGCAAAAAAATACCATAAAATCTTCGCAACCTCTACTCCTAGCGGGTAGATTTCAGGAAATTTCTTAAGCGATGATTACAATATTAAATCAACACTCTCCCATAATTTCAACGTTCTATCTTTATCGGTTAGACGACAATTAATTAGTCAGGACTTTATCTCTTGTATATATACAAAAAAGAGTCTATAAAGGTATGTTCTACGGTAGGCAAGGTAGAGGCCGCCTGGGTGGTACCGCTACTTTGTCTATTTCTGCCGACAAGCAACAGTGTGTAAGCACCAGTTTCCGGAATCCGGTTTGAAGGATATTGAAGTCAGTGAAGTTACTGGGCATTATGAGACTTAACAACTTATGTCTCGGGATGACGAGTGCAGTCCAGTGACATGCAATGCTTTGCAATTAAAAGTTCTGTGTGGTATTGCTTCTGTTTATTGGCAGGCGTGGCGCTTACTAATAGGCGAGCGATCAGCTCGTCTCATAATTCAAGCTAATAAAAAAACATATTGGGTTTGGCTATGCCATGGCATTGCTAAAGTCCAAGTGCAGCGGTGACCCCTTACCATCAGGCGGACCCCAGGCCTGTCTACCTGGGTAATAAAAAAAAATATTATACATTCTTTATGGCAACAATTCCATATTTATCTATACATTAAATCAGATAAAAATATCTACCACAATCGTTGATATAGTAGCATTTTCTAGATTATGATCATGATTGTATTTCGTGGGCATACATTTTATTCGTAACATTGATATGACAGAGGAGTGCGACCTGAGGTTGGTTTCGAAGCTACAACTTCCATATCGACAGTCCTTCAGATCTTTAACCTCTAGGCTATTGCCGCACCATGGAGAAAAACTTCATAGCAAAAAATTAAACCGATAAAAAAAATGCTAAAAGTAAGTCGTATCCTAGGTATAAGTAGTAGTAGGTATCGTACACAAAGTATTAATTTTAATGATTTTTTGAGTTTATATTCATTCCCATTCAGTCGACGAATCTTTAATAAAAGTATCACCATTCTATAAAATTTGTCATCGAACCGTTTTATTACATTCAGACGTCAACGCCGCAAACCACGTAAGTCACGGGCAGCTGATAAATCATTGGTCATCTGAGAATATCGCTTTTCACTCGGATTTACCATCGTTCCTTTCCGTATCACTGGAGCGTGAATTTGAATCGGGATTTTTCTTGAATTCCGCACATAACATCCGTAACTTGAATAAGCAAATATTTTACCTTTTGATGCGTTAGTACTCGTATGTCCCATTTCTGGAATACTTTTGCTTCAGACTAAATTTGATTTTTTAAAAGGATTAATTTATTCAAGGATTTACAATAATTTGTAATAGTTTCAATTTTCTAATGGCAGTGTTCTTAGGCTAAGAAATTTGGTCCTTGGTTTAAATCGGGTCGGACAAGTTGTGTTTCCGTTTTCGATTCGAAATTGCCATATCAACAGTCCGGGATTAGAATTTGTGCCCGGTACGATGATAGGCTCACCCTCATTACATCATGGGACGGAAATAACGTCAGTGAACCGTAGGTGCACTAGTTGCATTTCCGAATGCAGCTGTATTACGTAAAAACTATTAATGGAAAATGCGCTCCGGTTCGGTTGTGCTGTAAATATTTATTTCACATTTCACCCAGATTTAAACAGGCTTCCATGAGTAATTGAATTTTATTTCCAAAGGAAAATATTGATTCTTACAACTATAAATATCGGCTGCTTTATGGCTGCAGATGTTTTAATGAAAACAATGTTACTTAGTTACCGTAAACGTATGTTTGTGTACTTTATGTTTGTAAACACTTTTAATTAGTTATTAGATTGCTAAAGTAGAACGCAATGGAAACTTGAAGGGAATGTTTACAAAAATATCCTTTGTTCATAACATAGAAAAAAATATTATAAACAGGATTTTACTTTATTTTACAATGTATTTTTCTCGAACAATAAAGCCCTTTAAAGCATTTTACCAAGGGGTTGATTATCGAAAAACAACTATTTGCTTATATTTGTTTTTAGGAGTACTTCTACAAAGTTTGGAGTAGCAATATCTATTTAATATGTTTCTCCATACAACATTCCGGCAATTTATTTCTTTAGGGGTTGAATTTCGAAATGTCCTTCCTTATTCCTTGTATACATCATAAAGGTAAATTTTGTGCAAAATTTGCTTTCTAGCTCACAATGTTTGGGCTGGGCGTTGATGGGTCAGTGAATGAGTGAGTGAGTCAGTCAGGACTTATCTTTTTAACCGACTTCAAAATAGAAGGAGGTTCTCAATTCGGCGAGTTTATTTTTTATTAAGTATGTAAATAGAAGTACCTAAACGTAGGTAATATAACTATGAGCCGCTTGATGTTAAAAGATTATAGACACTTACAGTCGCTTAAAGACACTTGTTACACAAAATTTTCTCAAAATCTTTGAGAAAATATTTTAGATAAACTACCTAGATGAAATTATTTAAATCACTATACTTGTACTGGCATGACAAAATTCCATATTCAATGAAAGAAATTGATGATTAGCATAATTATAATTATGTACCGCCGCAACATCTGTTATATTATAATACTAGCTTTTGCTCGCGGCTTTGCCTGTGTGTACGGCCTTTCCCGGAATAAAAAGTAGCCTATGTCCTAATCCAGCTCTTGATGCCAAATTTCATCCAAAACCATTCAACCGCTACGGCACGGCGTATCGGACATCGTTACGGACTAACAAACATCAAATTAACAAACTTCCAAACTTTCACATTTATAATAGTAGTATATAACTCGTATACGGGAGGCAGTCTGGGTGGGTAATGTATAACTCTTTGTCTATTTCTGCCGCCAAGCAGCAGTGTTTATGAACAGTGTATGAACGTACCGTTTATATTATACGGAACTCTAAGAAAGGATCAAGAATATCTAAATACCAATCACGGAAAACCTGAGAAATTCGAACACAATACGCAACGCGATTCAACACGTCACAACAAAATAAGGATTACCTTTATCGCAGAAGTACAGCGCCTCACGCATTTGTCATGCGACTATGTGAGATAATATAACACCAATAAAAAAAGTTGAAAATGACAATTCAGCGGATAGTGGTAGTCGCAGGTTCGAATCCAAACACAAAAGTACGCAACTCCGACTTTTCTAAGTTACGCGTGTATTCATTGTTAATTATCGCTTGCTTTAACGGTGAAGGAATATTTTGAGAGGAAACCTGATATATACCAGAGAAGTTTTCCATGAGAACTCCGCATAAGGGCAGTGTAGTAGATTAAGAGTACGCTAGTTGAAGGCTCGAACTCATCGGTGGGCGGAGACAAAAATACATACTGTCTCATCCTAACATCGCGCGACGTAAAGCATTCGATTGAAATGCACAATAATTCATGATAAAATCAAATCAGACTTTGGGATAAGTGTTTTTATATAAAACTCACTGAATGGACTGATTCAAAGTAATGTTATTTATATTACCGCATAATTAAACTATGCCTGTATGAATTTCCTTTTGGAGATTTCATACTCCTTATGTTATTTATTTACGTTCAAAACTGCGCGGAAATGATACAAACCTCATTTCCGCGCATATGGATTTTTCAGAACTTATAACTTTCATATTACTTTTTATTATACAAATGAAGAAATGAAGCTTCTACTTCACGTCGGTTTCCTGTGAGGCAAAAGAGGCATTAACCTCAGGTACAAGGACATTTACAACTGGAGAAGCCAGATGTAAAGCATCACGGATGTCATTTCATTAAGTGGGTCCTATCACGTGGCAGTGAGGCAGTGAATGAGGTGTTCCTATGAGGCAGTGGTAACAACCTGGTTCAGTTGACCTATTCATGCTGTAGACAAAACTGAATCCGGCGTGGCTTTACCACTTCTAAAATATATCACCTCATTTAATGCGAGAGGTTGTAAAAGTATTGATTTGTAGGATAGTGACCCATTATGCGTTGTCCTATACCAATTTAAGAAATACAACAGACACATTACGCAAAAATAGTAAAAAATGCATGAATGAGCTGTTTTACCTGAAAATGTATATATTTATTTTCTGCCTTGTTGATGCAGTTGTAATGCGTACGCGTTACGACTGAGGCTGACTCTGAGGTCGCCCCCTATCACATCATGGGACAGAGATACGCTCGGTGCAATGTTGGTGTACTGGTTATACCTCTGCCTACCCCTTCAGAATTACAGGCGTGAGTGCATGTATGTAATTATATCAGAAACCCTAGCAAGTCAATACCGTGAAACTTTTCCTCCATTCAGAAAGTTACTGTAAAGTAAAATGTACTCCATTTATAGAAACCCTTATAAAGTAAATGAAGATTGTGAAAAGGTTTATTTTTCAACCATGTTTTATAAATAGAAGTTTTATTCTTACTACTATGTACAGCTTTATATTTTCGTTTGTCGTATTAAGCGTACGTAAACCTTATTCTACCTAAAAATCTTACCCTGAATCAACTTAAACTATTTTAATTGAATTTTAATATAAAACCAGTGGATTTTTTTTTCAGATGAGTATGTCGATAAATATTATAAATTTGGACAACACTAATTGATTAATAACTGAGCTTTTATCTAACATCAGCATTGTTATACTTGTTTATGCATTTCGCTGAAATTGTAAGATGTCTAGATTTTGATAAGTGCGTGAGAGACTCACGGTGAGCGAGATATCCAGAGGACGAAATCCCCTCTCCCCTTCTTAATCCCATAAGTATGCCTTTTCTTTATTTATTTATTTATTTACACTAGGGGCTTTGCCCATGTTTTTCCACAAAACATAAAAAAAAAAACTTAAAATCCGACGAATATGAGACATATCTTACTTTCTTCACCACATTATTCTGCATCGATTGGTATTGGTCTCGACCCCATACCCCCAGCGGTTTCGGAGGAGATAGCGTGACAAGCTTTTGGCAGCAGCGGCGGCGGCGGCGGCGGCGACGGCGACGCCAGTTACTTTTTTTTAGAGAGACACTATACTACCATTACAGATTAGATAACCTAATGCGGTAATGCAGTTTTACGTTATGCACATATATAAAAAGGGTTGACAACGCGTCTATGATTATACTGTAGGTGTTTATGGGCCGTGGAGATAACGTACCATCAGGTGACCCACTTGTTCGATTGTAAAAAAAGAGTAAAATGGCTGTAACATACGAAGGGACCGACGCGATGGACAGGCGGACATGACGAAATTATAAAGGTACCGTTTTTGCCATTTCGCTACGGAGCCTAAAAAATATTATCGCCCACTATTTAAATAGAACTCCAACTTTTATAAACACATTAAATTATTTTAGAAAAACCAGAATTGAAATGTCAATTTTAATACAAAAAAATATAAAATATTTTGGTGCAACCGCTTTTATATTTTTGTCTGTAATGAAATCTTCTAAATGTGATATTTTAATTTCTCCCAAGCATTTTAGGTGATTTTCATTTCTACAGCGACATTATGAGAATAATATTTATTTTGACTTTTATAATATTATTTTTGGCACAGAGTCTACTGTATAATTTGTTAGAGTACTTTCCCTTATTGCATAATAGGTAGGTATTTACCTATGAAATTGCCGTTCTGCAAAAAATAAGTATTATTTCGGTCTTTTTTAATAATAGAAATAAAATAGATTTTCGTACAGAACGGCAATTGCATAAAGCAAAGTGAGGCATTTAAGGAGATCTCAATGGTCATTAAAAGTACGTAAGTACTAAAGAGCTAATTTATAAACGACTAATTACATTGCATCGACGCCTGTTTGCTTCACATATTATGTAGAAGTAAGACTCAATTAGTTGCATTTAAAATTATTTTTGACAGACAAAAAAGCGGCATAGGCTCTCAACTCGACGCGTACATTTTTTGTGTCTAACCACGTATAACTTTTCACAGAATGGTCTGATTTGAATAATTCTTTTTTCATTTGAAAGGGCTCAAAGATTCTCCCATTTAAATAAGGGGGCGGGGGGGGGGTGAAGTCTGAGAATGATGAAGATGAAGAATAAGTTAGTAAGTCTTATTTAAAGATTAAGACTTAAACTTAGTATTCTTTCACAAAAAAAGTAATATAAAAACTATTTAAAAGAAAACAACTGACTCAATAAAACCTAAAAACACAAAAAATTAAATTAAGCCATTTTGAATCTTTTTAGTTTTTCTTTGAGTTGGTTTGAATGAATTTGCAACGCTTTTCTTCTTTCTCATATATTGAAAGAATTTTATTAATCCCCCAGAAATATTTAAATTATAGGCTATTTAAATCTAATCTAGTATGACTGTTGAATGACAATAGAAAGATGTATGCTATGTACGTTATACATACATCGTATGGTCATAACACGGTGCACGCGTGCGAAGGCGATAGCAAGATGGTCCCACTACTCCTTCGTTTTATTTCACATTGATTCTGTTTTCGTAATAGGGTTTCTTTTTTGTATTATTTTCTATTGCGTATAAATTAATGTTCGAATTCAATTTCATGCATAAACCCAATTATATCGTAATATTGCTTATCGTTCGTAAGAAGAGTAAGAGGAGGCCTTTGCCACACACACAAACTGAGATGAGGAATATTTTATTAAGATTGTTATTACCAAATGTAAATAAGTAGTGTTGTTAAGTGTTCTTTCTTTTATTCTTTCGTTTGTAATGTTGTCTCAGTAATAAAGGTTATTTTTTTTAATTTATTGCTCATCGTGGTATGTGTTTTTACTACTTTTTAGATTAGTGACGTTGTTTCCTAAATCCATTTAACATTAAAGTGGTTGATAAACCTATCTTTAATGCTATGAGATATGGTACTCAATTTTGATTACTGAATGACGTTTTATCTGTTGTTTGTGATGTAACTCCTCAAAGCTCCTTCACTGCCGGCTACTTACCAACTGCCCTACGAAAGCTATCCGGAGGCCCTAAAATGTGTAAATGTAATCAGAAAACGTTTCGAAGTCGTAATCTGTAGTATTTACGTAGTATAGAATAGTTTCCCACAGCATAGTCATTTGTATCGTCAATAAATGAATTACGTGACGCGACACAAACAGCCTGTGTGGATAATAACGTTCCGATTGGACCATTTGTTTGAGAATATCTAGTCTGTAACTATATGGACACAGTATATTTATATACATACACTCACGCCTGTAATCCCCGAATGGGTGGGCAGAGGTGTAACCAGTACACCTACATTTTGCCGAGATTATTTTCGTTCCATGAAATGTTGTGAAAAGCTTTTTTCTTTACGTGTCGTGTACCGTTGGTAAAAAATACATAGAAACACAGCAGCATCCTGCTTCTTTACGCCGGTTTTCTGTGAGACAATGGTAACGACCCGGACGAGCAGGCCCATTTATACTGTAGACAAAAATGTCTACAGCGTGTCTCTACCACTCACAAAATAACTCACTTAGTTTAATATAAAATGTGACATTAGTATAATGAACCAATGAATGTTATAATTCGTTAGATTAATTCAAACAATCTATTAATACATGTTAACAAGTTACTGTTACTTTTACCTCGTGGATTGACCCTAGCAAATCACTCATTAAGTCACCCACACCTGTGTTAAATCAATCTCGTATAATACCCGAGAAAGTATATAATATTCCTCAATGCCATTTCACGTATGGAGTCATTCATCAAATCTGCTCTTAAATTACCGCCGCATGTATGGCATCTTCTTATTACCAAAGCCATAAGCGAATGAATTACTTAATTATTGGAAAACGAGTACGTTTAGCTGTATGTGTCACCTTAATATTAAAGTTTTATTTATGAGACTTACGCCTGGTTCCTAAAACGCTGATCAAAGTAAAATTAATGACAAATCTCATGTCAAGTCGAAATTGAGTTGCTAGAAGCGTGGTCAACACCTTTGATTTCACGCGCATCTTAGTTAACATAACTTTTAAATTAATATGAAAAATCATATATCAAACGGTATTAAAGAGACATTAAATATATATTTTTTTTACTAAATAACGTTTCAGCAACTCAAATTGATTTGACAGCGGTGTCAAAATCAAAGTTTTGTTAGTTGTATGTTGATTTGATCAGCCTTTAAGAAACCGGGGGTCTTATGTCTCGGGGTGGCGAGCGCAGTCCAATGCCATGCAGTGCTTTGTAATTTAAAGATCTATGTGATGTTGTTTCTGTTTATAGATAGGCGTGGCGCTAACCATCAGGCGAGCGAACTGCTCGTTTCGTCACCATGGCTAATAAAAAATAAAATGTCTCATAAAGAATATATTATTATTATATTATACACTGTTGGGCACAGGCCTCCTGTACTGATCGAGAGGGTTAAGGGTTTAGTCGACCATGCTGGCCTAATGTAGATTGGCAGATTTCACATATCTACTTTCGAAATTCTTATGGAGAACTTCTGAAGTGTTCAGGTTTCCTCACGATGTTTCTTGTACCGTTAAAGCAAGCGATAATTAACAATTAATTTTATTTAACTTCAAAATGCAGCAACAACAAGCAGTGCTGTTTGGCGGCAGAAATAGACAAAGCGGTGGTACCAACCCAGACGTATTCTTGCATGTGAGCAAACTATCTCTTAGTAGTTAAAAGTGAGCGCTCTGTGGGCTAGGAACCCTAGACATCCGTTTTGGCACTGAGTTTCAATTCTCACTGAGCTGTCGTCGCAGAATATGTATTTCATGGAAATCATATCTGTGCTAAAATTCAACACTGATCATTAGAGTAACTGTACAACATTTATGTTATTCCTACATTTCTTACAGATGTTACTACGCATTAGTGTAATTAAAATTGCTCTATATGATCTGTGATTACGAGCATCAGATGCCACGTAATCACGTACATAGAATAATAATAGAGAAGAGAAAAGAATTAATGCTAGGGCTTATTTTTAACTAGACACCCTCTCTCCCGCTCCCCATCTGTCACCTGTCAAACTCCTGTATTATGTAGCGCAATTTTACTTCTAAACAGCAGAATACATTGAAGTCACATTTAAACAAGGTGGTAGGTCCCTCGTATGCGAGAGGCGGTCCGGGTTTGTACCACCGCTTTGTCTATTTCTGCTGCCAAACAGTGTGTAGGCACTGCTGTATTTGTTTAATTGCGCCGCACACAGGGATCGACGCCGTGTCCACTATCGTGCAGCTGGGGAGTGGGGAAGAGAGGAGCGGCGGGGGCGCAAAATGAGCTGCTCACAGGGATCTCTGTCGTGAGACCCACAGTAGCTAGCTAGTGTGCCGCACTGCATATACTCACGCCTGTAATCCCCGAAGGTGTAGGCAGAGATGTAACCAGTGCAGCCTCATTTTGCCGAACGTATCTCCATCCCATGATGTGATAGGGAGCCTTTCGCCATACCAGGCACAATTCCAGACTGCGGCCTGATACTAAGCATTCCAATGTCACTTTTAGCCGACCCGGGGATCGAACCCGAGACCAGCGTCGGCCTCACTCGTAACGCGTACACATTACAACTGCGCCACCGAGGCAGTCTCCCTACAATATTGATAAAACAAAACACCTATCTTAAAATACACTGATTTACAGTTCGATAAAGTATCAGAAATGGTTGTCGATACTCGATATTTACGACACATTATTTTACAGACGCTGTCTCCGTAACAACGAAACCTACTCCGTACTAATAAAAAGGACTGACAATTACGTGATCTCGTAAATATACAATAACGATGTCCCGCCGCCATATTTTCTATCTCCAAATTGTTAACACTTTTTTAGTTGCCACCAAAAAGAGTTTTCTTAACAATTTGCATTCAAATCACATGAAACGATCTTAGGGAACACGCGACTTAATATTTTAAATAAATAAAGTCGTTGGTAAATGCGAAGTCATGAACTCGGGTTCCGTGATACAAGACATCATACCATTCCTGACATTCCTATTTTCTCTCATCTATACTAGATGGTAGGTTTGAGTAGGTTACCACCGCTTTGTCTATTTCTATAAGCAGCATGTAAGCACTGTTGTGTTTCGGTTTGAAGAACATTGAAGCCAGTGAAATTACTGGGCATTAAGAGTCTTAACATCTTATGTCTCGGCATGACTAGCGCAGTTCAGTGCCATGCAGTGGCAGTGCAGTTCAGTGAGCACTGCATGGCACTGCTCTTTAATCCAGAGTTCTGTGTGACGTTACTTCTGTTTATGCGCAGGCGAGCGACCACCACGTCTCGCCATTCAAGCAAATAAATACATCTCTATGCTATTTTAGTCGTTTTCATATGTCTCCTTAGTGCGTTTTATAGCATGGAATTTCTGGTCATCATCATTAACAAATCTTTATATCCTATTGCAGTGTATATATAGTCTCTTTTTACATGCGATTTGTCTTAGTTATTTTTTTATCGTGGCACGTTAAAATGACTACACTGGACGTGATGTTAAGTAAAATGCAGTCCAAACATAATGTTAAGAGGCATTCCCTCGACGCTCTCCAGAATAATGCCTGGATATACACTGGCTGACCCCAGAACGTGACTGCCACTACGACGGGTTTTTCACCATGTGTACGATGGTCGCTGTCCAGTCGGGTACAAAAATATCACGTAATATTCCTCCCAACAGCAAATTTCTTTAGTAATCAAATCCAAATTGGACCCACAATCTTAAAATAATATCGCTTGACTTTGATAGTCTGTTCTATACTTACCTATGTGTAATAGCTTTTACTTGCGGCTGCGTGAATGTCTATCCGGAACAAACCCCCCCCCCCCCTTTAAAACATTTCATCCCCTAAGTGGATTATTTTAAATATATCGCGAAATATGTAGTTGCACCCTGGCCCCGGTTCGCTCAGCTTACTTCTCTCCCATGATGTGATATGGGATGAGCTTATCGCCATACCGGGTGCAGATTTTGCGTCCAATAACATCTATACATTATTTTAATTTGCAGAGTC
This sequence comes from Mimas tiliae, assembly GCA_905332985.1. Lineage (NCBI taxonomy): Eukaryota > Metazoa > Arthropoda > Insecta > Lepidoptera > Sphingidae > Mimas > Mimas tiliae. The sequence goes on from HG995249.1 coordinate 5,290,148, forward strand.
CTTTATCTCATTGCTGGATACCCAGATGGGTGTGGGCAGATACCCCATAAAAAATTGCTTTATTCGTTGCGTCTTATTACTCAGGTGTTATTTTAAATAAATTTGTATGTAATAATAAATAATAATATAGTTTAAACTTCTGTTTAAATTGCAATTTACACTTTATTTAGATGTTTACTATCCGTTACAAACTTATTTGTTAATTAAAAGCAAGTTATGTAACTAAAATTTATTAAATATTTATATGCTTCAGAAGCAGATTTCGGCGAACCTTACTACTGTAACCTAAGACCAATGTATGTACCCGATCTCAACATTTTGAATTTGAATTTAAAGACCCCTAAAATTGTCATGGACCAGGATTTAACAAATTTGCGTTGATGACATTTTGTTCAATAAATAAGTAAAAAAATTTAGGGAGTGGTATTTTATTATTACAGTTTATATATTTTTTTCAATGAATCATTCTTTGAACGCTATGAAAAGCTTTCTCAAGCAACAGCAAGCAAATATTGCAAGTTTCATAATATAACAGGTCTTTGAAATTTCGGTTCTGTATGAAAAAAGATCAAATATTTTTTCTATCTTTTTTTATATTTATATTAATGAAAGTAACCACCCATACTATCGATGCATTTTGGCCAGCGCAGTGACAATTTATAAAGGAGTAGTGGGGACGAGCGATTAACCTAAGCTGGCTACAGATGTGCGAGCTTCTCCATCAGAACAAAAACATTTTTTCCTTATTATACCTTTTAGAATAAATTCTCTAAATGATAGTGAAAAAAAGCGTCTGAATTCGTTGCATAGTAGATAGAGTTAGGAGAAACAAGCGGACAATCAGACAGATAGACGCAGAAGTGAGTTAATAACAGGAAAATATCGTAAGAAAACCTGCATTGCTGACAATTCTCCATAAGATTTTCGAAAGCATATGAAGCCAACCCGCATTACACTAGCTTGGTCTAACCCCTCGATATTGTAGGTCCGTTCCCAGCAGTGGAAGACGTATACAATACAGGTTTGGCATTATTGTAATTTATTTATAAATAAGAATAAAAGACTATTTGGTATTCACTCATACATTTGGATTTACATAATATAATATAAGGTTATAAAAATATTACGCCAACAAGGGCTGAACGTTTTTCAAACAACGATCACGATCTTTTTGGAATATTAAATTTTTATTGAACGTGGGTGAGGCTGCGCTCGAGGCCGCTAATTTTTATTTTATACCAAAAAATTAAGATTTAATGAACCAATTATTTCGAAAATCAAAATACCTATGTTCATTTAGATACACTGTTTATCCCTTTTTTCTATTTGATCAATTTTGTTATGGTAGAATAACAATCTAGTAAATTATTATTAGGACTCGTCGAGCTTTACTCCTCGGTGTCAATAAAACGCGTGCCACAGGCCACTGTTGCTCCTTCCCGTCTGCGTGGCGCAGTGAGCGAATAGCCGGCTGTGTAGTGTGAGGCCGCGAGTTCGATTCCCGCACCGAGTTTGTGTGATTCACAATTTTTTTTTTCCGATCTGGGTTTTTTGAATTGTAATTTTGTTTTTATGGAATAATCATCAAAATCGGAGTATAAATGTCAAAGTTTTAGTCTTTCATCCCCAATTATATTCCTGTAGAAACTCCTTCGTTTTTTCGTCGGTAAAATATAAAGTAGGTAATAATAATTTAAGGAAGTGGTACCGAACTCTCGGTGCACGAGCCTCGGCCCTTTTTACGGCAGTCGCAAGTCAATGGATGATGTTAAAAACAGTATTTGTAATCTTCCTATACCTTTCTAGCATAAAAAATGTGAGTGGTAGAGCCGTTGTAGATAGTTTTGTCTACAGTACGAATGGGCCGGCTTAACCGGATCGTTACCACTGTCTCACAGAAAACCGACGTAAAGTAGCAGCTTGCTGCTGGGTTTCATACGATGAGTGGGATATCCACAATCCCCTTCCCTTTCCAATCCCTTAATTTTTTCCCTTATTTCTACGTGTCCATGACTCTTCTTGTGTTGTGGGCGTACATGGGCGGTGGAGATCACTTACCATCAGGTGACCACCATAAAAATACCACACTCCATCTGATACGCAGAAAAACATTTGCAATTGTTTACTGTTCACCTTCACATATTGTTCCATATTCCATGGACCTTCATTATTATCAAACTATCATTGTGATTTCTATTTCAAGATAAGATAGTTGGCACAAATTACGATATCGTATTCTTAGTTAAATACAAAGTTTAATCTTTACTCGGGTTATTGATGATTCAGAGCATTACCTTTTTTTTATTTATTTATCAATATTACACACCCGACACCCTGCGTTCCGCAGCGGACGAGTAGCCGGCTGCGAAGTAAGAGGCCGTGGGTTCGATTCCCGCACTGAGACAAATTATTATTGTGTGATCAACATTTGTTTCGGGTCTGGGTGTTGTGGAACCGCAAACCCCTCGTAGTTCCTGATACCCACGATACAAGTTTACCTAGTTTGGGATCAGGACTATGTGTATGACTGTTGGGTGTATTTATTATTATTATTACAAAGAAAGATTAATTTAGTATAGTATATATTTAAGACCGTAAGTCTCTCGTAGTTCCTAATACCCACGACACAAGAGTCATATCTTATGGGGTCAGGACTATGTGTGTGACTGTTGGGTGTATTTATTATTATTATTACAAAGAAAGATTAAATTTGTATAGTATATATTTAAGACCGTAAGTCTCTCGTAGTTCCTAATACCCAGGACACAAGAGTCATATCTTATGGGGTCAGGACTATGTGTGTGACTGTTGGATGGTATTTATTTATTTATTAACAGCATTGATAAACCACAGAGGTTTGTCAACAATGCTATGCTTTGAAAATGCAATACATACCAAAAGTGTATGGGCAACAGAAACTAGGCAAGTGCAAGAATAAATTAAAAATAAGCCTAAAACCTATTATTAACATTCTTATCAGTGTACCTAATCAGTATGATTGGTAATCTGTTCTTTATACGAATTAAAATATTGAAATTACAAAAAATAACTCAAAATGTACGTGACTAAGCGTGGACCGTTTCAAGTAATTAGTGAAAGCGTCCGTAACCAGTAGTGGCTTACGTTTTTTTGTTATTACAGTAATGTATTTATTAAAGTATTTAGTACACTAGGTGGTAGGTCGCTCGTATGCGAGAGGCCGTCTGGGTTGGTACCACCGCTTTGTCGATACCTGCCGCCTAGCAAGCTGTGTGTTCCAGTTTGAAGGACATTGAAGCCAGTGAAATTACTGGGCATTATGAGACTTAAAATCCTATGTCTCGGGGTAACGATCGCAGTCCAATGCCATACAGTGCTTTGTAATTCAAAGTTCTGTCTGGTGTTGCTTCTGTTTATGGGCAGACGTGGCGCTTACCATCAGTCGCGCGACCTGCTCAAGCTAATAAAAAAAACTACAAGATACCTGACTAACCGGTGAAACAGTTCAACTTACCATCTTTAAGTACCGAAGAATTCGACATCTATTCCTCTTAACGCCGCTCCGAGTTGGAGCTTTACTAAGAAGCCCTTGTGTGAATAAGTTTGTACTGACTGGAGTACCTTTAACGCTCGCCCTCTCTCCTGATGAAATTGAACTAGTAACTTAACTAGTTACAAACTACCTAAGTACTAATATTGCAAAAGGATATTGCACGAAACAAGAAGTGCAAAAGTCAAGTAATGTGAAATTCGTGTAAATTAACAACTCAGCTCATTTGACAGGCTCCATGGTGCAGTGGGCGAGTAGCCGGCTGCGAAGCGAGAGGCCGTGGCCGCGTGGGTTCGATTCCCATACCGAGACAAATGTTTGTGCGATCCACAAATATTTGTTTCAGGTCTGGGTGTTGTGGGTTGGCAAGTCCCTTGTAGTTCCTGATACCAACGATACAGGTTAACCTAGTGTAGGGTCAGGGCTATGTGTGTGGTTGTTGGGTATATTTATTTATTTAATTCGCACGCATAGAGTCAACTCTTAGTAGGTAGTCAGCTGAAATGTTCACATAATAACGTTAATGTGTTACTAGCTTTTACTCGCGTCTCCTCTCGCCGTAATGGTCTTTTCCAGGGTAAAATAGCCTAGGTCCTAATAATGGTCATGTACTACCTATGTGCCAAATTTCATCCAAAACCGATCAGATTTTATGCACGATTGACTACCAAACATCCAAATTCACAAACTCACGAACATACAAACTTTCACTTTAATATTAGTTGTTTTTTTATAGCATAAGCTGGTAAACGAGCAAGTGGGTCACCTGATGGTAGGTGTTGTCCATGTATTTTTGACTGTATGTTATTGTTTCATTATGGCGGGTGCTAAAGTATATTATTGTAACTGAATTGTTGTTTTTTGAAAATATAATACCTTTATAGGCATTTCACTACTAGCAGGGCATAAAAAATCAGTAAAAAGGTATTCAAACGAAAACTACGCACACATTATTTCCCATCGGCCAATGAAAATCCAATAAAACTTAACGTAGAGGAAAACAAAGTGAAATGTGAACACCGTTAAAATACATAGGACGGATTCAGAAGCCAATTATGGGGGTCAGATATTTTTTATAACGAAACGAGCAGGTCGCTCGTCTGAGAACGTCACGCTTACTAACAAACAGAATCAAACCACACAGAACTTACGAGGCACTGCATGGTACTAGACTGCGTTCGTCATCCCGAGACATAAGTTGTTAGGTCCTATGCTCGATAATTTCACTGCCTTCAATGTCTTTCGAACCGAAACAAAACAGTGATTACACACTGGTGCTTGGCGACAAAAATAAATAAAGCGGTACCAACTGAAACGGCCTTTCGCATTCGAGATACCTACCACTTAGGGTATTACTTAAAAAACGTTATTCAAACACTAATTAGTTAAACACGGTTTTGTATCTTTCTAGCAGTTTTATAAATTACTTTTATCTTTCTCAATCAACAGTAAGATAAAAGAGTGTTTGACTAATCAGTGCTTGAACAACTTTTATGTAAGGCCCTTAATGAATAATCTAATGAATATGTTTAGCGCAGCTTCTACTTTATTATAGAATATTTTTTTATTGTATTGTTCATTATTTATAGGCAGTAGAGATCTTTTGACATTAAAAGACCCACTTACGTGTGCATCGGTATTCCTTAATTAAAAAATATTTAATTGTCTTAATCATTCATCAATCTTCTCACAGCAATGATTTTTCTTGTATTATAGGTTTTCATGGCCGGTGAGGATTACTCATCATCAGCTGACTCATCTGCTTTTCGGCTTTTGCTATAAAAAATGTCCATTGTTTCCTCACATTTTTCATTCGTTATACTTGACACATTATACAGACATGTACAAGAATCATTCTCTAGGCGTAGACCCCATAACCCCCACTAAATTCGTCCCATCACATATATCTATTGCGGAGAAACGCACTGTTTTGAACAAAGAACACTACTTATTGTCTTATAACAATGGATGCAAGTCCATTACTCGTCATTTGCTACCCACACGAAGGTTCTAGGTGCCTTTTACAGAATACATTATTGTGACGAAGATTCTTGTATGGGCATTATGTGTGTGATTCCTACTATGAACGTATGTATGTCTTTTGTAGTGATTTGATGGTAGAATATTACAAAACATGGCTTCCGATAAAAGGTAATACAAAATAGATTATATATAAGAAACATAGCTAATATCTACAAAATGGTTAACAAGCGCCTCGTACATCACGGATTGCGAACAGGAGCCCGAGTTTGCTGTTACCACTGTCTCACAGAAAACCAACGTAAAGTAGCAGCTTGCTGTTGCGTTTAGATTGGTATGTGAGGCCCAAATCCGCCTCCACTTCCCATTAGGATAGGGATTGCCCTATCCCTACGTTTCATGTTGGCAACGCACCCATGATCATTTTTGAATCGTGTGTATCTCTTTTTTTATTTGCCTGAATGACGAGACGCCCAGGTCGTTCGCCTGATGTTAACCGTCACGCCTGTCCATAAACAGAAGCAACGTCACACATAACTCATGATTACAGAACACTGCATGGCACTGAACTGCGCTCGTCATCCCGAGACATAAGATGTCAAGTCTCATAAAGCCCAGTAATTTCACTGGTTTCAATGTCCTTCAAACCGAAACGCAACAGTGCTTACACACTGCTGCTTGGCGGCAGACATAGACAAAGCGTTGGTACCAACCCAAACGACCTCTCGCATACGAGGGACTTACGACCTTGTATATCTATGGGCTGTGGATATCACTTACTGACCCACTTGCTCGTTTGCCAGCCCCTGCTAAAAATGTGAATTAACGTCCGAGTCACAACCGAAGAAATAAACAAAATATATTTAACGAATCAACACTTTTATTCTAAGATCAGTGGGCCGATCAAGTTATAAAAGACGATTTATTTATTTACGATTATTGTCGAAGGCTCCGTGAGTACTCGTATCCGTGAGTGACCCCAAAGGAACTTTCCATTTTCCTATTTTCGGATCGTAAAATCTTCTACGTGTTGCTTAAGTATTTCACCATATAAGATTTAATGCTCATTTTAATCTGAGGCGCAGGGCTGAAGGATGGTAAGCAAATAAATGAATTAGTTTTAGTGTTTAAGAATCACGGGCGCGTCACTTATCAGCGGGTGACCCATTTCCTCATTTACTGTCCTCAGCCATAAAAAATATACATCACTGAAATTATATCTCTTCTTGTTATCATACACCTGTTATTTTTATTGCCCCAGGATATTTTGCTCTAATATTTTACCTTTGTACAATGTTTCAAATTAAACACATGAATGTAATGTTAATTGTTACGAATAATTTTGCATTTATCCTAAGCTTAATAAATATAGGTAATATTGTCCTGTATGTTTATTTAGTCTTTAATATAAGCCGAGAGATTCTACTGATCATAAAGTTTTGCACTAATAATTCTTCTTCCACCTGCCTTTATACCACTCGCAATGTGGTCGGTGCAACATGCTTTTTAATCCAACGAATGTCACATTTTTATAACCATTCAATAGAATAAATATCGATTCTAAAATAAGAGAGTGATTGTTATATAATTAATTTAATAATATTTTAAATAAGTGGCTAAATACAATTTAAAGATTGTCGAGAAAATCGACTTTAGTCTCTATGCCGAGCACAGTATGGTGCCATTTAGTACTTACTAAATCAAAGTTCTTAATGGCGTTGCTATTATTTATGGGCAAGCGTTAAGCTTAGCATTAGGTGAGCCACTTGATTCTCTCGTCATTATAGGTAACTCTCTGCGCTACACAGCGTCCATGCTAACCTAACCAGCGGGCTCAACATATGCTCTCATTTCCCCCGCGCAATTGAGAAAACTATCGAGGACAAATATCTCTATCTATTTACGGTTACGGTTAGAATTACTTTATTTCTCAAAAGAATTACAAAAAAATCACTTACTTGAGAAACTTACACTATTACACTATGTAACAGTTGTAAGAGCGTACATAATAGTAGTGTCACTTATATTTCTAAAGCTTGTCTCTCTATCATATCTATAAGCTCTATCTATTTCTTTCTTCTTTCTTTTATGCAACCATGTTAGCTTCGATACATAGATACATATGGCTATAACCAAAACCATTGGTGCATAATCTGACAACTCGTACCATACTTGACATAATATGTAGAGATATTTCAGTTAATTTGTGCACGCCTTGCTAGGTGTACGTGGTCTTATAATTATGTAAATCTATGAGAGACTAATCGACGGTACCGTCAGTCGCCACTGTGTGCACTGCGGTACAGGCTGGTGTTTTATAAGTGGTAGAGCCACGCTGTAGACACTTTTGTTTACATCATGAATGGGCCGGCTTCACCGCTATTACCACTCACAGAAAAGTGATCTGAAGTGGTAACTCGCTGTAACGATTTATACGGTGGAAGCCCAAATCACCCCTCTCCCCACCAATTGTTCCAACCATTCTTGTTGACTTTAAAGTCGTCCGTGTTACATTCGTGTTTGTTCTGCTATTGTGAGTGTAGTTGGCGGTGGATATCACTGACCATCTTGACTCACTGGTTTGCTTACCGGTATTAGAAAGAAGATGAAAATTAAGTAGGGTATTGTCAGACTAGAGCGTTATTGACGCCAGCGTCTCCCGTTTGACGCAGCCATCGGAACTCTCCTTTTAAGTTAAGTCGAAAGAGTTTTGAAATAGACATAAAAGGCATAGAAATCATTTAAAAGTTAGTTTTGAACTTTATATTACTCGCAATGTTAGGTCTCGTAGCAAACATTCAACTTATATTAAAATATTTAATCAAACGAAAGAAGTCGTAGGCAAAAGCCTAGTATTTTAATATGAACTCAAAGTATGAATGTCATATGCAATAAAGGTTTCGTATGTTTTCATATGGAAACTTGTGTGTACTGAATGTAGAAACGTTTTCTTTGATAATAAAAAGATATTTACAGTAATTAAAATAGTAATTCTTTCACTAATGTTTTCCAAGAGCTGGGTTACCGGTAATACAGAATTTTTATCTTTTTTTACAGATTTAATAATATAATGTTTTATCTCAACTGTAACAGAATTCATCGTTCATTAATCAATATTGTTTGATTTTTAGTTAATCATCTTGATTTATATCCATTTTTAAATTAATACATACATACGCACTCACACCTGTAATCCTCGAAGGGGTAGGTCTCTGTGTCACAAGTACACGCAGAGCTTATTTTCGTTTCATAATGTTATAGGGGGCGAGCCTATACCGGGCACATTTCCAGATTACGGGCTGATAGTGAACATTTTATAATATAAGAACAGTGAAAACCCAATATCACTTTTACCCAACCTGGGGATCGAACACGAGACCTCAGCACAGTCGCACCGCCTACGCAGTACAACTGCACCACCGGTGCAGTCTAAATTAAATTAAATTAATACATAGATAATTATAATGTTGCGTTATGGAAAAGGACAGTACGTAGATATGATTTCAGCAAAATTTAAATATATATCATCATCAACAATAATCAAAATAAAAAATCATTTATTTAACATAGACCATCGTAAAAATCAGTACCTATCATATTGAAATAAAACTAGTTTATACGGATTTTACCGCGGTTTAATTTTTATTTTCCGTTATCCGTATAAACTAGTTTTATTTCAATGTGTAATATTTGCGTAAACATAAGAAATCACTAAGTACCTATCATATTTTTCTTCGTTTTCGATCACGCAACGGTATACTTCTAGAAGGTATCTAAATAAAAAACATCGACTATTATATACGGATACAAAGGGGCATCATGCCCCGGCTTGTGATCAAAATTACCATGGCCTAATGGATTAGTTTGGGATTGAGGAAAATTCGCAATTCAGCCTCCGATAAGCATGAGTTATGTCCTGCATTTTACCCAATACTATTATCAGGTCAATTGAAGGACTATGATATCGGCATTATGCATGGGCATTATGGCCCAATGTTATTAGTTGAGCCAATTAAAAATAACACTAGCTAACGCCTTTTCACCCTATGGAGTAGGCACCTCTGCCTACTACAAATTGACAAATTCACTGACATCCAATCTTTCACATTTATAATATTAGTAGGGTAGGACTCGTAGTAGGCAGTGTAAGTGAGCCACTAAAAACTTAGGCCCAAAGCCAACCTCATCGGCACGCGGTACACGCTGCTGATTCACGTATTCGTATGTACGAGAGGATGTCTGAGTTGGTACCACTGATTTGTCTATTTATGCCACAAAACAGTGTTTCAGTTTGAACGACGTTCTTCTTCTTCTTATCGAATGTTTAGTGGCCAACCTAGTGTCAGAGTTTCAAGCCACCCGAAGGCCTCCGAATTGGCTTAACGACTGCTATCAGTTGATAACAGCCGGGACCGACATTTTACGTGCCCTCCGAAGCACGGAGACGCTCTGTTGAAATAGCACTAAGCGGTCACCCATCCATAGACTGACCCCACCAAGGGTTGCTTAACTCGCTTATCGTTTACTGATTAGTGAGTGCAACTAGCTATGAGTGCCTCAATTTTTTTGAATGACGTTAAACCCAGTAACAATCGCGAGTGAATCGTTTTTTGCTAGGCAAGCGTGCTTCCGCCTATTAAGTATATAAAAAACATTATTGGGCATTGAGACTGAACAAATGATGTCTTGGGGTGACGAACGCAGTCCAGTGCCATGGACTGCTTTGTAATTCAAAGTTCTATTGTTGCTTCTGTTTCTGGCCATCAGGCGAGCATCTTGCTCATTTCGTCATTCAAGCTAGTAGAGGAAGCCGTGCTGAGCATTGATATAGTAAAATAAAGGGCTGATATTATTATAATACCTAGTCGTAAATCTCAAAATCCAAGACATTTAAACTATTGCCAACAAATTGCAACATAAATTGATATTCATAGGTAAACACGGGAAACATGAAATTTATGGAAATCTATAAAAATGATGAATGCATTTAATTTAACCACATAAATCATACCATATGACTCTTGCCCATGGTTGTTTCATCCCGGTAATTGCAAGGAGGGGGTAGAAGTAAGGAGTGAAGGGAAACAATGTTAATGTGTAGGTTTTATATACCTAAACATTTATATTAAAAACAAACACGACGCAAAAATAACTGAAGAGCCAATAATGAAATTAGCTTCTAATTTAACCAAATATTCTATTGTCAGTAATTAGTCAATGATGGAAATCACCAACTGCAAATTGTCTTGAGTTTATTTTTATAGGTTTTTAATTTATTAAGTCCATTTTATTTGTGAAAAAAATCTACAACTTTTAATTAAAGACGCATCAAAATCATCAAGATTTGAACCCAGGACCGCACCGATTATGGACTGATAATGCGGTACTTATAATAAATATATTGGTTAACCAGTATTAAGGCTGAGAACCGTGAGGTGTTGGATTGAATTCCCAGATTGGACAATCACAATTATTTAGTAGTAGTAGTAGTAGTTTTAGTATTTGAGTTCTCGATTCGAAAAATGCCAGGAATTGGACATTGTGTGCGGTAATGGCGATAGGTTATCACATCATGGGACGCTATAATAAGGTCAGCGAAATGTGAGTGCAGCCACAGTTGTTGCGGAATACCGCTAATTATTTTGATTATTTGCAATTGTTCATTTAAAAGTCTGTATAAAGGAAATCTTATTTTTTATTATAAGATTTTGTGGGTAGATAAATACTGCATGAAAGTATATTGTTAGCGTATTCTGTTAATATTGGTTTATTGAGGGTGTCTGACAAAGCAACGTTGCGTACACTGTAATAATAATGGTGCGATATAGTTGTGGAAGGGTTGTTAAATGGTATAAAAGAGGTTGTCGCCATAACTGGAGGTCTTTTGCCCGCGGTCAGTCAGTTCACTAAGATCAGTGCTCAGTCGATAGTCCAAGTGTTCATTACGCGGTAGCTATGCTGGTTTACTATTCGGTTCTAGTTGTTTGAGTTATAATTAGAGAACGGTCTATAGAGAATCCTGACATGGGGTTGTGGGCGACGAAGCTCTTTTGTCTGTAGTGAGTGGACAGTGTAGTTAGTGGTTTGTGTACCTAGTGCGGTAAAGTCGAGTTTAGCGGTAAGTGCTAGAACATAATTATGGTGAGTGTATAATGCAATATTTCTTTGTGCTTTGATTCTTTCTACCTATATTAGATATGGTTATCCTGCTGCGGCAGAAGTGTACTTCGGTACAGAATATCGACGAGTAATATGGTTATCCTGCTGCGTCAGAAGTGTACTTCGGTACAGTATTGCTGGGACAGGGGTGACTGACTATAAGGGGAGGTTGGAGGTCACCGGGCGAGTGCCCATAATTTTATAGGGCAGACTGCGGTCACTGCCTGGCTCAAACTGCGGTCACTTAGCCTAAGTATCAAACCTACACTACCGTAAGTATGTATAACGTAATATTTCATTTTTTGTGTGCATGTGTTGAAAGCTTCATTTCGCAAACCCAACATGTAAAAAAGGGGGGTTCCGCGACAACAGTTGCACCTCTGCCTATCCCATCGAGAATAAAGGCGTGATCTTATGTTATTCTCATTGTTATTATTCATCTTCAATGTTGTGAGATCATATCATTACATACGACGGCACATATTCTAGAAATAAACTTGATAAACGTTTAATTTATCTGAATTGCGCTAAAACATGGTTATATTATCACAGTCTAAAATAATTCATATTTCACATCAATTTGAATATTCGTGAAGTCAGTAATAATAACACTAAGGCCCGCTCTACATATTAGCCGAGACCTCTCGTCGAATACCACAGCGGGACTCGTTTCTGGCATATTCATATCAAGAATATATCTACGAGACTTATTTTCTTTGATTACCCGGAGAGACAGATTGTACCACCTGATGGTAAGTGGTTACCGCCGCCCATGAACCTCAACAATACCTGAGCACAGACAAGCCGGTAAAACGCTAATACCGTTACCTACGCGCTAGGTGAGAGAAGACCCTACCGACTCTGATATATTTTCGTAAGAGCAAAGGAGAGTGTGCAGTGAAAACATTTGACTAGCTTCCCTTTTTTTCATCTCATATGTTGCTTCCATAGTATAAACATAAAAACATACATATAAACCTTCCGGAATAAATTCTCTAAATTAAAATGAAAACTGCACTGCATTGCATAGGTAGTTTAGGAGAAATAAGTGGACAAACAGACAGACATATGACGATAGAGACTTTGTTTATGATTTAGACTTTGTACTATGTACTAACCTTTTGCTCGTGGCACCGCTCACGTGAACGGCCTTTTCCAGAATAAAAAGTAAACCAAAACCATTCAGCCCTTAAGGCGTTATTGACTAACAAACATCCCAATCCACAAACTCACAAAATTCCATTTTTTCTCATTTGTAATGGTCGTCGGATTGATAATAAAAAAGACAATAATACAGCCAGCTATATACTACCGTGTATGTCATATTATTTTATTAAATGCGCAAGTTCATATATTCGTAGTTTTGTGTACAATAGCCGGTTCAATAAACTGCCCGTTTTATTACAACGGCGCTCGGGGAGTGCTTGCCAGCTAACAGAATTAACATATGGTTTTTTTATAAAGATAAATAATATTCAACAGTCACACATAGTCCTGGCCCCACAGTATGACACGACTTATTTGTGTCGTAGATATCGGGAACTACGGTACGTTTAGCAAGGTATCCGCAGGCCCAAACCCCTCCCCTTCCCATTCCCCGGGACATCTCGAGACATAAGGTCTCATAATGCCCAGTAATATCACTGGCTTCAATGTCCTTCAAACCTGAACGCAACAGTGCTTACACATTGCTGCTTGGCGGCAGAAATAGACAAAGCGGTGGTACCAACCCAGTATCTCGCATACGAGGGACCTACCACCTTGTGAATAGGATTGGAATTACCAAAGGTCCATTACAAAGCCTAATTTATACCGTTTATTGTAAAACTTAACAAAGTTCTCGATCCTCGGCCATATAAAAATATACGACGCTCTTTTCGCGACACGAAACACCACTCGTCCTATAATAGTACTAATTTTAAAGGTCCCACGTTCACTTTTGCGGACATGCCGTTAAATTGTTGTTTATATGGTAGTTTTACGTTAATACTTTATGGTGCTTCCTTGCCCTGTTGCGATGCTCTTTAATAGGGAAAAGTATACTGACAAAGTAGATTGTATGATATTCCTAACTTCAACTTTACATGTAATATAATATTCCATGGATTCATAGAATTTATTGCACACATCCCATTCGTGTGATTTTTACGTCCTTTTTCTATTAAAATGTAAATTCGTCAGTATATTATATATTTTTTATGTATGTTCACACTTATCTGTGCCAAATGTGGATCGTATTGGTTTTTTTTTGTTTTGGATAGGGTTTACTGTCGTAATTGCTATCCCATTTAAATTTAAAGTAATAATTCAAAAAAATAAATAAACGCTAAGTAATAGTAGTGAAGTCGGGGATGAAAGACTAACCCCCGGTTTCTGAAAGGCTGATCAAATCTACATTCAACTAACAGAACTTTGAGTTGACATCGCTGTCAAATCAATTCGAGTTGCTGAAACGTTATTTAGTGAGAAAAATTATGATATTTGATCTCTCTTCAGTACCGTTTGACATACGATTTTTCATATTAATTTGAAAGTTATGTTAGCTAACATGTGTGTCAAATCAAAGGTGTTGATCACGCTTCTAGCAACTCAATTTCGACTTGACATTTGATTAGTTAATTTAACATTGATCAGCCTTTCGGAAACCGGGCGTTAAACACACAATGTCATTGCTTTTAGTGATAATTATTTCATTAGAATAGTAAAACTAAGCAAATTTGAGTCGCTACAGACTCCGTTGGCGTAATCTACACTAATATTATAAAGAGGAAAGATTTATATATTTTTTTGTATGTAACGAATAAACTTAAAAACTAATGGACCGATTTCAAAAATTCTTTTGTTGTTAGAAAGCGACATTATCACTGAGTAACATAGGCTACTTTTAATCCCGGAAAAGGCCGTTCACGCGGGCAGAGCCGCGAGCAAAGTAATATATACAAGTGTCATTTTTCTATCCATTTTGATATCATGATCTACTTGACCTACCTGAGATAATACCTACCTACCTGACCTACTTGAGATTTAAAAAAAATATGCCACTTTGTTTTCTCATATACTGACCTCATGACTTTTCTCTAGAAGTGGTCTAAGGAGAAATAGATTTCTCATGGGTTCCGGATTTCACCATTCAATCCTGTCTCAATAACCTACACTGTACGTTTGATGTTTCGGCCCACTGAATCGATACTATTTGTCTGCGTTTACCGCTTAAGTTTATAAACTTAATTCAAAAATATCTCTTATAATATAATTATCTGTGATTGGAATTTTCAATATTAGAACATAACCTATATTTTTCAGGGCAATATTCATTTACTCTAATTAAATCGACATTCACTAAATTATTATTTCTAAGCTAGTCGACGTATTATAAGAACATGACATCTACTTTCAAGTGGAAATTTAAAGTGAAAGTAAAAATTAGCTGTAGTGTTGAACTTTGTTTACTGCATGAATAAACCGTCTCGACTGGGACAGTACCACAGAGAACCGACGTGAAGTAGGAGCTTTGATGCTGCATTACGTGCAGTTAGTGAGATTGCCACAGAATTTAGGTTTGAGTGGTAGAGCCGAGCTGTAGACAGTTTTGTCTACAGCATGAATGGGTCGGCTCGTCCGGGTTGCTACCACTGTCTCACAGAAAACCGACGTAAAGTAGCAGTTTGCTGCTGCGTTTCGTACGGTGAGTGAGATATCCGGAGGCCCAAATTCCCTCCCCTTCCTTATTCCTTAATTATCCCTTTCCTTTAAGGTCGGCAACGCGTCCATGACTCTTTTGGTATTGTGGTTGTACATGGGTGGTGGAGATCACTTACCATCAGATGACCCACTTGCTCGTTTGCCGGTCTATACTATAAAAAAAAGGATTAACCTTGGACTGTAGCTGCCTGCATATTATGCGCATCCCGCAACCTCCAACGTAAATGTGACAGTGGAAAAAAACTGAGTTTTGGTCGTCAGGACTATCTAAATCAATGTCAGATTCAGGAGGTAGGTATCTCGTATGCGAGGGGCCGCCTGCGCTGGTACCAACGCTTTATCTATTTCTGCCGCCAAGCAGCAGTTGTGTTCCGGTTTGAAGGACATTGAAGCCAATGAAATTACTGAGCATTATGAGACTTACCATCTTATGTGTCGAGGTGACGAGCGCAGTCCAATGCCATGCAGTGCTTTGTAATTTAAAATTCCGTGTGGTGTTGCTTCTGATTATGGACCTGTGGTGCTTACCATCAGGCGAGCTACATGCTCGTTTCATCACTAAAGCTAATTAAAAAAAACTTTTTCCGGTGGTTCAAATTCCCCTCCCCTTCCCAATCCCTTACTTATCCCTTTCCTTTAAGGTCGGCAACGCACCCATGATTATTTTAGTGTTGTGGACATGTACATGGGCGGTGGAGATCACTTACCATCAGGTGACCCACTTGCTCGTTTGCCGGCCTGTACTATAAAAAAATAATAAAAAATACCTCCCAGCGAGGCGAACCTCGGCTCAGGATTTCCTTGCCATTCCATTTCGGATTATCATGTATCTATTACGGTTTAAAAGTTGAGTTAAGTTACCCTTTAAGGGTAGGACACTAGAGATTCTACTATTGGTAGAGCCACGCTGTAGACAATTTTGTCTACATCATGAATCATCATCTCATAGAAAACCAGCGTAAAGTAACGGCTTGCTGATGCGTTTCATACGGTTAGTGAGATATCCGGAGGCTCAAATCTCCTTCCCCTTCCCAATCTTAATTACTCCTTTCCTTTGAAGACGGCATAGCCCAATGATTCTGGTATTGTAGGCGTACATGGGTGGTGGAGAGCCAACAGGTGACCTAGTTGCTCCTTTGCTGGCCTAAGCTATAACAAATAGGACAGACAAATTTATTTATTTAATACATGGAAAACTTACAGACAATAGTATTAAAAATAGCAATAATATAGCTGACAGAAAGCCAATAACAATTTCTCACTTATAGAAACAAATAGCGTAGTATTAGTAAAAGGAATACCGTTGCTACTCTCCCAAGAGTATGGTTCCATAAAGTACGAAGCCCTAAAATTGACCAAAAACCCTTTAATATCTGCAACAATTTCTCTACAAGTATTATTCATGCCCTGCCATGACCACTTACCATCAAATGACCCATATACACTATTTCCTCTCTTCTCTAAAAAACCCTTACAAATTGACACGGTTGACAATATATTGAAACGTTAATTTACATATTATTGGACCGTAGTCTGTAGTACCGAGCTGTGAAGTCATCGGCTACGCGTGAGTGCTACCTGAAAGAGTAAACTCAATGTTCAATTAAAAACAATGTAAAGTAATACGAATTGGTACCTATATGTAGAGACTACCTCGGTGGCGCAGTTGTAATGCGTACGCGGTACAACTGCTGTCCTGAGGTCTCGGGTTTAAGCCCCGAGTCGGGTAAAAGTGATATTGGGTTTTTCTGTTACGAAATGCTCAGTAGCAGGCCGGAGTTTGGAATTTGTGTCCAGTATGGCGATAAGCTCGATATAGCTATGAGCGTATCACGTCATCGGACGGAGATACGCTCGGCGAAAAGTGGGTGTACTGGATACCTCTGTCTACCCCTTCGGGAATTACAGGTAGGAGTGCGTATGTATGTATGTAAATTCGTTGATAACAATTCAATATTTGCTATTGAGATTAAGCTTCTTAGGTTACAATAATAAAACAAGTTTACATATTATCCTTACCGCCTATTCAAAATGTTCCTATCAAAAGGTTACAAGTGCACCCACGCTATAAATATTTTTGGTAAACGTTCTCAATTATAATATTAGCTGACAATTCCAGACTCCGGGCTGATACTGAGCATTTCGTAATAAAAAAGCCTAATATGACTTTTACCCGACCCGGGGATCGAACCCGAGACTGGTTGGTTTCTGAGTGGTAGAGCTACGCTGTAGACAATTTTGTCTACAGCATGAATGGGCCGGCTCGTCCGGATCGTTACCACTGTCTCACAGAAAACCGGCGTAAATAACAGCTTGCTGCTGCATTTCGTACGGTGAGTGAGATATCCGGAGACCCAAATTCCCCTCCCCTTCCCAATCCCTTACTTATCCCATTCCTTTAAGGTCGGCAACGCGCCCATTATTATTTTAGTATTGTGGGCGTACATGAGCGGTGGAGATCACTTACCATCAGGTGAAAAAAAAAGGTAACACGTAGGTACGCATTACAACTGCGCCACGGAGGCAGTCATTATTAAATTGTAATCAATCATTTTTCCTTATATTGTAATGTTTATAAGTCTCGTACCTACTTAGTTCACTCATCTTTTACACGATGCGCGGGTACAAGTTATGGTTGAATGACATCTACAGATTTTTACATTTTGATAGTACAGGGGGCGAGCACGAACAACTTTCGAATAAGTATTCGAATCGAGATCGCAAGCATTTGTATGAATTTTCAAACAAATTTTTGACATTTCGATACGAATACGTTTTCGAAAATTGTTCGTGCTAGCCTCTCTGAACAAAGACCATCACTACGTTGTACTGAAATACTTTTTTACAATACATACACAGGAGCCTCATTTTATCGTCTGTACACCTGCCACCGTAATCCGAAAGAATTTCTTTGAACCTTTTTAACGAACCAGAACTTTAGTACAAAGATTATGTACAAATATATATGAGTAGATATAAAAATAATTGTAGCGTATTTTAAATAGTAAGAGACGGCTGTGGCGCAGTGGGCTAGTAGCTGGCGGTGAGGCGAAAGGCCGCGGGTTTGATTCCCACACCGAGACAAAATGTTTGTATGATCTCCAAATATTTATATCGGGTGTGGTTGTCTCCCCCAGAGGGGTTGATGTCAGGCAGGCGGCCGGTGGTAGAACTCCAGCCAATACCTTCTGTAACATGTGCTAAATAAGCATATAGCGCCGACCCCGCAGCAAGTGTATAATGGCAGGTGGAAAAAGAAGCTTTTAAATAGTAAGAGAATTATTAATTAACACTCATCCTTAAATTACAAGTTCAAATCTCGAGTCAGGATTGTTTTTAAAAGCATGAGCGAGCTAAATGCCACTTAATGATAAGTCACCTCCATTATCCTTAAAAACACAAAATACGAGAAACTGGTAAAGATCACGCACTTGCAAATTATGAAGTTAATTAGGTCGTAAGTTATCCGTCAATTCGGTCCCAAAAGTATATACTTACATCCTGTTATATGCTAAAAAGATTTCCGTTTTTTATAGACTCGTATTTTGTTACTTTTATATTATTAAAAGTAGAATTACCAGAGGTGACATACGTCTAATAAATATAACAAATGCAACTAAATTAACCAGTATAACTGTGATCGAAATAACGTGTTCATAATTCACGTACACATATTAAGACTTCGGTAATCTCTGGTGTATAAAAAGAATAATTTACTGTTAAATTACATTGGTTAATGTCGCCATTATTTAGCTTATTACATCGTAAAGGTATCATATTTATAATTAAGATTCTGATACACGTTTGTTGATGATTTTCTTAACCGACTGCGTGGTGGCAAAGGTAGGATGATAACTTTTCGTGAATTCATGATGCATTCATGGGTAATTATGTATTTTCTAGTAGTATTAAAATTACTAGATTGAATTTTAACGAGACGTTCGATATGGCGAGCCTATCGCACCTGATAGGAAATTATCACCACCGCCCAGCTGCGAAGCGAGAGGCCGTGGCTTCGATTCCCGCACCGAGACAAATGTTTGTGTGATCTACGAATATTTGTTTTGGGTCTGGGTTTTGTGGGAAATATGTCCCTCGTAGTTCCTGATACCCACGATACAGGTTAACCTAGTGAGTTCAGGACTATATGTGTGACTGTCAGTTACCTATATACATAGCTGGGCATTAACTCGTTAATTCAACGTATGACAATAGTAGAGTGGATGCAGTTAAAAGGTGCATGGAAGAAAAGGTAGAAGATGCCTTACGACAAGAAGCAGCGGAAAATTCGAAGGACAGAGATAGTTTAAGTGGCGGAGGGAGCAATGCGAGTAACAATTATGATGACGAGGAAGACTTTTTCAATTCTGTCACTCAGTCTATAGAAAAACCAAAGAGCTCCAACTCTTTAAAAAGTAAAGCGCAAAGTCTCGTTGCCCAGCTATGCCTATATATTTATTTATTGGACTCTTGACTTTTCCCACTACTGTCCATCCAAACTTTATACTCGTGACAATAATAATAAGGCTGCTAGTTCTAGAGTTGCATTCACCTCAATTATTATAAACATAATATATTAACAATAATATTATTTTACCATTGGAGACTCTGTATGTAACCCTCAAATAAATAAATAATTAAACCTTTTAACTTTGTCAATAAAAAAACACTTCTCTGCTGAATGCGGAGGCAGAAAATACCACACTACTTACCTAACGTTCTATAAGATTAAATTCCTATAGGGATAAAATTGCCGATACGAGAGAATGGCCATTAACAATTTATAAAGACCTTTGGCTTTTTATAGAATAAACATCGTTGTTGTTTTAACCTACGTTTGAAGAACGATGTTATAAATATAAACGTTTGATAGTAAAAGGGAATCAATTTTCAACCATCTTTCTTTCTGCTTAATTCCGACTTAACGCCAGAGTCTGATCCGATCATGATTTGACGGTGGATTTATTATGTGCCGCGAGTGTCTGACCCCCACAGCCCGCAACGGGAACCATGTTTCGCCATTGCCTCGTCTGTCAGTCAGTAGAAAATAAAATAGGTAGTTTCGAGTAATGAAGTCTGATTTGTGTTTGCCAAATAAGATGTCACTTTTGACCTTATTTCTGCAATTGTATTACTTTAAAGCTGTGGTCGGTTTGAATATATACCAAGCTAACTGTGAAATGGCAGAAAATAGAACTACAGACAGCGTCCCCAAGTGGAATTATCCCTAGATTTGATGGGTTGGACCCGCCGCTAGTGTGTAATATTTTCTATCTAGTGGCTAGTGGATGTTTTAGTGGTTTAATTAACAGTTAGTGGAAAGGAATGTTTTCATCCACTAAACCAACAAATTAACATGTCTAGGTTATCGGATCATGGATCATGGATGGATATACAATTTCACTGTTCATAGATACCCAGAGGATTTTTTTAAGAAATAACGATGCTGAGGTATAAGGTATATTTCATTTTGTATCCTTAAAGTCACTTTTACAATTTCTCGAATATGGGTGAAAATAAATGTTTTTTTTTTATAGCATGGGCCGGCAAACGAGCAAGTAGGTCACCTGATGGTAAGTAATCTCCACCGCCCATGTACGCCCACAATACTAAAAGAATTATGGGTGCGTTGCCGACCTTAAAGGAAAGGGACAATTAAGGGATTGGAGAGGGGGTTTGGGCCTCCGGATATCTCACTCACCGTACGAAACACAGCAGTAAGCTGCTACTTTACGTCGGTATTCTGTGAGACAGTGGTAACGACCCGGAATTACCTAATGTTAAACGTGTGTCATAATACCTGAAATGCCCGCCAAAATGAATGATTATTCGTAAAATGGCAACACTGGAGCGCAGAGAGTGACTCTCTTCAATTCACAGTTAGCTTGGTACATCTATGCATAATATGTTTCATGTGACGTTTTGCGTTACAAATCCTTAAGCAAGTTTACACCGCCGTCTGCCTGGAGGTGGGTCTTGAAATCCTATCTTGTTTGTACTTTGTAGACTCAAGGCTTTCGGAGTTTACCAGTCTGATACCACTCATGAGATATATTTCTCGTTTATTTTATGTTTATATAAAATATTACCAATTATTACAGACATACGCACTCACACCTATAATCCCCGAATGGGTAACCAGTACCTTCACATTTCGCCGAGCTTATTTCCATCCCACGATGTGATAGGAGGTGAGCCTATCGCCATACCGGGCTCAATTCCAGACTTCGGGCTGATACTGAGCATTTCAAAATAGAAAAACCCAATATGATTTTACCCGACCCGGGGATCGAACTCAAGACCTCAGCACAGCAGTCGTACTAATTATTACCATAGGAAAAATGATTTTTTATTAGCCTGAATGACAAGACGAGCCGGTAGCACGCCTGATGGCCATGCCTCCCATCTCCATATAAGTAATAGCCAAACCAGCCCAATCGTTGAACTAAGTCCTGCATGATAGTACTCCATTACGATCGACATTTGAGATGTTATCTCTCTTATTGACGTATCTGTAATTGCTCTGGCTTCAATGTCCTTCAACCAGAACACAAAGGTAAAGTTTATGCGTCGAAATTCAAATGCTCCGAATCTTTCTTTCTTTCTGCCTGGCGTTATCCCGGATTAATGCCAGGTCCGCCTTTTCGATGGCGATATGCCTCATTTTCTTTCAGCGTGCTAAGGTTAATAACCGTGAGGTCCTAGGTTCAATTCCCAGGACGGGAAAACACAAATTTCGATTCGAAAAATCACACATGAATTTCCCTGGATTATCATTTGTGTGACGTATAGGCTTGGCCCCTATATCATCATGAGAGGGAAATAATCCCGGCGAAACATGAGTGCAGCACCACTTGGATATTTACCTACTCTTTCGGAAATAAAGGCGTGAGCATATAATAATAATAATAATAAATTTTATTTCCATACCATATTTCTCTTAGGAGTAGACTTAAAGTATTACATAACATACACATATGTATCTTATGTTTTGCATATTGCAGGTAAGAAACCAAAAATATAAATAGAAAAAAAATCCTATTATACATGACCGTACTCGTGTCACAACTCACATTTGAGAATAATGATCACTTCAATATTTGTCTGTACAATAGTTTCTCTTCGATAATGATACCATCTCTGTATTTTAATGTCCCGCTGCTGGTCACGACCCTCCTCTAACAATGAGAGTTATTAGGAATTAGTCCACCACACTGGCCTAATGCGGGTTGGTATACTTCACATACCTTCGAAATTCTTATAGATAACTTTAAGGTCAAGAAAAGTAAAAAGTAAGAAAAGTCAAGTTCTCTGATGATATTCAAATCTGAAGGCCAATTCTTGTATTTAGCTGATATTACGACTGAATTATTAACCTAACTGAGATAAGATTGTGATGACAAAAAAAAAATATTCTGCTTCTCTTTAAATACACTCTGTGTTCAATATGATCTCATCTCGATCTCATTGCAATCTCAATTCTGTCACAATTTTGACGTTTAAAGCAGGACATGTCATTATTTTTTTGGCGTATGCTGTTTTGGTATCAGTCAACTTTTAATCTATTTTCGATCTCATTTCGATCTATGATCAGATTTGTCGTTAATTATTGGTTTATGAGAATACCATTTACAATTTTCTTGACACTGAGACTAGATCGGAATGATAAATTTGAACATTTTCAATTACGAGAATTGGCCTTCTGGTCATGTTACGAATGTTTACGTACAAATGTATGCAAAGTTTGCTTTACGTGTGTACCTTGTACTCGCAGACAAAGCTTCGGGTTAATTGATATTATGTAGCAATGTTCTGCACTGCTACTATTTACTAGCATATACATACGCACTCACGCCTATAATCCCCGGAGGGGTATGCAGAGGTATAAAACATATAAGAAACAAAGGACACTATTTAGGTACCTACTAGCAAAGGGCATTGATTATAATCATGGTTTGGTCTAGGAAGGTATCAATTGGTGCTAATAATGACGTTATTCGAATCCATCGCGTTCTTGAAATGGCACAATACCTACTATTATTATGTCCGGCAGTGTTAATCAAATTATAATTATTTTGAGGTTTTTGGCGTTTATTCTGTGACCAAGGGGCATTTTGGAGGCATCGGTAGACTAATTTTAAGGCAACTTCAAAAAAGGAGGTTTTAACTCAATGCCTACAAGTAGTTGTGTCCTCGGTTAACGTGATTGTCGCGTATTGCTATTTTATGTGTTAAACTTACACTCGGGGTACTGACCTCGTGGCACTCTGACTTGTGCTGAGGTTCTCGGGTTCAACCCCCGGATCTGATAAAAGTGATATTGAGGTTTTCTATCACGAAATGCTCAGTATCAGCCAGAAGTCTAGACTTGTGCCCAGTGTGGCGATAGACTCGAACCCTATCTCATTATGGGACGGAAACAAACTCAGCGAAATGTGGTTTACTGGATACACCTCTGCCTACCACTCCGGAGATTACAGACATGAGTGCGTATGTGTGTATAAATGAATGTCTCATTTTTAAATTTAAGTCTTAATATATTGAGTTTCAAAAGTGAATTATATAATACTGGTAAGTTATTTCGCTAATAAAATTATAACTTATATTAAACTGCCTTTTTTAAAAATGTTGCGCGTATGAAGAAGTGTGAGATTTAGCATAGTTAAAGTTTATATGGAGGAGGAGTGCAGAAAATTATTTACTTATTAATATTTGTAACAAATATGCACATTAAATTAAATTAAATTAAATTAAATTAAACAATTAATTGTTTACGCTCACACTGAATCGCTAAATGTCAAATCTCGCAGCTGACTTAATAGAACAAAATTCAAAAAATGCTCGAGTTTTCGACCACTAGTTATCATAAAGACTAAACTAAAATGAAAGTTATTTCCTATTCAGGATATAAAGAGATAAACTAAAATATTTTAGCCAAGTGTTTAATGCACTAAGATAAAGTAGTAAGACTATAATGTGAGCTGTAGTAAAACTTGAGTATGCTTTTAAAGACAACGAGAATCCGCAACAAAATTATTACTAATGTAATAAGCAATGTACTTTAATACAAATGAAATTATAAAGCTAACGCTAGTTATTAAATACAAAATCATGAATATAAGTTTAATAGAATTAACCGTTTTTTGGCTTCTAGGTTTTTTATAACAGAAGCTGGCAAACAAGCAAGTGGGTCATCTTATAGTAATAATCGTAAACGCGCATTAACACCTATTAACATACATACAGACGCGTTGCCGACCTTAAGAAATAAACAATTATGAAAAGAAAAGGAACTGAGAAGAGGCATTTGGGCTTCCGGAAATGTCACTCATTATACGAAACGCAGCAGCAAACTGCTACTTGACGTCGGTTTTCTGTAAGACATTGGTACTAACCCGGTCGAGCCGGCTTATTTATGATGTAGACAATCCTGCCTACAGCAGGGTTTTACCACTTAAAACTAGGTACTACAGTTATTGAATCTAAAAAAAAAACAAATATTATATATTACGAAATAAACTTATTAACAAAAAATCAAATCGACGCAATAAATTGTTTAGTATTATTTTGAGCGTTTTACTCTTTCATCTCCGATTTCACCCACTTAGGGGGGTTTATTTCTTCAAATTTCAACCGCATTAAACCCTATCGAATACAAAAAGAATAAAGAAATAAATGTTATTAAATATACCGACGAATAGATAAAATTTGTTTTTTGTATTCGTTAAAAATATAAAGCATTCATGATAAAAAAATTACCAAACGTAGTGAAAAAATATTAATTTCGACTACACCAATTTTTGTTACAAAAATACAACTATTAAGGTAGGCTAGGTAGGAGGCTATGATGGCCTGCTGTTTCTAAATAGTAATAAGCAGCTAGGGATACGATGATGGCTAGATAATTATGAAAAACTGCATTTTTTCCATTGAAAGATTTCCTGATAATTAAATACAATTAGTCATAGTTTGTCATTACGATGGGCTCAAATAAACCAAATAGAAATCTCTAGTCGCGCGTTTTAGCAGTCACAAACCCATGAAACTATTCTTACATTTGGTTAATTAGTCAATGAGTAAGTTTTTTTGCAGAATAATAATTGAATATAACGGATATTTTGAAGAATTATCATTTAGATGTAGATTAAAATAACCTAAAAATAATTAGGAAAATTTTATTTCAGTTACTTAATTGCATCGAAATCTTAATTGTTATTAAATAGCAGTTTTTAAATTGACGTAAAGAAACGTTAGGAACTTGCTGTAACGTCTAAGCATAAACAATCTATTCAGTAAATATATGTTAGTTTATTTTTCCCAAGAATGGTAAAATTAAAATAACAGAATTTTGAAAATATGCAATCTAATGAATTTTTGTAGGAACGCCGAGGCGTCTTAGTAGAACACCAAGCAGAAAGAAAGTAACCTTTCTAGCAATAATTGACCACCGACTCAAAATTGGTTATTTACCTTTTTCGTTTATTTGAGTCGATTTTAATTTTATTATTTTATTTGATGTCGAGGGTTTTTTAACGGAAACATTATTAAACCCTATTCTTCGAAGTCTCCGAGAGTTAATTCACAAAGCCAACTCTTTAAAATACGTATAAATATAAACCTACCAGAAACAAGTTGAGGCAAATTGTTTCCAATAAAAACTGAAAGGGTAGAAGCGGCCGATTGCACAATAGTCTCCTAAATTAAGTAGACTAGGACCGTGTGTATACATCAAACTTAATTTCCTGTTCCTTTTGACTTTCCAAGAAATGTAAAAAATAGATTGACTACGCTTTTCATTCCGTAGGTATGTCTACAGAACCTGTTCCCGGTAATGTATTTTGCCATCAATGAGGTAATAAATTATTATACAATACATTTTGTATTAGAAAATAAAACTTTAAATAGGTAATGACTATGAGAAACTGAGTTTAGAAAATTCTTTGTTCTCTTTCCGCGAATTTAAAAAACTATCCGGAATAATTCGTAGTTAATATTAAACCCTAAAGCCAGCCATAGACAAGATGTCTATTCAGTATATTTCCAAATGGACGAATACTGTTTTTTTGTTAGCCTGAATGACGAAACGAGCAAGTCGCTCGCCTAATGGCAGCCTGTCCACAAACAGAAGCAACGCCACACATAACTTTGAATTACACCGCTTACACAGTATAATTAAAAGTTCGGTGTGGGAATCGAACCCACGGCCTCTTGCTCCGCAGCCGTCTATTCGCCCACTGCGCCACGGAGAAAATAATTGTTTCTGACGTAGGCACGTGGTTTGAATTCACCATCGTCATAAATTCATTTGAGCTGAGAAAATTGGTCCTTGTTACATGAGGAATAGCCAATTGGGATCTAATTTTATTACGCAGTAATATTGTTATAGGTACTAATTACAATACCTTATTGAATTGATACCTTAGTGAAAGGTAGAGCCACGCTGTTGACACTTGTGTTTACAACACGAATGGGTCGGCTCGTCCGGGTCGTTACCACTGTCTCACAGAAAACCGACGTACAACAGCAGCTTGTTGCTGCGTTTCGTACGGTGAGTGAGATATCCGGAAGCCCAAACCCTCCCCAAACCCTCCCCTTCCCAATTCCTTTCCTTTAAGGTCAGCAACACACCCATAATTCTTTTGAGATCACTTACCAGCAGGTGACTCACTTGCTCGTTTGCCGGCTTATGCTAATATAAAAATCCGAAAACAAGCAGCATTGTTTTAATCCAGCGACTTTTTTACTAGGTGGTATGTCCCTCGTATACGAGAGGCCGTCTGGGTTGGTACCACCACTTTGTCTATTTTTGCCGCTAAACAACAGTGTGTAAGCACTGATGTGTTTCGGTTTGAAGTACATTAAAGCCAGTGAAATTACTGGGCATTATGAGACTTAACATCTTGTGTCTCAGGGTGACGAGCGCAGTCTAATGCCATGAAGTGCGTTTTAATTCAAAGTTCTGTGTGTGTTAGTTATTACGACCGGCCCGGCCGCCTGCTTGACGTCAACCCGTCTGGGGAGAAAACACCCAGACCGAAAACAAATATTTGTATATCACACAAACCTTTTATCTTGGTGCGGGAATCGAACTTGCGGCCTCTCGCTTCACAGTCGCTACTCGACCACTGTGCCACCGAGGCTTATATATTTATAAATGCTCTAAAATATTAGTTAAAAAAGAAAAAAAACAATGATTACTGAAGTGGCACGTCTAAACGAATTACAATGAGGCGGTGTCTTGGCGACAAATTTGAAACCTCAATTGGTTGTTAATTGAGTTAAAGGTTTCAGTAGACACGGCCACGACTTGTAACTTAGTTAGAACACGAGTTCTATCGAAATGTTCTTATTTGCAATTAGGTACCTCTTATTTTGCTTGAGGTTGAGTTAGTTTAATTTTATTAATTTTAAAAGCGCTTCATTTTTATGCTTTGACACATTTTAACGTTGGTGATTTTATGCATTTATTGAAATACTAGTTTTTTTTCGTGAAGAATTTTTCTTTTCATTTTTATGGAATAAAAAGTAGCCTATGCCACTCCGGGTCATAAACTATCTCTATACAAATAAAATAACGTTTAACAAAACTTAGAAACCGACTTCCAAATAAAAACACTGAAAAGTCAAAAATAACAAATTCTATAGGTATCTACGCGAATATTACACATTGAAATAAAACTTTTACGGATTTTATCGCGGTTTAATTTTTAAACCGGAGACCGAAGAACACGGATACTGAGAGTCTCTCCCGTGACCACGAAGGATGAAAAGCTTTTGAAACGTCGGAACTAAAATAAAATTAAACCGCGATAAAATCCGTATAAACTAGTTTTATTTCAATCTATAGGTATCTTTAGAATATGTGTCGCTACCGGTCAAATAAAATTGCACCGACTCCAAAAAAAACAAAAGTAACAAACATTAAAAAAAATACAGTCGAATTGAGAACCTCCTTCTTGTTTGATGTAGGTTAAAAAAGTGTGTGTCGGACCACGTACAATGAGCGGTTCCATAGTGTAACCGAAAATATCCCATATCTCCAAAAAAAATATACAAGCTTATTGAAACCAATTTTCGTTGGAAGTATCTTTTAAGTTACACTACATTGATTTTTTCAGAATTTTTCACTCTGTAGTAAAAAAGTTTTTAACGACTTTGGACACGCATATCACACAAACTAATGACTTATATAAAAGTAATATGCCTATGTGCAATGGAAAAAAACAAGCCTCACTTACATGTATGGCTCTCTCAACTTTAAAAAACATCATTTCACTCCACATTTGTCTAGCGGTTTATATGATACACATACCAGCCATGTTTCAATCATAAAGTGCTATAATCTCCAAGTAAAATGGAAGGACAGACGGACATGACGAAATCCCTACTATTTAAGTATATAAATCCCTACTAATAACTCTATAACAAAATATAGTAAGACTCGCTAGTAATCAACGTAGTCTCAATAGTGTCGTGAGAGTTTCATATTGAAATCCATACTTCCTGAACAATTTCCAATATTAAACATTATTTAATAACAAATTCCGATACTACAATGACATTGAAGATTGATAAACGGCACTCCATATATTTTGCCGTCTTGAAATTTTCATTGAATATTTTATTTTATACATACATACGCACTCACATTTTCGCCGGGCCCATTTCCGTCCCATGTTGTGATAGGGGGCTAGCCTATCGCCATACCGGGCACAAATTCCAGACTCCAGGTTGATTCTGAGCCTTTCGTAATAGAAAACCCCAATACCTCTTTGCCCGACCGGAGGATCGAACCCGAGCGGTAGCCTCAATCGTAACGCGTACGCATTACAACTGCGCCACCGAGACAGTCATATTATTTTACAATATGAGAATTTTGTTGATTACAGTCGAGATTTTACACAAATGTGTATATGACGCGGACGGTATAAAATTAAGAAACAGCTACAAAATAATAAATTCTTTACTAATAAACTGCATTCATATTCTACTAGTATTTAGGAATATAGGTACCTGTCTAAAAGTTGACAGCTTTCATGGCGCAGTAGGTGCGGGCGGTGTGAAGCGAGAAGCCGCTGGTTCGATTCCCGCACTGAGACTAAATGTTTGTATGATCCACAAATATTATTTGTGTATAAATATTTATTTCGGGTCTGGGTGTTTTATAGCCAGAGAAGTTGACGTTAGGCAGGCTGTCGTGATAACTACAAGCCAAATCTTTTAGTGACATGTGTTAAAAAGCATGTTGCGCCGACCCCACTGCGAGTGGAATAAGGGCAGGTGGACGGAGTATCAGTGTAAAAGTATATAAAACTAGCCATGCCCGAAATGTGTTGCGATACCTCTTTTTCTTTGAAAGTTGGTGCACAATTAGTGTTTCATTTATTTATTAATTTATTTAATAGCAAATGTTCATGTAAATATTAATGTTTTAAATGTTTTCCTATTATAAGATAAATAAGATGATTTTGTGATACAACTCGCAGACAATTAAATAAAATATAATTTATTTAACAACTCATCAACTTTATAATCGGATGAACGAGGCTACATAGGTAGGCGTAAACAAACAACCATTTATATTTAAAATATAAACAGGAAATAAAATCGACTGAGATAAACAATAATAAATAATATTTTCGTTTCCTGCTTTCGATCGATATATAACACCCACGCGAAATTTCCATTCCCCATAGACTCGTGATAATGAAAACCAAAGTTTCGTTCCCAAACACCAAGTTAAACTTACGCCACCCAACAGTAGAGCTAAGTATCAAATTTAGTTACCTCACGGAACTAACCCGTATACACAGCGGCTCTTTTTATTTATTAGCTTGAATGACGAGACGGCCATGTTGCTCGCCTGATAGTAAGTGCCATGCTTGTGCATAATCCATTGCGAAGTTTCAAATGCCCAGTAATTTCACTGGCTTCAATGTACTTTAAACCGAAAAACAACAGTTGTATAGACAAAGCTGTGGTGCCAACCCAGACGGCCTCTCGTATACTGTATATCATACTAATATTATAAATGTGAATGTAAGTTTTTTTGTTACGCTTTCACGCGAAACCTATACTTAACCGATCATCATGAAACTTTGTACACATATGCTTGGAGGTATAAGAAGTTACATAGGATACTTTTTATGAAAAAAATAAATCTATTTGTTTGTTACCCTTTCATGCCTAAATCACTGAAGCAATTTTGATTTTTTTTTATGTAGAGATAGATGGGACCCTGGATACGGTTATAGGCTACGTTTTATTTCGGAAAAGTCTATTCACGCGGGCGGAACCGCAAGCAAAAGCTAGTAAGGTATATAAGGGATCCAGAATACTGTTGTGTATTGTAAATAGAAGCATTTACTTGTGGCTCTGCCCGCTTGAATGTCTTTATACGGAACAACCCCGGACCCGCAAAAGCCTTGACCCTTTAAGCCCAAGGGATTGATTTTTGAAAAATCGCGATTAAAGTATTTTCTTATTTGATTTATGGAGTACTCCTGTGAAGTTTCAAATCGAATTGTCTATTTAATATTGTTTGTCCAAACTTTGAACCCTCATTCTACCCCTTTAGTGGTTGAATTTCGAGATATTCTTTCTTATTCTTTGAATATATTGTAAAAAAAACTTTGTTCAATATTTCAGATTTCTAGGTCTTTCTGGGTCTTCTAGGGTTCGAGCTGAGCGTTGATGAGTCAGTGTGTCAGATCTTTTCTTTATATTACCTATATGCCGGATTCATGATCATGCGATAACGCAATTTATTGTAAATTGCTGGTACCGTCAGTGATTTTGTTAAATTTAGGGTGGGTTACACAAAAACTTTAATGAATACTACTAGACAAGCTGCGCAGTACATAGAAATTGTACCACTAAGTTGCGGTCAATTGACCGTAACTCAATATTACCATCTCGCTTACTCTCAACTAGAATCCCTATCGTACTCCCTGCTTGTGAGCTGTCAAACTCCCGCGTTATGTGACACAATTTTTCTTCTAAACAGCCGGTCTGCTGGGACTTGCGGTCCCACAACACCCAGACCCGAAACAAATATTTGTGGATCTCACAAACATTTGTCAGTGTGGGAATCGAACCCACGGCCTCTCGCTTCGCGTCCAGATACTCTGCGACTGCGCCACGGAGGTTGTTAAAAGCTGTGCCTCGATTATTGTAATATGTATCATGTGAAAAGAGCAACGCCAGGGTTTCATGCCCATTCTTTCCTGATGAAATAGCATTCCGAACGGGTGTTAGCTAAATATACAATGAAGTGATAATCCAGATCTATCGTTTATCAACGACCCCACTGACTTTCCTGTTTCTGATATGGACATTTAAATAGATGATCTTCTCCAACTCCAACTTTTTTTATTATTTTTTTATTAGCTTGCATGACGAGACGAGCAGGTCGATGGTCTGATGGTAAGCGCCACACCTGCTCATAAAGAGAAGCAACACCACACAGAACTTTAAATAATAAAGTACTGCATGACATTGGACTGTGCTCGTCACCCCGAGACATAAGTTGTTAAGTCTCATAATGCCCAGTGATTTCACTGGCTTCAATGTCCTTCAAACCGGAACACAACAGTGCTTACACACTGTTGCTTGGCGGCAGAAATAGACAAAGACCAACATACCACATATTAATAAAGACGATCCTGTAAACAATCTCTGTGTGAACGAGTCGTAAGGTATGTCTGTACGCATACTAACTTTCATCAAAGACCTCTAAGTTCATTATTTATTTACTACACCTGTTTATATTTCACGTGATATTGCTTTGCAAGTGTAGATTATTAAAATTGCGTTTATGAGGCAGATATGTTATAAGGTAGAATTTCTCACAGAAAACCGACGTCAAGTATTAGCTTGGTGTTTCATTTTTGTTTGTTATTTATTGCCCTAGATACAGACGAGCGGTCGGCCCACCTGTTGGTAAGTGGTTACCGCCGCCCATAGACCTCAGCAATGCCAGAGCACTGCCAGGCCGCTGCCTGCCTGTTTTGTTAGTGAGATATACGGAGGCCCAAATCCCTCCACCTCTTTCCCAATACGCATTTCATTCCTTTAGTTCCGCCAACGTGTCCATGATTCTCCTGGGTTTGTAGGTGACTCACTTGCTCGTTTGTTGGTTTCTCGTATAAAAAAAGGGCGCTATACATATTATAATCAGAATTGGTTCCCTTGTCCGTTAGGCAACAGTGTGTACCACGTGCAGGTGAGGTTGGCTTTAGGCGTAAGATATTGGTGGCCTACATACCACTGTCCCACTGCTGAGCACGGGCGTCTACTCAATGAGAGGTGTTAGGAATTAGTCCACCACGCTGGCCTAATGCGGGGCGCTGGCCTTATGAAGAACTTCTCAGGTATGCAGGCTTCCTCACAATGTTTCCTTGGCCATAGTAAGGTAAGTAAAGTAAGTAAGGTTAATAATACCACTTAACGAGTGGTAGAGCCACGCTGTAGACAATTGTCTACAGCATGTATGGGCCGTCTCGTCCGGGTCATTACCACTGTCTCACAGAAAACCGGCGTAAAGTAGCAGCTTGCTGCTGCATTTCGTACGGTGAGTGAGATATCCGGAGGTACAAACCCAATCCCTTAATTATCCCTTTCCTATAAGGTCGGCAACGCACCCATGATTATTTTGGTTTTGTGGGCGAACATGGGCGGTGCAGATCACTTACCATCAGGTGACCCACTTGCTCGTTTGCCGGCCTATACCATAAAAAAACCTACCTTTCACATTACTATAATTTGTGTAATTTAATATTTATTATATCGTAGTATTATACCTTACATACTTTACGGTTATTACTGAGTATAGTATAACAAGTCAGCACAATTTGCTACAATGTTACAAAAAAGGTACGAAATAAAGTTAATATTTTGTTAGTCTGATATTACGGCTCTACGAATATTTTCTTAAGTAACTTTTTGGGAAGCTGGTTTCTTTCAACGGAAAAGGATTACGACGAGCTTGGAGATTGTTATGTTTTTTCAAAACAAGTCTTGTTCGATTCCCGTTCGTTAACATTTGTTTAAAATATGCAGTTTCGGTGGCACAGCGGGTGAAACTAGAGGCCGTGATTAATGTTTGTGTGATCCACAAGTATTCGTTTTGGATCTAGGTGTTTTGGGACCGCAAGTCTCTCGCAGTTCCTGTTATCCACGATACAGATTGACCTAGGTTGGTATAAATTTATGTATGTGTGCCTAGTATGAGTTTCTGCCATAGGTATCACATCTTCCGTATACGAAGAATATGTAAGAAGTTAAATCCGGTTCCAATTCAATATGTACGAACGTGCGGATATTTTCGTAATTTCGGATATTCAACAATTCTCACTATGACTACTTTGGCTACATATATGCTCTCTTTAGATTAAAGGGTGAATGACTTTTTTAAAACTACAAAGATTTATGGTCAAACTTATCAAACTGTATGACCGAATTCATTTCCCTTGCCCTCTACACCTTCTGTCAGTCTTTTTACCGACGATATAAAAATAGAGAGAGTTCTGAATTCGACGCTTATGAAAATCACACAAAAATCTTTATTTGAAACTTAACAGAGTTTCTTATGTGCCCGCAAGTGTAATTAGTTTTAATCGGTTTTCTTTAGTGAAACCAAAAACCAAGTAAATTCCGAAAAATGGCCAATTATATTCATTAAGGGCTGACATTGTGCGTAGTAAACTTATTAGATAATTAGCAGAGGCGTACTCACACTAGTTTAGTATTCCGAGACAATGTTCTAGGGTCCCAGGGGATAGCTTGCCCGAACATTACCTAAGCTCAGCTCGTGCGGGACAAACAAACGATCTGATTAGGCAAAACGCTCCCTTGAAGTCCATAATGAGATACTTACTTGTTACACCTCATTGAAAATGTAGTCACAGACTTAGGGAAGGTTTGTCTAAACTCTAAACTAATATTATAAAGAGGAAAGAGGAGAAATATTTGATTTTTTGTTTGCATTGAATAGGCTCTGAAACTACTGGACCGATTTGAAAAATTCTTGCACCATTAGAATCCTACATTATCACTGATGAACATAGATAGAATATTTTCAAAAAAGTTAGGGATCCGTATGAAAACTTCGATAATGTCATCCAATGTGTGAAAAAAATCGTTATATCGCGTACGCTGCAGAAATTATTGACAATAGAGCAAAGTGATGCACTACAATTTTATAGCGGACATCAATATCTACAAAATAGTGATACCATATAACAGTTATGTCTCAATAACTACTTTTTTATAATATTCTATAACAAGAAAAATTCGAGAAACCCCAATGGAATATTGTGTAAGTGTTTCGATTCTAAAAGATGAGTCTCCAGATTGGGCTTGAACTTGATATTACATACTGTTGCCTCCAAGCAACGGTGTGTAAGCACTGCTGTGTTCCGATTTGATGGACATTGAAGCCAGTGAATTTATTGGGCATTATTAGTCTTAACAACTTTTCCCCAGAGGGGTTGACTTCAGGCAGGCGGCCGGTCGTAATCACACTGTTTAAAATCAGGCCCAGTATAGTCACTTTGCCGTGCTCAGGATACTAAAGGAACCTCGTGGTTCCACGGAACCCACTTTAGGAATCACTGCTCTAGTTACCAACTTAACTTTATTTTATACAGCCGAATGGCGAGACTACCAATCCGCTCGCGTGATGGTAAGCGACACGACCTAGAACTTTGAATTACCAAGTACTGCATGATATTGGACTACACTGGTCACCACAATACAATTTTTTTTTATCTAGTAATGCCCAGTAATTTCACTGGCTTTAATGCCCTTCAAACCGGAACACCACAGTGTTTCCGAACTGCTGCTTGGCGGCAAAAATTGACAAAGCGATGGTACCTAACCAGATGGCCTCACGCATACGAGGGACCTGTCACCTAGAATGCATATACGAATATGCATCCTTTTTTCTTATCAGTAGAAACTTTGTATAACTTTTCCTAGGTAGGTGTACTTTAGTCGTTTTGTAGTAAAGACCAATATTTTACTAAACTGATTTTTTAGAAGTACAGCCTCCGTGAAGCAGTGGGTGAATAGCCGGCTGCGAAGCGAGAGGCCGTGGAATCAATTCCCGCACCGAGATAATTGTTTGTGTAATCTACAAGTGTTTGTTTCGGGTCTGGGTGTTGTGGGACCAAGTCTCTCGTAGTTCCTGATACCCACGATACAGATTAACTTCGTGTGGAGTCAGAACTATGTGTGTGACTGTTGGGTGTATAAAATTGCGCCACATACCACGGGCGTGTGACGGCTGAGGCGGGGGAGCGGGAGAGGGAGAGGGAAGCTACTGCAGTGAATAACCTAATTGAAGAGTAAGCGAGATGGTAATACTGAGTTGAGGTGAACTGACCGTAACTTAGTGCACAATTTCTATGTACCGCGCAGCCAGTCTAGTAGTATAAATTAAAGTCTTTGTCTGGTAGTAAAAGAGGAGGATAAATGAGCGACTGCCTCGGTGGCGCAGCTGTAACGCGTACGCGTTAGGACTGCTGTGCTGAGGTCTCGGGTTCGATCCCCTGGTCGGGTAAAAGTGATATTGGGATTTTCTATCATGAAATGCTTAGTACCAGCCCGTAGTCTGAAATTGTACCCTGTATGGCGATAGGCTCGTCCTCTATCACATCATGGGAAATTAACTCGGCGAAATGTGGGTGTACTAGTTACACCTGTCTACCCCTTCGGGGGATGAATAATAAAAATGAAACACATATTCGATATCCGACATATTTTTATTTTCATCCGTAACGTCGACTGTCATCTAATTAACAACAAACTAATTAAATATAGGGTATCCAAACATACATCAAGTTTTTGAATATCGCCTACACATTATATTGTATGTATGTAGAGTAAAGGACAGATTCTAATAATTTCGTCTATGAAAATTGACTTATTTAGCTAAACGTGTGAACCCAGCCTAAAAATAAAATAGCCTTTCCCCTTTTGAAATGCTACGTATTTGTAGCATTGTTTGACAGAATCAAAAGTTATAATTAATTTAGTTAATAATTTAGTCTTGTACCTCTTAGAATCTTGGATAAATAGACAGCGAATATTCAGATTAAACAACGACTACTTATAGATATACTGAGTAATTCTGTGGACAGACAAGTTCTTACGCCATTGACATAAATTATTTACATTATAATAACAAATAACATAAATGAACTAAAATCGAGAACATTTTTTTTTGATTTTTCAATGAAGAGTTCGTATCACAGTAACGTTACATAATGTAACTCAATAATAAATAGAGTATTTATAAAATATTCGTACAACAACCGAATTTAACATAACCGTAAGTATTCCATAAACTAGTTAAAGTTTAGACGTTTCTCAGTAGTTCATCCGTAGACAGCATGCCGTCCTGTGAACAAAATAAATAGTTAACTTTTGGTTAATGGCTTAAATATTTCTCGGATTAAGGGTGGCAGACAAGTTGGAGCTAACGAGTCTGTGTTAAACTTGGATTAGAATGGGGAAGTAAGAGACGCAAAATTTAATTTAAATTACGTATTATTTTTCTTATGACGCTTGTTCGCCTAATTGATTTGGCGATTACATTTTTCTTATGACAGTCTAACAAAAACCAACATAAAGTAGCAGCTTGCTACGGTGAGTGAGATATCCGGAGGTCAAAATTCCCCTCCCCTTCCCAATCCCTTAATTACACGTTTCCTTTAAGGTCAGCGCCTAT
This sequence comes from Mimas tiliae, assembly GCA_905332985.1. Lineage (NCBI taxonomy): Eukaryota > Metazoa > Arthropoda > Insecta > Lepidoptera > Sphingidae > Mimas > Mimas tiliae. Next base: position 5,327,251 of record HG995249.1, read on the forward strand.
GATTCTTATGGTATTGTGGACGTACATAGGTGATGGAGATCATTACCATCAGGTGACCTACTTGCCCGTTTTTCGGCCTATGCTATTAAAAAAATATAATTCATCGGTAAAGAATATTTTTTTAGGTTTCCGTGTATTATTTTATTATTGGAAAGGAAATCGTAGGCGAATACATCTCTTGCCGAAATAAAAATGAAATATTGAGTGCCTATTCCTTACAAAAATAATATGTATTGTTCTAAGCGTACTTCTAGAGATTTTTATGTTTATGTCATATTTATAGTGTTCAGTTCATACGTTGAACACTATTATCATTAAATTAATATCTAATTCTCTTCTTCCACCTGCTCTTATCCTATCCTCATTAGTATCCTGCACAGTATGCTTTTAACAAATGTTACAAAAAGATTTGGCTTGTAATTTTTACGACCAGCTGACGTGAACCTCTCTGGGGAGAAAATACCCAGACCCGCGGCAAATATTTGTGGATTACACAAACTTTTGTCTTGCTGCAGGAATCGAACCCACGGCCTCTCGCTTCACAGCCGGCTAGTCGCCGCTAGTAATTGATAAATTAAAATTTAAAAACCTTAACATCTTATGTCTCGGGGTGATGAGTGCAGTCCAATGCCATGCAGTGCTTTGTAATACAAAGTTCTGTATGGTGTTGCTTCTGTTTATGGGCAGGCGTTACGCTTACCATCATGCGTACGACCTGCTCGTTGCGTCATTCAGGTTGATAAAAAAAAACGATAAGTAACCAAATAAAGATCAAAGTAAGCAATTAAAACTATTACTAAAGTTTGTTTTAAACTTTTGGTAAACAATAATTAATCCGAGTTTAGGAAATCTAACCCTATATAAAACTATCAAGCTTCATAAGAGCCACCCGACACTACATCTTACAAATGACCTATCCAAACTAACCGACTTTGGGGGATGTATGTAAATATCTCTCAATAGGGCAATTTGCACATCAGATTGTGGTTTTCGACGAGATGTACTGTTAATAGCCTGGGACAGCTGCTTCTGTGTTACTTCATACATATATACTACTGACCTTTAACATAACCCATTCTGAATTATCATATCCAACAAGACTGTTAAGATTGTAAAAGTAAGAGCTAAATAAATAAGTAAATAACAATAAATACTACCAACAGTCACACACATAGTCCTGACCCCATTCTAGGTAAACTTGTATCGTGGGTATCAGAACCTACGAGGGACTTGAGTTCCACAACACCCAGACCCGGGTTTTTTTGTAATTCAAACTATTAAATCGGTTATATTCTCGAAAAAGGCCAGCTCAGAAGTACCCTAAACCGTAAATATAAAAATTGTTGATGAGATTGAAGGAGTCCACCTCTTTGTAAGTACCATAGCAAGTGGAAATCCGTTGTCTCTGCCTACCCTTATTGGAAACAGGTGGTAGTCTATGTATATGTGTATGTACATACAGTTTATAAATCTATCTCAAGAAATTAATGTAGCATCAAGTCAAATAGAAGTAGAGCAAAATTACCTCAGTCAATAAATATAGGTAGTCTGGAATCACAATAAATCCTAGTAAGATTTCATGAAGTTTATTAATACACAGGTCAGAGCGTCGACATTACCTGATTAAGATCGATGAATTTGCGGACCACAGACCTCGCGAAATCTGGGTTGTTCAACATTTCGTTCACAAACCAATCCATTGGGATGCTGAAACAAATAGATTATTAATTATTCAGCCAAAATTTCACCAGATCACTGAAATGCGACTAATAGTTATTAGAGATTAATAACAAAGTTTAGGTTTGTTCCTTTAGTTCAAATTATATTATTATTTAGTATCAAATAATTGCAATTTTTAAAGCTACCTTTTGTTAGTTTTAAGCTAAATTTATCGATTTAATAATGATAGAACGATGAGACGCTCTTTTTGTACTGTTTACTTAAAAATGCCTGAAGATAAATCGCTATTGTGATCATCGCCTTCAACTAACTTTATTGAAAAATCAATCCACATTTTAACTACATAGTTAGCGGTTATCTATTTAATCTATTCACTCGATTAACACCCAAAAAACCGTGATTCACGGCGGCTCAAATAATAATCTTTGACACGTCCTCGTTACTGACCAACGTCTGCTCATATCCAAAAAAGATACCTCACAAAACTGAATTACGACAGTAGTAATTGAATGTACGACATGTCACCCCGATAATTACGATGTTAAAGTCTCACAATGCCTAGTCATTTCACTGACTTCAAACCGAAACACAACAGTGCTTGCACACTGCTGCTTGCCGGCAGAAATAAACAAAGCGGTGGTACCAACCCAGACGGTCTCTCGCAAACGAGAGACCTAAACAATTTATATATAACCCCAAAATGTACTGATAAAACTATTACAGTTAAATTTATTTGTTAATTAATTCGTGATGGCATTCGTGGTTAGGGAATTTAAACGTTGTGGTCAAAACGTTTTGCACAAAGGGTAATTAAAATTGTAAAACCAAACTGTAGGTATTTTTCCGTGTAAGGATATAACAATTGGATGTCATGTGTTTTTGAGATCTGAGAGAAATGATCTGTTATATCGATATTTAAAATCTTCGGGCTATTGATTTTTTTCCGGAGGACCAAGAAAGCTCACTCCACCAACCTCTTTTTCTTTCCTCAATTATAGGCAAATTGCCAAAGACTTAAATGTATACCTATTAAGTACTAGACGGGCTGTTTAGAAGTAAAATTGCGTTACATAACGTTCTAGTAGAGAGTAAGCGAGATAGTAATATTGAGTTTCCGACAATTAGCCGTAACTTAGTGGCGCAATTCCTATGTACCACGCAGCTTTTCTAGTAGTATTAAATTCTTTGCAAATTACTCATGATTTCCGTTTGTGGAATTTCCCTTGGCGGTAATCACTTATTTTTCTGCTGAAAATATGTAATTTACTGATGTATGTTTATGTCTGGCTACCCATAATTATATTTATTCCAATATTTCATAACCCAATTGTTAAAACCCTTGACATGAATAAGGAAATGAGCTGCAATTTCGAAATAATATGTATATTTCCTTTCAAAGATAGTTAAGAACCATCTGGATTAAACCAGATTTAAAACAAAACGTATTCAAATCGGCCCTTTGTTTAGGCGCTATGATGCTACAGATACACAGGTAGACGGATAAACAGACACACAAAACTCAATCCTATAACAACTCTTTTGGTGAGTCAAAAACGAACGCTAATTCAAAATAATAATTTCCGATTGCAAAGGCTGACTGTGTGATAAATATCCATATAATATCGTCGAGAAACATAATTAGAGACCTCTCATTTGAACGCGGACCTCTGTACGTTAATGCTTTGATGGTGCCATTAATAAATTAGAGTTAATTAATTGAATCGACGGTATCCATTTGCAATAAATTTCTAATCAGCAATGCTTTCGTGAATTACATCCTAATCGATACATTATGGATGTAATTACTGCGAGATTAATGCTATGCTTTGCATATTCTCGTACTTAATGATGCTAATTCAATGGGTAAGTATTTAGATAACGTCCAATTTATGCGCTACATTTGAAATTATTTTTTTCTGTATTACTTCTTTTTCTGTCTGGCGTTATCCCAGCTTAATGCCAGGGTACGCCTTCTCATACCACCTTCTAGTCTCTGCTATCTAGTTATCTCTAGCGGAATTCTACCTTGCGAAGCTATGCTCATTTCGGAAACCAGATGTGCACTCACGTCACTAGTTCCCGAACTGTTGATGCTGAAGTCGCATTGAAGGCAAGACGTTCCGGACCTGGGATTCGACTTGACTATAATAAAGTCGGCGATGAGCTTGGCGAACAGAGGGTGAGTGTTTTGAAATAGTTGTTGTTAATACATCCTACTAACAACTTCATTATACCTATATGGGACGACCCGCCGTCTGACTTCCACAACCCGCAACGGGAACCAAGTTTCGCCATTGCATCGTCCGTTAACCAGCAGAATGTACCACATTCAGGTAAGGTTGGCTTTAGGCCTGAGATGTTGGTGGTCCACTTACAAGTTAATGTAAAACGTATCAGTAAGGTGATTAGCACACTTTTTACGACTTTGCAATACTTTGAATAATGACTGCGCTATATTCGATGGTCAGTTTTATTTGGATCCAACTAGGTTAAAGAACAAAAATCTGATTTTGTTATTGCAATGCGAACTATTAAAATAAATAAATATTAGCCCTTCCTTAACTTTGCCATCATGGAAAAAAACTGATGCCTGAAATGATTGAAACTGTTATGCAGAAAATACCTTCCAACATGGATTTTGATCATATAGCCATGGGATTGATGCTGGTAGGAGGATACCTGATATATATTTGTACCCAACTGGATAGCAACCACCATATTGTGAAATATCAAACATGATTCGTTTTAGCGAGTCGCGTTCCGTGGTCAGCCAAGTAGGTACTTCAATAACTTCAGCCCTGCTCTCTGGCGGCAGTCTATGGATACAATGTCTCTCGAAAGGTGGGAATTATTTATTATCTGGCACTGGACTTATCATCAGGTGCAAGGTAGTATCTTTGCAAGATAAAAAAAATAAGGATATAATAAAGTGCTTCCAATCACTTTACAAGCAAAACGAGCAAATGACTACTAAGAAATCTCAATTGTCTCTAAAGATGCTCTGGGGACAAGTAGGGTAAGAGAAAATGATAGCCTTTCCACGGATGAAATTAGAGTTGCAATTCTGCAAATTCTTAAATAGGTTGCTGGAGGTGTTAATGTGTTATTAGTTACTAGCTATTACGCGCGGCCTCCCCTGTGTATGTATTTTCAGGCAGAAACTAGCGTATGTCCTAATCTAGTTCATGGTCTACTTATGTGATAATATTAATCCAAATCCATTCAGCCATTAAAGAGTGATTGATTAACAAACATCGAAATTTACAAACTCACAAACATGGTCGGTATGACGATAGACTCACCCCCTATCACATCATGGGATGGACATAAGCCTTATTTATATAACCTTATTTACCACGACAAGCGTTTAAGTGCGTGCACATTTGTGACATTTCATCGCACCAAGACCGCACGAAGTCACGAAGACATCACATAACGAAATAGAGAGAGTGGAGTGGAGATTGTCAAATGTTATGACCTATTGTCACGAAGCTAGCTTGACACCTCGTTGCAACTAACAAACATTTGCGTCTTATGTCACAACTTTAGTTCACATTAAACGTAGCAAGTACGTGACTGCCATATACTCGTGGTAAGAAATGTCACAAATGTGGTATACATTTATAATATTAAAATCTTTTAGCCAGAGACGCATTCCCTCCCAGAATTCGAACGGACATCATTTAACTAAAATCTCTTCAACATGAATGTAAATTAACTCCTCACAAACTAACTTTTCTAGCACTTAAGTTTTTATAAGATTTCCGTTCAACTGAAACGTTACGTGAAAAGTTACAACAAACTTCTTTACCTTGTTTATGTAGAGCCAGTTTAATGTTTCATACATCGTATAATAAAACTTTTCTAAGTTCTTAAACATTGGAAGGTGTTAAAGAACAACTTTCGATCTCTAATAAGTTACAATTTACTGGTGCGCTTCCTTGAGAGGGTGGGCAAAGTTACAAGGAAACCTTGCCAATTTGCCAATGATATGTTCTAAGATAAGAGAGATATAGATAACTAGCTTCTTCTCATGGCTTCGTTCGCGTGAAGTAAATATAACCAAAAAAACTAATAGCACCTTAATCCCTTTTCTCCTTTAGGGATAGATTTTCGGGAAATCCCTTCTTATTGGATGGTTAAAATATAAAGATTAGTAAGTACTTTGTGATTCAAAGTACTGGGTGGTGTTGCTAAACGCCTGTTTATAAGCTGGTATGGCGCCTGGCATCATGCGAGTCATCTGCTCGTCTCGTCATTATCGCTCATAAAAATTACAATCTTGGTTTGTTTTTTAAACAATATTTTTATTACAATTTGCTTAGCCTGGCAGTTAAACTAGCGACACTACTAGATCAATGAAGTGATTAGAAACATACGAGTATAACCAATGTTCGTTAGACATCAATCAATATATTGTGCTTTAATATAATTAATACATTATTTGGTAAAAAGTAATTATCCTCGGTTCTATTTGGCAAGTAATATGATTACATTGTGTCACTCCCCCTAACAATATTACGAGCTGATAATGTAATGAGATACTATGCCGAATTTCCCAAGTCATATTTCGAAGGCAAAGTAACAAAGAATAATATGGATATAAACGTAGAGGTTATGAATAACATTTACTTTTATAGTTGAAAAAATACAATAAGCGAACATTTTATCTTCAGGATTTTGTTCCTGAGATACAAAAAATCCTTAACCGTAAGTAACTTACGTAAGTTAATAAACTGTAAAGGGTGAAACTAACATACTTAGTAAAAATAACAGTAAAGAAACTAAAATTTGATAGAATATGCAGACGTTCAAATAACTAGAAGTGCACGAAAATATGGGTAAGGTCACATAAATATTAGTTTTAGTAGAGAACTAGGTTCACAACCGTAATGTAGTTCCTTCATGGAAATAGCTATTTAAATTCATTTCAATTTGAGAACTAAATTGCGATAGCATATTTAAAATTGTATTTTTACCCTACTCGTGGTCGAGCAACGAATGAAAGTAATGCGTTACGATAGCTTCTTCTACAAAACAATTGTTATATAAAGAATGGCTATTGTCACAATTGCCACGTACGTCTACATAACTAAGCAGATAGAACCCCTGTTCACAGGACAAGACACACAGGAGCCACTGAAATAAATCATTTTGCCGGATTGTTTAAGATAGTAGTACCCAGATACCTTACTACTAGACAAAGATTTAGCAATTGATTTATTGGTTTAAAAGATTGGCGATGTACATGGTGCAACAGGCGAATACCCCATAATAATTCTCAAATAAATTTCAGTTCGTCGTGTTGTGTGAGACCCAAGATCCCTCATAATTTTTGAAACTGGCTAAATATGATACTGGGTATACTACGAGTAGTGGGATGGTCATTACTTAGTGTTATGTCTTAGGATTGGAGTGTATGAGTTAAGAGAGTTAATTTAAATATTACCTTTCGAGTGTCTTTTCCTCAATTACTTCCTGGCCTTCCCTCTCTGGTGAAGATTCAAGCATTTCCCAGAAGTTGTCCAGTCCGTACACTGTACAAAAGAAGTTCATGTGAGTATAAAGCAGGTACTACGTAGAAATATCATCGACAATGTTAATAACCCTTTGAACAATGTTGTAATTTATTCAATATAAATTTATTCATTGTATTATGGATGAATCGATGAAGATAAAATTATAACAAATACAATATCACTAGAATTTATTCGTTTTATCAACTAATAATATTTTCTATAGTACTGTAAACTAACAAAAGTGATTCCGAATTCTGAAACATGAACATTTAACATTGCCTATGAATTCTTAATTCATCATTAACAATGTCGATGGATAAACATGACTTCCCTCGAGACTCAGTTGGGAGTTATATTAGCTGCAAATGGAATATTTTTCCATTAAAATACAGACAAACCAAGCTTTAAGATAGTCTTAATATAGAAGCATAATAACATTTTATTACTGCCCATTCCTTTTATTTGTTATCATCTAATGGCATATGTTATAAGCGACTGTAACAAAGGCCTTTAAGACACCTCTGTGTACACGGAAAGCCCATCTAAGGTAAGCACACTCGACTCTATGACTTTTTTCATAAGCCCACTAAGTAAATAGCCGAGTGCTTACGAAGATATTACACCTTTTACCTTTCTTTTGTAGTTCATAAAAGAAATGAGTCTAAGAAGACATTTATCGAAGCGTATATAAGTCCTATGCGTGTGGTAAACATTTGGCATGTTTATATGACTTAATAAAGCCTTTTACCATCACCTTTAGTTACATAAGCACTCGTAATTTCCAAGCAAGCTGTAACAATAGTTGTGTGAAGTAGAATTTGTAATTAATTGTCTAATTGTTTGCATGTTTTAATAAGCATATATTGCATATTCATGTTAGCCGAATATGTCACGTCCAGTCCCCGAGGATTTAATCGATCTGTTTGAACAAAAAAACTGTATTCTTTAAGCCTGTTTCGAAACAACAATGTCACAGTTAGTAGTGTTTTTCTTTTTTATTGGATCTGAGATAATCTATGTGATACCTCCATCGGTGTCTGGCAATTGGGTACGTTTCCCATAGCCGCGGGCAATAAGAATGTTTGAGTTGGGCTTGAATGTTCCGCGGGTCACCCTGATCTCTTCTTCTGTCGAAATGCCAATTCATCATCAAATATTGTTTTACTAAAACGCATTATTTGTATTTTTATTTATAGAAGCTGCTTTTTCATCGATAACTATTCTGATCGAAGTGAGAAATTAGTCATTTAAATAAATCAATTTAAACAAAAAAATAACATGGTGTCGCTTTTTACGCAAAGTAACACAGATGTATCTTGTAATCTAATCCAGAAATTGTTGCTATAATGGATGAAGAAACAGCTTACAAAAAGCATATTTATTTATATTTAACAATTTCAGTCAGTTTAATTTATTAGTATCCATTTATAGCACACATAATCTTCAAAGCGTTAGCACTTCCATTGCAAGGCTTCTTTCATATGTTACCTTCGTCGTAGTTTTCTTCATTACCACTCCTTTTGCCAAAATCGTAGGCAACCATCAGACTGTTCTTGGGGTTATACTTCTTACGGGGACGTGATTCGTAGTTAATAGGATCTGTTTAAGGTTTAAAACCACAAAAAGCAACATTATTTTTTATTTTCTTTACTGTATACGTATGAATATTGTCATATATTCGTGTATATATGTTTGTACTGTCTGTTTAGTAAGTTTTATTGACAGAAGCCTGACACTAGTCTATTTAGGTTTTTCAGTTTGCTTCATGCAAATCTTCAACTTCGGATCGTCTGATAATTCCAAAGTAATGCACAGCGTCCACCTTATTTAGAGTGAGCATGGTGATGGTACCATGGTAATAAATTTTACAGCCAATTACTCATTTTATAAACACAAACATTCTAGAAACCATACAAAACGTCCAATTTTAACCCTTCCCATCACACATGTTCTCTCTAAGTAACGATTTATTTGGATGCTCAAACCAATTTCGAACACTAACAAGATGCCGATCCTCCACAAACACCTTGCAAAGCGAGACGGCTTTCGTGGGCGTCCTACGTAAACCAGTATCAAATGGATTTTCTCATTTATTTCGTCTCACACTTTGTGGTCGAATTACCGACGAGAAACCTTTAGAGAACTGTATTCTCGGTCCAGATATTAAAGAAACTTCGACACCCGATCCGCTGCACTTTAAACGATCTTAAACTCGGTGAATATACTTAAATGTTGCTCTTTTTATTTCTGTTTTCTATCCCATATTGTAGGTTACAAAAGATAATTAAATTACTCCAAATTAAGAATTTACATAGTAAGTACAAACATACATACGCACTCACGTTTGCAATCTCCGAAGGGGTAGGCAAAGGTGAGAAGTACACCTACATTTCGCCGAGCTTATTTCCGTCTCATGATGTGTTAGGGGGCGAGCCTATAGCTATACCGGGCACAATTCCATACTCCGGGCTGATACGATTTCGTAATTTAGAAAAACCCAATATCACTTTTACCCGACCCGGGGATCGAACCCTATAACTCAGCATAGCAGTCGTGCCGCGTACGCATTACAACTGCACCACCGAAGCAGTCTTCTTTTTTTATTCTTGTGATAACGTTTCTTAACTTTTGTAGTCATGGTTGTATCTTGGTTTTAGTTTAACAGTTCATTAGGTTTATCATCAGTAATTGGACCGAAAAGCTGACTGCATGTACAGGCAGTCGAGCATTAACGTCATCCTCAAGTCATAGGCGAGGAATCCCGAACTATAGTACCTTCGTTACCGTACTCCGACGCCCTTTTACCGAAATCCCTTGCTATTCCAACCGTAGGGCTTTTAAAGGTAGGTGTGCCGCGATTTGGGCGCACTGACGGTGCCTGATGATCTACGTCGCCTTTAGAAATAATAAACATAGGGAATAAACTTAACATCAACATTATGGGCTACAGGGCCTTACAATCGATTCAAAATAACAACATAATGTAAGTGTGCTTTGACATCGATACCTCTTTCAAAACAAAATATTGAACAGTCTATTTCAAGATAATGAACAAACTTTACGCGTCACGCGATTATGTGACGAGTGATATTCAATTTGACAACTTAAGATACTTGTCACAAAGTTTCGCACGTATACTTACAGAAACGTCTTTGACGTAATCAAATTACTGTTCAATGTTAACAATCCAACTTACGAGATGAAAAGTAAAACAAACTTGCGCCTACAATCGTCGGGTTATTTGAATTTCAATAAAACGAAATGAAAGGTAGGGAAGCCGTCTAATATTCAAGTTTTATGACGGCCCATTTGCGTTCTTGGTAAGCTAAGTTGACAGTACAAGATAAATGCTATTTTAAATAGCAATTGGATATTTTAAGGCATCCCCAACTGAATGCTGAAGTTTTGATTGCATTGCTTTTGTAAGTTACAAAAAATACATTTTGACAAAGAATGTTGGGGGATACTTATATTACAGGTTATGATTTTATTAGAAGCAAATAAGATCATTTTTCATACATAAATAATATTATGATATTAATTAAACACTTTTAATTTTAGTTAATACTAATACTTTTATGTTAAGTCTTTATAATTTAGTATCTAAGTACTTCTAAATAGTATATGTTTGATGCAAACATGCCATGAGTAAAATTCACTAAAATATTTTTAAGTACGTTAACACTATGGTTTATTCATTTAATAATTCACAAAATAAAATATATTATCGCGAGTTATTACAACATAGCATGCGTGACTTTCAAATAATTAGATCATTAGCTGTCTAATGATGAAATTGCGCGGCTATCTACATAACAAATTATCAGCATTATATTCAAAATATTACATTAAAAACTTTGTATTTTATCTCTAATAACTGTTTCATTTATTTTTTACAGAATTGTGATTTTCCTAATTTAAATTTTAATCGATAAAAATGACTAATGAACTATGAATACGGTGGAGATTTTCAAGTCGACGCGTTTAATATCTTTTTTGTACGTTAAAAAATTACAGTCAGTTTCCATTTTCGAATTAAGTATATTCAACTCACGTTCAGCACGGGGATGTGGCCTGTCACGCTTGCCGAAGCCCCTGGCAGTCATCATCTCGACGTTTTTGAAGCCGCGCGTGGGTCGCTGTTGTTTGGTCCTCGCAAGTCTGACGTCAGGGGCGCCCTCGGCCAAGCAGAGGCATACCGCCACGATCACCGCCAATTGCATTGTCAGATTCATTTCTAGAACAATCGAAAGCAAAATATGTCAGTCATTATATTGTTAATTCGAAAATCAAAATAACATGTAGGCGTCTTCTTATTTCGATTTAGGTATCTTAGTCACTGGTGGAAGAAAGAAATGCACTTCATCAATGCAGACGTCAAGAAAATTGTAATAGAAATCCGATTAAATGGATATTTCTAAGACATAAACCGCTCGTAAACGGTTAAATTTGTGTTTTTTTTTTGCAGCATTTGTATGCCGTTGATACGCTATGCTGTATTATTCGCACAAAACTTGCAGCTATCTTATTAATTAATCTTATTACTACACGGTCCAAAGTGTTTCACAAAAACCTTCGGTAAGATTTTCGCTGACTATATATCTGAGCTATAGGCCAGCTATAGTCAGTAGCAAAAACTCCATCAAAATTCAATTGTTATAACTCGTTAACTTAAGTTCTTACGGTGTTAGTAAGTATTTTAAATACATGGTGCCGGATCATCAAACGGAATTACCCTTTATTGCATTTCATTTAACTTCACCTAAAACGGCCAGAATACTACAATGCTTAAACAAATTAAGTAAATTAAGTAATATCTGCAGCAAAAGCTGAATTTAACTTTCTTTATTATATAAAGACTTAGGAGTACTTCAAATATTCCTAGTTAACATACTTAAAACCTTAGACGTTAATAGAGAAAGCAACATTTCCTGGAATTACTCGGAATTCAGAAAATTCAATTCAAGAAATGTCATAAATGTAATCCGTTTTTAAAAGAAAATAGCAGTCGCTCGTAGTTTTTACCGCACGCATATTATCCTGCTCCAATTCTGAAGGTCGTAGCGTATTATATTTATATAAAAATCATTATATAATTGAAGTAAACATATACGGTGTGAATGCATAATTTTTTTTTTATTGCATAGGTCGGCAAACGAGCAAATGGGTCACCTGATTGTAAGTGATCTCCACCGCCCATGTACGCCCACAGTACCAAAAGTCATGGGCGCGTTGCCGACCTTAAAAGAAAGGGATAATTAAGGGATTGGGAAGGGGAGGGGGATTTGGGCCTCTGGATATCTCACTCACCGTATGAAACGCTGCTGCAAGCTGCTACTTTGCTTCGGTTTTCTGTGAGACAGTGGTAACGACCCGGACGAGCCGGCCCATTCATGCTGTAGACAAAATTGTCTACAGCGTGGCTCTACTACTCGTCATTCGGTCAAGTCGTTCAAAAGTTATTTGACCACAAACAATTGGTCGAATCGATTTTAGTAAACGATTGGACATAGTCTCACGCCTGTTTCCCATAAGGGTAGGCAGAGGCAACGGATTTCCACTTGCTACGATCCTTGCTTACCTCTTTGGTCTCTTTCAATCTTATTATATTTTTCATACATGCACGTCGGTTTAGGGTACTCCTGACCTGGTCTTTCTCGAGAATATCTCTAACTCGATCTATGAAAGTTCGCCGAGGTCTTCCCCTCCCAACTGTATGATTTTATAAAGCCATTATTTGTTATAATACGCAAATATTCCGAACTTCGCCATTTAACGCGAGAAATCATAAGTTAGTAAGCAGACTCGCCGAGTGGCTAATGCGTTGGCATATCTATTGAAGTTATATGAATGGTGACAGTTTTAGGTTACCTTTCTTGTATTTTCTCATAGTGGTAAACTAAGAAGTGGAACATTTTAAATTTATTGAAGTAGTAGTCACGCTGTAGATAGTTTTGCCTACTGCATGAATGAGTCAGTTCAACCGGGGTACTACCATAATCTCAGATAACCGACGTGAAGTTTCTTGCTGTTGCGTTTCGTATGAGTGTGATTTCCGGAAGATCAGATCCTGCTACCTTTCCACCAATGATACTTCTAATATTGTGGGTGGTCATGGATGATGGAGATCATTTACCATCAGGTCACCTATTTGCTCCTTTACCGACCTCTTCTATAAAAATTGATATTCTCTTTGAGTAACTCTCTCTTTTATATATTTACGACGAAATTGAGGAATCGTAGGTTGTTATACACGCCTTGAATTTGAAATAAGGGATTTCAATTCAAATAAGTGACTTCCCCTATTCTATATCCTATATTTGTTTTGTATAATATGATTGAAATATGATTCTATGAAATTAAACACCACATAAAATCCATTCAATAATATCTCACAAGTCAAGTAATATTAGTTAAAATATAAACCTCCTTTTTAAGTCAGTAAATGACGGAAGACTATTTATTTTTGCCTTATGACATTACTTAAATGAAATATACGTTATTACGTACGTACGTAGCAGAGACAATTACTTTGACTTCAGCAAATTTCTACAAATTTTAATAATAGTGATGCAGGAAAATGGAGCACGAATTCAAAATGACTTCTATGTTAACTACATTTAAAGTAAGGTTCAAAAGAGACTGTAAAAAGAAAAATTCTTTGTAGAAACAAAGTTGATTTTTTACGGAAATGGGGCAGTGGACTACACCAAAACTAATTAAAATGTAATTAGAAATTAATAAAAAATATAATACTCCAGTGGCTTATTTAATAAGTCCTTAGGTTCAGCCATTTCTCCATAGCGTAAATAAAATTTAAGATATTATGAGAAATCTATTGAGATAAGATATTAATGAATAATAAATTAAAACAAGTATAGTAGTAATAAGAGGTCTTAATACCACTTAAGTATATATTTAAGGAAGTTCTATCGATGTTTGCAGACACAGCTGATAAAAGTTGACTTCCAAACGCTAATCGCGGTGGGTTTGCTATCATCCGTTGAAGAGTGCCTATTCTTCTTCGTATTCCATTCAGATCTTAACCAAATTGGAACGGCCTTTGGGGTAAAGCTTGCTAAATATAAAAAGGATTATCAAAATTCTGTCTGCATTTGGTGGATAAAACGCGGAATAAACTTACAAATGAATTGAGAACTTTCATCTTTATCGATTGAAAATTACAACACTGTTACACCGAGGCATGCAAACGATGTGTCCGCGAAGCCCTAATCCATCGATAATCTAATGCTATAACTTAAGAATCGCATTACAACACTTATTGGTTTATTTTTAGAGCAGTGTTACCTCATTCAATGCCATTGTCAGGTTTGTTATTTAGCGCGTTCACATGGTTTGTTTTTAGTTCATCAACTAACTTTAATCATCAAAAACTGAGCTGATTTTTGTCGATCAATTCATTTGAAAGTCATTTCGCAGTTTCCCCTATTATAACAATATCCACTAACGAAAATAAACCGAGTAGGTACTTACAACCGAGCCCATCGAATCAAAATCTAGTAGGCTAAATTTTAAAAGTATCCCGGCAAGGTTATTTTGTACATAAGCTCACGCCTGCATCCCTGAGGAGTAGACCGAGAAACAACTAATGCACTCACGGTTTGTCGAGCTCATTTCCGTCCCATGATGTGAAAGGGGGCGAACCATACTGGACACAAATTCCAATCTCGGGCAACCCATGTATGATTTTTCGAATAAAAACTCAAAAACACATTGTGATTGCTGGATCTAGGATTGGAACCCAGCAGCTCACGGTTTCTCAGCCCCTATCTCTAGACTTTGTATTGACTTTATATTTTGTCGATTTTGAATCTAGAAAGTAGGGCATCACGTCACGTGACATAGATAGCATTAACTATTTACTCCTTTGGGAGTATTCGACACAAATACTATTCTATATTAACATTAGTTAATATAAAACATATAGGTCATTTAAACGATTTTAAATGTCAATTTATTGACGCTCCTACCATTCGAACCATTATAAGTATTTCTGAATATTTAATACCATTGCCATTTTACGAATGAAAGTAACAAAAGAATTTCATCAAGGAAGAATTTGCTTGGACAAATTGAAAGGCTTATAAAAGGATAAAAAATGTGCAATTTATATTTCATTATTGGGCAAAAGCCACTATAGGAATTTAACATTTGTATGTCAAAACCAAATGCTATTTATAGAAACATTTAAATCATAATTAGATGTCATACAAATCAAAGGTTTTTAAAAGTATTACAATAATAAATCAAAAACATAGTATTTATTTTTATCTGTATTTTCTACCCAGGCAAATAAGATATAAGAATTTTTAAACCATAATTAGTTAGTTGTATGGAAACATACACTATCATTAAGGTCTTAATGAATACATTTATATTCACAACGAAAATATAATTTGACTACCTTGGAACCTTTTTCTGTCCAATTAGTTAAAATCTATTGGTTTAATGACAGCAATTAAGAGGAAAATCTGAATCATATATGTAAGCAGCTAGGAGTGGTACGGACTGCCAAAACAAAAGTCGCTAGTTCGAAAAAACATGCCCAAAGAGCATGCACCTCTGACTTTTCTAAGTTACGTGTTATATTGTAAATTATCGCTTGTTTTGACGGTGAAGCAAATCTGAATACTTGAGAAATTTCACTATAAGAATTTCGAAAGTATGTGAAGTCTGCCCACTCGCATTGGGCTAGCGTAGTAGACTAAGGCCTAACTCCTCCCATTGTAGAGACCGTGCCCAGCAGTGGGACATATATTACATAGGACTGGGATTATTATACGTCTACATATTATATCTGCCCAAAAATACTTTGTAAATTTCTCTTGGTAACATGGATCTTATAACAAGTCATCAATTATGAAGTGAAACAGATTATTCCATCAAATTTTACTAATTTTATAATCAAGCCCACCATCTTTTGTAAACAAGTAGTAGTAGTTACTGGTCATTATGAGACTTAACATCTTACATAGGTTGACGAGCGCGGTCCAATGCCATGCAGTGCTTTGTAGTTCAAAGTTCTGTGTGGAGTTGCTTTTGTTTATGGGCAGGCATGGCGCTTACCACCAAGCGAGCGACCTGCTCGTTTGGTCATTCAAGCTAATAAAAAAAAAGAAAATTACACGACAATATTGTCCTACAATCAGCTTGGAAAAAGGAATTTCCAACGAACCGTCTTTTACAAAGGGGTTGTGTTTTGACAAAAAGAAATTCCCTTAAGGCTCGTTACTCGCCAACGAACACATTATGCATATAAAACGATATAAAATGATAAGACGGTATGTCGAGATCTCTCATAACAGGACCCTAAAGCCAAGCTAATCTATTTGATCATAAAATTAATTCTTTTTTTTTTTGTAGCATAGGCCGCCAAACGGGCAAGTGGGTCACCTGATGGTAAGCGATCTCCACCACCCATGTACGCCCATAAGACAAAAAAAATATGGGCGCGTTGCCGACCTTAAAGGAAAGGGATAATAAGGAATTGGGAACGGGATTGATAACGGATTTGGGCCTCCGGATATCTCTCATCGTACGAAACGCAGCAGCAAGCTGCTACTTTACGCCGGTTTTCTGTGAGACAGTGGTAACGACCCGGACGAGCCGGCCCATTAGAGAAAAGAGTCCTTAAGTTCTTCAACTAATGTTTAATAGAAAGGAAAAAGAATTTGTCAAAAAATTAACACTTTAAACTGCAATTTTAAGTATTATTATATTGTTGACTGCCTCGATGGCGCAGTTGTAATGCCTACGCGTCACGGTTAAGGCTGACTGACGCTCAGGTCTCGGGTTCGATCTTGGGGTCGGGTAAATGTAATGTTGCGTTTTTCTATTACAAATTGCTCAGTATCAGCTCGGATGGAATTGTGCCCGGTAAGGCGATAGGCTCGCCCCCCCCCCCCCCCCTATCACATCATGGGACGGAGATACGCTCGGCGAAATGTGGGTGTACTGGTTACACCTTTGCCTACCCCTTCGGGGATTACAGGCGTAAGTGCGTATGAGTGCGTATTATAACGTAAAAAAGAATATTTAATTGCATTTTAATTGTTCTTAATTAATTTATATATCAAATTACCTGTAAGTGTTCTTACAAGATGTCGAAATATCTAAGGTAAGTTAACGGCTTCGAAATTTAATTAAGCAAATATTTTCCTTAATTTATTTACTTTGTGAGGGGTTAAGTAGAATTCATTTGGTGTTTGATAACTCACTCACTCTAAAATTGTTTAATGCCATTATTAAATATACATCAAGATCAATGAAGTATGCTAGTAATAAAAGAAAATTCTGAGACACAAAAAAATATGCTTTTTAGTAAGAAGTTGTACCTAAAGTGATTAAGTGAATCACTGCGGTTAATTTTTCATTTCTACGAGTATGTAACCCTCGCTTCAAAGTGAGAAAATATTAACTATAGCTAGAGAGAGAATTAGTAGCTCAAATAAGCATACTATAGTTATAATTCTTTTAATGTTTACTTTTTTATATTATTAGCCAACAACTTGATACTCGTATCAAAAAACACTATTCCGTTTAAAACCGAACCTTCGAACAAAACTAAAAAAATAATCTCTCATTCAAAGATGTCATAATTAATTCAAATTCTTGTAATAAAATATAAAAGATTCATTACAAAATTAAAGTAAATATTGGATCATGGCGAACGATACAAATATACATAAAGCTGAAATACCACTATAATTTTCTAAGAAATATTACTTTTCTTGAAGAGTTTATTTACGATTCGATATTGTGGTTAATAGACCATTAAAATATACCGCATTACGGATAAACCCCCTAAGCAGGTACATTATATCGATATAAACAGGGAAATTCGGCCTTAATAGCCGAATGGTAGAGCGAGTCTATTAGTATAATGCTTATCGGTGTGAAATTTGAGTCAGTTAATTGTTCACGTGTTGCATATTTACGTCCGCCCACCCAACACGATACTGTTTTTGACAAGATAGGGTGAATATCCCCAATATTGACAACGGACAGCGGGTCCCGTCTAAATACGGCATGTTTATAGCATATGCCCCGTAATTGCGATGCTTCCGTTGCCGTCAATAGTTTGGTATTCTGTAGTATGTGGAATAGGAAATTAATTAGATAACATATTATTGTAATTTTGGTCGCATGTAATAATAATAAGCAAAACATTTTTGTATTTATATTTTTCTTATCAAAATACTATACCAAAACACAACTGTTAATTACATCTGATAACTTAGCGTCTTTCAAATTGTAAACTATCTAGGTATTCAAACTCTCTGAAAAAAAGCAAAGATAAATAAAAACTCAAAAGAAAATGAATTATCATTTTAATAAATGTTCCTTTGAAAGTGTAATCATTTTTTTGATTATTGTAAGAGGCTAAATATGATTTTCTGTTGATTTATATAAGAATTTATCATCCTAACAGCTTTATTGTTTTTCCCAGACAGTCTTGTATTTTTGGTAAAAAATATCTCTTGAATCGCGCCTTTTCATTCCGAGTGGGCTAAATCAGTGAGTCCTTTAGAAAGAATACATTTCTGCTCTTTTCGGATTAAGTATATTTGAGAAATATCTTTCTCGATATTGTAGAGATGAGAGCATCATGGAAAATATATATATTCTTTTTCTTTCTATTTGTGATAGAGTTTTAAGTAATCATACCTCACACAAAATACCCAGTAACTACTCTAAGAAAAAATATTGAGATTTAGAAGGCTACCTATATACCGACCGCTATTGCCATGAATATTTTGAGTGGTAAGGCCACGTTATAGAAACTTTAAACGCCTCTGCTATTAAAAACATGCAAAGTTTCTGGTAGTGGTCGAAACTCAACGAACTTATAGCTTTTTGTTCTATTACGTGAGCTGCGAGATTTGATATTCAGATATTGTTAGTGTGAGTATAAACAATGAATATTTAATTTAATGTCTTATTTTAAGTTTAATGTACATATTTGTTACATAGTATAAAACAAAGTCACTTTATGCGTATGTCTATTTACCCGCTAACTCCTCCTAAACCACGAAACGGATGATGCTGAAACATTGATTGGTGTAAAACTAATAATATTTTATGTCTTTTTAGTACCGTTTGACATACGATTTTTCATATTAATTTGAAAGATATGTTAGCTAACATGTGTGTCAAATCAAAGTTGTTGACCACGCTTCTAGCAACTCAATTTCGACTTTACATGAGATTTGACATTTGATTAGTTAATTTTACTTTGATCAGCCTTTCAGAAACCGGGCGTTAGTCTCCGAAGATCCAAACTAACATCAACACCTTTGACAATTCAACAGTAGAACAAACATACCAACTCAAAGCCCGTCTGCCTGGAATAGTCTTTGTATCACCAAAGACGACGGTGCAACTGCAAATCTTGGCTTTTACAAGCCAGTGTGACCTATTGGTTTGTAAATTTATCGAATCAGAATGTACTGAGATGTAGCACTTTAATAAATTGGTGTTACAAATTTTTTTTTACTTT
Source organism: Mimas tiliae (assembly GCA_905332985.1). Taxonomy (NCBI): domain Eukaryota; kingdom Metazoa; phylum Arthropoda; class Insecta; order Lepidoptera; family Sphingidae; genus Mimas; species Mimas tiliae. Next base: position 5,346,970 of record HG995249.1, read on the forward strand.
TAGAAGTTATTATAATAAACAGCAATCCATTTCAAGCTGTTAGGCCTTATTAATATTAATATGGCCTATTATAATTACAAAAGCCAAAACTTAGATTAAGGTCAAGTTTGAAACATTGGCCTTATTTTGTAAACGTCCTGAATCTCATTATGAAACATAAATTTATATTCTTAATTGTTGTATTCAGTTAAGTTTTAGCATATTTGAATGACAGTGATACACAGAGATATGAAGTAGTTTACACAAGTTTCAAGATATCGTTATAATAAACAATAAAGTTGTTTTAAGTAGCTTTTAATCACAATTTCATACATTTATACAAGTACCTATACAGTAATTGTCGCTTTAAATATGCAGGAATATAATTTGGATTATAATATAAATACAATTTACTTTTCATTTAACTTAGTATTATTATTTTTTAATGTTGGTTATTTTTTCGGTCAAATTACCATCTACTGTTTGTTTACTGTACGAAAAATAGGTTAGCGAGATATTACTCAACCGACAATATGTAGTCATATATTAATAAGTATGTATGTATGTAAAGTAAAAAAGGCCATACCTAAATAGAACCGATGTGAACGCTCAACCCTGCGTTGATGGCCTGTTATTAACCATTGACTATTTCAGTGGGCTTTTTACGAACCTTCCGTACAACATGGTTAAGTCATGCCCACGAACCTAACACCTGAGTTTCATATATTTTATGATGTATAGCCAAAATCGATAGGTAAGTGTTATGAAAATTCTTGATGTATATTATATACAAAATAATCGCGTATAAGCGCGTATAACTTAATAGTTAAACGGTAGGCAGCGGCCTGGCTGTGCTTTGGCATTGCTGATAACCATGGGCGGCGGTAGCCACTTACAATTAGGTGGGCCGCCCGCTCGTATGTCTATCTAGGGCAATAAAATAAAAACTTACGTAGATTTAATTTAGATTAGCAATCATGTTTTAATCATGAAGGTTTTTGCTCTGAAGCAAGCAATGTATAACCTGAGCAGCTTTACGCGCGTGAGTCTGGGATAAAATGTATGTTGATATGGATTAAATGATAAGAGTACTAGCATAAGCCAAGCGGAAAAACTCTTAAAATAGCATAAAAAAATAAAATAAAAAGTATTTATCCTATATAAACTTTCCTACCCCCATGACCATCCCACCCCTCAGCGGCTAAATTTTGAAAACCTGCAAAATACTATAATAGAATGTTTTTTAAAGCATGTTCATATAATATATCATTAACTGTGTCTTCAACATAGGTACAGCATAATTTCAAAGTTTCAAGTTAATATTATTTCCCACACAAACTTTGCCACCGCTTTTCATTCCCTTTAGAGATGGGATATCAAAAACTTATTTTTTTGGGCGGTAGTAGTCTTAACTATGTTCTTATATATAGGTGAAATACGCTGTCAAAATGCATGTTTTATGTCCAATGGTTTGGACGTTGATGAATCAGTCATTTAAATTTATACATATTAATAAATAGTTTCATTTATTCACAGTTTAAAGTGAACTGCTTGTTTATCATTATAGTATAATAATTAACCTAAAGACTACTATTTAAAATAATGATCATAAAACTAACTATAAAAAGGTAATATCCGTCCCACACTAATATAAAAATGTCATAATCCGAGACCGGAACTGCAAGTGCATAAAACACCGCCGTTACCATTTATCTGTCTTCGACTTAGGTCGTATATCCATTTTTATTATCAAAAAGGAACAAGGGATAACATAAGTACCTTATTCCAACAAAGGTCTTTCTTTTAAACAGATAAATGTACTCCAAATCCGACATTTTGCGACGATATAAAAAGTTAAAAAAATATTATTATCTCAGACCGTTCCAGAGCGGTCAAGAATTGAATATACTCGAATACCGAGGGTCAAACTAAACGTATTATGGCGGATTATTGCGTCCAAATCTTATTGAATACCGTCTTCTGTCGCCTGTGCAAATTTAAACGACGACTTTACGTAATAAGCATGGTCAATTCAATCATAGAGGGACGTGAAATATTTCAGATTATCGAGGTTTGATTTATATAAAGGAATAAGAAATAAATGGGACCCGAATCCGCTTTTATTTGTATGATTTTACGTGCCCTACCTTCGACCATTTTCACTCCATTTGCATTATTATATACTTGCGAGATCTGAAGTATAAGTTCGGGTATTAAACAGAGGATTTAATGTTATATATTGTATTTGGCTAGTCTTCTATTTAGTTAGTTAGTACCCTAAGCCAACGTGCATGTATGAAGAATGTAATGAGAATGATAAAGGTCAAAGAGGTGTGCATGGATCGTAGTAAGTAAATCCATGATCTCTGCCTACCCCTACAGGCGTGAGTTGTAGATGTATGTGCATGTAAAAGCTCCACTGCATGAGGAGTGCCTGTACTTTAAGTTGCAATCAATTTTATTTGATTTTGATTTGATTGAAATTTATCATTACTCAAAAACGAACAATTACAATACTTATACTAAATAATTATAGTACATGATTTACGTAACCAATGGTATGGTAGTCGATCTTATTATCAATATGTAATTAGACCTTATGTTAAAAAAGCCATTTTATATTTGAAATAACTGAACGATATTGATGAAATGTATTTTCATTGTTTCAAATATCATCAGTGTATTTTAAATGGCTGAAGTAGGTTAAGTTGGTAGTTTTATATTCCTCCTTATTGTGACTCACGTAAACCTATAAGAGTCTGATTTAAATCTTTTATATTAAGTCTATTAAAATTTGCATAATAAATTTCCGTGAGCAGTACTAGCACTTTCTTGAATAAGTATTCTCTCACACTCTACTTGATCTCATCTACTAATTAATAAAATATCTGCTTTAACTAAATGGTTAACACTTTTAACTGACCACCCATAATATTCTATTTCCAAAGAGTGCCAACTAAGTCCTACATTTAAAGTCCCACCTATTTATTCCTTGAACCAAAATGGCAGTTTGGTGAAATTTTCACAGAATATGTGTTATTGTGGCAATTTGTATACCAAATAATATTTATTTCCTTCTGTTTGGGATTATCCCAACTTAATACCAGGTTCTTACATCTTATTTAACGGTGGATTTGCGTAACCCGCGATTATGTAAGGGAACCCGTTGTCGGACCTCACAATCCGCAACGGGAAGGAAGTTTCGCCATTGCTTCGTCCGTTAATAAGCAGCGTACCATGTGCAGAAGAAGACAAAAGGTAAACATATACGGGGTTCTTAATAATAAAATCCTACGTAATGTAAGTAAATATCCTTTGAATTTTTTCACCTGCCGTTTGCTAGTTTTAAACTAATTACAAGCACTAAAATTACTCGACTGAACTTCATTGCACCTGCAGCAAACTTAATTAGAATAAATAATAGTTGAAGGAGTTTCCTTTCTACCCAGATAAAGTGGGAGCACAAAGTTAACTCGTAAAGTTAGACTTCAGCCATAGAGCAAGACAATTAGCGAGGTCAACTACAGTTCAATATAACAGTCATCATTAATTTACAACATTTAACCCTAAGATTTTAATAAAATAAATACACCCAGCAGTCATATACATAGTCCTGACCCACACTAGGTGAATCTGTATCATGGGTATCGAAACTACGAGGGATTTGCGGTCTCACAATACCCAGACCCGAAACAAATATTTGTGAATTACACAAACATTGTTTTCGGTGTGAGAATCGAACCCACGACCACTCGCTTCGCAGCCGGCTACTCAGCCACTGCTTCACGGAGGATGTGATTTATATACTAAGATTTAATTTAATTAAATTGCGCTTAGGAAAACTGGTTTTTAAAAATGTTGTATGAAATATAATGTACAGCTTCCCGGAGCCCGACAGGCACTTTTAGAACGGCAAAGTGACTACACTGGATCTGATGATAAGTACATTGCAGTCCAAATATAATGTCATTCGACAGTCGGCAGAGTCCAGAAAGTTCTGGCTGACACCAGAACGCGACTCGCCTGAACGAGCCACTATGGCGGGTATTTGTACCATATTTACAGTGATATCCAGTCAGGCATAAAATTTATCAGCAAAGAAAGAGAAAGAAGATCTCTTAAAAGGAAAATAAATACATGTTTTAATAGTAATAAGGTTGTCTCGTAGAAATTGGTATTAGCGATATGACCGCCTATTGTTACATTTATTAATTGTTGTATTTTTTACTGTAATAACTGTAATATTCCGCATGGTGTACAATAAAGTGTTATCTATCCATTTATCTACATAATTCTAATATTATAACAGTTCTTTATTGAAATAAAGAAAAAGAATATTTATGTGGCCTATGTTTGAGACAAAAGGAACATAGTAAAAAGAAAACTGAAATCAACATTCAACTTCATATCTTCCAAGATAAATGACGATTGCCGAAGCACATAACTTAAATTGTATTATACAAGCTCTTTATCAGACAGTTTGTTCATTAATATAAGTATATTAAAGTAATATTTTTATATCGTAATGCTGTCTTGCAAAGTAATGAAACTATATTTTATAAAAAATATAGTTGTAAAGGTTATAACTATGCAGAGGCACTTGAATATTTGAGACATAATATAATATATTTTTTTTTTATTTCCCAGATAGACAGACGAGCAAGTCTCAGCAATGCCAGAGAACAGTCAAGCCGCTGCCTACCGTTGAAAGAAAACTCTTTTTAAGCCTCGCTTAAAGAAGGACAGGTCATAACGTTCGGGAAACAACGATGTTCATTCCAGAAGGAATAATTAATTAATAAGAAATAATACTTATCACATAATATATCGAAGCTTTATTCTCTGAATATCACTTACTACATAAAGTAATCAAGAAGAAAGCAAAGACCCTTTTAGATGCTCTTCATCCATTTTGTGATATATCTTTTTCTTTTACAGGCTATAACAATTCTTGGCGCAGTGGGCGAGTAGCCGGCTATGAAACGTGATACTACAGGTTCAATCCCCGCTCCAATACAAATATTTGTGTGACTCACAAATATTTGTTTCGCGTCTGGGTGTTGTGAGACCGAAAGTGTCTCGTAGTTCTTAATACCTACGACACCAGATAATCGTATCCTACTGTAGGGTTAGGACTGTGTGTGTTACTGTTGGGTGTTATTGATTTACGTTTTGCTTCCGGATCCACCCGTGTCGATGACCTTTTTCGGGATAGAAAGCCTATGTCCAAGGCATTTATTCGGTCAAAATTCAACCAAAAACCGTTCAGCTGTTAAGGCGTGGTTGACTAACAAACATCCAAATTAACAAACTCACAAACGTCCAAACTTTCACATTTATAATAGTAGTAAGATTTTACATTGCATACGTTCATTATATGACGAGTTTCGGTATATAAACAACATTAAACTGTAAGACTAATAATACGACTAAGACTGCGTCGGTGGCGCAGTTGTAATGCGTCCGCGTTAAGATTGCGCTAAGGCTGAGGTCTCGGGTTTGATCCCCGGGTCGGGTAAAGTGCAATTGGGTTTTTCTATTTCGAAATGCTCAGTATCAGCCCGGAGTCTGGAATTTGTGCCCGGTATGGCGATAGGCTTGCCCCCTATCACATCGTGGGACGGAGATACGCTCGGCGAAATGTGGGTGTACTAGTTACACCTCCACCTACCCCTTCGGGGATTACAGGCGTGAGTGCGTATGTATGTACTAATAATACGAAGTGCTTAAAACTACCCGCGGTATAGAGATGGGCGAAAGGTCCCTGAGGAAATATGTATAAATGAAGGACAATTACATGGTCGCCGAAATGTAACCGCGCCCTACTGTGTTATGGGTTAGTCTATCTAATAAACTGGATATTATGAATCTTAACTATGTGATAATTAATAATTTTAACATATAATTGGAAATTTCTTAATCCAACAATCCAAACGGTTTTGGATAAAATTTTGCACACATGACTTGGATTAGGATATAGGCTACTTTTTATCCTGTAAACAGCTATTCACGCGGGCGGTGCCGTAAGCAAAAGCTAGTTAAAAATATTAACACTCAATATGCATAAATAATAACACTTTGTTAAGTCTGTCAAAGGATGAGCAGTATCTGCCTGTAAATTATGGTTGTGCAATTAGATGAATAAGACAAGAATATGTATTTTGTTGTATTATTGTTATAAATAATACAACTGCCTAGGTGGCGCAGTTGTAATGCGTACGCGTTACGACCGAGGCTGACGCTGAGGTCTCGGGTTCGATCCCAGGATCGGGTAAAAGTAATATTGGGTTTTTCTATTATGGATTGCTCAATATCTGCCTGAAGTCTGGAATTGTGCCCGGTATAACGATAGGCTCGCCCCCTTATCACATCATGAGATGGAGATACGCTCGGCGAAATGTGGGTTGCACTGGTTACACCTCTACCTACCTCTTCGGGGATTACAGGCGTGAGTGTGTATGTATGTAACTGTTGTAAAATCCTCGTTGTAAACTCCTTTAAATCGTTGAAACTCAAGTCTTATAACCACTTTATTTATTCACCAGAGCTCCTCTTACTTCGATGTATCCACTTTGTGGCTGAACGACGACTGACTGTTTTTCACGAACCCTCTAAAGGGGTGACAAAAATTCACTAGTACTCAATTGGCTAATATCTGATTTTCTAAATGTCAGGTTTCGTTGAGCTACTAAATAATTAGGATTCATATTATAATCAACATTGCAAGTGAACATACTTCTTAAAAGTACAAGTTAAAATCAACATGTTTTTAGGCAAACTAAATAGTAGTTTAATATTTTAATTGAGCAGGACTTTCGCCATGATTCAACTTATGTTACTTTTTCTATAATACACACTGAAAAAATTGTAAAATAAACAATAAGTGATATAAAATCAAGACATTAATTTTCAATAAGCTAACATAACAATCTTATGTAGAGTTTATTAATAAAATAAAATAAAAGTATACAGCCCGAATTGCCCCCTCCTTTTCAGATTAGATAAAAACAAATATTTCCTTAGCGCATAGTTCTAATGGCAAAACTGTAAGTTCTTGAAACTTTTATAGTCTGCTATCGGTTTACGTAGTCAAGTCATAATTTAAGCAACGGTTGGTACATTTACTATCTATCATCTCTCAGACAGAGCAAATTGTAATTGCCAACATGCAGATAAAATTGAATCTTAATTAGAAGTAAGATAAACAATTCATTTACATTCTATATTTATTGCACAGCTAATGGATCTCAGTCTAATAGTCTAATGATTGCTCGTGCCTTGTTTTGATTGCATTGTAAATTATTAATCTCTAACATTTCAATTAATTATAAGGGATCAATATCTATTCAGTTTGGTAACTCAGATTGGTTTGAAACTAGAATTATCAGTAGTTGTAGTACGAGTTCACAGTTTTCGAATTCGTATAAAATTACTATTGTCGAAGTGTCAAAGTTTTCATACTGTAAAAAATAAAGAATCCCCTGAGAAGTAATTTCGTATCCGACTAATGTGATGTATGGAGAGAAAACGGAAACTGTCATCGTTTTAGAAAACTATCAAAACTTGCTCTAGGCCTACAGAATAACTGGGTTGGTACCACTGCTTTATCTATTTCTGCCACTAGATAACAGTGTGTAAGCACTATGGTGTTTTGGTTTTAAGGATATTAAAGCCAGTGACCCAGGCGGATCGTAATGTAAATGCACTAGCTTCATATATACGACGTGTTACAGAAAGGTGTGGTCATAATTAAAGGTTATTACTTACACCTGACAGTGAGTGTTTATGTACCGGATCGTATCAAAATCTAGATATCCTAAAATTTCACGCTAATTCGTAAGATCGATCAAATTCCTAAAAATTAGGTGAAATGTGTGCGCGAGAATAACGTTGCTGGAGTGAGACAAAAACTCAGCTGTTAATCATTTAGTGTTGACCAAAGTTATAAGCCGAATATAGGCATGTTACTCAATCGAAAGAAATATATATATTTATGTGCTAGCAAAGCAATCGGAATTGATACTACGGGGGATGAAATATTTGTATCGTACATTACACGTTGCATAAATTAGACCACACCTTTCTTTAGCATGCTGTATATTTCTCGTATTCGAATGACGTGACAGTTATCTTAAAACTCGCACTACGACTACAGTATCTCGCGCTTTCATAATTCAAACCAAGCGTATATGTACATTTCATTGTAATATTTTTACAAATTTTATCACTCTGTACGGAAACTTGAAACCAATTTCTTTGACCAAAGATAATAGAGCAATATGGCGGCTACGTGACAAATGGCGGGAAAGTAATCTCCAAATGACATGGGTGCCATCTCATAAAATGAGTGCTATTCACAAAGATATTGAACAAAGCTATTCTAAGAAAATTGCTATCAAATCTTGAAATGTATCTGAAGTTTAAGTTAAACGAACACTTAAGTACATTAAACCTCTTTAATACTTGAACTACATTGAATAAAGATGATGTATATACACCGCTTTTCTAAACTATTAGATTTATTTAATCAATTCCGAAAAATCTTAGCCGCCCTTCTAAAACCATGTAATCTATTGAAAATGGATAAAAAACTATACCTTGTTATCAAAGCCGTAATGTTTCTAACTGAAAACAAAACGAATTAAAAACTTCGCTTCTTACATAAGTTCACGCCATATACCCGAAGGGGTAGGCAGAGGTGCAACTGGTGCTGTAACCACTGTTTATCGAGCTGATATACCAGGTAAGTTAAACTTACCTGGGTTAACTTAACCCATGTAAGTTATGGGTAATTTTTCGAATCGAAAACTTGAACACAAATTGTAATTTCCCGACCATAGATTGGAACCACTCATGGTTTCTCAGCTCAAGCAGGCTACCACTGGACCAATGAGGTGATCTTTGTTGAGCGAACTTTGCTGGGCACTGCTTAAAAAATATGAGTGTGGGAGTGGTAGAATCACGCTGTAGACAGTCTTATCTACAGCATCAATGGAGCGGCTCGACTGGGTTGTTACCACTGTCCTACAGAAAACCGTCGTAAAGTAACGGTTTGCTATTGCGTTTTGTACGGTGAGTGAGATATTTGGAGGCTCAAACACCCACACCGTCCCAATCCCTTAGTAATCCCTTTTCTTTAGGTGGGCAACGCGTCCATGATTCATCTGGTATTGTAGGCGATCACGGGCGGTGGAGATCACTTACCATCAGGTGACCCACTAGCTGGTTTGCCGGCCTATACTATAAAAAAATATCTAGTATTTTTTTATATGTACTGTCAGTTCTGAAAGCATTAAAATGTAACAACTTTCCTTCACCTCGCTTCCATAAACTAGTCAGCTATGGCAGTCACGAAGTAGATAAGATTCAGATTTACTTTTAATTTAAACGTCATTATACTTACCATAGATTAATTTACCCGAAGCAAACTTTCTTCAAGTTGGCGCGAAAGATATAAGGGTGCAACACCTAACTTCTGAGGAAATAAGTAACACAACTATCTCCTTTGAATACAAAACTTTTTGAATATTGAGACTGCCTTTGTGTAATTAAGGGTCTGTGCTAAGTTTTTGCGGCTTTGAATCTGAGTGATCTAATCGTGACTGATTTACGTTAAATTAAACAATTGGTTTTATTTTGAATAAACTGTTACGATTGAGGCTAACGCTGAGGTCTCGCGTTCGATCCCCGGGTCGGGTAAAGTGGAATTGGGTTTTTCTATTATGAAATGCTCAGTATCAGCCCGGAGTCTGAAATTTATGCCATTCTATTCTCTATCACATTGTGGGACGGAGATACGCTCGGCGAAATGTGGGTGTACTGGTTACCCTCTGCCTACCCCTTCGAGGATTACAGGCGTGAGTGCGTATGTAAATTGTGTCTTAATTCGTAACAAAGTTCTAAACATATTTCAAACGCTTTACAGAAAACGGCAATCTCATGTTAACCCATCTAGTAATTATTAGGTATATTATATGAAAACTGCTAGGTCGTACGTCCCATGTATGCGAGAGTCCGCCGGGGCTGGTGGTAACCGCATTGTCTATTTCTACCGCCAAGCCGCAGTGTGTGTTTCAGTTTAAAGGACATTGAAGCTAGTGAAATTACTGGGTGGTATGACACGTAACATCTTACGTCTCGGGGTGACGAGCGCAGTCCAGTGCCATGCAGTGCTTTACAATTCGGGCCTCTGTGTGGTGTTGTATCTGTTTATGGGCAGACGACCGACCTGCTCGTTACGTCATTTTAGTTAATAAAAAAAACGCGTACTACTTAGAGTACATAAATAAATAATAAAAAATGAATATATTTATAGAATCCACAAACTGATATACATCAAAAATAATAAATAAATAAATCCAAAAGTTAGACTTAGGGTCCCACAACACTCTTACTCGAAACAAATGTTTGTAGATGACACAAACATTTGTGTCGGTGCGGGAATCGAACCCACTACTCCTTTTTAAAGTCAGTTGAAAATAATTTAATCGTGCATGCAACGGTGATATAGGCCGAAACCTACGTACATAATATACACTTTCATTGTTTAATAGTATATAAAAATGTCTTTAGTAATACTGTACGCTATATCGTTAATCCTCTTAATTCCTTCTAGAACGGGCAAGCCTAAACAAATTTAATAAATCACACCATAATTTGGGTGAATGGGTAATCGGTATCTAATCCCGTGAATACCCAATTTCTAAATGTAGGCAACGTATTTACATTTGACATTATTGCTGAAATTCCGGGAAAGATCCTATTGGTGTTTACACGGATTGATTGTTAAGCTGCGGTCATCTGGGTCTGTTCGAGTTTTGAATTAAATTTCAATATAGATATATACATACATACGCACTCACGACTGTAATCCGCGAAAGGGTAGGCAGAGAGTTATTAGCGTCCCATGTGTGATAGGAGGCCAGCCTATCGCTATACTGGACATATTGCAGAGACCGGGCTGATACTAAGCATTTCGTAATAGAAAAACCCAATATCAGTTCTACCTGAACTGGGGATCGAACCTGAGACCTCAGCATAGAAGTATCGCGTGTATCGCGTACGCATTACAACTGTGCCATCGAGGCAGTACTTAATGGAAGTTTAAGAAACTTTGGTAACAAGCTTTAAACTCAGTAATTAAATAAAAGTCAATAAAAATTGAATATATTATATGTTAAAATATACGCGTTCCAAGAAGCAGCTGATTTCAAATCAATACAAGATATCATAAGCACATATTATGTTTTAGAAATACAATTCGACTAAATCCATCTTTGCATAATATTTCTTCGTAAACTTGCAATATGCATCGTCAATATTCCTCATATTTGATATATTGGATGAATATTGGTAGAAGGAAAAACGGGGGGAAAAATAGTTACTCTATTTTGTTAATGTTGGCATCATAGGGTAACCAAACTTATGAAATTTTTCTTCTATTTGTGAAAATTAATAATATTTTCCATCATATTTACCGTATCAGGATAAAGAATATACTGTTATCTTGTCATCAATTAAATGATGCACTTATTTGTTATTATGTAAGTCTATTTTCTATGTGAAAATTATTAATATTTTCCATCATATAAAACCAGGATAAAAAATATACTATTATCTTGTTATCAATTAAATGCTTTTGTTATGATGTAAGCTTCGGTTATTGACTAATAGAGTTAGACATAACCTTTTGCCGTAGCCAAAACAATGAACAGGGTATGGATGTTTAGGTATTTGAAAAATATAATTTTGTTTTCTTATGTTTACGCGAATATTACACATTGAAATAAAACTAGTTTATACGGATTTTATCGCGGTTTAATTTTATTTTAGTCCCGACGTTTCGAAAGCTTTTCAGCTTGCGTGGTCGTATAATTTTGAGAATACTCAAAAACTAAAGCAAATAAAAAAAATACGTTTTTGACCCAATGCAACGTCTTAATTCTGGAAATAACAAAATCATGATCCATTTAACTCACCTATACCGAATCTATACCAGCCAAAGTTCATTATGGTCTAATGAATTTCCATTAATAACGTTTTCAACTAAACGCTATGTCACTCCCTCTTAATTGAAATATTTTGTTCTACAATGTTACCATTAATATTCAATGAAAACTGAGACTGCGATTTTAACATACAATTATTAGTCTTAAGTAAGCGATTTTATTAAATAACAAGCGCGGCGCAAATTGGCAAAGTTTACACTTTTATAGACACGCTTTTACGACATTTCATTCTGCCCTATTTATATGTAAAAAAACATTTTTCTATTTTTGTAAGAAACAGCTAAAAAGCTGTTACTGTACACTAAAAATACAGAAACATTTTAAGTTAATTGGAAATTCTATAACTAAATATCTAAAATAAATATAACTAAAATATCTAAAATAAAATCTGGCATTTGTTAAGTTTCAAGTCCTCAAAACAACTGGTGTAACTTTGGTGTAGGCAGTAGCGTCATGTAAGCCTATTGCATTTTAGCATTTGGGGAAGCAACATCAATTATTCAATTTATATAAAAAACTTATGTACCTAAGTTTTCAAACATACTTTTATACAACATACACGGAGAGCAATATTTTGCAATCAGCATTTATAAAAACTTAGGAAACTTGGTCATTTTATTATACTTTTAAACATATTTAGTTACAAAAATGGACCAAAAATAAATCTGCTTTCCTCAAAACTAGGTATAATGATTTATAACCATAGATCATAGTTTTGAATAATTCACCTGTGCCTTGACGCAGTAAATTCGCATACCATATCGCCGTAAGCGCTAAATGACTGAATGTATTTGTGAGACCAAAGGCACTGGTATAGATCGCGATAACGAGGTTTATAACAAAGACAAAGCTTTTGTAGAGGCCAGAGACAATAATGGGCGTGTAGCAATTGATATACACTCGATACGCAGGAACTCTTATCTATGCCTTTGTTATCTTACAGTTCCTTGTTTGTAGCTTGAAAGGGTAATACGTTTGCAAATGCTTGACAGTTCTTTTATGGCTTTTTAAGTGACACAAAAAAAGATGTTCTCAATTCTTTTTTATATTTGTTTACGTATAACTCCGCCGAATGTAGACCGATTTGGATTATTCTTTTTGTATTCATGGGTTTACTACGGTGGTGGTACAATTTAAATTTTAAGAGAACTTCTACCCCCAAGTGGGTAAAATTGGGGATGAAAAACTCAAACTTCGTCATTTTACAATTTTGATTGATTCTTACATTAAAATTTGTGAAATAAAAGCTTTTTAAAATAAAATAATACCGAATCAAAAACTAAAAAGCCAAATATAAAACTAAATAATTTTGAATTAATTATATAAATTATTGACTACTAAACAATAGTACTATCACCGAGGCAAAAGTGTTTGATTTATTATTACCTTTTTTGAGTTTTTTTATGGAAGTCAAGTAAATTTTTTAGTGTGCGTTTCACGAAAGAGATAATCGACTCAATGGTACGGTCATATATAGTACTACGATATAAGTAATGTCGGATTTGTACCATACGTCACACTGCCAGGCACGAGCCTCTACTATGAATGAGAGGTACAGGCCTTAGTGCATTTCGTTGGCCTAATGCGGGTCGCACTTTAAGCACCTTCGAAAGTCTTATAAAGAATCCTCAAGTATGCATGTTTCCTTAACCGTTAAAGAAATCGATATAATTATCAATTAATACACACGTAACTTAGAAAAGTCGGTGTTGCATGCGATTGAGGTGGGTTTCGAACCTGCAACGTTCGTCTTCGCAGTCCGTACCACTCCCTGCTGAACTATTGCTACTTAGCAATTTGAGTAAGCTTTGGCAATGTTTGTTTATCTGGTACACAAAAACAGGTAATTTTAATCATCGAACTGTAGGTATGCCATCTCTACACCACCATATCTAACGTCTATAAGCTGATGCCCTTGATTGAAAAACATTACTTGTCTGCAAATTTTTATCCGTATGGCAATAGATTTCACTTCAGATACCAGAAATAGCGTCAGAAAAATGTACACATGAAACCTAGTGTTTTATATTCCGTAGAAAATACGTGAGAGTGGCTCGGATGACAAAGAATACATTTCGTTCTGTTTGAATATATGATTTGACTTGAGACTTCAGTCACGGGAAACTTATTTAGAAAACAAGACACCTTCAACAGTATCTCAAGAGTCAAACAATAAGATGGATTGCACACCACACATCAACGAGAATTACAAATCACTATAGTTTTTGGTACGAAGTTTTATTTGACTTCCCCTATGCTAAGCAATTTCGACCTATTTTCTCATTGATTTCTATCAAAACAAAAGGGATATTCTTTGTTTTAACCGACTTGTAAAGTAGGTGCTGTGTTTCACCTGTGTTTTAGCCTGAAAGACGTGACGAGCAGGTCGCACGCGCCTGATGATAAGTACGATGCCTGCCCATAAACAGAAGCAACATCACACAGAACTTTGCCTTGCAAAGTACTGCATAGCACTGGACTGCGCTTGTCACCTCGAGACGTTAGATGTTAAGTCTCATAATGCCCAGTAATTGCACTGGCTTCAACGCCCTTTAATTCGAAACACAACAGTGCACACTACTGTTCTGCGACAGAAATAGACGAAGCGGTGGTACCAACCCAGATGTCCTCTCGCATACGAGGGACTTGCCACCAAGTATGAATAGACACGTATGTTTTGTTTGCGATTTTCTCAAAAACTAATGACCAATTTAGATTTTTTTTGTACATATTTTCAGGAAGGTTATTTGAATATCAAACAATATTTAATATCTATGAATGGTATTAACTACGAAATGCCTTTAATATTCTAGTTTATAAAAGAACATAAGACTGTTTAATTAATGCAAGTGTTTAAAAGACTATTAGCATAATAAGTATGCAAATAGGAATAGCTAGAAATCCCATTCCCATCCTGAGCGGTACTACTGTAGAATGCTATTTTTTAAGCATTAGTGTAATTAGGTATTATAACATATCCAGGAATAGATACGGATAGCACTTAGTGTCGAAAGAACTTAATTTGTTAATATAAATTAGGCTTGCATACATTATTACGTTGTAAAAATAAGGACTTCTAGCGTAGTTGGTAATACCATCGAAATAAGATAACTAGAACGATAACTCTCATATGAATCTGGCAAAAATACGGCTCCACTTACTTAGACATGCAAAGGTTAATGAACGTTCAAAATCAACTTTATTTCATAAAAGTTAATGTCTAAATATTACATACGACGTTCTGCACCACGCAAAAAAATTAGACGTATCAAGTGTCAACTAGAGATTATTATGCACAGACTTTTATAGCCCCGCCCCCTTGCACAGAATTATGGTGGAGTCATTTTTTACTTGAGTTACGTTTCTTGTGATCTTATTTCGATGGGTAATACCATAATCGTAAGCGACTACTGCGCTTGAGGATGGTTAAAGGATGAAAATAAAACTATCATGACACTAACCTATCTTCAAAGGAATGTTTTGATAGAATCAAAAAGGTGCAAATATTGTGAATATCTCACATATTTTCCACATGAATAAATCACACGGCTTTTTTGAAACGCAATGTCCGGCGTTGGAACAACGGTGACTACAAATTGGATATTATGTGAACCTTTTTGCGGCCTGAACACTTAATGGGCGTTATAGTTTTAACTAAAATTATTCATTGCCTCATCCACTCAACCTTGTTTGAAATTATTCGTAGATATATTGCATTAAAAATGTGAATAAAAATATAATGATTATTGTTGATCTGATTCTACTCATAGCATATTTCTGTCTCAGTTATAGATATAAATATTAATAATACTAGCCAAGTATTATCCACGTACCACTGCTGGGCACGGGCCTCTCATGAAAGCGGTTAGGCCTTAGTCAACCACGTTGGCCTAATGGGAGTTGGCAGACTTCACATACTTTCGAAATTCTTTTAAGGAACTTCTTAAGCATGTAGGTTTCTTGATGATGCTGTTTCCTTCACCGTTAAAGCTAGCGTTAATCAACAATTAATATACTCGTAACTTAGAACAGTCAGTGGTGGATGCTCATGGGGCTAGTTTCGAACTGGCAACTTTCGTCTCGAGTTCGTACCACTCCTCACTGAGTTATCGCTGCTTTTTGCAGTTTAGAATTATTTTTACATACATACTTACGCACTCACGCCTGTACTCCCCGAAGCGGTAGGCAGAGGTGTAACTAGTACACCCACATTTCATTGTTTTTTAAATTTCATAATAATGTATGACAAGCTAGATCTAGCCACGGATATACATAATAATTGATAAATTCTACTCATCACTCCTGTTTATTAAAACGTACAATTTTTTTAAGATTTTATATTAGAATATCTAACGATCTTTTTATTTTAGCACCTTTTAAGCCATCATCTTACACTTTCTTTTAATCAAGAATCCGTTTTAAGCAAAATGTTAATTAGTCACCATCCAGAAGATATTTGCCAAACTATCTTAAAATATATTAATTCTTAATGAGTAAAGTTGGTAAAGGTATCCGTTCGGTTAGCAAACAGAGTTTAAAAGGAATCACTTAATTACATTTCTGTTGGATATTGGACGAGTGTTTCATTAACTTTTGTGATATATACCTATTTCAGTTATTTTACGAAATTTATTACATTAATTAATTAAATTATTGAGTCGATGATTATGTCACGCAATTACATAACATGTACGTTTTTATAGTTCTTTGAAATTACATACCATAGTCAATAAATTATAAAATATAGGTATAATCTATTTCACCTGTATAACAGTTTATTAAGCGCCATTTACACTGAGAGACTTTATCGCATGTTTTCTATCATATTCTCATCTATGCCGTAAGTAAAAATCTCTCCGTCTACTACAACAAATGGAATAGTTAGTGGCCAAACCACTAACTGATTTTGAACTTTGAGATCAAGATTTTCAAGCCGCCCGAAGGACTCTGACTTGATGACTTGAAATGGGGCTTAAAAGATTGAATAAATTGTTACGCTATATTGAAAAAGTTGTGCCATTGACATTTTCTAAAGGATATCCTTAAAGCGAAGTTTGTAGCTGTTTTGTGCAAATTTTGGACAATAAGTTAGCCCCCGTCACACCTGGTTGTGACAGATTTATGGTTTGATAGGTCATATTTATTTGACACAACTAAATATCGGAATCAATTTGAGAATGCAAAACATAGGGTAATTACAGTTTCGATAAAACCACATATAATCAGCTCATATAATATCAAATACCGTCAAATCTACGGTATGAGAAGGCGAACCCTGGCATTAAGCCGGGATAAGAAATGTACATTGTACGCCCACAATACCAAAAGAATCATAGGCGCGTTGCTCACCTTAAAGGAAAGAGATAATTAAGGTACTAATACCTTTTGAGGGGAGGGGAATTTGGGCCTCCGGATGTCTCACTCACCGTACGAAACGCAGCAAAAAGCTGCTACTTTACGTCGGTTTTTGATAAGACAGTGGTAACGACTCGGACGAGACGGCTCTACTACTACCACTTTAGTTTCTGGTTAATGGATCTCTAATTGTGAAAAAATCTAATAATATTTTCAACCAAATCCTTTACGTTTATGAACTTTGTAAAATTGCAAAAATAACAAGCAAATGTATCTAATTTAACTTGCGTTGTCAAATAAAGGTTTTCATAAACCGCATATTGTAATTCCGCGTGTTCCATTGTCTTTATAGCCCTGTCATTCTGACTTGATTAGAACATTTAAAATTATGGCTATAATTTCTTATAGCGGGTTCACACCGTTCAATTATGGCTGATTAACTGCTAATGCGATTCGAATCGCCTTTAAATCGAATGAATCAACAAAAACTTTACAGCTTTTGTGGATTTAAGTCTCTTGTCGAAAGCGATAGGACTCGTTTGAACTCATCAAATTAAATTACACATCTTTTCGTGTTGGTGTCGAGGGTTTTACCGTTTTTGTTATTCAATTATGATGTCACCACGTTTAATTGCTATAGGCTTTTTATGAAATATAAATCATCTTTCATATGCTTTTAACATATGTTACAGAAAGGTTTGGCTTGTAGTTTTACGACTGGCTGCCTGTCTAAAGTCAACCCCTCTGGGGAGAAAACCCCCAGACCCGAAACATATATTTGAGGATCACATAAACATTTGTCTCGGGGCGGGAATCGCACCCGCCGCCTCTCGCTTCACGGCTGGCTACTCGCCGACTGCGCCACGAAGGCTGTCAATTCAATTTTAATGAAATATTCAATACATAGTGTAAAACAAAGTCGCTATCTGCGTCTGTCTGTTTGCCCGCTTAATTCTCCTAAACTTTGCAATGGATTTAGATCCCGATTTTACTATCATTTTAAGAATTTATTCCGGAATGACCCAAGGGAGCACATTTCATCATTCATGAAGGTGGTAGGTCCCTCGTATGCGAGAGGCTGTCTAGGTTGGTACCACCGCTTTGTCTGCCCCCTAGCAGCAGTGTGTAAGCGCTGTTGTGTTCCAGTTTAAAGGACAATGAAGCCAGTGAAATTACTGGGCATTATGAGACTTAACATCTTATGTCTCAGGGTGATGAAGGCAGTCCAATTCCATGCAATGCTTTGTAATTCAAAGTTCTGTGTGGTGTTGCTTCTTTTATCGGCAGGCGTGGCGCATACGATTAGGCGAGCGATATGCTCATTTCGTCACTAAAGCTAATTTAAAAAAGAGCAGAGCAGCATGCCTGCAGTGAAACGGCGAGGGACAGTTAGTATACTAATAACAACGCTGTTCTAATCCCCGCTAAAATCTTATACTGTGGATATATTTTAACTTGAATGAATAACAATGTCGCGAGGTGCCGGCATTCTGTTGAATGTAATCTGAAGGATGTTGTTCTATTGTGTGATTATAAAAGGCGCATGACACCTTTAGCCTCCGTGCGTTGGCGGCTAAGTCAACAGCTACAACATAAATCTTAATACAACGTTGAAACTTCATGTTCAGACTATGCTAGTACTTTTTTAAGTTACAGTAGGTCTAGTACGAGTTACAAATACATTCACAGTTTTATTACTACCGTCGAAGTATCAAATTTGTAATTCATACGGTAATAAAGGAAAGAATCGCTTGAAAATAAATTCCATATTCGACTAATATGAAATAAAATTAACCATATTATTAAATTTAATTCATCATAGTTCCCACTAGTGGCTACTAATACTCGACTTATAGAGAGAAAACGAAAACTTTCATCGGTTAGGAAAACTATTAAAACTTGTACTAGGCCTACTGATCACCTTTACTTCATAATATAGAAATTTGGTTTTAAATATTCATAAAATTCGGCAAGTACAGTGAATTAACGACTGTTTCGATTTACATACTTGTTCAGAATTACATAATATTATACCATGTATGTAAAAATATATATTAGTCTATGGGATTTGTTTTAGTATCAGTGGCGCAGTGGGCGAGTAACCGACTGAAGCAAGAGGCCACGGATTCCACAAATATTTGTTTCGAGTATGGGTGTTTTCTCCCCAGAGGGATTGACGTCAGGTAGACGGTCGGTCATTAAAACTACAAGCCAAATCTTTCTGCAACATGTGTTAAAAGACATGTTTCGCCGACCCCACTGCGAGTGGGATAAGGGCAGGTAGAAGAAGATTGATGGGATTTGTTTGCTGATTTAGTGGCAGCTTACTTTGACTGAAAAATCGGTGAGGTGTTAGCCCTCAATCACATCATTGAACAAAATACCATTAGCAATTTAGTAGGGTACTCACTGCGTTTTTGCTTCCAGGTAAGACAGTATAAGTAATATTTTTTAAGATTACGAAATGTATTTAGAAATACTTGTAAAGGCCAAAGTGGCTTCTCAAAGCTGACATTGAGTAAAGTGGCTTCTTAGTGTTTCCGAAACGCTTTTGTTGCGAGACCCTTTAACGGAATCCGAAATGTTTTTAAGCAAGGTTTTATCAGATTATCCGAATTGAAATATATTTATTTGTAGAATAACTAGGTTTATTATAACAGGTAGTGAAAACATACATAGATACGCACTCACGTCTGTATTTCCCAAAGGGGTAAGCAGAAGTGTAACCAGTACACCCGCATTTCGCCAAGCTTATTTCCGTCGCATGATATGATAGGGGGCGAGCTTATCGCCATACCGGACAATTCCAGACTCAGGGCTACTAAGCTTTTCATTATAGAAAAACCCAATATCACTTTTACCCGACCCGGTGATCGAACCCAAGACCTCAGCACAACAGTCGTAACGCATTACAACCGCGCCACCGAGGCAGTAAAACATATTAAGGATATTTCAGACTGGTTAGTGACCACTGTGCATATGGTGAAAAACAAGCCATACTGGCGTCTTCATAGGAGCCAGTGTATATCCAGTAACTTGAGATCGGCATAATCCTGCCACCGTCGAGAGACGCAATGTCTCTTAGCGGTTGATATTATATTTGGATTGGACTGTAATTAACATCAAGTCTAATGTAGTCACTTTGCCGCACCAAGTTTAGATATATATATTTGTACATTCATAAATCATACGCACAATTTAACAATGTCAAGTAAACCTTATCTATCAGATATAGTATAAGACGGCAAAATGTAAAATTATCACGCTATACTGACGTATAAAAGGAAAACCGTGTGTCAAACTGGTACTTTCTAAATTAGCTGTTTAATAATGCATTATGTACCAAATAAAATTTAAACAGACATCGCGATAGAGGCCTTTAAAATGACACAAACACTTATCTTGTTTGAAATATTGGCTCCTTGGACTTCCATATGTACATATTAGCGTTTGCTCGCGACTCTCCCGAGCGAATGTCCTTTTCCGGGATAAAAAGGCCTATGCCCTAATTCAGATACATGTGTGCCAAATTTCATCCAAAACCATTCAGCTGTTAAAGCGTGATTGACTAACAACCATCCAAATTCACAAACATCCAATCTTTCATATTTATAATAGTAGTACAAAGACTTAGACAAGCTGCGCGGTACATAGAAATTGTGCCATTAAGTTGCGGTCAATTGGCCGTAAATCAATATTACCATCTCGCTTACACTCAACTAAAACTCCTATCGCGCTCCCTGTTTGTGAGCTGTCAAACTCCCGCGTTATGTGACACAATTTTACTTTTAAACAGCCCGTCTAGTAGTATACCTACATTAAATTATTTGTAGTAGTAGGATAAAAATCACTTTTCCATCGAACTAATGTGTCCCTCGTAATGTTAATACATTATCGATATATCTATGTCCTTTCAATTCCTCAAAGCCGTACGAAATAGTTCCTTTTCACAAATTTCACCACTATTCAATAATCCACCTATTCAAACACAATTTTTTGGTCTTCATATTCAAAGGATATGTAAAGAATTACCGTTACGAGTAAAATTGTAACGGAAGGATCCTATACAAACCATATTTAAGTTTATTTACTCCTCAAAAGGCATGTCATACCACCTTTACAATGACCCAAAAATAAATTTAACATCCAGGTTTTCCAACCTGGCAATATAATGTGAGGCAATTTCGATGATTAAAAAAGTAATTAAATGATTCCGATTATTATTCATTTGATTACAAAAAGCTATTCTACAGGGTTGTGACATTTCAACGTCGGTTAAATACTCAATAAACTGAACAATGGACAGTACGAATAAAAGCAGCCCAACCCAGATTAATTCGTATTCATCTTTTATTTATGTATTTTACTTGAAACAGTTAATCGCCTGTCCGCGGATACGTGTCTGTCAACCCTAATACCTTACCCATTTATTTCAGATTTATTTTTAAAACTTTAATGATAGCGACTACGAGACATTCGTTTATTTTTCACTTGAATTTATTTTTACGGACGCTTCGAACAAAAAAATTATATGATTGTTTTCCTAGTTGTATTTTTCAACCCATCGTTTAATTGTAGTCAATGAATATCTTTCTCTATGAAGGTTAATTTACATAATAACTATTCTAAATCACGATTCAATTTAATAAAATTGGCCAGAATTGTGCTGGCTTAAAGTGACTGGATACTCTGGATACTAAACTCGAACACGAGTCATCAGAACTAGCCATTGAGGTCAATGGTGGGATTTTCATCATATTTGCGGTGGTCGTTATCGAGTGCAAGCATGTATACCCTCCCACCAGCCAAAGCCAAAGCCCAAAATGTTCTTAATTTCTTGGCAGATGATTAGCACCTACAAACTGAGGTTGAAAATAGGAAAACGGTTCAGTTTTAATAATAGTGGGTAGTGTATTCGATTTTTGTATACTTTTGAAATAGAAATTGAATTCCCCCATAGAAATAGTATCAAAATAAAGCCACGGGTTCACTGGCGTGTTTGTGACAAATTAGCGGACGTGTCACTGCGTATAGTGGTACATTTTCAAAACAATCTCTATGGTCGCAAATCGGAATATATTCATTTTAAATTTGAATTAAGAACTTTTTTATTGTTGCCACTATATTTTGCAAAATGAACCATAAATAAAGTTCAGGGGTCGTGAAAATAACTTCAAATCTATCGACTACTGATTTTTAGACTGCTCGACTTTATGTTTACTATTGAAAAAGCGAGCGGTTGAGAAGCGAAAAGCCGCCAGTTCGGTTCCGGCACCGAGACAAATGTTTGTGTGATCCACAAATGTTTGTTTCGGTCTAGGCGTGTTTCTCCTCCGAGGGGTTGACGTTAAGCAGGCGGCAGGCAGTAAAAACTACAAACCAAATCCTTTTGAAACATGTGTGAAAGCAAAACAAAGCATGTTGTGCTGACCCCACTGCGATTGGGATAAGGGCAGGTGGAAGAAGTGGAGGACCCATGAGTCAAGTTCTGGGTATAGTCTCCACTTTAGTATATTTTCCTTTATCCTTATTATGTGCAGTTAAAAAACATGGATAAATACACAACACCTCAAGCAACGGTTTGATTAGTTTACCAGTTTAAACTCTAACAAACTAAAGTTAAATAGAAGTGTGTGTAGCTAACTTTATACGTGACCCGACTCGACCGGGAAAACGAAGTGTGACGAACATATTGCTCGTTTTTTTTCAACTTCCACACCGCGTTTCATCCGTTGTAGGTAGGAAACTATTGACTAACCTAGACATAGAGAGATTCCCTCACTTTTTCTCAATAATTTTATAATGCACTTTGTATATGAACAATTTTACATGCATAGGATCACGTATCACCGAAATTGTAGGCAGAGGTGTACTATGTTTCCGTCCCATTAGGTAATACTTGGTGAGCCTATCGCCATTCCGGGTATAAATGGTGTGATTTTTTTAAATCAATAAATTTAAACATAATTTGTTATTGCCCACCTAGGATTTGAACCAAAGACTACGCCGGCTCTGAGCATAAGTATACTGTAAATAGGACAGTAAATTGTAGAAGATATTAATAGACATATTTAGATTTTACCAAAAACTTCACATATCTTGATCTAAGTACCAACTTTGTTACTCGTACTTATTTGAGTCGGAGATTTAATAAATTACAATGACGAGTTTTAATTCCAATAGACCTGGCTTTATTAAAATCGCAGACGTTGTATTATTTTGTCTCAGCAAAGTCTTTATTACCGGCGGAAAGCTGGCCCAGTTTACGTTTAAAATGTCATTTATATTGTCATTTAGTCAAAGAAATACAAATATTACATTATAAGTACGTCCGGTACCACAATCAAATCCCATTAAAATTGTTGCGTTGCCTATATTTACATTAATCCGATCTTTTATTCGTTTTCTAATAAACACTTGAAAAAGTCTCATATTCAATTCAAATGTTCATTCAATCCATGTTATACATTATTTGAGGTCTATTTTTTTTTTGCGGAAGGCTGTTTCGCGAGAGAAACGGCCAAGAAACTCTAATGTTGGTCTTTTTTAAAACGATTAAAATAATAATTATCAAACGTTGGTCGTTTTCAAATAGTTTAAAATAATTATTAAACTTTAACTAACATGCGACTACTTTAGATATGGGTTCTACACGTGGTTGTGAAATTATTATACCTATTTGGTGGCCAAATATAAAATGCTACTACTTCAAACAGATATTATGTCCGTGCCATATGAAGCAAAGGCGCAGCTACATGAAATACATTCTTCCGCTCGCTTTAAGCCAACTTACTTTACAGTACATTCAGAATGTAAAAGGCCCCTTAACATAATATGTTCTTCTGTCTTCTTCCACTTTCCCTTATCCCACTCGCTGTAGTCAGCTCAAAATCCTCTTTAACACATGTTACAGAAAAAATTGGCTTGTAGTTTTTACGTTTGGCAACCTGCCTCTGGGGAAAAACGGTGTCTCGGTGCGGGAATCAAACCCGCAGCCTCTAGCTTCACAGCTGGCTACTCGCCCACACTAATTACGAAAATCTTAGCTTAGCGTACCACAGAGATTTTCATAACATAATTATGTCTAAATATTTCTCATATTCATTAAATAGAGCTGTCAACACAATGTAAAATTAAATACCAAATCTGATTAAATAGACCGGTTAAACTAATAACTGAAGTCAAAAAGTTTCAAAATTGACTTAATTTCACTTAAGAATATTTTATTCATGGTTTGATTAAGATAATGAACAGAAGTTTGCTAATGCCTTTGATGTGTTAACATCTTCTTAATTGATTAACGAATTTCGTTGGGTTTGGTGAGCCATGGAAGTACTCGTAGCTGAGCCACAGAAACCACTTTTTAAATAGAATATTAAGTAACTTCCTACGCTTTTTCTTTTTATTAACTTGAATGACGAGACGAGCAGGTCGCTCGCCTGACTGAAAGCGCCTTGCCTTCTCATAAATAGAAGCAACGCCACATACGACCTAAGATGAGACAACGAGATATAAGATGTTACGTCTCATAATGCCCAGTAATTTCACTGGCTTCAATTTACTTCAAACTAAAATACACACTGTTGCATGGCGGCAGAAATAGACAAATCGGTGGTACCAACTCAGACGGCCTCTCGGATACGAGGGACTTACCTTGTAAAGTTGTACCTATGTTCAAACGATATTTTGTCCGACCGAAAATTTGTAACACTTCGGTT
Source organism: Mimas tiliae (assembly GCA_905332985.1). NCBI lineage: Eukaryota > Metazoa > Arthropoda > Insecta > Lepidoptera > Sphingidae > Mimas > Mimas tiliae. Next base: position 5,372,030 of record HG995249.1, read on the forward strand.
ATACAGATTTGTTATCTCATTCTCATCATATTTCAAACAAAATATAGAAACTCATTAGGATATTACAGAAAAACATAAAAATATTTTACACTCTACATTGCCTATTAGCGGGCAGTTTTGTACCAAAAACACGAGTATCCCACAGGCTGTTTTAACAGTTGTTAAATTCCAAATTGGGATCAATTATAATTATCGTATCCGTGTTTCTATTTAAACTTTTTTTATGGAGGAGAGCTTCCAATAGATGAATAATTTTTAATTTCTTGGTATGACCCCTTTTGAATGATTCAATCAAAAGCCTTCCGAGTCAACAACCGTCGGAGCCTGGCCTCAGGCCATCGATTGTCAGTGACAGCGATAGGAAGCAAAGCACCATTCTATCTTTCAATATTTTAAATAAAAACAAACGCAATCATGTAACCAGTACACCCATATTTCACCGAATGTATCTCCGTCCCATGATGTGATAGGGGGCGAGCCTATCGCCATACCGGGCACGATTCTAGACATACTAAGCATTTCGTAATAGAAAAACCCAATATCACTTTTACCGACCCGGGAATTTAACCTGAGACCTCAGCGTCAGCCTCAGTCGTAACGCGTACGCATTACAACTGCGCCACCTAGGCAGTAATATTTTAAAATAAAATTAATTATCTATTTATTTTTGCTTGATGGCTAAATATTATAAGCGTTGAAATTCGATGGGCATATAAGATAACATTTAGCGATATTTGTCACCTAGGAAAATGTATGTGCAATATAGGTACTGGTTGTTGTAGAAAAGTGGTACACAAGGAGAACGATTTAAAAGTCAATGGTAAAATCAAAAAACTGAAATTGATATTAATTTTGTAGTACCTATCTTGTTGACAATATTGTAGCATTTGGGATCTCCAAATCGTATTGCGACCTGAAAACTATCTAATAAAGTATAATTAAACTACGTATGCATTAACATACTTAGTTACGGCAAAGATAGCCCTTTAATATGCAGCAGTTAGTTCATGGACCATAAAAGGATTTTCTTGATATAGATTTTAAATTCAATTTATTCATAAACTAAGAATGACATTTATGTGTATTTAATTAATACGGTTAAGTCACTAGTTCGCCCTATAAGTGCAGTTTTTATTGATACCCCTTTTCTGTAACACTCTGTATATGCGCTGAAATAAATTCGTAGATAAAGGCTATTTAATAGTATTTTAATTACAAAAATATTTATGTGCATACTACGCCTGTTTTTAATGATAAGTTTTAAAACACTCGTAAAAAGCTCTATCTCTATCCACACGACACGAGTGTTAAAAATAATGAAAAATTATATTCACTCAAAAGTGTTTTTTTATGGTCAAATAACCACTATATTTGCTATTTGATATAAATGCCATACTTATTTATAAAGATTAAATGAGTGTTCTGTAACATTCAAACGTTGTATTTTTTACGAATGTCCCGTCGAAATCTTTTCGTTGGTCATTTGATATAGATGTAATAATGAGGGTTACAAAATGTATTATTTAATTGTAAGTATTCAATGTTTAATAAACAAGTATTTTTATAAAACGTAATTTAGACAAGTTTTGATTCACAAATCATTCAACTCCCAAAATAATTATCATCACTATCAGTCTGTCTACCTATAGTTGTTAAATGTAGGTAATTCGGGAGTTTCATAAAATGTTCAAAAAGTCCCTTTAGTGTTCAAGCAACTATAAAATATGTTTTATAAATATTTTGTCTGTATACTTTGTTCATTTATATATATTATGTGTGTATATTTTCATAAATATGATTATAATTTTACATACAAAAGATATGTCTCACTAACTATTGAAAGTATTATTTTTTTATTCTTGCAATTACCTAGTATTATTTAGCATGCTTTTTTCTTTAGAGTATTTTTACTACTACGAAATCCTATTAAAACTTTTAGCTATTTTATTTTCCTTTAAACATTCCTCTTGCTATTAAAAGAATGTACTTCAATTTCTTCGAACATGGCAAATCTATTTACATAATAAGGATGCGTATCTTTCACGGTATATTCCCAAAGCTCTTACCTTAATTTAACACGATTATTGGTACTCTTAGCTACAAACAATGTTTAGTTAACTAATTGGCTCATAACCTTCCCTTTCCTTAACTTCCACTATAGGTTCCGAGAAACCCGACAGTAAACTGTGTTTAACCTTAAACAAAAACTAAATCAACGACTGGCTCTGGTCAATATTAATATTAATACTGGCCTTGTATTATACACGTCCCAGTACTGAGAACGGGCCACCTCTACTGAATAAGAGGGGTTAGGCCTTAGTCCACCACGCTGACCTGGCGGGATGGCAGACTTCACATGCCTTCGAAATCCTTGTAGAGAACTTCTCAGGTATGCAGGTTTCCTTATTATTTTTTCTTTAAACTTCGTTAAAGCAAGTGATAATAAACAATAAATAGATACACGCGTAACTTAGAAAAGTCAGAAGTGCATGCTCTTGGGGCTGGTTTCCAATCAGCGATTTTCGTCTCCGTACCACTCCCCGCTGAGCTATCGGTGCTTTCGTCAATAAACATGTAAATTCAATTGCGACGTTTTAATATTTTTATGAGAAAGGAAATGAGATGTAAGTGCTGGGTCGGTGTTTGAAACAAAGTTTTTTGTCAAAACGTGAATGTTTTTTAATATGAGGCGGCGCGGCGTCTGTTTTTATAATTCCTTGATAGTTAATTATGATTTTGGTATTCAGGATGTTTTAATTATCAAAAATTACATACATACGCACTCACACCCGTACGGGGAGTAGAGTAGTAGTAAGGGTCTACCACTACTGTAGAGGTATACCTAATTAGTACACCAACATTTCGACAAGCGTATTTCCGTCCCATGAAGTGATAGGAGGCGACCCCATCGCCATATCGAGCACAATTCCAGACTCCGGGTTGATACTAAGCATTTCATGATAGAAGAACCCAGTATCACTTTACTCGGCCCGGGGATCGAACCCGAGACCTCAGCATAGCTACGACTGCGTATGCATTACAACTGCTCCACTGAGGCAGTCAATTCAAAAATTATTGTGAATAAATTGAAACTACTGTATTTTTTTATTTGAAACTATATTAAACACTTTGGAAATAAGAACAATAATAGAAATAAGCTTTATGCTTAGAATTATCTATATAAAAGTTCTAAAGCACCCGCGGTGATACATACTATTAAATATGTAGGTACTATTACAGTAATAAGAAGTATATATTTTATAGACTTTTAAAAAGGGTGTGGTGTGTCATATTTAAAACTTAGGTATCCATTTTCTGTTGTTACTTTTAAATAAACTTTGAAATTGTTGTTTTATAAAATCGTATCTAATAAGTTAATATATTTTATACTTAAAGATGATAAATGTATATAGTTTAGCCGAAGGAGTAATAACGACATGTATAAGGTAATTCTATCAAACGTGTGTTATAAGCTTTTTATTATATTATGTAGGTCACTAGGCACCCTTGCAAGCTGGTATTAGTAATAAATTATAAATAACTATCACTTTTTAATAACTTTTTCTTTTCCTTTATTTTCTATATTGCTTTAAATTTACTATAATCTTCTATTAAATGCAGCTTATTATTTATTACAATAAATAATTAATAAAATAAGTAATAACATAAAATGTTATTTTTACTGTATAATAAAGTTACTTTCCCTATTATATCCAACTTTATTTATCGTCTAGAACTTTTACAAACTTTTCCATTTTTATATTTTTTGATACGATAAACAAACTTCTGAAATGCATTGCATGAAAATTATAATCGTAAAACCATTTCTCTATACATCCCAATAACCACTTACTAACTTACCTTCAAGTCTCGTAACAGGACACGATGTTCACAAGTACACTTGACTACACGTCGTGCGCGCTTTGTAGTTCGAACTGAAATGGTCTCGGAACTTTTCCCTCCGCATTATATACTGAACGCGGATAAGAGCGTAGTGGTGCTACGGTGCTACGGCGCACCCCGCGTAGGCGTGCGTAGGCCCGGCCTACGGCATGCTACGCTAATTGGTTATGTACTTGCTAAATAAGAATACGTGATTATTACTATTATTGACTATGTTATGAGAGAATGATCTGATCCATATTATTGGTCACGTTTTTGGCAAATAAATTGCTTTCCAATAAAATTATTGGTATTACATATTTTACTTAATTACATGTACTGATGTATATATTACATAATTTAGTAGAATGTATTGAATATAATTAGAAATAAGCGTTATGTTTAATCAATTTTACAGTTTAATAAATGCTTTATGTTTTTATAAAAAAGTAATATTTTATGACTCAGATATTATTCTCATTTGTTTTGTAAGTAGGTAGGTAAATTAAATATCAATTCATCATTAAATAAAGGGAATATTATTAGATGCAAAAGCTTACACCGATGATCAGCGTCATTTATCACAACGTTGTCAAAACATAAATTAGTTGCGCTTTTAGAAATTGACTGAATCCTCGACTTGGCTTGGGAATATACCTAAATAATTTTGAAAATTTTGAATTTTATGATGATATTTAGAGTGACGTAATATGAAAAGTTTTAAGATGTGTCTCTAATTTTATTCAACCGATCATTTTCCAATTTAAACAGTATCCAAATTGAATATGTGTTTTTCAGTCTAACATTATAATTATATACTTTATCCCATTACTTGAATACTTTTTTGGACTGCCTCGGTGGCGCAGTTGTAATGCGTACGCGTTACAATTGAGGCCGACGCTGAGGTCTCGGGTTCGATCCCCGGGTCGGACAAAGTGGTATTGGGTTTTTCTATTACGAAATGCTCAGTATCAGCCCAGAGTCTGGAATTTGTGCCCGGTATGGCGATAGGCTCGCCCCCTATCACATAAGGGACGGAGATACGCTCGGTGAAATGTGGGTGTACTGGTTACACCTCTGCCTACCCCTTCGGGGATTACAGGCGTGAGTGCGTATGTATGTATTGAATACTTTTTAATGTAAAAAAATGACTGCCAGGCAAATTTAAAGTAAAATATTTGGGCCTAAAATTTTGTGACTATAAAAATATATAGTACACAGACATAACTCTTTACTCGGAGTATTTTTAATACACTCATATGTTATGCTGATTAATATGAAACGAAACATACTTAAATTTAATTAATAAGCAGAATAGTAATTGAATTGCCGGCCATTTTCACTGACGTCACATTAGGTTGTATAATAACCATAATTCCACTTATTCTGTTTAATATTACAATATTTCACGATTATATTCGGATTATTTTTTAAATAAAGGTGGATTAGAACACCTATTACCTATACTCGTAATTTTAATACATATGCACTCACGCCTGTAATCCCCGAAGAGGCAGGCAGGTATATAACAAGTACACCCACATTTCGCAGAGCTTATTTCCGTCCTATATTGTGATAGGGGATGAGCCTATCGCAATACCGGGCACAATTCCAGACTCCGGGCTAATACTGAGCATTTCGTAGTAGAGAAACCCGATATCAATTTTACCCGACCCGGGGATTGAACCCACGATCTCAGCACAGCAATATTACCGAGTACGCATTACAACTGCGCCACCGAGCCAGTCCTAATTTTCCGCCAAAAAGGGGTGAGTGTCCTGTTGTATCGTATCGCCTCTACAATATTTTTATGGCATAGGTCGTCAAACGAGTAAATGGGCCACCCGACGGTATGATCTCCACCGTCTATGTACGCCCACAATACTAAAACAATCATGGGCGCGTTGCTGACTTTAAAGGAAAGCAATAATTATGGGATTAGGAAGGGGAGATGGATTTGGGCCTCCGGATATCTCACTCATCGTACGAAACGCAGTAGCAAACTGCTACTTTACGTCGGTTTTCTGGGAGACAGTGGTAACGACCCGGACGAGCCGGCGCATTTATGCTGTAGACAAAAGTGTCTACAGCGTGGTTCTACCACTTAGACATGCCGTTTTTTTTTTGTTTCAATGATGGTTGTGGTAACCACTGTTGTGTTTCAGTTTGAAGGACATTGAAAGGCTGCCCGGGATTGGAATTTGTACTCGATAATACGATAGGCTCGCTACCTACCACATCATGAGACGGAAATATGCTCCGCGAACTAATTATTCAGTTATCATCCCATACAATTTACACATTCACACATTTATTATTTGTTTGTATTTTATATTACGTATTATGACAAATTGTGTAATTGTTTGTTGTCTCATGTTAAAAATAAATAAATAAATAAATTCCTTTGACTATCCCTTCACCGCTAAATATGTGAGCTTATATAATGTTTTAATATGACAAATTTTATAGCCTCTACCTAGGATCGAACTCAGAACCCCATCGGTTTCACTAGACCAATTCTGAGTGGTAGAGCCACGCTGTAGACAATTTTGTCTACAGCATGAATGGGCCGGCTCATCAGGGTCGTTACCACTGTCTCACAGAAAACCGGCGTAAAGTAGCGGCTTGCTGCTGCGTTTCGCACGGTGAGTGAGATATCCGGAGGCCCAAGTTCCCCTCCCCTTCCCAATCCCTTACTTATCCCTTTCCTTTAAGGTCGGCAACGCGCCCATGATTATTTTAGTATTGTGGGCGTACATGGGCGGTGGAGATCAATTACCATCAGATGACCCACTTGCTCGTTTACCGGCCGGCCTATACTATAAAAAAAACCAATGAAGCAACCTACGCAACCCATTAGGACGGAGCGACTTGACAGGTCGCCCTATTCAAAGAGCATATTCAGTTGGTAGTAGTGGCGAGGAGGTAAAAGCCACAGAGCCGCTTCAAAAGCGCTATGACGTTCCAACTCGGACAAAGCCTCAGAATGAACGTGTTTCTATAAACTTGACACAAACAATGAGTGAGTGTGTATTAATTTATTACTTGAAATGTTTTCAAGTACTGCCTCGGTGGCGCTGTTTTAATGCGTACGCGGTACTACTGCTGTACTAAGGTATCGGGTTCTTTCCCCGGGTCGGGTAAAAGTAATATTGGGTTGTTCTATTATGAAATGCCAGTATCATCCCGGAGTCTGGAATTGTGATCGGTATGGCAAGAGGATCGCCCCCTACCACATCACGGGACGAAAATAAGCTCGGCGAAATGTGGGTACTGGTTACACCTCTGCCTACCCCTTCGAGGATTACATGTGTGAGTGAGTGTATATATACTCTGTATACTATTGTATTACTATGTTTTTGAAGTTAGAAATGGGTAATACTACCACCAACCCGGACGGCCTCTCGTTTAAGAGAGACCTACTCCCTAGTGAAGTGAATGTCGAACTAATCTTGAAGACTCCATACTCATTTGTTCAACAAAATTGATCCACAATTGACAGGGAAATCGATGTACATACATAAAATAGCAAAAGAAACGCGCCGAATTGTGATGATGATTGTGAGTCGGTATTTTAAACAACAAAATTACGGACGAGGTTCTCAAGTCACAATTCAAAATCAAAATATTACTGCCAGTAAGCAAATCTGTCCATAGACACAATATTGTGATCGGCCAGACTAATCTGAGAAATAATACCTAATTAACTTTAAAAGCAGTATTTATTGTTTTCATTGTCATTACTCCGTATGTCCAATGTGATTATTTGTTCAAAATGAGATTTCTGAAGTCCTAAATTCCTCTCCCTATCCCAATCCCTATCTCTTGCCTGAAAAGTTGAGACCCTGATTCTATGCTATTATGGGTGTTCATGGGTGGTGTTGATCACTTACCATCTGGTGACCCACTTGCTCGTTTGCCGAACTCTGGTATAAAATAGATAAAAACAATAATAATAGAGACTACATTTAAATACAAACTTCTTAAATATAGATTGGCTGAACCAATTTTATTACGGTCTTCTCGAATTAACAATCCACTAAGATTTAGGACATTACCAGTCTTTTATCATCAGATTTAACAAGAGAAAACTATGGAAAGCTAGATCGAAAGTTCAAGAGTTCTTAGGTAATGTAAAGGCGATAAGACCATTTTTAGGGGCCTTTTGAAAGCCTATTATAACAGTATTAATATTGTGTCGGTAAAACAACTTCACACCATTTATTTTTTGTTAGATGATCTTCAAGGAAGCTATTCCAGGAATACTGACCCACCATCCATCGACCCACTATACACTCAGGCCGCAGATATGTTCGATTTATTATTCGGAATAGCCGAATTATTATTTATTATTAGTCGAATCTAGTTTACTGTACGAGATCCCAAAACTAGCCTAAAATACTTGGTCAATAATCAGCCATAGCTCAGAGGGGAGTGCTAAGGACTGTCGAGACGAAAGTCACAGGTTTGAAACCAGCCCCAAGAGCATACACCTCTGGCTTTTTTAAGTTATGTGTGTATTAATTGTTATTTATCGCTTCCTTTAACGGTGAAAGAAACATCGTGAGTAAACCTGCTTACCTGAGTTCTTCATAAGAGTTTCGAAGGTATGTGAAGTCTGCCAACCCGCATTAGGCCGACGGTGGACTAAGGCATAACCTGAATTTTGGTCTGGCATAAGATAAGATAAGATAAGATAAGATAAGATAAGATAAGATAAGATAAGATATTTTTATTTGTTTAAACATGAGTATACACACACAGGTATGCAGGATGTTAATAACAAAGTCAGGGCATAATACTGAAAATAGGCAATAGGTACTTTCCACGCCCTCGGTGATAGGTTCTAGGTCCCTCGTATGCAAGAGGCCGTCTGGTTTGGTACCTCCGCTTCGTCTATTTCTGCCGCCAAGCATCAGTGTGTAAGCACTGTTGTGTTCCGGTTTAAAGGGCATTGAAGACAGTGAAATTACTGGGCATTATGAGACTTATGTCTTGGGGTGACGAGCGCAGTCCACTACCATGTAGTGCTAGCCCTAGTAGCCTGACATACACGTTTTCCCGGACAAGCGAGAAACGCAATTAATATTTTTTTATAGCATAGGCCGGCAAACGAGCAAGTGAGTCACGTGATGGTAAGTGATCGCAGATCGTAACAATTTGGTACTCGCCTGGTTTAGAATTTTAGTGCTCCCTCGTATGTTTTCTTAGGTGATATCTTAACACACGTAGGGATGAGATTATGATCACGGCATCTCTTCAAGAAATTTAATGATGTCACATATCTTGCGCACTTGGTTTTCAAATTCTCTAACCGGCGTATTTTATTTGCAATTTCCAGTCCGTACTCGTTTACATAGTGATTTCTTAGGTTTACGCGAATATTACACATTGAAATAAAACTAGTTTGTACGGATTTTATCGCGGTTTCTGACCTTAACACAAAGGGTTAATTATGAAAAGGACTTAGAGGCTTCGGATATCTTACTAGCCGTACGAAACGAAATACCAAGCTGCTGCTTCACTTCTGTTTTTTGTAAGACAGAAATAATAATCTGGTCGAATCGACCCATTCATACTGTAAACAAAATTGTTTACAGTGTGGCTTTGTTAGCTTGAATGACGAGACGAGCAGGTCGCTCGCCTGATGGTAAGCGCCACGCCTGCTCATAAACAGAAGCAACGCCACACAAAACTTTTAAATAACAAAGCACTGCATGACACTGGAGCTCAGTAATTTCACTGGCTTCAATGTCCTTTAAACCGGAACACAACAGTGCTTACACACTGTTGCTTGGCGGCAGAAATAGACAAAGCGGTGGTACCAACCCAGCCGGCCTCTCGCATACGAGGGACCTACCACCTTATAGAAGCAGATTGAGTATACGGTTAGCAAGTCGTACGTGAAATAATTGCTTCTAAAATATTAACCCTTCGCCAACCCTTCCTTAATTTTTAATTCCATTTCTATTAATAATAAATGTAATGCTGATAGAGTTTAATAAGATTAACTTGGTGGATGTTTTTTTTATAAAGACTGGTTTAGTCAATATTGCAGTACCTTCGATTGTTATAATTTATTAATTTTTAATAAGTAGATAGCCTCAGTGTGAAGCGAGATGCCGCGGGTTCGATTCCGCATTGAGATGAAAGGTTTGTAAGATCCACAAGTATTTGTTTCGGGTCTGGGTGTTTTCTCCCCCAGATGGATTGACGTCAAGAGCCGGCTGGTCGTAAAAACTACAAGTCAAATCTTACTAGGTATAACATGTGTTAAAAAGCATGTCGCGCCGATCCCACTACGAGTGAGATAAGGACAGGTAGAAGAAGAAGTTTTATTAATAGGTGCCGTTAAAATCTGAAATAAAAAGAATTTTATAAAAATCTTCTCGAAAGAATAAAGTTACAAGCATTACAAATCATGTACGAGGGCCAGTAATATTGTCAAATGACAGAAAAAGCACTTAGTATGATCATGACGTCACCACTGATACGGTGCTGAGTAAAAGGGAGATAGCGTGATGAACGCCACTACGCGCTCATACACACTGAAAATATTAATCGCTACTTCATTTTACAATCAGTTTTGATGATGTTCTCACAGAAAGGTTTTATCATTGTACTTATTTTTCTCTATAAACGTAAATCAAAACATAGCCATTTAGAGGCAAATACCGTACTACTATTACTAAGTATTGTTTTACTGTGTCCCGAACCTTGTCTTGACATCCCAGGATATCTACTTTGTTAAATCTTTGATTTCTCTCGGCTGGATTCCGAACCCGGTTTAATGTACGCAAGTGAGATTGTTTATCATTCCCACTGGGTATTAATGCGAGGCAGAGAAGAGAGTTAGTAAGAATTTCCTCTTACAGCCTCCATGGCGCAGCGGGCGAGTAGCTGTCTGCGAAGCGAGAGGCCGTGGGTTCGATTCCCACACTGAGACAATTGTTTGTGTGATCCACAATATTTGTTTCGAGACTGGGTGTTATGGGACCGCAAGTCTCTCGTAGTTCCTGATATCCACGATAGAGGTTAACCTAGTGTGGGGTCAGGATTATGTGTGTGACTTTTGGGTGTATTTATTATATAATCGAAAGCCTAAGGTGCATCAAACGTTGTCATTCACTTAAGTTATTGGCAAAAGTTCAACTAGTACGCTCACGGTCCGCCTTGCTTATTTCCGTACCCCTAGTAGCAGTGTAACAACGTTTATGGGCTATGAACCAAATGTACCCGGAATTATAATTGTACCCGGCATAATCACAAAGCGTTTATTAAAGTATTTTTTTTATTTTTACACTGTAGTACTCTGTACTCTGGTAGTAAGTACATTGCAGTCTAAATATAATATCAAATCGCATTTCTCAACATTCTTCAGAATGCGTGCCTGAAGTTACTGGATATTTAACCAGGTGCAGCGGCGTTAGGTGTCAGCGACGTCGGCGACCACCGACGGTTTCTCGCAAGAATGTTTAACAAGTTATTAATAGTTCAGTTATTCATATTTATTCGCGAGAATAGTATTAATCCAGAGTCGTATGGAAAAGTTTAAAAAGCGCGCAAGACTAGGGGATTTCCCGCGTCGTTAATTTGGGTTACTCGTATATTAGTATATAATTCAGCTCATTTATTTTACCGTTTTATTTCTGATTGGAAAATTAAAGAGGCCTCGCAAAGGTCATGTCGCCGACGTCTGCGTTTGATCTAGTGCTGCCACTGCCTGGCTGACGCCGGAAGGAGCTTCTACGAGTATATCGCGTTTTTCACCATGTGCACAGTGGCTATGCAGTCAGGTATGAATATGTATCAAGGTATATCGGCCTATTAAGTAACTATTTAAACATTGAATTGTCCCAAAATAAAAATAAAATACACCCAACAGTCACACACATAGTCCTGACACAGGTAAAGGTTTACGGTACGGTATCGTGGGTATCAAGAACTACGAGGGACTTGCGATCCCACAACACCCAGACCCGAAACAAATTGTTGTGGATCAGACAAACTTTTGTCTAGGTGCAGGAATTGAACCTACAGCCTCACGCTTCGCAACCCCATTCTATTTCGCCCACTGCGCCACGGAGGCTGTCTAACGCTAATTCCAAAAGACATGAAGTTCAGTCTTCGTATTTAATTATAAAATACATTTCATTTATGATCCAATCATTGCGTATCCTTTGAAAGGCCTATTTATGTTTCAGATTAACATATAGAATACTTTTTACTTAGAGTGTGGGTTTGTTTTAATCGTTTAACACAAATAAGTTTCACATGACTTGGTTATTGAAATTTTATTGTTACCGTAGTAGCATTGTAACTATGCTTCTACTATCTATACAAATATATAAAATTAAAGTGTTTGTTTGTTATATTAAAATAACCGCTTTTTACAACATGCATATGAATGTATATACGATACATATACCATAATATATTTTTTACCATTTTTGTCTGTCTGTCTGTCTGTTTGTTCCGGCTAATTTCTGGAACGACTGGACCGATTTTGACGGGACTTTCACGGGCAGATAGGTGATGTAATAAGAAGTAACTAGGTACTGTTTTATCCCGGAAAATGACATTCACGCGGGCAAGCTAGTTTAAGTATAAATGTGAAAATTTTGATGTGTGTGAATTTGGATGTTTGTTAGTCAATCACACCGTAGCGGCTGAAAGGTTTTGCATAAAATTTGCCACACAGGTAGACCATGACCTGGATTAGGACATAGGCTCCTTTTTATCCCGGAAAAGGCCGTTCACGCGGACGGAGCCGCGTGCAAAGGCTAGTTAGCTTATAAGTGGTAGAGCTAGTAGTAGACAGTTCTGTATACAGTATGATCAGTCGACCGGAGTGTTTCAATATTATCACTTATAAAATCAACATGAAACAGCAGTTTACTATTGCATTGTGTATAAGTTGGAAGCCTAAATTCTAATACTCGTTTCTCTCCTTAGCACGTTTAGTGTTAGGAGATCTAAAGTATACCTTACGGATCTATCAGCCAGTGTGGCACCGAAAATCGTGTTTTCCCTTCTGTGCGGAAGACTATAACATCTGTATTTTTATATGTATAACAGAGACAAATATACACACTTATTTCGCACTTAAAGTTAGACTACAAACATTGAGATCGATGGGTTTCTTAACGCACTGTGTAATAATATCATATAGTCGGTGCGATATGACATCTATACAACCTCCTAAATCACAGGCCTCCTAAACGCAAGGAGTGGAGAGCGAGCTGCGCGGCATACTAAGCATTTCATACAATACGCGCTCAGGCCTGTAATTCCCGAAAAGGTAGGCAGAGCTGTAACCAGTACACACCCTAAGCATTTTGTGATAGAAAAACCCAATACCTATCACTTTTACCCGGCACGGTGATCGAACCCGAGACCTCAGCACAGCAGTCGTACCGCGTACGCATTACAACTTCGGCACCAAGGCAGTCTTATAATTTACATTTTATTTATTTTACCCCTATATATACATAACATGTAGAAAGGCAAATTTAATGCCAAAGTTGTTTTAGCTATCATCCAAGTTTAAACGTTGCGTAGGCTGTAACAATAAATTACGCCTCATATATTTCACAGAAAATACATATTTTTTATCTAGATTATTATTATTTTCAAAATCGGTTTTAGGTCGTTATCTCCCTGAAGAGCCACAAACGCACTGACTGAGTTATTTAAAAATGACAACGTGCTGCGTTGTTAATTTGTTGTTGTAGGTTTTTATGGGATCAATAAAAATTAGAATCAGGTGTCCCACTTGCTCGTTTGTTGTCTTGTACCATAACAATGCATTACGGAATTAGGTAGATCCAATAATAGATCTATGAGACCAGTGCATGAATGTAAAAATCTGAATAATTTACTTAAGTGTATTAAAAGTCCCCTTTAAACTAACGATATTTCCCAGTTTATTCGTTCTTACTCATCCTTTATCACACATCGTCGCCAGTCCATCTTCCCAACGATGCAATCAGTATGCCCTAGTACTAATAAACACATAATCACTCGTCTACGTGATTGCCGAGTGCCTTTTAATTGATTAATCCGGTGACCGCTCTCCGTCCACTTTTAATTGTCCCTCTGTCCGTCGATTGATGGATAACACGTTGCCTAACGATAGACGCGTGAGCGGTTTGTGTCTGCTATTTGTCGAATGTTCTCGATTTAGTGGATTGGAATCTGAGTTTTGGAGATAAGGTATGGCGTAATCTGACGAAATTCTAATTTAATTAATTTATTACATCAAACGCGGCTTCCCCTCCGAGTTTACTTCTTGCGTCAGAATTAGAAGTGACTAGATCCGGATGGCCGGGTATTCGTACTAATTTGTTAAAACGAAGATTCTGAAGTATTGTACATTTTGTTGTAAACGCGCTGTGTGTATACCATGAAGTAAGCGCCATTTTTCGCTGGTAATACACATAAGATATACAGATACAGACTTGAAGTAGTTAAGTAATTATATTAACTATACTTTAAATATTGTTACTAAATAAGAACAACTATTCTAGTACATACATTTCTATGTTGCACACCACAGTCTTGATTACATCACCTCTAAGAATAGATTAATTTTACCTCTATAGACATAAACCCCGTGTGAAACAGTCAAAATTTTGCAAATTAATGAATGAACACAAATTCAACAGTGATTAATAATTGATCTATGGTCATGGGCTCTGTCAAGTTATTGAGGATACGCAGCAGCAAGCTGCCACTTTACGCCGGTTTCCGTTGAGAAAGTGGTAACGACCCAGACGAGCCGACCCATTCACGCTGTAGACAAAATTGTCTAACTAAACAAAATATTTAAAAGGGTTCTTATTGTCTCATTCACTAAAAATGCCAACCATTATATATTTGTAAGTTTTTTTAAGTAATTTATCTCAAACGCTGGAGAGAGGTGCGCCACTATCAAGTTTCTGCCCGGTTCGAAAATATCGTAGATCCGGGGCTGCCATCATTCATCTATTGTTAATAACGACTTTTTAACAACGGAGGGGGTTGTCAATTCGACGCGTCTAAAACTACATTCACGCACCGATTTTATTATTCAAAAATAAACTAAAAAGCTAAAATTTAACCATTTATATGTCAATGCTATTTAATTTTATCAACATCAATGACCAATAAAGTGCGTTAGCACCGGCTAAAAATTGTTTTTTTAGCTTAGTTTATCGGTGTTCATTATTGAAGTCGGTTTTAAAACTTCAAGCGCTACTTCTAGTTTCTTCAAACAAACGCAAGGATATTCTGCAGAAAATACTCGAATTTACATACTTCGTACATTTCGCTTTGAGTTGTGGTATTTAAATTATTATATCTCGACAATAAGTAATATCACTGTTTACACAACAACCGAAACAAACAAATGCTCCGTGCGTTGTGAAATGAAAAGCTAAAAACGAAGAAACAAGTGAAACATTATTGAAATCCATAAGCGGGAGCATTGATTGCGTTTTTCTAGCTTTCGAAAATTCAACTTTAGTCACATGAAGTTTAAGTACATAATCGGGCCATTCTTGTAAGAACTAAATTGCGCAATTGCACTTTTTATTGAAAGTAGGTATAGTATACAATTCCCAATCTATAAATAACATGTAAATTACAAAATAATCCGTACGTTCATCCGTCGTTTCTTAGACAATGATGCCTTTTTTAAACGTTGGGAAACCCTTTGTGGGTTGAAACCTGCTAGTCCTGCTAGTGATTCTTGCACGTGACTCTTTGGCAGCGGATAACAAACTGATATGTAATTTCCCGTGCCACGCCGCCTCCTCTGATATGAATGTTTCACAGAAAGCGGTCATAGCGTTCCACGACCTCTTGCTGTCGATCATGGCCTTTAACCACAACCGGTAACGAGCGGTCGTCCAACTTTGCGACGAGTTCGCGACGTCGCGTCGCTCTGCCCATACGGCATTCATCCAAAGTGTACGCTGTTTTAGTCGCAGCTGCAGTGGTGACACTGGTGTGTCGGCTCTCCTCCGGCTATATGCCACAAGTACCTCCCGAAGCAGGGAATGTCGAGCGTGGAATCTTCATAAACGCGTCTCGCCCGGGTGGGGACATTCTCCTCGGAGCCCGAGTTCTGTGCATCCGTAGGTACATCAACGCGTGGTCTTCGGCTTCCAGGACCCATAAATGGGACCCCGCCAATGAAAATGCACCTGCCCATGGAACATTCGTTTTGAAACGATTTGGCGTAGTTGACTTGGCTTGCCACCCTCATAATATCTTTGATAAATATAGGTATGTTTGCTTTGACCGCCCATTTCAGTCCGTACGTGACGCAATATATAAATATATTTATAAGATTCATGGGGTTTTTCTTACATATGACGCATATAGTAAAAATAATAGATACTTGAATACATATGGTATATAATACTAGCCCTGTATTATATACGTCCCACTGCTGGGCACGGGCCTCCTCTACTGAATGAGAGGGGTTAGGCCTTAGTCAACCACGCTGGCCTAATGCGGGTTGGCAGACTTCACATACCTTTGAAATTCTTATGAAGAACTTCTCAGGTATGCAGGTTTCCTCACAATGTTTCCTTCACCGCAAGTGATAATTTTATTAACAACTAGTTGACCCCCGCGGTTTCACCCGCAACATCTACCGCTTGCAGCGCGACCTACCGGGTCCAATTGTAAATGTAAACCATCCAGGGACCTACTCAAACACCCACAAAAAGTTTCATCAAAATCGGTCCAACAGTTTTTAAGTTTTAGCGAGACTAACGATCAGCAATTGATTTTTTTAAATATAAGATTAATACACACATAACTTAGAAAAGTTAGAGGTGTATGCACTTGGGGCTGGTTTCGAACCTGCGACTTTCGTCTCGACAGTCCATACTCGTACCACTCTACGCTGAGCTATCACTGCTTGACAATCGATTTCGTGGATCACCTGACAGTAATTGATTTCCACCGCTCATAAATGTTTACATTGCCAGAAGAATCATCTCCCTCTCCCCCAAAGGGGTTAATTTAAAAAATTACCGCCAGAATATTTTCTTATTTATGTAACATCAATCAACAATAAAATAAACAGAATAAATTAATATTCTTCAAGAGTGTTCGTGCGAACGATGTTCTGACTTCTGAATACCTTTTAAATAATTAGAACTGTGTTTACAAGAACACGCTCATAATCTATGGAAAAAAGTACATCCGCACAAATGGGATAATATTACAACACTATTTTCATTTTGTCTCTGGTTTATGTCTATGGCAGTCTATGGGTTCAATCCCACATTGCTATTGGCTAATATACAAAATTAAAAATGGCGGGTCTTTTGTCACATCCTGTTATGTGTTGGGCGAGTGCATGGCCTCGACGTTGATCCCGTTCTAAGATTTTTCTTGTACAAAGCCGCCGCTGTATATACGTATTATTTGCGGCGTTAAATTTCGTGATGGTGTTCTCAAATAGGCCATGGATTTGATGAAAACGGTAAGAATAACATAATCGCAGTACATTCTCGTGAAACATTTTGTTTGGCTTTTGTTTCTTGTTTTGGTGATATTGAAACTGGCCATTACATTAGAAAAAATATCTCTTTCCAGAAATTGTGTGCACGTGAGAGGTAAGTGCTAACATTAACGATAAATAGACGGTGTCCAGTTTCGAGTTTACGCAATAAGAATCACCAATATGTTGATTAGTCAATACATTGATGGCACCCGGCAACCGAGCGTTGTTACGCCATCTTATAGTCCTCCAAATGTTACGCATATTTTGCAGCTTTGCGTTAGTGCAAGAGAGAGTTAGACGCTGAAAATCATGCTTTAATATAGAGGGATTCCAATGGAAGTCTCTTCGACACTCATTGGTAATGGGTATGTCATTTTCACTCCTGCATCGCATTTCACGAGTTTCGGGCCATGTGCTACGGATTTGTTATTGTTATATACTGTGCATATAAGTGATTGCTTCATATGTGTGCATGTTATAATATTAATTTATATTATATTTTGTAATGTGCAATATGTTAAAGTGATTGGTGGCTGTGCTATTCCAAATAGATAACCTATAAGTTTGACATCGGAGTCCGACAATAAAATCGAGTGTAATTTGGGTATATTTCGCAGCCAGTTCCAAGGTTACCTTTTGATAGAGACTTATTTTTGTATTGAATGTACAATTCAACTGTATTTTGTTTGTTTTTCAACAGATTTCTAATATTTTATCATTGGCTCATGTAATACTGTGGTCCTATTGGAGATGAGCAATACAATTAGGTATTTAGAAATAGATTTGCATCTGTTATTGCAAGCCAGTTATATTTTTTGTTTATAATGTTTATGTATTTGTTTACATTTTTACAATACATTTGTAAACGCATCACATAAAACTTGGTTATATAAGACAACAATAATTCTTTCACATCGGTATGAAACTGTTGTAAGTGATTGTTTTGCTGCTAATCATTAGTATGAAATGTTTCTATTTTTCAATGCTTGATTATTCATCATTAATATTTCCATTATGCATGGAAAACAACTTCAATTTATTGACTAAGATAAAACAAAAACCAGATAAAGAAAGTAGCGATAGCTCAGCAAGAAGTTTTCTAGACTGTCTCGAGAGCATACACCTCTTACTTTCTTAGTTACATGGTATTGCTTGCAGTGAAGGAAATATTGTGAGGTAGGCCAGCATAATGAACTAAGACCTAAAGCATCTTATTCTTAGAGGAGGCCAGTGCTCAGCAGTAGGACAGTATGCTACTGATATTGGTATACCGTATATAGGATAAAGTTAATTATTTTATGAAATAGCCATTTTATTATCCATTGTATGTTTGTTAATAATTATGATACATATAAAGAGAATAACAAGATTGACAATTTCATGAAAACATGCTAATAAATGTGTTGATTGTTTTTATTTATGAAAGTAAAGATAACATTCACCTACTTGTAAGCCACTGGCCGATTATAGTTGTCATATTATTATCTGTAAATAGAGCATTCAACACTGTTTAGTATTTACACATATTTTGATCTTCATTTTAAAGTTATTGCTATTTATTGCTCAACATTGAGCGAACTTATCGAAAATCAATGGAACCATAATTTAAAATCAGAATAGAAAAAATCAGCAAATAGGAGCAAAATGTACTAACCTATAAGTTATGCCTCTGTGGCGCAGTGGGCGAGTAGCTGGTTGTGAAACAGGAGGCCGCTGGTTCGATTCCCGCACTGAGACCAATGTTTGTGTGATCCACAAATTTGTTTGTTGTTTGTTTCTAGTCGAGTGTTGTAAGACCGAAAGTCTCGTGGTTCCTGATACCCACAACCCAAGACTCGTATCTTACTGTGGGGTCAGGACTATGTGTGTGACTGTTGGGTGTATTTATTTATTATTATTTAGTTATCAAAATATCAAATGGTAGTTCAATGACACCAATCTGATGAATATGATATCTTACTACTCAGCAAAAGCAACCCAAGATCTATTATACTTGACGTAAAAAGTATGTATGACCTACCTACACAAATATAATTCAGCTATAATGATTCAAAAATTATTCCATTAATTTTCTAAATGAATAGAGAAACAACATAAAAATGTGTCAAACAATTATACTACATATTATAATTGTTACAATTATATTTAGTTAACCAAAAAATATAATTGTAAATTGCAACATGTGCAGTCACAAGTCAAATTTTAAATGTCATTTTCTCAGTATCATGGCACTGACTGGTACATTTTAGCAGAACTGGGTCCAATTATTATGTTTTATGGTTTCGTTCATTCAATTCAACTTGTAAAGTATTTCTACATTGATGTGATATCCCAACTAATGAGATGTGAAGTACAAAATTGAATATAATGCCCATATGTTTATAAACTTTCTATTTCAGTAAGCTTTGATGTAATAAATAAGTTCCAAAATTTGAATTTTCAATTTGTTCTGGGTAATATATTTGGACTTCACATATTATGTATATTCACATCTTGTATGTGATTGAGACTATCCCCCCTACACTGCTACCCGTGTAACTCCTGTAAATCAGGATCAATGGTGGTTAGCAGTAAAAAAAATATTAGCTTGAGCGACGAAACAACAGGTCACTCAATAGAAGCAACACCACACAATAAATAAATTCTCTAAATGATCAATGATCATCTTAATCCATTGCATAGTTTAGGAGAAATAAGCGGACAACTAGAGAGACACAGATGCCAATTTTATATTATGTATTGATACAGAGGCACCTAATGTCAGTCACAACTTATTGGTGTAGAAACATATCAGAATTTTAATTTAACACAAACAAATCAATTTATTGTTGGTTTGAATGTTTTGGTCGACTCCAATTAGGTATGGAAATACCCTAACTGTTAAAAGCCCCTGACAGCAAATCCGTAAAAGTGGCTATGTACTAAATGGCTGAACAGATTTTCTTCAAATATAGCGAAGAACTATCTCAATGAAATCAGCTTTCACATAAAAAAAGCGTTCAAATTAATCGATCCTTTAAAGGATGCTGTAGCATTCTTCGCATCGTAACAGACTGACAGATAGAAGAAGAGGTCAATTTGTCACCTGTGTTTTTGTCAGGGGTATTTTTTTTTGGGCGACATTTAACAGCAGGCATAAGTGAATGTACAGCATATTAAGTTCTTTTTAGTTTCCTTAAATACAATCTAGTTTGACCTTCACGTTTAATTAGCACATAAATATACTCTCCTGAATACTTTTTTGTTATGTTAAAGAATTTTTTGGATTAATGTAGTTATAAAAATTCAATTAAATAAATTATGTACAGAACTCTTTATTTAAAAACAACACTTAAACATTTAATTTATATAAAATAATACTTTTAAAAATATATTGTATCTATTGTATATTGTATTCTAATAAATTATTATTATTATTATTATTGTTATATAATATAACCATAAAGATATTGAAAACCAGATTAAATTTTACATCTAATGAATAAAAACTTGTCTGATAGAATGGTATATCATACGCGCTCACGCCTGTCACCCCCAAAGGGGTAGGCAGAGTTGTAACCAGTACACCCACATTTCGCCGAGCGTATTTCCGGCCCTTATGTGATAGGGGGCGAGCCTATCGCCATACCGGGCACAAATTCCAAACTCCGGGCTGATGTTGAGCAATTCATAATAGAAAAACCCAATATCACTTTACCAGACCCGGGGATCGAACCCGCGACCTCAGCGTTGGCCTCAATCGTAACGCGTACGCATTACAACTGCGCCACCGAGGCAGTCTAATGGTATATCACTTATAAAACTTATAAAACTGCCAAGAGCATGCCGTTTTTATTTTATTCATTTTATATATTTGTAAGGTGACCACCTTAATAATCGTAAGGATTGGCATAATATTTGTATCTATTGATTGCATAGGTATATGAACAGTCATTATTGTCAGTGTTTTATACTGGAATAAATACATCATTTCATTTTTCGGCCTGTGCCGGTTAAACTAAATAAAAAAATAGTCCAACTATTCTTATTCACATGTTCGGTTCGATATACCACTAATCATAGATTTTAGTATGATATCCATTTCAATAAAAAAGTTAGTTATTGTCATTTTTCATCAAAATCTTTGCCACAAAATATACGGATTCGCCACCATGGCAACGTTTCACAACTATTAAAAACATTGCGTGTTTTTCTTAATACATACGCACTCACGCCTGTACTCCCCGAAGGGGTAGGTAGAGGTGTAACTAGGACACCCACATTTCGCTGGTCTTATTTCCGTCCCATATTGTGATAGCGGGCGAGCCTATTGCCATACTGGGCACAATTCCAGACTCTGGACTGATATTGAGCATTTCGAGATAGAAAAACCCACTATCATTTTTACCCGACTCGGGAGTGTAACCTGAGACCTCAGCACAGCGATAGCAGTCGTACCGCGTACGCATTATAATTGCGCCGAAGGAATTTGCGTGCACGCGACATTCCACGAGTCAATACGCAACTTAAACTTGTTGCCACCTAAAAATATTTTTATGCCATTTCCCAACCAACTGCGATTAAGAGTCAATACTTTTAATCGGCTCCGGATGATCCTTTCTTATATAAAAACAACGATCACTTTGTTATTACTGCACAGTTAAATCGAGGATAATTACTAAGTAGTATATGTTTCGAAAACACGAATGCTTTTAAACAATTCTTGATTTAAAAAAATAAGCAGTCGCTTGTCCACTGCGTTGCTTCTGTTCATGAGTAGGCGTGGCGCTTACCACCAGGCGAGCGACCTGCTCGTCTCGTCATTCAAGCTAATAAAGAATCTGTTACAACATAAGGTCATGTACTTGTTTTTTCCTGGACTGATTGTTGACGCGCAGACGGAATTGGTTGCATATTAGTATTAAACGGCCAACTAGAGCCGAGCTCGTGCACAGAAGGGTTCCGTACCACCTCCTTTAAATGTCTACTTTTGTTTTTTATCTGTTAGTATATTTGCCCTAAAATACATATCCATAATCCACCACTCATTTCATCTTAAAGAAAGTGATAAAACAGTGATTACTTATAACACTGTTTAATATAAAAAATATGTATCGATGGTTAATTCTTATACAGTCTCGGGAATCTGTAGTGGTGACAAGCTTTTTTGCATTAATTTCTGCTTAATTTATCTACAGTGTATGAATGTAGATGAAAGACTTTAACCAATCAAATCACAGCATTTCGAACACGTCCATGTCGCTTTACCTCCTCTGCATGGTAAAGTATGTAAACAAATATATAGCGTTATATCCATTTATTTTCTCGGAATTTCGACCACAGGCAGTATGCTAGTATCTAATATTCTTGTGAATATTTATTAAAATAAAATAAGTGAAATCACACATTAAACTTTCACTTCACAACTTGTAAGATGAAGCCGCATTGCCATAGAGCTAGTACTATACACACAGTTTTGTCCCCAATACCTCCCTATAAAACTGTTAATGTAACTTAATATTCTTGGATCATTACAAATACTTTAATGTATACTACTAGACCGACTGTGCGGTCTAAAGAAATTGCGCACTAAGTTACTGTCAATTGACCGTAACTCCCGCGACTAGAGCTACAAGAGCAGTTGGAGTTTGAATAGCTACGAACGTTAAATTCGATAGACTAACACGAAATAGTTTATTGTAACCCATAAAACATTGTTATTTTATGTATAACTATATTATTTCTTGGCTTTCTTCGAAAATGGCGGCCGCGTGCAACACAATTTTACTTCTAAGCCCGTCTATAGTATTAAGTCTTTGGGCCATTTACTGGGTGACATGTGTAATGGCTTTTTCATTGATATTATCAATAGCTTTATTGGTCATTACATTTATTACATTACACGATTATACTCATTGCATAATTCCATACTATACAGGTCTTCTCTATACAATGGTACTGATTCTGTTGTCGCAAAACTCTAGACTATAAATCAATTTGGTCCTTCCTGTCCATCGAAATTTCGTATTCTGAAATCGTCAAAACTAGTCTTTAAACGGGAACAAATCTATTTTAGTTCGACAGGATTACAATTGCTCAACTTGTTACATATTTGAATAATATTTTGTTATTTTATTTATTTCTTATATATTTTTTTTTATTTAATTAAATACGTCAGGTAGTCAGGATCCCGGGATCGTCTCACTTGCGCTGACGAAGGCCATCGTAGGGTTTTAATCGGTATAAGCAGTATAGGGATTTTTCGGTGAGGGTCCCGACTCAACGGTCGTTCAGACAACTGGGTCGGAAGGCTGATGTGCCCGGCATAACCGGGGGCTCGGAAGGTATCCGTAATCGAGATATTTTCCACGAGAAAAAAAAATATAATGTCGGAATTTAATTTAATGCTGTCTTATTCTCAAATTTAATTCGATGCAATAACATAGTTCAAATATCTACACTAAAATTTAATGATAGTTGATAGATAGTTTTAATGAGGTGTATAACAGAATTAGCACCAATGTCGAAGTTATTATGTGTTCTACAGTACTACAATATAAGTTATGCTCTTCATTATCTTGGAAAACACGAATGACGTTGATGATACAATATAGAGCAATAATATTAGATTATGCACTTATTATATCTCGGAGTTACTAACTAGGTGCGGAGAGCCGGAAATTGTTAGCATATTCATTCAATCGTAAAAAGGCGAAGATTGCGGAAGCGCATAACTATAATTCTACTACTGTACGTACAATTGATCTCTCCAGACTTAACTAAGTTTTATTTAAATAAGGGCAATTTGCTTTAGACCAGCGTGGTGGGGTCATGGACAAAAACCCCCTTACCTTGGGAAGGCCTTTTCCCTGCACTGGAATTGATGCTGTTCTATAAGATAGAAGTTTTTTTATACATATTTTAAGTTTATGGATTGAACTGAAGTGGAAACTATATAAATATTTGACCTAACAGTGTTATCCAGGATATACTTTTGAG
Source organism: Mimas tiliae (assembly GCA_905332985.1). NCBI lineage: Eukaryota > Metazoa > Arthropoda > Insecta > Lepidoptera > Sphingidae > Mimas > Mimas tiliae. The sequence continues at coordinate 5,396,394 of HG995249.1, forward strand.
GTTTTATTATTAAAGGAGGCCTATAATGATAATAAATAATATATATATAAAAAACTTTGATAGTAAGTAAATAGCACCTTTAAATTTTTGTATATGTGAATCTAAAGACCTTTTCATGTTCTTTGCTGGTAACCTTGATGTTTCTAAGGTTAAATACTTTCTATGCGAACTATTCTAATAAGGATCAGCATTGACGGACGAGTGGGAGCAGAGACTGAACACGATGACAATTTGAACTGAACCTTATTTCTTTAAACTACGGTTGATATTAGTATAGCAAAAATACTAGTATAAGCCGTATAATAATAATTCATCAACCCAGGGTTGGATCGGTAATTAAACGATAATTCTATAACCCAGAATATGAAATTGTCTGATAATTTCAAATCTTCACCGAGCGGTTCAAAAGGAGGCATGTTTAGGTAAGGCCGGTCGCACTTGCGTACGATTTTTAGGCAGAGGTTTAATTAGTTCCACATTTCCACCCACATTTCGCCGAGCGTATCTCGGCCCCGTGATGTGATAGGCTTGTCCAAGCCTATCGCCATACCGGGCACAAATTCCAGACTCCGGGTTGATACTGATTTTGTAAGAGAAAAACCCAATATCACTTTTATCTGACCCAGGAATCGAACCAGAGACCTCAGCGTCAGCCTCAGTCGTAACGCGTACGCATTACAACTGCGCCACCGAGGCAGTATTTATGCTATTACCAGGCGTATGAACAAGCGACTTAAGGTTGTGTTTAAATTGTTATAGTGTCGTCACCACCACTCCGTCTCCGCTGGCCCTTAACGTAACATTGCTCTTTGCCTCTGGAGGATAAGAATTACGCATCAATATTCAATGTAGGTTTTTCCATTTCTATGTTTCATTACAAACAGGGTCATTGGTAATATGTGTGTATGAAATGATCTTATAAAATATTGGTGTGCAATTAGGTTCACTGTATTGTGTGTAAATTTTCAACGGCTGGTATGTTATGTAGTCCACTTTTTATATGTCAATTGTGTCAACTTAAACAACAAAAAAGTTTTGGCTCAAAATCAGCACAACAAAACCTCATCCATTTACCTTCTGTTTCCACTTTATTTATATGTTTGAAATATTTTCAAACTGTATAGTGGGGACATTAGCATGTCATAAATATATTTGCGTATATACGTGACAGATCTGTAGTATCGGTATTGTATGGGGGTTTCTGAATGTGCATGAAATTGAATGCCCACACAGATCATTGTTAAATACAAGTGGCGTGTTTCAGGAATATGAGTTCCTAGACTTATCTGATGTGAAGGACGCAGACCTCAGCAGTCTGCAGTGCGCACTGTTCGAGCAAACACCTGACTCTCCAGCGGCCGAACCGAGTGTCGGTCGCCAACAATCAACTATAGGTAACACTACAAATCGATCGTTCATCAACGTGTGCTCATTGTGAGATTTTTTAACGTGTGTCGTTCCCATAACAGATACATCATCGCGTTCGTCGAGCACGGCGGGTGCACTGAAGGTGTCAGGCAGCGTGGACAGCCTGTCGGGCGGCGAGGGCGAGATGGCGCCCCACTCGCCGGCGCGCGGCGCGACCGGCCCGCCACCGCACCCGCCGCCGTATGCACAGCCGCCGCCCACGTACCCACCGCCGCATCACCAGTGGCCAGTCGCGCCGCCCAGCGTGTATGTCAGCCAGGTCACCGCCAACGTGAACGTGCACGGCTACATGGGCCAGTACTACCAGCCGCCCGCGCCGCAGTACGCGCCGCCGCCGCAGGAGCGTGCACCTCGCACGCACCGCCGCGACAGACGCACCAAGCGACAACCCTCACCACCCTCGCACCAGCCGCAGTCCTACTACCTGCCATACCCGCAGTACTACCAGGCCGCTCAGGCACAGGGCGCGCCGCTATACCACCTGCCAGTCTATCAACCGCTTGTCTACGGACCGTACGCTTACCCCTCGTATTATCCGGAGTATCCGATGCCGGTTGAGGGCGACGCTGATAAAGGACCAGAAGAGTACCCGTCGGATGTGGTTCTGGAGCAGGAAGCGGTGGATGCTTATTACGCCAGCGCACATTATGCGGGCCCGCCTTATGGACCTCCGGTAGACGGCGCTGTCGAGTACGTGCCTCCCATGTACCTTCCGCCTCCGCACCACCTACCGCCGGTACAGCAGGCACCGCATCACCACCCCATACCACACCAGTTCAACGTGCATGCTAAAAACTTCGTAGCAGGTCAAGGACGTAACTACGTGCAACCGGAAAAGGTCCAAGAGCGTCGTACGCCACCCACTTCATCGGCAGCCACCGTGTCTGCAACATCCGTGGACGCCTTACCAGTTAAAGACCTCAAAATCACAAGTAAAGGGCCCGGCAGTCCTAAACAGACTGCTGCAGACCGCTCTGAGAGCAGCGGTCCTTCGCTTAAACAGACACCATTGGTCACTGATAAAGTACCGCCTAAGACTGAGCCAAAACCAGCAGGAACACCTCTGGAAAAGACTGAATCTGTGAGCATCAGCCAAGCGCAGACGGCGACGAGGACGTTCCCACCCTTGACGACAGGCACCTCATCGACAGCTACCAATAAAGTACAACCGAATGCCAGCAAGCCAACCAAAGGACCGGCGGCGCCGTTCTCAGGCGGCAAGCCACCGGCCAAATCTACCGCGCCTCAAACCATCATACCCGTACCACAAACTGCGTCCACACCAAAAGCTCCTTTCGGCAACAGACAGAAGCGTGACGGACCCGCAAACAGGTCCCCGTCGAATGAAATCGCCGACGGTAACGATAGAGCGAGCACAGGTTTAGAACACGCTAAACGCGAACCTCCACTGCCGCCGAGCAAGGCGCCGATGCCGATATCTATAAACCTACACTCTCCAGGACAGCCGTTAATTGTATCTGGGAAGGCGCCGTTCGGTCATTCTCGTAAAGCCGGTCCGAGTATACCCGAGCCGCCGCCGACGCCGCAGCCCCCACCGCCCGCGCCGACAGCTTCCGACTTCCCTCCGCCGCCTACACCCCGCAACCGCACGGAACCGCCGCCGGTCGCCGCGCCACCGCAACCGCAACCCGCTCCCGGCAAATCCTGGGCAAGCTTGTTCTCGACGAAGCCAGCGGTACCAGCACCAACGCCAGCAGCCCTGCCTGCTGCCGCGGCTGAGGAACCTTGCAGCCCGACCGCGACGTCGCCACCCACTGCGCCTAATGTGCAGAAACCGGTTGCCAAAGTGCCTCCTTTTGATGCTTCGCCGTCATCGGGTGGCACACCCGATAAAGTGTCTCCCACGAATGCCCCATCAGCGGCTTCCTACTCTGAGAAGACTTCAGTGAACGCTGTGAGCGCTGCTGGTGTGACGTCTGTGAGTCCGAAGCCCACGACCCCGAGCCAGTCTGCCGAGCCTCGTGATGGTCCTGTGCAAAAAGACCTGCCTGCTACGCCTGCCCAACATTCTCCGTTTAGCGATGACCCCAATTCATATAGGATGGGAGGTAAATATCATCGTAAACAGTCTAATAATTTCAATTTTCTATAAAGTGTTGCAGAAAATAATTTCTAATATATGATTTGTTATTACAGAATTCCTCACAAAATACCAACTGGACAACAAGCCAGTGCAGATTGTCCCTCGTGGACTCACCAATCGGTCTAACTATTGCTACGTGAATGCTATCCTACAAGCATTGATTGCTTGTCCGCCGTTCTACAACTTGCTGAAATCGATGCCATATCAGACACGCCGCGGAAAATCTAGCACGCCTGTCATTGACTCCATGTAAGTGATATACATACTAGTCAAATTTTAAGTTGAATAAAAACTATAACGTTATCTGCTAAAAATGGTGTCATAAGTATGTTGTGTTTGCGTTAGGTGTCGCACATTTCAATGACAATAGTCATAATAATTATGTCATGATAATAACAATATAGATTTATAGGGGTATAATGTGGAACAAAATTTGTTTTTTAAAGTTCAGAGAAATGTATGGCAAAGGAGGGATCCATAAAAAATATAAATCATTGCTATTTTGCAATGCCTTTATAATGCCTAACTTTAATTAAGTCTGTCAATTCTGGCGACTTGTCTTTCACTTGGATTTTTTTTATTCAATCACATTTGACGGTTATCATTATATTTGGATTGCACAAGTCATTACTCATTAGTCACTTTACTGTGCCAGGATAAAGAAGAACCCTTGGGTTGTTCGGAACTTACTTTAGGAATCGGTGTTGTAGATAACACTGTCTAAAGCGTGGCCTACGACTCAATACTAGCATATTATATATGTGTGTGTCAGGGTGGAGTTATGCTACGAGTTCAGTCCTGCAGCGGGCGGCGCTGTGTGTGTGGGTCGCGGCGGGCGCGGCAGTAGTGCGGGCGGTGCTGGTAGTGCGGGTGGTGCGGGTAGTGCTGGTGGTGCCGGTGGTGCGGGTAGTGCGGGTAGTGCTGGCGGCGTGGTAGTGCCGGGCGGGCCGCCGCTGGAGGGCGGCGCGGGGCTGCGCGTGCTGCGTGCCCTGCGTCCGTTCCCGGGCTCGCAGGAGGGTCGCCAGGAGGACGCGGAGGAGTTCCTCGGATGTCTGCTCAACTCGCTCAATGATGAGATGATTGAGGTATGTCACTTCATATCTCACTTCACTTTACATTATACACTCTAATGAGTATATAATGTAAACTTTTTTTCTAGCTGGCGTTGTCCCGTATTAATGGCAGGGTCCGCCTTCCCATCATTATTTGACGATGGATTTGTTATTATGAGGAGCGATCCGCCATCTGGCCCTCACAACCGGCAACGGAATCCAAATTTCGCCATGCCTCATCGTTAAACAGCAGAGTGCAAGTGAGGTTGACTTTTAACCCAAGATGGTAGTAACCCACTTAACTGGAAAACGAAGATACGCGTTACTTTAGCCCTTTATTTTCCAAAAACAATAACCAAGACACCGTGAAGACTAACTTCAGACTATCTGGCTTCAAGTTATCTTACACGTGGTGTACATAGAGTGAAAAACTAACTACTAAAGATTAGAAACGTTAATTGGTCTTTGAATTGTATCAATATTTTTTGTGTTTCTGACTCTCAAATTAACGGATTGGATATTAACAAACTAAAGCATTAAGATTACTCCACTGTAAACATAATTTTGTTAATTTCTACCAGTGATACAAGTTATCTGTTATAATATTTTCAAGTACAATTACTCAAAATCTTTGTGCTTTATTATCAATAAACTACAAATCATCTTCCCTATGGTTAATAACTTATTGGATCCACTTTCTATATCTATATATAGAATTGGATGGTATGGTGTTTACACAAAGTATTCTAAGCGCTATTGTTATATTCATTTGTAGTTAATGAAATTGGTCGAACCAGAAGAGCCAAAGGAAGCAAATGGTCAACCAAACGGTATTGTCACCCAAGAGCAGCCAATGGAAGACGATGATGATGATGAATGGAAGGTGCGTTATAACAAATTGATAATTTACTATAGCTGGCGGTTCATACTTAGACATAAGTATGTACGTTTGTATCCCTTAAAAGATAGACAGAGAGTCTGATGGGGATCTTGAAATGACAACATTATTTCCGTTTTTACTACAAGGGCATGCAATGCCAATAGCCAAGAGTATCCGAGGCTGAAGCTGAAATGCCTAATGGTAATTACTATTATTCATTCAAAATTTGCTTGTAAAAAATTAAGAGTGAAGTAGTGACACTTCAATTTTGAGGCAATCTCTTTTACAAAAATTTGATCGTTATTTTTTTATTAAACATGGTCCTAAACTCTGGGGATCCAAAAGTATCTATATAGCATAAAATGTGTTGATGTGTATAAGAATGCTAACAAGGTGGTAGGTCCCTCGTATGCGAGAGGCCGCCTGGGTTGGTACCACCGCTTAGTCTATTTCTGTCGCCAAGCAACAATGTGTAAGCACTGTTGTGTTCTGGTGTGAAGGATATTGAAGCCAGTGTAATTACTGGGCATTATGAGATTTAACACCTATGTCTCGGTGTGATCAGCGCAGTCCAGTGTTATGCAGTGCTTTGTTATTTAAAGTTCTGTGTGGCGTTGCTTCTGTTTATGAGCAGGCGTGGCGCTTACCATCAGGCGAGTGACCTGCTCGTCTCGTCATTCAAGCTAATAAAAAAAAAACAATAGTGGTATGTGGTGTTCAGGTGATGGGTCCACGTAACCGCGGCGCGGTGGAGCGTCGCTGGGCGGCGCGCTGCACGCCGGTGGCGGACATCTTCCGCGGCCAGACGCGTCTGCGCCTGCACCGCGCCACGCACCACGACGCCACCGACGCGGTGCAACCCTTCTTCACGCTGCAGCTGGACATCGAGGTACACACGCACACGCACACGCACACACGCACACTAAACAAACTTACTATTTATATCAAGTATCAACCTAAACCTTTTTGTATATGTATGGGTAATGACCACTATACACATGGCAAAATAATAATGGCACAGTCAGGCGAGTCTCATTCCGGGACCATCATCCTATATGAATTTAGTTACTTCAGGGCAGCATAATTCTAGTGGCATTATATTTCGAATGCGCTTTATGTTAACATCAAGTTCAGTGTATTCACTATGTCGTACCAGGATAAAATAACTAATGACAATATTTAAGTCAATAAATGGTTTGTTACAGCGCGCCAACAGTGTGAAAGACGCGCTAGAGTTGCTCGCCGGTAAGGACACGCTGGAGGGCGTCAGTGACGCGTGGCAGCAACTGTCACTGGAACAGCTGCCAGTTGCTCTGCTGCTGCATCTCAAGTGCTTCCAGCTGGACCAGGACGGTCACACGGCCAAGATTGTCAAGAACATTGACTTCCCTATCGATTTGAAGATTGATCCCAGTGAGTACTGTTTACATTGTATTAGTTGAGGAGTAGAACTTATAATCAGGCGTAAGACATTTAAAATTTTATTTTAATGGAGAGAGTTACGATCGAGGCCAGAATTTAACAGTATTCTGCCATTCACAGCGCCGCATCATACCATTTTAAAATAATAATTTAATGACGATGGTCATCTTAAATGGCGATTTTATTTAATATCCTCGCCTTAATATTTTTGTATGTTATAAATGGGGCTTTATTAAATTATTGAGGCGCGACATTACCATTGTACACCGTCACGGATGATAAGAAACATTAGGCGCTACATGTTCTACATATGTATGAATATTTCAACTCATTTGTGCGCGGTTATTGAACCTATGTGTGCGTGATATGTTTACATAGACACAATTATTATTTTTAATAATTTTGTGTAGTCAATGAGTGTGTGTGTGTGGGATATGAATGTATAGTATGACATCCGTTGCCTTACTGTCACAAGTCAAAATTACTTACTAGCTCACACAGACATGTAGCAAAAAGTGCAAAAATAAACTGAACTGTAATATTCTATTGATTCAAGCAGTATTTTACAATGATGCTTTTTATTTTTCGTCTCTGAAATTGACAAAGTCAATAAAAGTGTGGAATTTTCTTTCTGAGTAAACATCACTGTTACGTAGTTGTTATTATGAATACTACACATATTAACACATTGATGTTTATATTACAGAGATCATGTCGTCAAAATTGAAGTATACTACAAAACAGCGGGTGTACAAGCTGTTTGCAGTTGTGTACCACGAAGGAGTAGAGGCAGTGAAGGGGCATTATCTCACAGATACATACCACGGACAGGCTGGATGGATAAGGTATGATCTATTTGATATTGACAGTCTCCATGTCGTAGTGGGCGATTAGCTGGCTGTGAAACGACAGACCATGGGTTCGATCCCGCAGTGACAACATGTGTGTAATATAATAAATATAAGCTCATGCCTATATCATAGGGTGAGAGGTGCAACTAATGCTGTACCTTGCTGCTTGCTTATGCTTAGTCCCATGATGTGATAGGACCGAGCCTATTGTCATACCGAGAACAAATTCCAATCCCTGGCAAATCGTGTGTGATTTATCTATCGAAACAACTTGTAATTTCCTGAAAATTGAGCTTGGAACCTCACTGTTCTACTCCTTAGTATGCTGCCACTAAACCAATGAAACTAGACATGTTTGTGCAATCCACAAATATTTGTTTGAGTTTGGGTGTTGTGGACCATAAGTTTCTTGTAGTTCTTGACACTTACAATACAGGTTAACCTAGTATGACCTAATGTTGAGACCTAGTAAGTAGTACTTGTTAGAAAATATTTGAGTAAGATAATGGTTGTAAATTAATTCCGAACTGCTGAAATATAAGAAAAAGACTCCAATGAAACATTTACAATGATGCCAATTATTTTTCGTCTCTGAAAAGTGTCGATGAACACTCAAAATGTGGACAACAATTACTGAGTATCTAAACACACTTTCTCAACACATTACTGTCCAAGACTCGTAGTAACATAGTGTCCATTACAGATACGACGACTCAACTGTAACGCAGATCGGCGAGGCAATGGTCACCAAGCCCAAACCGCCGCGTATGCCTTACCTGCTGATGTACAGACGACATGACACTCTGCCACCCCAACGTCCGGGAAAAGATTGAGCATATCACCTGCAAGGTATCACACACTTCGACTTCTATCCTACCTGGTAAATACACTTCCCTGAACGTCTGTGCAGCCGAGGATCATCTAGAAAACCATTGTGGCTTAAAATGTACAAACTATGGCGTGTCGTCGATCTATCCATGGAAATGTGCCTAATTGAACAAAACATGAGGATTTGAAGAAATGCATGAAAAAAGATTTCATTGGATTTTCTACATAACCAAAGTCATTATTTGTATGTAACAATGGCCATTCCAGTAATAAGTGAGCTGGTTTATTGGATTCATTTATTCAATTGATGTTTGGTTCAAAAAACAATCTACTGTAAATAGTAAAATTATTGGTGATATTGGCCGAGATTAAAAGACTATGCTGCTATGACGTGAAGTGAGGGAAGTCAGTAACTTGCAGGAAATTTTAATATGTTAGGGAGTGTTTCACTTGAACTGCGTTGATCACGGAGTGTGCCTTGAAGATTCTGTAAAAATGTGTAAAGACAGTTTTGTACGTAAATACTGGTTGGTATTTGAATGTGTATATACTTGTGCCTATAAAACTTATTCTGGTAACGAAAAGGATTTGAATGTAAGTGTAAATTTTCTATATTTAATACTGTATATTATATTGGCCAGTTGTTTGTATCAAAATATTTCAAAAGTGCTAAATTTCCACTAATTTATTCATAATATGAACCGACAACTGACCATCATTTCTCAAATGTATATATAAAATATGTAAATTGGTAGTTATAAGGCTTTCTATGGTTATTATTTACATTTAGAAGGTAATTTATTTTTCGCTGATTTATAAAGTACAAAATTGTGTTGGTTGCAACAAATAATACACAGTGAAACATGTTGACAACTTGATAAACACTAGGTCGAAACATATTCCTTCTATTTAATTGTAAGTAATGTAAATAGTGTAATTTAAAACAAAATGCTTGAAAGTTTGAATTGCATGTATATTAATTTTGTTGAATTTTAATATGACGGCAATGTGCCGGTTTATCCCCATAGGCCGTTACTAATAAACTTTGTATACATTTGTCTCGGTTATACCGTGTTTTGTCTTGCTTCCTCTTATATTTAACATTATTCGATAAAGCAAGACCACCACTGTCTATTTTTTCATAACATTGAAGCCAGTGATATAAAAAATAATTAAAAAAATGAATGAGCATTAATTAACATCTTATATCTCGAGGTGATGAGCGCATTGCAATGCCATTTAGTACTTTGTAATTTAAAGTTCTGACTGGTGTTGGTACTCTTTATGGACTGGCTTGGTATTTACCATCAGTTAGACACACGTTATGTCAAAAAAAGAGAAAATAGTATATTTTACTATACTGTGGTATTTTATCAACGACCCTAACATGCCGTAATTTTATAGAATGTTGATACTTTTATTTGAGATATTTTTCGTCGCTAGTTTTCTCACTCGCGCGCTAAATTTCTCGTCGGCTCATCTTAACCTCCCCAGAGTGACCTGCATGTCTAATCATTCAGACTAATAGAAATGGAAATATAAAATTGTCTCAGTTAATGTAGACTATCTTTTAGTCTTAGTTTATAACAAGTAGTTACTATGAAAACTCATAGCAACTAGATGGTTTAAATCGAGTTCTAAAATTTGTCTACATTATTAAAAAGACCGTGTATAATTATTGCAAAATTACAATGTTTATTAGTAAGGCAGTTAGAGTCCATAAGTTCTCTTTTCGACAATATGGAATTGTGGTGTTAATAAATTTTATAATAAAAAATATAAAAAAAATAATTATAGGGTAAAAATAAATTCACGATACATATTATTCCTGTATATGGAAAACGAGATGGAACGATGGAAGTACAAAGTGACGATATTGTTGTGATATTAGGGGCGTCAGGTATACCAGAATGCATTTCCAATAATACTACGAGTATTGCTTTATGGAAAATAAAAGCATGGTATCAAGACTGAACAAGTATGGAGGGAGAAATATGTAACTTGAATTGAATGAATCATACGTCCTAGAGTTAATATTGTAAGGGTTGTATGTGGTAACCACAGACATTAATGTAATAGATGCCGCAAGATATATTTCGCGCGTAACATCTTGCTCATGCGCACTCTAATTTATGATGCCTTCCCGATGTTACCTCCGTCTTGTAAAATCTCCTTGAAAGTGTTTCCAAGGATGTTTCTTATCACGAAATTACTCTTGTGATGTTGCAGCACATCTTCATCGGAAGATAAACGTTGTTATTAATTACCGTAATGGTAACGATAAAAAAATAACTATATTTATAACGATACCCCATAAGTCAATTAACGTTACGAGTTACCAAATAAACATCAGTAAAAGTAACGACACTTAACCCGTATTTTTTATTTTAACTTTACCATTAAAAGTAACGATATTATATAACGTTAATTTGAATATGATTATCGATAGTTTTAACGTTACGGTTTTGGTAATTTTACCGGTAAAAATTTGGTAACGGTAATCATCCCTAGTAATGAAGTAAGCAATTTTTTTAGTCTAGGTGGGGCAGCTGCCCTCTTTGCCCCCCTTGACCCCCTTGCCCCCCTTGCCCCCTTGGAGGTCCATATCTTGCGGAATGTATTTAAATGTGTGTCTTGTGTGTTGGTAACGTAGGATCGGTGCTACGTCGCATGGACAGCAAGGAGTTGCCCAGTGAGTGTTAGTGCCCTACAGATATGTGGTACGGACGGGACAGTGATGACGATTTTATAGTTTTACTCTGTACAGTTGTTATAAGTGTTATAAAATACATTATTTCCACGTTGGTATGTTATATGGGACGGCTGTTTTTAATATTATTTCTCTTAAAAAAATAATACTAATCCAAAATATAACTTGAGTGATTTGCAGAATTGTCTACGAACGTTCGGTAGCGAAATGCGAGTGAAACTAATTTAGTTACGGTAGAATTTGTTGAGAAATTTTATTTGTATCATCGACGGCGATTTGCGCCGTATATTGTGAAGTGGGTACTGAACTATCGAGTGGGGTTTTTATGATATGTGTACGATTTTAGAGTTATTATTATCACGCGATATGTAAATATGTCGCACGAAACACCATATTAACTTCTAGTGGATCCTACTAGATCGATATCGATAAATGTGAACGTTCAAAATTCTTGTCGTTCAAGATATTTTATTTATATCGATAATTAATATGAACGTTCAACATTCTTGTTGTTCGAGATTTATTATGCCTTGTGCAGAGCATAGTGTTACGATAGCCTGTAGCCCCCCTTTACACATAGAGTTTTTCGTATGACATAGGCAAAAAAACATTCGTTTAAGACACTCGTACGTAAATGCGAGTTTTCTGTTATATTGTCCTCTCGGTCGTGCTATAAACTCTGCGTGTAACGGGCCCATCATTTGATGTCCACATCAGCCCAGTTATAAAGTCTAGCGAATGTTGAGTATAGTAAATTGGATAATTTACACATTTAATATAAATTGAAAATTAACCGTTTGATCTCACTCATATTGTTGTTGTTTGAAAAAAATAATCATTTATATTTTGGTGTGGGTGTACATTTTTCTTGAGGTACCGAGGCAATATACCATGCCTTATTAGATATTGGGACACTAACGAAATCGATTGACCAAAAACTATGCGTATTGTTTAACGTTTGCTTCTAAATTAGCTTATCTATTTAAGGGGTGTTATAAAAAGTGAAAAATAAAAAAATTCAACACCATTTAGATGTTATTTATAATTAAACGCACTTCGGTTATGTGTCCAATCGTAAGAAATATTTATAGTCTTGTAATTAGTCAATTTAAAATATTATAATGAAAACGAAATAGATTTAGTTTTGTATTGTATTGTATTGTACGATATAGTATCTCAGAGAAGAGTTTAAACACTAACTTGCTAAGCTTTTTATATGTATAACTCGGTTGTTGTTTATTCGTTTTTTATTTTGGATCGATGGGTAGGTGATAGGATAGTGAAAGGTACGGCAATAATGTATCGTAGTATTTAAGACGCCAATTCACCACGCTAAAATAATTTCTAAACTCGACAATAGTTTTCGGAACTGCATTCACAGTGTGAAGCTATTGAGTAGATGATTTGTATAGGTTAATAGATTTGGGATATATGGGCTGAGATTATCAAAAACTCATCGCCTCATTGATCTACTGGCGCTAAGGCTGAGATCAGTGAGGTCCTGGGATCAATACCAGGCAATCACAATTTGTGTTTGACTTTTCGATTCGATCAATCACACATGCATTGCTCGGGTTAGAAATTTGTGTCTGGTATGGCGATAGACTCACCTATCACATTATGGGACAGAAATAAGCTCCGCGAAACGCGTGTGCACTAGTTGCATTTCTGCCTTAATTTTGAGTTATTATAACTTTGAATCTTTATTATTCAGACCAATACGGGATTTTATACCAATTATAATACTATTATGGAATATTAAAAATCCCTTCAAACATTGGTCATTTTTTTACGCAGTGTATACGTAAGATCGCTTTTTTATGTTGAAATATTGAATCATAAAAATATAAATCAGCTACTCAATTACTCATCCATTATGCTTTACACACATATCCTGAAGGCCAATTCTCGTAATTTTAAACGTTCAAAATATCATACCGATCTAATCTCAGCGTCAAGAAAGTTGCAAATGGCATTCTCTTAAACCAATAATCAACGTCAAATGCACCTAGTATTAAGAGATTAAGAGAATGCCATTTGCAACTTTCTTGACGCTGAGATTAGATCGGTATGATATTTTGAACGTTTAAAATTACGAGAATTGGCCTCCTGAGTGACAAGTCACCAAAACGACGCTTACCATTACGCCATGCGTAAACCTTATTCAGTATTAAGATTTCTTAAGTTTTTGCTTACTGTGAATGCAGGATGTCGAGAAAGTAAAGACTCTTTTTACATTCATAAAAAATGTTTTATAAACAGATAACTTCCCGAGACAAATAACAATCTCGAAATTTCTCGAATAACATTGTTATTTCAAAAAATAATAAGTACGCTTATAATATGTATATACACAAGATTGACGTGTATTTATCATGTTTAAAAAGCTTTATACAGGGGGAGTCAAAGTGAACAGAGAATCCGAGATTGGTAAAATAGCGAATTTTTATTTGTTGAAATTAATTTCGTTTGCAACGCACATCTTTTGTAAATAATTCTCTTATGATTGCAAATATGTGTTTTTTTTTTGCCAAGATCAATTTTATCCGTAGTTTTAGCACGATAGTGACCTCTACACACGAGGGTAACAACTTTAAATGATAGTTGCACAAAATAAATATAGGTTCCTTTGATGGTAGCATTATTTATCGGTGTGAACGCCGTTTGTGTTTTATTTGATAGTTATTTTTTAATGTGTGCGCTTAATGAGGAATGGTTTATCACAGTGAAGTCGGTGTTTGGTTATGTTTGTCAGCATTCAAGTCGCTTGGTTTTAATGGCACAAAATATGTGTGCCAAATAGCGACCACCGTACGTGGTTCTTTCAGGCGAGTCGCGTTTCAGGGTCGGCCAGTGTATGTCCAGTAACTTCAGGACGGTATAATTTTAGCGATCGTCGAGGGATGTTATGTCCCTTGATGATTGAAATTATGTTCCTTGATGGTTGAAATTATGTTTGGACTGCACTGTACTTAGCACTAGGTCCAGTGTAGTTATTTTGCCGTATAAAAAAGATCATGTGTCCACATATGGCAGACATTCTTTTTGGAAATCATATCTATTTGAAGAATCGTCGTATTTAAAACGTTTACACAACGCCGATCCATTTGTATTGTGCGGACAGTCAGATTTACTGGATTGTGAATATATGAATAAATGACTGGTTCATGTCCTCACTTAGGGCCTATTTTTCAATCTTCAAGTAAACTTATCATATAAAATAAGACAGCTAAATATAAAATTATCACGCCGCTAGTCTTGAGTAGGACACGATTTTTAAATGTGTTTGTAAGTGTTGCCTCTTTACTTACTTTACTGAGCCAGTACAAGGTCCCACTTCAAATGAGGCAAGACATCTTGAGCTAACTCGCTCTTTCTCACTCTTTCATGCACGCATCCCGCGTCATGGGAATAGTTCGAGTAACGCGACATAAAATTTGAAGTAGTACATGTAATAAAATTGAGTCGCTTTTACATTTCGTATCCTACTCAACATTACACGCCGCGCTGTCAAGTATACGGAGAAGCATAATATTATGTCAAATTGGTTGTCCAATGCAGTTAATAATTTATTAGGAAATTGAAAAATCAGCCCCTAATGGAGTGCCTCAATAAAGATCTCGTGTAAATAAGTTTATAATCTTGAATAAGTCTTACATATGTGGTGGCACAATAATAAATGTTGTGGACACCCAAAGTCCCTCCTAATTATTATCGAAAATCATAATATTTCTTAATCATTGACCGATTACACTTAAATACTAAGTATAAAACAATTCACAAGAAGTCCAGTGAAATTATAATGTCTATGGCAAGACTGAGCGCATGTTTACCGTGGTCGTATGTATTGGTTAACGTAAATAAATAGTATGTAAGCTCTTATATTACGAACGCTGCCTTTTATTTAATATATTGTGTTGCGTGTTTATTTATTGTGCGCACCGTTTTACTGGAATCAGTAAAATTATGAGAATGCAATAATGAAATCTAATAGTAAAGAATAATTTAATGATTCGACGAGTTGTACGAAAACATACGTTAGTGCATCAACGTGATTTTGAAAGGGGTATATTTATGTACTGCATACACGAGTAGTGAGTACAAACGTCACCTGTGGGCTTAGCATATGTAAAACGATATAAATAAATAATACACCCAACAGTCAGTACAGATATAATTGTATTGATTCGTTTTGTCGTGTAAAACCAGTGTTATCTGAGCGGCTAGCACGGAAAACTTGCGAAAAGTTATTCGAGCTGTCATCGACAACAATTTCTATGAGATTTTGGTACAGCGCCTCTATCGTACGTAAAAGAAACTAATATATTTGGAATATAGACCAATGATATTTAAGGAATTATCTATCGAGCCCTCGATACCTTTACATTACGATTTCTATAGTTTTCCGTGCTAGCCCCTCAGGTTATCTTTATATGTATATCGAAGCTAACATTGTTGCATACTCGAACACGTTATGTCAAAGGTAGAGATAATATGGAGAAAATAGTACTTTTAACCTGTCTGTGGTATTTTATCCACGTGCCCTAACATGACGACGTTAATTTATCGAATGTTAACACGCGAGATATTTGTCGTCAATAGTTATGTCTGTGCGCGAGATATGTCATGTTGCATATGCTAAGCCCCGCCTGCACAATAATTAATTTATAATTCTGATTCGTGGAATTCGTCAATCGATGCGTGTCGTCTTTAATGATATTTAAATACATATAGATTTGCTCTCGGTTGCCTAATATTTTTCTATTTGTACTCACTATTTCCGGTAATTATAACGAAGATCTTTGAATATTATACAAGGTTTGTTGCTAATGCATTTGATATTTTGGAATTACTTAAAGCCAATAAGTTCAGGTAATGATAAATTATTATGTACGGCCCTGTTATTATATTTTGTACAATCAGCAAACACAGGATAAATTCAAAAATAATTATAGATAACTTTTTTCATCTTTATTGTTTCGTAATATACTGATTTCAGTGTGAATACAATTTTGTTGTTTATTATAATTTAGTTTAAAAATTTATTCTATAGTGAATGTTCCTGATATGTTTAACGATAGATGATCAAACTAGTTTGCTTAAAATTGAGGTATTTTATTTATATTTATTTTACGGGCAGAGAGCAGCTTATGCGGTTTTGTGTGAAAGGTGCCAATAATTATTAACATTTATACTTACCACGAGCGTATAATGAGAGCGTGCAGGGGTAAAGAGAAGTCTTATATACATTGGGGCGCGAGACCGAGACAAGCGACTGCGACTCGCAACACACGGGAGACCGAGACACTACTTGCACCAAGTAAGTTCGCACGTCGTGGTCGCCTTTATCTGTCGCATACCTCTAAATGTACGGTTACCTAAATTCTAATTTGCTCTAGTATTTTTGTAATTTAGTTTTTGCTTCATCCTGACTGATGTGTACGCTCATATAATGCAGTATAAACACACTAAACTGTAGGTGCGCTATTAGAAATAAACGAATATTTTTAAAGTGTTGCTTTTAGAGATCAAACTTTTATGATATTTGTGTGCGACTATGGATTAAATTATTTATAAAACTTACTGTCAAATCGAAGATCTTATTTAGCGTTTTAATGTTCATATATGCTTGAATTGGAATACATGGGCTTATTTTAAGTAATTGGTAAATAAGGATTATTGTAATATTAATTAAAAAATAGTATATAAAGAAGTATAGATTTTATCGATAATGATCCGCTCTCTGTTGTTTAGTTAGCACAAGTGACTTGAATATCAGTTTTCATCGTTTGATGCGAATGCTCGTGAATGATTTTCTTGCTTTTTTAAGATATAGGTATGCCTGTATTTAAGAACACTTAAATGAGCTTTTTTTTATGGATAGATTTATGTAACTACATTTTTTGGCGTTAAACAAAAACTGACAAATCATGTATACAACAGAAATCTAAGCATAGCAAACAACTGAATTCAGTGTGGTTCTTGAATACGCGCGTACGTCCTGTATTTATTTCTTCCACCAATCATCATACTGACGCTTATCGCCTTGTCAAAATTCTGCCCGTATGAATATTTTTTTCTTTTTGATACAAAAACAATTACTAAAAAGTGCAAATGCAAACCCCAGATCTTGCCTTACGATATATAGATATTCGTTTAAGATATTCTGTGCACGGCTGCATGCCGCAGACTGCAAAAGACACTGAATAATGGTTTCTATGAATCGGTATGACGTTTATTCCGATCGCAGCGACACGGTCTTCAGCTGTCCCGCATTTTGTACCAGTGGGGCTTGCAGATTGGTATCTCGGTCTACAGCCATGAGTGGAATTGCACCTTAACATTGATTTGGTTATATTAGGGGGCCTGTTTCACAATGTTTGAGTAAGATTTAACCACCAATAGAAAACGATAAGATAACAATTTTTGGAAGTACCAAGCAGACATCTCTGACGGTATGTATGTCAAAGTGTTACTTTTGTATTTGAACGAATCTTATTTTATTTGGTAAGCAGCAATTACTCAAAAATATTGAAACAGGCGCTAAAATTAGATAATTTTAGCACAATCTTTGATCCAATAACAAAGGGTAAAGTAGTAAAATTAATTTAAAAAATAAACGTTTGTCGATGTAGTCATAGTGCCTTTAGATAGCAATAGTAGTCAAAATTTTGCTAATTGATTGACCAAATCCAACCGCACTAAGTACCAAAAAAAACATTTTACTACGATTAGATTCCTCGTAAGGTAACAAACACGCTAAACCCAATTCTCGTACTTTCTCGAAGTCTGATAATTATTTTTAAAAACATTAATAATCTCTTCAGAAAGTAATAGGTGTGATGCATGTACTTTTATTATGTTTTAAATCCATAGTTTACATTGCCCATAATTCATAATGGAAAGATTTTTTGTAATCCCCTCGAAAATATTTAAGTTATAGGCTATTTAAATCTGATGGCGGGCATGACTGTCGAATGTCAATAAAAAAATACACGCCTTACGATGGTCATAACGCGTCCGAGGGAGATATCGAGATGGTCCCACTACTCAATTTTATTGCACACGCGATTTAATCAATATTTGAAATAATAATTGTGGTCTTATTTTTCAACCAATTTTGATTCTGTTTTCGTACTAGGCTTTCTTTTTTGTATTATTTTCTATTATGTATAAATAAATACACCCAACAGTCACACACATAGTCCCGATCATGAACCTGTATCATGGGTATCGGGAACTACGAGGGACTTGCGGTCCCATAACACCCAGAACCGAAACAAATTTTTGCTGATCACAGGATCGGTGCGGGAATCGAACCCACGCCACGCCCTCTTGCTTCGCAACAGGCTGTCAAAAAGGCGTATACATTAATATTCTAATTGAAGTTCATGCATCAACCCTTATTCTCGGTGCAATTATGTGTACTTCGAATCATAATCGTTACAATATAATTGTATAATATATACAATGCTAGCACTAAATATTTACTATATCTGCAGTCACTGAACAATAGATTGTGCAATAGTCCTAAAAATCGATATTAACTAACTGGGCAACGTAACAATGAACACTTTGGCGGTCTATTTACTTAGATTTAGAAAGAATACGTATGTTGTATGTTTATAATTATTTTTATATGAGAAGTTCTTTAAGTTATGATTAGTTTAGTGATAAGATCCAAGGCTGTATTAATGAAAGGAGTGTTTTTTTTTCTCAATAAAGCTATGCTGATATATCTATTTCGTTCTTCAACCCGTTCAGTTGAAATGTGTAAAAATACTCCTGTTGGTTGTAATAGACGGCGCGCATAAAAAAGACAAAAAAATTAATGCAAACATAAATCGCGGCGCGTTCTCTATTACGGTCAGCTTTATAATTTGTTATGTGAATGTGTGTATGACTAATTATAAAATAATCCTTTATTTTGGTAACAAATTGGTTATGAAAAATTTTGTGAATAAAATATGGTGTCATTCTGATTTGTCTTTCAGTTATTTCCCTATACGTTTCATAACCTACTCGTTCTGAGCTTTTGATAAAGCTATAAAAACACAGACCACTGATAATAATAGATCATGTATTAGTGAGTACTACAATTTGTATGGAAACCAAACTTGCCAAATTTTTACTGCGCAGACTAACTTCAAGTCACCGCAGTGTCCAGATTGTATAATAAGCGTTACAATAAATGTTGGCACACTACGTCATATAGGTACGACATCTGTTATATTATCTATGATCTGTGACACCACGTCACTCAAAAATTAGTCGTTAATTTATATTAGGCACGTATATGATACGAAATTAAATTATAATTGGTAAAGCCAATTTGGAACGAGTGCTGACAATCGTATGTGTAGAAAAACAAATATTATTTATTACAGAAAGAAACATATGTTTGCTCTTCTACGAAGTTGACTTGTTTTTTATTAATGTAAAGGGGCAACTGGTCAAATGGGTCACCTGATGGTAAGTGATCGCCGCTCATAAATTACGCGGTGTTAGAAAGTATGTTTGAATTGAAACTAATTTCATAATATAATTGGGCACTTTATTAATAATCTATCAAAACAAATAATTAATTACTTTTCATTCTGCACCATATTCTGAAAGCAAAACGAGTCAAGTTCAATTATGTTACTACTATTAAAAATGTGAAAGTTTGGATGTTAGTGAGTTTGTGAATTTGGAAGTTTGTTAGTCAATTACGCCTTAACAGCTGAACGGTTTTGGGTGAAATTTGGCACACATGTAGACCATGATCTGAATTAGGACAAAGACTTTTTATCCCGGAAAAGGCCGTTCGCACGGGCGGAGCCACAAGCAAAAGCTAATGGGAAAATAATTATTATAACTTCGTAGTTTACTTTACTATCTATTTTCTGCAACCGAGCAGCATCGTCAACACTTTCCGGTTTAAGGGGCATTAAAGCCAGTGAAATGACTAGGTAAAAATATAGGTACGTGTACATACGTACCCAGCCCCGGATCTAAGGGGGAGGGGGCAAACTGGGGCCCCGCCACGGGCGGCAGTTTTAGTGGGCGCCAAAAATAATATGATTTAAATAAATAAATAATAATAAACTTGTTCCACAAAGCACCTAGCATACGGAAGCCTGGTTGGCTCGCCGTCGTCTTGTAAGAAAAAGGCCCCACACAGGCCCACAACAGAAGTGAAAAGAACAAATTTATTAAAGGGTTCTTATTGTCCCGTTCACGAAAAAATGCCAACCATTACCTACCTATATATTTGTGAGTTTTAAGTAATTTATCTCAAACGCTGGAGGGAGAGGGGCCACTATCAATTTTCTGCCCCGGTTCGAAAAAATCCTATATCCGGGGCTGTATTTACGTCTTGGGGTGATAAGAGCACTGCGCAGTGCATTGAAGTATAGCGTAATAATAATTCAAAGTTGTGAGTGTTTTTGCTACTGTTTATGAGCAGACGTTACTGTTACCATCAGTCGAGCAACCTGCTTGTTTCGTCATTAAGACTAATAAAAAAACACTACTTACTCGTATTCTGCATTTGAAAAATAAATAGAACATCACAACGACTGCAATTGGAACCATAGTTAAACCGACCATCATCCACCCTGCCACTGCTTCTGGTTTCCACGATCCGATACCGGCAACAAATATGCCCTAGCACAAAAATAAAATATTATCGTCTTATTGTTCTAGTGAAATCTA
This sequence comes from Mimas tiliae, assembly GCA_905332985.1. Taxonomy (NCBI): domain Eukaryota; kingdom Metazoa; phylum Arthropoda; class Insecta; order Lepidoptera; family Sphingidae; genus Mimas; species Mimas tiliae. The sequence continues at coordinate 5,417,365 of HG995249.1, forward strand.
GTGGCAGTGTTCGAGAAACATGATGTCCTGCGGGCTTAGCATGTGCAACACGACATATCTCGCGCGCGAGAGAGATAGCTATCGACGATAAATATCGGGTAAAACTCTTAACATTCGATAAAATGATGTTATGTTAGGGTACGTAAAAAAAATACCACAGTGAGGGTGAAAATGTCTTAAGTACTATATTCTCTACTTTGTCTACTTTTGACATTACGAATCGAGTATTCTATGCAACCATGTTAGCTTTGATAGACAATAAGAGAACCAAATAAAACTAATGTTTCACGAAAAAACAATTCGACAAAATCATCTCGTGTTGCATATGCTAAGCCCTTGGATATAAAACCCAGGTCATAGATACATTATAAAGGATCCAGGTCGAACAATCACATTTTGTGTTTGAGTTTTAGATACGAAAGATCACACATGTTGGCCGGGATTGGAATTTGTGCCCGATATGGCAATATGCTCGCCACCTTTCATATTATGGGACAGAAATAAGCTCTGCGGACTGTGGATGCACCATTTCCACCTCTGCCTTCCACATCGGTGATACAGGCGTGAGGTTATATTAAATTTACCTATTTTGAACAAAATAGCTTATGCAAAATATGGAATCAGTCGATACCACTTTACCTCAATGAGTTACACGCGTTATAGATAATAGTAATGGTGTCTCAAATCACCATAATATTACACGTTATTATACCGTTCCGCATATTGATGGGTATTCCCTAACCCTAGATTGCCGTACCCTACCTCTCAGTAAAATTGTGATAGGTATAAAACGGTGTCCTACCAAAAGTAATCCAGGAGATAACGCCCAACAAACTCGCAAGAACACTCCAGGATATTCTTCAACCGCGAAAAACACATCTTCGCAAAACGTTGTTTGTCCATACACATATGTGACCATTATAGCCACCACAGCTGCTATTGGTACACGGGGCCTAGCCACTGGCCAGTTCATAAAAAAATTCATTATGTAAAGACCTCCCTGGAAAAAGTGTGGGGCAAATTAAGTATTTGTTGCTCTTTTATGATGAATTAACGGTAACCTGGTTATTACCCCAATATTTTATTCCATAAAAATATTTCCCCCGGCGCCAGAATCATAACCATTACCGAGATAAAATAAATAATTATGTCAGTTTTTAAGTAAGTATCTACTGTTTGTGCCTTAGTAACAAACAAACGTGTCTACTGACGCTATAAATTCTTTACGAACCTGCGTACATAGCGTGATAATACCAAGAAAACAGAACAACACACAAATCAAAACCAGAAACGCCCATGAAATCTTTCTGATTGACTTTCCTGTGAATGCAGACATCATTGTTTGGACAAGCAGGGCCTGAAATTCAAATAGCTGTAAGTATTCCGTGCAATATAGATTTCTTTTTATAGAAGAGAATAACTTGTTTCTAATACATACCGTGGATGATAGAGACAGCACGAACAAAGTAAAGAAAACTAGACCTGACCAAAATTGACTACCAGGTATCCTTGCCACGTAGTCAGACCATAAAATCATCGAAGATGATGCCCCTGAAATTAATATGAAAAATAAGATAGGTACCTACTTAATTATATCTAATTTATCGCGATCACGAGTTCGATCCTGGTCGTTAAGACACGCGCCTCTGACTTTTCAGTCATGTGTGTAGGTAGGTAGGTTGCTATTCATTGTGAAATTGTCGCTCGCCATAACGGTAAATGAAAACATCGTGAGAAAGTCCCTATATCTGAGAATTCTCCATAAGAATTTCATAAATGTGAACTCTAATATAATTGTGCCCATTTCCATCTGTGGGACAATGTATATTAAGTGGATATTACTTTATACCTAAATCTATAAAAAAGTATACTTAAATGCTTTCAATTACCTACCGCCCCAAATATTAGTTTCATTGTCATAATCTCTCATCAGAGCTCCGTGTGCCGCACCAAGTACAAATGCACTGGTCATGCAGCTGACTTTAGAAACGGCGAATGCTAGAAGCGCCGTAGTGCCAAGCTTGTGTTGCTCTTTAGGATAATACGATCCCAACATTACTAACGTACCATGAGATACGGACATCTGTATTAGTGCATATTCAATAGCTTCTCTCCATATCTAGAAATTTATTAGTAGGTAGGTAAGTACGTATTCATATTTTGAATTCTGTATCTATTAATCTCAATGTGATTTCCATTCACCCAACTCGCTTAACTCCTCCGAGAAAATTTCAAATAAAATTACATGACTTTCGGAGCTGAGATTCCGGTCTGGTATTCACATCACGAAGAAATGTTGTCATCTCGTTTTCTCTATAAGTCTATTACTCGCTCTATAGCGTATACACGTGACGAGACAAACAAGAAACTAGACTCACGCGCTTGAAATATCTCGGGGGCTTATGCTAAGCGGGCAGGATTGTCAGTGCTTACATTTTAAAATCCTTTTTAAAATGTCAGAAATATGTGATTGAGAAATTACTTAGTTTGTTGGTAAGGCACTTTGTAGTCGTCTTGATAGCTACCACCCTACACAATTATTATTAGTGAAACACCGTCATAGAAACCAATTTAGAGAAATCAATGCTTAGTCCAGTTCCTTTGTTGACAGTTGTTTCGATCAATGTGCGGTAGATATAAAGTCAACCTATCAGTTTTCACATTCGTCGTGGGTTTTGCTTTGCACTGAACTTGCCAATTTTTTTTCATCCTGGCACGCCAAAGTGACTACACTGGAGTCTGGACCTGATGTTAAATACCTAAAGTGCAGTCTAAATATACCTATCTAAAGTTAACAGTCAAGAGACATAGCGTCCCTATACGGTCGGCAGAATTATGCCGGCCTGAAGTTGCTGGATATACTTACACTGGCTGATCCCGGAACAAGACTCCATAGCGAGCCACTATTAGGGGATTTTCACCATGTGTACGGTGGTCGCTATCCAGTCGGGAACCCTACCACCAGCAGGAAGGAACTTATTGGGTAGGTCACAGCCGATTCAGGAAAAGAAAAGAATTATAGAATATCACCTCTGATCCATCGAGAAGGACCGTCCAATCGCAATCTCGAAACATACGGCCAGCTCCTTCTAGACGAGCAGCGCCAAACGCGCTGCATATCAGAACAAAGTACGCTAACACGTCTTTGAAAAGGACCAGCTAAACAGCAAGAAAAAATATATAGACTCAATGCGTCAATGTTATAAATAGAACAGAATCTATGTAAGGTACTTAACCACCTACTCGTACCTACTATGTAGGTACGTATATGTGAACAATATACACTATCGGGAAGGTAGCAAATGCTGCAATTTGATTATATTACAGTGCAACATTATTTAGTAATAGAGCCAAAAAGACAGTTTCATCAACATGAATGGGCCGGCTCGACCTGGGTGTTACCGCTTTCTCACAAAGTAAAGGAGCCGCTTGTTGCTGCGTTTCGTGGGTACTCCCTTTCCCAATCCCATAATTATAATGTTGAAAATGTTTGAAATTGTATAGCACAATAAGACTAAATTGAAGTTCGACCGTAAATCGACGAATGAGCGTTTGACAACAGCGCCATCTATCTCGTTAATTTCCAAGTTACAGTTGATGCAATGTAGTACCTAGTTTAATTGACTAGTCACTAGTAGAAAGTAGGTAAGTGCCTACTTACTTGCCTATTCGACTGCTGAATAGAATAAGAAGAAGAAAGAAATATAATTTATTAGTCACAGATCACAATAAATTTACAGTAAAACAATACTAAGCTACTAAAAACCATCAATATGGTTTTGACATCTTAATGTGATTACAATTTTCAATGAGTTCAAACCTAGGTAAATAGCTACATAACTACATAATAATGAAGATTGAAAAGGACGCAAATACGAGGTAAGAGTATCCCATTCCACGCAACAATGATTCACAGCTACGATTCAGCAAAAAATATGAACATAATAACAACATACAACTTGCCTTGGAATAACTGTATATTTTTTTCACTGCTATAAAATATATTAAGACCCAGCAGATTATATAATACCATGTAAGCTCCCATGCAATATTACCGAGTCCACCGTCTAGACCTTCTCTTTTGACATTTAGTACAAAGTTGCTGAAAACAAATTCAATTTTTAACTAAGATATATTACTAGTTCCTTAAAAATAGGCGTCAATAGAGTTTTTTTTATTAGCTTGAATGACGAGACGAGCGTGTCGCTCGCCTGATGGTGAGCGCCACGCCTGCTCATAAACAGAAGAAACACCACACAGAACTTTGAATTACAAAGCAATGCATGCCACTGGACAGTGCTCGTCACCCCAAGACATAAGTTGTTAAGTCTCATATTGCCCAGTAATTTCACTGGCTTCAATGTCCTTCAAACCGGAACACAACAATGCTTGCACAATGGTGCTTGGCGGCAGAAATAGACAAAGCGGTAGTACCAACCCAGACGGCCTCTCACATACGAGGGACCTACCACCTCGTAACAGAGTGTAGTGGGACCGTAATTCCCTCGTAGTTCCTGATACCCACGATACAGTAGCTTATAGATAGGTATACCTAGTGTGGGGTAAGGACAATGTGTGTGACTGCTGGGTATACTATTTCTTATTATTCAGCATTTGATATGTTTTGCATATTATTTAGTTCTAATGCATAATATTATCCGCCTGCTGGTGATCGTTGATGCAACATAAGGCTTTAAAAACTATTAGAGCAGCTTATTGGCCCTTGTCTCGAGCACGTGTTTTAGTGAATTTAAAATCCTCGAGAACAGAGTAAGAACCTACCTACATTAGCTAATAAATCAATACTTACAAGAAAAAGGAATGCGCTGGGGTCTCACTGCCGGCAGACAAAGGCCGATGTCGCGCGGCACAGGCAGGTCGCGCGCTCGCAGCGCAGTGCAACCATGGCAGGAATGAGTGGAAGCTATGGACTAACAGAGCTAGACTCCACGCGGCCACTGCACCGATAGCGAGGGCAGTGAATAAGCATGATGCTAGCATGGCGAAACCTACGCCTGGTGACATAGAATTTAACAGAATCATATTATTAACTCTTATACCGGGTGTAAGGAGAGTTTCCGAAGCCTAAACGTTACTAATGGAAAACACTTTTATTTTTCTGTTTACTTGCCATTTTAAAAACGCAAGCCAGCAATGTAAAAGCGTACTAATACTAATGCTATAGTCGGGGTCAATGACCCGCACATATTACTGCGCTCCAATACTCAGTAGCTATATCGAACCGTGTGCTGACCCGCACAACTGATTCCATTGAATTATCCCTTTCTTATAAGGTCGGAAACACGCCCAGGATTCTTCTATTGTGATCGTTCATGGGCGGTGGAGATTACTTAACATCAGGTGAGCCACATGCTCGTTTGCCGGCCTACACTATAAAACAATATTATGTACATGACTATAGTTATGCTGTATAAATACCTCGTGCTACTGGCGCTAGGTCCCAGCAATTCAGAACACCTTTCTTAGTGACTACTCCAAGAGCCAACTCCAAATAAAACAGAGGGTATCCGAATATTAAACTAAACACGTTGTACAAAAACAGAAAGGGAAGGAGTTTCCGTAGATCGTGTACGTATGGATGCCACCATAGTTGAATAATGCTAATACAAGACGACATTACAAGTTGTCGGTAGCTTATGTTGTTGGTCCATCGATCAGTTATCTAATAAAAATAAAACATATTAGAAGTAATTAGAACTAGATCTCCTGTAAACATCGGTTTCGAATAAGTAAAATAAAAAGAAAGATCGCCTCTTTGGTTTAGGGGCTGCCTACTTAGACTGAAAACCCAGAGGTCATGGGTTCAAATCCCAGGTCCGTCAAACACCTAGACACGAAACAAATATTGGTGGATCACACAAAAAAATTGTCTCGGTGCGGGAATCGAACCCCCGACATCTCGCTTCACAGCCGGCTACTCGCCCGTTGCGTCACGGAGGCTGTAAAATGACGGATACGACGGAAATAAGCTCGGCGAACCGTGGGTATATCACAGGTAATATTTTTGCCTACCTCTTCGGGAATACAAGCGTGAGCTCATGTTATGTTGATATGAAGGTCCATGCAGTTATGAATTTACTAGTCACTCAAATCGGTAGGTATGCAGCAAGTAGCTGCAACTTGTATGAATATCTGGTCGTACTTACCAAAGGGCTATCGGTAGATTCAGAATCTACAGTTTCAGACAAACTCTTCGTTCGAGAACTCTATAAGAAATATCAATAAAATTTAGGAGTGTTTGATCCATATTAAAAAGATTTAAGTCATTTACGTAGTGCACTTACTCCGCTCTGACTCATTTTTATAAAATTATATAAAAAATATTCAATTTACTTTTAATCTACACATTTGTCATAATTGAAAGATTAGTCTAAACTCAAAGAGAATATAACTATATCTAAACTTGTATTCTCTTTGGATTTGTCCCAAAAAGACGTAGCAAAAAGTAGTAGGAAGGTACAAAGACGAGTCCTATATTTTAAACTCTTATTGTGTAAGGCTAAGTCCCATAAGGTACTGAGGAGCTAGCACGAATAACTTGCGAAAACGTATTCGTATCGAAATGTAAATATTTTATTGAAGCCATACAAATGCTAGCGTTCTCGATTCGAATACTAATTCGTGCTCGCCCCTCTGAATACTAATAAACTAATCACGCAAGTGGAGCTGTAGGTAAAAATTAGTATTAATGTAAGTCCAGTGTTAACCTACACTAAAAGAGGGGTGGGTCTTGAGGTACTTTTCATGCATGTTACCAGTTCTATTACGGAAGTAATGTTACTGCGGAATACTAATGTAATATGACAGACCAGAGGCAGCGATAAGCGCATAACAATTTTATTATGCTAGGCTTTGATAACCCGAGTTTTAAATTAGAGGTTAACCTCATTACATTTTTTCACAATTTTTACTCTGGTTAGGTCGGTATTATTGTATCAGCTAATTAATTACAATCTAAGTTAAGTACGTATAGGCGAAGTTATTAGTACCTACCTACTTAAATAAGTAATCTTCCATATATTTTTTTCTCTGACTTGGGAATTAAGTACTTCGATTAGATTCGAAAACCCGCAACCGACATAAAAAATATTTTTACCGACTTTTTATTATATTTAAAGGTACAGCCGAATGACGAGACGAGCAAGCCGGTCGCCTGATTGTAAGTGATACGACTGCACAAGACCCAGAACTTTAAATTACAAAACACTGCGCGGCACTGCACTGCGCTCATCATCCTGAGATACTCGTACAAGATGTTAATTCTCATAAAGCTAAGTAATTACACTGGGTACAACTTCAAACCGGAACACAACAGTGCTTACACACTGCTGCTTGGCGGCAGAAATAGACAATGCGGTGGAACCTACCCTGGCGGAGTCCTAGCAACTAGTGGTACCTTACTTTTCTTTTTTCTGCTAGATTACGTTATCCCAGATTAATGCCAGGGTCCGCCTTCCCATTATAATTTGACGGTAATTAGTATAATGTGGGGTGACCCGCCGTCTGACCCTCACAACACGCAACGAGAACTAACTTACGAGATTGCCTAAACCAAATAAATATAAGTATTAGTTAATTTCAAAATGAATAACTATGTTAGTAACATTTCTTTGTTCCCTACGTCGCGTTGGTGTGCAATCTTGTGTCATTTTTCAGCAAAAGCAGTGGAACACCACACCCTGCAGTCACAAGTACCTATTCTTCTTAAAATATATGTCATCTAATCATCAATCAAGAGTGGGATAGTTCAATTAGCCAGGCCATTACATGGCTCCAGTGGCGCAATTGGTTAGCGCACGGTACTTATAAGGCAGTGTTCGTGTGAGAAATGCCGGGGTTGTGAGTTCGAGCCTCACCTGGAGCATATTTTTTTATAAGGATACATTAGTAACTTACGTCTAACGAAAATGTCGGTGATTGCAAGAAAAGTATGAAATTGTGTTTTAAAAAAATCGAACGGTTGAGATTCTGGTACGAAGTGTTTGTTTTACAATATGTACTTACTATCTTAACATTTGATCTGATGAACAGCAAAAACTAAATAAATATGGAAACGTATTTAGAATCGGTACTTCCTAAAATCGGATAATAGTTAAATGAACATTTTGAAACAGGCCCTATGTTCAATCATTTGAGTTATAATGTAGTATAGTGACACTAAACAGTAGGTAGACACTTTGTTTATGTTAATTAAGTGTACATATTGTTTTAAAGCCATTAATAAAGTAAGAAATACAGTGCCCCTCGTCGAAAATAGCAATTTCTGCCGGTCGTTTTAACAGTAAAGTCTCCCCCATACATATGAGTTATTATCGACGGATATTTTTTAGAACATTGTGCCCCTTGCACAATGCACGCACGCGTGCGATCTTACCATGAAGTCCATTAAGCCAGAGTAAAGTAGGAGGGAACACTTATATTACCTACTCAACTTTGTAAGTATAGCTATCTCACTGTGAACCGATCTCTCTTTCTATTAGTACATCACAGATAATAAAGGACTTCACTTGAGATTGAGCCACTAGTAGGGGACTAAGGGTTGGCGGTCCGCCCCGTGCCCCCGGTCCTATAGGGCCCGCAAATCTCGAAGACAATCTAAAACTAGGCCAAGATTACGTTCAGTAAAAGAAAAGCAGTTCGAGGTCCCGCATTCCACACAATGTCAAACCTAAGATCTCATTGCCAAGTGAAAAAAATAATCTAATCAGGGGCCCCAAATAGTTTACCGCTCCGTGCCACCGACGGGCACTGGTCACTGCGGTCAACAAAGTTAATATTCAAAAAGGTATTAGAAGTGTTGCCTCCACATTTCGTCAAGCTTCGTGAATATTATATACTGTTGCGACAATAACACAGAGAACGAGCGTCCCTATACAAAATGTACTAAAACACATACTTATTGCAAAAACTCTGCGACAATACCGGCCAATATCACAGCAGTGTGAGAAAATGTCTCTCCCTTCTTCTTCACGAGCATGCAGTCTAATAGACTAAGCTTAGAATAAACAGTACCAAGCTTAGTCTTTATTACTACTAAGTCTGTGCTTAGTTTAATTATATTGGTAGAGATGTGTAGCATTTTATATATTCGCACTAATAAGTGTTATAGGAAAAGTAAGAGAAGTAAGAAAAGTATTATAGGAAACGTCTATAAAAAATAAAAAACGAATGGTTAATGTAACAAATTTTGTAATTCACTAAATCTAACTTATGCTCCACGCTTTGTGGCAACTAAATAAATATACTAGCTTGCACCAAATTATACTATTATTTGGTTTAAACAATAAACGAATTTATTAGCTTACATTTAACCAATAACAATTATTATCAGCGTAACGGCGTCGGAAATTAAGAAAACGTGATTCGTTTACGTAATTATTGATAAAAAAAAGGGTTAACATGAGATTAAAGAAAAGGTTATAGTCCACGCGTAAGTGCTGGTCATCTCTTGCGGTATGCGTGGGGCCAAACGGTGAAGCTCACTATTGATATGATGTAGAAGTATTATCAGTCATTATGGCCACTCTGAAGTTAGTCACTTTAACCGCCCCCCCATGCCTACTGTGCTTTGGTCTCTTGATAACAGTAAATAATACCCACGCCGTTCGCATCTACCCTGAGTATGGCCATAAATATTGACAAGACGTGAACATAGCGAACATACGTCGAACACGCCCCACTCTTCTCCTGAATCGAAATAGTCCGCCCTCCCCCCTGCAGTTCACACGCCGCAATGATAGGCAACACATGTCAAGGTGGCTAACAGATGTACGCGGACTATAAAAATATATGCTAAAGACATCATCTTGAATATTATTTTTGCGATAATAGTTACCTGTAACAGAGAAACAAGAAATCTCCTTATATTTAATTATGCAGTCAAATATTAACACCTTTGTGAACACCCCTAATGAGTTTTTTCAGATTCCAATTAATCAATCAATCAATAAAAGTGCTTGTATTTATGAACTGTAATCGTACACAAAGCCGAGACCAGATAAGTGATCAAAGTTTGCACACATACACAAATACCCGTGCCACACGTCGCGTCGCGTAGAGTTTGTAGGTATTAGCGTATTTGAAGCTAAGTCTGACGCCGACTAAAAAGAGCAGCAATATAATATACCTCTATCCTATTTTTCTTGAAATTAATTACCAGATTCATTAGAAACGAAATGTCATACTAATAACCAATTACCTATAATTGCCCATGTCCACTAATTAATGATATTGTCTTTTCTATTCATTTAATAGGTCAATAAAACAAAGGACATAAACTAAAAATAAAAAATATTACACAAAAAACATTACTACAATACCAAAACGTCTAGACATATCCAAAATGCAAAAAGACAGCTCAAAATATTTCTCTTTTATGTCATTTTTTGCAATTGCCTTTGAAACATTCTAGCATTTTACCTTTTATGTAATACCATATTGTGTGCTTTCTGTTAAAAGTGATTTAATTAAACGTGAAAATTATGTAGGTGCTACTAAGGGAAAAATTATCCCTTTTTAATGTGCTGCACTAATACATCGATAACCTAGGTACCTACTAAAAAATATTAATTATTTCGTAACAACCGTAACAACCTGATGAATGTGTGAAAATAGCTAGGTATCTATATATTCAATTGGTGCGCTTAGTATTGCGTCGTAAATATACAATTAGGTACCAAAGCTTAGTTTTCATTCTATAGTAACGACACTCACTGCCGAATGTAATGGTAGGGTATCGCCACAAATACCTATACTTAATTCTATTTCAATGCTTATTATATAATTTCATATACATACCTACTTTATAGCGGGCACTGAAATTTAAGCGTATAGTTTCTTTACATCAATCATATTTCTGTTATTGCTTCAATATGAACATCTCTTAAAATATTTTCGACATAACGCTGGAAGATATTGGTTTTAAATGTAGGTACTTATAGGAAAACAATTCTACATCCGAGAACTTCTGTTTAGAATTTATCGTTTTTAATGTTCTTTTTGCCGATATTACTAACTTCATAATTACATACGGTACTTAATTAACATGCATTAAGTACCTATACCATGTGCTTGTGCAAGTATACGATCAAGACTTCATACGTTACGTTACATAGGTAACATTCCGATTTGATTAATGCAGATTGTGTGAAAACTACTTTTTGCTTTTGCTCAAAAAACTAAAAAGCGAGAAAAAATAGGTAGGTCGACATAATTCGCCCATCGGGAGGTTTATCTCGCTTGTACTCGTATAGCTTTTCTAAGAGGCTTCCAGGCTACATGACTTGATAGATAGTTACCCCAGCTTGAATTTGTACCTACAGTACTTTTTAAGCAACAATACAAAAAAGAAACCTTACTGGGAAAACAGAACCAAAATTGATTTAAAAATGAAGCCGCAATTTTTTTATATGTTGGTGTAAGTTCTCAATACATATCTCCCTCGCACGCGTGCTCGGTATATAATGGCCATTGCGAATATTGCATCACAATATACCTAGCTGTACATTGTTTTTTGTCATTTGACAATGACCACTTGCGCTAGGGTTCTTTATTTTTTATCGGATTACTTGTAGGTGTTGTAGAAAGGTGGTATCAATAATAATAGATCCAAAAACCCAACAGTAGAGTCAAAAAATTAGAATAGAACGTTTTTTTGACAATATTTTAGCATTGAGATCTCAAAATTGTGTTGCGACCTGAAAACATGTAATAAAGTGTCAACTATGGTATGTATTTAACATGATTAGTTATTCCATAGGTCACCCATTAACATGCAGCAACTAGTAATTATATCTTAAAGTGATTTTCTCGACATACAGTTTTAAACTAGAAATATTTAGAAACTGTGACATTTCTGTGGTTTTATTTTGTACGGGTAAGTTATTCATATAACGTCGTCCTGGAAGCTCCATCATCCATAAAATTTGCGCACCACACAACCTTATCTATAGTATCTAAGATTCAAAATTGAATGATGGGCGCGTCATTTGATTTTGGATTTCCAATTGGGATATACTGCATCTACGCGCAAAATAACTTGTCTAGCGTGAAGCTAGTCAAGAGCGATGTCGTGGCTATTGTTGTTAGAAATTTGACGTGAGACGTAGAGGGCATATAAAACTTCTCTGTCTTCAGCCCGGCCGAGCTATTTTGCGCATGTATTATCAGGCACAGAGTAGTCACCATGCCGTGACCGTAAAAAAAATAAAGACTACAGATATATTTTTTGCAGAAGTCGGCAAAACGAGCAACTGAGTAAACTGATGATCTGTAGGTAATAAATTACAGCTCATGAACAGTCACAACATAAGTACCGGCACGATTAGTGAGCACAGATGGACAGTAGTGGGGCAGTTGAGTCCATTAGGCGAAGAGCATCAACTGACGAATCGCGTGATTGGCGCCCCGCGCTCCATTAACCCCCCACCCCAATCAGGAGCCGTCAGCCCTCTTAGGTAGGGTTGTTAGAATTATTTCGGCTGTTCTAGTATTTTTCGTCTGTCTATGAGCATCTTGCTCATAGCAAGTTGTACTCACTGATTGGTAAACTATTAGCGAGTTAAGCAACGCTTGGTGCGATCAGTTCATGGCTGGGTGACGACAACAAAATGGACTACTGCACGGGCGTTTATGCTCTCGATTCGTGCCGCGACTTGTGCTAGAGAAATAAAGGATGAGTCGCCTACTTTGCTACTTATTACACATAAATAAGTAATTACTACTAAAGTACCGTTTATTCTAACAAAATTATGCTACATAATGTAATGCACTCTACTTCGAAATCCATTAATTCATCAGAACAAACATATAACGAAAACTGCACCCAAGGTATGCTGTTAGAAACAATGAATTCTAAACATTTCAAGGATCCATGAGATTATAACTAATATTAACAACGATTTAGGTGGACATTGTCAGGGCGTCCCTATTATCCGGCACGAAGGACCAAATCATTGTTTTTAATATTGATAGAAGCTACGGACTATGAATATACTTTAAATATTGCGTCTATTGTAATAATCGTATTATATATCTATAATATATAAAGTATATTCATTTATAAGACTAATTATATAGACATTGTTTTGTACGCCCAAAAAAAAATATTAATAATAATTAATAATATTAAAAGAAATATACAATAAAAAGAACGGGATAGTGAGGAAATACAACCAATGTAAATAAAATTATCGATAGAATTATCGGAACGAATATAAAAATGATAAAAATGATAAAATGATAATAAAAATGAATAATAAAAATGAATAATAATAGTGAATGAATGAATGAATTACTGAGAAATAAACGTCGGAAAAGTACTTAATTTGTAATTGAATTTACTGACCAGAAATTATTACTACATTTCTACAAAGAACTTCAAATAGAATTCTTAATATAGATGTTGTTTATAAAAATATTTATTCTAGACATGCGGCACATTTAAGGGATAAATATACCATTCAGTATTATTTTTAATTTATAATCTGTCATTTGTTAGCACCTCAAATATTAAATATATTGTGTTATCTAATGCAAATATATTATTATAAATGGTGTTACCACATATAGCAACTGATTTCAACACTACACACAATTTTTTTGTGAGCCAAGCTTGTTTTTCGTTTATCATCACTGTCTTTTCGGTTTTTTTAAATAAAAGCCATAGTGAAATATCGGTCCATACATAGCATATGTATATGTGAAATTTATAACTACACAGGGAGACAGCCCCGACAATGTTTATTTTGTTATTTTTAACATTATAAATGTACAAAGTCTTAAATGTTGAACAAATCGCCGGCGGAGGGGAGTGGTGCCAGCCCTCCCGTGACGTCAGGCAACCGCGACACATCCGGGAGGTTGTCTATGTGAGACTTCACTTCCGCTTTTACCGCGTAAATCTTCTGCAGTTTAATATTATACTCCTGAAATATAAAAAACAATCACATTAATTTACAAAATATGTCGATAATTAATATTTAATGTATTTCTAATTAGTTCATAAAGGAGATTAATTAGACTGGTACACAGTACTGGAATTACAGTAAATCACCAATATTACAAATATAATTATAATTAATTTCATTAATGAGTAGTGATTTTGTTGATATTCATAACAGCGTAATAATACTGACATAGCAACCTTTTGAATAAAGGAAAATAAAATTGAAACGGAACTAGGCAGTGTATCTTAATAAAAATGTTAAATATTCCATAATAAAAAATAACATCCTTTGTAATACATAGAAAAGAATATTTATTTAAACTTTATATACATAACATGTATAAAGGCGGACTTAATGCCAAAGGCATTCTCTACCAGTCTACCTGTGGGTGATGCAGAGAATATCTATGTGCCGAAATACATGATGAATCGATTACTTAGACATTCTGATTATTTATTTAGCCCACTGCTGGACCGAAGGCCTCTCCCAATTTTTTCAATTTCTCCCTGTCCTTGAGGACCACCGAGTAGCACAGGAATGCAACCGAACATGGACACGGAAAACTAAAAAGCAGATGGCGGGATGAGCTCCCTATAATTCGTCCACAGTCCAGCTGGACCAGTTTGGCACAAGACAGGTATATATGACTATATATTTCTTTTATAGCATATGCTTGCAAACGTAAACGTGGGTCACCTGATGGCGAGTGATTTCCACCGCGCATGAACGCCTACAATACCAGAAGAATCATGGACGCGATGTCGACCTTAAAGGAAATGGTTTAAGGAGAAAGGGTGGATTTGGGGTCATATTTTTTTTGTTTATAGCATAAGCCGGCAAGCGTGCAAGCGGGTCACCTGATGGTAAGTGATCTCCACCGCCCATGTACACCCATAATACCAAAAGAATTATGGGTGCGTTGCCGAGCCTAAGGGAAAGTGATAATCAAGGGATTGGGAAGGGGAGGGGGATTGGGCCTCCGGATATCTCACTCATCGTAAGAAACGCAACAGCAAGCTGCTACTTCACGACGGTTTTCTATGAGACAGTGCGGTGACAACCCGGTCGAGCCAGCCCATTCATGCTGTAGACCAATCTGTCTACAGCGTTGCTCTACCCCTTGTAAAGATAGTAATATAATTATTTACTTTAGTTACCTCCAACCTAGCCTCAGCTTGTTTGGCGAGATCTCGTTGCGCCTGCGCAAAGTCCCTCAACATGGCCGCCACCTTCCTTCTCTTCTCCAATTCTTCAGATAGCCTCAGATTGTATTCCGCTAATAATTCCACCGCAGAATTCACTATAGCACTTAGACTTAACGCTGATTCCTTATCTGTGAAAGGAAAATATTAAGTCATGTATATCGATTTATAAATTATAAATAGATATATTGACTTGTGTAGTTACAATGAAATTATTTTAAACTAATTTTGTCTTATAAGATGTATGCCTAAAGCAGCTTATGATGTGTTATATACAGATATATTGTACACAAACTAACTTAAGCATGACTAACACACGTGTACATATTACATGGTGAAATTAGGTCCAACAATCTCAGCGTTTGTTTCACAATGTCCAAGTAAGCTTTAATTATTAAATAAAATGGAAAAAAATGTATCCAAAATCGGTACTTTCTAAACTGGCTATGTAATGTTTTATTCCGCGGATAAAACTTACAAGCATTGTGAAGCAGATGCTAAATCTTTTATGTCAAACTGAGATGAGCTTCAGAAAACTGACATATCTTGCTCAAACCTTGTAGTGCATTTGAGACAAGTATGAGGACAAGTGTGTGGCAACTTTAGTTTAACATTTGTAAAATGTATCTAACTACAGGGTAAAAATCAAAGACATTTTATTTCGTATAAAATTTAATTATTTCCATACATAAATATCACAACTCACCATTTTCCATTTTCATTTTGGAAGAGGATGTAAAGAAACAGACAATTATACAGATACCATTTTATTAAAATTAAAATTGATATGAATTTATTATGAACATTCACATGCTTTTATTGAATACCTACTTATTGAATACTCTACACATTGAGCTATAGTGCATAAAATGAAATTAAAACACTTCAAATTAAAACGTGGAACAAATATCACACATCATTTGCATAAGCATACAAAACTAAAAATGAAATAAAATCAAGCATACAGATAAATAAAAAATAAAGTGTTTTCACGGTTTATTTTGCATTAGCCATATACGTAATTTTCTCAAATGCACTACAAGGTTTATCACAGTGTTTATGCGATAGTATGGTGTCATTTTACCTTCTAATTTAGACAATAATTGCACTTCTGATACTTCTGGCGGTAGGGATGCTATGCGCTCCCTCACCGCTTCGTCACTAGATGCGCTCGATTCTAACTCTAACAGTGCCTGAAAAATTATCAACAATGTTAATACAAATCAACACACTCAACAGTTACACACATAGTCCTATCCCCACACTAGATTAACCTGTATCATGGGTATCAGGAACTACGAGGGACTTATAGCCCCACAACACTCAAACCTGAAACAAATATTTGTGGAACACATAAACAATGCGGGAATCGAATCCGCAGCCGTTACAGTTGTTTTCAGAGGTTAGAGTGACAGGAGGCAATGAGTATGGATGAAGTGACTAAATTCAACTCTGCCAAGTTATTTTACATGTATTTGAAAACATCAGTGGGAACGATAATATCACTTATTTAAAAAATACAAAAATATTTTGACCACGGTAGATGGTAACCAAGATTTTTCAAAGTATCTGCCTCCTTTGATGAATTTTTGAGGAGGCAAGGTGATTGTTGGTAATTGTAGCATATGCGAATGCGAGTCCATCTGAGGTAATACACTGCAGCTGCGATCGACTCTATGACATTGAATCTAGTAAAACAACTGGGCATGAAGACTCTTAACACCTTGTCTTGAAGCAACATACCATAGAGTAAAATATAAAATTCTACTGTCAATGGGCTGGCTTACCATCAAACAAGAGACCTACTTGTCTCTTCATTCAGCCAAATAAAAAGAAAACAATTTTTTAAACAATACTCACCTTTATCAACTCTTCAGGCTCTGGTGGGTCTCCAGGTGGTGTTTTAGGGCTCAAAGTCGTATGGGTCTCAATATGGCCATCCACTTCCACCTTGGTCTCACTATGGCGTCGTTCACTCTTAGTTCTACCTTCTACTTTACTTTTTTTTGCAGACTCTTTTGGTTCATTGTCAGTTGATTTTCTCTTATTTACTTTGTTAGCTTTTTCTGGGTTACTGGAGTCCACTGAAACATTACAACATTCAGACGGTTGTGAATTAAGATCAACTTACTAAGGTACAAACGTATGTACTAACAAAAATGGTGATTGACTCAATGCTTATGATTTAAGCCCATATATTGAAACTATTTTTTTACTGGCCGTGCCACACAATTTTGACAGATAAGAGGGTGTCAATTGTAAAACATTTTTTTATTGTGTAAGAATTCAGACATTAAAATAGTAATATTGTTTTAAGGTACAAAGTATTCTATTTAGAAGGGGCATAAAGTACAGAATCTATTTAAAACCAAATTAATATAAAATTGACTCACTGGCGTCTTTAAAGTCTTGTACTTTCTGTGCGTCATACACCCCTCTTTCCTGCCATATGGACAATATTCTGTGCAGTGAGTTTTTAGTCTTAGCGTCTATTCCAGTCTTAGCCATGTGCTGGAATGATTCCACCAGCACTTCACCAAACTCCTTGCCATATTCTGGACCTTTTTTCTTACTGTTTTGTATCACATCATTTGCGAGGTACATGAATGTAAGTTGTCTGCCATCTTTTACTGTAAATGGAAAAAAAACTTTCATTTGGATACAGGTTGATAGAATAACAACAATATTAGAGAGGCTGTGGGTTTGATTCCCACACAAGATAATCCCATAAATATTGGTCACGGGTCTGTGTATTGTGGCAAGTCCCTAGTAGTTCATGTTACACACAGTATAGGTTAACCTAGTGTGGGGTCAGGACTATGTGTGTGACTGTTGGGTATATTTATTTATTTAGTATTATAAATGCTTATTAATAAATAATGAATAAATTTACACAATATGGGTAAATTTATTCATTGGGTGGGTTTAAGGATAGGTTTATAATACATTATTCTGTACAATTATGAATAAAAAACAAGATAAATTGGTGATGTTATACAGTGGACCCCCAGTAATCCGACAAACGTTTTGCAGGGCAGTGTCAAACTATCGAATTTGTCGGATTATAGAGTACTGCCTAAGACCCCCTATAGTCCGGGATTTTTTTACTAAAGAGTACCTTGTAATCCGATGTTGACACGAAGTTTTTAATCTTCTCGTATTTTTTTTTTATGTCCTAAATTGTAAATCTGCCTACTCTATATTCACTTGCTAAACTACTGAAAGATTCATTATGATCTAAGTGGTCCAAAATATCACATTTTTCTTTAATTGTCAGTGTTTTGTGCTTTCGCTTCAGGGCTTGTGACGACATTTCTAGATACGTAGGTACAGCTACATAATACACAATGAATAAACAGTAAATAATGAATGCACACTAGGCTGCACCACTATCACATGGTCAAATTCAAACTAAGCAATCAGAATCAAAACAATGCGTCGAGTACAATAGTAGTAGCACATACAAGTTGTAACCTGTTCAAACATACATTATCTACATTAGCGAAAATTGTCAAAAAAATATTCAATAACATGTCGGATTACAAGGGGCACAGGATTAGACAGGGGCCAGATTAGCAGGGGTCCACTGTAATTCCAATGTTAGTAATATTTAGTTTTAACATTATTTATTTTACTACTGCATAAATGTAATAAAATCATGGCATGAAATATCTAAACAAAAAGCAAATGAATGGATGGTAAGTGAACTTGACCACTCATGAACACCCTTGCGGGTTCTTATGGTATTGCAATAGAAGAATCGTTGATGCATCGTCAACCTAAAAAGGAACGTATAAGTAAGGTATCTGGAAGCACAGGGATATTTGGGCCTCTGGATATCTCACTCACCATACAAAACGCAAGAGCAAGCTGCTGCTTCACATCAGTTTTCTGTGAGACAATGGTAGCAAACTGATCTAGCCAGCCTGTTTATGCTTTACACAAAAATTTCTACAATGTGGCTCTAGTCCTAAGGATTTGTCAAAATACTATATGTAAATTTAATATTAAAATGAGCCATTATATATTGACTGAAATATTTCATCACTATCAAACTTTGTCACTTATATTTTCTAATATTATTGATTCTACTAGTAATAATGGTAATTTTTAGAGAATATAATATATAAGTTATAACAACTACATGTTCTCCCATAAAAATAAATATGATAAGTTATAAATTAGTTTTAATACAGGTCCAAAAAAACTTTAAGGTAGTCCTAAATATAAAGTATGTTACTAAATAATTGATAAGCCAGGCAATTGTGTCTATGCTGTAGTCATTAACGAAAACTAAACAAAAAAATTGATTACTCTTAAATGGGTGTAGGTGTTTCACATCCTGTAATTTACATACTAACATAAAATTCTAAAAATTTTATGAAATTTATTGTGACACTGCCTGTTCGCCTGCCATGTAGTAACAGGTAACTAATTTTAGTTTACAGAATTATATATAATGGACTAATTGTCATGTAATAAGGACTCAAGAACATTTTGCTATTAGATTTTTAGTTTAGTCGGAAGACAACATAATAGCTATCAATGTGTGATCTAATACGATAAACTCCTAGAACTATTTAATTTTAAACTCTGTAAAACTACCTACGAGGGTAAAAAAAAACTTTTTTGATTATATGGTAATAGTGATTGATATATATAATTAAATAAACATATTTGTAAATGTGAAGTAAAGCTTCGCAATATATTTAGGCGTATGATCAACCATTTCAAAGTAATGCAGTAAATAAATAAGTTTTTAAAATTACCCCAACATTATTTTTATCAAAACCTCGTAGCCTAAATATAACGATCATTAAATGATCAATTATTACAGAATAAAATAACAATGCATGATATTAGGTTTGCTAAATCTTTCTGTTATAAAAAGTGTAATGATATTGATGCCATAAATTGTAATATAATTAGAATTTTGGGTAACAGAACATTCATTGAAGTATAAGGTTGTTAATACGCAACGATTAAATAAGGAAGTATATTATAAATAATTAGTAATAAAGCCATAATAGAAAAATATAACCTATATACCTTTCAACAACTCTTTGAACCAAGTTTTGACGACTGCTGCGTGGTGTTTTCTGTGATGGATTAACCACAAAGATAATGTCTGAATACTTTGTTGGCTGGAATTAAGTTCTTGAAGTTTACGTACAAGCGCGTTTTCAGTAAACCCTGACATGTTAAACTATTTAATACTAACTAAAAACGCCACGATCTGCAACCGTATAAAGTTATTTGACATGTATCACCGCCATCTTGAAAAAAAAACAAATATGTTTCGTACAGTTTCGTCCAGTGCCGCCAACTCTTCCAAGCGGAAACAGACATGTAAAAAAGCGCTAGAAGCGCTAAATAGCAGATAGCGAAGAAGCGCTGCATTTTTAAATGACTTCAAAAAAAGAGGAGGTTCTAAATTCGACTAGATTTTTGTTGCTTTTATATGTATGTATTCCTCGGCCAATTGTAGACCGATATTGTTGAAAAAAAAAAACATTGGATAGAGTTTAACTGCGATGTGGTCCCATATAAATTTGGTTAAAATCTGATGACGGAGTACGGAGTGAAAACTAAAATTCTTCGACGGATAACAGTACAGTCATCGCGATTGTGTTATTTATTGTATTGGAATTTACATGCCATAGTTTTAACTACCACTAAAAATTATTATAATTTTTTTTTTACAAAACCTAAAAACCGATTTTAAAAATAACACTGAAAAGTAAATAACAATCTCTGTAGATCTTTTTGAAGTCAGTACTTGTGCAGTGGTACGGCTAAATGAAAGTGTATTCGGCATAAATAGACTTGTATTATGTATGTGACCGGATTGACTACAATACAAATTAAGTAATATTATATTTAATGAAACTGATAAAAAAATATACATACGCCTTCACGCCTGTAATCCTCGAAGGGGTAGGCAGAGGTGTAGGTAACCAGTACACACACATTTCGCCGAGCGTATCTCCGTCCCATGATGTGATAGGGAGCGAGTCTATCGCCATACCGGGCACAATTTCAAACTCTGAGCCGATACTGAGCATTGCGTAATAGAAAAACCCAATATCACTTTTACCAAACCCGGGATCGAGCCTGAAAGCTCAGAGTCAGCCTCAATCGTAACACGTACGCGTTCCAACTGCGCCACCGAGGCACATATAAACATACTTTTGTGAAATAGTCAAATCGTATGTAAAAAAGTTGTAGTTACTTTCAATACATAAATCTCTCTTTCTGCCTGGGGTTCCATGATGATTTGACGGTGGATTTGGTAATAAGTGGAACAACCCGCCGCGCCGTCTGACATCCACAGCCCAAAACAGTGTCTTCTGAGTCCGATTCATATACATAATCGACGTTTGCTCCAGACGAAATAGATGATGGCGACTGCTGGTTAAAATTGGTCAGTTATCAACACAAATTTATATTTGTCTGTTGATCCAATTCTACGAAAAAATTGGCTCGATCCATATTTACAGTCAAATACCTAATTTCAAAAAGCACTAGATTTAGCGCTAGACGTTAACAGGCGCGGTAGACAAAAAAAGCGGTAAGTTGGCAGCCGTGGTTTCGTCCGTCTTCTAACAATGTTGCCAGTTAACCCAGTCCCATTCCCCCCGAGTTTCACGTTCCGCGCAATGTTCAGGTTATCAAGAAATAATCCAAAGTAGTCATTTTTTATTATAAATATATTGGTATGTTCTTAAATCAAACAATACAAAAAAAAATAAGCA
Source organism: Mimas tiliae (assembly GCA_905332985.1). Taxonomy (NCBI): domain Eukaryota; kingdom Metazoa; phylum Arthropoda; class Insecta; order Lepidoptera; family Sphingidae; genus Mimas; species Mimas tiliae. The sequence continues at coordinate 5,439,289 of HG995249.1, forward strand.
CGTCACACTCCAAACAACGAGAAATACTATAAGAATATAAGTCGCTAAAAACCGTGTCACGTCAATATCATTTTAATTTTTAAGTCAACTTTTCGGGTATCCACTCTTCTCTGCGTGTTTTAACCCCAGAAAAGAATAATGTTAAAAGTGGATACGTGTGCGTGTATGTTTTATCTATTGGTGATATCGTAACGCTTACCTGTACGAACAGACCGATTTGGATGAATTTATTTATTTTATTTAGTTAAATAAACCACTAAAACATCCCAGTTGATTAAAATTTACACACTAGCGGCGGGTCTAACCCACTAAATCTAGGGATAATTCTACTAAGTTAGGAACACTGTCTGTAGTTCCATTTTCTGCCATTTCACAGTTAACTTTGTCTATTTCTGCCGCCAAGTAACAATGTGTAAGCACTGTTGTGTTCCGGTGTGAAGGACATTGAAGCCAGTGTAATTACTGGGCATTATGAGACTTAACACCTTATGTCTCGGGGTGACGAGCGCAGTCCAGTGTCATGCAGTGCTTTATTTAAAGTTCTGTGTGGCGTTGCTTCTGTTTATGGGCAGGCGTGGCGCTTACCATCAGGCGAGCGACCTGCTCGTCTTGTCATTCAATCTAATAAAAAAAAGTTAACTTTATGCGCTTCATTCACAAGCTTCCCTTTAATTGTGACAAACATTACAGACAAAACCGACAGTCGATCGGACTCGGTTCGGTGGCCATCGTTTGCAAGCCTACATAACTAGATTATGTTATTCTAACCCCAAGTGAGCTCTTCGCTAAGTGTAGATTTCTAAAAAATAACCAATGACGTGTACTGACATCTCCACTATGCGTTCGCGCTCACTATGAGGCCTCAAGGTTTCTCTGCCTACGCCTCATAGATAGGTTTATGAATTCGGCAGTAAGACTAAAGGCCGGCAACGCACCGACAATTCCTCTGGTATTGACGGTGCCCATGGGCGGCGGTGATCACTCACCATCAGATGACCCGCCTGCTCCTTTGCCCGCTCTTTCATTTAAAAAAACCATTAATCTAAATTCTAAGCAACACAAAGTGTTTGCACATATTTGTCGAACCTTCACAGATCCCGGGTTTCTGGTACTTACCATTTTTACCTATAGCAGAGACCGGCAAAGGAGTCAGTGGAGATACCACTGTCCATGAATAGGTACCTACCCATAATACCAGAAGAATCATGGACATATTATTGCCGATCATAAAGGAAAATTATAAATAAGGGGTTGGGAAGGGGAGCAGAAATTGGGCCTCCAGATGTAATTTTTTTTATTAGCTTTAGATAACGAGACGAGCAGGTCACTCGCCCGGTGGTTTGCGTCATGCCTGCCCATAACCAGAAGCCATACCAATCAGAACTTCGAATTATGAAGTACTGCATGACACTGAACTGCGCTCGTCACCCTGGTAAGTCTAAAGCGGTAATAAAGTGCAGTCTCATAATGCACAGTAATTTATTTCACTGGATGCAATGTCCTTCAAACCGGAACACAACAGTGTTTACACACTGCTGCTTGGCGGAAGAAATTGATAAAGCGGTGGTACCTAACGAGACAGCCCCTCGCATACGAAAGACCTAACACCTGGTGTCTGACCATACGGAACGTAACAGCAAGCTGGTACTTCACGTCGGTTTTCTGTGACACAGATCTCTGTTTCAACCCAATCGAGCCGGTCCATTCATGTTGTACACAAAAGTGTCTACAGCGTGGCACTAACGAGGTTTGCATAATCATCCCTTGTCCATATTTTAAACATATCCGAAGATTGCCGAAGCGCATAATTCTTATTTTTTTATTGGTATACCAACAGCATACCTACATGTTATAATCAAAGACTTTAATGTATACTACTAGACAAGCTGTGCGGTACATAGAAATTGTACCACTAAGTTGTGGTCACTTGAACGTAACTCAGTATTACCATCTCGCTTACTCTCAACTAGAACTCCTATCGCGCTCCCTGTTTGTGAGCTGTCAAACTCCCGCGTTATGTGACGTAATTTTACTTCTAAACAGCTCGTCTAGTAGTATACATAAAAGTCTTTGGTTTTAATACATAATTTTAATTGTAGTACTGTATGTAGCCTTGCGTCTGCCACAAATGTCTTCTTTTGTAGTGGAGAGGTCCAAGTAGTGAAGGTTGGCAGTCAGCATACTGTCTTTTATGATTACCGAGACAAAATAGTTCAGCAGCGCTCGCTATACCTGTCCATTCTCGAATGTTCCGCAGCCATGAGCATGAGCAGCAGCCACAAATCTAGTCCCCATCCAATGTCAGCCTGCGGTTAATAGCAGCTTTATAAAGCGAGATTGAAATAAGGCGTCCCTTGTCCATGTTTTGGTATGTAGGTATAATGAAATGAAATGAAACAGTTTATTAATCTTGTAGGAACTTAAAACAGCGCTTATGACAAGTCAGTACAAAAATAACAGAAAAAGTATAGAAATCATATAAAGTAATTTATACATAACATACATAGGCATCATTAAAATACAATAGGCAATTACACTAAATCTATAGAATTATCTATGAATTTTATATATATATTTTTAATGATTAATGCCCAGAATTGTTGAGTACTTTGGGGACCATATGCATTACCGAAACGGCACATGTTTTAAAACTACCACCGGATCCAAAACGACCTAGCCTGAGAAGATCCAGCTAGTCAAACTCAGTAAATAAAGGCCTTATCGGACCGGTATAAAACCTGAACTCAGAAAATGTGGCCTTAACGGTAGGCAGCGGGCTGGCTGTGCTTTACCATTGCTGAGGTCCATGGGCGGCGGAAACCACTTACCATCACGTTGGCCACCCGGTCGTCTGTCTATCTAGGGCAATAGAAAAAAAAGAAAAAAAGTGGACTAAAGCTGAGGCGTCTCTGGCCTGGGGTCGACATCTCAATTCCGGCGTAAAGCGGTCACTCCGTTCACCATATTATGTTAGAGCCGGCTTTGTCTAGCACGTTTTGATCAGATAGATATTATATTACCCCATTTATATGACCACACTGGAGTCTGGAGTAATATACGTGTAAATTATAATTAAAATTGAATCACAGTTAGCGGTAATATCGCGTGCGGGGTAATAATATACGTAGGTAAATAAATTGGTACCGGGATAAATATATATGTAGGTATAAATTTAAGTCTAACCAAGTCTAACCATAAGTTTGTAAACACGAAAAGATTCATTGGTGCAGTACCTTTCTGTGATTCTCGAATAAACTGACAGTTACAGTTTTTAAATATTGTGGTCTTAGTCTTACGTAGTAATTTACTTACTCTATGGATTGTGGTAGAGCCATGTTGTAGCAAATTGTGTGCAGCATAAATGTATCGGCTCAATCAGGGTGTGTGCCACTGTCAGCAAAATTAAAGCGACGTGATGTGATAGCGTATTGTGGCGTTTCATATGCCACATTGCCGTTGAAATTACCAAAAGCTTAAAAATTACCACTGTACTCAAACCCCGATATTTTATTTTCCTAAAGGTGGAATCGTACCATCTGTCGTTATGAGTTTGTGTACATCAGCAGTGATAACCAGTTATATCAAGTTATCGACTTGCTCGTATTACGACCAAAAAATGCATCATATAAAAATACCCCAATTGAGAACTTTTGTCCATCATGTTCTTAACATTCCACTCAAGGCAATACAGTCAATGAACTATTAAAAAGTTGGTTATAAAAGAACATAAATTATCGAGCTATTTACATTAGCTTAAAAAGGTATAAGTATTTTTTGATTTTTTAGTGTTTTTATTTTGAAGTCGGCTTCTAAGTTTTGTTAAAACTTATTTTTGTAGTTTGCTTAAATGTATACTCATAATACTCATTTTAAATATTAATAATACCTATGTATGTAAATTATTGCTTTTACAATATGTTATACGGCTTTTTTACAGTGGTCATAAAATACGATCAATTGGTAATAAAAAAGAAATAAAAACACATTTCTAGAAATTATGGAAATCAAATTATGAAAACTGGTCATGCAAAATGTATTGCGAAGTATTTGATAACAAGCGAAGACTAGGCGTTCTGCGTCCGGTGCCATCGACCGCTCCATGCCTACCGTGCTCTTCTTTCTCTACATAGCGATTGCGCCCGCACAGCCTCCGCTCAGTGTACTAACTAAAGGCTGCGCAACGCGTTCCACCGATCACGCGGCCGACGACGTTCGTGCGTAAAATGAAAACGAACTTCTAAATTTGAAAAATTACTATATATTTTTTTTTAAATCGGAGTTGGCAATCGAGATTTTTTATTTTCATATTTCATTATATAGTTTTTTTAGTATCAGTGTTTTAGAAAAATGAAAATGTTTTTCACAAATATACCGAGTGTGTTGCTGATATCGCTGGTGCTTCTAGTTAATGCACAACGAACATCTAACAACATCAGAGATGTTGGTAAGTGATAAATACTACTATGCAATATTTAAATAATTTACATTCCAGCGTAACATCAAATGCAAATTTAAATGTTATGCATTTTTATGCATTTGCGATATTAAAATACACGTTGTTATGAATAAATGAAAAAGTTTAAAAAAAATATATAAATAAATTTAAGTTTCACACGTAAAGACAGCAGGCCGTATTTTAAAATATCTATATATATATTTTTATTTCAAATTTAAACGCAGTAAGGAACAAAACGTACTCGTATTATTCCTTAATAATAATAATTTATGTTGATAAAAATAAAATCAATAATTCGCATTTTAAATTAAGTACTATGTAGGTACACTTTGTGTAGATATTTTGCTATTTAAACAACCTATATCATATAAAGGTAATAATACTTAGATGTTAAATGCCAAAAGTATAACTTGCCATGCATATTCAACCACAGCAGGACAGTCCTGCGATAAACATTATTGTCAACCCTATTACCACTGACTAACGACTAAACTAAAACTGAACTAAATTCATAAATTAGTTTACTGTTTAGTATTAGTGCAGAATCATCTACAGTGCCCTGTGTGTTAATCTAAAAAGTATGGCAGACCTGTCAAACTAAAATGACATGTGTTTTTTAGTTCGTTGAGCAAACTATACTTTAGTTTAGTTGTTGATAACAGAATTGATACTATTACATAACTTAGCTAAGGCAGTAAAAATTTCAACACAAAATTAATCAAGTTTTAATGTGTCAATTTCATTTTAGCTATATCTATAAGCTCAAGGCCGTGTGTCTTCCGAAGATTAAGGAAAATAAAATATGAAACGTACACGCGATGAGCGTTAAATGTGTTAATTTTATTGCATGGAAACATACATTTGTAATTGATTACAACTAAAAATGGTCAAGTGTGTGTCGGACCACGCATAGTGAAGGTTTACGTAGTGTAACCGAAAATATCCCATAACTCAAATACTATACAACCTAGCTTATTGAAACCAATTTTCGTTGGAAGTACCTTTTAAGATATACTACCTTGATTTTTTTCCAGAACTTTCTACCTCGTAGTTTAAAGTTAGAGGAGTAGGGATATTTTTCACGACTTTGAACAGCATACGTCACAAACTAATAACTTATACGAAAAAGTAATTTAGCAACATTAATATCATTTTAGGGACTTATCCAATAATCCCACACATGACTATGTGCAACGAAATGATGGAATTTAGGGTGGACCGTCCCAGGCCACCGGTTAATAGGCTCCCAAATACCGAAATCTTATACAATGCCTATGTGCAAAAAAAGCTCATCTGGGACCCCAAATAGATTTACCGCCCCAGGCCCCCATTAGACTTGCCGCCATGTGCCACCGAGGAGCTTAGTCCGTCACTGCTTCTACATAGGTCGTAAATCTGTAGCCTATTAAATAGGGATCCGCTAACAATCCCCTTGAGGGGGTGAAACGGTGGTCGAAAAACTGCATGAAATTTATATGTTTCTGAAGTTAAAGATTTTCTAGATAACTATTCGTTTTTTAAAAATTTAAATGTGCAATTGCTCGCAACGCATGCTACTTGAAAGTCCCTTGAGCAGTTGAGAGTTTTAAACGTTCTACAGGAAATTCACAACCTTAATTCACTAATCAGAAGGAAATAGGTAATGTCTACTTTATTTTATATAACTTAACCAAATTAATTTATATGTTTTGCGTTTAAAAGAGGAAAAGTCATGTCAACTTTAATCAGGCAAAGATGACCTTTTATACACTGAAAAATGGGAAGGCTGAATAGGTAAGAGACGCCGAGGAAGACCACTCACGCCATGGCAGGACGATATAGCTAAGACGGCCGGTCATAAATGGATGCACGCCGCCCAAAACAGAGTCATATGGCCAATTTTGGAGGAGGCCTACACCCTACGAAAACCCCCTCTTCTTGCAGACTAACATAATATAATATAAATAAAAACGGTAGCAGTAAAATAAGATTATTAATAAGCTCTTTCGTCAATTAACATAACATTTATAAAATACTTTAGATTTAAATAGATGATAACTATACGATGTTACATTTTTTTATGTGTATCTAATTTGTGGCAAGAATGAAAATGCTTTTTTATTTATTTGTATGATAAAGTGATAACATTTGTTCAATAGGTACATAACTCATTAGGTTCACAGACCTCTGAATGATCCTCAATTTCATCTCATCAACAATATTATATTGAATTAGTTTGTTATAAAATTATCAATGCCAGGTGCATATTTTTCTAAGAACGGAGACACACCCATAACAATCTGTTATCAATAAATTAAAACAAAAATGATTACTTTTATTGAATCTATATTTAAAAAATGCGAATTACCTAATACGTTAAGCCTTGAATACACATGCCACTAAAAGCATCTTTATGATATTGTAATTTACACTTTTAACCGACTTCAAAAAAGGAGGAGGCTTTCAATTCGACTAGTTTTTTTATTTTCATTATTTTGTTTTTTTTTGTTATAACAATGAAAATTGTTCCAAAAATGAACCCACAATTATGATTTTAAATATAAGTATAAGTGGGCGCGTAGTGAGGACATCTTTCTATCGCGCTCGCACACCTTTATCGAAATGACCATTTTAGACGGTGACGTCATGGTTTGCGTTGTCTGTCATTTGACAACTTTGACAACGGCTTCTAACTTATTTATTTTTGGATTTCTGCAATATATTTAGGGTAACGTAACTGATTTTCTTAATAAAAGTTACCACGTCAACTACTCTATTATACTGAATTTATAATCAAATGCAAATAAATCCATTTGCTTTGATAAAATAGTGAATGCATGATGTTAGTATGTGATAATCGTTAATTAGTTGCTAATACACTATTTTTAACATGAGCCAATTAAATTTGCACGTTTTTGTGCTATTACTCCGCACATATTGTACTCGTAGGTATTCTAGATATTAAATAGAACTAGCTGTTGCCGCGGCTCCGTTCGTGTAAAATTCCGTTCCATAAAATAGTTTCATACAAAGTTCAAACCCTCCTTATTCCCCCTTAAAATATAACTTTTTACTTTTCTGCCAAATATCAGCCGATTTTGACAATTATTTTTGTTTTAAAATTTTAATGCCGGCCAGGGTACAAGAGAAAATTAAATAAATACACCCAACAGTCACAGACATAGACCCCTCACTAAGTTAACTTTTATTGTGGGTATCAGGAACTATGAGTGACTTTCGTCTCACAACACCCAGACCCGAAACAAATATTTGTAGATCACACAAACATTTGTCTCGATGCGGGGATCGAAGCCGCGGTCTTTCGTTTCACTGTTCACAACCAACTCGCCCGCTGCGCCACGGAGGCTGTCATAATTTTCGCGTTTTAGTTAAAAATATATACTAGGCGCTACATTTCGTTTCATGTATGGAAATCGCCATTAAGGCCCAGAGCCAGACAGTGGTTATTTACGCTGACAACTCGATCCTACTAAATTTGAATAACAAAGTTCATCATTCAAACCAAGCTGCGGGCAAAAAATTGTACCTACTTATGCAATAGGTTTGTTTTTGTCTATAAAAACGGCATAAAGCGTCATCGACTAAACGTTTGTTGTATGGATTGCGGGAGAGTCAATAACTTGCCATCAAGAGAAATCACATCCACAAGCGAAAAAGTAAAAGTGTACCGTCGACAGCGTCCGTCACTTCGAAATGCTTTATTTATACATTATTATGCATGATGGTTGAATTTTTAACCAACTTCAAAAAACGAGAAGGTTCTCAATTCGGCGGGTTCTGAGATATGGACCCATATAAACTTGTTTAGGTTATAATGACGGAGATTGGAGTAAAAAAAATAACTTCTCAAACGATAACATCACACTAGTCGTGATTGTGTTATTATATTGGAATTTACATGCACGCACCGATTCAAAGGTTTGTGTGATCCACAAATATATGTTTCGGGTCTGGGTGTTGTGGGACCGCAAGGCCCTCGTAGTTCCTGATACCCACGATACAGGTTAACTTAGTGTGGGGTCAGGACTATGTGAGTGACTGTTGGGTGTATTTATTTGTACAGTATGAGTAGATACGACGCAATAATATAAATGAAGCGCTTCCGCAATATTTGATTTTAAAAATTATTTCAAAAAATGAATGCCTGGCCATCCGGTTTCGGTCAATCTGTCAAGGGAAAAAAACCTACATGATCTAATATTATTTATGAGCCCTGTATTCAATTTGCATCATCTAACGTTCATTTATCCCAAATATTATACGAAGATTGCCAAAGCACAAAATTAACAGTGTCAAGTTTAATGCGATACCTTGAATCTTAAATTTTAATACTTTTACCAAAGATTAAATTTTGAAAATTAATTATTTCTACCAAATATGTTTTTATCGTTGATAGAATGACCAATTGATGCGTTTTATTACACCTATTTCATTCACGATTTATATTAAGCAATTATAACATAAATTTAAAATGATACTTTAACGTTTTACAACAAAGTTAAGGCATTTTGTAAGAATGTAGAATGCAAATATTGTAAAGTTATCAGGTCCAATGTAGTCACTTTGTCGTGCTAGGATAAAAAAAAATATTATGTGATTTTTATATGAACAATAAGATGCTCCAAGCATTATTTATGGGAAATTCAAGGATATTGCAGTCACATATAACTTAACTAGCTTTTGCTCGCGGCTCCGCCCGCGTGAATAGCCTTTTCCGGGATAAATGTATACAAAAGTGTCTACAGCGAGGCTCTACCACTCAAAAATGACGGTTTTTATAATACAACATGTTCCTGGATAATATATGTACTTCATATGTTCGGTACTTATATTGTCTTGCTCCGAAACCGCAAGGGAACATACTGTTCCAGTGTCAAACGAGATTCATTGTATCACTTATTAATTAGTTACCAGGTGGTACGCCTTACGGTAAGCGGTCGTTTCCTGGACACCTGTATACATGTAGAGTATTGCAAACTTGTTACTTGCCTTGTTAATTAATATCTTGTGTCCTTAAAATATAGCATTGCTTTTTAGCAGAGGTTATAGCATACCACAAGCTCACGCCTGTGTCCCCAAAGGGGTGGCCAGAGGTTTCTCAGCTTCTGTATGTATGTAGCCTAGTAGCACTAGGCCAACGAGGCGATCCTATAGTTAGTATGTACAATCGGATTCTAAAAAAATCCATCCCTTCGTTCCTAGTAAGTTCTGTACAGAGGGGCTAGCACGGAAAACTATCGAAATCGTAATGTAAAGGTATCGAGGGCTCGATAGATAATTCCTTAAATATCATTGGTCTATATTCCATATATATTAGTTTCTTTTACGTACGATAGAGGCGCTGTACTAAAATCTCATAGAAATTGTTGTCGATGACAGCTCGAATAACTTTTCGCAAGTTTCCGTGCTAGCCCCTCAGTAACTAATATCAATTAACAAACTTGTAACCGCTAAAAAAATTAAGGGCTGCCAGAGTCCAGAATACAAATTTAAATTTAAACTGTACATTTTTTAACTCTCCTATAAAATAAATTTCCTCCATACAACATTTTGCATGGGGATTTACCTAGGTATCGGCTGATGGGTTTCTTTTATCCTTTATTTTAGGACAATCATACAATATTACTGATGTAAAATTATCTTAAGATTTTTTTCAATCCTGGGACGGCAAAGTGGCTACACTGGACCAGAGGGGCGAAAACGAACAATTTACGAATAAGTATTAGAATCGAGAACGCTAGCATTTGTATGAAGTTTGACATTTCGATACGAATACGTTCTCGCAAGTTATTCGTGCTAGCCCCTCTGATATTAAGTACTCTTCTTAGTCATATCACTCTTGACAAAGTGGTAGTCGTCATAATGTAGTAGTACCTAGTATGGGCTGATGTGGCTCGCCTCACGACGGCTCGCCATCTCTCCCGCTTGCTACTGATTCTGGTACACTCATGCAAAGGACCGCTAATGACGGATTTAATTTGGTCGGTCGATCGGTCGGCGGTTTTCCTCGGGGCCTGGTGCACTCTGCCGTGTTAATGCTAATTACAGTGCAGTCCAAATATAATGTTGACCGTGAAGATATATTGTCCCTCGACCGTCGGCAGAATTATGCCGGCCTGAAATTACCGGATATACCGGCTGACCCCGGAATACAACTCGCCTTAACGAGCTACTAAGGCGGGTTTTTACCATATATATACGGTGGTTGCTATCCAATCGAGTACAAAAATGACCAGCAGAATTTGCTACTTTTACATAATCATTAATTCATTGTTCCCTGTACCGTGATAATACTTATGCTAGCTATTTGCATACAAATTAAATGTATTGTTAGACCTGTTTTTGCGACTGTGTACTATTGTTTGAGTTTAAACTGAATGGTGTTAATGCGTGAAATTCCTTTTACATTTAAAGGCCACGAGACCCTGGCTTGAGGTTTGTTTAGATTGTCCTGAATTGAGTTGGTTGAGGGTTACATATACTTACTAATCAAATAAAACTTTACCGGAATGGTGATATAAACGAAGCATGCATGTCTTCAAAATTGTTTATACTAAAATAGAACAACACACATACGCACTCACACCTGTAAACCCCGAAGAGGTAGGCAGAGGTGTAACCGGTGCACCCACATTTCACCGAGCTTGATGATGATGATGTGATAGGGGGCGAGCCTATCGCCAAACCGGGCATAATTCCGGACACCGGGCTGATAGTAGATGCAGCGAATGTTTTTGCTATATTGTGTGTTTTATGGGTATCATTAAACTTAACGACTGTCTCGGTGGCGCAGTTGTAATGCGTACGCGTTACGACTGAGCCTAACGCTGAGGTCTCGGGTTTGATCCCCGGGTCGGGTAAAAGTGATGTTGGATTTATCTATTACGAAATACTCAGTATCGGCCCAGAGTCTGGAATTGTGCTCGGTATGGCTATAGGCTGGCCCCCATCATATAATGGGACGGAGATACGCTCGGCGAAATGTGGGTTTCACCGCTGTCTACCCCTTCGAGGATTACATGCGTGAGTGCTTATGTATGTACTAATATTTAAAAAAACTTTATATATACCTAATATTCACCGCTAATGTATTTCGTACAGACAAATAAATAAAATTGGTTACCTGGCCATCAACATTTGATATACTATGAAAAATAAACAAGTGCCAATGATACCCTAGTATCGAATAACAACTTTTCAACCAATCACCATTCAAAAAAAAAAACTCTAAAAGTACATATCTACCGAAAAAGTTATGAATTTCTGTGTTTGCAATTGAGTACTGAGGAGTGAATTTTCAGAAGGACTTATTTCCCCTATAATTCATTTCACACAAATGACATAAAACTTTGTAACAATGTTTTCAAATTGTTTTTTTTTTTTGATAGACTGCTGTAATTGAAATCAATATTTTACTCGAAACACGGTTTTTGTGGCGTGGTGTGTGTTTCGTGCCATACGCTTTAATATGATAACATTATAATAAAACTGCTTCGGTGGCGCAGTTGTAATGCGTACGCGTTGCTACTGAGGCTGACGCTGAGGTCTCGGGTTCGATCCCCGGGTCGAGTAAGTGATGTTGAGTTTTTCTATTACGAAATGCTCAGTACCAGCCCCTAGTCTGGATTTTGTGCCCGGTATGGCGACGGGCTCGCCCCCTATAACATCATGGGACGGATACGCTCGGCGAAATGTGGGTGTACTGGTTACATCTCTGCCTACCCCTTCGGGGATTACAGGCGTGAGTGCGTATGTATTATAATAATATAAATGCAATTAAATTCTGAACATTGATAATCTTTAAAAAATAAAAAAGTTATGTCACTCCTCAATTCACGATATTATCGCAAATGTAGGCAACTTTTGCTTGGTAGATAAGCAACTTTAAAGGGTTTATTTAGTTCTAGAATTTGTCAACATTTTCTATTAAATTACTTGACATTATTTTCACTTTGAGAGAAGATTTATGGGGATCAGGCAAGGTTGTTTGTAAAATAAAATAATGATTTTACTTCACTCCTTTTTGTGGTTTAACCTTCACGTGCCAATGATGCCCTCTCCGCTTTATTACGCTGTTTTGGTGTATTTTTAATTATTGCGTTTACATGCGGATAAAAGAAATTAAAACAGCTTTGAACATATTTTAATATTATGTTAGTAGGTATGTTTTTATTTTTTCTGTCTTTTTTGTTGTCAATTATTGCAAAATTAGTGTCTTTGTCTTGGAATAACTAGATGTCCAAACAACGCATACTCACAATCGTAAGCTGAATATTCGCTAAGTGTGGTGTGTTTACTTGCAACGTAATGCACACAAACTCAAAAGAAATGTCATCTTAAATGTATTTTCCATAAAATCTTATAATTTGTAGATGGGTGAAGTGTGTTTCATACATTGATTTATAAGTGAAGATCATAAACATAATATGGTTAGTATTTACTAGTACGGTGATCGTAGTTTGGAGCCATATATGGCTCCAATTTAACGGTTTAAATATCGTGCGTGACTTAGTTTCTATAAGTAGTTATTCGAAGGTTTTTTGTATACTTTTTATTATATTCATTATTAATATTTTATTATATTATTATGATTTCTTATACAACGTGTTACAGAGGCTTGTGGTCAAATTAGAGCAACGTATAGTGCATACAATAAGTACCAAATAACATAAATAAAGCATTTTAATTTTTATCGAATGAGTAACATATGAATATTCGACATCACTAAATGTTAAACAGCTGATATGAATGAACTCTAGGTTTAGGTAATACAAATAATGTATAGTAATTTGATCGATCTTATCATGAGATTTTCTAGTCTACTTGTATTAGAAACATACAAGAAGTCTTATAACAAACACAAGAAACGAGATTTTACTACGTTTGTACTTATTTCTACATTGTATTTTATTAAACATTATTATGTACCTACAATACTTTATTTCTAAGAATAATATTATGGTATCGAATTTAATTTCAGAAGTTATTTCTCACTGACATTATTTACTAAAACTCCGATGTACAAAACTCTACATGATGATAAAATAGGTGCATTCGTTAATTAATTATTGTCATTCAACAACTCTACTAACTTAATCAAGTAGCTTTTTTATTATGATTTCAAGCGACGGACGACCTGGAGGCCAATTCTCGTAATTTTAAATGTTCAAAATATCATTCCGATCTAGTCTCAGCGTCAAGAAAGTTACAAATGGCATTCTCTTAAACCAATAATAATTTTGAACATTTAAAATTACGAGAATTGGCCTCCTGGTATTGACGGGCTCCATGGGCGGCGGTGATCACTCAGCGCCGTGAACCGCTTGCTCCGTTGCCCCATCTTTCATTTAAAAAAAACGTATTTGAACGTATTTTTCAGGATATCCAACTATCAGTATAAAACATTAATAAAGGAGTGTTAATAACCTTATTCAGACCTACAACAAACCTACAAAATAATTCTAAGACAGATATTAAAACTATGACGAAATAGAAGATTAATTATAATAGCTGACAAAAACATTAATCATTGTGTATCCCACGGTAATCTGAAATTACTGTCATTACGCATAAACAAAGGGCAAAATTACACACAGTTTAGTCATCTATCTAGTGATATTATCATTTCTCACCTGTAATAACTGCTATTTTATGCTCTTATTCTTAAGTGGTAGAGCCAAGCTGTGCTGTTTTGTCTACAGCATGAATGGGTCGGCTCGACCGGGTTGTTACCACTGTCTAACAGAAAACCGTCGTGACATAGTTGCTTAATATTACGTTTCGTACTGTGAGTGACATATCTGGATTTCGAAATCCCTTTTCTAATCCTTATCTAATTCACCAACTAATAGACTTTAATGTAACAGTTCCATAATTTACAAATGTATGCTGATAATATACAGCAGATTTACGAATTCAATATTTAAAATCTTAACTTTTAATAATGTACAAGAACCAAATAATTATTTCTTATTTTTTACTTAATTTACGTAAGTTATAAATAATTATTATGAGGTGTGAATTTGACAACTTTCTTTTACCGTTTTACTACTTAGACCGCAAAAAAGTATAACAACGCAGGAAATAATATTCGAAACGTAACATATTTTTAACCGACACAAAAAACAAAGGTATTCCATTCGTCTCTATATTTTTTAATGAGTTAAGTTCACGCATAACTCCGTCAAAAGTGGACCGATTTTGAGAGATAATAAATGCTGTAGATTTGCATTAAGTTACTATTATTATTATAACTTGAATGACGAGACGAGCAGGTCGCTCGCCTGATGGTAAGCGCCACGCCTGCTCATAAACAGAAGCAACACCACACAAGAACCTTGAATTACAAAGTACTGCATGGCTTTAGACTGCGCTCGTCATCCTGAGACATAAGAGGTTAAGTCTCATAATGCCCAGTGCTTCACTGCCTTCAGTCTCCTTCAAAACGAAACACAACAGAGCTTACACACTGTTAGAAATAGACAAAGCGGTGTTACCAACCCAGGCGGCCTTTTGCATACGCGGGACCTACCACCTAGTAAAAAAGAAAGAACTTTATTTAGCCAACACTTGAGACCAGCTGCAGAAAACATAATGAAAAAGTTACACAAGAAAGAATAGAATAGTAGGAACATCCCACCCTAATAGATTTGCATTGGAATATTATCGCGAGTCTATATTTCAGAAACATCCATAGCAAGTGTACATCGACGCTTTAAAATTTAACTGTGTGTGTACGGTCGTTTCGCTGTCAAGTTTATTGTTAGACCAAACTGGTTACAGCTCACCTTGCCAGTTTCAATGTCCGCGAACGGCATTCACTTTCAATGACTTCCGAAGAATCACTAGAGAGATTGAATAACAGATACATTTGTATTGACTGGAATGATTATTTCTATCAACTTTTTGGGTTAACAAAACTATTGTGGTGATCTCTACTACTAGAATGCATATAATTAATTAATATTTAAAGTATGACTGCCTCGGTGGCTCTGTTGTAATGCGTACGCGTTACGATTGAGACTAACGCTGAGGTCTCGGATTCGATCCCCGGGTCCGGTAAAGCGGTATTGCGTTTTTCTATTACGAAATGCTCAGTATCAGCCCGGAGTCTGGAATTTGTGCCCGATATGGCGATAGGCTCGCCCCCTATCACATCGTGGCATGGAAATACGCTCGGCGAAATGTGGGTGTAGTTACACCTCTGCCTACCCCTTCGGGGATTACAGGCGTGAGTGCGTGTATGTATTTAAAGTATTATTACAGTTCTTTTAAGCGATCTTTCTGCCTGGCATAATCCCGGCATAATGCCAGGATCCGCTTTCTTGTACCATATATTTGACGGTATTTAGTATTATATGGGGCGAACGGAAGTCTGACCCCCATAACACGTAACGGGAATCCAGTTTCGTCATTGCCTCGTCCGTTACAACAGAGTGTACCACGTGCACGACAGGTTAGCTTTGGGGCCAAGATGTTAGTCACACTTACTTCATGCGTTTTATGCCATAAACAAGAAAATGCGAGACATAAGACAGTATAAATATTACAGTTCCTTTAGTATATAATTCGAAACTGACTTTAAGACTGGCGCCTTGCCTCCGGATTTTTAAATTACGCAATTCGTTTTTACGATAATAGCATTCCGCGAAACTTACTAAACTACTGATATCTTTAATAATAATGGTGATTAACATGTGTTAAAAGCATGTTGACCCCACTGCGAGTGGCATAAGGGCTGGTGATAAAAGAGTCATTTTTTATAATTCCATTAATTTGATTTTAGAAATGTAATATTTCAAAATGTTAATAACCTTTAATAATAAAGAGTAACTAATTTACACGGTGATAAGCTAAATAGATTCAACTGACATCTTTAAGACTTAAGTCATTTTATTACATGAGTATCAAAAACTTTTGTCTTTTTTCACAAAAAAAATTGTTTATAATATTTACTACTTGGTGCGGGCGCCAAGATTTTTGTAAGATAAACAGTTTGATAAGATGTAGATCTATTGCTCTAATGTTATAATTTTCTCGATGATTTAATTATCTCTTAACTTCGTTACGCACATTACATAAAGTGCCCACGGGTTAATCAGAGCGTAAAGGCCAACACACGAGGCACACACGTCCACAATGTTTGCCTTTTTCATTAACACACACGAGTAACAAATAGAAATCCTTGGTCAATCGTTTCAAACTTTCTTCAAACATTGTTTATGACTTTTACGTGGTCATATTTGTGTCCTCGCGTACTTAATTCTTTTGCCAAAGATAACAAAATAAGTTTATTGGTTAAATTAATATCTAAAAATGTGAAATCCCAGTAAATTTAATCAAAAAGCAATAAGCAGTAGTGAGGTCGTATAATAAGTAAATAGATTTTTTTGGCGCGCAATACAAATTCTTCTATGCAGAAATTATATTTCCTTACTGGTTAAATACATTATACATACATACATATTGCATAGGCCGATAAACGAGTAAGTGGGTCACAATACCAAAAGAATTATGGGCGCGTTGCCGACCTTATAAGAAACGGATAATTAACGGATTGGGAAGGGGATGGGGATTTGGGCCTCCGGATATCCCACTCACCATACGAAACGCAGCAGCAAGCTGCTACTTTACGTCGGCCTTCTATGAGACAACGACCCGTTCAATCCGGCCCATTCATGCTGTAGACAAAACTGTTTACAACGTGGCTCCCATAATTATTATTTCTTATAGCATATTTCCCCTTCAATATACTAGATAATATTTTTATAACATTACGGTGCTATGGCGTAATGTAGAAGTGCCGTATCCATTACACTGTTTAATCCACTTTACACTTTCTACTTAAATATATAATTATGAATATTAACGTTTATAAACTACGAAGTAATTCATTCTGAATATATTTAAATGTATTTGGTAAATGTATTTTATGAATATATATTTTTTGAGGCTAAACAAATTGCGTAGGTACCATCATTATTTCAGTATCCGGGTATATAATCTTTAAAGAGAAATTAGAATGTACCTTTTCTTAAAAAAATACATATTAATTTTATATCATAGTCTCACTGAGCTCAGAGATGTGAAATAACTTGAATTGTCCATTCGTAGATAATTTCTTAGAGACGTCAATCATGTCCTCAGCAACGGAGCAGAAAGCTTTAACTGCTTCTGAGTGTGGAAATAATCGAATTATAAGAAATGCCTCTTCTTCCACCTGCTCTTATCCCACTCGCAGTGGGGTCAACATGTTTTAACACATGTTACAAAAAGATTTGGCCTGTAGTCCTATTCAACAATACTTTTAATTGAAATCTCTGTGTAAGAGTAAGTCATCATTTTACGCAGCTCTACAAGAATAAATAAATAATACCCAACAGCCACATATATAGCCCGGATCCCACAGTAAGATCTTGTGCCGTGTGTATCAGGTACTACGAGAGACGTTCACCCAACACCCAGACCCGAAACAAATATTTATGGATCAGACAATATTTGTCTCAGTGCGGGGATCGAACCCGTGGCTTCACGATTAACAGTCGGCTACTCACCCACTGCGCCACAGAGTCTCTAGAATGTTTTTTCTTGCAGAGCATAAACGAGACCTTAAAACTAATGTGTAAGTACCAGTAGCAAGCTTGTTAAATCCTAACACTCGAAATTACATGTCCGGATTATAAAAAATGATTTTAATTTCTCTATATTGCGTAACAAATCATGTGATAAAAAGGTAATTTTCAACCATGTAAGCATGTAAGTGTTAATTAAGCCACGCTGCTTGGCTATTACACGCTGTGAAAGTCATTGCTGGCTGGCTATTAATTTATAAATATACGAGGAACGTTCCGAATCAAAAGTTATGTTGAGATACAGACTCTATAAACGATGGTTACTGTTCAGATTTGTACTTTCGCTTTACATTCCTAAGGTAATTCCGTTTGCAGTATTTTGTGTAGTGGCTGCAATTATTTTAGCAAATAATATAATACAACATCCGTTTTTGAATTGAAAACTTCTTTAGGCGCGTTGAATACTTTTTTGGTGAACAAAAATCAAGGAACTCGCGTTATCGTCACCGAACGCTTTCCATGAAGCTATATTTATACTGTGTATATATGTGTACTTTTTGGGTGACAAAAAGCGTAAAACTCGCGTCATCGTCACCGCACGCTTATGCTATATGTAAACTGTGTATATATGTACATAGATATACCTCCGTGCGTTATTAGTATACATTATATATAATCAGTTAAATTGGTCATTAACATTTCTTTACAAACCAAAAATAATAATCTAATAGCTCGACGATACAATCCACAAGTTACTTAGTTTTCACTTCTATCGGCAGTCCCCAAAGACTGCCCCGCATGTTTTTTTTAACAGACCGAGGTAGTAGAGTAGGATACTAGGTGGTAGGGTCCGTATATGCGAGAGGCCGTCTTACATATCAATAAGAAAATTGAGCTTGGTCGGCACGTAGGCTGTATGAAATTACTTTAACATTTAAAATAAAAAAATATTGGGTTGTGCTAAATAATTTAAAAGCTGTATGTCCTTGTTACCTTGCTTCGTTTGCAATGCGGGCATAGTGGACAGCCTAAAATATTCTGTTGAGTGTCAGTAATACAAGGTGCATAAAACGCACATACCTACATAGTTGCAAAATGACAGCGCTTGTAACCTAGATATAGTCGTATGATCAACTTTAAAAGTAACCAAAAATATGTCAATGCAATAGTTAAGAATGCAATATACGCCACGGAATTTCTAAGATAAAATCTAAGTAATTCATTTACATATAGTTCAAAAATATTGTTTATTTTTAACAGAAACATATTTATTATATACATACATACGCATTCACGTCTGTAAATCACCGAAGGCGTAGGCAGATGTATAACCAGTATACCCACAATTCGCCAAGCGTATCTCCGTCCCATGATGTGATAGAGGACGAGCCTTATCGCCATGCCGGGTACAATTCCAGACTCCGGGCTGATACTGATTATTTCGTAATAGACAAACCCAACATCACTTTCGTAAAACGTACGCATTACAACTGCGCCACCGGAGCAGTCAGAAACACAGAAATGCCTAATATTTTAATGATGTAATACGAGTAATTTACCTATTCGTCATCTATTGAACAATTTCTATGGCGTCATAAAATACATAAAGTACAATACGTAACTAATAGATATTATTCTACAGACTATGTTTATATTGTAAGATAAGACAAAGCGTAAATTAATATAGCGTGTCTGCTAAACTTTATGGAAGTAAGCTAGGAATATAGGTATTTTGCTGGGTCATAACTACTGGGCATATTTACGTAAAGTGTTGAACCGTAATGCAAATATTTTACTTAATGTTCTAAAAACTATACATACTAGATTTTGTTTTACTATTTCGTAGGTGTCAATTAGCACCTATACTATTATTAACATAAACAAATCCATTGTAACTAATTCTCTAAAGACAAAAACACGCTGTTAAAAAAAGAACTAACGTTGAAATGCATCAAAAAGGTATAATTGTTGAACATGCAAAAGAAGCTTATGCGGAAAACCCAAGACTTTTTGTGTTGTGTATGTATGTTATAAATATTTTATACAATTTAGCAGTCACGAGGCTACACTCAATTTAAATTTGCATTTGTTTGCTTTTTTTGATCTTTTCAATAGTGTCTGAACATCTTTGCCAGTCATCAATTACTAAAATCTTTTAGACCTTTTGTACTTATTCAGTTTCCCTCTTCTTCAACTTCATTTGACGGCTCTATCTATAAACTGTGTACTACAGAAGCAGGACTTTGAGAGGACTGGCGATGTTTTGAGGGGCATGATCAAGACAGGAAGACCGCGATGCGTGATACGAGTCAGGTTGCGTGACAAGTCCGCTTTGTATGAAATTGTATCTAAAGGCTCATGCGTTGCCCTCTCCTATCGCCGTCGCATACCTCAGAGTGCACCTCAGTTGTCTTGGTCGCGCACCTCAAAACAGAACTTTTGTCGTGCCACCAACCCAGAAGGCCTACGGACCATGACCTCTCTTCCAATAATGTAACAACTAAAAGGATATACTCCGTTATTTATCCATTTTTTTTATAGCAGATGGCATACGATCAAGTGGGTCCCCTGATGGTTAATGATCCCCACCGTCTATGAACATCCTCAATACCTGAAGAATCATGGACACGTTGCCCAATTTAAAGGAAAGGGATGATTAAGGGATTGGGAAGAAGCGAATAAAACGCACCAGCAAGCTGCTACTTCACGTTTGTTTTCTGTGAGACAATAGTAACAACCCGCTCGGCCGGGCCCATTCGTACTGTAGACAAATCTGCCTACAGCGAGCCTACTAATCTACCTAATATAAAACAAATATAGAAACAAGTAGATTAATATGCATACATTTAAATTGTTTAATTTGACAATAGTTGTTGACCTCAAATTACAATACCTCCGAACAACGAACCAACCAGATTCCGAACTCCATTTTTCTTTTACAACTTATCCACAAATTTATGTAATTACATATTGTATTTATGAATGGACATCAAGTAACGTATTCACGGACATCTTTATTATCGTCTGGTAAGTAATGGTATTAAAAATGACATTTATTTTTCTGGGTATACGTGTACTTTAATATTATGATACTACAGTATAAATTAATCTTAAAGAGGGCCTATAAACATGCCGTACCTACTTGTTTACTTATTACTTCCCGATGGTAACTCATCTTTAGTAGTTTAGTAGTCAATGTCCGGCACTGCAAATCTTGTTCCTCCAGCTGCCTTGCCTCCCGGTAGGGTCAGCGCAACGTGCTTTTGAACACATGTTACAGAAAGATTTGGCTTGTAGATAGTTTTTTTGACCGGCCGTCTGACTGACGTTAACCCCTTTGGGGAAAAAAACCCAGGTGGGGGTTTAAATGTGACGTAAAACACGACACTCTCTTGGTCTCTCGACCAATCACGTGACGTTTTCCGATATACATCTGAGAAGACGAGATGAAACGATTAGTTTTTGAATTTTTGCATTCTAAATAGGGCTGACCCGAAACAAATGTGTGTAGACATATACATTTTATTACACAAACATTTTATTTGTCTTGGTGCAGGAATCCAACACGCGGCCTCTCGCAACCGGCTACTCGCTCACTGCGCTACGGAGGCTTAACATATTTACAGTGCTGGCTCAAGGCTACTTTTAGGTTGGAGCGAGATATAAATATGGCTGCCCATGAGCCAAGCTCATAATATTTAGTGTGGTTTAGTATAGGTGAACCTGAACTCTCTCAACTATCTATTACATGTGGAGATGCCTCACCCCGGCACAGTGCCTGGAGCGACTACTCCGTTCGCTATCTGATAAAGCTAACCTTGCATATTTGGCTTTTGAGTTTCTGTAGCCCAATACAATAAACAGTAGTCTTGTCTATTGCAATTTGCCACTTTTCCCAGATGTTTCCCTCATTATTATATAGTGTACAGTAAAGATTTCAACGACTTTGCTTGCTGGTAAATCTTGTAGAGTTTTTTTTTTGTTTTTTATTAGCTTAAATGACAAGACGAGCAAGTCGCTCGCCTGATGGTAAGCGCCACGCCTGCTCATAAACAGAATCAACGCCACACAGAACTTTAAATAACAAAGCACTGCATGACACTGGACTGCGCTCGTCACCCCGAGTCATAAGGTGTTAAGTCTCATAATGCGCAGTAATTACACTGGCTTCAATGTCCTTCACACCGGAACACAACAGTGCTTACACACTGTTGCTTGGCGGCAGAAATAGACAAAGCGGTGGTACCAACCCAGCCGGCCTCTCGCGTACGAGGGACCTACCACCTTGAGAGTGCCCTAATTCTTATCAAGATGTGGTCCACGAAGAGTCGTCTACCTCGTCAACCCCTTAGTCTTCTTGATAGCGATCAAATAAATTCGCGCGGTGAATCGTTTCCACTTATTAGGCTCTCCAAGTTATTAGTGATGCGAAATAAACATTCCAAGAATGTGATTAAAAACCTGCAAAAATAGTAGTCCATTGGTTGATTTTAAAACATGGCTTGAGCAGGTTTTCCGTCGCTTATTACGTATCAAAATATTTAAATTATTTCAATATAGTAAAATGCAAATCGCAGCAAGAATGCAAAGTGTTGTAACATCTTTATACTGATATTGTTAACGACTATGTTTTACACTAGAATTATGTCGTTCCTCTATGTTATTAGATACGCCATGACATCAAAGTAAGTATGTACATAAACAATATTAGTAATTGAATGTTGTGCTTAAATTAAAGACTTCTGAACTTTAATGCAAAATTTAAATAGGCATATTATTTCTTAGATTGAGATGCGTGTATTTAATTTGAATTTATAAATAGCACATTTTTAGATTACCTAGACGGAAACAGGTGATTCATAGCAGGGGAATGGTGTATAAATGGCACAATTTAAATATTATTTAAAGTGACCAAACTGCACGGCGCGGCGAGCCAAATGACGCGAAAGCTTTCGTATCACTGTATTTAATCACATGTTATAAATTAAATCAACTAAAGTAATTAATAATGGAAACATATACCTACATACAATTATATAACTAAATTACACGTTATCAAGACTATTGACAGCCTCCGTGGCGCAGCGGGCGAGTAGCCGGCTGCGAAGCGAGAGGCCGTGGGTTCGATTTCCGCACCGAGACAAATGTTTGTGTGATCCACAAATATTTGTTTCGGGGTTGGGTGTTGTGGGACTGCAAGTCCCTCGTAGTTCCTGATACCCACGATACAGGTTAACCTAGTGTGGGGTCGGGACTATGTGTGTGACTGTTGAGTGTATTAATTATTATTATTATTTTATTACCTGATTTAATAAAACAAAAATTAAATAACATTTTTACTTACAAATAAATTAAATGTTCGTATTCAGACCATAATTACTTGCATGTATCTCGTGTCCGTAGTCATTCGGATACATTTGCATATCGCGATCGATTAGAATGTTTCTATTGAACGTTCATTGCGTGTTTATTCAATTAAGATAATAGACTGTGGAATTGGCAGCGTAATATTTATAAATAAGCTTCATAGCGCAGCGGTTGTAGTAGCAATTTATTAATTTATTTTTAAACAGCATCAGACGCAATCCTGTAATTGCGTCAACTTATAGTGAGTGAAAGATAGCAGAAGAATTATGGTGCATTGCCGACCTTAAAGGGAAGGAATGAGAATTGGAAAGGAGAGTAAGGCCTCCGGAAATCTCATTCACCGTATGACACGCAATACCATGCTTCGCGTCGATCTTCTGTGGCACAATGGTAATAACCCGGTCGAGCCGGTATATTTATGCTGTAGACAAAAATGTCTATAGCGTGGCTCTACCATTTATGTTATAGTAGCTAGAAAGGCTGCGGATTCGCGTCGCGTAGCGGTATTACAAATCTAATAAATCATTAATGAATAGTTTTCTTACATACATATATACACACTCAAACCTGTACTCCCCGAAGGGGTAGGCATAGCTGTAACTAGTACACCCACATTTCCCCGAGCTTATTTCCGTCCCATGATGTGATAGGGAGCGTGCCTTACACCATACCAGACACAATTCCAGACTCCGGGCTGATACTAAGCATTTCATGATAGAAAAACCCAATATCACTACCCGCCCTGGGGATCGAACCCGAGATCTCAGCACAGCAGTTCTACCGCGTACGCATTACAACTGCACTACCGAAGCGTTGAATAGTTTTCGTCTTCGAAATAAAACCTGGGATCTGTTGTATTTACTAACAATTGAATCTACTAGATTTAGAACATATAACGATCTACTTAAAAGATAAATAACATTGTTATGACCTCTAGAACATTGAGACCCTGAGATTTTAAGTATCGCTAATCGTCTTATAATATGGATGGACGTCAATCAATTGTAGCATCATTACGTACATATCTAGCAGGTATAGAATAATAGACATCTACTAAAAGTTATTACAATGTCTTACAGAGAATTGGTTCATTGATGCATGTTGAAAATATAGTTAATTTTATCGACTTTATAAGTGTAGAATATATTTTTAAGGTCAATGTTATGTAGAGGAGTATAGGTCAAATAAATTGCATCATTTCTTCAGCTGAAATACTTTTTTTCTTTATTTTAGTCTAGGACTGCAAACGGTCAAGTGTGTCACCTGATGGTAAGTGATGATCTCCTGATCTCCGTTGCCTATGAATACACACAAAACTAGAAGAAAGAAGAATCATTTCCGACCTTATAAGAAACGGATAAATATAAGATTGGGAAGGGGCGGAGAATTTGGGCCTCCGAAGATCTCATAAACCGTACGAAACGCAACAATAAGCCGCTACTTTACATCGGTTTTCCGGTTGAGCCAGCCCATTCGCAATTCGCAAGCTGTAGACAAAACTATCTACAGGGTGGCTCTACAACTTTAAATATAAAAAAATTTGTTAATTTTGATGGTAAGTATTGCATTTCGTTATTGTTAGTGAAATACTTTACTAATAAAATTAGAAGGTATCAAACATGGCTCAACGATTGCAACAACCAGCCCACAGTAACTTCTTTCCGAGGACTCTAATAAATATTTAACCAATCGTTCTTCATTTGGGAGTTGCAAACATGTCAGTCTAGTTCAAGAATACTACAATTTCACATTCTGAGTTATTACCCGATTTTACAATAATAAATATCACCTTTTGTATGAATTTTCTTAATGATGATATAAAAATATTCATGTTTATATCTGTTATTTTATATAGTAAGACGGGCAGAACTATCAATATTTATATTAATGAAATCCCCTATAACTAATAGACCTATGAGTATCGCTCTCATAGCACAAAAATATATTTAGATACCGCGACCAATTTCCTCTTTTGTTTAGCACAGTTAACTGAAAATAAAAAATATATTGAATCACGGCCACAGGTCGTGTAAATTATATTATATCCTTTGCCTATTTTAAAAAAATAAAAGAGCCTCTTCTTGGCATACATACGTGATGATAAGCGTTTGCGCTTTTAATTTGTCAATGAAATCTTGTTTTGTAGCAGATATTTCGTAAATCCATCATACTAATATTATAAATTTGAATGTAAGTTTGTTTGTTACGCTTTCAAGCTAAAACTACTTAACCGATCATCATGAAACTTTGTACACATATTCTTGGAGGTATAAGAAGTAATACCTATAGGATACTTTTAAAAAAAATATATCTATTTGTTTGTTACGCTTTCACGCCTAAATCATTGCACCGATTTTGATGATTTTTATGTAGAGATAGATGGGACCCTGGAGACGGTTATAGGCTACGTTTTATTTCGGAAAAGTCTAATCATACGGGCGGAGCCGCGGGCAACAGATATTCTATAAATCTTCAGTGAATCTGTGTCATTAACAGAACTGTCTGTTGCGTTAACATTTCGTTCTACGGTCTACATGCAAATCACTTACATAATTTAGTTATGCACAGATTATAAAACTAAACTAGCTAGCGTGACACTTTTTGTATTATAAAGCTGATACGGTATGTTAACAGCTTTCTTTGATTTTATTTAAGAATATTCTTCGTCATCTTATAGCATAAATATGGATAGGTAATTTTTTTCTCAAGCGATAATATGTATTTACATAGGTAATATCTGTACGCGTAGTGGTCGAAAATCGACAAATTTTAACCGACTACAAAAAATAAGGAGGTTCTCAATTCGGCGAGTTTATTTTGCGAGATATTGTCGATGTGAGCGTAAACAATGAATCATTTATTTTATATATATTTGTTACATAGTATAAAACAAAGTCGCTCCCGCTGTTTGTATGCTTAGATCTTTTAAACTACGCAACGGATTTTAATGCAGTTTTCAGCAATAGATAGAGTGATTCAAGAAGAAGGTTTATAAGTAGTATAAATGCATATTATAATAGAGAAAAGCCGAGAAATTTAACTATTTGTAATGTGATGTCGTAACAAACATATTTTTGTGCGCTGACATTGTAAGGGCTGGCTAAACCTTACGAGATAGATCAAATTAATGTCAATCTACGCAAAGATTATTGATTTTCTAGTCTCAAAGTGGTAGGTCCCTCGTATCGAGAGGCCGTCTGGGTTGGTACCGCTGCTTTGTCTATTTCTGCCGCCAAACAACAGTGTGTAAGAACTGTTGTGTTCCGGTTTAAAGAACATTGAAACCAGTGAAATTACTGGGCATTTTATGAGACTTAACAACTTATGTCTAGGGGTGACGAGCGCAGTCCAATGCTATGCAGTGCTTTGTAATTCAAAGTCCTGTGTGATGTTGCTTCTGTTCATGGGCAGGCCTGGCGCTTACCATCAATCGTATTTCGTCACTGAAGATAATAAAATAAAATAGAGAGGTTAATTTTCGGGCCAATGATATTCTGTGCAGTCAATAATCCAAAACAAGAAACGTAAGTAGGCGCCATAGCCCACATTACTGATTCATTATAGAGCGATGGTCTAGAATACTTGCAATACTTTTACAAAAACCAAATATCAACGATTTCAAAACGAAATGTTACTCAACACTTGTCTATTGGAGACACTTACATAATTGATACACGTGAATGAAATCTTAATGCTAGGGCCACATTATTGGCCTTCGCAGAAAAATTGCGATAAATTTATTTTATGGTAGCTGAAACTCGCAAACGAGCAAGTTGGCCACCGAATGGTAGTGATATTTATTGCTCATGAATACCCCCACCATCAGCAGATGTGTTGTTGAGATTAAAGAAAAAGAATTGTAATTAGGAAGGGGATGGGCATTTGGACCTCAGGGAATACCACTGACCGCACGTAAAGCAACGGCAAGCTGTCGTTTTACGTCGGTTTTTTGTGAGACACTTATGCAACATACTTGATGCTGTAGACAAAACTGTACACAGCGTGGCTCTACACCACTTCAAGATCCGTTTGTAGCTAGAACATTTGCCATTTGGCACTAATCTTTTTTTTATTAGCTTGAATGACGAAACAGGCTCCTCATCGCCTAATAGAAATAAAGCAACACAGAACTTTGAATTACAAAGCAGTGTATGGTGTACTGCGCTCGGCACCCCCACATACCTCATATCATACAACCAACTTTTTTTTAAGATTGCAGAAACACAAATACCGACAACATCGGCGGCAGTATATGTTTTCTATGGAAGAACCAAGCACAAGGGTAAACTGATTCTAAGTAATCACCACCACCCGCATGTGACCGGATCATTTGTCAGTTTACGGAAGGCCGATAGCGAACTTTTGTTGCGACAACTCGACATGAACGTTCGCCCGACCATATAGCTGTAGCATTAGGAAAAGCTAGTTTATGAATTTTAACGAGAATCAAGCCAGCGTCTGCTCATATTGGACATTCCGCATTAACTCGATAGATGACATTGCGCTATATTTTCTCACCAAATAAATGTTAGTCGTGCTAATGACTTCGTGTAAAATTAGCAGTTTTCTTTTAAGTTTAATGAAACATTAAATTATCGTAATTGGTTATTGTGTACTCAAAGTTTATCTGAAGCAAAGATCATGGAACTAGTGATGGAAATAGCTCTACTGTGGTCATACCGTGGTATAGTAAAATTGTATGATATGTCCAAGAAACCTTAATTTTTGTGTGACAATTTCAAGAGGTTTAAAAAACCATAAACTATTTATGTCCTACAATACCTATAATAATACTAGCCCTGTATTATACGCATTCCACTGCTAGGCACGGGTCTCCTCTCGTTCCTCCTAGCACTCTGAAAATTCTACTACTACTAGACTAATGTTAAATTGGAAGATGAAGCAAAGCGTAAATTAATATAGCGTGTCTGCTAAACTTGTCTGCTAAGCTAGTAATATAGGTGTTTTGCTAGGTCATAACTACTGGGCATATTTACACAGGTATAGGTAAATACACAAGTCTCTACACCGTGGCTCTACCACTCTAAGCTATTTCTTACAGGACACCAAGTTCTTCTTTAGATGGGTCAAGGTCTTTCCGAACAACAAGTTACGAGTCCATTGTGAGCAAACATGTGTGATCTTCATGACATCTTACAACAACACCATGTACACAATATGATTGACGGATTGAAATTTCCTTTAAAAAAAAGTAAAGTCATTGTACGTGATTTTGACTGATGGTATTATGATTTACGCCCGTGGCTGTACACGAAATGTTTTAAGAAATAATCGCGTGTTACAGAGCTGACATTACGAAAAGTTGCAGCTCCAAAAATATATTTGGATGAGAGCCAAACGCTTAAGTAAACTCTAAGTGTTCTTACAAATATGGTGATATGCATTCTTACATACATACATACGCACTCACATACATACGATGCTCACGTCTGTAATCCCCGAAGAGGTGTAATCAGTACACCCACATTTCGCCGAGCGTATCTCCGTCCCATGATGTGATAGCGGGCGAGCCTAACGCCATACATTGCAAAAATTCTAGACTCCGGGCTGAGCATTTCGTAATAGAAAATACCAATATCACTTTTACCCGACCCGGGGATCGAACCCGACACCTCAGCATCAGCCTCATTCGTAACGCGGACGCATTACAACTGCGCCACCGAGGCATCATGCATATGCATTCTTATAATGTAAATATGATTTATTACACATTAAATTGTGCGTAACTCTAGATGTTTTGGGATCTGCACATATTATATCGGCCAAATTATCGGTGTTGTGGGACCGCAAGTCCCTTGTAATTCCTGATACCCACGATACAGGTTAACCTGGTGTCAGGGCTATGTGTGTGACTGTTGGGTGTATTTGTTTATTTATAATTTCTGCGATCTCAGATACTTTGGTTTTTAAGTTCGGCATTAAAAAAATATCAAACTTTTAGATTAAGTAAGAATTAAAGGCCATTTTAAAGTCAAGTAGCATTAGCTATTGAGCACGCACTACTACTACTTAAACATTATAGGCACAAATATTTTAAAAACCGTTACCAATGACATTTCCTACGGAAAGGTCTACTTTTTAAGCGCAAACTATGGTGCAACTTGAAATGTAGATTGCGACACGCCAGTAGTAACATGCCTGCATACAAGTCTATCAATATTTGAAATTCTTAGTTCTAACGTATAGAATACCTTGACAATGAGACGTGGAATGCCATTCTCATAGTCAGATAAATTCCAAATTGTTGTTTCATACCTTGTTAGTTACTATTTATTTATATAAAGTGTATTTACGACCGATTTGATTAAAGGGTCTCAATTCTAATCTCTACATCGATAATGAAAGCAACCAATCAAACTTAGTAATTTGAACGCGTGACCTTCACACTGTATTCTTATTCACTCATTTGAAACGATCCAGAGACTCAAATGAAGATGGTTTATTTTTATGAGCCTGAATGACGAAACGAGCTACTTGGTCACTTGATGGTAAGCGCCACGCCTGCCCATAAACAGAGGCAACACCACACGTAACTTTGAATTACAGTACTGCATGGTATTGGATTGCGCTCGTCAGATGTTAAGTCTCATAATAGTTACCAAGGAATTTCACTGGCTTCTATGTTCTTCAAACCGGAACCCAACAGTGCTTACACACTGCTGCTTGGCGGTAGAAATGGATAAAGCGGTGGTACCAACCCAGACGGCTTCTCGTATACAATGGACCTACCACCTAGTAAAGTTAAAATATATTATTAATCTTTAAATTATAAACAAATTTCCATTTTCAATCCAAAGAAGGTATATTATGACACAATATGGCAATTATAGAATTATAAACTGTTATTTAAAAAATAATATCCATTTTTATTAATCACAATTTGAAATCATTTTTATTGCATAGACAAAATATTTATAATTACTGGAAGCTAATCTCTAACTATGAAATTAAAATTGACATTTTAATTCAATCTCAGGTCATAAAACACTAAAATTAATTAGTGACAATTAATTACTTTGAAATTAACAGCAATTTATTTAGTTTTTTTTCCCTGAGACGGCAAAGTGACTACACTGAACCATGGATTGATGGCTCTTTATATATATTATATATACTAACTGTAATCCCCGAAGAGGTAGGCAGAGGTGTAACCAGTACACCCACATTTCGCCGAGCGTATCTCCGTCCAATGATGTGATAGGGGGCGAGCCCATCGCCATACCGGGCACAATTCCAGACTACGGGCAGATACTGAACAATTCGTAAAAGAAATCCCCAATATTACTTTTACCCGACCCGGGATCGAACCCGAGACCTCAGTGTCAGCCTTAGTCGTAACGCGTACGTTACAACTGCGTCACCGAGGCAGTCACTAAGCTATGTGGAACAATGTATTCGACAGACAATATGTTACGCGATCGCGATCATCAAATGGGAACACAGACTTCGTAAAATTGATCTACAAATCCAAACACATTGCATTTTTTACCTTATAAACGTAAATATAAGGTTTAAAATGATGTTTAAAACAAAGATTGCGTGAAAAACGCATTGCGATTTCACGGATCACATATCGATGTAATTTTTATATTTGCTAGTGCAGTGCCTTATGAAGCGGAAGCCATTCGTTGTGCACGATTTAAATGAAAACAGCACCAGTGAAGGTTTCGGTATCCTTCCGAAAGTCATTAATTTTTTGAGTAAAACAAAAATTATTTGTTATATTTTATTTTTAATATCTTGTATGATTTACATGGAAGGTATCATGAAACATATAAGCACTTGCACGACTTTATCTATGTATCAGAATCTCAATAGTCACTAATAAATAAAGGTAACAAACAAGCCACGGAAATTATGTTGGTTTAGACATAATGTAAAATATAAACCGTGTCAAAACACTAGTGAATGTTTAGGAAGTAAAATTATAAACCTTGTTGCAGATAAGATACAATCAGTTGCACAAATCACTTCGCCTAATGAAGTTTTAATTATAACAAACTCGGGATTGTTATTTTCCTTCAATAATTTTATAAATGTTCTCAGGAAACAGCTTGCAATAATAATATACAGTAGAGACGAAACTTCTCGTTGCGGGTTGTGGGGATCAGACGGCTAGTCGCCTCATATAATACCAAATCTACCGTCAAATCATATGTGAAGCGTGAGGTCGTAGTTCGATTCTCGAATCTTCACAAATATTTGTCTCGGGTCTGGGTATAGTGGGACCGCAAGTCCCTCGTAGTTCCTGATACTCACGATACAGGTTTACCTAGTGTAAGGACTATGTGTGTGACTCTTGGGTGTGTTTATTTATTTATATCATGATCCTTACCATCAAGTAAGGTGGACCCTGGCATTAACGATAGACAGAAAGAAAATATACTAAGTGACTAGTAAAGCTGATTAAGACAAAACACATACAAAACAAAAGATGATCCATATCTAATATTAACTGGGTATATTCACTAGGTAGGTCTAGGTAGTCCTCGTCTTCGTCTTTCGTATACGAAAGGTCGTCTGGGTTGGAACGCAGCAGTGTGTTACCACTGTTGTGATTTAGTCGGAAGGACATTGAAGCACTAAAATCTAGAAATTACCAAGCATTTGTTTACAACAATACTCGGAAGTAGTGAATTAATTTTTACTCAAGTAAAAGCAGCAATGGCAGCGTGGTACGGACTGTCGAGATGGAAGATGCAGTTTCGAAACCAGCACCAAGAGCATGCATCTCTGACTTTTCTAAGTTACATGTGTATCCATAGTTAATTATCGCTTGCTTTAACTTGAAAACCACCGTGAGGAAGCCTGCATACCTGATAAGTTAATAATTCCATAAGGAAAACTCCAACTCCATAAGAATTTCTAAGATGTGTAAAGTCTGCCAACTTGCATTAGGCCAGCGTGACGGACTAAGGCCTAACCACTCTCATTCAGTAGAGGAGGCTGTGCCAAGCAGTGGGACGTGTATAATACAGGGCTGGTATTATTATTACTCAAGCGACAGGGACCACTTAGCTCAACTAGGAAGAGATCGT
The DNA here is from genome assembly GCA_905332985.1 of Mimas tiliae. Taxonomy (NCBI): domain Eukaryota; kingdom Metazoa; phylum Arthropoda; class Insecta; order Lepidoptera; family Sphingidae; genus Mimas; species Mimas tiliae. The sequence goes on from HG995249.1 coordinate 5,471,742, forward strand.
ACTGTGTAGTTACACAACTGGTCCTAACTGGAGCAATAATAGACAATAAATGATTGTGTATGGATATTCGAAGTACAGTTGCGGATTTCTCACGATTGTACTACTATTCAAGTATTTCCTATTTTAGTGCAGAAATATTTTCTGACATCACGTATGCCAGAGAGGTATAAAACAATTCCTATGAATCATAAAACCTAACCGTTAAAAAACCCCGACGTCGATTAGAAATACATTTGTATATTGAAATAAAACTAATTTATATGGATTTTGTAGGTCGTCCAATAGGACGTGAATGAGCCACTGACTCAGACTGAGATGTAGTAACCTCAGTCTCCCCTGTGACCACAAAGGCTGAAAAGCTTTCGGAACGTCGTCGCGTCGGGACTAAAATTTAAAAAAAAAGTCGCGATAAAATCCGTATACTGGCCCACTGCGCCTCGGAGGCTGTCAAACTGCATTACATATTTTATCAGACTAGAATAGCTTCATACGAAAACCCATTAAAGTCGATCGTAAACGTAAATATGCACATGCATTTATCCATATCGAATTGCAATGAATTTACAACTCAATCAGCACGAGCACATCATAAAATCAAATTGGACGATTAGAGTAGTTTACACGATTTATATTATTTATATTTAGTAATTTTTTTGTTATACCATAGGCCAGCAAACAACCAAGTGGGTCACCTGATAGTAAGTGATCTCCAGCGGCCATGACCATCCAACATATGTGAAGAATTATGAACGCGTTGTCGACCTTAATGTAAAGGTATGAATAAGGGATTAGGAAGGGGAAGGGATTTGGGCATCTGAATAACTTACTCATCATACGAAACGTACCAGCAAGTTTCTACTTTACGTCGGTTTTCTGTGAGACAATGGTAATAACCCGGTCGAGCCGTCCTATTCCTGTTGTAGACAAAACTGTCTGTCTACAGTATCTATCACAGCATACAACATCATCAATCAATGGGTCCGTTCCACGGGACTATTATCAGTGTCTCAGAAAACAAACGTAAAATAGCAGCTTGTTGCTGATCGTATGGTGGTTGGAGGCCAAAATCCCTCCTCCCTATTCCGTCGGCTATGAGTCCATGATTCTTCTAGTACTGTAGGCGTTCATGGGTGGTGGAGAGAACTTACCAGCAGGTGACCCAGTAGCTCATTTTCTAGCCTATGCTATAAATAAATTATTATACTCGTGACTAAAAGATAAACAATAACATAAACCGATCTACTGCAAAAATACGGATTGTTTGTATGAATGTACGAGACAAGCTCCGTTACACGACGGATCTAATAATATCGATTTAATTGTCAAAAACTATATCGTTTTCATAAATCCTTTCAACGCTTTTTTCCGCGGGGAAAATCCCTTTTACGGATACCTTCTCAACCTGAGAGATGGTTATGTCGGACTCACCAGCCTTCCGACCCAGTTGTCTTTATCCCGAACGACAACTAAATCGGGTTCCTATAGAAAATACCTACACTGCTATACCGACTAAAACCCCCCACTTTCTTTGGCACAATTAAGACGGTCCCGGAGAATCCTGAGTGTAAGTATTAATTGCTGCCGAAACCGCCTCTGCCCCTTCAACGCTTGGTTAAATAAGTATTTACTTACATAAATGTTAAGTATATTAATGAAATCAACTAGATTCGCTTTTATGCAATAAAGTAAATATTTAATTGCCTATGTATAATATAACGTTCTAAGGTATGCAATACGTACTCGTACTTGCCTAATGGTTTATTTTAGGCCATATCTGTTAAATATATGCCTATAAATATTTAAATATAGTCGGAAAATCGACCGTAATCAATCGAAATGTCAATTTAATTCGCAATTAATACAACCCATCCCATTAATTTAGTAATTTTTATGTAAACAGCGAATTAATTCATCTTGATTCATGAATTTGTCGCAGCCTTGAAGAATATCCGAAAAGCAAGCCTCGGCCTAAAAATAGTGGTGTGCGGAAAAAATTACATATTTTTTTAATAATTTGACCAACATCAATTAATATACTTACTACTTACGCCATTTGGGTTTTAAATCGTAACTTTCTTACGGAATCATGCAAACTTTTATTCGTCTGAATATTTTGGAACCTTTTTTTCGTAACTCATTTACAAGGATCGGAAGTGAGGTTGAAATTATCAATGAATAAAAAAAGTATCGTAAATTTATTTTTTAATTGTTTTGTCGTCGATAAGCTCTGAGTTTATAACATATTAATGTTGGTAAGTCTAGTCTAATATAAATGAAGGTAAGCCATGAGAAACAGCTAGTTTTTTAACTAACAAAAAGCAAATACCTTTTCGGAAGATGATGAGTCTAAGAGGCTTGCTCTATAAATTACTCCATATTATATAATAGATATGAAGAAAGAATAGATACATACATTTACTAAAGTGGTCTGGTCAGCTTACTCTTTATACGTCCACGACAGGTATAAAAAAGTCTATGTATAGTATATGCTATAAAGGCCGGCAAACGAGCAAGTGGGTCACTTGATGGTAAGTGATCTCCACCGCCCATGTACGCCCACAATACTAAAAGAATTATGGATGCGTTGCCGACCTTAAAGGAAAGGGATAATTAAGGGATTGGGAAGGGGAGGGGAGGTTTGGGTCTCCAGATATCTCACTCACGGTATGAAACGCAGCAGCAAGCTGCTACTTGACGCCGGTTTTCTGTGAGACAGTGGTAACGACCCGGACGAGCCGGCCCGTTGGTGCTGTAGAAACAAGTGTCTACAGCGTGGCTCTACCACTCAACGCAATCTATATCGAATGGTTAGTGGTCAACCTAGTATTAAAGTTTTTAAGCCGTCCGAAGGCCTTAACGAATGATGTCAGTTGATAACAGCCGAGATCTACTTTTCACATGCTCTCCGAATCATGGTTACGCTGTGGAAATACCACTAAGCTGACACCCATCCATAAACTGATCGCGCCAAGGATTACTTAACTCGCCTTAATCGTTTACCGATTAGTGTGTGCAACTGGCTATGAGCGCCTCGAATAAGGTAGTTAAACCAAGGTAAGGTATTTAGAACTAAATTTAAAAATATTTGTTTTCCCATATTAGATATTATATAGGGAGGCCATCACCTGTAAATAAAGGGTTCTTGCAAATCATTACTTACATACTTATCATTACTTTTTCTACATTATACTAACACAAAACTACAAAAAACTCTAATATTAAATAAGAACTAACACAAAACTGTTACTTTTTTAAATTAATTTTGATATAAATGCAAGAAATAAAAGTTTTTTTAATTTTTTTTATTTATAAGTTATATGACTTTTTCTATAACATAATTTGTCTACAGTATGAATGGGCGAGCTCAAGCGGAGTTTATTCACTATCTGACAGAAAAATGAAGTGAAGTTTGGATACTGCTTGTTGTATTGCCGTATGGCGAGTGAGATTTCCGGAGACCCATATTCTCTATCTTTTCTGTGCCTTGGATACTACTGGTTGTATTGCCTTTCGTATGGCGAGTGAGATTTCCAGAGGTCTATATTCTCTCCCCTTTCTTATTCCTTTTATTTAAGATCTAGTATTATATGTTTCTACTAGTATTGTAGATGTTCATAGGCGGTGAAGATCACTTAACGTCATGCATTCATCATATTTGTTTGATATAAAAGGTTCGGTTTGAACCTCCGCTATAAAAATATAGTTTAATTTAGCGCCATCTTTACATAAGAAGCGATAACTTTTCGCTTCTATTTAACTAGTTCCTGTATCCATAGATGTCGACTCATTCGAATATGAGCATTCAATTACGCGCCTACTTTCTACCTTAACTGAAATTATCATTTCTCAGGATTTGCTTATGTATATTATGGCTAGTTCGGTTAGAAAAACTATATTACATACATACCTACATACGCAATCACGCCTGTACTCCACGAAGGGGTAGGCAGAGGTGTAACTAATACATCCACATTTCAACGAGCTTATTTCAGTCCTATGATGTGATAGGAGGCGAGCCTATTGCCATACCCGGAAAAAACTATTTTGTAGTTTAAACTAGGCCCCGTATTGTGTATTGCTGTTTATAGGTTGCTGTGATCAGTATCATCAGTTGACTCCATCACCTTACTTGCACCATCTTCCTTAAGTAATAAAATTAAGGTAACGTAAAAGAAAGGCAACTTTATAAGAAAACGGAAAAATTTACACCATTTTATCAGAAGAGGAAGAAACAGCAGGAACAGCCGTCGTATCAAAAACACCAAGGAAACTCATCGTCATCATCGTGTATACAGTATGTAACAAAAACCCTGTTGGCCTTTTTTGGGTCGTGAAGATAGTCATATAGACAGCTTAATAAATATAGTTAAATAAAAAAAAAGTGAGATATTACTCTTAACCAGATAACTTAAAAGATGAACATAATTTAAAAAAAATGCATCTGAATTTCTGTGTGGATTTACGACACCGGGGGCGCGGTACGTTTGATGTACGTGGACGCCGCAACATGCTATCTCGCTCTAGCTCATCATCGTTCTTGCAGAGATACATCAATTGGAATACGGTTTACCAACAATAAAATAATTCAAGTTTAAAATATTTTTATAGTAAAATGTTGGTATTCAAGTTTTTTCTTTCCGTTTGAATATCGATTCTGATCACAGTTACATCACAGTTAAAACGCCCAACAGGGTTTTCGTTACATATTGTATAGATGTTCTATGGAATTTCGTTCTATTGTACTCTCATACTATCGTACCTACTATCGCACTATAATATTATTGTACTTCGTACTAGGTATCGTAATTTGGCACACAGGTAGATCATAACCTGGATTAGGAAATATGCTACTTTTTAACCCGGAAAAGGCCGTTCACGCGGGCGGAGCCTCGAGAAAAAGCTAGAACGCCTTAATTTATACCGGCACGCTCTATTTTTTCCCGACAATGGTCTCTTAAAAAACCCGTAGGTATTAACATATTGCATAAAGCACTCCTTAATGTCGAGACTTAACACAGGCCCGGTTTAAGGTCGGCAAATTAGATAAATAAATAAATACACCTAACAGTCACACACATAGTCCTGACCCCACACTAGGTAAGCCTGTATCGTGGGTATCAGGAACTACGAGGGACTTGCGGTCCCACAACACCCAGACCCGAAACAAATTTTTGTGGATCACACAAATATTTGTCTCGGTGCGGGAATCGAACCCACGGCCTCTCAGTTTTATAGACAGACATCAAAACCTGCCTATGCTGTGTAGTCTTTGCTGCATAAATCCTTTCCTATACTGTTGACTCAACTATTATTGCAGCCAAAATGTTACCTACTTCAAGTTTATGTTTACTTTACCTACATATATGTATGGGGGATCTGTCTAAATCTACTTTATTTCTACTTACGTCCCTGCATGCAGTTAAACATTGGTAGCATTTAGCAACAATAGACATATATATCAGAACTCAGTCAGATACGCCAAGACTTCTTCACACTTTGCGACATAATGGACAATAGCGCTATTTTTTATTATTACACGCACGATAATAATCTAATCCAGATAAGTCTGTTGACTGACTTTACAAAATATGGCAATGTCTTGACTAACACTGAAAATGATGAATTAGGTAGTATTATTCATTGGACTGCCACGGTGGCGCAGTTGTGGTACGTACGTGTTACGACTGAGGCTGACACTGAGGTCTCTGGTTCAATCACCGGGTCGGGTGGAAGTGATATTGGGGTTTTCTATTACGAAATGCTCAGTATCGGCCTGGAGTCTGGAATTGTGCCTGGTATGGCGATGGTCTCGCCCCTTATAACATCATGGGACGGAGATACGCTCGGCGAAGTGTGGGTATACTGATTGCACCTCTGCCTACCCCTTCGGGGATTGCAGTCGTGAGTGCGTATGTATGTGTATTCATTATATACCATTATAAATGATATGAACTAAGTATAAATAATAAATGATCGCAATTAAAAGTATACCACGACTACATAAATCATTTAAAAATATTGTTTCGTGGCATAAAAATATCGTTAGTGTCGCAGTATTTGTGTTTCATGAATATATTTCGGTTACAATATTTTAAATTATATTTATGTACAAATAGAAACCGACCGATGTCTCGGTTCCGGCCAGTTTCGGCTAATGCTAGTTTAGGTTTCATGCCGAACCCTAGCACCAACGGTATTCGGAAAGGGGTTAGTATGGCCTAGTATTGGATTTTTAGCAATCGCATTAATATTAAGCATGCGAAGTCTCATTTTTCATTTCGCATATTATATATAGTTGCAAAATTACGTGAAGTATGAATTCATTCGACGCTTCACAATGTGTGTATTAGCGCGACGCAGCAACGATGGCAACGTACGGTCCCCTTCGCACTCGCGGGAACTCTTAAACTGTTTTGTAATATTAGCTAAATAACATTAGCACGAGGTAGTAGCGTGCTAAGACACGATAATTCACATGCTAATGAAATTAAGTCGTAATAGCATTATTGGCATTACTAGTATCGCCAACAGTCTTCCGAAGCAGAGACTTGGTTCGGAGGGACATGCCCTGATTATGTCAAAATATAGTTCCCGCACTCTCTTGACCCTTAGCGCCCACGAGATCGCCTGTCGGGCACATAGTCGAAGTTTTTCGGTAAAGACAAAAAAACATTATGCAGAGCGATCTGATCATGAACAGCGGACCCATTTTATAATTTCGTTGTTTTAGTTTATTTTAATCGATTTTATTCATTGTAGTCAATACGTAAATGTCGGTTTTTTAGAGAGGAGCAGAAAATTCGGTTAGGGTGTCGGTTTCGGCTGAAAATCGTTTTTCGATAGAACACTATGAACAACCCACGCTCTGAATGAACATTGAAGTAAATAGAAATAATAAATAATTGTTTTTGATTTATCAAAGTACAAAATAAAAAACGATTCTGTCCGATAACACGTGAGTCTAAAATTTCTAAAAAACATCCACACCACGTCAAAATAACTTAATAAAGGGTACCAAGGACGGTAAAAGTTGTTGGTGACCGGCCAACTTGTATTTTGACCCACATTTTTGCTGAAATTTCGATAAGAGGTTTGTAAAATGGTTGCAGAACAAAACGGCATTTTAATTCGGTAATGTACGCAACCTTGCAATGAGAATTGTCCTGTTGAATTGAGTCACGATGTTTCTTAACACTTATCCGTCCATGCATGCATTTGAGATAACCACGAGTTAATAACGCCAGCAATATAAATAAATAAATAGACCCAACAGTCTCACGTATAGTCCTGACCCCACACTAGGTTAACCTGTATCGTGGGTATCAGGAACTACGCGGGACTTGCGGTCCCACAAAACCCAGACCGAAACAATTATTTGTGAATAATACCAACATTTGTCGGTGTGGGAATCAAACCCACGGCCTCACGCTTCACAACCGGCTACTTGCCCACTACGCCACGGAGGCTGTCGAGCTTTCACAATAGTCCATGTCGTGTAATGGTCGCTCTACTCGATGTCTGGCATTTACCATTAGACAAATTACATCGCAGTCTTTTATTTGGCCTGCTTCTGAATTCTATTCTATTTATACTATAGTATTTTCGTTGTAGGTATGACTTGAAATACCTATTCAAATCAATTTAAATTTAAATCTTATTCAAAATTTAATAAGATAAAAATAAATTAAACAATTTTCGAGTCAATGCTATTGCAATTTAAAGAATAGCCTCCGTGGCGCAGTGGATGAGTAGCCGGCTATGAAGCGAGAGGCCGTGGGTTCGATTTCCGCACCGAGACAAATTGTTTGTGTGATACACAAATATTTGTTTCAGGTCTGGGTAAATTTTCACCAGAGGGGTCAGGCAGGCGGCCGGTCGTAAAACTATACGCCAAATCTTTCAAAAAGCTTCTTGTGTTGACCCCACTGCTCAGCGATGCTAACAATAATAATCGATCAATACATTTAAAACTGGTGATTTTTATTTTTAACTTTTTATGATGTTTGCTGCCCACTAGCAACATCTTATCTCAGTCTACTTTTACTCATTTGAAAGCGAAAGCCCTGTTCTTAATACGGAAGTTATATTATTACGTCACGAATCCTTTATGCAGCTCTTAAAAAAGTTTGATAATTGCTCAAATACGTGATTTTAAAAATAATTGCAATAGTAGGTATTTCCTAAACGCCTGCCGTCGTCTTGATTGTTTGACTTTTGACTTGTCGGCCAAATTGACACGGATCACGGGTCATTAGCGTCAGGAGTGTTAGTAAGCTTCGATACAGGTATGATATTCGACCTACGACTGACATCGCGACCTTCGCATGAATATTCGACTAAACTAATTTCAAATCGATTAGCGAATAGTTTGATAGCGTCCCACGAGATTTTGCAAATACGCAGACTGTATAACGTGGTGATGAACCCGTATATTATCAATAATCAACATTAACGAAGCTTCAATATCTTTTAAAGCAATATTCTTTCTGCCTTGACTTCACTTCTAATGGTAGGAAATTATATATAATTATATCTGCGTTTTTGGTAGTCAATGATTTTTTGTATATATTTTTATGGCATAGGCCGGGAAACGAGCAATTGGGTCACATGATGGTAAGTGATCTCCACCACACATGTACGCCCAGAATACCAAAAGAATCATGGGTGTGTTGCCGACCTTAAGGAAAGGGATAATTAATGGATTGGGAAGGCGAGGGGGTTTGGGCCTCCGGATATCTCACTCACCGTACGAAACGCAGCAGCAAGCTGCTACTTTACACTGGTTATGGGAGAAGCCGGTCCATACATGCTGTAGACAAAAGTGTCTGCAAGTGACCGTGAGTAAATTGCAATTTAGAGAAAGTTTTAACTATGATATGATTGATGGAATCCAAGTGGTTTGGAAGACGAGAGATGCGTGCCAATTTATTTATATTTTTTATAAATAGCTGAACAACATTCAGTACCTAGACACTGCTGGTTGGTCGGAGAAATAGACAAAACGATGTAACCTACCCCTCTACCTGTAGATAGACTCGCATATGAGAGAATTTTCGGAATGTTTCACCATCATTCATAATCTTCTTGATTAGCTAATGCTAGAACACGAGACTTAGCGCTTATTTTAAAAATCCAAGTAAAATAATACTTATAGAATAAAATATTAAACGGGAAAATACACTATTATCACACTGTCCGACGCTGCCTTAGATTAACGCGGCCAATATACACGGAGGTGCGTATGTCAAATCTCTACTTACTAAATTGGCTGTCTTATGCGTTATCTGGCAGATAAAATTCAGCCATTGTCAAATAGACCCTTATACTATGTCAATATTTTGAGTATCAACTACGATTAGTTTTAATTTTTCCGTTCTCTTATAGGCAGGTATTAAATGCAACTATATGTTTAAATTATAATTACAATACTACATAACTCTGAGAATCGATTTCTCTAATTGCAAGTACGTACATATTAATTTGGTTACCCGAGAAACAGCGTCATAACTGCCGTCATCGCCTTGAAACGCCTTTAGACCACTTTCTCCAATGCAGAAAACAGAACCGGACTCCATTCAAGTTTAGATACAACGAAGAATGATATCACATTAAGGCTTCAATATCGATAAATTATCACATGAATAATATTGGCAATTCGGCATGCCAATTGAAAAATAATAATAACATTATAAATTACGTATTGAGTATAAACAATATGTAGATGGTTACATAGCATAAACGGGTTTATTTATTCATTACAAATGTATTTAATTATTAGTATTTAATAAGCTTTGAATCTTCAATTTCAACTTCAAAGTGCTTCAACTAAAAAGCAGACACTTTCATTTTTCGCGTATTTACAAACTGCATATAATATAATAAACTAATAATAATATAATAAACTGCATCCAACAAGAACACTAGTAATTACGCCTGCAGTCAAAAGTTACTTAAATTTATTTTGGCCGGTTATGATGTTCATCTACGCTTCCAATCACTTTCACTTGTCTTCGCACATCGTTCAACCTATCAATTTAGAGATATGATCTAACCTTAAATAAATAAGCATGTATACAAACACAAATTACTTTTTAACACTTTTATAAAGTAAATATGTAGACGATAGACATGAACCCTTTTCCAAAAGCCAACTCATGTAAAAATAAAAATATTCCTAAAGCATTCGTAAATATCGTGTAATAGTACTATATGTATAGTTGATTTATATGAAACACAACATAATCAGTAAATTTATTGGAACGCTTGTTGCCAAAAAATCATATCAATAAAAATATACAATTCACACAAATCACATGTTATTTTGCCCTATATTGAATGATTTTATTTGTTCTTGATACATTCGGTGCTTTTCTTCTAGAGTTTTGAGTGTGCTCGATGGTCTCACTCTGCCTACATTAACCATAAAATTTATCTGAACTGGCGGTACCTCCTTCGCGGCGTCAGTTCCTGCAACAAAGGGTTTGACTCGGCCAGTGGATGTTACTTTCACTTGAATGTCTCTGTCATATTCAATTTCTTTAGAATTTTCTAAATTCGTTTCTGGTTTTGTTCGATAATTTTTATTATCTTTACTCGTACGTTTCAACACTTGATCTTTTCCTGCACTTCTTTCTTTGTTTCGTTGTACGCCAGCCGATTTAGATTTATAAGGTAGAACATTTTTCAGTCCTTTAAGGGCTTTCTCTTGCTTTGTTTTGTTGACCAAGTAAGATGCATTATAGTCGTCTTTACAATCTTTCGCAGTTTCTTGTCGTCTCGCTAATAACTCGTTCTCAATTTTCTTGTCAGTTTCAGCTTGGACTGATTTCTTGTAAATTTTTAAACGATTTTCCATCCGTACTTTTTCTGAGTACCTTTGAAGGCTTCTAGCTCGTTCAAGTCGTGGTTTTATCTTCTCCATATCAGGTCCTAAACCTCCTAACTTAACAGTTTGTATGGGCTGCACCGTATTTCGCCTCATACGACGGGGTTGAGAAACTTCAGAAACACTTCTAAGGTTATGATCAGCGAGTTCATCTGGTGACTTACTTCTTATATCCTCGATAAAACGATATTCTTCCTCAAACGAATTATCTAAGTTTTGAGGTATTTCACTGTTCATTAGTTTTGCGTAGTATATTTCATTGTAAGATTCAGTATTATAAAATTCTGTAACAGGATTATTATCTTCACCTATACTTTCTCTTTCAGTATCACCAAATTCGGGAGATAACGAACGTATTTCTTCTTTTTCAGGCATTTTTTCAACACATTTAGTAGTGAATTGCTTGCGAAATATTTCCAAGTACGAGGCACATTTGGCCTTTTGTCTGTCTTTGTTGACAAGGTAACTTTTTTGTTGAGTTTCTTTTTTTTGTCTATCGTTATTACCTTGCGTATTTCCACTGTCTACTTTCTGTTTTCTCTTTCGATCTTTTGGTATTTTTATCAATACGTCTTTTTCATAAAACGGAACGAGAATTGTGTCAACATTTTCTTCAGATTCCTTCGTCACGATAACTTTCCTGTTGAATTCTTCTTCAAGGCTATCGATTGATATATCACTAGCAGAATTGGAGTGTATTTCCATAATTTTACGTACAATTATTTGATATACTTCACTGACAAGTAAATAACTAAAATGATGACAAGTAAATCACTGATGACATTACGACATGGTAACATTTGTTTTTATAAATTGTTGATTTGTGCAAATAATAAGTACTTCAAAAAAGTTTTAATTCTCTCTTTAAGCATATCGAACAAATATATAAGTAACTAGCTGTCCCGCGCGATTTCTCCCGCAATTACAGCAGCTCCACCTACCGGGTCCAATTGTGAATCTAAACCATCCAGGGTGCCACCCAAACGCATACAAAAAAAAAACATTCAAATCGGTCCAACCGTTTAGGAGGAGTTCAGTGACATACATAGGAGTACAGTAGAATTAAATATATAAAGATAAATACAAATAAACTATAGTTCCGACATGTTCACTAAATGAATGATACATATTTTGTCAAATTGAATGAATAATTAGGAACGTTTAAAATTGATTTATCAGCAAGCTGCAATCTGTTTTAATAAATGCAGTGCATAAATCGTTGCACTGTCAAAAGTTAGAGCACGCAGCAACGTTGGCGGGTTGCCAGTATTCGAATAAGGATGACAGTCAACCGAACAAGCAAAACAAGACAGCGTAATCTAGAATATCTAGGCCTATGCAATCTCCAATTCTATTTAGGGAAAGTGATATAGAGCGTATATCAAGAAGCAGGCATATAATAACCAATTATTGTTGGCGCAGTTGTAATGCGAACGCATTACTATTGAGGCCAACGCTGAGGGCTCGGGTTCGATCCCCGGGTCGGGTAAAGTGGTATTGGGTTTTTGTATTACGAAATTCTCAGTATCAGCCCGGAGTCTGGAATTTGTGCCCGGTATGGCGATAGGCTCGCCCCCTATCACATAAGGGACGGAGATACGCTCGGCGAAAGTGGGTGTACTGTTTAGACCTCTGCCTACCCCTTCATGGATTATAGGCGTGACTGCGTATTATTGTTATGTAGATTAGTCAGTTTGGCAACGCGTCCATGATTCTTCTGGTATTGTGGGCGTTTACGGACGGTGGAGATTACATACCACGAGGTAACCCACTTGCTCGTATGCCGCCCTTGCTATAAAAAAAGTTCCATAGCATGAAGTACACTTCACTTCACTCAGCGCAAAGTTGGGTCGATTCGCTTCCCCATTGACAATTTTTGTATGCGAAATTAACGAATGGTATTCAAAATCGCAGCGTATGTGTTTTAATGGGCTGTCGATTCAGCAGTTTTAAAAGATGCTTCAATAGGAAATGCTATGATTGCCGATTTTTGATGTCATGTTTCCTTTCCATATGACTTTTTAATGATCATTTTGGGTGTTGGAAAAAGTGCTTTTTATAGCAGATGGTGCTTTTTACCTATAGCAGAGGCTAACTTATGTGCATTACACATGACATGTGTCCATTTCTATTTCTCGTTTATATAAATGACTTGCCTCATGTTATTAAAGACAATCAACAGATAGTGTTATTTGCAGATGATACCTCACTTCTATTTAAACTCAAACGACAGCAACCTGTTACTGACGATGTAAATAATACTATTTTTAAAGTAGTGAACTGGTTTAATGTTAATAACCTACTTTTAAACGAGAATAAAACTAAGTGCGTTAGATTTGTAACACCAAATGTTAAACCCACTAAGACTAGCGTAATGATAAATGGAGAGGAGGTGAGCCTTGTGAACACCACCAAGTTCTTGGGTATAACTTTAGACTCTAAGCTTCAATGGGGACCACATATAAACCAGTTGTCGAAAAGGCTTACCTCTGCAGCTTACGCGGTCTACAAAATTCGCCAGTTAACTGATGTAGACACAGCAAGACTAGTATATTTTAGTTATTTTCATAGTGTAATGTCGTATGGCATTTTATTGTGGGGGAATGCTGCCGACATTCAAACTATCTTTGTGCTGCAGAAAAGAGCCATTCGATCAATTTACAAACTAAATCGTGGGCACTCGTTAAAGGATTTATTTAAAGAAATAAATATATTGACTGTCGCCTCTCAGTATATATATGAGAATCTAATGTATGTAAAAAAGAATATTAATACTTTTACAACAAACAGCGACATTCATAAGATAAATACTAGAAATAAGAATAAACTGATATTGCCCATGACCAGACTTAAAAAAATTAGTAATTCTTTCAAGTGTCAAAGTATACGTTTCTACAACAAAATTCCAAGCCATATTCAACTATTAGGCCTTAATAAATTTAAATTATGTATTAAACTCAGGCTTTGCCAAAAAGGTTATTATAATGTGAAAGATTACCTGGAAGACAAAACAGCTTGGAATTAAGCCGCTAACTCCTTACAAAATTGGATGTACATAGTTCTCTTTTTTTTTTAATATATTATATTATTTAATATTGACTGCTCTATTGGCGCAATATTAGTATGTAAGGGAATATTGACATTTTGATTTTTTTTTGTTATAAATTATTTCATTTATTTTTTTAATGTGAGTGCGAGTGCTACGTATGTCTGATATACTTTTGGCTATCTCTTGAAAGGGCCAATCCAGGAATTTCTGTACATTAAACTCGCATAATTTCTGTAAAACAATGTCTGGACATTAAAAGAGGCCATAACCCATGAGTTTGTTTCGGCATTTCTTCTCATGGCTAGCCCTGAAATGCCGTCGTAAATGTAATATAGCTTAAAAAATGATTGACATGTAAAAGTGATATTTATGATCCAATTTACAGAATAAATGATTTGAATTTGCTCCACCACCTTTGAGTAAATGCTACTTGTCAAATAAAATTGCACGTTCAAATACAAATTCACTCCCCGACATATACACCGGAAGAAAAGTGTCTACTAACTACTCTAAAAAATAGGCTGTTTCATGCGTTAATCTTCTTTTTCCTTTTTTTTTATTAGCGTTTGTGATGAAACGACCATGACGCTCGCCTGATAGTAAACGCCACATACGCACCACATGCGCCACGCCAGCCCATAAACAGAAGCCACACCACACAAAACGTTGAATTACAAGGCACTGAACCTGCGCTCGTCACCCTGAGACAGGTGTTAAGTCTCATAATGCCCAGTTATTTTACTGGCTTCAATGTCCTTCAAACCGGAACACAACATTGTTTAAACACTGCTGCTTAAATAGAAAAAGTGGTGGTACCGACCCAGACGGCCTCTCGCATACGAGAAACCTACCACCTAGTAAACCACAGTTACTTCAGGCCGGCATAATTCTACCGACCATCAAGGGACACAATTGTCTTTTGAGAGTCGACATTATATTTGGACTGCACTGTACTTATCTGTACTTATCAGGTCTAGTATGGACACATTGACCTGTTAAGATAAAAAAAATCTCGTAATATGCAACTTTGTAATATGATCTGCGGGACTGCCTATAAAATACGCAAAGACGATTCAAAATAACATATATTTTATACGTATTAGCAATTACTATGTTAACTCAGTTGTGTCTTGTTAAAATACTTGAATTAATAGAAATATCAACTGACCTTTCAGAATTTGAAGCATTTGAATATTACTAATATCCAGTTTTAATTAATTATTGCAATAATACTGATGCGTGAGAAAAGAGACGTTAATTGAGTTTTAAGTTGCATTTACATACGTATGCGTATATATATACACATTCACGGCTGTAATCCCCGAAGGGGTAGGCTGAGGTGTAACCAGTACACCCACATTACACCGAGAGTACCTCCGTCCCATGATGTGATAGAGGACGAGCCTATCGCCATACTGGGCACAATTCCAGACTCCACGCTGCTACTGAGCATTTCGTAATAGAAAAACGCAATATCACTGTTACCTGACCCGGGGATCGAACCCGAAACCTCAACGTCAGCCTCAGTCGTATTACAACTACACCACCGAGGCAGCTTTAAGTTGCATTTAAGCTTATATTTTGGGTAGCCAGCTGTGAAGCGCAAGGCTGGGAATTCGATTCCCGCACCAAGAAAAAAGTTTGGTCCATAAATGTATGGTTCACGTCTGGGTGTTTTCTACTCAGAGGGGTTGACATCAGGCAGGTGGCCGGCCGTAAAAACTACAAACCAAATCTTTCTGTAACCTGTGTTAAAATATCATGTTGCGCCGACCCCACTGCAACTGGGATAAGGGCAGGTGGGAGGAGGGATATATTAAAACAGTTCTTACTCATATTTGAAGCTTAAAAATAAACATACGCACTCACGCCTGTAATCCCCGAAGGGGTAGGCAGAGGTGTAACTAGTACACCCACATTTCGCCGAGCGTATCTCCGTCTCACGATGTGATAGGGGGCGAGCCTATCGCCATACCGGGCACAAATTCCAGACTCCGGGCTCATACTGAGCATTTCATAATAGAAAAACCCAATATCACTTTACCCGACCCGGGGATCGAACCCGAGACCTCAGCGTTGGCCTCAATCGTAACGCATACGCATTACAACTGCGCCACCGAGGCAGTCATAGTCAATAAACATATTTATTTTTAAATGCGCAATCGCTGTGCCACACTCACATTTAAACAATAGTACATAATGAGTACACGAGCGTACAATCCTGGTTAGTGGCTGGACTGGTGCCAAAGTCCGACATAGATAACGGATTGAGGGCATGCCACCCTAATGCTGGATTTTCACCACCGCGCACCGCCATCCACAATACTTATTTCAGTTTATGAAACGACGTTTCATTTCATATTCGCTGTAATATATTTAGCCATAACTTTTATCTATTGTTTCAGTATTTCATTCAGAATTATATCCACATCGTAATGAATTATAATATGCAAATAATAAAGACTTCATGATGTTTTGATAAGTAAGGTTATTTACGGCCGTAGACGTCAATAAAGTTGTTTGTACCAATGTTTGTACCTACTCATTAGACATTTCTTATAATTCGAGTATATCTCAGAAACGTGTAATAAGGTTATTTCTGTATCCATAATAGATGCTTGTAGGAAGCATGAACCACTAACT
Source organism: Mimas tiliae (assembly GCA_905332985.1). NCBI lineage: Eukaryota > Metazoa > Arthropoda > Insecta > Lepidoptera > Sphingidae > Mimas > Mimas tiliae. Next base: position 5,488,319 of record HG995249.1, read on the forward strand.
GACTCTGGAATTAATCAAATTCTTAGAATTTACTTAATGGCAACCAAAGTTAAATGACGTTTATATTTATGCTTTATAGTCGTGGTTTATAGTTTTACGCCTTGCTTTTCTGAGGCTGCAATACCTACGAACAGACTGTACATATACTTTGAAAGGCACAAACGTCAAAATCAAATTAAAGTATTATCTATCTACGTAAAAAACTACTTATTTTATTACTGCTTTAAGAAGTGTAAACTATTCAACCTACTTGGACGAAGACAGGTTATATCGGTACTTCATAAATATTATTTCTGAGATATGCTAGCACTCACTCTGCTCACTACCACTCACTCGAGCTGACCCTTTCAAGCTTTCATGCTATAAAATGACTACCGCGTAGCTCTTTAACCCATTATATACTAGCTCCCGCAGGGTGATAGACTATTCCAGGATAAAAAGAGCCTATGTTTTAATTTAGAACTGTGTACCAAATTTCATCCAAATCCGTTTAACTCGTAAGGCGTGATTGATCATCACATCCAAATTAACAAACTCACGGACTAGCAAACTCATAAATAAACATCTAAACTTAGAAACATCCAAACTTTTACATTTGCAATATTAGTTGGCGCAGGAATTAGGAAATAGTAAAATACTTAGGGTGATTCATCGAACATTAATCGGCCGTTTAAATGTTTAATCTATTATTAAGATATACTAGGGGCTTTGCCCATGTTTTTCCACAAAACATAAAATAAAAAAAAAACTTAAAGTCCGACGAATATGAGACATATGTTACTTTCTTCCCCACATTATTCTGCATCGATTGGTATCGGTCTCGACTCCATAACCCCAGCGGTTTCGGAGGAGATAGCGTGACAAGCTTTTGGCAGCGGCGGCGACGCCAGTTACTTTTTTTTAGAATAGAGAGATTATTTATACAAGAGATAAAAAAAAACAGCCAATTAAATTCGGTGAACTTGAATCTTAGTATGATTACAACGGTGCACTTGGTATGCTCTAGCAATGTGGAAATATTTTATAGATACTATTGAACTGCAGTATGAAACAGTGTTTTAAGAACCTTGTTGCACGGCTGACGGAGTTTTAAACTTGAACAGTAAACTTTTTTTCATACTCCTAACAGTCACGCACGTAGTCCTGACCCCACACAAGGTTAACTTGTATCGTGGGTATCTACGAGGGACTTGCGGTCCCACAATACCCAAACCCGAAACAAATATTTGTGGATCACACAAACATTTGTCTCGGTGCGGGAATCGAAACCACGGTCGCAGCCGGCTACTTGCCCACTGCGCCACGGGGAACAGTAAGTACTGCAAGGACTCTCATTGCAGGTAGTATTTCGAGCGTTGTTACGTAATTTATGGAAATTACAAGTGTATACTTACGTAAATTAGTGCGTAATTGGTTAAGTCATTAGGGTACTACGCTTTAAGTTATGAGCTTCGGCAATGTTTGTTTATTTTGGAAAACGCGACGGGCGATGATGCTAATCTAATATTTAGTAGTTATATCATTACACAATGACTTTAATATACACTACAAAACCGGCTGCATCGTAGATAGAACTTAGCCACAAAGTCACGGTCAATTGACCGGTAAATATTACCATCTCGCTTACTCTTTACTCGGACCCTTCTTCCCCTTCCTGTCTGTCAGCTGTAAAACTCCCGCGTTAATGTGACGCAATTTTACTTCTAAACAGCCTGTAGTAAACATTGAAGTATTTGTCTATACATATCACAATGTCATGAGTAATGAGTGGCTCTATCATTTTCCATGTAGTAGAGCCACGCTGTAGCAACTTTTGTCTACAGCATGAATGCCGCGGCTCGACAGGGTGATTAGCACTGTCTCACAGTAAATCGACGTGAAATGGCAGCTTACAGGCGTTTGGTACAACAGCGAGTGCTATTTCCAGAGGCCCAAATCAAATCCCCTATCCAATCTTCATTCTTTTCTTTTAAGCTCGGCAATGCATCCATGATTGTACTGGTTTTTTAGATCTTCATAGGCGGTGAAAATCGCAAACCATCATGACCCACCTGCAGCTCATTTACCAGCCCCTGTTATTTAGAAAAGAATAGTGATAGAATCTACTCTCGACAGCCTCCGCGGCGCAGTGAGCGGGTAGCCGGCTGTGAAGCGAGAGGCCGCGGTTTCGATTCCCGCACCGAGACAATTGTTTGTGTTATCCTCAAATATATGTTGACATGGGTTGACGTCAGGCAGGCGACATATGGGCTCCCCGACAACCTGTGTACGTGGATTTCCGGCTTTCTGCATAAGCGTAGAATGCGTGTCCTTGTTGAAGGGCATGCTTCTCAGCTCATGTCAGTTAATGCCGGGGTCCCAAAAGGCTCTGTGCTTTCGCCCACCTTGTTTATTCTGCATATCAATGATATGTTACCACTTGGTAACATTCATTGCTATGCAGATGACAGCACAGTGCATGGGCGTTACTGCAGTAAGCCCACTGGACGCCGGGGAGTCACTGAGGGGCAGCGAGAAAATCTTGTCATTGAGCTTAACCGGACCTTGGATCTCATTTCAGAATGGGGTACTAAGAATCTGGTTGAGTTCAATGCCAAGAAAACTCAGGTGTGCGCGTTCACGTGCAAAAAATCCCCGTTCTCTCCCCTCCCCAATCTTCAGGGTATCCCGCTCGCAATGCGGAATAGCCTAAGTATCCTAGGCATGGATATTTGCTGCGATCTGAATCCAAGGAACCACATCGAGGGCGTAATATCCGCCACTTCACGCAGGATCGGAATCCTGAACAAGGTGCGTGGGTTTTTTATTTCCGGTCAGCTTTACCGCTTATACAAAGCGCAGGCACGGCCGGGTGTGGAATACTGTTCGCACCTTTGGGACGGTTCCGCCAAGTACTTACTCGATGCCTTGGACGGATTGCAGCGACGGGCTGTTCGCATTGTGAATGATGCAGACGTTACTAAGAACTTAGAGCCGCAACAATTGCGTAGGGACATTGCCTCACTTAGCTTTTTTTATCGTCTGTATCACGGTGAATGCTCTGAAGAGTTGTTTGACCTTATCCCATCCTCACCTTTCCTTAACAGAACCACGCGTGCTGGCTTACGGAACCACAGCTTCGTGGTCTCTTCCATCTCGGCTAGAACTAAAAAGTTCGCAAAATCTTACTTCTGCCGGACCATCAAGCTGTGGAATAGTTTGCCGGCACACGTGTTCCCTCCTTCCTATAATATGGGGTCCTTTAAACGGAGTGTGAAGAAGCAATTAGGCAGGCTGGCATAATTTTGCCGACCTACGATAGACACATCGTCTGTCGTTGGTCGACAGTATTCTTGGATTGCGCTGCACTTAACATCAGGTGTAGCGTAGTCACTTTGCCGAGCCAGTATAAAAAAATAAAAAAAATAAAAAGGCGGCCGGTCGTAAAAACTACAAGCCAAATCTTTCTGTAACATGTGTTAAAAAGGATGTTGCGCCGGTCCCACTGCGAGTGAGATGAAGGCAAGTGAAAGAAGAACCGATAGAATCTACTCTAATGATGATATATCTGTGACGTCAACAAAACCTTGTCATTTGACATACATACATCACCCACTCTTCGGATCGGGCCATTGTGCTACAAAATGTCCCTCTAAATGCCAATGATCAAGATATCAATTCTGATTCATGGCTGTTATTACCATTTAGATTATAATCGTACGGTACAAATAGCATTCATTCATCAAAACCAATGTTGTGCTCAGGTGTTAAGGTCGTACATAATCATTGTCAATATTAGTCACGATGTTTTAAAACCGTTTGCGAAATCGGATCAAACGAACATAGGCCATTTGTCGTCCTATGTTCGTAGGTCCCTTGCATTTGAGAACCCCTTTGGGTTGGTACCACCGCTTTGTCTATTACTGCGTTTAAGCAGTAGTATGTAAACACAGTTATGTTCATGTTTGAAGGACATTGGAGTTACTAGGAATTACGATCAGCGTGACGGGCGCATTCCAGTGCCATGCAGTTCTTGGTAATTTAATTTGTGTAGTGTTACATCTGTTTATGGACAGGCGCTTTCAATGTGCAAAACGGAAAAAATATATATAGAAAAATAAACTAATCGATTAAAGAAGGCCAGTTTTCTAAAAAAATTGGGTGATTGGGGATTATTATGGTGTCATTAGATACAAACATATTTCAATCATCACCTATCATGAAAGTATTTCAACGATAGGCAGCGCCGTGGCGGTGCCCCTGGCGTTGCTAATGACTATAGGCGATGTTAACCACTTACCATCGGGTGGGCCGTCACAAATCGGTCCATTTATTTATAAAAAAGGAAAGAAACATATACGCGTCGAATTGAGCACTTCCTCCTATTATGAAGTCGATTAAAGTTGAACTTCCACGGGACGATACAAAGCTACCCTATTAATATAATAAATTACTCACCATCTACCTACATGGTTGGTACCATAACCAGTAAACCCACAAGAATATAGGCGTAACAAAAAGGTGAACAAGATTTTAAGTTTATCATACAAGGAATGGCCAAGGTTACGAGGATCATTGCTACAGTTTCCTATAAAAAAGACTAGTTAGCATTTAATTTTTCTCGTATCTCATCGTTAAGTAAAAATGCGTTCCTTATTGATTTCAACTTTTTCTGTACACATATCAGACGTCTGCAGGTATTCAACGTCTTTTTATAAAAACGAATGTTGTGACTTGGTCACGACTCTGAAAACAAATCGACGCTGTTGTCATTTTTTACTTGTAGGACACCAAATTACAGAGGTCACATATGTATGTATAATGTTAAGACTAAAAACCGAAGTGCGGATATTTCAGTTCATATTTGCACATCTTGCTATGTGTGCTGAGCTTGGGTCAACTTTGGGTCAATAGTGACAGATCTACTCAGTCATTATCTCTACACAAACACATAGCGAAATTTGCCAAGATAAACAGCAATTTCTTTAACTGTAAACATTTAAAAAATATTGGTTAGGTATTTGGAATTTTTTACGTCCTTAGTGTAAATCTTATAAAAAAAATACAAAATATGATTGACACTTGTAAATTCAATTCATTAATCAATTAAATATGGTTTACATATCATACAACAAGCTTAATCAATTAATTTTATAACACCATTAAGATTTGTAAACCAATACTTATATGATTAGAATAATTTTATTCCGTATCACATAGGCATATTATACAATATAATCTAACGGAATTAAATTTTATGAATGACCTTTAAATGGTCATAACTACAAAGTGTATTTTTAAATTCTTTGATCATTAATATCCTTGTCGTTCCGTCAATCAATCTGTTAGAAATACATTATTATGTCAAGTCGTATAAAAGACGCAAAAAATATAAAAACATATAAACAAAGGTATCATACTCCATCAGCCATCATCAAATAAAGAAATAAACATTAAGATTGAATAATAAAACGATAACATGCGTGTAGTAGGCGTAACACACTATTCGAGATTCTGTGATTCGTTTTTTTTGTTAAAGTAGTCCGAATTCGAATAAAATTCCTTAAATTTAATGGCCCTATTTAGATCGACATAGGCGAGAATATAGGTGGGTAAAGTGGTAGAGCCACGCTGCAGACAGTCATGTCTATAGGATGAATGGGCCGGCTCGACCGGGCTGTTACCACTGTCTCACAGAAAACTAACGTAAAGAAGCGGCTTGCTGCTGCGTTTCGTATGGTGAGTGAGATATCCGGAGGTGTAAATCTCCCATCCCTTCCCAATCACATAATTATACCTTTTCTTTAAGGTTGGCAATGCGTCCATGATTCTTTCGGTATTGTGGGCGTACATGGGCGGTAGAGATCACTTACCATCAGGTGACCCACATGCTCGTTTGCTGGCTTATACCATGAAAAAAAAAAAAAAAAAACTAAAAAGGACTGAAATATAATATTAACTAACCATAAATTGAACGATTACCATTGTTTTACCAATCACATAAATTTGATGCAATTTATTAAAAAAAAAAAAATTAAGTGATTACATGAATAATTAAAAACTTAGTAGAAATTAAAAGGTAAAAGTAGAGTCATCTTATTGCTTAAATAAGGCCGAATATTCTTATTTATTACTCACTCTGTAGGTACTCTATAATATAATCTGCATAATATACCTATTTACTTAGCCTATTTAAGTGATCTGCCGTAATAAAATTGTGCAATCGGTAAATGTGGATGAATATACATTTTTATCAAAAAATATCATAACTCATGTAATGTCAATCACCAAGGTCATGACGATAAATCTATATTGACCGCCTAATTAAAAATTTAATGAAATTTTTATGTGAGTTATATTTTTTTTTATTACAAATGAAGGATGTTTTTAAGTAATAAATCCAAAGATGTGTATTAATTAGAAATCAATATTTTATTCCATATTAACTGTGTCGCTAATATTCATACATAATGCATAAAGAATATTAACTTACTTACATAGTTTGGGAACATGTTGCACCGACCCCACTGCGAGTGGGATAAGGGTAGGTGGGAGAAGAAGACATAATATGCTTACTTGTTTACTTATCGTTTTATATTAGATATACAGTCTTGTATTTTTGTCTGTTTGTACGCCCTGCGTCGACTTGATAAAGACCATAGTTGGAAAACCTCTGTGGTTTATTAACGCTAATCAGTATGTATGGTTTTGAACATGTTTGTTAATATAATTGATAAATTATAAACAATCTCAAAATTCAAAAAATGTAATGTAATTGTAATGTCTCTGCCTACCCCTATGGGAAACAGGCGTGAGTCTATGTATGTATGTATGTAATCTCTACAATAATAAATTTAATATTTGCATGTCTCGCCTGTGTCATGCAAACTGTCCATCTAAGTAGAGCGTAAACTGTAATTAGTCAATGCTACAAAACCGATAACATTCTGCTTCTCAAAATAAATGGTTTTCCAATGTGCAAAAGGCCCCGTTCCAATTTTTGCATGAACCTATCAAATTAGACCCATCCTTTTTTGTATATCATAGGCCGGTAAAAGAGCAAGTTGGTCACATTATTGTAAATGATATTTCATGGGCGCTTTGCCGACCTTAACGGAAAGAGGGCTGGGAAATATTTCACTCACCGTACGAAACGCAGCAGCAAGCAGCTACTTTACGTCGGTTTTCTTGAGACAGTTGTAATGACCCGGTGGAGCCGGCGCATTCGTACTGTAGACAAAACTTTTTACAACGTGACTCTACCACTCTAAAAATACACTGTATTTAATAACGCGATACCGATCATCTCAATAGAGTCGCTAATTAACTAATAACCATTAAATCGATGTTTTTAATCGTGTAGTACTTTTAAACCACATTTAACTAATTGGCAATTAATAGAACTGTTATTGGTTCACTGATACCTATATAAAATATATGAATGTCAATTACTAAATAAAACTTACGATCCTCTGATGAATGGTGATGCAATTAAAATCATTGTTGTAATTGTTTAAAACAATGATTGCAAGGCCAGTTTTAAAATATAAATTTGATTAGTGAATTACGAAGTTTATGGTACGTGGTCGTAATCTAGATTAATTGAATTGGCTATTCATTTTTATTAACAAATATGATACGTTGCGGGGTTTGCTGTTATTTTAGCCAACCAGTGAGGATCATAGTTCATCATCATCATTATTATCTTAACCAGTTGCCGTCCACTGTTGGACGTAAGCCTCCTACACCAACCTTTCATGTGACAAGATAATATATTGTTGCCTGAGACTAACAAAAAATTTAAGCTCGAAGTTTAAAATCTAATTTTTAGTATTGCAAAGTCACGTCATTGGTTTATTCAAGACAATAGTGTTAATAAAGGTAATATTTAAGTCAATCATGAATTGAACACAAACAATAAACTTGATACATTGACAGAATATGTTAATTTTATGACAAATATCGTAAATAATATGGTAAATAACTTTTACAACAGGCACCTACTATTTTATTTATAACACACTTCGCTATTGTTATACAAATTAAAGCCAACTTGACTAATATAAAGGAGTTGTAAAGTTATGGGGGTTTCGTTACATAATTTATTGAATAATATCGCGTGGAGAACTTGAATAACATGGTTGAACAAAACTGATGTTGTTTGTACAAAGTTTGATATCATTTTGTGGAAATCTTTTATGTTGAATGATAATCTATACTTAAGTGAGGACGTATTCCGAGGACTTAAAGGTATTAAAGTTTTGCAATTGTAGATAATCTAGAATTCCAAAAAAACTAGATTTACAAATATAATTTGTGGAAGTGTACTTAATAAAAACAATATTAGTCCAGGATACAGGGACCATTATTGCACTTGATTACTATTAAGCTAATTTTCCGTGAGTAGTTTCAATTTGATGAGACGCCCAACAATTTCCTGTACGAAAACTTGAAAGCAATTTGTAGGACAGGACAGTTTGTATTTGTATCCGGAGGACCTAACCCTCCCTTCCTATTCCCTTTCTTTAAAGTCGGCAACGCATCTATGTTTGTTCTAGTATTAGGGTGTAAATCACTTCCAATCAGGTGACCCACATGGTCGTTTGCAGGCCTTTGCTTTCAAATACTATGCAGCGGAAATTAGGAAATATTCGTTGATAAAAATTTCACGGTCATTTCACACCTAGCATATTCTTTCGCAGCAGATGTCCACTAACAAAATCCGCAAAGATCTCCACAAGGTGACACAAATTAGTGTACTTAAATCTGAGGTCTTCATGTCGGTCAAGGTGTGGTAGAATTGGTACCAATTTAAGTAACAATGGACATTCTAACAGCACACGTGAGGTATGGGATAAGTAATAGAGAGTCCAAACATTTACATTTACACAACATCCGAAAAATGAAGATGCCGAAAGGTCAGATGATGGAATAATCGAGAACGACTCCTTTGAAGTTTTTTATATAAGCTCACGTATTCCCGAAGGGGTCGATAGAGATACAACTACTAGGTTCGCCGGTCTTTTTTCCGTCCCATGATGTGATAGGGGGCGGATTGTAGTTTATGCCGCCGTATCGGACATAAACTCCAATCCCGAGTAATTTATGTGTGATTTTTTTCGAATCGAAAACTCAATCATAGATAATTGCCTGACCAGGGATTTCAACCCAGGAACTCGCAATTTCTCAGCCTAAGTAGGCTGACCAATAAGTCAATATACCCATATATTATTAGATATTTATTCGAATTTGTTTGATCGTGTATAAGTCACCAACATCTTAGGCCCAAAGCCAACTTCACCTGCACGTGAATTCACGTGATACACCGAATCCGAATCCACCGTTTTTCATAATGGGAAAGCGGACCCTGGCATCAAAACCAAAAAAAAACCAGGGGTATCAATCAAGTACATCTGTAGCCATCTTTAACTATGTTGTTAATGTAATATTTCATGTTACAAAGCACAAACGATTATTATTTTATTGTTATTGCACAAGGAAAATTAAAAGATTTTAATAGCAGTAAAGGTTGTGTGGAACTAAAATAATTACAATGCAACATTTTAATACCACTTTAGCTATGCTAAGGATACGCTTTTACTATGAGATTTCCATTATTCTAAACTGGAACGGTTATAAAAAAAACAAGTATCAAAATTGCTTAGAAATGCTTCTAGTAATACAATAAACTAGCTTTTGTTCGGGACTCCGACCGCGTGAATAGTCTTTCCGGGATAAAAAGTAGCTTAATAGTCCTAATCGTGGTCATGAGTTAATCTGTGTGGCAAATTTTACCCTAAATTGTTCAGCCGTTAAGGCGTGATTGACTAACAAACATCCAAAGTTTCACATTTAGTAGGAAGTAGGATAGGATAGTAGGATATCCAGGCACGGCAAAGTGACTACACTGGATCTGATGGCATATAAAGAGCAGTCTAAATATAATGTGTATCGTCGCGTCGATAAACACTGCGTCCATAACGGTCGCCAAAATTATACTAGCTTTTTTTTTGTGGCATAGGTCGGAAACGAGCTAGTGGGTCACCTGATGGTAAGTGATCCCCACCGCCCATATACGCCCACAATACCAAAAGAATCATGGGCGCTTTGCCGAACTTAAAGAAAAGGGATAATTAAGGTATTGGGAAGTGAAGGGGGATTTTGGTCTCTGGATACCACACTCACCGTACGAAACGCAGCAGCAAGCTACGACTTTACGTCAGTTTTCTGTGAGACCGTGGTAGCGACCCAGACGAGCCGGCCCATTCATGCTATAGACAAAAGTGTCTACAGCGTGCTCTACTACTCAAAAAATATTACCTACGGCTAAGCATACATTAAAGTCACTGGCCAGTCTGAAGTTGGCTCGCTGACCCTAGAACACGAATCGCCTGAACTACTACTGAACTATGTCTGGTTTTTCATCACGTGTACGGCGTTTGCTAAGTGGTTACTAAAATGTTACAGGTTGTTGTTACCAATGTTTGCAATAAGAAAAAAATATAGTATTTTTTTTATCAGCTTGAAAGACGAGCCGAGCTGGTCGCTCGCCTGATGGTAAGCGCCACGCCTGCTCATAAACAGAAGCAAAGCCACACATAACTTTAAATAACAAAGCACTGCATGACACTGGACTGTGCTCGTCATTCCGAGACATAAGGTGTTAAGTCTCATAACGCCCAGTAATTGCACTGGCTTCAATGTCCTTCAAACCGGAACACAAGTCACAACAGTGCTTACACACTATTGCTTGGTGGCAATAATGCGTATACAGTCTCTTTATGAGACCTTATATAGTACATGTATATAAGAAAAGATATACGAAATAACGTAGGAACCTTGTCCCTTTCGTATTGTTTAAATATGCATTATACCCCTTTGTTCCAAAATACTACATGCATAATAAAAGTCACAAGAATGTAGCGATCCAAGAATCGAGGTCGCATATGTAATGGATTGGAAATGATTATGGTGCTCAATTTGTCACCTGACTGCCTCGATGGCGTAGTTGTAATGTACGAAGTACGGCTACTGTGCTGAGGTTTAGGGTTCGATCCCTGGGTCAGGTAAAAGTAATATTGGGTTTTTCTATTACAAAATTCTCAATAGACTCAAGTCTGGAATTGCATGGTACGGGGATAGGCTCGCCCTCTATTACATCATGGGATGGATATCATCTCGGCGAAGTATAGGTGTACTGGTAACACCTCTTCTGCCCCTTCAGGGATTACAGGCGTGAATGTATATGTAGGTATATAAGTATGTATGAATTTGTCTCCTAGTTTTTTTTATCTATAGTTATTTAGAAGCTTTGAATCAACAAGATTAAGCCAGCCTACTCTCTCTTAGATTTTAATTTCATTCATTTACTTGGTAACAAAATTCTTGTTTTCTCTCATGATTCATAGTTGAATTTCTATAAATAATCTTTTATTGTTTATGTTCCTGATCTACATTTTAGTTTTAACTAATACTAACGCATCAGAGTTTGTATGAAATGTGATAGAAAATTGTACAGAGCTTCTATTGGACTATGGAGATACAGACCCTAGGAACTAATACAAAATAGTCACCGAGAGCCCTATCTCGGCTACGAATAGAGTCGCCAGATTGGTAGACCAAAAAATATCGAATCAAATTTTTAAATGCCGGTATTTTTGGGTTGTCGCCGGGAAAAATAAATATTATTTTCAAAATTTATACAATCAGTCTAAACTTATTTACTTTAATTATAGAAACTGTATAAAACTTTACGAGAAGCAGTTTGTCAGGAGTTTTTGTACTTTATCGGGAGAATCCAGAGGATGACGCAAGATAAGGGATCGATATTAATATAAATATATATATATATATATATATATTAATCAATACGATGGTCGTAGCAACCCTATCTACGATCTCATCACTCATCATTGCAATTTTAATTGAGTGCAGTACTCCTGTGTAATGTCTTGAGTCTTCATATGTCCATGCTCCATAGTCACAATTTAATTGGATAATATTTATACCAATTCACTTGTTTAATGGTGACCCACTAACATCTAATATAAAAAATATGATTACTATGAAACACGCTATTGAGTAGGTTATTGAGATGAACAATGTGTGTTACGAAAATCACAATAACAATTTAAGACACGTTATGATGTGCGCGATGCGTGACAAAAACAAAATGTGCCTTTATAATCGTAGAATAAATAGTCCTTGTATTCTGTAAAAAAATACTGAAATCTTTACCTTCGAAGCAACGAAGCATCTTTACCTTCATTTATAACGTTATTTTTATGTTAATCAATTGTAAAAATATAGATGATTAGTAACACATTAATCAAAACGGTGGTATTTAATCTCTCAAATTGGTGGTTCAGAAATCTTTAAAATTTTATTACATAGGTAATTTAGACTACATTTTTATTTTTTATTTAATAGCGTAATTAAAATATGATATGAGCCTTGTAGCACTAATGAAGATTAAAAAATCTAACTGCATCAAAATTAGACACAACATAAAGTACATGAATAAGAATCTTGAGTGGGCAGTTATTATCAATTCAAGGTGGCAGATCGCCAACCGGTCTTACTAATTCGGCAATAACCATCTCATCCTTTAAAGCTGAATTGTATCCTTGCATTGCTGTTGATGTGTAAATTGGTTGTGCAACATTTATACTGATTATTTTATGAAGGGCCATCCTCTGTGACGTAGTGGACGAGAGCCGGCTGTGAATCGAGAGGCCGCAGGTTCGATTACCTAACTACTAACCTTTTCCTGTTAATAATTTGTATCAGGTTAGGACATAATTCATGTTCAGTCAAATGAATGTTCATCAGCTCAGAGTTCATATGAGCCATGCCACCTTTCCTGAGGAAATAAAATCATAATTTATTCACGTTGAGATAGTTTTGCATATAAATTACAAGCTTGTAATTGTCAAGTTCATTATTTTCAAAAGAGGGAGATGAAATATATTAATGATAATGATTATATGATCAACATTAAAAGTTGTTTTTGTTAAAAATAAACCATTAATCATTTCAAGCATCAATTTGCTTACATTTCTTATCACCAATAAGAAACAATACGTGTGTAAGATACAAGTTACGCAGTTTCACCGTAGATAAACTAGTTGATTCTCTTCACGAATGCTTTGTAGTAATCCCACGCTCAGATGTTACATTCGTATTAGAGAGTGTATTGCCAATCGACATACGTCATTACGACGTGGCGCCGACGATGTTCCGGTTTTAATTCTTTTTTAAATATTTCCATACAACATTTTTAAAACGTTGTTGTTGTTGACTGCCGCGGTAGCGCAGTTGTAATGCGTACGCGTTACGATTGAAGCTAACGCTGAGGTCTCAGGTTCGCTCCCTGGGTCGGGTAAAGTGGTATTGGGTTTTTCTATTATGAAATGCTCAGTATCAGCCCGGACTCTGGAATTTGTGCCCAGTATGGCGATAGGCCCGCCCTCTGTCACATCGTGGGACGGAGATACACTCGGCGAAATGTGGGTGTACTAGTTACACCTTTGCCTACCCCCTTCGGAGATTACAGGCGTGATTGCGTATGTATTTTTAAAACGGAATATTACCGGTATCTAATATGTTGTAGTTTGACGTGAGCCTCATACCCAAGATATTATAGCAGACGGTTTCACTCGCGTTGACTGACTGCTGATTGACTGGCGAACTGGCTCCTGTGATACTTTATCACAGGAGTTTGGATGAGAATCACTGAGCACGAGACGGATGGGTATTTAAAATATCACGCATTGGTTCACGAGTGAGCTCAACCGCCGTACCCTAAGACCGCTGTTTTTTCTATAATTACAATCGTGTTAGTATGTATGTCTTTTAAATGCTGTTAGAGACGTTAATTAACTTTAATCGCCAATAATCATTGCTTAGAATTCGATCATTTCCACACACACAGCAGTTCATACTACTCCGTTCCTAAGTACAGAAAATGCTTTATGCTCCATTACTGAGTCCACTAATAATATTAATTGACGTTTCTAAGAAATAATCGAATTGTAAGAAACGGTTTATATATCATGGCCGGAAAACGAGCAAGTGGGTCACCTGAGGTATTAGAAATGGGTGTTAGGCCTCCAGACATTTCACTCACCGTACGAAATGCAACAGCAAGCTGCTACTTCACATCGGTTTACTGTGAGACAGTGGTAGCAACCCGGTCGAGCCATTCATGCTGTAGACAAAACAGTCCACAGCGTGCCTCTGCCATATGTGGCTAACAATAGGCAACTGAAGTTAATAGACCTCTCTGTTTACGACAGTAACAGATAATAAAAAAAGCGCCGAATTGAGTACCTCCTTTCCTTGACCGCCTTTTGTAACATAATTTAGTTGTAAGGTTCATAGTGTATAATTTTTATTTCTGGTGTACAATAAAGAGTTATCTATCTATCTCCTCCTTTTTTGAAGTCGATTAAGAAGTCTTGAGTTGGTGGGTGCTCTCTATAAAATTGACCTATAGAATCTTATTTCGATGCCTATAGACACTTTATGACATACGGCGCCAAAATAAATACCTATAGAGATATTTCTCAAATTCCTTCTTAATATATACGACCATCAATTCTTCCATATCTGGATGCCACCATTCGATACTCGGGTCGGGTGTCAATATATTTCTGCATCGCACTTACATGGGACAAATAATCGTCCACTCACTTTAAGAGCTATTGTCATAATTATCTCGGCGTAAAATGTATTTTATTGTTGAAAATGTTGCCAACAATAAATAATATGCTTTTGTTTATTCAGAACAGTCACTTCAGAAATGTACTTTAATGTGATGTATTAAGTACATGATATAAATTCTTGTACGTTTGTAGAAGATGTCGCGGAAATAATTTATCATTACGAAAGGTAGAGTATGATGGAGACCACATAATTTATACGATATAGTATTATTTTGTACTTACATTTAAACATTCAACCCCTTGATTGTAAACATAAGGTATATTTTAATAAATGTTTCTCTCTTTCATTTAATTTCTACGTAAGAGAATTGTTAAATGTATGGAAGAATATGACATTACATGGACTCTCGTATACTTTGATTTAAGCGGGATTTAAACCAGCTTTCAAACACAATCACACAGCTAACAAACACATTCATATTCGGTCCAATTTTAGGCGCTACGATGCCACAGACAGATACACACAGACAAAAGGGTCAAACTTAGAACACCCCTCTTTTTTGTCCGGGGTTATAAACGAAAACATCATCTTCATCCAAAGACTTCAATGTATAATGCTAGACGGGCTGAAAGACAGGAAACGGGAGAGGGGTTCTAGTCAAGAGTAAGCGAGATGGTAATATTGAGTTACGGTCAATTGACCGTAACTTAATGGCGCAGTTTCTATGTACCGCGAAGCCGGTCTAGTATTATTGAAGTCATTGTCCTCATCACAAATACGTCGTGCTCTCTGATTGTACGCTTACTACAATTTTACCGCGTCGGGTCGTGATCATAGAAATTGATAGCTGTTTAAGCAGTGGCCGATTACTTAATCCAAGCGGTGCACTTGACCTACATCCGGTTTATTGTAAGCACAATAACTGGCAGGTAACAAAGCGGTAGCTTGATTGAATTGAATGGCAGATAGATATTTCGTTATATCATCGATATGTTCTTTCGATCATAAAATAAACGCAGTGTGCGCATCGGTGGTCGAAGCTCCTATAACAGAAAGTTCTAATTTATAGAATTTTACAAATATTAATGGGCGTGTAGCCGGCTGTGAAGCGAGAGGGGGCTGGTTCGATTCCCGTACCGAAACAAAAAATATTTGTGTGATTTGTGTGTAAATTGAGGTCGAGTTACACCATTACGCTAGATATTATTAATTATTCTATATATTATAGCTAGTCTGAACTGAAGTTAACATATTAGAATTTATGTAATAGAAGTTCTTAGATTATAACTATATCTATAACGCATCTCCTCGCATTTTCATGATACATCAAGAGATAAATCATAGGCTGTCTATTTTCTGTAGGTACTCAAACACCTACGTAACAACATTGTTAAAAATATCCCCATATTTTTAGAACTGACCTTCACTATTAAAAGCATAATTCATCACACGTAACATCATACCTTACTGGTACAATTCGCGTAAAGTTTCACGACTATCGCGTAAAACACTCAAGCGATTTCAAATATTAATGCGTAATCATAAAGCACGAAATCGTTTGAAATGTTAGAGATACTGAAGATAAGCCGTGCTCTGCGCAAGCCTAATAAATTGATAGCAACTAAAAAACAAGCTTAATTGCTAACGAGAGTGTCGGCGGCTTATTAACTTAACGAAGTGGGTGCGACTGAGCGCCGGGCTTATGTTCAGCAGTCACGAACTAGTCTAAATAACTTAGTATATCAAAATTTGTCCTAAACTACTATAAATACCACTATTGTATACCCAAATACTAATGGACTAATTGACGAATGTAATTAACCAGCGATCAATTCGCTGTACTTGCCTAAGTATTCGGTTGAACGTAATCTTTAAATTTTTTACAAACGATAAGTAGTACTTTCTCTCATCAACTATTTATAAAAGAATCAAGAACAACAAATAAATATAGCTTCATATGAAACCTTCAAAAGATATATTTTTAATAGGTATACCTTTATTATACATAACTAACGCTTATAACAAGTCAGTACAAAAATAGAAGAAAGATAAAGCCAAGAAATTAATGCCAAATATCCCACTTAATATCTGTGGTTGCATCTGTCTGCGATCACTGGATTTTTTCCTATCTGAGACATATTATCTACTATCCAATACACTTAGAGGAACATCATCTCAAGGCATAAATTAAAAGCAAATGAACGTGATGATATAGTACGTTATCATATCCGATCTACAAATGCACAACCGAGCAACATATTGCTAAAATATATTGGTGAAA
The DNA here is from genome assembly GCA_905332985.1 of Mimas tiliae. NCBI lineage: Eukaryota > Metazoa > Arthropoda > Insecta > Lepidoptera > Sphingidae > Mimas > Mimas tiliae. The sequence continues at coordinate 5,505,246 of HG995249.1, forward strand.
GAATAACCAGCACAATATATTTACCAAATATCGCTTTTAACTTGTTTCGATTTTCAAATTTTGCGATAATAAACGAGTTTGTCTATTTCTATCGCCAAACAGCACTGTTATGTTCCGGTTTAGGATATTGAAGCCAGTGAAATTACTAGGCATTTTGAGACTCAACATCTTATGTCTCGCGGCGACGAGCGCAGTGCAGTGTTACTACTACTTTGTTTATAGAGTAATGTTGCTTCGGTTTATTGGCAGGCGTTGCGCTTACCTATGGCGAGCAACTTGTAAGTCTCGTAATTACTCATAATACACAACTCCTGATACTGCAAGAGTGGTGCTAAATCATTAGATTAAATTATATGTTGGCTTCAAAGTATTAAAGTTTAATGTCTTACATATTTTTATATTCTTACGTCTAATAGTAACATAAATAAATAACTCAACAGCCGTATGAATAGTCCTGACCCCACATTAAGATATACATCTTATGTCGTAGGTATCAGAAATTACGAGACTTCTGATCTTACAACACCCAGACCCGAAAAAAATATTGGTTCAGGAAACCCTCGGCCTGTCGTTTACAGCCGGGTACTTGGCCGCTAAACCACGGACGCTGTCATAACATTAGCAGTGATTGATAACAATTTTATTGTCGAAATTATAAATCTGTACGTAAAACCAAACGTTTACGCAAACTTAATCATTCACGGCTTCCACCCTTACAAATCATGTTTTGATTATCCGATCGAAAACTGGATAATTGCTAAGCGTACCATGAACGCTCGTCTAGCCACCCCAAAATGGTTTTTCAAGCGTGAAAGTACTAAGCAACGGGCTTAGCATGTGCCACACGAGATATCTCGATCGCAAGAGAGATAACTATCGATAACAAATATCTCGGTTAAAAATGTCAACATTCGATAAGATTACGGCGTCATGACAGGGTTCGTAGACAAAATACCACAGTGGTTGAAAGTACTATTTTCTCTACTACATCTACTTTAGACATCACGAGTCGAGTATTCTACGCAACCATGTTAGCATCGATAGACGTATAGAGATAACCAGATGCAACCGGGTTTACATGACAAAACGAGTCGACATAATCATCTCGAGTTGAATATGATAGATAGATAGAATAGATAGAATATTCTTTATTGCACACCAAATAAAGTAGGTAGCTTATAAACAAGGATCATACAGTAAGGGTGATACAATGGCCGGTCTTATCGCAAACAGCGATTGCTTCCAGACAACCTTGTATGCTAAGCCCTCAGCAGTTGGGCACTCAACAGCATAATTGTAACATTATTGACGAATAGCAGTAACAAGAATATTCTAGAACGAAAACGATATTTTATTTATCACTATCTGTCCCGCGCGCGTTTCACCCGCTACATATAATTGATAGTTAGGGTGAAAGTATTGAAGGGAGGGGTATGGGTGAAATGCCATATTTTTTTATTTTATTTGCGTGAATGACGAGATGATCAGATTGCTCGCCTGTTGAACCAGAGCTCTGGATTACAGAACACTGCATGGCAGTGAACTGCGCTCGTCATCCCGAGACATAAGATGTTAAGTCTCATAATGCCCAGTAATATCATGGCTTCAATGTCCTTCAAACCGAAACACAACAGTTCTTACTCACTGTTGCTTGGCGGCAGAAATAGATAAAGTGGTGGTACCAACCCAGACGGTCTCTCGCATACGAGGACCTACTAACCACCTTGTAAAAATAATTGTAATGTTATTAAATAGGTAAATCTAGAATCCGGTTGCAGCGTCACATTCTGGGTCCAATTGAGAATGTACCAAAATCATCCAAGTGGGTACCTTAAACACACAAAAAGCTTGATCAAAATCGGTCCAGCCCTTTAGTAGTTTGAGCAAGACTAACCCACGGCAATTGATTTTATATACTTAAACATATTCTTTGTTTATTTCTACCGCCAAACAGCAGTATGTAAGCAGTGTTGTGTTTTGGTTTGAAGAAAATTGAAACCAGTGAAATTACTGGACATTATGAGACTTAACCTGTTATGGCTCGGGGTGACGATAGGCGTTGCGCTTACCATTAGGCAAGCCTCCTGCCCGTTTCTTTATTCCAGCTAATAAATAAACTCAGGTCCTAATCCACCACGCTGACCTAGTGCGGTTTGGCAGACTTCACATACCGTAAAAAATCTTATTAACAACTTCTCAAGTATGCAGCTTTCCTCACAATGTTTCCTTCACCGCTAAAGCAAGCCGTAATTAACAATGAATACACACGTAACTAAGAAAAGTCAGAGGTTGGGGCTGGTTTCGCACCTGCGACTTAGGTCTCCACAGTCTGTTCCACTCCCCGCTGAGCTATCGCTACCTCTATCACATAAAAACGAAAAATTTATTTATACTTAATGTACGAGTATTTCCCGTTAAAGCTTTTTAAATAAACCCATTCGACAACAGCTACTGTAAGACAACAATAAATATAAGGACTAATAACCGACAATTGTACTAATGGCTCCATTTAAGAAAGCCCATACTCGTTTCTGATAAAATATATTTGTCACTCACCTGGCTTAAAATAATGCATTTACAAAATTTTTACACCATATAATCCATAATTTATTGCATATTGCAACGCCTTCGCTGCCAAAGATGTCGTCTTCGGAAACGCAATTTCGTAATCGGCACGAAACTTTATTTTGCAAAATATCTGCATTCGACTCATAAAATTGCTAAATAAGTTATGTGCGTAATTTGTATCGAAATATTCGAGTATGATTGCCTTTAAATGTCTCAACTGTATTTATGCATTGTGTATTGAAAATAGGCATATTTTACACAAAACTTTTGTAAGTTATGAGATAATAAAATTAGCACCAAATTCAAAAGTACTGGAAGTGGCCTAAATGTATTAAACTGATTTGGAATCGGTAGAAGCCAAGCAAGCAAGTTTACTGTGAAAAAAAAAACAAATCAAGTGCTTTAAGTACCCTATAACAAAAATAAATTTTAATTCTGCTTCCACCTGCCCTTATTCCACTCGCAGTGGTGCCAGCACAACATGCTTTTCAACCCAGGGTTGATTAATCATATCACGAATAATGTTTCGGATAATTTCTTGCATCTTACTGTTATTTTGTAATCTTGTGTTCCCTATACCTTGTCACTTTTTCTTGTCATTTTTCTTTTTTAAAATCCCATTCTTGATGATTGGTAATTTCGTCATGCAATACAAAAGTAACCTTCGTCTCTGCCTTTGACCCTTCGAAAACAATCGAGTCGAGAACAATAAACTCACGTAGGTTCGCGTGTAAAACAATTAAAGTATCCGTACAATTGCAATCATTCAATTGAAAATCTTTGTGCTTCCGTACATTCACCAAATGATATAACAGTTGGTGCAACAATTTATTTATTACGTGAGTTGATCCCATTGTTCTTGCTTGTTTCGGATGTTTTGTCAATGATGATTTTAATTGGACCAGTTTTAATTATTCATAGAGCTTAAGTAATTATTTTGTTCTTGGACGAAATGTCATATCTTTAATGCTTTAACAGCTTAAATAGTATTCCTGTATCCATTATTTGTATCGTTATAATATTCTTCAGTTTTGTGACAAAGATTTTGCCTACTACTGTAAACTTAAAGATATAATTTGTTAGATCTAGACTTAAAAGAACTTATTCTTAGTTCTGTATTGTGTTTCTATCAATATATACCATTTCTCTCCTAACTAAGAAAGGAGAACCAGATAAAAATGACGTCGTATATTAAATTCTTTTCTGTTCTTCCCTATTGAAATGTATCGCGCAGTCATTTTTATCTGCTTTCACCTTTCTCCGCAGATCCTCAAGAGTTGGCGCGGCAGAACAAGATCACCAAGCAGATTCTAGAAGCGTTTATTCAGAAGAAACTTGGTTTGAGAAGTAACAACTTAAGAACGCCTTCAATAGCCGATATACTACCGATCAAAATACAGACTGAAGAACGAAATGTCAGAGAATCTGATGACAGAGATCTAGAAGAAGAGGAGGAAGAACTACTGGAGGAGATACAAGAACAAGAAGCCCCAGAAGATGACAGTTTGCAAAGCGTCGAAACAGAACAGATCGATTCTGTTTACGATTCCGATGGCATGTATAATATTTATTTATCTATCTACTTATCAATACATAAATATTTGTCCTGACTGACTGACTGATTTTTCAACGCAGTATCTAAACTGCTGGGGCTATAAAAAAATTGGCAGTTAATGTCTTTTATGTTGTAAGCATCCACTAAGGAAAGACTTTTTAATGGAACGGAATACGACTGTGAAATTGTGCACAAATATTGCTTATTAAAAATAATGAATAACATGTTCCATATTTTTGAAAAAAAATCACTTGCAAATAGGGAGGAGGGAGAACTTTGCATGAAACTATTGAGACTACCGATTGAGGTCATATTCACACTATATACCTATTATATGTTTTATAGAGACTATAGTTCATAACTTTATAGCATCACGCTACGACCCACGGGAGCGGAGCAGTAATCTATATATATCAACGCGAAATACCACTCATTTACTGACTGATTAAACACTACATTTGAAAAAGTACTAAGTCAGATGAAAATGAGTGTAATGCAGTGCAGGCTCCTGCTAAACAAGGAGTCTTGGTTATTTAAATTTTAAGGAAAGAAAGATGGTGAGGTTAACCTTATATTAAAAAAATATGGAATTAAATACTAGGTAAATAAATATTGCGTATCCTACTTCCTACTACTTTTATAAATGTGAGTGTTTTGAGACGTTTGTGAGTTCAAATTCACAATTTAGATGTTTGTTAGTCCATTACGCCGTAACGGCTGAATGGTTTTGGATGAAATTTGGCACACAGGTAGACCATGACCTCAATTAGGATATAGGCTAATTTTTATTTCGGAAAAGGCTGTTGACCCGGGTGGAGTCACGAGCAAACGCTAGTAAAAATAATAAAACCGATTTATACATTATCGTAAAATTCCATTCGCGAAAGGGGCGGACTAGGGGATTGTTCAATTTAGAATAAAAATTGGCATACAAGTAGACCAAGACATGAACTAAAACATTGACTACTTTTATCCCAGTAAAAGACATATACACGGGCGCGCGGAGCCGCGGGTAACAGCTAGTAATAAATATAAAAGGCAAAGTCCTAAACTGTTGAGGATAGCAATAAGTAATTTTAAGAAGGTGTTGATTTTATACTGTAGGCATCGTTTATGAGGGGATTTCTCAAAATTTCACCATAAGGAAAGAAAGGGGGTTGTAAGGAAAATAATATATTCTGATCTTTATCTCACGCAGGCGAAGCTGCGAGCAAAAGTTAGCCTCTCTATAAAATCTTCAGCCTTTCAGAATTATTTGACACATTCATCGGAGAAATCATATCATTAACAACATGAGATAACCTTGGGGTCGATGATTAGGCCTTTAACTATTTAAAATGATCTCATGTCCTGATCAAATATTATATTTCTAAATGTTAGTCGCAAACCACAATTCCGCGTTAGCAATGACCACGACCTATAAACGACATGTTAGTAACTCAAACATTATGTACCTACACGTCCATAAATTCGTGAGTAAATCTTATGTGAGAAAAATGCAAATCCAAATTTAGTTCCAACATTACGAAAGAACAAACACAAGTTTATGGTAAAAAATTGCTCAAGGGAACGTAAATATAGCAAAATTAAATATGGTTTAGTATTTTTCGTCATGTTTTGTATATCGCAAACTGATTACTGCAATCGTTGCAGTATCATATAGATACCTCAGCTTCTTCTTGCACGTTTCTATATGAGCATGAGATTAAATGTGTGAATTCGATTAGTGGCGCGACAGTCATCATCGTCGTATATGTATTAACAAGCATCATTGTGGTTATACAAATACATCAGGCACAGCGCGCAACACTTTAAGGTATCTTTACTTGCCTAATCTAATCCATGATAAATGACTGTATTTAATTTCTATATCTACGTCCTTACCTCTTTCTTTCTGCCTGGCGTTATCCCGGTTTATTACCAGAATCCCTATCTGTTATTTTGTGATATAGAGCAAATCTACTTTTAAAATATTTCTATTATCTATAATCTTATACATTTCATCACCACATTTAAACTTTCGATAGAGATAATTATTACTTACTATGTCACACAAAATTAGTTACCTACTTATTTCACGATTGTCTTCAGCCATAAAATTTAACAATCTTCTTTAATCATAAACGTCTTCGTCCACTACAAACTTTGTATCCTTTTTATAAATTGGGTGTTCACACAAAATAAATCATAAACTGATAAGTGCTTGTTGGCAAATCGATTTCACACCTGACATTTGAATTCACCTTGGCAAGTTCAATGCTACGGTATGTGTGTATATAATAATATAGAAGGCAAGGTCCTGTCTAACTCATCATTGCCCAGCCCAAACCGTTATACCTCTTTCTATAATGGTTTGGGCTGGGCAATGATGAGTTAGTCAGGACTTTGCCTTAGGCCTCCGGATATTTAATTCATCGTACGAAATGCAACAGCAAACTGCTGCTTCACGTCGGTTTTCTGGGCGACAGTGGTAATAATTACTCGAACTGGGAAATTCATGCTGTCTACAAAGCTGTACAGAATGGCTCTACCAGTTATAGGTGTTGATTTTATATTTTAGGCATCGATTAAAGAAGCATCTAAACTTCCGTGACTGCTGCACCGAGACACGTAGCTACCACACGTACTTAATATTACTAACTACTATTACCTACTTGTTACGCTAATGTGGACGGGTGTATGCCATAACAAGCACTGTGTAATTTTACAATTATAAAATAAAAAATAAGAAATAAAGCCTTTATTCTACCATAAATAATTCAATAGAAAAATATAACCATCCAAACAGTTTAAATTAATTTGCGTTATAACACTATTAATTTTAATAATTTAATTAATTGATTACGTTATAATTTAATTAATTTATAATTTATGGAAGTCGCCTCTTCGGCGTAGGCCTCTCCCAATCTCTTCCATTGATCCCTATCCCTAGCCTCTCTCATCCAATTCGGACCGCATCTGTGTTTGAATTAATGTAATTTTGCAATGACAAAAACTTAAATGAAATGTCACGACTGCCGACACGATGGCCGTTCCCTATATTCCATTTACAGATAGATTTGCTTAATATCAATAGTGTTTTGACAGATCTTCCATACAAAATGTGTCAAAAATGTACTGCCAGCAAATCTGTCGGTAAACAGAATATTGGCCATTAATGATACAGGGTCTCAAAGCGGATCATTCCGGCCTCGGTGTCATTTGATAGTAATATTTGACAATCGTCTACACTTGAGAGCTTGTTAAGCTTGTTTATCACAGTCACACCGCAGTGTCAAAATGTCACAAGTGGAGATGTACTAAGAAGAAATTTCTCGAAATTCAATCTCAGGAGTTGTAATGTTTGTATGGGAAATAACAAATAAATGTTTATTCCACGCAGGCAAAGTCACGTGTAAAAGCTGGTTTATCTATAAACAGCCGCCTACTTGTTAGATCCATCTAAGTTGGATAATTAAATATGTTGTTTATTTGAAATAAAAGGGTCCAATAACAAAACGAAAAAATATCAAACTGGTTTTGCTGCTTTGTGAAAAATAACATATTGAGAACTTTGCAAAAGTTTTTATTCATCAGATTTAATTACTATTTAGAGTCACGAGTCGCAATCTTCTACAGCATTTAGATTACATGAAATAATAAAATGAAGCATAAAATAGACTACAATACTCGGTAGATGGCGTTGACAATACCATAATGCAAGGCACTGTGATAATATTGTTAAAATAAAAATATAACGCTTCATTGGTTAGTGTGCAAGCAGTAAAAATGAGTTTCAAAACGAAAAGTTACTAAAAACGTACACGTTTTATTTAATACTCCTAATGAAAGTCGCGACAAAATCAGATCAGCCGGCTTGGAGATTAGCCCGGACAAACAGGCTATATAATAAAAAAAATGCGTTTAGTTTTTGCTCATGTGCAAATAACCATGAAAATCTTTCGAAATTACACACAGCCACTTCAATTTTATTTATAGGTAGGAACTATAAATAGATGTTTAGTTAAATAAGTGATAAACACCGTTTTTAAAACGTAATAACAGAGGCAATGTATCATGAATATAAAATAAAAAAATCACACCTAATTTAAATTGCAAATTTAAGAATTAGTATTTGAGTATGAAGTATTGTAAGAATATTAGTCATAATATTTATTCCGGGTACGGATTTTATAATACAAAAAAAACATCTTAGATGCCTAGCATTTACTGGTTTTATTATGGAATATCTTAAATGTCACTTTTTTAACGCACCGTGACGTCGTGTTTTCTTTAATAGCCATAAATCGTTTTCGCTTTTGTTTTCTTATTTTCACGTTTCGGATTTTATAAAGGGTTAATCATTATTCTCAGCCATATTTTTTTTACTTATCTATGTTTATTAGGTTTATTCTTATTAGGTTTATTCATTGAAAACTTTTAACCCTTTTTTATTCAATCTCAGAGTGCACAAATTATTATTTTTTGTTCTTGACTGTAAGTGTACAACATATTAGGCCCAAACCAATCTTACCTGCATGTGGTAGTACAGACGAAGCAATGGCGAAACTTGGTTCCCGTTATGCGGGTCAGACGACGAGTCACCCCATATAATACCAAATATCTTCAAAACTATAGTATGAGAAGAGGAATCGTGGCATTAAGCCGGGAAGCTCCAGGCAGAAAAAAATCGTTGATATACAGGCACCTACATACATACATACGCACTCATGCCTGTAATCTCCGAAGGGGTAGGCATAGGTGTAACCAGTACACCCACATTTCGCCGAGCGTATCTCCGTCCCACGATGTGATAGGCGGCGAGCCTATCGCCATACCGGGCACAAATTTCAGAGTCCGGGCTGATACGGAGCATTTCGTAATAGAAAAACCCAATACCACTTTACCAGACCCGGGGATCGAACCCGAGACCTCAGCGTTAGACTCAATCGTAACGCGTACGCATTACAACTGTGCCACCAAGGCACACACAAACGCCTATAGAAAATAATTTAGGTACGGGTTTATTTTATTCCTCTATGTTTAAGTATAATCACGTGACATTGAACAATTTTCATATCAAACATCAATCTACATAACAATGAACAATAAGTCACATTGTGCCGTAATTTTATTATTGCGTAATGCGTGAAATACGCATTATAAATCGTTCAAATTTACAAAGAAATATAAATATCCTAAAACATAATCTTGAGATATAGGGTTTAACTGTTGTATTAAAAAGTAGGTTTAATAATTAATACGCGTTTCCAGCCATACGATATATTTTAAATAACTCGAATGACGAGACGATAAGATCGCACGCCTCCCCATAAACAAAAGCAACACCACACATAATTGTGAATTAGAAAGCACTGCATGGCACTGGGCTGTCTAATAATGCCCAATAATTTCACTGCCTTCAATGTCGTTCAAACCGAAACACGACAGTGTTTACACACTGCTGCTTGGCGGCGGAAATAGATAAAGCGGTGATACCAGCCCAGAAGACCTCTCGCATACGAGGACCTACCACCTAATAATAATAATAATAAAGACTTTATTTCAGACCAAGGTGTCCATTTTGTTAGTAACAATGTTCTTACAGAGTAGTGTTAATAATATGTATAAACTTCTCACAACAAAAACATAAACATAAACAAATTCATCACTCACTACTGTGTCATTCCATGAGAAATGGCGCAGCAGTGATTGATGTAACTACAGTCCAGCCGACTGGCGATCATGCTAGGGATGCACATCTTTTACGCATCGTAGCATACCAGCAGTCTACGCGATGTTCAGCAAACATCCCTGGTGCACTACAGAAGCGCCGCAGCCCCATCAGCACCCTGAACGCATTATTAAATTGGACTCGGAGGGCACTGTAAGACTTTTGAGTATAATCAACCCACAGGCTGCAAGTGTAGAAGGACGTACAATAAGACCTAAAAAGTGTAATTTTGACTTCTGTCGAACAACGTGCAAACCTGCGAGCTATCATGTTCGCCCGCACTGCCAGCGCCCTCCGTTCCCTCTCGATGTCATCATTGTCCTTGAGTTCAGAGGTCAGCATATGTCCTAAGTACTTAAATTTAGATACCCTACGCAAATATGTACAATTAAGCGTAATGTTGGGAAACACGTTTCCTGTACTGTTTTCTTTTGTTTACCTAAACTATTATATTATTATAATAAATTATTTATAATGACTGCATCGGTGGCGTAGTGGTAATGCGTACGCGGTACGACTGCTTTGCTGAGGTCTCGAGTTCGATCCCCGGTTAAACGCCAGGCAGAAAGAAAGATTTCATGAACTTCCTGTCAAAACCATCCGAAGAGAGAAGTAACTCTTTATTGCAAACATAGTGGAGTGCTTGCTGCTTATTGTACACGAGCACACACAAATATCGATGTAATCAAATCAATCAACAAAATTGTGTTTTACGACATGTGACGGCGACATTTAAGTACAGCTTTTTTATTTTAAAACATTTTATAACCATCTGAGGTGATTCATAGGTCGTTATCTGTAAAATCGATAAAATTAATCCTGATCGTTGAAATATCGATTTAAATTTTCTGCGTAAGCACTGAAATTTTCCATATTTATTGCAATATTGAACCAGGAATGAGCGGTTAAATGTCACAAAAGTCGTCTTTAATCCCCATCACATCGCTAAAATGAGTTACCGATGCACAGAATGTGGCCATGATATTTGCACAAACTTCATGCAAAGTTCAATGTTGCTGCTAAGGACTTGTATTCAGCTCTGCGGATATTGTGAAGGATAAGAGAACGCCAGAATAAAACTAAGAAATCGTCCTCCATACATTCCAATATTTACTGCAAATGCAGGGCCGTATTCAGCTTATGTTAAGTGGTAGAGCCACGCTGTACACAGTTTGTACTCGTAGCACGAATGGGCCGCTTCAATCGGGCCGTAGGCAGGGTCTCACAGAAAACCGACATAAGTTTTTATTAAGGCTTGTTGCTGCGTTACTTATGGTGAGTGAAATATTTGGAGGCCCAAATCCCCTTCTCCTTCTCAATCCCTTAATTATCCTTCCTTTTAAGGTCGGCAACGCGTCCATGATTCTTCTGTAGCTGCACCGGCACCGATTCCAAAGAGATAGAAATTGTTATTTTTGACTTTTCAGTGTTCTTTTTTGAAGTCGATTTTTAAGTTTTATAAACTCATATTTTTTTTTTATTCTAGGTACTGCTTTAGTTTGTAAATTCCAATACAACAACACAATTGCGATGACTATGCTGTTATCCGTCGAGGATAATAAAATAATAAAATCTCACCAAATTGAAAACCTCCTTTTTTGAAGTCTGTTAAAAAGCTACATATATGTAAATCGATTCAGTATCTTATTGAAAAAACTTATTGCTTATTGTTTATTTAGGCGTAGATACGGCCCTGTACGTATAAAAATGCAAGGCGTAATTCTTGTTTTACGTTGGCCTACATAATTAAACAACTTGAAATTTGCTACTTGTATTTTTGTTTATTTCAGTATTAAAAATACATGAGCTTAAACAAAAGACAGATGATGCATTAATAAATCGAAATAAAGTTATTTTCGGCTTTACGCCGAAATACTCTATTTGTAATAGCCTGAATAACGAAACGAACGAAGAATGTCGCTCGCCTGATTGTAAGCGCCACGCCTGCCCATAAACAGAGACAACACCACACTGAATTTGAATTACAATATACTGCATGGCGTTGAACTGCGTTTGTTACCACTGTCTCACAGAACACTGACGTAAAGTAGTGGCTTGGTGCTGCGTTTCGTACGGTGAGTGTGATATCCGGAGGCCCATATCACCCTTTCCTTACATACAATATCACTTACCATACGAAACGCAACAGCAAGCTGCTACTTCACGTCTATTTTCTCTGACAAAGTAGTAACAGCTCGGTCAAGCTGGCCAATTCATACTTTTTATCCTAGCTCGGCAAAGTGACTACGCTACACCTGATGGTAAGATAGATAGATAGATAGATAGATAGATAACTCTTTATTGAACACTAAACTTAAGAAACAATACAAAAGAACCTTAAAACTAGAACTATAGAACTTAGAACTATAGATAGATAGATAGAATATTCTTTATTGAAAACGAAATAAAGTAGCTAGATTATAAACAAGGATCACATAGTAAGGGTGATACAATAGGCGGCCTTATCGCAAATGGCGATTTCCTTCAAACAACCTTAGGATGGACAGAAGTTTTAGGTACCGAAAGTGTAGCGCAATCCAAGAATACAGTCGACCAACGACAGACGATGTGTCTATCGTTATATGGTACGATAGCAGAAGCACTTTCGACCGACATACTCAAAATGTGACCCAGTCAACCTATTCGACATTCCTGAAGTTCATCCGTCACGTAGTAATGAATAAGTATTAATAAAATATAAATTAAATCATTATTACATAAAATTACAGTGCCGGGGCCTCTACAGAGACCTCGCCGTGATCCGTTTAATTCGTCCTTTAGTAACATTCATTAACTTTTAAAGGTGAAATAGAAAAATCAAATGTAAAATAATAAAATATATTTTTATAGGTCTGTTAATTTGTTTTGTGTGGACAAAATAAAAGTGCTAACATACAATTTATTCTTATTCGCGATGACCTCTTGACAAAAATCTTTTCAACTGCACGCAACTGCCAGCTCAATGACAAAATGCTATTATAATTTTGTGGTTAGAAAATAAAATAAATGACGGCGTGTGATTTTAATTTTTACCTACAACTAAGGCATTCATAGCAATAAGTAGGGAACTGTACTCTGCTATAGAAAACATTACGGTATTTGTAAATGATTTCACAGGTTTATTTTCACTTGTAGGATAAATTGAGTATTTTCCCTCCTAAGACTGTAAGTGAGACTAAATCGTAGAAATGAGATTGGGTTACAAGATAATTCTAAGAAACATGCTGAACTAATCACTGTTTACCCAAAATAATCCTTGTGGATGAATAAAAAACCGCCACGTATTACTTTTAATAATATTGTAAAGAGAAAGTTAAAATAACAAATAAAAATGCTGCCGCCCGCGCCACATCTTGGTAGCGTCTAACCTCCATTCCTGTATTTTTGTATGGTGCAAATCTTCAAGCTTACAGTATTAAAAAGCAAAGTCTGTAGCCTACAACCTGGTTCTTTTAATTAAATTAAAATGTAATAAATGTCGCCTTTACCGTTTGCTGTAGAGATAACCTTCTTTGTAGAGATTATTTAACTTCAAAATAGTTCCGTAATGGTTGTCCGTAAGTAAAATACCTACTACAGACCTTTGATATCGCATCTCGCCATTACTGTCGGAAACGGTTAACTCTCAGCTAAGAAATTGAGAGGTAGAACTACGAAAAAAATAATTTATTAGACAGAATGAAAGAAACGTTTATTATCATCATAAAATACATCCAACATACATAACAGTGCGCAATATTATTATTATTCTTTATTAAATATAATTATACAAAGATTTAAATTACTTTTAAATAAAAAAACCAGACTTTCCTCCTTCTTCCACCTTTTTTTTTTTTTTTTAACCTTGGGTAACCATTTATGGGTACCGCCCCACCGCGTGGTCAGTCGGGGCTGTCCGACTCCCACGGACTAAAACTCAACAGTGTTCCTCCGGGTACGCTTGTTCGGTCGGGGCTGCGGGAACGCTATTGTACTCTTCCGCGGCCTCGACGGCGCCGGCCCTTGTACAGGGCCTCTCCGGTCGGTGGGTGTTTGGGGGAGTTATCCACCCACCTTTTTGCTCCGCTCGAGAGGTTCGCGCGGGAACGCCGCGCGCGTCACCTCGAGGCCTTAACTGTCGGACGACGGACTTCCACGAGTCCGCCGCCCAGGCCTCTGTCAGGACCTCCCGCATCCTCCTGCGCGTGACCCTTCGGCGGCGGATAGCGAGCTGGGATGTTATTTCCCGCTCACGCTCCGCCACCTCCTTCCGCGACATGACTGTTTCGCAGAAGGCGCTCATCGCGTTCCACGACCTCTCGTTCTCGACCATGGCCTTAACCACAGCTGGTAGCGAGAGGTCGTCCCGCAATTCTGCGACGAACGAGTTCGCGACGCTGCTCTGCCCACCCGGGGCACTCCTCCAGAGTGTGCGCCGCGGTGTCCTCGTCGCAGCTGCAGTGGTGACACTGGTGTGTCGGCTCTCTTCCGGCTATCCGGCACAGGTACCTCCCGAAGCAACCGTGCCCCGAGAGGACCTGCACCAGCCGGAAGGTCAGTGACCCGTGCCGCCTGTCGACCCAATCATTCAGAACTGAGCCAACAGCCTCGACAGTCATTACGCCGGCCGAGGAATTGGCCAGCAGCTGCCTCCACTCCTGAAGCAAGGACTGTCGAGCGTGGAATCTCCGCAATCGCATCTCCCCCGGATGGGGTCGATCTCTTCGGAGCCGAAGTTCCATGCGCCACTCGTACATCGACGCATGGACTCCGGCCTCCAGATCCCATGGAGGGGACCCCGCCAACGCGCAAGCCGCCGCATGGGATATGGTGCGATAGCCACGGATCGCCCCAACTGCCATCGCCCTCTGAGGTCGTCTCAGAAGGGCGACGTTGGATGCAGTCAAGGCGTCAACCCATACGGGTGCCCCGTAAAGGGCCATGGATCGCACCACACCCAAATACAAGTGGCGGCTGCTTGCACCCGGCCCCCCGATATTAGGCAGCAACCGCTTTAACGGCTGATGCGCCCATTAACCGGGGAGCCAGACGTCTAAAATGCTAGCGGAAATTCCAGCGGCTGTCGAGTACGAGCCCCAAGTACTTCATATGTGGCCCGATCTCGACTCGAGCCTCGCCGATGAGTATGTGGGACCCATGCGGCGGCGCCCGCCAAGGACCATGAAAACAAATGGCCTCGGTTTTCTCGAGCGCGACCTTGAGCCCCAACATCTCTATTCTGCCGACAACCTGCGCCACCGCCTGCGTGGCAAGACGGGCAGCGTCCGCATAGTTGTCCCACTTCTTCCACCTGCCCTTATCCCACTTGCAGTGGAGCAACATGTTTTTTAACCCATGTTACAGAATGATTTAGCTTGTAGTTTTTACGACCAGGCGCCTGCCTGACGTCAACCCCTCTGGTGAGAAAACACCCAGACTCGATACATATATTTGTGGATCACACAAACATTTTGTTTCGGTGCAGAAATTGAACCCCGGTCTCTCGCTTCACAGCGGGCTACTCTCTTACTACGCCACAGAGGCTGTCCACCAACATGTGTCCTGGTGGCTGTTAAAAAACCTAACGATATAAAAGAAAGAAAGCTGCATGCCTTCGCGATGACAATAGTTGGCTAGCTCATTATAATGCTGTGTTTTGCGGTGAACCACAACACAGCGCTATTTTTCAGTTGCCACATAGAGTGACGTCTCGAAGCCAAGTCTAACCCAGAGAATATTGAGTAATACTATATACATACATACATACTATATTATAGCCTAAGAAATGATGGTGTTCTGACAGTATAATTTACCACTGCATTGTTTATGTCGATTACTCATTATTCATTAATAAAGGCTCTTATTTTCACGACTAATTATATCATACAGAGAACTAAGGTCATCGATATTGCTCGCAAAATTAGCACGCTGAAGTGGAAGTGGGCCGGTCATGTCTGCAGACGGACAGATGGTCGGTGGAGTGGAGACCACGGTTAGGCAAACGTAGTGTAGGACGCCCTGCTGCACGGTGGACCGACGACTTGAAAAAGATGGCGGGTAGCGGGTGGATGCGGGCTGCTCAAGACCGGGATGGTTGGCGCTCACTTGGGGAGGCTTACGTCCAACAGTGGACGACAACAGGCTGAGATATATATACGCACTCACGCCTTTAATCCTCGAAGGGGTGGGCAGAGGTGTTGTAACCAGTACACCCACATTTTACCGAGCTTATCTCCGTCCCATGATGTGATAGGGGGCGAGCCTACTGCCATACCGGGCACAATTCCAGACTCCGGGTTGTAACTGAGCATTTCGTAATAGAAAAACCTTATATAACTTTTGCCCGACCCGAGGATCGAACCCGAGACCTCAGCGTCAGCCTCAGTCGTAACGCGTACGCATTACAACCGCGCCACCGAGGCCACTAATTTAATTTTCAGTAAACAATCTTTGTTATTGTATTGACCTATGTTTCTCCGAAATCGATTCATAATTACATTTCATGATAGAAGTAACAGAAATATGCCAATGGGAAGGTACAAAAATCGGTATCATTAGGAACAGCTGACCCATTTCCTTCGTCCCCAGCGGACTCGCTGAGGCGCGTGGCACACGCAACACAGATTTACTGGTACCGTTAATTTCAACAACCCATTTCTATTTTGCATGGGAAATAAAAACCTGTTTTATCCAATGCAAAATGGGGTCTACGTGGCGCTCTCTCTCTCTCTGTACGTGCGTCGATGCGTGTATGTGTGAAGTGCGTGCGTGCGTGTGTGATATACGTGCGTGCAACGGTGTATATCACTAAGCATCAGGTGACCCATTTGCTTGTTCACCGGCCTATACAAAAAAACTATCTTAAGATAGTGAGAAAGAGTTTATCTACTGTCTGTTCGTGACATTGTAATAATAATTCTCAAACTCATACGACCTTATTACAAAACGTAGATTAAATTTAACACTGCAGGGTCTAATCTAAATAAATTGGGTTTCCATAGTAACTGATTCTTAATCCAAGATTTAAGTTTATCTACGCTTTGTAATAAGGTCGTTATATTCTGTCCTATCTAAAGACGAACTAGATTCGATTAAAAGAAGACAACTCAAAATTTGTCTTTAAACTGGTCCTGCAAAAGGCGCCTTAACCGCCTATCATTCAACTCCAAATATTCTTTAAGTAAACCGACGTTCACAAAAGCTGTCCTTCGCAGACGTATAAAATACAAATGTGAACAATTCTTAGGTCCGAGACGAAAGATGCTAGTGTACAGTGCAAAAACGAACATCGTTAGTACTCACTGACCCATTTTTGCAATACCCCCGTCGACCCGTTTGCTGTTGCTTTAGCACAAGCCCTCCCGAGTTAGTGGTAGCGATTATAAAATCTGCTTTCATTTGCCGACACTAATGGGTTAGCTTGGTTTAATTTCGAATTTTCTTTTAAATTCATTTATGGAAACTCGGGACATTTTCTTGACAATATTTTACATATTGTATTCATTTCGCAGCAAACTCAATTTTCTGGTTTGATGAAAGTCAACGGTCTACGATTGTTACGTAAAACTGGTCTAGCCGAGACTGGTGAGGAAACTAATCGACAATGCAAAGTACTTGATTTCGAGATTTGATACATTTCCTTAAACCTTTGAATACCTGTCGTTTTAAAGTACATAAAAATGTATCGCAACTCGCAACATTAAAACATTTTGTTGTGTCCGAACCGGTCTACGGGACTGCATAATTATTTGTCTAAGATGGTCTTAAATGTATCTGGTCATGAGTCATGATACAAATTTATAATAAAATAAATAGTAAAACATGCAGAAAATCTTGATCAGGTATAAAAAATGTGTTGTAGAGCTAATGTGTACACACGGCAGCGATTTTGAATAGACGCGACGCGATGGCACGGCGCGGCGACTTGCTGGCGATGCGAAAGTCAGTACGTGTGTACGTATACACGTCTAGCAACATTACATTGCTGCTAATTTTCACGTCGCTCGAGACGACGCGACGCGCCGAATTTGGATAATAGGTATATTTTGATATCAAAATATAACCAACGCCGCCCATTCTACTGCCTCAAAGAACTATAAACGCTTCATCTTAAATCTTGTCGACAATTGAATTGGAATAGCCAAAAATAAAAATATTGACTTGCTTTGTTTCAGGCAGAAGAAAATATCCCAGTCCACCATTTGAACCTGAATTGGAACCCGGACAATATCGTAAGCGATATTATCTAAACATAATGCTCATCTCATCTTAAAAAGCTTTTGGAACCATTATTTTATCTTTTTGCATCTTCAACATAACATTTTGTGTTAAAAGGAACGCGGGGTAAATTTCACGAAGTGCGCCCTCCATTTTCTTTACCGCAATTTTAACATTCTAATTTACATATTTCATAATTCCTCTTCATATTGTTGCATCATCTTCATTTCATGCACCTGACATCATTCATATCGCGACTTTTTTTGAAGTTGCTAAGAAATTGATAATATTAGTATCCGTATTTGGCTATCAATGACGAACGGATAAAGATTTTATAAAAAGTGCAAAGGAAGTTAACATTTAAATCCTTTACACAAACATAAAATTTTGTAAAAAACTTATATGTAAAAAATTAAGCTTTTTTATTGACCGCAAAACAACGTGTTTTAAAATAAAAGTAAATGTTTTGACTAATATATAATTTTATAGATTTATAAAACCTCGAATGAAATATCACAGAGCCACATTCGAGTTTCTTTGTTTAAACACCGTTGCATACTGATTAGGGCAGGTATGAGATAATTTTAATATCGAAGTTAGTTCGATGGTACCTGACGTCACCTAAGTATTTACATATAGAAACGTGATGTTAAAGATTTAAGAACAAGTAGACGATCCGGACCGGACAAACAGCTTCTTGACATTTGAACTAGCTTGCAAACAAGGCCATAGTTTCATGCCTCCTGCATATTGTCAGAGTATCAAGTTATTTGTGACCACACCATTTGGGTCCATACATTTATTATACTAGAAATATACGAGCTGTTGACATTTTCAGCTTCACTATAAAGTGGATATTATTTCTTGGACGTATTAATTCAGTAATACTGGTGTACGATATTCTATACTGGCTTATGCTCGCGGCTGCGCCCGCGTGGTCGGCTTTTTGCGGGATAAGAAGTAGCCTATATCCTAATCCAGATCATACACGAAAAGTGCCTTAAAGTCTTAAACTCGAGACCTCAGCACGCAATACAACTGCACCTCCGAGAACTACTCTACACTCTTTTTAGGAGTCAAAATCAAAGCATTAAAATACATCCTCGTTATCTTTACTGAATACCGATACACATTCTTTAATATGTTGAAACAAGCTTGCAAAATAGCACAGTTGTGTTCGTTTTAATTATATTTATTTGTAAAAGTCAAGGACACGACGATGCGTCGGTCCACTATCGGATGTGGTTGAGAATTACGTTTCTAAGATTGCCAGCTATTAAGTCACGATACATAAAATAAATACCTATATTTTCAATGTAAATTTTCGGATAATGAACAATTAAGTTAGTTTGTCTTGTTGTTAGTTTTTCCACAGAGGGAAAGGTCAAACAGGCGAACGGTCGTAAAAACTACAAGTCAAACTTTTCTGTGACGTGTGTTAATTAAAAACATGTTTCGCCAACCCCATTGCGGTGAGTTATTGAGTGGTAGAGCCACGCTGTAGAAACTTGTGTCTACAGCACGAATGGGCCGACGTCCGGGTCTTTACCACTGTCTCACAGAAAACCGGCGTAAAGTAGCAACTTGCTGCTGCGTTTCGTACGGTGGTGAGATAACAGGAGGCCCAAACCCCCTCCCTTTCCCAATGCCTTAATTATCCATTTCCTTTAAGGTCGGCAACGCACCCTTATTTCTTTTGGTATTGTGGGAGTGGGGGCGGTAGAGATCAATTACCATCAGGTGACCCACTTACACGTTTGCCGGCCTATGCTATAAAAAAAGAGTGTGATATGGGCACGTGGAAGAACGAAAATAGTTTTGTTGCTGGAAGGGTAATTGATTCAAATTTGTACCTAACCGGATAATGAATAGTAACCATCGCACACATGCTGAAAATCAATCCATATAACGTACTAGGCCAGCGTGATGGACTAAGGCCTCACAATTTACAAGGTGGTATGTTCCTCGTATGCGAGAGGCCGTCTGGGTTGGCACCACCGCTTTGTCTATTTCTGCTCCCAAGCAGCAGTGTGTAAGCACTGTTGTGTTCCGGTTTGAAGGACATTGAAGCCAGTGAAATTACTGGGCATTATGAAACTTAACAACTTATATCACGGGGTGAAGAGCGCAGTCCAGTGTCATGCAGTGCTTTGTAATTTAAAGTTCTGTGTGACGATGCGTTTGTTTATGAGCAGGCGTGGTGCTTACCATCCAGATCTGACTGTCACACTATTGATTCCCGGGTCAGGTAATTCTTTATGCGTAGGTAATATTTTTTTTTAAATTTGTGTGCTTTAAGGCGAAGCACTTGACATTTATCACACCAAATCATGTTTTTTTTTTATTAGCTTGAATGACGAGACGAGCAGGTATCTCGCCTGACGCTTTCATAATGATACGTACCATCATTAACTTACGTCTTTTTAGATATAATATACGCATAGACGTTATAGTCTTATAAAAAACTAGCTTTTGCTCGCGGCTCTGTCCGCGTGAACGGTCTCGGGATATAAAGTAGCCTTTGTCCTAATCTTGGTCATGGTCTAACTGTGTGCCAAATTTCATTCAAAAGCTGTTTAGGCGTAATTAACTAACAAACATCCAAATTCACAAACTCACTTACATCCAAACTGCCACATTTATAATAGTAGTAGGATGTGGCAACCCTAGTCGAAATGAAGCGGTCGTTCTCTAGTACATGTATGTAAATTTTATGGGTTTTAAGGCGTTCTATAAATAATTGCCTAAATCGCCAAATAATATGAATATACCTTGAATTTAATATGTGAATTAGACGAGCGTTTCGTTATAATTAAGTTAGGTCTCTCATCCTGTCCATAAAATATGGCAAATTTAGGACCAATTTTGTAATCTCGTATACAAGTAAAAATAACCACCAATTAACGTATATAAGGTCACATATTAAGTTGCTTGCGAATATAACCAATTTATATTTAAAGCCTCCAACGCACTGCCGCGATCCTGCGATCTGCGATCACTACACACAGCCGCGATCTAATCGTGCGTTCTATCCAGCGTGCACCAATCAGGGGCCGTCACCCGCCGTCAGTTGTCTTTGTTGTAGGGTTCCTAAATATTTTTTTGCTGTTACAGTATTTTTCAAGATTAGATATAGACTGCCTCGGTGGCGCAGTTGTAATCGTACACATTACGTTACGATTGAGGCTAACGCTGAGGTCTCGGGTTCGATCCCCGGGTCGGGTAAAGTGGTATTGGGATTTTCTATAACGAAATGCAAGGTATCAGCCCGGAGTCTGGAATTTGTGCCCAGTATGGCGATAGGATACTGGTTACACCTCTGCCTACCCCTTCGGGGATTACGGGTGTGAGTGCCTATGTATGTAGATATAGAAATACAGAAATACGAATTCATACGCACTCACGCCTGTAATCCCCGAAGGGGTAGGCAGAGGTGTACCCAGTACACCCACATTTCGCCGAGCGTTTCTCCGTCCCATGATGTGATAGGGGGCGAGCCTATCGCCATACCGGGCACAAATTCCAGACTCCGGACTGATACTGAACTTTTCGTAATAGAAAAATCCAATATCACTTTTACCCGACCCGGGGATCGAACCCGAGACCTCAGCGTCAGCCTCAATACGAATATGAATACGAATATGTCATATTTTATGAAAAGAATAATAAAGACAAAGTACCTATTGATTTGCTTTTACTTGTGTATGCAATTATACACCACGGTAAAAAAGCATAGCATCGAAAACACACCAACCTTATTTACAGGTTTTATATCTAATTATACATTCTGGCAACGCAATTCGATAGATCGCTTTGTGGATTGCTGCAGTGTGTAAGAACGCGCGTGTCCCCATATAAAATGTATTTAAAACAAAAATCACAAGATCGCGGATCGCGGATCGCGTAGCGTCCCATTGGGATCGCGCGATACCATACAAAATGTAGATGTTAGAAACATTTATCGCTGGAGATCGAGATCGCGGGATCGCGGCTGTGCGTAGAAGGCTTTATGGTCAAGCACGGTATGACAAGCTGGGCTCGTCAAGACGCTCATCTTAAATCACAAGTGACGCGCATCTTAAAAATTCCGATGACGAATACATTTCGCCACAACTTTACTCTTAATTTTTCGGCCAAATAAAACATACTTCAATCTGGAAATATAAACGCTTACGTTTTAAATACCTATCAAAATAATTTTACAACGATAGCCCAGCAGGGAGTGGTACGGACCGTGAATACGATAGTCGCGGGTTCGAAACCAGCCCTAAGAGCATGCAAGTTTTTAAGATACGTGTGTATTCATTGTAAAATTATCGGCTGCTTTATGATCAATGAATTGTTTTTTTATGTTTTAGTTAGTTGTTACCGTTTGGTTACATATTAATGACGAAACTAGCATGTTACTCGTCCGGTGGTAAGCGCCACGCCTGCCTATAAACAGAAGCAACACAACACAGACAGTTGAATACAAAGCACTGCATGGCACTGGACTGCGTTCGTCACCCCGAGATAAGATGTTAATTACATAATGCCCAGTAATTTCTGAGCTTCAATGTCTTCATGTACGTAAAAATCAAACTTTTATTAAATAATTAACCATGGTAATATAGCCCTCGGATCTGTTTTAGCGTATAAAGGGCTCTTTGTTTATGGTACTATGAGAACGTGAATGAGGTTTGATTGAGCCATGAGAAGGAAGTAATTAAATGATCTCGAAGGATTAATTATATTGAAATTCAAGAAACGTTTAATATAGCAGTAATCAAATTCAAATGTAGATTATGGATTTTCAATATTGACTTTGGATAGATTTATTTTGCTAGGAACATACTCTGTTTATTAGAAGAGTTGAATTACAACTTACAACGTCCATTTTTGTGACACTAGTTGATAGTTTCCTCGTATGCGAGAAGCTGTCTGGGTTGGTACCACCGCTTTGTCTCTTTCTGTCCTTTCTTTCTGGTTTGAAGGATATTGAAGCCAGTAAAATTACTGGGCATTATGAAATCAACATCTTATGTTTCAGGGTGACGAGCGCATTTTTTTTTTTGTAGTGGTATCATGTCCATAATCATCAGCACTACCACCTATCTTAGTTTTCGGAAGTATTGCTCTTAAAACTTTATATCTCTATGAATCTAACTATTACTATATGGGGTATAGGGAGAACGCGTTTGAAAAAGTTTATATGGGAAAACTATTTTTTATACTAGAAAGGTGTTAAAGGAAGCGAAGCCGCGATCAAAAGCTAGTGGATAATAAGTCTCAAGATCTCTACGGCATATCAGTGACCTACCACTTAATGTTGGTTTTCTGTGAGATAGTGGTCGAGTTGGCCAATTCGTGCTGTAGACAAATGTGACTACAGCGTGGCACCACTTTGAATTATTTGACGGTTGAGTGTCTTTCTTATCTTTGCTTCGATTTTTTTGTGTCAATTGTAAACTATAAAAATAACTGACATCCTCCCCAAAAGGAAACCTATATAGGTTTCCTCACAGCGTTTCCTTCACTGTTACCTACCTACCTGAGAAGTTCTTCATAAGAGTTTCGAAGGTATGTAAAGGTAATTTGGGATATTCATAAGAAAAACTAGACTGATTTTATAAGAATTCTATTCGATTCACATTTTGCTTCAAATCTTCTTCTATACTAATCTATATGATGATTTTTTTGAGTTTCTCTCACTCCGAGCTCAAAAATAGTATTTTAGTATTTTTCTTAATTGGGATGTGACTTCACCATAAATTAAAAACTACAAATCCCGAATTGCGGTGCTTTCCATTTGTTTCGTTGGGTTCCCATTTGCCCTCATTCTCCCTTAGCCTTAACCTTATTCTAAAATCATAATTCATAATTCAAAAAAATTATCATTTAAAATCGGTGCACATTTGTCGGAGTTATATTTTAACAATATATATAACCACACCCCTATATCCGCGAAGAAGTAGGCAGAAATGCAACAAGTACATCCTCAGTTCGCCGCGCTTAGTTCCGTCCCATAATGTGTTTGGGGGCGATCACATCGCCAAACCGGGCACGAATGCCAAACCCCGGGAAACTCTAAAGATTCAATAGTAAAGATAAAATTTGAATACCGGCCCTCACAGTTTCTCAACCTATCTGCGCTATCACTAAACCTTAGGTGGTAGATACAAATACAACGAATTTAGAACTTTTTTTATATAAAAATACGACATATTATTATACTTGGGCAACTACTGTGCACATCCTATAAATCAGCACTGGATATCTGTCCGCATGGATGGAAATAATAAATGACGAGTTTTTATACTGATTTTACAATTGCTTAAACAACTGTATTGTTTGTTTATTATTTAGTTATTTTTAAATTTGATATGCAAATACATGTATTAAATGAATTTTATTTATATATTTATTATATCGCCAAGTCTTCCGCGTCCAATTCCATCCATCCAGTCAAAATGCATTACAATTCATTTTATACATAGAACATTCGCCCGCTACGATTTGAACAAATAAATATTCTCTTCATGTATGTAAAGATCGTGTAAAAAGTATTTATTTTTCCGTGAGCCAGGTCTTTGGTCGAAAAGCCTTGTCCTTTGTAGGTCGTTCACAGCGAGACATAGCTCTACAATGTACCTTGACATTCTATTCACGTGAACTATAATTACTTTGAAAGCGTCGTCATTTGGACGCCATGTTATATTGTTTGATATTAGAAATAAAAGTCTTGTATGGGTTTTCTTTTTGGAAGCAATTTAATAGGACAATTATTATATGATTTTATCACCTCGGTCTATTGGCAACGTACTGAGGCTGAGAAACGTGAGGTCCTGGATTCAATTCCCAGGTCGGGCAATCACAATTAGGTGCTAAATTATCGATTTGAAAAATTACACATACATTGCCCGGGATTGGAATTTGTGCCCGGTATGGCCATAGGCTCACCCCCTATCATATCATGGGAAAGAAATAAGCTCGTCGAAATGTGGGTGTACTGGTTACACATCTAAACCACCCCTTCGGGGATTACAAGCGTGAGTGCGTATGTATGTATTATAAACAATAAAAAAAAATACGGAACCCTTGATGTTGTTTAGAGATTTCCACAGCCTATGAGTATCAGATGAATCATGGATGCATTGTGGACCTTAAAGAAAAATAATGGGAATTGAGAGGGAGAATTGGGCCTCCGGATATCTCAATTACCATTCGAAACGCAACAGCCAGCTACTACCTCCCGCCTATTTTCTGTGAGACAATCTGCTCCGGCGGAGCCTAATCGGTCCATTTATGCTGTAGACAAAACTATCTAAAGCGCTGCAGCGCGACTCTACCAATGTTTTTAGATAGGTATATGTCGGCGCCGTATCAGAGGTTCCTCCCAGATCCATGATATAATGCAAAACACTGTCCTTTTATAATGACTTTATTCGTTACCACACGAGTTATAGAAAATTACTGTACCTTGCTGCTGAACAGCAATGGTTTAAATAGCAATTCTTACAATAGAAATCCCTTCCATCTATAGTGACAATCAATCATATATCTGTATTTCATTTGAAACTAGTTTAAACAAAACAAATAAATATTATAAAATTTAAACATATAATTGGACAATTGTTATACATCACAAATCAATTATAAACTATTTTATAACAATCATTCAATAGTAGCGGATGTTAGCAAAACACAATTTTACAATGAATAGGTGGTAGCAATAAAATCGTTGCTTTTACAGTCTACGCGATAAATTAAAATCATACAAATATGTAAATCACATCAAAGTAATTTAGCGTAGATTTAAAGATAGTTCCTAATTAAATAATTCGTAATTTGAACACATTTCCGGTAGTTGAAATTAACTTTGTAACATAGCAGTATAAACAAGTAAAAAAAATATGAAAGCATGTAGATAAATTGCCAAATAATTTGAAATGATTATTGGAATTTATTTAACTACATAATTACATCAATGTCAATACTTCCGGCTATAATAGTTTTATTTTTATTTGTCAATCAATAGAGGGCGGTCTGAAAGTGCGCCCATATATACATTTTCATAGTGAAAATTACTAACATTATAGAGGCAATAAGATATTCTTTGATAGATCGAAGATTCTTTGTTTATATTGTGATAGTAGTCCAGTTGTTCTAGAGTGACTTTGTAACCCTCGCCTACGACCACTTCGCTCCTTTATATTTTGAAAGAGTTACTCTAATGGAGCAAGTCGAACAGGTCGCTCGCTTGATAGTAAGCGGCACGCCTGCCCATAAACGGAAGCAACACCACACAGAACTTTGATTTACAAAGCACTCCATGGCATTTGACTGCGCTCGTCACCCAGAGACACAAGATGTTAAGTATCATAATGCCCAGTAATTTCACTGGATCCAATGACCTCCAAACCGAAACACAACAGTGCTTATATACTGCTGCTTGGCGTCAGTAATAGACAAAGTGGTGGTGTACCATGAGAGAGGCAGCTCGAAAGAGCTACCTACCACCATGACTCCAGAATTTATGTAATGCAAATTAGTAAATCATATAGTTAGTGAAGGTAGAAAACCTTCCAAAGTATATAAACCTCATCGCTTCCTAATTTTAATAAGGATGTACAACTTCCGACGTTCGTTTCCGCTATGAAAAATAAATCTTATTTTAAATTTCGAACAAGGTAATTAAAAATGTATCACTCCGAGCCAATTTATTTTAAAATTGCATAATTAATAAAAATAATCGTATAATCCTACAGGCTTATATGGCTACTGGCTTCAAGTAGGTATTTCAGTCATATAATATCATGTTATGCATATAACTAAGCAGACGAGTCTAAATACTTTCACACATAGATGCCTACTTACATCAGCCATTACACATTTAAAAACCTTGTAAAGGTTAATTGTACTTCTTGACAGACAGACACACTGTTTGCAACATCTTCGTTTGATAGAACGAACGTTTGACCACAAAAATGCGGCTTTCAATCCGAAGGTTGCATAAAGCCTCCGCTTGTTTTATCACTGTCGAACACCTTAGTAGAACCGACACGATCGAACGGAGCACGCGCATGCGGTCTTGCGCGCGAACGTTCTAAATTTGAAAACGTAACTTTTTTCGTATGGCTATGAATCTACCAGCCATTTACTAATGAGGTGACATTGTGAGTGTATAAAAACGTTGTGATATTCTGTATTGTCTATGTGTAAGCATTGTACTCTTTAATTTAATTTTAATTTTTATTTGGCTAACACTTTTTTTTACATCCATAACCTTGACACAAGGTGTCTCTTCTTGTGTGTAAAATGATTACCATAATTAATAATAATAAATTAATACCAAGTAGTCCAAAAGTAATTTATTTGTAAATGAACTTGTTTTTAGCGTTTGATATTATTACAGACTAGTTATATTCGTACTTTTTCATTAAATTCCTAAAACTTGTTTGATGAGTTTAGTATTGAGCTAAAAGGTAAACAAGTTTTCCACTTAAGTTTCTTAACACGGTTGCGGACGCTCTCGATAGGAAACTGCGATATCCTATGATATTGAACCGGACGAACATGCACCGACCGGTAGAACGTATGTGATGTAATATTCGACATACGTAAATTTCCTTTAAAGTTATATCTAACCCATTTAGAAACGATATACCACGAATAGGCAAAGTCGTAGATATTTTACAAAATATTAAGTCTGAAATCATTGTCATAAATTACAGCCGTTGTCGCAGATAGGAAGTAGCAAATATAAAATGCCTTTCGAAAATAACAGTGCATATATTCCCGATCAATGTCAAAGGTGTTTCGTCTATACAACAATTGCAAATATTTAATGTTATAAGAATTTAAAAGCAGGAAACTTCTTAAAAAGAAATATTGGATCTAAGAATCATTATACATATTTCACAAATGTATATAGAATTTAACATAAACCAATTTAGAAAATTTAAATAGTGATGTTTAAATGAATCCTCAGGAGACATTTCCTTTGTTCACTTATTTGAAAATAGAACATGAAGGATCGTGGTCTGCAACATTTCTTAAAATGTATGCATAAAGGTATAAAGTCAAGGTGAAAGTGACTATAACTGAAATGACCTTGTCTTGAAATGAAAGTTTTGAATGATATTTGCATAGAGAACCAAAAGGACAATGTCACAGAACTAGTGTGTCCAATCGATTACAAACAAAAAAAGAAACTACTCTATAATATATTCCTCATGATATTATAATCGAATGTATTGAATATAAATCGATTTTTATAATTGTTTACTTAAATGAGAAAAACAAATATGACCTGTTTTACGAGTATTAGATATTGTGTCTCTTCTTTTTAATAATAGAGCCATATTTATATTTAGCAAACGTTTATAATATTTTAGACCCTCAATTTGTCCTAATAAATAATTAATTTATTGAAGATTTGTTAAACATTATAGACGACACATGACCTTTAAAATAGCTGGAAAAGCTATAAATTATCACATTTTTGGCATCGCTCTAATATAAATACATTTTGACCTTGAGCTACTATTGCTCAATAAACCAGAAGTAATAAATTTTTACATTTAAATCACCGACTGCCTCGGTAGCGCAGTTGCAATGCGTATACGCGTTACGGCTGACGCTGTCGCTGAGATCTCGGGTTCGATCCTCGGGTCGGGTAAGGCGATACTGGGTCTTTCTATTAAGAAATGCTCAGTATCAAACCGAAGTCAGGAATGTGTGCCCGGTATGGCGATAGGCTCGCCCCCTATCACATCATGGGATGCAGATACGCTCGGCGAAACGTGGGTGTACTAGTTACACCTCTGCCTACCCTTTCGGGGATTGCGCATATATCTAAATTAAATTCGATACATATACCATCTTAATACCAGTACCTTTTTGCTTCGAACAAATATAAAACCAACTTTCTGTCACTTTTTATATGAGTGCTAGTGCAGTTATTACTACAATCGTCTTAAACATGATTCAGGAGATCCCGATGATGCCATCACGGATGCGATCCAAGCCGCAATTCCATTAACTAAATTCAACCGCAGTAATCATTTCATTGTAAAAACATGGTCACGACACGATGCCGCGCCGCTACATAAAAAATTTCTTTTATGACCTTTAACACAAAAGGAATCAGGCCTTATTTTCCCTTGCCTCCCCTGAAATAGTTAGTCCAGAACAACTGTAATAGAAAACTGTAGAAGATGCCTCTTAATTCAGGCCGGCATAATTCTGCCGACCGTCGAGGGATGGAAAGTCTCTTGACGGTCAGAATTATATTGGCAAGTCCAATGTAGGCCACTTTGCCGTGCCAGGTTAAAAATCAGAAATATTGAAAGTTACGCGGAAACATTGCTAAATATCCTTCTAGATCAATACAAGTCTCCAATCAGAATTTTTAAGCGTCTGAGCGATGAAAATGTTCGCATATTGATGAAATCAAACTATATTGAATTCATAAAATGTTTAGATTTAGTTAAATACCGCTAGTTCGGAAGGCTGTCTCGGTAGAGAAGAATGGAAAGAAATTCTACATACATTGCTCTTTTCAAAACTGGTTTACAATGTTTGCACTACATTTATACAATTTATTTTAATTTAATGATTATCTTCTTCTATCCTTAAATATCCCGCTCGCTGTGGGGTCGGCGCGACATGCTTTTTAACACATGTTACAGAATGATTTGGCTTATAGTTATTCCAATCAATCGCGTGCCTGACATTTACCCCTCTGGGGAAAAAACACACAGACAGTTTGCCTTGGTGCGAGAATCGAACCCACGGCCTCTCGTTTCACAGCCGGCTTGTCTCCCACTGCGCGACAGGGGATGTCATTTTTTAATTTATTGATCATACGAGTATTCATGATTAATTTCATGATTTTATGGATCACTTATGAACCAAAATTGGCTTGTATCAAATAAAGTCAAAGTATGTACTGAGCCTCTATAATAAGTACAAGTCACCTTCAAGCAACAATAAGATCTTTTTATTCCTATTCTAGACTACGAACGTATTCATTCGAATGTCAAATAAGGTATGCCTTAAGAAATAACGCGTTTTTATTACCCAATGTACCTCTAGAAAGGTGTGTATGTATCCGTGTATCTTCGTTGCTTTTTGCAGTATTGTAGGTGTTAGGTACTTCGGTTAGAGGTCAGGCCTTTTACACTTGCATACCGCGTGGCACTTGTCAGTTGGTTACTGCTACTATACGACTTACAGAACAACGATTTACTGAGTTTACGCACTGCATTCGATCCGAATCCGAGGGAGATATTCTCTATTTCAGATCATTAGATCTCAGTATGGATCATAATCTCAGTTTTATATCGGATGCTCTTAGGCCAGTATTATAGAACAAAACTCAAGTGAGTTCTTTGCTAAGTGTCGATTTCTGTACACGTGATTGGTCCGTTTTTGTTTGGCGCCAAAAATAGAAAATTGTACTAAAACGTGTTTAAAATATTTTTTCCATTCGCTGAAATATATCTTTCAATGGAGTTACCTACATTAATTTGTTCTAATATTATTAATTTACAGTGGCAACATCATATAGGTACATTGATTTATATTTATTTGTCATGAATACGAGTAATTCTGTGCATATTGCTTACTTACCAGTGAGTATTATACGTCCAATCAAGATTGACAACTTGTCCACTAATCTTGTAAGAGACGTAAAAAAAGTATTCTGATTTGATTGTCCTTATCAAATAAATGTTATTAAACCCGGATACACAATCGTAGATAGACACTGATGCAGATATCAGCATGAAAAACGAGACACGAATTGTTATCAGAAGAAAAAACTTAAGTTTTTTTTATACAATAGGCTGGCAAACGAGCAAGTGGGCCACCTGACGGTAAATCCACCGCCCATAAACGCCCAAAATACAAGAAGAATCATGGATGTGTTGCCTACCTTATAGCAAAACGAGTATTAAGGAATTAGGAAGCGGATTTAGGTGTCCCAGATACCTCACTCACCGTACGAAACACAGCAGCAAGCCACAGCTTTACGTCGGTTTTCTTTGAGGAAGTGGTAGCAACCCGGTCTAGCTGATTTCATGCTGTCGACAAAAAAGTCTACAGTGTGGCTCTAGCACTTAATATAAGTGATCAATAAGGTACCTGCGTTCAGAAATGCTTTTGATACTCAGTGATACTTTGCTAGGTGGTATTTCTCTCGTATGGGAGAGTCCGTCTGGGAAGGTACCTCCACTTTGCCTATTTCTGCCGTCAAGCACACTGGTGCTGGTATAAGCAATGTTGTATACCGGTTGGAATTATATTGAATTATATTGAAGTTAGCTGGGCACTATAAGATTTAACATCCATACTATACTGTTTATAGGCAGACGGTAGGTGTATAAAAAAATCTTAATACAGGTGTTATCAAGTGAAGATTACAGATCTTCTTTCCCTTTTACACCCGAATACTGAAACGCTACTCAACGGTCGACTGTCTAACGGCTACTTATTTTCATACAATTTTGACAGATAAGAGCGTCTTAACATGTTTAACACGATCTGAAATACTTGAGTTGCGTTTCAGAATTAGGGCGTTACTTTTGTAATTTCGAAACTCATTGTGAATACTTGACATTAAAAAGTTGCACGACCGATTTGAACATTTTATACTATGAACCTACACCATTTAAAATTAGGAATACTTAGAGGATCGAACAACAGCGGATAATATTATTACAACATTATTTACCTACTGCATATGTATTTCGCAAATGTTTCGTAATGTGTCTAGTTTTTCGTGTGACTCAACGTGGTAATCTTCTTTGACACTAAAAATCCGTGTGAAGGTTGTTTGATACACCTCCTATTAAATAACGACTAATGTTTAATTCCTAGGCTATGACCTAGTTGAATAAAAAGTTGAATCTTTGTAGCCAAAAATGGTTGCATTTTACAATCCAATTATAAAACAAACACGTGGTGTTCAAATTAGACATGCTTAAAATATCGATATTTTTTCTACATTTTATATCCAGGTAATCGTTATTTCGATATTTTTAACTCCAAATGTAACTAACTGTATCGATAATTTTTCTGATTGATCGATACATCACTGTATAAAAATATCGATATATTTTTACACTTTCGAAATACTTAATTCAAATGCGTTTTGGTTTTTATCGCAAATATGTATTTACAGAACGTGCTGCGGAATAAGTTTAAAAAATCAACGTGGAACTTCTGCAAAATTCAAAAGCCCAATAAACTTCAACGTAAGAGCTGACTTTATCGGATCCAAAGATATTGCTTGATAATTTAATACATAAAAAGAAACTAAGTAGTGCCAACATGGTGGTAAATTATTATAGCTCAAGCTTTTGTCAA
The DNA here is from genome assembly GCA_905332985.1 of Mimas tiliae. Classification (NCBI taxonomy): domain Eukaryota; kingdom Metazoa; phylum Arthropoda; class Insecta; order Lepidoptera; family Sphingidae; genus Mimas; species Mimas tiliae. The sequence goes on from HG995249.1 coordinate 5,537,630, forward strand.
CGGTTCCCCCAGTAGTCGTTTTCTGGGATAAAATGTACTTTTTTACATCCTTTTATGCTTATAGCTTTTTATTACTGGAGTTACAATAGTAACCGGCATCGAAATCCGTTCAATAGTTTTTACGTGACGCACGAACAAATTAACAGATAGACAGCAGAGACTACAATTTTATGATGTGTATAAGTAAGTTATAAAACAAAGTAAACGAGTTCTACAACATTTAAAAAAAATATTTCTTAGCAAGTACAGTATTAACAATAATAATTAATGTCGGCATTCATTCCCAATAAAATTAATTTAAAGCCTCTATTTCTATACTATGTAATTTAGTACAAACATACATTATTTAAATTGCCTATTAATTTACATAAAAATCGAGTTATAGTAATTATTTCATCAACGAAGTTCAATAATTCACAATCAACTAGATGCTATATAACGACAGTCGAATGGGGAAGTAGATGCTAGCCGCACCACCCACTTATATCCAATTAGTGTCATAAAACATATCACACGTTGAATCAGACCAGTTTTGTCATGATCTGAGTAGTAAAAAAGATTAAATAGAGATTATTTTTTTTACGATAAAGCGAAGTTTTTACCAGAACAAGCTATCAACAGCGATGTCTGAGAAGCCGTTTTAGTCTGATCAAAGAACCGACATTTAGTGCATATACATGCATGTTTTAATAATATTATCTACACAAAACGTATACATATACACCTGTGTCCTCGAAAGAATAGGCAGAGACGCAAACAGTAGGTACACCATTTGATTTCCATCCTAATTATCATATCCTAGAATATCAGACACAAATGCAAATTCTGGCAATTTATCTTATTTTTTTTAAATAAATAACGCAATAACAAATTATGATTTCCCCTCCAGATACTATTTCAACAAAATATTGATATTTGGTAATGAAGTCATAACTTCAGTTCAGAATCGTGACATAATTACCAACGATGCGTCCATAAGTTATTACTCGTATTTACTAAAGTTGCCTAATAATGCTCTAACTAAACCACGATGCGGATCCGCTGTATAAATTGTTTCTAGATTACACAGATTACACGGCGCTCTCATAACCCCTAAATTTGGAGTTATCTACGATCTCTATGTTGTAATCGTAACGTATCATCGGAAGTTAAAAAAAAGAACGAATCCCAAGAGCAAATATAATTTGTTGGTTTACGCAAACAAGAATTTAATGGTAATTAAATTATACCTCGTTAACATTGTGGTAATGGTCTAATAATTTTGTTGGTGTTATAAAATGTATACGTAATTAGCGTTAACGTATTAAAGCATATTTGGTGCCACAAAATTATATAACAATAGAATTATAGCATCATAAATAAATTATTTTTAATCGTTTCTTTTAACGTGGTCTACTTATTAATATCTAATTTTAAAAACTTCGTTAATTCATAAATAAAGTTTCTTTGACGCATATAAATGTCCTACAACAAAAGATGATGTTGGATTTAAAAAGAATAATACATTGCTAACCTTCTAGATTTATCATGTATTTAATTTTTAGTTTATATTGTATTGTAGTTAATTGCAAATTTTAGATTATTTTTTCTAATTATACAAATGTAAAAGGATAAATATTATCGAATACTTTGGTTTTATCCACCTAAAAATGAAGGTTGAAAAAAAGACGATAATTTGCTGACGAAACATAATATTTCGTCTTTTTCCATCAACCTTGTTAAATGTCACCTCATTAGTGAAACCAGGTCTAACTCGCAAGTCAACTATATCAAGTGCCCGGCACTAGGTCGGCATTAGGTCGGCATAAATTCATATTTTTGCAATATTGATTTGAACTTTTGCGTTAAAAGTGATTAAAATGTGGCAAATAAACATTTTGTGCATAAGTGTCTTGATAATAAGCTGGATTGGGGACACGAAGACGGTCGACAGTTATCAGTCGCCGCTTGGAAATATCGGAAAATCAGGTATTGTATTTTGCATGGCTTTTGTATATGTTTGAGTGGTAGAGCCACGTTGTAGACACTTGTCTACAGCATGTATGGTCCGGGTCATTACCACTGTGTCACAGAAAACCGGCGTAAAGTAGCAGCTTGCTGCTGCGTTTCGTACGGTGAGTGAGATATCCGGAGGCCCAAACCCCCTCCCCTTCCCAATCACTTAATTATCACTTTCCTTTAAGGTCGGCCACACCCATGATTCTTTTGGTATTGTGGGCGTACATGGGCGGTGGAGATCACTTACCATCAGGTGACCCACATGCTCGTTTGCTGGCCTATGCCATAAAATATATATATATATATATATATATATAAAAATAATGGTAATATTTAACTGAATTTTATTTTTTACCTTTTTTAAGTGTTTGAGCCACGCAGTGAATGCACGCACAGCCTGAATTGTTACCACTATCTCACGGAAAACCGACGTAAAAGTGTTTGAGATATCTGGAGGCCCTTGTCAGTCCCTTTATTATGTCTTTCTTGTAAGGTTGGCCATGCATCTATGATTCTTCTGGTATTTTGGGTTTTTATAGACAGCGAAGATCACTTATCATCAAGTGGTCCGCTTGGTTTACCGCCTGACATCTGAGGTTGCCGATCTTTGCTATAAATAAAACAGACAGACGCGGCGTAGGCTTAGTAAAAGTGTTTCTTTCTTAGTAACTTTAGACCGTCATAATTCTGCCGTCGAGCGATGCAATGTCTCTTGACGGTCGACATTCGACATTATATTAGGCCGCTATTCCACTATCATAATATATAAAAATGATTCTACTTCTATAGCTCATAGATACCTATATGAGAAATGTATGACAGTGTAATAGCAACATATTTTTTATATTTTCTATAATCATATTTCTATGCTCCTATTTCACAGTATGCTGTGACATAGGATCATATATGACGACATATATCTATGATGCAAATATGATAGTTGAATAGCGGCCTTAGGACTGCACTGTATTATTAAAATCAGGTCCAGTGTCGTCACTTTACCGTGCCTGGATTAAAAAGAACAAATATTTAAACTCATACGCCCAATCTCCTCATATCTTTTTAATAAAATTGTCTTTTGCCATTGTATTGCGTCACTCACGATATCGTTCTACATATGCCGTTCAATATAAATAATTTTTAGCTTCTCAAACATGAAATACTTTTTATACGGCCTTTAAGAACATTATTGTAACTGGATCTCTTAATTTTCTAGATATTTCTGTTCGGAATGTGTTTCTAAAATAGTACTAAACGATATTTTTTTGTTGCATAGGTCGGAAACGAGCAATTGTGTCACCTGATGGTAAGTGATTTCCACCGTCCATGTACTCCCACAATAAAAAAAGAATCATAGGCGCGTTGCCGACCTTAAAGAAAAGGGATAATTAAGGGATTGGGAAGGGGAGGGGATTTGCGATCTTTTTTTTATAGCTTGATTTAGTAGACGAAAAGGTCGCCTGATGACAAGCGCCACGCCACGGGGTGACGAGCACAGTCCAATGCCTGGTGTTGCTTTTGGTTATGGGCAGACGTGGCGCTTACAATCCTGCTTGTTACGTCATTAAAGCTAAAAAATAAAAAATAAATCTTACTTCTGTCCATCTGTGTTCTTCCCACGGGCCACGACACGACACGCGACATAACCTGCTCGTTTCTTTACTCAAGCTTCAATCCCCGAAGAGGTTGGCAGGGGTGTAATCAATACAGCCACATTTCGCCGAGCTTATTTCCGTTCTATGATATGATAGGGGGCGAGCCTATCGCCATACTGGACACAACTCCAGACTCCGGGCTGATACTGAGCATATCGTAATTAGAAAAATCCAATATAAATTTTACCCAACCCGGGGATCGAACCCGAGACCTCAGCACAGCAGTCGTACCGCATATGCATTACAACTGCGCCACTGAGGTAGTCTTATGACTTATATATTTCTTTTTATATATTTTTCTACCCAGAGGGGTTGACGCCAGGCAGGCGGCCGGTCGTAAAAACTACAAGCCAAATCTTTCTGTAACATGTGGTAAAAAGTATGTTGTGCCAACCTCACTGCGAGTGGAATAACGGCAGGTGGAAAGAAGGAAGGATATTATGTAAAATAAATATTAATACTGATTAGTCTGCTCTCTAGTGTTTATCATCATATTATTATGTAAACTTAAGGCAAAATCTTAGCAGTGCATTGGACGCAGAAAGTGACGAAACTAATGTCTAGAAAGCTAAAACTTGAATGATACTTTTCGATATATTTAGCATATTATTTCATAATTTTACAACAAACACAAACTAGGTATATGGCGATGTAACAAATTATTATTTAACACAAAAAATAGATTTGATTTAAATGAAATACTAATAAAAGTAGACTGATCTGTCATTAAGGTGATAGCGGCGCTTACACGGACAATATTCCAGATTCACGGCGCGTCTGCGATGTGTTTAAAATTCGGTAACCATTCGCCCGAAATGCCTTCACGTTCTTTACGGGAAAACAATGTGAAAAACCCGCATGCTGGCACGTAACCATGGAAATATCGACAACACTTTATTGAGTTTTGCATTGAAATGAATATAGGATACGGCTTTATTTGCCACTTCGTAATGCTTGTGGAGTCCGTGATTGTTTTACATCTTTATACAACGTGTTACAGAAAGGTGTGGTCGTATTTAAGCGTTGATACATAGACATGACAGTGAGTGCTATGTTTAGTACATAGTATATATATTATCAAAATCTAGACAACCTAAATTTTCACGCTTATTACGGCTGATAAGAACAAGTACATCCCTATAAATCAAGTGAAATAAAAACCAGACCAAGTAGCCTTACGCAGCGATACTTTGAAATCATTTAATCTACCATTACTTTTTAACAATCAAAATCACCGAAAACAAAGATAAAATTAACTTAACCAATTTCTGGTCGGTCCTATCGCAGTTTAATTACTCAATAGTTGAAAGTTCCGACTCCTGTTAATTGTATTTTTAGCTTTTTAGTTTTTTTGAGCCGGTTTTTTTGTTAAAGCTTTATATGTTACAACTTTCAGTATAATAATCATCGAAATTAGTCCATAAATATTTTAGTCTTTGAGCCTCTTAAAGATGAAATTTTTCTCTTCCAATTAAAATGGGACTAACATTGAGCATAATATATGTATATATATAAAATACAGTTGTCATCGGATTTCTCTGTAAACCACAAACAAAAACAATACAGCGCGTCGAATTCAGCACCTACTCCGTGTTTTGGTCAGTTAAACATTATGCATAACTTGTAAGGAAAGTTGCGTATAAGAACCGGAGAGCACTTAATCCATTATTTGAATAAAACCATGAAGGTCGTTTCTTGTTCACAGTTAAATAAATATAGGTATTATAAATCAATTTGCCAATACAACATCAATCAAATACGTCCGTTTTTGATGTACAAGAATGTTTGTGATTCTGCAATTGTTTTGCAATGCGGTCGTTTGAAATTGAATATTGACCTTTGGTGGGAATAAGAATGATAGCCTCCGTGGCGCAGTGGGAGAGTAGCCAGCTGTGAAGCGGAAGTCCGCAGGTTCGATTCCCGCAACGAGACAAAATGTTTGTGTGTGATCCACAAGCATTTATTTCGGATCTGGATATTTTCTCCCCAGAGAAGTTGACGTCAGGCAGTCGGCCGGTCGTAACAATTACAAGCCAAATCTTTCTGTAACATGTGGCTGATCCCACTGCGAGTGGGATAAGGGGAAGGGGAAGAAGAAAAAGATATAGTAAAGTTTTCAAATAGTAGAAATATGCTGTAGCGCAGTTTTGTCTACAGCATGAATGGATTGGCTCGACCAGATTATAACCACTGTCTTACTGAAAACCGATGTGAAGTAGCAGCTTACTATTGCATTTCGTACAATAAGTGATATATACAAAGGCCCAAATACTCCGCCCCTTCACAATCCTTATCCTTTCAAAATCCACCCTCCACTTCAATCTCTTAATTATCCTTATCTATATGGTCTGTAACTCGTCCGTGATTCTTATGGTAATGAGAGTGTTCTTGAACGGTGGAGATCACGTACCTCCAGGTAACCCATTTGCTTGTTTACCGGCCTATAAAAAAGAGTTAACAATTTTAAAAACGATTTTTCTAATATCAGCCTAAGTTACGATCACATTGAAGTAAAATGTGATATAAAGAAACTTGTATTGTACTTATTGACAAGTGTGTATTACAAGACAATTTTCACTTTGTGTTTCTGATTGCATCATTTGTCCCAACTTTACGAGTGTGTGCAACAGCATTTAATTAAACAGCGCAAACTATTTGTTTTGTGTATTCAGTAATTAAGTACGCAAATATTGGGTAACATTTCTCCATATTTCACACAATTTTATAAACTTGAGAGCTATGTTACGCTATAATATGCTTGCACAACTCGTCCTGTGTTTTCAAGATTATGAGATAAATTAAAATTCTTACGTTGACTAACACTGCAATATTATACAACGACTGCTCAATCTTTATTACCTATATTCTGTATTCCATCTTCTTCTTCTACCACCTGCCCTTCGCAATGGGGTTGGCGCAACATGCTTTTTGTTAAATAAATGCTACAGAAAGGTTTGGCTTGTAGTTTTTACAACAGGCCGCCCGCCTGACGTGAACCCCTCTGGGAAGTTCCAACCTATTCTGTATTCCATCAGACAATCTAAACCCATATCACTCTTATTCTATGCGTCGATTTATATTGATGCAGATGAAATAACAGCTTCTATGCCATCTATTGGTACCTGCATTATCAATTTCTGCCGCCCAGCAGCATTGTGTAAGCATTGTTGTATTTCGCTTTGAAGGACATTGAAGTCAGTTAAATTACTGGACCATATGAGACTTAACATTCTATGTTCCGTGGTGGTGAGCGCAGTCCAATGCCATGCAGTGCTTTGTATTTCAAAGTTCTGTGTGATGTTGATTTGTTTATGGACAGTCGTGCCGCTTACCATCAGGCGAGCGATCTGCTCGTTTCAAGCTAGTAAAAAAGTAGAATGTTGAAATTAATGCAGTAATTGCACATCTATTCGCATTTTCCTGTACCATACGAATAACCGCAGTGATTTAACATTTGAAATAGCTAAAGCAGGATGGTAGCGATTCGAAACTTCGCGTGCAGCCAGAAGTAGTTGCCCACTGTTATTACGGTCAGTCTAACTACGTTTCGGTACAAACTCCATAATATTACACAACAGAAAATAGATACGTGTACATGTAACAAGCAGAAAATAATATAAAACGCTACCATAATGATGGAAGTAACGATTTATACGTAGAAATCGTTTTCTACTTTAACATAGAAGCAATTTTTGAAACAATGTGTCAAAATTGTATTGTCTTTGACGACTAATGAGTCAATTATTTTGTTACTGATTCGAAATTACATTATCCAGTTGCTGAATGTGTACCATTCTTCTATAAGTTTGAAAATGTGATGCAAGACTATTGTCCAGACCTAATTTAAGTAAAAAAATATGTTCTTGCTCTTCATTCAACGTATTAATTTACACTATGTTTACGGTTTCTTTACATAGAGAAACTATTTTTATCGTTAATCCTATTTTTCCTAGTGTTTGAGTTTAAAAAACGAACGATGTGATATAGGCATTACCAAATTTTGTAATCTATATCTATTTATGGCTGAAATACCTGCAACCTTTGGTAGGTAATTAAAATAAATTGCATAATTTAAATGTAGTTAAAATGTTAAATCTTACTTTTGATTAGCGATTTAATGTTATTAACATTAAGTAAATTTTTCGTGATTTATGACTATTTGGGAATGTACCCCAGAAACGAAAGCAATTATTCAAATGATATATTAAAAATACATTAATATTGCTCTATTTAACTAGATTTTTTATGCAAATTATTAACCTTTAGGATTTTTATTATTTTTGTAAATTAACTCATATGATGGGATATAATTAACTTGTTAATTGCCTATCAAACCTGAGACTTATGGCTCATTTGTGAATATTGATTTATGAGTTCATATAATATTTATTGAGGACATTTGGAATTAATAACCTCTAAAACAAAATTATGGCTTGTCAATAGGATCATCAAAATTGCCGTATAAATGTCATTGCCATGAGTTGTCATATTTTTGAGTCACTATGAGAAATCCGCATTCCATTGTGTGCATTTTCAAATAACTAGTTGTCAATGATGTGGTATTTTAATCGAAGTGACATTATATTTAATTGTTATAGTTATAATTAAAACATGTTATGACAGAAATATTTCTGCTAATATATATTTTAACTAGTTTATGCTCGTGGCCGCGCCGCGCCGGCGTGAACAACCTTTTCCAGGATAAAATGTTCTAATCCCGGTCTTGGTCTGCCGTTCTGCCAAATTTTATCCAAAACCGTCAGGATATTAAGGCGTGATTGATTAACAAACATCCAAATTCACAAACTCAAAAACATCAAAAATTTCAGATGCATAATATTATTTTTTATTTTATTAGCTTGAGAGACGAAACGAGCAGGTCGCTCGCCTGATGGTAAGCGACCAGGCTGCTCATAAACAGAAGCAACACCACCAAGAACTTTGAATTACAAAGCACTGCATGGCATCGGACTGCGCTCGTCACCCCGAGAAATAAGATATTAAGTCTCATAATGCCAAGTATTTTCACTGGCTTCAATTTCCTTCAAACCGGAACAGAACAGTGCTTACACACTGCTGCTTGGCGGCAGAAATAGACAAAGCGGTGGTACCAACGCAGACGGCCTCTCACATTCCGGGGACCTATCACCTAAATCAGGTATAAGAGACCTATCATGAAAATTTTTCTAAGGAATTAAACGTAAATATGATTTGTTTCAGAATGCACGAGTTGCAATGACGATGAGCTCGGCATCACGCGGTGGACGATGCCTTTACTCAAAACAGGAGAGAAGAGATACTACTTAGGAATATTTTTTAAGGTGAGCCAATTTTTTATAGTAGAGGCCGTAAAAAAACTTCCCCACAGGGATTGAGGTCAGGCAGGCGGCCGGTAGAAAAACTACAAGCCAAATCTTTCTGTAACATGTGTTAAAAAGCATGTGCCAACCCCACTAGTACTGGGATAAGGGCACGAGGAAGGAGGAGAGTCGGGCAAACAACCAAGTAGGTCACTTATGGCCGTTCCCAATATTAATCTTCAATTTCACGATAGATAGCTATCATCAAAAATCTGTATTGTTCTATCTACTGCTTGGAATCGTCCCTATTTTTTAGATATGCACGTCGGATACTATGATAGCAATAGATAGGCAGTTTATCTGGGCCCTCTTGTGCGTTATGTTCATACAAGCTGAGAAAGAGGAACTATTGTTTAATTTATGTTAGAAAATATGAAGATATGATTTAGATTAGAAATATCAGTTTTAATTTAACATTTATCTATAATTCTTATTTTTTACCACTGTTAATGAAATACTATTAACGAGAAATACTTATTATGTTGCAAAACACAATGTAATAACGAAACGTTTTACTGTCAATACATTACGGCTCTGAATACAAGTCCTTTGAACAAAAATCCCAAGCGAATTTGGGGGATTTTACTGAAGTGGGGAATTATTTTGTTCGCATTAAACAAATATTTATATGTCTCTTGCACTTAATTTAATTATCAAAACGGTGCATTATTTTTATTTATAGGAATTTTAGAATTTTTTTATATTTTCTTTTAGATTTTTACATAATTTATTTAGTTTTTTGTATTGCAGTGCAAGTGCCATGTAAGCCTTGTATACTCATGGCTATTTCTTGAAAATGCGTTATTTATTTCGTTTTTTTACAGCCGAGGATATCTGTTTATCGGTCAAAATCTACCGATAAAGAAAAAACTAGATAACTTTATCGACAGATAGCTCATAAAAAATTTTGGGACGCTTGAACTGTCATTTTCATAGTGTTGTATATCTGTAGTCAGCTATCAGTCCTCTCATCAGTAGACAGCAATGAAGAATAGGATTACCTATCATTAGTAAGTTTATTGGGACGGTAAAACGGAAAATAGATAAAATTTTCTATCGCCGGTATAGCAAAACTAGAGACAGACAGAATATAGGGAACGGCCATTAATGGTATGTGATATCCACGGTCAATAAACACCTTCAACGCCAGAAGAATCTTGCGTTACCGACCTTTTAAAAATGGAATGGGGATTGGAAAAGAGAGGGGGGATTTTGGCCACTGGAAATCTCACTCACCGTACGCAATAGCAAGCTAACATTTCACGTCGGTTTATAATAAGACAGTGGTACAAACACGGTCGAACTGGCCCATACAAGCTGTAGACAAAAATGTAGGTAAACTACTAGTATGCGTGGCTCTACCTCATAAAAACTAAACGTGTCAATTGGGTGGTATCGAACTCAAATGACAGGACTCGAACTCAAAAGACAGGACTTACAAGGAGGTAGGTCCCTCGAGAGGCCGTCTGGGTTGGTACCACCGCTTTGTTTATTTATGCCGCCAAGCAGCAATGTTTACACATTGCTTACGCACTGTTGTGTTTCGGTGTGAAGAACATTGAAGCCGTCGATTATAACCATGTTCCTATAACATTATAACCTGTTCTTATATATACAATACAGTCTATTTATTTACCACGGCCTAACTTTAATTTGAAACTTATTATCTCAAATACTGGTGTTTTACATGAGATGCAAATGAAATTGTGAGCTAAAACTCGCGATGTTAAATTTAATTAAATGTCGCCTAAATAATAAGTCGTGTGTACCATCTTTTGTGACCCAAAGAACGTTAAATACACAGACGGCACTGATTGCATGACTGATTATCGTAAGAAGGTTGCGCGTACGCATCTCCCAATGTCGTAATATAACCGCATGGACGACGTTTAGGGTTGTCAAGAATAAACTGATATCAGAAGTGTCTCCGAATCTTCAACCATGATTTAATTCTTCAGAATCATTCAATATCTATTTTTACAGAGGATATTTTTATTACTAAAGCTAAATGCAATTTATTGATACTTGCGAAATTCTTGAAATACGAACATATTAATTTATATTACTTTAAATTTTATAAGTATTATGTATACATCATAGATTATGCAGATATTTTATGATCATCGGAAAAAAGATGTCACTATAGTTACGATATTTAAATGAAACTGCACATTGACCATTACGAAACATTGAATACTTATAATAAAGTATAAAGGTTAAGTTCTAAGTTTACACTCTTACATTACTTAATATAACATGATGTAACTTTAAGGAAAATATGGTTGCTAGAAAAAAACTTGCAACGCAGCAATATTGATACCATGTGTAAAATTATGAATGACGAGCAAGATTTTTTATTAACTATTTGTGAATATTACAGTATGGTGACAAAATGTAGGTTATATCACTCACTGTGTCTAATAACCAAACTGCATTGACGAAATAATTAGGTACACATTTATTTTAAAATATTTACTGGACTAGTTGAAATAGTGTCGAAATGGTTAACGTATGTTCCTGCATTTTTGAACTTTTTAATATAAATAATCATTTAAGTACTAAATAAATACCAAAAATATATTGTATGAGAGCATCCGTGCACAGCACGCGGGTAGTAGTCGGCTGTGAAATTAGAGGCCGCGGCTTCAATTCAAGCCCTGCACCGAGTTATTTTTTTGTGTGATTATCAAATATTTGTTTCGGCTCTATGTGTTGAAAATACGGCCCTTTGGCGACACATTAAATTACAAAAAAATCCTTGGACATCTTTTAACATTTACCGGAACTAATTTGTGCACATGGCAACCCTTTATAACCGGTATTATTTTCGATAGCTAAGAGCTTTCTCTTTTAAAAGCGACAGTGGTTTGTGACGCATGTTTATTGTGTATCTTATTAAAAAATAACTTTCTTTAATTTAAGATGGAACAGGTGTGTTACAATATTCACTAATGTGTGGAAGGTATAAATTGATTTTATAGTCAGTGTTCAGTACAGCAGACGAGTTTTTTAAGCGGTAGAGCCATACTATATAGTTATCAGTTTACACTTGATATGCCAACCATACCAGCAAGTGGTATAATCTGCTAAACTTGGTTTCCGTTGCGGGTTACGTGGGTCAGACGGTGGGTCGCTCCATATAATACCAAATACCAGTAAACTTATGGTGCGACAGAGCCAGGCAGAAAGAAAATCAAGATTTTATATAGTTGCTATTATTATAGCTTTATTTCGACATGTGGAGTGTAGTTTTAATGTTTAAAGGACACTAAAGCCAGTAAAATTACTGGTAAATATGAGATTTAACATCATACGTCTTTGGGTGACGACCGCAGTCCAATGCCATGCAGTGCTTTCTAATTTAAAGCTCTGGTGGTGTGTTACGATTTGAACCATCTGAACAGACTTTCAATCAACTGATCAACAATTCAGGTTTATGTTAAACTTATGTTACATGACCTGTTAGGTCTCTTTTATTCAACTTGCCCTTATCCCACTTGGCACAACTTGTTATTTAACACATGTTTTAGAAAGACTTGGTTTGTATTTTTTACGACCGGCCGCCTGTCTGACATCAAGCCCTTTCCCTTTCCCCAAGGGAGATTGGCTCTAAAATATCAATATTAAATCGGACAATTCAAACTCATAACATTTATGTGGAAATTGATTGTCTTTTTCCTTGTAATTGATTTATTAATAGGAAAATCTGGTCTGTGACTTATGGTACATTTATGCCGCGACTGCAAAATTATCAGCTGATCTTAATTTTACAACAATTAAAGCTGCCTACTTAGTTTGAAGTGATTCGCGTCAGTAATTAATAAATAAATAAATACATCCAACAGTCACACACATAGTCCTGACCCCACACTAGGTTAACCTGTATCGTGGGTATCGGGAACTATGAGGGACTGAATTAGACAAACATTTGTCTCCGTGTGGGAATCGAAACCACGGCCACTCGTTTCGCAGCCGGCTACTCGCCCACTGCGCCACGGAGGCTGTCTATTCTAACCTAACCTAACCATGTTCAAAGAAGCAATGACTATCGTTATTTAAAGGTTATTTCTATATTTATTTTAAAGAACACTGTAGGACTAACATACCTCATAAATTAACAAATATGAGAAAATATATTCCTGTCAGATTTCCTTGGCACATAAACCAAAGGTTAGGTTACCGCAGCGTTACTTAGGTTACATATCTATTTACAATTCAAACTCATAGCGTGATGGCTACTTAACATATTAATATTGGATTGCTTATTTTATTAATATATATTTTATCGCCTCATTGGTCTAGATGCAGTCTACTTAAATTGAAAAACCATGAGGTCTTGAAATCAAATCCCAGATCAGGCAATCACAATGTTTTAGTTTTCATTAAAAAAATTGCCGTCATCAAATTTTACGTTGTCATATCATGGGACGGAAATAAGGTTGGCCAAACGGTGGTATAGCACTAGTTGCACCTCTGCCCACCCTTCAGAGTATGGCCCCTGTATGTTAAATATATTTGCATTGTGGTATGATCGTTTCTTAACTATTTAGTACGAGTGGTAGAGCCACGCTGTACGAGTGGTAGAGCCACGCTGTAGACAATTTTGTCTACAGCATGAATGGGCCGGCTCGTCCGGGTCGTTACCACTGTCTCACAGAAAACCGGCGTAAAGTAGCAGCTTTCTGCTGCGTATCGTACGGTGAATGAGATATCCGGAGGCCCAAATCCTCCTCCCCTTCCCTAATCCCTTATTATCCCTTTCCTTTAAGGTCGGCAACGCGCCCATGATTCTTTTGTATTGTGGGCGTACATGGGCGGTGGAGATCGCTTACCATCAGGTGACCCACTTGCTCGTTTGCCGGCCTATACTATATAAAAAAAAAATGTGCCTTAGATTAGCTACATAATAATAGCTCTCATATTTTCACCCCTGACAAAAAGGTAATATAAATTTGACCCCTTTGTATGTTTGTGGGTGTATTTATCTGTGTCTGGTGTGTGGCATCGTAACGCCTTTACTAATGGACTGATTTGAATGTGGTTTTTTATTTGAAAGCTGGTTAAATGGAGAAGTCTCTAAGGTATGTTTGAATAAATCTATTCAGCCATTTAGAAACTACAGATCTGTTTTCTAATTGATTTCAGGGATTTTGAACGGTCAGCTTATTATTATGTTGTAAAAAGTCTTTGGATATGGTTTTATGAACATCGCCTGCACAATCTCGTCGCACAAATTGCGTCGTCCGTTAATGAGCAGAGTATACGACAAGGTTGGCTTAAAAAAATAAAATATATAAATATAAAAAAAACAGGTTCGAAACCAGCCCCAAGAACATACACCTCTGACTTTTCTAAGTTACGTGTATATTAATTGTTAATTATCGCTTTAACGGTGAAAGAAACATCGAGAGGAAACCTACATGAGAAGTTCTCCATAAGAATTTCGAAGGTATGTGAAGTCTGCCAATCCGCATTAGGCCAGCGTGGTGAATTACGGCCTAACCCCTCTCATTCAGTAGAGGAGGCCCGTGCCCAGCAGTGTGGTCATGTAATAATAATAATATAATAATACTAGCCCTGTAATATTATAAAAAAAACAATCTAGAACCTCATAGTTACAGCTGATGTATACTGCCACTAGGACGCTGAGGTAATATACATTTAAAAAGACCTATCTGTAATAAACTCCTTCATATCACAGTTACGTATCTATTTGTAACATTAATAAATACGTGAATCTGGGGTTATTTCCTGATGCAAATGAATTCATAGAGCGGTTGGCTTCTACACCGACTACCGACCAAAAATCGTGTTATAAGACCTCATGAATTTTCGCCCAACTTGTCACTTTCCACAATATTAGCCACGTTAGCCAATGGGCCGGAAATTACAGTGTCCACACTGCAAAATCTACTGGAAACTCGAAACGGACCGCAGTCTCGTATATGCAAACGTTAAATGGCGTATGTCTCCCACCATACTTGGGATTCGAAACTTTAATATCGTAACTTTAAGATCTAGAATAGTAAACGATGAAACGATGTAAAACCCTGCCACTATTTATTAAAGTTGGACGATACGAGGTAACAACGTTCTGTGCAGATAGGTAGCGTATATCCATATCGTGATGCGATTTGAACACATCAAACTTATGTCTGCGAAATTATTACGGTATATACATAGGTATTCACAAATTTGTATTTTAATGCCAAAAATATTGTGCATAAGAATTTAGAACATTTTTTCTACATACTCTAGATTCGATTTTTAACACAGGGGAAATCCATTTACAGATATTTTTATTTACTTTAATAATGAGACGAACAGATCGCTCACCTGGTGGCAAGCGTCACGCGTGTCCATAATCATAAGCACTTTGAATTACAAAGCACTCCATGACACTGGTCTGATGTGTGAAATGTGCCAACCAGCATTAGCGACGCGTGGTGGACTAAGGTCTAACCCCTTTCATTCATTAGGGAGGCCTGTCAGTGCCAGCGGTGGGACAGTATAATTCAGGGCAGATAAACTATCTCTCGTATGAGGCCATCTGACTTGGTTCCAAAGCTTTGTCTATCTCTGACACCGATCAGCAGTGTGTAAAAACTGTCGTGTTTACTGAAACACAACCAGGCGTAAGGTTTTAAGTCTCATAGTGCCCAGTAATTTCACTGATTACTATGTTCTTCAACTTTAACTTAGGGTTCTTTTTCTATTTTAAGGTTTAAAGTACATTGAAGCCAGTGAAATTACTGGGCACTATGAGACTTAACACCTTATGTCTGGAGTGAAGAGCGCTATCCAATGTCATGCAGAGCTTTGTAATTCGAAGTTCTGAGTGATGCTACTTTTTTGTATGGGCAGGCGTGGCGCTTACCATCAGGCGAGCGACCTGCTCGTTTCGGCATTCAGGCTAATAAGAAAATACTTAATATATGTTCCACAGACATAATAATTCTATGAATCTTGGAGGTCATCGCAAAAATGAAATTATAATAAACATTTAAATTTTGAACACGTTTTAAAATTAACCTTAAATTCCAATGATAATGATAACTATACCAATAGCAACTGAATAAGATCTGTCGTCACATCGGAATTTCAAATTAAACGTAGAAATTGCAAAATAAAATACCAACTGTATCTTAGAACCACAAGAATGAATAATAAATGATTATAACACGTCATTACTAGTTTCTTCGTCTACACCTTGTGCGTTTAAGGTTGCTGCATCGCAATCGAAATTATGAAATTACGATTCATCCATTATTATTAAATATACATTTGCGATGTTTCTGACACATTACATTGCTAAATAATACATGATATTTACTTGGTGGTAAGTCCCTCGTATGCAAAAGGCTGTCTGGGTAGGTACCACCGCTTTGTCTATTTCTGCCGCCAAGCAGCAGTGTCTAAACACTGTTGTGTTCCGGTTTGAAGAACATTGAAGCCAGTGAATTTACTGGGCATTATGAGACTTAACACCTTGTCTCAGAGTGACGAGCGCAGTTCAGTGCTATGCAGTACTTCATAATTCAAAGTTCTTGGTGTTGCTTCTGTTTATAGGCAGGCGTACCATCAGGCGAACGACCTGCTCGTCTCGTCATCTAAGATGGATAAAAAAATACAATGTGAAAATTACATATACCTAGGTACTCTTTCGCGTCAATTCGTACATGACTCAGGGAGCTGGCCATAATGAACGAACAAAATTGTTAACATCACTAATCGATTAAGCTAAATGAACAATTATTATTTACAAAATCAACACTCAGTCAATTTGTATCCATTAAATACACACAAAATCGTAAAACACTGTAGCTCTACAACGTTCGCATTCGCATCGGTATATAAATTTTATTGTGATGACATACTCCCCTTATTTAAACATCTTATTAAGATCGAATAAATAATAATAATAATAATATAATAAATACACCCAACATTCACACACATAGTCCTGACCCCACACTAGGTTAAACCTGTATTGTGGGTATCAAGAACTACGAGGGACTTGCGGTCCCACAACACCCAGGCCCGAGACGAATATTTGTGGATCAGACAAACATTTGTCAAGGTGCGGAAATCGAACCCACGGCCTCACGCTTCGCAACCGGCTACTCGCCCGCTGCGCCACGGAGGCTGTTCGGTATGTCAGTACTAGCTCGCGAAATTTAATGTAATATTAGTTTTTTGAAAATTGCAGCTCGATCCTTCGATTAAATATGAATAAGAATGATTTTGCGCAAATAATCGCCATGAATATACGGAATAATAACAATGAAAACTATAAATATTGCTTCTATAGTTAATTAATGTCCAGAAACTATTTCTCAGATTAGTCATTTTGGACATTCATTGACATTGGAATTAGAATGGAACGGAACCGCTGGAACTCTATTATTAAAGTTTTGTATCGAAAATTTAAAATTCTAACATCGGTATCTATTCCATTGCATTCCGTCATTATATGACGGGGCCTTAGCAGATGCTTTTGGGTTTTAAGAGTTTTTTTTATTGCATAGGCTGGCAAACGAGCAAGTGGGTCACCTGATGGTAAGCGATCTCCACCGCCCATGATAAGATGATAAGTTATGAACTGTTAGGTTAAAACTAAACACAATTTAGTCTATTTCATCCTTACCTGAAGTAATGTAAAGAGACAAAACTATAATCATAATCATGGATTAAAAGTGTTAGGTAAGGCTCAATGTTTAATAACATTATGGGTGGTGTGGCAACCTTAGTGCATTCGTAATTTGCGCCGAGCGCGCTGGTCCCAAGACGCCAATAAGCAATCTCGTGGAAACCCGCCGAGTACTTTCTCTACGACCAGTTAAACAACTGACGTAGATAGCTCAAGCAGAATTAATTACACCTTCAGTAGTAATTACTGAGGAATTTCTATTACAAACTTAACTACCTACCTTTTTAGATTTTTAGGCCACGTCCTTCATGCAATAAAAGAGATGTGCAAAGTGTAACGTCTAATAAATACCTTTCTACACAGACACAGGTTTAAATAGACATCGCACTTACTTCAATATGTATGAAATCTACCGTGTCACATTGTAGTTGCTGTAACGACACAATTTTCAATACTTTTCGACAGGAAAAGGCATTTTTGTGTGTTGGGCTGACGTCTTACTATGGTAACGTCGAGTGCAGAATAAATTAGATCTCGTTTGCGGTAATCAGATTTCGAAGTAGGTACATTTGCGATGTCTATTTCGATCTATGTCTGTCTCTTTCTCGAGTTATTAAGATCCATTTTAAGATGTTATTTGTACTAGCAACACTGAATGAAAGTCAAGGTCTAACTTGCATTTGAACTTGACTTACTGTGTACTAACTTGAATTATCTTACAACGTCTAATACTACGCTATAAAATAAATTGTATACTTCTTTAACCCAAAAGAATGTTCAGTTCAAGACGTATGGTAGAGTCACGTGTGACTCGTATGCATCCGGAGAGATGGTCTAAAATGGCCTTTAAATGGGATGACTGGCGGCAGTGTGGCAGGTCTATGATGAGATGACGTAAATATCTAGATGCTAGTTAGAGAACAGTATATGGCCTTAGTCCAGTAGTGGGATAGAAAAAATTGGTGGATTCACAGTATAGTTCTGCTACACTAGTTTTGAGAGTTCGAGGAAATTTAGTAGTAGAAAAAACGCATCAATTTTATAGAGTAACCATTATTAGTAGTCACGAAAGTTAATATTATAATAAACTTGTACACTTAGGCATATCTACACTAATATTATAAAGAGAAAAGATTTGTATTTTTTTTTATATAACGAATAAACTTAAAAACTCCAGTAGTTGCAAAAATTATATATTACTGAGTAACATAGGCTACTTTTTATCCCGGAAAGGCCGTTCACGCGGGCGGAGCCGCGAGCAAAGGCTCGTATTATGTATATTAGTCGACCAACATCGGCGCAAAAAGCGACGGGCCACTTCCGATATTGCATTATGTGACGCATTTAGTGGAAGGTATTTTGCTGATTATTTACATGGCTTTGCAATAACTTAGAGAACTTAGAAAGCCGAGTTTAATGTAATAAAGCTTGGTTTCATGATTTGTTTAACGTAATAATATATTCTATAGGTATCTACGGCTATCCTACTCTTACTATTATCATAAATGTGAAAGTTTGTATGTTTGTGACTTTATGAATTTGAATGTTAGTTAGTAAATCAGGCCTTAACGGCTAAATTTACTATAAAGGAGATGTTTAGGTGCACAATCATTAGGGCATAGGCTACTCATATACCTATGTAATTGCCGTTCTTTCGTTCGTTCCGTAATTACCTATTATTTATCCCGGAAAAGGATACTCACGCGGACGGAACCGCGAACAAAAGCTAGTAACAGGGCCTCCGGATATCTCACTCACCGTACGAAATGCAGCAGCAAGCTGCTACTTTACACCAGTTTTCTGTGAGACAGTGGTAATGACCCGGACGAGCCGGCCTATACATGCTGTAGACAAGTGTCTACAGCGTCTACCAAGTGTCTACCACTCATAAATAATTTTTAAATAGAGTAGATGTAGAGTATTTTAATAGAACCCTAACTCCTCTCATTCGGTGTGGAGCCCCGTACCCAGCAGTGGGATAATATAATTCAGGCCTATTACTATTAATATTATGTGTGTGTGTGTGTTTATTTAAACGTGATATATTTTTTATGCAACTGAATGACCAGGCAAGCAGATCGCTTACGTCTAGTCGTAAGCGCCACGCCTGCCCATAAAAAGTATGCTACCGACGTAAAAGTCCAAAATATGCATCCTCAAGAATATCATTAACCTAAAAACGTATGAGTATACTAACCGTTACAGAGTAAACATTTATTATTATTCAATAGATATAGTATATGATCTGCATGCGATACGGCGATAACAATTAACGGGTAGCACTAACGTTAAAAATAACAATAGATTCAAATTGAAATTGATGAATAAAAATAATGAACCGTAAACGCAATCTTCTGTAATAATGTAAGTGTAAGAAGTGTATTAGTGTCAGCACCAGCCCGCGAACATCAGTTTAATTTTGTTTTTTTTTTAAAGTTGCAGCACAATACTTCGATTAAATATGAATAAAAATGATTTTGTGTAAATAATCACCATGGATATACGGAATAATAACAATGAAAACTATAAATATTGCTTCTAGAGTTAATTGATGTCCAAAATGACTAAAAGTTTATATAATGTAAAACAGGCGAAATAACAGTATTTTTATTTTCATTTCTAATGCAGTACCTCGCGTCGGGATGATATTGACAGCAATAAAAACCTACTTATATTAAACTTAACTATTTTCATATTTATTCGGTAATAAATATGACAGCCTCCGTGACACAGTAGGCGAGTAGCCGGCTGTGAAGCGACAGGTTGTGTGTTCGATTCCCGCACCGAGGAAAATGTTCTAAAAATACATGTTTCGCGTCTGGGTCTTTTCTACGCGACGTGACGTCGGGACGCGACGTCAGGTTTCTTGATTGCAGGCAGGCGGACGATCGTAAAAACTATAAGACAACTATTTCTGTGACATATCCTAAAATGCATGTTGTGCCGACCCCACTGCGAGTGGGATAAGGGCAGGTGGAAGTAAGTATTTTGTAATAAATATCTGACCCTTTATAATTATCTCCATCAAAATTAAATCTAAATGGTTGAGATCACTTTTTGCGATTATTTTATAGTTTAATGATTTTTTTATGTTGTTAAATGGTATTCAATAAAGAGTTATTTATCATTCGTGTCAAAATTGTTTAATTACTTACTTCTACCTTTCACGTCTGTATTTTATTATATATTTCAAAATACATACGCACTCACGCCTGTAATCCCCGAAGGGGTAGGCAGAGGTGTAACCAGTACACCCACATTTCCCCGAGCGTAATTCCGTCCCTTATGTGATAGGGGGCGAGCCTATCGCCATACCGGGCACAAATTCCAGACTCCGGGCTGATACTGAGCATATTGTAATAGAAAAACCCAATACCACTTTACCCGACCCGGGGATCGAACCCGAGACCTCAGCGTTGACTTCAATCGTAACGCTTACGCATTACAACTGCGCCACCGAGGCAGTATAGGTAGTAGAGGTATATTTCAAAATCACAATTATATATTAGGTATTTGAATTCCCAAACCAATTAACACATCGATGTCACGAAGTGACGTATTTTTATTCTAGTAAAATGAAATTTTTCACCTCGATAAAACCGATGACGATGACTTTAGTACGTAATCGAAACCAAATAACTGACGTAAAATCATTCGGTGGCGCAGTTATGCTTACGCGATACCACTGCTGTGCTGAGGTCTTGGATTCTATCCCCGGGTTGGGTAAAGTGATATTGGGTTTTTCTATCATGAAATGCATGGTATCAACGCAGAGTTTGGAATTATGCCCAATATGGCGATAGACACGCCCCCTATCACATCATGGGACGGAGATACGCTCGGCGAAATGTGGGTGTACCTACTGGTTACACCTCTGCCTACCCCTTCGGAGATTGCACGCGTGAGTGCGTATGTAAAATTATTTAAGGTGAACAACTATGGCTGACTTACTTATAAAATTTCACAATGATGTAGAATAATATAGAAAACGTGTTATATTTCTTAATGAAAACTTTAATCACAATAAACAGCCTATAATACTCAAAGAGAATAAAACTTCCAATTCTTGAAAGTTTGCAGAATCAGGTCAGTAGTTTCAAATATTCCCTTTAAGAACAAACTTACAAAGTTACAAACTTTATACCTCTTTACAATATTATTAGTGTAGACTGTATATAATCATTTATAGTTTTTTCTCTCTATCTTCTTCTACCTACCCCTATCCCACTCGCAGTGGGGTCGGCAATTCTCTGTAACACATGTTAGAGAAAGATTTGGCTTGTAATTTTTACGACCGGCCGTCTGCCTGACGTCAACCCCTCTGGGGAGATATTAGTCTCTATACGCAAATAAAATGAAATATTGCAGTAGATTGCATTTTAATTATTTTCACGTTAAAGTTAAATATTTATGTTAAATATCAAATGCCAAAACTACAAACTAATTTATCTCAAGCGATAGTATTAGTAAAAGTTAAATTATTTTCGAGTAGGTCATATCGATATTCACGGACGAAGCCATTCAATGAGAAAAAAACTATATCAATTTTAGATCCCTTTCTTTTACGGTCAGCAACACGTCCATGATACTTCAGGTATTGTGGATGTTCATGAGCGGTGGAGATCCCTTACCATCAGATGACCCGCATATCGTTTGCCGGTCTATAAAAAAGTTTTATTACGGGTTTTTAATTTTTATGAATCGGTTTTGTTTTAGTAAAAATGTTTTTATTCTAATTGACCTTGGGATTTTTACCAAATAAGTTATTATTAATGCTTTGAGCTCGTATGTAATTTGCAAAACATTATTCCGTAAGCGTTTAGCTTATATAATTTGCCTAAATACCCAACTCTTCCCGCTCTGTTAAACAATTGTGATTGTTACTTCATTTCACATCATCATTATAATTCTTAGATTTTAATCAGTCTTTAGTACTCCTTAAAAATTTACGTAACAAGGAAACAATAAAACATAATTAATTTTATCTGCTGCATTGGACATTTTCGACAAGTTAATTCATGATGACCTTAAACTTTGAGAGTTTAAGGAATTGTCATTTCCTCTATTAGCGTAGCTTGCTGTGATTAGAATCAGTTTTACGCCTGAAAAAAGAGGGGTGTTATAAGTTTGACACATTAGTCTGTCTGTGCCTATGCGTGTGTATATGGCATCGTAGCACCTAGACGAATTGACTGATTTGAATGCGATTATTTTTATTTCAAAAGCTGGATTATGGACTATATGTACAGTCATTTAGAAGCTACAGATGGTTTTCAAATTGACTTCGAGGTTTTCATCGGTTAAGATATATCAAATTAGGTGCATGGCAATATGGAACAAGCAGTGGAATGCATAAAAACAAAACCGAACGTTCCATCGCGTCGTTTAAGCGATATCGTCTCTAGTTTTTTCAATACGTCTCTACCGAGTGTCGTGTTCCTTCTAAAGGCGTTGTATTCTAGCTTTCTATTATTTAACGTCACACGTTGGTCGCTCGACCAATCAAAATCAAATGAAACGAGCGCTCGTGTCGTGTTGCTTACGCCAAATTCTTACCCCGAAGGACACCATTGTGATTATATTTGCCTACTTCCCTACGGGCCAGTAAAAATATAGACCAGTGTGACGTCAGTAGACTAAAAGCTGTTGTCTTCCTTTAGAAATCCACCCTGGGACATAAGGCGTTAAGTGTCGTAACGCCCATATACAGTATGTCTCATATTTCTAGAACACTACTCGCAGACGTACACGTTAGAACTCGCTGTAATTCGAAATGTTTAAACCTAAGTGCTATTGTAATACGGGATCTCTTATCAGTTATCATATTACAGTAATTAGCGATTAAATATATCGTTTAAAACACCTTGGGTGGGTTTGGGTAGGTTACGAAGGGATTAAAAAATAAACTGCCATAAAAATGTCGAAGAACCGGTAGCCACTACGTAGGAGTAAGTAGTAACTCGTCTATTACCTATTTAGGTAAAGTTACATGCGTAAATATAAGGCCTTACCTATAAATATTTGAGTGGTAGAGCCACGTGGTAGACAGTTTTGTCTACAGCATGAATGAGCCGGCTCGACCGAGTCGTTTTTTTAATTTTTATTTAATAGCGTCAATTACGAGACAATGGTAAGCGCCACGCCTGTTCATAAACAGAAACAACGCCACACAGAACTTTAAATAATAAAGCACTGCATGACACTGGACTGCGCTCGTCACCCCGAGACATAAGGTGTTAAGTCTCATAATGCCCAGTAATTACACTGGCCGTTAACACTATCTCACAGAAAACCGATGTAACGTGGCAGCTTGCTAATGCGTATAGTGTAGTAAGTGACATTTCCGGAGGCCTTCCCCATCCATATTATGCACGTAGTGTAAAGTATTTAAACAGGCCGACATAATTCTGACGACGTCAATCGTTGGTCGACACTATTCTTTTTTTATAGAATAGTCCAGCAAACGTGCAAGTGCGTCAAGTGATCTCAAGTGTTGAGAGAGATCCACCGCCCCTGTACGCCAACAATACCAGAAGAATCATGGGCGCGTTTCCGATCTTAAAGGATTGGGAAGGGGAAGGCCTCCGGATATCTCACTCACCGTATAAAAAGCAGCAGCAAGATGCATTGCTGAGAACTATCTCATAGTAAATCGATAAGACTGGGTTCTTACCACTGGTTTGCACTGTTCTTACCATCAGATGTAGCGTAGTCATT
The DNA here is from genome assembly GCA_905332985.1 of Mimas tiliae. Taxonomy (NCBI): domain Eukaryota; kingdom Metazoa; phylum Arthropoda; class Insecta; order Lepidoptera; family Sphingidae; genus Mimas; species Mimas tiliae. The sequence goes on from HG995249.1 coordinate 5,562,010, forward strand.
TTGCTGAGCTAGGATAAAAAAAATTGTCGGGAACGCATCCGTTGATTATTTTGGTACCTATAGATGTTCGTGGGTGGTGCAGATCCCTTACAATCAGGTGACTAACTTGGTTGCCGTCATCTCCAATAAAAATATACAAAATATAATTAGTATACGTATTTTTATTATATAAAATATGTTTGAGACTGCCTCGGTGCCGCAGTTTTAATGCGTACGCGTTACGACTGAGGCTGACGCTGAGGTGTCGGGTTCGATCCCTGGGTCGGGTAAATGTCATATTGGGTTTTCTATTACGAAATGCTCAGTATCATCTCGGAGTCTGGATTTTGTGCCGGTATGGCGATAGGCCCCTATCACATCTTGGGACGGAAATAAATTCAAAATGTGGGTGTACTGGTTACACCTCTGCCTACCCCTTCGGGGATTACAGGTGTGAGTGCGTATGTATGTGTGTATATAATTTGTTTCCAAAAGACTTCGATATAATAAATCATTTCATTGTTTCGATTACTGTAAGAGATTAACAAATGTTTTATGTCGTGCTCATTAAAGTGCTCACCGATGAACAATGAAACACAATCTCATTTCAATGCCAGTGGAAAGTGGGTCTGGTTATAATTCTTTAATCTACATACACTTTTTTGAATGTATGAATGTTTCGAATGATGATATTTTTTTATTATTTGATTCTATTAGCTTCTTCAATCTTTAAGATCTTTAATTGTATGCTGGCTGATAATAACATATAGTTATTTTAAACTTCAATCCAATATCATCTCATACTGTTGCCGTCCACTTTTGGGCGTAAACCACCCCTAGAAACCCAATCAAAATGAAAGATAGTAATTGTTTTTATGAAGTGAAATACTAATATACCTACTAGGATTAAAGATAGTCGAAAAATCAATTAACGAAGGTAAATGCACAACTATAATTTCATACACAATAAGAAATAAGCATTTAAGCGCTAATTCTTACGCAATATGTTTGCAACACATTTTAGAAATACGAAAATGCATTAATTATAAACGGAAAACACCCCCTTTAATGACTCAAAGGAGGGTGAATTAACTGATTTGGAGTCGATAAAAATTCTATAAGATAAAATCAGTAGGTGCGTGCCGTTAAAACCACAAAATGACGTGCACCTTAGCTAACCACTTCGATTTTGTATTAGTTACCTAGTTAGTATGCGGCTTCCGTAATGCGCACATGGGAAAATCAAACGTCCCATCGGCTTCGAATTTTAAATCTTCAAATTCAATTTAAATCCCAGTATTCTATTCGAAATGGGTAATACATTTGAAATTAAAATTGAATTGCTTTTATAAAGTAATCTAAAAATATCATTTTTATTTCTTAAATGTATTTATTACCTATGTGTACACTCTACAGCGTACAGCCGTGTTTTATTATGTCTGATCCGTTTTTATGTTAAACACAATGAAAAATAACTTTATTTACTCGAAAACGAACGAGAAGCGAGCAGATTCGATTCTAGAGACAAATGTTTGTGTTATTCCTAAATATTTTAGGGTTGGGTGTTGTGGGACCGTAAGTCCCTCGTATTCCCTGATACCTACAATCCAGGTTAACGTTAATCTAGTGTCGGGTCAAGAGTATATGTGTGACTGTTAAATGAATTTATTAATATATATTTATAAATAATAATGTTTATTTTTGTGCCGCTTAATAATTTGTCCAATATTTGATTCCAGGCTAACTGGTTCAAGGCGCAACAGTACTGCAGGTTCCATGGAATGCACCTCGCTTCAATCGCCTCGCAACAAGAGAACGACAAACTGGAACAATATGTCAAAGATTCAGGTATTACTCCGATTTCGTTTCACATTAGTCACGCCTGTCTATTTATACGGTGGTAGGTCCCATGCGAGAGGCCTTCTGGGTTGTTTTTTATAGCATTAGCTGGCCAAAGAGCAAGTAAGTCACATGATGGTAAGTAATCCCCGGTACTACTTACTCTCGAATTCGTTTCACTTTACATAAGTCACGCATGTGTATTTACTCGGTGGTAGGTCCCTCGCATGCGAGAGGCCTTCTGGGTTGTTTTTTTATAGCATTAGCCAGCCAACGAGCAAGTGAGTCACCTGATGGTAAGTAATCTCCACCGCCCATGAATGTCCACAATATCAGAAGAATGATAGACGCGTCAACTACCTTAAACGAAAGGGTTAAAGGATTGGGAAGGGGACGGGGATTTGGGCCTCCGCTTTGCCTACACTGTTGTGTATCGGTTTGAAATACATTGAAGCCTGTAAAATTATTGGGTATTATGAGACATAACTTCTGTCTCGGAGTGACGTTCAAAGTTCTCTGTGATATTGTGTCTATTTATGGGCAGGCGTGGCGCTTACCATCAGGCGAGCGACCTGCTCGTGTCATCACTCAAGCTAATAAAAATACCTCACGCCTTTAATCCCCGAAGGCGTAGGCAGAGGTGTAACCATTACATTCACATGTCACCGAGCGTTATTTCTGTCCCGTTTTGTAATATGGCGAGCCTATCGCCATACCGCGCCACGACAAGGCACAATTCCAGACTCCGGGCTGATACTTAAACATTTCGTAATAGAAAAATCCAATATTACTTTTACCCGACCCGGGGATCGAACCCGAGACCTCAGCGTCAGCCTCTTCAAACAGTCTTCGTGAAGGCAGTCGTCTTAAATTAATATGGCGTAATAAAAAGGGAATATGGGTCGACTAGTTACGAAACGATCTAGATCGTCACTCGCCTGATGATAGCGCCACGCCTGCCGATAAACAGATGCCACATCACAGAGAACTTTGAATTACAAAGCACTGCGTAACACTGGACTGCGTTCGTCACCCCGAGAAATAAGATGAAATTACTGGACTTCAATGTCCTTCAAAACCAAAACAAGTAGAAAACAGGCAGAAATAGACAAAGCAGGGGTACCAACCCAGACGGCCTCTCGCATACGAGAGACCTAACACCTTGTATGTATAATTGTATGTATAATATGTATTAATTTAAATTGACGTTAAAATACAAATACTAAGGAAATGTAAGACCACTGCGTATGTACATACGAGTATATGACAAACGAATATTATTAGGAAGTCGCATATTTTAACATTGTCGCAATTTGCCAACTTATATTTTTGTAACACAGTTTAATTTTTGTACCATGTCACCGACAAATCGAGGTTTGTCGCAACTCTCCAAACTCGTGTTAAAACAATGTTTTTAGATTGACCTGGTACAAACCAACCAATATATTTATTCGCCATCAATCAAGAAGGCTCTTTGAGTGGCAGGGCCACGCTGTAGACACTTGCGTCAACAGCACGAATGGGCTGGCTCGACCAGGTCGTTAACATTGGCTTACAGAAAAATGACGTAAAGTAGCGGCTTGCTGCTGCGTTTAGTACGGTGAGTGATATATCCGGAAGCTCATCCCACCCCTTCCAATTCTTTAACTATCCCTTTATGTTAAGGTAGGCAACGCGCCCATGATTCTTCTGGTATTGTGAACGTACGAGTACATGAGAGGTGGCGATCACTTACCATCAGGTAACCCACTTGCTCGTTAGCTGGCCTGTGATATAAAAAAACATTCTGTAACCTAATTTTGGCCATATAGGGTTATCAGAGAATGTATTGATAGTTATATAAGCTTCTTATAAACCTAACAGGCCACTAGTTTATGAATCTTGCAGAATTGACGACAGAGGTCAAATAAACTTGGTTGCCTAGCTATTTCAAAGTTCAAACTGGTTTTAGCCGAATCACCAATCGAAAGGTCGAAATTCATCTTGTTTGCATTCAGCCGGTCAATGAGTGAGGACTAATCAATTTTATAATAGACAGGTGGTTATTATATTATAAAGGTGGCAGTTGAAAATAAGCGGTAGCCCACCAACTTAGCAATATGTTGAACTGACCACTTTTTAACATAGGCCAGCTAACAAGCAAGTGGGTCACCTGATGGTAAGCGACCTCCACCGCCCAAGTACGCCCACAATACTAAAAGAATCATGGGTGCGTTGCGAATTTTAAAGGAAAGGGATGATTAAGAGATTGGAAAAGGCCTCCGGATATCTCACTCACCGTACTATTGTAATTAGAATTACTTAGTTACAAAGTAACCTGAAATTAACCATTAAAACACGACTGTACTCACAAATAAGTGATATAGACTTGAAATATTTGCATGAATCGCCTCTTTGGTCTAGTGACAGCGTATTTGGGCTGAGGCACGGAAGTCCTGAGTTCAAATCCCAGGTCGGGCAATCGCAATTTGTGATTAAGTTGCGATTCGACAAATCACACATAAGTTCCCGAGATTGGAATTTGTGCTCGATATAGCAATAGACTCGTTCTCTATCACACCTGGGACGGAAATAAGCTCGGCCAATAGCGGGTGTAATAGTTGCACCACAGCCTACCCCTTCGGAGAAACAGACAAGCGGTTATGTTAATAAGTTTGAAATCTTTTATTTAAGTATCTGCATACCTCAGCTTACAACTGAATTTGCATTCGTTAGTTTTTATTTTTATGAGATTGAATGACGAGACGAGCAGGTCGCTCGCCTGATGGTAAGTGCCACGCCTGCTCATAAACAGAAGCAACGCCACACAGAACTTCAAATAAAGCACTGCATGACACTGGACTGCGCTCGTCACCCCGAGACATAAGGTGTTAAGTCTCATAATGCCCAGTAATTACACTGGCTTCAATGTCCTTCACACCGGAACACAACAGTGCTTTCACACTGTTGCTTGGCGGCAGAAATAGACAAAGCGGTGGTACCAACCCAGCCGGTCTCTCGCAAATAAGGGACCCACCACCTTGTTTTGTTTTTGCTTATGATAATAAAATAATAACAATACAGCGCGAACATCTTCATTTTGATTAGATAACTCAATGTATTATTTAATTAAAACTTTTAACATAAGTAAAACTTACCTAAAATAACTCTTTCTTTCTTTTTCCTGGTGTTTCTTTTTTTTTACTTTGATTCTTTCGTTCAAAAATCATAAAAGCAAAATATAAATTTAGCTCCTTATCTACCCAATATTGAGTTGATGCTATAGCAGTCTTAGAATCAATGACTGAAAGCTTTACAAATTAATTTTTTTTATTCTCATCTTTTAGTGAAGGAATCATCAAAATCGGTGCATACATTCCCTTTAGGTGTGAATTTTTTCTTCTAATTTAACTGTGACCAATTTTGAGGGAACCTATAATAAATACCCTATGGAACGAAAACAGAATCATCCAAATGGAATCACTATGAAAAGATATACTTGATTGTACTTAGAAAAAATGATAGGCGTTGAATTGAACACCTCTCAATGGATTTTTCGTTGGTTAAATAGTCGTACGTAATGGTTTTTAATATTAAACCACTACATTTGTTAGAAGTTATGTGAGACGAGTATTCTTTTATTAATACCAAACGACAGTAATCACTTTAACTCTTAGTTTATTGTTTATATTTACAATATCACTGTTTTACAGACCACAGCCCAATGTCAGGATTCTCTAGTGACCGTTCTCTAATTATAACTCAGACAACCAGGAACGAATAGTAAACCAGCATAGCTACCGCGTAATGAACACTTGGACTATCGACTGAGCACTGATCTTAGTGAAATGGAGGCTGTCTGACTGACTGCGGACAAAAGGCCTCCAGTTATGGCGACAACTTCTTTTATACCATTTAACTACCCTTCCACAACTATATCGCACCATTATTATTTCAGTGTACCCTCAATACATCAATAAAAAGAGAATACGCTAACACATTAATCATTTATTGCATTGCAGGATATGGACGCGAGCACTTCTGGACGTCAGGCACCGATTTAGCTGAAGAAGGCAACTTCTTCTGGATGGCAAACGGCAGGCCGCTGACGTTCGTCAACTGGAACGCTGGAGAACCAAACAACTTCAGATATGAGAATGGAGAAGAAGAAAATTGTCTAGAATTATGGAATAGAGATGACAAAGGGCTCAAATGGAACGACTCGCCGTGCTCCTTCGAAACCTTTTTCATCTGCGAAGTTCGGTCGGATTGATGAAAGACAAAATTAATTATATGATAGTAATCTAGAGTGCTAGATAACGCCATCTCATGAAAATGTTTCATTCACTTAATTCATTAAAAACCACCGAAACTGTTAAGCAACATCCATTTATACATATCAATGTACAGAAAAACGAATTCATATTCAGTATGATAATCGTTTTTTATGAACGAATACGCTTTATTATTTATATAGCAAATCATTGAGAGTATTCGGTGGAATTTTGCGCCATTACACATTGGATGAAAAGGACATCATTTGAATTCAGTTATAGGTAGTCTTCGTATTATGATTCTAAACGTATTTTATCACAGATGCAACTGTACTAAGGCCGTTGTATTATAGAAAGAACGAATTTACGAAACATTTCAAAGTCGTATGTATAATAAGTAGATTTTGCAAAGAATAAGTGGGAAAAGCTATCGAAATGATGCTTGGTCAGTAAGAATAGTTTAGATGATGGTAATTAAGGGTGTTTATTTATTTTATTTCTCGACCCTGTGGTTGTGGAAGTTCACAAACTTAATCATATGTATTTTTTATAACGCAACGATCACTGCCTTACGATCTTAGGAACCTCCGGGCCGTGGCCCAGGGACACCGTGTGTCCATAGTCAAATAGTGGATAAACAAAGTTACCTTAGATTTAAATGTACATAGTAAGTATGAACAATAAATTCACATAAAACATGTTAAATTATTGTCTTTATTTTTACTTATTTAAGCCCCGATGTCCACAATATAAAATTGCAATATAAACTATTAAATATCTGCCGTCGTAAAATGAATAAGTAACTACACCCAACAATTACACACATAATCCTGACTAACACACTTAGTTAACTTGTATCGTGGGTATGAGGAACAACGAGGGACTTGCGGTTCCACAACACCCAGACCCCGAGCAAAATATATCTGTGAATCACACAAACATTTGCCTCAGAGCGGGAATCGAGCCCTCTCGGCCTATCGGTCTCACGCTTCGCAGCCAACTACTCACCTACTGCACTACGGAGGCTGTGCAAGTAAGCTCAAGGAAACTATAGAAAATCATCGTCCCGATAGATTTGTTGAGATTGACTAGTTAGAAGTATGTGGAGTTCAAGTCCTGGACCCAACTAAGTGTTTTAGCAATTCTGTGACCTTAGCACCTTTTACGGAGAATTTCTCGTGCGACATAGGCGCGAATATATAACAGAAACCCGTGATTAGCGAGGTCGGGTCATACGATTCTTGTTTCAAACTGTATTATGCGGCCTCGCAAACTCTTTTTTTATATTTATTCGTAAACTGTTTTCTGATTATTCTCGTATGTGTCATGTGATGAACTCTTTTCATCTGAATGATATAATCAATTTGTTTGAGATTCACACAAAAGTATTTAAATAAGTCAATTCTATAGTCTTCGTTGCGGTAATTTTATTATTGCACATTTTACTAACCATAATTTTAATAACATGTAAAAAAAACACGCCAAATAGCTTAAGTAACATAACAAAATACCGTTATACCGTGTTGAAGGGCTATTCACCTCTATTTCACGCTTAATTTACAACTTTTATATTACAATAAAGGTAAATGAACTATCGTTTACGTGTCAAAAACACCATAATTATATCATGCATACTTTGATATATATAATTTTTTGTAATGAGTTCACACGATTCGGTTATATTTGATTACCTAACTTAAATCAACAACAGCTACCTATATGGATTTTATTGTTCAATTCGATTGAAATTCTATTCAGACGTTTCGAATCTCATGCCATTAGAATCCGCTATTAGCCCAAAGAAACAGCAAATTATCTTGTCACACAGGATTTAGAGTTCATTACACTTTCTTATAATTTATATTTTTTGTAATGACAAGGTATTATGTTATGCTAATATAAAACTATATAATCGGGAATACCACCTGAATAAAATGTTTACGATAAACATTACGCGATTCAGCAATGTTATTTAGGTTGGTGGTTGTTTTTTTTTCGAGTTAGTACAAATATGCAACCCATTTACGGTCATCTGCCCACTCACATCTGGTCACTCCACAGATGTAACCATCGTGGTATCGTATGTATATGCCTACGTCAACAATTCTTTCGTGCAACATGTTCTCACTTGGACAAAGCAAAAACTAACAACACTAAGCGCCACTTTCACCACCTCTGACCCATCTAACTCATCATCTCACTCACTAATAGGAAAACATTTAGCGATAAAACAATCCTTGGCGCGGTCAGTATATGGATGGGTGACCGTAGTGGTATTTCAACTGGAAACGTAAATAGTCGGTCCTTGCTGTTATCAACTGACAGCAGTCATTAAGCCAAGTTGGAGGCCTTCAGACGACTTGAAAACATTGAAACTAGGTTGGCCACTAGCCATTCGACATAGAATAACCACCTCTGTGTAAATACTACTTACCAAATAAATATGACACAAATAATACAAAAATCACATTCTGATGTACAGAAAGAAAGTTGTTTACTGGGTACTATCAAAAATAGAAGACTTATACGTTAACTGGCGACAAAATCTTACTCGAATATTGTGAAACAGGCCCTAAATATAAACTGTACCTTCAAAATATATCAAAGTATATACCTAAATATATCAAATTAAACATCATATAACCAGGATAAATAAAATCGAAACAACATAAATAGTCGAAACAGTATTCTTTATAATTTTTTAGGCATTTACGTCCCCTTCCTAATTCATGCCAGGAAATTTATATGACAAAACTCATTCTTCAATTGCAAATATCCCAGCAAATAGAAGGAAATCGGAAATGCACTCATATAAATTCACAGACTCTCCTCTTTTTATTGGAGCGACAGACGCCGAGCCCACACGTCAGTTACCTGACAACGATTTTGCTGAAAATTTGATGCGTCCGCAGGCTTACGAGCATTGTATGTAAATGAGAGAGGACATGAAACAACGCTAACAAAATACAGACAGATTGTTGTTTTATTTACGAAGAAGTGTAGATCCAATTATTTTTCCTTTTTTTTTAACTTTCGCTTTTTTACCTTTTTTTATGACCTTACATGCCGAAAAGAGTAGGTTGCTCGCCTGATGGTAAGCACAACGCTTGCAGAGAGAAACAACCGAAATGCAGCACGGCGACAGCGTTGTCAATTTTTGTTCAATTTTTTGTTTACAGTTTTGTATTATTGCATCAAGAGGATTTTGGTTAGATTCATATGTGAATCGACTAGTTGATGCACTAGTAAATTTTTATCAAAGATTATGAAATAGCAGTAATTAAATCTTATTATAAATAAGTTGAGCGCACTTGATGACTAATAGAGCTACGCTGTAGACAGTTTTGTCTACAGTAAAATTTGCCGGCTCGACCGGGTCATTACCACTGTCTCACAGAAAATCGACGGAAAGTAAGTGAAATATCCGGAGGCCCAAATACCCTTCCCAATCCCTTTCCTTTAGGGTCGGCAACGCGCCCTTGATTCTTCTGACATTATGGGCATATGTTAGAGATAACATCAATTGCTCGGTCGCCGGTTTATACTATAAAAAAATATATACAAATTCTGTTACCGCAGAAAGTTCCGTAATATAATTGCCGGCTGATGCTATATAATTTATCAAGCAAGTGGGTCACTCGATAGTAAGTGACATTGATGATTTGAAAATAATAAAATTAAGGGATTGGGAAGTGCACTTAGGTCCCCGGTCCTTAGATCTCACTTGCCATACGAAACACAACATCAAGCTGCCACATAACGTTGCTTTTCTGTGAGACAGTGGTAACAACCCGGTGGAACCGTCACATTTATGCTGTAAACAAATCCATCTACAGCTGGGCTCTACCACTTTAATTCTACTACATAAAATAAAGTATGCTGACGTCGCGTCACTTACAATAAAACTTCATCAATATTTGTATGAAAACTCATTTCAACCAGACTGAAAAACACATTTTTATCCTAAAATGGTTCTTCTGTTCTATTTATTAACTATGGTAAAATGGTAGGGCGTTCGTTTTGAGCACGTGGACTTATTAATAACCAAGTCACGTGTTGCCAACCTTCAAACTCGAGAATTTACGTCGCCCCAGGGAACACGGCGAACTTATTGTGATTTTTTCCAAAGAAAGGTACGTATGTTATATACACGATTTACGTTATCTTCTTTCGACGCGCCGTTTTTTATTCGGGCGAAAATAAGAAATGATATAAATATTACAGTGTTGCTATTTTTAGGAATCTCCCGATGAAGGGACAAAAATAATAAAATCAGTAACAGGTGTATTTATAATTTTTGACACGTTCTCTTTTATATTCCTATCGTTAATTCCTGCGGATCTTATTTACATTTAGAATGTTTTTTTCAAATAACATTATTACAATCGGATGTGACGTTTTGATGTAGCAATAACAACCGTCTGGGTTGGTGCCACCGCTTTGCCTATTTCTGCCGCCAAGGAGCAGTGTGTAAGTATTATTGTGTTTCGGTTTAAAGAACATTGAAGCCAGTAAAATTACTGGACAGTACGAGGCTTAACATATTATATCTCGAGTGGACGAGCGCAGTCCAAACTTTAATCGACCCATAAATATGGGCAGACGTGGCGCTTAACATCAGGCGAGCCACCAGGTTCGTCATTAAAATTAATAAGAAGCGTTTTTAACCGAGGTAACCCTAAGAAATCCGAAATGACATAACCTAATCTTATTTTAACTTTGAACATTACAGCCGAAAAGCATACTCGAGGTTGAAAGAGCAATCCATGAAAATTCAAACTCTTGTCAATCAAACATTTAAATATACTCGATTTACGGTCGAGATAACCAAAGTCAATTAAATAGATCTCCGATAGGAAATTACGTCCAACCGAGCTACCGTCTCGCATGCCTCCCACATCCTACCATCTCGCTGTACCTACAATTTCAATCTATATTAAGCAAGTGCTCAAGTCTTCAACGTAATCCGATTATGAAATTGCATTTGCGGTTTTTATTACTGTCAAGTTTCCATTTATAGTGTGCGTGTGTATGGCGATACGCTCGGCGAAATGTGGGTGTATTGGTTACATTGCTTTACCTACCCCTTCAGAAATTACAGGCGTGAGTGCGTATGTATGTTTTATGACATAAGTATTTTCTACGTAAAAGTCAGTCTTGCAATAACACGCAATTTTATAAGAGTAAGTAGAGTTCTAAGTATATTTTATTAAAGTGGCAATATAAGCACAAAAGTAAATATCAGAGACATCTATGTATTTCCTCCACGCGCCTCTTCATTTCCTGAACATCTACAATTTGCCTATAAGCCGTCGTATTACTACAAACAACGTGTTCTGTCGATCCATATCCCATAGATAACGTAGAATAAGCCTTAACCTATGTTTTTAAGGTACATATTTATCTGTACCACATATAACTCGTTGTTGAAACTTTTTTTTATGACATAGGTCGGAAACGAGCAAGTGGGTCACCTGATGGTAAGTGATCTCTACCAAATAATAAACCAAATTCAATAAATCCACACAAATCGAAAATACATAAAATTTATTTTATAAGTAAAAAAATGCAAATTAAAGATAACAAACTGCAAGAACAATATTCAAACTATCCGTATTTACCAAACCACGAATGCTTTAAACTCTTATTTACAAAGCAACAGCATTCAAATTGAAATTGCACAGATATAACGTGGACACACAATCGAAATGACAAGGAAATTACAAATTTCGCGTTTGATGAGGTTTTTAACGAGGACCAAAAGGCTACACCGCTGAAAATGTTCCAATTAATTCGTTGAAAGCTGCATTTGATATTGCTTCCGGATTACTTCATTCAACAATTTTCGTCGATTGTTAAACAAATATTTTATAAGTTTACTTCAGGATGCAAATTAATTGAGGGGGATTATGTTTTTTTTCATTTGGCTCATCAGATCTAGGCAAACTCAAATTACGACGATCAATAAATAATGATAATCTCCCGTGAATCGGAATTATTATGCCTAGTTTTTTAAAACTGCTGTTGGTTCTGCGATATCTAGTAAATAATAATAGTTTATTGTGTAACCTCATCTTAATCTATATACAAAGTTGTTGGAACACTCCTTTTAAGTAGGGAAATACCTGTGTTAGGAGGCCCAGCTCTTCTGTTTCACGATATAATAATCAGATCATATATGACTTTGAAGTATCAGCCCTTTAAAATGATAGACCTTCTGCTTTTGTTGTATTCATGAATTCATGAACAGTTTCTAGCCCAACTTTATTTCTCACCACTTCGGAACTAAACTTAGCTTAAAAAGCCTTGTCGAGATCTTCAGATTTCTGCATCTATTGTCTGCCAGCCTTTGTCAAACCTCAACCTAAAACTGAAGTAGGTATATACCAGGTATATTTAACAATCCGTTTATACAGAATTATCCGCAGACCACCATTCTTTAATTACGACTTCTGATGCAAAATTGGACAGACTCGTCTTCCGTAAATGCGAGCTCATCGATAAATCTCGGAAGCAAATCTCTTGCAGTGATTAAATTTGCCATTGTTCCCGTTCCAGAAGTAAATGAGCGCAAAACTAAAAGGAACAAACTAAATGCAGCGCTCCTAATTATAACCTTTGACGAAGCAACCCCATTTCCCACTCGTTAGCCACCCTTGTAGTGCTGTTTGGCACGATTTACCTACATATGCACGTGTGCGTTGTAATTAAAGGATTCATCATGGGGCCGTTGTGTTCTGAATGGTGAGTTTGTAATATTATTAATGTTCACAAATAATAAATACACCCAACAGTCACACGCATAGTCCTGACCCCACACTAGGTAAACCTGTATCGTGGGTATCAAGAACTACGAGGGGCTTGCGGTCCCACAACACCCAGACCCGAGACAAGTATCTGTGGATCAGACAAACATTTGTCTAGGTGTGGGAATCGAACCCACGGCCTCACGCTTTGCAACCGGCTACTCGCCCACTGCGCCACGGAGGCTGTCAAATGTCCATGTAGTTAGCTGCGCTAACTTAAGTTTCATATGGAAGAGCCTGTTGAGTGGTAGAGCCACACTGTAGACAGTTTTGTCTACAGCATGAATGGGCCGACTGGTCCGGATCGTTACCACTGTCTCACAGGAAACCGCCGTAAAATAGCTGCTCGCTACTGCGTTTCGTACGGTGAGTGGGATATCCGGAGGCCTAAATCCCCCTCCCCTCCCCAATAACTTAATCATCCCTTTCCTTTAAGCTCGGCAACGCGCCCATGATTATTTTGGTATTGTGGGCATACATGGGCGGTGGCAATCACTCACCATCAGGTGACCCACTTGTTTGCCCACCTAGGCTGTAAAAAAAATTAAAACTATGTCAGCTAATTCTTAATCGAACAGAAGTTTTGAATGGGTAAAATTACTGGACATTGTGATACTCACAAAAATTGCGATACTCTAGTAAAATTTTCAATAAAATGAATGAATTCCCAGCACCAATCCTAAGAAATGTATTATAGGTAATAAGTAACTCTAACAGTCTTTATAAGTACAATTAAATCTAAATGAAATCGACATAGGACGTAACCACTCTCATTTATAAAGAAGGCCAGCAGTGGGAAAGTATAATTTCAGACTGATATCTATTGTTTTATTTTTAAAAATAATCGCTAAAAAACCCAATTAAGTACTTCATGGCTGAACAATATCTTAGAAAAGAAAACAATAAATACAAGGTTTTAGATCATATTAGAGTAAAGCACATTATCTCCGATGATAAAGATCACAATACAAAGCATAATATTTATGACTGGCAAGCAGAGTCATACAAGAATACGAAAAGGCAATGCAACAATTATGACCAGGCAGGTTAACCCGCTCGGAAATCCAAAAAGGTTATAATACACCACACTTACACCGGGAACCCATAAAAGTGATATGTAGCACCGCATCGGGGTGGCAAAAACGTAAAAAGTAAACGGGTGCAAAAAGCATGAGGTGTGGGCTAGAGTGCAAAACGATACCTACATCTTATTCTATTTTAGTTGCATTTAATATTATTGTTTACTTAATATCAGTTTTGTTTTTACAAAGTAGGTACTGCATTACGGCCTTTACTTATAAACTTTTTAAGCACTAATTAGTTAAAACGTGTTTTTGCGTAGACTGAGAATACTACTGTTTTCGTCTGTTTCTAGCCACTTATTAAAAATTGCGTTGTAAGAAAATTACAAAAGAGCGTTTAACTAATCAATGCTTAAGTACCGTTTATAAGTAAGGCCCTATTGCCCGAATACTGAACGACCGACTGTTTATCGGCTAATTATTTACATACAATTTTGACAGATAAGAGCGCCTTAACATATTTAACATGATCTTAAATACTAGAGTTGCAATTCAGTGTTCGGGCATATATAATTAATTATTATCATAATATTTTTTTTTCTTTTTATTAACTTGAATGACGAGACGATCAGGTCGCTCGGCTGATGGTAAGCGCTTGGCCCTGAACCCCTGACGAATGGACCGATTTGATTGCGATTTTTTTGTTTGAAAGGTAATTTAATCAAGATTGTTCTTAGCTCTTCTTTTCTTCTTATTTCTTCGTTCGAGATAACTAAAGTTACAGGTGTTTTACTGCTTTAGGTTGGGGGGTTTCATGGTTTTATCTTAACTTATGTTAAGAACAATCGATTAGTCTGAGAAACCGGTAAGATCCAAATTACAGGTCAGGCAAGCACAATTTGTGTTTGAATTTGAAAAATCACACATAAGTTGGCTGCGACTAGACCGAACTGACCTGGACCTGGTGCCCGAATTGGCGATAGTATACATGCATGAGTTAACACAAAACAAAACAGTATCAGAATAACGATGTTGCCTATTGCTCCCATTTCGTTTGTTCTGTGTGTGCTACATTTACCTCTTTAGAGCAGGCGTTGCAAGTGTAAACTCGCCTCGCGACGTATATCAAAGGACCACTGCTCTCGGCTGCTAGCGTATAAATTTGTTCTGACAGTTCTCATTTCATCAAATTATTCTGGAAGGTCTATTACCAGAATAATTTATATACTTGCTAGTACAACTAGTATCCATTCTGTCCACAACCGTTTGACATGGTCCAATAGACGTCAAAGATCCAGTACAATAATCCAAAAGCCAAACACCATGTCAACTATTAAAGAGGTTGAAACCTTTTCCATAAATAAATCCCTTAACTCCGTGGCCCGAATTCTTTAATCCGCTTAAGCACCGCAATTCGTGTAATGTATCAAGCGATAATATAAACATAGATTGTGAAAGATTTGTGGGTGTACCATATTGATAAAAATAAGTACCTATATTAAAAGTATTAGCCAACATAATTAATAAAGTATCTGTATTATTTAATAAATAAAAATAGTCTATTTTGGTTCTTATAAATCTATATCGCGTAGGAACATCTCTTAACTCATAAAAAATTGGGTTACTTCTACACATTATTTCGAACGCAAAAAGCAATGAAGCACTGACTTCAATTCACTGGAATTATTGTCTACTAGTTTTTGCTCGCGGCTCGGTGAATTTTCTTTTCCAAAATAAAAAGTAGCTTATGTCCTAGTCTAGGTCTTAGTCTACTTATGTGCAGAGTTTCATGCAAAACTGTTCAGACATCTCATAATATCTCGAGGTGACGAGTTCAGAGCAGTGTAGTACTTTGTACTTTATTATGGGTACCTAATGTTTCTATTATTTATGGGCAGGCGTGACGTTAATCAACAGGCAAGCGACCTGCTTATCTCGTCATTCAGGAGAAATAAAAAACAACAATATGGTCAGACATGGGTTAACTTCTATAATTAAAAAAAACATAGCAACACAACTTCATAGCATAAGATGTGAAATAGCATAATTCTGACGTAATATTTTGTAGGCTTTTGTATCATTCTTTGCAATGCATTTCTGAAATGCAGTATGCCAGCAAAACGCAAAGTCACTAAAATATTCAAAAAGAAAAATAGACATAGCTCTTGGGAGTGGAAATACGAACGTTTGTTCTTTTGCGAGCGGCAAGCAATACGCTGAGTGGCATATTGGTGCATGCATTGTTCCCGCTACGCCTGCACAACTATTGTCATAGCCGCGAACTAACATTTTTCTTTTCGTTTTATGCCGTGCCATCGTAAATAATCAATAACTAACATGGTAAATTTATACAGCAACTTTACACTACTTAATAATCACTTTCAAAAATCTGTTTATAGCAACGGCAGTGAATAGAGTGGCTTTATACCCGTAGGTTATACCTTTATAGGCCCTTTATTCTAAACTTTGTAAGCAATGATTAGTTAAAACACTGTTTGCGTCTGTTACTAGCCACTTTATAAATCACGTTGACAGAGAAAGACAAGAGTGTTTAACTAATCAATGTTTAAGTAACGTTTATAAGTAAGGCCCCTAATGTCCAGCGTCTCGGTGTGACAGCCCTAACGTTGTCACCATCAGCGGAATGGTCCATAAAGAAACTCGGGCGTGGCGGAGCACAGCTCTACCATAAGGGTTGAGAGTGCCTAAAGCACTCACCCGAAAGTCCGGTAACGGTGACTGCAGCCGACTCTCGTCAGGCTATCGGCAAGCGACCATACAACTAAAAAAAACAGCTCAACTATAATAGTGTGTATCAGATCATAATTGGCGTTAGTTTGCATTCGGAACTATTTATTTTTGTGATTAACTAAATAAATAATTGAGTGTTATAAAAAATCGTGTTTTAAAAATCCTTTTAAAGAAGTCTCCGCAACAGAACGATCAATATCGCCTGTATCTCTGAATGTGAAAATAACAAAGGAGCTAAAATATAATCCCATGTTTTATAGGGAGTTGTACGTCAGAAACTAATTCCAATCGGGGTAAATATTTATTTCCTGAACTAGCATCATATTTATTAAAGTCATAAAACTATCGTGCATATTCTTAAAAATTGAGATGGAATTCGTATCTAAAAGGGAAATATAGCACGCATAAATAATTTACAGATGTCATATTTCTCTGTTAGATGCAAGATAAAAATTTGCCACATTGTTCTTCGCTGTCAAAACTAGTACATGTTGCTATATGATACTCCTTTAAGTTTCATGGTATATTTCGTCTGGGAAGTTTGGCTCCTATTACTTTGAAAGTCTATAGAGCTTAGGGTTGCCAGGTTGTCGGGAATGGTCTGGATTCTCCCAATATTTCATACGACACATTTATTTTTTGAGTGGTAGAGCCACTCTGTAGACAATTTTGTCTACAGCATGAATGGGCCGGCTCGTCCGTGTCGTTACCACTGTCTCACAGAAAACCGGCGTAAAGTAGTAGCTTGCTGCTACGTTTCGTACGGTGAGTGAGATATCCGGAGGCCCAAATTCCCCTCCCCTTCCCAATCCCTTACTTGTCTCTTTCCTTTAAGGTCGGCATCGCGCCCATAATCATTTTAGTATCGTGGGTGTACATAGGCGGTGGAGATCACTTACCATCAGGCAACCCACTGGCTCGTTAGCCGGCCAATGCTATAAAAAATAGGCAACCTAGCGTGGAATGGTACGGACCATGAAGGAAAAAATGCATACCAGAGGATTCTCAATAAGAATTTTGAAGTTATGTGAAGTCTACCTAGGCCGCTATGTGCCAGCGTGATGGATTAAGGCCTAACCCCTCTCACTAGAATACTAATAATCATTGGTGTTTATCAAAATTAAATAAAGAAATTAGAATAGGCTACCTAAATGGAATAGAAACAAGAAGGAATAATTGTATGAGAAATAAATAACCAATGTAGGCTACCCGACAAGGCTCTAACCCTTCATCAAAAGCTTACTGATACACAAACACAGTAAAAGTAACTAACGGCCTTATCAATGATGGGACATAGAGCACTAAATAATAAACCCTCTCAATAAAAGAGGACAGTGGACCCGTAGTGACCGAAATTCGACTACTTTAATCATATACTTTTTGTTTTATATTAATATTTTTTATAGCATCGGCCGGCAGACGAGCAAGTCGGTCACCTGATTGTAAGTGATTTCCAACGGCCATTACGCCCACAATACCAAAATAATTATGGCCGCGTTGCCGACCTAAAAAGAAAGGTATAATTAAGGGATTGGGAAGGGGTGGGGGTTTGGGCCTCCGGATATCTCACTCACCGTACGAAACGCAGCAGCAAGATTTGACATTGAGACATTGAGAGTATATAAACTAAAGCAATAAGGGTCTTACTATATCGTAGTCTATCTTTAAAACTAGGTTTATATCAACAAATAACTATAGGTTACCATAGCAACCAGTAGATATAAACCTAAAATGTTTATTATACTTTATGAAATGTATTTGTCCTCCATAAAAACTTTAACCAAGTCAAAGATCACACTCCTCCGTGCACGCAATATGCTTAAAGAAAGTTTTCTCTTCATGTACTAATAATATATAGAAAGATAAACCACGGATTATAATATCTATTTTAAAAACAATTAAACCAGCATTACACAACAAAAACATCACATAGCTGCTTTTGCTCATTTCCCTATCCCCTATTGACATCAAAGTATAAAAAGACATCATATTGCAATTCAATATCACCTCAAGGGATTTAAATCCCCAATAAAGTCGCGCAATCAAAGTTATTGAATGAGTCCCTCCGAAGACCGTGATCCACAACCCGCCCACCATTGAACCCTTCGCGAGCAATACACGCGATATCGACCACCCCGAACTCGAACTGTGACCTTTTGCTAGCAAACCTGCAATTAAATTTCCATTGCCTGCGTTCTGAAACCCAATTTCTTTTAATAAATTCCCGATTCTGAAGGTTCTTCATAGGAATGTCAAGAAGCTCTTATATTGCTTGTTTCGAAATTCGTTTGTGGGACGAATTTTATTACAATCCTGTAGTATTGAAACGTATGTATTACGCAAGTGTGAAATGCCTTTGGAATGTGACATGTGAAATAGCGCATTTTTACTGTAAGAAATATATTCATCGTCGTTAGGTGGACTTCGTCAAAATTCGTATTTTTACTAAAAGATATGAGCTTTCAAAATCAATATAAAATGAATTGCATTTAATCTATCCACACCTAAATCATAACTTAACATTACATATCTACTTCAATTAATTACAATATAGATCTAACAGTACGGCAATAATAATACAAAGCATTAGGAGTGGTAGAGCCACGCTGTAGTCAATTTTGTCTACATGAATGGGCCGGCTCGTCCGGGTTGTTACCACTGTCTCACAGAATACCGACGTAAAGTAGCAGCTTGCTGCTGCGTTTCGTACGGTGAGTTAGATATCCGGAGGCCCAAATCCCCCTCCCCTTCCCAATCCCTTAATTATCCCTTTCCTTTAAGGTCGGCAACGCGCCCATGACTCTTTTGGCATTGTGGGTGTACATAGGCGGTGGAGATCACTTACCATCAGGTGACCCACTTGCTCGTTTGCCGGCTTATGCAATAATTTTTTTTTTATTACAAATTACCTATGTACATAAATAAATACTAACAAGGTAAAGTAATTAAGTTATCGTCAAATAATGCGTCATGCAAACTTAATTACTAGTTGATTTAAATGTATTTAAAAGGTGTAGTAACCGTTTAAAAATGCGTCAACAGGGTGATTCACAGAAGTTGATATAGAGTCGTGATACCGTAAAACCTCAAATCGTGCTTTTGAAATGTCACCCCAAATAACACCACCGCAGGCATTCATAAAATGGCGTCATCGGTACATACTTATTATAGAAGCTGGTGCTATCGGCAGGTACTAGAAAGGTTACGTCTGCGAGGGTGACGGCGGCGGTGACGGCGGTGATAGCGGCGGAGCGGCGGCGGCGGCGGCGCGGACGGGGGTCGACACACGCGGCCTCCCCCTGACCTTTACAGTCTCCCGCGGGAGAACGTAATCGCGCCGCATCACCACGCGGCGACATATCCCTGAAACGGTCTCATAACATTGCCGAGAGCTCCTCTCGAGTGCGGATTAGTGCTTTATTGCGAGCGCACCTGACTAGGTGGGCGAGCGGCGCACACTGCTGCAGGCGGACGGCGCGACGGCCGCGACCCGCGTGCGCATGCGTGCCGGCCGCTATTAAAAAATGAATTCCTGGTTCCCGCACTGTGAGCTGTACGTTCATCGGCGCTGCCACGTTGTCGTCGCTATTTTTGCGCGGTGAGACCGGGACCGCACCCGAGCCGAGCGGCGAGCGGCGAGCGGCGAGCGGCTCGAGGGATAGCCAGCGGAGTAGCGCAGTGGCGGCGGGTGTGGTCGCGAGTGCGGTGCAGTGCGGTGTAGTGCAGTGGCAGTGCGAGCGTGCCGGGCACGTGCGGCGAGCGGCGAGCGGCGGACGGCGGTAGGACGGCGGCGGGCGGCGGCGGACAGCAGCTGCGGACGGCGGCGGCCGGGCGATGCGGTCGGCGCGCTGCTAGCACCCGCGACATGGCGCGCCGCGCTGCCCGCGCTCGCGCCCGCGCCACCACACGGACTCTGGCACCATGAGCGACCTGCAGGCCACATTCGAGTTCTCCGTAGAACTCTACAAGTTCTACAATGTCGACCTCTTCCAGAGAGGGTGAGATCATAGATAACGTATCTGTTATCACTCATGGAAATTCACGGCCGCCACGAAACCCTCATTGATAATAAATAACCTACATACGTATATTGATTATCCGCTATACTCATACCTATAATCCCCGGGGTAGGCAGAAGTGTAACCGGTACACCTACATTTCGCCGAGCTTATTCCGACCCATGATGTGATAAATTAATTGTCATCAATTAATTAATTTATTTATGTTGTTCATCACCCCTTAGTTTGTCCTTTTATTTATTTAAACAAACATATGCACATCAATTATGCATCAAACAGCGAATACCCCTGGGAACCTTTTAAAACCGCATGAAAGACGACCAAATAAGCAATGATGCCGTAAAACATTTGCGCAATAAATCTTCACTGACAGGCTGGAGTTTAAGCGGATTCTCGCGTGTTATGTGATACCCATTGTGTAAGTATTTACTTGCCATTAGCCTAGTCTCGTAGTTACATAATGGCATATTAACAATGGAGATCCTCGGTTGGTGTCAGGTCGCATCCACGAGGCCGCGATGTGCTATGACGCGTGCTCAGAACTACTTACCAAGTATTTGCAAGGGAACAAGTACCTTGAGGTCATATGGGAAACGAGTTGTCTTCTTCGATAACAGTCTGATCCTTGATCACTTCACTATAATGTTATTGCTGTTTTAATTATTACTAGTGGTCGCGTAGTAGTTGGAACTCTTATTTTTTTTTTATTTAATACGTCAGCTGCTAGATTTGACATTCAGGCATTGTCAGTATGAGCAGTTGTAAACATAGCTTTCCAATTATTATGAAAAACGTATATTAAACGCTATTAGAGAGACATCAGATATTATTAAATTGTTCACTAAAGAACGATTCAGCAACTCAAATTGATTTGACAGCGGTGTCAAAACGACAATTCTGTTAGATGAATGTTGCTCTGATCAGCCTTTCAGAAACCATGTGTTAGTATGCCAAAGCTTACACACCTCCGTCCGTGCAATAAGAGAGTCCAGATATTTCTTTCCTGTAATAATATATAAATTATCCAACAGCGAAGGCTTAAGACGCAAGAACTCTTACAAAGATTATTATTCTATATCATTTTTTTTTATAACCAATCATATCCTTAATTCAACAATTTCATGTTTAATAAAATGTTAGAAACTTCACACGCACAAAATTTAAGCCGTTCAATTTGAGCCATATATGGCTCCAAACTTCGACCACAATACGAATAACTGCTGACTTTAATATGTTTATGATCCTTACTTATAAATCAATGTATGAAACACATTTTGCCCATCTACAAATTATATATTTTTTTGGAAAATACATTTTAGCTGACATTTCTTTTGCGTTTGTATGCATGACGATGCAAGTAAAGTAGAGCTCAAAACTGAATCAGTCTGAGCTCAGTAGATTAGACTTAGCGAGGTTTCAGCTTACGATTGTATGTTTGGACCTTCTGTTACTTACTTCAAAACGAATTTATGTAACAAGAACAACTCAATATAGTAACAAAATTGCTAGGTATTAGGAACTGATTGCTTTGTCTATTTTTGTGGCTTTCATTGAAGTAGGTAACCATAGTTACTTTGAACGATCGCGCGTAATTAGATTCTTATCATTAGAGAGTTCTTGTTCGATGAACCTTTACTTCTATACCTCCTGTATTTTTAAATTTGGAAGGCAAATGTAAGTCACCTATATTTGTATCCATCGGCATTCATAACCACGTAATTTGTTAGAGGATTTGGTGGTTCCATACTGACTTTTGAGGAATGGAAAGGGAGGTTAAGGCGTTGGACCTTTAGCACTCTTACTGACTGCATGAAATGCAAAAACAAAGGTCACTTTACGTCATTTGTTTGTGATAGTGGTAATACCCCAGTCGATGTGGCCTTTTCATCTTGCAAACTAAGCAGACTCCAGCTCGACTCTATCACTTACAAATAAATATATCCATTTTTCTGAAAATTTTCAGTGCAATTACTGGGCATTATGAGAGTTTACATCATATGTATCGGGTGTTGTTTTTGCTTATGAGCAGGCGTTGCGCTTACCATCAGGCGAGCGACCTGCTCGTCTCGTCATTCAAGCTAATAAAAATGTCTCCCTTCTCTCATTACAGATAGATGTTTCTGGGCTGGAGTCCAACACGCTTGAGTTTGATAATGATGATGAGTCATTCAATATTTGCTGCGTCAGTGCCTCATATACATACACTACCTATGAACAATTCCTCATAACATTGATGGAACTCAATTATGATAAAAAATATCAATCTACTAATGGTACCGATACGTCAATGATTTCGTTCAATTAGTGAAATTAAAGTCTTTTATTTCCGGCCCGTGCCATTTCCTCGTGCACGCACCGTCGCGACAAACTCGCAATTTGCACACTCTTCAATTAATATTGCCAGCCTATTTGAACTGCCTTGTAGACGTCCAGTTTGATTGGCAGATTCCAGATGTCCAGATTCAATTTTACGCAATTAATTTACATTTTTTTATCAATTACCAATCGAGTTGTATATCTAAATATGCAGATTTCTTGCAATACATTTTCATTTTTAAACGACTTCAAAAAAAGGAGGAGGTTCTCAATTCGACTGTATTTTTTTGTTTTATGTTTGTTACCTCAGAACTTTGGACTGGGTGAACCGATTTGGATGATTCTTTTTTTATTTGAAAGCTGGTGCTTCACGAGTAGTCCCATTTCAATTTGGTCCAGTTCTGACAATGGCATCCATGAGAAAACCATATAAGTCTTAAATTTTCATTAGTATATGCGCGACAAATGGACGAATAACTCAATATCACGCCAACCGATTTCGATAATTCCTTTTTAATTGGGAAGGATGTACTTCAAGGGTACTTCGATGAGAGTTTGGTAAGGTTCTGATTATGGGATCTATGACAAATTAACGGAACTCTTCAATTCTTAGGAGCAAATTAACGATAATCGGCCGAATCTTTTATAGGCTATCCGGATATTTGAGTCACCTACCGTTACGTCGTTATGGACAAGTAATTGTCGAATATGATGATCAATGGAACTCCTTAACGGCTTACAGTAAGGGTGCGATCTGTGGCAGAATTTCTAACTTGCTGCATTGCAATATGATGCAAGCGTTCTAATTGCATTACCTAAGGTGTATTATGTTGGAAAAAAAAATCACTCGATAGAGTTTAGCTGCGATGTGATCCCATATAAATTTGGTTAAGAACTGATGACGGAGTACGGAGTAAAAAAATAAAACGCCTCAACGGACAACAGTACACTCATTGCTATTGTGTTATTGTATTGAAATTTACACGCTATTGCTGTAACTCCCACTGAAAATTGAAAAATAAAATAGCGGTTAACAAAACTTAGAAACCGACTTCACAATAAAAACACTGAAAAGTAAAAAATAAAAAATCTATCTATTCTATTCTCTTAGGAGTCGGTGCAATTTTATCTGACCGGTAGCGACACAGGCACCCAGGCACCGACTCTAAACAGAATACAATAGATGGTTTTTTTTTATTTTTGACTTGTCATAGTTTTTATTTTAAGTCGGTTTCTAAGTTTTGTTAACCGTTATTTTTTAAGTAATACCATTTTGTCTTTTCGTCAATACGCGGTCAATTGACAATTGACCGCCTCCATGGCGCAATTGGCAAGTAGCCGGCTGCAAAGCGAGAGGTCGTGGGTTCGATTCCCACACCGAAACAAATGTTTGTGTGATCCACAAATATTTGTTTCGGGACTGGGTGTTGTGGGACCGCAAGCCCCTCGTAGTTCCTGATACACACGATACAGATTAAGTTAACCTAGTGTGGGGTCAGGACTATGTGTGTGGCTGTTGGGTGTATTATATATTATATATAATTCTCATCAAAAAGTATTGAAAAAAATATGTTTGAGAAATTTACAAAGCTTAGTTTGATGAGTTTTAAATAAGTATATAGTAATTTTTGTTTGTATTAAAAATGTAATGCATTTTTTCTTTATAATAAACAAGAACCTTAAAAAGAAAACAATTTTACCTACAGCATGAATGGGCCGGTTCGACCGGGTCGTTACCACCAGTTGTAACGCGTACGTGTTACGACTGAGGCTGACGCTGAGGTCTCGGGTTCGATCTCTGGGTCGACTAAAGGTGATATTGGGTTTTTCTACTACGAGATGCTCAGTATCAGCCCAGAGTCGGGAATTAGTGCCCGGTATGGCGATAGGCTCGCCCCCCTATCATATCAAGGGACGGAGATACGCTCGGCGAAATGTGGGTGTACTGGTTACACATCTGCCTACCCCTTCGGGGATTGCAGGCGTGGGTTCTTATGTACGTAGTACATAATCGTTTACCAGTAGTAATAACCATTTCATCAACATGGCCATTAAATTATATATCGTGTGATAAATGAAGCAATTTCCTTAAAAGCGCCTAAAACCAAAACCAATAACTTACATCGCGATAGCGTGTATCGCTTTTGTCTTTATGCCAATCGAGCATGTTCCTTCACGTCCTAGTTTGATCTCGGGCCGCAAACGGGTCACCATTTTATCTTTGCGAAAATTCGTGGTTGTGGAGCAAGGTATCGTCTATTTTATACTCGTCCTAAATAAATTGGTAAGTCGTGAATTTGTATGTCGCTTTTGTTATCGTAAAGCTGATTTTGTTTTAAATTCAATATATGATATAGAAATATTAAATAAGACTATAACACTACTACTATTTTTAACAGAGTTCATCAGAAAAAGGGATATACATATATTTAGTTACTTCTTTCTTTTGGTTATTAGATTTCTAATATCATACTTAATGTAGACTTCCATCAGTTGCGACTATTCATCTTAATCCGTTGGTACCTGAAAGTATTCCATTATTTTGTGTGAAATTACTGTTTTTTTTTTAACTTATGCAGTATATGAGTAAAAACTATAACAATCTAGCCAAGTAATTTAAATTTAACCTAATCATCTAATGAGCCTTGGACTACGAATTCCATTATCACTTGTTTTGAGAGTGAAGGAGGCCAAAGAGGTGTAAAAGGATCGTAGCAAGTAGAAATTTGTTGTCTCTGCCTACCCCTATGGGAAACTGGCGTGAGTCTATGTAAGTATGTATCACTTTTCCTGTGGTATCTACAATGTTTCACAAAATATTCACTATACTCAAAGGATTTGTCTTTTTCAGTCTTCTCACTAAGTTTGTGCTGTTAAAGAGATGGATTGCCTCGACATTCTTAGCACAACTTAGGTATAACTGTCATATTTAATACTAACAAGTTATGCCCTTGGCTTACTGAAGATGCGATATGGTGATGAAGTCTGTGTCCATGAGCTTCAGGATATTTCAGTATTTACTGTGTAATCCTATAACTATTATAAATGTGCAAGCTGGATTTTTGTTAGTCAATTACGCCTCTACGGTTTTGGAGTAAATTTGGCACACAGGTAGACCATGACCTGGATTAGGACATAGACTACTTTTTGTACTAGAAAAGGCCATTCACGCGAGCGGAGCCGCGAGCAAAACCTGGTTAAAAATAAAAATCAATAAAAGTGGCAAGCCCTCATAATAACATAACATACATAAGTTTGAGTCGGTATCCACGAAGGGATAGGCAAAGGTGGATTTAGTGTACCTACGGTTCATAGACTTATTTCCGTTCCAATTGTAACATCGAGCACAAATGCCAATCCCGGGCAACTGTTGTATAATTTTTAGAATCGCAAATTTCGAACACTGGTTATGATTGCTCGTTTTCGCGGTTTTTCAGTTTTAGTACGCTTCATATTTATAGAAGAAAAGAAGAACTTAGGCAAAAATAGTGAAATACAAAAACATGTGATCGGAAATGTACATGTTTACTTAAAATAATAAACCGTAATGCTGAACGTAACTAATGCCAAGAACAATTTTTGTGGTGCCCTCGATTCCGTTCACGAAGAAGTTCGGCTAAAATAGAAACAAGAAATCAAAAACACTTTCATATCTACATATGACTAGTTTTTGTCGCGGCTCTGCCCGCGTGAACACCCTTTTCTGGGATTAAAAATAGCCTACAACCGTCTCCAGGGTTTCATCTATTTCTGTATCAAAATCGGTTCAGCGATTCAGCGATTGATGCGTGAAAACGTAACAAACAAACAAACTCACTTTCACATTTATAATATTAGTTAGGATGTATGTAAAGGCAAAGGAGTCCTCACTTACTTCACATCGCCCAAATCGTTAAGGATAGAAACATGAAATTTTGGGAGGGTGTTGATTTTATATTGAAGGGATTTCTTTTATTGAAATCCACCCCTAAGTGAAGAAAAGGAATAGAAAAGTTACTTCCTGTCGAATTTAAGAGCTATTCGATTTCGACTTTTCTGGCATCTTTTTCTAGGTGTCGGAGCTTGTTTTAATCAAAGTCTCTTGCCAACCCCCATGAGATATAGGCGTGAGTGTGTATATATGTACTTTTTTGGCTTATAAGATTTTAAACCGTATGGCGGTCATAATTGATTCAATGGTTTGTGAGTGAATGTGAAACATTTGTAGACCCAAACAATCTAAAAAAATAATTAAAACTTATGTTTTTATATAGCAGAGATCAAACAATCAAGTCGGTCACCTGATGATAAGTGATATCCACCGCCCATGGACGCCCCCAAGGTACCAGAAGAATCAATGATGCATTGCCGACTTTAAAGGAAAAGTATAATTAAGAGATTGAAAAGGACAGGCGGATTAAGTCCTCCAGATCCACTTATCGTACGAAACGCAGCAGCAAGCCATTGACTACTTTACGTCGGTTTTCTGTGAGACAGTGATAACAACCCGGTCAAACCGACCTACTCATGCTGTAGACAAAACTGTCTACAGCGTAACTCTACCACTCACACATCAATTACTTCGACCTAACTAGCCATTCAGTTTTCAAATGCACGTTTTTAGGAAAAGTTGTCGGGATTATTAGTATTCATAAGACTCCCTATCTCTACGTCCACTCAACCCCTTCTTTAGTCTTTGGCATCAAAATAAAAATGTCACTTACTATTCCTATACTAAAAAGCATCGATATATTCAGTTAAATATGTTTTTATTTTTATACACGTCCAAATTGGTGTATGACCAGCCGCCTGTCTGATGTCAACTCTACTTTAAATGTTTTATGATAATTATCAATGTACTATATGTGATTTATATAATTAAATGACTCATAACTTTGTCACGTTTAATGTATAGAGTTTATTGTACTGCTAGCCAAATTTCATTTACTTTCTACTTCACTTCTAGATGTGACAAGAGATTACACAGACAAACAAGAAATTACACTACCGATGATTGCTCCAAAATTAGCCGTTACATTTCCGATGCATATTTGTTTTGCTTTCCCAGGTGCACGTAACGGCTTGCGTCTATACTGCAAGGTCGTGGTTAGATCTAAAATTATCTAACCTTTACGTTTTACAATGTTTACTCCGGCTGCGTTTGTTTTTACTACACTGCATTTGGCCTGTTCAAAAATAACAATTAAACGTCATGTACCAATTTTATGGGCTATCGGTACGTTTTTCTGATGTAAAATTAATGTTTGATTTAGTAGGCGATGAGGTCATCCTCATGCAAACTTTGAAATATTTATTATTTGCCTAAAAATATTTGCTCCAATGGATTCTTAGTGAGATCAATGAAATACAATAGATAAACTAAAGACTGACTTGCTTTTAACAAAACAAATACTTAACTACGTGATAATTTTGTGGTAATAGAGTAGTGAAAATGAATCTTTCAAGACTTGAGTAAAATTAAAATACGACTGGACACCTACGCATGCGGCCGAATCGTGACCCACTTTTAATTTGAACTACATTTCTCTCATACATTTTGCAATATAATAAAAATAAGATTTTCTGCTTCTTTGTAATCATATTATGTAATTTTCACATTATATGATCATTAAATTAAATCGCTTTTTCGTAATTAGTCTCGTATACTATGCCAACTATTATTTAACACATTCTTTATTACGACATAATACAATTAATTAATAACATCATACATAACATGCAATTACTTAGGGTAAAGACAATACAAATACAACTGTATCAGAAACCTCTAAATGCCTCATCTGTTTTTACCGACCTTTATATTTTCCGGATGAAGTTAATCTTATATATTAACAGGCTTCAGACTTTATCCATGTTTATGCTAAAATTAACTGTTATAAAAATATTACTTGCAGTACTAACGTTTCTATTGAGGACGTAAATATAGTTTCTGCGTTTGACGAAAACGCGCGCACTTTCAGCCGAGTTTCTATGCACATGTTTTTCTTTTAGTATACACTACATAGCTAATACATAATAATATTGAATAACATAGCAATAGGAATAAGGAATTCTTGCAGATATACGCTATGCACAAATATAATTCTGGAGCGTATTCATAAATATTATATCATTATTAATGTAAATCGGAAAGCTATTACAACTTGGATATGATTGCTTGAGGAAAATAATACGGTTAATTCTTAGATGTAAACATACGACTGCCTTGGTGGCGCAGTTGTAATGCATATGCGTTACGATTGAGGCTGACCTTGAGGTTCGATCCCCGGGTCGGGTAACAGTGATATTGGGTTTTTCTATTAGGAAATGCTCAGTACCAGCCCGGAGTCTGGAATTGTGCCCCCTATCACATCATGGGACGGAGATACGCTCGGCGAAATGTGGGTGTACTGGTTACACTAGTAACGCCTACCCGTTCGGAGATTACTGGCGTCATTGCGTATGTATGTCAGAGAATAATATCATTTTATATTTCCCAAATATATATTTTCTTTTAAAACGAAACCTAGCGATTTTGTAACATTGGATGCATAAAATCAATCGCAATGAAATCGGCTAGATTGCAAAGAATCTTTGCGCAGTCTGCGATACCGCAACGGGTAAAAAGCTTTGCAGTAAAACCTACGATGCCCCAACATTTCAATAGCAAAATGTGATAAAAACTATTGAGGATTTGTATATGAAACGAAACGGTTAAATCTATCTTTATAGACAAAAGCGAAATACCATTCACTCACTCACTCACTGATTAATCACGATATCTCAAAACTCCTTAAGCTAGGATCATTAAATTTAGGTATATGATAGTTTGTGATGTAGAACGTTAAGAAAGGATTTTTGAAAATTTTCATTTTAAAAGGGGGTCTTTGTAAGGAGACACGTACGTCAAGCAAGTAAATAGGGGCCCCTGGCCTGAGGTGAGAGTATTACTCCACGTGGGGCCGTATTTGAGTTTTATAGAGCATTAATCTATGGCCCGGCGTGAAGTACCGCCTCGCTCTGTTCAGTATAACCTACCTAGCTTTTGCTATCTAGTTTGGCTTTGTCCTCGAAATCTGTACTGAATTTTATTGGAGATTTCGATGCTGAGAATCCCATTACTCTCGAAAACCTTAAGAAATACTCCTTGAAGCTGTGGCGCCATGACAAATAGGTCCTTCTTAAAGTTGTATTGAACTAAGTTCGTTTCACCCCATTGGGAGGTTGCCCAAGAGAACTCTCGATTTCAGAGTTTCGAAGTTGAGACCGTCTTTCCCCCACGGTACATCGAGGATCATTCTGATGGCTGATGTACCGCGCATCACTCGTGCTATTATCTGCATAGCAATATATGCTATCAATATAGACAACACGTCAATCATATGCAAAATGAAGAGAGTCAGCGAACCTGTGGAACGATAGCATAGACGGATAGAGTCTCGGAGCAACAGCCGTCAACGACGACTTTAATGCTGGGTTTCTATTACGAAACGGTTATTATCAGCACGGAGTTTAGAGTTGTGCCCGGTATGGCAATAGGCTCTATCACATCATGCGACGTAAATAAGCTCGGTGAAATGTGAGTGTACTAGTTCCTAGTTTCACCTCTGCCTTCCCCTTCGGGGATTACAGCCGAGAGTGCGTATGTATGTAAAAACCTTTCATAAAATCTTTGAACATAAGAATACGAATTGCAACCATTGAGTAGAGATGTGTGTATATTAGAAAGGTGACAACTATTTCTGATCAAATGCAATCGACTGAACCTATATTTAGCTAGCCAGACCTAGTTCTAGCCGTAGGTAGGTGCTTTAACTTTTAACTGTAACATGGGTTTTGGCATTGGCATTCTGACAATCTCCTATTTTAATTTATTCCTATAGGTACTAGTTTGAAGTTGTGTTTGTTGTATAAAAGTAGTGTGAATTTGTGCAATAAACCTTGATTGTGATGAACAGTGCATGGAATCATTGAAATTAGTGAATTGAGGTGATTTTATTCCAAATGTATTGATTGACCTTCATCGTTCGATCCGCTTGGAGAAAAACGTCTATAAAACGTCGTACTGGACGGAATTCACACCAACACTCCAACAAGACTTTTAAATCGGCCACACCGGTGTTTCATCGTTTTATTGAATAGTTGAAAATACATTATAAACTTGTCATTGGCGCTATTTATAAATAATTCGAAGCCATTATTAAACAAAAAAAATCATAAATAAATACCTACGACATTTACAATTCCCTATATTATTCTGATTCCCTATTCACACAACTATACATAGAGGGTAACCTTTTTCGGGCTGAATTTTATTACCGACCTCTTTTCTTCCCTTCAAAGGGAGCTCTTATTGCTATATAGGGAATATTGTGTAGGTAATTATTTAAATTGGACACAACAGGAAATAATAAATTGGGCCTTTAAATGGTTTTATCTCTCCCAACATCTCCCCTAACGGGGTAGGTTGCTAACCGTGTTTCATGAGTATTATCGATACACTATTACCTAAGTACCTATATGCAGTAGCGGCGTTTTGTAAAAAAACTCGAAATTTTACAGTGATTACTTAGGGCCATAGCACACACGATACTTTTAGCATTGGTGATCGGGGATTTAGCGACTGTATTGCTGCTGTATCGCATTATAGCGACTTGCTGCGTTTGGTCGTGGTGGCGCACGTTTTAGCGACTCACTGTTCACTTGCACATGGATCTTTCGTTACAACACTGCACCGTGTCCCACATATGCCAAAGTTTCTCTAAATTCCTGCAACTGACATATGAATGGGTGTGAAGCGTAGCGTTCAGTCGCTGCATCACGCGTCCAAAAAGCGACTTTATCACTGTAACCAGAGTTTGTATATTACCTATGTGAAGATAGGAGCGTCAGGATTGGTTATACCACTCTGTATATTCCTGCGCCAAACAGCAGTGTGTACTGGTTGTTGTATTTCGGTTTGAAGGACATGGAAGCTAGTGAAATACTGGGCATTATAAGACTTAATATCTTATACTTCGGGGTGACGAGCGCAGTCCGATGCCAGGCTATACCTAATATTTACAATACTTTATAATTAAAAAAAAAACTTAAATTTAGTAATTTTCTAGTTTCCTCACCTAAAATCAGTAATCATAAAGCCCTTAGATCCAAAAGATATATTTTTTATAACTTTTTATTTTCATTATTTTTAGGCTTTATCAAATCCGCGTGGGTCTCCGCGTGTCGCCCAAGGTGCCGGTCCACATCGAGGCATCGGTGTCCAGCAGCAATGGGGCTGCGAGGACTGGCCGCCCCGCCGCCAACGCCTCGCTCATCGGCGGCCTGGCGGCTTCGCGGGCCTTCCAGATAATGTACAGAAACGAAGAGGTCACGCTCAGGGACATCGTGCATTTTAGAGCTCATTTACTGGGTGAGTCATTGTATATTACCTAAGATTATAATAATATGAGAATTTCACATAACAAAAATATCTGAGAGAGTGAAGAATAATTTGCTACAATTATTACGTAGGTATAGCAAAGCATATAGTTTCGTACCTGCTTACTGGATCGTCATCTTTACCATCCAGAGTATCGCGTCTTACTTTTTTAAAATACCTATTTTAAATTAAATTGACTTCATTCATAAATAAAACTTGAATGTCATTTAAAATAGGTATTTCAATTTATACATTCAACTCTAAGTGAAAACGCGATCATTTTGCTACTATTCGTAGAGTGGTTTATTATTCATATCCGAATGAAATCAAGGGCAAATGCTTATAATTTATTAAATGTTTGATGTATACTTGTAATTTTACTCAGTCATGATTAATGTCAAAAGGAGAAATCGTTTTAGTCAGTTTAGGTTAGACTGACGCACATAGAGATAACCATTATATATAAGAAATGCATTTTGTTCCATTGGTATACGCGGATTATACGAAATTTAGTGATAATGCTTATATAGTTACTCGTGAGAACATATAAATCGAAATTCAGATTCAATGGGATTTATCAGATCACATTAGACGACAACCTCTTTTAGAATTTGCTTTCTATCATTAAAGTTTTCACTGTTATTTACGATATTATTTATTCACGATAGTCACTAGAGCATTAAAAGAAGCCAGAACAGAAACTAATTTACGTAACTCTACAGTCGACAGCCGAAACTTGAAAGAGTCTTTGGAACGAGCAGAATGGAGCCTCGGAGTAGAGTTGTGGTGCAGCGAAGGTGCGCAGTCAAGCACCCTGGCCCCTGTATCCTGCAGGGTGTTGAAGCTGCACTTCCAACCGTCCCAGGGCCTGCATTACCATCTGCCCGTGCTGTTCGACTACTTCCATCTATCGGCCGTCTCCATCACCATACATGCCAGTCTAGTCGCTTTGCATCAACCTTACATCAAGTAAGTATTGTTTAGATAAGGGATTCACTATATGGAGAATCGCTCTATTATAAGAACAGATATATATAAAATAATGACAAATACTTCAACTGTAGTACTCCCAGGCAAAATGAAAGAAAGTGCTTGAAAAAGGCCGATTTATATAAAAGAAACTGGATACCAGTCCAAAATAATGCAGAGAATTGGGATATACACATCCTCTGTCGTCAGGCACTTATATTTTGGAATATTTTTGGAGTAACAGCAGACTGCATTACACACAATTACCAGTTGCAAAAGTATTCAGTTTTACCATCTGTGTTGAACTAAGCAGGTAGTTCTAGGCAGTTCATAGGTACAATCCGTAGGCAACACAATGGCAATATAATAAATTTAATAATATATTTTAAACCATGAAAACTACATAAGACTTTATTATATACAACTATAATATCTTCGCCTTAGTGGGAAGGCGGACCCTGGCACTAGCCGGGAAGAAAAAAAGTATGAACTATAATATGGCAATACCATCAAAATTTACTAATTTTCGATATAACTTTCATGTCTGTTTTCGGAAGGAAAAGCATTATGCATTACGTACAAAGCTGGTAAGTATTGAAACGAAACTTTTTTTTACGATGACCTACCCCAACTGCTGTTAATAGTTCTAGTAATTTTTCAAGCGTCGCATCGTAAAGACGTAAACTATAATCATAATGAGTTTACGAGCTCTTTAACATGCAATAACGTAATTCAATTTTATGTAGCAATCTCTTTATTTTGAATTTATCACGGGCAATAAATATTAAAATACAAAGAAAGAAAAGGAATACAACGGAGATCTATAAATCAGATTTTGTTAAATATTATGAGGTTTAATAGAATGCAAAGACGTTAATATTTCAAATTGTTTAGCTGTTTGTCAGAGAATCACCAAAACGCAAAATAACTATTAAAATTACAGAACTTCAACATGAAAATCATGGAACATGGTAACAACTAGTAGTGTTCAAATTATGAACGTAACACAATATGTTTTTTCAGCACGCCCCGCTCGAGCAAACAGTGGGGAAAGTTAATGAAGAGCGCCGGCTCCAACTTCAGCGCGTCTGGAAGCTTCGAGAACGTGTTGTTTGGATCCACTGGTAAATGCGCCGGCGGGAACTCTGGCAAAATAGCGCACGCCAGGTAACTTTCAACTTTTATTCCGCAGTCAGGTAGTTTTAACACGTAATTCTTAGGTGTGTTGTGAGAGCTATTCCAATATAGTTTCTATATATTTATCTAACGTCTATATAATATTATGCTTACATCATTATTTTTATATACAAGGTTGTAGGACCGTATGCGAGAGGCCGTC
The DNA here is from genome assembly GCA_905332985.1 of Mimas tiliae. Taxonomy (NCBI): domain Eukaryota; kingdom Metazoa; phylum Arthropoda; class Insecta; order Lepidoptera; family Sphingidae; genus Mimas; species Mimas tiliae. Next base: position 5,596,703 of record HG995249.1, read on the forward strand.
TGAGTTGGTACCACCGCTTTATCCCACTTGTATTTTGAAGATAGGACCTCTCTGATTTCTCAGTCTTAGTACGCTATCACTAGACCAATGAAGCGATTCCAAATTTCAAATAGTATAATGCAACTTATCAGTATTTATGGAATATATATTTAATTATTTTATAGGCAAGTCCACGCAGAAGTGTGCGGGATCCTGCTGGGATCTCTGGAAGGTTTGCAGACCGCGTTAACAGTTTGCGGTTCAACTGGAGTCATGCTCACTCCAGAAGAGTCCACTTCAAACTCGGTCGTCGGAGAAGTAGCGCAGAGGATAAAGGATCTCAGTGAGTTTGGAAAAGTAAGCGATAATTCAAATCTTAGATAGTTATATATTAACTGTAACTTAAACCAATGAAATTAAATAAAAATATTTATTAAACCCGTAAAATGTTTCACTAAACTATTTAGATTTTGTCAGTTTTATATGAAATCTGTTAAACCATCATTTTATCCATAGATAAATATATATATTTTAATACTTTTTTTCAGAGATAGTTGATGGTTACAAACTAACAGCACCTCTTTCAAATTAAAATGAATTACTTATTTTTCGGTTAATGTTTTGGAACACCATCAAAGATTAAATCATAATTAACAAATAATCATTAATTTTAGATTAATAGATCTAGGTACCTAAATACATACATATGCTCTCACGCCTGTAATCCCCGAAAGGGTAGGCCGAGTTGTAATCAGTACACCTATATTTTGCGGAGCTTATTTCCGTTCTATGAATTGATAGAAGGCAAGCCTCTCGCCATACCGGGCACAATTCCAATCTCCGGGCTGATACTGAGCATTTCGTAATAGAACAACCCAATGCCACTTTTACCCGACCCGGGAATAGAACCCGAGACCTCAATACAGCAGTTGTACCGTGTATGCATTACAATACACGCTGCACGCCACCGAAGCAGTCATTAGTACTCGTAGATGTAAATTTAGAAATATAGATATTATTTCAATTAAATGTAGAAATGATAGAATTTGCAGAAATCCGAATGCGGTGAAGAGGAAGAATGGGCGATGAGTGCTGCCCACGATATCGCAAGACTGTGTGCGGAGGTGACGCTTCGGTGGCGCGCCTTCCTTCACCACACCACCGACCGTCCACATGTACACCACGCACTCGCGGCTAGGCACCATGCATTACGGTAAAAATAATTATTAATTACAATTACAAATTTACAGAAGCGGTAACATACAAAACATAAATAATTATACAATAGTTTTATATATACGATTACTACGTACTGTTACGTTATAGAGCTAGGCTCCCGCAGAGAGATCTTTTCTAGATTTATAGCTGAGTGAGCGACGTACTTGAGTTCTACGTTACTGGAAATAACATGGGTCTGATTTTGGCGGCCAAATGAGTTGACGCATGACCTGAGATCCTGGCTACTTAAATTGACAAACAAAATCAAACATATTGATATAGTTTTTGAATAATAGAGGAATTACAAGCCTCCGTGGCGCAGTGGGTGAGTAGCCGACTGCGAAGCGAGAGGCCGTAGGTTCGATTCCCACACCGAGATAAATATTGGCCTTATCCACAAATAATTGGTTCGGGTCTGGGTGTTGTGGGACCGCAAGTCCCTTGTACGAGTAGTTTCTGATACCCACGATACAGGTTAACCTAGTGTGCGGTCAGGGCTATGTGTGTGACTGTTAGGTGTATTTAATGCTGACAGATTCCTTAATAACTTAGTAGTCCAAAACAGAGTAGTAAATTAACATATATTGTTTTCAAATTACAGCATCAAACGTTTCTCTGAATGCTTTTTCGTACTGGACAACCCTCGACACTCGATGGCCGGTTGCTACGATAGCAATTATCAATCGTACCAGAGTGTCGGCGAGACTGCCCGAAGGTCCCGATATCTAGCACTCCTGCCACCATTGCCTGTCCATTGCATTGCTCTTGACGGAGATCCGCATATCATGCCCATCATTTTTGAAGACAGGTAAAAAAATATGAATTAAGACTAATTAGAGATTTTGTATAAAACAGCCCACATACAAGTAATTAAATGACTAGCTAATTAATAATAATCATTAAAATTTTCAGATACCAAGACACTGCAGAATTCGCAAGGCGTCGATCGTTCTTGAGCTCTAGTGCCAATAAATCCGGTAGCGGTTAGTATTTTTTTTTATGGCCTCAAAAGTCAAGACTTTACTGGTGGAAGGATACCTGATACATATTTTCACCGACTGGATAGCGACCGTCATTCACTTTATAAAAAACTCGTCACAGACTTATTGATCTTCATCTACCTACATAGCCATCTGAGTTTCAATGTGTTTTATATTTTCAGATCCATTTTTATGTTCGGATCCCGTTGGGGAAGATTGCGCTTGCAGTGTAAGTTCTCTGATTGATTCAAGAAGACCTTCATCAGAGGCGTCTAGAGTAACCCTCACATTACCCAAAACTATGATGGATGTTCTTGAACCGCAATTCCAACCACCAAAGCCAAGTGCAAACGTGGTCCAAGCAACATTAACTCTGGCCCCTCAAAAATCCGCTCGAGGATCTCCAAAAAGAGCATTAGTAAAACAAAATGTAGTTGAAATGAACAAGCCGCATAATAAACAGCTGGAACTGACCGGCAGAAATAGATACATAGTGCAAAATAATCAAATTAGCGAAATTCAACTTCCGCCAAACAATGCGTTCGCATCATGTTCTATTCAACAAGGACAGCAACTGTCTAGATATTCTGCATCGACGTTATTAGATATTAATGCTTCAAAAAGCACTTCTAATATCTCGCGCGCTGGCAATGATAAGGGTTATCCTAATGAACCATTGAGACAGAAGCACGAAATAACAAGTGGAGTTAGCACTCTACCTGCTAGACATAGCAAATCTTTAGATCAGCTACGAATGTCACAAATGACTCCTTTCAGTGCAGCGCAAACGCTTACTAAAAATATAAGAAATAGTTCCAATTCGTCAGTTAACCATCCTAAAACATACATTCCGGTACAACAAATAAAACCAACGACACTGCCTCGTAGTGTCACCACTACAGCCTACCCCACGAGTACTACTACACGATGTGGATCAAAAGGAGATGATTACAGAAGGAACATAACTGAATTTAGAGAAAAATACAAGAATCCATGCAATATGAATGTTACTCCTCAACATGGAATGAACAATGAAGTATTTCATAATAACGTAGGATATAAGTATGATGGTGCGATGAAACCTAATCCTAACCAAGTATATGGATATACTTTCGGGAATCAGGGTACTCTGCAAGTGAATAATGTTATTCGTAATCCATTAGAGTTTCAGAGAGGCTACAGTGTAAATTTACCCCGTCCTATGTTGCCTCCGCGTAACTCTTATCCACCGGTTAGTGGTAAAGTTCAAGTGACTGATCAAAATAACTTAGTTTCTAATAAACATGTTCATAGATCTAATTCTACGCATGTATTTCATCAGAATATGGACAGCCAACAAATAGACATTGAAGCAGCTCGTAATCAACTACGATATGAACTAAATTACTATCTTCAAAAGGGAGACTGGAGCTATGATTTTAATACTGGCAGCCTCATCCAAAATTATCAAAAGAAGTCTAGTAAAAGCAGCGACGATAGTGGTTTTGTGATGACTTTAGATAGAAGCAGCGATGGGACTTCGAAATCAACTTATTCAAAGACTCCGCCTTCTACTCCGCATTCAACAATGACCTCCGTGAGACATAAGAAAAGTAGATCAAAAGAATCTAAATTAAACAATAGTAGTAAAGACAACTCTAAATTGAACTCTAGCCGGGACTCATTAAGTAGTCATCATTCTATTAAATCTCGAGATAGTAAATCAGATCGCCATACATCAAAATCTGACCGCAGTACGCCAAAATCAGATAGAGCAACCCCGAGATCAGGGAAATCCACACCTAAATCTGGACGTATTACTCCGAGGTCTGGGCTAATTACACCAAAATCTGGAGGAGCTACGCCAAAATCTGGTATGGCTACACCTAAAAGTGGTAGATCTAGCGGAAAACCAGAAAAACGTTCGAAACATAAACCATCTGAAAAAATGACTCAATTAATGTCAGAAGCTGCATCTTCCTCCAGTAATGAAAGTATACCGTTTGAATTACGAAGATTAGAATCATCTGCAAGTGTTCCTTATAGTCTCGATCACGGCCCTGAATTGTTACGGCATTGCAGGAGTGCAGCATCGGTATTGGATGAACCTAATTTAAATAATAATTTCGGATCCGAATCCCTACCTAATTTAGCACCTCCGCCTGCTTTTGAATCACCACCTCTTGATATAGGAGATAAAGATTTTAAAATTCTACCTCCTGAAAATTTCTCGAACAAAGAAGATAAACACAGTAGAAGTAGTTCCACGTCAAGTTTAAGCGAACAAAGTGGATGGGTATCCAGTGGACGAAGTTCAGGCCCTTCATCTCCCGATAATACCAGTTGTCAATTAAACCAAAATTTCCTGCCCCCAAGCCAAGTACTTGCTAAAACATCCACCAAAACATACGAGGACCCAATCGAAATTCGTAAAACGGAAGGTGAAACCATAAGTGATTTCAAAAGAACTGTACTCAACGGTGAACAGTTACGTGAACGACTGCTAAAATTAGCTGTGAAAGTAGCTCAGAATAACTCTAATGAGAAAATAGAATGCTGTGATAAAGAGGTGTGTGAGGAGTGTACAATTTGTAGTGACTCTATATGTACAGATAGTCAGTGCGAATATAACAAAATTATGCATAGTAATGGGATTGATGCAGGGTGTAACTCGGACACGTGTACTGCGAGCTGCTTTCAACAGATGTCAGAAATTAATGCAAAAGTTAACCAACGACATAATTCGTTTAGTGCTGTGCAAGGTAAATCTTTCAGCGCATCGAAATCAACAAGCGAGGGATTGGTAAAAAAATCGCAAACTATTAGCGATAGCTTACATCCTTATATACGTAAAGAAATTGTGCCGAAACCACAACCAAGTTCGAGTAAATCCAGCTCTATGGATAAAAGTAAGCTCAGAGAAAGAATTGAATATACAGAAAGATTGATAGCAGCGGAACTCAGAAGTCTTACCGTGGATAGGTCTTGTAAAAGCCACAATAAAACGTCTGCGCCAGGGCCTGTAGCGGCTGTGCAGAAATATCATAATAAAGCTAAATCAGAAATAGATTTAGCACACTTTGTTGGTGAAAATGATTACGAGCATTTGCCACCACCGCAGCAATTCCGCGATGCTCCGCCTCCACCCGATGAATTTAAGGTAAATATAATTTACCTACAATCAAACGGAAATGCTTTTAACTTGTGATAAAATGTACACTTTTCCAGGATCCTCCTGCAAAGTCGCCAAAATTAAGTGGACAAAACAGCAAGGCGTCAACACCATCGAAAACGCCGCAGAAGCAACAAGCACAGTCATCAACTTTAGAATTAGATAACCCACTGTACCACGTTTGTGAAGGTGAGGAATTCTACTTATCAATAAAACTAAGCTTTTGCAAATAACAAAACTAACACGAGCTTCGCTTCCACCAGGCATAATGGAAAGAAGGAAACTTAGACCTCACCAATCAGTCAACTCTAGTGGCGCAACATCTTCAACGACGTTAAATAAAAGTCAAAGCACAGGAGAATTAGCTAGTCGTAATGAAAACGGAAACAATAAAGGTGACGAAACTGCAAAATTAATAATCATATCACTTTTGCTATTCATATATTTCCTGAGTGTTGTTTTAAAGTGACTTGCCACGAAATAACTACTGATTACACTTCAAAATTAAATTATGAATTTCAGAACGTGAGAGCAACCTCATCAGCATCTTCGGGCTGGCTGAGTCCGAAAGGCTGTTCGTGAAATGCCGAGATGAATTTCGACAAAGCGTTAAATATCCAGGAGCGATATATTCAGATTTCCCACCTGTGGAGAATTCACTGCCATATTTCCATATCAGCGATGAATATCGAATGTTTAATCCTGAAGGTTAGTTTATTAATACAATATTTTTGATACGGGTATTTCCCCAGAGGGGTTAATTAAGCCCAATTACAACAAGAAGGGTGAGAAGAGAGAAGTGGAGGAAAGAAAGAGAGGGATAAGAAATGGAAGGTAGAAAAGAGGATAGGGAGAAGGCAAAAATGAGTGGAGGGAGGTTTTTTAAAAGACAGGATGATCGTGTGGTGTTATAACAATATGTTTTATAATTTTCCAGGGTTACATCTCATAATATGCGTTCATGGGCTGGATGGGAACGCAGCTGATCTACGCTTGGTAAAAACATACCTAGAGCTAGGTTTACCGGGAGCTCGATTAGATTTTCTCATGTCAGAAAGAAATCAAGGTGATACGTTCTCCGATTTTGACACAATGACAGACAGGTAAGAAGTAAATCATTTTATTATAAATAAATAAGAAGCCTAAATCCCCACCACCCCATCCTATTCCTTAAATACCTATACCTTTCCTTTAAGTTCGGCAACGCGTCCATGATACATCTGGTAATATAGGCGATATAAGGGTGAAATAACTTACCATCGGGTTACCCATGTGCTAGTTGCCGGCCTCTGCTAAAAAAATCGCTATAAACGTTGTCCACACTCGGGCGCTTTATCTTTAAGTTGCATTTTCCTTTGACCTTTACCTCTCGTATCACCATAATTCCAACAAATGCGTTATTGCACATACAGACACATACCTACATGCAAAACAGGGAGACCAATTTCCATGTTTAACATCATAACTTAGCAGGTAGAAATATTTAAGTAAATCTTAAAACGTAATGATTATTTAGTCAGTGTTGACCGTCATCATAACCATTACCCCATGAATATAATTAATATTGATATAGCGGGTCGCATCGAAACCTCAAATAATATCCTAATCTACGTACTATTTAATATTTCAGATTGGTTCAAGAAATCCTCACGCACATTCAAAATTCAAGCGAACCTGCTCGGATTAGCTTTGTGGGACACTCACTCGGTACTATTATCATTAGGTCTGCACTAGCCAGACCTCAGATGAAACCATTCTTGGGCAAACTGCACACGTTCCTGTCGCTAAGTGGCCCACATCTTGGCACTCTTTATAATTCTAGCGGACTCGTCAATGCTGGTAAGTAAATAGTGTGTCATAGGGAAACTTGCACCAAGAATTTAATACGATGAAATGTGAATTACTGCATACGTTGTAGATGAAAATTTATGCTTATAAGATCTGATAGTCAATAATTCTGTTATGTAAAAAATATCTACTCATGTTGACGGACATGTTTAAATAGGTAATACCTTTGTCTTTGGGTCGTGCCAATTATACCAAAAACAATTGAGGTAATTGAATAGTGGGTAGATATTTGTTTAACATGTATAGGTACACGTTCCACTTTACCAATCTCAGTATTCCTTCTTTACCTTTAAACATCATGTATGAAAATATATCGGAGACCGCAATGGAATTTATATTTATTTTTTCAGGCATGTGGTTTATGCAAAAATGGAAGAAGTCCGGATCTCTCCTCCAACTATCTCTCCGCGACGCGTCGGATCCTCGACGATCGTTCCTTTACCGCTTGAGCGAAAGGAGTCAGCTGCATCAGTTCAAGCACATTTTGCTCTGCGGGTCCGGCCAGGATCGATACGTTCCTCTGCATTCAGCACGACTTGAGCTTTGTAAAGCGGCGGCTAAGGATATGTCTTTACTAGGACAAGCATATCGGGAAATGGTGAGTACATTGAAGGTAAACTATCAGGAAATAGGTTAATGTATTTTTGCTCTTGCTGGCTATACACAAGGGTATAAAACATTAAATATCTTAATTCAATTTAAAGATAACATAATAAAACTAAATTTATTACAAATTACCAACACCAATGGTTAATACATCATTTGCAAGAACATTTAGCGCCTTTCTTCATCCTTATTTATACAATAAAGTCAACGCAAAATGTTCCATTAAATGTTGTTCAGTCAGAGAAACAAAAATAAAGGTTCAGAAGTGGTTAAGCTCTCTTGAACACAGTGACATAGAAGAGCTTATCAAAGTGAATGGGTAGTTTACTGGAAAGTGTTTAATATAAAGCTGTACTCACACACACACACACACACACACACACACACACACACACACACACACACACACACACACACACACACACACACACACACACACACACACATACACACAGAGAGAGAGAGAGAGAGAGAGAGAGAGAACACACACCCACATACACACGCACAACATACACACACACACAATAACATTTAACGTTACTTTCACACCAAACTTGCATTGACGTTTCACATGATTTTTCACTATAACATGGTTTGTAAACTGGTCACCTACGATACAGGAATATAACCTTATTTTGATTTGATTGATCTCATTTAAGTTAACCTAATAAGTAGGTAATAGTTTATTTTTAAGAAAAAATTGTATTTATTGAGATGGAAATAAATAATAAATAATAATAAATACACCCAACAGTCACACACATAGTCCTGACCCCACACTAGGTAAACCTGTATCGTGGGTATCAAGAACTACGAGGGACTTGCGGTCCCACAACACCCAGACCATGTTTTTTTATAAAGTTTATAACTTCATGCGATTCGTAATTAGCGATCATGATCGAGTTACATTTTGAAGAACTTTCTATCTACATGGATCTTTTGAAGATATTGAAATTGTTTGTTCTGTCGTCTGTCGTCTAACATATTATTACAGACGATAAACCTTGTATCCACGTGTATAATCCTTAAAGCCGACTTCCATTGGTCTTGGAAAGTGTCAGATGCTGGCGCTAGCTGTCAACTTCATACTTAATTTCAGCTTGACAGCCAAAGACGCTGTGACTTTGTGACGTTACCTTCGAATGGTCTCCGATAGATTTACATTGTGCATTGTATTAACGCAGATACGCACGACTATTGGAAGTCTGTCTTTACAATAAGTATAATAAAAAAATACTCTATGTAATTTGCAGGTTCACAATATGGTGGCACCATTAGCTCGCGCGACATCGGTCTCAGTAGTAAGGTACGACGTCCAACATGCGCTTCCTCACACTGCAAGCGCGTTGGTCGGACGCGCCGCTCATATAGCGGCTCTTGACTCTGACCTATTCATTGAGAAATTCCTTCTTGTCTCTGCACTCAGATATTTCCGGTAATGTTTTGCTATAACTTTGAATTTGATATCACATTTGAGACTGAAATCGGTATCACTATACGCTTATTCGTAGTAATACTGAATGCGGTTGTCACCCAAACTTACGATACTTTAAAAGCTAGATAACTTGAGAATTCCATTTTTATTTTACAATGGGGCATTTATTTGTGACGAAATTAGTGTTTTGTTTTTACTAGCATTTGTTTTTTTTAACATGAGATGATCGGCTGTCCATACCCACCCGAATATAGATAGATCTCAGGAGGAAGAGTGTTTACATGAATGGAGGCATGCACGTTCATGAAATCCCGTAAATATCGACAACTATGTGACAACTGACAACAATTGATCATTGTCATACTTCGTTGTTGTAGCGACCACAATAGTAACGTACTACTGCAGATATAATAATAATATATCGAATCTCCAATGAATTACAATACTATCGTAAGTTGTCGCAAGTGACATCGTAAGGTATCGCTACTGTAGTCAATCACGCTTGTCTCGGGAGTTTCTTTTCCTTTCGTCGTTCGAAAACAACCACTATAGTATGTAAAGCCACAGCGTAATTTCCGGCATACAAAGACACGTATCACCAGTAACCGACGAATGGCGGCAGGGGCGATCCGTGCTGGGCGCCCGGTCTTCGGAGCCCCCAAATCTCAAACAATGCCAAGCCTAATAGATTCGCCGCCCGGGCTCTCGTTAGACTTGCCGCCCGGGCCCCATGGGATTAGTCCGCCACTGCGTGTCGAAAAACTAAAGCTGACTGATTCCACTAAAGGACGAAACATGTATGTATGTTCCTAAACCTTAGGGTTTCCTATAAAATCGACTGTCCAGATGTTATGACATCTGCATTGCATACGTTGCGTACGTGGAACAAATATGTCTGTCTCTACCCTAAATGGATCCAGAAAAACAACAACCTTATTCAGAGTTGTGGCAAGAGCCGTTCTCTTTTTTGAAGGTACCATTCCCACATTAGGTATTCTTTTAATTTGAATTTGTTAGAGTACCTATTTATTTATCCACTTACTTCAACAAATATAACTAAGTATTAGCTACGCTAAATTAATTTTATTATTACAATACAATGATAACCCGTTTTTACCACAATTGAATTGAAATAATCAAAGAAATAAGAGTGTGTTAATTCGATTAAAGTCCCAGTTAGAGTCATACGAACAGCGCTGAGAATTTGAAATGAAGCAAAATTTTAATTAAGTAGCTTAAGATGGATCTTTACACCAAATAATTAAGACTACAATTTAGCTAATGTAGATAATATTATTAGATAGATGTTATTATTATTATTGTTGTCTACGCTGTGAAATTTTCACGGATAATTTAATTTAGGGTTGCCATTTTAATAATACCTACGTGTAGCATCGAAAGTACTGTTTTAATCGATATCTTAAGAGTCTTACTTATTATTAATACGAATTTATTTTTAAATACAATTTAATCATTATTATACTACAGTGTACAATATCGCACACAAATATTTGAACTATATTATAGTTTGACTCCAAATTTAAGTTTCCTCGATGTAAATACCTGCACAGTAGCCGAAAGAGATTTTTTTTAAAAGAAGGCTACTCTAAGTTTTCTTTTATTATTTATTATATGTGCTATTACTTTCAAATAATTCACAGTACATAAAGATATATTCCACTTTTCCATGCAAACAAAAGCTATAGATTATACTTAACTTTTGAGTCAAATTATATCTTAACTTTGTGTAATAGTACCTACCTACTTAATACCAACATGTGGTGGCAACCTTGTATATACTACAGTCAATTTTCATCACTTGTTTAAATGTTTTGTTATTCTTAACGCCTATTTTACCATCTCTGAGTGAATGCTGCTTATTAAATAAAATGCCACATTCAAATATAAGTCACATTCTGAAATATTATTATTTTTAAATATACCGAACGAACGACGCGATTATCTTTCCCTAACTATTTCATAAAATCAAATGTTTAACTTCTGGATCTTTTACTTTCTACGAACAATAAAATCAAATTACCTACCTACTACATTACATTCTTACTAAAAATGTGATGCATAAAAGATTTAATTAATATCATATTAATGATATTTGATCAAGTGATGATTTTTGTCTCAAACAACAAGTTAATATTTTATGCCTGTTGCATTTTAATACCTAAGATCTTAAATTTTCTTCCATCGCACAAAAGGAATCGTAATGGAACCTCACAATGGAGAATTTCTAATTATTCGCATTTTATAATTTAACTATCGTCGTAATATTATGTTCCTGTTGCAAGAAGTAAATGAAAGGGCCTGAAAACTACGGCCGTAGCCTTAATCAACATGTTAGAAAAAGTTGTAAATTTTTATCGAATGTTAGACTGATCTTTAAATATACGATCAATAAGATTATGGGTAAGTTTCCTAGGTATCCTTTCTTATTATAATTTATTTTATACGAATAGTCTCGCTCTGTCCACGTCTTTCTATTTATATGTAGTTGATTTTATACATGGGCTTATTTTATTTCGTCGGATATAGTTAATAGGTAGTTAATAATATTATGTTGTATTTAACAGCCCTGAACGAATTTAGTAAGAATCAATTTCAATGCGCAACAAACAAAGCGACCTCAATTCTATTTCATGAGAGTTGACATAACCTCAATTTTGCGTGGAAAATGCCTACACTATAAAATTTTGGTTGTTCAGTATGTATTGATTACCGCAAGAATTTATATTTGAATGTTATTTTTAAAAGTATAGTTAATGATTGTTTGTTAAGTGGGCATATTTTGAAATAATGTACTGCTTATCCAATTGCTATAAAACATAAATAAATAATAAATAAACAATCTTTGTGTTCGAATAAAATATGTACGCTAAGTATTAATTTTATTTTACAACATTCCTTAATAAAATTCATAATTGATATTGTAAAATTTTGAAACATACTCAATTACAAACCGTCACTGTTAAAAACAATCATAAAAGCATGTATGTAGTAGTTATGTATCAAAAGACGAGATATAATTTTGTAAATAATATATTACCTAGTAAATGAAATTTTATTTGTAAATCGTATGTCTAATGACAATGTGTCGATGTTATACACATATAAATAATAAATAAACGAATTCCTGAAAACCTGTGTTTTATTAAATAATGAAGTACCTACCTTTTTAAGTTACTTTGTCATCTTTGATCAATGTTTGTTAAACATATATACTTAAAGGAATAAAAATTACCTACTAAATTTGACTTTACCTACTACCCTGTGTGATTGTATCAAAAACATATAAGAGAAAGCAGATTTAGGATTGCAATAAAAAAAGCGTGCCAATTAAAATTCAAATAATTTCAGGTGTTTTATTACAGTTGCCGCATATGGCGCACTATGGCTCGTTCAAAGTTTTATCGCTTAGCAACAAGTTTTAATTATTGGTCTTGCTCTTAGATTAATGCTTGAATACCTATGCGTCTGTAGCATTTAATCGCAAACCTTTTTTTATTTTAACTTAATTTTTTCCTTTGTTTTGTTGTTAGGATGTAAGGGAAACGCTTCCGAAACAAGGTGGTAGGTAGGTAATTAGTACAACTTTGAGCTATTAAATAACATAACGAATAGGTACAAATAGAATCATCAGTCAGAATATCACTCTCTGAAAAGTGAACCTCCTCTGTTTTTTCGTCGATTAATGTCTAAAACACCATAGCCTACCAATTTTTTGGGAGAGTTTCTGTCTTTGGTCAGAAACTTTCCCTCTTATAACTCCCTTTTTTAAATAATTACAGCTTACTGTCAACGGCGCCATCTATTTAGTTTGGTATGAACTAAATATTTAGCGCACTCCACACATTAGCTGTGACCTTTAGCCGTAGCTATGTCTGAATCTGAACCACACGAGGCGAGACAAAAGCCTTCGCATACTCCATGATCTCCATTAGAAGCTTAGTATTCACTGTATTTGTAACGGGCTTAAAACGTTGGTATTAGGAATGGAAGACTGTGAATGTGATTATATCGACTAAAATGTTATGTCCAGCTTATTTTTTTCCATGTAACCAGTAAGTTTCCAATAAGTAAGTTTTTAATATACATATATATCAGTTTTGTTCTATATTAGCTCTTGCATTTGTATTCACCCGTTTTATTGTACGTAGACGATTTTAAAAGGTTTCGAGTCTTTGTTTAAATACCATTTTAATCGACTAATAATCGATTAAATATAGAACCGTCTCTCTGTGGCACAGGCCATAGACTATATAATTTACTTTCATTCATTACGTTCAATGATTCGCGACCGACATCTCACATCGCTAACGTCATAATATTGACGCATTCGTTCATTCATGTCGTTCATCGCATTCGTTGATCGAGTAGGGTAGGTGGTGTTCATTTCTAGAGATTTTTTGAATTTATTGGGTGGATATCAAAATAGTTAACTACAACTTACAACAAAAATTCTAAGACATTATACAATTATTAATTATCTCGAGTGTGTTATATTGTATTCCAGTGTCAAAGTAAACTTGAATTTATAAAAAAATTAGGCAATGCAGTGTTTTCTACAGATGGAGTTTTTCTAATAAATTTGTGTTTATTATCTTCATAAAATGGGTAAATTGTTGAGTCTTTTATCGCGCGACGACTCAAATTGTTGTTCATCGCCGCGTTACGATATATTCTTAGATTTTGAGAACGCCGCGCCCACGGACACTGAGAAAAATGTGTATGAAGAAGTCCAAAGAGTTTTGTTAGACTCGGAGAAAATATTGGAGGAGATACAATGTTATAAGGGGGCTGGGAAAGAGATACGGGATGCTATAGCAGATCCATCGAGGATATCGCAGGAGCGAGCGTGGCGCGCAGTTAAACCTCTGGTGGATAAACTGCTGCGTTGCTACAACCACTCCTTGGAACTCCAGCGGGTGAGTAATACCTATAATCAGAGAAACTAAACCGCACCCTCCACGTTCATCATGAACTTAATTTAGACGATATTTGCCGGCTGTAACTAAATACTAACTATAAATACCTCCTAATAGTTATACAAAGTTTTGTTTATTATTTAAATGGTGTGTGGATTATGCTGAAAATTTACCTTTACTCAAACTGGCATTATCAATCAATCGCCAACGCCTCAGTTAATAATATACTTTGGCCTATTTGTAATCAAGTATTTGGCTTCCTTTTATACTTCCAATATTACATATATTGTGATTTATATAAATTACATTATATTATATGTAAACACTAAATGAAATATCTAGTACTATAAATAAAACACAGTATTCATTATCAATTATTAAAAAATAATTACAATTATGCAAGTACCTACTCATTATTCAACTGTGTTTTCCTTGAGTTATAATATAATTGGACATTTATAACACTTGCATACTTTGTAATTAAAATGGTGCATCAACTGGAAAATTATTTAATCTACTAGGTAAGTAATAATTATGTTACACTGTATGTCTGCTGCAACAATTTGATTGCACTAAGAGTGGTTATTTCAACCGTCTGTAATAGGGTAGTTGCCTAGATTTTTTTATTATTTGAATCAATAAGTTACATTACTCAAAATCTATTGCAGAAAGAATTTTATAAATCGGACCAAAAATAAATAAGTTAGAAGCCATTCAAATCCTGTAGAAGGGGTAATTGTTAAATGACAGCCGGCACAAACTTCGACGTCACTGTGTAAAATGTTCATTATGGTGCAAGGGAGATAGTGAGATATCCCTACTACGCACCCACTTTTCCTCATACCAACATTTAAAATCATAACTGCGGGCACATTTCTGAACCAATTTTGATTGTGTTTTGTTAAAAGGGTTTCTTTTGCGTATCATTTTCTATTGCTATAAAATAATGTATAAAATTCAATATACGAAACTACCCTATTGTAACAGTATACAGAAGCAATGGTTCACATTTAGATCATTTGCTTTCAGTGCTAACAATACATTAAAATCAGTAGATTTCATGAAACATTGCATCTTCTGCATTGTTTCTAAAATGTCAATAACGGACTTTGTATGTGTACTCCATTTGAATGCTGTGATTAAGAACAACATTAAGTACAACATACTATCCCACATTATAATAAATCAACATCAGTAAATTTCATGAAACATTGCAACTACTGCATTGTTTATTAAATATCAATAACAGACTTTGTATGTGTACTCCCTTTGCATGCTGTGATTAAGAACAACTTTCAGTATGCATATTAAATCCACATTATAAAATATTGGCATTGCAATCAATAGTAACAACTGCCACACTTGGTTTCTATACAGATGTGCATATGTCATATCTACTATATTACTTGTGATCTGTTAAATACCTGATTATAGTATTACATAACATAAGCTCACTCCTTTATCCCTCAGGAGTAAGGTAATTCAAATTATTTATTGAATCTATAAAATGTTACACAATATTTAGATTCCATCAAAACACTACTGCCAGTTTGGAAGGCAAGAAACTCCAGCGTTGCTCTTTCCAAAAATTATTTAGTTAACAATTATTAGAGCATAAAAGTTTTATAATATTTATACATACTTGAGAAGTTCTCCATAAGAATATCGAAGGTACGTGAATTCTACCAACCCGCATTATGCTAGTGTGGTGGACTAATCACTAAAGCATAACCCCTCTCATTCAGTAGAGGAGGCCCGTGCCCATCAGTGGGACGTACATAATACATGGCTAGTATTATTATTTTATATTACAAATATTATCATTATGATGAATATTCTATGTAAGAGTAGTTCTACGTTAAGAACTTCGTCATATCGTATCGTTTTCTTGCTTGTCTGGTCCAGTGTAGTCATTTTGTCATGACAGGATTTAAAAAAACTTGGCCTAAAACAAAATTGATTAAATCCCATATCACAGTGCAAACAACTGCATATAAACATGTATGTGTTAGAAAATGTGAATGTATACTCTCACGTTACGTTGATAAGACAAGTGCGACGTGATAAGATTGTGATGTCAGCCTGATACGTTCTCATACTGATAACATGTAAAACATATGCCCCGTCGATCATGTGTGTGGAAATGTAGCTTAATTTTTATTTATTTACATTAATAAAGAAGAGTTGACAGCCTCCGCGGCCCAGTGGCGAGAAGCCGGCTGTGAAGCGAGAGGTCGCGAGTTCGATTGCGGCACCGAGACAAATGTTTATGTGATCCACAAGTATATGTTTCGGATCTGGGTGTTTTCTCCTCACAGGGGTTGACGTTAAGCAGGCGGTCGGTCTTAAAAACTGCAAGCCAAATCTTTATGTAACATGTGTTAAAGAGCATGTTGCATCGACCACACTTCCAGTGGTATAAGGTCAGGTGAAAGAAGATGAATAAGGAAGAGTTGAGAAAAATAATATAGATAAAAATTACACCAATTACAGTGTTACAAATTAAAAACAATAGCTGACCTCCAATATAACTAGTATAGTTATATGTCAAAAATCAGTAATTAAAAGACGTAAAGATATTTCCTTACTTTCTTTATACTTAGCATATTTGTATTTATAAAAACAAAGGAAAATTGTAGGTTTAATAGGTATACATTGAAGTCTTTATTTTCCTCCAAGTCAAATTGATAGCTCAGCGCGGACTGGTATGGACAGTCGAGACGAAAGTCGCAAGATCGAAACTAGCCCCAAGAGTTTTTCTTAATTATGTGTGTATTAATTGTTAATTATTGCTTGCTACAACGGTGAAGGAAACCTCGTGAGGAAACATGATAAGTTCTTTATAAGAATTTGGAATGTATGTGAAGTCTGCCAACCTGCAATACACCAGCGTGGTGGACTAAGGCCTAACCCTTCTCATTCAGTAGAGGCGTGTATAATACAGGGCCAATATAAAAAAAAAAACAAATTGATTGACTTCATCACACGGGCTAAGATAATTTCATATAACTCGACCTCGACGACACGAAAATAAAACTTATTAATAACAATGATTGAATCGCGCTGGGGGGTTCATTCCCGCGTAGACGATGGAACACGTTGACACTGGATATAATTGGAAAGGTACTGGCTGGGTACTTTATATTCACTAAACGACTCGCATAAATTAATGAAACTCAACAAGGCACCTGGACGACTCGCACAAATTAAAACTAAATGAGGCCTAGGCCTCAATTTTTTGGGACGCGACGTCGCGTGATGCATGTAGCCTATTTTTTTATGTGTTATTAAAGTGACCATTGCTACGTATGTTCAGTTGGTTTGAGGTTGTTTCTATTCGTTGTAAATGCTTTCGAATACAAAAAAAAAAAACATTTAAATTGAACCCTGTTTGGCGGAGATATTGCGTTATATACGTACATAAAAAGAACAAAATACAAATTTTGATGTCGCACGGTCGGTTGAAAAATCTTACTTCTAACTGCCTGCTATCCTAATATTGTATACAGTATGTTTGTAAATTTGGATGTTTGTTAATCAATCACGTCCTAACGTCTGAACGGATTTGCATGAAATTTGACACACAGATGGACCATGACTTGGATTAGGACATAGGCCACTTTTTATCACGGAAAAATACATTTACACGAGCGGAGCCGCAAGTAAAAGATAGTCATGTCATAATTTTCAAACCAATATACCCTACAGTACCTTTGCATGGATATAATATATATATATATATTAAAATAACGAATGGTGAGTGAGATATCCGGAGGCCCAAATCTCCCTCACCTTCCCAGTGCCGTAATTATCCCTTTCCTTTATGGTCGGCAACGTGCCCATGATTCTTCTGGTATTGTAGGCGTTCAAGGGCGGTGGATATCACTTACTATCAGGTTACGCACTCGCTCCGGCCTGGGCTATAAAAAACATCGAGCAATTTTACTTGTATTAAGTCGTCATGCTCTACACAATGATATTCTTTCTTTCTACATGGCGTTATCCCGGCTAGTGTCAGGGTCCGCCCTCTTACTAAGACGCCTACACTTCGTCCGATCTTAAGCATCCACTGTAGTTAAGGCCCATTGGCTCTCATGTCTCCCTTTAATACGTCAAGCCAGCGTTTTTTGGTCCGTTCGCGTGATCGTACTCCTGGTACGTTCTGGCACAGACATTTGCGTCGGACGTACTCCTATGGTTTCCTTAGAAGATGACCAAACCACCTTAAGTAACTTTCCGAATTTTATCTGCCACGTCGCGGACACCCAGGCTGTCGCGGATGTACTCATTACGTATACGATCTGGTCGTGTAACGTTGCACATCCACCGCAGCATCTTCATTTCCGCAACGTGGATCTCCCCAACATTACGCTTAGGTTGTAGGTCACGTCTCACGCCCGTACCAGATTACAGGCCGAATGCTGGTCTTGTATTTGAGACAATGATATTAGATCAATAAAATATCACTTAATGTACAATTGAATGTCGGTTTTCTCTAACCACCCGTAGAGATTTGACATGGTCAAGCAATTATTCTCACTAAGATATCAGTCGTTTCTAGGTCAATAATAAAGAAGCATTGAATGTTCATTAAAATCGAACTTAACTGTAATATTTAACACAAAATTGTTGTCTTATTTCAGTAGATATTGGGAACTATGCATTTAGTGTTTTCTGCAGCGGTATGTCGGATAATAAGTTCCGCTTTCCTGCCAATTATCTATTGCCACTTAAACGCGTCGACATCGTGCGAAGAAATTATTCATACTTATATTATAAATGTGAAACTGTCTTCTTTTTGAAGTCGGTTAATAGCTGTCAAATACAGTGTATAGCTACAAAACTCCATGCAAACACTTATAAGGCTGACACTACAGTAGGCAGCGATTTGCGATGAGATTGTTAGAGCGAAACGAGATATAGTATGGCTATATTATAAGTAAAAATCCAGCGAAAACGTGGCTACATTACAAAATTCTTTCACAACGACTCAGAAAAGACTCAGTTTAAAACGCGCCTGTAATTCCATAAGGGGTAGGCAAAGGTGTAACCAGTACGTCCACATTTCGCCGAGCGTATCTCCGTCCTGTGATGTGATAGGGGGCGAGTCTATCGCCATACCTTTCAGAAATCGGGCGTCATTGTAGCTATCGCAAAAACAAATCGAAGATTGCTAGTGATATGTGGCGTACGGTGTAGCCATGAACGTGAATAATAATTATTTGTTTTCATCACTAATGAAATAATAATGATTTATTATTATTTTATCACTAACGTATCGCAGGTCGCGTCGAGGATTGCTGTAGCCTCAGCCTAAAAGGCAGTACACGCGAGTGCCACATAACTGGGTATCATTTCGGCGCCCTATAGGACGTGTTTCCGGCACGTAGCGGTGCGGACAATTACATTCTTTCCTTTTTCGCATAATGTACAGACTGCTGGATATGCAGATTTTTTTTACTTTTTTATGTCTCATCGTTTTTGAACTGAGGCTAACAACTATTTTGTTCAAGTTTAAAATGTTAGGGAAAGTAAAGTTAAACTTTAAACATTGATGTAGTCTCACGCCTGTATCACCTGCGTTTCGCCAATTTCGACCAATAATGTGCAGATAGATGGTGGTGATATTGGACACTAATTGATGTCCCGAGCAACTCCTTGATTTAACCAAGATTTATCCAATCGAAAAACTCGAGCACTATTGCCGGACCTGGAATACCGGCCCAAGGACTTAACACGGTTTCTCAGCCTAAGTAAGCTGTATTTAAAGTCTAGACCAAATAGGCGATAAAATAAAAAATAAATAATACCAGCCTTGTATTACACATGCCCCACTTCTGGGCATGAGCCTTCTCTACTGAATGAGAGGGCCTTAGTCCACCACGCCTGCATAGTTACAGGTTGGCAGACCTCTTATATCTTCGATATTCTTATGGAGAACTTCCCAAGTGTGCAGGTTTCCTTACGATGTTTTCTGCAATCTATAATTAAGACATGTAACTTAGAAGTCAGAGGTGCATGCTCTGTGTTCAAACCAGCTACTTTCGTCCATCTTGTACTTGTACCTACCCATATTTATTATACTAAGCATTTCATGATAGAAAAACCCATGTTTACCTGACCCGGGGATCGAACCCGATACATCTGCACAGCAGTCGTAGCGCGTAGATAAGCATTACTACTCCACCACCGAGGCAGTCGATTTGAAAATTAGGCTTACATGTTTTGCTACTAATGCTGCATGCATTTGTCTTAATTTCATCCATTTATTCCTCTCGCCACCAATTACCTCCCTAAAACAGCTCCCCAATCATATTAATATTTTAAAGAGACACTAATATCCATTAAGAATTTAGAAATAAAAGGAAATGCTCAGCTCCCATGATCGTAGCGTGATATACATATAAAAATATAACTTATGTTACTCAGTGATAATGTAGCTTTCTAACGGCAAAATAATTTTTGAAATCTGTTCAGTAAGTAGTTTTTAAGTTATTCATTACATACAAAAATACAAATCTTTCCTCTTTATATATAATATTAGTGTAGAAAACGTATGAGTAGAAAAATATAAAACGTCAATAGGACTATATATTTAGCTTGTAACTGTTTTTTTTCAATTGTTAATAACGAGACAAAATGTACAAGTTTTATTTGATTTTGATAATAATATTAATTGTGATTTATTTTATTACTTCTATTAATTCTCCATAAGAATTTCGAAGGTATGTGAAGTCAGCCAACCCGCATTAGGCCAGCATGGTGGACTAATTAACCTAACCCATCTCATTCAGTAGAGGAGGCCCGTGCCCAGCAGTGGGGCGTATATAATACAGGGTTAGTATTATATTCTATTTAGTTTGTTTTTACTATGGGTCGTTTTGCCTGAAATAAAAACAGAAAATTAGCAACAATTTCCTGTAAGTTAACGTAACACGACATAATTTCACAAATGTTATAATTAAAATGATTTTTATGATTTGAGGAAAAACATGAAATTATTCATATTTGTGACACACAAGTGAGAAATTTATTACTAATGAAGAACTATTAATGTATTATTACCAAACTTAAAAGGATAATACTCACGGACTGCCTCGGTGGCGCAGTTGTAAGCGTACGCGTTACGATTGAGGTCAACGCTGAGGTCTCGGGTTCGATCCCCGGGTCGAGTAAAGTGGTATTGGGTTTTTCTATTACAAAATACTCAGTATCAGCCCGGAGTCTGGAATTTGTGCCCGGTATGGCTATCGCCAATTACATAAGGGACGGAAATACGCTCGGCGAAATGTGGGTGTACTGGTAGTAACTAGTACACCAAGAGGAGTACCTATGCCTACCCCTTCGGGGACTACAGGCGTGAGTGCGTATATATGTATGTGTTAAAAGGATAATAATATATGTATTTTACACAGCTTGTAAAAGAAAATATTCAAATCGGTGCTGTGAAATCGTACATTATACAAATCACCCCTCGCGCTTGAATGTCGTTTTATTTCAGTAATCCACACCGCATTTATCGCATGCGACAATCATCCAATCAAAACAATCACAACTGACGTGCAGTCGCGTGAGAAATGCACCAAGTTCGTACAACTCACACGGGGCAACGGTACCATCAATTACTATTTATATCAATACATTATGTTCTTTCAGTATGCTAAGTAATATGGGCATAATTTAAACTCCACAAAAAATAGAGGTGTTATAAGTTCCCTTTATATGTGTGTGTCTCTTTGGCATCTCGACAAAGTGACCGATAAGGATGCGCTTTTTTTGTTTCGAAACTAATTTCATCAACAATGTTACTGCAATCAAGCCGTCTGCAGCTTCCAACTCCTCCATAGTTAGTAGTAGATTACTATGTTTCGGCTCATTGAATAGGTTCGAGATTAATCGATATCAAATAACACCTATGTGTGTTATTTAACAATAACAGCAATTTAATAATAACAGTATTCTGACCAATATATTCAACTGTCTAACAGCAAACATCTGGTAAAATCCTAACAGTCCTTTATTTATTTATTTATTTATTTATTAATAATTTTACATACAAGCTTACAGTAGGTACACCAAAACGCTTACATGCTAAACATAACAGATACAAGATTTACAAGGCAACAATAAATAATGAACAAGGATCATTGTATAGTAGATATATCCCAAATTGAAGTGTTTAGGAACGAATATACGTTCCTATACATAACATGGCCTCTCTCAGAAAACATGTCGGCATCCAACCTGTCCTCCAAAAACGCATTTACTGAAACCATTGCCCTGGTATATATTTTATATATATATATACAGTGTTCCACTGCTGGGTACTGTATAATTTGATCCAAATGCGGATGCGAAATGATGTCGCATAATATTATTTAAAATACATACATGGTATCATTTCTATTTAAAATACAGATGGCTACCGACAACTCGGTGTTAATAAACATCAAAAACAGTCCGCTATCAGATAAAAATTGCACATGTATTCACCGAGCGTATTTTGATAAAACATATTGCAAATCCTTTTGCCAAATCTGTGTTGATACGTCTTATAACCAAAGCTTTATAATATATAGGTATACTGATATTTGATCATACCATCTGGTGTTACGTTTGTGCGGTTAAGAGTCTAATAAGTTATTGATAATAATGGCTATTCTGTTTTACCTTTTTTTTTTTTTTTTAACTAAAACTCAACGGTGTTCCTCCGGGTACGCTTGTTCGGTCGGGGCTGCGGGAACGCTATTGTACTCTTCCGCGGCCCCGACGGCGCCGGCCCTTGTACAGGGCCTCTCCGGTCGGTGGGTGTTTGGGGGAGTTATCCACCCACCTTTTTGCTCCGCTCGAGAGGTTCGCGCGGGAACTCCGCGCGCGTCACCTCGAAGCCTTAACTGTCGGACGACGGACTTCCACGAGTCCGCCGCCCAGGCCTCTGTCAGGGGGGTAGGAGTGCCTCCCGCATCCTCCTGCGCGTGACCCTTCGGCGGCGGATAGCGAGCTGGGATGTTATTTCCCGCTCACGCTCCGCCACCTCCTTCCGCGACATGACGGTTTCGCAGAAGGCGGTCATCGCGTTCCACGACCTCTCGTTCTCGACCATGGCCTTAACCACAGCTGGTAGCGAGAGGTCGTCCCCCAATTCTGCGACGAGTTCGCGACGCTGCTCTGCCCACGCGGGGCACTCCTCCAGAGTGTGCGCCGCGGTGTCCTCGTCGCAGCTGCAGTGGTGAGTCGGCTCTCTTCCGGCTATCCGGCACAGGTACCTCCCGAAGCAACCGTGCCCCGAGAGGACCTGCACCAGCCGGAAGGTCAGTGACCCGTGCCGCCTGTCGACCCAATCATTCAGAACTGGGCCAACAGCCTCGACAGTCCTTACGCCGGCCGAGGAATTGGCCAGCAGCTGCCTCCACTCCTGAAGCAAGGACTGTCGAGTGTGAAATCTCCGCAATCGCATCTCCCCCGGGTGAGGTCGATCTCTTCGGAGCCGAAGTTCCATGCGCCACTCGTACATCGACGCATGGAGAGGTCGTCTCAGAAGGGCGACGTTGGATGCAGTCAAGGCGTCAACCCATACGGGTGCCCCGTAAAGGGCCATGGATCGCACCACACCCAAATACAAGTGACGGCTGCTTGCACCCGGCCCCCCGATATTAGGCAGCAACCGCTTTAAAGCGGCTGATGCGCCCATTAACCGGGGAGCCAGACGTCTAAAATGCTCGCGGAAATTCCAGCGGCTGTCGAGTACGAGCCCCAAGTACTTCATATGTGGCCCGATCTCGACTCGAGCCTCGCCGATGAGTATGTGGGACCCATGCGGCGGCGCCCGCCGAGGACCATGAAAACAAATGGCCTCGGTTTTCTCGAGCGCGACCTTGAGCCCCAACATCTCTATTCTGCCGACAACCTGCGCCACCGCCTGCGTGGCAAGACGGGCAGCGTCCGCATAGTTGTCCCCCACGGCCGTGACCAGCGTGTCATCTGCGTAGCATGTCACGTCAACGCCCGGGGGGACCTCTCCCCGCAGAACCCAGTCGTATCCAATGTTCCACAGGAGGGATCCGAGGACTGATCCCTGTGGGACACCGCACGACATCTCCGTCCGGTGGATCCTACCGTCCCCCCCAGGGTACACTATGTACCTCTCGGAGAGGTAATCCCCGAGTACTCGGTCGAGGTAGGGAGGCACATTATGGTGTTGCAGTGCCCCCCTAATGCAGGCCCAGGGCAATGTGTTAAATGCGTTGGCGATGTCCAACGACACCGCCAGCGCCACTCCGCCCCTGGCAGCTGCCTCGTCCGAGCGAGCTCGGACGCTTTTTATTGCGTCAATCGTTGACCGGCCCGCTCGGAAGCCGAACTGACGGTCCGATAACTCCGGACCCACCTCTCCGAGATGCTCAACGAGTCGACTCGCGATAACGCGCTCAAACACCTTGTCGATCTCGTCGAGCAGTACAATAGGACGGTAGGCGGACGAAGACTCCGCGGGGCGCCCATCCTTCTTAATGAGGACTAACCTACCCGTCTTCCACTGGGAGGGAAACCGTCCCGACTCCAAGCAGGCATTGAACAGCCTGAGGAGTTTGTCCCCTAGGGTCCCAAATTCTGTTGTTACCTGACTAAACTATAATCAAATTATCTGTGAATAAATATGAAATACACTTTAATAATATAATAATAATTCCTCTTAGTCGTTCCCTCACTGTTGAGGATCGTGACTCATACTCAATAGGTAAACGAGCTGTCTCCATCGGCTTCGTTCCGTCGCCTGGTGGACTGCGGCGCTTATGGGGATTTTTAGGTTTTTGGAAATTTGATCCGACCACTGTTTAGGACTACGGCCTCTAGGTCTTTTACCCTCTATTTTCCCCGTCACCATCAAATGCTTAAGGTTGTCTACTCCTCTGCTTGCAATATGGCCAAAGTATTGCACGCAGAGGAGCGCTATAAACAGACTATGTCCAGACGCTGAGCATTTTCTATCTTAAGCTGCTTTAAGATTGAGATGTTTGTGCGACGGGCCGTCCATGGTATACGCGATACGACTGCTGTGCTGAGGTCTCAGGTTCGATTCCCGGGTCGGGTAAATATGATATTGGGCTTTTCTACCACGAAATACTTAATATATGAAATTGTGCCCAGTATGGCGATAGGCTCGTCCCCTATCACATTATGGGACGGAAATAAGCTAGGCGACATGTGGGTGTACTGGTCACACCTCCACCTGCCCCATCGGAGATTAGAGGCGTGAGTACAGTTGTTATGTTACTCATACACAAACTATGGTATCCAGAATGAGCTCCTCAGATAACGCCTACTCATAGATAAGAACTACTAGAGATTAAGTGTGAAATGTTTGCAATTACAGTGAATAAACACATTATAAATCAAACGAATGTTTATTACAGGTGATGAAGCATACTATATCATTATCCTTATTCGAGTATTAATTACGAAATGTTTCAAAAAGTTATTTTTTCCTCCAACCCAGATGTTGTCGGCGCAACATTTTATTTTATTTTTTGAAAAAGATTTTGGTATATATTGTTTTCTGCAGCCGGATGCTGCCCGAAATCAAATCCTTCTGAGCAATCCAATTCTGAACTTATCGAACTCATTTAAAGCCTTTACCTGACTTGGAATTGGAACTTGAAACCGCTTACCTAAAGCATATACATATACGTTTACGAGCTATTACTCGCGAGGAAGGATTTTTAACAGACTTCTTTTAAATTAAAAATAACGTTGAAATTATCGCAAGTCATGGTTCGGATTTCAAATTTCATCCAAATCCGTTCAGCCGTTAAGACGTCATTGATAACTTAACAAACATCTAAACTTACACAAATTGATATATTCGTAAGTAGGAAGTAGGATACTCGCCAAAAACAGATAAAGATCATTTATTATTGGACATTGCAACAAAATTAATAAAAAAATACGCTCATTTACATTAATTCAACAAGTGTATTAAAAAGTACTTTAAATGTTTTTTTATATAGCATAGGCCGGCAATCGAGCGAGTGGGTCACCTGATGGTAATTGATCTCCACCGCCCATGTACGCCCACAATACCAGAAGAATCATGGGCAAATTGCCGACCATAAAGAAAAGGACAATTAAGGGATTGAGAACGGAGTTTGGGCCTCCGGGTATCTCAGTCACGCAGCAACAAACTACTTTACGTCAGTTTTCTGTGAGACAGTGCATATATGTACTTACGATTTTGAATTTGCATCGCAGTTGCTGAAATATCTAGGTTTGCCAGGTGTATAGTAACTTTGCAATAACTACCTTACCCTGATTTTATTTGTAACTAACTGGACGTTTATTTATCATCCTACATTTTAATAATAAATATAATAAATTTATTTATGATCACACGCCTCACCATTTACAGCCTTCTGTCCTCAACAATAATGAGCAATTAAATTTTCTCTTATTATCCTATGATATGGTCACCATAATACATTTAATAATGTAAAATAAAAAGACAAATAAACAATTTAGTGTAATTGCCTAGTGTATTTGACGATGCTATGTATGTTATGTATACATTAGTTGATACGATTTTTATACATAAGTTTCTTTATTTTGTACTGACTTGTCATAAGCGCTATTTTAATTGCCTACATGATTAATAAAACTATTTCATTTCACATTTATGTTTTATATTATGTTGCCTATTTTACAGTGTACGATGAAATTTTTACCGTTTTTTTTTTCAATATTATAAATGCGAAAGTGAGTTAGTTTGTTACGTTTTCAGGCCTAAATCGCTTAACGGATTTTGATGAATTATGGTACAGAGATAGGTGGGACCCTGGAGACAGTTATAGGGTACTTTTGATCCCGGAAAATGCTGTTTACGCGGGCGGAGATGCGAGCAAACGCTAGTTAACTATAAGTAGTGTTTTTGTTTCTTTTACTTTTAAGTTATATGACGTAACGTACAACATTGTGAAAAAAGATGTGTAACAGTAAAGTTGCTAGCTATCTAATTATAATTTACTAACTTTTGCTCACGTCTACGCTCGCGTTAGTATTTTCTGCGGTAAAAAAATTGTTTTCCATATAAAACTTCTCAACCCGTCTCTCGTCTTAGGGGTTGAATTTTGAAAATTACCGAAATACGTGTTTCATAAATTGTGTTGAACATTAATACCAAGTTTAAAGTGAATTTGATTAATATTATTTCCCATACAATTGAAATTGTCTATGGGCGCCTCGCTATTGCTTGTAAAACACAATATTAATAATTAATACAATAATAATTAAATGTGTGCAGTTAAAGGATAATATAGTCAAAACAGTTTAAAATAAATAAACAACTAACAAACGAAATGTATTGTATACCGCTACCGAAGCATTTATTTGCAAAGTTTGCTTAAAATTTACGAACATTTTAAACTCGCTAGATACTGAACAGAGATCGTAGTTCTTGCTCTTATTACATTTCCTAAAAATAGCGTTCCTAAATTTATAACTAGGATGTCTGCGTTTAATTAACACTAAATACAGTTCGTTTTGCTCGTTCAGAATGTATTGCAAGTAAGCATAATGTTTAGAAACTTGTTTATAGCAGAAACCGACAAATTTGCAAGTGGCTTGCCTGATAGTAAGTGATCTACACCGCCCATCAACATCCCCAATATGGATGTGGATTTGAAAATCATAGGTGCGTTGCCGATCTTGTTGGGCTTCCCCCTTGCCGGTCCGCATACGCACTCACGCATGTAATCCCCCAAGGGGTAGACAGAGGTCTAATCAGTACACCCACATTTCGCCGAGCGTATCTCCGTCCCATAATGTGAAAGGGGGCAAGCCTATCGCCATACGGGGCACAATTCCAGACTCCGGACTAATATTGAGCATTTCGTAATAGAAAAATCCAATATCACTTTTACCCGACCCGGGGATCGAACCCGAGACTTCAGCGTCAGGCTCAGTGGTAACGCGTACGTTGTAATGACACCACCGAGGCAGTCGAGACAATTATACTCATTTATGAGAATATTACATCTAAATGTTTTCCTGCTATTGCAAACATAAATAGCTGTTCTTTTTCCCCACAAGTGCTCATAAACCTTATCCCCATAGTAACAAAAATCCTTTCAACCTACTACTGCTATGGTTAATTTAGCGATACGAAGTACGAGTACTCGATTTCGCAACTTTACGAGATCATCGACCGATCCCGGCTCGAAGTCGTACACCAAACGTGACGATTGTTGCAAAACTTGCACATATATTCCAGACCGCAGGCTGCCGTTTTAGGCGCAACAATGACAACAAACGTCAAGGAAACGTGAGGTGTGACTAACATAGCCAAGTTATGGGCTTGAGTACGTACTATGTAGTGTCGTAATAGCTAGGGCGTAGTCGGGACTTTATTGGGGCAATATATTTTCGTATGTCAAAGAGGAATTTTAGCCAGATTGTTTTTTCAAAAAACGTTAATGGAAATTTACGCTGTGTTACACTTTTATATAAATTCCAAAGTGAATCACGCAGTGAAACAAAAACCTTCACATTAACTTTAGATAAAACATAAATGAAAGAAAATTAACACTGGATGACTCCTCCAAGATGAAAATTTTGTGATAAATGTAAATAAGCCTATTTATGTTATGTTTCCGTGAGAATGGCAATAGTTTTTCAGTTTATTTAACTGCATTAATAGCGTCTAAAGACAATATTTACTTATACTATAACAATAAAATTTCATATATTTGAACTACAAAAACTTCAATATACCTAAATTATTCTCTGAAACAATCGTTCTTTACTTACCATTTCTTTTTCACGTTCCTGTTAAATAAATATTGAGTAAAGCACCCAACCTTGGCCTATATTTTCGCTTGAGATGGGTCACGGGGAGACACCCTAGCCCGCCCTATACACGCCCATAAGTAATAATACTGTATCGGAGCCTTGGTGTTTCGTAGTTTAGAACGCCTTTTAAGTGTTAATGGTTTATGCCTTTCACAACGTTATCTAATGTTGGAGAGGCGTAATCTTTGAACAAACAGCGCTTTTAAGCTCCTGCTTTAGATTCATGATGCTTGATATAATAATGATTCAAAATAAGGTTTCAGGTGCTTGTTGTTGTCAAGCATTAGGGTAGATGCCTCGATTATTTTATTCTAGTCATTAAGTTACGCCTCCGTGGCGCAATGGGCAAGTAGCCGGCTGTGATGCGAGAGGCCGCGAGTTCATTCCCGCAGCAAGGATAAAATGTTTGTGTGATCCACAAATATTTGTTTCGGGTCTAGGTGTTTTCTCCTCAGAGGGGTTGACGTGAGACAGGCGGCCAGTCATGATAACTACAAACCAAATATGTATATCTGTAACACGTGTTAAGAAAAGTATTTTGTGTCGACCCCACTGCGAGTGGGATAAAGACAAGTCGAATGAAAGAAAGAACTGAAATCAATTTGTATAAATCCGATCAATCATAAATAATATAGAGGCTATTCAAATCTGATTAAAGGTGTGATTATTATCAAATGATAGAACAAGGATCACGGCTAGGTATGTGACGTCACCACCCACATACGAAGCAACCTTCGATTATAAATACTCCTATATCGATGAACGCAACGTGCAAGGGAGAGTGAGAAGATTCCATTATACGCCCACCGTAACTCATACCAATATTTAAAATAATAATTACGACATAATTTTGTAACTAATTTTGGTAAAAACATGAATAAATATAAACATAGAACACTACAACATACTACACTACTAACACGGGTAGTGTTGCAAAATCAAGAAACATTACTATCAAGATTAGTCACTGATTTCAGATGATTTGGACCATACATGATTGAATAAGACATTACCTACCTA
This sequence comes from Mimas tiliae, assembly GCA_905332985.1. NCBI lineage: Eukaryota > Metazoa > Arthropoda > Insecta > Lepidoptera > Sphingidae > Mimas > Mimas tiliae. Next base: position 5,626,715 of record HG995249.1, read on the forward strand.
ATAATGGTATCAGTTACTACTAGGGCTTCAATTTACAGAATAAATACAATGTTGTGCACTCACTGAACGTGACACGTGTTTACAAATCACATTGTAAACAATGTCAAACTTCCCGTGTAATTGTCAGGCAAAGTTAAACATGTAGTACCTACTTTTAATACTTGTCATAAAACTTTGCTTATTACTTGAATAATACAATTTGAGCTGTACATTACACGCGAAGTATAAAATTTAACACGCACTGATGTATGACCCTGCCGTGCCGTCGTGACCTGGTAATTACGCGCTAAGATTTGTCTTTTAGGATCTCTCTTTAAAACTTGCTTTTGCTCCGTCGTTTTCTTACTGTAAACTAACTATTATCACAATATAATTTGTAGGTTAAAGAATTTTCAGAATCGGATCAGAGACCCACAAAAATATACTTTATCTCTTTATAATAATCGTTATAACAATTTTAGATAAGAAAATAGTTCTACGGTATTTATATACACGCAGACCAATTTTAATAATACAAAATCTTTTATTGATTTGAGTTTTTGTTCATTTAATTCAATGCTCAAATTCATGGATACGCATTAATGTTTACCCATAGCAATACAATTATCCAGCAACTGTTCCTGTACACCTTTACTATCCACATTCCAAAGATAATACACTCAGCTGCACCGCGACCAAACGACCATAGTCTCAGCACATTACAATAAATTACGTCTAATTATTCCTTTATAAAGAAGTACTGTCCGACATTTACCAATCCATTAATAAAGCGGCAGGCATCCCGTGTAATACCATAAGACCAGTTACAATTTGCACCTGTCATGTCAACGCCTTTAAAAGGCTTTAGTACAAGAATGAAGGTTTTACGACAGATGTACCAAATAACGTTAACACATTTAATATTATAACAAAGCGCTATTCATAAATTAAACCATTATCTCATTTTTAAAAGAAAACTCGGATTTTCTTTTAAAAATGCTATTGACTCGCGTCAACAAAGGAATGCGAGTGACGTGCGGACTTATCTTTTCTTTTAAACTCTAAAAGCTTCTTAAGTAAGAAACTAAAACCGAAAGATATTGCGTAAAACAAAACAAGCGGAGGCGGTCATGATTAAATTTTAATAAAAGGGGTCTTTCCGCGGCATCTCTGGCTAAAAAGGCGATTTTAAACGGCTCTTTGTAAAAAATTCTCGTGTTCAGCTGAGCTCTGCGAAAAACGAACTTCATAAAAGTTGGCTTTCGGTGTATAGGCATTATTTATGAAAAGTCTCGCCACTCAGCGCTGAGTTGTTGCAAGCCAAAACATACATACAGCTCGAGCCGAGTTTCCTGCATCTATTGGCAAGGCAAATGGCAGTTTAATGTAGCATTGTTTGAATTTAATGTCAACCAGTGGGTGTGCGGTATGAAGGTATTTGGATAATTTCGCTAAGTTATGCATACAGGCGCTTTGTGGGTAGACGCACGTTGCGCCACATGTTTTGTATGGAATCAGGTTTTTTATGATTGTTTATCCAAAATTTGACGATTAAGTTCAACTTTGTAACATGTGGGCGCAATGTGCAGTTTTGGGTGAAGGTCTTAAGCCCTCGCCCACGTCATCCGTTGAGATTGAAAGCTGCCCAAGCACAATAACATTTAAAATTATAATTTTTGGAAATTATGATAATTACCTCTGCCTCCTAACAGCGAAAGGGGCTTGTCTAAGACGCATGGTTACATACGTCTATTCAACTATACGAAGCAGGTGTAAGTAGATTAAAACTAAGGCGTATAATAACACTACCAAACATTAAACTAAAGATTAAACAAGGGGAAAATTAGAGAAGATTAGTTTTTGAATACATGCGAAATTCAGTGATTCTCGGGTAATAAGTACATCAATTAGATGGTTCGCCCACGCCACTCGTTTCCTGCTAACAACACAAGATCCAATATCTCGTGTATTCTTAGCCCTTAACAACATCTCAAGTGGAGCACACTCCACACTCCTTTATCTGAACTGAGGAAACATTTCGCGAATATTGTTATAGATTTATAGAGAAATGATAATTTAAGGATGGATAAGCATGTGGTAGATCCCTCGTACGCGACAGGCCATCTAGCTGGGTTCCACCGCTTTGTCTATTTCTGCCGCCAAGCAACAGTGTGTAAGCACTGTTTGAAGGACATTGAAGCCAGTGCGATTACTGGGCATTAGGAGACTGGGGTGACTTCAGGCAATACCAGAACACAGCCAAGCCACTGCCTACCGATATGCGTTATCAGTTAAGGTTTCAGAATTGAATTATACTGTAATTTTGGAATGTTTTTATTATTCACCCTAACGTTGATTGATACAAGCAGGTCGTTCGCCTGATGGATGATAAGCCACCCAGAACTTTGAGTTGCAAACTACTGTATGATAGACCACTACGATCTTCATTCCGAGACATAAGACTTAATTTTTAATGTAAAATTGGAATAGGCACCGTATAGATTCAGATATGGACAATGCTGTAACTGGGCCATCATCTTAGGTCCAAAGCGAACCTCACCTGCATGTGGTACACTCTGCTGATTAACCACGCAAAGGCGAAATTTGGTTCCCGTTGCATTTTGTAGGGGTTAGACGGCGGATCACCCATATAATACCAAATCATGGTGGGAAGGCAGACCCTGGTATTAAGCCGGGATAACGCCAGGCAGAAAGATAAATATTTAAAGTTACAATTTAATCAAGTTGCCTTAGATGTTTCTGTTTGTACTTGATTCATTCACGCTGGTGTCCCCGAAGGGGTAGGTATTGATGCAACTAGTACACCCACGGTTCACCTACTTCACTTATTTCTGACCCATGATGTGATTGGAGGCGAGCCTATCGCCATACCGTACACAAATTGCAATTCCGGGCAAGTCGTGTGATTTTCGAATTTCGAAATCAAATATTATTGTCTGATCGGCTATTTGAACCCAGGATACCCGATCCCATTAAACCAATGAGGCGATATTTAAATCAATATGTAAATTATATTTTCGAACAATGTTTAAAATAAACATAAACCAAGGTTCAGGCGCAAACAGTTATTTCATACATTCGCCCACTTGTGCATTATCATAACTCAATGAAATCTCGCAGCACAGACTTGCATACGAATTCTTCTAATAAGAGACATCATCAGGGTGACCACATTAAAGAAAATCTAGCCTTTGTAGAATACTGATATTGGTAGGATAAGAAGTCCCTCGTCGTTCCTGATATCCACGATACAGGTTAACCTAGTGTAGTGTCAGGACTATATGTGACTGTTGAGTGTATTCATTGATTTATATGGAAACAAACTGACAACACAGCTCTTGAAGACCCTATAAGTATGACATATATTACAGTACAGTGTACACAAACAGTTCCCCGTATCAGAAACTAGAAAGAAATTTTAAATCTCAAAATTATAGGTAAAAAAAGGATAATTAGATTAATACGGTCAATATACAAATACACTTTTCCGATGCCAAAATCAGACTTCGTTTGGTCAAGAGCTACTCGAAATCTATGTTGAGAATCCTCTTTCCAGCAGGAGGTCTTATTCTTCTTTGTTTATATTCGACAAAACTACGCTCGCTTTTTCGGAGTGTACAGCGCCATGCATATAAATCCATACTCTCCTTTGTTTTAGTCGAAAAATTGCCAACGTTTGGGGAACTACATTTTTCAGTATTTTACGCTCTAAAAGTTTGTATGCAAATCAATATTATAAAATGAATAATTAACAAATATCTAAATTCTAAACACAAATTTGATACAAAAACTGTAACAGCCAGTTGGTTACATAGAAGTTTTACCATAGAGGTTCTGACTTCACAAACTAAGATGTCGCTCATGAGAATGACTCTGATACTACCGCACACGTTTCTCAAAGTCCGGACAAGAAATGTCCGCACTCTGCATCGGAAGCCACAATGTGGAACCAAAGTTAATGGTGCATGCAGTACGTTGCACTCGTATCTCAGAATGCATACTTTCTGTTTTCCGCAATATTGCTTTTTTCTCTAACGACACCATGTGATGAAAAAAAGAATGTCCCGTCACGGTGTGTTGGAAATACTTTGCATAGAAAAGGGTGGGGCTGAACTGTGTTAGAAAAGTTTAAATAATTATAGGCATTATATTATATAGACCAACGATTTTATATCTATGTCCTCATTCAAAATAATACGATGCTGCTGGTTTGCAGGGCTTGGCGGTAGACTTCTTTCTTTTAAGATTGATTCTACACTGAATGTTCCATAATAAAACTATATATTTTTGAAAAGATTGTCTAGAAATTTCTTGCAACCCAACCAATTTTTTAGGATTTCGCCTATGTTACCTCTTTAGTTTCATGGATAAGGTTTAAATAATGAATGAATTAATGAATATTCAAGATTGCATACATATTACTCATCTCACGTAGAGGATGTTTAGGGCGTCGTTATGCGAGGATCATCGTTCCCACAACACCCCAACTAAAGCAAATATTTGCGGTTTACATTAAGTATTTAATTCGTGAGGGTAGCTTGCACGCGACATTTCATTTCTCTGTCAGAAACTAGCAACCGCTTTACCAAGAGTTATTTTGTGAAAATATATTATCATAAACATCAAGCTTCGTAGTATTACTACGTGAAGAGAAAACTTCGGGTCCCTTTTTAGGCAATATGCGCGCACAAAGCAGTGTGAGATTTGGCATAGTTAAAGTTTATACGGAGTAAGAGTGCAGAAGCTATTTAGATATAATATCTGTAACAAATATGTACATTTAAATAAATAAAATAAAACATTCATTGTTTACGCTCACAATGACAATGTCAGGATTTCAAATCACGCAGCTGACGTAATAGCACAAAATTTAAAAAAAATACTCGAGTTTCGACCACTACAAGACCACTAGTATATATTAATACGTGAAGAGAAAACTTCATAAGTAAGTACCCATTTTAAGCATATTGCGCGAACGGAGGAGTGTGTGCGATTTAGCATAGTAAAGGTAATATGGGGAAGAAGTGCAGAAAGCTAAATTAAAGCCAATGAAATTACTCTGTGTAACATCCTAAGTTTTAAAGGTTAAGTCTAATCCTAAGTCTTAAAGGTTGTCTGGAAGAAATCGCAGTTAGCGATAAGACCGCCATTTGTACTTCGCTATAATTTTACAGGTTCTTTTGTCTTTAATTTTCTTTTTTAAGATGTACAATTAAGAGTTTATAAAATAAATAAAATAAGTCTTGAGTTGACGAGCACCGTTTTATGCCATGCAGTGCTTTTTAATTCACAGCAGTGGATGGTGTTACTACTGTGTATGGGCAGGGGCGGCGTGGCGCCTACCATCAGGCGAGCGACCTGTCTCGTCATTCGAGTGAATTAAAAAAATAAATATTTCCGAGACTTAAATATACTACACAATAGAACATTATAACGAACAATAAATGCGACGTGAATACTAATATCTGTTGAATGAGAGTTCGTTAATAAGTTGTACTTCATCTTCTGTTAGCGGCCCTTACTTCCTTTATATTGCAAATTTGTATTTGGCATTAAATCTATTTTAATCTATTTATATGAAAGCGAAATACCACTTGCTTACTGATTAATCACGATAACTCAAAAACTACTGAAGCTAGGATCATGAAATTTGCTCAGATGACAGTTTGTGTAATCTCCCCCACATCTTATGTCTCGAGGTGACGAGTGCAGTCCAGTGGCATGCCGTGCTTTGTAATACAAAGTTCCTGATTGGTGTTGATTCTGTTTATGGGCATGCGAGGCGCTTACCATCAGGCGAGCGATTTCGTCATTCAAACAAATAAAAAAAGTACCCTTTATAGTCATTTGGTTTAAGTGACATTACAAAACAGGATTGCGAAACAACCACAAAGACAGTAGAGCGACGCAATTAAGACATCACGCTCTCATCTCACTCGTATCTTACTCGGTGCGTGATGATGCGTTAATTAAATTAACACCATTTACGGACCAATTGCTGGATTTGAGCGATAAATCCAAACACATGTTGAACCGTTAAGTAGGCGAAAACGGCACGAGCGCGGGTGTCGCTTTATTTATTTATAGCTTCGCTTATAGTCGCTTTATGTTCATTCATGTGTGACAAATGTTTCACGCGCCATCTTTATAATCTCTGCTTGGCGGGATATAAGATTAATTTCAATTATTTTGATAAAAAAATAAGCGCCTAATTTAATGTTTATTTGATATTGATTATAAAATATAACTAATGTGTGTAACTGGCAAGTATTAGTACTAAAGATGTTTTTCTCAACTCTATAAAAATCATGGCTATTTCAAATACCTTTAATTCTTTTTATAGGCGTTTAATAAGCGCATTATAAATGCGTCACCGAGACAGTGGATATTATTTCTGGTACTTATTTTTGTATAGATTAGCTAAAAGCGCTACTTTAATTGTCTACATGATCAATAAACTATTTCGTTATTTCATATTATGTAAAAAATTATGTTTATTGGTTTATACGTACTTCATGTGTGCTTAATGTCTGCCATTCATCCCATTGCGATGAAATTTTGGTGAGTTGATGCAGATAACTCCGAAATGAAATAAAAAAAATTGAAGGAAAAAGAGGCAGTGCACACACAATACACAGCGAATACGTAATAAAATTGAGGTTAGTTAATATTACCCATATGAGTTCATAATTTGATAGACGTGTATGTGAAAATATGTAATTTCTATGATATTGGTGGGCCAACAGATAGCTAAAAGAGGGGTACTTACGTTCAATTATAAATTGAGACCAAATATATTATAATATAATATATTTTGCATAATATTGTGGAATGAAGCTCTTAGGAATATTTTCAGTATTATGTTCCTAATCGCCTATTGCCATTATAAGATAGTTAATCGACTGGATGGTAACAAGGGAACAAGCCATTACTTATATTCGATTCTGCAAGTCATTTTTAGTATACACTATACGCTGTTTTAATCGACATAGCCACCCTTACGGATGTGATCATCTTGTTCGCTCCTGCGCGTATAACATATTTATCATTTAACCGCATAGAATAAAAAGAGGTACCATCCAGTTCCAACCGTGTTCAATTTGAGTACTTTCTCAATCCGAGGATAGTAACCTGTATTCAGGACACCGACGGCCAATTTGTCACTCACAATAAATATGTAGCCTTGAAGACACTCTGTTAATTCCACTCAGTGTAACACGTACCACATGTGTGACATATTTAAAACTAACCATTCATTATTACATCATCGTTCAATCCCAGAATTGCGGGATGAATTATATTTAAGGATGTCGCCTCTTATAAATATGCTTAAATGATACACCCCAGTGCGTCGTTACAAGGTGGTCCGGCTTTAAAAATAATATTAAAACGAAGGTACTAGTGACTACCAGATAACATGCGAATTCGAAGAAACATCGTTTCCGCTTTCCGATCTAATAACTCTCATGACCTTATTTTACAAGGAATCGTATGAGGTCCACAAGTCCACCCTCTAAAGTAGTAGCATCAAATGTGGGTTTAATTTGAGCCGTATAGTGGCTCCTTACACCTGCGCTGCAATATTGTAAAACTATATAATAGCTTCATTGATTAAAATAAATAGTGTGTTTTCACCGGATCTATGTTACTAATTATGATATGCATTGGGTGTAACACTTTTATCCTTGCAATGACTCATGTCTTAATTTCGTGAATCATAAATAAGTTACGTGAAACTTTACGGTGTAATCTAGTGACTCTAATGTGTATTTTGTGGTAGAAATATATTTTTACTTCCAACATGTTCCAAGTATTGGGTGATGAATCGGAAGTTATAAGAATTTTTATGTCAAGAAATGTATTTGTATAAATCAATAACTTCTGCTATGGGTCTGAAGATACAATAATGAAGCTTATACCGGTATGTCATTGCCTGTTTGAAATTAAGCTACATATGAAATTAACCATATTATTTGCATATTTTTGCTAAATAACATTTCTGTTTTCTCCTTAATCATTACTCAATTCTTAATCAATCGTTTTGCTTTTATTTGGAAAATATAAATACACACTAAAATGTTAAACATATCCAATAGTATTGTATATTTTTAAATACAAATTGCCCTACTTATTAAATCAGTGAATAAACTTCCTCTTCGAATATATCGTCTCATTTCGACCGTTGAGAGTCATTGAGTAACAAACGGACATTCAAAAAGACTGAGATTTACGATACGAGCTGGATCAACGGAAGCTGTTCTTAATGTGTCAAGAGTTTATAAAATATGATGAGTTCTCCGCTTTTTTTAATCAAACACTCGCCCCTTCGAGCTTTAGTTTAATCAGGATGTTTTGTTTTTTATTAATACAAAAAATCAAATACAATGTTAGCATAATAACCCAAAAACCTTATTTACACTTTTAAACTACTTTATATTACCGAAAAACAATTTTATCAATAAGCAACTTGAATAATATAATTTAGTACATTTCCAGGTTAAATCTTTAATATTATTTTCTTCTATATATTTTATTTATTATTACTTATGTAGTCTTATATTTTTTTAATGTACTACCTAACATGGTTGTTTATTTTCACACCTACTCCTGTCTGCACCACCTGAGGTTGACTGGCCGAGAATGCCTCCGGCATTAATCCACTTCTACATATTTATGTATGAAGTGTGTAAAATGAAATAAATAAATAAATCTTTCACAACCTACAAATGAATTAGCTAGCACTTTTTGTTGAGGATTTTGTCCTATAACATAAATTACCTATCCTAGTGATTTCTTAGGTTTACGCGAATATTACACATTGAAATAAAACTAGTTACCTATCCTTATAAAAACTCATTCTAAGATGATTTTTCCCGCTATCCATTTTCTTTTCCAACAGACTTTTCCACATCTGTCCTTTAATAATACATTTCTCGGTCTGATAAACAGTGACTTTTGATTGTTCGAGTACAACTCAAATATTAAAAAGAGAAAATTGTTATGTAAATTAACATCCTCGCTGGAAACCGAGGTTGGTAAATGGAAGTTTATATTGATTGTTACGATTTAGCCCCGGACGTTAGGAAGGAAGTATTATTATCTATTATAATATATCTGATGAATTGTGTTGTTTGCATGACCGAAGGTTGTATTTAATTGAGGTTTGTATAAAAATAATCTGAAAGTTTTGTTTGATGTGATACCGACTCCCGGCCTTCCATCAATACGAGTATAACGTATACGATATAGATCACTGAACGAATCGATGTCATATTTAACGTTATTCATATTTTTTGTATAATTTCCAAATAAATAAATAACAAGCGAGTTTGTAAAAAAATAATAAGTCATTATTTTTAACAAATCCAATAAAGCTCCTTATCTTCGGGATTTACACAATTTAAGCCGATTTATGAAATCGAAACAGAAGCTTACCTTATTCCTTATTCACTTATTTTCCAAATAAATGTTGTTACTAAAAACTATACTGACATTCTTCTATTTTAATATACACATCAAACAATAAATATTTTATGTTGATAGTACTATTGTTTGTTCGTACTACAATATAAATTAACCAATTATGCAACATCTATTTTCATGTCCTAGAACGAAGCGTAGTATGAATCACTTATTGTTATCATCTAGAACAAGACGGGAAGTAGCAAATCAATCGGCTGTTTAAGTACCTTTGCGGGTCAAACGTATTATATAAATTTTCAACGATCAGCTTTATATGACTGTGACTTCGATATTATGTAACGTCGAATAAACGTGTGTTGTTTACATTATGTGCAACTTGCACTAACAAAACTAAACGGAGTTATGAAAATAAAAAAACTTGTTTGACGAAAAAGATTTAAAAACAAAAGCTTTGTTAATCACGGAGGCGAACTAATACTTACTGTGTACTAAATTGATTTAAATATGTAATTTAGGATAGTCTACAATTTAAACAGTTTAGGATCAACCAGCACAGGTAGGTAGATTAGGGGGACAAACGCCGAGGATAGGTTGAGATATAAGGGAGAGTGGAATGAGAACGAGAAACGCGGGCTGATTCAGCGAAAGGGGAGGATAGGATTATGATTGGAGCGGAATAGGATGCACGCATGAACGGTTAGACGGTGGTGGTATATCAGGAGAAACTGAGGGTTAAGAAGAAATTAGGCGAGAAGGAATGGATGCTATGAATGCTTCGCGTTCCTTGTGAAGATGAAAAATAGCTAGCATAGCTAACCTACCACTTTCCTTTCACTACGTACCTAAGTGATGTCGACCCTATGAAAAAAGGCAGAAAGAAAATCCGAATTGTGTATTAAAATCGGTAATGAATGTTAATCTACATTGCCGTCCATCGCCATGGCTGTTGGGAGATTGAAATACAAAAATCATGCTGTCACTTTTATGGACGTTCAAAATTAGTTTCTTGCCCAACATGATTTATTAACATTGAATTTATTAATAATTTTATCGTAGCTTAGTTATAGCTAAAAATGGTATTTTGTTAAGAGGATTAAATTTTATTGCTATATTTTAACTGTCTTCAAATAAGATTATTTTGTAATGAGTAATGGGATTCGGAAAATGTGGGAAAATGTGGGAAAAAATTCGGAAACTGCGTCCAAAGTTGGGCGGAAAGATAAGATAAGATAAAAAAAAAATATATAAAATTTTCATTAAGACGACCTTAATGAAAATTTTATTTTAAACTGAGTACATTAATTATATTAATGAGGACATTTAGCATAATTATAGTTTATACGAAGGAGTTAAGTGCAGAAATTTATACGTATAATATCTGTAATAAATACAATGAATAAAATAAAACATTCATTGTTTTCGTTTATAGATGGACCAATTTATCTGTGAAATGGCAGAAAATGGAACTACAGACAGTGTCACTAGTGTATGAATGTTGTTATCTAGTGGCTAGTGGATGTTTTAGTTACCTACTCAGTTAGTGGAAAGGAACATCTTCATCCACTAAACAAACAAATTAACATATCTAGATTTTCGGATCATGGGTATACAATTTCACTGTTCATAAACATCCAGACGATTTTTTAAAAGAAATGACAATACTAACGCTGCAGATATAATTTTTTTAGGATTCTCAGTCAGTTTTATAAGTTCTGAAATTTGGCTGAAAATAAACGAATTATCTAATGTGATAATAATGTCATAACCATAATACTTAAAATATCCCTCATAATAATGGCGCAGCGGGCGAGTAGCCGGCTGCGAAGCGAGAGGCCGTGGGTTCGATTCCCGCACTGAGACAAATGTTTGTGTGATCCACAAAAATTTGTTTCGGGTCTGGGTGTTGTGGGACCGCAAGCCCCTCGTAGTTTCTGATACCCACGATACAGGTTTACCTAGTGTGGGGTCAGGACTATGTGTGTGACTGTTGGGTGTATTATTATTATTAATAAATGATTATTCGTAACATGGCAATACTGAAGCGAACAGAGGACGCTCTTCAATTCACAGTTATGTTGGTCCATCTATACTGTTAATCTCTGATTGTCAAATCTCTGTAATTCTTATAGTATTGTGTGCATACATGGGCGGTGGAGATCACTTAGCATCAGGTGACCCACTTGCTCGTATGCCGACTTATGCTATAGAAACAAGAAAACATACAAACTGACAAACAAATGGATCAAACTTAACACCCCTTTTTTGTCGGGGCTTCTATGAATCTAAATAAACACATTCGTCACGTCATTACGTCATAATTGATAGTTGATTGACCTAAATAATTGTTAAGATTCACTCTCGTAGCAGTGCAGCGGTCGCAATCTAATTAAGTAAATAACGATCGCTTCCTGACATTGTTCAATGGCTCACAATAACAAATGCGAGTTGCGACTGATTTGGTGTCGACCTGCGAGTACTAACTGAGCACCAATTAATTGCTTCGTTGTATTTATTGAATACATTAAATGTTATACGTTATTTAGTCAAAACTCTACCGCCAGTTCAGAAGGTTGTTTGTTAGAGAAGAATGGGCAAGAAACTACAGCGTTGCTTTTTGCAAAACTAGAAAACTATTAATATTATAGAAAGCGTAAAGGATTTACAATATTAAATTAGAATTAGAGCAGCTCAATTACTATTAATAAGCATTTACAGAAATGATATCTACATATTGGATTAGCTTGCATGACCTCCATAAGCATGATGAATAAATTAAGACCGTGATACAGTGTAAACAAACGATAAACAAATTGTTGTGATCGTTGTATCCTTTGATTAATTTGATATGTTAAGGACCTATTTCAGAATGTCCAGTAAACAATTAACTACAAATTAACGTATAAGATAGCTGTTTTTTAAAGTATCTAATAGAAGTATTTCTTCCGGTATACAGCGTGTTACAGAAATATGTGGTCCCATTTAAGGGTTTTTACATACACCTGATAGTGAGTGTTTATGTACCGGGTCTTATCAAAATCTCGACATCCTAAGATTTCACGCAAATGTTAAACTCTTATATTAAGGTCGATAAGATCGGTCAAATCCCTATAAATTAAGTAAAGTGTGTGGGCTAGAATAAGAATGTTGAAATAATACAAAAGCTCAGCTGTTTATCAGTCATTGTTGTCTTAGTTGCAAGTCGAATATCGACATGTTACAAATTCGATAAAAAGAAAATGATTTATACTCGTATATATCCTAGCAATCTAATTGTACTGTGGGAGTGAAATACTTATATCTTACACTACAAGTTGCTTCACATCATAGGCATCACCTCTAAATGACTGATACAATCAACACTCATGCCAATTTAATATTTAAAGCAATATTCGACCTAATATACTAATATTTTTTATTGCAGGTAGTTCCACGTCTGCTGGGCTCTTTGGTGGGCGGCGCGATGAGTCCCACACAGCACCTCGAACAACAACAGGCTCTCGTCAAACAGTTTGCAGAAATACTCGAGTTTGTGCTCAAATTCGATGAATACAAAGTAAGCATTAATAAATTGAACAATTTTATCCTTTTTGCCATGCTGAGTAGGAAATCTGAAGCTGCAAATGAAGGACCGTGTTGTGTTTTTAATCGTTGGCTGGCTTAATATATACTATATACGAGTTTAAACAGGAGCTTAACTAGGTGGTAGGACTCTCGTATACGTAGGTACCACCGCTCTGTCTATTGCTGCCGCCAAGCAACAGTGTGTTGTGTAAGCACTATTGTGTTTCGGTTTGAAGGACATTGAAGCCAATGAAAATACTGGGCGTTATGAAAATTAACATCCTATGTCTCAGGATGAGAGCGCTGTACAGAGCCACGCAGTGCTTAGTAATGTGGGTTGTGTTAAAACTGTTCGTAGGCAGTCGAACACGAATGACGTAAGTGACAACTTACCGTCAGGCGAGCGGCTTGCTCGTCACGTCATTCGGTTGTATAAAAAAGAGGAACATAAAACCTGCAAAGCCTGTAAGTGGTAAAGCCACGCTGTAGAGACACTTATCTACAGCTTCATTCTATACTACTGTCTTATAGAAAATCGTGACGAGAAGTTACAGTGAATGATATTTCCGGAGGCGCAAATCCCCCAAAATCCTCATTTATTTCCTAAAAGGTCGACAACGCATCCGTCATTTTTGAGATTGCTGAAGTATACAATTTTTTTTTTCTGTAACTAGGTATGTAAACAATAACGTTGATCACATCTGTACAAATTTATATATTCACCATCTACCACAATCCCTTCTATCTTTTATTAACAGGCAGCCGCTCGACAAACATTTGATATTTATTGAACACGACACTAATGGGGTCAGTCGTCGACGGAGTGAAAAACTACTCTTACATTTTTTGTATAAAAAATATCGGTTCCGATTTATTATGCTTCGTTTGAACGTTGACCAAATAAGACTATCGTGTTATCATATTACCTCTTTCGGAGTCAATGTAGCGTATGAAGTGTGTGGGAGTAAGTTCCATTTAATATTTATAATGTTTGCAATAGTAATTTATAGATAACTAGCTGTCCCGCGCGGTGTCACCAGCAACATATAATTGATATTTAAAACCAGATTACATCACCACCTACCGGGTCCATTTGTGAATCTAAACCATCCAGGGCGCCACCCAAACGCATACCAAAAAAAATCATTCAAATCGGTCCAGCCGTTTAGGAGGAGTTCAGTAACATACACACGTACAATAGAATTATATAAATAAGGTCTAGCTTTTGCTCGCGGCTCCGCCCGCGTGAATAGACTTTTCCAAAATAAAGTGTAGCCTATAACCGTCTCCAGTGTCCCTTCTATCTCTACATAAAAATTCATCAAAATCGGTTCAGTGATTTAGGCGTGAAAGCGTAACAAACAGTTTTTTTTTTCATAAAAAGTATCCTATGTTACTTCTTATACCTCCAAGAATATGTAATTGCAATATAATACAATATATATACAAAATTATCGCGTGAAAGCGTAACAAACAATCTTTCATTCACATTTATAATATTAGTATGATAATATTAAATGAATAATCATTTTTCCCTAGAGGGGTTGACGTCTGGCAGGCGGCCGGTCGTGTAAACTACAAGCCAACTCTTTCTGTAACACGTGTTAAAAAGCATGTTGCGCCGACCCCACTGCGAGTGGGATAAGGGCAGGTGGAAGAAACGATTACGAAGGTGGTTGAACCCCTCTTATTTGAGAGGCCGTCTGAGTTGGTACCACCACTTTGCCTATTTCTGCAGTGTCTAAGCATTGTTGAGTTTCGGGTCATTGAAGCCAGTGAAATTACTGGACTATTAAATCTCATAGACTTAACATCTTATGTCTCGGGGTGACGACCGCAGTCCAGTGCCATGCCTGTATCAATCTCCTGACCTGTAACTATTGAGATGGCTACAAGCCCACCGCAATTTTGATATTAAATAAAATATATTCTGTTGATGTCACAATTACGTTCGCAAAAGCTCATTTTCCCCGAAGCCTTACTTGACTTTTATCAGTAGATAAGAACGTTCAATACAAAAGCAACCAGCTCTTGAGCAAGCGTAATATTTCGCGATCTTGATTAACTTCACATTGGTAATATATTTCAGCCAATCTTGACGCATCATTACGAAGCATTCTTGCAGAATTACTTATAAAATCTCGCCTAACATCATCTTGGGCCCACTACGGTTTGATGAAGCGATGAATTTATGACTATTGCCATTGTACATATAAATACACACAACAGTCACAGATATAGTCCTGACCCCACACTAGTCTAACCTGTATCGTGGGTATCAGAAACTACGAGGACCTTCTCCCATCCACAAACACCCAGACTAGTAACAAATATTTGTGAATCACATAAACATTTATCTCGAAGCGGGAATCGAACCCGCAGGCTCTGGTTTCAAAGCCGGTTAATTCCCCTCTGTGCCACGGAGGTACTCGTATGGTTCATGAAATCCTGACACGACTGACATTAACCGAGAAGGATATTTTTTGCTCTTTAAATTAGCTGCACTCTGATGACATTATCTCCTAAGTGTTAAAACGGGTGATGAGAGCTTGGAGAAACTCATCGTGGTTGGGAACACACAAGGAAAACGCTCACGTGGTCGATCCCCAACACGATGGACGGACCAGACCAGAGACTCATCAGCCGCCGGGTTCCATAAAGTTGTGAGAGATGCGATGAACAGAAGCCGATGGAGAGACATCATCCGATCGAAATTCGGACCATCCGATGATGACCACGATCCTCAGTCATGAGGGGCCGACTACAGGGAGAGTTCAAACGCTCGCCTTTCGCCTGTTTTGAAAGTCAGCTGAAGATAAAAGTGACAGTAAAAATATGTGAATAAAGTCAAGTACAAGGCTAGCGCACCGGTGACCCTGCCCTGTCTTACTTTCGCTCGAAAAGATAATGCCTCCATCAATCGATCGACGAACCGCACCCTATTCATTTTCCACTCCCTAGCACCCTAGGTCGTCTATAATAGGCACTAGAATTTTATTGGAATAAAAGCCACATAATGTAATGAACTCCGACACAAACCGTCCGTTTTCATATCTAGAATAGAATAAAGTAATTGAATCGGCAATTACCTCGAGCCCTTTTGACCCTAACCTTGCGATGCAGCGATGTGTCGTTGCTCCGAACGATCGTGCCCGACCGTTATATAGTGTAGAGTCCCAACTTTAATGCTAGTTCTTTTCTTTTTATTGAATTATGGCTTCGCACAAGTATCGTACTAATATTATAATTATAATAATATTATAAATGTGAATGTAAGTTTGTTACGCTTTCACGCGAAAACTACTTAACCGATCATCATGAAACTTTGTACACATATTCTTGAAGTTATAAGAAGTAACATAGGATACTTTTTATGAAAAAAAATATCTATTTGTTTGTTACGCTTTTCACGCCTAAATCACTGAACCTATTTTGATGAATTTTGATGTAGAGATATATGAGACCCTGGATACGTTTATAAGCTACGTTTTATTTCGGCAAAGTCTATTCACGCGGGCGGAGCCGCGGGCAAAAGCTAGTTTATTATATTTTCCAGTATTCACAAGAACTATGAAACACCGGTGTGGCCGATTTCAAAGTCTTGTTGGAGTTTTGGTGTCAATTCCTTTCAGTACGATGCTTCATAGACGATTTTCTCCAAGCGGATCGAACGACTAAGGTCGATCAATACGCTTGGTGAAAAATCACCTAAATTCACAAATTTCAATGATACACTGTTCATAACAGTGAATTTATTGCAAAAATCCACACCACTTCAATACGAACACAACTTTTAACTAGTTTAAGAATTAATTAAAATAGGAGGTCGACCGCATTGTCAGAATTGCCTCCAAAAAAATGCTAGTTATTCAAATGTCAATAATGGATTTTCATGCGCGAAATGTCAATATTGAAACTGCTCAAAATATAAAATGTTTTTTTTACTAAATACTCGCGTCGGCTTCACCATTTTCTTTATTTTTTTTTCTTTATTTAGTTATCCATTGAAGTGTAAGTGCGCCAACAACATCTTAGGCCCAAAGCCAACCTCACCTGCACGTGGTACACTCTGCTGATTAACGGACGAGGCAATGGTGAAACTTCGTTCCCGTTGCGGGTTGTGGAGGTCAGACAGGACAGGAGGAGGTGGTCTCGCCTCGTGTTATACCATATTTGGCGGTATTCCGCCAAATCTATGGTACGAGAAGGCAGACGGCGGAATGCTAGCGTTAAGCCAGGATTATGCAAGGCAGAAAGAAAGTTATACAGCTATAGTAAAGTATTCACAAGTTTGCAATTATTATGGTCATATCTTCGGAAAAAAATATTAGTAGGTACATGGGCCAATTTTTTAAATATCCAAGTAAACGTTATTTATAAAATATAATATCAAACGCCAAGATCCAAAATTATTAAACTGTCAATATATACAAAGAAGCGTACTTATGTCAAATTGGCTAAATTATTCGGTCATTGCACCTAAAAACAATAAATTTGCTGATCCTATATTATATGAAATATTCACCGACACGTACATAAAAAAATGTCATTAGCTGCAAAACTACGAGAGAATAAAACAGTTACACAGAATTCGGGATGGGTCCATTACCTTTGGGATGGATCGGCCAAATACCAACTGGAAGCATTGGAGTCGTTTGAGAGACGTGCCAAGAGGCTGATAGGCAACGACACCCTTGTCGAGTCTCAGCTTCAGAGCCTTGAACATCGGCGTGAGGTTGCCTGTTTATCAGCTTTTTATCGGATGCATTCCATCATCGGACGACCAGAGACACGGCAAAACGCCACCCATTTATGGTAGACGTTCCTAAAACGCGCACCAAACGCTTTGTCTCCACCTTCATCATACGGACTGCCAAATTGTGTAACAAGTTGCCGGAGTCTTTGTTCACCGATAAATATAGTCTGGGTGTTTTCAAGTCGCGAGTGAATCGTTGTTTGCAAGTTTGTCGCTTGCTTGGCAAGCGTGCTTCATCTTAGGCCACATCATCGCTTACCATCAGGCGTGATAGTGGCCAAACGCGAGCAATTACGTATAAAAAAACCATGAATTTAGTTATTTTGATTGTAATTTGGAAATTAAATATGTCTCGTGATTTCTTATGTATACGCGAATATTACACATTGAAATAATACATACCCTGACCAACGCAACTCCAACTGCCAGAGCTCAAGACACTGTGAGCTCTTTATGCGTAGATCGGACTAGTGTCAACTAACTTTTTAAATAATAAAAAAATAAATGTATAATTTTAAAATGAAGGTAGGCAATTTAACATTAACTTTTCGAGACGACCTACACCTGTCTCTCTCCTGACCACAAAGGCTGAAAGCTTTCGGAACGTCGGGACACAAAAAAGAAAAAAAAAATAGACCGCGATAAAATCCGTATAAACTAGTATTATTTTAATTATTGTCGTTCATAAATTACTGCATACTCATCAATTATATTTACATTGAATAAACATGTTAGGACTCGTATATTGTGAAACTGACGCTTAGTAATTGATTCAGTGTTAGTCATCACATCCGTGGGACCAATAAGGGTGAAGTGATCAGCCATTGTCATAGAAAGCAACGTTCGGTTTGGCCTTCGTTTGTCTGAGTCAACACGCATTTCGTTTATACCTAATTTAAAAATATATACTTTATTTGCTATTTTGTACATTGTGATTTGGTAAATGTGAATCAATGTTTGCGTCTTGTTTACGCATTGTTATTTTTTTATTTATTTTACTCATTTGAATCTGGTTTGTGACAATGCATTATACATAAACAAGCATATTTTCACCACTATCTATGTTTAACTATTCTACTATATATAAATGTGAATCTTTGTATGTTTGTAAGTTCACAAATTTGTATGTTTGTCAGTCATCACGCCTTAACAGTTGAACGGATTTGGATGAAATGTAGCATATATGTAGGCCAACATCAGGGTTAGGACATAGGCTTTTTACACCGGAAAACTTTATTCACGCGGGCAGAGCTTCAACTATAAGCAAGTGAATAATAAAATCGCTTACTATAGTTACTGTCTGTGTACCGAGAATATAGTACACATTATCGAAGTCATAGAAATACTTGGGTTAAAGATCAACAAGTATCGAAACACTTTCTAATGTAGTAAGATATTTACGACCGGTGTGCTTTTGCAAAGTTCACCATATCTGAATTCTTAGTCACGACCGTTAAGCAATTCGGTTTCATCCGTAGACGATAGATAATATAATAGATCATTTAAGTACTACAATATGTATGAAAACCAAACGTTCCAATGTGTAATAATATGTAACTGACGTCACCGCGGAGCGGGTAAATTATGGTGTTTTGATTGTAACTATTATGATCACGGTATGCAGCGCCTTGGCTGTTAATTTAATATTTAGACATTAACTTTTATGAAATAAAGTTGATTTTGTACGTTCATTAATTTTTGTTACGTGTATGAGTGTTACGTGTGATTACCTTTGCATGTGTAAGTAAGTGGAGCCGTATTCTTTGGCAGATTCATATGAGATCGCTCTAGTTATCTTATTTCAATAATATAGCAATCATTTATCTTTTATATATCCGTGTTCTGTGGTTTCGTCGGCATTTTCTTTTTCACTTTTGTTTTATTGTGTAACGCAATGTAATCTGCGTTATCGAATGAGTCTGAATCACCAAGTTTGGACTTTATGTTTCTTTCAAAAACACTTTTGATTTCACTCGTTCCATATATTTTATTTGTAGAATATGCGCAATATGTGCACGTAATTTCGATGATGTAAATTTGACCACGCCTCACGCGTTGTTACATGCGTGTTAATAAGGATTGTATGGTTACGGTTTGTTAATTCATTTTAGCATAAATCCGTCTAAACGACAGAAAAATATCGGTATACGAATGATTCAATATATTATTAATCCTGATTTACATGAGTTTTTTGCGCGACAGAAGCTTGAAAACAACATAAATCCTGGTGATTGTGAACCTATGGAAGCTAGTATCACATGTTGCGTGCGCAAATGACAATTTTCTGTTACATTCCCGCCGCATTTGTCTTATGAGAAACTTTGCTCGTGTAATGGCCGTTCCCAATATTAATCTTCAATTTCACGATAGATAGCTATCGTCAAACATCCGTATTGTTCTATCTAAAGCTTGGAATCGTCCCTATTTTTTAGATATGCACGTCGGATACTATGATAGCAATAGATAGGCAGTCTATCTGGGCCCTCTTGTGCGTTATGTTCATACAAGCTGAGAAAGAGGAACTATTGTTTAATTTATGTTAGAAAATATGATTTAGATTAGAAATATAAGTTTTAATTTAACATTTATCTATAATTCTTATTTTTTACCACTGTAAATGAAATAATAATATCGAGAAATACTTATTATGTTGCAAAACACAATGTTATAACGAAACGTTTTACTATCAATACATTACGGCTCTGAATACAAGTCCGTTGAACGAAAATCCCAAACGTATTTGGAGGATTTTACTGAAGTGGGGAATTATTTTGTTCGCATTAACAAATATTTATATGTCTCTTGCACTTAATTTAATTAACAAAACGGTGCATTATTTTTATTTATGGGAATTTTAGATTTTTTTTATATCTTCTTTTAGATTTTTACATAATTTATTTAGTTTTTTGTATTGCAGTGCAAGTGCCATGTAAGCCTTGTATACTCATGGCTATTTTTTCAAAATGCGTTATTTATTTCGTTTTTTTACAGCCAAGGATATCTGTTTATCGGTCAAAATCTACCGATAAAGAAAAAACTAAATAACTTTATCGACAGATAGCACTTAAAAAATATTGGGACGCTTGAACTGTCATTTTCATAGTGTTGTATATCTGTTGTCAGCTATCAGTCCTCTCATCGGTAGACAGCAATGAAGAATAGGATTACCTATCATTAGTAAGTTTATTGGGACGGTAAAACGGAAAATAGATAAAATTTTCTATCGCCGGTATAGCAAAACTAGAGACAGACAGAATATAGGGAACGGCCATAAATCAGTTTTAGTCTATCTAGATTATTGCCATCTAGGATCTTTATGGATAGTCTTTCAACGAGGCATACATACAAACAAAATACAGTTGATGGCAGCTGATTTAAACATTGACCATTGTTTCAGATGAAAACACCAGCGATACAGAACGATTTCAGTTACTACAGACGGAGTGTTTCGAGAGTGGGTCTCATCCACTCAGAGCTACCACCAGGAGAAGAGCCCCATATAACAGCAGAAGTGGCGAACAGGATGTCGCTCTTTTACGCGCAAGCCACGCCAATGTTGAAGGTCCTGTCTGAAGCCACTAGTCAGTTCGTGAACGATAATCAGCAGGATCTGGAAAACACGACGGAAACATTAAGCACGATGGCGAAAGTCTGCTTGAGGATGTTAGAAAACCCGTAAGTACAATTTTTGTGTAAAAATAGGTTACAGTTTAAACTGAGAAACTCTTGGCCCGGGGTTCGAATCCAATGTCGAGCAATATACAACATGTTACAGAAAGGTGTGGTCAAAGATGTGTTCTAGTTTTTTTGATATATTTTTTATAGCAGAGGCCGGCAAACTAACAAGTGGGTCACCTGATGTTAAGTGATCTCAACCGCTCATGAACATCCATAAATGTGTCATGAATGTCCATGAATCATGAATTTGTTTGTTTGTCAATCAATCACGTCTTAACAATGTTACCGAACTTTAAAAGAAAGGGATGATTAAATCTCACTCACCATACAAAACGCATCAGCAAGCTGCTACTTCACTTCGATTTTCTGTAAGACAGTGGTACCAACCCGGTTGAGCCAGCCTCTTTATGTTGTACACAAAAATGTCTACATGGTTGCTTTACCAATTGTAAAACTTTGTATTTACATTGAACCCTTAAAATATTGTAAGCGTAGATTTCTTATTTATGACAAGACTTGAAAATTTATTTCGTTCACTCTACAGTCAATATTTACTATGATCTAATTAAAACTTATTTTTAAAGTAAATCCATTACTAAATTAAAAATTTCATAATCTTAATAAGAAACAAAACGTACAACGTTTGATGTAAAAATAAGCATTAATAACTAGCATTATTAAACGTTAATCTGACGGAAAAAGCAATAGCCGACTTTCATAAAGGTATTAAAAAAATGGGTCAAGATAATACAGCCGTGTTTAATGAACGAAAACCGCGGCTTTGTTGTCAAATATTTTAAATAAAACTCAGTAGGTTCGTGTGAGTTCACCGTTCCAGAATCTAGTACCTGAGTTGTAAATCTAGATGACTGAAATATATCAAATTACCTTAGAGAACCGGATTTCGAAACGCAGGCTCAGAACGGGCGCACAATGCAATTGAATATGAATGTACCGAGTTTTACTCACGACTTTGCTTGTTGAATTAGTTTATAGGGTAATTGATGGCCGTCTCAGCGGCTTAAGAGAATTTATTTTAGAGTGGTATAGATTTCTACATACATACGCACTCACGCCTGTATTCCTCGAAGGGGACAGAGCTAAGCTTTACAGAGCTGTAACCAGTACACCCACATTTCACCGAGCGTATCTCCGTCCCACTATCTGATAGGGGGCAAGCCTATCGCCATACCGGGCACAAATTCCAGACTCCGGGCTGATACTGAGCATTTCGTAATAGAAAAAACCAATACGGAAATCGAACCCGAAACCTCAGCGTTAGCCTTAATCGTAACACGTACGCATTACAACTACGCCACCGAGGCAGTCTGGTAAGCGAAGTGGTATAGATTTCTGTTCTGGATGGTTGATGATAAGGTAATTATATTTATGAAATGTTGGTAAATAAATGAGGAAATTATTATAAATTACTATGAATAACTCCGTAATACACAAGTAAGTCATATAGATGTGTTGGAACTGAGATTCAAGAGTAAAATAATATAATTATATACAAAGGTCACATATTTTGTACAAATCTTCCCTGTTGCGTCTTATGACTCGCAATCATAAACACAATACCACAATGCTTCAAATGATGCCAATACTCGAATTGACAATATTACTCATAATGTAACCCAACAATATCCTATAATAGTTCTATTATTATCATAATATAGTTTCATTTGTATTCCAAACTTTCTACTACACAAAGGGTTGGATTTAGAAAGCCGACTTAAGATTCAGAGTGAAGGTTATCATTTTATTGCTTAAGCCGGCATATGAAGAAGTTTGTTACCTAATGGTAAATGAGCTCCACCGCACATAGACACCCATAGTATGAGAAGAATCGTCGACGCATTCTCGACGTTACGAGTATAAGAAGAGGATATTTATTGGTAACTGGAGAGGGATTTTGGCCTCCAGCTATCTCACTCACCGTACGAAACGCAGCAGCAAACCGCTAATTGACATCGGTTTTCTTTGTGACAGTGGTAACGATCCGCTTAAGCCGGCACATTCAGTCTGTAAACAAAACTGTCTACAGCGTGGCTTTACCGCTCTTACAGTCTCAAGTGGGAATTTCCGAAGGCATTTACGTGAAATTATAATGAAGCGTATGCGCTGTATACCGCTTGTTTCATGAATTAACTATTCAAATAACAACAGTTACACGAGGGAGAATGAAGGCTATCGGACTCGCCTTTATGTATGTACTGTATGCATCCTTGATCCTCTGCAATTTTGGAGTGTCTAGTAACAAAGTACGGAATTTCTCTATTCACAATCGAAGAATCTTATAAAGTATGAATCAAGTATACACCCCTCTGTACACACGTATTAAGGAGCAATTAAATAAAAATCGAGAAGAATATTTTTTTTAAAGATATTAGAGTTAGACTACCAAAATTCAATACTAGAACGATGCAGCGTAATGTAAGTCAACCATAGACCATTCACAGGAGTCATTTGAAATTCGGCGCTTGAAACCTGTTTTATTCTATCCGTAATTCGTGGGGACACTATGTACTCGCCTACCCAAATGAAAATCTTGGATACTGACTGCTGACAAAGGCTAACATACGTGCCGATATTGGTAGCAAACCAAAGAATATTAGGAACAATAGCGTAGAAATAGATCATTCGTTTGTTCGTAAGGTTTGCGTTCCTAGTTTAGTTGAAGCTTTCCTACTTCGGTTTACCAAATTCCATCGTGGAACGGGTATCGATTTTCGATGCAAGAAGAACTTGAGGTTTTTAACTATAGAGGCCATTTGGACCTACTCTTGCAAAGCATTTGTAATTCCATGAGTGTAATGGGCAATTGTTTAAAACAATTAAATCAAGACAATGTCAATAATAATAAAGATAGATTATATAATTATTATTATTATAGATTGATTCATTTTTTAGTATTTTGCTGTCATCTTGTAAATAATCGTGTAGTTTTTAATTCCCGAAAAAGCGATGTTATAAGTTGAACTTTGACTCCTTTGTCTGTCTTTATTTATGTATGTGTGTATGTCTATCTGTCTGAGTTATTAGCGTAGCGTAGCGTAGCGTAGCGTCTAATCGAGTGCACCGATTTTGATCCGGTTTTTAGTTGAAAGCTGGTTTAATCGAGATACTTCTTGGCCATGTTTGAAGAAAATCTGCTCAGCTGTTTAGAAATTACAGATCATTGTCTAATTCATGTCGATTAGGTTAGATTATGATTTGTGATAGTGACGCGTCCGGCCCTCATCCGAAACACACAAAGCAATTGTCTTCATACAAAAACATCACACACATACACACGCACACACAGCAAGACGTGTAAGAATAAGTTGAAGCACACAAGTAGCATTTAGTTTGTGTAAGCGATCTTCATCTGTTAAGTTAGAGTGGGCTCGCAAGTTTCTATCTTTACAGCCAGTTTCAAAGAGTCGGCGCTCGCTTATTGTACATACTGTGTTATCCTTGCAACAAGGCCGTATACATTACAAAGCAGGATCGTGTGTCTGCCAGCCGCACCACGCTCCACTAGCTCTCGTATCGCACGTGAACAAATCAACTGTCACTTTGACACGTGTCTAGTTAATTGTGTGATGTTCAGCGTTGTTCAATTAAAACTAATAGATAATTTATGTTTAATTGACCTGCTTCATTATTGGACTTAACATTCAATTACTCTGGGTTGTCGTGCATATTCTGTAAAGTTAATTTGGGTCTGCCTCGATACAATAAAAAACGTGATTTTCATCTACGAGTCATGATATGGGATCAGCTAGATACTAGATTCCCAACTGGAGCGATACCGCCCCCCATTGGGCGCTGAAGCCTTCCATTGGGGAACACAATAACGGATATAGGCGGTTATATTTATTAGCATTATTAAAAAAAGTTTATAAAATATAGTTTATAAATATTATGGACTACGGTGCGCTGGATTTTTTTCTTCTAAATGGGGTAGTGGTGGCGAAAATGTAGATGACATGGTGGTGCAGAAAAGGTTGAGAACCTCTGAATTTTGGATTCTTCTGCAATCTAGCAGATTATCATTGATAATATCTTAGGATTAGGAGATCCAATCAATTTTAAACCAAATCCGAAGTACGTCAATGATAATTTATAATTATTCGTCAAAACAAATAAATGTCACGTTGATGTAGTGGCAGCGTACTTAAGCCGAGGAACCGGCGAAGTCCTGGGTACAAATCCCAGGTCGACCAATCACAATTCGTGTTTGAGTTTTCGATTCGAAAAATAGCACTTGAGTTGCTCTTGATTGGAATTTGTGCACGACATGGAACAAGCCTCGCCGCCACCTATCTCTTCATGGGACGAAAATAAGATCTGTTATATAAACACTCACTGCTTGGTGTATGTAACGACCCTTAAAATATATTACCACATCCTTCTGTAACACTTTGTATATGTATGTATGTAAAATAATATCCATGGGTATGGGCTCGACTGGGCCACTGTCCCACAGGAAACCGACGTGAAGCAGCTTACTGTTGCATTTCGTACGGTGTGTGAGATATCGGAAGGCCTAAATCCCCCCTTACTCTTCATAACCCCTCAATTACCTCTTTCCTTAAAGGTCAGCAACGCGTCCATCAATCTTCTAGTATTGTAGTCATTCATAAGTGGTTGAAATCTCTTGCCTTTGAGTGACCAACTAGCTAGTATGCCGGTCTACGCTATAAAAAAACTAATCTGTTCTCGATGCTTATTTATATTAATATATAACGTTTTAAACACTTAAATCTTTCTTCACTTTTAAATATTTCTACCATGCAGCAATGTGTAAGCACAGTTGTGAGCCACTGAAATTACTGGGCATTATAAGACTTATGTAACATCTTATGTCTCGGGGTAGCGCAGTCCAATTTCATGCAGTGCTTTGTAATCAAAGTTCTGTGTTGCTTCTGTTTAGGCGTGGCGCTTACAACCAGGCGACTAATAAAAAATACACATATCCGTTCCATATTCCTCGGTCATTAAATGTGAATTCTAAAAACAAAACATAACAAAAGTACTAAAACAACAAATTATAAAAGCGACCTTATTTCACAAGAAACTTCCTTAAACACGGCACAGGTAATAAACCTAAAACCTAAATCGACGTTCGTAAATTAACCTGAAATACTAATTTTGTAAACAAACTGTATAAACTAAACATAGTTTTTTATGAAAACATGAGCAGATATAAACTCGCCTTGGCTTAAAACGTATAGGTCTATATTTTAGCCGGATTCCGCTCTCGCCTTGAAATGTTACTCGGAATTCATAATATAATATTCATCGTGTGAAGTCATTAATGTTTATTTTTATAATATATAGGCCGGTAAACGAGCAAGTGGGTCATCATAATGGTAAGTGATATCCACCGCCCATGTACGCCCATAATACCTAAAGGATCATGGGCGCGTTGCCGACCTTAAAGGAAAGAGATAATTAAGGGATTGGGAAGGGGAGGGGGATTTAGCAGCAAGCTGCTACTTTACGCCGGTTTTCTGTGAGATAATGGTAACGACCCGGCCGAGCCGGCCCATTCATGCTAAAGACAAAACTGACTACAGCGTGGCTCTACCACTCAAATTTGCAAACTAGAAAATGCTTTAATAAGAATTCTCTATTCATATGATTACCATTTACCACTGATAAATAACTGCGTATCAATATATAACTGTCACAGACGTATTATCCTTAAATAATTAACCACTAGCTTTTGCTCGAGGCTCCGCTTGCGTGAACGACCTTTTCCAAAATAAAAAGTAGCCCATGTTCTATTCCAGGTCATGATCTGCCAGTGGTCCAATCCAAAACCGTTCAGCCGTTAAGGCGTAATTACAAACAAATATCCAAACTTACAAACACACTCACGCCTGTAATCCCCGAAGGTGTAGGCAGAGGTGTAACCAGTACACCCACATTTCGCCGAGCGTATTTCCATCCCTTATGTGATAGGGGGCGAGCTTATCGCCATACCGGGCACAAATTCCAGACTCCGGGCTGATACTGAGCATATCGTAATAGAAAAACCCAATACCACTTTACCCGACCCGGGGATCGAACCCGAGACTTCAGCGTTGACCTCAATCGTAACGCGTACGCATTACAACTGCGCCACCGAGGCAGACAAACTTTTACATTTATAATAGTAATAGGATATCAATTTATTCCTGCAATCTGTCACTGGAGTACTAATTTTTTTTAAACAATCGATAACGTTTATACTACTTCCAGTGTTCAACGGAAATAGCACTTTAATTAACTCTGTGCTGATAACGGTTTCCTGGGCTCGCGATATCGCGCCCCTACAAAAATTATAATCGTCCATGTTCCTACGTCACTTGTCATTCGAGATTCCAATTGGTCGCTTCCTTCCCTTTCCATTTGACGGTTGGTATTCTGTGAGCTCTCTGGCAGTTTTGTTCCGACTTTGTGATATCGCATACCTTTTTGTTATTTGTGAGAAGGTATTTATTGATTACCGATTACATGAAAAGAGCAACATTAGAGTTTCTTGTCTGTTCTTCTCTAGCGAAACAGCATTCCGAACTGGCGGTAGAGTTAAAATTTTTAGAGTAAAAATTTGACTGAATCAAAATGATGTATAACATTTTATGGATTCAATAAATAATTTGAATTTGAATTTGAACATGATATATTTTGGCATTCTTGCCTCTTCGTAAGTTTCTTGGGTACAAAACTTTTGGCATGTGAATATTTTATTGGTCTAACTTTCGCCCGCGATCTTGTTTCTGGCAAATATACGATCACGTATTAATTTTCGGAGGAAGTCTTGTTCCACCTGGCCTTACCCCACTCGCAGTGGGATCAGCGCAGCATGGTTTTACCACATGTTACAGAAGGATTTGGCTATAGTTTTTACGATCGGCCGCCTACTTACCTGACGGCCTGCACAGACCCGAAACAAATATTTGTGGATTACACAAACATTTGTCTCGGTACGGTAATCGAACCCGCGGCCTCTTGCTTTACAGCTGGCAAATCGCCCACTACGTCACAAAGGCCCACTACGTCAATTAATTTTTGAAAGAAGTAGTATTTTATATTCTGCATTTATATAAAAAATCGCTATAGAAGCCTACATTACTATTTTATAACGTGTCTCCATAACATATATAATCCACAGTTAGTTTCACAAACAACAACCTTCCAAACAAATTACTGGTCATTTATAAGCAAACTTCAGTAAAAAGCGTTGACAAACTCAATAAACTTCTATAACCAATGATAATTGCACAAAAAACTGTAGCCTAAGCTACGTGAGCAAGCGTTCTATCTGACAAATTGAATTTCGATTATATTCCATTGTATGTGGAGTATGGACCAGAGCCGTCATTGAAAGTGACAATAGAACTGTGTGACGCGAATTATAAGTTTGCCATACGTTTAATTTGATTGAACGTGACCGAGTTGATAACTATTATTATCAATGAGTTTATTAAGTTAACGTTAAAACTAATTGTTGATGTTAGGAATTAAGGAGCACTTTTAACATGTACAGGATGTAGATTTAATCTACTTTAGTATTACAATGTAGTACTGTATCTGTCAGGCTCATGGATTCAGAAGTGTGAAGTGGTATTATTTATAAAAAATAGGAAACTTTTCACCGCATACTTATTTTATTACGTATACATTAATGTTCGAATTCAAGTTTATCCATTAACCCTATTAACTATACATAGTGACACATCACAGAATGATAGCAGTGTTAGATAAGATATAGGGATTTATCTAAGATCCGGTAGATAACGATTAAAATAAATATTGTATCTGTTTAACTCATAAAAAATCGTAACGATGGCGGAAAACATAAGCTGTAAGAAAACAAGCCGAATTCATCATAAGAATTTCAGAGGTATGTGAATAGTGAAGTACACCCTCCGTGGCACAGCGGGCGATTAGCCGGCTGCGAAGCGAGAGGCCGTGGGTTCGATTCCCGCACTGAGACAAATTATTGTGTGATCCACAAATATTTGTTTCGGGTCTAGGTGTTGTGGGACCGCAAGTCTCTCGCAGTTCCTGATACCCACGATACAGGTTTACCTAATGTGGGAACAGGACTATGTGTGTGACTGTAAGGTGTATTTATTATTTTATTATTATTATACCAATTGGTATTAGGCCAGTGTCATAAGAAAGGCTTTACTCCTCGAGCATAGAGAAGGCCTGTGCTCAGCAGAGGGGCATTCATAACTTATGAGTCTTATGACCCGCGCGGTTTCATCCGTGCATATTACTGCTCCGCTCCCGTATTTCATAAATAGTTCAACATCCCCTTAAAATGTATATTTCCTGGGTACTTACATTATACAAACTATCATCTGACCAAATTTCATGATCTCAGCTTAGTAGTTTTTAAGTTTTCGTGATTAATAAGTGAGTGAGTGAGTGGTATTGCGCTTTCATATATAGTATAGATAGAAGTGGGCCTTTTTTATTGTTGTTTTATAATGTTATAATATTTAAGATGTATAGATAGATAAAGTGGGTCAAACTTGATCATAATTCCAAGAATAGCGAGAAAACCACAATGTTTATTGTAAAAACCGATCACACAGAACACATCCGCAACACAACATGGGCTTGTTAGTCAATAACTGGTCTACAATAGAATGTAACGCACCGACAAAACGAGTACTTATTCAATTCCGTGCCCCGTAATTTGGTATGATATTCATTTAACTAATAAATAAGTTGAATTCGATGGCGAAGCTTCCAAAAAGATGATACTGAACAACTATACTAGAGTTTAATAGTCGCACCTGTTCCAGAAATGGAAATAAATACTGTCAGTTGCATTTGCCTGTTTCGCCATCTCTGAATAAATTCTATTTAATTCTATTACCAAATTATTATTAACTAATTAATTTAACTTGCTCGCGGTTCCGCCCGCGTGAATTCCAATTTCCGGGATAATAAAATACACACATACATACATACATACATACGCACTCACGCCTGAAATCCCCGAAGAGGTAGGCAGAGGTGTAACTAGTACACCCACATTTCGCCGAGCGTATCTCCGTCCCACGATGTGATAGGGGTCGAGCCTATTGCCATACCGGGCACAAATTCCAGACTCCGGGTTGATAGTGAGAATTTCGTTAACCCAAGAAAAACCCATACCACTTTACCCGACCCGGGGATCGAACCCGAGACCTCAGCGTTAGCCTCAATTGTAAAGCGTACAGATTACAATTGCGCCACCGAGGCAGTCAGTCAGTCAGTCGGGATAAAAGGTTGTGTCCTAATCCAGGTCATGGTCTCACTGTGTGCCAAATTTAATCCAAAATTTAAATAATACTGCTGAAAGCTTCTGTTTGTGAAAAACAGACAATGAGAGTTGTGTTTTAAAAATAATGTCATCTTTTGCTTGTGGACGCTCGCGGCACTTTTCCAAATGAGAACATTTCTGAACACAGCTCCTCACGTAGTGTCCATAATGACTGCTTTATTCTGTGTTATTACAAATAAAATTATCTACCTTATATTGTTGAAATTAAAGTAGGTATTACAAAAATATACGTAGACAAATGGGCGACTACTTAGGAAATTTGATTTTAAGGGTATATGTAGGGGGCTCAGTCACATACACATTATGCGATCACTGGACTAGGACGAACGTGGGTTTGGTGTCTGTATCGACAGACAAAGACATTTTAAACTTATGCATTTACTGTTTACCATAGTAATGTGTGATACTTTTTATGTGTAATTCCTTCGCGTGCATTTTCGCAACATACGTAGATTGTTGCGCTAAAATGCACACTGTAAAATCTATTCATCCGCTTTGCGATGAGAACATTAATCGATGTAGTAAAAATTGGCACGCTTTGTTTCCATCCAGTATGTCATATATATATGGTAGATATACATTACCCGTGATGTGTACTATTTACCTATATGTTGCAGTCTCGTCGTTAGGTAATTTCGCAGTCTTTGTAAGAATAATTTGCTGCAAATTGTACAATCATTCTTACGACATCATGTATATTTTCACCTAAATCTCGACATTTAAACAATCCGAACGTTAAATATAATGTAAGTTTATCGCTTGTATAAACGTTGAAACTGGATGAATAGGATCTGGGTTACATGTCAAAAACAGAATCTTCCTATCGCGTCGTGTTGTAATGTTGAAAACCTTTATTATAAATCTTTTGAAACAATATAATTGTAACCAAATTATGTACCTATTTTTAACCGACTTGAAAAAAGAGGTTGACAATTCGGCGTTTTTTTAATGTACATCGATTTCTCGACCAATTGTGGACCGATTTTGTTGGAAAATATCTTCATTCGAAAGAGTTTAACTGCGATGCCCCATATAAATTTGGTTAAGATCTGATGACGGAGTACGGTGTAAAAAAATGAATCTCCTCAAAGGACAACAGTACACTTTTCGCGAATATGTTATTGTATTTGGTGTTATTGCTGTGACTACCACTAATATAACTTTTAACAAAACTTAGAAACCGACTTTAAAATAAAAACACTGAAATGTCAAAAATAACTATTTCTTTAGGTCTCTTTGGAGTCGGTGCAATTTTATTTGACCGGCAGCGACACAAGCACCGAATCTAAGGAGACCTATAGAAATAGTTAAATTAGACTTTTCAGCATTTTTATTTTAAGTCGGTTTCTAAGTTTTTAGAATTTATCTATAAGTTTTATGCATCATTCTTACGACCATCACTATCTTTTTAACAGTCGCAATGCTCATTTTTATTGTATGGACTACGTATATATTTGAACTTGATTCGATAAGGAGCAAATTTTACTTTTTTTTTTCAGTTTGTGTAAACTATCATTAAGTTAGAACTTAGTACCTACTCGTAGAAAACTCTCGTTGGATCAAAAAAAACTTATGGTACGGAGAGCTGACCTAGATCAATTTATTTCCATTATGTACTCTTGTAACAATTAATTAAATGTAGAATAATAACACCGTGTAAGTGTGTTAACAAACTTCGCATGACGAGCCAGATCGGCAAGGAGATTGTCTGCACGTTGTTTTATTTGTGTCGTAAATCGCCGTTTCGTCTGGTTTACCACATAAACAAACGCACATGTGTCCCAAAAGTCCGAAAACATTCTGGAATATACACAAAACGAGCTACAGAATAAATAAACAACACAAGTGCGAATAGTGCTCGCCGGTCTTTATAGCTATGCGTATACCATTATGTATAAAGTTCCTACATAAGAAATTTGTTAAAAATTTTAAACTAGCCATTCTATCCGACTTCTATTGCACTTTATACATAGTTATTTTTAGGGTCTATAGCCAAATTGCAAAAACGGATCCCTTATAAATTATAAAGGTTCCTTCCTTCCTTCCGACGAAATCGTCATGTCCGTCTGACCGTCTGTCTGTCCGTATGTCTCAGCCATTTTACTTAGGAGACTATTAGAATATGAAATTTGGATGATAGATGTATTCTATGAATTCACACAATGTTGTAGAGAAATAAAAATTAATAATTGGGTGTCTCTATACATGTAACTGAGGTACGATTTTTTCCATTGCACATATAGACGTGGTTGCCTTTGATAGTTCGTTAAAACATATATAGAGGTGGCGATTTTGATAGTGATATATGCGTGTCTAAACTCGTGAAAAATTAAGTCTGGAATTGTGCCCGGTATGGCGATAGGCTCGCCCCCTATCACATCATACGGAAATAAGCTCGGCGAAATGTAGGTACTGGTTACACCTCTGCCTACCCCTTCGAGGATAACTCGCGTGAGTGCGTATTGAAAAAAAATTATTTGTTGTTTCTTGTCAAGGAAAAAATGGTTCCATGAAAATGACCCATGGTTTGATTAAAATATTTATTCTTTCATTCTACTTGATTGTAAAGTCCAGTATAAAACCCGAAATAGAAATACAGTATTAAAACAGAAATTTGCCCAATAATACCGACTGGATAACAGCCACCATACGCATGGTGAAAAACCTTCCACAGTGGCTTGTTTAGGCAAGTTGCGTTCCAGGGTCAGCCAGTGTATATCCAGAAACTTCAGGCCCATAAAAACCGAGCAACGAGAGTTAAGTTATCGCGACGTAATGTTTCTTGACGGTCAACATTAGGCACACACATAGTCCTGACCTTCACAGTAGGTTAACCTGTGTCAAGAACTACGAGGGACTTGCGGCCCCGTAACACCCAGACCCGAAACAAATATTTGTGAGTCACACAAACATTTGTCTCGGTGTGGGAATCGAATCTACGGCCTCACAATTCGCAGCCGGCTACTCGCCCGCTGCGCCACGGAGGCTGTCAACTGTCTGCACTGTACTTCGCATTAGGCCCAGTGTAGACACTTTGTCGTACCAGGATAAAAAAAAATACTTTCATAATAAACCTTCATTGCAACAAGCATTTTACCGCCCTATTGGATACACTACACATTTCTAAAGCGGTTCTGTTCGATTGAAAAAACCCATCGCTTATTTTCATTGCCGTCAAGAATGTTATTGTAAGTTCCGAACTACTCGTGTTATTGTAATTTCCGGATGAACAAACTTCGCAAGTTTCTGCAAACATTAGTCTTTCAAAGTAATTTATATAACAATGTAGGTTTTGCTTCCGTATTTGAGTAAAATAGTTGGAATTTGAAACGCTACAACTGCGCCACCGAGGCAGTCAAGTCAGTTAATTATTGTTGTTATCCCTTATTTCAGGAAACTAGTCGCCCAATTCAGTAGAGAAGAGACGTCGCTTCTGGTGCTACGTGTGATGGTCGGACTGATCATCCTATACGATTGGGTCCACCCGTCCGGTGCCTTCTGCCGTTCCTCCTCAGTAGACGTGAAGGGCTGCGTGAAGTTCCTGCAGCAGCAGCCGCCGACCAAGGCCGAGCCGTTGCTCAACGCTCTCAGGTACACCACCAAACACCTCAACCACCAGTCGACGCCAAAGAACATTCGCAGCCTACTGGCGGCGTGAGGACACCACTCGAGCCTTGCATGTTGCTGTGGGGAATGATTCGACAATAACTGTGGGGGGGTTTCTCGTGAACACGCCTTTGTTTTGCTGATATATTGCATGTTCTATACGCGTAGGTAATTAGCAAATGATATTTTAATATTCTCAAATGTTGCTATTATTAAGTGTTTACTTTATTCGTATTTGTTTGAAGAAATCAACTAAAACATTTAATATCTTTGTATATGTGTAATGAATTGCTCATATTCTAAATAAACTATGAATTATATTATCATAAATGTATGACATATTTCTATTTTGGGAAACTATACGTTTGTTTCATAAATACGCTAGCTTTTAAAGCATATTTTAATGTTGAGAAAATGTCCCCTATACCCACTCAATGCAAGCTCACGTCTTACAACTGAACAGAAAATTTTATAATAAAGTCGCAAAGTGAATTAGATTTTATAAACAAACCATACGGAGGCTTAGGTGTCCTAATATACTTAAGGAAGAAGTATTATAATATGTTGTATTTACTGTATGAAAATTGTCTTGGAATTTTATTAATTGGTTACCGCATCATTAAATTATGTGATTTGTACAATAATTATTATTGTTATAGTTGTTCGGTTGAAGCGAAATTATGTGCTTTATTGCATAGATGTAAAGTTAAAAATACAATGAAATAATGTTATATGTTTCATCAATAAAGCACGTATATTTACTCAAAGAACATGATTACATTAGTCCCAGTGTTTGTTTGTAACATTACGTGAATGAGTTTATTCGAACAGTTTTGATGTTAATATTATTTAACATTAAAAGTATTTCCTTCCAAAGATTAAAAAAAAATATGATATTCGTTCATAACATCGATGATACGTTATTATTTTTCAAAAGACTGAATTCAACTTCACAAAATAAATAGTTTTAATAACTATCACTCAAATACACGATTATATACCATTCAAAGTCTGAAACGTAACGTCGAAGAAAGTGAATAGGTCTTGAAGCATTTTTTTTTCAAATTATTATAAATGTTGAATAATTCGTATTATAATGTTGAATTTATGCATGCACCACTGCCTTGATGTTGACTAACGTTTTAAATTGAATTTATATGTACGGTATCTTTTATTGTGTATAAAATGGCGTGTATATACAATTTTACAATATAGAAGTATATAATATTTATGGAGAATGCGACAGATACGAGAATGTGGATATTTTGGGTTATGGGAAATATGGCTTCCTATATTTTATCAGGCACAGAATATATCACCTCAAAATTACTGTCCACACAGTCTGATAATGCCGTTTTTTACACTGGTGACTGGTGACGGGCACGGAATCAAAGACAAATAGACAGCGTTGTTTTTATTAATGGAATGTTAATGCAAGGACTTCGCATACTCAAAAGTCAAGATGATAGCTTTTCTGTTTTGTCACATTATAATGTTGCACTTTACCAAGCAAAAAACAAGGAGATAAAATGATTGTGGTAAACGATGACTTTTAAGTAACTATTCGAAAATTCATATAATTTGACGTATCTATTGCGAGTATTGGGACAACGTGTGTTCGTCTGGCGCTCCACAGGAAACGCTGTCTTGTACAAATATTGACTACAATTATCAAACCTTTGCCCTTATACCACCTAGTGGAAAATAGTAAGTTTTTTGATGATCATTAACAATTCCGTTCTGCCTCGTATCCCATACCAATTGCAGTAGGACTGTTCAATCTTACTACCCTCGTGTAAAATAGGCATTATTTAGGATTTACCCCCATCTCCATTACATCTAAAAAGCCGCTGAATACGCTCAAAAACGTAATTTACCATTACAATATGTTATGTTTAACATCATAATTAGAATAATCATATGTTAGACTAGTATTATACGTTTTAGATTTTATAGCGCACTAATTTACACTTTATGATAATTGTGATTATTCTCTACACTTCAAATGTCTTTATGGAAAAAATATACCTATTTAATAGTACTGTTATTTTATAATTGGATGTGGAATGTAAAGTAAATATAATCGTACATATTGTAATATATGGAGTGGGATTGTAGATTTTCTACCCGTTACTTTTCCTACTCCTATCACATAGCATGGATATTGTTTAATAAGTTTATTAAAATTGTATGAATCTAAATAATATACCCGTCGTTATATCACTAAAGCACAATCTTCTCCCTTATGTAGAGAAACTTAGAGTTAATTGTCATGTTAGTATAGTTAGAATTACGCACAGTCGCACATTATAATAAATTATCGTACAACTGTATTGCCCTATTTGTAAGTCCTAATAATGACCGGCACCGGTCGTGAGCACAGATAGATACTAGTGGGGACAGTTGAGAGTCCAATAGACGACGAGTGTCGACCGACGGACCAATAGCGTGACAGGTCGGAGTCCCGCTCCTTCATTCCGCCAATCAGAACTATAAAATAACTACTGTGCTGAAAGTTTATACTCACGACTCGTGCCGTTACCTATACATAATATAATACTCTATACACTCCGAATTGCATTTACAGTAAGGAATTGACTAATAAACATAATAATAACGATCCGGAAATTGTCACTGCCCTAAAGTTTTGTATCCTATTTTTTTATACATAAGTGTTTAAATGTATCAAATTAATATTCGCTAATTAAACTCCATGTTGAGTATAAGCATTGGGAGAGACGAGTGTAAGATTTAGAGTTGGCAAATACGAATGCTTTATGAATGTAGAAGTTATGGTATAGAAAAGGTTGGCGGTTATAGGCCGTTATGATTGTTATATGTAGTGTGAAAAGGCATTATGGAAACGATGTTTATTTGTTTATTACCGAGATTATACTTATGCGAGTTAGGACAAATCTTTAGTAAATTCTTCTCAAGTTGATAGAAAATGCAGATTGTGTTTAATAAAGTTGTTGTTTGCGTTATATATCAATGCAATAATTCTGTTAATCATTTATTGTGGTAATGTAATATAGACTTATTTTCTTTAGCCGTCATTTATTTATTGTATATAAACATACACCAAAGTTATGAAGTAATAAATAATCTAATAGATTCTTATAAAATATTGTTTTATTGTAAAACCTGGTATTGAATACTTATTGGAAATTCGATTGGATTTGAGGGGCGTAAATTATAAAAGCGTTGCTGGCGAAGACACACGAAAATAATTATACAAAACTCGCAAGGTAGTCACTTGGTGGTAGGTTCAAATAAAGGTAAATGTATACTACCAGACAAAATAAATTGCGCCACTAAGTTACGGTCAATTGACCTAACTCAATATTACCATCTCGCTTATTCTTAACTAGAACCCCTCTTGGCGCAATTTTACTACTAAACAGCCCGTCTAGATATACATATATGTATAGTATGTCTTTGGTAAGGTCTCGTATTGCGAGAGACCGTCTTGGTTGGTACCACCGCTTATTCTATTTCTGCTACGAAGCGGCAATGTGTTAGCACTGTTATGTTTCGGTTTAACATCGGACATTGAAGCCAATGAAATTACTGGACATTATGAGACGTAACATAATGTCTCGGGGTGACAAACGTAGTCCAGTGTAATGCAGTGCTTTTTAATTCAAAGTTCTGTAGGGTTAGTATGAGTTACAAATACGATCACAGTTTTCGAATGTGTATAAAATTACTATCAACGAAGTGTCAAGCGAGTAATTAATACTGAAAGAAATGAAAGAATTGCCCGAAAACTAATTTCGTATTCGATTCATTACTTATATAAAGTTAACCATAATATTATCAATTTTAATTAAGTACTCATAGTCAGTGGCACTTGCTACTCGATGTATGGAGAGAAAACGGAACCCGTCATCATTTATGAAAACTATCAAAACTTGTATTAAACCTATTGCCTATTGGTCGGGGTAAGTTTATGATCCTAGCTTTAGTAGTGAGTGGTATATCGCTTTTATAGTGTGTGGCAGATTGCTGCTGCGTTTAATAAGGCGATTGAAATTTCCGGAGTCCCATACTGGGAGGGGGACCTCCCAGTCTTCTTTTCTTGAACGTCAGCCACGCTTCCATTATTCTTCTGGTATCATGGGTGTTAATAGGCCATGTAAATAATTTGATCCACTCGTTTGCCGGTCTATGCTATATGAAATATATAGTTAACTAGGTTTAATTCGCGGCTCCGCCCGCGCGAACGATCTTTTCCTGGTTAAAAAGTAGCCTATGTTCTAATCCGTCATGGTCTACCTATGTGCCAATTTCATCCAAAACCATTCAGCCGTTACGGCTAGATGGACTAACGAACATCCAAACTTTCGCAATTTATAATAATTGTATATATTCCTTCCACTTGCCCTTATCTCACTCGCAGTGGGATCGGCGCAACATGTTTGTAACATATGTTGTCAAAAAGATTTGGCTTGTGGTTTTTACGACCGGCCGCCTGCCCGACGTCAACCCGTCGAAAACACCTACACGTATATTTGTGAATCACAAAAACATTTTGTGTCAGTGCGGGAATCAAACCCGCGGCCTCTTGCTTCACAGCCGGCTACTCGCCCACTGATCCACGGAGACTGTCAACAGTATAAAAGTAATAGGTAGTAGGTATATATACATATAGTAGGACAGGATAATAATGGTATAAGCTATAACTAACAATAAGACATGGAAACAGTCAACAGCCTTTTATTCTTATATATAACTTAAGATATGTACAATTCTAATTGTTGGCAGGTCTTGGCTTGAGTATCAGCTTGCCGGTGTCGTCACAGGACATGTTGAAGTCGTTGAGGACTGACCTCGTCCGTGCTGTGATTATGCTTGGTGCTACTACCTTCCTGTGGACCCCCTTCATGAACAGTAGAACTGGAAATATTCATTGTTTCACTGTGGTAAACAAGATTATTGGAGATAACACATATTACACATACATGGACTGCCTCGGTGGTGCAGTTGTAATGCGTACGCGTTACGATTGAGGCCGACGCTGAGGTCTCGGGTTCGATCCCCGGGTCGGGTAAAGTGGTATTGGGTTTTTCTATTACGAAATGCTCAGTATCAGCCCGGAGTCTGGTTTTGTGCCCGGTATGGCGATAGGCTCGCCCCCTATCACACCGTGGGAATGAGATACGCTCGGCGAAATATGGGTGTACTGGTTACAACTCTGCATGTATAAATGTAATACTGATTTACTAGGTGGTAGATCTCTCGTATTTTCTATTTCTGTAGCAGCAGTGTGTAAGCACGGTTGTCCTGCGCGTTGGCTGGTACTCTACTCTGGGACTTGGATGGCGATTTCCTTTCGTCAACTTTTTTCTGGCGGTAGGAGGCATCCCGTTCTGCCACCACCAACTACGCCACCGTGGCAGTCAGTATTATTATATCTAATTTACTAGGTGGTACGTCCCTCGTATCTAACCTATCTATGAGTGTTAACTCCTGCGTGCCGCCATTACACGTAACGCGCACCATAAAATGTATGCACCACCATTGCAGTCACCATAATAAAAATTGCCACACTTGGTTTTGATACAGATCTGATGTATATTATGCGTCATCTGTGCATACAATTATTAATATTATTATTATATGTTTAAACCACACTAGCAGCTATTGAGCTGATGCGTGTGTGTCTTGTGATTTGCAGATATTATGGAGTCTTTTTTTAAAGCTATTTAATGTGGGTGCCATAACAGCATTTTCAGGGAGTTTGTTCCACTCTACGAAAACACGGTTTGGTAAAAAGTGTTTTAAGGGATTTAGCTTTGACCGTGTTCAACATAACTTTAGCGAGTGCCCTCTCAAATGCTTATTTACATTAGGTGTATACAGATCTTCAATCTTATTAACATAATAGTTATTTAGTATTTTATATGTCTCAATAAGGCTGCCTTTCTGTTTGCAGTTTTCAAGAGTCGTGAGGTCAAGATCTTTTAGCTGTTGATCGTAGGACTTGTTTCTCAGTAGTCCAACCATTTTGGTTGCTCTCCTCTGTAAGTTTTCAAGAAGTGCTATGTCTTTTTTAAACAATGCAACATTTTTTTACTCTGTCTAACCAAACTAAGTAAGGAATAGAACGCAAGTAATTCCCACCTAAAAATGTAGATGTGAAGGCAAAGAAAGGATGATTCCACAGTGATTGGGTTAAAGAGACCACCGGTGTGAGCGGGTCCATCAGCCAGTGATATGCTGCTATAGCTGTGCACACAGACACCACTGTGAGCAGAACTGGAAAAAAGAGAATATAGGAATCAATGACAGCAAGTCAAAAATAGTCTTTAGGTAGTCTTTACATAACAACAAACATTTTTTATTCATTGGGAAATGGTGGTGTTTTATAGAAAAGGTGGGTGTTTTGTGATTTGGCCAATTTAGGATCAAGCCACACCATACACATTAAATGTTACTTACTTCTCCATCTCATAGTAGCTGGCTGAAGACAAGCTATCACTTCAGTCAGTCTGCGCTCAAAAGCTTTGAGATCTGTAATGACAACTATTAGCATCATTAATCTTAAACATGTTATTGTATAGGTAATATAGTTTCAAATGGATTTTTAATGTCTTTTCCTTAAATTATGCTATCCTAGTACTTTTATAACTGTGAACATTTCTAAGTTTATAAAATTGGATCCTTTTTAGTCAATCATGCCTTAACAGCTGCACGGTTCTTGATAAAATTTGCATAAGTAGATCATGACCGGATTAAGACATCTCGTCTTTATCCTGGAAAAGCCATTCCTTGTGAAATTGGTTTGTTTGTGGACACATTTTATGCTAAGAATGTTTTCATTCGAATATCTCGAAAACAGTAGAGCCTCTGTGTAGTAACTAGTAAGCACCCCATACCCTTTTTTGGATCCCAAAATCTAAATCCCCGTTTCTAGATCGCACCCAGACTGAATGCTACAGGATTGTGAGTTGCACAATTTGGTTGTGTTTTTTACCATAAAAAAAATTGATTTCCTTAGAATCGGTTAGAGAAACACTGCAATAATGTAGGTGTGTTGGAAAGATTATTACGTCGTTTAAAACATATTACTAACGGTTTATTCACGATAAGGTCTACGAACAAAATGAAAAATATAATATGAAATTGCAAAAACAAATAACCTGTACTTAATAATAAAAAATCTCACCATCACACGCAGTTTGTTCAAGCGACATTTTATTATTAATTATGATTATAACACACAAATAAAAATCAAATAAACATATTGAACATTTAAATAATTTTTTGTTTTATTATCTCTTTGGATTATTTATTATTTCTCCAAGATATCCCGTCGTCCATTAATAAAATTGACACTTGACAATCGATATTTTTTTTTTGTTTGTTCCTTAAGGAACCAGCTAATATCAGAGACCATGCTGCCAAGTCACTAGTTTTAATCTTTTCATATATTCCAAGAACGATGAAACGGGGGTGTGACCCGTAGGAGAATACCTAGAGAAATTCATAGCTTTTGTCGCATTCGCACAAGAAAAAGAGCTACTTATGGTGATATCGTATGATGGCGGCTGTACATACTCGCCGAGACACCTCGAGACAGGCCGAGAGCGAGTATGTACATGGTGCTCTCGTCGGGTCTCGCTCTCTCGCGCCTCGTCTCGGTTAGCCTCGGTCGCTTGTCGGTTTTTTGCGCCCGAGTCAAAGGATCTCTTTGGGCCTCGCGAGGAAAACGAGAGCGAGCATGTACACACTTGTTCATTTAGTTGCCCGCTGACTGTGTTTGTGTGAAGACGCGTTTCGCTATGTGGTCTAACGAGAGTGAATTACAGTTTTTGGAGTACTATCAAATGGAACCGGTGTTATGGGACTGTATATTATGCATGTATATTATGCATAGTAACCATCCACCATCTTCTTCTTCGCCATGGATTAAGAATTTTCTTTTTGTGGTAAATGTGTAAAAAATTATAATAGGTCACAGCACAAAGACAAACAGCAGCAGCAATTTCTACGTCCATTATTGCGGGAATCTTCAGTACAAATGAAAAAACGAGTGTGTACAGGTATACTCTCGTCGAGACCCTTATCGGCCGAGACTCTCGGCGAGACGTTCTCGGCAAGTGTGTACAGGCGCCATAAAAGAATGAAACAGAACGATCATATTTCTTGTTTCATGATGAATGTTTAGTATTTGAAGTATATCAAACTACTTGCATAAACAAAGTTTGACAATTGACGTATAGTTGTCTATTGTCTTCCTGGTAAAATAAATTAAATAATTAATAATTAATGTAAAAGTAAAAATACATGCGATTATTTGTTGTTGATAACAACGTCGACTTACTATTTATATAATTTTCGAAGTAACCATG
This sequence comes from Mimas tiliae, assembly GCA_905332985.1. Classification (NCBI taxonomy): domain Eukaryota; kingdom Metazoa; phylum Arthropoda; class Insecta; order Lepidoptera; family Sphingidae; genus Mimas; species Mimas tiliae. Next base: position 5,669,415 of record HG995249.1, read on the forward strand.
GTGCGGTGTAGCATTTTAGGGTGTAAAAGTGATAGTGGATGGAAAATGCCGGACTTATCTTTTCATTCGTAAGTATACCACGCTTTATCAGTAATAAAGCTGTAAAAAAATATATTATTGTTTTTAGAGTATTCTTGAAGTAAAATTCTTCGTAGTAAAGCATTAATCAAAGTAAATATCATATAATAAAATTTATAACCAAACAAAATTACTCCGTTTGGTGTTGCCGAAATTTCAATAAATTATTACCCCATATTATGGGAAATATTAATTTTGCAGTATGCATTAATAATAAAATTAAATATAAGAAATGTATTAATGATGTATGAAATGACTCGTTTCAGTTTTCCTGAAGATAATGTTTTACTGTAGAATTGGATTGTATCAAAGTAAGACATTGATATTGGACACCAAAACCATCATCAATAATTTTTAGCAACATTTAGCAATGTATTATTCAAAAAGAAGAAACTGACTGTACTGCTTTGTAATGCTGTACCTATTCTGGTAAATATTTAGTTTAAGCATGTATGTATAGCAATAATCAATAGAAAAAGTACCTAAATTAATTATATTTTAAATATTATTTTATTTATTAGGATCACAAACCGATATATAATGATATTTATATTAGAGTAAAGGCTTTTTAATATAACAATGGTAATTCTTGTCACAATAATAAGTAACCACAGAATTCAAATATTCAGAAAATACAGTTAAATTAAATACGCACTCACGCCTGTTTTCCCCAAACGGGTAGGCAGAGGTGTACCTAACTAGTATACCCACATTTCGCCTAGTTTATATTCGTCCCATGATGTGATAGGAGGCAAACTTTATCGCCATACCGGGCACAATTCCAGACTCCGGGCTGATACTAAGCATAGCATGATAGAAAATCCCATCCCGGGAACTTTGCCCGACCCGGGGACTGAGCCCGAGACCTCAGCACAGCAGTCGTACCGCGTACGCATTACAACTGCGCCACCGAGGCAGTCGAAAATGAAAGTAAAAAATTCTAATTTACATTACAGATCAATAATATAAACTTTTGATTTAAATAAGTTATAATCCATGTTTTTTTATGGTATAGGCCGGCAAACGAGCAAGTGGGTCACCTGATGGTAAGTGATCTCCACCGCCCATGTACGCCTACAATATCAAAAGAATCATGGGTGCGTTGCCGACCTTAAAGGAAAGGGATATATAAGGGACTGGGAAGGGGAGGGGGTTTGGGCCTCCGGGTATCTCACTCACCGTACGAAACGCAGCAGCAAGCTGCTACTTTACTTTACTAAAGCTAATAAAAATAATATTTAAATAATAAAAGGTAATTGAAAATAACCATGTTGTATTATTTACTCACAAAAGCGAGAACCTATTATTTCTCAAGAAATTGTAGTACATGACGTCACGTAACAAAACAAATTGTGGGGTAATTTGTTTTTGACGCGGTAACCCTCGAAATTGTATCCTTATCTCTTTCTGCGACACCTTAGGTAGAAGTCTATTAGATACTCAGTCAACGGTGTGATCCGATATTTTTTGACAATATGACGTTGTTTAGTTTTTTTTTTGGTTGCTCCCTAAGGAACCGACTAAGATCAGAGACCATGCTGCCAAATCATTATTAATATTATTTTCTTATTCTCCAAGAACAATTATGCAGAGGTGTGGCCGATTTCAAGGTCTTGCTGGAGTTTTGGTGTTGACTCCTTTCAGTACGATGCTTCTTAGACGATTTTCTTCAACCGGATCAAACCCACAAGGTCGATTTTTATCCTTGGTCTAATATCACCATTTCAATGTTTCCATGAACTATTCATCATCGTTAATATTTACTGCACAAAACTACATCACTTTTAAACAACAAACATAACTTTAAACTAGTTTACAAAATAATTAAAACAAGTGAGTTACCACATTTTCAGAATTCCCGCTAAAACTCCGTTTTTATTTTGAATGTCACTGTGGAATTCATACCAGTGTTGCTAACTATAATTTTAGGGGATCGTACTATACACTAGAAAAATATCGTATTTTGCTAAGAACCTTAGGAAAAAATAGTACGCATTCAAATGTCAATAAAGCAACCATAAAGCACTTAAATACTTGCGTTATTAAAATTTCGAATCATTACATCTCATGTATATAGTACGTCAAATGTGAACATAGATCGTAATGATATTGAATGTAGAATAAAAGTTTACATAAGCCAAAACGGTTTAATGCTACTGCTAATGCTAGGTGCATTTAACGTTGAAATTATTATTGGTTTAACAGAATGCCATTTGCAACTTTCTTGACGCTGAGACTAGATCGGAATGATATTTTGAACATTTAAAATTATGAGAATTGGCCTTCAGGTGACGAGTAAGCTGCGTATTTCTAAGGTGCGAGTGGGATAGAGAGTTTATTAAATTAAAATACAATCGTATCTTAATCGTATTCGAAATCGTACGTAAAATATACAATCTTTTCAAATCTTATATTATTCTTATTATAATAATAAAATAATTATAAATTAAGTTCATTTGTCGATATATAAAATTAATAGTAACAGACTTGAACGAGCCATAAACTTCTTCTTTGTATTATTATTGTTTTATATTCTCTATCCCGTTCGCAAAGAATAAATATGTACTTCGACTCTCGCGTCTGCTGCTGTCCAAATGACATTTATTATTGTCTTATTGAAATTTCAATGAGTACTATTATTTTTATCAAGGATTCTTAGCAAAATACGATTTTTTTTATGTACGATCCCCTAAAAAATAAAATTGGCAGCACTGGTCTATAATACTCTATGCAAGGTAGGTTCAAACTTCAAAGTGTTTAAATTAAAATTTGTTTATTTTTCCTTAACATACTTATTATTTATTGTGTGTTAGTAACTTGTGCAGTGCACTTCGGAACATCGTGCCATAAATTTAATAAAACGTATTTCTGGTTTCATAAGGTTTGTACGTTCTAAAATAAAGAATGCAGGGTCAAAGTCTAATAAAACTAAAACATTCTGGTGCAAGAGTACCACAATTCTGTCCACAAAGTACTGAAGAGGACTTTGGCTACAACAACTAGATAAATGTCCATAATTTACCTAATATGTTTAATAAATAAATATTATCTTTTAAGTATTTTGTTCTTTTAAAAACAAAAACTTTTATCAGGCATTTATATTTTACCTCTAAAAGATAGTATTATTACCTACATAAAGTTCTATTATAATTTAATAAGTCTCTTTAATGTTTAATGTATGAAACAAGAGTCATTATATTTAGTACTGGCTGGACACTGGATTAAAATAAATAAATAAGTTCAAAAAGTATTATACTACCTATTTTAGAAAAAATACAACATTTGTCCAGCCCTTACTTTTCCTTTATAATATACATTTTAATGGGACTTGTATTATAATTGATTTATAAATATACTAAATAAATCAATTTATATATAATTAACACTTATTAGATTTAACTACTTATTAGAAAGGCCAGGTCTGGAGTACCCTAAACTGACGTGCATGTATGACAAATTTAATGAGAGAGAATGAAGCCAAAGAGGTATGCAAGGATTGTTGCATGTGGAAATTCGTTGTCTCTGCCTACCCCTATGGGAAACAGGTGTGAGTCTATGTATGTAGGAATGTAACACTTATTACTAAGCTGGTATTAAAGACAACTCTTTTTTATATTAGGTACTTACCTCTTAAGTTATGCATCATATCCACAAGTTAATTAGGTAATAAAGTAAAAGAAATACATATTTAAAATGGCTTTTCACCGCAATAAAAAAAAGGAAAGAGGGCAAATCTATGGAAATCCACAAAAAAAATATGTGTGATTTCACTATTCCTAATTATACACATATTGTCTATAATTATCATTCTTAATTATACACATTATCCCGTTACAGCTGCATAGGCACTGTAGTGTATGGCTATTGAGGGTACCGTCACTATCAAGGATGGTAGATTTCAATGTAGTGTTCCATGTTTGTAACTGGGCTCCTCAACCCCTATATCCAGGCCAGGCCCAGGTGTGGATATGGATAACACTCAGTTATGGATACCTCGTCAGTCGGGAGAGAACTGTGCTCTCCATAGTGGCGAGCGTATTTACACGGTGTCATCTGACGTAGATGTCATCCCTATTCTTATTTACCGCCATTATCAAGTCTACCATCCTTGATAGTGGTGGTACCCACAATAGCCATATACTACAGGGACATTGTTGCGTTTTTATTGTTTATGTTACGGTAAATGATTTGAAGAATTGTTCGACCTTATTCCATCCTCACCTTCATACCACGCGTGGCTTGCGAAATTACAGCTCCGTGGTCTCCTCCATCTCGGCTCAAGCCAAGAGTTTCGCAAAATCTTACTTCTGACAGACCAGCTGTGGAATACATTTCTGGCACACGAGTTCCCTCCTTCATAGGACATGGGACCTTTACATGGTGTGAAAAAGCAATTAGGCAGGCCGGCATAATTCTGTCAACCTACGATAAATACATTGTCTGTTGTTGGTCGACTCTATTCTTGGATTGCGCTACATTTACTATCAGGTGTAGCCACTTTGCCGAGCCATTATAAAAAAAATAAAAAACAACCGCTGGTTCGGGTCCGACCTGTCCCAAATCTCTACACTGCTATACCGACGAAAAACCCCGCGATGGCCTTCTTCGGCGCAATCGAGACTGTCCCGAGGGATCCTGAGTGTACTCTGGATTGCTGTGGGAACCGTCTCAATCTTATGCCGCTTTCGAGAGTCGAGTGGGACTCGGAAGCCCCTCACAATAATGAACACAAATGATTTTGCCTAGCGCTTCAGCCATACAACCGTGACTTTAAATTGCAGAATGTTCCCAGTACGCCAAGCAGTAACTACCATCCGAAGGGCAGTGCCCAGCATTAGATGTATGTCGGCTAAGGCCGGTCCACTTGTAGACTTGGCAGTCGATAAGGAAGGTTATGCGACGGTCACACTTCAGCGGCCACCAGTCAACAGTCTCAATCTTGAGCTTCTACAGGAAATAAACAAGAGTCTTGATGAAGTTGGAAAGAATAAGTGCAAAGGCATGATTCTAACTTCCGTGAGTGTTTTGTATTTTTATACGGATTAAGAAAAGTTGGGACATTTATGCACCAGTTTATATGATTTTCACAACAAAATTATAAAAAAACTTAAAAGAAAATGTTTTTAGTCATCACCAACCGTGTTCTCCGCCGGATTGGACATCATGGAAATGTACAAACCTGATATAAAAAGAGCGGAAACATTCTGGAGAACGTTGCAAGACATGTGGCTGAAACTATACGGAACAGCATATCCTACTGCGGTTGCTATTAATGTAAGTATACATTTTCGACTAGTGTGTACTCATAGATATAAGGTATGTATGATTACTATATGTGCCCGGCATGCGTTGCCCCTTTTACTTTGTATGTACGTACTAGGTTTTGCTCGCGTAACCGCCTTTTCCGGGATAAAAATAGCTCTGCTCTAATCCAAGTCATGGTCTACATACCAAATTTCATCCAAAACCGTTCAGCCGTTAAGGTGTGGTTGACTAACCAACATTCAAATTCACTCACAAATATTCAAACTTTCATATTTTTTATTATCGCCTGGGTAGTTCTCAACTTCGGAAGCCATGATATCGCAATAAATAACATACGTTTTATTTGATATTCACATAGTGCCTCCAAGTTATGATGAAATAACCACTCGATCACAGTCTAGGGGCTATTTATACTAAGGAAGTTTTTGCTCGCAGCTCCTTCCGCGTAACCGGTTGTTTCCGGGATAAAAAGTAACATATGCCCAAATCTAGGTCTTCTATCTATGAGCCAAAATTTATACTAAAGCATTTAGGCGATAGGCGTAATTGACTAACGAACATCCAAACTTCCAGCTCGTCCGGGTCGTTACCACCGTCTCACAGAAAACCGACGTAAAGTAACAGCTTGCTGATGGGTTTCGTACGGAGAGTGAGATATCCAGAGGCCCAAATCCCCCTCCCCTTCCCAATCCTTTAATTATCCCTTTCCTTTAAGGTCGGTAATGCGCCCATATTTTTCTGTATATTGGGCATACATGGGCGGTGGAGATCGCTTACCATCACGTGGCCCACTTCCTCGTTAGCCGGCCTATGCTATAAAAAAAAACTCACATTTATAATTGACATTGTTATATTTAATATTAATTGACAGCCTCCGTGGCACAGCGGGCGAGTAGCTGGCTGCGAAGCGAGAGGCCGTGGGTTCGATTCCCGCACTGAGACAAATGTTTAACCACAAATATTGGTCTCGGGTCTGGGTGTTGTGGGACCGCAAGTCCCTCATAGTTCCTGATACCCACGACACAGGTTTACCTAGTGTGGGGTCAGAGCTATGTGTGTGACTGTTGGGTGTATTATTATTATTATTATTATAATTGCAGGGTCACTCACCAGCAGGTGGTTGCCTTTTGTCAATGTCATGCGAGTACAGAGTGATGGTGAGTGGTAAGTATACCATCGGGTTAAACGAGACAGCTCTCGGCATTGTCGCACCGCGCTGGTTCATGGACTCTATGACGAATGTCATATCACGGAGGGAAGCTGAAATTGCACTCACCACTGCACGGATGTTTACCGTTGACGAGGCTTTGAAGGTATTTTTTTGAGTTCTTATTACTCGGACTTTTTATGCGTTACCAAACTAAGGCCCGTATTATGGCCGTTCCCTATTTCTGTCTATCGAAATATTTGCTTACTATCAGTATTGTTTTGACAGATCTTCCATGCAAAAAGTGTCAAAATTTTACTGCCAGTAAGCAAATCTGTCGATAGATAGAATATTGGGAACGGCCATTATAGAATATTATGGTATACTAGCTGTTGCCCGTAGCTCCGTCCGCGTGAATGCCTATTTCCAGGATTAAAGTAGCCTAATGGGCGCCCCCGGTGAGAAACGCGCTTGACAAAAATACTAATGTCGCTATTAAAAAATAGGGGTTGATCGTAGAGGGTTGAAAATTTAGGGTTGTATGTATTTTTTAATGCTGTATCATAAAAAAGTAAAAACAATTTTTTTTTGTTTAAAAATAAAAAAATAAATTTAGGGGTGGACCACCCTTAACATTTAGGGGGATGAAAAATAAATCTTGGCCGATTCTCAGACCTACCCGATATGCACACAAAATTTCATACAAATTGGAGGAGTATGGGAACGAACATTGTGACACTAGAATTTTATATATAAGATATTGGTATATTTTTGGCGCCAAAAAAAAATAGACAAATCACGTGTACAGAAATCTACACTTAGCAAAGAGCTTACTTTAGTATTGTTCTATAATACGGGCCTAAAACAAGTCTTGAGAAAAATATTCACTTTAAAGACCAATTTTACTTCCTGTTGCTGCAATAGAGTAAGTATTTGACACTCTCAATGGCGCAATAGGCGAGTAGCCAGTCAACTGTGAAAAGAGAGCCCGTGGGTCCAAATCCCACACCGAGACAAATATTTGTCTCTTGTCTAGGCAGGGCCGTCATGAGGGGGATAGCACACGATTTGGGACCCTTTTTGCTGGGTTTTGGCATTTGGGGGCCCCCCATATGGCCAGGCAAATTGGCACTCCGGGTCCAATACTTGCCCATAGGGTACGAACGGAACTGGGTCTGGGTGCACACAGTAAGTTCTTAGTTCCAAATTACCACGACATAGGGTTTTAGGGTGTCACATCTGTTGTTTAAAAACAAAACGTTTTGCAGTCGGGCCTGATCGACGAAACAGCGACGGACAAAGCTGACGCTGTAGAAAAATGTAAGAAATTCCTTAAGAGATACGAGAGGATTCCGGCATTAGCTCGTGGTATAACCAAGCAACGGTTCAGAGAACCCGCTATAACCAGCCTCAACAATAACCGAGAACAAGACCTCAATGAATTCATGGCCTTCCTACAAAATCCCAAAGTGCAACAATCACTAGAAATGTACATACAAAGTTTGAAACAAAAAGCGGCTAAGTAGTGATAAGAAAATAGTCAAAAGTATTATATTGTGAATTATAAATATACTCATACTGCTATTATTGTGACACAAAATTCAGTACTACGATTATGCGCTTCGACAATCCTCAGCCTTCAGTTTCACATGTCCGGAAAATACGTACATACGTAGGACCTTTTACAATATTAGGTGATGGAATTAGGTAGATATTTTACTCCATTACATTTTTATAGCATAGGCCGGCATAAAGGAAAGGGATAATTAAGGGATTGGGAAGGGGAGGGGGATTTGGACTAATTAACGGGAGACAAAATCGTGAAAACCGAAGATTGCCGAAGCATATAATTTCACTCGTAGTATATAACTGAACGTTCATAAATCCGAAACCCGGAAGAAGTCTCGTCAAACAATATGGCCGCCCTAAGTCAGTCTCGAGCGACGTAACTTCTTATGTTTTCAAGATCGAAAATAAACATCAGATTTTGCTTCCGATTGTCTGATCAGACTTTCGTATCGGATTCACTCCAAACACATCCGGTTTTATTGACTTGATAAATGGAGCGTGTCCTTCAGACAGTCGGACGCTGTTTCCGGTTCGGACTTCCGATCCGACTATAGGGTCTGATTTGTCTTAAATATTCAAACAAAGTTATGTCACTAGTGCCTTGAGCCTTCCGAAGGCCGAGAATAGATGTCCGATTTATCCAGACATAGATAGGGTAAAGGCCTTTTGTCTAGCACGCCAAGTCAAAAATGCGCACTCCGTTTCCAAAAATGTTCAGGTTGCCTTACAATCCACCAATCCGACCAACGGGCTGCTGGCCTACTCACAGGCCTTTTAGAGTGGTAGAGCCACGCTGTAGACACTTTTGTCTGCAGCATGAATCGGCCGGCTCGTCTTGCAGAAAACCGGCGTAAAGTAGCAGCTTGCTGCTACGTTTCGTACGGTGATTGAGATATCCGGAGGCCCAAAACCTCCTCCCATTCCCAATTCCTTAATTAACCCTTTCCTTTAAGGTCACTCATGGTCGCCCATCACTCTTTTGGTATTGTGGGCGTACATGGGCGGTGGAGATCACTTACTATCAGGTGTCCCACTTGCTCGTTTGCCGGTCTATGCTATAAAAAAGGAAGATATTTTGCCCAGCTCAGCCACCACTCGGCAATTGCCTTACACAGTCTTCCATTCTCTAGCCAAATCCCACCCACTTCAATTTAGTACACCTTTACCGACGTCAGCAACCTTAGTCCGCCGCCAGATCTCCATATTTGGGATCTTATCTATTAACTTTATGCCTAGCATGGAACACTCCATATCTAGTTTTTCCTCCAATAGTTGGATTCCATAATCTACTACTCAGACTATCGGAGAAAATATTGGACGTCCATTTCCGGCCGTAAGAGTTATAGGGGGTAGAGTTCTAATGAAGTGACTGACTTCGAATCGGCCATAAAGCTCGATGAGACTTCTACAAAATTAAACATTTACGGACCATATTATACTTGATGCGGTACTTTAACTACCTAACTTAGTTTTTTAACTGACTAGTCTTCTGTGCCAGAAATATATGTAAGTAATACGTACTAGCTTTTGCTCGCGGCTCCGCCCGAGTGAATGGCCTTTTGCAGGATAAAAAGTAAGCCAGGTCATGGTTTTCTTGTGTGCCAAACTTCATCCAAAACCGTTCACCTGTTAAGACGTGATTGACTAACAAACGTCCAAATTCACAAACTCACAAACCTCCAAACTTTAACATTTATAATAGTAGTAAGATTATAACTCTGTAAATATATATACGTCTTATTTTTTCGAAATATATTTATTAATTATTATTAAGTTATTTTTTTTTACATCCTATGGTAAGATACCCCTGCGGGCTTAACATAATATGCGCCTTGAAAATTTTTCTTAGACTCTTTTTGTTGTGATATCATCAGTCACCTGTTATCTGTTTTTGTCTATCGAAGCTTAGGTACATGGTGGCCGTTCCCTATAATATTCTATTTAAAGATAGATTTGCTTACTATCAGTAATATTCTGACAGATCTTCCATACAAAATGTGTTACCAATTTACTGCTCGTAAGCAAATCTGTCGATAGACAGAATATTGGGAACGGCCATAAGACAACTCGTCAAAAGAAGACATAAAGGCAGAGAAAATAGTATATTTTAATTCTCTGTGGTACTACGAACTCTAGCATTACGTAATTTTATCGAATGTTGATACTTTCATCTAAGATATTTGTTGCCGAGAAGAATCCTACCGATTTACACCGTGTACACGGGCAAGTATCATGGTGATTTACACCGTGTCACGGATAGGTATCTAGTCTGCACATGGAGAAGCAACCTGTCATGTACACGGAGAAGCGGAGAAATGTTAAATTTGTACATTCTGAATTGACATGTTAAGAATTATGTAGGCTCGTAAATTATAATCATATTGGGCCTTACTTAAAAGGCACTCAGGGCCGGAACCGACCACCTTGGGTACCCAGAGTTTGAGCCTTTTCATAAAGCAAATTTAACTTCTTGCATGTGTTAACTTCTTGAATGCGTAACTTTAAAAGCGACTCTTAAATGAAAAAAAAAACATTAGATTTCGGAATTTCAGGACCCCTTTAGCCCGGGCACTGGGGACTATTTAGCATGGTACAGAGGATAAAAATTAAACATCTCAGAATACGACCAACGTTTATTAATATTACCTACAAGTGATTTCCACGATTTTAAATATCCGACATAGGTGCGTTGCATTGATTGAAGGAAGGGGTGGGTTTTATAGGAAGGTCCTCCGGAAACCGCATTCACTGCAACAGCTTACTGCCACTTCACGTCGAATTTCTGTGAAACAGTATCACACCAGTCGAGCCGCGTAGGAGCGTGGCTTTGCCACTTACAACTTAATATAGGTATTTTAGAAATCGTCTCCTAGCAATGCCGCAGTCTCTGGATCAACTGTTTCAGTGAGTCCCATCTGCATGTCTGTCCAGTCGTCCCGCTGATTGTCTATGAAGAAGTTTATTTCTAGTATCCTGTCCCGATTACGCTTCACTTCGTTGCTTTAAAATGAATAAATATGTTATTACAAAACATTCAAGCAAAAGTTACAAGTATACAAGTTTTTATGACGCATTTATTTTATTACGCATTTATTACTTGTCGAGTTCTTAAAAAATTATAATCCTTGAAGGTGTTTTTCTCTCCAATACTAGTTTATTTATTCTAACTGCAAACATTATTAATGTAGCCATTGTTTTAGAACTCAAACGAAACGCAGTAAATAGAAATAGGTAACGTAGGTAGGCCCGGACCACTCTAGGATCTTTTTGTCCAACCACAGAATCGCGCTAACTACTCCCAGATATCTTTATCTATCCAGTTCTGTTTTTACCCTAGGGCCGCGTTCCCTTAACCACCAGCTCCCCCCCCGGCCTGAAATGGCAAAACCAGTGTCGCCTTTACCATCAAGGCATGCCGCGGGCCCAAGCTAAAAGGGCTAATGAATGTAGTTTTCATCCAAAAGTCGTTAATAAAACAGTGGGCAAGCATCATGCACTTGAAAAAAGTGGGACTTCTTTGTAATTTTTCTAGATTATCCTCGGATCGCGACTCGCCTAAACAAGCCACTTTGGCAAATTTAACTTATCAACAAATTCAATATACTTTTCTATGGCATTTTAATGGATGATTGTTATATTATCTTACTCGTTAGTCCCTTGAACGAGTTCGTCGCGCCAGTTGTTCGCCCGAGTCATGAGCAAGTCTTCACGCGCGTCTATGAATCGCAAGTGATTGTCCGATGACTGGGCAACTAGATTCATCATCATGTCTCGGTCCATCATCACCTGAAACCAAACTTTACTAGTGTTTCTAGTACAATAAAGTAAATTGTAGTACTTTATCCAAATATTTACAACAATTTCTCCATCTTGCGGCTCCGTTTGCGTGAATCTCGTTTATTGGGATAAAAAATTACTCCGCATTAGTTCAATATAAAATGGTAGCTACCTCAAATAGTTCAGGCGGTGCATCTCCCAACAAGATCTTATTACCGAGAAGTTTAGTAAGCGCCTCGATCTGTCGCATTGTCCAAACACCTTCGTGTTCACGCCACGCGCCGAACGCATTGCGAGACATTTCCAACAGTTTGGTCACCATTTCTGTCATATTCACCGCGAATTGTACACGAGAATCCTGCGCATTGAAAATGAGTAGTTATGTCCAGTAGCGGATCCATGGTCTAAGGGGATCAAGCAAAAAAAGCATTTGTATCCAATGTCAAATCTCAAATGAATCTTGATATTATCCTACTTTTTAGTCCTATATACTACCTACAATATAATTTTCTACGCTTATCTTTACTTATTCCACTTTAAGTAGGTATAGTATATTCTAATTTTGGGTCACCCCCCCCCCCCCCCCAACCAGAATCCTGCATCCGCCACTGGTTATGTCGGTTTGAAAAGGTCTAGGTATACTACATTTTTTATGGAATGACAAAACGAACTGGTCGCTCCGAGACCTAAGTTGTTAAGTCCTATAATGTCCAGTTATTTCACTGGCTTCAATGACCTTCAAACCACAACACAACAGTGCTTACACACTGTTGCTTGGCGGCAGAAAGCGACAAAGCGGTAGTACCAACCCAGACCGCCTCCTACATACGAGGGACCTACAACCTTGTAAAAATTGTACAACAACATACAATAGTTATTCGCGCAACACATATGTGCTAATAACTATTATTTACCTTAACGCTTATTATTATTATAACATTAATTTTATTCAGCACTAAACTAAACGAACATTAATTTAATAATAAATATTACCTACATAATAAATCATATCATAATCAAATTATGTAGGTACTTATTCATAAATATTTGGGTCAGTAATTAATTAGGTAAGTAATTATGAAGGTATATAAAAGGTTTACCACCTTTTATTTTTCATGATTTTATTCTGTAGCTACATTTTAATTCACACATTTATAATTCGTTATACCAAGTTTGTATTAATATCAATGTTTAGTTTAATTAAAAATAAACAAACAAAGCCATTTATTACAAAGTAGTAATAAAAATGACGTATATAAAAATACAGGTATGTATTTTCATTAATATATTTCTTCATTTTGTTGTAATCCCATACTTAGTTTCTACGCAGTACGACTGCTTTGTTAAGGTCTCGGGTTCGATCCCCGAATCGGTTAAAAGAGATGTTGGGTTTTTCTATCACAAAATGCTTAAGAGTCTGGAACTATGCCCGGTATGGCGATAGAATCGCCCCCTGTCACATATGGGACGGAAATGTAGCGGCGAAATGTTTGTTTTCGTTACACTTCTGCCTACCCCTTCGGGGATGATTACAGGGGTGATAATGTATGTATGTGTTATTTAAGTATCGCAGTGAGGTCGGTGCGACATGATTTGTAACACATGTTGCAGAAAGATTGGCTTGTAGTTTTTATGGTCGGCCGCCTGCCTGACGTCTATCCCTCTGGAGAAAAAAACACGGACCCGAAACAAATATTATCACAAATATCTATTTCGATGCAGGAATCGAACCCGCAGCCTCTCGCTTCACAGTCGGCTACTGGCCTACTGTTGGAGGCTGCACTTATACTTTACTCCTAACGCAATAAAAATTACCTCGCATTGCTCATACAATTGCATTTCGATTGTCATGAGGCTTTTCCACAACTGATACAGCACTTCATTGAATGTATCGCTTAGATCAACCAGCGTTTGCTCCAGTTGATCTATAGTCTCTTGTTTGGTCGTGAATTTTGTTATCAACGCGTTCATTTGATCTACCAACGGTTTCTTCTTACTTTCAAATTCTTCTATCACCCTAATTAAATAAAGTAAAATTATTACTGTTTCATTTGACGTAAGGTCAATAATAATAAGTCTATTACCTATGAAATTATCGTTCTGTATGAAAAAAATCAATTATTTTGTTATTCATCTATTTTATTTTTATAAATCAAAGTAACTACCCATGCTATAGATGCTTCTTTACATTTTCTTTACATTTCTAAGACATTTTTGCACGTTTGGATTCTTGTTATAGGTACTTTTTGACAGATTTACGATGGCTGCGTCAAACGTCAGACGTGGGCGTCATTGACGATCTCGTCTGTCAACACAATACATAAAGCAGCAGCCTTGCGGAGACAAGAGATGAGACTAACGTCATTAGACGTTAGTCCATGAGTTGATACAAAATTAGGTTTCTAGGTTTTACAATTCCTGAAACCTAGTTAATTTCTGGGCATAATCCAGGTCAACGTCAGATCCTGGTCGACCCTGTATCTAAGGGTGCTAGATGTATGAGTACCAATGAACAAAACGCTTCTAGTCTTCCTATGTACGAGTCTATAGTAATAATTTAATAGATAAAGAACACAGAACAATCATATTGCTCAGACTTGGTAATAAGAGAGGAAAGGGTGTATTGGGTAATTAATATTCCCCCTAAAATTTTCGCAGAATACAGGTATATAGGCTTGCATTGACTAGTCCCCCATAGATTTACGTCGTGCACAGTACAAATACACATGACGATATTGACACTTCGTCACTGAATCTCTTGTCTGTCGCTTGCTTGACGCGGCCATCGTAGGTTAGTTTGCCTTTAAGCTTTTTAGTCAAATATTTACTGTTTGCTCTTCTTAACGCTGTCTTCCAAGGCATTGTCTACGAGATCTTTAAACAATTTTATTTCGTGTTGTCTTGCATTATAAGCTTCTTGAGCGAACTCTACCAACCCGGCCATTGTTTCCACATATTGCTCTTTGTATCTAAAAATAATTGAAAATTATGTAACAAATCACACAAGTAGAAGTACTTACCTATATTTAGTTTTATTCGCAGATTTAAAATTCATAACCCCAGAATTTAAATTTGTTTGGAAGTCAAGGCTATATCTCGGAAAGATTACACGATCTATGTACATAATTATAGATACCTGCTGCAAAAAAACAAACAATGTCTGAATGTTGTCTGAGGATCATAGGGTCTGGCGTAAGCGCGAAAACGTCATATTTTTATTAAGATACTATTTTATGAACTAAAAGTTGTGTGCTAGACTAAATTAAATTCCATCATACCTACTTTAAGACAAAATATATACAAATAACTATAAATTATGAAAACTACGGTTTCTGCAGAATGTTACTTTCCAGAATTTTCATTGTTTTCCTGTAAAGGGAACTGTCACGCATCGCATCAAAACTTCCCATGGTGCGTGATTCGAAGCCATTTTGTGATTCCAAAATGCCAAGTGTAACAGAACGCTGAATAAGTGTGATTCGCATCGCACCTTTGAATTTACGAACTGCGACGGAGAACGGTGCGCAGTTTTTTTTTATTAGCTTGAGTGGCGAAATGGGCAGGTCGCTCGCCTGATAGTAAGCGTCACGCCTGCTCATAAACATAAGCAAACCCACACAGAACTATGAATTATAAAGCTCTGCATGGCTTTGGACTGTGCTCGTCACCCCTAGACATAAGATGTTAAGTCTCATAATGCCCAGTAATTTCACTGGCTTTAATGCCCTTGAAACTGAACACAACAGTGCTGACACCGTGCTGCTTGGAGGCAGAATTAGACAAAGCGGTGGTACCAACCCAGACGGCCTCTCGTATACGAGGGACCTACCACATTAAAGGTGCGAGATTGGCCATGATAATCCGCGATATCACGCACCATGGAAGTTGGGACGCCAGCACTGCAGCGTAACGCTTACGACCCTATGGAATGATGTCCTCGGTATCTTATAAAAACTTACTGTTCATAAAAACCATTCAGTTCACCACCAATCTTGAGTAACAGCGATCCGTCTGGATCCTTCTCGAACATAGATTCTATCAGCTCGGGTCCACTGAGGTACTCTACAAAAGACAGCGCGTAAAATTCCACTTTAGCCTCATATTCTTCTTTAACCATACGTTCCTTATCATTTTTCTCATCAGCTTCATCTAGTTTTCGCAGCATAATTCTATTCGTAATATAAAAGAATCAGTTAGCAGTTACATAATTTGAAACAGGTAGGTATTACGTATAATATCCGTGGCCCGGGGTAAGTACAATAGTCAATAACTAAGTTATGTGACGTTTCTAATTGCAGCAGTACCTATATCCCATTTATTAACTTAACGTTACTTAATAATTTCTTATATTTATTTCAATTCTATGATAAGTACCTAAGTACCTATATTTTATGTACACTTAGTTGACCCATACCATAGACACATTAGAAAACATACTCAGTCGGTTTTGTACACAGTCGCAGCCATGGTCGGCCTGGACCACCCCAATATTCTGCTATATACATCTTTATCTCTATGTTTGGTATATACTTTAAAGCACAGACTACTAGGATGCTATGAGGTCTCAGATCACACGTAAACGCATAGTGGTGATTTCTGTATTGATGATTGGTCCAGTTTTGGCGCTCAAAAAAAGGACCAACGATTTATGCAGAATCAATACTTAGCAAAGAGCTCACGAATACCGGCAACGGGTTAGACTGGCAACCTAGCATTGGATCGAGTCTGACCTAAATACTGCTAATTTTGATCCTGACTTAATTATTCAAGTTAAGACATTCATACATTCAACATTTAGCAAGACTTCTACTTACAATACGTAAGTACTTACCTAAATAAAGAGCGTCCATTCTCCCTTTCATCTTCGGTAACTGTTTTGTAATCAAGATATGTGACTCGGATGAGTGATGACTTGAGAAAGTGATAAGTCATGGGGTCGTCACAACACGGATTCCCTTTGAAACTCACTGAACGTAACTTGCGAAACCTACGCAGGTATATCATCTGACAAAAAGAAATTAATCTCAGAAGTTGGTAAATTAGCAATTGGGTCATCTGTAGGTAAGTGTTTTTCAACAGAAGTCAGCGATTGTGGCTGTCATGGACCCGTTAGCGCCCTTAAAAAGGATTGGGAAAAGGAGGAAGATTTGGGCCTCCGGCAATCTCATTCATCGTACGTAACAACAGCGAGCTGCTACTTCACGTGGTTTTTCTATGAGACAGTGATAATAACCCGGTCGACCCGACCCATTTATGCTGTAGAGAAAAGTGCCTACAGCGTGGCTCTATCCCTTAAAAAATGAGTACCTACTATTTAGTACCAGTTTTTACATTATTTTCATAACAGCTGGAAATGGCACACTGGCCATCAAGGCGTATAGAAGCGGAAGAGATTGCAAAGCTGATAACTGGAGCATAAAGGTTCGCGCACTGAACGCTGAAGGACGTCGCGGTCATGTTAAATCCCACTAGATTCCACTAAACGATCTAGCCGACGACGACCGAGCCGTCTAGAGATGGCCTAATTGCATCTAGTGTTTTTCTGTTTACCGTCTTCGTTAAACTTAAGGAGAAATATTAACGAAAGTCTTATTTACACGGAGAAAGTTTATCGCATGACAGAGAATTCGCCTTATTCTTAGGTATAATACCTAAGAATTACATACATACGCACTCACGCCTGTAATCCCCGTAGGGGTAGGCAGAGGGGTAGCTAGTACACCCACATTTCGCCAAGCTTATCTCCGTTCCACAATGTGATAGAGCCGCCCCCTATCATCGCCTATCGCCATACCTAAGAATTCCCCATAATAATATCGAAGATATGTAAAGTCTACCAGTCTGCATTAGGCCAGCGTGGTGGACTAACGCTTAACTCTTCTCTTTAGTAGAGGAGACCCGTGTAGCAGAGGTACATAACAGGGCTGATATAATATTGTTACCTCTTTATAATCTTCAATCAAATTGTCGCCAATACTAAAAACGAGTAACTTTTCCAACGTGTCCATATTTTCTAATTTCCTTATTTTGTTGTGGAACAATGTCAACACTTCTAGATTAACAAGACGGTCAAGGTTCTCTATCTTTTCAATCTTATTGAAAGATAAATCTAATTCATTTAAACCGTCCAATAATTCTAGGTTTTCAATTTTCTCTATGAGATTATGGGCCAGTGTTAATTTCTTCAGTGACTTTAACATCCAGAGGTGATCTATTCGTAGTATGTTTTGAAACTCGAGACGGACTATAGTTGCTTCGTCTAAATGCACACCTTCTTCCGCAAATAATCGGCCTGCTTCTTCAGTTGGACCTGACACCAAAGATAATTTGTTCCATTTTTAAAAGTACATAATTATGATGTATGAAATTGATGTTCACTGTAACATAGTTTTTTTTAGCATGAGTCACCTTTACTATGAAAAATAACTGCTACTGCAAAATCATACCTAATCGGTGTTTATCGCACTTGCAAACGATTGAATGTGAGTAGGTAACCCGAAAGACAGTAACCGTCTCGGGTACCTAGTCAGTTAGGTAGGTACTGGCTTTCAGTCATCTAGTAGGTATTTGTCTAGTACCAATTATTAATTCTAAATGAAAACGACAATCGAAAATAGAATGACCGCAATTGCAAATAATACTTAAAGAGTAGCAAAATAATCATATCTAGTCTAGTGGTTTGGTCTATTTAAATAGCCGAGAAACTGTCAGATCCCGGGTTTAAATCCAGGTCGGGCAATCACAAATTGTATTTGAGTTTTCGATTCGAAAAATCATTCATCAGTTGCCCGGAAATGGAATTAGTGTCCGTTATGGATGGCGATAGGCTCGCCCCCTTACATCATATGACGGAAATAAGCTCGACGAACCCACTGAGGTGTAAGTATGTGTAACCATTGTGTAACAATGATATCGAAAGGCAAACCATGCGTGCGGTTATGTTTTATGCTGTTTAATAGAACAAAATAATAAAAAATACTCCTATTACTCACATAAATACTAATAAAAATGTGAAGGTTTGAATGTACAAAGAATTTGGCGATTTGTAAGTACCTATGTTGGGTTTATTTAGTTAATGACGCCCTAATAGCAGCACAGTTTTGGATGAAATTTGGCACACAGATAGGAGACCATGACTTACATTAGAACTTAAGCTACTTTTTATCTCGGAAAGGGCTGTTCACGCGGGAGGAGCCGCAAGCTAAAGCTAAATCTTAAATATATTATTTACCATATTCTAATATGCATCGTATGATCATAGCGTTATCAATAACGCCAGGCTCGATATCCGGATGTATTATAAGACTATTTAACGACTTTTTTTCTGTCATTATTTTTATATTTTCATTAAACAAGATCTAAACCAATGACTGCAATAGACAGAAATATTTATTGTCAATATTATTTTACTGGTTGCTATGTGAACCAAGTGAAACATACCCAGTCGCTCATGCCCAGTCGTGTTTAAAAAGCGCGCCTTCGTTTTTTACATTGTGAAAAGTGAAAATTTGATATACTTTGTCAATGACTTCAAAGTATTACTGAAATTTTATAATTTATATTTATAAGAATACAAGTTAATATTTATTAAAATGTTGTGGAATAAATATTAACTTTTAGAAGTTTATGAACGAAAACTATTTGACAGTAGTTTATCCAAAGTTGCTAGGTATAAAAGAATACCTAACGTTGAGGTACAATAAAACAGTCAGGTACAGTTAAATCTACGTAATATCAATAAACGTAATATTATACAGTAGGCCTTGCTAATGGAGGGTGATATTTTTAAATGTTAATTTTTCATAATGTAATATTCAAAAAATTATTTTCCGCGAAATTTGGGTGTACTTGTTACACCTCTGCCTACCCTTTAGAGGAATACAGGTGTGAATGCGTATGATGTAATATTCAAAAATAAAAAAAACTTATAAATTAAAGAGTACTGTATATATACATTTGTACACCCTCAATTACCTACTATTCGTCGATACATTATGCCGCTTAAGTGATTATCCAAATATTTTATACGTACCGATATCACATAAATATTTGTTGACATTTTATTTTGATATATTACCCGTTTGTTTATGAGGAAAAAACAACTAGTCAGGGTACTGAATGTAATATCAGGCAACACCGGTCACCGCAGTTTTCAGTGACAAGTGAAATCGGTGAAATCATTTTGATAAATATTCAATAAATTTTGCAAAAATGTCCTTTTTTGGGGTAGGGAATCCATTTTCTACGCCTGTGGGTCAAAAAATTGGTAAGTATACGACAAAAAATCAATGATTAAGTGAAATAATTTGTATTTGTCCCGTGATCTAGGTACAATTTCTTTCTTGTTGCGCACTAGAAAAAATATTTTCTCTTTGTTGTAATGTCACGGTCTCGTTCCGTTGGGTAATAAATAACAAAATATCTATGTACCTATTACATTAGTTATTGTCTTGACATCGGTGTTGTGAAATACGCCATCGATTATAGAACCGGTGATAATTATTTTGACCCTTCTGTGCTGTGCGATACACGGACACCTTCGTTGCAGAACAAGCCACAGATGGCTCTTTACCGTCGGAGAACTGGGGTCTCAATATGGAGATATGTGATATCATCAACAGCAGTACAGATGGGCCCAAGGATGCTATCAAAGCCATTAGAAAAAGGCTGACTATGAGTGCCGGGAAGAATTACACTGTTGTTATGTACACTCTCACTGTACTGGAGACATGTGTCAAGAACTGCAGCAAGTCATTTCACGCTCTTGCATGCAACAAGGAGTTTATATCCGAATTGGTGAGTGATAATTATCTTTTTCTCATTACAATAATAATACTAGCCCTGTATTATATGTCCCACTGCTGGACACGGGTCTCCTTTACTGAATGAGAGGGGTTAGGCTTTAGTCCACCACGCTGGCCTAATGCGGGTTGACAGACTTCACATACCTTTGAAATTATTATGAAGAACTCAGGTATGCAGGTTTCCTCACGATGTTTCCTTCACCATTCGTATTCCTTCGTTACAATACTATGTGTAAAATAAATTGGCTAGTTGAAGTTAGTTATAAATGATGTTGCTGTTATTTATTTTTAAGGACTAAAGGGCATGAGAGTGAAAGAGATGGCAGGTGAAGTGACTAACTTATGTTCGGCCTAAGTATTTTTTGTGTAGGTACTTGTTCCTATCAGAACTATATTGTGTACTTTGATTACATAGTGTTTTACACAGCTGTATCCTTATAAGATTAAAAAATGACAGATTTAGGAAATATCTGGAATTTTTCCATGTTAAATGTTGACAGATATATCTGGCCCAATAGCATAAAAAACAAATCTGATGGACATCATGTTATATGTCTTGAAGTAAGCCACATGCTTGTAACTCAAGACTTTCTCAATACCCCCAATCCGTTTCCTCTTCCCAATCTGTTAATTATTCCTATCCTGAATGGTCGGCAATGTGTCCATAATTCTTCTGGTATTATGAGTTTATCATATAGTTGACTCATTTGCTTGTTTGGGTCTATGCATTAAAAAACACAAATGATAGTCATTTTTCATGTTTAAAATTTTGATACCAAAATATTTTTTACCAAACAGTAACTAATAATAATAATAATACACCCAACAGTCACATACATAGTCCTGACCCCACACTAGGTAAACCTGTATCGTGGGTATCAAGAACTACGTGGGACTTGCGGTCCCACAACACCCAGACCCGAGACAAATATTTGTGGATCAGACAAACATTTGTCAAGG
This sequence comes from Mimas tiliae, assembly GCA_905332985.1. Lineage (NCBI taxonomy): Eukaryota > Metazoa > Arthropoda > Insecta > Lepidoptera > Sphingidae > Mimas > Mimas tiliae. The sequence continues at coordinate 5,691,015 of HG995249.1, forward strand.
TGCGGGAATCGAACCCACGGCCTCACGCTTCGCAACCGGCTACTCGCCCGCTGCGCTACGGAGGCTGTCAACTAAGTGCATTTTTCACAATACCCAGTTAATTTTGCTTATCAAATAAAATATAATACAAAGTAAAATTATGAAAGAGAATGTCAGATTGGTACTTCCTAAATTGGCTGTTTAATGTGTTATTTGTTTCAATTGAAATGGCAAACGGAATATAAATAAAATATTTCTAAACAGATTATATAGACAATGACTAATAGATCTGATTATTTTAATACTTTAATGCAGTGATTAATATATGTTCACAATGATAATCTATCTGTCTAACCACAAATGACTTATTATATTATTTTACTATTAATTGGTTATTGCATGAAATCAATGCAGTCTAATGTATGTATTATGAGCAGTATAATAATAATAATATCAGCCCTGTATTATTAGCTTTTGCTTGCTGTTCCGTCGGCATGAACAGTCTTTTCCGGGATATAAAATAGCCTATTACCAGGATTAATAGTAGAGTATAACCATCTCTAGAGTTCCATTTATCTCTGTACCAAAATTCATCAATATGGGTTTAGGTGTTGACCAAAGAGGAATAATTTCATATTCAATAAGAACTCAGTTTTATTTTGTCTTTTGAATATGCATAGCAATGTGTCAGTTGATTTTGTTATTCTGTTCTGTCATAGTTTTTCGTGTACGTTAAATACAACATAAAAGAATTCTTGCAAATTCAAATTCTTTATTAAATCCATAAAATGTTATACATCATTTAGATTCAGTCAAATTTTAACTCTACCGCCAGTTCGGAATGCTGTTTTGCTAGAGAAGAACAGACAAGAAACTCTAACGTTGCTCTTTTCAAAACTGATTTACAATATTGTTACTATGTACATTACAGTTTATTTGAGTTAAAGCAGCTCAGTTTATGCCAAGAGGAACATTATAACAAAATAATGATTATTGACAGTATTATTTAATATCTCTCGATTATTCCAACATTAGGCATAGAAAAAATGAAGTAACCAATGTTCTAAGGAGTTTTTTGCTATAATGAAAGTTGTTATAAGAGTTCACAGTATGTAGTTAACATAATTAATAGCATTCTGTTGATGATTGAAATAATAATATTTACTTGAAATGAACAACAAGGTCAAGGACTGTAATAGCATGTCTAGATAATTATTTTGTTTTGGTATAACAAAACTTTTCTCAACATCTATAAACCTGACTAAGGCTGAAATCTATAGAGCGCACTTTTACTTTGCTTACCTTATCTTACGCTAAACTCTGCTAAGTATATACATATCACAAACTTTTCGTATAACTATTTGACGTTGAGATTACCGCTGAGCTCAAGTGCTATCCGAAATTTCATTTCACGCATAATCTTCTTGATATTTCAATAATTATTTACAATAAAAATTATTGAAAATTAACTAGTGAGAAACATATGTTTTTATTAAATGATATTAGGATTGTTTAAAGAAACGTATTACCTACATTGTTTTTACTTTTGGCAGCTGTGTGTATTTCTGTGTTGCTATTTGACAAATTCGATTAGCCTTTGAGCCAGATAGAGAATTCCTTAAAAACTGAGTTTTATGTGTGTAAATGAATGATTAATTAAATAATAATGCAAACTTTTTAATTTCTTTGTATTTTATTTTATTAAATACATAAGCAAGCGACTTGGTGGCTCGTGCGGAGACACGACGTGTGAAATAACTTGTTTAATTTCGCTTAATTAGTTTAACCGTATTGAGTTACAATACAGATATGTTTATTTATTACCGAAAAAAAAAACAGCTCGATTTTAAAGTTTATAAGTTGATCTTGTGAAACTAAATTATGCTTAGTGTGCTTATATCGTAGATATGATTTTTTTAGGTCAGTGCTAAATAATCAGAAAGTGAAAAAATATAAAGAGAATCATGCGAATTCAGTTGTTATCACATCAGATATTTGAACCAATGCAGATGCAGAACGATTGGTTTCTTTAACACAATTATTGTGAAAAATAACAAAGATTTGCCAATGCAACTTTGTTGTACAGTTGTGCTAATATGACTTCATTTTGTTAATATTCAAGGTTTGATATTTATAAATGGCGAAATAGCGCATATTACAGGTACTGGCACGAGTTGTGAGAACAAACTTTACTTGCGCAATAGTTCATTTGTAGTCTTATTAGCAGTATGAAGGAGCGCAGCCCCCTTAGAATACAAAAATTCAAAACCTAACGTTCCATCGCGTCAAGCGACATCGTCTATTTTCAAATCGAATCAACCGACTGTCGTGTTCCATCTAAAGTGTTGCATTTTATCTATATATCATACTAGCTGTTGCCCGCGGCTCCGCCCGCGTGAATAGACTTTACCGAAATAAAACGTAGCCTATAACCGTCTCCAGGGTCCCATCTATCTCCACATCAAAATTCATCAAAATCGGTTCAGTGATTTAGGCGAGAAAGCGTAACAAACAAATAGATATTGTTTTATTTTCATAAAAAGTAACCTATGTTACTTCTTATATCTCCAAGAATATGTGTACAAAATTTCATGATGATCAGTTAAGTAGTTTTCGCGTGAAAGCGTAACAAACAAACTTACATTCACATTTATAATGGATGTTTCCATATTACAAATATTGTTACAATGTAAAATTTAAATAAAAAGACAACAAATAAACAATTTAGTGTAATTGCCTAGTGTATTTTGACGATGCTATGTATGTTATGTATATATTAGTTGATATGATTTCTATACATAAGTTTCTTTATTTTGTATTGACTTGTCATAAGTGCTATTTTAATTGCCTACATGATAAATAAACTATTTCATTTCATTTCATAATATTAGGTAGTATCATAACGTCACACGTTGGTATGTCGACTAATCACAATCAAACGACACGAAAGTTCGTGTCGTGTTTTTACGCCATATTCTAACCCCGCAGGTCGCCGTGCCGACGAGATTAGTGTGTCAATCCATGCTCGTTGTCTATTGGACTCTCAAATATCCCCCACTAATGCCCATTTGTGCTCCCGACTCATGCCGGTATTTATACATACAAAATTGCAAGATTCACGTAAACCTTTTTCTATAGAAAAAATAGTTTAATGTTTCAAATTGAATACCGCCTAATATGTAATTTACCGCCTACAATATCCTTTATTCTATACCTGCATCTAATGCCTCTATATCTATATAGGTTTCTAAATATTTGCATAATACGTTTCATCCAAAAAAAAATCTGAGGCAATGTCATTGATCAATACCTATCTCCAGTATCTGTAAGAGACAATGTTAATAAACTATATCTTTATCAGATAAGTTGACATTGAGCAGTTTGGTGTACACAATGAAACATAAAAAACAATTTACGATATGTAATAAAGTCATTATCACTTGTGCCTACTTAATGTGTGTACTTGATTTGCGTATGCTTTCCTGCTTGTTTTATTTACATAACATAGGCACTAATTATTACATACTTCTGTATTAATGACTAGATTTAATTGATTATTATTGAAAATACTAACAACCGAGGTTTTAATTAGAAATGTGAGGATATTATAAATAAATAAATAATAAATACACCCAACAGTCACACACATAGTCCTGACCCCACACTAGGTTAAACCTGTATCGTGGGTATCAAGAACTACGAGGGACTTGCGGTCCCACAACACCCAGACCCGAGACAAATATTTGTGGATCAGACAAACATTTGTCAAGGTGCGGGAATCGAACCCACGGCCTCACGCTTCGCAACCGGCTACTCGCCCGCTGCGCCACGGAGGCTGTCGGCTATTCTGTTGTCACCCGAATATACTAAAGCCAAATAAGTCATTTTAGTTTAGTCCAGTTAGTTTTAGTTCAAGTCAACATTTTAAGTTTTCCTTATCGATCCTCTCCTCAGAGGGGTTGAGGTAGGCAGGTCGTAAAAACTACAAACCAAATCTTTCTATAACATGTGTCAAAAGTATGTGGCGCCGACCCCACTGCGAGTGGTATAAGGGCAGGTGGACGAAGAAAACTTATTGATCTTAAATAAATTTAAGTCCATTGTGTATTTTTTTATAAATATCAGATGCCAGTCAACGAGCACGTGGGTCACCTGATAGTAAGTGATATCCACCGCCTATGAACATCCACATTACCCGAAGAATCATGGTCACGTTGAAGTTGTCCAACCCGGTCGAGACGGCCCATTCATGCTGTAGACGGTTTTGTCTACAGCGTGGCTTTACCACTTAGGTAAAGTTATCGATACCACTTAAATATTTCTTACAAATTAGAATAATTTAAGTCCGTTTGTTACATTTGACAGGAGTAAACTATTTGTAGTTATGTTTAGTGTTGGTGACAACATAGTAAACACAGTTGAGAAAGAATCATCAGATGATGTAGAAAATTTTATCTTCAACTTGAATATTTAAGAGAATACTTAAATGCCAATATCATCATAAACTATTCGCAGTCTTTAAATATTATTATATTTATCGAAATAAGATAACTAGAACGATAACTTTCATACGAATCTGCCAAAAAATACGGCTCCACTTACTTACACATGCAAAGGTAACATTCATACACGCAACAAAAATTAATGCACGTTCATAATGAACTTTATCTCATAAAAGTTAATGTCGAAATATTACATTTCTAGATCGAGATACGACGTTCTGCACCGCGCAAAAAATTAGACGTATCAAGTGTCAACTACAGATTATTATGCACAGACTTTTATAGCCCCGCCCCCTTACGTAGAGTTTTTGTGGTCATTTTTTTGCTTGAGTTACGTTTCTTGTCATGTTATTTCGATAATGATATTTTAGTTTGACACGTTCGTTATAAATAACAATGCATCAAGTAGCAGAGGAATTGTTGATAAAATAGTCTCCGTCGCCCATAAACATCCAAAATACCAAAACAATTATGGACTCATTATTGTAGAACTTCTCGGACACCTTAACGAAGAATAATGGGGATTTGGGCGTCCGGATATCTTACTCACCGTACGAAACGCAACAGCAAGCTGATCGGTGTTGTGAGAATGGTATTAAATTTATCAGATGAAAACAATTTTAATGAGATTCAATGTTCTGTATAATTATGGAATCATACAATATGTAGATACTCGTAACGGATGAATAATTAATTATTATTCAATATTCGTAAACTAGTTTATGTTTAACAACTCCGAAGGTTTTTAGAGACAAATAATATTATAGTTTTGTGAACAAGACTTTTTACTTTAGATAAATGGCGGTTTTGCATACCATTATGGTTAGGCTTTAGTCCACCACGCTGGCCTAATGCGGGTCGGCAGACTTCGCACACGTTCGAAATTATCATGGAGAATTCGCGGATATGCAGGTTTCCTCATGATGTTTCCATCACCGTTATAGCTAGCGGTAGTTCACAACGAATTCACACGTAATTTGAAATGTCAGAGGTTCATGCTTTTGGGCTAGTTTAGTGTAGTGTTCTGTGTTTGTAACTGGGCTCCTCCAACCCTACACCTAGGCCTGTCGCTCACTACACGTGTGGACGCGGATAACGCTCAGTTATGGATACCTCAACAGTAGGGAGATTGCGCTCCCCGTAGTGTCGAGCGTAATTACACTGTGCCATCTGACGTAGATGTCATCCCTATTTTTGTCTACCACCACTATCAAGTCTACCATCCTTGATAGTGGCGGTACCCTCAATGAACATACACTACATTTAGAACCTGCGACTTTCGTCTCTGTAGCTAAGATGTCGCTGCTTTTTTATATACAGATAAATAGTTTGTGTATGACATAATGTTTAAAACCAGTTTCTTGTTATTTCCTGCATACATTTATTAATGTATGTTATGTTAATGTAATGTTATTTTGCAGGTAAAGTTGATCGGCCCGAAGAATGATCCACCAACAGTTGTCCAAGAGAAAGTATTAAGTCTCATTCAATGTTGGGCCGATGCGTTCCAAAACCAACCCGAGTTACAGGTAATCTTACCATTAATTTAAAAGTTTGTGAATTTGGATTATATGGTAATCATCACGTCTTATATAAAGAAATTTGGATTAAATTTAGCACACGGGTAGACCATGGCCTAAATTAGCACATAAGCTAACTTTTTTCAGAGCTGCGAGTAAAAAGCTAATATTTAAAGCTAGTGGAATTGTATAAAATAAATAACATCGCTAGGAAAATAAGTAAATCTATTAACAGGCGCCGTTGTTTTCGATTTGACGGATATTGAAGACACTGAAATTACTGGGCATTATGACTCTCTCACGTTTTCATTTCATTTCATTTTTTTATTACAAATACTATCATTGTGATGGATATTCTATGTTACACTAGGTCTACATTTCCAAATTTCGTCGCTTCGTATCGTTTAATAGCATAATCCCTGGCATTATCCTCTGTAGCTATGGCGCGGCGCTGCTTACATTTACTTATAGTGCTTCGTCTACTCGGGAATTTGATTATTGCACTATCATGCTTGGCGTGTATGAAAGTTACTAACCGTATGTTAAAACCTCTCGAACTTTCTTCGATGAATTGCATCTAATAAGTCTTGTCATCAAGTAATAAAATTGATACATCAGGCATCGATAATATTTTAACTTTCCTAAGAGATAAGACTGAAAATAATCGGTGCATAAAAGTTGCGTGGTATTTCTTTAATTTCAATATGCTACTGATACAAATTCTAATATTTGCGCGGAAACCCGTTAACGATACTTAAAAATTAAAAACAAAGTCAAAAATCAATAATGCCGTTATTATGATATCTTAGCGTTTAACGCAATACTTTCTGTATATAATTTCATGAAATGTTTATTAATAGTAAAATTTGTCGCGGGGTATTGAACCTTGGGAGAATTAGACTTAGATTATCAGCCGGGTAATCGTCCGCTACGCCACGAAAGTCGTATTAAAAATATATGTGCTCGGTTGGTCACATGATCGACTTTACAATTGTCGTTCGACGCGTGTTGAGCGTTGCAATATGCCTAAAAGTATATTTCATTGATATCAAAGTATGCATTGCGCTGCGTAAATCATAAATGTTTGCGAACCATTGCGCGTTTCCATAGAAACCGCCCTAGATGGAAGATCCGTCGTATGCGAGATAGTCTGGGTTGGTACGACCGCTTTGTCTATTTCGAGTTACTAGTGTAAGCAATGTTGTGTTTGAGTTTGAAGGGCATTGAAGCCAGTGAAATTACTGGGCATTGTGAGACTTAACAACTTGTCTCGGAGTGACGAACGCAGCCCAGTGCCATTCAGTGCTTTGCAAGTTCTGTGTGGTGTTGCTTCTGTTTATGGGCAGGCATGGCGCTTAACATCTGGCGAGCGACCAGCTCGTTCAGGCTAGTCAAAAATAAAACGTTGTGCGGCGTCGTGTATACGTGTAGGTTGCAAGTAGTCTATGGCTTGGCTCGCGCTAGCTCGATTCGTTTAACAACGTCTCGACGAAACCTTATATTAAAGCCTTATGATAGGGTTTCTAAACCTCAGGTCCATGGACCCCAGAGGGGCCCATGGCATGGATGCTAGGTTCCATTCCAGTTTCTCAACTGGTATCGGCTTTACATGCGCGTTTGTCGATCTAAATATTATGTTATAAAAATTTACATTGTTTTCTTTAAATTAAGTTGGAAAGGGGTCCGTGACAACAAAAAGGTTAAGAAACCCTATATACCTATATTAAATATATCATTTTACATCAGGTTTCTGATAAAACTCGACTATACATCGAGTTCATTGACATAGTAGTAGATAATGAGATTAAGGTATTTATTTTTCAGGGTGTCGTTCAAGTGTACAATGAACTGCGAACTAAAGGTGTGGAGTTCCCGATGACCGACTTGGACGCAATGGCGCCAATCTTCACGCCACAAAGGGTAAGAATATACTCTTTAGTCAAAGACTTTAATTTATACTACTAGACAAGCTGTGCGGTACAAAGACTTTGCGCACTTAGTTACGGTCAATTGACCGCAACTCATTTAACTCATTTAGTCGCCCGCGAGAGAGCGACAAGAGCAGTTGTTGTTGTTTGAATAGCTGCGAATGTTAAATTCGATAAACTAACACGAAATTGTTTATTGTGACCCATAAAACATTGTCATTATTTACGTACATATATTATTCATTCAATTTTGATTTTTTTTGATTTTTCTTGGTTTTGATCGAAAAGGTCATTTATTGTGAATGAAAACTAATACCAAACAATACATCCGTCTCAATATTGCTCGCTTACTCTCAAGTCCTCTCGCTCCCACGCCTTAGACGTCATTCCTGGCTCGCCGGCCGTTTATGCAACACAATTTTACTACTGAACAGCCAGTCTATGGTTTTAAAGTCTTTGTCTTTAGTAAATTGATATGTAATTTAATATACATATAAACACATACGCAGGCAGGCGTGAGCCTGTAATCCCCGAAGGAGTAGGCAGAGATGTAACCAGTACACCCTCATTTCGCCGAGCGTACCACCATACTGCCATACCGGGCACAATTCCAGTCGCCGGCCTGACACTGAATATTTCGAAATAGATAAACCTAATATCACTTTTACCCGACCCGGGGATCGAACCTGAGACCTCAGTGTAAGCATCAGTCGTAACGCGTACGCATTACAAGGCCACCGAGGCAGTCATAAATTTACATATATTGTATCAAATTTATGCTTAAAATTTATGTTTATTTTGTTTTATTGTGCTTATATGTATGCATGGGTGTATAAAAATAAATGGTTTAAATCATCTTTTGGTTATAAGAACAAAATAACTAATTTTAAACGGGAAGTATAATGGTAATACATATTAGAATTTGTAAAAAATAATCAAGTTTCTTATCGCATCGACAATTTTATACAATCATTTGCCTCTCCTACGCCTTCTTTGTTTCTTCTATATCTCTCATTCTCCCTCTCTGTTTCCTTCTTACTTATGTAACAACACACAATAATAATAAATCAATTTGAGTGGTAGAGCCACGCTGTAGACACTTTTGTCTACAGCATGAATGGGCCGGCTCGTCCGGGTCGTTACCGCTGTCTCACAGAAAATCAGCGTGAATAGCAGCTTGCTGCTGCATTTCGTACAGTGAGTGAGTTATCCGGAGGCCCAAACCCCCTCCCCTTCCCAATACTTTAATTATCCCTTTCCTTTAAGGTCGGCAACGCGCCCATAATTCTTTTGATATTGTAGGCAAAGATTGTAGGCGTATATGGGCGGTGGAGATCACTTACCATTAGGTGCCCCACTTGTTCGCTTGACGGCCTATTGCTTTAAAAAAAACATCAGAAGAAACAATCTTTGCCATTTTAATAATGATAAGCAGATACCTATGTACATTGATAATAGTTGAGATTCTTTTCAGAGTGTACCAGACAATGGTGAGCCTATTGTGGGTTCTCCACAGCGGTCTGTGATACCACAGACTTCGCCCAGCCGCCCACCACCTGACCAGATCTCGGTAAGTTTGCTAATTCATATTTATGTATTTGAGTGGTGGAGATTTTATATAGCTTATTTTTTAATTTGTATACTTTAATGTTTATAATGTTTATAATTTGTATATTTTAATGTTTATAATTTGTATACTTCAGGCATACTGTCGCTGTTAACAATTAGATTATTAGAGAGTTTTCCTTTTATTTACTTATACTTAATTTATAGGCTTTAAATTCATGGCACGTCAATTAGTAATTTGGTACCCCAAGATACAGGCACAGCCTAGTTTGGGGACCCCTGTCAATACTCTATAAATATATTTCAGATATGCCAATTTATGTGTTTGCTTAATTCTTTTGTTTGTAATTATGTTTTTTTTGTCGAAATAAAGCTACCAGCTAGTGTGTGGCTGTTGGTTTTTTATGTATTTTTTTTTTTCAGTTCTCGGGTCAAGGTCAGGTGAGTTTGTCGGAGAGCCAGACGAACAAGTTGCGCGCAGACCTGGCGGTGGTTGAAGGCAACATGACCGTCATGAACGACATGCTCACTGAACTGACAGCGCAGCCGCCGCATGCGCATCACCACGCTGACATAGAACTGCTCAATGTAATGTACCAACTACATTTTTTTTGGACTATTTTAGTGATACGATAATTCTAGAAGACTTTTTAGTTTATTTTTATTTAAGGGACTTTTAAACAATGTTTATGTGAGCCCCATAAGATAACACAGAAATGATCTAACTTACATCCAGACAACAATAAAGAAAATGAAGAAAAAATATATAAGATACAAATAAAGTGACAAGCGCACCCATAGTTGTACGATCGTATTTAGGTTGAGAAACCGGATTCGTATCCCAGTTCGGGTAAACACATTTGTGTTTTCGATTTGGGGGCCCAAATCCTCCCTTCCTCGGCAAGGCATTCAGTTTCTTCTGGTATTGTGGATGTTCATGGGCCGTGGAGATCACTTTACATCAGTTGACCCACTTGCTCGTTGGTGGCTTCTGCTATATAAAAAATATGGCGAAAGATTCTTTACCTGTTCCTAGGATATAGGTATGAGGTTTATGTATGCCTTATGGCCGTTCCTTATATTCTATCTATCGACAGATTTGCTTACCATCAATAGTATTTTGACAGATCTTCCATATAAAATGTGTCATAATATTACTGCCAGTAAACAAATCTGTCAGCAGACAGAATATTGGGAACGGCCATTAGTGAATCGGTGAAAATAAGGTTTAAACAATTTATTCCCAAAAAGACTAACGTCACTTACATGAGGATAGCATTATAACATAAAGTAAGATTATTAATGTACAATGGTCGCCGTGCACTTATTTAACGTTTCATTGTTTCTTTTCTGTACCCATTAAGAAAGTGAATATGTATACCACTCATTTGTTACAAGAAAACTGATGGATTTTCCATAAGAGGTTTGAAAGATTCGTTTTAAAAGCGTTACATGAGCTTACATTTTTTATTTTACATGGTATTTTATTGTACTCCTTCAAACGTAATGTTCTTTTTTACATAGTTTGTTCGTACTTTTGGCAGGACAAGTAAACTAGGCCGACGATTACTGCGATTACTAATTTGTGATTTTTTGACAAAAGACAAGTTTGTGTGGGTAGATTTATCAATGATTTTTCTAATTAATATACAAGTATTGTATATATGGCGTTGTTTTATATTCATGAACTAAATGGAATGCTATGAGCTGATGGAAGTTGATTGAAGTTGATGGAAGTGGATTGAATGTGCAGGAGTTGGCAGACACTCTGCGTGCGATGCAGACGCGCGTGGCGGAGCTGATCGCGCGAGTGTCGGGCGACGCGCCGCTCACCGGCGACCTGCTGCTGCACAACGACAGACTCAACAACTTGCTGCTCAGGCACTCGCGCTTCCTAAACAACAGGTACACATACACATACACATACACATACACGCACGCACCAACACAAATACACATACGCACTGCGCACACACATACGCACACGTAAACACGCACGCACACACACACATAATTTTATTAAAATAAAAAAAAACGCATGTTTGAAGTTCTTTTTATGGTTAAGATTCAAAACGAGGTGATCCGTCGGAGAACTGAAGTTATCGACATAGATGTGACAATTATGCCATTTGGGCCGGAGGGTGTGAAGATCACATCTGTCTTAAGTGCAGTATAGGACCTAAGTTCTATCGCGTCGACCTCAACTGGACTGATAGAGTTCAAGAGTCATCCTTCATTGAGTACATGGACTGTACACAAATGAAGTACGTTGCAGGAAGCTGCTGGATAACGAAGGTGGAGGACCATCAAATATGACACGATCTGGAAAAGACCTATGTTCAGCATAATATAGTCTGATGGATGAATATTGAATATATTATTATGGTATGGTAATAGGCTCACCCTCTGTCACATCGTAGAATTACATCATTAGCTGCACCTCTGCTTACCCCTTGGGGGATAAAAGCTTGTTATGTGTCTGCAGTTGTTGAAATAATGTTATTATAAACAGAAACGCCGCGACGGGTGGAGCAACTCCGTCCGCCATCTTGGGAGCGGCGATGGGCGTGCCCGGCGGTAATGACGCTCACAATACCCGTGAGTATAAACAAATAAATAAGCCTTTATTATTTCCTATAAACCTTATAAAAACGAGACAAATAAAATATAATTACAAGTAATGTTCCCAACTCAAATGGTTACCTATCCGCCAACGTTGAAATCTGCGCGCGCTTACTACTCTCTTTTCTATTCTCACTTCCCCTAATTCCCCCTCTTACTTGACTTCTAACTTTCAGTATCTAGGCTCTAATCATGACAAAAACCTTCGCTCCTCCAGCAGTCTTCTTCTCCAGTGTCCCTCTCACAACTCCGATTTCATTCATTCCTCTTTCGTGATTCAATCTATACTTCTTTGGAACGCGCTTCCCCTCGAAATCAGGGCAACCACCAGCAGGTTAACTTTTAAATTAAAAGTACGGTTACTTTTCGCTGATGGTGTGGCAGAATCACAACGTTAGCAGATACATAGTAATGTGTATTGTATTTTTATATATATTTGTCATATATGTATAGTATATATCATATATATTTAAGTTCTATATAATATGTATTATTTATGTATGTATTTTATGTATTAGCATCTTGTCTACTCCTTTCTTGTTAGTATTTTCTTATCCATGATTTATATACACCCACATTGTCTCGTCTCTGCATCACCCACAGGTAGACTGGTAGATAATGCCTTTTGCATTAAGTCCGCCTTTATACATGTTGTGTATATGAAGTTTTAAATAAATAAATAATGTGTTCATAAACTAATGTTAGTATGTGTTTTTAGTAGGTAATGTTAGTTATTTCTTATTTTTCTTTTTCTGATTATTTATAGGAACCTCTTAATAGGGTATAGGCCTCGTCAAAATGCTTCCATTTTCCCCTGTCTTGGGCTGTGCTGATCCAGTTTCTCCCCGCCACAGATGTTATGTCGTCTACCCATCGCTTATGTGATCTTCCCACCTTTCTCCTTCCATCTGGGACCATTTGGTACTCTTTACCGTCCATCGATGGTCGGTGTATCTCGCTACATGACCAACCCAGTGCCATTTTAGTTTTAGTGCTTGCTGTAGCGCATCAGTTGTTTTGTCTTTTTTTCTTATTTCGTCACTTCTTACTTTATTAATTTTCTTTAGGCCTAGTATGCTTCTTTCCATTGCATTTGAAATTCTTACAAAGAACCTCTCGGGTGTGCAGGTTTCCTCACGATGTTTCCTTCACCGTTAAAGCAAGTGATAATTAACAATTAATACACACGTAACTTAGAAGAGTCAGAGGAGTATGCTCTTGGTGCTGGTTTCGAACTTGCGACTTTCGTCTCGACATTTGGCACCACTCCCCGCTGAGTTATCGCTGTTGGTATTTTGTCATTAACATATGTACTAACTTTCAATAATAACTTAACTGTTAGAACCCTCCGATTTTAATCAGAAATCAACTGTAACTTTTAAACGGCTGAACGGATTTTCTTCAAACATAGCTATGACCCATCTCAATTACATTACCTTTGAAACAAAAAATAAACCCCATTCAGACCAGTCTATTTGTTTAGGCAATATGATGCCACCGACAGATAACCGAACACGCACGCAGGTACGCGCGCACACACACACGCACACGCACTCACACTGGGCTACAGGGTGTGGTTTTTGTCAGGTTGGTCAGGGGTTAAAGGAGGAGGGGAGGAGAGGTTTCGTGTCTGGGTGTTGTGAGACCGAAAGTCTCTCGTAGTCGATACCCCTGACACAGGATGGTCGTATCTTTCTGTACGTTCAGGACTATGTGTGTGACTGTTGGGTGTTATATATTTGTTTTCTAATTACAGCAAAGAAGACTGATGACGACGCTTTGATTGATCTAAGCGATGATGTACCTGATATTGCTAAGCTTAGTAAGTTTAGTTTTTAGTTTCCCTTTTTTATTAGACTAAATGATGAAAGGAGCAGGCCGATGGTGAACGCCACGCCTGATAGGCTCGCGCCCTATCACATCATGGGGCTAAAATAACATCTGCCTACCCGTTCAAGATACAGGCGTGTACTTATGTGTGTGAATTGTTTGCAGCCGTGAAGGACGCACAAGCAGACAAGTCTCCGAGCAGCTCCAAAGATGAATTCGATATGTTCGCGCAGTCGCGGAATGTTACCTATGAAAATTCTAAAACTGGGTCAGTATTAACACTGGCGTATTGTATTCAATAGATATAATTTACGCTACGATTTAAGTTATGTGCTTCGGTAGTCTTCGTTTTGTATGATTTTGCAAGAATATCTAAAAAAAACTATCCGGTTTACCGGACCCCTGTTGTATACCTCCTTATATTGGAGGATCATAGTCTTTCGTTTCGTAGCGTACAACATTATTCCTAAAAAAACATGGATTATCTCAAATGATGCCAGATGAAAAAATATTTTTACAGTTTTTTTATTCATATAAATTGAAAGGGATTTGTATTATATAATAATAATTATATGTTGTTTGTAATGTGTTTTTAAATTATAATTGACTATCCCAAAAATTGTCACGTGAAATAATGAATACAATATTTTTGATTCGTATCAAATTATAAGCTGGTTATATAAGAGATTTTGTCATTTCCATTTCCAAGCAGTGGAAGCAGTTACGCAGATAATCTAGAAGACCAGACCACCTCGAGCCTCGCGTGTGCAGCCAGCCAGCGCGCCACACAGGGACAAGCGCTGGTAACACTCAATAATCACGATTATTAAAATATTACTGTCATGTCATCATAGTTCCCCCCCTACAGACATAGATTTAATAGATGCCGAAAGTTATATTTTGCTTGCCAATATCGGAACTAAATCCCGGGCTACGTAATCTACGATACCGGAATAAGAAAGCTGTCAACCGAACGACTGAAAAATACATTTTCCTGTTGTAAAGTGTATTGTAAAAGCTCTTTAAAAGAGTTTTTATAACTAAATTTCTCTAAAACATCACACCAGCGGGCTTAGCATATGCAACACGACATATCTCGCGTGCGAGAGAGATAACTATCTACGACAAAAATCTCTGGTAAATGTGTCAACATTCGATAAGTTTATGTCATGTTAGGGTTCGTAGACAAAATACCGCAGCGAGGTTGAGAGTTCTATTTTCTCTAGTTTATGTCTACTGTTGACATAACGAGTCGAGTATTCTATGCAACCACGTTAACTTCGATAAATATATAGATATAACCAGATAAAACTGGTTTTTCACGATGTTCACAAAATAACCTTTAATAATAATAAATTTACGAGTGGTAGAGCCACGCTGTAGACAGTTTTGTCTACAGCATGAATGGGCCGGCACGACCGGGTCGTTACCACTGTCTTACAGAAAACCGACGTAAAGTAGCAGCTTGCTGCTGCGTTTCCTTTCCAATCCCCTAAATATCCCTTTTCCTTTAAGGTCGGCAACGCGCCAATGACTTTCGGTATTGTGGGCGTACATGGGTGGTGGAGATCATTTACCATCAGGTGACCCACTCGCTGGTTTGCCGGCCTATGCAATAAAATTATATTGCGAATACTAAGCCCCAGGTACATTAAAATATGATACATTCGGTTTCACACAGATCGAAGTACTTGCGGCGTCTATGGAGATCTATGTTTGTCAATAACCCTAATAGAATGTACCGCATGTAATGTACGAAAAAAATCGTGCAACAATCCTGATAAAATAAGATCCCATTAAGGGTCAAATGCCGATGCCAAATTAACGGCGATGAGATTAAATTCTATTACAATCAGGATTCAACCTTATTTTCTATAACATCGTATATCTATGATGTCCTAGGCTTCCCTATCACACATCATGGGACGGAAATAAGTTTGGCGAAATATTCTGCTTACAGCTCTGCCTACCCCTTCGGGGATTACAGGCGTGAGAGCGTAACACAAGGTTGATATTAGTACAACGAAAAACTACGACACTAGGTGTGATTCGTATTTTTGTACCATCAGCTATATGCTATAGGACATAAGGTTGAGTTTTAACTGTCATAAAATTTAATCGTCGCCGCCAAACCCCCCGCTTGGTCTGATCCTAGTCCCGATATTGTAGCCTCTAAAATAACTTGACTAATTTCGGCCACTGCAATCAACTTCGAACAAATTTTCCAAAAATGTAATTAAACACACAATGTATTGCGGGAAGTTATTGTATTTCAAACAATTTTGCTAATTTGAACGTATATGCTACTCCATGCTTATTACTTTATTTTGATGTGATTTCGATGTGTATTTATTTGTGAACGTTGTTTTATTATGAAATGTATTTTAATTATGCGCCCCCTTTTTATTTTTCGCTTATTCCGTTGTGGTTTACTTTAACAGCCGACGGGGATTGATGAAAGGGAAATCGATGAGATTGCCGCGTGGTTAGCGCAAGAAAAGGTTTGTACTATACTTGTGTAGATTTTGTTGTCACCGGCTAAACTAAAACTAAAGTAAGTTATTAATTTTTCCCCAGTTTTAGTTTTCAGTCAATCTACAGTTTCCTAGCAAACTAAAATTTATATTTAACAGCAGTAAACTTTATTTTAGTTAGGTTTAGTTAATGACAACATAATTGTTTATATTATTTTTACACATATTTTTATGCATTCGTTTTGTTATAAGATAAGTAATAATGTAATTAAAAAATATTCTTATGATATAATTCCTACATCACAGTATTTGGCACTTACTTTTCTCTTTTGACAATTTCTGCACAAGACAATTAATAATTTTAATTGTCCACCGAATTAAGTCAAGTCTACCAAAAAAATTGGTTAATTTTATTATCTTGCCAACCCCACATAATATAATCTTCCTTACATAGTCTTTTTATATATCTCATTATTCAGTGCAACTGTTTGTTTTAATCACTAACTCATTTCTACAAATTCTAGGCGGCGTCTGAAGCCAACGGCGCCCAAGAAAGTGTGACCAGCAGCGATTTCGATAAGTTCCTCGCCGAACGAGCCGCCGCAGCCGAAAATTTGCCCAATATCAACGACAATAGAGGTCAAAACACCCCGAACCAAACGCCGCGCCACCGACAGATCAAGAAGGAAGACCAGGACTCCATGTTCGCGCTCTGATGTGCTTCATGTTAACCAAGTATAGTATTAACGGGACGAGTTGTTTGTGTTTGCGTCTGTAATTAAATACTTTATACAATAAAAGTCAGCCAACTTGTTTGTCGACCGGTTGATTCACATGAAATCAAAGTTTTTCCGATATGGATAAGTTGAACAACTAGTCCAACAACAATATAAAACTTCTAATACACACACACAAACGAATCGTTTTGTTGATTTATCTTTAAGGCGTAACGCATAGCTGTTAGACATTTGTTGTTGTTTTCTGCATCGAACTGAGTTGCCAGGATAATGTGAATGAAATTAACCATTTTATGGGAAATATAAAAACAAAACATAATTTATATTTGCTAGAATAATAGGCATAAACCGAATATAGGATATTCAGGCCACGAGAAATAGAGCGATTAAAGTGTATTTTTTAATTATGTTTGCTAATGTTCTACTTAATTTAGCTATCTATGACATTAGAAGTGATATGAAAAATGTATAATCTTATGACTTATACAAAATTAAATGCAGCCCATTCGTTTTATACTGTATTTAATGTGGGCAAAACATTTGACAGCCTCATTAAAGCTTCATTCATATGTACAGATATCGTGCGTAGCAGACACGTACCAGCAGACAAAAATATTATTTTATACATTAACTATGAACTTATTCATATTTACCGAAAATACAATTGTGTGTGTCCATGCGTGTCTGTAGACATGAATGGTACTTAATGGTTGTTTCATTCACACTATAGTAACTCTTATAAAAAGATATTTGCCGATGTGATGAGTACTTGTAGTGTGCTTTCATACATACACGTAACCGACATGCCATGGTGCCTGGCTTATTATAGATGTTTGATTGATATATTTTAAGCTGAATAATCAATTTCGATGTTTTTATAAATCTTCACGTGTACCGTAAGTATAATCTTCGTCTCGATTTTACACCTGTTCAAGAGTTGTCAGATTTAATTCGAATACGTCGGGAGACAACGGTTCTAAAAATCGTGGTATTGTTTCATTTATAGTAAATAAAAAAATAATAGTAGGGATTGAACACTTCTAGAAGCAAATGTGAACTGGTAACCCTAATAAATATCATCAGTAGATTTCGTTAAAGAATCAGTAGATCTGGTAACTCTGAACATGTTGTGCATTTAATGTATTGCTTTGTCATTGGTCATAAGGTCGTTCTAAATATTCGGTCATCTGACTTCGTACGAGTCATGGGCGTCAGCCTCCTTCCCAGGTTCTAAAAACCTATATGCCATTTCACAGCTCCGTAAAAAAAGAGACGGGAGTAATTTGGGTGTAATCAACCCAGATCTCTCAATGTAGTTTGGAATATTATACAATATTTCACGATTAAAATTGAAACCATCATTAAAGTAAAACAGCTTGTGTACATTATTCCCTTTTAAAATCACTTTATAACAGGGTTTGAAATTTTTCGTTAACTTCATATCCTGTTTTAAAGTAAGCGAATTAGGATCAGTATTTATCTCACTGAATTAGACTGTGATAGATATAAAATCAATCATTCATCTTAATGCATTTTTTATGTTATATGTTGACTTATTTCAATCATCAACTTTACTTCAATGAAATAAATTGCAGTTATTGACTACTTACTATATTAATGCAAGTTTATAACGATAGATTTTTCTTAATATATAAAGTCGTGTAGATATCATGAGAGCAAGGGAGCATTTAATGAAAGACCTGGTTTTGGAACGGATTTGGGTTTGGTTCAGTTAATACTCTATATGAAACATTAGTATTATTGAATTATGTATTATTTTCTTTGAAGTAAATCCTTTGTAATAAAATGTATTATTGTATTATATTATTTTGTGAAAAATAATGTCGGTAATTGATTGTTATTTGAACCAAATCCATGTGTTTACGATTTGTACATAATATTTTACGTACATTGAAAACAAAAATGCTACAGTCCAAAAACTTCACTTTACACTATGGGTGTTAAAAGTTTCTCCTTTTTGCCCTAAACAATGCGTTTGGCTGAAAATATCGTAACCCCGACCCTTTTGAAGTCGAAAAAATATTTTAAAAATCTATTATGCAGCTATGATTCTTCTGGTATTGTGGGTGATCACTATCGGACGACCCATATGCTTGATGTCGACCTCTACTTTAAAAAAAGAAAGTATTTATATAAAGGCGAAATACCACTAACTAACTCTCGTGACTGATTAATCACGAAATCTCAAGAGCTAGGATCATGAAATTTGTACAGATGATAATTTGTGTAATGTAGGGACCCACTGAGGGTTTTTGGAAATTTACATCTTAAGGGGGAAAACGGGGGTTGGACTTTATATGGAATGGAATACAATAAAATTGAGTACAAAATTACTTATTAAAAATAATGAGACAGCTTCACAGTTAACCGCGAGCAAAGACTATCATTTATAACGTTCAGTAAAGATTGCCTCAAACTGCCAATTTTGAATGACGCCATTTTTGTCTTCAATGTGCGATTGTTGATCGTAATGGATCGTGTTTTGTGATAGGTGTGCTTTTATAAAACACATGTGTATTGATACGTTTAACGCGGAATTAAATCATAATGTATTTACGTATAGTCGTTTAATGCAATTTTTATACATAACTTATTACAATTAATCCGTGTTGTTGTTTGCATGGATTTATTAATGTAACTTATAAAGCGGTATTAAAATTATGATATTATATAAATGTACTACATTTATTACATGACTGTGAAATGATGTAATAAATATTACAAGGTAAAAATAAGATGAAATTTTTTTAATTCACTAATTCTATTCTTAAAACACACATGATGGAAATACAGTCTTATTTAAAAAAAATATAAATTTAAATCATAATTGGAATAATGGACACAATGTTTTGTCCATAATATGTAATTTAATGACTTATTTAACGAAGCTTTTTCTGTAATGTTCTGATTTCCTATTATTTTTGATCGCATCTTTCTACATATTTTATACTTGTTAGGACAAAGTCCTCTTACTAAAATGTCGATTACAAAGCCTTGATTTTTGAGGATTCTAACATTGATATATTAACTTACACTACTTTCCCATACATGACAGCATTATGAGGTGATTTGCTGGCAGCCTGGCGAATACTTACGAGTTTTATGTGTGCATAAATGTATGATATATATATTTCTCATGCCCCTTAAATTACGGATTAAGAAGAGGCAAACTTCCCAAGGGCTTATTAAAAACAATTTTTATCACCAACAAAGATATAACGTTACCACGAGAAATTTGAGACGATCAGCTGGCTTAGCATATGCAACACGAGATAATTTTTATCAACTCATTTTGTCGGTTAAAAAACCAACCTTTTTAACTGGTTATCTGTATATGTCTATGGAGTAGGGTTATATCGATGCTAACATGGTTGCATAAAATACTCAACTCGTATGTAAAAAGTAGAGAAAATGGTACATTCAACCACTATGTGTTTGTATTTTGTCTACGAACTCTAACTACGGAATTTTATCTAATGTTGATACTTTTAAACGAGATATTCGTCGTCGATGGTTATCTCCTAGCACGTGAGATATGTCGTGATGCATATGCTAAGCCCCTAGGAAGATTGGAAAAACATTAACCCAAAAAAAAATTGCTGACAGAAATATTGATACATAAACTTGCTAAAATTAAATTGCGCTTATAATAACTGTGCACTCTATAGGTTGCCTATTGTGTATTACTATACACTTACTTTAACTTCGTCCGTATTTACATACAAGTCAAGTGAGCTCTTTGCTATGTGCAGATTCGCCACTATGCGTAGCGCGGACTTTGAAACTTCATAGTGATGTTTATGAATACGATTGGTTATTAGTTTATTACCCACTCCCTTTAGAAGATATTAAAATAAGTACGAAGTTACCGTACCTTTACCCACTGTTGTACCAAAGTATTCGATTGGTTGTACTAACACACGTGTTTGCGGACACTAAGCCATTCCAATTTTGTCACAATGAGATGTTCTTTTGGTGTTTATGTGATAATTCAAAAAGAACAAGCTTAATGTTAATTATTTAAAAAGAGTTATTTTACGTTGTAATCGTTATATTTAAGGTAATAAAATAAAGTATGATAACTAAATGGGTTTTTTATTTGTGCCTTAAACTATGAAAGGAAAATAAACAAGCTCACGCCTCTATCCCTAAGAATGGCGCCGTGGGCGAATAGCCAGCTGTGAAGCGAAACACCGCGGGTTATATTCCCGTACCGAGACAAATGTTTGCGTGAACCACAAATATTTGTTTCTGGATTGATTTTTCCCCCAGTGGAGTTGACGTCAGGCAGGCGGTCTGTCGTAAAAAATACAAGCCAAATCTTTCTGTAATACGTGTTACAGCATTAGCATGTTGTGCCGACCCCACTGCGAGTGGGATAAGGGCAGGCGGAAGAGTAGTGAATAATAAATACGCTGCCACTAGATCTATGAGGCGCATTGAAAGAAAGTAAAAGCAAATATAGTTTTTTATTTATTTATTTATCAATTTCTGTATCCACAACAGATACACAAAACGATTTGGCCAAGATATATTTACATTGACAAGTGAATTATATACCAGTTTGTAACATTACACACTGATATACGAAAATATTCCATTATTACAAGAGATTAAGTTGCAACCAACATTTAAACTCAATAAAAAATACAAAACTATCATAAGATTATCTTAAAAAATCTATTATCTTGTGATGAATGTACAAGTCACATTAAAAATATTAAAAAAAATACGCCAACGTGTTAAATTAACACTTGTTCGATGTAACTAATTGTACTGGGAATATGACAACTATGACCATTATGATACAGAAATTATAAATACACCGACAAACTAACCTTATGCTGCTGTCTGTCCGTAATAAATTATGCGTTCAGCGAATAAATTATTTATTTCTGGCCCGAATTCAAAACACTCCTTAGAAATATCTACAGGAGTATTACATTAAGAATATCAACGTACGCCGTGAACAAAAAGTACAAAAGACAACCTCAACACATTTTAGAGAACAATTCAACAGTCTAGCGAACGAAATGCATGTTATTTTAAGTATAAAAGTAAATAATTATAATCTATACAGTAGTTACTATACTATGGAAGTGTCGCGAGACCACTGTTTATAACTCATCTCTGGCGGGCTGTTCGTCTTCCTCCTCGTATTCGCTCTGAAAACATAAAGTCATTTAGTTTTATTTTTGTTAGTTTAAGTTTTATGAGTGATAGAGCCACGCTGTAGACAATTTTGTCTACAACATGGTTGTCCGGCTCGTCCGGGTCGTTACCACTGTCTCACAGAAAACCGAGGTAAAGTAACAGATTGCTGCTGCGTTTCGTACGGTGAGTGAGATATCCGGAGGCCCAAATCTCCTCCCCTTCCCAATCCCTTAATTATCCCTTTCCTTTAAGGTCGGCAACGCGCCCATGACTCTTTTGGTATTGTGGGCGTACATGGGCGGTGGAGATCACTTACTATCAGGTGACCCACTTGCTCGTTTGCCGGCCTATGCAATAAAAAAAAACGAATGAGCAGGTCGCTCGCCTGATACGCGCCTGCCCATAAGCAGATACAGCACCACACATTTTAAAGAAAACACTGCATGGCACTAGACTGCGTAGTGCGTTCGTCACCTCGAGCCATAAGTTGTTAGTGTCATTATTGTAATTCACAAACATTGACTAATCTTTCCTTTTTATGCTTTTACCTAACTGGATGGCAATCATTGTACACATGAACAAAAATAAACATAGCGCCTTGTTTCGGGCTCAACTGGTATATAATATCTAGTTACTTCAAACTGGCATAATCCTGCTGACCGTCAAGATATGCACCGGTCCAATTATATACTTATTGGTGCAGTGTAATGCTATGATAAATAAATCCATTATACTGACCACGCTGGGTACAGGCTCTGCGCCTTCTCCGTCGGTCTCCACGAACTTGGTGAGTCCGGCCAACGTGCGCTCTCCGTTGTAGTCACGCACCTGCAGTACAACAAACAAATTACTACATACTACACAACTAGAGACAACACAACAACACTGAATCATTAAGGCTCTGCAAAAAGAAAGTGCTGCCGGAGGGCCAAACCCCCCTCCCCTTTCCAATCCCTTAATTAACCCTTTCCTTTAAGGTCGGCAACGCGCCCATAAATCTTTTGGTATTGCGAGCGTACATGGGCGGTGGTGATCACTTACCATCAGGTGACCCACTTGCTAGTTTGTCGGCCTATGCAATAAAAAAGAGACTGTCCCAATTTCATTAGCTTGAGTAACGAAACGAGCAAGTCGCTCGCCTTATGGAAAGCCTGCCCATAAACAGAAGCATCATACAGAACTTTGAATTACAAAGCACTAGATGACATTGAACTGCGCTCGTCACCCCGAGACATAAGTCTCATAATGCCCAGTAATAATAAGAATAAAGCCTGCAAAACATCTATTCATTACAGGTACAGACTTTTGAAGGCTGTGTGGTAAAACCTTTTTAAAAAAAGGCTTTTTTAATCAACCTAAAAACAGGAAAGGGTTCTGAATTTGACATGTATTTTGTTATATTATGTTACGTGATATTTCTGCCAAATGTGAACCGAATTTGTTGATTATTTTTGTGGTCGATAAAGTTTACTCCAAAGGTGGGTCAAGCTTTGTACACAGGCCTTTTATAAGACTATCAAGTTATATTAAAAAAAAAGAATTGCATTACAATAAAAATACACCAATCGATAGCGTATCGTAGCATATTCTGTTGCGAATACATTAATAAAAAAATATATCATCATCAATCATACCTGGTTGTCCTTAGTGTACAGTTTGATGGTGGGGAATGAAGTGATCTTGGTGTGTTCGAGCTCGTTGGCGGTGGCGTCGATCTTGGCAATGACGACGTCATCATCCTTCTCGAAGTGCTCGCCCAGCTTGTCGTAGATCGGCACCAGCTGTTTGCAGTGACCGCACCTGAGAAAAAAACATCATATGTCAAAAATGCCCGAATACGATTTTAAACGCAATAGAATAAGGTTGATAATCGCATAGCATCTCAAACTTTAAGAT
This sequence comes from Mimas tiliae, assembly GCA_905332985.1. Lineage (NCBI taxonomy): Eukaryota > Metazoa > Arthropoda > Insecta > Lepidoptera > Sphingidae > Mimas > Mimas tiliae. The sequence continues at coordinate 5,715,244 of HG995249.1, forward strand.
AGAAGCAGACATTAAAATAACTAAATTTAATATTTGCTCGGTTAACATGGTAAGATTTTATATAAATGTATATATCGAATTCTTAAAAAAATCTGGCTGTGATCACTCAAAATATCCTACAGATTTTCATTTTTGTTTTTTTTACGTAATAATAAACTACATTTCATATTTTACACAACATTTTTAATTAAATACACACTCGAAGTTCAAAAATAATGTGATATTGGGATGCTCAGTATCAGCTGAGAGTCTGGAATTGTACCTGGCATGGCGATAGGCTCGCATATCACATCACGGGACGGCAATAAGCTCGGCGAAATGTGGTTGTACTCATAACACCTTTGCCTACCCTTTCGGGGATTATAAGCGTGAGTGCGTATATAAATGTTTCCAAGTACATTACGATATTTCCATAACGTTCCATAATTTGATACGATATTTCCATAACGTTCAATAAATTATAAAATCTCATTCAAATCTTATCTGGCATAGCAACGTGTTTTGACACCGAACGCTTTTAGACACCACATTAACATAAAAGGCAGTTTCCAAACCGTTGAACAAGTGTCGCAGTCGTTTAACACAAATATATTAATTGCTCAGTGAATTTGACTTAATGATAACACACTTGTATAAATATATATTTTTAATAATATGACGCAATTTTTATATTTGTTTTTTTGGTCTGGTTTTGGTGCACTTGAAACCAAAATGAGCTTGTGGTGTCATCATAAACAATGATGTTGTGAAATACAATTCATCTGTGTAAGAAAGAACCGTTGCGTTTACATTAAACATTAAAGCGTATTGTTGTAAATAGTTATGAATACATTCAGGTTGTAACGTACGTCAATGAGTTAAGGATTTGAGCTCTGTCATTCATACAGAGCTAACTGACGCGACGTTACGGTATCACAGCTGTGATAACGCAGCGGTAGGAATTTTAATGGTTTTTGTTTGTTACTTTAACTTATTGAGAATGTTAATTCAATGCCAAGGATTATGTGGCCAGCATACATTTCATATGAAGACGAATTTAATTTAAACATTTTAATTCATCGGAGTCGATAAGTCGATTCGCTTGTCCCGTAAAAAAATGTGTAGTATAGCTTATATTACAAATTTCTTTTTACAGCGATTGAGATATAATTCGATTATAATTTTCTTGGAACCGTGTTTGTGAAATCACAATTTTAGCACCGTTGCCATACCATTCTATTTTTATTATAAGCACGAAACCACCTATCTATAAATACAATTTACAAATATGATCGACTGATCATCATATATCTAAACATATTTTCCCTGCCGTTATTTATTTTAGAGTTAACAATGTGAGAGCTCACCATGGCGCGTAGAACTCGACAAGTACACTCTTGGTGGTGTCAAAGACAACATCATCAAAGTTGGTGGCGACGAGCACCTTGACAGGCTTAGCGGACCAGTCGGACGGCAGCTCCTCGCTCAATAGGTGCTGCTTCAGGGTGCCCGCGAAGAAGGATTGCATGAATTCCTAAGGGGAAAGAAAATATATTAAACTCATGTAAGATGTAAGACGAATACAAAGATTTAAAACTGGGCAAGGACGCGACACCGCACTCCTTCAAATTATCTTTATACATAACTTTAAAAACCCCAGACGTCCATTTGAAAAACATGTATAATTTTTAAATGAATGAACAGATTTTTTCAAACTGGTTCTTCAAACAAAACCATTTCGATTAAACAAGCTTTGAAATACTAATTAACAAAACGCATTCAAATTAGTTTAGTCGCTACAGTGCCACAGATATTATCAGTTTCTTTTGTGGTTACCATCCTACAAAAAAAAAACCGATATGTAGTATGGTAACTGGTAAGTGATCACCGCTCATGTACGCTCTCAATACCAGAAGAATCATGGGCGCGTTACAGACATTAAGGAAATGGTATAATTAAGGGACTGAGAAGAGGAGGGGGATCTGGGCGTCCGGATATCTCACTCACCATACGAAACGCAACAGCAAGCTGCCACTACGTCCGTTTATCGGTGAGACAATGGTAACAACCGGGTCGAGTCAGCTATTTATGCTGTAATGCCTACAGCAGCTATCACTTAAAACTTACTATTACTACTACTTACTAGCCCTGTATTATACACGTCCCACCGCTGGCCTAATGCGGATTGGTAGACTTCACATATCTTCGAAATTCTATTAGAGAACTTCTCAGGTATGCAGGTTTCCTTCACCATTAAAGCTAGCGATGATTAACAATTAATATACACGTAATTTAGAAAAGTCAGAGGTGTATGCTCTTGAGGTTGGTTTCGAACCTGCGACTTTCATCTCGACAGTCCGTACCACTCCCCGCTGAGCTATCGCTGCTTACTTAAAACTTACTTTACATAAAATAAGCGAAAATATTATCGCTATAACTCAAAACCCTGTAAGTTATTGTTTCGATTCCACGCACATTGATCAACCATAAATCAACCATATTCCGCATATAATCCGTAACCGTCCGATAGTAAGTCCCACTAACATTATTAACGATCATTGTTTTCATTGTGCTCGATTTCTTGCCTTGTTTAAATTCAATTAACGATGTAATGTGATGTTTTAATATTTCAACCGTACTAAATCAGCCGGTAAACGTTGTAACAACTTTTCATTATTTGAATATCTATATCCCTCCTTAAGTTTATTTAATTTTATTTCTATATTACCTACCAAGTGCCTAAAGCCTAACCAATGTGTTTAAAACTTTTTAACACCGTGGCTCAAAATTGGATCTTGAAATCCTTCGCGAACAAAACTTTACCGTAATAATTAGTCGATACTTTTGTTTTCATCTTAATGGCAACACATATCGAGAAGTTCCAAAAATAAAGTTTGTTACTTAGTTATGCGGTAGTTTATTTTCTCCTCATAGGGGTTGACGTCGGGCAGGCGGCCGGTCGTAAAATCTACCAAGTCCGTAACATGTGGTAAAAAGCATGTTGCGCCGACCTCGCTGCGAGTGGGATAAAGGCAGGTGAAGAAGAAGACATAGTTATGAGTTAGAGGCCTGATTATTTGCAAAAACACCGGTCTAAACCGACTGGAAAAAATAGAACGCTTCTACGCTGGCACTGACGAGTGTGAAAACACTTTATTCCACTGATGGCACGTGTTGAAGCTGACGTGTGCGGATACTGCTTAACGTATAAACGGAAAGAAATATCTTTAAACTTATTATAACTTGTGATCACGCGAGACCTTGTCAAACATAATATCACTAATTATTATTGTAATTACCTCAATAGCGTTAGCGGAGAGCTCGTTAGTGGTGGGCTTGTACTTGGCCATGTCTTGCTCAAGGGCGATCAGACGGGCGGCGGGCACTTCCTCCTTCTTCATGCCGAAGAACTCCAGGATCCTGTGTGAAAATTAAACGTTATGACTATGAGTTTATTACATCAATAATAATAAACATATATAGAAATATATGACTGCCTCGGTGGCGCAGTTGTAATGCGTACGCTTTACGATTAAGCTAACGCTGAGAGGTCTCTGGTTCGATCCCCGGGTCGGGTAAAGTGGTATTGGGTTTTTCTATTTCGAAATGCTCAGTATCAGCCCGGAGTCAGGAATTTGTACCCGGTATGGCGATAGGCTCGCCCCCTATCACATCGTGGGACGGAGATACGCTCGGCGAAATGTGGGTGTACTGGTTACACCTCTGCCTACCCCTTCGGGGATTACAGGCGTGAGTGCGTATGTAAATATATAATTACAGTAATTGTGTTAGTAATATAAACTTTATACTACGAGTATGTTAGTAGCAAATGATGTGTGGGTTGCACCAATCATGGGTTGAATTTAAAGTGATGAATTATTATAAACAATGCTTTACGTTATTTAATTGTTGTATAATTTGTTTTCAAAACTATCAATATGTCAAAATCAGTAGATATTGTCGACCAATATTTGTTACAATAAATATAACCGAAGGGTCTTACAACTCACATTAAATTAATTTTATTGTCATATTGGTCTAGTGGCAGCGTACATGATATGCTATGGAACCGATGAGGTCCTGGAAAAAAATCCCAAGTCGGGCAATCACAATTTCATCAGCCGACTATTCATCCACTGCACTGCATGGACCGATGCTGTCAATCACAGGAGTTGTGTCATGTGTGTTTCATGTTTGTAGATGGTAAGTCCAACTATGCGAGAGGCCGTCTGAGTTGGTACCACCGCTTTGTTTATTTCTACCCCCAAGCAGCTGTGTGTAAGCACTGTTGTGTTTCGGTTTAAAGGACATTGAAGCCATTGGAATTACTAGGGATTATGAGACTTAACATCTTATGTCTCGGGGTGACGAGCGCAGTTCAGTGCCATGCAGTGCTCTGTAATCTAGAGTTCTGAGTGACGTTGTTTGTGTTTATGGGCAGGCGTGAAGCTTGACATCAGGCGAGCGACCTACTCGTCTCGTCATTCATGTAAATAAAAATTGACTCAATAAATATAGAATTAAATTTGTACGTGTAACTTCACACGTAGAAATACTTCATCCATAAAAACCGCAAATCGTCACAAATTGTGACTAACAACAATATAATTGATTCATAATAAATAAATGATGAAACATTGTAAAAGGGACCGTACAGCGCTACAAACATTCATTTAAAATTATAAATACGAAATGTATTCTCATCTCATTTAACATCACAGACCTATATCTAAATAGATGCCGCAAGTACTACAACACTATGTTGTCACGTTACATTAGCAATTTAGTGGTGAGAAACACCCTTGAAACACTTTTGAATGAGTTTTTACAATACTTTGCGCCACGAAAAAGTATTTTTCGTTGTTCGGTTGATGTCACACTGCGGTAACGTCAAAAGCAGGCTAAATTAGAGTACGAGTGTGCGAGATCTTCTTCGTCTTGGGACGCAAAGTATAATACGCACAAAATAACATGACTTGTCTGCATTTAGTCACGAGCGGCGCCTTGTTATTATTTTCAGAGCCTAAGGGTGACCGGGTGTCGTAGAAAGCTGGTGAAGTGACTAACGGCACATGGTGCATTTACGGCATCTAACAGATCTATGTCTGTGGTAACAATATAACACCTGCATCTCACTCGGACTACTTTCACGCGGGATTTAGGTCAATCAATAAACCATCCGTATGCCACTGAATGATTCATTTATAACTGGAAACCAAAATATGTAACGAAAAACGATACACTTCAGGTAATCGCATTATCGTAACGGGAAACCGATAAAGAAATATTGGTCAGATTTTACTGATAAACCTCTATAATAAATTTTAGGTAATTTAATTCATTGATTGTGTGGATTTTGTTGATTAGGGTAGTTCCTATATTGAATTTTATACATTATTTTATAAGCAACAGAAAATGATACATACGCACTCACGGCTGTAATCCCTGAAGGGGTAGGCAGAGGTGTAACCAGTACACCCACATTTCGCCGAGCGTATTTCCGTCCCTTATGTGATCGCCTATCGCCATACCGGCGTACGCGTTACGATTGAGGCCAACGCCGAGGTCTCGGGTTCGATCCCCGGGTCGGATAAAGTGGTATTGGGTTTTTCTATTATGAAATGCTCAGTATCAGCCCGGAGTCTGGAATTTGTGCCCGGTATGGCGATAGGCTCGCCCCCTATCACATAAGGGACGGAGATACGCTCGGCGAAATGTGTGTGTACTGTTTACACCTCTGCCTACCCCTTCGGGGATTACAGGCGTGAATGCGTATGTATGTATTCTGAGACTAATATCCTATGTGTCGAGTTGACGAGTGGCATGCAGTATTTTGTATTTCAAAGTTCAGAGAGTTGTACTGTGTTTGGGCAGGTGTTGCATTTATCATCAGGAAAGAGACCGGCTCGTCTCTTCATTAATAAAATAATGTTACGTACCTCTGGTGTTCATCCTCATCGGCGTCGATGGCAACGGACATGATCTTGTCACGGTAGTTCTTGGCGACGGGTTTCAGCTCGTCAAGGTATTTCTCGAAATCGCCATTTTTCTGCGAACAAGAGAAACCTTATTAGATAGATCTAAATGGAAGTAATTTGACTAAGAGGTTTTATTTTATATATATAGGGGTTTATAAATGGGTGTTGTAAACCCCTCTTTTTTCGACTGTTAAAAATTAAAGTGTTGCGTATGGCTATCAAATCAAAATTTATATTTTGTTAGTATTTTTTATAGCATAAGCCGGCAAACGAGCAAGTGGGTCACCTGATGGTAAGCGATCTTTACCGCCCATGTACGCTCGTAATACTAAAAGAATCATGGGTGCGTTGCCAACATTAAAGGAAATGAATTTGGGAAGGGGAGGGGGATTTGGGCCTCCGGATATCTCACTCAACATACGAAACGCAGTAGCAAGCTGCTACTTTACGCCGGTTTTCTGTGAGACAGTGGTATCGAGCCGGACGAGCCGCTCTACTCACGCTGTAGACAAAACTGTCTACAGCGTGGCTGTTAGTATGCTCTATAACTGACACAACAGGCTCTTTTACATGTCAATATTAAAATTACTTTTTAAATGCTCTAGCAGTAGCGATATAACCATAGGGTACTACACTGAAGTTTTCTTTCATTATCTTTATCAATAAATTACCTTTTTTTACTAGCCCTGTATTATACATGCCCCACTACTGGCCACGGGCCTCCTCTACTGAATGAGAGGGGTTAGGCCTTAGTCCACCACCCTGGCCTAATGCGGGTTGGCAGACTTCACATACCTTCGAAATTCTTATGAAAACTTCTCAAGTATGCAGGTTTCCTCATGATGTTTCCTTCACCGTTAACGCAAGTGATAATTAACAATTAATACACACATAACTTAAAAAAGTCAGAGGTGTGTGCTCTTGGTTTTGAACCTGCGACTTTCGTCTCGACAGTCTGTACCAATCCCCACTGAGCTATCGCTGCTACCTTACCAAAAATTTATTATCAAAAGAATTTTATAAATCAAGTCAATAACTTTTAAGTTGATAAGCTAATTAAATACGATGGGAGGGGGTAATTGTCTAATAACAGATAAAAGATGTACGACGTATCTTGTGACGTCACAAGATATTTTTAATCGACTTCATTAGCCTTTACGATGGATGCGTGCGAGATTGAAATTTTCCCACTACGCGCACACCTTTGCTCGTAACAATATTTAAAATATGAATTGCATCTTCATTTTTAGACCAATTATAATTCTGTTTTCAAAAACAGTTTACTTTTTTGGTTCTTTTTCGTTTCATAATAAAATAATTTATAAAATCTATTAACTTACGATTACGCGAAACTAAATAATCTTAAAAACAATCATAAGATAAATAAATAGATAACGCTAATAATTGTGATTTTATTAGGACACAATCATAGATAACAAATATAGTAGACACCTATGATATATACGTCGATCTGTATAAAAACTAAGCGTGTCCATCTTTAGTACGGAGACTCCGTTGTCATCGTGGTGCGCATTGATTTTATACTGCGCATTGACGCGTTGTGCTTTATCGCAGCATGCGAATGGAGGAAATATATGAAACCTATAAATTATCGGTGGTCACAATCGATGAATATGCAAAATATGTATATGAGGACATTTTTTCTTTTTTCATTACAATCCATATGTCGTTACAACATACAATTACAACAATAATTAACGTGAAACACGTGTTGCACTATAAAAGACAAACATCATTTAAAAATATACAGGAGTGCTGACAGTACCGACATCATTATTTAGTAACTTCGATATTTTCATGAAATAATACTAGAAAAGAACTTCCATTCTGTGATTTTCTTATCGTCACCATTGGCGAGCTAATCATGGCGACGCGACCCAACGGCAAATAACACATATTCGTTAATAAGCGCAGGTTACTGAACTGTATAGGTCGATTACCTTCACTTCCAAGTTCCATGTATGTGTTTATTCCACAGATTACGGACAAAATAATAGACGTGATAGACACACACACTAGGTTTGTATAAACACCAAACGTGCCATTTTTTATTGCGTACACTGGAAGTTGTCATCGAGATGCGCATAGATCGTTACTAGCTTTTGCTCGCGTCTCGGCCCGCGTGAACGGCCTATTCCTGGATAAAAAGTAGCCTATGTCCTAATCCAGGTCATGGTCCACATGGGTGCCAAATTTCATCCATAACCGTTCAGCCGTCAAGCCGTGATTAACTGTCAAACATCCAAACATTTACATTTATAATAGTACATAGAATAGTTGGGATTATTTATAGTGGGCGATGCGCTGAATGATGCACTTAATTTCACCACGTGAAAGGAGTACACATGCGAAGTCTGTATTATCCATGGTCTGTGGCAAATCATAATAATTCATAATAATCATATATTTAACGTATTCTGAATTCACATGGCTGCAAGTTGCAATTAATTAAAATTACCATAATTAGTTTTGTATAATACAACAAATTATAAGTTCACGCCTATATCGACCGAAAGGCTAGCCTATTGTGTCTTGTATGTGTACTGTATAACGATAGCACGCAACTAGCACTTTGATATTTGCTCTGAAGGATATAATTTAGAACATTCTACTTTCAATAATAATGGCACACGTCTCGAGAATGACTAAAGGTTGACTAAAAATAAATACCTACTTAGTGAGTTATATTTTTATCACAAAGAATACTTGCTCACAATTCAAAAAGGGCTTTATACATAGCAAAACGCTGCAGCTGCAACTACTTTTAAGAAATGTTAAATACTGGAAACTCAATACCTAGCTATAATATTATGTACAACATTAAAAGTGGTGGAGATAAGCTTATAAGTCAACATCACACTGCACACACGTGTCGTCTCAAATTATAATGTTCTAATCGTTATTTAATATTGATGTTTGTCCAGTAATATCTACTGATGACATTTCAAAGACAAATATTTGATAGAACTCCAAGTCAAGCTCAAGTTTCAACTTATTGACTGCTGTTTTCAAGAACGAAATTTGTATTAATTTTTACTTGGATGTTTTGGTAGAAAATAAATTAATGCCTGTATTGTGCATCTGTTTTCAAAAAATAACTGTTGGCCATGGAGTTTTCAAGTAATTTATCTAAACACGTCAAGTAAACATTATTTTTTTATACTATAAAAAAATCATGTGAGCACCCACAATACTAAAATAATCATGGATGTGTTGCCGGCTTTAAAAGGAAGAATTTTCCTATAAATGTTATGATCATACATTAACATTTCACGAAAAACATATTACGCCAATTTTTATCTCACATAGCAACAAGAGCCAGTATAGATATTACAATCGTATATAAACTTTAAAGATATCAATAAATGAACGTGGCCGGTAAAAGCTAAAGGTCATTTTACCACGTGGTGGTGGTGGGTTACTGCTTAGTGGTTCGTGAAAGTGCAGTCTCGTCGACATCAACCCGTCATTCCACTTTCAAGTTCGAGATGCAGCAAAAAAAAACGACATACATATCTAGCCGGTAGATACCGTTATTGAAAAGGTTGTGAACGCCTACGCGGATGTCGGTGGTTTGGCCACGTCTCTATTTAGCGTATTCATGTGATGTCATTGTATGGTCGAAAGATGTCATGCATAATAATTTAGATACGTGTCGGAAGTCTATCGATAATCTTCTATATTTAAACACTAGTCTTATAAAAAGTAATTAAAATATCTGTCAAAGATTTGTACTTAGCACAAGGCAATTATTTGTTATTTTTCGTCTATAAATCTCCTTTAAAAATATGTACTAGATATCGATAAATTACACCAAATCCATCTCTAACTTGAATAATAAATTTGGTGCAGTTTATAAGCGACAATAATCTAGAGGCGAGACTATTCACTCACAATAGCTAAAACCTATAAATCAACATAATACACTAACCCCGAAACGCTAATCATTCTATCACTATGAAGGGGTTTTCCATAAAGGATGAAGATTGAGTCGGCAATTTTGTTAACTAATAAATACATACATACATACGCACTCAGGCCTGTAATCCCCGAAGGGGTAGGCAGAGGTGTACACCCACATTTCGCCGAGCTGATCTCCGTCCCAATATGTGATAGGGGGCGAGCCTATCGCCATACCGGGCACAAATTCCAGACTCCGAGCTGATACTGAGCATTTCGTAATAGAAAAACCCAATACCACTTTACCCGACCCGGGGATTGAACCCGAGACCTCAGTGTTGGACTTAATCGTAACGCGTACGCATTACAACTGCGCCACCGAGGCAGTCAACCAATAAATAGTTTGACTATAATCAAAACGTTTATTTTGTGCGTCGATTAAATATATAATCTAATTTGATACAAGCGATCCTGATGACTTGATTGCGATGCCTAATCCCAATAATATCGTCACTAGTCGATGAAACTGTTACCATAGCGTTTATAACCATGTCCGCATGATTGAACTGAGATTTAAACTCGCCTGTGGGTCAAGAATCACAGAATTGGGTAACTTCCAACTTGGTGTTAAATATATTGTCCAGTTTGTAGTTAGCCCGTCGCGGTTCGGCGGCGCAATTGTTTTCAAAGATTGAGGGTGAGTGAAATGACTAACTTCAGCCCGACCAAGCTATTTAGCGCGTAATTCTGTGTACATGATTGGTCTGTTTTTATTTAGCACCAAAAACTAAACACGTCACTATGTGTTCGCGCTCACTATGAGATCTCATAGTAACGTTTATGAATACGAGGGTCAGTCTACTAAACTATACCTAATTTGGGTTACTAAATTTATAGACAGACATTTCCTAGAGCTACATACTCCATTCTGTATTGTAAAACTACATCTACAGAGGTTGATTATACAAGAAATTTTTCTTGAGACAATGTTTATCCCTACCATTGGTATAAGAACCAGAGAATATTATTTATACTATGTACTATATGTAATTTTCTATTGCTATTAAAGGGATCATTCTTGTCAACACCGCAGTGTCCGACCTTTATTTTTGTCGTTAGACCGCGGGGGCGGTAGTTGTTGCGCTGCGGGACTCCTTACATGTTACAAAGATGTTGGATATGGGCATACATCAAGCTTGTGGGCGAATAATACGCATCGCTGATTCTTTATTGCAAGGTATTGTTAACATTCAATTATATTCACTATGCAGCTTACATAAAAATAAACCATCTAAAGACAGATCATTCTTTACTTTACAACATACATACATACGCACTCACAACAATACTCCCCGAAGTGGGAGGCGGAGGTGTGACTAGTACACCCACATTTTGCCGAGCTTATTTCCGTCCCATGATGTGACAGGAGTGAGCCTATCGCTTTACCGGGCACAATTCCAGACTCCGGGCTGATACTGAGGATTTCGAAATAGAAAATCCCAATATCACTTTTACCCGAGCCGGGGATCGAACCCGAGACCTCAGCACAGCGTAACGCATTACAACTGCGCCACTTTGCAACATAGTAATTTTATTTGTAACTCATCCCTTTCTGTGTGGGTAAGATAGATTGGTTTTCTCAAAGACTTCACTGCTTTGTTTTCTTTTTCATTTTTTTTGTTATGGAATAGGCCGGCAAGCGAGGAAGTGGGTCACCTTAAGGTAAGTAAGCTCCACCGCCCATGTACGCCCACAATACCAAAAGAATCATGGGTGCGTTGCCGACCTTAAAGGAAAGGGATAATTAAGGAATTGGGAAGGGGAGGGGGTTTGCTTTGTCCTGGAAGGAGCGAATTAGTCGCCTGAGGCGGTTTGGTCACATTTTGAGAAAACCGCAAGAGTATGTTGGTTGCAGATGCCTGACCCAGATCGTACCAGCAGGGGTACGATTCCGCGGACGGTCTAAAATTCGTTGGCTTGACGTACTAGAGGGAGATATGAGAGCCAATGGTTTAAATATTAGAGGTTGCTCCAGATCGGGCGAAATGGAAGCGTTTAAGCTTACGAAGGTGGACCCTACCACTAAACCGGTATAACGCTAGGCAGAAATATAGTAACTATATAGCTACTTTCGTAACTATAAAGAATCGCTTTATGGTTTAAAAACGTGTTCCATGTTATTCTAACGACATTCATAAAGATGTGTCTATTGACTGTAAGTAAAAGTCAGTCATAGTGACGCGTGCAATTAAAACAATACGTATTGAAAACAGAACATCTGTGTAACGAAAACATTACCATATCAAATAAATAACAACTAACATAGTTTTTAAAGTACAAGTTGCATAAAAAAAACCAATGTAACCACATTTGTCACTTCAAGTATTAGTTACTAAATCGATTGTACCGAAATTTCATATAGACTAGAGATAAAACATGGTTTATATCTAAATAAATTAATAACTGTTGCATGGAACAATTTTCAAGAATAAAAACTTATCTACTGTTCTGTAATTGTAAACATACAATTGCACAATTGCAATCATGCAGGCAGAAACTGCGAGCCACAGCTAGGTATCTTTAAGGAAACAGTTACAATTAAGGAAATGTTTTGGGTCGTGTAAGATGTCGCAAACCTTACCTTGGACAGGAACAGCAGAAGGTGGTATTTGATCTGTCCACCGAAGATCTTGGAAGCGGTCTCGTGCGAGAACTCGACGATGGTGGGCATGCTCTGCACGAACACCCAAGACTTGAACAGATCCTCGTCGAATTTCTCAGCATCATACTTGACGCGTTTCTCTTCAAACTGTTAACAAAAATTATTGGTGAAATAAAACAAATCTATTTTTTGGCCTTCTAAAAATGTGCTATAAACTAAACATTAGTTGTTTTAGTTAAAACCACGAAAATTATGGAAGTATGTTTGTAGGACACCTGCTTTTACGATTCAAAACAAATAAAAAGTTTTAAAAGAAGAAAAAAATATATTTTAAACAATAAATAAAAATTAATTAATATTAATAAACAAAAAATAAATTTTTTCAATTTTTTAAAAGGACGAAGCCTTTTCGGACCAGAAATAATAGCTGAAAAATTAAGCATTCAAAAAAATTAATAAAAACTTTCATATTTGGGTCTCGATACTTGAGGAACTAAATTATTTCTTACTTCATCGGCTTTTTTCAGGATTTCAGGTGGTGTGGATTCGTCGCTCGAACTTTCTGGAGTTTCCGGTATTATTTCCGACTCTATATTCATTTTTAAACTAATTTTAATTTAATTACAATTTTATTTATTAAATTAAACTGTCAGACGCGTCAACCTCAATTCAGTTTTAATATGTCGATTGTGTTTTTTTTTGTTATTATTTTTTTAATTTTAGCAATTTTATCTAAATTTGCGTGTGCCAAGAATAATTTACGTGCGACAAGTAAACTTGTCGCACTCAAATAACAGTTTTATTTATGAAAAAACTCACGCGTAATTTTAAAATGGGCAAACGGTTCTTTTTCAAACGTAACAGCGAGCGTCAAGATGCTACTTTTCCCGCATGAGTAATACAAAATAATTAAAACATACACTTTTGTGAAGTCAAATATTATTTTCACTTAATAAAAATTAAAGATGTTCCACTGACTTGATGACCTTTAGTGTTCAAGGTGAATAAATGACGAGCCACTTTTCCACAAATATACATAAAATGAAAGTATAAAATACTACTTTGCAGTTGTAATAAAAATACTCACAATAGCTAGTGGCTACAGTAGGCAATGTTGACTAAGAATAATAATTTTTAATGAGCAACAAAAATGAAATGACTGATAAAAGCATAATTATTTATGTCATGTTATCTTTATTCACTACAATGAAATATTACGAGTAACATGAATATATGGCAGTAACTTTATTCTACTGATACTATGCCACTGAAGTGGCTACAAACTTTAATCAGTATTAGTGAAAAGAAATTAACTTAACATGTTGATAGTTCTTTTTGCTAACATAATATATGATTTTATAATTTTTGTTGGTGTTATTTGACATACACCATGCACATTATATTACAATATGAAATTTAATAAATGAAATATATTAATAATTAATATAGTAGAGTCTGATATAGGTCCATTTTTAAATATACCTATATAATAATTATTTTTAAATATAACAAAAAACTTAAAATAAAGCCATACTGTATAATATAATATATATTGATCTCTTCTTCCACCTGCCCTTATCCCACTTGTATGGATTGTAGGAGAGATGAGGGAGAGTACTTTAAAACATTATTTAAGTTTTTAAAATAAATAATGTTCGGCTTTAAAAGTGCATGAGATGGTTTGTTACCTATATAAATAACTTTTACATCAGTGAGATTATTATTTTGGGACACAAATAATTATTCACACTAAACTTATTTTTGGTAATAGTATTATTTAACACCTTACACTAGTAATAAATACGACAATTACTTACGTTCTTAAAAAGTACAACATCCTCGTCCTCAGCTTCTAGCTCGGTAACAACTTTGTCATTGGAAACAATGGCGAAGACTTGGTCATCAACAAGGCTGGCTGTAGCAAGGAACGCCTTTGCCTTCTCTGTGCTCTGGTCGGTGAAGAAACCAAACACAATGACTGGGTTGGCGGCAATAAGTTCCTTGGCCTGTTCAGCAGAAGCAACTTCAACAGCTGGTGGGCCAGTCTTCTTCTTAAGCCAGTTAACAATATCATCAGCTTGACGGCCACCTAGTGGAAAGAATTGAATGTTGATAAAATTTTAACAGCCGTGCAAAATTGTTTTACTACCTGTATGATTTTCAATGCATTCATAATTGCAAGATAAGATTTGTTGAAAGAAAATGTTGATTATTTAATTTTTGCTTGTTAGAATTAATTACAATTTAATGATTGAGAGATTACACACTAATGAAATCATATAGGTACTTTATGAAATTTTCCCTACACCAAATATATATAAAACGAGATAAATTATGAGTAACAATGGAATTATCCCTTGTTCCATTAGGAACTTATAAAACATATTTAGGTACCTTTATAATGATTAATTATTCTTCACTACTAGACTCCATTAATTGCAACAAAATCTTATTGGATAAAAATAAGAAAATCACATAAACAAACTTACCATTATAATCGGTGGGGTTGCCGTTCCTAAAGAATTTGAGTGTAGGGTACCCTCTGACGCCGTAATTCTCGGCAAGTTCTTGTTCTTGAGTCGCATCAACCTTAGCCAACTTGAGAGGAGATTCTTCTTCAGCCAACTTAGTGGCCGCTTTGGCGTACTCAGGTGCTAAGGATTTGCAGTGGCCGCACCATGGCGCATCTATAAACACAAAACACGATAAAACAATGGATGGGACGCGCCGCGGCGTGCCGGCCGAACTACATCCGACTGACGTGTCATTACCCTTTACACAATGTAGTTAACGATTACAATTCATCATTTTTGTCACAATTCAGCAATATTACAGTATAAAACAAGCAAACAACAAAAACTTACAGAATTCCACAAGGACGTATTCATTGGAAGATATAGCAGAATCGAAATTGGATTTACTCAAAACGAGAACATTTTCTTCAGTTGGGATTTCGTCTCCGAGAGCAACTCCTAAGAGCGCTAAGGCGGTGAACAATACAACACGCATTTTGTAATGTGTGATTTCTATTACTAAAGCCGACTCGGAAGACGAAACTTTATAAAATGCCGAAAAACGCCACTTCATTCACCGCCGCCGTCTCACTTGACGTGGCAGCGTTGAACGTGTGTTGGGCTGCGATTGGTTGGGGTTATTTTTTTTAAAACCAAGCGTGACTAAAACACTCAGAGCAAAATACTTAATATCTAACAGTTAGAAATTAATATTTTACTCATTTCCACGAATATTATTACATATATAAATATTATGGTGACAACTAATAATAATACTTTAAATTAATTCATAGTGTTTGTAACAAATTTTAGTTAAAGAACCCGTAATAAACGTGGGCTACCGTATTTGGCTATATCAGTACCGTGTTATTTTACTATCAGAATTATTCTAATAATTATATAAATCTCGTAATAAAACATATTTTTAAAATAAAATGATATATATTATTCTTTCGGTACCAATATGTACGTGTATTCAAACTATTGATTCAAAGATTGAAATCAGCTGATTTTGACAGTTTCTAAGTAATGTAAACTAGTGTAAACAGATAAACATCCGGATTTATAAAATTAAACTGATTGGAAATGAATTCAGACAAAACGGAGACGAAAATATATGTGGAGAACTTTACATTTAATCACAATAAAGACTTGCAAATTTGACATATTTTGTAAATATAAGTAAATAATCTTTTAAAACAAAATACCGTCATCGTGTTGTAAGAAATATGTAAAATCCATATTCATAATATACTATGTTATATAATATTGTGATGGACAATAATTGTTCAGTCGAATATAATAGAAAAGTGCTATAAATATTTTATTATAATTCGCAGCATTTTCGACTACCTACGTCACCATGAACTACATTAGTAATTCACAAACTCTGGCATTCGGACTGCTCACACTATTACAGATTTATTTTAGATGTTTTAAAATTGGAACCAATCCAATTTTTATACTCACCTTCCTCATTAGTAGTCTGCATCTAGTTAGTGTATTGTTCATTGTCCCTAAATTGCTATAAAAAATACAATTATTTTTGGAGGTATGTATTATTTTTAACCTTAGATAAACAATATACCCAAAAGATATATTGTATGCAAAATTAAATAATTTTTTTATTGTAAAAAAAATTGCAATCATACATAATTTGATTTATAAGCCCATAAAACTGCAAATCAAAGGTTTAAAAACATTAATTTCACGTTAATTAAAGTTCATTAAACAGTTTTTAATTCAAGCACTTTTATGGTCTTGTGACTGCAGATGCCGGAGTATACAGTTACGTCAGAAATATATGAGGAATATGATTATCAAACGAAAATAACTCCAAGTAAAGATGGAAGTAAGTTCAAATTATGTTGATCCTATGACATTAAAACATAGTCAACACACTAATAGAACAACATACCTACTAACAAAGAGAATATAACTATACCTACTACTACTAGAGTAGCTATGTTTAACCAAACCACAGACATAAAAACCACATAGAGCTAAAATATAAATATTTTAAATGAAATCAATTAATTTTGAAAATGGTGATCCTATTATGGGATATAAATATTTTTTAAAAACAGTTAAGTTTAAGAGACAGTGCATTTCTCTAAAAACATATTAAATAGATCAATCCCATGGTGGGGTCCCGGTCAGTGGGATTGAACATCATCATCAGTTCACCAAAGGGATGCCCCATTATTGTATTAATAAATGTGTTTTTATCATAACATCATTATAATTAAATTATTATCAATATTTACTGAATATCCATTTTCAGATGTAATCTCAGAATTTCCATTTTTGATACCAAGTGATAGTTCTGTCATATATGATGATGATGATGATCTGGATATTGAGCGACCACAAAAGGAAGTCATACAAATTGGTAAATAGTTGTCTACTACTACTTGGATGCCTTTTCACTCATTTAATTTTTTTTCTTATCAGATAGAGCCTAAATTTTAATATAATTAGCATCTTTCATATAGGGTGACGAATACTCATTTAAAAATAATCTAACTTATAACAAACAATTTTTTTGTACTAATTTAATAACTCAAATCCACTAGATATTTATGTAGTTTTCGTCAAGTTTATACACTTAAGAATAAAATGTCATGAATCATCCTTACAGAGCATAGTTCCAAAACTAAAATATCACTAGTGGGTCTGCAAGTATGGAGAGGGGCATTTCTCCTTGG
Source organism: Mimas tiliae (assembly GCA_905332985.1). Taxonomy (NCBI): domain Eukaryota; kingdom Metazoa; phylum Arthropoda; class Insecta; order Lepidoptera; family Sphingidae; genus Mimas; species Mimas tiliae. The sequence goes on from HG995249.1 coordinate 5,733,005, forward strand.
AGACTGGTTGATACATCTTGGTCTAAAAGGAGAACTTGCAGGCAAGAATGTGTTGGAACTTGGAGCAGGGACTGGTGTTACAAGCTTTGTTGCTGCTATGTATGCAAAAAGAGTTGTATGTACAGGTAAATGTTTTAAATCATCTTATACCAGTTGATACCTAATCGTCTACATCGCAATGCCAAAATATGCTCCCGGCGACGTCTTTGAAAACGGGGCATTCCCATACTATAAAAAGAAAAAAAATTACCTATATACGCCTCATGCGTTTTTCGAACAAAAAATAAAACCATGGTCATGAATGTAACGTCACATCATCGGCGCAATGAGGGACGAGTTTGACGCTGTAAAGTTTTGTCGTTATGACGCGGCGCGGCGCGGCGTCGCGTCACACCGTCTTGTATGTTGGCCATAATAGGCAGAGGCGGCGCTAGACCTAACGTGGACGTCGGCGACATCAGCTTTGCGAAGCTTCTTTCATTTCCCAGTTAGAAAGAAAACCTTAAATTAAATGAGACAATTTACACACTGATGTATGAGTAATCGAGTATTGTAAATTGTTGCTAATCAAAAATTACACAAACATCCAAATCCAGATCGGGTATTCCCAGTCTAATATGCGGATCGCCTAACTTTCCTATTGTAGCCAGACGGTTCTTGATAAATACTTCTCACGCGTACCTATGGATATAAATACGTATAACTTAGCTTTTAATAACTCTTGAAACCTTTTTGCGAGGGCCCCCTATGGTGCGACGCTTAACGCCGGCACTGGACTAATAGCTCGTTATGAGGAAATGCTTAAATTCATTTTCTATAATAATTTTGCTGTCACATATTGGGTGTTTTGACTTCTTCATAATAAATATTAGTTAAAGAACAAAGTCGGTAGGTATCCGTGACTTTGCAGTCATATTGTTATGCCGCGTCGTTGCCTTTTTGATCTAACGTCAGTTTACTAAGACCTAAGACTTAGAACCTTGAGGTCCTGGGTTCAATTTCCAGGTCGGGCAATTACAATTTGTGTTTAAGTATTTGATTCGTAAAATCAGACATGAATGACCCGGCATTTTTTTTTATTATCTTAAATGACAAGACGAGCAGGTCGCTCGACTGATGGTAAGGACCACGCTTGCTCATAAGCGGAAGCAACATAACACAACTTTGAATTACAAAGTAGGTAGGTACCTACTGCATGGCATTGAACAGCGCTCGTCACCCATACTTAGATGTTAAGTCTTATAATGGCCCGATTGCCAGTAATTTCACTGGCTGATAAATTTGTACCTGGTATGGCATTAGGGTCCCCCCTCTCACATCATGAGACGGAAATAAGCTCGGTAAAATGTGGGTGCACTAGCTACACCACCGCCTACCCCCACAGGGATAATTGTGTGAGCTTGTTATGATTACGTCGTTCTTACCGCCAGACCAGTGCTTATGGCGCTTTATACCACGCGCTGACTCACTTACCGCTGAAATACCCCAAGAGGTGACTAGCAGTTACACACGGGCTATCCCAATCATGCCGCGTTATAAACTCGAGAATATCATAATAATATAGTAAACATCGTATATTACTCACAGAGAGTTATGAAATATATTTAGAACATTAAACCAGCCGTAAAATATATCATCCAGCTGTTCATTCAATATTTTTTATATTAGTCACACAGTTTCACGCTGTTTTACGCATGACCTTGATTTAAAATAGCATCTTTATCCCTACTATGATATTATAATTTACATACATACGCACTCACGCTTATAATCCCTGAAGGGGTAGGCAGAGGTGTACCAGGACACCCACAATTCGCCGAGCGTATCTCCGTCCCATGATGTGATAAGAATCCTATCCTCCTATCATAGGATGTAATACGTGACGAGCTTATCTCCATGTCGAGTACAAAGTCCAATATAGGGCAACTCGTGCGATTGTTTAATCGAAAATTATAACTTTTAAGTATATTGTGATTGCCCGACCTCGGACTTGAACCTTAAGGTACTTACCTACGCTGTCAATAGACCAATGTAGCAAATGATGAGGGCTAACTACACGTGCATATTATAAAATCTTGATTGGGTTAAAATATCTTGCTAGAAAAATTGTCCAACCTTAAGACGTCAAAAAAAATTGCGGCTCAAGGGCGCACAGTTTTCTGCACAAGAGATAATTCTCTTGAACAATAATTTATTTCGACTCTATTTAAATTTTATTGAGTCGAACATAATTTTATATACGCGAATTTAAGTATGCGAGTACGCCCGACTCGTATTTACAAGGTAGGTAGGTCCCTCGTATGCGTTACAAGGTGGTAGGTCCCTCGTACACGAGAGGCCGTCTGGGTTGGTACCACCGCTTTGTCTTTTTCTGCCGCCAAGTAACAATGTGTAAGCACTGTTGTGTTCCGGTTTGAAGCACATTGAAGCCAGTGAAATTACTGGATAATATGAGACTTAACATCTTATGTCTGGGGATGACGGGCGCAGTCCAATGTCATGCAGTGCTTTGTAAGTCAAAGTTTTTGTGGTGTTGCTTCTGTTTATGTGTAGGCGTGACGCTTACCATCAGGCGAGCGACCTGTTCGTTTCGTCACTAAAGTTAATTAAAAAATACCCGCTAGAAATTTGAAAATGTTTGTTTTCAGATATTGATTTAGGTGGAATTTTAGAACTAATAAAGTTGAACGCTAGAAACAATAAGAAGTTTATAAAGTCTGATTTCAAAGTTATGCCGTTGGATTTCACTGAGACAACTTGGAGTTCTCAGTTGACTAGTGTCATTAGAGACGTCGATATTATTATATGTGCAGATGGTGAGTAGCAATTATATATTTATTATAGAGGTCTCGCCAAACTTTATGGCCGCTCTGAAGTTAATTTTGAGTGGCGTAGTGGTTAATGGTTTAGGCGCAGAATGTCCCATGCCATCGAAGAGCTGTACTTTACACGGCAGCCCGTGTCGTTGGCGCCAAGGGCATCCTTCAGTGCCCGGGGATTTCTGAGCCCCCATATAGCATCGCGCAGAGTCGGTGCCGGTTGAAGCTGGGGCGCTTTTCGCCTTGGAAACCCGTGACCGTCCCTAATGCGCTGAACACTGGCCACCGTGGCGTTTTTAGTTAGTATTGCCGGATTTTTCTGTGCTACTTCTATTGCTAGAGCAATCATGTGGAGGCACATTAGAGAGACTTGTATTTGAGTAAATCTATAACTATATTTTTTGCATTCCAGTTATCTACGATGACGACGTGACAGCTGCTTTTGTGTCGACGATACAGAAAATATTGAATACAAAACCTCCAAAAACGCTATACATAGTTCTTGAGAAACGATATGTCTTTACAATAGAACACTTGGACGCCGTGGCGCCTTGTTACGAGACATTCCTCACTCTGCTGGACAAAGTGAAGACTGACAACGTTCATTCCACTTGGACAGTCCAACTGTTACCTCTCGATTTTCCCAAATACTTCACGTATGATCGGGTAAAAGACTTAGTTTTATGGAAAATATCATCTAAGCCGACTTCTTAGACAACTGTGTTACTTAATAAATTATTTTTGTTATCACTATTTGTTTAATTCAAAAACAAAACACGTAAAAATAGCCGCAGTATATCTATTTAAATTTATCCAAATAAAGGTACATTATGAGATCGAAAGGATTTAAATAAATAAACACTAGACAAAACGTAGTTCATAATGAAACAGCACAATCGATTAAATATAATAAATTATTTTGAATAAATAACGTTGTATGATAACATCCATCATGAAAACATTTAGTCACTTTTGTTATGTTTATACCTAGGTACTACTATTTTTGTGTCGGCCAAAATTCGTTATATTTAGTTAGAAAAGTCTTCCTTAGTTCAGAATTTCTTGCTTGTTGGTCTTTCTCTTTGCTGAGCGTTTCAACGCTTTGGCCGACACAGAGGTCTCCCGTAAAATGAATGATCACCACTTGAGTATTAAACGTTACGTTTTTATCTGGATTTTGTTTCCCGTAATGATATCGAGGATCATAATCCATTTGGAATGGAAGGGTCAAATCGTCTGCTGAAATAGATTTTTATAATTAACATAATGGTAATGTAAGTACAAAGTAGGTACCTACCTATGAAAGGTGTTCACGAAGCACGATAGGCCGGATTCAATCAGAGAAGGTAAGTAGGTATCGTAGGCAGTTTGACTTTTTAGTTGAAGGTACAGATTAGTCAATATAAAATGGTCTTTACGGAGAGTTGCAAACTATAAAAATACGAACAATAACAATAACATGGGGATTATTAAAAACCTTTTATGCTTACACATATCATATTCTTCATTGCCTTGCACAGAAGAATCCCCGGTGCATTCGGGGCCGCATCTACCATCTTTCAGGATCCCCCGCATTGTCGTCAATTTGCTTATAGCTTTCTCATTACTTTTACTATTTTGTTCACTCTTGTGTTTGTCTATGTTACGATAGAATTTCTTCATCTGCAATTAGGAATAATAATAAACACAAAGTAGGTAGGTAATCATTTATGTCCATTATCATTCAAATCATTCTTTGGAGAAGAACGCTAAGAAATACTACCGTTTTCGAAATCTTCTTCGGTGGATCAGGGTATGACATCTTTGGCTCTCCAGGATTGCTGCCTACCACGTACAGAGTACTTTTCGGTATGTCAAAATCTGAATATACAGAGGTTCCCTCAATCTGTTCTTTCTGCCTCGACCCAGTAGATGATTTACTATTCGTAGGTACATAAGACGTTTTAGCAGCATTATCCATTTGTGGCTTTTGTGTTGCTGACTTATGTTTAATGCCTTTCTTTCTCTGTGCCGGACTTTCATCATCATTCGAAAGACTTTCTTCAGAAGTCGTCGGAAACACTTCGTTGAGACTTAGAACTTCTACATTACACTCTTCAAGATTCGATGGATTATCTATTTCGGCCTCTTGGCATAATTGATCGGTTGAATGTATGCTAATAAAGGATTTTTGGTTCGAACAAATAGCTCCTTCTTCGCCGGACGCGGAAGCCTTTTTCGAAACAGTCACTAGAATAATTAAAGAGGCTATAAAGAACTTGTAATATTATAAGAAAGCACGCCAATATTTTGATATTACTACGTACCAGCATAAGTAGAGCTGTCCGTCGCATTACAATTTATTTCTCCTACAATCAAACGTAACTGTCAAAATATACCTATGTACATAAATTGTAAATAATATATTTGTAACGCATTTACTAATCATATTTACTTACTTACCTTCGTCTTCATTTCTGTTAATAGCCTGTGCGTTTGCTTTGTCATTAAACTTTTGTGTGTTCCTCGTGTGTGACATATTTTAACAACGAATTTTAGTTTATTACATTTGTCAAATGGCTTTCCATTTTTATCTTTGCGTGCTCTCTTGACAATAAAATTTTTATTTTTTGGCTATAGTAAAGGTACCTTCTATTGCGAGTAACCTTTTTGTGATGCAACTTGAATACATAGTTCATTGACCTAAGTATGTTGTTTTAAGTCATCGAGTTTAAATCAAAGAATGTATACTACTACTCACTAGACGGGCTGTTTAGCAGTAAAGTTGCGTCATATATCGCGGGAGTTTGACAGCTCACAAACAGGGAGCGCGATAGGGGTTCTAGTTGAGAGTAAGCGAGATGGTTATATTGAATTCCAGTCAATTGACCGCAACTTAGTGGTACAATTTCTATGTACCGTGCAGCTTGTCTAGTAGTATATATTAAAGTCTTTGGTTTAAGTAGGTACTGTGTGGTTCATATGTAAAATAATATATGTTTGGAATAGGTAGGTCTTAGAATAATTCCTATAGAAACTAAGTAGCTAAAACATTTTGCCCATTTATAAACACATCACACTTAATTTTCAGCTTACGATTTATATGTGAGTATAAATTTGGCAGTGGTGGCGTTAGGTGTCGGTGATGGCTCTATATGGCGCGATGGCGCCGACGGCCTCGCGCCGTATAGGTAGGGCCTCGCAGGAAAGTTTAAAGAGTTATTTTAAGGTTTTTTTTCTAACTGGGAAATGAAAATGGCCTCGCAAAGCTCATGTAGCCGACGTCCACGTTAGGTTAGCGGCGCCCCTGTAATGGTAGGTTAGGTTACCGTTACCTACAGTTTAGGACATTCTTCGTTTGTCTAGTGTTTCTTAGGGTGGGGTAGCAGATTCACAGGTCAGGAACATCTTAGGGCTCAACAGCTAATAATTGTGGACGAATAAAACAATTTATAGGGACATTAAAACGGAGTGAATAGGAACAAGCTAGTTTTTTTTGCGCATACAAACGGAATTATTTAATTAAAACGAAAACTATAGAGGAACGAGTAGTAGTGTTCCTCTGATAAACAGGAAGATCTCAGGAGATCGTGTTTTGGCGCGAGACTATAGACCACATCAGGATAAATGGGCAGCGGCGTGCGTAACAGCTCGGGAGGCGCCACTTACTTACCAAGTGCGTCTTTCTGTAACTTAAGTGACATTTTCTTAGTGCATGACCCTAGGCCGTGAGCAAACACTGTTGGGAATTCACGACGTAACTCTTCCACTAGATTAGTTTCATTAATTTTTAAAATAAAATCATTAATTTGGACCTTATCTATTTTTAATTTCCTTAACCACGTTCTCCCTAAAAGAGGGGGTCCTCCGTTCTTAATAATAAATAACTTAAGACCATTCGCCGAGTGTTTGCCAACGACCACGTCCACTGTTACATAACCAATCGGTTCAATTATTGTCCCCGTATATGAATGTAAACATATATTGTTCGACAAAATAGGTAATTTAGAAAAATTCTTCTGATAATCGAACCAGTTAATAGTGGATAACTTACTTCCAGTGTCCAATTCGAACGTAATTTGGCACCTGTTAACCTGCGCTAACACTTGAAATGGTCGATCATTGCTACCGCACACATTGAGATTATAGAAATCGCACTCAGATTCATCTTCACTGTCGATATAATTATGCCCACTACGAGTGTTTTTACGCCATTTCCGCACTTCACTGTGTTCCTGTACAGAACCTTGCTTACACATCACTTTAATGTGGCCCTTTTTACCGCACATATCACAAGAATAGTTTTTGAAACGGCATGCATCCGACCGATGAGCACGTCCGCAACGCCAGCAAAATCGCGCGGGTGGCGCGGACGCTGCGACTGGTGAGTTGCGCGGGGCCGCGGCCGCCACGCGGTGCACAGGCTCGGCCCGCGCGCCACTCGTCGCCGCCTGCGCCGCTGCCGTGCTCGGCGCGTAGCCCGATCCGCTCGCCTGCGCGTGTCTATCCGCCGCCTCTAACGCCAATGCCAATTCCACCGCTTTCTTATACGTCAAATTCGATTCTGCAAAAAGTCTAGACCGCATCTCTTCACTGGCCAATCCAGATACAAATTGGTCTCGCAAATTCTCCTCCAGAGAAGTTTTAAATTCACATGTACTCGCCAAATGCTTTAATGCTTGCCAATATTCGGATAGAGTTTCACCAAAATTCTGACGCCGCTGACGAAATACATGTCGTTCGGCAATTTCCGAACGCTTTGGCTCGAGATGGTCGCCGACTATCTTCACTAAATCCTGGAATGTCTTATTTTCTGGATTATCAGGTGCACACAAATCGCACATCAAGTCGTACGTGGCTTGGCCCACTAACACCACCAATGTAGCTACTTTGTGTTCAGTTATTTGGTTTAACGCCATGTACTGTTCGACACGTCTAACGTACGCAGCCCATTTTTTGTTTGTAAGATCGAACTGTTCAATTTTTCCGATAGGCATTTTTAAAAATAATACTTGTACGTATACACACACAATAGTAATACTGAAATAATGTAATTTCGTGTTTTTCCTCGTCGCCAGTAAGATATAAGAAGGATTTAGTAATGAACGCAAATAACAAGACCAAGTCTGCGACACAACTGACATTTATTTTACTACCCACCATATCAACAATAAGTAAACCTTACAATACTCCACAGTAAATAATATTAATAAAACAGTTTGAGAATTCAGTTTGGTCAATGGTCGATACATCTGTGTAATAATCTCAATATAAGTTTCATCCCGATTCACCTGCACTCCTATCCACGTCGTATTCCGGTATATGATAGATGAAAAAAAAACAAACTTTGGAAAATAGATGTTATATTTCATTTCATAAGTACAATTTACTGGAAATTACTAAAAATGGAACAATTAAAAAATATAACAAATTATTATTAGCACTGCATAATCGTGGTTTTAACTTTAACATACAATTAGAAAAATCGAAATGGTACAATACATATACCTTATTTATTACAATAGAGTAACAGTCCAGTTCATGGGCTTACGTTGTAAAAGAGTATTTGTTTGTCATTGCGAATAAACCCTCAAAGTTGAAGCAATTTGTTAGAATCATACTAAAACAGTAAATTGAAACATCTTGTTAAGGCAATAACAACACCCTGCAGTCTTTATAAAGATTCCATTGAATTTATTAACACATTCATATTCACTCAACTTCATGATTCACTCCAAATATACTGAAATTGATTTATCTAATTAATTAAATAATTAAACTAGACATACTTTGATACTAACACAGAATGGGCTTCGCAAGTGCTAACTAGGTACAATATAATTGCACATTCAAAAGTTCAAGACTTTCACATTGCACTTATTATGTATAAACATTAAACAATGTGTTACAATAGATAGCACTTTAAAATCCAACCGTGCATGAAGTCTATAAATTATCTTACTAACCTATTTGATTAAAAATCATCGTATAAAAAGTCGATAATGTCGACTTTTGTTCTCCGAAGCACATCACTAATCATCTCTATGGATTATTGCATACTGTAATATTGAATCACTGGTATACAAAAATGTGTATGGTATAAAAATATATTTATTAATGAGTTATTGCTAGTTAATGGTGCAAAAGTTCTTGAATTGATGCGGCTGAGTAAACAATTAAACTAATTAAGTTTATTGCTAAAGACGCATCGAAAAATCACAGTTAAAAATAATCGAGGCAGTGAATAACAGATCACGGATAATATATTATTATGTTAGATATAACATATACATCAATTTGTATAAATACCAAGCATGCTAATTGTTAGGGTTCTGTACCAACAGGGTGCCAACGGAACCCTAATACAGAGCATACACCGCGCCGTTAGTCTGTCTGTCGTACCTTTAAAGGGAAGGTTTCTTTGAACCTTAATATGTAACTGGTTGAAATTTTCATAGAATATGTGTATTAGGGCGGATTTATAGACAAATAATAAGAATTACAAAGAGTAACATTAAAGGTGTGGGTATGAAACACTCGGCACGCGAGAACGACTCGCACATGTTTTGGGCTATTTTTTTAACATAGAATGACGTCAGCGCATAAATTATAGTATTCTGCGCATCGCGGTGCGTTGCGCTATAATGCGGCACGACAAGGAAGTACACATACGAAGTCCCACATATTTTCCGTGGTCCGTGCAGTAAACACATCCATTAAAATGTGAATAAAACATGTACCCGAGATCCAATGTCAGGATAATAGGCAAAATAAAATACATTATAATTTAGTAACTTAACTATTGTCATCCATTTAATGGACATTCATACACTTAAAAACTAAAACGTAAAGTCGAGAGTTGAGACAGTTACGAAGTTGTCTAACCGACGCGACGCGACGCGACGCGACGGTACACACAACTTACATTAATCGCAATGGTTTGATATGGCGCCAATATTAGGCCGCATCTCTTGCGTAAATATGAAAAGGTAATGTTTGGAGGTGGGTGACCGGACCAACTGCGACACAAGTCAGGCGACGACGATATGTTCGCTTTGTATGCAATTGTATGGAACAGTCGCGTGACACGATCTCCTGTCTCTGTCGCATATCTCAACATAAGCTCACGCCTATATCCCCGGAGGTATAACCAGAGGTGCAACTTATACACTCGTAGTTCGCGGAGCTTATTTCCTTTCCATGATGTGATAGGTGGTGAGTCTATTGCCACATTGACGTGCACAAATTCCAATCCCGGGCAACTGATATGTATCTAAAAAACTCAAATATAAATTGATTGCCTGACCTGAAATTTGAACTAAGGACCTCAACGGTTTCGCAACCTAAGTACACTGCCATAAGCTCAATAAGGCTATGGCAATACTAACTGAACAGGTATTAGCTAATCATGACTAAACATTAATCAATCATAGTGGCCACGCCCCTTTTTGTAAGCACAATATTTTAGTGACATGTTTTTGGAGACGCGGCTTTAGAACTATAGGAAAACACATGCGATATACTTTAATCATTTTTGGATACTATCACTCGCATTCTAATTAATTAAATTCTGATTTTCACACCCTACTTTACGTGGCTTTGAACACAACCTCTCGAGGCTGATAGAAAAATAAAAATACACACGTCAAGTTAAAAATCCGACATTCATTCTACCAAATAGCCGCGACCTATCCAGAAATGTACCAAAGACATCCTGGTTGTACTTTAGAGCCTCGAAATGGGGGACGAGTCAACAATTTTTTTTGTTCACTATTCGCTATACGGAACTCTTTCGTTCTGATATAGACGAGCGTTTGCGACTCTGTATGCTACCGGACGACATCTTCCGTTTGGACTCGACGTGGCTGGGTCCGGGGCTCGCAGACTTGTTGAAGTTGGAGCTGGTGCTGGCCATTCTGTTGGCGTTTTGGAGATTGGAAGTTTTCCGACGGACGGACGGCGATGCCTCCACGCTGTTGAGTTTAGCGGTTGTGGTCGGAGGTTTATTCTCGGTAAGTGCGGGTTGGTGGTACTTCCCGACCGCGTTCCAATGTTCCCGCTGCGCTTTCAACGAGTCGCGCATCTTCTCTTTGGCCTCGGCGTTGTCCGCCAGCATTTGGTTGAGCATTTGTACAGTTTGATACAGCGCGACCGGACTGATCAGTCCGAAATCGTGCAATGAACACATGTGTAGGATAAAATTTCTGTATAGATTCTTCTCTAGTAGTTCTTTGCCTCTCATCTGGAGGAACATTTGGCAAGCGAGCGGTATTTGGCAGTCTCCTACGTAATTGTATTTCATGACGTGTAAGTTCCACATCTTCATTAGTTCTTTCTCGCCTTCGTTGACATCTGTAAACTCGTCGATCATCATCATCGTCTTCTGTTGAAGCCACAGTGGGTCTGTCTCACTCTCAGAGTCTATATCTAATTCGTTGGGGTAAACTGGCAAGCATGTGATTGTGTGATGGTACAACCTGAAATATAAATTATTTTTGGAGTTGTACACAAGGCTTTAAAGCCAAGGAAGGATAAATGTAATTATTTAAGCTAATAAAGTTAACCATCAGTAATATACCAAATCTATATTTTTTTCTAGAGAAGAATGTATCCAAAATTGAGTTCACTAAAACTGTGCGTAACATAATTTTATGTATTTATGGTTGGGATGTCTGCAAGATGCACAGACGGGTGATAAGCTCTCGTTAGTGGAACCATTTTAATCAATTTAATAAATAGTTAGTAACTGGCAGCTTATACTGTATTACACATGTTTTCTATGTTATGTTAGGGTGAAATGGTCAAAATGACCACTAATGTGGTCTGAACATCCATCCGTGCATTTTGCAGACATCCCCACCATAAATATATATCTATTCTATGTAGGCTATGATTGAAACTTCAAAACCGCATCGTACCTGTTATGTCCTGTAAGATAGGGTCGTTGTGCATCGGCGACGTCAGCATCGTCGAGCTCCAGGAACTCTGCCAAGCTGTGCGCAGGCGCGCGGCGCCGGGCACGCGGCCTGCACACCAGCACGTGCGTCAGAGACGTGCGACGCGCCGGACCTGCACGCGCCGTCCCTCCGCTCCCTGCGCTCCCTGCACCCCCTGCACTCCCTGCGCTCCCTGCACTCCCTGCACTCCCCGCACTGGGCCCCGCAGGAGCGCCGCCCACGGTGCCGTGTGACGCGATCAGGTCGTGCGGGGAGCCCGTATACGACCCGTCGTACAACTCATTGATGGATACATCGACGCGAGCACCACCTGGGATTGGCTGTAAATATTGGTACACTGAGTAAGTTAGTAGTTTTGTTTGCTTTATTTATGTCCTAGCAATGTAATCGGATTTGCTACTACAAGGGTTGAAATACTTGTATCATATTCATGTTGCTTAAATTTGACCACACCTTTCTGTTACATACAGTATAAATTATACAAACCATGTAGCATCAGCGATAGTCTTCAGTTTTAACATGACTGTATCTGGTATCGTAAGTCACTGTATTGCAATAGGTGCTGTAGACAGTTCTGTCAACAGCATGAATGGACCAGCTCAACTGAGTTGTTACCACTGTGTCACAAAAAGCAGACCTGAATTAGCAGCTTGGTGTTGCGATTCGTACGTATCGTTCGAATCGATTAGTATCCGGAGGCCCAAAGCCCGTCCCTTTCCCAATACCTTACCCATCCTTTTCCTTTAAGGTTGGCAACGAGTCTATGATTCTTTAGATATTGTCATTGTCATGTTCATGATCAGTGCAGATCACTTACCATCGGGTGACCACTTGATCGTTTCCGACCTCTGCTATAAATAAAACACGGAATACTCACAAAATAAGTGAAGTTGAACCTTGAGTGGCACAACTTGAGATGCTTCAGCAACGAGTATAGAGTGCCACAATCTAACGAGCACCACGGACAGTGCAGGTCATCACACGCCTCGGTCTGTTGTCTAGAATTATTGTTGTACAGAAATTGGTATATTATCTGTTGCCGCCTCGACTCGCCGTCGCCTAAATCCGTTTTTGATTTATCACCTGACAATATGAATTATGGTTGTAAATCTCAATCATTAAACATACAATATTTATAATTGTAAAAATGATTTGATCAAGGAATATTTAAGCAGCGCTCCTGCTGCGTTTTATTGGTCTGTGAGCTGAACACTGTCATGGACATCGACATTTCAAGCCACAGAAACCTCTAACTTTGTGCCATTAGATTTATTCAAACCGTGCAGAACATCAGTCACGTGCTCTGACGTATGCGCCGGGAGCTACAGATAATCCACACCTCACTTGATCTACAGATGCCAATTCATGAACATATACTGCTTCATATAAAATATAAAATACACCCAACAGTCACATACATAGTCCTGACCCCACACTAGGTTAACCTGTATCGTGGGTATCAGGAACCACGAGGGACTTGCTGTCCCACAACACCCAAATCAGAAAAAAATATTCGTGGATTATTTCAGGGTAAGGGTAACAGACACAGATAAAATATTATGTATTACTATGGAATTCAGTTAAGGCTCAATTGTCTTTAGTAAAACGTAAATTAAACACTTGATAGCCTCCGTGGCGCAGCGGGCGAGTAGCCGTTTGCGAAGCGAGAGGCCGTGGGTTCGATTCCCGTACCACGACAAATGTTTGTACGCACTCACGCCTGTAATCCCCGAAGGGGTAGGCAAAGGTGTAATCAGTACACCCACATTTCGCCGAGCGTATCTCCGTCCCACAATGTGATAGGGGGCGAGCCTATCGCCATACCGGGCACAAATTCCAGACTCCGGCTGATACTGAGCATTTCGTAATAGAAAAACCCAATACCACTTTACCCGACCCCGGGATCGAACCCGAGACCTCAGCGCTAGCCTCAATCGTAACGCGTACGCATTACAACTGCGCCACCGAGGCAGTCCCACCGCGGCAGTCAATGTTCAGAAATGTTTCTTAATATATTAAATTTAAAAACTTATTTCGATAATAGATTTTGAGAAACAAAACATATTCATTAAAATAATTTAAAAAACAAGCCAACTAGCCTAATAGTAACAATTGTCAAGATAAATTTATATTGTTATAGGTTCCTAGAAAATCCCTAGTTACAAATAATATAACTCACTATGTTTGTCATGTGTACTGCCTTTCTGTGAGGATGACCTGTCTTTACTGGAGCTAGAGTCTTTCTTCATGCCATTTTCACTGGTCTGTTGGTACAGTTTGGGTCTATTCACTAATCCATTTGTAGGTTCTTGACTCCAACTTAATTTAAGCTTTAATAATGGGCGCACTTTGAATACGTCAAATGGATTTGTTTCTGTGTGTAGGTCATTTTCCTGTAAATTCGTTTTTATTATAAAATTTTGTATCATCATTAGATTTATTTATCAATTTACCTTAGTAAATATACAACTTGAGTCGTATATGACAATTTCATTTATTATTATTATTTCATTCACATACCCACAATAAAGCAATAGGCTCACTGCCTATTGTGCCATGAGACAGTAATAAGCTTGGTGAACTGAGTGTGTACTAGTTGCACTGTCTATCCCTTAGGTGATTCAGGTGTAAGCAACAAAATAATTATAATAAGGCTTAATTCAAGTTTATATTAATATGGATGCATGTTTATAAAAATTAACAAAATAATTTAAAGGAATTCGCAAACAATAAACTATACAAGCACATAATATAGATTTTAACAATATAACTTGTTTCTTAAAACTTACATTTGGTATAGTCTCCCACTGTGCCATAAGTGCCTTGTGCGGTGACCGAGCGATGGTGGCACTCCTTCCTCCCGGTGCCGCGTCGTGAAGCACCAAATCATATTCACCGTTAGTCAATAAACATCTATTATGTTTGTCATAAACTATCAACTCACTACCATACAATTTGGTCCATTTGGCGTCCGATAAGTGGTCTGTTGACTTGATTCGTTTAGTCACAGGCTCTGTAAAGTGACTGAGATTTATAATGGCTAATGGGGAATAAACTCTGGTGTAAAACCTGTTTTATGTTCATTCTTCAACAGTTGTCTGCTGTTCAGTTGCAATGGCTGGTTTGTTGATGCATGTTTTTGGAATTTTATTAATATTTTTTTTATGATTAGTAGGGTTGTTGGAGTTGATATTAATTATGTAGATTTGGATGATCATTTTAATAATTTTGATATGATTTTGTAACATTATTTTACTTATTAGCTGCAACATAGTTATTGTGTGTTATTTATTACACAAAATACATTATATTTTCTGTTTTTATTATCTAAGTATAAAAAGGATTATAAAAATATAGTGGGCATAAGGGAAATACATCCAAAACTGAAGACAGATGGTTATGCTGGTAATTTCAAAAAAAGTATCATTAAAATTCGCAATAATATCAAAGCACTTTTCACACAGAATCATGTTTATATAGGTATATACAATGATTATTTATTAAAATGGGGCACAATTCGAGGCACAGCACATAAGGTCATGAAATATATATATTGGGTAGTTACTGTGCTCAGATACAGATGCACGCCCATTTATGTTCAAGTACATACATATCATATACCTTTCGGCAGTCCTCACATGTGTTCAAAAAAATAATGTATCATACCATCACAATCTCCATTTGTAATTTCTGCAGTACTAGTTGTGCCATTACTGGTAGTTGTTGCTGCTGCTCTTGTAACTGTCACTCTCAGCATGAGCATGTATGACTTCACATTTGGTCCTTGTGATGGGCTGAATGTATCACTGGATATACTGACTGCTGAAGCCATTGCTGGGGGTTCTGATGTAGATGGATTAAGTGGTACTGAACAACTGCCTACCTGAAAAAATTATTATTAATATTATAGAGATAGTGAAGTTTACAATTAGTACAATTGATTGTGTCAGACAATGACATTGAAATCTCTGTATATTTCAATGGCATATGTTTTCAAAATCATATTTAAATATTTTTGTTATGAAAAATAAAATAAGTTTATATGTAATAATAAATGAGTTTTTAGAACTTTAAATTAAAATATGTCTTTTAGAAATATATTTCTCACATACCCGTTGGATAGCTTGTAAACTTGGACAACTAAAGCTAAATTAAGAGGTATAGCATTTCTAGTTCAAAGCAGAAGTGTTATGTGCTTTTATTCTTTCTTAAATTGATTGTCTTATTTTAAAAATAATAATTATTTATTGGTTATACATTGTCATGTAACCTTAGCATCTGAACTACTTCACCCTGTATCTCATATGCCAGAAAAACTCACTTTTGTTACATTTAAAATAGGAATAGCATACATGGCTAATATAGTTTCATATTGATGAAAGAAAAATTCCAGGATGTAATATTGATCACATCCTTGTTCTAACAAACTTTTAAATATATCATAATGTTATTATTCTCTATTACTTTAGAGTTCCAATAATCCAATGAATAAACACCATGAGGTAACACACATATCAAACCATCAGATTAAATTTATAATTATGGTGTACATTCATTTCAATTTATATGTGCTTTAAGAGGTCAACTGTTGCTTGGCATTTACACTCAAGGATAATCTAGCATGCGAAATCTAGCACATCATTCTACTACATATAGATAATTGTAGCTAATTATAACCACACAAATTTTCATGTAATTCAATACTTACAGACACTTCAACAATAGCAGAAGAACTCTCCTTTCTCTTTTTATGACAAATCTTTAACAATAAGGTTTCTACTTTCACTTGATAGTCTCGAGGGTCCTCTAGGCTTTTGTCATAGAAACCTAGAAATGTCAGTGTCATGTAACCTCCTAGACTATTTGGTTGCAGTTCTGTGCTCTTTTTCAGAGTGATCTTCTCCAACAGGCAGTCCACTTTGAAACCTATACGGCTCTTATTACTTCTAGACATCCTTCTTTTCATATACGATAACGTCCTATTCAGGAATATTGGCTGCAAGCGATTGAAAGGTTCTAAATTAGAATTTGTTATTATAGTGCCACTGTGGAACAGTTTTTACAGTTCGCTACATACCGAGAGCATATTCCGCGTCCTAAGAAATCTATATATTTGTGTAGGCTCTGAAAAATACATACCAATGAGAATTAATTTACGGGGAACGCTTACTTACATTATCATCAGTATCTAGTAACTTACTTTCGAATGCCTGTAAGAATAACTCATGGTCAGCCTGCAAATGATCAATTTTGTTGTTTTTGTTCGTCTCCCCATCTTTATCGCGCTTTTTGGGAGGCATTTTTTGAGTTTTTTTTATCTAAGTTAGTAATGAAACCGCCAAGTTCATCAGTTCGTTGACATGACAGCGTCAGGTTATAGGGATACCATAGCAAGATAAATGGTCAATGGCTTATGGCATTTAAATTTTATAAAAAAAAAGTGAAACACCTTGATTAGGTACTCTGTACTCACCAATTTCATGAGAATTTGCAGTACAAATAAAATATCAAACGTTTTCCTAATATAGCGCAAGTTTATTTTTTAATAAAAACGTATTCGTTTACAAAAAGGATTACGGTACATATAACTCTTTTCAGAGTTCCGAAATTAAAAAATAGTCAGATTTAAAATTGAAAACTTTCTATTTAAGCAAAATAAAAATGTGTTTTAATTTTATATTATTCTGTTCTAATATTCAACGCTACAGAATTTTTAATTATAATTAAATTAGATTTCAGAACGAATTACGAAACCACAGATGACATTTATTTTTTTTATTTCATTGAATTATTTATTTTTGTTTCCCTTGTAAAAACAATGGGAATTAATGTTATTTTTAAAGATGTTTTTAAGTTTTCTGAATAAATAATGCAAAAGCTCTCATTAGAGCGTAAAATTACTCTTGAAAAATTGGGTGCCATACAAAAAAATGCCATTAGAAGTGGTGTCAATTCGTCTCAAATGAAGCAATACAATTTAATTTGCAGTTATAACCGTGAAAAAGGAGCAAATAAAAGTCTGATATTATGTATTATTATTGCTTTTATACTGTTAGTAATAAGCATGATTGTTTCAAACGTATTTTTAAGTGCAAGATGTATATTACCAAGTAACTTCCTAGTGTGGGAGGCGACGCGGCCTATCGCAGATTGTGTTTACTGCCAGAACGTCACAAGACCTGTTATACTATGGAACGTAACGCGACGAGATTTCGCAGTATGTATGAAAAAATATGAATGTGTTTCAGTTTTGTGTGTAATATTCAAATATTATATTATTTTCAGAACTATGCATATTCTTCAAAACCAATGATTGTTAAAAATGCAATAAGTCACTGGAGAGCTACCAAAGAGTTTAGTTTTAAGATGTTTAAGAGGCTGTATGAGAGTACAGCCGGCAGCTATGAAAGCCTTGATGATGGATGCCAATTTCTTAATTTTAAGTCCGACCTTTTCAGTCTGAAAGAAGTGTTCAGTATGCCTGAAGCAAGAGCTAGAAATGATCCAGGAGAGGAGCCCTGGTATGTGGGATGGTAAGGTTTAAATTTATTTATGTTCAAATAGTATGTTGACCATACTTCGTTTTTAAAATCTCTTACAGCAATATTATATAATATATTATCTTATTATATTGTGATTTATGAACGCTAAATATGTGAACAGATCATATTTTCCGTTTTATTTCTCAACAGAGTTCTGTAAACACGCAATAATGTGCATTATCTTCTTTAACGGAGTGTACTTTTTTCTAATAGAAGTTGGCAAAAATTGAATATTTTCATGTGAGTTCTAAACTGACAGAAAGCAAATATTTTATATGTATTTGCTGGTCAATAATTTGTTTTTAAAATCTATCAAAGAAATAATGTTATCAAAAATAAAACATTATCATTGCAGGGGTAATTGCCATCCATATATTTTATCAAAAGTAAGACAATATTATGATGTACCTGAATTTTTGCCAGAGGATGCTGAGTATCCTGCAACTGAGAATGTATTTGTTGGATATGAAATTGGAGCTGTTATGCATGTATGTTGCATATTTATTTTCTTCTAAAAGTATTTTTATTATTAGAGTATTTAAACTGTGACATGGCCGTTGAACATAGTGTAAGGGAAACACTTCCGAAAACGTAGTAAGGTGGTAGTGTTAGTGATGTACTAACACACTATACAAAAAAAAACGCAAAGTAATACATATTTTTTTAAATTCATATGGTCTTGTTTAGACCAATCAATACAATGTTTCATTCAAATAATATTTAGAATGGTATTTTTCCTAATACCATATTGTAAAGCCAATAAAAAAAATCAGTTGACACTCGGAATATTTTGCAGCGCGGCCAATGGCGCGATGTGCTTACTGAGTATTGAAGCGCGCGGGTTATTAACCCCGACTTTAGTATTAGTACACTCTACATTGCGTGCTTAAGTTTTTAAAATGGCAAGTAAACAGGAAAAGAATAGTGTTTTCCGTTTATGTTAAGGTAGTGTTTTATTACCTTTTCGGCTTCGGAAGTGATCTCCTTAAGTCCTTACACCCGGTACAAACCCATACAACATATTGAATATTGACATAAATGGTCACACTAGAAAATAGAAATTCATATTCACATGGCTACATTTTTTACTGCAGGGAGGAAACTAGAGTTAAAATACTATACATACATACGCACTCAGGCCTGTAATCCCCGAAGGGGTAGGCAGAGGTGTAACCAGTACACCCACATTTCGCCGAGCGTATTTCAGTCCCTTATGTGATAGGGGGCGAGCCTATCGCCATACCGGGCACAAATTGAAATCTGAAATCTGAATGAAACTGATCATATCAGAATAGAAAAACCCAATACCACTTTACCCGACCTGGAGATCGAACCCGAGACCTCAATCGTAACGCTTACGCATTGCAACTGCGCCACCGAGGCAGTCTAAAATAAAATACTATGTTGATATTAATACAAAAATATATTACAGTTGGATTACATACCAAGACTGATGTGGCAGGGGCAAGTCAGAGGTAACAAAACATGGACCATAGCCCCTGTGCCAGAGTGTGAACATGTTTGCAATATGTTTGAGTTTTATGTAGAGCCTGGGGATGTTGGTAAGTTCCATTTAATAAAAAATGCTTGTTTCCTTAATATACCTATATCTGACTAGACCTACTACCACAGCTTAGGAATCGATACAGTCGTCCAACGACGACGTTAAGACAGAGCAATCGTGTGCGGGGTGTGAGGTGAAGCGCGGGTGGCGTGAGCCCGAGCTGCATATTCTGCCTTTCTATGTAAATCAGGACTCAACTTTGAAGGCTAACGCGTACCTATTTGTTTATTGAACTTGATTATTTTGTTAAAAAATATATATTGAAATCATCGTTTACATGATTACAAAATCGATATCTTGGGGTCACCGTATCCGCAACTCAAAATTAAATACATGCTATGTTTCTCAGGTATTTCTACACACAATTTTTTCTTTATAAAATAGGGTAGATAAAATGAATATAAAATATTGTGACGAACTTTGGTCCTGTGGCCGTCGTCTTGTAGTGTCGGCTTTTAAGCAAACATAAAAGGCTTTGGTCCACTGTATATTACTACACTGTGCTATCACTAATAAGACTATACTTGATAAGTTGTGTAATAAAAATAAAAAAAATATATACCGAAAATTAAACTTAAGGTATAGTTAAAATTAGTATTGTTTGTTTCAGTATTGCTGGACACCCGCATCTGGTATCATGCCACAAAGATTCCAAAGGGCCAATTTTCTCTGACAGTGCAGTCTGAATATGGATAAATTCTTTTTAATTCTTTTCCAGTGCAAAATGACAGCAACATATCTATGACATACCAAATATTCCCAATGACCTGATATTTTATACTTTACATTTAATGCTTTTTATACACTGATGTGCCATTTGTATGTAGTGCAACTACTAGTATTTAGCTTTAGTTTAATATTTTATCAGTATTTATTATCATGTATTGTACAACATGATGTTTTATAAAGCTTTTTTTTCAAATTATGCTAGTTTCATTTCTCTAATTATTACTCAGAAGAAGGCTATTCTGATCAGTAGCAGACTAGGCCACCCGGTCCTAGGGGACCCTCAAATTTCGAAGATAGGTTCCTATCCAAAACAAGGCAGTTAGAGGTTTCGATAAAAAAAACTGACGACAACCGGTTTAGGCGGATAATGTCCTTTTCTCAAAATAATCAACAGAAACCAAACAGAAAAAGGACACTATGAGAAAAGAACATTATGCGCCTAAACCCGACAACCGACAAGTGGTAACGGGCGGTAAGAGATAATAAATAAAACAAGATAAAATATTCAAAACATTGTCTAATTCTATGATTAAAAGTATTCACTGAAGGATTGGCGTTGAACATTAACTGCCTGTAATTACGTCACATGGTAAAATTTCTAAGCAATATTAAAATGGCCAATTGTCACACGATCCCCACCAATCCTTCACCCAAGTGACTGAATATTGTAAAGTTTACATAAAGAGATCAGATTAGAAATTCTTGGGACAATAAGCTCATAATGGATGTACAGTGATACAATATTTAAAAATAATTAATGTTTATGTACAGCTCACTGAACCCAAATGCCAAAAATGCAAACTCACAATAATAATAAATAATTTCACATATGACCAGATAGATGCCAGAATTTAAATGGACAATTTTAATTGACATGGCATAGTGATATCACAAAAGAAACGGTACTATTATATTGTACCTTTTGAAATGGACACCATACACATCAGTAATTTTGTATTGCAACTACCCAATTTTGAGGAAAGGTAGAAATAGCAATTGTACAGAAGACATTAATTAAATCACTTAGAAGAACTGCCATACACCGAGTACTGCGTCTTTTATGGCTTCGATGTATTGAGCTGGGACCCAGTAGACCCAATACCGAGATGCTTCTGTTGGACCCAGTTGCAGTCCCTGTAAAATAATGTGTGATCTTAATCACAATAAGCTCATCTTATTATATTATAATGGGCATTAACAAAATAGAACTCACCATGATGTGATATTCTTCATGATCTTTGATGGGTTCTGATGTGATGCCTGAGAAACATAGATCAGTATTAACTTAAGAAAATCCTTTACTGTTGTCTTACAACCTATATCCACAATGTGTAAAAAGTTAAGGTTTCTATTTAAATTTTTATTAGCCTGAATGACGAAAGGAGCAGTTCGCCCGCCCGATGGCAAGGGTCACGCCTGACCATAAACAGAATCGACACCGCACAAAATTGTAAATTATAAAGTACTCCATGGCACTGGACTGTGTTCGTCACCCTGAGATATAAGATGTTAAGTGTATGTGTAATATGCCCAGTAATTCCTCTAGCTTCAATGTGTTTTAAACTGGAACACGGTCAAGCACCGGCTTGACACACTGATGCTTGGTGGCAGAGATACACAAAGCGGTGTTACCTACCCAGATGGACTGAAATAATAATAATAATCAAAAATAAATTAATAAAACTTACTTTTGATTGACGTCATGGCAAGCTTTTCAGTGCGTTCTTTTGTCCCAAGCCAAAGCTGATCCTGCTCTGGTTTGAATGTGAGCCGCACTTTTCCTCCATGTTTATTTAACATACCGCTAAGTGGTATAGGTGGCAGTGGTTCCTGAAATTTTATAAAGCCTTGGTTATAATGAGAGCATCTTATTTATAATAATTCTAGAAGTACAAAAAAAGCAAAATAACTTGGTTGGCTGAAGATAGTCCCTTCACCCCAACCTATACACCCCCCCGCCACCCTTTATACTCTGAAAACAATGGTCGCAACATCACTCGGAATTCGGAACTAACTCCAGATGGGCCAAGTTTCACATATATTATAAATAAAAAGCCCTGTAGCAGTTTCTACAATAGTTACATACAAATCACATAACATATCCTCACGCCTTTATCTTC
Source organism: Mimas tiliae (assembly GCA_905332985.1). NCBI lineage: Eukaryota > Metazoa > Arthropoda > Insecta > Lepidoptera > Sphingidae > Mimas > Mimas tiliae. Next base: position 5,755,715 of record HG995249.1, read on the forward strand.
GAAGGGGTAGACAGATATGCAAATAGTTCTATGGCTACGTTTTGCTGAGCTTGTTTCCATTCCATAAATATAAATTCCAATCCCGGGCAATTCATGTAGTTTTTCGAATCGAAATCTTGGAACACAAGTTGTGATTGACGGGCCTGCCAATTGATCCCAGGACCTCACGGTCATCAGCCTTAGTAGGTTGCCATTAGGCCAATGAGGTGTTTAATAATTATATTCTGTACATTTTTATGTATAGCATACAATCAATTAAATTAGTAGTGATTTATTTTATAAACAACACATATTTGGACATTATCAAATAGCTTATCAGAATTATCCAGAATCCCACAAAAAACTACATTATTACTTTTTCATAACCTAAACAACATGTGGTCATACATAATACGTCACTAGAATAAATGTACAGAAACTTTAATGACCAGTCATATGGTGAATAATCAGCTGCGTCACATACTGGTATGATGCCAAAAACTAATATCATTATCACAACACAAGGCATACTCAGTAAGACAACATTTTTAGAAAATTTCATGGGATTGCTTACATTTACTATGGTAATACCGAATGTTATTTCATGGATATTATGATAGATAACAAATGTTGAGACAAAAATAATGAAAATCATTGTTACTTTTGGATGAGTATTTTAATGACAAAAGCATATTAGAAATCACAACAAACATACACTTCTATTAGTACCTAAATGAAAGTTACTAACATATGATTAAAAGAATATAATTTTTTGTAAGCAAATAAAATAGTATCAAGCGCGTAACCCAATCGGGAAATATATATTTTTTTCTATCATACTCAGCAATCTGTACTAAACAATAATTTAGTTAGAGGTTTAAAATAATGAGATGCTTTAATGGGGAATATTTAACATACCTTGACACCCTTAATTCCAGGCATAGCATCAGGCGGGATGCCCTTGTCTAGAACTTTCCTGTGAATTTTTTGCATGCATAAGGGTTCTTTGCTTGACTGGCTGCTGGCTTTCTCTTCTAAGATTTCCTAAAACACAATACATCATTGGAGCATTGATTGTAGCACACATTGATGCAGGGTGTTATAAGTCTGACCCTTCACCCTTGTGTCTGTCTGTGCATGTGTGTGTGTGTATATATCTGTGGCTTGGTGCTAGACCTAAACAAATGGATTATTGAAATTGATTTTTTTTCGTTTCAAAGTTGTTCAAATCATGACGGTCCTTAGCTATGATTGAAGGGTGTTGGTTCAGACATTTAAAAGTCACAAGAGGTTTACAATTGACATCAGGGCTTTTTATTTTTATTGTTATACATACCTTTGGAGCACTCTTAACAGCTAAAATGTCATCCATTTTAGATCCAACAAGCATCACTTTGCCGCCTTTAACGATCCCAGCTTTCCTGAGCGTCATGTCGTCGCGAGCCATGCCTTTGATGATCAGTTTCTGCGCCGATTGAGGAACGCCACATATTCTCTCCAAGTGCGCTTTCAATTCTAGCACAGACGCATCGTATGCAAACGTTATGTCATGTTTGGCTTTATTAAAAACTACTGTAAATTCGACCTGTTCTGGAATTTCACACACTTCAGAATCTTCTGTGGATTCCGATGTGCACGGCGCACTATCCACTGGTGCTTCTATGTGTGACTTTTCTCCTTCCACACTCGGCTTATCCGCTGCCTTCGAAGTGCCATTAGCCAGGGAATTTGGATCTTGATTCTCTGTCGAGTCTCCTTTCTCAGATGCTAGTAAACAAACAGAAACGTGAGTTAGCATAATTGCTAGAACAAAAGATCCCTCCGTGCTTTTCAATACGGACGGTTTCGTACATAATACTGCATACAATTACCTATGTATTCCATAATCCGAAATTAATTTTGCAATTAATTATAGTAATTTATTTAATTAACACTTTTGATGAGTAGTTGTTTTGAAAAAAATTATAAAATATAGCCGACAGGCTGACGTGCAGCAACAATTTTTTCACAGGTAATATAATTTTCTCAGAGTCAAAAGACAGATAAATAATAGAGCTTAAAATCTTTATTTTATCGTTTGTCATTAAATATGTCTTAGCGAGAATAACAAGAGAATAACAACCCAAAATAATATCACATCACTAAAGGCATCTCGCTTCTGAGTGGTTTTACTCCTCAATTCTTAACGTGTGTTTGCCTCACTTGATGTTGGCGGAATTGTCCATAGGGACAGAGCCATAATCTTAAAAATAATTAATTACTATTACGAAATAACGATAAATTACGAAAATCCAACTTGCAGCTGCACCTTTATTTCCAATGTCAACGTGTTGGCTAAAGTTTTAGCTGCATTTAGCACATTTGGCTCAAAGTAGTAATATCCAAAGCCGTAAAACACGATGTAAAGAATCCGTTTCCATGACCGCGGATTTCAATACAATTTTTTTGACAAAGATAAAAATTTGATACTTTTAGCTTCCAGTGTCTATTTTATTAGAATAATTTAGTCTCTTTTTCGTTTATTGGTAAAAATGTAAGTAAATTGGTGCTATAATGAGCTTTAAGATTGATGATCCATTAGCTGGCATTCTCAGCGATGGTAGTGATGATAGTTTCTTTGATGATGATATTTTAGGGAAGAAAAAACCAGCCAAAGCAAAGAGCACTCCAAACACAGAAAATAAAAGCTCATTATTTGATTTAGGACATACCGATAAGCTAGTAGATAAACCCACGTCAGTTTTAGATGGGAAGAAAGATACACCATTTGATTTTGATACGGCTATCTCTGATGAACCGAAGCCACAATCGTCAGGCAAGCCCGTAATTTCGAAAGATTCGATAAAGTTTCAATCTACAGAACCTAAAAAGTCGGTTTATGATGTCAGTAAATCGCCAGCTAAGGCTAAAGGTAATAATACGAGTGTTGATAAACTTGATTTCATAAATGAGCCAAAAAAAGAAACAAAACTTTTGGGAAAAGGGAAAAGTTCACAATCGCTTTTAGATGACATTTTAGGGGAGTCAACAACTAAAATAAAAGATTCGAATCAATCGAGACCAGTAACAGCAGCAAAAAGCGATTTTGATTTAGATTCGTTTTTAGGGAAAAGTGAAACCAAGCCATTTTTAAGTAAAAATACACAGAAACAAAACACAAAGACCGAGAAGCCAAAAGATGAACTAGCTCAATCAAAAAAGAAATCTAGTGAGGATTGGTTAGGGATATTTCAAGAAGAGGAAGACGATAATGATGATGTCGACACTGGAATGCCATCATGGTTGGTCGGCGGCGACATTAAAAAGAAAACGAAAGAAAAGAAGTCTGGAAAGCAAATAGTTCCAAAAGAAGAAGTAAAAGAGAAGGTAGTAGAAGATCTACCCCAAACTGTTGAGACAGAAGCTGATAAAGTTACAATAGATACGAATGTACCAAAGATACCACAACAAGTGACAGTACCATCAAGTTCTGTAATACAAGGAAGCAACGAGGATATTACGGCTGAGGGTGCAGCGTTGTATTTGCAACAGCAGGAGTCTCAATTGATGGTGGCGATGCAACTGAAAGCACAAGAGGAAAAACTCGTAGCTATGCAAAGTAAGTAATTAAATAAACATAGGATTAAAAGTAGTAGCCAATGAAGCCAGTGAAATTACTGGGCATTATGAAACTTAACATCTAATGATTCAGGGTGACGAGCGCAGTTCAGTGCCATGCAGTACTTCATAATTCGAATTTCTAATTGGTGTTGCTTCTGTTTATGGGCAAGCGTGACGCTTACCACCAGGCAAGCGACCTGCTCGTTTCGTTACTCAAGCTAATACTTTATTAAATAAGAATAAAAGTTTTCGGATACCACCAAAAATATTTCAAATTCACAGTACAATACACAGGTGATAAGTAGTTAATGGATTAAAAGAGAAACAAAATTGTGTACGCACTCACGCCTGTAATCCCCGAAGGGGTAGGCAGGGTGTAACAAGTACAGCCACATTTCGCCGAGCGTATTTCCGTTCCTTGTGTGATAGGAGGCGAGCCTATCGCCATACCGGGCACAAATTCCAGACTCCGGGCTGATACTGAGCATTTCGTAATAGAAAAACCCAATACCACTTTACCCGACCCGGGGATCGAACCCGAGACCTCATCGTTGACCTAAATCGTAACGCGTACCTATTACAACTGTCTTAAATTGTGTCTTAGTTTTTATTGACCTTCGACGGCTGATAAGTTGACGACCAACCATATAGGTAGTAAGTGGTTATCGTCACCTATGGATTTCAGCTATGCCAGAGGGAAGAGTCAGGGCCAAGCCGCTGCCTACTGTAGAATATCTTTTAAGCCTCTGAAAGATTTTTATTAATCTTGGCTAGATAACAACAAGTACCTAATTTAATAAACTTAGGTATACAATTAAAACTGCATGTTTGATTTTACGAACTTGCCAAGTTCTATTTTTTTGTTGTTGTAAATAAGTAAAAACCTTTATACTTGCCTAATTTTTTACTGATCACTTGAATAATAGCAAATCGCAATAATCATGTTTATCTCCATAAAGACCTAACTTTCTGTTATCATACTTGTGTATTGTAAAATCTATTATACCACTTATATTCTTCACCTTTTCAATCTTTTAGTCTTGTCTCTATTTCTATGTAAGTACATACGTACCTATAGGTACTTACTTTCGTGACAGCTTCCGTGGGGCAGGACAGGTAACCGGCTGGCAAACGAGAGGTCGCGGCTTCGATCGTACGATCGATTCGATCTCACTCACCGTACGAAACGCAGCAGCAAGCTGCTACTTAAAGCCGGTTTTCTGTGAGACAGTGGTAACGACCCGGACGAGCCGGCCTATTCACGCTGTAGACAAAATTGTCTACAGCGTGGCTCTACCACTCCACAATTTGCTCTGGCAAATCTCCACAACGAATGGCTGTTGGGTGTTAATAAAATGTATTTATTTTATGTATTGCTAGTGCGGCAGAAGGAGAGTCATCGTGTGCAGCGAGAGGCGGCGTTAGCACATAACGCACAATTAGATGCGATGTTACGAAAGCAATCCGAGAACAGGCAGCAAATGCAAGCCATAATCGCAGCGCACCAAGAAAGAATAACGCAGAGGATAAAGGTTAAATGAGTGGAAGAGTTGATAACCTTAGTGTTTATGGAATATTAGAAACTTTGATGAATGTTGCTTTTTCTACATATTTTTATTATTACTATCAGATATGTCATTAAATAAAAGATAATGTTTTTAAATACTATAATTAAAAGATATCTTCCATTTGTATCTGTGTCGTCGATGTCTCCACCAAATCGATCATAAATATATATCTATCTATACATTGAAAGGGAAATTATAGCTTATTTACTCTATCAAACATAAAGACTGACCATTTGTTTGCTAAAATAATTACCATTTACCATTAATGATAGCTAACAAAAATCCTTGTTTTTATATATTTTTAAAGGCTCTACTAACTACGCGAGACGTGAACAGTCAAGATATTGATAATTTTAACGAAGATTATGAAAACCTTGAAATGGAGAATAAAGAAACACCACATAGCAGGGAGAGGAAACAGCTGTTACAATTAGTACAATCACTGCAAGAGAATCATGATAAAGAAATCGATCTTATGGAGACGTCTTATAGGTATAATAATAATAGTATAGATATTTAATTTTATTATCATCTATTTCGCTCCTCGAGTTGAAATGTGTATCTTTAACTGCATTTAACTTTATAATCAAGTGATTTCTTGTAATCCTAATATTATTATAAATGTGTAAGATTGATTATTTGTGAGTTTATTATTTAATAATACCTGAATGGCGTAATAGATTTAGATTAAATTTGGCACACATGTAGACCATGACCTGGATTATCACATTGGTTACTTTTAATTTTGAATAAAGACATTTTCGTGGAGCCGCGAGCAAAAGTTACTATAAAATATATTTAAATAACTAACGACTGTGATGACTGATAGAATAAATAGCAAATACTAATACGTGCAGGAGACAACTGGCGTTCTTAGAAGTATCACTCAATCAATCAGAGGAACGAATGAAGGAGGAAAGCGATAAGTTAGTTAAATTTTACACGGAGAAGATAGGTTGGCTTGAGGAGCATCATCTTTTGTACAAGAAGTTGACAGAAGACAATTTGACTGCATTGACCGAGCGGCATAGAGCCGAAAGCGAAATGTTGAGGCAACAGCACTTGGACAATATTAGAGTTCTGCAAGAACATCACGCCGCACTCATGGAGAATATAAAGTAAATATATTTCTGACTTGTTCGCTTTTTGTCTTTCCTGTTTGGACGATGAGGTGTATTCAAGAGTATTACTATCGCTCTAAGTTATTGTAGTAGTTAAGTATAATATTTTATAGAAACGCAGTAAAACAAGAACAAGTCCTCATTCAAGATTCAGCGGGATTCTCGTTAAACTTACACGAGTTGCTAATTGATGTCAAAGAAAACAAATCTCAGTGTCAATTGCTCGTAGATAAAGTTCAGGCGTTTGCTGAGAATTCACAGCGGGATACAGACAACAATTTGCAAGTCAGAGAAAAACAAATTAATGGTAAATATCACTTCTGTAGATGCTACAGATTAATTAACTGTGCTAGTATGTTACAATAATCATATTATTTGTTTAAGAAATGATACAACAATTGAAGAAAGAAAGAGATAATCTTGAAACAGAGAAAACAGAAAGCAGAGATATGATCAAAATGTTGGAGACAAGATTAAAACAAATGACGAGTGTATGAATCTTTGTTAAATTAAATATAGAAATCAAAACTGATATGATAATTTTCGCTTATGTTTCACAGATGATTGAAGAAGAAACATCAACTTTAAAGCAAAAGAAAATGGAATTCGAATTTGAAAGGGCAACATTTAATAAGCAAACAGAATTTGCTAAAAATATATTGAAAAAACAAGACGAAGAACTGAAGGCAAGTAACATTTTATATACATCAGCTGCATAAATGATCTTTGTAGTATAGTAGGTATAGTAAAGTTGATTATGAAATTGTTTTTTTAAAGATGTTAAAAGAAGATTTTCAAAGAGAATATCAAGACAAAATATCGAAAATAGACGAAGAAAGATCTAAAGCGATAAAAGATAGTGCAACTTTGGCTAAAGAAAAGGCGTCTGTTATGAGTTTAAAGCAAGAACTAGAGGTACTTGATGTTATTAGATGATTAAATTATTTGTTTGATACTTGTTTATGGAAAATATATTTTATTGTGTGTAATTATATCATAGAAAATGAAAGCAGAGCTTCAAGCACAGTTAGAGGAAGTTTCTGAAGAGAAATCAAAGTTAAATTCGGAAAAACAACAAATGAATATGGAAGAGCAAAGAATATTAGCTAAGTGAGTAATTGAGATAAGAACTTAAAAATCTGTTTACTTGTGTATCTTCACAACCAGTAAGATGTGATTCATAATATTATTATTTACTTTTTTTATAGTAGGACTATTCGGTAAATTCTGGAGCTTAAATTAATTTTACTAATTCTTGTAAAAAATACTAAGCGCTTAATGAACATAATTTTCAGGAGTCGCGATTTAGACTTACTAGCCAAGACCGCGATAGACAAACAATCCCAAGCAGACAAAAAATATTCGGAAGCGGAATTCCTACAAAGGAAATATGAAGATAGGATACGACGAATACAAGAACACGTTGTTTCACTAAATTCCAGAGAAAAACATATCGCAAGGGAAAAAGTGGCTTTGTCGAGAGAAAGATTGACTCTTCACAATGAAAGGAAACAAATTGAGAATAGACAGCAATGTTCTTTATGCAAAACTTCGCAAAATGCTCCATACAGTTTTGAAAATAGTTACACGTTGCCTGAATCGTATTTAAATGTACCAGCCCCGAGAGATCCTAGAGATATTAATGTGAATTCTGCTATGAATGCCATTGAGCAAGAAATGGCGCATCTTATGAGTAGAAATTTCAATTTAAGACACAATCCCCTTATTTCCAATTTAAGTAATGAAGGCAGACTTGCGAATAGTAACGTAAATGATCTGCCAAGTCCAGAAACTATGCAGATGGGATCTGGATCTTATAAGGTAGATAATTTGTTTTTTTTTATCGACGCTAAATAACGTGTGTATTTTGTTAATTTTTTATTAAAGTACGTCTCCGCATATCGTTCTGCAGAATTATCCGATTATAATTATTCTTTGTAATTGAATATTTGTTAACTAAAAACTTTACTAGTAATAAAAATATAAAACCGGCTCAAAAAAATTACAACTCATAAATCTAATATAACCTAACAGAATCTGATCAATTTTGAGTCCGAGCTATCTCAGCTCAATCATTGATGAAGAGTTCACCTACTTGTAGTTAGTTAAATTAGTTAATTTTATTTGGTGTTTTTTAGATTTACTACACCATAGTGTATTTTCCGACTGCCTCGGTGGCGCAGTTGTAATGCGTACCTACGTGGTACGACTGCAGGGTTGAGGTCTCGGGTTCGATCCCTGGGTGGAGTCAAAGTGATATTGTGTTTTTCTATATCGAAATGCTCAGTATCAGCCCGGCGGCGTTTGGTATTGTACGTGATATGGCGATTGGGTGATCATGGGAAGGAAATAAGATCGGTGAAATGTGGGTGTATTGGTTACACCTCTGCCAACCCTTTCGAAGATTACAGACGTGAGTGCGTACGTATGTACCTATGTAATAGTGTATTTACACCATACTACTCTTTGTAGGAATACATGGACCCGAAGTTTATGATGTTGCGTCTTGACGTTCAAAAGGTATTAAGTAACCTCGATCAAAGCAAGAGAGATAATGTCGAAGATAATGCCATTGAAGAAGAATAGTATGGGAAGTTATAAATCATAGATAATTCATTAGAATCATTATTATTATTAGGTAATATATAGGATATAGGATAGGTTTGGTAACAAAGAAAGGGTACTTACGTACTTGCGATTTGGTGCTCTATGCGCAACAATGTTATTTAAGCCAACTTGATTAAATGCTAAATTAGATTTAAGCCTGATTTAGACAAAAATTGTCATGAGAGTTTCGTGTTGGAATCTTGCCTGTCGTACGAGAAATCTTTCTACTCCAAAATCAGGTTTTTTTTACAATATTTCGATTAACATGGATATAATGATTTTGCGTAAATAATCACAATCGATATACGGAATAATAACAATGAAACCTATAAATATTGCTTCCAGAGTTATTTGATGTCCAGAATGACTAATATGAGAAAAATTAAGTTTTTTGACATTTAAAGTTTATAAAATCTTTGTTAATAATTACCTACTATGATTACTATTCAGTAGATAATCAGTGATTGCTTTCGCAAAATTTATTTTCATCGATTTTATTTCATCGCAGGAATGAGATGCAAGGAATGAGATGCAATTTTCAAAAAAATAAAAATAAATAAAATCGCGGGCTGATGCTGTCGTCCCACCAATCTTTCTTTCAAATATTGTTGAGGCCTTTCCTGGGCTCAAGTCATATTTTGTAAACATAGAATAAGAATTATAATTATAAATATTTGTAATTATAACAGAGAGTAATAAAAGACTGGAAACTTGTATTAGAATTCATTTTATTCATATTGTTGACTGTTACGGAACATCTTTCATTGTTATCAAAATGTACACAAATGTCTACAGCTAACTTGCTACCTTACATTATAAATATCTCAATGTAAAAATATAGGTACACATTTTCTTATATGAATAACATTTAGGTACTAAAGTATATAGTTAAAACGTAATATTATTTTACATTACACAATTTCAATGGCTTTGTTATACTGGGTTCCTAATGTAATACAGATATTTACTGAATCTTAAATATACCATTCTAAAGGTGCAGATACTCGATGCGTGACAGCGCGAGCATAGCTACGGGTGGCGATCAACTAGTTTCAATGATCGCGCGTACTCTAAACAGCTAGTGTCCTAAATTGTTCTGGATAATTCAGCTCATTTTGAGCACGTCTTGTTATGTGCGTTTGAGACAAATAAAAGTTGGCGGTGGTAAGTTTTCGAACTATCTTCTTCTTCTTCTTTTTGTGTTTGGCTCCATCGTAGATCGGTGATTTCACCAGTGTCCATTGTGAAACATAGTGGCTGGACGCGATACTGTTTCATTTACACCGATAAAAAAGTTTAATAAGAAAATAGTTCGTATGATATAGAAATAAAACTGTTTAAAGTACCTGCGTGTAATAAAAAATATAATAATATTAAAATAAAAAGTTTAACTCTGACTAAATAATTTTCGAACTTTAATCCAATTGTTAATTATACACAATGCAATTGACATTCTGGATGTTGCCAGTTTTTTGTGCAATAAAGATAGTGCTGTGGTAAAATATTGAGTTAATTCACTCATTGTAGTTCTATTTATTTCTAACTATTTTATTAGTTTATATTCTGATGTCTTACTAACAGTCGTAATTGTAGCTAATTGTTGATTTAACTACGTAATTTATGTGGTTTATACAAACATGCGATATTGGCAGTATTTAATAATTTAATGTTCATTTAATTTATAGTTGCATTCTTTTATGAATTCAATTATAGAATATCTGTCAAAATACATCACACACATAGCACTTTTCAAATAACAGGCGTTAATTCTGGCTAGTTCGCGCCATTGCGCATCGTTTATTTGGAACTTTACAAATTCTTTTAGTTCGCGCCAAGTGATATTAGATCTTGTAATTCTGTGTCTCCTATTGAATGGATGACAAATTAAGATTACCCATTTCATACCCAAGTGTAACATTCATACAGTCTTTCATAAAAATTGTTTTAAGTAGTAATAATGATTTAATATCATTATGGACGGCCTGGCCTTTTCTACTTACGAAACTTTTTATCTCGCAGATCTTATTAATTACAACTAAATAAATTATACATTTCATATTTAAACCAACATTATTTAAGTTGAGATATAAGGAAGATTTATGTTCCTTTACGATTTAAAATTCAATATTTACATTTTGATTCACGAATTTATTGTTTTTATAATTCCAATTTAATTTCATTATTATTATTTTTTTTGTTTCTTAAAAGTTAAGAAAGCACGCGTAAATTTCATTACTTCATTTATCACAGTAACGATTATATAAAAATTTATTCAACATAATAATTTTGATAAAATTATAATTTTGTTAACACGTCTAAAGTATTTAAGAGCTAAAACATTACTATAACATGAAAAGAACATAATAATATTGAATGGCAGTCATTTGTTATGATTTCATGTCGCCGGGTTGCTTCTGATACTTGACTTCCAGTAACTGTGGGTAGTTTTCGACGATGGAAAGCAATATTCCATCGATGTAATTTCTCAGTTGCACGTTAACATCTTGTTGTTCTTTTAAAGCTTTTTGAAGCTGAAAATAAGATTATATTATTAAACTCTATCTTACTGCAATATTATTACAGTGCTCTACAAAACATGCTATGCGTGCTACGAGATACATTACGCGCAAAATAACTTGGCCGGGCTGTAGTTAGTAACTTTACCTCCCGCTACACCTCTGATAGCCTATTGAAAGACCCATTTAAGTAGATGGAGAGTTAATCACATGACACCATCGACGACACAACCTTGTACTCTCTTGTCGTCGATGCATGACACATACGAGAATATAAGAGAAAACTAAAATTGTTTATGACGTGTCATACAGTGATACAGTTTAAAAAAAGAATCTACTGACGCAGTATCGTAAATTAGCGATTCCTAAAGTGAGTTCCGTGGAAAAGTTACGAGGGTTCTGCGAATTAGTTACATTTGCCACTGACTTGCGGCCAATGTCTGATTGGATTCACAAAATTTCCGACCACATATTAAATGACGGTTACACATAAACGGATTAAAGGCTTCTGATATGTTCGCTCATTTCATGTAATGCTCATTTTATGTAGGGTTCTTTAAAATGAAAGGCATTTCTTGAGTGTTCCGTAGCTTTAAGAGTTTGGGAACCGCTGTCGTAAATGACAGTTTTCTGTCACATTTTCGTTTAAATGTCGTACAAGAAAGTGTCCATCTAATTGGAACATAGGAGCTTATTTCACAATATTCGAGTAAGATTTAACCACCAATTTACTTATAGGACAGCTATTTTTAAAAATACCCAGAATACATAGTAGACATGTTTCCGTCGGTATATGTATTTGTCAGAGTGTTACTTTTGTGTTGGAACGTCTCATAATTTATTTAGTGTAAGTAGCATTTACTCGGAGGTGGTGTAACAGGCGTTTAGTCTTTGTATACTAAAGCCGTGAGGTGCTTGCAAATAATTTCAGTCAGGCCAAGTTATTTTGCGTGTCTTGTACCTACAGTCAGACTTAACCAATGAATATTAAATGAACATTGTTTTTGAGGGCAAACGTGTTTTATAAAGTATGAAAAAGGTACACTTTCGATCCCGGTTAGGTAAATCAAACCAAGCATGCAATAGTTAGCGTATACACAAAAACATGCACAGTTAGTAAAAAATGTCGTACCTTTTCCAACTCTATGCTGTGATCAGTTTGTGTTTGGCTACCATCGAGCTGCAAAAATGCGTACATAAAATATATATGTATGATATTGCTTCGCCATGTGTCAATCGTAAAGCAAAGCGATATGTAATAATATGGATATAAATTAAAAGAAAATTACTTTAACTCAACATTTTCAAGCGAAAGCCGATGTAGTATATGTATGTATAGTACTACAACTTAATGCGCTCCGGCAATCTTTGTGTATTTTATAAAACACGAATGGCTATATAATCCAATATAGATCAGTTATAAGACAAAGTAATTATTTTTCTCGTAGATGCCTCGAGGTCTGGATAGATTGGCATCGTTTGCATATTCGCACTAAATGGTTAAAAACGAAGACTGCTGAAGCGCATAATTTAGTAGTACGTACTGTATATTCTATTAATAAAGCAAGCAAAATAAATGTAAATTAATAACACGCATTTTTCACAGTAATTATCATGTTATATTAAACACAATAAGGATAAATAAAAAGTGAGTAACTATTTGTTTACATTTAGTTTTTTGCATTCCTGAATATGGTATATGAATATAATGCCAGTATAGATTTATGACAATTGTATATTAATGACCATATATCTAGTTATTATCAACCCTTTATTAAACTTTCCCACTGCTGGGCACGGACCCTTTCTACTAATGAGGAAGGTTAGGCCTTAATCCACCACGCTGGCCTATTGGGCATTGGCAGACTTCACATACCTTCAATTCTCGATCGAATTCACAGGTATGCAGATTTCCTCATGATGGTTTCCTTCACAGTTAAAGCGAGCGATATTTAACAATGAACGAAGTTTTTTCGAAGTTACGCATATATAACTTCGAAAAGTCAGAGATGTACACACTGGGACTTGGGAGCTGGGTTTGACTCCGCGACTTGTGTCTCGGTAGACCGTTGCAATCCCTACTAGTCTAGATCTTTTATTTTATACCGTTCATTACTTTAACATCATGTGATTCCGTCGTGTTGTACCCAGTTGTATGGTCAGTAGTGTTGAGTAGGGCTTACAAGAGGCATTACACTTGTCTCATACATGAAATAATGTAAGAGGTAGGCAATTTTTTTCCTGTACTACAAATTTTATGTCACGTTACACTGTTATTATTCCCATGACACGGGCTGCGTGCGTGCTAGAGTGAGAGCGAGCGAGTTAGCTTCAAGACTCCTCGCCTCGTTGGAAGTGGGTCCTTGTACTCGCTCAGTACAAAATAGAGGATACTATTACAGACACATTTAAAAATCGTGTCCTACTCAACACTAATGGTCAGGCTAATGCAAAGCTTCAGTGTTATTTGTATGAGGTGTGTAGTGGATAGTTACCTCATCGTCACTCATTTGTGAGAGCTCGTGAGCCAGTGAGTTGGTGTGGACGAGTGGTCCGCTGACTCCGTCGAGCAGGCTGCGTCCCTCCTCCACTCCACGTGTCAGGATCTGAGCTTGCAGCTCCTCTTGCGCCTCTGATAAACCTGCAATAGGAGACGACTTATTGGTCCAAATTACCTTTAATGGTTTTTTCAAGGAAGAGGTGGCCAATCAAGCAACTAGGTCATCTGATCTAAGTGATATTCACCGCCAATTAACAATACCAGATAATCATAGATGAGTGCCAACCTTTGAGAGAATAATTAAGATAGGAAGAAGAGGGGGGCCATTTGCCTTTCCATAAACCTCCATCAACGTACTTTATTAATATAATGTACAATTCAATCAACTATTTTTGTTTTCCATCGATACGCTATTTCAACTGTGGCTCTACATTTTGTTCGCCATCGATACGCCATTTCAACTGTGGCTCTACATTTTGTCCGCCATCGATACGCCATTTCAACTGTGGCTCTACATTTTGTTCGCCATTGATACGCTATTTCAACTGTGGCTCTACATTTTGTTCACCATCGATACGCTATTTCAACTGTGGCTCTACATTGTGTTCACCATTGATACGCTATTTCAACTGTAGCTCTACATTTTGTTCGCCATTGATACGCCATTTCAACTGTGGCTCTACATTTTGTTCGCTATTGATACGCTATTTTAGCTGTAGCTCTACATTTTGTTTGCCATCGATATTCAATTTCAACTGAGCTGTGGCTCGAAGGAACTACATTATAACTTTAGGTGATGTATGACATGAGACTGGACGTTAAAATCTATCTGGTAAAACAACAAATTATATTTCAATTGCGTCTAACATTTGTATTATTTCTCTTAGAATTGAAAATCAAGATTTTACCAGCAACTATTTTTTTATAGCAGAGTTGGACAAACAAGCACATGGGTCGCCAGATATTAAGTGATTTCCATCTTCATGAACTCCTATAATACCAGAATACTCATGAATGCGTTGTGACCTTAATAAAAATTGTTTGGGGATTGGTAAGGGGAAGAGGATTTGGGACTACGAAAAACAAATCAATCTTACATTTGTTCTGCGTCCTCAACAACACGAGCTCTTTCCTGAGTTCATCGAGCCGCGGGTCAGGCGGTGGTGGCGGTGCCTCTTGCAGTCTCTGTAGTTCGAGCTTGGCAGCTGCCAGCATGCTCGCTGTAGCGGCTGCAGAGTCTCTCTCCCTACGCTCTGCTTCCCGCGCCGAACTGAGCTGAGCGGAGAGCTCGTTCACTTGTTCTTGAGCTTCGCGATGTGCTCTAGCAGCTGCTTCGGCATTGGCTCTTAGTGTTTCTGCCACGCCACGGAGTCGGCCCACCTTTAAAACAAACGTTGAGCTTAAAAGTAGATGAAAAGTTAAATAAAGAATAACTTTGAATGAAGTTATTTTGATCACTAGTTTCGACGCTGTAAATGATTACTTAAAATTTGAACTCATATATTCAAGACACAATGAGTAATAACGCTTTATGGTGTTCACGGACAGGATGTGTTGGGTTTGTCCTCAGATTGACAAATTGGTGGTAATTGGTTTGGTAATGAGTCATGAGACAAGAGTCTAGATGAAAGAGGTCGAGTGATATTTATTACTCATTAAAATGATCTACCTCTTGCTTGAGATCAGAAGCCTCGGCTTCGGCAGCGGTGAGGCGATCGGTGATAGCAGCCAGCTGCGTGTCGCGATCGCGTTCTATTCGCGATATCGCCTCCCGACTCCTCCGCTTCTCCTCCGCTACGCTCTCTTCGCAGCGGCATTCAATCTGAATAACAAAATTGTAACAACTTATTGTTATCATTCATTGACAAAACGACATACGTTCGTAAATAAACTGTTAATTGTTATGTTTCAGGAGAAATGTAGCCGTGATGCAGTAAAAAAAATTGTTACATATTCGTCGATATTATCGATTACCTAAAAGATTTTCTTATTGTACAAAGTCCTTACTGTTACTTAGCCGACAGTTTTTTTGTGAATTTTACCATAACCAATTACCTACAACTGCCTATAATTTTGATAATATAGGCAGCTTTTCTAGGACACATGGTTGGTATGACTGACTGCCTCGGTTACGCAGTTGTAATGCGTACGCGGTAAGATTGTCGATTTGTCGAGTAGAAGTGATTTTGGTTTTTTATCACGATATGCTTTAGTATCAACCCAAAGTCTGAAAGTGTGCCCAGTATGGCGATAGACTCGCCACCTATCACATCATGGGACGGAAATATAAGCTCGGCGAAATGTGGGTGTAGTGATTGCACTTCTGCCTACATTATTGGCGCAAGTGCGTATGCATGTATGTACATGGTAGGTACTGATCAGTTACGAATAGAAATTGTTTAATATCATTATTTTATTATTCAACGGACCTCCCGTATCTGTTCGTCAAGCATGTGTACTCTGGCTTGAAGCACCGCGTTGTCTGCCTTCGCTCGCGCGTACCGTTCGTCTGCGGTGCTTTGCGTGTCGGCCAATGACGTCACCTGCTGCTGAAGTAGTTGCACCTGTAGACAAGGATAATATCATTAATATTTTATCCTGATAATTATATAATCTCATTCGATAAGCAGCATTGGGTAAACACCGCTGTGTTCCGCACATTAGAGCTCACTGACTGAATCCAGAATTTCACCAAGTTACTGGGCGTTATGAAAATAATAAAAACTATAACTGATGTACTTTGTAATTCAGAGATTTGGGTGGTATTGCTACTGTTTACGGGCAGGCGTAGCACTTACCATCAGACGAGCTAATAAACAATGATTGTTGAAGCTGGATGGGTTATTGTAATTGAATTTATATAATAGTTTCATATTTGTCCAGCATTTGTTTCAATCCTTTAAAGTAGAAATATAAGGTAACGCCTGTATGTCCGAAGGCATAGACAGGGACCCATGGTTCGCCGAATAAAAGTAGTATATAAAAATACTAGTAGATTTATGGAATGTAGTTGTTAAAATATTTAAAATGGTTTATAGTTAACTGTGAAAATTATATTACGTTTTAAACAAAAACGGATACATTGCGAAAGACCGGCAACCTTTTAGTACAACATATAATATGAAGAATATGATAAGAAGGTATTATAGCTCAAGCCCAATTATCAACATTTTTAAAATGCAATTAGAGCCAGTCTTGTTCAATTGTTTTCGAATTAGCAAATAACGATATTTTTGTAATTAAACTGTCAAACATTGAGGCCAGCATTTTCAAAGATAATAGAAACTGTGTTCAAGGAAAACAGCTTGAGAAAACTAGTACTTCATCATTACATTGTCAGTTCTCACATATGTGGGCCGTATGGTGATATAGTTATCAAAACAAATTAAGATATGTGTTTGTATACATCTGCTTAACGAGAAAATAAACAAATGTTTGTCCCTTAACTACAACTCTGTTCAACTAATTAGTTCGATAGTTGATAATAATTAATAAATAATTCAAGCGTCAAATCGATTTCTATCGTCCTTATTCAAAATTTTCATGCTTTGTTATATTGGAATGCATTAAGCAGGCGTTGTATAACAGTTGTCAATGACAGTTACTTCAGAACTTAAAAATTGATTCATAGTTCTAGACACCTTTTGTAGAGAAGCATTTAATTTTATACTTATTAGTTATTACCCAATTGCTAATACTCCAAAATAAAAGCGGGCTATTTCGGAATCGTTCTGTTTGAGGTAGTTTTGCGAAGTCACTGGTCTAGAAAATATGGAAACTGTTATACCAATAATTAGTACCCAAATACAAGTGTTCGTTTACATAATAATCAGTACTTTGCGTATCTGGTTCACATTTACAAAAGCAGGGCGTCCTTGAGTCACATTCCGGGTGTAGGTATTTGACCAGACTGCTCCGTAGTGCCAGTACTTCAGATCGGCCAATTTAATTCCATTGATGCAGTTATAATCAATTTAAAACTCTTTTTTTTACTATTAGTTACATAAAAATAATGGCACATATTTATTATTAGAATGAAGTCTAAATAATTATTGTTTGCTAAATGATGATAAATTATTTTTATGTTCCAATATAAGACCTTGATTGCAGGAATACAAAGGTATAAATGTTCATATTAGTATGTTAAGAATTTCCTTTGTTCCTATTAAAATAATTTCCAGAGTAATGGATCAAAAATTAATTCTCAGTACAATAGAAATCAACTTCTTCATTAAGGTGACCATTGAAAATCAGCGTTATGTTGTAGTTCGCACCACATCACAGCATTTGTTTTTTATTTTATTACATAGGCCGGCAAACGAGCAAGTGGGTCACCTGATGGTAAGTGATATCCACCGCTCATGTACGACCCTACAATACCAAAACCATAGGCGCGGTACTGAAGTTAAAGGAAAGGGATAATTAAGAGATTGGGAAGTGGAAGGGCGATTTGGTACCTTGATACCTTTCAACAGTCTATTTGCAAATTGTAGAGATTAAATTATAGGCTACTGAATAAATAGCCATTATTCTGTCAATACCGAGACCAAATTGTGCCTATTTAAGTATCAAGTGTAAATATCAAAATTGGTCGGAATTATTCTGACATTGAACAGACATTTCCATATTCACCGATAAACATTATGTCATTGTTAGTTAAGAATATATTGGAACAAGTACTTGAAAAGTACGTCGAAGGAGAACTGAAATTAGGGAAAGTAAAATTTGTCTCAGACGAAACTAAGGCAAAAGATCTATTCGTCCAATTTCATCTTATCACATGTTTTTGAAAGAAAGAAAGCTTTTCAAATTTACAACAAATATTTGCAAAAAACGTAAACCTTGGTACATTTCAACATGAAAGATTCATTATGAGACAAACGCTTTTGTTTGAATTAGTAATTTCGGACAACACTTACCAGATCACGTGGCCTTATATGACTAACACAAGTATTACCGTACAGGAAGATGCGTCTCCGACACAGGAAGGGAATGATTTATACATGATGCTTTAAATGTGTGACGGACATTTGTCATACGGTAACACAGCAGATAAGTAGTGAGTAGTGGCAAAATAACACAAGGGTATTATTATTTTTTGCTATTATGACGAGACGAGCAGGTCGCACGCCTGATGTTAAGCGTCACGCCTGCTTATAAACAGAAGCAATGTCACACAGAATTCTGGACTATAGAGCACTGTATGGAACGGAACTGCGCTCGTCATCCCAAAACGTAAGATGTTTATTTTTTTTTTATTCATAATACCCAGTAATTTCACTGGCTTAATGTCCTTTAAATCGAAAGACAACAGTACTTACGCACTGCTGCTTGGCAGCAGACATAGGCAAAGCGGTGGTACCAACCCAGCCGGCCTGTTGCATACGAGGGACCTACGGGCTGACCTACCATCTAGTGGGATATTAATAAAAATACATAACTTATGATTAAATTAATTACTAAACGTACGTCGAGCAATAGATTCCGAAATCGATTACCGAAATATATTTTATTGGCACACTAATTTCTGTTGGATTATCAAATCACAGGATAATATTATTTACCAGATTACTAATTTCCACGTTTTTTAATAACATGTTAAAGCACATAAGTTTAATCATTTAAAATTAACATATAAAAGTCACTTAATATCAAAAATATATTTGTTGAATGAATAAACAAAGTTGATTCAACGCCAAGAGGTGAATCAGTTTCAGTGAATAGGCGTCATGGACCTTTTTTTAATCAGCGTACTATGAGACAATTTTACTATGATTTTGTGTGCTCACGATTTTGTGTCGTAATATCTGGGTCATATTCTAATTTTGTTTATTTACTAGATGCGATAATTGAGGTTATATCAAGCAACATTTATGTATGATTACACGTAAGTAAAAGAGGCAGTTCAACCTTTTCATGATTGTTAACAATATCGTAACAGAGCAGAATCTTCGTAAAAACAGATATCAAAAGCAAAAACAGATCAAATTTTATTAACGGCAAACTTTCTACGCAAGTGTATATCAGAATATATTTCGACGTAAAAAGAGACAGTAAAAATGCATTTCTAGCGTTAAAAAATTGTTGTGGCCATTGATGCATTTAAATTTACCGCTCCATTGACTATGGGCTCATCTTCGTGGAAGTCGATTGTATTTGCGGGTTTGCTATGAAACATGAACGGATATAACAGATACATAAATCAATAGCAACAACACTTGCAATTTACATACCTATTATTTATGTTTATTTGTGTTTCTACTATGGGATTTGTATTATGTAATGTTTCTTTTATATTTCATTATGAAACATTATTTTCATACACTGGGCTGCTATCACGTCTCCTTTAATTGTTCGTGACGTTGGACACAGCCAGACCAATTATATTCCATTTAGTAGTAAATTGGATCAATGATACATACGACAATGACATATATGAAACGTAGGAACGACTAAATATGACCGAACGACAGTTGAATTTGCACAATGTATTTTTAATGTTTTTGAAACAATTTCACTGTAATATTGATGGACAATTGTTTCAAAATGTAGGTAATGTAAACAAAAGTAACGTAATACTACAGCTAATACTTATCGTGGTGACAAGCAACATTCTTTAGAGTTTAGACAATGACAAACATGAAGGTGTGAATATAGCGTAATTGTTGAATCCATGTTAGCAAAAAACGTCGTGACAATGTATGTAAATACAAAGGTAAATTATAAGACATAAGTTTGCTATTAGTATTCGTTGTTGACTTTGTTTATTCTTTAATTAAGGTCTAAAATAATACGATGAACCTAATTAACATAGTAAATTATTTCATAAACTTTCTTATTTAGGTAAATTAAATTACATTTTCATTTGCATATGAAAAATGTTTGGCGTTCACCAATCGTCGTCATAGCAAATCGTGCCAAAAGTTAGTCTATTTCTGTTTAAAAACAACAAAATGTCAATCACATTTGACTTTGATTTCAAAACTTACTTTCGATTGCCTCGTAAGAGCAAGTCCGTGGAGTTGCGTTCGATTTTACTTTTGTTTAGATTCAAGCCTGGAGCCCGACGAGTTTCACTTAGCTGATCTGCTTCAAGGTGTTTGTGAATAGATCATTTCATGGATATTATTATATCATTTCGTTCACTATTACCCTTATAGTACGATCTAGCATAAATATTTTATAGCCGATCTATAATTTTCATTGTAATATAGTAAGTAAATTGGAGTTGGCTTAATTAGCTTACATAATATTTTAGTCCTAATTTTACTGTCAATGCAATTGATAAAAAATTAAATTAAATGTTCTTATATATCATTGGTAAGAGATGGATGTACACCAAAAATTTAATGATACCGCTAATGATTTCGACAAATATATATGAGTAAACTAGATTATTATCAATTATAACAGTATTACATTATAATGTGTACTTTCATATCAAGTGGTCCAGAGGATTATAATAATTAAGTACTTCCTCTTTATAGTGCCTAATATATGTATAAAGCATCATTTAAATATTCTTTATAAAGCCGGTGTTAGTACCGGTGGGTAATATTCTTATTACCCATTACAACATAAAATGGAAATATTTTCCTCGTAAAGCAATTTTGATATCAGTCGATCAGCTAAATAAATTGCCATAAACATCACTTTTACGTTTCACAAAACATAATAATCTATGTAAACAAATATATAATACCTAAATGAGGTATTACAAGTTTATGGGCATTATGTGAAATTTAAGTGAAATGCCTGCTTCATCTCACATTTGTTGCCTCTCGGAAACAGTAAATTCTCGTAACTTGACATAAATTATTAATATTCAATTCGATAATAAGTTGTAAGCTTAGGGTGTGAGTTTGGTTGTTACTTATTTATGCTTCTGGATAAGTGTTCCAAATTTGAGGAGTAAAAAGTTCTAGTGCCAAATTATTCTGGCTGACGATTCACGATTGATTGATTACTCATTACAAATATTATCAATTTAGTTATTACTTTTGGAACTTTCAATTATTGAACCAATTATAATTCATGATAGATTTCATGCTGTGTACATTATTAAGTATTATTTATAATTGGTTGGAATATTGATGTTGGATTGAAACCAAAGCTGATAACCTCGTCATCCAACAAGTCTTGCGTCTTATCTACTATTTACCAAGTCACTGAGATCATTAACCATAGTTTGAGTGAATAACAAATAAATGAAATCAAGTTTTACCAGTGTGAGGTTTGTCAAGTGTAAATAGCTGTATTAGTTTTGGTGATCACCTGCCGCTTTAGTGGGTCAATGGAGACTGTACTAAGTAGAATGTACTAAAAAGTTGTCGGAAGATTATATTTACAAAAACGCTATCAATAAATTATTTGTTATAAACAAATATTTGTTTTTTCCCTGTAGACTATTCTTTCCATTGTCCGCATATGCAATATGTATAAATTGTACTAATCATTCTGAGTAGGTACCATAATATCTATGTACGTAATGGACGTCAGCTATCACAAGTTATTTTGAGATTCAAGTGTCCAATTTAATAGTAATTAATAGATGGTAATAAAATTAGACTTCATAATTGATTAAGTTGAACCAATACCTAGTAAAGTATTCGCTCGTGACTTCCTCGAGTGAACATATTTTCTTACCTCCGTCAACTTGTCTCGCAACTTTCCAGCGTTTGTTAACAACAGAACTTTTAAGTCTAGCGTAGATTAGCATTAATATCAAGAGTTTGCTGAGTATCTGCATATATTTTGGCTTAAATGTGTGTAGTCTTATTTAATGCATTACGAATGACTTAGACCCAACAAGCCTTAAAGGTAAGCAACAGCTTCAATAATTCCTTTGAAGTTAATGGTGTTCATGTACGACCTGTCGGTATTCTCGTTCATTCGCCGTTTTCTTTGCGCGGGGAATATCCATATTACGGATACCTTCCCAGCCCGGGGGTGGAGGGATGGTTATGCCAGACTCACCGACCTTCCGACCTAGGTCACATCGGGGCCCTAACCAATTTTTTACGCCGGTGTACAGGTGGTGGCCTCCTTCGCCGCAAGTGGGGTGGTTCCGGGGATCATGGATTACCTGTGTTGCTGCCAGTACCGCACCAGCGATATGCCTTGATTTCCTTAACTATATAAAAGCTACAAATCTTATCAATCTTAATTTAGGGGTATCTTATAATTTACGTGCCGTTCACGCCGTTCATTGCACGTGACTAACCTGCCTACAGATGTCTCTAATGTAAGCATGGCTTTAGCTTGATGGATATTTACGAAATCACGGTTCCGTTCAATTACCAGCCACGGTGAATGGTCTTGAATGACATGTACACGGAATTGTTTAGATATGCACGTAACTTAAGCCCATGTAGAGTCTCATTGAAAGAAAGTACTGTTTTAAGATTGAATGTAGTGCAAATCAATGTAGGAAGTACCTCTACATCATTAGATATATTGGGTTTAGTATATCTTATCTATTAATAAAATAATTATTGCATCTGGAAGTGATAAAAAATATAATTTACCCATTTCATTTTAATTTAGTTTATGCATAATGACTTTCGAATATGATAGAAAAGTTTAACCTCAAAATAATTAGCTTTTCCTTTTATTGAAACTCACTTCATGTGCAATAAATATACACTCCATTAGGGTCGAGCCGCATTGTGCAGTACTATCAAGTGCCGATGCTCCAGTTGAACAATAACGAAATTATAAACATGTATCAGGTCTACGCGTTGTACAGTCGTCGATCGATTATGTATGAGAATATGTATTTGATTCCGATAACTGTAACTGTTCGCTGTGACCGCTAGTGTGTCATATTGTTAATTACTATGCGAATGTTTTATTTTATTACTGGCTGTCTGGGTTTCGACCTTTGCTTCTGATAAAAAATACTGATATGGACGTACTTATTATGTTTTTTTACTGTTACAGAATGTAACTGAGTTGAGCAAAATTGTTTAAATTAGAGATGTAATTAGGAGGATGTACTAAGGTCGTTTCAATTACGTGCAATGAACATCAAAGAAATCCTCTTTAATTACAAGACGTTTCATTATTTTAAACTTAGGCTTTATGTGATATAAACAAAAGTACGTTTCATAGGGTCATGTGTTACAAATTGGATGTAGTTTTGAGTTAAATGTAAAATATACAATGTATGGTTGAAGAATGTTGTCTACTGTTGCCGAGGCTCGCGATGATCTAATTATCTGAAAATTATGCAGAATAATTACCAAGGTAGAACTAATCGCGTTCCATAATTGCACATCGGCGAAGACATTAACGCCGTGGTCCGTAACCGTTTGGAAAATGTCCATGTTTGAGATTTGTGAAACTATGGTATCGAAGATTTGCAGAGAGCACTCAGAAAGACGTATAGCATTTGTAAGAAGATTCTAGAATTAAATGAGAATGTTTGCGTCATTATCATTGTTTTCTAGGCGGAAATGTAATGTTGCTTGCAAGTTGCAGTACCACTTTGGTAGATGGTATTCTGTCTTGACAAACCTCTTACGATCGTTATTTTGTATTCATTAAATTAACTTATTTTATTAATAACTTTCTAGATGCTTGACAATAAAAATCTTCATAAATATGGGTATAGTTGCCGTTCATAATATGATAAAAGGACCGAAACCCATAACCAACTAAAAACATATTGTACTTAATCAATATTTATGGGCTTTGTATATGCGTACATTACATGTAATAATCATTAAATTATTATTTGCATTTTCTTTATAAGACCGATTGATAAATTATCTATAAGTACCATAAATATTTATAGCAAGTACGATAGTAAATAGTACCTAAATACCTTTTAAATAAATCGATCATTTTCTGTAAGTATGTAAATATAACTCTTGTTAGTTAGTCTATTATCTCTATATATAACACTCGAGGTAGTGTTATTTTAACCTAATTTTAAATAATGCCCCTAAAATAAAATATTTATATTATGTGTTATTCCTAAGTTTTGGTAAAACTGTACTCAATAAAAACTATTTATTTAAAAACAATCAATCATAACCATGTATCAAGATAATCAACAAGTTCAGACGCTGATATCTCAGATAAAAATGTTTTGTTCAAACATATGAAACGTAGGTAAATGAAGTTCCCATTAATATTTAGAGACCACTCACAGATACGTTCACAGATTTATTACGCATTGCATTCGATACGTATCCGATCATATATCCGAAATTGAGATATTCGCGACTTCGAAAAACGAAGTTTGGATCTAATGCACAACCCCTCATAAAAATAGTATCACAGCTGCTTTGGACCAAAATTTCTCAGTTCGGACTACTCGATTCCTTCTCTAATATAAATTAATCCGTATCAATATTTCATACCGTTTAGTTAGTCCACTCTTCCGTTAAAACGTTTTATGACGCTGAGTCACACAGTTCAATCAATAATATGTAATGATATAACACGGGTAATCCATGCATGACAGCGTTACTTAGTTATGCTCTTTGATTCACAGCTGTGGGAAATAGCGAAGAAAGGTATATTACCGGTGAGGAATGCTGCTTGTTTTAAAGGGTCGCTCTTTTAAGTCTACTGTAGGATATGAGAGTTTTGTGGCATAGTTACGATGTAGATACAAACAATATTATCAGCTCTGTATAAATAGTTAGGCACAGGCCCCCTCTACTAATATCAGTATGACCTTGCTCAGTAGACTATAAAAACGACTTAAATATTGGAATAAAATCATTATTTTAAAAGCTAAAGCCTTTCTTTTATAACACCGGCTTTAGTTGTAAGTCTTTTCAAATAAAATTTTGTCAGCTTATTCGGTCATCATCTTTAATGATAAATAAGATTGGTGTCTTTACAAAGTGTCGTTTTTTTAAGGTTGATTATATAAGTTCACATTACAAGATCTTTTCTTCAAGTGTGTCAAAAAAGTTTAATGCAGGTTGCAGTAAATTACTAGTTCCGTGAACAATCGATCGATTTAAATTTATTTAAAATAAATCATATAAAAGGGATCTGGCAAGTGAAAGTAAATAATCAAAACGGCCGAATGAACTTTCTAGTGATATAAAAAATAGATAATACAAATAAGTTCCGTTCGTAGTAACTTTATGAGGAACACAGTCGAATGAGTTGATGTTTATTATTTTGTATGATAAAACTAACTTGTAAGTGTTAGAATCACATTTTCTATACCCTATACTGAGTCTACAGAATGAATGGGGACTATATAAACTCCGACGGTAGTACTGTCTAATAGAAAACCGGCGTAAAGTGGTCCCTTGATTTCTGGAGGCCCAAACCCTTCTCCCCCTACTTAATCCACATTCCTATTATCTCAGGTTGGTAACGCATTCATGAACCTTTTGGTATGGCGGGTTTTCGTGGGCAGTAGAGATCACCCACCAAGTAACCCACCACAAATCATGTTACCGACTTGCTCGTATACGTAAATTGATCTACTTCGCAATTGTTCGATTTGTCAAACTCGACTATCCTGTACTTTAGTGCATTAAAGGTCAGGCTGGATAAAGGCTTGATTGTAATGTATGACAGCTTCCGTGACGCATTGTGCGAGTAGCCGGCTGTGAAGAGAGAGGCCAAGGGTTCTATTCCAGAAATATTAGTTTCTGGTTGTTGTGAGACCGTAAGTCCCTCGTAGTTTCTGATACCCACGATACAGATTAACCTAGTGTGGTGTTCGGTGTGTTTGACTGTCGGGTGTTATTATTTATATAATGCTCTTTAAAGATCTTTTACACGCAATCTTCCCCTCACATTAGTGTTGCTAATGAATATTTGATCAGAACCATATATTTCTGTCTACTGAACGCCAATGAGTGAACGGTACAAAACATCAAGACAGTAAAAAGTGTCTAGCAAGTGTCCCCATTAGGGTTGGAGTGCCTAAAGCATTTGCCCGAAAGTCCGGTGTCGCTGACTAAAGCCGACTCTCGTCAGGCTATCAGCAAGCGTCCATCCCAAAAAAAAAAACAGTGTCCCAAGTAATGTTTTTTAACTAACGAAAAAAAACGGAAGAGGTAAACCATTCGACGCGTATATTCATTATTTATATGTATTACTAACTACACATAACTTTTCACAAAGTGACCCCATTATGACGATTCTTTTTATTCGAAAGGGCCAAAAGCCTTAAGTCGGTCACAATTAATTTCAAGAAGAAATTCCACCTCTAGGAGAGTGAAATGAGGGATTAAAGACAAACTTCTTCATTTATGCACTTTTTATTCCACTAATATTAGTAAAAACTTTTAACAAAAATAAATCGACCCAAAAAACTAAACAACTAAAAGTAAAGCTAACTTAAAACTTTGAGTTTTTTTTAGTTTTACTATAATATATGTATCGTAGAGATCAGACGAAAATGTACTAGGTATATTGTTAAAAAACAAAAATATATGTAGCATGAATTATTTATACAATATATTATTTACAAAGTTCATCTAAGACAGTGTAAGTATTTTCTATCGTAAATTTTATTAATGAATTTTAAAAATATGTTACTCTTAAAACAGATAAATGATTCAAACTGACAACGCCTTTTTTGTCGGGGGGTAAAAAAAAGAAACAGTTTTAATTCATTATAACCAATGCATTTGAACCAATAACATTCTTTGCAAAAAATAATTAATCCTACCAAATTAAGTTAGATCACACGACTCATAAATCTAATTTTAAACCATTGTTCTTTTACATAAACAAAATGTATGCACAATAGACATAGTAATTATGGAAATATGTTTTTAAAGATGGACTTCGCAAGAGGCACCTTACTCAACGGTTCACCTGTTGTTGAATATATAATCTCGTTGAATACTCGTCAAAAGGCGAAAAGCTTGCATTCATTATACAGGCCATTTACCATGTGGAAAGTTCTTAGCAGTAAGATGCTTCATGCTGCAGCATTTTCGCATACAAGTTACTGAGATAAACAAATAATATTAATATGAAATTTGATAGTTTAGAAGAAGAAATATAGGTTTTTTTTTAAAGTGGCGATTGTGAAACGAGCTTGTTGGTCACCTAAATATAAGTGATCTTCACCGCCTATAAATGAAGCCGACAATACCAGAATCATGGACGCGGTGCCAACCTTAAAGGAAAAAGGACGTACACCGTATGAAACGCGGTAGCAAGCAGCTACTTTTTCATCGGTTTTCTGTGAGACACTGGTCACACTGGTAACAATTCGGGCGATCCGGCACGCGACCCATTCACGCTGTAGACAAACCTGTCTACAGCGTGGCTCTACCACTCAAAACGAAAACTCTATTTTCTTTGTTAATGACGCACTGATATATCTTATCGTTTGTACGTTAAAACAGTACTTCCTTGTACAACACTATGCTTTCATCAATCACATTGTATCAGGGCAATGTTGCTAAAATTAAAGATAAAAATAAGATAATCAGTAGAAAACAAAGATAGCATTTGATAAACAAAGGTCTACGTGAATAGATCGACTTAAAATAGATATTTCATTATGGTGATCAAAAATTGTAAAAGGACTAAACATGTCATGTAACTATGGTTGCCAGATAGTCGTTGGGATCTGCCAAAACATGTTTGGGACGTCGACGGAGACAGTGAATACGATATAATGGACACCAATCGGTCGATGATTCAACAAAGTTCAACCCTAGCGACTATCTAGCTAGCTTATCAGTAAAGATAAACAAGAAGAATCCGTAAGGCAAAGAAACTTATGTTTATGAATTGATTAACACACTATCAACATCATCAATCATGTTCGATGACAAAATTAACAGAAGAGCAGAAATCAAAAAACAGCTTTTGTTTCATTCAATTGTTTTCGTTATCAAAATAGCAGAAAATTAAGATCAAAACGCTATTTAAAAATACAATACATAAGCTTACGCCTGTATCCCTGAAGGGGTAGACAGAGGCGCAACTAGTACACCCACGGTTTGTCGTGCTTATACACACTGCTGTTTGGCGGCAGAAATAGACAAAGTAGTGGTATTTACCCAGACAGCCTCTCGCATATGAGAGACCTACCACCTACAATTATGTCGGCCTGATGATACTGAATAAGTATACACTAGTGAACCCCGGAACGCGGCTCGCTGGAACCATCTACTATGGTGGGTTTTTCACCATGTGCAACATGGTCGCTATCCAATTGGGCACAGAAATATTAGGTACCCATCTACCAGTGATTTTTCGAATCAAAGAACTCAAATTATGATCGCCCGACCTGGCATTTAAACCCAGGACCTCACTGGTTTTACAGCCTAAGTACGTTGCCACTTGAACAATGAAGCGACTATTATAGAATAAGGTGTAGATTCTGAAAGTTCGTCCGTAAGTTCGGCATTAAATATGGTTATTATAAATAATTACCTATTCCTTTTTTCCTGTACTAACGTATTCGAAAATCAATATTCAGTTTGCGCATTTGCCTTCGGTTTCGCAAATATCAACTATTAGGCGGTAAATATTACGTCAGTGTCGAGTTTGATCGATGAAAACGCTGCAAGTAGTAATACTTAAACGTCGCGTGACAACGTAGTACAAATCAAAGCCGCGATGGTACCACCAGGTCGAGAAATGGTGACGGTAGCTACTCCAAATAATAAAAAAACACAAGCCTTTTTTATTGAAATTGTGGATGCATCGGCTACTATTGAAGACATCGAAGTTTTTGTAGCTCCATTGAAGTGTTAATCAAACAAATTGATTGAAGCCGCAAAAACGTTATCAACAATTGTTTGGTCGTTATATTTTGTACTAAACATTTCTTTTGATAATGGTTACTATTAGCTAGGTAACACAATTATCCCATAATCTAACAGAGGTTTTAATTTCGTAGAATTAATGACAATGAGTAAATGTGTCAAAGTACCTTTTATGGGTTTACTAATTTAGATATAGGAAACCGTAATGATTCAGAACATTAAACGTATAAAGTATGACAAATTCCCATATGAGTCAATAACTCACAGCAACAACACTGGATTGAAAAATAACACTCCTGTGTCACTTGGGCACCTGACGTCAATACAAAGTACAATGCGGTTAAATGTATCGTTACGTGCGTGAGTGAAGTGATACCAAATTAGTCTAAATAGGAGACAGTTAAAACTAAATTCATACAATAAAGTGTCTAATAAAAATTGACATGGTAAAAAGTTGTTAACAGTTATGTCATAATGAACGTTACTGTTATTGTCTATAATAACGCGCAGAGTAAATGGAGCAAGCCTCACTTGGTCGGAGAGATTGTCGCACCACTGGTGTGCTGCTGTCTTCTTGCCGCCATTTAAGCCATTGCTCAAGTGCGGGGTCAGCGGACTGCCAGTGAAAAGGTCCTCGGTGAGACTCGCGTCTGATGTAATCCGAGCCCTGACCTCCGGAGGCGGGCCCTGAGGGCCTACGAAGTCAAACTGTCCGTCCCACATATCGTACTCCAGTTCCAGACTATCTTCCACTTCAATCGGTTCACCCATCGTGCCTTTTGAGCGGTTAAATAGGCCCGATTTAAACATTTAATATCAGGTTCTCATGCAATTTCGTTATAATTGAACTTATTCCAATATTGCACTACACTTTTGTTACACATTAAGTATACTTTATTTCATAATTTTAAATACTAAAAGAATATTTCGTTCCAGATAAAGCTAAATTTTTCAATGGCACTGTTGATTAAGCGACAATTCTTATCGACACCGAATATACTATACGAACTGCACTGTATTCACGTAACACTGCCAGTTACAAATTCACAACCACTTTGTGTCACATTTTACACATGTAAAAGTTTAACATGAGTTATCACAAGAATCCAATGAGAAATATGCCTACAGCAATTCACTAATTATCGTCGTAAACGAGGATTAAAATATCAGGCAACAGGAGACTTCGGCGAAGTCGATTCAAAATTTTTGATGGTTGCTCTGACATCCTTCACGAGAGGTCAGTGTTGCGTACAAAGGAATGCCCCCGAATTTTGAATTGAATGAATCCGTAAACAATCGCAATAAGTATCGCATCGAAATCGAATTTGATAGAAGCAACAACTACGTGATGCTGGCACAGTATCGCGTTATAAACTAAGAAGGCGTTCGGCAATGTGGTCGGCAGTCGGCACTCGGCAGGCGCTCGCGGGAGCTCGGCCAGCGCGCCCCACCCATTGACACGACATGATTATCAGCCGGCCGAAGCCACTGCGCCATACAAATAAACTTTATTCGCTCCCTGCACATATGTATATGCCCGACCGGTGCAGGATAGCTTCGTGGCAATAACCCCTTTCATAAGCTCCCCTAGTCTGGTTGCATCTCATAATTTAACGGCTGAGAGACAGCCATGATTGCGTCGCCCTCCGTCAGATGAATAAGAGCAGTTCTTTTTTAAATTGAAAAAGATGTATTGCGTATTCATAACAACATATCTAGAACCGAATCGATTATGGGAATGTGTATTAGTTTTTGTAACAACAATTAGGTATTAATTAAAGCAATTAATACGATCAAAGTAGAGAAACTGAAGAAAGTTGATATTGAAAGTGAAATTAATAGGATAGGAAAAAAATGAGAAATCCATTACACGAGTACAACACAAGATCTAACCGGCTTTTACAACTTGGCATCACAGAGCAACGCCGCGTCGTGAACGTTCATCTTTACTTGATGTCTATTTAATTAAGTACTTGATTATATAAGAAAATTAGAATATTAATATTGAAGTGATCGTACGCGCGCCTGACATTATTCACGTTCCGTAGTAGAATGGACTTGTTGTGCATTGCTCTAGTAGTCTAGTACGTAGATGATGATGTTATAATACAGCATATCTCGGAAAGAATAGGAGAAAATAAGTGGGCAAACAAAAGTAATTTCGAGAGTTATAGCTAGTAGAGAAATAAAAATGAGGCTTTTGTTCGGAGCGTGTGAAATTTACATTTGGAAGTTTGAATTGGATTTTATTACGGACTCCATTTAACGCATAACAGAAACTTGGAAGCAATAATTTAATCTATACACAAATTATAAGGATATTTATGGCTGTTATAGTAGACACTTAAGCAAGCTTTGTTGATTTGTTTACACGGCGAATGCGCTTGAATTAAGCGCAAGAATAACTACCTCAATATTACTGAATGAAACAATTTTGTTTATAATGCATTGCTTTTGACCAGTTGCAGGCGGATGTTCATGCCATATGGCGGCATCGTCTGAGTTTAAACAAGTTTCATTTACTTTTATCTCGAATGGGTATTGTGCTTCAGTTCAACTGAAGCACGAAAATAACTATTATATTGTTCCTCGATTTGAACTCATGTAGATCTGTTTATATAATTATGTGTCATGGGCACATAAAAGATTTTATAATAGAATAATGGACATCAGTTGCTCTTACTCCAGAGAATACTGAAGACCGGGCGAAGTGGAGGCGTCTTAGTAGGCGGACCCTGGTACTAAGCCGGGATAGCGTCAGGTAAAAAGAAAATGAATGGATTGATCAGTTGCTGAATTACTATCATACGCACTCACGCCTGTACTCCTCGAAGGGGTAGACAGACGTATAATTTCGCCGAGCTATCGCCATATTGGACACAATTCCAGACTCCGGGTGGATACTAAGCATTTTATGATAGAACAACCCAATATCACTTTACCTGACTTGGGGATCGAACCCGAGAACTGAACACAGCAGTCGTACCGCGTACGCATTACAATTGCGCCATCGAGGCAGTTTATCGAGCTGAATTATTATTTATAATGTATTTACGACGTAACCGTATAATGAACTGGCAACGGCTTGTCCAGAAAAATAAAGAATAACATCACTTGCCAAAAAATTAAAGAACGGCAGAAGCATAAATTCATGTTTGAATGGTAGACAATATTTATAATGAAAGTGAAATCATACTAGTCACAAAAAATGCAAGAGACACTTTATACATCGAAACAATAAATATATAAATATAATGAAAATACGAATACAGGCATAGAAATGTAACGTTCATTGATGAACACATATGTGCCATTTAAATAAACTAATTTTGTTTAAATACTGGAATGTATAGTTTTAAATTTTTAAGATTTTATATACACGTCATTTCACCGTTCCTTCATCAGACAGCCGATTTTAAAAGAAACTATAAACTTGAAAACAACTGAAAGCGATAAAATAATATCCTTTGCCAATCTAACGGTATTCGCGTACTATCGACGCTACACATGCAATCTAAAAATTTAATTTCGGTATTCCCCGTTATTCATTTATTAAAAGATTAGTCGCAAGGGGAGCAGTCAGAGAGGGTGCGTCAGTAATTGGCTTAGTCAGCACATCAACCATTCTTTACGTACCGTTTATGTACATACATTAGTATTATGTCTATGTAACGCACTTGATGAATTTATATATGAAATGGTTTTGTTTACTTAGCCTTAATAACGAAATAAGCAGGCCGTGTTCGTCGCCCAGAGACGTAAGTTGTAAAGTCCCTTAAATCCGAGGTAATTTCACTGACTTCAATGTCCTTTAAGAGTGCTTACACACTCCTGCTAGAAATAGACAACGTTGTGGTATCAACCCAGACCCGATAGCCTCTCGCATACGAGACCTACCACCTTGTATAAAGTAAATAATAAATTTGAAACATTTTTGATGATGCAAATATTGGATTTTAAATGGCATGTACGCGAAAAGATATAAGTAAAAATTTATTACCAAAAAGTCACATATGACTTTTACATTGAATTATCACCCCAATGCATTGTTACAATCTAATTGAAATATATTTCGTAAATCAAAAACCAACTAACAAGTAAAGTTAATTGCAAAATAATAACGATGGCTATTATGCAATTTTTCCGAGTTGAATCGCCTCAAAAACAATACCGAACGACCTCCGGCAAGTTCAAGGCTCCGTGAGAATAACCGTGCAAGGCACAAGCACCACACACTTCACAAAATGATTGTTCAGTTACTTTTTCACGCCAATCATTGAAACGCTAATTTAACTCGCGAAAGATGTGGTGTTATGTGCTTTCGTACATAATCTCTACCAATATTTATGCAATCCTTGTTTGTTACCTCCTCAGCATTGAACTACTGAACCTATTTTGTTCTGATTATTTGCATTTTGGAAATAAATACATTTTTCAATAATCAGCAGTTCCCCATCGTATCAAGCTATAGCAACTAAGCTAGCTAATCAACTAGGGTAGCCAATCACCAGGTAGGATGAATCTAAGCTTCCGGATTTCCATCTCGTTATTTATGCATCAGTACTCTGTTTCTAAACATACTCATGTGTAAGTGAATGTCATTTGTTCTTACTCTTAACAAGTGATTGGTTATTTCTATTCATTCACTCATTTTGTAATTGACTTCCGTCTGAATCGTGAGGTTCTACATATTTTGTTTATTAAACAGTGTTGTGAATTAACTACATTACTTCTATTTATTATACATATAAAGTTCATTCATCTTTGTAGTTATTTCACAATATAATTGCCATTACAGTGAGAAAAATTCTAAATTATCAAATTTTAGATCTGTTCTCGATCGTTTTCGCACCACGCGACCATCTTTGCTCCCTAAATACTAAATCAATTGTTTTCAACGCTAATTACTAGCGTGTGCCCCACTTTAGAAACGTTGCCCCCCGTCTAGTATTTTTTTAGTACTAATATTTTAACAATTCTTAGAAAAGCTTTGAGGACATCAAAAACTAGGACATCATCTGTATCGTGAAATAAGAGTTTGTCGTTTATAGTACATTCAACACTCTTTAATCGTATTGGCGCGTTATTAATAAAAAATAACTGATTTAAAAAAATCTTAAAATCTTCCAAAATTTGTATATATATCTACATCTTTCTTTATGCTTGGTGTTATTCCGGCCTAGTGCTAGAGTCCACCTTCTCGTACCTCCTATAGATTTGACGGTATGTGATATTGCAGGGCGACCCGCCATCTAACCCCCACAACCCGCACCAGGAACCAAGTTTCGCCATTGCCTCGTCCGGTAATCAGCATTTAGGAGAGTAGAGTAAGATGATGTTGGTGGCCCACTTGCCCATTTACACTCATCATTCCTAGGTTTCGTTCATTGATAGTGCTGTATTCCATGCTCAAATTGAAATAAAATTCAAATCGAATAATTCAATCTGGATACGACGCGACGGTCATTACTAATCTATGAATACGGAGTATTTATAAATCCGTTCGGAAACAGATGGACGATTGAAGGTTTATGTTTTGAATTCAAATGTCTGCATCAATAAACTGTGCCTGAACATGCGCGAGTATTGAGTACATGGCATAAATCTTTAATGCGGTCTCCTAAAATCAACGCCACTTTTCTTCGGACCCTTCGATATGAGCAACTGTCTGATGCTTGTGAGACATGCATGCATTATAAATTCAGACGAAGGCATTATCATTTCAAATGTTAATAACCTACATCATATCACGAAATTAATAGCGAGAGACGAAAGCATTTCTCGACAGTGACATAATCATGTGTCCAACTTAGCTTAGAACTTCCTAATTTAAAGTTCCTAAGATTGTATATATTACAACCTAATACAACTAAAGTTTAGTAAGCACAAGCCACACAAGGCGCGATCTGACCCTAAATGACCCTTTCCCTACTCGACGGACTTACAAACGGCTTTTTCGCTTAAAAGTCACTGTGCGCCGTGTATTTGAGCCCAGTAAGGGAATACGTCCGGGTCAGGTAAAAGGATAATTTGTGTTCAGCTCTACGGTAATTGGACACAAAGTGGAGACCTTTCTCAAAGGCGCCTTTTTGAAAATGACCATGCCCAAATCGGATTTGTGATCTTTCAGTTTGTTTAGATTGTGAAATGATAGTAAGGTTACTCTTACTTATAAGGAATGAATAAAGCCAGAATGTTTTATAATTTTTTAGGTAAAAAGCAATTTAGTTGACAAGTGGTTATCAATTATAACAAAAGGCCTTATATTAGAGACTGACCAACAAAAATATGCTAAATAATATTTATAAGGTCCTATGCAATTATTTTACAGTGGATTAGTTGCTGAAATTACTTTAGAGGTTTTAAGCATCGAAATAAGTGCCTACTTTGAAGGAAACTCACGAAGGACGGAGTTGATAAGTAAGTAGTGATGATGTAATGATGCCGTTAATGAACGGATGTCGGTGTGTGCTGGCATATATGAATATTAATTTGAAGGGTTAAAGTATTGCGATACCAGATACATACGTGCTTATAAGATAAATTCAAGTTTGTTATTCACAGAGAACCAGGGGCGGTACTCTACAATATGTATATAGTATGAGCAATATAGGTATCCATTTTCCCACAATTAGATCAAACAAGTTCTGTTCTACTTATATTTTTAATTTTTTATAGAGTTTTTATTATAAAATTACAAGAAGGTCACGTTTTATCACTAGTGCCTTTACACTCATCAATCTTGTCATAGCTCATCATCGCCTTACGTTTACATCCATATTTATTACATAACGTCGCTCGTCAGAAATCTTCCGCAGAGTTAAGATGAATAATACATAATAGATAGTCGTAAACCCTAATTTAACAATCTGTATCGCTATTATTAACTTAATATACCATAGTGTTAGAGTTCCCGCCATATACACACAATGTGCAGACTATTCGCACGAGTTCATTCGCATCACTTTCCGTTTCACGTAACTCGTGTATTTTTTTGTTAGGCCCCATTACACACATTGTCGACATGTGTAATGTATTGTCATACTGACTGAACATCTAAGGTTTTTATCTCAAGGTTACAAAAGGGTAAAGGAGGCATATGATGTTCTATGAAATACATACAATAATAAATTTATAAACATAGAATCTCCCAGAGGGGTTGACGTTAGGTAGGCGGCCGGATATCAGAGCTCATGGGAGTATTTCTCCGACACAGGAAGTTATACCAGTCAAAGACACATTTAGCACATAGATTCAGCTCCTATTAAAACTGTGTAGCAGTTAATATAGCAAATTACCACTTATAGTGCAAAGTCGCAATGTGGCCATGTAGAATAGGTATATGTTCTGTTAAAAAATAATAAATATATTAGATGGAAAACATTGAAATGTATAGAAAGAAGTTCGCCAGTGAGATAATGCAGTGTCTTGACATCGCTGATGTACAAGATAAGTTTGATAGATCACCGAGTAGCAGATAACGCGACGTACTTCGACAGAACTTTACGCAATGAACAATGTCATATATCGGTTTTAGGACGGTGTTGAAATGTAACTGTAATGTTACATTTTCGCTTGTGTCTTTTAAATGTACCGAAATGTCGGACTGATGCAACTTTTTGATAGGAAACTATATTAAAGGATGTGAGGTTTGGAGCAGATGTTACTCGTACATAAATGATTTAATGTTCATAAATAAAAATGTAACCACTCGACATTTGGTGTAATTTATGAATCAACCAGATACCCGTTCGATTTTAGATTGTTTATTTAGATTCATTTTATTGAGGTTAATGTGTTGGAAATTGTATCATCCTTGTATTCATTCGCAGTATACCTGTAACATCAAAAACAATTCATCATTGTACTTTTGTATACCTCTGCCGCAAAATTACTTTGTTATAATAAAATGTTTTATGGAGTACATACTTGATACACATGCGTCAGAATGATGTAAATAAGCAGCAATTAAAGCTATCATTAGCAAACGAAGAGAGTTATTTCGCGAGGTTCCTGTCACCCTTGACACAGTTATGACCACCCACGAGCAAAACTCTATTGTTCGATTATCATAAGCAGTTTCAGTTTGCGCGTGTTGTGGAATATCTCAAACAATAGTCGACTAACATCTATATGAGATATGTGAGGAATCAAAATTTAAACGAGTGATTTGTTTGACTGAATGATGTTGACGAATCAAAATACTAAATTTATATTTTTACACGCGTTGTTCAGATCATTATTTTCTTGTCTGGCAACAAATAACATTCACGCTTATTGATAAACAAAGTATTATTGTGTAAGATTTGACTTTTCAATTCAATAAAAAAACAGTTTACGTATAAATTTCAAAAGTTAAGCAAGTCTTGTTTGATTTTTGAGAGATTGGTGTTGCGTTTCTGTATCATTTATGAACAGGATGTTTATGATACGCTATAAATATCGCTCAGTGAATATACAACAGGGTGCATTTTCAATACTTTTTACTTCGTTATATGTTTTTATATTACATACTTTTCTATTTTTTTATTCCATTACGGACGTATGCATTTCGGAGTACAATGCTTCCCTCTCTCGACGATTAGAGTTATTATTTCATCTTCTATTATATTTTTTAATTTCTTACGAGCGACAGAATAGTTTTTAGTCAAATTCAAATCTCGTTTACCTATTCGGTAAAAATATACCTACCTACAACATTTATGTGGAATCGTATTGATTTTCTTTTCTTTTCTTTCCTCAATCGTGCGGTACAGATACATAATTATCGACTTTCAGAAGTTGTTTCGATGTCTCGATAGGGAATATAAAATATTACTAAACGTTTATAGATAGTAGGTACAGAAAAAAAGGTCACTTTATTCAAGAGAACACCTCTAGATTATGTCTCCTTGAGTTCACACAGCGTTGTAATCCACTAATGCACTTACAGTGTGCTATACGAACCTACAATCAAATGCCGATGTAGCCAGCGTTATGTAAATTTCAATGGTATGCGTGCAGTTTCTAAAGACATTGTCTAGTGGGAGACTGTGGAGACTGCGTTATTGCCATGATACAAGGTCTAAAATGAAGTAAATTTTAGGAGATATACTTTTTAGTAGATATACTGAAAACGGGTTCTGGCTTACGCTGTATTTTTTAAATCAAGATTCTTTTAGCTTCGGCTTGTGTATGCGGCAAATAAAAGCAGCTGAGTTCAGTCGTTGCGTCATAGATTATCTTTTTTATTTTATTTTCAACAGGGTTTCAGCGTCTTGAAGGTCGTTGATATGGTGGAAAGGATGCCCATAATGTCACCTTTATCATCAACATTATTTTTGCATGTTAAATACACCCAACAGTCACACACATAGTCCTGACCCCACACTAGGTAAACCTTTATCGTGGGTATCAGGAACTTCAAGGGACTTGCGGTCTCACAACACCCATACCCGAGACAAATATTTGTGTATCAGACACAAATATTTGTCTACTCGCCCGATGCGCCACGGAGGCTGTCAAACTGTTATTCCAGTAGTAAATAGATTTATCATCAGTGTGATATCTAATAAAGAAAAATGGAATCTGCAGCGTTACTAACAACTTAGATATCTAAGAAGAAGAAGAACACTTCCAGGAAGTAATCTGAACGAATTCTTGAAAATTCGACTAGGCGAAGCGTTACTTCTGACGAAAATTCAATTCATAAAAAAATACGGAAAGCACTTGACGGATTGTTCTGATGTTATTGTGCTTTTAGTGTCAATGTTTTCTTCTTATTCTTTCCTTCCTTCCACCTGTCCTTATCCCACTCGCAGTGGGGTCGGCACCACATGCTTTTACATATGTTACAAAAATTTGACGTCGTTTCTTCTTATTCTATATGAAAACAATATTCAGATTTCCTGAATATTACCCTAATAATATTACCCTATATAGGCTTCCACAGAAAACAGCGACTCAGAAAAGGAAGGGTTTAAAGATCGGCAAAGCATTCATGATTCGCTGCTAATGTGGATGTTCATGGGCGGTGGAGATCAGTTACAACCAGGTGACGCACTTGCGCGATTGCCGGCAACTGTTATAAAAAATATACATAATTAAAATATATGCTGTGTATATTCGTACAATGTGATCATCCTGGTTTTGAATAGGAAAATATAGTAGATTATGACGTAAAGATTTATCCGATTGTTGTTTACGTACATACCTTATCACAAATGAAACGTACACATTGTGATTTACGTATGGGTATTTTAAATTATAAATAAGGCTGATACGAGTATTTATAAAGCTAATTTCGAATTAGTTTATTTGCTGCACTGAGAAACGTTAATTAACGTTGTTTTTTAGTAATTTCTATAGAAGCTGCGATGCTGCTTGTAATTACCTATACTAATTTATACATCAATTTATATATCTATGTAAGTACACAATTCATAAATGATGACATTTAACGTCGAAAGTGACTCTGTTTGTGTGTCTGCTGCGTTATCACGGCTAAACAGCTTAACGTATTTTAATGAAATCCTGGGGAAGGATATAGAGTACTTTTGTCCCGGAAAGAGATTTTATCCCGGAAAAAGACAATCACGCGGGCGGAGCCGCGAGCAAAAGCTAGTTTACTATAAATACACACCATTCGGCCCTTTGGCAAAATGGGTCAGTGTTGTTTATGCTACGTATTTATGCCACTGTTTACAACCAGCCAGTATTGGCTTATTATAAAACAATAACAATCATAATTTACTAATTTAGTGTTAATCATTTATCACATAGGACGGGCACGCATCTGACCGGAAACAGCACGCGGGACAGCATCCGGCATCCATTAATGTCGCACTAGGTACGACTATTAAATGAACCGGCACGATCCATTGTTTAAACCCTGCCTTTGGTAATATTCAAGGCATATCCATAATGGGGTCATTGATCAGGCATCACGTATGATCATGCACGTTTTATTGTTCCGCAAGTGTCTATTGCGTAATATACTAACCTGTCAGGAACCAGGATATTTATAAGAAGTGTCAAGCTCTAAGCTGTATTATTCAAACTGGCACGGAAATGTGGGTTATACTGCGGGCTTAGCATATGTAATACGATATATTTCGCATGCGACAGAGATAATCATCGACGACAAATATCTCGGGTAAAAGTGCCAACATTCGATAAAATTACGTCGTCGTGATCGTAGGGTTCGAAGACAAAATACCACAGAGAGGTTGAAAGTACTATTTCAATTATTCTATGATAACGTAGTTAAACATTTCTTTTTATTATCTTGAGTGACGAAACGAGCAGGTCGCTCGCCTTTGGCATTGGACTGCGCTCGTCACCTCGAGACATAAGATGTAAGTCTCATAATGCCTAGTAATTTCACTGAATTCAATATCCTTCAAACCGAAACACAACAGTGCTTACACACTGTTGCTTGGATGCAGAAGTAGACAAAGCGGTGGTACCAACCCAGACGGCTTCTCGCATACCATTTTGTAAAAAGGTATAAAATACAAATATTTTTTTAAGTGGTAGATCCACGCTGTAGGCAATTTTGTCTACAGCCCGAATGGACTAGCTCGACGGGGTCGTTACCACTGTCTCACAGAAAACCGACGAAA
Source organism: Mimas tiliae (assembly GCA_905332985.1). Taxonomy (NCBI): domain Eukaryota; kingdom Metazoa; phylum Arthropoda; class Insecta; order Lepidoptera; family Sphingidae; genus Mimas; species Mimas tiliae. The sequence continues at coordinate 5,796,928 of HG995249.1, forward strand.
AGAAGCGGCTTTCTGCTGCGTTTCGTACGGTGCGTGAAATATCTGGAGGCCTAAATACTTCATGCCTTCCTAATCCCATAATTATCCCTTTCCTTTAAGTTCGGCAACGCGTCTATGATTCTTCTGGTATTGTGAGCGTACGTGGGCGGTGGATATCACTTACCATCAGGTAACTCTCAGGTACTCTTTTGCCGGCCTATGCTATAAAAAATAATATTGACACAGTTACAGTTGAAAACACCTTATTTCTAATCTGCACGACCTTGACAACTTTCATGGATCAAGATGGCGGTACATGTATTGTTAGATATTACACGTATCGTGTAGTTTACTAACATTAGAAAAATTATGTAGTTGGCCATTTGCCAAGGCGACCTTGCACCGTGGGACGCGAAATAGTTTTGCACCAGAATGATATTATCTGAGTCACTGTATTTTGTAAGAATCAATCTGATATAAACATATAAAAAGTATTTTATTAACATGAATCAGGTAAAGTAGATCTAGTGGAATTATAATGAGGGGACATTGCCTTTACTAATTATGTATAAATGGAAAACGATAATGCCTGTTCTTAGGTATGTTTATAGCATATTAGCTTTTGCTTGCGACTTCGCCCGCCTTAGCAGCTTTTTCAGCGGGATATAAATTAGCCTATGTCCTAATCCGGGTCATGGTGTACCTGCGTGCCAAACTTCATACATATGTCTGTGCTGTGGCGCGAACCGCAGCATAGTACCTATTGATAATCAGTTGTCACCCTATTTAGCAGTTTTTCTTCTTCCACCTGCCCTTATCCCAATAGCAGAAGGATCGGTGCAACATGCTTTTTTTTAACACATGCTACAGGAAGATTTGGCTTGTAATTTTTACGACCATCAACCTTTCTAGGGAGCAAACACCCAGACCCGAAACAAATATTTGGGGGTCACTTAAACATTTTGTCTCGACTCTATAATATAACATATTACTCTACTTAGACAAAGGCTATCTAAATTAAGGATCTAATGATGAGCAATGTATAAAAAACAATAGCGAAGTCCTCGATTCCATAATAGTATTTGAAACACATTACAGCAAGTGGATGAAACCATACGATGCTACGAGTTGGTAATAAGGCCATTTGTTTTAGACGATAATGTTCACAAGCGGCTGTGACTACGAGAGTTATTTTAAAATGTGATCACACAGGATCCCTGTACTCATTGGGGGTTATTTTCACACACTGTTTCACTTTATCACATCATCTCTCGTTTGAAGTTATGCAAATAAATAATAATTGAACGGTTCGGTAATGGTAGAGCCACGCTGTAGACAGTTTTGTCTAAAGCATGATTGGACCGACTCGTCGGGATTGTTACCACTGTCTCACAGAAAACCGGCGTAAATTAGCAGCTTGCTGCTGCGTTTCGTTCGGTGACAGAGATAACTGGAGGCCCAAATCCCCCTCCCCTTTACTTTAAGGTCGGTAACGCGCCCGTGATCCCTTTAGTATTATGGGCGTAAATGGGCGGTGGAGATCACTTACCATCAGGTGACCCACTTGCTCATTTGCCGGCTTATGACATAAAAAAAATATTCTTGTCATGTGGCTCTATATGTGGAACAGTTACTGTGAAGGCAATTTACAGCAATTTTCATTATTAATAAGCTCTACGCATTATTTAAATTATTGTTTCATGAAAAGTTTGTAGAGAAGGGGCGATAAAGATCTTTATGTCGTTACGTTTTGTAACGAACCGGTTTCGTTCGCGTGTGGAGTATCGGGAACATAATATCCTTGGGGAATTTTTACTTTTCCGATGGTTTTTTTTTGGATAATATTGATTTTCCTTGCTACACCTAAAAAAAAAACCATTACTACATACTTTTCGCCATCAATTTATGGTTGCGGAAAACTTGTAAAAAATATTTTTTATATCATTTATACTTATTAAGTAGTCTCAAGGCGGGTGAAACTCAATGGGTCACAAGAATAATATTTGGGCAAAAAATTTAATTAATTTAAATTTAATTTTAAATTGATTTGTAACAGGGTAACGAGGGTAACTAGACCTCCAGCTAGAGTTGGAGCAAATACAAGTTATTTATACAAAGTATTTGTATGTAGTTTGAGAGGTCAGCAAACGAACAAGTGTTTCACCTGATGATAAGTGATTACCGCCCATGAACACTCGCAACAGCAAGCTGCCACCTCACATCGGTTTTCTGTGAGAACTTGGTAATAATGCGGTCGAGCCATTTATTACACATTTATATTTTATTAACTTCTGTAAAGTTTCTAGTAGTAGTCCGTCTACAAGGTGGTAGGTCCCTCATATGCGTGAAACCGTCTGGGTTGGTACCACCACCGCATTGTCTATTTCTGCCGCAAAGCAGCAGTGTGTAGACACGGTTGTGTTCCGGTTGGAAGTACATTAAAGTCAGTGAAATTACTGGGCATTATGAAACTTAACAACTTATGTCTCGAGGTGACGAGCGAAGTCAAGTGCCATGCAGTGATATGTAATTCAAAGTTCTGTGTGGCGTTGCTTCTGTATATAGGCAGGCGTGGTGTTTACCATCAGGCGAGCGACCTGCTCGTGTCGTTATTCAAGCTAATAAAAAAAACCAGTGTACGGATTTATGTCCGTAATAAATAATTTTATTGATTAACTGATTACAAGGCATATAATAATTTCATTATCTTATTGGGCACCTAGGAAGTGGTAGACGTCAGGCAGGCAGCAGTTCGTAAAAACTACAAGCCAAATCTTTCTGTAACATGTATTATAAAGCATGTTGCGCAGACCTCACTGCGAGTGGGATAAGGGATAGTGGAAGAGAGATTATAGGTACCTAGGAATGTTGTTTACGTATGTTATAATTTATGTATTAGTCTTGTCATCGATTCTAATAAATATGATAGATCTAGGGGATTTCTTACAAGGATATTGCCTCAGCTAAACTTGCATATGATGATTTTTCTCAGAAGGCTATGTAGAAGTCAACCGTACTTCCATAATATGTGGAAAAACATCGAGTGTCATAGAGGAAATAAGATATTTGATTCACCCATATATTTTTTTGCTATCTATTAATCGGTAATTACCCTAAATTGCAATCATCAAGGTCTTGTTAATTGTTATCGTTTCAAATACTATAATTTATCAAACACTTCTTTTTTTTCGAATGGATTTGTGCTGTTAGCCTATATTGCTTTTACTGCTTAACCTGACAATAAAGCCGGTGCTTATGGCGCTCCAGCGAGAAACATGTAGGTATAAAGTATTTAGTAGCAATTAAGCACAGAGGCGCCTTTTAGAAGGTTCAGACCTCAGCTTGAGCAATCGCTGGGAAGTATAGTTTAGTTTAGAATTACGTTCCCACAAAACCCAGACCGGAAATAAATATTTGTGCATCACACAAACATTTGTCTCGGTCCGGGAATCGAATCCGCGGTCTCTCGTTTCACAGCCGACTACTCGCCCGCTGCGCCACAGCGGCTGTCGAAATAAATACATAACACCCAACAGTCACACACATAGCCCTGACCCCACAGTAAGATACGAGTCTTGTGTCATGGGTATCAGGAACTACGAGAGACTTTCAGTCTCACAACACTCGGACCCGGAACAAATATTCGTGGATCACAAAAACATTTGTCTCGGTCCGGGAATCGAATCTGTCGTCTGTCGTTTCACAGCCGGCTACACGCTCGCTGCGACACAGTGGCTGTCATAGATTGTAAGTATTGATAGAATGCTACTAACATACCCAAACTATAGATGGACAAGTTCGTGCGCGACCGTCCTGCGGGGTACAAGACGTTGGGGGGGACGAGGTTCTCTAGATGTTAGCGGGGGCGGTTTGTGCAGCGGGGAAGGGAAACAAATGCAATAATGTCTTATAGTTTTTGCTAGCGGCTCCGCCCGCGTCAATGTCATTTTCCGGGATAAAAAAGTACCTAAGTAGCCTATGTTACTCCTTATTACATCAGCTATCTGCCAGTGATAGTCCAGTGGTAGACAGACAGACAAAAATTGTAAAAAATGTTATTTTGATATATGTACAGTACGTATATACCATTCATATGCATGTAGTAAAAGCGGTTATTTTAATATTACAAACAACAGGCTAACCATGAGTTTGTCTCGGTAAAATCGCTAGCGAAGACGTAAGATGTTTATATGAAAAACTCAGTGGCGCCTCTAGCGGATACGTGAGAAACTAAATTTTGTACATACATACATACGCACTCACGCCTGTAATCCCCAAAGGGGTAGGCAGAGGTGTAATCAGTCCACCCACATTTCGCCGAGCGCATCTCCGTCCCATAATGTGATAGGAGGCGAGCCTATCGCCATACCGGGCACAAATTCCAGACTCCGGGCTGATACTGGGGTATTTCGTAATAGAAAACCCCAATACCACTACCCGACCCGGGGATCGAACCCGAGACCTCAGCGTTGGCCTCAATCGTAACGTACACATTACAACTGCGCCACCGAGGCAGTCCACTAAATTTTGTCATACAAATATTTTACGTCGGCGCTAGCGATTATACCGAGACAAACTCATGGTTGAGGCACATACACTTCAATTTTATTTATTTGTATGGATAACAGAACTGTCTACAGCGTGACTGTCTCCATCTCTCTCGCTCTCTACTATTAACACACAATCAATAATTTCATAATCGTCACAGCGATTGTAACTAAATAAATCAATAAACACAGGAAGGAAGTTTACGTTACCTATATGATTAAATCACGATAGATTTCCTCGGAGTCTAGGTGGGTTTTCTAAGTAAACTGCGCGATAACAGCTTGTGAATGAATCTTAATGATTCATTGTTTGGAATATGATCGTATTTGATTATCTGATAAGCACTGTTTAGACGGCTTGAAGTCAGCTTTTTCTCATAGAGATTACTATAATGTGTTTATTAAGCAAATAAATTGTAGAATTTACTTACTGTCCTTTTCTGCGTGTTTTGTATTGAAACAAAAATATAACATTGATTAAATATCGTGGATATATAAAAATAATAAGCAAAGCATGACTTGCGACTTATTAATGTAAATAATATGCATAATAATTATGAAATATCGGTAATTTATTATTCTTTCTGCCTGGCGTTATTACACTTACCTACTTATACTTTTACTAAAATTATAAAATTGATATCAAATCTATAGTCGCGTTGAACTAAAACTATAAATTTTAATTATACAGTGAAAATTATATTGTAAGCTATGCGATCCTTGCTAAGTCTAAATTCGTGGTGAAAATATGTATTATGGTTATGAATTTATATTTTAAAAGTAGTAGAGCATGAAAATTGTTATTGTAAAAATAAATAAATACAGCCAACAGCCACACAACTAGTCCTGACCCCACACTAGGTTAACCTGTATCGTGGGTATCAAGAACTACAAGGGGCTTGCGGTCCCACAACACCCAGATCAGAAACAAATATTTGTGGGTCACACAAACATTCAGTCACGGCCTCACGCTTCGCAGCCGGCTACTCGCCTACTGCGCCACGGAGGCTGTCAGAAAAATACATTATACCTAAGTATAATTACCTAAATATAATTGCTGATAAATTATATTTGTAATGACATTTGACAATATCCAAAAATTTAATTGAAGGCAATATAAAATAGATGGAAGTAGCTGTGCGTCAGTCATGATTTAAAACTATTGGCGTAGTGTTCGCGCCATGTTTCTAAATCATTGCGTGGGTATAGAAACTAGAACACGTTGTGATCTAATGGAATACCAATTTCCAATATCCATTTCTGTTATTATTTCGCTATTATCTTACGGCCGTTTAATAGTATAAGTACTTAAGGTCGAATGTCAGCAGTAGCCCGCGAAATCCAATATAATTTTGTTTTTTTTTAATTGCATTTCGTTCCTTCGATTAAAATATGGATAAAAATGATTTTGCGCTAATAGTCGCAATGGATATACCGAAAAATAATAATGAAAACTATAAATATTGCTTCTAAAGTTATTTAATGTCTAAAATGACTAATTAGAGAAATAATAAGTTTTTGGTCATTAAATAACTCTAGAAGCAATATTTATAGTTGTTATTGTTTTATTCCGTTATATATATGTAATAAGAATATATGTACTATTATTGTATTCATTCATTCGACCTTAAATAGTTACATTTTTACATTACCTACAAGTACTTTCAGCAGCATTATTCGAATTTTGCACGTTTTCTTTTCTGAAGTTTTTTGCATTATTAGAATATATTCTACTACTTACATTGAAAATGTGTGTCTATTAATTATATTTGAAGACAGGCACAATATATTTAATACTCATTGCTTTCAAGATGTATTTACGTACCTAAGTGCGTACAGTCAGACGTAAGTGAATCATAGTGGTGATATAGCGTTTCCAGAAAATTAACAAAAATGGATTGGCTGTTGTATGATATATTATTGTTTTATATACCTATCATAACTTGAAATATTATTAATTAAACACTGACCTTATAATTAAGACCTTGTACATCTTCTTCTAACGACACATCAGAGTACATGTCATCGGCCGGTTCGCCACCCGAGCCGCAGCCAGACGAGTTGAATGACGACGAGCGATACAATTGGCTGGAACAATTTTTAACTCCTCGTTAATTTTATTAGTCAACAGGTATTATCTAAATTGCACCAAAACTGGCTTAAATTAACATCTTCATTGACGCTCACAGCGACATCTAGTATCATTGAATGAAATAATGTAGCGACATCTATTTGAATGTCTTAGAACTAATTCAACAACAAAGTACTTTGTATTATGGGTATGGAATCATAGATGGCGGTGTTAGGAAACTACGAGTGTTGCAAATAATAATAAAACATTCTTCTTTCCTTGTATTATTAAGTTTTTTAATTATTTTGGGTGCACCGTTTGCACATCTAACTCTTCGGAGATACAGTCGTGAGCTCATATGTACCTAAGTTTAATATTATTCTGTTCTTATAGACAAAAATAAGCTTACCTAGCTAAGACATTGGAGCCGATTTGTCGCTTGCCGGAGCTGAAACAATTTACATAATTTGTTATTCTATTGGACAATATATTTTATTTATCATGTTCTAGAAAATTAAATCATACAAATTATAAGACCAATACAATAAAGAGATAATCTGACAATGCAAATAGAAGGGAATTGTATGCAGTTACGAAATAAAGACATTAAAAAGATTAGTGATAGCATAGATAGGCAGCGGCATAAAATTAACGGTGTTTAGCTACGTTTAATGCGCGTCCTGTAATAGCGATGTAAGTCACGTCTGCACCTGCGTAACTTATAATAATGACGGTAAAAGTATATGGGCCCGTGTCGTGACTGCATCGTAAATACCGACAGAAAAATAATTAGAGACAGTCTGGATTTTCTGCTAGTTTATTTGGAACACGATATTTTCTATAGATAAATAAATAATAATAAATACACCCAACAGTCACACACATAGTCCTGACCCCACACTAGGTAAACCTGTATCGCGGGTATCAGGAACTACGAGGGACTTGCGGTCCCACAACACCCAGACTCGAGACCAATATTTGTGGTTCACACAAACATTTGTCCCGGTGTGGGAATCGAACCCACGGCCTCTCGCTTCGCAGCCGTCTACTCGCCCACTGCGCCACGGAGATGTTTCACAAATAGAGACAAAAATATATTTTTTTAAATGTTGTGCCTGACAATTGTTTTTAATATGCATAGCGCTGAAACTGGGCGGACAATGATACAATTTGGTAGATTATCGACATTCCTAAAAACGGTCTAATCTTGTGGCATATGTTGTGTTTGAAGACGTGTTGATTTTCACGTATCGAAAGCACAGAATCAAGACTTATTAATTATATTTCGAACAGTTTAATGAAATCCCGGTGGAATCACAGAATCAGATACTTTTGATCATTCCATATAATCACAATTGCTATCTTTTCCGATAGAATACACCCTGACCGTCGGTGGAGCTATAATAGCTAATTATATTGCAGACCGTACGTCCGGTCTTGGGTTTGCGCGTTCTCCAATAGAAAGAAGGAACTATTTGTACGAATAGATAACGCAAGCGTACTGTTATGAGGAATTGTCTTTGTAGGTTTTTAAAAAAAGCCTTTTAAAGTTAAAGGTGACTTTATTTGGATATGAAGGGCAAGTGTCACCGATGGCTGATAGATTCCGACTGACTATTTGTATAGTATAAAATATATGGAGCATTCGAAAATGCACACAAAGCAAAATGCAGAACAGTGACGTTCAGCATCTTCCCAGACAATATATATATATAACAGCCCCCAGGGTAAAGACTAAACTTACACCTGAAGGGTGAAGTTTACGTGAGGGATGTTCTAATTTTAGGCGGAGGAACACTAGGTGATCCTCCTGACACTTCTGAAAGCTCTTCAGCTTTCTCAATCTGAAGTTTACTTTTAAATCGGGTATTCAGAAAGCGACAACACTTGCCTGTCTTAATACATTTATATAACAAAATAAAAACTAAAATTAAGATTACAATAGTAATTATGATAGTAGTATAAGAGTAGTATTCACCATATAATACAATATGTGGTTTTTCAATTAAATTATCAAGCTGTTTCACAATAACATTAGATGCTTTATTTTGCTCGGATATTATGGAGTCAAGGTTAATATTCCTCACATTTATTATCGGAATGTTGGATTTTATTTTAAGGATATGTTTCAAATTACAGCATGTATCATTTATTAAATCAAGATTAGAATAAATTGGCCGTAGTTTAATTATTTTGGTATATTTTGGTATTAACCTTGAATCTTTATAATATGCAATGCAATTTACAGGTAGAGTCAATATCCCCGTTCCCGAAATAGTCAATTCGGTATTATTTGATTTATGACAATCTATTGTTAATTTAGACTTATTGCCTATAACATAGATCCATTTATTATTCGATATACTTTGCCAAATTTCTAAATGACCTTGAAAGAACTTAGTCTGACATTGAGTAGGAACTGAAATTAATGCTTTAGTTACTATTTCCGATTCGCAGATCGGTGTTCCAGAGCTTGAGTAAACATTTAAATTGTCACAAATATAGTAGGAACTGTATATTATTTTACATTTACTTAAATTATCAAGGTTACAATAAAAAGACTTATCCCTAGTTATACCTATGAACTTTGCCGTAGGAACAATGGTTGTGTATGTATGGTTGATTATAGCAACTGGAAATGAAATACAATTATATAAACTATAAATTTTAGGTGTCACTAAAGGCACCTTGACAACAAATATAATTTTATTTCCGCTATACTCGTAATAACTAGCGATTTCAGATACATTCAATATCATGTAGATGTTTTCTAAGGATAAGCTGATAGGAAATTGCCGATAATCTGCCAAAAATCTATAATTTTCAGCCAATTCAGAAAATAACTGTTTCGGCGTAATAATAGAGGGATATAAAATGTGAGATTTACTGAACATTATTCCATTTATAATGTCTTCTAATTTGAAGGATAATGTTAATAAACTACTCTCCAACATATTAAGTATTTCATTCATCTTTGATCGCATTAACAAGGCATCAGACATAAAGGTTAAATTTCTTTGATTTAAAGTTAAGACTTCAACAGCGCTATTTAACTGTTGTTCATTTATATTAATTTTGTTAACTATATCTTTGATAGAAGAAAATGTTGAACGTGTGACTAAAATATTCTCTTTGACTAACTTTGACAACCGAGTTTCATCTTTTTCAACAGTTTTAATAGCGTTGCTGTAAGCAATAGCATCGTCCTCATCCATGACACCAAATATATGTTTAAACAATGTGCCAACTCCACTAACCCAAGCTGACCTTTTTGATCTTGTTTCTATCAGGTGAGATATGGCCTCGAAATCTCTTATTATGTCATGGTACCGGATAGATAAAGGTTGGTGCATGTTATGACATTCTATATCGCTAAATACGTTACTTTGTTTACACAAGTACTGAGAGGTTCCTATCACACCGTTCAGATTTTGAATATGTGGTTGTATAAAAGATATATCTACTGGAATTACTACACTAAAATAACTATCTATTATTTTAAGGGATCCAATTGGATCAAAGTAAATACCAGGACTATTCACCATGGGTTGGATGAAGTTCTCCTGTGCCAAGGACAGGGTACTGTAATAAAATAGTATAAAAAGTAATTAATAGCAATAAACTAGAATCTTACTTAATGTAGAATGGATATCTAATATATAGTGTATAGAGTATATAGTGTAAAAACTAAAATAGAGTGTATAATTAATATAAGGTGTATAACTAAAATAAAGTGTACCTATAGCTCTTTACATAATTAGGAGTCGCGACGGCGTGCGAGCTTGACTTGATCAAAATGATGCGTCACGTGACGTCTGTTAATGAGCAAAGTAAGACTATTCCTACCGTTTATTTTTACCACTTTATACGGACCCTTCCATATAGGTGATAATGCTTTGCGCAACCTGAGGTGGTTTTTTAAGTAAACATAATCGCCTACTTTATACGTCACGGAACGTGTGTGTGAGTCGTAATAAGCTTTGGAAGACTCTTTAGATTTATGAATGTTTTCTATAGCTTTTCCTCTCGTGTATTCTAGACGATGCTGCAACATTTTAACATAGTCCGGATAAGAAGCACCTGGGGCTGATTCGTAAATAGAATTCGGTAAGTAAGGTTTATGACCGAATATTAATTCATAAGGTGAGTAGTGAGTTGTTGAGTGTATAGTTGTGTTATATGCTAGCATAGCTGTATACACATACTTAGGCCAATTATCTTGATTCTCACAGACATAGGATTTCAAATATTCTTTCAAAGTGGAGTGGCTTCGCTCTAATGCGCCTTGGGTCTGTGGGTGGTAAGGAGAAGACCACAGCTGTTTTATTTTTAAGAAGGAACAGGTTTGTTTGAATAATTCTGCTGTAAAATTTGTCCCTTGGTCTGTTAGAATCGTCTTGGGAATGCCAAACAAGGAAATAAAATGAACGAGACATTCACTAGTTTCTTCAGCAGTCGTATTTCGAATGGGGTAAGCAACAGAATATTTAGTTAGATCGTCCTGTAGGGTAAGTATGTATTTTAATTTAGCTGTGCCAGATTCTGGAAGAGGACCAACTATGTCAAGTGATAGCCGTTCAAAAGGAGTAGTAGAGGTGCTGGTTATTTGCATTGGAGCTCTATTTATTCTCCTCAAAGCTTTGTTTGTCTGACAAGAGGGGCAATTTTTTACATAATTTTCAATGTCACTACGCATGTTTTTCCAATAATATTGTTCTCTAATTTTATTAAACATACGGTTGGACCCAAGATGTCCAGCAATAGGGATGTCGTGATTTTCTTTGAGTATCTTTGGAACCTCACTAAGGCTAGGATAATACACCTTGTTGCAATAAATGTTAATTTCTATCTTAGTGTTATGAAATATGTAGCCTAACATGTTGTATATTTTTATGTAACTATGCTTGTCAAAAGGGTTCTTAAAGTCTGTTATACTTATTTTATCTACAGTTTCATTGTGAGTTATCAAATGGTTTCGGAGATTTTTGAGTGACTCAAATATATCACTATAGCTGCAATTGTCGAAGTGGTGTACTTTAGTAAACAAGAAATAATAGAGTTTATCGTTACTTGACAGGGATTTATATGAGTGAAGAGTCATTTCTGAGTTAATAAATGATTCTGAGTCGGTTGAATTGGAAATAATTTCTTGAATATAGGGAATTGATTCATCAAGATCAATTGATGTAGGTACTACAATGGTTTTATTACGGGTCTTAAGTAAGCTATCATTTTGTTCAATGATGACTGTGTTATAATAACAGTTTGGGGAGTTTTTCAGAAATTTCGTATAGGTGATATCTGGATCAGGTAAGGTTGGATTTGGGAAGTTAATTTCAGGTTTTGGGTATTGTAAGGTCGGAGTTTGGCTACTTGTAGAAGGTTGAGGGTCATTTTGAACATCAGAAGTCGGAAGATTTGTTGAACTCGGAGGGTTCAAAGGATCGTTCAAAGATAAAGGATCTTGAGAGTCGTCTAGACTTGGTAGATTTAAAGGACTGAAGTCACTGGTTTGCCGATTAAAAGGGCTAAAATCTAAGGGACCAAGATCTTCGAGCTCTATCAATTCGTTATCAGAGTTTTCAGGATATACAGGATTTACAGGGTACCGTGAGAGAGCATCAGCTGCTGAATTTAATTTGCCTTTTCGATACATAATTTCATATTCGAACTCTTCAAGTTGGAGACGCCAACGTTGTAATTTGCTACTGGGATCAGTATGGTTAAAAAGCCATTTTAGAGGTCTATGGTCAGTTATTATTATGAATTTTCGACCAAATAGGTAAGGTCTAAAGGTTTTGCATCCAAAAACGATTGCCAAGAGTTCCTTTTCAGTTGTACTATAGTTTATTTCGTTTTTATTCAAGGTTCTTGACGCATAAGCCACGGGATGATCTTTCCCGACAGGCCCTTGAGATAGTATGGCAGATACTGCGTAGTTAGATGCGTCACAGGTAAGTGTAAACAGTTTCGTAAAATCCGGATAGATTAGGACAGGAGCAGTAATGAGTTTATTTTTGAGATTTTCAAAAGCGAGTTGTTGCTCGTTAGACCAAATGAAAGGAGTGTCCTTCTTTAAGAGGGATGTGAGAGGTTTAGACAACTTGGAAAAATCTGGAATAAAGCGCCTATAGTAAGATATAAGGCCTAGAAAAGATTTGATATCTTTGGGACATTTAGGAATCGGAAATTCCTGAACGGACTTAATTTTGTTTGGATCGGGTTTTAGACCATCTTTAGTTATAACATGACCAAGGTAACCAACTTCTTTTCTTAAGAACTCACATTTGTCGGGTTGTAATTTGAGGTTAAAGGAACGGAGTTTTTGGAAGACCGCCGTCACGTTCTGGATGTGAGAGGAAAGATCATGAGAGTATATTACGATATCGTCTAAATAGACGAAACATCGCTCTCCTTGGAGGCCGGTAAGGACATTATTCATTAGACGTTGGAAGGTGGATGGAGCATTTTTCAGACCAAAAGGCATTCTTGTAAATTCAAAATGACCTTGAGGAACACTGAAAGCGGTTTTACAAGAATCTTGGGAAGCCATTTTTATTTGATGAAACCCTGACGCAAGATCAAGGGTGCTAAAATACTTGGAGTTTCCTAATTGGTCAAGGATTTCTGTAATGTTAGGAATGGGGTATGTTTCACCAATAGTGTTATCATTTAGTTTCCTATAGTCTATGACGATCCGCCATTTCTTTTGGCCAGAAGCGTCAATTTTCTTTGGTACAATCCATATTGGAGAAGACCAAGGAGATATAGAGGGTTGGATGATATTTTGATCCAGCATTTTTTGGACTTGAGATTGTACTTCTTGTTTGTGGATTTCAGGAAAACGATAAGATTTTACATTAATAGGTTGATCGGAAGAAGTTCGAATTTCATGTTGAATAGCTTCGGTTGAAGTCAATTGGTCACCAGGTAAGTGAAAAATGTCAGAGTATTTGGAACATATTTCATAGAGGGATTCAGATTCCTCAGGATTCAAATGTGAAACGCGCAGAAGCTTAAGCACTTCTTGAGTTCTCTCTAAGCATGATTGATTGGTACGAGTTAGATATGAGGAGTTATTATCGAGTGGATATAAGGTAAGTTGGAGGTTGGAATTTAATGACACAGGTTCTTCAGATGTATTTAAGACTGTCAAATTAATTCTGTTATTGTTCTTGACTCTAACTATACAATTGGCTATAAAAAGTGTATCATTAATATGCTGATCAAGAATAAGACCTTCTTTTAGTTCAGGGTTTACAACTGAACATTCTACGGTGATCTCAGAACGAGGTGGGATCTGATAAACTGGTTCAGAAAAATTTAGCTTTATTTTATTTTTATCAAGGTTAAGGATTTGCCGGTTATAATCAACAGAACATTGGAAAAAGGTAAGTAAATCATTACCTATTATACCATCATAAGATAAGTATATCTGTTCTACTACATGGAATGTGTAAGGAATATATTCTTTACCAAATATAAAATTCATATCAAAGTTACCGAGTGTAGGTACAGTATCTACAGTGTTATCTATTCCTTTTAATTTAATTATTTCTTTTTTGAGTTTCAGGTTGGAGAACGACTGGATGGAGGATTTTTTAACAAGACAGACAGAAGAACCAGTATCGACGAGGAAGGTGAGCGGTTTAGCGGATACAGATGTTTGAATTAATACATGAGGTAAGGATACTTTCGTGGGCTTACAGCAGATCTCATAAACTTTATTTTCTTTTACGATTGGGTGTAAGGGTGAAGAATCATTAGTTCTAACATTATCTTTTATAGATTCACAAGAGGAATTGGAAGGAGACTTCTCGTAACCTTTTTTTGTTAACTGATTGCTATTTTGGACTCTTGTTTGGGGCTGGTTACCCGCGTGATTCTTGGATTGAGACATACGGACACTTGTTTGGGGCTGGTTACCCGTGTGATCCTTGGGTTGAGACATATGGATTCTTGTTTGGGGCTGGTTACCCGTGTGATCCTTGGATTGAGACATACGGACACTTGTTTGGGGCTGGTTACCCGTGTGATCCTTGGGTTGAGACATATGGATTCTTGTTTGGGGCTGGTTACCCGTGTGATCCAGGGATTGAGACATATAGGCACTTGTTTGGGGCTGGTTACCCGTGTGGTCCTTGGGTTGAGACAGGGTGTCGTTATTAAATATAGGTAGTGCTTGGGGTTGTGACTTGGGTCTCACGAGACACCTCCGTAAGCCCATTATTCGTTTAAATGATGGTCAATGTCATTAGTCTGGGTGTCGTCATTATTTCGAGTATTATCATTATAAAGTTGTGTCTCATAGTTGCAGTGTCCATCATCATTCACAAAATTAACTCGAGCCAGTCCAGTTCTCGAATAGTTCTGATCGTCACGGTTTTGGTTTGGTCGTTGTTGAGGTTGAGGAAAAGGTTGGGAAAGTCTGTACTTGTTATTATTAAACTCTCGCTTCTTACAAGTTTCAATGATATGACCTTGAGTCTTACAATACCTGCAGAATGGGCTTTGAACACCTTGATTAAACTGTCTGGACATCTGAGGCCTGTTTATATTATGAACAGTAGGCCTAAAAGTGTATGGAGCTTTTGGAACAAGCCGTTGTGACATTGAATTTTGGCTTGTGTTCGGCAAATTACGTTTGTACAGCACGTTAAGGATTTTCTCTTCCGATACTGCTAAATTTACGGCTTCGTTAAGGTTTAAGGGGTTCTTACCACGGACTAGGTTTGAAATGTTCGGCTTAAGGCCAAGTAAAAAGGTGTGAAGAGCAAGGTCTTCCATAGCCGCTGTACGACCGACTAATTCAGACTTCCTCTTGTTGGATAAAGTTACTTCTGTTAACAGTTTTGAAAGACAAGTTTCGAGACGTAATGCAAACTGATGAACAGTTTCATTTACCAATTGCCTGCATTCTTGTAAATCTGCTAATAAATGCGTGTAGTGTTTTCTTTCTCCAAATTGTGTTAATAAAAAGGCGTTCAATTGCTCCCATGAGTCAAAATCTTTGATAGAACAGGCAGTTTCAGCTTTACCTTCTAGTTGTGAAAGAATAAATTTAAAAAGAATTGTTTTCTGATCTTTTGAAGCAAGGCTTATAGCGTTATCACAATTAGTTATAAATGAGTTTAGCTTTTCGCGTGTTCCATCGAAAGGTTTTACAAATTTAAATAATGTACCGATTTGAATAGTGTCCCCCTTCTCAGCTTTAGTTTTAATTTCTTCTGTAGACATGGTTATAAATAATGTGCAAAGAAATTATAATAACAATTAATTGACGATACGGTGTAATAGGCGGCCAACCAAGTAACTTGATACCACTACTGACTTGTTTTGATAAACGCTAACGGATGAGCGACGAAGCTAGTTCTGAGAATTGACTTAGTTACTAGAACCGATAACAGATATGAATAATACAAATAGGTAAATCAAATTAACAGAATTTTAATTTAAAGTCTATTTAAATAAAATAAATTGAAAACGAAGGTTTCACTTTTCTCGCGCACTTGGTAATTTGTAAAATTAGGTATTGGCCTTGCACTATCACTGGATATTATCTTTTTGAAATTAAAATCACTTACTGGAACGAGCAGACGACATACAGGAACGAGCAGGAGACATACAGGAACATATTCGCACCACCTTTGCTTTTCGCGAACACGATGTTTCACAGGATAACAGTTTTTATTTTCAGGAACTGCACTGCACTATAAGTACTTTATTTTCACCACTTATGTGCACTTATTTCACTTTAACTTGTGTGAAGGATACTGAGACGGATACGGAGACGGACCGGGATACACGATTTTGTATCCTACAACGCTGCCACCAAATTTGTTATGAGGAATTGTCTTTGTAGGTTTTTAAAAAAAGCCTTTTAAAGTTAAAGGTGACTTTATTTGGATATGAAGGGCAAGTGTCACCGATGGCTGATAGATTCCGACTGACTATTTGTATAGTATAAAATATATGGAGCATTCGAAAATGCACACAAAGCAAAATGCAGAACAGTGACGTTCAGCATCTTCCCAGACAATATATATATATAACAGTACGCAATTATTCATTTTAGTACAAGTATAAGACGTATGTTACGTGGATTGCACATTGTTAGTGTGATTGTTTAACGATGGAAAGTAGATTGTATTGTACTCTTTATTGCATCTAAGATTTATCTTATGCAAAATCGAGTCACGTAGATATCATTCCGTATGTGGTTTTCTTATTTTATTTTTATATGATTATATTATGTCAAAGCTTTGGATAATTTATAGGGACTTTGGTTGCATATCAATAAATTAATTGTACTTGTTTTTAAAAAAATATTATGTAGAGTGACTATCAAATACTGTCAAAAATAAAGATATTTTATTAATTGACATCTCAATATTTGACTTATTTGAAAGAAACATCTTATTTATTGTCTGCCAAAATCAACACCAAGAACTGAGTACAAACGGCGACATTAAAAATTCTATAACAAAATTATTTCATATGGAATATCTATCGAAATAAGGGAATAATATACATTTTCAATAGCTATTTTACAATTAGTCAACTTTTATTAACAACCTCCATGGCGCAGAGATTGCAAAGCGAGAAGCCGTGGGTTCTATTCCCACACCGAAATTAATGTGATCCGCTTTGTTTCTGGTCTGGGTGTTGTGGGACCGCAAGTCACTCGTAGTTCCTGATACCCACGACACAGGTTAATCTAGTGTGGGATCAGGACTATGTGTGTGGCTGTCGAGTGTATTTATTTCATAAATCCAGATATCATTGCCGAAGTTACTACTGTCAATACATAATGTGAATATTGACCTTCTGCAAACCTTGCATCATTTAGGTCGACCGAAGTCGGCGTGCAGTGATAGTTTAGCTGTTTGGAAGTTTTGAAACTATTCCGTTTTTAAATTACCCTAATTATGTTTAGATGTAGGCAGTAAGGTCGTACGATCCAGTTTAGTAAATAAAGAAATCACTTATAAAAACAGAGTATCTAATGAGATTCTTTTTTTGAGGGGCATAATACATCTAAGTTACCAAAATAACGTCGATTTAACTTTTGATTATTGTAAATATACTCGTTTATTAGTATAGAACTTAAATATTACTTGCTGCTAGTAAGTATAAGAAAAATAGGCAATTCAATGATTATTGCTCACTGTTCTGACGCGAGCAAACTTTTTTATTTAAAAAACTAAAAAAACTGTTCCAGGGAGCGGTAACTGTTGAATCGACGAATGCCAGCAAAGGCAGGATTGTTAGAAAAGGGATAACGTTCTACAAAAGACTGAGAAAGTAATATTTCCTCCTCGACTGTGTTACCATTCAAGTAGAACTACTAGATAGATAGATTTCATTTATGGGTCATGGATGACGAAATTCGTCGAGAACAAAAATTTGTTAAATAGTTAATGTTTGCGCGTTGAATTCTAAATATCGATAACATTATTTCTAAATTTAACACCCGAAATCAGTTATTTAATAGTAATCAATATTTACTGTATGGTAGGATATTCTTTTATGAGATGGCAACACCGATACTGGCTGACTTAATTGTTGACAGCGTTAACAGTGTTGTTTATATGGCGTTGTTGACTGTTGTTTTTCCGTTTGCCGGTTTGTGCAACAAGTTTGTATATTGGTGAATTTGATGAATTTATATGCTATTTCTGTGTTCCGCATTGCGAGACAGAGATTCTATACTGAGGTGTGTCATTTGTTCACTTCATTCAAGGAATATGAGGAAAAGGCAAGTCATAATTATATCCAGCCCAGTTTCTGTGGACTGGTTGAAAATGCTGCAACTTTAATCAATGATTATTTAAAAAAGTACTCGAACACACAAAACGTTAAAGAGAAACTTAGGAAAATATGTCAAGAATTGAATTTTAACTGGCTGATAGGGTGTGAAACACATCAAGACAATAATAAGAATAAAATAATTCATAGCACCATGGCAATATGCATGAAACGCTTTTGTATTTTAAAAAATCGAAAGTTTGTGGAGGAAGCTTAAAAATTCTCGTTTTCCAATAAAATAAAAATATTAAAGAATGTTTAATATGTGGTTTTATTGGTACCTTGAAGTCGAAAAGGAGTTGAGATACGTAACAATATATATATGTATACGCACATTTGGATGTAGTTTCGCAAAAAGGATTCAACCAACAACTAGTTAAAATGGAGATATGTACTGGTTTCATTTTGCTAAATTTAAAAAGCAAAACCAGTATCGCCATTTTTACTACTTGTTGGGTGGATCCTTTTTGCGAAACTACGTCTATTTTATATACTACACATTTTGAATACCCCGCGCTACCGATAGTTGGTAATGGCATGGTCGAGAGCGCTAGTATGCGCCCGTGTAAGCATTTCGTATGTATGAACCTGTTGTTCTTCTCGTGAGAGTAATAGTGTTCTGTGAACTGTTCTCACTTTATATATCGATGTAACAAAAGTACGAATCCACACACAATCAAAACCTACAACTGTCTTAAAACGGGGACACCCTTTTCGTAAAATTATTTTCTATATAAAATCAGTGTAGTGATGTAAAACAAATTGCATCGTCGTCGGTTCGGTAGCCCGGCGTAATTTCTAAGGACAGGACGTCCGCGGGGAGTGTCAGAGAAAATGCTGAGCCTGTCAAATGAAATATGGGTGCGCATGCGCCGTGAAATTGTGTAAGAAAGTGTGCGCCGACTACTCACGATGGGACTCGATTGCATTCTGTTTTAGTGCAGTGAAAAAATAAAACATTTAGGATTTTGTTGATGGCCAGACATGAGGAGCCATGCTTATTTGTACTTTTTGTCCTACGGTAAACTGAAAATATTAGGGCCACCAGACGTCAAAATTTGTCAGGACATTTCCAGACGTCAAATCCTAAAGGGTAGGCAATGCAACTAGGTGCATCCACAGATCACCAAGCTTTCTTAGATTTAGAAACTAAGTACACGCACGAAATTTAAGCCGTTCAATAGGAGCCATACCTATATGGCTCCAAACTTCGATCACCATACTAATAACTACTCACCGTATTATGTTTACGATTCACACTTATAAATATAAATCAATGTATGAAACATATTTTACCCATGCTACAAATTAGCAAATTTTTATAAAAATACATTTTAGCTAAAATTTCTTTTGCGTTTGTGTGCGTGACGTAATGCAAGTAAACACATCACACTTAGCGAATATTCAGCTTCCGATTGTTCATTGTTTGGACATCTTCCTTCTATGAATAATTATTCTAAGGTCTTCTATAATCATCGAAATAAGATGAAAAGAAACGTAACTCAAGCAAAACAATGGCCCCACCAAAACTCTGTGCACGGGGGCGGGGCTATACAAGTCTGTGCAGCTCGTTCATTCATCAATTCCTAAAAATTGATTCATGATCTCAAGTTGGCACTTAATACGTCAAATTTTTTGCGCGGTGCCGAACGTCGTATCTCGATCTAGAAATTTAATATTTATACAATATTTTTTATGAAATAAAGTTGATTTTGAACGTTCATAAATTTTTGTTGCGTGTAGTGAGTGTTACGTGTGATTATCTTTGCATGTGTAAGTAAGTGGAGCCGTATTTTTGGCAGATTCACATGATATTTACCGTTCTAGTCATCTTATTTCGATGTCTACAATTTTATAGTTGAGTAGGCTCCTCGGTCGTCTTCCCATGAGCACATAGCATGATAAAACGATTATCACGACCGGCAACAATCTGTCGTGTACATAATACATCGCGTCTGAGTTTCTTTTATTTAGTTTCGTAACTTTGTAATTTGCGGGAAATAAGTGTCTCTGTTGCACAATTTCCTAAGCGAATGTTATTTTAGTCCAAGCTCATTTTGTCATGCGTGAGCTGTTAGTACTTATGAGTTGCATTTCGCCATGTAAAATTGATATTATTGTTTGTTTTATATTTCCTATTTAAATTATCTTCACAATAATAATGTTGTGAGTTATGAAAAATCATAGCTGGTTTAACAATCCTTATACATAGAAATGTATAAGAAATATAAAAATTATGTATTACGTTAAAACCACTGTGTCTAAGAAAACCGACGTAAAGTAGCGGCTTGCTGCTGCGTTTTGTACGGTGAGTGAGATATCCGGAGGTTCAAATCCCGCTCCCCTTCCCAATCCCTTAATTATCCCTTTCCTTTAAGATCGGCAACGCGCCCATAATTATTTTGGTATTGTGAGCGTACATGGGCGGTGGACACTTACCATCAGGTGACCCACTTGCCCGGTTGTCGGCCTATGCAATACAAAAAAAGGTACAATAAAGTTAAAGTTCTACAAGGTTGGCTACAAAAAATACTTTAAACACGTTTATTTAGTCTAACATGGTTAGTCAGGACTTGTCAATTGCACCAAATACAATGGAAATAATTGAAAGATGTTTAGATATTTCATATTTATAGAACAGGTAGAGCAATGAGCCTAGATTTCAATACTATACAGTCGTCTTTGGCTGAAGAATCACTGCTACAGATACATTATAGGTCTGCGATTCATTTCCGTTGAATCACTTTCACAAGCATATTTAATTGGTGTTAAAACCCAGTCTAATGGGAATTGATGAAACACTAATTCCCAATGCGCCGACTTCTCACACGGGATTGTTACGTAAATTCAACGGTTTTGATCAGACCTTGGAACTTTCGAAACGCAACGTACGATGGAAAGACGAATTTAAAGACTTTTTATATGAGTTTTTCATCTATTTAGTTTTGTATAGAAGGTAACTTGATGGTAAGTGGCGCCCATAAACACTCACAATACTTTTGAGGAATCGTTAACTATTTAGAGCAATTAATTGTTACGATATTCTGTGATATGTAGAAAAAAATTATGAATTATTCGGTTTTATTGTTTGTTAAAAAAATATTTTACATCATCATCACATATATCATCAAAATCATAAAGTGCATAAAGGTGCTTTAGTCTTTCATCCCTGATTTATTCCCTTAGAGGTGTAATTATTTCTTCAAATTTAAATTACCACCGTAGTAAACCCTATCGACTACAAAAATAATTATCCATAATCATCATCGGTTCACATTTGGCGAAGTTATGCGCGAACATACATAGAGTCCACCAAAGAACCTCCTTCTTCTTTGAAGTCGGTTAAAATTAAAATAAGTACCTTTGTGTTTATTAAAATTGAGAACCCTATTAATTATAATTCAACTATTAAACATCTTGCTTTATTCATATCATGTAGTATTAAATTCTCTATGGTAGGTAGTACATAGTGGTCATAATTTCGTTATTTTAAATTAACTTTCCAATAACAATTACAGATAAAGAAATCATAAAATGTTATGGTTAAGCACAGTAGAAATTGGTTGAAATGTAAGATTGATTGGAATAAATAATTAATTAATCCGTTCGTTTATTTGTTTTGGATTCCGATAAATCAAAATGATGTGATATAATATGTAATGTAACATATGTATAGATATCAAAGTATATGATACGTCTAGATGCATATAGCTTTTTGATATAGTGATTATGATCATCCTGGAAACTAATAGCGATTTTTGAAAGTACAAATATTATTTTATATATTTATTTGTACAAGAAACAAACAGTATTAATACAAACTAAAAGTAATACATATATTATATTAATTTACCCCAAAATAGTTTCCAACATTAAAAACAACATTATTATATCTGTTTAGACCCTTATAACCTATAAGTATACAGACTTATGCATACTATAAATGTTGTTTGAGTAGCTGGAAGTCTTTTTATATATCAGAGGTTAATATAAAAACAGCAAGCAATAATTAACTGTTAAAAACAAATCGCGGTGCGTTTGCAGTTTTATCCATTGAGGAGGTTGCCATTTTCCTTCGTACTCTGTCATCAAATCTTAACCAGATCTACAACATATTACAGTATGGTGTGGTCAAATTTAAGCAACGTAATGTGCACGACATAAGTATTTCCCCCCCCCCCCCCCCATTGTACCAAATCCGATTGTATTGCTAGGACATAAAAAAAGCATTTTCTTTTTTATCGAATTAGTATATTAGGTTGATATTTGACAAGCACCTTTGGACAACATGAAATTATAAACAGCTAGGCTTTTGTGTCACTCTAGTATTGTTGTCCTGGCTCATCCACTTTACTTAACTTATAGGGATGCGATTCAAAAACACTGTCAGCTGTATGTAACAACCCTTAAATATGACCACACCTTTCTGTAACACATTGCATATGGGACCACCCCAATATAAACCGATATAAAATAATTATCAAAATAGGTCCATATTTGGAGGAGTTATGCGAGGTTACAATATAAAAAAGACATAAACTCGACTTTCGGCCTCCTCCGTTTTTTCGAAATGACTTCAGCCCGGCCAATTTATTTTGGACGTATCAAAATAAAAACTTGCAAATGGTTCAGTTTATTATTCCATCAGATTTTTATGGACAACGTTAAATTATGACGCAACCGCAGTTATTAGTATCATGATGGTCATCATTGTCATAAAAATATTACACACAACCTGTGCACATACACAGGTTATTTTTGTTTATTGTTCATGTTTTTTTTTTCATTCGAATGAGTATAGATCAAAGTTGGTCCCATTTTAATTTTAAAAAAATATTCAACCTCTATGGGAGTGAAAACTGGGATGAAACATTCAAACTTCGTCTTTTTGATAATTCTTTCACTAAAAATAGTGAATTTAAAACATTTCAGTAATAATACCGAATCAATAATAAGTAGAAAGCGCCGACTCAAAATTGTTTATTTTTGGCTGAGTCATTTTTATTTTTGTTAAAAAGATTTTTTATCTGTAAGAAATACATTGCTTCACACCTAATGGCTTGATTTCATTTAAATTCAATCCATACGTTCGATCCATTCAAAGTTATAAATGGTTCAGTTTATTTTATCCGCCATTAGCCAAAATAATATACACTACTCAATCATGTTGCACGTATTAATTAATAGAATATGGATGGAACGGTTCAATGGTTTCAACATCAAGGACGTGCATCGATTGATGCGTTCTGTAATGGATTTTCTACTGCTCTTAAAGGGTTTGTTAATTGAAGGCGTAGGCCCCTAATTACTTTTGCTAAACTGGATAATATAAAAATTACAGAACAAATTTACAGAACACGAACACATTACCTCCTTTTTAAGTCGGCTAAAATATGAATAATCTTGAAGTTTTTGATATGGGACGATATTCATCTGTGTAAATTTTGGTAGAAGTTGTTGGATAAGTTAATTGATTTTATCTATCTTTGTTGATTAATATCTAGGTAGGTACTACTTAAGTAGGTTTCGATAAACAGTCAGTAAGAACTTCAGTAATACTTGAGCGGTCATAGCCGTGTGAAGTTAGAATTATATTATTTTATCAATTATTATTACGATTGGATTGTTATTTTATTACAGTGATGTCAGCCGCACAATTCAATCAAATCATCGGTGCCACAATAAATAAAACATTTTTTTAAAATACGCAATTATAAACAAATAAATGTATCTTATTCTATTTAATAATTAATTCAAACCTGTAGGGTCGCTTTCTGTAATGCATGTAAACACCGTTCCGCTCCAGCTTTACAAACAAATAACTGCACCGATTAAAACCTACGCACGATCCTTCACACGGAACGTGATTTTTTTAACATCACCATTTGCACAAGACACAGATTTTAGTATTTTTTTATGTATTAAAAACGCGGTATGAGTGCGAGCAGCGGCGACGGACTGACGCACCGGTCACCACTACGTACCACTACCGTCGGACCGGTCACCGAGCTGTGAATTATCCAGACAATAGTCGGCTGCGAAACGGCCGGCCGTTATTAAATTATTAATCAGGTAGCCACTAGCTAGTAGCACGAAGCAACTGGTGCCGGATCACAGGATATGCAAATGTGTTATGGTTTATTTGTAATGGGCAATGACATCTCATGTTATGAAGCCGTCGATGGTATTTTCCATTAAAAAGATGAGGTATTGTAATTATGATCAAATCTAAATTTGTGTATTTAATTGCTGGACTTAGTAAATGTTTATAATTAAATGGCAAAATAATATGTTTGTTGGTGATGTGGTGTCTGTACCATCACTTAAATTGGTGACGCTGGACAGAGCTGTCAAAAGCTCTGGATATGATATGGGTGTAATGTATTAACCATAATCACATTTGTAACTAACACATGTTGTAAGTTAAAACGAACACACTACACTACACTTATAATGAAAATTAAACAGTTTTTCTTTAGTTTTTCTTGGTTATCATCAGAACATTGGGTTTGCATTTTGAATGTCTTCTCCAGAAGTCTTAAAAGCTAGGGCAAATGTTATGAAATCGGGATTGTTAGTATACCTACACCGATGGCACTATATAAGATAATTTTCTACATCTCAGATACGTTCAGAATTATTATTCAAAATTCATAATATTTATTAAATCCATAAAATATATACATTATTTAGATTCCGTCAAAACTCTGCCGCCATTTCGGAAGGCTGTTTCGAAGAAGATCGGACAAGAAACTCCAGCGTTGGTTTTTTCAAAACTAGTTTACAATTATTATTGAAAACTTAAAGGTTTTGCAATATTACTTGGAATTGGAGTTAGATATGAAAACCAGTGAAATTACTGGGCATTATGTGACTTTACAACTTATGTCTCAGGGTGATGAGGGCAGTCCATTGCCACATAGTGCTTTGTAATTTTTAGTTCTGTGTGGCGTTGCTTTTTTTAATGAGCAGGCATGGCGCTTACCATCAGGCGAGCGACCTACTCCTCGTCATTCAAGTTAATAAAAAAAAGATTATAATCCATAGACCTTTGTAACAAATTACAATAAATTCTTTTCATAGTAGTTTTACCAAAAAATGATTGGTTACGTTCCGTTTAGAACCGAGGCGTTAAGGTTCCACTTTGGCTTCCTCCCACGTAAAATACATTTATAGAATGTTTACTCATGATATTCACAATACTGTTTTGGATATCAATGACTAAGTAACACAAAAAAATTAAATTTTATCACGATGCCCTTACGAATGCTTCGAATTGGAAGACGTTCACAAATTCACTTAAATAGTTAAAAGACTGGCATATCATTGGAAGCCAATTAAAAAGATACATGTCATCCTAAAGGCTGTACCTAAGGCCAGAAGCCAAGGTTTACATGAGTGTTACATTTTTTTTAACTATCAACTCCTTGAATCTGTTTATCGGTATTGCCATTACAAAAGTATCGAGGTTGATTAGTTGTATCCTGTTATGTATTAAGTTAAGAAGACTGTGGTCATTGTCATATACGAAATCGTGCCTAATACCTCCTACATATTCAATTTCGTTCAAGGTACAACTCTGACATAATTTGGTATTCAAGTTTTGTTCTGAAATAGTTTGTATCATTCGTCCCACGACACAATTTACTTTACTATATTCATTTTCAAGGTGGCATTACAAAAAGTTAAGTGGTTCGATGCGTGACCGCCTGTCGCTACGACAGGAAGTTACAAATTAATTAACGTTTATATTCATGTCTACATACTTCATGTAACTATTTCCCATAATTATATTAACTGGATATTTTTACCTATTATTAAACATCACAACGACAAGTATAATTGGTTCTGGTTGGTGTTAAATGGATGTCATTTTGATCATGTCACAAAAACGTTATGTCGAAAGACTGTGATTCATATTGAAATATGATAGTAGACCTGTAGGAATTATCCTTTAATGATGATGTCATCCATGCAGGTTTCGACTGAAGCGACTACTTCGGCGTCTTTTTTTGGAAAAAATGTGCGCATATAGTGCGCACACGTTGAGATGCCGTCAATGTAGTATGCGATTATTCATTAATACACTCTTAAGCTACGCAACTGGTTTGCCTTGTAAATCTTTCGAATATTTTGAATCTCCAACAGTCAATTATAGTACAATGTGCCAGAATACTAATTAATTAGGTAATTGAACTTTTCTTTTATATAAAAAGCCCTAATTCTGGTATTATTAATAAGATATATAGTATGGTTCCTTTAACAGACAAAGGAACATTACGTTCAGTCAAATTGATAGAAGTAACATCTTGACTGAAGGAAACTTTCAATATGATTACTGTTTTGGATCTAATAAGTGCAGTAATACACAAGTGCGATGCGGAACGTGTTGTCAAATAGCATAGTGTTGAGCAACAGTGGAACGCAGTGGTCGGCCGCGCCGCGGCGCAGCCGGCCGGAACAATGCAGTTCACTTTCTTGGTGAGATTCCAGCTCGCAAACGTCTGCGCCACATTATAATGTCGCCTAATGCCTTGTAACTTACTACACTTTCGATCGAGTGTCTTGCATTTTTATAATCGATCTTAGGTAAAATATAACTTAGAGACAACATAATTCTCAAGAATTTTGACCAGAACCCATCACTTTTAATCCTATATGATGTATAATTGTATTATGTTACTTAAAAAAGAAAGAGGTCCTCAATTTGTCAATATAATATATTTTTGTTCCTACATAGCTTGACAAATATGTGCCGATTTGGACAATTATTTTTTGTTGGAAAGTGTTTTTTCCGTGGTGGTCTCAATTAAATTTGGAAGATTTAATGACAGAGTACGAGGGAAAGCTAATTTAAAAAGTACATCTGTTCAAATTAATTAAAGAAAGTAATAAAATGTTCAATCCACTGTAATAACAATAGCAGTAAAAATTCTTCTAAATCGATAAGGAAACGTAAAAAATAGAAATGCCCTTCGTTTACTGTATACCGAATTAATTAACGTCAGAAAAATGTTGGAAAATATTACATACGCACTTACGCCTGTATTTTCCGAAGGGAACTAGAAATTCAAAATTGCGCCGGACTTATTTCCGTCCTATGATGTGATAAGGGGCGAGTCTACCGAGAAATGCTAAGTTGATATATTATTATATAGAAAATCCAATATGACTGCCTCGGTGGCGCAGTTGTAATGTGGTCGCGTTACGATTGAGGCCGACGCTGAGGGTTTTTCTATTAAGAAATGCTCAGTATCAGCCGGAGTCTGGAATTTGTGCCCGGTATGGCGATAAGCTCGCCCCCTATCACATAAGGGACGGAGATACGCTCGGCGAAATGTGGGTGTACTGGTTACACCTCTGCCTACCCCTTCGGGGATTACAGGCGTGAGTGCGTATGTAAAATCCATACTTTACTTGTACCCCAACCGGGGATTGAACCCGAGACCTCAGCACAGTCGTACCGCATACGCTTTATAACTGCGCCACCGGCAATAAAAAAAAATTATGAAAAAATGTTGTGTTAAGATTTATTAAGTAATTACAAACCTCCCATTCTCAAACAAAACTAATGTGATACTATAAATAACAAAAATAGAGTGTTATTTATGTATCCACCAAGTGTTGTTTAATATATATTATTTTTATAATGGTACGGCAAAGTGACTAATTACACTGGCCACTGGAGCTGATCAGTGCAGTGCAAATATAATTTCGACCGTCAAGAGATGTTGCATTCCTTGACGGTCAGTAGAATTATACCGGCCTGAAGTTACCAGTAACTTCACACTTCTTCAGATAAACATTGCCTGACCCGGGAATGCGACTCGCTCGAATGAGCCACTATGGCGGGTTTCTCGCAATGTATACTGTGGTCGCTATCCAGTAGAGTACAAAAATGATTAAGTACCCTCCCACCAGTAATCATTAGTTAAAGTGTGTCTTTCTTCCACCTGTCCCCATCCCACTCGCAGTGGGGTCGGTCGGCGCAACATGCTTTTTAACACATGTTACAGAAAGATTTGACTTATAGTTTTTACGACTGGGCGCCTGCTTGACGTCAACCCTTCTGGGGTGTTAAAGTGTACCAAATTGTAGAATTTCCATTTTTCATCATCATCGCTGATATACAATAACCTAGATTATTATTTCAAATCTGTATTGATCACTTTGAGTCCACAAGTTGAGCACTAGGTTTCTCTAACCGCAAACACGATTGACAGTGGGACGTGGTGCAACCAACAACGGTCAGTTGCATTATTTTGGTCTGAATGCCATTTGTAAGTGCGTCGAAACGTAACTATACTTGGCTTGTTAGTATTTATAAGCTAAGATGTTTCGCTTATGTTGGTGGGGTTTTATAATATAACATTTTGGATATTATATAATTATTTTTATATTTGATCTTCATCTGCTTCCACCCTTATCCCACTCGAAGTGGAATCGGTGCAAGATGCTTTTTATCACATATTACAGAATGACGTGACATGAACGTTAATCCCTCTGGGGAGTATTACCATATCGTTGATAAATTATTTAAATCGTGGGTATTGAAAAATACTGAAGATTTGCGGTGCCACAACAATCAGACTTGAAAAAAATATATGTAGGTCATTCAGACATATTTTATCTCGATGGGGGAATCGATACCGCGGCTTTTCTCCCATTGCACTAGAGAGGCTGTCAGTTTGTTCCTGCCACTAGAGGTTTCTAGAGGTATAGTTTTTTTTTCAAATTTTTTACCCATTATACTGAATGAAGTCTTTTGCTAGACGATCAACAACAGAATGTATATTCAAGCAACATTTTCGACAATTAGCCATTTTCGGATGGGGTTTAATCCTGCAGAAACTGATTCTGCAGGTCTAGAAATCATTTTAATGTGAATGCCCTTGCGTAGTGCGGTCTTTAGACATAAACAGTTACGGTGATGTTACATGTATCATAATTAGAAACGTCAGCTGCGTTTAGGAATTCGCACTGTGTTTTTGGTTGTTTTTCACACGGAAATTATACCGTTTTATACAAAATGAGTTTATTATACAAATGTCGTAATAAGGGGCAATGGACGTAGTTTGATATTCATAAGTTGTTTCTTGATACTATTCTGAACTTCCGAATACGAGAACCTCATTTTAACTGACCTTTCTTAAGATTTAAGTTCATCAGTCGACAAAGAACTAAAAAACATTACAAACTCGTGACGTGCTTGGCATTTATTGACTCCTTGGATTTTTTTGGTCCGGTTATTATTAGTCTTTTTTAGAATCAACATTATCATATTTCATGATTTACGAACGTATAATTCAAAGAAATGGTATAAGGTATAAGTAGAATACCAGTCTTTTAAACAAGATAATATTTATTTAATGAAAATTACCTTAGTGCCTTATTAATGAGTTTTAAAAATAAATGCTGTTACTGGTACAAAATATTCATCGTAGCGAATTCATTGTATTGGTGAGAAATAACATTTATATTTTCCATAAACCTTTGCATTGTTTAAGGCGCTTCAACTCTAAATCTGACGCGATCATGAGATGACTCATTGACTATCTGAAAATAGTGTCGCCATTGTTTCGTTGACAATAGCGAGAACATTAAATACAGTTGTTAAAAACGTGACCCACTTATTATAAGGTATAAAATTAATTGGCAAGTGCTAAATGAAATGTATATGTTATACAATTGTCAAGTGTCGTCGATGCATGGTTAATTTTGTCGCGTATGTTTAAGTTTGTCTAACTATAGAAATTTCCTAGACAATGATGAATTGTAACGTCGCATCAAGCCAGATTCCCGGCTTGTTTCGCACTGAAATGCGTTTATTTGCTCTATCCTTATTTAATCAAGTCTTGGTCATAGTGCTTTATCTGATACTACCCTTTGCTCGCAGCTTCGCCCGCGTGAACGATCTTTTACGGGACAAAAGTAGTCTATGTCCTTATCCAGGTCATGGTCTACCTGTGTGTCAAATTTCACTCAAAACCGTTCAGCTGTAAGGCGTGCTTGACTAACAAACATCCAAATTCACACACTCACAAACATCCAAACTTTCATATTTGTAATAGTTGTAGGATAAATAAGATTGAATTTTGAGTACTTAAGCTTCTTTACATTGTCATACCACGTGTTGTCTAGTTCAAGGTGATACGGGGCAATTACTAGTGGATGCGGTAGATACAGGAGGCGACGAACTTTAGGACATAGGTACCTACTGTTTTAAAAAATAATGGCTAGGACTGAAATTTTATGCTGATCATTAATCTTGTAATGTTAGATCAATCAGTAAATAAAATAAATTGCAAATAATCAATTATATAGGATCGCTACCTATACCTGTATCAATAATATTAATAACCTCCTTCATTTTTGAAGTTAGATAAAAAACAAGAAAAAAAACAAAACATAGCTTACTGTCTCATGGAGCCCCAACGGCGGTGCGGCAGATTCTCCTGGTGGCTACGGAAGACAATACAAACTAATAAAGCAAACGAAAATTAGCAAAATTAACACAAAGGAAACAAAATAATAGAATAGTGCGTGAATTATAATTAAACAAGCAAAATGCTAAGATAGTGTATGTAAACAAAGAAAAAATAATAAATGTTAATTCACACACTTCGTGTTTTGGCATTGAAACTGTGTAACTAGTAAAGCTGGGTTATAAAAATATTTTTTATTTAAATGTGTTTGAACATTTGCAATTAAAATATGGAGTGTAACAAAAATTTTAATATGTCCATACCTGGGTGGGGTTCTTCGTAAACTAGTCCGTGTCCATGAATGTCTGTTCAAAGGATTACCAGGACTCCGGGTTCCATTTTCAAGTCTGTGGACAAAAATCGTGTTTTAGTACTATAGAAAGGTTTTAAAATTTGATTGAAGAATGCCCAATTGCTAGGACATAAATAAACCATTTTTATATCGAACGAGTAACATGTCGATATTCGACTTGCAACTTTGGACAACACTAAAATATAAGCAGCTGAGCTTTTGTCTCACTCCAGTATTATTACTCTCGCTCATGCACTTCACTAAATTTATAGGGATGACGTTTTAGTATGTCTAGTTTTTGATAAGATCCGGTACAGGTGTCTGTCAGGTATACGTAACCACTCTTAAATAAGACGAGCAAGTAGGTCACCTGATGGTAAGTGATCTCCACCACCTACGCTCACAATACCAAAAGAATCATAGGCGCGTTGCCGATCTCAAAGGAAAGGGATAATTAAGGGATTGGGAAGGGGATGGGTATTTGGGCCTCCGGATATCTATCTCATCGTACGAAATGCAGCAGTAAGCTGCTACTTCGCGCCGGTTTACTGTGAGACAGTGGTAACAACCCGGACGAACCGGCTCATTCATACTGTAGACAAAACTGCTTACAGCGTAGCTCTACCACTCATAAAATAACCTTACTGTAACACGTTGTATATGCAGTAATTTCAGGCCGGCACAATTCTGCCGACTGTCGAGAGACATGCGTCACTCGACGGTTGATATTATATTTGGACTACATTGTTTTTAACATCAGGTCCAGTCACCTTGCCAGGATAAAATAAAAAGTATTAAAATTATAAGTACCACGAAAACATTAGAAGCCAGTTACGATCGTCTACAGTTTATTAGCAAAACTTGAAAGTCACATGTTTGGCTCGCATGTGTCTCCACGTGTTTAATCTCGTTATAATAATCCTATGTAGAGTGTAATCGCCATAGCTATTCCACAAATGAAGGCATTTGTACCAAATTTCAAATAATTACTTTCTTAAGACGTGTGAATTACACCAAATACAAAAGAGAAATTATTGCCTCCGTGGCGCAGTGCGCGAGTAACCGGCTGCGAAGCGAGAGGCCGTGGGTTCAATTCCCACACCGAGACAAATGTTGGTGTGAGCCACAAATATTTGTTTCTGGTCTGGGTGTTGTGGGACTGTAAGTCCCTCGTAGTTCCTGATACCAACACCACACAGAATTTCATTTGCTTCAATATCCTTTAAACCGAAACAACAGTGTTTACACACTGCTGCTTGACGGCAGAAATAGAAAAACCGGTTGTACCAACGCAGACGGCCTCTCGCATACGAGAGGCCAACCACTTATCACCTTTTCTCAGTGCTTATTAGTATAGTTTATATTTATTACCGATAGATGACATTAACTCGTTACGCGCTAAGCTAAACTAAGGTGTAGCATAATACTTTGAAGTCCATATACATACATACGCCTTTAATCGCCGAACGTACCTACCTCTGCCTACCAGAGGTGTACCCAGTACACCCACATTTCGCCGAGCGTATCTCCGTCCCATGATGTGATGGGGCGAGCCCATCGCCATACCTGGTACAATTCCAGATTCCCGGCTGATACTGACCATTTTGTAACAGAAGAACCCAACGTCACTTTTACCCGGGAATCGAACCCGGGACCTCAGCATCAGCCTCAGAGGTAACGCGTACGCATTTCAACTGCGCCACCGAGGCAGTCGCAGTCATCGTCGCAGTACGTTGAAGTACCTTTCCATATATGGAAATACCACATTTTTGAGACATCCGGTCCAAATATAGTATTCTAGACTTACACGTATTTAGATTTTAAAAAAACCAGTACACATATGTATAAGATAAGATATTAGAGTTGATACAGTATTACAAATAAAGTTATGCGCTTTTTAAAGCAGAGGGCGGCAAATTAGTTAGTAGGTCATCTGATGATAAGTAATATCTACTTCCCATGAACGTCCACGGTACCAGAAAAATCATGGAAGCGATCCATGAAGGAAAGTAATGGGAATTGGAAACAAGGGGCACTTGGGCCTCCGGAAATCTCATTCACCGTACAAAACGCAACAACACGATGCGAGTTCACGCCGGTGTTCTGTAAAACAATGGTACCGCCTCGGTCGAGTCTGAACATTCATGCTACCTACAGTGTGGCTCTAGTCATTTCTACCACTTAAAATCTCAACTACAACAACTAATTTTCGGCCACTATAATGTATAATTTTAACAAGGTGTCCCTCGTATTATTACGCGAGAGGCCGTCTGGGTGGGTACAACTTGTCTATTTCTGCCTCCAAACAGCAGTGTGTAAGCAATCTTGTGTTTCAGTTTGAAGGACATTGACGTCAGTGAAATTATTGGGTATTTTGAGACTAAACAATTTTTTTTTATGTCATTGGTCGGAAACGAGTAAGTGGGTCACCTGATGGTATGCGATCTCCACCGCCCATGTCCGCCCACAATACCAAAAGAATCATGGGCGCGTTGTCGACCTTAAAGGAAAGGAATGATTAAGGGATTGGGTAGGGGAGGGTAATTTAGGCCTCCGGATATCTCATTCATCGCAAGAAACGCAGCAGCAAGCTGCTACTTTACGTCGGTTTTC
Source organism: Mimas tiliae (assembly GCA_905332985.1). Lineage (NCBI taxonomy): Eukaryota > Metazoa > Arthropoda > Insecta > Lepidoptera > Sphingidae > Mimas > Mimas tiliae. The sequence goes on from HG995249.1 coordinate 5,830,723, forward strand.
TGAGAGACAGTGGTTACGACCCGGACGAGCCGGCTCATTCATGCTCTAGACAAAAGTGTCTACAGCGTGGCTCTACCACGCGCAAAAAACTTATGTCTAGGTGACGAACGCAGTCCAGTGCCATGCAGTGCTTTATAATTTAAAGTTTTGCGTGGTGTTGTATTTGTTTATGGGCAGGCGTGACGCTTACTATCAGGCGAGAGGCCTGGTAGTTGCGACATTCACACTTGTAAAAAGAAGTACATAATCTAATATTGTAACTAATATTTTGACAGCCTCCGTGGCGCAGCGGGCGAGTAGCCGGTTGCGAAGCGTCACGTCGTGGGTTAGATTCTCCCACCTACACAAATGTTTGTCTGATTCACAAATATTTGTTTTGGGTCTAAGTGTTGTGGGACCGCAACTCCTTCGTAGTTCCTGATACCCACGAAACAGGTTTACCTAGAGTGGGGTCAGGACTATGTGTGTGACTGTTGGGTGTATTTATTTTTTATTTACTTGATAGATCACATAATATTATATAAATAGACGAAAGCAACTGAAGCCCATAACATTCGTCGTACTACAGAACCTACTTTTAGCTGATTCTACGCAATTAGTGTCAAATCGAAAAAATACACCAAAATGTTTCCAAAAGTCAATGTGCCGTTGCATCGACAAAATTCAGATGTCGAACATAAAAAATATCGTTTTAGGAAGCTTTTTACGGTACCGTTGACCGCCCGTTAAACATAGCATGGTGATAATGTTTTACTCTATGTTCATTACAAAGCTACGTTTATAGAGCTTTATAACTGTTTTGTAATAATTTTAGTGTGTAATATATCTTCCTGAACTGATATCAGGATAAAAAAAATACATAAAACATGAATACAACGCAAAAATCATAAACTCAATTCTATAAATGGCTTAACATCTTTTAGCAATAAATAATGTAATAGTTTTTTTAGTGGTAGAGCCATGCTGTAGACAGTTCAGTCTACAGCATGAATGGGCCAGCTCGACCGGGTCTTCACCAAAACCGACATAAAGTAACGCATTGCTGCTGCGTATCATCCGGTGAGTGAAATCCGCCTCAATCCCAATCAATCCAATCAATCCCTTTCTTTTAAGGTTGGCATCGCGCCCATGATTATTTTGGTATTGTGAGAGTATATGAGCGGTGGAGATTACTAACCATCAGGTGACCCATCTGCTCGTTTGCCGACCAATGCTATAAAAAAAAGACACTGGTAAAGGCATACGGGTATGTTTTCAGCTAAATCCGCCACAAAACGCATTTATTATCTAGATAGGTAAATTCGTCGTGTTTTTTGTCGAAAAGTATGAGGGTAATAAATCGGACGTTTACCCGCTCTTATGAGACTTGTGAACTTTGCCTTATGTGTATGCTTGTATCCGACAACGACAATTTCTTTTGGCACTTTATTCAAATATTCTTTTTTCGATATTTGGTTAGGACATTTTACATAAATACTTTACAAGATTTGCAACACAAATTATGCAGTATTTATTAATGTTGTTCTTTTTATTTATTATAATTTGATTTTTGTATTAAAAGCCAGCACGTAACAGTAATTTGAAATATAGTTTGAGGTCCTACCTAGTATATTATATTCAGATATTACGTTTCAAACTGTGTAGATTTTGAATTGAGGATTTTATTATATGAGTAATTGTCTCATTAGTCTAATGGCAGTGTACTAAGACTGAGAACTGTGATGTCCTGGGTTCAAGTCCCGGATCGAGTAAGCACAATTTGTGTTTGGAGTTTTCGATCCGAAAAATCACATAAGTTGCCCGGTTTGGAGTTTGTGCTCGGTATGAAGATAGGCTCGCCCCTATTGCATTATTGGACGGAAATAAGATCAGCGAAACGTGAGTACCGTACTGCAAGCTAACCACGAGTATGTCTCGATAAAATCGCTAGCGACGATGTAAGATATTTATTTGAAAAACTCACTGGCGCCTCTAGCGAACACGCGAGAAACTAAATTTTGACATACAAATATTTACGTCGTCGCTAGCGATTTTACTGAGACGAACTCATGGTTGAGGAACTAGTGGCACCTCTGCCTGTCCCATCGGGTATAGAGGCGTGATCTCCTATTGGTATGTATGTATTATATATGAACCTTAATATAGAGGAGCCATATAAAGCTGTATTGTTATAAAGTTGTACTAATGTATTGATTGTATTTGTACTTTGTTTTGCGTCTAAAAATAAATAAATACAAAAAGATACGATACCTAAACAATACCATAAGAATAATAGAAAATACGAGTTTGGCGTATAATATCTCATTACGATCTATGTTCACATTTGACGTTGATTATTGGTTTAAGAGAATGCCATTTGCAACTTTCTTGACGCTGAGGCTAGATCGGAATGATATTTTGAACGTTTAAAATTAAGAGAATTGGCCTCCTAATTTTAAAAATTCTTTCACTAATAGGAAGCACATTATCCGTTGATACTAGATTTAATACATTTTACATTCTGATAAGTGAATTTAAGTAAGAAAAAGAATACTCAAGCGTAGTTGTGAACATACAATATTACCTACCTATTAATTATCTAATACTTATTGTCTAATGATGCGTATATGATAAGCGGTATTAAGCACATGATTACTGTTACTGACGTGTTAGTGGGTGCGTCGGCGTCAGCCTCTCCGTAGCATTCGAAGTTCTCCGCATCCGAGATCGAGTTGCCAGGACTTGAATCAGCTGTTGGGACAGACTGTCCGGGCGGTTCTGTGCCATTCTGGAACATAAAACGCGTTATTAAGATTGGTTTATAAACCCGAAAATTGCATGTTATGAAAAAAATGCTATCGTGTAATTTCGTCTCTAAACGAATGATACAATTTCCGACTGTGTAAGTTATTTCGTCCGTGCTCCACAAATTGATTATATGTAGACTATTCTGTTTTCTTTATTAGCTTGAGTGACGAAATGAGCAGGTCGTTCGCCTGATGGTAAGCGCCACGCCTGCCCATAAACAAAAGCGACACCACACAGAGCTTTAAACTACAAAGCTCAGCATGGCATTAGACTGCAATCGTCGAATCGAAAACTCAAACACAAATTGTAATTTCCCGACCCGGGTGTTGTGCACAGGACCACACGGATTCTTAGCCTAAATAGCTGCTACTAGTTCCTGCATTGCCTCAGGGCAATGCAGGAACTAGACGAACTATTTATTGACATATCAGCGGGTTCTTAGAACTCAATATAAAGCGAAATGTGGACGTAAAGTAACATTTTCTTCTTCATTAATCGTACGTGTATTATACACGATGTAATGAGTATGATTATTGTCATATTGACATGCATTTGTAAAGGAAACATAGTAGCTGTGTCACGCGTGCTATGTCTAGGAAATAAAATCAATGTGGAATGTAGGTGACCTCAATTGAATCACCTTTGTCCACACTACGGTATAGACTCTACACCCTTGCTGCATAGAAGTGTGAAAGATGTTCGGCTCGAGTTAATTCTATATTTATTTATTTATGATTTTGTGTGATACGAGTATCTCAGAGTGGAGTAGTACGGACTGTCGAGATGAAACTCGCAGGTTCAAAACCAGCCCCAAGAGCATATACTATTGCTTGATTTAACGATGAAGGAAACTTCATGAGGAAATCTGGAAAACTGAGAAGCTCTCCATAAAGATTAAGGTATAGAAAGTTTGCCAATACGCATTAGGCCAGCGTGGTGGACTAAGGCCTAACTCCCCTCATTCAGTAGAGGAGGCCTGTGCCCAGCAGTGGGACGTGTATAATACAGGGCTAGTATTATTATTGCATCTAAACCTAAACCGACGTGCATGTATGAAAAATTTAATGAGAGTGAAGGAGGCCAAAGAGATGTGCAAGGATCGTAGCTAGTGGAAATCCGTTATCTCTGCCTACCCCTATGGGAAACAGGCGTCAGTCCATGTATGTACATACATACATAGACTCACACCTGTGTCATGTATGTACTTGGTTTAATTTGTGCTCTTGTAATTGTTTCTAATACTTGTATGAAATGTTGGTTAGACATAATTGGATTCAATTCATTCTAGAGTATTAACAGTATGATTAAAGTTACCTGTAGTTTTCTAGGCAGATTTCCAGGCGACGAGCGTGGTGACTTAGTCCTTTGGAACACGCTGGGCGCCATCATTGCCGGCACCTTTACCACTGGAAACAGAAAATCATAAGTTAATTTATGAAAATTTGTACAAGTCACACCATAAATATATTGGGCAACGAAAACCGATTAAGATAAAGTGTCGACGCACTTTCGTTTTACCATGCTTCTTGTTTTCACATGAAAGTTATAGTCATTCACTTAACAAATAAAATGTTGTTTTATACATTTATGAAAGTACCAAAGAATTCGACGCCATAGAATAAATCTATAATACAATCACCTGTAAATAATCTAAAATCTGGGACACAGACTTATATGCGTTGATAGAGTAGAACAAGTAGATTGGCATAAAAAAGAAAATTAACAGTAAACTTTCCTATTACTTAAAATCTAAATAACATATTTTGAAAACTAGGGCAAAAAAATAATGCGGTCAATGTAACAAGAAAACAAATGCCTTTAATGTCCTCGGCACGCAAGGATCCCTTTGTGTGAAAGACATTATTCATAACAGTGAAAATTAGGTTAGCGCTTATTAGTCGTTGATACTTTTTCTTTCTCTCTGGCGCTATGCCGACTTATTTTATTACTTATGCCAGGGTTCGCTGTGTAATACCATAGATTTAACGATATTTGGTATAGTATGGGGCGACCAAAAACCGCAACGGGAACCAAGTTTCGTCATTGCCTCGTCCGTTAATCAGCAGAGTGTACCACATGCAGATGAGGTTGGCTTTTGGTCTCTGATGTTGCTGGCCCACTTACACTCAACTCTTGACTTGTAAATGAGCTCCTTCGTCATAATTTTGTTTCTGTGACCAGTTATTAAATGTTCAAAGGGCAAAGTACCAGAACGCCTTTGTTCGCTAAACGTGTATTTTCTTTGTTAATTATTCTATGACAAATAATTACTTTGAAAATTGTAGGTCTGCCTAACAAGTCTGTAACAATGGCATGTTTTGCTATTAAATGCCCGATAACAATATCACAGTTCTTTATCAATGTTGATTAAAAATAATGCGGTACCAAGTTAAATACTGGAACTTTCTTGTGAAGCGTAATCGAGATCACGTTCGTCTTAATAAATATTCTGACCATAATTCATACGTGTAAATGAAATATTGTATTTTATAACAAGGCATTTTTTAAACAAATATGTAATTTGCTTTGAAAGTATGAACATTCAATCAAAAGCAACGAAGAAAACGTTTTCAGATCAGTCTAGGACGTACAAAACGTATGATGATAATTATTTCCCTATTTCCAATTTTAAAAACATCCAGACTTGTAGTAAACATCGACGAGAGTACGCATAATAAGAATGTAATTGCACTAAGTACCGTTATAACTGCATAAAACCTTGAAGATTACATACTATTGTCAGAAAATTACATTCACCGGCAGTATCGACCGCTAAATATGCAACAGTAGCTACGTACAATGCAGCAATACGTAGTCACTGAATGAGACAATACTGTCATCAATGCTTAGTAACATTTAGGTTATAGGTATTCTTCGTCTACCTGCCCATATCCCACTCGCAATGAGGTCGGCGCAATATGCTTTTTACCACATGTTACAGAATAATTTGGCTTGTAGTTTTTACGACCGACCGCCTGCCTGACGTCAACCCCGCTGGGGAGAAAACACCCAGACCCAAAACAAATATTTGTGGATCATACAAATATTTTTGGTCTGGTACAAGAAGAACCCGTGGCCATTCGCTTCACATCCGCCACCGAGGCCGTCAAATTTTGGTTAAATTAATAGGATAAGAACACATTCTCCGTATACTATATTTGACTATAACTTCTAAAAGAAAAACAGTTTTATATCGAGGTATAAACGAATAGAAAAGAAATTGTACACGGATTAATTACGCTAGACAGTTCGCACGATCCATCAGATAAGTGAGACAATGCGCACCATGTGAAGACTGCAGGAGCTTGCAGTAGCAGAGCAGCAGCTTGGCAAACAGAAGCAGTGCCCGCCACCACGCCTCGAGGAGACGCACCAGTTCGAACACATCGCTCTTCAGCACTACTGCCGCGCCTGATATCGACAACGGCATTGATACACAGGCATCAGTTTTTCACTACACTTTTGATTTTATTCACTATGTTATTTACTTTTGTAACGTGTTTGTGTTGTGTTTACGTTTGTAATTTAATTTTGAAAAGGTCCATAAAAGTTTGTCAACTAGTAACCAAAATATAATTATGCTAATTTGTAGTGTTTGTGACATTGTTTAGTTTAAATTATTGTACCCATTCAAATTATAGTATCAGCCCTGTTATCCCACTCCCTGGCCCCTTTCACGTTCACTGAAGGGATTTGGCATTAGTCCACCACACTGGCTTATTGTGGGTTGTTTAACCTTATGCCCAATAAATGCCTGTAATTTTAATAATTAGATTTCGCCCAGGCTTTCTGTTTTACCATAGCGTCATTTAGTGTAATTAACACAAAGATAAATACCATTCCTTAATAATAAAAGACTACTGAAGTAATGAAACAGATGTTTAATTAATGTATGTATAATTGACATCCTATTCTTATCAAGGATTAACAGAAACTCATTTCGAAGAACACCCATATTGTATACGTTTTAAAAACCTTTTAAACATTTCTACACCTGGCGCAACTTGGATTGTACTATTGTAACGCTGATAACATAGTTTGTTCTGGCTAAACACCGTAGAAAGTTACTTTTTGCTCACGCAATAGTAGTTGAAGAATTTGATAAGAAACTGTGTCATCGTACAGAGCGATAACTATAGCAGCACAGTTATGTACATGGATTTTCTAACTAGAAGCAGTAGTGAGAGCGGAATTACAAGCGAAATTACGTTTAGAAATACCATGTTATCATCTATGGCTATATGAAGGGACATCAAAGTTCAAACTGATTAGTTGCTTAAAATTAGAGTAGAGTTTTAGCAAGTGGGATTTATTTCTGAACTTGACTTCTGAGCTTAGCTTTTTAAGTAATACAAACAAAAATCATAGATTAACAACAATATGATTATTACTCTTCAAAAACACGAATTAGTAAACACAGAGTAAAGGTGCTCCTGATAATTGTCTCTAGTCATGACTAGTTAGCACCGATTGGTTATCCATGTTCATTGGATGTCACGCTCTCTGCACAACTATCTAGTGGCCGAGAGCAATCTCACAAACAAGCTTGACTGTCATGGTATCCAGGTTAGTGAGCCGCTTTCCTGCTTAATTCGCCACTTTACCAATTTTCGCCATTTTATCTTCGCTTTGAGCAATTTTTTACATTTATGCGTTGAAGACATCCATGCATTTAGTTCCATTTTTATTATTTTGATTTGGAATTATGTGTTTTAAATACATATATGGTTTATTTTACGCTTTTATACTTTGCACAATAATGAAAATCATTGAATAATTTTGGGATTTGTACATATAACTAAAACCTGATATTGATTCATATGACAACGGTAAAGAATAATAAATAAATGTTTTATTGCAACGAGATGTTTTAGAATATATTCAAGAATGTAATGTGTCTGTCATACACCTCATATTTTTATATGAGGTCGATGAAAGACAAAAGGGAGGAGACTGTAAAATATAGTTACATCTGTCAACAAATTTTACCGAACGTACACTTTAAACTTCTACAAAATCATAGCGTTAAAAGAAAGCATCGAAGATCGCAGAATTTTATCGCAGTTTTCAAGTAGGTACTGAGAAAAAGTCATGGAAAATTAGAATAACTTTTTATCATGATAATTGGAGAATATCTAGTTTAAAATTTAATATCACGCCATTGACCAGTCAGAACATTACATCATTACAGGAAATAATTCAATTAAGTACCTATTCAATTATGTACAAATTACTGTGGGTGTTATTTTTTTTTTATTATTAGATTGAATGACGAGACGAGCAGGTCGCTCGCCTGTTGGTAAGCGCCACGCCTGCTCATAAACAGAAGCAACGCCACACAGAACTTTTAATAAAGCACTGCATGACACTGGACTGCGCTCGTCACCCCGAGACATAAGGTGTTAAGTCTCATAATGCCCAGTAATTACAATCGAAATAACAACGTATACAATATGGGTGTCCTAATCGAAATGAAATTCTGCAACTCCTTACAGAATAATGTGATTATTTTCATACAAAATGATTAACAACTAGTATCTAAACAAGCATTTAAACATGCAAGTTAAATTACCGACACGTTTGCGTCCGATTTACGTAAACCGTCCCTCATACGTTATTACTCAAGTGCATAAATATTAATGGAAAATATATTGCCTTGATTGCATTAATACTTGTGAAATATCCTTCAATTCGATTAATGATTTATTTCAAGAAATGTTTATGTTATGTAAATACTATATTTTTTAGGGTAAAATAATATTCGTAGTTACAGTAAACCCACATGGTATTCCTTCGAAACATTTTTAGCTTATATCCACGAGATATTCTCTCGTCCCTCCAAAATGTTTGACACTATCGTACCTAACGAAACCCTTCAAAGATTTTTCTTTAGTAGTATTAGGTATTAATCACAAAAACACACACAACACAAACACATCATTGTACTATGTAATATACTATCCGCACTCAATCTGTCATCGTTTAAGACGAATGTGGGGTAGTTTTCCCCAATTTACAATTTGAACCGACTAGGGCCGCCCACAAACACCGACTGTGCCTGCCGCACGCTAACCGTTCATTCATAATTATGCAACAAGAACTAATATTACGGTATTATCGATACACTACGAGGTAAACGTTACGGACATATAAAAAAACATTTTATTGTTGTTGGTGTTGCGATAAGTTTGCGAGATCAATTGTATGCTTTTAGCTGGTCGAAGTGGTGATTGGGCAAGTTTGAAACATATTGTGTAGGAAAGTCAATTAAATATGTTTGAGGTTTTATTTACATATAATATTAAAGGTATAGTAAGAAGTTTGTTGATCCCAAAAGATGAGGCAAATCGATTTAGAGATAAGAACTGTTAAAGTACAATCGTGGTGGTAACTTCATTAGGTGTGTGTGTGTGTAGTTCCCTCGTATGCGAGAGGTCGTCTGGCTTGGTAACACAGCTTTGTCTATGTTTGCCACCAAGCAGCAGTGTGTAAGCAATTTTATAAGGGTTCAAGAATCGCTCAGATGTAAACTGCGTCGGAAAGCCCGTGAACATAATCATCCCTCCTCTCTTGGGGTTGCGAAAACGGATTTTCCTCATGACAGGAAAATGGCCCTTGGAGAATCTAGCTTTTGGTGGAATGTTTTAGTCTCAGTAACGATGAATTGGCCACATCATGTTTCACATTGAAACATGTTATAGAAAGAGCAGACCGAGAGAATGGGACTCGTTCTGTGAAACTTGTTTAACGAGTGAATACCGATTTCCTAAAGAAGCGCGGCATTTCGCATGCCCATGTCACATATGACCGGATGTGACGTGCAACAAGCTTTTTCTTAAAATCTACACAAGGTATGTTTATACAACAACCTCATTTATTTTTATAACATTAGAATAGAGAGACTAGGGGCTTTGCCCATGTTTTTCCACAAAACATAAAATAAAATAAAAACTTAAAGTCCGACGAATATAAGACATATCTTACTTTCTTCCCCACATTATTCTGCATCGATTGGTATCGGTCTCGACCCCAGCGGTTTCGGAGGAGATAGCGTGACAAGCTTTTGGCAGCGGCGGCGGCGGCGCCAGTTACTTTTTTTAGAATAGAGATTATATTACAAAAATATGTAGTCATATTATTTTGTAATCTATACTTACATATAAACCACATGTCCTGAGTCAGGACTAACTGATTTATCAGACCGAACCGCTGGCAAAAAGTTTGAATTTTGAGAGCATATTCCTCTAATTACATAGGTAAGCACTAAGAAAAGTGTTTTTATTTCATCGCCTAAATTGTTGAAAAAGCGGAAGAAAGTTTGTGTGGGATTTTTTTTTACCCAGAAAATAATTTTACACAGGTGAAATCGCGGGCAAACACTATTATGTATAATCTATTTGTATCGCCTTTAAATCCGTTTAATATTGACAAAGAGTATTAAAACTTCATCAATGTTGATAAATTAACGTACGCTGATAAGATCGTAGTTGGAAATTCATTTATTTTATGATTGCTATTTACTTTACTCCTTTGGTATTTAATATTGATCAAGAAATGTTATTCTTACATTACGAAAGACTAACGGCTTAAAAGTACTTTAATTTTAATAGACGCGACTTCGTATCTAGGGTTGCCAACTTTTTATGTAAGTAATAAAGTATATTACCGGTGAATAAGGTCTATAATATTTTATTTAGAACTTTTTAAGTACATATTTCTTAGTGCTCCCCGTCCGGATCCCGGTGAAGCACCAACATTGAATGGTGATGAAAAAAGTATTTTATATACTTTATTTTTATTGAACTGTAAACAGTGTTATTATTATCAAAATAAAGTTATACTATGTGGTAGGTCTCTCGTATGCGAGAGGCCTTCTGGGTTAGTACCACCGCATTGTCTATTTCTGTAAGCCGCAGTGGGTAAGCACTATTGTGTTTCGGTTTGAAAGATTACTGAGCGTTGTGAGATTTAACAACTTATGTTTCGGGGTGACGAACAAAGTCCAGTGCCATGCAGTGCTTTAGAATCCAAAATGTTATGTGGTGTTGCTGTTTATGGGGGTTTACCATCAGGCGAGCGACCTGTTCGTTTTTACATTGAAGCTAATAAAAAAATTAATACACTATTTTACAGTATAGTTGGCAACCCTACATATGCCGTTAGGGTGTTTTCCATAAAAAAATAGTAAGTACAAGGTTCTTCGTACGGTTCTTTCTTTAATCACAACCTAGCTTGATTATAATTTAATGCCCACCTGCTAATAATTAACCAGTCATTATTTGACAATAACCGACCATTAGATTAGTTGTTTCTTCCGTTGCCTGTCTGTCGTTTGTATAGTCTAGAAATAATAAATTAGTATTCATTATGGAATATCACGTGGAAATTCAAAGGCTGCATAATAATTGTTTGATGACGTTAATTGTAACGTCCGTGTCAGTCACCAAAAAAATCTCTAGTACTTTGTACAGAAGACACCCATACTTAAATTAATATTATAATAAAGTAACTCTCTGTCTATCTATTTGTTACGTTTTCACGGCTAAATCACTGAACTAATTTTGATTAATTTGGTATGAAGAAAGCTTGAACCATAGGGAAGGACACAGGCCAATCCAATAACCAAACGCGACGAGTGTACTGATGTCCGTTGAAGAGTTTTATTTTTTTACTCCGTACTGCGTCATCAGATCCTAACCAAATTTATATGGGACCACATCGCGGGTAAACTCTATCGAATGAAATTTTTCCAACGAAATCGGTCCACACAATTGGCGGAGAAATCGATGTACATACATAAAAAAAGCAAAAAAACGCGCCAAATAGAGAACCTCCTCCTGTTTTGAAGTCGGTTAAAAAAGCAGTTACTGTTGAATGGGAAACCAAAGCCCACGCGGGTAAAGCCGCGAGAAGAAGCTAGTAAGACATATTTTGTGGTTAAAACCGCGTGCTAAGCCTTAAACAGGATTCACAATTAGCGGGAATATGGGATGTTTGTGTTTTAAATCTTTCTTTCCGGCGAAGGACGAGGTGGAATACTATTAGATAATGGCCCACACTAATAAACTTTTTAAGCACTGTTTTTTTTTATAGTATAGGCCGGCAAACGAGCAAGTGGGTCACCTGATGGTAAATGATCTCCACCGCCCATATACGCCCACAATACTAAAATAATCATGGGCGCGTTGCCAACCTTAAAGGAAAGGGTAAGGGATTGGGAAGGGGAGGGGAATTTGGGCCTCCGGATATCTCACTCACCGCACGAAACGCAGCAGCAAGCTGCTACTTTACGCCGGTTTTCTGTGAGATAGTGGTAACGAACCGGACGTGCCGGCCCATTCATGCTGTAGACGAAACTGTCTACAGCGTGACTCTACCACTCAAAAAATTAATTCAATTAGTTAAAACACTGTTTTCGTCTGTTTTTACACACTTTATAAATCACATTAACAGAATATAAATATAAGTGTTTAACTAATCAATGCATACGTAACGTTTATAAGAAGGCCCATAATGTTTAGAAACTATTCTCAGGGTGGTGTTCACCGAACTTTAATCGGCCGTTTAAATGTTTAATCTCTTGTTTAAGTATTCTTTATAGCCGTTCTAATATTCTGTCTATCGACAGATTTCCTTACGGGTAGTAAAATTTTGACATATTTTGTATGTAAGATCTGGCAAAACACTATTCATAGTTATCAAATCTATTTTAAATATAATATAGGGAACGGCCATAAAGCTTAGACTTTTAACCATGGTTTGAAGCGATAATTATCAAATTGACAATATAAATATCATTGACAATTTTATTATCACATTTATTAACATTAAATAAAAAAAAATACTGTCGGTTAGTTTATTTGCTCACCATACACCCGAATACTGCCATTGTGTAACGTTTCAGTTAACGTTAGTGTTACAAAATTAAAGCCGCTCTTGGATTGCTATAATTTGAATGCATACCGTAAGTAAAAGTAGGGACGCCTTATGGCAATTGTGTAAGATCGCATCCCCATCGAAAATGAACTAAAAACGTATATCGGTCAATAATCGCGCCGCGAGAAGATGCTATTTATCTGATCACAGCAACAGTTTTAAGTTGAAGAATTTGCAAACGTGCAACAAAAAAGCGTTTCTTCATACTCCACCTATTTATTTCTTTAAATAAATCAATTCACAACGATTTCCCAGTATCATTACATTAGAGAAACTCACTCGAAATTAAATAGACCGCGAACGTGTGCCACATTATTTGCATAACTACACGGCCTTGGGAAACTATGGCTCACTGTGGATTACATTCATGTATTATTAAATACCGTTACTGACCAGTTTCGAAATACCATTATAAAGCAGCTTTGATTTCGATATAGTTTTTACTAATAATTATTAATGCAAGAACAGTTGGTATAAGGTTTCTAGGTGGTAGGTGCTTCATATGGGAGAGATTGATACTACCCCTTTGTCTATTTCTGGCGCCAAGCAGCAGTATCGAAGTACTGCTGTATTTCGGTTAAAGGACATTACATCCAGTTACATTTCTGGGCATTATGACACTTGACATCTTATGTCTCGGGGTGACGAGCGCAGTCCAGTGCTATGCAGTGCTTTGTAACTTAAAGCTCTTTGTAGTGTTGCTTCTGTTTATGGTCAGACGAGGCTCTTACCATCAGGCGAGCAACCTACTCGTCTCGTCATTCAAGCTAATAAGAATCTAAGCTAAGAGACAGGTTATCACATGACACGGAAGATAATGTATCAGAAAACTATTGTATTGGTTTGTATTTTACGAATTTTGTTTTATTACAGCAGCTGTGAGCGTAACAGATTGTGCTTGGCAGTGTGAACGTAAACACTGAATTTATTTTATTTAATTTAATGTATAATTATTACAAATATTATATATGAATAGTTTTCAGCACTACTCCTCTATATAAACTTTTACTATATCAAATCTTACACTCCACCGTGCACGCATTTGCTTAAAAAGGGGTCTAAAGATTTCTCTTTACGTATTATTAAATAGATGTATACTGTATCATACAGGCTGAAAATTACGCGGTCTTGTTAATGACAATTTCCTATTATATTCTTGTCAGTGTCTTGGGATAAACTCTCTCCTATAGAATATTTATCACCCCTGAAAGCAAATTTTCGGCGGTCATTTCCCAGGCGCCAGTGCCGCTGTGTCTATACGTTAATCCTCTTCCACCTGCCCCTATCCCACTTTCAGCGAGTTCGGTGTAACATGTTGTTTAACACATGTTACAGAAAGATTGGCTTGTAGTTTTTACGACCGGCCGCCTGCCTGACGTCAACCCTTTGGGAAGAAGACACCCAGACATGAAATAAATATTTATGAATCACACAAATATTGTTTCTCGGTGCGGGAATCGAACCCGCGGCCTCAACCTCGCTTCACAGACTACCGGTTACTCGGTAGACTACGTAAATCAATGGGAGACGATTTGAACGGTAGCATATCTAACGTCCGCGTCACAGTCAAACGGAAAAGTACGGTGACGCCAGCGTTTGATTTACGTGACTATCGAAAGTCTGCTTTCAGAGCGGATTTTAAGCTTAGGTTCCGAGTGAGTGTTTGAGAAAGTATTTTAGTAAATTATTTGTTTGAAATATTAGACGACGGAATCAGTCTAGACTTGTAAGTTATGGACTAACTATAAACCACAATTTCGGGTTTATTATGTCAGAAATCCAATCAATATTAATTACAATTGGAATCAAGTGTAACCACCACATTGCATCATACAAATTTTCTTGATATCGTAGGTACTATCAACACTACCAAAGTGAGAAAACATTCCAAGTAAAAACGATGCCAATAATTTGCTTAGCGCATGCAGACAGTAAAAACAACTTGGCTTATCATTAGTAATCCCATATTTTAAAATACAAAAGTAAGTTACAAAGGCAGTGTCGATGAAACAACGATATTAGTCGATTGATCGTTGGGAGTAGAGCCATCGACCCCAAATTGCGCAACCGTGGCCTGGCATTCGATGCACATTCGATACACCGATCTATAAAAAATAGCTAAATGTTGAATAACATTATCTCATTACAGGCATGACGACCCGAGACCGATTACTCGAAAAACGATTATTTAAATCGATACGGAGTACTCTATCGATTCTGTGAATCGATCTCTGAACATATCCCACGTCATTGCCTGTCATAATTGTCGAACTGTCAGTATCGGTTTATTAAATATTATAGGCTTTATGGTTTTTTAAGAGATTCGATAACTTAAAAGAGGTTATTTGCAGTCACAACGATGCAATCAACTAGTCAATTCGTTAATAATCTTAATACTAACTATAAATAATATCTATAACTATAATTTATTTTTAATTTTTTAGTTGGATTTTCTACAAAAGCGTCTCTTTTAGTTTTTTTAAACTATTATTTATTTTCAATAAAATAGAAATAATTAATTAAATTAAAATTAAAATGATTTAAATTTTTGAATTGTCATCGGTCCTTGATAAATATGCCAAATTTCAAGTTAATCCGACGTTTTGAAGGGGGTCGAAATTATGTTCAAAGTTTCCGTGACATACATACCTACATACATACGTATGAAGCTAATGAAAGCGTATTAAAAATAGACTATAATGCCTTTGCCGCTAATTGTTGAGAAATTTATCATTTTTGGTTCGTTTTCCATTGTCAGATCTTATTCAACTTTGATATGGGTCTACCTTCTACGTACCTATCGAATACAAAAGAATCATCAAAATTCGTCCACATTTAGCGGAGATATTGCGTAACATACATTTATATAAATACAGTTGAATTGAGAACCCCCTTTTTTTAATACAGTACATTTTTTTTTTATATAACCTAATTTATCTAATCGACACATCAATTTGTTTTGAAAGGATCGACATCCCTCACTCATTATTGTAGAACCAATAGTGAACGGAAGTTTTCTGCTCATTAAATATTAATGCTTCCGTGTTTTTGTTTGTCGTAGAGGATATGGCTTCGCCTTGTTTAACTTATTTTGCCATATTGAATAACTATCCAAGGGAAACTTTGCGATTTTTTATTTAGCGTACAAAAGCGATATTAAACAAAATACTTCACAAAATGTCTCACCTACATACATATGTACTAACGCCTGTAATCCTCGAAGGGGTAGGCAAATGTGTAACCATACACCCACACTTCGCCGAGCTTATTTCTGCCCCATAATGTAACAAGGGTTGAGCCTACCGGCCCCAATACTAGACTACGGGATCCGGGATTGATACTAAGTATTTCGTGATAGAAAAACCCAATATCACTTTTACCCGACCCCGGGATCGAACCCTCAGATCTCAGCATAGTAATCGTACAACGTACGCATTTCAATCAACTACGCCACTGAATCACATTTCTCATCTCTTATCTCTTAACATACTATAGGTATTAATTTAATATGGATATCCAAAACTTGTTACATATCAATAAAAAGAATTCGTGTGAAAATACAACACAATTTTGTTATGAAGAATATGCTTGACGATATAATATTGATATAATTATTTTTTGGGCTCACCCCTATCACATCATGGGACGGAGATAGGCTCGGCGAAATGTGGGTGTACTGGTTACACCTCTGCCTACCCCTTCGCGGATTACAGGCGTGAGTGCGTATTTATATGTATTATTTTTGTTTAAGTCGCAATTATTTCTTTTAACTATCATCAACCGTCACGTGTTTTACATTTTTCGTATGGTAATAGTGAACAGAGACGAAAATGGTAAAACAAAGCAGATACACCGGATGGGTGCTCACTATACGTGGATGGAATTCCTGAGCGAGTAACAATCTTTCCCTTTAATTTTATTACAACATTAAAAAGAGCTGGGCCAAAAGAATACTAACCGTAATTTTAATCCTCTTTTAAATCCGAATTCCGAACGAAGCCCGAGGCACGCAATCTGGAAAAAAAGAAAATGTCAGATATAATTACAAATTCTATGTTGTTTCATTCTCTCTGTCTTTATTTAAGCTTAATGCCCGGGTGCACCTTCTCATACCATAGATGTGGCGATATTTGGTATTTTTTTAAATATGAGCCGATCCCGCCGTCTGATCGCCACAACCCGCAACGGGAACTAACTTTCGCCATTGCCTCGTGCGTTAATCAACAGAGTGTACCAAGTGTAGATGAGGTTTGCCAAAATGTTGGTGCCCCACTTACACTTTATTATAATTTGTATGTTAAGAATATTTAATTATACATACATACGCATTCACGCCTGTAATCCCCGAATGGGTAGGCAGAGGGTTACACCTCTGCCTACCCCTGTACAGCCACATTCCGTCCCATGATGTGATAGGTGGCGAGCTTATGGCTATACAGGGCACAAATTCCAGACTCCGGGCTGATACTTTTTAACCGACCCGGGCACCAAAACCGAGACCTCAGTGTTAGAATCAGTCGGAACGCGTACGTATTATAACTGCCCCACTGAGACGGTCTAATATTTAATTATCCTATTATAATTAAATTTAAAACATATCGAGAATAAACCATGTAATTATTAATTGTATATTTAATTATTTAAAACTAATTTCTATTATTAAAATATATTTATGTCTGAATTGTTTAACCACTTCTAGTGATTTCACTAGCAACGAACAAGACTGTTTTAGTCACGTTTCGAATTTGTACCAAACAATAGATCAATTCTTACAGCTCGTGCGTAAAGTAGCATTTCTTTTATATCTATTTGGTTTTAGAGTTCCGTTGAAGAAAATAAAGTTTGTCTGTAGGAGGTAATCTCTGGAACTACTGATCTAATTCGGAAAATTCATCCCGCAGTGGAAGCTGCATTATGATTGCTACTATATTTAATATGATAAATGCGTTTCTTCTAAAAAAAAGCTTACGCGGGTGGAGCTGTGAGGAAAAGCCAATATTTTTACAAACGTTTATTTATTCGTAGTAGAGGTACTTAAGGATAACAATTCACGTAGTTATTAGATATTAAAATTAATGGAAACTAATTTTATATTTCTCTATTATTTACTACGAAAATTGTTCTCATGTAAGTGACTTTCTGTCTTTTTTGATGAAAAATGTATTTAAACCTGTTATTAATTGAAAAAACCAACCGTATTGCAACCAAATTATGTTATTAAAGTGTATACGGAACCACGCGTTGAATGTGACTTTCCTAAATAATTGTGTTGTACAAGAAGGCTCGCCAGCTAGCCAGCTACTTGTTCGTCTACTTAACATTAATGTAATTGGAGCCGTCTCGCTGCAATTGCGATCGATGCCAATCGTGTCAATTGCATTATGATATTTCTAATGTAATGTCGTAATCTGGGACTCTGATCCTATTTCATTCATTTATTAATATATGGTGCACATAACAACAAATTTAACTATACAACGACGTGTTACAGAAATGTGTGGCCAAATTAAGGCAACGTATAGTATAGTATAAGAACATAAGTATTTCACCCCCAGTAGTAGAAACAAATCCGATTGCATTGCTAGGACATAAATACTTTTATATACGAGTATTAATTCAATATACTGCCTCGGTGGCTCAGTTGTAATGTGTACGCGTTACGATTGAGGCCAACGCTGAGGTCTCGGGTTCGATCCCCAGGTCGGGTAAAGTGGTATTGGGTTTTTCTATTACGAAATGCTCAGTATTAGCCCGGAGTCTGGAATTTGTGCCCGGTATGGCGATAGGCTCGCCCCCTATCACATAAGGGACGGAGATACGCTCGGCGAAATGTGGGTGTACTGGCTACACCTCTGCCTACCCCTTCGGGGATTACAGGCGTGAGTGCGTATGTAATTCAATATAAATATTTTTTAAGTTTTTTTTTCCAGAATGTGTAACATGCCAGTGTTCGACTTGCATCTTTGGACAACACATCATAAACATGTATATATAGTTGTGATTTTGTTTCACTCCAGCATTCTTTCTCGTTCACGCAATTTACTTCATTTATAGGAATGTGATCGATTTTAGTGATCACAATAAACGAGCGATTAAAATTAGTGTAATTTTAGTCAAGATCCAGTACATAAACACTCATTGTCAGGTGTCTGTAAAGATTAATATGACCACACATTTATGTAACACGATGTATATTTTGTAACTAATACATTTTATTTTTGTTATTCTCAATATATTTTGCTCGCAGCTTCATCCCGTGAAGGTTTTTACGTGATGCGCGAACAAGTTAACAGGCACACAACCTGAATCAGTAGAGACTTTCCTGTTTTATTTGTTTCTTTAAATTATATTACAGTTTAATAATACTTTTTTTAAACATTGTATAATTAAATTTTGTAACTAATATTATAAATGCGCGAGTGAGATTTTTTGTTTAACGCTTTCACGCCTAAATCGCTGAATCGATTTTGTTGAATTTTGGCACAGAGGTAAATGGGAATTTTTATTCCGGAAAAGGCTGTTCACGCGTGGCGGAGCCACGAGCAAAAGCTAGTCATTAAAAAAACTACTGAAAGTGCAATAAAATATAAAACGTTCTATTCTAAAACGAACGATTTAGAAAGCAATGCAGTAAAAAATGCAGAGTGCAATGTACAATTGTTTATAGAAATACATTTTATATTTATTTGCAGGACTACGTCGCGTCGGTCGTAAATGCCTGACCAAGATGGTACCAGGGGTACGATCCCAGGGACGGCCCGGCCCATAAAGCGTTGACTTTACGCATTGGAGGGAGATATGATACTCAGCGGTCTTACTATGAGGGATGCTTAAGATCGGGCGAAGTGGAAGCGTTTAAACAGGAAGGCGAATCCTGGCACAACACCATGCAGAAAGAAAGATTAATTTACCTATTTATGTGCATATAAATTAGCGCAAGTATATTCAAAATCACGTATCAACGTATCAACGTGCACTATAAAATGTATGCACACTGCTCACATGACATCACACATTTAGTAAAAATTAACACGTTTGGTTTTCATACAGTTCGAAGTGTGTTATATCCAGGTTCTGTGGTCAATATAAATCATAATTGCTATACTATTTCGTCGACGTAGAGTCGTGCCGCATTATGCAAACCATATGTAATTAATAAATTATGCGCACGAACATAATATACTCGTAGTAGGAATATGCAAATGATTCCGAAAACGAGTGTGCAGAAATTTCTATCAAGGTTTTGAACTATGAACTGTGCTAGTATGTGTATTATGCTAGTATAAATCTTTATATATAAAAACGTAAGTGTATCTGTGTGTGGTCATCGAATTGTTTAATTTTATTTATAGATTTTTAGTTTTGATTTGAGTTGGTTTTATTTCTTGTTAATGTTGATTGTGAAAGGAAGTTACATGAACGATTTATTTATTGGTGATCAGTTTTACTTTACATCTTTATTTTATTCATGTATTAATAAAAGAGAAAGTTAAGAAGGCGTTTACTCAAACAACTAATTGCTTTACTGATATATATGTTTATATTTTTATGTACATTTTACACTTAATAGGTAGGTATAGCATGTGTTAATAAACCCGAAGATTCAGGTATGATCAAGTGTTTTTTATAGTTAAGGACAGCAAGCGAACTGATGGTAAGTGATCTTCACTGCCCATGAACATTCACAATATGAAGAATCATGGACGCGTTGCTGATCTTAAAGAGATGCTTAGGGGTTTGGAAAGGGGAAGGGCATTAGCGCCTCCGGATATCTCATTCACCGTACGAAACGCAGCTGCTACTTTACGTTAGTAACGACCCGTTCGAGCCCGTCCATTCATGCTCTAGACAAAACTGTCTACAATGTGGCTCTACCACTGCAAACGTTTTACGTAGTAGTAACGCATAGTTTTTAATTACTTCGTGTCTACTACAATCTGTTTTTAAGATAATAGAAAACCATTAGCCGTAATTGTCGTCGTTCTGTATCATTTGTTCACGGTCTGCCAACTAGCACTCGAGTTTTACTACCGGGCTCCGGGCTCCGGGCTGCTGGTGCGATAGCGTCGATCGCTCTGATTCAGATGCAATCAATGGTGTAAAAAGTTCGTTGACTTTCTTATCGCTTATTTGTTCTTATTGATGAATTAGAAATGGTTTTGTGTGTACTTTTAAGATGCATCAACCGGGACTTTTATTATTGTGTTATTTCAATTTAAAGATAAAATATGTGTGCTTACATAAGACATCTGTAAAACGTTTAAATCTATGTTGGAATGAAGTTACTATAAATATATTGCAGACCAGTGTCTATTATTGCCTATTAAATTATAATTCCAAAGAATATAAATCAAACAGATAAAATACATGTAAGTGACGTAATTATAGATTAGCTCTTCTTCTTCTACCTGCCCATATTCCACTCGCAGTAGGGTCGGAGCAACATGCTTTTTAATACATGTTACAGAGAGATTTGGCTTTTACTATCGGCCGCCTGCCTGACATCAATCCCTCTGGGGAGAAAACACTCATACCCGAAACAAATATTTGCGGATGACACAAACATTTGTCTCGGTGCGGGAATCGAACCCGCGGCCTTTCGCTTCACAGCTGACTACGCGCCCACTGCACCACGGAGGCGGTCACGTAATTATAGAAAACTAATTATATTAAATGCCATTTACTATTATTATATGATTTATATGATTGTGATTTATCATAAGTACAGACACAGCTTTAGTATATTACTCAAGTTCTGTGAACAGCCGTTTAAACGTTTAAAAGGCGCCTACGATAATCGACTCGCGCCTTATTAGGAATAGCATTGACTTGACGGATGTAAGCGTTGTAACTTAGTCATAGTGATTGCTATATCATTATTGGTTGGTATGATCTAAGATTTGGCTGTGTAGGTTCCGGTGGTAGATTTTTTACGACGTAAAAGTAGAATAGCTAGATGTACATAAATACATAGATTAACGCCAGTTTCCATAGGGGTATGCAGAGACATCAGATTTCCATTTGCTACGATCCTTTCACAACTACATACTTATAATACTTCACTAAATGTACAGTAAAAAGTTATTACCCGTTTGAGTACTTATGGTGTTTTGCTGTCTATAAATCGCTTAGTTGGTCAAGTGGCAGCTTACTTAGGCTAAAAAACCAGCGAGGTCCTAGGTTCAAGTCCCAGGTTGAGCAAACACAATTTGAGTTTAAAGTTTTTTCTTCGAATAATCAGACATGAGTTGTTCGGGTTTTGAATTTGTACCCACTGTCCAGTATGGCGATAGGTTCGCCCCCTATGACATCATGGAACGAAAACCTCGGCGAAATGTGCGTGCAGCACTAGTTACACCTCTGCCTACGCTTATCCCTGATAAAGGCGTGAGGTTATGTTATGCATGTATTAATTTTATAATATCTAGTAAATATTCTGTGCCGCAGCCCTTTCTCTATTTTGCCCTTTGCAACATGCAACTATTCCCTTTATGTTACGCAAACAGTTTTATGAAGCTGACAAGACTTTATTGCATTCTCGTTTCATTGAACTCGTAGCAAAATATAGGAAAGCTGATTTTATTTACTTAGGTAACATTTTATTGAGTTTTGCTAATTTAGGAGTTCTAATTTGCTAATATAATTTATTGCTGCTTTTTTAGGAGAACTTCTTAGGTATGCGGGTTTCCCCTACCGTTACAGCAAGCAATAATTATTAATGAATACATATGTAACTTATAAAACTCAGAGGTGCATACTTTTGGGGCTGGTTTCGAACCTACGACTTATGTCTCGGCAGTCCGTACGAACCTTCATATACCAGCTATATTATTCACGTGAAACTAAAACATTTGTTTTTTAGGTTTTCATTTTACCATGTTTTTTATCAAACACATGGCCTTTTATGCCACTCAACACCCATACTGATTGCAGCAAAAGTGGGCGTAATATACTATAATATAATAATACTCAAGACCGGGCGCAGTGGAAGGGTCTAAGTAGAAGGCGGACTCTGGCAATAGGCCGGAATATCGGAAAATACAAAGAAAAAAAACGTATTTGACATACGTATACATACATACGCACTCACGCTTGTAATCTCTGAAGGGGTAGGTAGAGGTGTAACCAGTATACCCACATTTCGCTGAGCTTATTTCCGTCTCATGATGTGATAGGGAGCGATCCTATCGCCATACCGGGCACAATCCCAGACTCCGGGCGGATACTGAGCATTAGGTTTTTTTTTTATAGTATAGGCCGGCAAACCAGCAAGTGGGTCACCTGATGGTAAGCGATCTCCACCGCCCATGTACGCCCACAATACAAAAGAATTATGGGCGCGTTGCCGACCTTAAAGGAAAGGGATAATAAGGGATTGGGAAGGGGAGGGGGATTTGGGCCTCCGGATATCTCACTCACCGTACGAAACGCAGCAGCAAGCTTTACGCCGGTTTTCTGTGAGACTGTGGTAACGACCCGACGAGCCGGCCCATTCATGCTGTAGACAAAATTGTCTACAGCGTGGCTCTACCACTCGTAAAAAGGTAATAGGAAAACCCCATTATCACTTTACCCGCCCCGGGAATCAAACCCGAGGCCTCAGCACAGCAGTTGTGTTGCGTACGCATTACAACTGCGCCACCGAGGCAGTCAATGTAATTGAATTCTCTAAAACATCATTTACATAACATATACAGTAAGCTCGCTTCTTTATTCCCGCAGAGGTAAGCATTCACGTTACGCCGAGCTTATTTCCATCCTATGATGTGATAGAGAGCGAGTCTATCACCATACCATACACAAAGTACATTCCCGGACAATTAGTGTGTGATTTTTCGAATTGAAACGTCAAACACAAATTCTGATTGCCCAACCTGGGAATTGAATCAAGAATCTCACCGCTACGTGACATAATTTACATGTTCAACTAATCTAAAACATGCATCTGCTAATTACCGTCCGCAAAAACTAGTGAATGAAACCGTTACAGTAGTTTCTACGAAAAAAATAAAAAGATTTGATGTAACCCTACCATACTAATGTTTACAACGAAAAGAAAATAACTTTTAAGCGAGATTTATATTACTACGCTAACGTGTTCATATCCCTATAATCTCGTTAACTATAAACATGAAGGGAAATTAACCCATAAACCGTCAGCGATTGAGAGTTTCATGGATTAAAGATTTGACGGTCTGTTTGAAATGCACACCTAGAATAGCAAAACAAATAAGGGTAGAGGGAAGATTGATGTATAAATCTCGTTAGATCAGATTAGGGTTATATCAAGGATATATGTACTAATGGAAGAGGAAGATGGTAAACAATCTAGTTTATACATACATACGTACTCACGCCTGTAATCTCCGAAGGGGTAGGTAGAGGTGTACTCAGTCCACCCACATTTTGCCGAGCGTATTTCCTCCCCATGATGTGACGGGGACGAGCCTATTGTCATACCGGACACAATTCTAGACTCCGGGCTGATACTAAGCATTTCGTAATAGAAAAACCCAATATCACTTTTACCCAACCGGGGATCGAACCCGAGAGATGAGAGACCCAGCGTCAGAGATGTTGTTTTTATTTGTCTTCTTTAGTTCACTATAAAACACTTTATCGATAGAGTTGAGTACTCAAAACACGCTGTCCATTCCAGTACGCAGGAGCAGAATCTTTGCGCATCTGGCTGAGATCCAAAGCCCTGGACATTCACTCGTATTTCACTCAATGCGAAATAGTCGCAAGGGATATAAAATGTACTATTAACGCTCGCTATATTAGGACGCGGCGTGTCGGCGTCGGTAAGTCTGTTATGCTTATTATGTTATTTCTGGTGATATTTGTAAGCGAATTTTTGGAATGTTTGTATGTTACTTGGGTGTTAGGACATATTTTCTTCTTCTTCCACCTGCCCTTATCCTACTCGAAGTGGGATCGGCGCAATATGGTTTTTTAATATATGTTCACCCCTCCTATGTTAGGACATATAGGAGAGCTAATTTGAAGTCCTATTGAGAATAGGACGATATCTCTTGACACATAATGTTATTGGAGCATGAATAATTGATAAAATACAATATAATTTACATAACACCTTTCTTTTCAGTTAAACAAATTGTAAAATGTACTGTGCTTTATTATTTGTGACAAATTTCGCCAGTACAAAAATTCGAGATTATCCTCGTCTTCTAAATAGGCAAAGGTATATTGAGTCAATTCTCACACTCGTGTCTTTAAACCATCATAAAACCCATAAGACCGATGTACTGTCCTCGCCGTCGAGGACCTCGCCACGCTCCCCGAAGCACCCCTGACTCTAGTACGGGCCCGCGTGCCGATGCCGAACCATAAATTAGATTATAAGTAGGTTATAAATCCCCCTATACCCCAATAGCAAATGTCTTTGCCCTCCCCAGTGGCCTTTCTGAGCCGAGGTCCGTATTCCCCATTAGGGGGGCCCTCAGCGAAGGTCACTTTAATCCAGGGTTGGAGTGCCTAAAGCATTCACCCGGAAGTCCGGTGACGCTGACCAAAGCCGACTCGCGTCAGGCTACGAGATCATACTCCAAAAAAAAAAACATCATAAAACGTATTATGTCATAATTGACTGCTACTATAAGAAGAAGCCATTTGTATCATACTATGTAATAATTGCAATCAGTATTACATAAAGAGCTTACAAATGCATATTAATGAGAATGAGATATCTTCAAAAACAAACATGAATACCTACATCATAACTCCGTAGATTTATACGGAAATACTGAATATATTTCAATTAATCATCGTACAAAGATAAAGCATGTTCTAAGAAAGAAATACTATAAGTAATTAAGATAATGTCTCCCTGCCTCGGTGGCTGAGTTGTAATGCGTACGTGTTACGACTGAGGCTGGCGCTGAGGTCTCGGGTTCGATCCTCGGGTCGGGTAAAAGTGATATAGGGTTTTTTTTATTATGAATTGCTCAGTATTAACCCGGAGTCTGGAATTATGCCCGGTATGGCAATACTCTTGCCCCCTATCACGAAACGGGAAATGGTGAAATGTAGGTTTACTGGTTATACCTCTGCCTACCCCTTCGGGGTTTACAGCCATGTGTGCGTATGTATGCATAAATCTCAAAATAATAAAAGTTTCGATGCTACTGGAATAGTTAATGTAATTCGTTTGTAATTCATACGAACGAATAAAGGTTGGACACTAATAATGTTTACACTAAACAAATGTATGTGGAAACGATTGACCATTAACTGTAGATTGCTGTATGGTTGAATGACGTACTTTGTTTGTGACGAAATAGATTACCATATGAAGTCGTTTAAGCATAAAAAATATAGCATAAGTAAATCGTTTGTTTTAATCAGTTTATTTTTTATGCAGGGATACCAGATATAAAGTTGTATCCAATAATGAATGAAAACCGCGCCGAATTGAGACCCTCTTCCTTTTTTTGAAGTCGGTTAAAAACTAGTTATAGTGACCGTAGAACGGCCTTCCGGGATCAGAGGGTGAATAACAAGATACTTCAGGCCGGCATAATTCTTAATGACTTTCTACGGACATTACTTGCATTGTACATTGCAGTATATACATTGTAGTTATCATCAAATACAGTTGTTTAGTAGCCACTTTGTTGTGTTAGTAAAAAAAATGACTTTTTTATTAGCTTGAATGATGAGATTAGCAGATAGCTCGCCGGATGGTGAGCGCTACGCCTCCTCATAAGCAGAAGCAATATAACAAAGAACTTTGAATTACAAAGCCAATGCAGTCCAATAACTGCGCTCGTCATTCAGAGACATAAGATGTTAAGACTCATAATTCCCAATAATTTCTCTGGCTTCAATATCCTTCAAACCGAAACACAACACTGCTGATAGCCGATAGGCGGCAGATATAGATAAAGCGGTAGTACCAACCTAGTCGGCCTTACGCGTAAGAGGGGTCTACCACTTAGTCATTTATTACAAAATATCCACTGGTAACTATTTGACTTCTAATTGACGAGTATGTAATACTTTGGTATGTTTCCTATAAAATGAATTAACGCTGTGACCGATTTATTTAATATAATATATACAGAGTGCACTTTGGTGTTGATTGAGGAAATATGAAATTAATAGAAAGTGGTCTGTGCAAGATTAATAAATTCGTGTCACATTTATTCACATACCATAACGACTGTTTTTTTTTGTTGTAAAACTATTAGTGCGTGCTAAGTGAATGTGCTAGTTACCATAAAGATTACGGTGAATTTAATATTGTGTACATTTCTGAATACAATCGCCTCGATTCTAATATTCAGTTATTTTTATTAAATAAACAAGCAGTGACTGCGTCGGTGGCGCAGTTGTAACGCGTAGGCGTTACGACTGAGGCTGACGCTGAGGCTTCGGGTTCGATCCCCGACTCGGGTAACAGTTATATGGGTTTTTCTATTACGAAATGCTCAGTATCAGCCCGGAGTCTGGAATTGTGCTCGGTATGGCGATAGGCTCGCTCCCTATCACAGCATGGGACGGAGACAATACCAAAAGAATCATGGATGCGTTGCCGAACTTAATGGACAGAGATAATTAAGGGATTGGGAAGGGGAAGGGAACTTGGGCGTCAAGATGGGTTGGGTGTTACTTCACGTCGATTTTCTGTAAGACGGTATACAAAACACGGTCGAGCCGGCCCATTCATAATATAGACAAAACTGTCTACAACGTGGCTCTACAACTGTGATCTATGATAATATGATTTATTTAGCGTAAATTATTGTACTTACGCTGTGCTAATAGTAGTACAGTATACTTGGCGTTACATTTTTAATCTACGAAATTGCAAATTTGTCTCGGGGTGACGAGCGCAGTCACTGCCATGCAGTACTTTGTAGTTCAAAGTTCTGTGTGGTGTTGCTTCTGTTTGTGGGCAGGCGTGGCCCTTACCATCAGGCGAGCAATTAGCGAGTTTGGTTATTGAAGTAAATAATAAAAAAATAACAAATAACTTCTTGAAACATTTTCCAGCTATGACGAAGGCAGAATATAGTACGTAGATAATGTTATGTATATGCATATTACATTAGAATTCCAGGAAGTATTTCAACACGGGGTAGTCAATTCAAGTGATGGTACTGGGTGCGCCACCGCCCACCGCCCACCGTGTGACGCAATCCGGAATCAATTTCACATTTTATAACTTACACAATTTCATTTCATCACTAAAAAGTAAAAATTAAATAGATACCTATTATTTAACGGATTGTTTTAGATTTGCGATTCTTTTTTTGTGAAGCGTTGCGTTCATTAATTAGGCAATAGGAAACGTTTTTTTGCGATTAACACAAGAAATGATAAATTGCATTTGACTTCTAAAGAGTTCATCATCATTCACATTATTATCAAAGGAAAGGTAGTATAGTAAATTTCTCGAGAATTCCCTTTTCATTTTAACCGACTTAAAGGAGGTTCTATATTCGACTCGTATATATGGAAATCTTTTCTAGATTTCTCATAAACGAATTACTCAATTTTGATGTTTGCTTTACTAATGCTATCAAGATACTTTCAGTAAGGCTTGAGTGTATATGAGGTGATCATTCTTATTTAATAAGTTATTATATATTCCGACTCATTTTGTTTTATTAACCGACTTATTAGGGTTGCGTAGAAAAATGACATAAGGAACCCTTAAAATTTCGTCATATAAATCCGTCCGTATGTCACAGGCATTATATCACTCGGATTATACTATTAGCATTATATGGATGAAATTTGGATGGTAGGTGTATTCTATGAACTGCTCCACAAAGGTATAAAGAAATTAAGAGAAAAATTGTGGTGGCCCTCCAGACTCCATAGATGTAATTGAGGGATTAATTTTTCATCACACATAGGCATGTATGGTATCATTGGACAGGTCCATAAAAATGAAAATTATAGAGTTTGTAAAATGACTTTTGTATAAGTTATTACTTTGGAAAATATGAATGTCATAAATCATGAAAAATGTGCCCCCCTCCTCAATCTTTTAAACTATGGGGTGGAAGAATCTGAAAGAATCAAGGTAATATAATTTAAAAGTTGGAAGTACTTCCAACGTAAATTGGTTGCAATAAGTTAGGTTGTATAGTTTTTAAGATATGGAATATATTCGGTTACACAATATTTTAATTTAGCGAAGGCAAAAATAACTTTGTTATTCACAGTGTCTGAGAAATACAAAGTAATTTTTGCGGTCCTGATTACGGAACCATTCACTGTGTGTGGTCCAATACGCACTTGGCCGTTATTTCTTATCTTCTTGTCAGATTTACCTCTTCACATTCTATCATTTAAATAAATTTCTCTTTCACTTCAGAAATACCGGTACAAAACTGTATTCATGAAAATTTCAAGTTAACAGCAAACATGAAAATGTTAATAGTTGGGAGTTAATGGTATAATTTGGTTTGTACCAATTCATGTTTTAGTAATTATGTTCTTTATAGTTAAGGTCGTTTGGGCTATCGACCTTTTCAGTATCGATCTCCGTTGCATGTGTGGTTTGTAGGACAAACGGAAACCACGAATATTTATTCGCGGTATATGTGTATTATTTTAATCATATATGTGTAATCTTTTCTGTGAGGCAACCAGTTGCAAATGATCTGTTTTCAAGTGATTAATAAGATATCGTATGGTATTTGTTTTCATTGGCAGCAGCGCCGCAATCTATGTTTTTACAGTAGTGAGTGAAGATAATAATAATATTGGCAAATCGTATCTAGGTATTTTTTTTAGTGCACGTAAATTTATCAATTCAGTCATAAAGTATAGAAAGGAAGAAAGATGGAATTAAGTATTTATTACCGGCCGCGCCACGCACATAACGTCGCTTATACTTACGATACGATAAAAACTTCAAAAACCGACTTGAAAACCATAACTACGATAACAGCAAATATTTTATATGTTAAGGACTTTCCTATTTTCCTGAGTACGTTTAATCATAAGATCTTAACCAACGTGTTATTTGAACGTTAGTACTTCTCGACGGTCGACATACACTAATTTGCCTAATAGATTCGTTTAAAATGATACAAGAGCAATTACATGACACATGAGGTCAAAAATGTACTAATAATATCCGCCCTGTATTATACACTGTCCCACTGCTGGACACGGTCCTCCGCTAACAGGGGGCCTTAGAGCACCACACTGGCCTAATGCGGGTTGGTAGACTTCACATACCTAAAGTTCTTATGGAGAGTTCTTAGGTATGCAGATTTCCTCATGATGTTTCCTTCGCCATTAAAGCAAGACATAATTAATTATGAATACACACGTAATATACAAAAGCTAGAGGTGCATATTCTTGAATCTGGTTTTGAAGCTTCCACTTTCATTTCGGCAGTCCGTACCACTCCCTGCTGAGCTCCGCTTTTCTTAAGCTATATAGCTATTATGAATTTCACATTAAAATTTAATTTATTCAACTGGATTTTTAATATATATGCCTAATTCTTGAAATATCTTCAATAAATCACACCACTGATGACGAGAAACGAAAATAAAATTCTGGCTCGATGCCCGTTCAATCTACGTAAACAGCGTCAAATGTTTGTATGTAATTCCATTTGTTTTTCAGCCAAAAGCAATGTCATTCATGAATTGTCATTGTAAAATTTGCCTAACACATTTCGAGAGCCTCCGTGGCGCAACGGGCGAGTAGCCGGCTGCGAAACGAAAGGCCGTGGGTTCGATTCCCACACCGAAACAAATGTTAGTGTGATCCACAATATTTTTTTTCTGGTCTGGGTGTTGTGGGACCGCAAGTCCCTCGTAGTTCTTGATACCGACAAAACAGGTTAACCTAGTGTGGGGTCAGGACTATGTGTGTGACTGTTGGGTGTATAATATAATAATAATAACATTTCAACTCAACATCTATGAATCTGCTGGGAATGTCTACTATGTGCTAGGTCCCTCATAAGCAATAGGCCTTCTGAGTAGGTACGTTCGCTTTGTCTATTGCTCTCGCCAAACAGCAGTGTGTAAGCACTAGTATCAAGTATTTCCCCTGGACTGATACATTAGATACAGGGCTATAACTTGTCGTGAATTGTTTGACTGGTTCACTAATCTGAATTTATTTTACAAACGATGTATGCGGGCTATACCTATATGAATAATTTGGCACGCCCGTCTAAGTCACGTTGTCTAAAAGATCAAGGTCTCATCAGCAGTTCATTGTGTTTACAGGATATTGTAATAAAAAATGCATTCCAAACTGTTTTATAAATATACAATCAAGTTTTTGCATCTGATTACGTTGTTGTTCACTTGTTCAGCGTCTCCATTTTCCTTACTCTGGCGACGGTTAATTTATTTTGCCAATCGATTTTACTACCATCGAAGGAAAGATTATTTTAATATCATTTTATGCTTCTTCAAGTATTCTGGCTGGCATTATCTGAGCCTTTTGTCCGCCTTCTTACTTAAACGCTTTAATTACATTATTATTCTGTATTAAGATGATTTTTATATAATTTTAGTACCGCAAGTTAATAATAGTATATCAATTTCATTTGTATAAAATTTACCTGCGCATCCGAATTTAAATCGAAAAATGTAGTTTTACGACCCCAATTCAGTAGAATACTATATCGATGCCAATTCAATACAAATCAATGGCAAGTGCATGTAGGCGTGTTTTGTCTTCTAAAACATTACAAAACTAGAAAGTTGTATTGTTCACGCCAGCTACAACCCACATACGGTTTTAAAATACGAAATTATGAATATTTGTGCATTCGAGTGAAGGTCGCTAATAACGCGCATGCGTGACACGCTCAATTAATAACATTCGGTCAAAGTCGCCAATACTTCTCAGACTCGAGAAATATTCCGATCGATACGTGCTTCTTGTATGTAAATGACTATTTAACACATACAATTTTAGTGTTATTTTGTATTACGCTAAAGTATTAGCAGTTTTGATAACAAGTTTGGCACTTCGTTGTAGCGGACTTAGAGCCTCGGCATACTGCGACTAAATAGAAACCGAACAGTCGTTCTTGTTTCCATTTTTAAAATGTCTGTACCTACATATTATAGGATAATTTTAAAATAATTAAAATGTAACAGCGGCGATGTTTGTTGCGTTCCGTTCCGACGTAGTATGACGGGCCTCTAAGGTCATCTTCTTCTTACATATTGCAAGTTTTGAAGCAAAGTTCATCACTGATGTAACAAGGCTGGATCAGATCTGTAGACACACTGTCTGTCTATGAAAATTGAGTTTTCTCTAAAATTTGAATCCCTTTCAACTTACTTCTATTGAAAAGAAATCATTTAGATGGATCCATAGATACCAATAAAGAAATAGAGTTCAGTGTTTATCGGTAATCACATATTGTTGAAAATAAGTAAAAAATGTGAAAACAGGGCGAAAAGATTATCTCAAATGTTGTTTCATCTTTATGAGTGAAGCACCTTCGAGAGATAAATTGATGGTAGTGTTGTTAGGACTGTCAGTTAATTTGTAATACTCTGTCCATAAAATGTGCATATTTTATAATAGTCATATTTTTTTTAGTCCTGGCAAACCTGTATACACGAGAAGTTCTCCATAAGAATTTCGAAGGTATGTGAAATCTGCCAACCCGCATCAGACCAGCGTGGTGGACTAAGGCCTAACCTCTCTCATTCAGTAGAGGAGGCCCGTGCCCAACAGCGGACTTGTATATTACAAGGATATTAAAATCATGAAAAAAGTCCTTACAGCGATTCTCGCAAATGTCCCTATTTTTTAGTAGTTAAAAACCGTACTATGATATTTCTATTAAACTCAAGCTTAAGTAATTATAATGTGTTTAATGAAGGTACATCATTACCGTAGCAACACTTACCTTCACCTGCCACGTTAATTAAACCAAAATAGATCAGACGATACGCTGAATTATTAATACACCGGACATTAATGAAATGACGTATATATATACATGGAAAACGTCATATGACGGCCTGTAGTTAATTAGTTATGCGCTCGAAGAAATTAAAAATAAAGAGCATTAATGCGTCGTAGGTTTAATACTTCTATGCATATAAATAACTGTCTGACTGCTTCGGTGGCGCAGTTGTAATGCGTACGCGTTACGACTGAGGTCAACGCTGATGTCTCGGGTTCGATCCCCGGGTCGGGTAAAGTGGTATTGGGTTTTTCTATTACGAAATGCTCAGTATCAGCCCGGAGTCTGGAATTTGTGCCCGGTATGGCGATAGGCTCGCCCCCTATCACATAAGGGACGGAAATACGCTCGGCGAAATGTGGGTGTACTGGTTACACCTCTGCCTACCCCTTCGGGGATTACAGGCGTGAGTGCGTATGTATGTATGTATGCATATAAATAACATGACCGAAAACGTTGAAATTCATTAATGATGGCAATAAATGAATGGATGACTACTGAGATATCAATCGCTTGAGTTAATTTTTAAGCAATGTAACTATGTATGTGATTGACCCTATAACCCATGTCGGCATTAAGGTATTTGCGGCTACTTGGTACACCCTGGAACAGTTTGGCGTACTTTCCTAAATCAGATCTTACATAATCACTAAACATGTTCGCTTCATAGCCAAGAGTACGTTTAATTTTTATTTACAAGTAAAATTAAACATATTTTTGTCCATACCAACGTAGGAATTTTGGTTAGGAATCCGATCCAGTAGTCGCTCGTGTAAAAACAACTGGATTACGTTCCCTCCGGGGTTCGGAAGGTATCGGTAATCGGTATTTTCCCACGGTAAAATGGTTTATTAACTTACAATAAGCGCAAAATAACGGTTTTTATCCATTATACCACCAAGTCGGGTCTGGTGCGACGGAGAGTTTTAAACGCGCCTATACATATATTTGCTTTCCCTACTGACTACTAATACTTGTAAATAGTCGGCCTGAAGTTAGGCACGATGGGCGTCGCGGCTATTGTTTTCAAAGACTAAAGGGTGTCGGGAGATGTAGAGGGCTGGTGAAGTGACTAACTTCAGCCCGGCCAAGCTATTTTGCACATATAGTAACTATTAGATACTCAAGATACAAATAATATGACGTATTTTTACTCACGTTTGTAGCACGTGCCGCATCTTTTCGTTTTTATGCAACGACGTGGTCAAAGTATTATTTCATAACTGAGCTTCCTGATGATAAGATAAGCATACCTCGGTAATCAAGATGCAGTTGTTATGTGTAATAATAATAATTATTATTAATATACCAACAGTCACACGCATAATCCCGACACTAGGTTAAACTGTACTGTGGGTATCTACGAACGTAAAACTACGAAGGAGTTACGGTCCCACAACACCCAGACCCGAAACCAATATTTGTAGATCACACAAACATTTGTGTCGGTGCGAGAATCGAACACGCGGTTTCTCGTTACACAGCCGGCTACTCGCCCGCTGCGCCACGGAGGATGTGACTAAAGATAATTTGACTAAGCGTGTTACTGAGGCGTTTCTTGCGCCGCTTCTTCTCCACAGCTGTAAAAGGCTATTAAGCATTAATAGTGTTACAGTTCAGTATTTTAAGGTTTTTGGAAAAGACTATTTAAATAAAGAATATTTTGACTTTGAACAATAAAACATTGAAAAGGTTGTTCACATCTGCACCTAAAGACTTTTTTGCGATGATAAATATGACGAGAGTTAGCTTCATAGATTATTCACTTATAGCGTTAGCGTTTATATTCATTTGCGAAGGAAGTTTTAGAATTATTCTACAAACTGCCGCACTTAGAAAGGTCGATTAACTAGAAATTTCTTACAATTTTATAAATTCTACACAGATCCAGTTAAGTAATGCTTTATGCGACATTGCTGAGCAATAGTAGGCAATTGGCTATTACAGTTACTTGAAGTCTATGAGAAATAATAGAGTTATTAGAAATGGCTAAGTGACAATTATAGCGTTAGCTTTAATCCCCAATTATCTGATTAATACATTGAATTGAATAAGGCATTAACTAAAATTATTTAGATAGATACTTCTAAATAATAAGTGCGGCAGTAAATGTCGATACCAGATCCTAAAAACTGCAAATTCTTGTTTGGTTTATTATTTTAGAACATCTAATATATAGATGAATATTAACTCTAAAAGGATTTACATTTAATGTTTTGAAAGTAGATTTATTCTTGATATTGCATTATTCTATGACAAACGTCGCAAAATATCAAAAGCAAGTATATAAACATAAAACGACAATAACTATTGCAATTTTATAGATTCATACGTAAATATATACTTATATGGACACACACGTGTAAATGAGAATATTAATATTGTTTTTTATGAATAATCCACATATGTTTAACATAATACTTAAACAATCTGTAGTTTATGAAGATTTAAGACCTTTGTTTTTTTCCTGCAATATATGATATAGAAACAAGCATTTAACATGTAAGCAGTAACATTAATTAATATTTGTTTTCCAAATCCAATTCATGGACAAATAACGTGTGTCTAATTTTGTTATTTACTAGCTTTTGCTGTCTATCTGGTGTCTTTTTTCGGGGTAAAAATTTGCCTATGTCCAAATCTACTGCTAACATCTAGTCTACATGTCAAATTTTATCTATGTAAATCCGTTCAGGGCGTGATTGAATACTTAACATCCAATTCCACATATCCAAAAACATCTAAACTTAAAACTTTTATGACTATACGACGAAGAGTAACACAATTTTCCAATACAATTATAAGCGCAGTTGGCAGTTGTTTGAGGAAATATTGCCAGATGTGAAGTATCGTATGGCACAGACCACAGATCGTGGCACACACTATGATTAAAATGGTCGAAAGTAGAAATGTTAAACCAGTTATTAATGATTCATCGATAATTTGTAAATAATGTATCAAAACAAACAGTTCATTGAAATATATTTGTTGTAATCGGAAGGATATTGCAGTGTTCATATGCCATGTTGATCGAATTTTAAGTGCGTCGACGTTTTTCGTCATAATCGCATTAAGCAGTATTGGCGTTCATTATTATTATATTACTGCATTGGCCATGACTTGTCACGCTTGGTACGAGTATTTTTTTAATATCAACTTGCTATTGATATTTTTAATTAAGACACTGTTGAGATTTGCGTAGGCGTTCAAATAGTGATTTTCATAAAGGAAGACTTCGAGTGGTCGCGTCAAGTATCAAACGCGCGCTTTAATGACACAGCATCAATGCAGCTGCATCTTCTTCAGGCAAAACTGCTTACAGCGTGGCTCTACCACAAATTCTGCCCGTTTAAACTATGTACTTACTACGCAATCTATGGGAGACCGTTCAAGTTCAATATTGTATCTCATCCGATAAATGTGATAACTACCTATTACAAAAAAAATTGTTTGAGATCCGATATAAAGATTCATAATTAATTAGTTCATACTGAGTCATTTAAACATATAAAATTACATGTTATGGCTGACTAAATGACTTAAACATCAACGTCCAAACCAAATCGCTGTATCTACAAAGCTGAAATTATGACTATGATTCCTATATTGACATAGATATCAAAGTTTTTGAGATTCCATCCCAAAAGGGAGGGGAGAGTGTGTAAGGGAAAACTACCTACTTTGTATCTCAAAAAAGTCTTATACTTACTAAGACATACAGCTACGTTTTGATAAAGGAAGAACAAATTCAAATTCAAAATATTTATTGAATCCATAAAATGTTATACATTATTTAGATTCCGTCAAAATTCTACCGCTAGTTCGGAATGCTGTTTCGCTCGAGAAGAACGAGCAAGAAACTCCAGCGTTGCTCTTTTCAAAACTAGTTTACAATTATTACAGCATAAGGTTTTACAATATTTAATTGGAATTAGAGCAGCTCAATCAAGCAATTACAGATATGATATCTACGCATTGGACTAACTTGCATGACCTCCATAAGCATGACGAATAAATTAAGACCTTAAATAGTGTTAACAAATAAAAGATAACAGTCCGAGCAGACCAGTTCACACAAGCAGCACTCGTTCACGAGTATGACGCATGTGCCAGCCATCGGCCTCCTCAACCATGTTAAAGGGAAGTGACCGACCCGGCACACAACGCCGCCGCAAGCACAGACATTAGAGCGAGCATGACATACTCAGACCGATCACAATTAGATGTAAGATAGGTACAGACATTATTTCCCAACGCCTGCCATGAAGGTCACTCAATTCAATAAACAAATTATCATTACATTATAAATTTCCCATTAAGAAGTTACATTATGTATACTAGGCAATAGAATAGCTTAAGACCAAGCCTTTTCATCATCTAAATATTCAGAAATTTTATAATAGGCTTTAAGACATAGTTTTCGCTTAATAGTAGCTTTAAAGTTGTTAACACTTAATTCTTTAATATGATTGGGATCTTTATTGTAAAAATGTATACCAAGACCCTTAAAAGATTTGCTGATTTTGTGAAGCCTGGTTTTATAATTAGCCAAGTTATTTAATTCTAGAAACAAGTTTAACAGCTTAATTTTATTATTTACGTATTGTTGAAGGTGTACCTCCACACCTACATATATAAAACATTCATGAACAATTCACCGACGCCACTGTTTGCAATACTGTTTCACAACAATGGTATTTGTTCAGGTGGGTTTTATGAAAAGATATAATCTAAAGCCGGCTCTACACTTTGGGCGAGACATGCCGAGAATTGCCAAATACGAGAGCGTGGAAGGCTGTTTTGTTTAAACTAGCATCGTATCGTGGGTATATTATTCGTCATATTAACTTGCCAGAAACGAGTCGAATGTCTCGGCGAGAGGTCTCGACTAATGTATAGAACTGGCATTAAGATGTGTGAGTACTGCATTTGATATAAGACAATATTGTACTATTCTTTACCAAGTAAAGTAAAGAATTATAGGTATATATATATTATCCAAAAAAAAAAACGAAAATGTATGACATTATGTAAGAATGTGGAAGAGGAAAAAGGAGGTGTATCAGGGTCATAGTTTATGATAGGTACTGGTACCTCACCTGCACGTGGTAGGTACACTCTGCATATTAACGGACGAGGCAAGTGCGAAAACAGTGGTCAAATCTGTGGAACCTACAAGAATATGGAACCTGGCTTTAAACCGGGATAACGCCAGACAGAAAGAAAGAAAGAAGTAAATATATTGTTACATAATAAATGATATACATAATGTAATATACCATAAGAATATTACATTCCTTGTCGGAACTGAACAGATCCATAACAAATGAAATCAAATTAACAGCAAGTGTATTTAAAATAACATGATTTTACATCGATACTGCTATCACCTTATCAATACTATTACTACAATTTCATAATTCTTTATCGCACGAATAAATAGATACAAAGTTACATTGACTATTAATATCGAGTTATGTATTATGTAATATAATAAGAGAAGAGCATCGCGTGATCGTCAGCAGGAAATAACGTTATTACTGTCACACAATGTATGTGCAATGTGTTACACAATAATGAGTAGATTAAAAAAGTTTTAAGTAGGTAATGCACTCAAATTCAAATTCAAATCATTTATTCTGTAAATTGGATCATAAATATCATTTTTGACATGTCAATCATTTTTTATGCTACATTACATTTACGACGGCATTTCGGGGCTAGCCATGAGAAGAAATGCCGAAACAAACTCAACACCCACACCACCACAATAAATAAATACACCCAACAGTCACACACATAGTCCTGACCCCACACTGTCTCGTGAGTATCAGGAACTACGAAGGACTTACGGTCCCACAACACCCAGGCCCTACACCTATATTCGTGGATCACACTTACATTTGTCTCCGTGCGGGAATCGAACCCGCGGCCAAATACTCATTCCTTTCTTTAAAGCCCGGAAACGCATTCACGGATCTTTTGGTACTTTAGGTGGAGATCAGTTGCCATCAAGCAACTCACTTGCTCTTTTGCTGATCTTTGCTAAAACGAAATCGATTGTAGATAGATATTACTCGCATAATAATATAATTATTTTAAAACCTGGAAATTGTGTTGACCTATGGCACCACTTGACTTCGAACTTGAGGATATTTTTGACATGTGCCACAACACAGGTAATGAAATTACAGTGGTGAGTGTGTGTGTGGGTGGAAATTTTAACCTTTTACGTCACATTAACTACACACGACTTAAAATAATTTAGGATCTAGACACAGTCGTGTGTAAGCCAAGTTTAGACGAGGCACCGGATGTGTGTATATAAGTTACATGAATTAGTTTAAAAAACCTTGAAGTGGTTTACTTTCAATTTCTTCTAATACCTACATGTGTTGCGAAATTCGTTACCTCGAGTTGAATAAACTTATGTTAAATTTAATACCTATAGCCAAATGAGTCTAATTAAATGCCCTTTAATATGCCTCAAATCAATTTAATTATGCGAAAGTTGCGTAAGAAATCAAGCTATTGGCTTTGAAGTAATATATTAAGTTAATAAGATAGTAGTGTGTACTGTTATTTACATCTAATGAAAAACCAATACTTCGTCATTAGCTTAATTCGAAATAATAAAAAAATTTAAATGTTGAATTCATGATTCATATTTGAATATGTATTTTTCCATGGATATTTTAATATCCACAACATCGTTAATGAGATATTTCGTTTTTAT
The DNA here is from genome assembly GCA_905332985.1 of Mimas tiliae. Classification (NCBI taxonomy): domain Eukaryota; kingdom Metazoa; phylum Arthropoda; class Insecta; order Lepidoptera; family Sphingidae; genus Mimas; species Mimas tiliae. Next base: position 5,870,125 of record HG995249.1, read on the forward strand.
AAACATAATATTATAGATGTGAAAGATTGGATGCTTGTGAGTTTGTGAATTTGAATTTCTGCTCACGTCTTAACAGCTGAACGAATTTGGTTGAAATTTAGCACACAGGTAGACCATGATTTGGCTTGGGACACTTACTTTTTATTTCAATATATTTACAAAACAAACATAGCCATGACTGTCTTACATATAGATGTTTATTAAACCATTACTTCTTTCCAAGAATCACTTTTTCGCACAAAAGAAAAATTCCATAAACCGTTTCATATGGTGGCATTACTTGAGAATCGTTCACAATGGGTGATAAGAAATGAATCGAGAGAGCAGCATTACTTGAGGTTTGATGGCAATGACATTTTCCATTGTAAGAGAGAAAGCTTATTCGAAGAAAGCTCGTCTATACAAGAACGGTACAGATCTATTGTCGTACCGTTAGCCTAGATATATACATACCTAGGTAAATACCTAGCATATTATTTTCATATTTTAACAGTAGATCACCTGATATCATGGTTAAGTGATAATATTTTTTAAATGGTAGAGCCACGCTGTAGACACTTTTTTCTACAGCATAAACGGGCCGGCTTATCCGGGTCATTACCACTGCCTCACAGAAAACCGACGTAATTCTGCGATTCATACGGTGAGTGAGATATCCGGATAAATAACCCCGATCCTTTAAAATCGGCAACGCGCCCATGATTGTTTTAGTGGTGTTAGCGTACATGAGCGGTGGAGGTCACTTACACTCAGGTGACCCACTTGCTCGTTTCCGACCTATGACATAAAAAAATATGTTACGAAATGTTAGGTTGGGCGATAGTACATTCCATGACCGTAACTAGGTGGCAGGTCACTCGTATGCGAGAAGCTGTCTGGGTAGATACCACCACTTTGTCTATTTCCGCCGACAAGCAGCAGTGTGTAAGCCCATTGTGTTTCGGTTTGAAGGACATTGAAGCCAGTGAAATTATTGGGCATTATGAGGCTTAATATGTTTCGGAATGACAAGCGCAGTTTAGTGCCAATGCATGGCGCTTTGTAATTCAGAGTGCTCGTATAGTTATTGAATGAAAAAAAATGATAACGTGCGAACAAATGTGTAACTTTTAGGCCTGTGCGCCTAAAGGGTACCAACCCGAACACTAGCGGATCCGGGGGATGGAGGCTAAGGGCTCAAGCCCCCCTCCGGAAAACGTGCAACCTGGTGGTAAGTGAACACCACCACCCATAACTCCCACAATACCAGAAGAATCATGGTATATATCATAAATAATCATTGCCGAACTTAAAGGAAGGTAATAATTAAGGGGAAGGGGAAGTGGATTAGGCCTCCGGATATCTCACTTGCCGTACACACAACAGCAAGCTGCTACTTTACGTCAGTTTCCTGTGACAGTTTGAAAGACCCAGTTAAGCTGGCTCATTAATGCTGTAGACAATACTGTCTACAGCGTGACTCTACCACTTAGAACTCACTCGATGGTGCGTGAGTTCGATTTGAATTTGGACGGATTTTTCGTGAGAACGCAACACTTGTCGTATATAAAAGTCCACTTGTGAGTGCCACTTTGATCCTTGAACTTTTTATAAACTCTGTGCTCACTTTAACTGATTTATGCCAGTCGCCATATACGGCGCGGGAATGTAAAGTACGTACTTAAAAGGAGTCTTGGCAAAATCCACAATTTTATAGCCATACTAGTTATTTCCACACTCAAAATAAGTTGACTAATAATACTGCCTCGGTGGCGCAGTTGTAATGCGTACGCGTTACGACTGAGGCTGATGCTGAGGTTTCGGGTTCAATCCCCGGGTCGGGTAAAAGTGATATTGGGCTATTCTATTACGAAAAGCTCGGTATCAGCCCGGAGCCTGGAATTTGTGCCCGGTATGGGGATACGCTCGGCGAAATGTGGGTGCACTGGTTACAACTCTGCCTACCCCTTCAGGGATTACAGGTGTGAGTGCGTATGTATGTATGTCAAAATAAGTTTGCTATAATTTACTTGTTCATGAACATTACGAGTGTACTATGAGAGTATACCCGTTAAGTTCGTAAACTAGTCCATTATAGCAAACGTGACTCGGAGATACAATGAAAAATGATAGAAACCGACTGAATAGGCTGCGCCCTTAGATAATATACCTAATTAATAATTTAAGGCTGCCCCAGACAGTTGAGTCAAATGTCAAAGCGGACATTAATACTAAGAAAATAAAGAAGTGAATAGTCACAATAGTGTTTTTATTTAATGCCATAATTTCTTTAAATAGTAGTATCTCATTAATGTATTAAATAGTTCTCATGTTTATGATAATGCACCCTCCCGAGCAATGTTCCATGACAGTTCCTGTGTGAAACTTTAAAGAAAAGTGGAGCGTGATAGACGAGCTGGATAGTTTTTATATGGCTTCCAGGCTCGTCGGTCATGGGAAGTTGAGACGCACGCCTTCCCTGACCTTTCTTATAACACGGCTTGGGTAGGTAAGTATTATCTTTTTCGGTACTTTAGCCGATGGTTTTGTAACTATGACGCACGATTGGTATCTACGTGTATACCTTATAAGGCAAGTTAGTTGTTCCGAGGTGAAATGGACAAGTTCGTGGCAACTGCCTGTGTGTGAAGTTGATAAAATATAGTGGGAGCAATAAGGAAAATTATACTTCTTAATGTAAAGATCAAATTTGAGGCTTATCTATTCATCAAGGAATGAATAGTGTGCTTTAAATAAGTTTCCGAGTTTTTTTATTCGCATCACCCATAACTAATTTTGTTTCACCATAACGTGACATTTATACTTTATAGTAAAATTAAATTAGAAGTCGACATTAATAGATGCTTTCATCATTAAACGACCCATATTCTTGACTGGTAAACAATCGATTTGTTTAACTAAAGAATTGGCAAAAAAATAACTGCGATGGATTTTCAAAGCGTCCAGCGGAGTGTGAAACCGACCGACTACTTTCACTTAAATACTCTGACTGTTTGTAAATGAATTTAATAACGCGACTACATTAGTACTTGGTTGAGTAATGCTTAACGTGACCATTTTTTGCCTCAGAACGGGATTGCTTCTCGTTTTTATTGGTCTGATTAACAGTACATTTTCTTGAATCATAGGTATTTATGACGAAAGTTTAAAATTGAAACTAGTGTAATTTGCCTTTTTATATATCTTATGTCGGATCATAAAGCTGCGGAATAGTTTGCCGGTGCACGTGTTTCCTCCTTCCTAGAACATGGAATCCTTTAAACGGAGCGTGAAGAAGCAATTAAGCAGGCTGGCATAATTCTGCCGAACAACGATAGATACAATGTCTATCGGTGGTCGACACTATTCTATAAATTGACTAATCCAATAGGATTGCGCTACACTTACCATCAGGTGTAGCGTAGTCACTTTGCCGAGCCAGGATAAAAGAAATAACATTTAAAACCCTTGATGAAATTGCTCAACAATTTTACTGATCGAAAAACTATATTTTATTGCAGCTCGGTATTTAATACCGAGTTGTTCGAGTTCATTAAACTTTCTCATGACGATAGTAAATAAATGTCATAGCAATTGATTTACTAAGAAACAGCTGTTAGTCGCGTCCCACAAAACTATTGTAGAGCGTAACCAACGTGAGACACGCGGGGTCCTTGTTACCCGTCATTTTCTTTCTTTGTACTGATGAATAAATATTGCTAAGTACATCATTATTAATGTTCTGTATATTTAATTGATTTGATTATGTACAATAAAATAAGGATCATTATCGAGATGATCGCTCGATTTGTATAAATGTATCTATTGTTTTACAAATTGTTCACATGTCTTATCGAGTTATTGCTTCTAAGACTTACTTGAAAATATATTAAGAATATTTTTCCTAACATTACATCATCCAAGCTCAAAACGACACACGTGGACATTATGCAACGTTAATGACTAAACACATAAAAAATGTATTACTTAAATAACCGAGTAACGATGTAATTAAACACGAAAATATCTAGTTACGTTTATTTAGGTGTATGAAGTACAGAATGGACGCATAGGTATGTTCATCCGTTGACCAGTTCAGTTTATAAACTATAACTGATGTTTGTAAACATGCCGTCTCATTTTCAAATGAGATGTGTTCATGTTTTTCAACACGCATGAATCATAATTCATGACGTATTGTAGAGGGCGGTTATTGTTTATTCGATATTATTGTCTGAATGCGCATCTGTTGTTAATTTTGATTTGTTTTACATACAAGGGGCGTTGCCCATGATTTTCCACAAAAACTTAAAGTTCGACGAATATGAGACATATCTTACATTCTTCCCCACATTATTCTGCATCGATTGGTATCGGTCTCGACCCCATACCCCCAGCGGTTTCGGAGGAGATAGCGTGACAAGCTTTTGGCAGCGGCGGCGGCGGCACCAGTTACTTTTTTTAGAATAGAGAGATGATTGGTGTTCGTTATAAAATATTGGTGTGTTATGTGGGAGATAGATATGATTGTTTGAATTTCTAGGATAGTTAAAATCGACCATCGGAGAAAATTAGTTATTATTTCGTAGAGCAGCAGCAGTAGATAAGTATTTAGATAGTTATAATCACGACTTGCGCTGCTGTCACCGAAATAAATAAATTAACTTTACTTTTTACTAACTAAAGATTTTATAATTTATTTTTTGACACAGATACAGAAGGCTATGTTTAAATCATGAAAGATGTCATATTATGACTCGCCAATCCTATCGATTAGATATAAAAACACATTGAGCAACATTTACAAGCAAATAATAAGATAAAGTGATAAACGATAAGATCTATAATAAAGTAGATTTCTATAAGAACAGCGTGGACATACGAGTATTTACTGACATCAAAGAATGATCTAACTTCGTTCTATATACGATAAATTACGTAGACAAAAATAATACATTTATCTTTGTAATAGATTTTAAATTACCCGCATTAAACGTTTAGAGATATATTTTTTTACGTAATGTAGAGACGGAGGTACTTATAACATGTGCAGTCTGATGTATCAAAACTGCTGCAGACTCTCGACGTAATTGAATAAAATCTACACCTCTACTCAGAATTTCATGAAAAATAATTTATCATGCCATTTCGTTTCGCTCGATATTTCAATATAGAAATTGCCGGAGTAACGTAAAAGTATCGATATAATTTTGTGGATGACGAAAGATACTCTGGTGCTTGAATTGAATGGCAATTGTCGGTAAAACATGAAATTTTATAGTTTTCGAGATAGATTGTTAGAAGGCCGAACAAATTGCATTTGCTTCGTTGAGAAAAAGAGGTTCTAAATTGGTTTGAGAGGTCGTATTGTTGTTTCGAGTAAGTGAAATAATGGATCTTGTCTAAAACGTTTTATAATGACGATTGCAATATAGCAATATGCGTGGTTAAAATAGACCGATCAAGTGCGAGTCGGGCTGGCTACCAAGAGTTCCGTACCCTTAAAAACTTACCTTTTTTTAATTATTTGTGTGGATTAGGCGCAACAACACATATTCTGTGAAAATTTCTGCCCACTATCTATTACGATTTAAAAGGTAAAGTCCTTTAACGGAAGACCAGATAGACAGACAGCATAAACACTGCAATAGGTTTCCGTTGGTACCTTTTGGGTATTGAACGCTAACAAAAACATAGAGTAAATACTGTAACGATATTGCTCCAATATGGCGTCGGCCGTCGATTGGTCAAATCGAGTGTTGTGTAGGAATTCTATAAATCTTTGTCTTGAATTTGATGCATTGATAATTTCCGTAGATCTATTATCTTATATATAAAATTCTCGTGTCACAATGTTCGTTCCCATACTTCTCCGAAACGGCTGGACTGGTTTTTTCATCCCCCTAAATGTTAAGGGTGGTCCACACCTAAATTTTTTATTTTATTTTTTCGACAATTTCTTTTGTTTTTATTTTTTTATGATACAGCATTAAAAAATACATACATTTTCAACCCTCTACGATCAACCCCTATTTTTTAATAGCGACATTAGTATTTTTGTCAAGCGCGTTTCTCACCGGGACTCGCTTGATGCGCCCACTAGGCTACTTTAATCCTGGAAATAGGCATACACGCGGGCGGAGCCGCGGGGAACAGCTAGTTATATATATTATATATCTACTTCTACTACTATTATAGATGTGAAAGTTTGGATGTTTGTGAGTTTGTGCATTTGGATGTCTATTGTATGTTCATGCCTTAACGGCTAAATGGTTTTCGATTAAATTTGGTACTCAGGTTGATTATGACCAAGATTAGAATATAGGCTACTTTTTATCCCGGAAAAGGCAATTACCGCGGGTGGAGCCGCGAGCAAAAGCTAGTTATATATTTTATACACATTTTTTAGACAGTATATTGTATACCTACTATAATAGTGATCATTATCATTAATTTTATTTCCCGATTCATTATTGTAATCGATTTTGAAATGCATCAATACATACCTAAATACAAGTTTAAAAACAGCTACAAAAATTTCCATACGAAAACTTCCGTGATTATTGGTAATACACGTATATAAAATAAATTACTGCTATGAGAATTGCCACATAGAACCATCGATTTTTCGTAACAATGCATGTGCTTTCTCAATGAGTTGATCACATTCACAAAATTGAATGAAACATTTGAATGAAGCGTAATAAAATGTACCACGAAGGTTTCTATGTCATATTTACTATTGTATTACATGCCATGATGTACATTGTACATAGCTTTACCATTTACGTAACGTTTGCGTGATGTTAAACATAATACACGGCCCATCAGTACTACAAGTTTGTAATTTTATTGTTCCACGGATTAGTGGAAGCCGCTTGCATATTTTATTAGAAACACGTTTTTGTTTTATAAAGTTAGATTTTACATCGTTATTTTAGGAGACACACTGGAACTGATCGATCAATCTTTATATATATCATTCTACTGTACGTGTGTATGTCACTGAACTCCTCCTAAACGGCTGGACCGATTTGAATGATTTGTTTTGTATGCGTTTGGGTGGCGCCCTGGATGGTTTAGATTCACAATTGAACCCGGTAGGTGGCGCTGCTGTAGTTGCGGGTGAAACCGCGCGGGACAGCTAGTTTCATATAATATTATATCAATGTCACCATTTGCTAAAGAGCTATTTAGGCTTAGGTATATTTTAATGTTTTATGCATTGGCGGTGGTCATGCTCACTATATGACTGAATTAATAGTAATTTATTTATATTTATTTAATAGTAACACATAAGGACATTTTATAAACAACTATTTTACAGATAAATTATAAAGGCGGAACATCCTTAAATAGAGTACGTTAATTGATCTCTTAACTGGATTCGAGGGACCCAAAATCTTGTTTCGTCTTCCTATAACGTCATGCAGGGCACTTAAAAGTGGTAGAGCCACGCTGTAGAGTTTTGTCTACAGCATAAAGCCGGCTCGACCCTGTTACCCAGACCGGAAAATATTCGTCTTCCCACATTCAATAGATAATGAATTAAAAGCCACTGTGTTGCATCCAAAGAGATGTCCTTTACCAAACGCAATCACCACTCACAATAATCTTTATCTTATAAAATACTTGCGTAATGCATTATGCAGTAACTGTACCTCATGACTGTTGAGCGTTATAACGAGCGCATGATATTTTTATTGCAGTTTGTCGCGGTGAAAATGCTTACCATGCCCTTCTACCTGGTCACGCTGATGACTCCGGCGCGTTTGTGTCATGAGTCATCACACGACATGCATAATCATTGACCAGACCAGTCATCATGGACACCGGAATTGGGCAAGCATTGTTAGTTTCGTAGTTAGTTAGCTTTGCGGTATATTTTTAGTTGATATTCACTGGTTATGATTTTTCGATATCTGGAGGCCAATTCTCGTAATTTTAACATATACATACGCACTCACGCCTGTAATCCCCGAAGGGGTAGGCAGAGGTGTAGCCAGTACACCCACATTTCGCCGAGCGTATCTCCGTCCCTTATGTGATAGGGGGCGAGCCTATCGCCATACCGGGCACAAATTCCAGACTCCGGGCTGATACTGAGCATTTCGTAATAGAAAAACCCAATACCACTTTACCCGACCTGGGGGTCGAACCCGAGACCTTAGCGTTGGCCTCAATCGTAACGCGTATACATTACAACTGAGCCACCGAGGCAGTCGTAATTTTAAATGTTATAAATATCATTCCGATCTAGTCTCAGCGTCAAGAAAGTTGTAAATGGAGAATGGGCGTAGTGGGCGATTAGCCGGCTGTGAAGCGAGAGGCCGCGGGTTCAATTCCCGCACCGAGACAAAACGTGTGATCCAAAAATATTTGTTTCGAGTCTGGGTGTTTTCCCTCAAAGGGATGACGTCAGCCATGCGGCCAGTCGTAAAAACTACAAGGCAAATCATTCTATAACATGTATTAAAACGCATTTTGGGTCGACCCCACTGCGTGTGGGATAAGCGCAGGCGGAAGAATGGACGATGAAATCTACAACATTATGAACAATGAAATTTTGAATACTTAAGTAAAGTTAGGCATCTGTGATTGTCCCTTTTGTGTTAGACAATGGGATTAACGACGGGGATTTTTTAGTACGATGACTTCGTTTTTTTTGCGATTTGTGTTTTGGACACAATTGTAGTATTGATGGTAAATCCAACACCAACTGTTGATTTCTTTATGTAACAAAAGTTCAATTGTTTTGATGATAAGATTCGCAGACGATCCATATGTAAATAGCCATTCCGGTTTCAACTTTTACTGTAGTCCTCATTTACATACTTACATAAGCTCACGCATTTATCTCCGAGGAGTAGGCAGAGGTGCAACTAGTGCTACACCCACGTTTTGCCGAACTTATTTCCCGCCATGATTGTGATAAGAGGCGAGCCTAATGCCATACCGGCCACAATTTCTAATCCCGGACAAATTGTGATTTTTCGAATCGAAAACTCAAAACAAATTGTGATGTGGGATTGAACCCAAGACCTCACGGTTCTCAGCCTTAGTGCGCTACCACTTGACTAATGGGGGATGATTTTCATTAAAAAAGTTTATTAATATTATGTATATCTCGTCATCACGTTATTGCACAAAAATAAGCTATGTGAAAGGTGGCTGTAATATATTCACCTCTGCCTACCCCTGTGAGATACAGGCGTAACTTATATCAACTTTGTATACAAATATGACCTTCTTGATATCATACCAAAGACAATGGAGTTTACCATAACCAGCTGTAGAAATTATCTCCGTCATTATTTTTATCAGTATATTAAAACAGTGACGTTTACAGTTTAGTCACCTTAATTGCCAACTGGCTTATAGAATTACTATAAAGAAGTGAAACATGCCGGCATGCATGGGATTGTGTGGGGCAGGTAGAAATGTAAACAGATAAGTCCCCCTTACAAACACAACGCTTTTGATTATAATAGAGCACCTGACTTATAGACAAGTGTTACGAGTGTTCCTAATGAATGTTTATCGATATGGATAAATAAATAAAGATTTAGTAAAAAAAAACGATTATAGTTTATGGTACTGTCCCTGGCGAAAATAGGAACGACTCTATGTAGAATTTGTAAGGTCTAAAGTCTTTGGTCTAAAGATGTTTCAAATACTTTACATAATACGTAGTCGTTTCTTTGTAAGAATTTCTTATATAATAATAAATATTTTTTGAATAATCATATTTGAGCTCCACAAGATCGTGTCTTGTTAATATTCTCTAAACGTAAATGCCACGAAACAAATATCCATGAAGGTGGCATGTGGTTAAATTGAAAAGTAAACATGCAAACTACGACATTGTTGAAGTCACCTATAAAATCTGTTAAACATAAACTTAATAAAAAAGTGAAAACATCTCGCATACCTTGATCTCAAACGGCCACGAATGAAAGAACCAACCACACAGGCGATATTGACGGTGATAAAGCCTCCAACCCAAGGATTGAGCACACAACACAAGAAAAACTTGTCACCGTTTCGAAATTCACTTGATCAAACACTTTATAACTGCAAACGCTTTTAAATCACTTTAAGTTAATATTTAAATGGCTTTTCTATGTATTTTCTCAAATGTGACTTTAAGATTTACAATAACAGGTTTTTATTTACGAGAGATCGACATGACGCATGCAAGCAACACACCTGTGAAATACGCCAGAGTTCCGCGATGACTGACTGTGTTGTGGGACAGAGACAGAGAGATGGTGCAAGAGAGAGACATGTGCTGACGTGGGAGGGAGGACGACCGCTAGCTTCAAGAACGCACAGTGAGCCACTATGTAGCGTTTGAATTTTTGGAAATTTTATGAATGCTGGCAGTGCGATTAAAATATTCTTGGGTAATTATAAGATAGTAAATCGTATATGATTTTAGATTAAATTTGCACGTTATAAATTAGAACTTAATAAATGTACTTCAGTATTATAAAGAGGCAAAGTTTGTAAAACTGTAATTTTATTTGTAGGGGGTGTTTCAGGAACTACTGATCTGATTCTCAAAATTCAAGCTCCAATATCGCTGAGTGCAATAGGCCATATTCATTGATTATTCAATAAAAAGTATACCTGATGCGGGCGGAGCTGCCACTAGTAGTTTATATAATCATATTACATATACCGAAAAAAAAACTTTATAACTTTTACAAATAAACTAAAAGCCAAAAATTACAATAAATTTATTTTTAGCTTCCAGTATTCATCCTTAAATGAAGAACATAATATGTAAGCAAAATAAAGAAAAATAAGGTTACATAAATTAAATTTATTTAAATATAAATCTAAGACCATACCAGCTTCGATCATAATAAAATTGCGCAAACTACTAGGTGACTACTGACTTGGTGTACTGAGGTGGTGATACTCGACTAGGTACGTACCTCATATGCGAGAGCCCATCTGGGCTGGCACCAAGGAATAGTGTGTAAGCACTTTTGTGTTTCAGTCTGAAGGACATTGAACTCAGGGCAATTACTGGGCATTATGAGACTTAACATCTAATGTCTCGGAGTGAAGAGTGCAGTCCAATGCCATGCAGTGCTTTTAATTCAGAGTTCTATGTTGTGTTGCTTCTATTCATGGGCAGGCGTGGCACTTACCATCAGGCGAGCGAACTGCTCGTCTCGTCATTCAAGCTAATAAAAAAAACTTGATCCTTTGTACAATAATTCTATAACTTGTCCACGCGGATCGCGATGACATACAGTGTGCGGCCGTACCTCCTGTTACCTGGTACCGGCGACCACGGCGCCCCCCGGCCCGCGACCCGCGCACCTCACGCGTTTCAAATTTTAGAACTCTACCTTTGCCTTTACGATTCTAGTAAAAAATAGTTGCATAGCCGTATGGCATATGTGGCAATCTGTAATTACTTTATTATGTTTTCTTATGTATAAAGAATAAAAGTCAAAAATGTTAAAAATTTACTCTAGAAAGTACTTAAAATACCCATATTCCCCGTGGGATCATGAGCAACAGGTTGCATTCCCCTTTCGGCGTTATAAGCCCTTCCTCACTACTCCCTACTCTCTTGTATTTAGCCATTGTTGCGGCGCATAAATAAGTTGGATTTCGTAACAGGTGCATAGTGCATATTACGTAGGTAAAGTTTATTCAATATTTATAAAAAAATGACGGTCTTATTTATTATTTCTGTAGTTAAATTTATTTTCCTGTGGCATGGCTTTTTTATTGTGAATGTTTAAGGCATTAATAATTAGAATTATTGTTTCGTATTTTTAGGCTATATTATTTAAGTATAGTTTAATTTACCGTGTAATTAATTTGTGTGCATTCATTGTATAATTATTTGCGAAATTATTGTAATTGTCGCTAATGCTTCGTTAGTCTTTAAAGTAATCATTTATAATTATAATAAATTAGCGTTAATGATTTCTTAGATTTTATTTATGTAAATTTTTATGTATAATATTTAATAGAAATGTTAAAACCCTGAAAATTTTGAATACTGTTGAATACAAATACTTTGCAGGCAAATCTTTTTTTAAATAATGAATAATCTGAAAACGATGTGAGTTTTAAACCCAGAAAAATATGATTTAGAGCCGATGTGCATACATACCTTTTTATTATGCTACATACCTTTATCTCGACTAAGGTAAATATCAGTTGACATTTATCAGGCGAGGTAAATAGGTATCATATTATTATGCAATAATTTCCTCCTAGTGTGTACCGAGTGTCTTTAGCATCATTTAACAGTTTCTTTAAGCTTTTCTTGCGCTGTAGAAGTTTATTGGTCAAACTTATAAAGCAGTCATGAATTAAAAGGCAAAAGTTCCATATCGTTAGATCCTTACCATATTGCAGGTTATATGGCTAAAGTTCACAATTTATTTAATATACTAGGTGCTGGACCAAATTGACACGACTGTGTTGAAAACTCGCATTTTTTTTTATTGTCACTTTTTGGTAGAGCTTTTCAATGATTCATGTTTTTCCACTAGGTATTGCGTATATGATAAAACATTAAATTCAAAATGATATTATATTAAATGATTAAATGAGGCGAGTGAGCGAGTAGCCGGCTGTGAAACGAGATGCCGAGGATTCGATTCTCGCACAAAGACAAATGTTATCTACCAATATTTGTTTCGGGTCTAGGTGTTGTGAGACCGTAAGTCCTTCATAGTTCCTGATAATGACGATACAGGTTAACCTATTACCTAGTGTGGGGTCAGGACTATGAGTGTAACTGTTTGGTGTATTTAAGTAAATCTTTTTAGTAAAATAAAACCGATTCAAAAAATACTAAATATTTACAAATAAAATAAAACAGATTTTAGTCGGTGCTATTTCAATGTAATAGTTGTAATTAAAAGTAGAAACTCTGACTAAAAATAATTTTAGATTTTTAGTTAATTTTAATTTTAATAGTGAATAGGCACCGCAAGAGAGAGAGAGAGAGAGAATTTATTTTTGAGTCGGTTTTTAGTTAATCAGTTTAATATCACTATTATTAGTAAAAGAATTATCACAATTCTTGAAATTGAAATTGGACTAACTTTGAGTTATACTCGTTCGAATGGAAAATAATCATCCAAAGCGGTTTTCGGATCGGATCGGATCCATTTGGCGGAGTTATGCGCTGTTATACATAAAAAACGCGCCGAATTGAGAACCCTTTCCGTTTGTTTTTGTCGGTTGAAAATAACAATTCACCGATAGAAAGCAACAAATTGAGTTTATTGCTATGGGTTATGATAATAGTAACACTAAATATCGTGAGACATTATATTTATTGCTAGTTTGTCATAACTTCTACTTTTTCATGAAAACAGTGTTTCGTTCTCTCCACTTCAAGTACGGGATAAAAGTAATAATTGGAAAATTAAAATAATAAAATGAATGGTCAAAATATTTTTAATACTTATAAACAAGTCGTTTATAAGGACGAGACCGGGCGATTTTCTCAATTCGTCTGTGATTTCTGTTTTAAGCTACGCAGTATCTCTACTAAATTTGGACCGATTTGGGTGATTCTTCTGGTAATTGATAGAGATAACAAAGATTTGAGAGAGTACCCTGTGTGGTCCCATATTTTGGTTAAGATTTGATGTCGGAGTACGAGGGAAAAGTAAGAGACTTCTCAACGAATACCAGCAAATGCATCGCCATTTGGATTTTGTATTGGAGTTTATGTAATCTTCAACAGCTATTTCTAATTAAAAAGTGTAAAATAAAACTTAAACATTCCTATTTCTAAAAAAAAACAAGTGTTGACTTTGGAACTTCAGTTTCTGATCTATCTAATGAATTGATTTTATTATGTTGTTGGAACTAATGTTTTATGGGAAATTTAAAGTTTTATTAAAAAAGAAGCAGTATTTTTTATCGAAGTAGGTATAATTTATTGTTGCTACTTCGTTATTACTAAATTAGAAAGAAAGGTACGATTCAATTACGTTAAAGCGGAAACATCGCGTACTGATATAGCTGTATTTCGATATTCCAATATCAGGACGCCAGTAACAGGGGTTTTATTTAATTATTCTATTGAAGTCAATTGAGTCCGTTCAAGCCGCACAGTGTAGTTTGAATACGAATTGATAACAGCCGCGTACACTGATAATAAAGTTTAATTCTCATTTAAATCTTAAGAAAATAGTAACGTTTGCAATGTATGTGTGTCTGTGTTTTATTTGGTATTAAATACATTTCAGAAGAGTAACATAGTGACATGATAAGTGTTAGTAGTAGATTATTGTGTTAATTTAAATAAAAATTAACAAAAAGTGAGTTTCCTTTTGTTTTTTATTAGTCGGAAAGTTGTTGACAAACATCATAAAACTCGCATATTAAAATAACTATGATATTTTTTAAAATGTACACCAAGAATACTATTTTAGGAATTTATCAGATAAATGGTAAATAGGTCATAACCTCGATTTTCTCTCGCATGTTGTAGAGATATCACTCTACATTCCATATTCTTGCAGAAATAAAATAAGATATCATTTGTACGTATATTTTTCACACAGTTTTCGGACAACTTATGGCATAATATCTATTATTGAAAAAACTAAAAAAACGTTACATTAGGTGTTATTTATTCTACATATATATTCTCCAAATAGATGCATACGAGATAAATTATTTTTGCGCATGACTGCTGTACTTTTGTATTTAGCGATAACTTCTAGGATTTAGTGAGTTTTATGTACTCAACCACTGTTTTAAGACAAGGTGCTATGGTCAGATTAAGACGCTATTTTCTAAATATATAATAATAATACCAGCCCTGTATTATACACATCCCATAGTTAGGTACGGGCCTCCACTACTGACAGAGAGAGGTTAGTCCTATTTGTCCGTTGCTCTCTAAATGCTATTAGCATATACTTGCTTTCACAGCTTCGCCTACCAATATGGCAACGCTTATGGTGTTATGGCGCTTTAGCTAGAAAAAAAATATATGGCAGAGATTAAACTCAGGAGCGCCTTCTAGAAGACTCGGACCACAATTTGAATCTTCGCTGAGAAATGTAGAGTAGGGCCGTCTCGAATCTCGATACATCAGTGTACCGAGGACTAGCATTGAGTGGACTCATGGGCGATTCCGATGTCTGAGTCGTGTGTTTGCACTTGAATTACAATCATGGTTGGGATTGGGAAATAAATAAAATCAATACACCCAACTGTCACACACATAATCCTGACCCCACACTAAATAAACCTGTATCGTGGGTATCAAGAACTTGCGGTCCCACAACACCCAGACCCGAGACAAATATTTGTGGATCAGACAAATATTTGTCAAGGTGCGGGAATCGGACCCACGGCCTCACGTTTCGCAACCGGCTACTGGCCCGCTGCGCCTCGGAGGCTGTCAAAAGGAAGGAAAGGACAGTGCTTCAATAGCAAAGGTGATAGAATTATTAGGATGCCCCCAAAACATGTATGAGGCGACGACAAACAGTGGGTTTGATTAAATTAGTCTAGACTAGAAAAAGGGACCTGAAATTTTTATATAGTACATTATTTAGTTAATTCCATGACGCTGTGAAAATTCAGTACTATTTTGTCAAAATATCTTATTTTTTAGTAAAATATATAAAAATAATTGCCCTCGTCATTAATAATTTCTATTATTGTTTTAATACGGAGTCTTCGATATGAGGATAACTTTTTGTTATCAAAGCAGGCCTGACCAATGGCGTCGCGGCTGCTGGGCTGGTGGCGATGGTCGCTCCAGAAACGTCCAGTGTTAACCAACACGGCTGTATATGCAACATTCTACACTGCCGCCGAGCTCTCCCAACAGACTTTCAATAAAATTTACTCGGTATGATTGACAAAATATTGAGTGTACCTATGTATGTGTATGCTTTCCAAGTCATTATATATGGCTCAAATCCCTCACCAATCCCAATTCCTTCATTACCTCTTTCCTTTAAGATTGGCAACACTCCTATGATTCTGTTGGTATTCTGGGAGTACATGGGCGGTAGAGATCACTTACCATCAGATGACCCAGGTGCTCGTTTGTCAGTCCATGCTATAAAAAAATATGCTGCATATGCGCGCCATCTATCGATAGATATGTTAAACTGTTTAAACTCTACATTTGATCTGATTAGTGAGTTCCATTTAAAATATTGTAAAATTAAGATAAAAGTTAGAATAAAAAAATGTGTACCAAAAAGTTATATGGCAGCGGTGGGATTCGAACCCACGCCTCCGAAGAGACTGGTGCCTTAAACCAGCGCCTTAGACCGCTCGGCCACGCTACCGATGTAGAGCAGTGGTGAAAATGTACAAAAGTATCTTATAACAGTATTTTCGTTAATTGACCGTCTACTATATAGCTGGATATTATAGCTTTTGATTAAATAAATATCCAACATATAATTATAGTTTGATGTACTATTAAGGGATTCCCGGCATAGTGATCTCTATTTTTCTTGAGTCTCGGTAATACGATAAATCCAGGAAAATAAAATTGTAATCGTCACACATAATATACATATCTTAACACATATTATTAAAGTGTTTGTATGTTGTGACCTGTAGGTATTTTGTTCTAATGTTGGTATGACGCTCATAATTTATATATAGGTATCTCTGTTAAAGTTAATTTGATCTAAGATATTTAACACTGAATAATATACTAAGCTTTCTTCTAAAAATTTGACCAAATGTTGGTAAGTTATATTTTAATGAGTGGCATACCACTAAACATGACTTACAGGTTACAATAATTATCCCATAGGTAATGATATAAATTAATCATGATTTATTATATAGGTGATATTGACAGCCTCCGTGGCGCAGTGGGCGAGTAGCCGGCTGCGAAACGAGAGGCCGTGGGTTCGATTCCCACACCGAGACAAATGTTTGTAGAATCCACAAATATTTGTTTCGGGTCTGGGTGTTGTGGGACCGCAAGTCCCTCGTAGTTTCTGATACCCACAATACAGGTTAACCTAGTGTGGGGTCAGGCCTATGTGTGTGACTGTTGGGTGTATTTATTTATATTTATTTATTTAATTATTATATTTCAGCCGGAAAAACCCGAACTGGATTTTGCCGCCGCTGCCCGTATTGTATCGGTCGGCAGTTCGGTTTACGCGCCAACGCTTTATTTCTGGTAAAAATATTTTACATTGTTTCATATTTTTTTATTACCTTATAATATTTAATCTTATTCCACCTGCCCTTATCCCACTCGCAGTGGGTTCAACGCAACATACTTTTTAACACATGTTTCAGAAAGATTTGGCTTGTTGTTTTTACGAGCGTCCGCTTGTCCGACGTCAATATATTTGTGGATCACACAAACATTTTTCTCTATGTGGAAATCGAACTCGCCGCCTCTCGCTTCACAACCGACTACTCGCCCACTGCGCCACGAAGGCATGTTATGTAAAGCAGTTTGAGCTACTTAATTAGTAGATCACCTTCCATAGCCTTCCATCAATCGCCTCATTGGTCTAGTGAACAAAGACTGACAGTGAAGTCCTGTGTTCAATTCCCAAATCACAATAATTTGTATTAAAATTTTTGATTCGAAAAATCACACATGAATTTTTTGAGATTGGAATTTGTGGCAAGGCTCGCCCCCTATAACATCGTGGGGACAAAATAAGATCGGCAAAACGTGGATACAGCGCTAGTTGCTTGCATCGCTGCTTACCACTTCGGAGATAAAGGCGTGAGCTTATTTATCACCTTCCATATTAACAGACTCCAATTGTTTACGAGGCGGAGCGGGATTAGATTACAAAAATGAAATAGTTGATCTATGATTTCGATTAGCTTTTTTGTGATAATCACTAATTAAATTTCAGGTACAAATTCTTGGATAAAAAATTCGCTGGCAATGCGTTAAAATGTGTGGCGACAAAAGTGTGTGCCGATCAGTTCCTCATGACTCCTGTTTTGCTGGCTACGTTTTTTACATGTAAGTAATGAAAATGCAAATTAAAGCATCGACAGCTCAGCGGGGAATGTTACGGACTGTCGAGACGAAAGTCGCAGGTTCAAAACCAAGCCCAAGAGCATGCACCTATGACTTTTCTAAGTTACGCGTTTATGGAAACATCGTGAGGATACACATGCCTGAGAAGTACTCCATACGAATTTCTAAGGTATGTGAAGTATGCCAACCCGCATTAGGCCAGCGTGGCCTCTCATTCAGTAGACGAGGCCTATGCCCAGCAGTAGGACGTGTAAATACAGTGCTAGTAAAAAATAAATTACTCTTTCTTCCTACCTGGCGTTATCCTGGCTACTGCCAGGGTCCGCCTTGCCATTAAGACGCCTCCACTTCAGCCGATCTTGAGCATCCTCTGTAGTAAGACCGTTGGCTCTCATATCTCCCTCTAATACGTCAAGCCAGCGTTTTTTGGGCCGTCTGCGGGATCGTACTCCTGGTACGTTCTGGCACAGGTATTGCCACAGAACATGTATTTTTACTACTGACATGTAAGTTCTTTTTTTCTATTGGCTGGTATGACGAAACGAGCAGGTCGCTTGCCTGATGGTAAGCGCCACGCCGGCCCATAAACAGAAGCAACGCCACATTGAATTACAAAGCACTACATGGAACTAGCCTGTGTTCGTCACTTCGAGATTTAAGTTGTTAAGTACTTAGACATTACTGCTTGGCAGCAGATATAGACAAAGCGGTGGTACCTACCCAGACGTCCTGCGTACGAGGGACCCACCACCTAGTAACGAACATATTTAAATTTAGCTGTGTATAACTTTTTACTTAGTAATGGGAGTCCTAGAGCGTAGAGAGGATGTGTTTGAAGAACTTCAGGAGAAATACTGGAAGACGTTCATCGCGAACCAGACGTTTTGGATCCCAGCACAGACGATCAACTTCTTCTTTATGCGTCCGCATTTACGTGTTGTATATGTCGCGTCCACCTCCTTCATATGGATTAATGTATTATGTTTCATAAAGCGCCAGAAAACAAATAAAGAAATTGAATAATATACTTTCTAAGAAACCAGTGCATTTAGTATTAACCGACGAAATATCGTAAGACGTTCTCGATGCGTAAGTATATCCGATTTTTAACCACGTTTACATTTTCAAAGGGTGATTCGGTTTTGATGATTGTTTCATATTTCGAAATAATATAGCCAAAAGTGCAATAGTGCCGTAACATTGGATATTATTATTTCAAACTTTTTAGTTTTTAAAATAAACTGCGTTAATTGATAATGATATAATAGTTCCCTACTTCTTATTTAAATTAATTAATATTAATAATTTTAATAAGTGTTACAACTGTAAAATTTCAAATAAAAACCGACGAAATTCTAAAATTTTAACCGACGATAAAGAAACAGAAGAAAAGAAGGGCAGGTTCTCAAATCAATGTTTTTTTTGATCGCAAGCAAAACTTTAGTGCTAGATTATGTTAAGGTGACTCACCATAATAATTAGTCATTGATAGGCATTTCATATAGCCTTTAGCGTAACTAAAGCAATATCAAACCGTCAAATAGTTTCGCAACAAAATTAAATCCGTTCTCGCGGTTTACCCATCATCGGCTTAGACAAGACTGTTATTTTTTAAGACCGCAACTAACTCTGAGCCGTAGTTAGACCTACAGTTACACAATAAGTACATAACGTGAGTTTCTTGGCCGGTAATATAACGTAAAGTTCAAATACTGTATTATGTAATCATCCATCGAGGCTTAGTGTATTACATTCTTGCAGATTCTAAGTGATTTTTCTTGGTTTGTCGTTACGCAACATTTTTTATTTGTATTACACATGATGTGGTTTATTCATGAAAGAAGTCTTATAACTTTGCTAATGATTACAACCGTACTTGACCAGCATCTCCACGTAAAAGTTCTAAGCTCGACTGAGTTCCCTTAATTAATAACGCACCCTCTTATGTACCGCACCATAGATACATAATGTGTCTATGACCGCACCAACCACCTCCACCATGCCTCATAATGCTATATCTATCCACATGATATAGTTATTCTCCAGAGTACCCTTTATAACACCAATAAACGGTGCTATTATTATTATGAAGCTAACATTCATAACATTTGTTTTATAATACTAGCTAAATAAATTATTCCAATCTAGATGTAAAGGCAGGATATCATTTATATTCGTGCTAATTAGCATTTAAACAGTGAGACATAATTGAAAATATGGCTTTCCAAGTAATCATTTATCAGTATTTTGTTTTCGTTATGAAGTAAATCTATACCAATGTCTCACAGAATACAGACCTGAAGTAGCAAAGTGTTGCATTTCCTACAGTGAGTGACAGACTATATGGAGTTCCATAAGACTTTTTTATAATAAAGGAACATTTTTTTAACAATTGTTAAAAAATTGGTTCTACTAAATAGTTAAATTTTCAGTTTAAATAATATGTTATGACCGTATTCTTCATGGCATACTCGCCATTCTGATGCTCACCTAAATTATCCTTCCACCGCCCATGCACATCCACAATATCTGAAGAATCATAGACACGTTGCTGACCTTCAAGAAAATGGGTGTACCACTTTATAAACTTATTTTCAATTATGATCGGTCACCCGTACATGCTTCTGGTATTATGGTTGTTCATGGGCGTTGGACGTTAATTTCTCACCATTAGGTAGCCCACTAGCTCGTTGGTATAAAAAAACCTTCTAAGTGGCATGGCATGGCATATAATGTTATTTTATTCCGTTAAAAACATGTCACACTGCAGATTCTCGAGCCTATTTATACAGTTTCACAGTCATAGGACTGTTGCTTCGTGTATAATAATACGCCATTACCTACATTGTTCGTGTACATGAATGATTCATGTTATTGACCAATGATCTCTACTTACAGTTGGTTTTAACACATGCAAACGCATATGCTGCAACTAAAATCTCCTTAATGTTATGTTCGATGGTTATCTTTTTGGCTCAATGTAAGATTTGAGCGGGAAAATAGATTGTTTTTATGTAGCTGTAGAATAATTGTTTTCTCCTCGTACTCTTTCACCAGAATTTTAAAGGAGTCTGTCAATATGAAAATTGTTTCAACCTCCGACAAAAAAGAGTCGCGTTAAAATTTGATATATGGTTTGACCCCTTTGTCTATATAACTGAGTGTATGTGTTCGTAAAGGCCGCTACACACAGCAACGATTTATCGTAGCAATTCATCTGTGCAGTCAGTTTGCGCAATTATATCAAACGTGTGTATGATATTCGCACAGTTTATCGGCGGTAGTTGAAATCACTATTCGATTAATCTTTGTCGATTGCGTTCACACAGTTCTATCATATCAGTGTGGATGGCAGCGTCAATCTATCGCTCAGTCCATGGAGGGACTTGCTATGGGCGGATGCGTCGTGCGCAGGTTGTAACATTTCTGAAGAACATAGAAGCGGAAACCGTGAACAATTGGAGGAGTTAATCCAAAGCTACAACAGCGAAAGATGACAAAATCAAAATATTACCATGATAGTAATAAAAAAAAATGCCGCCTATAACAGACAGTAAATTAGAGAAGATGTTTTAGAAGTCAGTTCTTATTCCACAAACTACGAGACTTTTTTATGCACATCATAAAATCCTAAAATGTAAGGGCGTCTTCATCATCTCCCAATCAATCATATCGCATGATATGTTTCATGCGTGAGTTTCTGCGGAAAACAGACATTCTATGAATATATATGTGGCGTGTGGAGAACATAGGGTAGTCAGATATAACTTTGCAAACTTGTATAGCTTATTCAAGTCAGTTGATCAACTAAAATCAAACTGTGTGTACTCGATATAATAGACAAAGACCGAGGATTGTTGTACCTAATTAATTTGCAAGTCATATTAAAAAACAGAAATTAAACAAAGCTAAGGTTTTTGTATAAACAGTGTATTTATATAACCAAATCACAAATCGAATAAGCTTACAATAACAAAAATAGCATGCACAGGGCATTAATCCTAATTAACATTCTTCGTAGGGCACTCTTCGATTTGTGTCTTGAGTCGCAAATTTTCCAGGAAAAGTTGATTGCATTTTCTAATCTATGATATACGAGGAATAATTTATTAGCTACTCTAATATGTACATGTTAGTTATTCTCTCGAAACCATAAAATATTAATCAAGGCTAATTGAAGTTACAGGAAAGCAACATCACGAACTAAGTAGACTGCCTCCGTGGCGCAGTTGTAATGCGTACGCGACACGACTGCTGTGTTGAGGTCTCGGGTTTGATCCCCGGGTCGGGTAAAAGTGATTTTGGGATTTCTATTACGAAATAACTATCAATGACCAATATCTCGGGTAGAAGTGTCAAAATTCGATAAAATTACGTCATCATGTTAGGGTTCGTAGATATAATATATCAGAGATGTTGAAACTATTTTCTCTACTTTATATCATCTTTTGACATAGCGAGTCGAGTATTCTATGCAACCATGTAAGCTTCGATAGACATAATGAGATAACCAGATAAAATGGGTTTAACAAGACAAAACTATCGCGTGTTGCATATGCTAAGCCCCCTGAATCTTCCTATATGAGAAGTAAATTAATATAAGTACTGGCTAATAAATGACACTCAAGTCTTTCAAATGATATAAATTACACTCCAAGTATTACAAGAATTATTCTGACGTCAGGCAGGCCGCCGGTTGTAAAAACTACAAGCCAAATCTTTCTGTAACATGTGTTAAAAAGCATGTTGCGCCGACCCCACTACGAGTGGGATAAGGACAGGAGGAAGAAGAATAAATTACCTCAACAAGCAACATCGCTGCATCAGAGTTTCTTTCTTCAGCAAGACAAAGAGCCAGTTGCGAGTCAAACTTAACCCGCGCTCGTTCTGCAGTATTCAAAACG
This sequence comes from Mimas tiliae, assembly GCA_905332985.1. Classification (NCBI taxonomy): domain Eukaryota; kingdom Metazoa; phylum Arthropoda; class Insecta; order Lepidoptera; family Sphingidae; genus Mimas; species Mimas tiliae. The sequence continues at coordinate 5,893,012 of HG995249.1, forward strand.
CTGTCCAACGTTTCCTTTAGCTTTACTATTTTATCTTCGTATTCACCTTTCTAATTGCGTAATATGTTAACTCGTTGTACCAATAAGTAAATAGTAGGGCATATAAAGGTTTTATGTTCTAACATGAACTATATATAGTCTAAGTTTGTAGGTACTAGTATATAATCGTATCTATGTTTTAAATAGATTTTTGATGGTAGAGCCACGCTGTAGACAGTTTTGTCTACAGCATGAAAAATTTAATGAGAGTGAATGAGGCCAAAGAGGTATGCAAGGATCGTAGCAAGTGGAAATCCGTTGTCTACCCTTATGGGAAACAGGCGTGAGTCTAAGTATATATGATTATCAGTTCTGTTTACAGCATGAATAGAACAGCTCCACCGTGGTAGTCTCACAGAAAACCGAATAAAGTACACATTTGCTGTTGCAGATCGTATAGTGAGTGAGATATTTGAAAGACCAAATCTCATCGTCTCTTTTCGGGTATGTATTGTAGATATTCATGGGAGGTGGACATCACTTACCGTCAGGTGACCCGCTTGCTTGTTTCCCGGCCTCTTCTATAAATAATGTTAAACTTAGAAGTGTTTTTCATGCTGGACCCTCAATCAAGATATTACCGATTCCCCGAATAATATGAAAATAATTATTACTATTAAACAGTCATGGATGTAGGTAGAGATTATGTAAAGTCAATCGAAGACATAATAATCGAAAACAGAAGTAAAAAAAGTTATTTAGGTATGATTGTGAATCTTACGAGACGCCACTACGAGTAGTACGCTAGACGCTGCGAAGTGCGATGCTGAACAATTTTATAAAGCTGTTTTTATGTTTCATAATTAAACCAACATAACTAAACTTAAGATATTTTCTATTTTTTCTTACATCAACCATTAGAATTGCACATGAATGATTACGTCATTCTACATTACTGAATACAAACAAACATCCGTTACTTTCTACAAAATAATATTAAGGTGTAATTCCGAATTTTGCCGCAAATTGCAGCTAGAATGGAGTTATCAAATACAAGCGACGCCAGCTGTTTCTTAGGTATACATACCTACATAAGTAATCTATTCATGTATTACATGAATTTAGAATAAGGCCGAGTTGTCTTGTGATCTAATTGAAGTTTTAGCAGCTATATACTTCAACCAGTGTATACTTATTCTAAGCACAACCGCAGTGATAAATATATAATGCTATTAGGCCTTTTTATACTAACGCCAACTGATTTTCAAAGTATTAAACAAAGCAAATGTGACAATTGCCATAATGTAAGTACTTCTAAAAAATAGTTGGGTAATTATAAGCCATTGCGTTAGGAGTCTTATCTCTAAAGGCAGGTAGGTCTACACGGATGGTCGCGTCAATCATCAGTGATACCCGCCGTCTCTGCGTAAGTGAACTTTGCATTAAATAAATCTAGGGGAGATACCATTTGACGGCTGTATCAAAAACGCATGGCGTCATTGACACCTTCAGTAAGGAGTTGCCGACGGCACAAATGGTTGACGCGACGATCGGTACTCTAACATACTTGCTTATTCCTCTTGCATCTTAAAGCCAGATACTTGTCTCCTACGGTCAACAGGGCTCTGTGAGCATGCCTTAGTTGCTCATGAGTTGACTTTAAACGTTGCCGTAGATTTGATATAGAGACATTACAAGCATTGACCGTATTGGAACGTTCGTTGTAGACATGTAGCAAGGAATTATAACGTTTTACCAATTCTTCATATCTGGAATATACTGATTTCTGAGGTATTGTGACGGCTTAATCCAAGTAACACAAGGGCGGTACAGCTGACTATAGTCAGCTTCGTCTACACTTAGGGGTTTCCACGCTGGGTTGAAAAATTTGATTCCGTTAATCAAATTAATGGCTTAATGGCACGAACTTGGCCGAACGTTTGGCGGGAAAATAATAACGTGTAGATGACTTCGTAAACAAAAACATGATGATGAAAAACATGATATCTCTTAGGGTTCCGACATTGTAGAAAATTGGGAAAGGCTCTATAGTTTGAATGGACTGGCTCTCTGCTTTCTCACAGTCTACCCAGATTTCCCAAAAAACCTTCATTATATTCTCGGCAACGCTCCCCCATTGCTGCGTAGTTGGGGGTTTGTTAGTGCGCAATTTATTTCCAGCAAAAAACATTTAAAGTGGCGGGCGCGTTTTCGGAAGCGCCGCGAGCTGTAGAGCTGTGAAGTACCTATCTATTGGGTCCAAAAAGTACCTACTACGGACGTAGTCAATTTAAATAAAGATTTTTTGATTGTTGGTGCTCATGTTCACTTGCCATTAAGTGACCCACTTGACCTTTTGATCCATTACTTATATAGCATCCTAAATATTTTGATCAGAACCGGTTCTAATTCTTTATTAACCTGGTAGAGTTACATTGTCGTTGTACGTCATACGTAATAAGGACGACAATATTGCGGTTCCTGCATCCATGAAGTAGCTAAGTATCCACTGCAAATGTTCTTTCACTCGCAGTTGTCCACATTCTCATAGAAAACCGACTTCAAGTAAGTAGTAGGTACCTTGCTGTTGCAATTCGTACGGTGAATGAGATATCTTGAGTCCCAAATCTCCTTCTCAATTCCTTAATCATCCCTTTCCTTTTAATGTCGGTAACGCGGCCATGATTCTTCAGGTATTGTGGATGTTCATGGGTGGTGGAGATCACTTACCATCAGATGACCCACTTGCAGGCCCTTACTATAAAGAGGGCTAGAGACAGATTTCCGACTCGCTGGACTGATATAATTAAAACGGCACGCAGTCTTCCATAACGTTCCATAACAGCACGCAGTCTTCACACGCAACGCGACCAAACGGCAACAATGGGAAGCATTGGTAGATCTGCTGATAAACTCGCCGAGCTTCATTGCTCTGTCGATCCTGGCTTACAGGAGTTATAGTGGCGGGTGTGTGGGCGGGATAGTCTCGTAGATCTGCGATTGCCGCCAAGAAGACATACGAAGTTGACGAACTTCTGTGTACCACCATCTTCTTAACAACCACGAGAGTCAAGAGTGCCTGACTAAACTATATATAACCTCATGTCTCAAGTAGCATCATACAGTACCTCTGTGCTGTTGCCCGTTGTTATGAAAAATAACAGTGTGTAGGTACTATATGTTTATACTTACTGATATTGGAGACACACAATGCTCACCGTAGACCAGGATTCTGCCAGTTCAATAGTTTTATTGGCAGGTTTTGCAGAGCCTGTAAAATAAGAAATTACAATCTCTGACATTTACATGCGATAAGACGTTTTGCGCCTGATGAAGCCTCCTAAAAAGTAATATCGCCTCATTGCGGCGGTCTCCTGACACTTCGGCTATGAAATCTATGAGGCCCTGAGCTCGGTCTTGGTAAGGTTTACATGGCTTTTAGTAGTAGAGCCACGCTGTAGATAGTTTTGTCTACAGAATGAATAGGCCGGCTCGGTCGGCTTGTTACCACTGTCTAACAAAAAACCGACGTAAGTAGCGGCTTGCTGCTACATTTCGGTGAGTGAGATAGGCCTTAATCCACCTCCCCGTCCCAACCCCTCCTTTAAAGATTGTTAACGCATCCATGATGCTTCTGGTTCTGTGAGCGTTCATGGACAGTGGAGATCACTTACCAATACCATCAGGCTTCTAGCTCGTTTGTCGGACAACGCTATAAAAGTATAGGTACCTGACGATAAGCCTTGAGCCATTATATTAAAAACTGTAAGTAAGTACCTTTCAAAGACTCGTGATTTTCTTCAGAAGTATCAGTTTCCCACCATTCACTTACGTCATGTGAATGTGTATGACTAGCTTTACATCGAAATAGTTTCTGTTCATATTTGCTCGATTTATCGATACTTTTTTCCAGGCTGTTTAATAAGTTATGAATATTTTGTATTTCATTTGTAAAATTATTTTTGTCTCTTTCATCCATCTAATAAACAAAGCAAATAAAAATAATATTGATTTGGTGAGAGAAAATATTATTTGATATATAAGTACATACATAACCCCTTTAAGGATAGGCAGAGGTGCAACTAAGTACTGCACCCACGTTTCACCGAGCGATTTCCGTCCAATGATGTGATAGGAAGGGAGCTTACTACCATACCAGGCAGAAATTCCAAACCCAAGCAATTCATGTCTGATTTTTCGAATCGAACACTCAAACACAAATTGTTATGCCTCATGCTGTCACTAGACCAATCATTAATATTATTTCAAAGACTTTCAATAGTTGTCGATCGAAGAAGAAATGAATAGGTACCCAGAGAGCCCGCCAAAAGTAGAAGCAGCAGCGAGATAATCTCTTGGTTTTGAAGAAATAGCTCCGTGAACGACACCGGTGCTGCTGAGATTGAAGAAGAAATCGGCGATTTTTTTTTTACCAAATTGTTCAACATAATTTCATGAAATATATAACTCACCGCGGCACCGTTAACTTCAACATATTTTAAGTTTTCTGGTGAAAATAAATTGTTCTGGTATTTGATATTTTCCATTATTTGAAGATTGCAGCAGAAATACTAAAATAATAAATAGAATGGTAAGCAGTTGAGATTTAAGTAATGAGTTGAAGTTTTGGTTGAAAGTTGAAATGAAGTATGTCTGTGTCATCATATGTCATTTTGAAAAGTGGAGTGCGAAATCCCGCGATGTTGCGGACTACGATGGAAAAGGTTGCAAATAAATTAAAATGTACCTATAGGATAAACGGCTGGTCTATTCTTTAAAGTAATATGAATCCCATTCCAAGCCTATTCTAATCCCATTACGATTCCGATATCAATAAAATCACAACTCTGCAAATTAAAAGCGTCTTAGGATCGGATTTTGATAAGATAGTTTACCATGAAGTTAGCCGCGTGTGGCGTGCAACGGAATGCCTGTTTAGTGCAAAAAAAACGATACAGAGCGTTGACAGATGCTAATACAGAGTTTGAAAGTTTGAAACCTTCATATCCGATCTAAAACGAATGATTGAAATAATAATTAATTCCTTTCAATTCTGCTAGCTGATTGGCACCACCATCGCATTATAAGATACTCGAGTATGAAAATTAACGAAATTGCTTTAAAATTGTTTCCATATTGGAATCGTAAAGAGTAGACAGACAGCCAGGTATTTCATCTGACGGATAAACTATCATGAATTGGAAATCGACGAATGAACGTTAGATGACTGTACAACTTATCTCGCCAACTTCAACAACAACATTCTTTTAAAAGTTACTCAAACCCAAATAACTAGCAGAATATAATAAAATCTTTTTATCAAAGATAAAATCGAATCAAAAAGCAAAAATAAAACTAAACAATTTTAAGTTGGTGGTATCAATTATTGACTAAGCTATTTAATTACACACAACTTTGTTAAAAAACTTTTTACTTTACAATTTTTTTGTGAAAGTATCATCACAATCGGTGCATAAATGTCAAAGGCTTGGTTTTTCATCCACCACCCCACCTTCTTAGGGTTGGATTTGTGTCTTCCAATTTGGGACCACCACCGCAGTAAACCATATCGAATACAAAATTAAGCATTCAAATCGGTCCACATTGGCAATTATTCGTGAACTTTAAAAAATATATACAGGGAGACCACTGTTGCGTAGTGGGCGAGCAGCCGAATGCGAAGCGAGAGGCCTTCAGTTTGATTCCCCGCACAGAGACTAATATTCCACAAATCTCCTGATACCCACGATAGGTACAAGTTTTAATCTAGTGTGGGATCAGAACTACTTATGTGTGTGTTGGATATATTCATTAATTAAATGAAAATCTCGATGGTTTCTTGTGTCGAGTAATTAATAAAAATAGATTAATTTTGGTCAGATGGTTTATTTAACTACAACAAAAAGCATAACTTTTTATAACTAAATCAGTCTAAAAATATTCTCCTGCGATATCACTACGATGATCGAAATATTCCATCTAAAAGGATTTAAACTACATCCGTGCATAGTTTGCTAATCGCGTAAAATAAAATTCTGCACATACTGTATGTAAACTTATTTGCTTACTTACTGCACTTTCAAAACTTTTATTAGCGCAAAAGGTTTACTTAATTTTGGAATTTTAACACAACATTCCCGTATGAATTACGTATAAATGTGTGCAATAAGTAAACAAAGGGTACATATTATAACTTTCGTAAATTATTCATCAGCGTGAACCTGGAAACCGAATTGTCCTACATTTTTTTCTATTTACACAATAAAACCAATATTCCAAAGACATGATTAATGATGTAATATTTTCTGGAAGACATTGTATAGCCTCAAAGCGAATGAAGCCGTGAATAACATAAACAATAATTTTAAAAATAAATCCATATAACATTATAACAACAATATCAACAATTTTATGTCAAAATGTAAAAGCTACCGCAAGTTAACATGAATACTGATTTATTAACAATAATAATAGACGTTAACGTTTCATTTTAAATAATTTTATATTACTATTATGTGTATGTGTGATATAAACCTATTTAAAACATCTACATGATTTTCAAGGCAATACTTTAAAAGGCGTTGTATAAAACGGAGAAAAACAAAAACAATGTGATGTGTTAATTCATTAGAGAATATGTGAAACTATCCATATGGCGACACTTAGGCACTTTAAATTATTATTATTATGTATAGTACATTGCGAACAAGTAAAATATCTTATACATTAGATACATTTGAATTGCAGATTTTTCTCTTAATCATTAACTATTTACTTTTAATTTGTGACGGCACTACACTAAAAATAATATTGTAAGACTAGTATTCGACTACTTTAAACAAACAATTTGGCTTCTAAAATTTTGGCTACATTTGACCAATCCCCGTAGTTTACCAATGTTGCTATAAATCTTTGGTAAAAAATGTAAAAGAAACAAATAAATTCATTTAAACTGATCAACAAAACAAACAATTAACATTCAAAACAAGTAAATCTTAAAGAATATTGGTTCACAGTAATAGTGCAACGAAATTGAGCTTTGGAAAATTTTACTTACATTATGAAATATCTATTGAGATCCACAATCACCTATAGATTACTTAATTTGTTCCATTAATCTATTTGATTAATTTTACAATAGAGGCACTATACGATGGCGCTTGGGACAGATTAAAACTAATTTTGTAACACACTTTAGTTTCGGTAAATCAGAGCTCCACGGTAACCTTTTCTACAACAATAAAGTAGGGCAATCACACACGGTTGTTACTATTTACGGAGTTGCATGGCATGCATACGTCACAAGTGCCGTCGTACAGTGCTATTACTGTAGTGTATAGTGATGTAGTATAACCATACTACTAATAACTACAAATGTATCAAACACGAGCAAATATCAGCATAATTACTATGTAACGAAAAATACTGGCGTCTTTTATTTTATTTTTTATACAAAATATAGTATAAAATTTAGTAAACTACAGATGATTGTGACTTACACTACCGTAAAATTTCGTGTTCCCCCTGTGCGTTGGCCAGGTTAGACTCAGAGCGAGCTGGTGATGTTCTGGAAGAGACGCTTCCCCCACCACGTCTCCAGGTCGAAGGGCTTGAAGTCCCGCAGGATGGGACTGGGCGCGTCATCTTGATAGTACAGGTTCGAGGGTGGGGCTGGTGATGAACTTCCTGATCCTGTAATTAATATCATATTTGAGATATTAATTCTCTTCCAGAATATACCATGAGAGGAGGGTTTTCTCATGGGTATAATACAAGCTTGTATTATATAAGTAAGTAAGAGTAAGAGTGTAAGTGGAATGCTTTCAAAGCCGATTAATGGCAATAAAACACTGACTATCCTATCACAAACGGAAAACGCTATTCCTTCCCTGTTTACTTGTAATTTTTGAAATTTGATTTCGTAAACACCGCAATGTAAAACGTACTAAACTCGGGGTCAATGAGTGCGCGTATCCCCGGTAATATTCCGCACCCCGAGCAATATCTGAATTTTTAATAACCTATTAAAAATAACATACGTTATTAAGAAACACAATTTTAATTATAATTTGAATAAAAAATAATTGTATTTATTTGTCCATACAAGATCGTGCGCGAAAAATGATAATTTAAGCTTAATCCGCGATTTTTTTGTGGTATCGTGTCTGTAACCACCAGCACTATCATCTGTATTCGTTTTATTTCGTTTCGACTAATTTCAATGGTACGAGTAAGCAATATCCGTAATGTAGTAATGTATAGTTATAAATATTTTTCATTGTAAAACCGATCTCCAACTTATAATATTTGTGTACTTATTTTCCATTACTAGTGTCTATAATGTTGTCATGAAATAAACTTACACCAAACTTTAAATAAAAAAAAAACTAGTTTTGTTTTTATATACATACTTTTATGACATATCAATATTGTCCCGATAGTCGTTTCAGCTAATGTGTTGATACCAAAGAGCCTCGACCAACACCTCTAGAGGCTCTCAATTGGTCGTTGGGTGAAGAGCCATTAAGAAAGCGATGTTATTGGACACGGCATTGAGAGGAGGTTCCACACTCTGGGGTCCTAACCACCGATGACTCGGGTTCTAGGCTACACCATTGGAGGATGACACTTTTATATTTTTATAAATTAAAATTGTATAAAAATCTTTTTCAATAATGAGTACTGTACAATTAATAATATGGATGATGTAATAATGATGTCAATCAATATATGATTGTAATAATTTAGTGTAATCGATCAAAATTATCTATGACTGCCCCATGCCTATAATCAAGTGCATTGTGGGAACTAAAACTCGTTTAAAATGTTTCCGTTACATACATACATACATACATACATACATACATATGAAGCTAATAAAAGCGTGTTAAAAATCGATTATGGTTTTGCGACCGATTTCAATAAACTATTAGTTTGAAACTAAATTATGGAGATCCTTACTAATGTTATGAATGCGAATATGAGTTTGTTTGTTACGTTTTCACGCCTTAATCGCTGAACCGAATTTGATGTATTTTAGTACAGAGAGATGGGACCCTGGAGACGGTTATAGGCTACTTTTTATCCCAGAAAAAGCTGTTCACCCGGACGGAGCCGCGAGCAAAAGCAGAGAGGTCAGGAGTACTCTAAACCGGCGAGACTTCATGAAGAGATTAATTAAAGTAGATGAGTGATTAGAGAAAGTAGTATATCAAGCCTGTGTAAAATTAAAATCCATAGTTTTTATTTACCCCTATGGTGATGTAGGCATGACATAAATGTATTCATCTTAGTTTGCTTCTCTGGATCAACCCTTCAAGTGAGCCAATAAGAGAGCAGTTTAAAAGGTCACTCGTACAAATAACTTAGCTTGATTGGTCGATTTTGGATTGATGTGGAGATTCGGTTTCAAATCATTTATTGAAATTGGCCATTAGTTGACATCAATCTCGATAAGAATATAACGAATTACATAACCTCATTCACGTTCAATGATCGCTATTTATTGAGTATTCACCATGACCCACATATGACTTAAAATTATTACAATTACTATCTTAAATAGTTATAGAATATACCGTATGAATTATTGCTCTATATTCGATTCTATCTATAGTTGTAAAAGTCCTTGTCCTTGAGGTTAAGACATCCTTAGTTCATTATTTTGTCTTCCGCTTTGCTATGGAGGGAAGTGGACAATGATTTCCAACTCCTCCCTAATTTTCTATTTGATTCATTTCGTTGCTGCATAAACACAGATTTGCATTCCCAGAGACCCACCGAGCTTCATTGCTCGGTGTCGAAATATGCGTACCACTGTCGATCCTGGCTTACAGGAGTTACAGTAGCGGGTGTGTGGGCGGGATAGTCTCTTAATGAATCACTACGCAATCTTCAATAGTAACTTACGGCTTAACGTCTTGTCCCGGTCTCAAACGCAGACCAGAGCCTGCAGTACTTGATAATTCGAAGTTCTGATTAGAGTTGATTTTGTTTATCGGCAGGCACTTTCACAACTACTACTCGCCTATATCACCACGAAGGCTGTCGAACTTCTATTAACATCAATAAAAATAGTTCTACCTACATTCGCTAATGCATTGATTACCTGACCTTACCAAATAGCTCATAAACATTTTAACTGCATTGATCACAGACAAACTAATATAGTTTAACACGAAACTGGTTTTTATTGGTGGTAATAAACAATTTGCACTATCAAATCATAAGAACAAACTGTAGACATACATACACACCTACGCCTGTATCCCATATGGATAGGCAGATACTAGTGCCATTACACAAATTATGGTATGGTATTATTTATATTTAAAAAAAGATAAAGATAATTTAGTGATTTCTTAGGTTTACGCGAATATTACACATTGAAATAAAACTAGTTTATACGGAATTTATCGCGGTTTAATTTTTATTTTAGTCCTGACGTTTCGAAAGCTTTTCAAAACAATGTAAACATTAACTTTTCGAGCCGACCTACACCTCAGCCTCTCCCGTGACCACGAAGGCTGAAAGCTTTCTAAACATCGGGACTAAAATAAAAATTAAACCGCGATAAAATCCGTATAAACTAGTTTTATTTCAAGATAATTTAGTTTACAAAACAAAGTGTTGCAATGGAAACTTGGCTCCCATTACAGGTTGTGGGGGTCAGACGGCGGATCGCCCCACGTAATACTAAATCTACTGTCCAAATCATGATGAGAAGGTGGACCCCAGCATTAAGCCAGGATACCGTGAAGCAGAAAGTAAGAAGTGTTCAAACATTGTAATTTTTCATAATTCATAAGAATATAATTAATTAATTACCCATTTATGCATATAACCTCAGATCACACCTGTATCCCAGAAGGGGTAGGCAGAGGTGCTGAACAAATAGAGCTGCACACATACTGCCAAGCTTATTTCCCTCTCATGATGTGATAGGGGATGAACATGTCGCCATATGGAGTAGTACAAATTCCAACCCTGAACATGTGTGATTCTTTGAATCACAAACTCAAACATAATTTGTGATTACCTGACCTGGGTTTCAATCTGTTTCCTCAGGCTAAGGAAGCTTTCAGTAGACCAATGAATCGATTTATAGCCCACTATATATTATTATGATTCTCATAATAATTTGTAATCATGCAAGGATCATAGCAAATTGAAATCAGTTGTCTCTGCCTACCCCTATGGAAAAACAGGTGTGTGTATGATTTCAAATACAAAAAAAAACTACTAGCTGGCCCCACTCTATGATCCCACCAACCATGTTACAGATGTATTTATCTATCCTATCTTGTATCAATTTAGTAACCAAGAGCAGTCATTAAAAATTAGGCTCACCACAAACATATTCCCCTCCTGTACATATTAAGAGATAAAAAAATTGTCACATACCTGTTAATTGAATAATTTATCACACTACAGTTTTAATAAGATAAAGATTTTAAATGATTTACCAATTGTACTGGTGGGTGACGAAGGCTCACTTTCACCATAGGCAGACTGTGTCCAAGCTGTAATAAATTAAGAAGTAATAAATGGTCAATAAATTAAACTTACTAAATGGTAGGTCCCTCATTTGCCTTTTCCTGCAGCCAAGCATCAGTGTTTAAGCACTGTTGTGTTCATTGACATTGAAGCCATTGAAATTACTGGACAGTTAACAGCTATGTCTTGAGGTGACATTATTTATTTAAATCGGCCATTGATGTGGATTAGGCTTTAAGTCAACAACAATTTCTTAAAGGATATAATTAGAGCATGCTCACAAAGTCTCTGTAACATTATAATACGTGATTTTACTTCAGTAACGGCTACTTATTTTCATATAATTTTGGCAGATAAGAGATTTTTTTTTATGTTTGAATTTTTTATCAGTATTCAGGCGAAGGTTTATTAATTTTTCAACAAAATAATTATTAATAAACACTTACTTTCACTTATAAATCTAATAATTTCTTCATGTTGTGGTGTGATTACATGATGCTGTATTCTCTGATGTACGGTTTTCTTGCCATTGGAATGAAATATAGGTTTGGGCATGCTGAAAAAAACATCAGACATTTAGTTTCAAAATAATCTCAAACATTTCCTTTTTAACTCATTATATAACAATTAAAAATAGTCTGGACGTTTCAAATTTGCTGGCAAAGAATATAAACAATTAGTCTCCCGGGCAAATAGGTTATGTAAATTAAAGTGATGAAATTTTTTATAACAACATGCAACTATGGAAAAAATACTGATACAGTAACATACTTGACGACTTCTCCATTATCAGATTCTGATGATTTCCTGTTATGATCCTTACGACTGTCTAATCTTTCTAAATTCTGTGATAGACCTGAAAATTGGAAATAGACGTTCAAAAGTTCATCTCACATGATCTACAAGGTAAGTCACAAAGTTTATGAAATGTTATCGAATAGCACAACTACCTCTTCGTGTTTTAGCAACTATTTTACTAGGCCCTTTAGAGACAGTATACATTTTAAAATTTCGCTCAGAACTTAAAAAAATAAACTCAAAAGTCACACACGGATTACGAGACCAAGACCAGTGACTGATGTTTTGAGTTGCCACAAAATGAAAATTGCTTAAAAAGTGGTAGAATTTAAAGAAAACTACTAGTAAACATTATTTTAACGAAAAATATTAAAGTTTTATGTATTGAATAATAAGTAAAGAGGTGCAACTCTAGAATAGTCCACAACTCTGTGTTAAAGTAAAAACTTTCTCTGCTCTATAGTTTAAGAAAATATGGTTGTGTTTGAATGAGTACTGCAAATAATAAAACAAAATAAAATATGAATCAGTGTACGATTACATTAGTATAAAGTAGTGATGAAGGATTTTCCAACATTATGAAGTCAGAGTCATATTGATTACAATATACAACTAATATTATAGTACAAATACCTGTGAAATATAAATCTGAGATCATAAGACCCATGGCGTTTCCCTTTAACATTTTATATAACCATAATATAAAGAATACTGCATAAAAATATATATATTTCGAATATTGATTATGAAATTATTATAGGTACAATTTTATATTCGTGTCAGGTTAGTAATATAACAATTTATGTTTTTTTAAAAATTCTGTGCCTTCTATCATACCTTTTATTTTACATAAACCTTCTACGCGCTCTTGCTTTTAAATTAACTGATTCTACCGAAAGCCGCACAATATTCACTAGAAAGTTCAAGAATATTGTTTCCAGGAATAATCACAGATATGTTTAAAATATTTTAGTAATTTTGTTTTATAGGTACATATTTTCCCCCCCAATTATAATTAAAGTGAAACTTTTATTAGATCGTCTCAACATTTTTGGCCTGTGTGTTGCATGTCGCGTGACGGTCGGCCGCGGAGTAGGGATAAAGTGAAAGGCGCTCGCCAGAGCAGCCAAGGCCAATATGGTGGCGTCTATAGTTCGCACGCTATTTTGTTTGTTTGTTTTTGTTAGTGTAATATTATTCCAAAAAATTTTAGTTAAATGTCTATAATGTGAAAAAAAGTTTCACTTTTACCGTGGTTTCATAAAACCACACAATCTTTTTTTACCTTGCTTTAAAATGAGAACTGTGAAGGGGTTACTGAGGTTTAATTCCCAGAGCCCGGCAATTATAATTTGTGTTTGAGTTTTCGTCTAAAATAATCACGCTTGAATTGCCCGGGATTAGAATTTGTGCCCGGTATGGTGATAGGCTCGCCCCGTATCACACCATGGGACGAATATAAGCTAGGCGAAATTTGAGTGCATTAATTGCACCTCTACCTATCCTTCGGAGATGTAGACGTGGGTTTTTATATTATTATTATAATATATGAATAGGTTACGTTTATAATTTAATTACTTATGCATTAGAGGCAGGTATTATGCCATAATAGGTATAGGTAATTTTTATAAAATAAATCTCCTCTTTACTTGACTTTTTTCTGTTTCTGTGTCTATACTTACTTATATTAAAATATAATGTACATTATTGTTTGTTTTTTTTTATGAATAAAAAATAATTTTTTTATTCATTAAATAATTTACAGTAATAAAGGTAGAATTTAAGTTATTGTATTTGGTATCATTATTACAATTTCGTTACACGCAATAACTTTCGACATAAAATATTTACTAAATTGCTAAGCAAAATAGTATCAACCAGTCTCACTAGAGGCCGCTTAGCTGCGCAGATAATTTGATTATTTCAGTATTATTTTATGTTGCTGTACATTTTGTTGTATTTTTAAATACAACAAAATGTACCTACATAAATCTAATAAGATAAATCGAATAGGTGCTTTAGAGGATTCGAAAAACTAGGAGACGCGTTGGTTTGCTCTTTTGGCCTCTATTGAGGTGAGCGACCGAGATAAGAGACCACGACAAACGACGACAGTGATCCGCTTTGGCACTGGTAGGTACCTACTTTTTGAGGCGCGCGACCGAGACAGTAGAACCAAGAACGCAACACGGCACCGTTTCTATGCAATGAAAATGCCATACAAAGCCGTCTTGCAGCTATTGCCTGACTTAAGCTGACTAGAGTATGGACTAGAGTCACGCGTCGTGCTCCTCTTGTCTCTGTCGCATACATAGGCACAAAAAAGTTCTTTCCGTGCTGCGTTATGCGACACGCGAGTAGAATTCCGTGTTTTTTTTTGCTTGTATGACCATGGTAAGCGCAACGTCTGTCCTTAAACAGAAGCAACACCACACAAAAAAATTAATTACAAAGCACTGTTTGGTATTGGCTGCGTTCATCATAACGAGACATCTTATGTCTGTAATATATTCAGTAACTTCATTGGCTTCAATGTCTTTTATAGGTACCTACCGAAATACAACAGTGCTTACCTGCTGCATATACATTACTGTTTGCAGAAATAGACAAAGCGGTGGTACCAACCCAGACAGCCTCTCGCATATGAGGACCTACCACATAGTAGTAGTGCAGGTAGCCTCTTCTTGCGATGTTTTATTTGTTTATTTAGCATGAGCATAGACACATTAGTAGATGAGTAACGAAATGAGCAGGGAGCTCGCCTGATGTTACGTCTCATAATGCTCAGTAATTTCATTGGCTTCAACGTCTTTCATACTGAAACACAACTTACACATTGTTGTTTGCAGAATTAGACAAAGCGTACCACCTTATAAATGTATATAGTAGTATACATTGAAGACTTTGGAGCCAGCAGGGGGGTGAGCACAAACAACTAACGAATAAGTATTGAAATCGAGAACGTAGCATTTGTATGAAGGTTCAAACAATTTTTTGACATTTGAATGTAAGTTTGTTTGTTACGCTTTCACGCGAAAACTACTTAACCGATCATCATGAAACTTTGTACACATATTCTTGGAGGTATAAGAAGTAACATAGGATACTTTTTATGAAAAAAATAATAATTTATCTATTTGTTTGTTACGCTTTCACGCCTAAATCACTGAACCGATTTTGATGTAGAGTTAGATGGGGTCCTGGAGACGGTTATAGGCTACGTTTTATTTCGGAAAAGTCTATTGACGCGGGCGGAGCCGCGAGCAAAAGCTAGTAGTTTATAATAATATGTACAAAGATACCTATAGACATTATAATATACCTAATAGGTTTTTGAAATGATTTGTGAAGCCCTAAGAGTTCTTGTAGGACTACTAAATAAGTATACTAACTCGTACTTTCCACTGATGTACACAACTAGGAAAATTCTATTTCTAATTGCATAGATAATGCGCTGGCGGCAATAGAACGTCAACATAAATAAAGTAAATCGCTTTTTATAACGACATAGCCGTATGTTGAAACTGGTCTGCAATATAGCCATATTAATATACGCGGAGCCTTACAGCTCCTAGTTTCATTCATATTATGTTAAATGCTAACAAGTGTGGCGCGTGACAAGCAGGTATAATGCATTTGTTCCTAAATGCGCCTTTATGTCTATTTTGAAAATCTAGGCGTGTCTGGACTTTCGCCTTTGTTCACAAAAAACTTTCTCCTACATGATTTAACTGATTACGCATTTTTGGTGTGTAATATAATGGATATTTTTGAATTGTCACCATCGTTGTAACCACACTATAAAATGTGTGTTTATTTATTTATTATTCTTGCGTTTGCCAGGCTTTGCATGGACATTAACTAATAATAAAGGCGCGCAAAGCAGGTAATTGGCGTTCAAGATTCTCCAACCGATATTAACTGTAGAAGTAGATTTTATTTAGATATGTTACCTACATTTACGAAGTTACTAATACGTGCAGCTTTATCAATAACTACCTACATAAAAGAACAAAACGTTGAAAGAGCATTTTAATGTACCTAATTGTTATAATCCGAAAACAACATGCGCAGCAATACACATTTTATTTTTAATTGGTTTTCGAAGTATTTTTTATCACATAACAAATCTAGTCTATTTACCGGCTAAGAACCTACAGTTGATTCATGTTAGCATAGTACATCATATTTTTAATTTATAGTGATACTTTGTTATCGGTATGAAAAGGGAAATTCATACTGATTTTCATTATATACGCACTTACGCCTGTAATCCCTAAAGGGGTAGACAGAGGTGTAACCAGTACCTACATCCACATTTTGCCGAGCGTATCTCCGTCCCACGATGTGATAGGTGGCGAGCCTATCGCTATACCGGGCACATATTCCAGACTCCGGGCTGACACTGAGCATTACGTAATAGAAAAACCCAATACCACTTTACCCGACCCGGGGATCGAACCCGAGACCTCAGCGTTAACAAAATCGTAACGCGTACGCATTACAACTGCGCCACCGAGGCATTTTCATTATATTTCCGACTTAAAAGATATTTTATGGAAGGGGTCCACGATATTTAAAGTTGTTTCTAAATTTGTTCTGGTATATTGCACAGGTATAAGATTAGGCGACTAGCAGCCCATTGGGAGTAATGGTTTAATGTAGTGTCTGATACATCATATAATATTAACGAGCTTAGTTTTTTTTTGCTGGCTCCGCAATATGACTACGCTACACCTGATGGTTAGTGCAGCGTATTCCAAGACCGCAACCAAAGACAGTTTGCATCGTCGAATCGTTTTATCGTGTCGTATCGTAGGTTGGTAGAATCATAATCATATCTATATGTGCCAATATTCTAGTTATTGCAAATCATTGCCCACACAATACTCAAGGGCGCGCTACAAAACCTGTTCGTTTACTTGAACGTTGAAGAAAATTGTTCACTAATATCTACGCATTGAGACTATTAGACGAACCTGCATTGTTTTTATTTATTTATTTATAATTCTTTATTGTACAACACTGGAGTGCAAGTATACGAAAAATAATAATAATATAAATAGAGTACCTAGTACAATTGACGACGTTATCGCTCAGGGCAATCTCTTGCAGGCAACCATAGGATGGGTATAAGAGTAAGACCAAGTAGAGTGTGTAGCACATATATAAAACATAATCATAATACCATTTAAAATAAATATATACTGAAATAATAAATATTTTTTATTGTTTGTAATAACAATAATGTTGTGGCAATTCTATAATTCATATCACAGACTAGATATGCCCTCCCAAGGAGAGTCGTTTGCTAGAATAAAAAAGTATATTTTATAGCCTATGGCACATAAAGATAATGCAGCTTCCTATTGGTGAAAGAATTTTCAAAATCGGATTGCAAACTTTACTTCTTAATCTTGATTATGAGCTTCTTTTCTCCACACTTAGTCAGTAAAATATCGACCCATTGTGCGTAAAGTTTATACCTAACAGCTAGGAATCTAGCCAGCCTAACTCCGAAAAGCGCAGGATCCTCCTGGTGTCTCCACATGCTTCTCGGAGTGACCTCGGTGTGTTGAGGATTTCCGCCCGTTGTGTAGCTACACCTTCATATTCCAGGACGACGTGTGAAGTTGTTTTATCGGCCGACAGGCATCCCCTACATAGGGGGCTGTCGGTCATAGCTAGAACACATATAAATATTTGTTAAGTGGGAAAAGTCCAGTGATGTTGCCTACGTAGGGATTTCCTGCCTAATGATATCAAGCGCTTTGTTAACTGCCTCGGTGGCGCAGTTGTAATGCGTACGCGTTACGATTGAGGTCAACGCTGAGGTCTCGGGTTCGATCCCCGGGTCGGGTAGAGTGATATTGGGTGATAATGCTCAGTATCAACCCGGAGTCTGGAATTTGTGCCCGGTATGGCGATAGGCTCGCCCCCTATCACATAAGGGATGGAAATACGCTCGGTGAAATGTGGGTGTACTGGTTACACCTCTGCCTACCCTTCGGGGATTACAGGCGTGAGTGAGTGCGTGCGCTTTGTTAAGAGTGCGTCCGGGTGCACCGTTTCTCGGGATTGTTTGCTTGTACTGATATTTACCCCTTTATCTGCGTGTTATTATAGTGTTCTGTGACGTAGCTATAATCTTAGCTGGTTAAAGGGTACTTAGTGGAACTATTGGCTAGTGCCAATCACCGTCCGGTCCGACCCTTTCTTAGCCAGCTCGTCTGCTGCGTCATTTTCTACACTGCAGTCACTGTGGCCACTGCCCCTTTATCCACTATAAAGTGACTAGGTTTTTCATACCTATCACTTTCAGTATTAGGTGGCAGTCAACTTTACCTCTTTATAATACATATTGCAAAAAAGAAAAAGGTGAATGCTCGATTGACCAATTGGATTTATTATACCGTCTCGGGTCTATAGCCTAACCTATTACGGAGTTTGAACGTTGTAAAGTTGATAATTGACAATATTGCCATATACTTATTGTTTAATAGAACTGCTATCTTTATTTGGCGATTCGTCCTGTTTTGGGTACGTTATTACATAGGTGATTTCATTTTTAATGGCGGGAAATAATTAAGACTTAAAGAACTTATTAAATAACTACTTATTAAATTTAAATTGATATCTGTAAAATTTATATTATTTATTAACAACTGTCTTTTGGTCGTGGCTCTACCGCGCCCTCGCGGAGATTTTTCAAGACATTTTTTCAGGATAAAAACACACACTTGAAAGTATGGGCACGGAAGCCTAAAGTATCAGAGAAGGTTTTAAAAACTATTTTTTTGTTTCTTTTTCTATATCAGAACCCTGGAATGCTATAAATTAAGAATACAGGTTAAGGAAGTTAGTACAGTGTAAATTGCAGATATATTATTTGATTTATTGTACCACCACATAGTGACACAGTTTCATTTCAAATTGTAGCACTGGTAGTATCAGGTATCAGGAACTACAAGGGACTTGCGGTCCCACTACACCCAGACACGAAGCAAATATTTGTGAATCACACAAACATTTAACTCGGTACGTGAATCGAACCCGCGCGGCGGTCGACGAAATCAAATGTAACATAAGTACACACACTACCACAAAGAGACAAAGGGGCAAACTTAGATCACCAATTTTGTCGAGGGTTTCTATTTAGCATAGCTCGACAAACGAGCAAGTGGTTCACCTGATGGCAAGTGATCTTCACTGCCCATGTACGCCCACAATACCAGGAGCATCATGGATGCGTTGCCAACCTTACAAGAAAGGGACGATTAAGGGATTCGCAAGAGGAGGGGATTTGGGTCTTCGGATATCTCATTCACCGTGGGAGACGCAGTGGCAAGTTGCTACTTTACGTCGGTTTTCTGTGAGACAGTTGTAATAAGACGGTCGAGCCAGTCCATTCGTGCTATAGTGTGTAGGAAAAACGGTATACAGCGTAGCTTTACCATTAAAAAAATTGGTACAATGAGGAATAACCGACAATACCATGTTGATAGCTTGTTTCGTTGCTGTATAAAAGGATATACTCGTACTAACAAACACAATTTCTCATTTATAAATATGTAACTAACTGTTGCCCGCGGTTCCTCCGCAAGAAAACTCAACTTTCCCCTTTTAAAATGTAAATTTCCAAAAATCCTTTCTTAGCGGGCCGTATATTACACGAACGATTATTATCAGACCAAATTTCATTAGCTTTGGTAGTTTTTGACATATCGCGATTAGTCAGTGAGCGAATGGTATTTCGCTTTTATATATATAAGTAAAGTAGTATGTGCATTTAGGTATTAATACGTAACCTTATTGTTTCCCTCACAGTCATCTTCGTGATGTAGAGGCATGCCTCTACACGATTTTTGATTAATTATGATTGGAAGAACACGTTCTCTAATGTACCTGGTACTTATTGTTGGTAAAAGTATAAAGGTTAAGATTATTGAATGCAATGTAATAATCATATTGAGTGGTAGAGCCAAGCTGTAGACAGTTTTGTCTACAGCATGAATGGGCCGACTCGACCGAAAACCGACGTAAAGTAAGCTTGCTGCTGCGTTTTGGACGGTGAGTGAAATATCCGCAGGTCCAAATCATCTGCCCTTCAGAATGCCCTAATTATCCCTTTCTTTTAAGGTCGGTAATTACGTTCATGATTCTTCTAGTATTGTAGGCGTTCATGCGTGGAGATCACTTATCATCAGAAGATCGGCTTACTCGTTTGCCAGCCTATGCTATATAAAAAAACACAGGCGTGAGATTATGAACGAAGTACGATATTGTATTTGTCTTTATGTGTAGTAAGTATGTGTCATACGTCAACACTATGTGGAAACCTGCACACGTGAGAATTCGTCATAAAAATATCTATGATATGTGAAGTTTACCATCCCGAATTAAGCCATCGTGGTAGATTAAAGGTCTATCTCCTCTTATTAGCGGAGGAGGCCCTTATCCAGAAGTAGGATACAGGTTTTTATTTATACTTACCTCTATTGTATACAACAAAAAACTTTTGGTATAATATTTCTATAGTGATATAGCGATAGATTCATAATGGAACGTGAAAATGCTTGGCGATCCGTGGGCGCACCTGTTACACTGCCTACCTCTTAAGAGGTGCAGGCGTGAGCTTATGTATGTATATAATGTTTCACCATCAAGATATAATCGTCCTGAATAGTGTTGCGTTCCAGAAAGAGACATGAACAATGGTGTTTCACGCCTAGCTCCCACGTCTAATGCAACTAACGGGACCGAGACAATGGGGCCAGATCACACTACCGCGAACACACCAACGGGACTCTCATAGCTTGTAATATATATTACATTTTTAGTACAAGTGTACACACATACGAATGAATTTAAATGGGCCGCGGGTTGTGGGGGTCAGACGGTGGTTCGCCCCACACTATACGATAGGAAAGTGGACCCTAGCATTAAGCCGAGATTACGCCAGGCATAAAGAAGGAATATGTATGCACATGCGTATGCGGTACGACTGCTATGCGGAGTTCTCGGGTTCGATCCCCGGGTCGATATTGGGTTTTTCTATAAATGCTCAGTATCAGCCAGGACTCTGGAATCGTGTCTGATTTCAACCCCTACCACACGCGAAATGTGGGTGTACTGGTTATACCTCTGCCTTCTCTTCGGGGATTATAGGCGCGAGTACGTATGTAACATTTTTTGGTCTCAAAAGGAGATATGATAGCAATAGAGACCAAAGTATTGCATTTTGCCTGAATTATGTATCTCCGTTACCTTACACAAAAGGGCAAATAAAGTATATTTAATATTAAAGACCCATAATCCTTAGACACGATAGAGATCGTCGTAATATCTATATGTGGTAGAGCCACTTTTGTTTAAATAAGAATGGCCGTCTTGACCAGGTTGTTACCAATGTCTCACAGGAAATCAACGTGAAGTATCAGTTTGCTGTTGCGTTTAGTACGATGAGTGAGTTATCCGGAGGCCCAATTTTTTCTTCCAACGTTTATCTCGGCAAACAATATTGACGCGAACGAAGCCGTGTGCAAACGGTAGTCATAGAATAACGGAAGCGTTACCGACCTTTAAGGAAAGGGAAATGGGGATTAGAAAAAGAAGCAGGCGTTTAGGCCTTCAGAAATCTCACTCACAGTACAAAACGCTGCAATTTCATGTTTTATGTCAGTGCTCTGTGGTACTAATTCGGTCGAGCTGTAGACAAAAGTGTCCACAGCGTGGATCTACCACTTAATATACGAAAATTTCAAGTCGTAATTAGTAGCAGCAAGAATATACACGTGTAATTTTTCTGTTCTGTGCCTGTAATACACAGATGTCGAACTCATCACTAAGTATACTCGTACATTATTAAAATGCCGTCTAAAAAATAACTTCAAGACAAAAATGTGAAACGTACAGCATTTTTCTCTCATGGCTGTAAGGAATTTTTATGTTCCTTTTGTTTTGCCTGCACGGAATTGACAAATTGTTTAAATAATTTACGTTTTTTAATTAATGACCAGCCCATTTACGCTGATTTATTTGGAACGCGTCGACTCCACAAACTAGTTCAGCAAAACATTGTTTTTTTACTCAAGCTATATTTTTAAAACTATTATGACACCGTTTTGGTAGAGTGGGTGACAGTGGTGTCCCATTAATTGTGTAATCTGTAGGTGTGAGCTTGGCTTCGTCTGTCGGTTCGTTCGGTCACCATTGACGTCACGGGTAGAAGGGCTATTCGTGTATTCGGCTACCTATTAATAAAATTGAACCGGTAGGTACCATTTGATCCAGTTTCCGATCATAGTTATTAAAATGTAAACTACAAAGCAGAAACTGACGGCTCGAGCAGTCCCGTAAACAATCATCATGTTCATTCAATTTACTAAGACAATGAAAACATCAACACGTCGAGTTTCATTGGCCTTAAATATAAATATGTGCAAACTTTCACGTTGTTGTTGGTTTAAAAAATGGTCGAATATATTCAAGGGAATAGCGAATGCAGTATAAATATGTATTTAATAAAATTTGATATTAGTCGCACTGGTAATGGAGTTTCTTAGCAATGTCAATTCAATTATTAGTTGTCATATAAATCTAGGTAGGTTAATTTATTCAATAATAATGACGGCCTCATCTTGCCGTGTAGCTTATAATTGGAAATGGTTAATTTGAAACCATAAATATGTACAATAATCAAAACTATTATTTATATTATAGTTGTTAAACACGCAAAAACTTAGTTATATTATAAAATTCATATAAAGTTCAAGGTACTAGAAAGGTAACGCACGAACCTGCGAGTATCAGACTAAGCAGTCGCGGTCGGCTAAAAGCGGATCTCCCGCCAAAATACTCAATAACCGCTTAGTGCGTTCAGTCGTCCAATCAGAGCGGTTCGCGCCTTACGTACGTTGGCGCGCGTTTATCAAAAACGCGATAATGCTTCCGATGCGGCATTCACTGAATTATAACAAAATTACTTAAAACCATTAGCGAGCGACGGCTGTGGCGAAGTACTGACCACCACCGCGTCGCGAGCACACCCTGCGTGCTGGCTGCTGCGTGCACATCGCGAAAAGGTCTGTGATAAAACTCACAATAAATAAAAGGACAAAAACGGCACCGGGCCGGTTTAGCTCCCGCGCCTTGTTTCAAGTTTGAAATGATAAATAAAAACAAAAAGTGTCGGCGCAGCCAACTTATATCTTAACATTGTAAATACATCGCTCCGTAATTCAGTTGTAACGAAAACATTGTGATAAACATTTGTTAGGACCAATCATGCCATGCGTGTAGTTCTAGATTAGTTATCTTTTAAATTTTGTCGAATACGAAAGTGAGTGCATTCTACACATCCTCGACCGTGAAGTTATTTGCCACTTTCATTCGAGTGAGTATCCGGTTCATTACCATAACGCGAGCTGATCGCACTTTTGCACGCAAAGGTACCGTAGACCAGCAAGCATTCGTTGCTAAACGTACCTAGTTTGTATTTTTTTAACACTACTTGCACAAGTGTGTCATTCCACTACACTGAGCCAGTAACTGCTAGATTAAAAAACTGAACATACTTATCAACATTTCTGCGCTCATGGTCATTTTCCTGTATAGTTTTTATTTAACGATGTAATAGGAACTGTAAGATATAGCGCTAGTATTATTCTTGATAATTGTGATAACTGATGAAGGCTATTGCTAAACTTGATATCTTAAATGCTTAAGAACAAAAAACAAAGGTGTATGTATAATATAATTTTATATTGAATAATTTTATGCTAGATACTTTGTTAAATTAATTTAAATTATACTTCACAAGACCTCGTTTGTCATTCTTATCTCTGTTGACCTAAAGCCACTACAATAATTATCATTTCTGCATTCATACAACATAATTGTTACCAGAGATGGATCTTTTAATGATTATCTCTGGTTTATCACGTACTGTGTACTTTGTTCTGATTTCATTAAGCCAACTTTAAAAAAAACTATCTCGAGAAAAATCAATTTAGCCATTTTATTCCCAAGTATTGTGAAAGAAGATGCGAAAAGGATAGAAATCATTTTTATCGTCTTTTTCAATTGTGTAAGTGTCAATAATGGAAATCTATTTCACACTATTTTAATGACTGCACTAATTAAGCTAATTAAGTAAAATTAAGCAACTTCACTATATTACGATTTAATTATAGTTCGCTCTCAGACCATAATATTTTACAATAGGTGTTAATAAGAATATAATACCAGACCTGTATTATACACATCCCACAGCTGGGCACAGGCCTACTCCAATAATGAGAAGGATTAGGCTTTCATTCATAAGGAGAATTCTTAGGTAATTAGGTTTCCTCACTATGTGTTCCTTAGCCGTTAAAGCGAGCGATAATTAACAAAGAAAACATAGGTATGTAATTTCGAAAAGCCAGGGGTGGGGTGGCTCTGGCTGGGGCTGTTTTCGAATCCACGTCTTCCGTCTCGACAGAACATTGATACCACTTCCTTCTAGGCTATCACCGTTTACTAAATAAATATTAATAAATCGATTTTTGCATTATTTATTTTCTTTATGTTTGGGAAAAGGACACACTAACCGTTTGTAATAATGTATTCATAATATTAAGATCTAGACCCCGTAAATCTAGATCTTAATATTATATTTTTTTAGTATTCATAATTCTATTGGCAGTATGAACGTATTAAATACGGACCATGAGATACTAAATTACGGTAAATATATTTTAATAGATATACTTAGCAAAACGATAGTGTGTTAAATTATTTCAAGAATACATACAATATATGATAGTTATACAGCTAGATA
This sequence comes from Mimas tiliae, assembly GCA_905332985.1. Lineage (NCBI taxonomy): Eukaryota > Metazoa > Arthropoda > Insecta > Lepidoptera > Sphingidae > Mimas > Mimas tiliae. Next base: position 5,918,108 of record HG995249.1, read on the forward strand.
AATTATCAGTTTCCTGCGCTTCACAAAACCGTATGAATTTAATCTCGTATCACGACAGTAGCTCGATCAATCCTGGTTATTGGCTTAAACGAATATAATTCTGTGTAGATTTAAATCATTTTGCGACGAAAAAAGTTTATGATATTTGCAGTATTCGAATAGTGATGATACTATTCGGTAATGTTAAATAGGTCGTTAACAAGCTGTTTGTGGTAAGTATATTGACTAAATATCGATTTAAACACAGTAAATGTTACATACCAAAAACAAGGACGGTTAAAACGGAAGAGATTGCTAATAATAAATGGCACCATCAGTAGATTTTATAATTAAACAGGTAATTATAAATTTACTGTCGTAAGGTATTGATGCTTGTTTTGTACACAAAAGTTATGGACACAGTAGATACCACAGATTATTTGACAGTAGGTACTAGAAAGTCACAATTTGTAAGCACTGTTATGTTCCGGTTTGAAGGATAGTGAAGCCAGTGAAATTACTGGGCATTATGAGCCTTAACAACTTGTCTCTCGGAGTGACAAACGCAGTCCTGTGCCACGCAGTGCTTTGTAATTTATTGTTCTGTATGGCGTTACTTTTGTTAACGGGTAGGCCTGGCGCTTACCATCAGGCGAGCGAACTGCTCGTCTCGTCATTAAAGCTAATATATAAATAAAAAAAGTCATAAAAAAGTAGGAACGTCAACTCCGAACGCACATCGCAACAACTTCGGCCAATTGATGTTCTCAGTTTTTTACTTTATTTATGTTTCAAGTTTTGATTAGCTACTTAGATGTAATCAAACGTAGTATGTAGTAACAAACACTGATGCCCCTATTTCTTTATCTTATTTATGTAAACACTCAACTATTTATTGGATCTAAATAATATTGACAATACACGTAGTTTATTTTCTACACTAATAAAATCATAACAATCAATTGCGATTTCATTTATCTGACTGTACTCACAACCGTTCATAGATTATAACAACATAAAACAATAGTATGAATTCCCTTTTAATCGATAAATAATAATCAAACAAACACAGCGAATCAAACAAATAGACAGTTTCAGACCACTTCTGTCTTACAGAAAACCGTAGCGGCATGCTGCTGCATTACATACGGTGAGTGAGATATCTGGAGGCCCAAATCCTCTTCCCCTTCCCAATCCCTTAATTATACATTTCCTTTAAGGTCGGCAACGCGTCCATATTTTTTTTTCTTTTCTTTTGGTATTGTATGGGCGGTGGAGATCACATACCATCAGGTGAACCATTTGCTCGTTTGCCGGCCTATGCAATATAAAAAAAATATGTAGAGTGAGACAATTTTAAGTCGGCGCGGGCTGTACCTAGTAAGTATTGTAGCTAATTGAAAATGTTTAGAATCTTCTTTTTCTTCGACCTGCCCTTATGCCTCTCGCAGGGGATACCCCAGGGTCCTAGAGAGCGTATCCCGGGGTCGGCGCAACATGCTTTTAACACATGTTACAGAATGATTTGGCTTGTAGTCTACGACCGGCCACCTGCCTGACGTCAACTCCTTTGGGGAGATAAAAATGTTTAGAACAATCTGTCAAAATGAGCGTTTAACAACAGCCCCACTCATCTCAATTTATAGATGTCGCTCTGTAATAATAGCAAACAATCAAACTATGTTTGACATTTTCAAAGACATAATGGTACCTTACAATGTAAGACAGTACTATTTTAACGGGAGCTGAGATAGCAATTCTAAGGGCTTTTAGCGCATGTTTCTAAGGTAAAACAGTTATTATGTAATATTCTAAGTTTATGATCATTGCAATACTGAAGAAGACAATACAATGAGTATGGGTAATGAATATGCATTAGATATTCGAATAGTAATATAGTAATCGTCCAGTGGTGATGCGCTACCAATGCAAATAAGAGCATTACTAGAAATATTACAAATAATAAATATTAATTGTCTTGGTGCGGGAATCGAACCCACACCCTCTCGCTTCCATGCCGGCTGCTCGTCCACTGCTCCGCGGAGGCCGTTTTTCTGTACTACCTATTGTAAATTCATTATTATTGCCACGTCTAAAATATTATTTACTTATTTGTGGGTCATATTCTATTTAACCTTGTAAAGCATCTTGTAAAGTCATATTATTTTAAATTTTTCCAAACACCTATGTAAACATTTCATAGCTTAAATAAGATTGCTGTATAATAGTTTTACAATTTTATTAATGCATTGAGACGCCGCTCCCGTGAAAGATAAGAAAGAGTACGGCAAACAAGTGGGTGTTTTTTTCCGATTGGTGATTAAAAATCACCACCGGTCAACTGATGGTAAGTTATCTCAGCCGCCAAGAATCATAGATACGTTGCTGACCTTAAGGAAAATAATGGGTGTTGAGAAGGGGAGAAGCAGATTTGAGCCTCCAGAGGGTCTTGTACAAGTTACAAATACGTTAACAGACTTCGAATTCATATAAAATTACTATTGCCGAAGTGTCGAAATAGTAACTCGATACTTTAAAAAAGGAAAGATTCGCTCGACTCGAAGAGCTAATTTCGAAATATAAATTTAAATAAAAATATATGGCAAAATTTTTGGTAAGCGCAAAACTCGAGAACGGCTGGACAGGACCGATTTTGATGTTTTTTTGTGGGTGGTTAAGGGTATATTCACAATTAGACCCGGTAGGTGGAGCTGCAATCGGGTTCTAACTATCAATTATATGTTGCGGATGAAATCGCGCGGGACAGCTAGTATGATATGAAATTAATCATATCGATTTTAATTCATCATAGTTCCCATTAGTGGAAAACGGATACTGTCAACGTTTTAGAAAACTATCAAAACATGTACTAGGTCTACAGAAATCTAACTCGCCCTACAAAACGCAACAGCAAGTTGCTACTTTACGTCCGTTTTCTGTGAGACAGTGGTAACACAACGGTAGTGCTTGTCCATTCATACTGTTTACAGCGTGGCTCTACCACTCAAAAATATTATAACAAATATACATAATCTTGCCAAAAACTTAATTTTGCTATAAGAATAAAATTTAATAATATGGCTTGGCTGACGAAAATGTACCCATTAATCATCTGCCTCACTTAACGTATGAAAAACAAACAAATTGTGTCTCAACGTTGACCTTTTGCTGTCTGCAAATACCATTATAGGTATATGATTTTGAAGTGCTTCATATTTTTTACTTGTCTTTAATTCTGTTCGGTGCTAACTAAAGCTCGTTCAAAGTATTGTATTTTTTATATTCATCTTTATTTTAATATTTGGGTTTTTAATCCATAAAATTATGCCAGCCTCATCTAAAACACGCAGTTAAATATAATAAGTTTTCTTTAAATTGTTCAAGAATGTATAAATAATACATTTATATATTCATAGTACAGTTCGAGTTAAATTATTGTAATCGCACCCATGATACTTCTGGTATTGTGGGCGTACATGGACGGTGGAGATCACTTACCATCAGGTGACCCACTTACTCGTTTGCGGGCCTATGGTATAAACTAAACCCTCGACAACAGTGGTAATCTAAATTTACCCCTTTGTCTGTTTGTGGTAGTGTGTATATGTTATATTTGATTTCGCGGGCCGCGGGTTCGATTCCCGCACCGAGATAAATGTTTGTGTGATTCACAAATATTTTCTTCGTGTCTGTGTCTTGTTGTGGGACCGCAAATCCCTCGTAATTCGTGATACCCACGATATAGGTTAACCTAGTGTGGATTCAGGACTATGTGTGTGACTGTTCTATGTATTTTTTTTAAGTGGTAGTCACGCTATAGAGTTTTTTGTCTATAGTATGAATGAACTAGCGAAACGGTTTAATACCACTATCTCACAGTAAACTAACGTGAAGTTGCACTATGCCATTGCATTTCGTACGGGGAGTGTGATTTACGGAGGCCCAAATTACCCTCTTATCCAATCCCTTTTCTTTTAAAGTTAGCAACGCACCCATGATTCTTCTGGTAATCTGTGTTTGATCAATGGCGGTGGGGATCTCTTAGTATCAGGTGATGTCTACTTACTGCAGTGTCTAGTTTGCTAGTGTCTCCTTTCTGTCAGCCTGGCGTTGTCCCGGATTAATGCCAGGGTCTGCATTCCCATCATGATCCATCGGTGGATGTGGTATTATGTGGGCGACCCGCCACGCTATCTAACCCCGTCGTCTTTCTGCCACCAAGCAACAGTGTGTAAGCACTGTTGTGTTCCGGTTTGAAGGATATTGAAACCAGTATAATTACTGGGCATTATTATTATCTTAACAACTTGTCTTAGGCTGACGAGCGCAGTCCAGTGCCATGTAGTGCTTTGTAATTCAAAGTTCTGTGTGGCGTGACTTATGTTTATGGGAGGCGTGGCGCTTAACATCAGGCGAGTGACCTGCTAGTTTCGTCATTTAAGCTAATAAAAAATCCTAAAACCTTCTATAGAACCAAAGCTGCTATAAAAATAATTAATACTAACTCTCCTTCACCGTTTCACCCGCGTGCATATTACTGCCCTGGTCCCATAAATCATAGCGTGATAAACATATTAATCTTCCGGAAGAAATTATGTGAAACCCGCATCAAAACTCGTTGCGTGGTTTAGGAGGAGTTAACGGATAAACAGACAGACACGGAAAGCTACTTTGTTATATACTATGTATAGATATATGATACTGACTTCATGTGTCCATGAACTAAATTATCAGTATTGTAAAGACTAATAATACTATAACCAACATCGCAATAAAAAATTGTGGACCTTGTAAAGTTTATGAACAGATGACACGTACTACACTTGAACACAAATACAATATCGTACTTCGTTCATAATCTCACGCTTTTGTTTTTTATATAGCATAGGCTGGCAAACGAACAAGTGGGTCACCTGATGGTAAGTGATCTCCACTGCCTATGTACGCCCACAATTCCAGAAGAACCTTTTTCTGATCCCACTTGTTCGTTGCCGGCCTATGCTATAAAAAATCATGGGCACGTTACCGACCTTAAAGGAAAGGGATTTTAAGGAATTGGGAAGGAGAGAGGGATTTGAGCCACCGGTATCTCGCGAAACGCAGCAGCAAGTCGCTACCTTACGTCGGTTTTCTGTAAATTGTAGTAGCGACCTGGTCGAGACGGCCCATTGTGCTGTAGACAAAACTTTCTTTTAATTGCGTTTGCCCAACCATGGATTTGTAGGTCTGACATCGCATTGGATCAATGAGGCGATAACGCGACGATCGCAAGTAAATTAATAATGACACAATGGATCAAACATCGCGTGGTCGGAAGTGTCACACTTCCGTCGAGTTAATTCGGTATTATTTTACCCAATACCAAACCTTTTATAGTTGAATTCCGTTACACACGCAACCAGAGCATTTTATACTACATGCACAAATCATATCCGATAATTAAATATTAATAACACAGTAACACAAGCTTATCGCAGTTATACGGCACGTGGCTTGTGTTCCAAATCCAGAAATAATAGAAGTTCCTAGGTACTACGTTACGTATCAACTGAAGCATTGTGGTAGTAACAGCCATTACACTCTTAGGTACAAACGTACAAACATACTCACTCACGCCTGTGGTCTCCGAAGGGCTAGGCGAAAGCTGTCAACCGTAGGTACATCCACATTGGTCCGAGATTATTTCCGTCCTATGATGTCATAGGGGGCGAGCCTATATCAGGTACAATTCCAGACTCCGGGCTGATACTAAGCATTTCGTAGTAGTAAAATCCAATGTTACTTTTACCCGACCTGAGGATCGACCCGAGACTTTAGCACAGCAGTCGTACCGCGTACGCATTACAAATTACAGAGGCAGTCACTGGTAGGTAGTTAAAAAAACTATTTTATTTTTTGTCATAGTTCGGAAACAAGCACATGAAGCACAGCAAATGAGTCACCTGATGGTAAGCGATCTCCACCGCCCATGTACGCCCACAATACTAAAAGAATCATGGGCGCTATGCTGACCTTAAAGGAAAGGGATGATTAAGGGATTGGGAAGGGGAGGGGGATTTAGGCCTCCGGATATCTCACTCACCGCACGAAACGCAGCAGCAAGCTGCTACTTTACGTCGGTTTTCTGTGAGACAGTGGTAACGACCCGGACGAGCCGGCCCAATTATGCTGTCGACAAAAGTGTCTACAGCGTGGCTCTACCACTCTGAATCTTGAATCTGCTTCTTAACATGAGTTACTATGAATCTTATGTGGGTCAAGGAAGGGATAAAGTGGATGTCTGAATAATATGGAATCCTGCTATCCGCTACAAATGGTTTGGTTGTATGGAGTGCAAAATATATAGGTGGCTTTACTTTGGACCGAATGTAGTATCTCCCTTATCCTAACCTTTGTTGAGACAACAATAAAGATGGTGAATTTTACTGATACATATTTGTAATATCCACCTTATATCAAATAGTAGCTCGTTTCGGCAAGTCGTATTCGGGGTCAGCCATTCAGTCATTTACTACAGTCTGCCATCATTCTGGCAACTGTCGAGGGACACGGTTGACAATAATTTTGGGCTGCACTGTACTTACCATCAAGTACAGTAAGTATAGTAATTCTGCCGTGTTGGGTTAAAAATATATGCTGGAATGTAAGTGGGCCATCCAGCATCTTAGGCTGAAAGCCAACCTCACCTACATGTGCTACACTCTGCTGATCAATGGACAAGACAATGGCGAAACTTGGTTCCCGTTACGGGTTGTGGGGGTTAGACGCCGGGTCGCCCCACACAATACCAAAGCCACCGTCAAATTGTGATGGAATGGCGGATTATGGCAGTAGGCCAGGATACGGCAGGCAGAAGGAATGATTGGGTTTCATTAAAAAATCAGTTGTTTAATTTAAAAATACTATAGAACTTAATACGAGTTTACAAATTGCAGGAAAGTATGGCGTACCGTTGGATATTGCTGCTTGTGGTGGCGTTGCACTTGGTTCAGTGCAATGACGAGCAGCTCAGAGAAGATATCATACCTCACATTTATGAGTAAGTTAATATTGTCGTCATCAATATAGTTATCAACAGTAGTTTTAGGAATATCAACTTTTCTGCAAAGTTAAGTATATAGAGAAATTGGTACCAGACAATATACTGATAATGTATGAGTAGGCAATTGTTGAATATTAATAATAAATACCGTCTATATTTTTGAATTTGTTCGCCGTTGGTTATCTCGCCTACGAATAAACAGATATGAGATTTATTTCCAAGAACGGTCCATGTTGATTTCAGTTTGTTATCACTTCATTTCCTTTATGTTCTACTAAGAATTCTTAATTTGTAGGATTGGACTCCCACAATGTGTTTTTCTTTGAAACGCTGCCATTATGAAGAGCCAAAATAGATCTGTCTACGACCTTAATGTTAAAAGCACATTTTTCAATTTGTTGACACTTTTTTTTATATGGACAATTGGGTATTTATACAAGAACCACTTTCCTATTTCTTCCACCTTTGTGTTTACCAAACGTTGGAACTTTATGTTTGTTTAATATAGGAGTATAACAATTGCATTAGATTCTGAATCCAAAGAATAAATAATTTGGAAAATAAAACACAGAAAAAGAGAGACCATACGCGGAACAGATATATAATCTTTTATTATACAGATACTAATATTGTAACAGTAAGAAATTATTTTCTTTCTTTATATTCAGACCGTCATGGATGTACAAATGTGTGCCGGACCAAGGATGCGAGCGCACGGAACATCCACATCCCACTATCATGGGCAACATGACTAGCCCAATGTTCGGGAGCTTGGACGTCTGCCGGACCGTTTGCGGCCGGTTCGGAGGTCTCTGGCCGCGGCCGGTCACTGCAGCCCTCAGCTCACAAACTGTGAAGATCCATCCTAATTATCTAAGGTTAGTTTGGAACTGCTCATATTCTTACTTTACGTGGTGTGTTAAGGACAACTTCGTTTCCTAGGTGTCTATTTATATACTACGTGGCTTGCTTAAAGGGTTATATAGAAATATAGACTGGGGTAACTGAATGGGTTTCAAAAGAGGCCAAATTGGAGCTATATAGGTTATGAACAATTGAGCCATTGTAGTGATGGATCCTAAAATTAGTAATTATTTGCATTTATTTAGTGTGTATTTAAAATTCTGTTTTATTATTTAAACACTCTCAGCTATAGCCAGCCTATCTGTTTGTAGAACATTATACTTCGTCATAGGAGTATTATTACTTGTCTGCTTTATTATTTTTAATGGAATTTATATTTGATCCGTCCACAAACTTGATTTATTTATAAACATCAACAACAATAAGTTAAAATACTTATGTACGAGTATACTTAAACAATACTTTCGACAACATTATTCAAATATCTTTAATTTCCTTTTTAAACTTAAACAATATTTTTTTATAGTAGGTATACCAATTAGTAAACAAGCATTATTTTCGCAGTAACTAACATGGTCATTCAATCCATTAGCCTGGAGATAAGCGAAACACGAGCACGAAAGCGATAACTCTATACTTCGTTAACACGATTTACATTGTTCGTAATAATGTCATATTTTTGTATACTAAGTCGGAATTAGGTAGTTTTTTTATTAGCCTGAATGACAAAAGAATCAGATTGCTCGTCTGATGGTAAGCACTACGCCTGCCCATACACAGAAGGAATACCACACTATAATTACAACGTACTGCTTACATGGTATTGGACTGCACTCGTCATTCCGAGACATAAGATGTTACATTTCATGATGCTCATTAATTTCACTGGCTTCACAGACATCACAATGTTTCTCATTGTCATTCGATCCCTTTTCTCACAATAGACTACCGTAGATTAAATCACCCACAGATACTAAAGCTACTCTACTTTGGATAAAGAATCTCATTCTGAATATTATAGAATTTTAATGCGATAAAGGAAATTTTTGACTCCGGCCATAAACGGGAACACAACTGCTTATACACTGCTGCTTGGCGATAGAAAGAGATAAAGCGGGTACAAGACGGTCTCTCCTATATGAGGGACCTACTAAATATTCACACAAATTAAACACTCCCGACTTCAACTTTTAAATGGCTAAACAGGTTTGCTTCAAACATAGATAAGGACCATCTCGATCACATAGTTCTCGTCAAACTCGTCAACAACTGCACCCGCCCTTTACACCCCCTGTCACCCTTTAATCCCAAAAAAAACGTAACTGCTACGCCGCTCATAACTAACTTCAGAAATACTATCCCCCTCTCATACCCAATCCTCTTTTCTTTCCGTTAAAGTTCAGCTTCGTAACCGTGGTTCTCTTGTATTGTGGATATTCATGGGCGAAAGTGATTGACTTGTTCGTTTACCGGCCCGGCCTCTGCTATAAAAATCTATGGTTCTTAATATTCCTTTGACTATAAAGAACGCCTTAGCACCCATTTAGTACATACTAAAATGTTATCTGTAGTAAATTGACAGCTAGCTTTTACAAGAATGAAAAAAGATTTTTGAGGTCTCGTTTAGATTAATTGGCAATAACATAATACTTTTTCAGTTTGCGAGAACACATTAAAAGAAATGATACTGATCATTAATTTCCCAGTTGGCAAGGCCACGTATGAAGTATATGAGATAATAAATCTGTAACACAATACTGGTTGGTATTTACGAGTGTAACGTTAATCCAACATGCACTATTCATAGTGTTTATGTATTTTTAATGTATGGCGGTGTAGTGGACACAGCACAGGTGTCTCCCGCTCGTCTGTCTATTCTTGGCTAGCTGTCACATGGTTTGCTTCACACTCACGCGCTCACCGCGTCAACACTGTCGTTGGAATGTATTTAGAATTACTGGGGGATTGACCCCCTATAGTTCTTTTTTGTGGAATGCTCGGATTATAATGGGCGTTGGAATGCCTCATACTTCCTACTGCTATTATATTGTGAAAGTTTGGAAGCTTGTGAATTGGGATGTTTGTTAGTCAATCACGCCTAAACGGCTTAATGGACTTGGATGCAATTTGGCACATATATAGACATTAGCACAAAAAAAACCCGGAAAAGGCCGTTGACGCGGGCGGAGCCACGAGCAAAAGCTAGTTATTTCATAATATCTGTCAACATTATTGTTTTTAAAAATCAAAAGTATCTCCATGCACCGTAGTGGATTACAGTGACTGATGCAGCTTGATGCTAATGTTTATCATGTCTAGTACTGCCTCCTCGTGGCATTAAGGGGTAGCTTACTTTAATTTTATTTATTTTAAAAATACTATTGTGATTTTATCAAGGAAAGAGTAAATAGCTACTTCACTGTTTGATACATTTCACAGCGTTTTTTTTTAAATTAGGAACGTTTTAATTGAGGAACTTTATTTATTATTCCGTACTTACTTTCTACTTCCACCGATATTAAAATCATAGAGCATCCTTTTGCCAACAATGCGGCGCTATATGCAACTGTCGATTTTTGGCTTGTCTAACGGTATGCGCCATCATTCGTCGGCGAATGACATCACAAATTGCAAACTGTTTTAAATTATTTATGCTAAAGTGTAAATTAATTATCATATATCAAATTAAACCGAGCTGGTTCCATTCAAAGAGGGGTGTTATAAGATTGACCTCTTTGTCTTTGTCGCTCCGTCTGTATGCATGTATGTCTGGTGCTATATAAGCGCCGAAAGAATGAGTCGATGTGAATACGTCTATTTACTATAAAATTGGGTTTGATCGAAATGATTTATATACGTCCCACTGGGCACGGGCCTCACATGAGGAGTTAGGCCTTAGTCCATACTGGCCTAATGCGGGCTGGAAGACTTCAAATACTTTAAAAAATATCCTTCAAAGTGAGTTTGTTTGTTACGCTTTCACGTCTAAATCGCTGAATTGATTTTGATGAATTTTGGTACAGAGTTAGATGGGACCCTGCAAACTTTTATCCCGGTTATAGGCTACTTTTTATCCCGGAAAAGACTGTTCACGTGGGCGGAGTCGCAAGTAAAAGCTAGATAACAATGAATACAACATAAATCAGAGGTGCATGCTCTTGGAGCTGGTTTAGAACCTGCGAGTTTCGTCTCGACAGTCCGTACCACTCTACGCTGAGCTATCGCTACTTTTACCTGTAATTTCTTAACGGTCAAGATAATCAAATCAAAAAAAGGTGTCAAATAAAGTATGGAGGATATCCGGATGAAGCCAAAAATGACGACTTCAACCAGATTCACAAATATTATTTCACTGTAAAGGATTTTACATTATAGTAATATTTATTGCTACAGTAGAATTATGAGCTACTTCATTATTTCAAATTAAATCTATAAATTTCAAAAACAAATTCACTTTTCCTCTTGCGCTAACGTCCATTACATTTCACAATGGCGACATTTTTATTACAACAGCATGTTATTTATTTATACGCACTTAAATTTAATATTTTACGTAGAAATGACGTCTACAAAGACGTAAAACATACAATGCTAAAAGGTTTTGATTGTGAGATGCTATAGAAGCTTTTTATAATGTAATAATAGACGAATCGAGAAAGAGCTGTGGCCTATGTTAGATAATGGGTAGTTTAATAAATTGCTTTGTTTTGTATTGTTTTAGACAGAAATTACAGCGCTAATGAAAAAATAGCATTGTCTTATTGATAGGAAAATATCGAGGTTATTGAAAATAATTATGTTGGACGCTAAATTGATCTGGCAAGTGTATAAGATATTTTACATACAAAAACATAGGATTGTCATACTTAACTATTTTATTTTGGTTCTGGTTACGTCTAGGAGATAACTATTTTGACTATGTTCACTATATAATTTTTTGACTATATTATTTATTATTGATATTTTTTGGACATTAATAATTATGGTATTTTAATCGATTGCTTTCGATGCAGAAACTGTGAAAACGCAAGTGCTGATGATTTACGAGATCATAAATAGCGAAGTAAATGTTAACATTATCCTATTTTCGATTTGAATGTTCACTGTATTGTAAAGTTTGCTTCATTGTGGTTTCTTGTTTCAGCTGCCAATATTTATTTACCTATGAGTTCTTGCAAAATTTTAAAAACGCTTCTTGAATTAGCAATTCACTAATTAATTTATCGACCCTCATTTCTATTTTATTATTTATTTCTATTGTAGTCCTGATAACATTTTGGTTTTGTATTTTGTTACAAATAGGCTCAAATACTTTCTCGAGTTCCTTGCATTAGTTTGATTAAAATTTCCTTTTCTAAATATATTATTTTTAATTTCTCTTTGTATTTAATATTTCAAGGATCAAGACGATTAGTTCTATTGTCCTCTTCAAGATGTCATGACATGTCGAGATTATATCGATTGCCGATGTACTTACTCCGTTTTTAACAATCTTCAACTGGCGATTTATCGCGTATTTATATCTTATCATTTAAGTTTATAAATGTGGGACATAAAGTGTTCTTGTTCAAATACATACGATTGAAATGTTGATCGTATCAATTGACTCATATATTGTTCAATTTAGCTCGTAGCGACGGTAAAAAATCTCAGACATGATTTCACATCATAAGCATTCCTACTTTGATTCTAGGCTGTATTACTCATATCGGTAAAAAATTAAAAGACAGAAATAGTTCAGAAATATGAGTATTGTAATACAACTAAATCTAGATACAAATTTAATTTACTGGGACATTGAGTTTGGGAATTTGAATGTGGAGCAGATTAATTCTGGAAACGCGTAATTTTTTTGTCTGTTCGAATATTCTAGGCACTCCATGCGATCTTCATCCGAATTGGGAATATTCGATACTTTGGAATATGCAATTTTTTTATTAGCTATCATGACTCAACGCGCAGGTCGATCGCCTGATGATAAGCGCCACGCAAATAGAAGCAACACCACATAGAACCTTGAATTACAAAGCACTGTATGGACTGCGCTCGTCACCCCGAGACATAAGTTGTTAAGTCTCATAATACTCAGTAATTTCATTAGCTTCAATGTCTTTCAAACCGAAATACTAGACTGCTGCTGGCGGTAGAAATATACATAATGGTTGTAACTCAGACGGTCTCTCGTGTATGAGGAGAGGGACCTACCACCTAGTGTATAATAAATAGTACTATTTCGGCCGATATTTCCCGGACTTTTATTTTCCATAATTTCTTTGTATTGAAAGTGTATATGTCACTGGAGAGTGTGTGTGTAAGGTGTGTGCTTTGGGAGTCGACGGGGACAGTGTGTGAGGTAGAATAAGAGCCAACAAAAGACGGAACTGTGCTATTTTAGATGTAGTCCATTCAGAGATGCTTAGGTCGTCCCTGATTAGGTTGCTACCTACAAAATTAATAAATTTAGTAACTAAATAACAATTAGAAACTACAAAATTTAGAGAGCTAGAAGAGTCGAATATTTAAATTCAGTTTTATTGACGTAAACACTTTCAAATACGTGAAAATGACCCATAAAACTTTATAATATTGTGTTCAATAACAAAATAGAGAATTTGAAAATTGTACGTAGGATGCAAATACAATATGAGGTTGGTGACCAATACCGATCATCTTCATTTGCATACCACTTATAATATGTTTGCTTTTCACTATTTTATCAAGGTGAATGACACGATAAATAACGGATCTTCGACCTACGATCCTCGAAGCATTTGACACTCAACGGCATTTTAGTTACCGTACATAGGTAGGTCACAAGCGATATTTGTAAGCTTATTTAACATGTCGCTCGTAGGTTTTTTCCGAGTGGTAGAGCCACGCTGTAGACAATTTTGTCTACAGCATGAATGGGCCGGCTCGTCCGGGTCGTTACCACTGTCTCACAGAAAACCGGCGTCAGCTTGCTGCTGCGTTTCGTACGGTGAGTGAGATATCCGGAGGCCCAAATCCCCCTCCCCTTCCCAATCCCTTATTATCCCTTTCCTTTAAGGTCGGCAACGCGCCCATAATTCTTTTGTATTGTGGGCGTACATGGGCGGTGGAGATCGCTTACCATCAGGTGACCCACGTGCTCATTTGCCGGCCTATACTATAAAAAAAAAACCTGTTTTGTTTGATTTTAAATGTCAATACTCAAGATGCAGTGCATCGAACTTGATGGAGGATCGAAATGAAACCGCTCTTTAATAACCGACTATATATAATCAGTATAGAACGTATGCGGTTATATTTAGCCTTATGAGAAGGTACAATTGATATGGGATCGCGTATTTTCATGGACTACGCAGCGAAAGCTCAGCGAGGAGGGGTACGGATTGGTGAGATAAAAGGAACAGGTTCGAACCCAGCAGAGCATGCACCTCTGACCTTTTTTAAGTTACGTGTGTATTCATTACTAATTAACGCTTACTTTAACGGTGAAGGAAATATCGTAATAAAACTTGCATACCTGAGAAGTTCTCCATAAGAATTTCGAAGGTGTGTGAAGTCTACCAACCCGCATTAGGCCATTCTGATGGACTAAGGTCTTAAACCTTTCATTCAGTATAGAAGGCCAGTGCCCAGCAGTAGGACGTGTGTAACACGGGTTGGTACCCTACCAACCCTGTGTTACACACGTCCAATAATACCAATGATTGATTATTTTTTATGTTAAACTTGGAGCAAACTCCCGACGAGTTGAGTCGTCGAGCGTCACTTACGTCGTCGTCACAAATAATGAAGTATCATAGTTGTAGGACCTTCAATAGTGACGTACTCCTGGAACTATAATGTATCCGGGTGTTACAACGTTATTATAAGTTGTCACAAATATAATCGTACAGTACCGCTACTTTATATCAATTCCTACTAAACTTCATGCTAAAGTAGCTGCATTTCACTTTAAAGGTTTGACTTAGTTGATGTGCCAGCGGAAACTCGTGAGCTCCTCGTTCAGATGACAAAGCTGGTTGGAGACAACCTGCTGGCCGAGTGTGGTGGTAACATCACCGATATTGTGGAGACACCCGTCGTTGTCTACATTTCTGTTAAGACTGCTGTCACTGCCCTCACCTGGGACACCGACGAGCACTACATGCTTGATGTTCAGACTAAAGGTGGGTGTTATTTTAAGGTTCAGCATTACATTATATCAAACACCCATAATCTATTAGGTTATAAATTTATTTTTATAACAGAGCCGGGCAAACAAGCAAGTGGGTCACCCTATGGTCAATGACCTCACCGTTCACGAACATTTACAAAACTTATCAGTTCGTTGCCGACTTTAGAGGAAAGGAATGAGAATTGAAAAGTATGTCACGCAACCAGCACTAAGTTACTAGTATCGCGGGTATCAGGAACTACTGGAGAATTTCGGTCTCACAACATCCAGACCCGAAACAAATATTAGTGGATCACACAAACCTTTCTCTCACAGAGCCAGGATATAAATATGAGTTTTTAAGGGGAAGATTAAAGTAAGCAAATTCAAAATCAACCATGCCTATCAGGTTATAATAGGGGCGATGAATGGTTTCAGCAATAAGATACAGATAATAAACAGCGAAATGGTAGGCATTAAATCGTAATTGCCATACTAGAGTAATATGAATTATATTTACACAAAGCTAAAGTAAACTACTCCGGATGGGCCTAAAAATTACAAAGATTTACTATTTGTATTTCTGGCAGCATTAGATTATATCACCATGTACTCGGATAAATTCCTTCAGTCCCCTTGAGGTCACGACAAAAGACGACATTAATTGATACAAGTGGCATGTTGGAATTTCAATTAGTACACCGTCTTTAATATTATTTTTTATTACACTTCATACATACTAAATTCTATTTATTATTATAAATGTGAGAGTTTGTTCGTCAGTTTGTAAATTAAAATGTTGGTTTATCAATGGCACATGGTAGAGCAGGACCTAGTTTAGGATATAAGATATTACTATAATACTATTTTTTATGGAACGGTACAGATCGAATCAAACCATTTTCGATGAATCCAACAATAGTAAATTAAAAGATACAAACGATGATAGAGCTATAGTACCTAATTACCGTGACGGGCAAATTCCAGTATTCAACATTCGTTCAACCTTCAATATAAAAAATAACATTAGACGACATTCCAAGATCATCACATCTCATTTGACTTAGTAGGTGTATCGTAAACGAGACTACGTCGAGATAGGTACCATCGCTTTGTCTATTTCTGTCACGAAGAAACAGTTTGCTAGTACTGTTGTGTTTTAAGAACATTGAAGTCAGCGAAATTACTGAGCAAAATGAGATTGAAGATCTTCGGTTTCGGGATGAGCAGTGCAGTGACATACAGTAGTTGTAATTCAAAGTTCTGAGTGGTATTGTTTATGAGTAGGCGTGGTGTTTACCACCAGGCGAGCGACCTACCTGTCTCGTCATTTAGTTTTATAAAAAGGCTTTACACAATTATTGTAAATAATTTTAATATAAAATTTTATTTCAGAGGATGAAATAGCAGTCCACGTTGTAGCTGAAACAGTATACGGAGCACGTCATGCTTTTGAAACTTTCACTCAATTAGCCTCTCCTGATAGACCAGACGGTGGCGAAGTTAATAGATGTGGCCTGCGCCTTGTGTCTGGAGCGAAAATCCGTGACAGACCAGTGTATAAGCACAGAGGCTTCGTTCTAGACAGTTCTAGGCACTTCATACCGATGGCAGATATTAAGAGAACAATAGATGGTCTAGCAGCTACTAAGATGAACGTGTTTCATTGGCACGTGACGGATTCGCACAGCTTCCCGTTGGAGTCTAGTCGAGTGCCTCAGTTTACGAGGTGATTTATGCTGCTTTTTCTCTTTAGCAATATTATTGCAATAGGTAATCTTATTTTAATTAAAATAATAGACTTACGATAAGTCTGTTTTCCGACTTGAAGTGGCATCTCTTTGTTGCGTTTCCTACAGTGAGTTAGATTTCTAGAAGCTCAAACCCCAAACCTTTTCCAATTCCGATGCCTTTCCTTTAAAGTCAGCAGCGCATTCATGATTCTGGTATAGTGGATATTCATGGATGGTGAAAATCACTTACCTCGAGGTGTTCCACTTGCTCGTTTGCTGACCTCAGCTATAAAAAGACCATTCTCACCTACTTATCTCATCAACGACTGGTAATCAATTTGAGAACAGGTGTTTTAGAACTGTTTTTAACTGTGATTCTCATGTTACAGATATGGTGCTTATTCTGCCAAAGAAATATACACAACCGAAGAAGTAAGGGATTTGATCGAATATGCTAAAGTCCGAGGCATTCGCGTGGTCATAGAAATTGATGCACCTGCACACGCTGGCAACGGATGGCAATGGGGCAAGGTAAAAATGTGTCTTGATAACATTTAGGCTGATAATTATCTTAATTTGTACACTGAAATATCGTATTAGATAAAAAAAAATACCCAAATACCTGATCTTTCGTAATCAGTTATTGCAGTTGAGGAGGATGAGGATGATAGTTTATTCGTTAATTTCATTGTTTACATTCTACTTTTATTTACTAGTTTAAGTATAGGGTTTTAAAATCTTTGAGTAAGATGTCACCACCAATTGACGTACAAGAAAGCTATTTGAAAGTAGCTAGTAGACGTATTTCCGCCGGTATACTCGTAGACAGCCTCCGTGGCGCAGTGGGCGAGTAGCCGGCTGCGAAGCGTGAGGCCGTGGGTTCGATTCCCGCACCGAGACAAATGTTTGTCTAATCCACAAATATTTGTTTTGGGTCTGGGTGTTGTGGGACCGCAAGTCCCGCGTAGTTCCTGATACCCACGATACAGGTTAACCTAGTGTGGGGTCAGGACTATGTGTGTGACTGTTGGGTGTATTTATTTATTTATTTATTATTTATATATTATTTGGTAGTGTAGCATTTATTCAGGCTTGGTGAAACAGAGCCTAAACGTCGATGAAGCGAAATAAATGTTGATTGTTAAATACTTATATAGAATTATTTCCAAATAACTTGTATTTGATGAAGTAAGTATTAGCTGATATGCCAAGTGCATATCATTATATTTTTATGATAATTATTATGATAATTAAACATAATTATGGAGTAGAGTGTACGTATATTAAGGAGTTTACTGTTTGGCAATTAACCACGGTCTACTTCTTCCATAACATTACGGAAATAGTTTTAGTAGTAAGTCGGAATTTTTGGAAGTTAAACGTAACTTGTAGTTAATAGAGGCCTCGTAATTGGCTAAAAATATCATAGGTTATGACTATTAGGTACTCTATAATTCAAATTGCTAAAACTGTTCCTGGTACAATATCACAAAACAAATTTAGCTCGCAGCTCCTCCTGACAGTTGACAGCCTTCGTGGCGCAGTGAGCGAGTAGCCGGTTGCGAAGCCTGAGGCCGTGGGTTCGATTCCTACACCTAGACAAATGTTTTTCTGGTCCACATATATATGGTTCTGGTCTGGGTATTGTGGAACCGCAAGTTCCTCATAGTTCCTGATACCCCCGATACAGGTTAACCTAGTGTGGGTCAGGACTATGTGTGTGATTGTTGGGTGTAATTATTATTATTGTTAGTTCCGCCCGCGTGTTCTTAGTAAAAAACTTTTCACAATGAAAAATTGCCTATAAAGTCTTCAGTACTTCTTGATATTCTTCTCTAGAAGCAAACTTACAAACTTAACCTTTTTAAAACATTAGTGTAGATAACAGAGCGACCTCTAAAGGTCAACGGCACTATATCGCTGTATCGGTACGACCTTCCAATTCTATATTAGGTACTGACTTTCTAATGTATGTATATGTACCGATTGTTCGCCCGATTGAATTTTTTGTTCATTACCTTAGTACCTAGTTGCTACTTGTGTAAAGGTTTCTGTCTTGGAAAATGTTTTGGGTCTAGTTGTTTATTCTGCAGGGCAATTAACGACACGGTCCCCTAAGGTACTACTAATTACATCAGATAAACTAATAAAAAAAATCTTTCTACCCCAATTCCAGGAGTACGGCTTCGGCGACCTGGCTGTATGCGTGAACGTATACCCGTGGCGTCCGTACTGCATCGAACCGCCGTGTGGTCAACTGAACCCTGCCAACCCTGCTATGTACCGCGTCCTGCGAGACTTGTACAGGGACATTGCGGAAGCCATGACACAACCGCCGCTGCTGCATATGGGAGGAGATGAGGTACTTGAAATTTAATAGGAACCGCGTTTAGGACCAGTTTATTTAAAGATTTCCATAATTTTTTATCCTGGCACGCCAAAGTGACTACACTGGGCTGATGTTAATCACAGTGCAGTCCAAATACCATGTTGACCGTCAAGAGACATTGTGTTTCGAATAAATAGCAGATTACCTGCGAGGTCTTGACAGGGATGTCGAGAAAGCCATGACGCAACCACCGCTGTTGCATGAAAAAAGATGGAGTAGGTACATTGAAATTGAGTAGGTACATAGGAACCGCGATTAGGCACAATAATAAGGCATAATATACTTAAAGGATTTATTGAAAGATTTCTATTAAGAGCCAGACCAAAAATCGGACACCCCAAGACGGCTCAAAGAGCTGACTTGACGTATGAGAACCAATGGTCTCACTATGGAGGATGTTCAAGATGAGCCGAAGCGGAAGCGTTTACGTAGGAAGGCAGATACAAGCACTAAGCTGGAATAATTCCAGGTAGAAAGAAAGGATTTAGAGAGAGTCACCAAGACGCAACGTGCGAGTAGCCATGTGTAAAATGAGAGACCAGGGGTTCCATTCCCAGCCCGAGAGAAATGTTTGTGTGCCCATAGAGTAAACATGAAACTGGGAAAACCTCAACCCTAAGAGCAGACATGTGGAGGCGTCATCCCCTGATCATCAGTTTTAATTATTTGTAGGACGATTAATAGCTTCATATTTTATTTCCAGGTTTTCCTAAGATGCTGGAACTCCAGCGAAGAAATAGTCACGTACATGAAGAATAAAGGCTGGGACACAACAGAGGAAGGTTTCATGAAGCTATGGGGAGAATTCCATGAGAAAGCTCTTCAAATTTGGGACGAAGAGGTCCACGCTTCTGGTGCTGGAGGTCCACAACCTGTGATGCTGTGGTCTTCTGAGTTGACACAGCCGCAAAGGATCCAGAGATTCTTGGACAAGAACAGGTACCTATTATTAATCGCGGCTCCCCCGTATGATTTGCGCCAAACTAAAATCTATCGGTATTTAGGTGTCCGAAACCGCGACCGAAATGTACCGTGGCGGCGTTTTTATTTGTTATTTCAACTTTTTGTTTAGGTTATTGCGTTTTTTACTCAATCACAAGGATTATTTTAAAGTGTTGAAACACTATACACATTAATATTATTAATCAGAACTTTATCCAGTTTTTGTTAATCCAAATCAATAAGAAATTAATAATCAATCATACCATCGTGCAATAACATTAAGATTATAATCTTGATATTGCGACCGTTCATTAAGCACTGCGGTGATCGTATTGTTTTTATCATTTCGCAAACACACCTACACAAAAAATAGAACAAGAAAATCTGTAATCCTAATCAAATTTTTAAATAATATATCTGGCAATGCTGGTGGGATGGTACCTAATATTTTTTGTACCGGAATGGATGGCTACTACTGTACACATTGTGAAAAACCCGCCATAGTGGCTCGTGCAGTTGCGTTCCGGGGTCAACTTATATAAAATATATCCAGTAATTTTTGGGACGGCAAGTCCTTCGTAGTTCCTGATACCCACATAACAGGTTAACCTAGTGTGGTGTCAAGACTATGTGTGTGACTGTTGGGTGTAGTTATTTATTTCAGGCCGGCATAATTTTCCCGACCGTTGAGGGATACAATGTCTTAATGGTCGAAATTATATTTGGATTTACGGCACAGCAGCCTTCATATGCAATGTTTTACGGTGTGACTCAGAGAGATGGACGGCAGCGCGAAAACATCGTGCTGCTGGTGACGCCGAATGACGTCATTACTGTGAGAGGTTTTTGAGTCCCTCGAAAGAGTCGAGCTGCAAAGCGGCATAGCGTAGAGACGGTTACGGTAGCAATCCAGAGTACACTCAGGATCCCCCGGGATCGTCTCAATTGCGCCGAAGTAGGCCACTGTGGGGTTTTAGTCGGTAAAGCAGAGCAGCGTAGGGATTTTGGGTAGGGTCCCCGACACAACGGTCATTCGGAAGACAACTGGGTCGGAAGGCTGGTGAGTCCAGCATAACCATCTCTCCACCCCCGAGGTTAAGAAGGTATCCGGAAAATGGATTTTCCATGCGGAAAAAACGGATTAAGAAAATATTTCTACCAAGCGCTATTCTAGTTTAGTGTCAAGGTCCGCCTTCCTACTTAGACGCTTACACTTCATCTGATCTTGAGCATCCTTCGTAATGAGACGATTGACTCTCATGTCTCCCTCGTCAAGTCACCGTTTTCTGAGCCGTCCTCGTAACATCCACAAGACCTAAAGTATCATGGATTTAAACGAAAGGGATGATTAAAAGATTAAGAGGGGAACGGTCTTGGCATCCGGATATGTCACTCACCATACGAAACGCAACAGCAAGCTGCGTCACATCTGTTTTCTATGAGACAGTGGTAACAACCCGGTCTTAAACCCATTCATGATGTAAAAAATACTATCAGCAGCGTGGCTCTATCACTTTAATTATTTGTAGATACATCATTGAAGTATGGGAAGTCATTACCAGCCCGTTGCTAACCCAGCTACTTAGACTGGGTTATCGTGTGGTGTCTGTGCCGAAAGACATCTGGTACTTAGACCACGGTACTTGGGGCGTCACCAAGTATTCCAACTGGAGGCGGATGTACTCCCACAGGCTGCCGACTGAGGATGGAGTAATGGGAGGAGAAGTCGCCATGTGGACTGAGTACTGCGATTCAACGGTATTAGGTAAGATCTTGATTTTTTCGCCTTTCTCATTGGTCTAGTGGCATCGTACTAAGGCTGAGAACTGTGAGGACATGGGTTCAATTCCCAGGTCGGGCAATCAGAATTTGTATTTGAGTTTTCGATTCGAAAAATCACCTGAAGAATCACGGGTGCGTTGCCAAACTTAAAGGAAGGGAATGGGGATTGGTAAGGGGAGGTGGATTTCTACCTCCGGAAAACTCACTCATTAAACGAAATGCAGCAGCAAGACACGCCAGTTTTCTGTAAGCCAGTAGTATCGACCCGGTTAGGACAGCCCATTCATGCTGTAGACATCTGCCTACAGCGTGACTCTACCACTCAGAGAGGAGGAGTTTAAAATTATATTATATTTTATAATATTATATATAATATATAATATTATAATTATATTTTACATGGTGTACAATAAAGTATTATCTACCTATTTTGTAGACACGCGCGTATGGCCACGCACGGCTGCAGTGGGGGAGCGATTGTGGGCAAACCCAAGTACGGACGTGTATACAGCTGAACCACGACTACGAAGACATCGGGCTCGGATGATCGCACGAGGAATCAAACCTGACGCCATGGCACCCCAATGGTGTGAACAACACGAGTCGCGGTGCTACTGAGTGTTAGAAAAATACAGTTGTATGTTATATGGTTTTCATCACCATGAATGTAGTTTATTATTAAACATTATTGTGATGTAGCAAAGCGTACGTAAATATTCGAACCGAATCCAGAATTATGAGCTGAAGATATTCGAGATTTCGGAACACATACATTCGGGACTAGTGCGCCACCCCTCATACAATTATCGGATTACATCGGATTAGTAATGTAGTAAACAATAATAAGGTAGCTATGGAATATATTATGTCCTTGAAAATGAAGACTCGCGCAATACTTTGATGTACGCCGGTGATATTTCATAAAAATAACACAATACTTACCCCTTAAAATCGCGAAATCGACCTAATATTTTTATGACCACGCGCACACGCTGACGAATGGCCGTTAACCCCGAGCGTTTGCTGATTTTTATATCAGCATTAAATTTCTCTATTCAAATGAATATTTAAACGATATATGAATAACCGTTGTATTTGTTTATCCAAATATGACCCTGCGTGTAAAATAAAAATTAGGTAGTTTTCTTTTACGATTGAATTAGTGATATCATGCTCGTAATCATCAGTACTATTACCTGTCTTAGTTTTCGGAAGCATTTCCGTACACTCTTTTTATTGTTTTAAATTTAAATCACGAAAAAAATCACTTCAACTATATGACAGACTATCACAAATCACACTATATGACAGTACTTTTGGATAAGACATTGAAGAAGGAAATTCTTTTTAATTTCTAAAAGGCTCCAAACTGCGTGTTCATGGGCCCCGCATGACCTAAGACGGCCCTGCTTACATCATACTAAGGCGCGAGTTTTTTCGATTGATACGTAAACTGACGGACTTAATATACTAAGGGCCTATTTCACAATGTTTGAGTAATATTTAACCACCAAATAACGTATAAGACAGCTATTTTTAAAAGTACTCAGTAGACATCTTTCTTCCGGCATATGCCAGTGTGAAATTTGTGATATTTTGTTTGGTAAGTAGCATTTACTCAGACGTGGTGAAATAGGCGCTAAGGTCTAACTCCTCTCGTTTGTAGCGAAGGTAGTCCCCAGCAGTGGGACAGTGCATAATACAGGTATCATAAAAATAATGTGAAACTTAATCTCGGCAAACAAGGTGATGAATCGACTTCTATATATTTATTACTCCTAATATTCATGTTAATCTATTTATCCAGACCAAATTATGTTAAAATCATTTACTTACTGCCGTATTCAGAGACGTCAATTAAGTTTAAGTGTCCATTAGTCGTTTCCAAGATTCCATTATTTCTCAAAGACGTTAATTATGATTATTTCTGTACACAGTAACTGAGCAATATGAAACATTAAATGACTTAGTGTTGATGCAATCGTAGAATTTGGATAAATTATTGTCAATTAAAATTAATCGATGTTGACTCCGGCAGTTTATCTCTTAATATTAATAAATACCTATAGTTTATTTATAGTCATATTATATTGTTATACCTCTATCTTTAACATAATATAACTTGGATTATACGATTTATTAAATACTAAATTCATTCTAAGTAATATATTAAAACTTTCGAAATATTTTGATCTCAATATGAAGACATAACTAATAGCGCAACGAAGAACTAAATCTTGCATAATATTTTTAACTATACTACTTAAATCATAAATTACAGTTTACTTTGTTTACACACAGATGAATATACAGAAGTTATTTTTAAGTTAAGTTATATTTTCAACAAAGAAGAATAGAGGGTTATGGGTGTAGTGGCAGTGTACTTAGACTGAGGATCCTGTGTGGTCAAGGGTTCAAATTCTAGTCTGGAGTCATCATTTGTGTTTGAGTGTTTTTATTAGAAAAACATGAATTGCCAGGAATAGAATTTGTGCCTGATGATAGGCTTGCCATCACATCATAGGAAGGAAATAAACTTCCACCGTGGGACTAGTTGCACCTCACTCTACCCCTTCGGAGATACAGGCGTGATGTCATATCATTCAGGTCCTACACAAAATATTACTTAATACGCTCGTGAACATTGCTCTTCTATTTGCTTAAAGACTGTTGATTTTGTTTTGTGTTGTGACATTTTACTGAAGTATCTCATGACATGGCAATAAACAATATTGCCTATAGAATGATATATAGATAGTTCAGTTAATTTCTTGCATGGATTATTCACCCACCACCATCCACCCGCGTGAATGTCTTTCCGGGATGAAAAGTTGCCTATGTTCTAATCATAGGTGATGGTCCACCATTGTGCCAAATTTTATCCAAATCGTTTAGTCTTTAGGGCGTGATTGATTAACAAACATCCAAATTCTCAAACTCACAAACATCCAATCTAACAAAGATTCACACTTTAGCAGGATTTGTGTGGAAGTGACGCTTCAGCTTCACTTCTTCTTCACTTAGATTAATAACACCCCTATGTATTTATGTAAATAGTGGCAGACATACATAGTCATTGTACAAACACGTAACGTATGCATAGTAAGATGTGCAAGAATGAGTTGGGTTATCTATATAAAGTGTATAAGCCAAAGTCTTAAAACATAAATAATTAAAGTTTGTTTAAATACTTTATAAAAAAGCTACACATTGTTTAGCGATTATGACATTTAAACGATAATTTTATAACCAAGGTCCACTTGTACGACGATCCTAAACCGGGTTTAACTCACTAAACTTATTTAAGAAATGTCAAATCCTATGAAAATCTCACATAATTAAATAAGTTTCGTGGGTTAACCCGATTTAGGTTCGTCGTGCAAGTGGGCCTTATCCAAAATATTATGACACATTAATTAAGGACACATTATGACAAAATAATTAAAATATAATTTATAATTATATCCAATAAAGGTGCTATTTATACTGTATGTGTTTTTGTTTCAAGATGTCCTTCAAATACCTCCAAGCTCCATAATATGAACGTGATGGGAGTCTGTCAGCCTAAAGGTCGATTTTTCAATGCTAGTATACATATCCTCATATATAAGACAACCAATTTAAGAGTGACTAATGTGACTAATGTGACATAAGCTTTTCTGTATATTTTGACAGCTTGTCAATTTTGTATGATGCCGTCTTATAAATAAATAAATAATACTAGCCCTGTATTATAGCCTCCTCTACTGAATGAGAGGGGTTAGTCCTTAGTCCACCACGCAGGCCTAATGCGGGTTGGTAGACTTCACACACCTTTGAAATTCTGATGCAGAACTTCTCAGGTACGCAGGTTTCCTTCTCCGCTAAAGCAAGTGATAATTAACAATTAATACACACGTAACTTAGAAAATTCAGAGACGTAAGCTCTGGGGCTGGTTTCGAACTTGCGTCTTTCGTCTCGATAGTCCATACCACTCCTCACTGAGCTATCACTGCTTGATGATGCCGTCTTAATATCTGATAAAAAAAAGTTTACTTGGAGATTGAAAAATCAGCCCTAAGACAAGTCTTAATATAAATGCTTATGGGCTTATCACTTACTATCAGGTGAACCACTTGCTCACTGATCACTTTTATAAGAAAAAGGATTGCGTTCACTTCAGGAATTAAATAAATGTGAATATTTAAAGGTAGCCTTTTTATTTTTGTACATGAATTACACTGCATCTATTGATCTACGAACATCAAGAACATTACAAAATATTATTGCAAAAAATCTCTGATACGTAATATCTACATAACTAACGACAAGAATATGAATGACTAGAAAAGTTTTATATGAGAATGCCTATACAATTTTTATAAATACATAGCGAATAGTCTGCAAGTGTAGTGTTGTCAAGCTACTGAAACATTTTTCTGCATTTTCTAAAGCTTTGTGTTTACCTACATCCAAAAAAAAAACTCTTTTCAAAGACGAGGTTTTTTTGTCTTATCGGTACTTTGCTTTCGGTCCGTGATCACCACCAAAAAATAGTATCTACAGATTTTCACCTGATTTCGTTTAATCAATCAACCTCGCTTTCGCATGATACACATTACGATTTTTATCGTTGGTTTACATAGACAAATTATTTCGACTAACAATCCTATCATTTTTAACTGATCCTAAGCTCAAATCGTTTGGTATCAAATCATGCAAAACTGTGTCACTTCTAAAAATGCTTGTTGCTATCCGGTTTGCCAATCTCTCTGATTCCCTTAAATCATCATCTTTTGAAGAGTGCGACGTCAGATCTATTTCAGCATCACTGTCGCTGTCACTTTCTTTTTCGCGTCTTTGAGGACGATAAGCTAAGTTCTGAGGCTCGTTTACTTCACCAGTGTAAGCACAAGGGGTTTTTGTACCCATAACTCTTAAATCAGTC
Organism: Mimas tiliae; assembly: GCA_905332985.1. NCBI lineage: Eukaryota > Metazoa > Arthropoda > Insecta > Lepidoptera > Sphingidae > Mimas > Mimas tiliae. The sequence continues at coordinate 5,944,911 of HG995249.1, forward strand.
GGGGCCATTTCAGAATCCATTTGCGGTGTCATTAGTAACGGGGAAAAAGGAAAAGGGGGTTGCATAAGTCTGCCATCTTCATTGTAAGGCATTGGAGTTTGCATTTCATGCACTGCAGGGATAGAATGTATTGACTCTGGCACGCCTGGATTGTGCAGGTAAGGATCCTGTCGTGGAGATTTCAAATCCCTGTTTTCTAATGATTGCGGTTCTGGCGATTCTTTACCGTTTGGAGAATCTGGCGCTTCGGGGGATGAGTCTGGTGGTTTTGCGTGACCTGTAAACCAGCAAAGTATTTCTTCACCTTGTATAGTGAGATATTTTAGTCCATTCACATAATAATTCAATTTGGTTAATACAGGGTTGGTATTATATTATATTATTGTATCATTATTTAATAATGTGATGATTAGTTATTTTGTATCTTTTCAGTGTTTTGTAAAGTATGTGAATAGAATTGAACATGAAACAGAATAGATCGTATTTAAAATCTTATTCATAAATATAATTATCTGTAAAAAAAACTAACTACAACCCTAACAATAAGCTATTAATTAAACCGAGAAGTAATTTGACAAAGACGAAGGTCAAGGGCGAGATCTGGCTTAGGCAACTTTATAAAACTTTAACCTGGAAAAAGGTTAGCTAATAAATATTCTCCAAGAAATATTTGCAGCCAAATGTATGTAAATGTTCTTATGTCTGAGGTTGATTCCTCCATAGTTCATTATTTTGTCTACCGTCTGCTATGGAGGGAATTGGAAATCTTATATTTTGAACTCTTCCCTAAATTTCTATTTGATTAATTTCGTTGCGGGGCAAAGACAATTTAGCATTTCCAGAGACTCAGTCGATCCTGATTTAAAGGAGTTACAGTGGCGGGTGTGGTGGCGGAATATTCTTTAATTAATTTACATTAAAAGGTCATAAAAAAATGGAATGGAAATGGAATATTAAGTTCTATAATTTTTATTTTATTTAACCAGTGCAATCCAAACCTGGTAGCTGCATTGGTGGTGTGCCAAGTCCAAGACATCTCATCCGCCACGCATCTTGTAAGAGTTGCAGTCGAGCTTGCTTCCTCCATTTAGCGCGACGGTTTTGGAACCAGACCTGAAAAACATTCTTTATTAAATTCGTCCTTTGGTTTGTATTCCTTACAAATATATTTTAAGTTTTTTTAAAGCTTAGGACGGCAAACTAGCGAGTGGGTCACCTGATGGTATATGTTCTCCACCGCCCATCTAGACCCACGATATAGAAGAATCAAGGGCGCGTTGCCGACCTTAAAGGAAAAGGATAATTATGGGATTGGGAAGGGGAGGTTGGCAGCAAGCCGCTACTTTACGTCGGTTTTCGATGAGCCAATGGTAACAACCCGGTCTAGTGCGTGGCTCTACCACTCTCAAGTATATGGCAAATATACTGTAATATATTTAATAGAATTCTTTATGTGTAGTTAAAGACTTTTTCACATATTTCATCTAATTACGACTTCGTTTATTCTATTTTTTTAAACCTAACCTATACATGACCTATACTGTGACTTTGTACATTTTACATGAGGCGCTTGTAATTATTAGTATCGGTTTAATTATTAGATACTTCCTTATTAGACACACATTGAATTAAATAAATTTATTTCCACTTACTTGAACTCTAGCTTCAGAAAGACTGATCCTCAACGCAACTTCTTCTCTCAAAAATACATCAGGATAATGCGTCTTTTGAAACAATGATTCTAGTTCACTCAGCTGTTGTGGGGTAAAAGTGGTTCGATTCCTACGTTGCCGGCGCCTGCCGAACATGTATTCAGTAAGGAGATCTCCTGGTAAAGGCGATAAATAAGGTCCAGCCATCTTGTTAAACCACTGCTTGAACCACACTTGACTTTACTTTGTCGAATTGTACATTTGACTTTACGAAAGTAGGTATATTAGAAATTTCCGTAATTCTTGTAAATGATAGAGTAGTGGAAGAGGTGTTTATCTATAGCGTTGTCATGGTCTACATGCCTTACTTAATATATCAAAATTATCAGAATCTCACTTAATATTTAATTGTTTTATGGATTTATACACAATTTTCCGTGTAACATTGTGTTCTGATAACAAATAACCATTTTTTTTAAAACATTTTGTATAATTTTACGAATCACTTAATTTAAAGTTGCTACAAACTTTGCGATATCACAACGAACTTTAGACTACCAAAGGGTCTTGTACTCGAGATGAACAGTAATTCACTGCTCGAAATCGTGAAAATTTTGTGGTGAAAACCCCCTTAGCTCCACCCCTCGGCAATAGAATGAAGGCGTGTGATTCGCTGAATGTGACAGGGGTTGAAATAGTCAGCCAATCACAGCAGGCCGTGAGGGGATGTACTTAATAGGTGTAGATTAAATTGTGGTGTGAGTGTAAATAGAAATTTTGTATAAACGCAATTACCTTCAAAGCAGTTACGGTACTCAATAATTTGTGTTCGGGGGAATTGCAATCACATTATACATTTATTTTTTCTTAATCTATTGCATTTCAATCAGGCTCTTGAATTGGCCTATAAAATGTGTTGCTTTTTTATTAATTTGATAAAAGAACCTAAATAAACCAACCTTATCAATCAAACTGTCATAAAAGATGTTAAGACTTAGGAATAAAAAAATTAAAGGTGTGTTAAATTTTCATGATTGATTTATCATAATTTTATGTTCAATAAAATTAACCAGGAATTTATTTGATACATTTTATTTAAGTGTCAGACGCCAGGAGTCACTTTGGGTCATTGCGGCAACTAAGTAGCTAGATAAAAGAATAAATTGTCTGTGTGATCCACAAATATTCGTTTCGGGTCTGGGTGTTGTGGGACCGCAAGTCCCTCGTTGTTCTTGATACCCACGATACATGTTAACATGGTCCGCCTTTGCATCATGATTTGACGGTGGATTTGGTATTATGTGAGATGACCCGCCGTCTGAGCCCCACAACCCTCAAAAGGAACTAAGTTTCATCATTGCCTCGTCCGTTAATCAGCAGAGTGTATTACGTGCAGGTGAGGTTAGCTTCAGACCTAAGATGTTGGTGGTTCATTTACACTCTCGATAGTAATACTTCAGATAGCCATATAATGAACAATAAAATGTTCAAGGTTTGTAACAAAGAGCTTACCTTGTCCTAATGAAATCCTGTACCCCGTGTACAGACAGAGGAAAATTAAGTACGCTAAGTGGGTTGCAGATAGCGGAAGCTGCGATTATGAGGAGGAAATGAACGTCACCTCCCGTCGCAACCCGACATCACGCTCCAAAATAGGGCTGTCACGTGTCTGATTTACTACATAAAATACTTTACGCCTGTACATGTCTGATTTTTCATATTGATAATTCAAATACTAATTGTGATTGCCGGACCTGGGATTCGAACCCAGGACCTCACAGTTTTCAGCCTAAGTAGGCTTACCACTAAACCAATAAGGCGGTCTTCATACATAATGATTATTCTGATACACTATGGATTTCATAAACCTTGGTTCATCATGTCCAACTAAAAGAACGTTACGTAGTAAGTAGTAATTGATGAAATTAGACAATAATGAGAAAATCGCGAGCAAACTTACGTACATACATACGGGTCGAATACAGACTAACTTATAATTAGCTTAGTATAGTATAATAGCTTTACTTGTGCAGTCTTAATGATTTTTGTGTGTAACTGCTGCTTCTGGCTAAACAAAGATAATATAAGATGATTCCTGATAGTGTAGGTATGACGTCACACTGGCTACAAAAGCATGTCATATTTTGTATTTTAAAGTAAACAAATACAGTAAGATCCCCATTAACATTCGCTATATCAAAAAAGAATACTACCTATATATTAAAAATTGTACTAATTTCTTGAGTGAGTTGCTAATGGCACGCACCATTCTATTTTGTAGGAGATAAAGTGAATGTGAACGTTAAAATGTTATTGTGCAATTGTTATCCCTTTGATGATTCATGAACGGTTCTCATAAAATTACTGTTCTATCAAACTGTCAGGAATAATTACAGATATTTTTTTTATTTTAATTCTGCTTCATATTCATCATAGAGATCCAATCTTACTATTATCAATTGGACAGCCCTGAGGCTAGTGACTGAGGCGGCGCCCGCCCACCACATCGGCGCTAAACGAGTTTCCGCAAACATTTTAATGAATAACACCTCCCTTTGCCACCACACCCCTGCCCCCACCACACCCGACCATCTCCCCACCCCCGGTGCATCCAAGGGAGCTTGCAATGTGCTAATTAAACATTCGAGCCATATTGTTTCAGTTACGATGTTGTGGCATTCACTATTTTGTATAGTATTTAAAATTAAATAAGTATCGCGTGTAATTAGATATGCTTTACATAAACACTATGTGCAAATCTCAAACTTAGAAAACATTCCTGCTTAGACAAGTATGCTCTATGGGTATGTACGTGTTCTATACTGTGAAACTTGTGGATATTCTAAAGGACATGTTTAAAGATACCTTGAGACTGGAACATTCGTGTATTTCAAAACTAATCAGTTTGTTTCTACTTCTAAATTTATAGAAGTAAGTAATGCTATGTATAATATAAGGTAAATTAGATTATCATGATAACTTTTGGAATCCACGAACATCGATGGTCAGAGTGATTTGGAACTAACATATAAAATCTTTGAAGAAGAAGTTCATCCCACTATCCATACTAAATTCAAATCCTAGACTAGTGAAAATACACAGTCTAGAAGTTTATTAGCTCCCGACGTCGTGTACGTCAATCAGCTTAATTAGTCGTGTATGAAAAAAGTTGAAAACTGTACGGAGGCCCGGTCCAACAGCTCAATTAGTTAATTAATCTTTTTTTCCGCGTTAAAATAGCATTTATAAACGAAGCGCAAACCAGTGGGAACTGCCTCCCCTACGGTTGACGTTTAGGGTTGCTAATGATAAGATTTATAATTGATTTCGTATCAATACTATTAAATAACTTCTTCTAAAACTCTAGCTTTTTATTAAGTTTCTACCACTGCGCTGTTGGTATCCCAGTTTAATCCTTGAATTGGTAGAGTCCCTGTTACTGTCATGGCTGGAAGCTTCAATTCTACTGTACTTTAAAGAACAGAGAAATAAAAAGATAATTCCATTCAATACACTAGGGACGTTTTGTAAACCAAATCATAATTTCATCATCATTTTGACATCAAAACAAAGTTTAAAAGGTAAATTTTTGTTAAGATTTATATTTTTTCTAGTTTACGGCGCTAATCAAAATGAATTATATTTAATTCACAAATTTGAAATATACTTCAACGTAAATCTGAATTCACTTCATTGGATAATCCCTAGTAGCTAAGACAAAATACTCAATCGCGTTGACGGCACAATGAGCTGTTTTGATTTTGTTTTCTTTAAACCGGTATTATCATCATCATTCACAGCCTTTCTCATATATAAACCGGTAGTATACCATCCCATTTTCTTCTCATGTTCCATATTATATGGCGATGGTTTAAAGTTTTTCTTCCATTTTTCTTATTCTTTCCTTACGTTATCTTTGATCCATATCATATATATCACCATCTACCTATCTTTTCCTTGCCTTTTCTCTTCTCCAACATTCAACATAATTAGTCACTCTTTTTACATCAGTTGCATTTTAATTCTCTCCTATCCCATAGTTTCTCTTTCAACTTATATAGCTTATATAACTTATATATATATAGACCATAATCGTGGAAGGCGTCTACTTCGGAGTCATATATCGAGTTTCCTGCATGACAACCCTACGCTGAACGTTAACAGTGTTTACTTATTCGCAGCCAGTAGCTGGAACAATACAGTCGGCCGCGCAGAGCTTACACTGGACTAATTAATGCGCTTTCCCGCTAGTAACTATCATTTAGTAGCTACTCGCGAGCGAGTCTGATTAACTCCACGTAATTACGTGAGGGTCACGGCGTAAGGTGAGCGTCATGATTAGTGTCAGGGGATGAATCGATACTGTCGCAATGCTATTCATTTATTAGTGGTTACGAATTTATTTGATATTAAATGTCCGTTAAAATTTTTGTCAGTCATTGCGGTCATTTTTCTAATAGACCGTGCATCTAAGGTCAAATAGACCATCAAATAAATACCAATAATAATATAACGTTGACTTGAAAACCTTTTGAATTATTTTAAGCCGCGGCAAAATTTCAGTAAAAAATTTGTAATGGTAGAGACAAGAGCACAAGAGGTCACCAACCTGATGTTAAGTGATCACCATCTTCCAGAAGAATCGTGGATGCGTTGCTGATCTTAAAAGAGAGGAATTGAGATTACGAAGGGGAAATCGCACTCGATACTCATAAAAACGCATCAGCAAGCTGTTACTTCATGCCGGTTTTCTGTGAAGCAGTGGTGCCGTCCCAGTTGACCCGGTTCATACATGAGAAAACTATCTACAGCGTGGCTCTACCACTTAAATAGGCAATATAGTTAAACATATTATGAACTATTTGTATTCAAATATAATATAATTCTCTGGTGCAATTTTATTTTGCTACCGTATGCCGCAATACTGAGTATATTCAGAAGAATCTGATAAATAAAAAATATTTTAAATGGCGCCGCACCGCGCTATAAAAGATACCTACCCAATTAGTATTAAAGAAATCAATGTTTAATAAAAATGAATGTTATTACAACATATAGTACAATCATTTTAATTGCATTAAACTATAGTTGCCTTAAAGTATCTTCAGTAAAATGAGTATAAACTACTACACCCATAGGAAATATATTTTTGAGCATAATCGTCCCTTTTTACACGACAATAAAAATAAGCTAGTACGTATACACAACACATTCATTAATCAAAATATGTTAGATATATTCGCATCGCCTAAACATCGCTATATCAAAAGACTTTACGAGGAGCCTGTCTCTTCCTTCCTTTGTCCAAACTCATCCGTTTTGTTTTAACACCCCTTTTAAACTTTCATACACTCATGTGCTTCCTTCGTCCTCTTTAAGCTGTTGCTACACGATCTTATAAAAATATACATATATATATATATATATATATATATATATATATATATATATATATATCAAATTCCAGGGTCAGCTAGTGTATATCATCTCGTAAATTATTAACACATTCTGTGTCCAGTAATTTACGGCCGCCATCATTTTGGCGATCGTCGAGGTACGCCATGTCTTTCAATGGTTGACATCACTTTGGCGTGCCAATATAAAAAGCTGCGCCACTTCCAGTGTCGACTGTTAACTTTTGTGGTAATTTTGCAGACTTTGTGCCATGCAATATGTGTTTCTAGCTTAAATGACGAAACGAGTAGGCCATTCGCCTGAATAGAAGCAATAACCACACATAATCTTAAATTACAAAGCACTGCATAGCACTGGACTGCGTTGCTCACCCCGAGACAAGCTGTTAGGTGTCATAATTACCAGTAATTTCACTGTCTGCAATATCGTTCAAACCGGAACAAAACAAAGCTTACACACTGCTGTTTGACGGCAGAAATAGACAAAGCAGTGGTACCAACACAGACAGCCTCTTGCACCAATCACGAACATCCACCACTATACCAGAAGAATTATGGATGCATTTCCAACTGCAAGAAGACTGGAAAGGGGAGGGGGATTTAGGCCTCCAGACACATGTCACGGTGAGAACTTACCATACGAAACGCAACAGCACCCGGCTACTTTTTCGGTTTTCCGTAAGACAGTGGTGATCATCTGGTCAAGCCAGCTAATTCGTGAGGTCTACAGAAGTTCAACGTGGCTCTACAATTTACAAAAAGTATTTGATTTCTTGATTGACAAGCTCCGTGTCCGAGTGTTAAGACTATTTTTGCAACTATTGAGTGTATATATTTGTTTATTAGTTTGTGGTATATAATTAGGAGAGAGAATGTAACAATATCAATGAAAACTTAACAGTGCTATAAAGTTATTCAAACTATATAGCTCTAAAACAAAATACCATAGTCTTAAGCACAACGTTGTAATTGACGCCTTTTCGAATTGAGAACTGAGAGGTGGCGTCTTTTATAATCATCGAAATAAGATGACAAGAAACGTAACTCAATCAAAAAAATGACCCAACTAAAACTCTGTGCAAAGGGGCGGGGCTATAAAAGTCTGTGCAGCTCGTTCATTTATCAATTCACAAAAATCGATTCATGATATCTAGCTGACACTGAATACGTCTAATTTTTTGCGCGGTAACGCCTTAGCTCGGTCTAGAAATTTAATATTTAGACATTAACTTTTTTGAAATAAAGTTGATTTTAACGTTCATACATTTTTGTTACCTTTGTGTGTAAGTAAGTAGAGTCGTATTTTTGGCAGATTCATATGAGAGTAATCGCTCTAGTTATCTTATTTTGATGATTATAATGTAAGAGAAACTCAAATATTTATTGTTAATGAACGGCCAGTGTACATAGACCCTAACAACGTCTCTGCTTGATATATTTATGATTAAGCCGTGCGTCCAAAGCGCGACATTGTCTTTGCGAGGGCCCTCTGTGGCGCCCCATCCGTCTTCCTTTCACGCTACTACCCCCTTTCTTTGCAGGCACGAGATTTTTTTAATTATGACGTTGAGCCTTTTTGTCTTTAGCAAAACAACGGCCGTGACGGTTTGTGAAGTAATTCACGTCGATAGATGCGAGTTTGATTCTTGGACATTTTACTGTAAAAACTCCATTATATGCAGTTGCCACGGATTTAAAATAGGAGTTCTTATTTCGTCTGTTTACGTTTATTCACGCATAACTCTTTTTTTGTTGTTGTATTCGATAGTGTCTTCAGGATGTTAGACAGGGAGCCGATCGTAAAAACTACAAGACAAATCTTTCTGTAACATGTGCTAAAAACATGTTGTGCCAACCCCACTGCGAGTGGGATAAGGGCAGGTGGAAGAAGAAGAAGAGTTGATACGCTTTACTCCAAAGGTAGTCCCATATAGATTTGGTTAAGATTTGATTAAGGAGTACGAGGGAAAATGGGAAACGCATAGTTTTTTTACCAGTCACACATGGTCCTGACTCCACAGTAAGATACGAGTCTTGTATCGTAGGTATCAGGAACTACAAGAGTCTTTCAGTCTCACAACACCTAGTTATAATAACCTCGTTGGTCAGTTATGTGCAACAATCATCAAGTAACTTTTAAGTATTATAAAACATTTTAAAGCCTGCTACTATTTTATAGTCCTACATACAAATTAATTTGAGATGATAGTGGCTACGGTGTCTCCGTGTCGAGTTCAAACCTGGTCGCGGTAGCCAGACATTGTGCTTGTGGCCCATAACAATGTATCTACCAGACTACTTCACAAAATAATCAAACCAGTAATAAAAATATTTCTTTAAACGCCAAGATAACATAAATATACCGTAGTTTCATTTCTTTCCAACAGACGCATTCGATAAATATTTTCAAAGTGAAGCTAAATGATAAAGGCGTGGGGCGGCGCGCTCACGGAAGTTCTGATTATGTAGAGGAATTAATTTTCAGACGCGACGAAACTGTAGTGTAGTGCAGCTAGTGGTAGGGGGAGGGGGTGGGGGCTAAAAGTGGGGGATGCACGGTGATGAAACAAAACTACCTCGTCAGCCGCACCTGAACAACGCAATAACTGCGCGGCCGTAAATCAGTTTGCTTGAGACGAAGTTTGGCATGAAGATTTTAATATTATATATTTTTTGCATTATTATAAATCTTATTATATCTTATATTGGCTTTGGTTGCAATTTGAAAACGATGTGTCGTAGCGTTCGATTTCGGACTAAATCCGTCTAATAAGTTATATGGGTAAATAAAAAAAAATATACTGTCGATTTGAGAACCTCCTCCTTTTTTTGAAGTCGTTTATAAAAATTATCAAGTAATATTGCTTATCATTCTCATTTTTGGATTAGCCCCTCACACCTCTTCACGTCTTCCAAGAGAAATCTTTAAATTGAAGAATGATAATGAGGATGACATAATTCTTGGTGGTAGAATACGGTAAGATACGAATAGAATATGATTTGAACGGATTGATTTACTAAACTTATACTGACTACAACAAAAGGTCAATATAACTTTCTCGTGTGCTAAATCTACTTTAATATTACATCCCATTATGATTTGGCAAAATAATGGTTGGTTGTAAACATAACAAACTACAAGTTGTCTTGAAAATACCGGTATCTGTATCTGTTTAAAAATATAGAGAATTCACACCATTTATTATAAAAATATGCAAAAATAACTTCTCAAATATTTGAAGCCAATAATCCAGTGGTGTAAGATAAATGTTAAAAAAACGTCAAATGATCATAACGTCATGTTAACATGAGGGGTGCGCGCACTCCTTGCCTTTGTGCATACCTCTCAACATTCTATTAATACGAAAACAATTCGTCCCTTGCCGATTACGCATAATGTACTGCAGGACATGTCTAAGTTTATAATAATACTCTTTTTTTTTTGGAGAAAGTCGGTGTATTTTTAATAAAATTAGAAAATGAAGAAACAGTACCTGTGTATATTAAGGCGTTAGTATTACGTGTCGAAATGTTAGTGACGTGTAATAATTATTGATAATACTAATAATAATAATAAGTTTTATTTATTGCAGAAAAATGCTGGTTAAATATTTACTTTAGGAACAAAAGTGAGTCACTCCACTCGCCTTAGCATCATCGATTAGCCTATTAAGAAATCAGTTATTTTCAATACAATGATTAAAATATTCAATTTTATATAATTTTAATGATATTAAGATTAACCAAAGTGTTGGTTGAAAGTAATCTAACAGTGGCTAAACTTTAACAACGCCTCTACATTTCGCACGAAGAAATACAACAATACCGAAAATCGGGCGTATTTTTTAAAAGTTATAAACCGCGTTGGCTGGCAGTGTACGCTAAACGATCCCCAAAGACTATGCATATGCGAACCAACTGCAATCAACGATTGCTCCTATTGTGGCGCAGATTAAAATTTTAGGGTTCAGCCGCTAATGTGATTGCACTCTTTCTCGCTACTCGAAAACATAACCCGTGGAACCGTTATTCATATAATCGTATCGGTGGAGTGTTTTTAATCACATTCGACATTTTATTATGTTGCCACATTGATTTTTGTAAGAGAGATTGTTCAGATTAACTCAACGTTTCCCTTTGTGTGTAAATGTGAAGGATTGTGATCATGTAGAACACTGATCGGGGCGCCTTACTTGAGTATGCGGTTAGATAAACTCTAATCTTAAGTTACTTTGGGGGTGTGGGCGACTGGAGGGAAGTAGTTTCAAGAAAATAGATTGTACTTTTTTTGTATTTTTTTTTATGTTCTAGATACGGCGCGATATTTTGCTTTGTATAAAGTATAAGTACATCGATTTCACCGCCAACAGTGACCAATTTTGTTGTAAATAAAGAATATTCGCTAGAGTTTAGCTTCAATATGGTCCCGAAGTAAGAATTGATATCGGAGTACGGAGTAAAAAATCCTTAACGGATAACAGCACATTTGTCGCGATTGTGTTTTTGTATTGCAATTTACATACATGCCATAGCTGTTATATCTACCACTAAAAAACTAAAAATAAATAAGTTTAGAAAAACTTTAAACTGACTTAAAAAATAACACTGTCAAATACAATTTCAGTGCACCGGCAAAAAGGCCTCTAGAAATTGTGAAATTTGACTTTTCAGTGTTATGTTTTGAATTGGGTTTTTAAGTGTTGTTATCTTTACTAATAATACAGGAGTACCAAATCAAACATGATCTGTAAAAATACCTTCTTTTTGTTTAATATTTCTTCTACAACGTCATTTCAATGTATATAAAGAGATTTTCATTATGACATTTCAATTAGAATCTCATATTTCCACCTGTCGGAGTGGAAAGCCTGTAGCTATGATTGAATACACAAATTGATTGCAGCAAGCGAGCATTGTTGTGCAAACGTTACGCTGCCGATCCGAGCCACCAAAGTTGATTAAAACCATCGCCCGCCGACTAACAAATGAATCACTCAATTGAACTACTTTCATTTATTTAATTCCAATGTTTATGTCAATTTAAATAATTGATGCTATTTTGAACGTATTTCAATTTCGCAATATTAAAGTGTAAGTATTGTTGTGTTTGGGTTTGAAGGGCATTGAATCCATCGCAGTTACTGGACAATGATAACACTTAATATGTCTCGGAATGATGAGGGCATTGCAGTGGCATGCAGTACTTTATAATTAAAAGGTCTGTGTGGTGTTGTGCTTTTATGGGCGAGTGACCTATGATACATAAGGTGTTTAGTCTCATAATGCCCAGTAATTTCACTGGCTTCAATGTCCTTCAAACCGGAGCACAACAGTGTTTACACACTGTTGCTTGGTGGCAGAAATAGACAAAACGGTGGTATTAACCCAGACGACCGGGCCTATCGCATACGATCGATCTACCACCTTGTAAACTGTAAATTGGAACTTACATTGATAAGTATCAATATGAGGCTTTATTTGGTTGATTGATAAGACTAAAATGATAAATATATATAAATGCGAATAGAACATCTCATTTGAAATGAAATCTCTCGGGATTTTCGTTGATTTCCATTCGGTTCTCATTTTAGCTGTGTATTCATTCAATATTTTATATAATGTATTCAATATTCGATATTAATGTATTCAGCGGCGCCGGGCCGCAATTTTCATTTTGTAATTTTTACCGAGTGCGCATTCGGTTCGTCAGCGTATCTCAATATTTTCAATAATATCTTCAAAAAATTTGGTTACAGTTTGGTTTTCGATCGATATTTATAAATGTTGAAGAACAAAATTTTGTTAATAGAAAATGTTTAGAACGCTACAATTAAGATAATGGGTAAAATCTAAATAATGACATGTCGCCGTTGACAAGTTACAGTATAGAAGACAGAAGTTATAGCAAATATAAGGGCAATAAATATCAATAACTTAAAATTATCTAAAAAAAAATGTCCTGACAGCGCATGTATTGGCAACTTTCCCGTACCTGTTGTTTATAGTCAACGAAATAAGATGGCAAGAAACGTAACTCAAGCAAAAAAATGACCCCACCAAAACTCTGTGCAAGGGGACGGGGCTATAAAAGTCTGTGCAGCTCGTTCATTCATCAATTCATAAAAATTGATTAATGATCTCTAGTTGACACTTAATACGTCTAATTTTACGCGGTACAGAACGTCGAATCTTAAAGACATTGAAACCAATAATAATAATACAACCAACAGTCACACACATAGTCCTGACCCCACACTAGGTAAACCTGTGTTGTGGGTATCAGGAACTACGAGGGACTTGCGGTCCCACAACACCCAGACCCGAGATCAATATTTGTGGTTCACACAAACATTTGTCTTGGTGTGGGAATCGAACCCACGGCCTCTCGCTTCGCAGCCGACTACTCGCCCGCTGCGCCACGGAGCTGTCGAGCTGTCTTGATTTAGAAGTTTAATGTTTAGACATTATGTTTTATGAAATAAAGTTTTTTTTATGGCATAATCCGGCAAACGAGCAAGTGGGTCACCTGATGGTAAGTGATCTCCCCCGCCCTACATGGGCGTACATCGCCCACAATACCAAAAGAGTCATGGGTGCGTTGCCGACCCATAATTAAGGAAATGGGAAGGGGAGGGGGGTTTGCGCTTGTTTATTTTGAACATTCATTTTAATTTTTGTTACGTGTATGAGTGTTACGTGTAATTACTTTTCATGTGTAAGTAAGTGGAGCCGTATTTTTGGCAGATTCATATGAGAGTTTTAGTTCTAGTTATCTTATTTCGATGTTTATATTAGTTAAAATTTAACCGTATTGGCCCTTTTTACCCACTTTTTGCACTGATTAGTTAAAACACTGTTTTCGTCTGTTTTAAGCCACTTTATAAATCGCGTTGACAGGGAAAGACAAGAGTGTTTAACTAATCAATGCTTAAGTAACGTTTATAAGTAGGGCCCATTGTGTACATCCGCGGTAGGCTTAGTATCTGCGACGGAAAGGTGAACTCCATAGGGCTTAGCATATGCAACACGAGATTTTGTCGACTTGTTTAGTCGTGAAAAACAGTTTTATCTGGTTATCTTTGTATGCCTATCAAAGCTAACTTGGTTCTATAGAAGCATGTATGGGCCGGCTCGTCCGGGTCATTACCACTGTCTCACAGAAAACCGACGTAAAGTAGCAGCTCGCTGCTGCGTTTCGTACGGTGAGTGAGATATCTGGAGGCCCAAACCCCCTCCCCTTCCCAATTCCTTAATTATCCCTTTCCTTTAAGGTCGGCAACGCACCCATGATTCTTTTGGTATTGTGGGCGTACATGGGCGGTGGAGATCACTTACTATCAGGTGACCCACTTGCTCGTTTGCCGGCCTATGCCGTAAAAAAAAATACTCGACTCGTTATGTCAAAACTCAAAAGTAGAGAAAATAGTACTTTCAACCGCTCTGTGGTATTTTATCTACGACCTACGTGCCCTAACATGACGACGTAATTTTATTGAATGTTCACATTTTGACTCGAGATATTTGTTGTCGATAGTTATCTTTCTCGCGCGCGAGATATGTCGTGTTCCATATGCCAAGCCCCCAGGAATGTCGTTTAAGATGTTTCTTTTAATATGTAAATTTACGCCACTACTTTAGGTGCATAATGTTTTCTTTCATTATTCTTTGATTGTTCGATTATCTTTAACGTACTTAAGCACTTAAGCAATCATATAATTATTTGTATAGTTTCACATAAGCAATAATGTCCATATTGTCCAAAGCCGCGAGTACATGGGAAGTACAGAGATGAGAACCAATAGTCTCACCGAAGAAGATGTTCAAGACCAGGCGAAGTGAAAGCATCTTAATAGGAAAGCGGACCCTAAAAAAAACAGAGATAACTCTACCCAGAAAAAAGGAAAAACCTATTAATGTTTCGAAGGTCAAAGTTGTGATCAAAGTTTGACAAGTTGTGATCAGTCGGCACGCAGATTGTTTGCTCCATATAATTTTATAGAAGCCGCGAGGGTATGGGGTGTGGGGGCGGTAGGAGCCAAATGAAAAGTCCGGTTCGAGCAGAACAGTTAAAATATTATCCCAAACAAATTCGCACAAAAGAAACACATTTACCTAATATATCTCATTCAATCTTGTTTATTAGCCCCTACATTATTACGTAGAATGGGGCTTAACGTAAAATTTTACCTTTTTATCTTTCTGATGGCGTTTGATATTGTTCTGTAAATGCTCTGTTGAATAAAATACTTATGATTTTGACAGTATTCCTCTTAAGTATAATATGTACAGATTTACACGATTATTAAATAATTTATATACTTTCTTTTTTCTGCCTTACGTTCGGTCTGCCTTCTCTTGCCATATATTTGACTGTATAGGTGTTATATGGGGCGACACGCCACGCCGCTCCGTCTGATCTACTACAACTTGCTACGAGAACCAAGTTTCGCTATTGCTAATCAACAGAGTATACCACGTGTCGGTGCGTTTTTTAATTATTTTTTGTATTCGTTTGAGTGACGAAACGAGCACGTCGCTCGCCTGATGGTAAGCGTCACGCCTGCTCATAAATAGAAGCAACACCACACAGAACTATGAATTACAAAGCACTGCATGGCATTGAACAGCGCTCGACCATCGGAGACATAAGATGTTCGGTCTCATAATGCCCAGTAATGTCACTGGCTTCAATGTCTTTCAAACTGGAACACAACAGTGCTTATACACTGCTGTTTGACGACAGCAATAGACAAAACGGTGGTACCAACCCAGACAACTTCTCGCATACGAGAGACCACCTTGTAAAAGGTTGGCTTTGTGCCTAGGATGTTGGTGACCCACTACTACACTACTATAATAAAAATATAAATTCAAATAAAATTAACGACGTTTCTACCCAATAATAATTTTTTCTTTTTACCTGACGTGATTCCAGATTAGGACGGCTTTCTATTTAAACGCTTCCACTTCGCCCATAATCCCCATATTAAACCTCTGCGCTATAAATATTTCATTAATCTTTATCAACACACCGAAACTGATCATAAATTTAGAGTCTAAATTTCTAACTTATCTTGAAATAGTTAGTCTTAGAATAGACAGCCTCCGTGGCGCAGTGGGCGAGTAGCTGGTATCGAACCGTGAGGCCGTGGGTTCAATTCCCGCACGTAGATAAATGTTTGTCTGATCCACAAATATTTCTTTCGGGTCTGGGTGTTATGGAACCGCAAGGCCCTCATAGTTGCTGATACCCACGATACAGGTTAACCTAGTGTGGGGTCAGGACTATGTGTGTGAATGTTGGGTGTATTTATTATTTATTACTATGTTTTTTTGTGGTATATTTGATATTTGTGCAAAAATTTGGTACTTACATACGCAATTTTGATATACTAGGTTATAATACCATACTCTCCGATAGTGTCATACTGGTAGAGCTAGCTTTAGCACGAACTGGGTCCAGACTCTTCATAGTACCATCCATGATACACTATATGGATCAATCTAAAATTATCTCTAGTACAGACTCTACCGAGCTACCAATCTGAAATGCGCTTTATCTCTGGTTTCTAATTATTCGTTTAATACATAAGAGGTAACAGGATACAATTTTATAAACAACGTGTCTCATATAAATTTTCGTTAGCTTAAAATCTTCAAATAAAACGCACTCCCGTCTGTAATTCCCGAAGGGTAGGCAGAGGTGTAACCAATACAACCACATTTCGCTGAGCGTATCTCCGTCCCATGATGTGATAAGGGGCGAGCCTATCGCCATATCGGCCACATTGCCAGACTCCGGGCTAATACTGAGCATTTTGTGATAGAAGAACCCAATATCACTTTTACCCGACCGGGGGATCGAACCCGAGACCTCAGCGTCAGCCTCAGTCGTACCGCGTACGCATTACAACTCCGCCAGTCACAAAGAAATATTTCACTTATCACGTTGTATAATACCTTTCGAGCATATAAAATTTGACTCTAAAATCAAAATTGTCCAACAAGATAGTTCCCCTCATCCATGCATTTATTCTGCAGTGACACCGTTAATTAGTGAGGTGCGTATCGCAGCCTCGGAGAAGTAATCAGTCTTGCACCTGCTTCTACAAAGATCAAGAACGTTTGGAACAGTCAGTGCTTTTTCTAGGTTTCATAGCATCATTAATCTAGTGGCCTGTGGTACGGTATTAAGATTGAGAACCTTGAGGTCCTTGGTTTAATTCCCAAGTCAGGCAATATGTGTTAGAGGTTTCGCTTCGAAATAAGTTGTATTTCGCCACCAAAGCAAGCACAAATATCAATAATATTAATTTATTATAAACTAATATTATAAAGAGGAAAGATTTGTATTTTTGTATGTAACGAATAAATTAAAAAAGAATGGGCCGATTTCAAAAATTCTTTTGCCGTTACAAAGCCACATTATCACTGCGTAACATAAGTTATATTTGAGACGGTTATAGACTACTTTTATCCCGGAATGGGCTGTTCACGCGGGCGGAGCCGCGAGCAAAAGCTAGTTACAAATAAAGTTATGTTGAACATAATGATTAGGTTACACAGTGCGAGCCGGCACGCGAGAATCCCCTTCCCCTTCCCAATCCCTTGAATATCCCATTCCTTTAAGGTCGGCAATGCACCCATGATTCCTCACGAGGTGATGAACGCACTGGACTGCGCTCATCACCCTGAGACATAAGTTGTTAAGTCTCATAATGTTCAGTAATGTCACTGGCTTCAATGTTCAAACCGAAACACAGTGCTTTCACACTGCTAATTGGCAGAAAAAAGACATAGCGGAGGTACCAACCCAGACGGTCTCTCGCATAAAGGTACCTACTACATTGAAAAAGTCTACTAGTAAATTCAAAGCCAGTTCTAGTACAAGGATATCGTTGAGTATCTTCGGCATAAGCCTTACCTGTAACAATCACCTAGGTGTAGGCATTAGTTGATGACGTCACGCGTTGCCGCGTCTCGTCGCGTCGTATTGACGCACCACAACACGCTACATTGTTGCCGCCTGCCGGTGACACCTAATTCCTCTAAAAGATTGAAGTTGCCATTTTACGGTGGTAACGTGAATAAGCGAAAAATGCGTGCATTGTTTTATCTCTTAGATATTGTTTAATATGTAAAAAGGGTGTTCGCTTGTCATTTCAACTTTATTTCTAGTATTTCTTTCCTAAGATCGGCAACCCCTACTCTCTCCTGGTATTGTGGGCACTCATTGCCGGTGGAGATTATTTACCGTTTATCAAGTGACCCACTTGCAACGAAATGTATAACTACGCATAGCTTTTCACTTTCTGTGTCGGACTATCACAATTTTTGTTTAAATATTCGATTCCAAAAATCAAAAATTTCAATCAGGACAAACTCATATGTGATTTTTGACATAGAAAGCTCAAACACAATTTATTTATTTATATGTAAATATATAGTTTTATGTTCCTTATTTTTTACTATTTTTTTCTCGCGGGTCCGCCCGCGTTATCTTGGTTTTTCTGGGATAAAAAGTACCTTATGTCCTAGTCTAGGTCATATTCTACCTGTGTCAAAAATTTCAGCCAAAATGGATTGATTAACAAACATCCAAAATTTCACATTTATAAATAGTAGGATAGGACAGTAGACAGATAGTAACAGCAAGCTTTCGACTGACTCAGGAACTCTACCATTTATATTTAGGGCAATGTAAGTTTTTAGGTAAAAGTGTTGATTAGTTGTTAAGAAACAGTTATAATTTGATGATACAAATTCACTATATACACATACATTTATAACTAACTAGCTGTCCCGCGCGGTTTCACGCGCAACTACAGCAGCGCCACCTACCGGGTCTAATTGTGAATCTAAACCATCCAAGGCCCTACTCAAACACACACAAAAAATGTCATCAAAGTCCGTCGAACCGTTTAGAAGTTGTAGCGAGACTAACGAACAGCAATTGATTTTTATATATAAAGATTAAATTTTAATCACAAGCCGACGTCAAAGTTCAAACAAGATAGTGTTGTTTGTGACACATGTTTATGACCGAAGATAGACGCATGGAGTAATAAAATGAACAAAACAATCGTAATATCAACATAAAACGAATGAATGTGCAGCTCCATTGTTGTTCCTACAAAATATCCCAATTATGTTGCGGTGGAAGAGAGAATATAATCAAAGTGATCCCATTCCTGCAAGGAGGAGGACTCTCGAGGGCGCGGAATGAAAAATTTTAATTTCGAATGCAGTTTGTTAAAGAGCGCACAATAATGGAGAATATTCGCTGGGAAACGGATAATACACAAAAGGGTTCTTTTTTTGTTTATGTTCATTAATTACTTGTTTCAACGGATTTGGTGTTCGCTGAAATAATACTAGGTTGGGTAGTGGCTCTGGGGTTTTCGCCGGAAAATATAAATGAGGTTTTTAGCATGTGTGACACTTGCGGTTTTGGTAATTGAAAATTTCTATAATTATCGCAAGCATCTACATAGTCTTTATTGTCCATACTCTTTGAACATTTTGTTTGATTAATAACAGAGGGGCTAGCACGGAAAACTATCGAAATCGTAATTTAAAGGTATCGAGGGCTCGATAGATAATTCCATATATTATATCATTCGTATATATTCCATATATATTAGTTTATTTTACGTACGATAGAGGCGCTGTACCAAAATCTCATAGAAATCGTTGTCGATGACAGCTCGAATAACTTTTCACAAGTTTTCCGTGCTAGCCCCTCAGATTAAGGTAAGGTAACGTAAATGAGTCTGCCACTTTTGAATGTTGGATAATAGAGTCAATATACCTAATATTCTACCTTAGACGAGAATACAAATGAAAGCACATTTTTTACAAATGAAAATGAATTTTTATTATATTAAAAAAATATTTAAAGCACTCGTGATAATACTCCTAATTGGTGTAAAAAGCTATTTATTAAAGCTATAGGTTGAAAGAATTCTCAGAATCGGTTCAGTAGTTTCAGAGATTAGGTACTTGCTACAAACACATTCACAAATTCAAAACAAAATGTAGTTAAAAAACCATATGGTGTAAGTTGTCACTCTTAGATCTGAAGTCCATACCAGCTGTTTTATCAATTCATTTTTCTGTTTTTTTTAGATATGAGAAGGTATTGTATCATTTATACCTACCTACTCTACCAATCTCACATTAAGACAATTAACAGCGTTTTAAGAGATTTTATAGCATAGGCCGGAAAACAAGCCAATGGATCACTTATTGGTAAGTGATCTCCACCGCCCATGAACACTCACGATACCAGAAGAATCGTGGACGCGTTGTCCTCTTAAAGAAAAGAGATAATGTGGGATTTGGAAAGGAGAGGGGGATTGGAGCCTCGCAGATATCTCACTCGCCATACGAAACCCAACAGCATGCTATTTCAGTTTTGTTTTGAGACAGTGGTACCAACTCAATTGAGCTGAATGTCCATTCAGGCTTAAAAACAACTTAACTGTTTACAAATAAATAAATATAATGTTTTAAAACGTACATAAGGATAAAATAAATTCAATTTTAAATCGTGCAAAGAAAAACAAGCATCCAATTATACATTTTCTCCAAACTTCTAGTCGAATACGAACTCCCGTTGAAACTAGTTAGAATTTTAAAATAAATCAGCGTAAAAGTACGGAACGAAAAACGTATAAAAAACATCAGTTTCTGACGCACACCTCAGTCTAACCGTATACTGGCTGGTGCACGTTTTATCCGGCTAATTACGTATACGCAAAATAGAGTAACCGCCGCAACCGGTGGCTTGGACGGCCAGTCCGCCGGCATGGCACCCAGTGCGCTGCGAACGCGCGGAAAAACGGCCAATCCTTTAATTAAAGCTGGACGTAGCGGTCACAGTCAAAGATACGTTTAGAATAGGGTGACATACTCCACCGGACTGGGAAGAGAATTTTCAGTGAATATTTTGTTTTTTTTCTTTCTGATTTAGATTTAGTTTTGAAGTTTTCTCAAAGACTTGTCCGTGTCTGACCGGCCTCAGTAGCATGCTGATTTTTTTAAGGCAGAAGATCAATTTTCCAAATTTATTTAAATTCATGATTTTGATTATAATAAAATATAGAGCCACACACACACACCGTTACGGGGAATCCGTGAGTTTTGCGTTTATGAAATATTACAGGAACACTTTTCTCACGCATACACGCAACACCACTGTTAATTCATCAATTTATAGTCACGAAAGTTTAATAAACTAGATTTAGTTGACTTAATAGTTTACAAGCATTCTCTCATTATAATAGTAGAGCAGGTTCGTGCCACTACGGCAGTATACACAAGGCTAAAAAATATTTTACAGGTGTAGTTTATAAGTAGTTTCACCATTACAACAGGACTTTATTGGAAGAGTATAAACCGCCGTCAGTGCACAATGCACATTGATTTTATCACATTTTAAAGTCCAGATACAACTTTTAAATAAAAATTAGCATCAAACACTGTCATATATGCAAATGTAATAATAATAAATAATAATAATACACCCAACAGTCACACACATAGTCCTGACCCCACACTAGGTAAACCTGTGTCGTGGGTATCAGGAACTACGAGGGACTTGCGGTCCCACAACACCCAGACCCGAGACCAATATTTGTGGTTCACACAAACATTTGTCTCGGTGTGGGAATCGAACCCACGGCCTCTCGCTTCGCAGCCGACTACTCGCCCGCTGCGCCACGGAGCTGTAATATACTCTTTATATTAAAATACTCGCTTTTGCTCGCGGCTCCGCCCGCGTGAACACCTTTATCAGGGATAAAAAGTAGCCTATGTCCTAATCCCGGTCAAGTGTGTGCGATAAAACGTCAATTGTGCATTTTTCTATTTTGTACTGTTAATTTATTATTTTCTGTTAGTGTGTGTGGAATAAAGTGTTTTGTATTGTATTATATATATACTTGCCAACAAAGCAAGCATGCTTTATTTGATGTACAATAAATAAAATGGTATAAATAAATATCCTGATTCTAGTCCAAAACAGCGTGGTAACCGTGTTTAAACTAATTTCTATCAGGCCGCTTCATCTGGAGTAATTACTTTTAGTCTTCGCTCTTTGCCAATTTACAGATGTTTTGGTAAACGTCCGCTCAAAGCTATCTCTCGTTTCCATTTAATTTAACACTTGCATAAATTATCACTCTTACGTTTTATTTGGGCGACTGAACAAATTAAAATGTGAACGGATTTTAAATGGTGTAAATTTTTTTTCATGTTGTCCTCTTCACTTTGTTGAACTTATTTTGTAAAAAGGATCTTTTAAAGTTATGAATTCTAAACTTATGTATTTTTAGGTAGTAGGAGTATAATTACGAATAACAAAATGTATTGGGTTTTCTAATTAAGTATTCTAAACGTAACTTTTTTATAGCTTTATATATTCTGATAAGTACCCGTTGGTATTGAATAAAATTACGATTATATATGAAACACTTATTCCCTACTAGATCTAAGTACAATAAAAATGTTTTGGGGAAATGTTCTCTAATCATTGTGTAAAAGTGTAGCCTGTACTTTTGACAAACGATCATTACTTTGAAGCAACGATCAAGTGTAATTTTCTTTTCAGCTAATTATTGCGAAACTGTTAACCGATCCTCATAAACAAAATCATCCGGAGGTTGAATAGAATCCTGTAAACGGAACTCTTAATGAATTGTGGCCGACTGTAGAGCGGCGACCACCGCAAATCTACTGAACCTGTGTCACAGAGTCGGCCAGTACCTAATCTTTTATTGTAACCACATATACTCGTTCCAGGAACTAATTGAAATATAACATTATTTACCTATATTTACAATGAGGTCTTAATGCGATCACGAATTTAGGTATTATGAAAATGAAATACCTTATGTTTCGAAAGGGAGGTACTGAAGACGAATTAAGTAGGTGCCTATCTTGCTTTTTAAAGATGTTGTTGAATATTAGTGGAAAAAAATATAATTATTTCCAAATCCTCCCTATTTTTCTATTTGATTAATTTCGTTGCGGAAAGACAGCTTCGCAATTCCAGACTCGCCGAGACTCGCCGAGCTCAATGCTCGGTGTCAATATCCGGGCCGGTATAAATCCTGGCTTACAGGAGTTACAATGTATTTAGGCGGGATAATCTTTTATTTTTTATTTGCATGAATGGCGAAACAAGCAAGTCGCTCGCTAGATGGTAACCTGCTCGCCTGCCCATAAATAGAAACAACACCACACAGAAATTTTAATTACAGAGCTATGGATGGCCAATAGTTCGTCACCCAAAGATAAGTTGCTGAGTCTCATAATGCCCAATAATTTCACTGGCTTCAATGTCCTTTAAACCAAAACACAACAATGCTTACACACTCTCTTATACAAAGGACCTGCCCTCTAGCCAAATTTTCGGCCTGTACAAAATATACCTAGTAAACTTACACACTTCCCAACTATATTTTTGAATGTCAAGCCGGGACCACAGACTTACTGGCGGGAACACAACGCTGCAAACGTATACTGGCATGTATGGCAGCCCTATATTAAAGTCATTATAATTATTACGATTGATGATTTATCGGTTCTCTATACCCTAGACTTTTAGCCTCCGCTTGCTTGTTAATAATTCCTAAACTATCTATATGAATAGTAGGTATTAATAATTAAAAGGTTATGGGCCTGTTTCACAATATTGAAGTAAGATATAACCACCAATTAGACAGCTACTTTTGAAATAAACTAGCTAGGATGGATTGGTTTTCCGGCCTACGCTATAAAAAAAAGGATACATCTTTCCGCCGTATATATATGTCAAAGTGTTACTTTTGTATTTTAACGCGTCATATTTTATTATACGACTTCAAAAAAGGAGGAGGTTCTCAATTCGACGCGTTATTTCTTTTTTTTTATAAGTAATAGATATTTATTCATAGAATAAAACAGCTAAAGTATCAAGATAATCATTGATATCGAATAGCAAGCACTAATATTATCATAGAATAAACATTATGACGCTTTCAGAGCGTATCAGATGATGCAAAGGTGAGAACATCTGTATATCAGGGTGGATGGGGGTGCAGGTGGCGGTGCGGGGGCGGCAATTATTGGGCAAATGTAATAGCGGCATTGTGATAGAGGGCGGCTGGGCTCAGTCGTCGAGCGGCGTTGATTAGTGCACAGTGGTGGAACAGAGTAGACACTGTTCTATATAATTTTCAAAAGTTGATAATAATAATAAATACACCCAACAGTCACACGCATAGTCCTGACTCCACACTAGGTTAACCTGTATCGTAGGTATCAGGAATTACGACGGACTTGCGGTCCCATAACACCCAGACCCGAAACAAATATTTGTGGATCACACAAATATTTTTCTCGATGCGGGAATCGAACCCACGGCCTCTCGCTTTGCAGCCAAAGATGATGGCAACAATCAATGATTAATAATAAAGTTGATGGTGTTAGTTTCTATTTTCAAATTAACATTATAGTCTCTTTACAGATACTGGCGATGAGATTATTTTTTTAATGAACAATGATGAATTAGGACTGATGCCAGCAACTGTAGGGGAATCTATGGCCAGCTCTAGAATTTTATGCAACTGAGTCGCGTCGACAAGCAGGTCATAAACACAAGTACCTGGTGGCTCCTTGTTTAAATTGCCTTACTGCTAATTACGCATCATACGCTGTACGCTTGAATAGAGTAGGAACCAGATCTGTTGACTTCCCGAATATCATCAATATTTTCCTATGGGCTATACGGTTAAGATGGTTTTTTTTAGGAAAATTATATATGATACAGCCTCCCCCCTATTCAATGCAGGATGGTTAAGTTGGACTCATCAATTTTACGACTCATCACTAAGCAGGTTTTAAAATATTCGGACGACCGTTAGGCCGAGTACCAACCAAATACCTACACCAGCAGTACCAACCAAAACCCTAGGTGGCCCTCTTTGGCATAATAGCGATGGCTCTAGGTTCTCGGGACCAGAAACACTCCAGCTCCGCTGGAACCGCCTCTACATACATTCTGATTCCATATATACATGTATACCAAGTGTGGCCTTGTAGAGTACCATATCTCAGTTTACAATCATTATTTTTATTTAATTTCATTAGAATTTATGACAACTCTTCATCATTTTCAGTTCTTGATTATATTTGCGACGAGCCACGGACACGCCCCTTCCATCCCCTATTATATTCGTATCCAATGTCCAAAGGATATATCCGACCTTATAATTCAAAATAATTTCATCCTTAAACTGTTCCAATAGGTATCATACTCACAACAAATATTTTATTATGTAAGTACATAATTCTGTTCTGTTTCGATCTGTCTATAAAATAATACACTTTGCGCTTTGTCTGGGAATCGTTGAAAAGCAAGTGATGTTTAGCATTCAACGAATTTAATTAATTAAAATCTGCTTTTTTGTTGATTGATATGATTATTTTGTTGAAGTTTATTCTACCGATTTAATGCTTGGGGACTGTGTGTCATGATCAATTGAGAAGCTTAATAAAGTGACTAAAACTCATTGAGTTTTGGTTGACCATTGGGTCATTAGATAAACAAACATATTATATAAAATAATTATCATCATTTTGTAACTGAAAGACACGACTAATATAAGCAGGACACAACAACATAGGACAGTATTAAATCCTATTGTATTAACAATGAGATAAGTATATTGATTGCATTGAGTGGTAGAGTCACGCTGTAGACACTTTTGTCTACATCATGTATGGGCCGGTTCGTCCGGGTCATTACCACTGTCTCACAAAAAACCGGCGTAAAGTAGCAGCTTGCTGCTGCGTTTCGTACGGTGAGTGAGATATCCGGAGGCCCAAACCCCCCCCCCCCCTTCCCAATTCCTTAATTATACCTTTCCTTTAAAGTCGGCAACGCACCCATGATTCTTTTGATATTGTAGGCGTACATGGGCGGTGGAGATCACTTACCATCAGGTGACCCACTTGCTCGTTTGCCGGCCTGTGCCGTAGGTACATCAAAAAAAAAAAAAAATATAAATAAAATAAGAACCTACAAATATTTAATTAGAATTATGTAATACTACTTTATCACATGTAATATGTAGAAAGGTAGAAAGAAGTCTGAGTTAAACTTTATTTTTTATTGTGTGTGCAAGCACGCACCAACAACAGTATTCTGCAAAGTTTTGATTGTGAACAATGGTGATGCGCGTTACTCGTACAGTCGTGCTGCAAAGAGGTTCTATTGTTTAATGCAACAATTAGCCGTGAATTCTGGCCGGATGAAAGAAGCTGACCAAGTCCACGGCACCGCATTATACAGCGATTGCCATTGTTTGATACTGGCGGACTAATAAACAGAGACGCAAAAAAAATTACTCTACATTGTTTTGTTATTAAGCTTAGATAAGGTGATGATGCAATAGCCATGAAAAAATAAAAAAAGTAAAATCAGCTTTCATAACTTGACTTTCAATATTATGAAACGTTGGATAAACCATTGTTATATTTTACTTCTAACACAGATAAGGTGTACAGTCACTATGTGTTATTAAAGTATACTTAAAAACCACATACTGAACTAAATGAATAACAATCACAGTTTGATTTATAATATTGATACCGATGAATGATACATATACTCGTTTAAGATTTTTCTGAAACATTAATATATAGAACATGCAAATCCACCTGTGATTTCATTTTAGTACATTATATTCTCCCATAGATTTTTTATAGCATAGGCCGGAAAACGAGCACGTGGTTCATCTGATGGTAAGTGATCTCCACCGCCCATGTACGCCCATAATACCAAAAGAATTATGGGTCGTTGCCGACCTTAAAGGAAAGGTATAATTAAGGGATTGGGAAGGGGAGGGGTTTGGGCCTCCGGATCTCTCACTCACCGTACGAAACGCAGCAGCAAGCTCCTACTTTACGCCGGTTTTCTGAGAGGCAGTGGTAACGACCCGGACGAGCCGGCCCATACATGCTGTAGACAAAAGTGGCTCCCCCACTCAAAAAGGTTGGTAACTTTTCCTCTATTATTATTAGAGAGACAGCAACAGCAGTCGAGTTAATGTATGGCCATAACATAAAAAAAAAGTTATTCACACTTCGTATCTTTTCCTTCTTCCTTCCATCTGCCCATCTCTTCTTCTTCTTTTTCTTCTTTCCCTACTCGCGGTGAGGTCAGTGCAACATTCTTTTAACATAATATGTTGTAGATAGATTTAGCTTGTAGTTTTTACGACCAGCGACCGACCTGACGTCAACCGTTCTGGGAAGAAAACACCCAGACCCGGAACAAATAATTGTGGATCACACAAACATTTTATCTCGGTACGGGAATTGAATCCGCGGCCTCTCGCTTCACAGCCGGCTACTAGCCCACTGCGTCAAGAGCTTATCTCGAAAAAAGCTATTCACGCTCAAGTATCAATATTATCAGGACACAGTACACATATTTCGGGTACGCGGGCAACGCGGTACGTTAGACCACTGGACGGAGTACAATCTAGGTATGCTAAACCTAAACTACGGAGTGATGCCTTTCTGCTATAAAAATACATTCATAATTTTGGTGAAGCTTTCATTTCTTTAAAAAATTATCTGTAGATCATTGTGTATCATTTACATTAAAGAATACAACGATATTACCGTCTATAATAGAAAAGTATTATTTTTGTTATATAATTTTTATTATTGTTATTAACCACTGTTTAGTAATTGTATTCACAATTTAATAATGCATGCTTGTTTTGAGTGCTGTACACACATGTAGTAATTTAGCACTTTGTCTGGTCCCTTTGTACTTCCTTATTATGAATGTCTAATGTTAAGTTGATGGTGTATCTTTTAGCAATAAATAAATAAAATCCTATAATGAAATAACAAGAAAAAGAAAGCATAGGTTGATCTCTGTTATTTTCCATGAGACCAAAATAAAAATCATGTAGTGTCAACTCCCGTTGGGGTCGAAAGGTACTAGAGTGGAGACCACGTTTATCCAAGCGTGTGCCGACCTCGAGCCCGCTGGGACGACGACCTAAGTAATAGACGTAGCAGGAAGCGGCTGGATGAGGAAGGCGGGGGCACTTGGAAAGGCCTATGTCCAGCAGTGGACGAATTCAGGCTGATGATGATGATTATGTTTCAACTCTTAGTTTTCAGTTGAAGATTGTTTAATTTTTATGCCTACAATTATAGTCACAACTAAAAAAATGCATGCAATGCGTGCAAAAAATCCCCGTTCTCTCCCCACCCAAATCTTCAGGGTATCCCACTCGCAATGCGGAATAGCCTAAGTATCCTAGGCATGGATATTTGCTGCGATCTGAATCTAAGGAACCACATCGAGGGCGTAATATCCGCCAAATCACGCAGGGTCGGAATCCTGAACAAGGTGTGTAGGTTTTTTTACTCCCGGTCAGCTTTACCGCTTATACAAAGCGCAGGCACGGCCGGGTGTGGAATACTGTTCGCACCTTTGGGACGGTTCCGCCAAGTAGGTACTTACTCGATGCCTTGGACGGATTGCAGCGACGGGCTGTTCGCATTGTGAATGATGCAGACGTTACTAAGAACTTAGAGCCGCTGCAATTGCGTAGGGACATTGCCTCATTTAGTATTTTTTATCGTCTGTATCACGGTGAATGCTCTGAAGAGTTGTTTGACCTTATCCCATCCTCACCTTTCCTTAACAGAACCACACGTGCTGGCTTACGGAACCACAGCTTCGTGGTCTCTTCCATCTCAGCTAGAACTAAAAAGTTCGCAAATTCTTACTTCTGCCGGACCATCAAGCTGTGGAATAGTTTGCCGGCACACGTGTTCCCTCCTTCCTATAATATGAGGTCCTTTAAACGGAGTGTGAAGAAGCAATTAGGCTGGCCGGCATAATTTTGCTGACCTACGATAGACACATCGTCTGTCGTTGGTCGACAGTATTCTTGGATTGCGCTGCACTTAACATCAGGTGCAGCGTAGTCACTTTGCCGAGCCAGTATAAAAAAAAACTGCTGGGAACTAATATTACTTCCTACTCGTACTTATAAACGGGAAAGTTTGTTAGACAATCAAGTCTTGACGGCCGAGCAGTATAGTATACACTAGTTTATTACACACTAGCTTTTACCTTTAATTCCGCCCGCGTGAACGGCCTTTACCGGGATAAAAAGTAGCCTACGTCCTAATCCAGGTCATATGCCAAACTTCATCCAAATCCGTTCAGCCATTAAAGACATTGACTAACAAACATCCAAATTCAGTAACTATACGAAATTTCTCACTTTAATAGGATTTTGATTCTCTTATGCGGTATAATTTGTATATCTGAAGGTATGTGTTATATATCACCCTGTAACCAGTCAGAGGCAGTCCAGCGGGCTATTGCTCGGTGTTTTCATATTTTAAATAAAGCAACTGCCGAAACAATGATCAATTTAGCAATCACAGCGCTGCGGTTGTGTTCCTTATGAGCATACACGTAAAACAGGTTGCTTAGGGTTGACTGCCGACTTACGGACTATAATTACTTAATGCTTATGTTTCAGAAAACGAAGTAGCTATAGGTCAGCGGGGTACGGACTGTCGAGACAAAAGTCACAGGTTCGTACCAGCCCCAAGAGCGTTCCTACACTTCTGACTTTTCTATTCATTGTATTTGACAGCCTCCGTGGCGCAGTGGCCGAGTAGCCACTACGAGTAGTAAATATTTGTTTCGGGTCTGGGTGTTGTGGAACCGCAAGTCCCTCGTAGTTCCCGATACCCACGATACAGGTTAACCTAGTGTGGGGTCGGGACTATGTGTGTGACTGATGGGTGTTTTATTTATTTATTCATTGTGAATCATCGCTTGCTTTAACGGTGAAGAAAACATCGTGAGTATACCAGCATACCTGATAAGTGTTCATAAGAATTTCGAAGGTATGTGAAGTCTGCCAAGCCCCATTAGGTCAGCGTGGTTGCGTTTACCATCAGGCAAGCGACCTGCTCGTCTCGTCATTCAAA
Organism: Mimas tiliae; assembly: GCA_905332985.1. Classification (NCBI taxonomy): domain Eukaryota; kingdom Metazoa; phylum Arthropoda; class Insecta; order Lepidoptera; family Sphingidae; genus Mimas; species Mimas tiliae. Next base: position 5,975,005 of record HG995249.1, read on the forward strand.
CTAATAAAAAAATGAGATAATAATATTATTTATTTTTGTATTCAGCAGCTTATTTGTATACACGTAATACTTGTTAAGTTTGCTCATAAGCTGTACCATTGTATGTCAAGCTTTATATTTGAACGCCTTTATGCTTCGACACCCCTGAAATCAAAATATATGTCTATTCCACATTTACCTACAGCCGGTGGTTTGCGCCAAAAAAGTTTTCCTTATTTTCCATTGTGATGCTCTTTTGTTTTATGCGATACGAATGCTTAGGATACTCGGTTGCTTTTATAAATTGAAGAAGAGTTTGTATTGTTTGCGAATATACCACGGTTTTAGGGTTTATTTTTTGTTCCATTTGTTTTTAAACTTATGTTCTGTTTAAGTTAGTACTTTATGATAATGCTGTGACCATCGAAATAAGATAACAACAAACGTAACTGAAGCAAAAAAATGACCCCACTAAAACTCTGTGCAAGGGGACGGGGCTATAAAAGTATGTGCAGCTCGTTCATTCATCAATTAATAAAAATTGATTCATGATCTCTAGTGGACACGTAATACGTCAACTTTTTTGCGCGGCGCAGATCGTCGTATCCCGATTTCAAAACTTAATATTTAGACATAAAATTTTATGAAATTAAGTTGATTTTGAACGTTCATTAATTTTTGTTGCGTGTATGAGTGTTACGTGTGGTTACGTACCTTTGCATGTACGAGTATAAGTAAGTGGAGCCGTATTTTTGGCAGATTCATATGAGAGTTATCGTTCTAGTTATCTTATTTCGATGGCTGTGACACACCGATTACCATAGATACCTACTTCAATTCTACGAATGTTTTTCTGGTAAATATAACATAAAATTAAAATAGAATATCGATTACTAAGTTAATGAATGTAAACTTTAGCATTTCCAAAAGCACTTAAGTATCGATCTTTAAGTTTAATATTAGTGTAGATACATATTGAAAATAAGCTCTTATTAATAAGGACGAATCGTTATTATTGTTTATGATTAGTATATAACATATTATACATTGAAGTTTACTAAAACTACAGTTTAATATGTAGGGGTAGTTAGTAGGCAGAAGAAATGTATACAAACCTCGATCAATGGCATGATATGGAGAGCCTCTTACTGTTACATAAAAAAATGTTTTCATGTATCTCATACTACACTGCAGCCCTGGTGTCTTCGGCGAGGCGTGACGTCATCAACTAATGCACTACCACCGACCTCATCAAGCCGCGCAGGTGTTGCCACGTACGTTGAGAAATAATTACCGGCTGGAAAAGATGGGATGCGCCTCCTCATTATTTAAGGTCGTACACAATGTGCGGTTGTAAACACACGTGTATTGTCTACTGAATAAACTGTAGCCTCTATTTTTCATATACGATACGCTGTAGGTGGCAGATTTGAGGCGAGAATGTTGTCTTTCAGAAGTGTAATTTGCAGGAAAATTTGCCTTATTATTTTCTGCTTTTAGTTTGTTCAATAAAGAACTATGTCTTTTGTAGATGCATAGTAACTGACGTAATAGTTAATACTGTACATATTATGACAGTTCAGTGAATATGTAGGTAATTTGGCTTAATGAAATATAAATTCCAATGGCAATTTGCAGTCCCTGAAACTGTTATTACTAGGTACAAAGAAAGTTGGACCTGTATCGTAAAGATTATTAAATCTACATTTTGAGTAGTAATAGCGATTAATACAATAATAATATCAGCCCTGTACAGTATTGATATGTTCTACTGCTGGCCACGGACCTATTCTACGAATGAAAGGGTTTAGGCCTTAGACTATCACGCTGGCCTAATGCGAGTTCGCAGACTTCGAACTTCTTATGGAGAATTCTTAGGTTGCAGGATTCGTTAACCTTTAAAAAAGAATACACACGTAACTTAGAAATGTCAGACGTACATGCTTTTGGGGCTGATTTCGTACCTGTCCTTACCACTTCTCCGCTGAGTTATCACTGTGTAGTTTATAATGTATTTACACTACATTTTGTATTGAAATAAAACTACTTTATATGGATTTTATCGCGGTTTCATTTTTATTTTAGTTACGAGGTTTCGAAAGATTTTCAACCTTCGTGGTCACGGGAGCGACTATAAACTAGTTTTATCTCAATGATGTAATATTCAAAACAAATGAAGCGTAAACAAATGAAATCACTACATTTTGTGTTAGAATGAATAAATCAGAAAATAATAAGGTGAAATAAAACAATAAAATCTAATTTATTTACAACAAAACGACTCTCCTAGCATTAGTAGAATTTAAATGCGTGACATGAATTTCAACCAGCTGCCGCACCAAGTTCGTAGTATCCACATTCGTATGGACTATGAGCTCAAAAATCTTCAACTGTTCCAGAGCCTTCCATTCGTCCCTGTGTTTAACAGCCACGTTGAACAACTCGTTCAATACGTCCCTGGTTTTTTTCACCATGCTCAGTATGAAGCCCGCTCTGTAAGGTTCTTGCTCTCTATTTTTTTCTTTCAAATGCTGAACGGATTTAATTTTCCTCTCAGTGTCGTGCAGAGTTTGTTGTACGAGTGTTGAAATTTTATTTTTTAAATTGGTATCTTTATCCTCCTCGGCTAAACCAGTTCTGAGAATGTAGGCTTTAGGATATTTTTCTTTCATAAGTCCGCGCCTTTGTATATCGTTTGCGGTTGATCTCATTATTAAGCCTCTCGTGTATGAATGTATTTTATGTTTCCGCGTGTTTTTACGTGGTGGTAAATCTATTAAATTTATTCCGAAGCATTCTGTTAGTATGAAGACTATACCTAGAAACATTACCTATATTTTAGATCGCATATCTAAGTAACCTAAAAATACAGGTAGTGTTGCGACCATATCGATAATAGGTAGTTGATTAGATTTTTGATTAGATATCCCTACTACGCACCCACTTTTCCTCATACCAACATTTAAAGTCATAACTGCGGGTACATTTCAAAACCAATTTTGATTGTGTTTTAATAAAAGGGGTTTCTTTTGCGTATCAGTTTCTGTTGCTTATAAAATAATGTATAAAATTCAATATAGGAAACTACCCGAATGTTGTTGTGAGGTTCTGGGTTCAAATTTTCATGAGTTATCCGGGATTGGAGTTTGCGTCCGCTATGACAATAGGATCGCTGCCTATCACATCAAGTGATGGAATTAAGCTCGGCGAACCATGGGTGCACTAGTTGCACCTCTGATAACGCCTTTGGAGATACAGGCATGAGCTTACGATGACGTTAGTGTTACTTAAAATTTTAATTTTGTAATGGAATATTTCAGCTTTACAGCGCTTGGCGCAGTGGCCGAGTAGCTGGCTGTGGGAGAGACCTCGGGTTCGATTTTCGCACCGAGACAAACAAATTGTCTGATCCACAAATATTTATTTCGGGTCCAGACCCGACGTCAACTCTCTCGGGAGAAAACACCCAGGTGTTTTCTCCCGAGAGAGTTGACGTCGACCGGTCGTAAAAACTATAAGCCAATTCATAATAAAAAGCATGTTGCGCCGACCCCACTGCGAGTGGGCTACCTATGGGCAGGTGGAAGAATGGAATACTTGAGTAAATATGAAATACGTGTCATACGTGTGATGAACATCAATGGTTTACGCTTTTCTATACCTAAGTACTTTGAAAACATAATATTTACATTCATTCATCTATTGTACATAATAAATAGTTACTTACACATTGTGATTACCAGTATCCTCATATTAACATTGTTAATTTAAAATACGTTTTAAACATTTCAAATTAATTACTTACACAAATGTGTAAACAAAACACATTATCGCAAAATAATTATGATTAATCGACAATTACGAGCGTATACTAATTTTATTTTATATTTGTTTTTTATTAGCTTGAATGAAACTTTGAAACGAAACAAGAAGTTCGCTCGCCACGCCTGTCCATAAACAGAAGTAACACCACACATAACTTTGTATTACAAATCACTGCAGGGTATTACAACACTGGGCTGCGTTCTTCGCCTCGAGACATAAGTTGTTAAGTCTCCAGTAATATCACTGGTTTCAATGTCCTTCGAAGCGAAACACAACAGTGTTTGGCGACAAAAAGACAAATGGTACTAAATACGAACCTGAACCTGTCTGTCGCATACAAGAAACCTACCACCTGGTAAATATCATAAGAGAAATATCCGATCTACAGCCAAACTTAGTTTTTAGTTAGCCATATTCGTAGTTATAATTTTTAACTGTTATTATAATTACCGAATTATGACATATTTTTTTAGAAAAAGATTCTAGTGGGTTATCTGGTCTGGTGATACGAAGCACCCATGAACTACATACTAGTAGAATCATGGGTAAATTGTTTAACAAGAAAATCGGGGATTGGAAGAGATTTTGGGCCTCCCGATCTTACTCACCATACGAAACGCAACAACAAAGTTAATATTTTACGTCGCTTTTCTGTAAGGCATTTGTAGTAGTTACAACCCCGGTCGAGCTGAGCCATTCATGCTGTAGATAAAATTGAGTACAGCGACCGTGGCTCTTTAACTAAATAACCACAGACAGACAACAGGGTTTAACATATAACACCCTTCTTTTTTGTCGTGTGTTATTTAAGCATAAAGTTCCGTCACGAATCATAATAATATATAACTTTTTTTTTTTTTTTACTGCCTGGATAGGCAGACGAGCAAACGGGCCACCTGATGGTAAGTAGTCACCGCCACCCATAGACTTCTGCAATGCCAGGGCACAGCAAAGCCGCTGCCTACCGTCGAAGGATTACTCTTTTTAAACCTCGTTTAAAGAAGGACATGTCATAGCGCTCAGGGAACACCGCTGCAGGGAGTTCATTCCAGAGCTTGCACGTACGTGGTAAGAATGAACGCTGGAAACGAACCGTGCTAGACGGAATCGTTTCCAGGTGGTATGGATGAACTCTGCTGCGGTGTCGGGTGGTGCGATGATAAAATGATGATGTTGGCACCATTTTAAACAGTTCCTCGGAGCACTCCCCGTGGAACAACCGGTAGAACAAGCAGAGAGACCCGAAATCTCTCCGCAGCCCCAACGGCTCCAGGTTATCCGTGATATCAGGATCCCCGACGATTCGAACGGCCCGCCTCTGAAAGGAGTCAAGTGGGTCAAGCAAGCATTTGGGCGCTCCTGCCCAGAGATGAGAACAGTACTCCACGTGGGGCCGGACTTGCGCCTTATAAAGCGCTAATCTATGGCCCGACGTGAAGTACCGCCTAGCTCTGTTCAGGATGCCCAATTTCTTGCTTGCCAATTTGGCTTTGTCCTCCACTTGACTCCTAAACTGGACCTTGCTCGATATATCGACGCCGAGGATCCCAATACCTTTGGAAACCCGGAGAGTGACTCCTTGGAACTGTGGCGCCATGACAAATGGGTCCTTCCTAGCGGTGAACGCGCAAACTTGTGTCTTCGTGGGGTTAAAGTGAACCAGGTTCCTTTCACCCCATTCGGAGGCCCGCCCCAGAGAGCTCTCGATTTCAGACACAAGTTCTGACCGTCTTTCTTCCACGGTGCTGCGAGGGATACCCTGCTGGCCAGTGTAGCGCCCATCAATGGTGCTATCATCTGCATAACAATGCATGTTATCGATAATAGATAACATGTCATTGATATGCAGTATGAATAGAGTGGGCGACAACACTGAGCCTTGTGGAACGCCAGCATTAATGGACATAGTGTCGGAGCAGCAGCCGTTTACAACGACTTTGATGCTCCGACCGTCCAAGAAGCTAGCAATCCACTTGCAGAGTCCCTCGGGGATTCCGTATGATGGTAGCTTCGACAGAAGGCCCCCATGCCATACCCGATCGAACGCCTTCGCGATGTCTAGACCGACGGCCATAGCCTCACCCTTGCTCTCTATAGCCTCCGCCCAGCGATGTGTGAGGTAAACAAGAAGATCACCAGCCGAGCGACCGTGACGGAAACCGTACTGACGATCGCTAATCAGCTGGTGCTCCTCTAGATACCCCATAAGCTGGGCGTTGATTACTCTCTCCATGACTTTAGAGAGCAAGGATGTGATGGCTATCGGTCTATAGCACGAAGGTTCCGACCGGTCACCTTTTTTAGGGATCGGATGGACATGAGCTACCTTCCACGAAGCGGGAACCCTGTTGGAATTATATGAAAGACGGTAAAGGCGCGTAAGAATGGGGGTCAACTCGGGGGCGCACGTCTTAAGAACCACTGCGGGGATGCAGTCAGGCCCACTCGACTTTCGGATGTTAAGGAGCCTAAGCTCCCGCCTGACCGCACGCTGATTAATGCGGATTTCAGGCAGGGAGTACTCACACCGGGGAAGTTTTGGTGGAGTGGCTCCTCTGTCATCCAAAGTCGAGTTCGAGGCAAAGGATTGGGCCAGGAGATCAGCCTTCTCCTTTGCACTGTGAGCCAAACTGTCATCGGCCTTACGCAGTGGCGGGAGACTGGATAGGCAGAAGTTACCTTGGACAGCCTTGGCGAGAGACCAGAAAGCCCGACTACCAGACGGGTAACTCTCGAGCCGCTCGCCAATTCTACCAATGTGTTCTTCCTTGGCCTTGGCTATAGCCCTCTTGTTGGACCTAGAAGCAGCATTAAATTTCCGCCTCTCCTCCTTCGCGTTTGGACCCTGATGCCTTTGGGCTTCGTTCCACGCCCCGTATGCGGACCGCTTAAGGCGTGCAGCTTCGGCACAGGTACTGTTATACCAGGGTCGGCTGCGACGCCCGACAGGTACCCTGGAGTTAGGGATGAAAAGATCCATCCCCATAACTACCAGGTCCCTGACGCGGTCCGCACAAGCATCAGGATCTTCGGAAGAGAAGCAGAACCGCTTCCATGGGAAGGACGCAAAGAATTCACGCATCCCTTCCCAATCCGCTGACCCATACCGCCAGACCCTGCGGAACCCCGTCGCTGAAGAGCGATCGGGATATACCGCAGGGGCTGAGGTACGTATAAGGCAGTGGTCTGATGACCCCAAACTGCTGATAAATAAGCTTGGGGAACAGTGGGTTGCCTTAGTTGCACCTTTGCACCTCTGGCTACCCCTTCGAGATATATTCTAGGCACTCTCATCTTTAAAAATATAACTGGTTTCTTGCTATACAATGTAAAAGCAATATTGATAGATTGTCATTTCACATTTGGCAGTGTCAGTGGATATTTATTTACATTTTATTTTAATGACCTCCAAAATTTTTGTGATGTCTTTATCTTTGGTTAAATTATTTACACCGATGTTTTCTAGAAGGCTTCATATCAGAAAATGTCACAGTGTATTTGGTATAAAAGATTTGATTCATCAGGAAAAGGTATACAGAATATTTTTCATCAGAACTTGCAAAAGTTATAACAAACTGATTTTATATTTTAATTTATACGTTTTGTGTAAAAAACATCAAAGCAGTCGAGGATAGAGGGGTTAATTAAATACAGGAATTAAAACCATTAGTGATGTGTTTATAGCATATACAGGCAGAAACAATATATATTTGTAATAATATTTGTTCGGGTCTCGGTGTTTTCTCCTCCCCGGGAGGGGTAGACGTCAGGCAATCGACCGGTCGTAAAAACTACAAACCAAATCTTTCTGTAACATGTTAGGAACATGTTGTGTCGTCGTTCCCACTGCGTGTGGGACAAGGGCAGCTGGAAGAAGATACAGGCCTCTGCCTAGCAAGGCAGGAAAAGTATCTACGTAGGTACACTTGCTGTGTCTATTTTATACTTTAGTTCATCCCAAAATCTCTAGGAGACATCTTACCATAAAAGGCTAGGTTTTTAAATCCTGTCACGACAAAGTAAATACAATGGATCATATAGTACAGTCCACTTTCCAAACATAACTTCGACCACTGAGATACATTGATTCCCTCGACGGTCGGCAGAATTATGCCGGCCTGAAGTTACTGGACTTACCTATTTAATTATACTGTATAGTTGCTTAATTTTAGTGTAGGTACATACTGGCATTAAAAACAAAATAGAGTTTATGGCATCCTTTCTTCACAGTATCATTACTAACATGTGTGCTGATTAAATAAGTGATAAAATTATTTACAGCCAGACAATTACAGGGTCTACCCAGTGACTACGAAACATCTTGATGCTGCTGTTGACATAATTAAAACATATTATCTAAACGAGCATATCCTGGTCCGAGCTCGCAATATGAACCTCAGCAATGATCGTGCTGTCGATGAATATATTCATAACTTGTTGAAGCAAGGCAAGTATATTTATTCGTAATCTTAGTAGGTACCCTATTTTCCTGCTATCCTACTATTTTAGTATCCTGCTAGCCTACTATCTTACTATTCTACTATCCTGCTACTATTATAAATGTGAAAGTTTGGATGTTTGAGAGTTTGTGAGTGAACGGGTTTCGCTGAAATTTAGCACACAGGTAGACCATGACCTGGACTAAGACATAGGCTACTTTTATCCTGGAAACGGCCGTACATGCAGGCGGAACCGCGAGCAAAAGTGCTCTGGCTCTTCGATGCAGATTACTAACAAATGTCTCCCTTACACCGCGATGTCACGATCCAGAGTATGCTCAGTTCCAGTGGCCTCGTATGAGTATAAGTGGAGAGCGGTTTACAAGTAAACAAGCTTGCTCATTTTATCTCCTATAAAATATCATGTGGTATCACATTTTTCATAAGAAACACTTGTTATTGGCTGACCTGAAATTTGAACCGAGAGCCTCACCGGTTTATCAGCCTAGTAAGCTGCCATTAGGCTAATGAGAGGACTGTTTAATATTTTTTTATATTGCAGGTAATTCAATATTTGTCAAGGCGGATGATGAATCTATAGCAGGTGTGTGTGTTAGTTTCGCAAGCAGTCCCATCGATGCAAGAAACCTACGTAACTACGCTTTTTATAGACAGGTATTGATTTTATAGGAAATGATGAAAATGATTTTCCCTTGATGATATTTTTTTAACAAGAAGGGAAGGCAATAGGCATATATACCATCGTGATAGTTTTAATGATAAGATGACTAGTTCTCTCGTGTGCCGACAAGCGCGACACCTGCCACATTAGGTAGTAACTCCACTCAGCCTCCTCCGAATGCCAAAATTAAAAAACGAAACGCGCCATCACGTCCTCTAGGCGATATCGTCTCTCGATTTTTCAATACGAATCGACCGACTGTCGAGTTCCGTCTAAAATAAGACAGATGGAAATTAATTTATTTCTTAAAATGTTGTACCGCAACCCTACCTACGTCGTTTTACTTCTTTACAGGATCCGAACACTAAAGATTTCTTGTACTTCACGGCCAAGTTACAAGAGACGCCAAATCTTTGGCAAGTTTTCAGCCAGCAAAAAGTTTTTGAGGTAGGTACCTGGTAGACTTTAATACCATTAAAGTCTTTGTAGGTAACAAATTATGTTTTCGAGATATTCGACAAGTCTGTTTAATAATTTCTCAATTCAAATACTTAATATTTCAGAAGGCCAATTCTCGTAATTTTAAACGTTCAAAATATCATTCCGATCTAATCTCAGCGTCAAGAAAGTTACAAATGGCATTTTCTTAAACTAATAATCAACGTCAAATGCACCTAGCATTAGCGGTAGCATTATACCGTTTTGGCTTTAGTCAACTTTTATTCTACATTCAATCTCATTACGATTTATGTTCCATTTGACGTTGATTATTGGTTTAAGAGAATGCCATTTGCAACTTTCTTGACGCTGAAACTAGATCGGAATAATATTTTGAACGTTTAAAATTACGAGAATTGGCCTTCAGCGTATGCATAGTTATTTTTTTTATCAAATTTTTGTCATAGTTGTAATTAGTAAAAACAGCGATTGTTTTTTATAACCTCAACCTTTTATCTTATTTATATTTTACACTAGCTGTTGCCCGCGGCTCCGCCCGCGTGAATGCCTCTTTCCAGGATTAAAGTAGCCTAGTGGGCGCATCAAGCGAGTCCCGGTGAGAAACTCGCTTGACAAAAATACTAATTGTCCCTATTAAAAATAGGCGTTGATCATTTTTTAATGCTGTATCATAAAAAAATTAAAACAAAAAAATTGACTAAAAAATTAAAAAATTGAGGTGGATCACCCTTAACATTTAGGGGGATGAAAAATAGATGTTGGCCGATTCTCAGACCTACCAGATATGCACCCAACATTTCATACAAATCGATTCAGCCGTTTCGGAGGAGTATGGAAACGAACATTGTGACACGAGAATTTTATATATTAGACTAGCTGTTGCCCGCGGCTCCGCCCACGTGATGCCTATTTCCACGATTAAAGTGGCCTAGTGGGCGCCCCCGGTGAGAAACGCGCTTGACAAAAATACTAATGTCGCTATTAAAAAATAGGGGTTGATCGTAGAGGGTTGAAAATGTTGGGTTGTATGTATTTTTTAATGCTGTATCATCAAAAAATAAAAACAAACAGTTTTGTCAAAAAAATAAAATAAAAACTTTAGGGGTGGACCACCCTTAACATTTAGGGGTATGAAAAATAGATGTAAGGCGATTCTCAGAGCTACCCGATATGCACACAAAATTTCATACAAATCGGTCCAGCCGTTTCGGAGGAGTATGGGAACGAACATTGTGACACGAGAATTTTATATATAAGATAAGTACCCACCCGCTTAATTAGTTTTGTTTATTTTTTTATTCCTTCAGATCAAAATGCTAACGGTATTGCCAGCGTATCGTAGGCAAGGCCTTGCCGTGATGCTTGTCGAAAAATCCATAGATGAGGCACATGATCAGGGATACAGTGTCATACGAATGGATTGTATTAATCCATATGAGTAAGAACTTTGTTTATGCCGTACCTATTTCGAAAGATACATACGCCTATAATCTCCGATAGGGTGGTGGAGATGTAACCAGCACACCCACCCTTCGCCGAGCGTATCTCCGTCTCTTGATATGATAGAGGGCGAGCCCATCGCCAAACCGGGCACAAATTCCAGACTCCGAGCTGATACTGAGCATTTCGTAATAGAAAAACCCAACATTACTTTTACCCGACCCCGGGATAGTCCTCAGATAGATAGTAGTCAGTACTGCGGTCCTGCCACAACTACTTCGCCTCTTCTAAATTCATACATGTTCGCCGGTAGAGGATATCATTACCATTTCACTCCACCATACGCAATTAAACGTTGCTATTTTCAAAATTTCTGGCTAATATAATGTCCTAGAACCTTAACTACAGTTATTTTTTTTAGCTACCTATATATTTTATACCACAACGATTTGAATCGGACTGTCATAGTAACAAGTTTAAACAAAACTTCTAAAACGACTTCAAAAAATAACATGCAACGTCTAAAATAACAATAATTTGTAGAGGTATTTTTGGAATCGGTGTTATTTTGACCATCCTCCTTTGCAGTGACACAGCAGCGCAGCAAACGCAGCTCTGTACTATGTCATAGATTAAAAAATCTGATCTACTTACCCTATTTTAAATTTATATGGATATAACAAATCGCCGCCACAAAATTCCCGGGCGTTTAAAATTACCATCGAACCTCGAATACAATCGAACTTTCAAACGAGAGGGGTTACGCCTTAATCCACCACGCTGGCCTAATGCTGGTTGGTAGATTTCACAGTTCACATATCTTATATTCTTACAGAGAATTCTCATGTCTCAACGATAACATTGAATACACACGCATAGTCTATTCACAAGACCTGTTCCAGAAATGTAAACAAATATCTAAGTACCCTCTTTACAAATAATTCCTTTGTTTGGACCTGTCAATACACTAAATACAATTGAGGTACCTAACTGAAAAGTGGGTAAATATTTGTTAACATTTCTAGCTCTGATTTCTAGAACGGGTATAGCGATTAGACGTATAACTTCGTATTTATTAGTATTCACTTACTAGCTACAAAATAGCCGAGAAGTGCAACCTTCAATGCATTCTAAAGTTCCCTCTACACAAGCTGCGTGATACCAACGCTTCCTTTATCAAGCGCAGCTCGGAACACAACAGATACGTGCGTGTGTATGTGGACGCACGCGTGCACCCAGGCATAGACGCCGACAGAGCAGATATAAAAAAGAAGAGTAGTTATTTGGAAAATCTTATTGAGTGATGTATTTTGTTTAGTGATTTCTTATGTTTACGCGAATATTACACATTGAAATAAAACTAGTTTATACGGATTTTATCGTGGTTTAATTTTATTTAGTCCCGACGTTTCGAAAGCTTTTCAGCCTTTGTGGTCGCGGGAGAGAACTTTCTTTCGACACGTCGGGACTAAAAATTAAACCGCGATAAAATCCGTATAAACTAGTTTTATTTCGATGTATTTCATTGTTTGTTAGTAATAAAATATTTTTGAAATTGTCACCATTTGTCAATTATTGTATCCGTCCAGTCATACTTTAGTCTACGACTCCACAGCATGAAGGGGCCGACCGGTACCAATGTCTCACAGAAAACCGATGTTAAGTGGCACCTCATTGTTGGATTCTTCGTTTATTGATCATGTAGGCAATTAAAAAAATAGCGCTTGTGACAAACTTACGACAACGCTTATGCAGCAAGGTATCTGTGATGTTTCTGCGTGTTTCTGTGTATATGCGGTGAAGATCATTTACAATCAGGTGACCCACTTGCACGATTGCTGCCCTCTGGTATAAAAGGCAAGTCAGAAAGAAGGATTACTTAATATTCATTTGATTGTTAAATTGATTGAATGTTAAAGAGGAATAATTATCTTATCCGTTATTTTGAAACCCTGATAGATAATCCGATAGCTTTGTTTTAGTGTGCCCATGAAATTAATGAAAGAATAAAATTAAATGAAAGGAAACCAAGCCTGATTTTATCTCCTATGCTACTTGATGCTGCCAAAATTTAAACACCAAAGAACCCTTTGAGAACCCAAACACTCTATGTCAGTCATACTAATCTCTTAAACGCTGCCATTTAAAAAAAAAAGTTGTACTACATAATAATTATTGGAATCGCAAGCATTGCTGCCACTACGATAATAAAATAGCGATAAAGTTGATGCCTCTTTTATTCTTATTATATAACCTTAACATTTATAAATAACAAATTGTTTCATATTAAACTTAACACAATTTTGTTTTTGGTTTAATCTTGAAAGTGTTTATAAATAAACATGTATTTCATTTGACATTTGAAAAGAAGCGATAAATACAGCTATACTGTATTAAATAATTATACATTACAATAATGCCAAAATTTGGTTAGATTGAAGTGAACGTTGTACCATCAACAGTTAATCCGTCGGTTAAAGTAAAAGTTATTGCATCAAGCAATGACTGACGACATTAATAGATTTTGGTATATTTTTCATAGTGCTGACAACAAATTTAATAAAATTTATCAAAACTTAAAAACCGACTTTAAAAATAACAATTGCAATCGCAATTTCATTTGACCGGCCGCTGCTACACCAGCACTGACTCTAAAATACCTATAGAAATTATTATTATTGACTTATCAGTGTTATTTTTTGAAGTCGGTTTTTAAGTTTTGTTAAATTTTATTTAATGATAGTACTGAAAACAAATGATACAGCATTTAAATAACGTTAACAATTACTCGTTATAATAGCTACAAAATTAACTGACAGTTGTTGTAACCCACACTTACTATTTTTAATCTACATATTTTATTACACTTTGATCAAAATAATAAAGTAAAATTAAAACACTAGATCAAAATCTATTTTGTTTAGGGTCGTTAAGTGGTAGCCAATTGAAATTCAACCGTATAGTCTTACTCATACAACTATTCTTAATAGATACTTTGAGTACATAATAGATAACATTGCAAATACTAATATCTTAAATAACAATTAATCAACTTTTATGTTCTCTTATCGGTTATCACAAATGCGAATTCATTAAAGTTCGCGTATTTATGTTCGTTAATTAGTAAGATAAGGTTTAATTATGTTCATGATGAACCATTCTTCTGTGAAATGTAGATGGTCTCCGGGCGACGATAGGAATTTCAATTTGCCTGCCTTGTCCATCTTCTTGAGCCCAAGACGATCCTGGAATCAGATATTTTTCTTTTTAGCTTTGCCAGAAGAAATTTTTATGCTCGTTATCGAAATAGGACGACAAGAAACGTAACTCAAGCAAAAAAATTACCCCACCATACCTCTGTGCAAGGGGCGGGGTCTGTGCAGCTCGTTCAATCATAAAAATTCTATTCTATTTTTAGATTATGGCTTCATCAATTTTCGATGATTTCGCCAATGTCGAGTATTAAAATAGCAATAGTATGTACATAATATGTATGACCAAGTTTTGTTTTATAGCATAGGCCGGCAAAAGAGCAAGTGGGACAGGGATAATTAAGGGATTGGGAACGGGAAGGGGATTTGGGCCTCCGGATATCTCACTCACCGTACGAAACGCAGCAGGTAGCTGCTACTTTACGTCGGTTTTCTGTGAGACAGTAGTAACGACCCGGACGAGCCGGCCCATTCATGTTGTAGACAAAAGTGTCTACAGCGTGGCTCTACTACTCAAAAGAGTAAAATCGAACCGGGTATACTCGTAACTGGAACTTTTATATGTTTCATTTTAAACCACATCATTGCTCACCATCAGGCGTGACAGTGGCCAAACGCGAGCCTATCCCGTATAAAAAAACTCTTACCTCTTTATACAATTGCGATTCCCGCAGTGTCAACATTTCCTTATCCTGTCCAGGAGCGTAGAACCCAAACCATTCGGTCTCCCTCGGCTGTACAATGGTATCGTCATCAAATTTCACAAGCACGAAATTATCCAACTTGTTCAAATTCTGTATGTACGTCTTGTTGACTGACTTCTCATTGTTAATTTCTGCGAGGAATATGCTGCTTTGCTTGTACTTATCTTCGTTCAAGGGGTCATGCCAGTATGTAGCTTGCACGAGAGAATTTTGCACCCAGCTGCATGAATAAATAAATAAATAAATACACCCAACAGTCACACACATAGTCCTGACTCCACACTAGGTTAACCTGTTTCGTGGGTATCAGAAACTACGAGGGACTTGCGGTCCCACAACACCCAGACCCGAAACAAATGATTGTGGATCACACATATTTGTCTCGGTGCGGGAATCGACCCCACGGCCTCACGCTTCGCAGCCGGCCACTCGCCCACTGCGCCACGGAGGTTGTTATATCATACGTGTATAACAACCACCCACTCGTGCCTGTAATCCCCGAAGGGGTAGGCAGAGGTGTAATCAGTATACTCACATTTCGCAGAGCTTATTTCCTTCCAATGATGTAATAAGGGACGATGCATGACAAAAATTAGAATTTAGAAAATTCAGAATATACTATACCTACTTGAGCATTATATTGTAGGTAGTACTAAGAAAGTAGGATAATATCAAGATTGATTTGAGACTTGTCAGTTGACCCGAATTATTTCGGCTAAGGGGCTCAAGCACAATTTCGTTTTAATATCTTTTTAAAAAAGAATCATCAAAATCGGTACGTAAATGTCGCGGTTTCATCTCCGATTTCACCCCGTTAGGGGTCAAATTATTTCTACTACCACCACCGTAGGAGACCCGGTTATCGAATACAAAAACGTGTGTGTGAACCTGAACATACATAAAAAAATATATATAAACGAATTGAGTGTGAGAAAAATATCAGGTTCTTTTAGTATATTGGGAGAATACAATAATTACACTTGATACATGTTCAATGTTCAACATCCATATAATATATTTTATTTTAATACTTTGTTTTATACAATGACACATTCTATTTATAAACTATTCAAGCCAGCATCCGCAAATAGGTTTTATCTCTAACACGCCCCCTCAATTTGCTGATGCAGAGCAGAATCTTGAATATTGCTCAAACTACATACATGTAACTCATAAAACATTACAACTGTATGGAAAAATAAATACGTATAAAAATATAACAACTAATCTAAGACACAGACTTTAATCCTAATCCATTAACACAATAGTAGTGTTTAACATTAGGTAATGCCTTAGTTAGTACATCGGCTAACATCATATCTGTGGATAAATGCTCTAAGATGACACGCTTTTCCTTAACAATACTTCGTAGGAAATGATATTTAATGTCTATATGCTTACTTCGCGAATGACCTACAGGATCGTTTGCTAAGCAAAGCGCTCCCCGATTATCAACATATAATGTTATTTTTGACATATCGTTAAGTCCGATCTCAGAAAGCAAACTTTTCAAATATACGGCCTCTTTCATAGCTTCTGCCATACTTATATACTCAGCCTCAGTTGAAGACATCGCAACAGTCCTTTGCTTTTGTGATTGCCACGAAATAGCTGCACCACCAAGCATAAAGCTATAACCAGTATAAGAACATCTGTCCATCAGACAATTACCCCAATCAGCATCTGAAAATCCTTTCACGGATTCGCCAGTCTTACAATAGATCAAACTAAATTCTACAGTTTTCTTCAAGTATCGAAGAACTCTCTTTGCACAATCCCAATGAACTTTTGAAGGACAACTTGTGAATTGCGCCAGTTTGGAAACAGTATGCGCAATGTCTGTTCTAGTACCTGTACTCAAGTACATCAAGGCTCCTATTAGTTCACGATACGGCCACTGTTCTTCACTACATCCATCTTTAAATTCTAATTGCAATCCGACTTCCATTGGTGTTGAAACAGGATTACACTGATCCATATTGAATTTCTTTAATAAATCATTTTTTGTCACTTTTATAGATGACAGTACACGATGGTGTGTAATCTATCTTCTGTCTGCGAAGAGTAAAGTCTTCGAAGCATTTAAACAATATAAGTGCTATGCCGAAAAATTATCAGGTATGAAAATTAAGTACTTACAATCCGATAACGGGGGTGAATACTGTAATCAAGAATTCAACGACTTCTTGAATAATGAAGGTATCCAAAGGAGACTGACAATTGCTCATACACCGCAACAAAACGGAGTTGCTGAGCGGATGAACAGGACGTTGGTTGAGATGGCAAGATGTTTAAAATAATTTAAAATAAGTGTTATCAAACTTAAGTTTATCGTTACATAAATGCGATGTACAACCACTATCTAAAATCCAATCATGTTTATTAACATCTAAATAGTCTCGAGAATTTTTAAACTTCCGTACACAAAGACTGTCTTCGGTATATTCTACCCCATTCTCCTCATACTTCAGTACACTAAAACTATCTTCGGTATATTCTACCCCATTCTCCTCTGTTGTGGCATATCGGATCTCCTGTGTTTTGTTCTTCTTTTTACATTCAGAAGCCTTATGACCAAATGTATGACATTTATAACATTTATATCGAAACATGTGTTTCCTTGATTGTACTTCTGGAAAATTTTCTTTTCTCAACTGTACCTGTTGACGTTTCGTATACATAGCTCCTTGAATACCTTTCGAGCTGGATTGTTTTCGCGAGCTGTCCTCCTCAATAATTTTGATTTTCAGAACATCTGCTCTCGGTAATTCATCTCGCGTCTCCATGGCACATCTGAAATTCTCATAACTCGAAGGTAAACTATACAGCAACATTATCGATAGTAAATCTTCGTGTATGTTTACATCCATATCACCCAACTTATCTACCGCTTCAAAAAATTTTGACATGTGCTCATGTATATCATCACCCTCACTCAACTTGTACAACGTAAGTTGTTTCAGAAGGGTGGCCTTCCTGGCAGGACCCTTAGATGCATAAATGGACTCAAGTTTTAGCCATACCTCTCGTGCCGTCGTGCACCCACGTATGTGCTTTAGCTCACTCGGACTCATTGACAAAATCAAATCTGCCCTAGCTTTTTCATCACCATTCTCCCACGAACGTACCTGTTCTACATCAGAACCTGACTTCGGCATTAAACTTGTACCGTTTACATATTTCCAGGCATCATTTTTTATTAATAGTGCCTGTACTTGTATTTTCCAAGTACTAAAATTGTTTCTTGACAACAGTTCAATTCGCACTGCAGCAGTCATTATTATACAATTTTACTTACGCGCTCAGTCACCTATAACTTATGGTAGAACTGGGTATAGTCCTGGGCATAGATCTGGGCCCATAACCTGTGAGAAAATATCAGGTTCTTTTAGGATATTGGGAGAATATAGTAAATTACACTTGATACATGTTCAATGTTCAACATCCATATAATATATTTTATTTTAATACTTTGTTTTATACAATGACACATTCTATTTATAAACTATTCAAGCCAGCATCCGCAAATAGGTTTTATCTCTAACATTGAGAACCTATTTGTTTTTTGCGTCGTTTAATAAAAATAATATAGGCATGATATCGATATAAATAGCAATCCGTAAGTTGTTTTTCCGGATTAAGAGAATAGGTATCTACATACATATATAGGTCAGCGGGGTTAGAATGTGGCGCAAAATCACGACACGAACGTTCGTATCGTTTGATTGTGATTGGTGAAGAGACCAACATGTGACGTCATCCTACTATCCTACCACTTCTACTACTATAAAAAAGGTGAAAGTTTGGATGTTAGTTAGTCCATTACGCCGTAATGGCTGAATGGTTTAAAGCTATCGATATAAATAGCTATCCGTAAGTTGTTTTTCCGGATTAAGAGAATAGGTATCTACATACATACATAGGTCAGCGGGGTTAGAATGTGGCGCAAAATCACGACACGAACGTTCGTATCGTTGGATTGTGATTGGTGAAGAGACCAACATGTGACGTCATCCTACTATCCTACCACGTCTACTACTATAAAAAAGGTGAATGGATGTTAGTTAGTCCATTACGCCGTAATGGCTGAATGGTTTAAAGCTATCGTTATAAATAGCTATCCGTAAGTTGTTTTCCGGATTAAGAGAATAGGTATCTACATACATACATAGGTCAGCGGGGTTAGAATGTGGCGGAAAATCACGACACGAACGTTCGTATCGTTTGATTGTGATTGGTGAAGAGACTAACATGTGACGTCATCCTACTATCCTACCACTTCTACTACTATAAAAAAGGTGAAAGTTTGGATGTTAATTAGTCCATTACGCCGTAATGGCTGAATGGTTTAAAGCATCGATATAAATAGCTATCCGTAAGTTGTTTTTCCGGATTAAGAGAATAGGTATCTACATACATACATAGGTCAGCGGGGTTAGAATGTGGCGCAAAATCACGACACGAACGTTCGTATCGTTTGATTGTGATTGGTGAAGAGACCAACATGTGACGTCATCCTACTAACCTACCACTTCTATTACTATTATGAATGTGAAAGTTTGGATGTTTGTTAGTCCATTACGTCGTAAGGGCTGAATGGTTTTGGATGAAATTTGGCACAGAGATAGACCATGACCTGGATTAGATGAAAGGTTATCCCGGAAAAGGTGGTTCACGCGGTCAGATCCGCGAGCAAAAGTAGTACGATATAAAGCTGAGACGACACGATGGAACGTTACATACGCACTCACGCCTGTAATCCCCGAAGGGGTAGGCAGAGGTGTAACCAGTACACCCACAATTCGCCGAGCGTATTTCCGTCCCTTATGTGATAGGGGGCGGGCCTATCGCCATACCGGGCACAAATTCCAGACTCCGGGCTGATACTGAGCATTTCGTAATAGAAAAACCCAATACCACTTTACCCGACTCGGGGATCGAGACCTCAGCGCTGACCTCAATCGTAACGCGTACGCATTACAACTGCGCCACCGATGCAGTCGGCAGGCACGATGGAACGTGTCGTATTGTTATTTTTTGCATTCGGGGATATTGCAAGAGTAAAGAGAACACGTCTGCCTTGTAAGTAAGTAAATAGTCCATGACTATTTTGGCAAAGACAACATCGCTCGTTCGTCATTCTTCCTGTTGGTGACTTGTGTACATACATGTTGAGTATTCGACGCACGATTGTATTAATTTATGCTCGAACAAAGGCAAAGATATGTTATAGTTACTACTAGCAGAGATTAGTTATTCTACTAGATATACAAGAGGCCGTGTGGGTAAACACCACTGCTTTGCCTTTTTCGCAATCAAGCTTGTTTTGAGGCACATTGACGCCCGTGAAATTACTGGGGAATATGAGACTTAGGGCCAATTTTTAAATGTACAAATAAATTTGTAAGTACAATAAATAAATATCCAAACTTTCACATTTATAATAGTACTTAGTAGGATAAATGTTAAATGTAAAATGTTCTTCGATCAAGAATAATCTGTCGTCATTGCTCAGTAGCCTTAGAACATAAATACATTATGCATCACGTGTTTACATTGCCATTGTAATGTAAACATGAAGCATAAGCTAAGGTAATGCATTATCACCGCTGCAATACTGACTAGTCCATTCTAAAACATATAAGTGAATAAGGGACCTTTTAATTGGGGCATATTTTTATTTGGTCTGTGGTTAATATTATTTCAACAATCAAAGACTTCAAAGTATGTAGACGGGGTATTAATAATAATAATACACCCCACAGTCACACACATAGTCCTGACCCCACCCTACGTTAACCTGTATCGTGGGCATCAAGAACTACGAAGGACTTGCGGTCTCACAACACCCAGACCCGAAACAAATATTTGTGGATCACACAAACACTTGTCTCGGTGCGGGAATCGAACCCACGGCCTCTCGCTTCGTAACCAGCTACTCACCCGCTGCGCCATTAAAAATTAAGAAGTAAAATTGCACCACATTACGCGGGAGTTTGGCAGCTGACCGACAGGGAGCGGTAGAGAGTTAGTTAATGGCCGTTGCCAATATTCTGTCTATAGACAGATTTGCTTACCGGCAGTAAAATTTTGACACATTTTGTATGGAAGATCTGTCAGAACACTATTGACAGTAAGCAAATCTGTCGATAGGCAGAATATTGGGAACGGCCATAAGAGTACCTACCTAAGCGAGATGGTTATATTAAGATCAATTGACCGTAATTTGGGCTGAAATCTATAGAGCGTACTTAGATTTATCTCTCCCTAGCTGTGCTTTTAAGTCAATGTCGGTATTTTTAGAGTGATCTTTGACTATAGCTGAGTATAAACTTAACCACGCCTTGACGGCTGAACGGATTTGGATGATATTTGGCACAAAAGTGACTTTGCTTAGGACACAGTTACTTTTTATCTTGGTTATTAACATTCACGCGGGCGGCGCTGTAAGCAAAAGCTAGTATATCGACAAAACAATATCTAATTCAAAGACCTTTCATTTAAAGAACAATAAACTCATAAAAATAAAGACTTCGCAATTATGTTGCTGCCTGCACCTACGTAAGCCTTACAAATATTTATGCATACAATTTAATGTTTTCCGCAAGCCATTCATCCATGGACATAAATAGGTACGTGGTGACATTTGTTCGAGGTTAGGCCATCCATCGGTTTGCGGTTTCTAAGTAATCGGTATCTAAGTAAAAAATATTTATTTTTCAGAACATATGAATTATAGTCATTTCTCAAAAATATGCTGTACCTTATCATGAAAAAAACTGCCATAACCAAACCTTTAGAACACCAGACAGAATTAGAAAACGATCTGTAATATTTGAATGGCGGAGTAGATTTCTTTAAATAAATCTGGCTAAGAACCTACTAGATTAATCCAGCATTAATAAAACGCATTCAAATAGGTCCATTCATTTAGATTTTAGGCGATACGATACTGGCATGTCCGTATGTCCGTCCCAGAGACAGATAGATGGACGGTAATACAGACAAAGGAATCAAACGTATAAGACCCTACTTTTTTGTCGAGTATTGAAATAAGAAATTACTTTATAATCCGTAGTAGGCGAATTATTTAATATTCGTATTTTCTTAAATTTCATATTTTGTGTAATGACTTCCTCGATGGTGCAGTTGTAATGCGTACGCTGTACGATTGCTGTGCTGTGGTCTCGGGCTCGATACCGGGGTCTGGTAAAAGTGGTATTAGGTTTTTCTATTAAAAATTGTTCAGTATCAGTCCGGAGTGTGGAATTATGCTTGTGATTGCGATAGGCTCGCCCCCTATCACAGTATGGGACGGAAATAAGCTCGGCTAAATGTGGGTGTACTGGTAATGGTTCGGACGAATGTATAACGAAATATTCTTAAAACGCAATAAAAGCAACCAAACAGGATCATAGCATTTAAAATTTTAATTGAATATTGATTTGAAATGAATTTGTAGAATTGATATACTGCGTTTTAATCAATCGTCTGCTGACGAAATCACGGAAGCAACTATATTTTTGAATAATTACTCTTATATGGGGATCATTTACCATTAGGTGACCCGCTTGCACGATGTCGGCCTGTACTATACAAAAAATCGCGTAACATACATAAAAAACAGATGAATTAAGAACCTACTGTTTTTTGAAGTTTATTAAAAAAATAAAATGACCTGTTATATGCAGCATAGTTGAGAAGTTTCCTGATGTAGTCACATGTCTCATGCTGTAAAGCTCCACAGTGAGGTAAGCCATACACTCCTTGATGTTGCCCTCCAAGGGATATATAGTTTTTGATTGTCAGCCTGTCGCCACACCTTTGTATAGCTGCTCGCCTGGGAGAATAATAATAATATGTTTATTACATATATGTATACATACACACCCACGCCTGTAATCTCCGAAGGGGTAGGCACAGGTGTGCTTGTCCCGGGGTGCGAAGTCAGGAAACCTCCACGTGGTGCACCCTGGGCAACGGCGGTCAAGTTGACCGACGGCTGATATCCTGACAACAGGTGGTTGACGGTCGTTGCATGTTGCGGCGGCCGTCGT
The DNA here is from genome assembly GCA_905332985.1 of Mimas tiliae. Lineage (NCBI taxonomy): Eukaryota > Metazoa > Arthropoda > Insecta > Lepidoptera > Sphingidae > Mimas > Mimas tiliae. The sequence goes on from HG995249.1 coordinate 5,997,802, forward strand.
CATTTGTGAGGGGCTGATTTCTAGGGCCACCCCCGGGTTCTGTCTCGGGGGTGTCGACGGGCTCGGTGTGCGCTCACCCCGCCGCCGAGCAGGACTGCGGTCACCGTCGGAGATCGTAATCCGGTCAGGAGGTCTGTGGTTATGTCTCGCGCTCCTGATCGGACCGAGGGTCTTGGCTTAACCGCCTGGGCCGCGAGGTAGAAAACCTCTATAAAAAGTTACCCCGAATCCCAAGCGGCGGCGCACCGCGAGGGGATGCATGGCCGATGGGTAGTTCGGTCGTTAGTGCGAACCCCCGCCGGAGTCCAGCCGAAACTCCGAAAGCGGGTTACGCCTAGGCTTACCCAGGTACAGGGGTCTCTGCCTGGGTGGACCGTATATTTCCCCCATGCTCGTGGGATTTATTATGAAATTGCAATTTCTTAAAAAACCCATTGTTGTGGTGGAGAGGCTGTCTGCCTCGGGGGGCACTCGTGGCCCAGAACAGACACTGGAGGTGGCGCCCGTCCCGGTTCTCGAGTCCGAGGCCGGGCCGAGTGGCACTACCTCGCGCACGAAGAGGGGTCGCCGAGATCGAGATCGCGCTGTGGTCTCGGTCTCGAGCGAGAGTGACAGCGAGCCGGCTGAAAAGCTGATCGCTGTTTCCACGAGTCCAACACCGGGTCCGGAGTTGGACGTCGTGGAGATGGAGGAGGCTGAGGCGCCAGTCGACGAGCTGGACTGGCGCCTGCGATTGGCCGAGACGATCCGGGACGTCTCACACAAGTCCCGGAATTTGAAGGGGACGGAACAGCGGAGGCTGAATCTCGCCGCCAACGAGTTGTTGGAGCGGGCGGGGGAGTCAGGCTCCGCTGAGGTAGCCCGCTTGGAGGCGGAGAAGGCGGCCTTGGCAAATGAGGTCGCCAAGCTGAAGGCTGCACAGGCGGAGCAGGCCAAAGTCCTGGAGGAGGTGTTGGCGACAGTGAGGTCGCTTGGGCTGCCGCAGCCGGCGGTGCAACCGGAGGGTGCGTCCGAAGAGACGTTTGCTGAATTCCAGCGGCGTCTCTTCAACATTTTGGACGCCCGCTTTGAGGCAGTCTATTTGCGGCTGCCTCCCGAGCGCCCAGTTCGGCCTCCTTTGGCCGCTGACCGGGCCAGGCCGGAGAGGGCTGAGTGGCCGCCGCTGCAAGTGCCGCGGCCTCGAGCCACCGTTGGGCCGCCGCCAACACCTGCGGCCGTGGCCGGTCCCTCCAGGGACCCGCCCCTTGTTGCCGGTCCGCCAGTCACTGGCAAGGGGAAAGGGAAGGGGAAAGGAAAGGGTGGGAGCGGAACTTCCGCCATACCCGCCCCAACAGAGGCTCCCCGACCTGCACCCGCAGTCGTGGCCCCGTCGGCCGTTGCGGCTTCCTCCGCCGCCACTCCGATTCCCCCCCAGCGATCATCACGCGCGGGGGGGAAAAAGAAGAAGAAGGGCCGTCCGGCTACCCCGGGTCCACCTCCCCGCGAGCCCCGCCCGCTGCCTCCAGCTCCGACGTCTATGGACGAGGGGTGGGTGACGGTTGCGCGAAAGGGGAGGCGGAACAATCCCCAGTCCGCTCCGAGAGCAGCGGCTGACGCACAGCCGCAGCAACGGCCCCAGCCGAAGCAAAACAGGCCAGAGCCAAAGCTTCGGCTGCACCGCAGGGCGGCCGTCACCTTGACGGTGACGCCGGAGGGTCTTGCACGGGGTGTGACTTACGCCCAGATCCTCCGGGAGGTGCAAAGGAGTGTGCGCCTCGCCGACCTCGGCATAGCCGACACGCGGGCCCGACTAATGGCCACGGGCGGCTACCTCTATGAGGTGCCCGGGCCTGAATCGGAGGCGAAGGCTGACTCCCTCGCCAACAAAGTGAGGGAGGTGTTCCGCGGTACGGAACTGGAGGGAGACGTCCGTGTCTCTCGCCCGTTCAAGACCGCGGAACTGCGAGTCTCCGGGTTGGACGCGTCTGCCGACCCGGAAATGATTGCAACAGCCCTCGCGGGGGTGGGGCAGTGTTCGGCGGAGGATTTCAAGGTCGGGGAGATCCGCCCCGACCGTTCAGGCCTTGGTGCGGCATGGGTGCGGTGCCCAGCCAAGGCCGCCAGTGTGATTATTGGGGCGAAGCGGGTCCTAATAGGCTGGGTGGCGGCACAGGTCCGCCTCCTTGAGCCGAGGCCCATGCGGTGCTTCCGCTGCCTGTTCAACGGGCATGTGCGGATGCGCTGCACAGAAGAATGTGACCGTAGCGGAATCTGCTACCGCTGCGGTCAAGAGGGCCACAAGGCCAAGGGGTGCTCCGCGGAGGCGCACTGCGCTGTCTGCGCAGCTGCGGGAAAACCCGCGGGGCACCAAGTGGGCGCCAAGGCGTGTGTCGCCTCCTCCCGCCCCCGCCGTTCTAAACGCGGCGGGCGCGGTGGGGTTGTGACCCAGCCGGACCCGTCCCACAGCGTCGCACCAATGGAGATCGCCCATTAATATGGCGCAAAGATTCCTCCAGGCGAATATTAACCACTGCGCCAGAGCACAGGACTTGCTCGTTCAAAGCCTGGCGCAGTGGTCGATACAAGTGGCTGTGGTCGCCGAACCGTATTTTGTCCCTGCTAGGGAAGATTGGGCAGGGGACCTAGACGGTTCGGTGGCCGTCATCACTCGGGGCGCTGCCGGCTCCCCACCCTTTGAAAAAGTAGCGAAGGGTTCGGGATGCGTGGCGGTTCTGTTGGGGGGGGGGTCTGGATTGTGGGAGTGTATTTCTCCCCCAACAGATCCCTGGCCGAGTTCGAGCTATTTCTCACTCGGCTGGGGGCCCTGGTGGTGCAAGGCAGTCAGCCTCGCCCCGTCCTCGTCGCCGGCGACTTCAACGCCAAGTCTCTGGCTTGGGGTTCGTCGGCGACCGACGTGCGCGGCGAGGCCCTGGAGGAGTGGGCGATCTCGTCCAGCCTGGCCGTCGTGAATCGCGGATCGGTGGACACGTGCGTGCGGCACAATGGCGGTTCGGTGGTGGACATCACGTTCGCCACCCCAGCACTAGCCCGCCGTGTCCGGGATTGGAGGGTCCTGGTGGACGAGGAGACGTTGTCGGATCACCGATACATTCGGTTCGACGTCGTCTCGTCCCCTATTACCCGGTCTGGGGGAGGACCAACCGCTCCGCGATCGGACGGCCCGCGTTGGAGTTTGAAGCGCCTCAATGTCGAGGCCCTGAAGGAGGCCGCTCTGGCCCAGGCGTGGCTCCCCGTACCGGAGGGGCCGGTACGGGTCGAGGAGGAGGCGGCGTGGTTCGGGGCGGCGATGTCGCATGTCTGCGACGCAGCCATGCCCCGTGTCCGACGCCGCCCGGAGAAACGCCAGGTGTTCTGGTGGACGGCGGAGCTCACGCGGCTACGTGTCTCTTGCGTGGCCGCGCGCCGCTGTCTAGCCAGGCACCGTCGTCGCCGGATTCGTCTGTCCGGCGACGAGGACCAGGAGCGGCTGCTTCACGGCCTCTACAAAGAGGCCAAGAGAGCGCTGCATGTGGCAATAGCGGGAGCAAAGTCCGCGGCTCGGAGGGAGTTCCGGAGCACTCTTGACAACGATCCGTGGGGGCGTCCGTACCGCGTGGCGATGAAGAAGTGTCTCCCGTGTGCGCCCCCGCTGACGCAGAGTCTCCGGGGCGACCTAGTCGAGGAGGTCGTCGCGGCTTTGTTCCCGGCCACCGAGGATGTCACTCCTCCACCGATGGCGCCAGGTCCAGCGGCGCCATCGTCGTTGAGTTCGGCAGGGGTTGTTTCCGAGGTTTCGCCCGCAGAGTTGCGGGCGGCAGTGGTTCGGCTGCGGGGCAAGAACACCGCCCCAGGGCTCGATGGTATCCCCGGCAAAGCCTGGGTGCTAGCCCTCGAGTTCCTGGGTGCGAGGCTCCGCGGCCTTTTCTCCGCCTGTATGGAGCAGGGCGTATTCCCGTCGCGCTGGAAGACCGGGAAGCTCGTCCTGCTCAAGAAGGAGGGCCGACCCGCAGAGTCGCCATCGGCTTACCGGCCCATCGTGTTGCTCGACGAGGTCTGCAAATTGTTTGAGAGGGTTATTCACGCTCGCCTCGTCGAGCATCTTGAAGGGGTCGGGCCGGACCTGGCAGATTGCCAGTTCGGGTTCCGGCATGGCCGATCGACCATCCACGCGATTTTGCGGGTCAAGGCACAGGCGGAGGATGCAGTAGCCCGGGGCAAGGTGGTCGTGGCGGTGTCTCTCGACATCGCCAACGCGTTTAATACGCTGCCCTGGGCCTGCATAAACGAAGCACTGCGGTACCACGTGGTGCCACCGTATTTACGGCGTCTGGTACACTCGTACCTATCTGATAGGGACGTGTTGTATCCAGGCGCCGACAGGTGGCACCGAAGAGCAATGGCCTGCGGTGTTCCACAGGGCTCAGTTCTGGGCCCGCTTCTGTGGAACATCGGCTACGATTGGGTGCTCCGTGGTGCCAATCCTCGGGGCGTCGCTGTCGTCTGCTACGCGGACGACACTTTAGTGACAGCGACGGCGAGATCCTTCCAGGATGCCGCCCTGCTCGCCTCTGTGGGTACAGAGCGGGTGGTGGGCAGGATTCGGCGACTGGGCCTCACTGTGGCCTGAACAAAACCGAGGCCCTCTGTTTCCATGGGCCTCGGCGGGGGCCACCTATGGAGGCCCACATCACAGTGGAGGGGGTGCGGATTTCCGTCGGCTCTACCATGAAGTATCTGGGATTGGTACTAGATAGCCGATGGAATTTCCGTGCCCATTTCGAGAAGTTGTCGCCGAAACTGGTGCGGGCAGCAGGTGCGCTTGGAAGCCTGCTGCCGAACCTGGAAGGTCCCGGCAACCCCTGCCGAAGTTTGTATGCGGGAGTCGTGCGGTCCATGGCCCTTTACGGTTGTCCCGTTTGGGCCGGGTCCCTGAACGCCCGCTGTGTCACTCTACTGCGTAAACCGCAGCGCTTAGTGGCACAGCGGATCATCAGGGGCTACCGCACGGTCTCCCATGAGGCGGCCTGCCTGTTGGCGGGTAGTTGGACGCCCAGCACCTCTCGTCTGCGTTCTTTTGGCGAGAGGGGGCGTCCCAACGTACGCAGAGATTGGCTCCGAGGGAGATTGCGGCCCGATTTCGCAGAGCCGCCGTGGAGGAGTGGCATGCCAGGCTGGAGAGCCCAAGTGCCGGTGTGAGGACTGTCGCGGCAGTGCGTCCTGTCCTTGACGAGTGGTTAGACAGGCGCCACGGTGCGCCCACATTCCGGCTGACACAGGTACTGACGGGTCACGGTTGTTTCGGCTCGTACCTGTGTCGCATAGCCGGGAAGGAGGATTCCGCCGTGTGCCACCATTGTGGCAACTGCCGTGAGGACACGGCACAACACACCTTGGAGGAGTGTCCAGCCTGGAGTGACGAGCGCAGCGCTCTCAGAGCAGTCGTCGGAGGAGACCTGTCGCTGCCGGCCGTGGTGTCTGCCATGGTCGGCAGCCGGAGGTCTTGGCGGGCGGTAGCCTCCTTTTGCGAGTGCGTCATCTCACAGAAGGAGTGCCGAGCGGGATCGTGAGCAGAACGATCCCGCGCGCCGCCAAAGGAGACGTAGGAGGCGTCGGGTGGACGACTGACCGGCGTCTCCCGCCCTGTGGAATGGGGGCGTTTGGAGAATTCCACCACGGTATCCCCTGCCTGTCGTAAGAGGCGACTGATTGGGGCCATCGGGGGTCGTAGGCGCGCAGCCGGGGGCTGTCGTAGCGCCCGTTTGGTACTCTTGTACGTGCGACCCCGGGATGGACGGCAGCACGGGTGGTCGGCCTCGTGTCTGCCGTTGACGCCGAGGGCGTCCTTCGGTGTGCGGGGGCTTCTGAGCCCCCCATAAGGAGACGGGCCGCAAGGCGGCACCGCGCAGGGGCGGTTCCGGTAGCAATCCTTAGATACAGCTAAGGATACCCCGGGGCCGCTCCACATGCGCCGAAGAAGGCCACCGCGGGGTTTTAGTTGGTATGCCGGTGTAGGGTGTATATAGTGTTAGGGACTCGGCCCAGCGGTCGCTCGGATTTAACATCTCTTCCGGGCGGCTTAACGCTGGGTCGTAAGACCGGTGAACCCAACATAACCGTTCCGCCTTCCCCCGGGGCGGGGCGGTAGCAATAATGCGCTTTCCCCGCGACAAAAAAAAAAAAAAAAAAAGGTGTGCTTGTCCCATGTTGTGATAAGGGCAAGCCTATCACCATACCGGGTACAATTCCAGCTGCTCTAAGCTGATATTGAGCACATCTTAATAGAAAAACCCAATATTACTTTTACTAGACACGGGGATGAACCCGAGACCTCAGGACAGCAGTGGTATCGCGGACGCATTACAACTGCGCCACCCAGTCAGTCAATAGATTTATTATATATTATTATAGTTCCCAGAGAAGTTGACGGCCGGCAGGAGGCCAGTTCTAAAAACTACAAGCCAATTCTTTCTTTAAAAACTATGTTACGACGACTACACTACGAGTGGTATAAGGGCAGGTGGAACGAAGGTATAGTAAAATAAAAATACAAGAAATATAGATAACAATATGTCTAAAAATTTAATAAAATATCCTACATAGATTACCGATCCTAATACCGACATGAAAGCCAGTAAAAATAGAAATAAATTTTCTTAAATGTGCAACAAGCAAGACATAAATAAATAATAATACACTTGACTGTTGGAAATAAAAGTTTTATAAACTGGCAGGTATGTGTCAATAATATTAAAATGGTTAAGTTTTGTTAAGTTAATTTATACTTCTCATTAGGTACTATAAATTATGTATGTTACAAGGAAAACCATTTGTAGCAAAAAAATGATATGAAATAATTTCTGTTTTTATTCATAACACCACCTTATAACCAGAGTTTTTTTAATTCATTAGTTTGTGACACCTGACTTTTTTTTGTAATAATAAAGTAGCATATTATTTATTAATTATTTCCTTAGTATTAATAATTTGATTATAACCATTAATTATTATTTGTCTAATTGTAAACTCACTACAAATTTCAATAGATTTCTAGATTAGATGACCATATGAACATTTGTAAAAATAGGTTCAATTTCAGGTAGGTATCTTTCTTTCTGCCTGGTATTATTCTGACTCAATGCCAGGGTTCAACTTCTTGCATCATAGAATTGACAATATTTAGTACTATATGTGACAATCGCCGCACCGCCCCTACATCCGCAATGAGAAACCAAAACCAAAATACCATATTATAACTTAAATGTAGTTGTTTATACAACGTGTTATAGAAAGGGGCGGGCAAATTTAAGCAATGTATAGTATAGCGTATAAGTATTTTATCACCCATAGTACCAAATCCGATTGCATTGCTAGTACAATAATTATAGAATTTTCTTTTTTATCGAATGAGTAACATGTCGATATCGACTTTTAACTTTGGAAAACACTCAATGATAAACAATGATACTATAGACCTCCTTTCATTTAATTATTTTATAATTAAAAAAACATAAAGAGTTGTCAAATGTCAATATTTATTTGACGCAGTCAGTTCGGTAAATTCTGATTTTATGAAGTATGTTTACGAGTTCAAAAAATATGTTGTATTTAACAAAAAATAAGTATTATGTATTGGTACTTTGTGTTGGTGTAACTGATAACAGCTTTTAAGAGGATCGTCGAATGTATTAAGCCAAATTCATAGATGGAAGACACGAGAATGAAGTCTTTAAAATACTTCTAGAGGATGGTACCAATATCGTCTTCAGCACACAATCTCTTTCAGGTGTGATTTTGTGTTTAAATTACAAGTTACGTACGTATGTTCGTAGAATTACGTACAACTTATTCAAGTTTATTAAAAAGTGAGTGTTGTTCATAATAATTGATAGTGATGTCACCAATCTTATCGATCTTAATAAACAAGTGATCAAAATTAATGTAAAATTTTTGGATGTCTTGGTATTGAAAAGGTCCGGTACATAAGTACTAATTGTAAGGTGTCTTTAATGACACTAAAATATGACCACACCTTTCTGTAACACGTTGTATAAATAAATAACTTAAAATATAACAGATTATTTTCAGTTATAGTGTTGACTTAATGTTCAAATCTACCAAAAGTTTTCTATACATGGGAAAAACAAATTAGGTTTGTTTCTGAATACATAATTCTTCTTCTGTGTTATTACTTTAAGTATCCTTCTATAAAAAACAGTAAATAACAACTTACAGGAACTGGCAGCCTTGTGAAAATCCGATAGCATTAAAACCGCTGGACAGCTTCGGATCTGAAGTCAATTGGTCGCAAACATACTCCACTTGCTCGTTGGGGTTCATAAAGTATCCGTTTTCAAAATCTTCTACTGTACTGTTTCCGATACGCAGTGATATCACATACACATCGGGTATTTGTTTTTCCAGGAATATTTTAAACGATCCGAGACTGAACGACATACAACAAGTATCTCCTGAAAGAAAAAGATATATTCGTTCTACTATGTATGTATGCCTTCTAAATTTATTATAATGCTAAAAATAAATTGCTTTATCTTACCCATTCCATGCCATAAAACTATGGGTGTCGGTGACGCACAAATAAACTTAATAAAAATAAATAATAAGCTCAGAAACCACAGCCTCATTGTGATTGATTATTGAAATCCTAATAATTTAAAAGTTATTATATATAATCACACTGGCACAGGTACTGGACATACAAGTAGAACGAAACTACTCATTACTGTTTGAAAATAAACAATGATCTGTCAACAGTCAAAACAAATGACAAGTCGCTAGTCGCTAGTAGTCGCGATCAATTCATTTATGTATCATAGATTTTAAACATTTTGTGAATCTGCAATTTGATAGGTAAGTAGTAAAATATGTAATATTTCTTATTAGATAAAAATATCTTTGTTTTATACATATTCTTATAATCGAAACATACAGAATTCTACACTATCAACCATTATCGCATACTATTAGATTAGCGACATCTGTGTTTCAATCGCTTAATATATTATGTAGGTCTCTATTTTCAAGTTTTAAGCAGACAGTGCTGCCATCTGTACACTTTTGTAAAAAAAACCATGACTACAGTTGGAAGTTAATTGTAGATGTCGTTGATAGCTCTTCTGAAATTTATTTGTTCCTAAAGTTTGAATGGAACAAATAAAAACAAATGCAAAATGGATACTTCTTGGAATATCATCAGAGTTATTCTACCAGCAACTTTTAAAATCCAAAACTAATTTTATTTATTATTCACGATTTGTTAGGTATGTACCTAGGTAGGAAGGTAGGTAGGTACGTAGGTACTTACCTACTCTGTTTGATAGCTTGATGTTCCACAACAGCATTGTTTTTTGTAACGATACTTACGTAGATACCATTAAAGGCGAATTTCACATACTACCTAATCTTCTACTGTCTTAATCAACGCTATATTTTTACAGCTTATATGGGCCAGCTCGGTCTAAGGGGTGGTAGGCAGTAGGCACTACCTACTGTCTACCCACGTATAACCTGCGTGTAATGGCAGTTTGCTGTTGCGTTTCGCCTGAGTGAGATTTAACCTAAAACCCCCTCCCTCCCTTTTCCAATTCTCATTCCTTTCCTTTATGTTCGGTAATGCATCCATGATTCTTTTTGGATTTTGTGTTCATGGAAGGTGGATATCATTTAACGTCAGATAAGTCACATGCTCCGTTACTGTTCTCTGATAAGAAAAAACCTATAACCCACCTAAAGTAATTCTAAGACGCCTGCTAACCGGGTAGGTAAGACTAAGAAGGAAACTAGACTTCATACATGCCACCACAATATGTTTTATGCTTAAGTTTCATCTGGACGCGCGCTTTCCTAAGCATCCTTCATTATATTTTTCTGACCACAAATAACTTCAGACTTCATTGTCTTATTAATTTATTTAAAATATTATCATATCAGTCTTATAGTGTTCTTAGTCATTGTTGTCATTGGAGGGGCAACAAAATATAAGGCCCAGAACCTACCTCGCCTGCACGTGGTACACTCTGCTGATTAACGGACGAGGCAATGGCGAAACTTGTTTCCGTTGCGGTTTGTAGGGTAACACGGCGGGTCGCCCCTTAGAAGTAACCAAATACCATCAAATCTCTGGTACGAGAAGGCGGACCCTGGTATTAAGCCGGGATAGCGTCAAACAGAAAGAAAGCATCTTAATTGTTATTAGAGTCCACATTCACATAATGTTGCTGCATGTACGTGACGGTCGTGTTACATCACAGTTCACACTTCACTTCCAAGGTACCCATCAGGTTCTCGGAACGTAAACATATCCCCGACGAACGCATAGTGTGTATAATAGACCATAATAAGGCTAGAAATTCGATGCATGAGGTTTATCTCTTTCTGGTTGCCACTCGTCTATTTTATCTTATGATAATGCTAATTTAAAGAGAACAGTCCGAACTAAAATTAGCATTGATTTCATAAACGATGCTATGGCTGTCTTTATGAAGAGAGACACCACGGGGCTTCGCATAATATGCAACAGGACTCATCTAGCGCACAAGAGAGCTATTGACTAAAAATATCTGGCATAAATCGCGTATCGAGTGGTGGCACACTCGATAAAATAACGTAGTCATTTTAAGGTACGTAGACAAAATACCATAGAGAAGTTGAAAGTACTATTTTCTCTACATTATCTCTACTTTTGATATAACGAGTCAAGTATTATATGCAACCATGTTAGTTTCGATAGACATATAGAGATAACTAAGACGATAAAAAATATTTTTTACGACAAAAGGAGTCGCGAAAATTATCTCATGTTGCTTATGCTATGCTAACAATTAATTATGTGTTATATTAAAAAATAAACACACAAATAAACGAACATCATTTTATTTACATCCATCTCATAGAATGTGTAATTTAATAAATAACAAAGTATACTCTAACTAGCGCTACCTATCACATTTTAGGCATATTCTATCGGTGTCCATTTAGCACCTTACATTAACTAGACAATTAAATAATGTACTGAACAATTACTTAATCTTTCTATTAAAATCGTTGGTGCGTTTGTGTAACTTTTGAACGACTTGACCGACCGAGGTCATATATAAATGACATCACGCTACGATACACAGGAGCAGAGCAGTAATCGCGAAGGACAGCTAGAGACAACATCAAAATATAAATGGAAAATATAAACGATATTCACTGTTTTATGAATTTAGTGGTAGAGTACACGTTGTAAACACTTTTGTCTACAACATCGAATGGGCCGGCTCGTCCGGGTCGTTACCACTGTCTCACAGATAACCGACGTAAAGTAGCAGCTTACTGCTGCGTTTTGTGCAGTGAGAGAGATATCTGGAGGCCTAAATCCCCCTCCCCTTCCCAATCCCTTAATCATCCCTATCTTTTAAGGTCGGCAACGCGCCCATGATTCTTTTGGTATTGTGGGCGTACGTGGGCGGTGGAGATCGCTTAGCATCAGGTGACCCACTTACTCGTCTCCAACCTACGACATAAAAAAAATATATATTGCTGTCTCCGCTTTTATTGAACAAAGCTGCAGGTGTCACATACTACTCGTAAAATACGTAACCCTGAAGACAAAGTATTGAAAAACTGTGACAAATTCTTTGATTTTATACCCAAACAAAGCACAGATACGAAATTTGATTTAGTACATTTCTTTCATAAACATGATTTATTTTACAAAAGATTGTGTCTATTTTTAGTATTACTGAGATAAAGCAAACAATCTTGGAATTACAATTATTATCGGTAGAGTTTCTGATATAGGCTACTTGTTTCGATTTGATTTTTCCAGTGCTGATGCCATTTCTTTTATGGCCATGTCTTTAGGATTGTTGTTAATCAATCATATTTTACGAGATACTATGTTACATTCAAGATTATTATGAACAATCAATATTGTAGACAATTATAATAATAAAACTAAAAATAGCGTTAGTTGGTAATAGTACAAAGTTTGTTAATGCTTTCATCCATTTTATACTAATTGTTAGGTTCAATGTGCCAGTTTTTTTTGCGTCGTACTTAAAATAGATAATGATCAAATAATAAAAAACCGAATTTACTTACTAACATAATCAAAATATACATAATCAAAGTACCTATATACAAAGTTGTAATGACTTGGTTGTTATTTAATATTATGGCCTTTTAAATTTTTTATAAATGGTGCGACCCGTAATATTTAAAAGTAATATTGTTTTTTTTTGTTTAAAAGAACAAATACAAGATATATCCTTCAGCGCTTCTATATAAAAAACAATGTATATTATAAAAAGTGTTTTGGATTAGGTACCTACATGTAAATAGAGGCGCTGTTGTTTCGGATCGCACCATTTCGTAATTATAAAGATTGTTAATCGAAAACTACTTCCAGAACGCATCCTTACATCTATTGTAAAAGCTACCTATTTAGTTACCGGTAGTTATCTTATTATATTACTATTAGAATCACAGTCTCATAAAGGAAAACACTATATAGTCTGTTCGCATCGAATCACGTTGGGTTTAAGTAACATTGTTTTGGTAAATCATTTCATTCTCATAATAATATTCTTATTTACACAAAGATGATAACATTTACACAAAGGACTGTATAATTTCTCATAAATATCCAATAAAAATATATTTTCGTCCCACTAATTAAAAATAAACTAACTATCATTTGGTGCAAAACAGTCCTGATGAACGAAGAATGTCTCTAAAGTCTAAGAGGTTCATCGACTTGTTTTTTGTTACTACTTCATGCTTTGTATCCCGACGTGATTCCGATCTAGTAATTAACTAGATTGTACAGCCTCGTTGATATGTCAGATCTTTAGATTCTACAATATTCTCATTGAATCTGTGTGTTTCATGATATTGTGTCCTAAACTCCTCAGTTTAATCGCCGATTCGTAACAATCGCTTGAGTCTGAGGAGTCGTATTGCATGTTTCTGGACACAATCCTTCTTGCCCTCGTATCAGAGTCATACATTAGGATAAGGTTGCTGCTCTTTCTTGATCTGTAAGAAGGCAGTCTATAAGGTGTGCTGCTTTGAACGTCAGACATTGATCTGATGTGTCTTCTGTATTTGGATTCTTTTGTGAGAGGTGAGAATGTCAGCGCGTTATTACCTTGCGGCTCTCCCAACGACCTGAAAACAAAATAAAATAAAAGTTTATTATCACAAATTTGAGTTCTATTTCCCGGCAGGCATTTTAAGTATCGGTTTTTTTGCTATTGTGATAAGGGGACCCTCATTGTTTGTATGTTGCTTAATGTCACACTTTTTATGTTGAAATCCTCATGACCTTATAATCTAGACCACCATCGATTCCACCTATATTATAATATAGACTTTAGACATCATCCTAAGCACTCTGCCATGCAGAAACCTCGTTCTATACATGTCATTTCATATGATAATCTGTCAGATGTAAGTAAGTACCTAATAAGGGATCTGCGTTGTCATAGTGCATTAGAACACTCTGCATTGAGCCTTAATTTAATTTTAATAATTATCAATTCTATTCTTCGAAACCACTGAGTATTTCGTTGACATAACTGAGGAAGAGCATCAGTCACACGATACGTTTTGTTTAAACATATTTACACATCTGACGTCACTATATATGTATATGTTACAATAAATTAATATAACCGTCTAAACAGGTTGACTTTAATCTATATTTGTAACGCATGCTGTCATATTTAAAGACATGTTTATTTATGTAAATATTATTTACCAGCTACGTAATGTATCTATGGTATTAGGTAACTACTACGCGTACAATCAGTGACTTCAAATAAATTAATTTATGACTACAATAAGCATTTATCTGATCTATTACGTAACTAATTTTCTCGAACATTCATAGACTAAATTGGCGGAAGCATTACATAATAAAATAAAAAATGTGTAAGTAGTAGTAGCTATTTTAACGTCAACGCTGTAGCTTATCGATACACTGGAAGTTTGTTTTTTTTTAATTACCTCATCCACAATTTCTACATCAGATAATATATGACTAGAGCTATATCTCTTTTTAATACGCTTTTTTATTATTAGCCTGATTGACGAAACGAGCAGGTCGCTCGTAAGAGCCGCCACACCTGCCCATTAACAGACACAATGCCACACAGAACTTACACTAAATGGCACTGGACTGCGTTCGTCACCCCGAAGCATAAGTTGTTAAGTCTCATAATGTCCAGAAATTTCACTGGCTTCAATACTTTAAACCAAAACATATATATTGCGTACACACTGCTGTTTGGCAACAAAGTGGTGGCACCAACCTAGACGGCGCGGCGTCTAACATACGAGGTACCTTCCGCCTAGATCTCTAAGAAAGTTTCATTAATTTGCTGTAAATAGGGAGATAACACAAAAACTAACATACACACTGTTCACAAAACTTATTATTGGGGGAGTTCGGAGTTCGGTCCCCCTTACCACCTCGAGGCTCGACTTTGTGAAGGTTATACAAATATTTACCACGATACGAAAGTCAAAGTCATATCTTCTATCCATAATCGTGTTTTTCAAACAGGTTTTTATCGTACTAAGTTAAATAAATGTGAATATTATCAAGTACCTATTAGTTAAGTGATGGAGGAATTTAAACGATTAGCTACTCTTACATAACATTTACCTACTTAGATATGAAATTGATTTAGTAACTGCTTGACTGTGCGAACATTTCGGAAAACAATCGCTTCCTTTGCTTTATAAAGAATCTACGTGGGAATATATATTTATCTTAGTTATTCTTAGTTTTGGTGGAATCATCGAAAATGAATGAAATCAATCTAAAATTGGAATATAGTGTTGAGTTGCATTCTCTGATGATAACATAGCCCTGAAAGCAAACGATAAGTTTATTTAATCGGAATGGCAACAATATAAACGCAAGGGCCATGTTTGCAATAAATAAACAGTGAACTTGAGTGGACTTCACCTATACATTCATCTTTATCATTTATCAGGAAATAATGTTGCTAAGGTCGCGTGCTGTTTGTGGGATTTATTATAGTTCTAGAGTCTTCCCCATCTTTATAAACATTTCATAAACATGGTTTATTTTTATTGAACCTTTGAAATTATAATGTAAACAAATTCCAAGTGTTACAATAAGCCAATTTACTGTTTGTGAATAATAAATTACATGATAAACAGTCTAAAATAATCTAAAGGTTGCAAAATGTGTACGTGTAGAGTTTGTTTAGCCTACCTTAATGTATGAATTATCATGATATGATCTCGTTTTGGTAAAAGTACAATAACCACCAGATGATTTTTTGCTTTGGATGATCAATTGTGTGTAGGCTCAAAAGACAACCTCACCTACACTTGGTATCTGCTGATTAATGGACGAGTCAATGGCGATACTTGGTTTCCGTTGTGAGTTGTGGGATTCAGATAGCGGGTCGCCCCCAAAGACTTTAATGTATACTACTTGACAAGCTGCGCGGTACATAGAAATTGTACCACCAAGTTGCGGTCAATTGACCGTAACTCAATATTACCATCTCGCTTAATCTCAACTAGGACCCCTCTCGCGCTCCCTGTCTGTGAGCTGTCAACTCCCGCGTTATATGACGCAATTTTACTTCTAAACAGCCCGTCTAGTAGTATTATATATTAAAGTCTTTAGTCGCCCCACATATATCCAAATCCACCATCAAATCATAATGGGAAGGTGGACGTGGTGTAACGCCACGCAGAAAGATCTACCGTTCGACCGTGTTCTTAAAATATTTATAGATACAAAATGAACAACCTAATCACATTGCGTCATTGGTGTTGGTATTGTTTTAGTTCCATTAGTGGGACAATACAGAGGTAAAACTACATAAACTATACACTATACAAGCTGACGTAGGAAATAAGTAACATTTTTAAGATTATCCATACATTATTGATAACAGCCTTCGTGGCGCAGCGGGCGAGTAGCCAGCTGCGAAGCGAGAGGCCGTGGGTTCGATTCCCGCACTGAGACAAATGTTTGTGTGATCCACAATTTTTTTTTTCGGGTCTGGGTGTTGTGGGACTGCAAGTCCCTCGTAGTTCCTGATACCCACGATACAGGTTTACCTAGTGTGGGATCAGGACTATGTGTGTGACTGGTGGGTGTATTTATTTATTTATTTATCCCTCTAACAAATATTCTCTAGCTTTTTCAGTGGTAGAGCTACACTGTAGATAGTTTTTTGTATAGCATGAATGGGCCGGTTCGACCTGTTTGTTACTACTGTCTTACAGAAAACCGATGTAAAATATGGTGTTGCCAACCGAGAAGGCGAACCTATGATTTTTTCTTCAAATATACTATACAAGTATGTACACGAATTATATTAGAGTACATCCTAGATCTGTTATAGTATTAACAAATCATACATACGAGTCGAATATAGAACCTCCTTTTTTAAATCGCTTAAATATAATACAGTTATTAAATATAAATATGGCAGGTTGTCACTTCATAATAGATTGTATACATAATACCTCAACTTTAATTTACAATCGTAATAGGTTTTGTTCGATCTGAAAATGACCAAACAGCATCAGTGAACGAAGTACAAAAATGTAGAGACGGTAAATCGCTGTAAATAGCTTATTCATAGTAAAATAGGCTAATGCCCTCTATAACACCAGGGATATGAACGACAAGAGTGTTATTTCACTTTTTTGGACATTTCGCGCCACTCTAAATCTACATACCTAATGCATAAATACTAATTATCTGAGTGCGCTATTAGGAAATTCCCCTCGTTACAATGTATAATTAAAATAGCTGATAACATTGCCTCGTGATGTCATTGTGTTCGTAAATAAATGACTAACAGTTTACACCACTAATGAGAATTTTATAGCATAAATATAACTTATAAGGAAGTGTTTGTAACTTTATATTGTTGAAGTCCCCAACAAAAATACTTTTAGGGACTTATTGCCGTGAATAATCGAGAACAAAATAGTACATCAATTATTTTTGCAGTTGAGCAGCAGTGTGTTGTTGTTGTTTGTGCTGTAGCTGTTGTTTTACTGTTGTGTTCCGGTTTAAAGGACATTGAAGTCAGTGAAATTACTGGGCATTATGAGACTTAACATCTTATGTTTCGGGGTGACGAACCCAGTCCAATGTAGCTTGTAGTTCAAAGTTCTGTATGGTGTTGATTCTGTTTATGGGCAGGCGTGGCACGTACCATCATGCGAGTGACTTGCTCCTTTCGTCACTATAGCTAATAATATGATTTTAAAGGCAAAATAAAATTATCACGCATATGTCAATTTTGTACTTATTTCTTTGAAGTCGTATTTTGAATCTACATGACGTAGTAAGAAAACCCGAGCAACATTTACTTAAATAGGGTTTCTATATCAAGCAATTTACTAAGGAAACATTTAACATATGTAGCTAGATTTATTACAGTAGTAATTGATGACCTTAACTTGTCTGAGACCAATTTACTACGAAGTGCACGAATTTTTCAATTCATAGACACGTTCTTACGTTTCTGTCATCTATATTTTAATTCTTCGTGTTGTTTATGATTTTAAATATTCTATAATATGAGATAAACAGCAACCATAGATAACAGTTAAAAACATGATTATTATCTGTATGACAGGAAGAAAGGCCGTCTCTACTCTGTACCAAACTAACGATGGTAATTTATATTATTTATCGGGCATGTTGATAAGTAATAATATGTAACTATTATGACTAGTGCCTATCTCACAACGAACCGGATAGACAGTTCCTTTAGTGAAAAGTAAAATTTGATAATAAATGTAATAGTTTATACATAATGAAGCGATAATGTTCTATGATGGTACAACTCTTTTCCGTAAATTTGTATATTTCTGGATAGGCAAAAGAGAAAGTGGCCAGCCTGATGATAGTAAGCAGTTTCTGGCACTCATAGATAGAAGGGCAAAGTCAAACCGAAGCCTACCATTGAATACCCTTTTATTCGCCTCTCTTCAGGTCACAGCGCCCGAGGAATATCGAGAATAGGGAGTTCATTCCAGAGCTTCCATATGCGTGGTAGAAATAAATATTGGAAACGTACGTACTAGACGGGATTGTTTACAGGTAGTATGAATGAACTCTATTGCATTATCGTGTGGGGCCATACTAGAATCATGACGTTGGAACTGTCAACAGTTCCGAAAGGCCCTCTCCATGGATTATGTGATAAAAGCCATAATTAAGTAATACTTTCCGTTTAAATAAAATTGTAAAAGCTGTATTTAGATATTACAACGAGTTCAAGATTTCATTGAATCAGCTAATAATATAATTATAGCACACGCTCGGACACGTCAGCCTTCCAAAGGTTAGTTTCAATAGAAGGCGACTAGCCACTGGTGTAACAATTTATACTAACCATATCAAGCATGAACAAAACCAGAAAACTAATGTGGGAGTATATTGGCACACTACGCCAACACACACAGGAACATTATAATTTCAGTAATACCCTATTATTATAAATACTGGAGTCTGGATGTTTGCTTATAATAGCTTTGATGTTGAGAGTATAATTACAAATATTCCGGACAACCATACGTTGTGCAACATTGCCAATGCAAATTCTTGAAAGATAGCAGATACAGTTCACGAGAATGCATTCGTTGGCAATTGATGAAGTGGCTTGTTTAGAGTGTTGGACATCAATGAAACAGCAATTAGTGCGATAAGTTAAATCCCAAAGCTTATGATCTGAAGTATTTAAACCATAAAATTACTCATGTTTTCCGGTGCGGTACTGCGGTATCATAGATGCTATCTGTTTTATGTTCGTTACTCTTCAATAATTCTGCTCATAAACAAAATCTTCTTACGGAAGACATTAATCACGTCACTTTAACGTAATAAGGTGAAGACAAAATTGCCATTAATGAGGGGGAACAATTTTTGTTATATTTAAAGCTTTTATAGGATACTAGGTCATTGAATACACCGAATGAAATTTGGCACAACCCCAATAATAATTGAGATTTGACAAAATAAAACACGGTTTGGTTTACGAATTGTTTTGTTTTTCGAAAACGTTGTGCAACGTTAAAAATACATTTCAGCTGTGTTTTGGTGACGAAAAGATTGGTGCATAGTTTTAAATTGAATGAAATAATGGATGCATGCCATTGATAGCATAGATAGTTCAGATGTATGATATTGTAAGCTAAGATAGTTTGGACATGTGAAGAGGATAGATGAAAGGCGATTAACAAAAGTGGTATCGTGGTAATGTGAATAGAAGCAAGAATATAATAATACCAGACCTGTATTATTATACACGCCCAACTGCTGGGCACGGGTCACCTGTACTGAATGAGAGGGGTTAGGCCTTAGTCCACTACGCTGGCCTAATGCGGGATGGCAGATTTCACATACCATCGAAATTCCTATGGATAACTTCCAAGGTATGCAGGTTTCCTCACGATGTTTCCTTCATCGTTAAAGCAAGCGATACATTACAACGAATACACACGTAATTTAGAATGTACTACATACATACCTTAATTTTTTTAACTACGAGCACCGATTCTGTATTCTCAAATCATATAATTATACCTCCTTCATCTTAGACTGAATTTATTATATAAAATATTATATGGGTATATCCAATTCTACGAAATAATATGTTTAATTCATAAGTCGGATCATGGATAACTGTACACGTATAGGTAATATAATACAAATCCGAAAAATATCGCAACTTGTAAACATGAATGATAAACATAATGCAGCAAAATAACATATTTGACATTTGAGATAATTTCAGGATATGTTTCTTTCTGTCAGGTGTTATCCTGGCTTGATGCAGGGGCGCCTTTCCAATTTGATTGGACGGTGGAATTGATATTATGTGGGACCCGCTGTCTGACCCCCACAACCCGCAACGGGAACCAAGTTTCGCCATTGCCTCGTCCGTGAATCAGCAGAGTATACCACGTGCAGCGTGGCTTTGGCCTTCGAACCTAAGATGTTGGTGGATAATTTCAGGATATAAAAATAAATAATCAATATATGTAAACATTTTAGTAGTACAATCGCCATATTGGTCCAGTTGCAGTCTGCTTTGGCTGAAAACCTCGCAGTCATGGGTTTAAATCGCTGGTTGGGCAATCATAATTTGTGTTTGAGGTTTCCATTCGAAAAATAGCACATCACCTACATGAGTTGCCCGGGATTGGAATTTGTGCCCGCTATGACGATTAGCTCGCTCCTACCACATCATGAGACGGAAATAAACTTAGCAAACCGTGGGTGCAGCACAAGTTGCATCTTTGCCTCCTCCTTCCGGGATACAGGCGTGAGCTTATGCATATACAATTTAGTACTGTACTAGCATAGTGGTTTAACAGAACTCGGATAAAAATACATGACCTAAAGTAGAAGTTGAAATAATATTCATTTATCCTTATTGGTTTCACCTCAGACGACATAAACAATTTTTTTTGTCCGTCCCATAAGATAAACGTGATTCGTGGGAAGATCATGTTCGTATCAAGAAAGGTTAAAAGTCAAATGTCGTGCATTAAACATTTAGATACCATGGTTACAGGCCTTCATACTACTAAACAGTGTTAGAAATTATCAAGATAAACCATATCCCTGGCTGTCTCGGTGACGCAGTTGTAACTGCTGTACTGAGGTCTCGGGTTAAAGAAATATTGGGGTTTTTTTTATCATAAAATGCTCAGTATCAGCTCGCAGTGTGCAATGGTGTATGGCGATAGACCCCTATCACATAATGATACAGAAATAAGCTCAGTGAAATGTGAGTGTACTGGTTACATCTCTGCCTATAGCATAGGCCGACAAACGTGTAAGTGGGTCATCTGATGGTAAGTGATCTTCACCGCCCATGAACATCCACATACATCATTACCGAACTTAAATGAAAGGGATAATTAAGGGATTGGGAAGGGCAGGGGGATTTGGGCCTCCGGATATCTCACTCACTTTACGAAACTTAACAGCAAGCTACTTCACATCGGGTTTATGTGAGCCAGATCATGGGGATCATGCACAATAATACCACCACTGACATACTTAATATTATTCATAATTTGTAACGCACAATAAAAAAGTTTTTTTTATGGCATAGGCCGGCAAACGAGCAAGTGGTAATGGTATATTGTTCCTCACTAGCATACATTAGCTTTAACTCAAAATAAATTTTATTAATGTAGTCTGCCAACCCGCATTAGACCAGCGTGGTGGACTAAGGACTAAGGTCTAAGGTCCTCTCCCCCTCTCTATTCAGTAGAGGAGGCCGGTGCCCAGCACTGGGACGTATATAATACAGGGCTGAAAAGAGCAACATTACGAGTTTCTCGCCCGTTCTCTAGCGAAACAGCATTCCAAATTGGCGGTAGAGTTAAAATTTGACTGACTCTAAATGATGTATGTATGATGGATTCAATAAATAATATGAATTTGGTAACAAATTGGTCGAAGCGGCCCATCCAATCTGTAGACAAAACTGTCTATAGCGTGGCTAGCACTTCAAAAATTGACAATTAAGTAAATTATTCAATGGAACATATCCTCACCTTCATCAAATCGAATATTTATAATTGGCAGATGACTATCGCTTGCTTGATTGGAATTTGCTACCACACAATGAAAACTGTTGGGTGTGTCCTTGTCTTCCATTAAGTTTATTTATGATCCAACTTGGCGCGCCACTCCTTTTCCATTAGAGTTTTTAGTTTTCAATATAGATGCTTGATTCAGACAACGTCACCAACAACGTGAAAGGCGACTCCTAATATAATTAGATTACATCTTATGCAATAATCTTCAATCAATTATTTAGTAAGTTATATAGATATTGCATGCCACCGAATCGGTACCTATTACATTACGTACAAGTTTTTATATTCCTTAGTGTCTTCTTCTTCCACCTGCCCTTATCCCACTCGCAGTGGGTTCGGCATAATATGCTTGTTAACACATGTTACAGAAAGATTTGGCTTGTAGTCATTACGATCGGCTGCCTGTTCGGTAAACCCCTCAGGGGAGAAAACAGCCAGATCCGAAACATAAATCTATGGATTACACAAATTTGATCATTTGTCTCGGTGCAGGATTCTAATTCGCGACCTCTAGCTTCACAATCGGCTACTCGCCCATTGCGCCACGGAGGTATGACGGAGGCTATATTCCTTATATATTCCTTGTTGTATTATAAGATATTATTAATTTTATATTGCTAACTCTAGCCGTTCCTGATGAAAAGGTTCTTGACGGACAGAGGGCAAAAAAATCCTATTATAGGTATTCGTTTTTTTCACAATCAGTGTCGCAGACTTGATAATGATCATGTCCAAATCTATATATATATAAAAGCGAATTACCACTGACTCACTGATTCATCACGATTTCTCAAAAACTACTGATGGTCAGATGATAGTTTGTGTAATGTAGACGTCAACTAAGAACGAATTTTTGGAAATTTACATTTTAAGGGGGTAAAAGTGGGGTTTGTCCGTTGTATGCAACTTTTTTATGGAAGGGGATACGACTGTGAAAGTGAGCGCAAACATTGCTTATTAAAAATAATGAAATATGAGGGTCATATTTTTGGAAAATTCCACTTACAAAAAGGGGGGGGGGGGGGGTGAACTTTGTACTAAGTACTGAACTTTTTTAATGGAACGGAATACGACTGTGGGACTATGCAAGAACTTTGCTTATGATAATTAATGAAATATGTTATTCACATTTTTGCGAAATTTTATTTGGAAAAGGGGGGAGGAGGGGTAGAACTTACTCACTCACTGATTAATCACGATTTGTCAAAAACTACTGAAGCTGGGGTCATGAAATTTGACTAGATGATACATTGTGTAATGGTGAAGCGTACTTAGAACGCATTTTTGGAAATTCACATTTTAAGAGGGTAAAAGGGGGATTGAATATTGTATGAACTTTATAATTGAACGGAATACGACTATGAAATTAAGCACAAATATTGCTTATCATAAATAATGAAATATGTGATTCACATTTTTGTAAAATAAATAAATAAATAAATACACCCAACAGTCACACACATAGTCCTGACCCCACACTAGGTTAAACCTGTATCGTGGGTATCAAGAACTACGAGGGACTTGCGGTCCCACAACACCCAGACCCGAGACAAATATTTGTGGATCAGACAAACATTTGTCAAGGTGCGGGAATCGAACCCACGGCCTCACGCTTCGCAACCGGCTACTCGCCCGCTGCGCCACGGAGGCTGTCAAAAATTCCTCTTGCAAAAGGGGGGAAGGGGGTTTGAACTTAGTATGAAAGTATTTATTTTAACTTTTGAACAACTTGACCGATTGGTGTCATATTCACACCGTACATTTGTTTTGTGGAGACAATGGTTTATAACTATATATCATCACGCTACTACCCATGGGAGCGGAACGGTAATTTAAATATATTGAAGATAAATATCTCAAACTCTACTAAAGTTAGGATTATGTTTGGTCAGAAGATAGTTTGTGTAATATAGGGGCACGCTAAGAAAGGGTTATTAGAAATTTATATTTAAAGGGGTAAAGGGTGAGGGATAAATTTTATATATTTTTAATGTGAAAGTTTGTATGTTTGTAGATCAATCACGCCTTAACAGCTGAATGGATTTTGGTAAAATTTGGCATACAGGTAGACCAAGACATGAATTAGAACATAGGCAACTTTTATCCCAGAAAAAGACTTACGCGGGCGGAGCCGCGGGTAAATACTAGTAGTGGAATAAAGATCTACTAAGTACCTACTTTCACGATTGTAAGTATATTTATATCACAAGGAAAACCGTGAAATTTTATTAAAAATAAAAATTACGCGATTACTATTATTTTTAAGTTTTCCAGCCTTGGCCATGGCATTTCGCGATTGTATCTAAAATGCACGCCGCGCCGCTGATAGACAAATTAATTTATTGTGGTGGTATTTTTTTACAAACTGTAGATAATTATTTTGATATTTACGAGCAGTCACGAACGTCCTACATTGGTCTTTTAACACGTATATATTTAAATTGTATACGAATACAATGCTGCACTAGGTAAATAATTGTAGGTATAGATAGATCAATACTTTTATGGCCGTCCCCAATATTTTATCGACAGATTTGCTTAATGCCAGTAAAATTTTGACACATTTTGTATGGAAGATCTATCAAACCACTATAGATAGTAAACAAATCTGTTGATAGACAATATAGGGAACGGGCATTAGGCATTTGTTGTCGAAGTATATAACACGTAGGTACAATTAATATTTTCTGCAAATGTTATTAAAACACCATCACTTTTTGCTAACGCTTGTGCTTTGCTTCGCCCGCGTGTAGTTATTTCATTTTCCGGGACAAAAAAGTACTCTATGACCTTTCCCACGAAGGATCTATCTCCATAACAAATTTCATTAAAATTCGTTCAGCCGTTGAAAACGTAACAAACATACAGAGTTACTTTCGCATAACAGTATCCAAGTAAATTAGTTCGCCGAATGACTCTCACCCTTCAAACTCAGACAGGGGTGTGTCTCGTATCAGATTGGACTACGTCACATTCTATTTCGACTTCAGACATTGCGGATAATAAAGTGGCTCCAATGCGCAATGTGAGATTGGTTTATGACATCCCAAAGCAATACGCGATAATGTATTTGAAGGTTTTTTCGCACACGCGAGCGCATGCGCTGCCAGTTTGGTAAAATAAGTTTATAACTCCAAGAGTATTATTTATACTAGACTAGCTTTTACTCGCGGCTCCACCCGCGTGAACGGCCTTTTCCGGGATAAAAAGTAGCCTATGCTACTCAGTGATAATGTAACTTTCTAATGGCAAAAGAATTTTTGAAATCGGTTCAGTAGTTTTTAAGTTTATTCGTTACATACAAAAATACAAATCTTTCCTCTTTATAATATTAGTGTAGATTCATTGACTACATAGAGTGTAATTCCCATCGCTAATATACTTATCCAGTATAAATCATTGCGAGGGAACGATTTTAAGGTTGGAAACGCGCCCATAATTCTTTTGGTATTGTATGGGTACATGGGCGGTGGAGATCACTTACCATCAGGTGGCCCATTTGCTCGTTTACCGGTCTATGCCATAAACAAAATATATATTTCAAAACACATGACTAAAAAAACTATTTATCGATAACCCTGATACGCAATATCTATAATTATCGTCCATAAATCGAGGGTTTTATGTTTTTAAGTAGATAAAAAGATGCAAAGGTATACGCTTATATTCAGCCTAAATTAAGTATATTTTTATATTGCTCCACTTATTACTTTATCGTCAAAACAATGTGTGTAAGATAAAATAATAAATAAGTGTAGTTACAGGTGTATCGGTCACACACGTGACCTCAACCGCGTGTCCTAATTGTACGTGCCTGCAACTCGTTAATTTTTACATATAATGCACGCCGCGTTATATTATATTGATCTGCACATTTTTTTATACTTACTTTTCCCCGCGGATTCACCTCCGTGAGTCATTTTTATAAACCCACTTACGTAAAATAGCTTATAGCACTTAGGGATAATGTAGCTTAATTGGTAAAATAATTTTCAGAATCAGATTAGTAGTCCTAGTTCTCACACAAAAACTTACAAACTTGACCACTTTCAAAAATATTATTGTTGATATGGACTAAAGAAAAGGGTTTTCCCCAGAGGGGTTGATGTCAGATAGGCAGCCAGTCATAATAACTACAAGCCAAATATTTCTGTAATATGTGTTAATAAAAATATACATTATTTCCATCCCATGATGTGGTAAAGTTTTATCGCCATTATTAAATGGTGTAATAGACATGCATAGGGGACACATTCCATAAACGTTTAGTTTGATTTCTATAAACTTGAATGTCGAGACGACCAGGGCACTCGCCTGATTGTAAGCGCAGGCGTGGCATGGCCTGCTCATACTCAGAAGCAACACCCAAAGAACTTTGAATTATAAAGCTCTGCATGGTACTGGACTGCGCTCGTCACTACTAGACAATATCCTTCTAACCGAAACAACAGTGCTTACAAACTGTTGCTTGGCGGCGGAAATAGATTAAGCAGTGGTACCAACAAAGACGGCCTCTCGCATACGAGGGACCAATCACACAGTACGTCAGATTACTGTGTCGGAAAAAGCAACAAAAAAAATCGTAGGAACTACGTTTACCTAATGTAATCATTATATTCGTTTTTTACTTGATCAATCGAACTTTGAGCCCATATTTTGACATTTATGACAAGTCCACAATAATAACATAGGAGTGTAAAACCTTATCTTAAACATAAACTAAACACTCATTCAAATAACTCGGAGATAAAAACATAAGTTGAAATAATCTCAGAGGACGCGGACGTAAAATGATGCGTCAAAGCAAACGATGAATAATAACTTACGTTTGTAAATGAGTCTGGACTTTGATAAGCGAAAATAGGACGCTCGCGAATCGGTCACAAGTCACAACGTATAAATAATCAGTTTCAATAAAAACTTTCTTCTGACACCGCATTTATTGGCACACAATCAAAACTAGACATAGCTGATTTAAATTGTTTCGTGCACGTCTTATTACAACACTCAGGTCAATTAACTTTAATTCTATATTAGTCATTTTTTTGAATTCGATTATTTCTCAGAGACGTCAATTAGGATTATTTCTATACTCAGTAACGGAGCTCAATTCACTTTTTGCACTCAGTTACAACTAAGCATAAATCATTTGGCTCTGGAAATAATCGAATTCTGAGAAATTACTAATTCGCAATTAAGCTAAAAATTTAATTCACGTCTCTGTAGTGTAATGAAGGTTCCGCCACTAGCAAGAATGGAAGGACTTGATAATGCCAGTAGGTAAGAATAAAGACGGCATCTACGTCAGATGTCACCTTATAAATACGCTCGCCACTACGGGGAGCACATGGGAGTACAGTTCTCTCCTGACTGGCGATATACCCTTATCTGAGTGTTATCCTTGTCCACACGTGTGGTGAGTGACAAGACTGGGTGTAGGGGTGGAGGGGTGGAGCCTACAAACACGACAGACACGGAACACTACAGTCTCGTAAGTGGTTAGACTTTATGGTTTGATACAACCATAATGAATACATTATCATTTCTGTGTCCTTATCAAGTATCTATGATCGACGTACTATGTTTTGCATGCCTACATACATAGTACATGCTATAGCATGAGTTACGGTTCTATAACTGGCCGGATGCCTGACGTCAAACTTTCTTATTGGTACCTACTTGGTTGCGTAAAAAAGTCATTAAATCTAATTTTGGAACGAATTTGACTTTTACATGACAAGTTGACTGCCTCGGAGGCGGAGTTCTAATTCGTACACGTTACGACCGAGGTGCTGAGTTCTCGGGTACGATTCCCGGGTCGGGTAAAAGTTATTGGGTTTTCTATCATGAAAATAATATCAGCCCGGAGTTTGGAATTGTCCCCGGCCCGCCCCCTAACACATCATGGGACGTAAATAAGCTGGGTGAAATGTGGATGTACTGGTTACACCTCTGCCTACCCCTTCAAGGATTACAGGCGTGAGAGCGTATGCGTACTTTGACATGTGTATGATACGGAAATGACAACCAGTAATAACATTTGCCAGATGTACATCATTAGTTTATTGTGTACATTAGTAAGTACGTTTCACAAAATCTAAGTATTATCGGTTTATTATTTGGTAACAAAGGAAGTGACTCATCCTTTTATACGACAGATTCTGTAAAATTCTTAAAAAATTTGGTAAGTATTGTACATCCTCCCATAAATCGTTAGTGTCTTCCTGAAAAATCTTCTGTACTTACAAAGGGCGCCTATATTATCGTTATTGTTTTTTATAACATAGCTCGGCATACGAGTAAGTGAGTCACCTGATGGTAAGTGATCCACCGCTCATGTACGCCCACAATACCAAAATAATCATGGGCGCATTGCCGAACTCAAAGGAAAGGTATAATTAAGGGATTAGGAAGGGCAGGAGCTTCCGGATATCTCAGTCACCGTTTGAAGCGCAAGTAATCTGCTACTTTACGTCGGTATTCTGTGAGACATGGTAACGATGCGGTCGAGCCAGCCCATTCATACTGTAAACAAAACTGTCTTCAGTGTGGCTCTACCACTCAGAAAACATTTTCGTATTAGTTATTTTATTATACTTACATGGATGAACTGTATCTTTTACGTATTTTTTTGATACGGATTGATAATATGGTGCCATTTAATCTCTAAAGAAATGTCAGAATGAAGGTCAGTACGTTCATTATTATTCCTTATCAGTTTAAGCAATAATAATTATGTGGTGAGAGAAAAAGTAACTATCTAAGGGCAGGAATTTTGCTAAAATAAGCGGTTAAAATAAGCACATTCAGTACAATATTATGTTTATTCATATAACAGACTTTCTTTATTACTGTGGTATTTTTATACGTAATAAATTGCTACACCCACCCACATAATTTATCTCTTACGTATTTATCACAATTCACAACATATAATATCCATTTTAAGACCACGTCTTAAAATATCACGCACAATCTCTGGAAGAATGAATACAATATATTTCACTTTCTCATCAAGTCTATTAGTTTATAATAATATTAAACATCTGTATTTATGTATGTTATGATTCATAAAGATTGTCAGATCATTATTCAATGAACAATTGTTTTAATATTAATTCATCTATATTTTTTAAGAACTCATTTTTTTCTAATGTTTAATCACAAATCACACCTTCTGTGGACATTTTAAGTGTGTCTGAAACCAGCAATTTATTTGTAATTTATTGGAGTTTAAAAAGACAGGGAATGTCAATACATACTATGATACATACATAGCTGGGTTGCATAAGGGTGCTGGTTGGACTTGGCTTCAATCAGCACGCATAATGCTAGACCAAAGTTTCACTACAATCTATTTCGAGGCCAGACGTAACACTGTCGAACTTATCGCCGTATCGGATACAAATTACGCACGCATTGGAAATTTTCATTCGAATGACGCGCGGCTTTTCTCTAGTAAGAGATTGCTAATTGCCACCCATTCATATTCTCCGAAAAGTTTATTGATGTAACAGGCTAGAATTTAAATAAGCCGTAAATTCATGTATCAGTCGTTCTACAGAAGTTTTGTAGGAGTGATACATTTAACAGTTAAATTAAATTTATTTTCAAATTATACAATTTTCTTTAGTTTGAAGCTCCGACAAAAAAGGAGTTTCATAAGTTAAACCTCGTTGTCTTCTGTGTATCTCTTTGTGACATCGTAGCAAAACAAATATATCGATTTAGATACGGTTTTAAATTCGAAATCGCAATTAATTGAGTGTTAAAAAAATAAGACCACAATTAATATTTTAAATATTGATTTAAAACGCGTGTGAAATAAAATTAAGAACTCCAAGGAGTAGTGGGGCCATCTTGCTATCTCCCTCGCACGTTTGCACTGCGTTATGACCATCGTATAGGTATACGTCATCGTTAATAGATCGCATATTTTTATTGACATTCGACAGTCCTGCCCACCACCAGATTTAAATAGGCTATAACTTAAATATTTTTAAGTTATGGCGCAGTTGTAATGCGTATGCGTTACGATTGAGGCCAACGCTGTGGTCTCGGGTTCGATCCCCGAGTCGGGTAAAGTGGTATTGGGTTTTTCTATTACGAAATGCTCAATATCCGCCCGGAGTCTGGAATTTGTGCCCGGTATGGCGATAGGCTCGCTCCCTATCACATAAGGGACGGAGATACGCTCGGCGAAATGTGGGTGTACTGGTTACACCTCTGCCTACCCATTCGAGAATTACAGGCGTGAGTGCGTATGTATGTTAAATATTTTTAAGGGGATTAGTAAATTTATTTCTATTACGAATTATGGGCAATGTCAGCTGTTGATTAAAATCATAAAAAATTACATGCATCGAACCTATTGGTAGCCAATTTACGTTGTACTGGTAACCTAGTACTACTTTATGCACGTTCGATAATAATATGAGTATTAACAGACCTTCAATGGGACATAATAACCTAACATTAGTGTGTTTATTGCTAATGCGAACAATAACAATTGAACAGCTGCGGTTGTAAGTAGGTATGAAGAAGTAGGACCAATCTCTTTATAAAACAAGCCATGCATAATATTAAATATATAGAAACACATTTCCTTTATTGCATTCCCACAATATATTGCTAACTGTTTTCCACTTAATATAAATCTTGGCACTGACTGACAGACAACGTACAGGTTAAATGTGGATCTAGAAGAATGAAAATAGGTGTGCACTAAAACAGAATTTTTGAAAATTTGTCCTCTAAGGGGGTAAAATAAGAGACGAAAGTTTAAGAATGCGTAATTGAAGATAGAAACGTGAAAGTTGGTATTAAGCCTAATCAAAAAAGACTTCACTGACATCATTTTACATCAGTTTTCTGTAAGACAGTGGTAACAGTAGTTATACAGCATTCATGCTTGGCTCTACCACTCATAGAAACTGCCCAAACTAGCTCAGTATTTCTTTCTCGATCTTTGTTTCTACGTCTTCTTCCTAGAAACACCCTTCCAGAGTCCGCCCTATCTTCAATATCCATAATAATAACTTTGGAATGACTCCCGCGAGCTGCGCCATTCGTAAAATATGCGAATATCCATTGTCTGTCAAATGTTTGATGTTGTATTGTGTATCGCGTGATAAAAATGCAAATCACACAATAAACGAACAAGCGACTATTGTTGTTTACATTCCATGATTTATTTTGTTTACGTTGCCTGCACACCGGTGATTATCATATTCGATTGATGCGAACTTCTGTTTCGGTTACCCACGCTATGCAGTATTTTGAAATTGTATTTATGTTTTAATCAATTCCTGTTTTCATTGTAATCTCTACTGAAGCCTATCAGCCTGCTGAAATTACTATCATCGTCGACAGATCAAGTATCTAGCTTGAACTTAAATTATAAATATCTTATATCCAGGGATCCTATAGAATAATACGCTAGTCTGCTATTAAAGATGCTTTTCAAAAGTCACGTTTACGTCAATATTCTAAGTTAATTTGATGTTTATATCGCATTATTCTCAACAATGCAACGCGCAATGTCCGCGTCAGTGTCCGTAGTTTATTTTCTTGCTAGTTATTCTGTAGCTGACCATCATCCGTATTTATAGTATAACAAAAATTTATAAAATATTGACGATTATAAGTGTACGTTTATGCATATAACTTTATACATGAGAATGATATGCTCATGTATTTCTACCTGGCGTTCTCCCTGCTAGTGCTAGGGTCCGCCGTCCTACTAAGACGCCTCCACTTCGCCCGATCTTGGGCATCTTCCGTAGTAAGACCATTGGCCCTCATATCCCCCTCTAATAAGTCAAGCCAGCGTTTTTAAGGCCGTCCGCGGTTCGTACTCTTGGTACGATCTAGGACAGGCATTTGCGATTGACGTACTCCTGTGGTTTTCTCAAAACGTGACTGAACCACCTTAAGTTACTTTCCTGAAGCTTATCTGCTACGTCGCAGACACCAGGACTGCGGATGTACTCCTTATGTATACGATCTAGTCGTGTGACGTCGCATATACACCGCAGCATCTTTATTTCCGCAACGTGGATCTCCCTAACATGACGCTTAAGTGCAGCCCACGTCTCACACCCGTATAGGAGCACAGGCCGTCCGTATAATGGTCTAAGTCTCATTGACATTTTTGGTCGCAAGTAACGTCTGTGACCTCCCGCCAATTTAGTTTAATTAATCAATTAATTTAATTACAAATACCTGGTGACCATAATGTAGTTATAATGAATTGAATAACTTCTTAATAATTTTCGGTTTATATAAAGCTTTAATATAAATACATTATGGCAACATTTTCAAATGGAGGACTTTGATTGAATTGTATATTCTTGTATTTCTAGGAAGGAAGTGAACGTTATGACATCATCATGTAAATAATTGTACATACAGCTGTAGGGTAGGTACATGCTGATATTTTTGTGAAATATGAATACGGATAATAGTGTTCAAATTTTAGTTCCAAATACTAAAAGGCTACTCAAAAGGACCATCCGCTACTTATTTTGCGTCCTGCTATACAATTTCGACAGATACTAAGGGTGCAAGGTCTCAAATATATAACACGATCTTTAATGTTTGGATTACATTTCGGTATTCGAGCGTGAAACACATTTTACTATTGTAGTTAAAGTTTTTGGTTGTTATTTTTTAATAGTCTAGAGGAAAAATACAAAAGTGTGTCCAACTACACCTACATTTTCAACTTACAAGTATACAAATTGAATGTGAGTTCAATATAAGTCAGTTGATAATGCTTGTCATGTCTACGTCAATACAAAAATAGTATTTAATTATGCATGAGTGGACTAAAGCCAAAACAATCATTTTAATATAAATAAGTTGTTTTAAGCAGACTTAAACAATTTATTTATATGCCGTAAAAAGAAACAAAAGATCTGCAACCGATTAAAGGCTGTTCCCTATATTCTATATAAAGATAGATTTGCTTACTATCAATAGTGTTTTGACAGAACTTCCATACAAATTGTGTCAAAATTTTACTGCCAGTAATCTGTCGGTGACAGAATATTGGCAACAGCCATAAGACATCGAAGATAACGATATATTCACTTAAAAATGTTAACATAATGCGCTCAAGTAACCTAGTCTGATTGTAGGTTAATACTTTTAGATAGATATAGGTTAATATCCTTCATATTGTTGTATGTATTTTGACTTGAAATACTTCTGGGATTGATCATGGTCACAGGCATTTGTCAAAAGCAACTGCTTACTCTTAGTGGTAGAATTTAAAGCACAACATAATGTTAGTATTATATTTTCAAGAAACGTATTAACTCATTTTCTTTAGTTGTGCTTAACTACGCTTGTAAGTTATTACTAGACCACAATGTGCATACTTTGTGACTTGTTACTTGTGTCATTAAAATCATAGGAAATACCAATTTTTAAGCGTAATATAGGAAATATTACAATGTTCCAATATCAATAAGTTAATGTAGATAAGTAGGTTCATAATGTTATGTCTACTTGATATATCTAACTATTAGAAATGTCTACGATCTGTTTATCAATTCAAGTGTATTATTACTGTTAGCACAGTCTTATCAGTATTAAAGATTATCATGCTGTGGACGATGATATCTGCATTAAGTTTTTATGAGTCAGTACACTAATGTTGGCAATAGAACCCCAGTAGTAAACTTACTTAATTGCTATCTTTAAAGGTCCAGTCATCAAACTGTATTACATAGATTGCTGACATTTTCATAGACATACATAGATACGCAGTCAATCCTGTATTCTCCGAAAGGGCAGCCAGAGGTGTAGTACACCCACATTTCAACGAGCTTATTTCCGTCCCATGATGTGATAGGAGGCGACCCCATCGCCATATAGGGCACAATTCCAGGCTCCGGGTTGATACTAAGCATTTCATGATAGAAAAACCCAATATAATTTTACCCCACCCGAGGATCGAAACCGAGACCTCAGCACAGCAGTCGTACGGCGTCGTACCGCGTACTCATTACAACTAATACACTAAATAACTATTTTCATAGAATGTGTTATTATGGCGGATATCCTAACAAATAAAAATTTACGGAACCAATGGTACGTGAGTCCGAATCACATTTGGCATTTTTTATTATCAGTGACCGATATGCCTCCTAACGTTATTAATGTGAGTTTGTATGTCTGTCTGTAAGCTTATTATTGAATTGCTGAGTATTGAGCCCATATCATTGTCAGAGAGGTGACTGTATGAGGGCAGGTGAATACACTTCCCAAAGATAGGTAACTGATAAATTTTATCACACGGTTGCAGACGAGCAAAGCTGTCGAATAAACATAGGTACAATGACGATGCATAAATATTCACTCACACTAATGGTTGTCCTAGGGGAAATGTTCCATATAACGATAAAAATATTTGATGTGTTAATCTAGGATAATGCAAACTTCCGTGACAATCGATCGAGCAGTTACGATGTTTATCGACATGAAACATTTACGTTGAACTCACAAAAAGACCTTTATGTTTACAATATTGGTAGTTAAATTGTAGGTACACGGTGAATATGTTTAAGCAGGAATGTCTTATTTGTTTTCCTTAAATTAAAAATTATTGATGATGAAACTTGCGATGAGATCATTCGAAGGTAGGTAGGTATTTAGGTACAATATATGTTTTTTCTTAATATGGTATAGCAACGAGTTCTGCGTGCAGCGGCATACGGAACGAAAACATGTTTATTATTCTAAAAAAACTTTCCAACTGAATTCTTACGTAATCGTACTAAATGAACAGGTAAATGAGAATAAAGTCGCTCTACTATACATAAATCACGGGTTCTTAGCTGATAACTAATTAAGAACATACTTACTTTCCCTTTAAGTAGTCCGATATCTGGCTGACTTTCCAGAATATCTGGAAGAGCAGCATCAACACTGTGTGATTGATCCATGTGTATAGTTTGTAACAGCTTTCCATAGCGCCCGCGCCGGCCTCGCTGTCACGCTCCCACTGACACTTTAAAAATTCACTCATCCGACACAGCGAGTAGCGACTATTTACAATTATAATTCGAATATACGCGACTATTGTGCGCGCGAGCCAAGTACAGTTAAATTGATAATACGGACAGCGAGCGTGCGTCGGTAACAAAGCGCAAGGGTAGTTTGACTTATCAGTCGAGCGGCTTGCACGAAAATAGAGTCGATAATAAAACGAGCAAGCGATAAGTTTGACCGTTCTCGGGCGTCGGTGCACGCGAACTGGTGGTGGCCATGAGAATTCCACTACTACTCGGCACGTCGGATGACGAAAGATGACTCAGTTGTATCACGTTGTAGTTATCGAGTATTTATTTCTTGTGGTCGGAATGCGAACACCCGACCCGCGACCGACGCGACGCGAAGGGACTTGTGTTAAACAACAAAATTAAACTTTTGGACACTTTAAAAATATATATTTAATTTTATTCTACAATAACATCATCGCATAGCTGACATCATCTTCATTTAATGGCGTTTTAAATATTTTTCATTGCGCGTTATCAATTTGAATGCGAAGATTTCGGAATATACCTGCTATGATACTGCTATTTTAATCCCAATAGTATTAAATATCAATAAAATATATAAATACCTTCAACCACATAAAATAATAAACCACCCTCTCAGTGTAGGTTCAAATTTAGAGTAGTTAACTTTTGTCTAACCTCTCCCCAGAGGGGCTGACGTCAGCAAAAACTATAAGCCAAATCTTTGTGCAATATGTATTAAAAACCATGTTGCGCCGACCCCACTGTAAGTGGGATAAGGGCAGGTGGAAGAAGAAGAAGAGAGTAGTTAACTTTTTAATAGAACATGCGGCCGGGAAAAAATAAACTTTTACCCAATGTCACCATGACCTTTTATGGCCGTTCCCAATATTAATCTTCAATTTCACGATAGATAGCTATCGTCAAACATCCGTATTGTTCTATCTACTGTTTGGAATCGTCCCTATTTTTTAGATATGCACGTCGGATACTATGATAGCAATAGATAGACAGTCTATCTGGGCCCTCTTGTGCGTTATGTTCATACAAGCTGAGAAAGAGGAACTATTGTTTAATTTATGTTAGAAAATATGAAGATATGATTTAGATTAGAAATATAAGTTTTATTTTAACATTTATTTATAATTCTTATTTTTTACCACTGTAAATGAAATAATAATAACGAGAAATACTTATTATGTTGCAAAACACAATTTAATAACGAAACGTTTTACTGTCAATACATTACGGCTCTGAATACAAGTCCTTTGAACAAAAATCCCAAGCGAATTTGGGGGATTTTACTGAAGTGGGGAATTATTTTGTTCGCATTAACAAATATTTATATGTCTCTTGCACTTCATTTAATTATCAAAACGGTGCATTATTTTTATTTATGGGAATTTTAGATATTTTTTATATTTTCTTTTAGATTTTTACATAATTTATTTAGTTTTTTGTATTGCAGTGCAAGTGCCATGTAAGCCTTGTATACTCATGGCTATTTCTTCAAAATGCGTTATTTATTTCGTTTTTTTACAGCCGAGGATATCTGTTTATCGGCCAAAATCTACCGATAAAGAAAAAACGAAATAACTTTATCGACAGATAGCACATAAAAAATATTGGGACGCTTGAACTGTCATTTTCATAGTGTTGTATATCTGTAGTCAGCTATCAGTCCTCTCATCAGTAGACAGCAATGAAGAATAGGATTACCTATCATTAGTAAGTTTATTGGGACGGTAAACGGAATATAGATAAAATTTTATATCGCCGGTATAGCAAAACTAGAGACAGACAGAATATAGGGAACGGCCATTAGAGTACATCAATAATGGTTTTAATCCGTGTAATTTTAACACTAGGTAATTAATGAAAATAATTTGTCTGTACAATTTGTGAGCCTTGTAGTTCTAAAACAACTTCTGATAGTTTTCGAAACGATAATATTCGATTTCATACATCAACTAGGCGTAGCTATTAGCGGAAACTATGACAAACTAAAATTGGTATTAAATATGATTTATATCATATTAATCAAATGTGGAATTAGTTTTTAAACGATTCTTTGTTTCCAGCTTATTTAGAAATGAATTACCTATTTTATTTTATTCGAATTTATAAACTGTGGACATATTTTAAAGTCTTACTAGAGCTACTGCAACATACTATCGCTATTAATCATGGTCGATTTGCATTTTTTTTTTATTAATTATTAAATCTTTAATCATTCTATTATTTTTACATATATCCCACAAAACCGTTTGGACGGTTTGACTGCGGATCGATTAATTATTATTGTTTTGTTAAAATTTCGAATTAACTACTTCGAAGAAAATGTGTAACAAACAAGTAATTAAGCTTAATATCAGAGCAAACGATTGATTTATTAAATAGATAAAACATAGCAAACGATATTAATGATAATATTTGAAATTAAGTGGAACTATTGAGAAGTATTAAAATGGAAAAATGTGTCGAAGCCCGAAGGAGTACTAAAAGAACTAAACCGAGTTTGTGACACTTTGTAGTAATAATGTATTAGTTTATAAGTACTTACCATGCACTACATACATGATACATCTAAATGAGATCTTTCGACAGTACGTCAAGTGTCAGACGCGGGTCAGTGACGCGTATTGACAGTGTACGCGTACCTACTACGCACTACGTGAATTTAAGGGAGACGACTCGATGATAGCGTCATTAGCGCACGGCGTCACCGGTGCTGTCAGTATGAAATTGACTCTAACGTCTGACATTTATCACAACAAGTCACATGGGAAGCTAGAGCTACAAAACAAATATGAAAGCACGACATAACAGCAAGGTCGTCCTCAAGGGACGGTCAACGCTCCTTCCGCTTCCATTAAATGAACAACTAATTTATTTATATATCGATACCCTAGAAAACTGTGTTGGCTTGGCGACACTTTCAATGACTGACAATAGTGCCAAGTCAACTCACGAGGATTCGAGGTCGGCGTAGTTTAAATTTTATTATGTACCTGGCTCATTTGGACAGGTTATGTTTGTTGCGTACAAACGCTTCTAATCGCTAAGACAAATATGCGTTGATAAAACAACACAGTTAACATCACCTGTGGAAAGTTTTTACTCTTCATTTATGATAAGAAATGGTAACAGATAGATAATTCTATGCAGGATTTCAATTAACTACATTTATTTAAATTATGAGAAACTTGTCACTTCTGAAGGCCCACTTTGCACGACGATCCTAAATAGATATATACCACTAATTACTATTTACTTATGTCAAATTTTCATACGAGTTGACGTTTCTTAAACAGGTTTTTTAGGTTAAATCCGATTTAGGATCGCCGTGCAAGTGAGGCTAAGTCTTTATTTCTTCATAAATATTTTGAAAATATTATAATTAGGTATAGACTGTGACCCATTAGTCAACCCAGGTACTAAAAGGATGAATTCTTAAACGATCATGATCAATAATAATAAACAATATTATATCACAATGCATTAAGCACAAAATACGAAAATATAAAATCTTTGAGGTTATCTATTTCTTGACTTTGATCTTAAAAATATAAAACACATATTTTATGATATGCTAATAAAGGTAGGTATGCTTCTATACTTTTATAATTTGTTTACGTTGACGTATAAATGATGAATTCGGTATCGTTTCGTCCCTTAGCCTAGCGATGTCCCACGCAATTAGGTGAGAGTTATTAATTGATGACTCAATATTGTTGAACGCCTTTCGATTAATATTGTTCGAAATTATTAGATATTGGCTTTTGCTCGCGGTTCTGCCTGTGTGAATGTCTTTCAGGGATAAAAAATAGCCTATCCTAATTCAAGCCATGATCTATGTGTGCCAAATATTATTCAAATCCGTTTAGCCGTTAAAAACTCACGAATATCCAAATTTACATATGTAACAAAAACCCTGTTGGGTGTTTTAGCCGTGATTTATTTATTTTTGAGGCGAACATACAGTGAAACAGAAAACAAATCTGAACAAAAACAACTAAACACTAATTACATGTTTCCACAGATAGGTGATATCAGAATCGATATTCAAATATAATGAAATAACTCGCATACTAAAAATAAACATATTTACAATAATATGAGACTAAAAATAATCATATTTATTTTGTATACTTTAATTATTTTATTGTTTGTCAAACGTGTTTCGATTGATTACCTCTGCAAGAGCGATGCCTCGGAGCCAGAGCGAGATAGTAAGTTGCGGCGTTTACGTGTATCAAACGCGCCGCGCCGCGTGCACGCCCAGCTTCGTCAATACGTCTCATCAGTCAGCTGTTCATCACTTTTCAGATGTTTATTTTATATATACTGTTTATTATTTAAAAAAAAAACTATTTATATTAAGCTGTCTATATGTCTATCTTAACGACCTATAAAGGGCCGACAGGGTTTTTTACATACTGTATAATTTTGGTAGGAAGTACCTAGTGGTGTCTGTGAAACGGCAAAACTTCAGGAATGTCGCTTGAGGTGGTTTGGTCACGTTTTGAGTAAACTGTGGGAGTACGTCAGACGCAGATGTCTGAGCGAGTTCGTACCAGCAGGTGTATGATTCTACAGCTGATCCAATAAGAGCTGACTTGATGTACTAGAGGTACACGTTAAAGCCAATGTTCTTACTACGGAAGATGCTCGAGATCGGAGTAAGTGGAAGCGCTTAAGTAGTAAGGTGGACCCTGGCACAAAGCCGATATAAGGCCAGGTAGTATGAAGTAGAATGCTTCTATGCTAATAAATTGCAATTTTATTCCAGACATAATTATTTTTCCTAATATTATAAATTGATATTGGTGTGTCAATTATTCTTAGAAAAATAAAAAAGTTAACAAAGTTTGTTACACAAGTCGCAACGTTACGTTTTTGAGTCTACACGTCATTGTTATATCATCTTCATACGTTACAATTCCCTACCCCACCCACATCGAGTATTTATAACCGACTTGATTATTTCAACGTTTCTAAAAGCATATTGATATAATGCTAATAACTTGAGTTGTCTGCCACATGTTCTTTATTGCCTACGTATTCAATACCGATTCGTAACATGCAAACATTTTTTAATTTCCAAATGGAGGTGGCCATACCGGTTATTTTAAACACATATTTTATTAAAGTTTTACGGCAGATCACGAGTATCGCATGGAAAGGTACAATTCGAGTTCGGCGGCAGACCGCAGACCGCAACGGCGCTACTAGTGTGTAATTATTTCGACAGGCGACGTATCGCCACGTTCGGAAGTAATGCTATTCAAATTATTTGTAATAAATATTAACCAGTAGCGTCTAGTCTGAGCCCCGGATCTACTATGTTTTGAACCGGGGCAGATACTTGATAGTGGCGCCCCTCTCTCCAGCGTTTGAGATAAATTACTTAAAAATACTCACAAATATATAATGGTTAGCATTTTTCGTGAATGGGACAATAATAATAAATAACAACAAAATAATAATTTAATAACAATAATTTTACTGTGTTTAATCTTAATGTTAAACTTATTGCGCTTGAATGTATATCTGTTAGCAGTAATGTTCATGAATAAATAAATAAATAAATAAGAATCCTTTAATAAGTTTCTTACAAGTCGACGGTGAGCCAACCAGGCTTCCGTATGCTAGGCGCTTTATGGAGCAAGATTTTTATTTTTAATCACATTACATTAAGATTTTGGCGCCCCCTGAAACTGCGGGTGCCCCGGTTTGCCCCAAGACCTGGGGCTGTCTAGTCTACACACTATCGCTGTATTTTACCGCTGCAGTGCCGCGACACTATCACTGCGGTTTGGAGACACTGTCGCTGCAGTTTGCCGCGCCGCTAAGCTCGTCTTTGAAGCCCCAGGTTGGGCAATATTTTTTGTGATATTCATTCCCATATATGTACATTATTTGTCTCAGATTCATGTTCTGTACATCGACAGTCTGGATTTATTGGTTTTTTATCAATCACATCATTGAAATGAATTCCGTTGGCTAAATGTTTATACTTATTATCAGATTTAGATTCACTTTGCCTCATCACCAAAAGTTAGATATTAATACGAGAGAAAACTTTGGACCCCTTTTTAAGAAATAAGCTCGCACGGAGGAGTGTAAGATTTGACATATTTAAAGTTTATATGGAGAAGGAGCGCAGAAAGCTATTTATATATATTATCTGTAACAAATATACTTAATATAAAATAAAATAAAACATTCATTGTTTACGTTTATACTGTCAATGTTTGAATGTCAAATATCGCATATGTACTGTTATACGTACGTTATGACGTTACAGAACAAAAAGTATGTACAATAATATTATGATCATAGAGGTCAAAAGTTTTAACCACTACGGGACCACTAGTATATTATTACTTATGTAAATCTTTAAATAAATTTCGAAGAAAAATAAGTGTTGTAACTCCTGTATAATTTGTTTTAGGAAATTATAATTCATTAAAAACACAGACAGCAATAACAGTAATATCCGGTGACAGCAATAACCATTTATCCAGTATGTTCATGACATTGAACGTAGCTTTAAAAAAACAACTAGCAACAAAATTTCGTTTTGAATCTTCGTGAGAAGTGTTGAATTATCACTTATGTCTCTAATTCGTGCTCTAATTATAGTATAATTAGTACATTACAGCTATTAGTTTTATTAACAGTGTACAAATTCAAAGTAAGTAATACGATAATTTGTTGGAATCAGCGATGGAAACGTCGCTTCAGTTTCTTTGTACTAATCACAGTCTCTGTATTAAATTCGAAATATGATAGGTAATTGACTATAATGTACTACAACCTTATACACCGGTGTGATTCACGAATTTACTAAATCAATGTTGTATGATTTTGTATGCAGCATTGATAATATTTTTAACCAACGCACAAACAGGAAGAGCTCTTATAACATCATAACACTTATTTGTACGCGAGGAAATTACTTTATAATATTGACTGTCCTTGGAAGAAAGCTATCCACGGAATACTACATGAAATCAAATATATTTAACTATGTCATTAATTATTCTACGCCAATTCGCTGTCACTAGAGTCTGGACTAGATAAATATAAAGTAGCCAGCTAGTAATATAAAATTATTGGTTCGCGTATTATGATGAAACGTTATTTATTTTTAGAGATTAAGCAAGCAACCATGACTTTCTAAAGAGTGCTGTTGAGTACATTGCGTTTCCATAGATCATTTCTCCCACGCACTTGCAGACTCTGGAATTAACTTTCCTCCTCGGTAATTCCTGAGCGTAATGACATGTCCTTCTTCAAAAGAGGTTTAACAAAGTATTTCCACAGCAGGCAGCGGTTTCGCTGTGCCCCTGGCATTGCTAATGTCCATGGGCGACGATAACTACTTACCATTAGGGGGACTGTAACACGACTGCTTTATAAATCCAATAAATAATGAAATTATAAAAAATGTACATATAAATCAACATTAGACATTACATTAATTACAAATTTAATCAATATTAATAATCTTAAATACCTACTTCTTTAAATAACATTGATAACAGTAGTTGTGAAATCTGGTAGGCAAGACGGTGATGATGACA
Organism: Mimas tiliae; assembly: GCA_905332985.1. Taxonomy (NCBI): domain Eukaryota; kingdom Metazoa; phylum Arthropoda; class Insecta; order Lepidoptera; family Sphingidae; genus Mimas; species Mimas tiliae. The sequence goes on from HG995249.1 coordinate 6,040,043, forward strand.
TGATAAATGTTCTAGAATATTTATTAAATTTTGTTCATAAAACAGTTTTTTTTTCACAAATTGAAATTCGGCTACCGATCATAAATTTTGAAGTGACGAATTAAATCTGTTCGGTAATGCCGTACTACAAATAGGTCACAGGTTATAAACATAAACTAGATTACCTTAAATAATATTGAACCAGACGAAGCTTTTAAATAAATCCCATTATCACTTTCCACAAAATGTAGCATTGAGATTGCGTTGAATAAAAAATAAGTAAACAGCAAAGGAATAGGTATGGGTTTCCGTTTATGTTGGTAGTGTTTCATTAACGTTTCGGCTTTGGAAGCGGCCCGATATAAAACCTATGATCATATTTCAATTCAACGTATCATTTTTCCCATTGGAAAATAGAATTAAATTTTTTAACAGGCATTTTTAGAGCATGTATTATTCGTTAAATATATAAAATCTCACCATAATATGCATGGATAAGGAACGCACATTTTCTATATGATATATGGGTATTTTCTATATTTTTTATATATGGGTAAAACCTACCTAAGTGCCAAAACTGCGTAGTTGTTACGTATTCATGCAAGTGAAAGACGATACTCAGCTGTTTGAAAGATACTATATCATTTTATTATATTACTAAATGCAATTTAAAAGGAAATAATGTTTTTTCAACGGCATTTACGTAATATCATGTTTAATTTAGCTTTGGATGCTGACGCAACTCCATGTTATACCTAAGTAATTCACAATAAGTTACGGTTATTTATACGCACTCGCACTCACGCCTGTAATCCCCGAAGGGGTAGGCAGAGGCGTAACCTCTCGGGAGGAGTCTCGGGTCCGATCCTCGGGTGGGGTAAAAGTGATATTGGGTTTTTCTATTACGAAGTGCTCAGCAACAGCCTGGAGTCTGGAATTGTGCCCGGTGTAGCCATATGCTCACCTCCTATCACACCATGGGACGGAGATAAGCTCGGCGAAATGTAGATGTACTGCTTACACCTATGCGTTACATATGGCGTTAAGGTTGTATTATTTTATATTTTAAATATACCTTACTTGTATACATTTAGAGATATCTCAGTGCACTGTATTATAGATATCTCATTCTAAATGTAATGAGCACAAAGATATTAAATACTGGTTTTACAAAACAATGCATCATTTACGAGAGACTTTAGTTTACTTATGTTAATGTATTCAGCATTGTTTCAATATATGAGTAGAATTTTGTGGAATTGTACAACGAAGTTTTTAATGATGACGTCATGATCAACTCGAGTTACCTCAAATAAAATTGTACAAACGTGGAGTTCATACGCATTAAGCACCGTACAAGGCAACACGAAGACACTGCGCAGGTTAAAATGTCGCAGCACAATATAGTGGACTGTACGTTTGCAATAAGACTAGAGTCTCATACTGTTACAGACAACAATAAAAAAAAAACTTGATGTGACGCTCAGTTCATACTGTGTTCAGGTGCTTACTGCTGCGATACAGTATATTACATACATACGCACTTACGCCTGTAATCCCCGAAGGGGGTAGGCAGAGGTGTAACCAATACACCCACATTTCGCCGAGCGTATCTCCGTCCCAAGATGTGATATGGGGCGAGATTATCGCCATACCGGGCACAAATTCCAAACTGCGGTCTGATACTGAGCATTTAGTAATAGAAAAACCCAATACCACTTGTACCCGACCCGGGATCGACCCCGAGACCTCAGCGTCAGCCTCAATCGTAACGCGTACGCATTACAACTGCGCCTCGGTGGCGCTACAACGCGAGTGAAGACATCACCCGGAAATATGTTGTATTGCATGTAATTGCATTGATAATAAATTTATTTGATATCTTAGAGTAAGTAAGACTTATACAAACAGCCCTCAAGGTTCATCATTTTTCATTTGTAATTTTAAGCAGCAATTTACATTTTGACCACGAGAATTCATAGTTTCACACACATTTATAGTCAAGTTTATAATATGTTATAAAATGTCTAATTTAGATTAAGATCTACAACAGCAGGTACGGAGTACGTCGCGTCGAGTGCGAGTTCGGTACACGTGCACTCAGCTATTCATACTTCGCCTCACGCTAACAGTGTTCATTCACACAATGTTTTTTTGTTACTAACACAAAATAGGTGTACACGTACTTATCGATCGCCTCTTTGGTCTAATCACTAGTGGTAGCTTCTTTAGGCTGATAAATCTTAAGGTCCTAGGTTCAAATCCCAGGTCCGCCTATCACAATAATTTGTGTGTGGGGTTTTCCATTCGAAAAACTACATAGTCACCCCCGATTAGAATTTGTGCCCGATATAGCGATAGGCTTGGTCTTATCACATTATTCTAAGAGTATCATTTTAAACGGACGAAAGTAAGCTTGGCGAACCGTATAGGTGCAGTACTAATTGCACCTCTACCTACCCTTTGTAGATTGTTTTAAGCCGATACAGCAAAGTGACTACCCTAGACCTAATGGAGATTATAATGTCCACCGTCGAGATATATTGCGTCACACGATGGTCGCCAGAGTCATGCCTAAGTAACTGGATATACACTGGCTGGCAGCCCGGAATGCGATCCGCCGAGCCATTGTAACGGCCAGCAAAACATAGATTTACCAATATTCTATTGAAGTTAATTATTACCATCACATTCATTTAGCTCATGTTCTTTTCAATACAGGACTGTCATAATGCCAGGTCTTTCACCTTTTATGCTTCCATTGGAAGGGTCGAACTGCCGATGACACCGTCTTCGTTTCAATAAAGCCATTTTATATATTAAAACAGGTATACACAAATCATGTAATGAACTTTAACATTTTAGACAGACGAAAAGAGACTTTGCTACATGGAATTTCGGTAGCAAAATGTACACATCCATTTTTTCCAACTACATTAAATTGAACTTTTAGAATCTTTTGTAAGCGGTTTTGTTATTAGGTTTGGATGATGTGATTTTAAAAATGACTCAAAATAACACTGAATCGAAAGTAGGTAATATAAAATTATATGTACCTAGGCTTTACTCGGTCGTAATCGTAATGCCGACCTAGAAAGTACCTATTTTGTATACAGCCGAATGGCGTGACGAGCAAGCCGCTCGCCTGATAGTAAGCGACACGACTGCCCATGAACAGTTGCAACACAACCCATAATTTTAAGTTACAAACTGCGTGCCACTGCACTGCGCTCTAAGGTACAAGATGTTAATTCTCATAATACCCAGTAATGACACTGGCTACAACGTCCTTCAAACCGCAATACAACAGTCTTTACACACTGTTGCTTGGCGGCACAAATAGACAATGCGGTGCGCTACCCAGGCGGATTCTCGCATACGAGAGTCCTGCTACCTAGTAAGTTAAGTAGTAGTACCTACAATATAATAAACCTATAATATAATGTATGTACTTACGAGATAGCATTATTTACTTGTAATTATGAACTACTAAAGCGTTTTCGCGTTCATCCGCCCCGCTGCGATCAATAGCTTTCGCAGTTTTCTACGAAAGCTTTTGATCGCGGCTATATTCGCGCAAAAGTCATTTCCCCATACGAACTTTACCATTCCTTTTCCCCCTTAGGGGTTGAATATTGATAAATGCCGAAATACATGTTTAAATAACAGTGTTGAAGAGTACATATTAACACCACTTTCAAATAAATTGGACCAGAATAATATTATTTTCCATACAAACTTTCCGATCCCCTTTTTCCCTTTAAGGATAGAATAGCAAAAAGCTTTTCATATTGGACATCTATGACATAAGACATTATAGGAATACGTTGTAAAAATTTCATAGGTTTGGTTTAGGCGGTAATAAATCAGCTGGTCAGCCAAGACTAACTTTGTATGTATAGATAGATGGATGTATGAATCATGATTCATGATTGATGAATATTCATTCATTGTGTTCATCGAAGTAACCATAATTGAATACCTACTGGTGGTTAATTCTGTAGGAATCAAGTTTTTTTTTTGTTATCAATATAGGCACGACATTTTTTCATAATTATTAATTACTAGCTGTTGCCCGCGGCTCCGCCCGCGTTAGTATCTTTTTCTGGGATAGAATATTCCAAACCATAAAAAGTACATACAAAGTTCAATCCCCACTTCTTTTATCCCCTTAAAATGTAAATTTCCAAAAATCCTTTATAAGCGGCCTCCTATATTACACAACCTGTCATCTGACTAAGTTTCATGATCGTAGTTTTAGTAGTTTTTGAGATATCGTGTTATCAGTGAATGAGTGAGTAGTATTTCGCTTTTATATATATTATACAAATATAGATAGATTTGACAATGTGCGTCAATTACATTTAGCGGTTATAAATAGTTCAATAAATAAAGATATTTATTTAACAGTGCTGACGTACTGTGGCGCGACAGTAGTTTAAATAATTGTTATCTCGTTGATATAATTACGATAACAACAAATATTTAGTAACATTAACTACATCAATCCTTGCATATCTTATTATTAGTAAAGCATTCATAATTATATTTTCAAAATACATATGTCCATTTGTTCATTACGCGTACGAAATTATGGTCTACCTAAAATTATTAATATCTGTTTTATAACCATGTTTGGGTACACACGAAAAATAATTTTATTAAAATTCATACAAGTTAATTTTGTTACAACATTTAGGACCTGTTTTACAATTTCGAAGTAAAGTATTGAAAAGGTATCCCACAAACAATTAATTATAATTATTTGATATTAGAAGTTTATTCGGAACTTTACTCGAATATTGTGGATTTTAAGAAAACAAGGCATCTAGGTATTTATTTGCATATTAATAATAAATTGATATGATTTATGGATACACATGACACACCTTAATGCTAAACCAACAATATTAGGAATAATGATGGTACTGTTACACCTTTAGATTGTACCCTTTTCTACTTACCTTTAACACCCAGACTGCTGACTTAACATTTCATCCTCCTTCCTCCGCAGTCCGCTCTCACATCACTCCCCCAATCAGTCGCCATTCATCCTTCATCTCGTAAACCTGTCACACTTTTATAGTTCGTTAAAACTAATTTAATTAAAAAGTGTATTTTATCAAATAAACCTATTCTAGCTATTCCGAGCTTTATTTTTTAAAAAGCGGATTTAACCCTCAATTCTAACTCTGAATATCTAGATCTGGCACACGAGGTTACTAACATGTGGAATGTGGACTAGATTATTGTCACTATAGTGGTTTCTGCCCATGGCTTGATACCGAGGTTTCTCACTCTGGGGTCCTAACCACTGGTGGCTTGGACCCTAGGCCTCGCCATTGGAGGGTGATTGTTTTTTTTTATATTCTTAAATATTTTTTTGGAAATGTTATATTTAAAAATGCATTACAAACCTTTTAAAATATGAAGTACAGAGGGGCTAGCACGGAAAACTTGCGAAAAGTTATTCGAGCTGTCATCGACAACAATTTCTATGAGATTTTGGTACAGCGCCTCTATCGTACGGAAAAGAAACTAATATATATGGAATATATACGAGTGATATATATGGAATTATCTATCGAGCCGTCGATACCTTTACATTACGATTTCGATAGTTTTCCGTGTTAGCCCCTCTGTACATGATGGTGCAAATAAAAGTAAAGATATGATAAAGTAGGTATAAAGTATTGACATGAAAACAAACAGAGATTAAGCATGACGTGGTTATTTTGACGAGACATGGAGACAAGTTTTGAAGAGTCTAACATATTGAGCGGGTCCATAATACGATGGACTTCATAATTTACAACAACCTCCGTGGCGCAGAGGGCGACTGAGAAGCAAGAGGCCGTGACTTCGATTCTCGCGACGAGACATATGTTTGTTGTGATCCACAAATATTTGTTTCAGTCTGGGACCATACGTCCTTCGTAGTTTGTTATCCCCACGGTACAGGTTAACCTAGTGTAGAGTTATACCTTTAAGTGTGACTATTGGGTGAAATATATTTTATTAACTGACTGCCTTGATGGTTACGACTGCTGTGCTGAAGTCACGGGCTCGATTCCCGGCTCGGGTAAAAGTGATATTGGGGTTTTCTACGAAATGCTCAATGAATTGTGTCCGGTACGGTGATAGGCTCGCAACCTATCACATCATGGGACGGAAATAAGCTCAACGAAATATGGGTGTACTGGTGACATTACTACATCGGGGATAACAGACGTATGTATGTATGTTTATTGATAAGTTAGTATTCCGGATGGGGTAACATTCAAAATCAATTTTACCAGAAATAAATAGTGTGGTATGCATGACTGTAAACAACATGCTACTTACGGAAATGTACGAGGCTATTAATTGGAATTGAGTCAGAAGAAATCGAATGATAACAACCAAACAATGACGTCACCACAATGTAGCCTTCTGCTGAACGTGACTAATGCTATATTATCGTAGTGCAGGTGATTGCCACGTTTTTTTGTTATCCTCCTCTTTGTTGTTGCTATTTTTTTTATTGGAATGTTTGAGGCCACAACATTTTAGGCCCAGAGACAACCTCATCTGCACATGGTTCACTCTGCTGATTAACGGACGAGTCAATGGCGAAACTTGATTCTCGGTGCGGGTTACCCCATATAATACCAAATACCCTCAAATCTATGGTATGAGAAGGTAGACTCTGACAATAAGCCGGGATAACGCCAGGCAGAAAGAAAGAAAGAAAGTTAGTGCTATTTTTTATGTGTAGTTCGGAAATTTTCGTCAGTTCATTATTTTCTTATTATTTGCTGAATTTAAAGCCAATAACAACAATAGACAGACTTTCTATACGGTATAGTAATTTTTTATAAAGCATTGAAACAGGTCGAGCAATGACACCGTCAAGTTTTCTAAAAGATAATATGTTTTACTATATTTTTATTTTTAACGCGAAATTGGGTGTCAGACTTTTATTTATGTCGCTTCGGTAAAAAAATACGATCCTATGTCACTAAAATCTTATTGGATTTCAGAAATTACTGGCCATATTTATGATTTTTTTAACGGTATGCTCACAATGGCTTACGAGTTTTTTTTTTATTTTAATTTTCTGATGACTGAAAGAGCTGAGTTCGTTAATGATGCTTGAGGCACTCACGACTATGAGTAATTGAATAATATCTAATGGTATTTGAGAACTGGTGTACAAAGACAATTATCATTATCAAAGGTATGACTGAAAATATGAAATCGATTCTCTCATACTTAACTTAAGCGATAACACTGACCGGTGATCAATACACATCAAGCTTCAACATCCAGATTTACCGTATTATGTGGCATTATTAACACCACAAAATAATAATAAATAATAAAAACCCTATTTCACTGCAGATTACATATTAATCCTGGCTTTAGAATAGACTTTAGCCGTGGTCACTTAACTTGTTTGTTGAAGTATTAAGTTATCATACTTCAATGATGTGATGCTTTTACTACGTAATTTAAATATTGTTTACACACATTATTTTTATGAAGAATAAACTATGAAAGAGGGCCAAGTTATTGAACAATTTCTAATTACACTTCACGTGATGGTACCAAAGTGCAATGCAGTTGAAATAATTATGCCAACATTCAAGAGACATTGTATCCCTCGCCAGTCGCCAGAATTTCCGCTATTGATATCAGTGAGCTTAGTATAAGCAACATGAGACAATTTTGTCGACTCGTTTTATCGTGAAAAACCAGTTTTATCTGGTTATCTCTATTTGTCTTTCGAAGCTTACATGGTTGCATAAAAGACTCTACTCATTATGTCAAAAGTAGAGAAAAATATTACTTTAAATCTCTCTATGGTATTTTGTCTACGAACCCTAACACGACGCCGTAATTTTATACAATATTGACACTTTTATCTGAGATATTTGTCGTTGATAGTTTTGTCTCTCGCACTAGAGATATGTCATGTTGCATGTGCTAAGCCCTCAAAGGTTATTTTGTAGAAAGAGTAAAAGTTAGGGTATATTATCGTTACTGTTTAGGGTACGATGTAACTGACATACCATTGATGGCTAAAAGTGTTAAAAACAAAATTAAGTTATTTTGCATGTATTGCCAACGTATGATCAACGTTTACCTAATTGTTTGCCAAAATCTCAGGCAAATTGTAACTACATATTGAAATAAAACTAGTTTATACGAATTTTATCGCGGTTTAATTTTATTTCTGAGTGGTAGAGCCACGCTGTAGACACTTTTGTCTACAGCATGTATGAGCCGGCTCGTCCGTGTCATTACCACTGTCTCACAGAAAACCGGCGTAAAGTAGCAGCTTGCTGCTGCGTTTCGTACGGTGAGTGAGATATCCGGAGGCCCAAAGCCCATCCCCTTCCCAAATTCCTTAATTATCCTTTTCCTTTAAGGTCGGCAACGTACCCATGATCTTTTGGTATTGTGGGCGTACATGGGCGGTGGAGATCACTTACCATCAGGTGACCCACTTGCTCGTTTGCCGGCCTATGACTTAAAAAATAATAATTTAGTCCCGACGTTTTGAAAGCTTTCAGTCTTTGTGGTCACGGGAGAGTCTCTCTTCGCTCGAAATAAAACTTTCAATGTGTAATATTCGCGTAAACATTTAAGAAATCAAATTGTTACTAAATATTGGATGCTGTAAGTCATTGAATGTACTATGTGCCTTCTGTGTATCTGATAAAAATGTTTATACCATCAAGTCTGGATTTTACAAGAAGTCAAAAGGTGATTAATGATAGGCAGAATGAACTAGACAACCTTGAAGCAGTAAATAATAAAGAACAAAAGAAACACATCACTGTGAATTAACGAAATGTAATTTATTTCCACTGCGCCGGTTTTGCAGGAAATCGATTGCATACTGTTATAAAATTGTTGAAATTGGTTAATCTTACGGTTCAGTTTATATAAACAAGCCGTGTGAAATACTTCGGCCTCAATGAAACCGTCTATATAGTAATCAGCTTCATCTAGCTGGTAGGTCCCTCGTATGCGAGAGGCCGTCTGGATTGGTACCACCACTTCGTTTATTTCTGCCGCAAGCAGCAGTACCTATGTAGACACTATTATATTTCGGTTTGAAGGACATTGAAGTCAGTGAAATTACTGAGCATTATGAGACTTCACATCTTATGTCTCGCGACGACGAGCGCGACCCAAAGTCATACAGTGCTTTGCAATTGAAGGTTCTTGTGGGGTGTTGCTTCTGTTTATGGGTAAGCGTGACTCTTATCATCAGGCGAGCGACCTGGTGGTTATGTTCATTAATATAAAAGAAAATAAAGAATTATTGCACGCCCAACTCAGACCTTATCGACATTCGAAGTTTTGCTTGCTTTAACATAAAAAGTGAGCAGCCACGGAGATAATAATAATATGAACATATATATTATGGGACATAACATACCCTAGACCTCGTCATTGGAGGGTGATGTTTATATTTTTAATACATTTTTTTAACAAAAACCTTTTAAAATAAGGAGTACTGTACATACGAGTATGAACATACAAAACACATACAATTGAACGATATCGAAAAACTATTAATTTAAGTAAATCCTGAACAATACATACATTTACTACTAGAATACTATTTTGAGTTGTGAATTGTGAAAACAATAAAGGTACCTATCATGAACTTAGTGTAACTTTCCTTTTCATTATATCGTAAACGAAAATAATATTAATCTATGTACTATTGCAATGTGGTTGACGCAAAGAAACATTTGGCAGCGATTAGATTTTATTTATAACAATTCACAAGTGAAAGGTATTTTTACGTCTGACTTTTGACCTGCACGATCCGAACATACATTGTTCATAAGCATGTTATATAAAATAGTATTGTAGGAACTATCTGTCGATCCTGCTGGATTTCATGTTCTGTCTCCGTCACACTCATCTAAAAATACTGTATTTTAAAATATGTTTTTTAAACTTAAAAACCGACTTCAAAAAATAACACTGAAATGTCAAAAATAACCATTTGTATAGGAAATCGGTGCTGGTGCAGCTGCCGGTCAAATTAAATTGAACCGACTCCAAAGATACCTACACAGTTTTGTCTACAGCATGAATGGGCCGGCTCGTCCGGGCCGTTACCACCATCTCATAGAAAACTGGCGTAAAGTAGCAGCTTGCTACTGCGTTTCGTACGGTGAATGAGATATCCGGATGCTCAAATCCCCCAGCCCTTCCCCATCCCTTAATTCCTATCCTTTAAGGTCGGCAACGCGCCCATGATTCTTCTAGTATTGTGTGCGTTCATGGGCGGTGGAGATCACTTACCATCAGGTGACCCACTGGCTCGTTTGCCGGCCTATGCAACAAAAAAAATACAGTTAGCGCAACACGTACGACACCCACAGGTAAGTAATGAGTAATAACACAAAATGGTGATTTATTTGAACCTGTGGAGGTCGTGACCTCAGTTTGCACCGAATGCACTAAAGCGTCGCCCCACTCAGCTCAATGAGAATTATCTTGTTATGGAAAACTGTATCTTCCGGTACACGTTCAGTACAACCAGTCAAGAGGCACTTAGAGATAAGTAATTTATAGCAACTCAGTAAGACAAACGCACTCACGCCTGTATTCCTCGAAGAGGTAGGCAGAGGTGCAACCAGTACACCCACATTTCGCCGATCTTATTTCTGTCTGATGATGTGATAGGGGGCAAACTTATAGCCATACCGGGCACAATTCCAGGTTCCGGGCTGATATGAAATGATATCTAAATGATTTCCAAATGCTCAGGCATTTGGAAATAGAAAAACCCAATATCAATTTTATCCCTCGGGATCGAACCCGAGACCTCAGCACAGCAGTCGTACCGCGTCTGAAGGACATTGAAGCCAGTGAAATTACTGGGCATATGAGACTTAACAACTTTTGTCCTGGGTATGACGAGCGCAGTCCAGTGCCATGCAGTACTTTGTAATTCAAATTTCTGTGTAGAATTGCTTCTGTTTGTAGGCAGGCGTGGCGTTTACCATCAGGCGAGCGATCTGCTCGCCTCATCATTCAAGCTAATAAAAAAAGTCGCCAAAAAGTCACCAGCCGCCAAAACGCGATACAACATCGATGCAGTCGCTAAATCATCGACCGATTCTTAAAGTATTTATTTATTTATTTACACTTTATACACAAAATGTGTATAGGCGAACTTAATGCCTGATGCATTCTCTGTGTATCGTGTCGTGTGAGTATCATGTGTGCTATGGCCCTTATATTATTAATGTGAACATTCGGATGTTTGTGAGTTGATGAATTTGGATGTTTGTTAATCAATCACGCTTTTACACTTCCACACAGCAAGTGGCTGACCAGATCCACAAAACCCAAAGAATCATGGACGCGTTGCCGACCTTAAAGGAAAGGGGTAATTAAGGGATTAGAAATTGGTTTTTGAGGGGTAGAGCCAGGTTGTAGACACTTTTGTCTACAGCATGAATGGGCCGGCTCGTCCGGGTCGTTCCTAATGTCTCACAGAAAACCGGTGTAAAGTAGCAGCTTGCTGCTGCGTTTATACGGTGAGTGAGATATCCGGAGGCCCAAATTCCCCTCCCATTCCCAATCCCTTATTTATTAGGAAAGGTCCTATAAGGTCGACATAATTCTTTTGGTATTGTACATGGGTGGTAGTCGAGATCACTTACCATCAGGTGACATACTTGCTCGTTTGCCAACCTATGCTATAAAAAAAGGTTTGGAGCCTGCGGATATCTGTCATATATATATTTTTTTTATGCTATATACAAAAGTGTATCTCTTCTCCAACGTAGGTATCTCTACTACATAAAATATGACTCTAGTTCACAAAACATAGAAATCCCGTGTTCTGTGAAACCTGTGTGCTTAATTTTAGATAATTCAAGCGATAAATAATACTAAGCTGTTATCTAACATGTAGATAAGCCATATATTATCATTTCACTGAATATGTTTGGTTATAAAACTAGCCTGATATGACACGTGACTGCTCGTAAGGTATTCCGGCTTATTGTTTGAACGATAACGGATAACAGCTCACAGAATTAGTATATACAATAGCTGTGGCAAAATATAATCGATCAAGATAAATACATAAATAAACATACCCAACATACATTCTGACGTACTGTAATGCTCGAAGGGGTAGGCAGAGGTGTAACCAGTACACTCACATTTCTCCGTCCCATGATGTAATGGGGACGAGCGTATCGCCATACTGGGCACAATTTCAGACTCCGGGCTGATACTGCGCATTTCGTAATACAAAAACCCAATATCACTTTACCCAAATGATAAAGAAGGTCACTTTATGGCAAGTGTCACCTAATAGTAATGTAATGAATAGAATAATGTTTATGTGAGAGGGTGTTAATTATTCAAATTCAAATTCTTTATTGAATCCATAAAATGTTATACATCATTTAGATTCAGTACAATTTTAACTCTACCGCCAGTTCGGAATGCTGTTTCGCTAGAGAAGAACAGACAAGAAACTCTAATAAATATTAACAGCATATTTACTTATATGAAAACGTATAAGTAGTGCATCGATAGTAATCACTAATCTTATCGATCTCAAGAAACACCTATCCGTCAAAGTATCAATTCGTGTTCGTTGATACAGTGTAATTATTTTCTAGCTTTAACTGATATTATATCTTATTTTCTTTGAATGGAATAACGAACTTTTATCAGTATCACAGGCGCCTCCTACATTTTTACCTTTTAGCAATATGAGTTTAAAAGTTATATCTTCCCAAAAACAGGATTTTCTTCGTTTTTTCCAAAGGACAATTTGAATAAGCCTAGAATTTCATCGATCAGTTTTAGTAGCGTATTTACAACTATATGAATAAAAAAATTACAATGATTTTATATTAAGTACTTAATAGCAGAACCAATTATTGATCCATATAAACAAATTATGAGCCTTGAAAATACAATTTTTATCAAGTCGATGGTGCAAGTCACTCAAGGAAACCGTATCATTTTGATGTAGCAGTAGGCGAGGCCAATGTGAAGTTGAATGCCGCAATTAATCATTATCACAATGTTATTACGTACATACGCACTCACGCCTGTAATCCCCGAAGGGGTAGGCAGAGGTGTAACCAGTACACCCACATTTCGCCGAGCGTATATCCGTCCCTTATGTGATAGGGAGCGAGCCTATCGCCATATCGGGCACAAACTCCAGACTCCGGGCGGATACTGAGCATTTCGTAATATATAGAAAAACCCAATACCACTTTACCCGACTCGGGGATCGAACCCGAGACCTCAGCGTTGGCCTCAATTGTAACGCATACGCATTACAACTGCTCCACCGAGGCAATGTTACTAAAATTATAAAAACGGGTCAAGCGCGCCTCGAGCTTCAAGACACCTCACCTCATTTGAAGTTGGACCTCGTACTGGCTGCGTACAAAAATAACCCACTCATTTAAAAATCGTGTCCTACTGAACACTAAACGTGAGTAAGATCCTCTCACCGAGGGTGCCGCATCCACACCCTTACCTTTTATTTTAACTATTTATTATAAAATACACCATAATAACCCATATTCTGCGAAAATGTCAAACTACCTGTTACGGTTCAAAAGACAGAGCCCTACATACAGACAGACGGCGCGCGGTGCTACGTTGACTCTGTATAATATTAAGGTGCCCCGTTGGTACCCTTTGGGTACGGAACCCTAAGGATGATCGGAATTAGTACAAGTATATTGGGTGATATTTACATTGTACGTATGTACTAAGGCTTAAATCTTATAAATTTACTGTCATCACTAAATTGCAATGTTTATGGATAAACATAGTTTTTATGATGATACAATTAGTAATTGAGTACTTACCCATATTATTATACATACATATTTTTTCTATACATTTTTTTTTTTATACTGTTTAATACCAGGATTCGCGTTCCGTAGTGAGACCATTGGTTCTCATGTCTCCCTATAATATACGTCAAGCCAGCGCTGTTTGGCCTCCAATTGGGTACCTATATAACATATATTCATTTAACTAATAAAAAAGGTGCAGCGACAAAAATAGAATATAATTATTGGTTATAATAGATCAAACCAGCTTTTGCCCACGGCATTGGCGGCTAGAGATCGAAAAACGATATCATTAATCTCATTATCATTATCCTCTTGTTCACTTTTTTCATTCTTTTATACCTCTATATGGACCCATTAATATTTGAAAACATGATTCCATCCGTAAGGGGGTGAAATCGGGGATGAAAGATTAAAATTAAATTTAAGATTCGAAAATTGTAACAGTTATTTAAAGTTCCATCATTAATTTATTTTCTATATATTGTCACACAATAGACAATCGTTTGCTAACATATTCTTTGAGTCATCAATCATTGTTTAGTTAGATAATTGCGTCTAAATAAATGAATGATTTTCGAACAAAGAACAATGTAGACACGCTACTTCTTATGTTGTTAATTTGTGTTGTTTTGCCTCGAGTTTCGACTTATACTGGTGAAAACTTTAGTGCAGTCTAAAAAAAACAAAGATCAACGAAATAATTATCCTAACTTCTCTTAATGTCATGACAATCTTCAAAGTAACTAGATACTGTACCTATTTGACCTCCGAAACGTAACTAATGGGAATATGACTGATTTTAGAGGTACATATTACTCGTATCATACACAGTTCTCGCCATCCAGAACGCTGTAAATAGGCGTATCGTTGAATAACTAATCTCATAGACGCAAGCACAAAATTTGCGAATATCGATTTGCATCAAAAAAATTAATGCATCCATTTATTTCCCCGTAAATATTTATTAAACATCTCTAAATTGCTCAAGTCCGGTGCAATTTCCAGATTGCGCGATTTGGATGCAGTGATTGATTTGTAAACGTTGCCAAATTACCTACAGCATCGTTGCTATCGCAGATTGCCGGAGCAGGAATAGTGTGTTTACGTTAGCTGCATGTAAATAATTTACAAAGACATCAATAGTGTTGACAGCCATAATGAGTCAATTAAGGCTACAGTTTCCATTACTCCAAAAACGTGATCGGTCGCTATTGAGGCTGTTTGTAATTTACCTACTATAGACAGTCACGCGGCCTGTGCCTACAAAAGTAATTAATATTAAATAGTCTTTTTGTTCTGGTTAAACAAAGTTAATTACCTACATAGTGATTATTGCGATTTAAACCACATCGAAATAACCTATTATATTAAAAGGTTTTAATTTTTATAAGTCCATCATAATCAATTTCTGTAGATACTCGATAGTTGGTATTTACTACTTTACTTCGCTAAATCTTTATTGTACAGGTAGAAGTAAATAATTTAAAAAATAAACAAGATTCATAGACAAAGCAATTATATCACACTCCTAATTTTATTATAAGCTAACAGTTGTAATACTTATCATAATTAACATCTTATTATTATTGCTGTTTGTTATTGTGAAAATCAGAAATCTCATGTCAACTATAGATAGCATTAATACAAACCTTAGTGGTTTCTTAGATGCTATTACTGTACAATTATTTGTAATTCTTTGTAAACGATAAATAAATGAAAAAAAAAAAAAAAAAGTAGATACAAAGTACTAACTACTATAAGCATTACATAAATCATCATCTCAAATGGGACCCATTAGTAATATTAATTGATAACTTTATAATTACCACAGCTGTATTACGTTCAATTAAGATCTGCTTTCTCAATTAATAAGTCGTGGTTTTAGGTAAGAAGAAATCTGAAAGAAAGTGATCCTTCTATTGTAGATATTGTCACAATGATTGCCTTCTGGTCGTTACCAACTAATCGATTACTTATACAGTTTATCGACATAATGCTGAACCCAAAATAACATTCAACACGTTTTAAAATAGTTGCCAAATGTCATTTTGTTGTCGCATCGATTAGCTTCGTTTCAGTCGTTTGTAGAAATGGAACATAATATATGGAATATACGTAAACCTTGAAGCAAAATCATGTTTCTGCCATTACATTTCCTTGTTTTTTTTTAATACCAGAAAGCTGGTAAACGAGTATGTGCCGTGTTGTCCACCGCCCATAAACTCCCATAAAACTAAAAGAATCAGGGTGTCGGGCTTTCTGAAAAGGAATGGGGATTGGGAAAAAGGATAATCGATATTGGGCATAGTGTTGCCAAGTTTTCGTGTGCGGATTCCAGGGCAAAAAAAAATCGCCGGCTATATTATATGGTTAAAAAGATCGAGCCCCTTAAATGCAGAACAAACAGACAGACGCCATAGGTTTAATAATAAGTACTACTGCTCTGTTGAATACAGAACCCGAAAAGATAAAATAATGTTAAAATATAATTTTAACAATTAAAGTAACACAATAGCAATGAAAGTTTTGTAAGACCTTGCTACACAAGTGTACACAGGAGTCAGCTTACTTTTTAGGGTACCCAAAGGGATTAGCGGATCCCTATTACAGAACATACGTCGTCTGTCTGTCTAAGAGCTCTACCTTAGAACTGTAATAGATAATTGGCCCAAATTTTCATAGATTATATTATTATGGCGGATATCTACCTTCTTCTTCTTACCAGTAGACAAAACTGTCTTCAGCGTGGCTCTACCACCCACATGGACATTACCATAATACAGCAATTACATCATTGCAGGTACATTTATTATAAACGTAGAGTGTGTAAGTATATTTGAAGTTATACATCCACTATTCTGATTTGAATAGGCAAGTAGTCTTTTAAAATAACAAAAGATTTCTTGGTATTTTTATGGCGATAAAAAAGTAGTTCGAATGTATTTTTCAGTTTTTTTAAATTCTGGATTGCTTATTGTAATGAAACAGTGAGACCCAAAAACAAAATATTTTATTTCTTCACACTAGATTATCATACTAGGTACATATTTATTACGTCTTGACAATAAAATCTATTTCCAGATATTTATAAATTTTGTATTTCAAAAATAACTTATTAGGTAATTTATACATAATACTGTGACAATAACAAAAATAATCATTGAAAATAACACCATATTCGAAAGGACACCTTAAAACATAATGGAATTAAAAAGTAAGAATTTAACTACCTACATAACTAATGTTATAATTTGTTTTAAAATGCTTCGTTGTCGTATTTTATACGTGCTTACTGCTTAGCATGTGAAATACTACAAAAATATAATATGTGTAAATATAATAATATTTTGTGTATTTGTCATGTCGGTAAATAAGACCTGGAATACGCATGCGACATAATAATAATAACCCTGTATTATACACGTCCCACTGCTGGGCACGGGCCTCCTCTACTGAATGAGAGGGGTTAGGCCTTAGTGATTAACTCACGCTGACCTAATGCGGGTTGGTAGCCTACACATTAGAACTTTTCAAGTATGCAGGTTTCCAAATGATGGTTCCTACGCCGTTAAAGCAAGCGATAATTTACAATTAATACACATGCACCTTAAAAATCAGAGGTGCAATCTCTTGAGGCTGGTTTCGAATCTGCGAATTTCATCTCGACCGTCCGAACCACTCTTCGCCGATATATCCTACTGATATGCGGCATACTCGCACAAAAATATTCTTATTTTGATTCAAATTTTGCTGGCGTAAAAGAATAGTGAACAAACAATTAAAGCGTACCACATTGGTCAAGAAACACGGTTGTTCTGATAGCAATAAATCGTTATTTCAACGGAAACGAATAACAATTGCAATAAATCATGATTTTAATGTCAAGTGTATTCCAGGCTTAAGTAGATGTACATTTATATAATAAAATACACGATATAAACATAATAATATAGAAGTATGTTGCACACATACCGCAAGTCCCCTTTTAAGACAAATAAAGTAATAAAGACATAAATATATAAATTAATTCTAATGAGAAAATCGACAACATTTGAATGCAGCTAGCAAGCCAAACCGCCGCCCTCATTACGTTCTAACTCTCTTCTCACATATTCTGCTTGTTTCTCACTGAGGCCAAGTCTGGGCACTTCTTGTTCGAACTGCGTCATGCCACCAACACCCACTAAGTAACCGTTCAGTCTGGCGGCCAAGTGCGACGTCTGTAGCTTGGACGAGTCTAATCCAAGACTGAGGCAAAGGTCTTTGTGTCCTTGCAGCCTGTATTTTTGGTGATAACTGTCGAAAAATACAAAACATTAGCAATGAGGTTCAAATTATAATCAGTATTAATAACTCAATAACACAATATTTCATTTGAAAATTCAAAAGATTATAGATTCCTATTTTTATTGTTTATTAATTGTATTTTTATAAAGAAAAATGTTTATGTTTTGTTCAATTAAAATTCTTGCCATATCCTGGAGATAACCTAATGTTATGGATAGCTATGTTTTATTTCCACTTAATAGACATGATTGACTTGTTTGTTGTCAAATCCAACATTCGCAATTTGTAAGGTCAATAAAGGAGATACTTTGTAACATTTGATTAGTGAATTGCTCCGTCAGTATCAATTACAGATACTTGTCTGCCAGCACTCGGTCCAGTCGACCGGACCGACGAGTTTGTCAACTCATACCGGAGCCATGTTTATTGAGGTTGATTTATTACTTCGGATTGATAATGATATCAATTTGAAAGAGATACAAGTGAGATAAGGGCAGATGGAAGACGAATCTTTATTATAAAATACGCCGTAATAAATCAATAAATCAGATACCGTGAAAATGTCAGCTGCCTACCTATTAGGGTTCAGAAGTTAGAGCTTTTTAAAGTAGGAGGACAGACAGTTGGGTATAGCCGCGCACCATGCTCTTTGAAAGCCTGTTCTGTTACCCTTTAGATACGAAAATCTAAGAAGAATCAGCTAAATCTGTCCATAAATATATTATGTCGGAGTCATGCCTGAACATACATAAAAATATAATATACTAGATTTTGCTCACAGCGTGTGAACGGAATTTTCCGGGATAAAAATAGCTCATACCCTAGTCCACGCCATGGTCTACCTGTGTGTCAAATTTCACAAATTTCGTTTAGCCCATAAGGCGTGATTGACTTGCAACATAAAAATTCACAAACATCCAAACTTTCACATTTATAATAGTACCTAGTAGGATAAATATATAAACGAATTGAGGATCACCTCTTTTTTAAGTCTGTTAAAAGCAAACTTTATAATATTTCGATATTTTTACGTAGGGTCAGGCAATTTACTTATGCTATCTATCTCTTGAATAGTGTTTTTGTCTTGCTTTAATGGAGAGATCAATATTATTCACGTAACATTTGTGATCTTATAGTCACGCAAATAGTACGCGATTCTTGACCTTACCATTAGGCGGTCGTGATTATCATTTTAGTTATGATGATGATAAAATATTAGAAGATATTGTCAAAGCATTTTTTTTTTATTAGCTCGAGTGACGATATTAGCACGTCGCCTGATAGTAAGCGCTACGCCTGCCTATAAACAGAAGCAACACCTCACAGAACTTTGAATTATAAAGCACTGCATAGCATTGGACTGCGCTCGTCACCCCGAGACATAAGATGTTAAGTCTCATAATTCCCAGTAATTTCACTGGCTTCAATGTCCCTCAAACCGGATCACAACAGTGCTTACACACTGCTACTTGGCGGCAGAAATAGACAAAGCGGTGATACCAACCCAGACGGCCTTTAACATACGAGAGACCTACCACCTTGTGTTTACGAGAGAAGACTTACAAACACAACAAACACTTGCAAACACAAGAGAGCGGTTTTACGGATCTGACAACTCGATGCTCACCGAACTCTTATACATTCACGTGAAACGGGTCGTCACTTGACAGATGGATCCGATGTCCAAGTGAAAAATCACGACATTAAGACTTATGTAACAATATTTAAATTTTTTATTTGATTTTTGCTTTGGACTAAGGCCCAACCCCAATTCAGGAACCCCGTGGCCAGCAGTGGGACGTGTATATTACAGGGCTAGTATTATGTAACAGTTTATTTGAATTTTTACATTTTTAAATATTAAATCAGATAAAAAACATTTTAAAATATAAATAATATCACCTTCCAATAGCGAGGTCATTATTATCATATTTGTAAAGCATAACAACATTCCCCAAATGAGTTATACAGGATAATTAATGGACTGCATACAAAACAAGTCATCAATAGACGCAATGTAGCGCGTATAACACTATAATTTTTAAAAGGAGTGAATAGATTTTGTAAAAGGAGCGGTCCTTGGCCTGATTTATGCAACAGTTACCTTTGAATGCACTACCTTGATCAATTCATTGGGTGTTGTATATTAGATGCCAACAACCTGGTCGAGCCAGCCCATTCATGCTGTAGATAAAACTGTCCACAGTGAACTACTTAAAAAGCTTGCCATTAGACCATTGAGGCGATCATCGTATTTAATGCAGGGCTGGAACAAATAATTACTTATGAAACTTACTCTTCAGCTGGATAAAATGGGCCCGCGGGAGCAATTTCAGTACGAAGTTGTCCGTTGCAGCGAACTTCCATGAGTTTATGCGACGTCTCAGCTGCCTGGCGCTGCTCCTCGTCGTGATATAAAATCATAGATTGGTACTGCAATACAATCGAAAAACAATTTTTATTAATATAGCCTTGAGTGGTAAAGACACGCTGTAGATAGTTTTGTCTACACCCACAGCATGAATCGGCCGGCTCGACCGGTTTGTTACCATTTCTCACACAAAACTGACGTAAAGTAGCGGCTTGCTGCTGCGTTTTGAACGGTGAGTTAGGTATCTGGGAGTCCAAATATGATGATGGTACAAATATGAGTTGAGCACTCTTCACAAATTCTGTTTCAACAGAAAGTTCCGTAATGAGGCTATATTACGCATTTTACATTTGTGACATATAATACATATTTGATTGGATCATGAGATTTCTTAGAATTTATATGGAACTCAACGTAATTTCGGCGATGCTGTTACCTTTAAAATGCACACATTGTTTATGGGCGGTGGTGATCACTAAACAATTAACATCAAGTTTTACCTACGTCTTCTGATATAAACAAAAAATTAGTAAGCATCTCATCAACCAATAATAATTGTTTTGTGTGAGCTGACTTTATACAATAGCACCAACACAATCAAGAAAGGACGCCGAAATATCAGAACGAAAGCCGTACAGATTCCTTCATTTTCAAATTGTTATGTACGGTGGTACCTACTCTTACTTCAACTATGACTTTTTTTATTATCCACGTATTCCAACAAAAACAATATTTATAGACATGATAATGTATATAACGTTGAATAGATATAAAATACAAAGAAAATGCAACTGGTCACGAAATACTTATGTAACAGCCTGCAGTCAAAACAACTGACAACAGCGTCAAGTACCTATAGATGTGACTCTCTTTGTTACACCGTTACACCAATTTCACTGGTATTAAGCAAACGTTTCTAATTCTATTATTGTATCATGTATGTAGATTATGGTTTTCTATTGCATGCAAATAAGGCTCCCCGTGCTAAATTACGTTTAATATACGTTTCGCTAATATATGTGTGTAGACCGCCTCGGTGGCTGTAATGCGTATGCGTTACGATTGAGGCTAACGCTGAGGTCTCGGGTTCAATCCCCGGGTCGGGTAAAGTGGTATTGGGTTTTTCTATTACGAAATGCTCAGTATCAGCCCGGAGTCTGGAATTTGTGCGATAGGCTAGCCCCTATCACATCGTGGGACCGAAATATGCTCGGCGAAATGTGGGTGTACACCTCTGCCTACCCCTTCGGGGATTACAGGCGTGAGTGCGTATGTATGTGTGGAAAGTTCTCCAAGGGAATATATGTGATTGCAGCACTGAAGCTGCCTTTCCCTATCCGGGATTTCTTATTCTTATTAGCCTGAATGACGAAATTAGCAGATCGTTCGCCCGATGGCAAGTCCGCTACAACTGCCCATAAACAGAAACAACACTTTGAATTGTAATCACTGTATGGCACTGGACTGCGCTCATCTCGAAACACTAGGTAATACGTTAAGTCTCGTAATAGCCAGTAATTTCACTAACATGAATAGCCTCCAAACCGGAATACAACAATGCTCACACATTTAACGGCAGAAATATTTAAATGTTATTTATTTGTATTGATATTAAGCGCATCTAGAATGACAACTCTAATTCTGCCTCAAGCACTTATTACAGATATTTATAACGTGGTGGTAGGTTTCTCCTCATAGTCTCCGTGGCGCAGTGGGTGAGTAGCCGGCTATGAAGCGAGAGGCCGCGGGTTCGATCACCGCACCGAGTCATAAATGTTTGTATCAACCACAAATATTTGTTTCGGGTGTGGGTGTTTTCTCCCCACAGAAGTTGATGTTAGGCAGGTGGCCGATCGTAAAAACTACAAGCCACAACTTTCTGTAACATGTGTTAAAAGCATGTTGCACCAACTCCACAGCGAATGGAATATGGGCGGATGGCAGGACGAAAGGGTGCTAGGTTTCTCGTATACGACATCTGGGTATTACCACGGTTTTTTTCTGCCGCCACTTACGAGTATATCATAATCACTGATATGTTTCGGCTTGCAAGTTATTGAAGCTAGTGAAAATTACTGGTTAAAATTGAAACAAAACTAGTTTATACGGATTTTATCGCGGTTTAATTTTTATTTTAGTCCCGACTTTTCGAAAGCTTTTCAGCCTTCGTGGTAACGGGAGAGACGGGTTAGATAAAATCCGTATAAACTATCATAATATAAACTATCATAATCATTACTGGTTAATCTTATGTTTTGCGATGATAATCCAGTAAAGTGTATAACTTTGTAACACAAAGTTCTGAATGGCGTTGCTCCTAGCTAGAAGCAGAGGGGATTCGAAATGCAGCAGCAACCCGCTACTTTAAGTTGACTTTCTCTGAGACATTGGTAACAACCCGGTCGAGCCGGCCCATGTATGCTGTAGACAAACTGTCTCAGTTATAAGTGTGTGTTATATTTCTGAGTATTTTTTGCGTTAGGAACGCGTGGAAATCAATTTACCTGTCTCTTGAGTTTGGTCGTGAGTCCATACTCGTGGTTAGCCCAAAACATATCCAACAGATCTTCATATGTCACTGTCTTAGGATCGAAGTCAATCTCTATCACCTCGGTGTGGTCTCCGCTGAAAGTTAACAATTATATTTACATTAATACGACCAAAACAATAAAAATAAATCGTACTTCTAAATATTCTACTTATATGCTCTAACGCACCAAATTGTATTTATGGAATAAATATAAAATCCATACTATAATAGTTTAAAACTGGTATTTATCATCGGCGGAGTAGCATCGGCCATGGATTGAGGCAACCCGTATATGTATGTAATTAACACCTGTTTTAAATATTATAGTAGGTGCCTATGTATACAAATCACAAAAGTCTAAAACATTTAAATATAGAATCTTCTCCAACATGCTACGCCAATTTTTTTTCGCTTATTTTACAAATTTTCACGCGTCGTTTATATCTATGCACGTGAGTCTAGCAAGGTCGTGCATTTTATCTTATAAAATTTGCTGACTAATGTATATAAGATATGAATGGTATTCGCACATTATAAGTTGAGGTAAGTATAAAGTGAAATTCTGATATATTCTTATTAATCTACTAAAACATTAAAGCAAACATATACCTAATGCTTGTACCTATAATTTTTCATTATTTATAAACCTTTTCTAGTCCAATTCTTTCCTTTCGCGGCGGTAGATGACGACACTCATTTTCCCTCTATTTACTAGAATTCCCCGCTTAAATCATTTTGATCCTCCGAAGTATGTAGTATGTTTTTAATTAAATTCTAATTAGTACCTATACATTTTTCTAAAATTCGATGACTACACGTTGTGTGCAACTCTAATGGGCGATTAATTTGGAATCACACTAAGAAATACGTTGGCCAAAAAAATCCAAATGAATCCCTCAGTGATTCAAGCAGAAGATTCAAATGTATCGAGGGGTCAATTTAGAATCCATAATTATAAGTTAGCAACTTCGAAAACCGACTCTTCAAGAACCTTAATCGCGGTGCGTTTGCTGTTAACAGTTTAGAAATTTCCTACTTTCCCTCATACTCCGTCATCCGATCTCAATCAACTTTATATCACCAAATCTAAGATATCGCATCCAGACTTAAAAATACAGACCTATTGTGAACCTCCTTTTTTAATCCCATTAAAATTACAATTAAGTCTGCTGTGTTTTAGATTATTAAAATTTAAACAATTGCTATCATTTACATAATGATTTAAATTGTCATGGTTTATTATGTAAACATAGAATTCGTTGTGCTTGGTTTAGAAACACGTGCAATGCCCGCCCACCTTGGCCTTATGCGTGGGTCGACACTCGGCAATCAGCAGCCTTGGCATCAGCTCGAGAAATTCACGATATTTCAAAAAATATTTTAAAGACTAGTTTTTACTCGCGGCTCTGCTCGCGTGTTTGACCTTTTCCGGGTTAGCCTATGTCTAAATCCAGGTCATGGTCTACTTGTGTGCCAAACCGTTCAAATGTTAGGTGTGATTGAGTAACAAACATCAAAATTCAGAAACTAACAAACATCCAAACTTTCCCGTTTATAATAGTAGGATTTCCAAAATCATTAGGTCCATATCGTCGTACTTTTAAGTATTCTGTTTGGGTAATTTGACTATCGACTAAATTAAAACTTTTAAAGAGTAGGAGAGCCACGTTGTAGATAATTTGTTTTTACTACAGCATAAGTAGGCCGGCTCGACCGAGTTTTTACCACTGTCTCACAGATTAATGGACTTAAAATAGCGGGTTGCTGCTGCGTTTCATATTATGCGTGAGATATCCGAAACTTAAGTTACAAAGTACTTAATGCACTTCACTTCAATTTCATCCCTTTCTTTTAAGGTCGGCAACGCGTCCATAATTCTTCTGGTATTGTAGGCGTTCATGGGCGGTGGAGATCACTTACCATCAGGTGACCCACTTGCTCGTATATAAAAAAACAAATTAGGTAAGTAGGTAGGTACCTAGTCTTATAATGTAGGTACTCCAAATTCATTTCAAAGTCAATCTACAGTGAAATGAGTCCTGTCAAACTAAATCTTCAATACGATTCTTCTTTCGACTATTCAGAGTTGTATAATTTCATTCATTCAGACTGGTTCAGTGGCGCGGGCGCATTTGTAATGCGTACGCGGTATGAGTAAAGTGATACCTTGATAAATTCTTAGCAGGTATCAGCCCGGAGTCTGGAATTCTCGCCCCCTATCACATAATGGGACGGAAATAAGCTCGGCGAAATGTGGGTGTAGGTACTAGTTACCTCTGCGTACCCCTCCGGAGAATATAGACGGGAGTACATATGTATGATACATTATTTCATACGTTTACTTCACTCGAAATCACTATCAGTAATGGGATTCATTGTTATCAACGCAAAGAAAGTACCTAATTGAACTCATTTCGAACTAGGTCAAACCCACAGAACACTTTATTCTCGCGAGGTCAAATCGATCTAGGCAGACCTTGTAAGCACTTGACTATTTTACGATTGAGAATTCGCAAAGAAAAATAGGTAAATGTTATTTAGAATTAAAAATGTAATTCTTTTGTATCCGCCGTGATTGGAGGAAAAACGTAATTGTATCATCGGAATTTATATGAGTAAGAATAATTTATTAGTAGATAAGTACCTACCTAGAATAATTCACGTGATTTTACATTTTGCTGATATGATTTTCTGTATGACGCAATTAAAATTGTCTTCAACAATGTACCTAATTCGTAAATATAGGAGGTACGTATACCCACGTATACCTAATACACTAATTTGCAAATAACAGGTGGTTTAAATAATTATTTCTTAGTCAAAAACAAAAAACCAACACGAAAAAGGTTTTATTAATTTCAGTCTGTTACTGGAATGTTTATAAAGTATTGTAGTATAAAAAGTTCGTTCTAAATTCAAATTTACGGCAAGTTCGTTCCCTATTCAGAATCCAGATACTGTACTCCAGCAGGCCATATAAATGAGATAAGTGACACGCCGTTCACGAACTGCACTGGGATTTTAGTTTTGTAAGGAGCAAAAAATAATTTAAAAGTTTCGAGAACCACAATATTGTGTAGGTAAGTTAAACGTTATTGAATGTTATTTGCACCCGCCTGTTATTTTCATTTTAGCGCAATAAATAAAATTCTAAAATAAAAAATAAATGAAAACTAAAATTGAGCGAAGAAGCATTGACCGTATTTTTTTAAAGTAATACTTTTACGACCCACCCTCATAGTTTTCTGCAAACGTATACCAATTTTCTTAATAAGTTTATAACAAAAAATAAACCCGACGGAAAAAACTAAAATTATTAAAATAAAAACAAACAATTTTGAGTCGGTGCTATTGCGCTGTATGGTAGAAACATAGTAGATGCACCGACTCAAAATTGTTTATTTTTATTTTAAACTTTTTATTTTTCTTTCGTCGGTTTTATTTTTTGTTAAAAGTTATTATATCACTATTTTTGGTGAAGGAATTATCGAAATCGGTGCGTAAATGACGAAGTTTATATCTTTCATCCCCGATTTCACCCCCTTAGGGGTAAAATTTATTCTTAAAATTCAAATGGGATCAACTTTGATTAATGAATGAATGGGATAATCTTTAGAATGAAAAGAGAATCATCCAAATCTGTTCACATTTGGCGGACATATGCGTGGTTATAGGTACATACAAAAAAAATTGAGAAGCTCCTCTGGTTTCGTCGGTTGATAAATACGGATGAAGAGACATTGCAAAACTCGTATCGTAACTTACACGAGTTTAACGCTTTAGTTAGTTACAAAGTATTCTTCGATCATTTATTTTAATTAATCATAATTAATAACATTTCACAATAAAAGAGCTTCATCATTGTTTTTGGATAAATCGGTATTGCGCAATAATTTCTAAACCATATCGTTAACACGGATGTCTAATCACTCTAAACAAGCAAGTCACGATCGATAATCCACGTGTATAATTATCTACTAGGATCCATTCAAGTCTTTATCTTTAGTACAAGTAGTACTAGTGTAGTAAATTATGATAATAATAATTATTATAACAATGACAATCTTGGCCAATAATGAGACTACAGCATGCAATGGAAAGGTTATTTACCGGAGTTTTGAATAGATAAACGAGATGTTGCAATAATGTGTGTGCCTGGGCCAGGTCATTGTACAGTGCATAAGAATATAGCTAAAATATGTAGAACCCATTTTTTACTATCTTGCTTTGACTTTATGTTCAAAAAATGTAATTTGGGCAACGATAGCAACACGACAGAATAAATTATGGCGGACCATAATAAGAAGACATTTTACGATATAGACTTACTTAGGTGGTCGGTACTCAAAAACTGCTGTTATTTAGGATACATACAACATTATATTAAATCGATGTATTTACTCATGGAATAGATTAAAATTAAATAAACATTAATACGCACCTAAAATGAAGTGTATTTGATAACCTGGCATCTTCGCAATTTTGGGGAATAAATAAATAAATTCCACTGTATTTTTTATTGAAACATCTTTGCAACAATCATAACTCGTTGTCATAGATTATTTTACAATTTATTTACTTACTGGGTATGGGGTATACATCTAAGCTATCTTTAAATTTATGAAAGAATGTAAGACTAATGCTATGAATGATCTAGATTCTACATTCTGGGTACTTCAATCGTTTGCGATGGCCAATGACCCAAATCATCTACACTACAAGAAGTAGATAGGTAAATAAAAACAAAAGTAAGTATCTACATACATACATACATACGCACTCACGCCGTAATCCCCGAAGGGGTAGGCAGAGGTGTAACCAGTACACCCACATTTCGCCGAGCGTATCTCCGTCCCATGATGTGATAGGGGGCGAGCCTATCGCCATACCGGGCACAAATTCCAGACTCCGGGCTGATACTGAGCTTTTCGTAATAGAAAAACCCAATATCACTTTACCCGACCCGGGGATCGAACCCGAGACCTCAGCGTTGACCTCAGTCGTAACCCGTACGCATTACAACTGCGCCACCGAGGCAGTCAAGTGTCTACCTGTATGAAAATATTTGCAGTCGGAATAATTAAAATAAATAAATAGTAAACTCAATTAAAATCATGAACATCGGAATATTGATGAAAAAATTAAAAGAAATCCTTCACCTATTTTACAATCGCGACCCAGTTCTAGAAAATGTCGGTAACAAATTACTGAAATACAAGGCTTTCAGTTTTCTCGTTACGTTTGCGTATTATGATTATTATGCCATGAAAAAAATAGTTTTATTAGTAAAAATAACTATTGGAATAGTTTATCCCGTGACATGACGGGATTTTTTCATGAATCAAGGTGTGAAGGGGAAAGGAAAGCTGCGTAAAGAGCTTCATACACACCGTGGCCCATTCAACTAATCTACTAACTTTAAAATCTCTTACCTAGTTGTATAGAACACATTCTTCGATCGTCCTTTACAATTCCTGATACATAGGCAAACATTCATTCGGTTATTCCCAGGAGATGTCTTATTAATATTCATTACAAGTCGACAATCAAATAAAATCAAGTAAACACTCACATGCTCCTGTAATGTGGGTTTTTTGTAGTGCCACCGGCGTAGCCGACGCGTGTACGGATCACTCCCAGAGTTGCGCCGAACAGCGAGTCGTTTGACCAGAAACAACCCATGCCGAACGTCGCCTTTTTAGTTGGAATATCCACATCATGAAGAAGGGCTGTCTGTGGATATTAGATATTAAATTGGATTAAACAACATTCTATTGAAAGGCAGAATAATTTGATAATTACCTAAAGACATAGAATCAAATATAATTCATGAATGTTATTATGTAACTCCTCCCCAGAGGGGTAGACGTCAGGGTAGGACGGTCGTAAAAACTACAAGCCAAATCTTTTGTAACATGTTTTAAAACGCATGTTGCGCCGACCCCACTGCGAGTGGGATAAGAACAGGTGGAACAAGAGTTAGTATTTAATCCATCTTTTTGTTCACTATCCTATATAGAAACGCAAAGAACTACTCTTAGTTCCCTGGCTTTAATCTGATCGCTGATTACAATAAAGTTTCAATTCTCCGATATCTAAATAAATATAATAAATATAAATTGTGTCTCAAGGCATCTATCTCATTTGGTATATACGGATAGTAAACTTTAACTGTAATGAAAACCGCTATTAGGTGTAAGTATATAAAATGCAATCGGTGATGATTGTGCAAACTAATGACAGTGTACACCATTTACCTACGTGTCAGAATTTCCTCAAGGTAATTATAGGCATCTCACCTAATTAAAATCCTAAGGTAAAACAGGGGATATTAAAACACACCTAATGTGTAAAGTTAATAAAGATGAACAAGACAAAACAACAAACAAAGCGCAATGATACGAAGTATAGACCAATTCGTTTAGTGTTATCGCTGTATAAGTAGTCCAAAAGGTCACAGCTGACAATGATGATTCTTCAAAAATAGGAGATTAACTGCGCCAGAGCTGTTATCAGAGACCCTAGGAGGCTAAGATGCATTAACTGCGTAATTGTTTCACAATTAATTGCCAGTAGCATACGAAGACGTTCGACCATATTTACTGCAAAGGATTCGGTAGATGCTAGTATAGCATCTGATAAAATTGACCATGTTAACAATTTGTTTTACGAGAGGTTTATTATTTTGCACAGAGCTATGTATTAGATATCTCTTCAATTATTGTATGAGAAATAATTGCCGTAATACTTAGTAGGTACCATAAAAAATAACTTGTAACCAATATAAGTAAGTACCTAGGTAGTTTTCATGAGCTAAAGCTAGGAGCTAGAAAAAAAATGTATGCATGTCACGCTGGTATTAATTCAGCAAAACATTGCAAAAAGTAATAATCTGTTATGTAATTTACTTACATTTTGAGCTTTTATAACAATAAATGATTATTTTTTTCTTTGCCATATAAATTAATCAGATAAAAATAAAGATGGTTTAGTATTCAAATGACACTCTATTATATCCTTGGAAGATGTCTACTTATTATTATTCGCAATGCATTGACAATAGAGGCTGTATCAATGACTTCGAGCACAGTTCTATTTCAGGCATACGAAATCGCCCACATCCCTATTATGGACTTCCATTAGAACACGTGATTTCAAAGTCAACGAAACCGATGATATGAAACGCCAATTACCAATTCAAGTTGATACAGTAGGTATCTATTTTTAGATCAACAGGTTCGGGGTTGAAACTTGTTTTATCAGCCTTAGCAAGTATTAAAATTTGCGACTAATATTGTTAACATTACTATCATGGTTATTACAAAAACGGAGGTGGTTCACAATTTGACGCGTTTTTCTGTGTATACGCATAGCCCTGCCAAACTTGGAGGATTCTTTTTCATTCCAAAGAGTATAGCTCAAAGTTGGTACCATTTTTATTTCAAGAAATTCTACCCATAAGCGGGGAAATCGAGGAAGAAAGATTCAAACTTCGTCATTTATGCACCGACTTTGATAATTATTTCACTAAAAATAGTGAAATAAAAACTTTTTTAACAAAAATAAAACCGACAGAAACACAAACGCTATAAATAAAAATAAATAATTCTGTGTCAGTGCCCTCTATACCTAATTGACCATTACATTGAAATAGCACTGACTCAAAATTGATTATTTTATATTTTATTTAAGTATAGCATTTTAGTTTTTTTAATTTATTTATTCTGATCCAGCAATGCTCGACTGTACTGTAAGTACAGTGCAGTCCAAATTAACTCCGAATATAATGTCGATTGCGTCCCTCGGCGGTCGGCAGAATTATGCCGGCCTGAAGTTAGAGGGCAACGCAACTAGTCTTGACGAGCGGATTAATTGGCATTCACATTAATTTTTAGCATGCGAAGTGTCATTTAGCATTTAGTAAATTAAACACAGTGGCTAAATTATGTGAAGTATGAATTCATTCGTCGCTTCGTAATTCGTGTATTAGCGCGTCGCAGCTAACGTGTTATCCCTTTAGCACCTGCGGGAACACTATATTATTGTGTATATGTATTAGCAAATAGCATTAGCACGAATGATTAGCGTGCTAAGACACGAGAATTCACATGCTAATGAAATTAAATCGTAATAGCATTAATTGCCAATACTACCGCCTACCCTTTTTTCTCTGATCTGAGCCGCTCACACACCTGCCAATGTAACTCCTGTACCTAAGCCAGAATTGACAATGGCTCACATATTTCGACACCGAGCAATGAAGCTCGGCGAATGTCTATAATAAGCTGTGTTTATAATCCCGCACGA
The DNA here is from genome assembly GCA_905332985.1 of Mimas tiliae. NCBI lineage: Eukaryota > Metazoa > Arthropoda > Insecta > Lepidoptera > Sphingidae > Mimas > Mimas tiliae. The sequence continues at coordinate 6,071,382 of HG995249.1, forward strand.
AATGAATCTAATTGAAAGTTACGAAAGGAGTTGGAAATTTACTTACATTTTCCCACTTCCTTAGGAAAGCAGGAGACAATTACACATTTATATACAACTGGAGTACCTATATGGAAAGCATGACTGTTGCTATTTAATGGGTCCTTTTATTCTAGTAATAGGTATGGCAAAACGCCGGAAATTAAGTACAGAAATTCTTCCTAGTCTCCACAAAATCCATAAAATATACAACTCCAAATATTATCTGCATACTGTCAACATTTTTTTGAGCGGTAGAGCCACGCTGTAGACACTTTTGTCTACAGCATGGATGGGCCGGCTCGTCTGGGTCGTTACCACTGTCTCATAGAAAACCGGCGTAAAGTAGTAGCTTGCTGCTGCGTTTCGTACGGTGAGTGAGATATCCGGAGGCCCAAATCCCCCTCCCCTTCTCAATTCCTTAATTATCCCTATTTTGGTATGGGCGTACATGGGCAGTCACTTACTATCAGGTGACCCACTGGCTCGTTTACGACCAATGCCATAAAAAAAACATAATGTTGCGTTCAACATGCCAGAGACTACACTCCCAAAGAATATGACTATGCATACTCCAAGTCAGGTGCAAGGCATGGGGAGGCGTATCAATCAAACTTAATGGCCCGTGAGAAATTGTGAAAGACAGTACCTAATCAACTTTTCTAGCCAAGTTTTTGTTGGGGCAAACCGAGGCGCCTGGTTTCATAGGGGCGCTAATATCATAATATATGATCTTGGTTGGCTCAGCGTCGACTTGTAACAAAAAGGCGCTACAAAGTAAGTCAGTTATCTCAAACGCTGGAGGAGCCCACTATCAAGTTTCTGCCCCGGTTCGAAAATATCGTAGACCCGCTTGCTTGCTTCCACATCAACTGGAAGTACACCTACAAAGGAAAACCTTCGGTGCTAACGATTCTATACGCCTTGCACGAGAATTTAAATGCTAGAGGCTGACTCTGGAGCAATTTTCTGCGTACAGCACCGATAATACCTAGTAGGTACATGTGCTGTCAACCGTAAGTTTCTAGATGTGATTTCTTAGAGATTGGAAAAGATTTCCTCTCGCACGCATTACCGTTGTTGGCGTACATCCTCCCATACCTATCTATAAACTCGTTGTGTAGATAGATACATCTCTGGGGAAATAGGCACGACTGTATTTAAGTCTATTAAATTACACTACGGCTTAGTCCAATCCATTGCAAACGTTATCTTCTCACAAGAGTAGGTAGGTACTTAAATATCTGATATCTCTGAATAAAATTTGATAGTGTTTTGTTTATATTATTATTGCTAAAATGATAATGAACAGCGCATATTTTTCATGTATTATAACAATAATTTGAAAAATAAAACACCTGGATCTACTTAAAAGTGCCAGCATTTAAAAAAAATCTAAACAAAACTTTATCGAAAATTTGCAGTAAGTAATTATTATTACCTACTGAACGTCATTAGTTATAGTACTTACCTATGTAATTCTGCGATCTGTCCATTAACGCTCAAGTAAGTAGGTAATAAAATAATCGGAATGAGAGTTCATGTTGTGATGAATGACGATAATGCTAACCGCGAAATATCGATCGAACTATCGTTAACTCCACCATAAGTGAGTAAAAAAGGTGAGTAAAAAAGTAACTAACCAGTTGATCTGACGACATACATGGTTGGGTAAAAGTTCATTGTTCCTCTCTGTCACAAAAACTATCGTAATGATGTATTGGAAGAATAATTGAATACAGGTTATAAATAAAACAAACCAGCCGTCGAACATGCAACCTGATGGTACCTACCCTACAAGGTACAAAGATATTTGCAATCAGTCATTGAGCATTCTTATGAATGGGCAAATGAAACGCTGGCCACTAAAATAATGCGAATTTTTATTATTACCATGGCCTAGTTACCATGAATGCTAAAATAGATTAGATACAGCAGGTGCGTGGATTCCACGTGGTTGGTAAAATTGCAAATGACTCTCGTGGCAAAGTGAACTTAACAGTTTGAAACCTCAAAACAAACAAAATAAAAATTCAAAAATTTACACGGATGATGTAATTTTTTATTTACGAAAGAAAGCGGATGAGTTTCTCAATTCGACCGTATATATTTTTTTTACTCCCAGATAATGACACATAAACTGAATGATTTCGTCAGATATAATAACTAAGTTTAATAAAATAAACTTTTTATTATGTACCTAAGTATGTACAATACCTACTTATCTAAATTGCAATACAAAAAATAGTGTAGTAACATAGCCCATTTAACCTTTTGACATCATATTAAATAAAAAACACTTACGTTTACTGGTGGTTTCATTGTACAAAATTGTCTGATTAATTTCAGCATGCACAGGACTGGAACAACGGCTGGTTGCTTGACGGTAAATTTTGTTAGTGGTTATCGCAGAATGTTAAATAATTATGAGTGTTTTTTGAAAAGCGTGTGATCACGCGTGATATAGATCGCTGTTGAGTGTGGAGTGAAGCCGCAACGCGTCGACGTACTTTGGCCGCCCGGCGAACACTGCCGCAGACCGCAGTAAAAGTTGGCAGCCAGTAGACATCTCGCTACGTCACGCCACATACTGTTTTCCAACTACATACTGTGTCACATAGCGTCTGATGATTTAAAATAAGAAATTGACCGACACTCTCTTATAAATCGGTCTCCTGATCAAATAATGGGCCTTTTTAAAAAACATGTTCGAAGAATGCAGTTTAAGTTGTAAGTACTACATGAGTGATTTAATACATACACAGAAACAAATGTTTCTGTGTATGTATTTATAAGTGACACACAGGAGATGTATTCATGACGTATCTAACCTTGTCCGCGACGGGGGCCGCGCGCCGTCTCAAACGTCGCGTCGCTCACGGCTTGCCCGAGGCATGACAAATCGATAAGATAGTAAAATATTCTAACGAAAGTCCCAAATTAACAGTGTTATCACTACCGGATAATTTTTTCATTTGCCGAACTCAAATCTACGAATTTTTTAGTTATAGAGGCTCGAAGAACCTTTTTTTTACAACTGTTAACAGTTTCTACAAAGTTGTATTTGTAGTTGCATCTGTAATACATAGATTCTGAGAGAATCATTAATAATTAATGGACAATGTCAACAAGGTCATGTTTCTGAAAACTTGTAGACATATTATATTCCGTGAATTTATTGGGTTTGCCAGATAAAAAACTGTGATTTTCGCACACCCAAAATATCTACCGGACACGTTTACCGAACTATTTAATTCTATAAAACTAGGGTTTGAACTGTTTTGGGTTTCTATACAATGATGCTTTATGATGCGGTCAACTTAAATTAGCAGACAGGTAGTACTGTCTAGTTTAATTCTTAGCTATAATTGTCAATATTTGCTAGTAGGTACATTAAAACATGCCTGCGGAAAATACGTTTATTGTTGGGAATTTATGAGTGAAACAAACTGCAAAAAGAAAACACGAATCGTTTTAAAATCTCACATTGATATGTAAGGCCTGACTGCCTCGGTGGCACAGTTGTAATGCGTACCCGTTACGATTGAGGCTAACGCTGAGGTCTCGGGTTCGATCCCCGGGTCGGATAAAGTGGTATTGGGTTTATCTATTATGAAATGCTCAGTATCAGCCCGGAGTCTGGAATTTGTGCCCGGTATGGCTATAGGCTCGCCCCCTATCACATCGTGGGACGGAGATACGCTCGGCGAAATGTGGGTGGGTGTGGGTTTACTGGTTACACCTATGCCTACCCCTTCGGGGATTACAGGCGTGAATGCGTATGTATGTATAAAAATACTAATTAAAACTAAAGTGCAAAAGAAAATACAAATCTTTTCGTGAAAATTGCTAGGTAAATGTTCATATCCAGGGTCGTTTTAAATGCTTGTTCCGTCCCTGTCAAGTATACGGGGGTGCGTAAGGACAAAAAAAAGCAATTGGCCACCTCCCCACCCGCGTTTGTAGCTGATTTATACTTGGACATTGGTATGTTTTACTGGAACGGAACGAAGAAAACACAAAACATACATTATTATTATAATGATGATGGTCGGTCAACAGTGAAGACCTAAGAGGTTAGATGAGGTCTGTAATATCTTGGTGAGTTTTCCTTTACTCCTAGATGGAGTATCATTTTACGATTGGCTATACATTAGGAACATAGCCAATCGTAAAATTATATAGCCAACATAAAAAAAAACAAGTTACGCTGACGCGCCTTTGCATAATGGATAAAGAAAAAAAACAGTAAATAATTTAAACAAACGGTTTATTTATATTTTTACACTTTACGTAAAATAGATTTCGTACTACCATTTAAAATTGTAGACATTAAATCGAAAATCTATATTCACAAAAATCTATACAATCAACATAATATTTATTATACAACCTGGAAAAGCTTGCATTGAAATTAACGCGACATAAATTTACAATAAATTAATAATTATATTGTCGACATTTGAACTGTCGTCAAATAAGTACTCGGTTACTGAAATAAATAGGTATTGGAACAATAAAGTAACGGACGAGGTAACAAATGACCTAATAAAACAGCAGCACATTGGCCTTTCGATGCTAAGATGTATTATCTAGACGTAATGTCTAATACTTATCCAAACCTCACATTTACGTAGACAGAATAACAGACAGCTTTTTAACAGGGTATATTTTGTCATGACTTAACAAACGAGTTTATAAAATCCCCCTCCCTTCCCAATCCCCATTCTGAAGGTCGGCTACGTATCTATGCATTTTTCTGGTATTGGGGGCGTTCATGGTCGGTGGAAATCACTTACCATCAGGTAACCCACTTGCTCGTTAGCCTCTGCTATTAAAAATATATTCATGCTAGAAAATAATACAGCTAAACGCATTATGATTTTCTTTCAAGCGATATATTTGTAGCAAAAATGCAACGTGTGGGTGAGTTAGTGCCAGCACTACAAAAAAACACGACTATTTTAAAATAGTGATTCGCACATTTTCCTTCTCCCGACGCGATAGTAGCAAGCCTGGCACCCATTTACGTTATAAAATGGCGTGATTTTATTGTCTCTGTGTGGACAGGTAGTGATGATCACTATTAATCGATTTTTATTGTAACATTCGTATTAAAGAAATATCTACATCCATTAAAATATATCGCAAATACGAATAATAGGGCAATAAAAGATTATCAAAAATTTCGTGATATATCAATTCTCTCCTGATCACTATGCACTTGTCTATTTGCTGAATACATTATAAAAAAAACCGTCATTGTACCCTTTTCAGAAAAATGGTTTTATTATTATTAAATTAATATTGTATTTTTTACGATTATGCTACAATGTACTGCTGTATCTAATTGATCATTGTTCATTAATTTATATAACAACATACACAAAATAATATTAAATGATGTATATTACGTAAATTGAAGTACTTAAGATTGGTTAAACTATGTTATTTAGTTTAATCTGCTGCATTGGTATTAAAATAGCTGCATTATAAATAGTAATACGCATTTGCTAATTATAATTGTATTAAGTAAATAGATTAACATTAAGAACATAACAAAAACATCAAGCTATAAGATACATTGTTATAGGTTGTACTACGAGTCTCGTGCTGTCAAGGCAAAAACTGGAAACTTGGGCAGTCAAAGGACTCAGTAACGATTAACAAGTTTTAATTAAGGGCAAGTAAGGGACAACCATAATAAATAAACAATGTCAACCCTCCGTGGCGCAATGGGCAAGTAGCCGGCTGTAAAAAAGAGGTCGTGGGTTCGAGTCTCGCACCGAAACAACTATTTTTGCAAATATTTGTACCTGGTGTGGGTGTTGTGAGACCGAATGTTTCCTGTAAGTTAATCGTACTGTGGAGTCGGGGTCAACATTAAATGACTGACAACTGACCTATTGTCTCACTCCAGGATTGTTATTCTCGCTCACGCACTTCACTTAATTTATAGGGCTGTGATCGATCTTATCGATCGTAATAAACGTGTCATTAAATTAGCGTAAAATTTTGAGATGTCTAGATTATGATAAGATCCGGTACATATCACTTGCTGTCAGACGTATGAAACGACCCTTAAATATGACCACACCCTTCTGTAACACTGTGTATATCATCTTTATTATATTGCCATCCCCTTGTGGAATATTACTAAGCCCTTTACTGCTATCCCTTAAATACGACACTGGTGTGACAGTTTGGCCAATACAGGGCAAGATGTAATGGCAAGTATTTATGCAAGTACTTATTGTATTCTTCTCTAATTTAAATCTATCCAACTACAGAGCTGTACAAATTTCAAAAATAGTTAAAAACTCTACTTGAAATAACATTTTACAATTTGCACGACATATATATTTTGTAAAATATATTTACTGTCGCACTCAGAGACGTCAATTAACTTTAATTGACATTAAGTAATTTATTCGAATTCGATTATTTTCACACTCAAAGCTAGTCAGTGCCCTATGCTACGAGTACATAGGGGGTATAAGAAATAAACTTAATTATCTGTGAGAAACAATCTAATTCTAAAAACGAATTAATTACAATCAAAGTTAATTGGCGACTCTACGCGGCAGTTGGAGTACGATTAAAATTATGCGCTTTGATAATTTTAGTTTTTTTTTTACGAATAAATACGAATATGCATTGAATTTCCAGACAGAGTCTGATCAGTCATTCAAGACATGAGTACATATTATATTGTAACGGGTATGCATCAAATCATATCTAATGTTCGTATTTTCCAAATACATGAAGAATACCGAGGCGCATAATTTAAATCATAGTGTCGTGCCCTTAGTGTACGTTTGTGCGAGCGTTTTTCGATAGTTATTACGTCATCAGTATTTACGAAGTTATCTATGCAGATCCGTATAGCACCTATATATTGGAAATGTAATAATTTTGTACATATTAATTCTCGTATACGCGTGATGTGACAGCTATCGAAATGGTCGCAAAAACTTGCACCACGGACACTGTACATATTATATTATAGGTGATGTTTGATCTACGTAATTATGAGTGTAGTGTAATCAATATAGTATATTGTGACGTCATTCTATGATTCTTTAAACGCAACTACGCAACTGTATTAATATATACAGGGAAATTAATGATGTGGTGAATTAGTTTCTTGGAACACTCGATACGAAATCCAAAAGAAAATAACAGTGACTGAAAAGAGTATTGTATTGGGGGCAATAATCAATAATACTTAATCACCTCACTTTTTAAATTAATCAGGATAATACAAGACTTTATCAATAAAATTAATGAAATACACGTATGAAAGATTTATAATGGAAAAATACGTTTTTGCAATTTCACTGTAGAAGTTTGAGTGATCGAATTAATCGAGCATTCACGATGATTCCGCGAATAAAAATAACCCTTTATCACTATTTTTGTGTAAATAAGTTGCCTCATTACAACCTCTTAAGCAGTTTATTAAATTAATACGTAGGTATATACAATCCAACAATCATTATGTACAAGACAACCACTTTCATGATATAACAATTTTATTTTCACATTATATTTCCTCTTTACTAAGGCAAGTATGACAATAGGCACTATTTAATATCTATAAAGACAGTACTTAATATATTATATTAAAAAAATCTACTTATACTTTCGGCGGCGAAGTCATTATATTGTTTTTATTTATTCCAGAAATTAAGCTCAGAATTATAAGCAGATAATCCTATATGCATTCATAAACTCACGCCTACATCTCTGAAGGCAAAAGTGCAACCAGTATACCCACGGTTCGCCGAGCTTATTTCCGTCCTATTATGTGATAGGGGACAAGCCTATCGCTATATCGAGTACAAATTCCAATCTCAGGCAACTCATATTTTATCGAAACAAAAAACTCAATTGTGTTTGTCCTGAGATTAGAACCCAGCACCTCACCTGTTTCTCAATTTAAGTACGCCCCCGCTGGACTAATGAGGTGGTAACATATATTTCAACAACGAATACGTCTATTTTGTATGGATTCGTCTCGACCGCACTTCTGATATTTGATTGATGAAGCCTTAGTTTTCGTAGTCGAGATTGAATTGAAAAGCTGATTTCGGTTTTTATAACCACACTATTATTTATAGATCATTGACGCATCGTTTATATCAGTATAGTGATAAAAAAAACTTAAAGCAATTTGAACACCGCATGCACCGCATTTGTAAGAAAAAAGAAATAATATTGAATTAGGATCAGTATATACGAGCATATCGTAGGGAGTTTTTTTTATAGACAAACACAAACCCTTAGAAATCATCTCTGCAGCTGCATGCTCGATATGCGTAGAACTCCACAATTTTACATTTGCTGCAATTCACAAAATATTTTGCACTGATATTTTTATATTAGATACAATAGTATCATGCAATGCTTTTTAAAAATGCTTTTCAAAGAAAATAATACTGTGCCAAAATAAACTGTATCATAATATATTGTGCTTACTCTTTATAAGGCCATTCAAATATTGCTTTATATGTTTCTTTACATGTATTTAAGTATATGTAGTATATATGTATTCGTTCCCGCGTGGTAATAATTGGACCCAGTCATGCCAAAATGTAGATATCAACCCAAATTATCAAAGAAAATAGTGAATAATGACACCACAGTTTGATGTCATCAACTCATTTTTTCAGAATATCATATATTACTACTCATAAGCTGCCCAAGATCTATTCATATTTGACAAAAAATAATATGTATGAAACAACCCACACATATGATGGAAAATGATTCAGCTCTAACGATTAACGAATGATGGATTATTCTAACAATAATATTAATATAGAAACAAATGAATACAGAAAAAACTTAAAACCTTTGACAAGGTCTCAACTGGCATTTACAATAATTACATTTAATTATTTCAACCATGTGCAATAACAATTCAAACTTTAAACGTAATTTACGCATAATCAATGGAATGTGACGACACATTTTGACAAAACGGAGTCCAATTTACGAAGATTAAGTACTTTTTAAGTACCGAAGAATAAATCATTCTATAATAATGTTACTCTAATGACTAAGGTATGGACGAATGGATTTCTACTGAATAGTAATGGCGTTTACATGATAAATACATATCCAAAAGCTTACAATTACGAAGTATAAATATAAAAATGTAACAAAGTGATAGCCAACGGAATGTCTGCCATGTACAATACGCACAAAATAACTTAACCGGCCGTGCTGATAGTCGTCACTTCACTCATCATCTTCTCGCCCCGTTACTCTATAATCTCTGATGGGAGTGTAAGTGGGCCACCAACATCTTAGGCCCAAAGCCAACCTTAACTGCACGTGGTACACTGCTGATTCACGGATGATGCAATGGCGAAACTTGGTTCCCGTTGTGGGTTGTGGACGTAACACGTTGAATCCCAAATACCGTTAAATCTATGGTACAAGAAAGCGGACCCTGACATTAAGCCGGGATAACACCAGACAAAAGAAAAAACAATATCGGCGACGCCACTTGTGGCTAACTTCAGCGCGGCCAGTTTTTGCGCGGATTGTTTCTACAAGAATACCACAGATATGAACACTATATTAAATTCCTATATAGATATCTCAGTTCAAATTTTCTCATCTTGCTGCATGTGCGTGTAAATACGTTATCAGAGTTTATACAGAGACAATAATTGTCGTCACTATCCCAAAAATAAAAAATACAATGCGACAACTATAAGGTGGCGAAATTGGTGGCGCTGTCGTCAATCGTTCAGAAGTTGATTTCCAATTTTGACAGATTATTCTATATATTTTCAATTAGTTCCCACATTTGCCACCGCCAACTTATAGTTGTTATACTTTACATATTTACAAGATCCCGTACATATAGCAAGATGCGAAAATATGAACTGAAATATCTATACTAAATTAAAGTATACGTCAAAAAAGACATCTAAAAAGTTTATGCAAGTGTTTTATAAAATGTCCTTATTCACTACATAGGGTTTTCGTACACTAAAGGGGGGTTACCACTTACAAAAACAATTGAGGATCAAAACTGCTTGCATGGTGTTATAGCGGCTTAAGGTAAAATACCTTTGACAGGATTTATTGAATAGTAAAAAAAACTACGCTCAATAAATCGGCATATAGAGATCTCTAGAATTATTTTATTGGTTATATTGTTTTTACTAGTGGTTCAGTATTGATCGAAATTTGACTTTTATAATACTTATTGTTATTAACGTCTGCTGCGAGATTTGACACTCAGAAGACATTGATAGTATAAGGACGTAACGTAAAGTTTTATTTAATTTAATGTAAGTATTTGTTACAGGTATCACATAAATAGCGTTCTGCACTCCTCCTCCATATAAACTTTCACTATGCCAAACACTCCTCCATGGACTAAATTAACAATTCATAAGTTACTTTTAATACAGCAAATGGCAAATAGACAACACAATAATACCGCTATAACACCACCGTATAAAATCAATTGTGCTTGCAGTTTAAAGTATCAAAAATTGGCACAAATTGATTGAGTATTTAGCTCTAACAAACAAGAAAAAGGCACTCGACGAAATTATCCGTGCATTGTTTACAACACTGGGAAATATGTGGATTAACCTTCCATTACTAAAACTATTCGACATTTTGTGACATAAATTAATATTATTTCACTAGTTGCTTTGTAAAGGACTAGCCATTTGAATATTTCTAGTAGTTTACATAACATTATAGTCCTCGGTAGTCTAGTCGGTATAGTCAATATAGAAAAGTAGTCAAATGCACGGACGTTAAAATGAACTAACAGCACGAATGCCGTGGCCCCCTCACTCTGTCAACAATCAGCTGTATTTTGGAAATCTCAACTGCAACGTTTGGGTTACCAACAAAAATATTAGAAAAAAACACAGTTGTTATAATGTAACTCGCAACAATATTACAAAATGATTTGATAATATACTTTTTTATATAGATAACACATATTTTGGATAGAAGTCAATCAAGATTTAAAACAACTTGTTTCAGGTGACTAATAAATGTTTTAATGTAGTAATAAACGAACAAATAATTTTCAATGAAAGATGTCGTATGAATAATACTTTTTTCGAGTCTGATCAGCTGAAAAACGTATTTGTCACTAACTTTTAGAATTTTGTGTTGGCAACCCACACGCAGCCCTACTTAATATAACACCTACGTAACAAATCCAGTCTTAAGTTAATGTGAAAACCAACTCAACATTTTAATTTTTATACAAAACACTACATCTCGAATAATAATAAAAAGTACAATTTCAATACAATAAATACCTACTAAACATACCAACATTTCTACAAGGAACACTTTCATTTTATACAAAACACGTGCCTATATTTATATTTTTGAATATTTTCTAAAATATATTGAATATTAGTTACGAGTAATGTTTAAAGTCAGTATTGTTTCTCGATTAGAAGAAAAATAGGACAATTTAAACATTAAATATAAAGCGTAGAGTTTTATTAGTACCTCACTTAACGTGAAGTTCAATTCGGTTAGGTTATAAACAGCTGTCCTCAGGTGTCGAAAGATTTATTGTGTGTTAATCAGCCTCCATGGTGTAGTGGACGATTAGCTGTGAAACGCAAAGCCGCAGCTTCAATCCCTACACCGAAACAAATGTTTGCGTGATCCACAAATATTTGTTTCATGTGTGGGTGTTGTGAGACTGAAGGTCTTTCGAAGTTTCTGATACCCACGATACCAGTCCACCATATCTTCTTCTATGGGGGCAGGACTAGTAACTGTTAGAATGTTGAATGAATGTCAACAGATTAATTAACTAAATAATACTATGACATAATATAACTATAATATGCCAAGCGCGAGTAGGTAAAAGCCGCTTATAACCAATTGTGGTAAGTGAGGGATTACCGCATATTTTTGACAATAGTCTTCAAAAGTGTCTAAATCTAGTGATATTATTGATGTGGAGTGGTCCAAAACAAACCGTAACCGAGGCAGTCATCGTAGCGTATTTCGGATATCACCGAACTATATACATTTGTTCTCATTAAATAATAATCTGAATTCTTTCACATATACTTATAAGAGCAGATGATTGTACTTAAATATAGTTTTAAATAATTTGTTTTATAAATAAAATTATAATATTTAAATTACTCTATGTTTTACATAGGCAAGCGAAATAGACCAATTTACGAGGCACTTTTAATATTTCAAGAATTTTAGTTATTGCATCATATTTAATTTAGGAATGTTTTATGTACTGTATTTATTATGTATTATGCAATCTATGTACAGTTTAGAACATCAAATTCTAATTTTATCGGCAAGGAAGTAAAATACTGTACCATTTTACAATCACAATCACATCATGTTGTAAACAATAAAATAATATATTTAAATAATGGAATGTTTAGTCGTAAAATACGGCATAACTACAATATAATACTTAGACATATGACAATAACTCTGCAATATAGGATTCACATATAACACTAAGTAAAATATTAGCAACCATATATTTTCCTTACGTCTAGAAATAAGATAACCATTGAGCTCTTATAAAACTATCACACTGTTTACCAGCCATTGGCAAGCCCTCGCTTGGTGAGCAAAAATGGCAATACTCTATCGGCATTATGGAAAAATTAATAAATTTCCGAACAGAGCTTTCATACGTCAACGTTTTTAATCTGTGCTTCATACCAACATGACATTTGTTAGGGTTGCCAGTAATAGAAAAAATGGAAAGTATAAATACAAAATATCACAAAAATCGGAAGTAATAAATTCAGATTAAAAAGTCGAAGCCCCAAGTGCCATTTTAGGAATGATAATCAGACTTGTACGCTTTCCATCATCACATATGTTTCATCGACGTAATTAACATTAAGATACGTGTACACTACATGATAATACAGCACCTGTGCGAGCGAGTGTCTCCGACCACGTCGCTGGTGTTACCGGAGAAGCGCGGCACGGAGCCGGCACTCGGTGACAAGCTCAACGGGTTTAGCTGAACTGGGATGTCTTGCTTAGCTACTTCTGGCAATGAGCTAAGACTGTGGTTGTTAGTCGATGTTAGACTACTCTCTACCGGACTGCCGTTTGTCCTTATTTGCGACCGCTGCTTCTTCAAGTCCGCTAGGGTGCCTGAAATATTGTTATAGTATAATATATATTTGTAATCATTTTTTTCAAAGCCGATTAATTATGGTAATCGGTGAGGTGCTTAATTCATGTGATAAGTTTCTAAATCAATATTGGGTGTCAAACAATTGGAATAATAATGGCGGAACCAGCAAAATATGATTGCATACTAAATTAAGTAGCAATTAAGTTAAAACTAAAAATTCAAGTATTAAAAATCATACAAGTGGGAGCTCAAACTAATTAATAAATGAGTTAGTACTAATAGCTATTTTGTTGTCAACCGACTGAACTAAAACCAGATTAAATAATTTCTAATTCAGTCCGTGTTTAACATTTTTACACGATAAACTTAACTAAAACTAAGTCCGTTAAGTATGCTTTAAGTTCTATCTAACTAAAGTTATAGGAATAAACTACTATTAGTCAAGCTTAGTTTTGTTGGCGACAACAGAATAGACACGAGTGAAACGAAAATATGTGTATTTCAACAGAAATATTAAGAATATAGATGACAGTGTAGAGTTAAGAGATACCATCATGCATTCCGACACAAATACTACAAATCTATACAAACACATAACACAAGAGTAGGAACAGCTGAACACTCATCACACTAACATAACATGCAAACTACGACCAGAGACTGCTTGCCTCGATATGCATCCTCGAGAGTGATTCAATTCAGGAAACCGGCACACAGACCCCTTCCAAACTTCAATTTATATTTATAAACCATCACTGTGCAAAACTGTTAGATTAAATTTCTATAATTTTAGTTTTATATTGTGCTATATGTATATTATGTGCTTTGTTACGTTCAATTTGATTTCGTAAGGATGCATATAATTACCTGCGTTAATCATGACGGTGACATGAACATTGATTTTACCATTATTGTCTGTGGTGTAGGTCGCGGTGCCGCCCTCAGTGATCGCGATCTGGTTGGGGTTCACGACCACCTCTTTCCTACCGTCAATCGTGTCCTCTGTTTTGTACGCGTCATTGTCTTGTCCCTCGGGCGCTTTCCTGACACCGTTCGGTACATTTTGCCTGTCGTATATTTTGGTGTCGTTGACAGCTTCATATTGGGCGGGTGGTAGTGTTCCGGGGGCGTAGTGCGACGCGGCGTTCACCCCGAACAACGGGTTTGATATCTTTGGTTGATGGTAGGGGATGTTGTCAGACGTGTCGCTGACGTCACTCGTCCTGTGCGCACCTCGCTGGTTGTACGAGTGCTTGGGCACGGCATAGTCGACGTTTGAATCGTAACTCTGGCCAGATGTGGTGGAACTCGTCGATAGTCTTTTGTGTGTTAGTTCCGGTGTTTGTAAGTTTGCGTTGTTTTGGTCATTTTCCACGCCATTTGATAGACCCTGAAATGGAACAAAACCATTTTTTTATATAATTACGCACGCTTCGCCGATCGCAATTTGCTATTTAAAAACAGTAGACCCTGAAACACAACAATACAAATGTCTAATAATCGAAATAAGATGACAAGAAACGTATCTCAAGCAAAAAAATGTCCTCACCAAAACTATGCGCAAGGGGGCAGGGCTATAAAAGTCTGTGCAGCTCTTTCATTCATCAATTCATAAAAATGAATTTTCATGATCTCTAGTTGACACCTAATATGTCTAATTTTTCCCGCGGCGCAGAACTTCTTATCTCGATTTAGAAATTTAATATTTTGACATTAACTTATATGAATTAACGTTGATTTTGAACGTTCATTAAATTTGTTGCGTGTATGAGTGTTACGTGTGGTTGGTTACCTTTGCATGTACGAGTATAAGTAAGTGGAGCCGTATTTTTGGCAGATTGATATGAGAGTTATCGTTCTAGTTATCTTATTTCGATGTCTCTAACAGCATCTGATCGCTTGATAGACTGCTGTTGTCAAATGAAAACATTTTACTCAGTAAATTATTTACGTTCGCACATCTATTAGAAACTAAACATATCTTCATGTTGCGTGTCTAATTAAATCACGAACCGAACGCATTTTATTTTTTTTATCTTTAATTGATAAGCCCGTCTTGTGGAATATGATTTCATTTTTATTGCATTTCTTAACGATTTTTAAACTTGACGACTGTTGACATTTTGTATTAATTACATTTTGATGTTACAATATTTGACACCTTTATAATTTTGTTATTCATGCAGATTATTAGTTTGTTTACAATGATTTTGATATCGCTACTTTTGTAACTGTTTTTCCCCGAAAATGCCATTCACGCGGGCGGAGCCACAATAGCTGCTGCAAGCTGGTCACAAATAAAAATATTAGAAACCAGGTACCAATTTTTAGACCGTAGTTATCAATCAAATACAAGTAAATAACACCCGGTTTCTGAAAGGCTGGTCAAATCAACATTCAACTAACAAAACTTTGATTTTGACACCGCTGTCAAATCAATTCGAGTTGCTGAAACTTTATTTAGTGAAAAAATTAATAATATTAGACATCTAAGATAGACGTCTCTTTAATAGCATTTGAAATACGATTTTTCATAATTAATTTGTAAGTTCTGTTATCTAACACGTGTGTCAAATCAAAGGTGTTGACCACGCTTCTAGCAACTCAATTTCGACTTGACTTAATTAGACATTTCGTCGTTGACTTTGCAATTCGTTCTATGTCCTTTTTTATAATTTTTAATTTGTTTGTCATATCGGACCTAAATCTAATTTTAAACGCGTCCGTAAAATAAATAAATACAGCTATTTAAAAATCCAATAAAAAACTATTGCCGGAATCCGATCGTTTCTATAAATAAGTGTTATTCGCCTCTCCTGTAAAGTGCACCGAAACTGACATGAAACGTATTGCAATATCAACGAAGATTCGATTATTTAATTTTACACTGATCAGCCTTTCAGAAACCAGGCGTAAGTCTGTCAAAACTATGTAATTCATAAGTACAGTACAGTACCGTTTTTAATAAAGTCCCTTGTTATAGTAAAACCAGTATGTATTTAATAACTCATATTATTATGATACATACCCTATATCGGAGGCCTAATACCCGTGGCTCTTTGCGCATGCGCCGCAGATTGTCGTGTGTCAAAAACATAATATCCAACGACATGATCAATACACATCACACAACACTGAACGAAATCCTCTAGCGAACAAATCACTTTATGAGAACACCATAAAGGAAGAGTTTTGACTTGGAGAGAAGCTGCCGAATATCGAAGTGCATTATAGAATTGACAACGAATTAAAAAAAATATAAAAATACGCGGTTGTGTGTGTATTGGCGCGCTGACCACACAGACTGTCGATGCAGACTGCGCTTGATACGGGTGCCGAGTGAGGGAAATCGCAGGAAAACCTAGTGAATCGCAATGTCGTCAATCAATCCGCCCACCGGAACGGGATGCCACTCACTGAAGTATTAATGACGACCATATTATATGCATTCGACTTGCGACAATTTATCATTATTTTTAATATCCTTTTACAAGGTGGTAGGTCCCTCGTATGGGAGAAACCGTTGTGTTTATTTCTGCCGCCAAGCAACTGTGTGTAAGCACTGTTGTGTTATCGTTTCAAGAACATTGAAGCCAATGATATTACTGGGCACGCAGTGCTTTGTAATTTAAAGTTCTGTGTGGCGTTGCTTCTGTTTATGAGCAGGCTTACCGTCAGGCGAGCGACCTGCTCGTCTTGTCATTCAAGCTAATAAAAAAAATCCTTTGTATTAATGTATTTAACAGAACATTGTACACACTGTCCGCCCATACATTTATTTTCTTTCACTTTGCATTTACTAGTTAGTATGTTACGCATTCTTTACGGTTGCATGCAATCTTCACATTTTGAGTTCAATGTAATGTTACATAAAATAGTTTTATACGTATTAAATTAGCATACCATTACATTATTGCTTGAATTATAAATGCGGCAATTTAACGTGTAATATTATGTCATATTATGAGTTACATGCGGAATTACAAGCTATAGGTAGAAAGTCGATAATAGCAAAATTATATGGAGAACTAAATATTTTATCACAATACTTTAACTTTGTTTACTAAGTTATTGGCAATTCTCATGCAAATTCTGAATCTAAATATTATAGAGGACATGTCAAAGCCAATTTATTTAGGAATAATTGGGAAGACAATGAGACAAAATCCAAATGCGACACAATAGTCGACAAACGAGCAAGTGGATGACCTGATGGTATGTGATCTCCACCGCCCATGTACACCCACAATACCAAAAGAATCATGGGCGCGTTGCCGACCTTACATGAAAGCGATAATTAAAGGATTGGGAAGGGGAGGGGGAGTTGAGTCCGCACATCTCACTCACCGTACGAAACGCAGCAGCAAGCTACGTCAGTTTTTTTGTGAGACAGTGGTAATGTCCCGGACGAGCCGGCCCATTCATGCGGTAGACAAAACTGTCTACAGCGTGGCTTTACCACTCAATATAATCTGCGTAATCCCATGACTCGTTGACGTGTTTACAAATAAAGACATGATGTGAATGAAACAGATCCAGTATTATGAACAATTATAAAAGGTGTGCGACCGCGACGAATCGATCGCTCTAGTAAAGCTACAACTGTTGTACAGAAGTAATTATTGTACACCAACACGAATATTATGCGCCTATTTATGCACTCAGATTATACATGGTCGTGAAAGGTTGTGTCTTCGTACATACAAACAAATCAATAAATCACAATCTGACAACATAAACATACGCACTCACGCCTGTAATCCCCGAAGGAGTAGGCAGAGGTGTAACCAGTACACCCACATTTCACCGAGCGTATCTCCGTCCCACGATGGGATAGGAGGCGAGCCTATCACCATACCGGGCACAATTCCAGACTCCGGACTGATACTGAGCATTTCGTAATAGAATAACCCAATATCACTTAGCCTGACCCGGGGATCGAACCCGAGACCTCAGCGTCAGCCTCAGTCGCAACGCGTATGCATTACAACTGCATCACCGACGCCAATTATTTTTTAAATAGCTCGAATGACTGGACGAGCAGGTCCCTCACCTGATGTTAATCGCCACGCCTGTCCATAAACAGAAGCAACGCCACACAGAACTTTAAATAACAAAACACTGCATGGCACTGGACTGCGCTCGTCACCTCGAGACATAAGTTGTTATGTATCATAAGGCCAGTAATTTCACTGGCTTCAATTTCCTTCAAACCGCAACACAACAGTGCTTGCATACTGTTGTTTGGCGGCACAGATAGACAAAGCGGTGATACCAACCCAGACGCCCTCGCCTACCACTTTGTAAAAGAACTTTTCGTAAGTAACTTTTCGTTACTTACGAAAAGTATACTACCTCGCTGCAATATCAAACATTCCAGGAATAGGTTAATGGCAGTTAACGTTTTGCGAAATAACCATTACAAATGCATTTCGAGATTTTAAGAGTTTAATGCACTAGATTACAGATTATGAAAGATTATGACCGATGAAGACGTAATAATTATTATTCTAAATTACCTAAGCAGTTGCTGGCACCACAACCAACAAGAAATTATCTAGTTCTTCAATAATAAACTGGACAAGTAATTTTGATATCACGATATCATTATATTTTCTTCACAGCTGTAAAAGCATGGAAATCATGTTTTGCCCAGTATTCTGTTATCGCTTTTCTAATGGTTAAATTTCGTAAAGCAGATGACGAAAATGTATGGAAATTGAAAACAGATATCCATAGACATACATAGAGATGAAAACTATAATCATAATGCTAACGAGATAAATTATGTAGTATTTAAATGATGTGCGAGTTCAATAAATTAACCATAGTAATTAATTATGTTAGCCTAACTAATTACCATGCAATCTCGAGTCGAAAGCAGAGAAAGTAATCTCGAAGCGTCCATCGCGTCTTGTAACTCGACGACGAAGCTATTCAGTTACACCTCATACATCTGTTAAAGTTCTTTCAGATATTATTTCATATATCTTGGCAACATTAACTCCATCATCTCTATCATTTGATTATGGTAAAAATATATCATTCGTTTTTTTTTCTTGGATTAAGTAGAGGCCATTGACCTGATACAGTCTTAATGATAATGATTAACTATTGTTGTAAAAACATAAAATCGTTGATTATTAAGTTATAAAATAGTTTTAAGAGGAGTCAATAGAGGTTAAGTTTGATATATATACATTTTAACTCAGGATAATCAAAACGAAAAGTATTTCAGATTATTCTACTCAAAATAATTTAATTAAATATGAAACAGAAGTAAGACTGTCGAAATATATTTTCATCATACATTAACAAACCGAGCGAAGCAAACTTCTCATTTTACTAGGACACTAACGCAATATGAATTTTCGTGATTGTAGGACAAAAACCAGATCAACACTTACATTCGTAACTGAGTTTCTCAGTAACAGAGCAGTCTAATCGATAAAAATGTGAATAGCGAAATGGCGTAGGTATTAATACAAATTAGGACGCCTAAATGAGCAGCTGATGTCACTATGCACAACAAAGTAAAGAATGCCTACATTTTGAGTAGTTTTAAGATCCGATCCGTTTTAAGATAACTATCCGGAACACGCCTATGGCGGTAAAGGCATGTGATGAGGAGACCGGAAAATAAAA
Source organism: Mimas tiliae (assembly GCA_905332985.1). NCBI lineage: Eukaryota > Metazoa > Arthropoda > Insecta > Lepidoptera > Sphingidae > Mimas > Mimas tiliae. The sequence continues at coordinate 6,091,189 of HG995249.1, forward strand.
CGACAAAAAAGATTGTCACCATCGACACTAGCTCGAAGAAACGTGGAGGCTTCCAAACTTGGATGAAATTACCAAAAGAAAGCCCATCGACGACCCAGAATCAGATCAGCTGGAGAAGATTGACGAGGAGACCTGACTCGCAAATGAAATAGGATGGTGCACAAAAAATAAATTTATAAGTTCTATAATTTCGTAAATTAGGCTGCATTTTCCACAACAAACTAACATTTCGTGGATATATTGCTTTACCACCAAACGCCTTAATTATTTTAGTGTCGCCAGCAACAAGTGACTGGCGACTGGTTACTGTTACGCAGAACATACATTCCGATGTAATACAACAACCATTTGAATAACAATTTAGTTTCACTTACATACGAGAGTCTTGCAGTTTTTGTACGTAAAATTTCTCGAATGCAGATAATTTAGATGATAATCGTAAACGAGTTTCGTATTACCCATGTTAGCAATTATTTATTACCTCTTGATTGTGAAAATGTGATTAATTACAAGTGTACTATAATGTTGCATAGGCTTAATTTTCGTTAGTTTGTGTTGCCTCACAGATAAGAAAATGTCAAAAGTTTGCTAAAATCTTTAACCTGCTTGAATTAGAGTTACCAATTGAACAGACAACATTAGCATTATATAATTATGCACATATTAGCAAATCTACAAATGGTAGAACCACGCTGTGAACACTTTTGTCTACAGCATGAATTGGTCGTCTCAACCGGGTTTACCACTACCACTGCCTGACAGAAAACCGACGTGTTTTCTATGAGTCAGTTGTAAAAACCCAAGTGATAGCTCGCTGTTACGTTTCGTATGTGGGTAAGATTATCAAAGAGCCAAATCCCTCCTCCCTTCCGAATGCTCATTCCTTTCCTTTAAGATCGGCAACGCATCCTCGATTCTTCTGGGAGTGTTCATAGGCGATGGCGATCACTTTCCATCAGGTGACGCACTTGTTCGTTTGCTGACCTCTGCTATAAAAAATACTTGAGTTCATCGACCCCTAATACCACAACTTTTCCCTCATGTAAATAAGGTATTAGAATATTTGAGTTTCCCTAATCAACATTCATTTGATATTACCAACAGAACAAACTTAACACTCTGCGGTCCAATAACAAAGATCCTTATAGAATGTTAGTATTAGAACGCGTGTTCCGTATAGACTTTAGAGCAATATGTACAGAATCGGAATCTTCAAGTCGCGAGTGAATCGTTTTTTGCTAGGCAAGCGTGCTTCATCTTAGGCCACATCATCGCTTTACATCAGACGTGATAGTGGCTGAACGCGAGCCTATTACGTATAAAAAACACGGTTTCATTATGCGTTAAATTATAAACAATCATGCTAACTAACCACGTATAAATAGACTAGAAGCAAATTATAGACTAAGAGAGAAAAAGTCTATGCATTTGAAATGTGATCTGCTATTACCTTAGACATTCAGATCGGTGTGTGCATTGCATTGGAACGAGGTCGTCTGTGAGTGCGATATGCATTACACTAAAAGCTTAGTATCTTAAAATTTTAATAGGTACAAAATGTATTTGGGTACGTATTTTGAATCTTCTTAACAAATTATTCAGAATAAAAGCAAACGTGAACCAAACTGTAAAAATATGCATCCCTTTGTCATAACAAAATTCATGATGACTCATTAACATAGAATTTGATTCCGAGATTGAAGTATACCTTTATATCTGAAATCAATATAAATACTCGTGTTATTACCACCGCTTTGTCTATTTCTGTCGCCAAACAGCAGTGTTTAAGCAACGCTGTGTTCCGGTTTGAAAGGTATTGAAGGTAGTAAAATTACTGGGCATTATGAGACTTAACAACTATGTCCCGGGGTGACGAGCGCAGTCCTTTGACAAGCAGTGCTTTGTAATTCACAGTTCTGTATGGCGTTGCTTCTGTGTATGGGTATGCGTGGCGCTTACCATCAGGCGAACGACCTGCTCGTCTCGTCATTCAAGATTACAGAAACAAAGGAAGGATCAAAGGAAGTGATTTTCAAACTTCTACCAACAATTTCTTTTGATTCTCATTTTTCTGAAAACTGGCCCATTTTGCCCTTAAAATATCAATCATAAACACTCTTTCAATCGTATGTTTGTGCTAACAACATCAATTAGTTAGTTCTTTGTTACCAAACTGTTATAATTGCCAAGATAAACTAGGAACACAAGTTCATAGTATATTTGATTCAGTGCAGATGTGGGGCCGAGTTTTGCGGCTTGAATCACATACCATATTTCCAGGCAGGCCACACATTAGAGAAGCATACAACTAACGTACAGCAAGTATACAACAAATATGAAACGGTTTATACGTCCATACATACATTTTACTGCCTTGGTGGCGCAGTTGTAATGCGTACAACTGCTGTGCTGAGATCTCGGGTTCGATCCCCGGGTCGGGTAGTGATATTGGGTTTTTCTATTATGAAATGCTTAGTAACCACCCGGAGTCTAGAATTGTGCCCGTAATGGCGATAAGCACGGACGGAAATAAGCTCGGCGAAATGTGGGTGTACTAGTTACACCTCTGCCTACCCCTTCGGGACGTACGGGCGCGAATACGTATGTATGTACATATATTTTATAACATGTTACAAGAAGGTGTGGTCACATTTAAGGGTCGTTACATAAACCTGAGAGTGAGTTTGTGTGCCGGATCTTCATGAATATCTAAACATCTAAAAAAATACGCTATTTTTAATAACTTGTTTATTACAATCCATAAGATCGATCCCATCCCTATAAATTTAGTTAAATGCATGAGCGAGAATAACTATGCTGGAGGGAGACAAAAGCTCAGCTGTTTATCATTTAGTGATGTCCAAAGTTGCAAGTCGAATATAGACTACTTACTCATTCGATAAAAAGAGAATGCTTTTTTATATCCTAAATCTTAGCAATACAATCGGATTTGGTACTACGGGGTGTGAAATACTTACATCGTACACTATAATAAGTTGCTTAAATTTAGCACACCTTTCGGAACATATTAGATATATAAAAAAAGATATTGAAACACACATGAAAAACATAATGCTTCTCAGTACAGTTTGCTGCAAGATACGGCTTAATACACACGTATTTAGATCGCAAATTCTTTGAATGCTATTAATGTAGAGAAGGTAATAGTGTACAGTACAGTGTTTACTGTTTGTAGCTCTGGTGTGCGGGCTACTTAATACGAACGTAAAACCGCACATTATTGCACTCAAACTAATTGGTCGACAATTACGCACACCGTGCTATACCGTGAGTCAAGCGTACACCGTAAAACTATTCGTACCACGTACCAGATACTTATAGACTGTGGCAGATATAAGCGTGAATTATATCCAACACCAAAGTTGTACACTATTCCGTATGTGGTGCTTTACATCTGACTTCTCCAGTAGTAAATGTCCTTATGTCTGAGGTTGATACCTCCTTAGTATTATCTTATATATTATCTTATTATCTTTGACGGTCACTTTGCTGTGGAGTGGACAATTTATATTTCCAAACTCATTCTTTTTATTTGAGTTTTTTTTATAGTATAGGCCGGCAAACGAGCAAGTGGGTCACCTGATGGTAAGTAATCTCCACCGCCCATGTACGCCCACAATACTAAAATAATCATGGGCGCGTTGCCGACCTTAAAGGAAAGGGATAAGGAAGGGATTGGGAAGGGGAGGGGTATATATTTGGGCCTCCGGATATCTCACTCACCGTACGAAACGCAGCAGCAAGCTGCTACTTTACGCCGGTTTTCTGTGAGACAGTGGTAACGACTCGGACGAGCCGACCCATTCATGCTGTAGACAAAATTGTCTACAGCGTGGCTCTACCACTCAGATAATTTCGTTGCGGGACAACGACATTATCTTCAGGTTCAACAACTTGCGTGCAACTTTCAATCCTCGTTTGCAATAGTTAGTGTTGGGTGTGTGGGCGGGATAGTAGTTTTATTTTTAATGAGGGGACAAACCAGCACGTGGGTCAACTAATGGTAAGTGGTCACCGCCGTGCGGCCCATGGTCACCTACACCACCAGAGGAAATGTCGCATTGTCGGTATACGATCGTAATAGTTGAAAGTATGTATTCTACGATTACTTATTAGGATAATGAGAATATAATATTTTATATGAAGCCTAATTATCGCAAAAATACAGCGAACAGAAAATAACTGCTACTATCGTAACTCTTTCGTTGAATTCCATTGTTTTTACATGTTTGAAAGTGCAATCACATTAATCTTAATGAGTATCTACTTCATGTAATTTATTAACATTATTAACAAGTGTGTTTTGATTTAAAATTCTCTACAATTCTGGTTACAACATTTACAATATAAAACAAGCGTTGGTAATAAAATACCGTCTGTCGCAATGTAATGCGTAGATACAAAATCGAGATAACCTCAAAATCCATCCGCGTACCAAACTGTAATACATAATACGTTTATTAACACAATAAAAATTTGTTTTATAGTTTCGCTGCAACACAATCTGCGTTGATGTCTAATCGTGGATTCCTATTTATACTTAACTAGCTTTTGCTCGCGGTTCTGCCCGAGTAAATATATTAAAATAGAATAGAAGGATTCAAAAAGATATTATCCGGATAGATAAAGTATTTATGTGTGGGTACGGAAGCCTGTGTACGCGATTTCGACTCGCACCTGACCGGTTTTTCTAACCCGATTTCCTTATACTCAAAAGTAGATAAGCAAATTGTGCAGGGGGCAGCGTGAATTTATGTTTTGTGATGGGGGCGTGAATTAAATAACTTTAGATAACCCCTGACTTAAAGTTTAAGTATTGATGGGCAAAATATCGACATTGTCGTTTTTACTTACCTAAAACCCTAAATTCCTATAAATTAGACGTTCGATGTAAATGTAAACTACTTAAATATAACGCTGATCTTAACTGTAATTATAACTGTGATTTTTAGGTTGTTAATTGTAATTTCAATTAATAAGGTCCCCAATACAAACCTGCAGAATTGTAAATAAAATAAACACTAGCTAAAATGACCCCCTGTTAGAATAGGGTTACGTAACGGGTTCTGCGTATAAGCTAGGTACGCGCATTACTTATACGTTAGCATTCCATTAGACAAATTACTGTGTGTAAACACATGGAAATATGACAAATCACTTCGTAAATTGTAACTAACTGTGTGTATTATGATACCCATAGAAAATATTAAAATCTTATTGCCGTACTCAGAGACTTCAATTAAGTATTAATTTGCCATTTCTTTCTGCCGCCAAGCAGCAGTGTATAAGCATTGTTGTGTTTCGATTTGAAGGATATTGAAGCCAGTGAAATTAATGGGCATTATGGAACTTAACATCTTATGTCTTGGGGTGGCCGAGCGCTTATTTGTGGTGTTATGTCCGTTTATGGACAGGTGTGGCGCTTACCATCAGGCAAGCGAGACTATTCAACGTTCAAGCTAATAAAAAAAATCTTGGAAATTAATTACATTTCAAAGACGTCAAATGAGAAAATACTTTGTACTCAGTAAGAAAGAAAGAAAGCATTTATTGGCATGTGTTAGGTGGTACATGTACAATTGATGTAGAAAAATATTTTTATAAGTAGTAGGTGGGGGGTTACCTAGATACCCACCCACTGTAGACGATATGTCCCACCACGACCGCACCAAAAGGATCCAAATCAGCATATGCCAAAAACTAAATGCTTGGCGCTGGTTTTCATTTGGACCCTAGATGTTGTTACCAGGTATTGAGCATATAAACTTAATTTGTAACACCAACCAACACACCAACTACTTAGGCCCAAAGAACAACATCAGGCGAGCGACCTGCTCGTCTCGTCATTCAAGCAAATAAAAAATACACCTTGCAGCCTTCATTGATAATTCAGCAAATGCAAATAGCTCAAAGACACAAAAGATTCTAAATAAAAACATTTCTTTGAAGACTGTTTTTATATTACTCAAGGAGCACTATTTGCATATTATGAGCTATAAATAGTATTATTGTAAGATTATTTTTGTTGTTTAAACATGACCGAACCGTAAAGGCCAATCCAATTTCCGAACTATTTTCGTCAAATGACATATCTAGTCTGAGCCTGATTATTATTATAATTACTATCGAAACACGGACAAAAGTTCTAAATAGACCTTTTATCTAATACTGTAATAATAATATTTTAATATCTAATTTTTATCTGTACACGTACTGATATTTTGGACACATTTTTGGTCAACACTCCACGCACTCCAGTATAAAGATATCGCAGTGCTTATGGGACATAAATGTACGTAGTAAATTGGCGTACGAGGGACCTACCACCTTGTAAATTCTTGAATTTATCATCATCAGCTAACGGTAACGTAATTCCAAAATCTTTAATAGAGTAAACTAATCCCTATTAGTATGATTTGGCCACCTCTTAATTATTTTCGGCCTATAGTTAGTTACAAATAATGAGCACTTGAAAGCCACTTCGTCTGTCTCTAAAAATTTGCCCCTTTAGTTAGTTAGTAGTTTAGTTACTACTAGGAACAACTTTTTATGTCCATGGGCGGTGGTGATCACTTACCATCATGTGACCTACTTTCTCGTTACACCCGGTCTCGCACGCCTTTATTCATAAAAAATATAACTCAAGGAAACCACCAACGCGTAAATTCTTTAAAATATCAATATTTTTTCCGGTTCCGGTTGAAAGTTAAATCTTCATTCTTGCTGCCTACTCCTATTATGAATGTGAAAGTGTGGATGTTTGTGAGTTTGTCACCTTGTATGTTTGATAGTCTTAATGGCTGAACGGTTTTGGATGAAATTTGGCACACAAGTAGACCATGACCTGGATTAGGACATAAACCACTTTGAATCCCGGAAAAGACCGTTCACACGCGCGGAGTCGCGAACAAAAACAAGTATCCCTATAAATATTATGTACCCCTATCACATCACGGGACGGCAATTATAAGCTCGGCAAACGTGGGTGCAGAACTAATTGCACCTTTGCCAACCCCTTCGAGGATAAAGGTAAAGGCGTGAGTTTATGTTATGATAAGTTTAATATTTAAGTGACATGTTGATGACAGTTCAAATTAGATTTGTTATAACAACTTTACTATTTTTTTCTATTAAATACGGGCAAATACATACATACGCACTCACGCCTGTAATTCCTAAAGGGATAAGCAGAGGTGTAACCAGTACGCCCACATTTCGCCGAACTTTTGTCGTCCCATTAAGTGCTAGGGGGCGAGCCTATCGCCTTACCGGGCACAATTCCAGACTCCGGGCTGATACTGAGCATTTCGAAAAAAGAAAAACCCAATATCACTTTTACCCGACTAGAAACTGAAAACATCGAACTTGGGACCTTATCACATCAATTGTACCACGCACGCATTGCAACTGCGCCACCGAGGCAATTTGTATGTTCACAATTTTGTTGTTCGATCGCATTTTTATATTAACGAGATAATTAAAGTGTCTACTCGTGCTAACGAGCTGTGATTATTATTATCAAAAGGAGCAATCTTAAAATGCCCAACGTGAGGGGTATTTTTACGTAAATACTGTTTCTAAAATTCTTATTAGGTATATTGGGTGATTTGTAAGAGGATGGACGTGAGCTAAGAGTGTGTTCTTCCCATAAAATTGCACAACTTTTTTCAAGAAACATAGGTCGAAATATGAAAAAGGAAATCGGTTTTTCAAACAAAATTCCATCAATCAGCTGATTACTCTTTTCTATGGAAAACCCATATTTTTTCACATATGTTGATCCATGTTTCTTTCTTGAAGAAAATTGATAATTTTCACCCATAGCTTACGTCCACATCGTTTTACAAATCAGCGTATATTTGTCCATTAAATCATTTTTAGGTTAATAATTTTACAACCTCTTTTCGGGTTTACTACTGAACTATTTTTTAATACAACTCAATGACGAGAAGAGACCAATGTGAACTTAGCAAGTGGTACGGAATATTAAAATTTTACAAATTAATGTTGCGATTACTTTCAAACATTAAGTATGAAAATAAGTGCATATATAAGTTTGTATTGTTAGTACGGAACACTGAATATGCAATAACGACTTACGCTTGTCCGGTTTTTTAGTTCTGGTGCTGGTACTATCGGGTACAAACGATTTTCTTTCGATTGCAATTAGTGAAAAACTTGTTCAATTAAGATGGTGGCTGACTAAATATTCCCCCCGTCATATCTCTTACCACCTGGGGTTATCTGGTACAAACCTAGTACAATCTAATAGAAATAGTAACATTTAAATATTCCGTACTCATTTGCTAAGTTCATATAGGTCGAGAAGAGCAAGTCGCTCGCCTGATGGTAAGCGTTACGCCTGCTCATAAAAGGTTGCTATCTTACCACTCAGAACTTTTAATTACAAAGCACTCCATGTCACTGCACTCATCATCCCGAGACATAAGACGTTACGTCTCATTATGCTCAAACTCTGACAAAGCTGTAGCAACCAAACGGCCTCAAGGATAGGAGAGACTTATCACATAGTAAACTCAAATAATTATCTTTTAAAATTTCATAAAAATTATATCAATATGTAAAACTAGAAAATTAACGACTCACAATATAATGTATCTACGAAAATGATAATAATGTTCTCATGTAAGTGACTATTATATTTGAGAATAAATTTCATTGCCTATCATAATATATTGTAAGGACAATACAAATACGAACAATGACATACATAATACAACATAATTTTAGCGGGTTCTCAATTCGGCGCGTATTTTTATTGTTTTATGTAGTTTAGTTGCGATTAAGTCACCCCATTATCGCACAGGATGAAACATTGGACTTAAATGCACAATCAACCGTGTTAAATTCAAGCGCCTAATAATTTATGAGTATACTTTGGGAGATTTTTTATGAGAAAGGTCACTAAATGTACCAATTCAAAATAAAGTTATTTTAACTATTAAATAATTAATCTATGCTTATATGACTTCAGTTTTAGAGATTTCATGCTTCTTACGTTATTTATTTAGGCCCAAAGTTGCGTGATAATTAGTGCTAAAATATGGACGTTTCGAGGCTCATGACTTTCAAATCACTTCTTATTGTACAATTCTGGTTACGTACAGGCATAGATAACGATTATATAAATCAAAACCACGCTTAAATTTTGACGGACGATGCCAAACAGTGAAGTATTTACCCTTCCACTTATACAAGGAAAAATACTGACTAGCGCAATGTGAAGGTCGACAACGCATCCACAATAGGGTATTAGACTTGTTTTTTTTTTAAATTATAATCAATAATTTACGTTCCCCAAAATCTATCATCGAAATAATTTTACAGATCAAGTCAGAAGCCATTTAAATCTGTTGGAAAGGGTAATTGTCAAATGACGGAAAAGGATGCACGACATGTAATACCATTACGATGCACGCGTGCGAGGGAGATAGGGCGATATTCCCACTACGCGCCCACCTTTGCTACCACCAAGATTTAAAACATGAACTGCGTCCACATTTTTTACCCAATTTTAATTGTTTCCGCAAAACATATTATTTTTCGTATTTTTGTTGGTTCCATATAGAATAATGTATAAAATTAGACATAGGCAATTACCCTATTCTTCTAACTTACCATCAGGTAATCCATCTGCTAGTTCGCTAGCTTCTGGTATAAAAAATATATTTATATTAAAGCAAATTGACTCAAGAGTAGTCTTTACTAACCTGCAACTCGTCGTCGACAGCAGAGTCGAAAGTTTCACGTAATCTCGCTTCGCCCCGAACATCCGCTTTCGCCGTCAACTGCTTCTCACGCAGTGACGTCCGCCTTACGGAACGCACTCTGTAATAAAAATATATTTTTGTATCCAAACTCATTCAAAGAGATTTTAATGTCAATATAGAATAGGTGTGGAGTGAATAGAGTGGAGTGTGAAGAAGCAACTAAGCAGGCCGGCATAATTCTGCCGATCTGCGATAGATTCAGTGTCTATCGTTGGTCGACAGTATTCATGGATTGCGCTATACCTACCATCTGGTGTAGCGTAGTCACTTTGCCGAGCCAGGATAAAAAATATATATTCTCGTATCACTTGTTCTTTAGTACATTTTTATCGGCTATATCGGTATTTTATTTTTATTGAGCTAAAAGTGACTAATGTCAGGGTTATCGCGCAATTATGTTCTCCTATTTATAAATGTAAGTCCAAGGCTTGGCGAAACTTTATTACTGTTATCTTTGATGTCATAATCTTACCACATCACGATGTACACGCTCATAAAAAAGTATAGTATCGTGTCTAAACAATATGATATTGTTATTTTTAGAAACACGTTATAAAAACGCTTTATCGTCGCCAGAAGTAATTCGATGTCTATAGCTGTTTAAGTATTCTTCGTGTAAATATGGACGCATGTAAATTATTTTTGCACTGTGACTACGCTACACTGCTTACTATCAGATGCAGTAGGCTACAGTGTAGTCCAAATATTATACTGTGCTGCGTCGTCGCCAGACACTGTGCCAGCGTCGTGCATTTGTTGCTATGAATTGACGTATCCGTTATATACCGCGTCGACAAATACGCCAAAAGTGTAATCGCGGTTCGCCTTTTGTCATATAGCAGCGGGAGCTTGTTATCGATCCCGAAATGGACGGCAGTGCAGATGGAGGGCCTCGTCGACATACGGTGCGCAGAAGGTTCTGAGTACATTTGGCGATGGACTGCTAGAAGCGCGGCGAGTGCGTGGCGACGAGGCCTCTCCTGCCAGAGTGTAGTGTAGTGTAGTGTAGTATAGTATAATGTAGTGTAGTATAGTGTATTGTAGTGTAGTGTAGTATAGTGTAGTGTAGTATAGTGTAGTGTAGTATAGTGTAGTGTAGTATAGTGTAGTGTAGTGTAGTATAGTGTAGTGTAGTGTAGTATAGTGTAGTATAGTATAGTATAGTGTAGTGTAGTATAGTGTAGTGTAGTGTAGTGTAGTATAGTGTAGTGTAGTATAGTGTAGTGTAGTGTCGGTGGTCGGTGATGTTACCTGCTAGTGCTGGCGGAGGAGGAGGAGCGTCGTGCGGCGCGCAGACGGTCGGGCGCAGCGAGTGCGCGGCGTCGATGCTCCTCTTGTTCGGCCGCGAGTCGAGCGATACGACCCCGCACCTCGCCTTCTTCGCAGATATCTATACACACATTACATAACAATGTATTTGGAGTAGTTGACCAACAAACCGGATAAAAACCCGTAGCCCTATTACGTAAAAAATTGCAAAGCGATCATCGCGCAGAGATCGCGTACTAGGTGCGCCATCAATAAAATCGAATTACATAGGTGTTCATTTGTTAATCATAATCAAGTTAACACTGTATATCATAAATAAATACTAATAGAATCAATCAATGAGCTATTAGCAATCGAATAAAACATCAACTAAAACGTAAACGCAATTTGAAAGTTAAAAGATAGCTAACTTATTGCTGCCAAAATTGATACATATTATATTTTAATACAAAATCTTAATATTATCTTATTATATCGCGATGAATGGCCATTTTGATATACCGATTGTTCTCTAGAGCCAGCACTATCGTCAGTTTTGTTTTTGATAGTAAGTAATACGATTTATGCTATCGCTGGGCTTATGCAAGATTTTATTAAAACAAAGCTGAGAAAGATTCCGATTAAACCAGAATTGAATTATTTTTCAAAAACAAAAACCGCATTAAAATCGGTCCATTCATTTAGACGCTACGATGCCACAAACATATACACACAGACAAAGGTCAAACTTATAACAACCCTCTCTTTGTCGAAGGATAAAAATAGAATAGCGACGCTCATCAATTTAGATTAGACGATTTCTGCAAGTTGTCAAACAATTGTGCCGTTGCAATTAATTTATACATATCAGAACAGACAGAAGATATCGTTTACATGAACACGTGATGAGAAGTGAAAAAAACCATTACGTTATTCTTTATTTCTGTTTTTGTACGAGTCGTTGGAAGTGACTCGCGTCACGGTTATATGTAGCCAATAAAGTATGACAGCCTATGTGGGCGAGAAGTGAGATACCGCGAGTTCAATTCCCACACCGAGACAATGTTTGTTTCTGGTCTGGATGTTTTCTCCCCAGAGGGGTTATCGGCAGACAGGCGGCCAGTCGTAAAAATTACAAACCAAATCATTCTGTAACATGTATTGAAAGCATGTTGCGCCGACTCCAGTGCGAGTGGGATAAGGGTAGATGGAAGGAGAAAGTATGACGTCACATACCTGCTGGAGTTTCATCATGTTTATTCCTCACGTTGAGATCGGCTCCATATTGTACTAATAGCTCAAGCACTTCTAACTGCAACAATAAAAAATGCACATGGTACCTATAAATACAAACATACATACGCCTTCACGTCTGTATTCCTGAAGGGGTAGGCAGAGGTGTAACTAGTACTAACTGGGTGTAACTCCCACATTTCGCCGAGTTTATTTTCGTCCCATGATGTGACCTATCACACCCCTAGGGCGAGTCTATCGCCATACCGGGCATAATTCCAGTCTGATACTAAGCATTTCATGACAATCCCAATGTCACTTTACCCGACCTAGGACCGAACCCGAGACCTCAGCACAGCAGTCGTACCGCGTACACATTACAACTACGGCACCGAGGCAGTCAGATACATAACTATTATTTATACTATATATTATTTAAAACTACATAACATTACACAGACTCACGCCTTCATTCCCGGTGTAGACGAAGGTACAACTAGTGCACCCACATATCGCCGAGCTTGTTTTCGTCTCATGATTTGATAGGTTGCGGGCCTATTATCATAACGGGCATAATTTACAATTCCAAGCAATTCATGTGTGATTTATTCAAATCGAAAACTCAAACACATATTGTGATTGTCCGAGAGTTGAACCCAAGACCTCACATCCTTAAAACACTGTCCGATAGACTAATGAGGCGATTTATTAATACTAATTTGGTACTAACACCGTCTAAAATACTTGATTGAAGTCTACAATGTTATTTTTATAGCAGAGCCCGGAAAACGAACAAGTGGGTCACCTGATGGTAAATTATTTCCATCACCGATGATCACCCATGAAACCAGTTTTTTTTTTATAGCAGAGGCCGTCAAACGTCAGGTCAAGCCCTGAGCTTACATTTTTTTGAACTCTACCGCTCATAAACACCCATATATCACAAGAATCAAGCATGCGCTGATGACTTTACAGGAAATAATTGAAGATTGGGTAGAGGAGGGGTGATTTAGGCCTCCGGTAATCACACTCACCGTACGCAAGCAAGCTGCCAATGCACGTCGGTTTAAATCTGTCATATTGTCAACTCAGGGTAAATGAGTAAAAAGGCCTGATAAAATGTGCGTGTAATTTGTTTTTTTTCTTATCTATACAATACAATACAAAAACTCTTTATTGTATAACCAATAACAATATATATCTATCTCAGTCATTAATTAGATTAAATTTAAGAACATAAAATCATTGAATAAATCAAATAGCAAAATAGATAGAGAAATAGATTTTTATCCAAATAGAGGTTAAGAATTTTGATTTTATAAATAAAAGAAAAGAAATGTATGTTTATAGTATGAGACAGGTTAGGCAAATATTTATATTGTGCAATAAATGTTGTAATTTTATACGGATCCATAAATGTCAGGCTCTTAATTGGCTTCGCAACACTAGTAACGCGATATTTATAGAACAATCAAATATAAAGATAAATGAATATACAGAGTGTGATTCGCTCTATGACAAAATATTAATCCAGCTGTTTATCATTTAGTGTTGCCAAAGTTCTTGAGTGGTAGAGCCACGCTGTAGACACTTTTGTCTGCAGCATGAATGGGCCGGCTCGTCCGGGTCGTTACCACTGTCTCACAGAAAACAGACGTAAAGTATCAGCTTGCTGCTGCGTTTCGTGCGGTGAGTGAGATATCCGGAGGCCCAAATCCCCCTCCGCTTCCCAATCCCTTAATCATCCCTGTCCTTTAAGGTCAGCAATGCGCCCATGATTCTTTTGGTATTGTGGGCGTACGTGGGCGGTGGAGATCACTTACCATCAGGTGACCCACGTGCTCGGTTAGCGGCAGAAATAGACAAAGCGATGATACCAACACATAGCCTCTCGCACATCAGAGACCTACCACCGAGTAAAAATACAACGAAGCAAGATATATCACAGTCGGGTACAGGTACCGGCACGAGTCGTGAGTGCAAACTTCGGCTAGTTGATTAATTCTGATTGGCGGAATGAACAGCGCGTGGCGTCGACGCTTCTCGCGATTGGTTCTTCAGTCGATGCTCTATTGGACCCTCACATCTCATTCGGCTACTACCCTTTCAATAAATTGTTGATCTCTGTTCACGACTCATCCTTTATTTATAAAACAACTGTTGAAAGCGTGCGGCATGTATGAAGCGATAAAAGCATTATCTTACATTACGCTATCAGTAATATATCCACCGCCGCGAGACATGAGGCTCGTCTAAGATTAAGTTGATCGGTTTTCTTAGAACGTTTTGATAGTATCCGAGTACTTTAAATTTTAATGCGATATCGGTCAACGAAATATTTGCTACCACAGATCACTGATAATATAATAGATGTCGTATGTTATACTAAATCGTGAACAGACATTTAGCGCAACGTATCAACACGCATTATGTAATAAAGGTTGTCTGACAGAGATCTTATGGTTATAAGAACCATTGTAAAACCAAGTAGTTTTATATTTAATAAAATTATGTTTATTGATTTATATTGTAATTGGTTGTACAATAATGAGTTTTGTTTTGTATTGTAATATAGCCAACCGTAATGACATCAGTCTACGTCGTAAAAATTGAAACGCTTAGTTTCCATGAAAATTGTAGTAATTACGTGATCTATTATATTGTCCGCGATATGTGTATGCAACTGTTTTTTACGTATTTGAGTAGTAGAGCTACGCTGTAGACAGCTTTATCTACTGCGTGAATGGGCCGGCTCGTCCGGGTCGTTTCCGCTGTCTCACAGAAAACCGGCGTAAGGTAGCTTGCTGCTGCGTTTCGTACGGTACGGAGGCCCAAATCCCTTCCTCTTCCCAATCCCTTAATTATCCCTTTCCTTTAAGGTCAGCAACGCGCCCATGACTCTTTTGGTATTGTGGGCCGTACATGGGTGTTGGACATAACTTACCATCAGGTAACTCACTTGCTCGTTTGCCGGCCTAGGCAACAAAAAAAACATCACGTTCCCGGGAAATCTGGGATTCTGGGAAAACCCTAATGTTCGTGTACAAGCACGGGCAAAAGCCGAATGTATACAGTTGTCGTGTACAAGCATAATAGTGTACGTACATGTCCCCAGCATGCGGCGGCGTGCACCGGCTGCCACATGTCGTGGTCTACTACATCGGTGGACGCGCGGTGCTCCAACAGGAACTCCACCACCTTCATGTACCCGTTGGCAGATGCTATGTGAAGCTGCAAAACAAGTTTTACATACATGATATTTTTTTTGGGTTCCGTGCCCAAGTATACTAACAGACCCCTATTACAGAGTCTATGACGTCAAGACTGACACAGAAAAAAATATATACAGATACCTATTTTACATGATTAACGCTTGAATACTGAAACGCTACACAAGCATTTAAGATCGTATTAAATATGTTAAGGATCCTTCTTTATGTCAAAATAGTATGAAAATAAGTATCCCTTAGAGAGTCGGACGTTGAGTAGCGTTTTAGTATTCGGGCATTAAAATTTTCCAAACTTGAAAATTATGTTCGAGTATGTACTTACATTTAATAGAATTATAATAAGTAGATAACGCACTATGTAGATAATGACAAGACATTATTAGACAGACGCCTATCCTACATTTAAATAGCTTTTTGAACCGTAATCTCTTTTTTCTTCTCTTCCACGTGTCCTTATCCCACTCGTAGTGGGGTCGGCGCAACATGCTTTTTAACACGTTACAGAAAGATTTGGCTTGTAGTTTTTACGACCGGCCGCCTGTCTGACGTCAATCCCTCTGGGGAGAAAACACCCCGACCCGAAACAAATAGTTGTGGATCTCACATCTCGTTTCACAGTCGGCTACTCGCCCGCTGCAATACGAAGGCTCTTTTAAAGTAGCTGAAATTCTCACAGAATATGTGTGAACATGCTCGGCGAAATGTAGGTGTACTGTGGTTACACCTCCGCCTACCCCTTCAGGGATTACAGGTGTGAGTGCGTTTGTATATATGTTACTAGTTGTACCGCGCGGTTTCACCCGCGTGCATATTACTGCTTCGCTCCCTCGTTTTATTCAAAGTTCAAGCCCCTTTTTACCCCCTTAAAGTGTAATAAAGTTCCAAAAATTCTTTCTTTACGAGTCGAGTTATTGCCGTCTGGTGCGGCGTGTATAAATGGACGTCGACCATTACCAACTGATGCGTCAACCAGTAATATTTATCGGGTTTCTTGATAGCATTTACAAGTAATAAAAACAGTGGTGCAATAATAGCAGCTTGGTAATAAAAAGCGGCCAAACAGCTACTGCGCGTGCTTTTTTTTATTACTATGGACCGGCGAGATGGTTCTAAACCGACAAATCCTATGCATGAAATATTCCCCTTATATTACCTACCTACTTCTATAACCTAGCTGAAACTGGAACGGACTACCGAGACCGACGTGGCGGGTTCGTATCCAGCCCCCAGAGCACACATCTCTAACTTTTCTAAGTTATGTGTGTATTATATTGTCATAATCTACTTGTGTTATTATCTACATAGTGCATTACCTACTTGTTATATTCTGTTAAATGTAAGTGCATCCTCGAACATAATTTTCAGGTTTGGGAAATTTTAAATGATGTAAAATAGATATATATAGATTTTATCTTATTATTAGCGTTAATGACAAAACGAGTAGGTAATTCGCCTAATCGTGAACGTCACGTACATCAATAGAAATAACATCAATCAGAACTTCGAATTATGAAATACTAGCATTTGCTAGCAGCTCCGCCTGCGTGAACGACCTTTTCCGGGATAAAAAGTAGGCTATGTCCTATTCCAAGTCATGGTCTACTTGTGTGCCAAATTTCACCCAAAACCGTTCAGTTGTTAAGGTGTGATTGACTTACAAACATCCAAATTCACAAACTAACAAACATTTACATTTAAAATAGTATAAGGATAGTTGGACTACAGGCATACCTCTGGACTTCCCTCGTCATCCCGAGGCATAAGATGTTAGATGTTAAGTCTCAATACCCGGTAATATATTAAAAACATTTTATATTACCAATACACGTGGTAAGTATTTATTATAATTGCGTAATCGTGTATTACGTATCATGGTAGGAACTTCGTGTGTTACTTTTGTGTTATTGATCTCTGTGTCACAAAGATATGCCTTGAAAATACAACTGTGGCGGTAATTGGCATTAAAAAGTGACTACGCGCTAATTAAATACATCTGCTTAAAATAGTTAATTGTTAATTTTCATCAAGATAACTCCAACAATGTTAATAAATTGGACTTATTTCCGACTGAGATCACAAGAATCTAATTTACTATCACTATTGCTGACGTTACATCGGCCTTGAAATTCGACTCTCATGAATTTATATTTCAACTGCTCTTACCAACGTAGCGCCCTGATTGTCCCTCGGCTCGTCTAAATCCATATTTTGCTTCACTAAATCCGCTACATCCATAAGCATCTTCATCTCGGTAGCTGCCCTGGTGTCATCTATCAACCTCTGCGTGACACCCCTGGCCGCCATTTCACTTTCTATCGCGTCCAGTGTCCTTTCCTCCTCGCATATATCATATGGCATGTTTCCGTCTCCATTGACAGCCAACAAGTTTGCCCCTCTTTGTATCAATATTCTAACTAAGTTAAGGTTGCCACAGGTGGCCGCCGCGTGTAGAGGCGTCCATTTCTCACTGTCTTCCGCGTTGACATTCGCCCCGTGGTCAAGCAGTAATCGCATCATGGCCTCATTGTTATCGATACAACATTGATGCAATGCCGTAAGACCATCCTCATTTGTCGCATCTGGCGTGACGCCACGGCCTAGGAGACGACGCACTGGAAGATTTAAAGTATAAAATTAGAGTACAATACTAAGTTAAAAGTATAGGTACAGTATTAAGAGTACAATAAATTAATGGGCACTTGGTTTGCTGAACCGATGCGTCGGCCGTTAAGGACGAAAGATTATGTAATAGCGTATTATTATTATTATTTTTATAGTATAGGCCGGCAAGCGAGCAAGTGGGTCACCTGATGGTAAGTGATCTCCACCGCCCATGTACGCCCACAATACTAAAATAATCATGGGCGCGTTGCCGACCTTAAAGAAAATGGATAAGTTAGGGATTGGGAAGGGGAGGGGAATTTGGGCCTCCGGATATCTCACTCACCGTACGAAACGCAGCAGCAAGCTGCTACTTTACGCCGGTTTTCTGTGAGACAGTGGTAAAGACCCGGACGAGCCTGCCCATTCATGCTGTAGACAGAACTGTCTACAGCGTGGATCTACTACTCAAAGAATAAGATATAATAAAGAAAACTCGTCGTTATTTTAGAAATGCCACTGAGCAGAATTTAACTACAAACGTCTAAGTAAGAGCCGACTAATAATAATAATAAATACACCTAACAGCCACACACATAGTCCTGACGCCAGACTAGGTAAACATGTATCCTGGGTATCAGGAACTACGAGGGACTTGGTCTCACAACACTCCAAACCGAAACAAACACTTGTGGATCAAACAAACATTTCATTCAACAATCACCCGCATTCTCGGTGCGGGAATCGAACCCACGGCCTCTCGCAAACGGCTACTCGCCCGCAGCGCCACGGGGGCTGTCGAAACTGCTGCTGTGTCCGTTAAAAACGTAACGAATGTACGACATTATTATAGATGGTTCAAACATATACGTATCGGGGTTTTCACCACCTCTGTTTTGTTTCGTCAGTCAACAAGATTTGCATAGGTGCGATTGTCATATGAGACATCTGAACAAGTGTCATGCATACAATAATTATTATTAAGTACGTGGTTTTCTTTTAACACCACAAGAGGGTATTACACTCGATTATTTTAATCAATAAGTTACGTTGCCTAAATTAATTTATCAAAAGAATTTTGGCCGGCTCGTCCGGATCGTTACCACTGTCTCACAGAAAACCGGCGTAAAGTAGCGGCTTGCTGCTGCGTTTCGTACGTTGAGTGAGATATCCCCGGAGGCCCAAATTCTCCTCGCCTTCCCAATACCTTACTTATCCCTTTCCTTTAAGGTGGGCAACGCGCCCATGATTATTTTAGTATTGTGGGCGTATATGGGCGGTGGAGATCACTTACCATCAGATGACCCACTTGCTCGTTTGCCGGCCTATACTTTAAAAAAACAAGTCAATAGTTTATGAGTTAGAAGCTATTTGAACATTTGAATTCGATGGCAGGGGTAATTGTCAAATGACGGATAAAGGATGCACGACGTATCTTGTGACATCACAATGTATTTTTAGCATTTACGGTACACACGTGTGAGGGAAATAGTGAGATTTTCCCACTACGCGCCCACCTTTGTTCGTAAAAATATTTAAAATATGAATTGCAGACCCATTATGTGCTAAATTTTCACAAAACAATTTCTTTTTTATGTTATTTCCCGTGACAAATGAAATAATATATGAAATCAAACATAGTGTGATACCCTATTTAGCAAAGCTTTTGTTGGTAGTTTTATGAAGCAAACGAAATATAATAGTGATCTTGTTATCACTCTAAATTAGAAAAAAACTTAGTCATTTATTTATTCGAAATTTGATATCTGGTAAATGGTATACGTAATGTTTGTGAGAATCTTTACGCTGTTTTCATCAGAGAGAACATTTTAAAAGAAAATGTATTAATAATTAACATTAAATTAAGTGAGATTATTATTAATATTAAGTGTGTGCTTTATCCACAAAGTCCACTTTGATTCGTTTTGATACTTTATGATTTACTATCATCGATATACAACTAATTATCCGATAAAAAAACAAGATAATTACACATCTTGATTAATATAACTTAGTCATATCTAGTATCATTTAAAGAAACCTACACGTACTCATAAAAAATTGCAATCCCTTTTAAAACAAGCATTTTGTTTATCACTTCTATATTAAAAATATCCATTAATTCCTCAGCTATTTTATAAGGTTTAATGAGTTAATAATACAATTAAAAAGGCAATACATATCTCGCTGACCTTCATCTATATCGTTTCTTGCCGCCGCTTCAAGCAGCATTACACTATCGCTAAAAAATATGTTTCTTTTGTTACTCTTCTCTCGTTTTGGTCTTAGCCGCGCCCACTCCTTTTCTCGTTGCTGCCATATTTTGAGTTGCTGCATACGCCGTCTATTAACAAACGATTATTAACTTAATTCACATCAAAATTCTTACTAGTAGAAAGTTTTTACGATCTAGATGATTGATAGTTATATCACCAATCCAACGACAACACAACTCGCAGCACAAATCACGCGCAAATTCTGCGACGACGTTTTCATAAATCACATAAATCAGTAAAGCAAACAACATGTAACATGTGCGCATACCTAGATGTATTATATTCCAAAGTGATCTGATACAGCCAAAACAGACACATTGTATAAGGAAGTGTAACACTCCAACGCCAATCACAAAAATAAATATGTCGCCTTTATGATAACACTTTACAAAAAGTGATAAAAGAGCACAGGTCAAGTGATCCAAGGTCGGGAAAATCTCTACTAACTTATATTCTTTGACTAATCTTTAATTAATGACATGAACTGTTTCTGTTCTGTTCGGTGAGTAACATTTACATGCCCACTTAGACTTTTAAGAAATTTCAATTCTTGCGATACGGCGCGGCGGCGTGGGCATGATTTAAAACATTAAACATGCAAAACAAATTAGCAGTTTGCTTGGAGGTAAAATATCCAATGGTTCTATTACACGTGAATGATACTGTATTCGACCGAATTAAATAAATATCATTTAACAGTCACAATAGTTCTGACCCCTCAATAAATGCGGTTATCCTGTGTCGTGGGTAACAACAGCCTTTAGGTCCTATGCAATAATTTCGGCCTCACGACCCCATATTCGTGGATCACACAAATAACTCCAATAACATTTACAGATCAATATAAATAGAACTTTTAATTTATTACTACACATATTGGGTCGTGACTTCGCCCGTGTGAAAGTCTTTCCCGGAATATTTCCGGGATAAAGGTAGCCTATTTCACTCTCTGGCCATAAACTATCTCCTTGGAAAAATTATGTAGATCCTTTACTTTGTTTCTGATTGAAATAAGGACAAACTAACAAGCACGCTTTTAAATTAGTAGGTATAGACAAGATTTTGCCCGCGGCTCCATCCGCGTGAACTCCTTTTCCGGAGTAAAAGTAGCCTATGTCCTAATCTAGGTCATGGTGTATCTGTGTGCCAAATTTCCTCCAAAACCATTCAGCCGTCATGGCGTAATGGACTAACAAACATCTAAGTTTACAAACTTACAAACTCACAAACATCTAAACTTGCACATTTATAATAGTAGTAGGCTAGTAGGATCGTAGGATTATGATCAAAGACAGTTCTCTTATTTCTGTGCCACAAGATGAATTCGACCCATAGCAAAACAAACTTTAGGACATACTTAGGTCGTTATATACGCATGGCATCGGACGCACCTTGAATTCCCTAATTGTGGCTATATACAAAATACCGCATTTCATGTGTTATCCTTTTTATGTCAATGACCTAATGAAAGCTTATCTATCGGATATTTCGTCTTAACAAAATTATTGCGTACGAGAAAAAAAACAATGCTGTGCTTTTACGGGTCTTGACCTCTTGACGGGCTCGTGACTTAAAACTTATTAGTAATCTACGACATTTTAATCGGAATCAAAATATTCAATTTATATATATGAAAAAAAAACATATACATATTAATCATTTTTGAGAGTGGTAGAGCCACGCTGTAGACAATTTTGTCTACAGCATGAATGGGCCGACTCGTCCGGTTCGTTACCACTGTCTCATAGGAAACCGGCGTAAAGTAGCAGCTTGCATCAGCGAGCGTTTCGTACGGTGAGTGAGATATCCGGAGGCCCAAATCCCCTTCTTTTTCACAATCCCTTAATTATCCCTTTCCTTTTAAGGTCGGCAACGCGCCCATGATCCTTTTGGTATTGTGGGCTTACATGGGCGGCGGAGATCAATCACCATAAGGTGACTCACTTGCTCGTTTACCAGCTTAGTTTATAAAAAAAACCTGCCTATTATGTATGTGAAGTCCTTTCTTTAGTTGTTAGTGATTACTCAATTTTTACGAATTTCGTCTTTCATTTCTAGTCAAATGGATACGATATATATATCCAGATTTGAGAACAAAGGAATTCGCATGATCGGTATTTGATTAAATCACCGCCAAATATTACATTTTCCAAATTGGTATTCGATAAAAACTGAATGGCGCCTTTTAATTTATTTCATTTGCTTTTATATGTTCCGCATATATTACATATGGTTTCTGGTGAATAACTGTAAATTGTCATGCAATCGTAAAAGTGAAAACAAGGTTTCACTTTACATCCAAAGTCGCGCCAGTTTATATTATGTTGTGCAAAGCTCTAAATGCCAGAATAAACTCGTAAGCCGCTCTTAATGGATATTGATTGAGAGATGTATCGATCAATCTAAATAGTGTTCACATGTAATCAAACAACAGATGGTATTAATAACATCGAAATAAGATAACAATAAACGTAACTCAAGCAAAAAAATTAACCTACCAAAATTCTGTGCAAGGGGGTGGGGCTATAAAAGTCTGTGCATAATAATCTCTAGTTGACACTTGATACGTCTAATTTTTGCGCGGTGCAGAACGTCGTATCTCGATCTAGAAATTTAATAATTATACATTAACTTTTATGAAATAAAGTTGATTTTGAACGTTCATTACTTTTTATTCCGTGTATGTACCTTTCATTGTGTAAGTGGAGCCGTATTTTTTTGAAAATTCATATGAGAGATATTGTTCTATTTATCTTATTTCGATGATTAATAACAAAAAAGACGTTATAACAAAAAGTAAAACTGACTTAAAATAAACTAAAAATAAAATTAACTAATTTTGAGCCAGTGCTGTTGTAGTTTCAAAACTGATTAATTTTTAGTTATTTTTTATTTGGTTTTATTTATTCGTTTAAAGTTTATATTTTACTATTTTTAGTAAAAGTATCATCAATATCGGTGCAGAAATGTCGAAGCTTACGTCTTTAATTCCCGATTTCGTCGGCCTAGATGTGAATTTTTTATTCAAATTTAAAAAGAATTATTCAAATCGGCCCACATTAGACGGAGTTATATGTGAACACTCATAAAAAATATATATAAGTACCTATGTAAGTATATAAAATGGAAGAAAATATACATAATATATAAATACGTTTTTTTCGGCGATTACCAAATTATTTAAATTACAAATTAGTTAGTAATCAAAACAAGAATTTTGCTTTTAACATAATATTGTTAAAATGTATCATTGATTAATTTGTGTTGTAAGAGAAAACGAGTCTAAAAATAATACTATGGTTTTAAGGAACAACTTTTAAATACCATAGACTTAAAAATGTGAATATGAAGTCACAATACATGTGAAAGTTTGGATATTTGTTAGTTTGTGAATTTGGATGTTTGTTAGTCAATCACGCCTTAACGACTATACGGGTTTGGATGAAATTTGGAACTCATGTAGACCATGACCTGGATTAAGACATGTCTACTTTTTATCCCGGAAAAGGTCCTTCACACGGGCGGAGCGGCGAGCAAAACCAAGTGATCACTATTCACACAAATCTTTCATCCCATTCTTGAAGGATGGTAAAACATGATAAAATTCGATTTACACTTTGATTGCAGCCACTGATTAATTATTATTATTAGCCATTAATTAAAAAGAATCCCAAATCTGGGGCGGTACCGGCTAATTCGCCGAACTTCATCAACTCTACCGGCGTTCAAGTCCATTCAGATAAATCAAATCAATCGGTTTTATTAAAGTCCATGTGACGTCATAAATCGTTGTTCATCGTTTTGGCCATTAGACGGTCGTTCGGCGGTACGACAGAATCATTGGCTCTCTAATCGAACATCGATTTGCATAAGTTCGGCGAATTAGCCGGTACCGCCCCTGGTCTAGTATTTAGAGTAAGTAGCTATTTAAAATTTTAAAAGTTTTAGGAAGCAAAACTTAAATATATAAAAGAGGCTTGGTTTCACTTTCTCCCACCAGTCAGTTTCGTCAGCACCTAAAACGTTTCAGGAAATCCAGAAAATGATACTATCCCGTTTGTAATCAAAGCCATGTCCATATTCAATTTCAACTGTAAATATCAGCTAGGTGCACATGATTTACACCACAATATCAGAAAAATCGTGGAAGGGTTGCCGACGTTAAAGGGCAGGGATAATGGAATGGAATTGGGAAGGTGACGGGAGTATTTGAGCTTCTGGATATCTCACTCAATGTACAAAACGCAACAGTAATCTGCTACTTCACATTTGACTTCGTCGGTTTTCTGTGAGACTGTGGTAACAACCCGGTCAAGCCGGCCCATTCATGCTGTAGACAAAACTGGCTACAGCGTGACAATATTATTTGTTACAAACTACAATATTCTAATTTTAAGACATGACTATTGTCAATTAAAGTTAATCAACGTATCTCTGTGCGGTAGTTACTGCTTACCACATTTAATAGTGCGATGGTTGATAGTGTATATTTACTTTTGAATTTTTTCTATTTTAAATTAGAAGAGCTATCACGGAATCAGTCATCGAATCGACTTTGCATCTCAAAGTACGAGTATGAGTACCTGGCACTCTAGTCTTAAAGTTTTCGTTCCATACGTCAGGTTTCATGCTCTAGCGGTGCTGTAGTGTAAATAATAAATATTTTCTTGGGAACACAATACACAGGGTCTCGTCACTCGACAGTTAAACCGCCCCCCGTCTGTGATTCGAACCCCACATCGTTCCAGTGCAGTAATTTGAAACGGATGTGGTCGATTGCTTGCATCTGAGCTGTAGGGCCGTCATCTTTACAAAATATACTAAAACTGTACGAGTCTCTATTGTGCGTTAATTTGTTCGAGCATCGTGGATATTCATGAGCAGTGGAGATCTCTTACCTTCAGGTGACCCAGTTGCTCGTATGCCTCTGCTATAAAAAAACAAAAACTGCTGAACGAATTTCGATTTAGGTTTTACTATTATGTTAAGCGAAACTCTAGTAAATAATAAATAATATTGTAGAGCTATAAAAATAACTGACGAGGCTCTTAATTCGACGCGTTAATTTGTTTTCTTTTTATATGTATGTATCCACACAAATCTTTTCACAAAGTCATCTGATTTTGATGATTCTTTTTTTCTCATTCGATATATTTACATTACATTTTTTTTTTGTGGAAACCACATAAGTATGTCGCGTCAGTCGCAAATGCCAAAACGTACCAGGAGTACAATCCCGCGGACGTCCCAAATGGGCACCAATGAAAAGGCTATATTACAGTGATAAAATACCGACAAAATATATTATTGAATTCTTATAATAAATAAAGCGTATAAAAAATAGTAATAATTTCAGCCTCAATAACACACGCCGCACGAGTACAATTCCACAGACGGCCCAAAAAACGCTGGCTTGACGTATTAGAGGGAGACATGAGGGCCAATGGTCTCACTACGGAGGATGCTCAAGATCACAAGAAGTGGAAACGTCTTAGTAGGAATGCGGACCCTGACACTAGGCGGGATAACACCAGGTAGAAAGAAAACAACGGATATTACGACTATGTTTCTGAACCACAGTCCACAATCTATTTTAAACTGTCAAAAATGATCAAAACAGTGTTGATGTAAGCTAGAGATAATGATGTTTTCTACGCGGACACTGTATTTTTATAGCATAGCATATTAAATATAGCATAGTCCTGCATACCAACAAGTGGTACGCGTTGCCGACTTTAAAGAAAAGGTATAATCGGGATTGGGAGGGCAAGATAATTTGGTCTCCGAATATCTCACTCACTGTACGAACCGCAGCAGCAAGCCGCTACTTTACGTCGGTTTTCTGTGAGACAGTGGTAACATCTCTGTGGTCAATCAGGCCCATTCGTGATGTAGACAAAACTGTCTACAGCGCGGCGTGGCTCTACCACTCGTTATTGCCTGAGACTAGATTTATTCCGCGTCTGCCGTTTCACCGAAACAAAAAGACCTTCAGGAATAACAAGTTAATACGTGCCATGCCGGATCGATTAAGTAAACTAGCTGTTGTCAGTTTATTAGCCTCTCCCATATTAGGAGCCTCAGATTACGTCCTATACGCATCGTGTGAGATAATTGAGACTTTTTCATTTGTTTATCTATCATCTATACTAACAGTAGCATAGGCTGATAACTGTTATCACTATTAACCCTCGTAATCCTGCTGACGTCGGCAGTCAAAGGATTACGTTTATTTTTAGAAGAGCAAACAAACTTACATACATACGCACTCACGCCTGTAATCCCCGAACGGGTAGGCAGAGGTGTAACCAGTACACCCACATTTCGCCGAGCGTATCTCCGTCCCTTATGTGATAGGGGGCGAGCCTATCGCCATACCGGGCATAAATTCCAGACTCCGGGCTGATACTGAGAATTTCGTAATAGAAAACCCCAATACCACTTTGTCCGACCCGGGGATCGAACCCGAGACCTCAGCGTCGGCCTTAATCGTAACGCGTACGCATTACAACTGCGCCACCGAGGCAGTCAGCAAACAAACTTGTGTACATATGATTTAAGTGAAACGTGTTGACACAATCTTAAAGAGCGCGCTAAATTGTACTGTTATGTACCTTTAAATTACCTGTTATCACGACGTCAACAAGAAATAGCTATCGATATACGTATCAAGATATAATAAGTTAATACACATCCGAGGAATATGCAAACTTGAAAAGTAAAAGAAATAAAAGGCGTACTAAAAAGGTTTCGTAGTTTTAATATTTATAGTTTTTTTTTTTTTAAGTTTCAAAGTTGTCGTTTGTAAAATGTTGCAAACGAAATTAACACAATACTATGTCGCTTATGATTTCGCTCAAGTTTGTCTCAATGACATACTTTTCAACGAGCGAGCGCGGCCTTTAAATCAACATTTCAAAGCAATATTAACATATCACGCGACTTGCTATATCTATATCAGCATAATCTACATTGAAAACCAACGAGTATCACTGAACTCTTAATACATCAACTTTTATCAATAACTGGCATCTCCTCCGATAACAAATACATGTTGGTATTCCATGTACGCTATATGATATTTGTAGCGCCACCAAACACAATCAATTTATTTTCGTAGCTTGTTTGATTGTTTGGATGGAACGTGCCATAAAGCGCTTGATGGACGTATTTAGAGGCAAAGACTAACTTATACTACTGGACAAGCTGCGAGGTATATTTGGTATTTTAGGGGGTGACCCGCCGTCTGACCCCCACAACCCGAAACGGGAACAAAGTTTCGCTATTGCTTGTCCGAATCAGCAGATTCTACCACGTGCAGGTAAGGTTGACTTTAGGCCTATGATGATGCCTATGTTGCTCATTTACACTCACAGAAGAACAAATCACGTTATTTATACATGTGGCGCCAGCTGCGGAAATTACGGTACACGTAATGTTTCAGGAATAAAAAGTACCCTAAATTACTCTCTGAAAAATTCAGAATCTGCCAATGTCCCGTAAAAATCGGTACAAGCGTTTCGGAAATTAGCTTAAACAAACAGCTTAATAATAAGTTTTTATTTCGAAGACACTTAAATTTTTAGTAGGGTATGACATTTTCTGTCATAAAATTGTTGTATTAATTCAAATTTGTGAAATCAACCGCAATATGAAATCAATGAATAAAAAAACAGCAAGACCTACCTCCGAGCCAGGTGAAGACGTTCTTGTGTCGTCAGATGCTCAACCTGGGCCATCTCAGCCACCAAGTCTCCATGCTCCATTTTGAATGTTTACCTGTATATAATATGTTTATCATTGAACAATGAAAATAGATGTTAAAAAACACTCAATAATACAGACTAGTAAATTATTAGATTTCAATTTGAGAACTTGTATAAAGCATAGACATACAATACAATACAAGGGTCATACCAAAAGGAATTAAATACTTTTTACTCATTTGTTTGATACTGTCGTAAAAGTGCTTTAATGATGAGTGGACTCCCAACTAATGTCATTGTGCACAAAGCACACGGAACCAAATGGTCACCTTATTTCTCTGCAAGACAGGACACATTAATACTGTAGTGCTGAAAATCAAAGGACAGTTAACTCTAAATGGTATGTAACAGTATGTGTCCCAAAAGTACTGTCAGCTTGGTGTAAGAAGTGGCCAAAGTCATGAATCTGCTAGCACCTCTGGCATCACAACAACTCAAATCTGCATACTAATAGAAAACTAGAATATTTTCATTCAAAAACTTGTCTCTCCTACCTCACCCGCCATATTCACCTTTAGATAAGCAACTTTTTATTTTATCTTTGTCCATATTCAAATTCAAATCATTAATTCTGTAAATTGGATCATAAATATCACTTTTACATGTCAATATAAGGAAAATTAAAGGGCAAGCAGTTTGAAAGCAAAGAAGATGCCTTGGCTGCTGATAACTTTAAGATTTCTGGAATGTCTAAAGAAGAGTGGTCATCGGTATTTTCAAAGTGGTTGAGACAAATGGAAAAGTGTATTACATGTCCATATTGAATGTTTAAAAAAAAACAATACTGGTAATAATAAATATATTCCTTGAGTATATTTTCTTTTGGCATGACCTTTGTATCAATGTTTAAATATAATTTACTGAGAGATGTTCCAGGTTCAAACATAGCCCCCAGGGCACACACCTGGCTTTTCTAAGTTTTGTGTGTATTCATTGTTAGTTATCACTTGCTTTAACTGTGCAAGATAACACAGTGGAGGCACCTGCATTCCTGTGAGTTCTTTTGAAAACTTATGAAGCTTTGTAAAGTCTACACATTTATGTACAAAGTGTGTAAAATAAATAAATAACTAGCCCGCATTAGGCCAGCTTGGTGGGCAAAAGCTTATCCCCTCTCATTAGCAAACAAAACCCATACCCAGCAGTGGGACGGTATTTATATGTCACAAAAAGGTCATATTATATTTTAATAATATACACTTAGCAAGCGCTAATTCATGTATATTCACATTCAAATACAATAGTTAGTTAATAAGTGCATGTTTTTAAATTGAATTTATTATGCATATAATGCAATCAATTAAATTATTTGTTGTTTGTAACATGAATAATTAATTAATTGATTTTATGAATATGTTACAATACTCAGGATTTAAAAATATCACATATTTTTTAACTACCTAATCAATAATAAATGAATGAAAGAGAGGATTAAAATTCATATGTGAATGAAATCATCACAATATTGTCTTATTAGACAATGGTACATAATTCTTCAATAAACTTATTGATAACAGTAACAGGTCTGATAAGATAACATAAGCCAATATATTTTGTTGAGTTACTATAAAAATTCTTGAATTGGGATTTATTTTATTGCAAAACAGCAACATAAATTATATTATGTATAATTCATAACACAGTTTCGCCCACAGCGATTGGAAATAATTTTAAAAACAAACTGACAGTTTAGAAAGGCCTTTCTTCGACAATCCAATTCACCTTTACAGGTCACTATATATACTACCAAACTAACAAAATGTTCCTAAAAATGTGTATATTTATAATATTTATTGAAACTACTTACCGTTGTTCTAGTTTATTACAAAGCCAAAGTATGTTTCATCCTTGTATTGATACATTTGCCACACATGATAAACACATAGCCGAAAAGCATATCACACTGATGTAAACACATTTATTTTACGCAAAACTAATGAGTCATTCACTTATTGTTTTACAGTTACTAATCATTTTCCGTTATTTTTCATGAAAATTAAAAACAAAGAGAAAAATCACAAGACGGCAAGCTAGCGAGCAAGTTTTTTCTGACTTCTGAGTTCTGACATGTTCAGTGTTGCAAGGTTCATATTCGGAATTGGTATTAATAAGACAGACATATTCAAGTCGTAAATTATTTCGACAAATGGGGCAATAAAATAAAAATAATTAATATGCGTTTGTAAATAAGTTTACGTAAATAAATATTTTATGTTCAAGTGACAAGAAACAGTTGATTTTTTTATTGTTGCCAGTTTAAAAACATCTGGAACGAAACGTCAGCACCAGCCACCACGATATCTTTAGACAGGCTACAGCTGATAGTATCTGTCAACGGTATCTATAATGTACAAGGTAGGTTTATAATCAAAGGTCCAAGGCGCCAATTCAAATGATAAGTTTGTATCAAGATGTTATGTTAGTAAGTATTTCCCATCAAGATTAGGTTATGACTGGTTACGATATATAAATAAAGTTAAAAATCCAAGACGCAATGAATTTTATTTAAGTAGTAAATTTTATATACATATTTTTACTAGATAATCATAAAATATCTTATTCAGTAATACGATGACATAAATTATGTGCTTCGGCAATGTTCGGTTTTTACGAATTAGCAAAATGAGTGCGTAGGAGTAACATCATCGTAACAAGTAGGTACGTATCGAAATAACCGAAGATTGCATAAACGTATAATTTTAATAGTAGTACTTTACATAATATTCAAGTACCTACCTACTTATAGAAAAAAATAGCTGCGTAGATTATATTATACTCGTACTCTAGGCACTATTATTTTCAATTGACATATCATATTTCGCAAAGCTATATTTCCAGATAGTAATTTTACTTGGAAAAGAGCTCATGATAATGATTTTCAGGGTTTACCTACAAATACGAATACCTACCTACATTTTAACTAAAATACCCAAACATAAAGTGCCACTGGGTGGGAAAACCGATGAGTCTTGAACAACCATTTATTTATTTATTTATAACGCTTTATTCTACAATACTGGAGTACAAGTATATCAAAGAGAAGTATATGAAAAATAATAATACAATACAATATTTAGTACAATAATAATTGGCGTCCTTATTGCTCAGGCCAATCTCTTACAGGCATCCATAGGATGGAGATAAGAGAAGGAGTAAGAGAGGAAGGAGGAGGAAGGAGTAACCATTTCTCCATTGAGTTGGGAAGGTATCCGTAAGGTGGACTTTCCACGCGGCAAAAAAATATGTAGGTACTTAAGTACTACCTTTTTTACCTTAATGCAGACTAGGTAATTATCTCTCGACTATCTGCTAAGGTCGCCGGGAAGCTACAACTTGGGACAACTATCAACATCGAACATAACCTAGGTACAATACGCACAAAATGTCGCGGCGGGTTTCAGAGATTAAACTATAATGGGAGACGTAGTGGGCGGGTGAATTCTTTTTCAGCCCGATTATGTTATGTTGCGTGTATTGTGTGTCTCCACCCATTAACTTTTATCTTAAGTTTGTGTCTTTATCTGACGTATGGTTTTTTATTTGCCTGAATGTCGAAACGAACAGGTAGGCTGCCCATTACCAGTAACAACTCCAAGAATTTAGAATTACAAAGTACCATGGAATAATATAGGTATTACGCTCGTCAACCTGAGGCATAACATGTTGATTCTTATAATGTCTTAAAGGCAGTGTTGAAAGAAAACACAGTGAGGAAACTAGCATTACAGAATTCTCCCTATGAATTAAAAAAGTAAGTATATGATGTTAACTGCATTAGGCCAGTATAGTGAACCCTCCTCTGTGAAGCGTTCCCTTTAATTAGGAGAGGAAGCATGTTCGGTGTATCGAGCAGTAGTATACTGTATTAGTATTGACAGCCTCCATGGCGCAACGGGCGAGTAGCCGGCTGCGAAGCGAGAAGCCGTGGCTTCGATTCCAGCACTGAGACAAATGTTTGTGAGATCCACAAAAATTAGTTTCGGGGCTGGGTGTTGTGGGATTGCAAGTCCTTCGATGTTCCCGATACCCACGATACAGGTTAACCTAGTGTGGGGACAGGACTATGTGTGTGACTGTATTTTATTCACCTGAGCTGATAATTTATATGAAGCTATAAATAAGAGGTACTTATAAAATCTTATTTGATGGACTAACGCCCGAATAGGTACCTACTGAAACGCAATTCAAGCATTTAAGATCATTTTAAACATGTTGAGGCTCTCTTAGCTGTCAAAATTGCATGAAAATAAATAGCCGTTAGTCGTCAGAGTTCAGACAGTTGAGTAGCGTTTCATTATTCGGGCGTATAACATGAAAGCTCATAGTCAAATATAGAGTAAAATGTTGTGTACAATACCTGCAAATTCTATTAAAAAGTACCTACACATTTCATAGCTATCTTTCGTAGGTAATGCTATTTTGTATAAAATTTATGGATAAACGAAAATATTAAACAGTTTTCATATCTACTTATATCGTTTTCAAAAATGGTACCAACAATCACCTTATTGGTGAAGTGGCAGTGTACCTTGAGAAATCAGAGGTCCACATTCCAAGTATAATACATTAATATCTTAGTGCTTTTCG
Source organism: Mimas tiliae (assembly GCA_905332985.1). Lineage (NCBI taxonomy): Eukaryota > Metazoa > Arthropoda > Insecta > Lepidoptera > Sphingidae > Mimas > Mimas tiliae. The sequence goes on from HG995249.1 coordinate 6,123,942, forward strand.
ATTTGTTAAAATTACACATCAGTTGTCTGCTATTAAATTTGTACCCGGTAAAGCGATTAGCTCGCCCCTTATAACATCATTAGTCGCGTAGGTGCACTAGTTGCACCTCTACCTACGCCTTCAAAGATACAGGCGTGAGCTTACATTATGTTAAATTAAGAAAGAACATAAGTAGTTATAATATGTTAGGTGCCTACTTACATCAAATGAATTTTCGCTTATTAATATTTGGATACAAACTGTACATATTGTTTAAGTACAAGTTTTCAGCCAAAGTTCAGCCCTGCTTCAATTACAGCTTATTCTTCAAAGTAAATGTCACACAAACCAAATGCAGGTAAGGTGATAATGGCTCCAAAATGACACCGAAACGATGACCGAAACAAAGTAAAATATTGAGTTTAATTTTCTGTTTGATAAGTTTAAAGTCCAGCGGAGAAGCTTATTATTAATGGTGTTTTTTATTATTGTTCTAATATTTTCCTATTACTGATTACCTCAACCGTAGTCAAATAGGACTATCATTATCTAATATTTTATTATCATTAGTAATTAATCGCTTTCTTTCAGTATTAGTCAGACAAGACTTATTTATTTATCTACATAACTAAGTCTAAATCTTTAAGTTGAATTAATAACACGATGACTCAAAACTTGACTATGACTACAGAATTTTAATAATAGCAGTAGCGTAAGGTCCATACAATACGGTGACTACCTTTTTGCTTGAAATTTGCTTGTCTTTGCAATTTTGACAAATAATATATCTAGGTAGGTAGGTACCATGAAGTACTATACAATAATAATAAATAAAAGGGAATATAGCGTCCGCTTCATTTATCAAAACCATTACACTCCCTACTACTTGAGACGAAAATTTGACTACGCTTGAAATAATAGTGCTTTAAAGCGGGTTCGCAAGGTTCGATTTAGTTGACCAAAATCGCATGCGATTTGAACCATCTGACTATTCATTTCAGACTTCAATCGAATTGAACAACGAAAACCATACAGCTTTTGTTGATTCAAGTCAGTTGATCAAGTAAACTCGTACTGTGTGTAACCGCTATTAGGAATGAGACAAAGATGTGTCTTTTATGCTAACTACGAGTACATACCTAATTTATATTTCGATAAATCTAATAACAATATTGTCATCGGCAACTAACGCCCCTTTTGAAAAATAAAATTATCTGCCCTTATTAAAACTAGTGAATTGTACTAACTATATACTCAATAGTAATTTACAAACAGCATACAAAAATACATATTAAGTAACTGCTCACCAACTGGTTATATGTACCTATATTTTATAAATGTTTGGCTTTTTATTACAGTAGCTACATTTTACATGCATCTTGAAGATTCTTGGTGATAGTAAATGTTCTGTGTTCTCAACTGTAGGTTAAAATTCAATAACAGATTCAGGAACCCGAATTATTATTGTTAACCATTGAGGAAGTTATTTTTTTTACTACGCACTTCATCATTAGATCCCAAATTTTAATAGGAAATCAATGTAGCTAAACTTTATCGAATAATTTTAAACAAAATTGTACTACAATTGACGGAAAGTCTGTACATTCAAGACCGAAAGTCGATGACACATTCAAATTCCGGAGATCTCTATACATCGTCTGTCAACAATATTAACGCCAAAATATGTTGATCATCGTAAAAGGTCAAATTTTCTGAACACTAATGTATTGCATTTCATTCGGAAGACAAAATCAATTTCAATAATAAGGTGGCAATCTAGTCAAATTTATATTTTCTCAAAACACAACATCAAAGCTACAGTGGAAATGCTAGTACCTAAACTTAGTTAAGCTTTTATTATGTATTTGGATATATTCACCGACTTTAAATGTTTACTGTAGGTAGCCACATAAAAAGCAAGAAAAAAATACGCGCTGAATTGAAAATTCTCTCCGTTTTGAATTCAATTTAAAATGATGAATGAATGACGAAACATCTAAATCATTGTGAGAACTAATAATCAAATAATCGGCAGGATAGTGTGCTCGACGTTTACATGGCAGCAAAATTTACAGTGCTTATAAATGTTGAAAAAATTAATACAAATACTGTTAAAACTAGTTTATTATGTACAATATGAAATTTCAACAATACAGCAGCAAATTACCTTGCTTTTCTAGAATATAGAATAGGTAAATAATAAAACCTACCCAAACTACTTAGGTTTATACATTTAACAATCTATCTATAAACGATGTGCGTTTGTTCTGTTAGTGACGATATACATATTAATCATTAAATAAAAGCACAAGTTTTAAAAAATATTTATCAACAATCGTAAGTACAATAACAATAGGTACAGGCATATGCCGAAATACAACTCATCCAGTTGTCTACCAAATATTAAACTTCTTCTTCTACTGCTTATCTTATCCAAAACTTGTTACATCAATATTTTAACTACTGACAGGCTTTATTTTTAGCGTAATTAAATCATAGGATTACTATTTATACTATACACCACAAATTCACAGCACTGTTTAGAAACTAGTTTGTTCTTTGACTTTGACATGAGATCACTTGTTTAATCTAGGGTTCTATATTTTAAAAGTGGCAACCTATCAGGGTCACCACGGCGGGGCACTCAGGTGTTCTCGTCTGAAGAGTCGTCGGACGATGAACTGGTGGTCAGGGTCGATGCCATAGTCAGTTGTCGGATGAACGGTTCCCTTGGAAGGCTTTGTTGGCCCAGTGGAAGTCTTCGTACGCCCATGCGCTCACTTTCTGGTAACGATTTGCTACATTTCTCTTCTGTTATGGCATCCCGAGATAACGACCTGAAATATTTAAACCATTTATACATACATACGAGTACATATATACACCCTCACGCCTGTAAGGAGTAGGAGAAGGAGCAGGCATAAGTGTAACTAGTACACCCACATTTCGCCGAGCTTATCTTTGGCCCATGATGTTATAGGGGTCGAGCCTATCTCCATACCGGCACAATTCCAGACTCCGGGCTGATACTGAGCATTTCGTAATAGAAAAACCCAATATCATCTTTACCCGACCCGGGGACCGAACCCGAGACCTGGGGTCAGTTGTAACACGTACGCATTACAACTGCGCCACCGAGGCAACCGGCGCAGTGTAGTGATTTTATATTTATACTTAATCTGTCGAACTTGTAATAATGGTAAAAAATATTATGCATCATATTAAGCCAAGTTGCCTCGTAGCACTGATACATATAGCACAATCAAGAACGTATGCATACCCTGTCAGTTCTAACATAGATCCTCTTCTACATTGTCCCCGGTGTGGTCCTTGCATAATACTCGCTGGCCTACTCGATGCTCCCAGAGGATCCGAGTGTGCTACGTCCTCCATCAACAGTACAGAAGGCCCCCCAAGGCTTGTACTCCTTTTCGACAGCAGGTTAGGACCCAGACGAACTCCTGGCATATCCTTAGAGGAGCCTTCAGATTTACTGCCACCGTCTTTGTTTCCCTCGGAATCGGAAGCTGCCGTACCGTCGGCAGCACCCTGCGTTGAACTAGAGCTCTCTCTTCGGAATAAACCTATGATAGATTTTGGATGTTTTGGCTTCTCTATTCCACCTATTGATAGGATGACGATGATGATGGATATGTTAAGGAACGGAAAGGAGCAGAGAGAAAAAATATAATCAGAAAATGACAATACTAATAGTTTGTTAAGTTGAATGTGCAGGATAATGTAAAAGTCAAAAGATTACAGTTACTCAGCGTTGGCTTAACGGTAAAAGGCGGTGCGATTTATGATCTACGTTAAGGAAACAATTTAGTATAAAAGTCGCGTAATAGCCATTATGTCTGAATATCTTTTATTTGTTAAATGACGAAAGAAAGTGGTTTGGTATTAAACATAAAATAAAATGACTACTACTCTGCACAGCATTTAAATTTATAGCCAACATGCATGTGAGTGAAATGTGATGCATTTAGGCCCCTTAATTTTTTCTCTAAGTTTAAGCAAAAGCAATTGTTAAAGTTTTTATTTTAGAAAAATAACATAAAACTAACAATAGTACCTAATTATAAGGCCGCCATACATTTCATTCTCAGAAATGCCGTTGGTAAAGAAATACAATTGTCATAAAGTTCCATCAATTACGTACATTTTTGAACAAAAATATTGATTTAATATCTCATTAATTATAAAATTAATTTGCTTCTACTTAATGGATGTAACTGTACATTTTACAAAAAAAAAAACAAATTACCTATTAGATTTTGCTATAAAGTTCCGACAAAATACAATCGTAAATTTACACATAGGTCATTCTTATGCAATTAAGTTGTTGATTCTCACCTAAAAACGTAGCTGAGGGTGAGCTGTAAGCCAAGTACTCCTTGTTGGAGGCCCACGATGGAAACTCGGACTGCTTAAGAGCTCCAGAGCCCTCGGTCTCCTCCCGTTTCCATGGAAGCATGGTCTCCGTCGCCGTCGGTGTGGCCACGCGAGCTTGCTCGGCGACTAGCATGTAGGTGTCTAAGAGATAACAAAATGTGTTATCAGCTTTCTGTTTTTACTCCAATACGAATTCGACTTTTATTTAAATGGTAACGTCCGAGTCATCAGCTTAACGTCGACCACCTTGGAAATCTATTGCCGAGCAAGTCATACTCAAAAGACAAATACGCACACAAAAGATTGTTTGATCCAGAAATAAAACCTAGGACGTCATCGATTATGACCAGCATAATAATAGTCTAGCCTAGCAGACCAGTGAGGTGTCAATATATAGATAATATTAGGTTACAAAGGCGATTCATTCCTTACCATTGTCATCTGACATCCTTCTTTCGTCTTCTTCGAGAATGTCCTCGTTGGGAACTAAAAATAAAAGATAATACATTATGATATTAGGTATATTACTATTGCATTGTTTAGTGATTAATTATTATTGTACTACTTTAAACGGCTAAATACTACGCATATTGATAGGGTATTTTAATGAAATGCCTATGGATTATTATTGCGTTGCATCATTTTACGCGAGCATATGTATAATCTTGTAAGCTCGAGTGCTAGTTTGAAATATGGAGCGTGATAGATATGTCAAATATTTTCAAAACATAAGTAAGTAAAATATAGATATATCGTTTATAATATTAATCAGTAAGGAATTCGTGAGGTATAAAACAATACTTCAATATCAAAACTCTATGATTTTCTATTCATTTGATAACGGCATTTCCGGTCTACGGATGAATTTTCATTAGGTATTGAGTTTTTTTTTTATAAAACCCGACGTCATGTAAGTATACAATAAAAGCTAAAAGAAACTAGATTTAAGGACAGTAACATAGCTAAGCTCGAAATACATAGATTATGGAGTGGTGCGTATAACATCAATAAATAACACTTTACTTGCATACCATAAATGAAGCATAAACTAGTATAAAAAATATGGTCCCAGAAAAACCAGTTATTTTAAACCCAAGGATTTTAATCTATAAATGGTTTCCAGTTACCACATTTTTAAATAAATAAATAAATAACAGGGTTTTCTACAATTGAGCAACAAGAATATATTTTTTATTTTTAATACGCATATAAATAACATAGTATGTGTTTAACAACATGCAAATTTTGTATCGGATGACCAATTAAGCGTAATTTAGGAACAAAGCGTCTGACGAATAATCTAATTCGAGAATAGATTTAATAACTTTAAATATAAAAAAAACAACCGCAATCACACGGAAATAATTATAATAGCTCTCGATTCGCGGCACTATGAAATGATATAAAAAACGATTTAATTTTATATCGCACACTAAAATGTAGAAAGCAACGCGTGTTAAATTCAATGTTTGATCATCAGACGCAAATGTGGATATCTAATATAGGTAAAACGTTCATTTTCGAATAAACACATACCAAAGTTATACGTGGATCTGTCCCTTCTCCACGGTAATGATTTCTCAACAGCTGTCGGTAATATTTCTTCAGGCGTTTTAGCGTACTGCTTGACTATCCTCGCTTTCAAAGGATTGAATCCGGGCAGGTTAGCCAACTGATTTAAAAGTGAACTACTATTTTCTTTATGCGAGGACGTCGGACTGACTTCTTTGTATCCGGCTGATAATATCAGCGTCGTCAGTTGTCGAGAGTACGTATCGTTAGTTTGCAGTTTGCGGTGCCACATGAAGATTGCCAGAAGGGAAGAAAACGACAATCAACCACAAATGATATTAAAACAAGCAAAGACAAAGAGCGATCTCTACGAGTAACAAGGGATACTACTGGGTGGTCATATTCAAATTAATTCGTGTAGCGATAACAAGTCTGTAGAGTTTCTAACAGGAATAGCAAACCTTTATAAGTGTTAAATAAATGTGTGTGGCAAATTGTTCACTTATTTAAATCTCATTTCGATGGAAATAATTTTTTGTACGACATAGGCGAGAATAATGGGTGTTGCAGAATTGTGGTATCAACAATAAGCTATCATAGAGGGAGAACGAATAACGATAATATGTAGTGTATAAGTAGTTGTGTAAGTATATTATATGAAACAGTCTTAATAAAGAGTCGTAACTGAGAAAAAAAAAAGTTATACCCTGGAATTTCATTACGCTAAAGGGGAGTCCGTTTCTACTCAGGCAGGTTAGTTACCGTGGTGGAACTGCTTTAACACCACCTCACTGTTGAAGCAATAAGCCTAGATGGGGGGCTTTCATTGCAGAGATTCTCCGGTGAGCTTTCAGTCTGCAAGTTGGGTTGGCAGCAAATAATTGAGTGCTCCGTTACGACTCTTTATTAAGACTGTTTCATATAATATACTTACACAATTAGGTACTTATACACCACAAATACTTTAACTTCAAAATTGAACTTAATTTTTATCAACAATATTTTAGTATTGGGATCTCAAAATCGTTTTGCGACCTCTGAATACCATCTTATAAAATATAATTCAACTGTGTATGTATTAAACATAGTTACTGTATAGGTAGTCCGTTAATACGCAGCAGCTAGCCGTCGGGCCTTAAAACCAATTTCAAGATATACATTTTAGATTCGAATTATTCATAAAATATGACTTTTCTGTGATTTTAATTTGTACGGATAATTTACTAGTTACTCGCCCTATGTTATTGATACCACCTTTTTGCAAACGCCTGTATATCAGAAAACTGTCATCAACGAGGCTGCATCATACGATATTTTTTTTAAGTATGACGCGGTTTTGTAATCATTAGTTTTCTATTATTTTCTTGTACGTATCAGGCGAAAAACCCTTTCCATCTAAAGGGGCGCCTTCTCTTATAACGTAAAGCAGCATACACTAACATTCTCTTTTCACTCTTGGATAAATTGAACTTAGGTTCTATAAAGATTTGCAAAGTTATTTCACAAGGTTCAACGGGATTCATAAACTAAAAGAGCAACAAAATGAAAACTAACTCAATTACACAAGTTACAAAACCGTTGATAATATAAATTATAAGTACAATATGGACAATTTGGAACATGCCACCATAAGTACATTTCAGCACATTCTCACAGTAGGTAGCCATGTCAGAAAAGGAGCGAATCTGTACCCAGCAAATAATATTAGTAGTAATAACGAATCACGTGCAGTGGCGGATTTAGGCTTAGGCCCGTGAGGCCTGGACCTATGGCGGCGACATTTGAGGTGCGCCAAAATTGAAAAGGTGCCTGAACCCAAATATATTTCCATATATATTAAATATATTTAAAAGTCGAAATTAATTTATATTTGCGTCAACTGTGAGATATATATTTATAGATAATATATTTTTATCGTAATTGAAGTAATTTCGTCATCCATACATACAAATTGTTCATTTAGACTTTAAAAATCGTTATCATAACCTAATGATGTATACGAATACAGTATATTAAAAAAGCGGCATATCAGTACGGGCCTAGTGTGCCATCACCATCAAATCCACCACTGATCACGTAAAGTAACCACGTATTCCTTTGTTTGTTTTAGAACAATTAAAAAGTGCATATAGTGACAAAGTAATAGTATACAACATCCATTGAGCGCTGTTTGGATTTGAATCTATAATACAAACAAAACAAATAAGAAGTTCCATCATCATAACTAACTTACACATAACCATTTTTAAATAAACCCAGTTATTCCGTAACAAAAAACAACTTTGTTCAGATATAATCAAATAGAGCCTTTAAATTGTAGATAGAAGTAGGTGATATTATGTAATTTTATATAGAGCTCCACGTGTACTGTGAGGTACACGAGACCAATATTCAATTCCAAACATAACGTGTCACCCAGGGCAGTTCATGCAGAATACCTACGCGGGGATTTGGCAGTAAATGTAATACCGCCGTCGTCGCCGTCGCGACGTGGCTCTCGCTCATCGCAGTCCTCTTGCAGCACTTCGTCTATGTAGTCTGCAATAAATTGATGACCATATTGCATTTGTACATTTCAATTATGCACAAAACGAAATTTATTTACAAAAGAAGCGATTATAGTTTATTTTTGCTTAATTTCGTATTTAAGAACTCATTATGTTAATGTACAATGTTTAGACGAAAAATCAACATTAAGATGTGCTGCATGTTTAGTGTTAGCATTAATTATCATTTTTACCATCTCCCATGCCGGTACAGGTGTTAGACGAAGCCTTTGTGCTGCAAATAAAATTTAACAATGGTATCTACCACGAAATAAAATGAACAAAAAATAAAAAAAACAATTAAGTACTTTGAACCCACACGTGCATGCAATCGACACTCGTGATAATAATAAAGAATAAATAAGTACCTAATCTATAATACTTTATTTTACCGTGCGTGAACTGTTTTGCCGAACCGTTTTGCTGGAATTCAGGAAAAGTGACATGATTTTTGCCATCCTGAAATAAACAAAAACGTTTTAATCAACACTTAGGTATATTGATTTTAACAGCAAATGTTCTTATTAGACATCTAATTATAATCATGTAAAATTATACTATTATAAGTAATTAATCCATCCATCCACCCATACCTAATTTATAATGAGGATGAAGTAACTTTGTCAGCATTATAACAAAGAAACAACTTTAAATCACTTAATTTGATTTGGTGCTTTTTATTATGAAATGATTGCAAGGATAATTAGTGATGAACTTGGCTGACCTGAAGTTTGCCATGTATGGGATCGGAGCACAAAGTCAGAGCTATTGTTTTGAGAGATTAAACCGCTGTAGAGGGCAATGTGGGTGAACTCACTAATCACTAATCTGAAGCGCAAAATGAAGCGCAGGTAGGTTTTCACAGTAGGCAGCGTTTTGGCTGTGCTCTAGAATTGCTGAGGTCCATGGGCGGTGGTAACCGCTTACCATCAAGTGGGTCGCCTGCTCGTCTGTATATCAGGACAATAAAAGAAAATAGGACTTTCGTTTACTAAATAAAGTAGGTATGTTAAATAAATATCACCTGTTTTCCACGTTTACTGCGTTTATGGTGGTGTTTTCTGTCGCCGACGCGCCGGCGAATGTTCATGTGAGTTTTGTAATTGACTTGTGTACCCAGGTCCCGGTCATTTACCGCGTGACGGCTGTAGCTCAACCGACGATGCTATATACAAACAACAACGCTCGATATACCTACTAACTTTCGAATATACCCAATATATGAATAGACCTTGTACAATGTACATACTTAGGCCTGTAATCCCCGAAGGGGTAGACTATACTAACGAGTACACCCACATTTTTCCGAGCTTATTTCCGTCACGTAATGTGATAGGAGGCAAGCCTATCGCCATACTGGGCACAATTCCAGACTGCGGGCTGATACTAAGTATTTCATGATAGAAAAACCCAATATCACTTTTACCCGACCCGGGGATCGAAACCGAGATCAGCATAGCAGTTATACCGCGTAGACGTTACAACTGCGCCACCGAGGCAGTCAAAGGTTAGATTAGGTAGAGACGTGAGCAAGATCACATAAAAATACAACTCCTGTCAGTTTGTCAGGATTGGTATTGGTTTGTATTGAATGACACCGACCCCCGAAGCTTGGCAAGAAGATCTGACTTCTTGAAGTTCGTAATTTCATTTGCAACTTATTTGACTTATTAAGAAAACAGGAAATATAAACAACGTAATTAAAGTTTAAACAGCTCTACCGTTTTTTACATCTCATAAAATTGTGTTAAATACCGACAAATGAAACTGTCTGTATATTAAGAGGGGTGACATTTTAATTAATAATACTTAGTGGTCGCGTAGTGTTCGAAACTCAACCCTATTTTTTTTATTTTGTTCTATTACGTCAACTGCGAGATGTCACATTCAGACATTGACATTGCCAGTGTGAGCGTAAACAATGAATGTTTTATTTTATTTCATTAAATATACATATTTGTTAGAGACAATAAATATAAATAGCATTCTTCAATGCTCCTCCATATAAACATTAACTATGCCAAATCTCAGAATCCTCCGTGCGCGCAATACGCATAAAAAGGGGTCCGAAGTTTTCTATTCACGTATTAATATATAGATAAGAAAAAAGTATACGTACTCGTCTAAATGGTTTACATAGTTCTTCTGCAAGCAGATGATGTATTTTGGCATCGGTAAGATCCTTCTTGGACGGATTATACTCCAATTCCTGCATGTCTATGTTCCAAGTTGAAGAATCTATTTGACTAAAGCTCGGACTAGAATAAAAACGAAGATCTTAATTAGGATTTTTACTTAGAAAATGTTAAAAAACCTTTTATCAAATAAGCTTTTATCGGCCACCATGTTGGTTTTGTATGACGTCACTCATTTTATCGTTTTTTACTCAGCAAACCATCCAGCAAACACGTTTATGTGTCCAGTATCCATATCAAGGAGGTTGTAAAAAAAAGGTAAGTACATACACCACTTTGGAACTGTGATTATTTAAAAAAAATACTCATATGAATATTCTAGATGATATTAATACTAATACCAAAAGTATGTGGGAAATCTTAGCTTAATCAGTTGGGTGGAACTGGTTTAAAATTCTGCTGCAAGATTTGACCCAAACATTAAAAAATAAAATACATATTATACATACTTAATATAATCCTTATATTTCTTTAGCAACACGATCGAAATAAAGATACCTTCCATTGAAGTTGGTATTTGTATAGTTCTTGAATATTGCTGACATTGACTCAGCTCCAGATATATTACCAATTGTAGAAGCATTTCGTTGCATATACTCTATCGCATCTTTCATAGCTAACTTGGAATAGGTTTCCAAGATTTTTGGCTCAGCACCCTGAATTTATAAAGGAAATGTTGATAAAATAGACATATATTTTCAGTAGCCAAAAAATATAAAAATATATTTACCTGATAATTTCTGAGTAAAAACGGTCGGATAAACCTATTGTCAAATCTCTTAAACTTATCCCTCATGTGGTGGTTACCGTGCTTACCCAAAATATCTTCGATGCCAGCCATTAGATGGTCCATACACTAAAAAACGAACCATTGTTGATAAGCTGTGCATTAAGTTTGAATAAATCGATTTATGAAACTAATGAGAAATATATTAAAAATAAATAATAGTCTTTATATAATTATAATCGGTAATCCAAATCGGGCCAAGGTTTTAAATGTATTATTCATCGTTTATCGAGAAGTCTTTATTATCTCCAGCCAATAGATTGTTTATGACTTTCATTCTTTGTAGAAATTGTATATTCATAATTATAGAAGCTCTATATATAGAGTATACTTTGAGGGAAAATTAATAATGAATTAGGTAATTATGGAAAAATGTAAAGTTGTGCTAACATTATTAGCAAGAAAATAATATTGCAAACACAGCTGGTCATGCTTACGTCCCATAATGTGATAAGTGACGAGTATATCGCCATACTGGGCACAAACTTCAATGCCGGGCAACCTCTGAGTGATTTTTCGAATGGATAACTCAAACACAAATTGTAATTGCCCGAACTTAGATTTGAACAGAGGACCTCACGATTTCACAGCTTACATAGTCTGCCACTAGACCAATAAGACTATCATCAAAATTATCAAAAACAATGTCGAAAATACATACGCATTCACGCCTGTAATCCCCGGTGGGGCGAGGGGAGAGGTGTAACCAGTACACCCACATTTCGCCGAGCGTATCTCCAACGTCGAAAAATTATTTAAAAACTTGAATAAACAGCATTATCATTTACACTTACCCTTTCATGTATCCTCTCATTCATTGTGGGTTTCCTCTTTTCAGCTGTCTTTACATTAAGTATCTTTACCAGGGGTTTTATCGTAATGCCTTGTATGAATACGGTAAAGTATATCACCGCTATTGTGGTAGTAACAAACATTGGCTGAAGTTGCACTACCTCAGGGTCTATCAGAAGCACCAACGCGAAAGCAACCGCGCCACGGAGACCTGCAATTGATTATTTATTTCTATTTATATTTAATTCTCAATTTTCTAGTACTTTTATAATAACAGGTTAAGACTAAAATTATCGGCGTGGATAGATAGGTACATGGATAACTACATAACTATTTTTTTCAAAATTGGTAACTCTTTCATGTGCACTATTTATCTAAAAAAGAAAATATTCCTAAAATTCTTTTACCATAAATGCTCTAGAATGTTATAAGCAAAATGTTATATTCTTTGGCAGAGAAATATTTTGCTTTTAAAAATTATGAAACGGACGTATAAATATTGATTTTGGGTTTTTTTTATAAACAAACTAGCTGACCTTGGCGGTTTCACTCACGTGCAGTAAGTGATATGCTCCCGTGGGTCGTAGCGTGATGTTATATGTATAGCTATGAGCCATCGTCTCGACAAAACGCATGGATATAAAAATATATAAATTATTTGACAACTTTGAATTAAAATAATGTTATTGTGTTGGCTCCATACCTATAACTTAGAGTTAATCTAAGTAAGTATATTACAAGCGATGACCTCAAACTTCATCAAAAATATTGCTATCTCCTTAAATATATAACTTATTAGATAAGGTATTCTTTATCCATTTTTGTAACGATATCCTCAAAATATAATGAACATAATCATTAACTACTCACTAAAAATGGATATAATAATAGACTCAACACAAAATATAATGATAAGTGCTCTATTTAAAAAGAATTGAACGTCTTTATCAAAACGTTATAATATTTCTTTCCAAAGAAGTTCTAACTACATTCAATAGTAAATTACAGGCTGTCAAACAAGGACGTATGATGCCCATTTATATCACATAAAGTGGGGCAGATTAGAAGAACCAAGTAAAAATCAATTGTGACATGTATAAAAGCTGGTTCTTTGTTATAGAAAACGTATATTTTAAACAATACGCCACTAACTATTGAAAGCTAGATTATGAAGAAATTCTATAAAGTTGCCCTAGGGATTTTAATATTTAGATATTATTCCATTTTACGAGACTAGACGCAGACGTTTCGCATTGGTATGCATGTGAACGTCGGATTATTGCAGACTACAACTAACTATAAATGAAATAGAATCAGTCTAGACGAAATGTATACCTACTGGTAGAGCAAAACTCCAGCATCACAAAGTTTTCTCTATTAAGTATTAGCGTCAGGGATATTTATAAAACTGTTGGTTTACTAAGAAGATGGATCTTGTAATGTTAATGATGTTCATCTTAATAAAAGGGTAAAAAGTTTTAGCCGGCTCTTTTTTTTGTGACAGTGATACTCGTAGCTCAGCTGGGAGTGGTGCGTACTGTCGAGATGAAAGTCGCAGGTTCGAAACCAGCCCCAAGAGCATGCACCTCTGTTCTAAGTTATTTGTGCATTCATTGTTAATTAATTATCGCTTGCTTGAACAGTAAAGGAAACATCGTGAGGAAACCTGCATACCTGAGAAGTTCTCCATAATAATTTCGAAGGTGTGTGAAGTCTGCCAACCCGCATTAGGCCAGCGTGGTGGACTAAGGACTAACCCCTCTCATTCAGTAGAGGAGGCTATAATACAGGGCTAGTATTATTTATTTATTTATAAGACGGCATCATACAAAATTGACAAGCTGTCAAAATATACAGAAAAACTTATGTCACATTAGTCACTCTTAAATTGGTTGTCTTATACATGCGGATATTTATACTGGCATTGAAAAATAGACCTTTAGGCTGAAGTTCTCCATAATAATTTCGAAGGTGTGTGAAGTCTGCCAACCTGCATTAGGCCAGCGTGGTGGACTAAGCCCTAACCCCTCTCATTCAGTATAGAAGACCCGTGCCCAGCAGTGGGACGTGTATTATTACAGGGTCGGTATTTATTATGTTCACGTTAAACTCCGCCAAATATGGCCCAATTCTGATGAGTTTTTTGCATTCGATAGGGTTTATTCCAATCATGATCCCATGATGGAGTACGAGGGAAGATGGGAAGTTTCCTATGTTCCTCAACAAATCACAAAAAACGCTCCGGGGCTTTGAAATTTTTAACATAACTTAATATACAAAAAAAAATAGACTTACCTCCATAAGACATAACAAACTTCTCAACTCTATTTAACTTGTGCAAGCGAAATTTATTGGCTACAGCGCTAAATATGTACACCCCTGAAAACATTGTAGAATGTATTAAACGAAGTATCATCAGACCTGTAAAAACTTTACATACTTTTACGGCAGTAAAAAAGATTATAAAGGTTATGGAATGTAGACGGCATATTAATAAGGTATTGTATTAAAACTTGTAACAAATACTCAAAGATAAAAAAAATGTAGGCCTTCACCTTTCTAGGTATAAGTATTATGTACAGTTCTCGTCAATCTTTATGGCCACTCTGAAGTTAGATGCCAGTGGCGTAGCAATTGGGTTTCTTGAGAACATTACAGGGTGACAGAGGATGAAGTGATTAACTTCAGAGAGGTCATAAAGTTTGACGGGAAGTATACATGGATATTATGTTTTTTGTATAGGTTGAATGACGAAACGAGCAGAATGCTCGCCTGATGGTAAGCGCCATGCCTGCCCATGGACAGAAACAACACCATACAGAACTTTAAATTGCACAGTACTGCATGCCACTGGACTGCGTTCGTCACCCCGCGACATAATTTGTTAAGTCTCATAATGCCCAGTAATTTATTGAATTCAATGTTCTTCGAACCGAAACACAACAGTGCTTAAACTGTTGCTTGGCGCCAGAAATAGACAAAGCGGTGGTACCAACCCAGAAGGCCTCTCGCATACGAGGGACCTACCACTTATTTAATAAGAAATCACGCAAAATAATATAAAAGTTAATTACATGTTACACGCACCTATTATCCGAAATATTGAGCAGAAAACAATGGTTAACATAACGAACCAAGTGTTCCAATCGTGGTTATTGTTCACCGTTGCTACGCCTAGGAACATGAAAATAATTGTTTCTGAAGACGACGAGAGCATCTTCATTGTATACTTGATGGTGGTGTGAGATTTGTGTGATATATTCGCCTCTACATAATTCTTCATTGTTATCCCGCAAAATGTAATCCTGCGATGAATAAGATATTAGAGCTTAGCAAAAAAAGTGTTGATTAGATTTTACAGAAGAAAAGGAGTTTTACTATATTCTTAATAAGAATATTAAATCAGGTATTTTATTATTATCAGTTTTTTTAACAGAGGCCGGCAAACGAGCGATTAGGTCACCTGATGGTAAGTGATCTCCACCGCCCATGAACATCCACAAGAATCTTGGACGCATTGCTCATCTTAAAAGAAAGGGATGGTGAAAGAATTGGAAAGGGCCACTTCCCCTTCCAATTTGGGCCTCCGGATATATCACTCATCGTACGAAACAAAACAGCTGCTACTTCACATCAGTTTTCTGTGAGACAGTGGTAACAGCCTGGTCGAGTCAGCCCATTGATGTTGTAGACAAAATCGCATCTACAGCGTGGCTTAAATTTAGTCTCAAACTCGTGTTTACATTCTTTATCTTATATCTAGACTTATATCGATTCACAGCACGTGCCGGGGTCCGCCTTCCTTCGCAATCCCCCACAACTCCATTTATTAAATGTCACATAAACAAATTTTATATTTTCTTAACTATAAAAGCTCCAAACCACTTTAAAAGATATGAATGAATATACGATAAATGCACATAATATAAATGTCTCTATATTTACGATCCAAGTACTACAATAAAAAGGAGTCATTAGTATTAATTTAATATTAAACCTATTAAAACATTCAACCTAAGATTCTATTTAAGGCTTTTGTTTTGTGGTCTCCGCAAGGTTTCAAGTACTAAGTTATTACCTATAGTGGTTTTTTGCTCGTAATACAACAAAGACGTTATTAAACATGCCGTCTAACAGATTACGAACCGACGCGACGTAAATATGAGAGGAACAAAAATTAGCGCGTGGGAAATGATTTCTATATATATTTCTATACAAATTAATGTAATTGTGAAGGTAGAGAAGAAAAAGCACGAAGATTTCTTCGTATAACACACCGAATTAGATTTGTATGTAAAATACTTACTGGCTGTTTCGTTTCCTTCTTTAATGAATTTCAACGTAATATAAAGCATTCAAGATGTTGTAAACTTAATTATCCTCATTCGGGCTGTTTCTGTATATATTTAGCCTCTTTTTTGGTTCAGGTGTATAACATTTTGCTCTACTTTCAAGGATCTACTTAGGTACCTAATATATATTTGTATGGTGAATAGTTATGTATAAAACAGGTATGCTATTTGAATATATTTTTGGTCAGTTTGAATCAGGTTAACATAGTTCTTCGTAATATTAATCGATTCCAATTTACTGCTTGAAAGCGTTCGAACGAAATACAATTTCTAACACCTGCGTAGATATCTTAGAACTATTGTATAGTTTTGCATTCGACAATAACTTTTACACTTTATAATCAAAAATAGTGTTTTTAAATGTATTAATTTATAATCATCATCACCTCAGCCTATCGTCGTCCACTGTTGGAAATAGGCCTCTTTAATGGCCGTTCCCAATATTCTGTCTATCGATAGATTTGCTTAATGGTAGTAAAATTTTGACACATTTTGTATGGATGATCTGTCAAAAGGCTACCGATAGTAAGCAAATCTTGCGATAGACAGAATATAGGTAACGGCCATAAGTGGGCACCTACCACCTCGTTTATGAGCCGTATCTATTTGATCCCCGCCATTATTTACAAAAATACTAAGAGATAATAAAATAATACCAAACAATGACTGGAAAAAAGGTTTAGTAAATAATAAACATCGAGTCTGTTATAATAGTATAGTTAAGATCTTCTTTTGTCACTGTGTAATTTGCGATCATATGATAATATAATTTACTTTTACGATATACTTACGCCAATATCCCGCTCATGTGGAACATTTCAGCATTAAGATAAGCCAGATACGCCATGACGAAAATAAATATAGGCTCTATGACCCTGACTTCGTGTGTGAATCGGGTGACGAGGCCCGTGGCGAATCCCCACACAACGCCGATGCAAGTACCTCCCACAGCCACCACGAGGAATGATGCCAAGCCGGCTAAAACATCCGTGTAAACGACACGGGATGGCCCCATTTCTCTGAAAAAATACCACCATTCATATCATCTTATCTTGGCAATGTGTGACGCCACAATTTTTCTACGGGTAATGGTTTTTGGTCCGGCGCCTGTCACATACGTAAGAGCTCCAATCCTGGAAAACTCTACTTTCAAAGCGAAAAGTGCCATGACGGATTTGTACTCAGATCAAAGCACTGCCACAACCAATAAAGTGATACAATTATTATTGTAATATCAATGGCAATCTTTGTAGATATAGATAATGATGAAATGATTCTCATCTTTTTTGTTTTCTTTAATGACACGTCGAGCAAGCAGGTCGCCGCGCCTTCCCATGAACAGAAGCAACACTATTTTGAGTATACAACTTTGATTTATGAAGTATGTACTTCTGCATGGCACTGCACTGCGATCGTCATCCCGAGACATGAGATATTAAGTCTATATTGCCCAGTAATTTCATTTGCTTCAGCAAGACTTACTCGCTCTTCTACCAGACCTTTAAAAGGCGTTAAAATACATACTATAAGGACCTGTTTCACAATTAACAATTATAAGTTAACCACCAGACAACGCATTATACATTAAATTTACGAATTATCAAATTGACACGCTTTATGGACATGATAATTGTGTATTTTCTTGTCTAATATTATGTTTGTTAAGTAGGGTTGACTTGAACATTGTGTAACAGGTGCTAAGTAAATAGATTTACTTACGTATACGCTTCAAACATATGATATAAAACAACTGTGACTGCATCGTTCAATAATGATTCTCCGAATACTACTATGTACAAGACCTCATCTACGTGTATCTCTTCAAAAACAGCCAACACCGCAACAGGATCTACTGCTGAGATCAGGGCCCCAAATAATAACATGTCGAGAAGGGGTGTGGTGCAACCGAACATACCCGTCTGTCCACATGCCCAGAGAGATGCTCCTAATAATGACAACAGAGAAAAACATTATACAATAATTTACAATTCTATAGCATAGTGATTTATTAGGTTTACGCGAATATTACACATTTAAATAAAACGGACAGGAGAGACTCTCATGACCACGAAGGCTGAAAAGGTTTCGAAACGTCGGGACTAAAATAAAAATTAAACCGCGATAAAATCCGTATAAACTTGTGTTATTTCAATTCTATAGCACTTATATAAGTTTAAGGTCTTGTTTAATAATATCATGAATACACAATGAACATGAATTGGCCTTTTCCCGAAACATGTTATGTACTCAGTTCATGATATCGAATTAACCTACATACATAAGTACAAAATAGGCAGCAAAATATCCTAAAAACGAATACTTCAGAGTTTGCCAAAAACATATTTTATGTCCTAATTTCATAGTGTACATTCGAATGTGTGGTAGAAAGAGTCATTGGTTCTAAGTAGTAGGCACTGAGCGGTGAGCGTTTGGCTGCACGTTACGTAAACAGTAAAAACTGATATTACTGTCAGTGGCAGACTAAGCCCGTGGGAGCGGCAAGTATAATTAGAGGGCTGGGGGCGGCTAATCTAATTTGGGCTCCCGGTCAGTTTTTTCACGTTTGCCGGTAATTTGTGGGCGCGTAGGCTTAACATTGTATGAGATTTGAAGATATGGGCCCCTTAAGATCGGGGGGCCGGGGCAGATCGAACCCCGTTAGTCCGCTACTGATTAAAGTAAACGTCCAGCCTACTTAATCCTCATTTTATTCTACCTATTTTTTTTATAAATGCCATAGAAAGACTTCGTATCACGGACTCTGTATGTATATTATATGTATATTATATTTGATGTAAAAAGATCCAACTCAATTGCATCGTACATCAGTGTAAGACTTGTGAGATAGAAAATAAGTAGGTATCTATTAAAATGTAAAATAAGTAAACAAATAGCGTTTATAAATAATAATATATTTCGGGAGATTGTAAGGAACAAGTAAAGTAAAATATTTTTTACAATAATTTGATACCAGTGAACAAATTAACTTACCTATAGTGAGTGTGTTGAAAACAGTGCCGACTACAGCGAATAACAATATCGTTCCTAAGTGGTCAAAAAATAGTCTATTAGGCATAAAATATCCTGCGTCCAGTATTATAGGAGGTAGCATATACAAGAAGAACGTGTCTGGAGTGAGCGGTTGCACGTGAACACTATGAGTGCTGAGTAAAAGTGCTCCAATAAGCACTCCAACGAAAATAAGAAGACACGATTCCGGAAACATTCTTGATAACTTTGGGGCCATGTGGAAACCTGCAATAAAACGTTTTGAATTAACCTTATGCTACTTAAAAAATAAAAGGTATATATACTTCTATATTATCTGACACTGACATTGCATGTTGCTCTTTGGCAAGTTGTAAGTAATACAAAAATGGAAAAAAATATAAATCATGTGAAATCTTTACGTTAAAAAGAATACTGAAATTAAGTTAGTGTAAATGATATATTATTGTTAATTTAGTCTCGAGAAATAGGCCTCCTATCAGGAAATTGTACTATGGACTCAAGAGTACGTGAAGTAAACAAAATGCTACCACAAACTAAATCATATACTAGTATTTATGAAATATTCGGATCGTTCCCATTCAATAACGTGTTGTATAAGAGCCCAAGAAAAAGTAATAAAGAACATTTAACTTGCACAACAACTTGTGGTGATTCTGTGAAGAAATCTGATATTAAAGAATCATTAAATTTTAATCAAGCTAAATATGTGACCAGTGAAAATTATCATCATCTTAACAAGGACGTCAGCTATAAATCCATTGTGCGATCTAATAGTACTATATTCTACGATCTTGACGATATTGCCAAAAGACATTCATTTCATTGTTTTACTGAGCTCAATATATCGAACGCCAATCTATTGAAGGTATTACAGATACCTGTCACTACAAACGTTTTTGGTGGAAAATCCTCAGCTGTTGTACAAGAATGTGCTACACAAATTCAGCCTAAACTCTTAGCTCGTGACAGCATTGACATCAATATTATAAAAGCCAAAAGAAAACTTTATCGGAATTCGATACTTTCATCTGAAATATTTCTAAGAGATGAAGAATATACCAACAACTACAATAACAGTCAGTACTATGATAAAAATATAAGCGATAAGCAACAAAAGTTTTGGTCGTATGCAAAGTATAGGACAGAATGTACCAATCCAGTATCTGAAGTGAAAAAGCACAAAAAGAAGGAGAAAGAGAATCACACCGAGGATCCGTGTCCCTGCCAATTATTTTCCTATGTGTGTCCATGTACTGACAAAAAATCGCTCACCGAATTAGCAAAACGTAGTAAATCTATTACAGTTGTTGATCAAGTTACTAGCACTACAAACATTTTCGCGGATGAAACTAAAGAACTGAAAAAGAAACCAACAAAAATACAAAAACGTCAAAGGTTAAAAGAAGAAAAACCAACCAGCATAAGCCCCATCGAAACTACAGAGGCTTTGATTTATCAAAATAAATCTATGATTGAAGTAGTCAATAATCATGACACACTGAAGTTAACCAATTTGTTCGACAGAGATCAAGGCAACATGAGAAGTAAACCAAAGTATTCCAAAAAATCACGGAAAATAATATGCCCGAAATGTAGAGAAAAAGTTGAAATTGTAAGTACAACCGAAGAGGAGGAAAATCTTAAATGCGATTCCTCAACATATGGTAGCAAAGAAATACCATCAACAGCGGCATACACCTGTAGAGCACCGCAGTTAAAAAATCACAAAGGTCATTTGGAAATCGATAGCGACGTATGCATTCACGAACCTCGCTGTGAGATGATGCCTGTTTGCCAAATACTGCCATGTGAAGACAATTATTTAAATTCTAAAATCAACAAATCACAAACAAGTCCAAAGCAAAATACACGGGTTATCCGAATTACCAAAGCGTGTAGGCACCATCCGCCATGTACAGTCGTACCATCGTGTCAAAGAACAAACGTTCTCAAAAACAATTGTGAATATATTCCTCCATGCTTACATCGACCGCGTTGCGTTAATCTGCCTCTTTGTGTTCCATTTTCTAAAAGCATACATTACGAGGATGTGAATAAGCATGTTGATGAAAAGGAAAACGAAGAGTGTCCTCACGTTCCGAGATGCAAGTACATACCCATATGTCAACATGATTCATTAGTGAATAATATGAGTCATCAAATACATATGATACCTCAAATGCAACATGCTTGTGAATTTATGAACGGATACCAAACGCCAGCGTTTTTAATAACTCCGCAAACAAATTGTATGCCGAACTCCTACTCGCCGTCTCAAGTGCCATCTCCAAACACTTTTTCGTATAAATCATCCAAGTCATGTCAGTATGACGGCACTGATAACAAATGCTACACGTTAGACGTTTCGAAAGATATTGATAGCAGCGAGATGGTCGTTTTCATAAGAGATGTCGGTTGCCAATTTCGCAACAAGAACTATTCTCCGAAAGAATCAGTTTTACAATCAAATGCTTCTAGCGGGTCAATCGACTTTGTTGATGTTAAGATGGATAAATATTATACTGACATCCACACATTACGCTATGAAGATAAATTCACTAATCCAATATCAGGAGGTGAACTTTCTATATCATCGGGATCAATTAGTACTTCCATAGAAATTAATAACCATTCTCCATTACACGAGCATTACGAAACCCGACAAACAGGTTTTAGCCCTGAAGCAGCATACGTAACTGCTTATAACATATATGGTGGTCCTTCTCTGGCGACAGCGTACATTACCCCTAACAATATCAAAGAAATCAGCAAGAGTGAAGATTCAACATACCATGATTGCCACAATCCTTCATCTATTAAGTCTCGTAGAAGTTTTTTGAATCACAAATATAAAAAAATATGTATCAACAGAAGGAAGAAATCTAGATCGTCTAGACATATTAATATAAATCGGTCAAAACAAACTGTATATCAACACAATGCCAATAATAATTATGTATAGACAGTATAATAACGTTTTACATTACTATTTTATGGTGTTATTTTTGTAATTATTTTATCACAATTGTTGTATTTTATAAAAATCAATAAATATAGTTTTCTTTGATTGGATTTATTCTTGTTATAATATCTAAATATAAAAACTATTATTAAAATATCACAAATTTGCCAGAATTTACCACCTTCACTATTGCACTATTTAGTAATTTTAATACACCATATTACACAATTTCTATTAAAAAATAGATGCCTAAATAATATTATAGCTGTATTCACACAATGCCCCCAACACGTTTAAAGAAGCCCTGTAAATTTTACTTATATCCACCAACTTCCGAACACAAGCAATCATAGTCATATCTTAGAAGGCTTAGAAATTCTATACAAATAATTCATAATTAGTGTTTCATATGATACATACACATTTAATGGTTTCTGGTTTCATGCAATAGGGGGTCGGTTTCTGGTGACCTTTTTTAAGTCCTAAAACTTAATTCAATAACACTCTTTTCTATAACTTTCAAAACGCATTAGGTACGTCGTGATCGATAAATAGCATATCCAAATTGCATGCTGTTTATGAAAACAAAAACGAAAAATTAACATGCTTGTCAAACTTATGCGGCTGCTGCTGTTCTGACTAGTCACTCAGGACCTAGTCAGGTAATACCCACTCACGCCTGTAATCCCCGAAGGGGTAGGCAGAGGTGTAACCAGTGCACCCACATTTCGCCGAGCGTATCTCCGTCCCACGATATGATAGGGGGCGAGCCTATCGCCATATCGAGCACAAATTCCAGACTCCGGGCTGATACTGAGCTTTTCGTAATAGAAAAACCCAATATCACTTTTACCCGACCCGGGGATCGAACCCGAGACCTCAGCGTCAGCCTCAGTCGTAACGCGTACGCATTACAACTGCGACACCGAGTAGTCAGGTAACTACTAAGAAAAGATTTTGATGATCAATTCCGAAAGGAGTGGGAAATTTAGTATATCAAAATTAGTAAAATTGACTTGGATCTAGGTAACAATGCTCTTGAATACAATTAATCAAACACGTATTTTACGCGCTTTGCAAATTTGACGGCATGAAACACGAAAAGAAGATGGAAAGTATGTAACATGAAGGAATCCACGACGAGAAAGCTATATAAAATTTCATATCGCGATTTCTGTCTAGGACATCTTAGTATTTTAAGAAATAACAGCTTTTATCGTCAAATCCACTGTTTGTAGTTTGGACAAAGGGACATTTTACTAATGAATATAATTTTTGCTAAAATGCGTCCACTTAACGTTATATAATTACCTATTAGGTATGTATAAGAGTACGTATACAAGAAAAGTTATTGACTGACAGCATAAGTATCTTTAATTTAGTAGAAAACAACCATAAAAATGTATTATGAAAAGCTCTTGAGAAGGTGAAAAAGACAGCAGTTCTGACTGATTTCTATCTACAAAGCAAGTATTGTACTAAACAAGTGGAAGGAGCTGATATAGCAGGCTTGACTTATTTATGGCTTTATTCTTTTGACATTACTGCTGAACAAAGGTGGCTAAAATAAATAAGAATAGGAGAGTATGTAGTGAAAAGATCGACTTCAACTGTATATCAATTTTCGTATCTTTTCATAAAAAGTGAATAAAGTCTCTAAACATTAAACTACACATATGAAATTAACCCTTATTTTCTAAATTATATATCTTCATAGTTCAACGTTACACATGTTAACACTAATATACCGAATAT
Organism: Mimas tiliae; assembly: GCA_905332985.1. Classification (NCBI taxonomy): domain Eukaryota; kingdom Metazoa; phylum Arthropoda; class Insecta; order Lepidoptera; family Sphingidae; genus Mimas; species Mimas tiliae. The sequence continues at coordinate 6,148,229 of HG995249.1, forward strand.
TAACCTTGTTTCCATAAAAAATAAGTGTGCCTAATAACAGCAATTTTCCTTTACCATTACAGACCTGTTAACGCTTGCCCTGCATAGCTAAAGTTGTGGACAAAATGTGGTTTACTAAGTATTTACATAGATTTTGAATGAAATTAAAATACTCATACATACGTACTCACGCCTGTAATCCCCGAAGGGATAGGCAGAGGTGTAACTAGTACACCCACATTTCGCCGAGCGTATCTCCGTCCCACGATGTGATAGGGGACGAGCCTATCGCCATATCGAGCACAAATTCCAGACTCCGGGCTGATATTGAGCATTTCGTAATAGAAAAACCCAATACCACTTTATCCGACCCGGGGATCGAACCCAAGACCTCAGCATTAGCTTCAATTGTAACGCGTACGCATTACAACTACGCCACCAAGGCAGTCTTAAAATACTCAAAATACTCATTTATGATATAGAAGGGCAAAGGAGCAAGTAGGTCACCTGATTTATGAGTTCATAGCTGGGCGGCTATAATTTGCTGCCTGAGCATGAACATCCATAATACAAAGAGAATCGTATTCGCCGTTTTTTAAATGAAGGAATGAGAGGTTATGTAGGGAAGTTACTTTTACTCCTGGAAAATTAAACTATATTCAGGTCGCTCGCCTGCCCATATACAGAAACTACACCACACAAAACTTTGAATTACAAAGTACTGCTTAACGTAGTACACGGCATTGGACTGCGCTCGTCACCCTGACACATAAGTGTCTCATAATGTCCAGTAATTTTACTGGCTTCAATGTCCTTCAAACCGACACACAACTGTGCTTATACACTGCTGCTTGGTAGACAAAACGGTGGTACCAACCCAGACGGCCTTTCGCATACAGTCCAGTGCCATGCAGTGTTTTATAATCAAAAGTTCAATGCGGTGTTGCTCCTGTTTGTATGCAGGCATGGCGCTTGCCACCAGGTGAACTACCTGCTCGTGTCGTCGTTGAAGGTAATAAAAAAGTACAATAACATCCTAACTATTATTAAAAATGCGAAAGTGAGTGTTTGTTTTCACACCTAAATCGCTGAACCAATTTTGATGAATTTGTGTACAGAGATAGATGAACCTGGAGACTGTTATAGCCCACTTTTTATTCTGGAAAGTTATTACATACGGGCGGAGCCGCGAGCTAATAGTAAAAAAAAACACATAGGTATGTGTACCCAATAACCTGGTCTATAACTCTATAATTAATGTGTTCTCTCTACACCATATTATCTATCGAGTATCTTTTGAGTTCTGGTAAAAAATTATGAATATTTAACAGATTTTTTTACCGGTCCTGGAGATGGATAGTAAAAAAAACAATTATAATATGATTATTATTACTAGTTTAAACTATATTTCATCCAGCACATCGTCCAAATCGATTTATCGAGGCAATAAGAGTGAGTAAGAGGAATAAGAAGAGATGAGAGTTTGAAGGCAACGTAAAGCAATGACTAGAATACAGAAACCCTTAAGTTAAAAAAATTAGGATCGCTGCTACGTCTGAATACTAAAGTAGCTTTGGGTCAATGCTTCAAAGTTGCAAAAGGAAAATTAATCTTTTGATAATTTTTGAGGTTAATTTTGTCTGTGGTGTTTTATCTTCTGAAATCTTCAATAGTTAGTAAAGAGAACCTAGGTAATTGATTTTTGAACAAGCTATACAAAATTATTACAACCAACCCTGGATTTCTCTGGCTTTTCGAAATTAGTGTGTAGTAGTCACTTGCTTTAACGGTGAAGGAAACATCGTTAGAAAATCTGTATACCTGAGAAGTTCTCCATAAGAATTTCAAAGGTGTGTGAACCCGCGGACTAAGGCCCCGGTGGACTAAAGCCTTGCCCCTCTCATTCCCTGTGCCCAGTAGTGGGACGTGTATAATGCTGGGCTGGTATTATATTGTAATATATCGTACTTTTTCATAAATATACGGAACTTTCAACAATATAACTAATAATATGTAATTGATTATATTATTAGGAATTTAGGTACGTTTAAAATATTCAAGCGATCTGATTGATCGGATAGTAAACATTGAAAGCATCCGCATGAGTGTCGTATAATTCTAGAGTTATCCGATTTCGGTCCAGCAATTGATCGTTCGGTTGTTTGATTTTATTTGCTTTGAAATTTTTACCATACATAAATACGCACTCACACTTGTAATTCCCGAAGGGGTAGGAAGTGGAGTAGCTAGTTCATCCAAGTTTCGCCGAGATAATTCCCGCCTCAAGATATAATATCACAAAGACGTCCTTTAGAAATTATCCCTTTTTTATTATTAATCATATTGATAATATGATTATATTTTTTATTATAATTAATAATAATAAAATTACAACACTCAGATAATATTTCTTTAATAAAATGGCGCCCTCTGCACTTCACAAATCCGTAGTACAAAATGATCACAATTTCACTCCCATGAACATGAAACAATGAATAGCAAAGAGAAATGAAAAAATTACAGGTGATAAGGAAAAAATAGAAGAATTGAGCCGGAAGTCTCTGCATGGAAGACACCGTCAAGATTTGAGTCAACCTAATGTCGACAAAGAAGCGTCGAACGCATGGCTCAGTCGTGGTCGTGGTGAGCTCTTCCCGGAGACTGAAGGCTTCATGACTGCAATACTAGATCAGATAATTAAAATCCGGAATTACAAAAAACATATAATGAAAATAGCCAATTTATCAGATTTGTGCAGAAAATGTAATAGCAATTCAGAAACGATCCAACATATTACAGGTTCCTGCAAGTTGTTAGCACAGACCGACTACAAACTCAGACATGATCAGGTCGCCAACATAATACACCAAAAGCTTGCCACAAAGTACAAATTAATAGCAATACCAAAAACACCCACTCCATATTATAAGTATACTTCAGAAACTGTCCTCGAAAATGACAACCACAAACTGTATTATGACCGAGCCATCCTAACTGACAAGACAGTGCACTACAATAGACCGGACATCACTCTAGTTGATAGAAAAAATATGACAGCCTTTATCATAGACATAGCCATACCTAACACTCACAATATACAAAACACAATAGCGGAAAAACTCACAAAGTACATAGACCTGAAAGATGAAATACCCCGCATGTGGCATATACAAAAAGTCTTCATAATACCTATAGTTTTATCTACTACTGGAATAATACCCAAACAATTGGCACAGTCCCTTACACTCTTAGATCTGCCACAACAAACTTATATACAACTACAAAAAGCAGTGGTTTTAAACACTTGCAGGATTGTTAGGAAGTTTCTGCAGATAGAGTCAATTCCCCTACCGACCTCTAACTTAGATTCTACTCTTACTGGTAGCCACTTGGCTTAAGCCCGTGGCTATTAGCATATACTAGTCTTGCGGACCGAGAAGCAAAAAGCAAATAATAATAATAATACTAGCCCTGTATTATATACGTCCCACTGCTGGGCACGGGCCTCCTCTACTGAATGAGAGGGGTTAGGCCTTAGTCCACCACGCTGGCCTAATGCGGGTTGGCAGACTTTATTATAATTATAACAACAATATTATTATGAGCAAATAATGACAACGCTGTTGCTTATAGTTAAAGTATTACGGTGTTTATCTGATATTCCGTAATATAAATTTCATTTACTCAAATAAGTTATTATCAAAAAATGTGCCCAATATAAATCGCGAAACATGTATCGCACGTTATGCTCTAGTGCGAACTGCGGACGAGACTTTACAAGCTTAGCAAAATTATTTTAGATGTTATTTACAATTAAAACTAAAACTGTATCTAAACGAAACTGCAGGTAAAATAGGTAACGACTTACCAATTTTTGCGATACTGGCAAAAAATATCCACAGACCAATCAAGAAAGGCGTTTCGACTCTATGAAATTCAACTGCCGCTATGACAAACGTCCTCTCTTTCTTCGGTTTGATGGTAGAGGGAAGATTAGTGGTCGTCTCCTGGTTTTGGCGCAGTTGCGTGCCGAGTGATGACCCGGGCAGCGGCGCGACAGGGCCCATGGGTCCAAACCCCAACCCGGGGTACGTTGAGATCCCATCGACTGTAATGGACGGACTATTTTTTGTGGTAGTCTGTAACAAAATCAACGCTAAAATAAAATATTACATAAAATATGCATTCACGCGGGCGGAGCCGCGGGCAACTGCTAGTATTACATAAAATATACGAAAACCTCATTAAACTAATAAAACGATTTTTTTTATTAAACACTAAAAGTGAACAAAAGGCGTGTACTAAAAAGATCAGTAGTAAAAAAAAACCTCTAGTTGTAACATTGTAAAGTGAATAAGTATCTATATCCTGTATACCAAAAAAGCCGCGTTGTGCACTGTTAATCGCATTGTTTTTTTAGTACCTACATGAAAATATCATAGTTGCGCTCGGATTGAACTTAGTTATCATAGAATGAAAGTATACGCCAAGATCTTTCGTATAAAATTGGTTTTATTACTGTTAGGGGATTGGAAGAGTGTTTGAGAATATATGATTCATATATGAAGCGCAACACAAATTTCGCGCTTGATCTCAACCTTTCTCAACCATAGAATGAAATAAATTACACAGCAAATAGAGACTTTCGTATGAATAGAGACTATATTTTATAAGTCTCTGGTATGACATAGGTTTCATCTCTCATACAGTCAATAGAAAAATGTGCAATGTCCTTTACTATAAGTAAATACCTTTCTTAAATCTACGGACATAGCCACAACCAAAAAAAAATTTATAAAGAAAAAGATTTGTTTTAATAAATATATTTTATTTAAAAAACGTAGCAAATGACAAAACTTTGTCCTCTCTTTATAAAACTCAAAGCCAAAAGCAAGATAAGAAGAAAAGCTCATTCAAGATGCTTGTTGATGTTGGTATGTATCCATACAATGCATTGTGTCACGCACGGCATGCCGTTTTCAGAACAACCAATCTCACGAGGAATATCTCGGTGTATTCCTTCCTTTTCAATGGACTAATAACCCTCACATAAAAAGCTTCCCTTTCTTTAGCTTTTCTTTCTTAGTAAATAATGTGACCTTTGTACGAATCCCTTACCAGTTCAGTAACAATCAATTTTAATAAACAATCTCAATCCACATCTACAGATCGATACCGAAAAGAAACCAATCAAACGGTCATTTATATAGGCGATGTATTCAAACGTTATTCTTATTGGCTTATATGTAGAAACGATACCTATGTAGACTCAGATTGAGTTTGTTTATTGAAATTTAAGTTTGAAATAGCATTCAATGCTAATAAATATATAATATTATTAATCATTTGGAGTTACAATTAAAAAAGGATTTGGTTCAAAATATTACCTACAAAGTTAAGACATAATTGAGACTTGTGCGGTAAATCAAAGTATGATAAAACCGACTTTCCGATTTTTTTGTTTCATAAACTTTCCATGGTCTTTATTATGATTGGCAAGCGAAATGTCAAGCCTGAAAACTTTTCTCGGCAATAGTCGACATCTGTAAGGTATCTATTGACCTTGGCCCGAAACGGGCTTTGTCTCGATACCGCGACCTTCGCAAGATTGAAGCAAAGAAGTAGATTAGACACTTGGGGAAATTGCCTTGGGACACGTAGGTAGGTCGACCAAAAGGACAATATTATATTCTGTGTCATTAACTAGTGAATAAGAATTAGTTTTTGTTTATTCTTCAAAATGAAAATGATACTGTCTGTATGGCTGACGACGCAGTTGTTAGTAAATAAAGATTGATATATAATTTAAAGTTTTAGTAAAGTTAAAACTACGAATAGCATTTTATTTTCTATGTTTTTCGTCAATAGTGAAGTAAGCATGACATTATAATTAAATGTTGCAACATTTAATGTAGGTACTGCATTGGTCATTCATTAAGACCAGTTGCTTATGTTTTTATAGCAGATACTCGTAAACGAGCAAATTAACATCTACAATACCTAAAGAATCATGGACGTAGTGCCGATCGTTCGACCGATCGAAAGGGTTGATTAAGGAATTGGTAAGCGAAAGGGGATTTCGGTCTCCGGATATCTCATTCACTGTACGAAACGCAACAGCAAACTGCTACTTCACGTTGGTTTTCTATGAGATAATAATGGTAGCAACCCGGTCAAGCCGGCCCCATTCATACTCCATACAATATTATCTAAGTACATTCTTTATACATCTTTGTTACAAATTACAATTACAATACTGAGTTGTAGATAATTGAGTTTCTCTTCAATATAGGATCATCAAGATAATCATGTTTTACATAAAAAAATACGTGCTTACTGATATATTTTAGAGATGAAATAAAATTCTAAACTGAGACAGTTTCTTTAAGTGACATTTCAATATTAAGTACTACTTTATCTAAATGCCCTCCAGTAAATGTACTGAAATTGAATAAAATATTTAATTGTCCAGAGTAAGTAGGTTATTCTATAAGTTACGTAATAATAAAAAAATACAAGGTGGCCCCTCGTATGCGAGAGGCCGTCTGGGTTGATACCACCGCTTTGTAAACTATTTTATGGATTGATCTTGTATGTATTGCCTGATGGTGTCTTTAGCATATTATTATCTCAAATTCTACCCTTATTTATCTCACTCACGAAAGTAATTAATATTACTTAGCCTCATCAAAAAAAATTACTTTTTCACTTTAGTCCAAATAATCGGAAGAAAGTCAAAAAGGTCCATCTAAAGAAAAAAGAATATTCGAAATCTCAGTTTAGTCTTAGACCCCCCAAATTACTTTCAAAAATATTTTATATTTATCAGCAAACAGTAAAAGTTATTCAGTTTTTAATACAATATTTTTTGTTTATTATTTATGTGATTAACTTAACAGAAAATACCAATACAAAAAGCAGCCGCCCGAACAGGGACTTGAACCCTGGACCCTTGGATTAAAAGTCCAATGCTCTACCGACTGAGCTATCCGGGCTATAGGAAGTGAAGCGAAATAAAGAATTATGCTATAACTATTGCGACATATTAAATTATCATTATTCTTTTTTTTATCCCGTATATGACTAATAATAATTATTATTGTAGAAGGTACAAATGACATTTATTCCAAGATAGAAGGGAAATGTGGGCGTACTAGTTACACCTCTGCCTACCTCTTCAGGGAGTACAGGCGTGAATGCTTATGTAAATGGGACAAGTTGTAGGTCTCTCATATGCTAAAGACCGTCTCACTCTCGCATGTTAGAGACCGTCTGAGTCGGTACCACCGCTTTGTCTATTTCTGCCGCCAAGCAGCAGTGTCAAAGCACTGGTGTGCTTCGGTTTGAAGAACTTTGAAGCCCATCTTTTTTTAAATATTATATTCAAAAAAATACAAAAACTTTGAACTACTACAGTGTCCCGCAAAACTATAATTATAAAATAGACAACGCAATAAAAGTAGTTCATAATATAAATCTTTACCTTTTTTGTTGGCAGTGTAACTTCCAACCACGTCAATATTTACGTAATTCCTCGTTATAATTGTTCCACCGCCCAAGTTTACTGTTGGCGGGAATCCTTACTTTAACTTCGTTTCTTTTATCAACTCAAACAAAGACTTCAATACAGGCTTCCTATTTAAGTACGTGAATTTCTGGAATGTGCCATTACTTTTGCACGTTTCACCCAAACAATACACCGAGCAACATATCCATTGAACAGTTTGATTTTTATGTTTTTTTATTCGTTTTAGATGACGATACAAGCAGGTCGCTCACCTGAAGGTACTCGTAAGCGTCACGCCTGCCCATAAACATAATTAACACCAACCAGAACTTCGAATTATGAAGTACTGCAAGACACTGAACTGCGCTGAGCGCATGTCATACTAAGACATAAGGTGTTAAGTCTCATAATGCCCATTAATTTCACTGGCTTCAATGGCCTTCAAACCGGAACACAACAATGTTTACACACTGCTGCTCGTCGGTAGAAATAAACAAAGCGGTGGTACCTACCCAGACGGCCTCTCGCATACGAGGGACCTATCACCTAGCAAATAATAATAATATAAGTAAGTAATTCAATTTGAGACCTATTATGGTTTTAGGAAAATCATTTATAACATAAAGTACCATCTAGAGAAAAAGTCCGCTATAAATAAATCAAACATGATTAAGGGTAGATTCAGCCCGTATATTATACCTGAATATAATAAGATTCATACGAATATCATTTTATTTTGTGAGTATAACATTTATTCATTTCGAAAACGAGGTCAATTACTATGTTTTGTAAACGGGATACTATTATGGATTTATACTCATATTATAATATGATATGAATGTAGACTATCTCTCAATAAATGATTATCTAAGTATAACATTATAGGTAGGTACTAAACATATATAATAAAAGTAAAGTATGTATAAATTATTTATATTAGGAAAAATAACGAATATATCTAAAATATTTCTCTTATTTGTTTGGTCAATTAAAAAAATAAACTCTGGAACCTTTTAGATTTAAGTGACTATGCGCAACGTAATAGGGTAGTTTCCTATATTGAATTTTATACATTATTTTATAAGCAACAGAAAATGATACGCAAAAGAAACCCTTTTATTAAAACACAATCAAAATTGGTTCAGAAATGTGCCCGCAGTTATGACTTTAAATGTTCGTATGAGGAAAAGTGAGTGCGTAGTAGGAATATCTCACTATCTCGCTTGCACGCGTGCACTATAATGAACATTTTATACAGTGACGTCAAAGGTTGCATCGTCTGTCATTTGACAATTACCCCTTCTACAGGGTTTCAATGGCTTCTATCTTATTTATTTTTGGTCCGATTTATAAAATTCTTTCTGCAATAGATTTTGAGTAACATAACTTATTGATTTAAATAATAAAAAAAATCTAGTCAACTACCCTATTGATTGATGCCTTACTTTTTTTAGGATTTAGGTAAGTACTAAAATTATGTAGTAGGTAACTTGTTGTAAGCTGGCTTTGCAACTAAATGCTGCTTTAACAGAAATATTTGAGTAAAATAAAGGTAGTCTATTATCGTGTGTATGCCTTCCTAATGGGTGTCTTGAACAAAATACACTCCTTATTGAACACAAAAGAAATTTGATAGTTGGTAACTTTCAACAAAATAGCCTAAAATCAACAACATCCGTACGAAAAATACGTATTGGTGTACACGTCTAATAAACTCATTTGCTAAGTTACGTAAAACCGTGCCCTTATGCCACGTGACTTCATACAAAACCTTTATTATGTATACTTACTTCAACAGGATTGCAACGTGCCGCTTGTAGGAGCGCGCCCACCGCCACCAACGTGACCATTCGCCTGCACGCGCGCCGGCTGAGGTTGACACCGTGCTTCAGTGACGTCATGGTTCACAGCATACGTCACCGGGACCTTACGCACATCTACCACGCACAATTTCACGAACTATTTGCAAACTATGTAGCATAGCCAATCTTAAACACAGGGCATTTATGTCTAACTATTGATTAAACTTCATATAATAATCAAAGTGGATTCGCAATGCTGATTAGGTTTTTTATTTGTGCCTACGAACTAGACAGTATAAAGACACGTGTATACTCTAGGTAGGATTCTCGTATTCGGGAGTTCACCTGGACTGTGAGTAAGTAACACCTCTTTGCCTTAACTGTCGCAAAGCAGCAATACGTAAGCATTTCTTAGTATATTTCGGTTGGAAGGTTATTGAAGCCAGTGAAATTACTAGATTTAAGGCAAGGTCGGACCTCAAGAAAAAGACTATTTTTGAACACCGTGTGGGGCGTAACGAATGAACTTTTACAGGCGCCAAAAGTACAGCTTATAAAAGAAAAATTGAACTAAATTGTGATCCGAATAGGATTTTAAAGGTAGTTTAGAATTCCGAATTCGTCGAAACTGTATTTTTAGTGATACTTAACTATATTTTTTTAAGAACTTTATTTGCGTCAAGAACTTTTCTTTGGTCATTGAATATAAGCTGTATATTTTCTGAATATTAAATAAATAAATATCCATAACTAAAATTTTAGCCGGGTAAATATTACATTTATTTTGGTTTTAATTGATCAATCTATGAAATACCTCCAAAATTCCCACCGTCAAATCCCAGATGCTAAGCAATTAGTTTATTCTATTGTATTTAAATCGTTGATTAATTTATTTCTGGATTACACTGCAACTGTTTATAGACAGGCGTGGCACTTTCTCGTCGTGGAACAAAAAAGGTGTGTTCTGAGTCGATAAAGCAGATTCACATGTTTGGATCTTAGTTGATCAACTGATTTGAATCAAAAAACGCTGTATAATATTATTGATTAATTCGATTGAAAGTCTGTTCAGACGGTTCGGATCACATGCGACATAGCAGTTTTTTTTTAAATTATAAGCATTAGATGGCGAGACGAGTAAGTCGCCAGTCACTCTTCTGATGGTAAGCGTCACGCCTGCCCATATACAGAAGCAACACCAATCGGAACTTCGAATTATGAAATGATGCACGGAACTGCGCTCATCACCCTGCAACATAAGGTAATAAGTAGTAGTGGTAGTAGTCTCATAATGCCCAGTAATTTTACTGGCTTCAATGTCCTTGAAACTGGAATACAACAGTGTTTATACACTGCTGCTTGGCGGCAGAAATAGACAAAGCGGTGAGCAACTACCCAAACGGCCTCTCCCATACAAGAGACCTGTCACCTAGTAAATCCATGATCCACCAAAATCAAACCGCGTGAATTGGTAACAGCGATTCGTATCGCATTCGTATATACGCATCGAATGGGATACTACAATGAAAATTTATTATTTAAATAGGACCACATGAAAAAGGCGACTATCCTCAATCTTCCTCGATCACCAGAAAGACGCCGTAATCGAATATGAATAATATCCCATACAAATAGAAAATTACATGTATCACTCAAGATATATTATGTCGAAAACCATGCCGATGCCAATATTGCTTGGTACGACCATTTAAAATTTCGTTCATACCCTTAATTTTAAGTAACGACGCGAAGTTCATAACATCGCTTCTTTAATTTCATGTATTTTATCGCAGTCTTTCGACTTACTCTTTCAAGCTGCAAGGTTCATTCACGTATAATAGAAAAAAGGCCGTTAAGATTAAATGTAGATAATATGTATAGCAGAGTGACATGACGTAACAAGCAATGGCCCGTGGGACGGCGACGATCCGACGCCAGGACGCCCTTGGCTCAAGGACGACAGCCTACAGGACTTAGAATGTCGTATTATTAGCTTAACACGAACATTCACTTCAATGGCATCAAATTCTTATTAGATCACTGACAAGGTCAGGAGCCTTTTAGCTAGTAGTTAGCTAGGGCGATGAAATAAAATCTTCCACCTGCCTTTAATCCACTAGCAGTGGGGTCGGCGCAACTTTACCTTATTAACACATCTTACAGAAAGATTTGGCTTGTAGTTTTTACGAGCGGCCGCCTGCCTGGCGTCAATCCCTTTGGGGAGAAAACGTCCAGATCCAAAAAAAAAATTTGTGGATCACATAAACATTATTGTCTCGGTGCGGGAATCGAACCCACGGCCTCTTGCTTCATAGCTGGCTATTCGCGTCACTGAGGTTATGTGTATGGAGTTAAATAAGAAATTAAAAATTAAACGCAGCTTAGCCTAAAATCTATGAGAACGAACAATAGACAAAAATTTACAATTCTAAACACAATTAAAAATAGTTTACTATGTACTGTTAAATGGTAGTAACGAACTAATTTGAAAAGACTTAAGTAATTTTAGATTGGCAGGACTGACACACTGTAGATTGACACAAAAAGGACACTATAAAATAAACTTTGACTAAATTAAAAATTATTTATTTTACTTTTAGTATAATCGATGACAACAGGACATTAAATCCTACCTACGAAATCTAAATCGTATCGCTTTGTTCGTTTTATAGTCGATTTTCATATAAGAAGACTTTTTAAAACCGTTTCACTATGTGTACGGGAGGGATTTAGGCCTCTGGATATTTCATACAATGTATGAAACGCAACAGCAAGCTGCTTCTTTACGTTGGGTTTTGTGTAGGATAGTGGTATTGAACCGGTCAAGCCGGCCCATGCATACTGTAGACATAATTGTCTGTAGCGTGGCTTTACCACTCTACAAGGCTCTATACTCCATTTTTGGCAGTCGTCCAATAATATAAAATATAGGTTATATTTTTACGTTAACATAAACATATCTGGGACATGTTATAAGGATCTATTATTATCCTTAATGGATTCTTGACCTTAATATCGTGTCTTACATTTGTTCGGTATGGAATAATATTCGGAATGGACGAAATTGTACGTACATATATACGCAATCACGCCTGTGATCCCCGAGGAGGTAGCATAGGTCTAACCAGTACACCCATATTTCGCTGAGCTTATCTCCGTTCCATGATGTGATAGGGGGCGAGCCTATCGCCACACCGGCCACAATTCCGGACTCCGGGCTGATACTGAGCATTTTATAATAGAAAAACGTAAATATCACTTTTACCTTATCCGGGCATCGAACCCGAGACCTCAGGTCAACCTCAGCCGTAACGCGTACGCATTACAACCGAGACAATCAAATTACGTAGTGCGAAAATTAAATAGTGTTTACATTGCGAAAAGATGGTACCAAATATTCAAAGATAACGATAATAAGGATATTAATTAGTAAACAAGATTCTCATAATTGTTTACACAGTTGACTATACATAAAACACAGATGGCAATATGTAACTTATAAGTACTAATAAGTACCTAGCAGGTTCACACGTTTCAATTTTAGTTAATCTCTTGCTAAATTGAAATCGATTTGAACCGTATGAAATGACTTTCAATCGGATTGATCAACAAAAACGAAATAGTACAGCTATTGTTGATTCAAGTGTCTTGCTAAAATTACTAATCATAGAATAAATAGTAAAGGACAACCTCCGTGGCGCAATTATCGGCGAGCAACCGGCTGTGAAGCGTCGCTGTGAAGCGAGAGGCCGCGGGTGGATTCCCCCACGGAGACAAATGTTTGTGTGGTGCACAAATATTTGTTTCGGGTCTGGGTGTTTTCTCCCCAGAGAGGATGACGACAAGTAGATGACGCCTGGTCATAAAAACTACAACTTATCTTTCTGTAACGTGTGTTAAAAGCAAAGCATGTTATGCCAACCCCGCTGCGAATGGAAAAAGGGCAGGTGGAAGAGATTTAATAGTAAAATTGAATAATAATCATATATATAAAATTCTCGTGGTACAATGTTCGTTCCCATACTCCTCGAAACGGCTGGACCGATTTGTATGAAATTTTGTGTGTATATCGGGTAGGTGTGAGAATCGGCCAACATCTATTTTTCATCCCCCTAAATATTAATGGTGGTCCACCCCAAAAAAAAATATTTATTTTTAGACTATTTTTTTGGTTTTTATTTTTTTATGATACAGCATTAAAAAATACATACAACCCTAAATTTTCACCCTTCTACCATCAACCTATTTTTTAATAGCGATATTAGTATTTTTCCCTAGGCTACTTTAATCCTGGAAATAGGCATTCACGCGGGCGGAGCCGCGGGCAACAGCTAGTTATATATAATAACCAAATTTTTCAATACACATAGTCATTAATTATAACAAGAACCCAGTCCTCTTGGTTATTTATTACTTTTATGATCATATAGTACGTAGTTTACTCCATCGTGAAGGATCAATAACGTTCCTTCAGAGACGTCTTATTTGTTTTGACCTAGAAAGTAAGGGCAATTAATAATGGCTCAGACGAAAGATGACATCGACCTAATTACAGTTGTAGATAGAAGATAGTAGCAGGGGCGAATGCGAAGACTAAAAGGAATTAGCGATACAATAATAAGGTCAGCTACTGTTGAAACGTATTCATCGCTAAAAGTAGTATCGAATGCCATTGACTACTACTAAAAGAAAAAAATAACAAACAGGAATAGTTAAATCCTTGGAATAACTGCTTATAGAAACTAATTACACGCACGAAACTTAAGCCGTTCAATTGGAGCCATATATAGCTCCAAACTACGATCACCACTAATAACTGCTCACCATATTATGTTTATGATTCTCACTTAAAAATCAATGTATTATACACAATTTGTCCATCTAAAAATGGCCAATTTTTTTGGAAAATACATTTTTAGCTGACATTTTGCGTTTGTGTGCGTGACGTTGCAAGTAAACCCATCACACTTAGCGTATTTTCAGCTTACGATTGTGAGTATGCGTTGTTTGGACATTTAACTTCTCTAAGTAGTTATTCTAAGATTAAATCCTACTTAGGATATTAAAAATCTGTATAGCCTTTTTTTTTGGTCAGAACTTTGCTCTCGTGAATATATTTTTCCGAAGTTAAAAGTAGCGTATAGCCTAATCCAGATCATTGTATGTGTATACTTGTGCGTCTACGTGTATATATAATAGATTCAGGATATACGGCAAACTTTAATTTGATCAAATATGAATGATATATTGTTGATAATGCTGTCGCGCTATAGAAAAAGGCTGTAGTTATGAGTCAAAGTATAATGTAGAGCTTACTCACTGCTATGTAGAGTTAGTTGTACTTATTCCGAATCTATAATAATACATAAGCTACTTAGATATTTATCTATAAATCAAACTTACTATTTGTCATAAGTGCTGCAAAAACTGCGTTCATTGTTTATGCTGGTGCTCGACCGCGAGCAGGGATAGGCGAGCGGAACCGAGCTCAGTAATGAGCTAAAATGACGAACGGGCTACGTATATTGATGAATAAAAGGTTTCATACTTAGAAGAGAGCAAACGAAGTCCGTTCACGCCTAGTTTACAATGGCACTACAAACGAGTCCGTAAAGGATTCCGTTGCGCTCGCCTCTTTTTCAGTCGAGACGCGTCTATGGAATTTATTGCTGCGAGTTAAGCGGACAAATGTCTCCGCTCTGGTACCGAGCATCAGCATTAGCATTCCGAATTTAGATACGTCGTAAATTAAAGAAAATCGGTAATATAATTATTGTAGGTTTGTTCTATACAATCCGATATAATCCGACATTATAGGTAGATACTACCTTACCTATGTATTCATTATCCATTGAACAAACTCGCCGATCGTGTCAACCTATGGTAAATATGACATTCTATGATATTTTAAAACTGTAGCAATGTATTATTTGTTATCCTTGACCAAGTTACCGCACCCTTCACAAACAGACAAGTTACATGATTTTATATCCCCAGGCGTAAGCGACTTCAGGATATTTTTTCATGCCGACACGACGCGACGTGCCCTAGATGCTTTAATGTTTCTCGACACAAAGTATATAAGTATACAAAGTAAATAAACTTTCATAGCTCGGATGCTTCTGACAGCTTGTTAAGTGGGGTAAAGAAAAATAAGAAAATTGATAGATTTATGATGTGGAAAATTGCTTTATCAAATTCGATGTAAAATTAAAAATGTCTGCCAAATTGGTCTGAATCAAACTGTCTGAATTGAAAGAATGAGAATAGCTAAAAGAACTTAGATTTTTCAAAATTAGTACACAATACTTTAACCATATTCGTTCTATTTCAATCGTATTATCTATCGTAAAGTAGAGCGACATAATTATTTATAGACTTTTCGTCACATTAAATCCATTTTTATCTATTTTAGCCACTATATTTCCAAGAGAATTGACATATATAATCGACTTCAAAAAAAAGGAGGAGGTTCTGAATGCGGCGCGTATAATTTTTGTTTTTTTTATGTACGAGTATGTACATCAATTTCTCCGCCATTGTGGACCAATTTTAAAGAAAAATGTTTCATTCGATAGAGCTTAGCTGCGATATTCTTATAAAAAATTGGTAAGAATTGGTTGAAATTGGTTTTTTATTCCATAACGGAGTACGGAATAAAAAAATGAAACTCCTCAACGGACAACAGTACAACTGTCACGATTGTTTTATTTTAGTGGAATTTTGCTTTAGCTACCACTGAAAAGTGAAAAAGAAGTTGTAACAAAACTTAAATACTGACTTTAAAAGACACCTATAGAAATTGATATGTTTGACTTATCAGTGTTATTTTATTGAAGTCGACTTTTAAGAATTGTTAAAATTTATTATTCAGTGCATTTTCTTAACAGACGCTACGCTACTGCTCGTTTGCCCCTTCTTCCATAGAAAAAAAATAAAATAAAGTCGTATTGATCCTTCATCTAAAGCCCGAAACGCTGTCGTATATTTCACACACGTACTCGCGACAAGGCGAGAGTTCAAGGACACTGCAGTAGACATGCGACATTGGACTCGAAAGCTTATTCATTAAAATTTTACTTGAACAACCACAGAATACCTAATAGTACTGACGTCTGAACAGTCATTTAGAAACAATCCAAATCGCTGACAATGTTTTATTTGTTTCGGCGATCCAAGACATTTTTAAAAATGTATTCTTACAGTACCTGTTGAAGCTAGGTTAAACTGGACAATACTTTGAATTGTATTTGTTATTCTATAGCATAGGCATACGAGCAAGTGGGTCACCTGATGGTAAGTGATCTCCACCGCCCAAGTACGCCGACGATACCAGAAGAATCATGAGCGCGTTGCTGACCTTAAAGTAAAGGGATAATTAAGGGACTGAGAAAGGGAGGGGATTTGCGCCTCCGGATATCTCACTCATCGTATGAAGCACAGCAGCAAGCCGCTACTTTACGTCGGTTTTCTGTGAGACAGCGGTACCGACCCGGTCGAGCCGGCCCATTCGTGGTATTGTGGCTATATTCTAAGGTACTTAGAATATAACACTGTTAATCATATCACTTTTGAGAGACGATGGCGAAACTTCATACAATTTATAACAGACGAATCTACTTGATGAGGTATTGTTCGTATTTTGTTAAAAATGTTTGCAGTTTTGAGAAAAATGCATTTACATCATGGTTAGTATAAATGTAATTATAGAGTAGCAAGCTCTCGGTATCTCTAGGGCGAGCTATATGATAATTTCTTAAAAACTTTGCATAGAAATGCAAATACATTTTAGGGATTGATGTGAGTTATGTTTAGAGCAAAATGTTTAAAATCTTCTTTTTAAATCGTTAAAATATAGTAACATTATATATTAAAAAAAAACTTCGTTCTTACTCGCACGTCACAGGAATGAAATCAAGTTATAAAAAAAATACGCATTAAACGTATATAATCCCCGAAGGGATAGGCAGAGGTGTAACCAGTACACCCACATTTTGCCAAGCGTATCTCCGTACCATGATGTGATAGGGGGCGAGCCTATTGCCATACCGGGCACAATTCCAGACTCCGGGCTGATACTGAGCAATTCGTAATTGAAAAAAAAAAACAATATTACTTTTACCCGACCCTGGGATCGAACCCGAGTCCTCAGCGTCAGCCTCAATCGTAACGCGTACGCATTACAACTGCGCCACCGAGGCAGTCAACTTATATTAAATCAAATTATACTTTATGAAAAATCTGTTAATTAACGAGTTAGTGAATTGGTTACACATATTTTCAATTGATATATACACAACCCTAATATCATGGCCGTAACCAATTAAAAATATATTTAGCAAAACCGTGAAATCTTGAAACTTAATGAGTTTTAACGTAAAGAGCTTAAATACGGTTGGCGCTTGCAGTGCAAAATTCACTGAATGAACACTGCGTCAAGCTGTTCGAAATGAGCAATGTATAAGTAATATGTATACTAATGCTAACTACTGACGAATTATACACAAACAAAATTCGCAAAATATATGATAATTTGAAAAAAATACAAAATCTTGAAAGGTGTCTGGAGCGAATAGGATGCGATAAGCACAGGATCGGTATGCGTAGCGGCAGTTGAAGGAGGCCTACACCAGAATGGTTGAGAATAACTAAAAAGAAGAAGAACAAATTCTTACCAATTTTTTCAAATGATATATAAAGAGTAGGTATTGTAAGATTAGTTTAGTAGAAGCTAATCGTAATAATTTGTTTGGTGAAATTATTATTTTCTTTTAAAAACAGACAGCTTTTTTTAACCTGACACAGCAAAGTGGGCACACTGGGCCTGATGGTCGATCGTCAAGAGACATTGCGCCTCTCGACAGTCAGCAAAATTACATCGCCCTAAAATTATGGTCTATACACTGGCTGACCCTGGGACTCGACTCGCCTGAATGAGCCACAATGGAGGGTTTTTCACCATGTGTACGGTGTTCGCTATTCTGTCCGGTACAAAAAATGTACTAGGTACTCTCCCACCAGCAAACTTTCTCGTTCTGAATATTATGCACAAAGTTTATCAAGGAAAATACCGGTAGCCACAGAATGTCAAAAGTGAACCGGGCAAATGAGAATTCCTCAAAGTAATTTAGTTCCAACTTCAACGATGTTGTTAGTATATTGCGACAAAATTGGCAGTATGCAAACTTAGTGGTTTGCCGACGTTACTAAGTATTGGCTTCGTGAAGGGCAATATATTCTAGGTACACGTACGCGTATATCCAAGCTCCTAATGAAGTTTCTAAAAATAAATAAATAAATAAATAATAAATTTTATTTCCATACCATATTTCTCTTAGGAGTAGACTTAAAGTATTACATAACAAAATACTGTTGAGACTTAATCAATAGGACGGTGGCCCTTGCACTAAGCGTAGCTTGTATCGCAAGGACCTGAGATCAATTATTACCAGGATGTCTTTATACAACATTTAGGGGCACACGGTTTTACTACTGTTATACAAAATTAAATATATATAAATATAAGATGACAAAAAATATACTTTTTTAATAAAGTAGGAATGATACAAAATCAAATAAAGAATCTTAAACATAACAAAATAAAACAACTTTCTGTTCTATGTAAAAATAAAAAAATAAAAAAAAATATATATAAAAATAACACAAGTATGACTTGTGTGTGTATGTGTGTGTGCGTGTCTATGTGTGTGTGTGTGTGTGTGCGTGTGTATGTGTGTGTGTGTGTGTGTGTGCGTGTGTGTATGTGTGTGAAGGTGAAATTACTAAGTTATCGTCTCAATTATGTGTTCGGTTTGCTGATAATCAAGGTTGAGTAACCATGATTCCAATATCGATTTCACTTCACGGGAAGATTTTTGTGATATTTGCGGTAACCTATGACATATATTGTTATAAACAAAAGAATGGAGAAAAAAGGGAAGGCGTTTTGCAAATGTTGTACGTACAAGTGGAACAGGAACTCTGAATATACGGCGCTCAAGTAGCTGGTCATATTCGGGTGATCTTAACGTTGCACTGTGCGTTGCGATGGTAGCTCTGAGTATGTATAATTGGCGGACTCGCAGGACTTTGCATTCCTGGTATAAATCATTTGTGGCGTAACGTCGAGGTTTACCAAGTAATACTTTTAATACCGCACGCTGCGCTCTCTCCAGTTCTAGCATACAAGACTTCGCCGCTCCACCCCACACTTTGATGCAATAAATAAGAAGACACTGAGTCAATGCCTTATAAACTAATAGGAGTATGTCCTTTGTTGCTGAGTTTCGCAAACTTTTAAATACAAAAATAGTTTTCCGGACCTTGTTTGACAGGGTAGCAACATGATTTTTATATGATAGATTCTGGTCTATTAATACACCAAGGTATTTAATGTCGACAACACGATTTATTGTTTGACAGTTACAGTTTTGTGGGGAAGGTGACGAAGAAGACGTAGATAAAACACAGGCATGAATTTTTAAAGATTTTAAGAAGAGGGGTGGCTGGGATGCGTTGGTTTTATGGAAAGCTATGTATTGAGTTTTGGATGTGTTCAGAGTGAGTAAATTATTTTTAAGCCATTGTGTAACGATTGCCATGCCTTTTTCGGCTATCCTTTGTACACTTTCCCAAGAAGAGTCTTGGAATAATATAACAGTATCATCCGCATAACATATAATATCTGTTCCATTTAGAGGTAATTCTAGTAAATCACTAGTGTATAAGGTGAAGAGCGTTGGGCCTAGAATGCTACCTTGTGGCACACCAAATGTCAGTGGTAACTCGTTACTTTGGTGCTGACTAACTTTAACGCATTGGCGTCGTTTCGTGAGATAACTGTCAAACCAGTCATAGGCTGAACCTCTGATACCCGCGCAGGACAATTTTTTTAAGAGGATTTCTATGGAAACCGTGTCAAAAGCCTTTGCGAGATCTAGGAACACACCTATGCAACGTTTACCTTTGTCTATTGCTTTGGATACGATATTAGTGAGTAATAAAACTGCGTCTTCAGTGGACCTGCCACGCCTGAAACCAAATTGTCTATCGGGAATAATTTGATTCTTTTCTAGGTAAATAATTAGCCTCTTGTTCATCAGTTTCTCGAGCAATTTAGAGAAGATCGATAAAAGAGAGATTGGGCGATAGTTGCAGGGATCGTTTTTGGGACCATTATTTTTATATATCGGCGTAACACAAGCTACTTTCCATCTGTCAGGGAAAATACCCGAGGATAAACTTAAATTATAAATATGCACAAGCGGTTCGAGTATAATATACCTGATGCGCGTAATGATTGTGGGGGTAATTCTGTCTAAACCAGGGGCACTTTGTAGTTTAAGGTCACTAATTAGATTGATTACTTCTTCAACATCGGTAGGTTGCATAAAGAAGGAATGCGATGGTTGCTTATGCAATTTAGCTGCGGTCGCTAGTGTATGTTGCGTGAAAAATAAAGTGATTTTACTTCATTTACAACATAGAGGAGTTAAAATTATACTGTTGGACATTTATTTACTTGAATTTATCGTCTAACTTTGCATTCATAGATACTAATTACAATTATTTTTAAATGATGAAAAACCGAAGTGGTTCTCAATTCAAGGCATATATTTGTTGTTTTGTATCTATAACCAAGCATATCTTTTTACATAGTGCACCGATTTTAAAATTATTTTTTCATTCGAG
The DNA here is from genome assembly GCA_905332985.1 of Mimas tiliae. Taxonomy (NCBI): domain Eukaryota; kingdom Metazoa; phylum Arthropoda; class Insecta; order Lepidoptera; family Sphingidae; genus Mimas; species Mimas tiliae. The sequence continues at coordinate 6,169,208 of HG995249.1, forward strand.
AGGTTATTATGGATATAAAAAGGTATTAACAAAAAATAAAACCGACTCAACAAAGCTAAAAAAACACTAAACAATTTTCAATCGGTCACTTAATAGTCAGTGACTGATACCACTAACTCAACATTGTTTAGTTTTATTTTTAGCTTATTAATTTTACATACACAAACAGAAGAATTAAAAACTTTTCTTGAGGCGGTTAAAAAGACTACTAGATGACTATGATCAACTCATAGTACCTAATAAAATAAACGTAATAATACGATTTACTAGCCGAACTTTTACGGTCAAATATTAATTTACGGACACAGTGCCTGATGCCTACTTGACAATCCGTCATGGAAATTTTATAAAATAAGTAATCGTCAAGCGCGAACTAAATCAGACAAGTACTGTCATGAAAGAGATCTATTAAAATCAACGAAGTAGAAAACAATTCCAATAAAACTGTAAGTGTCCAGTATTAATAGCTGACGCGTAATCCCGTCGTAAATATGATCAGTCATAAAACTGGAAATAGATTCACATTATACTACAATAATGGTGTGAAAGGCAACATGCCGTGCGGGTATTGCCCTGAATGTGCATTATTTCTTGCAAGTGCTTGTTTTAATTTCATTTTGCATTAATTCAAAGTATATAGAGACTTACTACTACTTAGTTATATAATATCTATATTAGTTTTATAAACATTATTGCAAAACCAGCAGTGGTTTATACTGCAATTCTGAATGAAAAGTGAATGAGTACTAAAACTTTTATAGCAAGCATGAAACTGCAAATATACTCGCAATTTGGGAGAAAATAGAGGCTTATAAGTAATTTGTTATTTATTTTATTTTATTAGGAAAACTTACAACTAACATGTTGAGTAATAAATAGTTTAAACAAAGAAAGATCAATTACAAGTTTCCACAAATATACGTACTCTAGCCTGTTATCCCCGAAGGGGTAGGTAGAGGTGTATCCAGTACACCCACATCGCCGAACGTATCTCCGTCCCATGATGTAATAGGGGGCGAGCCTATCGCCATACCGGGCACAAATTCTAGACTCCGGGCTGATACTGAGCAATTCCTAATAGAAAAACCTAATATTACTTTTACCCGACCCGGGGATCGAACCTGAGTCCTCAGCGTCAGCTTTAGTCGTAAGGCGTGCGCATTACAACTGCGCCACCAAGGCAGACAGATTGACAATATGTTTCATATGTGGGCGGGATAGTCTCAATATGTTTCATAAATGTTTTCTTTACTAAGGATTTGATATATTGTTGTGACTATCATCAATCTTCCGCAAGCCATTTATATGCCGCACGGTACTGAAACAACAAGCAAAATCGACCTTCAAATATATTTACCTTATTATTACTAATGGGTTAGTATTTAAACTAGGTTAGCATACCGATATGTAATAAGTCAGTAGGTGATTATATTTATTACGTAATTCAACTTCTATGCAATTTTTGGCACAATAGTAAATGATCTGTAATCACTTAATTTTAGACAAAGATAATATACGAGGATCTTCAACACCTAGAACATATCTATAATCTAATAAATACCTAAAAATCATGCCAATAAGCAAAGCGTGATGTTTCTGCGTTAAAAAATGTTGCTCTACAATATTTCCCTATACTATTTTGTTCTACATACATCCTAACGAATATTATAAATGCGAAAGTGAGTTTGTTTGTTACGCTTACACGCCTAAATAGCTGAACTGATTTTGATTAATTTTGGTACGGAGATTGATGGATACCTAGAGACGGTTATAGGCTACTTTTTATCCCGGAAAAGGCTGTTCACGCGGGCGGATCCGCTAACAAAAGCTAGTGGGTAGATAAAATAAACAACGCGTAAAAAATAATTTAAAATATCTGCAACGTATTGTTTACTCGTGATTAATTAAAAATACCTAGGGCATATGCAACGAAATAGTAAAGTGCCTTTGTACTTACGAATGTCGTTTTATTTTAATAAAAGAAGGGAGCGCTCGTCGTAATGAAGATTCGCTCATTTGTTCCACAGAAATTAACTTGTACCTAAATAGCGTAGAAACGAGACAAATTATATATAAAAGTTTGCATTATTTATGAAACTTTAATTTAACGAGACCCAACGTAAAATAGAAACAGTTAAATATTAATTCCATTTGAATGTCTATTGGTTAAAATCATAATTATAAAATAACAGGTATAAAAATAATTAATACTTTTCTTTTAAATAATATGACTGCCTCGGTGGCGCAGTTTTAATGCGTACGCGTTACAACTGAGGCTGACGCTGAGGTCTCGGGTTCGATCCCCGGGTTGGGTAAAAGTGATATTACGAAATGCTCAGTATCAGCCCGGAGTCTGGAATAGTGCCCGGTATGGCGATAGGCTTGCCCCCTATCACATAATCGGACGAAGATACGCTATGCGAAATTTGAGTGTACTGGTTACACCTTTGCCTACCCCTTCGGGGATTACAGGCGTGAGTGCGTCTGTAAATAATATGATTGACCGCTGCACAATCGCTGATCGAAGGTTACCTAATATACATTTGTGTTTTAGACTAGACTGTACACTTGGTAAAAACTAGCCAAAGTAGATCGTTCCAACGAGTCGCGTTCCTAGATCAGAAAAAAAAAAAAAAAAAAAAATATTATTAATAAATTATTTTAAATTTATCTTTTAAAAAATTTAATATTTTAGTACGAAAGGATCAAATATTATAATTAGATTACAGATCTGCAGGCTAACCATGAGTTTGTCTCGGTAAAATCGATAGCGACGACGTAAGATATTTATATGAAAAATTCAGTGGCGCCTCTAGCGGATACGCGAGAAACTAAATTTTGTCATACAATTATCTTACGTCGTCGCTAGCGATTTTACCGAGACAAACTCATGGTTGAGGCACAGATCGCTGGGTATATATCGATCTGTATAATTTAGTGGCAAAGTAGTAATAGATCACTGGGTATAATTCTGACAAAAGTTGAAAGACGCAACCTCTGCCAACCATCGATATTATGCGTAGAGGGAGTATAACCAGTCAACGATATTATGTTTGAATTCGTTTGGATTGCACTCTACCTGTCATCAGGTGTAATGACAGAACAAACACTACATTCGTGGACCCTATTATTAGGTACTTCCATTTCGAATTAGATTAAAAACAACTTTATATCACCGTCCGTATACTACAAAAGAAATAGATGTGGCTTTCATAAATATTTAGAAATAATAATTAACATTGTAAGTCTGCAAAGAGCTTACTGTCGGGGTTAGTTGTAAAATACTTTGAAGCAAAATCTATGGTGGCGTCGCGGTACAGCGCGGCGGATTTAAACTTTAAACTCTTGTAGGTATATGAATTAAAATTGACCTTTTGACTATCAAGCTGCATTAACGAAGTTCTTTACCGTGACTTAAAATGCGTTTTTTGCAGGCGATAACAACTTACTTATATTGCCAAATAGATCGTTTCAATTTACATAACATAGGCAACTAAAATTATGTTATTCTCCAAAATCATATTTAGGATCATATTTGTTTTCACCCCAAAAGACCAAACAATATAAGATCTATCTTCTTCCACCTGCCCGTATCCCACTTGCAGTGGTATCAGCGCAATATACTTTTTAAAACATGTTGCAGAAAGATTTGACTTACGTAGTTTTTACGACCGGCCGCCTGCCTGACGTCAACTCTTCTGGGGAGGAAACCATTTGTTCTATAACGACATTTATTCAGTTATAACTAACATCAACCTCCTTGGGTCAATAAAGATAAAATAAAAACAATTATAAAGACACGGGTTAGGTTATCAATTATATCACACAGTATCGTGTATCACTAGTACGTAGTTTTACCAGCTAGCTATGTGACCTACATATTTAACTGTCGGGCTCCATAAAGGACTTAATGTTAGACATTAGGAACATTCAGTACTTCAAGTAATATATGTAGGTATTAAGCCTAATAATGTCTATCTCCCGGCACTCTAGCAAGACAATACACATGTTTCTACTATTATGCAGAATTAAGACTGTCATTACTTTCTTAATAAATGAGAAATGATGAGATTGATACACACAGATGGTTCATGTCTGGTTCCGAATAATGTTTAATTTGTTAGAGTAATCTAGAATGTAGTCGGCATAAAACAAACATGTTTTACTATTCCAATATAGCTCATATCTCTTTCTACTTGTTATTAATAATTCCGCTGACGTCTAGCAATCTTCGGTAGATTGCATTAATATTATGCTGTGACGTCAGGCGTGTACGAGATATAAGCTTAAATCCGTCGATATTCAATTTGCTTGTCACATTCGAATATAGCTGACTAATGACTGAAGCCTTCATCATCATTTAATTTTGTGTTTGATGTCACGACGACGGAGGCTGCTTCTGTATATCCGTACATGAGCAGCCACGGTGACTGCATGGCTGCTCATGTATGACAATGACATAGCACTGGTTTATCAGAATAAACAGCGCCTACAGCATAGGCGCTGAACCTGAATGGAAAGGGACGTTTAAAATTGGCGCGACGCGAGGGTCTGAAACTAAATGTGGCGAACTTTTAATACATAGTAGCCTGCGGGAGTACTGACTTAGATAGTATTCGGATAAGGAACGAACTTGCCGTGAAGAACAAGTTTCCTTGGGTCTGTAGAGCAATGGTCTCACTACGAAAACGATGCTCAAAATCAGGCTAAATGGAATCGTTTGATTCGGAAGGCGGACCCTGGTACTAAGCCGAGATAACGCCAGACAGAAATAAATATTAAATGACTTTTTAACTCAATTTCTCAACTGCAGCTAATATATTAGGTCTGCGGTGCAGTGTCTGAGCTCTTAATGGTATGGTGGTTTGAAAGGCTCCCAAGTGTTCTATTTTTTTAACATAGACCGACAAACAAGGAGGTGGGTCACCTGATGGTGAACTCCATCGCTCATGAACGCCCACAATACCAAAAGATTCATGGACGCGTTGACGACCTTAAAGGAAAGGGTTTATAAGAAGAAAAAAAAAACACAAACATAGACCCAATACTTTAGCTGCAGTTGCGACAATCAATCGGAAAGCAGAATTTCAATACATACATACGCACTCACGCCTGTAATCCCCGAAGGGGTAGGCAGAGGTGTAACCAGTACACCCACATTTCGCCGAGCGTATCTCCGTCCCACGATGTGATAGGGGGCGAGCCTATCGCCATACCGGGCACAAATTCCAGACTCCGGGCTTTTACTGAGCATTTCCTAATAGAAAAACCCAATACCACTTTACCCGACCCGGGGATCGAACCCGAGGCCTCAGCGTTAGCCTCAATCGTAACGCGTACGCATTACAACTGCGCCACCGAGGCAGTCTTTCAGAATTTCAACGTTTCATAAAAATCCGAATAAATTTTGAACCACGCATTTTCGAGCAACTTACATGGAGCCGGGGGTAGGTTACAATCGATAGGTATTGAGGTCTCCTATCGCCCTACTTTCTTTGGTCCCCGTCAATGGAACATCGTGTATAATACGATCCGGGGCGCTATACGGATCTGCATACATATTTCCTTTATTACGGATTATGTGACAACTATTGAAAAACTTGCAAAAACTTTAAGGGCTCCGATGTAAACAAACGAAGCTGTCGATTTCGGATCTTGTGCTTTAACTTGTGTTGATCATCAACATCTTAGGTCCAAAGACAACCTCACCTGCACATTAACTCTGCTGATTAACGGACAAAACAATAGCGAAAATTGGTTCCCGTTGCGGGTTGTGGAGGTCAGACGTCTGGTCGCCCCACATAGGTAATACCAATTCCACCGTCCAACTATGATAAGAAGGCGACCCAAACATTAAGCCGGGAGAACGCCAGGCAGAAAAAAAATTAACCTGTGTTGCGGCGGTGTACTTAAAGCAGTTTTTTTTTAAATAATCAAGAATATGTAAAAAGAATACACAATAAATAAACACTAAGCTACTCGTTAGATAACTACAGTAAACAAGCTAGTTAAATTTATTGTTTCTCTAAGTCATAAAATGTAGAGGTCGATAACATTATTACTGAAAACAAAACGGCTTTATGTGCCTATAACCTACCACACATCTTATGTGCAGCCATAAACAAATACTATGGCTTTCTGTACACCACGATTTCAATTATTTATGTATTCCCTTTGCACAAGTTGGTTGGTATCTCTTTACTACGGACTGTCGAGACTCGAGACGAAAGTTACAGGTCCGAAACCAGTCCTAAAAGAATCCACCTCTAGCTTTTCTAAGTTACGTATATGTTAGTGAGGAGACCTGGATACTTGAGAAGATCTTCCATAACAATTTTGAAGGTATGTGAAGTTTGCCAATCCGCATTAGGGCAGCATGGTGGACTAAAGCCTGTGCCCTCTCATTTAGTAGAGGAGGTTCGTGTATAATACAGGGCTAATATTAGTGGTAATTCTATCCCCGGCAATGTCAGTTTTTAAATAACAAGAAAGAGCTTAAAGAAGACACCTCAAAAACAGAAACAACTCAAATAACCTTGCGGTTAAATGCATATAGTAAAACAGAAGTTACTGTTGATTGTTCTTTGTTTATCTTTTTAAATTGCTTGTGCATTACGTAAAAACTGCTGAACGATGCAGGTTTTTACTGTTAAGGTTTTTACCCACGCCAATGACGAAGTGCTTTGTTGTTAAGGTATCGCGCGGCCGAGATGCAGCATAGTGGTAGAGTTTTTAATGATTTTTACTTTTCTAATTTAACTTTCCATCTAGAATTTTGAAACATTACTTAAGACAAAAAGTTTTTTAACGATTGTTTTTCAGTTTAGGAATCATGTGAATCGATAAGTCTATTCACTGCAAAAGTGCTAAAAGTCAAAATTAAATTGTTTAAATTGCTATGTTTCAGATAAAAACTTAACATAATACAAAAACCACGATTCCACCGCAGTCACATCAAATAATAATAAAATTATATTCACTTACGTATATATATTAAGTAATAAATGCAATAAAGCTCTCTCCGAAATTGCTGTTACTGTAATATTATTAATTTATAAAAAAACATAGAGGTAAAATTAAAGAAAATATATTTTTAATAACATTACTACTCGTGCAATGCCAGTTCAATACAAACTTAGTATTTTCAAAACTACAAGGTTTCTAACTTCACGTAAGTTCTTGGCTACAAAATTCGAATATTAGTACTAGATACCCTACTAATACATACAGGGGTGAACGGCAATCCTATGTTTTTATTATAAACTTGGCTGAGCCCAAAATCCGGTAAGAATTGATAAATGTATGTAAAGTCGTAAGCAATAAATCAATATTTATAAAAACTTATTTTATCCAGGGTTTATTTTTTAAATGCGACTACCTCTAAGGCATTCTGTAACTGATAAGCTACGTAAAACAATATTGATATTGTGAACATTTTATAACTAACAATACGGTCTAGACTCTAGAGGTACCATATTCATGAAAGTTATTTTGTTTTTATTAGCTTTAATGACGAGACGAGCAGGTCGCTCGCCTGATGGTAAGCGCCACGCCTGCTCATAAACAGAAGCAATGCCACACAGAACTTTGAATAACAAAGCACTGCATGACACTGGACTGCGCTCGTCACCCCGAGACATAAGGTGTTAAGTCTCATAATGCCCAGTAATTACACTGGCTTCAATGTCCTTCAAACCGAAACACAATAGCGCTTACACACTGTTGCTTGGCCGCAGAAATAGAAAAAGCGGTGGTACCAACCCAGCCGGCCTCTCGCAAACGAGGGACCTACCACCTTGTAAGTTATAAATTCTGTACCGTGTTAAAAAGTATTCTTTAGATTATTATTTAGTTCTCGCAACATAATTATACCAAATGAAAACTAATACTCGTACATAAATTGTCTCAAATATAATCTTTGCTAACAAATAAAAATATACTTACTATATATTAATTTATGATTTACTTTTTGCAAAAGTAGATACCTATATCAATTGACAGGTTATACAATAGCTTATATATATACGCTAAATATTTATTTAGCTTAATCTTTATGAATATATGAAACTAAGATACACCACGTTAAGATAGCTCATACTACATACAAAATCTAAATATAGAGCAAATATTATGATATAATAGCTACTACATATTACTAAAGGTATGTCTCAGTATCCAGAGAGAGTATCCAGTGTATCTTAATACAGAGACGTATCCTCACTATCTTATTATGGTGCAGATACACTTACGTCACAAGGATAACGTTATATAACGCGAACACTTTATTCTTGTAAGTGTTGTGTGTTTTCGGCAATAGATAGAGATTAGAACGTCGCTTAAAGTACGTTACCGGCGATAAGTGTCTTAATTAAAACAGTTTATTGTTACAGATGTGCATGTGTTTTTCATTCTATTATACCTTTACTAAAATAATCAATCAATATAACTTGTAAATCATGGGATCAAAATATGAAACAATAGTATTATAAGCACAGCGAGACGCGACAATCAAATCGCTTCGTACAACATTTATTATCGTATCGATTTTGAAACGCTACACCGCGTAGCATTTTACGTAACGTCCCGATAAAACACATCTTCTACCTACCAATATACCATTGGTAACCACGTAAATTATTTATGTCCGAGAATAACTCCGACAACGCTATACGCGATCATGTGTTTTCGAGGGTGGCCATGTTTTATGGTGTTGACAAAAACGTTCAGCATTGCGAACTAAATTTATTGCATTATACCCACTTTGATACTATACTGTCTTTATATGGAGGAGCACTTTATTTGGGCGAGAGAAGGATATTTGATGGATTTGTTGTGTAGTTTAATATTATTGATCGCGTGGCGCGGAGAGGGCGCGTGGTTCGCGCGAGCGGCAGGTTTCGCCGCGACTGTGGGACGACGGGCCCAGCCGAACCAGCCGCGCCAGCCGCCGGCCGCCCGCCCTCGCGTCCTCTACGACTGCGCGACTTATATTTTGACCCGCAACCGTTGCCGAGGGTACAAGATGAAACCATCCATGTGAACGCTGACGATAAACTTATTGCACGTTGTTATTGACATGAATTAGGTACTATGCATTTTTCGAGACGACCAAAAGCTTCTAAGAGGTAAATAAAATCATGGTTGCAAGTTACTAATTTAAAAATATATTACCTAAACTTGATTAGTTGTACGCAAAAATATAATTGCATTTGATTTTCTTTGGTAGGTACAGTATTATTGTATGTAGGTATGCAAATGATTGTAAGTGCAGATAAAATCGCAGTTACGCCTTAATGATGCATTTAAAATTGACACTAAACATAGAATAAATGTTGCTGTTTGTATTATTTTGAAACAAAAACAATAGTAGCGACTAATTTGCAACGTGATTGCCTTATTTTAACAGAGGAAGTCCGAAGTAAGTACTTAGATTGTTTTGTTATTTTCCATAGCGCAACATCATACGCATTTCATCAGTTCGAACACAATGAAGCACATGTTCATTTACTTTAGTCTTAGTTATGTTAAACAGTGCGCGTACATTAACTTACTTTTGCTAAAACGATTTAAGTACATTACCTTTGTACAAAAAAATACATTTATTTTAACAATGCCAGGAGTGTTGTTTATTGTAAACGTACTGCGAAAGGAATACGAAGAAATAATAAAGAAAAAATCAAAAACAGTACAAACTATTTTCGAAAATGAAAAATACAAGAAAGCTAAGAAAAATAATATTCCAATATCTAAGTGTATATCTACACAATGCTTAAGCATAGACAAAATTACTCCTTTAAATAAAACTCGGAGTGAAGATGTTATAAATGTAAGTGACATACACGCAGAAAAAATAACGAAAACTTATCTGAAAGCCTCTTGGGAAGAAATGAAGCAAATTACAACGTTGAAGAAAAATAAATTGAAAATTTCACGTTCAGTGCGTGGTGTTGATATTCTCGGAGCTTTTCATTGGGATACGCCGCTGGAAATAGTGAGTACAAATATACTTATTTACTTGATATTCCCCAGAGGGGTTGATTCCCCAGAACGGTTGAAGTCAGGCAGGCGGCCCGTCGTAAAAACTACAAGCCAAATCTTTCTGTAACATGAGTTAAAAAGCATGTTGCGCCGACACCACTGCGAGTGGGATAAGTGCAGTTGGAAGAAGACTTGATATAATACGAGCTATGAATAGAATACATCGAATACGCTCGAACGGGTCATTGCCACTGTTTAACAGAAAACCGACGTAAAGTATCGGCTTGCTGCTGCGATTTGACGGTGAGTGAGATATCCGGAGGCCTAAATCCCCTTCCCTTTTCCAATCCCTTAATTATCCCTGGTTGATTTTATTGATATATATCCCTGATTGGTTATGATTCTTCTGGTATAGTGGGCGTTTATGAGCGGTGGAGATCACTTACCATCAGGTGCCCTATTTGGTCGTTTGCCGGCCTATGCTACAAAAAACATGATGGTAGGTGCCTCGTATGTGAGAGGCCGCCTGGGTTGGTACCATCGCTTTGTATATTTCCGCGGCCAAGCAGAATGTGTATGCACTGTTGTGTTCCAGTTTGAAGAACATGTAAATCAGTGAAATTACTGGGCATTATGAGACTTAACAACTTATGTCTCGGGGTGACGAGCGCAGTCCAAAGCCATGCAGTGATTTGTAGTTTCAAATTCTGTGTGATGTTGCTTCTTTTTATGGGCAGGCGTAGCGTTTACCATCAGGCGAGCGAGCCGCTCGTTTCGTTACTCAAGCTAATATAATTTAAAAAAACATATTTTATGCCCACGGCTTTATCCACGAAGTGGTAGGCAGAGATACAACTAGTGCTGCATCCAGGACTGTTCGTCAAGCTTATTTCTGTCCGATGGTGTTATTGAGGACGAGCCTAACGACATACTAGGCACAAATGCCAATCCAATGTGTGATTTTTCGAATCGAAAACTCAACCGCAAGTTCATTGGCTTAAGTTTTTATTGATTCATAAATGAATTGTTTATTTTGTTCTTGCAATGTTCCTACAACAGCTGTTAGGGAATTCCGTCTTCATTCAGCAATTAAATAATTCTAGCACAACTTTTAACCTAGTTATAGATGATCGATGTCAGTTGCTTGTCTCTTATAGCATTGGTATTATTATGTTTAAGAGTCAGCCAGTTTCACTATCATAGCGGGATCCCACGGTTCAATTTTAGTTGTTCAAGTGCTAAGTCGCATGCCATTTGAATCTCCAGAACAATTTTTACTGATCATCAATAAATAACAATAGTGTCACACTGCTGTATTTATGTCCAAATAAGTTTACCTACAATTTTAGTGTTCTATAGTCATTCTTTCTAGTTTATATTGCTTTTTATATAAATTTATTGAATTGAAAGAGTGGAACCATAAATATAGAATTATTTGATTATCTTTTTGTTATTTTCTGTTTATCGAATCCCAGATCACAACACAACAATCACAATTTGAGTTCAAACTCATCGAAAAATCACGCATGATTGGACCTTGTGTCCAGTATAGCGATATGCTTGCTCCTATCACATTATGGGACGGAAATAAGCTCGGTAAACCGTGGATGCACCAGTTTCTTTTCTGCGTACTTCATCGGGGATACATGCATGCGCTTTTTTTTTTTTTATACTGGCTCGGCAAAGTGACTACCCTACACCTGATGTTAAGTGCAGCGCAATCCAAGAATACTGTCGACCAACGACAGACGATGTGTCTATCGTAGGTCGGCAAAACTATGCCGGCCTGCCTAATTGCTTCTTCACACTCCGTTTAAAGGACCCCATATTATAGGAAGGAGGGAACACGTGTGCCGGCAAACTATTCCACAGCTTGATGGTCCGGCAGAAGTAAGATTTTGCGAACTTTTTAGTTCTAGCCGAGATGGAAGAGACCACGAAGCTGTGGTGCCGTAAGCCAGCACGCGTGGTTCTGTTAAGGAAAGGTGAGGATGGTATAAGGTCAAACAACTCTTCAGAGCATTCACCGTGATACAGACGATAAAAAAAGCTAAGTGATGCAATGTCCCTACGCAATTGCAGCGGCTCTAAGTTCTTAGTAACGTCTGCATCATTCACAATGCGAACAGCCCGTCGCTGCAATCCGTCCAAGGCATCGAGTAAGTACTTGCCGGAACCGTCCCAAAGGTGCGAACAGTATTCCACACCCGGCCGTGCCTGCGCTTTGTATAAGCGGTAAAGCTGACCGGGAGTAAAAAACCTACGCACCTTGTTCAGGATTCCGACCCTGCGTGACGTGGCGGATATTACGCCCTCGATGTGGTTCCTTGGATTCAGATCGCAGCAAATATCCATGCCTAGGATACTTAGGCTATTCCGCTTTGCGAGCGGGATACCCTGAAGATTGGGGAGGGGAGAGAACGGGGATTTTTTGCACGTGAACGCGAACACCTGAGTTTTCTTGGCATTGAACTCAACCAGATTCTTAGTACCCCATTCTGAAATGAGTTCCAAGGTCCGGTTAAGCTCAATGACAAGATTTTCTCGCTGCCCCTCAGTGACTCCCCGGCTACCAGTGGGCTTACTGCAGTAACGCCCATGCACTGTGCTGTCATCTGCATAGCAATGAATGTTACCAAGTGGTAACATATCATTGATATGCAGAATAAACAAGGTGGGCGAAAGCACTGAGCCTTGTGGGACCCCGGCATTAACTGACATGAGCTGAGAAGCATGCCCTTCAACAAGGACACGCATTCTACGCTCATGCAGAAAGCCGGAGATCCACGTACACAGGTTGTCGGGGAGCCCATATGCCGGAAGCTTGGAGAGATGACCACGGTGCCAGACCCTATCGAACGCCTTAGCGATGTCGAGACTTACGGCTAGAGCCTCGCCATGCTTATCAACCGCCTCCCTCCAGCGATGTAGCACGTATGCAAGAAGATCACCCATTGATCGCTTCGACCGAAAGCCGTATTGTCGGTCACTGATCAGCGAGTGATCCTCCAGGTAGCGGATCAGCTGTGAGTTTATGATCCGCTCCATTACTTTGCACAACACTGAGGTTATGGCGATTGGACGGTAATTGTTAGGGTCCGACCGATCACCCTTTTTTGGGATTGGTTGCACATTGGCCTCTCTCCAAGATTGGGGCACAATACCGGAGAGGAAGGAGAAGCGGTATAGGCGCGTCAGCACAGGAGACAACTCGGCCGCGCACATTTTAAGTACCACCGCCGGTATACCATCCGGACCACTAGCTTTACGTGCATCGAGGAACAGCAACTCGCGCCGCACATCACACTGCCTGATACGAATATGCGACATGAATATCCGCAATCAGGCACCGTGGGCGGCAGCGCATTGCCGTCCTCGAGCCGCGAGTTAGCCGCAAAGAGGTTTGCCAGTAGAGTGGCTTTCTCCTGCGGCCTATGGGCCAGGGTTCCATCCGGATATCTCAGCGGTGGCAACGAGGGATGACAGAAGTTAGATTGAACGGCCTTGGCAAGGCTCCAATAAGCACGACTGCTTGACGGATGATCTGCCAAGACTCGTCCAATCCTATTGATGCGCTGAGCATCCGCTCTAACGTACGCCTTCTTACAGGCCTTGGTGGCTTGGTTATAGGCCGCTTTGAGTGAGCTTATGTTGGGATCCTTCAATGCGCGACCCCTAAGCCACTCGCGATATGCAGCCTGTCTCTGACTAACAGCGTCTGCGCAGTCGCGATTGAACCAGGAGCGTCCGCGCCCACCACCGACGACCTCCGAGGAAGGAATGTAATATTCCATTCTGTTAAATATGCGGACACAAGTGAAACGATCGGTAGTTAGTTACGCACTGGTTTATTGACAGGCCTACAGGTACAAGGGTGGCGCGGGGAGGGGCGCGTCATAGATACACAAAATATATAACATTCCTCCCCTTACTATCAATAGTTTTGTTTACAGAGGGTAGGTACGAGTACATGTGTCTAAAAGTATTTTTTAAAACAGACCTCAGGACGCTTACGCAACAATCTCTTTGGTGGTTGTGGTTCTGTCTGGGTCTCAGGTTCCGCTTCGTGGAACTCATCTTCAGAATCAGCATCTTTCTCGCTCGCCGCTTCCTCTTCTTCCCTGGATGGCGGAGAAGTACTTGGCTCATAAAATTCAATTCTTCTTTTGACTGAACTACCTGGCATCAGTTTGGGTGAGGGCAGTTCAGCTAACAGCGCCGAAGGAGACGGGGACGGCGACGGGGAACTGAACTTTGATGGCGTCGACGACGATGACAACGAAGGCTGTGGTGATGGCGGGGGTGATGTCCCAGATGTGTCCACAGTTGATCCTTGTACACCATACTGAGAATTGTCATATGTCCCTTTATAAAACATCAATTGATTTTTATGTCTTTTGTAGCATCCCGAGTTATCTAAATCTTTTAGTAAATACATCACTCTCCCTATTCTTTTTAGGATAACTCCCTTACCCCATGTAAATGTAGTTTTATTAAAAAACTTTTTATAAAGTACAACATCATTCATTTTAAAATATTTTATCTTACTTCCACCTTGATTCTTAATTTGTAAGCACTGTTGATTGGCAGGGTTAGACTGTGACGAGGCTGCTGACGACTTGGGATCAATCAAGTCTAAACGTGACCTTAACTTGTGACCAAATACCAACTGAGCAGGAGACAACCCTGTGGTAGTATGTACCGAGTTCCGATAGTCCATAAGATACTTTAGTAATATAAGCGATGCATTTTTTCCACTATTGTTAGATAACAGACAAGACTTTATTCCCTTTTTGACCACTTTAACAAAACTTTCTGCTTGGCCGTTACTGGGCGGGTGATATACCGGCGACGTCAAGTGAGAAATCCCGTTTGACGCGCAAAACAATTCAAATTCTCGCGAACAAACATATTACATTTCATTTAAAAATAATTTACTTACTTTACTTATCTTATAATTTATAATAATTATTACGTTATTATGACATTGTATTTTTTTTGTGTTAGCTGTAAATACCTTTAAAAGGTAAGCACATGATTTGTTACTTAATTGTTTTTTTATATTATGTTAGTAGTGTGTTTTACCTAATTGTGTTGCTATTAAATAAATAAATAAATAAACAAAAAGCCGTACCATTATCGCTTACTATTGTTTTCGGAATACCAAACCTAGACATAAAATCACACAGCTTCCCTATTACCGCAGTTGAAGAAGTAATCGTGTTCATACTGTACACTTCTACCCATTTACTACAAGCATCAACTACTACCAAATAAACACAACCTTTAATCGGGCCCAAGAAGTCTATGTGTATTCTTTCAAAAGGCCGGCGTGGAACTTGCCAATGGGCCAACGGTGCTCGCGGGGGAGAGGGACGCAATTGAATACATACATCGCATGACCCTATCATTGTTTCAATCGCTTGGTCGATTCCCGGTAACCAAAATCTTGACCGTGCCTCCGCCTTCGTTTTCACTATCCCTAAATGTGAAGAATGTAATTCTTTTAAAACCGTATGGTGTAATTTCCTGGGTATAACCACCTTGTGACCTCTCATAACGCAACCATTCTCATAAGATAGTTCTAAGCGACACGAGTGAAATGGTTTTAACCGTAAGTCGTCTGTTTTTGGCGGCCACCCATTCGAGATAAAATCTATAACTAGTTTTAAAACAACGTCATTACGAGTCTCATTACATAATTTCTCCATTGTAACGGGCATGCTGCCGTCCATAACAAAACAAACGTAAGTGGCTCGATCGTACGCTACCTCACAATCGCAACACCTACACTGTTCGGTGCACGCGCATTCGTGAACCGTGCGGGGCAAACTCGCGCGCGAAAAAAAGTCTGCACTGTTATTATTGCTGCGCACATATTCTATTTTATAATTATAACTACTCAAGAACAACGCATACCGTTGTAACCTATTTGCCGACATCTCCGGTATTCCTTTATAGGGGCCAAAAATGGATAATAGTGGTTTGTGATCCGTTCGTAATACAAACGGTTCGCTTCTGCCATATAAAAACTGATGAAATCGGCGCACGCCATAAATAATCGCGGTTGCTTCCCTTTGAATTTGAGCATAACGCTTCTCGGCAGCGTTTAATGTACGCGAAACATATGAAACGGGCCTTTCAACGCCGTCCACATCTACCTGTGACAGGATAGCTCCCAACCCGCTTGGAGAAGCGTCTACAGTTAATATTATCTTCGAGTTTGGGTTGAAATGTGCGAGGACCTGATCGGATATCATTAATTGCTTAATAGTCTTAAACGCCGTGTCATGGGCATCGTTCCATGTCCATTTACAGCCTTTTTTTAATAGTTCATATAGCGGACTGAGAATAGTAGACGCGTTCGGTATGAAATTACGGTAAAAATTAATTAAGCCCAAAAATGACTGCAGCTGATTAACGTTATCAGGTACAGGCGCTTCAACCATTGCCTTAATTTTCTCCGGCGCTTTCTTTAATCCATCTTTTGTTATGATGTAACCTAGATAACTAACTTGGTCTTGGAAAAAACAACACTTTTCTTTTTGTAATGTTAACCCTGCATTCTGTAAACGCTCCAGAACGGCGTTTAGTTTTTCTAAATGTTCTAGCCTATTTTTTCCTGTTATCAAAATGTCGTCTAAGAGGCACAGGACTCCATCTATACCCGTCAGCAAACTCTCAATCGCGCGCTGAAAAATAGACGGAGCACTGGCTAGCCCAAATACTAGGCGTGTAAACCTGTATAACCCGCGGTTTGTGTTGATACATGTTATATTTTTTGACTCGTCCTCTAAAACAAATTGATTATAGGCCATTGATAAATCGAGCTTGCTAAACTGTTGGCCGCCATGAATTTTTGAAAACAATTCATTCGTTGTAGGGAGCGGGTATTGTTCTACTAAAAGCTGCTTATTTATACTTATGGAATAATCTGCACACAATCTGACCGTCCCATTTCGCTTTAAGATGGGTACTATTGGAGATGCGTATGCTGAAATTTCTACAGGCTCTAAAATACCTAAATCAACCAATCTATCGATTTCCTTATCAACCTTATCGCGCAATGCAAATGCTACAGGCCGAGCCTTACAAAAAACCGGTTTTGCATCTTCTTTCAGCGTTAATTTTATCTTGTATTTATTAAAAGTCCCTAACTTATCCGAAAATAATTCTGAGAATCTTTGTTGTATATCCTCGATAGTCACATCTGAGTCTACACAGTAATTGATCGGTGCTAATTGTAATGTAAACAGCGATATAAAATCCCTACCCAGAAGCGGTGGGCCACCGTTGCGAACCACATATAAAATAATATTGCGTTCGAGCCCGGCGTAACGTATCGGTAAACGCAATGTACCTAGGCATATAATTTTGCCTCCATTATACGTCATCAGTTGTTTACAAGTACGCGATAATGGTACACCTATAAAATGAGTTTTATAGAATCTCTCTGAAACTACCGTTACTGCAGACCCGCTATCAATTTCGAATTTACAGGGAATATTATTAATAGTAACTGTTTCTACCATAGGTTCTCCCTTATGTGAACGGATATAATAGATCTCACCGTCATCATCAGCCTTGTCTCCGCAATCCACCTCGACATAATTCACTTTTGAACACATTTTACGTAAGTGGCCTTTTACGTGACACTTCCTACAAGTATAATTTGCGAATCTACATTCCGCCGATTTGTGATTTGTGTAACCACACACCGTACACTTAGATTTCACTACACTCCCGCCCTTTTCACTATTCGAGATCTTGAAAAGCTGGTGATCCGGCGTAGACGCCGGCGCCAGCGCGCCCGCGCTGGCAGCAACGGCGGCGCGCGCAACGCTTATGTTGTCCGCCATCTCCACAACCTTGGCCAATGTGAGATTGGCTAAGTCCTTCGTGTACAGCTTCTCCTTTTCTCGCCCCGACTGCATGCCCATGATGAATCTGTCACGGAGCGCCTCTTCAACGTTGAGAAACCCACACTTCTCTGACAACCCTCGCAGTCTAGCCGCCCACTGGGAATGAGTTTCTCCGGAATGTTGATTTGCCGCTTAAAAGTTGTGACGTTCCCCAAATCCGACACACTTCGGTGTAAAATGGTTATCTAGGAGTGAAAGTAGGTCTTCGTAAGGTACATTTTCTAGGTCCTTTGGCAAGGCTAAATCCGTTGCTAGCTTAAAGGTACCCTCGGCGAGTGCGCTGAGAAGAATCGCCTTCCTTTTTCCGCCCGCGGAATCCGTATTTGCATTGATATCGTTTGCAACAAAATATTGTGATATGCGCCCTTTGTACGTTTTCCATGTCTGCGTATTGTGGTCGAATGTATGTAAAATTCCAAATTGCACGCACGTAGTAGACATTTTTACTTTTTTTTTTTTATAAATACAAGGGTACTTCGTCGCCACTGTTAAATATGCGGACACAAGTGAAACGATCGGTAGTTAGTTACGCACTGGTTTATTGACAGGCCTACAGGTACAAGGGTGGCGCGGGGAGGGGCGCGTCATAGATACACAAAATATATAACACATTCCTAACTGGATCTCGCCGGCAATAGCGTCGGCAGTCGCAAAAGGATCGTTGCCCTCAAAGCAGCGCTGCCCCCAAGGGATGGATGCAAAGTACTCACGCATACCATCCCAATCTGCCGACGAGTAGTGCCAGATTCTGCGCCTGACGTTTTTAGGTGTGGTAGGCAGGGCACGAGGCACTGAGGATCCAACCAGGCAATGGTCGGAGGTACCCAAAGGGGCGCCCACCGTCACATTGTACCCGGCTGGATGACTCGCCAGCAGAAGGTCCAGCAATGAAGGCGTGTGACTCGCCACATCTGGGATTCTGGTGGGCTGATTCACCAGTTGAGACAAGTTGTGAGTCAGAGCGAATGCGTGGGCAGTACGACCAGCATGGTCAGTCTTGGAGGAGCCCAACCACAGCTCGTGGTGCGCGTTGAAGTCCCCCAAGACCACCAGTTCCGCTGTTGGATACTGCTCCTGCGCATCATCAGTCGCCTGGCTGATATAATTGAACAGCCGAGTCGTCTCGTCATCCCCGTTATGGGATCTGTAAAGGCACACATAGATCCGGCTCTGAGGGCCAAGATCCACGTGTACCCACAGTGTGGAAAAGAAAGGGTCCTCCATGCAGCGCAGACGGCGACAGCAGACATCCGACCGGACATACAAACATACCCCGGCCCTTGGCCTAAAGTTCTCTTCAAGTAAGTAGCCGGGATAATGCAAATATGCCGTATCGCCCGGACGACAGATCTGTGTCTCCGTCAAGAAGAGCATTGCAGGCCGGGCCGTCTCAAGATGGTGGTGGACGGCACTAAGGTTCGAATGGAGTCCACGGATATTAGTGAACCCCATTGTGAACGCGGTGGTGGAGCTGTGCACCGCTGTTGGACCTGCTCTCTTTAATGGCGCTGTCATGGTAAAATAATAAAAGAAGGGAAGATGGAAGAAGCAACTTGCGGAACCTGCGACAGGACTGATGGGTGACAATGATACTGCATATGGTCACAAGGCGGCTGAACGGAGGCAGACTGATTCGCCGGACGGAAGGGCCCCCGTACCCCCCCGGGATAGGCCGCCGGGACCCCAGATACGGTCACCAACCGGCACGACGGACCTACCCAAGATTATGCGTGGCATGGTGGAGCAGCCTCTCCAGGTGGTTAAGCTGGATTGGGCCCCTGTACTGTACCACGGGCGGCCAGCGGAACAACCGTTTCTACGGGTCTCCCTGGCCGGCGAATCAATACATCTCCATCCGACATAATAACACATACACGACCCTGCCAACCACTATGTCATGTCGCAGGCTCCGCATGTATGCTTATTTATGTATGTATGCATACATACATATAAACTCACGCCAATATCCTATGGGGGTAAGCAGAGATTATTGAATGCCACAAGCTGCGATCCTGACAGATCTTTCGCCTCTTCTACATTCATACTGTATCTTCTTATACATTTTCACTAGCTGAAGGTAGGGTCAAAGTCATTACATAAAATATTGAAAAACAAATCGATGGGTTTATATATCACATCGACAAGACCTACTACCGCACTCAGAAACTCGAGCAGGTCGCTCGCCTGATGGTAAGCGCCACGCCTGCCCATAAACAGAAGAACTTTGAATTACAAAGCACTGCATGGATAAGATATTAAGTCTCATAATGCCTAGTAACTTCACTGACTTCAATGTCCTTCAAACCGGAACACAACAATGCTTAGACACTGCTGCTTGGCGGCAGAAATAGACTAAGCGGTGGTACCAACCCAGACAGCCTCTCGGATACGAGGGACCTACCTAAGTTATAATATAAGCATCAGGACCACTTACACGTAGGTACAGACAGGTAGATGTCCAAACAATGCATACACACAATCGAAAGCTGAAAATTCGCTAAGTATGATGTTTTACTTGCAACGTCACGCACACAAACGCAAAAGAAAAGTCAGCTAAAATGCATTTTCCTAAAATCCGGTATTTTGTAGATGGGTAAAATGTGTATTACATTAATTTAGAAGTGAGGATTATGAACATAATATGGTGAGTATTTGCTTATTCCGTAATAAGCACGATCGGAGTTTGGATACATGGCTTAAATATGCGTGTACTTAGTTTCTATAAGTAGTTATTCTAAGCATCAGTATTACCTAATTACAATATGCTACTGTTTTAGATTCTAACAGAAATACTGGAACGTCTTAGAATCCCTAATGCAACATGGACTTCAACCAAAGACAACACATCCTATCAGGTGAGATAATGAGTAATATAAGTAAATATTTTATAAGTGATAGGCATCGAAATAAGATACAAGAAACGTAACTCAAGCAAAAAAATTACCCCACCAAAACTCTGTTCAAGGGGGCGGGGCTATAAAAGTGTGTGCATAATAATCTCTAGTTGACAATCGATACGTCTAATTTTTTGCGCGGTGCAGAATGTCGTATCTCGATCTAGAAATGTAATATTTAGACATTCACTTTTATGAAATAAAATTTATTATGAACGTTCATTAATTTTTGTTCCGTGTATGAGTGTTACGTGTGATTTTACCTTTGCATGTGGTAAGTAAGTGGAGCCGTATTTTTTGTCAGATTCATATGTGAGTTATCGTTCTAGTTATCCTATTTCAATGGTGATAAGTCCGTCGCATTGTGGATTTGGATGTTTGATAATCAATCATGACTTAACCGTTGAACGGATTTGGTTGGCAAACTTGGCACACAGGTAGACCATGACTTGTTTTTTATTACTGACGGGACGGGCAGGCCGCTCGTCTGATGGTAAACCTGCCCATGAATAATAACAAGCAATATTAACCGGAACTTCGAATTATGAAGTACTACATGGTACTAGACTGCGCTCGGGACCCTGAGACAATAATGTCCAGTGATTTCACTGGCTTCAATGTCCTTCAAACCGGAACTAGTACTGCTTGGCAGCAGAAATAGACAAATAGAGTGGTACCTAACCAGATGCCCCCCCCCGCATACGAGGGACCTACCACCTAATACTATATTTATTCTAGTAGTCCGTTCCCTTAGAATAATGATGCACAATATCTATTACTTTCTAGGTAACATTCACACTGGAGTCAGGGAACTTGTGCGAGGAACTGCTCCAGGTCTTGAGAACCTTCGGCATCGGATCACGGCACAAATCATCAGTGAGTGTGGTGCCATGTGCACTGTGCTATAAATCCAATAACGTCAGCGAACCGACGACTGAACAAGAAAACTTCATACGTGAAAGGTACTTCTGTTTACTGCATGAATAGGCTGGCTCGACCGGATTTGTACCACTGTCCTGCAGAAAACCTACGAGAAGTAACAGCGTGTTGTTGCGTTTCGTACTGTGAGTGGGATTTCCGGAGGCCAAATCCTCTTTCTCTTTTCCTGTAAGGTCGACAAGGAGTCTATGATCCTTCAGATATGCTGGATGTTCATAGGCGGTGGAGATCACTCACCGCTGCCCATTAACACCATCAATACCAGAGAAAACATCGGTGCGTTGCCGGCTTTTGACGAAAGAATAGTCTCTTTTCTTGGAGGTTCCTATGTCGTATTTCGTATTACTTGATTGTTTACCGAAAACAAATAACATCATCATTATATAATTCATCATCATACTGTGCATCGATTCCTAGCTACATAACACATTGTAAAAAACAATAAGTACTTAAATTAGTTAGTATTTTTTGAAAGTCGAGATAAGCCATGTACATATTGCATTGTGTTACATACATTCATATCCTCATACTTATATCTCCGAAAGGCTAGATAGAGGAACAACCAGTGCACCCACCATGGTTCACTGAGTTTACATCGGCTGTATGAATGAATTCATGCATGAATTCTATCACCTTCGCCTATCACAATAGAGGGCAAGCCATATTGCGCACATGGCAACTGAAATCTATCTATCTAATCTGAAATTATGATTTCCTAGCGTCGGAATACAACCCCACCGATTTCACAACCTATATTCGATGCTACTGACGAATGAGACAATTTGTACTCGTATTGAATTGAATTGTATTGCAAAATAATAATTAAAGTTTTAAACGCAAACAAACAAATATTAAATAGTCCAATTTCAAATTTATAAATTTAAAAATCTAGAATCGGAAAACACATATATATTTCTGTCGACTCGGATTATCGACTCCATCATAATTTAAGGTTGTCTGGTAGAGATTGATTCTAGCGATAAGCCTTTTGTAACATAATTTTGTTGTAAGGTTCTAAATGTATTGTTTCAATTTATTGGTATACAATATAGTTGTCTATCTATTTAGAACCCTTTCCACAGACATAGATATAAATAGACACAGAAATTACTTCAATCTGTATGAAATCAAGCATGCGGCTTACCACATTTTTTTATCCTGAACATCATTTCTTACATACGTAAGAATAGCAATTTAGTGATGTAAAACAATCTTGAACCACTTTTGAAGAGCTTTTAGTATACTTAGCGGCACTTAAAGGCATTATTCGTATGTTCGTATGTAGACTGTATATCAGAATACACTAACCCAAGATTTTGCTTGATTTTATTTCGATTACGGCACGGGATCAAGGTAAACTTGCGATGTCTTTAAATCTATGTCTATGGTCCTTTGACGACAGCACATTGTTGCATAACTTCTTAAATCTCAGCGTCACAGACATTAAATCTTGTTCCTTTTTAATACAACTAGACAAAGTTGGTACGGTAAATACAGGAGTCGTTAGGGCATGCTGGCTTCAAAATTGTAAAGGTAAACTACGTTCCGTCAACTTACAGCTACGAGTTTAAGTTTACGGCACGTTTTATAAGTGATAGAGCGGCACTGTAGTCAATCTTATTTAGGTACATTGTGGTTCAAGAAACCCCCTTCTTTTTTATTCGTAATAGGCTTGCATTTGGCCACAATCTATCGCTGCTGCGGCCTAAGACGAAGCACGCTTGCCTAGCAAAAATCCGTCTTCCCAACATTGGTTACTTTTCCTTAAAGGACGCTACAAAAAGATATTGAAGAAAAAATAGATAATATAGGTTGATTGGCACCAATTCAGAATTACGCTAGGCTGGTGGCCTAGCGTAAATTTTCGATTGACCTTTTCTATCGCATTCTTTTAATTAGTTTGAATGCCGTAACGAGTACCTGACCTGGATTAGAACATAGGCCACATTTTATCCCGGGAAAGTCGGAGCCGCGAGGAAAATTACTTTACTATATAATTACTAGGAAATGTCTGTAACGAATTCGCGATTCGACCAAGAATTAAAAACATCACATTGGGCCATGATGTAATGCTATAACGTTTATTCATTCATACACATTCAGGTATTGATTGAGCACCATTAGGTCAGCGATTTAGCTCAGTCAGCCATAACTTCGTACCTATATTGATCAAACCCGCTTTTCAATACAGTTTGCTGGAACTTTCATACGACTATCATTGGGCAGCAGCTTTTTGAGAGAAAATAATAAATTTTTCGTTGGATAAAAGTATTAATTATGACTACCCCTCCTACAAAAGACCTTGATGATTTCCGCCATACAAAAAGCTACCGGAAAGGAGGTTTCGCAGAACCAAATGCAGCGCGGCGCTAAAGTTTTGTTTTGCTTCAACTTTTTCTTTAGAATGTTGCAAAAGAAATATATCACGTTTTTTACTGGATCTCAAGGTTTATTTTAGTTAAGAGTTCATTTATTTATTTAGGTCTGCAGCAGACACCAAGATTAATTATATTATTATTATACAGTATGCAACAAAAACCCTGTTGGCCCTTTCTTGGTCGTGAAGTTAGAGAGCTTAATAAAAATATTTAATTAAAAAATAAATAAACAGAAGCGAGATATTATCCTTACGCAGGTAGCTTAGAAAAACGAACACATTTAAAAAAATGTTATTTCAGCTGACTGATTACGTATTGACGGAACCGGGTGCACACGCGGCGCGGCATGTTTAATGCACGTAGACGCCGCAACTTGCTATCTCGCTCTGGCTCCGAGATATACGATTCGATTATAATCCAAATACGGTTTACAAACAATAACATAATTAAATTATAAAAAATAAATATGATTATTTTTATAGTCTTATTTTCGTATGCGAGTTATTTAATTACGTTTGAATATCGATTCTGATATCGCGGTAAAACGACCAACAGGGTTTGTGTTACATATTGTATAAGTCGATTTACTACCAATTAGCGTTTAAGATTACAAAATAAAAAAGTGAAGTGAAATAAATCTTCTTTTTACATACGTTGAGTGCACTTATACAAATTCTGCCTCGACAGAAAGTTCCGTAATGAAGCAATATTACCCATATATTTTTTATACAGCGAGTGGATCAGCAGATTTCTCAGAATTGTCTAATAACCCATGATTTAGCCTTAATTTTAACGCTAACAGTAAAAAGAATCAGAGTCCTAATTAGGACGTCTATTTCATTGTTATCTATTACCTAATGATTATTACATTTTGCAAGGTGGTAGGTCCCTCGTATGCGGGAGGCCGTCTAGGTTTGTACCACCGCTTTGTCTATTTCTACCGCCAAGCAACAGTGTGTAAACACTGTTGTGTTCCGGTTTGAAGGACATTGAAGCCAGTTAAATTACTGGGCATTATGAGACTTAACATCTTACGTCTCGGGGTGACGAGCGAAGTCCGGTGCCAGGCAGTGCTTTGTAACTCTAAGTTCTGTGTACTGTTGTCTGTTTATAGGAAGGCGTAGCGCTTACCATCAGGCAAGCGACTGCTCATTTACTCAAGCTAATAAAAAACGTAGGTACCTAGGTACTCAGTTTAGGTAGGCACACTAAAATATCAACACAAAACGTCGTAGGAAAAATATTATTTCCTGGCGATCTAGAACTGAAATACGGTTCATTAGGCGCAACACAAACGGAGGCGGGCCGTATTGGACCGCAACATGACCCTGGAGAATCTCGGTTAACGAATTATTGTTCCCGATCTCATGCTATAGTTTTACATTATTCCTGTCTCTACAAAATAATTACGACTAGCCCCAGTGCACTTGTAAAATGTCGAGAGCTTCACATTAGTCGTAGCGCTATGTAGCAGTAAAAGATATATAGCTGGAGGTCTACAATTTAAGTTTAACCTCCGACAAAAAACAGGGGTGTTATTAGTATGACTCCTATGTCTGTCTGTCGGTGTGTTTGTGTACGTGTGCGTGTGTGTATACCTTTATATAGCATTGTAGCGCATAAATGAATGGACAGATTTGAAAGAGTTATTTTAAAGATAATTTGTTCAATAATTTAAAAGTTTCAGAGGCCTTTCCTATTGACGACAGGGTTTTTTAATTGTCCAGTTACACTACGTTTTAGGTACCGGTTTGTCTCGCAGCTTAAAAACAGTTGCTATAACTATTTTACATCGTGTTAAATCACTTGCCAAATAACTTTAACCAATTTCCATTTAATCGTCAAAATTGTATTATTTGATATCACCCATTGCAAATAAATTTTCTCGAAGTAGTACCCTACCATCTCAGATGAGCAGATAGACTTCCCGAGTGCCTTCATCGCATCTTACGACACTGGATATATCAAAGAAATAAAGTATTTTTGTGGTAGAGCCACTCTATAGATAGTTTTGTCTATGATTGAGTCGGGTCGACCGGGTCGCTACTACTGTCTTACAGAAAACCGACGTAAAGTAGCTACTTGCTGCTATGTTTGGTACGGTGAGTGAGGATTACGGAGACCCAAATTCTTCCCAGTCCCATAATCATCCCTTTCCTTTAAGGTCGGCAAAGTGCCTATGATTGTCCTGGTAATGTGGGCGATACATCACCTATCAGTTGACCCAACTGCTCGTTTGCCGACCTATGCTATAAAAAAAATATAAAGACCACCGGCTCGTTTTACCTCAATGTAAATTTATTTATTCCAACAGTGTATCCAACTCGGCATGGTCCCGCTTCTCATCGTCTGTCAGAGCACGCACCAACTTGGCACAAGTGGTTCAAGAAGTAAGGACCGACGCAGCATTGACTTTCGACTGGCTGTTCCTTCTGACGGTGGCCGCACTCGTCGCCGCCATAGGTCTTGTCGAAAACTCCACAGTTATAATCGTTGCTAGCATGCTGATTTCTCCACTCATGGTAAACTTTGATATTTTATTTCAAATTAATGGGCCGGCTCGTCCAGGTCCAGGTCAGGTATATGAGCGATGGAGATCACTTACCATCGGGTGACCCACTTGCTCGTTTACCAGCCTATGATATATTTCAAGTGACATTAAAAAGTACTTAAACTTCGTAATTTTATAATTATTGTACCAATTACCTACCAAAATGTAATACTCGTATGCTCAAGAGTCTTATTCTGAAGTCGATGCTCGAGAGCTTTTATATAATTTATTAAAAGTTTTAAATTTGAATAATGGCTTCAACGTTCTTGACTTGGAATTATCAAGTTCATAATAAGTGCGTAACAGCCAACTGTGTAAAAGTTAATTATTATTTGATTATTGTATTCCCAAGTCCTAATATTATTCGTCGTTCTTATTGTGTTAATCGCAATTTAATATAACCAATCTGGTATTCGTGGTCATCAAAGATTACCTATTGAATAATTAAAAATCATGATAAAATTCTATTGGATACCTGGTTACTAACCACACTTTGAACAACACTCTCTTCTTCCACCTGCCTTTATCCCAATCACATTGGGGTGCAACATGTTTTTGACATGTTACATAATCATTGGGCTTATAGTTTTTACGACCGGCCGCCTGCCTGACGTCAAGCCCTGAGAAAACACCCAGATCCGAAATCAATATATGTAGATCAAACAAAACAATTTGTCTCGGTGCGGGAATCGAACCCGCGGTCACTGGTTTCACAGCCGGCTACTCGGCTAGTTACACATTCTAATAGTAGGTTATTCTGACAGCCTCCGTGGCGCAGCGGGTGAGTACCCGGCTGCGAAGCGAGAGGCCGTGGGTTCGATTCCCACACCGAGACAAATGTTTGTCTAATCCACAAATATTTGTTTCTGGTCTGGGTGTTGTGGGACCGCAAGTCCCTTGTAGTTCCTGATACCCACGATACAGGTTTACCTAGTGTGGGGTCAGGACTATGTGTGTGACTGTTGGGTGTATTTATTTATTTATTATTCTGTTGTCTTAGAAAGACGTGGTCATATTTAAAGGTTGTTACATACTCCTGACATTGAGCGTTTATGACCCAGTTCTTATCTAAATCTAGACATCCTAAACTGTCATGCTAATTTTAATAACTCGTTTATTACAATCACATGTTACTTATTTGATTAAAATAATATTCTTTATTTATGTCCTAGCAATGCAATTCTCCCCAGAGCGTCGTGACGTCAGTCTGGCGGTCGGTCATAGCGTAGATAAAAACTACAAGCCTAATCTTTCTGTACCCTGGGCTACATTTACAATTTACAACCGGCCCGGCACACGACGCCTCCCACCGAATTGTACCTATTCACTTAATTTCCAGAGTCCGATAACTGCAGCTACTTTAGGGACCGTGGTCAGCGATCGCTCACTACAACGGATGGGAGTTAAACATGAAATGATGGGATTATTTTTTTCATTGGTTATTGGCTTCATATTTGGCCTAGTTATCTGCGCAATCGATGAAAAGTACGACGTTTTGGGCGAATGGCCCACTCACGAGATGATCACAAGGTTCTTATTTTACATCTTGTTACATATTCGCTCGTCGAACTTCACTTCTCATAATTTAGTGACATCTTAATTAATAAAATGTTTTTCATGTAATATTAATTGAATCGAATGAAATATCATTTATTAGGGATTGCTAACCTTTGTTTTTAACTTGATTGTGGTCATCAAGAGAAGATCGAAAAAACGTTGAGAAATTATACCACCGCTTTTATAAATAAATTCAGCCGACTTGCGGTCAAAGGAATATTTTTGGGTAACACAAACATTTGTCTCGGTGCGGGAATCGAACCCGAAGCCTCTGGTTTCTCAGTCGGGTACTCACCCCCTGCGCCAAAAAGGCTGTCTTTGTCAGCCTTTGCTAGCTTTTAGACTTGGCGCACTGTACCTACTTAGGTGCTAGTTATCGCCTGTTAGTTATGTTGAAAATGTTAATCTAAAAATATAAACCTCCATTCTATTATATATCGAATGGTTATGAGATTATGCCGCCCACACCCGCCACTGTAACTCCTGTAAGCTAGGATAGACAGTGGCACGCATATTTCGACACCGAGCAATGAAGCTCGACGAGTCTCTAGAAATGCGAAGCTGTTTTTATTCCGCACGAAATAAATCGAATAGAAAGTTAAGGAGGAGTTGAAAATATAGAATGGTTAGTCAATGGCCAATCTAGTGTCAAAGTTTATAAGCCGCCCGAAGGCCTCCGACTTGGCTTAACGACTGTTACCATAGTTGATTACAGCCTGGAACGACTTCTTGCGAACGAAACGCAGAGGCACTCAGTTAAAATACCACTAAGCGGTGACCCATCCGTGGACCTACCGCACCAAGGGTTGCTTAACTCGCTAATCGTTTACTGACCAGTGAGCGCAACTGGCTATGGGCGCCTCATGCCTTTTTTTAATAGAATAGGCTGACGAACGAGCAAGTGGATCACCTGATGGTAAGCGATCTCCACCTATATACGCCCACAATACCAAAGAATCATGGGCGCGTTGCCGACCTTAAAGGAAAGGGATAATTAAGAGATCAGGTAGGGGAGGGGGATTTGGGCATCCGGGTATCTCATTCACCGTACGAAATGCAGCAGCAAGCTGCCACTTTAAGTCGCTTTTCTGTGAGACAGTGGTAATGACCCGGACGAGCCGGCCCATTCAAAACTGTCTACAGCGTGGCTCTACCTCCTAAAAACTTCCAAAATAATGCGACATATTACAAGTACAGTATTTTTTCAGATGTGAGTTCCGTGCCCTATGGTTAGGCACTTTGGTGGCGATACCAAGTGGTGCGGCCGTTGCTATCGCTGTGCTAGGAGAGTACACAAGCTCGCTTGTCGGTGTTGCCATATCTGCATCGCTACTTCCTCCTGCTGTTAATGCTGTTAGTAGAAATTCCTCCAATCTTATCATATTATTAATACTTACTATGTAAGAAAAACGCAGCAGCAAGAATATCTGCACACAATTTAAATATGGGTTAAAATGTAATGTAGAGTTTAATCACTATCTGTACGATTACTTCCCTGTTGCCAAATTAGACCAGCTTGGCAAAGTGGCTCCCTCGAGGCTGGCTACTATACTATAGGGATCGACAGCCTCCGTGGCGCAGTGGGCGAGTAGCCAGTTGTGAATCGAGAGGCCGCGGGTTCGATTCCCGCACCGTGACAAACATTTGTTTCGGGCCTGCGTGTTTTCACCCCAGAGAGGTTGACGTTAGATCGGTCGTAAAAACTACAAGCCAAATATTTCAATCGCTTCAAGTGCAAGGAGAGCCCCTCATGCATCTGTGACCCAGCGGCCACAGAAGACGTGGTTCACGTGTTGACTGAATGCCCAATATACCTGTATCAACGAACTAATCTTGAAATAGAGATTGACAAGATTGTAAGAAAAGATAATCTGAGCGGTATGTTGGATGATGATGTAAATAGATCTAAGTTCTTAAAATTTTGTAAACAATTAGCGTGTAGTGTTGTGAAACGGAACAAATAGAAAGGGCAACTACAGTATGTAATATAAGATTATATGTTTCTAATTGCCACTGAAAAGCCGGTTTTTTGTCATGAAGACACGCTATTTTTAAGACCGTATTATTGTAAATTTTTAATAAATCAGATAAACACCGTATAGTATGTCTAATGTATGTTAGAGTTAGATTTTTTATTATAGGCATACTAAAAGATGTAAAATTCCAATTTTTTTTTTTTTTTAGATCATGAATTTTTAAATAAAGGTATGTGCATTAATCAGGTAGACATACTCTGAATTAAAAGTATCAGAGGGAGCAGCCGGGGGGGAGTCCCCCACAAAAAAAAAAAAAAAAGCCAAATATTTCTGTAACATGTGTCAAAAAGCATGTTGCGCCGATCCCACTGCGAGTGGAATAATGGCAGATGCAAGAAGAAGATTATAGGGATCGTTAAACTGATATCGAATCTGTATGAGTTATTCTGTTTAGCTGAAAATCATATCAAAACCACCTCATTACTCCCTAGTAATATAGTACGGTAGTTGTCCCTGACATCTAACTACTAACCACTGAGAAACCAATGAGGTCTGGGTTCGAGTCCCAGGACGGGCAATAACAATTTGTGTCAGAGGTTTTCGTTCGAAAAAATCACACATGAGTTGCCCGAGATTGAAGTTTGTGCCCGTTATGGCGATAAGCTCGCCACCAATTAAATTATGGGACAGAAATAAGTTCGACTAACCATGAGTGTACTAGCTGCACATTTGCCTACACATTAAAGGATAGAGGCGTGAGCTTATGCTAAAATAGCAGATACTAAAATAAAACTGACCCACGAATATTGCAAGAAAAATATTAAAATTACGAGCATTTCGTTCGCAAATTTGTTCACAGGGTCTTGTGTGGGCAATGGCATTAGTACGACTCATATTTCCGAAGGAGGCGAGTCGGTGGGTGGTGACACAACCTGTTGAACTCGCAAAACTTGGTACCACTTCTCTATGCCTCACGCTCCTTAACATTGTGTGCATATTTCTCACCGGGGTTGCTGTGTACAAGGTAATTTTATAATGGGCTTGCAACTTTATCGGTGGGCTTAGTGTTGCTTAGCTAATTGCTTTCCTATGTAGAGATTACCAGAATTTCTTATAGTAGAGGCCGGTAAACAAGCAAGTGGGTCACCTGATGGTACATGATCTCCACCGTCCATAAACATCCATAATACTAGAAGAATTATGGGTGCGTTAAATTTAAGGATAGAGATAGAGATTGCGAATGGTATGAAATTTGGGCCTTCGGGTATCTCACTCACTGTACGAAACGCAACATTAAACTGACACTTCACGTCGGTTTTCTGTGAGACAGTAGTACTATAACCCGGTCGAGTCAGCACATTTATGCTGCAGCCAAAGTGTCAGACAAATGTGAACTGCGCTCGTCACCCAGTGCCATAAGCTGTTAAGTCTCATAATGCCCAATAATTTTACTGGCTTCAATGTCCTTCAAACCGAAACACATTAGTGCTTACACACTGCTAAAATAGACAAAGCAGTTGTACCACCCCAAATGGCCTTTCGTATACAAGGGACCTATTACCTAGTAAAATCATAGTGGTTCCATTTTTGCCATAAATAACTATCAAAATGTTTATAATTTATGATCTTATAAAATAAACTCTTTTGAGCTCAGTGGGTGAGTAGCCGGCTGCGAAGCGACAGGCCGTGGGTTCGATTCCCACACCGAGACAAATGTTTGTGTAATCCACAAATATTCGTCTCGAGTCTGTGTGTTGTGGGCCCGCAAGTCCCTCGTAGTACCTGATACCCACGATACAGGTTAACCTAGTGTAGGGTCAACTATGTATGTGACGGTTGGGTGTAATTATTTATTTATGTATGATTTTTCAGATAAAGGAAGTGTGCCCTTTAGACAAAAAAGATATTCCATGGTGGAGAAGAAGTTCAAATTTTATGCGGAATTCAAAAACGGGAAATGAAAATAAAATTGCATGGGATACTTACAAGTAAATATTTCAATATAATAATATGGTATTACAGAAATATTATCACATCATTAGTCTAGCGTGGTTAAGTAGGATCCTGGTTTCAAATCCCAGGGGGCTTAGCATATGCAACACGAAATATCTCACGTACGAGAGAGATAACCATCGACGACAATTTTCTCGGGTAAAAGTATCAACATTCGATAAAATTACGTCGTCATATTAGGTTTCGTAGACAAAATACCACAGAGAGGTAGAAATTACTATTTTCTCAACACTATCTCTACTTTTGACATAACGAGTTGAGTATGCTAAGCCCCCAGGTTAGGCCATCAGAGTGTGTAATGAGTTTTCGATTTAAAAAATGATATTATAACTTGACCTGGATAAGAATTTATTCCCAACGTGGCGATAGGCTCACCACTATAACAACATGGTAAACGAAAAAAAGTCCACAAACCATGAGGGTACCGGTTTCATTTCTGTCCACCCCTTCAGGAATATAGGCGTGAACTTACATTAAGAGCTCTTGTTTATAGAAAACAAATAATAGTTTAGACACAGAGGTATATTATCAACATTAGCAATAATAAGTAATTTTGACTTAAATTCCTATTTTAGAAAAATTACTTCTGAACCTGTAAATGTAAAGAGTATGGATGGAGACACAAAGCCTGCTGAAAATAATATGAATGGTATTACAATGACACACCGTCATCATTCAAAACCTCGGCGTCACAGAAGTCAATATTTATATGATTGCCATCGTGAAAAACCACAGTAAGTACGTTTCAAAACCGTTTATTTCCCTAGCTTAGCTTACAAAACATCTAGATATAGCCTAGCACACATATCGAATACGCACAAAATAACTTATGCAAGAGACTAATACTCATTTGTACCATAACACTTAGAGAGAGTAGTAGAGATGTATGCTATCGCACGAGAAAACGAGGCTACAATATTTTCTCGTATCGTGAATACCCATCGATTCGGTACTTGCTCTGCTGAGGTCTCGGGTTCGATCCCCGGGTCGTGTATAGAATATATTGGGTTTCTCTTTTACGAAATGCCCAGTATCAGTCCGAAGTCTGGAATTGTGCCCAGAATGGTGATAGACTCGCCCCCTATCACATCATGGGACAGAGATACGCTCGTAAAGATAGGCTCGCAGAGATAAGCTCGTCGAAATGTGAGTGTACTGGTTACGCCTAAATTATGCGCTTACCTTCTATCTATCGCTTATCTTCGTTTACCTTAGGAAATACGAAGAGTGTTGATAATCCAATATAGAGTAGTTATAATAACATCATAATATAATGGAAGTACTAATTTTCCCCATAAGAAGGCGCAAAAAACGGAATAATGTTTGCATATTCATAAATTCCTGAAACGTATAATTTTAAATAATACTAGCCCGGTATTATACACGTCCCACTGCTTTTCACGGGCTTCAACTGAATTAGAGGGGTTAGGCCTTAACTTTTATTTTAAGTAAATACTTTGCACTTGGGACAGTTTAATATGAACGAAAAAGTTTCGTTCATTCAACCACTAAAAATGCATAAACGCATCTTTATTGATCGTCTAGAGTCTAGACAATTTGAGGAAAACTGTAACTTCTTTTATCCACAGCATCGTCGACAATTGCGTTACCAATGGCCAACATCCTAGCAATATTGAGGAAGAAAACACAGTACTGAATGGTAATAATATTATGAGAAATCAGAAGAAAGAATATGCATACCAGAACAATCAACCGACTACAGAAGCACCTTTGAACACGACAGTTGATTTAAAGAAATGTGATGTGCTTCTAGGGTCTAACTTTTACGATGTTTGACATAAATTTAATATAGCGTGTGCACACAATTAACGCTGACGTCCTGTGGTATGTGCAATGATGTCAATATATGTCATGTCATGTGCATACGGCACGCTGCTAAATTCGTTCCCCCTCCCCCTTCCCTGTCTCTTACATACCGCTGGCGATGAATGGCAGTTGCGTGCAGACTATATAAAAATATACATATTTAAAATGTATCTACATATTGCTTCATTTAATAATTATGGAGCACCCGAAAGCTGTGAAACAAGAGGCCGCGGCTTCGATCCCCACACTGGTCTGGGTTCGGCGGGACCGTAAATCCCTCGTGGTTCATGTGGTCAGGATTGTATGACTGTTTGGTGTATTTTTTTTTAACTAAGAACAACAATCGGCTGTAGTCGACCAAGGTAATAAATATCTAGTTAAGATAATTTTGTTTTTTTTTATTTTCATCATTAGATCTTTATTCGTTCACATTTTATTTTCTTAAATAATGCAGTTTGATACGACTCCTGTCTACCAGAACACAGAATCCAGAACTATAAGACCTGATGATTTCTACATGCCTTGGTGACGGCATTCACTAAGCGACCGCATTTAGGTTCGGGCTTAGACCATTTCGAACTTTATAAAACTCACTCGCGACTACACCCGCGTGAACGGCCTTTTCCAGGATAAAAAGTAGCCTATGTCCTAATTCAGGTCATGGTCTACCTGTGTTTCATCTAAAACCGTTCACATATTAAGGCATGATTCACTAACAAACATCCAAACTTTCACATTTATAATAGTAGGTAGGATTTAGAAAGTCTAAGTATGTTAATAAACCTACGAGTGTAACTTAAGCGTTACCAAATAAGTATTTTGGAAAATAAAATCTAATTCAACTTAGTTAGAAGACTGACTGAAATGTATAGCTCTTTCACAACTAGTCACGGACTAATTTCGCAACTTCATCCCTCTTTCGATTCATAAAGCATAAAGGTGCAGAATAGCTCTCAGGAATATTGATCGCTCGTATAAAATTTAAAATACATTTATTCAGGCCAATATGAAATTGGCAGCTGTCGATACACGTTTCTTGGGTAAGTAATAAATTTTTGGACTAACGATTGAGCATCTTTTTAAAGATGTCTACGTTTTGATCTTTATTTATAAATATTGCTATTTTAATACTTGACATTGGCGAAATCATCGAAAATCGATGGGGCCATAATCTAAAAATAGAATATAAAAATGGTAGAGCCACGCTGTAGACATTTGTTTACAGCATAAATGGGCTGGTTCGACCGAGTTGTTTCCACTGTCTGACAAAAAACCGACGTGAAGTGGCAGCTTGCTATTTCGGTGCTGTCGTAATTGAGATTACCGGAGGCCGAAATTCCCTTCCCGTTCCCAATCCTTTTTCTTTATAGGTCGGTAACGCATTTATGCTTCTTCTGGTATTATGCGTGTACATGGATGGTGGAGATCATGTATGTACCATCAGAGGGGCGAGCACGAACAACTTACGAATAAGTATTCGAATCGAGAACGCTAGCATTTGTATTAAGGTTCAAATTTCTTTTTTACATTTCTATACGAATACGTCCTGGCAAGTTATTCGTGGTAGCTCCTCAAGTTACAAACTTTCTCGTTTGTTGACCTCTGCTATGA
Source organism: Mimas tiliae (assembly GCA_905332985.1). NCBI lineage: Eukaryota > Metazoa > Arthropoda > Insecta > Lepidoptera > Sphingidae > Mimas > Mimas tiliae. The sequence goes on from HG995249.1 coordinate 6,204,854, forward strand.
AAAATTATATGATACTACTCAATCAATAAAATCATACTGAAACCGTAAACGGCCATTCATACATGCTACAGCAAGATGAAAAAGATTATTATCAAATTGTGGTGATGATGATGATAATAGTCGTGTTGTTTTATTTTTATGAGCTTGAAGGACGAAACGAGTAGTTCGCTCGTCTGATGGTAAGCGAAATACCTGCACATAAACAGAAGCAACACCACACTGAACTTTGAATTACAAAGCACTGCCTAAAACTGGACTGTGTTCATAATCCCGAGACATAAGTTGTTTCATAATGCCCAGTAATTTCAATATCCTGCATGTGGAGACACAATAGTTACACACAGCTTCTTACATACGAGGGACCTACCACTTAGTGATGGATGAGGACATGTTCACTGCTCGGAAAAAAAATACTTCAAAACTGAGTTGTATCTGTTAATAAAAGCAATATTAAGTAGTACATGCATAAACTAGGTACTCTGATAAATATTTATCGACAGAAAAGAAACGAAAAAGTCCTTCACTACTTTTAATTAAACTTCAGTAAACACAACCTCTACGAGCTCCAATATGCTGGATACGTAAATCTGCTCTCGTGTATAAAGTTCCGGAACACCGCTAATTAAGATGTTCTTAATAACGAGTTCCTACAAACGGTATAACGTGTCTAGTGCGCTAACAACTTCATGTCCTAATTGTTTTAACATAGCTCTAATGAACTGATGCCCATACGATAAATATACCTTGGTTCCAATATAAACAACTTGAAACTCTTTTCTCCGCTCAGTCTACCGTCATGCCTTCAGGAGTTATATTTATTATTTATATTCCATCAAGCAACTATGAGCATGTGCTTCGGTTTGGCAAACCTAAAAATGCTATTTCGAATGAACATTCATCAGGGAAACCATACCGCTTGGCTGTGGAGTTGAGGAATAAAAAAGCAAGAAGTATCCCAATTCATTTGACTCAACTGTATTACAATGAAGCATTTACTGCTTTGGAAAGTATAAATGAAGACAATGAGTTTTTTACTATGGAAAGTGTGAGTCTGAAATTAATGATGTTGACTATAATAACATTGTATATGAAAACGAACCGTTGTCGAAATTATTGACTGCTAAACAAATACATTAGGTACTTGAATTAATTTTTATCGAATTTTTGGACCAATTTAACCAGTGATAGTTCAGCGGGGAGTGGTAGAGACTGCCGGAACGATAGTCAGGGCTGATATATATTCCTTCATATGATTGATATATATATTTTCCCAAAAATCCCACACTACAAGATAATGCAATAACATCTAATTATTATTATTCTACCTACACATTTCAGATTTTGCAAGAATTATTGACAAAACTCCAAGTTGAGCATGCAGTATGGACAAGTGATAAACTCGGAAGTTACTTTGAGATAGTATTCCCGTTGCCTACTGGCGATCAGTGCGAGACGATGCTTCATTGTCTCACGGAACTTGGTATTGGTATGAAATGGAAATCCATTGTAAGGTAAGATGATAAATCCAATTATGTTATTTATTGCAATAAAATGACGGATCCTCATAATAATATACATTTCAGCGTCATCCCATGTAACGTGGTGCATTCAGCGATTGATAATGAAGAAAGTGAAGAAGAAACTATAATGTAAGTTCTCAAATGATGCCAAGTCACCGACTCTGCATATTGCATCTTGCAAATTTTTATGGGATTCAGTACCCAAATGGTCCCAACGGAATCTTATAACTAAACCTAAGCTACGCTGTCTGTCCTATCTTTGCAGAGATCTACCTTTTGAACCCGTATATGTAGGCAGCTGAAATATTCACAGAATATGTGTTATTGGATATCCTAACTTTTTTCTTAAATAATAATGTAATGTATAACAAGACATAATAGATAATAATAAAATATGAATAATACGCACTTATACCTACAAATTCTACTTCGACACCCAATCGTATATTTTTCGAACAGCGATAACATCTTATACCCAACGCCATCTCCATTCGGTAAACTAAGGCAATGGCGAAACTTGATTCTGGTTGCGGGTTGTGGGGCTAGACGGTGGTTCGCCCCTTATTGCCCATGCGCCCTAACCTTCTTGTCTTCTTGTCATTAACCCAGGATAACTCCAGGAATAAAGAAGAAAAGATTAGTTTAGCAGGTTTCTCAGAATTGTCTTGTAACCCAACGTCGATTTTACGTTTTAGCCTTAATCACATATATAGGTCGATGTTGTTTCTAACTACATAATAATTAAGAAACAGATTAACTACTAAACGAAACCAGAACTTTTCCACAAGTTACTTTATAGCTTGACTAATAAAGGTAAATTAAATATGACAAAAAATATAACAGGCATAAAACAGAAGATGCAAAACGCTGGCGAAACTTTGTAGAATCAATCAGATCAAAACTAACAGTGAAACAGGTGGTCGACGGAGTGCGAGGCGGAGGAGAACTTTCATTTGATTATCTTACGCTAATTATAACAGCTGAGTAAGTGATTGATTCTTAAAGTTTAATTTCTAGTTTCTTATCAACTATTACCTACTACTACTCTATAGATGTTCTCAATATTTGTTTATGAATGTACCTACATAACTGCATGACCTATATGCACTAATTTGGGTAATTCTTTTCTATGGAAAATGTTCAATTTGGTTAAGATCTGATGACGGAGTACAAAGAAATATGGAAAAGACTCAACTGATATCAGCAAACGCATCGCAATTTGACTTTTGAACACAGTTTTTGAAGTTTTTTATATCATACTAGCTGTTGCCCGCGGCTCCGCCCGCGTGAATGCCTATTTCCAGGATTAAAGTAGTCTAGTCGCATCAACGATCGGTGTGAGAAACGCGCTTGACAAAAATACTAATGTCGCTATTAAAAGATAGGGGTTTATCGTAGAGGGTTGAAAATTTAGGGTTGTATGTATTTTTTAATGCTGTATCATAAAAAAAATCAAAAAAATTTGACAAAAAAAAATTGCGGTGGACCACCCTTAAAATTTAGGGGGATTAAAAATAGATGTTGGCCGATTCTCAGACCTACCCGATATGCACACAAAATTTCATACAAATCGGTCCAGCCGTTTCGGAGGAGTATGGGAACGAACATTGTGACACGAGAATCTTATATATAAGATTATATTATGTACTTTACTACCACATAATTCTTTCCTTCCAGTTCTCTCGCCGCTCTTGGCCTCGTTGAAAACAATGCATCAAACATAGTAGCGGCTATGTTGGTTTCTCCATTAATGGGACCAGTTATGTCGATCACATTTGGAACAATAATTGCAGACAGAGGTCTCGTAAGAAGCGGTTTCGAAAGTTTAATTACGGGGATGGTATTTTCCTTAATATTCGGTTTCATATTTGGACTTATATTGGGAACAACTGAAATGCCTTGGGGCTTTGGAGACTGGCCAACTGAAGAGATGAAATCACGGTGATTAACTACTTTAGTACTTGTAATCAATAACTTGCTTCTATAACTGTAAGAAATAAAATTACATACATACATAGATTACGCACTCACGCCTGTATTCCCCGAAGGGGTAGGCAGAGGTGTGGTTACAACCAATACATCCACACTTCACCGAGTTTATTTCCGTTCCATCATGTGATAGAGAGCGAGTCTATCACCATACCGGGCACATAATCACATAAATAAATATTTACCTATCTATAGCTAATTCAACTCATTCGTGGAGGTACGTCTTGCTTTGTGTATGTGTGGGTCTTTAGTAATAGGGCGACGATGACGCGTTACAAATCTATAAAAATACTACACAATATATTTTACAAGCTCACACACACATTGCAAGAGGCAGGTACACAAATGATCCGATTTTATCTTTACCTACAATAATTTTACAGCGGAAACATCCGGTCACTTTGGATGGGCGTTCTGTGGGCGCTAACTTCTGGGACTGGAGTAGCTTTAGCTCTACTTCAAGGAAGTGCTGGCCCACTCATTGGTATTGCAATATCAGCTTCGTTGTTGCCGCCCGTTGTGAACTGTGTAAGTTGTATTTTAATTACCCTCAACAAAAAGAGGAGTATTGCAAGTTTAACCTCTTTGTCTTTGTCTATCTGTATGCGCCTAAACAAATGGACCGATTTCAATACGGTTTTTTTAATTCCAAGCAGATTTAATCAATAGTACACTTAGTTTAGTTTATAGTAAATAGTTCAGCCATTTAGAAATTACAAATCTTTTTTTATCGACGACGAAGTTTTTTAACTGTTAGGTTAAGCAATAATAAATATATTTTATTCTTATTTGGTTTAATATTCACATTTTTGTCAGGGATTATTTTGGGCTTTAGCTTGCATTTGGCTGTTATACCCAGGAGTGAAGATACCTCATCTGAAGGGTGAACCTTATGATGGAAATTCATCGTATCAAACGCTATACCATGACTACATTCCAATAGAATTTGCTGTGAATGGCAAGTATTACGTGATGTCACATTATTGTTTTTGTTTTACTGTCCATAAACAGAAGCAACTCCACACAGAACTTTTAATTACAAAGCATTGCATGGCGTTGGACTGCGCTCGTCACCCCGAGACATAAAATGTTAAGTCTCACAATGCCTAGTAATTTAACTGGCTTCAAAGTCCCTCAAACCGGACCACAACAGTGCTTACACACTGCTGCTTGGCGGCAGAAATAGACAAAGCTGTGGTACCAACCCAGATGTCCTCTCACGTACGAGGGGCATACCACCTTGCAAATTTCACCACCATTTCATATACTACTTGGTGTAAAACCCGTCAAAGCGCGTCGTTCAGACGAGGTGAGATCCGGACTCAAGCCGGCATAATTCAGCTGACCGTCGCGTCGCGTCGATGGACGCAATGTCTCTTGACGGTCGACATTATATTTGCACTGCACTGTAGATACCTACTTTACATCAGGTCCAGTGTAATCACTATGCCATGTCAGGATAAAAAACAAATGTTTTAAAATTAAGCTTCCTTTATTTTTTCCATCCTTATTCCTTCCTTCCTACTTTCAGAACGATATATTTTAGGGTAGATATGTAGGTAGGTAGATACAGCCCCCGTGGCGCAGTGGGTGAGTAGCCGACTGTGAAGCGAGAGGACGCGGGTTCAATTCCCGCACCGAGACAAAATCTTTGTGTGACCCATAAATATTTGTCCCGGGTCTGGGTATTTTCTCGCCAGAGGGGTTCACGACAGACAGGCGGCCGGTCTTAAAAACTACAAGCCTAATCTTTCTATATCATGTGTTAGAAAGCATGTTCCATCCCCACTAACGAGATAAGGGTAGGTGGAAGAAGAAAAATAATATGTAGGTGTGTACTTAGATACTATAAAACGGACAGGACTGAATTTCTGTTTTTTTTTCACAGGCATCGTAAGTTGCTGTCTTACAATAGTAAACGTTATCTGCATATTTACAACAGCCATTATTTTCCTCAAAATTAAAGAAGTGGCCGCACCATACACGTCTAGTCCAGACGTGAGACGATTTTGGGAGCAAGATATCAAAGTGGCAAGAGAAGCAAATCGCGCCTATGTTCAAGGCGAAGAAGAAGAGCGAGCTGAGTAAGAGCTTTACTAATAGGGATTACCTAATTTAAGTCAGCGTACCTACTTAATTTTTTGAAATTAAGACTGACCTTTTATTGGCTGGCTGGCCAGATATCAGGCTCATACTTATATTATTATAGAAGATCGTCAACATCGTCGATCTTTTTAGCGGTGATCACAGATCTGTCACTGTTTCTCTATTTTTGCCGATTGCAAGTGTCCCACTGCACGTGTACTCTGTTATGTAACACAGTCCATGTTGCCGTTTTAATCATATTAGTTCCGCAGGTAGGGGATCTGCCTCTAGCTCTCTTTTCTACTACCTGACCTCGGGCTACTAGACTTTCCACTCTACATCCATTTTCAATTAAACTAGGTATCTTCTGCTTAATTCTAGATTGATTCTCGAGGATCTTAACGAAAGTACAAATGAAGAAATTAGAGAAAAATTAGAGGCGGCCGTACAAGAAGCATTAGATGACGACACTTATAGAAAAATCAAAAGAATAAGCTATCAAAGTCACAACGCCGATGAGGTAACAGTGACAAAATTAATATTTTTCTTGAAAATAGAGATAAATCTCTGTCACGTTTTTCATATAGATGATACCTACGTATAGCGAAAGAACTAATATCGGTAATGTAACGAAAATCTTGTTGATTATTTTTTTGTACAATGGTCTGAAGGCCAATTCTCGTAATTTTAAATGTTCAAAATATCATTATAGTAGTAGCAAATATCATTAGCAGTAGCATTATACCGTTTTGGCTTCAGTCAACTTTTATTCTACATTCAATCTCATTACGATCTACGTTCACATTTGACGTTGATTATTGGTATAAGACAATGCCATTTGCAACTTTCTTGACGCTGAGACTAGATCGGAATGATATTTTGAATATTTAAAATTACGAGAATTGGCCTTCTGGTGTTTCTTTACTTTATGACACAAGTACCTACAGGGGCTGCCTGTCTATTAATAGATTTTTTACCATATTACAGATAATCAGATCTATAGGACTACAAACTGGAATTCAAGATTCAAGGCGATCCAGCCAAATATTTTCAAGTGCGTCAAAACTAGCGCAGTCCAGAACTAATATCGACGACATTGCAGCGTTAGACAAATTATTGTCATCAGTACTGGGTTTAAAGGATAATAAACGACGTTCTTTTCGGTCTCATCGAGGCACACCGCGCTCCAGTAACTTGCCAGTTATAAATGAACTTCGGAACAGACGATCAGAGTCTTGGCCAGATAGGATCTTCGAAAATTCTGTTGTGGATAATGTCATTTCTAGCTTGAAGGCAAATAAACGGAACTCTTCAGATGAAGAGTTATTTTTGACGCCAAAATAATTTAGACGTGTACCTTTACCATCACAAAACAATTTTACTCTTAGGTATACCATGGGTAAAGTGTATCAAACGATAGGTACCTATATTAAGTAGGTACCTACTATTTATACCGAAGCTATCATTACATAGAGCCGCTCAAAATAGCATTAATACAGAAGCACTCTGTAAAATGTTGCAGATATCTAAGTACGCATAAAATATAATTTCGTCTCGAGGACTGTACCTGCTTTAGCTATTTTTTTTATTAGCTTGAATGACGAGACGTGCAGGTCGCTCACCATTGTAAATGCAACACGTGCTCATAAGCAGCAGCAACGCCACACAGATCTTTGAATAACAGAGCACTACATGGCACTGAACTGCGTAATCTCACCCCGAAAAAATGACTCATAATGTCCAGTAATTGCACTGGCTTCAATGTCCTTCAAACCGGAACATAAGTGTTTACACACTGTTGCCTGGCGGTAGAAACAGACAAAGCGGTGGTACTAACCCAGACGGCCGCGGCCTCTCGCATACGAGGAACCTACCACCTAGTAATTTAAATAAAAATTACTTATTTGTTACGCCCATATTATGGAATAATGTCCTCAATATGTTATAGTATAATTATTATTCATCAATAATATAATTAATGATATGTATTTTCAAGTATGTATTATTTATTCATCTAAATGGCATCTTATAAAGATGTCCAGTCAGTGCTAGTCTTCAGACAGTTGTCTTCACTCGAGTCCAGACAGCTAGGGAAAGTTTTAAAGCATAATAAAAACAAATTATAGTAATAAAATGTTTTATTTACTTCTATGTTTGAACTTTGTAAGATCATAATGAAAACAAAAATAATCATTATTTATCAAATAATAAATAACATTCAATATCATCTGGTACATATGTAGGTATATATCACAGCAAAGCTTATTGTGATAGAATTGACTTCTGGTACAGATTATATCTGTATTCAGACAATATGTATAATTATAAAAAGATAACAAAATTACATAACATTATCAATTTATATATCCCGGTCAAGAATGTTACAATGACTCCCATTTCAATTTCCATATTCAAGTAACTACAACTATGAACTATTCACAGCCTTCGTCAAGATTTGGTCCCATTTTCAATTACATTGGGAGTCCTTTTTAAATTTTTGTTATGTTTAACTTGGGATGTATAGATGTCATAGCCTAATGATATAGTGTTGTCATACAACACTCTGTATCTAGTTGGTAAGAAGTAGAAGTTGATGATTTGTGCTGGAGGCCACACCATCCACTCCGCTCTGTATAGGGTCACAAATTTATCTCGCACTTCTTCCATGAAGTTGTCCACAGGATCATTTTCAAACAATGCTAGACTTCCAAAAAATGTGATTATCATAATAGGTGAAAACACCAATTGGTCTAGTAATAATTTCTTTGCAACCATATCCAAAGTCTTTCCAATTATAAATCTGTCTAACACTTTATACCAATGGTGACACAGGACACCCACAGCTGCACCAGAAAATGCCATATGACTAGTCCGTTTTAAATCAAACTTATCCTGTTCTTTAATATATATTTCATAGCTTTGTTCTATAAAATCACCTACAGATGATAAACTTACTGATATAGTAATATTTGTATAGAATAAAAATTTATCACTAAAGGCTATCCTCACAACGTTTTTAAAGTGTGACAGAGGTACCGATTTTCGTACATTTGTTGCCAGTCTTCTCCATGTAATTCCAAGTGCTTGCATTTTATAATCTGAAATAAAAAGAAAAAGTGACAATGAAACAGAAACAATACATCATGTTTATTGACTGCTCTATTGGCGCATTTTTTTATGTGAGTGCGAGTGCTACATATGTCTAGTATACTCATTGCTATTTCTTTAAAAGGCCAATCTAGGAATTGGCCATCCAATCTTGGCCAATTGGCCATTACACTTGCATAATTCTGTAAAACAATGACTGGGCATTAAAGAGGCTAACTCATGAGTTTGTTTCGGCATTTCTTCTCATGGCTAGCCACGAAATGCTATTGTAAATGTAATCTAGCATAAAAAATAATTGATATGTAAAAGCGATATTTATGACCCAATTTACAGAATAAATTATTTGATTTGATTTTGCAAACACTGGCTATTTATTAACTTTTTAATTAATTATAAAATAAATAGTAAATAAAACAGAAATAAAAAAATATAAAACAATCACATTGCACAGCAAATTTGCTACAAAAATCTCATTTTTTAATGTTTTTCATGGGAACGGTCATGTAGATGACTCTTATCATGTTTTATATGAGAAGTGTATATATCATATCCAAGAGAAACAGTATTATCATACAGAACTCTGTATCTTTTGGGTATAAAGTAAAAATTTATGATTTGTGCTGGAGGCCACACAACCCATTCAGCTTTATACAGTGTCCAAAACTTATCTTGAACTTCATCTGTGAAATTTTCCATAGGATTCTCTTCAAATATTGCCACTGTGGCAAAGAAGGATAGAATAACTAACGGAGAGCAGACAAATTGATCCAACACCAACTTTTTGATGACCGATTGTAAATTTTTGCCTATGATTATTCTGTCAAGCACCCTGTACCAGTTGTGGCATATGACACCAGCAGTGAGGCCAGAAAAGGCCATTTGAGCAGTGCGACCATAATCAAACTTGTCTTCATGGTGTGTATATAGTACAGCATATCCCTGTTCTAATAAGTCTCCAGTAGTAGATATGCCCATTGACAACAAGACATTGGTGTAAAACAAATTCTTGCGATTGAATGCATCATCAGCAGCTTGTTTGTAAGTTCTATATGCTTTAGAAAAGAACCTTCTAATTGGCATTATGAAAGAACCATGTTTAACCTAAAACAAATGGAATTCATTAGTAAGTTACTATCTATTTTACACCAATGTTTTACTGTCAATATTAAATTATATTTAAATGACGTAACATGTTGTTTTAATTTTAAGTAATGAAATATGAGTATTTGCTACGAATGTTACTATAATAGTAACATTTTTGGTGAATAAAAAAACATATTCAATAATTCGTCTAACATCTAATAATATAACATATATTAATGTCGAAATAAAACTAGTTAATACGGATTTTATCGCGGTTTAATTTTTATTTTAGTCCCGACGCGACGTTTCGAAAGCTTTTCAGCCTTCGTGGTCCGGGAGAGACTCAGTCTCAAAATTAAACCGCGATAAAATCCGTATTAACTAGTTTTATTTCAATGTGTAATATTCGCGTAAACCTAAGAAATCAATATATATTAATGTCATTTTAAAGATTTTAATCTACATGAAGTACTTAATTGTTTTTATTTTAAATAAAGATCGAAAAAGATGAATGTAAACGCAAAGAAAAATATAACTTACCTGAAGATTAATTCCTTAAACCCCAAAAATATTTTACGCCAAGAAGCTTGGTGTACAATTTTTTTATTTTTCAAGTTATAAATGCGTAGTATAATTATACAATATTATATAACGTTGATAAATTACATTTTCGAACATTACCCATAACCTCAAAATTTTGCCAGTGTCATAAACCTTTTTATTTACTTCCGCAAAAAAATAGTGATGTATATACGTAAGTATGTTCGATAATTCGATAAAAACATTGATGTACAGTCGAGTGTACACCGGTGATTTTCAAATTGTGGGTCCTTCTAAGTAATGCTGATACAAGAGGCATTACATTTGTCCCGTAGATGCCGAATTATTGTAAGAATGGTTCAATTTTATAACATGTATGTACCTACTACGTAAATTTTAAAAGGCTTAGAACTGCATTATACGCTGCCGGTGCAGTGTGAGCCCTACTTACGGATAAATACTACCTGACATCTTATATATTTATGTAAATCATTGATCAAAACTAAAAATATTATTTTGACACTCGCTATTGCAGTAAAAATCTAGCTAGCTCAAGCTGGGTTGGCTGTGGGCTCTATGGCTGTGGGAAAATATTTTACCAATTTTTTTCATTCAAAATCCTTTTTTTACAAATCATGAAACTTGGCAATTCTGTGGAGGTTTTTTGAGAATACATTACAGTTCCTATCTCATGTCTCATCAGTTTATGGTGCTAGTACCACACACAAATGTCGACTGCGGAAGAGTATTCAGCAAAGTGAATTTAGATAAGACGATATCGATGCGTCGTCGCATCATTGCTAAAGACGATGAAGGTTCCCATTGAAGAATTATCTGACATAGAAGTTGTTAAACATTAAAATATATTATTTTTTATATCAATATGATATGACTACATAAATAATTAAATTAACCACTTTGAGACTACTGGTTTATATATATATCAGCCAACTATCGGGGAAAAAGACGTAGTATAATTTTTACCACGTATTATCTTTTCAATATACATAGACAATAATTTTCCGAAAGCCTGAGCCATGTTCCTGAATCTAGCCCTGGTCATTGCTGTCAAATGTCAAATGTCCTTTTGTCTTTGGTGCGTAAGGGCTTTGGCCAAAGATTAACTATGGCTTTGGCGTTCGATTACTGTGTCGCGTTATTTTAGAAAACTAGAACTACACACTAATTGTAACTTTCTTTTGATGTTTTTACGGTTTTCTATGTAAAAACACAATATTCCGCCATGGCAGGTAAGAAGTAGAAGTGGTGCGCTGATTTAATATGATTAAATTAAATAAAAATCAGAACTACTGTGACCATTATTAGTCGGCGCCGAATACAATGTTTTTATTAGTGACCGTCTAGATGATCGTGATGATAGTGATCGTCTGAATAGACGAATTTCGTCCAACGAACTACGAAGGGTTTTTTTAATTTGCCTCTTTAGCGTCCATGGGTAAAGTTTATCTTGTTCACGGTTGACGGCATTGAATCGTATGCGACAATATAAGAAAGTAGAGTTTAATTTTGTATACAAATACGTCGCCTTGGCCGTTCACCATTTTTACTAATTTGAGTCCATTACTGCCATTTTTCTTTCTGCCTGGCGTTATCCCGGCTTAATGGCAGGGTCCGCCTATCTCGATCATGATTTGACGGTAGATTTAGTTTTATGTGGGGCGAGCCGCCCTCTGACCGTGAAACCCGCAGCGGGAAACAAGTTTCGCCACATTACCTCGTCTGTACACCATAGCAAAGTACACCATATTCAAGTGAGGTTGGCTTTGGGCCTAAGATGTTGGTGGCCCACTTTCACTCCATTACCATCATCGTTAAAATTATATCATCCAAGTCCTTGACCACTCTATATATTTACTTTGTTTTCAGATAAATTGACACTTAACAGGCAGGCTATGAAAGATAGGGCTACAGCCCATCTACGTGTGTATGTGGGAGGGCTCTCAGAAAAGGATACTGTTGATGAAGTTTATGAGCATTTTATTGGGTATGGTCAAATCAATGGTATAGTTATAAACAGGAACTTTGGGTTTGTGCAATTTGAGCATGAAACAAGTGCTCAAGAAGCCATTGCTAATGCAAATGGGGGTACTTTCAAGGGAAAGTTTCTATCAGTAAAAACTGCCCAGACTACTGACAAAAGGTAAGTTTTTTTACATAATATATTTTTACCCCTTTCATATACTATCTACAATCTGCTTTCTTAGCCATAATTAGGTGTGATCTCGGTGGAGTATGTCATTTTGATTGTTTATCCGTTGAGAATCCCTATTGCATTAGTATAATTAATCTCTGAAATCCTTACATGCATTACAAAATTTATGGCCATATTAATCTGAAAGATGCCATATAGTAACACAGTTCACCTGATTTATCACTATCATGGTTAACATGCAACACCGTCAGGCAAATATGACTTGTCAAAATATATGTCGGCATTTTAATAAAGTGATGTGCCACTACACTTCCAATGAAGATACAATCTTCCACCTGCCCTTATCCCACTCACAGTTTGGCGCAACATGATTTTTTATCATATGTTACAGAAAGATTTGGCTTGTAGTTATTACTAGCCTTTGCTCGTGGCTCCGCCCGCGTGAATGCCCTTTCCCGGCATACAAAGTAGCCTATGTTACTCAGTGATAATGTAGCTTTCTAACGGAAAAAGAATTTTGAAATTGAAATCGGTCCAGTAGTTTTTAAGTTTATTTGTTACATACAAATCATTCCTCTTTATAATATTAGTGTAGATGACCAGCGGCCTGCCTGACGTGGCTGGCTCCCGTCTGGGGTGATACAATTCCAATGAAGATACAATATAACATTAATTTCTAAGACAGTCAATCCTTACCACCTGTTACACCCCCTCTGAGTAAATGCTACTGCTTCGAAAAGTGGTTAGATATTTGTTAACATTTCTGGTACTAAGCTGGTGATTACTCTTTGTGTTTAACATTCAACAGATATGATGCCAATGAGTCTAGTACACAACAGGAAACCCCAGCAGTGGCACAGACTGATACCCAGTCTGCGAATGATGAATATGACGAACCTTATGATGCATATGGAAACTATGTTGATCCAAGTAAGATTGAAAATAAAAAGTATGAAATTATGTTTTAAGGTTTTTTTTGAATAGAAGAAAAATCAGAAATCACAGGGAAATATGATTGTGAAGCATTAATAGTTGGAGAGAATAATTTAAATTCACATTTAATTTTTCTCTTATAGAGAGAACGAGTAGAGTAACTAATATTTAGGATAACAAATCTTGGTACATATTTTGTCAAAATGCCTTAAAGTTTTAATATTGCTAATTTTTTTAGTGTTACATGGATTTTGTTATTCATTTAGATTATAGAGAAGAAGAAATAGAGAACAATCACAATTGGTCAGAAAATAATGATAATCATGGTAGAGGTCGCGGTAGAGGAGTCGCGCGGGGGAGGGGACGCGGCGTCCGGGGGAGGGGAGCGCCAGGCTTTAGAGAACGATCACCACCAATAAGCAGCAGAGGTATGGTTTTATGTTAACGATTATAAATTATGCAAAAAAAGTGCTATTTAAGTTTAGTATATTTTTTAATAACCCTACAATGCATCTAATTAATTAGCATCATCAAAAATCAATATCCATTTCTTCCCTCCATTCTTTTGTAGATTTTAATGGTTTTGGAGGAAGTCGCTTTTCGAAAAAAAGTTTTGTTTTTTTGTGTGTCTAAGCTATCTGGCTTGTTTATTTGTTCGTCCTATGTGTGCAAGTTGAACAAACTGTTTAGCTAGTGTGACCAGTTGTTCATCGATTGTGGAGAAAATGAGGATAAAATCAAATTTTGATGCAAAAAATACTATCTAATGATATTATTCTATTAGAATGGCAAAATACAGAGAAAGAATTAATGATGTATTATGATTCATGAAGTATCTGTCCTTTTACGAATGTTAAATGTAAGAAATCTCCACAACATTACTTACCCATGCCACATCATGCTTCTAAAATAATAAAACAAATTGATGAAATGTAAAATTGAATAAACAGTTGAATTCGTGTTTCTAGTTCGAATGTAACTGCCTATTGTATCAATTCCCGTGTAGGTGGTGGCGATTGGCCGGAACGTGGGTACGAACGGTATACGCAGCAAATGTCTGAATATCCGAGAGCCTTGCCCGTCCCTGAGAGAAATGACTGTGAAATAATCGTCGTTTCCAAAACTCTCACGTAAGTGATTCTACAGTACTACAATTAAAGTTATGTAATATGTATTAACCTAATGTAACAAGCCCCCTTAGAATGCAAAAATGTAAAAATTCAAAAACGAAACGTTCCATCGCGTCGTCTTAGATTGGTATCGGAAATCGTCACTTGATTGGTCTAGAGACCAATAACAAACATACGGCACGAACGTTCGTGTCGTGTTTTAACCCCCCAAGTCTGTGACTTGACTAAACTAAACCAAATTACTTTTTGTCCAGTTTTAGTTCGAACTCAACCTTTTTAGTTTTTACACAAAAATTGAGCCCTATAAATAATACTAGCCCTGTATTATATACCTCTGCTGGGCACGGGCCTCATCTACTGAATTAGAAGGGTTAGACCTTAGTCCACCACGCTTGACGCTGGCCCAAAAGCGGGTTGGCAAACTTCACATACCTTCGAAATTTATTTGGAGAATCTCTCAGGTATGTAAGTTTCCTCACGATGTTTCCTTCACCGTTAAAGCAAGTGATACTTAACAATAAATACACACGTAACTTACAAAAGTCAGAGGTGTATGTATACTCTTAGGGCTGGTTTCAAACCTACGACTTTCGTCTTGGACAGTCCATACCAGTGCTAAAATTGAATTCTATACCTAAGTATAATTTTAGTCCTGACAAAATAAAATTATTTACGTCTACTAACCACGAGTAAACTATATTTAGTTTAGTTGGTGACAACAGAATATGTACAAAATGTCATAAAACTAGAAAATCTGTGAATATCTCACCTCAAAATTTCAGATTCCTTTCAGAAACTTTTTCGATACTTCGATTAGTATTGCACTTTTATGTACTTGTCAGCCGCGCTTAGGTGCGTAATTGGTGTTGTAATGCCAAATTAGAAAATACATTAAGTAGCCGTCGCAATAAATACGCGGCCACGTGCCAATTCTCCGTCGTGAGATATTTCGAACTCAATGCGTAGTGTTACTTGGACAATGAATAAGGGTTTATGACATACCACTTACCCATTGCTGACATGCTTAGGTACTTATACAGTACGATGACACAAATTATGCGTTTCGGAAATGGTCGGTTTTTACGTATTAGTACGAATATACGATGAATGCCGGCCCATCCGGTTCCGGGCTGTCACTCAAGAGAAAAATAACATTAGAATGTTACAGGTTAGATTATTATCGTCATCAAATATTTTACAAGGACCTACGTCCTTCGTATGCGAGAGGGCCTTCTGGGTTGGTACCATCGCTTTGTCTATTGCTGCCAAGCAACAGTGTGTAAGCACTATTTTGTTTCGGTTAGGACATTGAAGCCAGTGAAATTATTACAGCATTATGAGACTTAACAACTTATGTCTCGGAGTGAAGAGCGCAGTCCAATGCCATGCGGTGCTTTTTAGTGCAAAGGTTCTGAGTGGCGTTGCTTCTGTTTATGGGCAGGCTTGCTACGCTTATCATCAGGCGAGCGACCTGCTCGTCTCGTCAATTAAGCTTGTAAAAAAACTATCTTCGTTAATTATACTTTTTGTTACAGAGAATACGCGGAGTACATTGAAAGTCGTCTGAAAAGATTAGGAATCGTTGTAGACCTACTATTTCCCATGGAAGATGTCCCTATCGGCAAAGTTTTGGGCAACATAGCATCGCGAGGATGCCTTTATGCTATTTTGGTCATGCCACAGAATCAAGAACACAGATCTTTAACTTTGACCATTCTACATGGACTTCCTCAAGGTGACATTTGAATATTTAAAACAGTACCTACTATTTTTTCCGCCAAGCAGTAGTGTGTAAGCACTGTTGTTTCGATTTGAAGTACATTAAAGCCAATGACATTACTGGGCATTGTGAGACTTCACAACTTGTCTTGGGGTGACGAACGCAGTACGGTGCCATGACGGCTTTAGTCAGCGTCACCGGACTTTCAGGCGAATGCTTTAGGCACTCCAACCCTGGATTAAAGTGACCTTCGCTGAGGGCACCCCCCTAATGGGGGATACGGACCGAACTGACAGCGCCAAGAATTTCCTTACTCGCTACTTGTTTACTGATTAATGAGTACACGTGATCATGAGCGCGCCTATACTTAAAAATGTATAAAACAAATATTTTATAAAATTTTGGTTTTATTATTTCTCGCAGAACACCGTAATATGCCACTAGAAGATGCACTGCAGCTGCTCTCGAGAAATTTCCAAGAGGTACAACGCGGAGGACCGTCTGGTAGAGAAGCTGTGTATGCACTTCTGGGACAACTTGCAGATGGACGTACACTTACCGTTTTACAATATGATAAAGTCATGGAATATTTAAAGGTCAGTTATTTTTTTAATAAGTATTATACTGAAGAATGTATTTTGAACATGGCTATACAATTTTATCTTCATACGGTAAAATGGGGTGAATAGGAACGAAACTGATTTATTTACAAATATAAAATGAGAAAAATAATAAAACTTCTACATTTTTGGACAAAAATTAATCTTGAGAAATTAATTTTGGTCATCCATCTACGTAATAATCTCAATAAAAGATTCGTCCCGATTCACCCCTTCACTCCTATTAGTTCTGTTTTACGGTACCTGTTTAAAAAACGTAAACATATATCCATTTTATATATCTATTGTATTTAATGTAATTGAGATCTTTACAAAGGTATTATTTGAAAAGTAGGTAGGTTTTTGTTAGATTTTGACGATTTTGCTACAGTATATCCTGTTACGAAAGTTAAAAATACTTTTATGTTCGTATATTTTAGTTCAATATTAATGACTATTCTCATTCAGTCCGTTGATATGTTTTTGTGGTTTCTTCTACCTGTCCTTATCCTACACGCACTACGATGCGACACAAACGTCAACCCCTCTGGGGAAATTATATACCGAATGTAATGTGTATCTGTGCTAATATTAGATATTGTTCTTAGGAACGCAAAGAGCAACAAGTCAAGATCGAATTAGGTGAACCTCTGACTGCGAGTAAAACCCAAGTGGACCTGCAACAACGGATTCTCAGCATATTGAACGATAAGAAAGTAACCCCACCTGTTGAACCACCACGAGCACCCACTCCGCCTCCTCCACAAACTGCACAGAACAAACTACTTAATGACCCTACTGTAAGAAAAGCATTAGACTCTATATTACAAAAATTTGTATAAACAGTTTTATTATATATAATACCCGTTTTGTGCATGGAATATTGTCTTAATTAACTTTCAATTGTAATAAAAAAACTCATTATTACATCATATCTGTTTTATTTATAAGTTCGTACATATTATAGGTGGTTCAGTTATGTCCACACAGCTAGCAGTTCATTGGTGATTTGAAATGACAAACAGTGCTATAGTTAATTTGTTACATATGTACATACACAAAAACATTTTTACATCAGCTAATAACTAATACTCGGATCTAATTAGTGAAAATAATTTATATGTATTGTTGTTTGCCATAATTTTATACTCCCAAATATTTTATTCCGCTATAACTAACATTCAAAGCTGAGAAATAATTCTCAAAATTGTCTTGGAATAAAAAATACATGCAAGGATTTCATGATTTTCGAGTAGCATCATAATTTTGTATTACAATAAAATATAATACCGATGACTTGATTACTATCAACACCGCCAGCGGGTTTTGAGACCATTACTTCTATAATCTGGGTTTGTATCCCAACTTGCATAAAATTGGTATATTTTTACGCAAAAAGAGTATGCGTGTCTATCTTTTGAATTAACATTACCATGCATACATGTTTATGTGAAGATTTGCTTAGTATGGCATTGAATTTGCAAGTTGTGAAAGTCAATATTTTAATAGTTTTATCATTGATTAAATCTTTATATTGAGATCAAGGCGTATTTTTATTTTATCTCTTTCAATTTTCCGAAGCATTATCTCTTTAAAAATTGTATTCTCATTTATTTCTTTAGTAGTTACGAGCTATACAAGGTATATAATAAACTAGTATATAATTAGGAATATGCACATCTTAATCTATATACACATACGCCCTTACTACTACAGCAACTAAATGCCACCAGACACCTCTCGAACTCGATAAAGCTATCGTTTGGAAGAATTTGGTGTCAATCGAGAGCTCGACAGGTGAGAGCGATATTTACAAATGATCAGTCAAATAATTTTAGCTCCGCCGACAATTGCAGGCGAGTCTGTCCTTTTAATCCTGTAAAATTCGTCACAAAAATTAGGTTGCCCTCTCTGGCGGATCTTCTTGTTTAGAGGGATCGAAACCTTCTTTTATGTGTCCTCCTGTACCCTTAGGATCCAAGTCAGTGGCCCAACTGAAGTGCATAAGGGCTAAATGGGAATTGCCTAATTTATTATGAACTTTTCCGAGTAAGTAGTATACTAGGGACTCTCTTGGTGCTATATCCTTTAAGTGTTGAAGATCAGTTAGAGCGTCTTGAGGCCTTCCTGCCCGTAATAATACAGATGCTCGGTGGAACCGGCACAGTGGGTTTTCTGTGTCTAAAGCAACAGCCTTCTCTAATGTGGCAAGAGCTCTATCCATTTTACCCAGTGCTGCTTGTGCTAACCCCAGCTGGCATTTCAAGACCCCAGAATTTGGATGTATGGTGAGGGCGCGTCGTATGTGTACCTCTGACGGCTTCCATCGTTCCTGTCGCGCGTACACCGTTGCAATACCAAACCACGCAACATAGTTACGTGGGTCAATGCTTACAGCCGTTCTGAAGCTTGAAAGGGCTTTATCTGTCTCTTCAGCCACAGCATATTCATGACCTAATAATGCATGTGCATATGCCGCGGTGGGATCTAATTGTACGGCGCGCTTGAAAAATTTCAATGCAGTCTCACGCTCCTTGTGTAGGGAGAAGCAGTTTCCAGCAGCTAACCATGCGATAGGATTTGTGCGATTTAATTCCACTAAGTCTTGAGCCAATGCCGACAGCTGTGCTTCACGTTGTAGATGCCATAAGCAAGTACTATAAATATCCATGCCCTCAGTGCGATTTCGATACTGTTTCCTAATTTCCGCGAATATTTTGGCGGCTGCTTCATATTGCGCCAACTCGTAATGACCTCGCGCAATCATTGTCTGCACCCAAGGTGAAGCCAGTTGTTTTGGCGGTAATTCTTGAAACAATTTAATTGCATTTTTACAGTCTAAAAAGGCGAGAGCTTTATATGCCTCACCTATCTCACGCATTAAATTTAATAATGCTATGCCATTGGAATTCTTTGGTGCGATATTGGGTGCTACTGTTTCTATACTTTTAGCTCTTTCATTGGTTTCTACTAGATTTGATTTTATGTTTTTAGCAGTGCGTTGTTTACTTTTCCTGGAAGGGCTCTTAGGTGCCACGATTTTTCTACTAGGTGATTTGTTATTTTCTTTGACTGAGTAGCTGCTATTATTATTACTGAATAACCTAGATGACCGCCGAGGGGCAGGTCCTGTGCATCTTGGAGCAGGACTGAATACTGCACGAAAAGAATTTACTAGTTTAGGTATGGTTTTTTGTTCATTTGAATCTGTTAGCATTGGAGTATATAAAACAGGAGATTCTTCCATTGGTAACATTCCAAATGAGGGAGAGAATGGAATGGGTGCAATACCACTAAACACACTGTGCATACGTTTCACAGGAGCCTGAGTTTCTGGTGTTATGCTTGTGGACATAGTCATAGGAGTTCTAGAGTTGATATTATTTGGTGTGACATTAGAATTTACACCAGTATTATTAGGAATGTTACTATTAACAAATGAAATGTTTTCTGAGTTGCTGACTAGATTCACTAATGTTGTTACTCCAAATGTAAAATCACTGTTGTTTATATGAAACACTTGGTGCGGGTCCACTTTCTCGCCCATTGTGCACAACTGAGCAAATGATTTCCACATGAAGGGATTGAGCGATAGTGCCTTTTTATGAGCATCACCTGCTTTATTTCTTCTGTCTGTAGTTGTATATATCTTAGCAAGAAGCTGTAAAGCATATGGTGCTTGTTCACCAAATTCTGATGCAACCATCTCGAGATTTTGATTTGAACCTAATGCATTTTCTGCTTCTTTGTAACTGGAAATAAAGTAAATATACATGTTCATAATGCTGAAATAATGTACACCATATAAATATAGGTCTAGTTCGAAATTATTAAAATCTTGATATAGAATTATGATAAACCAGTTTTTTTATAGCATAGGCCAGCAAACAAGCAAGTGGATCATCTGATGGTAAGTTATCTGCAACGCCCATGTACAGCCACAATACAATTGTTTTTTAATTTTTATTGAATAGGCTGGCAAACGAGCATGTTGGTCACCTGATGGTAAGTGATCTCCACCGCCCATGTACGCCCACAATACTAAAAGAATTATGTGTGTGTTGCCAACCTGAACGGAAAGGTATAATTAAGGGATTGGGAAGGGGAGGGGGTTTGGGCCTCCAGATATCTCACTCACCGTACAAAACAAAGCAGCAAGCTGCTACTTTATGCCGGTTTTCTGTGAGACAGTGGTAATGTCCCGGATGATCCGGCCCATTGATGCTGTAGACAAGTGTCTACAGAGTGGCTCTACCACTCAGGTTCAGTCAAATTATAAAAAGCAGTTTACACACAAAACAAATTGACCTTCACAAATATGAAAAACAATAAGACAATACAATATTTACAAAATACATAATTCTCACAAGGTAAAATTAAATATGTGTACACCTATTTATGTAATAAGTCTGTCTAAGAGGAAAAAAGTCATAAAGGTCAGTTACAGTATAATATAGTTAAATTCAACATATTTGCTGGTCTTGAGATGTTGCATGGAAGTCAATTATGTAAAGAGAAGCAATAAAAAAGAACATACAACATTCCTATAGTCCACAAGAAATGATCCCCGACAATTTTATTAAAAAATCTAGTGATCAGATGATATTGTAAGACTTGTGGGCATATATCCATCATAACACTGTTTTTGGTATCAAGGTAATGGATGATGGATAATGGCTGATAATCTACAAGTAATCTATTAAATAAAGTTAAAATCTTTGATACAGTGTGACTTTACAAGGGACTTAGCATTTTTGTTTATTAGTTTGCATTACATAGTAAACAGTAACAAGAAAACAACAAATCATAATAAAATTAATCCTTTACTAGCCATATTCAGTTTCAAGGTTGGTTCATAACTATAGTAAAAAAGTTAGTTTGGTATCATAGACTACTAATAGAGACATTTATTTTCTAAAAGCTTCATACTGCTCATTCATAATCAAACACATGATAACAAATATTAATAATCAATCAGTTGTTAACTGCAACTTCCTCACTGAAAATATTTTGTCTAGACCTTTTAATACCTTTTATAAATATATGCCAAAGCTCAAGTAAAACTGATTTCTTTTTTATAGAGACTGTTGTGTTACAAAGAGTTTATCAATATTCATCAAGGTTTTAAAGTTAAACAACTAAACTCAAATAATGTTTGTTATACAGCTCTTTCCCCAATATGAAGATTAATTTATGTAGTTTACACTGTACCTTGAAAAATGCTGACAAGTTTCCTTGACAGTCTCATTTCATTATGGTATAGCCAAAAAAGGGTAAAAAAAGTGATCCCATTGTCTTCAATATCATTTACACTTATGCATGCTGTATGACCTATCTACAATAACAATATTTCATGACTATATTTCGATACTTACAGTTTTAAGTCGACAGAACATTTTGCTAGAAGAAACCTGGCCTGTGGTAGACTTAAGGGCATCTGTTTTAACAAATGGTGTGCTTCATTTACTCTCCCTGATCTATAGTAACATGTTCCCAACAAAAACGCCGTCTCTTCTGACGCCACTGAAATTATTTGATAAATGTAGTCGATGTTAAAATTTCTCATCACAATACAAAAAATATACATTGAAAGTCCCGTAAAAATCGATAATTATCACGAAAATGAGGTTGTTATAAAATAGTTCTAATAAACATTGGGAAAAATCTTTATCTATTACCTTCAGCATGCAATCTCTCTGCTAGGAATATAGCATTATCGTACTCGTAATTATTGAGACAATCCCAAACAATAACCTGTGGACAAATTAAATAAAAATTAGTAACGTCCCCAGAGTTGCATTTGACAGTTCGATGAAAATATATTGGCTTTTACCTGTATAGGCTCTTGAACAATCATTTTTTGTAGATGCGTTATATAAGATAATAAATACTACGAAATAATTCACATCGCCAGCTACAAATTACACAGTCACAAAATAAAATACAATTAGCACATATCTCTTACGACGGACATTTTTAGTTTGTTGATTGTCTATGATATTATTTTTTCTATGCAATTGCCATATTGAAAAAAAAAATTAAATAAACTTTTTTGGGAAAATAAATGTCAGGCCTAATTGTGCAAACAAAGTTCTGGGTGAGCTAAGTTAGAAACCAAAAATACGGTCTTAAAAATAGGTACATTAGTTTACGACGAATGAATATTATTCGATAACTATTTCAATGCTAGTTCTAAATCTTATTATAGAATACGTGTCATACTAAGCAAGCTGGATGGCAGTCTTTTCAAGGTCTTTTCAAGATGTTGAATATCCTGAATATCTAAGTTAGCTTACCCAGAATTTTGTTATTTTTCCCTTCCCATCTCGTCCCGTTCCAATCAAAGCACGGGAATCACCTAATGACCAAGCGAGACAGGTAGATGTTATGTGCTTGTTTTTGCTGCGGGTAAAATCCATCTTATGGATACCTTCCTAACCTGAGGATGGAATAATGGTTATACCCTCCCAACCTAGTTCACACCTGACCAACTATTAGATCTAGACCCTAATTAATTTTCCTATGCCAATGTCAGTCGATAAACCTTGCGATAGCCTCCTTCGGCGCAAGTTTTGTGGTTCCGGGGGATCTTGGTGTGTTTAGATTGCTGCCAGTACCAACGCTGCACTTTGTCGTTATGGCCCGTCTCTTTTGGGGTTAATAAGCCCACTCACAATCGAAAGTGCCCTCAGCGTCTGCGGCAGTACGAAATTTTCGTACTGCCGTCTATCTTGGGTTGCACCAAGAATATGTATAAAACGAAATCTGGTACTCCAGAATGGTATTCCTACATAGTTATTAATCGTCTCTTAGGAGTTACGACAGGCAGGGGACACCATGGTAGAATTCTACAAATGCCACCAATCCACAGGGTGGGAGGCGCCGGTCAGGTCGGGACCTCCTCCGTTGATGGCAATCAGGATCGGTATCCCGTTTGGCGCACACCGTATATAACACGACACGTTCGAAGAAAAAGGCCATTACACGCCACGACCTCTGTCAGTTCACGATGGTGGCTAACACGGCCACGGCTAGCAAGGCTAGCCTAAAAAGGCCTCTGCCGATGACTGTTGTGAGAGCGGTGTGCTCATATTTCGAGACTGGCCACTCCTCAGTATTAAGCACTTCACTTTTCTACTACTTTACTACTTCGTAGTATACATACACACTAAATATATTGCTTAAAGTACATACATGTGGCTCTTATATTAATTGATGTTTATGTATTTAAAATTATTTATTTTGATTCTTATTTATGTTATTAATTGGCTCATAATTTTATTGTATTTAAATTATTGTACGTACAATAGTATCTGTGGAAATCCGTTGTCTCTGCCTATCCCTATAAGAAACAGGTGTGAGTCTATCGTACGTAAGTATGTATGTATGTATTTTTTTACAGCATAGATGAGTATTGTCCATAATAGTAGAATATCTAACTTAGTTTTTGTCCGGGACACCACATCTTTCTTGAGGCTCATTTACATTTAATTTGCTACTTTCGTTTTTGTTTTATCCTAAGGCTGAATGATAAAATATATTGACATTCTACCAACTTAATCTGGAGTGAAGGCTCAGTGAAAAAAGAAGAAACAGTCCGTCCATTTCAATGTGGTTTGACAGAACAAAGTTGATGACCAAATGCTCGCCATCAGGCGAACGACCTGCTCAATTGGTCATTCAAGCAAATAAATAAATAAAACAGAGGTTTACTATCTTTATAGTAATAACTTTATAGATATTAATAGGTAATTACGTATTCACACATTCTTGATTTTATAGAAAATCAACACGAATACAAACTTAATCCGTCCTCACTAACTTAGTAAAACATTACATTTTAATTAAAACAAACTCCGTAACTCGTAAATGCCTATCACAATATTTCTGATATTTAGTTTTACCACTCAGCACTTTGTTGGTCGGAACACGCCTATGGACCACTATTTTAAATCATTAAAAAATGCAATAGCAGTAACTCAAAAGTGATTAGAATACGACATACCTGCAACCTACAACTTATTGCTGTTCAGTTTTATAGTTAGATATTTATATTTCTATTTTTGTTGTATTAGTAGTATTAGAATTTCAGTATTCAAAAGTTATGACCATAGCCAATAATTACTTCGTGGAATAGTGATGTGTAAGTACTCAAAAGAAGGATACACCTTGTACCGATTATTAAAAAATAGTTGAAGTTTAATCAATCATCAATTCGAAATCTAGTAATATCCAATTTATATTTTTAGCACTGCTGGTGATATTAAATGTTTATAGATATGCCAGTATATTCTGTAAGTCCGTAGTAAGGAACGGCTTCCCTGTATATGGTTCCTTTTATAATTTGTTACTTTATGGGTACGTAAATTAATTATTATTTTCTACCATAGTGTCTGTCAATTTCATTGGCTACGAGTGTAGCTTACTAGTTACCAGTAGAAACAAGAAGTTAGAAGAGGGAGGAATTCCTTCCATACCAAAGAGCAAGAAAAATAAAAATAAGTAGAAGTGGAAATTCCATTTAAGTTCAGTATCAGATGACCTGAGAATATTCTTTGCGAATGACTGACTATCGACCGTTGACTGACATGCGTAATGTCATTCAAGACAGAACGAAGAGCAGACAAACTCATAAAAATAATATCAAGAACACATGGGAACTGGAACTATACTTTAAATACCTCTAATCTGTGAGTTGTGAGTCTTTCGGAGCGATGGAAACTTTGTTGCTATTGGTAAAAAAAATTCGTTTAAATTAATGATTTCTATACTTGAAAAACATTTAAACATCGAAACGAAACTATATTTCCAAAAAATTGACATATCATATTAAAAAAACGTTATATAGAGTAAAAATCGATTTATTGAATAAAAAATATTGTTATACCGATTTTTTTCAACATCCCTAACATAAAATAATACATGAGCTCGAAAGTTATCATCATCACATCATCACGAAATACACGATTATGCGAAAAGTAAATCTATAATTACAGTGGGAAAGCAGTTGTGAAACTCTGTTCTTGGCGATTGCAGTTTTTATTGTGTTTTGATACAGTGTGTTTATTTTATTTGCACAGTGAAAACGTTTGCACGAACATTGATGTGTAGAGAACTTTATGTGATTGTGTGTACAATATGCGCAGAGTGTTGATTACGAATGACATCTGTTAACAAAAGGAAAACAGTGGGATAGAAGTTATTCACAATAATATATCAGGTAATTCCATGCTGATACACTAATCTTACGTCAATAATACTGTTTCTTTGTAATTGGTAAGTATTATGCGTCACGAAAAACGAATCGCCCTTCACTGTCCGTTTATACCAAACAAGAAAATGTCAAGATGTGACCTCCAATTTATTTACTAGATCCTATTTCATATTTCCTATTCGACACACATATGCGTTTCCATTAATTAGTGCGTTTTACATTCTCTGGTGTTGTTTGCGTCCCATTTGGCATGTAGGCGAGTCGATATGGTGATTGAACACTATGACCACTCGTTACAGGTAAAGATTATAGGAAAATTATTAATTCAGAACATATTATGTGGTTATTGCTTTTAAATTTTCATCATGGATTGAAAGAAGTAGGTACTAGTGTAATGTAAAAGTAATAATAATTTATTACATGGTTTAATTTTGACACACATTCTAGCTTATTAAGATTGTTATGGATGTTGCAAAGTCCTTATCAAGCTTTCACATGCACAAGCAGAACATACAATCTGAAAGGGACAAGTCTCCATATATACTATAATGATCTTGTGGTGTAGTGTTACTTAGTTGGTTTCAAATAAAATATGGGTTTAGAAACTTCACTGGGTGTTTTTCCTCCCT
Source organism: Mimas tiliae (assembly GCA_905332985.1). Classification (NCBI taxonomy): domain Eukaryota; kingdom Metazoa; phylum Arthropoda; class Insecta; order Lepidoptera; family Sphingidae; genus Mimas; species Mimas tiliae. The sequence continues at coordinate 6,231,577 of HG995249.1, forward strand.
CAGATCTAAATTTTTAGAGGATATCACAAGAATCATATCATGTTCTATGAAATTAGTTCTAGGAAAGCCTAAATATGTTCAACTCAATAACATATCATAGTATTATGTGCAAAATAATGACTTGGCTGAAGTTGGTCACTTCACCATCTCCCATCTCTACATCCAGCAACATTTATATGAAAACAGTAGCCACTAACCACACTGTAGATTTGAACAGGCCACCTAAGCTATTTTTCACATATTGATGTTACATTATTTGTGGAATGTTAGTGGGCCACCAACATCTTAGGCCCAAAACCCAAGTTTTTTCTAATTAATAATTTTATTTCACAAATAACAATCTTGTTTGCAAAATATCCTGTAGTAAATTTAATCTACATAATATTGTAAAGTAGGTGCATACAGTTGTATCATAATGGTTTATATGAAAACTGTTTGTTTATACAGTTGTGCTTTGCACAAGTATATTTCCAATGTCATTTGGAATTTGAAACTAAGTATTGCATGAATGGGCCGGCTCGTCCGGGTCGTTAAGTAGGATATATTTCTTCCAGATTATTATTAATGTATATCTTAGAATAATTACATATTTTAAAATGTATAATAAATTAACTTAGCATTATCTATTTTTATTTTGTCATAGTAACATCAGATGTCACTACATTAATGTATGAATGCAACTCTGACTTTGACCCAAAAATATTAGAAAGTGTTTCTTCAGATATAACATTATAACTAACTACATACAATATTCTCTACAGAATTAAATCTATATTGTATTCAAACATCTGTCAAATTTAAAAAAGCAAGAATACACTAATATTTTGTATGAGGAAATACATAAATGAGTTTCCTATTAAATACTTGAAATGGCATCATTGACATATTAGTCATCAAACTATTATCTTATCAAAACATTTAATTTAATTTTCTTATATTGAGATAAGACATGTACTGCTCCAATATGCAATGGAAAAAACAAAGAGTACTGTCTCAGTGGTACACACTGGCGGTGTGTGTTCAGCAGGCTTAACATAAGCAGTTCAAGATAATTTTGGCGATCGTTTTGTCGCGGAAAACCAGTTATCTGAGTATGTCTATATGTCTATTGAAGCTACCATGCAAGTCCGGTATTCACGCCACAAAAAAGCCTCGTGTTTTCGTGCTATGTCTATATCTCTTATCACTTTTTCTATGGTACAACTACAACTAGTCCATATGGAATAAGTTTTTTTTCTCACGCGCAACACCTATCTCGAGGACTTATACTAAGTGATCAGCTTGCGGTGCCAACATATTGCGACCAGGAATTCACGTAACCAGGTAGGTCCACTTACCGACACGAGTAGAGAACACATAAGGACAGTAGTTGGGGCAGTACAAACCAACCGTGGGAAGCGTCAGCGCCCCGTGCTCATTCATTCCGCCAATCAGAATTATAAATTGTGCTCACGGCTCGTACCGGTACCTTAAGACACTGTAGAGTATACCAAGGTGCTGGCTTCAAAGTTTCAAAATGTTTAAGTGAAATAAATTATGAGTATAACTTTATATTTTCGGCAATACCTGCAATTCTAATAATTTGTGATAAGACCACCCATTGTATCACCCTTACTGTATGATCCTTGTTTATAAGCTACCTACTTTATTTAGTGTGCAATAAAAAATATTCTATCTAGATAGATATCTATCAATACATGCTACCTTTATTTATTTATTTATTTGTTTCATCTTTACTATTAAATATACTTAAATTCTTCTGTTTATTAGTAAATTCATGCATTTTATAATTTTGTTTATCATTGTCATTCTTCTTTTGGCAATATTTACAATTGAATTGATAAATTATCTGTCACCAATGTCTTTAATATGTTATTGTTTTGATAAGCCATTGTTTTAATACATCCCCGATTGCAGTGGATGTATTCCATTGACATATACTTGCTATTAAGGTAGCAATTTGTAAATATCTTTATTTATTGTATTGTATTAACAATATATTAATGTTCCTTGGATTCATTTTCTGAAATAAGTACCCGGTACTTATACAGTCTTTCATAAGAATAATAAACATGTTTAGAAGTGAAACTCCCGTGCTAGTTGCATCCAGTCATTTTACGTGTGATAATGTGCGGGTAATTTTTAAGCTAAATATAATCATTAGATAGGTAGCCCTAGCGGGATTCTAGTGCGTCAGAGGGATGTTGCGAGCTGGAAGAGGAAGTAGGTGTTTATAACGCGGCGTATCGGGCACGCACGAAGGAAATACCTATACCTGTATTATTTATTACTTATGGTCACGGGAGACACTGAGGTGTAGGTCGTCTCGAAAAATTAATGTTACATAATAATTGAAATTGAATAGTCAATGTGACATTAACTTTTCGAGACGACCTACACCTTAGTCTCTCCCGTGACCACGAATGCTGAAAAGCTTTCGAAATGTGAGGACTAAAATAAAACTTAAACCGCGATAAAATCCGTATAAACTAGTTTTATTTCAATATATTTTAATTATATTCGTGTAAACCTAAGAAATCATTACCTATGGTTTTAGTCTATTCGTTTTTCTTCTTTATCTTACTTTGTTTTATTTTATTATTGCACTAAGATGACCTAATTCTCTATTCGTTTAAAATTGGTAATCTATATAACTTACTATGTAATATTTTTATTATCTATATGTGTTTAAAAGGACTTTTAAGATTGTACCATTGATCTATACGTAAGTACAGGTACCTCTTTAGAAAAATCTAATAATGTATTTTCTATGGTTTGGTCAATTTTAATTACACTAAAGCCCTATTTAGACGGAGAGAGTTACGTTCGATATAGGTGCGAGAAACCATGATTTACGCGACATATAAATAAAAGTTTTCTGTATTTTGTGTTAAATAAAAATATTCTCATATGTGTCATGCTGCATTCTATGCACAATGGCCCGACATTCAACGGGCTAAGTGCGGAGAAAAGGAGCCCACAATCAAATCAAATCAAATCATGTGTCATGCTAGACATCATGCCCTAATCTAAATTACTAGCAATAACGATATCATTTATGGAAAATCATGTCAGCTAGAAATATTGCTGCATCATTATTTGGTTCTGCTAAAGTATTTATAAACCCAACATTATATTTGTTTATTTTATATTTTGCATACACTACATCTTGGAATAAAGGCATGAGGATAAAAGTTGAAACTAACTATCAGAACCTAGTTGGGTACATAGGTAATAATGAATTGTGCAGTTACTTTAGTAATTACCTTTTATGCTTTAATCTAGTTATGCTTACTGGCCTTAATTAATTTTCAAGTAACAATAACAATGGAAAGTATCATTAGGTCTTTGGTAATTAACATAGCCCATATGAATAATATTCACCATTCATGTATCTTAATGTATATGTGCATAAAGCGTAGTTTTTTTCGCGTTTCGGCCCGTGAAACGTACCTGTGCGGTGAAATTTTAATAGCTCCGGAATAGTGTTGAATAGGACATAGAAGAAGCAGTACATTTGTTCTGTACATGAGACGAAATAAAATAAGAGCAGCTGGAAATTTTGACATGCTACTTTAAATTTTGTGTTGCTTTACTCTTTACTATTCATATGACGCGTACTGCGAATGTGTGAGAGAGTGAGAACGAACAAGTCATATACTGTAATTGTAGGGTTATTCATTCACATTTGCAAGATAGGGCAATACAAACCAAAGCATTTAGCATTACTGAATACTCGTTACTCAAATGCACTGATGAGTATCAACACGTCTCGTTTCATTTGAAGTCAGATATTGTACTGGCTCAGTTTCAAAAAGAGGCTATTGTTACACTCATTTAAAAATCGTGTTCAAATTCCTTTCCCAATTCCTTAATTATCCCTTTCCATAAAGGTCGGCAACGCATCCGTGATTTTTCTGTTATTGTTCATGGGCGTTGGAAATCACGTATTATTAAGTGAACCAGATGCTCGTAACCCAACCTCTGCTATAAAAAAAAATCTAATTAAATAAGCAAGATATAGATAATAAATATATAATTTTTTTACCAAAAGAAAAATGATTCAAAAAACTAAAAACCTACTAATATAATAACCAATTTTGAGTTGGTGCTATTGTATTTTAATGTTAAATGATTAGTGGAGAGCGCGTACTCAAAATTAGTTTTTTTCATTTTTAGGTTTCTAGTTTTTTCGTTTTTAGTTTTCGTAAAGTTTTTACTACTTGTAGTAAAATAATATAATCGGTGCATTAACATTGACGTTTCAGTTCTTGACTTTTTAATCTTCTTGTAATTTAAATGCGACCAACTTTGCGCAATACCCTATCGAATGAAAAAAGAATCGAATCACTTTGTCAAATATTAAACGTGGTTATACATGCAAAACAAAAACAAAATATATTTATATGCGTCCAATTAACCTGCTCTGTTTTTCTTTCGGTAAAAAACTGAAAAAGAGATAATCAAATTAATTTACTCAGTATTTTTACTGCCTCGGTGGCGCAGTTGTAATGCGTACGCGTTACGATTGAGGTCAACGCTGAGGTATCGGGTTCGATCCCAGGGTCGGGTAAAGCGGTATTGGGTTTTTCTATTACGACATGCTCAGTATCAGCCCGGAGTCTGGAATTTGTGCCCGGTATGGCGATAGGCTCGCCCCCTATCACTTAAGGGACGGAAATACGCTCGGCGAAATGTGTGTGTACTGGTTACACCTCTGCCTACCTCTTCGGGGATTACAGGCGTGAGTGCGTATGTATGTATATTTTATTTACTTAACATGGTTACGGTTCAAATATTTTCATGACGAGCTTATCTCTCTGTACCAATCCGTATTATACTTTCCATTATTTAAAACAAAAGCTGGCTGCATTGAACATGTGATTATTATTATGGGCCTGCCATACGGCAGAACGGTACGAGGTACGGACCCAGTCGTCCATAGTGATGTTCTCTTATTTTCAAATATCTGTATGGAAATATCCATACTAATATTATAAATGTGAAAGTAATTTTGTCTGTCCTGTTACGTTTTCACGGCTAATCAGCTGAACGGATTTTAATTAAATTTAGTAATATATTGTAGGATAGTTTATATTGTAGAAAAGGACATAGGGTACTTTTTGCCCCGGATTAAGACATTCAGACATTCACGCGGGCGAAGCCGCGGCCAGCTAGTTGGCTATAACTTCGGCGATGTTCATTCCGTTCCGGTCTGTCGTAGCTCGTAGTGTTAATTAAGACGGATTAAAAACTAAATTGTTCATGTAGGTTTATTATAAATTATTTCGTGATTACTGTGTTCTAAATCTAAATTATGTGATGTAAATGGATTTTTTACTATCAACCCTCATTAAATATGATGGCTTAAGCTTAATAGCTGATAACAATAATGCACATATGACATTAATTCTTATCAATCTTAATATGACATTTACAATACCTGTACATTTTTACTTTATTTAGGTGTTTACTGTTTATATTGAAAAATGTTATAAATATATTATTTTTTTCTCTTTAATAAATAAAATAGGCAAAGCGCTCATAGCCAGCTCCACTCACTCATCGTAAACGAGTACCGAGTAAAGAAACCTTTGGCGCGTTCAGTCTATGGTTGGGTTACCGCTTAGTGGTGTTTAGACTGAGCATCTCCGTGCTTCAGAGGGTACGTAAAAAGTCGGTCCCGCCTGTTATAAACTGACAGCAGTCGTTAAGCCAAGTCGGAGGCCTTCCGGCGGCTTGAAAACTTTGAAACTAGGTTGGCCACTAACTATTCGATATAGAATAGAATTCGTTTGAATGACAAAACGAGCAGGTCACTCGCCTGATGGTCAGCGCCACACCTGCCCATAAACAGTAGCAACATCATCCAGAGCTCACTGCAATGTCATTGTACTGCACAAAAAAACGCGCCGAATTGTGAACATCCTCCTTTTTTGAAGTCGGATTAAAAGTTGTGTGTCATTCAGGCTAATTAAACCTGCTGTCAAAATGGCATCAATTGCGAAGCTAGATCTTTATGTAAAACTTATACATTTAAAACTTCTGACAATAGAGCACTAGTTAAATACGATTCGTCAATACCCTTTGTGATCTAATATGGAGTACTAAGAAAGTACTTGATGCTTGCGAAAGTTCCCTATTCTGGTAAAACTCCTCCTTTTTTGAAATCGATTAATAATCAAATTCTTAACATAAATATCTGAAATTACGCAACAAGCAAAATTTTCAGTTCATTTGTATAATCTGTGACGTCACTGCTCCCTGTCCAGCACCATCACTCCTCAGTAAAAATACCAATTGCTTTGCATTATTGTTGGCAGGATGAATTCAACGGAGACGATTGACGTGAAGACCCAGCCGATGGCCGACATAGTCCACAAGATGTTGAAGCCGCTGCAGGAGCCGATGTTCCTGCAGACCCGCACCGCTCAGGTTATCGCCGGCGTATTCGTGTGGACGGCGTTGTTCATTACTTGCCAACAGGTAATTTATATACTTCTCATCTTGAATATAGAAGCACACACGATGAGAACATTTGTACATCAGTAAACGTAAAAGTCCTTTATCAACCACGATTTTTAAGCGTAAAATTAATTTAACTGTATTGTAGACTTCTTACTTCGTGACTTTGTGTGTATGCAGGATCTCGAATCCCGATTCTGTAGAAATAGAGAAAATATTTCTATGATATGTGATCTTTCTTTTTGCTGGGTGATATCACGGCTTAATGATAAGGTCCGCCTTCCCATCCTGATTTGAAGGTGGATTTAGTGTTATGAGGGGCGATCAGCCGTCTGAACCCACAACCCGCAGCGGGAACAAAGTTTAGCCATTACCCGTCATTGCATCAGCAGAGTGTACCACGTGCAAGTGAGGTTGATTTTAGACTAAGAACTTGGTAGCCCACTAAATCCTAAATAACAGAACACGTAAAGCGTACACATTGATTTAGATATACATCAGATTATTGATACGTAACAAAAAATATTGGAACATTGACGATGTTTCCGAATAGTTTTCCAGATGTGCGTTTATTCGATTTAACGCCGATCGTCATTAACTTAGGTGGTTTAATGTTTGTACACGGTGTGTGTATTACTGACTCATGCCAATGACATCATTTTATAAAGCCAGTGTTGATACAAAGTGGTTAATTCGTCTGAATCGTCGTCAGAAAAATATTCGCTTTGGCTGGTATTATTGATGCGCAATAATACTATGATGCTTACATATTTCAAGTAATTATTAATGGTCTTATGTTGTGTCAGGTGTGGGTCATCTGATGTTAAGTGATCTCCACCGCCCATGGACGTCCACAATACCTCAATTAACGTCCAAGAATTATGGACGCACTGCCGACCTTAAGAGAAAGTGATAATAAAAGGCATTGGGATTGGGAAGGGGGAAAGATTTAGGCCTCCGGACATCACACTCACCGCATGAAACGCAACAGCTAGCTGCTACTTCACGACGGTTTTCTGCGAGACAGTGGTAACAACCCGGTCAAGCCGGCGCAGTTATTGACAAGGTCAATATTAGTATCATAATCTAGTTTATTGAATAGTAAAATAAACCGTACGAAAATAAAACAAATTAAGTAATTTTTTGTTTAGTCGGGTTTTAGTTCAACTTGACTTTTTTACACGAGTTCGTTGTGTGACTAAAATGCAGCCAATTAAATATAATTTGAAACTTGCCAAACTAAAATTAGTTTACTCTGTTCGTTACACACCTAATTGACAGGAGGAAACTATTATAAGATAAGTTTAGTTTTGTAATAATATGTAGGAATTTTTATTTGAGACCGCCCTAATTCAACTTGAGCGTTCTTTTTCCACTACACTTTTGGGTCACTATTAATTATGTATTTTTTTGTTTTTATTAATTGGGTCGATAAACTGTGTTCATTTAACTTATTACATGTTATTGATAACGTTGCTAGTCACAGAAGAGTGACTAGCCGCGTTTTCCGTATGTGTATTACAATTTACAAGTAACACTATCCAGTTATGAATGTTGTACCTATTATTATGATAGTTCCAATGTTCTTATTAATTACTACCCTTTGCTCGTGGCTCCGTCCGCGTTGAACACCTTTACCGGGATAAAAGTAGCCTATGATCGTCTCCAGGGTCTCATCTATCTCTGTACGAAAATTCATCAAAATCGGTTCAGCTATTTAGGCGTGAAAGCGTAACAAAAAACTTACTTTCGCATCTATAATATTAGTTAGGATACGCCGCCATATGACCTTTATTAAGTAGAACAATCTTCATGTTCATGTTGTTTTTTTATTATCATGAATGACGAAACGACAGATCGCTCGCCTGATGGTAAGCGCATCACCTGCGGGAAGTAGCAATAGAACACGGAACTTTGAATTAAAAACACGGAACTTTGTTATCCCGAGACGTAGGATGTTAAGTCTCATAATGTCCATTAATTTTACTGGCGTCAATGCCCTTAGAACAGAAACATAGCAATAATAAACAAAGCGAAAAACTGTCCTGCGGGCTTAACATATGCAACACGACTCTTACGCGAGAGAGATAATTATCGACGAGGTTGAAAGTACTATTTTCTCTACATTAGCTACTTTATGTCTACTTTTGACATAACGAGGTGAGTATTCTATGCAACCATGTTAGCTTCGATAAGCATATAGAGATAACCAGATAAAGCTGGTTTTTCACGACAAAACGAGTCGACAAAACCATCTCGTGTTGTGTATGCTAAGCCCCCAGATTAAATCAGCTTTCAACACACACTCAGCGATCAAGCGATTATAGCCGATGACATATTACATAATGACCATTCTATTTCAACAAATTTACCATCATTTCTTAGAGTAAGTACGTATGTAGGTAGTCATTTTGTCGAACTAGAATAATCGTTGCGCCAAAACCAAGTTCTTGTAGTTTTAGCAGGATTATCCTACTCGATCAATGTTGTCGCGTTCGTCTTGCTTCACTTGTCGCCCCAAATAGCGTTAGGTAATATATTAATACTTGTTTTATTCCTTGCGACCTTGCTCGGTTGGCGACTCGATGTAGTATTACCTGTTTCTTCATAAAAAAAGTAACAGACACAATAATAGTTTTGAATAAATTCGACTAGAATATTTGATATATTAATAAAGTTAAAGAAGTTGATGACGGTAGGCAGCGGCTTTGCTGTGCCCTGGCATTGCAGAAGTCTATGGGCGACTTTCGATATGTTAATTCGATAGCATAGCATGGAAATAAATGGAATTTATTTGATATTAATTGTTGTGCTTTTGAAAAATATTATTAGTGGCCGAACATCATGATAGCATAACGAAGGAGACTTATATGATATTTTGTTTATCGATGAATATATCCGTATTTTGATACTGAAGTTGCATTCAACTTCACATCTGCAATAATGTAACGTAGTCAAATAAAAAATGAGAACACACTTGTGCGCAGAATGTAAACGCCTTCGTAAAGACACCTTACAATTCATCTTAATCCGTCATGACTTTAAATGTGATGAACTAAACGCTATATTGTACGCAATTTTAACTTTCTATTCGATTCGTTTGAAAAGCCTAGTAGGTACGTATCTTTGTAGATATGACATAGAACAAGTGACTCTCGCCTTAGAATGCAAAATTAGTGAAATCGATTCGGGAACAATGTACTTTTATACGGAATCCAACCTTGAGTCCCTTTTATCCTTGCTCCCGAATTACCTACATCTGTAACTTGGCGGAAAGCTTTTGGGTACTTACATCTAATATTTACAATTCAAGCGCTCATAACAAACCATTACTGATCATGTTAACTATTCCGAACATTGAATAGGTACACAAAAAAATGTCCTCGTGCCACAATACTCCAGGGGGCTTAGCATTTACAACACGAGATGATTTAGTCGACTCGGTTCCTCATGAAAACACAGTTTTTATAGAAAATAGTACTGTCGGCCTCTCTGTGGTATTTTGTCTACGAACCCTAACATGACGACGCGTAATTTTATCGAATGTTGACAGTTTTACCCGAGATATTTTTCGTCGATATTTATCCATCTCGCGCGCGAGATATGTCGTGCTGCATATGCTAAACACTTATATTATTTTAACGCGGACTCATATGCACACAATTAATCACTAAGTAGCCAATTTATAACAAACAATCCAGTATATTTTCTTATTAAGAATCTCAAATTTTTGACGGAAAAGTTTTATGAAATACATAAAACAAAATGTAATAAAATAGAAAATTGATAAGCCTTTCCTGTACTGCATTCCAGGTCACTCCAAATTGTTTCATAATAGGTATTCAATGGGTAGAAAATGGATTACCGGACCACCCTCAGATATAGCGACTTATTCTTTTATGTAGATATTTTAAAAGGGATAATTGTATTTTTTTACAGCTATTAGCTAAAAAAAATACATTTAGCTGCAGTATACCAGTACTTATTTTACAATGTTCGAACCAATGTTATTTTAACAGATAAAATTTTACATGACTAAATCCAAAACTTGCGCTGTTTAAAAAGCGTTTATAAACGTGTACTAAACTGGCGATGTAATACGTTATGTGGCGTGTTTCTTGTTTTAAAACTTTGCAGCCACATTGTTATTGTAGTGAAAAGGCTACCAAGTATCTACAGCATCATTAAATGCAGTACAAGCTCGCCACTTACCGTAAATTCAATAACAACCGCATGTTAGCTCGCTGCGTCTTAATTTGTTTCAAAGTGAATATGACTGGAGTTCGGACACATCCACTGTTTTATTCTGAAACATTTGAGCCGATGTGCTCACAATGTTATTTTTAATATATGCATCTGGAGTTTTCCTGTCGATACAGTTTGTTAGTAATGCTGCCGTATGTGGGGTCAGGGCATTCGTATTTCTTTCGTGACGTTATCAGTGACTTATTATCGATTTTACTTGCGGGTTTTACACCGTTCGGTACTTATTATTTGCCCATTGATAAGGTATTTTTGCTTGGTTCCCATTGCGGGTTGTGGGCTCAGACGGAGAGTCGCCCCATATAATACCAAATACATTCAAATCTATGGTACGAGGTAGACCCTTGCAATAAGCCGGGATAACACCAGACAGAAAGAAAAGGTGTTATTATTAAAAATAGAAACATTAAAACTGTTTAACGACAAAACAAAACCGACTCAAGTAAAAAGCTAAATATATAATTATACAATTTTGAGTCGGCGGAATCAATTATTAAAATAAAAAGCAAAAGCACCGTAATTTTTAGCTTTTTAGTATTTTTTATTGGCGCGAAATATGTTTACGAACTGTATAAACACCATACCGGATGGTCCATGCGACATAATAATATTATTTTTATTATACTCTGTAGTGGCAGTATTCAAAATTAATAATAAAATGAAGTAACTATATTTCACCACATTTCCTGTTATGAATAACAACTATTGAAAACACAACATTTTGATGATTAAGTGATTCATGTATATTTGTTAGTCTACTTATTATTACATGTTATCTATACGACACGTAGTATTACACGTACACAATATTATTACGACTGCCTCGGTGGCGCATTTGTAATGCGTACGCGTTACAATTCGGGCTAACTCTGAGGTCTCGGGTTCGATCCCCAGGTCGGGTAAAGTGGTATTGGGTTTTTCTATTACGAAATTCTCAGTATCAGCCCGGAGTCAGGAATTTGTGCCCGGTATGGCGATAGGCTCGCCCCCTATCACATCGTGGGACGGAGATACGCTCGGCGAAATGTGGGTGTACTACTTACACCTCTGCCTACCCCTTCGGGGATTACTGGCGTGAGTGCTTATGTATGTACAATATTATTAATATATTGTTAATGTTGAGCATTTTCTCATGTTTTTGTGACATTTCTAATTCCTCTTCAGTAGAATTGGTCGATTAAAATCACCGGCCATGGTTAGTTTGTCGTAAACTTTGTGGTGTTTTGCGTTGACCACGCCTCGCGCTGACCTAATATTTATTTTTACTTTGCATTTGCCGGACGAAACTTTTCTTGAAATTGACTGAATAAGGCTATTTTTGAAACGTTTTAGTTACGCATCAATAAGTTTTCAATAGCATATGAAAAATTTTCAAACCGACTATGCCGAACACTCAGGTATAGCTTCTTTTTTGATTTTTACAACTTATATATATTTTAAATTCAATAAAATTATGTTAACCTAATATAGGTATAATACGTATTTGAATTTGAAATCAGTGCCCGGTATGGCGATAGGTTCGTATGTGATAGGAGTATCACATAAGGGACGGAAATACGCTCGGCGAAATGTGGGTGTACTGGTTGTAACCAGAGGCAGAGGTGTACCTCTGCCTACACCTTCGGGGAGTATGTATGTATGTATATACGTATAAATAAAATGTTTTTATTCGTCTCAACACCAACGATAGACAACAGAACTTTGAATTAGTGTCTGAGTATTTTAAATTTAACTAAAATAATTGCCACATCTATAGCTTTGTTTGATCTTCGCATCGATAACAAAACACAGTGTCGACTAGCTAGCTGTACGTACATACGAATCGTGTACAATAATGTTTAATTGCACTTTAAAGCCGCATTTAGATAGAAAAAGTTTATCGCATGAGTCCGTATGACACATGCGAGAACAGAAATATAAAATATAACAGAAAACATGTTTACGAGGCCCATTTTCATATAGTTTGAAAAAGGAATCGTATGACGCTGCCTGGTAAATAACACTTATTCTCGTCCATGTCGTACGAGAAACTGTCCCATATAAATTATGCTTAACACGTCTAAAATACGTTAAATGCGATCTAGTAGTAGAACGAGAAATACAAAGAAAACAACTTATATTATCATTCACCGTTGCGTCACGGTCAATTAAAAGTATTTTTGAGAGATGATTTGATTTAGTTGCAAATGAGGAGACTGCCTACATCGTTACAACGTGGCTTGTATTGAATAATGGCAACGTCTATGATGTTATCTCTTTATGTTCATTAATTTTCTTAGACGACTGTCTACAATTGTAAAAGGTAGACTTTTTGGAATAATAAAGATATTATATGGAGAGCAATTTTATATTTGCACATTTGTTAAAAATATGATATTTATAGCTGCGAGAACAAATCGAAGGCGTTGGCCATGTATATATTTGAAGGCCATAATATTAATTGTATCAAAATTAGCATTACATTTTACATGTTGGATATTGTTAATACAGTTGCGAAATTATTTAAATGTCTAAATAGGCCAAATGGCTTAGACTTCAGCCAACGACGGTATTTTGTTCATGTTAAATATTCAATGTTCATCGAAGTAATGCAAATTTGAAAGTCCGTAAGTTTCTGTCAGTTTGGTTAAACTTTAGCAGTTGCGAATATTGAGAAAATATTTGCTAATTAGAATTTACCACAGAGAGACGTATCTAAACCAGATGTCTAATTCTCTTAATGATTGCCTGAAACTTTACGGCTGGCTGAAATATTTGAAAAAAATATAACGTTATATTGAGCCAATATGGCACTCCTAGGGGCTTAGCATATTATGCAACACAAGTTGATTTTGTGGACTACTTTTTTGTGAAAACCAGTTTTATCTGGTTATCTCTATATGTCTATCGAAGTTACTTAGTAATACTCGACTCATATTGTCATTAGTAGACATAAAGTAGAAAAAATAGTACTTTCAACCTCTTAATGGTATTTTGTCTACAAACCCTAACGCATTTCATAACATTACGACGGTAATTTTATAGAAAGTTTACAGATTGAAATACAACAAGTTTATACGGATTTTATCGCTTTTCAGCCGTCGTGGTCTCCGTCTCTCCCGTGACCACGAAGGCTGAAAAGCTTTCGAAACGTAGGGACTAAAATAAAAATTAAACCGCCTTAAAATCCGTATAAACTAATTTTATTTCAATTTGTAATATTCGCGTAAACATAAGAAATGAGAATGTTTACAGTTTTACCCGAGATAATTGTCGTCAATAGTTATCTCTCTCGTGTGCGAGACGTGTCGTGTTGCATGTCCTTAGCCCACTAGACGTAAAATGAAAAAAAAAACAATCAATGGACAGAAAGTGAAATTAACATAATACAAAGCATTATCACATGAGTAGGTATCGTAGAATGTATTCGCATGAGCTGTATATGATTAATTTTAAATACGTATGTTACTAATAGCTAATCTAAACATCACACCTTTTAAACGGCAGAATAGTTAAAGCATAGGTATAACCATCTCGATTAAATACCTTACCAAGAAAAAAACGCATTTAAATTGGTTCATTCGTTTAGGCGCTACGGTTTCACACACACACCCATTCTTATTCGAGGATGATTAAAATATAGTATTTGCTCGCGGCAAAGTAGTTTTCCTTTACAGACTTCTTCACCTCCTTTCATCTCCCGTCACCTCCCTTAGGGGTTGTATTTTGAAACCGCTGATAATTACATATTCATACGCACTCACGCCTGTAATCCCTGGAGGGGTAGGCAGAGGCGTAACTAGTACACCCACATTTCGCCGAGCTTTTTTCCGTCCCATGATGTGATAGGGGGCGAGCTTATCGCCATACTGGGTACAATTCCAGACTCCAGGCTGATACTATCGTGGTGATTACAGGCGTGAGTTCGTATATCTATGATACTGGCATTTAACCAGAGATAACGGCTTTAGTAATAGTAATAGAACTTTTTTATAGCTTAAGTGTGAAACTTATAACTGAATGTACATTACAGATTTATCAGCACCTGCGCTGGTACACGAACCCATCGGAGCAGCGTTGGATAGTGCGCATCCTGTTCATCGTGCCGATATACGGATGCTACAGTTGGATCTCGCTGCTTTTCTTCAACTCCGACTCTTACTATATATATTTCTTCACCGTCAGGGATTGCTATGAAGGTAAATATATTTGTTTTTTTTAGGTAAACGAGAAAATTAATCACGTGATGGTAAGTGTTCATCACTCACAAACACCGCCAATACCAAAATAATCATAGACATGTTTCCGACTTTAGAGAAACGGGATAGTTAAACGGATCGGGAATGAGAGGGCATTTGGGCCTCCGGATATATTGCTTACCGTATGAAACGCAACTGCAAGCTGCAGCTTCCAGTTTTCTGTGAGACAGTGGTTAATCAGGTCGAGCCGGCGGATTCATGCTGTAGCCAAAACTGTCTACAGCTTGTCTAAGTAAACACACTTAATTAAATTATTATCTATGTGGGTGTAAATAATAAAACTTGTGATAAGATAATATGTTTATTTAAAGAACAAAGCTAATGATTAATAGAATGCTATTAGAAATTTATTATTGTCTATTTGTAAAGAAATAATTAAGGGCTTGCGATGGTATTAGAGAATTCTTATGAGAGATATATAACTTACTACCTTTTCTCGCGCTTTGCCCGCGTGTATGGGATTTTTTCAGGATAAAAAGTAGCCTATGTCCTAATCCAGGTCATGGTCTACTTGTGTGTTAAATTTCACCCAAAATGTCACACAGTACTCTGGATTACAGAACACTGCATGGCACTAAAGTGCGCTTGTCGTCCCGAGACATAAGATGCCAAGTCTCATAATGCCCAGTAATTTCACTGGCTTGGCACACTGCTGCTTGGTGGCAGAAATAGCCAAAGCGGTGGTACCAACCCAGATGGCCTCTCGAATACGAGGAACCTACCACCTTGTAAAAACATAAAAACGTTGATATATTTTATTGACATTAGAAGGCAGACGTGCCGAAGGCCAACCTGATGGTAAGCGGTTACCGTAGGTCCGTAGACTTGCAACTAGCGGTGCAAGGGGATATAGCCGACCTGCTGCTTTCCGTGATATATTTTCAAAAACCTCGTTTGAAGAAGGTCACGTCTAGCGCTGATGAATTTAAATTTATCTTTATACATTCTTAAAAACTCCGTGGCGCAGTGGGCGACTAGCCGGCTGCGAAGCGAGAGGCAGTGGGTTCGATTCTCACACCGAGACAAATGTTTATGTGATTCATAAATATGTATTTGTTTCGGGTCTGGATGTTGTGGGACCGCAAGTTTCTCGTAGTTTCTGATACCCACGATACAGGTTGACCTACTATGTGTGTGACTGTATTTATTTATTATTATTAAGTAGAAAAATAGTTCTGTCAGTAAATTATTTACAAAATCTTAAAAAGTCGATTAAAAAGACGAGGTATATTCTTTACTTTCATGAGATAAGACGATAACGATGATAAGTAGCATTGACAAGATACAAGTCACCGCAAACTCAAAACTGAGCGGTATCTATAACTTTCACAAAAATACCAGATTATACAGTCACAATATGAGCTAGCAACGGTAATCTCTAACACTTCTGTGCCTTGGTTACAATCAAATTAGTGTGTCGTCTTGATTACGTAAACGTTGCCTGATGAGTATGCAACACATAAACCTATATGAATCGTTGGATGCATCTTTATGTGTGGTACAAAATACATAAGAGTGACTAATTCTGCGCATCGTATAAATAATACCAGCCTTGTATTATACACGTCCCACCGTTGGGCACGGGCCTCTTCTACTGAATGAGAGGGGTCAGGCCTTTGTCCACCACGCTGGCCTAATGCGGGTTGGCAGTTCACACACCTTCTGTATTCTTATGGAGAACGTCTGAGGTATGCAGGTCCTTTTCAAAACTGGTTTACTATACTTGCAATAGGTACTTTTATACAATTTATATTGAACTACATTTTGCTTCTTTTTCTATGATAAAAAGTAGCCTATAACCGTCTCGAAAGTCCCATCTACCTCTATACCAAAATTGATCAAAATCGGTTCAGCGATTTAGGCGTGAAAGCGTAACAAACAAACTCACTTTCGCATTTACAATATTAGGATTAGAGAAGTTTCATTTACGCCAAAAAGGAACATTATAACATAAAATTAAGATTAATTTACATGATCCACATGAGTACGGTGAATAAATTAAGACTATGATATAAAGATAATAAGTAACAGAGTATTGTCAAAGCAATAATAGTGCGATACAAGGCTGATTTTATTATGTATGTTATGGCTAGCATATAAATGCAAGGACATCTCATTTGACTACTGAAGTGTTTCTTACCGTAAACCAGAGCGTTCACGTGTAACTATGTAAAATGCTTTATGCACTTCAATAATAATAACATGTTGTGTAAATGTTTTACGTTTCGATATGTATGAAACATGCAAACTTGAATTTACATAATAAAAAAACAAGAATCTAGTACGCATACGCTGTTATGCATAGTACGCCTTCATTACGATGTCGATGACCTGTACAATAGTGAACATATATATATTAAAGTAATCGTTCGAATAATATCTAAAGCGTGGCCTCTCGCTTCACAGCCGGTTACTCCGGCGGATATCCTAAAAAATAATAATAGTAAAAATTCAAAGACAAGAGGGGTTCAACCCTCGTTGAGTGATTCTGACTCGCACTTGACCGTATTTCTTTTCGTTGTTGTAGCGTTCGTGATCTACAGTTTCCTGTCGCTATGCTACGAGTACCTCGGCGGCGAGGGTAACATAATGTCTGAGCTGCGCGGTCGGCCGGTGCGCGCGTCCTGCGTGAACGGCACGTGTTGTCTCGCCGGCGCTACATACACCATCGGGTTCCTGCGCTTCTGCAAACAAGCCACCCTACAGTTCTGTCTCATCAAGCCTGTCTGCGCGTTCATCATTATATTCTTGCAGGTGATGTTACTACTCAATGTTATTTACCCTTTTTAACTAAGAAAAAAATGTAAGAAGTATAGTTTCGAGATTTGCCTGATTTGACATAATTTTATATGATAAGCCTTTGGTCGCGGCTCCGGCCGCTCGAAAGTCATTCCCTCATATCTCTGAGATAAAAGTTACTCAAAATCGTTATTTTTGACGACTTTAGTACAAAACATCGATTTTTTTCTCGTAGCTTTAAATTCAATTCGAATGGAATAAACAAGAAAGAAACTATGTAAATTATATTGAAAACATCCAAATCTAATTTAGAACAACTAACCGGACAAACGGACAGACAGACGCGCATAGCTACTTTGTTTTATACTAGTTGTTACGATTTATCCCGTTTTGATAAGTATTAAAAAAAGTTTTGAGAGATGGGATTATTTATCGTGCTTTTGCTCTGTTTTTATAGTACATTTGACTGACTTTTTGGTCGTAATAGAAGAAGATTCATGACAAGAATACGTTTTAAAAAAGAAGTTCAATAAAATTACACCGAATTGTTTGCCAGTTAATTCTCTACAACGAATTCTAAAATTGCCATGTCTGCGGCGTATGACAGTAGTCACTACTGCACTACTGAGTAGTGCAAATAGGATAGGTGTACGTTCACCCTTATTGCAGTATGTACAAGTTTAGGAGTATTTTAAACATACTTATAAAATTTTATGACCCTAATTTTTATAAATGCATTCTAGAAAAGTTTTATTTATAATGCACATAGTTTTCTAGTGTTCGTTCGTTGCTAGCGCTTTTTAATATCCGTGATATTGAATCTAAGATAAAAACGTTATTTATACTGATAAGGAGTATAGCATTAATGTCGTACGATAATTATCGAGATTGCATTATGTTTTCATTTCACCGAAACGGAATAGATGTGCTTTTCTCAATATAGCGTCACTGATATAGTGGGAGTGGGTAGTGCAGACGCTGGCATCAAGCCGGGAAAACGCTAGACAGGAAAGGTCTAGTGACAATGCAGCGTTCTCAAACTGATGAAACAGGTGCGGTTCTGGGTTCAACTCCCAGGTGAAGCAGTCACAATTTGTGTTTGAGTTTTCAAACATGAATTTGCCGGGATTGAAAATTATCCGACCTTATATCGATATACCTATATTTTTGTTAATATAAATTACTATCCCTAAGGTGAATATGTAAGTAAAAACGAATATATTTAAAATAATGACATCAATGTATTGTTGTTCCCTAGAATATTTACTAAGTGATAAAAACAATAAAAAAAATACACATAAATAAAAAAAAACATTACATGTTGCAATAATAAAAACCCCCCTTTTTAAACACGTTTTTACCGATGGCTATATTTTAGTCATCGTATTTCATCTTAGTTATACTCGTATATTCTATGTTTAATTAGGTCTACGTTTTCGAACTTCGACTTCGTTTTATAGCTGGGCAGGTATAAACTAATTTCGTTCTTAAAATGCTTTTTGTTTTGTTTTTAGGCGTTCGGTCATTACCACGACGGTGATTGGAGCCCGAACGGTGGCTACATCTATATAACGATAGTGTACAATTTCTCCGTGAGCTTGGCACTGTACGGATTGTTCCTGTTCCTTGGCGCTACCAGAGAGATGCTGAAGCCGTTCGATCCCGTGCTCAAGTTCTTCACCGTCAAGTCTGTCATTTTCCTGTCGTTCTGGCAAGGTACGGACGTTGATTTGTTTTTATAGAATGGGCCGCTAACCGTGCAAATGGGTCACCTGATTGGTTGATTAATAAAGGGATTGAGGAGGGGGCTATATTTCACTCATCGTTCGCAACGCAACAGCAAGCTGCTACTTTACGTCGCTGTTCTGTGAGACAATGGTAACAACCTTATCGAGCCGGTCCATTCAAGCTATAGACCAAACTGTCTACAAAGTTGCTCTACCATTTTCAATTTTAAGAGATTACCGTTTTGTGTAAAATACAAAGTTCCAACAAGAACTCGTTATTTATATGACATAGTACTATCGTTGTACACAGCATGGCTCTACCACTTAAAATAAAAGTCATACTTACTGAGTTTATCATAAGTTCTGTACTGCTAACCTATCGCAGAAACATGATAATGTAGCCGCTCGTATAGGCATACGTGTCAAACCATCCGCGGCTCATTCTCGCGATGTTTGTACGTGGCTTTGGCATAAAGTTGTAAAGTGTTGCGTTACATTTGAGCGCAGGTGTCGCTCTGGCCATCCTCGAGAAGGCGGAGGTGATCTCCCCCATAGTGGACAAGAACGGCGTGCCGACCACCGCGGGTACCGTCTCGGCCGGGTACCAGAACTTCCTGATCTGCCTGGAGATGCTGGCGGCGGCGGTGGCGCTGCGCTACGCCTTCCCCGCCGCCGTGTACGCGCACGCGCACCGCGACCCGCATCGCTCCGTCACCATGCAGTCCATCTCCAGCAGCCTGAAGGTACGCACGCATGCACGCACGCACACGCACGCACGTACCGACTCAGATACACATAAATACATAAGCCCAAATATGTAATTATTGCTCCTATTTTAATTATTGTTATAATAATTTTTTCTATTTCTGCCGCCAAGCAGCGGTATGTATACAGTATGGTATACAGTTCTTTGTAATTCAAATGTTCTGTTTATGGGCAGGCTTACCACCAGGCGAGCGTCTTGTTCGTTTCATCATTCAGACTAATAAAAACAATACTATACAGTGACTATCGCGAGAAACTATGGAGATACGTTACTGAAACAACTCCTTTCATTTGTTATTTCATTGCTACAAATACGATTACTTAAATTATTACCTCTCAACCCTAACTTAACCGTAAAAAAAAAACCTAACATCAAATACAGAAAGTCTATAATTTCTAAATAGTTGAGCAGATTTTCTTCAAACATAACATAGAATGGGCTCGATTATACTAGCTTTCATATAAAAACTAACGTTTCGTTTATGCGCTACGATACCACACATCACACATACAGGTAGGCAAAGGCAATGGTCAAACTTATCAACACCATACATTATAACATACAAAGTGGTAGGTTCCTTGTATGCGAAAAGTCGACTGGGTTGGTACTACAGATATGTCTATTTCTGCCGCCAAGCAGCATTGTGTAATAACTGTTGTGTTTCGGTTTGAACGACATGAAATCTAATGAAATTACTGGGCATTAATGAGACTTATCATCTTATGTCTCGGGGCGACGAGCGCAGTCCAGTGCCATGCAGTGCTTTGTAATTCTAATTTATATGCGGTGTTGCTTCTGTTTATTCGCAGGCTAGGCATGACAGATGAGTTTACTTACCATCGGATGAGCGACCTGCTTGTCTGGTCATCTAAAGCTAATAAAAACCCCTCTATTTGTCGTGGGTTAAAAATAACACACACGAATTGAATTCACAGGAGACCATGAACCCCAAGGACATAATGACGGACGCGTTCCACAACTTCCACCCGCAGTACCAACAGTACACGCAGTACAGCTCCGGTGAGTCATCCGCTTCATTTAAAACTCCCATCATCTAGAGTCTAGCTCATTCTATGTCGCGCATGCCTCATACGCTGCCTGTAATTTTATTTGCCATTACGTTTTAAAAGCTAAGTTATAGCGTCCATTTTTTACGGGTTTTTTTTCATAAAAGAATGTTTGTTTCATTATATTGCATTTTGAAAGCTCTAAAGTGTTCATTTTTAACAGGTTTCTTAAAAGAAAAAAAAACGTTTTTCAGATTTAAAATATATTTTTGTTGTTTTTATTTCCATTTTGATTCAACTTCCAACAGGATTTGGACTAGAGTGTAATATTTTTTCTAAATTTCTGGTTGTCACATGTTAAATGTACATCATTATCATTAGGCTAGGTTCGTCTTATTTTTTGGTTTTTATTTTCTTTCAGATGTCACTTCCCACCTGCCTTATGAGAAACTTTAAGTTCCGCCATAGCCGTGCTCTGCATGAAGTGCATTGCTGTCTGTGTTTTTAATAAATACGCGAAATAAATAATAATCAGCTCCGAGCATGAAAACGCTACTAACATACATGTTACATATCAAATACTTCATGTGCGGCTAATATGTGATCATAAACTGACGTTGAAATAATAAAATAAATATTTTATATTATTTGACTTATATAAAACGTATAACATCGAATTTTATTTTATTGCCATTATGGAGAGATTACAATTGAAAATACATAAACAAATTAAAATTTATACTTGTGATCTGCAGTAAAAACATATAACGAAAGATTTTAAAAGGACCCTAATTTAACGCGATTAAAACGTAACTAGATTTTTCTATATTAATGATAAGGCTCGTATTGACGTTTCGATGATTTATCATCATAAATATTTAGATAAAGCTAGAGTAAAATAAAAATTAAAAATTTCAGTATAATAAAAGTCAGTGTGGTATTTTCAAGATCAGCCGTTCTGATATTCTCAAAACATTCGATTTGCCAATTGCATTAATCGATTAGGAAAAATGAAATTTATTTAGTAAATTTTACGAAAGAGATTCAAAACGAAATTATTGTTTTCGGTGCTCGGTCGCAGACCTAAAATTAGTTAATGATGAGTTTTATTTTTTATTTTCTAAATTTAGTCGAGGTATTTGGCTAGTCCGATATTAACTTATAAATCATACATCAGCAATGTGATAGCTTTTGGAGCACTTTTATCCGCTAAATTGCCAGTTTCTAATACAAATTAAATTACACAAAAACGTTTCAAATTGTTTATAATTTTACACAAAATATATTGTTTTATCACTGCCGTCGTCGTGTGTTTTATTCGGACTAATCATTGCCATACATTAGTAATTAGAATTTATTTTGTACTTACTATCTATATTATTGGTGTTTGTAAAAATTAGTGTGTTATTATTTAATTTTCTGTGATTTTTTCTTTTTTTTACTTTGTTACGTTTCTTATAGTTACTGGATATAATCCTTTAAGTAGTATAGCTAGAGTTATGCTAAATTAAAATACAGGATTTTCATAAGTGTATTTGACGTTTATCAGGTTGTTTGGCTACTTGTATATTCTTCTTGTAAAATAATACATTTGCCAGACCAAAGAACGGCATTTTAGACTTTTTCAAAAGATTTGATTGCTTTGTAATACGCGCTTTTTTAATAACAAAACACAACCTATGAAGCCATGTCTCTTTTTAATATTTTTAAGTAAATTGTAGGTTAATCTATCTTAATCTTAAAGTTAATTATATCGCAATAGAAATACAGAATAGGTTTAAGTTTAAAGTTTTTATCATTTCGGTTTCCCAGCTCCCTTACAGATACACGAATATTGTACTTTGTCCATCACTAATAAATAATTCTGGTACTATAATACCTTTTTATTTCATAAAATTAAAGTTTTAAATATGTGATAGATATACAATAGTGGATGTTTACAAGGATATTTACAAAAGAGGTAAGATGTTTATTTATTTTAGCTTGTTTATAATTATTTTGCAAGCATGCTGTCATCGCCAGTTAAATAACATATCACGGAATGTAAGCACGTACACTTATTATTGTGTTCGCTATTTTAATTACTGCGTTAATTCAAATTGTATAAGAGAAATGTAAGTACAGCGCTCTGATTTGAATTATGCGCTTCGGCAATGTTCATGTTTTAGGAAATATGTGATGATGATTGAATACAAACCTGTTACAAAATTAGATCATGTAGTTATTTTTCTCTTAAGTTCCGTTCAGTCGAAACCGGATGGTCGAGCGTTCGTTGTATAGTCATATTAATTCGTAGAAACAGAACATTGCCTAAGCGCATATTTTTTTTGTCGTCGTACTCTATTTCCCTTTAATTATACCTTCTAGTTCGGTATAAACAGTACTTTGCATATTATTATTTTTTGAATCTGGTCCGGACAAATAAAAATATTATTAGAACTATAAACGGTTCACGAGCAATCTCTCGAGTGAATTTCTAATTATAATTTATATTATCGATAGACGATCATAAACTATCATAATAATATTTAATATTATAAACGATTAATAATACGTTTGATTTTTCTTCAACGCTTTCGTGTACCGTCGAACGGGGTAGGTAAATCTGTACCAATTCACATTGAGATTATTATACAGAAGGGTCGACTAAACTGTTATCTCAAGTTTGTCCAATAAATACCAGTATATTTTTTTGAGTTTCACCGACTTTATAAAAAAATATTTTCAATTCGGCGCGTATTTTATGTATGGTACGCGATATCCTCTCCGAATTTAGACCGATTTTGATGATTATTTTTGTATTCACTATGAGGGTAGTCCCTTATAAATTTGGCAAATTTAATCTGATGACGGAGTACGAGGGAAAATGGGAAAACAGGGATTTGGAGTAGCTTCATCTATCCATTTGAATTCTCCTATACTTACCTAAGTTTATACCGGGTGTAGGGGGAAACTTTTCCGAGAACGAAGACAGGGAGTAGAGTTGGTGATTACAGACATGGTAAACACAGTTGTTATCATTAAAACAGAATCGTGAAATAAGTCAAAATTATTTTTTAATTTCTCACGCACAGTCTTTGGACTTTAAACCATCATATTATTAAACAATGACTTTTTATTCCATTAATAATTAAACACGTATTTTTATTAATAACGTAATGTAACGCCAATAAATATATCTGACGCTCGAACGCAGCTATGCGACGCGATGTACTGAGTATTGGCGCGCAGTGATGCGCGCGGGTCATTGACTCCTAGTTTAGCATTAGTATGCTTTACATTGCGGGCTTTCGTTTTTAAAAAGTAAGTTAATAAAGGAAAACGCAAACGAATAGCGTTTTCCGTTTATGTTAAGGTAGTGTTTTGTTACCCTTTCGACTTCGGAAGCGGTCCTCTTAGTTCTTACACCCGGTATATTTAATACCCAGTATATTTTATTGTTTACAAGACCTTTTTATAATTGGTATGATATTAAAGTAAAAATTAATAATGGTCCTAACTTCAGTAAATACGTTGCACAAACTCACATTAATAAGACTACTTATCGATTTTCTTAAAGTAATTCACTCGGAACCCCGCCGGTGCACAGTAGTCACATCAATATCACCAAATGATGTATCGAACACGCTAGGTTCGCACAATATGCATATATGACACATACACGTAAGCTCACGCCTGTATCCCGAAAGAGTAGGCAGAGATGTAAGTACAGCCACGGCTCGTAGCGCTTATTTCCGTCTCATGACGTGAATAGTGGGGAGTCTATCGCCATACCGAGCACAAATTCCAATCCTGGGCCACTAATAGTGATTTTTCAGATCGAAAACTCATACATAAATGTGATGATTGATCGACCCTTGATTTGATGACCGGGCCTTACTATTTTTTGGTTATGTATGCTATTAATAGCTCAGCGGAGTTCGTACTGTCGAGATAAAAGTGGCAGGCTCGAAACGAGGTCCAAGAGCATGTACCTCTGACTTTTATAAGTTATATTGCTTCCTTTAACGGTGAAGGACACATCGTGAGGAAACTTGCATACTTGAAAGTTCTTTATAAGAATTTCAAAGGTATGTGAAGTTTGCTAACCCGCAATAGGCCAGCCTGGTGAACTAAGGTCTAAGCCCTCTCATTCAGTAGTGAAGACCTGTGCCCAGTAGTGGGACGTGTATAATACAGGGCAAATATTATTATTTATTTTAATTTATTAGACCAATGCATCGATTAAATAAATCTCTATAATAAATCGGACGATGGTAATTAAATATATCGTTAATAATAGATATTTCCAGAAAAAACAAATTACAATAAGTCACTGCAGCTTTATAACAATATTCTTATCTACAAGCTAAACTTAGGGGACCCCTAAACATGTTTTGAAGGCACCTAACTGAATTTAAAAATATCCTTTTTCGTTATTATTATTCTAAACACAGTGTATGTTGATTTGCTCGGAGTATGGTATCATTAAAACATATTTAGGGGTACCTTTGATTTAAGGAAAGATTGGTTAAAAATTTACTTGTTGCATAAGACGAGTAGAATTTATTATATGATACTGGCGAGTACATAACAGAAAACATAGAAAACATCATTTGATTTTCACTTTCAAATACAGTGATGTGGTCTCGTTTCTGTTATGTTACTCTTTGTGTAAATCGGATATAACATATAAACTTAACTATATTATAGACCCATATTACTATAGATTCTACAACGTGTTACAGAAAGGTGAGGTCAAATTTAAGAAACGTATAGTATACGATACAAGTATTTCACCTCCCATAGTACCAAATCCGATTGCTAGGACATGAATAAAGCACTTTCTTTTTTATCGATTGAGTGGCATGTCGATAAATATCGACTTTCGACAACACTAATTGATAAATAGCTGAGCTTATGTCTCACTTCAGAGTTTATTACCGCTCACGCACTTCACTTAATTTATAGGGATGTGATCGATTTTATCGGCTTTAATAAACGAGTAATAAACATTTGTGTGAAATTTTAGTATGACTAAATTTTGATAATATCCGGTACATAAACACTTACAGTCAGTTGTAAGTAACGACCCTTAAATATGACCACACCTTTCTATAACTCGTTGTATAGTTATGTGGACTTGGATTGTGTGTGTAAAACAACTAATCACTTGATATAGTAATGCGCGGACGTACGGAGGCAGGCAAGCGTGGGGAGGAGGGCGCCGCTCTAACGCCCCGCCCGCCGCCACAACGAGTCGCGACTATCTGCCACGCCACCAACTACCACGAGAAGACCACGCTCCTCAGCTCCGATGACGAATTTCAGTGAATTTACTAAGTAAGGTTTCATGCATTACGGCCCCATGATTATAATTCCTTTGCCAGTTTAGTCAGAATATGCTGTTAACATGCTTGCCAAAGATTAAAGAGGCTATATTAAATTTTCTCATAATCTAGTGAATTTTGCGTCACGCTTGCGCCAGACCATGTTCTCTGTTGAGATTATTTAATTTATTAATCACATTTTATACTAGTGTTACTTAAAGAAATAAAGGTGAATTAGAGATATAAATCTTTATGGACGGTCCGAAGTTATTCACTTCACCTGGCCTCTAAGCATCAAACACTTTAAGCGCTAAGCCACAAGTGACTAACTTCGGAGCGGTCTTGTGGATTGGCAAGACCCTTCGGCACATAGCTGAAGTTGCATGAGGATAAAATGTTTATAATTGTTTCGTGTGTATCCTTGTAGGGTTAAATGTATTTTATAATTTTAGTAAAATCCACATAATAGGATTGATGTTCCACCCAAGCATGGCCCAACCTTCTGTCTATAAGATATTGCAAAATCTACGGATCATCCGTCAACCTATTGATGTCAATTATTCAGGTAATTTCGAACATGTTAAGAGAAGTTGGCGGATTAGCGTACGCCTAGCCGCGTCGCTCGGTAGGTGTTAGGAGTTGCAATGTCATAACACACACATAAAAATGTCACAACTAATAAAAAATTCGCAAATTGGCAAATTCATCCTTGGACATTGCCCACACATGAACAGAAATGAAGAAAAGGTTTTGGAAAGTTGGACGATTGTGAATGGGCTTAAAAATCAGTAATTTCCTTTGTATGCTTCAAAAATTAGAAGTAGTTACTTAATGGATCATGTTGGCGTCTAGTCATTATTTTCGCATTTATTAAAATTGTTAGGAAAGTGAAATTGATACGTTTTACTATTATGACAGCCTCCGTGGCATAGGGTGGGCGTGAAGCCGTGAGTTCCATTCTTGAACCGCGACAAATGTTAGTGTGATCCGTAAGTATTTTGTTTCGGGTCTCGGTGTAGTTTGACCGAAACCTCCAGTAGTTCCTGATATCCAAGACACAAAATAACCATATTATATCACAGTGGCGTTAGAACTTTATGTGTATTCATTGTTTTTAATAAAAAAGAAAACAAGAACAACGTTATGCAAATTGCTAGTTAAGCTGTAATACACACGGTCTTTGTTGTCATGAATGTCGAAAAACAAAGAGTTAAGTAAAGGTTTGTGGATAAAACTAGTACTCGTATCGGCATATCGAGTGCATGCCAATTATTTAATCTTGCCTTTCAGATTGTAGTTTATAAATCAGCCTCCGTGGCGTAGCTCGCGAGTAGCCGGCTGCGAAGTGAAAGGCCGTGGGTTCAATTCCTACAACGAAACAAATGTTTGTGTGATCCACGAATATTTGATTCGGGTCTGGTTGTTGTGGAACCGAAAGTCCCTCTTACTTCTTTATACCCACGATACAGATTAACCTAGTGTGGTTTCAGGACTATGTGTCTGACTGTTGGATGTATTTATTTATGTACTACACAGTTTCATCATCTGAACATTGGATCGATTTACCTAAGAATACTGTATAATGTCTGTAAAGAAATATTAAAGTGAAGTAATAAATTAAACTATTTAAATGTACAGGACATTTTAAATTATTAGTATCGATATTTAGATATATATTATAACGAAAAAAATAGAGGGTTGACATATTAAAGCAATTTTATTTTAATACAAATTTTCACAAAAATAAAATAGATGAAAAAATATCCTATGAATTACATATGGGCACTGCACTGCCTAAAATAGATCCTTTTAAATTGCACCATGTACAGTTACTAAAAGTGCCATAAAGTAAATAAGAAATTCTGACTTCTAAATCGTTAAATTACTCTATGCTCATAAAACTTGGGTTTGTCACTGTAAAGCATGATTGCGCTTCGCCGTCCAAAATTGTTGATCGTTTTGCCACGCAGATTTTAATAAAACTACATTTTCCCGACCTTCTAAATCTTGATAAATATGTTATTTATGGTATTTTGACTTCTGCTATATAATACTGAAAAAGTTAAGATGTTTATTATATTATAGGAGAATACATAACAGAGCAGGTCATCCTGCGGTAGTAGAGCTGTGCGCGGCGGGGGGTGGGGGGGGGGGGCATATGACGTAACACCACTGTCGCGCTACACACAACACGCCCCTCTCGCACTTCTCCACTATCGAAGGACTATCTATTCAGTTGTGCGCTACCCCGGTAACAATTTTACATATGTATATGTAATGTAATAGTATTAAGAACATTTGTTTTCAGCATTTCACTATCCAGAGAAGGAGTGTCTTTATTATTATTTTATGTTCTATTTTTACTTAAAAATGTGCCGGTACATATTATGTTTAAGAAGATTTTGTTGTTTCTAGGTTATACTAACACTTTATTTTTAATTGTAGTATTAAAATACCTAACTGTACTGTAGGTGTAAATCTAAGCATATTATTATCGACTATATGTAAATAAAAATTAACCTATATCTTTTGATGAAAATCTCATTTTGCTTTATAGTATTTTTTTACAAAATAATATTGAATTATAATAACTGCCCTGAGTTTTTAAGGTATGTTTCGTTGTCGATTACACATTATTGACGATAGAATAATGACTTTAACATCTCCATTTTTACGAGGGTACAATCCCTGATGATCAGTCATAAAAAGTCTATTACTAAGTGTAGGCTGTGTTTTCTATCACCAATAAACGACTTTGAATCTCAGATTATAAAATCTAACTAGAAAAATCATTGTTCAAAATTTGTGTTTTAGATATTGAAGAGCTGAATGTATACTATTAAATACTTAATATCGATGGAAGTAGACTTTATTGCTGATGGGTAATAAACATGGAGTACCTATATAAAATTAAACTATACTTTCTTATGGGATAAAGTTCCCGTAAGTATAGATAACTCATTCTTGCACATCTGGTTATGTGTGCGTAATGTGTTTGTATAGAGATAATGATTGTGTGCCATAAATGTATAGGACGACGGCTGTTGCATTACTGGCACATAAATTAAAATAAACTTTATAAACCTCCGCACACATTAATATGTTTAAAAAAAGAACCGGTCTATGATTCCCGAAGCTCTACATAAAAAGGAAAAAAATGACCGTGTAACCTAATACATTCCACATATAGTTCAGCACGCATATCTTCATCTTTTTATCTTAATTCATATTTCCATAAATGTTGTACAAGTATGTAGAATGCGAATATAGTTTTGTAGAGGTAATGGAAACGCTTTATTTGTTCCATAATAATGAATGAAATTATTTTTGTAATCGAAATAGTTGAAAGTAAAAAGGGGCAGTAATAGAAATGTTTTCGTCTGATCATTGTTAAAATTATAAGATAAAATAACGATAGATATTTTATTAATTAAAATGTTTTAGCTCCAAGTTTTTAAGTATGTGTATAAATAAATAAAAATTATTGATATAACAATCACGAGTTTTATTTCTAGAAAACGTTACAACAGCACGAGATGTAATTAATTTATTTGTAGGCAGAGGCTTACATCATTAAAGATAATGAGCGCATCGACACTCGTCGCTTTTATGAATTCGTGCGAATAAGCAACTAATTTCCGGCCATCCGTGCGTGGTCCGTCAATCCAGGGAAAAACCCTATATTACATAGGTAATGTCATATATATGTTACATAGGTCGTTCGTATTATAATTGTTTTATAAATTCTTATTTATGTAGTTGACGAAGCATTGCACAAGCGTATAAGCATAATTTTAACCCTAGTGCTGCAGGTATTTAATGTAAACAAATATGAATGACAAAATATAGAGTGAATTTATTAATTTCAATCAATTTTCTAGATGGTATGCCTCGTATACGAGAGGCCGTCTGGGTAGGTACCACCACTTTATCTATTTCTGTCGCCAAACAGCAGTGTGTAAGCATTGAAGTGTTTCGGTTTGAAGGACCTTGAAGCCAGTGCAATTAACATTTGAAAACATTATGAGACTTAACGTCTCGGGGTGACGAGCGCAGTCCAGTGCCATTTTGTAACTCCAAGTTCTGTGTGTTGTGTCTGTATATATATGGGCAGGCGTTGCGCTTACCACCAGGCGAGCGACCTGCTCGTTACGTCATTCAAGGTAATAAAAATAGTAGAGGTTACCTACAAATAGGTAAGACTGAGGTAAGGTTGAAATCTAGAAAGTGACTGCGTAGCTTTGCTGCGTAATAAACTTCGATACGAACTCACCAAAGTCAACTTTGATAAATCAAATTAACATTCCTTTCAGTTTTTTTTAATAGTTTGTGATGTCTAGACTAGCAGGTCGCTCGCCTGATGGTAAGCACGGCTGCCCATAAATAGAAGCAACACCAATCAGAACTTCAAATGATGAAGTAAGCATGGCACTGAACTGCGCTCGTCACTCTGAGACATAAGGTGTTAAGTCTCATAATTCCCAGTAATTTCACTGGCTTCAATGTCAAATTGAATTTTCGAAGAGCGGTAATACAAAGAGTGTTATAATATATATGGAAACGGTTATACTCAAACATAACCCTTTTTAATATTACCTAGTACCGACTTGTAAGTGAAGGAACGAGAAAAAAACTAAAAACCGAAAATACAAATATTTCTAAACTAAAAACCTTGACATTGTGAGTCGAACTCACGAGACGATCGAGCTACTTCATCGTTAAATCATATAGTTTAGTAATTTTTGTAAAATATGACTTAATTCGAAGTTTACTATATAGATATCTATATACCTATTATGCACAATTGGCCCATTTTCTGATAATAAAGGGTAAGTAGGTATACAAATAAAAAAGAAAAAATATTAAATTTTATATTAAAAATATACATAGTTACTTACATTATATTAAACATTTTATCTTCCACCTTACTCCAAAACGTACATTATTTTATTGCTTCAATGTTAGGTATTATTCCGAACGCAGAGTAGATTATTGACTATTATGTAAATTAATATTACATTTATTCACCAAAGCAGTATTAACTCCTAATAATAAACTGTCAGCACCAAAAGTAACGAATTTATTATTTTGAAAGCATCTAATCTACAACGTGTAACAGAAAGGTGTGGTCGAATTTAAGCAACGTATAGTGCACAATCTAAGTATTACTCTCTATTGTACCAAATCTGATTGCATTGCTAGGAAATAAATAAAGCATTTCCTTTATTACAGACTGAGTAACATGTTGATATTCGACTTGCAACTTTGGACAACACTAAATGATAAACAGATGAGTTTTTGTCTCACTCCAGTATTGTTATTCTCGCTCACGCACTTCACTTAATAGGGCTCTATTAAGATATGGAGATCGTGATCGATCTTAACGATCACAATAAACGAGAAATTAGAAATAGGATGTCTAGATTTGATAAGGTCCGGTACATAAACACTCACAGTAAGATGTATTGCAACCCTTAAATATGACCACACCTTTCTGTAACACGTTGCAAATTTTTTTTTGTGCCTTATTTCTAGAACTGTCATCCTTGATAGAAGTACACAATGAGTGTATAAAGTGTATAGGTACATCATATCATAATTCATAACATTTGGATCATAATATGGATAGTAAACAAAGAATTGAGTATATTGCTTTTTATAGCTTTAAATAAAAATATGAATATCCGATAAAAATATTTGTCATAAAATTCTCTTAAAATATTGTCTTTAAAATTTTAAATAACGTCTTTCTTTTTAGATTTTTCTGTGATAACGTCTAGATAACTATTTAGATTTCAGAAAGAAAACAGTAAAATTACAATTCCTAAATCCAGAACATGGATAAAAGTAAGTTTATAAAATAGGTGGATACTACCTAATTTTACTTCCCACCACACGACTTTATTTAATTGTTCAGAAATTACCTCGATCTACGGCAATATTATCAATGTCTATATGATAAAACAAATTGGCAGCAATACACAACGTTGTCAGACTACTTATAATTTGTGTAAACCATTGAGCAGACGACAACTTTTGTTTGATTTATGAGACCGACATGCTTATCTATTATGTATGGGTCGGGAATATCTAAACAGTTAAACTTGTCAACGTATGCTATGTATCTATAGGTAATAAAGAAAAATAACCTTACTTTCAATTATTTATCTTTTCCAACACATCTCCATAATTAGTTACACTTCCGACACAATAATTTGTTAGCATTAAAGTTGTTGCTGTTTAATTATCTTTCTGACCATTTTGATGTCCCAGCTAAATATATTCGCTTCGTGACTCAGCAGTTAGCAAAGTCTTGTACTTTTTGCTATAGGCATTATTATATAGTCCATAATTTACACTTATAATTTTATCTTTAAGGTTTCTCATATTTCTAAGCCATAGTAGGATTATTACAAAGTTAGGTGGGTATGTTCTTCAAGTGCTTTTCCATTAGATTTCCAAGACTGAAGACCTAAAATGTTTTCACCTTGCATTAATGCGTACCTATCTACACCAAAATATATTGAACCGAGATATTTGTGCATGTTTCATATAATTGCTTCAAAACATTATCGGTCTACGCGCCATCACAATACCGGCTTTTAATCTACCTAGTAAGTAAATCGATGAACTGTGGTGGTAAAGACAAGTGACCACATATCCATACATATATATAAACGTCTGCGTACAAACTTTCATAGTCATAATAAAGGCGTAATACTATATGGCCGACATTTGCCCAGTCGATTAAAATTTTTCTTACATAGATATTTTGTACGAGTAATGATATGTTTTCACTGCTCGCACCAATAGTATCGTCGTTTGCTATGCAGAGACTGGTCCAGAACATGGCGATAATGAAATGGTCAATAGGTAAATACAAAAGCATTGTTCATCTCGATTCATATATCGTAATATCCAATTTGATTCGTTTTTTTTCCTTCTGGATTTTGTCCTACACCTAATATACGTTTATTTACATAGGTACTTATGAATGAGTAACAAAGCTACAGTGGCAGCATTTCTCAAAAATTGAAGCACATAGCCAGGTGCTCATGCAATCGCTTAAAAATAAATACCACCATTCAGTAGTGGACTAAGGAGGTGGGGGTTTGGCGGTCCGTACCGAGTCTCTGGTCTTAGGGGCCCTCAAATATCGGAATCACATATATGTTCAAAAAAAAACACCGGAGGGCCCAAATACATTTGCCGCCCGGGCCTCCATTGGATTTGCTGCCCCGGGCCTCCGACGGACGTAGTCCACCACTGCAACCATTGTTTGACAACTTACCGCTATTATGAGTTTTAAAGGGTAAGAAATATGCTGGAATAGTTGTATCATTCTTAGATTTCAAGCCGGGTAGAGCAAAAATGTGTTTCAATAACCTTGCTGACGCCATTGCAATCAACACTATCTAGCTGCTCCACTGCAACAGGCGGTCGGCCTCTATGTGTAATCCCATATTAAGTGAAAAAGCCAATATTACGGGTGGGCGAATTGAAAATTAATTAAAAAATATTGTAAATAGTTGTTGAACTTCCATAATCGACTAATTTTAATTTCTATATACTTTATCTGTTAACATAGAGTATCGTTATGCGACGATCCTGCCGTCCTTCCACCTTCCCTTATGCCACTCGCTGTGGGATCGGCGCAACATGCTTTAACACACGTTACAGAAAGATTTGGCATGTAGTTTTTACGAGCGGCCGCCTGCCTGATGTCTACTACTAGGGAGAAAATACCCAGACCCAAAACAAATATTTGTGTATCAAACAAGAATTTGTCTTTGTGCGGGAGTCGAACCAGTGGCTTTTCGCTTCACAGCCGGCTAAGCGTCGAATGCGCCTCGTAGGCTGTCATCATTATCCGTATATCATATAACAAAAAAATGCAAATCGCGTAATTGGGATCGCCCATCTGGGATTATGCGTAGGGTCGTCACGTCGTGCTGTTTAGGATGCAGCAAAAGGGCGTCAAAGTTACAATCTATCCCACAGACTTGCCACTTCTCTTCATTTACTCCAGTTATCGTTCAGCTTGAAACGTAAGGTATTGATAAAGTAGACAGATATCTGATATAAAATTAATATTAAGAGAATAGTGCGCGGTGCGGCGGCTTGAACATCTGTTGCGGGGCCTTGGCGCTTTGCCACCCAGAACCCACCCACTGGCAGGGATGCCACATATATTCCTATAATATAATAGTATCATCTTTCTTTAATAGCGCACAAATAATACCGAAGGTAAGCACATTTAAATGACATAAACATTTCAAAAGGTAGAGATATGTTTTTTGGTTCAGAAAGGGGAAGAGCAAAACAGCGTAGGGTACTTGAATACAAAACCAACTTTCCAGTACTGTACATCAAGTGAAGAGAACCATATGTTACCCATAGTTTGGCAACCCTACATATCCAGTAGGGCAAGACAGAGAAATGATGCGCAGACAATATATTATTATACAGAATGTCCATAAAATGGCGGTTTTCTTGAAATATTTCAATAAGTTCTGTTAATAAGTTACTTTATATTACAACACCTAGCTATGTGCATATAACAATGTAAGTAAATAAAATTTATAATTGAATACTAACAACTACATACCACCGTGCTAAAGGCATCTAAATCACATTTTTTCTAAATCAGGCTAAGCCTCGTTCAAGAATGAGAAAGATATACAAATATTCACAACTTAGATACTAGACGTTAGTAAGGAATAGGTACTTAGCGTTTATTTCACAATGTCTAAGCATAGGTACATTAGTTGTCAAAAAATATTTAAGACAACAAATTACAAAATTATCACGCTATCATTGTACATAGAGGAGCGTATGCCAAATTTATACTTCCTAAATTGGTTGTCTAATGCGTTATCTGGTGAATAACGTGTACTTGGACACTGTGAAACAGGCTCCTAAAGAAGTGAGCAGAATTAGTTAAAAAGTTTTTAAAGTTAGCTACTGTGTAATATTTTCTAAAGAATTCATAGAAAGTTAGCAATTTATGTTTGTTATTACAAATGTGTCTCATAATATCACATTAGCGTTTTCTGAAGAGAAGAAGCGCGACAGGCTAATATTAGACTAAAGGCTCAATAGAAAAGGCTGAGGCTAAATACGAGCGTAGATGTGGCCAGTTCGCAGTAGGTATATTAATTTTAGAATATTGATGTAATGTTTGCTAATTAACGACTGTGGATATATACGTGTTACAGAAAAGTGTGGTCATATTTTAGGGTCATTACATGCACCTTACAATTTGTACTTACTTATAAACTGGATCTTTTCAAAACTAAACACGTTAAATTTAATCACTTGTTTATTAAGATCGATAAGATTGATGACGTCACTATTAATTATTATGAACGACACTCACTTTTCAATAAACTTGAATAAGATGAACGTAATTCTACGGATATACGTACGTAACTTGTAATGGAAACACAAATTAACACCTGAAAGAGATTGTGTGCGGAAGACGATATAGGTACCATCACCTAGAAGCATTTTAAAGACTTCATTCTATGAATTTGGCTTAATACAGTCGACGATCCTCTTAAAAGCTGTTATCAGTTACACCAACACAAAGTACCAATACATAATACCTACTTGTTTTTAGTCAAATACAACATATTTTTTTTACTCTTAATCATACTTCATAAAATCAGAAATTGCCGAGCTGACTGCGTCAAATAAATATTGACATTTGACAACTGTTTAATGTTTTTTTAATTATAAAATAATTAAATGAAAGGAGGTCTATAGTATCATTGTTTATTATTTAGTGTTGTCCAAAGTTGAAAGTCGATATCGTCATGTTACTCATTCGATAAAAAAGGTAATTTTATAATTATTGTTCTAGTAATGCAATCGGATTTGGTACTATGGGAGATAAAATACGTATACCCTACACAATACATTGCTTAAATTTGCCCGCCCGTTTCTATAACACGTTGTATATTTGGTAATTTCGATATCATAAGTATTTAAATATGAATCTAACGTAGTTTAATATTTGTTCATGATTTTTAATAAAGGTACATAATGTATGGGAAAATCACTAATTTCCACTGACAGATAAATTCAGAGAAGAGAAAGGTTGTACCGGCTCTTTGATTTTACAGAACGAATAACGTTGCGTTCATTCTTCTAGCCCTCATTCGCTAATTGAAATATTTTTATCTACTTCTACAAAGTTAAGATCTAAAAGATCAAAATTGTGCCGTACCAGGAACGGATTTAGTTATCCAATTTGAGCAATTACTACGTAGTCACCTAAACACATAAAGTAAGGATGAATGTCCTTGTTTAACGAGTCAATATCCTGTAATACACTGTTACAGCGAGAAACGAACTTAAACAAGCAATTAAGTGTTTAACTAGGGGTTTGTTTGGAGAAGTATATTAAAGTATCTACATAATGACTTGAGTGCCCTAATTACTTATCAATTAAAACTCGGCTGAATAGACGCTAACTTTCGTTATTATTGGACCATAAGTTGTGTTTAGGTGTTGGTCGTAGAGGCACTACAATTTGAAGGTGTTTATAATATATTATGTCAGCCTCCATAGCGCAACGGGCCAGTAACCGGACACGGAAGGCCGCGGGTTCGATCCCTGCTCCGATACAAATGTTTGTGTGATACAAAAATATTTGTTTCGGGTGTGGGCATTGTGGGACCGTAGGTCCCTCGTATTTACGAAAGATCTACTCCTGATACCCACGATATAGGTTGACCTAGTTTGGGGCCAGGACGATATATGTGTAAATGTGGGGTGTATTTATATATTTATTTAAATACTATGTAAAATTTAAGAGATAAGATTGATCTAAGCTTAATGCACATGCTTCAAAGTAGAAATCTTAAATATAAAAATCTGAACCAGCCAGACGATTTCTTATTTGGTAAAAACTACATCACTACAATCGAGATCAATCGAAGAAATCTAATTTTTTTATTCTACTACTTTCCCGCCCCGCCCATCCCACTTTTACTTTCTTCGCAATATTTAACAAACCTTTACACAACAATTTTCGTCGTTCAATATTTCACAACACCGATATATCAAACATGGCGACCTTATAACTTACCTACTGTCTTAAAGAAAGAAAGAAATAAATTGTAAAAATATACAATTCTCGTTCAACATATTGAAAAAGAATTGTCAATCGAAACTGTTTCTTATATCCATTAACTAATTGAAATTCAAATGCAATCTTTTATTTGTAAAAATGTTTTCTTTTAGTATAACAGATCATTTATATTTATAACTACTGTAAAGTTAACATGTTAATAAATATTAAAGGCATTCATTAAATTAATAAGTACAGAAAATATTTACAGTGCTGTAGGAAGAAAACTAAATTCTCTCAAACGATTTCGTAGCACATTTGTAGACCCTCTACAGAACCGTAGCAATTGTAACCGCAAGCGTAAACACAAATGACGGAGTTTCAACACAATTTCATCTCGTCTTCACATCCAAACAATTAACAAACAATTTTATTATTGCTTAATTTCGTCTAATGATGTGACACACCTTCTTTCAAAAAAATGGACATTATATTTTGTTAAAGTTTGGACCAAGGAATGTCCAATATTGGTGCCAATCGTAAAAGCTGCTAGCATGTCCATAATTTGGGGTTTATATAATAATTTGCACAGCCTTTGAAGCCAATATAGTCAAAATGTGCACATAAATTGATCAATACATCTAAAGGACATGGACGTCAATGCATAATGTATATGCGGATGTATGTGGACATATGCTGATGATACTGGGCGGATCCTGGATGTCTGCTACGAACACCGCTGTACTGGTCGGGATCTGATGAAAAAAAAAACTAGTTAAACTAATACATAACGTACAATGGGGATTATTTACAGGAAAAAGATAGGTACTATAGTAATTTATAACTATCTGCTTGAAAATCTATATTATAAATTACTTGATTACTACTCTAAGAAAACTGATACCTACTGCAAATATTCTGGGATCTATAATTTCTAACTGTACTACAAAATGGAAGGCACAAATATCATTTATGATAAGGTCCTCCTAAAAACTATTTTAAAATACATTAGTGGCGAAGAGTATGGGGAAGCCGACGCTACATTTTATTTTCTTTCCTACATAATTCTAAATCTATATACGTGAAGGGAAAACTTTGGATCCCTTGCTAAGCAACATGCGAGCACGTAAGAGTATAAGATTTGACATAGATAAGGTTTATATGGAGGAGCAGTGCAGAATGCTACCCGGACATAAAATATTAAATCTCATAGTGCTCAGAAATTTCACTCAATGGAATTTCAATGAATGTAAAAAAGTATTTACCGCTGGGTAATGTTAAATTACTTAAAACTAATAATAAAAAGTCATTATATTTTTACAATAAATTAAACCCGTGAAGATATTTTATACTACGTTAATAATAAACCCATTAATTAAAAACATTTTGCAGTGGTACTTAAAAATAAATAACCCAAGAGGATCGTGTAATCGAAAAGATCGTTTTTAGATATTTACCTATATACGCATTTATTAGGTACTCGTAAAAACGTGGCACGATATATTAAATAATAAAATACTAAAACGACGGGTCTTTCCGTCAATGAAATATAAATAAAAAGTCTACCAGTAATAAAATATCACGACCTTGAATATATGAATTGCATTTTTAATGATAATAAGCGGGAAGTTGATATGACAAGATGAATGAATACTGGTCGTATAAAGTATGGCTACAGATTACTGTTGAATATTTTATATAAATGGCTAAGTACCGACTCAAAGTTAGTCAGATTAGATAAGGGCATAACAATATTTCTGATATTTAATTTTAATTCTGTTTATTTTTGATAAACAGTTTTTAATTTATTATACAATTAGGGAGGAATCATCGAAATCGGTAGCTTAATAACGAAATATTAGCATTTTATCACCGATTTTACAGCCTTAAAAATATGCAGCGTTCGACATATAAAAACGAATATACGCGTTCATCGGGAACTTCCTCTATTTTCATTTGCCGGTAAAAAATATAAAAACTAGAAATTTAAACATTAAACAACCAAATCTTTAAAAGTGGCCACATAAAATAATTACACCATCATTAAAAATTACTATTTCTACCAAGGTAAGAATTTTCATTCAACAGTGGGTAGGGTAACACTTTTCCGATTTGTTTTAGGAATAGAACCTGCCGACATTCTGGGAGATTAGGTAGGTACGCTCACAATTCTTACTATAAACAATAGTTGAAGCTGCCATCAGTAGATAAAGCTTATTCAACTAACAAAAGTTATGACCTTGGGTCACGTTGCAAAATAGCTACAACCAATAGATTGATATATCTTAATATTATTATCCGTACAGCAGGAATTCAAAACTACAAAACGTATGAAATTAAAACTTAAAATAAGTACTTAATAGAAAATGCAATAACTCTCAATGTTCATGCTGACTATAACATGAAACCATATTACCACCATTACGTATCTATTAATCAGTTGTGAACAGAAAACGTACCCAATTGTCACTTTCTTTAAAAATAAAGTAATAAAGAATAAACGGAATAATAGAATTGTTAGAATCGTCAAAGTTTTTCGCAATACAGTAGTTATAAATTCACAATAACAAAAGAGGGTTGTTAAAAATGGTGGCAACGAATGTTAAGTAAGCAATTGTTGAGCTTAACAAAAGAAACAACGAAGTGACCTTATGATGGAGTGCGGGCGAGTGATTAAAACTGCTTGACACGAGACGTGGCTACATTGTGTCGGGGTCCCACTTCACCGTAGGTATGACCCACGCACACCCGCCCCTAGTGAACCAAAATAAATCACATAAAAGTGACACAGATAAATTACTTAAATATACGATACGATTTTTCAATGATACAATATAATCGACCGTGGATATGAAATATACGATACAAATTACTTATGATATAATACAAATGTGAAAATGGAAGGCCTATTTGTGATGTCTACTCGTGACCACCGACCACTGACCGGTTCCCATCAGGTGCATTATAATCACTGTGGCGGATAAATTCCAAATAAAATATCATTTTAATTTAATGTTAGGTTATCTAACGTTTAAAATAATTTGATATTTTTTATGCCAAAATGTGATGTCCATTCGTTCATGATTGAAATGAATCGATAAATATGAAATGCTCCTTAACAATATTCACCAAGTAACTTTAAGCATATCTTTAAGTAACCTTCCAATGGAGTATAAAAGGTCGGTGATTTACCTACCATGTGTGAGAACTCACAATTATATTGTTGGCAAATAGGTAATTCTATGATTTATAATTGAAATAAATAACTATATTGAAAATCATTTTTAAAGCAGTAAATATTGAACAACCTATAAATACTAAAATGTATGCCAATACCTCGGTTGTCGTATTTAATGGTATGAGCTCGGCTCTGGCAGGTGTGAGGGACGGGCAAGGAATGTACACAGGAAAAAGGTTTAATGGATGGGGATAAACAAAATCAACCAATTGCTGGCTGAAGCGTAAAATCGCTGCTAAGCCGGCAATATTTATTGAAAGAATGTGACAGTCAAATTGAATGCGTATACGGTACATACGAAGTTTTGATTATGAGATAAACTCAGTAGATAGACACGCAGTGAATAAAAAAAATCTAGTTTTTATTATAATTTTATAGTTTTGGGCTTGCGTATTATTTTAATACGGTAAATTACCTCGAGGTACTATGTTGACGCGTACTTTTGATAAGCTTATAAAAATGTACATTACATTAATCACTAATATCTCACTTCGATCAAACTCTATCAGCATTGTCGATCAGTATACCTACAAGTTATAAATGATGATCACCTATGCAGAACCCGGTGCGGGGAGCCGGGCGGGGAGGAGGCTGGCGACAGAGCCGGCGTAGCTGGTGCAGAGGCAGCTCGCCGCCGGGAATACTCGTTGCCGCCCACCGCCATTGCCGAGCCCCCGCCGCCTGGGTCCGTCACGCGCGTCACGCACAGTCCTGACGCAGACCGCGTCGGCCGAGATGGCGCTAGATTAAACAGAATAATATGCATACATGCAATCGTATTTAAATAAATAAATACACCCAACAGTTGCAGACATAGCCCCGACTCCACACTAGGATAATTATTACCGTGGGTTCAAGAACTACGAGGAACTTTCGGTCCCACCACACCCCCAATCAAAACAAATGTTTATAGATCACACAAACATTTGCGATCACACAAACAGTGTGCGATTTTTTTAAGATAGTTACGGAAACTGCAGCAGTTCTGTTTTAACACAGTTCATTTACACTAAAATCTTACTATGCGGAGGTTTCGCGGGGTGTGGCAGCAAAAGCTTTAGTGGTTTTGTTTTGTTAAGAATATTGTAAAAGTAACACGTCGCGTTTTGTTTAATTAGATCACAAAGTTTTCTTTGTTTAATATTCATGTGAATCGATTAGTACAATTATTAGAAAATTCAACTTTATTTTTTAAATATCAGTATCAAACATTTTATTTACGCAAACTGTAAGCACTCATTCAAATTTCCGTAATAAATATTACACAGATATTTTTTAAATAGACATTTCTCAAAAGTTTCTTGGTATGCAACGTAATATTTACGTTTTAGCCCCAGTTACTCCTTTAAAATATTATCATAGAAACCAATGAGAAATGCAATTAACGAAAGCAAATTGGAATTTTTCTCCATTAAGTATACATATAAACGTGTTGCATCAACCACACGGGGTGCCTTTTAAGGCTCAGAATTTGGCAGGACCCATAGAAGACTTTGGTAAAAGCAAGTTTTAGATTCCTGTTACGGTCATATTTTTAAGATTTCATACTAAACCTTTTAACAAACACCAAAACAAAATGACTGATGGAGTTTAATCTGTAAGAGAGACCGAAGTCCTCAAGACTTTAAATAGAGCAATCCTCATTGAGAAATCGATCCCGACTAGTTAAAGTGCAGTGATCTCACAAGTACCGAACCATCGACTTATTTATGAGGCTACGGAAAAATATAAGCTAAAATAGGTATTAAAAACTTTAATGTCTATAACGACGTTATTTATTTCTGCCTGGCGCTATCTTTCCCATCATGATTTGACGGTGGTGTTCGTATTATATGGGGGTGACCATATGTTCACCATACCATTAGTTTGACCCCTACAACCCGCAACGGGAACCAAGTTTCGCCATTGTCTCGTCCGTTAATCAGCAGAGAGTACCGCGTGCTGGTGAGGTTGGCTTCGGACCTAAGATGTCCCACTTACACTGCAATGTCTTTTTCGACTTTACCTGGCCGTTTAATGAAAATAGGCCTGTAGTGATTTATAAGTCACTGTTTATTATAATACATAGGGTTGTACTTAATACGATGAATCTTAACATACAGTCGCTTAGGCGAAGCGGGCGAGTAGCTGGGTGTGAAACGAGAGGCCGCGGGTTCAATTCAGATATCTGTTCCGGGTCTGGGTGTTGTGGGATCGTAAGTCTCTTGTAGTTTCTCATACCCTCGATACAGGTTATACCTTGTGTGGGGACTATGTGTGTGACTATTGGGTGTATTATTTAAAATTATTTTTTTCATATTTCCTGCCTCCGTGGCGCAGTTGTAATGCGTACGCGTTACGATTTAGGCCAACGCTGAGGTCTCGGGTTCGATCTCCGGGTCGGGTAAAGTGATATTGGGTTTTTCTATTACGAAATGCTCAGTATCAGCCCGGAGTCTGGAATTTGTGCCCGGTATGGCGATAGGCTCGCCCCCTATCACATCGTGGACGGAGATACGCTCGGCGAAATGTGAGTGTACTGGTTACACCTCTGCCTACCCCTTCGGGGATTACAGGCGTGAGTGCGTATGTATGTATGTATTAAAAGTAGGTATCTGATCATTATTTACTAACAAAACATTGATATCATATTATTATTTTTAAAACATATGAAGACAGAACATTCTAAGTCTATATTATTAGATAAAAATATAGATTATAAGTTACAGCCAACGATCACCAACTTAATATCACTGCTCCAATTCTAGTTTTGTCTACAACTGGCACTGCATAGTAACGTATGGCGATATGCCAGATGCTATATTGACTGTCCTACAACACTCAATGTATATTACACACTCGTAACCATATGGAATGGAAATAGGAGAGAATTTAAGTAGCAATTGATAAAAGAAGTCATTTCTTTACGATCGGCCAAATCTTTAGAAAACAGTAAAATTCAAAATTAATACACTGAAACGCATCTCAAGCATTTAAGATCGTGTTAAACATATTAAGTATCTTATCTGTGAAAATTTTATGAAAATAAGTACCCGTTCAACAGTCGGTCGTTGAGTCGCGTTTCAGTATTCGACCGTAAGGTACGACCGTAAGATTGTTAGGTGACTAAAGTAAAA
Organism: Mimas tiliae; assembly: GCA_905332985.1. Taxonomy (NCBI): domain Eukaryota; kingdom Metazoa; phylum Arthropoda; class Insecta; order Lepidoptera; family Sphingidae; genus Mimas; species Mimas tiliae. The sequence continues at coordinate 6,275,522 of HG995249.1, forward strand.
TACACTCAACAATCGCAAACATAGTTTTGATTGCATACCAGGTGTTAACTCATTTAGCAAATTATTTAATGAACCTATTACTGTATTGTGGGTATCAGGACCTATGAGGGACTTACGGTCCCAATACACCCAGACTCGAAACAAATATTAGTAATGTAAGAAACATATCTATATATCAAACTTAAAACAGTGTATTATTCTCTATAAAGGTATTGACAAAGTGTTCGAGACATTGGCACACCAGTAACCCCCATTTAAAATGATTGTTCATTTCAGAATGAGTTGGGTCGCGAGGAATGTAATCGGACCGCTGTTATCTCGACCTTGACTTTATACTCGGATACACTTCCGCTAAAAAATTGAGAATTGAAGCACTTGAAAGCCGTTTCGTATCTTTGTCTGGACTTTTGAGGGATCCATAAGACTAAATTAGTACAATTAATGATGGCTTTACCATGTGTAGAAAAATAGAGTTAGATGAAAAAGACTGATTAATAAATAAAAGATCACCACATGAATACCTTGGATTCTAATTAAATTACATCGTCGTTTGATGAACAATATAATGGTTCATTGTCAACATTTTCAAGCATGTTGTCATGAAGTTCTATGCCTCCTGCTTTAGCTATAGATTTGCTCTACATGTGGAAGTATGCTGGCATAATATGTATAGAATCATAGGCAGAAGATCGGTTTAAATCATATGACACAATTTCTGTGGTCTAAATCTTACCTATTTGTAGTAAGTAGTTAGTTTCAATTCCTCCAGAGGCTTATAAATCATGTTTTTTTTATCCGATTTCTGTACTGAATCAATAGCAGACAATGTGCAATAATTAATTCAAAAAATATTAGTTAGTCAATCAATTCAGTTCATTAACACACTATGGTCATAAGGTGACTTACCACCAGTATAGCTATAAAGTCCCGCTGGTGATGATCTCGGTCGATACCCAGATGCAGTAGAAATAGTGGAAAATGTGGATGGAGAGCGTTTCATCCCCGCCGACCCTGCGTCTCCGATGCCAGTTGCCGTCGATGGCTTCCGCGGGCGCGGCTGTCTTTTTGATCCTGTTCTGCACACACCTTACATAAAAACGTTTTAATTTTGTAGTTTTAATACAATACAAAAAAGAAAAGAGCTACGTGATATCGTTAAGCAGCAGTGACAATAATTCTTAAAGGTTAGAGCAAAATTAGCCCATTTTTTGGCAAAATATTATTAGCGTCATGTTAAATTAGCAAAAATGTTACTTTGAGATTTCCTTCTTCGGGATCTCTAAAAGGGCACAGAAAGCGCTTTTAGTTGTCAGAAAATGTGCGAGCCAATAGTCACACTCCAGAACATGCCGAACACAGGGCGAAGTAGAAAAGATTGAATAGGAAGAATTCAATAAGTCGAATAAAAATGAACGCTACTTTTACTCTATCCTCTTCAGCTTTTTAAAAGGTGGTAGACTTTTCTAGGCAATTGTAACTACTTGACGAACAACTATGTTGTGATGAGCATACATGCATATTTTACACAGCTGTAGCGTGTAGTTGGAAACGGAGTCAAAGTAAATATTATTATATATATTTCATAAAATGATTCAAATTTTCACCGCCGTTCAGATATGTTAAATATAACTCTAGACATACATTTATTGTCTGTAATAAGTAAAATTAAATGTAATTTTATAAACACACAAAGCAATTATTAATTAACACCATGAAATCGTTTTATCTGTAACATATGATGTTAAATACTATTATCGTACTAATACGATCCGTCACAAACGACCGTAGGTACATCAAATTTTATTGCCAATCCACAAGGTTCTTGTTTTATGGGGGTCATCAAACAAATAACGACATATTTTCTCTCTACGTAACTTTTCCATCGCTTTTACATGTAAAGCCTAATGAATAAATAATTGCTGTGCCAGCGCGACATGCAACGTGAAAATAATATTTGTTTTGATTTTTATTCCTTAGCAAACACTGAGATCATAATTATAGCTCAGACCTCATTTAATAATGCCAGGGGAGGCGTGTAGTGTGTGTACAAGGCTGGATGCGGTATTTGTGATCAAACAATCATTTTTATCGCGTTTTCAAGTAATATTTAACTTATTATGTGCCTCATATTATGCAGCTACAATACATATTAATATCCAATGTGAAAAAATAAGGACAACTGCATTGCCGCTCTACAAAAATATAGCACATTTGTCGACAGGTTTTATCGTGTGATAGCTAGCGGACGAGCCAATTTTATATTGTCTGTACAACTCTGTAAGTAAACTTTGGACAATCTCTTCGAAATATGGCTATAACAATTGACATATTAAACAAGATATATCACTCTACTTCATCACTTTTGTCCTAAAATGTGGCGTATATTACTTTAATAAATTGATAATTGTGCACATTGTAATACTTTGCAGTTAATAAATATTGTCACAATAATTATTCACAGCCATTAAGCAAACCTTTTTTTTCTTCGCAGAAGACGACAAGCACCTGACACACTGCACAGAGAACTACGATTAAAACACAAACATAAAGAGGTATGAATTGTTGTATACCTTACCAGTTGGACACTGGCGGCCCATTGCACATTTCCCTTCACATATGGCCCTTTGACTCAACATCGTCTGGTATGAGTCCAACATGATGCGACACTCTGATAAGTCCCGGTCGGCGAGCGCTAAAGAAGGGTAACGTTCCTTCAGCCGTCTTCTCTCCTGATTTATAACAAAGGGGATACAATTTATTACTTGCGTGCTGTGAAATATTAGTAATTTTGCTGTTAACACATTATGTGGGATTTGGCTTTTGTCACGAGTTTTGCGCTGTTCGAACGAGATAGAGTATTTTTTGATATAGAAACAAGAGTTTATCTATCTTTATAATTGTTGTAACCTTATATAACAAATCAAATCAAAATATTTATTGAATACATAAATGCTATACTTTTTTTTAGATTTCGTCATAAAACTGCCAGTTCGGAAGGCTGTTTCGCTAGAGAAGAACGGGCAAGAAACTCTATCGTCTAACGAACTTCTAACTACTTCTTCTAACGTAACAAAAATATAACAATATCAAATTTAATTTTATACATGAGAATTATTTGTGTGACTAAAATACCATCGTACCTCGTAATATAGGTCAATTGTTCGGCAATTTAACATAATTGCATCATTTGCATCGGGTCAATTATCCCAATGTTAATCATTATCGCTGCGTACAAGCAATAAACTTTATGCTTTGAATGCTGGGAGAACGCTACATTAATTAATTCTTGCACAGCTGTTCATAAACGGTTTATTATGTGGAAATCTATAATATGCTATTCCATATTATCTTCAGCTACATACATTACTATTAGAACAATATTATAGTTTTTAAAAACTTATGTATTTCAAATTAAATAATTATCGCAAAGAATATGTAAACACCAAAAACTACAGCTTTGATTTCTTGATAGCGTTCAATGATTGTCATTAAATGCTAAAAGTCTCTAGAACACTACGATTTGAAATGTAGGTCAATCGTAAAAGAATTTTCTACCCTAGTTTCTCCATATTTCAACATTTCCATTAGTTTTAATGTGTCTCTTTCAGATATTACAGGCCTGCCACTACGGCCGCACCGCCAAGTGTAGGTTTCAACTTTCAGCAGAAGTAAATATAAACGAAGCCGATTTGTTTGGCATGTCTAAGAAATTAGGTTTGCGTGTCCGAAACGTGCCAAGTCATCAATGTATGGCATTGTACACTAGCATTTAGCTTGGACTATTTGAAATTTGAATTTATGATCACCATATGAGACCTTTTAGTTTTTATTATGATACGATTCGTGCGAAATAACTTGACCGAACTTCACTCGCCCTCTATGCTTCACTCTAAAGCCTTAATAAAAAAAAATTGTCGCTATGCGGTTCGTAACTAACCTCAGTCCAGCCAAGTCCACGTATTGTAGTCAGTGAATACAATCACTCATAGAAGGTTTTACTCGAACTTTTCTTGCATATTTTATTTCTTTTGTGTTCGAAGCGTATTCAGAATAAAGAAACGTTCTCGCATTCCGTCCCTTCATGAGCATTATGGTGGCTGAATTAGAGCTTAGGGTGTAGTAGGGAAACTTCTTGGGGACGTTGGTCTTAAGACTTGAGAAATAAAAGGACTAATTATTTAAAAATTATAACATATAATTCACCTTATCTCATTCATATGCAGACCGTGTAAAACACCCATAATGTATAATAAAGTATTATATACAATGTTTTGCCCCTTTGCGGTCTCTATAAACAGGCACCAGATGATCGTGTCGGGCTTTGGCCATCGCTCGCTTAGCTGCTGCGTTTTTGGCCGTTCGGTATGCAGCGCGATCTTTAGGAGAGTTGATTGCTTGCCACACTTTGAACCGCGCCTTATTCAGCCGAGTCGCACCCTGAACCAGATGGCCCGATCACCACCTATACCTCTAGGACTCGGCGTCTCTTAGTGATATCTTATCACCTACGAAATGAATCGCCAATCAAAATCCAATGTCAGTTATTATAACCCTAGATTTTTTACAATCGAATTGTATTTGTAGGCAATAGATATATGATGAACCATTGCAAGAGTTACTTCCAAAACATACGAGCCGTCAGCCCGTGATTATAAGTGGTTACCATCGCCTATGCAACAATCATGCTAGTGGCTCAGCCACACCATATTTCTTTCCACCTGCCCTTGTCCCGCTCGCAGTGTGGTCTGTGCAACACACTTTTAAACACGTCACAGAAAGATTTGGTTCGTAGTTATTACAAGCGGTCGCCTGCCTGACGTCAACCCCTCTGGGAAGAAAACACCCAGACCCGAAACAAATATTTGTGGATCACACAAAACATTTATCTCGGTGCGGGAATCGAATCCGCAGCCTCTCGATTCATAATCGGCTACTCGCCCACTTCGCCACGGAGGCTGGCAGAGCCACACCATCGTATTTTAAAATTGAATTGGTTAGTCAGCCTACGTTATTTCCTTCCAAAACTATTTTCCCTGTCCTACTACACGAGTACCCATTCGTTTTTCAATCAAAATAAAATCCACAATAAACATTAATCTAGCAATGAAATAAACACAAACAGCGCGATCCAATCAGGCACGTAACAATAACAAGAAGTGAAAGCAGCAATAAAAATCCGCTGAGTGTTTCTCGGGATTAGCTCGTTTACCGACCAGACACGAACGCTTTTATTTATATGACGTTTTAATTAAACCGTGCATATCTACTCGATAAATATTCTACGCAGATGTCAGATCTCGTTGACAAGAAAAATAATTATCTTTTTATCTTTGCACGGGAAGAAGTTACACTGCACATTTTTCTTTTATTAGGCTTAATGACGAAACAGGCAGGTCACTCATCAGATAGTAAGTGCCACGCCTGCCCATAAACAAAAACAACATCACACAGAACCTGGAATTATAGAGCATTGCATGGCGCTTAACTGCGCTCGTCACCCCGAGACATAAGATGTTAAATCACATAATACCAAGTAAGTAATTGTACTGGTTTAAGAATAAATTTATTTCTCATGAAGAATTACATGATTCACTTACTGAGAAACAATTGTTTAAAACAAGGATTAATATTTAGAGCGCACAAAGGTACGTAAATAGATGACAAAACAAATCTTTTTTTAACAAAAATGTGGGTAAACAAATACATACATAAGCGTGTAAGAAATTCGATCCTTGCCAAGCAGAATATGGATATATGAATTAATTTTAACTTTAACTAGATGAGGCATTGAGCCATGTTCTCGTATCAACAACTTTTTTTTTTTTTGTAAAATGTGTGTATGTGTGCTTTAGGAACTATTTTAGGTGTTGGATTTATTGGTATATGTTTAATTTGGAAAATTACTAATGTATATTTTTTAGGACATGTCCACTTTTTGTATAGACGTTGGTTTTTTATTTCGAACAAAATCTAACCAACATCAAACTATACGGAAATGATAGTGCTAAAAATGTGAAACTTGGAACCATTAAAATAATAATTTTAGACCCTCCATTTGATAGAAAAATAAAAAATAAAAGTGTTGGTAGATATATTTTACTGATGTATGCGGACACAAAACAATAACTACTATTGCTTCATATAACTGACAACACTTTATGTAAATCTGTCATTTTTCTAAGTATTGTCAATCGCGGTATCATGTCTGTTTCGTGATTCATTGATTTTCTCTGATTTTCTTGCATAAAGTGTTAGATTTGTTAAGATAGAAAACTAATAACACAGTTTATTTTGAAAATGTGGAAAATATGGATAACCACATTTGTTGACTGCCTCGGTGGCGCAGTTGTAATGCGTACGCGGTATGACTGAGGCTGACGCTGAGGTCTCTGGTTCGATCCCCGGGTCGGGTACAAGTGGTATTGGTTTTTCTATCGCGAAATGCTCAGTGTCAGCCCGGAGTCTGGAATTTGTGCCCGGTATAGGCCTGCCCTTTCACACCATGGGACGCAGATATTCTCAGCGAAATGTGGGTGTACTGGTTACACCTCTGCCAACCCCTTTGGGGGTTACACGCGTGAGTGAGTGCGAGTGCACATTTGTAGTTACTGACAGTTCTAGGATTTTTTATACCTAATGAAGTTAACACCCAGACACACATTTAAACGCAGTGATAGCTCAGCGGGGAGTAGTATGTACTGTCGAGACGATAGTCGCAGGTTCGAAACCAGCCCCAAGTGCATACACCTCTGAATTCTCTAAGTTATATGTGTATTAATTGTTAATTATAACTTGCTATAACGGTGAAGGAAACATCGTGAGGAAACCTGCATACCTGAGAAGTTCTTCATAAGAATTTCGAAGGTATGTGAAGTCTGCCAAGCCGCATTAGGCCAGCGTGGTGGACTAAGGCCTAGCCCCTCATTCAGTAGAGGAGGCCCGTGCCCAGAGCAGTGGGACGTATATAATACAGGGCTGGTATTATATTATACTATTAATGAAGTTAACAACAGGCGAAACAATTAAGCGGATAGCTTCTTTAATGTGTAGCAATAAATGTATGTAACACACATATATTATTTAAAGTAGCAGGCAATAGTTGACAGGATAGAATTTGTGAATATTATTGCAGATGCATAATTGGGAAAAGGACTGTTGGAAGCTGTGCTCACGTTATTACAATTGTTTGGTATCTCGGATGAGCTCGGCATCAAAATGTTATTATATGCCTCAACCAGCAGAGTTTCTAAACTCTATACTTATAAGAGAAGACATTGAAAATGAACAAAATTCATAAACAATTGTGTAAATCATAAAAATAGTTTTATTATAATACAAATTGTATAAGTAAGTCAAATAAACTAAAACACACGATATTGTATACTTGTGTTTGATATAAGACTAGTTGCCATTATAAAAATACTCCTATTTTTCTGTTGGTAAATGATTAGTATAGCCTTTTGTCCAGCAGTGGGAGAAAAACGGCCTAAGAAAAAGTGATCACCAGCACCGATGAACTCCCACAATACGAGTAAATCATGGACAATAAGCCTCTCATCCAGGCGATTATATTAAGAAGGGCATTGATAAATTGCCACTGCGCTGGCAAAGATACATCGATAGCATGTGTGATTAATTTGATCAATAGAAATAAAAAAGTGAAACAATACTTTAACTTTTTTCGTACAGAGCAATTTCATAGGTAAAGAGTAAATAAAGATCTAATGTATGACAATCAAATCTTGACTATTCATAAATCCGTCATTCCACGTTGTCAATTTTGTAGTTTTTTGACAAGTTTACTTCTTTTGGAGGTGCGGCTTAGAAATAGTTTGTTTGATTTATCATATTTTAAAAGATTTGTTCGTTTTAGGTGTACATTTTCAGTAAAATAAAAATATTTATATCTTAAAATTGGAGGTCTTTAAAATTAAACTAATTATTACAAAACATTCGCTTTTAGGAGTTCTATCCAAATATATATAAATTATGTTGGTTAGAATTTCCACATAATAAAAGCCCATTTTTGGACATATCATTTATTACCTGATGGTACGATATGCGTAAAATAACTTGGACGAGCTGAAATTAGTGACTTCACCCGCCCTGTACATCGCCCGTCATCTTTTAGTCTCTTGAAAATAAAAACTGTTACGCCGTACGTGACTAACTTCAGAGCGGTTATAAACATTAACGAGACCTATACCTACCTATTTTTTAACATACACAGCGTTGTTTTATAAAATACAATAATAAATGGAAATATCAGTATTGTGGGTACAATACAATGCAATCTAAATTATTAGTATAACGTCCACCGTCGAGAACCGTTATGTCCCTCTACTATCGCCAGAATTATGCAGGCATGCAGTAACGTTGACATACGTGGTTCATTAAATTGTGAGACGTGTAGAGCATTAACGCCATGGTTCTAGTGAAGACCGGAAAAAAATTAAATCTAAAATATAAACACTTTGCTATCTTGCTGAGTTTATACTATTATAGATTTAAGTTGATTAAAAGTTGACAAAAGCTGTTCAATTGATCGATCGATTGAAAGTCTGTTCAACCTATCGCACGCGATTTAGCAATTGATCAAATAAAATCGAGCAGTGTGAATTTGCTATTATGGATTTACTTAATATTTTAATATAGTAAATAGACCAAAACCAAGAGGCAGATATGAGAGCCAATGGTCTTACTACAGAGGATGCTCAAGATCGGGCGAAGTGGAGGCGTCTTAGTGGGAAGGCGGACCCTGGCAATGGCCGGGATAACGCCAGGTAGAAAGAAGAAGAAGAAATAGACCAAAACCGTACTCTGCTGATTAATGGATGAGGCAATATCGAAAGTTGGTTCCCGTTGCGTGTTGGGGGGGTCAGATGGCGCGGCCAGGTCGCTTGGCATAGTACCAAATCCACTGTCAAATCATGATGGAAAAGCGGACCCTTGCATTAAGCGGGATAGTTGGCGTTATTAGCAGATAGAATTTAAATAACAATATTTGAATTTTGATATAAAATTTAATAGTAATCCATATATGTAATAATTACATTCGCCAATACAACACACTATGACCAAATTACGACTATGCTTCTAAAGCATAACGGCACGCTAGGTGACCCAACACGCTAACTTTCTATTAACATAAATACCCATATGCCTACTTAATCATATAATAATTATGTTAATCGAGTTCAATTTCATATCGTAAATGATAAAAAAAAATGTATTAATTAGTAATATTAATTGGGACAAATAGACTAATTTAAGTGGTAACGACTACATAAAAGATCGTGCACCTTTAAAATTAATATTAACTTATGTTTAATTCTTAAAGATGTCCATACTAAATTAAATTGATTAGGTTTAAAATATAACAAGACATATAACAGTTATGATAATATAGTAAGTAGTTAGTCAGTATTTCAACTAAACATTATGTACTTTTCTATTTGAAAAAAAAAACTATGTAAAAACATTCTATCTTAAAAAGCACATTTTGAAAACAATGTTATCAATACTTGTAACTTGATCATATAATAAAATTAGCTACTATACCTCAACAAGTTTGTAAGTTTCGAAGTCCTGAAGCTGCCTTTGGAAGCCTAGGTTAGGGTTAGCAACCGCTCGGCCCGCTCTCACCACTTTCAGCGCCTCACGCCACGTTAGGGGTGTCACTGACATGATATATGCCACAGCCACGGTCACGCTGCGTGACATGCCTGCCAAACTGTCGACAAAAAGTACGTTAAAAAAGACGTTAAGCCGACCTTCATCGAAAAACTCGATGGAACTGTTCCGTATTTTGACACGATTACATTTAGAACCTTATTGGATATTCAGCCTTCGCCGACAGTCTAACTTGAATTATGTGCCTGCTACGGAGTACGGATGCCGTTACTCCGGTGAATTGAACTCTTTCTTTGGACTAAATCGATTCGATTGAGAAAAATGTTTATGCGCTACGTTTACCAATTCTAAAAGTATTGTAATGGAGACAAATCGTGTGGGAATAAAGGTGTCTTAACTTTAAATCAAAATGATTCTATCATGCCATTAAATACATATTTAAAACTGACAGCCTTCGTGGCGCAATGGGTGAGTAGCCGGCTGCGAAGCGTGACGACGCCTAGGGTTCGATTCCCGTACCTGGATAAATGATTGTGTGATCCACAAATATTTGTTTCCGGTTGGGGTGTTGTGGGATCGCAAGTCCCTCGTAGTTCTTGATACCCACGATACAGGTTAACCTACTGTAGGGTTAGCTAAACTAAGCTTTATAAGCGTCCGAAATCTAGGTTAGGCCATTAGTTGGATATTATCGGCCATCGTCCTTTTTTTGAGAAGAACAAAGTGCTACATATTTATCTTTCTTTCAATCACGTCACAAAAATATTTCAAATAGAAAAGACCAAAATTTTTCTCACAAATAAATGATGTCAATCAATCTTACGTCTGAAAAACGCAGTAGAAAGCTGTGATTGTCACTTGACCGAGTAAGGTGACATAAGCAGCAAATAATCTGTGGAACACATCAACTAAAGTGGCCCTTCTCCGCGACCCGCGACCGTACAGTTTCAGCTCGGATTCGCTTGCTAAGCACGTTATTCATGCTTTAGAAGGTCGCTGTAATTAAGCGCTGCTTGGAGATAAATAACTTTTATTACGTATTTTACTTTTAACCTCCGTTCGTTATATCTACACATTTTTACGCATGGTCGTATTTATACTATTGTCGTTTTTTTAATGAATGTACTTATGAAAAATGTACCAGCTTGCAGCATTGTCAGCTTCGATGTTCCGGCAATATGCATTCAATACATCGAATTCATTAATAATTATAGTGCTCCAGTGATATGAGGTACATTCGTGTTAAATAAAAACTTTTAAACAAAAAATTGAAAGGTATTTTAATTGACTATTTAACTACAGTACCACCGACTCAACATTGTTTAGTTTTATTTTTAGCTTCTCAGTATTTTAAAGTAAACGATAAGTGAGTTAAGCAACCCTTGGTTGCGGTCAGTCTATGGATGGGTGACCGCTTAGTGGTATTTCAACAGAGCGTCTCCGTGCTTCGGAGGGCACGTAAAATGTCGGTCCCGGCTGTTATCAACTGATAGCAGTCGTTAAGCCAAGTCGGAGGCCTTCGGGTGGTTTGAAAAACTCTGACACTAGGTTGGCCTCTAACCTTTCGATAAGTAGAAGAAGAAGTATTTTTATTATTAGTATTTTTTTTAGGTTTTCAATTTTACAATATTTATGTTCCCGGTATAGTTATAGGGTCACCCCTATCACATCATGAGACGGAAATAAACTCAGCGAAATATGGGTGTACTGATTACACCTCTGTTTACCCCTTCGGGGATTACAGGCATGAGTAAGCGTATCTGCGTAAACGTATGCGTAGTATACCATACTACTTTTCAGATACATAACAAGTATATACCTTTTAAAGCTATAGATAGATTTCAGTCTAAAGAGCGTACTTAAGAAAACAATATTATAAAACTTATTAATGTAAAACACTGAAGCATTATGTCGCTATTAAATAATTGGGTGTTTGAACGACTACTCAATGTAAAATGTAATTAACGATTTTGCTTTGAAGGGCTGCCGAACGCCTAATTGTTTTTTTGTTCGGCTTTGGCTGAAATTTACAATTACATTGATTACATTTACATTAAAAATACAATTTTATAAGATTTAAGGCATAACCTAACCACTTTATAATTTATAACAATTTTATTATAAATATCTTTATCTTTGGATTCAACGATTACACATTTTAATTTTCTTTATTTGGTTTTTATTTCGAAATTCTATATGAGGCACGTATGAGATTGGAATATCCATTATTATTTTTCCTATACTGTCCTAAATAATAGGATATTTTTATTGATATTAAATGCGTTAAAATGTGTTTATAGGTATATAAGTAAAGCTGTATGCTTAAAAATTGGAAATATATGTCAGGCAGATTTTTCACATTTAATTTGAATTGCAGGACACAATTTAATTTAAACGAAAAGGACAAAGAATAAGTTTATGGTAATGTTTCTATATAAATCTGAATAATGTTTAATACATACATACATAAGTCCTTACGTAATTATGATCAAAATCGATTCATAAGGGGTTGGTAGATAGTTTGAACTTTGAACTTAGAAACCAATTCAGAATGTTAGAGACGTTTGATTTAATGACGGAGATACGTTGATAATACCTAGTTTACCTTCACAGATTGCGTTTAGATATCTAGGTCGGTATCGTGCGGATTTAATTTGATCTTTGTGTTTTTTCTTAATTAATGCCCAGATGGACCGATGAGCAGGCGGCCCACCTGATGGTAAGTGATGTTAAGTGGTTACCGCCGCCCATGGAGTTCAGCAATGCCAGAGTATAGCCAAGCCGCTGCCTACCGTTGTGTAAAATTATAAATTATAATAAAGGTTTTACTAATTTACTTGTACAAATGATTTGCTATTTTTAATATTATCTTGTATATTTAGATGAACATTCTTCTTTTTCTTTACGTTTTGCTCAACAATTTTGTTACAATAACTGTTTAGTAAGTAATAACCAAACAGTTATTGAAACCAGTTATTATATAAATAAATAAATCCATAACAGTGTAAACTTGGCGATTCTATTAGATCGATCAAAGACTTCAATGTATATTACAAGACGGACCGTTTAGAAGTTAAATTGAGCCACATACTCGTAACGCGATGGTTTGACAGCTGACAGGAGCGGGAGGGTTCTATGTGTAAATATTAGGTTACGGTGAATTGACCGCAACTTAGTAGCGCAATTTCTATATACCGCGTAGCCGGTCTAGTAATTAAATGAATTAAATTAAAATTAAATTGAAGACATTGACATCGATATGTAAATCACAACGTGGCCATTTCGCATAGAAATATGCAAATTGAGCCGTTAAATCGAATTCTTAATTACAGATTGGACTTAACGCGGATACCCAAATGCCTCTCTAAAATCAATTTAATATAGGTCCTCAACCTGTAGGTATTAAGTAAGTAAATACCTTAGAATATGTCAATTTTAGTATTACCATAGTACTGCCGATTGTTAGGTAGATTGGTAGGTTTACCACCTCTTTGGCAAAAAATCTAAACTCTAATCTGATTTTTAGGGGGAATTTGGGAGTTTTAGGGGCAAGGGTGGATTTGGGCCTCCGGATAATGTCACTCACCGTCCGAAACGTATTAGCAAGCTGTTACTTCACGTCGGTTTTATGTGAGACAGTAGTAACGCCTCAGTTTGAGCCGGCTTACTCATGCTGTAGACAAAATTTTCTACAGCGTGGCTCTATCTGAGTGACCCCCACTCTATCATGACTGTACGATTTGACAGGCATTTTTAGTGTTTGGATGGTCATCTTATTTCGATGTTTGGATGTAATGAATTTTTATTGTTATATTTCCTATTTCAAAAAATCTATCTGTATCGCTTATAATTTTTAGAATAAAGTTTTATAGTACGTTACCGAAATCTATAGTTATAATATAGCCTTACTGCAGTCTGCTAATTTGTTCGTGCAAACTCCAGTAAACATCTAATTTATAAAATAAAAGAAAGAAATAAATAATATGTAGGTACATTGTACATGATAAAACCGTTAGTCGTGGTTTATCCCAGATTTATTGTTGCAGGCGTAGCCGCGAGCAAAACCATAACTGAAAATATAATATTATCTAATTCTATTCTTCCTATTGTCCTTATCCCACTCGCAGTTGGGTTGATACAACATGCCTTTTAACACAATTTACAGAAAGGTTTGACTTGTAGGTTTTAAGACCGGCCGCCTGCCAGACGTTAAGCCCTCTGGGGAGATATCTCTATATTATAAAATACCATTATTATATTTCTAACAAGGTACTGTATTAAAACTTTATCCTGATCGTTGTATAGATGTGGCAATTTTACAAGTATAAAAAGAAAATAAACAGTATTTAGAAAAACATAAATTATATTTTATTTTTAATAGTTTTAAATACATAGATATTTCACACAGAAACAATTAATATATTGTTTTAAAAGGTTTCGTAAGCCTTATCAGTTACCACAATCGAAATAAAAATTAAAACAAATGAGGATTTTTTTATTTTATTTTTATCGTATAACTTATACTTTTTAACATTTTTTTATTATGGGACAATATTAAGTATTTTTTTTTTACTAGCCCTTTATTATATACGTCCCACTGCTGGGTACGGGCCTCCTCTACTGAATGAGAGGCGCTAGGCCTTAGTCTACCACACTGGCCTAATGTGGGTTGGCAGACTTCACATACCTTCGAAATTCTTATGAAGAACTTCTCAGGTATGCAGGTTTCCTCACGATGTTTTTACTTCACCGTTAAAGCAAGTAATAATTAACAATTAATATACACATAACTTAGAAAAGTCAGAGGTGTATGCACTTGGGGCTGGTTTCGAACCTGCGACTTTCGTCTCGACAGTCCGTACCACTCCCCGCTGAGCTATCACTGCTATATTAAGTATAATACTATTTTTAACAATATGGTTGGCAACCCTAGTATAATGTTTCAGATAATCAGATTGCACTCACCAATGTATTAGAACATTGCCGTCCCTGAGCCGCGCTGCGTGTATGAAGTCATTACATAAACTAAAGTACTGCGTCAGGTTTTGATCTGGTGAGTCAGACGCCATTATACACAGGTAATGTTTGTCCTGGGAACAAAAAAATAGAATGTAAAAACTATTTTGAAAATAATCTCAGACATGTAGAGGAGGGAATATGTTCGATTTGTTATATATGTTGAATGCTATGAAACCATAAATGTATATTTGTAATGATTTTTAAAGTAATATTGTAATTCAATCTCTCCGCGATACAGGTTCGCCCAGTGCGGGAACCGTTGCATAATCATACCTCTGTAATGATGATGGATAAACAATAAACATTTGTATTTGTATAATCTAACCGTTAGAAATCCCGGCCATTTATTATACGCCGGTGGTCACGATCCTAATCCGCTAAGACCCTAATCACCACCTGTAAGCCAACTTACTTATTGAAACTTATACAGTGAGACAAAACATGATATCATTATTTGCTATTAATTATCGAGGAGTTTTAACTGCAGACAGCTTGATTTCTAAACCAGATCAATGTTTACCCAAGAACACTATAAATTAAATTTTCTTTCTTTTTTTTTTATCTTTATTTATTTAGTGGTTTTTATCCAAAAGGATATGTCAACCCCATCGTGCCTTGTTACAGAGAATACAAAATAAAATTAAATCTGCCCTTAAAATAGGTACTTAATATAAACTAATCCTAACTATAAAAATCAAATGCTGCTACTAGATGGAACTCATTAACATGCATAATTTTTTGGCAACTTTTGACTTTGGGTTCGATAAGATACTTTGAATTAATCCCACGTCCATTAAATTCAACTTAAATTCTAGTAGCAGTTTTCGTTCTTTTTTATTCCGAATACATTCCATCAGCAAATGTTGAATATCTTCTGAGGTATTACATATTGTGCAATTTGGTGAATTATTCTTTTTGAATAAGTATGCAAATTTTGCCGATGGATAATGTCCGGAACGAAGCCTTAAAGCTATTTTAATGTAATTTCGACAAAGGAGGTCATCAAACCACAGTACTCGATGGGGTTCATTTTGAATGGACCGATACCATAAGCCTTTAGTTTTGGAAATATCCTCAAAATGTTCTTTTCACATAAATTTTCTTTCAAATAATAAAAATACATCGAGCCTTAACGGCTAAATGATATTTGAAGAATTTTGTCACATAGGTAAACCATGACTTAAATTAGGACACAGGACTTTTATCATCAAGTCCTAACACTTTGCCATAGGATATTTTTAAAGATTTTTTCAATGACGAAAAATACTTCAACGCAGGCGACGCCGGGGCAAAAGCTAGTAAGTATCTAATAAAGGTTAGTGTAAAGTTTGATCTCCATCGTGAAACTTCTACAAACAACACTTCAGGTAACTATTAACTTGATGTTACTTATTCCACTTGCGGAGAAATTGTATCAAATGTGTTCAGTTAATCACTGTCAGTAGATTTATAGTTTATCCGGAGACAGTGTATGTAAGTTATTTTACTATTGGAAAACACTTAAATACTCCCATCGAAACTTCAAATCTTACAATAACTAGGTGGTAAATTTTAGCGATAGTTTTAAAAAATAAAACTAACATTAGCTTTTGTTCGTAGCTCCGCCCGCGTGAATGTGGTTTTCCGGAAAAAAGTAGCCACCTGATGTAGCTAAGCCAAATTTCATTCAAATCATTCAGCCGTAAAGGTGAGATTGATTAACAAATATCCAAACTCACAAACATCCATTCAATCAAATATTGGTTAGTTCCGAACTTTCATATTTCTAATATTGGCAGAAACACTATCCTACATAGTATATTAAATGTGACAAATTGTCACCACATTAATTTTTTAACGGTGTATGTATGAAATGCATCGAATGAAAGTTTTAAATGCATTGTGCCTCCATCATTTAAATGCAACCTTTTATGTAAGTTGTGGGAACAATAACACTGAAAACTTATTGTAAAAGCCCGACTAACAAACCTACTTATTTGATAGAATTTAAATCACTTGATCCCAAACGTTAACCACTAAAACAACTTCAAAGCCCTTAAATTTACATTTATTCCCTAAATAACATTCAAGTTCATGCGGATTTTGGAGTATTTGAAGTTAAATGTACGTGGATAAACTTGGGCATAATTTGACTCCAAGAAAAAGTTGTGAGTAATAATGTTAAGCTCTTCTTTTCTGCACCATATAAATATTTGATTTATGTCGCCATTTTCAAGAAATGGGTCACCGTTGCCTTTATTTTGTTTATAACGTGAAATTATGTTACTATATCTTTTTATTTTTATTAACTCGAGTGATGAAATGAGCAGGGTGCTCACCTGATGGTAAGCGCCACGCCTGCCCATAAACAGAAGCAACATCACACAGAATCATGAATTACAAAGCACTTCATGGCATTGGACTGCGCTCGTCAGCCCAAGATATAAGATGTTAAGTCTCATAATGCCCAGTAATTTTACTACCTTCAATGTCCTTCATAACGGAACACAACAGTGCCGACACACTGCTGCTTGGCGGGAAAAATAGACAAAGCGGTAGTACCCACACAGACGGCCTCTCACATACGAGCGTCCTACCATCTTGTAAGAATAACATAACATAGAGAATAAGGCCCCAGAGCAGACCGGCGCGGCGTAGCCTGTATAGCCGGTTTCTAGAGACCTTGGTAGAATACCGGTTTAAAAAACTAATGTTACATCTACCGTGTGGAGATCAGGATAATTGTACATTCATACTATACAGTTACTGGGGTTGTTTTATAAATTGACATATAACATATAGTGATAATACTACATACATACGCACTCACGCCTGTAATCCCCGAAGAGGTAGGCAGAGGTGTAACTTGTACACCCACATTACGTCGAGCGTATCTCCGTCCCACGATGTGATAGGGGCCGAGCCTCTCGTTATACCGGGCACAAATTCCAGACTCCGGACTGATACTGAGCATTTCGTAATAGAAAAACCCAATACCACTTAACCCGACCCGGGATCGAACCCGAGACCTCAGCGTTGACCTCAATCAATCAAATGATAATAGTATCCGAGTGAAATGGCAGTGACAAACGGAGGGACGGATATGATGACATTCTATAGATTCCGTTTTAGCAATTTAGCTACGGAACCCTTAAAACATAAAGTACGATACAAAACAATAAGATTACCGCGAAAAAAGGTCTGACTGCGTGCTGATGCGGTGTAGGCGGTACGAATTTAATACAAAACTCTGATAAATAAAGATCCGGCCTTCCGTAGCTCCGGACATTAAGAGATACCGAGACGAGATAAAACCACGATACTGTCTTCAGCAGAAATAACGTTAACTCCGCGGACGGGATCGAGAAATAGTGCAATTGGACCAGGCCCAGATTTGTGGCCAGCATCTATATGCCGATTAGAGATAGAAAGTTTGTCATTATGAGTTTACTGCGTACATAAAAATGATTGTACTCTTCAAATCAGAAGTAAGTTGATCACCTACAGCGTGGCTCTACCAATTTATAACTTACCTTAAAAAACTTTCGACGTCCATTAAAAAATATTTGAAAGATTTTTATGTGACTAGATTTTCTTCAAATATAGTTAAGAATCATCTCGATTAAACCCTATTAAATCAGTTTTAAAACAAAAAACCGACCAAGTGCGTGTCGGACCGGTTCCGTAGTCAGGATGACTGAATCAATATTCAGCAGCAGCAGTGTAGCAGAAAATATCCCAAATCACAAAAACTATACAACCTAGCTTAATAAAACCAATTTTTAAGTTACGTACCCTTTATACTACCACGATTTTCTTCAGAATTTTCTATTTTATAGTTTAAAAGTTAGAGTTGGGGGGAATTTTTCACGACGTTAGTCACGCATATCTCACAAACTTATGACTTATATTGCATATATGCATTTCTTACGTTGTGTGAGATATCCGGAGGCGTAAATACTTTCCACTTGCCAATCCTTTCATCATCCGTTTCCTTTAAGGTCGGCAGCGCGTCCATGATTCTTCAAGTATTGTTTGGATGGATTGGATGTTCATGAGCGTTGAAGATCACTTACTTACTGACCCACTTGCTTATTTGCCGACATCTATCGTAAAAAACTTCTGCATAAAGTAACCTCATGATTATCTTTAGAGTTGGATTCATCATAGGTACGTAATTAAAAGGCATAAACAAAACTACATATTTACCTAATGTACTACCATAGAAAATAATGTGCCTTAAGCTTACAAAAAAGAAAACTTTAAATGTAATTTATTTAATGTCAAGTCGTCGTCTAGAAAAACAGAAAACTCGCGTTTTAGGAAGATTTATGGTATGTCTGCCGTCTGGCTCTTATATTATGAATTTATTGTGACACACACGCGAACTATTGTATGGACACGAAAAACATTTGAGAGATAAATATCACGTTAAAATAGTAAGTAGTCAAATACACACGGACAAACCAACATGTCAGTAGTAATTACTAGTAGATGTCACGCAATATTAGTTTTTTGAATAATGACCACAAAATTAAAATGTGATTTTGTGTTTCTGGGAATCTATGTGTGATGCCATAGGCAATTTTTCTTTTTAAATACATTTTTTTCAAAGAAAATTCAATGAAGTAATACAGAAATTAACCAGTAGAAAGGCGACCTTAATATATAGGTAATTGTAATCTATAAATACACATTTTATTATTACGACTATATTAAAACAAAGTGCGAGTTTGTAAGAGCAGTAGCCTATGTAATGTAATTTCATAATGCACGCTAGTATTGCAGCAGTTTTTGTTAAGTTGCAAAGTTTCTGCGGTGATCTTTGGCATTTAACTGCATACCGCATATTAGATAAATTAACTATTCTAGCGGAATTGTTCGCAGTAAAATCCCTATCCCGGGAAACTGATGTATAATTTTTGGAATAGACAATTCATACGCAAATTGTGATTGCTCGAAATATAGTTTGAACTCAGAACTTTACCAGTTTCTCAGCCTGAGTCTTCTTCTTCTTGGATGGGTGACCGCTTAGTGGTATTTCAACAGAGCGTCTCCGTGCTTCGGAGGGCACGTAAATTGTGGGTCCCGGCTGTTATCAACTGATAGCAGTCGTTAAGCCAAGTCGGAGGCCTTCGGATGGCTTGAAAAACCCTGACACTAGGTTGGCCACTAACCATTCGATAAGAAGAAGAAGAAGCCTGAGTAAGCTGCCACTACCCCTAATTTATAAAAAATAATTTTGATTTAATATTCTTATTATTATTGCATTATACTATCTGTCACATCGGTCCTGTTTAAAGTCTTCTATAAATAAATATGCATAATTTGACATGTTTTGCATTGTGCTGCAAATGTTTCTCCCGATCACGTCAAGTCAATTTTCAAAGGAGCGACCCCATACTAAAGCTACAATCAATAAACATACTAGCCCTGTATTATGCACGTCCCACTGCTGGGCACGAGTCTCTTCTATTGAATGAGAGCACTAACGACTTAATGTGGATTGGCAGACTTCAAATACTTTCGAAATTTGTATCGCGAACTCTCAGGTATGCAGGTTTCTTTTCCTTCAACGTTAAAGCAAGCAATAGTTAACTTAATACACACGTTTCTTAGAAAATCAGACGTGTATGTAATATGTGCTCTTGAGGCTGGTTTCAAACCTGTGACTTTCAACTCGACAGTCCATACCGGTCCCCGCTGAGTCATAGCTGCTTTTGAAGCGACAATAACAGTATTAAATTCTAAATCGAATAATTTGTAGTGCTAGCGGCGTAATTTCAAAGTGACTTATATTTTGCAACGGTCTTATAGAATCACCATACATGATACAGCCATCCACCATGTAGGTCTTTACATATATGGCCTTTTCCAGGATAAAAGTAGCCTATTTTCTAATCCAAGTCATGGTCTACCTGTGTGCCAGATTTCATTTAAAGCGTGATTGACTAAAATCATCCTGAATCATCAATTCACAAACATCCAAACTTTCACATTTATAATAGTAGTAGGATATAATTTGTGGAAAGTACTCGTATAATAAATAGGGAGCAGAGGCTACACGGAGTCAATATACAATAATATACGTCTCCACAATCCAAGCATAGACTAGCCCTTTGTTATTGAAAGATTATGTCAATTTGTGTGAAACATTTCTGACCCGGACGTGCCCTTGACACACTAAAGACAAGTTACTACACTAGACTCCGCAACAGATTTTTCTTGCTTGTTAAAAATAAGTTAACAAAGAATAAATTTGCATTTCGCTCGAGCACAATAACAATTTGAATGTCGTATTTATTCATTCATTGTGAGAAAGAATGTTTTATTTTTGATGATTAAACAATGTCAAATGAATTCTATTATTTTTTTACTCGTGATTTTTTCTGGGGCTTTCGTTAACCGTGATAAGGGTCTTAAAGGGCGTCTCCACTTCTTAAATTTCGCCGCATTCAGAGGCGTGATTTTGACAAACACTCAAGTGTGGACGATTCTCAAATGTTACGACCTAATGTCACAATTCCCGAAGCAACCAACCTTAGATTAATAAACCAACGGAAGCAACGTTAGTATTCTCTGTCAACGAGAAACAATCTGCTCTGAGACACCGTGGACACCGTAATATTTCGCCATGACATGTCATTTAAGCTATAGTCATTTTCATTTTACATTTTTAACTCACGCCAAAGTGTGCATGTTATGACACCCGTCCACATTAGCGTAATGTTTATATATCGTCATTATCACATGTTCATATTTTTTAAATTGACGAAGATTGCCGAAGCGCATAATTTAGCCGTAGTAGTACTGTACTGTGTCTACGGAGATTCCATATGATTATTCAAGACAGGTCTTGCTCTCTACATGATTTGTTTCGTATAAACAAGTTCATCAATCAAGTTGACAAAATCGCTCATACAGCGTTTTCCGCTTTTCCAAGCTTATAGTGAACAACACGTAAAAATAACTTTGCATATTGTACCGTCAAATGCGTCCATCCACCGCGCCGCGCCGCACCTACATATTGAATATTCATGGATAACGTCCCACCGCAGCCAACCGGGATGATGGGAAGTAGTTAATAATTGCACGTTTTTCCCTTTTACTTTTTTTATGTTATTGGCTTACGAAGGCAGACGAGCTGACAGACCACGGCCCACTTGATAGTAAGTAGTTGTCGTTGCCCACGGGCTTTAGTGGAGCCAAGCTGTCGCGCTGCCTAAGTGCTAGCTGCCGGATATATTTTTGAAACAGCCAAATTGCATGTTCATTTTGTTGTTATGAAGTCGCAAATGCCTGTGCCAGAACGTACCAGAACTACGATTCTTCAGACGGCCGAAAAAACGCTGGCTTATATATGCTGGCTGATATGAGAGCCAACGGTCTTACTACAGAGGATACTCTTGATTGAGCGAAGTGGAGGCGTCTTAGTGGGAAGGCGGACCCTGGCACTAGCCGGGATAAAGCCAGGTAGAGAGAAAGAAAGAATTTGAGAAACATTGTTTTTCCTTTCGCTATCGTTTGTGTAGACTTACAATAACTATTGTTTTGTATATATGTTGTACATACTTTTATATATTATGTTACAAGAGATATACAAATAAGATTTAATATATTAAAATAATACTAGCTATAATACTACACGTCTCACTGATGGACACGAGCCTCCTCTAATGAATTAATAAAAGGGGTAAAAATAATAAACGGGGATAACCCCTTTTAAGGCATAAGCCTTAAAGTCAGAGGTGCATGCTAGAACTCAGTGCATTTTTAGAACCTGCGAATTTCATCTCGACAGTCGGTACCACTCCCCGCGGAGCTATCGCTGCTTTCTAAGATTTATTAAACATGATTTATTATTATTTTATTATTAAATATAACTAATGAGTTTATATCAAATTATGAAATATGTTAATTGATTAAAATAAAAGCTTATCTTCACACCATCTACCGTGAAATATGGTTTTATATTGTTAATTTAATAAAGTGCAGGTTAGGTTAAAGGAACTTGGAAAATAAAGTTAATTTTTATAGCGATATATTTTGAATCTTATACCTTGGTTATAAGGTGGGATAAAGCTTGCAATATTTCACCGGCAATGATTTTCATATTGAGGAATATTGCTTGTGAAATATTTTATGAAATTTTAACTCATTGTTGAGGATTATGTGTTTCTTTTATTAATTTTAGACACAAAATGTACGAATTTGTTAATAAACTAGCTTTAACCCACGGCTCCGCCTGCGTAGCAGCTTTGGTTATACGGAAAACGTATCTCAATAGGACTATATAACAGAATATCTGGGCTTAAAGTGTTCCGATGCTGATGAATAAGAAAATGGAATACGCACAAACAAATATTTTCGCTTTTTATTTAATAGGGTAAATAATGGTAAGTAAAAATATCTGTTACTTGGCACGTGTAATGTCAATGTTTATACCCGCTCTGTAGTTCTTTAACGAGTGGCGCAGCAGTTTTTTTTAGCTGATGTCGGCAAACGAGCACGTCGGTCACCTGATAGTAAGTTGTCTCCACCGCCCATGAACACCCACAGTATCACAAGAATCTTGGACACGAACTCACAAACATCCATACTTTAACATTTATAGTATTACTAGGAAGTAGGATGATAATAGTAGGATAACCTGGTCGAGCCATTCCATTTATGCTGTGGACTAAAGTGTCTTCAACGTGACTCTACCATTTATTATTCTTAATTATAGTAAATAAAGTATTACAAGGTGGCAGGTCTCTTGTACGCGAGGCCAGTGGTTGGTACCACCGCTTTGTCTATTTCTGCCGTCAAGCAGCAGTGTGTAAGTACTGTAGTGTTCGGCTTGAAGGACATTGAAGTCAGTGAAATTACCGAGCATTATGTGACTTAACAACTTATGTTTCGGGTAACAATGTATTTGTGCTTGTAATTAAAAGATCTGTGTGGCGTTGCCTCTGTTTATGGGCAGGCGTGGCGCTTACCATCGAGCGAGCTGATCGTATCGTCATTCAAGCTAATAAAAAAACTCATTAACTGGCACTATATCGAGGCGTAACAGCGTCACTCCCTTATTTATATATACCGAACAGGCCCGATCCACGCTGATATCCTTACTTTATAGTTCGCAGCCCTTGAGCTAACCGCTTTCAAATTTTATTCTGATTAGAGCGGCATATATGCTCACACTGTTCACTATAACTTTTAGCATAATGAGATAACAAACATAAAAGTACAGTCGAATTTAGAACCTCCTCCTTTTTTTAGGGGGTAGGCAGAGACAACGGATTGCCACTTACTACGATCCTTGCATACAAGATCTTTGGCCAAACAAATTAAAATTATACCAATTTTATATCTTTAGCTTTTAGTCTAAGTGGGCCACCAACATCTTAGGCCCAAAGCCAACCTAACCTGCGCGTGGTAAACTCTGCTGAACAATAGCAAAACTTAGTCCCTGTTGCGGATTATCGGAAACGGTGGGTCGCCTCATATAATATCAAATACTGTCAAATCTATGATAGGAGGTGCATCCTGGCATTAAGCCGCGATAACGCCAAGAAAGAAAACTTTGTAGTAGTGCAAGACTTCAATCTCATCATTATTCTTGTCTTTAAAGTAACATTTCGTCATAAACACCTTGACGTAATCGTATTACTTCCAAGATACATCTACGTGTAACAATTTTTCAGCGGAAACTTACCGGATATGTAGTTAGGGAGCGGAATGGGTAAATGTGTCAGAACACGCCAACCCCGCCGCCCGCCTTTCCGTGAAGTATAATAAACACGCCCTGCATTTAGTGCCTCCGTAAAGTTTTGATAGCAAAGAAACATTACGAAATGCGCTTTGAGATACTTAAAAATGAGGCAACGTAGTAAGTTACTGCGGGCTATGCACTTCCAGTTGTAACTACACAGTTTTATCTATTGTTCTTTTGAATTATTAAAAAAAAATGATTTTATATTTTGTTGTATTAAATAAAACATTGCAGTATATACTTGGTACGATTACAATTAATTGTAGAATGAAGATTAGGTATGGCATTTTTACGAAATGCAAAGCTCATGACACCCGTTACCCACAAAACATGCCAAAAACTTTAACACCTCCTCACGAAGTCTGAGATTGATAAATCAGGTAGGATCTACTTGTACATACAAAAGAGGTTCCGTGGCCACATACTCAATACAATGTCCTGGAAAGTAGATATACTAGAAGACTATAAATTTTGTGGTATTTATAGGGTATCTAATTAATTGTCGCCGGTCGCCGACACAGTTCTATGTACTTTATTTATTGCTCACCTCAATTGATTTGTGTATAGCCTGAGTTGCCGCAAAACGTAAAGAGCCTTACTTATAAAGATTGTTCAAGCACTGATTATTGATTAGTAAACACTCTTTAATCGACTTCAAAAAAGGAGGAGGTTCTCAATTCGGCGCGTTTTTTTTTTCTTTATTGACACAGGTACCTGTGTTTTGACTTTTCAATGTTTTTGTTTTGGAGTCAGTTTCAAAGTTGTGTTAAAACTTATTTTATTTGTATTTCTCTGTTTTAGAAAGAGACACGCCAGTGTATAACCAATCGTGCTTGACCAACTTTTTTAAGTAGGTAAGGCCCAGTGCTTCTGAGAATTTGGTTGTATTATTTATTTTGTTTGCGACTTCGTACGTAAGGAATGCTCTAGAAAGCATTTAAATTAAAAATGCTTGACCTAAAACACAAGTCAGAAATAAAATATTGCTAATGCTTATACAACATGTTACAGAAAGGTGTGGTCATATTTTAGGGTCATTATACACACCTTACAATTCGTACTTATGTACCGGATCTTTTCAATACTAAGACATCCAAAAATTTCACGTTAATTTTAATCACTCGTTTATTAAGATCGATAAGATTGGTAACATCACTATTAATTATTATGAAGGACACTCACTTTTTAATAAACTTGAATAAGTTGAACGTAATTCTACCAACATACATACGTAACTTGTAATTTAAACACAAATTAACAACTGAAAGAGATTGTGTGCTGAAGACGATATTGGTACCATCCTCTAGAAGCATTTTAAAGACTTCATTCTCGCATTTTCCATCTATGAATTTGGCTTAATACAGTCGACGATCCTCTTAAAAGCTGTTATCAGTTACACCAACACAAAGCACCAATACATAATACTTGTTTTAGTCAAATACAACATATTTTTTGAACTCGTAATCATACTTCATAAAATCAGAAATTGCCGAACTGACTGCGTCAAATAAATATTGACATTTGACAACTGTTTAATGTTTTTTAATTATAAAATAATTAAATGAAAGGAGGTCTATAGTATCCTTGTTTATCATTTAGTGTTGTCCAAAGTTGAAAGTCGATATCGCCACGTTACTCATTCGATAAAAAAGAAAACTCTATAATTATTGTACTAGCAATGCAATCGGATTTGGTACTATGGGAGATAAAATACTTATACGCTATACTATAAATTGCTTAAATTTGCCCGCCCCTTTCTATAACACGTTGTATAAGTAGAGTAAATTTTACGAGAGTCGCAAGTATTTGGCAAAGCATCCTTTTAAATTAGTTTGAGTCTGTAAAGGCAGGTACAGTAGGAATAAACTAGTTACAAAGAGACTTTTTTTAGAAACCACAAGATAAATGATGCTAATTTAAAATAAGGGTATCGTAAGTTAACCTTGCAATTTAATACAATGTTGTTCTCCTTAGTCCACTGGATCGTCTAATATTATTATCAAGGTTCATATATATATCGTCTCATTGGCTTAGTGGCAGCATACTAAGGATGAAAACCGTGAGGTCCCAATGGGTCCCGTGGGTGGAATTGAACCCATTCAATTCCTAGGTCGGAAGATCATAATTTTTGTTTGTGTTTCATTTAACGCCCCCTATCCCATCATGGGACGAAGATAACCTCTGTGAAATTTCGGGATATAGCCATGAAGTATGACTGCTGTGCTGAGGTCTCGAGTTCAATCCCCGGGTCGACCAGAATCGATATTGGTTTTTTTTATTATGAAATCAGTATAAGCCTGGATTCTGGACTTGTGCGCGGTATGGAGATAGGCTCGCCCCCCTATCACATTATGGGACGGCAATAACCTCGACAAAGTGTGAGTGTACTGGTTGCACTTCTGCCTACTACTTCGAGGATTACAAGCGTGCCTGCGTATGTACCTTTTATGGTGAGAAAACCTGTAGGTACACCTGAGAAATCTTCATAAACATTTCAAAGGTAAGTTTAAGAAGTCCAGCAACCTGCAATAGGTCAGCAAAATGGACTTGGTCTAACCCCTGTCATTAATAAAGGAGGGTCATGCTCAGACCATAGCACATAGTTGGTATTATTTTCTTTCGAAAAAGATTGAAATACAACAGATTTTTTTACAAAATGTACCATTACGAAACTCGTGGTTGCATTGCAGGTCCAAGATTATATCTTGCACTCACACGAATAACGAAGTATTAAATCGATCGCTCATTAAGAGTCGACCCAAATTATAAGAACCAAAAGAATTTTTTAAAACGTGTTATTTAAATACACGCAAATAATTATAATGCCGTTACCTTAATAAATGTACTTTTTATAAATATCAATAATATAGTTTATTTATTGAACTTAAAGCACAAATCGTATAAAAAATACTTTTGCTGCAAATTTACCTCTAAGGAACTTTTGAATCTTTGTCAATGTTGCATCCAGTATTTTGCAGTGGTACACTACGTTTATACGCTGTCTTTCGAATATTTATTTGCTTGCTCAGTCCAAGACTGACCCTAACATATGGCGAACAGAGTGTTCGCAAGCAATTCCGTCTGTTCTCAGAGTTCAGTCTTAACGCATATCAAACCATTGACAACGGGGCCGTAGTTTAAACTCACTTCTTCTTAAAATTAACCTTTAGCGGGTACTGCGTCAGCCCATTTACTTGTCTGTAATTTTAGTTAAGTTTCCATATAATCCATCTCATCCCCAATTCTTTATCTACAGTTTTACTATGTGGTAGGACTCTCATATGCGAGAGGCCATATGTGTTGGTGCTACCGCTTTGTCTATTTCTGCCGCCAAGCAGCAATGTAACTGCAACCGTAAAGCACTGTTGTGTTTCAGTTTGAAGGATATTGAAGCTTAACATCTTCTGTCTCGAGGTGACGAGCGCAGTCCAGTACCATGCAGTTGTAATTCAAAGTTCTATATGGTGCAGGTGTTGCTTTTGTTTCCAGCCACAGTTGAAAGGCGCTTACCATCAGGCGATCGTGCTCGTTTCGTCATCATAGTCTATATCAGCATCAGTAATTACATAACTCCTAATCCAACAATATCAATAGAGTGAAGACGCATACAAGAACTAAATCAATTAATACTAGCCCCAACAAACACTTGATTGTAAACTCAAATCTCTAACGTGATTATCCACGTATAGCATGAGTTATACAGTGAATTGTTTTCGACTAAACTCATCAACGCCCCTGGAGGTATGACGAGGTTGCGCCTAACTTAATTATCCAGGCTGGCTCCGATTCCTGTCAGACAGTATCGTGAATAAAATACGCGCTCCGGGCACACTTTGCCGTGTCGCGCCGCGTCTCGCACCCTACTCGACATAATGATTGCATGGAATTTTAATACGTTGCCAGATTGATATTAATTAATGTATTAATGTACTTTTCGAGTTTGATTGCTCATTAAATTTGTAGAGCCACGCTGTAGACAGATTTGTCTACATAAATATGCCGTTTCGGTCGGGTTGTTAAAGATGTCTCATATAACACTGACGCGACGTAAGTAGCAGCCTGCTGTTGCGTTTCGTACGGAGAATGAGATATCCAGAGGCCCAAATCCCGCACCCATTCCCAATTAATTATCTCTTTCCTTTGAGGTCTGCAACATGTCCATGATTCTTCTGGTTCCATGGGCATTGATGGTCGGTGGAAATCATAGACCCTCAGGTGACCCACATGCTCTTATGACCGGTCTATGATTTAAGTTTTTTTTAATTAACCTAAATAACGAAATTAGCCAAGCCGTCCCATAAACAGAAACATACCACCAAGAATTTTGAATTACAAAGTACTGCATAGCACTAGACTGCGTTTGTCATCCCAAGACATAAGATGTTAAGTATCATAATTCACAGTAATTTCACTGGCCCCAATGTTCTTCAAACAATATAGTTCACATGTTGTTACAATATACTTACTGAATGCAATCTTCTAGCAGCATCGTGGATTGATAATATGTGTGTGATCTTGTATTTGTCGAGTTGTACTGTGTCTTTTGAATCCCGGTAGTTGCCCACGTAAAGCCCGGGGAGCACCTAGAAACAAATGCTCTTTATAATAACAAGTAAAATTATTTGCTGGGCAAATGTACTCCATCTTAGGCCGCATCATCGCACATCATCAGGCGAGATGGTGGCCAAACGCAAGACTATTTCGAATTCAAAAAATACATTAACGTTTTTAAAAGGCTACGGTAATAAGGTGTATATTTTTCTTAGTTACACTGCTGCCTATTGCTTCGAAAATATGGGCGAAGGCTTATGTAACTATATTTTTCCGTTATCATTACTTAAAACATCATGCCTTGGAGCAAAATACGCTTCTTATCATGCGCGTCTTTGGACCCAATTTTTTACATGCCTCTCAGTTATTCTATAAGTATTACTCCAGTAGATGTGTACCTCTAATTTATGGACCCTACAGTACATAAGGAACTGTCACGTAACAAATTCACGAATAAAAGAAAAGCAATATCCTTTTAGTTATGATTTCCATGGACTATCAGGAAATTAAGACAGTTTTATAAATGTCTGAATACTCATTAACGTAGAAGTCATACTTTTTACATTTCCTTTATGACTTAAAGAAAAAGTATTTTAAAGAACATAATATGACCCTATAACTAGCTAATTCACCGTCAGTAAATATTATTTGTAATACCATCATGTTATCAATCAAATTCATATTCAGCATTAAGCATAAAGGGACCAGATACTCATTTATATAATTTGCCGTACTTGTTCAACAATCCACTAGCCAGGTAAAATACGCGGAAAATAACTTGGCTTAAGTTAGTCTCTTCTCCTGCCCTGTCTACGTCTTCCATCACCCTTTAGTCTCTAAAAACAATAGCTGTGGCTAACTTTATAATAGTACCAAATAATTATTAATAATAATACAAGCCCAGTATTATATACGTCTCAATACTGGGCACAGGCTTCCTCTACTAATGAGAGGTTCGGCCTTAATTCACCATGTTGGCCTAATACAGGTTGACAGACATCACATACCCCCGAAATTTTAACGAAGAACTTGTAAGGCATATAGGTTTCCTCGCGATATTTTCTTCACTGTTGCAGCAAGCGATAATTAACGAATACACACGTAACTTAGAAAATTCAGAGGTGCTCTTGGAGTTGGTTTCGAACCTGCGCCTTTCGTGATTTGTCTCAGCACGCCGAACCACTTCCCGCTGAGCTCTTACTGCACCGTACTAACTTTGCTCTAGTCAAATCATTTTATGCATATTGTACTGCAGTAGTGATGGGTGAAGTATAACCAAAGCTGGTCACATTATAATAATACTTTTGAAAATAAACGGAAAATTTACTGATAACATTTTAGATATCTTAATAAAGAGGTGCAGAGGACGACAACGCCCCTTGACTCTCGCCACTGCCAGGTAGTTAATGTTCATTTGCAATGCTGCCTAAGCATCAAACTTGTGCCGCGACAATAGAGGAGTTTGGTAATTTACAAGTTAAGCCAGGCGACAGCTGGCACAAGACCCGACAAAACAACGCGACGCGATATAATATCATGTTTTCATTACTTACTTTAAACAATACGTTTCTCAATGCCGAAGTTAACAATAGAAATCTTAACAAACAAAACTTTCGCCCTCTCGTTAATCTTCTTTGTAACGAATCACATTTCCGCAAATGGTGATCAAAATTACAAAATACGATTGTGATGGGATAAGGTAACTCTTCTTTAACTAATCTGTATTAATGCGAAGATCAGTTTTTAAGGCGAAATAAAATGCTGTATATTTTGAGGTTGTCTAATAATATAATCATATAAACAAGTATTTTGATAGCAGCGATAGCTCAGCAGGTGTATGATGTAGTGATGGACTATTGAGATGAATGTCGCAGATTCGAAGCCAGCCCAAACAGCATTCAGCTCTGATTTTTCTAAGTTAGGTACATGTATTAATTGATAATTATCGATTGCTTTAACGGTAAATGAAACATCGTGAGGAAACCATTCCTAAGAAGATTCCCATACAAATTTCAGAGGTATGTGAATTCTGCCAAACCGTATTAGGCCAGCGTGGCGGACTAATGCCTAACCCCTCTCATTCAGTAGAGGAGGTCCGTAACCAGTAGTGAGGCGTGTGTAATACAAGGCTAGTATTATTATTTTAAATATTTTGCAGGATTTAATAATAATTAAATCTTACCCGCGAGCAGGAAAGGGTACTTTAAATTCCTATCATTACACTTTTATAAAATTAATTTGTCGCCCAGTTTTCCGTAAATATGCCCTAAAGTCTGATTTTCTCCTTGAGGAAGCCAAGTTCATAACGTTTTTAACCGTCTTATGTAAATAATTTTTCTATAATTAGTAAGTAAGGCTTCATAAGTCAGTTGTATCGCTTGGGTTTTGTGGAATATAAAAGGCGTAGGGTGACCCAATGTTTTAAAGGTTAAATGCCGAGGCGAGAAGGTCGTTCGCCTGATGATAAGTAGCATGCCTGCCCATAAACAGAAGCAAGCACAGAACTAGACATTACAAAGTACTGCATGGCACACATGTTCACACACTGCTGTTAAGTGGCAGAAATAGACAAAGCGGTGGGACCAACCCTGACGACCTCTTGCATTCGAGATACCTACCACAAACATAGTAAAATAGTAAATTCACTAAAAATAATCATACCTAGATAATGCGTCTGGTTAGTGATTAACGAGATTCAGATGGTCCAGCTATCTGACAATCTTTTAAAGTAGTAGAGCTACGCTGTTGACAGTTTTGTCTACAACATGAATGGGCCGACTCGACCGAGTTGTTATCACTGGCTCGCAAGAAACTGACGTGAAATAGCAGCTTGTTGTTGAGTTTCGTACGGTGAGTGAGATATCCTGAGGCCCAATTGCCTATTCCCCTTCCCAATCCCTTAATTACCCCTTTCCTTTAAGGTCGACAACGCGTCCATGATCAGGACATTACTTATGATGTGACCCCACTTGCTCATTCGCCGGCCTCTGCTATATAAAAAGAGATCTTGATGCTAGTGAAGTAGTGTTCAGAGATCTTATAAAGCGAGTTGACAGCGTTTGTTAGATATGTATTGTTGTGTGCGACTTATGAGAGTATCTCACAGTATTTCACTTTACTTCTTACAATTTACTTCATTATATCTCTTCCACCCCACTCGCAGTGGGGTCGGCGCAACATGCTTTTTTAATACATGTTACAGAAAGATTACGCTTGTAGTTTTACGACTAGCCGACTGCTTGACGTCAACCCCTTTGGGGAGAAAACAGCCAGTTCCGAAACAAATATGTGGATTACACTAACATTTTTATCTTTGTACGAGAATCGAACCCGTAGCCTCTCGCTTCACAGCCGGCTACTCGCCCACTGCGCCAAGGAGTCTAACCGTCATTGTAGCTGCGGTTTACTAAAATTGCAGGAGAACAACTGCTTGAAACTCCAATAGGTAGTATGTTTCCTTATTGACGTTCTTATGTACAGCTTTCACTGGAGATTTTAAATTTATGAATAAATAAACTTGGCGAATGTGAACAGCGACATCTAATAATATTTGAAGGTGGCAACATGGTTCTAAAATAATAATGGCAATAAATAAGTTGGATAACGACTGGCAAAGATGTACTAGTGTGCGTAGGTATCCATCCAATATCCATTAATCAGTGCATAAATATCTTTGTCCAGTGTTTTTTTTTTGTTTAAATGACGAGACAAAGAGATCGCTCGCTTGATGATAAGCTCCACACTTGTCCATAAACAAAAGCAACATCACACAGAACTTTGAATTACAAAGCACTGTGTGGCACTGGACTGCGCTCGTCACCCCGAGATATTAGATGTTAAGTCTCATAATGCCCTACAATTTAATTGGTTTTAATGTCTTTCAAACCAAAATAGAACAGTTTTTCCACACTGCTGCTTGGCAATAACAAAAGACAAAGTGATGGTACCAACCCAGACGGCCTCTTACATACGAGGGGATGTTATATGTAATTAGTGGTTGTGTTAAGTAAGTAGAACTTAACGGTATTTTATTATGGAAAATCTACGAGAATCTCGAAATAGCTACAAACCCGAACAAAATATTTCATGATTATTACTACCAACTTACTTTAACTAACTCGAGGCTTCATCCCTGTAAGACTCTTTTTCTGGGAAAATAAGCATTGTTTACGTAATGTAGGCTACGTTTACTGGAGTTTCGCCTAACAAAATCACGAAACCTGTACTGAAATCCGTCGAGTAATTCTTACGTAATAACAGTAACAGTAGTGTTAAGTAGGACATACAAGAGTCATTGCATTTGTCCCGTACAAAACGAAATTATGTCAGTGCGGCTCAATTTTTTTACATGGACTACTTAAAATTTTATGTCGCGATTCTCTTTTACTATTCCTATGACCGCGGGCTGCGTGCCTGAAAGAGTGAGAACGAGCGAGTGAGTGAGCTTCAAGACGTCTCGCCTCATTTAAAGCGGGACCTTATACTGGCTCAGTACAAAAAATAGGCTATTCTTACAAACTCATTTAAAAATCGTGTCCTACTCAACACTAGGTAACAAATTAACCGACAGACTCTAATGTTTCATTACCTATAATGTATATAGGTAAAATCGGTAGTTATAGATTTATCCTACTGTGGATATCGAAGCACAAATCTTTTGTTTTTCATTCAGCTACCACGTGTGACGTGTCGTATCACAGATGCGATGCGACCGTTTTATATTTACTTTGTAGAAATAATGGTTTATGGGCGTGTTATATTTTATGAGCTTAGGGGCGGAAGAATTGTAAATCAGGCCGTACGTAAGTACCAGTATATGGCAAGCTTTCTACCAGCAACATTCTGATTTTGTCATTTGACTACGATAAACATGATAATATCACATTTGCTATACATACGATGTCAGTATTTTTAACCAACACAAAAGAAGGAGGTGTTTAATTTTTACATTGTATTTTATTATTGTTGTTTTAAATTCAAAGCGGCATAGTTTACTAAACGATACGTAAATACTTATCCTACTATCCTACTCCTATTACTATTATAAATGCGAAAATATAAATGTTAGTCAATCGCGCCTTAACCGCTGAATGATTTTGGATGAATTTTGGAACACAGGTAGGTAGATAGGTATAACCTGGACTAGGATATAGACCACCTTTTCTTCCGGAAAAAACCGTTCACGCGGCCGGAGCCGCGATCACAAGCCAGTGAGATATAACTATCAATAAATCAAGACTAGACTATAATGTCTAGTCCACTAATGGCAAGTCCACGTTCATGGAAAAAGCAATGAATTGAAACGAACTGCTCATTATGTAGCCGGGTGAATCATAGCATGACTAGGGGCAAACTGAGGTCGCTATGACAATTTCGTGGATTATTGTCATTAGTTGCTATTAATCATATAATTACTTGCAGAGGTTCGCTATGAAGATATGAGATTTTAGACACGCATACTTGTCATAGAATGTTGCAGATATGACAAAAATATACTCGTATACATCTTGACAGGTGTTTACTGAAACAGTTGGTAATGTGTGAATGTAGGTACCTACGTAAATAGCCCACTAACTGTGCTGAAAGATTTTTTTATTTGGCAAACTTTATAAGTAAACCAAATATTTTCCTTATTTTGGACTTACTTCACTATACCGCTCACACACCCGCCAATGTTATATCTTTGAGCCAAGGTCAACAATGGCACGCATTTTTCGACACCAAGCAATGATGCTGCTCAGCGACTCTCTAGGAATGCGAAATTGTCTTTATCCCGCAACGACATTAATCAACGACTGCCTCGGTGGCACAGTTGTAATGCGTACGACTGCTATGCTGGAGTCTCGGGTTCGATCTCCAGGTCGGGTAAAAGTGATATTGGGTTTTTCTATCACGATATGCTTAGTATCAGCCCGGGGTCTGGAATTGTGCCCGGTAGTGTGATAAGCTCGCCCTTTATCACATCATGGGACATTACATTACACCTCTGCCTGCCGCTTCGGGGATTACAGGCGTGAGTGCGTATGTATGCGATTAATCGAATAGAAAGATTAAGGGGGGAACTAGAAATATTTCAACACCACTTGTATCAATTTTATTTTTGATATGTGGAAACTGAGTGTGATTTTTAAAACGAGGTTTTTTAGTTTTACACAATTATTCATGAATTTAAAGAACAAGAATGCAAATTCGCTCCGTTCATTAACATAGTGAGCGTGACTATCGATATGAGTCGAGAACGCTTTTCTTTGAATTTAAGATACAACTTTTATTTTAATATTTAAATTTAGTAGATAATATCAAAAAGAAAACCGTTGTTACCACAAATGTCAAGATTTTAAACAAACATTTGCGGATTTATGATCACTCACGCGAATTCTCAGATTGCAAGATAAAACTTCAAAATACGATATTTATACCTACTCAATTTTATGATGCGTTTAAGTCTTTATTAAAAGGGGCGCATTAGGACAATAATTTAGCACAAACTATATGTCAAACTTGCATGTCTGAAGGCATAGTTACAGAACTCAGGAATTTCTGTGGGCGAAGGGCAGCTTGCTGCTGCGTTTCGTACGGTGAGTGAGATATCCGTAGGTCCTCATCGGTTTATAGTTCAAGTAGGTACATTTGCAGAAGACGAATGAGAAGATTACATCTACAATGGTTTATAATCGCTATCTCTATATTGACATAGGCAGCACACACAAACTAATATTGGGAAAGTAAGACAAGGCGTCCAGAATTTAATTTAGCTTCGGATGTGTAAACAGGTGGGCCTAACGATGTTTTCCTACTGGTGCGGTATCTGTATTATGTAAACAATATATGACCTCTTATTTTTTTCTTTCTACCTGGCTAGTGCCAGGGTCCGGTTTTCTACTAAGACGCCTCTAGTTCACACGATCTTGAGCATCCTCTGTAGTAAGACCTTTGGCTCTCATGTCTCCTTCTTATATGTTAAGCCAGCGTTTCTTGGGCCGTCCGCTGGATTCTACTACTGGTACTATCTGGCATTTGCGACTGACGTACTCAATCATTTTGCAGAAATGATTCGGCTTAGTTTTCACGACCGGCCGCCTGCTTGACATTAACATCATTTGGGTCCTTTTGGTTTTAGCTTCAGAAAAGAATAATAATGTTAGCCTCTGTAGCGCAGAGCGCGTGTAGTCGGCTGTAAAGCGTGAGGCCGCGGGTACGATTCCCACCCGAGTATGTGTAATCCACAAATATTTGTTTCGGGTCTGGGTGTTTTCTCCTCGGAGGGGTTGACATCAGCAAGGCGCCCGGTCGTAAAATTTAGATGCCAAATCTTTCGGTTTCATATTGTGTTTAAACGCATGTTGCGCCGACCCTACTGCAATTGCGATAAGGACAATTGGAAGGAGAAGAAAGAAGAATTATAAAAGAATTGAGTTTAAATACAACACGCCATCTTAAAGGTGATGTCCAATGTGCATAACAATAAGTAGTAATAGTACCTATATTAGAGTGGTAAAGCCACACAACAGACATTTTTGTCGACATTATGAATGGGCCGGCTCGATTGGGTTGTTACCACTGCCTCACAGAAAATACGTGAAGTCGCAGCTTGCTGATATTCTTCGTAAGGTGAATGAGATATCCGGAGTCCCAAATTTTGCCAATTTGTGAACGTATGAACATCTCTATACTATTGTATTACGTAAAGGCGCTCACAACCAGTGGCACTCACTAATCGGTAAACCATTAGTTAAGCAACCCTTAGCGCGGTCAGTCTATGGATGAGTGACCGTTTAGTGGCATTTCAACTGAGCGCCATTATAATTTGTATATTTTAGTATCTATACAAATTATAGGCCTAGTGGCCTGATAGCACACGTAGCTGTACTACTAGTGTTACTTAGTGACAGTTTGTACTGTCACTAAGTAACAGTTTGTTTTCACAAACATGTGAAAGTTTGTATGTTTGTTAATCAATTACGTCTTTAGGTATAGCTCACTATGGATATTTTCCGCAACTGTGTATCATGCCTATACGGTTACATCATTTTTATACTATCAGTTTATGATCAAAGTTATTGCTTTTAGGCACAGTGCCCAGTTAACGACGACCCTATAGTAAAGTATGTCAGATTTCCATGCGATCGCACAACTGTACTACCTAATCGATTCAGTGCTATTGATAACTAGGATATCGTTAGCTCGTGTGGATATAAGATTGATATGTTGTATATATAGTAATGATTTAGGCGTTCGTTGGTTTTTATTTTGGTTGCAATCTACTAACACGCTAGGCATTGACTGCAATCTGTGCGGTTTTTTCTTATTGATAAATTCAAATCCGAATAAAAATAAAAAGCTTTGCCTCCGCAAAGTCAGACACTTTTTAACTGTATGTTACACCATATCTCCACCGAATGTGGACTAGGATTTAGGGATGAAACTTCCTGTTGGTGAAAGAATTTTCATAATCGGATTCATAGTTTCAGAGATAACTCCTACAAACAAACTCACAACTTTAACTCTTTATACATAATATTAACATCTAGGTTTCAATATTTGTGAACAAACATTTTATTTTTCTATAAATAGCGTCTACTCATCAAGAGCCTTCGTTAGCGCTACATTTTTTTGCAAATAATCTGCGTTCTAATTTAATAACTTCTCAGTTTACGCGAAGTTATTAAAAAATAAAGAAATCGGCCGTGTGCGTGTTCGACCACGCACAGTAAAGGGTTCCGTAGTCAAAAAATATCTCATGTCTACTATAGGTAGGTACTAATACACTATCAAATCTAGCTTATTCAAACCAACTGTCGTTGGAAGTAACTTTTGACTTAAGTATCTATATATTATCTAATTAGAACGGAGATACATTTTTCTTGACTTTGGACATGCATATCTCACAAGCTAATGACATAAAAAGTCATTTAGCGACCTCCATAATAATATGCTTTTTACACATGCATTTTAAACATGTGCAATGGGAAAAAAAATATCCCTAAGTTACACGTATGGAGAGCCAACGCAAAAAAACATAATTTCATGGAATACACCTACCATCCAAATTTCATCCACAAAGTGCCAATAGTCTCCGAGTAAAATGACTGTGGCATACGAACGGACAGACGGTCATGACGAAATTGTAAGGGTTCCATTTTTGCAATTTGGAACCCCAAAAACGCAGACAATACAAATAGACGTTTTTACTTTGTGTGATCGAATCCCCGAAACATAATATCTTACGAACACCTGTAACCTGATTGTACCGAAGTAAGAGTATTGTATAAAGGATATTGAGCATTATCGCGTTATCCGATATCATCCCCCTTCCATACCAGGTAGGGAATCTATTTCGGTATTAGAATTTCCTCTAGGGTATCAACGTAAGATCTAACCGCCATATCAGTTCCAGAATTGTAAACAAACTTAAATTAATATGTATGTACTTTTCAATTACTATATTGTATTCAGCGCATGTTTTAAAATGCCCACGGAAACCATAGTTATAAATAAAATTGATTAACAGCAAAATTACAATTTATCACGAGCTGTTTATAGAAGAAACGATCCTTCAATTTGGTAGGTACTTCCCAAATTAGATGTCCGCACATACACACTCACACATGTAATCCCGGAAGGGGTAGGCAGAGGTGTAACCAGTACACCCACTTTTCGCCGAGCGGATTTCCGTCGTTTGATGTGATAGGGGCGAACCTGCCATACCAGGCACAAATTCCAGACTCCGGGCTGATACTGAGCATTTCGTAATAGAAAAACCCAATATCACTTTTACCCGATCCGGGGATCGAACACGAGACCTCAGTGTCAGGTGATAGGTAGCTAAGTCTAGACCAACAGGCGTAGGTAAGTGTCAAAGATAGGTGTTAATTTTCTATGCTTTCTCTTCACTTTATGCGCGATTTACACATACGCCACGTAGGGGTTCGATCTCAAGGATAAAATCATTAATCTAAACAAAACTGTGGCTTATGAACTATGGAGCAAAACAGAAATATAAAATTATACATGCGAATAAAAAGTTATAAAATCAAGAGAAGAGCGTAGATGAAGCGTAGGCTTATAGGTCTAAATAAAACTGCTTTGGGTCGACGGTACCCCGGGGATAAATGAATTCGATTTAATGTATATTCAATAGATAACTCGACGTCAAAGAGTTGCTTTAAGCCGTTTTTTAAATAGCTCACAGAGTCATGTAGGCGGAAGACTATATTAGTTCTTTCAAAATTATTATTACTGGAAAGAAACAAGAATTGATAGATGTTGTGTTATTATTAAAATTAATATTAATACTTCTACAATATCTATTATAGGTAAATAATGTCATTAAAAGTTATAGTATCATTTTACATTTTTTTTCTTGTTTCTGTTAATGTACCTAAGTATATAATTTTTCATGAAACATAATATTCAATTATTAGCTGTTAATACATTTGTATTTATATAAAAGAGGGAATAAGAGTGGAATTATTATTAGGTATTATTAAGTAGTTTTTAATTCGGCAGCCTCCGTGGCGCAGTGGGCGAGTAGCCGGCTGTGTGTGTGTGGCAATACGAGTGGGATAAGGGCAAGTGGAAAGAAAAAGCTTAATTAACTATTAATCAACTGGTTAGATTTCCGGATAAGGAAATTAATTTTAAAAACATCTAAAGATGCAGATTTTAGTTACTTATCATAGAAAAACGTAGCATTTATTTTGAAACTCTACGGATGTATGTATTGTACGGATGCATAATATATTTATTTTTCTTGTCTAATAAGATTATTAGACAAAAAATATACAGGTACCAACAGTTTGAGCATTTTTCTTCATGCATCTATCTCGTAGCTTCAAATTTCACGTACATTTGACAAAAAGGTACACCTGTATATTAGTTATAGTACAATAAAGTCTCATTTAACAATATTTTTGTATTGTTATGTGACCATTAAAAAGTGTTGCGGCTTATTTACGATAAGAATGTGTAAGTTGGTATTATATACACGGTACCTCCGTACTATGTAAATTATAACGTTTTGGATACGAGTAAATTATGTTTTTTTTTAAATAAAAATACTCAATGATATAAAAGTAAGCAGATAAGGTCGAGTATCGACGTAAAGCTGCGAGAGCCACAGGCAGTGTGGGAGCCGCGAACACGAGCTACGGTCCTCTACAGTCTACGTCTACGGTATCGTTACGTAACAAACACTTCAATGCAATTCGTGCATTATAACAAAACAAATATATTACTACACTTCTAATAAACAAAATACATAATTACCTTGTTCATTCCATTTCCCATTATAGCTGTTTGTTCATAAATATTCAAACTATACCAACGAACCTATTGTCCTCATAACAACACAATTTATTCACAACATTATAATAAAATGAACAGATTAACAACGCTGTTCTTTACAATTCGACTGTCAAACTGTCAACATAAGCGCGTCACTATGACTACATTGTTGACGCCGCGGCCGGTGCGCCACGCGATATCGATGTTACCATCATGACACGTTATAAAACTGTATAATGTGATAATCGGAATCTGCACTGCAGGTTTTTCTTGTGACCAGATTAAACGTTTTATAATTTTGTTGATACTTTGTGTTATCGATTGAGTATACTTTGTGTGACTTGTGTGATGATGTCGGATTAGCGCTCAGAGTAGTGTGAACGTGAATAAAACACGTATATCATACTCGGCCCGCGGCGCGCCACTGCCGTATCTACCGCCTACTGGCGACTGCCGAGTGCCGACCGGCGTCACTGCGTCTCTAAATCCTATAGAGGGGTACTAATATCGGCATAGTTGTGTCGATAGCTATTCCTTTTTTAGTCGTTTTATCTTCAGTGCAATCTGAACCAGTATGCCACTGATACAAACATTGTACGACAGTATTAATATATTAATACATTGTATACTGATTACCCACTGATAAAAAAAAACCGTTTTTGTACTTATCGTATATTTTCATAGATGTATATCTTAAATTATATCTATATTAAGTAGTCACATTTCCTATTACATATGCACATAAGTAATTAAAATAGGCAATAATACAATTTACAAGCGTTGCAATATTGAAACATATTAGAAACAACAGCCTGTATAAAAATGTGGCAATTTCCAACATTCATCAAATAACTCTTCAGTAACCATCAACAATACAATTTAGTATTCTATAAGTATGCTTTTTGTATGGAATGTTAGAAATGGAATACGTAGGGTCTCGATTTTTAACAACTCAATGGACCTTAGAATCTTTTTATAGCGTTGGCAATGGAGGAAAAAGTGTAAGGACGCCGGACATAATTAGCTTACAACTAATACCGCAATAATTATAGATAACAATACACGTAATGCCTTTATCCTTGGAGGGATAGGCAGAGGTTCAAGACTACATTTTATTAACATTTTGATTTCATGATTTACTGGGCTTACCGCCATATCAAGCTGAAATCGAATGCCTGGTAAAACGGGTACTAATCGAAGTGAAAAAATACGCTTGAAGGATTGTAAATCCCTTTCTGTGCACTCATGGATCAAAATTCACAGTCGACATACTCCACGATTACAGTAGCAGATGTCACACGATTCGATGTCACTTGTGACAATATACAATAGTGAAACATACTGTAGTTTCAATATATTATAGCTCCAACAATACGTCATTATTGTGGTTTAAACAATGAAGCACGGCTATAGTTGTTTCAATCAATATTTATGGAAATTCATAAACATACAATGGTCTCAAGTGTCATCGTAAGGTGCTGCTACTATACTCCATCGAGCTGATGATATAGAATTTACAAGGGCCATAGAAGGGCAAGCGAACCTCATCTGCAGTCTACACGTGTTATATCCGTGCTGCTGTTATACCAACGAGGATATTGGGTATCTTTCTTTCTGCTTGATGTTATCTCAGCTTTTAAGCCTGGCTTTAACCAGACTTCGCCATCGCATCATAGTTTGACGGTCGATTTGATATTGTAGGCCGACCTGCAGTCTGACCTCCACAACCCGCAAGGGGAACCAAGTTTCGCCATTGCCTCATCAGTTAATCAGCATGTACCACGTGTAGGTGAGGTTGGCTTTGGGCTAAGATATTCCTGGCTAGTAACACTCCAATGGTATGACGATCCAGTATCCCGCACTGGTCCAACTTGGTGGATTAATGGTCTAAACCACCGATCACAAATAATATTTATCTGATTTATGTATGTAAAGTATTAGAATGTAAATATTAGTACGTATATAATATTATTATGCACTAATATCTCTATACTCAGCCGTATTTAGGAAATCACTGTCCCGACTTTTTTGGAGTATGGTAACATACTTACATAAGTACTTTGATTTAAATAGGTTTTTTTTAAATACTTACATTATATGACACTAGCTTTTGCTCGCGGCTCCGCCCGCGTGAATGGCCTATCCCGAGGTAAACAGTAGCCTAAATTCTAATCCAAGTCATGGTTGACCTGTGTGCCAAATTTAATCCCAAACTGTTTAGCCGTGATTGACTAACAAACATCCTAACTTTCACAGTTAGAAGGAAGTAGGATTACAATATATCTAAACTTCATTTATGTACTATAAACAAATTAAAGCATTAATCTAGTTGCTGTACTACGAGTTGTTTAGACAGTAGACACCGCATCGTACGGTACTGACCTAGTTTCTAATGCAATTTATCTTGGTCTCAGAAAATATGAGAAATGGCTCAAAATATTTATAGTCTCCTAAACATTTTAGCAACATATGTGTGTTTTTACCTGACCCTACACTAGGTTAACCTGTACCGTGGGTATTAGGTACTACGACGGACTTACGGTCCCACTGAACCCTGATTAGAAACCGATATTTGTGGACGACATAAATATTTGTCTCGGTCCGAATCGAACCCGCGGCTTCTCATTGTACAGTACTCGTCTGCTGAGCCTGTCCAATTTGTTGATATTTAATTACACAAATGTAATATTAAAAAGTAGATATTACATTAACTAAAATATTGTACTCCCAGCAGAATGTATCGGTAATTAACTTTAGCTTTTTAACTGTATACGGTACACCTACTAACTATGAGTTTAACGCCCGAATACTGAAACGCTATTTAGAAATTTGAGATCGTTTAAAAATGTTGAGGCCCACTCAAAAATTGTATGAAAATAAGTAGTCGTTAGCTCTCATACAGTTGATTAGCGTTTCAGTATGTGGGGGTTAAACCAGTACACCCTCATATCGCCGAGCTTATTTCCGTCTTATGATGTGATAGAGGGCGAGTCTATGGCCATACCGGGCACAATTCCAGACTCCGGGTTGATATTATATATTGAGTATTTGGTAAAAACCCATTATCACTTTTACTTGACCCGAGGATCGAACCCGAGACCTCAGCATATCAGTAGCACCGCGTACGCATTACAACTATAATATAATTATCTATTTATTATACTAGGTACCCGAACAATTTTTTTTGTACTCACAACGCACCTACGTTTAGGTTTGACAATCCTAACCCACTTCGACAATATTAAACAAAATAGGCTATTCCGATACGTAACATCTCAGTTAATCCGGGCATAACAATGTGTTCGGTATTTTATTGAGTTTTATGTTTGTTCCGCGGCCTGGCAACCAGGCCAAGACCTATGATGATAAGCATTGCGCCGCACCACCAACGTATCGTCGAGCTTTCTTCAAATAATGAAATGCCGATGATTCCCTGTAGAAGAATATTTATATACATAT
Organism: Mimas tiliae; assembly: GCA_905332985.1. NCBI lineage: Eukaryota > Metazoa > Arthropoda > Insecta > Lepidoptera > Sphingidae > Mimas > Mimas tiliae. The sequence goes on from HG995249.1 coordinate 6,319,206, forward strand.
AAAATAAATAAAATACCACCTCTGTATTATACACGTCCCACTGTTGGATACGGGCCTACTCTACTGAATGAGGCTTTAGGCCTAATGCAGACAGACTTCACATACCTTCGAAATTCTTATAAATATGCACCGGTTTTTATAAACAAAAAAATTAAGACTAAAAAACTAAACATGCACGTTTTTTTATAGCATAGGCCGGCGAACGAGCAAGTGGGTCACCTGATGGTTATGGAAAGATAATTAAGGGATTGGGAAGGGGAGGGGGATTTGGGCCTCCGGATATCTCACTCACCGTACGAAACGCAGCAGCATGCTGCTACTTTACGCCGGTTTTCTGTGAGACAGTGGTAACAACCCGGACGAGTCGGCCCATTCATGCTGTAGACAAAACTGTCTACAGCGTGGCTCTACCACTCGGTATGCGAAGTGAAGAACTTCACATACCTATTTTGAAACCCGTATCGCGGTTCCGTTTGCTGTTATCCGTTGAGGAGTTTATCATTTACTCTCGTAATCCGTCATATCTTAACCAAATTAGATACCACTTTCGACGTAAACCTTTCTTTTTGTTCTTTCTGTCTGGCGTTCTCCCGGCTTAATATCAGGATCTGCTTTCTCGTACCATAGATTTGTTCTTTTCTTTGCGAATCGGTTTGTGCTCTTAGCTTATATTGCTTTTACAGCTTCCACCTAACAATAAAACCGGCGCTTATGGCGCTCTAGCCAGAAATATGTTTAATGTATTTAGTAGCGATTAAGCACAGAGGCGCTTTTTAGAAGGCTCCGATCTCAGTTTAAGCAATCGCTGGAGAGTATAGTTTATGACCGTCTCTGCACATTATTGTGCCGAGGGCCAGTTGTGGGAGTTCTTCGGACTCGCAGGCGTGTCCTATGTCGGAGTCGCGTATTATTATTGCGATTCGGATTGGACAAGAAAAGTGCTGCTTCGATAGCGAGACGATGGAGTCGATGGGATCTGTCAAAACATGTTTGGGATGACGACGGAGGAACCATAGATTTGATGATGTTTGGTATTATATGGGACGAGCCGCGGTCTGACTCCCACAAACCGCAACGGTAACCGGGAACGTCGCCCGTGTTACATTAACGCGAACGCGTTGCGTTGACTTCGTAAAATTGGAATTGAGTGATGTTTTTAGCAAATGTAAAATTTTATAATATTTTAAGGTGCGTTAGGTACGAGTACCTACGTGCTTGTTGTGAACATTGGACATTGGCATAAGGAATCCCATTGGATGCTGATTTCACGAAGTTAACGTAAAACATGCGCGTTACGTGTGTGTGCGGTCGTAGAGAATAAGGTCCCAGATATATTTATATCTTAATATGAAAATACAGAATGCTTTAGGTAGATAATAGGAATTTTATCCGCGTAAGCCGCAAAGAAACTCGTCTATCTTTCTACGAGTGAGTCGCGAGACCTTTGTTATTTAGATGTGAAATCCGGGCGCCTTATCTATCAAGATATCAAAATATATTGTTTTTTTTATCAAAGAAAAAATACGATATCGTTTATTATTCTCATTTAAATTTTGAAGAAATAATTCCACCCCTAATGGAATGAAATGTGGATGAAAGACTAAAACTTCGACACTTATGGACCGATTTTGATGATTATTTCACTAAAACTAGTAAAAAAATTTTTTTTCAACAAAACATAAAACCCGACATAGCAATAAAACTAAAAATAACTTAGCATGCAGTTTTGAGTCGGTGGTATCAACCATTACACTACCGCACCACCAAACAAAATAGATTAGTTTTATTTATGGCATTAGAGATTTTTTTTATTGGGCTACCATTGAGTATACCCAAAGTCAACCCTCACCTACACGTGATACACTTTGCTAATTAACGGACGAGCAAATGGCGAATTTTGGTTCCCGTTGTGGATTGTGGGGTGCACGGCGCGGCGCGGCGCGGGATAATAATCGCGCCTCACATAATACTAAATCTACCATTAAATCATGATAGGAAGGCGGACCCTGGCTTTAAGCCGGCATAACGCCAAGCAGAAAGAAGTATTTTTTTATTTTATAGCTTATTCCGTCAAACGAGCAAGTGGATCACCTGATGGTAAGTACGTCCACACCAGAAGAATCATGGGCGTGATGCCGACCATAAAGGAACGGGAGAATTAAGGGATTGGCAAGGGGTGGGGGGTATTTGGGCGCTCGGATATTTCAGTTACTGTACGAAACGCAGCAGCATTATGTCGATACTTTACGTTGGTTTGCTGTGAGACAGTGGTAACGACCCAGTTAATCCAGCCCATTCATGCTGTAAACAAAATTATCTACAGCGTGGCAGCGTGACTCAAGAAGTTTTTATAAGACGGTTGTATGATTGTTAAAAAGTTTTATTATATTTCTCCGTCAACATTAATATTATATGTATATTAATATTGATATATTATAATATTTTAGATTAAGAATCGTGAACAAAATGATATTCAAAATACGGCCGCGTTTTTATATTTAGATTTGTAACTAGCAAATGTATAATTGTTTTAAAGTATAAATTCATTCAGCTTCATTTTCAATAAGCCTTAAAATGTTTATATTATTCAATACCATTAACGTTATTTGTATTTTAAATGTATTTCACGAATTTTATAATACATCTATACTGTTTACATAACTAAATATTATTACATTTTAAGTAGAAAATATTTTGTGTGACTAATAGTTTTGAAAACATATGAAGCAAACTTTCACTAAAGTTTGCGGCCAAGTAGGAGTGCTCGTTGCCTAAAAAATATTTAGTAGATAAAGTGATAGAGGTCTTATCCTCTATCTGATAAAAAAGCGTTGCCTACCATAAAATAGCAGTGATAGCTCAGCGTAGTGTGTTATGCATTGACGAGATGAGAGTCGCAGGTTCGAAACCAGCAAGCACCTTTGACTTTTCTACGTTACTGTGTATAGCGCTTGCTGATGACTGTGAAGGAAACATCGTGAAGAAACCTGCATACCTGAGAACTTCTCCATTAGAATTAAAAAGCCATGTGAAGTCTGCCAACCCGCCTGTGCTCAAAAATACAATTCAATTCATAAAGTACAATTCATATTACTCACAGATAAAACGTAGCTAGAAGCAGCGGATATGACTGTGGGCACGACAGAGTTCGGTGCCGCATCCAGGGACCGTAAGTAATGCCTACATCCCCATGTGTTTGCCAGAACCATGACGATTAGTAAACAACCCCATATCACGTAACTATCGCCCTGTAAGTAAAATATAGGTGTATAAGCCTGATGTATAAGACTGAGAATGGATGTGCCGTTTTGTTCTCCGCTGATCGGATCTGAAAGTCTGATGAGACTATCAAAAGACGTCCGTACCATTTATATATTTGAATATGCATCCGATCCGATAGTCTAATCGGCGACCGAGTCGGAGCTTTTATTAACGCGTTCTGCGTAGCACGTTAATAAAACCAGACAAGTGAATCCGATTTGATTCCATCAGGCAGTGGGGAGCAAAATCGGATGTCTATTCCCGGTCTTAAAGACGATAGATTAAAATTACGACACAGAGAAATGACATACGTAACGATATTTAAATTACTAAAAATTTTATCATCCAAAATATTATAGTATTATTTTAACATGCAAAACGCAAGCTATACATTTGTAAACGGCAACGCCACCTGCCGCGTTGATGTCAGTTTTGGCTACAGCTTGGATACGAAAAGAACCACAGTCGCCAAGACCGTCGCAGGCCATGCATTAGCCCCCAGAGTTCGGAGCCTATCAGAAAGCAATTGCCGAAATAGTTTCCATTATTTCATGTCGACTTTTAATAAAATTGAGTTTTGAATAAGATAATGCAGTCTTGAGTTTAGCTATTTCAGAGCCACTTCAACCCAGGGCCTTGGGCTAGTGCTCCCCCGTGCCCTTGTAAAGACGAAACTGTTTCTCAGAAAACCTATATGTATTAAAAAATTCTATTTGAGATCCTCAATAAAAAAAAACACGTTTGGAAATTCATGGCATCATGCGCGACAATGGAATGTGTATCCTATACGGAGCGGCGATACGTTTCACCACTTATCACATCATGTGGCGGAAATAAGCTCGGCGAAGCGTAGGTGTGCTAGTTGCACCTTTGCTTACCCCCTCGAAAATACTGGCGTACTGTACGAGTATACAGTACAGCGATATAAATTAATTGTTTCGACAATGTTCATATTTTACGCATTATTATGAATATACAATGAATATTGGAGGTCCGATCGATCACCATAAGTACCTACATTATATAATGTTGTGACAGGTATGTCTTAGATCGTTGTGGGACCGCAAGTCCCTCGTAGTTTTTGATACCCACGATACAGGTTAATCTAGTTTGTGGTCAGGACTTTGTGTGTGACTGTTGGGTGTATTTATTTATCATCACCATCACACGTTCGTATTTTCAAAATACTGGAAGATTGCTGAAGTACTTACATAATTTTAATCGTGATACTATAGGTGCGATTACGATAATGATCTAGTTAAAATAATTATCTTATTTGATTGTATTCATATCAATGTTTATCTTAATTCCAATAAAAATGCGAGACCGTTATGAACATTGAACTTAGCTACCACTGACCACAGATTCTCTGTTCTCATACATATTTACTTGGTGGAAGGTTCTTCGTATGTGAGGAGTTGTCTGGGTTGTTACCACCGTTTTGTCTATTTCTGCCACTAAGCAGCAGTTTGTAAATACTTTTGTATTTCGGTCTATAGGTCATTTAAACCAGTGAAATTACTAGGCATTATGAGACTTAAAAACTTATATTTCGAAATTATGAACGCAGTCCAGACCATGTAGTGTTATGTAATAGAAAAATCTGTGTGTGTGGTATTATGTCTATGTATGGGTAGGCGTGGCGCTTCCCATTAAACGAGCGAGCTGTTCGTTTCATTAGGCAAATAGAAATAGAAAAATGTGCTGCGGGCTCGTGCGGACTCGTCCGCGGAGCGCACCATGGAACTAAGCATGGAACTGATGGGTCATGGAACTCCAAATTTATGTAGTATGGCAAAATTATGACAGATGGCGTTGATACACTGAAATGAAAAAGCTATAGCCACAGAGTACATTGAATGCTATAGCTTTGCAACTTGCAAGATAATAAATTAAATGAATCTTTGAATGCTGTTTTAGAAATGTGTTTGTTGTTTTTTACTTACAACAAAGGATGCACTTCCAGACAGCTTTCCTAATGTACTTCCTACAGACGCCCATATTCCAGCAAGAAAAGCTTCGATGTACATTATCGTTTTTTTAACCTAAATGTGAAATACTTAGATACTACTTTGTGGTAGGTAGGTAACGTATAAGTTCAATACAGAAATAATAAAAACATAGATTCATAACCTAAAAACAAGTTCATGACGTTTAGTTTTCACATTGTAAACAAAGTGAAACATATACGTTTCGTTATGTATAAAATTCATCGTTTAATAAAATTGAAAAGGTCTTGTTGATTATTTTAAAAACTCCAAATTAGTTAATACTTAACTTCGTAGAATTAGTATTATCATTCACTAAATAACATTTTATATAAGTTATTTACGTTAGGGCTGAACGTTATTAGTAAAGTTTTTTTTTAATGGTGCCATGCTTCAATCTTCAACCATCAGTCAGCCATCAAGCAGTCATTTTCGTGCGTAAAAATGTGGCGGTCTGTCAAAATTTTAAATAGATTGATATTTAGAACAGTGATGCCAGATTGGGTGTTCCCTCAAATTCGTGGGGATTTATGAACTCTGTGAGGAAATTTGGGGGAATAAATTCCTTGAGGGGATTTCGAGGGAGGGGGGATTGTTGTGGGAGGGAATTGGGGACTTTAGTTCCCCTATACAAAATTTCGTTTTAAATAAAGACAGATCTCCTCGCCTCATCGCCTAAACGAATGGATCGATTTGGATGCGAGTTATGTTTACACGGTAATTTAGCCGTGAGTGTTCTTAACCAAGATTTACTTATTCTTAGGTGTTGGTGTGTCTTTACTTCAATTTAATTTACAATATATTTTTATAACAATGATGATAATACCTTGTATTTACCCTTTTGAGGTAAATGTTTTACCAGATACGAACTCATTTTTTACTTTTTAATCACTAGTTTTTGTAGGGAGGCAGAGCGTCCATTATTCATTATTTATTGAGGATGTTATTAATAGTTGGTAGAGTTTAGCCAGCCTTTGGCATAAAAAAAAATATCTGCCATAAGAGCACTCCACTCATGCGCTCATGTATACTCCACCGACGGAAATATATGAATTCGGAAGAGGTACGTCAAGATCGTAACTTGTGGTGCTCAATAGTTTCTGCCTAGCTCCAAGGGATATATGCGTGAATGAGTATGTAAATGTTAAAGATGTAGATGCTTTTGTGTAGCGTGTAGAACATAATTAAACCCACCGACCTCACTACTTCATCATTAGACACATCACTATATTCCTATTAATAGCCACTTTTTAACTTCATCAATCCAGAAAGCCGGCGATTAACTTGCAGAGCCCATACGATGGCCTCTTTAATATAAGGACTGGCATAGGCCAGATCTTACCGAATGCCTTTGCGATATCAGATTCTCTATAGCCTCGCTATTACTATTCACAGCTTCAGCCCATCTGCGAGCCTGACCCATAGGCCTGACCATCCGCGATGAAAACCATATTGCGATCGCTAATTAGATGGTTCTCCTCAAGGTACTACATGACTGCCAAGAGTTTGGCATTAATAACTTACTCCATCATCATTGGAGAGCAAAGACGTGATCTGACTGTTGCATAAATTGACAGCAAAAATGTAAAAGAGAACAAAGTTCTGTGTGTGGGTTTCTGGAAATGAGTGTAAGATTTTATTTATTCACATCATACGACAACCCCAACCAAAATTAGTCCTGTTTTGGGGGGTTTTCCTTGAAAAACCTGCATTTTAGGGGGAATATACGTCAGACTGGGGTAACGAGAGATGGTCATCTGGCAATACTGAATTAGAATCTCGCCACAGTCAGCCGCAGTAATATTGGTAATATTGTTCTGTGAAGTATTACTGTATTACTACGTACAAAGACTACGTATTGTAACAAGTAGTAAAATAATAATAGTTTTGCTTAAAATATTCATTCAGTATCGAAATGGAAGGTATAAAATCTAGGGATAACGTTTTAATCATCTGGAACAAAGATGTTTCAGACGCAATTACCAACTTGGTGAACGAAATAAAAACTGCAATTCAAGGTGGTACTGTGGTTCTGGAAAACTCTGAAGTAATAAGCGAAGGTGAGTATAATGTTATGGTAAAATTGTGTTATTGTATGATGAGAGTTAATATTGTCATAAATCATCTCGGTGCTGTGGTGTCTTTTTTGTAGATATTAGAATTCTTTGATGTGGAAATTATTTATTTCCCTAGTATCTATTGGTATATAGATATACAATGTAATGTCTACTATAACAAATTGAAACAAAGTTTACCTACATAATTTAAAGCTAGAACAATAGAATATTTTATTTTTATTATACATGATAAAATTACTCTAGTATTTTAGAATCAACCAATCATTTTAATTTTGTCTTGTTTTATAGGTGCAAGAGAACATTCCTCATTTGACATAGTATTGTCCAACTGGTTGGCTCCACACACAGTCAAACACACAGATGAACTCTTGGCAATTATTATTAAACTTTTAAAACCCAGTGGAAAATTATTATTAAAGGATACCTCAGACTTGACTAGTGCACTGAAGTTAAATGGATTTGTTAACATATCTAAGAATTCTGATAATATTTATGTATCTGAGAAACCTAAGTTTGAGGTCAGTATAAGGACATTATTAGTGTGTTATTAGTAAGAAATATTCAAATTGAGGAAATTTATAAAAAGTTAAGAGTTTAGAATTGGATACAAAACTTGTTAAAGAACGAAGAAGTAAAAAAAACATAAGAAGATTGCCTATAGGGCTAGCCAGAGAGTGCAGGTTGGCACTTGTTACAATCTTGGCACATCAGTTTTGACGTATTCATTCACAATTTATTGCAATCTACATTTAATAAAAAAGCTATGAGACTAATATAACATTTTGTGTACTTAAAATCTTACATTCTGTATGACATGCAATTTTTGTTTATAACTTTCAGGTAGGATCAAAGGCATCCCTGAAACTGAATGGTAAAACTGCAGCTACAGTATGGAAATTGGACAGCACTGTAGAAGAAGCATGGAAAGGAGCCAATGATGATGATATTATTGATGAGAACCAACTGCTTGAGGAAGTGGATCTTCAGAAACCAGACAAAGAATCTTTAAGAGGTAACTTTTAATATACAATAATACCATAGTTTTGTATTAAATAAAAAAAAATACACCCAGAAGTCACACAGATATTTCTGACCTGACACTAAGATACTAGACCTATTGTGAGTATCATGAACTACATGTGTCTCACAACACACAGGAATAAAACAAATATTTGTGAATCACACAAACATTTGGCTTGGTGTGACTTCTTGTTTGACAGCCAACTACTTGAACACTGTGTAAGAAGCCACAGGGTGTCTTACTTTAATCCAATGCAATAAAGTTTAAACTCACTGCATATACAAAATGAATAAACTAATGTTAGCATCTGTTACTCATTGCTACCTACTATTTTCAAAACTCTACTTGCTAATTGCCAAAGTCACCCCAAAATGACACTACATCAGAGACTTATTTTCATAAATATGAAGGTTACAAGATATTAGCGGGAATGAACCCGAGTCATTCAAAAAATCATCCAAACACTTTTTGGAATGTCTTCCGTAGGTACTGTAAATTATAAAACGCAAATTAATCATAATGAGAGTTTATAAATGCCCTGTTGTGATTGGAGCTTTCAAGACGAATAATAATAAACACTAGAATTAAATTATGAGTAGGTACATTTTCAAGAATTAAATCAGTTAATAAAAATCTATAAATTTTATATTTAAATGTATTGGGCCTTCAAGCTATTGGAATCAAGTCTGACAAGCAGATTGTTGGCTGTTTATCAGTCAGCATGTTGATTATCTTGACGTCAACATATTTTGAGGTTTAGTGTTGCGATTGGAGCGGCGTGGTGGCGCGACGCACCGGTGAATGAATCGTTGAGGTTTTGTGTTCCGAGCCGCGGACGAGGTTATGACGTGCATTGCGCTAGGTCAATGACATCATTATTGCGTCAAACTAGTTTTGTTTTGTTGTAAGTTGTAATAGATGTTAAAAAAACTTTTACATTCAATGCAATTGAAAACGTAAGTATCGGTAACCACTCCTTAGAATCAGTGCAGGGCATTTTTATACTTTCAAACAAGTACCGAGTATTTAGATGTGAAAGATTTCGTACTAATTTAAATGTTATATTGCGTTTTGTTCAAAATTGTTAACAAAGCTGTAGTGGAATACACTCCCTCTAAATCCTGGAAATACCCTTGCCGTAAAGAAGTCATACCTATCTATGTACAATAACGTGATCCTACTTCCTAGTCTATGCATAGTATAAAACAAAGTCGCTTTGCATTAACCAAATCACACTTTTTTCAATTTAAGCAAATTTTAATCTATCCAGTCTTGGTATAAATTTAAATTAGCACGCTTTTGTACTACATCGTGTGTATATTCCAGTCAGCAATTTGGAATTTAGAAATGAATAAATATTAAGTAACTTTGAAAAGTCAGAAGTGTGTACTGCAAAATCGCGACATCACATAAATATTTGTCACGGTGCGGTGATCAAACCCGCGGCCTCTCGCTTTACAGCCAGCTACCTGCCCACTGCGCCACAAGGGCTGTCAATGTCATAGATTGTGCCATATTTATATATTGATGTAACTCTTAAATGCATTTGCAGTTTGCGCCACTACGGGAAAACGGAAAGCGTGCGCGGATTGTTCCTGCGGTCTTGCAGAAGAACTTCGCGGGGAAGTTAAAGACACTCCGAAGTCTTCTTGCGGAAGTGTAAGTAGAATTTATTTTGTATCATTCACAAACATACTTATTATTATGAATAATATTATGACGTCACGGGTCAGTCATGCCGTCTCTGCATCTGTAGTACCGAATATTTAAAACTGTACAGTTTACGATATTATGAAAATATTCAGATCATATTTTTGTGCATTCATTATGTTATCGTTTTTGTTTGTGTTTAAGTTACTCATTATTTGCCAGAACCATGATGTGAAGTTAATAGACTCATGTTATTCCGTTTTAACATTTTCCACACAACATAAGGTCACGCTTGTATCCCACGAACGGATAGGCAGACGCGAAACTAGTGGAACCACCGTTTGCCGAGTTTATTTCTATACTATGGTGTGATAGGAGACACGGGTCAGAGTGTCCGTCGCGCTGGAAGACCGGGAAGCTCGTCCTGCTCAAGAAGGAGGGCCGACCCGCAGAGTCGCCATCGGCCTACCGGCCCATCGTGTTGCTCGACGAGGTCTGCAAATTATTTGAGAGGGTCATTCATGCTCGCCTCGTCGAGCACCTTGAAGGTGTCGGGCCGGACCTGGCGGATTGTCAATACGGGTTCCGGCATGGCCGATCGACAATCCACGCGATTTTGCGGGTTAAGGCACAGGCGGAGGATGCAGTAGCCCGGGGCAAGGGTCACAGTGCGGGCCTAGCGCTATCTCAGACACACATTCTAATCTCGGGCAACTGTTCTGTGATTTTACGAATCGAAAATCCTAAACATAAATTGTGATTGCTCGATATGAGATTTGACCGCAGGATATCATCCCTAGAGGGGTTGACGTCAGGCGGGAGGCCAGTCGTAGAAACTACAAGCTAAATCATTCTGTAGTATGTGTTGAAGGCATGTTGCGCCGACCCCATTACGAGTGGGATAGAGGCAAGTGGAAGATGAAGAACCCAAGACCTAATCCGTTTCTCAGTCTAAGTACGCTGCCACTAGACCAATGAGGCGATAAGTAAAAATACTATACGTTATTCTTATCTAAAAAAATATGTAAGATAGCGTTTATAAATAATTATTGTAATCCTACTACTATTATAAATGTGATTGGGTGTTTGTGAGTTTGGGAATTTTGATGTTTGTTAGTCAATCACGCCTTAACGATTCTTTCGAACTTTCAATTTCCGTGAAATTTGGTACAAAGGTAAATTATGACCAAGATTAGATCAAAGGCTACTTTTTATCCCGGAATAGGCAGTTCACGCGGGCGAAGCCGCGAGCAAATGCTAGTATTTAATAAAGTACCCAATGGTGTCGAGGACGTTCGCAGTTCACAACAATGGATATGAATTTTCATGTGAAACGGGCCTAATTTAGTCACGCAGTGTGTACCTTCTATTGTAAACACGATAGTTAGCAGAAGTCTTGAGTGTTAGAGCCCTTCTTATATATACCACCGTTTTATCTATTTTTCCCGCCAAGTAGCTGTGTGTAAGCACTGTTGTGTTTCGGTTTGAAGGGCATTAAACCCAAGTGAAATCACAAGGCATTATAACACAAAACATCTTGTGTCTTTGGGTGACAAGCGCAGTGCAGTGCTATATACTATACAGTACATTGTAATAGGGTAGTTTCCTATGTTGAATTTTCTTCATTATTTTAACGAAAATAATACGAAGACGAAACCCTTTTGCTTAAACACAGTAAAACTGGTTTAAAAAATGATCCCGCAACAGTTACGGAATATGATTTTAAATGTTGGTATGAGCAAAGATGAGGTCATCTCACAATGGTAACAACCCAGTCGAGCTGTCCCATTCATGCTGTAGAAATGACTGTTTACAGAGTGCCTCTACCACTTCCATGTTGTAGAAAGTCTTTTCTAAATATTGTATATTATGACATATATTATTTATATATGTCTACCTATTGATTTAAATAATTATAAACATCAAGTCAACTACCCTACTTCTGAATAGAGTCCGTACTATTTATATACAGGCGCGGCTTGTATTATTTACCTTATGTTTTTTCTCACATTTCAGTGCTACCTAGGAGACGCGTTCCGTTGCGCTACTTGTCCTTATTTGGGGATGCCAGCGTTCAAGCCCGGTGAGAAAGTACTCCTCGATCTCAACTCTGATATATGAACGACTCTACTTAGCTAATAATTCTTAAAATATAGTATTCTACATATACCAAAGATATATAATAGATATCGCTCGTTATGGTACTTCGCGTTCTTAGTATATAAGTATGAGATCTTGCGCATGTGAAATCTGATTTAGTGTGCACACGACGACGCCGCAGTGACGTCAGCTGAACACACGAAAAATTTGAAGTGCTGGTGAGAGGGGGGGGGGTACTTGTAGACCTAGTACAAGTTTTGATAGCTTTATAAAACGATGGCAGTTTACGTTTTATCTTAATACATCAAATTAAAATTGATTATATGATAAATAATATATTAAAATTGATAGTATGATTAATTTTATTTCATAATAGTCTGATACTAAATTAGTTTTCAGGCGTATCTTTCCATTTTTTAAACGACTTCATAAAAGGAGGAGGTTCTCAATTCGGCGCGTTTCTTTTATATATATTTTACTTTTTTTATGTATGTACTTCGTATTCTCCGCTCATTGTGGACCGATTTTGTTGGAAAAAAAATCACTCGATAGAGTTTAGCTGCGATGTGGTCCATATAAATTTGGTTAAAATCTGATGAGGGAGTACGGAGAAAAGAAATACTCCTTAACGGACAACAGTAGACTCGTCGCGATTGTGTTATTGAATTGGAATTTACATGCTATTGCTTGAAGTCGGTTTCTAAGTAATTTTATACGAATTCGAAAACCGTACGTATTTGCAGCTCGTACTAGGCCTACTGATACTTTTTGTACCCGATTGGATAGCCACCAATGTACACATTGTGAAAAACCATTATGGCACGTTTAGGTGAGAGTTCCGGAGTCAGCCAGTATATATATATATCCAATAACTGCAGGACGGAATATTCTGCCGATCGTCGAGGGACGCAATCTTTTGACAGTCGTCATTTTATTTGGGCTGTACTCTGCCTTGCCAAGAATAAAAAAAATAACGAAATGCTGTTCTAAAATGTTTCAAGACACTCATTACTAAATTGCTCTTGTGACGGCATTAAAATTGAACGGTATTAAAACAGCCTTGATTTCATGCAGATTCAGGTATTTGCGAAGTCTATTTTATGTCTTTGGTTATTGATATTCCATGTTGTGATGCCTATAATAAACGTTTTTTTTTAATTTATAAAGTTTTTTTTATTAAAACAGTCGTGTGCAGTTTGGTCCTGGGGTTTATAGTGCAACAAGTAGGCAACAACAAACTTAATTCATTGTTTTGGAAAATTGATCTTGTTTCGGCTATATTTTATTTCATTTGCACGCAATATTTTTTTCTTTCTACCGCGTTATCCCGGCTTAAAGCCAGGGTCCGCCTTCTCGTATCATAGATTTGACGGTATTTATTATTATATGGGGCGAAAAGTGGGGTTTATTGCAGCAGTATATAAAGCTATAGCTGACAATTATTTACTAAACAAGTACTTTATGTTTTTCTTTGAAATTTCTTGCTTCAATTTGGTGTGGATGTTTGTGTTTTATAACATATTTTTAAACGTCTTTGGACCCGTAGTTGAAGGGTTTATCTGAAGTTTGGTCGAAAGTTGGATATATTCAATCCAGTAACTTCTTCCACCTACCCTTATCCCACTCGCAGTGGGGTCGGCGCAACATGATTTTTAACACATGTTACAGAAAGATTTGGCTTATAGTTTTTACGGTCGGCCGCCTCCCTGACGTCAACCCCTGTGGGGAGAAAATATAATACAGTAGCTTGTGATTCCTTATTAAGAAGTACTTAGTTGCTAAGGTCTAAAGAAATCATGATCGTAGGTGTTATTTTGAATTGTGACCCACAATTTGTGGGTACTCGTACTAGCGTATAAGCTGCTAAGCCTTCCAAACCGTTTGAATTTAAATAGGGTGTGGAATGTATTAAAAATAAAACGAAACACATAGCAAATATTCAGTTATACATATTTTTCTCTTCTTTTTACAAACAGTTAACTTAGTTGTAACATATCTTGATCTATAACATTTTTTCATTTACAATAAATCTGAAATAGTACTCATTCCGCTATACAATAAAATATACATATATATTTTGCCGTATTTTGCCATATTATAATTATATAACAATTTTATAGTAATCTATTAATTTAAAATGACACAACATTTCCTGTTCTCTACTGATCTACATTTTGGAAACAGTGCTCGTTGTTAGAATTTTGTGAATAAGCAAATATATTTTATTCTGTTCCCATAATGCATTATCACAAAACCTCAGTGGTAAGTGGAACAGTGTCGTTGAATAGAACCACCATCTTATAAAAAACAAGTGAAACACTAAAGTACATCGACAACTAACGGATGGCACAATCATTTTGTGTCCAATTCATCGAAATAAGATAACTAGAACGATAACTCTCATATGAATCTGCCAAAAATACGGCTCCACTTACACATGCAAAGGTGAAATCGCACGTAACTCTCATACACGCAACAAAAATTAATAAACGTTCAAAATCAACTTTATGTCATAAAAGTTAATGTCTAAATATAAAAGTTCTAAACCGAGATATGACGTTCTGCCCCGCGTAAAATATTCGACGTATTAAGTGTCAACTAGAGATCATGAAATTTTTATGAATTGATGAATGAACGAGCTACACAGACTTTTATAGCCCCGCCCCCTTGCACAGAGTTTTGGTGTGGTAATTTTTTTGCTTGAGTTACGTTCCTTGTCATCTTATTTCGATGGTCCAAGTATTATAAATATGCTGTTAATTACATTATGGACTATGGAAACCATTACTGGCCGTACCTGACATTGGCAACAACAAAATAATTATATTATGAACCTTTTCATTCATATAAAAACTACTGTCACTACATTTGTAACACTTATTTAAATTAATCACAATATAATTGGGACACCAAGATTTACACATTTACCTAAGATGGTTTGTATCCTCGGGGAAAAACGATATAAATTGCATCTCATGCGACAAAACATGTTTAAATATTGCATTGAATTCGATTATGCGGTAGAAATTAAAACGAGGAAATATTGAAAATAATAATGGGTCTCTATAGGCACTTGAGAAATGTTTACTACATAAAATCACTTCTGGTTTATGTTTTAAAGATGTTATGATAATTTTAGACATACTTTTGCTAATTTCTGCATTTTTTCAATAAACTTATGGAATCTTGGCAACAAATATAATATTATTTATAATCATATTTTAATCACGAATAAGACGTAAGATAATGATGTAATAAACGTCGAGTGATCAATTAAACCTACGTTACCAAATATTCAAACGTTCAATTGACTTTATATCTACCAGAAGGCGTGGAAGAACTTTATATTGTGCCATTACATTGGCAACACATTCCCTTGACAATATATATGTTGTTACTTTAAAATAATCAGCTTGATTGTGCCTGAACAACGTACGTACATAAAACAACATAGCACCTTTCATTGAAATTAAATTAATACTTTCTGAATTTGGATTTTGGGAAATAATACTTTTTGTAACGAATTTTGTACTAACTTGATTTATTAACTTGTCAAAAGCGGAGCGTTTAGAAAGATCGAGAGAAGTTCGAGCTCGTGCTCACGAAATAAATGCTCCTATCTCATAATTTAAGTAATATCTTCAAAGAAACTACTATCCCACAACATTCAGTAAAGCGTCCCAGTCTTTTTAAATGTTTATTTTCATCAAATTGAGATCTTGTTTAGACTTGTTTGCGACCGGCTCACGCGTGACGTCACCGGCGCACGCACAGTGCACACCGCGCGTCGCCGCGGCGAGACATTAGTCTTAAAGTTTGTGAGGTAGGCTTAGTCATGATCTTATGAAAGCGCCTTGTTACAGAATACCGATTAATAAAATGAGATCTTTCATTATAATTACGAATATTAATAAAAAGACAATAAAACTAGAATTACATACATTATACAACAAATTATTAACCTTTGTACAACACCATTTGTCGTTGATGAGGTGTCCGCGTTCTGTGGTTATCGATATTTATATCGAGCACGTAGCATTTAATGGTACAATGAAACAGCACATCTCTGCGTCTCTACGTCTCTACATCTTTACTGTCCACACGGCAGTCGGCAGTCGGCACTCGACACAGACCGACACCGATACTGCAATCATTCTCGTATATCCAATAGGATCGTTGTATCGTCTTCTTATGGACTAATATCATCTGACAACATAATTGTTCGAGTAAAACGTATGTTAAATAAATTTATAGTTGGACATTCCGAACTAAGAACGAATAACTATGTTGGACTTAATTATATAAAATTAATTTGATTTTGATATGGCCATGCGTTCGTCGTTATTTGACGTAACGATATATGTATATTAATCACAGACGCTACTTGTTACATTTGTATTTAGTTGTTCATTTTCAGCGTATTACATTTGAGTATACAATAATTTATACAATTTCTTACCAATAAACGCACTTATTACTCTAAAACATATATTCCCTTTACTCAAGCAATACTTCATACCTACTTTGTCCAATAACTACAAAATATCACAGACTGTGTATTTATTATGTATACATCATCTTATAGAAAAGTTTTATGTGTATCACACATGGACGTCAAAAAGCAACAGAGATTGACATCTAAATAACCATGATCATATACAATACATATTATTTTTACAATATATAATATATACTTATCAATTACGTCAACGATTATTAAATCACGATCAAATTATTTGTCAGAAGAGTTTGCCACTATGTTGAAATAAAAGTTTCATATGATAGTGAGTGTTGCACCGTGACGAGTAAGTAGCAAGCGCCTCGCATCAAATACGATATCAACAAGCAAATCGTCATGGATATGTCTGCAGTCACAACCATCGGGGGAGAATGGAGCTCTAACATGACTGCTCAGAAATAAAACGATACATACCTTATAACTCACCAAAAGAAATCAGTCGAAATTTAAGCACACCTCAGCCAAATACCACTAGCTACAGTCTAACATTCATTGTACCTTTGTTATGTCTTAAATATGGACTGCCACGTGTCTACTGTCAGCGCAGACTTGCGGTTTAAAATCTCATTGGTTATCACATTATCTAACCTACTTTAAGATCTGGTACAAATTTACACATTGTTATTTTGTGCTCAATAATAATAACTCCACGTCATTTGAATGCTGTATTCTTTGTATTTTAACGGCTCGACTGTAGACATGCGCCGAGCCGTCAGAATTTTAATATAAAATGAATTTATTATTCACAAGTGATGTTTAACAATAATATAACATTGTCACCGCCTAGCAACGGAATAAAGACGTTCTTAACGCGTGTAATATGTTAGGAAAACCTGCAGCGTATCGTTAAGGAACGATAGCCGACAAAACTTTGTGACTCATCGATTTAGTCATGGAGTGTAACGTTTAACTTTGACCTAAGTTACTTACATATTTACAACATCGTACACGAACGCGTACAAAAGCACCCGACAGTAAAAAGCACCTAGAGTTCCCGAATAGAATATCATAAGCGTTCCATTGTGGACTGTCCATCGCTGCAGAAACAACGCAAATTAGCATAAACATGAAAGTCGCGCATCACGCGACTCGACTCACTGGGGCCGTTTATATCTACGTCAGTTTAGAAAGTACTTAATCTACTGAGGAGAGGACGAGCGCATCCGTAGGATCTGATTTCCATCCGGAGCATAACAGAACGTAACAATGACGGTAGGAAACGAGTCTTTGCAACGAAGGCGATCACAACACGTTTAAGATAGTTCTCCTCCACAGTTCCCGGACGGCGTCGCGGTCTCAACGCTTTTTGGCGGGAGGACGGTCGTCCTCGCACACGTCGGATGCTGACCATCGCCTCTTGCGCGCATCCTCCTTTACACTCAGGTTTTCAGGGTATGTTTGCGGAGGTGCGGAGGAAGGAAGCGGCGCGGAGTGTGCGGGGGGCGCGGGGGGAGGCGCGGGGGGCGCGTGCTTACGCAACACTAGCGATACGCACACGTCGCCCACCTGCAACCTCTGCACACGCAGACCGTACTGCGCCAACGTCCGCTCCGGCTTGCACGAAGCCCAGCCACGGCCGTACACGAAGAAAGGGTGTTCCACTGTCGACTCTAACTCCACCTGAAAGTATAGAATGTACGTTTAAACAAACAAAATTTCATTTTACTTACAAAATCCTCGAACAATTATCACTTTTTGCTTCAATTAATTATGACGGAAACTTAATTACGCGCCGTTAAAGATGTCAAGGACCGGGATGGAAGAGAGACAAATTGAGCAAGATTAATGTGGCAATTTTCGAGCTACTTTTTTATACTAAACTATAATTTGCTAATTATAATTTATAATGAGGTCTACCTTTGAGCGGTTCCTATCATACGTTAGGGTGAGGGCCAGCTTGTCTCCTCGTTCTTCTAGCCGCAACAGCGTGCATTGCGTTAGAGCGAGGTCTCCACTACGATCTGCACTCATCACGAAGTCTTCAGTGCGCATCTCCTCGACACGCCGCAGCGAACCGTCTTCTAGTCTGATCAATGCGCCTCGGCAGAAGTACGGCGCTGGGGCCGCGCGCTCCGGTGACGTTGGCGGTTCCTGCAAATAAACAGTGCACTATTACAATTTATTGCGCAATATTAACGTAGCGGAATATAAGCAACGGAACAATCAAATGATAGTAGAAGATCACCGCCCATTAGCACCATAAATGCGAGGGGAATTGTGGTTGCTGACATTCAAGGAGATGTATAGGGGAATGGGGCTTCGGAAATGTCACGCGTCGGCTTTGTGCAAGTCTTACAGTGGTAGGTACCGTTTGACCAAGCAGGCCCGAAGCACATTCGTGCTATATCCAAAATGCTACAGTGCGGCTCTTCGACTAACTACTGAGCAATCTCAGTGGTAGAGCCACGCTGTAGACAATTTTGTCTACAGCATGAATGGGCCGGCTCGTCCGGGTCGTTACCACTGTCTCACAGAAAACCGGCGTAAAGTAACGGCTTGCTGCTGCGTTTCGTACGGTGAGTGAGATATCTGGAGGCCCAAATTCCCCTCCCCTTCCCCAATCCTTTACTTATCCCTTTCCTTTAAGGTCGGCAACGCGCCCATGATTATTTTAGTATTGTGGGCGTACATGGGCGGTGGAGATCACTTACCATCACGTGACCCACTTGCGCGTTTGTCGGCCTATACTATAAAAAAAAAGAAGGTGTGTAAGAAAATATTAAGACTGAAAGGGAACTTACTTCTCGCGGTGGAGGAGCAGGCGTGGGTGCTGAAACCGGTGGTGATTGTGGCGCCGGCGCTGGTGGAACGAAGCCGGACGTGGGGCGTGGTCGCAGCGGAAAGTTGGTCGGCGGCTGCGGCGCTCGCGTGCGGTACAGATATGACGTGTAAGACGCCGGGTGGTGGAGGAATGGCGCATAGCTCGGCACAGTCGGGAACGGCGCGCCCGGAGCTGAGGGCGCAAGCGGCGCCGGCATGTGCTCGCGGGTTGGAGCCCTCCGCGGCGCATACCGGGTGTAGGGACGCGGCGGTGGCGCCAGGAACTCAGGCGTCATGCCGACCGACGGCGGAGGAGGGTACAAGTGGCTCAGCTGCCCGAGCTGCAGCTGGGCGAGCGCCTCGCCGGGCAGGCTCGCCGAGATCATCGGACGGGCTGTAACAACACATAACGTACTTGTAGCAAACAAAATTATTACATTAAGTTTATTAACCAATCAGATTTAAAGAAAAGTCTTAATGAAAACCTTGGAGTGGCGTGAAATAAGTATATATCATGATATAATATACATTAAATAATGAAGTTGTAGTATCACAGTGTGCGTCATCACCGACAAATGGGTATGTGATATGTCCTATCTAGATTACAGCCTATAAAAAGTCTTTAATTGAAATTAGAGGTAACATCACGTTTCTAATCTATGTGTAGAAATATAATAGTAATAATGATAGTAATGATGTTATTCTTAGAAATCTTAGAACACGTGTGTGGTGACGTACATGAGTAAGTAGGTATATGTGTACTTAGTAATTAACAAAGAGCGGGCCCTTGTTCTTTAGCACTATGCAGTATGTGTTAAGACGAAGCATCTGCGTTACAGTATCGCGGCGAGATAAGAATGTGGAGCGGCCGACGCGACGTCAACATTATAAATAGATTTTATTCACACACATAAAACTTACTAATTCAGTGTGCACACCACATGACGTAGAGTAGTCTGTCGTGTGGCTATAAACACCGTTTTTGTTCTATTTTTAGGACCCCGTAGGTCTACGATCAACATATAAAACGATTCTTTGTTGTTTTATCGTCCGTTAATCATACGGAGCCCATGTACGCCGGCACTTACAACATTGTTTATTTATAATACCATTTTATACAACGAACCGAATATACGACTATGTAATTCTCAACGTATGGTTGTGGTGTTACGTGAAAGAATTGAAAAATCCGGTCTGACTGGAATAATAAGCTAGTATAAGCGTGTGAAGGTAATACTAAGGTCAGAACATGTATAATAATTTCAAAACATAAGCTACAAAATTTTAAGGAAATTAATAGACTTTGTTGATACCTAGACCAGCTTGTTTGGGTTCGCTTTTGATGTAGGGTTATGTGTAATAAATTATTGTTATGTTAAGCAGCCATACACACTTACAAGGTTATCTACTTACTAATTAGCAACCTAAACTCACAACAAACCGATAATACGACTTACTTGTACCTACGGCTATATTCTACAACACGGTTAATACTGTAGAACTGTTACTAGGGAATATTCATTCCAATACCTACATTTAAGTATGAACATACTTATCGTAAATACGTTTTAGACAGAATAGTAGCCATTTCAGAAATATATAATTACAATACGACGCCATTGTTATTAAACTACAAAAGTTGATATTATCTCTATTACATAGGACTAGTACAGCTTGTACTTAGTTTGTAATTGCTTTGTTTAGAACATTACATCCTTGATTATTCATATTACATTATCTTCAAAATGAAATTAAATTATAAGATGTTTTTATTTCAAACAGAGATAAAATTTATATAATTAAATAATAAATGTTTAAATTTATATGAATCTTCAGTTTAGGTTATCTTATAGTGTATATTTAATTATAGGGTTTACCTACGTCAACTGTTATCTTTAATATGTTATCTCTGCTAAATTATATAGCGATCAAGATCAGATATTGCTTGTGACTTTCCGAGTATACCCAATTATCATATCTTGTAATTTTTTTGATTTCTGTGATTAAATAATTTAAATTATACATTAATCATTTAAATCTACTCATATTGAATAGGTAAAGAACGGAGATCAGGTAGCTTCTCGGCAAATCGGCAAATGGTAAAGAATATGCGAAAGTCCATCAAACATGTTTTAAAACCTAAATTTCCTTCTCTGTGGCATACGTATTTTCGTCAAATTTAATAATCAGTGTAAGAACACGTTTATTATAAACATTGTTATACGTAAACACGTTTCCGAGTTTGTTTAAAATTAAACAGTTTACGTAGATGAGTCATGATTAAAATTAGGCGATTGTATCTTGTAGTAAAAATATCTGGCTACACATGTAGATAAACAATACAATTAGATACCGGCTGTTAATAACCGTAAAATAAAGTATCGATCTTCCAGAGCGGCGCAGGAGTGTGTAAGAGGATTCTCCGCATTCCTGTGCACATGTTTGTGGTACAGACTACAGACGATAATTTGTAGAACAAAGAATGCGCCGGCGCACCTGCGCAAACAATAAGCTCTTTTCAAGTTAGCATACGTGTCTCGAAGGGATGACATTATATACAAATGGTATGTATTCAGTATACAGAGTACGCTCTTACTGCTCTGTACTAACAGACTTCCATGAAATATAAAGCCTATTCACGATTTTCCAATTTCGTAAATAAAGTTCGTGCTTAGTGACAGCCGGCGTACGTTTTTCATTAGTCGACGGGATTGGACAAAAAACGTTACCAAATTGGCGATAAAAGGCGTTAAAAGATGTGAAACTCGATAGGCATTGGAGTATTACACAAGTCTAGGCTTTCAAGACCTAGTCACGGGTACGGACCTTGTAAACGGGTAAAATCGTTTTACAACGCCTGAAGAAAATATTATTCGACCGAGCTGAAAGTTTACATATAATTATCGGCCTGTGTAGTAATATGAGTAAAACATTATTATATCTAATATCAGAGCTAATATGAATCCTTTATGCTGGTACATTGTGGTTAGCATTTCGTGATAATCCGTTCCTTGGTAAATATAGTGAACTTTGTTACTATTAGCTGATAGTCTTCAATTTCCATGAAGTTTTTATTATTAGCCTGAATGACGAAACGAGCAGGGCCCTCACCCGATGGTAAGCGTCACGCCTGCCCATAAAGAGAAGCACAGAACTTGGTACTTTAAATCACTGTATGGCGCTCGTCACCCCGTCAGTACTTACTTACACGCTACTGCTTGGCGGTCAACATAAAAAAAGCGGTGGTACCAACCCAGACGGTCTCTCGCATACAAAACACTTACTGATTAGTTGGTAGTGAAGTCAACTGAAGTAAACATAGATGTCATAAAATACGCCATTAGTAAATAGGTCATTAGTATTATGCGGTGTGGATTCTAACTTTGCGTGCTAGTTTGGCTCCAAAAAATGACCTAATGTAATAGCCACACATTGGCTCTAATACTTTTAGCTCCCCTACCCCGTTTACCATTTCCATTCTCCTCGCCTTTGATCCATCACAAAAACAAACTCGGCGAAGTTTGTGGAGCATTGGACGATGATTGAATGTAATCTTTACACCAATGTCCATTTCTAGTTCCAACATAGGTCCAATGTAAAATTTATGTCAAATGTACCTTGGTCGAAGAATCCACTCCCTTACATCACAATGTAAGGAAATGTATATAGGGCACAGGCCCTATGGACATGATATACGTAATATATGTAAAAGGAACAGCTAATAAATTCGAATACGAAAACAATATATAGTCGGTCAAAGTCGAAATATATTTATCCAAGTCGACCTTTACAAACTGTTATGAATAATCAAACTCTACAACCGATATGGATTGTTTGTTTACCGTAAAGAATAAGTAAGATAGTTATTTTGATTTCAAGCTGTTTTCACGTGGGTTTAAATTTGTTAAAAAATAAATAGGTGGTAAGTCGCTCGTATGCGAGAGGCCGTCTGGATTGATACCACCGCTTTGTCTAGCACTGTTGTGTTTCGGTTTGAAGGGCATTGAAATTAAGTGAAATTACTAGGGATTATGAGACTTAAAAACTTATGTCTGAGGGTGTTGAACGCAGTCCAGTGCTATGCAGTAATTTATAATTCAAAGTTCGGTGTGGTGTTGAAGGATAGGCGTGGCGCTTACCATCAAGCGAGTGACCTGCTGGTCATTCAAGTTAATAAAAAAATACCCAACAACACACATATGGTACTGACCGTACTAGCATAGCCTGTAGGTACTATGCTTATTAGAACTACGAGAAACTTTCGGTCCCATATCACTCAGATCCGAAATAAATGTTTGTTAATCAGCCAAATATTTAACTCGGTACGGAGATCAAACCTGCGGTCTCTCGTTTCACAGCCGGCTATTCACCTACTGTGTCACGAAGGCTATCTGTCGCCACGACCCCGGTATATACTTAAGACATCACATTAGACATGTTGGTTCTCAGACTCAGATAGACACATCCTATAGCAATTATTTGCGTGTAACTCGAAAGTTATAATTTTATCCAATAATATTGCTGGATAACATTCATAATCTTGCATCAGCCGAATAGATAATAATAATAGTTAAAAATAAGTATTGTCACATCAAAAATATTTAAGTATATCAATTCATTGCATAATTTATTGTAAATCATTGCATTTTACGCATTTTTTTTCTAGTGTCCAATCATACATTTTTTTATTTATAATTTTAAGAAATACATACAGCAAGGCAAGCAAGCAAGGCAAATTATGTAAATATGAGGAAATATGTGATCTCTGTAAATTGTTTGCCATGACTCAGAAAAATATTGCGAGATGGCCGAGCATCGTTGTGACTAAGCCTTTAAAAATTTAAGCCAATTAGCTAGTTTTTGACCGCGCTCCAAACAAAGCCGACAGCTTAAAGCGACTATTTTTGGATTTATTTTAAATGGAAGCTTTAACTAAGTATATTAGCGCGTAATGCTCCGCTATGAAATGATAACATCACAATTACGAGTAGGTAACTATGTGTTAATCTGGTGTTGGGTATTACACGACATAATCTCAGTTTTGTACGGATTATTAAAGCAAATGGCATATATGAGCCACCACAAAAATACAATTTGTGTTTCTGGCGTAGAAAGATATTAAAAGCTTTTTGCGATTAACGTATACGATATATTACGTATTTCACCTTCCGTAGTACCAAACCCGATTGCATTACTAGGACATAATAAAGCATTTTCTTTGAATAGTGATGTGATCGATCTTGTCGATTATAATAATATATAAGTGATTAAAATTAGCGTGAAATTTAAAGAAGCCTAAATTCTGATAAGATTCCGTACCATAAATACCCAATGGCATGTATATATAATAACCACACCTTTCTATTATAACACGTTGGTTATGTAATTCCACAGTTATTATCAGAATTGATACGACAGTGTCTAAACTATAAAAACAAAATAAAAAGAAAATCCAACTGATCACTGCGATCTCATAAAAAACAACATTGGCAACATGTATTCCCGAATAGAATTAAATTTAAACCAATGTACACTGCAACGCCGAATAGTTTTTTGTTGAAATCTAATGCATTTGTATTGCGCTGTTATAAATACGCTTCAGATTAAAAAATACTTTATTCAATCCACTAAACAGTCACAGTGGAGATGCGAATAGTAGGAGAAGTAATTTGTACACGTGTTTTGTTTATATTGTTAAAAGTTAGACTTTATTAAGTTCTGAGAAAATGCGCGTTAGCGCGGGCGTAAAGAAGTGAATCTCTGTTGCATTACTAGACATTTTACTATATCCATAACGTTAAGAAGGCGGCGCACGGTGTGGCGCGGCGCGGCGTAGGCGCAAGTAGCAAGGCCGCGGGTTCGCCGTCCGCGGCAAGGAACCCTGTATGAATGGCGAGCCGAATTGGCGAACGAATCTGCGCGGAAGCGCTTACATCACGCGCTCAGACACGCGCAACATGGCCGCCCGCGCCCACCACCCGTTTATCGCTACTAGTGATGTGTTTACACTTTGCAAAAATGTTATAAAATTCAGCAGCTGACGGTATGTAAGTACAAAGAGAGCATTTAGATTGTTGTTACGACTCTACATTTAGCTGAATCACGCAATTTTAGTATCTACGGGCTACACATATCCAGAAAGCTCTATGTATTTGGAACTCAATTCATATATTTTAAAATCTTTGAATTAGAATATTAGTTACCATAGAATGTGGGAATCGATACATATGAAATTATATGTCTTAACTGACTGATTTATCAACGCCGAGACCAAACCGTTGGACATAAAAAGCTGGTAATATGACTGCGTATTCCTGATATAGATTACTGCTAAGAAAGGTTTTCTTTATATTCCTTCCCTAAAGGGAGAAAAGGCATGGGAAAGTTTGAATGATAATTAATATTTGTCTAGTAAAAAATACTTGAAACTTATGAAAACTGCATTGAAATCCGTTCAGCCGTTTATGTGTGATGCCTGAAAACATCAACAGACAGTAGTAGATTTTGTTATGTATATCGTTTATCGACTTCGGGTAAGTCTATATATTGTGAATGATTGTACCCTTAATAACAAAATAATTAGAAACGTTATAGGTATTATGACATCAGTAAGATAATAACAACGACGTTATTAGGCGGGTTGCCGGGTGGGTGTCGGCTGGCGGCTGGCAGCAGGCGGCAGGCTCCCGGCGGTCGATAGGTGGCGCCCGTAACCCACTTCCGGCGCCCCTGACCTTGCCGCCGCCATTCACGCCGCGTCTTACGGCTACCAGACCCCACCAGCCCCCAGACTCCCACCTTCCCGGCCGCCCCACGCCACCATCGCACACCGCGCCGCCCGCCGCCTGTTCCGATGGCTACGATTATTTTGACCGAAGCTACATTTTCCCCATCAGTGTGTTTATTAAATCAGCATCGGGAAAACCGAGATATGTAAAAAATAACAATTTATGCTTTATCTTTGCACTAACAATGAAGGCGTGCGGTATTGCTATATATTAAGCGTATAATTGAATGTTATTTTATGGTTCAGAATACATGGTATTTTAATTATAATGATTGTTAAGGAAAACAAACCATATAAACATCCCACTCGAACAATGATACATTGATATGGAATATATTGTCATTAAATTCTACTGAAACAACTTTAATGAATTTACCTATAACATAATATATCATTTTATGACATTAAATGCCATTACTAGGTGGTGAAAGGTCTCTCGTATGCGGGAGGTCGTCTGGGTACCTACCCAGAGCGGTAGCGGTGGTACCTACCACCGCTTTGTCGATTTCTGTCGCCAAGCAGCAGGTGTAAACATTTTTGTGTTCCGGTTTGATGGACATTGACGCCAGTGAAATTACTAGGCATTATGAGACTTAACACCTTATTTCTCAGGGTGACCATTCAGTGTCATGCAGTACTTCATAATTCGAAGTTCTGGTTGATGTTGATTCTGTTTATGGGCAGGCGTGACGCTTACCATCAGGCGAGCGACCTGCTCATCTCGTCATTCAAGCTCATTAAAAAAAAAACATGGGACGGAAATAATCTCGGCGACATATTGGTGTACTGGTTACACCTCTGCCTACCCCTTCGGGGATTACAGGCGTGAGTGCGTATGTATGACATATCTCTAACCATTACTAGTTTAGTGTAGTTTACATTACATTACTAGTATGTACTCGTATATACGTCATACATAAACGTATGTTATGTTCGCAGGAACGTTACCATGATGGCTCGCACCTGTTTCAGCCAGCTGTCATAAACGTTACACAGGGTTGCCTCTTATTATTACCACAAAGGACTTATAAATATACAAATGATATAAATTTACCTTTATGTACCACTAACGTTTGTAAAGGTTGTGTTGTTTTGGTATTCTTAGTTTCTACTTACCTTTACCATTTCATTAAAAACTTACCCTTTCAAACTAGTTGCCAATGTACACAAGTACTCGGTGATGTACTGGTTTAAATTACATAATAATACATACATACGTACTCACGCCTGTAATCCCCGAAGGGGTAGGCAGAGGTGTAACCAGTACACCCACATTTCGCCGAGCGTATCTCCCCGTCCCATATGTGATAGGGGGCGAGCCTATCGCCATACCGGGCATAAATTCCAGACTCCGGGCTGATACTAAGCATTTCGTAATAGAAAAACCCAATACCACTTTACCCGACCCGGGGATCCAAACCCGAGACCTCAACGTTGGCCTCAATTGTAACGCGTACGCATTACAACTGCGCCACCGAGGCAGTCAGTAGTTACATAATAAATACTAGCTAGCTATTGCTCGCGGTTCCATCCGAGTGGAAATATTTCCTGTCATTCTGAGATAAAAATGGCCTATGTCAACTGACGAAAACCTCTATGCAAATCATGTTGATCCAACGCTCTATAGCAAAGACGGGCAAACCAACAAACAGACTTTCACATTCATAATATTAATAATAAATAAATAAATACACCCAACAGTCACACACATAGTCCTGACCCCACACTAGGTTAAACCTGTATCGTGGGTATCAAGAACTACGAGGGACTTGCGGTCCCACAACACCCAGACCCGAGACAAATATTAGTCGATCAGACAAACATTTGTCAAGGTGCGGGAATCGAACCCACATATTAGTACAGACATATTATATTGTAGGCAATTATATAAAAAATAGACGTGAATGTTTACAATATGGTAGCCACAATTCGCGATAATTATTAACATAAGTGTTAATTATAATGTTGAACTAATATTATCTTGTGTCTGTTAGTGTTACATAATAGTATAAATATGTTTATAATACGGGTTTACAGATTACACACAGTATATGGCTGGTTATTTTTATATAGCATAGGCTGGCAAACAAGCAAGTGGGTCATCTGATGATAAGTGATCTCCAGCGTCCATGTACGCCCATACATTGCCAGCAGCATAACCAGCTTATTTAGGTACAAATTACCGTAGTTTAATTTTACTGTGTTTAAACTTAATGTTATACTTATTGGGCTTGGATGTATATCTGTTAGCAGTAATGTTCATGAATAATTAAATAAATGGTAAATAATACCAGAAGAATCATGGGCGCTTTGCCAACCACTAGGGAAAGGGATAATTAAAGGATTGAGGGGATTTGGGCCTCCGGATATCTCACTCACCGTACAAAACGGTACAGAAAGTTGCTACTTTACGTCGGTTTTCTGTGAGACAGTGGTAACGACCGGGTCGAACCGGCCCATTCATGATGTAGCCAAAAGTGTCTTCAGCGTGGCTGTACCACTCTACATGGTATGTACATAATAAAACCTTTTCACAAATTGTGTTTTAGTTTTATATACGAAAAATGAGTTGCCCGGGAATTTATGCCCGATGTGACAATAAAGGGACGGAAATAAACTCAGCGAAACGTGGTTGCACCTCTGTCTACCCCTTTCGTTGATAAAGGCGTTATCTTATGTTATGTTGTTATGTATGTGATCTGTAAAGTCCTAGCAGTTTGAAATAAATACAAAAAAAACCCAACGCTTCGTATATAATACATATTCATATTTTATCTCTACGCTACAAAATTATGAGTGAAAATATGTTTGCGGCGTAGAAGATCAATCAAATCTAAAATAAGTTCGTATTACATCATCTACTCATAGAATTACGGACCGGATAAGATAACGTGCCATTACGCCTGTATCTCAGAAAGGTTAGACAGAGGTGAAACAACTACACCATTTGTTTTTTACCCATCTTGCTCTTGATGTGATCAGAAGCAAGATGGTTAAAAAAATATAAATACTTTGCAAAGCATGTTTATCGAAACAAAATAATGATCCCAAGGATTGTCAGATCTAGATACCGCATTTACGACGTGTTTCTAAGGCATTGAGTCGTAAGTTCGGATGTAAGTTAGTCTTTAAGCAACCGACTTACGATACCACTATTATTTTAAGGCGATGAATGTTGCTAACATCAATGTATAAAAATAGTTTAAAGTATAAAAATTTTTGAAAAAAAAGTTTTTTAAGGAATATTCGTTCACAATATATTTTTAAGTGCAATAACTTCAATGTATACTCTTAGCCCGTCTGGGCGGTACATATAAATTGCGGCACTATGTTACGATCAATTGACCGTAACTTAATATTACCATCTCGCTTACTCTTAACTAGAACCTCTTTTTTTTTACTGTCTGGATAGGCAGACGAGCAAACGGGCCACCTGATGGTAAGTAGTCACCGCCGCCCATAGACTTCTGCAATGCCAGGGCACAGCAAAGCCGCTGCCTACCTCTTCTCGCACCCTGTCCAAACAACCCGTCTAATATACGCTGAAGTATTTGCTTTTTTGTTATTGCATAGGCCGGTAAACGAGCAAGTGGGTCACCTGATGGTAAGTGATGTCTACCGCAGATGTACGCCCACAATACTAGAAGAAGCATGGGTGCGCTGCCGAGCTTAAAGGTAAAGGATTAAGGGATTGGGAAGGGGAGGGGATTTGGGCTTCCGGATATCTCACTCACCGTACCAAACGTAGCAGCAAGCTGATACTTTACTCCAGTTTTCTGTTAGACAGTGGTAACGACTCGGACGAGCCGGCCCATTCATGCTGTAGACAAAACTGTCTACAGCGTGGTTCTATCACCAAGCTTGGTTAAAGTGTTATCGCAGGTACAAATAAAGCATTTTAAGAATTAGATACCATTCACGATAAAATGCCTTTATAGTTTATACATTCGTAAACTAGGTATAACATAAATATTTTTGTTTGTTATTCAACCGGATTGCGGAATGATGGAACTTTTACACACTAATACATTATATATAATGACGATTAACGCCTTATCACACTTCTTTTGACATTTCCGTCTAATATAAACTTGAGAGCGAGCGAGCGTTTTTTATTACCATCGATTAGTATTTGTTGCCATACACAATCTTTACGATTTGCGTCAGCGATTTATAAGTACAGATAATTAGCCGATTGAACTATCCTATAGTTTCTCCGTAGTGTCGTATTTTTTGTAATAAATAAACACAGCCAACAGTCACACACATAGACCTGACCCCACTTCAGGTTAACCTGTATCCTGGATACCGGGAAATACCGGAGGGATATTTGTAGCATACACAAAGATTTCACTGGGTGCGGGAATCGAACCCGTGATCTTGCTACGGTTATAATTAATTACCTAGACCAAAATATATTACTAAACCAGAAAAAACTAAAGCAGTTTTTGTAATAGATTTCTCGGTTTAAAATAGCGTAATCACCACTACAATGGGTTAAAATAGGAAAAAATAGCACAATAAAATGTTTTTTTTTTCCTTTAAACACTGAGCACGGATTAGAAATGTAGAGTCGAGTGACATATAAAATTAATAATCAATGTAAAGGCCTTAATCCAACATGGTTTATCAAGACTATATAGGGGTTAAGTGACCTATCTACTAAAATTGCATTGTTTAAACAGGATTCCGATAGCGAAAACCAAAAGAATCTACGCGAATTGTTTGGCATAATCGACAAAGTTCATAGGAACTTTTGTCGTGATTTAAAAAAATATATATCTTATTTTTTTATTGCAGATGTCAACAAATGGTTAATCTGATGGTGAGTAATCTCTACTGCCCATATACATTCACATTACCAGAATAATCATAGTTGTGTTACGTTCAGGGAATGGACGTACGAAACGCGCTAAATACTTGCCACTCCACTTATGTTTTCTATAAGACAGTGGTAGTACCCCGGTCGAGCCGGCCCGTTCGTGCTGTAGACAAAACTATCTACAGTGTGGCTATAACATTTTAAAAGTTACGTTTACGTTTTACGTCTCCTCAGTAGAATAGGGAGTTTCAGTTATCTTCTGGCGGACACTCTAAGGCGTAACATAAAATGATACAATTTATTTAGGTGTAAAGAATCGCGTTACAGAGGATTGGGTAGCGCCTTACCACCTGCGAGGCTGAATGAACGGCCGTCTAGTCACGCGACAACAGTTACGTAAAGTCGAGTTTCTACAATACTTACTTGTTTGCGATAAAAAGACGTCTGACGTGTTAATTGCATTGCAGTATTGCTAATTACAATATTAAACTTGCATTTTGATTCCTATCGAGAAACCGGCTCGGCGTGTTAAGGACAGTTATTTCCAGTTCCATTTGCAATCCCAGCGAATGACTGTGTGTATTTGTGAATAATAAACAAGTTTTCTTTATTTAATCGAAACGGAGACAGGCACTCGCTTGACATTTGTAAAGTTTAAACGTAAGAATGTACCTATTGCTTATGAGTGTTGGAAGTATGATAATTTGCGTTGAGAACTATCGCAGAAGGAGGCGGCGTATTCGTTTAAACGACCAATTTGGAGTCCAACAACAGTTTTATTGAGTGGATCACGCAATGGGTGAACCGAGGCAAACAACCCCGCCTACACTCGTAACGCTCGCGCTCGCGAGCCGCCGCGCGCGCCGTACGGACGAAATCTTCTATATTCCACGTACACTTCAGGGTTGCCAGCTCTAATTCACAAGACAACGTTTATTGTTAATTGTTGCAACCTCATAAAATATTCTCAGACTTTATATTTTATTTAATAACGTAATAATGATTCTTTGGAAACTTGATGTCATTCGTATCTATTCTTGATATTTATGTCACTCGGGGCACTTGTTTAACCTTGAGTAGCGTTGAATATACAGCCGCGATCCGTACATGGAATATTTATGGTAGCCCTGAGGTGTAACGTTATTATAGCATTGTAGACAGTCAACGCCTCAAACGCCCACGCACCGTGCCGCGCCGCTCATATGTACGTACAATTTGTTTAATATGTGTGCTACCTGTTTTAAGGCGCCACTGTATTAGAGCCTTTAAAAGTGCTCCATGTTTGTTCACCTATTTATAAACGTTCGTTTGTTATTACATTAAACAACGATACTGTTACATCGCTAATTGTATTGACACAAAACTCTATCGAAAGAAAGTTGATTGCAGCGAATTTCACGGATGATTTGAAAGAAACTATTGGGCGATAAATCGAATCAAATTGTTGCTACATTAACATTAATTAGTGAGGTCAATGACCGATGACCGGCTATTACTTAATTGTAGATCTGGTTTAATAACGTTATTTAGTGGTTTCTATTGTAACGATGTACAAGATATTATTCCTACGTTTTAATAGACATGTAAAATTAAATCATACATGTCCGTACTTTATATAGAACGTTGAATGCTGTTTAATAGAGAATTAACTGCATAGAACGACGGCAATAAATTTACAGCTGTAAACTAGACATAACAATGGAATCATAAAGTATATACGTGTGATATAATTGGCCCACGCATCGGCTTCGGGGCGCTAATAGAACGCACGCGGCCCCTCATAATAATATGTTCAGTTTTACACCAAACATATTATGTGAAAGTTTCATAGCGCCCACATACACACAATAAATTGTTTGACATCCGTTTTATAAGTAATTCGAAAATCTAACGACGCAAATACTCTGTGAGCAATATAAAAATGTATATTTAGTAATAGATTTCATAGTTTTTAAGTCGATACGCGTATCTGCGCTCAGCGTTCGGGGAATTTCTAAGTAAACAAAGCATTTAGGTGGAAATGTTCGGATGTGTGACGGGTGTCCGCGTCCACCTACGCGCGATTCACCGCTAAATTGACGTTATTTTAGACCGAACATTGAATAGATACACGAAATTGCCTTTTAGAATTCAGGTCACTTCTAATTTAATATAGCTGCCTTCCCATCCACTTTTATATTTAATCAAATTCGCCACCTGTGCTCTATTTACTGCAACTGTGCACTATTTTTGTGTGCATGAAATATGCATAATTTTTATATAATAAGTACCTATAATATTACTACCACTGTAGAGTGGTAGAGCAACGCTGTAGACACTTTTGTGTCTACAGCATAAATAGACCGGCTCGTCCGGGTCGTTACCACTATCTTACAGAAAACCGACGTAAAGTAGCAGCTTGCTGCTGCGTTTCGTGCGGTGAGTGAGATATCCGGAGTCCCAAATCCCCCTCTCATTCCCAATCCCTTAAGGTCGGCAATGCGCCCATAATTCTTTTGGTATTGTGGGCGTACAGGGGCGGTGAAGATTACTTACTATCAAATGACCCACTTACGCGTTTGCCGGCCTATGCTATAAAAAAGGTATTAAAAGCGTCTCACTACTGGGCACGTGCTACTTCTACTAAATGAGAAGAGTTAGGCTACGCTGCGGCGTGGTGTACTGTAAAGACACATTGTGAGGGAACCTGCATAACTGAGAAATTCTCCATAAGAATTTGGAGGGTGTGTTAAGTCTGTCAACCTGCATTGGGTCAATGTGGTGTACTAAGGCCTAACCCCTCCAGTAGAGGAGGCTCGTGCCCAGCAGTGGGATATTTATAATACAGAGCTAGTATTATTATTATTTATTTATTTACGTACAGATGGTGAAACAGGTGCTTAGTAGTATGTATTATTTATACGTGGAAAGTTACCATCGAGTTGCAAGTGTTATACCAGCAAAATATTTAAAAATAAATGGAATTTAATCTCCAATATTAATGACGATATTACGACCAGTGTTAAATAACAAGTCATAAGTACAAGTATTATCTGTCACGTGGTGCAACCATAATGCGTTGTAACTTGTAGCGTAAAGATAACGGATGCATATTTTTGATTTTATAAGATAACACAGTTTCATAGTATTGGAAAACATGAAAAACCTTTAATCATCAAACAATTTACTCGATAGTAACAGCAAAATCGAGATGTTACGTAACTGAATAACGTAATAATATCAGATTACCTATTATTTTTTGTTGCTCATTTTATAGGTTTTTATACAAAATTGGCGTAAATATTCTGTTTTTTAATAAAATAATAATTACAAGATATTCTAGGCTTCTTGTAACTTATCTTAGCGGTGCGTTAAAGTGGTGTAAGAAAAATACGAAACAAAAATGTATTAGAGAGAATTTTTATTTTACCCAGGTAGATGACCGTAAGGCCCGTCTGATGGTAAGCGGCTACCGCCGCCCATGGACTTCAGCAATGCCGGGCCCGGGGCACAGTCAACGCTACCTACCGTTGAAACCGTTACATTTGATAGTCCTGCCTTTGTTCCTATTTAATTCCTTATTTTAGAACTGCCGTATTTCAGAGGAAATAATAATATTCATTAGCAAATGAATAGTTAGCGTTTGCCAAGGATTTTAAAATAATACAAAGTAGATGTCCAAGAATAACGCGCGATCAATCAGACAGTGGTGTCAATAGACAATGGGCTTGCCAAGTGCTTTCCCCCGGCGCGGCGCGGCGCGGCGCGGACTGCAGGCCTGGCTTGCCAACCACGCGGCACGTACTCCGTCATGCTTTTAATTCATTCCAGACACAATAAATAAACAATACGATCCGCATATGTGAATCCACAAGAGTATTATGTTTATTGCTATGGCGTTCGTGTCGCTAACTACTAATTTATATTTAGCGGTGAATTTAATACTATGACATATATACGTGAAGACTATTAGCAATTCCAATTATATGCGCATGTGTGAGAAGTACTTACGGACATCGATTTTATTTTAATAAGGCGTAAACATATGTGGTTCCGATTACAAACGGTCGCTTGGTCCTGTTTCGTAATATATTTGCAAACACATCAAAGCTGACCTCGCGTGAACAGTTATTGCTTCTCGATTTAGATTCGTTTCGTGATTGTTACACGCGTAGGCAAACGCCGGCGTCCCTTGAATACTAAACTCGGAGATCTGAGTGGCCGCGTGACTAACCTGCCAGCAGGAATTACCACCGATTGTATGCTAAACAGCGCGCCCGATACGCCACGCCGCGGCCGCGCCGTACTAGCCTCCAACCATTGATCCTCGAATGGATGCGAGTGGAAACCGATAAATCAATACAATCATATTCAAACACGAAAAGCAGAAAACAAAAACACAATGCATTAGTATATATGCATACGTAGAAAACATTGTGTTGCTATAAAAACTGGTTTCCCAACTTGTTGTGACTTAAGTGTGCTTAAAAAATATATCGGCACGACATTGTACCGTGCCTATGTGGTGTGGGCGTTTTCTTTCGAGTTCCTTATGAGTCGAATTTGCATAGTGAAGACGGGGTCACCTGTCCAAACATAGAGTTGGTATAGGCATGTTGGTGACCTAAGCTTTATGAATAGGTCGTAAAGAGTAGAGACGAAGCAAGGCCAAGTAAAAGTTGACTTAGATTAATTCCGTAAAGGTGTTGTTATTACATCATAATATAAGTAATTGTATCATCATAAAAAACTAATCAGAATAGTATTAAACATGGAAAAATTTACTCGTGCAAACCTCACTTCTAAAAACAAAATATGTAAATTTGTCCATAGATTCCCACATTTCTATAGCAAAAGAACATAGATACATACAAAATAAATTTTCACTGAAATATATTGAATCTACCTACCTCTAGACTAACTGTGCACTCTAATGGTCCAATAGTTACTCATTAAACTTCCAGACCACATTAAAAATATAACTAGTGAGATATTATTTATCAAACACAAAAGCTTATTATGACATTAATGAATGCCTAAAGGAAAAACAAATATAATAATACACAAAGAAAATATAGAATTACTAAATTATTACTCATAATTGGCTTCCTCTTCTACTAAGTGCTTACATTTTACCGTGCTCGACAGGACTCATAATGTACTGTACGTATTCTTTAACCTCTTTGTAACATTGTGG
Source organism: Mimas tiliae (assembly GCA_905332985.1). NCBI lineage: Eukaryota > Metazoa > Arthropoda > Insecta > Lepidoptera > Sphingidae > Mimas > Mimas tiliae. The sequence goes on from HG995249.1 coordinate 6,355,368, forward strand.
TGTGCAATAAAACACATTGAGTATTGAGTATTAAGTAATCTTCTGTTTAATAATACTACCCACACTTTTAAAACCATCCGAACCGTACAAACAAATGCAACACGATGATGTAATAAGTCATATGTCACAGTTTTATGATATTTTTTATTCTCATTGGCTACCGATTTAGCATTGTAATGAAAACAAATATTGTTATCAATGTTTATACTTTCTGTAAATGAAAATAGATCAGTCGAGTCGGCACGTGTAACTGAGCATGCATTGTGTACTTGCGCGAATTTTAAAACCGTTATGTTTGTCAAAATTGTTTTCGTTGGCATGTGCAGAAATTGGCCCACTTTAAGGAGACACTTTCATGAAATATTTCAGTAAGCGATAACGTTTTCTTATTAACCTGAATGACGAACCGAGCAAGTCGCTCGCCTGATGGTAAGCGCTACGCCTGCCCATAAACAGAAGCAACACAACAAAGAACTTTGAATTACAAAGCACTGCATGACATTGGACTGTGGTCGTCGCCCCAAGACATAAGATGTTCAGTTATATATTACCCTGTAATTTTACGGCTTTATTGTCCTTAAAACCCACAAGCCAAATAATTCTGTAACATGTGTTAAAGCATGTTGCGTTGACCCCACTGCGAGTGGGATAAGTGCATGTGGAAGAGAGAAGAGATTCCTCTTTCCTGGATAAATTATAGGAAGTCCGGATTACTAAAACATTTTTATCTCATGTTTGTGTAAAATAATGTTATTATAACATACGCCGAGGCATTGTTGAAATGACATGAAAATCGTATTATTCTCATTATCAAATCTGCATGCTGCACTTCCCGGGTTAAATTGCAAACACATTTTTTTGGGGTTATATTCCGCTCCCAATGTTTACAGTTGAGTTATCGGCTCGCGGTGGATAAGATAATTTTTCAGTAAACAGCAACTGTCTCTAGGTGTACTATCTAATGACCCGTGACGAATGATACACGTGACTCTGTGTCGGTGGTTTTTTTAATAGCCTGGATAAGGAAACGAGTAGGTCGCTCGCCTGATGATAAGCGCCACTCCTGGCCATAAACAGTGGCAACACCACACAGGATTTTGAATTACAAAGTATCACATGGCATTGGACTACGCTCGTCACCCCGAGCCATAAGATGTCAAGTCTCATAACCCCCAGTAATTTCACTGACTTCAATATCCTTCAAACCGTAACAGTACTTACACAGTGCTGCTTGGTGACAGAAATAGACCAAATGGTGGTATCAACACAGACAACCTCTCGCATACGATAGACCTAGTTCCGCTGTGTAAATTACCCGATAAATTAAAATATTATAAATATTTTTAAATATCTCGGAGGAGCAATTGTAATGCGTACGTGGTACGAATGCTGTGCTGGGGTTTCGGGTTCGATCCCCGAAGTGGGGTTAAAGTGATATTACGTTTTTCCAGCCCAGAGTCTGGAATTGTACCTTATATGGCGATAGGCCCGCCCCCATCACATCATGAGAAGGAAATAAGCTCGGCGACATGTGAGTGTATTAGTTACACCTCTGCCTAATCTTTCGAGGATTACAGGCGTATGTATATTTTTGCACACTAATTATATTTGCTTATTTATCCATATCGAAAATTTTACATTAGATAAGTAAAGCTACGTAGCATTTCTGAATTAGTGACTTTGCATTTTTGGATGTCATGAGTCATACACACGTAGACGGTAGAATGCAACATTTATATTCTAATAGAAAACGTAAGAGTCGTACTGTATATAACCAGCTTTACGACGCGCAGATAATTTATAATTAAAATACCTATAATACCGATAAACTTCGGTTAGCCGATATCACGTGATCACGTAAGCAGCTATTTTATAACATAAGCTCCCGCCTGTAGGCGGCGGGGTAGGCAGAGTAGCAATTAGGACATCTACTGTTCACCGAGCTTATGGTATATAGACAAAAGTGTCGACAGCGTGGCTCTACCACTCATAAAATTACAATCTTTTTAAATGAATAAAATAAGTCTAAAGTTTAGCATCATTGACTGTAATCATGCTCCGTTCATAAAAAAAGAAATGAAATAAGCACTCAATTACGATAGTAAGTACTTGTGAAATGATTAGTCGATTAGGTGCCGATAACATTGACAATTTACACGGATGAAGAATCGCCCACTCAAGAAGAAACGTTATTTTTATCGCTTTTTACGTACACCGTGAATAGAAACAATGCACAAAAGTATCCCTCGATGGAAACAGTGCAACAATGATGTCAATTGAAAACGTAAATACAAAATATTTGGATGTGAGAGCGAGGCACGCGGATGTCAACCACGTCATAGCATAATGAGCGCAGTGCGCACGCACTGGCACTGCTCTGTCGCGGCTCGAAATATTGATACTTGCGCACGAGCTATTCGAAGAACACGCTTTCAACTTTCAATCAATGGAATACATACATCCACCTATTATCAAAACGTTGCAAACTAAACATCAATACACGAGAGACAGTAATGTTTAAGAGAGAGTTCGTTCCTGTTATTCCTGTCCCTGCCTACATCCGAAATTAAATGTCTTGAAGAATGCAGACCTATATTTACTAGTAGCTTGTGTCATAATATACGTTTAATTAATCGAGGTTTTAATTTAATTAGGCTGGTCGAGGCAAATAAAGCGTGACAAATTTAGAGCCAAGATCTTAAAATGTTTATCTACTTCTAATCACGCATGAATAACGACGAATTTGGACAAAAACAAAAGATGAACGCGATGAAAAATACTGCTTTGCTTTACAAAATGTTCACAAATCGAATGGTAAGTATATGCAATCTATAAAGCCTGCATAGAATCGCTGTTACCTAGGGCCTAGCGCCTAGGCTATACTGTAACCTGCAATGTGTATCACCAAAGCTTTCTTTTATCATTTCAATGTCGATTTGTTTTAAGTGTCCTTGTCGTGTGCCAATTATTATCTGCTAATGCTGGTGGCACAGTACAGTCGGTGGTGGAGTAAAATTAATAGGCAACATTGAACTTGAACGTAGAGCGTGGTGCGTGCGCGCGTGACGTCACAGCACACGAGCACGTGCGCGGTTGCGGCGCGGCGGAGGGGGCGTCGGGGGCGGCGGGGAGGAGCTGCCGCCAGCGACCGCGACAAGGCCGCGCTATCGCACCGGCCACATCGACGCCGCCATGCACCCACCGACGCTAACTAACCGTGAACCTAGCCGTGTGCTTTTACAAAAACCACAATAGTTCTTATGTTAGCTACACCGGCCATAGAACCGACTTAGGTGACTATGCTATTAAAAATTGCGAAGTTTTGCTGATAACGTGTCTAATAATAAATGTAGATAAATCTGATACGTATCTAATCTACGTTTTACTGATTAAAACATAATAAAACAGGTGTGGCTGAAAACTAGCTTTGCACGGAACTATGATTCCGGTCCGCATAAGCTGATCCACTTCCTTTCCCCTGGACACAGAGACGTATTTGCCCTAAGGCCCAGTAGGCCCGGGCCTAGGCCGGCCAGATATTAGGGGCGGCCAATCGTGATAAAAAATTCACTGATGATAACAAGAGTCTATATGATGGGTGCTGAGAACGGTGCGGCTGGTACTCCCTACATGGCCTGGGGCCTAGGGCGGCTAAGACTGCAAATTCGCCACTACCTGGACATCTAATGTTAAAAGATGACTTATATATACTTATAACCCTCGACAAAAGCTACAAATGTTTCCTGATTGTTAGAGGTTTTATCAATAACTCATCACCTTCTGCCCTTATACCAGACTACTGGATACTTATCTATAAAGTCGCCATTTCGTCTAGATACGTGCCCGAAAAATTAGAGGATTTGAGATTAAACCAAAACAGATAGACGCTGACGCTTGACGTCACAAGGGTTCGCACCAGCCGGGTCTTAGTGGCTTTGGTGATATTACGATCCATATTTTCTTTAGCCTTTAGCGTTCTGTTATATTACGAAATACGTTAAATTATTAGTATACGTTAGTAGTAAGTATCCTATCCTACCTACTTTGGCTACTGAATATCCTGTAAAATTTCCAGTAAGTGGTAGTCTGACGTCATAATACATAAAAATACATTTGCACCTAATATATTATTTTATCATTGCGCTTGAAATCAACAGTAAGTTTTATTTCAAAGGAGTATGTACATATTTCCAACACTGATACATCAGTAGTTTTAGATAAGTACCGATCAAATTCCGTTATAATTTCGCCTAATTAAAATATACATTTGTTCTTTCTTTCTGTCTAGCGTTATCCCGGCTTAATGCCAGGGTTCACCTCCAATTTTCCCAAGCTTGAGTATCTTCTGACGTTAGACCATACATATATTATATAAATAATTGAAAAATAATATTATGTAAACGATTTTTGCTTTTCTTTTAGTCATAAACGTAGGTTATATTTGTCAGTAAATAATATAAGATGTATAGAAACGCAGTTTAAAAAGCGATGATAAGTGTTAATTAGAGTTACTGGACTGTTCTAATGTATGTATGTATGTATGTAATTTCAGTAAGTATACTAAACACAAAACAATTGCAAAGTTTTCCATAAAATGAACGCAGCATCGTTTCGTATTTCCAATATCTTGTAAATAAACGAATGTATACTGTGGAACTGAGTATTAACATCGGTTCGTACAGCGTTAGTTTATCGTATATTTTCGTATAAGTCTCAAAGGATGTTCGGTAAATATTTATTTAGATTTCGCCGGCAACCATTTTGATACGCATGCAAAACATTGAATATTTTTTCTTTGAGTTACGGATAAACCATCTTTGGATGTTTCATCCAAGCGGTACGGATGCTGCATGTTAATAAGTTATTACATGGTCTGATCTATATTTAAATACAAAAAGTCCCGACTCACTGACTCATCAACGCCCCGCCCATACCCATGCACCTAGAAAGCTTACATTTTGCCACATAGGTTCCCTTTATGATGTATAGAAAGAATAAGGAAGGATATTTCGAAATTCAACCCCCAAATGGGTAAAATGGGGGTTCAAGGTTTGTATATACAATATTATATAGACATTTGTGCTCCTAAAGACAATCAAATACGAATCTGACGATTTTTGAAATCCCATTAGGGGTTGAAATGCTTTAAAAAGGCGAGCGGGGGGGGGGTCTGGATTCACGTGGTAGCATCCGCAAGTAAAAGCTAGTATAGTAAAGTATGGAATTACGATAACTAATCTGATAATTATAATATGAATTGTATTATTTACTTTAGATTATGTACCTTTATATTATTTGCAAGGTAGAATAGTTGTATGCTTCATTATTCATTGAACTTTTATGATATCCAAAAGTATACTTAGAATTTAGTCAAATGGGCTAAGCAAACATGCTAACTGAAGAGTTTTTTTTTTATAACAGACGTCGTTGGTTTGTAGTTTTTACAACAGAAAACATATATTTGTGGATTACACAAATATTTGTCTCGGTGCGGGAATCCAACCCGCGGCCTCTTTGTTTCACAGCCGGCTACGCGCCCACTGCGCCATGGAGGCTGTACCCTTTAAAATGAGGATAACAATTATTTATTAACTAATTAATCACGAAAATACTTGACGGTTAGCTTACAAATCATTAACCAAGAAGCGGTCTAATTGAAAGTTAAAGGAAGATTAATGAACAAACAACACAACAAGTTACATTTAAATATGCGATAAGGAATCACTTAACCTGTGATTACTTCTTTCATACTAATGTATTATGCAAAATAACCTTTCTAAGTTCGGAGTTGAAACCATTACTTTAGTTTCGTAATGTATCGTTAGAAGCTCATTTGGCTTGCATAATATAGCACGGTCTAATGTTTCTACTACACTTCCTTTGCTTGATATTTCTTTACTTTTTACATATTGATATTAGATTTTCCCTTCACGCAATGATTTGAGTCTGGGCTCGCCCTCTATCGGCGAAATATGAGTGTACTGGTTATACCTATGCCTACCCCTTCGGGGCTTACAGGCATGATTGTGTGTCTATAGGTATTTTATAGAACATAAATGCTTGAAATAGAAAAAGATTTTACTGGTTTTATCAGGCTATCGCCGCTTGAAAATCTCTTGTAGATCACAGAGCACTAGTCAATATTATAATATTATGATTTAGTAATCAAAAATATTTTTTCAACAATTTCCTATGATTGAAATTGACAATGTAGATGAACAAACTTTTAACCATGTGGCACAAAGTATGTTATAAATGTTGGATTTACGAGACTAGTCGTTTTTTTTTTGTACGAATTATTCAACGTATTTTTTACTACTTTTAAGAAAAACATTGGGGCCGGAAATAGCCGATCAGTTGCATAATTCAGATTAAACTGCTTCAATAGAAATTGTTCCTAGGAAGTATTTTTGAAATGCAGTAAATGTAACAAGATTAGGTAATAAAGTAATAGAAAAAAGTTTAAACTAAGAGGAAACCTTATAGGTTTCCTAAAATGGACTAACGTATCATCTAATCTATTTTAAGAATTATAGAAATTGTGTGACTGCCTCGGTGGCGCAGTTGTAATGCGTACGCGTTACGATTGAGGCCAACGCTGAGGTCTCGGGTTCGATCCCCGGATTGGGTAAAGTGGTTTTTCTATTACGAAATGCTCAGTATCAGCCCGGTGACTGGAATTTGTGCTCGGTATGGCGAAAAGCTCGCCCCCTATCACATCGTGGGACGGAGATATGTTCGGCGAAATGTGGGTGTACTGTTTACACCTCTGCCTAACCCTTCGGGGATTACAGGCGTGAGTGCGTATGAAATTGTGTTATGTGTTCAGGAAAACCTAAATTATTAAATAAATAATTAACACGTATTCGAGGAATTTGTAAATATAGGTACCTGAGGTTTTCCGGCTCGAACAGGTTATTTATTACCACAGAAAACCGACGCGACATGAAGTAGCAACTTGCTGTTATGTTTTGTACGGTGAATGAGATATCCGGAGGCCCAAATCCAACTCCCTCCCAATCCCTTAATTATACCTTTTTTTGAAGGTCGGTAACGCATCCATGATTCTTCAGGTATTGTGGATGTTCATGAGCGGTGGAGATCACTTACCATCAGGTGACTCAATTGCTCAGATAAGAATTTTAAATATAGTTTAAGATAGGTATTTAATAATATTTGTGTACAATTGTGTTGAATAATTTCTTGCATGGATATTATTACTACATTGATTACTGTTCTCAGAAGAGCAATTCAGAATTATTTATTAATATTTATGATTAATTCATTAGCGGTTAAATAATTTTGATTAATTGTGAGCAATTTATTTAATAAAACTATAGAAAATGTTATTTAATTGTATTTACCCAATTGTGTAAGTAAAAATTAATGGGCACGATAGTTTACGTGTCAGAAAAGTATGTACTGTTTTCTTTATTCATAACGTAATCTCACACCTGTATCGTCGAATAGATAGGCAGAGATACAAATAATGCACCCACAGTTTGCCAAGTTTATTTTCGTCCCATGATGTGATGAGCTGATCATATCAAACACAATTTCCAATCTCAGGTAAGTCTTCTGATTTTTCAAATCTAAAAACTCTTATCACAAATTGTGACTGCCCGAACTGGAATTTGAACCCTGGACCTTAACGTTTTATCAGCCTGAGTCTGTTGCCACAAGACCAATAAAGAGGAACAATTTTCTTTATTCGTTGTTACAGTACAATAAATGTAGCAACAGAATCATTTCATTCTAAAATATATAATGCCATTAATCTTATCGTAACAATCCGTCTTTGCCAATATTCAGTTTATTGAATGGAGACTGTCAATAATACTAAAAACAATAATGTTGAGAAAATGCACGATAAGTGGTAATATTTATAGATTAGCGTGGTGCAGCCTTATCGGAGCACCAAATATTTACGGTGATGACAAATTCAATACTAATATAAATGCCACAAAATTACTAAAAATTGACTTTTGTTACGAACTTCATGTGCTAGGCGCATATAATAAATAAATAAATAATACACCCAACAGTCACACACATAGTCCTGACCCCACACTAGGTAAACCTGTGTCGTGGGTATCAGGAACTACGAGAGACTTGCGGTCTCACAACACCCAGTCCCGAGACCAATATTTGTGGATCACACAAACATTTGTCTCGGTGTGGGAATCGAACCCACGGCCTCTCGCTTCGCAGCCGACTACTCCCCCGCTGCGCGACGGATAATGCTGGTAAAGTAGAAGTACTTAGTAGTAGTAGTATAAACTCAGTATATGCTGATTGCGCATTCAATTATGTTAATGTCGGGCTGATTCTAGAAATCAATTTAATAATTGTTGGCAACGCTTCGTACGTCAATGATAAGTTTGTCCGAACAAGTTGCAGCATTCGTGGTCGACGCAATGCAGTAATATATTATTAACACGATATGTATGCAACATTCGCTCAGATCGCATATTTACGTATCGCATACTTCTTGCATAAGTGTTATTTCGCAAGATCCCAGTAGTGTAGCCGCGAAAGCCGTTATGTAACAGCGCGCCACGCCGCCAACACCAAACGCCCATTGATTAGACAGAGTCGTCCATGCAACCGGTTACTTAATCCCAATTATTTTATTGCTAGCTCTAACTCAGCCGCGAGATTCATTTCAGTTGGGTGTCAGGTGTACACTGTACTACGTTCTCTTTGAGCATTTATCACTTGGCATTCGGGACGACCCTGAAGTGACACGATAAGTAGGTTAAACAGTTTCGTTTTTCTTAACCTCTTTCTTCTCTGAAATGTGGTAAAATGGGACCCATTGTGAATAATTTATGTTGTAGATGTTCATTTGTGACGGCCGTGTATTTCGTAAACTCTCATTTACAGAAAAACAACGTTTCAAATCCCCAATGCTAAAATATTCAAGAATAAAAAGGTATTCGTTCCGAGATACAGAAGGTGCGTTGTTGAGGAAAGCCAGGTCAACAACATCGATCAAGTGCGTTGCGAATAAATAAGGTAGAACAAAACAGTACGTTACGGATGTTAAATTCATGATTTCAGTTCTGTTGTTCGTTGTGCTGAGTACCCGTATATTGTAACAATTTTCCACTTACCTTCTGTTAAACACGCATAAAAGTGTTCTTAGGCGAGTTTAGTGGAAGATAGTATAATAACCTTAATGATACAAAGTAGGCAATGACGCATACAAGGATTTTGCCTTTATTAAACAAAATTTGCACTGAGAATTTCTATTCTCTGAATTTATTTGTTGAAACTGATAAGATCCGACAGAATTCCAAGGTTAAATTACGAAGGAAACGTGTAATCCATATTTGTACTGACTGGGTATTGATAGCTTATAGAGTGTTGTTTGAGAACTTAGTTATTTATTTATGTAAACCTATGTATTTAAGTATTAAATAACTTTTATATCCAGTAGTAATACATCTAAAACACAAAAAAAAAACTTTGCGAAAATATATGAACAACAGATTAATCACGATTACACAGATTACACCGTTTTCACAGTGTGACATTGTGTCCACTATTTATATTTTATAAAAAAATACATGGGCCTCCTTTACTGAATGAGAGGGGTTAGGTGTTAGTCCACCACGCTGGCCTAATGCGGTTTGGCAGACTTCACATACCTTCGACATTCTTATGGAGAACTTCTTAGCAAGATAAGCAAGTGATAATTAACAACCAATATACACCTAACTTAGTAAAGTCAGAGGTGCATGCTCTTGGACCTGATTTTGCACCTACGACTTTCGTTTCGACAGTCCGTACCACTCCCCGAGCTATCGCAGCTACTTTGTATAGATATAATTGTTTATTCACACTGACTGAACAGAACGTAGGCACCATTTAAACAAGACTAAGGGCCATGTTGACAAACAGTCTCCCTTAATACATTCATTGTTTAACTTGCAACAATGTGTGTTTGTAATGTGTATTATTTAAATGCAAATTGTTTCACATTTACATTGTTTCGTACCGACTACGGAACAGAAATAGACGATGGTGATGAATAGTAAAAACATTTAGCCATGTGTACAGTTCTGATTTGTTAATAGTAATCATAGAGGTAAATCGACAGCCTCCGTGACGCAGTAGGCTGGCTGTGAAGCGAGAGGAAGTGGGTTTGTTTCCGCACTAAGAAAAAAAATTGTGTGATGCACAAAATATCTATTTCGGGTCTGGGTGTTTTCTAAAAACTAAGAGCCAAATTTTTCCGTAACGTATGTTAAAAAAAACATGTTGTGTTGGCCCTACTGCGAATGGGATAAGGGCAGGTGGAAGAAGATTGTGAAAAAGGCCTTAAGTCATGATAGTTAAGAAAAATATTTGAAAATAACGGAGGCAATCGAAGCATTAGTAAAAAAAGTTATACACAAAATCCCGATACAAATGTACAAAATGAAACTAAACTTCAACAAGAGATCGTATTTGGAAAACAATATAAGATAACAAAACGTAAAACGGCAGAACATTGTGAAATATGAGACGGTGGAACCAAAGTGAAACTTCGTTTGTTGATATAATACGAAGTCGGTTAAAATAAGATACTGTTTCCTTCAGATTGTGGAATATTTTGCTTATTCAATTTTATATCAATCTTTGGTGCACACAACAAAGCGAACATACTAACACTGTTAAGATAAAAAAATATACACGTCGAATTGAGAAAATCGCCGGTGTTATTGTCGATTAAAAAATATTATATATTTTTAAAACTGACACGGAAAAGTGACTACACTGGACCAAATATAATATGAACCGTCATGAGACACTGCGTCCCTTGATGAATTATACTGGGCAGAAGTACACTGGCTGACCCTGCAATTGAACGAGACACTATAACGGGTGTGCACCATTTGTGACTCAATTACGTCACCGGATTAAGATAAAGTATCAAAATCAATTATCTTTTGAATCCTTAAATAGTATGCATTATTTAGATTCCGTAAATTTTTTACTCTACCATAACTTCCGAAGGCAACTTGCAGAGAAAAACCAACAAAAAACTCTTGCGTTGCTCTTTTTAAAACTGGTTTATAATTAATTAATTACTTTTACAGTTTTATAGTATAGTTCACTTAGATTGTAATACTACTCGATTATGAAAGGTAGATTATCAAAGTAAAACATATCTTTTCAATCGTTAAACAGTATACATGATTTAGGTTCCGTCAATATTCACTCTACCGCAAGTTCAGAAGGCAGTTTTGCAGATAAAAAACGAGCAAAAACTAAAGAGTTGCTCTTTTTAAAATTGGATTATAATGAATTACTTTTACAGTTTTATAATATAGTTTACTTACATAATATACTATTCGATTATGAAGACAATCTGTGAGCATTGACAGTTTTTGTTTTAGGCACGACTTTCAACCTCTTAAGCAATGTAGAGTTTTACGTAAATTCATGTATTTTTTATTGTCAAATATGTAGACAAGATTCCGGATGTAAACTATTTATTTAAATTAACCCAAGGATAAATTTAGTGTAAATAGGTCATTGAAACGTTGAAAAGTTTCCTGATGAATAGCCAAATAAACTCAGCCTCAAAAGATAGTCAATAATTTATTATTCTAATTGAAAAATGTGTAGTTGTAAAGCTTTAAACGTCGAGCAAGTGTAGAAAAAACCATTCGGCACATGTAAATAATCGTGCCTTCTTTATTCCACAAAATATGTCTGTTCAACGTTAAGTGTGCAGTTAAACGGTAACGCTCATTCATGTCTGTATATTTTATTAACGCGCATAAGTGCAGCACAGGTATTCGGGGCATTATCGTGGTTAATACAGCTGATAGCGTACATATCAGTACGTAGGCGGTAGCTCGGTCTCTGATAACACTCGCCACACACACAAGCGCACACACAGCCGCGCACACAGACACGCAACACACACCCCTGCAGTGAACGTACACGAAACTGCACACAGGGGCAGCGGTGTTGCGCATGTGTGCGTTATATCAGTAACACAAGCTGTGATATCTTTTTGTTTTCTTTGCAATCGCCGCTTGTTATGTGACAAATGGCTGTCGTTTATTTAATAAAAGCCGCCTCATGGTTTCATCTATCTTAAGTTCAATGGTTTGTGGTTTTACTGGTGTTATTTACTAATGTTTAATTAGAACGAGTATTTTGTACTATGTAGAGTTGACGGTGAATTTATTTTATTTTTCAATTGATGTGACAATAATGAGGCTATATTTTATAAATTTATTTAAATAAACATGTTGTATACAAGGAAAAATATATTATAACATTTTTGCGGTAATATAAATTTAGCCGTAAAGACGTACCAGACAGGCAGACAGAGTTACTTTAGCATTTATAATCCAACTACTACTATAAATGTGAAAGTTTGGATGTTTGTTAGTCAATCACGCCGACACAGGTGAACGGTTTTGGATAAAATTTGGCACACAAGTAGACATGGTTAGGATTAGGACAAGATTTTTATCCTGGAAAAGGCCATGCACACGGGCGGAGCCGCGAGAAAATATATACTTTATTGTGCATAACTACGACTCTATGTCGGTAATTTATATTTATACATATAGGCAGACAATTCAAACAGTACCGATTATATGGTAGGTTATTTCTACTTAAAGTTCTCTATTTACCAACACAAAAAAACGAAGAGGTTCTCAATTCGTCTGTATTCTTTTATGTGTGTTCACACAAACTCCGCCAAATATGGACCGTTATGGATTATTCTGATCCTATTTAAATTTAAGATATAAGTCCATCTTAAGAGGGGTGAAATCGGGGATGAGAGACTAAAACACCTTTATGCGCCAATTTGTAAAAATAGTAAAATAAAAATTAAAAAAATTGGCACCGCCGCGTCGACTCAAATTATTTAGTTTAATTTTTAGCTCTTTTAGTTCCTTTGAGTCGGTTTTATTTTTCGTAAAAAAGATATTATTTTAGATGACATTTCTGCTACATTAAACATACTTGATCTTCGCACAAAAATAATATAGAGCGTGCACCGAATTAATATGTTTATCCAGCTGATAATCATAATGGCAAGGTCCTTCAAGGTCTCTCGTTACATATTTATTCATATTTTACATTAATTTCAACATACCCACTTCCTTATTAGATTAAAATTCATTAATTATTTTTTTTAAATATGTATTGTCCACTGTTTAGTAATTGTAACAGTTTGTTAAGATCTGCAGTTCTACATCTGCATCATTTTCATAGTACCGAAAAGTTATTAAGCTAATGGTAGGGTTAAAATTTTACTGAATCTAAATGATAACATTTCATGGATTCAATAAAGATTTTGAATTTGATGATACAACATTTAGTACCTAATTTCTGAAAAAAATATGCTTTAAATATTTATTAACCCATAGTAAATACAGGTATCAAATATTAATAACGTCTACCTTTACTTATTACAATAATTTTAACTGGCGTATGGTGCAATCCACACTTAAGGACTTAACATGACAATGATTAAACCCTATCTTTTTAGTATCTACATCATAATTATGCAAAATTGTATTGATATACCCTTATATCCTCCAAGATTTACAGTTATATACTAAATTATGTACTCTCGATAGTCTTTTACTAAAAAGACTGTAATAGTATTTTAGTAACAAATTTCTGGAAAAATTAGGTATGGAGTATTTATAAACCGATAGAAAATAAAAGTATCAAATATGCTAACAATCTTAATGATATCCTTCCATTTACATTAAATAATATTAATTCAATACACAACCTTTGATATAATATACATATTGATATGATATTCGAACTCTACACTAATTTAATAAAGAGGTAGAGTTTGTCACTGTAAATTTGTTTGTAGGAAACAATCTGAAGCTACTACTCTGATTTTGAAAAATCTTTCGGTGATATGAAGCAACACTATCCCTGCGGGTATTATTCAGTAAATTAAATAAAAAAATAAACTCAATTAAACTTACGCACGCCGTGCCGTGAGAAAAAGCGAATTAAATTATAAATTTGAATAATAATTGGTCTGTATGAAAGTATACGTTTTTTATATAAAATGTGAAATAAAAATATGTGGCGATACCTCTTTTGCAAATCATCTATTACGTCATGCGATGAATATCTATATACTAATTATACTGTTACGTAACCCAAATCACACAAAGTACGTCAAGTTCCAAGAAAATTCGGATAAATCGCTATATAAATCATATTCAATAAAATGAAAATTATCTAGTTATGATCGAGTATTATCTGTATAGTCGCTACCTACACCCAGGGATACAGACGTACGAGTAAGTGGGTATGTGTGTATGTTAGATCGAATATTTAAACTGATTGCGCTCTTGTCTACTCATAGTGTCTAATAATTTATATTGATAGAAAATTTCAAACGTAAGCCAGTGTCACTAACAGTCTAATGTCAAACACCCTTTGCATCATGGTATGTATAATAACGAAGTAAAAAAGCACTATATAATTAAATTTTTCGCTTCTGTAATGTAGTAAGGCAATTATAATAAATATATCATCCATAGTTAATTTGTCTCTACAATTCATTATTACTCATATTATTCAATACACACACAAGTGTTTCATAAGCGCTGCATGTGTACGAGATAAGTTTTATTTAAGCAATTAATTTGTTTGTTTGAGACGTTTATCTGTCGACAAAGTGTACAATATTCCTTAATGTTTATGTACACTACTGAACACACAGTCCAGTTCATGATGTATACGTAACTAATTACTATGCAATAGTAGTCCACGCACTCGGCTCAGCATGGAAGTGTTTGAGGTCAAAGTTTATCACTGAGACCTAACTGCTCACCGCGTACTTTTCCTATTTGAGCTAATTTTAATACGTTATAATTAGAAAGACTTCGGAATGTTCACCTTTACATATTAAAAGTGCAGAAAACCCTCTCCGTAATGAGTTAAAGTAAAAAAGCACTTGTTTCTTGTTTTTGTTCTTATCTGTATAATTTATCGCACACTAATTGTTATGTTTAGCTCCGAACTCTATGTCTACAAAATTATAGAGCTATTAACCTCAGATAGATGACGTAATCTAGAGTAAGTAAACAAGGGTTATATTAGTTTGTGGAAAAAATGCTGATGTTCGTCGCCTCTAGCGAGTAAATAAACTTAGTAAACCTTTGTGCCACTCTCAGTTATGCGTATCATTATGATTTATCTAAAAGAATGAGACATTTTATGTTTGAATAGTCATGCATGTAGAGTTTAGTAATAAACCGAGCTTGGCAATGTTATAAAATGAAGCTGCCATAAACACTGGCAATATAAGTTTAAAACAGGAAAGGTTTTAAACGTAAATTGCAGGTTTGATATTTTAACCCCGTAGGTAAAATAATCCGTAAGCGTCAAGGCAGGGCCACAAAGAGGTAGCGTTAAAAAGAGAAGTGCTGCAATGTTCCGAGATCATTGACACGTAACGCGCATTGAATTGTAGAAAATGTTAATATTGCCAACTCGGCAACATTGTAAGACCAGTTCTCACACTACGACATACGGATCGGTGTGAACTGTGAGGACATACAACACGCAGGCCACACATCCGACACAATTCTGCCGATGTTTTGTAAATTATTCATTACGTACAAAAAGGTCGACTGCGCCGCTATTATAAACGTTATTCAACTTATATCGGGTCAGACGAGATACTAGAATATTTTCGTCTTTACCAGTAGGTTTTCACGCGTGTTTAAAGTGACAATATGCCAGACAGGTCTAAAAAGGGACGTCTGTATAGATCTAGAAGTATTGGTCACGACACAGGTAGCGATGGTGCGGGGCGACGGGAGCGGTGGCGGCGGTGCTGTGGTGGCGGCGGGCGCCAGGCCGAACGCTGCCGACACGCTCAGAAACAACCTAAATAAAGCGGGCCAGCAGGGAGTAGCCGTCTCGGCGGACACGGAACGCGACACACACACGCGGATGCCGCGCCGCGCACACCACCGACCGCGCCGCCTCGTACACGCTCGCCCCGCAGCCCCGCACACACACAGGTCGCCAGACGAAAATAAAATCCACTCGTATGCGCCATGCAAATAGGAAGGCGGTCCGTGCACGCGATCCGCCCGAATGAACTATCCGATCCTTACGTTTCGTGGCACTGTTGTGAGACGGTCACGGACACAGCATCGCAGGCTGCGGCTCACGGTGACGGGCGCCGGTAACAGGTCTCATCCGAGGGAAATGTCGTCGGCTGCAACTCCGAGCTGGAGCTGTACGTGCGGACTCCGACGGTAAAGCGCACCGGCGTGATGGCCACGAACATTCAGAACTCGCGGTACGCGGCGGCTTTACTACGGTCACTCGGCAGGAAAATCAACGGGCGGAGATCAGCATGAATGATATCACGGATCGATGTCGCGACGATTTGGATGCAGACGATGTGCGACGTCGGCACGGGTCGCAGCGCGACTGGCGGCGGCACTACGCTGAGCCCCGTGCGTAGTGAGTGGCCGTGAGGCGCGGGGACGAGGAAACCCGGCGCGAGTACGGAGCGCCCGGCTCGCAGCTCACCGCGCGGGGCCGGGGGGGACGCGGATTAATCACGTAGTAAGTATGCCCCCCTGGGCCGCACTCCGCCGTCGCCCCCGCCGCCGCCGCCCGCCGCTGTCGCCCGCCGCCCGCCTATAGAACCTGCGCTTCACCGATACATAAATAAATACTTAATGCAATATGAGCGCTCGTCGTGCCAGACTGAAACCGGACACTTCTCAGGGCAAAATGAATTCTTATGTGAGCGCTGGCCGTTGCCACCGAATGTTGGCCTGCTACCGGCAGCGTGCACCGCGAGCGTTGCCACGTAAGGCCATGATGCAATGCGGCTGTTAAACGTTTATAACTTATCAATTAGTTCAAGACAGTCTCGCTCGCCTAGGTCGATCGGACGAACTGAATGACAATTGGAAACTTTATTTTTTATTGTTTGATAGTGCTCACCGCCTCCACTGGGTGATATGAAAGTTTACTTCCGTGATGATGTTTTATGGAGATATAAAGCTCATTCACCATTTACCGGTTTTATTCCCAGTTTGTATGTTGGAGCTATGACAGCATTCAGCGGTTAATTACATTTACTCTCTACAAGTATTTCCCACACATCTTTAGTGGAAAGGTTTTCGAACCGGTCCCAAACTCTACATTGCTGACGTCATTGCATACTTGGTGCTGATGATATCTATCTTAGGAGACCTTTTTACTTTATAGTCTGTTATTAACATTATTAGTGTAATTCCCATGACACTGTGTATCAACGAGGGAAATATTTACTCAACACGTGTTTTTTTAATAATAATGCTTGATACCCTTTGTCTTGTCAAGAGGTTTAGGAGAAAAGATAAAAAATTAAATAGACAATAACGAGCGGCAAATGGAAGAGAATGAATACTTAACTTTGACAAAAAGACAAATGACGTATAGCATAATGTAACAAGCAACAGTTACCGGGAGCAGCGAGTGTAGCCGAGCGTAATCCTGGGTACTTCTATTGTTCGTCAAACGGTATATGAGATAAGCCTTAAAAAGAAATAGAGTACGCGGCTTTTTGTTACGAAAATATATTTCTCTTACCTTACCTCTAATCTTTATCACCATTCTGTGTGCCATTGTTATTTTAAGAGCAAACGAAGGATTTTTTAAATGATTATTTAAAAAAAAAACTTTAATAGTTATATATCCATTAATACAGTAATCATATTATAATCGTATATTCATTCACTAAATAGTGAATAAGTACTCAGAAATTTAAAGAAACATAATTTTCATATCTGGCTATGGAATATAAAAAGCTTCAATTACGAATTTGCCTTTCTTCAATCTTTCATTTCGTGTATTCATTTTAATATTGCACAATGGACATAATCTAAATAATCTATTGAAAACATCAAAACTTATTGTAATCATTATATTTGTGTGCATATTTGTAGCTTCACATTTGACCAATCTTACTCTCCATCATTAACACTAAAAATATAATATTATCAATACCATTACTATAAAAACTCCGCATTTAAACGCGTTTTCAAATGAGTTTTCTTTGAAATCTCACGCAGTAGAGTTCGATTAGACCTAAATGCAACTAATGGTAATGCGTTGAACTCTTCAGTAAGGGCCATCGATCGATTAGTTACGCGCTCAGGCGCAGGAACACAATTACACGAGCCTTTTAAAATGAAATAACAAAACTATTACTTAATACTTTTTAAATAGAGTTTATAGTTTCTTATGAGTCAAACTATATGGTGTTTGTACAATTGAGATAAGAAAAATAATGTAGAGTTGTTTTGGCACACAATAGGATGTTAGTTTTAAGTGGGTTTATTTTAAATCATTCATAATGGCATCTAACAATAAACATCATCTATATATTGTTGTGTATAAAAGCGAAATAGCACTCACTCACTCACTGATTATACACGATATCTCAAAAACTACTAAAGGTAGGATCATGAAATATGGTCAGATGATAGTTTGTGTAATGTAGGGGCCCGCTAAGAAAGCATTGTTGGACATTTACATTTTAAAGGGGGGAAGTTGAATTTAGTAAAAAAAATATGGAAAGAAATACGGCTATGAAATTGAGTATCAATATTGCTGTTGGTTTTGAATGTTATATATTACTAGCTGTTGCCCGCGGCTCCGCCCGTGTGAATGCCTATTTTCAGGATTAAAGTAGTCTAGTCGCATCAAGCGAGTCCCGTCATGGCGATCGGTGTGAGAAACGCGCTTGACAAAAATACTAATCGCTATTAAAAATAGGGGTTGATCGTAGAGGGTTGAAAATTTAGAGCTGTATGTATTTTATAATGCTGTATCATAAAAAAATCAAAACAAAAAAAATAGTCTAAAAAATAAAATAAAAATATTTGGGGTGGACCACCCTTAACATTTAAGGGGATGAAAAATAGATAATAGCCGATTCTCAGACCTACTGAATATGAATATAAAATTTCATAAAAATCGGTTGAGCCGTTTCAGAGGAATATGGGAACGAACATTGTGACACGAGAATTTTATATATTAGATTGAATGTGAAAGTTTGGATGTTTGCAGATCAATTACGCCTTAACAGTTGAACAGATTTGGATACAATTTGGCATATAGGTAGGCCAAGACATGATTTAGCACATAGCCTTCTTATATTCCAGAAAAACGTTTACGCAGGCGGAGCCGCGGGTAACAGCTAGTTCGTAATATAAGGTAAACAATAAATTATAAAATGCCTCTACAAAAACTAACATACTCCTAACTACTACACATCTGTGGGTCTATTATCATTCAGCATGAATCATGAACGATAACCAACTATACGCTTTCTCTTTTTTTCTCCTTTCGACTAACCTGCTCAGCATCAAGATCTGCTTTCTAGTAGGTTAATATTTTCTAATACTAATCGTGCTTGTATACCACTTAATGTAATACGAGTATGTGTCAAGGCACTCCCATTGTGTCTTATTATGTGTGCCGGTGCGTGACAGTAGTACTCGTATGTGCAGGTGTACGCACATCCTCCTACCAACGTATTATTAATTATACTTTTATTACACTTGCTACATATAGGATATTGACGCCCGAATACTGAAACGCAACTCAAGCATTTAAGATCGAGTTAACAATGTAAAGTGTATCCTATCTGTCTAACGCCCGAATACCGAGACGCAACTCAAGCATTTAAGATCATCTTAAACATGTTAAGTGCCCCCTATCTGTCAAAATTTTAAGAAAATAAGTAACTGTTAGACAGTCGGCAGTTGAGTAGCGTTTCAGTGTTTGGGCGTGAAGCTACCAAAATTATTGGGCATTAAGTGACTCAAAGGTAACGGCAGTGCAGTGCCATCTACTTTGTT
This sequence comes from Mimas tiliae, assembly GCA_905332985.1. Taxonomy (NCBI): domain Eukaryota; kingdom Metazoa; phylum Arthropoda; class Insecta; order Lepidoptera; family Sphingidae; genus Mimas; species Mimas tiliae. Next base: position 6,375,245 of record HG995249.1, read on the forward strand.
ATTCAAAGTTCTGGGTGTCGTTGCTTGTTTTTATGGGAAGACGTGGCTCTTACCATCAGATGAGCGACGTGATCGTTTTTTTTTATTGCATAGGCCGGCCGACAAACGAGCTAGTGGGTCACCTGATGGTAAGTGTTCACCACCGCCCATATACGCCCACAATACCAAAGAATCATGGGCGCGTTGCCGACCTTAAAGGAAAGGGATAATTAAGGGGATTTGGGCCACCGGATATCTCACTCACCGTACGAAACGCAGCAGCAAGCTGCTAATTTACGTCGGTTTTCTGTGAGACAATGATAACGACCCGGACGAGCCGGCCTATTCATGTTGTAGACGAAAGTGTCTACAGCCTGACTCTACCACTCAATCTCTCCCCATCTAGAAGTGCATTTAGGATCGTCAGCTTATAATAAACCATAGGAAGAAAGTTGTTTTTGGAGTATACAGCTAACACTAAACTATTTTCATTCGCTTACATCGAGTCTGCTTATGTTTTGTACGTGATAATGATAATCCTACGTGTAGTAGGATTACATCTTGGTAGTTCGAGTATAGTTTGTTGACTCCACTCAGTCGGGATGTTTATCGATACCGTAGACGTCTGTCTGCCCACGCTCCTACCTTCGCTAATATCTAAAGGCATGTAACTATTCTGTCACTTTCTACTGTGAGTACTGACTCACAATTCAGAAAGAGATATTCTTCAATATACAGAATATTTTTCATTTTTTTCGGCTAGTTACGCCCATATCTTGATTATTATACTTTTTGTAGAATTGGTTGAATAGCTTTTGTAGAATAGAATAGGTCTTAATTTATTGAAATACGTTGAAAGCGACTCGCGAAGCATATGATTTTTTTTTCATTTAACATTTAAATATTTGACATGATTTTCCTCGTAACTGAGAAACTCCATCCTTTTATAATATGTAGTATATTGATTGATATAGTAAGTGAAACTGAAAAATTAAATAGATTAATTTCTTTATGCCTGCCGATATCCTGGCTTATGCCAGGGTCTGCTTTCCCATCATGATTTGATGGGGAATTTGGTAATGTTGGGCGACCTGCCGTCTGACCCCCACAACGGGAACCAAGTTTCATAATTGCCTCCTACGTTAATCAGCAGAATGTACCGTGTGCTGGTGAAGTTGGCTTTGGGTCTAAAAAGTTGGTGGTGATGACTTACACTTCATCAAAAAGATTACTTAACACAACTACCTTTACGGTTACAAATTATAAAGGTATTTAGAAAGCACCGCAGGTTTACATTAAAATCATCATACTAGATCATACTAAGTACTTAGAAATTATGCGTATTATGGATAAAATATTATTCATAGAGCATTTCTAGGTGTCTCAGTAAAATACTTAAACTGAACAAAATGATTCGTAAACTTTAAGTGGGTCACTTAACAAGCGAAACTATGCTTCCGTGGAAGCTATAGTTTACAATAAACCTCTATTTTACGTCGACGGCTAAAGTTCATTAGTAGCGGGAAATTGTGCAACGAGTTTGTCTTTATACTGCGTTTATTATCGTCTGCCATTTAGACTATTCTTGTGCAGCGGTCGCCAGACGTAATGCTGAATTATATAAAGCATAGTGCTGACAGCATACAAATATAAAGTTAGACGTACACGGATGCTGTTCATAAGCAGTTTGTTGAAAGATAATTCGAGTGCCTCGTACTGAAATACTAACGGAAAGGAAAGCTGATTAAACACGTGAAGTGCTTTAGAATTGGCATGTTTTAGTTTATCTCGGAATATAAAAATGTTATTACCCGATTTGTTTAAAGTGACTTTGAAGTATTCTGTATTGCGCACAGATTATGTTGCATTAAAATACATAAGGGGACGAAACTATTGCAAAATTCAAAAAGAGTGCACAATCAGTTTGTAGCTTTGTGCAATGCATAGTCATTTTGATTTCGAAATACTTGACGTTTGCTGCATTTTGTTGTTATCATTTCCTTTAAGTAATATGTGTCCAAAAGATTTGTGATTTTTTTTTAAAGTTTAGTATGTAGCTGCGATGTTTTGCCTGTTAGTATCCGTGTGGTACATAATTATGTTCTATCAAGTTGTGACATAATTAATCATGCAGTAGGCGGTGCTAGCGTGTTTCTCTTATTTTGTTCGCCTGCGCCTGCGCCGGCGCGGCGCGGCGGTGTCCGGCGAGTATTCAGTCTGGCCGTTATTCTATTTCAGATCAAACCTACGCATCATTCGGCCGTCTAGTTTCTATTTGTTTGCTATATAAATTGCTATCATTACATTGGCACTACAGTCTGGTTCGTGCCATTAATACATTTTTAACGACGCGCGTGTTTCACGAAAACCGTTAGCCGCGTAAATTGAGCTATTTTTGTTGTTATCATCCTTATTATAGATTTATGTATGTTTTATATGTATTACATTTTAGTTGAAAGACTAAATTTAAATAAACTAAAATTTAAATGAATGAAGTATTTTTTTACTAGTACAATATTTTGTCGTTGCAGCTCGGTGACGACCGAGTAAGCATCATGTCAAGTTTTAATTGAAGCTCAGACTTCTAAGAAAGTTTAACCTAAAATTTTAATGTAATAGTAGTAATTCTAACATAACTTTTAGTGGCTGCCGCAAAATTATTATAAAAAATAGAAATGAAAATCGTCAATTTTGCCACGCGCATGATAAATGGTAATTTAAATAAAATAGCCGTCACGGTTGACTACGTACTAATAGGATATCATATGAAGTGTTAATGTAATTGAATAATTCTTCGTTGGCAAAGAATCTTATTTATGTAGCAAATATATCTCATGTCTCATATGCCAATGTAAACGTCATAGATATTTCAATAACAGGTGCACGGTAATCTCTTTTAATATTTAATAAGTGGTATGTAAATAGATCTTTTTTATTAGCTTGTATGATGAGACGAGCAGGACACTCGCCTGATAGTAAACGCCAGACCAACACCATTCAAAGTTATGTGTGGTATTGCACTGCGCTCGTCACCCAGAGACAGACATTACACAATGCTGCTTGGCGGCAGAAATAGACAAAGCGGTACCAACCCAGACGGCCTCTCGCATACGTGGGACCTACCATCTGGTAAGATCCATATATATAAAAGGTAAAGTCCTGACTTTCTTATCGTCGCCCAACTAAAAAGCTCCTTTTAGATGGAAAAAGTTTATCATTCGACATGGGTCTAGACAATAAAATCATCTATGGACATGGGTAAGAATATGAGAGAAACCCTTAATTTACGGGGCGCGTCGTACGACTCTTTTAAACCATATGACGCGGCTTCGTAAACATGAGTTTCCTGTTATATTCTCGTCTGTATCATGCAATAAACTCTCTGCATCTAAATGGCGTTTTGAAGATAGAAACTTACAATTTTGAGAGGGTATTGCTTTTATATTGCAGACCACGTTCTAGAAGGAATTTCTCAAAATTTAACGCCTAAAGGAAAAATGGGGAAGAAAAGTTTTCCCTACTACTACTACTATTATATAGTAGTAGAACTACGCGAACAAAAACTAGTATGTAATAAAATACGAAGAAGTTGGTAAACTGGTATTCGTATTTCTAATTATCTGTATGAAAACGACGTCGCAGCTTTCAATCTATAACAGTAAACCACGGAGTAGAGATGATAGCTGAATTAAAATAGAACAATAGGAAACATTGCAAAACCTATAGGAGTTACAAAAGAAATGCGAATCTGCAAGTTTTCATAGTAAACAGCTCAGCGTGGCGCGGCGCGCGACGTCGCGTCCGTGTGAAGATTTATTTTTCCCAGAACGACAAAGCAACATTGTTCTTTGACTGAAAATAGGTTCGAGTTCAAAGCAAGTTGCCAGCTCATTAGGAACGTGCTTGTTTACGCTCACACTACGGTCGCTTCCTTATTTGAAATGTGTAGTTTGCACCTAACTACTTTTTGCACGGCCGCTACTTGCGAAGACAAGAACTGAAAGGCTTTCGAGACGTCGGGACTAAAATAAAAATTCAACCGCAATAAAATCCGTATAAACGAGTTTTATTTCACGTAAACATAGGAAATCACTAAGAAAATATTACGTTGATTTGTTTTTACAGTTCTTTTCGTTTCTTTCATAAAGTCAAGCAAATACATACGTGCATGCTCATATTGTAACAGATTATGCAGACACATCTCTACTTGCCGTTTCTACATAGATATGTACTGAATATTTAGAATCAACAATTGTATTGTTATGAGGACAATAATTATTGTATGGATATTTTTTATTAAAGAATAATTTCTGACGGAGATCACATATAATATTTGAATATGTTAGGAGGTCATTAATATCAACAGTTAAACTCGAACGTTTTCTGATAGGAGTTTGAATCCAGACACCCGAGAGACAGTTCTAAATGTTGCACGCGCAGTCGCAGTAAAAAATTAGATCAGTTATAAATGCAAAGTCTGAGTGGTCGTTTGTGCTCATCTCACATTCATCATAGTGTCATGACCGATCACTAAGTATGCGCCACTCATTACCAGTTATTTTAATTACAGTGAACACTCAGATGAAAGAGCGTTCACAGGAGCCAAGACATGTGAATCTGCGCACTGAACGTGTTCCGTTTGTGGACGATGTGAACTTTTTGTGTAGAAAGGATACTCGGCACAGACCGACTATTGTTCCACGTAACTGTATATTTTTAATTTCTTTCACTAATAGGATGAAAGAAATGCTTGTTGTTATAACGCCAATCTTATTCGTATCATATTAATACCTTCTTAAATATTTCATAAAAATATCTTCTACGAATTAAAGTAAAATTAGCCTTATGTTCGTCTTCTTGTCCATTCATTTGAAGGTACTATTATGGTACTAAATTTATAATCTGTCAGTTCAGTTTCATTAATAATCTCGGTGTACGCCATGTATTTAAAGGCTGGGCTATAAAAAGACAGTTTAACTCCAAAAGCAAAATACATTTACTGTTGAAATAAGATGAAAATGTCAAAGTTAATTATCTTCTTTATTTTAAAAAGAACAAAGTAATTTATTTATGTTCAGATAATGAGTGTTTATTTACAGTTAAGTATAGATAATTCTCGAATATACATCTCGAGTGCCTAATCCCCATTGTGATTTGTGCCACATTCGCGAGCCATCCGCGTAAATGTCAAGCCGGTCGGCGCGCGCGACGCGACGCGACGAAGCTCTCGAGCGCCCGCGAGGCGGTGCACGGAGCACGCTCAAACTGGTACATGGACTACACTACATGGCGGCGACCGGCGCGGCGCGGCGTCAATTAATTGTGCTATTGTTGCAACGCAATGGTTAGTCTGACAAGCACTAATGTTTTTGGCTAAATTATACACACCAGTGCCAAATACTCGTGCGTTAGACAGACTCCAGCGAGCCGCGGTTACTTCGCATTTACTTACTTACCGTAATGTGGTAAGCGCCAGAGTTATTATTTGCCTTAGAATTATACCACATTATTTGCTCATTTGTTATTTAATTTTCATATTTCTGTTATAGTCCTTTATTAGTACTTACTAAATATTCTTTATCTTAGCGATAGGGTCCAAATAAGTCTTAATAAGGTACTTAAAGAGTACTATACTTTGGCAATAACTTATTACATTACGTTATATGATTAAATAAAATAAACTCAATAACAATTTATATAAGGACGCTAACAAAATATCTAATAATTACAACAAGTATTTCAACATTAAATACATAATATAGAAATCTCATAATGTTATGTTTTGATTTAAAAAAATCTAATGGCATCTAAAAAGAATGTTTGCATTGTTCATTTACGGGGCCTTGGCTTCTTAATAGATATTTCGTGTTAATTATGCCAGCTATTTTCCTCAACAATCTTTGTTCATCACATTTTTTATTTGGCACTCCTTAATATGTCTAAAAACAATTTTGTAGAAAGTCCAATTTCAATTTTTAGCACAGTTGTTCATTATTTTCATACATCCGCTCCAAGTTCCTCGCTACTGAGTAATCTTTTTTACTCTGAGTAATGTCTGGTCGTGCGTCCAGCAAGACTTGAGGATTTCATTGAATTATTGTATTCTCAAAGAAAATCTCCTAAAAACATCATTTGTAGTACAAATCAGATAAAAGGATAAACGCTGGAATTAGGTAATTGTATGTTCAGAACTGTAACGTGCATTGTTTAATTGTGTGATTCACATCTATATTAAAAGTTTAATTTAAACGATATAGGCCTGGCTAATGACCATTATGGCCTATAAATATGTTAAAATTTGTGTTTTAGAATTATTATTATTAATATACATTCAATAACTATCTGAAATTCTTTTAATTAGTGACTCCACTTATTTTCTTTTTCGCGGTATTTGCTTCCGCGTGTATTTGTAGGTAGATGAACTGTACACATATATGTAGTCTAGTAAATTGTTAATGCTATAAAAATACTAATTGATTATTTTATAAAATAATACTGTTATGGTTGTTTTATATGTTGTTTTATATTTCCACGTGTACTGAGACTATATATAGCCAGTGCAATTAAGGATATCGTGCCAAAATACCGTTAACATCATTGGAACATATATCTCCATGTTTATGGAATATTTTGTTAATGAATTTCACTTTAGGATTGCAAATTACGAATTTGATCACATAATAAATACATTTTGCAATACAATAAACAGCAGTGCACAGGAAAATAGATTAAATAAAGGTATCCGGTACATAATTTTATAAAACAATTTGATGTCTAGTATTATTGCGCCGTCCACAATACAACTCTATGATATCATGAAACTGAAATTGCCAGTAAACATCGTAATTTTCCGTTCAAAGTGGACACCTTGTGTAACCACTGGCACTGGTTCTATTATAGATTAACATAGTACGTAAATTTCTTACTCGTGTTAATTATACAACCTATTACAGAAAAGACTGGTGATATTTAGACAAATTAAAGACAGCCTTCATGGCGCAGTGGGCGAGTAGCCGGCTACGAAGCCGAGAGGCCGTGGGTTCCATTCCCACACCGATACAAATGTCAACCGCAAGTCCCTCGGAGTTTCTGACACCCACGATTCAGGTTAACCTAGTGTGGGGCCAGGACTATTTGTGTGACAGTTGGGTGAAAAAAATGATTAAGAGTTGTTATATACACCTGACACTGAGTGTTTATGTACCGGATCTTATCAAAATCTAGACATCCTAAAATTTCAAGCTAATTTTAATCACTCATTTATTGAGATCGATTACACATAAAATTAACTATAGTGCGGAAGTGAGAATAAGACTGTTAGATTGAAACAAAAGCCCAACTGTTACCATTTAGTGTTGTCCATAGTTGCAATTCGAATAATACCTACACGTTAGTCATTCGATAAAAAAGAAAATGCTTTATTTATGTCCTAACAATGCAATCTGATTTAGTACTACTAGAGGTGAGATACTTATATCGTGCACTACACGTTGCTTAAATTTTACCACGCCTTTCTGTAACACGTTGTATAGGTTACGACCAATTCTCGCATCGACCAATTTTCGCATCGACTAATTTTATTGGTAGTTTGCTGTAATGTCAGGTGAACGGGTGTACGCGCGACGCGACGCCATGTCCCGTACCGCCCGTGCAGTGATTATAACATTAAGCATGCGAGAGTCAAGAACGCATAAGAACATGCCCATCACTTCTCCAATGCTCCATTTATTAGCTCACTACTAAATGACATTAAGTTACATTTGTGTAATCAATCAATATCGTATCGTATTAATTATATTAGTATTTTTGTTACTAGCCTGAATGACGAAACGAGCAGATCGATCGCCTAGTAGTAAGCGCCACACCTGCCCATGAACAGGCATAACACAACACAGAATTTTGAATTATAAAGCACTACATGGCACTGGACTACGTTCATCACTCCGAGATTTAAGTTGTTAAGTCTCATAATTCTTAGTAATTTCACTGGCTTCAATTTACTTCTAGCCGAAACACAACAGTGCTTACACATTGCAGGGTGGCGACAGAAATAAACAAACCGATGGTAATAACCCAACCTTCCGTCTCATGATGTGATAGGGGGCGAGCCTGTCGCTATTCCTATCAAATTCTAATGCCGGGCAATACATGTGTGATTTTTCGAAGCGAAACTCAACTCAAACCTAGGAATTGAACCCAGAACCTCACGATTCTCAGCCTTAGTACGCTACCACTAGATCAATGAGGCAATTTGACAATTTCTGGTATATTTTGTTTAATACAATGCAACCGATTTAAGTAGTAGAGTCGTGCTGTTGGTTTTATAGTAGGGATCGCGGCTGATGGGCCATCAGTAGGCCAATTCTCGTAATTTTAAATGTTCAAAATATCATTCCGATCTAGTCTCAGCGTCAAGAAAGTTGCAAATGGCATTCTCTCAAACCAATAATCAACGTCAAATGTGAACATAGATCGTAATGAGATTGAATGTAGAATAAAAGTTGACTGAAGCCTAAACGGTATAATGCTACTGCTAATGCTAGGTGCATTTGACGTTGATTATTGGTTTAAGGGAATGCCATTTGCAAGTTTCTTGACGCTGAGACTAGATCGGAATGATATTTTCAACATTTAAAATTACGAGAATTGGCCTCCTGATCTCAACAAAATCAAGAATACGTTATAGATGTTAAGAATACGTAATACGTTAAATATTCACTAATACTTATCCACTACTACAAACCACACTTGACTAATTGACACAATCAATAATAATTTCATATCCACGTTTTCGGCTGAAAGGTAACGATAATAATAATAATACACCCAACAGTCACACACATAGCTCTGACCCCACACTAGGTAAACCTGTGTCGTGGGTATCAGGAACTACGAGGGACTTGCGGTCCCACAACACCCAGACCCGAGACCAATATTTGTGGTTCACACAAACATTTGTCTCGGTGTGGGAATCGAACCCACGGCCTCTCGCTTCGCAGCCGACTACTCGCCCGCTGCGCCACGGAGCTGTCGTTAAGTTTCACCGTGCCAAAACCCTTGGACGACCGCTTTTGAAAAATAAAAGCTTGTTTTTAACGTCTTAATCACCATGACCCATGACCATGGGAAATTTGAATGACCTTTTTTAGTAGATCGCGCAGAAAGATGGATTGTGTCAAGTTAGCCCCCCCTTAACTACAGCATGAATGGGCCGGCTCTACCGTGGATTCTGCTGACCGTCGAGGAACGCAAGGCTCTCGATGGACGACATTATATTTGGACTGCACTGTACTTTTAAGGTTCTATTGTTTTAATTTTCCTTTTTAAGATGTACAATAAAGAGTTTATAAATATGAATAAATACTTAACATCTGGAGGTCAATTCTCGTAATTTTAAATGTTCAAAATATCATTCCAATCTAGTCTCAGCGTCAAGAAAGTTGCAAATGGCATTCTCTTAAAACAATAATTAACGTCAAATATGTCGTACATAGATCGTAATGACATTGAATGTAGAATAAAAGTTGACTGAAACCAAAACGATATAATGCTACTGCTAATGCTAGGTGCATTTGACGTTGATTATTGGTTTAAGAGAATGCCATTTGCAACTTTCTTGACGCTGAGACTAGATCGGAAGGATATTTTGAACATTTAAAATTACGAGAATTGGCCTCTAGTACTGTCTACTTAGATAAATAAGTGGGATGTTGTGTGATGTTGCGGGAAACAGCTACTTTATATAAATGTTACTGTGTACTTTGTACCATTAAATGTAGTTATTGTTTTGGAAAATAATATTTTCTATATACATATACATAAGCATGCTTTCCGAACGGGTATGTAGAGACGTAACTACTTACCCACAGTTCTCTTATTCCGTTCCATAATGTCATATGTTGCGAGCCTAATTATTAATTCTTAATACACCTAGGTTACTCCGAAAAGTCGGTGGAGACAACAGGAGGATCCTGCACTTCTTGTAGGAGTTAGGCTGGGTAGACTCATAGATGTCATGGCCTATCAAACCCCACATTTTACCCACAATCAATCATGTTGCGCGCCTATCGTCATATTGGAAACGTATTCCCTTCCCGAGCATTTACCTGATTTTTCAGACTGAAAAACGCAACCATAAATTGTGATTGGCCAACCTGGAATTTGAACCTCACCAGTTTATGAGCCTAAGTACGCTGCCACAAAATCAATGAGAGTAAAAATGTGCTGCAGATAACGCAAAAGACAACCACTGATTAGTTAAACACTGTTTTCATCCCTTTCTAGCCACTTTATAAATCGTATTGACAGAGAAAGACAAAAGAGTGTTTAACTAATCAATGCTTAAGTAACATTTGTAAGTAAGGCCCAAAGTGTGTTTCTCTAAACACACCGACACTTTACCGACCTGTTTGCTTACAGCGGACCGCGTAGGCGGTACATTTTACACATCTGTGATAATATTTTTTTACAATTGACATTCTCAACTTTCGGATACACTGCCCACTTATACGCATAGCATTGCTGTAACTATTTGACTATATACATTGCACCATGTCTTGAGATTTCTCAATAATGTCAAGCCTTAGGCGAAAAAATAAACATTTGCGAAACAAGTAGCCCACGGATCGGCATGTACATAAATATCTTTATTTCGGTTAAGTAACCTCTGACATATAGAGGAGAGAATATCATGATAAAATTACTCAGGTTTGTTACAGAAAAGAAGAACGCAAAATAAAGTATTTTTAGATTAGAAAGATGTATTTGAAAACTTTTATGTTAACATATCGTGCTTTGTTTAGTATATAACGTATACATGATACGTACATTTTATTAAATTCCTAGCTTTTGCTCTCGGCTCTATCTACTGGTGGTTATCTTGGAAGAATCGGTTGGTGTATTGTGTGTCATGTGGTCGCGTATTATGTAGCCCTAGTGACCGTAGTGCGCGTGATGCGCTTTAAAATTGACATATTTCGTTTCGCACTAAATGTTAGCTCAAGCGTATCTCAATACATCACTTAAAACCACTCAAATTTTAGTCAGTAATTGTTGAAATTAGTGTTCCCAAACTAAGGACAAGCAGACAAAAATTACGAGGTTTACATGTATTATAATTATACCTATGTATTGACAGCCTTCGTGCCGCAGTGGGCGAGTAGCCGGTTGCGAAGCGTGAGGTCGTGGGTTCGATTCCCGGACCTCGACAAAATGTTTGTCTGATTCACAAATATTTGTCTCGGGTCCCAGACCGGGTGTTGCGGGACCGCAAGTCCCTCGTAGTTTCTGATACCTACGATACAGATTTACCTAGTGTGGGGTCAGGAGTATGTGTGGGACTGTTGGGTGTATTTATTTATTTATGTGTTTGTAATGCTTGAATATTTAAACGCTATGTATCGGCCGACTACTTACAGACTACTTATTTTCATACAATTTTGCCAGATAATGTTTACACGATCTTAAATACTTGAGTTGCGTTTTAGTATTTAGTCGTAAGATGTACAATCAAACATTGCATTTTCTATTTATAACCGCATAAAAGCTTAATATTACTGATTCACATATCACGAAATCTCAGGATTAAGTTATTGGATTGGATGGATTGGATTATTATTGGCTAAAAACTTAAAATGTAAGTACATTCTTTATGTAGGCATAATATGCTTAAAAAGGGAATTTTCAATAAACTTCATTATAATTTTGGTATGATATCTATTTATGTATACATTCAGAATATAAGAACTTTCACAGACACATCATTTCCATACTGATTACGGTATATCTCGATCAATTTCACAGTTCCTGGTAATTGGCCTAAAGACGTAAAGAAAATAGGCCAAGGGATTTGTGATAGGGAAACTCGTCTCTACTTTCGGGAGTCACTTGTAGAGGTTGACATCTTGTCCTTTTTTTATGTGATAGGTCGGAAACGAGCGAGTGGGTCACCTCATGGTAAGCGATCTCCACCGCCCATGTACGCCCACAATACCAAAAGAATTATGGGTGCGTTGCCGACCTTAAAGGAAAGGGATGATTAAGGGATTAGGAAGGGGAGGGGGATTTAGGCCTCCGGATATCTCAATCACCGCACGAAATACAGCAGGAAGCTGCTACTTTACGTCGGTTTTCTGTGAGACAATGGTAACGACCCGGACGAGCCGGCCCATTCATACTGTATACAAAAGTGTCTACGGCGTGGCTCTACCACTCCATTACCACAAAATAGAAATGAACTTGTCCATCTGCAATAATGTTTATTATTCACCATTGTCATTATTATATAAATTGTATGTTCAAAATACGGAGCACAATTAATAGAGTTGCTAGATGCAATCCAAAAATATCAAGATAAATTAGGTCTAAAAATCACTAATAAGTCAAAAAAGCCAAAAATAAGTGAAACTAAAAACAAAAACAGATGGCTTTATTTAGCTTACAAGTGGTAGAGCCCCGCTGTACAGTATTGTCTACGTACCCAATAATTTTACACTGGTTTCAATGTCCTTCAAATTGAAACACAACAGTGTTTACAGATTACTGTTTGGAGGCAGAAATAGACAAAGCAGTGGTTCCTACCCAGACGACCTCTCGCATACGAGGGACATACTACCTAGAAGACCTTCATGTGAAACTCACATTTATACATTTTTTCGAACTCTAGCACACGTAAATGCCCATCAAGCAGTTATATTATTGGACCTACGTATAAGCTATCTATATCTACTACATACATGCATACGCACTCACGCCTGTAATCCTCGAAGGGGTAGGCAGAATTGTAACCAGTACACCCACATTTCACCGCGCGTATCTCCGTCCCATGATGTGATAGGGGGCGAGCCTATCGTCATATCGGGCACAATTCTAGACTCCGGGCTGATACTGAGCATTTCGTAATAGAAAACCCCAATATCACTGTTACCCGACCCGGGTATCGAACCTGAGACCTCAGCGTCAGCCTCAGTCGTAACGCGTATGCATTACAACTGCACCACCGAGGCAGTCTCTATATCTACTAATGTTATAAATGCGATAAAGTGTTTGTTAGTTTGTCCTTTTTTCACGGAGCTACAGAGCAACGAATGAAATTTTCACACGATACCTTATTTGCCTGGAGTAGGCTAATTTTTATCCCGAAAGTATGACGGAAAAGACTTTAACGCGCGCGGAACCGCGAGCAAACGCTAGTTTAATAATATCCACTACATTCTTCATAAGCTTCCAAGTAAGAATCGTTTTAACAATTTGTCATACAATCGTGAAATAAACACATTAGATGTATACTATAGGAATGTTCCCGGGCGCGATGTCACCCCGCGGGTGCCGCGGGTGCCGCGGCTGCAGGGAGGGACCCACCCGCGTTCACCCGCGTCCCGCACACACTGGGGCATCATTCATACTGCCAACGAAAATGGGTCGTTACAGCGATTCCTACTGATATACAAATTATTTTGTTTTCGAATACACGTTTATTTGTGTTGCATTTATATTAGTGTAAGTATATTTTGAAACAATGTGGTTGTTATAATCAACGAACGTGTTTTACTAAGTACTATGCGTACTTATTACTACAGTTGTTGGTATAAAAATTACTTTAAAGCATTTCATTATTATACGGTATCATTTAATTATAAATGTATGATAAAATAAAATATTACATTTCTTTATCTTTCAGACAGTAATATTTACAATTTCGCTAAGCAGGATGTTCTTGCATGGAGTGCTGAAATAGGTCAGGAGAGGTCAGGTCACGGTGGGCCGCGACAGAGGCTGCATGCACCGCTGGCCCAGTAACCCAGATGTAGACAAGGGCACAACTCACACCCCTATAGGATCATAGACTCTCGCTCTTCTTATTTTTCTGCTTGTATGAGTATGCTTGTAATGGGTTCTAAGAGTAAGGCCTTACTAGGTTCATGTATTTTCCAAAATAAATGGCGTAATAATGGAATGGAATGTTAATGGAAAAGCATAATGATTTTAATTTTACATTTGTTTTTTTACATACCACTTACGCTTATATCCCCGAAGATAGTGTACCCGAAATTCCAATGCCAGACTAATATCGAATAATATAATAATAATCTTTTTATTTTTTCGAATCGAAAATCTCAACCATACTATTCTCCAACCTGGGATTTTAACCGAGGATCTCATTTGATCCTCAAACTAAATAAACTATCACTATATCAATAAGGCAATTTTTCTTCCACTGAAACTGTCTGTTATTTTTTTATGAAATACACGTCTTTTATAAGGTACAGCTTGCAGAGTCTGGAATTAACTTCCCTGATCCTTCCCCGGTATTTTCTCAGCGTTATGAAAATATGCCCTTCTTAAAAAAAGGCTGAAAAACGTATTTCCACGATAGGCAGCGTTGCAGCGTATGTATATGGGCGACGGTAATCACTTACCATCAGGTGGGCCGTGAGCTCGTCTTCCTTGAAAGACCAATAAAAAAGCAATCAAAATTATAATATTTCATTGGGTTTTTACTGAATATAAAAAGCTTACTACGAAAATTAGATTAAATCGAAATTAAGAAATGGATTAAACGCAAGCGTAATGTCCATTATTTCAAACTGCACACAATCCTAAATCATCACATTTCGTCCCAGATCAACACTCAGGAACGTCCCTGATGCATTGCACCCCTGCCCCTCAGATGACCGTGCTTCGAAAGATCTATTTAATTTGTCCACCACCCACAACTCTCGACACTGCATTTTAAAAGATAGCGGCACGGCAAAAAAAAATTAAACCAAGGTTGCCCGCTCTACGTTTTATCTAGAAATGTATTAGTTTAGTAAAGTGGAGCACTTTATCAGTGGTTTTAGGGTTGGTGATAAATAATGCGTGACGGCTTTGACGTCGATGCTGCAATCTAAATGGACATCAGTTACGGTAAATATAGGCAGCTTCCAGATTTATATTTAGTTTCTGCAATAGTGATGTAACACTATTAACTGGCATCTTAAACATGGTAGAACGAGTCTCTTAATTATAAAATAGCGTTAAATTATTTTTCTTTCTGCCTGGTGTTAGCCCGGTCCGTCTTCTCATCATGATTTGATGGAGGATTTGATATTATGTGGGATTATCCGCTGAATGATCCTCACAACCCGCAACGGAAACCAGGTTTCGCTATTGCCTCGTCCGTTAATCAGCAGAGTGTATGTACCACGTATAGGCGAGGTTGATTTTGAGCCTAAGATGTTGGTAACCCAATTGCTAGCGCTAATATATTCGGCGTTGTTTATTAGACTAAATGACGAGAGGAGCAGGTTTCTCGCCTAATGACAAGCGTCACGGCTCATAAACAATAGCAACACCCGTCTTGTTGGATTACAAAGTACTGCATAGCACTGCACTGCACTCATCAACGCGAGACAAGATGTAACGTCTCGTAATACACAGTAATTTCACTGGCTTCAATATTCTTCAAACCAAAATATACCTATTCACACACTGCTGCTTGAAGGACTCTCGCCTACTAGAGATTTACCTAGGTGGTAAAATATTATTCCAGAGAATAGAAGTCGAAACTTCAAGAAAAAGATGGTATTTCAAGAAAATCCATTATTCCTCAATCTCTAACAGTCATAGGTATAAATTCTAACTACATATTTCATTTTACAAAGACGAAATAGCAGGCTAAATGGTTTTTTATGTGGTATAGGCCGGGAAACGTGCACATAGGTCACCTGATGGTATGATCTCCACCACCCATGAATGCTCACAATACCAGAAGAATTGTGAACGTGTTGCCGACCTTAAAGGAAAGAAATAATTAAGGGATTGGGGTTTTTTTTTGCCATAATAATTAACCAAAGGAGTCCTTGCTATTGGGATACTGGCGACCCCTTCGGCATATTTCCGGCTATTTCACTCCTCGTATTAAAGTAGCAGAACGCTAACGTAACGTAGGCCGCTACTTCAATTTTCTATGGGACAGTGGTCACAACATATATGCTCATGCCTATTAGTATGTATTTTAAATAATAATAATAATAATTTATTATTTATTTATTTATTTATTAATAATATATATATAATACACCCAACAGTCACACACATAGCTCTGACCCCACACTAGGTAAACCTGTGTCGTGGGTATCAGGAACTACGAGGGACCTGCGGTCCCACAACACCCAGACCCGAGACCAATATTTGTGGTTCACACAAACATTTGTCTCGGTGTGGGAATCGAACCCACGGCCTGTCGTTTCGCAGCCGACTACTCGCCCGCTGCGCCACGGAGCTGTCATGTCTAGATGTTATAAATGTCTAGATTTTGTGTATAAATACAGCACAATACAATCGTTTAATTAGTGTACAAACCTGATAGTATTGCATTACCGTCAATGGAAATGTCTTCGTAGCAGACACGATAATTAAAAATCTCTATCTAAGATTTTAATATTCCTTTTAAACTATCCGTTTTGGTAACAGGATAGCCGTTCTAATTAGCGTCTTACAATAAGGGATATGAAAAATCTCAGCCAATCATGCACAGCTAAAATATAATGTAATGAAAATGGAAATTGTCTAAGTGCCGATTTTTCAATCTCCTAATAAACGTGATTTATATGATAAAATATAAGTCTGTATATTTACATTTTAACAAAAATAAATCGAGCGAAAAATAAAACTAGACAATTTTCAGTCGGTGTTATCAATGTCTTAGTCTTTTATTTCCTTAAGGGTGGAATTATTTCTTCAAAATTTAAATAGGAACACTACTGCAATGAACTTTATCGAATACAGAATCATCCAAATCAGTCTAAATTTGACGCAGTTATGCGTAAACATACTTTTTCTTTCTTCCGGCCTTTTTCTCATTTCTACTTGGGGTCGGCTCTCCTAGTCGTCCTTCTCCGGAGACATCGTTTTCGTTTCGGGTCGTCATCGGGTCCAGGTTATCTTTTTGAGATCTTTCTTAATAACCGACATCCATGTTGATCGGGGTCTGCTACGGCTTCTTCAAGTTACAACACTGTTTTTGTCATGTGTTCATTAGGTCTTCGCATGACATTCCTGTACCAACGCAGGCCCGTGTCTGTAAGCTTCTCTGATATTGGTCTTATCTTGAATCTGCTTCGGATGTAGATATTCGGCACCTTATCCCGCAACGTGACGCCTGCGGATCCGGAACACGCGGATTCCGGCACACTAAAAAAAATATATAATATACAGACGAATTGAGAAAATTTGCTTTTTTGAGACGGTTTAAAAATGCGTTTTAACTGATTTAAAGGTTCATTTATCTAAACGAAAATGTTACGGAATTATGCGTAACTAATTCCACGTCGCGGCCAAAAGGTAAAAAAGAAGGCATGTTTAAAACAAGTTACCTAAAAACTTTAACATCTAAGAAAAGTTGGATGACGACTTGGGAATTGAACCAGAATCTTACGGTTCTTAGCCTTAGTACGCTGATACTAATGAGGCGAAAATAATACTTCAATATTACTAGCAGGTGGCTATAATATTTTTAACTTTACTTTCTCTATGATGGTCTTAGGATAAAAACATTAGATAACACGCATTTTGTCAGAGTTTTATCTCAAACGCGTTGATTTATATCCACCACAGCTGAAGCGTTATCATCCATCATGTTCGGGTATAAGAAATTGCTGTGGGAAACCAGCAGCCAACTGTGATCATCAAGATAAGCGAATATTTATACTCTCATAATAGAAACCACTCATAAGAGAATACAGGAGTAGTAAAATCAATACATCAACACAACATGAGGAAAAAAATGCGTGAAGCACAATCATATGGAAATTCCAAATATCTCTTCACGCATCCACTTAACAAGACAAGGAAGACTGATGAACGAAACTTAAACCAGTGTAGACAAAACCACACTAACATTAGCGTGATTCTAAGAATTTGTTCACCAAACAAGTTATGGAGCGAGGTACCACACTCGTCGGCCGTGCGTACACACACACCGACCCGTTGCGATTGCTGCCGACTACAATACTCAAAGCCTGGCAACAGAGCCGACGAGTTGAGGTAAGGCTCCACACAGAAGCGCAGCGCTGTATGAGTGTGCTGGTGTGGGTGAGCGTAGGCGGTTACGTACACAGAGCTTTCACGACGCAGCCTTGGCCGCGAGACACGTGCGTCAATAGGGCGGCTCCTTGGCCCTACTGCTTTATTTATCGATAATCGTCTCATGATTTTATTAACGGTTTGGTTTCCTTTATGTTGAGCAGTAGAGAATTTCATATCGATAGCCTTCGTGGCGCAGTGGGTGAGTAACCGCTTGTGAAGAGAGATCAGTGGGTTCGATTACCGTACCGAGAAAAATATTGATGTGATCCGCAAATATATGTTTCGGATCTGGGTATTTTCTCCCGAGAGCGGTTGTCGTCAGGCACGCGCCACTCGTAAAAATACAATTCAAATCTTTCTATAACATGTGTTATAGAGTTGTTGAGCATGTTACGCCGACCCCACTGCGAGTGGGATAAGGGCAGGTGGAAGAAAAAGAGTAGAGAATTTCATATATTCTACTAAGGGTGGTATAAGCACTGTTGTATTACGGTTTGAAGGACATTGAATTCAGTGAAATTATTGGATATTAGGTGACTTAAATTATATTCGGGGTTACGAACGCAGTCCAGTGCCCTGCAGTGCTTTGTAATTAAAAGGTTTTGTAGTGTTTTGTCTGTTCATGGGCAAACGTGGCGCTTATCATCAGGCGAATGACCATAAGTTTCATCATTCAAGCTAATAAAAAAAAATTGCCCTTTTGCGGTCAACAAGTATCTTTTATGTTAATACGCTGCAACATTAAGTTCCTCGTAATCACACAAACTTAAGAGGAAAATTATCATTCTATTGCGTTCAAGATAAACCACTCACTGGTAGCTGAGTAATACCGAGTATCCATTGAGTAATTCAAACATATATTTTGCAGTGCCAGTAGCACCGAGCAACATACGATTAATATGGAAATTGTTATTAGGAATCGCACAGATCCGGTAAATGATAATATTATTGAATTGATTTGAAGGAGACAATTGCGGGGTAGAGTCTTGATTACCCGTAATAGTTCTAGAACTATACTTTTGCTAGTCGGTTACACATGATTTCATACATGGTCAGGACATCGGCAGTATTAAATCAAATATATATCGATATAGGATTCTTCCTACGGGTTGGCTGCGGCTCTAGTCGGGTGGCGGGTGCAGGGTAGTCTTCCCCCTTCTTGCGTCTCTCTCTATCAGCTGAGCGACACGTGCGTCGAATATACTATTTTGTCTAGTTGTACTCGAAGCTCGGGTCAGCCGCGGGCCAACTCACACATATACGCGCATATTTTTACTATGTAACCGCTAGTAATTTGGTTAAGAGACGCTAAAGCCGTGTATAAATATAAACATTACAAAATGTTTGTCAATTATAGAGGCAATTTAGCGTTAGACAAACAAAGATTTAGTGAAATTACTATAATATATTGCGCAATACAGAGTTGCGTAACCAATACTTATTTTGCTTATGGCTTGTAACAAATATTCAGCATCACAAGAAAAATCTTTGTTATCATTCGGATAAAATATGACTAAGTAAATTTTGTTCAGTTCTCGTATTTTTGCTGTTCTTGGATGAAAAATGAAAACGAGGTTTGTTTGTACTGTCTAATATAACTTGTAAGGAAAAAAACTTCATTTTCAATAAACTGACAAATAGAACGTTTATTGAATAATGAAACTAATAATGCGCAAGAACTGAACAATGGGTATCATGAAATGCATAACTTTTCATAATTCATGCCGCATTCACGCCTCAATATTAAACTAAAATAACTGAGATACTAATAATAATGTTGTCTCGTTTATAACACAGACAACAATCTTCCTGTTTGAACTCTACAATTAGTTATACCCACCTAGTTTGTATATCTTGAATGTACATTATACTATACCTTAGATAATACATTTTTTCGACACTAAACAACGCGCCAAGTAAAGAACAATTCCGTATAATACAAATGTATAAAGTGGAATAACAAATACGGCCGTCACTTTGTTTTGTAACCTGTCGATCTGATATGCGCGCGCGCATGAATGCATTCGCGGTGTGACGGCTTCCCCATATGGCCAAGGCTAGGCCTTGTATGGCTCATATAAGTGGCCACTCACCCACCGGCTGAACGAGCCAGCCATATCAATGAACCGACCATCAATAAAACATGTGGCACTCGGCCAGGAAAGGAAACGGCGAAATGAGAAAAAGAAATATTTGAAAAAGGTATGCAATGCGTACTTACGCTCGATTGTTTGTGCGATTTGAAAGCATTCAATGTTAAGCTCTGCGTACACGGCATGAATTATTCGCAACGATTCACTTTTTGCTTTCGCGACGGTAGGTTGATGCCGCGAACCCTGCTCGTGCCCGGGAGCCATCCATCGACCGTCGACCGTCCGTCGTCGTGCGCGCAGTAATTGATTCAATATTGTTACATAACGTCATGTTACATAACATTTCTATATAACCTATCGTATGTAATTATGGATAGCCGCTGTGTAATACGATGTCTGTAATGTGCTGATAATAATGATTCGAAGATTGACAATATGCAGTCGCCTTCGTGTCAAAATATCACTGATCAAAACGTATGTCTTGTGTGGTAATATCCTCATGCCTAAACTATTCCGGTTTTCTAATACTCCTGGTATTCGGCAAACCACATTTTATAAGTTTATTTACTGGCTAAATCGGGTTTGATTACAATTGTGTTGTTAAATTAACTACTGGGTGTGATTCTGGGACACATGCATTTCAAGTGCGTCGCTAACTTTATTTATAAAGTGCAACTAATGTTCATTTCTTTCTGGTATTTCAATGTCCGAAGAAATTTTATTTGCCATATATTTTAACGCATTATAAACAGGCTATTTAGGAAGTCCAGATTTACTTAACCTATTGATAGCGTAATAATTTTGTACTTTGCTATCTTATATTTTATTTGATAAATAGGTAACGTTTATATTTATATTGAAAAATTGGCCCTAAGTATATCAAGGAGTGATTTTGAAATATCACACATAACTGTGTGCATCGTTATTAATATTCATTTTTTTTTTTTTTTTGGATCGCCAATGGGTGTACATATAAAACTTATTAAGTAACAAACAAATATAACATACTACCCAGTTACAGGCAAACACCACTAACATTCATTAACCAGATACACAAAATATAACGCAATCTCTTATAATAATCTTAAGTGATCATGTGTACAAACAAGTAAAGCAGCTGAACTGGGATGAACACCGCGAGTCACAATCAGTGACCGGTCGGCACTCAGCGGTCAGCGAGCGCATTCCGTATCTGGCTTATGGCGGGTTATGGCAACTCGATAACCGAGTACGGCGCCACGCCGCGCCGAGCCGTCATCTTACAAAAGGTCAATCTACAATTTCGGGCACTATGTTAATTTTATTTTTGTGCAGTTGATAATAAACTAAGGGCCTTTACATGTTGAAGTAAGATTTTATCAACAATTAAAGTAGTTTTCCATCTTTTTATTTCTATTAATCAAAGTAACTACCCATGCTATCGATGCATCTTTGTCAGTGCAGTGGCAATACAGATCATGAACAAAATATGAGACCATATCGCGGATAAACTCTATCAATTATATTATTGTGGACCAACCATGCGGAGAAGTAGAGGCATAAAAAGCAAATGAATACACGCTAACCTCCTCCTTTTCTTCTCCTTAATCGGATAATAATCGTAGTTAATGTCTATCGAATGTGTAATATTTTTTTATTATTTTAAAGTTTTTATTTTTGGGGTGACACTACGATATCCGCAACAGGTGCCACCCATGCTAGCTACGCCTCTGGTGCAACAGGCGCTTAGTATCCACAATGTGTTACAGAAAGGTGTGGTCATATATAGGGGTCGTTACATACATCTGATAGTGAGCGTTTACGTATCAAATCTTATCAAAATATAGAAATTATAAAATTCCACGCAATTGAGTGAGACAAAAGCTCAGCTGTCTATCATTTAGTGTTGTCCAAAGCTGCAAATCGAATATCGACATGTTACTCACTCGATTGTCTATGCCTTAGCAATGTAATCGGATTTGCTAAATAGTTATGTCGCAAATTGTACGTTCATTAAACTTGGCCACACCTTTCTGTAACGCGATTTATACGTATAAGTGTGTCAGAAACAAAGTTTTGTCGATGTCAAAACTTCAATGTTTTTATTTACGGGTCGTTCCTTAAATAAGCAGCAGTAGCATCACTGAATACGTTGAAACACGATTGAGTTGTCACAACCCGTAGGTTAGACAACTCATTTATAAAAGTTACAGATATTTTGTAATTTACAGGGTCTCGTTGGTATAAATGCGTCTGCATTCCATTTTTTTTTCTTTGCGCATATTACTGCAATTAGTGAGATGGAACGTTTTTTTAAAAGATGAGTGTCCGTATGATTTTTCATTGAAATTTAAAAAGGAATCTCGTGTGTTAACAAAAACGACGCTAAGCACGCAGCCGCCGGGCATTTGTGACATTCTTTTTTGTGTCGTCTGCAATCCTTAACTTGTTTTATTATTTGATGACCAAACAACATTCTATTTATGGTAGGTATACGTTGGTTAAAGGAACGCCACGAACACTAAGCATTTATTAGAAATATTACTAAAAAAATGTCAGTTGTCTGTACCACAAACAACACTCCTTACTACTTATATACGAGTACTAGAATAATTGGTAAATGGTATAATTTATCTACTCCTTTGAATATAAATAATTATTTTATTTATTGTCAGTATTATACCTTTTCGATATTTATCGCGTTATCCTTGGCTATATTTATTATAATTTCAATTAAAAATTACAATTAAAAAAACCTTCGATAGTTAAATTGCATCGTTGCAAAGGTTTAACGAAAATCTGGCGAAGTGCGAATCGGACTCGAGCACCGAGGGCTCTCTACTACAACCGCTTAAATTGTACCTTGTTTAAATATTTATTAGAACTTTTGATTTTCGGTTCTGTGTTAATTTCAGCTGAGTGTCTATTAATTATGATTCAAAGATAGAAGAACCCTTTGAATATAAAACAGACATATGTGCACATGGCGCAGGCCTATTACTAAAATAGGGTTCTGTTGGCACCTTTTGGATACAGAACCCTAAAAATCTATGTTAGGATATTTAACGTGTGGGACCGCAAGTCCCTCGTAGTTCCTGATACCCACGATACAGGTTTACCTAGTGTGGGGTCAGGATTATGTGTGTGACTATTGGGTGTATTTATTAGAATTTAAAAAACACGTTTTACAAGAACAGAATACTCTAATTTGTACTTAAAGAACGGCGGCATATTTTTATGTATAAATTGTTTCATTAAAGTAATTATATTATAATTGAGTGTAAAACTAGTTAGCCTTCAAAAGTAGTAACTTATATATTTTCTTACAGCCTTATTTAAGATCGATTATAACGCTTGCGCAGTTATGCGCTAAAGCGCTATTTTTAGTGAAGGGTGTGTATATACACAGACTTAGTATTTATAGGTCTAAAATTATATATGGAGGCCGAAGATCTGAGGACAGTATTTGAGTGAATAATATAAATTGAAAAAGATTAAATATTTAGATATAAAATAGATACCATATTAGCATGCGTCCTCGGAAATGTAAACCTGGAGTTGATACTCATAATTATAGTAATTATACATCTGTAACCCAGGCTTTGAACAATTTTGCAATAATTACTTAAATTACATACATACGTACTCACACCTGTAATCTCCGAAGGGGTAGGCAGAGGTGTAACTAGTACACTAACATTTCGCCGAGCTTATTTCCGTCCCATGATGTGATAAGACGCGAGCCTAACGCCATACTCGTACCGGGCACAATCTAGACTTCACGCTGATACTAAGCATATCGTGAAAATTACTTCAAATATTTATTATAAATGACTCGTGGTGCGTTTGCTGTGATCCGTTAAGGAGTTTCCCATTTCCCTCGTACTTCATGATTATATTTTAACCAAATTTATGTAGGGTTTGTCTTATTGAATACAGTCATATCAAAATCGGTTCACATTTAACGGAGATAACTTCGATAAAGGATTATCTTGGATAAAGAAGGATATCTTTACCCTTTTGTTCTTTATTCTTCGCTATCGCAGTAGAGCCTACTTTAAATTAACATAGGTAGGTACTGATAAACCATTAAATT
The DNA here is from genome assembly GCA_905332985.1 of Mimas tiliae. Taxonomy (NCBI): domain Eukaryota; kingdom Metazoa; phylum Arthropoda; class Insecta; order Lepidoptera; family Sphingidae; genus Mimas; species Mimas tiliae. The sequence goes on from HG995249.1 coordinate 6,399,461, forward strand.
ACCGTTGAAATTCTCCAGTAATATAATAACAAAAACAAAAAATGTTTGAACAAACACGAAGCTTTGTTCTAACGTCCTTTATCAAACTTAGTTTGAATACCTACGCATGAATTTGATGACGTAAAATCGTTTATACAAAACCGTGATAGCATCGACGCAATATTATGAAATACTTGGTACCATAGTGCACTATATTAGGCTGGATAGAACTTTATATGCTCGTAAATCGGGAGAAAGCGATTTCCCACGGGAGCGATACGAAGCCTCACATGGTGCAAGATCACGCGAGATTTGGCACCGACCAATTGCGTGGGAATCACCTTAAAAAGGCATTACTTGCATTCTTTACGTCTCGTATTCGTTTTTATTGCCAGTTTAATCAAGCTACCTAATGTAGAGCCTGTCTTTAGGTTGATGATTTTAAAAAATATATTTGATATTCTAATACACATTCATACACACTAATGCATGTACGTATGAAGGGATAGGCAGAGGTGTAGTTCGCTCACATTTCGACGAACTTATTTCTGTCCCATGTTGTGATAGGGGGCGAGCTTATCGCCATACCAGGCATAATTCCAGATTCCGGGTTGATACTAAGCCTTTTATGACAGATATAACCCAATATCACTAGGTATTGCTATCATGAAATGACGAGAGACTTGCGTCCCTCGACAGCTGGCAAAATTATGCTGTCCTGAAGTTACTGGATATACTGGCTGACCCGGGAACGCGACTCGTCTGAACGAGCCACTATGGCGGGTATTTCACCATGTGTACGATGGTTATTAACCAGGCGGGTATAAAAAGCATTATAATGAAATTATTATTATTTCGTAGGGCTTGTAGGATTAGTATATTTTGCTTAATTAGAATTGTAAGTCCAGCCCAGCAATCCATGCTCTAGCGTCTGGGGACAGCTGAAGAAGGCCCGTAGTTGTCTCGGAAAGTTTATCTTCGGGCATTCAACAACAATGTGCCGGGTAGTTTGAGAGGGGCTCCACAATCGCAGCTACGCGTGTCAGTGACATATCATTAATGAAATTATATAATAGGTAATGAAAAAATATAATTATATAACGATTGTGCCAGATAAAGCAATAGGCCTGTTCCATCACATCTTACTTAAGACCTATCCTACTAGGTGGTTGGTCCCTCGCATGTGAGAGCCTGTCTGGATTAGAACAACCACTTTGTCTATTTGCAGTAGTATGTAGACACTGTTACGTTCCAGTTTGAAAGACTGAAAAAGCCAATGAAATTAGTAGGCATTATGAGAATTAGTATCTTATGCCTCGGGATACCGGGTGCAGTCCAGTGCCATGCAGTGCTTTATAATTCAATGTTCTGTGTGGTGTTGATTCTGTTTACGTGTAGGTGTGGTGGGACTTACCTTCAGGCGAGCGACCTGCTCGTTTCATAATTCAAGCTAATAAAATAAAAACACAGTATTGAATGGTAATCTATTCGTGATAGTACTTCTGCCTACCCAATCGAGAACAAAGCATATATGTTTTGATAAAATACACAGTTTTTTTAGCAAACGTCTAACTAGGTCTAATTTTCAAGTTCGTTCAATCGCACTCCAAAGTACAAAATTGGTAGTTATTACATCAATTGTCTCGGGCTAAATGTTTCGCTCCGGTGGACATCTCGTTTACAATTTGTTGTTAGATTTGTTTGGAGAGAATATTTTGATCGCCTTATTGGGCTATAGGCAGCGTACTAAGGTTGAGAACCGTGAGGTCCTCAATACACCCATCGAGCAATCACAATTTTCATTTGAGCTTTTGATTCCAATAATTACATGTAAATTGCCCGTGATTGGAAATTGTGCCCGTGCTGGCAGGATGTCAATGGAACTCTAATACTAAACATACGCCGCGCCGCCTGTCCATCTGTCTGACTTACCTTTAAAAAGTTTTTAAACTATAGTAATTAGCTGGCAGTAATTTCCACAGAATATATATTGTTTAGTGATTTCTTAGGTTTACGCGAATATTACACATTGAAATAAAACTAGTTTATATGGATTTCATCGCTGTTTAATTTTTATTTTGTGTCAACTAACTTTTTTAAATAATTAAAAAATAAATGTATAATTTTAAAATGAAGGTAGCCAATGTAACATCAACTTTTTGAGATGACCTACATTTCAGTCTCTCCCGTGACCACGAAGGCTGAAAAGCTTTCGAAACGTCGGGAATAAAAAAAAAAAAAAAAAACAAAGCGAATAAAAATAAAAATTAAACCGCGATAAAATCCGTATAAACTAGTTTTATTTCCATATATATTTTTATTATGGCGGAAATCCTAACAAATAAAAAATACTAATATTATGTGGTTGGTCCCTCATATGCAAAAGGCACCACTTTGTCTATTTCTGCCGCCAAGCAGCAGTGTGTAAGCACTATTGTGTTTCGATGTGAAGGACATTGAATCCAGTGAAATTACTGGGCATTATGATACTGAGCAACTTATGTCTCGGTGTGACGAACGCAGTTCAAAGTTCTGTGAGATGTTGCTTCTGTTTATGGGCAGGCGTAGCGCTTACCATCAGGCGAGCGACCTGCTGGTTTCCTCATACAAGTTAATAAACAACACAACAAGTATAAAAAAGGGATAGTATGGAACCCTGGGTGCGTGAGTCCAACTCGCACTTTGCAGGTTATCCTTATTTATTGTAGCCTCTAGCAACCATAACTATTAGAAAACACATGCGAAAAACATATTATATGTCTAACGTTTAATTTAAATTTGATATAGCGTAAACATTATTGTTATGACTATTCAATATTCATAAATCATGACCTCTTATGCCTTAACACTTAGACCTTAACATATCTAAATGACCTAAGGCATATCTATAAATTTTTGAGATATATAAATAACACCCAACAGTCAGACATACTCCTGACCCCATAGTAAGATAATCATGCGTCATGAGATAGTTTCGGTCTGACAACATTGAGGTCAGATGATCATGCAGCCTCTTGATGTTACGTATTTTTTATTGTTCACTAGCTTTTGCTCGCGGTTCTGCCCGCGTGGAAGACCTTTTCCGAGATAAAAAGTAGCCTATGTTCTAATCCAAGTCATGATTTACCTGTGTATCCAATTTCATCCAGCACCTTTCAGCCGCTAAGGCATGATTGACAAAAAACATCCAATTTTGTAACTCACAACATCTAAACTTTCACATTTATAATATTAGTAGGATAATGTTTTTTTTTATTCCAAGGAACATTATATTTTCGTTCTTTCTGTCTGGCATTATAATATCAGGCTTAATACCAGGGTTCCATACCATACCACCATAGATTTGACGGTATTTGGTATTACAAGCGCCGTCTGACCCCACAACCTGGAACTGGAACCAAGTTTCGCCATTGCCTCGTCCGTTATTCAGCAGAATGTACCACATGCAGGTGAGGTTAGCTTTGAGCCTAAGATGTTGATGGCTCACTCATATTGCACCAAAATTATTAATAACGCTCTAAATTCAATATCATCAGGCAACCATGTACTACATGCAAACATACTACTTACTTACGTCTTGTTCTGCCCACACAAATTGGCGAATCACGTGCATGGCGCACGCAAACGGCTGTGCCCAATTCTACTACAATGCAAAGTATGCGTCTTATCACACAATATATTCTGTGTGTGCAAAAACAGACGAATTGCATTACCTCATTTTAATGTAATTTACTTATTCAGTTTTTTTTGCAGCATAGGTCATAAATCTATTAAGAAGTTTATCTTATCAGCATTTACTAAATTCAAATAAATTAAATCAATACTACAACAATTCCGTAACCGATTGTTATCCTCCAAAGAAATCCCACTGCTAAATGTGAAAGTTTGGATGTTTGTGAGTTTATAAATTTGTATGGTTGTTAGTCAATCACGCCTTAACGGCTGAACAGTTTTGGATGAAGTTTGGCCCACAGCTAGACCATGAACTGGATTAGGACATCCTTTTCATCACGGAAAATGCCGTTCATGCGAGCTCAAGCAAAAGCTTGTAGACGATATGGAAGAGTAGGTACACAATATTTTTATGATCATTGCATGTTGCGATGATATATTAAATAACATTATAATTAATAATATGTAAAAAAAATATCTTAAGGATAAAGTGTTAAAATTAATTTATACACAATTTTATCACTTATCTAAGTCAGCTAAGTGCGTACTGAAGTAACTTAGACAAACAGTTATCAACTTCTTTGTTTTAATGGACTTTCGTGATTGCAAGATAAAGGAACTGTAATAAAGCTTCTTATTCGTAAAGTCACAACGTCAATCCATTGAGTATAGATTTTTGAATAGACTTTTAATATGACTCATGATTCGCAGAAAAATCATTTACTACTTCATTAATTCGCAGCACATATTTTGTCCACATTCTAGAGTAGCGTAGTATTAATATTGTACTTTTTAAATTAAATAACTACGGATTTAAGGATTTTGCTAATTTAATATTATGTAATAATAATAAATGTAATAAATAAAGGTCGTATTTAAGTCTTTCAAACATTCTTCATCTCTATCAAAGAACAAAGTCGTATTTACAAAATAAATACTTACTCGCTCTACTTTTCAGTAGTGGTTCAAAGATATAAACTTTCAAAAACTGTCTTATTTTCAATGTGGGATAGGCGGGTGCTACGTTTGAGATCAGCCACTTTACACCGAAAAACACTTGAGATAGATATTTGTGTGATGGTCACCAATTCCAAGTAAGTAATTTCCAATTCATTGAAATTGTGTGACAGCGCCTGTTTATTTATATTTTGATATAATTACTTTATCTAACTTGGAGATGAAATGCCATTCATTTCAAAATTCTATAACATTAAAATAAGGAAAATATGGACTAAAATAAGTTAAGATGTTTTTGAAATAACTATATAATATAGATAGATACACACGATGAAATTATTACAATTCGAAAATATATTTTTTCCCCATTAAGTGGGCATATAAATGCAATTCCGGCCCCTTTTACTTTTAGGGACCTCTTGTAGGAAATAAGTACACAATCTTATAATGTTGTAACTGCTCATTATTGGATCATCATTGTCCTTCATGACTCAAGGTAAATAAGGATTCCCGAAGCGTATAATTTAAATTTTAGTACTTTAATTACTTATTCTAGGAATTCATTATTATATCAATAATATTAGAAAATATTTATATTATATACTGAGAGCTATGGATATTGGAATAAATGCTTCTTGTGAACAGGAGGGATGTCTCATCATTAAGACGTTAGTCTGGCGTGTCTCCGGTCTGTTACGGTTATACCTACACAATGATATTAATTTCTTTAATAACACCTTTAAATGTACTTGATGTTTTCACCGTTTGTAATTGTATGTGTTCATAAGATGCAGAGGTTCATGAAATCTACTGTTTGGATGTATTGATAGTACTGAAAAAAATAAAACTATTTTTTAATGACGAGAACAACTGTTTCTTCTTTACACATTTACCAGATGGCTCAAACTCCCCAAAGTATTTTTCATGTTTTTTTAGACACTCTGTGTATTTATAGGCATCTTTCGGTAAGTTTACAATAAATTACTTACTTCAGAGTGGTTTTGTGTACATGTGCAAAAATAAATAGCAAATAAAGAATCGTCAGAGCCTCACCTTTCCTTAAGAGAACCACGCGTGCTGCCTTGCGGAACCACAGCTTCATGATGTCCGCCATCTCGGCTCGAACTAAGAAGATCTGAAAATCTTACTTGTGCTGGACCATTAAGCTGTAGAATAGTTTGCTGGCATACGTTTTCCATTCTTCCTACAATATGGAATGTGAAGAAGCAATTAAGCAGGCCGGCATAGTTCTACCATCCCACGATAGACACATCGTATGTCGTTGGTGGACACTATTCTTGGATAGCGCTATACTTACCAATTACCATCAGGTGTAGTCACTTTGCCGAGCTAGAGGGAAAAAATACCAAGTCCCACTAAGTGAAAATAAATTCTTGGCGCGGATAGTTTTATAAAAATATATACTTCACTTTCATTATAACATGTTTTAAATAGGATTGCGAAATAATGTTTTAAATTTCACGACTGATAAATCTCGTTATTTTCATTCACCGGAATAGCGTGGGTTGAATATATATGCGTACTACAAATCTACAGTTCATAAAAAACAACTCACGAACTAAGATTTCAGCGTACATCTGCGCGTCCAAATAGCATGCGCTTATTTATTACGCTATTTAACTTCTTTAAACAGCTATCAACCGATTTCAAAAAGGGGGAAGTTCTCAATTCGACTTTATTTTTTAATCCTACTTCCTACTAGGTACTATTATGAATGTGAAAGTTTGAATGTTTGTGAATTTGTAAATTTGGATGTTTGTTAATCAATCACAGCTTAACAGCTGAAGAGTTTTGACTCAAATTTGGCACACAGGCAGACCATGACCTACATAGACTACTATATATCTCGTAAAAAGCCGGTCAAAGCTACTAGTATTTTATATATCATCATCATCATCATCAGCCACAACGTCCACTGCTGAACATAGGCCTGCCCTAATGCCTATTTTATATATACCTCCGCCAAAATATATTACATCCGTTACAAGGTGATAGGTCCCTCGTTTGCGAGAGGCCTTCTGAGTTGGTACCACCACTTTGTCTATTTCTGCCGCCAAGCAGCAGTATGTAAGCACTGTTGTGTTCCGATTTGAAGGATATTGAAGCCAGTAAAATAACTAGGCATTATGAGACTTAACATCTTATTTCTCGGCGTGACGAGCGCAGTTCAATGCTATACAGTGCTTTGTAATTCAAAGTGTGGTGTTGCTTTTGTTTATGGGCAGGGGGAGCGTTTACCATCAGGCGAGCGACCTGCTCGTTCCGTCACTCAAGCTAATAAAAAACGATGCTATTTTGATAATTCCTTAATTATTCGATAGTATCAAATGTGTGCGTAATGGTGTAGTGTTCAATAAATGATTTATTTACTTCTTTCTTTCTATTTACAACCGATGACAGAGTAGGAGGGAAAATGGAAAACGTATACAAAAAAAAAACACTGCGACTAGGGATTTGAGGTTGTTTTTTTAACTTTTTAATATATTATTATCAACACCTAAAGTTCGATAAAGCGGTTTATAGCGTGGGTCAGAATCACGCAATCTCATAGTCCTTCCATTTGTATAATATTTAAAATGATAGATGGTTTCATTTAAACGTATTCAAATATAATAAAGCATATTTTAGGCGCCACAATCTCATAATCAGATACAAGCGGGGTCAACGTTTATCACGTTCCTTACGCGAGTGGACTCGACACGACGTCAATAGTTATGTATCATCAGAAACTGGGACAGATGAACGTACGAGAGTATCTTAAAATAGCATCGTTAATAAGTGTAGTGCGAAACGATAAAGCTTATGCGCCAATAAACAAACGATTTAATATGATCGTGGAACGTCGCCGGCACGGCGTGGTGTGGCGTGCCGGCGCCCGCGCCGCGCGCCCGGCGTTGCGTCGCGTCGTCGCCCGCGACTCTTGCGTAGCGCAGTAGCCCACAAGCCGTGCCAAGGTTGCGCGGCGTGTACGGCCTGCAATCATCGATTTAATGGATCCACCAAATTATCATTTTATCGATTCTAATTTATGATAACTCCAAAGTTGCACTCCAGTGCGTTATTAAACGAAAAATACAAATATATTCAGCTATAGGTAGAGAATTTTGTTAAAAGTGGTTATGAAGTAGTTTTAAGCATTTGCTAGTGGTGGGTACCTGTTCCTTTTTGTGACCCCCGTACACATGGTAAAAAAACCCGCTATAGTGGCTCGTTCGCGGTTCACGAGTCGCAGTCCGAGGTCGGTCAGTGTATATCCAGTAGTTTCAGGCCGGCATGATTCTGCTGACCGCCGAGGAGCGCAATGTCTCCTTTAAATTATATTTGGGCTGCACTGTACTTAACATCAGGTCCAATGTAGTCAGTTTGCTATGCCAGGATAAAAAACATTAAATCCATAGTTGTCACATAGGTAGATACTATACGTACATAACTTCCTAAATATATTTATTAAAAATCACTTAAAGTCTTGTACCTATAACATTAAAGCATCTATAAAGCTGTACTAAAAAACATAATATCAAACAAAGACTTTTCACAGACGATTATACCTACAATTTGATTATATAATTAAATACCTTTTGATATCTGACTATCGAGCTAAGAAGGCTTGTCATAATAACATGTTATCGATCTAGAATACATTTCCATACTCCATACTCTAAACACATTTGAACGTTACATACATTTGTAGACACCGAGATAAATGTTTGTGTGATCCACAAATATTTGCTTCGGTTCTGGATGTTGTGGGACAATAAGTCCTATTTAGTTCCTGATACCCACGATGCAGGTTAACCTAGTGTTTATGTGTGTGACTGTTGTGTGTATTTAATTATACATATCTGACCATACTGTATAAACTGAGGGAATTTATTTCGTTTTTAATAACGTAGGTTATTACATAATACATGGCGACGATAACGATCTCCACTATACATATTTACTAATAACAAATTTTCATACGATTTGACGTTTTGATGTTTGTCATGTCAACTCATGTCTGCAGACGGACGGACGGTCGGTGTAGCAGACATATGAGACCGCGCTTAGGCAGACGTGGTATAGAGCGCCCTGCTGCACAGTAAACCAAGGACTTGAAAAATATGGTGGGTAGCAGACCGATGCGGACTGCCCAAGACCGGGTTGGTTGGCGCTCACCACAAGGTGGTGGCACTCTCGTATGCGAGAGGCCTTCTGGGTCGGCACCACCGCTTGATCTATTTCTGGCACTAAGCAGCGGTGTGTAAGCACTGTTGTGTTCCGGTTTGAAGGACATTGAAGCCAGTGAAATCGATGCAGTGAAATTACGTGGCATTATAAGACTTAACATCTTATGCCTTGGGGTGACGAGCGCAGTCCAATACTATGCAGTGTTTTGTAAATCAAAGTTCTGTGTGGTATTGCTTCTGTTTATGGACAGGCGTGACGCTTATCATCAGGCAAGCGACCTGCTCGTATCGTCACTCAAGCCAATATTTTTTTTTTAAAAACTTTGCAAGGTTGCGTCCAGCAGTTAACGGCAACAGGCTGAGATGAAACATATTTAGTGGCGAAATACAATTAAGGATCATTGTGGAAATCGTCCTAAGTATATGAGTATCGACAAGTATAGCCACGACGCGACGCGACGCGACGCGACGGGTCCAACACTATACATACACACGCTGATGCGAAGTTACAGCCGCTGCGTCTGCACTGGCCGCCGCGCGCCGCTACAAGGACATCGACCTCCGTAACCTTGAGTCCGCCAATTAAAACCAACAATGTTTTCGTATTTTACCCAATACTCGCAGCCAAAAAAAACATCTCCATAACTACTGACAAATTCTAATCGGCATTTACAATATATTTGCCAGATAAAACCATTCCAAGCTTCCTGTTTCGTATCGATCGAGAGATATGTTCAATATTGATTTATAATTTGCAAACAATCTAGATAACTGTTATTCTCCGTGATTCATATCACTTAGCACCCGTTTCACCACCTCTGATTAATATTACTTTCGAGTGGTAGAGCCACGCTGTAGACAGTTTTGTCTACAACATGAATGGACCGGCTAGTCCGGGTCGTTACCACTGTCGAACAGAAAACCTATGTAAAGTAGCAGCTTACTGCTGCGTTTCGTACGGTGAGTGAGATATCCGGAGGCCCAAATCCCCCTCCCTTCCCAATCCCTTAATTATCCCTTTCCTTTAAGGTTGGCAAGACGCTCATGATTCTTTTGGTATTGTCGGAGTACATCGGTAGTGGAGATCACTTACCATCAGGTGACCCACTTGTTCGTTCGCCGACCTATGCTATAAAACATATAACAGCACAAAAAACATACAAAAGTCAGATTCTGACATATGTATACCAGAAGAAAGTTGTATGTTCACTAGGTACATACATACAATAGCTGTCTTATACCATATAGTGGTTAAATTTTCCGCGACTATTTTAAAAAAGGCTTTTAGACTTACTTACTTTACTGTAATAAAATTGTAGAGTTATTTAGCCACTGAAATTTTAATAGGCGTGTTTGTCTCGGGTTTCGTGAAGTGATAAAAATAGGACGTAATATTTTGTGTAAATAATTAAACCCCAAAATGCTTCTTTGTGTTATTTGATACATTTCTAATTAACGAAACACAATGCTGAAGATAAGATGAAAGATGCTGACACCGAGCTCATAAGGCAAAAAATATACCGCAACATTATAATGTAAAATATTAAATTAAGTTTTTTTTAAACAAATACTGCCTCGGTAGCGTAGTTGTAATGCGCACGCGTTACGACTGAGGCTGACGCTGAGGTCTCGGGTTCCATCCCCGGGTCGGGTAACAGTGATATTGGGTTTTTCTATTACAAAATGCTCAGTATCAGCCAGGAGTCTGGAATTGTGCCCGATATGACGATAGGCTCGCCTCCTATCACATCATAGGACGGAGATAGGCTCAGCGAAATGTGGGTGTACAGGTTACAACTCTGCCTACACCTTCGGTGAATACAGGCGTGAGTGCATATGTAAAATTAAATAAAAATAAAGTAATGATAATTAAGTATATTGTTACATTTTGGAAAGATTATTTTTGTCTCGTCTTTTCGTCCCAGATTCCGCTAAAGTGTGAAATGTAAAGCATAATATGACTGTAATGATAAAAAAAACGTAATTAATCTTTGTTGACCAAAGGAGGCACAAAAGACCATTATATAATAAATTTATGCTCATGTAAGAAGGGACTCTATTTTAAGAACAAAGAAATAGGGCAATGACCCGAGAAAAATTACGCACAAAGTAAATTAGATATGCATTGTCAAACGGCTAACAATACTGGCTGCTGCACAAACCACACATTTTCCATACACTTCGACAATCAGTCTATCATTGTAAGTAGTAGGTATATTAAATTCAAAGTCCATTGTTCCCTTTCGTATTATCCGGTCTTCTTGTAACGTGTCAATGGCTATAATTGTTGATATGTAGGTATATATTTTAAAATGTAAAAAATATTTCTGCCTCGGTGGCGCAGTTGTAATGCGTACGCGTTACGATTGAGGCCGACGCTGAGGTCTCGGGTTCGATCCCCGAGTCGGGTAAAGTGGTATTGGGTTTTTCTATTACGAAATGCTCAGTATCAGCCCGGAGTCTGGAATTTGTGCCCGGTATGACGATAGGCTCGCCCTCTATCACATAAAGGACGGAAATACGCTCGGCGAAATGTGGGTGTACTGGTTACACCTCTGCCTACCCTTCGGGGATTACAGGCGTGAGTGCGTATGTATATGTAATGTTAAAAAAGTTATATCTTCCCGCTCCAAAATTTTGCTACACTTACAGCAGCGTCTGTAGCCTCCATAAGATCTTTACTTGTACAGGTGGCAGGGCACAGTGGGCACTTAAGCAAGTGAAGCATGTTATGCTCTGGAGCACCACAGTCGCAATCGGGCTTTGATGAGTAACCCCACCTCACCATGTTTGTCTTACAATGACCCAACCCGGTACGGAGACGATTGAATGTCTGCCAAGTGGGCCACTGTAGTTCTTTGCCAGGGGGTAGATGTTCAACAGGTGGGATGAAATCCGATGGGACGGGGTGGTTTAAGACCGGTTATTATCCGTTACATTTTATGATAACCACAAGCGATTATGAAAACTAACTAAATACGTATGCGGTACGCGCAACAGGTGATTCAAATGTAGGTAGTAAAATTGTCCGTGCCCCATGAAATAAATAATAATAATAAATAACAGCCAACAGTCACACACATAGTCCTGATACCACAGTAAGATACGATTATCTAGTATCGTGGGTAGCAAGAGACTTTCAGTATCACAAGACCCAAACCAGAAACAAATATTTGCGGATTAGACAAATATTTGTCTCGGTGCACGGATCGAACCCGCGGCCTCACAGATCACAGTCGACTACTCGCCCACTGCGCTACGGAGGCTATATTTATAAATAATGCTATTTTATGAGAAAAATATAGATATTTCACAAATGATAGATAGATTAAATAGATTTCAAAAATTAACCAATAAGAATACAGTACAAAGATCACGCGCACAAATTACTTGGTTTGATTGGTTCTTTTCCGGGATTGATGTGGAGATTCGTATCGAAATCGTTTATAGAAATCGGCCGTGAATGGTACTACTACCTACTTGATTCAAGTCATTTTGTCTCATACTTTATTAGTTGAAGTAGAATTTTAATAATACTATAAAGTAGATTTAAACATCCTACTGTTCTGAGAAAGTATTATTTGTTCCAGTAACACGGCATTTGATTTCCTTACAAACTCAGTTCTAAGACCAGTAATCCGGGCCCCGACCATAAGTCGGCATAATTTTAAAGCCAAAAATATTATGTAATTGTTTTGAATGATTTTCTCGACTTTATAAACACATTTCACAGCTTTATCTAGTCTATATCAGTACAAGGAAAGAATAACGCTTTATAGAACCTGGAACCGTGCTTTATATGTATTTAGTTACAAAATAATTGGCATATGAAACTAAAATTAATGAATTTTAATATATTTTAGACCCATATGCAAATAATCTACGTTATCTTGATACTAAAAATATTTGAACATGTTCACTGAAATAATATTTATATTATGTACATTTGCTTTGTTGCGTTACATTCCCGAAATACTTTTTGAGGTCGAAATTAAAGCCATGAACTAATTTATTGCTCAAGGATATAAATCGAACATTTTAAATACATATATTTTATTTTAAAACAAGTATTAAATGGATTCAAGTGGTTGATATCGAGGGCAAATTAAAACAAGGTGTCAATAAGTGATATCAATAATATTTACATTATGATAAAAATCTAGAGGAAGTTACGCGACAGCAATATTCGTGTAGAGGATGCTATGACCTTTATAGTAAAAAATTGAGAACACCACACACACTCTAGATTGCTTCTAGTTTTTCGTCAACGTCTAATTATAGTTGAGCGTAATCCAAATTTAAACTGTATCCTTGAATGCTATATGCTATGTTAGATGCATTGAAAGAACACAAGTATTTAGGAAAACAACATTTTGAAAGAATGCCGCTAACTACATCTTTCAAACAAAAACAAAAGTTTTTCTTCACGCTGCAATATTTTACGAGAACCCTAAATTCGTCGTTCCGAAAATTACTTTGTTATTCTGACGGCATCAGTAATATGAATGGCAAATTCCTCTGCCCACTTACTGGCCTGAATGATTTCGACATTCTTGGCGCGACTCCGATAATCTGAGAAAAAAATAAACGAACACCAACGTAAATAAGCCCACTTCGCATTGAAACTGTGCACGGCGCGGCGCGCGAACCGTGGTGGCACGGAAAATAAATCACGTCGATATGGTGTACCGTCGGGATAACGTATTTTTACGCAACAGGGCTTTTTGTTTATAGCTAGTAACGTCGGCAGCAGACGGCTACGCGGCTGGTTATTCAACCGGGCGCATTCCGCGACGCCAGCGCTTTTTGCTCGTCCCAAGTCCCCGGTCGCCAGCCGCGGCCGTCCTCTGACGACGATGAAAAACGACCAATTAGAGCTTTTACGGGAGGAATTAGCATCGCGCATTGTCCGCACAACTACGAGCTTCAAATACTTTGCACCAAACGATTATACACCGCCCGTTTTTGCTCGCGACAGTATTTGCGCCAATTACGTTAATACAACTTTTCCAGCAATAATTGTCCTGTAAGGATTCTAAATTTAAATCCCATTTATAAGGAGGAAATTCATCGCACGATAGAGACCGAGAATAGTCTCGTTTACGGGCCGCGTCATGCAATTTGACAGAGAGAATTGTATGATGCGGTATCGTAAACGATAGTTTTCTGTTATAATATTCTCACCTATTTTATATTAGAAACTCTCCATTTAAACGCGGCGTTATCAAATATTTACAGTACCCATCAAACATTAAAATCCGTAGTTTATGCAATAGTGCATATTTGGTAGTATTTGAGTTTTATGTATTCACGAGTACATATACATACTCTATTGTAAGTTAAAAAGGGCATACATAATTTGAATTACCAAATAATATTTATTATAGTTGGCGTAGTTGACAGCCTCCTTGACGCAGTGGGCGAGTAGTCGGCTGTGAAGCCTTTCGCTTCGTTGTCGCAGGTTCAATTCCCGCACCGAGACAAAAACGTTTGTGTGAACCATATATATTTGTTTCGGGTCTTCTCCCCTGAGTGGTCGACGTCCGGCAGGCGGCCGGTCGTAAAACATACAAGACAAATCTTTCTGTAACATGAGTTAATACATGTTACGCCGCCCCACTGCGAGTGGGCAGTTGGAACGAAAAGAAGGAGTGGACGTGGTTGGGGTACATATATTCGACCATCGTGATTTATTATCAGTCTCAATACACTTATAAAGCGAACAAAGGTTTTGAGAGAAATTCATTATGCATGTAGAGGTTATCTGAAAGAAATGGTCCCATTGACATGAGCCGTGAGGTAATAGTAGTGGCGCCGGTGTGACGATTGGATACTATTGTTTACACGTCGGCGAGCCGTGATGCTGCATACAACCGACATCAAAGTAAAAAGCCTTTTAGCACTTACCAAGACATGACACTAATAACAAAAATAAAACTGACACAAAAAACTGAAAAGTCTAAACTAAAATCAGCTCTTATGTTTTTGGGATTTTAATCTTTTCTTTTTTATTTCAACCTGGCGATGTCCCGGCTAGTGCCAGGGTCCGCTTTCCCACTAATACGCCTTCACTTCGCCTGATCTTGAGCATCCTCTAGTAGTAGTAAGAACATTGGCTCTCATATCTCCCTCTAATACTGACGTTTCAGCGTTTTTAGGGTCGTCCGCGGGATCGTACTCCTGGTATGCTCTGGCACAGGCACTTGCAACCGACGTACTCCTGTGGTTTCCTCAAAACGTGACCAAACCACATTAATCGACTTTCCTAAAGTTTATCTGCCACATATTTTTTTAGATTTTAATAAAATCTGTTTTTTTATTTGCATCTGTATTTGTTTGTAGCATCGCAGCGTCCAAACGAACGGACTGGATATGAATTTTATTTTTCATTTGATCGAAATGGTTCTCAAATGTAATTGAAGAAAGTGTATTCATCCAATTGAAATAAAATTATTTACTGATTCCCACCGCCCATCAATACCCATCACAACAGGATTTAAAATTATAGACCTTTCTTTTAGTTGATGTCAGGAGTTTTTAGCGGTTGAATTTTGAGCGGTGTAAAATTAAATATTAATTGATATGTTACACTTCGCAGACCAAACATTAACTGATGATAAATATGTCGTTATGAGTCAGAGTATGCAAACATAGGTATCTCATATTAATAACTGAAACCTCGTTGACACGCCAGCTAGTGCCTACTGCCTAACCACAATAATTAATGAGCAAGGCTATGTACTAACTTAATGAACGTTATATAACACGCACGTTATAACTCTGTGCTCCTTTTATTGATAGCATCGTTTTAATTTCGAGGCCTAGTGTCGGACAATGTGGCGTGTAAAAAAATTAAAAAGAACGTTTTTATGGTTGTACGTGGCGTCGGAACGCTGACGGCAATAAAACCGATCAACACTCGAGCACTCACAAAAAAGCCAACTCCCGGAGCGCACCGTCCACATTATTTACATTTTTTCTTATTCTACAGTAAAGTGGTTTCAAATTACTATCTTGGAATGTTCGGCAGACGAGCCTAGACAAGGCGACATTGAAGAATGCATGCGTTTCAAATTTCCAATAAAATTGGGTGTCTGCTTCTCAAGGATACTACTTTATATGTATGATACTACTACATTCATTTGTAGAGTGGTAATTGGGAATCTAAAAATAGTGATGATGCACTAAAACATAATGATAAGCAATAAAACGTAAAGATATCTTGCGATCATTTCATTCCGGTGGGTAATATCCTAACTTTATGCGTCACAACTTACAAAGATTACTAACCAAAATGCATCTAAATTGGCCACAGATTTACCTGGCGGCATTAAAATAAATTTGGGAAAGACCCATGCAAAAAATTCTTTTACCTGTGGCAAATCCACCCATACCCCCAACCTGTTTCTGATGAAATCTTACTACGATACTATGTTCAAGAAAAAATATGTCAATAGCCCCGAAGAGGTGGCGCTTACGTCTCAAAGGGCTGTACCCAATGACTCCTATTGAATAGAATGCAATAAACGATGAATAGCACAACTTGAGAACGCTATTATATACTTTACAGGTCCGTAGTTAGTTTTTAGGGGAAATTTGAAATTGTTTATAGTTGCAAATTGTGTTATCTAGGCTACCTATGCTTTTTGGGAATTATAAAGACATTGCAGTCCTACTAGACTTAGTTTACTAGGTGGTAGGTCCTTTCGTATGCGAGAGGTCGTCGGGATTGGCACCATCGTTTTGTCTATTTGTGCCACCAAGCAGCAGTGTGTAAGCACTGATGTGTTCCGGTTTGAAAGACGTTCAAGCCAGTGAAATTCCTGGGCATTATGAGACTTAACATCTTATGTCTCGGGATGACGAGCGCAGTTCAGTGCCATGCAGTGCTCTGTAATCCAGAGTTATGTGTGACGTTGTTTCTGTTTATGGGCAGGCTTGACGCTTAACATAGATGTTAGAAGAGAGCGTCCTGTTCATCTCGTCAAAAAACATACTAGAGTAGGTAATAGACAATGTCTTGAATCACATATTAATTCCCTGGTTAATTAAATCTTTTTGAGAACCATGTCTTACCAACAAGTACCTACCAAGTTAGTCCAAATACAACAATCAAACTTAAGATTATGGACTAATAAATGGCGGGTTTTGTCACCTTATATATTGTTCATTGCGTATCTGTACCAATGGACAAGTATCTGTAGATGTTCTGCGTATTCGTCAAAAGCAGCGACAATAGTTGACGTTTTGTGGGTGTGCTCAACAAATCTATGGATAATGGCCGAGGCATATTATATGCAATTGATGTCAAATTTAATAAATATAATCTCTACTCTACTTTTGTGTAAGTCAACACCAAAATAATGTAAATGATATATATTAATTGTGCTTAATTAAAACTAAATTACGAATTAACAAGTCTTTCAAGCATTTATTATTTTATATCCATAATTTTATGGTAGGTACCTAATTATTGACATTCAACGATTTAATAATAATAGTAGATGATGTAGATATGGATTCGACAATCATTGTCCCGATAGTCGTTTCTGCTCATGGGTTGATACCGAAGAGTCTCGACCAACATCTCTCAGAGGCTCTCAATTGGTTGTTGGGTCAGGAGTCAGATGCAGCAGGCAGTATTATTGGGCACAGTACGCATTGTAAGAAGGTTCCTCATTCTAGAGCCCTAACTGCCGGCGGCTTATATTTTAAATGTATTTGTTTAAATTATTTATTTTTAAAATGTAAAAAAAGTGTTTTGGAATAAAGAGTACTGTCATAATAGTAATATGAGTCGTGTATCATATTAAATCCTTTCTCACTGCTAGGCACGGGCTTCTTGTGAAAGGTTAGGCCTTAGTTCATCTCGCCGGCCTGTGGGCTGGTATACTTAACATACATTTGAAATTCTCAGGAAAATATAACTTATTTATTATATATGACATTGGTTTAACTTTTTGCTAGTTATCCAACAAGAGGTTAATCATAATTTATATATTTTAAAAGTTGGTATCAAAAATATAATTTGTACTTCATACATAAGAAATACAAAGTGTTTATTTACAAAAAAGATTTTATTACACATTTTTTATATTGCGGTTGCCTTGCCAATACACTTTTGAATGAAGCTCAGTTAGCGTATAATGTAACCTCTACACATAAACGTAAACACAAAGGTTTATAGATACGACACACATTATTAATCATTCTTAAAAACGCACATAAGAAACTGATCGATCGTGAGAAACATACAAAAACTGACCAAAATACAAGATGATGTGTTGTAAAATCCGTTTCTCACACCAACATTCATTAGTCCCAGTTCAGAAAGCACAATGGGCATATTGAGCCCATGTGTGCCAAAACCCTTCACGGCCCACTGTGTCCACATTGTGCCTAAATCACAAATTTTACCCAAATCCTGTCAAAGACTGCGTCGACTTTTGCACTTCATCAAAAATAAATTTAACTCGAAATAATACCGTCTCAACCTGCTTTAGCTTTGTTGCGTGAACAATAGCGTTTAAAAAAATTGGCTCCAACCTTATTCTTCACCATTGTCACAATGGGTATGAAAGTAAATTATTGTTTCTAAGTACATTTTTTATGTGACATTTTCAAGTGGTCTATGGATTGTTGTCTTTTGAATTGGCTATATTCATGTCATTTTGGTGCATTGTGCTTGTAAATTTTAAAATGCATTTCAATACTTAAAAAAATATAACAGGTAATGGAATTGGCTGACATTATAACATGAAATATTATAATTCTTTTGTAAGTTAATAGCACAAAAATAATAAAGGCAATTAAACAGTTCTTTTAATTTTAAACTAACATTCAATATTCAATTCAAATTTTTAAATTATTGATCTTTATTTTCTGAGCTAATTCGCAACCATCAATCAAAATTTTAACTACATATTAAACCTAATTTTCTAATACTGTTGGGTAAATTTATAGATTTACGTGGGTAAGTAGATACCCATTTAAAATAGGTGTAATTAAAACCAGAGATTAGTTAATCAATCTCTGCTAAAACTTAAACACCAGCTTAAAATATAAATTACATGTATCATTAGTTTTACAGTACACTTATAACGGTAAGTATAAAGGTTTTTCCGGAGTCGGTGCCGGTGCTAAGCCGGTCAGCTGAAATCGCACCGAGTCGAAAAAGTACTCTACGCTACTATCGTTCTTCTTCTTCTTCCACCTGCCCTTATCCCACTCGCAGTGGGGTCGGCGCAACATGCTACACAATAATAACACATGTTACAGAAAGATTTGGCTTGTAGTTTTTACGACCGGCCGCCTACCTGATATCAACCCCTCTCTCTACTATCGTTCATGTAAAAAGTTATAGTTATTATTTATTAGTATTTATATATTTGTTTATTAGTTTTTAAGAGATATCCATAATTATTGGAATTGTCTGGCAAACTACTGCTACTACTACTACTGCACTCGGAGACGTGAATCAGGTCTCATTGGCCATCTTCTATAACCCAATTTTCAATGATGTTAATTAAGATTCTTTCTGTACTCAATAACTGAGCAAAGCGTTTCATATACTCCGCAATGGGACGTAAAACACTTTTTAGTGTTAATAGAAGTCGGTTTTTAAGTTTTAGTTGAACGAATTCATATATTGCAGTGTTAGATGTTGTGTAAATGTATCTGTAGCTTATATATACATAACAATCTAAAAGTATTAATATACGAATGTGTGTTTGTTGGTATGTCCTTTTTATGCAGTAACGGATTGACATGACTTTTACTTAAAAGTGGCTTATAGACCGAAGAGTGACAGAGACTACTTTTTACTACGGAAATATGACGGGGAAGATGTTAATGAAGCAGCGAGAAAAACTAGTAATAAATACATGTACAGAACTATTTATTGTATGTAATTGGTTGATTGTTTCCAGCTGTACCTAAATGCATTTCGGTATAATTATTATCCTTTATCTTATTAAATAATTACTAAGTACAGGGTGGAGTAGCGAAGAGAATATTGCTAATAGTATAAAAATAACTAAATTATATATAGTATAGACTGCCTCGGTGGCGCAGTTGTGATGCATATGCGGTACGACCGCTGTGCTGAGGTCTCGGGTTCGATCCTCGGGTCGGGTAAAAGTGACATTAGGTTTATCTATCACTAGAATAGTACCAGGTATGACGATAGGCTCACCTCCTATTACATCACAGGACGGAAATAAGCTCGGTGAAATATGGATGTACCTACTAATGGTTACACCTCTGCCTACCTCTTCGGGGATTACAGGCGTGAGTGTGTATGTAGGTATATAAGGTATTTTTGTGTATAATGATGTTTAATAACATTACCGCAATATTAAATGCTTGTAAGTATTGTCATATGCTTAATGTTACAGTTTTTTTATTAGCTTGAATGACGAAACAAGCAGGTAGCTAGCCTGATGGTAAGCGCCGCCCACGTCTGCCCATAAACAAAAACATAAAGCATACAAAACTTTGAATTAAAAGGCACTGCATGGCTATAGACTGCGTTCGACATTCGTCACCCCGAGACATAAGTTGTTATTTGTCTTATAATCTCCAGTAATTTCACTGGCTTCAATATGCTTCAAACTGTAACACAACATTGCTTACACACTGTTGCTTGACGGCAGAAATAGATAAAGCTGTAGTAGTACTGTTATTTTGGCATTAGTTGTGATCATATCAAGTAACCTAATCTTAAAATCTAGCTTACATACTTCCTTAAAATTCTTAATTTAAACGTTAACAAACATAATCCCTTTTTAAAATTGCAATTTTTTAGTTTAATTTTGCATGCAGTGCCCTCTGCTGACTATAAGTGTAATTGAATAGTAAGCTAGGCATTAAAACAGCAGTTTATCAGATACTTACTGGAATTACTAAATAGTACAACCTACAGACACTAGATGGCGCTGCTTACAATATATAAAACCTTTATACTTGACTGTAAAGTGTTTTCCTGTAATACTATATTATATTGATAAATATCCGGTCTTAGGTAAGTATATTATTTTACCCTTTACCCTTAGGAATTTGGATAGTGCTATCCGTTGACTGAGAAAATCACTCAATCTTCACTCCTTTTTATATCCGTCATTGACGTCATTTGTGCGTCAATTTTGGGAAAATTTCTTTGAAAATTTAATCAGTATTGTATTCTCCGTTGCATAATTACAGTGAAAAAAATTGATTAATTTATTACATATATTCTATTGAAATGATATAAATATTTATTATTTACCCACGGCTGGTGTAATTTCAAGTCATGTCGCAAATATTTCACAAAAGTTGTTACACTGCACGCAGTGCTGGATACAAGTACCGGACTCTTTCCACAAACACTGGAGACAAGAAACGACGAGATAGCATTGAAGATAATACTTTTGACAAAAAACTTAAAGAACTCAAAAGTGAAATATTAACCAGAGTCGATAAAGAACTTGATCAAGCACAGAAGGCGCGTGCTATCATCAATGAAAAATTTGAAAAAATTGAAGCCAAAATTAACTCGATGCTTGAATTGCAGAACAGCATGGCCACAATGAGGCATGACTTACACGCTGCAGAATTTACTTTAACAGATATAGTAGATAGAATTGGAAAATTAGATATAATAACATATGCAGGTGAACCATATAGCTTGCAGTCTCAAAGGGATTTATTTCGATATCAGACCCCTATATTTGAAGAAAAGGAAAATTTTGCGTCAAATCTAACACGTATAATATAGTTTGTTACTGTTAGTTTTTCATTAAAAAGCACATACGTTTTAATGCAAAAAATATGTGATCTGTAACCAATTAAATGAAGAAAATACCTAATATACCTACAAACAAAACAATACATAAAGTATTATTTTACATAGGGTAAATATTAATAAACAGAACGGCTTCAGATTAAAAATAAAAAGCTAAGCTAATTATCGACCCGGCCATATCATAGCTAAACATCGATCTACATTCTGAAAATGCAAAGAAAGCCTAATATAAGAATGCATGCGAAACTGAGCCTCAAACTACGATATCGATATAACATTGCCGCTTCAAAACAAAATGATATTATGTATATGAACGAAAGATAATGTATAAATGTAACATTTTCAAATAACGATTCATGTACTTTTATTTATTAATGAATACATGTAGATTTAATATTTTTTATATTTTTAATGCTTCGAAGAGCGTAGAAAATATAGGTAAATAAAATGACAGTGTATTGAACATCATATATGTATTTCAGGATGGGATTATTTTAAACTATAACAGCTCACAGCTGAACACATCGATCTATGTCGTTTACAATAAATTATTTTTGATCTAAAATTTTAAGAACAAAAGTTTATTCTTAAATAGACAAGTAATCGTTTGAAACGCCACATATATTACGTTAAGTAATTTGATTACATAAAAAGCTTTATCTAAAATTGCTAAACAGACATAACATTGAGAGTATACCTCGGTTATCTTTAATTCTCATTAAATGGTAATAAATACATAATGTTTTTTCATTAACTAACCACATTCTATATGGCACATTTAATAATGAAGCTAATAATACAAACTATGTTTAAGGTGCAATTTATATTGAATTTTTTATCTAAAAAAACATCCATTGAGATTAACGTTACATAAATTGGGTAATTTTGTATTTAATTTTAATTATGTTACAATAAATGAAATCGTTCTCAGAACGATGCCTATGACTTAAATTCTAATCGTCATTTAACCTATCCTTCGGCCTTATCATGTACTTTATAAACGACTAGTAAAATTTAATTAAAACTCACAATGGAAGAATTCAACTAACTTAACTAAGAAAAAGTAAGCGTTCTGCTTTAGCAAACAATTAACTAAACTATAGGTACACAATACAATAAATGCAACAAAATGATCTAAATATGTAAGTAACACAACTTGGGCAAACCCGGTAACTTCATTTTAAACAAAATTCAAATTGTTTACATCGATATGTCAAAATGTATAACAAAGCAACATTATCTTGTTTAACTATCACAATATTATAAATATTTAATAACATGAGATGTTTTCTGTAAATATTTATTATATTTTTGTGAGCGTAGCTGAGCTACTTACATTTCGGAATTTATTTTCCGAAACTGTGGAATTTAGAACCTTGCAAAGTTTTTTTAATTTTTAGTCTTTGGAATTTTCTTTAGACTTTCGTGTTAAAAATGAACTATAATTTAGAATAATAACACCTAACGTATATTAACAGCTGCCTCGTAATGGTTCAGCAGGCTAACCATGAGTTTATCTCGGTAAAATCGCTAGCGACGACGTAAGATATTTATATGAAAATCTCAGTGGCGCCTCTAGCGGATACGTGAGAAACTAAATTTTGTCATACAAAAATTTTACGTCGTCGCTAGCGATTTTACTGAGACAAACTCATGGTTGGGGCACAGTGCCCCAACCATTAGCTAATAATATTAGAATTCAGTCGGGAACGTAAACTAACTTAACTAAATATAATAAATGCTTTTACACGATAATAACATTATTAAAATGAACACATGAAGCTAAATTGAAAAGATGCTGAAGAGATGGTTTAGCACGAACCAGTTCGAATAACAATAACTCGTAAAAAATTACAAAACAAGGCTTCATTCTTTGACTAACTTTCCTTTTTTCCGTCTTTCCATTTCCACTTAGCTATCTTTAAGAAATTTGTTTTTACATTTATTATAGTTACATAGATTCCATTTAACATTAAAAATTCGTTCAAGAGTTTTTAAACACGAGCATAGTTCTACGCACATCAGGAGAAGACATTTAGAAAAACTTTCGAGTCATAACCACATTGTCACTTGTATACGAGAGACACCAATACGTTTTGACATTAAAATATCCCGTTTACACGTAATTTGTCGGGGCCGGTTCTCAGTCAAAAAGACAAATGAATGCCCGCAAAAGGCCATCTCCGAAGCAAGCGCAGCAGCCCTCTTTCTTAGTTTTCTCTTCAGGTGCAAAGCTTGGCTGCTTTGGTCTCTTAGAGCGGCGCACGCACAGTTTGCTAGCATGTTGATCGTCACTCGGTTGTTCGGAGCGCGGACTCAAATGCACTGGCAGAGCAGCAGGCTGAGTGGGGCGCGGACGAGCCCAGCGACGCAACATACCTTCTTGTTCAGCCCCCACAGGCACAGGAGCAGAAAGCTTACGAGCTCGAGCAGTAACCAGTGCACGTTCCATGGGCTCCAACAACTCTAAAGCCAAAGCTCGATCCAATTCTTCCCCTGAGAGCAATAAGTACCGAGGACAGTACGCCAATTCGCCGAGTGCAGCTCGCTTGTTACTTGGAGTCAACTCGCGCTTTGTGCGCTTGCAAGCGGCGGTGCTCCATCTTGACAGAGCCTCAGCCAAGACGAGCTCGCTTGACACCCGCAACGTATCACGTTTGACAATCAGTGCAAGATCTTCATAAGTTAATTCCTCGAGACGCTCGTCAGTCAGGGCGGCGTCGGCATTGTCATCGAGGACTAGAAGTGCATTGTGTGCCAGTGAATCGCACCATCGTGAGCACTGCGCCAATGATCGTGCAGCTGCATCATTGGTGAGTGCTGGCAGGGGCGGCGCTGAAGCGGCACCGGGCAGCCTTGCGCACAGGTAACGTAGATCGCGCAGCACTTCGAGGGCAACACCAGCATCTAACATCTCGTCAAGGCGGCGAGCACATCGCTCTGCCAGAAGAGGGCAGAGAAACTTGTAAGCAGCGTCGAGAGAACAACGAGCCGTACCCACCGAGTTCAATTGTGTGGGCTCACAGTAATGGTAACGGAGCAATTGCTCAAAGCCTCGTCTATCGACGTAATCGACGACGATGACATCAGTCTTGGCAGTGAGAAGAGCTGCAAACACCGGGCTGGTGGCGGCCAAGACACGGCGGTGTCCAGGATAGCGCCAAGTATCACCGTTGATGCCAGCGACGAACACGATATCGCTCTCCTTCTCATCGTCGTAGAGGCGCGCGTTGTCATCCAGTTCAAGACCAGAAGACTCGCCATTGTAGCCTATGGCGCTGTCGATCGTATCAAGATCATCATCGGAATGGGTGCGGGCGGGATTCGTCACTATCGTCATCTTGGTAAACTTGAGGTCGGGCTACCTGAAATTAATATAAAATCATTGTTGTAATAAAGGTTTTGATTCCCGTTGTCCAACGATCCTTATGCATAATTCCATAAGTAAAATAGGCAAATTTATCAGTACAGCGATTTGAATTTTATAACGACGAAGTATTGTCTGAACTTTGTACTACAATATTCAGCTGATTGTAATATTTTTCTTTTTTAATCAGTCTAAAGGGAATCGTCATTCGAAAAAATAAAAAAGCGCAAATCATGTAAGTGTTATATAATAATATGTGGTTATACGTAGGGAATATCGTTATAACAGTTATATAAAATAATTGTATCATATAGAAATCATTTTTTTTATTAACTTTTATGACGTAACGAACAGGTCGTTCGCCTGATGGTAAGCGCCAAACTTGCCCATAAACAGAAGCACACCACATATAACTTTGAACTACAAAGCTACTTCATGGTACTGGGCTGCATTCGTCACAGCGAGACATAACTTGTTAAGTCTCATAATGCCCAGTAATTTCACTGGCTTCAATATCCTTCAAAGCGAACACAACAGTGCTTACACATTCCTGCTTGGCAGCAGAAAAAGACAAAGCGGTGGTACCAAACCATACGGCCTCTGGCATATGAGTGACCTACCACCACCTAGTAAAAATATTGTAAGTTATCACACAGTAGGTAAGTAACATAAAACCGAACCAACCGAACAGTTAACAATGGTTTTACATACAATTTATTTGAGAAGATTACACAAACGTATTATTATTATATGATTATTTCCTATTCGCATTTCTTTGCCCGTTAACCGCTAACTAGTTCTCTTAGCGCCCTCCATTATATCCTGTGTGCGCATATCAGCGCCGTATAAAGAATCATTATTACATCTGTTTGTGCTGCGAGTCATCTAAAGTGTTAAATAGAGCACCAAGGGCAATTACAGGTTTGTATATTTTTTCAAATACACAATAGTTTGTTTGTTCCGTGAATACATGCACAATGTTAGGATTGTTATACATTTTAGATATACTTAGTTATATTACACTTGAATTATTATGTATCAATAATAGATGATTTATAGTGTCCACATATTACTATAATATGAAAGGTCTCATGAATCAGGTGTTAACCCAAGAATTATTGCATATAAATACGCACTCACGCTTGTAATCCCCAATGGGGTAGGCAGAGGTGTAACCGGTCCACCCACATTTCGCCAAGCTTATTTCCGTCCCATGATGTGATGGGGGTGAGCTTATCATTAAACCGGACACAATTCCATAATCCGGACTGATACTAAGCATTTCATGATAGAAAAACCCAATATAAATATTAATCGGGAATCGAACCCGACGCCTCAGCACAGCCAGAATAGTCAGAATAATTACACATTAAAATATTAAATAAAATTGTTATTTTCCTTTTGAAGCAATATATCGTACTACCTACTAAAATAAACATTGAGTTAACGTGATAACTGGCAAGGTACTCGTAGAATCTGTATTGATTCCCCGCCATGATGGCACTTCGGGCTAGACGCTCTAGACAGGCTAATGTAGCAATAAAAAAAGTAAAGGAGCTCCGCCCTGCAGCATAGTCTGCCTTTATAAAAATAAAGTGCAGCTGTTTCACGTAGACTATTATACGTAGGTAACGACATATAATCATGCAAATTTATTTATTAATAGGAAAAGGTGAACGTTACTAAGAGAGATAGAGTAAGAAATAGTGAGGTAAGAGAGAGGCATGGTGTGAGATAGGATGTAGTGACGAAAATCTAGAACAGAATACTGAAATGGTTTGGGCATGTAAAGAAGATGAATAAAAGAAGATTTCCGAAACAAATTAACATGGCGAGTGTGAGGGGGGGGGGGAAGTCCTCGGCGAACTGTCACAGATCACCTCGGAGATATTCTATCTATAAAAGCCAGGTCTTAAAGCGACGTGCATGTATGAAAAATTTTATGAGAATAAAGGAGGCCAAAGAAGTGTGCAAGGATTGTATCAAGTGGAAATCCGTTGTCTCTGCCTACCCTATGAGAAACAGACGTGAGTCTATATATGTTATTCTACTTCCTACTTATTCTTCTTCCTACTACTATTATAAATGTGATAGTTTGTAAATTTGTGAATTTACATGTATGTTAGTACGACGCTTTAATGGCTGAACGGTTTTGAATGAAATTTAGTACACATGTAGACCGTGACCGGGATTAGGACATAGGCTACTTGTAATGCCTAAAAAAGCCGTTCACGCGGGCGGAGCCGCGAGCAAAAGCAAGTTTGTTAATATAACTGTTCTCCTAATAAATTTATCAAACACTACAATGACTAGTTATTCTGTTATTTTTAGGGAAGGATAACCATTATAGGTAAAATATAATTACTTACTTAATGTCGCCCCATTGGTTTAATGGCAGTGTGCTAAGGCTGAGAAACATGAGGTCCTGGGTTCAATTTTCAGGTCAGGTAATCACAATTTGTGTTTAAATTTTCAATTTCAAAAAATCACAGATTAATTGCCCATGTTTGGAGTCTGGAGCTGTGCTCGGTATGGCGATACCCCTGTCACATCATAGGACGGAAGTAAGCTCGGCGAAATGTAGGTGTACTGGTTACACCTCTGCCTACCCCGTCGGGGATTGCAGGCGTGAGTGTGTATGTATAAGTACTTCATTGATATTATTTTCATCGTAAAATTATATAACTAAGAAACCGTAGCAGATTTATCTTGTCCCGCTTCCTGGGATGTACCTATATATTTTTTTATACATGACGTGCTATCCTTTTCATCCCAAAGGTCATCCTAATACCCAATCATACATTAAATTTTATCAATTAATTTCTGACGGTATTCTGTGACTTACTAATACTCGTAATAAAAATACTTATAAACATTAGTAAACCCATTAAACCATAAATAACTAAACTAGATTTATATCGATCGATTATCCTAGCAACTAGTCAACTAGTAACTTTAAACTAGAGTTATATCAATATAACCCTAGTTTAAAGTTGACATACGGAAACGGAGAATCTAGTAAAGATAAAGAATTAGAACACTATAATTGGAATAAATCGCATACCAAATATAACAAACGCTCAGCATGGGATGGCAGAATGTTACATTTTCACGAAACATGCGTCAACACTCAGTGAATTGCACTTAGTGCATTCCCCTCGCATAAACAAAAATACGGTGAAATGCTGCAAGTGTAACTCAGTTCGCTTTTGAAATATACTTTCGAGCATTTCATTAACCAGAGTAATATTGCTGTCTTGAATTTTGTTACAATTTCAGTACCTGTTCTTCTTGCACCTGCCGTTACCCCACTCGCAGTGGGGTCGGTGCAACGTGTTTTTTAACACATGTTACAGAAAGATTTATCTTGTAGTTTATACGATCGGCTGCTTGCCTGACGTCAACCCCTCTGGGGAGAAAATATCTCGACCCGAAACACAGCGCGGAAATAGAACCCACGGCCTTTCGCTTTAAAACCTGCTACTCGCCCTCTGCGCCACGGAGGCTGTTACTATTTTTGTACTTAATATTTCTAATTTTAATTTATGTGGAATTATAATATTATACGACAAAAAGTATTTTTCAAAATCTAAACTTCACCAAAGCGTCCAAAGTAGAAGCCATATATTTGGGATACCGATGCATTTCCTTGTTCCATTTTTTTATTACACTTAAAATAACGTATTTAAATGTTTTCCGCCGCCCTATTAAAAATAGTATTGTGCAATCTACAAGCTTTCTGTGTATTTTATTATATTTTGTGACTAAAAATCAGTCAGATTAGCTACTCTTATAAATTCCGTGCAGTCCGGAATTTCCGGAATTACCATACCTACTACTGGAATCAAGTTTGACAGCCTGCATGATAGGACCCATTAAATAACACCCGTGGTGCTTTACCTATGGCTCCTCCAGTTGTAAATGTCCTTACACTTGGGTTAAAACATCTCCTTAGTTCATTATTTTGTTTTACAGTTTTGCTATGGAAGGAAGTTGAATAATGTATATTTCTAACTCCGCCCTGTCTTTCTATTTGATTAATTTCGTTGCGGGATAAAGACAGATGCATATTCTCAGAGACTCGCCGAGCTTCATTGATCGGTGTCTAAATATTCGTGCCAATGTCGATTCTGGCTTACAGGAGTTACGTTAGTATGTTTACTAAGAATATTATCATGTCATGGGAATAGTTAACGCCACATAGAGTAACGCGAAATAAAATTTGAAGTAGTACATGTAAAAAATTTGAGACGCTCTTGCATTATTTTGTCATGTACGGGATAAATATAATGCCTCTTGTATGTCCTACTCAACACTACGATGATAGTAGTAGCACCAACTCAAAATTATTTGGTTTTAATTTAGCTTTTAGTTTTTTCGAGTCGGCTTTTTTAAATTATTTTTAAAGTTTTTTGATATTTTAGGATGGTCATATATTTCGTGGCCCACATAGCAAACATTCGCATAGCTCACGACTGCGCTGGAATTGCCCTATATTTAGAGACAGTGATCCATTAGTGCAATGTTACGAAAGCATATGCATTTCTCGGGCCATTCGACATATGCGCCAAAGTGATTGGCCATTATTTTTGTTTGTATCTTTTATTGCAATGTTACAGTAAAGGAATAACTTATATGAATTTATGAAATTTTATTGTTATTTTTTAATAGTTTTTGTCTTCTGATAATTCCCATTATTTTTTTTTTGGGAACATTTCTCACAGAAAGACGACGTGAAGTAGCAGCTTGCTGTTACGTCTCGTACGATTTTTTTATTATAAGTCGGCAAACAAGCAAGTGGGTCACCTGATGGTAAGTGATCTCTACCGCCAATGTACGGCCACCATACCAGAAGAATTATAGGCGCGTTGCCGACATGAATAAGGGATTGGGAAGGGGAGGGAGATTCGGGCCTCCCAATATCTCACTCACCGTACGAAACTACTTCTGGCATATCTAATTCTTTTCTTTGTTCATTTTATTACGGTCTTATCATATTATGTTTAATAAGACACGGTCGGGTAACGCCCTTAGTTCCCGCCAAGCGTGGATCCTATAAATTACCTAACTACTACAATTAATTACCGATAACAGCGAATGTTAACCTTGCATAAAATCAAGGCACACACTATCTAGTTTATAGAGATGTATTTTGTATGTACTTTTTCCCCATTTAAAAGAATATAGGGAATAAACACATATGCAAATGTTACTGACTGGATATTTGTTACGATTATAAGAGAACTGTTAATCTTTCAAAACACAACCTATGAACAATATTTTCTTTCTGCCTGGCGATATCCCGGCGCCAGCGTCTGCCTTCTCATCATGATCTGATGGTGGATTTGGTATTATGTGAGGCGACCTGCCATCTGACCCTCACAACCCGCAACGGGAACCAAGTTTCGCCGTTGCCTCGTCTGTTAATCGGCAGAGTGTACCACGTGCAGGTGAGGTTGGCTTTGGGCCTAGGATTTTTGTGGCCCACTTACACTTGTAACAATAATAACGATTAATATTCGATATATATTTAATTCCATATATGTATGTAATGTACATATTACTTTGTCTCATTGCACTCTCAACGTCGTTGCTCTGTTCCGTACTAACTCACAATTACTTAATCGGCTTTTATCAGAGATTTAATATCAAAAAACTAACAATCATATACTTTATCTCCTATTGAACTTAGATTGCACATTGCTTACATTATTACGAAACTTCCCGATTGGGCCAGTAGCAGTACAGTAGCGTTTCGGAAATAGCACTCTACTGCGACATGCGGAAATGAATCTGCAGTGAATCGACTTTAGCCGTACGACATCTGTGCTCTTTGATGTAATATGCTCTCTGTTGTCGAATTAGCTGCTTTTTAAAATATAAAATACAAATTAATATTCATTGGAAGTTTTAGTCTTCTAATCTTATTTTCGAGAATGTATTACTTTCGGTAATGGTAGAGTCTAATAAAAAGAAATCTGTTAGTAATAAATCGCTCCTGTCATACGATGGAAAAAGAAAGCGTCTTTTTAACACATGTTCCACGGATATAAAAGTGTAATAACCTTAAAAATATGTAAATGTATGATTTGTTAGGTACTTTGTTTGACAACATGTACTTTATTGTTAGAAATATTCTATATATGTTTAAAAACCAATTAAATACTTCCAATAAGGCACAAAGGCCATTCGAATTGTACTACCTACTTCGGCTATTTGCTCAGTACTTAGCATTGCTTCAGACAATTTGTCTAAGCCGTACACAAACAGTATTCTTTTCAGATTAACGGAACAATATTTGCATAAAATGTTCTTCGTTTCGTAATAAGGCCTTTTTACAGGCCATTTGACATTGACGGCACCGAAAACACTAATCACATAATATTTGTTAACAACAAAATATATCTAGTAAGATTCTAAAAAGGTTATATTTTAATATAAGATTTTAATTACGTTTCACGGTAAGTATTTCGTAAAGAATTATAATACCAGCACTATATTACACACTGCTCTGAATGAGACGGCTAAGGTTTTAGTCCTAAGGCTAAGGCTAATGAAGATTGGCAGACTTTCGAAATTCTTATGGAGAACTTCTCAGATGTTATTTGTCAACAAATACTAAACGCATTACTTTTGTTATGAAAAATCAATATATCTAGAATAAAACAAAATAAATGCCATATAGGACAAATAAAACAGACACTTTGCCATGTTATCTGCGCGGTATACACGAATCTAATAAAATGACACATAAAAAACAGCGTAGTACTACTGTTTTACGCTATTTGTACTCAAGATCATAAAAAGATCCAATACAATTCATGCGAGTCGATATTGAGCGTTAGTAAATGAAACTTCTATAATGGAATGTTTTTGGTCGGTAGCCCAAAACGTGGCAGGGCGGCCGGGCGGGCGGCCCCAGCGAACCGGCCTACATAGCTCCCAACTGGGTCAAGAGTAACTCCTATCCGGTGAAAATTATACAATGTCGTATCGGAAAATTTGCCAGTTGCAGGTTCGGACTTTGATAAAAAATCACTGTATGGCTTTAACCCACTAAACCAATTTAAGATACGTCAAATTGTATGAAAATTTTACATAAGTAAAAAAGTTTAGTGGTAAATCTCGATTTAATATCGTCGTGCAAGTCGGCTTATTTAAAACTCATTTAACATACAAATACCATTGTTATAGACGAAACAAAATACAATATTCGAACGTAATTTGCGACAGTTTTAATTTCCCTTAGTTTGCATTATTTACCTTATTATTTATGAGGATAATGATATAACAGCCATTTTTAGACAGAAGCCACTGAGGATCAAACCATAGTCGTGATTCATTCGAGTTTGATTTCGATGTAGGTACTAAAAATACATTTTTTTGTATGATGTGTCAGTTGGTGCGTTGGGTATATTTATTATTATTATTATTAAAAAAAACAGTTTTGTTAGTCTTATCAGTTTTGAAGCATCTTCACTTAAAATGCGAACCATGAAAGCTATAACATCTCGTTGTTACAATTTATGACTAGTTTTCGAACGTTACAGGCGAATTGAGTGTAAAAAAACACTAAAACGGGAAGGTCAACATTCTTGGCAATAAACTGATATAAATCTATGATTAATTCACACATAAAGTTTACTTTAAGTGAATCATCCTTGTATGTTCGAAATACCAATAGATACATGACAGTGTCTTTTAAAAGTTTCATAACCACGAATAAAAACGATGTAAGTAAATGATTAGCAAGTTTTTTTAGTATAATCGCGATTATGAATATATGTTATTATAGAGGATATCCTCTAACCTTTTTTAATATTCTCTAACCTAACCTAACAAATGATAAAATACAAAAAGAAATCCTCATTGCACGAACCTGACTTACACTTGGCCGGTTTTGGCTATTGGAATACTGGTCTCTACCACTTTACTATTCAATATACTTTAGACAGAAAGTGTTAAAAGAACATTTAAAATGGGACTGTAAATCCTACTCCCTAGTATGTATAATATAAATACTACTATAAGATAAATGTGAAAGTTTCGATGTTTGTAAATCAATTACAACTTAATGGCTGAACAGAGTTGGGTGAAATTTGGCACACAGGTAGACCATAACCTGGATTAAGACATAAGTTAATTTTTATCCCAGAAAAGGCAGTTCACGCGGGAGGTGCCGCGAGTGCAAGCTAGTATACACTGACAAGAAGAAAGACTTCTCTATTTCAAATAAGAAGTCTTCTATAGTAAAAACATAAGCCTTTCGTGTAAAAATACATACGCACTCACGCCTGTACTCCCCGAAGTGGTAGGCGGCGATATAACTAGTACACCCATATTTCGCCGAACTTATTTCCGTCTCATGAAGTGATAGGGAGCGAGCATATTGCCATACAGGGCACAATTCCAGACTCCGGGTTGATACTAAGCATTTTATGATAGAGAAACCCAATATCACTTTACCCGACCCGAGGATCGATCTCAAGACCACAGCACAGCAGTCGTACCGCGTACGCATTACAACTGCGCCACCTAGGCAGGCATTTCGTTTAAAAATTATAGTAAAATAGTTTACAATAAAGATACTCACTCAATATATGTTGTACACAAGCCGCTACAGCAGTAAACTCCATGCCAATAACATACAGACTGAATGAAACTTTTGACTATACCGGATTAATATAGGATTAGTATTATTCATGCAAACTTTCAACTGAAGGGAAAATTTAGCTAATGGAATTTATGGGGATTATTAGTTGAATAAAGCTTCAAAAACTTTTCCATATAATGTTTCCACCGCATTTCAGATGACGTTTAACCAGTTGCAAACTTAAATTTGTAGTTAAACATAATTTTCCTGCATAGGTAAGTGCCTTGTTTGAGGTAGATAGAGCTCATTATTAAACCGCAAGTCTCCCCATCATGTTGACCAACCGCAATAATAAAAGCTAATGCCAGTACAGTCATTCCGAGTTCGTAACATGACTGCGTAATAAGTAGTTTAGAAATTTAGTCATTCGTTTAAATTATTTGTGTTTTTTTGTTTACAAGTCATTAATACCGAGATTCGAAAAAGTATTATCTTACTTCGTGCAAAAAATAACCATTCAACCCACGTCTTATGTGTAAATGAATCATGGGTTAGTAATCAATCTGAGACAAAGAAAATTATATTATATTATTAAAATTATATTTATTAAATGTGCACAGAAAACACTCGATCTCTATAAAAACTCTCCCCATCCCAACATCTGTCCTTTAATGATAGGGTAACACGTCCATGATTCTTCTGGTATAGTGGGTATTTAAGAATGGTGGAAATCACCTACCATCAGTTGACCCATCGATATATTATAGAGTATTTATGATCGAAGAGTTGACCCACATACTCGTTAGTACATGATTATAATGGAATAAAATATTTATAATCTACTACGATATAAACGTAATATACTTTTATCATATGCTTGCAACAGAAGGTAAAATTTGAACTGAAATACAATACTATTTTCGACTAAAAAATGTGATTAAGTTGATCGAAGCAAGTACGAGTATGTACCTTAAAAACATTAACTTACATTTTTATATATTAATCCTAGCCTATTATTATACACGTCTCACTGTTGGGCACGGGCCTCCTCTACTGGGTGAAAAGTTTTAGGTCTTAGTCCACCACGCTGGCATATTGCGGGTTGGCAGACTTCACATATCGTCGAATTTCTTATGGAGAACTACTCAGGTATGCAGGTTTTCTCACTATGTTTCCTTCACCGTTTTAGCAAGCGATAATTTACAATGAATACACACTTAGAAAAGTCAGTGGTGCATACTCTTGGAGCTGGTTTCGTACTGGCGACTTTCGTCTCAACAGTCTGTACCACTCCCTACTGAGCTATCGCCGAATTCATTTCAACACATTTTTATATACATAGCTGTTAATGACTAGTGCTGACGCGGACGGCAGCCATTACCTATCATGGAAATATGTATTAAAATAATAATTGATATATTGTTACATATTGTGGCCTATTAAAACCACATTTTTATTAAGAAACCATAACAACATGCAATGCTATCGGTATATCCTTAATGTCAGCGTATTTATTTCATTAATTGAATATGTTTGTATTCGCTTCGCATATTATATAAATTTCAATAATCATTATGATTCTTCTTCGACTTGCCCTTACCCCACTCGCAGTGGGGTCGGCGCAACATGCTTTGACACATGTTACAGAAAGATTTGGCTTGTAGTTTTTACGACCGGCCGCCTGCCTTACGTCAACTCCACTGGGGATATCATTATGAATATTTCAAAAATTTGGCTTCGGTGTAAAAAAATAAAAATACATTACAGTTTAGATAGTTTTTATATTCCTTTATTTAAATACGAATTTTGTTTAGCTTATCGTTATATTTGCATAGATACATAATATTACGTAAGTACTTTTATTTAGGAATTTATTACGTTTTAAAATTCTTTACTCCAACCATATTAAACCAGTTACAAATATTTATTTTTTTAACCCGGCACGGCCAACCTGACTACACTGAACCTGATGTTAAATAAGGTGCAGTCCAAATATAATGTCAACCGTCAAGACAGACGACAAATTTTGCCGGACTGAAGTTACTGGATATACGCCGGCGATCAGGCTAACGGCCTGCTCGTTTCGTCATTCAAGCCAATGTAAATAAAAAAACATACTATAGACAAAACTGGCTAGAGCGCGGCTCTACCACTTAAAAACAAGTACAGTGAGTGGTTTGTGGTATCTTTGCCACTGATTTTCAGGTGTGACTCAGTCACAAATGAAATTTATTTAGCTGAAGTTTATTCAATGTAAAACCTATGTAAAAAATAACAAACAAATAACAATGTCGTAGAAGATGATGCGGGTGAAACCGCGCGGGACAACTAGTCGTAGATATATAAAATTTATAGTTCCAAGGAAATCGGATTGGTTGCTTAAGCGGGACCTAGGAAATCGGATTGGTTGCTTAAGCGGGAATTAAACAGAAAATGTACACACAAATTAGTAATCTGCTTCTTATCTACCATAGAAACAATGTTACCGTAGTTTACGTAGAACAAAATGTATTTAATTGAATAAATATTATTTTAACATTGTCTATTTAATATACAACCTCAGTGGCGCAGCGGGCGAGTTGCCGGCTGTGAAGCGAGAGGGCGCGGGTTCGATTCTCACAGCGTGATAAAATATTTGTTTCGGGTCTGTATGTGTTCTCCCCAGAGCAGGGTTTATGTCAGGCAGGTGGCCGGTCGTAAAAACTACAAGCCAAATCTTTCTGTAACATGTGTTAAAAGCATATTGCGCCAAACCCACCGCGAGTGGGGTAAGGGTAGGTGGAAAGTTGTCTATTAAATATCTCTTTAATCTTATTAATGTATGTTTAACAATTGAATTAGTAAGATCACTAACCAACATTTTTCTTTCGATTGTACTTTCATACAAGAGGTCCGGGCCGTAGCAATGGGACAATATAATACAGTTCTCAACTTCTTCAAATACGACGAAGAGATACTAAATGACGTGTACTGAAAATCCATTAGGAATTCATTTTATTATAAAAAGTGATTAAGATTTCTGAAAACATGAATGACCGTTTCCGAATTATGATGCAAAGGTACTATAAACATTGGAGAAATGCCAATATGACTCTAGATCAAAAATACAATATTTCTACTGCATTTCTAAACGAAATAACTCTGATTTCCTCTTATTTTATGATCAGACTAGCTTTTGGTCGCAGCTCCGCCCGTGTTACTGCCTTTTCCAGAATAAAAAGTAGCTAAGGTCATGGTCTACTTGTGTGCCAAATTTCATCCAAAACCGTTAAGGCGTTAAATTCACAAGCTTATAAATATCCAAACTAACAAACGTCCAAACTTTCCCTCTATACTTCTATTATATTAGGGTTTACAGAATCTGTCGGGACAGTTACAAATACCTTAATCGTAAAACCACATGTAGTATATATTCTCATTTTAATTTAATAAACTCTAATTACTTACATACTTTAATCACAACGTTAAGATTTATCTTCCATTAATTGTTTTAATTTTATTATTACTTTAGCTATACGTTAAATAATCATCTTTTTGGATTTATTAATTGGAAGTTCTGTGGAAAATTGTTTGAACCTCTACTATTAGCTTATTATGCTAATTGATCTTTGTTCTACGATAGTACTGATAAATATGGCGATAGCTTTTTAAGAAATAGTCAATATGTCAGACTAATATGAAGGCTAATTGTGATAGAAAAACATCTATTGATATATGATATACCAAAATAAGTATACTCATATTATTGTACACCCTATCGAATAGTATTACTTGTATCAGCTAACGCGTGTTCAAACAAAGCGACTGACAAACAAATAAATGCATTTAATTAATTTAAAAAAGAAGAAGCTTTTCTCAATTCCATGTATTTTTTTATGTATGTTACGCGATATCTCCGCCAAATGTGGATTTAACGATTGTTTGAGATCTGATGACGCTGCGGCACAGAGTAAAATTTTAAAGCTCCTTTATTATTATCATCAAATGCATCTAAGTACGTTTTGAAGTTGTATTCCAACTTAAGATTATTCATTTATTATTGTTGACAGCCTCGGTGGCGCAGTTGTAATGCGTACGCAGTACAACTGCCGTGCTGAGGTCTCAGGTTCGATCCCCGGGTTGGAAAGTGATATTGGGTTATTCTATCACGAAATGCTTAGTATCAGCCCGGAGTCTGGAATTGTGCCCAGTATGGTGATAGACTTGCCCCTCTATTCATGATGGGATGGAAATAAGCTCGGCGAATTGTGTGTGTACTGGTCACACCTCTGCCTACCCCTTCGGTGATTACAGGTGTGAGTGCGTATGTATGTATTGTTAAATTACGCTTGGGTAACGGATTATTGACTAAACCTTGAAATATATTGTGTACAAGATTGAATAATAATTCAAATATTGCCGTTTAATCCAATCCAATCCAATTGAACAGTTCTTTTTGTGTATATGTATATATGGGTATTAAAACATTTACAAATTGTATTATTTTGTTCGCAAGGCTATGGCTATTAAATTGGAATACTTGAAACGTTGTGTAATTAGGTGCACCGATAATTATCTACGCACTCTGCAAATGTGATTATACTTGACCCAAAATGTTATTCTTAATCCACAAGATACATCATACTCGTAATATCAATAATAAGTACATCTATTCTCCATTTTCAATCAGATCGATTAAAATATTTAAATTTGTATGCTCCGATGACTGATTGCAAACCCGGATAAACAGATGTTTATAGGATTAAAACAAAATATTACCTGTTCTGTTACGATTAAAACAACCAGATCACATCTCCCGCAGTCTCGTCTAGATCTTGAAGATATTTAGCACTGCACGGAAACTATCAAACGGTAAATTATATTTGACAATATTGCAACCGTTTCTTTGTTTATACACTTGTTGAAACGTGATGTTGTGTTTGTGGTAGATGTTGGTTTGAGGATGGCCGGAGAGAGTCGGCGCGCGCCGCCCGCCCTGCGCGGCCTCGTCCGGAAAAACAACAGTATTCAGCGCAGTGCATGCGCGGACACGCTGCCAATGCTAATATTAGCGGACGAATTTTCGCGAGACCTGCGCGCGCGTGCTCCGAGCCTCCGACTACGTGTGGCCGGGGGCCGGTGGTGAGTGTTGACTGCCGCCCGGCCATCAGCGCTCCACCAGCTGCCACCAGCGCGCATGCGTCGCGCCACCGCCAACAAACGCTCCTGTAACCAAGGCAATATTGAACCTTCTCGGAACTATCCGTACATACCACGTAGATATTGAGAATGTTTACTGGAAGATTACTAACTTGAGTTCACTATCTATAGAGTTCTATATACATAGCTACGTGGATATACATACGTCTGTACAGGCTGTGTACTCCGACTCTGCTGCAATAACATAATTTATTTAAGATCGTTACGTTAGAAATTAAATTGCCGCGTACAGTCGGGGTAGGGAATATTTAAGTATGAAATTTTCCCTGGAGAATTATAACTTCTAATGATAAAGGGCACGCATGAAAACATACTACAGAATATCATACTTTAAACCATAGCCAATGTCGGACATTTATTTTTAAAATATTAAGTATAAATATTCTCTTGTTTATTCTCTGCACTACCTAAAGATTCACTGGTAGAGAATGCCTCAGGCATTAAATCCGACTGTACATACTTTATGTATAAAGTGTAAATAAATAAATACATCTAAATAAGTAGTCCTCTTGTAATTAT
This sequence comes from Mimas tiliae, assembly GCA_905332985.1. Classification (NCBI taxonomy): domain Eukaryota; kingdom Metazoa; phylum Arthropoda; class Insecta; order Lepidoptera; family Sphingidae; genus Mimas; species Mimas tiliae. The sequence continues at coordinate 6,438,718 of HG995249.1, forward strand.
TCTATTTTTTTTTCTAATTTATATTCTTATTGTCCTCACAGTACAACGGTAAAGATCCACTGGAGATACCCGAAAGGCTGCAGTTAAAATTGTATCTAATAATTTATAAGATTATTTTTTATAACACATAGGTAACTAAGAAGACATAAAACTTATGTACAAATCTTTACATATATATATTTACCTCTATAAGTATTTGTAATAAAATTTATAATTATAAAGCTCTTAAAAATAACTGCGGCTCGATTTTGTATAAACTTAAAAGTGGTAGAGCAGCGCCATAGCCAGTTTGGACTACAGCATGAATGGGCTGGCTCAACCGGGGCTGGCTTTACAATCTCACTAAAAACGGGGTAAAAGAATACCTTTGCTTTTGGGTTTCGTACACTCACACATCGTACGGAAAGCCTAACAAACCTAAAAGACAGACAGACGGTTCCCCCGAAGTTGAGGGTCTCCAATTGCAGCGCTGATCACTCATTAGGTATCAGGTATCCCGCTGATACGGTTACCTCTAACATTAGAAAAACTATCAAACGGTCTTTATGGCCAATGGATAAAAAACGCATTTAGGACAAGGTATTTTACCTAACTAAGGCTGTTATTTTTATGTTAGCTTTAATGACGAGACGAGGAGATTGCTCGCCTAACGATAAACGCTACACCTGCCCATACACCGTAGCAGCACCATCTAAAACTTTGAATTGCAAAGTAATGCATTATATTGCATTACGCTCGTCACCCCAAGACCTAAGAGCTTAATAATCCACAGTAATTTAACTGGCATCAATATCCTTCAAACTGAAATACCGCGGTGCTTACTCACTGCTGATTGTCGGCAGGAATATATAAAGTGGTACCTGAGGTAAAAGTATAAAAGTTTTAACAATAGTAGAGCCACGCTGTAGACCGTTTTGTCTACCGCATGAATAGGCCGGCTCGACCAGGTTACCTCTGTCTCACAGAAATCCGACGTAAAGTAGCTGTTGGTACTGCGTTTATGTTTTAAATATTGGTACAAGCAAAGGTGGGTGCGTAGTGAGAAAATCCCGACATCTCCCTCGCAAGCGTGCACCGTAATGGCGTGACCCGCCTTGTGACGTAACTTGCTATGTCGTGCATCCTCTTTCCGTCATTTGACAACCCCTCTAGCAGATTTGAATGGCTTCTAAATTGTTGATTTTTGACTTGATTTATATAATTCTTTCGATAATAGATTTTAGGGAACGTAACTTATTGTTTAAGATATTAAAAATAATCGATTCAAATACCCTGTTGTGATTGCCCGACCTAGATTTGAACCTAGGACATATCAGTTTGTCAAGTGCGTTACCACTAGACTCTAGACCAATGAGGTAAAAATATTATTTTCTCATTATAAATTTTGTTTGAGCACGTAGATACATCAATCATTTGCGTGCGCGCGTATCGGTTCTGACTCACTCGCAATTTCAAATTGTAGCAATAACAATGTGCTATATTGTTCGCGTCGAGGTTCTAATCTTAAAGCTTATTAGTTCATTTATTTTTTCTATTTCACAACATTCTATAAATGCACTGAATAAATGACATCGACCGTCAAATATTTCCGGTAAATACTGTTCATTTTCTAAGGTCTTTCCGGAATACCGATCGAAAAGGGTAATAGTAATAAGTTAGATAAATAAGTACGGTTTATAATTTTTTTATCATCGAAGGCTAGCAAATGAGCATGTGGGTGATATTTACCGCCCTTAAATACAAACAATACCATAGTTATAAATGCGATGTTGACCTTTACGGAGAGGAATGGCGCTTAATGGCCGACTTTAAGGGCTACTTTTTTTATTTATATAGATTTGAGTTGCGCTTCAGTAGGTTGGAAGTTGAAAGTTAAATTTTACTGTGTACCTCTTTCTTTTTTATATCGTTTAAACACTGGTTACCCAAGGGCCCCTGCATAGCCTAAGACAGCCCTGTGATCGTAATATACGAAGATGACAATGATGATGTATTATGATACAGCGATTTATCGTAATACATCATTCGGGAGAAAGAGCTAATGAAACCTTTTCTATGTCCTCAATTACCCCCGTTAATGTCAGGATTTCCACACAAAAACATCTTAGAAATATTATTTTATTACGTTCGGTTTTCCTATAAATCGCGAGCGCTGGTCGTCTGGATAGTAAGGTATAGAGTTCGATTCCTGTTATCAAAACCTTTGATTCGTGACCTCGATGTACGTAGTAACAAAAATACAAGTGGCAAAATTTGTATAAAAAAACATACTTAGGTGGTATGTGCCTCATATGTGTGAGGCTGTCTGGGTAGTCATCGCTTTGCCTATTTCGATCGTCAAGCAGCAGTGTGTAAGCATTGTTGTATTCCCTTTTGAATAACATTGAAGATAATGAATTACTGTACATTATGAGACTGAACTTCCTATGTCTCGAGACGAGCGCAGTGTAATGTCATGATGGTATACTTTGAAAAAGTGTTTATTGCATCGGATCTGAATCGGAGATTAGATATAAACTGGACATAAAATTTTATTCCCAACTTCGGAAAACCTGAGCGTATGTATTTTTTTATTGCATAGTCCGGCAAACGAGCCAGTGGGTCACCTGATGGTAAATGATCTCCAGCGCCCATGTATACTAATACTAGAAGAATCATGGGCGCGGTGCCGACCATATAAGAAAGGGATTAAGGGATTGGGAAGAGGAGGGGGTTTTGGGCCTCCGGATAATCCACTCACCGTACGAAACGCAGCAGCAAGCTGCTACTTTACGCCAGTTTTCTGTGAGACAGTGGTAACGAGCCGGCCCATTCATGCTGTAGACAAAACTGTCGACAGGTTGGCTCTACCACTCATTAAAATGCATTCAATGACTTCAATGTATAGTACTACTATATCGACCGCCTCATGTGATGTGCGGTACATGGGAACTGCGCCACAAAATTACGGTCAATTCACCGTAACTCAATATTACCATCTCGCTTACTCTTAACTACAACCCCTCTTCGCCTCCCTGTCTGTCAGTTGTCAAACTCCCGCGTTATGTGGCGCAATTTTACTACTAAACAGCCTGTCTAGTATCTATAGTATACTTGAAGTCTTTGTAAGCAGATACTCTACTGGTAATTCAAAGTTCAGTGTGGTGTTGTTTGTGATTATGGGCTGGTGTGCCGCTTACGCAGGTAGGTTTTATAAGCGATCTGATCGTTTCACCATTAAGGCGAATAAAAAAAATCTTTAGAACTATGTATGTCTCATCAAAGAGTAGATAAACCATTTTATTGTAATATTCACTGTATATTAAAAATCTTAGGTATTTGCCTGTAAGTTTCCATATTGGTCAACTGATCTTCCTAGATTTGATCAAATACGAACAAAATGGTCTTATCTAATCAGTAATAAAAGCAAATAATTATTTAGCTAGTTATAGCTTAATCTTCAAGTAGTCTATTTATACGCAAACCTCCAAGTGTTTTTAAGGAGACGCGCGCGCGGTAGAATATTTTATACCCTCTATAAAACAGTCGGGTTAATACTTTTTTATAGCGCAGGCAAACGAGCCAATGGGTCACCTTATGGTATGTGATCTTCACCGCCCATGTAGGTACGCCCATAATGCAATTTAGGCCTCCGGATATCTCACCCACCGTACGAAACGCAGCAGCAAGTCGTTACTTTATCGACCCGGTCGAGCCGGTCGATGCTGTAGACAAAACTGTCTACAGCGTGGCTCTACCTCTCGCAAAATGTTGGCCTCTTTGTCTGCTGTAAGTATGTTGTGTATATGTGTGTGGCATCGTAGCACCTAAATAAGTTGACCTATTTAAATGTTTTTTTCGTTTGAAAGCTGGCTTAAATCGATGTTTCTCAGATTCTGATCTTCATAAGAAATGGGCGTTTACTTGCTCGACTCCCAAATATATCACTCATCGTACGAAACGCAACAGCAAGCTGCCACCAGCCACTTTACGTCAATTTTCTGTGAGACAGGCCCTGTGTGACCAACTCGTAGATTAGCAATTTGCCTTTTACTTTTTTATATTAGCCTCATAAATGTACAACAAATAATTACAGTAGGTAGGTAGGTATGCATATTAGGTACAGGCAGTAAAAATATTTTACTCGTGGCTTCACCGCATGGAAATCTCGTACAAATTTGAAATTCTTACATCTATTATTGACTAGTGAGAGTTTGTAATTGACCTTATGACTATACAAAAATTATAGCGTTACGGCCTATCCGAAGCTTGTCACAAACATTTATTGTATTTGTGCTTGTCCCATGAGGAGACAGGTGTGACCGTGCACTTAACTTATTGTTATAAATTAATGTTATGTTACTACCAGGGCCATCCTTGCCTTTGTAAGGCGCGCCATATTTTGATCTCGCTACATCCTAAAATTAGCATCGGGCCGGCCATGGCACTGGTTAGCATTTATGAGATTGAGCGGTACTTCTGAGTTTTGACTTCGAATTTTAATTAGGTATCGAATTATTGTAAGTTTTTACTATAATAATAGTTTAAAATTGGTGAAACCGAAACACAACAGTGCTTACACTGTTGCTTGGCGGCGGAAATAGATAAAGCTAGGGCCATACCAGCCATAGAAAATCAAACCCAGACAGTCTCTCGCATCAACGGACCGTCGCGTCGCGCTGGAGCGAGTAGACATCATGTCCAGTGTAATCATTTTACACATACCTACCTTTTACCATACCATAAAATAAAAGTGTGTTATTATTGACTTTATAGTATTATTATTTATGTTGGAAAACGAATCTTTAGGCTAATCTTTTATAGGAGAATATTAAAAAACTTATCATTATTGTTTCGTTGTAATATCAAAAACAATATTGAAATACGCACAAACAGGGCAGCATAGACTTCGACGCCTTTGCCCATTCCTTTGGTACATTATCAATATGTAAATACGTATCTTCTTCCACCTGCCCTCATCCCACACGCAGTGGGTCGGCGCAACTTACTTTTTAACACATGTTACAAAAAGATTTGGCTTGTAGTTTTTAAGACCGACCGCCTGCCTGACGTTCGCTGTTCTGGGGAGAAAATATCCAGAGCCGTAAAAAATATTTGTGGATCACACAAACATTTTGTCATTTTGTCTCGATACGGAAATCGAACCTGCGGCCTCACAGCCGGCTACTCGGCCACAGCGCCACGGAGGCTGTGTCGGAGGCTATCAAGGTGTGTTATTACTATATGTGTGTAGGTATCTTTGTAAATTATAAACCTTAAAAAGATGTCGATACTTCTTACGTTCACGATTCTTTCTACATTCGATTAAATACGTGTAATATGGATTTTCCATCAATCGAGTCTTGGATTTAAAGATACATAAGGCAAAGTATTATTAGGTATCTATTTAAATCCACTAAAATATTCATGGAATAAAATGAATACAATGTTTTTAAGCTATAATAATACACCCAACAGTCACATACATAGTCCTGACCCCACACTAGGTAAACCTGTATCGTAAGCTATGCGTCAGGGTTACCGAATAATAAAAAAATTGAGTACAAAAACTTTATTTATATATTCTAATAGGGGTGCGTAGAGCATTCAGGATTACATATCTATTCAATTGAGAGCATGTTCAATTTCAATTTAGTTACTTTTTAAATATGACTTTTCTAAATTATGGGTGTATGTAATGAATAAAATTACATTTTATTTTATCTAACATCTATTTCATGACTTACAATTACGTGATCTTGATATCGATGTTTCGATATTTAACGTCGAACAAGTAACATCGATGATCATTGCTTTGATCATTGCCGTCCCTACCACAAATGTCAAAAGTCGAAACAATACAGCAAGAGCGATTTATTTGTGTGTATTTGTGTTTTTTACATTTTAAAGGCTTGTGAATTATTTTATTATTCTATAAAAACATTGTCAATAACTCCAAGACAAGAAAATATCTAACAATGTCGTCATTTGAAGAGCGACGAAAATCTTTGTTTAATCATTTGCAGAATGCAGAGGATCAGTTTTCTTTTTCTCACAAGAACAAAGTTGTAGAACTTAAAGATTATGGCACAATAGACAAACAGAAATACAGAAAATTGAAACATGAAATGAAACAATTTCGAGGTAGGGAAAGTATATTCAAGCGACCAGAGGCTAACATCAGGGAATGTTTACGCGCAAAATCAATTCCAGATCACATAAAAAATCCGCAGAAATGGGTTTATTACAATCTATCAGACGTAACACCAGAGCAGATGTCAGACTCTACAAATACTGCAACAGCACTTGCATTAATTAAAAAGTTGGAAGAAAATGCAGAAGGGAACTTAAATATGGAACATGACTCAGAAGAAGTATTCAAGAAACCAACATTTCACTTCTCTTCGGCAATTAAAAAACCCGCTGAAAATGAAAAGGCAGTTTTCAAATCTGGAAAGGTTATAATGCCAGAATATGTTGTAGGAGTTTCAAAAAAGAAAGAAAAAAGAATTATTCCCAAAAAGGAACCAAAAAACCCACCAAGCCAAACCCAGGAAAGTCAAGAGTCAGCACAAAAATCTGGGCTTAAGTTAGACCATCTTTATGATGATGATGATTAGATTTTAATAATACTCTAGAATAGGAATTTTCTATAATAAAGTTTATTGTTCTTTAGATAGATATTCATTTTATTTAAATAGTAGTTTCTTGCAACTTCATCTGTGTGCAGATCATTTTCTGGGATAAAAAGCTTCTGTTTTTCTACATAGTTTCAATTACTTCCATAACTTTCATCGAGCGTACTGTATCCTATACAATAAATGCACCCAACAATTTCCTTCAAATTCAATACATTTCCTTGATGCCAGAATTGACCCCCTAATAATCTAGTCCCTGGGGCATATGTGTGCCCAATTTTAAGACAGACATTTTTGTGTCAGAAAGCTTCACGCTAATTCTAACAACAGTACAAAGGTACGACTTAATCGCATGAATTATATGTGAATACATAGAGTACATTAATTCCCATCAAAAACAGTAAAGTTCCTGCCATATTCCAGTCAAATTCCGGCTAAAGTCCAGGCACATCTCAGTCAAAATCCACCCAAATTTCAGTCAAAGTGAAGCCAATTCCCACCTAAATTCCAGTCAAAGTCCGGTCACGGTTTTTGAAATCACATCTATTTACGCTCCTGCAAAAGATAACTTGTATGTACCTGTATTTTGAGAAATGATGGATTCTCTATTCACACTAGGAGAATTCATTCCATAATATTCGTACAAATCGAACATTGCTGAAGTAGTTAAAAAAAATATATTTAACTCACTAGCAATTACCATAACTATTAAATAGTCTTTATACACGAATAAAAAGTGGTTACTATGTACTTATGTCAAATGGAAATTGTAATGCACATCATATTCAAATTTAAAAACAGTACCAGTAGTTGAATAATAAAGGCTTATCATTCCTATTCAAATCACTAAAAAGGCTTTTATAGATCAAAACAGCATTTGCACATAGATTTTGATTATTCTTTCACTAAAATCTTGGAATAAGTAGTTGTTCTAAGACTAAAGACTAAAATACTTAAATATTTATTTATTTTAAAGTAGAACCAACTTAAGAAAAACATATGTCTGCCTGGCGTTATCCTGGCTTAATACCTACTAGTAAATAACAATAATGCTTTTACTATTCTGTATTCTGCCTGCACCAATCTATGTTTATAAAAATGGTAATAAAGTATGCTACAGGGTACAATTGGCATCTTGATCGCAAGAACAAGACACCAATATTAACGCCTAAATAACGACACGCGCAGTTTACTCGCCTGATGATATGCGCACGCCTGCCCATAGACGTAACACGCAACACCACCCAGAACTTATGCAAAGTTACAGCAACCTGTAAGTCACTGCACTACTTTAGGTAGTTAAGTCTCATAAAAGCTATTTTTGCACTCACATTGTTATTCTGAAATACTTACTACTGAGTATAAGTACCAAGGAGGCAGTGAGGGTAAGTGTGAATGTACTTTTAAATGCGCCGCAAATAATTCCATAACTGAGACAAGTACGGCTCTTGAGTTCCGTTTAAGGTTGTTTATTATTTACCTTAAGAAAATAAAACTGCAGCTAACTTTACTAGAAGTGCATTATTTACATAAATCGTTTTAACATTGTGAAATTATTGCAGATTCCGATTTGATTTCCATATTGTCAGATGGTGTCTCTGTTTTATTTTCAGCTGCAAATGCACTCAGGTCTCGCATCATAGAGTAAGCATCTTCACCATCTGCATAGTACTTGGGTTCAATTTCCAGGATTTTAAAACCGAGCGAGTTAGTGTAGAGATTGAGTGCAGCTCTGTTGCTTTTTCTTACATGCAGTGATACATATTTAGCCTGAAAAAAGTCAATATAAAAAGATATAAATTTTTTGTTATACTAATTATTATGCTACTGTAATGCGGGGTTTTATTTTCCTGGATTTTTGTATTTCCGGGAGTCGGGAATAATCACGTACCCGATAAATTTATGAATAGCGGGAAAACTTAATCTCTACAAAATTCTAAATATATATGTACTATAGCAACATATCAACCACAAGTGTTAACGTTTTAACGAAATAAAAGATAGTTCATGGTCTGGAGAGAGACACTTTTTATTCCGTATCATGGAAAACTTAGTATTTTATAAAAGGTGCTACATACAATACATTATAGGACTAGAAATCGTTAGATATTTTTAATTATCATTATTATTAAATCTTCCTCCATCTGCCGTTCATCCCATTCACAGTGGAGTCGGCGCAACATCCTTTTTAATTCATATTACAGAAATAATTGGCTTGTAGTTTTTACAACTGGACTGGAAGCATCATACAGTAATTATTATTACTGTTAATTGTAAAGTGAGTTATACAATAGTTCAATGATACTTAAGTACCTGAAAGCATTCTACCATAGCCAGTGAAGCTTGATTCATAAGTTTTTGTGCAAGGCCAAGCCGACGATGGGATCTTTTCACCGCAAGAGATGTTATGTGTCCATGACGATTGTCTTCTCCATCTTCTTCCATTTTTGCCAGCACATACCCTGAAAACAGTACAAAATAATTTGTTTATAAACTCTTACAATACATCCTAATAGGCAAGAAAATTAAAAACAGAGAAGAATGTTAATAAAATTGAATGTTATTAAATCGAATATATTATTATGTTTAATATGTTACATCCATAATAAAAATGACATGTGGTGTGGCACCAATATAATGGATTATAGAGCTTTGCTACACGTTATGCTAATACATATTGTTAGTATAACAAATCATAATACACCTGGGGACTTAGCATATGCAACACACAATAATTTTGGCAATTTGTTTTGTCTGTTATTTCTACATTTATTTCGAAGCTAACATGGATGCATAGAATACTCGACTCATTATGTCAAAAGTAGAGAAAATAATACTTTAAGCATATCTGTGGTTTTTGTCTATGCATCCTAAGATGACATAATTTTACCAAAAGTTAACACTTTTCCCTGAGAAAATTTTCATTAATATGTATCTCTATTGCACACAATATATGTTGTGTTACATATGCTAAGCCTCCTGGCATATGCTAGCCTCATATATAATGCGCACTTAAAAATACAGTTAGTGTGTGTGCTGCAGTGAATATTTTCCTTTACAATTTGGAATACAAGACTAATTTCTTTCTAAGAACTATATCTCCTAAAGATGAATATAAAAATGTAAATATGATTTTAACTACATCAGAAGACAATAAAATATCTTACCAACAATATGCCCCTTCTCATCCTCCGCGACATAACTGAGCTGTGGCCATGAGAGTCCATGGTAGAAGTAATATTTCATCTGGTAGTTCTCAGGCAGACACAACAGGTTGCAGTGCTGCATGTTCATCAGGTCACTTGGACGAGCACATCTGATGTTCATTTCGACTATTTTACTTTGTGACCTGGAAAATTACATGTTTTATTATGGTAAAATGTTATGTTTATGTTATGTTGGATTTAATTAGCAAGTCCCTCGTAGTTCCTGATACCCACGACACAGGTTTACCTAGTGTGGGGTCAGAGCTATGTGTGTGACTGTTGGGTGTATTATTATTATTATAATTACAGTTATGTTGAAATAAAATAAAAATTAATCATATAAACTTTGACATTTCTGTTTTTATTAAGTATAGATAGCAAAATAGAAGAATATAGAGAGCCTTTATATTAGTATGTAATGTTATAAAAATGCTATCAAAACATGTACAGCAATTTAGGTATCAGAATGTATGTTTATCAAAATATATCACCAATAACAAACTTGTAGAAATTGTTACTACAAACTATTATAAACAATCAATATAAACATAAATTTATCTAATTGTTCATAGGTACCTTGGTGTTAATTTTATTCCCGTCTGATCTTCCTAATTTTGTTGGGTTGCCTGGCCTCAGATGCCGGGGGAGTATCTGACATGCCACCTAGCAACTCTCGAACGAAACGGAATTTCGATAAACAACACTTCCACACAATGTACCAGCCTGTAACAAAGAACAAAGAAACATGTCCAACTCATGACTTTAACACAAGTATGATTTTAAATACACATTAATATGAAGTTAGTAACTGTAAACACCAAGCAAATTTGGACTACTTACAAAATAACACAAAGACAAAAACTAAAAATACGCTACATACGAAGGTTATAATGGCTAATATGACTTCCTTCATGTCTTACTATGCATAGGTTAATAGTTATAAACTCGATATCAACACATTCACTTTACCCGAACAATAATATATCTTAAACATAAGTTATCACAATGAAAGTCTAAGTTTTACTACGAGAATAATGTTTATTGCTTGCGATTTCTGAGCGCCATTTTGGCACAACATGTAGCGTACCAAAAATTATACTAGTTAAATAATTTAGGTTGAAATGAACAATGAAAATGGAAATAATTAAAGTATAAAAGGTATATTTACGTACTTTATAATTTAAATATATAGCGTTCAAAAAGAAAAATTGCTGAAATTATTATAACCTCTGTAAATTCGACTTTGACAGATTTCCGTTCAAAATTTTTGACCTTTTTGTAACTATTGTCTTTATTATTTTCTTAGGAATTTCGTTCAGAAATTATTACTGGGTTAGCTATTTGGTACCACAGACTTGTGAAGCAGATCGCAGACGTAGAAGTCATATTATTAATTTCACAAAGTACATAATTCTATCATTAAACATAATAATATGTACTTTCTCTACGTTCTGACTAAGTGACAAATGTCATAACTAAATGAACATCATAGTATGTTCCCTATATTCTTTGCATTTTACTCGTTTTAGATGTTACAAAAAGATGAAAATATAATGGTAAAGTGTAATGCACATTTGTGTGATAATTCTTCCTTGAAAACACTTGAATTGTCAAAATGTGCATGAGTTCCTTAAGGCACGTTTTTGTTATGATGTTATGGCTGCTTCATACGTCTGTGGCCTAAGTGGAGAATGCTTTGAATAAAAACTTATGGAATGTAGAGGTAAGGAAAAGAGACTTTTTTACTATTTTCTACAGACCACGGAATCGGAATCATGGATTTATTGGTGTGTAATCTAATAAAAGCACATTGAAACACGCATATTACATCATCATCATTAATTTTAGTCGACAACATCACGATCTCTCGACACATATTAAGTAAAATACGCTTGTGTTAGTTGAATGTTTTTTACTCCTTAGTCCTTGGATACGAACACGATTGCTGAATGCTGACCCTGTGGTGTTGGCAGTCGGCAGGGAATTCGAGAATTGCGGGGAATTGGAACCTAAAAGCGGAAACAAACTATTGTGTCGTGTTGTGGCGTGTCACCTCATTTTCTATGGTTATACACATTAATATAGTGTGTGGTGGGGGATTTGGCGCGACACAACACAACACACAAATGTGTTTAGCTTATTTCGGTGAAAACGCTGGTTCTTTTGCATATCAGGGACTTCCGGAAAACTAGACAATATAATACATTTTTGAAATGTATCAATTTGGAATGGCATTGCAATTACAAATGGAAGGGAAAGTTAACGGTGTTGGTGATAATTTTCTTTACTTTTAGTTTAACTTGTCGCACACCGGATGAATGCGTAACAATGCTCTAAAAGCTTCGCTTCAAACAAATATGCTAAAACTGAAAAGGGACTTTGTCTGTTTTTTAAATTTTGCTTGGGCTGTTATAATATCGTTAAAAACACAAATCATATTTTTATATTAATGTATATCTGCCTCTGTCAAGACATCACGTCTAAAGTTTTATATCACAAAAATAATCAACAATATAACCATAGAGCGTAATAACAACAACAACTTGGAGTAAAATTTAGTCTCACAGAAAATCGTGAATTTAATCCTAGTGCAGCTGGCATTCTAAATTTTTATATTGGCATTGGCTGTCATTGTTTGACTGTTTGTAGAGTTTTGGCGGGAATTCTTACAGTGCGGTGGCTCTCTTGTTTTAATTATTTCCTAAACTGGTTTAAAGTTGTGTTTGTTGTATAAAAGTGGTGTGGTTTTGTGCAATAATCATTAACGATGATGAATAGTGTATGGAAACATTGAAATAAGTGAATTTACGTGATTTTTGATCAAGGGTATTGTCGACCTTGTGCTTTCGATTCATTTGAAGAAAGTCGTCTAAGAAGCATTGAACTGAAAAGAATTATCACCAAAACTCCAGCAAGACCTTGAAATCGGCCACACCCCTGTTTCATCGTTCTTGGAATATATAAGAAAAGATATAACTAATGACTTGGCAGCATGGTCTCTGATCTTAGCCGGTTCCTTATGGAACAAAAAAACAAAAAAAAATAAAAAAAAAATTGACTGTTTGTACTTAATTTGTGATAGATTAATTTTATTCTTATTAAACTGTAATACTTAAACTAATTGCTAAATATGTCTTGATTGGCATCTGGCAGCAATAGTCATTTTATTTTTTGTGTACGTAATAATCATAATACTGTAATTCATTTCAGCCTTTCATAATTCTCAATATCTGACATGTATTAATAAAAATGGATGATGATAGCCAAGAAAACAAACCAATTCAATCTCCATTCTTGTAAGTAACTATATAACTGCATTTCAATAAAACCCTTTGCAAACTATCAAATTCATAGTGCTTGTATCTTTCAGGAGATATCGAAGTCCTACATTTAGTAAAGAGGAAGTAAAAACATTGTTAAGTCTCATAGAAAGCTGTAAAAGTGTAGTATTGGATAAATCCACTTGTACAGCAGCATGTCATGCTAAAGAGGCAGCTTGGTTTAACATAGCAAAAGCTTATAACAGCAAAGGTTTCAAACATGAACGCAGTGTTGATAGTCTTAAAATGAAATGGGATAATTTAAAGAAAATAGCAAAGAAGTTGTCTCAAAACATATTTGATATGAACCAGAATGATTTGGACGATGTGACTAGTCGTACAGTGGAGATGTTATATGAAGCAGAAAGTATTACTAACAACTCTGATAAGTCCGAGAAAGTGGTGCAACCCCTAAATGGTAAATATATTTTTGTTTTAAATTAAATTACCTTTTGCATGTGAGCAATCCATAGTATCATTTATCTTTCAACTCACTTTAAAGACTTGTTTTAAACATTATTGTAAGTTGCTATTATATTACAAGCATTGTGTTTGTTACACACTGTTGTGTTTCGGATAAAAAAAAAAAAACTAGTTAAATTGCTAAGTAATTTAAGTCATGACATCTTATTTCCCAATGTAATGTTTGCCACACTATTGCAGTCTCTGTAGATAAAATAAGACCTGCTTACTTAATAATAAAAAAATAATTGTGTTATGTCCAATTTTCTTTGAAAGATGTATGTACATTATGTTCTATATTTTTTGGTTTTGTTATTTAAATATGTGACACTCACGAAATGATTAAAAATAAAATTGATATAACTATGACAAACTAAAATTTGAAAAGTAATAAATTGCTTCAGATAAGTTGCTGCTTGCCTAGTCCCACTGTTACATAGGAAGTCTATTAGCATGTTAATTTAACTGTATGTTTTGAATTACTCAACAGAAACCGAGGACCAAAAACAACCCCAAGATTGGAATGGTGGAGAAGATGAGGACTCAAATGGTAATAATTTTCTCATATTAAAAAAAATAATGGTATTTGATTGATGAATTTATGATATTTCAAGAGGTGGTAGGTATCTCGTATGAGAGTGGCTGTCTGGGTACTCTGGGTAGGTACCTTCGCTTTGTTTATTTCTGCTGCCAAAAAGCTGTGTGTACACACTGTTGTGTTTTGGTTAGGGGAATGTTATAACCAGTGCAATTAATCTGCATAATCAGACTTAACATCTTAAAGTTCAGGATGATGGATATGTGCCACTGCACATACCCATATCATCCATCCATCCTTCTAATTCAAAATTCTGGGTGATGTTACATTTGTCTATAGGCAGGCATGGTGGCTTATGACCTGATCATTTTGTCATTTATCTATAAATTAACTTGTCACTTGACCATAATATTAAACTTGTTTCAGATAATGATGGTGATAATGAAAATAAAAGGTACCTACCATAATAAATTATTATAGATTACATACATACATACATACATAGACTCACGCCTGTTTCCCATAGGGGTAGGCAGAGACAACAGATTTCCACTTGCTACAATCCTTGCATACCAAAATAATAATCCTTATTGTAGCTTTTACTTAGTAAATATAATAATGAGTTGATTACATAAATTTATATTTTGGTAAAATAGATCACATGTCTTAATATGTGCGTACGCACTCACGCCTGTAATACCCGAAGGGGTCGGCAGAAGTGTAACCAGTACACCCACATTTCGCCGAGCGTATCTCCGTCCCTTATGTGATAGGGGGCGAGCATATCGCCATACCGGGCACAAATTCCAGACTCCGGGCTGATACTGAGCATTTTGTAATAGAAAAACCCAATACCATTTTACCCGACCCGGGGATCGAACCCGAGACCTCAGCGTTGGCCTCAATCGTAACGCGTAATTAAATTATATTTAATATTCAGACATTAACTTTTATGAAATAAAGTTGGATTTGAACATTCATTCATTTTTGTTGCGTGCATGAGTGTTACGTGTGTGTTACATTATCTTTGCATGTGTAAGTAAGTGGAACCGTATTTTTGGCAGATTCATATGAGAGGTATCATTCTAGTTATCTTATTTCGATGAGTATAATACATAAACTGACTGACAGCTCTGACTGAAAATTGTTGGATAATTTTTTTTTTTTAGGTATTTTGAGGTAGATTGAAATAAAACTAATTTATAACGGATTTTATCGCGAGAGTCTCTCCCGTGACCACGAAGGTTGAAAATCTTTCGAAACGTTGTCGGGACTAAAATAAAATTAAACCGCGATAAAATCCATACAAATCAGTTTTATTTCAATGTGTAATATTCGCGTAAACATAAGAAATAATTTTCAGTCAGATTTATTTCATGTATTAGCAATTCAGAAGTAGGGGACTTGAAATAACTAAGGCAACGACACTTTTGCGTACATTTTATATTAAACATTCATTCCTTCGCTAATGTTACAAAAAATAATGTATCCACTACGTTGTTAATGTCCGACCCCTCAACCGGAACTTGATTACTATATCGCCGGAACTGTACAAATTAAATTAATTGACACTGCCTTTTTATTTTAAATAGTCAATACACTTTTTGTTTTTTTAATTTACCTTCATACTTTATATCATCAGTACACTCTCTTTATTATAATAGCCGGATGTTAAAATAAATACCAACACAATGATTATTACTCATTTGCTTCCATAAAATAAGGAAATAGCAAAATAAATATAACACATGTGATTTTTTTTCCATTGTTTTTTACCGTTTGATTATAATACTGAGTTTGCAGACCCACAATATGACAGGATGACAGTATCATAATATTTCGGAAAATATAAATCTTAAGGAATATTTTCTTTATTACAGGTCTATGAATTTCTCACCACAAGAGTGCAATTTATTAATACAATGTGTGAAACAGGAGAAGAAGTTTGTGTTGACTAAAGCCACCACCTCAAGTGCTAATAAACTCAAGGACAAGGCATGGTTTAGGGTAAAATCATGTTTTTTATTTAGACCACTTTCTTAGAGGTCCCACACTTAACACCTCGAAACAATTTTTCTCCTTGGTTTCTCATATTATCTCTAAATGTCTATGGAAACTAACATACCAACAGCCGGCCCGGTACTCAAGCCATGAGACATATGTTGTCTCTTTTTCTCGTGCTCTCTCTACCAACATGATTTTTAACACATGATACAGAAAGATTTGGCTTGTAGTTTTTGCGATTGGCCGCCGCGCCTACCTGATGTCAACCCCTCTGAGGAGAAAACACCGAGACTCGAAACAAATATTTGTGGATCACACAAATATTTTATCTCAGTGCGGTAATAGAACCCGCAGCATCTCGCTTCACAGCCCGCTACTCGCCCACTGCGCCACGGAGGCAGTTTACCCCAAAACAAATAGTGGTTATATAATATATTACTTTCCATTTAATTAATTTCCAGATAACAAATAAATACAACAAATTGAGTCCAAGGAAGAGATCTACAAAAGTGTTGCGCACAAAATTTACTAATATGAAAAAAATGGCAAAGTCTATTCATTTTAAAGAGTATCTTAAAGATTTCGGCAGAAAACATAGCAAGTTAGTTGAAGATAATGATAAAGTGAGTACTATCTATTCTGAATAAGTTTGAAAAATTCGTGTACCTATGTCATGTGTATACAGCGGCAGTGTTGGCGTCCGAAAAATGGTAGATAAACTTCAGGATTGTCGTTTGAGGTAATCACGTTTTAAGCATAACCACAGGTACTGCCGTCGCAAATATACAACCAGTGAAGTAATTCCCAATTCCCTCGAAGTAATCTCGGATTCGAATCAGTGATTCGAGATGGTTCTCTACTGTAAAATTTGGAATGTCAAAGTAGTTTCCTCGTATTCTCAGCTCAATCGAAATAAAATCCTAGATTTTTCTCGAATTCAAATTGCGAGAGAATTGCCTTCAAGATAGTACTAGGGGATACTAGATCCAGCGGACGGTCCTAATAGCGCTGGCTAGACCTATTAGAGAAGACATAAAAGCCAAAAGACTGCCTCGGTGGCTGAGTTGTAATGCGTACGCGTTACGACTGAGGCTGGCGCTGAGGTCTCGAGTTCGATCCCGGGTCGGGTTAAAGTGATATTAGGTTTTTCTATTACGAAATGCTCAGTATCAGAATTGCGCGCTATGGCGATAGGCTCGCCGACTATCACGTTATGGGTAGGAGATACTCTCGGTGAAGTGTGGGTGTGCTGGTTGCACTGGTGTGAGTGCGTATGTATGTATAAAAGCAATAGTTTTACAACGAAATATGTTCCAAGACCGGGCGAAGTGGATCCGTTTCAGTAGGAGGGCCGATTCTGGCACTTAGTCAGGAAAATGCCAGGTAGAAAGAAATAACTTTACTAGTTGGTAGGTCCCTCGTAGATGAGAGGCCGTGTAGGTTGGTATTTCTGCCTTCAAGCGCTGTTGTGTTTCGGTTTGAAGGGCATTGAAGCCAGTACAATTACTGGGCATTAAAAGACTTAAATGTCACATCTTATGTCTTGGTGGGATGAGCAGTTACAGCAGCAGATTACATGCAGTGCTTTGTAACTCAAAGTCCGGTGTGAATTTGCTTCTGTTTATGGACAGGCATGGCGCTTAGTAACAGGCGAGCGATCTGCTAGTCTCATCATTCAAGCGAATAAAAAAAAATTGGAAGGAACTGATCTCATCACTTAATATTTATTTGATTATAATTTACTTCAAATTCGATATTCTTAAATGGTTGCCAATTCCAATAAATATGTACATATTAATCATTTCAGAAAATCAAATCAGAACCATTTTATGAGTACAAAGACCATTCTGAACCGGAGATTGATGATATTGATGATGATCATAGTGAAGAAATGTCGAAAAATAGCATTAATTTAATACCAGACCCATTGAGTACATCCCGTAACTGTGATTCGGGAATAGGTGAGTGTATTTAGAAAAGCTACTTTATTAAAACATATTAGCATCAAATTCTAAAAAGCAGCGATCGCTCAGTTGGGTGTGGTACGGACTGTCAAGACGAAAGTCGCAGGTTCGACACCAACCCAAGAGCGTGGCTTTTCTAAGTTACGTGTATTGTTAATTATCGCTTGCTTTAATGGTGAAGGAAACATCGTGAGAAAACTTACATACCTGAGAAGTGTTTACAAGAATTTCCAAGGTATGTGAAGTCTTCCTACCCACATTAAGCCAGCGTGGAGGACTGGCCTGACAAAACTAAAATATAAATTATTCCTTTAAATGGCTGATTGATGAACTGATTAGATAATTACTGTGATTTAGATAGTTTACATTCACACATGATACACTGTAGATTGTAACACACAGGGTACTAGATTGTCTTTGAACTGAAAGTGGACTAAATTAAAAATAAAGTTTTCATAGTTTAGATTGCTAACTTTAGTTGAACGTCCGCAATAAAAAATAAACCTATTCAGATGTAGCTATTGAAATACTGGCTATATTCTTATAGATTAACCTTTTTCGAAATATTCAATGCCTATAATGTCTCAGACTCGCTTATGTATTCATTTTGAATTATCCTTTCCAGATTTAATAAACCCAATAGAAAATAAAGAGATAGTCAGGTTAAAATTGGAGTTACTGAATTATAAATTGGAAACTGCGAAGGTAATTTAATTAATTATTTATATTTGTGATCTTTATTATATCCCTTTTCTTTTGGTTTGTTATGTAATTATTGGTGACGATAGGAATAGAGTTGGTGAAGTATTTAACTTCAACAGGCCAAGTTGATATTTTAGTTTAATTCTTGATTTTTGAGTGGTAGAGCCACGTAGAAAATTCTATCAGTATGAATGCGTCAGCTTGTCCGGGTTGTTACCACTGTCTCACAGAAAACTGGCGTAAAGTAGCGACTTGCTGCTGTGTTACGTACGATGAGTGAGATATCTGAAGTCCCACATCCCTCTGCCCATCCCAATCCCTTAATTATACCTTTCCTTTAAGGTCTGCAACGTGTCCATGATTTTTCTGGTATATGTGGGCGTTCATGGGCGGTGGAGATCACTTACCTGGTGACCTACTTGCTAGTTGGCCAGTCTATTACTCACTCACAAAATTGCATACAAACTATACCATATTATAAAATATTTTTAGATGTTACACAAGACGAGTGTTATTTAAAAAATACAAAATAACGGTATCAAATCTACTAATACTTTACAGAGTCACTTTTACAATGTAACTGCTTTACAGACCACAACCCCATGTCAGGATACTTTAGAGACCACTTCTCTATTTAATTATAACTAAGGCCGAACTAGAACGGAATAGTAAACCGGCAGAGCTACCGCGTATTAAACTCTTGGACTATTGACTGAGCACTAATCACTAAGAACTAGACTACAACTGAGCCCTAGGCACTGATAACTGGCAAATGGCGTCCAGTTATGGCGGCGACCTCTTTTATACGATTTGTCCACACTTCTACCACTGTACCGCACAGTTATTATTCCAATGTACCCAACGTTATTTTCTTAGACACCCTCAATTCACCGATAAAAAGGGAATACCCTAACAATATGATATATTTTATAATATTTGTGTAGATATCCAATATAGCTGTTTCATTCCAGTTGGAAAGACAAAGGATCGAAGAGGCATTACGTGCGCAGGCATTAGAGAATTCGTTGAGAGTTAGAACAGCGAGACTGGAGGCGGTGGCGGCCGCCATCAAACTACCCTCCACACATCCTGCACTCGCTTACACTGCTGAGGAGGCATCCGCTGAACAATATCTCAGCCAGTGCACCTGACACGAGGACGATATGACAATTGAATTCAAATGTAGGAACAAATAGGTGTATGGTAGGCAGCGGCTTGGCTGTGCCCTGGCATTACTGAAGTCAATAGGCGCTTACGATCTAGCCGCATCTGACCTCCTAGGCATTTTTTTTATGTCATAATGGTTATGTCATAAATTAAGGAGCCGCTGCCAATTAAATTTTGAACAAAATCATTTACATACTTCAACTCCAGTTTGGCTGTGTATGAGGTGTATACCTAGTGAGCGTGTGCGGATCTAGACTTGATGTCACGTGACCTTTCACCGACACGTAACAACACTAATATTTACAAGCTCACGCACACAGCAATTCGTGCACAAATGAGCCGATCTATCTATATTAATGAAAGATACATTAGGCAAGGCGCCGCTGCCCGTTTGAGGGAATTAATTTTACGGTAACATACGTTTCGACGAGTTATGATGATAAATACAAAAAATAAAGTGAAATAATACACAATAAAATAGATACGAAAATTTGTATATTTTACTTGATTGCGTTTTACAAGATGATTAAATTATAATTCATCAATAAAATTATTCTTAATATGCATTTGTACAATTTCATCTATACCTAGCTAAAATAAGAAGTCCATGAAATATATTACACATCGCATCGCTAATATACAACATGCTTTTTACATTGATATTATATACTACGTCTATCTACTGATAGACCGGGAGCCAGCTGACATTTTATCCACCAAACATTTATCGAGGTAGTTCTTTCAAGTGTTAAAATTTGTGCGTTGTTTTGAGAATGTTAAAAAGCGGCTGGCTCTCGGG
Organism: Mimas tiliae; assembly: GCA_905332985.1. Classification (NCBI taxonomy): domain Eukaryota; kingdom Metazoa; phylum Arthropoda; class Insecta; order Lepidoptera; family Sphingidae; genus Mimas; species Mimas tiliae. The sequence goes on from HG995249.1 coordinate 6,459,497, forward strand.
ACTATAACGTCATATGTATAAAGTACAACACATACATACAATATAACTATAGTAAGGACCCCACCACACTACGCAGAACGGAACGGAATTGCCTGTCTTCCATCTTTAAATTATTGTATGCAATTTTTGATTTTTGAATTTTGACGATTTCTGTTCCGTTCTATTCCGTCGTAGTATAGCGTGGCCCTTAGGTTAAGTAACGAGAAGCCAGAAGTAGACAATACAAAGACAAGTCTTGTAATGTCGCAATTTATTGAGCACCTAATCGTTTTGTTTCTGATAATATTTGGAAATATAAAGGATGTAAAGGAATCGCTTCCGAAAACTAGGTGGTAGTGCTGATGATTATAAACATGTTACCACAAAAAAAAACGAAAAGCAAAACTACCTATTTTTTATTTTTCACGAAACACCATGTTTGTATAGAGAAATACAACGTTTAGTTTTTTATATTACTATATTATAACGATATTACGTTATTATTTTAACGGTAACATATCGTCAATCATTATTTTCAATAGATCAGTGAACGTCAGTAATAAAATCAGCTGACGCTCGGGGCTAACGGCCGTTAACATGCGTGAGCGGCGCATGTCTATGGTCATAAAAGTAATAGATAGGTTTATTTCGCGTTTTTTTGGCCGTAATCAGCAACACTACTACTTCTCTTAGTTTTTAAAAAGCGTTTCCTTTACACGCAGTTTAGGTACAGTATTAAGATGAAAAATATGCGCTTCGGATTTCTTTGTTTTCCTGTTTTTTTTTCCAAATATGCATAAAACATCCGGCTATCAGTGCTTGGCCAGTCTATCAAGAGAAAATAAATACTTAATCTAATGATAAAGTATATTCAATTTGGATCACCATCGTGCCTACCTGTTTTACATAATAAACGAAGAATGCCGAAGCGCGTAACTGAAATCGTATGCAAATTTTTCACTGAGGATTCAGGTTTGTCAAAATTTTCATTTCAAGTAGGTAACATTTTCTAATTCACAATGCTGGTATCGACATATCAGATTTTGTGAATATTATGTATAAATAGGAAAGTTAAAATATTTTAATGTGTGATGATTCGTCGAGTTCTTAATTATAAATGGCGTACATACAGAGCGGTCTTAGGCCATCCAATAGCCCCTGGGCACATAATATGGGACCTTTTAGAATAATAAAAAACCTTTTCTTTTATATGTTATGCCATTTTTCATGCTGTAGTTTTGGGATTGAATTTGAATATATAATTTTATAGGTATAACTATAACGTTTGTAAGGGGAACGCTTCCGAAAACTGAGAAAGGTGGTATGATATGACATGATACTACAACAAAATCACGAAATAAAACTACCTACCTATTTTTACGACCACGCACATGCGCCACGTGCTCATGGCAAAGGGCCGTCAACTATTTTAAAATAGTTTAAAATGTATACTTTAATGATATGATATGAATAACCCTTGTATTTATCTATCTGTCTATAATGCTGCGTGAAAAATAATAAATATAAGTACTATTATTTCCCGATTTATTTAGTGGTATCATGTTCGAAATCACCAGTACTAGCTGCTGACTGAAAATCTGACTCAGTTTTCGGAAGCTTTTCCCTTCCACCCAGCGTGTACTGGGTTTTGGCGTTAGGGGCCCCATTAGGCCCGTAGGGTAGACGGGACCGCGTACAATAGACATACAGGTGGCGTTATCTATAATATATTAGCGACATTAAGCATGCCTTAAAATTCACGAGCTTTAATCAACGCTTAATGTTAGAATTATGTTACACTCATATTCAAGAACAATACTTAAATTGAGATCTTTCTTAAGTGTAGATTTTTGTATATGTGAGTAATCCGTTTTGTTGCCAAAAAGAATGATACAGAAACGGCACTATGCGATGAAACGCATTATGAGACCTCGTAGTATCGTTTATGAATACAAGGGCAATACAACAAACTAATCAAAAGCCCAATTTTTTATTTCACAAAAGAAATCGTAAGCCATCAACTAAGGAAGACACGTCCAGAACTCGACAAGATTAATTAATTATCGTCACATTCGTTGGGTTATAATTTCGGAAACACTATTCCCATTCGACAAAATAATGCCGAATACTAAAGTTCACACATACATCTACAAAATTACGACATTGTTGCAAAATTGTATAAAACTGGACGGACAACTCAACTCACTACGGCAAAATGAGCATCCAGCAATTTAAAACTCGCTTTACATCGGTCGCGAATTCATCGCAAATCAAACCTCTCGATAGCAGCCTTCATCGATATCTAAATATTTAACACAAGCTGCCGTTCAAGCTCCAGTCCTAATCGTCTGAAACGGCAGTGTATGAAGTTCTATGTCGATAGTTGTCTTTGGTAATGTCACAGTTTCGGATGCGGCGTCGTCCCTTACACGTGACTTACGCCCACACTGAAGTGCCCATAGCGGGCGCAGGTACGACGGGCCTTTTCCAAACGCGCGCGATAATTTCAATCGTTCCTATCGGCCACACTAACAGGCCTATGAAACACCTGAGAGACGTCTAAATGTCATAATAGCGCTGTTGAGTGTGGCCAATAATAGGCCCCAGCACCATGCTAGCACTTGCCAGTTCCCTTTGCAATAAGCGCCTACCGTGGTCGACGCGGGATGTATACCGTACAGCGCGCGGCTGTCGCGTCAGGTCTATATCTGTAGCGCGGCGAGTGACGGCGTCGGTGTGTTGGCGGGGTTGTGTGGTGTCAGAGGGGTGAGCGGTGTGAGCGGAGTGGCGGTGGCGGGGGTGTCGGCGGCGGGCTGTGGCTCAGCCGCGCGGACCAGCGCGCGTCGTAGCTCCTGCGCACGCGCGGCTAACGTGCGCGCCGCGTCGGCCATCTCGGCGACTGCGCTCGCGCACGGGAACTGCTGCGCCGCCGCCTTTGTCTTAGCGACGGTGGTGGCCAACGCGTCTGATAGCGCGTCAGAGCATCGCAACGCTTTCGCCTTCAGACCTGAGTGTTGGGCGCTCCTGCCAAAATCATATTAGAAATATATTTTTAATATATTGTCCATTAAGAGACGTTGCGGCCTCTCGATGGTCGGCAGAAGATGCCTGTAACTGGATATATCTACACTAGCTAGGTTGGGAAGCGAGCCACTATAGAGTTATTTTCATCATATTATGTAGGTACAGTGATCACTGCACACTATCCATTAATTATTCAACGAATGGTCAATAACTGGTGAAGTCTCCATAGTTCAATGTTCAATTTCCAACTCCTCCCGATTTTCCCATTTGTTTTTCGTTGCGGTATGTATAAAGACTAGCATTCCCAGGGACTCGACAAGTTTCAACTTTTAGGATACCACTGTCGATTCTTTCATGAGTTAAAATGGCGGGTATTGATCTAACTAAGGTGTGGAGGCGCTTTACTCTCTCGAATTTGAGAAAATGTAATGAAGATAAAGTGGCAAATCAATGTTGCTTTTAAAATGATAGGGCCATGCTATAGAAAATTTTGTCTATAGCATTAATGGACCGGCTCGATCGGGTTGTTACCACTGTCTCAGAAAACCGACCTGAAGTAGCAGCTTCATGTAGCGTTTAGTACGGTGAGTGAGATATACGGAGGCCCAAACCCCCTCCCCTTCCCAATCCCTATATTTTAAGGCCAACAACGCGTCCATGATTCTTCAGGTTTGTGGATGTTTATAGGTAGTGGAAATCAGAACATCAAGTGACCAACTCGTTTCTGTCCTCCGCTATAAAAAAAAACAAATATCACACCTGTGAACTATGTCGCCGACGTGAACTATCCTGTGCGCGCTGAGTACTACGAACTTTCCGTGTGCGAGGAACACTTCTGGAGGTTGACCCATTTCTATGGTGCGGAGGAATGCTTCGACGGCGGTGGCGAGGTGGGCCCCGTACGTGGCGGTCTGCGCTGCGTAGAACGCGGCGAGCTGCCGGTCATCCGGGGGAAAACGTGCCGCTGCCGCCACTGCGCTTACCTAAAATAATAAATAGGGAATTAATATAGGTATAGTAATTCACTTCATTAGTCTCATGGTAGCGTACTTAGTTTTTGAAACAGAGATCTTGGGTTCAAATCCCAGGTTAGACAGTGACAAATTTGTGTTTGAGATTCGAAAATCTTTTATGAGTTATCCGGGATTGGAATTTATTCTAAGTATGGCGATAAACTCGCCCTTAACACATCATGGGACAGAAATAAGCTCGATGAACCATGTTTGCGTGACCATAGGTTATTTTATCAATAATAATATCCTACTATCCTAGTACTATTATAAATGTGAAAGATTGCATGTTTGTTAGTCAATCACGCCTTCACAGGTGAACGGTTTTGGATGAAATTTGGCACACAGGTAGACCATGACTTGGATTAGGACCTCCTTTTTATTCTGGGAAAGACCATTCAGGCGACTGAAACTGCGAGCAACAGCTGGTTATAAATACGAAAGTAACTCTGTTACGTTTTCACGGCCCAACGGATTTTAATGGGTAAGAAGGATAGGTTATATACTGTGAAAGGACGTAGGGTACTTTTTGAAACAGATATTGACACGGGCGGAGTCGTGAACAAAAGCTAGTTATATAATAATATAACGTTTAACAAAACCATACAAAATAAGAAACCGACTTCAATGTACAGCAATAGCATGTAAATTCCAATACAATAACGCAATGGCGACGAGTGTACTATTGTCCGTTGAAGAGTTTTTTTTATCCGTAGGTACTCCGTCATCAGATCTTAACCAAAATTATATGGGACCACATGGCAGCTAAACTCTATCGAGTGATTTTTTTTCCTACAAAATCGATGCACAATTGGCGGAGAAATCGATGTACATACAATAAAAAAAAGCAAAAAAAACGCGCCGAATTGAAACCTCCTCCTTTTTTGAAGTCGGTTAAAAATAGTGTTACCTCGCCGGCGTGGTCAGCGTCTCTCACTAACGTGTCGAAGGATGCTTGTAGTTTATCAGGCAGTGCGGCGCGGATCTCAGCGTTTCGTCTGCCGACCGCCGCGCGTGACTCTAGTCTCACGTAGTCGTATTCTTCCGTCCACTCGTGTTCGGGAGCTGCCGGTGATCGCCTATGGACCGAGAGGATTATTTGAATTTTTCTAATGAATAGGATTTTTTAATTCGCCTATAGTATATTACTTTCATAAAAGTGAAGTCAAATTGTGTAATACAGATTTTTTCAAATTTCATGACGAGACGAACATATTAAATTCAATACAAAATATCACAATTTATGTATATTTTTTGGTTTAATATGACTGTATTCATAATAGTACACCCGCAATTCTGATCTTCACTAAACATCGCGCATCGATAAATAGGTACTTACCGCTATTTATGACTGTATAGTAATTTGATCTTAGTGTTTGGCATGGTGTATTTTAACCTTTGGGCTTAGTAGGTATTGCAAATGCGTGATAAACACCGTCATTAGAGTGACTACCGTCAATTACCTATTTATTTATCCTCATACGTCATAATGCACAATATAGTATTTAAAAAATATATAATCACTGACTAATTCTATTCAGGGAAGTTAATATGTTCGTCAGACACCAACCTAAACAAAAACGATCCGTGCTTTTGATAAAAGAGTTTTCCATAATTAAACACAAGAAAGTTGGTTTGCCAGACTCTATAATTAACCTACACATGCCCCAGCTTGCCATTCCTTTTTTTATAATTTTGTAATTCCAAATTCTGAGTGGTGTTGTTATTGTTTATGGACAGGCGTAGCGCTAACATCAGACGAGCGACCGGCTCGTCTTGTCATTCAGGCAAATAACAACAAAACTGCCTACAGCGTGGCTCTACCAGTATAAAAAGTACTTAAAAATGTATGAAGAACCAACCTGAACAACAAAGACGCGTTCCCGTTGATAAAGGAGGCGGCTCTTCGCACATCTTCTGTTAAGGATCTTGCGCATGAGACAAGTTGGTCGAGGGCGTCTTGAGTCCCATCGGTGGGCTCCCGGTCCCTCTCTAACCGCTCGGGCGCCCAGTCTCCAGCGTCTAGCGCGCTCGTCGCCTCGTGCGTTATACGTTCCGCGTCTTTTAGTGCCTTTACCAGGGGGCGTAGTTTTACAGCGATGCCTGGGAGGCAAAATAGATAATTTATCTAATGATTATAAAAGATTTATACAACATGTGTATAGGTACACATTATTGGCTGTTATGATACTTTTTAAATAATTAGATGGAGAGAGATTATCGCACTAACGAAGCAAGAATTTACTTTCGTAGCAGAAATCTTGCATTTATGAGGTTGTGTCATGCATTTTGAAAATAAAAATCTTATGACGCATCCCCGTAATAACAGTTTTTGTGATATTCTTGATCACACGGTTCTATTTTAGTTGTTCAACTGCAAAATTGCACGCGATTTGAACCATCTGAATAGAATTTCAATCTAATAGATAAAAAAATCTATACAAGTTTTGTTGATTCAAGTGAGATTATCAACTAAAATTGACCCGTGTGAACCTGCTGTAAGCACGAATCGACGCTACTTTGCTTTTTGACGCGTCATGTCTACCTACACTCGTATGGAAAGACAGCATTGTTATGGAAAATTTCCGTATACTCTGTTAAAAGTTGTAAAAAATATTGTTGCAGTGTTCGCCTTGAGTATTTCGGAGTCAAAACCTATAGCTCTACTTATCTAAAATAACGTGCCCTATGAATCCTTGAACCATTCAATTCACAGTGAAAATGTCTTTGGACTTGATTAAATTGTATACAGTAAGATTGTGTGGCAGCGCGCGTCATTCAAGAGAGAAATGAGCAGCGGGGTTAGAATGTGGCGTAAGAAACACGACACGAATATTCATGTCGTTTAATTGTGATTGGTCGAGCGACTAACGTGTGACGTTATACGATATAAAGCTAGAATGCAACGACGACACGACAGTCAGTTAATTCGTATTGAAAAAACTCGAGACGATATCGCTTAGACGACGCGATGGAACGTTTCGTTTTAGAATTTTTGCATTCGGAAGCTGCCTACCTTTATCGTGAGCATCGTGCGCATTGGCGAGCGTGGCGTCCGCGAACACGGCGAGGTCGTGCAGCGCGGCGCGGAGCCGAGCGCTCGCCACGCGCACGTCCAGCACGCGCGACCGCAGCGCGCCGCGCCGCCGCCAACCCGGAGACACGTACGACAGCAGACGACTCACCGCCGCCGACGCCTCCTCCTGCAAATAAACGCAACACTCAGCACCATACCCACCTTGCCCACAATGCCACGACAACGGGATAGCTCCGCTCCTCATACCCCTCCCTCTATTAAAGTCAGGACATTTCAATCTAGTCATGAAAAGGGAAACTTACTTGGATGATATGAATTAGTAATCACCCCGAAACTCTTTGAATGATTTAGGCATATTATACACAATTCCATCCACCATTACTATACCCACTCTCTCGTCATCCCTCAAACATGGTTTTTGGCTAGTCTGTTGCCCCTTTCTAGCCCATTAACTAGCGACATTCTTAGTTAACATCTTTTTTTACAACGCTATACTATTTAACGCCGATATTTACAACACTGCACTTATTGACAGCGATATTTACGGTTCAACGGTCAGACGTGTATAATTATTGACCTGCATATTATTGTTCACGATTTTCCGGGTATCAATTACTTTTACGTGAAAACAACTTTTAATTACATACAAGTAATTCATATAACCGCAAACTTTGTATCAAAGGAACTATTTAAAACTTGAATGTCCGTCATGAATGGTGTTTTATTTTATACTGCGGTAGTAAACCTTTAAATAATATAATCCCCTCACTTTTCCATACCTGTAGTCTCTCCAAGGCTTCGAGCGCAGCATCACAAGGTAGGGGCAGAGCTCGCGACCGCGGCACGTCATACATGCTAGCGGCGGAGGCGGCTGAATGCGCTGAGCTCCCCGAGTTGGCGGAGTTGGCTGACGCGCTGGAAGTGGCAGAGGCGAGGGATCCAGTGCCGCTGCACGCGGAGTCCGCGCTGGCTGGGCGTGGTGCACGGGGTGCATCGTACCAGTCGCCCAGCGGCCGCGGGTAGTCGTACGTAGCGATACGCTGCACCGGCATTGGCGTCCGCGGCACGTCATAATGTGAACATTCTTCAATCTGGAATTGATAATACATAATGAATTTAGTACATACATACGCATTCACGGTGTAACCAGTACCTACACCCTATCCCTGGGGATCGAACCGTTTATTCTTCACTATTATCAGGGACCTATTCAAATATATAATACGCGCGCAATAGTTGAGGCTGGTCAAGTTGTTACGCGCATATTCTGCATAGGTAAGTTCCGACTTTAGAATCCTAGTTCAAATTGTTAGCTCACGGTGAAATCGAAATTTTACCGTGCGACCGAGATACATAAACAATAATTGCGTAGACAATATTCCAGTGCAACGTTGAGGAAACAATGGCAACCTCGGATATCTCTTGGAAAAACTGAAACCAATAACTGGTAGTAAAACAAGGAAAACGACATTTAACATTTACCTTGGTGAAGGCAGGTGACAATTGTGTGGGCAAGGGCTGATGCGCGATGGGTGCAGGAGTCCTATTGCGCCGCCTCTGCATCGCTCCGCTGGCATCGAACACACCAGCCACAATCCTGAGTCTGTTGCCGGGGCATATTCCCTAAAAATAACGTGTATTGTATGTTAAATAGTTGTAAATTACATAAATACACTTACGCCTATATACCATGGTGGTAAGCAGTTATTGAGTGCCACAAGTTATCATCCTGAGACACCTTTTTCCCTTCTTCCACATTCATACATCTTCTCACATATTTTCGCCGGTTGAGGGTAAGTTCACTTTCAATTATTGGTTGTAAGCTCTAACTATAATTGGTGCCCTAAAGGTAAGTTTAGGTATTCAATTTATTTGGTTTTTCATCAGTCGACCCATAATTTGGTTTAGTTTGTATATTGTAGAGCCGCGGCCCGCGTTGTAGCCAGTGTTGACTACAGTTTAAAGGAATCGGTTCGACCGGAGTTGTGGCAGTATATTTATTGTATTAAGATTACCGGGGACAGTCGAAGACCCAACAAAACTAATTCCTTTCTAACTAGTTAAGTCTAAAATCTGTAACGCATCCTCTATTCTAATGGCAAATGAACACCTGCACAACACAACTCCCTAGCTATTACTTACCATCAGTTTTAGAGTAGTTTGCTGGCTTCTGCTAAAAAAAAATATTTCGCCCCGCCTGCTCCATTCGCTAGTAGGTAAATACTGGCTATCACAACGTAGTAGTACGAATATTATTCTGCCGCCATACAGGGAAAGACCGTTTTTTATATTTTTGTCAGTAATGAAGTTCTTGCTACTAACAGAACTTTAAAGGTGGTTAATTATTTTGACAAATATGTTAGTTACTGTCTCTCACTGTGTGATGGCAGTGATATCGTCATTAAGTTGTATAATAAATATTTCATTAGTGTTTTCATAAACCTTAATGGAATCTTTTATTTATAAACCATTGACAAACATTTTTATATTCGCATTAAATGTTACTCAGATGTAGGGAAGAACACGGCTCTACGACACGAAAAACTAATCCAGGAATCGTACATCATTGTGTTTACAATTGGATTATGTTACAAATTATTTCGTTATTCATCAATGTGTACGTGAGGAGAGCTGAATGGGATTATAGTGCATGCGTCACGGTCTACCGAGTATACATACGTCATAGATAAAATTACTCGCGGTGTTACGCGCTCATTGATGTTTCCCTGTTCCCTTCCTATAGTGTGTTGTTGATTCGATGAGTTATGTAATATATATAAATAAACATTATCCTTGTGGTTATAAAGACCAAAAATCGTTACGATAGAAATACAAGTTTAAAAAAGTTTTTCCGACGTCTGAAAAAGCGCAAATTTAAAGTGTCTCGGACCTATAAGTACTTTATTTTTAAAGTATGAATTTTAATACGATAAATGTTGCTTATCAGTCATTCAATGTTACAGTGACTCTAAAAAATTACCTAATTACGTCGAGGGACGGAAAATAAAAATAAATTTATGAACAGTTACAATGTTATTTGACGATGCGCACGTACTGAATGACAGCTTTAATATCCAGAATTACGGCCGCGAATTATGTTTAGGGTTTTGTAGCTTAGTAATAACACGCATATCGTGCGATTACGATGGTTAGGCAATGGAGGTTTGGTCAAATCCCAGAAGGGAGGAGACCACGTTTAATATCTAATGTTTCAAGCTATATTTTAGCTTAAATATCTTTTCATTATTCATTGATCAGTTATCTGGCGAGAGAAAAAGCGAAATAAGCAAACACGGAAAAAATAAGGCCTAATTCTTAAACTCGCATGTGGTGAAAAAGTCTCAAAAGTGACTCACTCTCGTAATTCACTTTTCAGGAAGAGCTTAGTGTATATCCAGTACCTACTTGTGCAGCGAACGATTATGTTTAATTTGTTCGGATTGCAGGTGTAGCAAGAAGGTAGTCAGGAGATCCGCACACCTAAGCATCCTGTTGGCCCACCCCAGAATCCTACTAATCAGCACCGAAACGCCCCTAACTTTATTTTTCGTAACTAGGAACTATAGTTTAAAATTTGTCTACGTTTTAAAGGCCGATTGAAATTACGCCCTTCATTACATTAAACATACCATCAGGTTTAGAGGCTAGGACAGAGAATCTGGGGAATGTGTTTGTTGTCGGACTAGCCAGGATAACGGTAGATAGAAAGAAAAAGAAGAGAGAATGTATCTGCTATTACCTGCCGCCCTCTAAGGGAGCAGAGCCACCAGCCCTCGCTGCCGCCCGTGTTCTGCTCCAGCACTGTAAGCAGGTCGCCGCGCCGGAACGCCAGCTCGTCCGGCGACTCGGCTATATTGTCATACAACGCTCGCGCCATGCACTGCAACAAAATAAAGTTAAACGTTACATTTCAATTTAAACACTTTATAAAACAGAAGCTAAAAAGAGACGCTTCAAATATCCTGTTCTTTTATATCAAAATTGAGTTTCTTTGTTTCTTATATCTATAGATATACCATTTATCTGATATTTTGTGTTATTACGCGCAAGTACGCGAAAAAAATCCGCACATACTAAATGTGTACCCTACTTATAAGAAAAAAGAGGCGTGGCAACAGCCACTGGCACAGCTAGTTTTTTTAATAAAATAATAAACTTAGCTAGTTCTTTCTCTAACAAGGCAATTAATAATATCATTCTGTAGAGAACTCTGCGTCTATATCTGTATCTGTCGCAGACACATAAGGCGACGAATTTATCGTCCTGTCGCACACAAATCATGCACATAAATCTCGTCTCTATCATAATATGAGAGTTCCCTTGCGTCATCGTCGTTCATCTATGCCGTTCATATAACAATAAATGTATTACTTATAGTTAGAATTGTTTACTTATTGGATTCATGTCTTTAAATAGATTTGTCGTGTAGTATTTAGTTATTAATAACAATGCAATGCATATCGCACCCTAGTTATTATAATCGTTGACGTGCAGTATGAACCTCAGTTCAATGTTATAATAATGTTCTGAATGTGATTTAACATTTATTCAAAGGATTTTGTAGACATCTGCACACACATCTTTCCTATTAGCATTCTACACCCTAGATCCCTTGCAATTTAGCACATATGTTACACACTACAGTCGCAGAGGCGGATTCAGAAAGTTAGAATAGGTACTAACATTTTGATAAAACCGTAGATTTTAGGTTTGTCCATATTTATGAATAAAACACCTCAAATGTTTGTGTTAAGTACCTACTTATCAATATTTCTTTTATAAGATATTATAATTAAATTAAATACCACAATCATTCAAAGAATGGATATGGATATTTTGACAGCCTCCGTGGCGCAGTGGGCGAGTAGCCGGCTGCGAAGCGTGAGGCCGTGGGTTCGATTCCCACACCGAGAAATATGTTTGTGTAATCCACAAATATTTGTTTCGGGTCTGGGTGTTGTGGGACCGCAAGTCCCTCGTAGTTTCCGATACCCACGATACAGGTTAACCTAGTGTGGAATCGGGACTATGTGTGTGACTGTTGGGTGTATTTATTTATATTTATATTATGTAAATCTTTATGTAAATAGATTATTGTCACGCAAGTTTAATTTAAAGGATTTAAAGATCCGTTGCGTGTGTTTCACACAACCGGATGATCCATATTTTGAATAAAGAATTACCTCTGAGGAACATAGTAGGGTCAATAAGTAGAATTGAATGTGTGAAAAATAAGATAATTCCCTACAATTCAATCCTGGATCCGTCCTGTGACTACGAACGCAGCTGCAGCGGAACAGGCGCGTCCCAAATCGTGCCGATAATGACAGATTGCATTGTGCAACACACAGTTCAGACTGTAGGCAAAACGGCGAACCCCGCTTGTTGAGGCAGGACATATAAGTTTCCGATCGGTGTAATCACAATTATGTCACTAGTGTGTAGTGTGTACGCGCGAGATCATAATTAAGCTCGATTTGTTTCTGTTACAATTAAATAATTGTCAGCAATCACTGACATGTTATTATCTACGATATATATATGATAAGATTTTGAAACAATAGAATGTTTCAATTAAGATATGAATTTATTTATTTTCCTTTAACATCAAGCAGTTACGCACGTAGTCCTGATTCCACAATAAGATACGATTATCTTTGTATCACGGGTATCAGGAACTACGAGAGACTTTCAATCTCACAATATTCAAACCCAAAACAAATATTTGTGGATAGCACAAACATTTGTCTCGGTGTGGGGATCGAACCCGGCCCTCTCGTTCCATAGTCGGTTACTCGCACACTGTGCCACTTATGGCCGTTCCCTATATTCTGTCTGTCTCTAGTTTTGCTATACCGGCGATAGAAAATTTTATCTATTTACCGTTTTACCGTCCCAATAAACTTACTAATGATAGGTAATCCTATTCTTCATTGCTGTCTACTGATGAGAGGACTGATAGCTGACTACAGATATACAACACTATGAAAATGACAGTTCAAGCGTCCCAATATTTTTTATGTGCTATCTGTCGATAAAGTTATTTAGTTTTTTCTTTATCGGTAGATTTTGACCGATAAACAGATATCCTCGGCTGTAAAAAAACGAAATAAATAACGCATTTTGAAGAAATAGCCATGAGTATACAAGGCTTACATGGCACTTGCACTGCAATACAAAAAACTAAATAAACTATGTAAAAATCTAAAAGAAAATATAAAAAAAATCTATAATTCCTATAAATAAAAATAATGCACCGTTTTGATAATTAAATTAAGTGCAAGAGACATATAAATATTTGTTAATGCGAACAAAATAATTCCCCACTTCAGTAAAATCCCCCAAATTCGCTTGGGATTTTTGTTCAAAGGACTTGTATTCAGAGCCGTAATGTATTGACAGTAAAACGTTTCGTTATTACATTGTGTTTTGCAACATAATAAGTATTTCTCATTATTATTATTTCATTTACAGTGGTAAAAATTATGAATTATAGATAAATGTTAAATTAAAACTTATATTTCTAATCTAAATCATATCTTCATATTTTCTAACATAAATTAAACAATAGTTCCTCTTTCTCAGCTTGTATGAACATAACGCACAAGAGGGCCCAGATAGACTGCCTATCTATTGCTATCATAGTATCCGACGTGCATATCTAAAAAATAGGGACGATTCCAAGCAGTAGATAGAACAATGCGGATGTTTGACGATAGCTATCTATCGTGAAATTGAAGATTAATATTGGGAACGGCCATTAGCCACGATTATCTTCTATTATAAAATTCGTGGAACAACACAATATCTCTAGAAAACCTTGACATTTTGATCCATCTAGATTAAATGCGGCTTAAGTAGTTATTGAATATTATCGACAGACATTCATTTCCGAAACATATTTCGTTATTGCATACATTACCATTTATTATAAAATAATATTATAATCCGATGTCCGCATCCTCGAAGGGATAAACAGAGGTTCAAATAGTCATACCGAGCACAAATTCCAATCCCGGGCAACTCATGTGGGATTCAATAATCGGATCGAAAACTCAAACAACATTTTCACAATTCAAATGGGATTTGATTCCAGAACATCACGTTTTCTCAGACTGATTACTCTGCCACTAGACATACGAGGCGATAAATACTATTACTACATACGTTAAATGCATACACTACCAATTTCATTTAAATAATACATAGAGAAATAAAAATAAATTTTAATATAAAATCATTTTTTATTTCATAAGTGCCTTTGACACAAGTAATTAAAAAAAATACCCGCAAGCCCGTAACTATTCTCACACTGCTTCTATGCACCTCCTTGCAGTTACACATTTCAACAGTCTATAAGTACCTATTTATTTAACTTATACACCAGTTCGTATTTATTATCAACGTTTAACACCAATTGCAAACAATATTTGCAAGCTAAATCGAAAACACTTGCGCTCACCGCAATTATTCCGTTTGAACTGAGAAACTGATCGGAATAATATTCATTCAAAACAAGTTAAATATAAATATGTTTATTGTATTGCATTTATTAGAACCGGTCGTACAGTAAGTCGTCTCGTGAGTCAGAGACTACGTCATTGACTTGTTGTAAGATGCGCCGAATTACCTCACAGGAGTACCTTCGTGGTTTATCAATTTTAAAACTCTTAATGAGTCAGTAAAATAATTTTGGAATAATCGGTTTCAAGTCACTGACCATGACGCGAATTTCACACAGAGTATGTTATCATCCAGTTTTATATTTAAGTTTTTTATAAGTGGTAGAGCGACGCTGTAGACACTTTTGTCTATCCCCCTTCCCTTCCCAATCCCTTTCATTTAAGGTCGGCAACGCACCCATATTTTTTTTTGTATTGTTGGCGTACATGGGCGGTGGAGATCACTTACCATCAGGTGACCTACTTGCTCGTTTGCCGGCCTATGCTATAAAAAAGTACCATGTAATATGAAATTAAAAACAAAACAACAGGTGCAATTTTAGCAAGTGAATAAACATGATATGTCGGAGTGTAAGTGGGTCCAGGGTCATCAACATCTTAGGCCCATAGCCAACGTCTCCTGCACGTGTTACACTCTGCTGGTTAACGGACGAGGCAACGGCTTAACTTATTCCCGTTGGGGGGCAGAGAGCAGGTCGCCTCACATCAAGTCACCAAATCCGACGTCAAATCATGACGGGAAGGTGAACCCTGGGATTAAGTCAGGACAAAGCCAGACAGAGAGAGAGGAAATTTTTCTTTGTTTCGTTTTACTTGTTATTTTGAAGCTTGGCCCCAAGATGACTTGTTTAGAGCATGAGCTCTACCAACTAAATCGCGACAAACTTTTAATCTATAAAAGTGGGCCCCGGAGAAAACTAATTTGTGTACACTGTGGTATTATGTCAGCGAATAGTTGACGAGACAAATCTATAAACTTGTAAAAATAGTCAAACTCTAATCACAGAGTCAGATACCTAGTCGGCTATCCATAATTTATAAAAATAACTGCACACCTAACATTAAAGTAGGTACATTAAAAAATTGAAAACATTGGCGGAGTTTTGCACACTGAATTTGTACATATTAACACGCGTACAATTCCAAGGCAGTAGCCATAGGTGCAACGAATACCGAACTAACCCACGGTAGATATTTCCGGCCCATGTGAGCGAGCCTATATTAATATCGACTTATCAGTTTTATATTTATTTTTGTTAAAAAGGTATTATTTTACTATTTTTATTAGTAAAGAATTATCAAAATCGATGCATAAGTTTGCATCTTTCATCCCCGATGGGGTAGAATTTCTTATTCAAATTGAGCACCACTGAAGTAGAGAACCCCAACAACAAATTGAAAGAGAATTCAACAAGAATTATCCAAATCTGTCCACATTTGGCGGAGTTAAGCTAGAACACGCATAAAAAATATGTATACAGACGAATTGTAAACCTCTTTTTTATGTTGGTTAAAAACCTCACACAATTATTGGACCTGGAGATCTAATTAGGTCTTGAGGATTTATAGGTACAACAATATTGTTAACATTTAATCTACATAGCGTAGGTATTGCAAATCATGAAGGTTAATATAAAAGCCACGTAAGCTTTTATATTTAAAGTACTACTAAAATAAATTCTACCCAGATGATGAAATCGAGTTGGTTTTATAAGCAAAATATCAACAATTTAGTAAATGTGGTGATGAATTTATTTCCAGAAACAGGTAAATTTTTCCAGTATTTTATTACTTTGAATTTTGTTTGTGTTATACATTACTACTTGTTATGGAATAAGTCTATGTCACGTAAAACAATATTCAGTGCTCCAACCTATAAAAGTACCAAATTCTTTTAAAATTCAGATGTTGGGAAATAACTACCTAAGTTTTATACCTACACATATTATTTGGCCGCATACAATAATTTAAATTGTCCAATGTGGATTATGCATAATCTAACGATTTTTAATATTTATAAAAAGATTGTCGATTTCTAAATACATTGCGAGCTTTCAACGAACTGATAAAGATTTCCAGCTTCAAAAGAAATTGGCGATTGAAGATTAAAAAGTTTAGACAAAAGGCGGTAAAGCAAACGCGATAAACGATTACCAAATACTTTCACTGACTTTTAATTAAGTAAAATTTTTCATTGATCGATCAGATTGCAAGATGCGGAGCCGGATATGTCTCAAATGATTCATGGCGCCGATGTTCGCGGAATTGTTGGCCGATATTGAGTGCCAACCAACGACGCGACCGCATCTTCTCGTAGGTAGGTAAAGTACGATGAGGTCATTGGCTGACCTTAAAAATTAATGAAACGGCCACTAAATCAGGGATCAATGCATTGTATTTATTTTCCTTGTTGAACTTAACAAGGGTCATTCCTAATAGTTATTTATGAATAAAATTTACCTTACTCTGTAATCCCTTGTTACTGCTTTAGCTTAATTTATATCACAGTTTAGTTTTGGATTGTTTATTTCATAATATATTATAAATTATCAATATACAACGTGTTATAGAAAGGGGCGGGCAAATTTAAGCAATTTATAGTATAAGTATAAGTATTTTATCTCCCATAGTACCAAATCCGATTGCTTTGCTAGTACAATAATTATAGAATTTTCTTTTTTATCGAATGAGTAACATGTCGATATCGACTTTCAACTTTGGACAACACAAAATGATAAACAATGATACTATAGGCCTCCTTTCATTTAAATATTTTATAATTTAAAAAATATTAAACAGTTGTCAAATGTCAATATTTATTTGACGCAGTCAGTTCGGCAATTTCTGATTTTATGAAGTATGTTTACGAGTTCAAAAAATATGTTGTATTTAACTAAAAATAAGTATTATGTATTGGTACTTTGTGTTGGTGTAACTGATAACAGCTTAAAAGGATCGTCGAATGTATTAAACCAAATTCATAGATGGAAGACACGAGAATGAAGTCTTTAAAATGCTTCTAGAGGATGGTACCAATATCGTCTTCAGCACACAATCTCTTTCAGGTGTTGTTTTGTATTTAAATTACAAGTTAGGTACGTATGTTCGTAGAATTACGTACAACTTGTTCAAGTTTATTAAAAAGTGAGTGTCGTTCATAATAATTAATAGTGATTTCACTAATCTTATCGATCTTATTAAACGAGTGATCAAAATTAATGTGAAATTTTTGGATGTCTTGGTATTGAAAAGGTCCGGTACATAAGTACTAATTGTAAGGTGTATGTAATGACCCTAAAATATGACCACACCTTTCTGTAACACGTTGTATATAGGTTAGATTTTGTATGATATAATCTGGTGAACCGTGGATATTAATATTGCATATAGACTATGGTGCCTATTTCATTTTCTAGAGGCCCTAAGAACGTGATCTAAAGGTAAATTCCTTTTTAGATTTGGTTCCTTTTTAGATTCAGGAAGTTACCTTTTAAGATTATTGATTTAGAAAAGAATGTCCTATATTATTTGACATATTAAATATTATATCAATTCAATAGCATTTAACGATATAAATTAAACACGTGTTCATTAAATAAAACCAACAAGATGATCAAAGATGCTATTTGTAAATGTGAGAACATCAATGTTTTCAAAAGAGAAAAATACTGGGTATTTGTATAGCAATTAACCTCGGAAAACCGCAATGACACGTTCAATAAAATAAAGACTTGACAAACCGTTACTTGTGGTCAGTGTAAAATTATAACAAAACACTGAAATCTTTTGCCTTCCACGCGTCAGATGTTCTGGAATTCTCCTACACCTTCAAGATTTTGGTCATACTAAATGCAACTGATAATTATAGGTCTTAGTCACGAAGTCTTTTTGGTTAATGTACACTAGATGACACGTGCGTCGAATGCCATCAAGTCAACCGTTTAGGCTGTTATCGCGGTCGAGCAGGCTCCATCATATGGTAGTGAGTCGAAAATCAATGAGGGCCGGCAGGGGACTGAATGGCGGGGCGCCGACCTACGAAGGTCGTCATGTAGTACGGGGAGGGTTAACGCGCATGCGCTGCGTGACGCGTCTCCCGACCAATTTCTAAAGCTATTGTAACCTTTTAAAATCCCTACGAGCTCGTTCAATTTAAACGCAGACCGCTTCTAAAAACACAAGTGAATTTCTTCGCTAATTAAAAGCAAACATCGTTGAGTATCTTTTGCATTTTGTAAAAGAAAAGCGCATTTGTATTAAAGTACCAAAGGGTTCTTAATTTAAACAATAAGTTTTACCTACTCTATTTTAACAGTTGCTCGGAGGTGTATTAAATCCTAGTGACCTAAGAAGTTCCCCCCATATTAAGTACCTACTTCTATAGTATATACTAAGCCATGGCGCCAACATCTAATATGGTAAGTCGCTATTGTTCGACAGCCTAGGATATTATTTTTTACTCATACTGCATACGAATTTCATAATCCAATTTTTTCAAACGTTGTTATGGCCGAAGTGTCGATACGCTTTACAAGCCATGGGTCGACACAGCGGCCAAAGAATACTAATATTCCCCCCCTTACTAATAATAGGCGGTTCGTAAGAGGTATCCTAGGGAGTCTATTTGATTCAGTTTGGTGGTGTTTCGAGAGCTAAGTATAATTACATATCATCAATATATATTCTGTTAACTAACCTGTTTGTCGTGACGATTGCGTCTGAAGACATTAGGTTTTGAACCCCTGATTAAAGAAGGGTGTTGTAAGTTTGACCCCTTGGCCTATCCGTCTTTCTATCTTTTCGTGGAATCGTAGCGCCTAAACGAATGAACCGATTATTCAAATCGTTTTGAATTATAGTTATTTAAAAGCTTGTTTAATTGAGATAATTTTTCGTGATAGAAAAACTCACTTCACTCTTACCCAACCCGGGGATCGAACTCAAGACCTCAGCACAGCAGTCGGCCCGCATACATATTTTAACTGCGCCACCGAAGCAGTCAACATAGTGATTTATTTATACTTTTAAAACATGTAAAGTATCACATAAACCACCCACGATTGTTACTAACATAAATAACACGCGGTAAAGTGTTGAAAAGCATCGCATTATCTGTCCACATAATAATGCTGAGGCAGACGAGATGTTCTCGAAACAAATGGATCAGGAAGCAGTGGCAAGTATCCCACTGAAAATAGTCTTAACCGCGTTGGTGCAGTTTTAATCGCGTGACATTATGGCCGATCTCGTCTGGCGCCGGCCGTCTAGACGGCTATTATTTTATTTTAATTAAACATTTTTCCCTTCATCGATGGCCTTTCTTTAATGGCTAGTTATTATGAAAGATGTATGTCCAATATTATGCTTGCAAAACGGTCTCTTTATAAAGTCGTTTGTAGTCACTAAAGTTAAAGCTATAAGGCAGAACTGCATATTTTTACATTATTTCCTCCATCAATAAAAGGCAAAACTGGTCACTTTAAAACAATCTTATTGTGGAATATCTTTTTATTCCTATACATACTCAGCACACATATCTATTTATGAGTGGTAGAGCCATGATGTATGAATAGTAGAGTTATGCTGTAGACAGTTTTGTGTACAGCATGATTGGGCCGGCTCGACCGGGTCGTTACCTCTGTCTCACAGAAAACCGACATAAAGTACCAGTTTACTACTTCGTTTCGTACGATGAGTGAGCTATCGGAAGGCCGAAATCCCCCTCCCTTTTCCAATCCCTTAATCCCTTTCATTTAAGGTCGGCAACGCGCCCATGATTCTTTCGGGTATTGTGGGCGTACATGGGTGGTGGAGATCACTTACTATCAGGTGACGCACTTGCTTATTTGCCGATCGAAGCTATTAAAAAATATCTTTTCCCATTTGGTTTATACAATAACAAAGAATACATCTCGTTCTATCGCCATGACAGTTTAGATTGACAACGAACAAGTGATAGCATTAGCACACGACGACCACTTAAGTCCAGCATAGATCATTGCAAGGATTACAAACATCTGCAATATGAAGACTTCAGAGGCTTGACGATTGATCGTAGCGTTCATACATTAGTATTTTAACAGAAAATGTCCAATCATGTTTTGCCTATTGAATGTTTCGTTAAAAACATAAATAGTTTTATTTAACATTTATTTATTCATCATAATCGGTACAATTATTTAGGCGTGAAAGCCTAAACAAACTCACTTTAGCATTTATAATATTAGTTAGGATTGCGTGGTTTATCCAAGTCGCAAGTTTTGACACCCAACAAAAGTCCCCTTTTTAAGAAATATTAAGGAGAATAAACAATGCACATAATAAGGGGTTAAACAAAATTATAACTATTAAAAACAAGAAAATAATATTTTTGTTGCGTTTCATCAGGTCGCGGTTACACTGAAAAGCTAACTTTAGTTAACAATCTGCACACTTTTTTTAATACAAATTACAACAATTTGTGTAAAATTCATAAGATAATATTTAGCAGATTTAGATTAGAGTACCTACATAACCTAGTAAGTATAGAAGTTTTGTATTAACCAAAATGTTATAAGCACAAGTAGTGCTTATAACGAAATTATTATAGAGCAGTATGATCTCTCAGGGCATAAAAACACGGTCAAATGAAAAAATTATTTATGAAACTATACAGGTAGAGGTTACCATAGATGTACCAACAGTTATCGTTCAATATTTAATGCACTGGCTGACGCATTCAGTCATTGACCTGTCTCGATAGATAAAACACACCCTCCTACGCGTAACCCATCGTCCGATGCTCATTTGAGTTCAGAGGTTCAGAGGTAGGTCAGATTGTAGTTTTGCGAAATACACGCATATCTTTAACGTGAACCGTTTTTTGTTCCAAATATGTGGTATATAGGTAAAACATTTGTGTATATGTGTAGTAAAGTCGTATTTGTTACAAGATTAACAATTCGGAAAAAATGCAAATTTAAGGCCTACCCTTAAACAACCGTAATAACTAAGACCAGCTTATGAGATTCCGAGATAAATATCGTATAATATAAAAAATATTGTTTAGAAATGGTTCATTACAGCAGAATATGAAAACTAAAAGCTTTTTACCTTGACTACGCTAATCCATGTTCATTTTTACATCGACTAAAAATATAAGTATTTTTTAAAACAATAACGTTGTTTCGTATTCCCAATGGGGAGACCTCGGCACGATATATAACACGGAGTTGGCAGCGTAAACATTTTGATGCACTGCACAAGTGTTGCGGTGGCTTGTGTACACATTGATAACGGACAATGCGAACACCGAGCACCAAATATTTACCTACATATAGTGTAAAACATGTACTTACAAGGTAGGACCTATTGTACCAAACATATTTCAACTTTCAAGGTGTACATGTTTGTTTTCATATTTACTATCAAATATTACTACAAAGACTTTTACAATGCATTCTTATATAATAATATGATATATGGCTAAGCCTCTAAATTAAATACAAGTTACGTTTATGTTATTCGTCAAAAATGTGTAATTTATCACAAAATATCTACCCCTAGTAGATTTAAAACATAAGGCTAATTAATATAATTTACTGTTTAAAGTATACTTAATATTTAATAACCTATTTAGTATGCGAGACACTTCATAAGTAAATGTCGCCGGCGCGCATCGATCACTTACCTGTCGTGTGATGTACGAGTACAAACAGCCATTCATTGATTCACTATGTGGGTTTACTCTGTAATAATTATACACCTTCACTCATCACTTTCCTATTATTAATTAAACCAATTGTGGTTTTGTATAAAGAACGTCTGTCCCTTACGCCTACGGTGCTCTACCTTCCTACCTACAGACCTACATATTGTTATTCAATACATTTCCTACCCGTTGTTTTATGTACATTTATCGAAATAAAATAATGATTAGAATATTTTATTATAGTTCTATATAATTGGAAAAGTATTAAATTAGATAAGTAGGTACCTAAATATAAGTGATCATGGGATTAAAACTATTCGCCCGTAAGTGGATCACGCTGTGGATTTAAATTGAATATGCAAATAAGGTGTGTGTTTAACATTTATTTATGTCGGGAATTGAAAACACCGCAGTAACAAGCAGAGGCAACGGACATCGAGGGGCTCCTCCGACGAGAGGGCGAGAGACGGCCACGGCCGCAGGGATGAGTGCCGCAATTTCCCGTTGTATTTTATAGATACACCACGCCATTGCAAAAGAATAGCAAATATTTTTTTACATCTTTTTAACCGCACTCATAGTCCTTTTTTGCTGTCCACTGAATAACCCGGGAACGTTTTACAATGGCGACTGGAGCGTGAAATTTGCTGCAATTTTAATCTTTTGTCTTTGATGGTGATTAAATATTTTTTTCTCATTCATAATTTTCAATTATTTGTCATAGTAGTTATTACTCCGGCGCCTGTGGCTGACACTTGTGGCGTACCGCGTGTGTCGCACGCCTCACGCGCCAGAGTTGGCTTCGACCCAAATGCCACATTCGTATTAATTCATACAAAGCTCGTAGTCCGCGTCGCCGAATATACTCGATAACGACGTGCACCGCTTGCAAATTGCTGTTTCCATTTTTGTAGAAATTTAAAAATAACAGCGCAAAAAAGTAGCTCCGGACTAAGTCCATCACATATGAAATTTAAATGGAGTGCATTCTTGGACTTAGAATATGATGTACTAAAATGGTCTAAGACTAAAATAGATACATCGCACAATAAACTGGCCATTAAACTAAGAAAAAACTCTTTCCAAAATCCCGAGTTTAAACTATTAATGTACATTTATTTCATAAGGTGCAAAGGATAACGCGTTTTGAAATAATTGGTAATTATCACCATGGTGATACTTGAAAAATTAAAAGATTTCTGTTACCGATGCGATTGCGATTACCTATTTCAGAAGTTAAAATACAAATGGACGATGTACGTAGTCGAGAATCTATAACTATAAATTAAGTGTCAAGTAAATTTAACAGTTAGGTGATAAAACTAGCAGTGACAACAAGAAAGCCATGTGTAATAAGTGACAGAAAAACCTATTTTAGTAATCACAATACTTATTCAGTCATAAAGTATGTATGTAACAATGTTACGAAATGGAAGGTAATAAAGTTTGCCAGTAAGTTGATAAAGCACGTTCGTGAGGGTGTTCGGCAAACGCGTGAGACTCTGTGTTCTAATAAATTATTGTAACGATGGCACGATGCTGGACTCCCGTCCTCCGTGACACGGCACCGCGCGCGTCGGTACACGCTTATAGGCCACTACCAACCGGGAGTCGAACGGTGGCACTCGACGCGACTTCAAACAATTTCGTCTGATGCACAACTACACTTCAAAACTCGAGTGCACCGCCTCTGATTAAACTCAGCGAGCATCGCGCCGCGCCGCTTATATTTTCTCTGTTTGCCAACGGTTTCAATATACTACCATACCAGTAGTTCATAAAACGGGAATAGTTTTGTATGCCACTCACATGCTGAAAAATAAACTGTACATTTGAAATAACTTTTTGCCGAAGTGCACTTTCATTTTACTAAACTGTAACGAGAGTCGGACTGAAATTATGTAATTTTACCTTAATTACGTTATGTTACACTATGCTTAATAAATGTAAATTGAGTCGAATAAGTATCTAACTCCTGCCGGACCATTAAGTTGTGGCATAGTTTGCCGGCACGCGTGTTCCCTCCTTCCTACGATATGGGGTCCTTTAAACGGAGTGTGAAGAAGCAATTAGGCAGGCCGGCGCGTAATTCTGCCGAACTATGATGGATATATCGTCTGTCATTGGTCGACACTATTCTTGGCACTACACTTACTACACTACACTTTAGGCGTAGTCACTTTGCTAAGTCAGGATAAAATTAAATATTTCACAATGTTCGTATGATGTGAACGGGAGAGAGCTGCGCGCAGATTGCACTGTTTGATATAAGTATCATATTCTGCGACTTGCGCCAAGATACACTAAAATGGATGTCGTCTCACGTCGCTTACTGAATGTCAAATACATTACTTACTATTCAAACTTACGTATTATTAATAATATACTGGTCGTATAATTTATACGTTGCGTTATCCACACATATGCGCTATTGGATATAATATAGTTATTATGGTTCTTATGATATAAAAGATGAGAAAATGAGGAAAACGATAAACAAAATACAATAAAATAATATATCCAAAAGACCTACGGCTGAGTTTCTTGGTGGTTCTTTTCACATCAGTCAGCATTTCTGAAGCACCGGTAGAGTCATTTCAATGTAATTTATTCTATGATTGTCGTGTAAAAGAGCCTTTGGGGCCAACTTGCAAAATAAACTATTTGTTTTTTTTTAATACTTAGTATAGTCATTATTAGAAAGCCTCTATATTATAAATGCTGTAATTATATTATCACCAATACATCAGTAAAACAGTCGTTCAATTTACCATAAACAATAATTACAATGCCCAATTAACGTGCTATATTTCCAACAAAGAACTGCATACAGGACTGTGACGTAAGCAATTACCGGGGGAAAGTTTGGACACCATTGCCCGGTGCTGGCAGACGGGTTAACGGCTCTCCAGAGACACTGAACTTTACTTACTTCTAGCATTGAATTATTGAATTTACCTCATGTACCATTACTGGATTCTTTTATTCATGGAATGTAACAAAGTTAGACTGAAGTATTATGTCCGCAAATAAGAATACATACATACATACACACTCACGCCTGTAATCCTCGAAGGGTAGGCAGAGTTGGAACCAGTACACCCCCCACATTTCACCGAGCTTATTTCCGTCTCATGATGTGATAGAGAGCGAGCCTATCGCCTTACCGGGCACTATTCCAGACTCCAGGCTGATACTAAAAATTTCGTGATAGAAAAACTCAATACCACTTTAACCGACCCGGGTATCGAACCTGAGACCTCAGCACAACAGTCATACCGCGTAAGCATTACAACTGGACCACAAAGGCAATCAAGTATATACAACCCGCAATCATTTATCGTCAACACTTACTTAATGAAAAACCTATTATGTATATTAAGATGTGATAAATTATGAAATAGCATACATTATTACATGTTTTTTTTTAAACAATAGTATACTCGTACCTCTGTTCTTGTATCCACTTTCAATGAGTTATTAAGACCCCTAATGCGTTTGTAGAGTCACTGGCTCTCCCTTGGTAACATTTCCCGGCGGTATAGGTCTTTACCACCCTATTCTTTCCCTTGTATGAACCCACTGCGATGCGAGGGTGAGTGAAATATACTCATTACTGTACCATTTCACTTCTTATTGCAAAAAGCGCTTTGAAACAGATGTTATAATAAAAGTGGAATTAATGTCCTGTTAGTCGGTATTATTTCCATAAAGACCATAAAGCTGTGGAATAGTTTGTCGGTGCACGTGTTACCTCCTTCCTATAACATGGGATCCTTTAAACGGAGTGTGAAAAAGCAACTAAACAGGCCGAGATAATTCTGCCGATCTGCGATAGATTCAGTGTATATTCTTGGTCGACAGTATTCATGGATTGCGCTACACTTACTATCAGGTGTAGCGTAGTCACTTTGCGGAGCCAGAATAAAACAAAAATCCATACAAACATTTCGGGGTGATTACTCGATTATTTAACATCTTACGTCGAAAGTTAAGCATTATATTGATTTATCTTACCGTCATCTACGCCTGTACGTAAACTTAGTTGTTTAATAAAAAGTAACTTGAAAGGTATAGGCCCTGAAAAGTCCGCGCAGTTTTGAGCGTAACTAAATAACATAAGAAGTATGAAATCTTCAAAACTAAATTCGTACAGTTAGTACAGTTTAAGTATAGTTTAATTATCCGATAGTATAAATAACTTTACTTTGAATCAGTCCATTCAGTGAGTTTTTCATAAAAACGCCGATCCCAAACTCTATTCCTAAATTTTTAGGCGCTTAATTTAACACGAATTATTGTGCATTTCACTCGAACGCTTCACGTCGCGCTATGTTAGGATGAGACAGCATGCATTTTTGACTCCACCCACAGATGAGTTCGAGCGTACTAGCGTAATCTTAAGCATTAAATAGAGGAAAGCACTTAACTTGTATAAATAAATTACTTTTCATTCATTAAGTACTAAATCTTGCCCTTTGTTTTCACTCGGCCGGACTGGGTATAAAAAAGCAAAAAGTCAAATTACCGTGCTGCTGGCTCACAGGATCTAATGAGGCTGCATCCTCGAATGTTACACAGAAAAAGTTTTAAGTGGGTTACACGTGTTGAATTACGTGCGCCTATTTATCTAACTGAAACATTGACAGTAGGCAGTTTATTTAGTTCCTGTTCCACCTAATCAATAATGTTAGTAAAACTATCGTAGATATTTCCATGAAACATTAGACTGCCTATCTCTTATAAATAACATTATGTTAGACAGTATGCAAATAACATCTGGAGTTATATACTATATGGATCATGTGGAAATTAGGAAGAATTTCCGTACTTTTTTTTTATTAGCTTGAATGACGAGACGAGCAGGCCGCTCGCCTGATGGTAGCCGCCACGCCTGCCCTTAAACAGAAGCAACACCACACAGAACATCGTTTTATAAAGTACTGCATGGCACTGGACTAAGGTTCCTCACCCTGAGACATAGGATCTTAAGTCTCATAACGCCCAGTAATTTCACTAGCTTCAAACCGGAACACAACAGTGCTTACATACTGTTGCTTGGCGACAGAAATAGATAAAGCGGTGTGGTACCTACCCAGACGGTCTCTCGCACATGAGGGACCTATCACCTGGTGAGGTAAGTTGTAAACATAAATGTTGCTTTTTTGTTGATTAATATGCTCCATTTTAGAGTGTCTTGAGATTCCAATATATTAAGTGGAGGTTATTTAATTTCGTAACATTCATACATATGTATACGGACATTTATAGTAAATACATGTTTTCTGGGACAAGATCAAAACAAAGCATGTGGCATTGACATAAAAATTAAACTTTTAGATCATATCGGAGAAACGGGAGGTTTGCCACCTAATAAAACCGCAGTAAAGATGATCCTCTAGTCACGATAAAATCACTTTGACTCTGCATTTATATTTATAACGGTAGTCGTAACTTGATAGACTAATGTATAGTTGTGTGGGAAATCATCTGGCGATCTATCGAACAGATAACGCGGTGAAGCCTTTGGGTGTCCATAACTTAAAGGGTATGATGCAGTGACGTTATGATAAATTGTGTGTCTTGCAGACGCTTCTGTACCCACATCTCAACCGGTAATCGTCTTGTGTATTGTTGAGACAGATATGATCAATTAACTGAAAACGGAGGAGTTTCTCAAATATCGTTTTTTTTTGTATGATCGATTTCCCCGCCAATTGTGGACTAAATGTTTACCAATAATTTGTTTTATTCGGTAGAGTTTAGCTGCGATGTAGTCCCATGTAAGGGTTAAACAGATTATGGAGTAAAAGAATTGAACTCTACAACGGTTGACAGCACACTTCTTCGCGATAGTATTAAACATATTCTATTGGAATTTACATGACATACTGTAGGTACCTACCAATAAAAATTTAAGTAAAATAAACAAAACTTAAAAACCGATTTCTAAAAAACGCATTGTCATAACACCCATTTCTAGAGGTTGAAATTGCACCGACTCCATAAATACATCTACAAATTGTTATTTATTGTAACGTATTTTGTGTAATGAGTGTTTTATTAAACCCTTTTGCTTGCGGCTCCGCCTGCGTGAATGGCAAGTTCCGATATAAAAACTATCCTATGTTGCTATCCAGGTCATGGTCTACATGAGTGCCAAATTTTATCCAAAACGGTTCAGATGTTAAGGCGTGATTGCCTAACAAACATTCAAATTCACAAACTCACAAACATTCAAACTCACAAACATCAACCTCACGTTTTTAATAGTAGTAGTAAGGTATAATCTAAAAGTTTGTACACAAAATACCTGTAGTAAAACTTTACTAACACATAAGTTTCACGATATTTAAATATTGCATAAGCCATGGAAACTATTCCAAGAAAATTTAAGATAGTGTTCCAAGAACAAATAAAAAAAAATATATGAATCAACAGCAATTATGAGGAATCTGTAGATGAGTTATTCGGGCTAATGATGATTGCGTGTCTAAACTGTTTCTTCTGTTGTTAGAATATTTTGTTTGGCAACGGTATGTGCGATTGATGGTGAAGTAAAAAGGAAGTTCCTCGATTTTAACTCTACCAAATAAAAACCAACATTTTTGTCGAAGTAATCATTCAACTGTGTTTAAAATTCAATCAACTATTTTTAAATTCAACTGCACATTTGAATTCGCAAAGTAATGAACATTTTCCATAGAGGTAAATACGACAAGAGCGATGCGGCGCACCATAGACAACATTCAGAATAAAAGCTGCAGGATATTGCAACTGATATTGCGCTCATCACAATGTTTCCCGCTTCCTATCGAGGTTTGAAATTGAACAGGCTTCCTTTGGCTATTATTACTTTGCTTAACATGTTTAGACCAATATCATCCAATGAATTCGCAAAATCTTTAAATATTTCATAACAATTAGGTTTAAAACAAATTACTATATGTCACTTTATTGATTTTAATGTAAAAATATTATCAATTCCAATAACATACTCAAACCGTTTTGAAAAGATTTGTAGTACCTTTCCCATATCAATGAAATCGTTAATTAACAAGTTTTCAATCAAAGCAAAACCTTTCGCTAACATTTCAGTTCATGGAATTCGACGAGCAATTTTTTTCGTATAGATTGGGCTTCTGTATAGCTACGCATATGGGTGAGGAGAGGAGAGCTGGGTGCGTAGGGAGATAGCACTCATCTATGTGATGTGACAGCGGCAGGCACTCCAATCAACGATATGTACGCGCTCAAGTGACTGCCACCGACTACGACTTTCCGCACACATTACTAAAGAAAGATTTTTGTTATGCTAAGAAAAATTACTAATTTTACCTCGAATGACCTCAATGTCTACACTTTAAGTATAAGAATAAAACAGTCCCGTGATTGATTAACAGACAATATAGCTCGCGCTAGAGAGAAACATGTAACGAACGGTATTTTCCTTAGGAGACGAAGCGTATTAGGAATGACGAATGGTATTTATACAATATCCATCCCTTATGTAGTAAAACTGGTGGTAACGTGGTGGTGTACGAATAGAAATTTGTATTCCTTGCGTTTATAACGTCATAAGATTATGGATAACATAGTGTCAACCTTAGATTAATAGTAGGAACATAAAGACTAGTAGGGTACACAATAGTGTTATCTAGGTTTATATCCAAAACCTACAATTTCAAACTAAGGGTAAAGCTATTATGCATATAAACTGCGCCGATAAGGTAATAAGTTTGTCAACAATGTCCATTGCCAGCATAGTTAAAAATAAATACAAAATGACAGCCTCCGTGGCGCAGCGCGCGAGCAGCCGGTTGCGAAGCGTGAGGCCGTGGGTTCGATTCCCGCACCTTGACAAATGTTTGTCTCGGGTCTGGGTGTTGTGGGACCGAAAGTCCCTCGTAGTTCTTGATACCCACGATACAGGTTTACCTAGTGTGGGGTCAGGACTATGTGTGTGACTGTTGGGTGTATTTATTTATTTATTATTTATTTAAAAACAAATCAATCCACTTTCACTTACAGTCTTCGAATCCGGGTGAAATATCGCCGAGAGGAGCGGCTAATCGATTCTTGAGGGTGTAAATAAAGCTTAAAAATCGCTTCTCTTGCTCCACTCGAGCGGCCCCTTTACACAGTTTTAAGAGGAGCCGAGAATGTTCGCGAAATCCAAAAGAATCTTCATCGAGGAAAGCGATTTAGAAAACAATTTCAATGTAGACCTATATATTTTATTTTAACTGCGGTTGCGACTTGGTTCTAGCGGAAACTTCGGGATGAATGCATATAAAATGTGGACTAAATTTAATGTGGGTCGCAATTCAACACTGGGTAATGTTTAATTAAAATGCCTCAAGTTAGTTGTGTTTACTTAATACGTATTTATTCTTGCTGTACCACAACACCAGTTGTAATTTGGCCAATTTAGAAATACTCACCTACACGCATAATTTTAAATGATTGTTTCAAACTTCACTTTAGCAATTCACTCAATTGGTAACTAATAGAAAGCGTGACATCATCGGAGACGAAACCGTAAGCAATATACAATAATATGCAGCGCGAATTAACCACATTGTTGTCATCGTTAACTTCTTGCTTACATGATTTACGGACGCATCAATCAAACAACTTGGTGTTGTTTGTAAAAAAACAAGCGGGATCGGCCACCCTAATGGAACGAAATAACGCAATAAACGTGAATGTAATCACAATTTTCCCTCGTCATGCTCGCAGAGGGTTCATTCAGTGTCAGTGGCAGGCTCGGATAATCTCGCTGACATTACTGTAGGCACGCGTTGCTATTGATCACAGATTTTACCGTCGCTATCAAAAACGTGTAAGTATGTCTATTTTGTCGTAATTGATACGTATAAACGTAATAGAAATTTGAAATTTAGTTCACATCAGTAGGCCTAGTACAAGATTTAATCGTCTTCCTAAACGATGAAAGTTTTCGTTTTCTCTCCTTATGTCGAGTTTAGTAGCCACTAGTAGGAACTATGATGAATTAAAATTAATAATATAGTTAAAATTAACTTTCATATTAGTCGAATATGAAATTTATTTTCAAGCGATTCTTTCCTTTATTACCGTATGAATTACTAGTTTGACACTTCGACGGTATTAATTTTAAACGAATTCGAAAACTGTGAACGTATTTATAACTCGTATTAGGTCTACAGGTTGCGCAGAGCTCATTGACGTACCGTCAACATATATACGTAGATAAATACATACGCATTAGTCTAGTGTTATGCAGTGCTTTTATTTAAAGTTTATGAGCAGGCGTGGCGCTTACCATTAGGCGAGCGACCTGTTCGTCTCGTCAGTCAAACTAATAATAAAAAAAATAAAAAACGCATTCACGCATGTAATTCTCAAATGGGTAGGCAGAGGTGTAAATGGTACACTCACATTTCGTCGAACTTATATCCGTTCCATGATGTGGGGCGCGCCTATTGCCATACCGGGCACAATTCCAGACTTCGGGCTGATACTAAGCATTTCATGATAAAAAACCCAATATCACTTTTACTCGACCCGGAGATCGAATCCATGACACCATAATAATATACATATAAGGTAGGTACTCAATTTCCATATCTTTTTTTCGTTCTGTGCAATGTCTTTATATTAGGTATACCGAATAAGCCATCTCAGTCAAATGTTTATTTTTAGTGTAGCTTCTATTTTAAATTCTATATTGCATTCACACGAATTTCGGAGCTAAAATATAAGTCATTTTGTATTCTAGTCAGCTTATCGGGTTTTCCTTCCATCTCGTGCGGAAGGCTAAAGAGATTTCGAGACCTTGACTGAAGATAGCTTGGGTCTAGGCACAATATCTGAGAATGGTCCGGACGAACCTCTATTAGGAATATGAGCACATCATTTAATTTCAATATCGACAAAAACTTTTGCAAATAGTAAGTTATGAGTTAATCGAACTTTCGT
The DNA here is from genome assembly GCA_905332985.1 of Mimas tiliae. Lineage (NCBI taxonomy): Eukaryota > Metazoa > Arthropoda > Insecta > Lepidoptera > Sphingidae > Mimas > Mimas tiliae. The sequence goes on from HG995249.1 coordinate 6,491,663, forward strand.
ACAATTGCGGTCCTTTCTAAATATATATTTTGTAATACATAATTTTATTTGGATAGTTTATTCCAAATAGTGTCGATAAAATATTGCATTTATTTTAAGCTCTGATGTATTTTTACCAGGGAATTTTTTTTAAAATCTGATATGGTGTTTTAAATACCTCTGCATAAAAATTATTCGTTATGACGTATGTTCCAGTTTGTACTTCAACGAATTCTTAGAAGCGACCACACGCCCACTTAATGGTTTTACAGTAAACATGAAGTTACTTAACAATGTTTGTGTAGGGTTGTTTGATACCCCGCAAGAGATACACAACATTAGAAGGGCTCCTGTCTAAAACAAAGCCGGGCATTACCCTTTTTATGAGAAATTTGACTGCGCGTGACTTTAAAATAAATACATTTTTATTGTTTGAACTTCGTGTGTCTGAAAGTTATTGACTCAACAGTAAGTATTTAAAAAGAAATAAAGCATAGATTATTAAAAAATGTATTACTATTTTATTAACAAGATGGCCATGTTGCTTTCCAAAATTGAAATCTTAGTCCGAAACTCTCTAATCATACTTTACCAATACTCATAAGAAAATAATAATTAGACTAACTTTGTATTATATTACTTCAATAGTTTAGTGACACCGTATTTCACATGAAATTGTTGTGGTCCTATGTTTGATTTCTAAGTCGAACATTCAAAAAGTTGTAAGAGTTTATCAATTAGAATTCTTATCAGCGATACTTTAAGTTGGCGACGGCTTAGTACACTCTTTCTGACTAACCTTGTATATCTGACCGACACACTATTAATTCACACAGCGAAATATCGATAGCGAATTGAGAGTGCATTTACACATTTTACTTCTACTGGCTGTTTATGTTCTTCTTTTAGCCATGTTCCCCATACTACGAGTATATTTGTTTAGGCCTCTTTCAGCTACTACCACGTATTCCGATCCTGTGCCAGTATGATCCCGCTTTCTTAACTTCATCTTCACAGCGCATCTACGATCTTCCTAGAGAAAGGCGGTCACTTGAAAACCTCTTAGCACCAAGCGCTATGTCAACGTGAAACGTGCATCATTTAAGCTTTGTTATCTCTCTATAATGACTTACTTCCCTAAATACATCTATTTTTTGTTCAGAAATTGTTAAAGATTCTTGACCTTCCTATAGCAGCTCTCAACAGTAATCCATGGTAAATATAAATATGACAATATATTCAAAATTTTCACACATTATAAGTATACGAATTATATGATAATAGTTATCTACGTTATAATTGAACAAAACACGCTGGAATGTGAATACTTGTACGCCCCAGTAATAAGATACATTGAACACTTGCCTCATTATCTGTTATCGATTACACACTCCCTACCACGCACGTGAAGCACACTTCGCGATTGTGCATATTTTACTATATTTTTGTTTACCTACACTATATAGGCACCACTAAGTTTTAAATAGCGTAAAAATACCACAATTACCAATAATAAATATGCTGTTAATTACTAAATAATTACAAAACTATTAATTGTTTCTTTTGTATGCTTTTGCTAAAGTGAAATTATGTCGGCAAATATCAGAGAGTACTTATCAGAATGTACTAGAAATACTACTAAATACATAAATAAATATTTCAAATTATATTTACAATAATATATACCTACCATAAAACTTTCTAATAAATTAACATTTCAAAATACATTTTCATTCTTTTTTACTTACTACCAACGTCAAACTTGAATACACTTCAATCATTTTAAATGGAACATCTCTCAGTATATCGTTTTTTTTGAATATTGTTTTACTTAATACCGTAGCTTAATACACTATATGTGATGAATAATAAGCTATAATTATGTAAGAAGATATAACTGATATCTATTTTTCTTTATTAGGAAATTAAAAATTAGCAATTTATGTAAAAAGATCATATTACGTAAACTATAACAGTGAAATTGTTATAGCAAACACCCAAAGGACACGTTTTAGCGTTAGCAATACAAAATTGGTATAAATTTAATATGTGAATGAATATTGGAGAGCTTGCTGTTGCAAAACTCTGTCCAAGTTGGAATTCGCTGTCAAAGGTGTTGCCAGTTCAATAACATGACCAAAATAGACATAACGTCTGACGCATGAGCCATAGTAGTCATTGATGCATGCGAATGCTGTGTAGCTAAAATGGGACGAAAGTCGCCAACGGTTGACATGTTGAGTTATTCGTATTACTTAAGATAAAGGCGCGTCTATTATTGGAATGGCAGTTCAGCGAGCGTGGACAAAGGATTCTAATTCGATTGTAATGCACGCAGGCGTTGAAGATAAAAGCGCACCCGGCGACCTTGTGCGTGCGTCGACGGCGGCGGTCGCGTCGCATCGCGTCGGCTGACCGCAAGAAAATAGCCAGAGTCCGGACAGAGCGATACGCAGAATACTAAGATACGTGGCGCCCGCATTGGCGCCGGACACACTCGCCTATCAATCCCATACAATCTTGAATGTCGAAAAACAAGCAATTGTGTCATAAGCGACGGCCGCTGAACATATCATAAATATCACTTGATCATAATAGTTATGTTGCATATGTTTGCAATAAGAATGCATGTTGACATCCTCTCGAATACTCTATAAGTAGAGCGACAAGCGTTTCAATTCAGACATCGACGTTGTCATTTAATGGTATCTCATATTATGGTTATTGCTCATTAACGTAATCCGAAAATCTAAGTTTCGCTGATTTATCCACAGAAAGCACAAAAGTTACAAAGCGTTTGAATTACATCCGTCTGTAACCGAGATTACCTAAGACAAGTCGACTTTGTAAACAATACACAGTGTAATCGATTTTGTATTATAATATAAGTGACGAAATATCTACCCTATATGATTGAAAATAAGACAGTTTATAGAACGAATGAATAGGAATAGCACTCTCAGAAACGAGGGACACACCTGCAGGCGCCGCGCCCGTAATCTTCAGAAACGGGATTATTTTTAAAGCTCAGCTCCTGCCGAAGGATACTCAGTAAATGCTTAGTATATTTTCTTCTAGATAATATTCTATATGTATTGATTTTATGTACACACTTGCATGTTTCATTTATTTTAGAAAGTACAGAATTTATTATCATCGTCACGGCAAACACACGCTCTTTAAAATTAACTTTTTGTTGTGTGCGTTATGCAATTATATTGCAAAGTTTGAAATTTGAATAGTCAATGACCTCTGTTGTGGATTTACAATAAAGCAATTAACTGTAAATATTTCGCAAAGAACTATGGGGTCAAGCAGGTTTCCGGCAAGTTTATTTTTTTGAGAATAAAGCTAATAGGCGGGTCTAATCAATTACATGGATCATTTAATAAATGTTCCCACGTCCGTAAACATATTATATTTGGCTTCTAAAAACATATTTTTATTATGTTGTCATACCATATAATTAAACATTATTACTAATTCTTTCCTTTTGCCCGGTGCCATTCCGGCCTAATGCTAGGATCCGCCTTCTTCCATCATGGTTTGACGGTGGATTTGGTATTATATGGCGCGATCCGCCGCGCCGTCTGACTCTCACAGGCCACAACCCGCAACCAAGTTTCGCCATCGCCTTGTCCGTTACTCAGCAAAGTGTACCACATGCAGATGGAATGAATACTAACAAATATTACAATTCCGGAAGTGAGTTTTTTTTATTGTTTGTTACGCTTTTACGTCTACGGACTACCCATGCAAAGATAGACGGGATCCTGGAGACGGTTATAGGCTTTTTTATCCCAGCTGTAGGTTACTTTTCCCGAAAAAGTCTAACCACGTGGGCGGAGCTGCGAGCAAAGGCTAGTAATGAACATTATAAATAATTACATAAAATATATTAATACTTATTATTTACGCAAGTTTGAATAATAAGGAATAAGCGTTAGCGAAAAACATCATTATATGAAGTTACGTCAAAAATGAACTCATTTATCACGCAAACTCATTTGTATTTAAGGAAACCGAGCTTAACAAAACCACAACACCAATTAAAAGCGTAAAGTGCTCTCGCCATGGGCAAAACAAAAAGCTTTTCTTGTAAAATGCAACTGAGCATTCTTCGAGTGTCTGAGTAAACATTCAACCCTAGGGAGAGTGCAGACATGAGAGAGAGCGTCACAGAAATGCTTTAAGATTTATGTACTGTGCGCCGCTGTCACTGCGACACTGTGTCTGCGACTCTACACCGTGAAAACTTTATGTCGGGAAGCACTAAAACTTGTCCGTGCTGCCAGTTCCCTACATGGTGAAAATACTGTAAAATTGAATTAATCCTATGAATCGCTATATCGAATAGGTATATCACATAACTTATTTTATAGTTCAGTATGCGTGCGGCCGATAGTCACAAAGTCAGCCTTTGGTAATCATGTTTATTTCATATCGATCTAACATTACGTCGCGGAAATTTAAATTCGTTGCTTCGAACTTTAATAAAATCTGCCTCTTAAATATTTTAATGGCGACTACCAAGCATGCAGTTTAAAACCAGCATGTTCAATAACCAATATATTGAAGGGTACTACAACAACGGTAAGGGCACTGATGCATGTGCACTACAAAATTAGCTCGAGAGAAATGAACTTGGCAGTTCGCAGAAATGCTTACTGAGGGTGACTGAAGTTGAGTGTAGGTCATCAAAATTGTAGGAAGACGCATACTTAAAATGATTAAATTGTTTTTTTACCAATTTATGCCGACTTGTAAAACTATCTTTAGGCCCGATTCGAACAAACAAGAATAAGGTCTTATCTGAGTGTAAATCTCGATATACCCCGGAGTAAATCATATTTATGTTCTACCAATTATTCACCAAGGTTAAGTTCTTTAAACGGAGTTATCATTTCCACGGCCCATCTCGGCTGAGTTAGACTTTACCTGAAAGTTGCTGTAGGTAATACCAGAGACTAGTTATGTAAGTAATACTATAAATTCAGATGGGACGCCAATTAATTGCCAATTCAACAAAAGTACGTAATGCCTTCGTTTCGGAAGATTTTCAATTTAATTTGTATTTCACTCTGACGTAACTATATATTAATCGGAGTATTGGTTATTACCGGGCTTGCATAGTAAAATTACTAGGGATTCATACTGTGAATAAGAAAGCGAGTAAAAATATTATAGTAAGTGATCTTCAACGCCCAGATAGACCCACTATACCAGAAGAATGATGGGCGCGTTGCCGACCTTAAAGAAAGGGATTATTAAGGGATTGGGAAAGGGAAGGGGATTTAGGCCTCCGGATATCTCACTCACCGTACGAAACGCAGCAGCAAGCTGCTACTTTACGCCGGTTTTCTGTGAGACAGTGGTAACGACCCGGACGAGCCGCCCATACAGGCTGTAGACAAGTGTCTACAGCGTGGCTCTACTACTCAAAAAACATCATAGTTAGTTAGTTTGATACATCATAGTTAGAGAATTAATGCATTAACTGTATTACAATAAGGGAAGTATGAACGACAGGCGACAGAGCTTGAGGGCGGTAACTAGATGAGCGGTCACGCGCGGCTGCCCGCGGATGATAGCGCGCCCTCGCCATCTCTGCCCCTAACTTATCATATGAAAGAAAACACAATCCCCTATAAACATGTCCGGAATAAGATACAACTTTTCCCTGACCAAAAAATATTAAAATCTCGACATATGTCCTCTTTGGTCTAATGACAGCGAACTTATAATGAGAAACCAATGACGTTCTAGATTCAAATCCTAGAATTTTCAGAGGGGCGAGCACGAACAACTTACGAATAAGTATTCGAATCGAGAACGTTCTAGCATTTGTATGAAGTTTCAATATTTTTTTTGACATTTCCATACGAATACGTTCTCGCAAGTTATTCGTGCTAACCCCTCTGATGTGGCGATAGGATACGACCATTGTATGACACCGATCGTTCATTTTTATGAACGGTTAGAATCGATCCGTGGGTTGGGTAAAAGTAATACTGGATTTTCTACTACGAAATTCTCAATATTAGCCCAGAGTCTGGAATTGTGCCCGATATGGCGATAGACGCCCCTATCGCATCATGGGATGGAAATAAGCTCGACAAATTGTGGGTATTCTGGTTACACCTCTGCCTACCCCTCCGGGGATTATAGGTGTCAGTGCATATGTATATGTATTATAAGACACGTGGGACGTCAGTGTTACTATCCTTGACCTTTATCCTGTTATGTAACTCGTTCATATGATTGTAAATATTAAAATACTATTTGAACTATCTACTATTGAAGACAACAATTGCTTACTGTTCTTAATGATATGACGCCAGTAACAGATCACGATCCTTTTATTATTCTGCTATTATAATTAAAACAAATAACGGATAATAAAGGCGTCCCTACAAAGGCGGTCTGACGCCTAGTGAGCAGCGTCGTGTTCATAATGAGCCCTCAACACAATAGGCAACTTATATACGTCATACATTTATAATCAATAGGAGATATATTCGCGCCTCTTTTGTATTATGTTCAGGTACGTTTATTATTGTTATAAGTTATTATGTAAGATGTGGTAAGATGCCAATTATATTATGCAGTAGAGACTTATTTGCAAAATTATAAAAACTGTAAACAGACTACCGATGTATTGGTTGCGTCACAGGCGTCAGTCACGCTGTGTTTGCCATCATTACTATGGACTACTTACATTTTTAAGAGACCATTCGATAGTAGTTAGGTTTTCTTTAGTTCTGTTATCTGAAATTTAGTAGGGTGTTAACAAACTAGAGCGTCACTGACGCTAGTGTCTGACACCTGACGCGACCATCGGAAGTCTGCCTTTATAAAGAACCTGAGTATAGTATGTAAGAATTTTGAGATTGATACATATTATACTAGTGTTTGTATATCGCTTTGAAATATGAACATACTAGCTTTTTTTGCGGCTCCGACCGCGTGAACAGCCTTTTCCGGGATAAAAAGTAGCATATGGCCATATCCAGCTTATGGTCTACCTGTGTGCCAAATCTCATCCAAAACCATTCATCCGTTACGCCGTGATGGACTAACAAACAGCCAAAATCACAAGTAAACTCACAAACATCCAAACTTTATTATAATAGTAGGATTTTCATTGGGGTACTTGGATTATTCAGGTACTTAAAATCATTTTCACAATAAAATAAGTAGCATGTAGGCCGACACCCACGATTCATCTTGTATTACAATGTGTAGTATAATTAGTAGATAAAAATCGGCACCACGACGCGACGCGACGTACCTACTAAGTAATAATAACAAGCACAAAACAAATGATAATGCCACATTACGATATTATTATCTATTGACCCTGAATGTTCATATAACTGGTAACCCAACTTACGCAGAACACATTAAAGTTAACACTAAAATCTTTTATTTATCGCAAAGTCCTAAAGGAGGGAAAAATAAAAACACCGATAAGGCGCAGCTACAATAAAGAATAATATATGTTTGGGCGTCCGTATAAATAAAACCAATAAAAAATTGACGGCGGGATTTTGCCAGTACGTTTCCAATCAAACGTATTGACAGGGGACTGAGGTCCTCGTGCCTAATAATTTTATTCTCACATGTCCTGCCATCTGTTTGGAATGGCACAATGCGCAATAACGATGTTACATGATGGAACAGTTTACTGACGTGTTTATAATTCGTTTAACACCTGGAATCCCGGATTTACACGCACAGATAATTATATTTGGATTAATGTTTATTACAGTTATAATCTTACATTTCGTAGTCTATGTTCATAATGTACAATATTATATATAAAATATTTTAGTTTCGTAATCGTATATTTGTAAATTACAGTGATTTGTCACTGTTATCTTTTGTTTACTACCACAACTACCAATAAACACCGTTACCGAAATATACATAATTACATAATATATTATATAAAACTGATCAACGAAATAATGAACAGTGGTTCTTAATATAAATTACTAAGGTTCAGAACAAGATAATCAAGTCCTCACATATGATTAGCTTGTACCTAATCATACCATATTTATCGGCAACAAATAAATAGTTGTTACAAAAGGCGAAACAACTTCTATTGACTGACGTAAGATATGCACATTGACATACCACACATTACAGTTAGTCACCGAGCTATTGTATTGAGTAATCATGCTTATTTTATGACAAAAAGGCTTTAAGCTTTAGCACAAAAAATGAAGCACCTACATTGTTCCATAAAACGGGGTCACAGAGAAGAGTTTTTAATAATCAGTACCTAGTATTTGCGATAAGCAGCGGCTTGGCTATGCCTATGAGTGGCATATGACCGCTTAGGTACCATCTGGCAAGCCACATGCTTCACTGTTCACCAAGGCAATAAAAATAGTTTATCATAGGTTACTATGGTTATGAAAATTAAAGGCACCGAAGAAAATATTATAAAATTTAAAACCAGCAAAAGTATCAAGATTAAAAGTTTATACCATAATATCCGACTTACTTAAAGATCCTTAATCGTATTTAGCCACTATTTATTTTTCAAATTTCAAATCCTATAACAAATTCACATCAGTAAACATATTTAGGGGCTAAATACTACCAAGTAGCGAAAGTCAGCCAAGTCTTGTTATGTTTTAAGCAGGAATGAAAACTAAATGTGATACGTGTAATAATTTCTTAACTATGCGTTACTTGCCTCTGGCACCGTAAGAGCCCACCTGTGGCGCCTTGAAATTAATAAAATGACAAGAAGCCCGTATGCATAATTGACACTACTCATTCTCCTTGAAAGACGTTAATACACATTAAATATAACAGCTGGCAAAACAGCAATAAACTTACTTCAGCCAAAGTTATTGGCGATTAGTAAAATAAACATCTAGACATCAATACCATGTTTGTAAGCAAGTATTGAGAAAGTCCAGGTTACAAGTTGTTCCCAATGTTTGTTAATTTAACAGATGCCGTTCTTGACCAAATCAAAATACAAAGTGACTTCCAGATTATCAACAACGCTTGATAATTAACAGGATTATTTGACTAATACACAGGGATTTTTGTATTTAATTTAATGTGTAATATAAAACAGTGAATGTAGCATCTTACACTGTATTGACCTGTTGCACGATTATTACGTACGCACTACATACGCACTCACGCCTGTAATCCTCGAAAGGGTAGGCAGAGGTGTAACTAGTACACCCACATTTCACCGAGCGTATCTCTGTCCCACGATGTGGTAGGGGGCGAACCTATCGCCATACCGGGCACAAATTCCAGACTCCGGGCTGATACTGAGCATTTCGTAATAGAAAAACCCAATAAGTACCACTTTACCCGACCTGGGGATCGAACCCGAGACCTCAGTGTTAGCTTAATCGTAACGCGTACGCATTACAACTGCGCCAACGAGGCAGTCACGATTATTAAGATAACATAAAATAGCACTACATTAAAACCTATAATATTATGTTTTGCTGAAATGACAACACATAGTAGGTACATGCCTACTGGTATAATTCAAAATCAAAGTTCTGTGTGACGTTGCTTCTGTCTATGGGCAGGCATGGTAAGCCATCAAGCAAGTAACCATCTCGTCATTCAAGCTAATAAAAATAATTATAAAATAAAATAAAAATTTATCTTTAACACATGTTGTACATTCAAACTGCACTTGCATGATCTAGTCACACGATAGCCGATCATTCATCATTAGAACCGTCATTTAAAACCTGAATAATGGCACTCCATTCATATTTTTATTTCAAATAGAAGAGTTGTATGCAATGTTTCCCATATGTTTCCGCGACAAACATATGTGAAGACGTCACTAGGATTGTTTTTATTTTGTTTTGAATACCATGTGATAACTATCGCAACATAACACATAGCCGAGCCCGACGAATTTGTTCCGGTCTTGCGAACTTAGTTTACTTTGGAAATCGTTGCTGATAGCATTCAATATGGAGCATTGGGACGTTAACGCACATAAGTACGGCAAATATTTGTGTTGGGATAAACTGAATGCATTCAAATAAAGAAATCAATAGAAGTGGAACATTATTTTATGAGTGGTAAAGCCACACTGTAGACAGTTTTGTCTACAGCATGAAGGGGGCGATCCTCCGGAACAAACAGGGTCGGTACCACTGTCTCGTAGAAAACCGACGTAAAGTAGCGGCTTGCTGCTGCGATTCGTACGGTGAGTAAGAAATCTAGTGATCCAAATCCCCCTTCCCTTCCCAACCCCTTACTTATCTCTTTCCTTTAAGGCCGACAACGCGTCCATGATTTTTCTGGTATTGTGGGCGTACATGGGCGGTGGAGATCACTTACCATCAGGTGACCTACTTGCTAGTTTGCCAGCCTACGCTATAAAAATAAATAAAAATGTAATTATGTTCTGGACAACTTTGTCTAAAGTAATCTATAATACTGCCTCGGTGGCACAGTTTTAATGCGGACGCGTTACGATTGAGGTAAACGCTGAGGTCTCGGGTTCGATCCCCGGGTCGGGTAAAGTGGTATTGGGAATTTCTATTACGAAATGCTGAGTATCAGCCCGGAGCCTGGAATTTGTGCCCGGTATGGCGATAGGCTCGCCCCCTATCACATAAGGGACGGAAATACGCTCGGCGAAATGTGGGTGTACTAGTTACACCTCTGCCTACCCCTTCGGGGATTACAGGCGTGAGTGCGTATGTAATCTATAATACATGCTTTGTAACGCATATTATACTTTGTACCTACATTAATTTAAAGATGTGTATGGGTATTGACATTTTTATTGGTTTTGTTTTTGTCCTTTGTCTTGTCTGTGCCTTTCTTTGTCTTGTAGTGTATTGATATTTAAAGAGGAAATACCACCAAGTAAAATTTTCAATGTCATATTTAATAATATTCAGCCATAACGTTTTCTTTAGTTTTTTTATATAGCTATTCAGATATATCGCACTTATGTCGTTTATGACGAAATTTGGCAATATGAATATGCATTATTAAGTATTTAAATAAATCATAAATAAATACACCCAGCAGTCTCTCACATAGTCCTGACCCCACACTAGGTTAACCTGTATTGTGGGTATCAGGAACTACGAGGGACTTGCGGTCCCACAACACCCAGACCCGAAACCAATATTTGTGGATCACACAAATATTTGTCTCGGTGTGGGAATCGAAATCACGACCTCTCGCTTCGCAGCCGGCTACTCGCCCACTACGCCACGGAGGATAATAAGGGAGATGCACAAGCTATATCTATGAGCATGAAGCTAGAAAGCTGAACTTTAATCCTGTCAGATATGCATGACAGACGGCACTACCCACCCGCATAGATATAGCCTACCTGTTGAACAACTCACTTGACCTACTGGTTACAGTAACCGTTAATTTCTCTGTGAAGTGTGCAAACTTTCCTAGTTATCAATCTTTGCTCGATTACGAATGATTAGTCGTTTGTTTCGCTCGACGTGCGTGGAACGAATTCGCGCCGCGTGACGAATCGAGCCTTGCTCTAAGTAACTTCTACATGCATAACAGTTGTATCGGATTGTTTCTCAAACAAAGAAAATATATGGCACCACATATATATGGTATTTATACATTTAGAATTTTATTACAATGCGGAATGGCCTTCATACCAGATAGTCGAAGGATTCTTACACACTTGTTTTAATATTGTTTTTGTTATTGGCTAACTTCAGCATACTTTCTGGGGGGGATTAAAATAGGGTTATATGGATTAACAATAAAATATATTATTTTTAATGACGTTGTGCGTATCGAATACTTAAATTTCACTTACATATACCATTACCAACAGCTGTGGCCGCGACTTTACTTTATTTTTTTATTTCCATAAAACGGTCTGTATGGCTGCTGGAACAAACCTGCATCGTAATCCGTCCAGCCTAGCGTTGAAAATTCCGAATCAACTCAATAAACATAAAATAAAAAATAAAAAAATTAACGTTTATTTTGAAAAAAAAAAACTGTTTCAAACAATGATTTTAATCAATAATTTAATACAGTTGAATAGTTCAACATTGTTTTGTTCTTATCGCTATGATGACGTTTTCAACATGGTTCTAACTAAAATACCTACATACACTCTTTCGAAATCTTTTGTTATTAGCTTAAATGACGAGGCGAGCAGGTCCCTCGCCTGATGGTAAGCGCCACGCCTGTCTATAAGCCGAAGCAACACCACGCAGTACTTTGAACTGCGATAAGATGTTAATGTCCACTAATTTCACTGGCTTCAGCGCCCTTCAAACCAAAACACAACAGTGCTTAGTGCCTACTGCTGCTTGGCGGCATAAGTAGACAAAGCGGTGGTACCAACCCAAACGGCCTCTCGCATACGAAGGACGTACCGCCTAGTAAACGACAGAACTTTTCAAAGCTATTTACGTTATCATAATCGCTTGTGTCATTACCATAATTATGGCATTAAAAAGAAAACGAGTATTTTCAGACACAGACATATTTGTGGCTGACCTTTGTAACGAGCACTCTGAGTGCTAGCACTTTCCACAGACGCGACCGAATTTTATTAAGCGGTCGGGGTCCTATTCACCTACCATTTACTGGAGTGTTTTTAATTTAACATGCTTTTATAATAATATCTATCCATTTTGCAAAAACATAAATCAGAAAATATATTGTATAAGTTGACAGGTGGCACTTGACACCCATGCCAAATTAATGTGTGTAATAAATTTTATTCCAAAACAAGCTTTAGCCTGTAGCTCTGCTTGCATGAGTAACGCCTGAATACTGAAACCGCTTTTCAAACATTTATGATCGTTTTATTTTAGCTTTTTAGTTAATTTGAGTCAGTTTATTTAAAAGTATTTATTTATTGACAGCTTATGTGGCGCAGTGGGCGAGGACCCGGCTACGAAGCGAGAAGCCCTGGTTTCGATTCCTACACCGAGAAAAATGTTTGTGTGATCCACAAATATTTGTTTCTAGTCTGAGTCCCACAGACCGCAAGTTCCTCGTAATTCCTGATAACTATACAGTATAACCAAGTGTGGGGTCAGGAGTATATGTGTGACTGTTGGGTGTATTTATTTATTATCTACTTAGCTTTTGCTCGCGGCTCCGCCCGCATGAATAGCCTTTTCCAAGATAAAAAGTATATCCTAATCCAGGGCATGGTCTATCTGTGTAACAAATTTCATCCAAAACCGTTCACCTGTTAAGTCGTGATTGACTAACAAACATCTTAATTCATAAACATAAGAAAATTCACATTTATATTACTAGTAGGATGTTGCATATTTTGAAACTTTTCATGCATATTTCTAGCTTTAATGTTGCATGTAGTCCAGTCTGTAGTCATCATAAAAAGGAGCGATTAAATGATCTCGTACAGCCTTACCCGAGGCACAGGGCGCTGGGCGGGCGGCCTGACCGGCGACCCGGCCGGCGACCGCCTGACTCACCAGTCACCTTGTCATGACGCAACATTCAGTTATTGATCCCATTTCAATGGATGAATCCTATGCGAATTGAAATGGAATATGTTGTACATACATACGCACTCACGCCTGTAATCCCCGAAGGGGTAGGCAGAGGTGTAACCAGTACACCCACAATTCGCGTATCTCAGTCCCATGATGTGATAGGGGGCGAGCCCATCGCCATACCGGTTACAAATTCCAGCTCTGGACTGATACTAAGCATTTCGCAATAAAAAAACTCAATATCACTTTTACCCGACCTGGGGATCGAACCCAAGACCTCAGCGTCAGCCCCAGTCGCAACGCGTACGTATAACAATTGCGCCACCGAAGCGCCACGTTGTGTATTGTTTTTTTATCCTTGCTCAGCAAAGTGACCACAGTGGACCTGATGTTAAGTACAGTACAGTCCAAATATAATGTCGACCGGTAAGAGGGATGCTCCAACGGTCGGCAAATTTAAACCGGCCTAAAGTTACTCTGATTCAGTTAAGCTGAATTTACACTGGCTGACCTCTGAACGCAACTCGCCTGAACTCACTGTGGCGGGTTTTTCACTATTTTTTTATAGCATAGGCCGGCGAACAAGCAAATGGGCCACCTGATGGTAAGTGTCTCCACCGCCCATGTACGCACACATAATACCAAAATTGTACCAAATTACCATGTGTACGGTGATCGCTATCCAGCCAGGCAAAAATGATCAGGTGCTCTCCTACCAGCAAAAAGTACTGAAATAATTCACGATACTAATTTTAATGGTTATTGTAACAAGAAAAAACAAATATACGCTGCCAATTGAAAATTCAGTTTTGTTCATCCGTAAAAATGTTGAAGGGTAGAGTCGACAAGAGCTGGTAGAAAAGAGCTGTAGCTATTTTTGTCTACAGAATGTAGGTATATGCCGGATTGACTAAGATATAAAGTACGCAACTGGATTTGTCTGACTGTCAGTCACACTGGTGAAGATCACTTACTAACAAGTACTCGTTTGCCGGCTTCTGCTATAAAAACAAAAACACTAATACTGAAATGTGACACTCGGAAAGCCACATTTTTATACAGGCACTCGAAAAGAAACCACCTCCAATAAAATAACTGAATAAAACAGACACATGATATAATTAATACAAGTTTATATTTTAGGATACTATGTAATGTGATATCCTATGAGTATCCTTTGACCGATAATACACCACAAAAAAGCCACTAGAATCCATTCTCGACCCCACACCACAGAGCAAGGATTTTAAAAACCCATAACTGGTCGTATTTCAATCAGCACCGCTCGCCGCCACTTTTGTTTAATCTTTAAAGATCGGAGGTCAACAAAAAACACCCAAACTTTTGAATGAAACATGCGCTAATTCATTGGAATTTAAACCATCGGGAGTGGTTCCATGTATTCATAAAACTGTGTCACAAGCTTTACCTCTGTTAAGGTAAAAAAAACACCTATGGCTCATTTTCAAAGTAAACATTTGTGCAAAATCATAATGAGTCTGTGTTTTTCATAGGGATCCATTAAACTACCGAGTGACACGACCGGCGACCCGTCTACAAGTGGCCTTTACACTTCTGGGAATGTTACTACCTGCTTTTACAACTCAGATAAGGGTTCCACAAATATGAGTACGGTAATTCGACTCAATTCGATAGCCAATAAATTTCTTGAAACATTGAAGTCATATAGACTTTTCTAATCGTCGACGTTTTATGATTCTGATTGATACTATAGGTGGTAGGTCCCTCGTATGCGAGAAGCCGTCTGGGTAGGTACCACCGTTTTGTCTATTTCTGCCGTCAAGCAACATTCTGCCGTCAAGCAAGTCTGTTGTGTTTCGGTTTAAAGGATATTAAATCCGATGAAATTACTGGGCATTATGAGACTTAACACCTTATGTCTTAGGGTAACGAGCGAAGTTCATTATCATGCAGTACTTCATATTTCGAAGTTCGGATGGTGTTACTTCTGTGTATGGGTAGGCGTGACGCTTACCATCAGGCAAGCGATCTGCCAGTCTCGTCATCTAAAGCTAATAAAAAAACTGACCTATCACAAGTCACTCACCTACGGCCAATAATACAGACATGCACTGTATGTACTACCTACACATACTGAGATATTTAAAAGAGCGCAAATTATCAATATAATTTATGATCATTATGTAATTTTATATGACCGCAATCCGCGTTCTTGAGATAATGCATACTAAATACACACGAGTTACATTGAATACTTTATGTATGAAGGGAAGGGTGTAACTGGACATTATTTATCTGGTAACAAGACAGACAGAGATATCTGTTGAAATTAAAAGTAAAATATAGTCGAAACTTTACACCGTGACATCGAAATTACAATGTAATGGGTACAATGGTGTATGTTCCTAAAAGATATCCAGTGTACCACATTTAAACACTATAAAAGTCAAAAATATATTGTACTCTGCTAAAATAGAGTGAAATACTTCATAACTGAACCTTGTGATCGAATTCATATCTGATAATTATCATTATAGAATAAAACATTATAATTACTGTAGTTATTTTTTTATACAATAGGCCGGCAAATTAATAATTGGATCACCTGATGGTAAGTTATCCACACCGCCCATGTACGCCCACAATACCAGAAGAATCATGTGCGCGTTGCCGACCTTAAAGAAAAGAGATAATTAAGAGATTGGAAAGGGTGGGGGATTTGGACCTCTGAGTATCATACTAACCGTACGAAATGCAGCAGCAAGCCGCTACTTTACGTTTTCTGTGAAACAGTGGTAATAAACCGGTCGAGCCGGCCTATTCGTGCAGTAGACACTGTTTACAGCGCGGCTCTACCACTCCAAAAAGCCGCTGTATTAAATGCCACTTGTACCTGTGAATCTGTAGCCTCATTAGTGTAGTGGTAGCGTAGGCATTGACTGATTGATTATTTACATGCGACAGTCTCATGCTCGGGATTGTCTTTGTGTTCGATATGTCGACAGACTGCGTTAAACATCATAGGACGTAAATAAATTTGTGGGTGCAACAGTTGTAGCTTTGCCTACTACCCCTTCAAGGAAAAGAGTCTCAGATGTATTTATTTATGTATGTTTAGACCGAATCAACGCATAAATAACTTCTAGCACTACTATTTTAAGAAATTTTCAATATAGATTTAAACTCAGCTGAGCGTTATTGCAGCTACAACAGCTCTTAATCTTACAACGACAGCAATATATTAATCATGATTTAATCTAAACTGGGCTTGTTGTTGTTGCCCAGAGCCCTTAGCATATCTCTAAGGCAAATGTATTTTTCATGATTGAATTAAGTACGCGGAGAGTTCACATTAGTCATAGTGCCCTTAGAAAACATGACATAAAGGTTACGAGTACCGAACAATGTACAGAGGACAAAGTAGACGCTGGTGAAATTGTCGCCAGTGATTCGATTGTCCACGTCGACGCGCTTTGTTAGTGCGAAGTCAAAGCCGCCGAGCCGCGCCGCTCGTGTAACATTATACACTACGTACTGCATGTAAAGGCGAGCTTGCTACAAAAAGAAGAGCCCACAGACGTCTTTTGAAAGCCGTAGCTGATTCAAGTGAGAAGAACGCGAAGAATCCTTTACCATAATGAATACGTATAGGTATTAGTAATTTTAAAACTCACTTCATAAACTACATTATATTCTTATCCCAAACATCGTGTAAAGGTTACTCGGTACTCACCAATATAAATACCTATTTTTCCGATCTGACCACCTTGAATCCTTATCGATAAGTTACTAACCTGCAACAAAGAAAACGTTCGTATTTAACACACGGAATTGAAAACGAAAGAAATATTACTCGTTTACGCTCGGAATACAACTTCGGTTTTGTATCACACAAAAGGGTGCGCTGAGTGAGCTGGTATAATAAAAACCTTCAATAAACAGCCTCTACTTCTTGACATTAAGCCTTAAGTTATAGCGCATAAGCGTCAGTGGCGCGGGCCACAAGCGCAGGGTGGCTATTAGATTAGATGACAGATGAGAGCATTTGAATGCTTTATTGCTCAGAGATTTTGTGGAGAAACGTGACTTTAACAGGTCGTTGAACTCACCACTGATTCCCGCAGGATAATGAGCTCGGAGATAGCCTGCTACCGTGAGTTTGTGTATTGATATGCACCCTGTTATGAATATTGTTCATTATTTTTTACAGAATCACGTGACGATAGTATTTTACGGATACAATAATATAGATTAGATATATCAACCATAAAAATATTATAACTGTTTACAACATGTTATTTGGAATATTAAGTAGTTTTAATGTGATTGTAAAAACTAAGCACCAGCATAACTACCAGCGCTTTACTCCAGAAGCAAAATATATTACTGAGCTGGTGCCTGATTTCGGTGACAATGTACCATAGAGCTACTGGTATCAAGTTGTTTTTTTTTATTTTAATATTTCTTTGTCAATATTCTGTGTGTTGCATAAGCCGAAATAAAACATCCATCTCTATATTATCGTTTTAAAACTAATCGTTCGGACTCGTATATTTCGGAGCGATACGCTTGTTCGCCTTTATATAAACAACGTGCTATTAAATTTACATATGGCAATATGTCTGGTCGAGGAGGATGCAAGCGAATCCGGACTCAGTCGTAAAACAAGACCGCGACCGCTTTTCGTAAAAACTCATAAGACGTAATAGCCATGTTGCAGTTCCCATTCGTTAAAACATTTCCAGGTAGTATCCTCCACAGACCAAGATATGCGAAATGAGTGCCAGTTTTAAAGTAGCTTTATTTGTATAGCTGTTTTATTGCCTTTAATAAAATACTAACCAAGTGTCTTTTACAAAAACCTTCGTTGCTGATTTATTTATTTAATTCTGGTTTATTCAATACATTTATAGCCCATTTATTAGAAAGTAGAGCTATAAATAACTTTATTTAATTTTTATCGATACGTCTATACTTTAGTTTTTTATGGGAGATCATGTGAGGACAACAAACGTCAATGATAAAACATTTAGTACGTCGTATAGTTCGTAGGTAAGACGTAGTATTTCGTAGGTAAGGACGGCAGGCTTATTACTATGGTTCTTTTTAATTTGCTTGAGTGACCAAACGAGTAGGTCGCTCGCCCAATAGTAAGCGCCACGCCTGTCCATAAACAGGATTACAGCCACACAGAACTTTGAATACTCGTACCAAAGCACTGTATGGCACTGAACTGTGCTTGTCAACCCGAGGCATAAGTTGTTAAGTCTCATTATGCCCAGTAATTTCACTGGCTTCAATGTCCTTCAAACCGGAACAACAATGCTTACACACTGTTGTTTGGCGGCAGATATAGACAAAGCGGAGGTACCAATCCAGACGGCCTCTCGCATACAGCTCTACTACCTTGTACAATGTTTTATGTACCTTGCTTATGTTTGTAAGTATAATTCTATTGAGTGATGGAATTTACATCAAGATAGAATAAATAAAATAGGAGACCCCTTATTTCTCCGTATCACAAAATTTGTACAATAAAACTCAGCGTTCGTCGGAAAAACACGGTCCCGCCAAAACTTTTCTGAAAATGAAATTCAACGCTAACGAAAATATTGTATTACATACATATTTACAAATCCAAGCTCAGACATAATAACATGTTTAAATTGCTGCTGCATGCTAACGAGGAAAGCCACGTACATTGCTTTATATAGGGTGCTTTCAGTTCCGGTTCTAACGAAAATTGGATGGAGCTGAATATTTCATGGGAGCACTGCGAGTATTTACTAGCCTGAATTATTTATTTACTACTAACTACTCTATCAGTGCTACTGTATCCCAGACCGACGCGGCACCGAAAAAACTTGATTTAATTTAACCGGCTCATACGTTCGAACAAAGCAACACAACTTTCTTTACAAATTGATTATTGAACGAGATGCTTGTTGAAGAATTGCTTTGCAATATTTTTTCATAAATATGAACGAAGGCGAGCAAACGATTTGCCACCCGAAGTTATTTTGTAGTCTTCTGATAAGTGATTAGTATTTTTTTTTCACGTTCCTCTGACATATTCAGTGACGGACGACATGGGCGGGCTGCCGGCGGTTGCTATTTTAAATATAATTGCTACCCACTGTCCGCAACGTTTGTTGTTAAACCACTACGAACATAACTTTGCAGTTAAATTTATTATTTAATTTGAAAGGAATTTCAACGGAACGTCATTTCGTATTATTAAATGTTTAAAGCTGACTACATTTTATTTTACATTAAACATGGCGTATCGTAATTATTTGTAGTAGTTTCTTAGTGAAATATATTATGGTTTTGCGTGGATCAGTTCATTTATTACACTTTTTGTACAACATTGTATAAAGGCGGACATAATGCCTGAGGCATTCTCTACCTATCAGCCTTTGGGTGAAGCAGATATAAAACAAGTACTTATGTACAAAAGCGGTATCACTTTCCAGTACTAATTAAAATATTATATCTGCATTAATATTATCTATTTTGATCATTTCGTGCATGATCGTTTACTCTCTGTTATCAATCAACAGCCATTAGGCATCACACCCATTTTTGCTTATAACTAAGCAAAAATAAAAAAAATCACTGTACATACTGCAACTTTAAACTAACATCAACATTATTAAAATGGGTCTAACATTTTAGGACTGATATATCGACTCTGTTTAATTTGACCAACTAAAATGTAATTGTTCATGTGAACAAACCAATCTATAGATAGTTTTATAATTACATGCACATTTATGTCATAGATACTGGACATGTATGGCCCACTTAGCCACATTATAAGATAAGTTTCAATCCTGGCGCCTTATACAGTAATTTACTGGCTATTATTGTGTCTACGAGAATACGTCCGTCTGTACGCCACAAAAATAAAACCCGATTACGAAACGCCTCTTAAATGTATGTAATTTATTGGATATGCGTATGAATGAAATGCCACACTGTGTGTTTTAAATATACAGCAACCACAATGTTCTTATGTAGGTCGCTTACTTTAAAATGTCAAGTCCTATGGAAAAGTTATTAGGTTGACAATATCGCCAAGAAGACCAATTACTGACTAATGATGAATTGTGAACTCAAAGTGCCTTACAATATTCAACTTATGTCGATGCGATTTATTAAGTTGCTAGGAAGAGATGAAAACACTGTTTAATAATAATACCGGGCTATGCTATACCGATAATGTTACCGGGCTTCGTACAGAGCGGACGTGTTTCTATTTTTTTTTTTAAATATTAACAAAAACTATTACACTATACACAATTGTATTGTAAACACATTAGTGCTAAAATTTGCTGAACGAGTTCACCGAGTTCGAAACTATACTGGAGCGTAGTGCGGGAACTGGCTACCACTAGCTAAGTCAAACCACGCCTACAAACATAGATCATAATGAATGTACTCCGCTCGCCGACTAGAAGTGACATAAGGGACGCACTTAGTGACTCGCAACTTAATGAGTCGCAAACGGTTACCTTTCGGAATAAAAGAAAACACCCAGGTGAAATTGAAGACATCACAGTTATAAAAAATCAAGGAAGTGAACTGACTAACAACATGCCGCAGGTAATGTCAATGCTAACTACAATCTGCACTAATTGAAATGAATTAATGGAAAGAATATCTTCAGATGTGGCAGAACTAAAAGAACAAATGAATGGCATAAAATCAACTGTTGATTTTATTAACAATGAACATAAAACATTAAAATTGGATATGGAAAACGTATTAAATAAATATAATACCACTGAAGAGAAGGTAGACAATCTTGAATCTGAAATTATAAATCTTAAAAAAATCTCAGCAATCTCTTCCGTACCTCAGGGAACCGAAACAATTATGGCAGAAATAAATGAGCGTGAATATAGAAGCAAAAACATCGTAATCGTAGGGATCCCTGAGAATGCAGCAACCAATAGAGAAGAAAGAATGAAGTTAGATAAATATGAGATAATGAAGATATTAACGGAAGTTGATGTAATTTGTCCGGAACCAATAAGAATCAACCGACTTGGAAAATTCATATCGGGTAAAAATCGTCCTATTAAAATTTCCTTCGAATCTCAAGATGTAGTCAAATCCATTTTGAAGAACAAAGCAAAATTCAAAGATTGTAAAATAAGATTGTATTCAGACCAAACACCACAACAAAAAATGTACTTAAAGAAGCTTACGGAAGAATTAAATAATAGAACTGAAAAGGGCGAAATAAATTTAACAATAAAATATATCAATAAAGTGCCAAAAATAGTTAGTACCTCAAAAAACTTAGACCAATAATAGTATGTAACTCCCACATTGCAGATGATAATAAAATTAATACTTACCAAGTGGTTAACGCCTACGAAGACATTGTATCATATGAGAAATCGTTAAAAATATATTACACCAATATACGTAGTATTGTTACCCCAGGAAAATTTTACGAATTGCAATGCATATTCAAAACACTCAAAAATATCAACGTCATTATTTTAACTGAAACTTGGATAAAGAATTAAGCAGAAGCAAAGCGTTACATCATACCAAACTACACTCATTACTATAATTACAGAACCACTGGAAGAGGTTAAGCACAGCCATATTGAGGATTCGTGTCTTGATGGCCATCATTTTCTCTGGATCCATCTTGAAAAGTATTGCATAGATATCGGAGCAGTATATAGAAAGCCGGATATGAATATAAAACAATTTCTAGATGAATATGCCAAGAAAATAAACAAACGAAAAAGAGCAATAATTATTGGTGACCTTAACTTTAACTTACTCCTTAATGACCGTGGAACTATTATATACAAGGAAATTTTGCTAGAAAGTGGATATAAAATAATAAATAATATCGATGAAAAATTTTGTACTAGAGAAACTAAAAAAACTAAAACCATTATCGATCATATATGTACTAACCTCAAAGAACAATATTTTCACTTAGCAATTTTAGATACACCCATCTCAGACCATAAGCAATTATACATTGAAGTTAAACGATATGAACCAGCATCGCTCAAGAAAATGCAGTATGAAGTTATAGACTACAAGAAACTTTTTGAAATTTTGGAGAATGATCCCACAACAAATGAATCCAATTTGTATCCTAAACTGGAAGACAGACTGATAAATTGTATTAAACAAAGTAAGATAGCCAAAGTAAAAATCCTAAATCCTCCCCGACAAGACTGGATAAAGAAAGAAATAATTCAACAAATAAACACAAGAAACATATTATGGCAACAACATAAACATAACCCTTTCAATGATGTTTTAAAAGATAAATTTACAAAGAAAATAATGAAGTTTCCGAAAATGTGCAGAAAGCAAAAGGTAAATACTATATTAGGTCTTTTAGTAATTGTAAAAACAAGCCACAGAAAATGTGGAGTTTAATTAACAGTCTATCTAATAATAAAGCTAAAGAAGCAATTGTACCTAGTAAAATAAAGAACAAAAATGGACTTATAATAACCAAAGAAGAAGAAATTTGTGAATGTTTTAATGAGGTTTTTTCTAGTATTGGCTCAACTTTAGCTAATCAAATTATAAGCTCTCATCCTATTTACAATAATACTCACGAAGGTGTCTTTGGATTTGGCTCACAAAACTTTGCTATTTAGTACCAGCAACTACAGATGAAATTTCTAAAATAATAGATAATTTAAATTCTAACTCCAGTTCAGGTCTAGATGACATTAGCCCCAAAGTAATTAAATGTTTTAAAAGTATAATAAACGTAGAACTAACCGACTGTATTAATACATGCTTAGAGTTAGGAGTCTTCCCGGAAAGTCTTAAGATTGCCAAAGTCACCCCAATTTTCAAAACTGGTTTAAAATTGGACCCTGGAAATTACCGACCGATATCAGTTCTTCCCGTGCTTTCAAAAGTGTTCGAAAGAGTTTTGTACAATCGGCTAGAAGAATTTTTGGCATCAATTGACTTCCTTTATGCTAAACAATATGGTTTTAGATCAAAATCTAATACACTTTCGGCCACAACAGACCTTATAACAAATATTAAATTAAGTATAGATAGGAAACAAATTGCATTTGGTGTATTCATTGACCTTAAGAAAGCCTTCGATACAGTCAGCCATGAGCTTTTATTACAGAAACTTGTCAACATCGGTATAACTAACACTGCACTTGCTATCTTTAAGTCTTATTTAAGCAATCGCCAACAAATAGTAAAATTAGGTAAATCACAAAGTTCTTCTAGGATTTTGAATTTTGGTGTACCTCAGGGCTCAATTTTAGGGCCACTACTTTTCCTCATATATATTAACAATATCGGCAAAATAGGACTAAGTGGGGAATTTACTTTATACGCTGACGATACATGTCTTTTCTACTTTAGACAGTCAATCGATTCCATTATATTGACCGCACAAAAAGACTTAAACTTGCTCAATGTATGGTTCCAAAATAATCTTTTAACAATTAATACAACTAAAACTAGTTACATGGTTTTTACTGCAAAAAATAAAAAGATAGGTGACTTTAGTCCTTTAGTGATCAATGGCAAAAAAAATAATGAAGCGGAGCAAGAAAATTACTTAGGCCTATTAGATAATAAGTTAACTTGGCTCCCACACATTCGAAAAATAAAATCTAAGCTGACATCTTTGATGGGTATGGTGAAAAGCATTGTTCGCTGTCTTCCCCGTTCTGTACGGTATATTATCTATAATTCCCCCATCAAAGCCACACATAGACTATTTGATAGAAATATGGGGAACTGCAGCCAAAACAAATCTAGCAATAGTACAAACTGCACAGAATAAATTATTGAAAGTATTATTCCATCTTGATTTTTTAACACCGACTGATAAACTCTACAAACAATTAAAAATAATGAATATTTCACATACATACATATATCAAACTTGTATATTAGTACGAAAAATATTAAATAAAGACATAAACACAAAAATAACCTTTTCAAAGAAAATACAACTACATAAAATGAAACTCAGACAAAGTAATGATATTAGATTATTGAAACCACGTACAAATTTCGGTAAAAAAACTATAATGTATGAAGGCGCCCAACTATACAATAAATTACCTAAAGACATAAGAGACTCAAAATCGATGTACACTTTTAAACGACTTCTCAAACATCATCTTACGAAATAATAACACAAATAAAACAAATGAATACTTACTTGAACAAACAAATAGATAATATAGAGTAAATAAATAATAGAAACAAATTTACTATACAATCACAACCAACCAAACTTTACTAAAGCTTTCTTTATTCAATATCAGTATGGAATGTAATCAACATCATTGCATCAGCCACATCTAGAAACGCTTATATCGCTGTTTTTAGCATAATGGTTAGGCGAACGAACTACCTACCCACATTCATATTTTTCTCATTTTATATTGATTAGTAGTATATTTTGAACAGACCTAATGTAGTAACTTGTTTTGTACGAATTGCCCATAATAATTAAGATACAATGTTAATATAATATCTCATGTAAGTGAATGTACCTAAATTCTTATGAGAAATAAAGTTCTTTAACCAGAACTAAGCATTGCAGTAACTTACAGTGCGTAAGCAAGTTTAAAAGTAAGGCCCATTATGTTTTATCTGTTCTTAACCTACAAATTATTTTTTCTAATTATTTATTGTGCCAGGTAGGCGGGGCGGGGCCAGTTAGCTATCGCTATTATTTTAAAGTGAACAATAACATATTTTATTCAACAACTATTTATCATTTGTAAAGGGTCTCAACTTCAGAATCACGAACAACACAACGTGCTTGCCAATTTAATCGCGAAGTTTATAAATATTGCCCAAATTGACAATTAACCTGAATAAAGTTAACCATTATTCAGTCTCACGTGAGCACGACCAGCATCGTAATTGTTTTATTTTTAAAAATATATTGTCCGCTCGCATAAACTTCTATAATTCCGAGAGATGACTTTGCACGAAGTTAAAATTTGTCGAGCGGAGGGACGAGTGTTGAATAATTCATCAGTTAAAGGGACTATCGAATTAAACGTTGTATATCGACGCCGACAATGTATCAGTGCTCGCATATCTGACATGTTATAATGCGCAGTTTATATTTTGATCGAACTATTTTAATGAACCGTCATGTTTCATGGTGAAATACAATTCGTTGTTTTATAGCAGACGCCGGCGAAAGAGAGAGTTGGTCACCGTATGGTAAGTGATCTCCACCGTATAGCAGAAGAATCATGGATGTGTTGCCGATCTTTAAGGAGAGGAATGACTATTGGGACCCCTTCCCAATCGTCATTGGGAATTTGGGCCTCTGGAACACGCTGCCACTTTTCGTTGGTTTTCTGCAGTTCTGTGGTTTGACTGTTCTAACGAGTCGTCACTTTAGTAATATGGCCGTGAATTATTAGTAATACTAGATTTAATTAAAATTTCTTTTAAAATACCACTTTTGTTGAGCCATCGCGCCGCGCCGGGCGCCCGCCTATCGCTATTTTTGTGGTAAAGTTTTCTCAATTGAGATATTTCCTTTCGTTTGAATATCGATTTTTATAATACAGTTAAAAGGAACAACAAGATTTTTGTTAAATATCGAGCTAATAAAAATACCGAATTATATAATAATAATTTAGCTCTGTCTCGTTTAGCATAGGATAAACTGAAATAGAGTTTAGTAGAGATGAATAAGATGTTTTATTTATGCATCGAAATCTATTCAGCCGTTTTTATGTGATGCGCAGACAACTGACATGCTCTGTTATGATAGTATATTATATGTATAAATTTTCTTAAGCAGCAATACACTTGATAAAAAAAACTAATGAACTACTTAATGATATAAAATATTAATACAATGTAATTCAAAGCCAATGTACCAACGAAATATGAATACGATGTTTTTTACTAAAATATAACCGTTAAACACCGCAGTGTCAAGTTACTAGAAGAGCTATTAAAAAAGTTAGTAGCCACTCAGTAATTCACTATCACATGGTAGAGTCACGACTAAAACCACAGTCGACGAACAGATTTTATTTACACACGAACTATTCATTATGACCAAATTTATTTTTATAAACGAGCACTTGACGGAACTACCAGAAAAGGTATGAACCTACGATATTTTACATTTTATTTAATGTGACCATTCACACAAATGATGACATTAAAAAAACCATGTTGCATAGATATACAATTGACATCCACTAGTAAGTAGTTAGGATAAAATAATCTGAAATATTTTTACATCTTATAATATACATAATGACATATTATATGAGATATAATATACTGACTCTCGGTGGCGCAGTTGTAATGCATACACCGACCGTACAAACACGTAACGCGCATGTTTTACGTTATGTTCGTGGAATCAGCGGCCATATTTCTTATGACCATATAAACTTGTAAGGCGACCGCGTTACATGTTTAACCCAATGTCAAAAGTTATTAATTAATTAACGCACTTTAATACGTTAATACCAATTGTCATTGACTTAGAAATCATTACTCAATGTCAATTTGACGAAGTCAACGTAACGCGTTCGTGTTACAAGACCACATGTTCATAATGCCCAGCCTCGGCTCGTCATTCATGCAATTAAAAAAAACACATTGTGATTACCCGCTCTAGGATATGGCCCAAATTCTAACCGATTTTCAGCTTACTTGTACGATGCCACTAGACCAATAAGATGATTATAAGTTATAACATACTTTAATATAATTTATAATAATTGGTGGCGTGTTATATTTGCTGTCCTAGGAAACGGTGGCGAGACTATCTGGATGCATTTGAGCCACAATGGCTTGTAGTGGCAGTGGATCACGATAAATAGAGTGCGGAGATCTTGCCCAGCAGTGGGATGATATAGGTTAATAAAAAAAAACGTATTCATTTGTTAGAGAGTAGACAAACATGTAATTAAGAGCAGTCATCGGTCTCTACCGCGAAATCCGTTTCACATGCCAAGTTTTTTGTGATTACAGAAAGGATAGATACCTGATTTATTAGCTAATTTCCATATTCCGCTATTTTGTCGGCCGTCTGGCACTAAAACTTTCTTTAGCATATTAATTATTCACAGAAACATTCAATATTACCACACCTCGCCAATACTCATTAACTTTACTATCAATCTTCTGCATCATTTCAAACGTGTTTACTCATGTATGGTGTATTATTGCTTTGTTCCTTTCCTAGAATATTCTGAGAAGCCTGATAAAATTTAAAATACAGTTGGATACATTTCATTCGTTTTTTTTTTTTTTTTTTTTACTAGCCCTTTATTATATACGCCCCACTGCTGGGCACGGGCCTCCTCTACTGAATGAGAGGGGTTAGGCCTTAGTCTACCACACTGGCCTAATGTGGGTTGGCAGACTTCACATACCTTCGAAATTCTTATGAAGAACTTCTCAGGTATGCAGGTTTCCTCACGATGTTTTTCCTTCACCATTAAAGCAAGTGATAATTAACAATTAATATACACATAACTTAGAAAAGTCAGAGGTGTATGCACTTGGGGCTGGTTTCGAACCTCCGACTTTCGTCTCGACAGTCCATACCACTCCTCGCTGAGCTATCACTGCCATTCGTAAAATATACAATTAAAATAAATATGAATTCATTAAACCTTATATGTCAATATTGAGACGTTGCTTGGAATTCTAAAAAGGCTTAAAGAGCAAACTTATGCTTATTACGTATTCTATATACATTATGCTATACATTTTTAAGCGCGACACGAATGTCAATATTTCTCATGAAGAATCTTTATGTGGCTTTCGTAAAACCGTGCTCTGTATCAATTTGCTGATATGCCGAGAAAAGATATAAAACAAGGCGGACTGGTAGCCCAGTTTAGTTTAAACAAGACCTAATCTTTTGTTTGTAATCTGTATGAGACATGTATGTAAATACGAAACATCATTTAATAATAGTACCATTAATTTAACACAACATATTGTTGTTGTTTTTATTTATTTATTAAAGTTCCGCCAGTGATTGTTTCACAAAAAATATGTAATTAACTTAATTAAATGACTATTCTAGGTGCACATCCTTTTAAGGCAAACACAACATGCAAAATGTTATTTGTGTAAGTATACAGTAGAATAGAGTACTGTTTTCATTTATTTAGCTATAATTAGGCCCTCCTTTTTGCCTCGTTTGAACAATTATGTTAATGCACAACAGTCAGGAAATTCAATTATCTGGAACATCGTTACTGGTAAGTGAAGGTCCGACATCGGTGATAAACTTTGGTACCGTAGATCCCGCTCACATCGCCCTCAGGGTGGTTAGTTACCCGTTGTTTGTATACCCTAACTCACTACCCCCTCCGCTCTGCACTGAAATATAATGTTTGTGTAATATTTTTAAATATTTTTCATACATACTTAGAGAAAACTACACATTTTGTCTAGAATTACCAAGAACTACGCCAAAAAATTGCACATTGTGTTTTCAGTACGTGAATTAATAACCATTGTTATTATTTTACTTATTATTATACAATCGTAACTGCATTTCTCAGATGAACTTAGTTAATATTAATTTATCTACCAAACAGAAAAATTAGATGATTTTTGGATTTGTAGGACACCCTCATGATTTTCTCACTATGCGACGGAACCTTTCCTTTACCGTTAAAACAAGCGATAATTATAACTTAGACAAGTCAGAAGTGGGTGTTTTTGGGGTTGGTTTCAAACCGACTTCCATTTCGGTAGTCCGTACCACTCTCCCGCTGAGCTATCGCTGCTTTTAGGCAAAATAGATAGGTGAAAATTTATAATATAAAACAATAGGCACATAAGCCTTTAGAAAGGCGACTCTATTGATAAAACAAAAACGTTGTATTAGATTAGAAATAAATGTAACAGGATACACAATCGAAGCATGAAACACAAGCGTTGTCTATCCAGCCGTAACCGACGATAAAGCCACCAGACCAACCACTTTCGCGAAACATGGACCGGCTTTTAGCGAAAATTTGATCAGTGAAAGTCAAGAGTGATACGAACGTTGTGGTCAGTGTGGATTGAAGGGTATACATGATTTATTGTCTTCATGTCACCTGTATACATGATTTATTGTCTTCATGTCACCTCGCTTTGACGTATATAATAAATCTTTAAGTGATTTACTAACAACAATTTTATTTCTACAACTGTAATCTATAACTATTAAAAAATCCCACCATAAAACTTTGCTAAAACATTTCAGAGGGCGATAATGTTATTCGACATGCTTTTTAACACCAATAAAATTTGTCAAGTGAGATTATTTTAATCACGCCGCTTTTATAGAGTAGTCTAATTAACATACTCGTAATAGAGTGTATTAAAATTATGCTTTATGTCAGCTAGACGTTATTTTCGAATACAAATTCAATCATAAATATTATAATTTACTTTTTGTCTCATATCTACACGATTGATATCGATTAAAATGGATCGCATTAATGTAATTACAACACGTACGCAGTAGGTATCTTATCAATACGTGAATGCAGATACACTTGAGCAGTATCAAAGAGTCGATAGGTTTATTTATCTGGCTACTTACTTACTTGGCAATGGAGGCCCAGGTCGCTATCGGCAGATATGGCGTCAATTTGCAGTAATGCGGCGGGCAGGTTCAAGTTACTTTTTATAACATACGCGGGGTCGTTGACTCGGAGACTAAACAACACGATATTGCAAGGTGTCAATGCACCGGGAAATTAACAGTGACCTTCGATACAATTATATTATGAATACATATTTAAGTACTTACTTAAATGCAGCTTTTTTAACATAGACAAAATGTATTCCTCTCATAGAAAAAATGTAGCAAGTACATTTATTTTTATTTTTAACTAATGATTTAGAAACTCTAATCACGTGATGACATTTAGCGCCGGTCTCACCATCCCGGGGTAAAGGCCACTTACCAAATAAAATATTTATGACATGTTCAAATACAAAAATCATACTCCCGTCTAACCGTTAAAAATCCATGTCAATTAAAACAACATCTGTAACTTTTAACGATTGAACAGAGCTTATTCAAACAAATAAATTATGAATATGGATAAACAGGCGTTTAAAAATGAAGCTTATCAATCTATACTAGTGGTATTATAAATTCAAAAGTGTGTTGGTTTGTCCTTATTTTATGCAGCAACGGATGATCATGATTTTACTATACATATAAGTAGAGTTCCTATATTGAACAG
The DNA here is from genome assembly GCA_905332985.1 of Mimas tiliae. Taxonomy (NCBI): domain Eukaryota; kingdom Metazoa; phylum Arthropoda; class Insecta; order Lepidoptera; family Sphingidae; genus Mimas; species Mimas tiliae. The sequence continues at coordinate 6,522,360 of HG995249.1, forward strand.
AGAGTGTGTGACATAGACTTCTTTTTATCTCGGAAATATGACGAGAAAGACTTCCACGCGGGCGGTGCCGTAAACGCTAGTGGAAAATGATTACAAATTATGTATTTTTAGTAACAAGTCCAAATTCATTGTTTATATGAATAAAATAATAACACGATCCACTTGAAACAAGATTTTCTCTCGAATGATAAACGATAACATAAAGAAACAAGTTAAAAAGTCATCAGCGCGTTGCCGATGTCATCCAGCTGTCGCCGGCCGGCCGTAACGATTTATCTTCTCGTATAGACACACTAATTGCGACAACTTGTCGCCACTCGCCGCTACAAAACTCTGCCGACAAACATTTCTGTGCCTTTTTCAGACGCAAAAACCGTATTGTAACCGCAGAATTCGTACCGCGCCACTGAAAAACCTCTCGTAAATGATAAATCTGAAATTATAGCTTTTTACTTCGCGACGCCTATGACAACGCAGTTGTAACTAAAATATAATGGTACATCTATGTCAGCGGTTCTTAAACTTTCAAGAGCACTTGAATTAGAAATCTATAATTGTGCAATTGTTTAAAAAATTATGTTTAACATGTCTAGTGTAGTCCAACGCCACTTGCACTGGTCCAACACACTGCTGATTAACGGACGAGGCAATAGCGAAACTTGGTTCCTGTTGCGGATTGTGGGGGTCAGACGGCGGGCCGCCCCATATGTGTGTGTCTTAGGTATTCCTAATGTAATCCAGTCAAACCATGATGGGAAGGCAGACCCTGTCATTAAGCCGGCATACAGCCAGGCAGAAAGAAGTGTAGTCACTGCCGTAGGCAGAACCAGTTTAGGAATCGCTGATCTATGATACCTCAATAAAAATATTAACAGTGGTATTTAAAAAAAAACTAGAAATGATTTACGGCACTTAATACAAAAAAAGATAAGTAGGTACCCATATTCGTGTCACATTTGAAATATTGTTAATTTAACCTGCCGTAAAAGCTGTTACTATTAAAACATATCTTGCAATTTTATCTATACCGCATAATATATCTTAAATACCCACTTAATAGAGTAAACGTAAAGAAGATAAAACTCTACACGGAATGACCGACTTACCCACACTGAATAGGCGGTCTAGATACTGGTTGTATTAGTTTAGCGCGCTTGATTGCATACATATATTCTATTCGTCAGTTACAGCATAATTAATGTCGTTAGTTCCACAGATTAATGATTATAGATTTATTGAATTATTGCCTTCATGGCCGCTAGCATCCAATGTCGATGAGACTGCTTTAGAGGAAGAAAATGGCGAGAGCTTCGCGTGATCAATTGACCCGTTGTATAAAACCGCTCGAACATTTATTAACAAAGTCAAGATCGTCTCGTAGATATTATCTGTTGAGCCGCATCTAGGTTACATTCACGACCCGGCTAAGAGATGCTTTATCATCTTTTGCTTATATAAGTAGGTAACTAAAAATAACTTCTTGGTATTATTTTCCTTTTCTTTGTATAAAACCATCTCTGTGCATGGCTTTAGTCGATGATAGTTTATTAATACCAAACTCACAAATATACAATTCAAAACCAATGACCGACTTGTTTTCTATAAATAATAGCCTATGGAAACAACGCTGAAGCATTTGACACCGACTTCAAGTCTCGTTTTAATTTTTTTGATAGAAAAATTCTAGTTACGTGCTTCAACTGTACAAATAACTATGTAGGCAATAAAACATAAATAAAAACCATGAATTATGAATATGTTATAAATTAGATTGTAGGAGATTTAACGATATACTTTTTAAATTACTCATTAATACGATCCCTAGTTATGAATGTACACTCATATCCATTAGCCTAACGGTCCTTTTTATATAGTAATAAAAGTAAATTGCACGATAAACAAATTTCCATTATCAAACCACACCCCATTTAGGAAGCGAGATGCGCTGGAGTTACAGCGACTTTCATTATTCAGGAAGCGCATTTTCCTAGAAACGTTTAAATGAAAATCCGGGATTACACGATTATAATGTAAATATTAACCTGAATTATTATAGTTAGTGCCTTTTTACTTGATTGCGATTAAAGACGAAATGCTTATATTTCTTCTAAGGCCTCGACATATGGCTGAGTTTCTTGGTTCTTCTTCTTATACTAGTGGACATTTTCGAAGCACTGGTAGAGATTTTTTAAATGAAATTTATTTTAGTATTGACGTGTAAGAGTTTGTGCGCTATTTGCAAAATAAACATTTTGATTTGAATTGTTATTCATATTAACAACGTGGTCCGAATCCCAACTGGTAGTGTCACCATCTTCATTTGTTAGGATTAATAATAATAATAAAATATAATACTAGCCCTGTATTATACACGTCCCACTGCTGGGCACGGGCCTCCTCTACTGAATGAGAGGGGTTAGGCATTAGTCCACCACGCTAGCCTAATGCGGGTTGGCAGACTTCACGTACCTTCGAAATTCTAATGAAGAACTTCTCAGGTATGCAGGTTTCCTCACGATGTTACCTTCACCGTTAAAGCAAGCGATAATTAACAATTATTAATACACACATAACTTAGAAAAGTCAGAGGTGTATGCTCTTGAGGCTGGTTTCGAACCTGCGACTTTAGTCTCGACAGTCCGTGCCAGTCGCCATTGAGCTATCACTGCTTTCTGTTAGGAATTAATGACGTCAATCATGGTTGATTCCCAATAGGAATGTTAATAATATATGTACTCACGCTTGTAATTCCCGAAGGGGTAGGCAGAGGTGTAACCAGTACACCCACATTTCGCCGAGCGTATTTCCGTGCCTTATGTGATAGGTAGCGAGCCTATCGCCACACCGGGCACAAATTCCAGACTCCGGGCTGATACTGAGCATTGTTAATAACTATATGGTTAAAAGCACTTGGATTGACTTAAAGTCTCAAACATCATGGGCCACTAGCCTATATTCCGAATGGTATTGTTTTTATAGTAATTGTAAGGTTTCTACGTTTACTACTTTTTTGTGACATAATATGTGGGATATTATATTTGTAGGTATGATATTAGGTCGCCGCATCAATTGTTCATGCTGTTCCGCGACGTGCCTTATCTCGGACAGTGTCGCTCTCCATATCGTCTGCGGAGAGTAATTGATACTCGATAAAAATCCGTGCTGATGCCCGATAACATCTCACGAGTGTTACCTTAGCAGTGACTGACAAAATAAAATAAAATTATATGCAAAAGATGTCTACAAAATTATATCTCTTAGTAGCAAATGTAATTTGTTCGAATAAGTATTAATGAAGGCATTCAAAAATCAATATTAAACGTAAGAGACGCGATCCCAGCGCGGTAAGGTTTATAGGACTTGAAAATATTTTCGGAATGAACTACTTTACATCCTCCTATAGACTTCAAGCTACAGTTGTATTTATAAATATTTCCGCATAAATAAAAAATATAAAGATTTCTGAAGGCCCAAATCCACCCCTTCCCAATCTCTGTTCCCTTCGATTATGGTCGGTAATGCGATACCCCATGATTCTTCTGGTATTTGGGTCAGGGGCGGTGGGGATCGCTTGCTATCAGGTAACCTACTTGATCGTTTGCCGGCCTTTGCTATAAAAAAATAGGTCAGCTTCTAAAGACCGATCCTAGTTCTAACCGAAGTAGGTAACAAACCAAAGGTTTTTCGCCAAAAATGTTTTCTGGAACTCAGTTATAGCACTTACAATGCGTGGCAAGGCGATGAAGGCGAGATGATGCCGGGAGAGGGCTGGTAGCTGGCTCGACCTCGATGTGCGCCACCGCCCGCCATATAAGGCGCTGGCGGCCGACGAGCTGCGACTTGCGACAGCCCGGCAGGTATTTTAGGCGCAAGCCCTAAATTGTTTACGTGCAACGAGCATACGCTTAACTTCATTTTAATATAATGGAACTGTATACTCGGTGCCTCGGTGGCGCAGTTGTAATGCGTATACGCGGTACGACTGCTGTGCTGAGGTTTCGGGTTCGATCCCCGGGTCGGGTCGGGTAGTATCGGTAGTATCAACCCGGGGTCTGGAATTGTGCCCGATATGGCGATAGGCTCGCCCCCTATGACATCATGGAGCGACAATAAGCTCGGCGAAATGTGGGTATACATGTTACACCTCTGCCTACCCCTTTGGGGATTACAGACGTGAGTGCGTATGTATACTGATACACTTGCTGTATTAGAATAGTCACAGCCTAACTGGGGATTTAAGGTGAAAAGTACCAGTAACGTGAGCTGATCCCCTGTCTGTGCAACTAACAGACGTCCCCACCATAAATACAAATACATAGTTTCCCGTTAAAAATCCCGACGTTAATTAGGAAAACATCCGAAACTTTTAAACGGATAAACAGATTATCTTCCAACATAACTAAGAACCATCTCGCTTAAACCTGCTTCCAAATACATAAAACCGCATTAAAATCAGACAGATACAAACACAAACAAAGGGGCCAAACTTACCCAATCCCTTTTTTAGTCTGGCCTACATTTGCAGATCCTTCCAAGAATATTTCATTGTGACCAGAAAAGTAAATTCTTTATACACAAAACAGACCAGTACGAATTTATGCCCACAAAACAATCGCATAGTTCGTCTATAAAATCGCCGCCACTGTTAGATAATAAACAAAAAATAATCTTTATTGCCAAAAATGCCACCGATTTCCAAACTGGGCCGAACAATCGATGGTTCAGGACTCAGAAACGATCGATTATTATGTAGCCTAATAAGGGTGTCGAGAGCATTTTCGACAGCGCGACGGTCCAAAGGACGCCGCCGAGGACGGCTTGGCAAATAAGAACTCGAATACTACAGGTTATGGTTATTTAAGGAACACAGTTCCCCGAAACCACGCACGCGATGCTCGTATAGTAAGAGTAATTTGGCTCTACAGGAAAAACCTTGGTATTTACGAACTTCTTTCGAGGCGTTTTGCAATAGCGAATCAAGCAAATCACACATATATTTTCGTTCACAGGCGCGGACGTGGGCGTTACAAACTTGTCTTGTTTACATAACATAATATAAGTTCACGCCGGTATCCTCGAAAGGCTAGGTAGAGATGCAACAAGTTATCCCCGATTCGCCAAGCTCATATCCGTCCCATGTGATAGGAGGTAAGTATGTTTGTATTAGCTTGAATCACGAGAGCAGTAGACTGCTTGGCTCATGGTAAGCGAATGCCTGCCCATAAACAGAAGCAACGCCACACAGAACTTTTAATTACAAAGCACTGGACTGCGTTCGTTACCCCGAGACAAAAGTTGTTAAGTCTCATAATGCCCAGTAATTTCACTAGTTTCAATGTCCTTCAAACTGGAACACAACAGTGCTTACACGCTGTTGCTTCGCGGCAGAAATAGACAAAGCGGTGGTACCAACCCGGACGACCTCTCACATACGAGGGTGCTTCCACCATCTAACGCCATGTTCAATACCAATAATCCCAGTTATTTGCCGGTTGTTGTGTGTTTTTTAATCGTCACACAAAGGATTGCCCGTCCTAGCTGCGACGCTCATTCGTGGTACAGTATAAGTACCGCGCCATCACTAGACCAATGTGGTATGATTATTCGCATGAAAACACGCAAAAAAACCTATTTCAAAATATTGTCATATGACAGTCAAAAGATAAATTCATGAGAAAAAAGAAAATACAATGTAATGTTATATTCAAAAGACCTACGGCTGAGTTTCATGGTGCTTCTTTTCAGACCAGTGGGCATTTCCGAAGCACCGGCAGACACATTTCAATATACCTAATTTATTTTATTATTGACGTGTAAGAGACCCCTTTGTGGCTTGCAAAATAAACGTTATGATTTTTGATGTAACTATTCATTTGTTATAAGATAATTCTTACTTGAATAACTAATAAAAATTATCCTAAATAAACAAACAAATTTTCAATCTCTATCTAGTATATCTATTTTTACGAAAATTCTGCTATACATAAAAGTATAACTGAATGTTAAATGTTCGAGAACTGAAACAATATCGAACACTTATCCATTATTATCGGCGTACTATCAATACTGATAGTGTATCGATACAACACGCCGATATCTACAAATATGTCTAGATAAGCAAGTATGTGGATGTACTCGTAAGCGTGCAAACAGAATGCATGACAACACCGTGTCTATATTAGTCATCAAATTATGCACCGAAAAGCGTTTTTGACCTTTGTGTTTTTATCTTGTACAAAGCACATTTAATTTGTTGCAATTTTACCATTGGTTAAATAAAATGAAATTGATCCAAAAGTAATAAAGAAATAACTCCACAGAAAATAACGCAAATGCATACTGCTCGTATTCGTTGATAGTATATCTTAGTAATATTCGTACTTGATTTTCGTGTTCATAAAATATATAATCATTAATCTATATGTAAATGCTAGCTTAATATACAACGTGTTACAGAAAGGTGTAGTCATTATGGGTCGTTATATACACCTGAAATTCAGCTTATGTATCAGATATCAAGACATCCTAAAATGTTATGCTAATTCTAATCACTCATTTATTATGAGCGATAAGATAGATGATTACATTCCTGTAAATTAAGTGAAGTGCTTGAGCATGACTAAAAATTCTGGGGTGACACAAAAGCTCAGCAGCCCCCATAGAATGCAAAAATTAAAAAACGAAACATCGAGTCGTCTCAACTTTATATTGTATAACGTCATACGTTGGTATCTCGACCAATCATCATCATACGGCACGAACGTTCGTGTCGTGTTTTTACACCATATTATTACCCCACTGTTTATCATTTAGGATAGTGAATATCGAGATGTTACTAATTCGATAAAAATAAAATACTTTATTTATGTCCTAGCAATACAATCGGATTTGGTACTACGGGAGGTGAAATACTTTTATTATATTACAGCTTAAACTTGACCACACCTTTCTGTAACACGTTGTATAAAGTGAAGTTGAAAGAAAATTGACACTACAAATAAAATGCGTCATCAGCTATACATGAAACATATCAGCTTTCCCATAAGAAAATTATAATTAGCGAATAATACATATCAAAACTTTCCATTAAGACACTAATATTTAAATGTACCATTGGATAAGTACGTATACTCAGTGTTACTAGCTCAAGAGCTTCTTCGCAAGAGCAAGCTGCGATATATTGCCGGAGTAAGTCGAGCTTAGATCCGCACAATGTGCCGATGATAAGGGTTTAGCGTCAGGGTAACCTAGTTACTGGAATGTTCACTGAATTGGAAAACTGTATTTTATCCAGTACGTTAAAATATAATAGGGTTGCTAGGAGTAAATTAGTTAATAGGGTGTAGGTAATAGCTTTGGGTAATAGGGTTTCATGTATAAAATGCGTTAGTGATGTATAGATTAGAACGTATGAATACTGTAGAACAAAGTCGCAATTTAATAAGCCTCACCTTATGAGTAGTAGAGCCACGCTTTAGTCAGTTTTGTCTACAGCGTGAATGTGCCGGCTCGACCAGGTCGTTACCACTATCTCACGGAAAACTGACACGCTTGCTGCTGTGTTTCGTATGGTGAGTGAGATATCCGGGGGCCCAAATCCCCCTCCCTTTCCCAATCCCTTAACTATCGCTTTACTTTATGGTTGGCAACAGCGTTGATAGGTGGTGAAGATCACTATCAGGTGGTCCACTTGCTCATTTGCCGGCTTATGCTATATAAAACTTTCAGTGGTGCGCTTCATCAAAGATTTGATATTTCATGTCCCCAAAGCCTAATGTCTAAAGGCTGAAAACGGAGGTCTTAAACACCTGCGGATAGACTAGTTCACAAACGTTAAGACGCTAAGAGGGCTATGGAAAGGACTAGGACTTCATCGAAACGTGATCGGACAGAGGATTAAAGCTATCCGCAAAGCTCATAGCATTCAGAATCTGAATAGGAAATGTGCTAGTCATATTAGCTGGACGCGTTCTAGAATAGAGACCACAACTTGGAAGATGTAAAAACACCTAATGTGGTATGCCATATGTGGGGTGTAGATCTTTGAACTTATATAGGCTGATGGTGATGTACTGCAATGAGTTACCGCTTAAAATTCACGTTTTATACATATTAAATGATATGCTAATCACTATCCAAGTACATTTTATGATTTGTAATAAATAAGTATTTATAATAATAAACATTTCAAAACATGACGCTAATGCGCAATACTTGGCGCTAATGAAAAATTAAGCCCAGTTTACCATTGAGAAATAAATATGACCTCAGTAACGCAACGTAAACCACAACGTTCAAAGTATTGGAATATATTATTTGAAGTAAAAAATGCAGCGGATGAATGAATACAGATCGTATTGTTCGCAAGATTTAGTGCAAACACAACCGCAAAGGTACCTCGAGCAATACTAAATAGATTTTTTGCTAGAAAAAAATTATAATTTTAAATGTCAACAGGTAACGGAATCATTGTTTTCTACCACACTCAGAAACGTTAATTAAGTTTAATTGGCAGTAAGTAATTTCTTAGAGTTCGATTATGTTCACACTCAGGTCCAGCTAGTGCTTTATGCTCCATTATTGAGTATAGATAATGCTTTATGCTTAGTTACTTAGTACATAAATAGTCTTAATTGTCTCTAAGATATAAATCTAAAATATAAACCTAAATATATACCTAAATAATACTATCTAAACAAATACTTAATTGACGTATCTGAGTGCGGTAGTTGTTTTCTTTTAATACCGATTCATGTCGTACAAAGTTGCCGAGCTTGTAATTGGTACGGAATTCTTTTATGGTTGAATAGATGACAAGTCATTTGCATTATATTCAGACTTCTTATTTTCCTTGGGGAAATACTTAAATATACCTTCATAAATAATATAACAAAAATGTTATTGAATCTATTTGAGCATACAAAATAAAACATAGAGATTTAATACTGTTATCCAATAACTTAACATTTACAACTCAACATTAGCATGTTTTTATTCATCCTTTTTTATATCGGATATATGTCACGTTTAATCATATTCAAGATTTATACGCATCAAGCCGGTACTCACCGAATGTGTACGCAGAGATGTAACTAGTACATCCACATTTCGCCGAGCTTAATTCCGTCCCATGATGTGATAGGGGGCGAGCATATCGCCATACCGGGCACAATTCCTGACTCCGGACTGATACTAAGCATTTCGTAATAGAAAAACCCAATATCACTTTTACCCGACCCGGGGATGGAACCCGAGACCTCAGCACAGCAGTCTTATTGTGCGTATTACAACTGCGCCACCGAAGCAGTCATTATTCAAGATTTAGATGTAAGAATTAATTTTTAGGGGTCCGTACCCCATGGGTACCAACTGAACCCTATTACAGACCCTACGCCGCGCCTCACCATCGTCTGTCCGTCTGTCTGTCTGTAAAGAGCTTAAATTTAAAAATGTAGGCAAAGAATTCTCGGAACGCGAGTTTGACTTGTACTTGAATGTTATTTTTTTGTTACATTCAATGCTATTGTGATTTTATACGTGTCTTAAAATTCTACATGACATATTAGAATAGATTCTTTTAAAAAAAGTAGTTTATATACAATTTATTTTTAGTACATACCTATTCAGATATCATTCGTTCGATAAATATAAACGTGAAACTTGTTTATAGCATGCTTTAAAAATGCATACCATCGAGTATTCAACAAATATTGGTTTCCTCAAAATGATTGCTTTCACCGTAAAAACAAACACACAATATGCCTTTCGGAAGCCTGATTTTGGCACCTTACAATTTTTACAAAAAGAAACATCACCGACCATATATGTATGTACTATAAGTATTTTTTTCTTATTCGTTCATAACTGTACAGTGTACACGTCTTCTAATTTGGCCACTGACTTCTCACCCGTATGAAATCGTGGGCAAATGTCACTACGGATGATATGGCGATAAACCGCGGCGTTTCCAAGAAGAGCCATGAGTCATATTAGAACTATGTGAGCGGCGTTAAATAGCGCAAGAAATGCACGGACACTGAACCTACTCAGCATTAGTGCTGACCCTATTTACACTAATAAGTACTCGATGTTTAAACAACTCATTTAGATAAGTTGGCGGTTTGGCTTCGTTGACATCAAGTTCATATGCGCGTGGATATGACATCATAAGATGACGACGTGTGTGCAATGACCAATATGCGCATTTTAGGAACATGGCGGCCGTTTATCTTTATGCAGTTACTTTCTGTCCGCTAAATGTAAGGTCAATATAGGATACAAAAGCATATGTAAGCGAAAAATTAACCAATTAGCTCGTAAGAGGGTAGATACTTGAAACATATTTGTACCCGACTGGATAGCGACCACCGTAAACATGATGAAAAACCTGCAATAGTGGCTCGTTCAGACAAGTCACGTTTCGGGCTCAGCCAGTCTAGGTATATCCAATAACTTCATACGCACTCACGCCTGTAATCCCCGAAGGCGTAGGCAGAGGTGTATAACCAGTACACCCACATTTCACCGAGTTTATTTCCGTTCCGTTATGTGATAGGGGGCGAGCCTATCGCCATACCGGGCTGATACAAAGTATTTCGAAATAGAAAACCAAATATCACTTTTACCCGACCCGGGGACGGTGTAGTAGTTCCAGTGTATTAACTTTGCCGTAACACTGTACCAGGACAAAAACCCCATTGTTTATTCAAATGGGTCAACCTTTAATGTGACAGCCCGTTTAATATGCCCATCCGGTATTTGGGACTAACACGATTTGATCGGGAATCATGTGGGTACGTACCTTTGACCATTGACCACACACCTTTTCTGAGTGGCATTATTCAAGAACAACTTCCGGCTATCCTTTGTACCAAAAAACAAGCCACAATAAAGTATAAATAAATGTCCAAAATAGTCTACAACCTTGCACCACGACTGACGGATCAATAAAGCCTTGAACTTTGCCTCGCGATCCATGTACAGTAGTCGCGTTGACTTCGAGACTTCGAGACGCGTTATATTTCCCATTAAAGTTTCGAACAATAAGTACACGGCGATTTTTATAAAGATAATATTGTAATACCCACGCTGTTTTGGCTACAGCAGGAATGGGCCGGTTCCACCAGTACCTCACACTGTGTCACACTATATCCTCTGTGTTTCACAGAAATCTAAGAGGAGGGGCAGTTTGGTGTTGCGTTTCGTTTAGTGGGCGAGATTTCCAAAGGCGCAAATCTCCCTTCTCAATCCCCATTCTTGTTTCCTTTAAAGATAGCAATTGACCTATGATTCTTCTGACAATTCTTATGAACGGTGGGGATCCCTAACCACCAGTAGCTCTAGTACAAGTAACGAATACGTTCACAATTTGCTAATTCATATAAAATTAATATTCGTACTATAAAATAGTAATGAATCTTACAGAAACTAATTGTTTATATGAAATTACTCATACCACCAGAATATCTTCATCATAGTTTCCGTTAGTGGCTAGTCGATGTATGGAGTAAAACAGAAACTGACATCGGTTTTCGATATTAACAAAACGTGTCCCCAACCTACTGGTCAACTACAAGCTCGATTGTCGATCTCTGCTAGAAAAATAAATGATATCGCTCCAATTCAATAAACATACCTAGACTTATTTAATTCGAAACAAATCCAATCGGAATCTTTTGAATGTTCCAATCTTTATTATTTATGCCTGGTGTTATCCTGGCTTAATGCCAGGGTCCGCACTTTCCATCATAATTTGACGGTATTTGGTAATATGTGGGAGTGACCCGCCGTCTGACCCCCACAACCCACAACAGGAACCCGTTTGTGGGTTGTGGGGGTTGTGTTTGTCATTGCCTCGTCCGTTAATCACGTGTAGGTGAGGTTGGCTTTGAGCCTAAGATGATGGTAGCCTACTTACACTCCACTGTTTTGAATGTTCCAATAAGATACAAAAACCACGAAGCAAATATATAAGCTTCTTCATTTCCCATTTAGTGTACTATTCTTAGGCCCGTATTATAGAACACTCAAGTGAGCTCTTTGCTAAGTGTCGATTCCAGTACACGTGTTTGGTCTATTTTTGGCGCCAAACAAAAATGAACCAATCACGTGTACAGAAATCGACACTCAGCAAAGAACTCACTTGAGTGTTGTTCTATAATACGGGCCTTACTGTGGCCTATTTCTCTCACTAGCAATGTCAAGTTTACACCTACAAGGTAGTAACATATTTCCTCTTACATAACTGCTGCGCCCTGTGTTACACGTGCCGTTTCTTAGTCATTCTTTGAGATACCGATAGGGATGAGGCTTCCTCATACCGTGATTTTTATTACCAGATTTCACCTGAAGGAGGGTTTGGTTGTTATATGCAGAAATCTGGTTTAGGCAGGACTCTAATTAGAAAATAAAACGCATATGCGATTAACTTTTTAGATAAAATGTAGATACCTGAGTTACTCTGCCATGAATCGGTAATATGACCTATATCTATTAATCGATATATTTTAGGAGCAAATCGATAAATGCAAGCAATTTTCATACTTACTGCTTATAGACATGATGTGAAACGAAATAGCTTGAAATTATTAAGCTTAAATTGCAATACCCTACTAATATTATAGATGAGAAAGTTTCGATGTTTGTGACTTCGGATGTTTGCTAATCAATCACACTAATGGCTGAACGAATTTGGATTAAATTTAGCACAGAGGTAGACCATGATCTGGATTCTACTTTAGATAAATAGTAACACATGTCCTGGCTACTTTTTATTCCGGACGGCCGCTACATAAACGCCGACAGGAACGCGAGCAAAATCCAGTTTAAAAAAATGAAAGCGTCCTCTTTTATCAATAACGTTACAGAACAAATTTACATCCATCATATTTGGACTGTACCACAGATTTCAAACATAAATATAATATCTTATCATCATCACGATCCATATCTAATTACGAGTAATTAATTCACTCAAATCAAACCAAGGGCGACGATAACCCTATATTAATAGGGTTATCTATTAATATAGCCTAGAGTCTAATCGCCATACCTGTTTCAGAAATGACAACAAATATTTTACACTTTGTAAATAACTTCTTTGTTACGAGTTTTGATATATTTTGGTACAGAAATAGTCGAGACCCTGGAGACGGTTATAGGCTACTTTTAATCCCGGTAAAGGCTGTTCACGCGTGCGGAGTCGCGAGCAAAACTAATTAGCTGTAATGTAGAGTCGCATAGTCGTAATAACGTAACATTAGTTCGATCAAAATCCAAAATCCTCTTCACATTAAAATAACAATATCAAAATTGTGAATTTATGGACAATTTATAGTCATCATTCTGTATTCAAAAACATAATGTATTGGACAAGCTTACGAAATGAAATATACTCAAATTAATAAAATAATATATCTTATCTCGATGCTTATGTCAATATAAGACGAGGATGATAGTTTGTGAGGCACGGCTAGAGGTCAATCAGATACATACATACATAGACTCACGCCCGTATCCCATAGGGGTAGGCAGACACAACGGATTTTCACTTGCTACGAACCTTTTTGGCCTCCTGACAGATTTTCTGATTTAGTGTAGTTCCTGACTTTTGAAACTGCTCGCAGATTAACTGATTTGGCTTACTTCCAAAATAAATAAATAACATTCATATACATAGTCATGCCCCACACTAGGTTAAACATGTATTGTGGGTATGAGAAACTACGAGCGAGTAGCCGTACACGTAGTACGGACGAGCCGGCCCATTCAAGCTGTAGAAAAAAGTGTCTACAGTGTGACTCTACCACTCAAAAAATACATAGGACATAGGCTACTTTTTATCCCGGATGACGCTGTTCACGCGGACGCAGCCGCGAGCAAAAGCTAGTACGATATAAAGCTGAGACGACGCGATGGAACGTTATTGAATTTTTGCTTTCTAAGCAGGCTGTGTGGTGTTGTATGTATTTATCGGGCGAGTGACCTGCTTGTTTCGTCATTCGTCATTCAATCTATTCAAAAACAACGTATGTCTAGGTGTTTGTGATTCCGTGAAATCCTACATCGATAAGGCTCATATCACTCTTGATTACCGAGTACCGTGAATAATAATTTCCGAGGATTCATTAAACAATACTACGCTTGGAGTGTAAGTGGACCACCAATGTCTTAAGTCCAAAACCAACCACACCTGGACATGGTACACTCTGCTGATTAATGGAAGAGCAATGGCGAAACTTGGTTCCCGTTACAGGTTGTAGGGGTGAGACGGCGGGTCGCCACCAAGGAAGTCGTATTTATATCTTGTATATTTATAATTTATCGAATAACTAGGTTGAATAGAGGTCCTTTATATTTAAATTTTAACCCAAGATCCAGTACTTTTTGTTCAATACTTATAAATCGCAAATACAATTAGGTATTCAATAAAACTAAAAATGGTGTTACTAGCAAACCATGTTACTTTATAATTTAAAGATCTACATGGTGTTGCTAATGTTTATGGCCAGGTTTAGCGTATGGCTAAGATCTTATGACAGAGTATGAGGGAAAATTGTGAATTCCTCAACTAATAAAGTTTTATAAGTGATAGAGCCACGCTGTAGACAGTTTTATATAATGCATTTAAATACATCAGAAAAGTATATTTTTAATAATGAATCATTTATATGCTTACTTTACACCCACTCATCAAAAGAGTGAGTAACAGGACTGTATTAAAGTCAAATAAAGCAGCTGATGTTCACATAAAATATCATCAATAGCATAGACTGGCAAACGAGCAAGTGGGTCACCTGATAGTAAGTGATCTTCACCGCCCATGTAAGCCCACAATACCAGAAGAATATTGGGCGCGTTGTCGACGCTAAAGGAAAGAGATACATAATTAAGGGATTGGGAAAGAGAGGGGGATTTGGGCCTCCGGATATCTCACTCACTGTACGAAACATAGCGGCAAGCCACTTCTTTACATCGGCTTTCTGTAAGATAGTGATAATGACCTTGTCGAGCTGCTGACATTCATGCTGTAGACAAAACTGTCTACAGCGTGGCTCTACCACTAACCGTGAGGTCCTAGGTTCAAATACCAGGTCCAGAAATCATAATTTGTATTTGTGTATTAAATTCGTAAAATCACACATAAATATGGCAAACAATGATGGCATAGTTGCACCTCTGCCTACCCCTTCGGGGATACAGCCATGAAAGTTATTAGTTAGTTACCTTATGCTATGTATGTATAAAGATATTGTAATAATTATTAAAGAAGAAAGTAGGTTTTATGCGCCTGCCACAACGAAGTCACAATAGGTATCATATTTAATAATCTCCACCGATTAGTATAAAGTAGTATGATAACAACAAAAGCAAATCTTATTAATTATTATAATAATGGTCACATTACTTATCTATAATTGTTTGTAATATTGTAAAAAATTGAGCTGATGAAGATAGCATTAAATTATAAAAGCTTTTCACTAAACTCAATAAGTATAATCAAATGTGTATATTTTTCATAAAATCCCCTTGTGTTTGTTAGAATACGAATGAAATGAGGACAATCTATACTATTTATTTATAACACAGTATATAACATTTAACATTTATTTATATTGCAGTAGATAAGATAAAAGATTATTACGCAAAACTCCCTAATTTCTTACAAGTTCAGAGGCTCTACATTTTACGTAGAGTACGCAGAAAATCACATTTATGTATTAAAGGAAAAAACTGAGCTTTCCAGTAAGTAGACAATTACAAGTAAAACAGCTTATAAGTAAGAAGACATACTACATAAACCTGCACGAAGTCTTGATTTTTCGCGTGTTCAGGATGCGTTTAATTGTCGCACAACGTACTTGTGCGGGAAGATGAAAAGGTAAACGCGTGACGCGACGTGCATACAGTACAGTAGTCAGTGTGGAGTGCACACGCACGGCAGCACTCGGCATCGCGTTTGTGACGCCGGAACACACCAAGACTCACCTGCGAAGGGAGCACAGTCTCCCGGCCCAGGGGTATCGACATTTTGCTAGCGGCGCCGCCGGCCGCGCCCCGGCGCCCGCCCGCGCCGCACCATCCACCGACCCGCCACTACGGGCCGCGCGCCCGCCCGATGCCGGTCCCTTCGACGCCTCGCACAAACAAGAAAAACACTTTCCCAAAAAGCGATTTTCCACTTCTTCAGTAGATTTTTGCACAGCAATGTCCTCCGCGACCCTCGATTCCACACATCACGAGCTGGCGTTCATTCAAGATATTTAATTGAGCACCCAAAAAATTAATTTAAAATATATTATATCAGTATGCGGTTATGTATAAAGTCGCGATAAAATGGAGACGCCGAACTGGCACCCACCCCGACAGGCGGTCGCGTGCGACTGACGCGCCGCGGACGGCGATCGCGCGCATCGCTCACCCCGCACCTTCACACCACGGCCGCGGCCGCACGGCCCACGCGGCTTGCACGCCGCCGGATTCGCTACATCCGCGAGTACCGCGCTCGGGGTCGTGGCACAGCCTCCTTCATCTCAGTCAGAACTCTCAGAATCCTTACGGGCTACGGCTCGTCATATGAACACGTGCCGCGGCCACGAGCGTAGTGCGGTTTATCGAGTGAGCGAGTACACATGCGCACTCCGCTGCGCTATCGTACCCGCCTGGGCTCATTCACTCGTACAGGTATCGCCTCGAACGGTGCACACCTGAGCAAATATTATGGAACTTGACGACAATAGGTTCGTTGTTTTAAAAACGAAACAATTACTGATCCGAAGCAAGTTTCATTCCTCACTGTAACTTGATTGGTTAAATAAGCTAAGTCCGGACCGTGTTATTAGACCAGCATATGCTAACTAACTAATTAAAGAGTTTAAAATGTTGAATAAACAATACATGTTATAAAAGTCACTATGCAAATCAAAGTATATAGTAATTAAAGAGCTAACAGTTAGCACCGACTATGCACGATGCTGACATTGCATTGTTTTATTAAAAAAAAAAAAATCGTTCAGTACATTGCGAATTTTGGAAGGGACAAGTGGGCAAACGTGGGCGCAAGTCGAGGTTGTTTAGGTACTCAGTCAGTAGCTCGCCCACTTTTCCTTTCTACGTTCACTGTTCCAGATTACGTCATTTTACCTATACCCACTAGATTATGTGGTAGGTTTAAGCTAATCCTTGAATACGTTCCTAGACGTGGGAGATAACCTGTTACAATTATACAGTTGATATACAAATATTGATCTAGAGAAGGTATGCAAGGATATCAAGCAACTAAGGCGTTTTAACACCACTAAGAAATAACAATATTTCATCGAAAAGTTGATAAACGTTCCACTAAATTTATTTGTGACGAAAGAGTTAGTGAATTACTACTAATTAATACGAATCCTAATTACCTACACAAATAACTGTCTGCATAGAAAAAAAGAAGACCAAAATATGAATGGGCCGCCGCACCGGTGCCGCGCCGGTTCGACCTGAGTACCAAATAGATGTACATACCATTGTTCCGCCGAAAACTAACGTTCACAAACTTTTCTAGGTGGTAGGTCCCTCGTATGCGAGATGCCATCTAAGTAGGTACCACCGCTTTATCTATTTCTGCCGCCAAACAGCAGTGTGTAAGTACTGTTGTGTTCCGGCTTGAAGAACATTGAAGTCAGTAAAAGATAAAATTAATTAAGACGTTTCGTTTTTGAATATTTACATTCTAAAGGGGCTGCTCGTCTCGTCAAAAAAAACTAATCAAACAACCGACGTGATGTGAATAAAAAAAACTTACTGTTGCATTTCGTAGAGACTTGCGGACGCCCAAGTCGCTTCCCAATCTCCATTCCTATCCTTTAAGTTCGCCAACGCATTCAGAAATACAGAAATCTCACACACCGTACGAAATGCAATAACAAGCAGTCACTTCACATCATCACTGTAAGACAGTGGAACCACCACAGTCGAGGGCCATTCATGCTGTAAACAAACTGTCTCCTTATAGTAAACCTGTCTCTATCACTTCAAAAAAAAATACCTAGGTAAGAAAGAGTAGTTTTAAAACTACTCTTTGTTTCTGCCAGGCGTTATCCCGGCTTAATATCAGGGTCCGCCTTCTCGTGCAGTGGTTTGACGGTATTTGGTATTATATGGGCGATCCGCCGTCTAACCCCTACAACCCACAACAAGAACCAAGTTTCGCCATTTCCTCATCCGTCAATCATTAAAACCTACCTACCCAATACCTATTTAAAACTACCAAGTAATAAATATACCTAATATAAAAGGATCATTATTTTGCGGAACCTACAGAATTTGTTTGATGCGGGTGTTTATTTCTAGACACATTTCCGTTCTTTTTTTATATGTAACAATAAAAATGACATCGGAAGCGCTATACATCAAACCGTGATGAAAGGTAACCTGCTTTTATTGATAAGTGGAATTTTTAAAACAGAATTCACTGAAAACCTAATCAATCTTAATTTTATCGTATAGCAGATCTAAAAATACATAGATACATAAACTCACGCCTTGATTCCCGAATGGTTAGGTAGAGGTGTAACTATTGTCCCGAGCTTATTTTCGTCCCATGATGTGGTAGGGGCGAGTTAATCGCCATACCGGACACATATTCCTATCCCGGGGAACTCATGTGTAATATTTCGAATCGAAAACATAAACTCAATTTGTGATTGCTTGAACTGGGATTTGAACATTTATGGTTCATTTCATGGTTCCTCAACGTAAGTAGGCTGCCAGTGGTCTACACCACTGAGGCAATTATAATCTAAAAATAGTCAAGTATTTATGTGGCTTGTGGCCGATTTCAATAAACCGAATCTTCACAACGGTCCCGGAAATCAATCAATCACACTTGTCTACAGTATGAAGTAGCGGCTTGCTGCTGCGTTTCGTACGGTAAGTGAGATACCCGGAGGCCCAAATCCCCCTCCTCTTCTCAACTAATCCCTATTCCCTTAATTAAGCCTTTTTTTAAAGGTCGTCAACGCCCGCAACGCAACGCACCTATGATTCTTCTGTTATTGTGGGTGTACATGGGCGGTGGAGATAACTTCCCACCCACTTGCTCGTTTGTGGGGACTTATGCTATAAAAAAAACTCAATTAGTTTGTACGCATGACCTTCAATCTGTATTCTTGTTGGCTCATTTGTGGGTTCATACCGGAGACTGAAACTGAGCTCGTATATTGATATCGGCCATTACTGGTTACTTTATAAAATCACAGTCATTCTAACTGAACCGTTTTATCATCGTCTGGATATTTTGTACTTCGACTCAAGGTAGTATGTAAAGAATAAATTTATGAAGACGACACTGTATCGCCCATAGTTGAATGCTATCATAAATTATTTCAAAACTGTTTATTAATGTAAATAATTAACATTTGTAATAAAAACGCAGTTCAATGAGATCATATACATAATGAATGTATAGTGCTTAGCGTATACTTCACTTCCTAACATATTTAAACAAAGACATTGCATGGATAAAATGTACCTAATCCTTTTGAAACTTAGGAAATACCTAAGAAGATAATCGGTTGCTGTATTCTTAATGCTGGAATATTGCATATTGACCGTGAATATTTAATTATTTTACGCCAAACAGAAAAAAAGAAGACATTATTTCAATTACTGCGTCATTAATTATATAATAATAATAATTAAGTCTTTAAATCGTCGTGTTTTAAATATATTCATAAATAATAACAAATACAACAAACAAACCTTAACTCCTTCCATTCCGCCGTCACATAGAGTCCATCTCCCGTACGTGGTCATCCTGGTCACTTCATAACGAATCAATTCAATTCACAACAAATTATTTAGCTCAAATTGTTAAATAACACAATAACACAACAATCATGAATCCAGCACGAACACAAATTTAGTACTGGGTGCTGTCTGCTGACTACCGGGCCGGTGCAATGTGACACCACGGCCTCGGCAAACAAACTATTTAGTGCTTGATTAGCACAACGTGTGCAAATCGTTCCATGGCGCGTCCACGACGGTTCAGATTGAAATTGATTGCTCGTTCAAGTCGCACTCATTGACGTGATTGAGTAGAATGGATGGAGTGAACCTTGCGCGCTAGTTGGCTATTATTGGCCCAATACAGACGTAAATTGACGATGCACAACGATGGCTTCTAAACCACAAATTACTGTGGGAATTTCGCTGTTACAATCTACACAATGTTTTACGTATCTGAATGTTTTGCTTAGTTTAATAATTAGAACTTTGTTGAAGGAAACACTTGTGTATACTTATAACATCATAGATATAATTCGTTAATAACATAAGCTCACGCCTTCTCCGATGGGGTAGGCAGAGGTGCAACTAGTGCTGCGCCCACGTTTCGCCTAGCTTATTTTCGTCCCAAATACAAGGCACAAATGCGATGGTTTCAAATTGGATTGGCTGGATTCAAACATAACTTTTGATTCCCCATCTGGGAGTCGAACCCAGTCTGACTGACTGTCAGTCTGACACTAGACCAATTACGCGATAGCTACACATTGCGTCTAATCCCTTTGTTAATTGAATCAGCCTAATGGCTATAGAATTCGGTGCGCCTCTAACTAAATTAACTTTAGTAAGCAAGAAATAAGTAAGTACCTACTTACCAAAAATAATATAACTTGAAGAAAAGATGTACAAATTTACGACCGCATAACCTAAAAGTATAGCAAAAGATTGTTTTAGTGTATTAGGTGTGAATCTATTCTTCTTCCTACGTAGTTGTTTTTTTTTTGTGTGTACAAAGATAGAACAAGGGCAGTGAGCGGAGGTTCATACCCAGCAGCAGCCAGCAGGTCAATACAAGCTGGTAATAATGTTGTAATGCCTATAGATCATATTTACAATAGCTTTTGCTTGCGTCTACGCCCGCGGAAAAACTGGGATAAAAAGCAGTTTTTCCATACAAAATTTGTTCAACTTGACTTCATAGGGAATGAATTCGGAAAAATCCCGATTTATACCTGTTTAATTACTACGGAATCTTCGGAGCTGATTCCGAACCTAAATTATGTTTATTTATTGGTACTTAGTCAAGTTTATAATTATGAAACAAACGGTCCCTGACATTATTATTATCAAACAAGCCTTCCAATAACAGGATCGAAGGCCAATCAGCAGTCTTGGCCGCCCCAGGCAATGTAGTAAGTACCAGCCGTCCCTTTCTCAGCACCCATCATATAGACTTTTGTTATAATCAGAGATTTTTTTATCACCATTGGCCACCCCTAGCATCTGACCGCCCTAGGCCCGGGCCTACTGGGCCTTAGGTCAAATCCGCCACTGCCAATCAGCGTACATAAGACCAGGATTTAAGATGTAAGTACGTACTTTTTTTTATAGCCTAAGCCGGCAAACGACTTGTGGTTCACATGATGGCAAGTGATCTCCTCCGCCCATAAACGTCGACAATACCAGAATAATCATGGAGCCGTTACCTATCTTAATAAAAAGGGATAATTAAGGCATGGGGAAGGCGACGGGAATTAACGCACGAAGCAGCAAGCCACTACTTTGTGTCGGTTTTACCCAGACAGTGATAACAACCCGGTTGATCCGGACCATTCATGCTATAGACAAAACTGTATAGCGTGGCTCTACCACTCGAACTTACTCTCACCTTACTCTGTATTTATTTAAATATAATACGTGCAAAATCATCCTCTACGCTTACCTTAAACCTTGGCTATGAAAAAAATATATACGCACTAAATTGAGAACCTCCTCCTTTTTTGAAATCGGTTAAAGAGGAATTGCCATGACGCCGCTTGTGAATTCGTGACTAACTTCAGGCCGGCCAAGTTATTTTGATAATACTATATTGAGCTAATAGTTGTAAGGTTGTAAGATGGGAAAAACAAACCCGTTACGAGGTAGATACTTAATCATTTATTTGCAGAACATTGTCGGAATACTCTATGGAATTTAAAACTATTTATCGATTGCTGCGACGGTTAATTCTCATGTCTCTTTCGATCTCATATTGACGTAGGTCTGCTCGCTCTAGGAAATCCCGACGTTCTAGGTACCTAAAATAAATTAAAAAAATATATATCGATCGATCCTTTTCAAAACACGTTTTCAGAGCATGACGTAATGAAAACGTACAGCACTACGATTAAATTTGTCAAACTTAGTTTTTTATGGATTAGTACTTTTTTTTTAGGTAATATGTAACCGAGATCTGGCCATCAGAGCCTGGTCAATTACTCCAGAGTTTTATTTATTTGCTTGAATGACGAATCGATTTGGTCACTTGACGATAAGCGCCACGCCTGCCCATAAACAGACATAACACCACATAGAACTTTTAATTACAAAGTACTGGATGGCACTGGACATTCATCGTTCATTTCTCATCCCGAGACATAAGTTGTTAAGTCTCATTAGGCCCAGTTATTTCAGTGGTTTCTTTAATTGCTTCTGTACATTCTAGGCAGCCATATTGTAGGCAGAAAGGAACATATATACCAGTAATTTGTTCAACAGCTTAATGGTACAGCAGTAGTGATCTGTATTTTTTTTTGATAGCATAGACCGGTTAACGAGCAAGTGTTCACCTTATGCTAAGTTATCTTCACCGCCAATGAATGCTCACTAAATCAGAAGAATCATGGGCACGTTGCCGACCTGAAAGGAAAAGGACAAAGGGATTGGGAAGCGGAGGGGAGTTGGGCCTCCAGATATCTCACTCACCGTACGAAACTTAGCAGCAAGCTGCTAATTTAAGTCGGTTTTCTGTAAGACAGTGGTAAAAACCCGGTCAAGCCGACCCATTCCTGCTGTAGATAAAACTGTCTACAGCGTGACTACTACTCAATAATCAATGTTATATAATTCGCATTTAAAAATTATCCTACCCTTGTTTTCCCTTATTGTGACTCTGTATTTCGTCTTCTATACCTTCTTCTTGCTTGTATGTTGTCCAGTCAAGTTTTGATTTTTCCAGTGTAGACAATTTATTTTTCTTGTTCAACTGACCCAATATACCAGACAAGCCAGTTTTCCCACCAGATTTGTTGGCAATCGGAACCTGCGAAGGTCCATCTTGTACACTTGCTGAAAAAAACTTGTATGAGCGAAATCTCTTTCAAATTACATTTAGTTTCGTTAAAGACAAATTTCGTTAAATACATCATAATTGGTATTAAAACTTACTATCAGCAGGAGCTTCAGCCTTTTTAACTTTCTCTTTAATTACATTATTTTCTACAATAATTGTTTCCCCGGCAAACTCGAAAATTCGCTTTTCCTTTTCTTTTAAATCATTATTTTGTTTTGAACTAGTTTGTGGTTTTACTTCTGTACCTTCAGGTTTAATTGTATCTTTCAAAATATTGGTATCCTTTGCCTTAAGTTTATTATCAGTGCCTTCGAGGAATTTAGCCCACAAATCTTCTTCTCTTTTTTTTTCTTCTTCTGGGTTTATTTTTTCTTCTGCTACCAAATCATTATCCTCTTTCGGTATAGGGTCAAGTTTAGTTTCTTTTACTACCTTTTTCATTTTCTTTTTTCCTTTACTTGCTTGAGCCGCTTTCCGTTTTTTACTTTTATGTTCGGCCTCTACTTCATATTGCTTTTCAGTTTCGTCATCTGCCGATTCTTCTTCTGACAATTGTTCCGGTTCTTTTGGAACATAATCTTCATCACTTTCACTACCTGACGACATCTGAAGAAACAGTAAAACGTTAATAAAAAAACTATTACATTTGTCATAACATGTACTGAAATATGCGGTTCGGTATTTGACAAACATTTTATCAAGACTTATTAATGATGTTGATTTATAATTCACCGGTGACGAAAACCGTAATGTAACTTATCCGTAATGAACATAATTTCTGCAACATACAACTTAAAAAGACAAAGCGGAAATACCTACCCAGGGCACATAGGAGACCATATCACATATATACGCCATATCACAGTACCATACAATATAGTATAGGAACAAAAGAAATAAAAAAAAACTATGTAAGCACCATGAATTAAAAAAGAATGATTTTATGAAGAATGAAGAGATTCCATAGAAATCATCCCGACCGACCGGAATAATAGACAAAACCAAAACTCGACTCAAACGTTAACATATACCCGATTCAAAAACAAGCTGCAATACATATAACAATTGTCAGTAAGGCGTTAGGCGATTCAGTTTTTAACACTGGGAAAGCCACCTTTTCCCTAAGGGTCTCGGGTCGGACGCTCAGAAAACCGAGTAGAGAAAAATCTCACGAGATAATTAATATTTATTTATTAAGCAGTGATAGCTCAGTGGCGAGTGGTACGGACTGACGAGACTAAGGTCGCAGTTTCGAAACCAGCCTCAAGAGCATACACCTCTGACTTTTCTAAGTTATGTGTGTATTAATTGTTAATTATCGCTTGCTTTAACGGTAAAGGTAACACCGTAAGGAAACCTGCATACCTGAGAAGGTCTTAATTAGAATTTCGAAGGTACGTGAAGTCTGCCAACCCGCATTAGGCCAGCGTGGTGGACTAATTACTAACCCCTCTCATTCAGTAGAGGAGGCCCGTGCCCGGCAGTGGGACGTGTATAATACAGGGCTAGTATTATTATTATTAATATTAATATTTATTAGCCATTTTTGTATAATCTCATAAAAAAATTGTGCGGTTCAGTTTGAAAGCTCTGCTGGCACATTTTCATAAAAACAACAAATTCCACATTGAATATTGATATTTTCCGAAAAAGAATTGAATTGAAAGTTAGATAATTTATTTTACTATAAAGATCTAAGAAAGATAAGTAAGTATAGTGTCAGCATAATATATAGGCTTACACCTCAACTAAGTAAATCAGAACTTTAATAAGTTGATAAAAACATAAGAAAGTTATATTTTAGGTTTGAAATCATCAGAAAACACAATCCCCACCTGGTTTGAGGAAAATAAGGCTCTCGTTAATTTAATGGTTTAGATATTTTCTTTTTTTTCTATTTTCGTTTTAAATTTAACCATATTAGAAAACATTTTTACAATAATATTACTTTGATTGATGATATTTTTATTCTAGTCTAATTTAATATTATCTCTATTTGAGTTTTGAGATTCCACCAATGTTGAATATTAAATAGCAGTACAATTATTAGTTTATCTAAAACGAAGATTAAAACATACACATCTTGATGCCATATTGGTTTGAATTTCCGTGAGTATTATTTGTTCATCTTTCCAATCCTAACAAAAACTATAATACAATGCATAAATAAAATGTTATCAAACTTTTACATAACAGTAATTTATTGACAATGTCACAATTTAAATATTAAAGTACATTCACACAAGCTTCTTTTTGTTCCTGTTTTTATTTTTAACATTGGATACTTCATAGAAGTTGCTTCCTGTTTTAGTGCGACGTTGGGCTCTTTCAAGAGCCCTTCTTTGTTTTGCAGTCATTTTCCTTCCTCCAGAACCAGAAACAGAATTAGCTCTCTGCTTCTTTGCATTTTGAGACACATCTTCGATTGTAAACGCGCCACTGGCTGCCTCCATTCTCTTTCTTTTCAATTCTTTAACAGTTTCTGGATCATTTGTTAAATAGTCGTCAGCATCACTCAACTCTTTTTCATCATTACTGTAGAATTCACTAATGTCAGATGAATCACCATCATCCTCTTCATTGCTCTTATTAACATCTTTTTCAACTTTTGAGTTATCATTTTCATTCTCATTATCTATATTTTTCAATTCTTCAGGAATATTTATTTTATCTAGAGGTTTAACATCATCCTCATTGTCGAATTGTAAACCAACCTTTATTTTTGCAAAGTCTTGAGCTATCATTAATTTATTTATATTTACTATTGGTTTTTCAATTATTTCATTTTCATTTTCCAGCTTTGTTTCAGATGTGTCTGGATCAGTTTCTTCACTGCTTTTGTTCTCACTTGTTACTGCGGTTTCTTTAACATCCTCTGTATGCTGCTTAGATAATGGCACTTCAAATCCTTCTGGTGCAACATAAAATGGTAATTTACCTCTTTGCCAATCATTGAGAACCATTCTAGCCACTTGATTAACATCTGGTTCTCCTTTCTTCAACAATTTTCCAGTTCGTGCTGCAAGTTTTTCTAAAAACTCTGTTGCTGTATCCCACCCATCAACTTTGTATGTTTTTGTAAGATATTCCTTTCTCACCCGTTTAATGACTTCTTCAATGTAGTCATCAGGGTTCTGAACTAATTCCACCCTCACAACCCCTTTTAGTACTTTCTCTGTATCTGTCTCGGCAGATGGGTAAACAATACCAGGGCAATCTATGAGGAATATTCTCCTCATCAAAGTAATATACTGCCACACTTTAGTTTCACCAGCAATAGGAGCAACTTTGCAGACTTTTTTTGACCTCAATGTATTGATCACTGATGATTTCCCTACGTTTGGATATCCAATCAATCCAACACTGATTTGTTTTTTGTCAATGTGCAGTTTTCCAAATTGACGTAGTAAATTTATAAGTGAACCTTTTCCAAAAGGATGTGTTAATGAGGAGTGAAAGGCAATTGTAGGATATTCTGCACTAAGAATCGCCACCCAACGTTGTGTAACCCAATTTGGAACTAAATCAACCTTATTTAAAACAAAAATGAGATGTTTATGAGGTTTTTCATCCCTAAGAAACTTTTCAACATATGGACTCCTGGTCCCCATAGGATCTCTAGCATCTAGGACTTGAAGGAGCACATCGGATGAATCTATAACTTTGTACAATTCATTCCATATTCTTTTACTCATCCCTGCCCCAAACACCCAGTCTCTCTGGCCTTCTTTTACACCAGTATCTTCACGAACTCTATCTATATCTTTAGTTTCATCATAGTTGTCACCACTCTCTTCAACAGCCTTGTGTAACGCCTGTATATCATTAAATTTTAAGTTTACTCGCTTTCTCTGCTTTTTAGGTCCAAATGTTTTATCAAAACCCTCTGTATCTAGCAGATGTACTCTAGCATTTTTAGCTTTTTCATTCAGTAATGTAATGGGTAAATTTGTAGGTTTCATAATCACTTGGTATGGATTTTTGACTGCGGCCCCAAATTCTTCTTGAAACTTCTGTAAGGCATTTTGTGATATCACACGCGAGTTTCCAAACCACTTTTGATTAGGTTCCACTCGAGCACGAGTGCCCGATGGCAACCAACCTTGAAATGGTGCTGGTGTCAAGATTTTACCAGTTTTATCCCTTTTGGCTTTGAAGTTCCTGTACATCTGAAGCCTTTTGATGGTGCCTTTTGTCCTGGGGTTCCCAACGCCTTTTAACCCCTCTGTTGGTCGATCTGGATTCATAGAATGGCCAGATTTGTTAAACCCTTGTTTCCGGGGGGCACCCGGTGTTGAACGTACTTTCCCCATCGTCTGCTACTATGTGCACAGTAAATTGTATTAACTAAATAATAACTGATTAAAATATCACGCGGTGAATAATAATCCGTGAAGAGGTTATCTCAAGTTATGTACAGTGCTGTCAAATGGCAACGATACAATGTTACAACTTCACTCCAATACAAAAATACAAAATAATCATCACAAACTTACTTTACGTGGCCGAAAGTTGAAATATCTACTTTCTTTAATTTTACAGGGTTTAATCTACACTGAAAGATAGTTATTTACACCTAATACTTCCTTTTGGATAAGTAAATATGTGTTTAATCTATGGGGCGTCCACCTGACACCTCAGTATTTGTAGCTAACTTCAATCAATAATCCGTTTAGTGCTGCGAAGTGAGAACATACAAAAACATTAGTGAGTGACTTGAAAATTTAATTTTGTTTTGCAATCGTTTAAAGTGTTCATAAGATTTGATAAGATGCTAAGTTTCAAACAAACACCTATTAAATATTCTAAGCAAAAATCCTATAGTTATTCCTTTATTTTCGCATTTTACTCTTGTTAAATATGTCAAGAGTACGATTTTTCTGTAGAGTTTCAATATTTTCTTTTTTGTTTTCTTACATTAGGCACATACATACGCAATCACGCCCGTAATGCCCGAAGGGGTAAGCAGAGGTGTAACCATTAATAACATATAATACTGTATTTTTGAAATATCTTTAAACTTGCTTTTAGGAAAGAGAAGGCAGATGTGCTAATAATGCACTTAAACAACAGTGCACCGAGATTTATTCTACCCCACGCGACACACACGGAAATTACTTGGATATCATTGAGGGTGTAGTTCTAAGTTCTGAGTATGACCAGCTGCTAAGTTTGAGCGTTTTATCGCTAACGCGTTACAAAACCGTTCGTGTATGAAAAAAGGACAAACTATTTTCGAATACCAAACATTACGTTTCAAAACGAACGAGCGAAACGGCAAAAAATACAACGAAAAATACTCAAGGATCGTCATGGATGGCGCTGAAAAACTGAAAAAAAACAGATGCAGAGCGCCGATCACAGCAGTGAACCACATGTTGGAATCTGTTAGGAGTTATCACGCTTTTTTTTTTTTTTTTTTTTTTTTTTTTTTTTTTTTGTTTGGACGAATGCTGATAGCCTGACCGTGAGTCGGCTTTAGTCAGCGTCACCGGACTTTCGGGCGAATGCTTGTAGGCACTCCAGCCCTAAAATTTAAGTGACCTTCGCTGAGGGCATCCCCCCTAATGGGGGATACGGACCTCGGCTCAGGACGGCCACTGGGAGAGGGCAAAGACATTTGCGATTGGTGGTTTGGGGATATATTATAACCTACTTATAATCTATTTTATCGTTATTCATCGGCACGCGGGCCGGTCGAAGGGTCGGGGGTGCTTCGGGGAGCGCGGCGAGGTCCTCTTCGGCGAGGACGGAATGACGGTCTTGTAGAGTGTATTTGGGTGAGAACTTCCTCCATCTCTCGGATGGCCACGGTGGTCGCATCGTCGGGATCTGTGAGGACGGAACGCGGTCGTCTCCACTTTGCGCGATCAAAGGGAGTGTAAATCGACGCTTTACGAATGAGCGTGTTCGGATGATGCGCGGCGCGATCGAAGTAACGTTTGCTAGCCACTTTCGTGACTTGCCTGATTGTCGGCAGATTGGCATCTACGTGGAGGTTGCGATTACGCACGAACCACGGTGCCCCCATGACCCTACGCAGAAAACGATTCTGCAGGGATTGCATTCGTTTAAATCGATTTTCGGGTATATGAGCGAACGCCGGCGATGCGTACGTCATAATCGGCCTAATACAAGTGGTGTAAATCCTAATCTTGTTGCGTACGGACATTGGACTCTTTTTGTTCAAGAGCCAAAATAACTGGCCTATCGCGAATGCGGCTCGCGCACGTACCGCATTTACGTGTGGGACGAAGGTCAACTTCTGGTCAAGGGTCACTCCTAAATATTTGACTGTCTTGGTCCAGGGAATGGCCACGCCGTGCATGGTGACATTCCGCGCTGGAACCGTAAGACGGGGATTCCTACAGAAGAGGATCGCGGCGCTTTTGGCAGGGTTGATGGTGATTCGCCACTTGCGGAACCATACGCCGAGTTCGTCGGCGGCGGCTTGCAAGAGGCGAGTCACCTCAGCCGGTTTTCTACGTGAAGCGTAGATTGCCGTGTCGTCAGCAAAGAGTGCCAGATGGGCGTTCTTTGGACGCGGTATGTCTGCTGTATACAGCGAAAAGAGATATGGGGACAGGGCGGAGCCTTGCGGGACTCCAGCCGTGATGGTGTGTCGGGAAGAGAGAGTTCCCTCCACACGATATCGAAAAGAGCGATTCGACAAAAAGTCTCGTATGATGTGCACGAGCTGTATGGGCATATTCATGGAGTACAACTTGAAAAGCAAGCCGTTATGCCACACTTTGTCGAATGCTTTTTCGATATCGAAAAATAGGGCTCCGGTAGGGAGTTTGAGTCTATGATCATTAGCGAGAATGTGATCCGTGATGCGGACCACCTGATGCACGCAACTGTGCATCTCGCGGAATCCAAACTGCTCCTCGGGGAGCAGATGGTGGGATTTGGCAAAAGATTTTATGCGCTCGAGGACGATGCGCTCATACATCTTACCCAGGGTACTGAGCAAACTAATGGGACGATAAGATGTCGGTTCGGTGGCGGGTTTGCCAGGTTTGTGGAACCCTATCACTACCGCCTCCTTCCACTGTTGTGGAAAGAGACTGTTGCGAAGGGCCGCCTCAAAAATGGCAGTAAGAATTTCCAGCAGATGGCTGGGGAGCATTTTAAGGACTCTATTGTGAATGCCGTCGCCCCCGGGGGCTTTGCGGCGTTTGAGCGCCTTGACCAGAGACTTGACTTCTTCGATCGTCACCGGTTCGAGGGGGGTAAAGTTTAGTGGCGTGTCGCCGACATTCGGGTCGACGACGATAACGTCGGATATTGGACGCGCGGATTGGGACTGCGTATGCGATTGCGTCGGCGGCGGGGACGCAGAGAGCGCATTCCTACTGTCGACGTATCTATCTATTGCAACAAGATGTTCCTGCTCTACGGGAACCGTGTCGAGCGAGCATTGAGATTGCAGGCAGGTGGCCAGTAACTCGGCTTTCTCGTCGTCATCAAACGCTGGGCGTTGATTCGGACGGTTGAGCGGAGGCATGGTGGCCATATCTTTTCTCCTGAAGTGACGGCATAGTTGCCAAAACGCCTTGTGCGTCGGCTTAATGTCGGACAGGTGGGATTCCCATCTCGAATCGGTGACCTCTTTGAGGCGTCGTTTCACCTCCTTGCGGAGATGATACAACAGAGGCCGCCGATCCGGGTTGGGGTCCGCCATGAATGCGCGCATGGCCGCGTTTCGTCTCCTCATCAAGTCCTTCACATCGTCAGGGACGAGCCAGTAACTGCGAACAGTTTCCGGCTCCTCCCTGGAGCTTTCGCTCACAACGTTGCTCAGATGGTTGGTGAAGTGATGAATCGCGACCGTCGTCTCTTCAGGAGTGACGATATTGGCGGGAATGGCTACGAGATCGCTGGATGATGAGGAGGTGTCCGCGAGCTTGGCGCCAACTTGGCGCCAATCCGTTTTCACCTTCATCATCGGAGGATTGTTAACAAGACCTGTGTCTGAGGGGCCTTGTAAGTGGGGGACAAACTCTATAATCACAGGTCTGTGGTCAGAGTCTAGATCTTGTAGCACCCGTATGGAACGCATGCGTAAGCATACGTTCTTTACGAGTGCCACGTCTAGAATGTCGGGTCGGTGACGTCCGTTATGAGCGTAGTATGTGGGTTCGGGAGGAACTAGCATGTCCATGCCTATTCGTTCAAGATTTGACGCCAGGGAGTTGCCTCTCGCGTTTGTCGAGTTGCAACTCCACAGCGTACTCTTGGCGTTGAGGTCACCCGCCACGAGGACGGATTCACTCATACCGAATAGTATGTCCAGATCGGAGGAGAGAAGCTCCTTTAAAGGTGATAGATAGGCCGATATGATAGTGATCGGCTGGTGGGCAGTCATGGACAGTCTGCAGACTGAAACCTCAATGTTGCTCAATCCTAACGGGGGATCTAAAGGTATGCAGTGCAGGGACCTTTTAAAATATATAAGCGTGCCGCCTAGGGGACCGGAGACGCGGTCGTTGCGCACGAGCCGGTAATTCGGAAGATTGGGACTACGCCGGGAAGGCTTAAGAAACGTTTCCTGGAGGAGGAAAACGTCTAGATCGTTTTCGCGGACAAATTGTGAAAGTTCGGTACGATCATTAGCGATACCGTTGATATTGAAAAAGCCCACTCTGAGGGAGCGAGGCTTGAACCGCGAGGGGGGGGAATTTCTAATTGAGTTAGCCATTAGACTGAGCTATGAATGGTGTTGAGCAGAAACCGTTTCTGCTCGTTGATTAGAGATTGAATTTCGTCCAAGAGGACGGGATTGGGACCTAACTTTTGGATTCTATCCACGCGCACGGCGATACGCGTGGAATAGTCGTTAGACATGAGGGCCTTCACCGTTTCCCACGCGCGGTCGGATATGGGCCCTGTGAACAAGTGTTGGTCCTCCTGCGGGAGGAGGGACCGTACGCCCGAAGGCTGAGAAGGAGGGGGGGGAACGCGGTTCGCGGAAGTGCGAGGATCGCGGTTCGCGGGATTCGCGGGGGCCGGTTGTGCCGACGCTGCTGCCACTTTAGCCGGTTTAGGTGCTTTAGGAGCAGGGGTAGAGGTTGGAGTGGCTTGGGCTACCTTGGAAGAGGTAGCTTGCGCCTGGGCCTGAGCCGGAAGTGGGGAAAACCCGCTGATGGGTTTTGTGACTGTGTTCAGCGGTGGGAACCACTGATTCATTAGGGGGGGAGGGGCGAGTATCGTGCTAGACACCGGCTGAATGTGCGGTGGCTTAGGACGATAGCCCTGAAGGGGCTTGCGCGGTTTTGATTTGGGCGCATGCGAGCACCCACGCCAATTGGCCGGATGGCCAGATTGCCTGCAGTTTACACACGAAGGCGGCTCCGTGCATAAACTGAGGTCTTTCGGGCGGGGACAATCCGCGGTGGCGTGCTCACCGAGGCACTTGACGCACCGGGCGTCTAGGTGGCAGCTGCGGGCTGCGTGACCGTATTTTTGGCAATTATGGCACTGGCCAATAACGCCTTTACGGTGGGGGGTCTCTATTCTAAAGCCTCCGAGGCCTGAAATGTCGCGGATCTCGTAGATCCGTTTCGCGTCATCGCGGGTTTTGAGAATGGCGAGAACCATCTCATATTGACCGCCATTCGGGGCGGGGGTGGAGTTTTTAGCGCGCCTACTCATGTACATCCGATGTACCTCTATGGCGGTGACTCCTTTTTCGAGGAGGCCGTCCTTAACTTCTTGGGCGGACATTGATAAGGGGATTCCCCGAATAACGTACTTGAAGGTACGTTCGTCGGGGAGGGTGTAAGTAAAGTATTTAAAGGACTTCTCATCAAAAAGCTTGGTGAGAGCCCTGTGGTCAGAAATGGTGGTGGGCTGCAGCTGGAGGAGCTGCTTGCCCTGATCCCAACTGTTGTGGGAGATTTTGAAGGCGGATAGAATTTTAAACAAGTCCGCCCATTGGACATTGTCCGGTTTTTTAAGAAAGACCTTCGGTGGGGTCTTAGATTTGGCCTTAGGGGCTGAAGCGGAAGAGGTGGATGGTGTTGGCGTGGGTGGTCGCGGCGCCGGAGTGGGAACGCGAGCGGGTGGGGTCGGGTCGACCTGCATCTCGGTGTCGGGAGACGCCGAGGGGGCAGGGACCGCGGGAGAGATGTCTGACTCGGACGAGTCGATGACGCGTGCCCTCCTCTTCTTCCTCTGCTTCCGGGTTTTCACCGGAGTAAAGGCAGAAGAGTCGGCGTTCGAGTCATCCTCTTCCGAGTTTTGACGTTCGGAAGCGGATGACTCGGAGCCATCGGGCGAGGACGCGGATGATGATGCTGCGCGCTTGGCGCCAGAACGTAGGGTGCTTGTGGAAGCAGCGTCGGAGTCGGCATTGGTGGTGGCGGTCTTGCTCTGAATGAGCTTCGCGGCGGCTTTGAGCAGGTGGGGTTTGGCTGTCAGAAATTGAATGAGCTCCGAGAGCTCACTCAAGTCTTCCAAAGGCTCGGTGTCAGCCATGGTGACTGATACCGAGCCCTTGCCTGATCTTTGTTTACACGATCCCTAGGTGTGTTCGGGATCGGTGCGTTCCGCCTGGGAAGAACACACAAGAACCAGGCGGCTATCGCACTGCCGTGCGCGGTCGCGGTCGCGTCGCGGGTCGGGGTGAAGCCCCTTTCCTAATACCCCGGGTGGGATTTCCCGGGGGTGAGTGGGTGCGTGGCCCTCCTCGCCGGGGATAGGCGAGGGGGGAATGAACTTAAATTAGGTGTGCCCTAGAGTGTCTCCCGTCGCCAATCTTAATGTGCGAAACGGGTTCCTAACAGTCCGTGCAACGTAGACGGTATTGGTTACAAGTAACCGCACGCCCAACCGTTACACGGGATGGATAGGTAGGGAAAGGTAGGGTATGGGAGGGTGTTATGCGGGGGAAACCGTGGGGTCACTCCACGTGCTTCCTGATCCGCACCCGTCCGACTTCGCTTCAGCCCTAAAGGGGCGCAGCGCGGGTCGGGTCACCGCAAGCTCGGTTTCGTTAACACCGTTAGGTATCCACCGAGCTACGTCCTGAAGGGACCAAAAAGGCTGGACCCAGCGAAAATTGGGCAATAACCCTGTCCTGAAAAGGACGCGGTATGTGCCCGAAAATGGCTTAGAGCGCAACGGCTTTACTAGGACAATGTGTAGGAGCGTACCAGGAGAGGTAAGCGCTCAAACACGTCCGTTCGGCACGAGAGCTCAGAGCGGAATGTATCAAGCTTGTGGATCTGGTAATATATATTTTTAAATTTCCAGGGCTGCCAGATTTAGAATTTAATACAAAAGCTGTATACTTTTGTTATTGTATCTTGGATTCACTGGAACCTCATAAAAAAGCATAACAAACTGAACAATATGTGAAACCAAAAATCCTTCGTAGTTGCTGATACCCACTACATAAGCTAATCGTATCTTACTTTGGGGCAGAAAATATTTTAAATAAATGTGTGGTCACAAGTGTGTCTGACTAATATGTGTTATTTATTACTAATTATAATAAGTGTTATGTGTGCATATATTGCGATTTTTCACCACTGAGTCCTGAAAGTTAAAAAATAAATGGTCAAAGCTGATTATCTCTAAGTGGCAGCCCTGGTCAGGAGAGTTTTGGCGGGAATTCTGACAGTGCGGTGGCTCTCTTGTTTTGATTATTTCTTAAACTAGTTTAAAGTTGTGTTTGTTGTATAAATGTGGTGTGGTTTAGTGCAATAATCATTAACGATGATGAATAGTGTATGGAAACATTGAAATAAGTGGATTTAGGTGATTTTTGATCAAGGATATTGTCGACCTTGTGCTTTCTATTCGCTTGAAGAAAGTCGTCTAAGAAGCATGGAACTGAAAGGAATTATCACCAAAATTCCAGCAAAACCTTGAAATCGGCCACTCCCCTGTTTCATCGTTCTTGGAATATAAGAAAAGAATATAACTAATGACTTGGCAGCATGGTCTCTGATCTTAGCCGGTTCCTTATGGAAGAAACATACAAAAAAAAAAAGCAGCCCTGGTCAATTTGTCAAATGTCAATCAAAACAAAATGTCAGCGAGAAATACAGCTATCGATATTTTATCAAATAAATATTACAATATTTACATTTATTACATTGAAATGATAAGATTTGAAATTTAAAATAAGACCAGTTTAGAATGCTAATGTGTAGGACATTAATATACGAATGAAGAAGTAAGTCGACTTGTAATAAATAATAACTAACGATACCTTTTTATTACGAGACACATTTTTTAATCAAAGCTGCCCCGATGCCTGTAGATTTAAGGAAACGTGAGACAACATGTATGACATGTTGTCTGAATTCAGAGTTTCCGAATTCGACTCATTCGTGGATATATTGAGATTGACTCCTGGTGATCCGTTAGATACATTTGGTGAGATGTGGTACCCAGTGTTTTTGTGGTCTCTGTGCTCTTCAGTGTTCGTACATACCTGCGCTGCTCTTGTCGCCTTTGGAACATTAAGGAAGCACAAATACGGAAAGTTTTTCCCCGTCCTGCTGATTGTGATGGGTGTGGTAGGTCCAATAACTTCAGGTGTAGCGAGTAGTGCAGCTGTCGCGTTTATATATCGTGCCGCTAACTTAGCCATGCCTCCCATACATGCTATGATATGGGGCATTGGACAAACTGTGTTTGGTGCTGGTATGGGTTTCACAAGGATCTTGGCCACTTTGTAATGTTAATCTACAAATAAACATAATTTAGGTAATAATGTAACTGTGTATCTATCATCAACAATATACTATAGTTCAAATAAAGTGAAAGTCAATTATCATAGACATTTTATGGGAGTAAGCATGGTGCTGAAAAATGTTGATGCATGCATTGTTTCCAGTATACATCATTTTGGGTGCAATGTATGTTGTTGTAGAACACTGACAGTAATACTCATTAGTGATGTATAATTTGATGTAAATAATGATTTGTATGAATATTTCAGATAATCTGATAATTGTAATGCTATTAATTTAATTATAATGATGAAAATGTTAATCTTATTTCATGACTTCTAGTAAACATGCATTGTTCAAATTAATTTCAAGCTGCTGTGTCTATAATTGAAATATAAATGATCAAATACATAATGATTATTGTAAATATGTAATTATTTAAATTTTCTACATGACTGAATTTCACATTTTGTACTGTAGAATTAGTACTTAGGTACTCTTCCATCCTTAATGTGTATATAAAAAGCATTCCATGAGTATTGTAACAAATTAATATCCAAATTACACAGTTTGATGTAGTTTTGTCACTTAAATTACAGTTGTATGTTGATGTAGTTTCCCCACCGAAAAAGTTAAGGATTAATTTTGCATACTATTAGAGATAATTTTGATTAAAGAATATTATTTAAAGAATTGTGAACTATTTACTTGTTAATTGCAATAAGCACCAATTATGGTGAGCTATCATGCACTGTGTATGCACAAAATTATTTATATTGTATCGGTTCGTACTTATGTTGTGTACTAAATATATCTACAATTCACTATGACTATCTTGTCTACATATTAATAATGTTTTTTTGTCATAATTGGTATACTGTACACATGAAAAAAACTATTTCAATGTATCTTTAAACATATGTGACAGCAATACACAATTAAATATAAATTGCCACAGATTTGCATCATTACAGAAAAAAGGAAATTGGGTTAACAGTACCTATGTGATCAATAAGATCACATTTAAGTGGTTGAAAATAAAGAGATTAAAAATATTTTCCCAATAAAAGAATGATGTTTACAAAACAATATTTGTCAATAGCTTTGTAATTATTTAGTATTAATAATTAAAAGTCCTATTATTTAGCACATTTTTTTATCACACATAGCCTGCCTCAGTTATTATTGTAGTCTTTTTTTGGTACCTACATACTTAACCATGTATAAGTAATTGCGGACACTTAGGTGCCATCCTAATTAATATATCTTACACAAGTTTGGAAAAAATTGTATACATAATATTATTAATTGTATGTTTTATTATTATACCCTGACACTTTATATCTTTGTAATTTCAATGTATAAAAGGGGAATAAACCAGTTTTTTTTAAGCTTTAAATTATTGATTATAATAAATAGATTCATTAAAGGTAAAATAGGTGCAAAGTTATATTAAAAGCAAAGCTAGTGTGATTGTAATATAGTTAATAATTATTGTATTGTAAAGCAATTTGGTCAAGGAAATATAACTTTCCCATATTTATCCAAAGATAATAAAATCGGATTTTATATAGATCCTGCTTTCATTTTAACTTCTTCTATGTATGCTGGTGAAAATATGGCATTGTAGATTTGCCGCATATTATTATAAAAAGTTGACCACTTTCAGGTGACCCTCAACTTAAATGACTTGAATGGAAGACCACTCGGCGAAGATAGAATTTCTTCAGGATTCTTGCAGTGGGAGGTAAAACTGTACTTTGTGAGCTCCAGATTCTATTCAATTCCACCATCAGCGGTGGAAGAACTCCAGTAGCGAGGACTGGGAGTAGTTCTGTTTTTCAAAAAGGGATAACATCATTTTGGAGAATTACAGACACATTCGCTACTGAGGTACATCTACAAGCAGTTTTCGAGGGTCATCGTAAATCGTCTCGCAAGACTTGATGAATTTCAGGTTTCTGAGCAGGCCGGGTATTTTCCCTATTATGTTAGAAAAATGTCATTTACTTGCAACATTATTCATACGAAGTATTGTCTGCTTCGATTATGACTGGGATTTTGAATGAGACTATCACGCGTGCTATTCAGTATGGTACACTACCTACATGGTAACACAGCCATGAATTTCAAAAAAATTAAACGTCTCTTTATATTTACATAAATGCCCAAATAAATACACACAACAGTCACATACATAGTCCTGACCACACACGAGGTAAACCTGTATCGTGGGTATCAGGAACTACTAGGGTGCGCTCTCACAACACCCAGACCCGAGACAAATATTTGTGGATCAGACAAAAATTTGTCTAGGTGCGGGAATCGAACCCACGACGCTTCGCAACCGGCTACACGCCTACTGCGCCACGCAGGCTGTCAATATATATACATACATAACCACTCACGATTATAATCCCCGAAGGGGTAAGCAGAGGTGTAACCAGTACGTACACCCACATTTCGCCGAGCTTATTTTCGTCCCATAATGGGATAGCGGGTGAGCTTATCAGCATACTGGGCACGATTCCAGTATCCGGGCTGCTACTAAGCATTTCGTGAATCGTGATAGAAAAACCAAATACTTATCACTTTTACCGGATCCGGGATCGATCCCGCGACCTCTGCACAGCAATCATACCGCGTACGCATTACAACTGCGCCACTGAATATTTCTCAATTTCACAGTCCTATTCCGTTCCATAAAAAAGTTTCATACAACGTTCAGCCACCTCTCCCTTTTACCCCCTTAAAATATAAATTGCCAAAAATCCTTTCTTAACGAATACCCACAAACTATCATGTGACCTTTTGTGATTCTACCTTTAATATAGTGTTTGAGATTCATGTTTGTCAATCAGTGACTGGAATTTCGCTTTACTTTAGATTTATAGATGGGATTTGGAGCCTGTGCTCCACTTCCGTGGGTTGTGTGGGTTGTTCCACTCCTGTTGTCCCGCGTAACGTGATGCTATTTAGTTATGAAAAATCGTTTCCACAAAATAAATGTATGGTGTGAATATTACCTCGATCGGTTAAGTTGTTCAGAAGTAAAAATAGTTTCATACGAAGTTCAACTCTCCTCCCCTCTTTTGCAAGTAGTGTTTTACAAAAATGTGAACACTTGTCTCATTAAATTATTAATAAGCAATAAGCATAGACCACTGTCTATGCGCTATTTGAGCGCCTCACTAGGCGCTCATAGCCAGTTGCACTCACTGATCGGTAAACGATTAGAGCGAGTTATCATGTGGCTCTTGGCCTTCGGGCTGTTTGTAAACTTTTGCCACTACCATTCGAAATAGAATAAAATAGCAATAGGCATTTGAGCTCAAATTTTATAGTCGTATTCCGTTCGATAAAGAGTCTCCCTAGAGTGGTTGACGTCAGGCAGGCGGCTCGCGGCCGGTAGTAAAAACTACAAGCCAAATTTTTCTGTAACAGGTGGTAGAAGATTCATTTCCATAAAAATATATATCATACATTGGTCAACGCGGCGCGTTCATCAGGCGTGGCGCTTAAGATGAACGTCTTGCTTGTCTGGTCGTTAATAAGAAAAATACACACACACCCACAGCAGACATTAGACAAACGGGTCACACTTATTTAAAACACCCCTCCCCTTCCCATCAGCGTTAAAAAGCATTATGTATATCAAAGAGGATTGGGAGCTTCTATGGACAGGATCACCACAACCACAAAAACAGAAACCTGTCTTAACTTTATAACAAACTAGCTTTTGCTCGCGGCTCCGCCCGCGTTAAGTGCCTTTTGCGGAATAAAAAGTAGCCTATGTTCTAATTTTGGCCATAATCTATCAGTGTGCCAAATTTCATAGAAAACAGTTCAGCCGATAAACCGTAATTGACTAACAAACATCCAAATTAACAAGCTCACAAACATCCAAAACTTTCACATTTATGATAGTAGGATAATATTCGGCTAGACAAAGAAAAAAT
Organism: Mimas tiliae; assembly: GCA_905332985.1. Taxonomy (NCBI): domain Eukaryota; kingdom Metazoa; phylum Arthropoda; class Insecta; order Lepidoptera; family Sphingidae; genus Mimas; species Mimas tiliae. The sequence continues at coordinate 6,562,112 of HG995249.1, forward strand.
CGTAGGGTCCTGACCACTAGAGAATCGCGGCCTGCCTCGGTGGACAATTGTAATGCGTACGCGTTACGACTGCGGCTTACGCTGAGGTCTCTGGTTCGATCCCGGGTCGTGAAAAAGTGTTATTGGGTTTTTCTATTACGAAATGCTCAGTATCAGCCCTGAGTCTGGTATTTGTGCCCAGTATGGTGATAGGCTCTGCCCATATCACATCATGGGAAGGAGATACGCTCGGCGAAATGTGGGTGTAGTGGGTAACCACTACAGCCACAATCGGGACCCCGAAGGGATAGGCAGAGGTGTAAACCTCTGCATTATATTACAGGCGGAGGATTACAGGCGTGAGTGCGTATGAGTATAAAGAAAAAACATTATTTCACATTTTATTAAAATATTAACTAATACACACTAGATACCTTTTTTCACTGAAATAGTTGTTTTATCCAATAAATAGTATATTACACATTAACCAATACCTTGAACAATATAATACTTTAATCAACATGATATTAAACACCACATAAACTCTAAAAACACCTACCTACTATAATAACAAATTGAAGACCCTGTGTACAACTTATATAGTAAAGGTCTATTGTAAGTTTATAAAGTTCCGCTACTGTATTTTGAAAGTCTTTTGTGCATTCTATGACAATCCAGGCTTTCATCGTCTTCTTCATGGCTCACTTCATGAATTTCTTCCAACATTAAAGGCAGTTCAAAATCGTCTTTAGTCAAGGTTGTCTTAAAAAATAAATTACATTAATTAATATTTATCATAGAGAATTTTGCTATCATCTAAACAAATTAAGTCAAACAATTGTGCAATAGTGGCATTTGATACTTAAACATATTATCTCCACCACAGATTATATAGATTTAATCCATCATACTGAGCAAATGTTTGTTTTGAAACCAGTGTAATTACTGCGCATTATGAGACTTAACATCTTATGTCTCGGGGTAACAAGCACAGTCCAATGCCATGCAGTGCTTTGTAATACAAAGTTCTGTGTGGTGTTGCTTCTGTTTATGAGCAGGCATGGCACTTACCATAAGGCGAGCGAACTGCTCGTTTCGTCACTCAAGCTAATCAAAAGATTATTCATATTATCATAGGCCCCACATGGTTGCTGATGAACTCATACATGGATTAAAGAATTCTGATATGTTTGCTCATTTCATGTAAGGTAATTATCATTTAATGTAGGGTTCCATAAAAAAAAGCCATTTGTTGAGTGTTCTGTAGCTTGTTTGGGAGCCACTGCTTTAGACGACAAGTCTAAATCTTACAGCTGATATTATAGAAAAAAACAAATAAGTACATATATGATGTCGGAATTTATAATATATACTCACCTCATGAATTACAGAATCTCTGTTACTTAATCTATTTACACTGTCCTGTAATGACTTAGTTTCAGAAGTAGCATCCTGTAAAGCTAACTTCAGCTCTACTATTTCTTTCCTAGCATTTGATAGCAACTTTTCTGTTGTAGCTAAATTTTCTTTCAGCTTGCATTTGTCAAGTTCTAAATTTTCTTTTGCCCTAGATAGGCTTTTTATTCTGTTCTCATATAATTTTAATTCAGAATCTCCATCACCAATACTTGCAGTGTGTTCTTTTTGTAAATTACTACACATTTGTTTCAAATATGTTATATTTTGTTCTAATATTTTTTTTTCTTCAGTTATAAATTTTACTTCATTTTCTAAAGCACTTATCTTACATGCCATAGCAGCTATACGAGATGCCTGAGTCTCTATTGTATTTTCCTTATCCATTATTTTGGATTCTAACATATCTATTTTACTGATATAAGTCTGTAGTTGCATTGACTTTGAAGCAGATTCACTTTCTAAAGAGTGATTAGTATTTTCTAGTATATTTGCTTCAACTGACAGACTTGCAAATTGTTCCAACATATCAGACCGTTCTGCTTCTTTTTGTGATAACATCTCTTCAATTCTCCTTATTTCTGATACATAATGCTGCAATTGCTGTTTTAAACTTTCAACTTCCTTTCTAGATTTCTCATATTCTATCTTAGTAGTCTTTAATGTACCATTAGCATCAGCCAGACTATTTTGTAAATGCTTATTTTCAATAACAGCTGTATCAAACTGTTGATTTAATCTTAATATTTCACTATTCAAAAAGGCTATTTGTGTTTCATTATCTATTAATTTGTGTTCGGAAATTTTATTAACACTTAACTTTCTTTTCAGTTCTGTTATTTCATTTTCTAATTTATTAATTTCAAATATTTGAGTTTTTAACTTTTGTTCTAAAAAGCTTATACTTTCAACTTTATTATCTAATTCTATAACTAGTTTATCACGCTCCTGGTCAATTTTTTTTATGCTTTCTATTAGGTTTGATTTGTCATTCCTTAAAGAAAGAGTTTCTGTTTGTAGCTCTTTACATTTTCGTTCTAATGAATCAATATTGTCTTTAGATAGACTTAGTTTCTTCTGAGTACATAATAATTCATTCTGTATACTATTTGTACTTCTTTCTGTTTCAACTTGGATATTCTTTATTTGATTTGCTATGGTTTTTTCTTTGATTATATCACTTTGAAGTCTTTTGAGCTGATCTCTTAAAAAGTTACATTCATCTTTAAGATGATCTGTAGATGCTTTCTCGGTTCTATTAGTTCTTTTGTATGAATTGTTTTCCTCTTCTAATTTTTCGATTTCATTTTGTTTAATTACAAGATCCCTTTTCAACTTCTCTGCCAAGTCCATTGCTTCCTTGTATCTCATATTATATTCATGTTTATCTTTCTTCAATAACTGTAATTCATGTGACATTTCATCAATTTTGTTTTGTAACTTTTGAACATCTCTTTGTAAATAATCTCCTCTATCACTAGACTTCAATAAGTGTAAATTTTTATATTGACTTAGATGTTGACTAAGTGTAATATTTTCTTTCGTTAATTCAGAATTTTCAATATTTAGTTGGTTTATAACATCTTTATAATTTTGCTTATTGTTTTCCTCTTGTCTAGCCAACTTACTTATGTAATCATCATTTTCTTGCTTAAGTACTAATATTTTCTGTTCACTTTCACATAATCTTGTGTGTAAATCTCTGATAAAGGAAGCTTCATAAGATGTTCCAATATCTTTTGATGTCATTGGTGATTCTTTACCTCTGCATTTCTGTAAGTGTTTATTACAGTCTTTCATTGTCTCATTCATTTTCTCTTGTATATCTTTTATGTATTTTTCGTACTTCTTTCTCTCATCTTCAAGAAGTGTTTGTAATTCGTACTTGGTGGGACATTTATCTTTTATCCTTTCAAATTCACTGTTAAAGTGGGCAGATTTACTTATGTGTGATAGTGATAACATTTTATCTTGCAAACTTTTGTTGAGATCAACTAAGTCTTTTATCTCTTTGTGCAATGCATTATTTTCTTTTATTGCATTATCTAATGATACTTGAACATCATGCAGTTGTGACAAACTGTCTCTTGCCTTAATAGTTGCAAGTTCCTTTTCTAGTTCAGAATTTTTCAAAATCAAAACTTCAATCCTTGTCTGCAAAAAATGTATATCATTTAGCATAGATGCCAATCTTTTATTAGCATCATCCTCAACTTTTAAAGCTAATGTATCCACTTTTTGTAATTCTTCTTGAAGTGCTTTATTTCTATCAGCCAGGCTGAGAGCCCTTAACATTGCTTCATGCTGCTTTTCCAAAGCACTTTCAACTTCTTTTTTTAACATATCATTAGCAATTTCCATTTCATGTAATTCCTTCATCAGACTCTGAACTCTGCTGTCAATGTTTGGGTTACAACAATCTTTGTTAATAGCTGATAGAGGTCTACCACCTTCCAAAAGAATGTTCAATCTTATAATTTCATTATCTCTATGTTCTATTTGATTTTTCAAAACGATAATTTCATCATAAAATTCGTTGTTTTTCTCTTCTAAAGATTTTATCTTTTTTGTTAGTTCTGTAAGATCCTTTTCAGTACTAAAATGCCTTTTTTCATTGCAAAGACAAATTTTATTCACTTGGTAGTCAGTCTCCTTTTTACGGCTTTTATTACGACTGCTCTGTGTTTCGGCACAAAGCCCTCTTAAACTCAAATCGCGCACTTCATACTGTAACTTACTTATTATTGAGTCCTTTTGAACAAGCTCTTCTGTTAGAGATTTCATTTTTCTTTTACTGTCCTTACTAAGTTTCAAGTTATCTTCTTTTAATTGCATATTTTCTTTGTGGAGACGGTTATTTTCTTGGATTAGTTTGGCATTGTCGCATTTGTATGGCTCAGCTTCTAACATCAAAGAGTCTCGCTGCATTAAAGCTTCTTTTGACAAATCCATGTAATGCTGTAAGCTACGAGTGGTTTGCAATAAGTCTGCCAAAATACATTCTACCAATGGAACCGCTTCGAGCGGTAGCTTGTTTTTGTAACCGAGATCTTCAAGTTTTCGAGACAAATTAAAGTACGCTTCGCCCATTTTGAAAATACTTTCTTATTTTTGAGTTCAATAGGTTTTGAAAATGACGTAGTGATCTTAAAATTTTCACATTGCTATTAGCAAGTTTGAACTCCGGTGTTACTTTTCGTACCTATTCATAATTTAATGTTTATTAATGGTCAGTGATCTAATTTATTTCGTTATTCAAAGTTTATTTTGATTTTTTTTTTGTTTGTTTGTTCCTAAAGAACCGGCTAAGATCAGAGACCATGCTGCCAAGTCATTAGTTATATTTTATATTCTTTTCCTATATTCCAAGAACGATGAATCAGGGGTGTGGTCGATTTCAAGGTCTTGTTGGAGTTTTGGTGTTAATTCCATTCAGTTCAATGCTTCTTAGACGACTTTCTTCAAGTGGATTGAACGCACAAGGTCGATCGATACCCTTGGTCAAAAATCACCTAAATTTACTTATTTCAATGTTTCCATACACTATTCATCAGCGTTAATGATTATTGCACAAAACCACACCACTTTTATACATCAAACACAACTTTAAACCAGTTTAGGAAATAATTAAAACAAGAGAGCCACCGCACTGTCAGAATTCCCGCCAAAACTCCTTGTTTGTTCCTTAGGGAGCCGGCTAAGATCAGAGACCATGATGCCAAGTCATTAGTTTTAATCTTTTCATATATTCCAAGAACGATGAAACGGGGGTGTGACCGATTTCAAGGTCTTGCTGGAGTTTTAGTGTTAATTCCTTTCAGTTCGATGCTTCTTAGACGACTTTCTTCAAGGGGATCGAACGCACAAGGTCGATCGATACCCTGGGTAAAAAATCACCTAAATTCACTTATTTCAATGTTTCCATACACTATTCATCATCGTAAATGATTATTGCACAAAACCAGACCACTTTTATACAACAAACACAACTTTAAACTAGTTTAGGAAATAATTAAAACAAGAGGGCCACCGCACCGTCAGAATTCCCGCCAAAACTCTTGATTTTTGATATCAAACGTCAATTTCAATTTCTTTTTAAATAAATTATTTTAAGGCTCTGGATACTTACTTTTGAGCCCGACTTAGATATTTTTCTATTCGGACTCATGAAAGACTCATGTTGAGAACGACGCGATTTTATAATGCATTTCTATGAGTATACTATCTCGGTGGCGCAGTTGTAATGCATACGCGTTACAGCTGGGGCTGACCCTGAGGTCTCGGGTTCGATCCACGGACCACGGGTCGGGTAAAAGTAAAGTGTGACGAGTGGAAATAAGGCATTCCATGAGACTCGACTTGCACTCGACTGCTGTCTTACCGTCTTACCACACGCAAATGTCAACTACTAATATAGATAATAAATATAGACTAGTTTATCGACTATTATCGTTGACTAATAAACTCTGATTTTTTCTATGACGATATCGACGACGCGTCGTCGGCCGTCGCATCTAGATAAAGACGATGAAGGTTACCAATTACCATTGAAGAATTAACTGACAACTATGTCAGTTACTACTATAACTACTAAGTTGTTATACATTAAAATATGAGTATAGGAATAATTAAATTAACCCGTTGCATTAACCGCATTTAGACTACTGCTTTTTATTTAAATCGGCCAACTATCGGGGAAAAACTAAGTTTATATTTTTACCACAGTAGTATCCTTTAAATATACATAGACAATAATTTTCCGAAAGCCTTGTCACAGAACACTATTACTCCTACCGGAGGCCTGAATCCAACCCTGATTTGCATTGACAGTTGACACCTGTGGTTGACACCAGTTGACACTTACTAGTTGACATGGTTGACATACCAATTTTCAAGTAAAGTGATCATAATAAAATTGGTTTGGTTGTGTTATTTATATATGAATCATTACATTTAAAAGTTTCAAACCTCATACAGATTTTTTCTGCTCATGAACAGCAATAAAAATAAATCGCAATATATTCTATAGTATAATTGTATCTTTTTTGTGATGTAATTATTTTGTTGGGACACAATGAACCCTTACAAGGATGTAGAGGAAAGTTCTTTCGCTGCTTCCTCGTATTTGTCGTACGAGGACATAGCTACGAAATTGCTAAAGGACCATTACTTCCTTACCGCTTTAGAGCTGCATACGGAACTCGTTGAGAGCGGTAAAGAACTGCCTCAGTTGAGAGAATTTTTTTCTAATCCAGGAAACTTTGAACAACATGTATCTCGACCGTCCGAGTTTACTTCGATGCGTAAGTAATTGTTTGTTGAAAAAAACGTGATCATCAATCATTATCACACATTACAATTCACACTCGTCTAATGTGCATGTGTATTGCTTACATTTGTTTTTATCACAACTTTGTGTTAGTTTTCTTACATTGTATTTTAGACATATTATTGTATTTAGGTATTTTATCACAGTAATAAAAGTCTGTGTGTGTTTGTGTATACTGTTTATGAGTATTATTCTCTTCTAAAATAATCCTGTTAATTAATTAACGAGTGGTAGAGCCACTCTGTAGACAATTTTGTCTACAGTATGAATGGGCCGGCTCGTCCGAGTCGTTACCACTGTCTCACAGAAAACCGACGTAAAGTAGCAGCTTGCTGCTGTGTTTCGCTGCTGTGTGTCTGAAATAATACGTAAGCATCAAACCATACTGAAAATTCAATTTCTGGGATATTAAGGATGCCTATAAAATAAAATATTTAAGTTGTTTTTGTTATACAGAGTTGAAATGTCTTACCAATTTCAGACCGCACTCCAAGCCAAGCCACTCTTGACTCTTTGGACACAACTAGATATTCAGAAGATGGTGGTGGTGATCGTGGAGGTAGTGGTGGAGACGTAGCTGTACTTGAATTTGAATTACGTAAAGCTCGAGAAACTATTAACTCATTGAGAGCTAATCTTACCCAATTTGCTGGTAAGGGGTAAAAATGTGTACAAAATTGATAATTATAATCATTGAACAGTTTTTTTATTACATGTGAATATTATACAATGTATTGACATTCATTTCAATATTATTTTTACGGTTACTTATTACGTTTAAATGAATATGGACAATAGTTTAACAACATATTTTATTTTAGATGGAGAATCAACATTAGACAAAAGTTCGAAGTATATATCAGACCAGCATACTTTAAAACCTCATGAAAAAAGAGCTCTGAACTTTCTCATCAATGAATACCTTTTACTTCAGAACTATAAACTTACTTCTATAACATTTTCTGATGAAAATCCTGATCAGGTAACTGAAAATTTGGGTTGATAATTGATTTTCAATAAAAGTAATATACATCTCAAATGGTGATAATATAAAATGTTATTGAAGTTGCTTAATGCTTATAGCCATATGTCCCTTAATAGTAACAGAAATATTTGAATATTTAAGCAATTTCATATAATAAAATTACCTATTATCATTTTTATATTCTCTAGTAGAGCCACAAATAGGAATGTACCCTGTTTAATTTTATTATGGATTAGAAATATGCCATTTCTTACAGGAATTTGAAGATTGGGATGATGTAGGCCTGAACATGCCACGTCCAGCTGGATTAGTGTCTTTGTTTCGAGGTAAATCAACATTGACCCTCCCAAAGACTGATGTCTCCACGGAAACAAACTCACAACTTATGGAGATTGAATGTCAAACTGAACTAGATGAGGGTAATGTGTGTGTAAGTTGCCAGACTTCATTCGACCATGGGACTGATTGGAGCCATGAAGTAAGTTCGCCGATAAATCTAAAAATATACAGGTTGGATGTTTTAGATGGGATTGTAAGTCCAAATCCCTAACAAGGAGAAATAGAGAAAAGTGGTATATGGAATTATACATATAATTTATGAGAAAACAAAAATGACATTTAATTTTTTTAAGTCTGTTACTCAACTGGGAAAACAAAGCAGTTGAATTTCACAATATGTCACCTGTATTATTACACCAACGGATTTTGTTGCCAAGTTTGTAAGTTTGCGAATCCATCACGCCCTAACGGCTGAATGGTTTCTGATCAAATTTGGCACACAGGTAGACCTTGACCTGGATTAGGAGATAGGCTACTTTTACCCAGGAAAAGGCGGTTCACGCGGGCGGAGCCGCGAGCAAAAGACGTTAAGGCCTTAAAACTGATGATAGTGGCAGAGATAGACCAATCCAGACGGCCTCTTGCATACGAGGGAACTACCACCTTGTAAATTCCATTTGAATGAAACATCATTGTATTATTGATCCAAACAAGACTATATGTGAAAAGTAAAATAAAATTGACTTATTACGTTTTTTCAGTACTATCGTGTTTGTAATCACCAGCACTACCACCTTTCTTCGTTTTTGGAAGTGTTACCTTTACACCCGGTATATTTAGATGTTTGTAGTGTGAATCCATTAGTCAAATTATCCATAATTATCCATTAGTTTTTTATTCAACTAAATGACGAGACGAGTAGGGGGCTCGCCTAAAGGTTATCACTTCACCATGTCTGCCCACAAACAACAAGATTAAAACAGGTAGCAACACCACCCAAAAACATTCTGAAATAGAAAGTACTAAGTATTGCATTGCAGTTGTCACCCTGAATAATAAGATGTTGCATGCCCAGTGATTTTACTGTCTTCCAACTGCTGATACTTATAGCACAGGGTATCCTATTATAAGGTCCAGCAGAGCAAGATCCTGTTAATCTTTTTCATGTACAAATTCGTCACTTAATTTCCTGTACACGGACTATTGAGGTACTTAATAAAAAAAAACAAGCTAAATGGTGCTCACATACCACTGTTTGATGGTAGAAATAGTCAAAATGGTGGAACCCACAATGGTACTGGAATAGTTTTTTTTTTACTAGCCCTGTAATATACATGTCCCACTGCTGGGCACGGGCCCCCTCTACTGAATGAGAGGGGTTAGGCCTTAATTCACCACGCTGGTCTGATGCGGGTTGGCAGACCTTTGAAATTCCTATGGAAAACTTCTCAGGTATGCAGGTTTCCTCACGATGTTTTCTTCACCGTTAACGCAAGTGATAATTAACAATTAATACACACATAACTTAGAAAAGTCAGAGGTGTGTGCTCTTGGGACTGGTTTCGAACCTACGACTTTCGTCTCGACAGTCCGTACCACTCCCCACTGCGCTATCGCTGCTTTGCAAAGATAGAGGAAAAGGGGGGGGGGAATAGACATACTCCACCATAAAGGAGACCTACCGCATAGTACCATCAATTTGATGAACAGTTAATTTTTTATAGCTCCTCATTCAAGCTGAAGAGATAGAACTACTTAAGCAGAAAGTTATCGCCCTTGAGACTGAAAAACTGAACTTCCAAAAACTATATGATGCTGCTATAGTGAGTTTGAATTCACTAACGAGTCCCGCTTCCGAAAGTAAGGGGCTAGATCTTCAAATACCAGAGGAGAAGCTTTTGTCTGTCCAACAACCGCTTGATAGGCCAATCACTTGTACCGCAGCCGAAAATCATTACGGCAGTGAGAATTCTACACATAGTGCTACGCCGGAGCAGTTTGAAATGATCGATAATGAGAAGAACAGCACGTAAGTAAATTACTACATAAATTTAAGGCCTCAATTACATTTGTAAGTTTTAGACTTGCGTAAGTGGCTCACTTATACGTTTACACCTGCGTGCTTAACTTAATGCCTCGAGAAAATTTTATCGACTCGTGTTATCGTGCTATCTCTACGAGTTCTGTAGTGCAGTTAGCTCTATCTCTATCAGTCTATCTATGTCCTACAGTGCATGTTACGGTACAAAGTAAAGTCCTATCGATATCGACAACATTTTCTCTATTGATCGCAAAACATATCATATATCTAGCTCTTACTACGCGTCTAGACTCATTTCTAGATCTGACATAAATGTTACAGCATATAAAACTTAATGACATTTACAGTAAGCCACTTACAATGCTGTTAACATTGCGAATTTCTTCTTAAGTCCACTTAGGTAATTAGTCATGTAACTACAGTATGTATAGCGAAGTATTTATCGTTTTCGTTCTTTCGTGAACAATGTAAGTATTAATTTGTTTTGAGTGGTAGAGCCACACTGTAGACACTTTTGTCTACAGTACTTATGTATGGGCCGGCTCTTCCGGCTCGTTACCACTGTCACACGTCTCACAGAAAACCGATATAAAGTATCAGCTTGTTGCTGCGTTTCTTACGGTGAGCGAGATATACGGAGTCTGGAATTATGCCCGTTATGGCGATAGGTTCGCCTCCTTTCACATCATGGGACGGAAATTAGCTCGGCGAAATGTGGGTGTACTGGTTACACCCTTGCCTCCCCCTTCGGGGATTACAGCCGTGAGTGCGTATGTATGTCTGGATTTGTTCTTTCCGTGTCAATTTTATGTAACAATACACACTGAAAATGCTATTTTCAAGACTTATTAATATTCTCTTCAAGTAAAAGGTCAGAAGGCCAATTCTCGTAATTTAAAATGTTCAAAATATCATTCCGATCTAGTTTCAGCGTCAAGAAAGTTGCAAATGGCATTATCTTAAACCAATAATCAACGTCAAATGTGAACATAGATCGTAATGAGATTGAATGTAGAATAAAAGTTGACTGAAGCCAAAACGGTATAATGCTACTGCTAATGCTAGGTGCATTTGACGTTGATTATTCGTTTAAGAGCATGTTATTTGCAACTTTCTTGACGCTGAGACTAGATCGGAATGATATTTTGAACATTTAAAATTACGAGAATTGGCCTTCTGATTACTAGTATCATTAAGTCGAATCTAAAAAATAACATTTAGCAACTTAGTTATTTATTGCATCATTTTGACAGCAGAAAAGAAGGTTCGAACATAAGTTCGTTAGATCCAACAGTACTAGGCGAGCATAGCATGAGAGATTCTCCACTGCGTCGCGGGAGTGTGACCACGCTTGACGAAACTTTAAGTATAAACGACAATGGCGAATGGACTCGCGTGCAATACGAGTACAATAGCATTGAGACTAATAATAAAGAGATGTGGATTGACAGGTAAGTGTCTTACTGACTAATTCTGAGCCATTTAATATTTTATGCTCCTAATAGTTACTGAGTACAAAAATTTAAATGACTAATCAGCAAAATTTATAGTTAATTGACGTTTATGTATGCGGCACTTAATGATTCATTATAAAATGTCTGTTTATTTAGTGTTTATTCTACTGCTCAGAGATCTAAATTACAGTTTAAAATAGGGTAGTTTCCTATGTTGCATTTTATAAATTACTTTATGAGCAACAGAAAATAAGAAACTATTTTTGTTAAAAATTGGTATACAATAATGATAAAAAAAGTTTGAAATGAAATGAAATAGTTTATTAATCATGTAGGCAATTAAAATAGCGCTTATGACAAGTCAGTACAAAATTAAGAAACTTATGTATAGAAATCATATCAACTAATGTATACATAACATACATCGTCAAAATACACTAAATTGTTTATTTGTTGTCTTTTTATTTTACATTATTAACAATATTTGTAATATGGAAACGTCCATTATTAATTATTAAATATTTTGAGTCGGAATGGACCACTGCATTTACCGAAACGGCACGAGTTTTAAAACTACCACCGGATCCAAAACGACCCAGCTTGAGAAGACCCGGCGAAACAAACTCAGTGGGCTTAATTTACCACTGGATTCAACGCGGCGCGACCCAAACTCTGAGAAGATCCAGCTACTTGAACTCAGGGGGCTTGTTTTAGGTCCGGATTTTCAATAATTTATAATTTAGGAAATACAAAGTCCTATAGTTAACTTTAAGGGAGATTGAATGCGGACCATGTGTATCTCCGAAGTGTTGTTTTAAAACTACCACCGGATCCAAACGCGACCCAGCTTGAGAAGACCCGGCGAAACAAACTCAGTGGGCTTGTTTTTTGTCCGCTTACTATATTCTTGAAAATAATGACTTGTCTTTTAAAAATTGTCAATTTTCCGTTATTATTTATTCGCGGTCGGTCGTCTTTTGTTTATTTGATACCATTTTATTTTTTTGGTTTAGGTAGGTACCTATTTCATGTTAGGAAGCATTTCATTTTAGCTTGCTCGTAGCATAATACAACTAATTGGTCAATTTATTTAAATCTTGGTTACTAAAACATACATTCTATTTATAATTCTTAAATTATCTCATAATTAACCTAAGTTTAAGTTACATGGTCTATGTACACTAAGATGTGGCCTTGTCACTGCAATGCACAATATTAACTAACGGCCATTTTCAAAAACAGTATATATCCGCATCTACAGATCGATAAAAATAAGCCAATGAAATAAATGCTTGTATTCAACAACAACACATAATATGTGAACACTTAACTATACGCTAGATTTCTGCATAAGAACGTTGTTTATGGGAGAGAGGATACATATGTATGTATTTGTTTTCTTCATTGCTTCGTTTTTGTTTAGGACCAAAAACGGATCAATTACGTATATAAACCGCCACTAAATGTTCGCGCGCACTATAATACTGCGTTATAAGGTTTTTTAATAAGGGTGTATGTCATGTGTAGGTGTGCCATTCAAACTTTTTTTCTGGGAACAAAATTATCTGTAATAAACATTGATTTACATATTTCAGTGGGCTACCAAACAGTTTGAAATTATCAATATTAAACTGGTGTTGTGAGACGCTGAATTGCAACGAACCACTCACTAATGACCTTCTGGCTGAGTTACTGGCTAATGACAAACCGGTCACATTACCTGGCTTACTGACGTTGGCAGCTGACACTTTACCAAGAGTAAGTAGTTGAGATTTATTATGATTAGTTTAATATGACAATGTATTAGGAGGTAATCGGTTGTTCGAAAGTAAAAGAGCATGCAAAATGAGCTGGTCGGCTACTCGAACGTGAAAGAACACATGAACTGAGGAGCCAGTCGGCTGCCTTCAAAGTTTTACACTGAACGATTTAGAATGTCTCTCGAGTTCTTTCTTATCACAAGAGATGTAAAATGTAAAAAGTATGTAAATTAAATGTTATTTCAATGCCCCTAAAACTCCTATTTCAAATACGATAAAAAGCGTGGTCTACTTTCCGAGCTGCTTTATGTGAAGTGTACCGACCCGAACCGACCTTTCTTCTCTCCCGAAACAGCATTGCGATCTGACGGGTTTTTTTTTACAGAATGTGAATAATTTATTTATTTATTGAGCTTAAAGACTAACAATACAATTTTTAAGTTTATAATTTAGTTATAATATTGCTTATGACAAGCTTCGGCATATAACTAAGTAATAACTAATTTATGTCTACAATAGTAAGACCATTTACCTTATTGTAAATATTAAAGAAAAACAAACAATATAGAAATACGGCTAAACGGTTTTGGATGAAATATGGCACATAGGTAGACTATGATAAATGTGAGGCGCTTATCAGTATATTAAATTATCAGTAAACGATAAGCGAGTTAAGCAACCCTTGGTGCGGTCAGTCTATGGATGGGTGACCGCTTAGTGGTATTTCAACTGTGCGTCTCCGTGCTTCGGAGGGCACGCAAAATGTCGGTCCCGGCTGTTATCAACTGACAGCAGTCGTTAAGTCAAGTCGGAGGCCTTCGGGTGGCTTGAAAAACTCTGACACTAGTTTGCCCACTAACCATTCGATAAGAAGAAGAATAAATGTTTTGATTTGATTTAGTATGTGTGTTTAGATCCTGCCGCACACGCTGGTGGCGCGGCGCTGTGAGGCGGCGGCGCTGGTGACGGCGGTGGCGGCGCTGCTGCCGGCCGGCGCGCCGCGACGCGCTCGCACGCTGCATGCACTGCTCACGCTCGTCAAGAAACCCGACACGCAAGATACCAGGGCCATATGCGAAGGTACCAAACTTACCGCTGCATATTATACAACAAACTTGTATGCCTCGGTGGCGCAGTTGTAATGCGTACGCGATACGAGGTCTGTACTGAGGTCTCGGTTTCCCGGGGTCGGGTAAAAATAATATAGAGTTTTTCTATCACAAAATGCTTAGTAGCAGCCCGGAGTCTGGAATTGTGTGGTATAGCGATAGGATCGCCTCTTATCACATGGGATGGAAATTAAACTCGCTGAAATGCCGGTGATTACACCTCTGACCACCCCTTCGATGATTACAAGCGCGAGTGCGTATGTAGGTACCAACTGGTAACTGTACCATGCTGAAAAAAATCGCTTTTTCTTCTCGATATATCGATATCGATACTTATTAAAAATATCGGTACGACATAATATCTCGACATTTTTTGCACTTCCTATAAGGGTTAGCCTATCACCATACCGGACAAGTTTATTGTTATCTATTTCGTTTAAGAGTTATTACAATATTTTTCAGTGTAATACAATAAATTAACTGCAGTATCAATTAAAGCACAAAGATTTACTACTATTATTGATCACTAATCGGTAAACGATGAGTGAGTTGAGCAACCTTTTGCGCGGTTAGTCTAGGAATGGGTGACCCCTTAGTGGTATTTCAACTGAGCCGGTACCTGCTGTTATCAACTGACGTCAGTCGTTAGTCCAAGTCAGAGGATTTTGGACGGCTTGATGACTTTGATACTAGGTTGGACACTAACCATTCGATATACCTAGATAGATAGATTGTATAAATAACACATGTTCTATTTCAGCGGCATGCTTCATAGTCAAATGGGGCGGTAGCGGTGAGATACTGTCATCTATAGCTGAATTACTATCATCAAGAACGACAGAGCGTCGAATACTAGCAAGCCAGATATGTATGGCCATCGCTCCATACGTCCCCGTAGAACTATGCACCTCGTTACTGCTGAGTCTTGTGGTTTTAATGTGTGAATCGAACGAGTTAGAAATACGAAATCTGGGATTGAAGTCTGCATGCCTCATATGTCCAGTAGCTGATCATAAATACACGCAATTGGAGAATTTAATGTTTAACTTTTTAAGAGATCCGGTGGAGAAATGCGTGAAAGACACGATAAGTGTGTTTGTTCCGGTGCTAGCGAGGAGTGCTTTGATTTCAGGTAGTTTAACATAACTAGTTACTCGATTTTACATTATATTAACCCTTACTCAGTAATAGTAGCAACAAATGCTAACACCCTATATATAACATGTTCTTAAGAACATGTTATACCATAAAGTATACAGGTATTATGTTACAGAAAGTAGTTACTACATACATACATAATGAAGAACTATTTCTAGTAATTACAACAAAATAATCTTTCGTTTCGACAAAATTATATTTTTTATAAAAAAACGTACAAGTAACCAGACTAGAAAAAATCTGATTTTCTGTATATATTTTTTTAGGAAAGTTCACGACGGACCTTTGCAGTCGTATTATGAAGAATTTAAAAAAGACATGCATAGACAATGAGTGGAAAAATGTACTGTTATATTTAAATGTGTTTAGAGTATTAGTGTTGGCTAAACTGGCCTATATAGTGAATGTACAAATAGTTAGGGATGTTACCGTGACCAACTGTGATATGAAATCAATTAATTTACAAGAAGTGCCGTTGAGGGAGCAAGAATATTTTGTAGATCTGCAATGTTATCTTACGGATAGTGTGGACGCGAAGATGTTGTTGGGAGCTTTGAACAATTTGATTAAAGAGAAACCTGAAGTTCGATGGCCTGAACTGACATGGTTTATCGATACGTAAGTAATGTGAATTATAATTATTTCTATACATAAGTTTCTATATTTTGTACTGACTTGTCATAAGCGCTATTTGAATTGCCTAAACTATTTCATCTCATGTTTTTGGTTCATGAAAATTTTAACACTAACTATTAAAATTTTATTTATTATTGGTGATTATCGAGCGAGTTACCGTAGATAAAACCAGATATTATGTGGTGACGAACCAATAATATCTTTGGGCAAACAAAATCTTGAGTTGTACAAGAGTATTAACAAGAGTATATGTTGTTGAGTATTAGCAGTTTCAACTTACTGACTTACTTTGACAAAACAATAGATTACTTATTAGATTTCTATAAATGTTTGTTTATATTGAATGATGATTGCCGTATAATATATTGTGTAAATTATGTGCTTCTATTACAGTGTTAAACAAATTCTAGAAGTCACAAGAAATATAAAAGTGCTGAATCATCCAGCTGTGTACGAAATGTTAATAACACTATTTAATAGCTACATAGAACATTTTGGCGTGAATTTCACAAAAACAATATTGAAGTCTATATTTGTTGATATAATTGTTGACCTTGAACAAAAAATGGAAAAATTGCATTCAGTGAATGTGGACACCGCTGCCATTGTTGGAATTTATTTAGTTACTATATTACCAGCTTTAGATGATAAGACGCAGCATTCTGAATTTCTGCAAAAGTAAGTATGATTAATTTCACAATCATTTATTTCATTTCGACAATGAAATCTTTCCATAATATTAATTACGCTAATAGATATTTGGTTATTTGATATTGTTTGGATCATAAACCCCCGAATACTAAAATGCAATTCAAACAATTAATATTAACAACATTAAACATTTGAGATCCTCTATTCCGTCAAAACTGTGCGGTGCAATAAATTAAGTAGGCCTTAAATAATCCTTCAATTGAGTATTGTTCAATGTTTGGGCGTAAGTGAACCCATAATACTAGCCCTGTATTATACTCGTCCCACTGCTGGGCACGGGCCTCCTCTACTGAATGAGAGGGGTTAGGCCTTTGTCCACCACGCTGGCCTAATGCGGGTTGGCAGACTTCACATACCTTCGAAATTCTTATGAAGAACTTCTTAGGTATGCAGGTTTCCTCACGATGTTTCCTTCACCGTTAAAGCAAGTAATAATTAACAATTAATACACACATAACTTATAAAAGTCAGAGGTGTATGCACTTGAGGCTGGTTTTGAACCTGCGACTTTCGTCTCGACAGTCCATACCACTCCCCGCTGAGCTCAGGTGGAAGTGAACCCATAATTAGCAATTAATTTAATTTGTTATATTTCTAGCCCGAGGCAAATGTTTGTGTGATACACAAATATTTGTTTCGAGGCTGGGTGCTGTGAGCTGGAAAATCTCGTAATTCTTGATAACCGAATGACATATTTTAGTGTGACGTCAGGACTATATATTCTGTGTATTTATTTATTTCGTAACTTGGTTCCCATTGCGGGTTATGGGGGTCAGACGGCGGGTCGCCCCATAATACCAAATATCTTCAAATCAATGGCGCAAGAGGACGGATCCTGGTATTAATCCGGGATAACGCCAGGCAGACGGAAATAAATATTTAAAGATAACCATATTCTTATGGACAATTGCATTTAATTAAGCTTTAATATTTTTTTAGATGGGTCATGTACAGCAGCATACGGGATCTTCCAATTAAAATATTCTCAACTCCGATGAAATGGGTGACTACACACAGGCCTGACACACTCGACTTCTATCTACAACATCTTAGAGAGTGTAAGTTTATTCATACCTAATAAATATTTATATTTTTGCTGGTGGAAGAGTACATGGTAGATATTTGTACCTGACTGGGTATCGAGCACCATACACTAGGTAAAACCTGCCATGGGTTCCGGCGAACCGTATTCTAAGATTAAACAGTGGCAGACCCGGATCTACGAATTTTCAAACGGAGGTAGAAACTTGATAGTGGCACCCCTCTCTCCAGTGTTTGAGATAAATTACTTATACTTATACAAATATACAATATGTAAAAAAAACCCTGTCTGATCCGAAAGCGGCATATAGATATCCCAATTACAGTACCGAGAAAAGTAAAAATAAAATATTATTCATGAAAATGTAATTTTTAAAATGTGACAACACCGGCGTCGCCGGCACCCTTTGACCAAATACCGACAGAAAACACTGCGAGCGATCAAAAGAACCGCCGACACGTGTAAGGCGACTATCCCGACCTTGAACATTTTAAAACCACTGCGGGAATGCCATCTAGCCTAGATATAAACTGAATTTCTTTATGTGGAATCCTAGCTAAGGAGCAAATACTACCAAAGTCGTATTTGCGTAGCCTTTAGGCGCAAGCTATACAGAAAAGATGTAAGACGGGGCTAGGATGTGACACGGATGCGCCACTTTAAATACTATGATCGTGGACGCGACTTTCAACATAGATGCAAGACGTAAGACGGGGTAAGGACGCGGCGCTCCTTAATATTTCAAATAGCGCATCCACGCCGCGTCTCACATCCTTCGGGTGTGGCTTGCTTCTTAAACCACGCATACCATACGGACGCCTTGATTTTAATAAGTTTTTTTCTTAATACTTTCAGTTGCAGCAAGCAGTTGCGAGAGTTCGAGTGGTAGTTTAGTACGTGTCTATATCGCTAATCTCATCACCGAATTATTGAATATTGTTGAAATTAGCGAAAAAATTATCGAACGGCAAATTCTGCCCGCGGTTATGGCTCTCCTGCACGATGACGATGGGTGAGCTGCAATTTTATATAATTTTGAATAATTAATTTTCATTCTCAAGTCTTGCAATATAATGTGGCAAGTAGAAATTTTGGCAATTTGATGTTTAAATTCATAGTAATATGAAAGTCATGCAAAGTTAAACCTATGGTTGTTTATGAATCAAATTGGTTGAATACGTATGTACCTAATTATAAATTTATATTGCCCAGTAATTTTACTGGTCTCAATGCCCTTCAAACCAACACTCAACTGTCCTTACACGCTGCTGTTTGGCAGAAATAGACAAAGCGGTGATACCAATCCATACGGCCTCTCGCTTACGAGGGCTTATTACCTAGTAAATATTTATGTGAAATAATATTAACAATACTAGTCCTGTATTATACATGTCTCACTGCTGGGCTTTCTCTACTAAATGACAAGTGTTAGGCCTTAGTCCATCACGTTGGCCTAATGCGGTAAATATTTATGTAGGTGTTTAATAAGTATTTGCTCTTTTAATAAATAATTCATTTACTTTTGTTATCGATTTCTATTGGTGGTAGTAATATAAAAACAAATAATTGTCAGGTCGGTGCGCGAAGCAGCGATAATATCGTGGGGCAGTATGACGCGCACGTGCCTGATCCGCGGTCTGGCGTGCTCGGCGCTGTGCTGGGCGCGCGTGGAGGAGCTGGTGACGGGTGCGGCGCCGCTGCCGGGCCGCGAACCCGCGCGCGCCGCCGACGCGCTCGCGCTGCTCGTACTGCCCACGCCCGACAGCCACGCCGTCTCGGAGAAAGGTAACTAGTGCTTATCCGCCCTATTATACAATATGTAACTAAAACCCTGTTGGGCGTTTTAACTGTGATATTAGAATCGATATTCAAACGTAATGAAGTACCTTGCATACGAAAATTAGACTATAAAAATAATCATATTTATTTTTAAATCTTTAATTGTCTTATTGTTTGTAATCGTATTTCTATTGATTACATCTACAAGCACGATGACTCGGAGCCAGAGCGAGATAGCAAGTTGCGGCGCCCGGATTCGTCAACACATTACATCAGACAGCTGTGTATATCATATTTGTTATTGATTTTGATTCGTCACATTGCGTTAAACGGTGCACAACTTACAAACACTATTAGCACTAATGCCCGCCTTGTACGTACCTCTAGACATAATTGTGTCACCGTCGTCGTAATGTTTGATAGTACGCGTTGTAGAACCGATGTATCTGATTAGATTTTTTCAAAGGCTGCGATTATTCGTGAACGCGTTTCTACCTCGGAATCACACTTCTTTCGGAATACAGATTGCTGAATAGTACCCCAGAGATAAAAATCCAGAGAAGTAAGGTCAGGTGATCGCGCAGGCCAATTAATCTTCCGTCACATTCGGTTTCAAAATAGTTTCTCACTTCCCGCGCGAAGTGTGGCAGCTCGCCGTCATGTTGGAACTACGAACGAGTGCTGATCATCATCTTTAAGAGCTCTCCAGTCACGCATGTGGTTTATGACGAGTTCACGTCCCACAGATCGCGTACTTTGCGTAGGATCTTGCAAGGATTTGTTTGCTCTTCGAAGATGCACCCTCGGCCGTCGTGCAACTGGCATTATACATAGGATCGTACAATCAGACTTCTCAAAACACATTTTACAATATTAAAATATTCTACTTTTAAATAAGACATCGTACAGAAACTAAATCACTTGCGACGGTTGCCTAATTTCGCAATGCATGTAATGCAAGTAACATTATGTTCGCCCGGAAGCAATATTCGCGAGCATTGATTTGCGGGCGGTGGGCGGCATGATTGTGGGCTCCTTTTCTCCGCACTTAGCCCGTTGAATGTCGGGCCATTGTGCGTGCGGTGGGCGGCATGTTCAAAGGGTTTGTCGACGCGTGCGCAACAATTGGCGTCTTTTGGTATTTGCCCGACTCACTCGGTATCGGCATACGTCTATAGAAATTCGGATGTAAATAAAAATAAAAATCTATATTATTTTTTACTAAGCTACTTGTGTAAGTATATCTCGCTTCTGTTTATTATCTTTTTAATTTAACTATTTTATTAAGCTCTCTATAATTCTATCTTCACGACCTAAAAAAGGCCAACAGGGTTTTTGTTACACACTGTAAGAAAATATTGATTTATTTGTTTGTATGTAATCTTTGGGACCACTAAACCGATTTAAAACATATTTTAGCTGTACTATCACTGAGTAACATAGGCTATTTTTCATTGCGATTTGTGACCTCGGGGTCCCACAGATATCGATCTTATAGTCGATTTGTATTAGAGCCTAATTTCTGTAAATACTAAACCGATTAATTCTTTCACTATTAGAAAGCTACATTATCCCTTAGTAACATAGGATGTATTTTACTGTGATTTGCGACCACTGTGCCCCCCCAGGTATCGATTGTGTAGTCAATCGACATTTCAAATTAGTATTTCACCCCCGGAGTACTGCTGGGAAACGATTATATTACTGGTAAATAATGCGTGAGCGAAAATAACAATGCTGGAGTGACACACTCACTTAAATGTATATAATGACCCTTAATAATATATGACCACACCTTTCTATAACGTGTATATAGGCTTTCGACGCGCATTTCTCCTAGGCCCATTAACTTTATATATGGATGGTTTAAAATGATTGGATTGAATAATTATTACCTATTAATATATAATATGAATGCACACACTTCGAATGAGAGGTCACCTTATATTTATGTAAAAGTTTAGTTTTATTGTTACTAGGGGCTTCGCCCCTAGGCTCGCTGCGCGAGCGCTTACTCGCAAAAATATATTTGTTATTGCAATGTGATATTAACGTGACGTTTTTAACGTAAACAAACGAAATTAAAAAATAATATAGTGAAAATCTGTTTTACTGTGAAGAAGATTTAATCAATTCAAGATCTCTAATTAAATGTTTCTTACATTAAGGGCGATGAATGAATCAAGTGAATGAATGACTCAATCAATATGAGACATAGCTTACTTTCTTCCCCACATTATTCTGCATCTTAGCCTTAGAGTAATAACACACCAGCGGTTTCGGAGGAGATAGCCTGACAAGCTTTTGGCAGCGGCTGCAGCAGCGGCGGCGCCAATTACTTTTTTTAGAATAGAGTGATATCCGAATCGCGTCAACATAGCTAGATAAAGTATATACCAGCTTTGCAACATACTTAGCTTGAGAAACCGTGAGGTCCTTATAAAATAAGTTGGTGAAACGTGGGTGCACTAGTTGCACTTTTGCCTACCCTTTCAGAGATACAGTCGTAAACGTATATATGTAAAAAAAACTATACGTAAAACGAATACAAATGTACACTTAAATCGATTATCAAGTAAAATCGAAAAAAATAGATGAATGCCTCCGTGGCGAAGTGAGCGAGTAGCTTGCTGTAAAGCGAGAGGTCGCTGGTGCGATTCCCGCACAGAGTCAAATTGTTAGTGTGATCCACAATTATTTTATTTCGGGTCTGGATGTTTTCTCTCCGGAGGGGTTAACGTCAGGAATGCCGACCGCCTGTCTGAAATCTTTATGTGACATGTGTTAAAAATCATGTCACGCCGATCCCACTGCGAGTGGAATAAGGACAGATGGAAGGAAGGCTCAAGTAAAATCGAATTGGTAAATCACAATCAGTTATGTGTTTATTAATTGTTAATTATCACTTGCTTTAACGGTGAAGGAAAAACATCGTGAGGAAACCTGCATACCTGAGAAGTTCTTCATTAGAATTTCGAAGGTATGTGAAGTCTGCCAACCCACAGTAGGCCAGTGTGGTAGACTAAGGCCTAACCCCTCTCATTCAGTAGAGGAGGCTCGTGGCCAGCAGTGGGACGTATATAATACAGGGCTGGTATTATTATTATTATTAAATATAATATAAATGTAATGTAACAGCGGTGTCCCTGCTGTGTGCACTGTGTCACCGCGGTCCCGTGTCCGCGGAGTGGATGGCAGCGCTCACTCCGGGCTTGCAGCTCGCGGTACATCACTGTCGACATCATCCCGCTTTAGTGCCAGCTCTCAGGTAAACTTCTGCTTTTGTCAGCGTTTAACAATCCCCGTGGCGCAGTGGGCGAGTAGCCGGTTGTAAAACGAGAGGGTTCGATTCCCACACCGAGATGTTTTTTTGTGTTATCCATGAATATTTGTTTCGATTTTGGATATTGTGGTACCGCAAGTTCTTTATAGAATAATACAGAATTTTACGGTTCTGTTTACGGTTTAATGTAGACGCCACTAGCCATTCTTATATGAAACAGGAAATTAGAAGAAGGCGTCCAGTCACCCTTATTGGCTCAATACAAGCCAGCCATAGAGGCGCTGTTACACACAGTAGCAGGTCCGAGCGGGAGTGAAGTGACTCGCGAGCCCGCGCGCCCCGCCACCAACCTTCACACCGCACAGGAGGTCGGCAGGCGAGTCACACAGATGTTCCAGCAGTCCAAAACCAACATGAACTTACAGAACATATTCAAGAAGAAGACTTAGCCAGCCTTGCAGTGTATAAAAATATTGGTAATGGACTATATATTTTCCATATGAACAGTTGGAATATAATCCTGTGACCTTCATTAGGGTATTCAATGCCCTTTTTCACCGATCTATGCTTAACTGTAGTTAACCCCTAGGGTCCAACTTATATCCAAACGATGCACTAACGCCACATAAAAATAGATGACGTCGTGTTAGGCGTTAGGTGTAAACTAAAGTTAAGCAAAGTTTGCGTTACACTGGCAAACGTTGTATCAAATGTTTTCCTCATTATAGTCTGAGCTCACGCAATTAAAATAGAATGTAAGAAAAGGAATCAGAAGTAAAATGAACTGAGGATGGTTACTAATGAAAATGAATCGACAATGTGTTGAATAATTTATTTTTGCACTATATTTAAATTAGAAAGCGACTCTTATAGCGTTGAATGATGAACCTTCGCTTAAATGTTATCCAAAGTTCTCTTGAATGTGTAAACTAACTATATAACTACCTACTGTGGTCATATGTGTAATAATGTGTACAAAGGATTTGTGTGGCGATAAAGGTGCAAAATACTATAGAGAATGAGACTAAGCCACTTCGGGTCAGCTGCTTACTTATCTCTTACTTTTAACTACCGGCACGAGTCATGAGCACAAGTGTACCGTAGTGGGGACGGAGTACAGTAGCCGAATGACACGTGAGAGTCCAATAGACAACAAGGATAGACTAATCGACCAATCACGTGAAGCATCGGCGTCCCGCGCTCCTTAATTTCACCAAACAGACGTACGAGTATAAACAAATTACTGCGCAAGTAAAGTTTATGCTCGCGACTCGTGCCGGTAGCTATACTCGTACCTACGTCCATATAGATTGCAGTCCATCTCAAAAGTGCTGGTTGGTGTTATTCTATATAATTTAGATCCAGATAAGTAACGAAAAGCATTTAAACGAAAACAATTCAAAATGTAAAATATTAACTTTCACTTCCGATCATATTAACAATGTAAATCATGTACATAACCGTCATATTTTGGCTGATTATCGACTGTTGTCTCGAATTCTTGTTAATGTTAAGTGGCATGTACTTAAAACATTTATTTTAATTTATATACTCAAAAAATTTGAATACATAAGATAAAAGCGCGCAAACACCTTATATATGTCTAAGAATTATTTGTAATCGGTTTACTCGTATAAATCATTATACAAATGGCATTATTTGAAACGAAAATCAAAAATTACATAATCAAGTAATAATTTTAATAAGTTGTAGTAATAAGCAGTTTTCCACAATAAATTACCGTATTCGTTTTATGAATAACCGTGATAATCAATATACCTACGAAGCAAGAGTTGGGAACTATTGTATACGGCAATTTACCGGACCCTGTCACTGGATGACCGTTTCTATAAACGCTTTTTCTACCAAATGCTATTTAAATAAATAAAATAAATATTATTGGAATCAAGTTTTACAGCTCGCGTGATAGGACGCACTTAATTACATCCGTGGTGCTTTACATCTGGCTTCTCCAGTTGTAAATGTCCTTGTGCCTGAGGTTAATGTCTTCTTAGTTCATTATTAGTTTGTCTACTGCTTTGCTATGGAAGGAAGTGGACAATTATTATTTCCAACTTCTCCCTAACTTTCTATTTGATTAATTTCGTTGCGGGACAAAGACAATTTATCATTCCCAGAGGCTCACGGAGCTTCACTGCTCGGTGTCAACATGAATACGTGGCACTGTCGATCCTGGTGCACAGGAGTTACAGTGCCGGGTGAGTGGGCGGGATAGTCTCTTAGTAGGTACGCTAATACAATATAACAAAATTTTAAATAAAACATAAACATTTCATTTTTTGTATTTCCAATTTTTTTTTTGTCAAATCCTACCTAATTTCGTAAGCGTAACTAAAAACTGTCACCCAGTCCGAGACCGCAAAATTGCCGTATCGATTTTGCTTAATCTTTTTGTAATCGACAGGGTTTGCCTTGAGGGTGGTTCCATAAAACAATATTTTAGATCTGATTATGGGATACGAGGAGAAAATGAGAACCTCCTCAACAGATAACAGCAAACGCACCACGTTTCTGTTTTTGAAGTCATTTTTTTGTGTCGTTGAGAAAAGTGTGATATATGGGTTATAGTATATAGCAAAGTAAACGCGCAATCTAAATAAATTATTCACTTACTTAATTAAATATTGTAGAATTTTACACGGTTACGCACACTGCAATTTCGATCAAAATAAAATTAATGTCGAACAATATGGACTGAAAAATATTTCAATTATAATATTGTGACACTGCTTTTTAGTTTAGTGAATATTTAGTTATGTTATAGTTAGTAGTATAGTACAAATAATGTAGTGCAATAAAGTGAAATTAATTAGCTCATCAACATGTTCAACTGTGTTACTAGTTACTACATGTCACGCGCCGTGTCATCACAGATTTTGTTTTATTATTCTCCTAATTAAAACGAATTAATTAATAATGATTTAATATTGCCGTTAATAATTATTTAATATTCTCCTAATTAAAACGAATTAATATTACCGTTTAAGTGCTCGTGTTTCGTTTCTTTTATATAGGTATGTAGTATCATCGATGAAATAACTATATTATTGAACAATACTATTCATGTTGATGTGAATAGACAAGTGTTAATATTCTGATAATTATATTTAAATTTACATTTTACCTAATTTATTGTTAAAATTAATAGTGTACTTAATTTTTATTATTTATATAGTTTATCAACGTATTAGTTATACAGTGAAATTGTATGAAGAACTTCGGTTGGGTTCCGTAAAAACAATTTAAAGTAAATAAATTTGAAGATGAAATTTTAATAACAAATATAAAATGAAAGAAGTATAACATCTGTGAAACCTTTACATTCCTCACGTAGCTGATGCAGGGACGTATTCAGGGCGCGGCCACACAGAAAACACTTAAGGGGGGACGAGGACGCGACGCTCCTTATTTTTTTTAATACAAAATACAATGTTATGTCTGATTCCTTCGTTTTTTTGTTTTACTAAAAATTGAGATGATGATTGATCGGAAAGACAATTTCGATCGACCTTGGCAATCACCCCTACAGAGGTGTAAAAACTAGTGAATAACGAATATTTTTTTATCTTTCCGTCATTGGTGCTTCCATAATATTGTGTTGTGTATGTTTTATTTCGACGAAGTGACAGTATTAATTTATAACGTGAGCGATTTCTTTTTACTTTGGTTGATACTTAATTGGCATTTATATTATAAAAATAATAATAAAGACATTAGTAGAATACTCGACTTAATATTATTTCTCATTTCATATTTATTATTTATCTTCATAACTGAGTATAGTTAAAATCTTTAATTTTTGGACGTAATGTTACTTTAAACTTGGAAATATCAATATAATTATAGAATGAATCTCATGGAAAAGCCCGAATTTTCACCAAAATCAAGTGTAATAGCTTAACTTCCTAAAATACGTATTTTAATTATAAGTTTATCGCTGCAGTAGCGGTGGAATTTCCGCTTTCAATTATATTGTAAATAATAATATATGCTGTACCTACTCATGGTTTATTAGCATATATTATTACTGAGTAAAATTCGGGTCATCAATCTTAGTATGTATTATAGTATGCAATAAAATTGTAAATTCTACCCATAGACTTATTACAATAGTGGAAAAGAAATACCTGCCGTATGTTATGGTAAAGGAACGTCAGTTTTAAAACGGCAGATTAGTTTTGATCGATGTTTATGAAATAAAAACAAATACTTCATAACAATTTCTTTTATTTTTAATATCCCTTAAAATTATTTTAATATACATATTTAATCCTCGAATGCACTTTTAAATTTCCCGTATGGAACTCTTGGTGGATTTTTTCTAATTGTATATCCTTTGTTAAAATATATGCGCTCGCTACTGGATCAGGGGACATGTTTTAAATATTTACCAACTATAAGTAGTGTTTAAATGGTATTTGACGTAAATTTTATACTTATTGTTATCTACTTCCACCACACTTGACAGCGTTGCGTCGCGCGTCGGTACCATGTTTGAACATCCAATCTGCTGTACTTACACCATAGATATGGTGATACAAAAAGACTTAAAAGCAAAAGAAAAGATGGGTAGATGATTGATGATGATTAAGGAAGTAGAAGGACTAAACTGGCTAACCCAAAATTGGAATCTTTAGAGGTTCTTTGTCGAAAGCGAAAGGCTGAAAATGTAATCGTGATATTTCATATCTACTTATGTTTTACAAAATACTATTCAGCCGTTTAGAAAATTCCAGGATCTCTTTCTAACTGAAGTCGGGGGTAGGTATTTAACAGAAACTTACACGAATGTCATTTATTACTTGGTAAAAATAAAATAATTTGGATATTCATATATAGTTATTGCAAAAATGATAATTATATATTATTTAAATAAAGGATAACTTGACTCTTAATTTTCTTCGATTGATTGCACCTTGAAAATTCCAGTCTTGTACTCCCGATGGAATTTATCCCATATCTCATCTGGTAAAATGTAGGGGCTCACAACTGGATCCTTTGACATGTTTTCAATGTATTCCAACTATAGACAATATGAATATTAATTTAAATGTTTTTAAACGTCTTCACAGTATTCCAAAATAACAATAACACCTACCTATTTATTGTTTGGGTAAAATGTAAACGTCTTCACAGTATTCCAAAATGACAATAACACCTACCTATTTATTGTTTGGGTAAAATGTTGGAAAACTAAGTTTAAGCGGGTTTAACAAACCTAACCTGAGAATTGAACCCAGGACTTCACGGTTCTCAGTCTTAGTACGCTGCCACTAGACCAATGAGGCGATATACAAATGAAAAAATGTGAGTAGGTAAGTACCTCCTTCCTTCCACCCACTTGGCCTTATCCCATTCGCAGTGGGGTCGGCGCAGCATGCTTTTTTACATTATAGAAAGATTTGGTTTGTAGTTTTTACGACCGGTCGCCGGCCTTACGTCAACCCCTCTGGGGAGGAAACACCCAGTCCCGAAACAAAAATTTGTGGATCACACAAATATTATGTCTCTGTGCGAGAATCGAACCCGCAGCCTCCTGCTTCACAGCCGGCTACTCGCCCACTGCGCTACGGAGGCTGTCATAAATGTAATTAACTAATAATTTTTTATCATTAGCAAAGACTTATGATTAATTGTCTATTTTTGGTACTAGTATGCACTTTATACAAATAGTGGATTCATTATGTATTCAAATCATTGATTATTACCGATAATAATGCTGATAAATTTCCTTAAAATTTCAATTCAAGTATTATTAAACCGTTTTGATGTGTATTAAAAGTATTCTCAAGCCGTTTTCAAAACACCAGTTAACCACATACGCCAAATGGGGACCAAATTGAGGCTGAAGGATTCAAACTTCGTCATTTATGCACGGATTTCGATAACTCTTACTAAAAATAGCAAAATATGTTTAAACAAAAATAACAGAGAAAAAACTATAAATCAATTATTAATTGTGAGTTTAATTTTGCTAAAAAGAGTTTTAATCACGATATTATTATAACATACGTACCAGTAAACTGTATTTTGATTCATCAATTTTTGCTGCGTCATCATCAAGAGTTCTAATTCTTTCAAACCAAGGCCAAATCATAAGGTCCGCATAACCAGGATGACTTCCATCCAAAAATGTAGTCCCTCTGATTTGTAATTGCTTCTGGATGAAATCTAACGCTTTCGTGTACGCTGATATAGTTTCATCATTGATTGTATCGGGGAATCGCATTATTTTGAAATATAAAGTTTGTATCTGAAATAGGTAAATAAAGTGCGCTGCATAAACGAGTAAATTAGTAACGCAAATAATCATCAAATAAAACATCTTTACAAAGTATTGACGCGACTTATCGGCGACCTTAAAAGCCTGAATACTGAAACGTTACTCAACGACCGACTATCTAACAGCTATCCTTTTTATAGCATAGACCGGCAAACGAACAAGTGTGTCACCTGATGGTAAGTGATCTCCACCGCTCATATACGCCTACAATACCAGAAGAATTATGGGCGACTTTCCGACCTTAAAAGAAAGGGATTGCGAAGGAGAGGGGATTCGGGCCTGCGGATATCTCATTCACCGTACGAAACGCTGCAGCAAGCTGCTACTTTACGTCGGTTTTCTGTGAGACAATGGTAACGACCCGGTTGAGCACGAAGCACGAATGGTTCGAATTCGTGTTGTAGACAAAACTGTCTACAGCGTGGCTCGACCACTCACAATACTTAGGTACTTATTTTATATAATTTTTGACAGATAAGTGGGTCTTAAAGTCTCAACATAGTACGATCTTAAATGCTCGAGTTGATTCTGTATTCCGGCGTAGGACGGAGACATAATTTAACATGATTAAAAATAAAAAACTTACTCCACAAAGCATACGGAAGTCTGGTTGGCTCACTGTCGACTTGTAAGAAAAAGGCGCCACACAGGCCCGCACCACAAGTGAAAATTACTATTATACGGTTCTTATTGTCCCATTCACGAAAAATGCCAACCATTATATTATATTTGTGGGTTTTTTAAATAATTTATCACAAACGTTGGAAAGAGCGGCGCCACTATCAAGTATGTGTCCCGGTTCGAAAAAATCATAGATCCGGGGCTGATTGCTGGTACAGGGATGATTTTATTATTATTTGGCAATGACTTTAATGTATATTGTATACTACTAAACCGGCTGCATGAAACATAGAAAATTCCCCACTAAGTTACTGTCAATGCACCGTAACTCATATTACCATTTCGCTTACTCCCTCACGCGCATTGCCAGCTGTCAAACTCCTGTGTTATGGGGTGCAATTTTACTTCTAAACAGCCCGTCTAGTCTATACATTGAAGCCTTTATTTGGTATAGTTATGATTGATAAGAATGTTGTATATAAATTACGTGGCGTAGCTAGGTAGGTACTTACAGGGCCAAAAGCCTCCACAATTATCTTATCGAAGGCTTTTTTCACTGGATCTTTGGGAAACAAAGGTCTTTGAGGATATACGTCTTCAAGGTATTCAACCGTCACAAGACTTTCGTAGATGCATATTCCCTCCTCGATTTCTAGGGCTGGCACTTTACCTGCGATAAGTAGGTATACAGATACAATATTGACAGCCTCCGTGGCGCAGTGGGCGACTAGCCGGCTGTGAAACGAGAAGTCATGGGTTCAATTCCTGCACCGAGACAAATTGTTTGTGTGATCCACAAATATTTGTTTCGGGTATGTGTGTGTTTTCTCCTCACGAGGGTTAGACGTCAGGTAGGCGGCCGGTCGTAAAATCTACAAACCAAATCTTTCTATAATGTAAAAAGCATGCTGTGCCGAGCCCACTGCAAATGGAATAAAGGCAGGTGGAAGAAGTGAGAAAATTAAAATCGTATTTTAATAATAACTTACCAAATTCACTTTTAGATGTGAGCCATTCGGGTTTATCAGTCAAATCAATATTAATAATTTCATAGTCCAGTTGTTTTGCCGTCAATGCTAGTATAGTACGCTGTGCGAAAGGACATAGCCGCATATTGTACATTCGAAGCTTACCGTTCCATGGAGGCAATGGATCGCCTAAAAAGAAATAAATAGAGGTCTCTGTTATGTGAGAATTTGTTTCCGTAGGTAGGTCCTCAACTTTTTCTCTTTCTGGCTTCTGCTAAGCAACAAGGTGCAATGCTATTTAAAGTACATTGAAGCCAGTTAGATCACTGAGCAATATCTCGGCCAGTCCTATGGTGACGACCAAACTTTGATGAATAATTTCTTCAAGTCATAAAAAGTAGCTGCGCAGGGACCAATACTCAATTTAGATTTTTACGTGTTGTTTTAAGGGTAAAGTTTATTGGATAACCTTGGGACTTGAACATTGGACAATGAAAATCTTTATTTGTTAAAATTTAATTCTCTATCACCGCACAAACCCGTAACGCTCATGTTTTATGTGAACTTTGTGAAATCAAGGGCCATATTCGCCATAAGTATGTTTTACTACCCTCTCGAAATCAACACCCAATGGCAATTTCAATGAATTCATTATGTAGCTGTTGCCGTTTGTATTTACCAGGAGGTATGAAACAAGCAGATAGGTACTTGCCACATATGGGCATCAGATTGATCCCCACAAATGAGCTACCTACCTACTAATACAGTTTGAATTGAAGATCAAGCTTATAAATAAACTACATAATTTACTTTGTTTATTTCCGGGATCGTTATGGAGATTCGGATTGAGACTGCCGTTGATCGGACGTCAGCTGATAAATAGATGGATAGCTTACCTTTTGTTAAATGTTTCGTCTTGAAATTTATTTCAACTAAACCCATGTTAAAGAAAAATAATTTTAGTAAAAACAAGACTACTTATAGATTTTTACATAATACAAACTGCGACACTAAATTAATTTCACCGTAGAACGTTTAATATAAATAAAATATTGGATTAAGACTTGGTAGGTTTTGTATTACGCAACTACATGGAAAATAAAGATAAGATTTACTCAGTAGGTACTTTTATTGATTACATCACGCCATAAAAATCAGAATTACCTAAATTGATAAGATTGTATGTCTGGTATAAGTAGAATTGGAAAAAACAGAGAGCTAGCAGCGGTTTTTATTTATTACTTAATATTTTGTGCGAAATAGTTTTCAAGATCTAAACTCAACGTCGGATTAGTACCTAGTGTAGGCACGTAAAAATTGAGGTTCTTAACCTTTGGTCATAACCAAGAAAAACTAATAGTAGGTTACCTACCTACCAAGATTTAGTAAAATTTGTAAAAATGGAAAAACCGATTTAAAAGTTTGTGAAATAAAAACAGAAAAGATATATCAATTCAAAGGGTGCCCCTCAATCCTTACTCCAGTGTACATTTATCTCGGTAAATTGGCGCTAGAGAGGCTAAAAGTTTAAAAATATAATTCGCTAAAATATTGTTTTTTTTTATCAAGATATTAACATACCAATGTTCCTGGAGCTACTGAGCTTCATTACATTTAACTTTGAAATAAAACTAGTTTAAACGGATGTTATCCTGGTTACTTTTATTTTAGTCCCGACGCTTTTCAGAGTTCGTGGTGGTAGATTGGTTCAATATTTTGTTTTGTTTCCGACGTCAGAAGG
Organism: Mimas tiliae; assembly: GCA_905332985.1. Classification (NCBI taxonomy): domain Eukaryota; kingdom Metazoa; phylum Arthropoda; class Insecta; order Lepidoptera; family Sphingidae; genus Mimas; species Mimas tiliae. The sequence goes on from HG995249.1 coordinate 6,594,707, forward strand.
AGCGAACTTCTAGGGGGCTTTTGGCCCAGACAGTTGGTTTTACGAGCAAAAATAACAAACTAAGGAGCGAATACCAGTCCCTAGATTGTGTTAGCTATGATTTAGAACATGACAAGCCATTTCATGTCATAGTCTAATTGCTTTAAAAAGTATTTACATCTGCTCCTGCAGAGCACAAAATATCCCTGTTGCTATTTAGTAGGTACCCGTAAATATGTAAAAAAAAGATAATCGTAACAGTTTATGTACTTTATTTATAATGGAATATAGAATACATGTTGCACATTTTAGGAAATAAAATAGAAGTTTTACTCCTTCTTCTTCCTTGGCCGCATGCAGCACACAGCACTAGTATCAAGCATGTTATAGTTTGCGTCTCCTTTAGCACGCGACTCCATGAATTTCGCGTGAGTCTCTGCAGTCAGGCAGTACGACTTCACAGCTGGTACATTTTTCATTTCATCCATGTAAGACACCTAAAAAAACAATACAAGGTAACGCCTGTATCGAGATTTTTGGACAGTGCGGTCGGTGCGGAAGTTTTGTCGGGAGCGGGTTAATCTTCCTTGTTCGTTTTATTCGCTTCGAAAAAATAATCTAAGAAGCATCGTACTGGAAGGAAATAACACCAAAACTCTTACAAGACCCTGAAATCGATCACACCCGTGTTCCATCGTCCTTGTATTGTCTTGAAATATCTTAAAAATTGGTTAAATGCAGAATAAATAAGCCATAAATGAAAAACGAGAGATGCGAAAAATTTATATATTGTGTATCCTTAGTTGGAGGTCCTTAAATAAATAAATAAAACCACACTGAGAGCACCCTAAAAGTATTCTCAGTATATACATAACACTAACTTAAATGCATAAGCCGCGCCTTGCAATATTGAGTAAAAAAAAGACCAAAACCGTGTCTGACCACGCAGAATGAAGAGTTCCGTAGTCAGAAAATATCCCATATTTCAAAAACTACACATTTAGCTTATTGAAACCAATTGTCGTTATAAGTACCTTTTTAATTAAGTATGCTATAGTTCTCACCAAATTTATGGCCGCTTTGAAGTTAATCACTTCACACACCCTCTAAACCTTCTGTCACCCTATTCTCAAAAACCCCAACTGCTACGCCGCTCGTAACTAACTTCAGAGCGGCCATAAAGTTTAACGAGAACCTAAACCTAAATAATATTACGGCCAATTAAATAACCACTTTTATATTTTACGTTATAGTTATAACTAGCTGTCCCGCGCGGTTACCTCAGATTTTACGTGGATAGATAGGGTAAAGGTAAAGGTTTTAAATCAATATAATTTTTTATGAATATCACTCATTACTTTCTTAAGCGTACTAGCTTTTGATCGAGGTTCCGCACGTGTCAAAGTCTTTCCCGTAATATTTTTGGGATAAAAAGTAGCCTATATCAATCTCTGCCACAAAATTAATGTGGAAAAGAAGGTTGATCCAAGGTTCCTTAAAAAGAAGAACAAACCAACAAACACACTTTCGCATGTAATATTGATATAGTTAAATAAATGAAAACGATAAATGCATGAAAAAATATAGTTAAATATCTTAAACGACAAACATCAGTACGTCACAAACATGATTATTAATTAGTACATAGACCATTGGATATGCAAAATATTTTAACATGACATAACTAACTTACCAATCTCTCATACTTAGTCTTGTCAATGGCAAATTCAGCTTTACCAATTAGAGGAAAAGCTTCAAATCGTTCTAAGAATGGCCAGAGAGTAAAGTCAATCCATCCAGGATTATCGCCATGCAGATATTTAGTGCCTCGAGTTTCCAATTCTTTTTGAAGGTCCTCCAGCCCTTTGTGATAAGTCTCTACTGCAGAAGGTTGTAGAGCTTGAGGGTTGAATGCGGCTGTATAGAATGCGGACTGTGTCTAGAATGTACAAGGAATAAAGTATTTAAATTTATTACTAAAGCACATTTTCTGGTGAAAATTTCTGGAAATTGTTTTTAAAGGGTACGTATTACTATAAGTACAAACTAGACTTGAACTTGAGTGATGGATTTAACAAATGATAATAGATACATATTTAGATAATACTAGCATTTGCTCACAGCTCCGCCTGTGTGAACAGCTTTTTCCATGATAAAAAGTAGCCTATGTCCGTTTCCAGGTCTACCTGGGTGCCAAATTTCATCCAAAACTGTTAAGCTTAATATTTGTAAATCACACAAACATTTGTCTCGGTTGTGGGAATTGAACCCGTGACTTTTTGTTTCACTGTTGGTTGCTCGCACATTCCACCACAGAGGCTGAAAGAATATGAAAGTGGTTATATCAAAATAATTATTTACCGGAGCAAATATTTCAATAAACATTTTGTCCTGTGCTCTACGCAGTGGGTCCGATGATTGTAGTGCTACATCAGGGTACTTTTCATCCACATAGAAATTAATTATGTTACTGTCAAATATAGCCTTGCCAGGTTCATATTCTAGAACTGGAACACTCCCTAAAATTATGTTTTATTTTTTGACATTAGTAAATAATAGTGACTAATTATTCTTATAAAATGTATGAGATGTATGAATTGCAAAGAGGCGAAAAAGGTGTGTCAGGATCATAACTTGTGGCACTTAATAGTCTCTGCCTACCCCCATGGGACATAGCCGTGAGTGTGTATGTATGTATTCTTTTATTTATTGTCAAAAAAATATCTAAGCTTGGAAACATGTATACATATTTATTATATTTCTGGGATGTGGAGGGCCTGTTCCACAATTTGCAAATAAATGTTAAACACATTTGACAGCCACTAATATACAATGTAGAAAATTTACTTGACTTCTTGGTATTTAAACAGCATGATAATTTTTGCTGTCATATAATTATTTTATTAGACAAGTAATCTTTATATAAGAATTATAAAACAGGCACTTTTAATCTTATGGATGATAAATTACAGTAGGTATGATTAATAAACACGGACTGAATGGTTTCATTCAGTCTATTTTACTTAACGAAGATGTTTATCTTAGTTCATAAAATAATTGCTTTAAAACTAACCCTTAGGATTGAAATTGAAAATCCATTCAGGTTTGTGATCCAAATTGATGAATACCAAATCATATTCCAATTTTTTGGCATTCAAAACTAGCACTGTTCTCTCAGCATAAGGGCAAAACCTCATTGCGAATAAACGAAGTTTTCCATTGTGTGGGGGTAGGGCATCACCTAAAAATATAAAAACCAATATTTTATTCATTTATTTTATTACTACTACTATATTATGAGGGACGTGCAGTCGCTCGTTACCCAAAAAAGTAGCAACGCCACTCAAAACTTTTAAATTGCACTCGTCACCCTGATACAGTGTTTAATGTCATAGTGCCCACTGCCCATTAATTTTACTGGCTTCAACCGAACGTACCTAATTCAACTCGGAACAATACAGTGACGCAAATTCACTGCTGCTTTGAGGCTGAAATATTCAAGGCGGTAGTAGACGTATAGACAAATGTTTGCACGAAAAACCTACCGGCTACCCAACCTTTAAGATTCCCATTAGATTTATTTATATTAGAATATGTATAATTCAACTTACCAGTTTGCAAATGTTTTTCAGACGTCATGTTGTACTTCTTTATTATTTACGTACTATATTGGTGTAATAAATGCCTTTTGGTAGGCGTAATGGGCGTAATTACACGGCAGCCAGAAATATCGTAATTCAGAAAAACAAGAGAAAGTATATTTTTTTTATATAGTTCGCCCAAAGGACGGGCTATAGTATTTCGACCATGCTGCCTAGTCTTACGTGTAATTCTTTACATTATTTAAAGTTATTTTTACATTCTTTCATAAATATTTTCAAATCCAGTTTCAGGATGATGATGTATATTCTTGGATTTGACGACTATTTTAAATTAAATTACTTATTATCCTTTTTTAAAACCTGTATTACCATTTGTAAATTCATTCGCCAATCAAACGTAGCTTCGTCCCATGATGTTATAGGGAGAGAGCACAGTGCACACAATTCAAGACTCCCGGCTAATACGGAGCATTTCGTAACAGTAAAATCCAATATCACTTTTACCCGACCCGGGGATCGAAAACGAGACCTCAGCGTCAGCCTCAGCCGTAACGCGTATGCATAACTTTTTTTTATTTTATTTTATTAGATTGAATGACAAGACGAGCAGGTCGCTCGCCTGATGGTAAGCGCCACGCATGCCCATAAACAGAAGCAACGCCACAAAGAACTTTAAATAAAGCACTGCATGACACTGGACTGCGCTCGTCACCCCGAGACATAAGGTGTATGTGTGTGCGCCACTGAGACAGTATACTCTTAAAATCTAGAGATAACAATAAGCTACTTTCCCGTAGTATCCTGGCATTAGGGTATTCGAAGTTACAATAAACATACAATAAGTATATATAATACATAGTTATTAATCATAGTAGTAGGGTTCAAATGAAATATATTTTATATGCGGACTATATGCTGTATTTTTCTAACGAGCTATTTTATATGCTTTATGCGTCACGCGGGCGCGATCCATTGTAGCCAGTGATGCGCATACGTCATACAGCATACGATAGCGCAGCGCGTCTGACCGCCGCCACGCGTAACGTGATTCGCGCTTTCTTTATCTACGCTAGTCAAATAGCATGGCGCTATTTCTAGCGCAAATTGGAAATTGATACAGCATGCTAGATTCGTTGGGAATAGACAGCGCGCTATAATATGGCGTTATCCGCTATATTAACCTGCACTAATAATCATTACGCAAGGAAAGAGGCAACAGTCTTGATTACGTAGAGCCGTGTAGAGCGCTTCTTTTACTAAAATTGTTCTGTGGTATTCTGTCGGTGGTAGAGCGTAGTTCTATGCGCAAATGAGTATTTACAATACCAAATATCCAATAAATATTATAAAATACTATTAATTATGAATACAGACTAATGAATAATAAATACAAATTCTTTGATACCACATTTATTAGAGCAATAACCCGTCAAAGGCTCACCATTTCTTTGTTTTAGTTTTATTTACACCCATAGTTTACAGCTATCTCAATATAGTTCTTTGTGAAGAATTGTGTTAATGATAGATTTAATAACTTAGTTGTATTAGCTTGTGAGAATAGTTCACTATCATTGCGTGCTGTGTATAATCCGAGAGTGATATCTATTGTTATTTATCTTTATGTTGGGATGACTTAGCAAGTTTAGTAGTATTTTATCACGAAAACTTGTTTTAATATGTTGACGTCTTCGCTTAGTTTGGCCATGCACTTGTTATATTCGTCATTTCAAGGCGTTCGTGTTGTCGGACGTGTATTGGAATACGTATTACCGTACACGGGGGTACCATTTCGAAATACTATGGCTGCAATCAAGGGAAGATACATTGACTTCAACACTAAACATTTAAAAAAGGGTTTGTATTTTCTTGAATATACACACATACATACCTATTATTTGATTTTATCTTTAATTCTTGTTTAAAATCATTTTGATATGAATTGACATTGAGCAAGTCATTTAACATTCTTGTAAACATTGGGTAAACCCAAAGACTTTAATGTATAAGTAAACCTTTGATTTGGACTCTCCTATATTCGCACAATACCAATAGATATCTACTGGATTGGCTTCGTGTAAATCAAAGACTTTATTCTATACAGACAGGCTGTGCGGTACAAAGAATTTGCGCACAAAGTTACGCATTTAGTCGCCCGTGAGAGAGCGACAAGAGCAGTTGTTGTTGTTTGAATAGCTGCGAACGTTAAATTCGATAAACTAACACGAAATTGTTTATTGTGACCCATAAAACATTGTCATTATTTACGTGTATATATTATTCATTCAAGTTATTTTGCGGAAGTAACTACATTATTTCTTGGTTTTGATCGAAAAAATCATTTATTGTGAATGAAAACTAATACAAAACAAAACAGCCGCCTCAAATAGTCTCAATATTGCCATCTCGTTTACTCTCAACTCGTCTCGCTCCCGCGCCTTAGACGTCACTCCCGCCGCGCCGGCCGCGTATGCAACACAATTTTACTTCTGAACAGCCCGTCTATAGTATAAGACTTTGGTGTAAATGGTCCTCCGAGTACCTAAGTAGGTAAAATAAATCATGGGGCTTACTTGGACAATGTTTTAAAATGTTTGATTCTGTTAGTGAGGTGCTAGATTTTGACCCAGGGCTGTATTTAGGATTTGTAGAGCTTTGGGGCTCTACGCGTAGGTAGGTTGTTTTTGTAATCTGCAAGATGCAATATGCGTTTCATTTAAAAATGTTATTCTAGTCTAATCGAAATTCTAATATCTTTTTATCCTTTACTTAATATTATAATTAGGTATAGGTCTGCACCTATAACATTCACTAAGTTTTCGTGTTCACCCTTCACTAGAAACTTTTCTTAGTCGTAATAAGGGTAAATACTATATTTTATAATGGCGCGCCCTATGGTACCTCAATGTTTTAATATGCTCTCCAGAGTGGTTGACGTCAGGCAAAAAACTACAAGCCAAATCTATCTGTAACATGTGTTAAAAAACATTTTGCGCCGACCCCACTGGGAGTGGGATTAGGGCAGGTGGAAGAAGAACACAATGGCGCGCTGCTCTCGAGTCCCAAAAGATAAAGATATTTGTGAGGTGATTAGCGGGATCCTGACTCCTGAGGTAGGCCAGAGCAAGATTCAAGATTCTACAAGAGCTATTCCATTTACGCGCCAGTATTCAATAACAGCAACACTTAAGTGAACTCTTTGTTGTGCGTAGATGTCTATATTAATCTGTTTTTGTTAGCGCCAACAACGGACCATAGCCTATTAGATAAATTAGCGTCTATTAAGATCTTCTGAATTGCTAAACCCTTGTTTGCATACACACAAGGTACGATACAGGTTTTCGACAAAACGTAATGAAGACTTCTCAAAAAAATGCCACGATGATAAACTGGTGATGACATTGTTTCACATGTATTCGGTAGCGAACTAAGAGGGCGAAGGGTGCGCTCGGCCCCAGGCCCCCAAATCCCGATAGGTTCCAATCCAAAACAAGGCTAAGATATGTACAGTACCTAAATGAGAGGCAGTTCGAGACCCTGTAGGTCAGGATTGCATTTGCCGCCCTAGACCCCCTTTTATTTTGTGTGGACTCTTGCTGATTTAATTGACTACGCTGAGGGTACCCCCCTAATGGGGGTATGAACCTCGGCTCAGGACGGCCACTGGGGGAGGGCAAAGACATTTGCGATTGGGGTTTAGGGGGAGTTTAAAAACAACTAATTGAATATTATATTCATTCCTCGGCTCGCGGACCGGTACTAGGGTCGGGAGTGCTTAGGGGAGCGCGGCGAGGACGGTGCATCGGTCGTGTAGAGTTTAGTTAATGTCGGAGTTCCTCCCTCCCTCGGATGGCCATAATGGTCTCATCGTCGGGATCGGTGAGGACGCTTCACTTCTCCACTTTGCGCGGTCAAAGGGAGTGTATATCGACGCTCCACGGATGAACGTGTTGAGATGATGCGCGGCGCGATCGAAATAGCGTATGCTTGTCATTTTCATGACTTGCTTGATGGATATCAAATTAGTGTCCACGTGGAGGTTGCGGTTACGCACATACCACGGGGCAAGAACTCTACGCAGAAAGCAATTCTGCAGGGTTTGCATACGCTTTAAACGGAAGGGACCCTAAGCCCCCGATGGACTTAGCCCGCCATTGCATGTATTGTTTCCAGTATTTGATTAAAATTTCCATTATTGAGCGTATTATTAATTATTAAGTACCTACATTAATGAGACACGTATGAAAAAAGAAATACATAATAAAACAGGCTACAAAACAAGTCGATAAGCAATACTTTCATCAACAAAATACATGATAAATACCTGTTTCAAATAAGTATTTCTGTTATTTATGTGCAAGTTTAGATACAGTTTTAAGGTGTTTAAGGCATAAAAGAAAAAATACAATATATGATATAAAAATATTCTCTTTGAAATATGTCTTACATGTTTTGATGTAAACGCAGTGCAGGAAATAGTCTCCTTTGCTAATTTACCTACTAAGTACATGGCGTAATGGTCACTTCTATGAACAATAGAATAAGTTGTGTAATGAGTTTATGAGACATAATAACCTACTTATATAGGAAATCGTTGCTCTTTATTAAATACTTACTTAATTACCGCGTAATGAAGGACATTCATTAGTATTTTGAACATAGGTTTTCTACCCTTAACGATTACTATTAGGAACTTACTTAGAAATTATACATAAACTACATTAAATAGATTGATTGAATGTAAACGATCAAAATAACGCATTAGCTTATTTTTTTATGTCTTCCGAGTATGTGTGGGAGGTCTAATTCCAAAAGTACATTTAATGAAAGCATTGAATAAGGGCTAAGTCCCTCGTATCATACGACGTATGCGAAAGTCCCTCTGGGTGGGTACACCCGCTTTGTATATTTCTGTCGCCAAGCAACAATGCATACCTATGCAATGTTGTGTTCCAATTTGAAGGACATTTAAGCCAGTGAAATTACCGGTTATTATGAGACCTAACATCTTATATGACTCGGTTTGACGAGCGGAGTTCAGTGCACTAGGTTGTAATTCTTGTACTGTATGGTATATTTTGTTTACAGGTGATCCCCTACCGCCGTACAATGGAAAATTAAGAGTGTACAATATGCGCTATTGTCCTTATGCGCAGCGCACCATCTTAGCATTGAATGCAAAACAAATTGACTATGAAGTGGTAAACATAGATCTGATTGACAAGCCCGAATGGTTGACGACAAAAAGTGCATTCGGTAAAGATACTTAATAATAATTACGGACAGGACTATTCTAGCCAATAAGCCTGATATTGTGGTAATAGATCGATTGACGCGCCGGGCAATGCTTGTTGATGTCACTATTTCGCATGATGAGAACCTCCTAAAAGCCGAAAAAGATAAAATGTCGAAATATTGAGATCTGGCATACGAGGTTACTAACATGTGGGATGTCGACTCGACAATCATTGTCCCGATAGTCGTTTCCGTCCATAGGTTTATACCGAAGAGTCTCGACCAAAATCTTCAGAGGCTCTCAATTGGTAGTTGGATCAAAAGTCAGACGCAGAAGGCTGTATTATTGGACACGGCACGCATTGTGAGGAGGTTCCTCACACTGGGGCCCTAACCGCCGGTGGCTTGGGTCTTAAGGCCTCGCCATTGGAGGGTGATACTTTTTTTTTTTTAAGTAATGTTCTATTTAAAAATGTAAACCACCTTTATAATAAAAAGTACTGTACATAATAATAATACACCCAACAGTCACACACATAGTCCTGACCCTACACTAGGTAATCCTGTATCGTGGGTATCAGGCACTACGAGGGACTTGCGGTCCCACAACACCCAGACCCGAGACCTATATTTGTGGAGCACACAAACATTTGTCTCGGTGTGGTAATCGAACCCACGGTCTCTCGCTTCGCAGCCGGCTACTCGCCCGCTACGCCACGGAGCTGTCGAATAATAAAATAAATAATGCTCAAAGTTCAAATACCGTTTCGCGATCAGTACGTCAGTCGGTTCAGTTTTCGGGATATTTAACTACTTCAGACCAAAGACTTGCTTCAGACTGAGATAAATTTGACGAGCGAGCATCGAGGGATACAACGTCTCGAAATTTTATTTGGAATGCACTGTACTTATCATAAGGTGCAGTAAGGCACTTTGCCATGTCATTGCAGGACAAATAACAAGCATTATGGATAATAAAATCTACGTTTACCTGGCCAAACTGAACATAGCCAATTTAGCGTAGCCAGTTTCTTTCTGTTAGTTTTGGACCATTAGTTCTAATCCATTTCCGATTATTTTATTTTAAATTCAATTGTTTAGATATACGCCTTAGTGGCAGCGTAAATAGGCTGAGAAACCGGTGAGGTCCTACATTCAAATCCAAGATCGGTTAGTCTTAATTTTTGACCGGGATTGGAATTTTGTTCGCTATAGCGATAATCTCGCTACATATTACATCATGGAACAGAAAATTAAATAAGATCAGTGAAACATTGCGTAGGTGTACTAGTTGCACACCTTGACAACCTTATAACTTGCCGACCGAACCGACTTAATGCCAGGGTCCGACCTTCTATCATGATTTCATGGTTTTTGGTATATCCCACCGACCCGTCTGATTCCCACAACCCGCAACGGAAACCAAGAAAAAAATGATACTTGATTTTATGCAGTTCCTCAATAACTTTTAAATATAATTTCAGCAAAAGTACCAGCACTTGAGATTGCAGATGGTGTGAGCATTTACGAAAGTTTGGTGACGGTTGAATACTTAGATGAAGCTTACCCAGAAAGACCACTGCTACCCAAGGACCCATTGAAGAAAGCATTTGACAAAATTATAGTAGAAGCTACCGGACCTGTTAGTAATTAGAAATGTACTTGCTTTTGTCCGTAGCTCCGCTTGCGTGATTAGGTTTGGTACCGTAAGGGGCTGTGCAGTGTGCACTACTTACATTATAAAAAGTACACCCAACATTTTTCATCATAATAAAAATATTTTTCCCAGCACGAGGATCGAATTCAGTACCAGGATAAGTGTAGCCATTGGTCCACCCTAATTCCTGGATTAGGGTAGACCATGTGACCCGTCATATTATGGTCTACCTGTGTGAAATTTTTATTCAAATCCGTTCAGCCGTTAATTAACAAACTTTAAAATTTATAATATTGGTAGAATTTTATTTGAGACTGAAATCTGATAAATCAATATATTCAATATTCTTTCAGATACAATCATTGTATATAAAAATATTGAAATTCCCTGACACTGTAACCGATGATACGATATCTGCCTACCATAAAGCACTAGAGTTTATTCAAGAGCAATTAAAGAGTCGTGGAACTAAGTTTCTTGATGGTAATGAACCGGGATTTGCCGATTATATGATTTGGCCTTGGTTTGAAAGATTGAGGATAATTGAAGATCAAAGAATAAAGATTGAAGAAGCAAAGTACAAATTTTTGGTATGGACGCTTTTATTTATTATTATATTAGCTTTTGCTCGTGTCTCCGTTCCCGTGCGTCTTTTCTAGAATAATTTGTTGTTTTTAAAGCCTAACTGGAGTTTCGCTTAACATACAATACATGCAAAATAACTTAGCAGAGCTGAATTAATTCACTTCACCCACCTTCTACGGCTCCCGTCACACTTTGTCTTTGTAAAAAATAGCCGCGACGTCGCTCGTGACCAAGTTCAGGTCGGCCAAATTATTTTGCGCATTTATAATAGTGAATCGCGTCAAAATTCTTTCAATAACTTTACTTTACAGTGGACAGAATCAACGTTTCATAATATGTATAATTTGTTACCGGTACATAGTGATTTAAAATACTATCTAGTATCCGACTGCTACTACTACTACTACTACTACTACTGTTCCTTAGTATGTTTTGAAAGTATTTTTTTTTAGGTGGAATATATTGACAATATGTTGAATGATCCAGCAGTAAGAGAGTACCTGATACCAAAGGAGATCTTAAAGACGTTCCATCAATACTATACCATGGGCCAGAGACCTAATTATGAGTTACTTAATGAACTATAAAAATACAATTTTATTTTTGTTGCACATATTATTTACATATATTTGTATTCATAAATGTCTGAAATCATTATTCACAGTGTTTCGAAACCTCGTTTCACTATAACTAATTACTATATTTTTTCAGTTAAACCATAATTAATACTTAATAATGTTTATAAGTTTCGATGTATTTTTATCATATTAAATGTTATCTACGATTTCATTAAATAAATTACAATTTGTTTTTAATGTTTTATTTATAATTTCAAAGAAAAATACCACACAGTAAAATAAAAAGAATTATCTTAAAATAATACTATAAATCAAAAACAAACCAATGTGCCTCTTTTCTTAATTTAATTAATGTCTTATTATATTTCTAGCATTCAATTAAGATATGGCATTTACATTACATATTGATATCTATGAATCAATGTCCAACTTAATTATAAATCTACAACAATCCATGTCAAATAACTTAACATAATTTGGTATGTCAAATCAGTAACTACTTTCTAAATAATTATACTTTACATCCATTACAACCTATTGGCTATTAGCCATAACAACTGCTTCAAATGGCATTTAACAGATCTTAGTAACTAATTGAGTTTGTCATTAGCTTAAGTATTGATTAAGTGTCGTAACATAAATCATATAAAAATTACTTACTCAGTCTTTCTTCATGATGTTAAATTAACTTATTTAATTATTTTTGTATTTATTAGCTAGAGTTTCTAATTTTGTAATAATATTTTTCAAGTCAGCATTCTTATCTAATTTCACATAAGAGGTACTTCTTATTTCATTCCACGTAATCCATTCAGGAATTTCTTCAGTGAGGACTTTAATATCTCTTTGTAAGTCACTTGCAGATACATTCGATTTGAAACTGCTATCGAGTTTGGAAAGAATTATGTTTAGAGCCAGAACATTTTTTCTTTCTGTAACAAATATGTTTCTCATTGTCCTGGCCAGGTCTGGCAGACGGCTGTATATTAAATATTTCTGATCATCATCTGAACATCTTGTCATTGCCTCAAGTGCCTTAGCTGCTTGTTTTGCCTTCACTTTCTCTAACAATGATGCTGGTAGGTTACGAAGAGCAGGATTCAATATGGTTACTCCACTAGTAGATGGTTGGCTTGTTTGAGTACCAGCAGTACTAGTTCCAACTTTAGATTTATTATCAGTGATACCGGTAACAGTTTTCTCTTCTTCAGTCAAACCCCTCATTTTAGCATGTGCCAACTTTTCTAAAGCTCTTTCCATTTTGGTATTGCACTTAAATAGTTCTCGAGCTTTGGCTAACACATCTTGTGCTGTTGAGAATTTCTCTGTGTTTGGCATTTCTGGTAACTTAGCACTATCAACTTCAGGCACCTTTTCTAGTTCAAATTCTGGATGCCAGCGTGTCAGTTTGGCATCCGGAATAATCATCGGAGGATCAAGGGTTTGGAGGTACTGTGCATGGTGCTTCTTTACTAATTGTAGTAAAGTGTCGTAGAAATATCTTCTTCTCTCAAGAAGAACACTTGGATTCATAATTTTAATATCATTGGGGAAGTTAGGTGAGACAACTAGTTCATAAGCATCTTTTTGACATGACGTGTCTATTTTCTTTATTTTCTCAACTTCAAAATTGTAAAAATCTGGCACCAAATGTTTGATTTGAGCTAAATGTTTCTCAGTGAAGTTCCGTTTGAGCATTTCTTGCACGGAGGGCTTGAGTTTACTGAATGTAATTTTCTCATTTCTGTTGAATAATAATGCAACAACAGTCTCCATGCCACGGAACAATTCAGCCAAGAATCTGTATTGATGTGGAAGAGGCAAGCTAGTTGAGCTTGTTGCTAGGGCTGCATGTCTGATATAGGCAGGTACCTGTAATATTTATGTACATTTATAGAATACTAGAACAGTAAAGTCCATGTTTTATTTTTTTCCGGGTTGTTACCACTGTCTCACAGAAAATCGGCGTAAAGTAGCGGCTTGCTGCTGCGTTTCGTACGGTGAGTGAGATATCCGGAGACCCAAATTCCCCTCCCCTTCCCAATCCCTTACTTATCACTTTCCTTTAAAGTCGGCAACGCGCCCATGATTATTTTAATATTGTGGGCGTATATGGGCGGTGGAGATCACTTACCATCAGGTGACCCACTTGCTCGTTTGCCGGCCTATACTATAAAAAAAAAAACTAAAAAACATAATAATTCAACATCATCATTCTCCTGCCCTGGTCCAAATTCTATTTGTGGTTGGCGCAGCATGTCTTCTTCTTCCATACATGTCTATATGTCTATCTATTACATAGTAATTCATGTTATACTTAAACAGTGAATTTAGATATTAGGTCTTTAAAACCACCAAGTTTATTGCACCAGATACAAATCGGGTGGAAATGACAATTTCATTAAGTGGATATGCCATTTCATACATCTATTTGCATGCTGACGTTTATAATATGTCACTACTGCACTCTGTTGCTATGCATAAACAATTGCTGTTCCCCTGACAAACAGGTTATAGATTAGAGGCCATTCCCTATATTCTATTTATAGATAGATTTACATACTATCAATAATATTTTGTCAGATGATCCATACAAAATGTGTTAAAAATTTACTGCTAGTAAGCAGATCTGTGTGTAAACAGAATATTAGGAACAGTCATAACCTGTTACCCTGCATCACAATTATGATAGAAAGTTATTTTGAATATGCATTTACAACTTACTAAGAAGAGATAGATACTGTTTTAATTAGTTATAAGTATTTGATTTGTTTGCTAATTGCTTATTGTTCATATTGTCACTTAGCTAATGATACTGATAGCTCATTAGGATTAAAATAGGGTTAGTTTTGAAACAGCTATTTAAATATTTTCATGACTTAAAAGCAAAACGATAATGAGAGACAACAGTTATTTCCCTCCTAATTCTTAAGAAATATTAGCTATGTTTCTTATGTATATCAGCTCTGTATTATAAATACAGTCCCACTGCTGGGCATTAGCCTCCTGTATGAATAAGAGGTGTTGTTAGAACTATCTTAGTGCATATGTTGTGACCAAATCATAGAATTGATATAATGAAGTAGTCCTCCTTGCCACATTGGGTGAATAGCTGACTGTGACATGAGGGTACAGGTTTTATTCACGCATGAAGATAAATGTTTGTATGATCCTTAAGTATTTGTTTTAGGTCTGGGTGTTGTGAGATGGAAAGTCTCTCATAGTTCCTGATATTCATCACACAAGACTTGTATCTTACTGTGGGATCAAGACTATGCATGTAACTGTTGGGGGTATTGTATTTATTTATTATTTCATGAAATGGAAGTCTACTTTAGGATTCAATAAATTCTACAATTACCACATTATTTAACTGTAGTATTTAAAAAAATAAATTATTATTTAAAATAGTTTTATAAATTAATTGTGCTAAGATGTCACAATATGATAGGAAAGTTAAACAGCAATAGCTCAGCAGGGAGTGATATGGATTGCAGAAACAAAAGTTAAAGGTTTGAAACCAGCCCCAACAGCATGCACTTGTAGCTTTTCTAAGTTACGTGAGTATTCATTGTTGTCACTTGTTGGTGATGAAAACTTGTACAGCTTTCTCAGTTCCCCATTATAATTTAGAAGGCATGTCACATATGCCAACCTGCATAAGGCCAGAGTGCTGGGCTTAACCCTCTGATTCATACAGGAGGCTGATAACCAGCAGTGGGACATTACAGGGCTAGTATTATTAGTACTAGTTGTGCTGAAGTGAAAATGTCATGTCACACAAAATACATTTAGATTTCCAACACGTACCTTGTTTGGGCTTTTGACAGGGCTAACAAAAACTTTTCTTGGTGAGATAAGAGGTCTTGTTCCTGTACATGAGGCCGACTGCATTAGCGGTGACAAATCATTATGTGTTCTTTTGCTGGGACTGTAATTTAAATTATTAAATACATGTGATTTGTAAGCCAGTCCATAAATTAATGTATATATTTATTTTAATGACTTCTTTTCAACTGAATATAATTCATTAATATAAAATATATTTAAAATGTCTTTTACATGAATCATATATTATTTATATTTAGACTTCTCATTTTAAATTTCATAACCTAAAAATATTAGGCAGTAAGTAATTACATATAGTACAGTACATCATGAGAGTAGCCATTTATAGTCATTATATACGCACTCACGCCTGTAATCCCCGAAGGAGTAGGCAGAGGTGTAACCAGTACACCCACATTTCGCCGAGCGTATCTACATCCCACAATGTGATAGGGGGCAAGCCTATCGCCATACCGGGCACAAATTCCAGACTCCGGGCTGATACTGAGCATTTCGTAATAGAAAAACCCAATACCACTTTACCCATCCCGGGGATCGAACCCGAGACCACAGTGTTAGCCTCAATCGTAACGCATACACATTACAACTGCGCCACCGAGGCAGCCTTGATTTGATTTGATTTATAGTCATTGTTATCAAAATATGTAGGTATTTAATATGTTTAGTAGATATCTAGGTAAATAGATTTAAAATATTCATAATTAAAGATGTACATAATTTTAGTGGATTCAGTAACTAAATCTATTACTTACCTTGAGGGTACTTCCACATCAATAGATTTAAATTCCTTGAGATTCTTTTTCGCGGTGGCTTCTTTAAGTTCTTGTATTCCTTTACTGATCCGTTCTGCAGATGCTTTTAATTCAGCTAGCCTGGAACTGCCTGCTAGCTTCTTCTTTATGTCCCCCAAGCTAAGTTCTTTTCGTGCCGAGTTTATGTCAGACTTGCACGAATTAGCTGGCTTGGCAATATTCGAAGCACTCGCTTTCTTTGAAAATGCTATCTTTTCCTTTTGATCTTGTACATTTTTAGTAACAGATTCAAGTTTTACTGTTGCACAATCAGGTGTGTTGGTATCATTTTTCTTAACTTCACATGTAGTTTTTACATTGCTGATTTCACATTTCTTAGTTTGTATATTCCTGCGGATAATCTTATCACTAGAATCCAAGCCACGGGTTATGTATGGAACTTTACTTTTAGAATGTACAATATCCTCCGATGCAGGCCTTTTTCTACTATTAAAAAACGACGTTATTGATGTTTGCGACATGATTAAACTTTTAAAGTTACTTAGCAATCTACACACTGCGAAAAATGAACCTGATTTAAAATTTATACAGCAGGTCAATTCTTTTCTTTCCCTCCAAAATTCTTCAAACTTCAAACTTCAAAATGTCAACAACTCAACAGTTGAGTATTTTTTTATTATTTTCCGGGTCTAGGTACTTGTCCTTTGAGCCCTTCTTAGATATATTCTATTCCTTTATTTTCCAAGAACTATGAAACACGGGTGTGGTCGATTTCACGATCATGCCGGAATTTTGGTGTCAATTCCTTTTAGTATTTTACTTTGCAGATGGCTTTTTTCAAGCGAATCGAACGCAAAAGTTCATTCAATACTCTTGGTAAAATCACCTGAATTCACTTATTTCAATGTTCCCTATTCACTATTCATCAGCGTTAATGATTATTGCACAATACCACACCACTTTTATACAACAAACACAAGTTTAAACTAGTTTAGGAAATCATTAAAACAAGAGAGCCACCGCACTGTCAGAATTCCCAGAACGGCCATAAGTCAATGGCCATAAGGGTATTCTCCATTGTATTCTCCCTCTACGGCCATAAGAGATCAACCGCCTTGTCAGAATTCCCGCCATAACTCCACCTTTTTACTACCACAGGGTTGCTAGATCGAGTTTCAGATATTTCCCCATGTTCATATTATTCTCCAAAATGATAATTAATGCAATTTTATTTCCCCTTATTTATTAAACAAGAAATAAAACAAACTGAAAGATAGGAAAATATTTATTTAAAAAATATTGCTCAATGAATTCGTCACCTTTTAATAAAAAAAAACATGTGTGCAATTCAAACGTGGTAGTAGCGAAACCTTAAAATTTTTTGGCTTCAAGACACTTGGCTTTTGGGAAGAGGATCTAGTAGACACATTTTTTTAATAGGCTTTATTCTGTTAATGAGGCTTTTCTAGACCGTTTTTTTATTTTATCGTATTTTACTGAGACTTATAAAACAAGAAACTTTAATTTAAATTTAATTTTTTATGAACATACAAAAACGCCGTCGGCCATGTTGGCCTAAAAATTATCTGTGCACGACATCTATTAGAACTAAACACGCGAAATAACAAGCGAGCTAGATTACGACTGAAACTCAAATTTATTTTTGCGAAGATGACTTCGATGTAAGTACTTACCTACATAATATCTTAATATTTTTGCTACAAAAGACCACAACATGAGATTTGTGAATGGCATTTAGTTGTTTACATAGTGACTGACGTCACGATCATGGCGGTAGCGTTTTCGAAGATTTCATATAAAGATAAAAAAATATATTTTGTAATTTAAATTTTAAAGATATCTTCTACTTTAATGTATTGAACTTGATATATTTGGGTTCCATAAACCAAATACTGTAGGAATAAAACAACTATTTATTATATTTTGGTATAAGTCAACTAGCCTATTGTAGGTTTTAGTAATGATCATAGTGATACAAAGTTTGATAATTATTTTAAATTTTATTCGTTTAAATTATATAGATTTATTCAGACTCAGAGCCTTACTCAGAGCTTACATTTTCGATAAATGATACAATGAAGAAAGTTACTAAAAAAATGATGAATAAACTCTACAAACGTATAATACGTACACTATATAAAACACCACGGTTATTGTGATGCCTTTTCTCAAGCTTTGTACTACGCGTGTGCGCACAACTGTATAGTGCTTCCTATCTCATTTTCTCCCACATTAAATCTTATGAATTTATATGTCTGTCTCATTTTACAGCGTACACGCATACAAAACACCACGGTTGTTGTGATGCCTTTTCTCAAGCTTTGTACTACGCATGCGCGCACAACTGTATAATACTTCCTATCTCATTTTATCCCACGTTAAATCTTATGAATTTATGTGTGTTTTTACTAACGCTTTTTCATTTCATCGACTTTCAAATCACAACGATGCTAAAGAAGTTTTCACTAAAAAAGATATCAATCTTAAAATGATCTTTGAAACTTTAAAACTCTTTGATGTTCTATCAAATTCTGTTATTAAGTCGTCAACAAAGTCAAATGTTACTACTATTATTTGTTATTAAAGAATCGTAATACCTCGTCAGTATGATTGTAATGGTTATGTACTACTATGATCCAGAAATTTTGTAGTACATGAATTTATATTGAGAAGTAGTAAGAAAAATTTAAATTGACCAAATAGCGGAAACACGCACATAGAACATAGAACGATTATGCCGCCTAAATCTGTATTAAAAAATGATACAAAAAAAAGCATAATCGTAGTACCAAGCAGAGTTGTAACAAGACCTGATGAACTCGAAGGTGGAGAGGAAACTGAAATAGCTACTCAAATCTCAGTACCTCACGAGGGAGGATGGGGCTGGGTTGTTGTTATTGCATCGTTTTTCAGTATAATGATATTAGACGGAGTTGCGTTCACCTTTGGTAGTTTAATCACAGATGTTACGGATGATTTGAAAATATCGGACTCATTAGTTGCTCTTATTAACTCCGTAGCAATTGCAATATATTTCATCGCCGGGCCACTTTCGTCAGCTTTTATAAATCGTTTTGGATTTAGAGCATGTATTATGTGTGGATCAGTAATATGTTCTTTTTCCTTATTTTGCTCCTATTTCGCAACAAGTTTCGGTTCACTTTGCATATTTTATGGCGCTTGTGCTGGTTTTGGATATTGTCTTATTAATATGTCTTCTAGTTTAGTAGTTGGTTTCTATTTTCAGAAACTTAGATCTTTTGCCTTAGCGGTTGCCACGACAGGATCAAGTATTGGTATAATGATTATGTTTCCAATAAATACACATTTGGTCAAACTAGTTGGGTGGCGAGTAACAACACTTTTGCATTCAGGTCTCTTTGGTCTAATTTTCTATTTTGGTATGACATATAGGCCACTTCTTTCGTTAACTGTACTCAAAACTACCGAAGATCCAACGCGTACGGTAACGTATTTACCAAGTTTATCGACAGCTGTTCTTCGACAAGCCCCATCACGTACAGCTAAAATTGAAGGTCTCGTGCCAACAGCCACAGAACGATTATTTAACGCAGTATCTAATGCGAATTTTCCAACTGCTGCTGCGGTCGTTGAAGATACAATAACATTGACAGGAACTCAACCTGGTCCTTCAACAGCAGCAGTGTCTAAACTTACAATAACAGCCCATACTCCACCCAGTGGTATTAGTCATCGTCAATTAAAGCAAGTCCAATCTATAATATCTAAAACTAGTGTTCAAGATAAAACAAAAAGGAATGTCGAATTAACTGTGCAAGTAGAAACACCAGTTAAACGCAGTTGTTGGGCCCGTTTATGCCATTGGGAATCACACGTGCCGCAGTCTCGTCCAATGTATCGAGATGACGCTTTTTATGACGGAAGACTAGAAAAACTACCAGTTTATCAAAAAAGCGTTATGGATACATCGACAGAAGCAAGAACCGGTCTTGAATATCAACTAGCCGTATCACGAGCGGCAACAACTTTGGATCTACAGGAACGACGAGGAGTGTTTACTACAGCTGTAAGAAGAATACTTGCCACTATGATGGATCCAAAATTATTAAAAAAAACATCTTTTTTGCTACTAAGCACTAGCGGATTCCTAACATATTTAGGTTACTTAGTGCCTTATGTTTTTTTACAAGATCGAAATGAAAAAGCAGGTATAGCTCATCATCATTGTGCGTTATTTGTGAGCACAATCGGATTTTCAAACGCACTTGGAAGATTAACATTAGGAATATTAGCTTGTAAATTCAATCCTATCAAACTATTCACTTTTTCATGTATAATTGCAGGTATAGGTACAGTGTCGTCAGATTTGTCGTATAATTTATATTATCAATATGCTTACTGCAGCATTTTCGGTTTCTTTATTTCTAGTCTAGCTTGTTTACGTAGCATGGTTTTAGTAAATTTGTACGGACTAGATAAATTAACCAATGCTACTGGGATGATGCTAGTATTTCAAGGAGTAGGGTCCTTGATTAGTACTCCTATTGCAAGTATACTCAAAAATCATTTCGGCTATTCGGTAGCATTTTATGTCGCAGGTTTTTTTATTACACTGAGTGGTATATTTCTATTACCAGTTCAATCTATAGCACTTAGAGAAAATAAAAATACAGCCCATAAGTAACTTGTAACTGTAAAATTATCTAAGATGTAGATATTTAAAAAAGTATCTTGTTTTTTTTTTATAATAGATAAACAATGTACCGAATATGAACTTTTTATAAATATTAGTTTATTTACAATATATTTTTTTAATCACACTCTTAAAGGCGTGCTATTTAAAAAAAAAAACTAACGCTTTTAAGCATTTTAAGCAGCTTTAATAATTTCTGTT
The DNA here is from genome assembly GCA_905332985.1 of Mimas tiliae. Lineage (NCBI taxonomy): Eukaryota > Metazoa > Arthropoda > Insecta > Lepidoptera > Sphingidae > Mimas > Mimas tiliae. The sequence goes on from HG995249.1 coordinate 6,615,838, forward strand.
TCAAGGAAAAAATTGTATTATAACAGCTAAGGTTTATGATGGTTGAATACTGTTAGGTATCGTATTGACTCAGCCATTCATTTCGCTATCTTAAAGTTGTCGCCATGTAACTCACATAAATCATCCAAAATCAAGTGATATATTCTAAATATAAACGTAATCAAACGTCTGTCGCTACCTATCTGTCTGAATTAATTCATAATAACTTTTTCTTTCCTTCTGCCTGGCGTTATCCCGGCTACTAAGCCGGTGCTAGGTGGCTATTTCAGCCGCCAAGCAGTAGTGTGTAAGCAACGTTGTGTTTCAGTTTGCAGGACATTGAAGTCAGTGAAATTAATGGGCAATATGAGACCTAACCACATAAGCTTTGTAATTAAAGTCTCTGTGTGGTATGCTTGGGTTTATGGGCAATTTTACCACCAGACAAGCGACCTGCTGGTTTCCTAATTAAGCTAATAAATAAAAACCTTTGGGATGTTAATATAAAATTACTAAATTTTGTTCGTGGCTCCACTCGTGTGAACGGCCTTTTCCGAGATAAAAGTAGCCTAGTATGACCTAGTCCAAGTTATAGTCGACTTGTGTATCAAATTCCATCCAAAATCATTCAGCCGTTAAGGCATGTTTGACTAAGAAACATCTAAATTCACAAACTCACAACCATTAAATTTTTTATATGAATATAGTAGTAGTGTAGGATAAGTGTGTGGTATGCACCATATTTTTTCTCCTCATTATCATGAAAGAGTAGTGTGAATCGAGGATAAGTTTGCTGTTCGTGTGATGTTCTGAATACAGCTTTAATGTATGCACAGACTACATCAAAGCTAACGCATAGTGTATGAATAATAAAATTCACTCCCAGCACTTCACGCTCGGCGAGTAAGGGCGAGTGTGAACAGCATCCGTTGGGATTGACTCGAGTCCGCTCACTTCGCTTTCATATCGGTATGTGAAAATTATTCTACGTATCATTAGTTTATGCAAAGGTCAAAGTGGCGAGTGGCAAGCACGTGAGCTCCGGTACGGGCGGCGCGTCCACACGTTGGCGTATGTCGTGTGTTCAGAGTGCCTCAGGTGGTATACATTTTCTCATACAAGTATCTTTTTTGCTAGTAACTGGACATACTTTGCACAACAAAAGTATGAAATCCAAATATGAAAAAATAATAAAATTGACAAATTCTTTTGAGGGTCCGCAAATCCTCCTACTACTATTTTCGATGTGAAAGTTTGGATGTTAGTGAGTTTCATGCCTTAACAGGTGAACGGTTTTTGGATGAAATATAGCACACAGGTATACCATGACTTGGATTAGGACATATGTTACTTTTTATCCTGGAAAAGGCTATTCACACGGGTGGAGCCGTAAACAAATGCGAGTAGCTCATAAAATACTTCACTTAGAGTTTTCCTGTAATAATGCACTAATAAAAATAAACACCTTAGTTTTGGATAAAATTAACAATATTGATATGTTTTTTCACCAAATAGTATGTTTTTTTGTTTTTTTTTTCATTTTATATTGTGGATAGTAAGCATCAACAATCTTCTTTTCATCCAAGGTTAGCGAATCTTTTTTGTACAATAGGTCCGTACATAAAGCACATCTAATAAGCAACAGCAATTTCTTGTAAATTAAACTCCACCTTCGAAGGTTTAATGGTAACTGAGTAAAGAGAATATAATCACTACGTTGGTAACTGAGCAAGCCGAGCGTTCAGCGTGTGAAGTATGGTGTGAAGAGATGCCGCTCGCCTCGGTAATACTCGCCGAATACCTGAGGGCAGAGTCTTGAGTCTTGATTCCGAGTACTTCGTGCGTGCGAGCGTGTAGTGCTAGCATGAAATTCAGTATTTACCTTGCTGTGAAATAAATTGAGTGCATACTTTAAAATGTTTCGATAATTCATTTCATTACATACTAAACATAAACAATAATAAGAAATGCCCTTATTTTGCTATTTAGCAGTAAAGTTTATATTCTTTTCTATGAATATATTTTTTCAATAGCAACATTATCTTTCATGTTCGAACGCATTTTGTTCTACGACCGGCCGCCATACTCAAACAAAAAGATTGAGATGAAAAGATAAATTTATATTTATTGGCAGTTGTTGAAAGTGTTTTAATTTACTAAATGAGTTCTAAATCAGATGTAAACAGAAGGGTACTCGCCATCCAGGCGAAAAAGAAACGACACAAACTTGGCAAAAAGAAGAATCGCGAGGAGGATCACGGGGCTGTTGGACAAGGAAACGGTCTGCGTAACCAGAATCAGAATCGTCTAGAACCAACACACAGCTCATCTAATGAGACGATCGAAGAGGATGAAGATGAGCAATACGCTAGCGACGATGAGGAGCAAGAGGACAGCGCCGATTACTGTAAGGGTGGATACCATCCCGTCAAAATCGGCGACTTGTTCCTGAACCGCTACCACGTCACTAGGAAGCTGGGTTGGGGCCACTTCTCGACGGTGTGGTTGTGTTGGGACCTAGTCGACAAACGCTTTGTAGCGTTAAAAGTTGTGAAATCGGCACCACATTTCACGGAGACGGCGCTAGATGAAATTAAAATACTGAAGGCTGTACGTGACAGCGATCCTACCGATCCCAAGAGGAACAAAACCGTGCAATTACTTAATGACTTTAAAATAACTGGTGTGAATGGTACACATGTGTGCATGGTGTTTGAAGTTTTGGGTCATCACCTTTTGAAGTTGATATTAAAGTCTAATTACAGAGGAATTCCGCGGGAAAACGTCAAGACAATCATACGCCAAGTGCTCGAGGGCTTGGACTACTTGCACACTAAATGTAAGATTATACACACTGATATAAAACCTGAAAATGTGTTGGTGTGTGTGGATGAGCCATACATCAGGAAGCTGGCAGCAGAAGCGACGGAGCTACATTCGTTGGGCTTGCGTCTACCTCATTCCCTTATCAGTACCGCTCCAAAAGAATTCCAAGAACAAGTAGTAACGGCTAAGATGAGTAGAAATAAAAAGAAAAAATTAAAGAAGAAAGCAAAACGCCAGTCTATGTTGTTAAAGAAACAGATGGAACAAATAGAGGAGATGGAGGAGCAGAAACGAACACAACCCAACAGTGATTCAGCTCCCATGTCTCAAGACAATGATGAGTCTCCTCAGACACCTGAGGAGGGAAGTGTGATTGACACAACACATTCGGAGATTGAGACCAATGTGAATGGGTGTAGTGACACGCAGAGGCCTGATGAGGACACCTATGACAATGACAACGACACTGATGTAGTACAACTACGGAACAAACAGTATGGATGTGGTGATGATGCAGGGACACCCATGTCGGAAGGAGAGATGACCGACACACCTCCATCTTTTAATTCTCAGTCAACAAAAGGTAAATCTTTAGATAAAAAACCAGATCCCGCCTTTGAAGTTTGCGATATTGAAGTGAAGATTGCAGATTTAGGAAATGCATGTTGGGTTCACCGACATTTTACAGAGGACATTCAGACTCGGCAGTACAGGTCACTGGAGGTGTTGTTGAGTGCTGGTTATGGGACATCTGCAGATATATGGAGCACGGCCTGCATGGCATTTGAGCTGGCTACTGGAGATTATTTGTTTGAACCACATTCAGGAGATGGTTACAGTAGAGACGAAGATCACCTAGCTCATATTATTGAATTGCTCGGTGATATTCCCAAGAGGATTGCAGCTTCCGGGAAATATTCAAAGGTGTTTTTTAATAAGAAGGGTGAACTGCGGAACATTACTGGCTTGAAACCATGGGGCTTAGTTTCTGTACTGACAGAAAAATATGAATGGAGTCAACATGACGCAGAAGAATTTGCTGACTTCTTGAAGCCCATGTTGGACTTCGACCCAAACAGACGTGCCACTGCGTACGAGTGCCTTCAGCACCCATGGTTGAAAACAGCTAAACCAGAACAAAATGAGTCTGAAGAATAAAGTTTTGCTCTCTGAAGTCCTACATTCATTAAATCAGTAGTATCAGCATATAAAGTATTTCACTCTTTTACATTTTAATAAAAGTTTATTTACGGATTTGTGAATAATTTAATTTGTATTACTTAGTCTGTTTTGTTAACAATGCAGGATATCTTGAGAATTAAAATTGTGACAATGTTATAAATGTTGAGGCAATGCTGAGTACCCAGTGGTCTGTACTGAATTGGTATTCAGTAGGAAGGTATTTAATACACCTGCTGCTAAAATGGTGGCAACATATAAATAATGGTTGGACATTATGTATAGTGATTGGCATTATTAGACAACATAAATTACCTAAACTGTACAGATAGCTTTAGGAAAAATTGTGATGTATGACATGTAGACAATATAGGTTTTATCACATTAATCTCCTAGAAATTTGTTAGTTGACATGATGACATAGCTCTGCACTTAAAATAACATAGACAGTGAGGCTTGAGGAATCACTGTAACGAAAGTCGTGCATGCGTATTGCGTACTGTTTGTTACTATTCAGAATGTAGAATGTTCACATAGTTAAGTTTGTGTTTTATCACTATCACAATAAAAATCTCATAATGTAAACATTAGGAATAAGACAGTATTTGTAATGCCACACCTCCGAGACTGCCTTTTTATATTTCGATGAGTCATCTAAATTGAACAATGGCTGGGAGTAGTTCAAACCGGAGGCGGTTTAAGACGGTGTCTTCTAAACCAGCTGATAGTTATATTATTTATCATAGATCCCAATTTACATGACCATAATTTGTATTAATTATATCTGCAAATTTACATAAATAAATTGTGAAAATGAGCTTCTTACTGCTTTTTTATTTATTTGTGATAGTAAAAGTATTTAGTGGCGCGTAAATTGTTATCTTACATGAAGTTGAATGTAGGTTTCATTTGATATCTTGTAGAAGTGTATGTTGTATGTCAGATGGCAGATAGTAGATATAGTTTTGTTTAAATAACATACTGACATAGGTTGGGCCGGAAGTATTATTGTAAAGAAGTTGGTGCCAACCGCCGCTACACATTGTGATGGGTCACATTATTGTGCCACTTGCGTTATATGAGAAACAGTGCGTCACGGTAACATGAACACGTTGCTGCGTACTGTTTGTCTGTAACTCAATAGGACTGATGATGTTCAAACCACCAACTAGCAGCAGCTAGGATTTAAAAACTATAATAACGATAGTTATTCTTCTTAGACACGTCCAGTCGGCTAGTCCGGTGATTAAATAAATAACATAATACTTTATAGTACTACGTCGCACATAACTAATACGTAGTTCTACTAATGGCACTAAATTTATATTGACTATTTCACTATGTGGTTTTTGTAAACTTTACCTACGTATTTGCTAAAATATAATTTCCAATTCGCTAATAAGCGACTCCACCCGATCAAAATTTAAATGCATTATTTATCCTACTGTGTGAATGAGAAGATAATAATTTAACGACAAGTTCGATTTGAGCTGTGTTTATAAATTAGATATTGTATTGTTCATTATGTAGGTACGTATAATTTTATTGCATACTTTAAATCAAAGTTCGCGCAGCGAGTTTTGGAGAGTTATGCTCGGAGTCTCTTTGAAATATTAGATTCGCAATGAAGTGACAAAGAATCAAAGTGATCAACATAATGTAGCTCAAACCATTACTAAGTTGAAGTGGCAATGGGTTAATCAATAATACTAATATATCTGAATATTATATAATAATCATTAAGAACTTATAACTGGGTGGGTATACGGGTTTTTGAGTGGCGACCGCGTTTTAGCAAACGTAGGGTAGGACGACCGGTGGCCAGGTAGAGTGACGAACTGCGGATAGCGGCGGGTGAAGATTGAAAGCAGGGAGCTAAATATTAAGCTCAATGGTGCGCATTAGTAGAGGCTTATGTACAGCAGTGAACGAATATAGGCCGATGAAAAAAAATGTAGCCCTCCCTAGTTAAATGATCAAGGCACAATACGTGTCCTTTCCTATTGACTGTTTTGCGTGAAGGTGGTGGTAGGTCACTCGTATGCTAGAGCAGCGGTGTGTAATCACTGTTGTGTTCCGGTTTCAAGGACATTGAAGCCAGTGAAATTAATGGGCATTATGAGACTTAAAATCTTATATCTCGGGGTGACGAGCGCAGCCCAATGCCAGGTAATTCTTAGTAATTCAGTTCTGTGTGATGTTGCTTCTGTTTTAGGCAGACGTGACGCTTACAGGCGAGCGATCTGCTCGTTTCGTCAAGGTCATAAAAATAAGGTAGGTACTGAAAAAGTAGAACTTATCAAGATTTTGTTTTTGTCTAAAATCTAAATATTACATACAACCTTTGCAACCAAGGTTACCTACCTATTAATGATTCAGTAAGTCAGTTCGTGGGCGGACTAGATACATATTATGTGTCTAGCTTTTGTCCTCAGTTCTGCGTGCGTTATATGTATAAAGTGTGTAAATTTGTATATATTAGACACTGTATAGCTATTGTGTACCTAATTACTTAATTATAAAGCGCGCGACGCTCTTTAAAATCGGCTTTTAGGTAATTGTTATTTTTTTATTAATATAAATGAAAAGAAACCAAAACGTTAGTTCTAACTTATTAAAATATATTAAAATTGGTTCAACCATTGCAGCGAGTACCGCACACTAACTCGAAGACATTCAGACAAAAAAATAAGTTTACGGTTTATTAGTTCGGACTGAAATAATTCTCGTTTATCTTTAGTTGACCCCTAATTGAAAAAGAAACAGTGCGACGAGGTGGCAACATATACAATAGCCTAAATTTTAAATAATATTAAAATTACCGTTAAAAACCCTCCGACGGTAATCAGAAAAACATCTGTAACTTAAACGTTTCAACAGATTTGCTTTAAACATAGCTAAGAACCATCTCGATTAAATTATCTTTCAAACAAACAAAGCTGCATTCAAATCGGTCCATTCGTTTAGGTGCTACGGTGCCACAGGCAGATACACAGACTTACGCACACACACACACACACACCCACCCGTCGCTGTCACAAGCGTGCTATCTGCGTACAACAAATAACTAGTTTAAACAGTCTAGTCAAAGACAGCGACACCACGGAGCACCCAGTCGTTCCCAATGTTCCACAGGAATGGGCCAAGGACCGAGACCTGTGGAACACCGCACGTCATCGCTTTTCGATGCCACCCGTCAGCAACTGTGTGTACACCACTCACCTGATAGGCAAGTACGAGTGCACCAGACGCCAAAGATAAGGTGGCACCGCAGTGCTTCTTTGATACAGGCTTAGGGAATGGTGCTAAAAGCGTTGGTAACTTCAGGTGAGTCACTGCCTCCTCTGCATGTTGTTTGATCCGTTGAATTGCGTGAACAATTGACCAGCACGCCGGAACCCACGCTGACAATCTGCTAATTCCGGGCAAGTCCCCTTGAGGTGCTCGTAGAACTCCTAGCATGTAAAATCCGCTCGAATAACTTGCCCACCTCGTTGATCACGATAGGCCGATGGCGAGGCTGCGGGTTGTCCCTCCTTTCTGAGCAGGACCAACTTACCTATTTTTCATAGGGATGAAAAAAACGCACTGTGGCAGTGCTTCGAATGTGGGGCAAAAACTTACCCAGGTGCTCGACGGCCACACTAAATTCTACCGGTACAACCTCCGGGATGTCCCCTGCTGAGCTTGACAAGGACGTCATCGGTTGAAGAGTGGCTTCTTTGGTCGCCGGGGACAAAGCCGCGACGACATCTGCCACTAGCACGCATGCAGAACCTGCCTGTAATTGGACTATTATGTGTGTTATGTAACCCATTACTGGCCCTATGTGCGTTTGATCAGTTTATACCAATGTCATCAAACCACCCGCTTAAGATATTAGTGTAATAAAAACAATATATTTATGGTATTTCAGACTATGACTTCCAATCTTAAATCTTGGTGAACATTCGTTTGACCTAAGTATATTAAATTATATATAGTGTACATTGTTACATAAATGTGGTTGCAGTATACCAAAGCAACCTGTATTAAAATAACTCGCCTTTGCGGTTACATCGTCATTCAACCGCCTCATTGGTCTAGTGGCAGCATACTTAGCTAAGAAATCGATGAGTTGCACCTCTGCCTACCCCTTTGGGGATATAGGTATGAGATTATAATGTTTCTATTCAATCTGTCTTAGCTTCTAGATCGCCAAGGCACAGTATAGGTGTAAGTACATATAAAGCTTAATTTTTATTATAGTTAACGCTGCATATACCTACCGAGTTCTTAATTTCTTTTTCCGTTGGTTAAAGACTCCGATAATCTAGTGGTAAGGATGGATTTTGGTAAAATCATTTTGTAACGGATGTCTACACTCTATGATTCATAATTATAATAAATGATTCTTTTCTTGCATAAAAAGAGTTCCTATCATATTTAAGAAAGGAAAAATTTCTCACAACACCCATATCCGAAACAATTTTTTTGGATCAGGAAAAAATTGTCTCAGTGCGGGGATCGAACCCATGGCCACTTGTTCACGGTCAGCTTCTCGCCAACTGCGCCACGGAGGCTGTCAGCTAATATTAGCATACTTCAATTTAAATTCGTCTATAATTATCTAGCGTTGGCTTCCCTTTTGAAATATTTTATCTTTTGCTACTGTAGGGGAGGCTAGATTTAATCAATACATAATATATAATTACTGGTCCTGACGGATTGAATGATTCATCAACGCAGAACCTAAACCGCCGGGGCTTGAAATGTTGGTAGTTGACGCCTTTTATGTTGTAAGTATCCTCTAAGAAGGGATTTTTGGAAATTTCACCGCTAAGGGGGTAAAACAGTTGTTTGGAAATCCGTAATTTTTAAAGCAAGAAGCACGATACGTTTGTGTAATGTCCGCTAAGAAAGGATTTTAGAAAATTTTCATTTTTTCCTTAAACTTAAAGTTTCACTTTATTTAAAACACGAGATCGGAGCAGTAATATGTACGCGAGTGAAACTGCGCGGAATAGCTAGTTAAATTATATTTTTATACTCATTCATATTCTTATTGTGCTTCATATTGCTTTTCAGCTACTTTAAAAGCTCAGCAATCGTTGCCTTAGTCGTAGCTTACGGCTAATGAGGATAATCATTGTTCATAGGATAAAAATGAAAATGACCCCGTCTGAAAATGACCCTGAGTCTGCCTCACTGGTGTGAGTGCTGTCACATCCAGTGAAGGATGGTTGTCGTACCTACCTCCCTGTTCGGGGGCTTTTGAATTTCCGTGCAACGATGGACTTATTATGTGGTAAGTCGTAATGTAGGTGGTGGTTGGTCTCTCTTATGCGAGAGTCCGTCTTCTGGAGAGGTTATTTTTTTAGTGGAGGCCGGCAACCGAGCAAATTACCGCCAGAAACGCAACGACAAGTTGCTACTTCACATTGAATTTCTGTGAGACAGTAGTAACAACCGGTATGTGTCGGCTCATTCATGCTGTAGACAAAACTATCTACAGTTTGGCGGACTAGAGATACCCAGTAGCGGACTAGACAGTGGGGGGCGATGTTGTTTAAGCGAGTCTCGTTCCGGGATCAGCCTGTGTATATCCAGTAATTTTAGGTCGGCATTATTCTACCGACCGTTGTGGGATTTTACTTTTTTTTGTAAGTATACTCCTTGTTTTAATAGCATAAGCCGGCAAACGAGCATTTAGGTCACCTGATGGTAAGTGATCTCCACCGCACATTTACGCCCACAATACCACAAAAATCATAATTAAGGGATTAAGGAGAGGAGTTGGTCCTCCTGATAATAAAGAATACCATTATAAAATAGAAACACAGGTTTTATCGTACGTATTAACAAGAATACAGAAAAACCAAACAGTAAACTCCCTTATATTTAAGGAATTTGGAAGGATGGGCCGATAATTTTACGTCGGTTTTCTGTGTGACAGTGGTAACGACCCTGGTCTTGCCGGCCCATTCGTGATTGAGTCAAAAGCTACATACAGCTCTACCACTGCATTCAACATGGCAAAAATCCGTTTTGCTGACATAGTCACATATAAAGTGTTGGCAGGTCTAAGGGTATAAGTATACCTATATATTTTGTTTATTTACTTTCCTTCTCTATACATGTTGTAGGTATGGTCACGTATGACCAATGAATTAGTCATCCCACAGTTGGGCTCTTCTACTAATGGAAATACATAGGTCGATAGTTAATGAAAAATATACACTTAAAAGTAACAACAAAGATCAACAGTTTTAACTTCATCATTTTTTAGTTAAAACATTGCATACTTCGTTTTTAAATTTGCTAACAGATGTCGCTAGTTGCATTAAAATAAGCTTTGGTTCATAATAATTTATAGAGAATAATATTATTATATTTGGTTTCGCTGAGCGTTCTGTTAAAATAGTAGTTGTTTTACAAAAGTTTTATTATTTTCGATTCCATAAATTAAGTGATTTTTAACATCGTTCTATACCGGAGTGCCAGTAAAAGACGAAAGATGTCGTAATGAGCACTCATTTATTTTTATAGACGTGGGATCCGTGGTGGGTTACTTGTGGGACGTGCGAGATAGTTACATAGCAGCATTTAGGTCTAAAATTCACGTGGTTAATTGCTTATCCAGTTAAAACGCTGTTAGTGATATAACAAAATTCCATCGATGTTTCACTTTGCATTTTAGTTTCCTCAAAACCTGTGTATTTGTACAGTTGAATAATAATGTTTATTGAAATTGCATATTGAAGCTTATTGTCGAAAGTTTGCCAGAGGTCAGAAGATTGGCATAGTTTGGCGGTGTTGTGATGATCACGACGCATGCGCGACAGAAGAGTGCGACCTTCCCGCGCCCTTACCGCCAGTCGACGGCTCACGCTGTGCCGCCACACATGTTAATACAAGAGGAAGTCACAACCGATACACTTTCGCTTTCGTTTTCGTTATCATACCGACTGAACGTCGTGATAAATTAAACCTACGAAGTGAAGTGTTGTGATGTGCTCTCGCCGTAGTAAATAGTGGGATTTACAGCATACACGGCAGCGTGAAAGCAGGTTTGTGTATTATTCTGTTAATGTGCACCGACCCTTAGAATCCTATTACAACCTGTAATGTACTACAGACTGTATTATTATTTCATTAACGATGCGTTATGAATGTGCTTTTATAAAATGCATTATATCGGAGCGGTTGTCAATGTACGTAATTGTCATTCAATTATTTATATGACCTTGACCTTTTCCAGAGGTCGACGTACGCACAAGCGAAACGTAAACAAAACATTTTTCTAGACGATAATGCATATTGGTGGCTTTTTAGTAGTTACTACCTATTTACCCTCAATTAATAAAATGAATGTCTAATACCTACGTATTTAGTGATGCATTCCAGATAGGTAGGTACCTATGTGATTGGATTTTATCATATTTGCCATTGATGTTATTCAGTTGCTTTAAACATTTGTTTCGTGTTTTTTCACGATGAAACGTTAAATTTTTTTTATTTTTGAAATATAGTTACTACTAAACAGACAGCGTTAAAATTTAAAATACATTTTATTAACTACATGCCTCAGTGTTTGCATCATGAACTTGAAAGCACATTGCATGTAGCAACAATGTAGGGCTACATTGCGCAGTTGTAGGTACTTTGTGTGGTACATTAAGGTACTTGCCTATGTACCGTCTGGTGAATTTCACTAAATAATTTCGAATGTTAAAACATGCGTAGGTAAGCAGTATGCGTAATCTACAATCGTAGGTTGTTTCACTTGTCAGTATCGATATAGAAACGTAAAAATATGAAGTTGTTGTTGAATGTTACCAAGTATTAGTGTAGTGGACATCATCCGTTGGTTAAAGTTATTGTAACAAGTAATGGTTGACTACATCTACAGATTTTGACACCTTAACCGATGACCTTAACAGTACTGAAAACACTTCAATTTAAATCTTGTTTTGATGGCCTTTGTGGTGTTGCCATTCCACAATTCTGCGAGTGTCTTGATTTTGTCTTTGTCTTTTCATCAAAGTACATAATTGAAGAAAATAATACCTCGACGACCAAAGTATAGATGTACAAGAAAAGTGTGAAATGGCAGAACATATAGACAGTGTTCTCAACTATCCCGCCGCTAGTGTGTAAATTTTGCTATCAAGTGGCCTGTGGATGTTTTAGTGGTTTAGTTAACTACTTAGATAATGGAAAGCAATGTCTTTATCCAATAAACAAATAAATTTACATGTCTAGGTTTTCGCATCATGGGTATACAATTTCACTGTTCATATAGGTATTATTCTAAGTCATAGATATCCAGACGGTTTTTTTGACGATGCTGACGTTGAAGGTATATTTTATTTCGTATCCAGTGAAAGTCACTTATTATTTCTCGAATTTGGCTGCAAATAAACGAATTAGCTAATGTGAAATATGTGTGTCCGGATACCTAATATGAAATGAATCAAATGAATGATTATTCGTAAAATGACAATACTGAGCGACTGCAGCGACGCTCTTCAGTTCAGTTATAAACTAGATTTATTTACATTTTTTTGTTTCCCAGATATCCAAAAATTATAAAAGTTGTGTCATACAACCACGAACGTAGTGTAACATACAACAGCCGTTAAAATATTGCTTGTTACAATAATGGTGCAGACAATAGGTACTATAAACATGATGAGAAATGTTCTAAATATATGCATTTTTTAAGAAGCAATCCTTTGTAAATATAATAAAGGTTGAATGTTTTTTCATGTCAAGTCATTAAGAAAAAACAGGCCATCCGAACAGTAAGTAGTAAAATTATTAGATGTCAGTATATGTAATATTTTTATTACCTGACTAAAAGAGGAGTTCTGTATGCGAACCGCATTTATATATGTATATACATACGTACCTATCTAAATTTGTTCGCGATTTCCCTAAATCAACATTCATACCTATTTCGAGGAAAGTTTTAGTACTTATTTATTAAACTAGCTTTTGCTCGCGGCTCCTCCCGCGTGAAAGCGTTTTCCAGGATAAAAAATAGCCTATAACCGGCTCCAGGGTCCCATCTGTCTCTGTAGCAAAAGTCATCAAACGCGATTCAGCGATGTAGGTGTGAAAGCGTAACAAACAAACTCGCTTTGGCATTTATAATATTAGATAGGATTAGGATTTCGTTATTTCATGGTCTTCTGAGCTTCCAAAAAATTCGGATGTTTTTGCCATAGATTACTAAATATGTAGTTATTTTGCTTTATTTATAAAAATGATAAAAATAAGACTGACAAAAAAGCTGCACTTCTTCCACTTGCCCTTATCCGACTCGCAGTGGGGTCGGCGCAACATGCTTTTAAACACATATTACATTAAGATTTGTCTTTATTTTGACTGGCCGCTTGCCTGACGTTAAGCTCTCTGGGGTGGAAACAACCAGACCCGAAACAAAATATTTTGTGGAACACACATTTTTTTTTGTCAGGAATCGAACTCGCAGCCTCTCGCTTCACAGCCGGCTACTCGCTCACTGCGCCACGGAGGCTGTCATAATACAAAACTGATATACCATAATACAAAACTGATATACCATAATAACGCCCGATATTAATAGTATTACTAATATTAATTATACATTTTATATTAACACTGGAAGTGCTATTGGTATAAGTCATCGTATGAGATGTTCTCACGGTCATGTAGGACTTGACTACATTGACTGCTCTTTCAACGCCTACTATGTCCCATCAATTGTTCGGGTGTTAGCCAATAATAATTCGTTTAAACAAACGGGAATAAGATTGTTAGATTCTATACAATAAGAGAAAATCATCTCGTCAGAGTAGATCATAAATATAAATAGAATTGTGAGGGTACGTCCACGTTATAATTTGTGAAATGGCCTCGCTTCTCTTGTCTTATTTGATTTGAATATGCAATATCTTGATGCGAGTATTGAACGCACAGACTCTCGGATCGCAGCCGGCTACTCGTCTACTACGCCACGGAGGCTGGGCCATTCATGCTTTAGCAGGTGTTAGAACGCCCTACTAGGATTAACCAATAACCATACTTACTTATTATACTAACATTGCTAGGTCATGGTTATTTAATTGCATCTACGTAATATTTTTATAGCATAGGACGGCAAGCGAGTAAGTGGGTCTCATAATGGCAAGTGATGTCCACCGCCCATGTACGGCAACAATACCATAATAATTGGCAATGGGAAATTAAGGCATTGGGAAGGGGAGGGCAATTTGGGCTTCCGTATATCTCACTCATCATACGAAACGCAGCAGCAAGCCGCTACTTCGTCGGTTTTCTGTGAGACAGTGGTAACGACTCGGTCGAGCCGGCCCATTCATGCTGTAGACAGAACTGTTTAAAGCGTGATTCTATCACTCAAACTTGTAGATCACTGTTTTCTATTGACAATTAGTTTATATAGTAACTTAGTTTGTTTATTGGTGAGATTCAGTACAATTGTCTCATTAGTTTAGTGGCAGTGTAAAATCGATGAGGTCCTGGGTTCGAGTATCAGATTTAACAATCAAAATAGGTTTTGATTTTGATTATGATTTTAGATGCTAAAACTCATTCAAATCAATTTAGCCGTTAAGGCGTGTTGACTAAAGAGGAATAATTTCATATTCAATAAGAACTCAGTTTTATTTTGTGTTTTGTTTATGCATAGCAACGTGTCTGTTGATTTTATTATTGTGTTCTGTCTTAGTTTTTCGTGTACGTTAAATACAACGTAAAAGAATTCTTGGAGTATTATTTAATATCTCTCGATTATTCCAATAAGGCGTGATTGATTAACAAACATCCAAATTCATAACCCTACAAACATTCAAACTTTTACATTTATAATACTAGTAGGAATGGGCTAATGTCGCTCAGAAAACCGACGTAAAATAGCAGCTTGCTGCTGCATTTCGTACGGTGAGTGAGATATCCTGAGGCAAAAATCCCATCCCCTTTCCAATCGCTTAATTATCAGTTTCCTTTCGGTCGGCAACACACCCATGATTCTTCTGATATCGTGGGCGTACATGGAAGGTACTATCAGGTGATCCACTTGGTCATTTGCGGAGACGCTCAGTTGAAATACAACTAACTCGCTGATCGTTTACCGATCAGTGAGTGTGACTGGCTATGAGCGCCTCACTGATCAGCCTAACTGAACTAGACAATGGTTAAACCTTTGCCTTGGAAATGAAATCTAGGACTTATCTAGGTATTTTGTTGACCTGTGATTGCAGATAGGAAATCACGAAAATCAATATTTGGGATAATATTTCACTTGTGGTTGACTGTAATAAGCAAATGAACAAAAGCTTAGTACTTTAATTATCCATCATCTAATCGTTAAAAGCCCCGACATCAATTAGAAAGATTAGTAATTTTTGATTAGATGGATTTCAAATAAAAAAATCGAACTACTCATTATAACACTATACGTTGTCATGAAATACAGGCAGACAAAGAAGTCAAACTTATAACACCCCTCTTTTTGCCGCGGATAAACACAGCAAAAAATATATGTGGATGTAAGAAGTCAAAGTTCGCAGATAGTTTTAAAGGTTTGAAATTTTATAGCGCACTTTCGTTATATATGAGGGCTTTGACTTGTCTGGCGTATTTTCGTGAAACTGTAAAAGAGGATTTTTTATTTTATTGTTCATTTTGAGAATGTCTGGGGTTAATAAATTGAATTATACGCTAGTGTCTGTAAAGCGTAAACAACGTTGTTAAAGTGCATTAAATTATTAATTTTCTGAATAGTCCCAATACCAGAGAATAATGGATGCGTATGGGAAGGGTAAAATCTACTAGTATTAATTAGGCCTTCGGAAATCTCACTTACCATATGAAACGCACTAGAATTTTGTAATTCTTTTGTCTCTAGTTTGTCCTAAACTCAAATTAAGAGATCACGTAGGTAGAAAGGAATGCGAAGTTATTTTAGTAAGACAATTCTGCGTTGTTTTTGAATGCTGAAAGATCTCACGTAATTTGATTTAATAATAATAATAATTAACACCCAACAGTCACACACATAGTCTTGACCCCACACTAGGTAAACCTGTGTCGTGGTTATTAGGAACTACGAGGGACTTGCGGTCCCACAACACCCAGACCCGAGACCAATATTTGTGGTTCACACAAACATTTGTCTCGGTGTGGGAATCGAACCCACGGCCTCTCGCTTCGCAGCCGACTACTCGCCCGCTGCGCCACGGGATTTAAATATATAAACAGAATGATTTTCATTTCTTATACATATAAATGACGAATTAATGAATGAATGACCACTGTAATTGGAAAGCCAAAGCGTAATAGAAGGATTTGATCTTTATTTTTCTTTTATTTTTTATTGCTATTTATTGATATTGAAATATGTAACATCTGAAATCCGAATTGCCGGAACAATCGATCATCGATGGAGCCTTAATCCATCATTAGAAAAGAATATAAGAAAGATACATTGGTAGAAGTAGTGCGCTTCATGCTTGGCGTCGGCGCAACATGCCTTTTAACACAATATGTTACAGAAAAAATTGGCTTATAGTTTTTCCGAATGGGCACCTGCCTGACGTCAACCCCTATTGGGAGAAAATACCCAGACCTGAAACATATATTTGTGGATTACATATTTTTTTTCCTTCCATCTTATTTATTAATCAACTTATCCACCCATGCTATGGATGCATCTTTGCCAGCGCAGTGGCAATTTATCGATGCCCTTCAGTGCATAATACCTTTTGAAAAAGTTTGTTGCATCCCGTCTAGCCGACTTCTTCAAGAAAGGCATCGATAAATTGCCATTGCGCTGGCAAAGATGTATCAATACCAATAAAAGGATGGAAAACATATTTTCGTACAGTACGGCAATTTCATACGCAAATATCTATTTATTACATGGTATGTAGGATTCTTGTTGCATCCCTGCTTAGTACCTACCCCAAACGTGGTATGGTAATATTTAGCGGATATTTTTTTACTTCAGCGGATATTATTAATGTTGAATGCATGACAAGATCTATACATCTCCACTATGCACACACATAATCTTGCATCCTACCGATAGTGTATTTCACGAGTTTGCACTTAGAGAATAATAAATATTGGTAGTTAATTTAAATCAGGTGTTCTGCTTATGACAGGTGGTCGGCTCGGGAGGACGGCGGGCATGCCACTCGCGCCGTGCTGAGAGGTTGGTGCAATTTTATGCCTATCACTACAATATTACTCCAGGCTTTAATCCCGGAGTGCGGTTATTTTCCGATTGTACATCGTTCATAGAATTTATTAAGCCATTAAAGTAGCCTGTTCAGAGAGTTTTATTCTAACATTTTTGTTTTATACGTTTTAACTGTTAGCAAGATTGCTTTACAGCTTTATGTTTTTACTAACTTTTAGATCATGAGATAACTATAAAATAAAGTTTGTAGATTACAAGTAATTTGAATTTGAAAAAATTTACAAGTATCAACTGATCATAATAGTGGTAGGTTCCTCGTATGCGAGAGGTCTGAGTTGGTACCACTGCTTTGGCTATATCTGCTGCCAAACAGCAGTGTGTAAGCACTGTTGTGTTTCGGTTTGAAGGACATTGAAGCCAGTGAAATTACTGGGCATTAGGAGACTTAACATCTTATATTTCTGGGTGACGAGCGCAATTTAATGCCACGCAGCGCTGTGTGATTAAAAGTTTTGTGTGGCGTTGCTTCTGTTTATGGGTAGGCGTTGAGCTCACCATCAGGCGAGCGACCTGCTTGTTTCGGCAGTCAAGGTAATAAAAAAACAAAAAGCTTTTTCTAAACTTTTGCAATCATGCACATACTCATTCTTATTCTGAAAAGTTTGAAATTTGAAACTAGTTGTCTCTATCTAATAACTACTGTCGATTTGGGTTAGATAATATACAATCGTCATCTATCTGAATACGGATCAACCGTTTCGTAGACTCCATTCAATAATGTTTGCGCTTCAACGCCCCCGTTCATTACCACTATATCTTATCAGTGGCTAACTAACTACACATATCGATTATTTTAACAACTACAAGCAACTGTTTAATTGATGGATCGTGTTTAAAACTGTGTTGTTACTCAGACTATAAGCAATCCAGATTTATTTATATTTTGTAGATATTTGTTTAGTCTTAAGAGGGAAAGACGACCATTTACCAATGTGTTTTAGCAAATTTTAAAAATAACGTTATGTTTAACGCCCTGATTATTGTGTTATTGGACCGTTTCCAAATCAAGAGAGGATTTTTGCATTTACGCATGTTCACATCAAGCCTCATCTGAATTAATGGCATTCGCGCGTCACTAGATATTTTGGGCATAAATCTCGTCACGTATTCAGTTTGGTGCGCTTATTTTGCTGCATTAAGGAAAAATCCTCAGTAATTATCTTGCGAACATCAGCAATTCTGTTACAAACATATATCAAAATACATTCCATCCATCTTAATATATCAGTGTGAAATATCGTTTCTGTGAAAATGTAATCATTGTTGATTTATAGTCATGAAGAAAATTATTTTTCGAAATGGAATAGACTTATAGAATTGTACAAAAATAGCAGATTGTATGTCTAGCAAAAGTACTTTTACAGATTTGAAACTATAATTCCGTTCTTTGCTATTAAATACACATGTGCAATATATAACGCATACTTATATCGTCCTCAAGAACAGAATAATGTCGAGGGTTGGCAACTTTGCTATAATCTTGATATAATTACAACTAATTCTCGATCTAGAAATTTAATATTTAGACATTAACTTTTATGAAATAAAGTTGATATTGAACGTTTATTAATTTTTGTTGCGTGTATGAGTGTTACGTGTATTACGTGATTATATATTTGCATGTATAAGTAAGTGGAGTAAGTATTTTTAGGCAGATTCATATGAGAGTTATCTTTCTAGTTATCTTATTTCGATGGTCAATAACTATAAATTGAAATTGTTTACTAGGTGCATTTTAATCAATCACATTTGACGGATAGCATTATATTTAAATCGCACTGTTTATAAAATCAGGTTCAGAAAAGAACCCTTGGGTTCCGCGAAACTTCTGTTATATTAATTTATAGTGAGCGTTGTTCTAAATTAAAACAAACAGTTTGACATTTCATTACTTCATCTATAAGCCATAAACAAATGGTATAATTCGTTATCTAATTACAGATTTTATTTTATATAGGTAGCTTAATATTTCTGTGCTTCAGTTCTAGTTGTGATTTGTGATGACTCGATGTTGAGAGTTCACTCATTTCTCCGTAGATAAGATGATTATTTACTATTTGGACCACCTGTAATTTACAAAATATAAGTTGTTTGAGAAATAAGGAAGTGCCACCTTGGCACTACCAATTAGCTTGATCTGCCAACTATGTCGCCTGATCAAGTCATTCGTTTGAACTTACTACGTAGGTACCAAATTACTAACGCTTTGACGTATCATTATAATTGTGTGTACATGTGTGCTTCTATCTTTATCTTTTATCTTATATATATAATATGTATATAAAAGCGAAATACTCACTCACTCACTCACTGATTAATCACGATCTCAAAAATTACTAAAGCTAGGGTCATGAAATATGGTCAAATGATAGTTTGTGTAATGTAGAGGTCCACTAAGAAAGGATTTTTGGAATTTACATTTAAAGAGGGTAAAAGGGGGGTTTAAACGTTGTATGAAACACGGGAGCGGAATATTATTATGAACGCGGGTAAAATCGCCAAGGACAGCTAGTGTTACTATATATTTAATATAATTGATCACTAGATAGTATTTTTTAGCTTGAGTAACAAAACGAGCAGGTCTTGATGGTAAGCGCCACGTCTGCCCATAAACAGAAGCAACACCATACAGAACTTTTAACTACAAAGCACTGCGTGGCATTAGACTGCGCTGGTCACCCCGAGTCATAAGATATGAAGTCTCATAATGCCCAGAAATTTCACTATTTTCAATGTCCTTCAAACCACAACACAACAGTGCTTACATTCTGCTGCTTGGCGGTATAAAAAGACCAAGCAGTGGTACCAACCCAGACGACCTCTTGCATTGACTTACACCTATTTGGTAAGGAGAATTTACTCAGAGATGGTGAAACAAGGCCCTGATAACGTATTTCTGACAAGTTTTAATCATTATGTTATACGTAGGTATAGTGTGGCATGAAAGTATATTAGAGTGGACACTGTCAATAATGTTTACAAAATTATTATATCTATCAACTAAATAAAAAATAACGTTTGTAGACGTCTTGTTATGAGCTTCATTAAGATGGGGAAAACTTATCGACTGTCTCAGTGGCGTAGTTGTAATCGGTACGCGGTATGAATGCTGTGCTGAGGTTTCGGTTTCGATCTCCAGGTCTGGTAAAAGTGATATTGGATTTCTCTATCACAAAATGCTTAGTATCAGCCCGGTGTCTGGAATTGTGCCCAGTATGACGACAAGCTCGCCCCCTATCATATCATGGGACGGAAATAAGTTCGGCAAAACGTGGGTGTACTGTTTACACCTCTGCCTGTCTATATGTATGTATGTAGGAATTATATATAAGATACAAACCAAAAAATAACAGAAAATCAGACATTTTGAAAAATAATCGTATGACGCGATCTCGTAAATGACGTTTTACTATTTTATCTCTTATTTTGAATGAAAAACTCTCCATAATTATAAATTGGATTTAATCAGCCATCATTATATAACTTATTGACAGATACACACAATCATTGTGTTTATACAAACTCATCACGCACACATTGCAAGACATGCACGACTGAGTCGAATTAACTATAAAATGTTATCAAGTTGACATTATAAAGTAAACATAAGTACGTAAACATTTTACTGCTTTTACCGATGTACTCAATAAAAGAATAAACACTAGATAGTCTAGATTAATCTAGAACTCTAGATTGATAGAGATCGCTGTCGTAGATATTTTTAAACGACTTCGATAAATAATATACAGATTATCATAAGAATATTGTTATCAAATATCAGTTATAGACAAAATCATTCAAACAATAGTATAATATTTATTATTGTACTGTAAGTTGTGACACGAATCGTTCCTAAGGCATCCAAAATAATATTTACATATTATACTATAATCTTGGACTGAAAATGGCTAGGTAAAATAAGTGAAAAAATTCATATGTACAAATAAAAGTAATGTATTCGTTTATGTACACTAATATTATAAAGAGGAAAGATTTGTATTTTTGTATGTAAGGAATAAACTTAAAAACTACTGGACCGATTTAAAAAATATTTTGCCGTTAGAAAGCTACATTATCACTGAGTAGCATAGGCAAATTTTTATCCCGGAAACGGCCGTTCACGTGGGCGGAGCCGCGAGAAACGGCTAGTTTATTTATACAAATAAACATTATATCATAAAGAAAAGCATCTAGTCTGCTAATTGTGTTTTAGAAGTTAAGTATGATAATAATATGAAAGGCAACGGTATCTATGCTAGGGTTATGGAAGACACATAATATCGTGTTATTTACATAAGATAGTTCAGCGATCAATGAATGCTAGTATGGAATTTTCCTAAATTCATTGGCGCCTATAATTATAATTTAATAAGTAAACTAGATCATATGCTCATTTGGTTTTGTTATGAATTATTTGGATCTAACAAGAGATACATTTTTGTTTCGCGAGACTAACGAAGTAGTAGTACTTAGCTAATAAGTGCTTTCAAAAAGTTGAATTTTGTAACGTTAGTTTTGCTGAAGTGGTAGAGCCACGTTGTAGATAATTTTGTCTACATCATGAATGGACCAGCGTGACCGAGTAATTACCACTGTTTCACAGAAAACTGACGTGAAGTAGCAGCCTGCTGTTGCGTTTTGTAGGGTGAGTGAGATATTCGGAGGCCCAAATCCCTTTAAGGTCGGAAACGCGTCAATAATTCTTCAGGTATTGGGGATGTTTATAGGCGTTGGAGATCACTTACAATGAGGTGACCCATTTGCTCGTTTGCTGGTCTATGTTATAAAAAATGTATACACGCATTAATTATAATAGTAAGTAGGTACATATTCTACAAAATAGATAAAAAGATATACAAAATAACAACTTTTCATTATAGTTTTTTTAATAATATAATAATAAATACACCCAACAGTCACACACATAGTCCTGACCGCACACTAGGTTAACCTGTATCGTGGGTATCACGAACTACGAGAGACTTACGGTCCCACATCAACACCCAGACACGAAACCGATATTCGTGGATGACACAAACACTTGCGGGAATCGAAGCCACGGCCTCCCGCCCCATAGCCGGCCATTCACCCGCTGCGCCATGGAGGCTGTAAATTTTTATTCACCTGAATGACGAGACGAGCCAAGTTGCTCACCTGATAGTAATACTAGAAGTATTGTGCATATGTCTCAACTAAATAATAATAATAATACTAGCCCTGTATTATATACGTCCCACTGCTGTGTACGGGCCTCTTCTACTGAATGAGAGGGGTTAGGCCTTAGTCCACCACGCTGGCCTAATGCGGGTTGGGAGACTTCACATACCTTCGAAACTCTTTTGAACAACTTCTCAGGTATGCAGGTTTCCTCACGATGTTTCCTTCACCGTAAAAGCAAGTGATAATTAAAAATTTATACACACATAACTTAGAAAAGTCAGAGGTGTATGCACTTGGGGCTGGTTTCGAACCTGCGACTTTCGTCTCGACAGTCCATACCACTCCCCGCTGAGCTATCACTGCTGTCTCAACTAAAGGCTATTTAATAATATGATATTCTATTTTCATATCCTAGTATTAAAATAGGTGTTGGTTATAAACACCTATAGAGTTGCAAGTCATTTACAAAGGAAAATTTAGGGCGGACAGCTCCTGCTTTCTACATATAAAATTCGTTTTGGGCATTAGTCACTTTAGTAAACTTCGTGAAAGTATATTTTGAATATAAATTTACTTCGTAAATCGTCCATATATTATCAAACATGCTTAAATGATTTATTTTGCAGAATCTATAATTGCATTCAGTATATTGTAGAAGTGCCAAATTCGGGAGTGTAGTGAGGTTGCAGTCTGCAGATCACTATTACACGCAATAATCAAGGATGTGTGGAAAGAAATGGGGATAGGTAAGGGGAGGGGGATTTGAGCCTCCGGAAATCTCACCATACCATGCAACAGCAAGCTGCCACTTCACGCAGGTTTTATAAGTCAGTGGTACCACCCCGGTCGAGCTCGTACGCTCATGCTGTAGACAAAACTGTCAACAGCGTGGCTATACCACTGAAATAGCTTGCCATATTTAACTCTTTTGCTGGATTTGCGTTTTTTTATATCGTACTAGATTTTGCTCGCAGCTCTGCCCTTGTGAATAGTTTTTGTATTATATCCCACGGGAACGTACTACCGGGATAAAAATTATCATATATTATTATACAGTCCTAATCCAGACCATGATCTATTTTATCTGTTAGCCAAATTTGAACCAAATCCATTCAGCTGTTAAGGTGTGATTATTTATTTAACAAATATCCAAATTCACATGTATCTATCTTTCAGATTTATAATAGCAGAATGGAGTAGAAGTTCTTCTTCATCCGCCTGCCCTTACACTACTCGCAGTGGCGTCAGCCTAACATGCTTTTTAACACATGTTACAGAAAGATTTGGCTTGTACTTTTTACAACCGGTCGCCTGCCTGACGTCAACCCCTCTGGGGGGAGGACACGCACACTCGAAACAAATACATATTTGTGAATCACAAAAACATTTGTTTCGGTGCGTGGATCGAACTCGCGACCTCTCGCTTCACAGCCGGCTACTCGCCCACTGCACCACTCTCAGCGGATAGGTTACGTCATAAATTAAATTAAATAGATCTTTTTATCTTGAACATACTCGTAACTTAAAAGTATGAAAGAGTGTTACAAATCGTTTAAACCATTGTTAAAATGACAACAACTGAGTAAGGTCATGTCGCGGAGATGTGTGCGTGCCAAACAAAAACAACAGACTCCACTTGAGATAATTTGTATGTGGCTACACTATCACTATGATGCTCACATTCAGTTACACTCGTTTTGTCTTGATTAAATTTTATAGATTCTTTATTCATTCAGTTATAGAGATTACATTTTAGTGTGTATGCCATTATCAATGTTTTGTAATCACTGCTCATCGTATTTTCATTTAAAGGCAATCCGTGTACCTAATTTCCTCTTCTTCCACCTTGTTTTTTAACACATGTTACAGGATGATTTAGCTTGTAGTTTTTACAATCTGCCTGACGTCAACCCCTCTTGGCAGAAACACCGAGACTCGAAACAAATATTTGGGGATCAAACAAACATTTTGTGCAGAAATCGAACCCGCGGCCTCTTTACTTCCTTCACAGCCGACTATTCGCCCTCTGCGCCACGGACGATGTCATGGTAATCCGTGTAATAAAACATCTTTTTTTATATCAGAGGCTGCCATAAGAGGGAGTGGGTTACCTGATGGTAAGTGATCACCATTGCCCATGTTGCCGATATTAAAGGAAAATAATGAGGATTTGGGTGAATTGGGCCTCTGAACATCTCATTCATAATTCGAAACGCGCTTAAGTTGTCGCAACATTAAGTTGCTACATGACGTCGCTTTTCTGTGAGAGCTCCCAGTGACAGGGATCCCGGTCGAGCCGGCCCATTCATGTTTACACAAACTGTCTACAGCGTGGCTCTACCTCTTTAACGTCGATAATTATTTGGTTTATTTTTTTGTTATTTTTATTGTGTATGAAATGAAATGAAATGAAATAGTTTTATTAATCATGTAGGCAATTAAAATAGCGCTTATGACAAGTCAGTACAAAATAAAGAAACTTATGTATAAAAATCATATCAACTAATGTATACATAACATACATAGCATCGTCAAAATACACTAGGCAATTACACTAAATTGTTTATTTGTTGTCTTTTTATTTTACATTATTAACAGTATTTGTAATATGGAAACGTCCATTATTAATTATTAAATATTTTGAGTCGGTATGGACCACTGCATTTACCGAAACGGCACGAGTTTTAAAACTGCCACCGGATCCAAAACGACCCAGCTTGAGAAGACCCGGCGAAACAAACTCAGTGGGCTTAATTTACCACTGGATTCAACGCGGCGCGACCCAAACTCTGAGAAGATCCAGCTACTTGAACTCTGGGGGCTTGTTTTAGGTCCGGATTTTCAATAATTTATATTAGGAAATACAAAGTCCTATAGTTAACTTTAGGGAGATTGAATGCGGACCAT
Organism: Mimas tiliae; assembly: GCA_905332985.1. Lineage (NCBI taxonomy): Eukaryota > Metazoa > Arthropoda > Insecta > Lepidoptera > Sphingidae > Mimas > Mimas tiliae. Next base: position 6,641,138 of record HG995249.1, read on the forward strand.
GTGTATCTCCGAAGTGTTGTTTTAAAACTACCACCGGATCCAAACGCGACCCAGCTTGAGAAGACCCGGCGAAACAAACTCAGTGGGCTTGTTTTTTGTCCGCTTACTATATTCTTGAAAAGCATGACTTGTCTTTTAAAAAATTGCCAATTTTCCGTTAGGTATTATTTATTCGCGATCAGTCGTCTTTTGTTTATTTGATATCGTTTTATTTTTTTTGGTTTAGGTAGGTATTTTATGTTAGGAAGCATTCCATTTTAGCTTGCTCGTAGCATAATAAAACTCATTGGTCAATTTATTTAGATCTTGGTTACTAAAACATACATTCTATTTATAATTGTTTAATTATCTCATAATTAACCTAAGCTACAGGGCCCCAGGAGGTCACAGTATGCAAGGAGGAACCGAACGCCAAACGTCTCTATCCTCTAGATATTGTTTAACATTATAGTAGCCCCTGGTCATAAGCTCACGTTTAATGTGTAACTTGAACAAATTTTCGGGCATATCAATAACATTGTTGGGGAGCTTGTTATAAAATTTAACGCTATTACCCATAAATGACTTTTTAGTCTTAACAATTCTAAAAGTACTGAGAGGGTACTGAGAGTTTATTTTTGTTTCTAGTATTTATATTATGAATGTCACTATTTTTGTGAAATTTACTTAAGTTTTTACGAACATACATAATATTCTGATAGATGTATTCAGACGGCACAGTCAGTATATTACTATCCCTGAATACAGATCGTAGGAAATCGCGGCTCTTCAGGTCATATATAGCACGAACTGCTCTTTTTTGTAATATAAATATAGTGTCTATATCAGCAGCTGATCCCCACAATAGAATGCCATAGGACACAATACTGTGGAAATATGCGAAATATACTAACCTAGCCGTTGAAACATCAGTTAAGCGTCTTATTTTCCGGACAGCAAAAGCTGCAGCACTTAATTTACCAGATAATCTTTCTATTTGAGGATCCCATTGCTATTTACTATCTAGAGTTATTCCTAGGAAAACTGTTGAAGAGACTAGATCTAATGTTTCTTTGTTTAATTCTATACGTGAATTCACCTTTACAACATTTGGTAATGTAAAACGGATACATTTAGTCTTCCCTGCATTTAATAAAAGGTTATTCGCAGAGAACCAGTTTGAAATTAAATTCAGAATTTTGTTAGGTGTAACTAGATCTTCATCCTTACGATTCACTTTAAATATTAAAGAAGTGTCGTCAGCAAATAAAACTATGTCTGCCATCTTATCAACCATATAAGGAAGATCATTAATGTAAACTAAGAATAGAAAAGGGCCCAGAATGGAACCCTGTGGGACCCCTATTTTGACTGTAGATCCTACTGAAGTGACGCCATTAATACATACTCTTTGTTCCCGACCAGATAAATAGGATATCACAAGATCAAGAGATGTACCACAAATACCGTAATACTTGAGTTTAGCAATGAGGGTTTGGTGGTCGACGCAGTCAAATGCCTTGGAGAGATCACAGAACACACCCAGAGCATCCTGCGACCCCTCCCAGGCCTCCAACACAGATGTCATTAAGGCTGATCCAGCATCTTGAGTAGACCGATTCTTTGTAAACCCAAATTGTTTATTATGTAATATCCTATTCCTATCAAAATGCGCCAGCATTTGATCCAGCATGATTTTTTCAAAAACCTTACTAAGAGCTGGTAATATAGATATAGGCCTATAATTAGAGGCGCTATTTACACAGCCCGTCTTAAAAATTGGGACAATTTTACTTATTTTCATTAAGTCGGGAAAAATACCGTCATTTACACAACAGTTAAAAATATCTGCTAAAATGGGAGCAATATTTACTATAATAGCTTCTATAGCTTTAACAGATAGCCCCCACAAATCTTCAGTACCTTTTATTTTAAGTTTTTAAATGCTTTGATTATTTTACAATGAGATACCATATCAAAGTTAAAATTAAGCATATCTACTTTAACATTTTCTATTAACAATGATTCTGCTAAAGTCGCTGATGACTGCAGACATTTAGTTGTATCTATAGGTATGTTACTAAAAAAAATCTCAAAGTAATTGGCAACAGACAGCTTATCTGAAACTAGTTCGTCATTTACAAATAAAGCTATCGATTTGTCACTTATTCTATTTCTACCAGTTTCCGAATTAATTATTTGCCAGGTAGTTTTTATTTTATTACTAGATTGTCTCAACTTTTCACTAATATGAGCGGCTTTAGCATGCCTGCATACTTTTTTAAATATTTTAGAATAATTCTTAACGTAGTTTGTAAATTCGACACCAGGTGTATAGGTATGACGATATACTCACCCCTTATCACATTATGGCACGGAAATATACTTACACTTGGCTAACCATAGGTGCAGCACCAGTTGCACATCTGCCTACCTGCTCGGGGAAACATGCGTGAGATTATATTCGACATTGTAACGTTTCTGTTACTAACGCCAGTTAACTGTTACAAACAAACATCGCATTACAATTTATTTATCACACGCGAACCTAATAAATTGACTATCAAACACGTATGCATACTTTGTCGTATTAGGCATTTAACGATACTGATAACTATTTTGAAACAGTTATGGTTTTACAGATTATTATTTCTTTATTAATATATGCAATTTCACGCCTTTATCCCCGGATAGGTAGGCAGAAGTGCAACTAGTCATGCACCGACGTTTCGCCGAGCTTATTTCCTTCCCATGATGTGACTGAGGGCGAGCCTGTCGCTATACCGGATACAAGTTCCAATCCTGGGCAATTCATATTTGAAATTTCAAATCGAAAACTCAAATACAAATTGTGATTGCCCTATCTGAGATTGTGAGTTGAACCCAGGACCTCACGGTTCTCAGCCTTCGTACGCTACCACTAGATCAATGAGGTGATTATTTTTATTAATATAGGACTTCTATAAATGTAGGTACAGATGGTTTCCTTCTTTCTAAACTTAGTCTTATAAATCACATCATATAATTCTACTGTACGTGTGTATGTGACTGAACTCCTCCTAAACGGCTGGACCGATTTGAATGAAATTTTTTGTATGCATTTGGGTGGCGCCCTGGATGGTTTAGATTCACAATAGGGTAGTTGACTAGTTTTTTTTTATTATTTTAATCAATAAGTTACTTTACTCAAAATATATTCCAGAATGAATTTTATAAATCGGACCAAAAATAAATAAGTTAGAAGCCATTCAAATCCTGTGGAAGGGGTAATTGTCAAATGACAGACGATGCAACCATTGACGTCACTGTGTAAAATGTTCATTATGGTGCACGCGTGCAAGCGAGATAGTGAGATATCCCCACTACGCACCCACTTTTCTTCATACCAACATTTCAAGTCATAACTGCGGGCACATTTCTGAACCAATTTATATTGTGTTTTAATAAAAGGGTTTCTTTTGCGTGTCATTTTCTGTTGCTTATAAAATAATGTATAAAATTCAATATAGGAAACTACCCTATTGGACCCGGTAGGTGGCGCTGCTGTAGTTGCGGGTGAAACCGCGTGGGACAGCTAGTAAATTATAAATATTTCTAATAATAATTATACATATGGCTTTAAATAAATATTTGCTTCTGAATACGAAATGGTATCAGTTGCTGTTTTTCGCACATGTGTGTAAATTCTCAATTTAACTAACAAGTCCGTCTTTGTACGGTTTAGTTGATTATGTGTTTATTACACACTTGACACTATTTTAATACGCTTTTATTTGGAAAGACGTTCGTCATTCCAAACACTCGTCATCGATTCAATAATTGAATCATCGTTGTGCCAATCTCGTTCAATTGTAAAATTTATCGATGCAACCAATAAAATGGTTAGATCGAACATTTTGTTTAGTCAGTGGACATAAATAATTTTCAGTGTATCTAAATGTTATATTTTGATTTATGACGTTGTTTTTGAAGAATTAGAGCAACTAATTGTGCAATTTTGCAACTACCTACTACCTATTGGACAATAATCAAGATTCGTTTTTACCTAACTTTGTGTTGAGCAGCGATAGCACCATAAAAGTAGTGTATGTAAAAAATTTAAAAATATTAATCGATTGACTCCTATCTGAAAGAACGTGGTTAAACTTGGTTCTCGTTGCGGGTCTTGGAGATCAGACGGCACGCGGCGGGTCGCCCCACATAATACCAAGTTCACCATCAAATCATGATGGGAAAGCGGACCCTACCATTAAGCCGGGATAACGCCAGGCAGAAAGAAAGATAGTCTCGCTCTCTACCTATAACAGCATGGGGCGACATGGATAATCTGGGCGAATTGTGATTACACCCTATAGTTGCACATCTGCCCACCATTTCGAGTATACATATTTAATAATGTACTTAATAATAGGTATTATGAAAATTACTGTCTCGGTGGCGCAGTTGTAATGCGTACACGGTACGACTGCTGTGCTGAGGTTTCGGGTGCGATCCCCGGGTCGGGTAAAAGTGATAATGAGTTCTTCTATTTCTATATGCTCAGTATCTGCCCGGAGTCTGGAACTGTGCCCGGTATGGTAATAGGCTTGTCCCCTATCATATTATGGGATGTAAATAAGCTCGGCGACATGTGGGTGTACTGGTTACACCTCTGCCTACCTCTTCGGGGATTACAGGCGTGAGTGCGTATGTAAGTATGTAGGTAGTATTATGAAGTACTAATAAGTATTAACGCACATACTATTTATACCTACATCTATAACAACTAGAAATAACGAGCCGTTTAAATAAAAATATATTGTTTGTAAACTGTAGTTTTTATGTTTAATAATGTACATTGATGGTACCTACAGTTGGATTATCAGATACATTAAAATGTATGCACTTCAGTTATTACATGATGTTATTTGTTATTTGTATATTTTCGGCCATCATGGTTCATTAGTAATGGTGAGACATTTTATTACGTTTCTGCGCAATACAATAACAATTGTGTGATATCCAGATAACAACTATTCAAATTTTAAGTTGGAAACAATTTTATATTACCTGTACAATTTAAGTGCCCTCTTTGGATTGAAAACATAGATTTAAAGCTAGCGCACATTATAATAAAATTGTGCGAGACAATACCAAAGTCCTACTAAAACACCTAATCCTGATATTAATGTCGTATTTTTATAATTAAAATATTAACACTCCATTTAATAGAAATCATATTGACATCCTTCTTTTACCTTCCTTTATTATTTTATAGTATAGGCCGGCAAACGAGCAAGTGTGTCACCTGATGGTAAGTGATCTCCACCGCCCATGTACCCCCATAATACTAAAATAAAGGATAAGGGATTGGGAAGGGGAGGGGAATTTGGGCCTCCGGATGTCTCACTCACCGTACGAAACGCAGCAGCAAGCTGCTACTTTACGCCGGTTTTCTGTAAGACAGTGGAAACGACCCGGACGAGCCGGCCCATTCATGCTGTAGACAAAACTGTCTACAGCGTGGCTCTACCACTCAGAAACTCCTCTCCAAGAAGTCCGTATCATATATATTTTTATCTAAAGTTTAATACTGCCACCACATCTTTCTTCTTAAAAATATCATATTTATTGTGAGACAATCAACAAGCGGGCGGTGAATCTTGTCGAACAAAATCGTCCACACGGCAGTGGAAATATGCTTCGAATTTGAAGTGGGAGAGTCACGTTTATTTATTTATTTATTTAGTTAATATAAGTAACTTACAGAAACAATTCCAAATCGTTACAATGGTGAGCGAAGGTGGACCAAAAGTAACGACTTAAATTTGCTATTCTTGTTTTAAAATATGGCCAGTTCTGGGTGTTGAGCTAGCATACTATTAGGAGCGTTATATCTCTTGTGTCTCTGTTTGTGACAATTTTGTCTACAGCATGAATGGGCTTGCTCGTGGGTAGTGGATATCGCTTACCAACAGGTTACACGTTTTGTCATTCGCGAGCCTATCGCCATATCAGACACAATTTCAGACTCCGAGTTGATACTAAGCATTTTATGATAGAAAATCCCAATATGACTCTACCCGACCTGGGAATCGAGCCCGAGACCTCAGCACAGCAGTCGTGCCGCGTACGCATTACAACTGCGCCACCGAGACAGTCAATTAATTATTCTAATAATTATCGAAATAAAATTAATTAATTAAATATGCGTCTTAAATTAATTCTTCTGCAGCCTATGCTAAACGTTTTAGGTATCTAGGGCATAATGATAACATTATACAAGATTACAATAACAATGTGTCAACCGTATCAAGTTTTGTGGAGGGTAGTTCTACGTGTGTGACAGAGGCAGTGCGGTTGACCACACTTCTCAGGCTCGAATCTCAGCTATCCGCAATCGTTTGCAACTGTGCATAGAACAAGTCCTCATATTATAAACTTTGTTTAGCCTTGTAGCAGACACCCTGTCAGTGAGATAATCTACTATTGTAAGGGTGGTTGAATGATTACCATTATGTTTAGGTGGTTATAGCCTTAACAGCCTCCGTGGCGCAGTAGGCAAGTAGCCGGCTATGAAGCGAGAGGCCGTGGGTTCGATTTCAGTACCGAGAAAATGTTTGTGTGATCCACAAATATTTGTTTCGGGTCTGGATTTTTTTATCCCCAGAGGGGTTGACGTCAGGCAGGCGGCAGGTAAAAACTGCAAGCCAAATCTTTCTGTAATATATGTTAAAACATGTTGCGTCTACCTCAATACGAGTGGGATAAGGACAGGTGGAAGAAGTTGTATTGGATGGTTGTATTTGTTAAATGCGTCTCTACTCGTCTGTAGTTTGTAAGGTACTTACACTTTTGAAGATTTTAGGATTATGATGGTGTCTTAAGGTGTGTTATATAGCTCACAGTTTATTGTGTACCAAAAATTCGTCTTGCACATTAGTATTGCTTTACATTACATATTGTTTTTTTTATTTGTTTGAATGATGTGACGAGCAGGTCGCTCGCCTGATAGTAAGCACCACGCTTGCTCATAAACAGAAGCAACGCCACACAGAACTTTAAATAACAAAGCACTGCATGATACTAGAGTGCGCTCGTCATCCCGAGACATAAGGTGTTACGACTCATAATGCCCAGTAATTTCACTGGATTCAATGTCCTTCAAACCGGATAACAACAGTGTTTACATACTGTTGCTTGGCGGCAGAAATAGACAAAGCGGTGGTACCAACCTAGCCGGCCTCTCGCATACGAGGGACCTTCCACCTTGTAAAATGGTACGAACAATAATAAGCTCACTTCCGTATCGCTGAAGGGGTAGGCAAAGGTGCACCTTTGAGAGGAAATAAGCTTATTTCCTCATAGTGCGAAAGGGAGTGAGCCTATCGCCATACCACAAATTCTAATCCTGGGCAACTCATGTGTGATTTTTTGAATTGAAAAACTTACTTTTTTTACACTCTTAATTGAAGTGTCAAGAAGAGCCAAACCTAAAATCAAAGAAATAAATTGTGCTGTATATTGTATGAACTATTGAATTAAATAGAGATAATAGTTTAGTAATATTTCAAGGATTATTTAGTATCGGTATTAGAGTTTACAGATAGTTCGGGTCATTTATAAATGCATAAACTTCTTTGCTACTAATGTGTGCTTGAACTTCTAAATATGTAGTTCTGCCATATGGAATTGACTGACATTACTATTGATAGAGGTTTTACTAGATAACGAGTGTTGTATTACTATAAAACGAGTGTCCGGTTTTACTGACACATTATTATATTTTTTTGATTAGTTTTACAGAATTGTACACAGAATCAAATATAGTTGGCAAGTTATTGATATTCACATGCAAGAGTGTATTACCACCTACTAGATGCTCATAGTACTGCTTTTACTTGTTAAAACCGAGTTCAGTAATTCCGTAGCAACATTAGCCGATATAACGGTGATGATTTTACTATACCCGGCTGTACTGGAAAATCCAGTACTGGCAGTCAATTTTTAAACGCAACCTTAATAATTTGTGCGGCAGTGACGCGTAAGCCGTCAGCACACATAGCGGCATGCGCACAAATTAGCTAACGTACCAATTTGTAATATCTGTAACTTTAACTGCCTGAGATTGGATCTTCTTATTATAGCGATATGTTAGATAAGAAGAACATTTAAAAAACCAAAATCCCAACTTTTCCTACAATACACATGAAATATGTATCAACCAGACGCAGTAGGACAGAATTTTTTGGGTGGTAGAGCCACTCTGTAGACAATTTTGTCTACAGCATGAATGGGCCAGCTCAACCGGGTTGTTACCATGATCTCATAAGAAACCAACGCAAATTCGCTGCCCGCTGCTGCGTTTCGTATAGTGGGTGACATATCCGGAGATCCAATGCCCCCTTGCCATCAGTCAGGTGATCCACTTGCTCGTATACCTATGCCATTAAACCATGGAAATATGCGCTGATAACATACATGCACAGAACATAGGAATAAGTATGTTCTGTGGATACATGTACCTAACCGTATACTATGTAAGTAATCCGTATGTAAACAAGTGATGCGAGAGCAAACGTTAAGAACCGTTTCGGCGTGCATTGTATGTGTTTTGCAGTAGCAATCAATAAATTTGTGTCAGTCAATTTTAGATGTATGTAAAAAGCTCGTGCCAAATTTTCATGCTCGCGCGTTGTTGTATGCGATTCGTGCGCGCCCGCGGTCGCTGCCGTGCCCGCGCCCGCGGCCGCGCCTGCGCTGCATTGGGCGACTTACTATTTATAGATAAATGTGACATTGTTTTATTTGCCGCAGGCGGGCGTAATCACTGTAGTACTTTTCCATGAGAAAATCGTTAACCCCTGCGCGATAAAGCGGAGAGAGTGCTCGTTCGACTCGTACGAGGTGTCTTATTAAATTGAATCATAACCGAGATAGATTAGTTAAACGGCACGGCCGCGGCGCGGGGCTTAATTCTTATCCTAAAACTGTTGACCGTTTCTGAGTCGATGTTCATTATCGAAACCAACTTTACCGTATTATTGTTTACTGTCTCCCGACTGCCTCGGTGGCGCAATTATAATGCGTACGCGTTGCGACTAACGCTGAGGTTTCGGGTTCGATCCCCGGGTTTTGTAAAAGTGATATTGGGTTTTTCTATTACGAAATGCTCAGTATCAGCCCGGAGCTTGAAATTGTGTCCGGTATGGCGATTGGCCATTGGTATCGCCCCCTATGACATCATGGGACGGAGATAAGCTCGGCGAAATGTGGGTGTACTAGTTACACCTCTGCCTAACCCTTCGAGGATTACAGGCGTGATAGCGTATGTATGTATATGTATCTCCCGATACGAAGTGTTTGTTATTATTTATGTTACTACTACCGGTCTCTCGCAGTTTCACCGCAGGCATATTGATTGTACGTACTGCTCTCATGGGACATAGCGTGAAAATATATAAATATACACGAATAAATTCTCTAAATTATAGTGAAACACGGCATCTAAATGTTGCAGAGTTTAGAAGAAATAAGCGGACAAACAGACAGACAGACGCAGTTAGCGACTTTATTTTATACTATGTTTTGATCTGAGTATATGTCTTTAAACTCAATATTTATCGTCATCGCGATGGGTAAGAATGGCGCAGGCGTAGGCAACAAGCGGTGGGCGAGTGACTTTCTTTGGTAGGGCGGAGGACCCGGTCATGTCCTGTCTGTTGTCAGTCAGACTTCATCTTGCGGCGTATTCTGCCGCGCAAGCACTCTCGCGCACAGCGCAGCCGGACGAGTTATCGGTCGAGTACACTTATATTATTATACACGTTGATAAACACCGTGTATTTATTTATACCGAGTAATAAAGATAATTTGTGATGAGTATTGTGCCTGTGTGAGTGCTTTTGAGATGGATTTACGGGTAAGCAAATAGACGGCCTAGTGTATCTGGATCAAGTCATATTGCGTATCACTTTCAAATATGAAATTCATGAAGAGTATAAAATGAAAGAAGTTTGTCTGTTCATAATAATATATAAACGATGTAAGTAAATAGAGGTATACTAGACGTACGAGACGTTAGACAGAACTGTCTACAGCGTGGATCTACCCACTAGATTATATTAGGTTATTTTTATTTGTAGTTATTAGATAATTACATAATATTCTTCCTCCTCCTTATCCCAATCGCAGTGGGGTCGGCGTAACATGCTTTTTAACACTTGTGACGGCCGCTTGCCTGACGTCAACCGCTCTAGGAAGAAAACAAACAGATCCGAAGCAAATATTTGTGGAGCACACAAACATTTGTCTCGGTGCAGGAACCGAAACCACAGCCTCTCGCTTCACAGCCGGCTACTCACCCCCTGCGCCACGGAGGCTGTCATTATAAGGAGTTTCGATGTTTGTGAGTTTGTGACTTTAGATGTTTGTTAGTCAATCACGCCTTAACGGCTAAATTATTTTAGATTAAATTTGGCACAAAAGTAGACTATGACGATGGCAAATGCCGTACACGCGAAAAAAGTTAGCAAAAGCTAGTTATGATATGAATATTGTTTACGATGTGTAGTTTTAATTTAATACGAAATTAAAGACCGATGAATCGTAGGTACATCACGATAATTGTTTTGAATATTTTTCATCGATACCTTTTAGATGAAAATTAGAGTTCACCGTGGACCTGACTATGTAAGCGTAAGGATGGGCACTGCATGTTTTAGAAAATTCTAAAGAGACCTCTAATTATGCCAATGAGGTTCACTCACAGGCGTTACATTGTAGCGCTGGTTTACTTTACCAGCTTTATAATAACTAGCTGTGTATCGCAATTTTGTAAATAATTTTGTAAACATCGTGTTCAAGCCTTAAAAGAGAGTCCCCTTTCTCTTTGGGCACCAGTATGGGTGTTCTAATATAATCTCGCTATACGATCTTAACAGGAACTAGTTTACATTGATTTTATCGCCCGATGCAAGAGTCCGTACGGGATATTACAGGCAGCTTGCTCCTGGCTAACACATTTCTCAGAAATAATTGTCTTTGAAACGGCTAATAGGAGTTATTAGGACAATAACGAGATTATCAGATTTCACTTTAGTTATTATTATTATTCATATAAATCGTATAACAGTAGATAAAATTGCAATATTTAGTTTGTTCGGTCATAATTGTTTCGCACTTTATACAGGAATCATATTAGATAATTTGATTATGGTCTAATAATAAGAGGTGTGCAAGGAACGATCCTTCCTACGAAGCAAGTGGTATTCCGTTGTCTCTGGCTATCCCTATGGGAAACATGCGTGAGTCTATTTATGTTTGTAAGATATGTTACAAATTAAAGATGTTAGCAGCGGTGTTTCTTTTAAAACAGTAACTATTTAATACTTGAATCAAGAATTAGAATTGTTACGTAATGACAATCAATCAATTAAATGACAAAACTGGATAAGTTTACATTGTGTTTTTATTCAATATGTGGCCAGCGCTTATGGCACTTCTTTCTGCCTGGCGTTATCCCGGCTTAATGCCAGGGTCCGCCTACCCATCATGATGTGTCAGTGGATTTGGTATTATGTGGGGCGACCCGCCGTCTGACCCCCACAACGCGCAATAAGAACCAAGTTTCGCCATAGCGCTTATGACACTCAAGTCATTAAAATAAATATTTGACAGCGATTAAGCTCAGTGGCTCTTTCTAGAAGGCTTGGACCTTAGTTTCAGCCGTTACGGGGAAATGAGACTAGAGAAGGGCTGTTTCGAAGTGGGAGTTCTTCGGATTTACCGCACGGCGAATTTAATATTGGTAATGTCTGTTACCACTTGAATTATTATTGCAGTTGGTATTAGTATTATTATTAGTTGCAGTGCAATTTTTATAGCCATCATGATGGGACAGTTAGGATCTCCTGCGATTTCCCACAACATGTTTGTGACGAAAGGAAACAATTATGATATAATTTTAATGTATATTGATGATCATTTGAGTTCCATTCATTTTTCCTCCGCGATATTTTTACCGTTGCGACGGGAGGCAGCTATTTTTAATGACAGACGGGTGGAAGACGAGGTAAATCTCTAATCTCGAGGTGTTCTAGTTTGAATACGGAACACTATGGACTAGAGAGTCCAAGACTATGGTGTAGAGAACAAGGGCGAGTTACTTGCATAATAGTGGCCACAAATATATATGAAGTAAAGTTGATGCTGCATTAGCTAAGGGGTAAAATAAATTGGTGTTATTGCAGCTAGATGATAAATTTTTAAAATTAGCTTTAGTTATTTTGAAATATCCGATTTATTTACGGTGCTCTAATAAACAATTCATAATATTTATTAATGTTTTGCTATTTGTTTAGATCCATTAATTTCAGATTTTCTAGCTGCACTAGCACCATTATTTTCTGTGTTCCGGTGGATACTTTTTCGTTTAATGGCCCTTGAGAGATGTTCATTCTCTACATCTACAGTCCAGACCACTAGAAAATCCTTATTAAATATGGAATGGGATGATTATGTTGCATTTAATTTTGTAATGCACTCGATAGCAAATTATTTGTTTTTGTTCAACAAATCCACATTTACACGTGTATCGGTGTATCATGTATATGAAGATAATTAATTATGTATACATCGTATGAACCGTGCATCAGTGGACGTTATCATTAGTAACCGGGATGTAAGTGTACAGTTTGACTCAATTAGTTCATTGCAAATTGTTACAAAATAACATTCAGTTAAACTTTCGATATTCATATGTAAAATACTTGTTGTTGTGTGATTGTTGAAGAATAAGGACCCGTTGATATTATCAAGGAAATGAGCGAAACTGACATTACCGTCGTTACATTTTCAAAAAAAATCCTATACACAAGTATTGATAACTTTTTCAGCCAGCACTCATTATAGCGCAAGCGAGGTCGTCGTTAAGGTTACAGCTTACTAGACGATCATGTTTAAAGAAACTTTATGCTTTAAATTGTAAATTATTTCAGCTGTTGTTAAGATTATTCTCAATAAATATCTTCCAAATCCAAAGATAAATGCAATTTACTAATTTGTAAGAAAAATCTGTAGTTTTATTTGTAACTTACCTAACTTAAACAAGTGTAAATTACCTAAATTATATTAATTCAACAAATTTCGAGGATTCTAAGCTCTCAGACCATTCGACTGATATGTTTTCTTCCTTTACAACTTAAACTTGGTGCATTTTCAGAGGGCTTCATTTACGCGTAATTGAAGCCCCATTGTAAAACCTGAGGCGTCGTTCATATAATTCTGTATATAGTTATTTCTAGATAACAATAATAATACGAATCATACTTATTTTTATATAATAATATTAAAATTATAATTATTTCTAGATAACCTAATAAGAACATGTTATTTCGTCAACAAATTGAAATCATATCCACTACTTATAACGCATAGTTCACTCGCTAGAAATAAATATTTCTCTAATTTTACCGTGAATTCTTCTAAGAATAACAAGCGCCTCAGCGTAAGAATAAACTCGTCACAAATGACGTAGGGCATTTTTGCATGCATGAATCCGCAGCTATGATTACAAAACGTTGTTTCTGAGTTCTGCATCATTGTTGACGCCAAAATGATTAGTATTATCTTTTAATAATTTTATCACGCTATTATTAGCGAAGTATTTAAATTCCTCGAGATATGTTGAATATATTTTTATATAAATGATTCATTAACGTGAACATTATAATTATTTATTACAATGTTATCACATGAAGTCATTACTCATTAGGAATATCGAGCAGGTCAACCCTGGTCACCCGAGAAGATCAGATTTCAGCGTGTTGTTAAAATCGATAATAGTTTGTTGGTCTTAGGTAAAGGTAATAGCAGAATAAGGGAAAATAAAAGTAATCATATATTGCCCAAGCTCATGATAAAAGCATTATACATTTCTTTACTTTTAGTTTAATTATGGCTTCGCATTTCCATGCATATTAGCCAATGAGAAGTAGGTATATACGAGTAATATATTTTCATATAGTATTTACAAGAACGATGAAACACCGGTGTGGCCGATTTCAAAGTCTTGTTGGAGTGTTGGTGTGAATTCCGTCCAGTACGACGTTTCATAGACGTTTTTCTCCAAGCGGATCGAACGATGAAGGTCAATCAATACATTTGGTCAAATATCATCTAAATTACTAAACTTATTTCAATGTTTCCATACACTATTCATCACCGTCAATGTTTATTGCACAAATCCACACTACATTTATATATCAGAATTCCCGCCAAAATTCCCATTAGGTAGAAATTATTTACTTTAGTTGCCTGAGAATCGTGAGGTCGAGCAATCACAATAATAATTTTTCAATTTTCGATTACAAAATTCTGTGCTCGTTTTAGCGATAGGCTCGTCCCCCTGTCTCATAATGTGACGGAAACAAGCTCGGCGAAACGTGGGTGCACTAGATGCACCTCTGCCTTCCCCTTTTTGGGATAAAGGCGTGAGCTTACGTTATGTAATAAATTACTTTTGTAATAAGTACCTATTAAGTGATATGTTGGGGTGGAATGTTATTTAGAAAACTCTATCTATACCGGTGTTGCAGTAAGGTGGTATCAATAATAACATCACGTTTATGGCGACCTGAAGTTCATTGGCAAAAGTAAAAAAAAGTAAATTGTAGATACCTACTTTCGAATTTTATTTGAATTAAGCAACTATAAAAAATACTTAAGTAAAGTAGGTAGTCAACGTTTACCTGCTATAACATTTAAATTTTGCCAAACTAAAAACCTAAATAAAACAGTAACTCAGAAACGTTGAGGCTTACGCATTTTTTTATCTTTACCTGTAAGTTATATTATTATTATAGTTATTACCTTCGCTATAACATGAATGTAACTTTTTGCAAGAGCATTTAATTTTATTTTTATCATTGAAAAGGCCTCTTTACAATCCTTTCACACATCCCGCTGTTGGGTATCGTTTCACCACTCTTTTTTGAATGCATTCAGAATCCTGAAGACCCTGTATGTATATCAGATAAGTATTATCTTTGTGTAAATTTTATAATTCGTCATCGTCATAATTCACAGGTTTCGCTCCTGTTACTGTAAGTATATTAAGCTTGCTAGTTAAGACGCAAGTTCTATTTAGATTGTAATCGTGAGTCAACGGAGAATAAAATCTCTGAATGTTAGATGATAGATGATAGAATTACATGCCACTGTGTTAGGAGAGGATAAGGTCTTAGAGTGTATTTATTAATAGAAGCCGATCATACGATACCTACTCTTACATAAGATATGTATCCTAACAAACTGTTGTATTCTCTAGAAGTCTAGAAATATAAACAAAACACATACATCCATATAATCATGGATATATGTGTTAATGTTGCTGGATAGTGATCCAGTGACATTATTTCAATTATAAATAACGTAAAAGATGTTGAGATGAGAATTTTGTAAACTTCTTTTATATTATGGACATTTTTGTTGTCCTCCGAAAGACGAAACTTGTTGTTGGCAACACGAGATATTATTTTTATATCAAGGTGAATTACTGCTTTTGAAAAACTATTACTTATGCACATAATGTTGCATATTAACATATGAAAACGAATATATAATTCACTTAGGTATGACTTTGCATCTTTGCAATATTTTGGTCTTCGTACAATTTCAAAAAATCTTTTAGTTTGTAATCCTACTTAATATAAATGTGAAAATTTGGTTGAATTTGGATGTTTGGAAAAGGCCATTCAATCGCGGTTTCTCAAGGCGCTGATTACGAAAATGTTGTTGATTATTATCGATCTTATTTAAAATACCATAACTTTATTTTTTGTCATGAATGACCATAGAAAGGTAAATTAAGTATTTTACATTTCCATTACATAATGATAATACTTATAAGGTGCCCCGGGCGTGGCGGAGCGCGGCGTCAATCGACGCTCTAGGTCGTCCATCCAGCCAATGGCCTCTATTTCTAGATGAGCTGTACAAATAGAAGCATTTTAATCAACTTAGAAAAGAAGGGTCTATATTCTTAATTATAATAATAGGCGATTAAACAATCAGATGGTTCTCTTGATGGTAAATGATCAAAGGTATGTGGGACGATTTGTTGATTTGTTAGGCCTCTGGATATCTCACTGACCATACGCAGGCATAGCAAAATTGTCACTACAACTCAGTTTTATGTCAGTAACTGAGTTAATAATAATTATGTAGAGATAACTGGATACAGCACAGTTCTATCACACAGGAAATCAGTCATAGTATTTTTAAAATTTCATCAGAAGCTCTATACAAATTAGACAGTGTAATGGGGGGTACTTCAAGCGGTTGACGAACAGAATGTGAAGTGGCTATTTAGTACCTATCTTCCTAGGTGTCGTACCTATACTTTAAACCATATAAGTGATTATTACATTTGACTATTAAGCAGAGACAGTGCACTATATACTTTTTACTAGCATAAATGACGATACGAGCAGGTCGCTCGCTTAAGCGGTAAGCGCCACTCTTCTTCGATCACTTAACCAACACTCTTGCAGTGGAGTCGGCGTAACATGCTTCTTAACACAAGTTTTGGCTTGTAGTTTTTAAGAGCGGCCACCTGCCTGACATCAAACGGGTAGAAAATGCTCAGACCCGAAACAGATATTTGTGAATCACATAAACATTTTCGTCTCGGTGCTCGAAAAAAAAATCGAACTCGCGGCTCTGGCTTCACAGCCGGTTACTCGACCACCGCACCACGGAGGCTAAGTGCCACCCACGCCTGCTTATATACAGAAGCAACACCACACAGAATATTGAATCACAAAGTACTGAATGGCTTAAAGTCTTAGACAGAGATGATGAGACCAAAACATGAGATGTTAAGTTTTGTAGTTGGCGGTAGAAAAAGACAAAGCGGTGGTACCAACTCAGACGACCTCTCGCATACGAGGAACCTACCACCTTGTGGAATATTCACATTTAGTTACCGCGGCAGCTTCCATGTACGGTTTGCTAAAGCGGTTGCATGAATTTACATATAGGGTAGTAGCTTTTACCATAAACAGCAAATTATCTTTAATTACATTTCATTCTACATCGAATCGAATGTGTATGTTGATAAATAAATGATGATGGCTGATAAATAAATCCGGAATAAATTTATTTTTTGCTCCCTAAAAATATTTTCTAAATGATTACAAGTAGCTATGTTTATGGAGATTTAATCCATATCTTGGCAAGATTAAGTGATGATTGATTAATTAGCGTATTTTAGGTATACTACATACTAGGTAATTTTACTGAGTGAGGTATACTACTAATTTGACTGCCTCGGTGGCGCAGTTGTAATGCGTGCCTGGTATTATAATGTTGCTGTGCTGAGGTCTCTGGTTCGATCCCCGGGTCGGGTAAAAGTGATATTGGGTTTTTTTATTTCGAAATGCTCAGTATCAGCCTGGAGTCTGGAATTGTGCCCGGTATGGCTATAGGCTCACTCCTTATCACATCATCGGACGGAAATAAGCTCGGCGAAATGTGGATGTACTGGTTACTCTGCCTACCCCTTCGGGAATTCTAGGCGTGAGTACGTATGTATATGTACTAATTTTATAAATCCTTGGTTTTTACTCTATACGACTATTTTAACTAATGTCTAATACTTCTTTC
This sequence comes from Mimas tiliae, assembly GCA_905332985.1. Taxonomy (NCBI): domain Eukaryota; kingdom Metazoa; phylum Arthropoda; class Insecta; order Lepidoptera; family Sphingidae; genus Mimas; species Mimas tiliae. The sequence continues at coordinate 6,658,763 of HG995249.1, forward strand.
TATTGTAATAGAATACGGTTTATGTATATAGTATGATTTACTAGGTGATAGGCCTCTGGCATACGAGAGTCTGTCGGGGTAGGTACCCTTTGTACCCGCCAAGTAGCAGTGTGTAAGTACTGATGTGTTCAGTTTTGAAGGCTATTGGAATCGATGAAATTAATGGGCATTATGTGATATAACATGTTGTGTGGAATGAGCAGTGTAGTACTTTGTAATTCCGAGTTCCGAGTGGCTTTGGACTGTTTGGGCAGGCGTGGTGTTTACCATGCAGGCGAGTGACATGAGAGTTAACATGACCCGACGAGATACCACGCGTGCGATTGAGAAAATTAGCTACGACATATATCTCAGATGAAAGTATCAACATTCGATAAAATTTCGCCGTCATGTTAAGAGTTTGTAGACAAAATACCACAAAGAAGTAAAATATACAATTTTGTCTATTTTATCCCTTCTTTTGACGTAACGAGTACGGTATGATGTGCAACCATGTTAGCTTCGATAGACATAAAGAGATAACTTGTTATAACTGGTTAATTTACGACAAGAAAATAAAATAAAATAAACAAGTCATAATTTTTTTCTCGAGGAGCAAATTAAGCCCGCGTGTAGTCTGGAAATTCAGGCAAATAAAAACAATATCATGTCAAACATCTTTAACCTACGTGGTGAATACTGACTGGTAAGTGATGTAGCAGTGTGTATTTATCTTCGCATATTGTGTTAAAAATGACAGTATGACCTCTGTGACGTATGATTCGAAAATAGAACAAGGCAAAATGTTTAATTTTCAGTGGGTGTTACTGTGACGTAACATCCAGACGAGTTACAGCCCACGCGTGAAGAGGATGAAAGATATGTCAATATTTTTTCAGCTTGGCGTTCGTGAAAATATTTGTAAATAATCAGAAATACTTTGTCTTGTGGAAGCGAGTAAAGACTTTATGTTGATACTAGTCTTCTAATTCTTCCACTTGCCCTTATCCCACTCACAGTAGGGACGGCGCAACATGCTTTTTAACACATGTTACAGAAAGATTTGGCTTGTAGATTTTACGACTGGCTTTTATAACCCTTCTGGGGAGAAAACACCCAGACCTGAAACAAATATTTGAGGACCACACAAACATCACAAACAATTTCTTCTTGAAATTTAAATGGGATGAATTTTGGGTCATACTCTTTCGAATAAAAATGAATAATCCAAATCGGTCCACATTACTTGAGCGGAGGTATGCGTTATACGTATAAAAAAACAAAGAGATTTAAAACAAATTGCGAATTCCGTTTTTTTGCATCGGTTTAAAAGAAGAGTTTGTAATAAAATATTACAACAGCTTTGCCAGTTACTGCTAGTGGGTTGTTTACATTTTGGGCTTTAAGGTATTCTCTAGTAGGTAATTTAAATTCATTTTCAAGCGATGCATGCAGTGTCCTTGTATGTTCTTCACTATGATGTTTCGATCTGAGGTGGAGTACTTAAGGCCTCAATTATGACCTATTGTAACTGTATTTAAAGTTATATTTTACTGTGTGAATGAAATGTGTTGAGTAGATAAGTATGTCGGCGCGCTGCGAGTGAAGACGTTGTCACTATGTCACGGTGTTATGCCTCGTCACGCTGCGTTGTGCGCGACACGTTGTGGACACTTGATGACACTGCTCACGTTCAAATATCATATAAGTTAAAATTATCTTTATAATTTGACTAAAGGAAAAAGGTCGTCTGGAAGAAATCATCGACAGCGATGACCGTCATTTGTAGTTCTAATTGTTTTTTTAAGTTTCTTATGTATTTTTTGTTTTCTTGTTATTTAGATAATAGAGTTAAATGAATTAAAAAATATCCTGAAATAAATCACGGCACCCAATTTCAATAAGAACAGGATGTTCTTCTGTTGTAGGTGTAAATTAGTTTTTGTAATACATTATGGATTTTCCCCAGAGGGGTTGAGGTCAGGGAGGCGGCCGGTCGTAAAAACTACAAGCTAAATCTTTCTAGAACATGTGTCAAAGTATGTTGTGCCGACCCCATTGCGAGTGGGGTAAGGTCAGATGGAAGAAGAATACATTATGGATATAATCACTTTGACTTTCAAAATAAGCCTAGTGAGTAATTACGAATTTATTTTATTCAATAAACATTGGTATTTTAAATTGCAAAAACCCGCAAAATTGGGAATAAGAAATTCAATCTGAGAAAGAGAAAGTCTCAAATCAAAAACAGTCATAATAGACATTAGCCAAATATCCGTTCCTTCTTATTCTGATCAAGTTTCTGACCAGTCCTATAAATATATTATTTATTAATACGTGAGGTAAAACTTTAAAAAAATATATATAAGTACTACATTAAAATCCAACTGGATTGTGTTAATTGAGATAATTCTGCAAAGTTGTTTACGACGCGACTGTCTTTTATTTTATTTACAACGGTTTTATAGCGAGTTCACAGGGTTCGGTTTTAGTTGACCAACTGTTCTGAACCGTCTGAATAGACTTTCAATAGACAGCCTCCGTGGCGCAGTGGGCGAGTAGCCGGCTGCGAAGCGAGCGGCCGTGGGTTCGATTCCCACACCGAGACAAATGTTTGTTTGGTCCACAAATATTTGTTTCGGGTCTGGGTGTTGTGGGACCGCAAGTCCCTTGTAGTTCCTGATACCTAATACAGGTTAACCTAGAGTGGGGTCGGGACTATGTGTGTGATCGTTAGTGGTGTATTTATTGATCAACAAAAACTTACACTTTTATTGAAACAAGTCTCTTGCGATTCGACGCGTTTTAGCCTGTAGTTACTTAAAGATACTTGCATCGATTTTTATTGAATGTAGCTTTTGCAACTTTGTTGATACGTCTTGCATTGTTATTTTTTCATTACATTTGAACTTGGATAATTATGCAGTATGTAAAAAAACCCTGTTGGCCCTTTCTAGATCGTGAAGATAGGCATATAGACAACTTAATAAAAATAGTTAAATGAAAAAATTATAAATAGAAGCGAGATATTATCCTTACACATGTAGCTTAGAAAAATGAACAAATAAAAAAAAAAAAAACTGAAAGTGATGAACAGCGGACTGACGTGACGTATTGACGAAGCCGGGCGCGCATGTGGCGCGGCGCGTTTGATGCACGTTATCACGTAGACGTCTCAACTTGCTATCTCGCTCTGACTCCGAGTCATCGCTCTTGCAGAGGTAATCAATCGAAGTACGGTTTACAAACAATAAAGTAATTAAAGTATAAAATATAAATATGATTATTTTTATAGTCTAATTTTCGTATGCGAGTTATTTCATTACGTTTGACTATCGATTCTGATATCACAATTAAACGCCCAACAGGGTTTTTGTTACATATTGTGTATCATCCCGGAGTCTGGAAATGTATCCAGCATGGCGATAGGCTCGCCCCCTATCACATCATGGGATGGAGATACGCTCGGTGAAATGTGGGTGTTCTGGTTATAGCTCTGCCTACCACTTCGGCGATTACAGGCGTGATTGCGTATGTATGTTTGTTACGAGAGGGATGGCTAGGATCTATTTTTCGCCGATGTCGTCGAAGGTCACGCACAATGCGCACGCGCCGCTCGCCCACTGACAAACAAGTCGTTGAAAGTTCGACGACCTTACACCAAATTGTTATTTTCAGGTCATTTTCATTCTACATATAGCTATTTTCTTTTAGTATTCATTAAATGCGGTTTTACGCTTAAGATTTAAAATCTTGTGCATTCCTAAGATATAAATTCTGTTTTATTTTGTTTATTGTTTATGTGTTAATTAGCGTTAGAAGCAAAATACTTTTAAGAGTTAACTGGATAGTTTACATCGTTAAATTAGATCTCATTCCTCCAACACTAACCCAGTAGTCATCAACAACTGTAAATTGCAATATGCCATGTATGAAAATATAGTTATAGCCGAGGCAGCTAAACAAGTATAATGGTATGTGATCTCGTCTCTCTTGCACAATACCAAATAAGTTATAATTTTATCACCGACCGGTAAGGAATGGAATGGTAATTGAGAAGGGAAGGGAAGGAGATTTGGGGCTCCGGAAGTCACACTTACAGTATGAAATGCAACAGCAAGCTGACACTACACGTCAGTTGTTTAGTTTGAATGACGAAACGAGCAGGTCGCTCGCCTGGTTGTAAGCGTCATGTCCGTCACACAGAACTTTGAATTACAAAATACTGCATGGCATTGAACTGCGGTCGTCACCCCGAAACATAAGTTAAGTCTCATAATGTCCGCTAATTTTAGTAGCTTCAATGTCCTTTGAACCGAAACACAGCCGTACTAACACGTAGTGTGTTGCTTGGTGGCATAAATAGGAAAGCGGTGGTACCAGGCCAGACGGTCTCTTGAATACGACGGACTTACCACTTAGTGAATGTTTTCTGTGAGACAGTGGTAACCCAGTAGAGCCTATTCATGCTGTAGACAATAGTGTCTACATAGTCGCTCTACCACTAACGAAACAATGGGTAATTTAGAATTTTATGGGGATATGTATAACTTTCCAAATTCAAAGCGCAATTTTGAAACAATGCTCAAATATCGTTAGATAAATGGAAACAGGGCTCAGACTCTGTATCGGGAGATCGTGAGAGGGTTCATAGTGCTTATAAATTGTGAACGACATCTTTTATCGATGCCGGCACATACATTGTTGAATCGTGGACTATAAGTTATGCCTAAGTAGGGTTGCCACTTGTCAGTTGCCGCAATGACTAGCAGAAAATTAAACGTCCAGTGTAAAGTACAATTATACTGATTGGCTGAATTATTTGATTAGCATTATTTACCTAATGGGTATTTAAGTCACTAACGTTTAAGAAAGTCCCGTTTACTGTTTGATTTTTTTGTAGTTCTGTTAATAAGTACGATGAAACATACGTGCGAGTAGTTTCTTCTTCATAATGTTATTCTTTATTATCAGGAGGCCCCACTCCTCTCCTTAATTCCTTAATTATCCTTTAAGGTCGAAAACAGGCTCATGATTCTTCAGGTATTGTGGATGTTCATGGGCGGTGGAGATCTAGTTGTAGTAGATTTAGTTAGTATGCACAAACTAGGTACAATAAAATAATATTTTAATATGTAAGCCACATTGTCAGAATTCCAATCTTAATTAAACTAGCATTCAGTCTTGTAAATAAGTATGTATCAATTTTTTTTTTTGTGATTTATCCGGAGGCCCACATCCCCCTCCCCTTCCCAAGCCCTTAATTATCCCTTTCCTTTAAGGTCGGCAACGCGCCCATAAATATTATGGTATTGTGAGCGTACATGGGCGGTGGTGATCACTTACCATCAGGTCACCCACTTGCTCGTTTGTCGGCTTAAATAAAAACGTATCTAATATACGCATGTAATATACGTATCTAATACAGTTTTTAAATCAATTTTACGTCCTGCTATACGAATAAATACCTATAGGGGATTTTTTACTGGCGACTATATTTATGTCCAGTAGTGGAGAAATACAGGCTGATGGATGGATTTAGTTTATTCAATTTGAATATAGTACTTATTTGAATATAATAGGTGATAGTGATATGAATAGGTGCTAATCAGCAAGTTCACGGGTTCCGCCTAAAATTTGTGATATAACGTGATAAAAATGTTTGTGTATGTATTTCTTATGAGCTTGTCTCATTTCAGGCCAAAGGTCCCCCTTCCCTTCGAATAAAGAGGTTTGTGTGTTTGTCTTCTATGCGTTCGTGCATTATCCATCCGAGTCAGTTAATTACTTTACCGTTGTTCGTGCTTACATAGAAAAAAATGGGTGTACTTTTTTATTGTGTACGGTACCAGTCTCTTAGGGTATCGATAAATCTTATCACGCAAGCGGACCTGTGGGCAATAGCTAGTATATTACCAAATATGAAACTAATTAATCTTTTAATTTTGCGATATATGAGATAAAATAATATAACATGATACTATAATCGTAATATTAAATGTTGTGTAAATGTATATCCCTTGCAAGATCTTGTCAAGTGTTTTATCAGAACAATGTGGCTAATGGCCGGTATTTGACTTGACTTCTTGGATCACAGTCGTGCTATAAAGGCCGTGCTTTAGTCATGGCCAGATTCACCACTGAAGGCAACGTATGCCATCGATATGAGACAGATCGACAACGCAAAACTTCGGAATGTAAAGCATATTAAAACATTCTATTTGAAAGGTATTTTATTTATGAGCAAGGAATTATTTTACTGATTATTTTATCATAAGAGTTTACTTTTAAATAATGTTCATAACAGATGTAATTAATGCGTTTGCGATTCTAATATCGGATGAAATAATCTCGGTGAATGGTATATATTACATACATTATCATATACATATATAATGTATGTGTATATGCCTATGGGCACACCGGGCACAAATTCGAATCCAGTGTACGGTTTCTCAGCATTCTTAAGCTACAACAGACCAATGAGACGACTATTCATAACAAGGTAAATCAACCATCGACACTCAAGTGAGGTCGAATTCAATTAAATAGAATACGGACCGCAAAGCAGCACAGGCGGTTCCAGGTATCGTACCGGCAGCAATCCAAGTTCCACTCAGGATCCTTGGGACAGCATCAGTTACGCCGAAGGTTGCCAAGGGATTATTAGTTGGTAGAGCAGTGTTTATGGACGCGATCCATCGGACGTTCCGAGTAAAAGCAAGGGGTCGGAAGGCTGGTTGGTGAGTCCGGCATAACCATCTCTTCTCGAGGTTGAGAAGGTATCCATACCTAAATGAGATTTATTATTTATTACACTTTATATACATGGAGTATAAAGCCCCTACGTGATAAAAGGATAATCACAATTATTATTTCCGTTTTCGGTTCGATAAAAGTACAGATATAATGCCAAGGGATAGGAATTTATGTCCGATAACACATTAAGGGGCGGAAATCAGCTCGGAGAGCCATGAATCTACTAGTTGTACCTTTACCTTCACCTTCGACAATGCAAGCATGAGCTTATGTTATATTAATCATCAGTTATTACTTTTGTAATTCTATATTTAGGTAATATATGTATCGTAAGAATGAAAATTTATTGTTCCGCAAAAATCTTGATTTCCTTTCGCAATACGTCAGTAATACTCGTACTTATCGTCCAAAATTATAAACAGTCGTACGCGTTTTATAGGCTGTACTGTATTTTATTTGGCCGCAGCACCGATACGATTCGTCTTAACATCCGAATTACGTCTACAAAGCTATTTTTATTTGACTTTCCTCATGTTATCACAGGCTGGTCTCATTTTGTTCATTATTATACAATGTTCATTTAATAATAGATTCAAAATATCATTACCATAGATACATACATACATCGCACTCACGTCTGCAATCCACGAAGTGGTAGGCAGAGTCGTAATCAGTACACTCACATTTCACAGAGCTTATTTCTGCCCCATGATGTGATAGGGGGCGAGCCTATTGCCATACCGGGCACAATTCCAGACTTTGGACTGATATAATATAAAAAAACAATATCACTCTTAGGTATACATTATAACTGCGCCATCAAGGCAGTCAGTAGGTATTAGTAAATATATAAACGCCCCCCCCCCTGTTATATACGTCCCACTGTTGGTCATGGGCCTCTTCTACTTATGGTACAGTCAACGCCAAAAGTCAATGAACGTGGGCAAAACTCCACAAATCGTGTACTCCATAAGCATCAAAAGTAGCTGATCAACTACTGCACATAATGCGGTGTGCGACTTAAAGTTACAAATATCAGTGAACGCCATAGTAATGAATTTGCTGAACACGCTCATAACACATAATTTGGTGAACTTTTATAAAATGTGAATTCTAGCCTCAAGTTAACCGACTTTTGTTAAATTGACGTGTTCAGGTGATTTTGTTGCTTTTATAACAAGTATATGATACGCGATATCTCTGCCAAATCTGGAACGATTTTTATGATTATTTTTATATTCGATAGGGTTTACTCCAAAAAATATTTCATTCATATTTAGTTAAGATCTGATGACGGAGGACCAGGTAAGATACACCACGGACAAAAGCGGCATTCGCGCACATGTTTTACGGACATGGGAATCGTACAAAGGGACAAACACATGGCGAACTCTATGCGCGAAAGACTCAGAGCGTTATTGTCGCAAATGGAGGTCACACATATTTTAAACCATTTTCAAATCCACAAACTCTACTTTACCTATGTGAAATAGGGTAATTTTATGTGAGTTATATTATGTTTATGTATGTGGATGTTAATAATAGGAAAATTAATATATAATAATTAAACAACTAATTCCTTTAATTTTTATTTATTATCATTGACAATGGACTCTAGATTAAATGTGTAGCTAGTAAGCTTTGTTGAACTTATTGTTATACATTAATACTTATGAATTTTCAACTGTGAGATTATGGGTTCAAATCCCAGGTCAGGCAATCACAATTTATTTGAGTTTTCGATAAAAAAATACACATGAGTTTTTCAGGCCTGGAGTTCGAGACAGAAATAAGCTTGGTGAAACGTGGGTACAGCATTAGTTGTCCTCTGCCTACTCTTTTGGGATACAGATGCGAGCTTAAATTAATTAAAATTTTTAAGCCCGCGCTGGGAACATGTATTGCATGTATTCTTCAATACAATTACCTACCGCGATGTGTTTGCTGTTATCCGTTAAGGAGTTTCTATTTTTTACCTGGTCCTCCGTCATCAGATCTTAACCAAATTTGAATAAAATAATTCTTAGAGTAAACCCTATCGAATACAAAAATAATCATAATAATCGGTCCAGATTTGGCAGAGATATCGCGTATCATATACTTGTAATAAAAGCAACAAAATCACCTGAACACGTCAATTGAACAAAAGTCCGTGAACTTGAAGCTAGAATCCACATTTTATAAAAGTTCACCAAATTATGTATTATGAGCGTGTTCAGCAAATTCGTTACTATGGCGGCCACTACTATTTGTAACTTTAAGTTGCACACCGCGTTATGTTGCAGTAGTTGATCAGCTACTTTTGATGCTTATGGAGTACACGATTTGTGGAGTTTTGTCCACGTTCATTGACTTTTGGCGTTGACTGTACCTTACATATTATTAAACATATAATTCGTTATGAAATGGTCATAAAATGCTATTGACTACTGTGATCTAGTTTATAACATGGGATAGTTTAATCTGTAATGAGTAACTTAAATATTATAATATAGGACTTAAAGTGAAAGTGGACTCGCGATTAATTTGGATATATGTGATGATTAATAATGTAATATTTTCATAATGTAACTAAAAGTCTTAAATTTTATTTCGACTATGTCAACTTACATGTGAAACAATATGTTCGTGGAGAAAGAAATTATTAAAATAAGATTATGTATATTTCAACCAGTTAGATGCCTTCAATTTTTTGTAAGTGCATTGCCTTTCTAGCTCGTTTGATCTGAAGACTCAATCAAGTGGCTACAATTTATTTAGTAATACCAACCAGGATTTCTTCGTCTCTCATTTATCTTTCGCATTGATGGAATGAGTTGTAACTCCAGCCAAGCGGTTCAATTAATGAAACAAGTTGTTAGTTATCTGTCGGAACAATAGTATTTACTGGGCTAGCATGTATGCTATAGGCCTATAGGCAGTTGTCTGGTGCACGGTGCGTGAGCGACCGGTTTCCAGCATTCCGCGGTGAGACCGCCCGCTACGTTCTTATTTCTAACTGCTTTATAGGTGGCGATAACAAAATCCCTTTATAATGTATGAGTTTTCTACATTGTATTGCAATTCAATTTATTTCACAAATTGTGATTTTCGCTATTTAACTCAACTTCGACATTTTTAGTAGTAAATAATTTTTACTTGTGTTAACTGGCGTTCGCGATAAACTCGTTTGTAGTCTTTTCTTCACCCTTTTCCTGAAGATTTTATCGTCTGTCTTTTGCCTATTTATACTACTTATAGGCAACAAGCTTCTACGATTAAAGAAGTTTTGATTTATCTAGTAGACAAACTTGCGAGTTGGGGACTATATCTAATGTTATTCAATTATGTTTACTGAAAATCTAAACTATATCAGTAACTTATAGGGCGTATGGAGACTTGGAGTTACTGTAGACATTAAAACAACTCTAGGCATTTTATCACTACCTTTTATACCTAATTATGCTACGCTTAGCAGCTGCGTAATAGATACTAGAAAATATATTTACGTATTTTGTTGATAAGACTTTTATGCTGTTATCTATTGTTAAATGATACAATTACTGATAGCTCAACAATTGAGTTGATTGCCGACAGATTGTCATACTTTCACTGAAAAACAAAATGATTGTCGTAGTAATTTTTTTTAGCGTTTCTACTGATAAAATGCTTACAAGAATGTTCATTTCATTTCGTTATTCAATATTTATATGAATCTTAGTACCTATTACGACAGGGAGAATAATATTATTTGCGTTATCTGCCTGTAGTGAAAATAAAGCAAGACTGTTCTGCATTCGAGCATTGGGCACGCCAGGTATCGGCTGTTGTCAGTGGCATATTTATCAGTGGCTTACAGATATCATGCGAATGGTTCTGCAGGAATTTGCAGTTCGCCCAGTTACAAGTCTGTCGGTCCGTGACAATTAAAGCCATTGAACACGCTCTAGGCTTATACCTTTCATAATAGATTGAATGTATTAGAAGCGTATATTGCATTCATGTCAAAATCCGCCTCTCCGAGTAGACCGCGGTGCTCGAAGAACTTAAAATGTTTATAAATACCTAAAAAGATGTGTGATAATTTAATCATTAGCTTGTGTACACACATTTATTTAAAACAAATACATCGGTCTAGATCGGTTCCATATAAACAGTCAAATATTGTAAATCACGTAGGACGAGTATTTATAATAAATAAAACGAGGGTTATCACTTTAACTATTGTTATTTTTGAGTACTGTTACTGAACTGAATGTTTTTAGATAATAACCCCAAATAATTTAATTAATTAGAAGACTATTAACGTTTGTAACTATGACGGACACTGCACTAAGACCAGACTACTACCGAATCACACATAATACCTTAACCGCGTCACTATGAGCCAGTAGAGACTGGCTAGAGACTAATTACGACTGACAGCGTGAAAGTGTGATGATGAACCCGTGAATGACAACTGCAGACAGATTACCGACTAAGCTGGTGCAATTGCATGATAATGTCCTCGAGACTACGGCCTCTACACTTCTCAACTGAAGCGAGAACCTCTTTTACACATTGCTTGAGACGAGTAATACTCTAACTCACATTATTTTCTCAGACACACACACAAAAATGATTAATGAAATGTACACATGTATCTTTACACAAACAATATTAGTGAATCTAATAAAGTCCTAATCACGGACGAACCATTGCCTGGGATTTAAATGTCGAACATATGTTCAGAATGCATGCCCAGAACTTGGATTTTCAAGAATATTAAATTAAGACATGAGTTTCCGGGACCAAACTCTTTCCTGAGAGGCAAATAAAAGCAGCGATAGTTCAGCGGGGACTGGTACGGATTATAGAGACGTAAGTCGCAGGTTCGTAACCAGATCTAGGAGCATGCACCTCTGACCTCTTCTAAGTTACGTGTATTAATTGTTAATTGTCATTTGCTTTAATGCTGAAAGAAACATCGTGAGGAAATCTGCATACCTGAGAAGTTCTTTATGAGAATTTCGAATGTATGTGAAAGCCACCAACTTTACTAGGCCTTTTCACTTGTAAATAAAGGCTATAATATAAGAATTAAGAAGTAATTTTTGCAAATACTCTATTAAAACTTTTATATTCACATTGTATTGGTAGTTAATTTGGTCTTTGACTATGATGCAAGAAACCCCAGTTAAAGAGGCAGTAAAAGCTCCACAAAACAAGATGGTTATTAACCCGTACTTTTTTCCAGAGTCAAATTTCATTCCTTGAACTCGTTTGGGATGATATAATAAATCATTTGAAGCAACAAATGGTCCTTAATATAAATGTTACATCATAAAACTGACAATACGGATGTTATTTATTTGATTTTTTATAAAACTTTGAAGTAAGAAATTAATAAAAAATATTTTCTGATACAGACTTTATCAAATTTCTAGCTTCTGCCCGCGGCTCCGCCTGCGTGAACTGCCTTTTCCAGGATAAAAACTAGCCTATGTTCTAATCCCGGTCATAATCTACCTGTGGCCCAAATTTCATCAAACACCGTTCAGCCGTGATTGACTAATAAACATCCAAATTCAGAAACTCACAAACCGCAAACATCCAAACTTACACATTCATAATAGTAGTAGGAAGTAGGATAGTAGAATGTACAGTAATACGATTTATATGGTAATGTTTGAGTGGTCGAGCCATGCTGTAGACACCTTTATCTACAGCGTGAATGGGCCGGCTCGCCTGGGTCGTTACCACTGTCTCAACATAGGTTGCAAGTCCCTCGAATGCCAGAGGCACCAGTGGATCCAGGGGGGGGGGGCCTAGAGGGCTCAAAATAAGGCTCGTGTAAATGACCCTTTCCGAACGAGTGCGCACCAGACTCTACCAAAGAAAGCGAAAATAAAATGGGGTGCAATTATTAAAAACGAAAAGGTACTCATGTACACACCATACTTAAGCTACCAATATGTTGGAATGTTGATCCCCTTGAAATATGCCGACTAGAAACTCGATAGCTGCTTCTATAGAGGTTTTGTGTGGTGATGTTAAAAAAAATTCGGAATTAATGAAACGGTTCCCAAGCGTTATGATGGTTTCCGATGCACGTTTCTTAATCGATATTTAGTAATAATCATTTATTTTCAGATTTAGGTGCTAGATAGTTTGCTAATTGTTTGCTTTAGATAAAATATTGTATTCTACTTTCACTTGATTTTATTGCGCAATAAGGGCAAGTGCACTGCGTCAAAGCACGTTTGCTTTCTAACGTGAAAAAGATTCGGATTGTAGTTTTTATGACCGGCCGCCTGCCTGACTGACGTCAACCCCTCTAGTCGGGAGATAATATATTGTATTAGTTTTAGTAAAATGAGTGTAGACTATGTAACTGAGTAAGCGAAGAGAAGCGAAGTGAAACTTCTGTACTTAATTGCAATTTAAAAAATGCAAGTGGGTGTGAAATTTACTGAATTGTTCGAAACATATAGCTTTCGTTGTGTAATGAAATCAGAGTTATTGAATAAGGGCTGGATTTTTTTTCTCCAGGTAAACGTTATTTAAAAAATTGAATATAAGACGGCATATTGCAAAACTATCACATTGTCAATCATTAATATTATTATTTTTCAGAAAAAATACAGAGTTATTCTTAAATTGGCTGAGTTATACGCTGTCTAGCGGTTTATACCACGAACTCTTTGTTTGTTTTCATTCTTTAAATACCTGTTTATGGGTCCATTACACTTCCATTGTAGTCAAATTCAGACAATCAGCCTGTGAAGCTTGAAATTCTATGAATAATATTAGTGATCGATATCCGGCGTCCGGGCGGCCGTTGCAAGCAGCGCTGCGCCTACGCACCCGGGAACGCATTCATCCGTCACTGCGGGGCGGTGGGAATAAATTTACACAAGATAAAACGGCAATGGCTCCTTTTCTAACCCAAAAATAATGTGACAAAAAACACTATTTACAATTCGTGACTGTTATAAATGTCTCTAACTGTTCATACTACAATGTCGTAAAATTTTCGGTTTCGTTGGTCAGTTGTCAAATCTCCGAATACCTGCAGTAGTAAAAAACATATGGGGAAAAAATTCAAATCTTGTTATATAAGGGCCTGGCCTCCAAATGGCGTTCTTCGCGGTTCATTGCCTAAGCAAACGTGTCACTTGTTATAAAAACACGTCGGTGCTTCGGCAGGGAATATTTTTTAAATATTATTGTAACTCCAAAGGGATTTGTTATTGATTCATTTAGCTTCCTTCGTTGGATTATCAGTGCGAGTAAATAAACATTTAAAATTACACTTCATTTAGTTGGATCATTAAGAGCTGCTACCATAATAGCTCTCATGAATTTTTAAGTTGACATTTTATTTTTAGCTTATAAATCAAAAAATTGCTCGGTGGTGCAGTTGTAATCCGAATGCGTTACGACTGAGGCTGACGCTGAGGTCTCGGGTTCGATCCCCGGGTCGGGTAAAAGTGATATTGGGGTTTTATATTACGAAATGCTCAGTATCAGCCCGGAGTCTGGAATTGTGGCCGGTATGGCGATAAGCTCGCCGCCTATCACATAATGAAATAAGCCGGCGAAATGTGGCTGTACTGGTTACACCTCTGCCTACCCCTTCGGGGATTATAGGCGTGCGTATGTATGTTAATAAAAAGAAATACAATAAAATGTGGATAGACATAGATATTTAATTTTTAATCATACATAAATAGTCGTAGTAAAGTTAACATTTTTTCAAAGTACAAAGGGGTGATTATGGGAGGGGTAGGTTACCTGATAATTTTTGTACGCGACTGGATAACCACCACCCTACATGATGAGAAACCCGCTATAGAAGCTCGTTCAGGGGAGTCGCGTTCCGGGGTCATCCAGTGCATATCCAGTAACTTCAGGCTGGCAATTCTACCGACTATCGAGGGACGCAATTATACGCATTATATTTGGACTGCGCTGTACTTAACATCAGGTTCAGTGTACTTAGTCACTTTTGCCGTGCTAGTATAAAAGAGGACAATATCATCTGTTCAAAAATCAAAGATGGATACTGAAATGTACGTTTTTTTATAGTATAGGCCGGAAAACGAGCAAGTGGGTCACCTGATGATAAGTGATCTCCACCGCCCATGTACGCCTACAATACCAAAAGAATCATGGGTGCGTTGCCGACCTTAAAGATATCTCACTCACCGTACGAAACGCAGCAGCTGCTACTTTACGCCGGTTTTCTGTGAGACAGTGGTAATGACCCGGACGAGCTGACCCATACATGCTGTAGACAAGTGTCTACAGCGTGGCTCTACCACTCAAACAGGAAGTATTTCGACAAATAGGTAAAATGCACAAATCATGTGATACTTCCATAACCGGCTGTGAAGCGAGAGGCTGCGGGTTCGATTCCCGCACCGAGACAAAATGTTTGTGTGATCCACAAACATTTGTTTCGAGTCTTGTAGTAGAGGCTGTAGGTGCGTTGCACTCAGCTCAATATCTACGTCGAAGCCTAAATATAGCAAAGGTTGGGAAAGCGCTGTGACAGTTGCATGACGAGTTTGTTGGAACTTAGTTGCAGAAGCAGTACGAAAAATGGTATCAATCTATAATACCTGTTCTAAACGATGTAATTTAGACGATTTTATTGCTCTGAGATCGATTTGACGAAAACACAGGTTTTAATACTGACTATTAATTATAATACCTACTTTAAAGTTATTTGTGTTGCCTGTTTGAAGAAATAGAAGTATGTGTTAGTTGGAAGTAGTTACGCAAAAAAGATCCAACCAACATCTACTTCAAATGGAGGGATGGTCAAACTTAAATTAGCTATGTCCGTTCTGTACACGACCATTCGATAGGACTAAACTATACTTAAACAACTATAACTATTATATTTTGAAGCCAGTGAAATTACTGGGCATTATAAGACTTACCTTATGTCTGGGGTGACGAGCGCAGTCCAACGCCACACAGAGCGAACACGCGACCGGCTCGTTTCGTCATTCAGGCTATTAAAAGTATAGTATAGTAGGTGGCAAAATTACTATAAGTAGTGATTTCTTAGGTTTACGCGAATATTACACATTGAAATAAAACTAGTTTATACGGATTTTATCGCGGTTTAATTTTTATTTTAGTCCCGACGTTTCGAAAGCTTTTCAGCCTTCGTGGTCACGGGAGAGACTGAGGTGTAGGTCGTCTCGAAAAGTTAATGTTACAATGGCTACCTTCATTTTAAAATTATACATTTATTTTTAATTATTTAAAAAAAAACGTCGGGACTAAAATAAAAATTAAACCGCGATAAAATCCGTATAAACTAGTTTTACTATAAGTACTTATTTATTTAGTAGGTGATAATGCAAATGCAGTTACTTTAACACCAAGGTAATAATATAACACATATTTCAGAGCGAAAATACTGTTATAAGTTACAGATTTAGTTTTGAACAGTATACATTTTCTATCAAATTGACACTGCGGCTTAACAATAGCTTGGTGTTTCTATACATAATATAATGAAGAAATAAATCTATTTTGTGACAAACTGAATACTGTCTGTTATGAGTTCAGCTTGGATTTAAAAATAAAATAAGCTAGGCCTCAGTGAACACTAAACGTAGGTTTAAAAGTAATTTAGACAGGAAAATCGTACAGTAGAGATAGCCTTTTATTGCCTAACATAATATATTTATTATCAAAGTCGTATTATTTTCTATGTATTTCTAAAGCCGATATATGCTTTTGGTGTCTAACCTGCTTTAAAAGAGTAAGTTGCCATTTTGTATTTTTTACTATTTAATGAAACTTATATCATCTGAACGGTACTCTGTTAGACTATAAGTTTAAGATAATTGGTAATCTTTGGAAAAATTGGAATATTCTAGCAGTGCAACAAATTACACTCTCTGTATTTTGTTACAGATGATTGATTTAAGTTTTTTTTATAATATGTGATTACAGGCCAGTAAATATTACATAAGTACATTCCGACTTGACATTGACTACGCCTGCTTCCCATAGGCGTGGGCAGAGACAACGGATTTCCTCTCACATCTCTTTGGCCTCATTAACTGTCATTAAATCCTTAGGTTTTCGGTAGTTTATTAATTTAAAACTAAATCCTGTAAGAGTTGGTAAGCGTAATTTTTTTATCCGCTCAGCGGAGAGCTTGGGGTCATGTTGTGTATATAATATGTGTATCGTGTTATAATTACATAGTTATCGCAGGTCAATACAATTAATTAATCTATATCTCACACAACGCGGAGATGCATTTTGTTTACTATTTGTCTAATATTCGAATTATCTTTCTCATTTGCTTGTCTTTAATGGCAAAGTCCATGCTTAGAGCTGCTGGGAGAAATGTAACGTAGGTGTATCAACATAGACAAAATTTACTTAAATACCAGTAATCATTGTTCGTATATAATTATATGTAAAATAATATATTAATCCATAAATAATTAAGTAGGATAAGCATTATATATAATACAGTAATAGTGCTTCACATGAAAACATTTGTTAAATATTTTCTTAAATAGAAGAGGATAGGATAGGATATACTCGTACTTATTTCCTTAAAGCCTATTTTTTCTTGCCTTCAATTAAACAATATACCTGAGATTTCTCAAGTTTGATTACTGTCCTTAAATCTATAAGGCGAAATCCTGAGGGACTTATCACCTTCTAAATGGAGAAAGGTGGTTTCAAAGTGTGTGGATTTTTTGCCGTATTTAACATCGCGCGGGCGGAGCGGCGGCTAAATAAAATGTAAATGTAAAATACACAGCTTCGATCTTTAGTAACGAATAAATGTGGAAATTATTTCTGGAAAATACATAATCATACGAAAATGACTGTACTTCGTATGATAGAGTCGAAAAAAGTGCATTACGCTTTTTCGGCACGTGTGTCAAAATGTCAAAATGGATCACATTATAACCGAGTATTTATTTTATTTTTCTGTCCACATCTCGTTGTTGGATGGCGACAGGCGCCAACACATCACACGGCATGCGCGTGAACATCATGCGGCGGCAACGTGACCTTTATTTATACGCGATGTAGAGAAATGCGGTGTAAGTGATAGTTTATCGGAGGGATCGAAGGATAATTTGTTTCGAAATTTTACATTAATAAAAACTAATCAAGATTAAGCATAGAAATATCTCAAATTGGTGATGTTTGGTGATGCGCGGTCGTCGGCTCGGTGGCGGCCCGTCCGGCCCGGGACACATTCACTAGAAGCGCGCGCTCATTCACACTACGCGCATGTGCCGGGTGGCTGCGTATGTCGCGGTTTTATATTTTTTTCTACCACCTAAATAAAATATAATAATCAAAAATATTAAGTAAAATTATTTAAAAACATATATGAAATTAATGCAACGCTGTTGTCATCACGCCACTGTCGAGTGAAAAGTTATCAGTGTCTTCATCGATTGTATCTGTATCAGTAAATAAATAAACTGTAACATTGTTAAGTGGAACGCGATCGCGACACCAGACAGTGATTTATGAATTTGTATGAGCCACACAAGCTCCATGAGTTCCCCTGGGTTGGAAATGTCCTTGGATCATAGGATTCCGCTTCTGATGAAGAAGGTAACTTGCCGCTTCTCACGTGTGTTTGTTTACTTCTTCGTATCGCTTTATTTATGCATGCATCTAATCTTTATTATCCTTAATAAATACTTATTATAATTTAATTCCAAACTTATTATTGTAATTTTAATGTCATGTATCTATTACACATTAAAACCAATATTTTAGAAAAATAAGCGCCTCATTATTTTATGTACATAGCCAATAAATATGACTTCTAAATGCAATAAGGACAGTTCCTTAGTAGTTCTATTTTTTTAGTCAAAAGCTTTTATAATGCATAGCTTTTACTGAAAAACTATGCATTTATATATAAAAGCTTTTAATAATCGTAACGATTGTTTTCAAAACCGTTATGTATTATTTGTTTTGATTTCTATATTGGTATGCCGTATGAAATATTGTTTTGTAAATTACGACGACTAATTGATGGAAATACATAAATAACAATTCAAATAGGCCCAGTTTGACAAAGTGGCGTAATAATAACAACTCAAAATATGCGGTATTCGGCAAAGTGCAATAAACTGGTGTTTACCGGCGCATTGAGGCATGGGTTTAATTTCGGTGCAGCCTGACCCGACGCGGCATAAGATTTAAATACCATAAATAACAACAGGGCTACTTTTACAAATTTGCATATAGCATATTTTACAATCTTGTATGAAACAAAGCAGACAAAGGGTATCCATAATCTATCTATGTATTTTTTTATTAATTAGACTAATTCAAAAGGGCTGTGGCAAATTTGATATATGGAAAAGTACAAATGATGTACATACATTGATAAGTTTATGAAATCAACTAAGTAGTCACATAGTTTTATGTTCCTGCATCCACTAGATAAGTTGATGTAGGTACTATTATTTAAGAAGTTTTTCGTCGATTACGATCACAAGTGTGTACAGAGACTGAAGATCTTATTATGTTACTAGCTTTTGCTCGCAGTTTCTGGTGCGGCCTATAACCGGAACAAAAAGTAGCCTATGTCCTAATCCAGGTGATGGTCTACCTGTGTGACAAATTTTATTCAAAACGGTTAAGTCGTCAAGGCATAATTGATTAACAAATATCCAAACGTTCACTTTATAATAGTAGTAGGATTACTAGTAATATTACTCGATGTAGATATTCGGGGGCAAAACCAATAAGCCATTAGGGCAATAGCACACGCGATACTTTAAGCTTCGACGATCAGCGACTTCGTGACTGTAACGATGAAGTATCGCGTTTTGGCAACTTTCTGCGTTCGACCGCTGTATCGCAACATCGTAACAACGCTGTATCGTTTTAGCGACTGCTTTGATATTTCATCGTGTTTTGGCGACTTGCTGCTTTTGATCATGGTTTCGAGCGTTTTAGCGACTCTCTCGATATCGGTTGGCGGAGAGGTGAAGTGAAGGGGAGAGTGGGAGTAGTAGTAGCTCGCGCCCACGCTGACTGTCCACTTGCACATAGTTAAATTAAATGCCAAAGCATCACTAAACTGCTGTTCGCCGTTCAGTGGCTGCATCGCGATTTCAAAAAGCGTCTTGATAGCCGAGACTGGCTTTTGTATGTGTGCAGATTAAAGCATTCAGACGCAGCATCGAGCTTCCGAGAAGCAACTAAATCGCCGATCGCCGATGCTAAAAGTATCGTGTGTGTTGTGGCCCGTAAAGCTTTTTTATGACATACAATTACCGTGCACAGGATGTTACCCACATCTAGTCGTTTATAAGAAAACTAAAAAGAATATAAGGAAACTCGGATTTTATGTACACGATATTGCAAAGAGAAGATCATATCCACTTATGAATATTTATACAACAACGCATTTAATATTTATATTTTGCGAAACCCATAGATAGTGGTTTCATAACAATTTAGTTGTTGACTATTTTCCATTTTATATACCTTTTAACCCCCTTGCCCTTATACAAGGTCGCGGTTGTCTTATCGTCTCGGGACATTTGTGTTTTCCTACTACGAAAGTGTGAGAGTACCTCAACAATCTGTATTAAATACATATTTTATCTTATTGAGAATATAATAAACATTTACATCTCAATATGCAATATCTTTACATATGTTGTTTTATACAGTCGGCAAAGGCGCAATTAGTGCATCCACAGCTTAAGAAGGTGATAAGGTATACCCCTGTCTACCATCTTATCAGATACTTTTAATCTTGGTCAAATTATGTTATTGGAATCGAAGAACTCTCACAAATTGACACTATTGTGGAACAAAGTTGCATTTACAGACTTGCCACTTTTCGTAGAAAGCTGCGAAGATTTAGAATTGCTTAATCACCCAAACTTATATAGTTGATGATTTTTTTTAAAACATGAAGCTTTAGAAAAAACTCTACTGAAAAGTACAGATTTTATAAATGCTACTTTTTCTGCGATAGCGTTGAAATCTTGTAATGTGAGAATATGTTAATTTTTTAAACTCGAATGTAACCTATACTTTTGTACTCGCTTTGGAAATTACATACCATAGTTAAGTTATGCTGTATTATAATGCAGAGAAGCCAATAACGGGGCAGGGGCTAGTCGAGCAAGTCGAACCTGTAATCATATTGATGAATGACTCTGGGGAGTCCTGGCGTGGCAGGATGTGTGCGATCGCCTTAACTATCTCGCTATATTTTAAAGACGCGCGGTCTGCATTTAATAGCACTACTTCTTGTCTGGTGTTGATAATGATAGAGTATTACAATTTCCCGGTCTTTATCGCGAACAATGTTGTGATACATACATAATGCAAGTACCCAGTTTATATGCATCGTTAGACAAGTTATATATTCGCCCAGTTATTTGTGGCTTGGGTATGTATGTACGCAGAACAGAATCAAGGTATTCCTTAAGTGTCGTGAGATGTGACTTAAAATAGTAATCAGAATAACAGAATTCACAGCAAAGGCTAGTTATCTACATAAGCTCACGCCTGTATCCCGAAGGGGAGGTAGAGATGCGTACTCATAAACCTTATTATGAGGTCTAATAGTATGCGTGAACGCATAGGGGAAATTTACAGAAATTTCCCGTAACATTCCCGTACAGATACGTAATTTGTGCTTTTTTTACACTAAACAGAAACGAACCAACTTCGTATACAGAAATCTATGGACGCCAAATAGCTTCTTGAATACGGGCATATTAATATTAATGATCTAAATATGTTTCATATCATACCGCAGTATCACTGGTTCTTTTCCAGGCCTTGACTTAATCTAAAAGTTTTTAAGTAAATAGCCATTAACCTAAATATTGAATATACCAAATAGTTTATATATTCTATTAGCAAAAGTTCAGTGGAAAGTAGATCACAAATATTTTGACACGTTTAATCTAAAGGACACACGTCACTTTAAGAAGCTACAAATAAGAGTATAAAGTGCTGTTTTGTTCTGCTCTACTTTTACTAGTGATAACATGAACAGATTGTGATGCTAGTGATCTAATGAAAATATTTATTTTCACAGAGATCATTTTGAACTAACCATAAATTCTCAACTTTTTAACCAATGAAAAAATGGAGGAGTTTCTCACTTCTCATTTCGACGCGTATATATTTTTTGTGTATGTTTCTTTTTTAATTTGAAAGAGTATAGCTCAGTTGGTCCCTTTTAAATTTGTAAGAAGAAATTCCATACCTAAGGGAGTGAAAGATTAAAACTTCGTCGTTTATACACCGATTTTGATAATTCATTATTAAAAATACTATCTTAAAATAAAATTAACCAATATTGAGTCGATGCTATCAGTCTTTGACTAATAAACTATAATAACAGCGACTGCCTCGGTGGCGCAGTTGTAATGCATAGGCGTTACGACTGAAGCTGACGCTGAGGTTTCTGGTTCGATCCCCGGGTCGGGCAAAAGTGATAATGGGATTTTCTATTACGAAATGCTCAGTATCAGCCCGGATTCTGGAATTTGTGTCCGGTATGGCGATAGGCTCGACCCTTTCACATCATGGGACGGAGATACGCTTGGCGAAATATGGGTGTACTGGTTACACCTCTGCCTACCCCTTCGGAGATTACAGGCGTGAGTGCGTATATATGTATGTAAAATTTTTAAAAGATATTATTTTCAGCTATTAAGTATTTTTTGTGTCGGATTTATTTTTTAATTAATTTATAGTTGCCTTAAGAACAACATGCAGTCGGAATTATAAATTATATAAAACTGGCAAACTACCATACATATGCGTATTTGGTTACATAAATAGTACAAATTATTACAATAAAACGTTGTCACCAAATTTAAAATAGTTCAATGTTAACATATATTGCGTTTACGTTTGAATGACAAAACTATCGTAGGTAGAGATACTCATAGCGTTCGTTAACCTCATAGCACTAGAAATAGCACCCGAATATTTGAAATAGTCCCTCAGATACCTTACTGTTGAGTTTTGATCAACAATAATTTTATAAGATATTTTTATAAATATGCATGAGTAACAGCGTCTAGAAATTTATAATAAATATATTTGGAAATCACAGATATCTTTATAGATATAAAGATTTCTGGGTTGGTCCAGACCCTTGTTAGGATTACGTGCCCTTATGATGAAATGAATCACCAAATTGACTTTAAAATGGTACTGTTAAACGTACGTACGTAGACCAGACTCATTAGTAAATGCAGCTATTTAAGTACCTATGTAATATTTTATATTGTACTTTTTCGAAGTCTCTGACATAGCGACTGTATATTTTTCGCTGCCAAGCTGTATAAAGTACATATCATAGAGTCTTATCGCGCTTGCATTGTCACTCGCACGCATGCAAGAATAACCATAATCAAGCAGTATTTCTACTGCTTCTACTTACTTACACATAAAACGTATGTTCCATATAAATACTTTGGGTTATTGTTTTCGTATTGAGAGCACGTATCTGACTGCTATAGGTGTTTAATAAACATGCTTTTTATTGCCTTATGACACAAACCTATTAGTAACATAAATTATTTTTTTATAGCACTGAAATATATTTATTTATTATTATATATGTAATAACAAGAAAATATAATATTTACCCATTACTACCATTTCTTTAATCAGTACATTTAAAAAATTGTTTTAGCAGTTAAAATAAAGCTATTTTGAACGTTGCAAAATTTAAACGAATTTCCTTACTATTTACAGGATTTCTTTATCATCATGTAATTTGCTAACCTTACCTCAATAAATTAAATATTTCTCGAATTGTAGACAATAAAGATTTACTATATTATTGAAAGACATACCTATATTTGATTGGGAAAGGGTGTCATGCGTTTATAATGTACTAATTTATCATCATTATGAAGTCGAGGGCGGACTGGAGGCCAGATAATAAACAATCTTAAAACCTGTGCCACCGCGTGATCTCGTAAGAATGTATTGACGATTATTTATAAACAAATGTCTACTATGTACGCAATATTAACCGAGAGTGAATACTCTGGGGTTTCTTTTAATTTTTTTAAATTATACTGCAAGTATTTGTATGCTATCAGATATAGTTAAGTCTACAATGGATTTAGGACCAAACGTAGTCACGTATTTACAATTTCTATTGATTTGAATATTCTTAACTATCTAAGATGAATATTAAAAATATTGCTGAATCTAGAATGGTTTGCCCTAAAAGACGCGACTGCTTACTTATTTTTTGGTTATTCCCACAACATCAACTCTCCATGTTATCTTATAAAAAGTACCTACTTTCTTTGGCAGTTTTGGATCATAGAAGGTCTCAGTGCAGGTAGTCGTCAAGGGCACCGGCCCTTCGTGCATGCGTAGCTCCAGGACAAGTTTAACCTTGCATTACATCAGCTAGGATAATAATACCGCCGCCAGTCGCCACCCGCATACACAAGGATGATGTGATGTGGATGCGCTTGACGCAAATTCACTCGGAAATCAACCATAAAATTCGAAATTAAAAGCTAAATCCGCTCGTGTTTAGAACGTAAATCTGTTTTAATAGCGAGGATGACCAAATAGTTACGTTTGAAATTTTGATTTCAGTACATGTAATATTTTGTGGCGATTGCATAGTTAATGTGTAACAGTAAAATGTTCTCTCGATCTTTGTAGACTGTAATATATCAAATAATGAATTACGTCAATGTTGTAGAATGAAGTAGCTTTTTTCATAGAGAAAGATCTATATTTTTCACCAGATTTCAGATGTTGATTAAATGTGATATATTTATAGTTATAAATGAAAATTAAATATTGTTTAACTAAAATAATTAAAGGAATAGAAATATTGAAAATATGGTAAGTATGCAAACATTTAAAACGCTTCACTGAAAAGTAGATGCAGCAAATACGAAAATATAAGAAATCTTGTAGATAAATGCATTTCAGAAGGATCATAATGTTTTGGTACATATCTAATGCATCTGTTTAACAGTTCGTGATGTTGAATGTGGTACTTTAAATTAGTATTTACAAACACGGTAGAAAGCTGACACGCGTTCATGTCTACAGAAATGAATCACTATCACGCGCCCGCGCTCTTCCGAGATCCGTCCGCCACTTGAATCATCTTCAAACGTTTAAAGTGACTAGCAGCACGCACCATGCCTAAAATATGATTTATCGATATTTGAGTAAGTTAATGATTTTCAGTACCGTAGAGTGTAGGCAGTATTTTCGAGGAGCAGATGGACCAGCACATTCAATAACGGTTAAAAATATACCAAGTAATTACCTTTTGAAACGGTTATAAGCATTAATAAAGATGTTAATGTAGGAACAGCGGCGATAATTGATTTCTTTATGTGAAAATCTTAGTACCAATATGTCGCGTTGAGAAAGCGCTGGTGTAAACCGTGCTTTCTTTGAAACCGGTCGTCATTTTATATTTGTCTTCTGCTAAACAAAATCTATAAGATATGCCTAGCTTTTAGTTATAAAACCTTTGGTTTGACTTTGAATTAAGTAAATAGACATTTCATTAGTAGTGTGTGAGTGAATAATAATGGATTTTCTCGCAAAGGATTCTGTTTGCTTATTCAACTCAGATTCATAGATATATCAATGTGTGTTTGGAAAAGACTATTCGGGCATAATGTGTGTATTCTTATAACTTTATTTAACATAAACGCTATTTAAACGTGGGGGAATAATGCAACTAAATTTTACTACTCATATAATGTACATCTGCTTTCGTTTATGATGCCGATTGGTTTAATAGTTGATTTATGTCATTGAATCGTTCGATTCATGTATTAGTAGATATATAACATATATCATAAATATATTGCTTTTATTATTGCAAACAATGATATCGTTAACTTTATCATTAATGCCGATTGTCCAGCATATTCAGTTGCTTTGTATTCCTGAAGTGTACTGTATAGTTGTCAACAATAAGAGTAAATAAATGACAGTAATGCATAAAGATAATGAGCGAGGTTGTCACCTGACAATTTCTCTTATTTAATTCACATTTAAGGTTAGGTGCACCATTAACTCACGACATCGTTATTTCACAAGCCCCGTTAGGTCACCATCTATTTGCGTCCCAAGTCCTTATTCTAATTATCAATTTAATTCAACTACGACAATGATACTAGTCTCAAGAGCATATAATAATATATACATAGCAAGGGCGGTTCATCTTTACGCAACTGGGATTGCTTGACATTTAACAATTTATTACGTTTTTTTTTTTATTAGTATGAATGACGGGACGAGCAGGTTGCTCGACTGATGTTAAGCGCCCCGCCTGTCCATAAACAGAAACGACGCCACACAGAGCTTTGAATTACAAAACACTGCATGACACTGGACTGAGACATAAACCGTGAAGTCTCATAATACCCATATATTTCACTGGCTTCAATGTCCTTCAAACCGGTACACAACACTGCTGTTTGGCGGCAGAAATAGACAAAGCGGTGGTACCAACCCAAACAGCCTCTCGCATACGAGGCACCTACCACCTTGTAAAATATTATAGTAGTTTGTAGTATAATCTACTGTAGAAAAGTGTATGTGCTATGTTAATTTAATAGTTATTAGTTAATTAATCATCTAAGGCCCGCTCCACACGTTACGGGAGACCTCTCGTCGAACGTCTCTGGCAAAATAATGACTTATGTACCTACGAGACCGCGTGAGACAAAACTATACTGTGTTCCACACTCTTGTATTTAGCAATTCTTATGTACGACAATGTGTAGATTGAGAGATTTAAATAAATAAATAAAAACACCCAACAGTCATGCATAAAGTCCTGACCCCACATTAAGACACGAGTCTTGTCGAGGGTATCACGAATTACGAGATACTTTCGGTCTCACAAAACCCAGACTCGAAACAAATATTTGTGAATCACACAAATATTTAACCGGTGCCGGAATCGAATCCGAGGGCTTTCTTCATAGCCGTTTACTTATTCGGCTTTAGATTCCCAAATTTAGAGACTTTATGTTGTTCGTAAAAGATAGTTATGACCACAGAATACAGATTCTATTCAGATTCAGAGAGCATATTTGGTTTGAGAATAAACGTGAACTAAGAACAGTTCTCGAACAGGACAGATTCAAAACTATTATAAATTTAACACGTTAACATCTGTTGGTGACGAAGAATTTATCTCTCGTGCCATAAATAACTCTGATTACGAATCAGTCGTGAATATAACCATTAATAAGTTGCGTGTATACGACATCCACGTCCAGTGCGTGCCCATGATGTTTACAATTGCTCCAAATCATTGGCATCTTCCGACTTCCTCTCAGGAATGGAAGCTAAGGGAGTCACAGCACAAGTGCCAAGCGCGTGATCGCTATGGTTATTTATATTTTAACCTACGTCTCGATGTGTCTGAGCACTATTTTCAACACAAAGTGAAAGTCACGACTCAAATAGCTGTTGGATATAGCCGTCGATGTAATTTACATTATTATTGCTTTTTTCTATCCCACTGAAATATTTAAGAGTTCATTCAGGATATTCATCTCTTTGCTTATAGTTCACAAGCAATAAATATCAGCTTTATGTGGATCGTTATATTTTGTAACGAAAAGTGCGTCCATACTTATGTGACATTTCGTCGGACCGGGAGGCGTGGCTGTCACGCGTATTAGTTACGCTAATTTGGACGAGTATTGTAACACACACTGTTGTACACTGTGTAATTTTGTCGTGAATTAAAACAAAACAATAACAAAATCCTGAATGCCATGTCACGGCGAAATGTAAGGGAGTCTCAGAACCGATCACCTCATGACATTAATTAGGACGTAACAATTGACAACCGTGGAACTTGAGAGTTTGTCACGCATGTTTGTCACAGCCACGCCTATCGGTGTGATATCACATGTGATCACACTTTTAGATGTTTATAATTTTTTTGCTATATCATTGTAAATAGTCACCATGGCCGGCTTATCGTATACGTATATCGGTGCATTAACTGAATCATTGTTATCTAAATACTCGTACAGTGTATATTATCTTGTATCATTTTTAAGGACCGTAGACTGGTACATTTATGACGCATTGTCGCCCGATATTAAAACATGAGATATGAAATTGATATGATTTTAGTCCTTGACATTTTTTATAGTTAATGGGAACAAAGGTAATCCTCAGTTTACATAATCGTAAGTTTATTCATACATACGCACTCACGCCTGTTATGGCCTTAGGGGTAGGCACAGGTGTAATCAGTTCACTCACATTTCGCCGAGCGTATCTCCGTCCCACGATGTGATAGAGGGCGCGCCTATCGTCATACCGGGCACAAATTCCAGACTCCGGGCTGATACTGAGCATTTCGTAATAGAAAAACCCAATACCACTTTACCCGACCCGGGGATTGAACCCGAGACACCAGCGTTGAACTCGATCGTAACGCGAACGCATTACAACTGCGCACCGAGGCAGTAAGTTTATATATTTGTTATACTATGGTGGCAAGAAAGTAGCTTGCGTAGAGCATTGGGCGAGTAGCCGGTTGTGAAGCGAGAGGCCGCGGGTTCTTTTCTCGCACCGATACAAAATGTTTGTGTATTTTTCTATCCTAAAATAATACGTGTCAAGTACGTGTCGGACCACGGACAGTGAAGAGTTCCGTAGTGTAACCGAAAATATCCCGTATCTCGAAAATTATACAGCTTACTCTTCACTCTTCTTCTTAAGCTACAGAAAAGTTTTATGTTCCATCATTTAATATAAAACCCAACTGCACTTGACTTATCTAACCATTAAAAGACCCTGACGCGACATCAATTAAATAACATCAAAATTTTGATCGGCTGAACTAATTTTCTTTAAACATCGCCCAGAACCATATTAAATTAGAAACTTGATCCAAATCGGTCTATTCGTTTCGGCATTTCGGTGCCACACATACGTCACCCAGAGACTAGAAGATCCTGGATCTTAGGGTACTAAGGGGCTCACAGTCATCAAATCTCAAATTAATCTTGATATTATCCTACTTACTTAGTACTTACTACCTACAATATAATTTCCATCGCTTATCATTACTTATTCCACTTTAAGTAGGTATAGTATACTCGCAATTTTTTTAATTCAAATGTTTGGGTGAGTCCTGCCCCCCCCCCCCTCCAAACCAAAATCCTGGATCCGCCACTGCACCCAGACATGCAAAAAGGATACATTTATAACACCCATCCTTTTGTCCGAGGTTAAAAATACATACTTGAGCCAAATTTAACTATAAATGCATTACAATTCCAGCAACGAATATAATAAACATGCATTGCAATGCATGATACATCATTGCAGACTATTTAAGTAGGTATAAAAACCGTGTGCTGCGTGATGTGTCTATGTAATGTGCCATTGGGAGTTTGTGAGTACGAAGTGCGAACAAACACATGGACGAGACGAATGTCCTCCATACGCCCTCTAAGAAGCTTGCCTTATTGTTGACAACTTTCGGCGGATCCATTTTTGTTTAATTATTGACTTTATAATAATTTATGTATACATTGGTGGTTATGGTTCGTACAAATGCAATTGCATGTAGTTTCAATACGTAATATAAAAAAGAAACTATTTTGCGAAAACAGAATTACAGTTCAGCAAAATATGAGAATGCAATTCACATTTTAAATATTGTTACAAGCAAAGGTGGTTGTGTAGTGGGAAAATCTCACTATCTCCTTCGCACGCGAGTACGTAATAACTAATACTACCCCTAATATTATTAATATACCCCTTCCATCGGATTTAAATCGGATCTAACTTAAAAATGATTGACCTTATTTATAATTTTCTTTTGATAATTGCTTTTGGGGAACGTAACTTAATGATTAAAATAATTAAAAAATCGAGTATAATACCTTATTTATTTCTATGAAACTGGATTATTTACAATAGTTCTGATGGCATTTTTTTATGAAGGGTTGAACTTTGTATGAAACTTTTTTTAAATTGAAAATTGAAATTGAGTAATTACGTTATATTTAAATATTGCTTAATGAGACACAAATATGAGACACAGGAGTGTAAGTGGGCTACCAGCATCTTAGGCCCAAAGCCATCCTTAACTGGACGTGTTATGAGTAATTACACTCTCCTGATTAACGGACAATGCAATGGAGGCAATGGCGAAACTTAGTTCCCGTTGCGGGTTGTGGGGTCAGACGGCCCGTATTATACCATATAATAAAATCTATGGTACGCGAAGGTGATAACTGGCATTGGGCCGGTATAACACCACGCCGAAAGAAAAATAATGAGACAAAATACCGGCAAAAATACTCACACGGGCGGAGCCGCGAGCAATAAGTAGTAACATATAAAAACTAAAATCAATCAATTTTCTAGCCCTGTACCTTAAAGTAAAAGCAGTGTTGCAGAAGAAGGTAATTACATAATATCCATGTACTGGTAGACATGCGATGTAATCGAGTATATAAATTATTTTGCACTTGAGACGGGGTACGCGATGCGGCGGCGCGGTGCTAGGTACTATACTCACTTACATTCCGTAACCGATGCAAGTTCATACATAACATAAGCTCACGCCTTTCCCGAAAGCTATTCTCGAAAGGTTAGACAGAGGTGCAACTAGTGTCGTACTCATGATTCGCCGAGTTTATTTACATCCTATGATGTGAAGGGCATCCCATGATATGTTTTATCCGGACACGGTAAAGTGCATGTATAGGTACGAGCGAAGTGTGAGTGTGAACTGTGCCAGCCTGAAATAACTAGATATAAGTACACCGTTTCACCATGTGTACGATGATCGGTTGATATCCAGTAAGGTACAATTATGTATGAGGTACCCTCAGTTTACCCTGAGCAAGTTTTTATTATTTTGCGTAAGAAGCTATCGGCAGAAGAAGAAATCATCACAGTGGCCAATAACACGTACAATTTTATACAATGTCATAGTAGTAACCTAGTTACTGTAACACTAGCTATTGCGGTTACAGATTGCACATGAACAACTAGGCTTCATATGTTAGTCTCACATGATACTTCATACCTAGGGATTGCAATCTCGTAGTATTTACAATGCCGCGGGATTGATGCCTATCCCGCGTAGGTAGTTAAAATTTTATGATAAATATAGCATAATATGTAATATCCCTATTTATTACTTATTTTATAGTGTATTTCTTTCCTTTTTTTAGCAAAGGCATACGTACAATTGGGTCACCTGATGGTAAGGGATACATATCCACAGCCCATGTACACCCACAATATCAAAAGAATCATGAACAGGTTGCCGACCTTATAAAACTCTTCCCTTGTGAAGGGAATTTGGGCCTTCGGCTATATCACTCACCGTACGAAACTTAATAGCAAGTTGCTACTCGACATCATTGGTTTTCCGTGAGACAGTGGTAACAACCCGGCCGTGCCGACCTATTCATCGACATGCGGATCTGCAAGCTAGTAGGAGATCCCGCGGGCTTGCGGGATCCCAATTTGCGGGATTGCAATCCCTACAACCATACCACCTGTATAGTGTTTAGTCGGTTGGTATTAATTTTGTAATAAGTATGTAGCGGCGCAGGCTCTCTGCATTTTAAGTTTTTGCACCCTGTCGATATATAAAGTCCTTAGAGAATAAAATCTATAAAATATAACTTGTCCTCTCTTGGTAATATAGAAATGCGCATCGTAAAACGTATAGATAGATTGCGGGGCTTAACCGGAACGAAATTTATATTGAGATTATTATACAAATGTATGGACTACTGTTAATCATCATTTTTATCCATAAAGCCTTATTATTAAACTTTTTGAAGCATTTATTAGTTAAACACTGTTTTAGTCCCTTTTTCGCCAATTTATAAATCGCATTGAGAGAAAAAACTCTTATACAAGCAAGGACCAGAATCTACAGAAATTGTTATTTTTAAAACGGTTTAATAATAACAATTTCTGCCTGCACTAATACCTTTTCAGGGATAAAAGTAGCCTATGTCCTAATCCAGATCATGATCCACCTGTGTGCCAAATATTTATAAACATAATATTTAAGGATTTAGCCTCATTAGTCTAATGGCAGCGCACTAAAACTGAGAACCCTGATGTCCTGGGTTCAATTCCCAGGTCGGCCCATCACAATTTGCTTTGAGTTTTCGTTTCGAAATCATTGCCCGGGTTTGGAATTTATGCCTGGTATATGGATAAAAAAGCTCGGCGAAACGTGGGTGCAGCTCTAGTTGTACCTCTGCCTACCTCTTCGGGAATAAAGGGTGGAGCTTACGTATATAATATTAGTTTTTTTTATTAGCTGCCGAGGCGAGAAGGTCGCTGGCCTGGTGGTAGGCGTCACGCCTCCTCATAAACAGAAGCAACCAGAACTTCGAATTGTGAAGTACTGGTACTGAACTGTGCTCGTCACCCTGAGACATCTCATAATTAAAGTAGGAACCAAGACTTGTAGGATGGTAGACAGTAGAATAGTAAGAATTTCATACCCTTAGTATCGTATGATTTACCTTTCGTTATAAAGTGGGAGGTACCTCTGATGCGTCGCAATAATGGTCACATGATCCATCTGCGATCGAAATAGACAGTGCGGCGACTACGAGTGTGGGCGAGGCCTGCGTATTTAGCTTAGTCCATATAGGTACCGCTTTGTACGGCACAGGGCTCCACTCACGTTGAGGTTGTGGAGCCTCGATCTGAAGTTGGACTACCTTGGACTGATGATTAATATTTTTATATTTTTTTGTTCTTATTGAATTTTGGCTTCGCATTTCCATAAAGTAACTGGATATACAATGACTGACCAGGAAATGAAGTTCAGTTATGCAAATTACTGCGACAGGTTATTCTCTGTTTTAAGTGTTTTAAAACAGATCGTTAAAAATAAACTAGCTTTAACTCTTATACAGACGAACAATACTCTTTAAATCCACTCGTAAAACATGAGACGGAGATGATAGTCATCGCATGACGCGATGGTACTACTTGTAGGAGGGTACACCCGACTGAATTGCATCCACCCTGCACATGGTAAAGAACCGCTACAGTGACTGGTTCCGGCAGCAATCCAGAGTACACTCAGGAGTGTTCCAGGACCATCTTAATTGCACTGCTTTTTAGTCGGTCTAGCAGAGTAGGGATATTTGTTGGGGACACGATCCAGCGTTTGGGTAAGGATAACTGGGTCAGAAGTTGGTGAGTCTGACATAACCATATCTCTTCTCCCGAGGTTGAGAA
The DNA here is from genome assembly GCA_905332985.1 of Mimas tiliae. NCBI lineage: Eukaryota > Metazoa > Arthropoda > Insecta > Lepidoptera > Sphingidae > Mimas > Mimas tiliae. The sequence goes on from HG995249.1 coordinate 6,691,754, forward strand.
GGTATCCGTAAATAGGATTTTCACGGCGGTGAAAATAAATGGTTTCGGCGAGTTAAGCCGTTGAGCTGGTGGTTATGCCGGCATAATTTTACGGCTCTCGTTGGTGAAGACTGCAGTTGTAATGCGTATGCTGTATGATTGCTGCGCTGAGGTCTCGGGTTCAATCCCCGGGCCGGGTAAAATTGATTTAGAGTTTTTCTATTTTGAAATTCTTAGTATCAGCCCGTCGTGTGGAATTGTACCCGATAGGCCCCTATCACATCAAGGGACGTAAATAAGCTCGGCGAAATGTTGGTGTACTGGCATGTGTAATGTTGGTGTATAACTCTGCCTACGCTTTCGGGGATTACAGGCGTGAGTGCGTATGTATGTAAATGATCGTAAGACACAATATTTCTCGATGGACGACATTATGTTTGGACTGCGATGTACCTACCGGACACCAGTGCAGTTTCCCTCGCTAGGATAGAACGCCACTACTTAGGCATAATGGGCTTATTGCCTATATCAGTGCCTGTACCGAGTAATTTAATCTTATCTGTGAGTTCAATGACCGACATTATCGATGTTCTCCATTGAGCTCCTTGTGACGCGCACCACTCGAATTCGCGAATATTATTATTATTTGCAAGATGTGCATTCCATAGCACTTATCATTAGCATTTGCCCATCTCTTTGTCTGCGTAGAAGTAATAATAATAATAATAAATACACCCAACAGTCACACATAGTCCCGACCCCACACTAGGTTAACCTGTATCGTGGATATCGGGAACTACGATGGACTTGCGGTCCCACAACACCCAGATCCGAAACAAATATTTGTGGATAAGACAAACATTTGTCTCGGTGTGGGAATCGAACCCACGGCCCCACGCTTCGCAGCCGGCTACTCGCCCACTGCGCCACAGAGGCTGTCAAAGTACCAATAGCATGACCACAGTCCACAAACGATTTTCAGCAAAGTTGTGACTTTTGAGTTTGATGACTTTTAGAAATTCTATTCTATGTAATTTCAATCTAGGTGTTAATTGTTCTTAAATGCGTTTCAATATTGATAAGATATATAGGTAGGACAATTTTCAAGGATTGAGTAAGTCGGAATGTAAGTGGGCCACCAACATCTTAGGCCCAAAGCTAACATCACCTGCGCGTTGTACACTCTGCTGATTGACACACGGGGCGATGGTGAAACATTGGTCCCCGTTGCGGGTTGTGGGGGTTAGGCGCCGGGTCGCTCCAAACAATACCAAATACCGTCCACCGTCAAATCTATGGTATGCGAAGATACCAGGAGTATTAAGCCGTGATAACGCCAGGCAGAAAGAAAGAAAGGGTATATTCGCGAAATAGTCGTTGCAAGTTTGAAACGATAAATTCAGTTACAATCTGTAAATATGAAGTTGATTTTCTGTTTCGGTACGTTGATGTTACGATACGGTATAAATTATGATTAAACAACAACTATCGCTTGTAATTCATATCGTTCCATCACAATAATGATGTATGTAATGTGTAACGATATCGTAGTTCCCCTGACAACAACGCGACGTTTCTATCAATTGTTGACTTATTTATTTGTGAGAAATGCAATACTTAAGTATTTTTATCATTAAAACGGAATAAAGTCATTTCAATAATAATATAAAACAATTTTTCGAATCAATAAAGTTCTTGTGTGAGGTTATCTTGGATTTATGAGTACTTTCACTGTTTACACTATTTCACCTTGAACATCCTTCTTTCAATAACTAAAACACCGGATTGTGTTGACAAACCAGCGATATTTCTCGCATGATGTAATTTGTATATGCATCCAGCGATAAATTCATCAATAACTCATAGTTTTTATCAATTGACAATATAAATATAATAATTGTTATTTAAACAGCTTTCTCTGCAGTTTAATCGTGTACTTTGATGTACTTTTGTGGATTGTGTACAACCATCTTGCTATGTATTTTTTACAATATAATATACATGGAAAACATCTATACATTTCGCTTCTTCATTTCGCACGTACTTGTCACTTTTTTGGGATTATAGGTATACATTTAACAACATGGATTTATTTTTGACTCATTAAAATAAGGTTTTACTGACTTACTGCCTGCGACTGCCTCGGTGGCGCAGTTGTAATGTGTACGCGTTACAATTGAGGCCAACGCTGAGGTCTCGGGTTCGATCCCCGGATCGGGTAGTGGTATTGGGTTTTTCTATTACGAAATGCTCAGTTTAAGCTCGGAGTCTGGAATTTATGATCGATATGGCGATAGACTCGCCCCCAATCACATCATGGGACGGAGATACGCTCGGCGAAGTGTGGGTGTACTGTTTACACCTCTGCCTAACCCTTCGGGGATTAAAGGCGTGAGTGTGTATGTATGTAGGTATGTAAAATAAGTTTTGCACAAGATATTTTTTTTCCAAGGCGCTGTGCTAACATGAACATCTCATGTACGAGAATAAGTTTATTTGTTAAATGATGAGACGAATGAAGGATTAAATATCGTGAATTGCTGATATTATTTTTGATAAATAAAGTGGCGTGGTGAGCTCGCTGGTTGCAATGTACGGTGCGGTGACCGAGCCGAGCTGATTGAATAATAACCTGACAATGTATCCACTATATTTATATCGAACTCTTAAATAACTCCTGTCATGTGATCATAGTACGGCGTAATTGAAAACTATTAGCAGATGACGTCTGATTTTTTAAAAAGTTTCCTACATGTCGCACGAGGCAGTGTTTTGATAAATTTATTTCAGAAGTACTAAATCATTGTCTAGAATTTAAATTTGTTTAGAAAGAGATTCTTGCTTCGTAAAATTACATTTTAATGAAGAGCATATAAATACAGAATCTAGACACACGTTGAGTGTCAGCCAAGTTCCAAGAGACGGGCAGGCACATTCTGTAGACTAGTGAATAATACATAATATGTACGTATATGTAGTTAGCAACTACGAAATGTCGAACGCAACAAGCATGTATTCAAAAGCAGAAGTCGAGTTGCTCTAATATTTTCTTTATATTTGTAAATATGTAAAATGAGATCACAGTGTTAAAGATTTGTTAAATCCTTTTACAGATTTTAATTAGATATGTCCTTAAATAATTTTTATTACGTAAACACGTCGGTACCACGGTCGATACATCGTTTTGTTTGCTAGAAATAGCTGCTTTATTTATTTATATTGTTGTGAATAGAGCAACATTTGTCATGTGCCAGATATTTCTTTACACGCCTTCGCTTTAGTGACGTACTGGTTTGGCTATGAACTTTTCTTATGTAACGCGATTAGCATCGTATACACATAAAGAACGCGTTGATCGCGATGCACTGCCATGCAACAATTTGGACATTGGAGTTGATTTAGCAGCTCAATAGTTTCCACAAGTAAACAACGCAACGTCATGTGAGTTGACATTAATTAAATTTTACTACTGTGCGGCCGTTTTAATTTAGTTCAATTTTTCAGATCGTAAAAAATACGTCTGTCCTTTTTAACACGGTATATATTTGAATCTGAATACAACAACATAATATGAAATATATTTATTTGAATCTTAAAAGTGAGGCGGAATATAAGAAATGCATCTTGTTATTAAATTTATCTGTCCTTCTTTTGACATTCAAACGCCAATAACGTGCGGTCGGTAACCGATCAAGTGCTTCTACTTGATATCCAGAGATATTTCATCTTACGTTACCCATCTGGTGCGCTCTAATATAATTGATTTTGATTTCGTGACTTCACAACAGAGTGAGGTCGCAACTCTGCGACCCAGTTTTGTTTTTGTCGTTGCCTTCAATGAAATGGGTCGACTGGCAACCTTCAAATGCGTCACGTCACACTCACAGGAAAAAATACCGCTTTCTGCGTATCTGCGTACTGCACATGCATCTCCCTTGCGATATATAAGATAAAAAAATACTCATAATGATTTCTTTTAACAACTGATTTATGTATAAAATCTGGTTAGAAATGGTCAAATGCATTTATTTTGTATGAATTCATCATTTTATCGTTTACTGAATGTAACTTCTGTTATTTTGTATCTAACATCGGTTAAAAATTACGTGAACATGCAAAAACGCGATGCGAAAACTAATAAAATACCTAATACATAATATAATAAAAATGCTCCCCGATTCATCATCTGTTTATATTTACTGGGTGTTGGGGCTTGAGCTAACTTTTGAATTTGTGTATGTTGGAATGAATGAAAATACCCTTTTTGTAAAAAAATGCGTGTTATTGGTAACAGTACGAGGAAGCAAGTGTTCTTCCAAAAATGGCCGACAAGGAAACATCGACACGTTACAAAATTTCTAAATGTTGCCACTAGATGGCTCGGGGTAATCATAGACAAATAATACTAACAATTTAATTATTCGCTATTACAATAAATACAAGATAAATTACGAAATAATGGTTGACGCCTAAACATGGCCCCGGCCTTGGATGCCGCAGGCTCCAACGTGAAGTCTTGTATGCTTGAGTTGCGCGACGCGTAGACATCACTCAGATGATACAGGCAGTGGACATATCTTCGAGAAGGAACGCCGTATAACGCCTGATGCTGTGCGAAGATCTGCCACTCTTGACACGCCGTCCTTACCGGGATATACTTCTGAAACGCAAGCTAGTCTCCATGTTAATGGGGGAACGTTGTCTTCTTTAACGAGTACCACCGTACCGACTTCAATCTCGCTTATGTTGGATTTCCACTTCGATCTACTCTGGAGCTCTGAGACATATTCTTTTGCCCATCGCTGCCAAAAATGCTGTCTCAGCTGCTCGATGCGGTCGTAACGGGGCAGTGTGTGACTCGGAGTGTCAGATACATCTGCTTGCATGGGCGCAGTCAGAGGACGGCCGATCAGGAAGTGAGCTGGTGTGAGAGGGAGCATGTCGTCAGGATCTGTGGATAAAACGGATATAGGACGGGAATTCAGGACGGCTTCGACTTGTGCCAATACCGTGCTGAACTCCTCGTAGGTTAGACTAGCGTTTCCTATGACACGTCTCAAGTGGTACTTGCAGGATTTAACGCCCGCTTCACACAAACCATTGAAATGAGGAGAGTAAGGGGGAGCGAAGCTAAATTTTATCCCTTTATCTGTAGCGTATTCAAATATGTATTTAGAGTTCTCAGTTAAAAATGTTAAAAATTGCCTTTCGGCACCTACGAAATTCCTACCATTGTCAGAAATTATCTCTGCTGGCTTACCACGTCGAGATATAAATCTCTTTAATGCAAGCAAATAATCATTGGTTGATAAACTAGTGACGAGTTCTAAATGCATCGCACGGGTACAAAAGCAAATAAATAAACAAATGTAACCTTTCACTAGTTTAGCTCCTCTGCCCTTTCGGGTTAAAATCATGACAGGGCCAGCATAATCCACACCCGTATATTTAAATGGAAAACTCGCTTCAAGTCGTTTAGCCGGTAAATTTCCCATAATAGGCTTTAAAGTAACACCTTTCAGCCGGGTACACATAACACATTGATGGACAGTTTTCCTGGCTAGGTTTCTACCGCCCAATGGCCACCAACACTCACGAATATTCGACAGAAGAAGCTGAGGTCCCGCGTGTAATAAACGTTTATGTTCCGAACTAAATAACAACACTGTAAATCTATGTTTACTGCATAATAACACTGGATGCTTCTTATCATAATCGAAACTTGAATTATTTAATCTACCACCAACTCTCAGAATATCGTTATCGTCTACAAAAAGATTAAGTCCTGTCAATTTGCCCGAACGACGTTGTACTAATGTAATATAATTATTTCCAAATGACTGCACCTGAGCGAGACGCGTTAGAACTAGCTCTGATTGGTTCAGTTCATCTATAGATAACAAACCGGTTTTACGAAGTTGTTTACTCCTCGTCCGCGAGTTATATATAAAACGCAATATATAAGCACCAGTGCGTCTCATTCGATTGAACGAAGAAAATCTATTGAAATAAAATAATTCAGTACTTGAATTATCATTTATTGTAATATGAGACTGTGATTTTATTTCAGGCAATAAAGAAGTATCTAAATTTATATCCGTTATGTAATTTAACTCAATATTACGTAAAAACTCTGGCCCGTACCACCATGTATCGCATTTATGTAATTCGTCTAAATAAAGACCACGTGAAACGTAATCCGCCGGGTTATCCTTGCCATTTACGTGACACCATAAAGCATCACCTGTTAATTCGTTAATTTGTATGACACGATTTTGTACAAACGTTTTTAACATACGGGGAGACATCCTAATCCAACCTAATACTATGGTCGAGTCTGTCCAAAAGTATGTTTCATTAATTTGCAATCTTAATGATTTTACAATTTTTTTATATAATTTTGCACCCACAAGTGCCGCACACAATTCGAGCCGCGGAATAGTAATTGTTTTTACTGGGGCGACTTTACTTTTGGAACACAATAATTTAACAGTAAATTGTGCTGATTCTCCATACGTTTTCACATAAGCACAGGCGCCGTATGCGTCCTGTGAGGCGTCTGCGAAAATATGAAGTTCAATTCTCCGTGAACATTCACTCATGACGTAACGAGGAATTCGTAATAGTTTTAGAACTTCTGAAATAGTAATAATAAAACGATTCCACCTCATTAAAATATCCTTAGGTACAGGATCATCCCAATCGATTTTTTGTAACCATAATTGCTGCAGAATTATCTTTGCAATTATTATGGTTGGGGATAAAAGGCCTAACGGATCATATATCTGAGATATTATAGAGAGAATAATTCGTTTAGTGACTGTAACGGTATTTTCTAACTCTGTAGTAAAATGAAACTCGTCACTGACATTTGACCAACCCAAACCAAGGGTTTTACTTTGACAATGTTCGTCTATTGATAACCGTTTTTGGATGTGAGTTGTTGAGTCATGATTGAAAGTCCACTTGCGTAATGGGAAACAACCCGATTTTAATACTTGGGACGTTTTTTCACAAATACTCAACAATGACTCGAAGTTATCATGACCTGTGATTAAATCGTCTACATAGAAATCATCTCTTATCACTGTAGCTATGACGTCATCACTTGTATCTTCGGCTAATTGACGGATACAACGCATGCTTAAATATGGTGCGGATGCAGTGCCATATGTAACTGTATTAAGTTGATAAATGTCTAGTGAATCGGATGAGTTTTCTCTCCACAATATAAGTTGTAAATTTCGGTGATCATTATGTATTAATATCTGCCTAAACATTTTCTCTACGTCGGCACATGCTACGTACCTATACTGTCTAAACCGTAACAGAATAGAAAAAATATCATTTTGCAATGCTGGTCCGACCAGCTGTATGTCATTCAACGATTTGTTTGACGTCGTGACGGCGCTGGCGTCAAACACTACGCGTAATTTAGTAGTCGTACTACTATTTCTCCACACTCCATGATGTGGAAGGAAATAGTTAGGTGAATCATATCTATGTAAAAGTTTCATATGACCCAATTCAATGTATTCTCGCATGAATTCGCAATACATATTTTTGAAATTAGGCATTTTATGTAATTTACGTTCTAAGGCTAAGAACCGACTTTTAGCCATTTCGTAAGAATCACCAAGCGTGCTAGGAGGTTCCTTTAACGGGATTCGAACCGAAAACCTACCGTTATCGTCACGTTTAGTGGTACGTATAAATGTATCCTCACACTGACGCTCATCTGCAGTGAAGGTATCATTATCAAAACGTATTTCCTCCAGCTCCCAAAATTTCCTCAATTGATTGTCTAATGTTTGAGAAATATTACAGACAACCTGATCAATTCGTAAATTCTTCGCATCAATGGGACCGGACAGTAACCAACCCATTTTGGAATTTTGTAAATATGGCCCACACGGTAATTTGAAACGGCCTTCATCTAATAAATCCCAAAACCTGTCCGCTCCGATTAATATATCAATATTTGATGGTATATGGAAAGAGGGATCTGCAAGACGTATGTTTTTTGGTATATTAATTGAATTGCAATTAATATTATTTGTCGGAATACTACCCGTAATTTCCGGCAAAACAATACAACGAATATTCGTGGTATAATCGTTTAACTTAGAGCGTATGTTTATATCGCATGATTGACTCGACTGTGTGACCGAATGTCCCACACCCGAGACTCGAACAGCGGACTGTATAACTGAAACGTTTAACTGTTTTGTTAAACTTTCAGAAATGAAACAATGTTGACTCCCGTTATCGAGCAGGGCGCGAACTGTATGATACGTGTTGTTATTATCCGCGACATCCACTAAAGCGGTAGCCAAAATAACTCGATTTAATGCAGACACTCCGGTGTCGTTATTTGAATGAAATGTACTAGTATATAACTGTGACGTAGAACGCATCGCCGACTCGTTCGCAGGAACCGGTTTGTTATTTCGCTCATGCGGCGGCGATGCGCTAGCCACTCGGGTATCTATAGTTGTACATGTGTTTACGCTATTGCCTTTAATATGAATTAAACTGTTATGTTTTTCCCCGCACTGCTTGCAAGGTCCGTATAAACAGTTAACGACTGTATGACCTGCACGTAAACAGTTTGGGCAAAGATTTTTAACTTCTACAAGTTTAATCCTATCTTCGACTGTTAAATTAAGAAAACTGATACAAGCGTACAATGCATGATTGCTGTTGCAAATCACACATACTTGTTTAGGTTTCTCAAACTTATTCGTTTTAGTGTTGCGTGTAGAAACGAAACTATGTGTTTGATGTTTTTTGTGATCTGAAGTGGATTTAGTGTGATGAGGTTTTGTATTATTGTAATGTATTGTTTCGAGAGTATCCGCCTTACTTCTGAGAAAATCTAATAAGTCTTCTAGTTTAATTTTATTACACTTAGAACCTGTATTGGAAATAAGTTTCAGTGACCTTTTATGGTCTTCCCATTCGCGCTTGGTAATTTGATCGAGCTTAGACCTTATTAAATATATAATTAAGGTATCCCACATGTCTGTAGGCTCCTCCAAGGTTTTTAGAGATCGCAAATTCCTTAATACAGTGTCTATAAGATTTCTAATTTGTTCAGAACATTCTTTGGTAAGCGATGGTGCAGTAAACAAAGATTTTACGTGGTTATGTACTAATAAGCGACTGTTATGAAATCTCTGTACAAGTAGTTCCCATGCGTGTGAGTAGTTAGAAGGTGTAAACTCTAATGAACTTATAACTCGAAGGGCTGAACCACTAAGCGAAGATTTGAGGTACTGAAATTTATCAGTTTCATCTAGGTCATCGCGTGTGTGTATCATTGTTATAAATGAGTTTTTATATTCTAGCCACTTGTCATAACTACCGTCGAAGTCAGGTAACTTAACGTCTGGCAATTTTGAACGTTTATTTTTAGATTTTCCCGTTTTCGAACATTGAGAATCGTCACCAATGTTATCACTTACTAAACATGTTGCAGAAGCCATTATTGTAAAATACTGATTTTCGAATGATTCTCTATACTCACAATTTAAACTTAATTCAGTCTCATCGGTTAATTTGTCTAATTTATTTTGAATATTATAATAATCTTCTAATATTACCTTGGCAGATTGTATTCGTAAGTTTATTTCTGCCTTTTGAACATTAGTTAATGAAAGATCTTCTGATTTACTAATATACTTTTCAAATGAAGTTAACCGACTTTTTAACGAACCCCTCATTTTTCTCAAATCACCCGCACTCGTTGGACTACGGTCCCTTAAAGGTGATTTGGGAACTGACAAATGCTTCCCCACGATTTTATTTTCGTCGTCACTCATCGCAATGGCCTGATATAAAGCAAGTTACGTACTTACAGTTACCACTCGAGACGTGATGACCCAGAGCGACTCACGGTGGTTGAACCTATAACCAGGAAATAACACGATATTAGCACAAGCGATGAAATAGGGGAAGAGAAAGGATGGATCTGACCGTCTTCTGAGGCGTGTGTGGATCCGTGTTGATACGGGGCGAAGTTCCCACGCCGATGCAGTGACGAATCTCCAGATTTCTGACGCTGCTCCGATGAATATTCGCCGACGAAGGTCCAAATGAATATTCGGCAACGAAGGACCAATGAATATCCGGCTCGAAGGACCAATGTTGGGGCTTGAGCTAACTTTTGAATTTGTGTATGTTGGAATGAATGAAAATACCCTTTTTGTAAAAAAATGCGTGTTATTGGTAACAGTACGAGGAAGCAAGTGTTCTTCCAAAAATGGCCGACAAGGAAACATCGACACGTTACAAAATTTCTAAATGTTGCCACTAGATGGCTCGGGGTAATCATAGACAAATAATACTAACAATTTAATTATTCGCTATTACAATAAATACAAGATAAATTACGAAATAATGGTTGACGCCTAAACACTGGGTAACTCACAATATTTTGTTATTTCGTATTTAATGTTATCTGAATGGTTGTGCTGATCATAGAGAAACTATGTAAAATTATCTTATCGCGGTCGTTCACACTTGACATTAAACTTTCATGAGACGTTATAAATTATGTCTTATATTTTCAGTGGTTCTAGTAAATAATGGCAGTTCAAAAAGGTAGAGTGATTAAAAATAATCGATGGTTAACATGGTATTGTTTCTACATTTCAGACGCAGATGAACGGTGATCACGCAACGTCGCAGTGCGGTCTGACGTCACTGCTGCCGATGTCTTGTCGGGGACGCGCCGCGGCATTCGCGCGCGACCTGCACTCGCGGCTGCGAAACCTCGGCGGAGCTCACGACGAAGACTGTGAAAGCAGTTGGCTCACACGCGATCAGACCAACACACACCGCCCCACCACTTCCACTGGACAGCGTGACTTGGACACTTTCTATGACTTTGAACTAGAGTGCGAGAGTCCTTCCAGTCCCGTCGATGAATACGATCATCCTTTCCCCGAACGATCCCCGCCGGAAGACCAAGAACCGCCATTCTACGATGTTGAATCTGAACCAGATCTCAAGGAACAAGCAAAGCTCATGGTACAACAAACCGATAAAGCAAAAAATGGATTCAGATTCACTACTGCCTTTTTCACGGATTGCCAACCTGTAAAAAATCAACCTATCCCAAGAGAGAATGGCCATACAGAAAAACCTTTATATTCTCCTATTACATTTGAAGGTTGTGCGAGACAGAACAGTCACGACGAAATTGACTGCGCAGCAAGACCTCCGACCACCCTGAACAGTTTGCCAACGAATGTCAGTACGACTTTCGATAGTGATTCGGAATTTGAATCAGCTAAAAGCGACCCCTCGGATACTGCGGAGTTATCACAGCTAGAAAAACAAGTGGATGATGTTACGGATTGTATAGAAACTTTATCACTTGCAGAAGTAGACATACCTATTGACGAAGAAATAATTAAAGATGTCGTTTACGATAAAATCGACGAGCAAGTGACGAATAGAGAACCAGAAATTATAACCAGTGAAGTTCCAATAGACAAAGACGTATCACCTGCGCCGGAAATAGAGCCTACTCTTTTAAGTCCAGAAGTTAAAGATGAAAATCACAACGAAACAGAAGACGACAGGCCTCAGCGTGTCCGTCGTTGCTCATCATTAAAAACCGGAAAGACGCCACCAGGAACACCGGGACGTAAAAAAATTGTTCGTTTTGCTGACGTGTTGGGTCTCGATTTGGCAGATGTGAAAACGTTTATGGATGAAATTCCCGTCATACCGAAATCTGCGTATGATGATCTCACCGGTTGTGACGTGCAGAGTTCCCCGCCGGTAAGAACACCACCGCGTCTCGGCGGCCTCACACTAGTCCCTCTGTTCCAGTTGCCTCGTGACGTTACCGACAAACTAGAATCACAGAGCGTTTGTCTCGAAAGCGCGCGTGTCTGCGACGGAGTTCACGTCACGGTGTGCGGCTCTGTGCGAGTACGCAACTTAGATTTCCACAAGACTGTACACGTACGATACACGATGAACAGATGGAAGACCTACACAGATTTACAGACAACGTACGTGCAGGGTTCGTGTGACGGATACTCAGATCGCTTCCAGTTCGTACTATACGCACCGGCGATATCGTCAGGACAACGGTTGGAGTTGGCCGTGCGGTTTCAGTGTAAAGGTCAGCAGTGTTGGGACAACAACAACGGCGCGAACTATTGCTTCGACTGCCTGGCGTTGGGTTCGGCGGCTGCGTTGCCGTCGCCGTCGGGCCCGCTGCACCCCACCGTGGACTGGCACCCGTCGTTTTACTGAGCCGCGAGCCGCGAGCGGTGACGCGTGAGTGTCGTCCGGTGCGAGTGAGTCCGGCGGGTCCGGACACGGCTCCAAGTCCGCTCCTCACATTCCTGCGCCTGCTCCGACGGCGGTCGGTCCGTAGGTCAGAAATTAGAAGAGGCGCGGCGTCCCGAATCTTGAGGCTTAACTTTGTAAAGCGTTTTTGTGATATAAAGTAGAATAGTTGTAGATATATTTCAACGAGTGAGCGACTCGTTCTCTGAGTGCCATTTGCGACAATGTTTCGAGTTAATGTATATTTAATCGAATCACTTTCGTTTCGTACTGTTACTTGGTATCGTCCGGCGGGACAATAAAATAATGTGGTCGTACGCTGCACGGCAGTGTGGCGAAGTAAAGGCGGGAGAATTGTGAGGGACTAGAGCCCGCTCCTTGTCTTCCCTCCTTGTGTGTACATAGATCGAGAGAGATGAATTCTGAATGATATTCATATTTTAATACATTTTTATTAAACTAGGTATTAGCCTTATGTACTAGATACTTATACGTGAAGTTAAGAACGAACGCATCACCTAGTTAGATGTTATGATTTATTCACAATAACATGTTTATGATTATAGATGATACGCCTAGACTTATCTTTAAAAAATGGTGACATTATAATATAAATATCATCTGTTAAATAATGATAAAGTTTCATAAATGGTTAACGTAGACACCAAAACGTCTGAGTGATCAGGTATTAATCGAAATATTTGATAACCCTTTGTAATGTGTTAAGAATTATAATTATATTATTACGAATTATCTAAATGAACTGTTTTATTATATCGATGTTATAAACTGGATAAAATATTATGTACATTTTATATTTTTATACTCACAAATAAAAGCATGACATGTACTTCCTACATAAGAACTGATATAAATAGTATCTAATTGTTGAATCGGTTTTGGAGATTTAAAACAAGAGACTATTAGAAATTATGGATTTAAATTATTATTATTTTTAAGCAATATTGTAATAGTTATTTATTAGGCCGAATTTTTCTATTTTGTATGTACCTGAATTCTTAAAATGTGGCCATATTAATTTTATAACATAGCGCGGTATCGCTGTCCTATTGAATTATTGTTATTCTTATTATTGACGCTGTTTTATTGAATAACTATCCACAGAATAAATTAATGTGCATAATTATTTACATTTTTCATTCTTTACCAACCTCGACATTCTGTATGTTAAAATAGAATAATATTAAAGTCAATATATTTTCATCATGAAAATTCCGGACATGCTAAATTATCCGAGAGGGTTTAGTAGGAAAAAATCTGCAAAATTCAAGATTTAGCTTAGATAAAAAAAATTGCCAACCAATATTTGAAACCTTAAGAAGTAGTCACAAATAATAAAAATGAAATATCGTAATTTAGTCCTCACGACCAGCCATGCCAGACTCGTCAGAGTAATCGTTGGTGCGTTGTAGATATTTAGGAATGGAGATTGGAGGAAGGTGTTTATAATAAAAGCTTGTAAAAAACCGAATCGGTATTTGGCGTACCTGAGATATTGCTATTGAATATCCATAATTATTTTTCTCATTTTTAATAATGATTAGTACTTTCAAAGGGTTACTTATATTAAAAGCAGGTCACGACGACGCTAAAACACGTGACTTAGAATCGATTCTACATAAAAAAAAAAAAACGGGAGCATAGAAAATGTAAGGAGAAAAGAGCAAGCGGAGGATGAGCATGGTGTTATAATCACCCAAATACTTATTACAGTTTACAGGCTTGACGTTGAAGACCGCGAATATTTTTCTGTAAATGATGGATTTCTTATTCAAAAAAAGAAAATGACGCTTATAGATAATTATTTAATTATTATATTACAGTGTCTAAAAATAAGCAAAACATATCACAATTATAAATTATTAGTCGAATGAAAATATAATACAATCAGGTATATCTAAATCTTAAACATAAGTTGATCTACTAAACATAGAATTAGTTTTGCTACTAGAAGCTACATATTATTATGTCTTACATACAACTGTTCATAAAGGAAACAAAGTTAATGCATATCGTGCTTCAAGTAGCTTTTGGGTAGATTTTTTTTTTTATTGGTGTTTCCACATTTCACATCACACATCTCTTACTTGTTTACTCTTATAACCTAAAGTAAGTAGTAAAAGATAGTCTAAGGAGAGTAATCGCCGATAACTTATGTGTATGAAGTTGAAAAACACTTACCTAAGTACAAAAATATTTAATTTATTCACACAATAAAATTAAAGCGCTCACATTTTTCTCCACACAAACTTCACAAACATATCAAATAGAAAGTAAAAAAACATTTTCTTCCATTCTAAAATCCAAATATCTAAGGTTGACTAAATCTATCTGTCTATCTTTCCTCTTTTCATATTCGCATATATTATTACATTTAATCGTATTTTTTAAATTCAGTTTTTGCTATCCAATTCAATTTTAACAAAATATCCAAAACCTTTACAATAAACGTTACGACCATTATGTACGACCATATGTGTGTGACTGTTGGGTGTATTATTTATTTATTTATTTATTGAAAACCTAAAAATTTGAGTTTATAAACGAAGTTAGATACTTCAATTACTTAGTTCTCGGACTCACCTCACATCCAAGTTGTTCATTGTTCTAATCAATGTAAACCCAAATTTCTAATTCTGTTCCCTTCTTCAAGTAAACTATTCAATGAAATCTATTGGACAGTCTATCTAATTAAAATTCTGTCATAAAGTAAACGAAGTATGATTTTGGTATACAATTAGCACAATGATAAACAAGAATCATCATCATAAAGAACAATCGCTGCCATTGTAAAAAAATCAGAATTTTTGATCCTTAAAAGATTACATCTATGTGTCTGCTTACACAATTGCTCAGGTGCTATAATCGAGTAAGACTCCAAGAATAAGTCATTTATTTCACTTTTGCCTTGCCAAAAATTGCAATAGTCGTCGCTTTCACTCTGAGTCTTCTGACTACTCCGAATACTACCATACTATAATTGCTAACTAGTACAAAATTTCTATGATGTAGATGAACTACAACCTGTTTAGTTTGTGCGCCCTCTTCGTCCGGAACCCGCGCGCGGCCGCGTGTGTGGAGAGCTTGATGGCGGGGTCGCGGAGCGCTCGGAGCTGGAGATGAAGTCTTTGTTTGCAGAACTCGTAGAACTCTATCTCGCGCGTGAAGTTTGCGCGAACTATTTGCTTGACAGCTTCTGACACTGGCGGCTTGAACGCGTTGCGGTTGATGCGGTTGAATGTGTTTAACTCCTCTGTAATAAATGTATTTGTTGTTATTTATAAACTGGATTAATTTATCGGAGGTTATAAGAGTCAGTGTTTACGTACTGAATCCGACACGAATAATAGAAATCTCGATCCGAAGTAGCCCTAGCATTATTTGTAAGAGGTGTTGTGCGCTGGATCCGAATTCCGTTTTCCGAAATCTCAAATATACCCAATTGGTTCGTTACCCAGGTCATATTCTAGGATTCGGATCGTATGCAGACCGAAAATAATGTTAATGTAAACATCCAATCAAAATGAAACACTCGGCGTCTGTGAGCAGATCTCTCACATAATCCGTGCCAGACCATCCGTATTACATTACAGAAGACGCCGAGCTCCTATGGATCAGGTTTGATAACTGTACTGCACTCCACTGCACTATACTGTACTATCTTTTACTACTTAGATTCGGACTACTGTTAGATCCCCTGAATGGGCATCTGTATCAATCCCAAATTGACACTGTTTCCTATGAACGTATTAGTTATAACGTAAATGACTTAAGTTTTGTAATAGGAAATATAACATTATAAAAAATGACAAATATTCAAAAGACCTACGGCTGAGTTTCTTGGTGCTTCTTCTCAGACCAGTGGGCATTTATGAAGCCCCGGTAGATTTCAAACACGACGTGTAAAAGTGCCCTTGGCGGCCTAATTACTGAATAAA
The DNA here is from genome assembly GCA_905332985.1 of Mimas tiliae. NCBI lineage: Eukaryota > Metazoa > Arthropoda > Insecta > Lepidoptera > Sphingidae > Mimas > Mimas tiliae. The sequence goes on from HG995249.1 coordinate 6,708,004, forward strand.
TGATTTCAATTTGAATTTGAATCTGGTATAATGACTAACTGCGAATCTTCAAATATTCGAGAGATTGAATAGAAATGTGAAGCGGTTTATTATCAACATCGTGTACTGTTCCTCTACCACGCTGTTGAACGGACTGCATTACACATAATAGAAAGAAAGAAAGAAATTCAATTTATTTGCTCAACTCATAACGCGCCCATACCACATTACTACATTCGTTACAATTAAAATGACTTAAAACGACTGAGTTACAATTAGGCATTTACGCGTCACAATAGGGTATTTGACTATGTCTTATTTTATACATTATTTAAGATGCACCCGACAATAATACGAAAAAGAAACTGTTTTGCGAAAACCGAATTAAAATTGAGTAAAAAATTAGGCGACAGTTCATGTTTTAAATATTGGTATGAGCAAAGGTTGATGCGTAGTGGGAAAGTCTCACTATCTATCTCGCACGTGTGCACCTCTAATGGCGTAACCTGTCTTGTGACGTCACACGACATGTAGTGCATCCTTTTTCCGTCATTTGACAATTACCCCTTCCAGCAGATTTAAATAGCTTCTAACTTTTTTATTTTTGACTTCATTTATATAGTTCTTTCAATAATAGATTTTGGGGAACATAACATAATGAGTAAAATAATAAAATAATCGAGTCAAATACCCTATTGTGAAGGTGGGTGACCACTCAGCTTATTCCTGTGCTGTGGCACGTATGTACCATAGTCCATACAACAACACAGCGCTGGTTTTCAGTGGTCACCTTTATAATACGTACCCCAGTACAACTGCAGCGCGCCCTTGAAGAACCTGGGCACGTAGTTCTCGAAGGCGGTGAGCGTGGAGTTGATGTCCTCGAGTACGCCCACCACCGCGTATTGTTCCTCTACCACACGCTTGGCGCGCTGCAGTGCTTCAACACTGTTGAACGGACTGCAACACACAATACAGTTTTTTTTTATAAAAGTTGAACAAACGAGCAAGTGGGCTATCTGTAGAATTTGAAGCTCGTAACTAGGGTGTAGAACATGGGCACACGGACAATAGATTGCTCAGTAGTTGTGGAAACTAGATACGTGTTGTAACCAGTTTTGTCTATCGCACGAAAGGCTCGCCCTAGGTGTCTTATTTAATAATTTAACTCAGTGATATTTGGTGCCTGACAAAATTATAGCAGCAAACTCTCTAAAAGACATTTTGAATATAAGTCTGCTACCGCCATACAAAAAAAATGTTAGCTCAGCGGGGAGAGGTACGGTATGCCGAGAACAAAGTCGTAGGTTCGAAACCAACCTCAACAGCATGCACCTGTGACATTTCTAAGTTACGTGTGTATTAGGTAAGTGTTAATTATCACTTTTATTATTATTATTATTTTTAAAATTATGGCTCTGTCCTTATGGACAATTCCGCCAAAAAATTATCACTTTCTATAACGGTGAATTAAACATCGTGAGGATACCTACATACTTGATAAGTTCTCCATAAGAATTTCGAAGGTATGTGAATTCTGTCAATCTGCATTAGGCCAGCGTGGTGGACTAACCCCATTCATTCATTAGAAGAGACCTGTGCCCAGCGGTGGAACATATATAATAAAAGGCTGGTATTATTGATAAAAATAACGAAAGTTAAAGTGCCTGGAGTTTAGGTAGTAAAGGCCACTAGAATTGAAAGTAGACCACCAACATTTTATGGCCAAAGTCAACCTGCAAGTGCTTTGCTGATTAACGGAAGAAGCAACAGCAAAACTTGCTTCCCGTTGCGGGCTATGGGGTCGCCCATAATATACTAAATCCAGCGTGCAATTTATGGGACGCGAAGGGGGACGCTGGCATTAAGCCGGGATATAACACCAGACAGAAAAAACAAAGTAACTTACGTGCAGTTAGGTTCGTGTCCGCAGAAGAACAGTGTCTGTCGTCGATGGTCGCCGATACCCTCGTGCGTCTCTCCCTCGACGTATCGACACTCGCGGTCGCCACTCAATACACATGTTTCGAAATCCTGCAAATGACAATAAATAAAAACATTATTACCTTTACCTTTTCGAAATATTTGGAATCTGGGTATTTTACATACCTACACACTCACGCATATAATCCCCAAAGGGGTAGTCACAGGGTAGGTAAGTGTAACATTCACATTTCGTCGAGCTTATTTCTGTCTCATGATGTATTGGGGGGCGAGCCTACCGCTATACCATGCACAATTCTAGACTCCAGGTTGATACGAGTACTAAACATTTCGTGATGGAAAAACCCAATATCTCTTTTACCCGACCCAGGGATCAAATGAAATGTCTTAAATAATTACCATTTAATTGAAAACAAACATTTTCCGTTTGAACATGGGTCAATGGTCAACTAAAACACTAAGTGTAAATGGGAATATTTTTCTTACACTAATTATAACATCAATTTTTTGTTAGTATAAAACTAATTTATTTTTTGTGCTTAACCAATAACTGAGTACAGTCGGGTTCAATAACTCAGTGACAAATGATTGGTTGTATCTGTGAGGACTGAGGACTGAGGAGTGAACTATTTAAAAATATGTCGCAATCTTGTTCGTCATTTGTTATTTTTTCTTATGCTTCCCTGCTTTTGTTGTAACACTATCCTTATATTGAAGTTCTGTATTATATAGATTATTTTCTGGATTGCCATTAACGACGTGTGAAATTAATCCTCTGTTGTGCAAGTCATAGGTACTATAAAAACTGTACTTGGACAAAAAATCTATTGCTTTTTATTTCTAGGTAAGGTAGTAAACACGTTAAATTTAAATAAGGTACTTTTAGTTACTAAACAGAAGAAATATTGGGGGCCACGATCCCCAATAAATCTCATCTAGGTAATAACCATTGACTATGCTTGAAGGCGTAGCTACGAGTTACGACCCTATATAATAGTTATCGCTGTCTCTTTTTCAATTAAGGTTGAGATTGTTATCCAAAATTATTCCAATTTAATGATTGTCACTATGCCTATCAGCATCATATGTTATTTATGAAAAACAATCAAGGGTCGAGAAGTGTTTAGACAACCAACAAACTTCTTACATGCTTTTTTATTCTTCTTACACCTGCTCTTATCCCACTCGCAGTGCGGTCGGCGCAACATGCTTTATAAGATACGTTAAATAAAGATTTGGCTTGCAAATTTTGTACTTGTAGATTAGACGCCTACCTGACATCAACGCCTCTGGGGAGAAAACACCCCGGACCGGAAAGAAATATTTGTAGATCAAAGAAACATTTGTCTCGTTGCGGGTATAGAACCCGCGGCCTCTCGCTTGACAGCCGGCTACTCGCCCACTCCGCCACAAAGGCTGGCAATACGTTTATTACATTTCATTTTATAGACCACGACTGTACCTAGTTAATATTGTTGACTACAAATAGGTTCAATAACTGGCTATACATACTACATAAACTAGACTGACAATGGATGATAATTAAGCAGGAAAAATTGTTCTACGCAAGCGAGTGTCATTAATTTTTATAATAAGCTAGTGTGAGCTGTCAGCTGTAGCCCGAAGACACTAAGTAATGATGTGTGTATCAACTGACTCTACAACCGTTGTACTATTTGGATCACCACGCCGTATTTAAAAGTAATTAGAATATAATACATGTGTATCTGTTTGTTTTTTTTCATATACTTTTTTATGCGTGTGTGGTGGCCAAAGAATATTAACCGCTCTGCAGACTTAGATCTTTATAGATATCACAAGTGTGCCTAATCCTCTGCACTTGACGTTGCCGCAGTAAGACCTCAACCGAACACACGGAAAATGCGTACTGCTGAAGTTAAAATACATCTTACATATAGGGCGTTGCAACTCTATTGTAAGTTGTCAAAATTGTAAGTTGGTGCACGAAGTATTCTTGGTATTTCGAAGGTTTTGACATTTTTGTTTGATTGATTGATAATGGAATATATAACAATAGATTAGCTTGATAATACAATAGTGTATTATCCGAAAACTTTTATAGTCAATTTGTTATTGTAACTATTATTATTTTTATTTTTATTTCATTTATATTTTTGACTTTCTTACCATGTCCCAAGCAATGGTCATAGACGGCTGTAACATGAATAATTAGAAAAGCGCATTATAATCAATGACCAATCTATTTGTCAAGGAATTATCGTGACAAGACAAAAACTAGAGATCACGATATCTATCTACTCATAAATAATTGTCTAATTGAAACGCGATAGCAATAGAATCTTAGGAAACTCTACTTACCGCATTTGTCGAACGAAAAGGAAAAATTAAAAAAAAATGTATTGCCATCTGGGGTGCAGAGGAATGAAGGGGTGACATCATAACACTGATGTGAATAAGGACAAAACAGAATTGGATGTTTTTACAACAATTTACTGATTTAAATATATAAGCCATTAAAAATAAACTAACTAGATATATTGGTAGATCGATTTGTGTAAATAATCTCCATATATTTTTGTCCCGATTCACCCCTGCGTGCATTTCATTCCATTCGATTGTTGGTAATAGTTAGGTTAGTTAGTAGGTAATAAAAAGTTTATGAAAACAATTAGGAAATACAGGTTTTTAGATGTTATGATACGCCTTATCCACTTAGGCTACAAAAAATAACAGTCATAAATAGACTTTGCAAATTACGTATTTTTCTATAATATAAGTTATTACGGCGATAGCAGAATATTTAAAAGTATTTATATTTTATATTTTTCGTAGAAAATACATCCATCAAAGTGATCCACAAATATTTGTTTTGGGTCACGATGTTTTCTCCCCAGAGGGGTTAACATCAAGCCAGGCCATCATCGTAAAAACTACAAGCCAAATTATTCTGTAATATGTGTTAAAAATAATGTTGCGCCGACCCCACTGCAAGTGGGATAAAGGCAGGTGGAAGTTGGATGTAGAGTCATATGATAAAATAATTATGCCACTGATCGGGTTAACTGTCGAATTTAGTCGTGGACGTGACCATTGATATAATTCGTTCCGTGTCAGTCAGGGCGTAAACTTTGCACGATACAAACTTCTCGCTGATGTTTCTGCACGTCTAATGTAATAAACCACCATATATTTAAAGTATTAATTGAGTTTTAATAATACGAAAAACTTGTTATAGATCTCCAACATGTTGTTAAGCCTTCGTGCAATTGATTTAGGACCAATTTCAATAAACGATCTCAATCTGCATATATAGATAGATCCCGAAATTAAGCTAATCCACCTTATAAAACGCTTTGTAATTATTGAAATTGGTCGTAAGTGTGCCAAACCGCCAGTAATAGTTAAATAAGAAGCAATAAATAAATAAATAAATACACCCAACAGTCACACACATAGTCCTGACCCCACACTAGGTAAACCTGTATCGCGGGTATCAGGAACTACGAGGGACTTGCGGTCCCACAACACCCAGACCCGAGACCAATATTTGTGGTTCACACAAACATTTGTCCCGGTGTGGGAATCGAACCCACGGCCTCTCGCTTCGCAGCCGTCTACTCGCCCGCTGCGCCACAATGGTTCGCTTAATCTACAATTTTTGGCACACAAATGAATCAACCTTAGTCCTTAACAGGAACTATTGTTTATACGAATGCTTTAACATTTACTGACGATTTGAAATAACTTACGCTTAGTGTTGGGAAATTAATGACCAAATCCCCATTTATTCACGTGATTTCAATTAAAATTTTCTCTATATTCAATACCTAACATTGCAAATGTTGGCTGTTGTAAAATAAAGGATATAGGATAGCACAGATTTTATATACGTTTCAAAATCAATAAATGATAGGATATATGTACACTTTGTATGGCAAGGGTAAAACTCAGTAATAAAAATTGTACTCGAGCGCTACTTTACTTCTATCGAATGTAGACGATTCGTAAAAAATCTGTTAATATAGCGGCGTATAAATATTTACAACATCGGAAAATTTCTATCGGTGAGAAAGTCTACAAATATGTTATATCCATTTAATTGGAAACGAGGCGTTAAGCCGTTTCACCACTGTAAAAACTTCAACAGTAGTTCGAATCGAAAGAGTTGTTTTTCAAATAACAACCAATAGTTGAATATGTCTATAAAAACCAACTATCCTCGCCAATTATAGCACGTTCACGGCAGCGAATTATACGCTTTTTTCCTTAAGATCAACCCGAAGGCGGTTGGACGAAGCGCACGTGACTGATTGCGCGACGATTCAACAGCAAATTGACGCCTTACTAGCAAAATAATCTAAAATCGATTATTAAATTCTCTTTGAAGCAAATTACTACTCTTTGAGCTAGTTAGGAATTTATTTAATTTGGTCTACTACAGGTTGGCTGGATATTGAATCGCTATCATTTTCTTATAATAAACTTTAATCGCATTTAAAAGAAAATATGGAAAGTGGAATAATGTGAAATATAATTTGGTAGTACATTAACGTGTAGCAGTTAATAAAGTTTCGAAGAACAAACGTCTACAGCAAACATATGTCTGTCTGGCCGCTGTTCTTCTAAACTACTCAACAGACTTTTATGAGGTTTTGACTATCAGTTAGACAATTTCTTCCGGAAGGTTTCAATGTATGGCACGCTATGACCCATGAGGCCTACTATATACATGAGAAGAACGTTAACCTCTGCGTAGGAGTTTCTAATTATTAAAATTTAAATAGCTACAATATATATTAAACAAATTATCATACAACACACATCCTAATATATCTTTTATTAATGTACAATAGAAACCATAAAGAATTAGGAGAAAGAATTAACGGTAAGGAGTCTATTTACATATTCAAACAATAAAATAAGGAAAGAATAGGTTCTATAAATTATTATTAGCATATACATCGAGATTAAACTACATTGTTAATAAATAGTTGGAAAACAATAAATAGAAAATATGGTGGCACTGACCTAATAGATGTAGAAACAGATTTGATTGTCTAATGAAGATAAAATTTATAGTTAATAAAGCTAGAAGTCAAAGTATAACGACATTTAATATAAATTCTAACACGATTTACTTCGAAATATCTAATTAAGTATAACTTTTTTATTCAGATCAAAGAAAATATGGCTCGAAGAATCGCCAGCGATTTCTACGATAAAATAATCAGCGGAAGTTAACAAACAAATTCCTGGCGTAAATCCACGAAAAGATTCAAATATCTAGTCACGTAAACATAAAGTAAAGCTTATACTCACTTTTTTCAACCAGGCTGGGTCGGGTAGAGGCAGATCGGGGAACGCTCGCTTCCTCTCCACGTAGTACCACGGTGCCCTCACATAATAGTACCAAGAAATGACGCGCTCTACCGGGTCTCTCACTACGTTCACGTAGATTGGAGATGGATATCCGTACCTGAAAGTTAAAGGACGTTCGAATGAGTAAGTCCTTAAGAGTAAAAATAAGCCCTTCAGATTTTTTATAGTATAAAAAGGTCTTGTTTTATACCTACTATGATCTAAAGGCATAGTTTACAGCGACCTCTCATAGACATGTGATTTAAAATGTAAATGACAAGTGATGTGTCCAAAAGTTACACCACTATCTTAATCCTACTGTTAGAAATTGTGGTAAGACTACAGGAATGAAAAGTCAATGTGTGGTGGAGCTTGCTGGGTCGGTAGCAGCCGTTTGTTAACTTTACTTAGGCATAATTTTAACCTTTATCCAAATTTACTTTCAAAAGTAATAATACAATTATAGTTATTGTGTTTCGAATATTATTATAACCTAAACTGCCCTTTAAAAATCCCCGACGTCAATTAAAAAGCATATGAAACTTTTAATTTACTTAAACTTTTAATCGGCTGAACAAATTTTCTTCAAACATAGCTAAGAACCATCTCCATTAAACCAGCTTTCAATAAAAAAAACACATTCAAATCAGTTCATTCGTTTAGAGACTACGATGTCACAAATATCAACAGATAGACAAAGGGGTTAAACTTATAATAGGTACTTCTTTTTGTTGGGAGTAAACAAATAGTTTAATAGCCTACTTCGGAATCTAAGCCAACCAACACACTGTTCTGCGGAATACTGGCCACTCGACAGTACAACTTGCGATTAAAGTGCTGAATGTCCGTTAGGAAAGTGTGACTTTGGGGACTGTTTTATAGCAGAGGTCGGCATACGAGAAAATTTGTCATCTGATGGTAACTGATCTCAACCGCCCATCAAGAATACGAGAAGAATCATGTGTGTGGTGCTGACCTTAATGTAAAGATATAGGGGTTGGAGAGGGGATAGTTTATTAGGGCCTCCGAAAATCTCACTCATGGTACGAAATGTACAACAACACGCGCCACTTCATATCGGGTTTCTGTTAGACAGTGCTCGAGTCGGTCCATTCGTGTAGTAGATAAAACAGTCTACAGCTCTACCCACTTTTGATTTAACGTAACTATGTATGATAATAATCTGTTTATGAAAACAAAAAACTAGCCGAATTGAGAAGCTCCGCTTTTCTTAACGTCGATTAAAAGAAAAACTAGTCTACTCGGGAAAGAACTCGCGCACATGTATAATCATAGAAATCCTACCAAAGAAAGTAAATCAATCAATTTATAAGGATAAGATAGTTCCAACATAACTTTACTTTTTAAATTCGTGTTAACGAGGAATAGAGTATAAAGAGACGAAAAAATTTAATCTTTTGTACATGTGTTAAATCAAGAGGCAGATGGTGGTGGTATTTTTGATAAAAACAAAAATAAAACGGACTCAAAAACAAATCTAAACATAAAAACTAATTATTTTGAGTCGGTGCTTTCTACATATAATAATTGACCATTACAATAGCACGGCCTAAAAAGTTGGTTATTTTCTGATTTGTTGATGTTTATTATCTGATTCTGATTTCACCCCCTTAGAATTTCTACTGGAAATGAAAATGGGACCAACTTTGGGCTATATTCTTTCGAGTGAACGAGTAAACCATCCAAATCGTTCCACATTTGACGGGGTAACTCGTGGTTATATAAACATAAAAAATATATAATCTAATATATCGAATTGAGAACCAGTTCGGTTTTTCCATCGTTCTATTCTATTCTATATCAGATGGTTAGTGGCTAACCTAGGGTTAGAGTTTTTTAAGCCGCCCGAAGGCGCCAAGTTGGCTTAATGACTGCATGTTGAAAATAGCCGGGACGTTAAAAATATAGAAAGTAAATCAGTATCAGTCGCTATAATAGTTGGATTGAATAGTTGAAATAACTCTTTTCAACTCACAATCTCAAACTTTGGCTGTCTGATTCAAATATAAATTTGCAGAATGTGTTATGTGGCAAACACCTCATGTTATTTTTAATGGCAACATATAACAATTATCTACGGTGTTTCTATAACAAAGCAAGGTTAACAGATTTAGACTAATCGGAACGCCTAAAGAGGTTTTTTCTCCACTTATTGCAAGGTAGACGACGCAGTTGTAAACAATGGTGCAATTTAACATAATACAGTTTTTACACGTGTTGAAGTAACATCGTGTAATTATGTCTAACAAGGTACACAGCTGACGCGTGATGGTGAAGCCGCGAAACTAGGATTTTTTAAGTGGCCTAAGGGCCACAGCAAACACGATACTTTTAGCATCTGCAATCGGCGATTTAGTTGCTTTTCGGAAGCTCGATGCTACGACTGAACGCTCCAATCTGCACACATGCCAGTCGCAGGTATTTATCACAGCTTAGTATTATGACGAAAGATCTATGTATAAGTGAACACGTGTCGCTGTCTCGATCGTGCCACCTCAAAGTCTACCTTAAGATTCTCATCACATGAGATCACCTCATTGGTCTAGTGGTAGCTTATTTAGGCTGAGAAACCGTGAGGTCATGGGTTCAAATCCCAGGCCAGGTAATCATAATTTGTGTTTGTATTTTCGAATCCAAAAATCATACAGGAGTTGCGCGGGATTAGAATTTGTGCCCGGTGGCGATAGGTTCCTTTATCTCATCATGGAACGGAAATAAGGTCGGTAAACCGTGGGTGCAGCACTAATTGCACCTCTGCCTACTTCTTCATATAAGCGTGAGTTTATGTATTTATGTATTTTAAGATATGACGTTAAAAGTGGCAATTTAAATTAACATTTAAAAGTCAAGCTTGCGCGATAATAATTGAATCGCAATAAAGGAAATCAAAGTGACATAATATATTATTATTGAAGGCAGTTAAGAGATTTTCAACGTGATAAGAAAGTATTCTCAATTCCATTTGTAAAAAGCTGGTTGCGTCACTGCGCTTTTACAGCAATTAATGTCCGGCCGACCACCAATACATTTATCATAATAGCTCTGTATCTATTTAACTACACCTATCGATAGTTTAGTTACACTTTGATTAATGATGGAACTGCGGCAACTGTTTAAAGTGTCAATCTTTGAGATAAATAGTTTTCACCTACTTTAAATTTGTTTAGGAATTCAAACAAAAAATATTTGTACCATTATGAAACCTGTTAGAAAAGCTTAAGTCATTAAGGATAAAGACAGTTAATCTATTAACATATCCACACAATAAACATTGTTAGACATTCTTATTGTTGGTATTAACATAAATTCAACAAAACCGTTATGAATACAAACCAAAAGAATTGCGAAAATCAAATAAAAGGAGCTAAATCGATAAAATATTAGTTTTTTTTAGGAGAATCCGTTATTTCGATAAATTTATTTCAGGTCATTGTTATTTTGTTACCCATAACCGTGAAGGAATTATGGTAGAACGAATTTAAGAGCAAAGACCGCATTTATACGAATTTGGCGTGGGACGTTCGCCGGCCAGGGCCGGACGACTTGCAAAAAGCGACCAAACTTAAGGTATAAGGTAATTCAGTTAAGGTATTGCTATGTATGTCTAAAATTACAACACAGATAAGTAAAATACTACACTGACATCACAAATCAAGAATCTGAGACAATCGTCGTAATAGTTTTAATCTCCCCAATATACATACACACCAGTATAGCATTTTTTGCTCTTCAAATCTTTTTATACCTCCTAATGGTCGCTCGCTTTTTAACTAATCAACCACATTCATCTAAAGGTTGTCTGTAATAAATCATTGATAGTGATAAGACTGTCACTTGTACTTTTTTTTTTTTTTTTTTTTTTTTTTTTATTACATTGAATGACGAGACGAGCAGGTCGCTCGCCTGATGGTAAGCGCCACGCCTGCTCATAAACAGGAGCAACGCCACACAGAACTTTAAATAAAGCTCTGCATGACACTGGACTGCGCTCGTCACCCCGAGACATAAGGTGTTAAGTCTCATAATGCCCAGTAATTACACTTCTTTATTATACCTATTTTCTGTATATTTTGTTAACTATTAAATGTTAAGATGTATAACATATGAAACAAACAACATATAATGTTTAAAAAATAAGTGCATAATAATTAAATAGCGATATCGAGACTGAAATATTTCCAGTAGCAGGATAGATAGGTGGGTTTTATATCTATAAAATAAAATACACCCAACAGTCACACACATAGTCCTGACCCCATACTAGGTAAACCTATATCGTGGGTATCAGGAACTACGAGGGACTTGTGGTCCCACAACACCCAGACCCGAAACAATGTTTTGTGCATAACACAAACATTTGTCTCAGAGCGGGAATCGAACCCACGGCCTCTCGCTTCGCAGCCGGCTACTTCCCCACTGCACCATGAAGGCAGTCTAGGAAGTCATAAGTGACAACTTACCTGGTGAAATTGGTGTAGCACACGTGTTTGATGTAGGATGAGGGCGTAGTGTGTGCGGACACAAGGCTCACGAGCACTTGCTGGTCGGCGGGCGCCAGTCGGATAGTCTCCACGCGCTGCACCGCATCACGATTGAATCCTATCGACAACATTGATGCCAAATTAAATTTAAAAATATTAATGAATTAGAGACATGAGAGCCATTGTTCTCACCACTCGAGGATTCTTAAAATCGGACGAGGTGGAGGCGTCTTAGTAAGAAGACGGAACCTGGCACTAAGCCGGGATATCGCCAGGCAGACAGAAAGAATGAATTACTATAAACTTTTGCATTCATCTCATTGGTCTAGTGCTTAGGCTGAGAAACCGCGAGCTTCTGGGTTCAAATCCTTCATAGTATGGTTTCAATCCTCCCTAACCCTTCAGAGATACCGGCTTGACCTTATGTATATATTCCCAGAAACTATATCCCCGTACAAACGTCTATTAAAACTACCGTACCGTATACTAAAGCTCCATCTAGATTTATACTCTAAATCACACAACCGAGGCAAGAATGTAACAGAAAACTAATTCACGAAGCCGCGTCATGCAATTTGAAAGAATCTTATGACGCGTCGTCGTCATTGACAATTTTCTGGGTTATTCTCGTCTTTGTCATACGAGACGCTCTTCATCTAAATGCTGCATCCTTTTCATCCAATGGCCTCCATATAGAGTTCTAATGAATGTTCGATGAAGATGGAATGTGACGATGCGGTTTTTGAGAAGGACAAAACTGATACACGAAACAAATTATTGATGATGCTAAAATTGATTAGCAGTAACTGTAACTTGCTCTTTCCCGAGAAAATTAGTATGCACGAACTTTTACAGATGATAATTAGGTAACCAGGCGGTCAGGAGGTGAGATTAAATGCCGTCATATACCAATCGAATGTCTGTTGCAATTACAGAGGCATGGTTCGGTTTCTTTTCAAAAAGTCAACTTTAATTGCCTGTTACGTTGTTGGAATTACAAGGTATTCTTACCGAATTGGTTCCTTAGGGCAAGTCTTCGTAACAACTCCATAAATGTTTGGCTTCCGACTTTTGGGACGCGATTGAAGAACAGCAATTCCATGCCTGCACGCGCCGTGTTGTTCAGCTCCCATGGCTCAGGTATGAGAGCTTCGTCGAGGTACTCCTGTTCAGACTGCTGCTGATCTTGTGACTCCTCAGGTTCAGCTTCAAGTGTCCTTTGCGGCTTACTGCGTTCCTTTCAAAGGGAGTACGGTTTTAGCTGATTACCACTTAATATAACCAATTTGTCGAGTCTGAATAGTAGCAGCTGCTTAAAAAAACAAATAAAACTAGTTTATACGGATTTTATCGCGGTTTAATTTTTATTTTAGTCCCGACGTTTCGAAGGCTTTTCAGCCTTCAGCAATCGCATTGTAACATTAACTTTTCGAGACGACCTACACCTCAGTCTCTCCCGTGACCACGAAGGCTGAAAAGCCTTCGAAACGTCGGGACTAAAATAAAAATTAAACCGCGATAAAATCCGTATAAACTAGTTTTATTTCAATGTGTAATATTCGCGTAAACCTAAGAAATCACTATAAAACAAATAAAGGTAATAAAATTCTAATATGCGATGTCTTGGAAATATTTTGAAATTGTCTTTTTTGGTAACCAAAAATATATTATTATAATCATAAGTATAATAAATCAATGCAGCTCCGCTTTGAAATAAATTGAAGGATGCTCGAAAATATTTCAATCGCAGACGTCTGCTTTTTATTAGTTTAGGACCATCTTTTCAATTCTCGGCAGAATGGAGCATGTTTCTATTTATTAACAGCGGCGATCACGACCGCCCGGAGATTTAACCTCTCATTGTGGGTAGGTGCCTCATTGATAGAGGTATTTGGCCAACAATACGATAGTAATAGGCTATTTCTTCATAATTTAATGTAGCGGGAATTCAGTTACTGCATAAAGGGCTTGTAACTGGCAGCCGATGGAAACATTTTATTATGATTGCGGGATGTCGGTATACGCTAATGATTTCAATTTTGATTTACAGTTTTTATTGCAATGCCCTTTGAAATTTTATTAGCTATTTTTATAGTGAAATCCACTGTCGGTCATCAAATGCAATATGAATGGTATGTAAAGACCGGTCTACACGGAGAGATTATCGTACGACACAGGCGAAAATATTACAAGACTTTTGTTTCCGAAGCCGCATCATGCAATATACAACGAAAATCGTATGATGGGGCTTCGTAAACCAAAGTTTTCTGCTATAAGAATGAGTATATGTATATAATCCATTCTATTGACAAATCAAACAATTAAGTTGTGCTCGCTAATGTGCTTTCCTCTACATATGAAATATCTAAAATATCGCCAACACCACAAATTCATAGTGTATATGAGTCATTATAGTATAACAACTTCACTTCACATTATTCACTATAAATACACATATTCTCTTTCATAAATATAATTTGTGTAAGAAAATATGAGCGTATTTAAATAAGAGGTGTATGATGAGGCCGCTTACCCTACACGCAGTGGTCAATAATAATGAGGTATTACTTACAGCTCCGGTGTGCCTTCGTATAGCTTCGAGGGCTTCTTTATATTCCTGGGCGGACGCAAATGAATGTTCTACACGATCCGTTTCAATTCCTGAAATGAATAATTAACGTTATTGCAATAATATACACTCCGATAAATGTACCTATTAATCATTTAACGTAATGAACTTAATGGTTAATTAAGTGGAAAAGCTTTACACATTTTGTAAGCGTGTTGTGGGTTCTCCGTATAGAGAATAACTTATACCGTGCGTTCAAGCCTCGTCGGACTACCTTTCGAGATTGTATAAGAGTTTACATGACAGTCTTATTGGACATGAGAAATAAATCTAACTTTAGATTTTTAGCAGACATCAATTTGTTCAATAAACATATTCAACCGCCGCGTCGCCCGTCATGATACGCTGTCATGTATCATCTCAATTGCCTTCTCCTGGACCAATGCCAGTTGATTTTAATGTGTGAAATTGTAATGATGCATAATTAATACAAGTATTAGACACCATATTCTAATCTCGTACAAGCCTCACGACATTACGTTTAAATCGTGGTGTCTAAATATATCTAATATGCATGTGTGTAATATAGCTGTGTCTCATTCGGAGAACTCATTAAACTTTATGGGCTTGTAAGTGAAATTATTACATGTAGTTTAGAAATATCAAACTGAGCAGCTATAGCTCAGCGGCGAGTCATACGGGCTGTCGAAACGAAAGTCGCAGGTTCGAAATCAGCCCCAAGAGCATGCACCTCTGACTTTTCTAAGTTACGTGTGTATTCATTGTGAATTATGCCTTGCTTTAACGGTGAAGCAGACATCGTGAGGGAAACCTGCATCCCGGAGAATTTCTCCATAAGAATTCCGAAGGTATGTGAAGTCTGCCAACTCGCATTAGGCCAGCGTGGTGGACTAAGGCCTAATAAAGTAGATGAGACCCGTGCGCAGTAGTAGGACATGTACATAGGACATACAGAGGTAGTCATCGAAATAAGGTGACAAGAAATGTAACTCAAGCAAAAAAATGACAAAGCTCTGTGCAAGGGGTCGGGGCTATAAAGTATGTGCATAATAATCTCTAGTTGACACTTGATACGTCTAATTTTTTGCGCGTTGCAGAACGTCGTATCTCGATCTAGAAATATAATATTTAGATATTAGACATTAACTTTTATGAAATAAAGTTGATTTAAAACGTTCATAAATTATTGCTGTGTGTGTTTTTGTGCGTGCATGAGTGTTACGTGTACCTTTTTACCTTTGCATATATAAGTGGAGCCGTATACTTAGGCAGATTCATATGAGAGTTATCGTATTTCGATGGAGCTAGTATTATATACTTGTATCAATATTTAACATGAACTTTAACTAACTCTTTTATGCATGTTTTAATAACAAAATATTGTCAAAGAAATAGCCTTACTAGGCACCTACAGTTGTACGTGACGTGACATTTAAGATTTAAATAAATCAGAAAAATATATTCCGTTGCCTACAAAATTATAATAATTACCGCAACAATGAATAATAGTTTGATCCAAATGGTCACCTGCGGTTCACCACTCTAGAACTAATCGGGCAAAAGCAAAAACGGACAGTATTCTGCGAAACTTCTAAGTCATGCTGATTATACCGCAAAAAGTATTTTCATTCGCAAATTCCAAAAGAAGTCGCGCAGAATATTTTGGAGTTCCTAACATTTTTTTCCAGATTATCAACGTAATGAAAATGTATTTCTATATTTTTCAGGTTTTTAAGATCAGACTGTTTTGGACCATGTAAAAAATTGTACGTAATTACAAAATATGCTTCTTAAGATGTATATGAAAGTAAAATACAGTGGGAGTCTCTTGTATAAAGTAAAATAGTAATTTAGAATAAAGTCCGTAAATTATTTACTCGTCTTTATAATTATCGTAATAATCATTCTTTCCAAAGCCATTATAATCGATTTGGGCTGTAGAAATAAGAACGTGAAAGCAATAAATACTATGAACAGCCGCTGAAGTGTGTATTCTCGCACGATGCAACCTTACTGTCGAAATTGTCTTTCACGAATCGGTAATACCCATCCATTGTACTTTATATAACTGTTTAAAGAAAGCTTTCTTCGTCATCGTTGCGCAGATTAGGGGCAATGCATAACTAATTTGAACAATCGGTCTCCGTATTGATATTTATACAAAAACCCCGGTATCGAGGACATTATGTTTAGACATTTTTCTTGCTCTATTTGCAACGACGTCGTTGTGAATTCTTACAAATTGGCTTTTGGAGATAAGAGATTGATGAATTCGTTTTAATATACGTCAAGTCACGAGGAAGTTATTTTTCATCCCTAAATAACGGAAAATACAGATATTATGAAACTGCGCTCATCATCATCATCATACATACGCACTCACGCTTGTAATCACCGAAGGGATAGGCAGAGGTGTAAACAGTACACTCATATTTGATGATCACATGGCGGTATGTGATCGCCATCGCCATATTGGGCACAATTCCAGACTCCGGGCTGAAACTGAGCATTTCGAAATAGAAAACCCCAATATCACTTTTACCCGATCGAACCCGAGACCTCAGCACAGCAGGCGTACTACAACTGTGCCACCGAGGCAGTCTCATCATCATCAGTATTTTAGAAATATTCCATTCTTTAATTTAGGCTGTAAAATATTGAAGTAAAGTTACACTGACATGTAGTTGAGCAGTAATTTGATTATCAAGGGGGCGGTTATGTGACACCACGCGTGTGGTTAACTGTGTGAAATAGTCCAAGAAAGTTGTGGATCACGTGAGATCGCACTTTCCCCGGAACAAAGTCACAAACTTCCGATTATCTTCATGATACGACACGACCTACTAAAATTGTATTTTAAATTCTGACAAAATTCAAGTTTAACTTTTTGTTGTGTAATAAGTTATCCCTTTCGATATTATAATTTAATTGAAAATCCTGTTCACACATATGTGTCCAGTAAGAAAACAACTTCAAAGATTTTTACTTTACGTCCAACGTCTCTAGAGGTTAGAAGTCCCACACTGACTCTTCCTGTATTATGTTGTGTTCATACTGATTATAATATCTGTATAATAAAGTTAAGGATTCAGTAGTTTGACTATTATGGAATTAATATTGGTATTTTTTCATGCATGATATATAAAACTTAACGTAGATTTCAATTACCTAATGAATACAGCGTAGATGGTCGTGCAGATGTTAAATTGTAAGGCTATATATAAAAGATTAAAATATATATTTCATACATAATTATAGATTTCATCCAATTTTCTTATTTTATAGGAATTCACCAAAACAATACTGAAATATGTTGAAATAACATCCAAATATAATGTCAGACGTAACTGATATGTTCTTAATCTTATTATCTTTGAAAGAAATATATAACGCCGAGCTATGCTACTTATTTGACATTGAATAATGTCCTGACTCCCGTGGTTTCTGACGTACCAGACAAATATGCATTGTTGCTGCTTTTGAATTGTAAATTATGTTTATTTGGAAATAAACAAGGATTCCTGAATATGATAATGATCTTTATTATTTATTTGAAGTGTTTAGTATCTATAATGAGTAAGTTTGTTGTATTATCCTACTTTAGCGTAGCACAGGAGCAACGAATTGCCATGATTTTATATGGGACATAGTTTATGGGCTTTTTATCCCAGGAAATCGGACGGGAAAAACTTCCACGCAAGCGGAGCCGCGAACAAAACCTAGTTCTAAATAAATTTAACTACTATAGGTGATCTTAATCTAACTATGCGGTATTCATCTTTTTATGGTTATAACCGTGATACCAATAATTTCATATACGCATTATATACCATACAAAAAATATTCGTAGCCAAAAAAGCAAATTCATCTGAACAATTCAATAACACGCAAATAATGAGCCCAATTTATTAAATAATCGTAGCGTGTGGAATACCCTATGATTTATCACATTCATATTTACTTTAGGAATATTGCTATAAAATTACTCGATTATCTAACGGCAAATAACAATGAGAAATGGAATAAAAACCATTTGGATGCCATTCAAGCGTGAACAACACTTAATAAACTTGCTATGTTCTGTACTAATACAAAAAAGCACATCTTTATTATACAAAATAATGAAGAGTGAGAAAATAAATAGGAGGGCAACCTTTAAGGTTGTATCCTACGCCAACGACCTTGACGATTTGCACCATACAAAACGCTAATAAAGTGGTTCAAGATTCATGCGAATCGATAATTCAAAAAGAAAAAGAAATAAGTATACAAATTCTGTTTTCGGTAGATAATTCTGTAATGAAGCTACAGTACACATTTATAATTTTTATATCGATCCAATCAGTAGATTCCTAAGAATTTTCTTCAAATCCTGACGTAAGGTTTTAACATTAGTTACAAACTTAATATGTGTACTATTGTTTAATTTTAGTTTTTTTTATAATTTTGTTAAAATATTGTCGTATACGTAACGAGTACATCCACGGCAGCCTTGTTTATCGCGACGTAGCTGGTAAATTTCAGGAAAGGTACGATTTGAGGAAACCAAAGGACTACGCCAGTCAGAAATGCCTGTGTCAGATTGTACCAGGTGTACGATCCTGCCGACGACCCAAACAGCGCTTGGCGTTTTAGTGGGAGATATGGGAGCTAATATAGGTAATAGTCTCACTACAGAGGATGCTCAAGATCTTGCGAACTACAAGCGTTTTAGTAGGAAGGCGGACTTTGGCACTAAGCCAGGATAACGCCAGGCAGAGAGAAAGAAAGAAAGAAAAATATCATCATTGTAAAATTGCTCTTAATGTCATATTAATACACAATCGTGATTCGAAGAACTAGATAGAAAATAAATGGTGAACTAAATTGATAATTTTGTTGCCAGTGCAATCTTCTTTGTTGATGGATATTAAACAATACTCTTTCGCTTTATGAACCAATACATAATGAGCTCGATAAAAAAACGATTCACAAATCGCTACGCTTTATTGGATTTTGCATTCTTTATTGCTTTCTATATTCTGCTGCATTAGTTATTTGTTACCTGTAACAATGTATACAGTTATACTATTAAGTATTCTGTACTTATAAATAATTATTTTAATAAGGTTTTGGTGAGTTTTTTAATATTAGTATTATGGAATATTTTGTGCTTTAAGTCGATGAATCTTGACTTGAGCATAACCATTATAACGTATTGGAAATAGATTGAAATGAATTTGGTCTTAAATCTAGCGCACACTATGATCAATTATTTTTTGACAATATTTCAGTCGCAGTAAACGCTTGATTAACTTTTATGTCAATAAAATGTCGAGAGAAGTACGACAGAGACAGTCAGCGCAATGTGACGGAACAAAATTTTAAGATCGTGCCGATTAAAAAAAATTAGTTCGAAAACAAATTATAATGCGTTAAATTATTATACAACGTGTATTATGATAATCATACAACCAGCATATGGTTCAGTGTTCATTATTTCTGGAAAGCTTATTATTGACACCACTTTAATATCAGATAGTAGGTATCCGTATCTTCTGAATAATGGAAATAAACATACATAAATAACCTTAAAGTAATGCAAATAGCAAAACAATAAAGTTAAATTCGCGTGATTGCTAATTATTTAAATTTATAGCTCAATGTTCTCATATTTTATAATAAACGCAAACCGCGAAACTTAATTGATAGCCCCGGGTATACTGACTGTAACGACTACTAAAATTGTTTTAATAATACATCAGCTTTATTTTTACACCTTCGCCATATAAAA
Source organism: Mimas tiliae (assembly GCA_905332985.1). Taxonomy (NCBI): domain Eukaryota; kingdom Metazoa; phylum Arthropoda; class Insecta; order Lepidoptera; family Sphingidae; genus Mimas; species Mimas tiliae. The sequence continues at coordinate 6,728,132 of HG995249.1, forward strand.
TCATGTAGGACTATTATTAGTTTAATGAAATTATGACGCATTATAAAATTGCTCTACGTTGGCATGCAGACAGGGCTCTACGCAAAATTTTCCTTTTGCTGTCAGTGTAATAAATATTCAACGTTCTCGAGGGTTGATATGTGATAAACTTTAATGTAATAAATGAGGACTGTTTGCTGGAAGTTGCCTTGGTTAATAAACAAGTACATTGGGGATACAATAGTACATGTACATGAGAAGTTCTTATAACCCATGCTCACATTTGAGCTTAAAATAAAATTTTATTTGATTTAATTTAGAGTCGATTTTAAAGTTTTAATTTACAGTTTTATTTTACAATTTTAACTGTTTTATACTTTAGACATCAGACCTTGGCCAAATGTATATGAGAGATACTCTCAGTGTATATTTCAATAAAATCGGATCACAATTAATACGGAGATATCACGTAACGTACAAAAATACAGCCGAACTAAGAACCTGGTTTTTGAAGGCGGTTAAATTGCTACCGTTTTTTCGTTTCTTTGTATTTAGTGTTATTCCTTTTTTGTTCCTTTCTTTGACGTTACAATAGCTATTAAATACGATTATATCTAAGTTTTTTTTTGTTCTAACGTTAACCACAAGTTAAGGTGTTTATGCTTCAAATGTACAATTAGATACAATATCCCTTGTATTATTGGTTTTTACACATGGTAAAAGATTATTTACGATCATTGAGCATAATGAATTATCGGACCACACCAGTGGTTATCAACAATAAAAATGTATATGAAATTATTGGGTGTTCTTAGTTATATTGAAATAATAAAAAACTTCGTCAACTTTACTTCAATTTCTAAAGTGTAATCCAATACATATTTAAATCAGTAAAAAAACGTAAAATAGTGCATTATTTATCTTAAAATGTCTAGTTCGTTATGACGATTACCATCAATAAGAGTTACCGTTTCGTCGATAATTCTCGTTTTTGGTTTCCATTTAACTTGCAGTAAATTTTAGTTTTACTACTATTTGAAGCAACGATAGCTCAGCGGGGAGTGGTACGGACTGTCGATACGAAAATCGCAGGTTCGAAACCAGCTTCAAGAGCATGCACCTCTGACTTTTCTAAGTTACGTGTGTATTCATTGTTAATTATCGCTTGCTTTAATTGTGAAGGAAATATCGTGAAAACACCTGTATACCTGAGAAGTTCTCCATAAGAATTTCGAAGGTATGTGAAGTCTGCCAATCCGCATTAGACCAGCGTGGTAGACTAAGGCCTACTCCGTACTCCATTATCAAATCTTAACCCAATTTATATGGTACTACATCGATGCTAACAGTGTCGCATGATTTTTTGGATAAAATCGGTCAACAAAAGGCGGAGAAATCGATGAACATACATAAATATACTCGCCGTAATGAGAACCCCTGTTTTTTGAAGTCGGTTAAAAATAACAATTTCTATAGGTCTCTTTGGATTCGGTGCAATTTCATTTGATCAGCAGCGACACAGGAACCCAATCCAAAGAGGCCTACAGAAATTGTTATTTTTTAATTTACAGTGTTATAAGTCGGTTAAAAACTATTTTATAATTAGATCTGTTAACCGGCACTCGGCCTGCGTAGTTGACTTAGGCCTAACCCCTCTCATTCAGCAGAGGACGCCCGTTCCCAGCCGTGGGAGCTGTATAATACAAGGCTAGTATTATTATTAATTTTAATGGTTTAATTAAATATTCACAACATATTTTAATCTATCCTCAGGCATTATGTATATAAATAGAATAATGCCCTAAGCTTTTACGATTAAAGCACCCATTTGTTCACTTTAGAAATTATTATTAGTATCGTAAAATATAAATGGTTGGTAAAAGCTATTTATAGATATTTTATTATAGAATAATGTGGTTTTACGGTGTAAACTATAAGTAGTAAATACCAATGCGGTATTCGTTTACTACGTTCTGCGCTACAGTTTCAGTGTGGGTTTATTTATAACAAATAATAATAATAAATACACCCAACAGTCACATACATAGTTCTGACCCCACAGTACGTTATCCTGTATCGTGGTGGGTATCAGGAACCACAAAGGACTTGCGGTCCCACAACACACAGACCCGAGACCAATATTTGTGAATCACACACACATTTGTCTCGGTGTGGGAATCGAATCCACAGCCTCTCGCTTCGCAGCCGACTACTCGCCCACTGCGCCACGGAGCTGTCATTTGTACTTAAGTTTTGCCTATTTTAATTCTAGAGTCTATAGACAGCGACGAGATTTATACAATAATAAATTAATGCAAACCCGTTACTAATTTAATTTAGATTATAATATTATTTTCAAATTGTACTAGGTGGTAGTTCCCCCTTAAGCGATAGCCAAAGCCGCCAAGCAGCAGTGTGTAAACCTTATGGTATTTCGGTTTAAGAAGGATATGGAAGTCAGAGAAATTACTGCACATTATTAGATTTAACAACATATGTCTCGGGATGACGAATGCAATACAGTGCTTCGTAATTCAAAGTTCTGAGTGGTACTGCTTCTGTTTATGGATAGGCGTCGTATTTACCATCAGCAAGCGATCTGCTCGTTTCGTCATTAAGTCTAATGCAAATATAGATTTAGTATATTAAATATCTTCTTAGTGGATTGTCTTATCAATATTTCTCTTTATACATAAGTATGTATAATAAAATATATAGCAACCGATATTATTGCGGTAATTTAAATAAAAACATAAACATTTCAGTCCGTTTTATTTTGTAGTAACTAGGTACAACGCCCACAACATGGAGATATAAGACCATATGTTTGCAAACAAGCTTTTGTTTTCCGGCGTCACTAACAAGCTAACAATACAGCATCTATTGCGATATCTAGTTTTGCATTATTATTTACTCTCTTTAGCATTTATTCAATGTGGTCTTTAAACAAATTATTTTAACTTTTACTTCTACCAGGATTTGCAGAAAAATATACCTAACTCGGTCTCTTATTATGATACCTACATAAACAAGCTATTGAGTAATAAATAATGAAAGCGTTTCCTTTTCTGATGTACTTCTATTGATTTATGGAACTATTAAAGAACAAAAAATAATCAAAGCGGTTAGGTACATAAGCTGACATGTTTAACATAAAATTTAAAATAATAATCGTAAGTGTCTTATCGACAGTTTGATTGCTTGTTCTGTGCTATAATTGCACATTCCGTCCTTTGTATGGAATAAATACATAGTTTAATTGCCCCCTGATATGTGATTAATTTCAATTTAATTGTTCATTAGCAATGAGTATGAGCATCTTACGTATACATCGATGCTCTTATACCAGTATCTAAATATACGATTAACTCATATTAGTTTTCAAAACTCTTGCGAGAAATCCTCGCGGGAAACGCATTATCCACTACATCGTGTAATCAAAGCCAATGAATCTGTCAGAAGATAAAGCCCAAAGGCTTCAATTTATATGAAGTACATTAGACGGCGTAAAATGTGCGTATCATTTCTTTTTCAGATAGTCATTACTTGTACTTAACTATTTTGTAATATAGAGGGTCTGTTTCACAATGTATTTAATTTTAACCGTCAGATAATCCACGAGACATCCAATTTGTGAATAAATTGACACATGGTCCTACAAGTATATTGACAGCGTGATATTTTTTTTATTAATAGTTTATTGTCACCAGTAATGCCCATATAACCTTATAATTGTCATAAAACGTAATTAAAAAATTGTTAACATATGTAACAAAATTATACTGCACGCTTACACCGTGACAATTAGGTGGCCAGCGGGGTTAGAATGTAGCTTAAGAAACACGCCACAGAAGTGATTGGTCGAGCGACCAACGTGTGACGTTATACGATATAAAGCTAGAATGCAACTCATTTAGACGGTATACGACAGTTGGATCTTCGCATTGAAAAAATGAGAGATATCGCTTAGACGACGCGATGGAACGTTTCGTTTTGGTTTTTGCATTCTTAGGAGGCATCTCAGCGTAATAATATGTTTGTACGAGAGCCACAACACATCGCTGTTACGTTGAAACAAGCGCTAATTCAGCCTTAATTTTCTTAGACAAAATATTTCGACAATTTACATGAATGAGACTGATTTAAACGTTTGGGTGTGGCCGATGAATTCATGTAGACATTGAAGTTTTGTGTGTGACATTAAAATATTATTATAGATCTTTAGTAACTCAATGAATTTACTTTTTCACGTGGATTCTGCATGTTCCGGTGACACACTCAAAACAAACATTCTCATTTTCCAAAAAACAGCAACGCCTAATTACTTCATTCGTGCATGTTTTAAGCATTATTAAATCTTTTAACAATTACAATAAAAAAATATGTAATTGCATTACATTGTTATAAAAACGTTTCGGAAAGTTCCGTGTAAAATGTTCTTCTGTTAGCATTAATGTCATTTTAATGGGCCAAAATATTTCGAGGATGACAAATGAGTGCTGTTGACTAGAAAAAATACAAGTACTCCCAAGTCTATCGAGTTCATATATCTTTATTACATGTTTTGCTATCCGTATAAAAAAATCTAATTTATATCAAGACGGTATATTTTTGTAAATGATTTTTGTTATGATGTCTCTCTTTAATACACATTCTATTTTTAATCTTTATATTACATACTTTTTCTAGTAAAGATTTATGGTAAGAAAGAAAATAAATTTATTCCGCTACACGTCACATCCGACACATTCTGAAACTGGAACTTACAAAATAGGCACATGAGCCAATTATTATGAAACCTAGATCGAAAAAGAAATGCCTACCGATACCTATAATTTGTTCCACTCTATTCTAAAAGCTATAAAACTTACCGTCTCTCAGATATTTAATATAATTTGACATCATTACTTATCTACTTCATATATAACCGTACTATATTTGTAGGTTTATGAACTTTACTTTTAAAATTATTGGTTTTATAATAGTTCGACCTGGGATTTGAGCCAAGTTTATTCAGCCTATGTACTTTTTTATTATCCTGCACGGCAAAGTGACACTGGACTTGACGTTAAGTTTTATTTGCTTGAATGACGAGACGATGACGCTCGCCTGATGTTAAGCGTCACGCCTGCCAAGAAACAGAAGCAACTTCATACAGAACTCTGGATTACAGCACACTGCATGGCACTGAACTGCGCTTGTCACCCCGAGACATAAGACGTTAAGTCACATAATGCCTACTAATTTCACTGGCTTTAATGTCGTTCACACCGAAATACAACAGTGCTTACACACTGCTGCGGCAGAAACAGACAAAGCAGTGGTACCGACCCAGACGGCCACTCGCATTGAGGGCCCTACCACCATTTTTTATTTTACTAAAACATCATTTTAAAGATAGATCAGAAACTATGATGTAAGTAATTTTCTGTAATACTGTTATAAGCGAATTCGATGTAGTGTGTCTAAAGAAATAAGTTCCAGCTCCCATCTGTTTCGCATGGTTGCATGCTCGACGGTCGTATACATTTAAAATAATATTACAAGCATCGAATACCGCTGCTTTGTCATGAAATATTTCCCGGGTTAGATAGGTTAAGCGATAGAGCTCGACGGCTAACGAGGTACATTACCCGTGGCGATCTCTCGATTTGCCCTGTACTTGTAAACATGACCATGAAAATTGATCGGAGAATTTTCTAATGTGTGTCGAAATTGTCGACAAAATCAGTTTTTTTATTATGGCAGTTTAGTTTAAGCTCTTTAATGAACTTTCTCCACAGAGGGGCTAGGTCTTCGTGCTGTCGTCGCCCGGGTTAATTTCATGTCTCTATCTCCAGGGGTTTAGTCTGTGCGTTGTCTGTTAATATAAAAATACCATCCAAATTTCCGACTTTTCCGGTAAATTTTTCCAAATAAATCTTTCATTCAAACAAACACAACAAAAAACAGCCAATCGGTAGAGCCGTTCTCAACTGATGATCTTTCATACTTGCAGCAATTGATTTTTATTTATATAGAAGATTATTATTATCACTTTATACTGTGTTCGCAATAAACGTTAACATCCCTTGGCATTAGGATAACTTATCCGTTCATCTGCCCATATGAATTAATTATTGCGTTTTTACTTAAATTAAAATAGCGATATGTAAAAATCTTACACAGTAAACGCCAGTTAAACATTTGAAACCAAGTAATGTCTGCCATGAACACACTAATTGCTGGCAATTACTACATAATATGTGGTTACGGTTAAGAAAAATAGTGTGAGGAAAACTATGTCTGTATTTAACGGTGTTAATAGCGCATTTGTTGAATGCATGACACCTGATAATGTAATAGTCCCGTCATCATCATTATAGTTATTTTTTCCTAAGTAATTTAAATTCTTCAATATAAATAATAACAAATGTATATTATTATAATAGCATCAAGGAAATAACCGCAACTATTTCAATGTATACAATTAAAAACGAAATACCACTCACTCAAATATCACTACTCATTGACTGACTGATTAATCAAGAAATCTCAAAAACTACTAAAGCCAGGACCAAATTTCAGGACAGATGATAGTTTGTATAATGTCCCTTACATTGAAATATCATACATAATATCTGCTTTTGCATTTCACGCAGGAGTAGCTGGGGACAAAAACTCGTTAATTTATATTACACTTACGCCCGAATACTGAAACGCAACTCAAGTATTTAATATTATTTTAAACATAATAAGACACTCTTATCTGTCAAAATTGTATAGAAATAAGTAGCCATTAGACAGTCAGCCGCTGAGTAGCGTTTCAGAATTCGGGCGTTAATAATACCGATTATTACTAATATTGAATTTGTTATTCCCAACCGAAATATGCAATAAATTACATTTGTTCATGTTCAAATGTTTTTATTTCTATCCATTTAATAGCGTGTTATGTAAAGTTTGCCACAGTTATGCAGAAAGCGTGCGTTAAAAAAGGTATCGACTGCATTTCCAATCAATTATGTAAGGCAGGTACCGCACATGTGTTAAGCTACTTAAAAAAACATCAGCACCAGGCGAACAACCTATTAGGCTGTAACTAAATGCCACTGAATATAAAAATATATTTATTAGGACTTTGCACTTGCTTTCATGGGAATACTATCACCACCGTCGGGTAAAACGCGCCTCAAATTGATTGCCATGGATCTAGCATGCGAAATCACTACTTTATCGAAGCTTTTCGGTTTTGGTAGCCAATTTGTTGATAAAAATAGATGTTAGATTAGCCTTGGCTATTAAAAAGCACATTCCCGTTTACTTATAGATGGTAAACAATAAGTAGCTGTAAATGTCGATGACAATATTTTTAGTTCTGGTTTTGTAGGTATTGTATCGTGAATCGTGATAATGTAAATAGTATTTACATTATACTAGCTTTTGCTCGCGGCGCCGCCAGCGTGAACGGCTTTTTACGGGTTAAAAAGTCCTATGTCCTAACCCAGGTCTTGGTCTACCTGTGTATAATTTATGCAAAACTGTTTAGCTGTAGATAGGTAGCAAGGCGTAATTGACTAATTAACAGCCAAATTCACAAACTCACAAACATCTAAACTTTCACATTTATAATAAATAATAAATACACCCAACAGTCACACACATAGTCCTGACCCCACACTAGGTAAACCTGTATCGCGGGTATCAGGAACTACGAGGGACTTGCGGTACCACAACACCCAGAACCAAGACCAATATTTGTGGTTCACACAAACATTTGTCCCGGTGTGGGAATCGAACCCACGGCCTCTCGCTTCGCAGCCGTCTACTCGCCCGCTGCGCCACGAAGCTGTCAATTTCAATAATAGTAGTCAGATAGTAGGATAAATCTCAAACATGTTTTTTTAAATGTCTAAAGAAAATTCCTCTAATGTGGTAAGTGGCATTTTAAAAGAAAACATCGAATGCCAACTTTCTTACGAACGTTTTCTTTCACAATGAGTGTAATTCGTAGGTGTGTCAGTGCTTGAACTCTTGTTTATTGGCACACATCACCTGAATTTGAACTCGTGACCTTGCACGCGCCTTACAACGGATTGCTCATTACGCTACCATGTTCCCTCAACGCACCCCGATTAATAGCATTTTATTCTTATATGGGCCCGATATTGGTCAATTTAATTAAAAGGAAAAAATAACAATTTAAATAATCTAAAAATAATAAAGGAATTTTATAATCTCAGAAAATAATAATAAACAGATCTCTGACCACAATTACGACATTAAGAAAAACACCTAAACGAAATCTTTTTTAAAGCCTCTTGCGACCGAAGGATATAAAGAAATAAATTACCTACGAATTTGTTCACGTACAGTACCACTAAAATGTTATTAGTGTACTTAATTGCTCTCACGGTTTCGAATTTTATCGTATGTTGGAATACGAAACAATAGGCATTATATTTGCAAATGCGGAACCATCGCGACTCGTGGATACACTAATAGCATCTGTATCCCCATCCTTCCTGGGGATACAGATGTAATATGTATGTATGTTATGATAAATTAAAGATACATATAGGATTTTCGACGATTTTTACAGCATTAGTCGGCGGGCGATCAAGTGTGTCCCCATTATTATAATCGTTCTTCTTTTATGAGTGGTAGAGCCACGCTGAAGACAATTTTGTCCACAGTACGAATAGCCCAGCTCAATCGGATAGTTAGAATACCGATGTAAAAAAGCGGCTTGCTGCTGAGAGTGAGATATCCGGAGGCCCAAATTCCCTCCACTTCCCAATCCCTTAAATTATCCCTTTCTATACGTCGACAACGCGCCATGATTTTTCTGGTATTTGACATGGACAGTAGAGACCACTTACCATCAGGTGACCCAATTGTTCGTTTGCCGGCCTATTTAATAAAATTAAATAATCAAATTCCCCATATAAAGATACTCGTATGGTTGAATAAATATGCTACTATCATTATAAATGTGAAATTTTGGATGTTTGTTAATCAATCACGCCTTAATATCTGAACAGTTTTAGGTGAAATTTGGCACACAGATAGACCATGACCATGATTAGGACATAGGCTTTTTATTCCGGAAAAGGTCATTCACGCGGGCGGAGTCGCGAGCAAAAGCTAGTAGCCATTAAAGGACGGATACTGAAGTATAATAAGAAATCTTTAAAGTCTAGAAATAATTCAATGGCTTTATCGTGTGTGTTTTTTTTTTTTTTTTTTTTTTTTAGTATATTGAATGACAAGACGAGCAGGTCGCTCGCCTGATGGTAAGCGCCACGCCTGCCCATAAACAGAAGCAACGCCACACAGAACTTTAAATAAAGCACTGCATGACACTGGACTGCGCTCGTCACCCCGAGACATAAGGTGTTAAGTCTCATAATGCCCAGTAATTACACTGGCTTCAATGTCCTTCACACTGGAACACAACAGTGCTTACACATTGTTGCTTGGCGGCAGAAATAGACAAAGCGGTGGTACCAACCCAGCCGGTCTCTCGCAAACGAGGGACCTACCACCTTGTAGGTATTTTCCTCCCATTATGAGGCCCAGTCGCTATTTTAGATCTTAGAAACAATAAAATTGCCTTAGCCCAATGGAAATGGGCCAGTATCTGCCTACGCCTTAGTAACAGCTATTAAACAGGTAAACAAGATCTAAAGCTTGGCGACACGATAAAGGAGTCACGAGAAACCTTCTAACTTTGGCCGTTTTCTCTGGGCCGTGAACTTACTCTGAATGTCAGAGCCAGCGGTCGATAACCTGTGTTGTACAGTACTAGAATTTATGGTTTGTTGAAACCCTTCATGATAAAACATTGAAAAGACCCGGAAGGCAATAATACAATAGATGTTTGTTTTATTTATGATGGGCGTCGCTTGACATTTGAATTTTAAAATGCTGCCTTACTCTACACTTAGAATATAATTTTTTGTGCTATTTTGATCCTGTACTAATAAAAAACTTTGGTCGATTTTGAAATACAATGTACATTAAATAAATAATAAATACACATAATAACGTATTAAGCGAAATATATACTTATTTTAAATTTTCATTATATGAATAAATAAAATATACGCTTGAATGAAAAGGGCTTCGTTCATAATATGGAATTTGTGGTGTCGCATGAATGAATCATAACCTCTACAATAGCACAATTATACTGGTCCTTGACTTCTGTCTGCTACAAGCGCGCGACAATAGCCTTCAGCCTACTGGCGATGTATTCGTTAAGTTTATTTGTGCTGCTATGTGAAACATGTCTGTTTTTATTGAATAAAGAATTTTAGAATGGGAATTGTGAATTAGAAAAAATATTTTATTTGTTAATATTATGTGAAAACTGTATACAATATTTTTCGTAACCTATAATGTATTAATTTGTTTAATTAATTATAACGTTATTTGACATGAGTACCAATGGTCTCACCACGGAGGATGTTCAAGATCAGGCGAAGTGGAGGCGTCTTAGTAGGAAGGCGAACCTTGGCACTAGCCGGGATAACGCCAGGTAGAAAGAAAGAAGAAAGATTGCTTTTAATTCAAGATAGTTTTTTTAACAAAAGTATATAATTTTATGCTGACAGATTCCGTGGCGCAGGGGCCGAGTAGCCGGCTGTGAAAAGAGAGACCGCAGGTTGGTTCCCCGAACCGAGACAATTTGTGTGACCCGCTAATATGTGTCAATACACAAATTTGTGTTTCGGGTCTGGGTGTTGTGGGTAACTCTCTGGTAGTTCCTGATACCCATGATACAGGTTAAATCAAATGTGGGGTTAAGACTATGTTAGTAACTGTTGGGTGTATTTATTATTATTTAATAAGACTAACATACAAAACTTCGTAAAACATTATTAATACATTATTGAAAACATATTAGGTCATAGGTGTAATGCAACCTACATGATATTAAACTTATGCTAATTTACACACGATGCAATATAATTTCTTAACACTGCCTTAAAAGTATGTTAAAACATTATGTATCGTAACCATAGGTAATACCGGGTAATACACATGTGCATATAACCGATTTCGATCCGATTGTGTCATAGACAACTTTCACCATCGATGATATATTGACAGCCGTAAAACTAACGAGACATGTGGATCAAACGTAATAATCTGGTTTATTTATGAACACATCTAAATTTAACAGTTAATATACAGAATATTAGGTTTATCTCGCGGCTCTGCCCGCATGAATGACTTGTACATAAAAAAGTTTCATACAAAATTTAACCTCCACTTTTCCTCCTTATACTGTAGATTTCCAGAAATCCCTTCTTAACGGGTCCTTACATCACACTATATATACTAATATGTATTACCACACATTAATTGCATAAGTACCATTTGCGCCAGCTAAACTAAACTAAATTAAAACTAAGATATTTTAAAGTAACATGTGTGTGTCTACAGCATGAATGGGCCGGCTCGTCTGGGTCGGTACTGTCTCACAGAAAACCGGCGTAAAGTAGCAGCTTGCTGCTGCGTTTCGTACGGTGACTGAGATATCCGGAGGGCCAAATTTCCCTCCCCTTCCCAATCCCTTTCCTTTAAGGTCGGCAACGCGCCCATGATTATTTTAGTATTGTGGGCGTACATGGGCGGTGGAGATCACTTACCCTCAGATGACCCACTTGCTCGTTTGCCGGCCTATACTATAAAAAAAAACTCATAGTTTTTGTCTCGATTTGTGCGCGTAGTGCACGTTTTTCGTAAATATGGATACGCGAAACCTACGCTAAGGCTACATATTAAATTCAACTTAGTAATCTAGGTGTCAATATTCGGTTGCCAAAATCCATTTGGATAGTTACCACTGCATTATCTATGTCTGCCGCCAAGGAGCAGTGTGTACCTAAGCAACATTGTGTTCCGGCTGGAAGGACATATAAGCCAGTTAAATTACTAGGCATTATTAGACTTAAAGTCGTAATTATGTCTCAGAATGACGGGTGCAGTGCAGTGCAATACATTACTTTCTAATTCAAAGTTTCGGGTGAAGTTGCTAGTTCTGGTCCATGCATAGCGTTTACCATTAAGCGAGCGACCTGATCATCCTATTCATTTTATTTTATTAGCTTGAATAACAAAAAGAGCAGGTCGTTCGCCTGATGGTAGGTAATCGCAAAGTTTGCCACAAAAACTTTGAGTTACAAAGCACTGTATTGCACTAAACTGCGCTCGTGACAGATGTTAACTCTCATTATGCTCAACAATTGCCTCATATCATTAAGGTGAATAAAAAAGTTTAGTTAATGCAAGTAGCATAACTGGTAGCTAGTATAAAATGCAGAAATCACTAGCGAATGCGATTTTATGCTGCGCAAAAGTCGTCTGCAAAAACTAGTCTTGCTCTTAAGGATCTATACTTTTTATAGATGGGAAGCAAAACCGTGGAGATAATTCTTGTGTTTGGAAATCAACGTGAAGGCGATGGAATCCTGGTAAAAAAACCTACATGACGAAATAATAATAAATTTATATATAATAATGGCGAAGGATCGATACAACACGATTCCTTCGAGCTTCCACTTATAAGGTTGTAAAAACTAAAATTATTATATCCACATATTTTTATATGTTATTGACATAAATAAAATAACTACTTTTATTATTATGGATATATTTACATAACAAAAACCACAAGTTTAGTGCGATTGGCTAGTTGGATAATTAACTAGCGCCGGCTTTCCATTAAAAAAATACGCTTCGTCACACAAGAAAACAGTAGAAAAAAGTTTTTCGCGTATTGGATTCTTTTTATGCGCTTTTCAACCGACGAAAAATACGGAGAAGGTTCTCAATTCGGCTGTTTTTTTTATGTATAAAACGCATAAAAAAACGCGTTACGCATAACTCCGCCATATGTGGACCGATTTGGATGATTTTTTTTTCATTCGAAAGATTAGCCCATTTTAGTTTCAAGAAGATATTCCACTTCTAAAACGTGAATTTGCGCATGAAAGATTCAAACTTCGTAATTTATGCTCTCATTTTGATAATACTTCTCTAAAAATAGTGAAATAAAAACTCAAAAAAAAACACAATTTTGAGTAGGTGCTATTGCAATGTAATAGTAGAAAGGTAATAGGTAAGAAGCACCGGCTAAAATTGTTTATTTTTTTAGCATTACTCTTTCTAATAGGTTATATGTAGCATTATATTATTATGCGCATTGTGATCTATAATCCGTTATAGAATCGCCATATAACATATAATTTTCTATGCTACATACCGTTAATAGATGAATAATATGAGCATTTATTTTAATGTATGGTTTAGCATATTACCAGACTTCGGTGCAAATTGTATTCCTAAATTAATGATGACCATACTTCCTAATAATCGCAACAAAGTACTTATCAATAGGAGTACTATGTTAGATAAAAACTTTATTGATTTTAATCGTAATTCTGCGCATTAACTTGGAAAATTATAGACATGCATAAAAGAACACGAGTTCAGTGTATAATTAGAGAGCTGTATTAAAATGAGCGTATTTGGTCATGGTGTCCATAATTGTTGGGCTTCCACCAGTAGTACACTTAATATTTAATTTCAGTCGGTTAAAACTGTAAAAACCCGTGTCACAATAACCATGACTCAAAATGATGAAGATGCTTGTTTTAATATAAGGTCAACTTAAAATGTAGTTTTCGTCCGAGCCGTGGTCTTAGCCATTTTTTTTGTCTAAAACCTTAAAAGTAAAGTCTGTTCTGTTGTCATGGTTTCAATAAACTAAAACTAAATTATTTAAATTTTATATAAGGTCACTATGATTTCAAAGACAATTGATAGTGTCCTGTGACTAGCACAGTCTACAGTGTACGTCAGTCCTGTCAATATGAAATTAATTTAATCCTGTGATTTTTAGTACGTTGTGACCCATTTGACAGAAGCAAACTACATTTTAGTAAGTTTAGTTTCTGACAGCAATAACACTATTTTGTGAGTAAGCCTTGCTTTATGAAAATTGTTATCTGCGTCATTGTTAGTTCTAAGGACTAACTCAATATTGCAAGATTAAAATTCTTAAGTCATTTGTACTAAGACAACAATAGGTCCGTGTATAAAAGATAATGTATATTACGGAAATTTATTCATCCTTCAATTGCCATCAGGTATGGTCAGGGTTAAATGATTTGAATTTCCAGTAAACATTTGAGACTATGTTCATGCGTAGAACCATTTCCGATATGACTGTTTTTTATGAAATAGCTAGAGGCATTAGCATAACACAGTCTGCTAGACTACACGAGCGAAGATTATTAGGTATGAATGAACGTTAACTTATTCAATTTTGAACTTGCGTTTTTCCGATAGCTCAGTCCATTGGTTGGTTCCATTAAACTTAAACTTAAATTATCGGGGGTTGAAAACTAAACCTTCCTCATTTATGCACCGATTTTAATGATTCTTTCATTAAAATTATAAAATAAAACATACTAAATAACTCAATAGAACAAATAACATTCGATCTAAATCTAACTAACTTTGAGTCGGTATTATTGGTGTTTTTAAGCGAAAAAGGATGGAGATTGGAAAGGGGGAGGAGGATTTGGTCCTCCAGATCTCACTCACCGTAGAAACGCAACAGCAAGCTGCTACTTTACGTCGGTTTTCTTTTACGCCACTAAGCAACGGTGTGTAAGCACTGTTGTGTTGAGGTTTGAAGGGCATTGAAGCCAGCGAAATTCCTGGGCATTACGAGATTAAACAACTTATGTCCCGGGGTGAAGAGCGCAGTCCAGTACCATGCAGGCACTTTGTAATTCAAAGTTCTGTGTGGTGTTGCTTCTGTTTATGGGCGTGACGCTTACCATCAGGCAAGCGAGCTGCTCGTCTCGTCATTCAAGTTAATAAAAAAAGAGTTACAGCATGGCTCTACCACTTAAAAACCACCATACCATGTATAATCTTATAGTATAGGCTTTTGTAATACACCTAATGTCGAATATGCTTTACGTTCGAGACGTTCTGTTAGGACTGAACATGGTACCTATTTGCATTTAAATTCTTAACTCAATACCGTTTGTCTCTGTCATGAAAGCAATAAACTATGAATAGAATAAACATTACAGAGAAAGCGTACGCTCCTATGAATATGATGATATTCTCGTTTCAAAATATAAACACCCAGCTAAATACAAAGCTGATTTCGCTCGTGAAGAATATATTTATTTTTGCACGTCTAACGAGCCTCGTGTCTAAGGTAAGCCGGAAACACGTTCAGAGTTAACTAGTCTAGCGCCTAGTTTCTAAAGCAGAACTTAAAACTCGTCACGTACATAAATACCCAAAAGTATTGTGAGAAACGCCGAATATGGAATGTCGTGCGGTTCAGACCATTAACAAAATAATGTCACACCGTAAGCGAAATGTGAACGTTATTATACAAAATTAATGTAATGTATTCATACTTTATACAGTGTTTGCAAGTTCGCGAAACGGTACTTGAACCATTGACCGTAAACAAGGGTTTTTGGTTATTTAATATATTGAGATGTCAGACAACTTGGTGGCGCAGTTGTAATGCGTACGCGGTAAAACTTCTGTGCTGTTCGATCCCCGGGTCGGGTTCTGTTTATCGCATAGACCGGCAAACGAGCAAATCACCTGATGGTAAGTGATATCCACCGCCTACGTACGGCCACAACCAGAAACATGAGCGCGTTGCCGACCTTGAAGGAAAGGGATAATTAAGGGGTCGGGAAGGGGAGGAGTATTTAGCCCTCCGGATATATTACTTATCGTACAAAACGCAGCACCAAGCTGCTACCTTACATCGGGTTTCTGTGAGACAGTGGTAACAATCCGGTCGAGCCCGCTCATCGAGACAGTCGCGTCTACAGCGTGGTTCTGCCACATTTAAAATAAAGTTATAATAGTGATATTGGGTTTTTCTATTACGAAATGCTCAGTATTAGCTCGGAATGTGGTATTGAGCCCGATATGGCTATAAGCTCGTTTTACTATAACATCTTGTACTTCCACCTGCCCTTATACCACTAGCAGTGGGGTCGGCGCAACATGCTTTAACACATGTTACAGAAAGTTTCTGCTTGTAGTTTTTAAGACCGGCGGCCTTCCTGACGTCAACCGCTGTGGGGAACAAACACCCAGATCTAAAACATATATTTGTGGATCACACAAGCATCCGCGGACTCACTTCTTAGCCGGCTACTCGCCCACTGCGCCACAGAGGCTGTCACTCGTTATCACTTAATAGTCGGACGGAATCGAGATTGAAATAGGCTTGTCGAAATGTGGGTGTACTGGTTACACCTCTGCCTAAATCTACGGGGATTACAGGTCTGAGTGCGTATGTATATATGAGAGTCAGACAATTGACTACAGAGTGGATGGACACAAAAACGTTCAATTTATTACTATGCAATAAGGAACTTGTCACGCAGATGACAAATGACGTTTTATGGGCTCAGAGTAACGTCCCTATCACATTACCGATCGAAGGCTTTTCTAAGAGAAACATAATAATTATTACTTCAGCTCGTTTGAAAGAAGTAGCATTATCTAAATATACGCACTTACGCCTGTAATCTTCGAAGGCAGAGGTGTAACCAGTACACCCACATTTCGCCGAGCTTATTTTCGTCCTATGATGTGATAGGGGCGAGCCTATCGCCATACCGGTCACAAATTCCAGACTCCGGGCTGATAATGAGCATTTCGAAATAGATAATCCCCATATCACTTTTAGCCGACCCGTAACGAACCCGAGACCTCACTCATCACAGCAGTCCTACCGCATACGCATTACAACTGCGCCACCGAGGCAGTCATTATAACTTTGCCACATTATCCAACTTTGCCTAAATGTAAGTTTATTATTATTTTATGGAAAGACAACAATTACACACACGTAGCTAGATGTGAACTAGAAAAACACGAATGTTATCTTTATTCTAAAAACTAAATACTCAGAATTTTCTCAGTAGTAATTCCGAATGAATTATATTGATGTTTTGAAGAGGAGTTCCAGTTTATATTATCTGGATGTGAAATGGTACGTTTCTCATATGCGAGAGGCAGTCTGTGTAGGTACCATCATTACGAGTATATCTATATCTGTAGCCAAGCAACCGTGTGTAAGCATTGTTGTGTTTCGATTCGATGGACATTGAAATCAGCGTAATTACTGTACATTATGGGCCAGTACCATGCAGTGCTTTTTAATTCAAAGTTATGTGTGGTGGCTCGCTGAGTTCCGGCTTTTGTTTATGGACAACAACAGACAACTTACAACCTGCTCGTCTTGTCATTGAGTTGTTTAAAAAATACCGTTATTACACTTACGGTTATGCAAACCTTGACAATTATGCACTTGATAAATTTAAGCACAGATTTTAATGTTTACTTTAAAAGTTACAAAATGCATGTACCGTACATACTACATACGCGTGTACCCGCTGTTATAAAGTTATGAATTATAACAGCTTGATGTAACGATATGAACCACTAAAACGTAGATATCTACAGTTAATAACCCATAAGGCTTATTGTATAATAAAGACTATTACTACGCATGCGGTAATAGCGGTTCCTTATAAAGTGATATGATAAAACATAACGTAAATAATAATAATATATTTCATTTGACAGTTCCATCAAGCAGACGCTCGGCGATGCCAATCGGTGAGGCTATAATATTAAGCCGCCTACTCATTAGACTTGCACCGTAACATCGAACAGTAGCTGTTCGTACAATCTTCCTCATACCATTTAAGAGATTTCGTAAACAAGACATCTCGAGAGAGTAATACGACTTGTAAGTGTCTTCCGCGCATACATTTCTTATTTATCTAATAGTGGCAATCTGGAGCATTCAATAAGGAAGTGGTGGCCGCTGGCCGACCCTCTGTTACTGTCCATCACCGCAAGCTGCGGTTACGGACACTGCTTAAAGATGGCGTATACCACCGAACTTTATTAGTTATGCTAACGGCACCTTTCATCATTCTGATTTGGATTATACATAATAACCGGATGGACGTATTGAAGACGCGGGTGTGAATTCAATATGCACTTCGCAATCAACGTCATGCTAATATGTTGTGAAAACCCGGTTGCTCACAAACCTTTTACTTAGTATGTAATATTTTTTAACAAACTGTACTTAAATGTTGATAGATATCAAAATATTATATAGCAAGTTGCAAAAAATTGCTAATAGAAATAAAATAACTCGTAAGATACTGTTAACTGTACATCATTATGATTGGGGATCTTTCGATCGATCTAATAAAACGTTATTTGCAAAGATATAATCTAATAAATGCATTTTTGGCCTTACGATGTGGAGCGTGATATTTTATTTTGTGGTCGGACTACAAATTTGTAAAGGCAGGTTCACGAAAAGAAAGTTTAATAAAAATAAAATGTAGCTTGCGTTGCTAATCAAATAATCCATCGGTACGGAACGGAATGGTCCTAAAAAACAACACAACTAATCGATTATTTAAGAACCGCTATTTATTAGGGATGGTTCCAATTGTGCTACTATTTTAGTCGAGTACCGAGTAATTGTTTTTTTTTCTGAGTCATCAAATTACCATGCTTCGCTACACCTGATGGTAAATGCAACGCAGTCTAAGAATAATTTCGACCAACGATCGACGATGTATCAATCATAGGTCGGCAGAATCATGCTGGCCTATCTAATTACTTCTTCACACTCTGTTTAAAGGACCCCATATTGTAGGAAGGAGGGAACACGTTTGCTGCCAAACGTTTCCACAGCTTAATGGTCGGGCAGATTTCGCGAACTTTTTAGTTTGACCGAGATGGAGACCACGAAGCTGTGGTTCCTCAAACCAACACGCGTGATTCTGTTAAGGAAAGGTAACTAAATGTGCTAAAAAATAAAAATAACATGAGTATTTAACGTTAATCTCTGAAGGCTCTATAAAAATATTAATCTAGGACCTATGACAAAGCTTCTTTCTCAAACAAATATGATGGTTTATCATTTAAGTTAATTCACTCACACTTGGAGTAACATTTACGCTGACTAAAATATTTCTGTAGTACAGTGCGATTTTATTATTTATCTTAGCACGGTAATGTCAAACCTGTCACCTGCTGACTGATGGTAAATACAATGCAGTCCAAATTAATATGTCGACTGTCGAGAGACGTTGCACAATGCCTGCCTGAATTTAAAAAAAAATAGCCTGAATGACGAAGCAAGCAGGCCGCTCGCCTGATAGTAAGTGCCACGCCTGCACATAAACAGAAGCAACACCACACAGAACATTGAATTAAAACGTACATGGCACTGGACTAAGTTCGTAACCCCGAGATATAATTTGTTAAATATCATAATCTCCAGTAATTTCACTGGCTTCAATGTCCTTCAAACCGAAACACAATAGGCTTACACACTGCTGATTAGACGCAGAAATAGATAAAGTGGTGGTGACACCCCAGACCGCTTCTCGCATACGATGGGCTAGTGACTTAATCCTAGTTCCTAATTCATATAAGTAACTTCTATGAACTATAGTAATGGACCTATCTAATAATATTTTCTCTATTTGGCAATATATATTGCTTAAAATTATCCACACCTTTCTGTAGGACGTTGTATAAACCAGTATATGAAAAACTATAAACACTGGCATCCTCTAAATAGCGTGACGTCGCCACTTTTGGTGCTCATTTTTATGTCGCGTGATCACCTGCCGAGACGATTATATCAGGAGTCCGAACTTTCACTTTATCAAAAAAATGTTACACCATGGTGTCTCAGTTCCGCGATTCATTTTGATACCGTTCACTGGCGCTCGCTCTTGTTTTTTTACCCATCCTTAAATGCTCTAGCAACGAGTAACTAACTAAATAAATATCTATTCTACTGATCAAATGTTGGTGGTATTAGGGTACCATCACATTTATACCCGACTGGATTACGCCCACCACAGTACACATAGTGAAACACCAAATATAGAAAGAAAGTTTTGTCTACAGCATTAAGGGGCAGGCTTGTCCGGGTCGTTACCAGTGTCTCACAGAAAACAGACGTAAAGTAGCGGCTTGCTGCTGCGTTTCGTACTGTGAGTGAGATATCTGGAGGCTTAAATACCGCTCCAAATCCCTTAATTATCTCTTTTCTTTAAGGCCGGCAACGCGCCCATGATTCTGGTGTTGTGGGTGTACATGGGCCGGTGGAAATCACTTGCCATGAACCACTTGCTCGTTTGCCGTCCAATACTATAAACAAGTTATAACATAACGACATGATTTAATTCCTTAATACATGTATGTATTGTAATGACTCTCACCGCATACCACACACGAAACGGTAAAGAAACTTATGAAGAACTAGAACTTAGGTTGTCACTTTTTACACTTACAAGTCGACAATATAAATTATAGTCACGGAATGATTACGTTTTCATTCAACTTATTTCTATTATTTGTTGACTATGAATATAATATGGAGGAGTAAGCGATGAGTTCGGTTAAGTTACTGTTATAAAACGATTGCCAAATTCGCATATGCGTAGGCATACAGATGTTAATAATATACATTTCAATGAAAATAGTAAAATTGCGGCTGAAACTGTTTATTACATTTAACAGTATACTATACATAGTATTATTAACATCTGTGTGCTTACGCATATGCATAGGATAGTACACATAATAATTTACTCAATATAATAATTGGCGATTGTGTATATTTATTTATTTATTCCTTTAATGAAAACCGTCAATTATGATTTATTTATAAATATTCGAGTATTTATTTATTTGTTTTCTACAAAAAATTGTAGTAAAAATAGAAATGAGACAATTCTACATATTTACTGGTATAATGTGGTACAAAGCCTTTCGTGCTAATTTCTCAAATAAAATTATATACTAGTGTAAGTACCTACCTACTATGCGAAACAAATTCTCATAGAAAATTGCACGTTAACATTCACGTGTTTCGATTATAATTTGTAAAACGTGTCCAATTTGTGCCCATTTCTGATCAAAATAAATGATGACAGAAGAGAATCACTTCTATTTAAAAAAAAGGAATAACAACGCTTTCTCTCCTTTTGTAGTATAAAAACGTGAAGTTTGTGTATTTGCCTTTTTAACCGAGGTAAAAATGGAGGAGGTTCTCATTTTACTTTCTTGTATATATAACCGCATAAATTTACACAGAGTGATCCGAGTTTGTAGATTATTTTTGTATTCTATAGAGAATAGCTCTAAGTTGGTCTTATTTAAATTTAGAGAAAATATTCCACCCCTAATTAGAAAATTAAATGTGCCATTAGAATTACAACGTGCAGCCACAATCGTCGTTTATTTTTAATTTCACACGCCGCGCTGTCAGCAATCTATCAAAAGGATATTTGTTTTTTGTACGTAAGTAATAGAATTTTAATACCTGTGTGTTATCAAATAGATCTCATCTTATCAACATGTTGCTTGTCCAATATAACTGGTGTCACCGACCTCGGTCAAAAAACCTTTGATTTGATTTACTTGTATGTTGTATGAAATAATTTTGGACTCAAATGAAAAACGATGACGGAAAATATAATGCTTTTATATTGAACTATATGTTATATTATTATGGTTAACGCACAGTTAAAATAAAGAAGTAAAAAGGTGCTTAATTATTGCCTAGTAACTTGTAAGAAGGGTTTGAAATTATCGGATAATTAGAAATTATAGCATACTTTCACGCAAAAACATTGGTTCTATCTACTTTCGTCTAGTTCAAGAAACCCAATTAGAACTTAAGTTCAAAAATCCATGAAAGATAAATGCCTGATTGTTTCAATACAGATTAGCCTTTCTCTCTAACGCCCGAATACGGAAACGCTATTCAAGTATTTAAGATCGTTTTAAACATGTTGAGGCCCTCTTAGCTGTCTAAAATTGTATGAAAATAAGTAGCCGTTAGCTGTCAGACAGTTGAGTAGCATTTCAGTATTCGGGCGTAATAATTTTATTATTATTTACCTAATGAAAACAAATGTCTTTAGCCAAAATATTATCGTGTTATAAAACATATAAGATAAATTGTATACAAATATGGAGGCACCAA
Source organism: Mimas tiliae (assembly GCA_905332985.1). Lineage (NCBI taxonomy): Eukaryota > Metazoa > Arthropoda > Insecta > Lepidoptera > Sphingidae > Mimas > Mimas tiliae. Next base: position 6,750,207 of record HG995249.1, read on the forward strand.
GTGGCGAGCGTGGCATGAAACGCTTACCTGTAGCATGCAATCAAATCATATTGTAAGCGTGTGAATAAACTCCTTAAAGATGATTAAGTCACATTCAGGATTGTATCTATCAGATCAATGTAACGAGCGCGAACGTCGAGATTAATAAGTACCATGACTCCTTGCTGAGAAGCGTACACTAGCCGTGATGACTGTATCATCCGTGGGCAGTAACAATACATAGAAATATTGATAACATCGACACTAAAACATCGATATATTTCTATAATTATCATATAGCTACATCAAATTGGTAAGAGAAATCAAAGACAGAGTAGTATGAAACCTGCTCGTTAACAACTTCGTCAAAGCCTTTCAAGGTAGACACGAATTTCAGTAATGAAGAATACGAAAAAGGAGAAAATACGAATCTTCTTCTTCAACCTGCCCTTATCTCACTCGCAGTGGGGTCGGCGCAACATGCTTTTTAACACATGTTACAGAATGATTTGTCTTGTAGTTTTTACGACCGGCCGCCTGCCTGACGTCAACCTCTCTGAGGAGAAAAGTAAGAAAATAGTAATAATATATCGATAAAATTAATACGCGAGCCGAGCGAGCGATGAGAATGTGACGCGGGGCCGTCAGAGTAAAATAATAAGTTTAATTACTAACTATACAGCCATTTTATGGTAAGAATTATTTATTTAAAATTATTGAAAAGAGTGCATTGCCTACCAATAACAATGATAACATTGTGATTAGAGATCAAAACTCCACCATTTTCAGCTTATTTTGGTTCCAACATCTTGCTGTCTCAGTTTTGTTTGTTCTCCTTAAACATTTCTACGTTTTATGTTTGTAGCCAGTTGTACTACTAAATTATCGATGTTTTTATGGTCGATATATTGACATGTCATGAGTTTATTATAAACATTAAAATTAAAGAACACTGCATCCAAACTCATAGATAAGCGTAAGCTCAACGAAATTTAATATTATTATATATACGTACTTATATTGCATTGAATTCCACATTTTATTGGTTTTCTTGTAAACAGAAACATCTCTATATTTTTATTTATACTTAAGTACAAGTTTATATACCGTACTATTGCGGAAAATATCAATCGTGATAAGGATCAGGACACTTCTATATAGTAATTAAAAAGTAATATGGCCGGCTATTAAAATACTGTTAACAGAATACGACAGGACAAGTCCATCGAACGGTAGACACTAATGTATATTGAATATAATTTACAGTCCAATGTAATTAATCCGAAGAAAAATCGTAAAGATCATACGATTATAATAAACGTTACGTCCTTAAGTAGCAATGTAAATAAATAAGTAAATTAATGAAACCTTTGTTTCTTAATTAGTGTTATCAACCATTAACATTACCAATTTATTGACAACAGTTCAATAGGCGACTCCTAGATCGGCTGCGCGGTACATAGAAATTGCGCACTAAGTTATGGTCAATTCACTGCAACTAAATATTACCACCTCGCTTATTCTTAACTAAAATTAGGTTAGCTCCCTTCTCCCGCTCAGCCGTCAAACTTCCACGTTATGTCGCACAATTTTATTTCTAATCAGCTTGTCTGGTAGATACCCTCATAAAAGTTTTTGGGCAATGATTTGAACGGCAAGGCATTTCTAATGCCTTTCCAATAGGGCGGATTTCTTAGATCCCTGTTTAACCTGCAGCTATTAAGTACACCATCATCATCATCATTATGACCTTGCTTCACTTGCCTTCTTGAATCTCTACTTCTTGTTTTATACCTTAGTAGTCTATTACGACTTTCTATCTGAATTATAATTTATATCTATTAACTATTAATGCTCGTTCCAGACTACGACACGATGTATTATTATGAATCAGTTAAACAATGCGTGATAGCGCGAGCCGAGCCCCGTACGAAGCGCAATCTACTCGTTGTACACGACGCGACGCGGTAAACCATTTACGGCACGTCATTCACAGCAACGTCCAGTATTTTACTGTATCGGATTTTTACGGGATCTGGTTTTGCTTCGTATGTAGCTCAATACTCGCGTCACACGAGCAACGCGTTCACGGGATCACGCAAAACAAAATACAGACAAATTTTACTATACGATTTTGTAGCCGCTCGTTCCCACGACAACATCGAGTATTTAGTGGATTAGATCCGGCTTAGCGGTATACGTCTCTCAATGTCAATGTTCCAAAAAATCCGATCCTGCAATACTGGATGCCCGTGGGAACGGGCTCTTATTCGTAGTGACTTGTCAAAACTTCGGTACTTTTGGAGACGCACCGCGTCTTGTTCACAAATAGGCTTCGTCCGTGACTCGACTCGCGCTAACACGCCTCGTTCAACTGCGGCATTACTCGCCAATGATGTTCTACATTTCTTTTAATATTACTTAGTTATAATTGAAAAAATAAAATAATATGCCGTAGTCTCGCCCGAGCTTTATAGTATAAATTACTTACTATCAGTAAGATGGTTGAATGCTGTGACGTCATCATTCAGTTTGCCCTGCATACGTCGTAGCTTGGTGCTCAGATCTCGCGTATGTAGAAACAGGAATAATGTACATGATACTGCTACTAAGGCTACGAGTTCGCTAGTCCTGTAACAAAACAGAAACAAAACGTTACTTTTATTCTACTTATGTCGATGATCTCCTTCTTTTTCCACCTGTCCTTATTCCACTCGTCATCCCACTGACGTCAACACCTCTGGGGAGAAAACACTCAGACTCGAAACAAATATTTGTGGATCACACAAACATTTGTCTTGGTGCGGGAATCGAACCCACAGCCTGTCGCTTCGCAACCGGGTACTCGCCCACTGCGTCACGGAGATTTTATTAAAGTGATGTTGGGATTTTCTATCACGAAATGCTTACGGATTCTGGAATTGTGTCCCATAAAGCGATAGACTCTCCCCCTGTCACATCATGAGACGGAAATAAGCTCGGCGAAATGTGGGAGTACTGGTTACACCTCTGTGTACCCTTTCGAGGATTATAGGCATGAGTGTGTATGTATACATATATCTTAATTAAACAATATTCACAATGTATTCGATCGTGCTGTTATTATATAAATCAACTGTCCATCCCAAGAATTCGCGCTATAGTAGCAAACTCTGCCGTAGCAGTAAATTTTCTCATGGGTAACGCTAATACAAAGGGGAAGTAAATATTTAAATAAATTTATAAATTTAATCTTATTACTACTAGTGCATCCGACCAATGCAGCATGTACGTATTTTAATTGTTTTTATAGTTTGACTAAGGCGTTGATAATGTCATAAGCATAAAAAATGAGATAGGCAGTAATTCTCTTAATATTAGAATCAGATCAAGATAAATCTAACCAATACAAATACGTAAATATAGCAAAATAGTATTCTTCATTGGATGAATGATTAGTCAGAAATCTACGATTGAAATAATTGCAGATTCCGCAATGACGAAAGGCTTTACCTCCGAGCATTATTAATAATATCCCATTATTAAAACATTTTAGTAGTGATCCAAAAATACAACAAAAATGTGATATGAGTGTTTTAGCGGGAATTCGTACAGTGCTGTTGATTTCTTATTTTAATTATTTACTAAACTAGTTTAAAGTTGTGTTTTTTTGTATATATGTGGTGTGGATTTGTGCAATAAATATTGACAATGATGAATAAGTGTATGTAAACATTGAAATAAGTGAATTTAGGTTGTGTATTGATCGACCTTGGTCTTTCGATCCGCTTGGAGAAAATCGTTTATCAAGCATCGTACTGGAAAGAATAGACACAAAAACTTCAATAAGACTTTGAAATCGACCACCCCGGTTTCCATCGTTCTAGTGAAATGTGAAGCCATAATTAAACAAAAGAAGAATTTTATTTTTACTACGTCATCAATGCATAAAAATAACAAGTTAAAAAGAGAATCACTAAATAAAATATTATTAAATAAACTTCGCTTCAAATTTTTCAAGAGAAAGTTTTCAGTCATAATGTAATTGCAAGAAAAAACGCAGACAGAAGATGTTAATATGAATTATACAAATCATTGCATCCATCACATAATACATTCACTGTTACATAAATCCGTAAATAGAAATCACCTGTGATTGACAATTACAATATCAATACTGCCTTTCAGTGGAAAAGGGTAAACATTTTAGTCGACAACTAGTTTCTTTTTAATTTACTATAATTATATACCTAGTTACCTATTCATATTAAGTATGTAAATTTATTATTTGATAAGTTTGCAAAGGTAATCGTTTTATATGCTACTGCTGGCTTTTGAGTCATCTGTCGTCCTAAATTACGTTAGCGCTATTTCCCACCTTCCCCTTTCCCTTAGATACCTACGTGTGTGAATAAACAAGTAAATGTTAAGTGGAACTAATCCTTTCTCTTCGTACACACTTTCATTTCTACTTGTCTTGGAACGGTCAATTAAATGATAGGTTACGAATTTATCCTCTCTAAAACTATCAGTAAATCTATTACGCAATTTGGTAAATGGTAGTAACAGCTATGTAAAAAAAAACTTTATTCACATTGTGTGTCTTCGATGAATAATTAATAATGGTTTTTTTTAATTCTCGTCCAAGAAAATTACCGCACTGCACCGGATGGGTGGTACAGCGTTGTCCAAATATAATGTCGAGAGACGTTGAGTTCCTCTAAGCTCTGCAGAACTATGCCGGCCTGAAGTAACTGGATACACACCGGCGGTCCCCGAAACGCGAGTCACCGAAACGTGCCGCTTTCGCAGGTTTTTCACCGTGTTACTACAAATATTATGTATAGGTACCCTTCTGTTGAATGATCTCCTTAGAGTCGTATTTCTTATAAGTTTTCTTACAACATTAAACTTTTGAAACCTTTTCACTTTGAAAAATCAACCTATCGATCAGTTGCCAAGGCAGAGGTACCGCACTTGAATGTCATACATAAGTTTGAAATTTAATCAGAACCGTCCACGTTACGTAGCAGTGACATCGAATTCCTGGTTATTGTGGATAGCATAATATTATTATACTATTCTGGAGTTTTTCAAAAAGTTTGTAAAAATCAATTGGTCTACCTCTGCGCCCATATTGAACTCCACACAATGTAGCAAAATAAATTATAAAGAAACATTTACCTGAACATCTTAAAAAAAAAATGGAATGCATTCCATAATAAACATAATGGATGTTGTTCTGTCTCTATTATGCCATTAATGACCGCAATAACTCAGCTAAAGCGAAAAAGCCTTTTTGTTTCACGTATATGATCTAGAACTCGTGCCAAAACACTTTCATGTTTTCAGTAAATATAAACGCAAGATGCATTCGAAAGAACATGATCACGAATAAATACAGTAGTAAACTGGCGTTTAATAGGCTTATAATAATAGCATAATATTCTTTCAGAGATATGGACCATCGATGTTGTGAAAAAGTATAATCTCTGCAAATAATCTAAGCATTTACTCATATGACGTACGACACAGAAAATATAATTCGTTTCATATCCATACTCCAACCGTACTTTCGATTCAATATTCCCGCGGTAGTACGTTTATCTATATGGTCATAAAATAAAAATAGAAAGTGTTTGTGATCGTGCACTAGACGTGATCTTGCGAACAAATTGAAATATATAGGCTCCTGGCTTGCTATCACAGCGCTTTGTGCGGTTAAAGTACTATAATAAAAATTCTGGCCAGCGAACTGCTTGAATAAACAACGCGGATGTATGACACTTCCAGTAGCACAATAGCCCTTTTAAACACGTGCCATAGAGTCTGCGCAAGCATGGTTTTAAAATCTTATTTATTTATAGCATTGTATTAGGAACAAAATACTTCTGTTAATGATAATGTTTTTAAATAAAAAACATAAAAAGAAGAGGATAGTTCGTCAACGAAGATACTCGAAGCTCTACGACAGTCTACGAGAACATCTAGTTTCTTCCTCTTCTTCCATCTGCCCTTATCCCACTCGCAGTGAAGTCAGCGTAACATACTTTTAAAACATGTTACAGAAAGATTTGGCTTGTAGTTTTTACGACAGGCTGCCTGCCTGACGTCAACTCCTCTGGAGACAAAACACCCAGGCCCGAAACAATTATTTGTGGATCACAAAAACATTTGTCTCGGTGTGGGAATCGAACCCGCCGCCTCTCGCTTCACAGCCGGCTACTCGCCCACTGCGCTACGGAGCATCTAGTTTAGCATCAATAAATAAAACCAACTCAATTGTAATAATGAGATGTTCGTGTCAACTAGTAAGGTTGAAAGAACGTGAAGTCCTAACTCTGTACAACATTTCCATTGCATGTACCATCGTAGTGCATTACATAAAACCAACGAAACGTGACCGCATGCGACTGCATGCAAACAACTCTCAGGTAGGTAACATCTAAAGTAGAGCCGCGGCGAAGCCAGCGGTTTTAATTAAAGGAGCTGCCATTATTTTTATTTAAAGCATTCGTGAGAAAGCACATAAATGAGGCTCCTTGTACATTAAAAGAACTGGATAAAGGTAAATCTTGAAGGTTCGAAAAGAGAAATCCTTTTATTCCAAACGAGGTTAAAGGATCACGTGTGAACGAGGTCACTAAACGCTTGTGCCAATTATTGTTCACCATAAAAGTGGAAGAATATCGTAAAAACGAAAACAGCGGTCAATTTATATTACTTAAAAGATTTCGAGATTTGATTATGGGTAAGATATGCTGGACAGGGTACTAACTACTAGCGCAATAAATTCGCAAAGCTAAGGCATTTCTTTCACAAAAATATATAAGGTAGTTTTCACTGCCAAATAAATCTTATAGGTATTTGCACCTTTTTGGAAAGTTATTTGGGATGAAATAAGTTGTCAACCAATTTTCTCTTTATATTTTTTATGTAAAAACAAATATATATTTTATTCCGATAACATTAACACAATATCCTTAAGAAATTGAGAATTTCACTGTAAAATCTAAAGAATTAATTTGCGATCACATAAATTCCACGGTAAAGTAGGTCATGTGATAAAGTTATTACGATTTCACGTCGAACTTTTACCATTTTTTTCTTTTGGTTAAGTATCTTATATATAAAATACTCGTGTCACAATTTTCGTTCCCATACTCCTCCGAAACGGCTGGACCGATTTGTATGAAATTTTGTGTGCATATCGGGTAGGTCTGAGAATCGACCAATATCTATTTATCATCGCCCTAAATGTTAAGGGTGGTTCACCCTAAAATTTATTTTTTAGAAAAAAAATATTGTTTTTATTTTTTTATGATACAGCATTAAAAAATACATACAGCCCTAAATTTTCAACCCTCTACGATCAACCACTATTTTTTAATAGCGTCACTAGTATTTTTGTCAAGCGCGTTTCTCACCGGGACTCGCTTGATGCGCCCACTAGGCTACTTTCATCCTGGAAATAGGCATTCACGCGGGCGGAGCCGCGGGCAACAGCTAGTATATATATATAAGTAACAAAACACGTAAAGCAGGTTAGTGATCAAATATTATAGGTAGAAGATTTATTCATGTAATTGAAAGTAAATGCAAACATAAAATATAATGAAACATGCCACTAGTTATTTTCACCTTATATACAAAAAAATACTTAAACGAATCAAAATAAGAAATCATTAAGTCTACGAGGCTAACACGAAAATATTTTGAAGGTAAAAAGAGTATTAAAAATAAGGAACTACCTTTTATATTCAAATTAATACGTGACTTCATACGAATTAGTCATCAGTCACACAGTAAGAAATAAAAAACCGACACAATGGGAGAAAGGTTAAATCGAGGCATATACATACCTACTTTCAAGTTATATATAAAAGAAAGTGACAAACAAAGGCTGCAGTCATTGTTCATGTACACTAGCATTGACTCCATACAGCAATATATTGTAATATAACGTGTAACTCAGTGTATCTGGCACCAACTTGTTTTTACTTATTGTATACTTAAAGTATCGTAAAAACTATTAATCAAAAGTAATAATGTCCAAACTAAAGACCATTTGAGGCTGTCAACTCATCGGCAAAAGCTAACACATGCTTTTCCTACAATAGAAACTGCAACCAATCGCGAAGTTTGATCGAATTTTCAGAATATGCACTTCATAAAATACACTTGAACACATTGAATACACTTGAACAGTAGCAAAATAAGTTTATCTCATTTCCCAGTTAGGTTAAAGGTGTCCAATAATACTAAGACCTAATTAACTTGTATCTTGACTTACTTAGGCGTGATATGCATTACATTGAAAGCAATCACCGTGAGAAACGTGTGGTTGGAACGACTTTTTACATTGTTATGCGTTATTTGTACCAGACTTCTGACGTCTAGGAACTAAAATTCGCAGACGAGGTTTCACTTGAATTTAATTGAATTATATTATTAATTGATAATGAATGGATCTGACCAATAATCCTTCAGTGGTACAAAGTACACTCCTAACCGATACGTAAAAAGTAAATGCGCTATAACGGTAAGAAAAGAACCAATTAAGCTTCCGTGAATCTTACTGACCATGTTTTAAAAGCTTGTGCTTATACAAAATGTCTTTTAATTATGTCTCTTTTAAAACACATTAAGATATAAACATCCTTGGAGAGCAGGACATCCTTGCAGGAAATTTGCAATGAATCACGCATTTTAGTGGTGCTATAAAAGATGCCAAATTATAATTTATGCAGCATTGAATGACCGTAAACGAAATCTCACTGATCAAATAGAAAACAGGATTAGATATTTAAAAAAGGAACATAAAAAATGACTTTCGGACATAAATATTGTAGAGCTTGTAATACAGTTTCTAATAGGTTAGGATAGAAAGATATTATGCAATACGCAGTAAACGGTTCATGCACTTGCTCTTGAACTGTGAGTGATGCGTGTACGTCTCGGATTACTTGAAACCAGGCACCATGTACACTCGACACGCATGCACTATTTGTTAAGACCTAAATCATGTGTTGGACTCTAAGCCATCAAGTCTTTTGAACCAGTAGAACAAGTATCAGAAAAAACATACTTACCCATTCACGCCTGTAATCCCCGAAGGGGTAGGCAGTACACCAGTACACCCACATTTCGCCGAGCGTATCTCCGTGCCATGATGTGATAGGGGGCGAAACTATCGCCATACCGGGCACAAATTCCAGACTCCGGGCTGATACTGAGCTTTTCGGAATAGAAAAACTCAATATCACTTTTACCCGGCCCGGGGATCGAACCCGAGACCTTAGCGTCAGCCTCAGTCGTAACTCGTACGCATTACAACTGCGCCACCGAGGCAGTTATTAATTAATTAACGTTTATGGATAACATTTTAGCTGCACGAAAATCAACCTGACATTAACATTTAACATCTGATCGGATTCAATTCGGACGCAATGATTTAACAAAAGTTTATTTAATACAATAAAAAAATACACTCCATTAATATTGTCAAAAGCTTGAAACTTAATTCATTTATTTCAGACTTTTCTATATATGGCTTTTGAAGTAATTTGATTTACGCGTGAAATGATGTAGAAAGCTTTGATAGATGGCAGGCAAACTTACAGTCCCAGCCCGACCAAGTGAGATTGGAAAGCTAGGTGCAGCTGGTCCCACTAACGGGTTGCAATCTACGCTTTCCATGCGACCGAGATGCGCTTTCCGATATCGCAGATCCAATACTATTATACTTGTAAATGTACATTGTTCCTAATTGCATTAGTTTGCGATTGCGGTATTTGTGCATTCAATTACTAATTGAATCTAAAATTTTCTTACGCCATGTTGAGTGCACTCTAATGCTGTAATAACCATTTTATACTGCGTACGGTGGAATTAATTAAGGCTTGAGCCGTTTATGAACGACATGCAGACTTATAATCGTATCTTAGTAGTATGCATTCATATAAAACACATATTATTAGGCATTTATAAATAATTGATATGAGTTTATATTGTTTTAAATTAATATTTTAAAATAGCACAGAATCATTCTTAATTTTGATTCAATATTGAAATTCATCAAATTAATAAATATACATACAAGGTATATCAATGGAATTTAAGTGGGCCACCAACATCTTAAACCCAAAGCCAATCTCACCTGCACATGGTACGACGAGGCAATGGCGAAACTTAGTTCTCATTGCGGGTTGTGGGGATCAGACGGTGGGTCGCCCCATATAATACCGTCAAATCTATGGTATAAGAAGGCGGTATCTGGCATTAAGCCGGGATAACGTCAGCCAAGAAAAAAGAGTAGATATATCAGTAAATAATGATCACATTTAAATTAATTGTTTTGAAAAGCAACTATAGTACCTAAAACGTGAATTTCATACAAAGTAGATACCTAAGTACTTATGAGTAATAACTGTAAGGTCAAAATGTATAACGGTAGCGGTAATCATCTTATCGTATTATATCGATGAATCTTCTAAACCATTCATTCGCGTGTCAGAGACAGAAGCATCGACGTCACGACAAATCGTGGTTCCACATCACGCTATTCGTTACTATTACATTTTATGTTATATATTCGGCTATTTGGCCACATCATGTAGCTAATCTTGACCTAAATCAGAGATGATTTCGTGTGCTGATAGCTTTAGCAAATTGGGTGAGCTATGGTACAATGGTAATGGTTTTATCTAGGACATGAATGCCATGTGAATGTGTTTAACAGTAAGATTATTTATTACATTACCACATTAAAAAAACATGACTTATAAAACACTATTTTTTCCTATAATATTTCGTTCACGTTAAAAGCTGATTTATGGTGCATCCATTCAAACAAATGACTATAATTAAATTTTATAGTTATTTATAAAATTAAAAATGCATTAGTTTGTAATCGTTTTAATTATAAGGTAGCTAATCCAGTCTGACCGGTAGATACATAGCAATCAGTTTTTCACATACGACTTAAAAATAAAAGGAATGACGGCGCCTTGTCATAAATAAGTTCTTTCACATAAATAACATTTACTAACGCCCGTGTGCTCGTTAGCTGATTACTAGTAAACAACTTGATCTGAGTTGATCTGCCTGACATGAGTTACTTGTAATTTGCAGGATAGCTGCTGGTAAAACAAATTGGACATTTTAATACATGTCCGGTTGGCGTAGAGCCATCTACGTTCAACGTAGGTAACTAAATCTTCCTTGAAAGTTCTATTATTTTTTGTAAAGCTATAGCTATGAATTCGGAATCTCCACTTACCTGTGGATCGACCACGAACAACTTACGAATAAGTATTCGAATCGAGAACGCTAGCATTTGTATTAAGGTTCAAACAATTGTTTGACATTTCGATACGAACACCTTCTCGCAAGTTATTCGTGCTAGCCCCTCTTCACAGTGTATTATAGTTATTTTTGATGATCTATGTAGAATGTACTCGTAAATTGCTTTGTCACTACAATAATAATGTATTATATTTAATCTACGGTATGAGTCAGGAATTCTAGTATTTTTTATGATTTGAAGTGCGTGAGGATAGCAGTAGTGCAAGATGTCATCGGATAAAAAATATATATTTGTAAAAGATATATTAAAGGAAAACACGGAAATCTCTGATACAATCGCCACAACTTGATTCCTGCAGGTGACAGCTAATGGAATCTATGGCTTTAATCGCATAAAATTGATTATGATTACACCAATAATAGGCGGGTTCCCTTAAGATGCTCGGCCATGTATAATGATGTAATACTCGTAATATCGAACAGTTATGTTCTTTATTTGTTTTATCTGTGTTTGCCTTCTCTTACGCTTTTTCTTCTTACGTAAGGCGAAATACATGTACTTTATGCAAATAGTGTATGATGTGTAAATATAAACAATTAAACTTACTTAAGTGACACTTGTCTTCTGAAATTCGGAAGTTTTAACTGTTTAGTGCTAAATAGCGTTAATATTTAGATACTTACATAATGATGTCACCTGTCAATAAGAGTCGTGAATAATATTTATTGCTTTACATATGAATGAATAACAGTTACAATAGAAACCCTTAACTTTTATAAATTATTTATTTATTTAAGTTTTCCAGCAGATATGACACAAATATTACAATAATACTTAAAATATATGTTTTATGTTATAATGCAAGTCTACTTTAAGAAAACTCATCATTTATAAGTTAAAAGTCATAATTTTGTCTCAATTAGTTTGTAATAACAATGGAACTACGAGTATATTTCCACCAGACATCAAAAGGAGAAGGTTCCCAATGCGTCTGTTATTTAAGTACGAGTATGTTGCGCGCGTAATTTCTCCGTAAGTATGAATCGACTAGTGGCAATTGATTTAATGTATTCGATAGGATTTACCCCTAGGGTTGTCGTATATAAGTTTGATTAAGATTTGATTATGAACATGGGAAATTCCTCAATAAATAACGGCAAACGCACGAAAAGTCACTCGCCTGAGGCTAAGCGCCACGCCTGCCCATAAACAATAAAAACACCACTCAGAACTTTGAATTAAAAGCACTGCATGGCACTGCACTGCGCTCATCATTCCGAGACACGATGTTAAGTCTCGTTATGCCTAGTAATTGCACTGGCTTCAATGTCCTTTAAATTGAAACACAACAATGCTTACACACTGATGCTTGGCGGCAGATATAGACAAAGCAGTTATACTGACTCAGACGACCTCTTACATACGAGAGATCTAACACCTACTTAATAACCATATACGCACTCACGCCTATAATCCTCGAAGGGGTAGGCAGAGGTGTAACCAGTACACCCACATTTTGCCGAGCGTATCTCCGTCCCATGATGTGATAGGGGGCGAGCCTATAGCCATACAGGACACAATTCCAGACTTCGGTCTGATACTGAGCAATTCGTAATAGAATTAACCCAATATCACTCTTACCCGACCCGTGGATCGAACCCGAGACCTCAGCATCAGCCTTAATCGTAAAGCATACGCATTACAACCGTTCTACCCTGGCAGTCAACTATTCACTCAATAACTATTCTTGTAAAAAATCTATACAATAAGAAGAAATGCTCGCTAGTGAGTTGATAGTGTCGTAAAGACAATCCTTAGTGATGTATAGCTGGTTACAGTCGGATCTGAAACTAACTAGGTATTACGAGTAATATTATTACGATACATTAAGGCTCAAGATACGAGTGTCTTATACCAGACATATATATTGTTTTGCTTTGTGTTGAATTTTAACAACAGATAATGTTTTTTTCATTGACGAGTAAGAAGAAAGCCAGCAAAGGACACAAATATTTTTTGCAAGTTTGTTTGATTTCAAGCAGTACTTTAGTAGCAACAGAATGTGCAGTCAAAATTAGTTTTTATTTTGTAATCTACAATGTAGGTATACAAGATTTCACTAATTTATCACTACGAATTTTATTTGGGAAGTAATAAAACAACAATATAAATTACGTGGGCTGCGCCGTGCCCATGTTGAATCCATTCTGATCTTGCACAACGAGATACTTTCTATTGAGTATTTTAGTTTTAAAGGAAGTTTAAAAAATAAGAGCATGTGACTGCAATGGTCCTCTCACTTTCATATGATCGCGACGCGTGGGACGCACATAACGAGCTTTTATAATAGTAACACAACTGCCCAATCCAACCACTTTTACTTTCAATCTCATCTTAAGATAGAGTCTCGCATCTAACGTCATACTACAGTGCATACTCTACGGAACATACAACTCTATCCTCGTTTCATACCAACAGCAAAAGCTGAGGAGTTTCTCAATTCGAGGTGTAAATAATGTTTTACAAGAAGATGTGGTCATTCGTTGCATAAACTTGATAGTGAGTGTTTATGTACCAGATCTCATCAAAGTCTAGACGTCCTAGAATTACTCCTTTATCGATAAGGTTGACCACATTCCTATAAATCAAGCGAAGTGCGTGAATAACAATGCTTGAGTGATACAAAAGCTGAACGATTTATCATTTAGTGTTGTCCAAAGTTGCAAGTCGAATGTCGAAATGTTACTCATTCAATAAAAAAAAATGCCTAATTATGTCCTAGCAGTGCAATTGAATATGGTACTGGGGGGTGAAATATTTATATGTACACTATACGTTGCTTAAATTTGACTACACCTTTCTGTAGCACGTTGTATATTTCTTTAAGTATAACTACGAATATATTTTCACAGAGTGACCTGATTTTTATAATTATTTTATCCAATATATATTGTCCCCATTGTCTAGATAGCTACAATAATTTAGTTAATGTTATAACCTGCATATCAAACGTCATTAAGAATAAGTGCTCGACATTAAGCGCAGCCAGATGGTCGATTAAGAATAAAGAAGGCTATTCGTAAACAAAACAAAAAGTACATACAAATAATAAATTACATTTTAATACTAGACAACCTTCTCACGATGTTTTTTTCTATATGTAAGTGAATAATTGAAACTCGAAAAACTATTTAATGCAAAGCGAATGAGTCAGCCTAATGTGAATCACGAGCCTTGACTGATAACATTAAGTTTTTTCTCAGATCCACGTAGATCTCAGATCAATGTAGTGGTTATGTTTTCTTTGCTCAGATTTGGACCAGTTCTCACATTTTTGTGATTAAAATACTTGTGACGTACACGTATGCCTTAGCCGCTCAAAGTACATTGTAGGATGCTCATAATTGAGAAAACTCTGCATTTTCTCGGGTTCGAACCCCGGGTCGGCTATAAGTGGTATTGGGTTTTTCTATTACGAAAAGCTCAGTATCAGTCCGGAGTCTGGAAATTGTGCCCGGTATGGCGATAGGCTCGCCCCCTATCACATCATGGGACGGAGAAACGCTCGGCGAAATGTGGGTGTACGGGATACACCTCTGCCTACCCCTTCAGGGATTACAGGCGTGAGTGCGTATGATATTTTAAAAGATATAAAAATAATTAGATAGACTTTGCAACCATAAATTATATGTCGCCCCCAAACAACTGCACATTACTACCTCGGTGGCGCAGTTGTAATGCGTACGCAGTACGACTGCTGTGCTGAGTTCTTGGGTTCAATCCCCGGGGCGGGTAAAAGTAATATTGAGTTTTTCTATCACGAAATACTTAGTATCAGCCTGGAGTCTGGAATTGTGCCCGGTATGGCGATAAGCTGGCATCGCGGGACGGAAATAAGCTCGGCGAAATGTGGATGTGCTAGTTACATATCTGCCTACCTTTTCGAGGATTACATGCGTGAGTGTATACATGTAGTACTACGATTAAAATTTTGCACTTCGACAATATTAGTCTATTTCGAAAATATAAACGTATAATGATTCTGCACTTATTTTTCACTTGAGTGACCGATCGAATCCGGATTCATTACATATTCGTATAAATAAATACAATTAATAAAAGACGAACATTGTCGAAACACATAATTTAAGTTGTATTGTACGTTTCTGTGTACTGTAGTTCAAAATCTACTATCAACGTAATGCTAGTATTTCCTATAAAATCTAAACACTGTACAGATCTATACACATCATGTGAGCGCACGCTTCTTTATTAGGACATAATGTAGCAGGAATTAAATATGTATGTGCCAATAAATATTGACAAACTTTCTATCTGTCCGATGTGAACGAACCTCTCTAAAATGTAAGCACAACGTAATCAACAAGTTTAACTTACGCGGTTCTAATTTAACGTGCCCTTCCCATCTTAGATTTGGTAACGTCCGTAATATGTTACGCAATATCTGAATATTTATTGCTCCATTAGATTGAGTTGAAAAATCGTCTTATAATAGCACGTGTTTCATTAACGCCGCCAATTAGATTATTAGATATAATCTGTGTTTTCGTTATATTACCGTACTTATTCTGCAATTAGTTATATGCAGGTGCAGATTAAGGAGTCCAATGGAGATTATTTTTACTGAATTGATTGCCATCGAAGTTTATTATGAACTAGCTTTTGCTCGCAGCTTCGACCGCAAGAAGTAAATTTGATCTAAATAAACTTGCCAATCACATAGGCATCACCTTTCCCACTTTTTGGACTGAATCTAAAGTAATCCCTTATATTACATTGCTGAATATATTAATCTTGTTCTCCCACTTCCCCTTATCCCACTATCAGTGGGTTCGGCACAACATGCTTTTAACGTATTATATTACAGGATTGGCTTGTAATTTTTACAACTAGGAACGTCAGGCAGGACGTCAACCCTTCTGGGGAAAATGCCTTATATATCAATATCCTCCCAAAATTTCTAATTTCTATCCACTACGAATTGGATTGAACGATGATGGGTAAGTCAGGGCTTTGCCTTTTATTTAAATATATAACTAAAATAAGATAAATAATTCTGTCAAAATTCTTACCTCGATTTTTTATAAATATCAGAGTACCGAAATACAAAGAAATAAGAGTTCGGTAAAAAACAACAAATTTACTTAATTTAGTTATATTTGAAAAAAACATAACACACTAAATTATTCCTAATTTAATATAATTTCAATTTTAATAGTAAAATAATGTAAGTATTATTAAACGCGTATGAAAATACTGGATACATACCAACTGTAGATTAAAAATCATGTCAACGAATTGCGACGCAAGCAATAGCATGAATTCTTTCACGATAAGTCAATAGATGCCCCTTTAAACACCTTAGCTACAGTTATATATTTAACAGTTAGTGGCATATTTATATTTATTAACTTTGCTGATGACTTAGAGCGTGTAACTTAGACAGAAGAGCAGGTCACATAAAGTATTGAACAGTTGTTTCTGAAATGTGTCCATATGAATACCGAACAACAGAGTTAAAACTGTCGTTAAAGCTATAATAGTAACGCGTCAAGAAACACGTTTGTTTAGGAATATAGGTCAAATGCTCTCCAGTGGTGTTGACGTCTGGAAGGCGGCAGGTCGTAAAAACGACAAGCCAAATTTTTCTATAACATTGGAATTGAAACATGCGATTGGAATAAGGGTAGATGGAAAATGCGGAATATAGGAATAAGGAGGGTGTGTGTCTTTAAAACCTTCTGTTGTATTTATATGTTAGATTGGTTAGATTCTGTTACAATGATTAGATTGCTGAGAATGATTATAATTCCTGGCTAATTTCAACATGTGTAGTATGTTCTCCATCCAGTCATGCATCAAAGTGACAACCAGGGGGTTTTCCGCGCTTCCCCGGGCATGTCGGCTTTCTCGTTTTTTTGACATTAAAAAGGAGTACTTACAAATTATCCGAGGCGTATTAAGTAATTACGACCCTAACATATAAATTTAACACCTCCGATACTCTCTGCTACAAATAGTCGATATGATTTATACCAAGAAGAGTTTGACAACCTTGACCTCTGTGTGAGTTTATACTAAATTCCCGCCTGCTACTAAGGTAATGGTCGAGTCACGTTTTCAATCCATCACAGAATGTACACCGTTATTGATTAAAACGCATACAATGTGCGCCTCTGTCAACACCACAAAGTCTTGTAAATGAATTCGAAGACTGCTCGAATATTTCTAGACCGGTTGTGTTCCGAATAGCAATTATGACGGATGACCTGAATTAAAGTGGAGAAATTCTATTCTTGCAATAAAAGAAGTTAATAAATTAAACACAAGCTTCTTTTAAATTTCATGATTCATGAATATTTACATATTTATACTACACTTA
This sequence comes from Mimas tiliae, assembly GCA_905332985.1. NCBI lineage: Eukaryota > Metazoa > Arthropoda > Insecta > Lepidoptera > Sphingidae > Mimas > Mimas tiliae. The sequence goes on from HG995249.1 coordinate 6,767,876, forward strand.
ATAATGTTGTTATTTTATATAGTTTTAATGACGATGTTTTCCACAATTTTATTATTTTTATGTTAGTATGTAAAACAATTCAAATATTACTTTGTAAGCATTACTTAAAATAATATTAACCATGCTCAAGTGCCTATAATACCACAAAGCTTTATAATTAATAAAGTTTAACATTTAATTATTTAGCAACTATTTCATTTCTGGTTCAACTATCCTGTCTTAAAACTCATTATTCTGTCATTAAAATTGATAATATCCGATCAACATCTTTTTATTATTATCAATAATCTTGGACATTCAAACATATTACTTCTAAAAAACTAAACGGACCGTTTCTTTGCAGCATGTTCCAAATTTTACAAAAAAAACGTTTGCATTATATTGTAAGTGACAAGCGAGTAATGTCAACTTGACAGCTGACAGCAATACAGTTTAACAATCGGTTGCAATCGCGCTTTTGTTTACGAATGTAGGTACCTACGTGCGGGTAGCTCTCATCACTTGTCTGCCTCCGTTACGGTTGTCTGTTATGTCGCTAACTGTCTGCGGATGAAAAGAATTCTCTCATACATAATAGCGGCTTGACTTGATTACCTACCAATAGTAAATGTCTCGTCAAACATCGCACTTGTCAAGTATTTCACTGCAGCCTATATAACAGTTCATATAATGCGTAATTTCACAGAATGCGGATTAAGACTTGCCAGACTGCCTCGGTGGCGCAGTTGTTATGCGTACGCAGTACGATTATTGTGCTGAGGTCTCGGATCCGATCCCCGGGTCGGGTAAAGTGATATTAGGTTTATCTATTATGAAATGCTCAGTATCAGCTCGGAGTCTGTAACTTATTTTCTTAAAAGTAGGTATATGCTTGTGGTGCACGAACACAGTAAATTCCTAAATTAGCTTCTTCTTATTTTATCTCGTTTCGTGCATACTCTACAATATATATTTAAATATGTTATTATAATAACATTCAATCTCTTCAATGGCAATCTTGCCGAATTGAAGGCTGTGTCACATTCCAGATTTTTTATACTTGCGAGTCGTGTTGTACGACAAAATAATATATATACTGGATCATAATATATGTATGTACATAACATGCTGCTGGTATTTAATTAACTGATGTTTTATCAAATAAATTATATGCTAGCCGATGACACTGCGATGCTCGTTTTTTCGACATAGACACCTCTATTATCAAATCTGCATTAGTATTTTTTATTGTTTCAAAGAAATCTAATTTAGATCACTCTTAGATCAAGTTATTATACAACCACGTCTTTTATCGGTGCTATAAATCTACCGGGTCTTTGTGTTATGTTATATGTACTTTAATAGACATTAATAATATTCTGCAACAATAGTCTACCCATACCATCATCCTGAGCTTAATTAAATTTAAAAAATTAATATTTTTTTTTTATTTTTTTTTTTATTTTTACACTTTATATACAATGTATAAAGGCGGACTTAATGCCAAAGGCATTCTCTACCAGTCAACCTTAGGGCGATGCAGAGATGATCAAAGTAGGTGCAAAAAAAAGGAAGATACAAAATATAAAAATATGACATAAAACGTACAATGCCGAATAAAAAAAAAAATATAAACATACAAAAATATATAATAAATACAATACAATACATAAATATATACGATATGTAGGAGAAACTAATGTGATTCTAGCAATCCGTCCAACAATAGTTGACGAACTCTCAATTTGAAAGCCACTCGTGTGGTGCACGACCTGATTTCCAGTGGGAGTGCGTTCCAGAGAAGTATAGATTGAATAGCGAAAGAAGAGTGGGTGAAGTCAGAGGAATGAGGAGGACATTTGAGGAGAAGATTGTTAGAAGAGCGAAGATTCCTATCATGGCTATCAGAAAGATAAATAAAGTCAGAAGATAAATAAGAAGGCGGCGTAGGGGATGTAAGTAGCGAGAAGAGAGTTGTAAGTGCTCGCAGAGATCGGCGTTGGCGAATCGGTAGCCATTGTAATTGCGTACGATAAGAGGAAACGTGGTCATATTTACGAAGATTAAAGATAAATCGAATGCAGTTATTGAGAAGACGGTCAAGTTTGTTAAGATGATCTGCATTCAGATCAAAATAGCACACATCACCATAGTCGATTACTGGAAGGATAAGGGATTGCACAAGCAAAGTCTTGGTTTCAGAAGGGAGGAAATTTTTCAGGCGATATAGAGCACGAAGAGTACCGGTGACTTTCCGGCTGACAGAGTTTACCTGAAAACGCCAGCTCAGGGTGGAGTCGATATGTAGCCCAAGATCCCTAACACTGGGACACCAAGGGATGACAGATCCATTAAATGTGACAGTTGGAATCTTGGTGATATCCAGTCTGCTCATCATCCTTGAGCTGCCCACAATTATTGCCTGACACTTAGAGGGGTTCACAGACAGACCGAAACTGTCAGACCAGTTCTTGATATGTGCCAGATCCCTGTTCACCCTTTCGACTGCTGCGACCACATCATCGACGCCAGCCCGAGAATAAATCTGTAAGTCATCGGCATACAGATGGTACGCACACTGAAGATTGTTAGTTATGAGGTTAATAAAGATAGAAAATAACAACGGGGAAAGAATGCCAACTTGAGGGACTCCAGAGTCGATATTACACCAATTTGATGACGACTCGTTGAGTCGCACCGACTGCTGGCGTCCCTGAAGATAAGATGAAAACCATTCCAGTGCCGCAGTCCAGTAATGTTTTTATTGAAACAGAAAATAATAAATTTCTTTTTCATTTTATATGTTAAATAATAAAATTCTGGTTTAAAACAATTGCCTTAGAAATTAGAAAGTTAAACATGATTTTAAGTTTTATAACAAAACCAAAAGATACGATCTTCGTCATGTAAAACTTGTGAATCAAGTTTTCTAATTTTGTTATGCTACTGTACGAACTAGCTACAGTTTTAAAGCAGAAATGCTCAATCATTGTGCAGCGTGCGGTATAGTTATCCTATGAGATGTAGTGTTAAGAAGCGCTTTCACCAATTCCACCGCTTAACTAACGTCTACGCCTTTAATCTTAGTATTCCTATAATACACAAAAATCACCATTCAAATATTTGTAAGACATATTTATTTTCTAAATTAGTTATACGTCGTAATTTTAATAAATTAACAATCGATAGAGGAAGTCCTTTCATCATTTGCAATCACTTATATCAACATATCATCTAAATGAGTTTCGTATTTAAGAAATTTACTCTCTAAAAATTTCGTGAACTTACTCGGTGGCGAAAAACAAACATATTTATAAATTTAAAAAAAAATTGACAATAAGTTTCATAATACCTACTGTATATCGGGCTGCGCTGGGGTCCCGCACACCAAAGCGCACAGTGCGCATATTGAATAATTGATGTGTAATGAAAATAATGCATATTTTTGGACCGGGTACTTCTATAACTGTTTTTTTTCCAATCATTATTAAAATATAGCTTTAAACACATCCTTAAATTCCTTAGAGTTAATTTTGTAACAGCTTATATATACGAGGTCTGCTTGTTTACATCTATTAAAACATGTAACTGATGTAAAAAAATTAGCTTATAGTGATTAGACAAAATGTTTTATTATTGACGTAACTTTCGCCATTTGATTTAATAAAAAAAAAGTATGTTCGACATAACGACATGCTTCATGAAAATTATTATTCTATTTGCAATTGATGCTAATGAAACGTTACAAATAATTTGAATTCCATGTCAACTTAGGCATATTGTTTGCGTTGCAACCGGTACAATTTATTTTTTATGGTATAGGCCGGCAAACGAGCAAGTAGGTCACCTGATGGTAAGTGATCTCCACCGCCCATGTACGCCCACAATACCAAAAGAATCATGGGTGCGTTGCCAACCTTAAAGGAAAGAGATAATTAAGGGATTGGGAAGGGGAGGGGATTTGGGCGTCCGGATATCTCACTCACCGTACGAAACGCAGCAGCAAGCTGCTACTTTACGCTGGTTTTCTGTGAGACGGTGGTAATGACCCGGACGAACCGGCCCATACATGCTGTAGACAAATGTCTACAGCGTGGCTCTACCACTCAAAAAAAATACATTTCCTGCTATACATAATCTTTCTTTCTTTCTGATTGGCGTTATCCCGGTTTAATGGATTTGATATTATGTGGGGCGACCCACATATTGTTTGCCTCCCTAAGATATTGATATATTGATGGCCCACGTACACCATAATATATAATCCAGCTATACATAATAAATATGGGAAATAAATAGCTTTAATAAGATTATCTTCTTTATATATATTTCTACACAAATTATAAATCAAACTATGAATTAGAAGTTATATTAACTTACATGGTTACAACATTACACAATGTAATTCAAACCCTCACGTAAAAGATGGTAATTTCAAATAAGCAAACTCATCGTCGGTGTAACACGGACAATGCGCCTAGGCAAATATTAAATATTAATAGCATTTATAAATGACGTACGACCGTCAATCACATCAATCTTGGCTTAAAAAAATCGCACGTCGCAGTCAGCAAATCCGAGTGTTTCATGTCAGATTCATGTCCATTTTGTTCTAACGGTTCAACGTCGAACAGTCAGTTCTATGACGAATCGAGATTTAATTCACTCATCTTTTTTCCATTATAAATAACTAGAAGGCCCATTGTCACACAACACGTACTGCAGGCCACTCTATTATTATTTAAGTGTTATGTTATAAACTTAAATAATATCGACGGGTAGAATCTGGACAAGTATCCGCTATTTCAATAAATTCTTAATACATTGACACGTTACGCATTCGATAAAAAAGAAAATTCTTTAAATATGTCCTAACCATGCAATCGGATTTGGCAAACATTCCTTTAAATTATCCACACCTTTCTGTAGCGCGTTGTATAAACATATATCTAATTCCCGAGTATAAGTACTCGAGAATTAGATTGCATCAGTTAACGCATATAATCCTAGAATGTCTTTATAAATATTTAAAAGACAATAAACTCGGTCGACAACTAGCAATAAACGAACACGCGACGGGTGATATCGCTTGTTATCTACGCACATACGTACTCGATACAAACAAATTAATAAATAAATAGGGACCCAATCAAATCCAGATCGATAGATATGAAGATATCTTGCAACACTCTATTACGACTTGCCTAAATTAATCAACGCCGTTTGTTTGGGACGGTCGTTTTTATCGTTCGTGTACCTTTTATTTTTATATGTGTTGAGAAACTGTACTGTAATAAAAATAAGTAATTTTAAATTACTAATTTATTAATCTACTTGCCTGGACCACTTATAACAGCCTGACTAGTGATTAAACTCTGTTTTATTTAGTTCAGTCATTGGATAAGAAACGAGTCCTGTGTAAAAAAGGTATTTTTACAATTGGCAGCGACTTCTAACCATTCTACCTAGTGACAAAAATATATGCAGAAAAAGAATATTACATAAAAATATCAATCTGTATAAAGAATGTGTGATCAAAGTAATCTTATTTCTGAAATTTGCCCAAATATATCACTTCCAATAAATACTAAACTAACTTGAAAAGTAGTCATTTAAACATTAATTATCTTTGTTTTGGTAGAGTAATTACTAAAGAATAGCTCTCAGGCATTCTTTCTCATCAATGTTAAATCGAGTATATGAATTTATTTCCATAAATATTTTTAATTAATGATAAACGCACCCTAGGAGCTCGAAAACAAAAAGTGATAGATTCAAGTGGTTATGTAGTAATACAATTAGAAAACGAAACGGTATAATTAAACCATTGTAATAATTGTTTGCTATGAAATGAATGGTTCAATAAACGACTCTTTAATACCCGTGTATATTATAATTGATATTAAATATATGTACAGTATTCTGCCATCAATAAAGTTAAAGCTATTTATCAAGATTACCTAATGAAGTTTTTTGTGTTCAATTCACCTATCGCTCTAGATCGGACAGATTGCAATTTTTAAACATTGTACTAAATAAACCAGTGTATATATTCACAGTAGATGTTCATCAGTCATCCTCGCTACATTAGAGAGCTCTTTAGGTGAAAGTGTGGGGATTAGATTGAAAATTAATTGACCGGAAATTATTTTAAAATGAACACGTAATTACAAACAAATATCTTAATAAGCATTCCATGTCTTTGCGAGCATCCTTAAAGTCTGTACATTTTATTTTTTTTCAACCATTGTACTTTTTCTTTGTTAATGTAAACCAGGTCGGTTGTCTATATTACATGAAGAGATAGTTGATAATGTAAAATATAAAAAAATAATAATAATTAACTAGGTATAACCTGATATAACCTTTTATTATATTTTAGCTTTTAGTTTTTTAATGTTTATTTTGCTGCCATGTGTTGCCACTGGTAAGCAGCAATGTTTATTATTTGAATGTTATGTTTATCCGTAATTGGCGCATGTATTGGAATTTGGCTTTTGCTTTTGCAGCAAGTATGATTGTTGTATATATGTGCTGTGGATATACCTTAAATAAATAAATAGTATCTTGCAACGCCACTTCAACATTTCCACGCACTGTTATGAACGTACGACAAAATTACTCCTTTCTCCACATTAGGTAAACATTTCTTTTCCTCCTCTCTTACATTAAATACCTACTGTTTGCATTTATGTTATTGACGATCAAGCGCCAAGGTTTAAATGCTTGTTTATGGTTTAAGGTCAAGTACGTGTAATGTAAGAACACATGCCGCCTGACCAAATAAAATGATTGATAAATTACATAATTGTCAGTTTACTGTCAGTGCTCGATTGGTGGGGTGCACTGACTTCTGCTGTAATACCATTCCGTTTTTTTCACCGTTTTTTCGTTTCAGACGACTGACACTGGCATGGCGCGTCCAAGTTACATTAATGTGCGAAACTAAACATCCATCCACTGAACCGTCACAACATTGCCATTTTAACTGACGTACAAATGGGCAAGATCAACAACACCTTTTTATTACTTCCCGTTACTCGCGGCTTATAATCATTTAGTCAGTGTTTAATTGAAATTAGAACATATTATTACTGAACAAAATGGTTGTTGCAAATACGCGGTGAGTTTCGTATAATTTAACACTAAAAAAACTAGCTCACTAACATTATAATGGCTTAGAGGTATTAAATTTAATATAGCTATATTTTTAGTTTTTGTAGCTCTATTTTTACACTACAATATATTTTCGGTCTTTTCATTAAGTTACTTTTTATTCACGATGGGCATTTTTCTCAATTAAATCGCTATTACGACATAAATATAACACATATAATGTAAACTATTTAATGCCTGCATACTACCTGTGATAATATATGGAAGCCAAACATGGGCTCTCTAACAAGAAGTTCACTAAATAAACTTGCCACATGCCAACACACAACGGAGAGAAGCATCTTAGGAGTCAAGAAAGTCGACAAAATTACAATCCAAAACATCAGACAGAAGACCAAGGTCCAGGATATAACTCTTAAAATCAGAATAATAAAATGGAAATGGTCAGGCCATATGATAAGAGGAAAGGACAAGTGGAGCAAAATAGTTACCCAATGGTACCCAAGGGAAGGTCACAGAAAGAGAGATAGACCTTAAAAAAGATGGGATGGCGACATTAGACAGGTTGCTGGAACATCATGGAATAGAGTAGCCAGAGAGAGACCAGAATGGAGAAGGTTGGAGGCCTTTGCCAATTGGCAAAAGGACATACAGAAAATAAGCAACCACCAAATATATTATTAAACATTATAATATATTAATATGCCCGATCAGAGGGCTATAATAAAACACATATAAATGTTAAATTATCTTCTGGCCTTAAAGTAGGTACAGCAATTGACAATAATTATAAAATCCATTGACAAAAATTGTAAACAATGCTAAATTCTAGTATATCATACACGTTAATGAAATCGATTAAAGTCTTTCTATAATATCATAATTACTTGTAACTGTATGTAATAATTTACTGATAAACGAAATACGAGGCAGCGGTAACTCAGCGGGGAGTGATACGGATTATCGAGATGAAAGACGCAGGTTCGAAACCAGCCCCTAGATCATGCACCTCGAACATTTCTATGTTATGTATGTGTATTAATTGTTAATTATCGCTTTACCGATGAAGGAACTGGATCTTGAGGAAACCTGCTTACGTGAAAAGTTATCCATAAGAATTTAATAGCAATATAATCCAACAGCACATATTCATTAAAAAAACCATAAGAATTTCCGAGGTTCCGAGGAATTCTGCCAACTCACATTAGGCCAGCGTGGTGGACTAAGGCCTAACCCTGCTCATTATGTAGAGGATGCTCGTGCCCAGTAGTGAGACGTGTATAATACAGAGCTATTATTATAAATTACTCTTAAGCTGTAGATAAAGTTCAAAGAGCAAGGCTGAACGATTAAACATAACAGTAGACGTAAAGAAAACAAAAAATATTTCAAAACGCGGAATAAAAAAGTTGGAAATATTGAAAATAACCGCCGGCAACCGCGTTTTTTGCCATATAACAAGCATAAGCATAGCAAATTGTTCTAATAAAGGCTGGAGCAAACCCATTCCTGTAAATCATTTAAACCGTTCAACCATGCGGAATATCGAGCTCGCTTCACGGTATCATAAACAAATTATCTACCTGTATGGACATGACGCGCTGCTTGCTAGAAAAATTCTACAGTACAAATTGATTCAGTCCATTGGCTTTAACGTTGTTTTTTGGTAATCTATACTAGATATATAATAGGTATTAACTTTATACCCTCTAATGAACAAATGAAGTGAATCTCCACAAAGACTTATTGCATGCTACTTAATTTTTTTGGCGTACACATGTTCAGAGTCTACACTGTATATAATAAAATAAAATTCCAATACAACTGTCTTTAACACAAACTAGTCAACAATGTAAAACGTCGTGTAAAAATAAATTACAGAATAAAAAAAAAATACTTAAATTGAATGCGCCTTTGATTGCTTACTGCGTGATTCAGATCGATCGTGGCGCCAAGTAAACCATGAGGCCATACCGACCTTAATTGTTACTACGTTACTATTGAATCTTTCATTCTTCTCTAACAAGATAGGCTAGTTCTATGTTCTACAAAGGCCGTCAGCTGGGGGTAACCTCATTTTTATATAAACCAAGTTATTTTTAATTAAATTCAGTAGTAGCTAACCTAGCCATATCTTTTTATGTAAATGAAATGAACAATAAAATAAACGTGTAAATGATACAAACATAATACGTATTTTAGCTGTAATGCTCAATTTACGTGTATTGCTAAATTGGAGATGTCTCGTTCCTGCAAATAAAATCAAAGAAATATAAAAAAAGATTCTGAGGAGTTACACGTTACATTCTAGACGAGTTATGAAACACAAAAACATAATGGGAGAAACGAAAATGTTATTATTACTGACAAAAGACTGAAAGTTATTTAATTAAAGCTATCACCTTTAGGTTACACAATGTAATGTGTACACAATGTTAACATCAAATAGGAGACAACGCGACAGTGTAATAATTTCCACTTCGATCAGTTTATTACTCTGAATACTGGTATTTTAGCTATATGGTCTGGAATACGTATGCCACGCTGTAGGACAAAAGCATGCTTATCATGACCTACAATCGGCTTGCATAAAAAAAATGAATTAAAACAATCATCACATCGATTGTGGAGCATACATACATACGCACTCACGCCTGTAATACCCGAAGGGGATGTAGCCATGCACCACCATCCAGCAATATTGTGCAGCTTGGCTACACTAATTCTCTCTCTCTTTCTCTCTGCCCGACTATTTATCTCACATGGGTTAACTTTCTTTGCATTTTTCCTCCACTTTGTCCTATCCATGACGTCGTCATCGGAAACATTGCATGCTATGTTTCGTTGCAAAACATTTGTCCATGTGGTCTTTGGTTCACATTTCCAGTTCCTGGTTGTTAACGTAATCGGGTGGTCTTCTTTTAACATGTCCATCCCACCCTGTTTCCCTGCAGCTTGACTACACTAATTTATATACAAATATTTTCAATAGCATGTGTAGTCTAGGCCATATAATAAAAAAACTAAGTTCACCAGGTCGCATTAACCACTAACACCACTCAGTAGTAGACGAGACCCGTCCCCAACTATGGACAGTATATACTGTCCATATATATATAGGACTGATATTTTTATTATTATTCGAACCGAATTAACAAAATAGCGAATATTGCATCTTCTTGAAATAAACATATCACAATGTTAATTGAAAACTATAATACGATTTATAAACAAATTACTACAGGCACGCGTGGGCCGTTGCACCACTATTAATTCAATGCGACAAGCCGCCACGACAGCTAAGATATATGTCAAACGTAATCTATTTCAACTTGAAACCAACAAAACAGAAAACCACAACACTGGCTCAAGCAGGTTTAATGGAGCTTTTTCCATGAAAAATGTAATAAGTGAACAAGTTCTATCGTAATTAATTTGTTAGACTTTGTGTTTATAGGCATTTGTGAGATATTTTGTTGGTTAATTGGTTTAGTAGCATATTAATAAGGTGCATCCATGTATCTCACCATACATGTTGCTAATGATGACAGTGTCGTAATATGCACTGTGTCATTTTGCCCCGACTGAGAACATAAAATGCCAAGATCCTAAATGACATGTCACAGCGAAATGTTACGGAATCTCCGAGCGGATCGCTCCGTGACGTTAGGTTGTAACATTTGACAATAGTCGACACTTGAATGTTTGTCACGAGTCATGTCACGCGACAAATCACAGTCACGTTTCTCGGTGCGGTGAAATGTCACAAATGGAGACGTACTTATATGTTAGCTGTGAAGCGTGAGGGATAAAGGCAATCCTATGGCATTTTTATTCAAAAATAATTTTGCTGGTATTCTTAGCATCTAAACTTTTAGGACATACAGTCGTGGTGGTATGTTTTTTGCTAGACTCCGGCAAAGGGGTCACCTGACTGAAGGCTGAGGAATTAAGAATACGCTACCAGTTTATCGAGGCCTTTATTATTATATTTTACCTTTAAGTGTGTGTGGGTCACCAAAATCTTAGGTCCAAAGCCAACCTCACGTGCATGTGGTACACTCTGCTGATTAACGAACGCGGCAATGGCGAAATTGATTCTCGTTGCGGGTTGTGGGGTTCAGCCGGCGGGTTGTCCCATATAATACAATGTCCACCATCAAATCATGATGGAGGCAGGCGGGTCCTATCATTACGCCAGGATAACGCCAGGCAGAAAAAATTTAAAGTTTTTATTTTACTTTTTTTCTCTTTTTTGTTTCTGCCTTGCTTAGTACCAGGGTCCGTATTTCTACTAAGACGCCTCCACTTTGCCAGATCTTGAACATACTCCATAGTGAAACCAGTGACTCTAATATATCAAACAAGCGCATTTTGGGCTGTCCGCGGTATAATACCGCCGTTTTCAAGCATCTCTTTTCACAAGTTCTCTCTTTACTCTAGGCGCTGTTTATCCTCTGTCTACTAGTGCCATGTCATTGGCATACATGCTCCTGTATATATTTATCTAAGATATAAATAAATAGGTACAGGAGCAGCATGCATACCAATAATATATATACCATAATATTATATTAAAAATTGTAAACTTAAAACAGTAAAATTTCTAGCTCCATACTGCAACAAATTATTCAAAATTTTAATCAATTAAATCGCCCACGCTTAATTAAATGAATTGGTTTATTGGCGGAGGGAGATATCATCTTATGGATGGATGATCGAGCGATCAGTGCGCAAGTCGGCCAGGCGAGTAGAAAGCCGTTTTCCACTCAGTCTATCCACATATCTACACCCTTGTTTATATTTAATACTAATAAAACTTTATTGATAATAAACAGTGTCGTAAAACGTAAAATCTGTTTCTCTTTTAATTGTTAATAAAATACAACTTATTATAAATGGCATATACTCTTCAAATACGGTTTTTTTGTTCAATCGTAGAACCGTGGGCAATATTTCTTCAAAACTTTAAACTTCAACATTAACCATAAATTATCATATAACTTGCTTTTGCTCGCGGCTCCGTTCGCGTAAACGGCATTTTCCGGGATAAAAAGTAGCCTTTTTTCTAATCCAGATATTGGTCTTGGACCTGTGTGCCAAATTTCACGCATAACCGTTCAGCTTTTAAGGCGTAATTAACTAATAAAAACCCAATTTCACAAACTCACAAACATCCAAACTTTCACATTATAATTGTGGTTTACAAAATTTGTAAACCACAATTATTGATAATTAATTATCATGTAATGATTTTAGATCCATAAAAAATAGTGAAGACGTGTTGGTTGTATTCAAAGCGGATGGTTCTAGTTGCTTTGCTCAGCAGAAGGATACATTATATATAAAATAAATAGAAATAAATATGAATATCGTAAAATAAAACCGTGTAACAAAATATATTTTATTTTGTTTATAATTTTTTTACTGTCACCACCAATAACAACGATAGAAATGCAAATTACAAGAATATAATATGAATGAATCAAATTAGATTTTTATTGACTAAGAAAAACTTAAGACGAAGCAAACACAAATACCGCCTACAAAAGACTTCAACGAACCTCAGTGTGATTGAGATTTCAAAATCATAACAAATATGTCCTTTATTTGCTTTATGTAAAGTTAAAAAGTTGTTTATCTATTGTTATTTTGTAATAATCTGAATATTTATTTATTCCTTACAAAATTTAATCTGATATAATAATATAAATGTAATATGAACGATTTGGGCTAAATATAAATAGTAATTATAATAGTGATAGGAATGCCATAATAACACAATAAAAGTACAAAATATTAATTTGTAAATAAAATTTAAAGTAAATCATGGTTGGACGATTTTTAACTACATGAAACCGCCAATTTACGAAGTATTTATTTGACATACACCGTATCGATACCGTGATGATTTAGTATTTTGCTATCTTATATATTTATACGAACCGGCGTTACCAAGTGGTATGAATAATACTTAGTGGTCGTAAAAACCAGACCTCCAGGAACTTTGTTACGCGAAATCAGATTCACTCTAATCCACTTGCGGTATATACAGTGAAGTCCTATTTTATGAAAATCAGCTTTATTAGCATGCAAATACAGAGTATTATAAAAAAATACAACTACATCGCGGCGTTGCGGTTTCCGCAGAATGCCATAACATTGCAGTCGTTCTATATGTGTCACTGTTATAAAATCCATGCCAATATCATTATCACTGAAAAGGAGTTGTCCGTTATTGTTTTTTTACAATATAAAAACTGACTGCCTCGGTGCCGCAGTTGTAATGCGTACGCGTTACAATTGAGGCTAACTCTGAGGTCTCGGGTTCGATCCCGTAAAGTGGTATTGGGTTTTTCTATTACGAAATTCTCAGTATCAGCCCGGAGTCTGGAATTTGTGCCCAGTATGGCGATAGGCTCGCCCCCTATCACATCGTGGGACGGAGATACGCTCGGCGAAATGTGGGTGTACTAGTTACACCTCTACCTACCCCTTCGGGGATTACAGGCGTGAGCGCGTATGTATGTATGTAAAAAAAATATACCTAAATAATATTGAGAAAATATTATCTAAACTGATCAAAAGTATTCTTTGTAGTTTGTAAAATTACGCCAATTACTTTGATTACGCCAGTGTAATACTATTATATTTTTAATTTATTGAAATGACGCATTATTAATTTATATAATTATTTAAATTATATGCCAGTAATTTAATTTACACTTGGATAGATGTGATTATAACATGTAATCCATTAAGATTCCTGATGAAATGGTAACCTACCAATCGGCAATCAACGTGGGAAGAATGAATAAAAGAATTGTCGACGGTGAACAACTTTGCGTATCTTGTTGTAAACTTGGACAAAACAAAAAGAACAAGCGTAGGAAGAAGGCGCCTTAAACTTATCGTGGGATAATACAGGTTGTCGTTTGTAAGTCGTAAATTTAGTTCTTACCTTATAGTTGTAACTTAAGATAATAATGTTAGTAAAGGATAAATTTATATTTATTTTTATTCTATTTTATTTTTAATCAATTACATATATTTAAAATTTGAAATAATTTTAGTACCATAAAATATTTAAAAATATATTAAACTCGATTATTGATTATATTCCTTTAGTCCAATACATTTTTTTATCTGGTTGCGCCTGTGTATCACATTAATATGAGACTATCGCAGATTAAAATCGTTTAGATAGAGTTGGTGGTACGACTAATTACGGATATTCCTCGGCTAGAGATGCTCTATTTTACTCTAGAAAACTAATCATATAATAATAGTACTATACAGCCCACTTACATATACGCTGGCGGAATTGCAGGTGAAAGTTTGTATAAAATATTATCCTTCATTATACTTACTTCATTAGTATTATCCTTAATCAAACATGTTTTTTCCACAACACATCCTGTATTGCGAAACGAGATAGTAAACTGATTATAGGGTGCGTCATCCTCTCCTGCCGTCACAAGAAAATGTAATGGACAAGTCTATCATTACGCTCCAAACAATGCATAAAAATATTAGCACCTCAAAGTGTTAAGGTGCAATAAATTACTAAAGGATGAACACTAACCACTTGAAATATTCAGTTTCATCAGAAATTTCATGTCTACACATACCATAAGGAATCTTGTCTTGTCTTTTTTAGGTGTCACAAATATTTTACCAAATTCACGTTTCTTTACTAAAGATTGGATAACGTAATAAAAATCCAGTAACGGTATTCTTAACATTAACATATTGTTTATTAGGATTTAGTCACAAAAGAAAAAAAACAGCTAATTTCTTACCGATAAAGTGTTTTTAACTGCAATGAATAAAAATTAAGATTATATTGATTATTCTATATTTAAGAGAAAAATAAAATGATTTTATCATATATTTATGTTTAGCAAAAAAGCGCGCCGTACGGCGTACGCACATACAGTCAGATGAAACTTTATTACGTTAAGGCAACATGTACGAGTAGTTTCCACAACAGTTTTAAATCTATTGTTCTATTGTTGATCGCTATCTTTATTTAAGTTGAATTGATTATGAAATTCTAATATGTCTGAGCAAGGATTGTTATACAAGTGTATTTTTAGGTAAAATTACAGCAGATCAAATATGTCTACGAAAATGAATGCGCTCTAATTGTGTTAAGACACCACTTTATTTATAAACTTAAACTGGTATAGCAAAACCTTAATATAAGAAACTGGAAGGCACTGCTAGCGACGCGATCGCCTGTGTAAAATAAATTTGACTATACAAAGTTTGCAACCCCTTCCTTCCCTTACAGGTAGGTTTTAAATTACGCCTACAATATATGAAATAAACATTAAAAAAAAATGTCCTTTACGGGCTGATAATGAATCAGCTTTGCCTTTTATATATTATAACTATCCATATAAAATTAAAATATAAATAATACTAACCCTGTATTATCCACGTCCCACCGCTGGACACGGGCCTCCTATACTGAATTAGAGAGGTTAGGCCTTAGTCCGCCACCCTAACCTAATGCGGGTTGGCAGACTTTACACACCTTCGGAATTCCTATGGAGAAATTATCAAGTATGCAGGTTTCCTCACAACGTTTCCTTCACCGTTAAAGTAAGCGATAATTAACAAATAATACAGACGTAACTTAGAAAAGTCAGAGATTCATGCTCTTTGGACTGGTTTCGAACCTACAACTCTCGTTTTGACCGACCTTACGAGTCGCGCTGAATTGTCGCTGCTTTTAAAAATAAAATCTTATGAAGGTAAATTTAAAAACCTACAACCCTTAGAAATAGGAAATGTTAGCAACATACACTATAATAATATTCTCACATTTTAGCACTTAGCATCATACTAATGGTAGATCACAGTACATTATAATAACGGTCCTTTTCGAACCTCATTAGAGTTCTAGAATGGTAGAAAAACTAGAAAATATTTACTGCTAGGTCCGGTAGGCGTTTCCTAAGAAACTATTTCTTTTACACTGTGAAGCGGACAAAGGCATAATAAACCTCACCTCATTTTGCGACACTTTAAACAAAATCGTGATCACGATCGCGCACTTTCTCGGGAATTGAATGGTCCAAAACCTAGATTCATAAGTAAGAACAAAAAAAGAACACACAACTTTCTACATTATGATGTACTATTAAGTATTCTGTGATAATAATCGTGGAAATTCACGGTCACTTTTATTCTTAATTCAATTGAATCATTAAAAGGTGTTAAAAGATCAACATAATTAATGTCATAAGAATACATACATACGCACTCACGCCTGTAATCCCCGAAGGGCTAGACAGAGATGTAACCAGTACACCCACATTTCGCCGAGCGTATCTCCGTCCCACGATGTGATAGGGGGCGAGCCTACCGCCATACCGGGCACAAATACCAGACTCCGGGCTGATACTGAGCATTTCGTAATAGAAAAACCCAATACCACTTTACCCGACCCGGGGATCGAACTCGAGACCTCAGCGATAGCCTCAATCGCAACGCATACGCATTACAACTGCGCCACCGAGGCAGTTTAAGAATAACATTAGAAAAACGGTATTCAGTATTAGATGTGACTAATCATTCATGATATTTTGATTGATTAATTTAACACATTTAAGCTTATTGTCAAACAGAAGAGCTGCGGAATAATTTTATTTCGGAAACGAGATAAAAATCCATGTAAGTATTGATCTACATACCATAATAGGTGGTAGGCCACTCGTATGCAAGAGGCTGGTTGGGTTGGTACCACCGCTCTGCCTATTTCTGCCGCCAAGCAGCGATGTGCAAGGACTGTTGTATTTCGGTTTAAAGGATATTGAAGCCAGTGAAATTACTGGGCATTATAAGACTTAATAACTTATGTCAGTCCAATACCATATTGTACTTTGTATTTCAAAGTGATGTGTGGTGTTGCTTCTGTTTATGGACAGACATGGCGCTTACTATAAGCTATTAAAAAAATTAAAAATAAATTGAATCAGGAAATATTGCTGATACAAATCACCAGAAAATTCGCATAAAAATAAAGTAAATGTCACAGCGAAGACGAACATTTTGCAAAGAAGTTTATTCTTCAAATAAAAGTTTTATATCTGAATGATGAACCTCCGAGCGTTAAATAACGCTACCAGTTACACACATTGTCACAAACATTTACATGCTACTTGTTTGTGGCGATATCGAGCTGTTTGCATCCGCATTTCATTACCAAAAACGTTAAGAATAAAAAAAAACAGAAAGCTGTTCGATTCATCAGACGGTAATTCTTTGCGGTCGTGAATTAAAAGAAGCACATTTGTCATGTCATCACGCTACCCAATATTGAGTAATTTACTTGAACACTCACTCACCAAACGGAAGTCGTTAAGCAATGTGTCAACGCGTTAGCCGAGTTTTTCACCAAAATAAAGGCAATTACTCGTAAACAGCCAGAGTGCACGCTGGCATTGGAATATCGAACGGTAACTTGGAACTGACAAAAAGTTTATTCTTGTACTGACCCCGAGAACGAAATTATCTAACTGTTCGATACTCAATTTTCGGAACCAACACACGTATGTTCTTCGACAAACCCATTTATTATGCTGGTTCGAATTCAAATTTAAATTTCGAAGAACGTTAAAATCGAACACTTTCGAAGTACTTAATAGCGGTTCACTTTTCAGTAATTCTTTTCTGGGCGATACAAAAATAATTGAATGAATCGAACTACGAGTGGAGCCGCTAAAGTAGCATACAGTGCCCGTAGCACAAGAGTTTGCGACTTATTCGATAGCTTCTATTTACAACATACTAGATGGCTCTAGTATACGAGAGGCCGTCTGGGTAGATACCAACACTTATTTTGTCTATTTCAGCTGCCAAGTAGCAATGTACACATTTTTGTGTTCTAATTTGAAGGACATTGAATCCAGGGAAAATTGTGGGTATTATGGGGCTTAACATTTTTTGTGGGTGTTATTAACCCCGCTGAATTAAGAAGCTCATCCTTTTTGTAGTCGGTAAAAAAATAAATATGTAGATTTGTACAGCGCCCCATCTGATCATAATGGAAGCGAATATTATTAAGTTAATATATTTCTCTTATACGAATGACTGACAGCTGCCGGACAAACTCGCACTAGGGCTACTAGTACGACCGCAACAGATTGGAGCGACGCGACGCGACGACGTAATAATCGACATAATAGAAGATTCGCATTGCTGAACCTTATACAAAGGAACTATTCTTGTCACAACGCATAACACAAAGAATTACAATACAAACACTTTATCAACCAGTACCTGATGTGTTGCGGGAAATATAATATCCGCAGATAAATTTATTGTACAGCAAATAAAAACAATGGAGTTAATCAAATGCCTGAAATAACGCGATGTGGATGCAAAAACTTAATATTTTAAACGGAAATGATGGCGTCCGCGTGCATACGGTATGCATACTGTAACTATTAAATGATTTCATGCATAATGAAGACAAGAAGTGTAAATGGAGTGTAAGTGGGCCACCAACATCTTAGACCCAAAACCAACCTTACCTGCACCCTTTTGAGTGGTAGAGACACGCCGTAGACAGTTTGTTCGGGTTGTTACCACTGTCTCACAGGAAACTGGCGTAAAGTAGCCGTTTGCTGCTGCGTTTCGTACGGTGAGTGAATTATCCTCCCAATCCCTTACTTATCCCTTTCCTTTAAGGTCGGCAATGCGCCCATGATTATTTTAGTATTGCGGCGTACATGGGCGGTGGAGATCACTTACCATCAGGTAACCCACTTGCTCGATTTCCGGCCTATACTATAAAAAAAAACCTGGTATTCTCTGATGATTAACGGACGAGGCAATGGCAAAACTTGGTTCCCGTTGCGGGTTGTGGGGGTCAGACGGCGAATCGCTCCATATATTACCAAATATGTAATGTTAAATCTATGGTACGAGAAGGCAGAACCTCGCATTAAGCCGGGATAGCGCCACGCAGAAATAAAGAAAGAAATGAAGACAAACAGTGAAGCGTGGATGGTGGAACAGCAATAACTGTCGCGAAGGTGATGGCCAATGGCAAACCACGACTGAGACCTTGTCCTCGCAATCACTACGTCAAGCGCTTCGTCACCAACAACTGATTTAGAGAATACTAAATAGCATTGTATACTAGATACATAATTCATAGGTAAGTACTTACTGACACATAATATTTTTTGTTTACTGGTTACTCGGTGGCGCAGTTGTAATACGGACGCGTTACTACTGAGGCTGACGCTGATGTCTCGGGTTCAATCCTCGGGTCGGGTAAAGTGATATTGGATTTTTCAAACAATGCTCAGTATCAGCCCGTAGTCTGGAATTGTACCCGGTATGGCGATAGGGTCGCCACCTATCACTACATGGGACGGAAATAAGCTAGGCGAATAGTGAATGTACTGATTACACCTGTGCCTATCCCCTCGGGGATTACAGGCGTGAGTACGTATGTACACACGAAATGGTAGGTACATAATAGAGACCTTTGAATGAAAAATGCACGAAGTTATATAAAAGAACATGACTATCATAACCATTCAAATGGTAATACTAGCGGAGAAACATCGGTGTTATGTAACGTAACTTCTAATATGACATCAAAAATTTCCACCTAATGTGACATAATAATAGGAGAAAGTTTTAATACCGATACATTTTCGTACACAACAAAATGTAAATATGGGCGGCATTCATAGGTAGATCCTAGGAGGGGCAACTGATGCAATTGTACCCTCTCCCTTCGCTGCTAAGTTAAAAACCGAAAGATACGATGTTTTTTTAATAGCATGAATGAACCGGCTCGACTGGGTTATTACCACTGTCTCACAGAAAACCATCGTGAAGTAGCAGCTTGCTATTGCTTTATATACGGTGAGTGAGATTTCCAGAGGCTCAAATCCCACTACAAGGAGGCCTTCCTAATCCCTTGATCCTATTTAAAGTTTTTAAGGGCTGTCACATTTTTCACGACTTTGGCCCATCGAAATAAGATGACAAGAAACGTCACTCAGGCAAAAATTACCCCCACCTAAACTCTGTGCAAGGGAGTGGGGCTATAAAAGTCTGTGCATCTCGTTCATTCATCAATTCATAAAAATCGATTCATGATCTCTAGTTGACACTTAATACGTCTAATTTTAGCGCAGTGTGTCGAATCTCGATTTAGAAATTTAATATTTAGACATTAACTTTTATGAAATGAAGTTGTTTTTGAACGTTCATTATTTTTTGTTGCATGTATGAGTGTTAAGTGTGATTACCTTTGCATGTGTAAGTAAGTAGAGCCGTATTTTTGGCAGATTCATATTAGAGGTATCGTTCTAGTTATCTTATTTTGATGCATCTATGGCAACACATATCTTACAAACTAATAACTTAGATAAAAATAGCAACCTCTATATCATTTTTGAGGACCTATCCAATGATACCACACATGTCTACGTGCAATAGAAAAACAATTATATTTTAAGTTAAGAATATAGTCAAATTAAATTTGCTAAGGTTTTATAATTCCACCAAAATAGTAAATGTAGGTATTTAAAATAAGAATAAAAACATCTACTAAAGTAATAATATTTTGATACTGGTATCATCATAAGTGGAGTGGAACTCACGGAACCAAGTCGCCGCGCCGTTTTGTTGAGTCTTAATCTCAGTTCGCTTTATAGATATCTCATTTTTTAGCTTAAGATTGTAATAAGACGACAACAACAAAAATATTGCTGCGATGACAACGACCGACGCGACAGCTCGGCAATTAGAGCATGAATGCAGTTTCTCTGATGGTAGTTTGAAGATAGCTATTTACGTTTTTAAAATCAGATCTTGATGTGCATTAGACTGCATACTGCTCTGCACTACTGTGCTGGATCTTGACAAAAATCAGTATTGGTATAATTAGTCGGTGAAACAAAAATGGTTGCATTTTTAACGTAACCTTGCACTAAAAATTTAAATACTTGTCGAATTGTTGGTAAAATGGGGATTAAACTAACATATAATTGTGTTTATGTATAACGTATTACAAATACATAACAATAAAATATGTTTCAGAATTTACAGGTACTAACTATGTAACGAAAAAAATTATGAACATAAAAGTTACTTGTTTTTGTGTTAATACGTTTACCACACAATCAATGCAAGTAAGAAGAAACTGTCTGAGAAAGGAAATGAGAAACATAATGAAATTGTTGTAAAATCATTTCTGCAAAACTGGTAATCACAGCAATTACAACCGTGGCGGAACAATCCGCATACCACTTTGTAATTGGACAACAAATAAAATTAACTTTTATAGAAACATACCAGTACAATATATTACTGTTTTTGAAAACGCTAGCAAAATTACAAGCCTTGAATGAACCTTCATGATGCAATTTAAATCTGACTAGAAATAACGCACAACAACAATGCAATCAACTTAGTAGATTGTTCTTCCGTTTTTTACTCATCCCTTGTTGTTAGGCCTAATGTAATGGCTGCTTATACATATGTCCATTGTTTCACACACGTAATGATATGCCTGGTTTGTCTCATCCTACAATTTATCATGCGAAAATGATAGCGTCGATGATAAGAATGTTATGCATAGGCAATTTTCTTGTTACGTTGCTTACGATAATATCTCCAAGAAAGATACAACTTATGCCTTGAAGATGTAAAATAATAAGTTCTCAGCCTCTACCCGCGTTGGATCATTACGTGTAATGTTCTATCGTTATGCAATTCTCGAAATTATAACACAAAGTGCAAAGTATGTGCCTACGTTTCCATTATATACGGGCATTTAAGATATTCTTTTTGTCTTTTTTCTGATATACCTATGACTGTATTTTAAGGTGAAATACTTATGCGGGTTTTCAATTCATCTAAGGGTACCCACTCTATCTATCAAACCTTACTGTTTTCTTTTGTAGATTACAGAAAGACAAACACTTCAACATATAAGAATAGCGTAGTATTTCTACAGCAGAGGCAAACGAGCAAGAGCGTCAAGTCATCTGATCAGCACAGCCCATGATCACCAACAATAGTAGAGTAGGAATGACAATTCTGGACCTACTGCAATATCAATAATTGCACGAAACATTACCAAAGTTGTACATCACTTAATTTTTCTGTAAAACGTTGAAAGTATGTCTATTTCTATTCTTTTAAAACTGGCTATAACACAGCTCTACTTACTACTTTTATCAGTTTTATTTTGTAACAAATAGGTAACTGAATCGTAATAATCCGTTTTTTATTATGATTAGCTTGAAGGACGAGACGAACAGGTCGCTCGCCTGATGGTAAGCGCCACGCCTGCTCATAAACAGAAGCAAGGCCATACATAACTTTAAATAAAAAAGCACTGCATGACACTGGACTGCGCTCGTCACCCCGAGACATAAGGTGTTAAGTCTCATAATGCCAAGTAATTTCACTGCCTTCAATGTCCTTCAAACCGGAACACAACAGTGCTTAAACACTGTTGCTTGGCGGCAGAAATAGACAAAGCGGTGGTACAAACCCAGCCGGCTTCTCGCAGGGACCTACCACCTTGTACCGTATGGTACATATGCGTGTTTATTTTATTGCAGAAGACAAGGGTCTTCGGTAGTAGTCTAAAATATAACAATAGCTAAAACTTTGCATCATCCTAGTTTGAAAACAAAGCCCTAGTCTGAAAGGCACGTTAATATCAAGTCGAAGTTAATTTTCTATTGTCAAGTAGAAGCAACAATGCTCGAGATATCACTCGCAAAAACACATCACCGAGAGCGTTTACGTCTAACGCCTGAATCGTTCAACTGTTTGAGGAAATTATAATATGTCCGAGAGTATCAACACCTTGATAAGACAATCGAACTAGCTACTAATTATTTCCTTATAAATCAGTTGAGCCAGTTTTCAGCCACAGTGGGCGGGAGTTAAAAAAGAAAGAGCATAGTTTTCTCACATAATATACTTCACGACCATTTATGTTTTATACTGAGAACTAGAATTTCTCGACTGCATTGTGCAGTGTAGTGTCTTAGTATGGCCATGCATTAAGCTTTGAATAAGGAATACGTTAATGAACAAAGCTCGACGTACAGGGATTTGCATAGTACGTTTACCATACTTAGCCCGGTTTCATGAAGATTATAAGCACACTTACCGCTTAGGTATGCTGATTCGACGATGCCGAAACAGGTGGTCCATTGTTTCGCTGTGTGTTTTTGCACTGAGACTTGGACTCTCTCACAGAAATTGAGAAAATTACTAACTTTCACTTAATCTCAAGAAGTCTGTGTTCAATTTAAACACAGTCACAGATGTTACACAGTATATAAGTTCTATATAAGTCCAATTTTTATATCACTATTCACAACTTTTTGAGAATTAGATCTTGATCATTGTAAGTATAGTTTGATTAACCTGTGACGGAAATAAACAAACAATTACAACTACCTTATCAGACACTTCATATAAAAAAACTATGATCAATTAATTATGACAGACAGATATTATGATGAAATGATAAATCGATAATATCACAGAGGTATTTTGGCAGCGGACGGTTACGTCGGGAGAAAGTGAATGCGCGACGGAGCGGCGTAAGCGCACTCTCCGCTCATCTCGCTACATTTATTTTAATAATTAAATGTGGTTTAATGACAATGTCATGTTTAAAAATATTCTTTTGTTTTTAAATGCCCTCTCATTCACATTCATACGATCTCTTACACTTGTAGCGTGATAGCTAGCTTTCTCTAATGTTCAACAATGGAACTTTGTTTTTTGCCTCACATTCACACTTGTTAGTGATTACCGCATTAATTGAACTAATATTTTTTATTGTATACATATAGCCTTGGTGAAAATTTTACCACATTAATACAAAGTAAACATAATTTACAGCGACAACTAATTAGATTTAGGTTTATTTATTAATGATAATATGTTGCCAAATATACCTCTCAACGAAAAAGTAAATATTTTTTATAAATATAGACATTTTAAATATATGTACTTAGTTAAATTTACCTTATAAAATTAGCTTCTAAAATAAATATAGTAATATTTTAAAATGTACAAAATGAATTAAAATCGTCATGAATATCAGTCAAGAAACACGATTATTTTATTTTAATTTTCAAGTTATTTTTTAAATCTGTGCGCGCAGTAATTCAAGAACCGCGTACGGCGTGCGTAAGACGACCGGGAACTATCGCTGCGGAGCGTGCGACCGCGAGGCCATGTGACGGAGCACTAGCCCACTGACATGGCCCACCCCAACTCGGACTACTGTCCACTCCATATTATGTATTCGCTTTGATCTCCATTGTCAGGTGGCTCCATTTTGCACTAGTTAATATAATTCTACTATGGGTTCCAATACATTGTCTCGCGTATGTGTAGGTAACAATACAACTCTAACAAAATAGCAAAATCCGTGAATCTGTTACGTTAAAACAATTTTCAGAAAATAAAATAATCAGAGTTAGAGCAGTCGCTCTGATTTTGTGGTTATGGCTTCCAATAATAACCGAAATTAAAAAATTTGATAACACGCTTTTTAAGTTTTTGTTAAACTTATTCTTACTTTTATTAGTATTATGAATAGTTATTGCATGTAATCTTCAATACAAAGTCCAAATCGCGGTGGTTTTGCGGTTATCTGTTGAGTTCCCCATTATTCCCTTGTACACCGTCATCAGAACATAAAACACCCTCGAAGTAAACCCTATTGAACACAGAAACGATTATCAAAATTGGTCCACATTTAAAGGATATAACGCGTAACATACATATTTAAAAATAAAGGCGTATTGAGAACCTCTTTTTTTAGTCGGTTGATAAGTAAATCTTAATCACGTCAATTCTCTAGAGGCATCGTACTTAGGCTGAGAAACCGGTGAGGTCCTGGGCTCAAATCCCAGGTCCGCTAATCTAGATCGCCATCGATCGATCGATCACCATTTCCTACGCCGATATACCGACTAAAACGACGCAGGATGGCCTTCTTCGGTGCTAGTGGGGTGGTTCCGGGGATCCTGGAATATACCTGATACCTGGATTGCTACCGGTACCACACCTGCGCTTTGCTGTTGTGGCCCTTTAAGACTTGGAAGCGCCGTTAGTCGAAACGCCCTCGGCGTCGGAGCGCGAGGTTTTCGCACTGCCGTCCATCTCAGGGTCGCACAAAGAATATTTACGAGTATACGTAATATACATAGGCTGCTCATCCCCATTTGTGCGTCCGCGAACCCGACGTCAACCCGCAAAACAGTCAAATTATAAAATATAAGTTTATTAACACTTTAAATGATCAAGTTAGTGATTTTTAATAAAGGCAGAACAATCGTGAAACGAGATTGCGTGTCTAACATGTCTTTGAAGCACACACGCGACTGCACGCAAGCTGATCCATAAAAACAAATTAAGTGCTGCACAACCGATATGTAGCCAGACGGTTATTGTTCAGAAAAACCGTTGGTTGTAACAGTTTCTTATTAAGTACACAGATTTCTATTCCACGAGAAAAATTAATATTTTTTCGGTCTAATTGCGGCTAAAGTGGTAAACATTTGATTACAGGTAGTGTTTACCGGTTAACGGTCGACGCGATCATTCACATAGCGCTGCTACGGTCATTACCAATGCTGATCATCAAATAATCACTACGTGCATGATATACATACGGGTACGTTATTATTTACTCGTTACTCACCTACTTCAGTGGCCTCGTATAAATCGAACTATCCTTAATAAAATCAGGTAAAATATTATAAACGTTGTTTACAAGTTAAAAGCATCGATAACTCAAGAGAAATGTTACAGACTGCCGAGACGAAAGGCGCAGGTTCAAAACTAGCCTCAATACTTCAATACCATGCACCTCTTGGTATTTATTTTCTAAGTTACGTGTGTATTCATGGTTAATTATCGCTTGGTTTAACGGTGAAGTAAATATCGTGGACGTGAGGAAACCTGCATACCAGAGAACTCTTCATATGAATGTCGAGGGTATATAAAGTTTGCCATCCTGCAATGAACTATTCTGAGGAACTATTCGAGATAACCCGGTCATCTCCTTTTTACCACCGCATCACACCTTACCGGAAGAAAGTTCATCCATTTTACCTGGAAACATATCCCTCCAGATCCAGTAGGTACTCTGCGTTTCCAGAAGTCATTTGTCCTACCCTTGCAAACAAAACCATACTTCTTGTTTATAGTATAAATATGAAAGTTTGGATATTTGTGAATTCGAATGTTTAATTATCAATCAGGCCTTAAGAGCTGAATGGTTTTGAATAACATTTGGCACACAGGTAGATCATGAAATAAGATACATTTTATCTTGGTAGCGCAAATAAAAAAATGGAGGAAATTTGGGTTCATATACTTGTACATTTTTTATTTACCGTCAAGAGAGCAAGTGGGTCAACTGCTGCTAAGTGATCTTCACCGCCCATCAGGCGAGCGACCTGCTCGTTTCGTCACTCGAGGTAATAAAAAACCGCCATGTTCGCCCATAATACCAGAAAAATCATGTTCGCGTTGCCGACCTTAAAGGAAAGGGATATTTAGGGGAAGGGGAGGGGAATTTGAGCCTCCGGATATTTAACTCACTGTACGTACGTATTTCACTCACTACTTACTGTAAAACAGCAAACTGTTACTTGACGTCGGTTTTCTGTGAGACAATGGTAACAACCCACTCGAGCCGGCTCACGCATGCTGTAGACAAAACTGTCTAAAGCGTGGCATTAGCTCTCAAAATACTTATAGTCACAGTCGCCCTATACCACACACGCCAACGAAGCTGTGGGCAAAAACTCTACCAGCTAAACATTTGCTTGCTCATTTGAAGCTAACTCAACGTGGATATGTTTTGGAGTCTACCCAAATGTTGTCATCTAGATTCAAGTCATCGTTGATGTCTTGTTTAGATATAAAAACCCTACGTGCAGTGTGCACACATGGCAAATGTTCGAAAACGAAAGCTTCGGTGAAAGTGATAATAGTCAGTTGGTAGCTTAAAACGTCCAACATTAGCATATTGTGTACCTATCTAGCATGACTATAAGAAAGTCTATATCTTTCTACGCGAGAACACATTTCTCTTTACCCTTCCTACGACATGATAATCGGTGGCAAGACTCTCATATGCGAAAGTCCACCTGGGTAGGTTGCACCGCATTGTCTTTTTTTGTCGCCAAGCAGACAGTTATGTCCGGTTTGAAGGACAACTGGGCATTATGAAAATTAACAATTGTGTCTTAGGATTACGAACGCAGTCCAGTGCCACGCAGTGCTTCGTAATTCAAATTTCTTCATACTTATTTACAGTATTTTCAGGTAAGACTTTTAAGCACCTTCAAGAAAAAGTACTTATAACATTTTGTGAAAGGTTGACAACGAACTAACGTCTTCATTGGTACTGTTGATGTACGTATACATAAGTGTTGTTATTCAATTATCATCAGATTACCCACTTTCTCGATTGCCCCATCGGTTTCCCTTATCAATAATTCTAATTAGGTAGGTACCTACAATTAGAAATGATTGCAATTTTCAGAAGGAACTCCAAATAGAAATCTTTTTATTAAGGTTTATAGCTTAATTAAAAGCTTATATACCTATACTATTTCTTTATAGCAATAATATTAGGTACCTACTTATCAATAATAATAATCAGCCTTTTATTAAATAACTAGATTTTACTCCCGGAATCGCCTGCGCGTATCTTTTAAGCATTTTATCCCGCAAGGGGTTCATTTCGAAAAATCGCGAAATACGTACATAAGTAGTTACTTATTTGCACATTTGTTTTTAAGAGTAAAATTTAAAACCGAGAACCTATATTGCATGCGCAAAATTTGGAACGTGCATTTATGTTGCTTGTATTCTCTCATTAATTACCTACATAAGTGCAGTAAAAGCGAAAAGCTGATCACTGGTATTTTATTATACATGTTTACTTTCTCCTTTTAACTTAATTCAGTTGCATTTTAAAAGTGGGGCGTTAAAACTCATATTAATAATATCACTGCCCCAAAAATCCCAATTCCAATTCCTTTTCAATGTCATGTCAGAAAGGAAAGCATTCATGTCAAAGCATCCTTCAGGCCTGCTAAACATTACATTTCACAATGTGGTAAGTCCCTCGTATGCGAGGCTATCTGGGTTGGTACCACCACTTTGTCTATTTATGCCGCGCAGCAGCAGTGTGTAATGTGTAAGCACAGTGAAGTTATTGGGCATTATGAGATTTAACATCTTATGTCTCGGGGTGACGAGAGCAGTCCATTGTCATACAGTGCTTTATAATTCAAAGATTTGTGTGGTGTTGCGGCTGTTTTATCGGCAGGCGTGGCGCTTAACATGTGGCGACCGACCTGCTCGTTTCGTCGCTCAAGCTAATAACAAAAAAAACCGGTACTGATTTTTCTTCAGCGCCTGTCGCTGGCTGGTCGAAAATTTATTGTATATACTAATTCGTAAAAAAAAACCGAAACGCATAACTTTGAATCTCGTCTATTCCACTGACAATACGATGCGGAAAATAAACGAACTTGTGAGTTTTTGAAAACTAAGGCGTAGATTTCCCAATCAATCTATGGGCCCGTAACCGTAGTGGACTAAGCAGGAGCGACACCCCAGTCTTAGGGAGCCCCGAAATCTCGAAATACAATGTCATGCCTGTGTGCTAAAAAAATACTCACCGGGGGGTAAAAACATTTGCCGCACCGAGCCCCCGACGGAAGTAATCCGTCACTGGGCAGGGTAAATAATATCAGCCCTGATTTATACTGTGAAGTGTGAAATGCGGGAGATTTTATAAATACTCTCAGCATACCTAATGCAGATTTCCTTACGATGTTTTCTTTCATCATTAAAGCAAGCGATCATGAACATCACAAATAAGTTCTGAAAGTCAGAGGTTCGCTTCCTGCGCGTTTAACGTAACAAAATACATTACTCTCCTTCGGCACAGTTAAAGTTTTTTGAGTGGTAGAGCCGCACAGAAAACCAAAATAAAGTAGATAAAAGAGATATCCGGAGAGCCAAATCCTCCTCCCCTTTCCAATAGCTTAATTATCCCTTTCGTATAAAGTCTGCAACGCGCCGATGATACTTCTGGTATTGTGGGCGTACATGGGCGGTGGAGATCATATATCATCGTGACCCACTTGCTCGTTTGCAGGGTTTTGTTATAAAAGAATATAGACACTAATACAATTATTTAAAAAGAAATAATATCAAATATAAAACAATATATAATTATACACCATAAAGATAAGTAGTGTGAGAAGTACGTATAATATAAACAGTAGTGCTTACGATATTACGTGTACCGTGTACTATATTACAAATAGGTAACTTTTAACCATCATTTCTAAACAATTACTACAATGATAACACTGCTCGTATGCACAAGTCGCGCTATGGCCTATTTTTATTTATTTACTTATTAGAGTGTAGTGGTCGAAACTCGACCATTTTTTTTTATATTTTGTTCTATTACGTCAGCTGTGAGATTTGACATTCAGACACTGACAGTGTGAGCGTAAACAATGAATGTTTTATTTTATCTAATTAAATGTACACATTTGTTACAGATATTATATATAAATAGTATTTTGCACTCCTCTTCCATATAAACTTTAACTATGCCACATCTCACAATCCTCCGTGCGCGCAATATGCTTAAAAAGGGGTCCAAATATTTCTCTTCACGTGTTACTATATAGAAGATAAGATACACCTTTGACTTATCACTATGCACTTAAACCACAGTTAAAATTCACAGATGATTAAAATTTAAAGTAATGTGTCTAGTCAAGCAGCACTAGTTCCACCTACTTACCCTTTCGAAGATACAGGCACGAGTTATGTATGTGTTTAAAATACAACACTTCATTACCAATTGACTAGAGCAATTATTGATGCGCAACTAAAGTATACAACAGTGGCGCAGTGGGCGAATAGACGGCTGAGTTTCAGGTCTGAGTGTTTTCTCGCCAGAGAGGTTAACGTCAGGCGAGCGACGGTCGTAAAAACTTCAAGCCAAATCTTTCTGTAACATGTGTTAAAAATCACTTTACGTGGACGCCCACTGCGAGTGGGATAATGGGCAGGTGGAAGGACTAAAGTATACAAGCCGCGCCGCAACGTTGTAAAACCATTTGTGCAACATGACGTTACATACCGATAAGACAAACAACATGCTACCGCTGTTATTCAACGTTGTGCATCGCAATAGCGCGGCGCCTCGATTTTTGCCTAGTGAACATTTGACTTTATTTAACAAAGTTTATCCAGTATATTGGCATATTATTATAGACCGAATATTTACTATTTTCTTACAGACTACTTATTACGATATTTAAAAACATTGGTTTTACAAATGTTCCTTAATTTAACTAGAAGTGATATTTTTCATGCAAATATTTTTTAAAATGTGTGTATTGTTTTTAGAAAGAGGCTACCCTTACAAACCTATTTCCAAATCGTGTTCTATTCAACACTGGCCACAGTGAACTGCTGCTGGCGCAAATGCGACGGCGGGAGCGGCAATTGGTGGTCACACTGAACAACAAGCTATTGTGGCGTTTAGGTGTTAAGAGAAATTCTCTTGACGGTTTACATTATATTTGGACTGCCTTGTACTTAACATCAGGCCCATCAGTCACTTGAGCGTCAAGATAAAAAACCGACTATCAAGAGTAGTTTCCACCTGGTCTCGTGCGCTGCCGTGCAGATAATTAGGGTTGCGCCACGCAACGCAGCGACGCCGCAACGCACTGTGTGGCATCACCCTAACAAAACCATGACCGCGCGACTATCCGGGGCACCTGACCGTTAATGCCTATAAACCCCAACATTTATTGTACCTAAACATGGTATATCTTAAAACTTATTCTAAAATTGTGAAAAATATTGCCCTCAGTGGTATGAAATCATCTGAAGTTGTAAAACACGAAATATTTATATGTTAACAAGAAATACAATAAAATGCACATAAAATCTTAAATAAAGCTTTTAACTATACTATTAGTTTAACTTGTCAATATTCTATGTTTTATATAAATAAAGGACGACTTCCACAGGTCATGTCAAGTAACGGCCTAGCGGTAATTTTATGATGAAGCGAAATCAAAGTATGGCGTCGTTTGCCCGTGATTTAGTATCACAACTCTGAGAATGAACGAATGAAGGCGCCTCTGTATCGGTTAAGCGCCTGAAGGGGGCGCTCTGGACGCCATATGATAGGGCCGGACCTGACGTCAAGCGTCAGACGCCAGTGTTGACAAACGGTCAACACCCTACTAAATTACAGCTTAACACCTGGTGACGCTACTGTTATTAGATCTCCGACATTTATATGATTTGTAAGACTTACGCACAAATTCGGTTTTACTGACCCTTCGTCACTAACGTCCGTGTCGCGACCATCGGAAGTCTGCCTTTAAATTACGTTAAGGTATAAGGTACCTTAACGTAGGTAGGTACCAGCCCTCAGTTGACACCACGCAAGTATGTAAAAAATATATTTTGGTTTACTATTTGCATTAGTCTGTGTAAGCAATGCAATATGAATCCATATAAAGCAAACCAAAATCCATGTTTAACATGCCTTGCATTCGCCGGAAGATAGAATTATTAACGCTCACTTTAAACAGGCACGAGTCGTAAGCACAAACATGACCTGCGCAGTAGTTTATTTATGGGTCTGATTAGCGGAATGAAGAAGCGCGGGACGCCGACACTTCACGTGATTGGTGTGTCAGTCGATACTCTTCGTCTATTGGTCTCTCGCGTGTCATTTAGTTACTGTACACTGTCCCCACTACTGTCCATCTGGACTCACGACTCATGCCGCCAATTATACTTAACTAAATGGACTCTGGTGAAAATTTCTTCCCCCAGCCCATATAAACAAAGACTGTTGAGTATGAATACATAATTCCAAACTGTGGCCCGGGGTCCCGTCGGTGTCTTTTCACACCGCTTGGCACATCCTCTGACGGCGGTTTAGCAGGATGGTTGACTCCAAGTTCTCCGTTGCCATAACAACCGATGATCCGCGTGCGAGGGAACGCCGCGCGGAAGTACTCCTGTTCTACTTTGTGTTTCTGATCGCGTCCCACACACGACAACTTGATCGCCACACTGTGCTCAAATCTGGGCACTTTCTTCGCGAACTGGGAACATAATGATTATATCTATAGTATAACTAGATAAAAATAATACTGGCCCTGTATTATACACGTGCCACTGCCCACTGCTAGGCACGGGCCTCCTCTACGGAGAGGGGTTAGGCCTTAGTCCACCACGGTTCGCAGACTTCACATATCATCGAAATTATTATGGAGAACTTCTCAGGTATGCAAGTTCCGCATGATTTTCCCTCACAGTTAAAGCAAGCGATAATTAATTAATATAAACATAACTTATAAAAGTCAGGGGTGCATGCTCTTGGGGCTGGTTTCGAACCTGTCACTATCTTCTCGACAGTCTGTACCACTACCTGCGGAGCCTTTGTTGCTTTTTTAGAATGTAGATATATTCGCTGATTTCCAGATATACTCCGTGACGTCACGGTATAGTAGCTAGTTGTGAAGCGATATATGGCTATTCGAACGCTACGGTACGGAAGATGTTATCTGTTACACAATATGTCAGGAAAAAATTACCTCATCAATCGTATTTTTTATTTTGGCTTTTGCCCAGTCAGAAGATTCCACTATCAGCGAGTACATATCAAAATTGCACACATTTGAATCCTTTGGTGTTGTGAACATGGCTATAGTCACCAAGTTCTCACTGACAAAGTCCACAGCCTTGTTACTGCCTTCCACAATGACATCTATGTTCTTTTGACCATACATTGTGTCTTCAACTATGCAACCGCCGAGAGCATATGGGATGTTTGGTTGTCTGTAAAATACACGTATCATATAGCATAATGTAAAGAAATGTTTAAATATTACAAAATTAAATTTAGTATATTATGCATGTAACTTGGTGTGGCTGAAATTAGCGAATTCACACATCCTCTATGCTAGGCTCGGACCAATAGCCACAAATCCGCTTAGAACTAACTTCATATCAGCAATTTATTTTACGCATATTTTAATAACTGTTATTATAAAGATAATACAGAGGGGTTGACGTCAGGCAGGCAGTCATTCGTAAAAACTACAAGCCAAATCTTTCTGTAACAAAAACATGTTCCGCCAACCCCACTGCGAGTGGGATAAGGACAGGTGGAAGAAGAAAAGATAAAAGGTAATACATACACATCCTTAAAATAATTCAAGAACACAATGTCCTCAATGGTCTGCAAGAGGTATATCTCTGTGACGTAAACTATAATGCCTTTGAAAATACGGTCCTGCCCGATTTTGTGTACAACATCAAAGAAATCATTTTGCATGTTAGCAACTGATTTTATGTTGATAACTTGAAACTCCACATCAGGTATTATTGGGATATAGATACCAGAGATGAACGGATTTGCATGTACAAACATTTGTTGTGTAAACACATGTTCATATGTGACAGATGGGCTTAGAGGCATATACGTCAAATAGCTTGCTGCCACTGTTAACATACAGTCTTTTGGTACACATACGTTGTGCTGCACCACATCTATTACTGAAATCAAAAGAATATTTTTAACATTTCAGGAAATAAACAACTTTTTCAAACCTTATAAGCTTCTAACCTAAAACACATTCATGCATAGTCCTGACCTTTTTTGATCCTGGCATGGTAGGTGGCTACACTGGTCAGGATCTGATTTAAGTACAGCGCAGTCCAAATATATATAAGGTAAAAAAATCTAAGGAGGTCAAACCCCCACAAAACCACACAAATCATTTGGGTAAAATCTCAAATTAATCTTGATATTATCCTACTTTCTTAGTACTACTATATTTATATTACCTACAATATAATTTTCATCACTTATCCTTACTTATTATTTTAAGTAGGTATAGTATATTCTAATTTTTTTAATTCAAATTTTGCCTCAAGTTTCCCCAAACCAATATCCTGGATCCACCACTGCCTGTGATGAGCTAACTTCAGCGTGATGCACTCAGAAGCATGCTGTGATGATATATCACAATCTAAACATCAGTATTTGAAAAATTAATGTGTACACATAATATTATTTTTAACTTACAACAGTGTGCATTTTCACAAGTTGGTGAGCATGGATGAGGTGTTATTAATTCACATTTGCTGGTTACTGAAAAGCCCAATATATTAGCAAATGTTAGCACTGCAAGTGGTTCAGTGTAAAAATTGCCAGACTTCTTGAATGCCACATTGCTTCTTGGAATTGTAACAGGCAGATCCATAACAAAATCTGATGGTT
Organism: Mimas tiliae; assembly: GCA_905332985.1. Lineage (NCBI taxonomy): Eukaryota > Metazoa > Arthropoda > Insecta > Lepidoptera > Sphingidae > Mimas > Mimas tiliae. The sequence goes on from HG995249.1 coordinate 6,802,365, forward strand.
CCAACTGCTCCTTCTGGAGTGCCAGCACAGCAGAGTGCCACATTGAACATACACACTTGCAAAGGAATTTCTCTTGCCATGATAAATGGCTAATAATCTTTTTTGCTATGACATAATTTGTCATAACAGTTTCCAGTAGTCCTTCATCACATTTTATCTCCTCAACATCCCTATCAAGCTCTCTGTTCTCTATGCAGGCTAAGATATTGTCTGCTAATGTTATTTTGGTACATATTACTTCATCAATAGACGAATCACTCACTGCATCATTCTGATCATCACCTAAGAACACCTCACCGGAACTGTCAGACATTTTAGATTTCTGTTACAATCTCATCGTCAGATCTATTAATAGGGTCACCTTTCAGCAGTGCTAGTATAAAGCAGTACAGATAGAGAAAGAAAAATATAAGATAATGTCCAATGTAAATCATAACATCTCGCAAATGTTTTCTAAGCTGTCCACGGTTGTGAATCTCAGCAGGATCGTACGCACCCAAATTTCCTTGCGGTATCGTGAAATATTCAAAAGTAAGCCAAATAAACATAGGTAGATTCAACAAAAACAATATCACTTGACCATGGCACAACAGTAAGACTGTGACAAATGTGTGTGCAATATACTTAAATACCAACCAGTAGTTCAATTTATCACAACACTCTTGAGCATTTAAATAATCGCACTCCAAATCCGACAAAGTTATTATATAGTAAACCAATAGAAATAATATAGCACCGCAAATTATCAAAGACAGAGAGAAAAGCAATGTTTCAGCTAATATCATAACTAGGTTTTTATCACCAAGATCTGATTATATAGAAACCAGTTCTATGTTATACATATAATATTACTTTTCTTCCATGAAGAGTGAAGTCTCAAACTGACTTAGCGAAGGTACATCATCAGTATTCAGTATAAATTTTAGCCAATATTGATTGCAATTTGCAAAAGTACAAAATGCAGACCGGGCGGTTCAACAAAATGACAGCAATTTCTGATTTTTTTTTGTTTGTTTGTTCCATAAGGAACCGGCTAAGATCAGAGACCATGCTGCCAAGTCATTAGTTATATCTTTTTTTTCTTTCTTATATTCCAAGTACGATGAAACAGGGGTGTGGCAATTTCTGAATTGAGAATTCTAGCAGTGACAAGTGACAACTGACAACTAGTGTTAGTAGGACTTACAAGAGGCATTACATTTGTCCCGTACATGACGAAATAATATAAGAGCTACTCATTTTTTTTATGTACGACTTCAAATTTTATGTCGCGTTACTCTGTTATTATTCCTAAGACGCAGGCTGCGTGTGTGAAAGAGTGAGCTTCAAGACTTCTCGCCTGAAGAGGACCTTTTACCGGCTCAGGACAAAAAAGGCCTCTCTTACAAACTCATATAAAAATCGTGTCCTACTCTTCTTCTTCGTCTTTAAAAAAAAATTTGGCTTCCATCAGAGCGATGATGATTCCGCCAACAACGAAGTTTGCAATGACACTGTTGGAGATGTTGTATGATCAGTTTGTCGGACATCTTGAATTTTGACATTGGGTGGTTAGGATATTATTTCAGGGTAAGGGTAATAGACACAGACAAAATATTATGTATTACTATGGAATTCATTTAAGGGAGGGACTGGTATTAGGATGGGACAAACATATATTATTGGGGTTTGGCAATTTTATTGATATTAATAATAGATATAATATGATATATAGGGTTAGAAATAATTATAGTCTGATATTATTGATAGTTATAAACTTAGATAAGAGTTTGACAAACGAGGGGTCAGATAGGGTTAAGAGGAATGAAAGGTTAACTGGACGACAAATTTCAGGAGGGAGCAGATCATATAGAGGAACATTTAGGTTTTGACAGAATATATGGTCCAGAGTGCCATCCTCTAGTCCACATTCACACAGAGAACTATCTCTAATTCTAAGTTTAGCCAGGAACACAGGTGTACAAACATGACCCAGACGAAGACGGATAATAACGGAGGTAACCCACTTCTCATATGAACGGAATTTGAAAAACCAAGGTTTAGTTGGGATGTCAGGTTGAATATTGACATACCATTTACCTTTTGACTGTCTGGTTTTATCCCATATTTTCGACCAAGATTCTACCATTTTCAATTTTGCCTGTGAACTAAGGTCTCTACCATATATTGCCGAATGGGTAGCTATACCATAATTAGCCGCCTCTTTGGCTAAAAGATCAACAGTTTCATTACCTGATATACCCGTGTGACTAGGAATCCAGGCAAGAGCGATTTCTATACCCAAACGGTGGCAGCGGTGTAATGCTTGTTTGGTCATTAATGTAACACTAAAATTATCTTTTGAATGAAAAGGAGACTTTGCTAAATCAGTTAAAGAACTAAGTGAATCTGATAGAATCAAGGATTTATTTAGTTTGTGGGATTCACAGTAGAGAACTGCCTCCATGAGAGCTATGGATTCACCAGTAAAGGTAGAAAATTGAGAGGGGCATTTGAAGCTCAGAGATATTCTATATTTGGGGATCCAGACTGCAATGCCAACATTCTTGTCCTTGGACATTTTAGATGCATCTGTATAAATAAGAAGCCAATCCTTCCATTTTTCCTCTATGAGGCTACAGAACATTTTGTCCGCACCAGGAGAATTTTCTCAATACCAAAGTTTAACAAAATTTTAGGTTGATAGGTTAACGAATGAAAATCACACCCAAAAAGAGGATTTTTATTAAATTGCATAATTGGGCAGGGCAGAGATTTTAATGTGGAATAACTATTAATTCTTTATGTAACCAGAACGAAGATTCATTTACAGATACTGCTAGACTAGAAAGAGTAGACATAACGGGGTGCGACGGAAATTGAGCAACTTTGGAAAGATATCGATCTCCTAGAAATTGTCTGCGTAACGCCAGTGGTGGATCAAGGCATTCAACCTGCAGGGCATTAATGGGAGAAGACTTCATTGATCCTGTGATAATGCGTAAACATTTGGATTGGATTTTATTCAGTTTATAAAGAGCCATCTTGTTGCAGGGTTCTAAAAGGAAGGAAGCATAGTCAAAATGGCTTCTGACCAAGGCGTTATAATGTAGTTTTTGACTATAGGGGTGGGAGCCCCAACGAACACCAGATACAGTGCGCATGATATTAACACTTTTTTGACGATAATCATAAATATGGTTAATGTGATGAATTCCTGTTAATTTACTATCAAGGATAAGGCCTAGAAATTTTACTTTGTCACTTATTAAAATTGAGTCGTTATTTACTTGAAGATGTATATATGGGGAATAAATCGTTTACGCGAAAAAACTACCGCATTACATTTTGGGACGGAGAGACTGAGACCATGGTCAGAAAGCCAGACATGAAGGTAATACAAAGCCGAGTTCAATCTCTTAGTACATTCACTGAAAGAGGGAGATTGGACGAATAAAGCAATATCATCAGCGTATTGTAGTACATTGCAAAAAGAGTTAACTGAAAGCTCAAGATCACGAGTATAAATATTATAAAGAAGAGGGCTTAAAACCAATCCCTGAGGGAGACCACTCAAGACAGTTCGAGGAGGAAGGGTGGAATTATTACAGCGGATGGAAATACGGCGACAGGATAAGAGGTTAAAAATGAAATTGACCAATCTCTCCGGTATATTCAGCTGGATCATTTTATCCCTGAGTATAGGGAGCTGGACGTTATCGTAAGCGGAACTTACACCAAGAAATATTCCTATTACGTTTTCATTATTGGAAAAGGCCAAACGAATTTTGGATGTCAAAATGCTTAAACTGTCACTTGTGCCCAAACCTCTTCTAAACCCATACTGACTGTTTGCTAATAAACCCCTGCTTTCTGCAATCCTTTCCAATCTATTTTTAATGAGATGTTCTGCAATTTTTGCCAAAGTGGACGACAATGCAATCGGTCTGTATGAAGAGGGGGAATTAGGATTTTTACCTGGTTTTAAGATTGGTATAATAATTTGTGTCTTCCGTGTTTCAGGTACCGAACCCAAAATGAAATAAGAGTTGATAAGGGCTAGGAAATATTCTTTAGCAACTTGGGGGGATTTACTAATAAAGGAGTATGGAATACCATCAATGCCCGGAGTAGAGTCCCTCAGGTGGTCAAGAGCACAACATAATTCAGCGTATGAAAAAATATCATTCATTTTATCGGAAGAGTTAGAGGAAGACAGAGGGTGAGAAACGGGAATATTATCGAGTGATGGAACAAATGGAGGGGCAAGGTTATTCATAAATTGATCTATCCAAATACTAGCGTCATTAGTAGATACAGTGGAACTCTAATAAATTCTTCTAAAGGAATTTATCTTCTTCCATACCAGTGAAATTGGGATAAGAGGAGACAATTAATCGCAAAAATTGCGCCAACCTAACATTTTCTTTTTAGAGAGGATTCTTTTTGATTGAGCCATAACACTTTTATAAATAGTTCAAGTTTTACATAACAATAAAACTTGTATTATTATGCAGAGACGATGCACAGCATCTGTGAGAGTGCGTCCACTTCCCTTGTAGCATTTCCGGTCAATTTCTAATGTTTCCGCTCCGTTTCAGCCAATCAGCGTTAAGTAAAATGTCACGTGGTCACAGGGGATCGCTTGCGGTGCGCTCGCACCATCTTGCTTCATAGAAGTCTCTCACCAGGAGATCTTAATGGGATGCTGTGCATCGTCTCTGCATAATAATACAAGTTTTATTGTTATGTAAAACTTGAACTATTATTTGGCATGTGACGATGCACAGCATCTGTGAGAGACCTGTTTATAACTCCTGGTGACCACGCTACGACGCTATGTGATGAAGATTCAGATTAAAATAAAAACATATCTGCAACTGAAATATATAAGAAATAATATTGTGCTTTCCTTATAAATCATTAATGATGATTAACACTTAACACTATAAATATGCGCTATAAGCTTTTAGAATGCTTTAAGTATTCGTGAACAGAGATATGAATATCAATTTATAATTAATCAATCTATGGAACTGGTTCAAAGTTTAGCAAAGGTCTGATTCTGATGGCTAAGAGCCACCTACCACTAATTTGCTTTTGATAAAACTTCGCAAAGGTATTTTTGTCTTTGCCCGTTACCCCGAGCAAGGACTTTACCCAATTTCCTATAATTGTTTGCGAGACACCCTGATTAGGGCCTCGTATTGAAATAACTATGGCATTATTGCATTTCGCAATACGTTATTCGGTCCCCAATTTGGTTACTTCGAATCCAATAATTAGGGCATACATTACTATTATTTACTATATTTAATATCCAACCCGATCATTGCCTGTACAAACATATTGTATCAGTCATTGAACCAAACGATGGGTTTAATGTACAGTAATTTCTCTTCTCACCATATTCAAGAGATTTTTATGTGTGAGCTCATGTGCAAGCCTTCCTGACGCTAGGAGGAGCACATGCTAATTTGGCCAGTTCGCCGGCAACTAGTCAATTAAGCCGCTTTGAATTAAATGTTCTCTACTTTAGGCCTTCGAAGTGAAATAGCTTTCAATATTACTGTAATCCAAGAAATTCTAGTTTAAATTTTAATAATTATTAGCTCGTTCAAAACTTAAAACAACTGATTTGTGCTACAAAATAGTAGGATAAGCTAGTAACATTTTTACAAGAAATAGATGGCCCAAAAATTTAAATAAACCTACACTACTCTGATGTTTATAGGCAAAATGATTCGTTCCACATCACCTGATTCATCTATACAATACTGGGTATATTTGTGACGAACATCCTCCTCAACAAAATCCAAGTAAAGATATTCCGGTTTCAGACCACTCTTAGTGACATTATTACAACTCCAATTTTCAAGAGTTTAAAAAACTAACAGTCCTACACTTGAGAGGACGGTAAATCGATGGTCTGATCTATATTTAGATACCTGATCCCACTTTTGGATTTTTTATCGATGTGCCGCGTGACCGACGATGTAGATCTAGTAACCGAAAAACTTTCTTCCGCATTGACGTTACCTACTTACTAACACCCCTTCCGCAGAGTCCGTCGTCACGTATTTCCTTAATACCATCGCGATTAGGTCTATCTGAGGAATACCGACCTGATGGAATATTTGTGTAAAAGCTAGTTGAAGAATTTGTCAATCGGACCTGTACGTCCTTTTCAGACAGTCTATCCGCAATATTGTTGAATTTGTCTAGAATGTACTCAGCAGAAACTGAAATACACCATTTATCCAACAGTGTCTAGCGCTGGGAAGTCATCCCGAGTATAACCATGGATCGCGTCCCACCATCTTTCTGTACAAACGAAACGACTGTGCGATGTCCAGCCGTAGCGTTACATGGCGACCCGAAGTAGTCGTTGAATCGCTTGAAAACTAATTTCCCATTCGACTAATATGAAATAAAAATAACCATATTAATTTTAATTCATAATTTAATAGTTCCCACTAGTGGCCACTGATACTTGACGTATGGAGGGCAGACGAAAACTCTCATCGTTTTATTTATTCATTTATTGAAATAAGATACACCTCTGGCTTATCACTATGCACTTATACTATAATTTAAATTCACAGTACTTATTATTCTATGTGAGTCGCCTTTTAGAGTATACAACAATAGAAAAGAAATATGTTTTAATAGGTTTTAGAAAACTATTAAAACTTGTACTACGCCTACTGATATGCTCCAATGCATCCAGGATTGCAAACAATTCCTTATTGCAGTGCCTGACGTTGTGAGGTAGTCTAATTGTGCTCCCCACCCGTAGTAGGATGCATCAGTGATTACCCACCCCTGTTTGGTGGCAGAAATAGACTAAGCGGTACCAAACCAGACGGCGCCTCGCAGTCTGGAAAGTTTTCTGGGGAACCGTTGTAGGTGACGGCTGTGTAGGCGCCTTCTTGGTTGAAAATTTTAGAGTTGATGGTCCGCCCCAGTGTATCGAGTTTCCAGGGGTATATTTACCTATGACTGCAGCAGATTTACCAACTGTCCCACTATCAGGAATTCGTCCAAGTAGACGATTATCCACATTCCTTAGTTCGTCAGCTATGAAAAAACTCTTTGGTGCGCATAACAGTCCGCACTCATCATCTGGAGACACCAGTCTCAGAGATCGCTGATGACATTCTGCAGAAGCATTGACGACAAAAGGCTGAGTCACAGACATCCCGAGCACACATTGATGGTATTCCATAACTACCTCAATTCATTGCGACATGCCGGTTGACTGATTGGTATCCGACCGGCGCGGCATAGTATTCTCCGTGATGGGTAGACCAACAGTTTTTGGAGGTAAATGGCAGGCGCATTCTCGCTATCGATTCGAGAAGGGTAAAGTGGTATTGAGACCCTCTATTACGAAATGCTCAGTATCATCCCGGAGTCCGGTACCTGTGCCCGGTATGGCGATAGGCTCGCCCCCCATCACATCGTGGGACGGAGACACGCTCGGTGAAATGTGGGTGCACTAGCGACACCTCCGCCCACTCCTTCGGGGAATACAGGCGTGAGTGCGTATGAACCGGCGTAGTAGCCTCTGTGATGGAGATCAGCAGAGGTTTGGAGGTAAATGGCAGGTGCATTCTCGTTATCGATCCGAGAAGGGCCAGGAACCCAAAGCGCCAGGCCACTCCCTGCGATACGCTCACAGGAAGCCTCCATAATATCCGTTCCTGCATGGACGAGTTACTGAGTTATTGATCGCCTTTTGTTTGTCTGAGCATTCCTCATAAAGAATTACATGTATCTTGCAGGAAAATGCTTGGCGATATAGATTTGAGTTCGCGTTACGATTAAGCTAAATCCGAGGTCCCGGGTTCGATCCCCGGGTCGGGGAAGGTTCTACGGAGCCCAAAGCGCCAGGCCACTCCCTGCGATACGCTCGCAGGAAGCCTCCCAAAATCCGCTCATGCGTGGTCGTCTCTCGGTTGTACCAAGGTCCAATTCACTTATCGGTGCCACTTGTTTTAAATACATATATTTGTAGCTAAGACTGATTAACATATATCTGGAGCTTGGTTTGAAAGCAACGCTTAGAAAATGCTAGAAGCTATGCTGTATCCAGGGAGCTTAACATAAGCCACTCGAGTTAACTTGTTCACACTCTTTAACGTGAAATAGTACAAGTTTTACGTAACAATAAAACTTCTATCATTAAGCAGAGACAATGCACAGCATGTGTCTCGCAAGTTCTTATTAGACAACTCGTTCAGCATACGCTCCCGATGATTTTCTATTTACTCTGCTCGTTTTCCGCAAACAACGTACACCACTTCTTCCTTATTATGACATTTTTAAATTAGGTTAGAATAACCTAGATATTTTGTTAAACACGGTCGAGGGTGATAAAAACTGTGTTCGAAGCAGCTGCCCAAACGACTATTTGTTGTAAATTATAATTTAGGAATTCACGATGTGCAAGTAGGGCTTTGATTAGTGCCTTCACGATCCTCTCTGAATTAACCATGTAAAAGATTAAAAATTGTTAGGGGTAAGAACCCGTAACAATGTGTCTCAATGATAAACCCCGGCGGTGCATTATAAGTTTTTAGGGCGTCTGAGTACAACACATTCCTCCAAACCGAATTGCCAATTTGTTGGAGGACTTGTGAGTTGCTTTACATGATCATATTAAATAAGCCCAAATTTAACTGCAGTGCATCAACCGGATAATTAGCGATAACTGCGGCAAGCCGATTAAATATAAAAAGCGTTGCATACTAGTGTAGGGCAATAGCATAGATGCGTCAGTCGCGGGTACCCGCGAGACGTGTTACGATCCGCCGTGGACACCGAACCGTATTTATGCAACAATAAAGCTCACTTTATAAGCTAAATATTCAATTTGTGACTTACCTACCACGTTGATTTCGCTTTACCTGAGTCTGAAAATATTCAGATATCTGCGAAGCTTGAATCGCTGGAGACGCTCAACGTCGAAGATCGTCGCTCGCGCAGAGTCGGAGACCTATACTGGCGCTCCAATAGCTATTAACGGCAGCAGCAGCGGCGCGGCGGTGCGGTCATCCGCCGGCAGGTTGGCGCCGTCGTCAACCGTGCGCCCGGAATCACCATACTTGTGATTACTCATAACTAAACATTAGTTAACACTACCCACCGAAACACTGCTTTTTCCACTGCCGATATCACTATTTATTGATACTAAAAAATGTAGTAACTATATTTTTAAGCAAAAAATTGACCATTATAATTAAAAATTTAAATATAATTATGATAATTTATTTTGCAATTATCAAAATCAAATATTATTTCGCAATCGATGTTGCTTCTTTCAAGAACAATGACGCTATGAAGCAAGATGGTGCGAGCGCACCGCAAGCGATCCCCTGTGCCCACGTGACATTTTACTTAACGCTGATTGGCTGAAACGGAGCGGAAACATTAGAAATTGACCGGAAATGCTACAAGGGAAGTGGACGCACTCTCACAGATGCTGTGCATCGTCACATGCCAAATAATAATATAATTTTGAGAGTTCACATTATTGACAAAATTCTCTTCTGCTAAATTGCGTTTTCGAATGGCAGCAGTACAATACGAATCCCACCAGGGAGGGGAAGGAATTAGGTCTAGACGGTTTTTTCATGGGTATAGATTCTTTTGCAAAAATGTGGAACGCTTCACGATTTTGCGTGTCATCCTTGCGCAGGGGCCATGCTCTCTTCTCTGTATCGTTCCAATTTTAGTATATGTACTGCCGAAGCAATACGTGTCCTACTCAACACTAGTGACAACTGAGATCGCACCACAAAATACAAAAAAGCCTCTCCACGCCTCTCCACTTCTCTCCACATACTAATGCCGTTAGGGATGAAACGATACGAGTAGATACAAGTACTTACTCAATACTTTCCTTTCTATAGCAAATACTTTTAGTATCGATATTTTGCAACCGTAGTACCAAGTAGGTATCTGTCATAAATACTTGTATCGATTATATGACGATCAATAAACATCTCTAATCGTATGATAGGTATCTGTTTTGAAGTTTTTGAACGCATCTTTTTCTTTTCCTGTTTAGTGTTCGTCTGGTACTATGCGGAATTAAGCATATGAGAGGAGGGACACCATTCTGAACTTAATTGCGTTGTTATCCTAACCTGTGATTATTAATTAATAAACAAATATTTTTCATAATTAAAAAGCTTTCTTTTATCTTGAGTGAGACAACTGACATAATACTGAAATCCGTGAAAATTGTACATCCAAAATCACATATCGAAAACTAACTTTTTTCTTATATACATTGTTAAATTACATGCTTTAGTGTAGTTTCCACAGATTATCTATTAGTTACTACGTAAGTAGTTTCTGCCTCCAATCCCACAGTGATACGAGCAAGTATCGATACTCTTTGATACCAAGTAGGTATCGATAGTTTATGATCGATACGGTATCGATACTTAGGTGGTATCGTTCCTTAGATGCCGCGATCTACCGCTGCCACTGCCAGTATATAAGGCCCATATTCACAAACAAATAACAATACATTGTACTTATGTAAGCTGTTTGCAAAGTGTCCAATTCTGTGTACATGATTGGTCCGTTTTGATTTAGCGCCAAAAACTAAGCAACGTTTAGAGAAATCGTCTCTTTGCGTTTGCTTACTATGAGGTCTCATAGTACCGTTTAAGAATACGGGGTAAGTGTATAATCTTTGACACAAGGTCGTTGGATTACCCGATCAATAACCTCAAAATACCAATTTTTGCCCGGCAACCATCAACCTGATACTAAAAAATAAAATAATAACCTATGAATGGAACGAATATCTAATGGTAATTCGATATTTCAGATATTTCACCATCCTTGATTCGAATAAAACAATAGTTGTGTCAAAAACATTTTATTTAACATTCTTTTCTTATTCTAATAAAGGCTTGGTAAATATTTACAAGGCTTCATTACAGGGCAAGGTAAAAAAAACTATCCAGTTACACTACAAATCCGACTCCTGTTATCTTATCACATCATTACATTATTTATAAAATTTACTGAATACTTGGCTCTGCAACAGATCACGACTTAAAGCCATGTATTGCCGATTTAATAGGCATAATTCCTGATTAATTATGTACTAATGTAATAAGAGAATTTTATTGAAATGAGAAACATTATTAAGGTATATTTATATAAAAGCCAATGAACTATTATTATTTTACAGGCAATAATTTACAATGCAGAGAGCAATGCATCAGACGTACATAATGCTTTAAAACAGCAGTTTAAGAATATAGACTAGTGACAAATATTAAAATTCTCTTAAACACAATCATAACAAATATGCAGATAAGTAATACAATATCAAATATTAATCTCACTGACTTAGATAAATTCATATAAACTATGTAATGTAAACAAGAGTGATTAAAAAGCTGTATATAACATACTAGGCCGTAACATTTCTTCGCAGATTAATGTAAACCAAACTTTACTGACCTTTTAAAGGTTTTCATAAAATATGCAAGACACAAGCATCAAACAAAATACGTATACAATATAATTAGGTACACTGAATGTGACCTTATTTCAGCTTTTACAGGGTAATGTTTTGTTAATATAGGAAACTTAACCATTCAAGTTATCGACATATGAAGAACTGAAACATTATAATATAAATAAACATTCTCAACATAATATTGTCGGGTTACAGAAAAGAGGGTAAGTATAATTTCGCAACGAGTATACAACAAAAAGAAACTTCGGAACAAAATGGGAAAAACTAGAGTAATTACAACACACAGAATTGTTTTTTTGTTGCGAGAACCCACTCATTCCATTCCGCTTCCAAACTAGATTGTCAATACGAAATTAAACTTACCGCCTTAGCGTATTTCAGGTAACATTACATTATTTAAAATAACTTACTTTATATACTCTCAGAAGGAAATAAACGCAACTAGTTTGTTGTCCCTCCCACATAAGTGAAATATTTGGCTAATATGGATATAATTTTGATAAATGAGCAAATAGATTTTCTCTAAATATTTTAGCCTACATTAAAGGTATGACATATTTTACTTAGATAATGGAATATTACTTATACAATAAAGTAAACAACATTTCGCCTATCAGCCCTGTTTCAAACGTCAATGCACTGATTGTCTTACTGTAGGATAATTTGACATCAATCATATGCATTAAACAATATTCAATTCTCAAGTACTAAAAAATATATATAGCTATGTAATTATTTAGAGCCACAAGTTAATAGATGTTAAATTCAATTTATAATAATTTTGTATATATTAATTCAATCTAAAATAGCACCATTCCTATGTGACTACTTTATAATGAGAATACGCGGAATTCAACAAGAGAGGGAGAGAAACTATTATTGTGGAACTACAGAATGTTTTGATATCATCTATTTATTTTGTAAAGCGATCGTCGCCTTCTACCTCTTTCTGCATGACAGAAAATATTTGGTACCAAAATGTTTGTCTTATTGAACATTGTCTAAGAATTATACTATAACATTGATTTACCTGTTAGAGTACAGAAATATGAAGATACGAACTATTTCTTGTGTTACCATCCAATATTCCCGTCCATTCAACAGTCTAATTGTAAAGTAGTGACACGAAGCCTTTCATGCAAAAATACGTTTCAGATAATATTGAGTTAAATTATTATTATTCAACATGTATAATATTCAAGATTGCATTAATTATACAAGATGTTGTCGGCAAATACAATATTGACACTTAACATAGTACATTTAACAATGGTTGTTCTATAGTATTGGCACATGCAAGGAAGTAAAGCCTTAATTATTCGTTGTAGCAACAAGTATTCATAAATTAAATATAACATAAATGCAAAAATGGCAATATATTTTCGATTCATATATTTATATATCTGTAATCATACTCCCGCCAGTGAAGCAAAGGTAAACGCAAGATAACTGTGACACTGTAAAATATACATTAGTGAAAAACACACACATAGTAATGATTACAACTGAATAAAAAACCATAAGTACACTTTTAGGAGTAAGTAATAAATTATAAATAAAGCACACAAACAATTATGCATCCCATATACAAAATTTTAAGAGAAAAAAAAAATTCACTTTATACAGTATTATGCATATACGCAATAAAACAGCAACTTATCGATTACGAAGCACCTATCCTACACTTTAGATAATATAAATTGGAATGATACATTTTCTAGAATGTCATATTGTTTCATAATAATAATAAAAAGTGATTTTAGGAAGAATCAAAATAATACGATAAAGCAAATTTTGTAAAAGATTACGGTCATACCACATTGACAAAATATATTAATTTCTGTGGTTATCAGTGAAGTATGGTAGTAAGTAAATGAACAGCAGTAGTATGGATGTTGCATAATTGTTTGCGTGCGAGGAGCCGGCTCCTTAAATAAACTAAATGAATTCATATCTAACATTGTTCCCAAGCTGGTCCCACCCATGACGATGGCTTGTGAAATATGCTCCTTGCTCTCAACATTATTAGGTTTGCAATTTTATCAAAATATAAACGCGAATTCTATTAATAACAACAATCCTCGTTAGCCGACAGAGAGAGGATAAGGAGTTTGCGCGCCACATTTTGCACTTCAACAAGACTGGAATGTCACTTATTGATTTGGGAAATTGCTCTCTGTGCGACAGAGACAACATTAAGCGATATTATTTAAATCGGCACAACATCAATCTCTAATAAATTAATACATTTCAGTTATTATCATCGATAAAATGTGTACATAACCAGGTGACTCACAGATTGATTGTGCTTCAACAACTTGTCCTATGATAATTTCCCCTAAGTTTTAGTCATCGGGCGGAATGCAGAAATCCACAACTATGTTGAGTATTATTATGTTCAATATATACATACGTAGATATGCCTATAAGTAGTAAATAAAATGGACTTATTATATTATGTGAGCCAAGTACATCGACGTACACGCGGTGACTATGTGCGCCGACACTCACTAGTGAAATAACCGAACTGAAAATATTATCAACTAGCGACACAAACATCTCGTATCAAACATTAAGTACAAACATTATTATATAAACCATAGTCTTCTACTATTGCAAACACTTTGTGTTTCACATACTTATTTATTTCTAGTCCTTATTACACCAAAGTCTTGTGGAAGAACGTGTCACTCATGTGAGACTAGCGTAAATTATATAATGTGCCACTGGGTGACTCGGTTGAGATGAAACTATCTGTTCAATGCATATCAATGTCTAACACTGGAAAATCTCAATGTACACGCAAACAGACGAACTGGCGTTTAAACGAGTGTAGCGGCGTTTGAACATGGTTCAGAGATCACTGCGTCAGTATCGTCAGAGTGTGGCACCCCCGGGTCAGGTGGCATCGAACTCTATTTTGTCCCAGGAGTAATGTTTGCTGGCAGGCCGCGGCGCCGGGCGCGACAGCACGCTGCCCAGCAGAGGGTCGCACTGCGGCATGTGTCCGCGACCAAACATGTTCGGAATTATATCTGTATCCATGTAGTCACACCCGTCGCTGTCCATCGTCATCACAGGTCCCAGATCTATCCCACACTCTTTTAGATCGAAATCGCAAGACCGCTCTTCAAATATTTCGTGACGGGTATCCTCATTCTGGAAAGACGGAAGTGACAAATCGTCCATATACTCGAAACCAGATCGAGTGTGGTCTAGTATGTCTCCGTTGGTAAGGGGGGTCATGCTCATTCTCTCTGTTTCGTGTTCCTCGCCTATGTCCATTGCCGTTTGCGACATACTGCCGTCTGTGTGATCGCCGTCTCCCGAAAGAAGACTCTCAAAGAAATCATCGTCGCCGGCGTTAGGATCGGAGCCAAAATCCGGGTGAAATTCTCCATTTGTAAGTAAGTCTACACCCAAGTCGGCGCTCATTTCTGAAGACTGCACGTCGACCGCACATCGATTGTTCGCGCTCACTGCGTTGTGGAGGTCTGCATGATTCATGATCTCGTTTTGTATATCGTCGAGTTCCCGCTGGAGTTCATCAGCAGCGAGCGAGTCCCGCACGTGCGCATCGCCGAGCACGTCGTCCGTCAACACGTCCACCGGCGAGAACGCGTCCCGTCCCGCCGTCACGTACCCGGCGTCCAGCGACGGACTCACCACCGTGGCTCCCACCGCCGACGGAGGCAACTCGCCATTCTCCACCAGTATTTCTAGAACGTCGTCCATTATCTGACTGTCCTCCGTATGATCGTGTAGCGACGTGACCGCCTGCACCTGCGGTACCTGCGGCATCGGCGGTGGCGGTGGCGGAGGCGGCGGCGGTGGAGGCGGCGGCGCGACGACACGTTCCGGTTCATAGTGCGCCGTCGGCAAGATAGCTATCGGCACCACTTTTACGCCGTTCAAGATATACGCTGGACTGGTCGGTTTTTGTGGCGTCACGACGGGCGTGACGTCACCCGCGGCGGCGGTGGCAGTTGGAGCGGGCGGCGTCACGGTAAAGAGACGCACGTAATGCGGCTGTGGCGGTGCGGGCGGCGGCGGTTGTTGCAGCGCGTCGAGCTTGGCGCGCAGCTGCGACACGCACAGATGCGCCTGCAGCAGCCGCCGGCTCTGATCGCTGGCGGCCGCACCCGCCGCCTCGCGCCGCACCATCTCTAACTGTTGCCGTGACGCCTCCAGCTTCCGCTCGAGCTCTTCTATCTGGCGGCGCTGCGACTGCACTATGTCCTCTTGCGGTTCCGCATCGAGTCGCGGGTCCGGTGAGGCGAGGGAGGTGAGGGAGGTGAGAGAGGCGACGGAGGCGAGGGAGGCGATGGAGGCGACCGAGGCCGGTGAGCGGGGCGCGTCGTCCTGTTTCTCGAGCAGGAACGGTCTGAGGCGGTCGATGAGTTGCGGTTTGGGTCCGGAGACGCGCAGGTTGCGTCGCTTGCACTCGGCGCGCAGGTCGGACACCTTCATGTCCTCAAAGCGCGCGGCGGCGGGGAGTGGAGTGACGGAGGGCGGCGGCGGCGGCGGCGGCGCACTGTAATAAAATTGAATGATTTTCATATCACAATAATAACTTATAAATACCATGTTATAGATGTTAACTTAATCTTTTTTCTAATAATTTAGGTATATATTTTTTAAAATTAAATATGCTATAAGTAACCTAACCTGTAATAATTACAAAATTATATTGGTTGCGCCCCCCGCCGCGTAATAATAGTTACTCTTGTTTAGACAAAATTCGTCTTATTTTGTTAATTTATTCTCCCAGGATTCCAAGCATTTCAATCCACATTATATTTGGGATGCACTGTTATACTTAACATAAAGTCCAGTGTAGTCACTGGCATGCCAGGATATACAACGTGTTACAGAAAGGTGTATGTAAATTTAAAATTGTATAGTGTACCACAACACCCAGACCTGAAACATATTTACACACATACACATATTTGTGGGTCACACAAACATTTGTCTCGGTGCGGGAATCGAACCCAAGGCCTAAAGCTTCGCAGCCGGCTGCTCGCCACTGCGCCACGGGGGCTGTCGCAAGTATTATAAATTGGTGTTTTGTATTGATAAGAGGCTCATCGACTGTACTAAGCAAAATTCATAGATGGAAGACACAAGAATTATGTATTTAAAAAAGAATCTAGAAAATGGTATGTCGTCTTCAGCACACAGGTAATTTAAATGCAAATTAACATCTGAAAGAGTCAGATTACGTACAAGTTACGTATGTATATCCGTAGAATAAAGTACACGTTTTCAAAGTGAGTGTCTTTCAAAATAATTAATAGTGATGTGACCAATCTTATCGATCTTAATAAGCGAGTGATTAAAATTACCGTGAAATTTTAAAATGTATCGGTTTTGAAAAGAAGCGATACATAAGTACTTACTGAAGGTGTATGTAATGACCCTAAAATATGACCACACCTTTCTGTAACACGTTGTATAAAAGAAATTGGAAAAATAAGTGCTATTTTGTTTTTAATGCCAAAATCATCCACATACGCACTCACGCCTGTACTCCCCGAAGAGGTAGGCAGAGGCGTAACTAGTACAACCATATTTTGCCGTGCTTATTTCCGTCCCATGGTGTGATAGGGGGCAAAACCTATCGCCACACCGGGCACAATTACAGACTCCGGGCTGATACTGGGCATTCCGAAAGAAACCCAATGTCACTTTTACCTGACCCGGGGATTGAACCCGAGACCTCAGCACAGCAGTCGTACCGCGTACGCATTACAACTGCGCCACCGAGGCAATTTCAAAAGCATATATAAAATATTTTTACTTTATCAGTTGTCACATACATGTCTTTCTGTGACATGTGTCAAAAGCATGTTGTGCCGACGCCAATGCGAGTGGGATAAGGGCAGATGGAAGGAAGGAAGGGGGTTGTCCCATACATATTTCTTATTGTGTAGTAGTACTATTCAAACCAAAATGATTGTTTTTTTTTTTATGCTTAACGCATTCAGTCTTATCTAAACTTTCGAGTGGACGGGTCGCGGACAAGAAGTAGTGTTTGTTATTATAAATTTATATTACACTAATCACAAGACTAGATTTACTCTTATATAATTTTTACTCTTGGCTATAGAATAGGAACAAAAAGGAGCGTAAATTATGTTGAATATTATGTATTAATCATTTGACTCCAATCTGTGGTTTTAAAAATATATGTGACGGGTTATAGGCGCTTACCCATAATGCGGCGTCGTGGGATGTACATCCGAGGAGTCGGAGGCGACGGATGCTGAGGAAGGTGCAGGAGACGCGGGCAACATCAACTGCAGGAGCAACTGCTGCTGCTGCAACAGCAACTCGTATGGAGTCTCCACGGAGCCCGGCGGTGAGGATGACTTCTGGGCGTTCGGGGGACCTTTATACTCGTGGAACTTGAACCGTGCCTTCGGCTGTTGTTTCTGTTTGTTTTTCTTTTGTTTCTTGTCCTTACCGGGGGCGGGATGTTGCGGCGGCGACGGGACGCTGACGGGAGAGAGCGTGGATGGAGGAGAGGGTGATGGCGACACTTCCTCCGGAGGTCCGCAGTATGAGGACGGATGCTGAGGTCGGCCTGATGAACCCTCACTGGTCGCCTTGAATGCGAGAGTGCCGCTTTTGACCGCGGTTTCTATATTCTCCTCAGTATGGAGTATATTTTTCTTTATGAGTTCCAAAGGGCCCGGCCTATGTGATAATTGATCATTTAGCTGGTCCGCGAGCCGCGCTTTTTTTAGCATTCGCTGCTTTTCGGCTAGACTGGGATCTACATGACTCTCCTGTAATAAATAAATACATTATATTAAACAAGGTATTCCATCACATAATTACTATTAAAACTACCATTAGATGTCATGGTGCGAAAATAATATTTGATAAGAGTTATATTTCCACGTTTCCAACGACTAGTGCTAATCGACTGGCGAGCCAAATAGCTTACAGCTGGAGCCTGTATGAGGAGCCAAGAGTTAGGGATGCCTGTATTTAACACCATGGTTTTCCAGTGTTACATAAGCGAACTTTACCGAAGAGCGCTGAACATCGGTTTTACTTCCTCGTCTATCGGGGACTTTACAAGCTCCGGCGCTAGGCAGTTGGGCTCGCCAGTTGGTCGACACCAGTCACCCCAAGTAAATGAGTGGATGATTTTAAAACCACGATTATGGTTTGTATATTGTAAATCAATCACAAGCTTACAAAATGCATATATTATGTATATCAGTGGTAAAGCCACGCTGTATAAAATTTTCTCCACAAATGGAATTAATAGGCCGGCTTGAGCGGGTTATTACCACTGTCTTATAGAAAACCGACATGAAGTAGCAGCTTGCTGTTGCGTTTCGTACGGTGACTTGAGATATACGGAAGCTCAAATCCTCTTCCCAATCCCTTAAGTATCCCCTTTCATTTAAGGTCTACAACGCATTCGTAATTCGTCTGGTATTGTGGGTTTCATGGGTCACTTGCCACAAGGTGGTGCTCGATTACCAGATCCTACTATAAAAAGTGGCGTTGCTAATAGTAATGAACAGCAGTGGCGGTTATCATCAAACAAACAACCTGCCCGTCTCCTGATACTCATTCATGCGATAAACAAAAGCTGAGTAACTGACCTGTTCCAATATATGTCTTCGTTCTAATTCCTGGCGATCTGGCCGCCTTTGTATCTTCGCTTTCAGTAAATCTCCGGTTTTTGCTCTCTCCAGTTGCTTGCATTGTTCAAAGTATGCAGGTGGCGTTTTCAATGCTGTAAAAACAGATACACATAAACCGAATTGTTAAATTGTAATAATGTACGATTGAATTTGATTTGTCATTATATCCTTAGGTAAAATAATATAATGTATTAAGTAATGGAAAATGCCGAAGAAAACAATTATGCTGTTTTATGGATTCATGACTCCGCTCATTAATACCCTATAGGCTATAATGTGGCGTCATAATATTACACCTAACAGTTACACATATAGTTCTAGCCCCGCACTTAGGAACGACTCTTGTGTTGTGGATAATATGCTAAGGGGCTCAAGCCCCCCTCCCCCCAATCATTTAGGGTCCACTGACAAATCCCAAATTAATCTTGATATTATCCTACTTTCTTAGTACTACCTACAATATAATTTTCATCGCTTATCCTTACTTATTCCATTTTAAGTAGGTATAATTTATTCTCAATTTTTTTTATTCTAATTTTGGGGCAATCCCCACCTAAACCAAAATCTTGGATCCGCTACTGTCAGGCACTACAAACTTTTGGTCTCACAACACGTAGAACCGAAAAAAATATTTGTAAATCACACAAACAATTGTCTCGGTACGGGGATCGAACCCGCAGCCTCTCGTTTCACAAGCGGTCACTCGCCAGCTGCGCCACGGAGGCTGTCAACGTGGTTATTTCTACCCAATGTATAATGACAATCATAATATGAACGAATGTACTTATGATGTATTATGTTGTGGCGTTTTGGACGGTTTTCTATTACAAGTAAGGAACTCTCATTAGACATATCATTAAGATCGTAAATTAAATTGTTTCACCCACGCGCGTCGAGTCATACGAGCCATGACAGCTGACAGGGTACTTGTTTCATTTGCACTTTATATATTAGGTAGTGCCCTTGTAAAAACTTTTATTATATCAGTCATACACACATTACAATAAAATGTATGCAAGTTTATTTATTTTGACGAACCTAGAACCTTCGCTTGTGAACCTAGAAGAACCTACTGCCTCGGTGGCGCAGTTGTAATGCGACTGAGGCTGACGCTAAGGTGTCGGGTTCGATCCCCGGGTCGGGTAAAAGTGATATTGAGTTTTTCTGTTACGAAATGCTCAGTATCTAGTAGAGTCTGGAATTGTGCCCGGCATAGCGATAGGCTCGCTCCCTATGTGTGTAATGTGAGTATATTGGTTACACCTCTGCCTATCCCTTAGGAGATTACAGGCGGGAGAGCGTATGTTCGTATCTATTAAGAACCTAAAAAAACTACTACATTGTTAAGAATTAATTACATAAACTATTGTGTAAAATAAACACAATTATTTGGTCTTCAAATAAAGTACAGTAAGTATGTACTACGAAATTAAGCGCTTCGGCAATTTTCTTTTTTACTGAAAAAATATATATTGTAAATGTAGTAAATAATGTAGTTTACTTACGAGGCATTATTCCTTGGGCCACCAGCTGGTTGATAGGACGTCTCATCATAAGTTTCACCTTTAACGCTGTGGAACAACACCAGTATAATGTAAATACTTCATATTCTATAATTGTATTGGTCGGGGAATATTTAATTTATCCTCAAAATTTTCCTTGTGAATAACCAACACTCAGTGTAACATATAACAAAGCATAATATCAAGCAGACGCGACGGCATGTGTGTATGTAATGAGACTACCTTTTACATACAACAATAAGTATTGATAAAAAACTTGACATGTGTGCATGATGATTATGGTGTTATGACGCCAGGGAACATTGACATAGAATGTCGATTCGAATGCCGATGGACACGTATATCGATATACGAAAATTGTATCGATAAAAGCGCTGGAATAGCGTAGGCGCATGGAGCTCCTTCGTATGTTCTTGTTTGCGTGTAGACAAGCGGGTAGCAGCGAGCGATGGGCGGACAACGCTGGCGCAGCGCCAACATAAATAAACACTGCACAAGGAAACTAGTGTTATGCCGCGACCGTATTACAGACGAAACATTCACTACCACTGGGCCGAATATTGTGGGTTACTGGGCGTCTTTACCTCGCTCACGCTGTTCAACGCTACATACGATACCACATACGAATATACAATGTCACCAGCTTTACTATCAAATGGAAAAAAATACATTAAACGCCTCGGTGGCGCAGTTGTAATGCGTAAGCGTTACAATTGAGGCTAACGCAGAGGTCTCGGGTTCGATCCCCGGGTCGGGTAGAGTGGTATTGGGTTTTTCTATTACGAAATGCTCAGTATCAGCCCGGAGTCTGGAATTTGAGCCCGGTATGGCGATAGGCTCGCCCCTATCACATCGTGGGACGGAGATATGCTCGGCGAAATGTGGGTGTACACCTCTGCCTACCCCTTCGGGGATTACAGTCGTGAGTGCGTATGTATGTACATTAAACGCTTGTTTCACAATGTCAAAGAGTGGTAGAGTTTTGAGTGGTAGAGCCACGCTGTAGACAATTTTGTCTACAGCATGAATGGGCCGGCTCGTCCGGGTCGTTACCACTGTCTCACAGAAAACCAGCGTAAAGTAGCAGCTTGCTGCTGCGTTTCGTACGGTGAGTGAGATATCCGGAGGCCCAAATTTCCCTCCCCTTCCCAATCCCTTTCCTTTAAGGTCACGCGCCCATGATTATTTTAGTATTGTGGGCGTACATGGGCGGTGGAGATCACTTACCATCAGGTGACCCACTTGCTCGCTTGACGGCCTATAGTATAAAAAAGTTACTTAACAAATAAAATACACGAAAATAAAAAAATAAAACTGTCATTAATACAAACAGAGAAGCGTACCTATGTCAAATTGGTACTTTTTAAGTAGTCTGTTTAATGCATTATTTGGCGGATATTTAAACGGATATTTCTAAATATACCTATAATACTAAATACGATAGCGTGCTGCAGTTGCAATACACTGTTAAGATTGTGTTCTTGAGTCGCGACTGAGGTCGATAGAATTTCTCGTTTGCTGTTTATTCGCGATGCGATGGTCGTGCGCGATATAATACAACACACGCAGATACGACCGGAAGTGGTAACTCCACAGGCATACTAATACATCAGATTGTGCCAAGTATACGCAGCACGGGGCCACTGGCCGTACAATGAGAGGACAAACTATGTATAACCATGTCAAAAAATAAAAATACGTCATCAGATAGAAGGGTCAAATTGAGAACACCCTCACAGATCACGGATCATAGTAGACTATAAATATGACATGTAAGTTGATCTATATAGAAACAAAAAGTGACAACTTTTCTCTTTGTATCATATCATCCCTCCTTTTATTCCCCGCCCCTCCAAGTTTAACTGTATACTTTCTTATGTATTTTCCTCGTTTATTGATATTTTAGCCACCTTTATACTTATCAATAATATTAAAATATAGCTAGCTGTATCTTTTTTATTCACTATCTGTAATATTCGTTCATCTGTAAGTTATATTTTTTGTCTGGTTTCATCATTTCAATTTTATTTCAGATTAACTTGTTATAATTTATAATAGACTTAAATAATTGTATATCTGTAATTGTTTTGTTTATTGCATTTTTCACAGAAATTTCACTGGCTTCAATGACCTTAAAACCGAAACACAACAGCTTACAGACTGTTGCTTGGCGGCAGATATAGGCAAAGCGGTGGTATCAACCCAAGTGGTCCCCCTCGTATTTGAGTACATATGTTAAGTACATACATATATTATCCGTGATCCGTTGTACGAGCAAAAGCTAGTACTTTATAAATTAAAAGCAGTACTAGGTACATATTTACTACTCAATTCTATGTTGGTTCACACTGTCCTAGTTTGCGCCAAAAATTATACATTCATTAATACAATACAAAGTAAACTGACTGTACCTATTATATTGCTCAGTGGCTATTAGCTTACTGGATTCCTTTTATACCATTGTGAACATAACAAAAGCTGATACCTGGATCACCTGTAAGACATAGTACAGTAAATACATTCATACACACATCCATACCTACAGTTGGTCAAGATTATTTTCCATCTCATAATAACGATTAATGGGGAAGCCTAGCGCCATACCGGCCACACATTCTAATTCCGGGCATCTCAAATATTTTTGATCGAATTTTAATTGTCTGATCTTGGATTTGAACCCAGGACCGCACTGGTTATAGCCTATATACGTTTTCACTAGACTAACATTGGGAACACGTGAATATTTTTTGCTATGTGAGATTATGCTAAATGTTTAAAAGTAGTAATGATAAGTGTGATACTGACATTCCTTGTGCTTGCCCATGGCTGGCTGCAGCGGGCTGTCGTCGACGATCACTTTGGGCGGGGAGACGCGCGGCGAGCTCGGTGGCTCGCTGGCGCCGCTGCTGCCCGCCGGCCGCCCAGCCATCTCCTCCGCACCGGAACTGCTATGGAACAATCAAACATCACATTACCCGATTGTTGTTATTATTCAAATCAATATACATATAGGTACGTAGGGCGAATTTTAAATTATGAATTTAATCTTTACCAATTTATTTCCGTACTAGCTTTTGCCCGCGCCACATGAATGGCCGTTTCCAGGACATAAAGTAGCCTAGATCATGGTCTACGTGTGTGCCAAAATCGTTCACCTGTTAAGGCGTGATTGACTAATAAACATCCAAACTTATACATTTATAATAATAGTAGGATGTTATGGCAAATGCAACTAATGATCCTTTTATTGACTTAAGCCGTCATAGACATAATCAAAAATATTTTTTAAAGTGCTGCATAAGTTAGTACTTACACAATATGGACGTAGAGTGCACAGTTGAGGCTGGGAGAACCAAAGTGGCCTAACCAGGATTGCAGTCCAGCAAAAAAACAGAGGATATATATAAAAAAAAAACAAATATATAAGCGTATCTAAATACCTAATATCAATAATTGTGTTGCTAAAGTACGGCAGATTTTACGGATCACATATTGCTGGAATACCTAATCCCTAGTTAGGCAACTTTGGTTCTCACAGCCTCAATTTGAAGTACGAATGTACCAATTATTGAATATACATTTTATATTTCTTCATAATATCCATTATTATCATTCAAAACAATACTTGCCTTTGATGTGAATATAAAAAAAAAAATACTATAAGCCCGACACCTAACACAATTAAATTAACAAGGCGGTTGTCCGCAAATAGGTTTCTCTTTATCATGAATCAAATCTAATTCAAGAAGTCCTACTAAACATTCCTTGACTTGTGTTATCACAGGGTGAAGTAATGATAATAAAAGTACCTAATAAAAACTGTATGTACATACATACACACTCACGTCTGTAATTCCCAAAGGGGATGGAGGTAGAGGTGTAACCAGTAAACCCACATTTCGCCGAGCGTATCTCCGTCCCATGATGTGATAAGGGGCGAGCCTATCGCCATACCAGGCACAATTCCAGACGCCGGGCTGATACACCGAGCATTTCGTAATTCGAAAACCCCAATATCACTTTTGCCCGATCCGAGGATCGAACCCGAGACCTCAACGCCAGCCTCAGTCGTAACGTATCGCATTACAACTGCGCCACCGAGGCATTCAAAAAAACTGTATGTGTTTGGATTAAACAGAAATTACAGTCAGATAAAGTCGTATTAAAATGTTGAATCGTGAAGAAATGTTAAGCCGTCCGGCGCGGCGCGTACCTGAATGTATCCTCGGAGGGTGGCGTGGCCGGTGTGGCCGGTGTGCGCGGCGGCGAGGCCAGTGAGACGGGCGAGGCGGCGCGGCTGCGATCCCGCCGGTGCTGTGGCTTGAACCACTCGGGGTATATAGCGCTCAGAGTCTCCACTAGATCGTGATCCAGGGTGACGCGCCACGACGTGCGCCCCTCCGAGCCCTCGGAGCCGTCGCCTCCGCCGCACGACGAACGGCTCTCTGCACAATAAAAAAAACATAACATTAGTTGTTAAGTCTGTTAATTGTGACAGATTTTTACCCCAACATAGATAACTAACTGAACGATTGTTTCTAGGCTAACCTTCCTCAATTTACATACGTAGACCTACACATAATCCCGTTCGTTCGCGCCGTTGTTTTGTTGTTAGATCATCACGAATCATGAACAGATGTTGTAATAGGTGAGTCGGAAGTGCGTACACTGACAATGCCGCGGATACGGGTATCGTAAACAAATTGGGCAATATTGGGCGAGGCATTACGCTGGAATACATACACACTGTCATCATTACGTCGACCTAATTGAGTGGAATCCTTGAAAACGTTTATGTGCGTGAGTAGGCGCGTTCCTTACTTTTAGATGCATTGTGGTTGGAATGTTATAATTTTACGATATCGTATGCAGAGTGCTAACGATGTTCTACAGTTTATGCGTGAAATACTTATTAAGTGCACATACTGCGCAGGCCAATGTCTACTACACTTTCAAAAAAATTCTTCCTAGCAGTCTCGTGAAAGACAATTTTTGATATAAATAAATAATAATAATAAACTTTATTTCCATCTCAATCAATACAATTTTTCTTAAAAATAAACTGATACCTACTTATTAGGTTAACTTAAATGAGATCAATCAAATCAAAATAAGGTTATATTCCTGGTCCCTACACTAGGCAATGCCTGTATCGTAGGTGACCAGTTTACACACCATGTTACAGTGAAAATCAAGTGAAGATGATGCTATTAAGACAATCAACAATTATTTTGAAGAAACATGTTACGTTGCATTAAAATATAAACTATGATTTAGAGGCGAAGAAAAATATTTAATGTACACGAGCCAATAGATTTACGATGATTTTTCTCCAAAATTGTATTACGTACAATACATGTATTACGGTAGTAATAGCAATCAATACACAACAAGATTTAGCATTTTCTATGGGTGAGGAAGGATGGAAGTATTATGTAACGTTTAAAACTCTCATAAAGTTGGATATACGAGGGAGTGAAAATACAAGCTGAAAATAAAACATCTGCCCGTGACTCACGTACAATATAAAACTAAAACTAAAGTAAACAAATGCAGACTTCAAAAACGTAAAATCGCTATTCTTATTTGATATAAAATTTGCAATAGCTTTATTAGGGATATCTCGATAAAACTCGCACTTTGTACGGTGTTACCATGGTCTATGTATACACCTTTATCTGAGCACTGGTTATAAACCAGACGTGTAGGTAATTAATATATTAGGATGTATGTTGTGTAAAGTAAGCCCGGACGTATATTGATACTATTGGGTTTCCGACAATTTACCTTTAAATACCAATGCATTTAAAGGAAAATTGTCGGAAACCCATTTGTGACATCAGACGACATGACCTGCCTGCAATCTGTCACGTATCTAACCCAGTGGAACAAACGATAGTACAACTTCAACGCCAAAAGTCAATGAACATGGACAACACTCCACAAATCGTGTACTCCATAAGCATCAAAAGTAGCTGATCAACTACTGCACATAACGCGGTATGCAACTTAAAGTTTCAAATATCAGTGAACGCCATAGTAACGAATTTGCTGAACACGCTCATAATACATAATTTGGTGAACTTTTATAAAATGTGGATTCTAGCTTCAAGTTCACCGACTTTTGTTAAATTGGCGTGTTCATGAGATTTTGTTGCTTTTATTACAAGTATATGATACGCGATATCTCTGCCAAATCTGGACTGATTTTTATGATTATTTTTGTATTTGATAGGGTTTACTCCAAGAATTATTTAATTCAAATTTGGGTAAGATCTGATGACGGTGGACCAGGCAAGAAATAGAAACTCCTTAACGGATAACAATTGGTAGGTAATTGTATTGAAGAACACATACAATACATGTTCCCAGCGCTAAAAATTGAAAATAACTTAAGCTCGCATCTGTATCCCCAAAAGAGTAGGCAGAGATGCAACTAATGCTGCACCCACAATTCACCAAGCTTATTTCAGTCTCATTATTATAATAATGTGTTAGGGGGTGAGCCTATCGCCACATCTGACACGAACTCCAGGCCCGAACAACATGTGTGATTTTTTAATCGAAAACTCAAACAAATTGCCCGTCCTGCAATTTGAACCCATAATCTCACAGTTAATAATTCATAAATATAAATGTATAACAATAAGTTTAACAAAGCAAGTTTAACACATTTGACAAATAAACCACATAGGTATATGCTAACGTTACGTCATTTGTTACTTAAAATATGTCTATTTTTCAGGGCTCCACATTTAATCTAGGGTCCATTTGTTAATGATAATAAATAAAAATGAAAACGAATTATTTGTTTAATTTATTTGCCTATTATTAACATCCACATACATAAAAATAATATAACCCACATAAAATCAAACTATTTCACATAGGTAAAGTAGAGTTTGTGGATTTGAAAATGTTTTAAAATCTTGTAAGACCCAATACATTTTCGATGGGGTTTAAATCCGGGCTTTTTGCCGGGAATGGCAACTCTATAATTTCATTTTGGTTATTTTGAAACCATGCCCGGCACTACTGGCTTTATGTATAGAACAGTTATCGTGGATATACAAGTAATTAATAGGTCCCGGAAAGTACATTCTTGTTGTTAGAAGCAAGGTATCTTCAAGAATTTCTACATATCTTTATCTATTCAGACGACCCGACACTTTAATTAGTTCTCCGGGACCCAAAGTGCTTATCCACCCCCAAAGTCCTATAGATACACGATACACCACTAGATTGATTAAATCCCAGGTCGGGCAATCACAATTTGTTTGAGATTTCGATAAACAAAAATCACACATGAGTTGTTCGGACCTGGAGTTCATGTCAGGTGTGGCGATAGGCTCAACCCCTATGACATTATTATAATAATAAGTCAGAAATAAGCTAGGTGAAACGTGGGTGCAGCATTAGTTGCACCTCTGTCTACTCTTTTGGGGATACAGGTGCGAGCTTAAGTTATTTACATTTTTTTGCGCTGGGAACATGTATTGTATGTATTCTTCAATACAATTACCTACGGCGATGTGTTTGCTGTTATCCGTTAAGGAATGTCTATATCTTACCTGGTCCACCGTCATCAGATCTTAACCAAATTTGTATGAAATAATTATTTGAGTAAACCCTATCGAATATAAAAATAATCATAAAAATCGGTCCAGATTTGGCTGAGATATCGCGTATCATATACTTGTAATAAAAGCACCAAATTCTCATGAACACGCCAATTTAACAAAAGTCGGTGAACTTGAAGCTAGAATCCACATTTTATAAAAGTTCCCCAAATTATGTATTATGAGCGTGTTCAGCAAATTGGTTGCTATGGTGTTCACTGGTATTTGTAACTTTAAGTTGCATACCGCGTTATGTTGCAGTAGTTGATCAGCTACTTTTGATGCTTATGGAGTACACGATTTGTGGAGTTTTGTCAATGTTCATTAACTTTTGGCGTTAACTGTACTAGGTATTCTAAAAGAAGTTCATCCGTAGCTTTTAGTCGTACTTATATTTTATTGCTTTGTAGATCCAGAGGCTGTGGATGTTTTTTTAAATAGCTAAGGCTAAAATTGGTAAGTAATTTGCATCGCCCATTAACGTCCACAATACTTGAGGAATCATGAACGCGTTGCCAACGAAGGAAAGTAATAATTAAGGGATTGGGAAGGGGAATGGGATTTAAGCCTCCGTTTCTATATCTCACTAACTGTACGAAACGCAACAGCAAGCTGCTTCTTCACGTCGGTTTCCTGTGAGACAGCGGTAACCCATGTGTGGAATTCACATCACATTGACTAAAGCCCGAAATCACAAACAACACTTAAGTGAGCTGCCTAGGTGGCGCAGTTGTAATGCGTTCGCGGTTCGACTGCAGTGCTGAGGTGTCGGGTTCGATACCGGAGTCGGGTAAAAGTGATATTGGGTTTTTTTAATTCGAAATTCAGCCCGGAGTCTGGAATTGTGGTGCCTGGTATGATATTTTGTACTTTAACGGGTACCAATATACCTATTATATCATTTTATTCTGCCTATCTGTATCCCTTTATTATAAAACTTACAACATTATTACGTTATAAATTTGAATAAGTAAATAAAACATGTTAGGAAAAGTTAATTTAAAGTATCTGTAAATGTCTGTTACGCGTTTGGCGTCGGTGTTACAGAACACAATTTTGTAAACAGACTTGCGCACGTGCGTGCTCATGACTCATTACAGATTGTTGAGGATTATTGTAGCACAATTTGCTTAGTGTCATTGACTATTTAAACCAATTATGTTTTCTACAAGATACACTTGCAGTAAGATATCCATGTCTGTGAAGGACACTGACTTTGAGTGAATCACCCTAACCAATTTTCCTAAACCGGTACAGTGACTAAAAACCCCGTGTAGGTCTACTTCGGCCGCCGAAGATCGTCGAAGATCTTCCTGTTTATGGATGATGATAGACGGATTTTAGCCCGTCCTGGGAGGGTTCTGTACTATACCAAATAACATACCAAACCAAACGTTCTTACACAAATCATTTGTGCAATTGTAGTTCACCCTACAGATTCTGATAAGTAATTTAAATAGTGCTTTGAAAACCCTAGTAGCTATTTATTACATCAAAAACATTGTTTTTTTACAGCAGTATGCGGCTGTAGACAGTATTCCATATTCAATCTGCTTTATATCTTAAGCCATTTCTGAAAGCGCTACCCTTGCACAATACATGTAGGTGCAGATAGACAAATGGATAGCCATGTGATCGTAAAAGAATTCCATTTTTTCCAGGGTAAGTTACGCAACTTTAAAAAGAGAGAGTATTCAGTATTAGAAGCGATGCGGTTCGAGCAATATAGCATTGAAGGAGACGCTCGTGCTACTTATTTTTTCTATTGTTGGCATATCACCCTCCTCCCCCTAAATATTTGAACCCTAACCTTTAATTATATGTTGCGGGTGAAAACGCGCGGGACAGCTAGTAACACATAAAAAGTCACAACTCTCTTGAATTATTTTTAGAGAAATGCATTATAGTCATTAGTGAGTCTAAAATTAGTGTTATAGATTTTTATGTGCACTAAAGCACACAGTTGTCCAAGCACTACTCTGAGCAAGCGATTTTGGCGATGAACCCATACGCGAAAATACGTACTAAAAATATAGTTTTTTTTTAATAATAATACACCCAATAGTCACACACATAGTCCTAACTCCACACTAGGTTAACCTGTATTGTGAGTATCAGGAATTACGAGGTTGCGGAAAACGAACCCGCGGCCTCTCGCTTTGCAGCCGACTGCTCACTCACTGCGCTGCGGAGGCTGTCTAATAAATTCATGAATAAAATAAAAAAGGCATGAATAAACTTTAAAATATGTGCTAGACAGTAGACACGACATATTAGCAGAATCTTTGATAGCTTCGAAATAAACACTGCCTACAGATGATTAATGTATATATGGAATGTCATTCAACATTTCAAAGAAAATTGTTGTTTTCGAGAACCTTCTCGATATTTTCGACTAAGGTTAAAGTATGCAAATATTATTGTATGATCCACTGTAGTTACTAGTTATTCCTAGTATTAGTTAGGTACTGATATATCTCATGTCATCGCCTCCCACACGACCGAATGTATCATAATTTGCTACCACACGACACTACTCGGTTCCTTAGTCAGTCGGTCATAAGATACTCATTCGGTTTATAGAATAGTTTTATTTGTTTTTTATTAAGAAGTATTTAGTAATACTGCGCCTTATTTTTTGATTTATACGTTTGTAAACTGATGTAAAATTATTTTTATATAAGCTCCTCTAGCAATCATGTAGCTATACACTCTACAGTACCTATATTAGCAGACAGGATAATTTCATACAATGCTAATTATTATTATTAACTATTAGGTAAGTACAAAAATGACACATTATGGATATATGTTTCCTTACTGCGTACGAATGCGTGCACTTTTCAGGGATCCGTATCAAAATAATTTATAATTTAAAGAGGTACCCATACAAGAAGTATGTTTTCATTAAAGTATTTTTCTTTTCGCTGTATCGTAAATGGACCGGCTCGACCGGGTCATTACCGCTGTCTCACAGAAAACCGACGTCAAGTAGCGGCTTGCTGCTGCATTTCGTACGGTGATCGAGATAACCGGAGGCCCAAATCCCCCTCCCCTTCCCGATCCCTTAATAATCACTTTCCTTGAAGGTCGGCAACGCACCATGTTCCTTCTGGTATTATGGGCGTACATGGACGGTGGAGATCACTTACCATTAGGTGACCCATTTGCTCGTCTGTCGATCTATGTTATAAAAAAGAATACAAGGTTGAAAATTTGCAAGTTAAAATAAAATAAATATTAAAATTAGCCAAGTCTATGTGTTTTTTGTGATTGTCTGTGTTGGTCTTACGACATTGTTTAGTGCGTAGCATAGTGTGTGTTTACGGTAGTACGAAATCCTGGGTGACCGGGTCATACTTGAACTGGGCCGGCTTTTCCAACATGTTTCCAGGAGACTTGATGTTGCCGCAACAAAATAATACAACATTTCACATTAGATAAAACGGACACTGTACATTAATTAATTATCAAAAAAAGTCATTGGTAGTATTCATATATCTAAATTTTGATATCTGACGGATTTGTTTAGATTTGGGTCAAGGCTTGTTCTTTTGAAGTTAACACGGTTTTAAGTGTGGGGAAATTACGACAAAATAAAATAGTGGGCTGTTCGCAACTCGCGGCACGGCCCGGCATGGATAGGGTTGCCAGGTGTCCGGCTTTAGCCGGACATATTGGTTTTTAACGGTCATGTCCGGCCAAATATTCACGTGATTGGAGTTTGTTAGGTTTTTTTTGGAAATTAAACGTATATTGTTAGAAGTTACGTAAGACAAGCATTATTTGTAAAATACAAAACGACTTCTACTGATCGTTTATTAGTCACTTTTACAATGTTACTGCTTTACACACCACAACCCCATGTCAGGATTATCGAGAGACCCGCTGTCTAATTAATTATAACAGACTCAACTAGGATCTAATAGGAAACCAGCAGAGCTCACTGAGCACTGATCACTAGGAACTAGAGGCTACGAACTGGTGACTGAGCCCTGGGCACTGGCAACTGGCAAATGAGAACTGAGCGTCCGAGAAGCCAGCTATGGTGACGAGCACTTTATACGATATATCCACTCTTCCACTATTATATAGCCATTACCATAATTATTTCATTGTAATCCACGTTGTTTCATGACACCCTCAATTAACCAATAAAAAAGCGAATTCCCTTACAGTATATTCATTTGGTAAAAAAACCTGTGATTTGTGAGTAATACGTCTTTTTTATCATAAATGTGATGTACAGCTTTAAAAAAAATGTGTTTTGCCCAAAGATATGCCCGGCTTTTTGGACAATATGTCCGGCCTAATACAGCGACGAGTCCGGCTTTTTTATTTTAGGGCTTGGTAACCCTAGGTACGGATGATGCTTGTAGCGTAACGTAACACGTCAATCAAGATGTCAGCGTAAATGCACAGGCTCGGGCACACAGCTGGCTCGCTCGTTATTCGCTAATGCTACTAAATGCTGTCTTCGACTCGTTTGGTTTATATCTCTTCATTATTTTAGCGTATTTTAATTGTATTATACTTATTTGGAAGCATTGTGGCTCGTGCTCATAAGCTTGTAGTAAGAGGCGGTTAATATGATGTTGTACATATATTATTATTAATAATTTACTCATCACTCATACATTAGCAGTTTTATTTTGACCACAAGCCTGTGAAATTGTTTACTCTCCAGAAATTTAAGAATAAATACAACATACTTACATAAATAATAATAAAAAACATTAAAAAAACAAACTCTGTTTATAAAATAAAGAATAATAAATAAATAAATAATTAATAAATATAATAAATTAATACACCTTTTAAAATAAAGATTACTGTACATAACAATAATCTATTTTGGGGAGCCCACCTACCTGAGTTGGCGAGTCCCCACTTGTCTATTTTATCCGTGTTTTTAACATAGGTCAGACAGGTACCACAGTACTTCCCACAGACTCAGTTATCCAATCCACCAACACCTCACCTTAATAAGTCAGTAGATATATTTTTTTGTCTATTCCCTACAATAGCCCTATTACACCAACCGTGGGTTGTCCTTGGGTACACTTCTATAGTGTAAATAGGGATAGCCGTCAATGTCACATCACGATATTAAATAATACCTTATCCATACGACAAACATAATATCAGCCCTGTGTTATACGCGTCCCACTACTGAGCCCAGTCCTCCGCTATTAAATAAGAGGGGTTAAGCCTTAGTCTATGCTAGCCTAATGCAGGTTGCCAGACTTCACATCCTTTTTTTTTATTTTATTATTATTATTAGCTTGAATGACGAGACGAGCAGGTCGCTCGCCTGATGGTAAGCGCCACGCCTGCTCATAAACAGAAGCAACGCCACACAGAACTTTGAATAACAAAGCACTGCATGACACTGGACTGCGCTCGTCACCCCGAGACATAAGGTGTTAAGTCTCATAATGCCCAGTAATTACACTGGCTTCAATGTCCTTCAAACCGGAACACAACAGTGCTTACACACTGTTGCTTGGCGGCAAAAATAGACAAAGCGGTGGTCAACCAACCCAGCCGGCCGGCCTCTCGCAAACGAGGGGCCTACCACCTTGTAGAATACTTATACACTTTCGAAAATTAAATACTTTCGAAATTCTTATGATTCTTATTCACCGTTCTTCAAGATATTTCCTTCATCGTTAAAGTCGGCTATAATAGTTAACAATTAATACAAAAATAATTAATGCTCTTGGGCTGGTCTCGAACCTACGGCTTTCGTCTCGGGAGACCCTATCATTCCATGTTGAGCTATCGCTGCTGCTATATATACTATATTTACATACAATAACATTTTTATATTATACAGTTGAATACTTAGGTACATTGTTGGAATGAGATGAAGTAATATGCTTAATTACATGTGCTAGAATTAAGAATAGAAAATTAATTGTTTCAGTGAAATCTAGATTTCTTCACGATGTTTTCCTTCATCCTAAAACAAGGATCGTAAACTATTCAAGTGTAGCGAGAAATAACCCGTTATATGTAGATCATTTTAACACTGATTCATTTAATGGTTGAGCACTGAAGACGGGAAGACAAATTATATTTTGTTAGCTCGTCTCACACATTTTAATAAAAAATAAAGAGTTTCTCAATTTGTATGTATATACATATTTTTATGTATATTCACCGCATAACTCCGCCAAATTTAACTGGACAGATTTAGATGATTCTTTTTATATTCTGTTGGGCTTAATTTGATGGCGGTCCCCAATCGACAGAAAAAATCACCCCTAACCCAACCCCCCTCCCTAACCCCCTGATGTTTCTTTTACCAATAATAGAATAAATGTTTTTTTTTTAAAGACTTTTTACAATAAAAACATTTTAACAAAGATAATCGCAACGTAGAAATTTTTTAAAAATATATAAAATGTACATCCATATATTTATTTATAGTTGTTTTCCTTCGGTGTAACTCTTAGTTAATAAAGATAACAAAATATATGCTATGTGTTTGTGTCAGAACTTGCTGAAAACATAGTAATAATTATATACCTACCTAACTATAACGATATAAAACATACAATGTTTACAAAATAAAAACACACACCTGTATCCTCGAACGTGTTGACAAAATGTTTGCAATATCACAGTAATACTTAATACCTACTAAAATTTAAGCGTATTAAAATCCATAAAATATTAATTTAATTAAATTTATCTTTGTATTTATTGACCGGACTTCTTGCACCATAAATTTGACAGTATTTCGTATTATATGAGACAACCTGCCGTCTGATCCCCATAACCCACCATTGCCTCGTTTGTTAATCAGAAGAGTGAACCACCACGTGCAGGTGAGGTTGGCATTAGCCTGAATGACAAAACAAGCCGGTCGCTCACCTGATGGTAAGCGCCAGCCACGCCTGCCCATAAACAAAAGCAACACCACACAGAATCTGGAATTACAAAGTACTGCATGGCATTAGCCTGCGCTCGTCACTCCGAGGCTTAAGATGTTAAGTCTTATAATGCCCAGATATTTCACTGGCTTCAATATCCTTCAAACCGAAATACAACAGTGCTTGCACACTGGCGGCAGGAACAGCCAAAGCGGTGGTACCAACCCAGACAAGCTCTGGCATACGAGGTATAGTAGATATTGTAGATTCTGCTGGTGGGCGGTAGCGATCACCTACCATCAGATGACCTACTTTTATTAAGACTTATTAAGTTTAATTTTATTTATAGATTTTTTATAGATAAGGCCGTCAAACGAGCAAGTCCCCTCTAAAAAAAACTTAAACTATTCTATCTGCATAGTTGACCTGATTTTCTGTACATCCGTCTGAATTTTTAAAATTAAATGAATTGCAGTTTAAGCAATAAACAAAAATATGACTAAGAAATATTCATTCATCAAACCGCTTTTTCTGGTTCAAGCAAAGCGAAGTGAGGAAGGACACCGAGTTATCAATGTTACTATCCAGGATATAAAGTTGATTGGCGGTGACATAACGTGCCGGCGTGATTGAGGTACCGCGCACCACGTCACCCGGAGGCTGAGGCGGTGACGTCAAGTGTGCACACGGCACGGGGCGCGCGTGGGCGCCGGCTGCCGCCACCTGTTCCCGCCCACGTGGCTTTGTTTATCAACCAGTGCAGCGTGACGAATGACGACGCCGCGCCGTCACATTCACAACATTGTGCTTTTACTACATCGACATTAGGGATGGCCTCTAATTTGGACAGTTTCCGACTATCATGTACATATAATAAAATGTATGTTTTAACTTCAACAGCGGCTCGTTAAAAATGAAGGTAATGAAAGCGTGTTAAAAAGAATAAAACGCTGCAACTTTCAAACAGGCAGGATCTTTAGCAGATTATTTACCTGCTTTAGTGCTTAAAATATGGTGTGAAATCTTTACATTTATGATTATTTATTACTTCCTTGTAGAACACTTTTTCTACAGCATCGATAGGGTCGCGTATTTCTAATATATAAACCTGTGCGCCTTGGTCGAAAAGTTACAGAATGACTGACCTTGGGTCCTTCTGGAACTCATATTCACTATTTAATCATTACTTTGATGTCACAGATTTCAACAGTTTCACACTGTACCTAAGGCTCATTTGTTTAAGAAGACCAAGGTTTGTGCCTCGGTCGCCTTATTTTATTTTATATTTATTTTTATTACAAATAACTACTGGATGAAGAATTACAAGGCTAGCGCTATCTGAGAAAGAATTATGGATGGAAGAATTGCAATAAAAACTAATCTATTTGGCAGGCTACATACACTTCTAGATTTATACCTATTATATTCGATTTCATAGTTTCTCAAATTAAATCTAGAGTTGTCACCTTTAAGTAGCTTCATGAAATGTTAATGATAAAACATTCAATATTTAGCTTCTATAATACATTGCGTAGGAAATATTGCTAATATTTATGATACTTAAAATTGTTATAAAAATTTTTTTTACTGTAAATCTCCTGTGAGAATCATTTTTATATAAGTACCTAATCAGTATGAAATATTTTCCTATAGACCATAATTTTTTATAACTATCGGGTGAATAATAATCCCCGGAAACTAATACTAGGCAATTTCAACAGCTGTTTTATTTTTATTTTATTTCTTGAACAACTTACAAAACATACATTGGAATATTATTTATAAATGTTTTAACAGCTAATTGTCTTAATTACAAGTTTCCACCGCATGGAAAACTGCAAAAAGAAAAGACAAAGTTCAAAGTACGGACCGTACGGACACAAGTGTAATGACATAAGGCTGTGCTGGACGACTCGGTCATATTCGTGGCATTAATTAAAACCAGTCTGAAACTACTTCTTTTGTTCACTTTGTGCGTCGTTTTTCATTGGCTTACTGACTGTGTTGTAAACGCCGCCGTAGCAGAATCTGTAACACGGTATACGCGACCACTGCACTTGAGATTCGTGTTTTCAAACTCCACGTGCTAAGCGACCGCAATTTGAGAAAAAATTGGCATTAAAAATAAAAATAATTTTATTAATTTTAAATCTTAAGTTGTAGTTACCGAAATAGCATGTAAATTCTAATACAATAATCAATCGCGACAAGTGTACTGTTGTCCGTTGAGGAGTTTTGATATTTTTACTTCGTACTCAGTCATCAAATCCTAACCAAATTTATATGGGACCACATCGCAGTAAACTCTATCAAATTATTTTATTTCCAACAAAATGGGTCCACAGTTGGCGGAGAAATCGATGTACATACATAAAAAAAAGAAAAAAAAACGCGCCGAATTCAGAACCTCCTCCTTTTTTGAAGTCGCTTATAAATTAGCAGACATTTTCAAATTACAGTCGATATCGGTAGTGTCAAAAACCCCTGTTTGTGGTTTTTAAATGGGACATTAAACTGGCTACCGGCCATTTATTTTTAATCCATCTGTTCGCCAACGTTTATTTTAACTGACTTCAAAAAAGGGGGGATTCTTAATTCGCCCCGTTTTTATATTGTTGTTTTTTTTTACGCATGCGCATCTATTTCTCCGCCAATTGTAAGATAGATTTAGTTGAAAAACAAAAATTGACCGATTTACATATATTAATTGTTATTTTTGACAAATGTTTGTGTACCCACAAATATTTCATTCTGGTTTGGGTATTGCGAGACCGAAAGTCTCTCGTAGTTCCATCAGGCACTGGCTATCAACCCAGGACACAAGACTCGTATCGTTGTGTGATGTCAGGGCTATGTGTGTAACTGTTGGGTCATGGGTATATTTTTTTAATAACTAGCTTTTGCTCGCGTCTCCGCCGACGTGAGCCTTTTCCAGGATAAAAGTAGCCTACAATATTCTGCAAGGTCGCATCTATCTCTGTACCAAAATGTATCAAAATCGGTACATCTATTTAGGCATGAAAACCGTTACAAACAAACTCACTTTCGCATTTATAATATTAATTAGGATTATAGTTACAAAGTAAGAACTTTATGAATTTCATGTGGTCAATATAATGAACGTATCTATTCCAAGACAGCAATAGTCCCTGTTGTCCATAGCGCTAGTCTAAATATGATTTGTGGGACGAATGTCGGGCGGGTGCGACAGAGTTCTCGCGGGTGACCTCGTTCCATCCACCACGCCCAACCTATATGCCTCACTTGTATGTTTTTAACATATACTGATAATTGACACGCGCTCGCTTACCGAGAAAAACAAACATCATTTTCTAGAGAAAAAAAACAATTCCGTACTCTTTAATAATGCCAAGAAACTATTAAACGTTAAATATAAGTACAAAATAAACTTTTGAAATGTAGTAAGAACTCTTTTTGCTCTTGATACTTTTTGAATTAATATTGTTTTAATAATGATGGTTTAATAAGTCATTATTAATTAAAATATTGGAATAACTAAAAATAATACCTACTACTCAAAAATCTTAAATGCCTACAAAAACAAACAATTGTGAGTTGGTGCTATTGCAGTTCCTCCTCCGTTTATATAAAGTCGGTTAAATAAACGTCTTCCATGAGCACTTTCAAAAGCCGCACTATTAGTAGTCCTGACATATTTCATTCATATTAAAGTTTCCAAGAAGCCAATCTAATTCAGTTGCTGTCAACTAGTCTTCCTTTATCCGAGAAATATTCCTCACTGGTTTTGTGGAGCTATTGTGGCGGCAAGAGGACTATTGATTATTTTTAATTTAAAGCTTTCTGATCTTGCGAATTACATTTTATCATATAAATAAATAAATAAATAAACCCAACAGTCATAAACATAGTCCTGAACCCACACTAGGGTAACCTGTATCGCGGGTATCAGGAACTACAAACGACTTGCGAACCCACAACACCCAGACCCGAAACAAATATTTATGGATCACAAAAACATTTGTCTCGGTGCGGGAATCGAACCCATGGCATCTCGCTTCGGAGCCGGCTGCTCGCCTATTGCGTAACGGAGGCTTTAAAAAAAACAAAATCAACCCAATAAATTCTTCAATATTACGTGACTCATTGTTAAGACACTATAGGCCCAGGAAAATATTCCAACAAAACTCAACAATCAGCACCGTGTTTATCTGAAACACAAACGATGCGTATTGCATAAATATTTTGTTCCGATCTGAACCCAATGTTATACTTTGTGGAAATGTTATCGCAAAAGGCTTTTACATACGAGAGTTAAATGATTGGCTACAAAAATATATAGGTTAAGACAACACCACTGAACAATATTAACACTTTATGGACTGTTCTATACATATCTGTTACGTTAGTTGCATAACCCATAATTCATGTTGTTAAACATACTTGTAGATCGATCGTCCAATGACGGGGATACCAATGTTCCTTGCTTGTTCTGCTTCCGTGTAATGATTGAAAAGCGCGTCTCAGCTGGTTAGGCTAAATTCGGACTTTAATTGACTTTCGTAAGTCGATGAATGAGTTCCCTCCGCGAGCCATTGATTGGCGGAGGTTGCTTGGAGATAGGCATTCATAGATTTATCTCAGATTTAGTATCAATAATGACAGGTTCAGACGAGTCAAGTCGCTTTCAACAAGCTACTTGCATCAACAAAAGCTGTAAGTATTTGTTGATCAATTCAATTGAAAGTACATTTTGATGTAACAGTCGATCATCAAAAATTTAATCATGTGAACTAACTATGGCAACATGGCTATAAATTGTCTGCAATATCCGGACACCGATTGGTTACCATTAACATTTAACTTAACAAGCATTCACATCGCTTCGAACACACACAATGCGAGTATAATATCATAAATGTTTTAATAGCGTGTTTTCTTTGCTTACTTTCGTCTATATGCGAAATCAAGACGTAGTTACGACATGACAGCATCAAAATAAAATGACAACAAACGTAACACAAGCTAAAAATGACCCCACCAAAACTCGTGTGCAAATTTCTAGTCGACACTTGATACGTCAAATTTTTTGCGCGGTGCAGAACGTCGTATCTTGAAATTTAGAAATTTAATATTTAGACATTAAATTTTGTGAAAGAAGTAAAGTTGATTTTGAACGTTCATTAATTTTTGTTGTGTTTATGAGTGTTACGTGTTATTTACCTTTGCATGTGTAAGTGGAGCCGTATTTTTAGACAGATTCATATGAGAGTTATCGTTCTAGTCATTTTATTTCGATGCACGACAGTAATAACTTTAATATAGCGACAAAAAAAAATACGACAAAAGTGAAATATATTTTAATGACATGCAACGGACCGCTATAATATAGCGATGGGAGTTTATTTTTAAATAATCAAAATATATTCATTGTAACTAGTCCTGTGTCAATAATTCCTTCACCAATCTTGATCTGATTGTTCAGTGCTGCCTTTTTAGCGCTTTCGGCGCTATTCTGTTTGGAGCTCATTTGCAAATGTTAACGCCTAGTGGAAGAGCAAACGTATTTTTTTTTTCAATCAATATAACAACACTTCTGCCATGTGCGAGTAGGACTCACGCAACGAAGGTTCCGTACCACTTACGTTTACATTTTGTTTTTTTTTTTGGACTTGTAGCTGTGGTCGATTCAGTCAGATAACACGTAACCTACTACGTAATAAAAGCGTAGATTTTACTCGATTTTAATCGATCCATCCATCAACCAATAATACGGATCCGGATCATTGAAAACGAATAATGCAATCCACACTTCTACGTGATTCGTATCAATTGACCGAATCGTTCATGATTGGCACAGATGGTAATAATAATGATCGTGGAAATACACATCAAGCACCACGTTACTAATAAATCAATATAGTATTTATTTATTTGTCTGGATGATGAGACAGGCAGGTTACTGATAGTAAGCGCCACACCTGACCATAAACAGTAGCCATATCACCCAGAACTTTTAATTACAAAGTATTGCACGGTACTGCCCTGGTCACCCCGAGACATTAGATGTTACGTCTCATAATAAATACACCCAGCAGTCACACATATAGTTCTGTTCTCATACTAACAACTACTAACTAATAAAAACATTTCTCAGTGGGGGAATCGAACACGCGGCCTCTCGTTTCACAACCGGCTACTCGTCCGTAGCTGCCAGGGGAAATGAATAATGCATACAATATTTGAACACTAAAAAATATATCTATAAGCAGTCAAGTAGGTAGCTGTCCCCAACGATGAAAGGAAATGACAACAATAATATGATTATCTAATTGTGAGCGTACACCCGGACACAGATAGGCTATATTTATAAATAGAGAGAAAGATATTAGAGTGTTCACGGTCACTGGCTCTCAAAACATATACAACAAGGTTAACTATCGCAGTTAAAGACCTCTGCAGCTGGTGCGGTACAATAATCCTTTATGTAACCACCGTCCACGAGTCACGACAGAGAAACAAGGACGAAAACTGTAAAAGGATACTTATGTTCTGATACCAATAAGATACAAGAAGCTTACATTCATTAAAGATTCCATAAAACGTGAAGATCAATAGTGGCTGCTTCTACTCGTATGATAAGAAAAGTAAAGTAATTTTGCAAAACCAAAAAAGAAACGTGAAGAATACTGCGTCAGGCGTTTATATTGACGAATTATATATACACTAATTATAGTGACTGCCTCGGTAGCGCAGTTGTAATATGTACGCGTTACGACTGAGGCTGACACTGAGGTCTCGGGTTCGATCCCCGGGTCGGGTAAAAGTGATATTGGGTTTTTCTATTACGAAATGCTCAGTATCAGCCCGGAGTCTGAAATTGTGCCCGGTATGGCGATAGGCTCGCCCCCTATCACATCATGGGACGGAGATACGCTCGGCGAAATGTGGGTGTACTGGTTACACCTCTGCCTACCCCTTCGGGGATTACAGACGTGAGTGCGAATGTATACTAATATTATAAAGAGGACAGATTGGAATTTTTGTATGTAATGAACACTACCGGACCGATTTAATAAATTCTTTTGCTTTAGAAAGCTACATTATCACTGAGGAACATAGGCTACTTTTTAGCCCGGCAAAGGCCGTATACGTGGGCGGAGCCCCGAGCAAAGGCTAGTCGTAAATAAAATTCCAGTTATTAACACAAAAAATAGAAAACAGTATACCAAAAAAGTCATCATCTAACAAAATATGTTACAGAAGAAATCAAGGCAGAACCCATAACGGGCTGATGACGTAAAAGGATGTTTTCAGCGAGTCTGCAACAGCAGCCGTCTGTTTATCGTCGAGGCACAGTTAGAGCTACGTTCGGTCTGGGCCTATGTCGAACTGCAGCTGTAAAAACACACAGAATTACACCACTCCTGTCGATACCAATGTACATACAATGTGATAGCGAGCCAGTTACGCAACCGGCGCCCACATAAATGGCAACGCAACAACATTGTATTAACGAAAATATGCACAGGAGTACATCATGCCAAATGGAACTAGCGCACTTAAAATCAGCACGGCCAACGAATTAAAAAAGGAGCAGTTTGTGAACATACGTACGCGACATATCGGCATGACTGATGCGTGCAAAACCAAGCTTATTTTGTCGCACGAAATGAAAATGAACAACAAATACTGCTATATAAACACTTTAATTAATTACAAATCTAATTTAGTCAAAGGAACCGGCGTAGTAGATGTTTTACATTCTAATGAAAATATAGGTAATAAAATTAATCTGATAGTCAAGTTTAATTGAATACCTACGGTGCGAAATCACATAAAATAAATCTAAATAAAAGTCAAACCACATAAAAATATATATATAACGGCTCTTACGCAATAAGTATTATAAGAGACAATTTAGTTGTACAGTGGATATAAACATTTCTACACACACGAATAGAATTTTAGTCAAAAATAAATCAAGCCGCCATCACACCATACGCCAATGTTATTTATATTTTTATTCAAATACATAACTGTAAGATATGTCATCGCCATTTATCGACGACCACCAAGTTTAACAAAAAAATATATATTTTCAGTAAAAATACATATTATCCACAAAAACATATCCATGAATACTATAAACTACTTTGCTAGAAAAAAAATACCTTTCAAAAACCATTTTTTTTGGTTCTGTAGCGAAATTGTATATTTTTATTAGACTAGATTAGTATTAGATTTCACAGAATATATGAAAATAAAATTTTAAAAAATATTCTGTGTTAGGATAAATTGAACAGTTGTAGAATATCAGGAGACATAATAAAACGAAGTCACATAAAATCTAATAATGTTTCGTCACTGACGCAAATCTCTGCACATAAATTTTTAGAAAATATTTGAGTTCATCCAAGAACGGTTTTACATTATTTTTATTTTTAATAAGTGACTAAGTATGTAGTGATCTCGATAACAGTCCGGTACGCACACAAATGTACATAATACCTACACACACAGTTATATACTAAATTTAAATGGGCTCTACAAGTATACAGGAGATTACTACGGGTGATAAAAGTGTAGTGTCCCTG
Source organism: Mimas tiliae (assembly GCA_905332985.1). NCBI lineage: Eukaryota > Metazoa > Arthropoda > Insecta > Lepidoptera > Sphingidae > Mimas > Mimas tiliae. Next base: position 6,846,125 of record HG995249.1, read on the forward strand.
TATGACGTTGTTTCAACAGCTGCTTCATGTTGTTACAGTTTTACTGTGAGTCGATAAAGTTTAATTAAAAAAAAACACGTAAATCAATCATTTTAACTATCACAAGTCGGATCATTATGTTCTTCGTACAACTAACATACAAGCGATTATTTTCACTTTATGATTTAATTTCGATGGACGTCAATCATTCATGACCAATTAAATCAGTTTTAAATACAAACGGATTTTTAGGCCGTAATATTTTTACAACCACGTTACACATAGTATATAAGCAATGGTTAATTCATAAACATACAATATACAGAAGCAATAATTAAATTGAAAATGCCTTACAGAGTATAGAGACGTATGTTTTACGTGGATGATCAGTATATCACGAGAGCTTGTAGCTGAGCCACACAACCTTGGATCGCCTTGGTGCGGCGCGGTGAATACGACTGAGACACAATCGCGCGACTGATTAATCTCGGATTTATAATCATTGGCGACCGAGTGGAGTTCGCACTAGACAATTAACTGTAACACTTGTTAAATTGTCTCACAGAGACAGGAGGAAATAACTTTCCCTTGGCAACGTTCGATCCTCACTCGTAATATAACTATTATTGCTGTGAAAGTGCCAAATATCATGAACCAAAGACTAAATTTCACATTTTAATAACCACCTACCGCTATTCATTTATTCTCTTTACACGCTTCAAGAATGTTGAGGGCGATACGTTATAGCTGTATTTACAACAGACGAATGCATAATTGTGCCTTTTATTAACTTAATTTAATGTAACCATAATATACCAACAAAGTCCATTTATATCTTTCGTAGCCGTGTATAACCTATGTACTATGTATTCAAAATGCAAACATGGGAAAATTTACTTCTTTAGATATAATATCCATGGTATTACTCAAAATAATCCAAATTGTGTGTCTAGAAGACGAAGTAAATTCCTACTTGGTCGGCCAGCAAAAAAAATTGACAGATACGGAAAAAATCTTCGTTGTTTACTAATTGCAGTGGTCACCGTCACTCCACACACGTGACGACTTGACGACCCCCATTCATCCGTCATAATACACGTGTGATCCGGCTCTGCAGTCTGCACGGTCTGGCACAGTGCCGCGTGACGAGAACACGCTACAATCGGTGGAACTTTCGAAAATCGGATCAACGTATCGGCACGTCATTTTATATATATGTTGCTTATAGATGTAGAAAAGTGTACAGTATTAGGCGATCATGAAAAGCTTTCATAATCTCAGTTATATTTAACCTAATTTACACTACAAAATCGAGTAGATTGAGGGCGTAAAACCATTCGTATATTAAAATCAGTCGTAAAACATATACTAAACAATAAGCGGTCGTTAATGCGGTTTGTACACAGTACAATATTCACAACGGGGTAGTCGGCCAACACAATAACAAACGAGCAAAGCGAACACTGTTTTAGGTCAACGTTGAACAAATACCAAACGGGTCGGTCGGACGCTTCCGTGGACTATTTCTGAACTGCATCTTAACTGCGAGGACTGCGCCAGCGATGTTGTCACGACTTTCGCGACGTTATGCTGAAGACAACCACTTTGCTTTCACAGACCAAAAATTTAAATTCAATAATCTCAGTTTGAAATCGATAATTTGAAATACTTTTTTGAATTATTTCGAATTTTGAATTTTTATAGGCGGTTGCACTAACAGTTTAATAAGTCTATTATTAAAAATTCATTTAAATACTTAACAACATACTTCACTGTGTAACGTTATGTTAATTAAAAAGTCGTCTGATGAACAGCATTTGTAAACCCCTAGACTAGGCACAGACAAGATAAGAAAGATAGATTCGCCACAGATTGCGGAAGCGATCATTCGTACCCATTTCGCGGAGCGGGTCGTGCAGCTCGATTCAGTCGGTCGGCGTCTCCACTTCTATAAGCTAAATAAGGAGCAAAAGTTCAACGGCCCACTACGACACACTAGGAAGGAAGACTAGTACACGATGACTACACTACGGTACACGTCTAACTCATCGTCATACAACATACGATAGACTACATCATTATTTTGTGTTATATACAGTAAGTACATACTACGATAAGTTATGAACTTCAGAAATCTTCGTTACGATCTAGTACGCAGATGTAATCAATCTCCGCCCATTGGGACCTGAAGACAAAATCTTGTAATGAAGAATGTTTAAAATATGATTACGATATAGTCTCAGTGTCAAGAAAGTTGCAAATAGTATTCTCATAAACCAATAATCAACGTCAAATGTGAACATAGATCGAAAATAGATTAAATGTTGACTGAAGCCAAAACGGCATTCTGCTAACATTTCTCATATATGTCATAAATGACATATGTCCTTATAAACGTCAAAATTATGACTGAATTGAGATTGCAATGAGATCGAGATGAGATCATATTAAAACCAGACGAAACTAAAAGAAAACAATCAAATCTCAGTTCGGTTAAAATTCAGTCGCAGTGTCAGTTAAATTGGCCTTCTAGTCGTTCACTAAAGAGAAAAAGTGCATGATCTAATCTTGTAACTGGTCCGTATTATCATCATCACGCGTGCGTATTTCCGAAATAGCCGAATCGCATACTTTAATCGCAGTGCTGTACAGTTGAGAAAAAATTAGTCACAAAGAAAAATAGAAGCGAAACACATCACCGTCCATGATGAATAATTAAGTCGCCCAAGTAAAGGATACACTTGTAAAAAAAATAGTCATATACACTGGAAACATTTAAACGACAATAAACCCTGATATAAGGTGGCAAAAGGAAGAATTTTCTTTGAATAATTTTGGTATCGAGGTGACGTAGCATCTTGGCAGCGTTGAGGGGTGAGACAGGAATTGCGTAAAAGAGTCGTGAACATTTCATTTGAATTGTTTCAGAGGACTTTTCGTGACAACGAAAATACTAAAATACCATTCGCGTCTGTCAATAAGTACAGAAATAGACGTGTTTAAAATAAACCCATTGGCTTAATTGCTTTATGCGAGTTAAATATTAATAATTTAAAACATTAATTACTTACCAAGATTGTTAAAAAAGCCAGACAAATGCACGTCGTTCGTACAAAACCAGTGTTCCGTACTAACAATTCAAAGTTACATTACGTATTACGCACTTAGTGTTTGAAGTAACCGCACCAATGTATATTTTCCTTCTGTAAATGACGCAAGAAAGCGGCGATATCCTAGCGGGGAATGAAAAGGAATGCCGAGACGGATGACCCGGGTCCGAACCCTACCCCTAAGGCAAAAATCACCTCTAACTTTTCGAGATGTGTGGAGTCGTTGTTTATTATCGATCGCTTTATTGGTGAAGAATAATATCAGGATATCTATGGCATACCTAAATATTGCAGGTACGTCAAGTGTGCCAACCCTAAATAGGTCAGCGTGGTTGTACTATGGCCTAACGACTAACCCCTCTAATTAGTATAGTAGGCCCGTGCTCAACGTTAGTCCACCACGCTGGCCTAATGCGTGTTGGCACATTTCACATATCTATGATATTCTTGTGAAGAATTCTCAGGAATGCAGGTCTCCTCACGATGTATTCCTTCACCATCAGGTGGTATAGTCATTGATAATTACATCTTCGAAATCTATCAATAAATGTCTGACTTGTCAAACATCGTGGATCGTGGTTATACCAATAAATAATGTTCCATATCTAGAAAAAATGTATGTAACATTAAAAACTACTATAGGTCAGCAGCCCCATTTCACAGTAACAAATTATAATGTTTTTTTAAATCTATTAAACCAGACTAATCGACAAAAGGTTAGGATGTGTGATATACCTGAACTATTGAAGGATGGTAGACAAATAAAAGTAAGCAATCCCCGGTAATTTTATGCATATTGCCCTATAAATATGTGATCATACAAACTATTATTTTTATGGCTAAATGGTAAAAGGCAACATACAAATATGTACGTAAAAGCACCGTACAAAATATGAAAGCGTTGTTTCGGACTGCATAGCGCAACAACATGACAAGAAGCTAGTTGAATTACTAAACTAAACTATGAAACCTAAACGTGGAAAAAATCTTGGACTCGCTCCAAGCAGCTGATTGATGAGGATGGTCATTTCGTACACGGCCAATCCCGATATTTTTCTTATTATTTAGCAAAGTAGTGGACTAGTCTATTTCTGTGACGCGAAAAACAAGCCGCCACAAAATATGCCGTCCGCCCGGCTACAAAAAAATGAATGTATTTTTTTTACTAGCTAAGCAACGTTACCTGATCATTTTAGACATTTAAATATGTTGATGATACTCATAATTTCTCCTCACACTTTTATTAAAAAGAAACTATGTATATTAATTATCGTGCAAAAACATTGACGGAAATAAAGTTTTATGCGTCTACAAGATGTCTGTGAATAACAAATTCCTTTCACGATACATCGAGAAGTGGTAAGCTATGTGAATATAATAACAATCATAATCAAATTAATTTAATGCAGTAGCTTAAACAACGCGGTATCTCAGTATAACAGCCTGAGCACCGTTATTACAACCACAAACCACATCATGCAACACTGCCTTCGACGCTAGCTAAAAATACTTACCGGTACACTATTTTATCATTACATTGTATTTTTAATCACTTCAATGGCCTAACCGTAAAAAAATCCCCGAAGTCAATAATTAGAAAAACGTTTGAACTTTTAAAAATCTGTTCAGCTAAAACAGATTTTAATAAAACATAGCTAAGGAGTAAGAACCGTCTCGATTAAACGAACTTTAAAAGAAACAACAGTGTGTCAGCACGTTGAAGCCAGTGAAATTACTGGGCATTATGAGACTAAGGATCGTATGTCTCGGAGGCACGAGCGCTGTCCAATGCCATCAGTGCTTTGTAACTGATGTAATCGTAATCTCGATAGGGTGTTCCATTGGTGGTTACATGTAATAGTTATTCTTGTTTTTGAAATTTAAAACCGTCTCGCAAAATAAACTAGATAAATACCGATACTGGTTCAGGGATTCGTGACCGACATAATCATGTGGTTTCCTCAAAACATGACCAAACCACCTTAGGCAACACTCCTGAAGTTTACCCGCCACGTCACGGACTCAAGGCTGCCGTGGCTGTACTCATTACGTATACGATCTAGTTGTGTATCGCTGCACATTCACCGCAGCATCTTTATTTCCGCGACGTGGATCTTCCTGACACGATGCCTAAGTGCAGGTTACGTCTCACATCCGTACAGGAGCACAGGCGGAATGATGCGATTTGTTTATGAGACCTTTAAGTTTTATCGGCATTTTTCGGTTGCAAGTAACGTCTGTGACTTCCCGCCAATAAGCCCAAGCGGTGGCAACAATGGTGCGGTTGATGAAGACAGTTACGTTTTAATTAAACTTATTTCTACCTAGATAAAATTTATTGGAATTTCAATATAGGAAAAGTCACTAAAATTCAGTCTTCATTCTAACCAATTAGGCAAAAAGGTATTAAGTGATTAAAAACAAGTAATGCAAATAGCTCAATTATCAAGCCATATACGCTTATAAAGTCGAAAGCCATGGCCTACAAACATAATGCATATGATACGACAGTAATTGCGACTATACGAAACCGACTCTTGTAAACATTAAACTCTAGGCAGTGATATCAGGAGACAATCGATAAAACTGCACTACATACTGATAAACGAAGTAAAAAGAGTGATTTTTGGCCGGTGTGCAAGCGTGGGTGAATCTAATGCGCTTAGCGACCAGATAAATAAAGCTAGCGCTCTACATTCTGAACGTCTTCTCGGATATAATTCGATGCGCGTTAAAAGAAATAACAGCTGTTTCCTCGCGGTTTACAAGTAGGATGCAATGATTACATCTATAGTCATACAGCTAACAAACTAAAGTTAAAGTAAAATAGTTTATTTTTTGTGTGAAGATTCTTTCAAGCAAATTTAGTTTTGATTTTCATTGAACTACACATCAATAAACTAAATTACACCACTTAAATCTGTTTATTTAAAACAAACGAATTGAAGACAAAACACAATTCGAATTTCGTCAATTCTGTTTATGAATGTACGTCGCATGTAGTTCAGTAAGCGCATCTAATTACCCAATGTTTGTATCCAGACTCACCGAAATGTTGTGGACTTGCCAAGCATCTAGGCGTGCAGAAAGAAGGAATGTGAAGGTTAATTACCTGAAAATATAAAATAAACAATTACCTACTTCGTATACTCGAAAAACACAATGCCACCAAACACTGAATTATTAAATGTATTTTTTATAGCACAGTCTGGCAACCAAGCATATGGGTCACCTGGTGGTAAGTGAACTCCACCGTCCATGAACATCCACAAAATCTGAGGAATCACGGATGCGTCGCCGACTTTAAAGGAATAATTAAGGGATTGGGAAGGGGAGAGGGTATTGGGCCTCCGGATATCACACTTACCGTGCGAAACGCAACAGCAAGCTGCTACTTCACATCGGTTTTCTGTGAGACAGGGGTAACAAGCCAGTCAAGCAGGCCCATTAATGCTATAGAGAATTCTCTCTATAGCGTGGTTTAAGAAATAGAGGAAATTAGGATATTAAAGGCAAATCTTTAATTTCTCATTTCATTTTATTGACAACTTATTGCCGCACGTCAATTAACTTTAATTGTTACTTAGTAATTTTCTAGAATGTTTCACACTTAAAGCCAGTAAATGCATTCTGCTCCGTTACTGAGTACAGTAATAATCTTAATTGACGTCCCATTTTTAATAGCTTGAATCACGAAACGAGCAGGTCGCTCACCTTATGGTAAGCGCCACGCCAAACATGAGGCAACACCACACACAATTTTGAATTACAAAGTACTGCTTGGCATTAACTGCTTTCATCACCCCGAGACATACACTGGCTTCAATATCCTACAACCCGAAACACAATAGTGTTGCTTGGTGGTAGAAATAGACAATACGGTGGTACCAATAAAGACACCTCTCGCATATGATGCACCTACCACCTGGTGGCTAATGAATATACATATAAACTGAATTTACGTCTCTGAATACGGTAGTTAATGTAACACAAGTCACAACTGTAACATCATTATTTCGCAGAATGGTTTAATTATTAAATTTAAACAAACTAGTGTGTATTCATTGTTAATTACCGCTCGTTTTAGCGGTAAAAAGGTAATCGTAAGAAAACCTGCGTACCTAAAGGATTCTTACAAGAATTTCGATGGTATGTAAAGTATACCAACCTGTATTAAGTCATTGTAGTGGCCGAAAAGTCGAAACACTCATTAGCCTGGGCCTGCAGGCCCGTGCCCAGTAGTGTTGATACATACATAGACTCATGCCTATTTCCCATAGGGGTAGGCAGATACAAAAATATATATATATATAGACAAATATTTAATATAAATTATTATCATTAGGTCGGGTCATAAGTTTAAAGACTGCCTCGGTGGCGCAGTTGTAATGCGTAAGCGTTACGTTTGATTCCAACGCAGAGGTCTCGGGTTCGATCCCCGGGTCGGGTAAAGTGGTATTGGGTTTTTCTATTATGAAATGCTCAGTATCGAATTTCCTTCGCTGGAGGTTCCATTTAAATTTTAAGTAATAATTCCATCCCTAAGGGGGTGAAATCGAGGATGAAAGACTAAAACTTCACATTTATGTACTGATTTTGAGAATTATTTCCCTAAAAATAAAATCTTTTTAACAACAAAATAAAATTGACTCATAAACACTACAAATAAACGATAATTTTGAGTCAGTTATTGTCAATTATTTACCATAAAACCTTATTTCTGTGTTCTGAAATTAAACTGCAATAGCGGTTTGTTAGTAATAGTGATTTTGCTTATATTTAAAATATTCTCATTGAAATTATAATAGCTATTCTATACTATACCTGTGCCTATGCGTTGTCTACATTACGTTTTTTTTTGTTTAGTTTCGATTTTCAACATAGCCACCCATTGCGATATATAAGGTAAACGGCACATTCTTCAGGCCATGTGCCTTTGCACAATACAAACATACATGTGGCATACACCCTAAACACTGCTGGAGCCGTTTTTGCCACCAGAGGGATGGTTTCTGAATTTCTTATACATAGGCTTCAAAAGGATATCAGAGCTGTGTTGCAAAGCCTCCTTAAGCCCGTATTCAAGAACAATGTTCAAGTAATATTTTTCCCAAGTGAAGGTTTATGTGCACGTGATTGGTCCGTTTTTGGCGCTAAACAAAAAACGGATCAATAGAAACGGATAATCGCTACTATGCGTCCGCGAGCTCTATGATACCTCATAGTAATGTTTATGAATAGTTATGAATATCAATCGCACGATAGATTTTCCCATTTTTAACCCATGGAAAAAGGAAGTTCTTTTTTATGTATAACGACGCTTATTTTTTACAGTGATATGATTTGAATTTCATTGATTTAATTTGGATTGTGGTTCCATAACGTATAGTTTAAAGTTGGTCCCATTAACATTTAAGAATATATAATCCCTTACTGTAATATCGGGGATGAGACTACAACTTCGGAATATATTATGCCCGATTTTGAAGAGTAGGTACGAGAAAAAGTTATAAACTAAAAACATTTCAACGTATGTTCATGTTAAAACGTCAAATAAATCGCTAAATATAAAATTTATCCATTTTGAGTCGTTGCTATCAATCATTGACCAATAAACTACAATAGCTAAATGGTTAATTTTATTTCCAGCTCTTTATTTTTTTCAGTCGGTTTTTAGTATGGAGCATTTTAGTTAACAATCATAAGTAACTACTGAGTTCATGTGTGGACTAAGAACTCATATTGTAAATGTAAATAACCTACGCTGCTACAAATCAGCAAATCTTAATGGCATGGCGTAACACCCTGCAATGTTTGACTCTGAAGTTGGCTCTAATTTTTAACCGACTTAAAAAAAGGTGGAGGTTCTCAATGCGGCGCGTATTAGTTTTGTTATTTTTAGTTTGCCAAATAAATTGTGAACATGCATATTGAAAAATTACATAGTATGACATTAATTGTGTATATAAAATTAATGATCCCAATGAAAACTATGCAAAATAATAATTGCACCTATCAATAAGGCAAAATGCCGAGAGCTGTGTTGACAGTCAATTAGTAAATTTTTGAAAAAATATCCCAACAAGTAACAAATAATACAGTGCGAAAGTTACTATACCTACATAAATATAACCCTCAAATCTTACCGGAACTAACACGGCTACAACTGGATTACCTGTCCTCATAACTTTGAAAGCAAAATTCGCGCTACTTGGATATCTCAATGAAGCTGTCTCATTTTAAAATTATATTCTCACCTGAGCACGTGTAATGCCGAGTAAAAATAACTTCGAACCTATGAATAAACGAGTGTTGCCATGTTTCTTTTGCTTATTTATTGTAGCCTGCAAAAGGTTACACAATGTAAACCGCGTAGACGTAAAGGAAATGAAACGTAACGTACTGTAAAAATAGTGAAAATTAAAAATGCGTTGGCAGAGTTTGAAACGTTCCGCTGGCGCCTGAGTAATACGATTGTCAAAGAGCATAGCTGTACCAGTAATTGAGGGGAACACAAATAGATAAAAGTCCGTAAACAAGTTGGACAGCACTGTGTGGTGCCCACGCGCTTCTCGTATACATACATTAACGTTTACTCGATACAATGAAAATATATTATGCGGTACTTACGCTAAAATATTAATGATGCCATTGGTTAATACAATGGAAAGTATTAGTAACGATTATAATATTCAGTAATGTTCGATTATTCATTAATTCTTACACTATATTGAATCTTTACATAAGCTATATGGAATCTATATTCGTATTCCATTAATTGGCTTGTAACAATCAATGGCCTAAACTTTTTACCTCCAACTAAGAATAAGTAAGTGGTAACAATAATAAAAAATCATGTTACCTAAAAATAATTTTCTTTGCGCATGAAGATTACTGACACCCTCAAGCTTAGGTATTCATCAGTTTAGAAGAAAAAATCGCACATAAATAAATAATTCGCTTTAAGATAGAGTCCGACAAACCAAGGAGTTTAAACATAGACATCTTTATGCCCCATTCTTCATCTCTGGCTTTCCTTCACCGGACGGTCAGAGTCGAGTCGCGAGAGCTTTATGCTCGAAGGGTGGATGAGAAACGTAAGTGGTTAGTGGGCAACATGATGGGTTCATATGAGAGCAAAAGATCAATGTTTAAAGTCCAGTGACATTTCTCGACCTTTTAGCCGCTCATCTGGTGTTACTTCCTTGTCGCTTTTTCTAGCGACTATTTTGGGGAGCCCATCTATCCGAATTGGCGAGTCACCACCTGCCTTTTTTATCCGTGTTTTAACATAGGTCAGGCAGATGCCATAATCCTTTCCATAGACACAGTTATCCAATCCACTAACATCTCACCTTAATAAACTAGTAGATATACATTTTCCCTACAATAGTCCTACACCAACCGGGAGCTGCACTTAGACACATCTATAGTGTAAACAGGGATAGCCGTGGTGTCACATCCGAATATTAAATTAAAATTGTCTAACGGGCCTCTACGTGTTCGTTTTGGCCCCACGCACGCCTTCCAAAAGTCCGGCAATCTAGTCCTGAGGTTATAAATCTAGTCATGACAAACAAAATAATTAACAATGAATACACAAGTAACTTAGAAAAGTCAGAGGTACCTTTTTAACTTTTTGGGACACAGAGTTGTAAATACGTTCAGGTATCAGTTGGTGACAATAACGTTTTAACTTACACAGAATTTGTAATTACTTGCTATTTTTTATAATATAGGTAATTTTATATCAATTTCTTTATGGGATACAACAATAAAATGCGGATAAATGAGAAACGGTTAGTACAGAGATGAATGCACTCGAGTGAGTTTACCTGCAATATTTCAATGTAGGTCAGGTGGTTGAAGTTCGTTAATCTCTGCACTGACATTATTTTCACCGAGCGCCGAGGGCTACGACCAGTGCAGCGTACCGACAAGCCAAAAGGATTGGCGATTCTGGCTATGTACCAAGGAACGCAAACACCCAGTTAACTACTGTACATTTTGATACCTAAGGTGGCATGGCGTCTACTTACCATCAGCCAATACATATTCAATAAATGTTAAAGTATAAACAAAACGCACTTTAAATAAAATATATTATTTAATATCGTGTTAAAAACTAGGCATTTTATGGAAACGGGCGGTCGAAGTAAAAATGTATGTCTTGTAATTAGCCAATTGAACAAGTATCTTCATTGTTATGTATCTATTTAGAGCGATGGTAGACATACGTATTTTATGTTTTTAATTTGATTGCTTATTATACATATAGGTATAAACAAAGATAGGTTTAAACAAAGATGGTTACAAACTATACCGTCGTCATGCCTCACAAAATAAAATCTCTGGTGCTTTTTCTAACAGTTGTTTAATGATAATTGCCAGTTTTACACATTTTCACTGAACATAATAATATTATATTAAATGAAGGTATGCATGCATCGCTTAAATTAGCCAATTAAATTATCCGAGTCAATTATCGTTAAGCTAATCGACGGCAGCAGTCGCACGGGCCGGCCGTTCAAATAATTAACCGTTTCGCAAACGCATATGGCCCGTATTTCCATCGGCGGGTGTGCATCGAGAGAGATGTTACGAAATCCATGCCAACAAGCGCCAAACGCATTACCGCACCGGGTACGCCCGCGCCCCAGCGACGGTGCGCTCGCAAAGGATGACGCCCCCAAATGACACCGTGCAGACAGAAATAAATCAGCAAGCTAAACAAACCAGGCATTTCCGGCGGTCATGTGCACACTGACACAATTAAAATAATTCCTAAAGCGCGCCGCGTGCCCTGTACAAACAGTAAGGCGCGGTGAAGCTTCTCGTTTGGCTGTGATGAGCCATGAATGGACGTAATATTACGCAAGTTGGCTTGGTCTTCGAGCCACTGAGTCATTGGTACGAAATTAACGTGTGTAAGTCGCCTGGAGCCCCCGCAGCTGTACAGCGGTGCAATAAACAACTCTTGCAAACAGGTCTATTTAAATTTAATGACATTACCTTAAAATTAATAAAGGCATATAAAATACGTAGGTTAGAATTACGTTATAAACAGTGTACATGTATAACGGGTAAGAGTGACTGTCACTAACTAGCAAACGCATTGGCAACAAATCGTCGTACATAATAAAATAAATTATTTCATTGTGTAAATAGTAGCCTACGTGTACGTGTGTTTGCCAAAACGAGAACTAATGCCTACCTGGCTCGTAAGAACAAACAAATTTCCAGCGTGGAAAATGGAGTAAATACTAAATATATGTAAAGGTTAAAACAATAATACTACGTTGCAAAGGGCCTTGATACTACAATAATATCCTAATATAAATAAGGCAAGTATCTACATATTCTTTACATGCTCCGATGTTGTATAACAGATCAGAACCAAACATTGTATAAAAAAGGTTATTTTTGCCGACAGCCAGGGTCGTACGTAATATAAAACATTCTTGAACAGATTCGATCGAAACTGCATGTAAAGATAGTAGTAGCATGCAAGTTTCTGGAATGTTTTGCACATGTTGGACACAATTTTTAGCAATTGTCAATAATTTATCACAATTACTAAAGAAAACATGAATAGAATGCGGAATTAATTATTATGTACAAATAAACAAAATGATTATTATAAACAATTTTTATTCACCTGTGCCAAGAATATGGCAAGCCCGGTGAAACAAAGTGTGTAAACAACCCTGTTTTTACACATTAACGTATTATCATGCGTAATATTTTACTAATTATTTCCTTTCAATGCAGAATTTACCATCTTATGTTTAGATTTATGCTAATAATAAACGCGTTTATTTATTAAGATATATATTTTATCACATTTTAATGTGGTCCGTTGCAACGATTCATTATTACTAAAAAAAACTAAATGATTGTACTCAGTTATTATAGCTTTTAACAGAAAAAGGAATAACAAACATGGATCTGTTTAAATTTTTATGCAATGATTCATGGATCAAGCGTATGTGCGTCTTCTCATGCAATTTAAAACATTGACGTCAAAATCTGTAAGTTGGTGCGAACTACTTTCCGTATTACGTCAAATAATAAATAAAACCGAAAAGATGGGCGATTGAACACCAGCTAAGGGAAATTAATGATCGGATCATTTGCATACTAGATCACAATAACCATAATAATTACTAGGCATTATGAGACTTAATACCGCATGTCTCGGGATGATGACCGCAGTGCAGTATCATACAGTACTTTGTGATTCAAAGTACTGAGTGTTGATGCATTTATTTATATGAGCTTACCATCAGGCGAACGACGTGCTTGTTTCGTCAATCAGACTAGTAAAGAAAAATATGAAAAAAAGTCGTTAATTTCTCATATAGAAAGAGAGAAAAAGAATAGAATATAATATAATAAATATCTTAATATATATTTTTTCCTTTTATAGACATATTTTACTGGTGGGTACCTGACCTAGATGATTATTTTAGTACTCGACTGTATAGCGACTACCGTACACATGGTGAAAAACCCGCCATAGTCTGTCTGTCTCGACATTGAATTACATAAAAAAACACAAAAAAGTTTAAACAAAAACAACAGTAAAAAAAACAAATAAATAAGAAATTGACTTTAAACCGAAATTGCATTTCAGAATTTAACACAGGATCCAAAAACTGGATCAACAAAAATAAATTTACACCATAAATGTAATCAAATCTTAAGTAAAAACAAATGTGAAAAAAACGACTTGAAAAATTCAATAAGAAATAACACCACGAGCCTAAACTGAAATGGTATTTGAGAATTAAGCACAGGATCCATAAACTGGGTCAACAATAATAAATTTATGTCAATAATAAAATCTTAAGTATAAATACGACAAAGTTGTAATTCTTCATTAGCCAACGCGCTTGACACCGGATAGATTAATTCGAATAGTTTCATGATCCAATCGTGCCGCCAGAGATACAAATGTGGAATTTGGATATAATGAACGTTGGAATCGAACGTCACACTAACCTCTTATATTTATAATGTAAGTCATTCATGTGAGGTCTATTCATATACAATACGGAAAAAAGTGTCTGCAGTTGATGGTGAACCGTTCTCTTAGATTTAAATAAAACCCAGTAGGATTCTATATCTTCAGATCGCCTGTAGACTACACTACACTAGATAATAAAAGAAAATCATATAAAGAGCTTTTCATTTTGAGGCGACCTGAATCACAGAAAAACACGTAAGAAATGTACAATATTTTAACTTCTCAGATTCGAAATTACAGCACAACCTGTATCTTACACCTGAATTTTCTGGAACTATACAATACTAGAGAGATTCGTACGACTGAAAAAGAAATTCTTTTCTATTTCTCACAGATTGAAAAATTAGACATGTCGCAAGTGATTTTAGTAAACTATTTTGTAAGTTGACCGAATTACGTCCACGAGACATAGTTGATGGTTGTCACAATCGTTCTATTAAAGCATTCCACAAAGTTACGGTGTTTTTATAGCGTCTTAAATATTTTATATTTACAACACCAAATTATTTTAAGAAACTATTTAGAAAAACGTCTTAACAAACACATTAAAATCATTTACTAGTTGTTTTTCATTAGCTTAGCCTCAAGTACCATTTATATCTATACCTGCTAATTTAAAAAGTGTCTTTTTTTCAGTCGCGATTTATTTAACATAATAATTATTCAATATAAATGAGAGCTCCGCACATTTACTAGATAGTTACAATAATTTTGATGTAAATAATAGTCATAAGTGATATTGTTCCGCTAACATATAGTTGACACAACTCCAAGATGCTGTCAGCAGATAACGGTGGTTCAAGTGGTCGGCGCTCATACATGCTACAACTAATAGTGGTCGACGACATCCCAACTGCTGCGTTAATCGCAACATGCGTTTTAGAGCCAATATTACACCAGACAACTTTTTGTTACACAATATCTAGCAAAAATAGATAGTATCAGTACTATACATCCCACATAAAACTGCCATGAGCTAGCGTGGAGTGGTATGTACTATCAAAACGGAAGTCGTGGATTCAAAACCAACCCCCAACCTCTGACTTTTCGAAGTAATGTGTATATTAATTGTCAGTTATTGCTTGCTTTATCGATGTAGGAAAACATCGTGAGGAAACTCGCATACCTAAGAGACTCGAAACTTTTTCTCATTACATACGTAAAGTCTACCTACCAACCCGCATCAAGCCAGTGGGGTGCCTAATCTTCTTATTAGTAGAGGAATGATTACATATCCCACACTATGTCAAAGCCGAAACAGATACTGTACTATGTTCTGCTATAAGCTTATGTTTATGACATTACTGTCTAAGACCCGTGTGGCACGGAACGCTGATTTAAGAGTTGCGTGTTATGGACTGTCCATGTAGAGACGGCGCGTAGCACGCACGCGGATCTGTTTCTGATGTACCGGTTACCAACGGGTGACGCGGCTTAAGTCTTTTAGGCCAAAGGCCAAACAAAATAAACTTTATCATTAAGCCAGTTCAACCTATCGGAGTATTTAGTGAAATCCTTATAACTGATGAGAGAATGAGAAAAATTATGTCATTGTTGCAAAATCGAAAAAAAATTATTATTAGCGAATATAATATTTCAATGTGGTTTACATTTAAAGGCCCCTCTGCTCTAGGGCACGTTACGGACTCCAAAGCTGCTGCCGATGTACTTTTTACGTATACCGTTTAGTCTTGTAACGTTGCACAACCACCGCAGTATCTTCATTTCCAACGTGGATCTCCCTAATATATGACGCTGAAGTAGATGCCGTCGTCTCTTTAATACAACAATATAAATAAATTTACACATATTTATTTGTATCAACTACCCAGTAATAGTTAAGATTTATATCGTCCGTAGACATAGTAATTTATAGTTTCTGCCTAAAGACGTGTAAAATTATGCTGCAGTCTTGTGAAAGAAGTTATTCATACGACATCCATAATTCGTACCGATCAGAAAATCAAAGGTCCTAGCTGTAAACGCAGACATAGCTAACTCGTTCACGCAACATCGCTAATGCACTTGGCAATACGTTGTGACAATGCAAGAATATAGTTAATTAGGTAAGCGGCAATTCGTCTACCTACATTCTGTAAAGATGATGATACAAAATGTTCCATAAATTCCATCATCTGTACAGAACAAAGAGATTAATTATGAATCTATAAAAATGCTATAACCTATGAAATTACCCATTAATACCACGTTTTTGACGTAAATATTAATTACGTGTCTGAAAAACATCCTCATACTATTTTATATGATGTGTACTGAAAAGAAAAGTATAAAATACTACGGCAGATCGTAAAATAAGACAACGAGGTCAAGGTGTGTTTAGAACGAGGACGACTCCGCTAATTGCCTAGACAACTTGTCAATTATACATGTGGTACGTCAGAGTATGCTCCAGGAATACCAAAAAATGAGTCTACCGTAAAACAGGGTAAACTGAAGGATGAATCCAAACGAAACTTATATTGACAACCTCGATGGCGCAGTTGTAATGCGTACGCGTTACGCCTGAGGCTGAGGTCTCGGGTTCAATCCCCGGGTCGGGTAAAAGCGATATTGGGTTTTTCTATTACGAAATGCTCAGTATCAGCCGAGAGTCTGGTATTGTGTCCGGTATGGTGATAGGCTAGCCCCCTATCACATCATGGGACGGAGATACGCTCGGCGAAATTTCGGGAGTAACGAAATGCCCACGAGTTTAAAAAACAAACTAAGCAATGCATCCGTAGGTCTGTCTGTCCACATAACTTTTCAATGGATTTTTTTGATAAAATCTACTTTTTAAATTATACATCTCTCTACATATTATTTCTCAAAGGTGTCTTTTTTTGTCGGAACGCCATAACTTCCATTATTATTCATCAAATTTAATGATTCAAACATTTTAAAGCCTTTATTTGCTACTATGGAAGATTTTTTTTTAAATTATAAAAAAAGATGAAAATTAACAGTGACATCTCATCAGATATATAGGTCATCACCTATAAACTGACCACTATCGGTGTTAAATATTTGAACAGGTCACCTAGTATATTATATTATAATTGAAATAATTTGCATGTCAATGAATGTAATTCTAAGGATTTGACATCAACTCTGCGAGCTTTATAGTTGTGCGCTATTCAGATAATTAACAGTACCTAATTATTTGATAATTTCAAACCTTACAACTGGGCAATTTATCAATGTTAAGTTTTGGTCAGTTACGTTTTACCTCAGTAAACGTCATCAACACAAAAATACGTGCTAGGTATAACATTTATGACTCTATACTATAAATCATTCCTTGGTGTATGTTACGTTCCATGGAAAACATCGTAAATGTGTTTGTTTCCTTGACAACACAGTGTAATCAAATTACTAATGAATCATGTCGGACAGTCGAAATCGGGGAACAACGTGTAACTATAAAATCTAACATTTCCTTAAACAAACGTTTGCTTGTAAACCACATGTGTGCAATTACCAGTCATTTTATTTGTAGGTTTTTTTCTAGTGTTTAGGGGTTTTTATCCTTTGTAGATATGTTGACCGCAATATGCCCAGCTGTTAACTGAATATACACTACATAACTACATAAAGTTGCTGCTGAAGCACTGCAGCTAAACGACATAACTTTGACGGTCCTTAAGACCCCTTTATTATCCCTTTCCTTTAAGGTCGGCAATGCATCCATGATGGTGGCGATTACTTACCATCAGGCGAGCCACTTGCTCGTTTGCGGACCTTTGCTCGTTTGCGGACCTTTGCTACATAAAATAAGACATTGGTAGTGAGATAATAGTTTGCGCGATTTTTACATGTTCTCTCCTTCTTGTCGGTTCTTGGCGCACTCAAACAAGAATTGCGATTGCCCGACCTGGGAATTGAACCCACGACCTCTCAGCCTTAGTACGCTGCCACTAGACTAAGGAGGCAATAATATTTTCGTTACTCAACATATATACGTTAAATACCTACAGAACCTCCTTTTTCAGTCACTTAAAAACTTCAAAAATCGGCTTTTAATATCCCAATCGTGATGTGTCTGCTGTTTTCCGTCGAGGACGTTTTTTTTCCCTCGTAGCCCGGTATCAGAATTTAACCAAATATAGATTGGACCACAGTCGGAGTAAACTCTATCAAACACAAAAAGAATCATGAAAATTTTACAATATTTGACGAATATATCGCGTAACATACATAAAAAAATACAGACTAATTGAGAATAGCCTTTGAAATAGGTTGGAAAAGAAAAATATGCCAATTCTATGTGGTAGTTATGTCGTCGTGTGATTTACTTTGTTGCTCGTCAAAAAACGATGCTGAACGATGCGTCTACAACGTACCTCAATAGCATAAAGTGTCTACAATGTGGCTCTACCATTTAGTCTACGGCGATGCTCCACCGCTTATAGTGTCTACAGTGTGGCTCTACGATTAAGTCTACAGCGAGGCTGCACCACTTAGTGTCTACAGTGTGGCTCTACCATTTAGTCTACAGCGAGGCTCTACCGCTTAGTGTATACAATAAGGTCCCTACCATTTAGTCCACAGCGAGGCTCTCTCACTGTCTATAGTACGGCCCTACCACTTCTAAATGATTATAATAAAAAAGGATTATTTATATTTTTTATGCTTTTTAATATGTATGTACTTTGTATCAATATATCGTGTAGTATATGACGTGACGCGATGAACAAGCTAACATCCATACTAATGCAAACTAATATTATAAATGCCATAGTAACTCTGTCTCTCTGTAACGTTTTCACTGCTAAACGGCCTAACAGATTTTAATGGTAAGGAGATAGTTTATTTCCTGGGGAAGGACATAAGATAGATAGATAGATAGATAACACTTTATTGTACACCATGCAGAATATTACAGTAAAGAAAAACAAAACAAAATTATAAATGTAACAATAGGCGGTCTTATCGCTAATAGCGATCTCTACCAGACAACCTTTACATAAGGTATATTTCATCCCGGAAAGAGACATTCACTAGGGCGGATCCGTTAGCAAAAGCTAGTTTCTTATAAATAAAGACATCATTAGTATACAAAAGCGTACATTTATAGTTGTGATACGTGTAACCGTATAGACAGCGCATGATATAAATGTAAAATATTTATCTAGCAAATGTGCAATACTTTTAAAAAATAATGACAATCTTCGTGGCGCAGCGGGCGAGTAGCCACCTACCTGTTAAACGAGAGGCCGCGGGTTCGATACCCGCACCGAGACATTGCGCTTAGAGATTTCTACTTTTTCCAGAATTTGGACAAAATTTTGGCCGAAAAAAACAATACCCGAGAGGCAGTATAAAATGCTTTTGAAGAGTTTGTTTGAACATTCAGTCCAGCCGATTTCTTCGATAAATTGCCACTGCACTGGCAAAGATGCATCGATATCATGGGTGGTTACTTTGATTAATGGAAATAAAAAACATGGAAAAATAATACTTTACTTTTATTCGTACAGACCGACAATTTCATGGGTAAAGACCTATTATCACCATCATACTTGGCCGCCTATCAATTTGGAACAAAATCGTTTACAGCTAAACATTTGCAGCGGAGATTTTATTTTATGGTGTTTACGATGCATTTAAGATACACCTATAACAATCTTCTTGTGCGGCAAAGTTATGAAACTCTGACAACATAAATTTGTGGAGGAATGCGAATAATTTTCAGGACGTCAGTTAGACGGTCATAGTTACTTTATAATATGATGAGATGGTTTGAATTCAACAAGTGGTTTATACATGAATTACACAACCACGGACAATCAGTGCCAAAATTCTATTTGCAACGACTAACTAACCGAGACGGGTATATTTAACTGCCACCCATAAACTGTCGAATAGGTACTGTCTTTAAGAACCGTTACAATATAATCAAACAAAACATGTTTAATAGATCAATAATAATACATCATGTAAACAAACGCTGAAATTTTGACATTATTCGCTAACACAACGCATAACACCAAACAAAATATTTATTACAATTCGAAGAAATTCCTTAGTAAATATTTTCTAAGGCGGAGACGATTCAAAAATAATAAAGAATGAATTTATTCTCTTCAAATAACCATGTATAATAAGGCGCAATCCAAAAATCATGTAGTACTTATGTATCAACAATGAACACACAGCGACAAATTAGTGCTGCAGTGTCTGCTGGAGATGCTCTCGCACATTCACACATCGCGCCACGCCGCGCCGCGCCGCACCGTGCAGCGCCTCTTGCAATATATCTCGGAAAAAATATGAGTTTGTATGCGACTCTTCAAAACAAACATTCCGTTCTTATGCGCGGTGCGACCTACAACAGCACAAGCGAGACGCCGAAGCTACGCGACGCCTGTTGCATAAATAGATTCAATTCTTGGATGGAAATCCACGAATTTTATTATAGAACAGACAACGAGACTATGGTTAAACGTAATCACAGTTATAGTGCTATTTGTAATTATAAAATAATATACTCGTAGCATTACGTAAACTTATGCGAAGTCGTAAAAATTTAACAAAAAGGAATCATTTACAAATTCATACCTCATTATGTTGTCACCTGTGTGGTCTATATAACATACTACATAAATAAATAAAGTACTTACTAACATAAATTTATTTATTTACAACTAAGTACACGAAAATATGCGCGCCTCCATTTGCTACAAAACCACACTAACGTTCCATGAAGTGTAAGACTGTAGAGAATGAATCTAGTTCTTAGAACATTATTAGAGTTCGTTTCTCGCACGTGTGCTATGCCGGGAAGTAGGCGGAGGTATAAACTTGCAAGTTGCACCGCATCTGTTATTGCACGCTGTAGGCGCCACCATGTAGAATAACTTTATCGATACTAATCATGCGCGACTAGTAGTGAATGTCAACCACACGAACATCTTGTACCTTTATTTCTAACCGATCTAACCAATAAACAAAGCATAAAGCTGTTTTTTTATAAGTTTTAGTAGCTGCTGACAAGTGCGATAAACATATCTTATATGACCAACGGAATTTTTAAAAAAAGAAACTGTACTGCAACGCAATTTTCTATGGGAAGTCTGTTACGTATGGACGCTACGAACATTTCAATTCTATGATATAATAGTAAAGAATAGAACATTAAGCTTAAGAAAGCATTACTACTATTTTAAACCTAAATACATGTAAAATATATGTAAAAGCCGAAACACTTCGAATACAATTCAGGATCTCACGACTCAAAGACTCCATACGAATTATTACGATACAAGAAGACAAAAAAGGCAGGTAGGTGAAAGTAGGCGGGCAATAAAGGTAGAGCACTGGGGCGGTACTGGCCGCAATCCAGGTATTCCAGGATCACCCGGATCCCTCATAGTTGCGCAGGTTGCGCGGGATTTTTAGTCGGTACACTGGCGTATGAAAATTGGTTAGGGTCCCGATCTAGCAATCACTCGACACTGAGCTGGGTCGGAAGGCTGGTGAATCCGGCATAACCACCCTACACAAAAAAGGTATTTACATGAAAACGAGACAACTCTTAATATCTATACTAATATTATAAAGAGGAAAGATTTGATTGTTTGTTTGTTTGCATTGAATAGGCTCCGAAACTACTGAACCGATTTGAAACATTCTTTCGCTGTTGGGAAGCTACACTATGCCCGGGTGACATAGGCTACTTTTTATCCCGGAAAAGGCCGTTCACGCTGGCGGAACCGCGAGCAATGGCTAGTGTGATATAATTTCGGCATGTTTATCATTATTCCTAATTGAACTTATCTAGATCTGACTACATATTATTATATGAGCTTATTAGTTGCCTCCGAAATTTAGTTAAACGTAGTAATTTATTTTGCGTATGTTGGAGAGGTCGGCTCGTTTGAGCATGTACTGCTGTCTTCGTGAGCTTGTAAGCATGTAGTTTCAATTTGTGTGACAGTGATGCATCAATATCTGCATTATTCTTCCGTGGTGAACTGCCTCGGTAGCGCAGTTGTAATGCGTACGAGGTACTACTGCTGGGCTAAGGTCCCGGGTTAAATCGGGTAAAAGTTATATTGGGTTTTTCTATCACGAAATGCACTAAGTGAATGCACTAATGCCCGGAGTCTGGAATTGTGCCCGTTATGGCGATAGGTTCTCCCGCTATCACATCATGGGACGGAAATAAGTACCCACATTACACCTCTGCCTACCCCTTCCGTGTTTACAGGCGTGAGTGCGTATCTATATATGTACGGTCTTCCGTAACTTATATGAATAAAAAAATAAATAGAGCGGAAAAGCTCTTCGACGAATTAACGCCTGCACCTGTTAATCCATCTGTCCTTGATTTCCGAGAAACTCAATAATGACATCACAAAGCTAGGTCGTCAAAATAGGCCAATGACTGGACGGCAGTCTCCTTTTATCAAAGACATTTCAATTTTACTAAAATGAAGAGAACTTCATTTTTAAAACGCTACATTTTATCATAAATTAACAAATAAATACATCCAACAGTCATGCACATAATCCTGAACACACACTAGGTTAACCTGTATCGTGGATATCAGGATCTACGAGGGACTTGCGTACACACACCCAGACCTGAAACAGATATTTTTCCTCGGTATGGGAATCGAACCCACGGTCTCACGCTTCGCAGCCGGTTACTCGCCCACTGCACCACGGAGGCTGTCATATTATGGTGGGCATTGTCATTTGTCATGTACTCTTGAATTCTACATAAAAATTTGTTACTTCGACCTAAGTAAACATTACATATTTAAGATGTTTATTTATTCAGAGATTTTACAGGTGTTATGTAAGTATGCACAGTAAGTCAGCTCAAAAATTATGTATATATGTATTAACAAAAAGAACTGCTTAAAACTTAGTTCAAATATTCAGAAATTTTGGAGAAAAAAAGTGAAACTAATTGTTTTAATTGGCATTACTTATTATTGATACAATTACAATTTTTTATGTAACAATATATGTAAATATGTAACCTATTTTAAATTGAGCAAATCTAGAGTTTCTTTATATTTGTTTAGCAAGTTTGTTTTTCGAAATTTCCTTTAGTAAATCACTGTTCACAGAAAATTTTTTCTTAGTTTCTTTTTTATAGAGTAGGCCTATTCGTGGAAGTGGCTCATCTGATGGTAAGTGATCTCTACCGCCCATGAATGCCCACAATACCAGAAGAATCATGAACGCGTTGCCAATCTTAAAGGAAGGGGATAATTAAGGGACTAGAGAGGATTTGGGTCTCCGGATATATGACTCACCGTTCGCCGCTAGCCGCTAAAGCTGCTACTTTACGTCGGTTTTCTGTGTAAAAACTAGGATATAGGGTAAAACAGAATTATTTTATTTTTGTACTACAATACAAAAAAAAGTAAATACGTCATAGGTAATTGCCTGGGTGCTAGTTGCATAATATAATAATAATTGATTAGTATTTAGTATGGGAGACATTTTTAACTAAGACGCCAGATAAGACGATGAACTCTGATAATAGCTAAGGCCTAAGATAGAGCATGTTCGGCCGTGCATTATGTAGGGATCCGTAGCTTTTTGTTACATACTTAATAAAAATAAATAAAACATACCTTATCCCGTAAACTATTTATATACATGCAGTAGTGTTATTATTAAAAGTAATTTTAGTTAATGAACAAAAAATCCAATACTATCAGATTTTTTTAAAAGCTGCGATCGGACTTCAGAATGATGTCGTAGCATACACAAATGTAGCTAATCGAAGAGTGAATCATTTAAAAATTGAGGCATAATTTAGAAAATCGATAAAAGAAACCTCACATTGATTCCAAATTCCGTTGTCAACGATACCTCCCAACTAAGCAAATTATTTTTGATCTCCACGTAACTGAGTAGAGAAGCTTTAGGCTTAAGGTTTTATTTTTTTCTAAAGCTTAAACACCTACCTGTGTTTGTAGCGAGTATGATTGTATATACCTAACCCAACTCCCAGTCCTAATAACATTCGAATAAAATTACATACGACGAAAATTATGAAACCAATAGGGAGCTTGCTTTGCTACGGAACTCTTAAGAAAGAAAGATAAGAATGTAAATTTTAAAATTATCGCTAATATTATTATACACTATACGTGGAAACTCCAATTTGATTTGGAGTGATTATTTATCAACGTACAATATAATATGTTTATTGATTTGCATCAACGTGTACTACAAATGCGTGATTCAAATTTACTTAAGAAAATATAATGGATGTAGATGATTCATGAAGAATGCGCGGTGACATTTCAGTCGGTAGTTATTCTGGCTGTAGTAATAATGATGATCGATGATATCATTTGGGGCGTCTCGGTCTGTGGCCGAGACGAGCAATACTAATTAATTGGCGTCCCAGCAGACTAGCCAGCTCGCGTCCTCCCCGGTGTTGCCACACCTGTCATAACACGCACCACCTGACGACACCTTGCGTTATATGGCACTAAGGATGAAATATAACTAAACTGATCATAGACAACTGTGAGTAATATCCCAAATTCAAATACAACATGCGACACACACGGTATTTCAACGAATGCTAGTCGTTTTCCGATTAATCAATATATAATTCCATAGTCTACCGAAGTTTATGTGATTTATATTATTGTGAATGGATAGCACGTGGGAATAGTGTCTAAGGACTACAGATGTGTTGAGGAACGCGAGGCTTGGCGGTTGGCGTTCTGTCCGATGACAGGTATTCTAATCAAATGGATGTAAGGCACTCAATGTGTGTTTGTTTACGAGCTTCAGTTACATAAGATGGGGAATGCGGCCCACTCCGCGCTGTATGAACACTATTTATACGCATTTTCCATTCCCGCCGCTTGTGACACATATTACATACTCCAGTGACTAAGGGCAGGCTAAAGATAATTTTCCTGTAGTTTAATTCAATCATAAAAGTAACTTATAATTTCTACTTCATGAATAAAAAACGTAGATTTTTTGTAAGCAACCTAAATATTTTAAGACATTTTGTGTAGGATCTTATGTTAACATTCAATGTAAATGTATAAAGACAATACTGATTAACTTAACACAATATTGTGTCATGTTTGTAATCTAATGTTGTTGGCATATAGAGAGATAGATCTTTGTGTTAGAAATTATTAAAAGAAGGAACATAAATAGATATAAATATTGAAAACTATGCTTACAAACGTAGGTAACAACCACACACGCACACTAAATGTTCACTTACGCATAATTGTTTTTAATAATAAGATTTACAAACACATATTAATATGTGCTTAGCGTTAATTAATAATGTCATTATTAATTCATCATATTTTGCGAACGATTGTTTTATATTTCTATCTAAAAAATAAATAAAAGTTAACTAACGTTGATACGGGTGTGTCTAATACCAGTTTTAATCACAAAATTAAGAAATATCGCAAAAAAAAAACAGCTCACGATATAGTAGTAGGTACATACGAGTCTTCGAGTGGTTAGTTTTGAATTAAAAGAAAAATACACCAGCGCTGCAAAGCAATATAGTATGTGATCATACCGTCGCAGTGCCTGCAGCGCTTGGGCTCTGGAGGTGCGAGCTCGTCGCCGAGTTCGCGGTGTCGTACCGGCATGGCGGCGCATCCCGCGCCGGCGCCGCCAACACCCGTGCGTCAAAGCTGGGTTTGCGCTCCACCACGGCCGCTCCTGTATAGGCGGCGGCGTCGCGGCTGCCACTGAGCCTGACCGATTCACCGCCCGCCCCGGCCGGTAGGCGGCGCCCATTCCCAATTTATTTCTGGCGGACGTGACTCACAGCTCAAACTGCCCGCTCCGAGCGGCGCCCGCGCATCACAGCCTCATCTACGCTACGTTGTGAGCCTACGCACTACGCGGACGCGGACCCCACAATTCTGATACGCACGTGCATAAACCTCTCAAACATTCCTCGTTGAAAAAACAAAATTGAATAATCTTTTTTCAAAGATAGCAAATAATTTGAATATGTTATGGTTAGGTTGATGGTCGTTTGACTAAAGGTGTTCCTATTCTTTGCAGTAGGAGGCGACGTGAGTACCAGTGTAGACGGTACCCTCGTCTACTCTTTCCTCACGTCGATTTTCTTAGATCCGAGTCAAAGGATGGGAGGCACGAGGGGAGCGGATCAAAGCATTTCATACTCCACATAACTCCTCCACTCCTCTCGTTAGTTTCTGCCTGATTCCAAGATTCACCTTCCTAATACGCCTCCACTTCGTCCGATATTGAGCATCCTTCACAATGAGACCATCCATCTCATGTCTCCCTTTAATACGTCGAGCCAGCGCTTTTTAGGCTGTCCTCCACTCGAATAATTCAGTTATTTAAGAGGGTGGATGGCTAGCGCTCCCTGCCATGGTTCGTGCAAGAGCTTCCACAAGGTGCGCTCGTGAGTGTGGAGCCGCGCCAGGGTCATGTATAATTGCCATGGCACCAATCGGTGTTAAGTAATCCTACCAATTCCTACTTTCTTTTCTGCCTGATGTTATCCCGGCTCAATTACAGGATCCGCCTTCCCATCATGATTTGACTGTGGATTTGGTATTATGTGGGGGCGAACCGCCGTTCGCAACAATTCGAAACGGGAACCAAGTTTCGCCATTGGCTCATCCGTTAATCAACAGTGAACCACGTGCAGATGAGGTAGGTTTTGGGCTTATGATTTTGGTGGTCCACTTTTTGGACGTTTGCGAATTTGTAAATTTGGATATTTGGTAATCAATTACGCCATGATGGCTAAACAGATTAGCTTGAAATTCGGCACACAGATATACCGTGACCTAGATTAGGAAATGGACTGCTCTTTATCCACAGAAAAACAATTCACGCGGGTGGAGCCGCGAACAATAATGAAATTTGGATGAGTTTGTGAATTTGGATGTTTGTTAAGCAATCACAGCGGATGGCTGAGATATTTGGATGAAATTTGGCATGACCATGACCTGGTTTAGGGCTACTTTTCATTCCGGAAAAGCTAACTTAGCATATAAATTACATAGTGGGTATTATTTTGTGTATAATTTGCTGGAATTTCTGGATCTACTCAAATACGAAATATATAATAACTTACAGTAATTTGTCTCACCGTGGACATCACTTTTCTAATTATTAAGGTCTGAAAATAATTAATGATAAATTATTCAATGCTAAACAAACACGATTTACTGTTATAAATAACTGTACTGTGTAATTTAAAGCATGTGTGTTTTAAGTGGTCATAGGAGTTTATAGTTCAAAATTCTTCTAATAAGTATTTCATAACTATGTATAGGTGTGCAGGAGAATCTAGTGTGTAAATAAATGTAGAGATGTGCAGTCATAAAGCTACAATCTGAGGACACAGCCATGTGATAAGTTGATGTCAAACAGAAAGAAATGTTTCTGGTGCTTTCCATTTAATTTAAACTATGCATTATTGTACTCTCAGTTGTTCAATGTTTGTAATGTATTCCTAGGCATGTCAAAAAGGAAGATACCACCATTTAAACTTTCTTAACAGTGTTGCTTTCATCACTATTGAAATTGGAAAAAAATATTGGATATTTATCCAAAAAAGATTATATTTCATGGTATTTGAACACTATTAAATGGGGACCTTAGTAATTTGCAAAAACAGACCTGTTATAGGTATGCTGTTAGTTAGAATGATCACATTATTCATTGTGTGTGGTAGAGCCACTCTGCAGACATTTTGTCTACTGAATGATTAGACCAGCCCAACCAGGTGTTACCACTGTCTCACAGGAATCAAACAGAGTAGCAATTTGCTGTTGTGTTTATGTGATGAGTGAGATATCCAGAGGCCCCAAATCACCGTCACCTTTCCATAATCAAGTTAACCACTTTATGAATTGAAGTCATCTATTATAAAAATATTATTATATATTAATTATTATATATTATTATTATATATAATATATTAATTAATTGTTAATTATCACTTGCTTTAACGGTGAAGGAAAAACATCGTGAGGAAACCTGCATACCTGAGAAGTTCTTCATAAGAATTTTGAAGGTATGTGAAGTCTGCCAACCCACATTAGGCCAGTGTGGTAGACTGAAGGCCTAACCCCTCTCATTCAGTAGAGGAGGCCCGTGCCCAGCAGTGGGACGTATATAATAAAGGGCTAGTAAAAAAAAAAAAAAAAAAATTATAAAAATAAACCTTGCTTTCATAGGAAACTGTTTTGTTTTTAAATGACAGGCAATAGGTCAACTCTTATATTCTTGTTTGGATAATATAGAACCTTGGTTGAAACAATGTCAAAATATAAACAGACTCACCCATTACACTCTCAAGGAAACAGAAAATATTTATAAGGATTTCAAATTTTATGTGAATGTTGTAAATGAAAATAACTAGTTTTAGTAATTTTAGCTGATACTGCTACAAACACTCCTTCAGGCATTACAAGTATAATAACACAACTTACACACTGAACATTATGAAAATATGGAGCTAAAGCCAAACCCTTAGGTAACCTGCCTCTTATAAGAAAATATCAGTTACAGTTATTATAACATGAACAAGTGTGAAAGTCAATAATAACTTTCTAAGATACTTGCTACTTCTGCTTTCTGTTTATTAAAAATATATTTTCAATCTTACCAAGGGTAGGGAAGGGACAAAACTGTCAAATTATGATTTAGCAATAAGCTAAAATTAAAAAAATATTGTGCATATACCTTCACAGACAAGACAAAAAGTGACTGGAGGACTACATCATTTGAAATTTAGACCACAATTCAAACAAATCAGATACCATACCGGCCAAAGTTTGGTATTATTTAAATAAAAATAACACTAAATTGGCACCTACATAGGGTCAGTAATGATAACATTTAGTGAAACAATGTTCCGCGTAATACTTTTATAAATCTAACTTGAATAACATTCAAATGCCGAAAACATCATTTATAATTTCCATCTGCACATGTTATGTATAAAAACATTTCACATAAAACTCTAAAGAATGGACATATGGTGAGATTGTATTACAGTCTTCTAACGGTGTAAACTAAAAGTCTACAAGATAATAATAACTTACTAATGCGTAGTGTCTTCTAACACAAAATCGTGACAGTTGGATTATTTGCAAATTATTACCAGGGTCGAACAGAATATTCCGACAGTTTCTTAACAATAACATCATCTTTATAATGTACTTTTCATAATAAACTCTACAAATAAAGGCAGCAATGCGTTTACGTGCCGAAATAAAACTAAAGTGAATCAGATTGATTGGTGTGCAGGCCAGGGCGGCTTCAAAACTCACCTTTATACTGAAGATAATTAGATGAAGTCTCAATGGTTGCTTTATATAAAAGTAGTCTGAAAAAGTCAGTTCAAATACACTCAAATTATTTTACACCACGTCACTGTGTTTTATTAAATCACCAATGCAGAAATAAATAAATGTATCCTTCGCCATCTCTACTGCCATTTTGGATTTTTGTCTATAATGTTGCCAATAACAAATATCAACTTTTATGACGTTTCTACCTCCATGTTGCACGGTGCACAAGAAAAATATATTTATTGAACATAAGCATTTTTGCCAGCCAAAGTAATCGCAAGCACAGTTCGGACTTCGGGCACACATAATATTCAAAACATTTTGTGGGCACAATTACAGCTTGCTTTAATTTGTTTTGCAAAGTGTTGTTCATATCAAAAATATATGTTCAAATCACAATGTTCGATACACAAATGCCTGTGCTTGTGTTACTCATCGCAACTTTGTAGATATTTGAATCTGGATACGTTCAATCTTACTTCTGAGCGATCGCGTGCGATCTTACACATTGCCGCAATCTAGTCGCCACCGATTCCATTAACATGCCACGGGTCCGCGTCCATACGATCCTGCGAGTTTTGTTTTTAGAACATTTTTTACATTCGATCCACACAGAAAGTGTTCCCAGAATGCTTTTTGATGTGGAATATGTACTATTATTTTCTTTGTTAATTTATTTTTTTATTTTATCTAAATCGCGGGCAGAGATCGCGATCATGGCAGTGCGTTGAGGCAATGCTTATGTTATCACAGTTTACAAATTTCGTCATCTATACTTTTAGGAAAATAGTCCGTTCTTTCCTCACGGGGCGACAATGCATTGACGATCAGTATCGTTGAGGGAAATTGGTATGGTGGATGTAGTGATCACTAGCGGATCTAACCCCCCCACCCCAAATTAAGATTTGAAAGGGGACCCAAATGCTTTTGGGTCCTCTTTCTAAACTGACAAATTTCAAATGAATCTTGATATTATCCTACTATCTTAGTACTACCTACAATATAATTTTCATCGCTTAAGCTTACTTAATCCATCTTAAGTATATTCTCAATTTTACATACATACATACGCATTCAGCCTGTAATCCCCGAAGGGGTAGGCAGAGGTGTAACCAATACACCAACATTTCGCCGAGCGTATTTCCGTCCCTTATGTGATAGGGGGCGAGCTTATCGCCATACCGGGCACAAATTCCAGACTCCGGGCTGATACTAAGCCTTTCGTAATAAAAAAAACCCAATACCACTTTACCCGACCCGGGATCGAACCAGAGACCTCAGCGTTGACCTCAATCGTAACGCGCACGCATTACAACCGCGCCACCGAGGCAGTCAATTTTAATCTAGTTTAGTACACCCCCTTAGAGCCCACGACTCAGACAGCATGAACATAGCATTATGGCTATAAGCTCGTTATCTGTGGGACATAATATTAGGGAACCGTAGCCTAAGTGTATTATAATTGTACTTACCTGCCTATGGATACACAAGCGTGTGTTTATTGTTACGATGTTACTAAGAAAACCACACAAGTTGATAAAATTCTGTAATTCTTTGAAATATTATCGACATTTTATCTACTTAATATTATACAACGAAAATTATTGTAATATTCCACACATAGATTTTATAATAACTCGTTTAACTTTTAAATATTTTGAGTATTTAATATTATTGAATTATGATTATAGAAATAGTGCCACAAGACAAAAGGCTAAACACTTTTGTTAAGTCTATACTTAACAAATTTTACAATACAATCCTGTACCTATACATCACAAAATGTTTTGTACAAGATTCATAACAAACCAAAGATTCCTATAAATCAATAAAACACATCGCAATGCAATATTGTCAACAACAAATAAACAATAAATAAAAATCGCTTCCCATCCTTCTTACAATTCTAAATAAGAATGAAATAAAATATTACACAAAATTAACAAGTAATTAAAAATATTGTTTCTAGCAAATATAATTTATGCATGTTGATAATATTGTCACATTAATAAATGCTGATTTTTGTGTGCATATCTAAAGTGTAAGGATAATATTTGCGCAAACATACTATGTCCATTGTGCAGTCTCCAATTCAAACTAGGCACGCTGAAAAAATAATGACTCGTTATTTTTTCTTCGACATATCAGAATCGATAGCGATGCTTTTTAAAAATATCGATATGTATTTGAGTTATGAGACTTTTTCGCACTACTGAGATGCCCGATTCAAACAAGAAGGAATCATGACTAGAAAAGCTGGAGTAGATCAATAAGAGTAAAATTCAGTAGTGTGCCATTAGGCCCCTTATCAGCATTTCCATAATTATGTTGTCAATTATTTGCTATATTTATGTATATAATCGCTTTACAAGTGTCTTAATTACAGTGTGAGTTCCGATTATCGTGTCTAGCGTCAAGGACATCAGATGTTAGGGACGCTTTCGGCAGTGTGTTTGAGGCGTCAATATACACAACGTGTCCGCTAGTTTTACATCGTAAGTGCT
The DNA here is from genome assembly GCA_905332985.1 of Mimas tiliae. Taxonomy (NCBI): domain Eukaryota; kingdom Metazoa; phylum Arthropoda; class Insecta; order Lepidoptera; family Sphingidae; genus Mimas; species Mimas tiliae. Next base: position 6,878,061 of record HG995249.1, read on the forward strand.
AGACGCTAACGCGGCGGCAATGCTACCGTCTCTGACGCTTGACGTGGACGTGATGATCGTGACGCGTTAACAATCAATGTAATATTATGTGTATGTTTGCTAAAATATAATTAATATTATGTTAACCAATAGGCGGCGGGCAAACATGGAAATTATAATCCATATTACAATAACACAAGTATTTCATTAAAATATACACCTATTATTTATGTAACTCAAACTGCCTGGAAAACAAATTTTAAGAATGACTATTAGGTACCCATATTCACAACCTTACTATGAAGCCTCATAGTGCGCGTGAACACAGAGGTGATTTCTGTAAACGTAATTGGCCCATTTGAGGCGCTAAACAAAAATGGGCCAATTATAAATACAGAATTCTACGCAGCACAAAGAACTTCACTTAAGCATTGTTCTTGAATACAGGAGTAAGACAGAAGCAACACATTATCATAATTTAAATATATATAGATTATTTTTTATTCCATCCAGACAGCATAAACTACAATTTAAATATTGCATAATTTGAATGTATAAGTATAATTATTTCTACACACATCTAGACACCGTTACTAACAAGTTTTTGGTTCATAAACAGAATGCATATTAAGTAGCACAATAAACATTTTAACTACCATTCTTGGTAACAGTACAATCACCATTTTGTTTCACTTCTTTCTTGTCCAAACCCTTCATCATGGCTAGTTCTTTTTGTTCTTTCCGCGAATTTCTCACTTCAAATTCTAGCCGATGGCGTATTATCCGCTGAACAATGTCATCAGTTGTCATTGTGTTACCCGAGTTCAATATCTGTAATAAAAATACACAATTTTATATATTTTATGCTTACATATAGGTATTATTATTTTAATTAGCTTCACTGACGAACCGAGCAGTTCGCTCGCCTGAACAGAACTTTTAATTACAAAGCACTGCATAGTACTGGACTGTGCTCGTCACCAAGAGACATTAGACCCAACCTGAGAAGACCCGGCGAAACAAACTCAATGGGCTTGTTATTGGTCCGATAAGTCTATTCTCGAAATATGACCTGTCAAATGACCTGCCATAAGATGTTAAGTCTTATAATGGCCAGTAATTTCACTGCCTTCAATGTCCTTCCTCCAACTTCAACGTTCAACCAAAAATATCTAATAATTGTGGCGCTTATAATCAGACGAGCGACCTGCTCATCTCGTCACTCAAACTAATAAAAAAAGCTACTTTGGAGATAGAAAAAGGCAAGTGATATGCTATATTTAGATACCTTAAAACATCCCCGTTGCTTGGCTACTTTGTAAGGATCAGATCCATCGGCGTCGGAAGCTATTGTTGTTAAGCCGTGACAGACCACTTTAACACGGAAATGATCCATGAGTTCAGCTGTCACACTGTATGGAGCACCAATTACTACCTCATGAACATACTGTACAGACAAAAAACAATGTTATATTTTTTTATGTATAATTAAATTAAATATACCTATTTCTAACGACAGCCTCCGTGGCGCAACGGTCGAGTAGCCGGCTTTGAAACGAGAGGCCGCGGGTTCGATTCCCGCACCAAGACAAATGTTTGTGTGATCCACCAATATCAGTTTCAGGTCTGGGTGTTGTGGGACCGTAAGTTCCTCATAGTTCCTAATACTCACGACACAGGTTAACCTAGTGTGGGGTCAGGACTATGTGCGTGGCTGTTGGGTGTATTTATTATTATTATTTTACAAAACAAAATTATTTGAATTTCATTACCTTACAAGCCAGAACTGAAAGCACTCTTTCATGAAGATTCATTATGGGATAGTTTGAACCTTTGTATCGGTTTACTTCAAGATCAGTGTGGAGACCCACTATCAAGAAATCACCATGCTTGTGCGCTTCCTCTAAAAAGTCTAAATGCCCTACATGGAACAGATCAAATGCACCAGCTACATACACCACCTGGAAAATAATCAAGTGTGCTGTAAAGAAAGAAAAAATAACAAAAAATTATATTATACGTGTATTTACACATGATAATTATGTAATAACTACCTTTTGCTCGCGGCTAAAAATCGTGTCTTCGCCTACCTAACACTACATGTTACGGGGATTTTTAATGGTTTTGTCAGACGTCAGCGATTCCAATAGTGGTAAGCCCACAAAATACACGTGAGTAATGTAATGACATGTATTGCGTATTCGTAAGCCCGTGAAAACAATAGCAATGGGATTTAATAGACGTAAACTACGTTGTAGGAAATATTTATTTATTTATTTAAATTTTCCTAGAGGATGTTTAGGTTACATAATTGATACAGCGCTACCAATTATTAACACTCCTCGGTAGGCTATCGCTGCTGATTCGTAAACATGAAGTAATATTTTAACAACCAACAAAAAGGAGATACTTAAACCCCGTCAAAAGGAAAGGCGTTATCAATTTGGCCACTTTATCTGTCTGTATATTATCTGTCTGTGGCATCATAGTGCCTAAACAAATTAACCGATTTGAATGTGTTTTTTATTTGAAAATTGATTTAATCGATATCATCGGTTCTTAGGCCTGATTGAAATAAATCTGTCTAATAATTTAGAAGTTGCAGATCTTTTTCTAATGAATATTAGGATTTTTTTAACAGTTACATTATTTTAAACCAACCTTGTCTGTGGGTTTTGGTGACAGTCCACTGCTGAATTGTATGATTTTCTGTGTAGTGGGCAGAAACTGGGAACAGCCTGTATACGGTGAACGCGCTGTAGAGTCTGTGCCCAGGTTAGATGAATGTTCCAATGCCACAGAGTACTCCTTGTCACCTCTCCTGGAAATCACAAACACCTTAAGTGTAATTGGTAAATGATTGTTGTTAGCATTCATAGCCTACGATTCTACTATTTAAAACATGTATAGTACTACGATTAAAATTATGCGTTTCGTCAATTTAAAATAATGCGCGTCGGTAATCTTCATTTTTACGGCTAATTAGTACGAATATGCAACATATTTTAGTCATCCACAAATAAAATCGCCTAATAGCGCTAGTGGCCGCATATTTAGGCTAAGAAACCAGTTAGATTGTGGGACCAAATTCCAGGCCAGGGAATCACAAATTACTGTTGAGTTTTCGGTCCTAAATAACAAACATGAGTTACTTGTGATTTGAATTTGTGCCCCACATGGTGATAGGTTTCCTACCTATCTGCATGAGAAGGCAATAAGCTAAGCTGAACCTTCCCCTTCAGGGCCATAGGCATAAGTGTATGTTACTTTAAAATCTACAAAGTTTGTAATTACACATTTAAATGGGTTTTAACTACTAATATTTAACTTGCAAAGGAAAATATTAGAGTAGTCAACTTACTTAAAATGTTCCCTTGTAAGCAGCAGCATCCGTCCTACTAGATCTGTTGTAGACACACCTGCTGTTCTAGGTACTTCCCTGGAAATCAAATACTTGTAACATTATCTAAACACTTCGTACCAACTTGTTTTCTATTTTTATAACCTCATTGATCAGTGCAATGGTAGTCAACCATGGCCCGTGGTACCGCTTGGAACCCGAATTACGAATCTACGGATTCGTGCGGTCTATGCAACGAAGTTCGGAACATACATAGAGTAAAGTATGTATAAAATAGCCATGACAATAATAATATTTTTGACATAAATTACCATCATTAAGATGATTTTTTTAAGTAAAAGAGTATATAAAAAAATCTTGATTTTTCCAATTTTTTGTTGTTGCCTAGAATATTTTGCAGTACACACTAATTTGTCACTATTGGCCCATAACCAAAAAAATTTGATGGGCACTGATCTAGCATACTTTTGCTATCCACCATAAGGCCCTAGGTTCAAGCCCAGGTTGTAAATTTAATTATTTTTAAGACTACAAAGTAAATATTTTATATTAATGATTTTTATATTATATTAATATACTATTCATATATTGACACCAGCAACTTGCACTGTGTTAACTCGAAAAGGCTATTTAAAGCATACTTCCTTTAAATCACTATAAAATACGAGTTTTTCAAGTTTGAATACACTATTCTGATGTATATAAAAAATTATATTGCTTATAGTTTTAAATAAAATAATAGCAATTTTTTACATGAAAACAAAATTTTAACATGTCCATACAACCAAACTATTTATGCATTGAACTTGAATTATTAAACATTTTCAAAAAGTAGAAAAAAGGTATTTGGTATATTGACTGTTGTCTTATTTGAAGTTGGTTATAATATGTAACACTTACTTATATCTGCCAGCCTTTTTCACTAAATGATATGTATCAATCCCATCAGCAGTAACAGTAATATCATCTGTAATATTAAATACATTCTCATTAGATTAACTCAGTAGCTGGTTGACAGAGGGCATTCACCTATATCTTGAAATAGGGGATGGAACATTGTGTGTCTTATTATTGTAGTAAGAGACAATAAAATTGATACATTTTTATATAATATAAATTTTTATTTCCCGCTCAACTGGGAGTTTTACACAGGCATATTTTTATGTCTAGTAATTAATTTAATTAATAAGTAATGCTTACACTTAAAAATCAATCCTTAAAAGCATGTTAATATATTTGGATATAAGAGATGAATAAAATGTTTGCGGTAAATAGATTTTTTTAATATTTGGATATAAGAGATGAATAAAATGTTTGCGGTAAATAGATTTTTTTACCATATTCGAATTACCTCCATGGACACAGAAATCACATTGGTACTTGTCCAATGTTTCAAGTGTAGTCACATAAGGGGCACCTTCCACAACTTGATCTACCCATTTGATGGCGCGAACCATCTTGTACCGCTCTTCCTGAGTAAACACCGGGGGCCCTTTATGTTTCGATATCTCCTCATCAGTGTGAACGCCGACAATGAGTACATCGCCTAACGCTTTCGCTTGCCGTAATGAATTTGCATGTCCGAAATGCACCATATCATAACTGAAACATTATGATTAACTCCAGTTAACTAAGTTTACATAAAAAAAAACGAAGAGCCTTGAAAATCGTCGAGGACATGAATAGCGACACGCCGGATGTTTAATTTTTTTGGATTTATTCACAGTCATTTTATGAATTTAACATTAGCCTATGCATATATTTTGTATAAATTATTTCAAAAGGTTTTCGTACATTGTATATTCAGAGAACAGAGTTTGAAAATAAAAACTCGATATTACTCACCACCCATCACACCACACGCGAATTTGTTTTTTCTCTTCTTTTTGATCACTCATTTTAAAAAGACAGATGGAGAAAACTACTTATTTCAATAGTTATCAGACTGATGATTTAAAGTTGGAAGGTCGCTTTAATTAATTTAATTAGGAGCGCAATATCGTTCTCCGCGCCACATAACACAACACCACTACCAAAATCTGGAAACGGACTAAAAAAATTGCAAGTGCTTATTGCAAACTGTCAAGTGTCAATGTCAAATGACAAATGTCTTATGTCAAACAATTCTCATGTCATGTCAAAAGAAACTGCTGTTGTAGAAAAGAGATAGCGAAATATTTGCTACCATAGACCTAGGTATTTTTATTTGTTTTTGCAGCTTGTGCAGCGTGATCCTACATGTAATCGCTAAACTGGATCGAATACTTGAGAGATTTTTGTGTTATCCTAAAAAGTAGATACTCCCTCTACGGCTTAGATTATATTATCCCTAACTAGTTTATTACTCTTTGGATTATATACTTACTATACGGTAATGATTCATGGGGGACATTCCTGCTAACGGTATAGGTACTGGCGACACCCATGGTATTTATTATTAAATTCGATATTAGCGCCCGAATACTGAAACGCTACTCAATTGTTTGACAGTAAAAGCTGGTAAAAGCATGAATAGCGTTTCAGTATTGGGGCGTTAGACTCGTAATAATAAAAGTGGAGTTACAAGTTAATGTGTTTTATGTATATTTTTTGGTTTATTTAAATACATCTAAATAAACCAAATTTTAGGGTTGTGACTGCACTGTTTATTTATATTGATGAGCTAAGAAAATTTATTTATATGAGACGGAACCAAAGACCACTTAACTTTATGTAATGGATCAGACTGGACTGTGGTGGTGTTAAAGACGTGTGACCCTGAGTTGACTCCGTTCTCACGCGCCTTTATCGTCTTTATAAACTAACAGGGTTCCCACTCCATGGAAGGTTGTTGATTTCTATCCGAACCCTAAGGGTCAGCTCACACCGAGACGCGACGCGACGGGACGACACTGGAAGAGGCCAGTGATTTCGCGCTGCACCGCGAGACGCAACGCAACGTCGCAAAGCACATCGTAAAATAGTTGGAAGCACGCGCGACGCCTCGCTGCGCAGCGAGACGCCGCGCGGCGCAGCGGAACTATCACTCGAGCACCCTTTGAATTATAGGGCGGTAGCAGTCACATCCTTGCTCTCTAGTCATAGAGCGAGTGGTAAATGCTCAGCTTTTACGGTACTTTGAAGAGCACTAGCTGATTAGTGATCGTCAGTATGGTTTCCGTCAATGTGGGTCAGCTGGAGATCTTCTTGTCTACCATACACATCCTTGGGCAGGCTTATAAAGAGTATTCGTTCAAGTAGTGGCTTGGCTGTGCCCCCGGCATTGCCGATGTCTATAGGCGGCAGTGATCGCTTACCGCTTGATACCATCAGGCCGCTTGCTTGCCTGCCTATGTAGACAATAAAATAAATAAAATTCTAATAGTACTGTAAGTAAGAGCTAAGAATTTATTTATTTCAGAGACTGGCAACGAGGATAATGCTCCTAATGCTCCTATTATTGGCAAAATTTGCTTCAATATTACTAATAAAATTAAGCATTGCCCAGTAAGTGAGGACTTTTAGAGGGTTGTTAGTTTTTACCTGTGTATTTGAACCCTAACGTAACGCCTAAACGAATGGAAGACGCGCCTAAATGCGGTTTTTTTTATTTGAAAGCTGGTTTAATCGAGATTCAGCTATATTTGTCAGCCTCCGTGGCGCAGTGGGCGAGTAGCCGGCTGTGATAGGGTGTGGGTTCGATACCCGCACCAAGACAAATGTTTGTGTGATCCACAAATATTTGTTTCGGGTCTGGTGTTGTGGGATCGAAAGTCCTTCGTAGTTCCTGATACCTACGGTACAGGTTTAGCTAGTGTGGGGTTACCACTATGTGTGTGACTGATGGGTGTATTTAATCATTATTTATTTAACGAAAATTTGTCTAACCACTTAGAAATTTACAAGGTGGTAGGTCCCTCGTTTGCGTGAGACCGGCTGGGTTGGTACCACCGCTTTGTCTATTTCTGCCGCCAAGCAACAGTGTGTAAGCACTGTTGTGTTCCGGTGTAAAGGACATTTAAAGCCAGTGTAATTACTGGGCATTATGAGTGTGACGAGCGCAGTCCAGTGTCATGCAGTGCTTTATTTAAAGTTCTGTGTGGCGTTGCTTCTGTTTATGAGCAGGCGTGGCGCTTACCATCAGGCGAGTGACCTGCTCGTCTCGTCATTCAATGTAATAAAAAAAAAAAAAAAGAACAGTTTATAATTGATTTGGGGGTTTCATAGATTCAGTTATAAAAACTTACAGGTCATTATTATAAAGCTTTGTAATGTTCTACATCAGTGTAATGTATGATACTATACTGTAGCAAATATTTCAATACTAACATAAAATAACAATGTATCATAGGCACTATAGTGTACTACTATTCAAGAAGGTGTGGTACGGTTTATCTAATCGTGTCGAGAAACATAATTGGTCCGTTCGAATCACGCCACAATGAATGACGAATGTAAAACGATTGGACTTTGTCATCCACACGACGGGAATGACTGACTAACTGACACTTGCATTGAGATGAACGTAGGGTTATCTATATTATCTGAATCTTCCGATTCTATTAGGCCAATGACTGCTGCATCTTGTTTATTACGACGGAGCATGCCAGCTCTACTTTATTGGGATTGGAGCTAACATGCATTTACGTATACTTACCGCCTCACCGATCTAGTGGCAGCCTACTTAGAAACTGGTGAGGGGCAGGATTCAAATCCCAGATTACACAACCACAATTTTTGTTTGAGTTTTTGATTCGAAATCACACATGGGTAGCCCAGATTTGGAATTAGTGCCTGATATGGCGATATATATATTTAGCGTAGGCTCGCTATCTATTATAGTACGGAAATAAACTCGGTGAATCGTAGGTGTCGGCACACCTTCAACTGAGGTTGCATCTCTATCTACCACTCCGGGTATATAGGCGTAAACTTTTATATGTATGTTTACTTAAACTTGTCAGGAAAATATTCTGGATAAATAATAATTCTGAATCTACCTACTATAATAAATACTTGAAACGACGTCGGCCGTAAGAATAATAATAAATAATACACCCAACAGTCACACACATAGTCCTGACCCCACACTAGGTAAACCTGTGTCGTGGGTATCAGGAACTATGAGGGACTTGCGGTCCCACAACACCCAGACCCGAAACAAATAATTGTGGGATCACACAAACATTTGTCTCGGTGCGGGAATCGAACCCACGGCCTCTCGCTTCGCAGCCGGTTACTCGCCCGCTGCGCCACGGAGGCAATAAATATAATGTGTTTATTATACCTAGGGCTCTAAGGGAACAATCATAATTTAGATATTTACTATACCTTACATACAGATTTTAGTTTATATTTTATGTGTTACATATTTTATCGTTCCTATCAGGCCTATATTACTGTAATCAGGGCCTAAATATTCCTTGGCTGTCTACTGATTGCAATTTTATTTACCTAAAATTCAAACGGGTGAGCCACTTTATTTGTAAGCGTTTATAAATCCTGATGTTGGTAGAAATAGGCTACCAGTTTTTTTTTATTGCCTGTATGATGAGACGAGCAGGTCGCTCGCCTAATCGTCAGTAGTAACGCCTGCCCATAAACAGCAGCAACCACACACTGATTTTTGAATAATAACTAATTACTGCACGTGCTTGGCACCCTGAGACATTACATGTTAAGTCTCATTAAGTCCCAGTAATTTCATTGGTTTCAGTGTGCTTCAAACAGGTGGTACCAAGTGCCAACTCAGAAGGCTAATGGCATAGGAGTGTCCTACCCTAATGGCTGAAAAACAACAGTTTCTATGTGTAGGTATATAATATTATTTATTATCAATCTTTAGCATCGGATACACCTCCATTGGTGATGGCAAAGGTAGCTTCACTTTCAGGCAATTCGGGGGAGTCGTAAATCTTAGCTATTCTGTTTTCTCCTCGTCCTTTTCTGAGAGCGATCCTAGTAGTCGACGCATGCGCTAGAATGTTTCCCCCGATAGGTTTCTTAGGATCCGCTTGAAAGGTCAACGTCGCTCCGGGATCAGCTGTCATTTGATTCGTAATGAACACCGCTACATTGTACTCTTCGGATATCTGAAGATGAGTACAGTTATTTGTTAATGTATTATTTACTTTCACCTTGGCGTTCTCTCGGCTTAATGTCAGGGTCACTTTCCCATCATGATTAGATGGTGGATTTCGTATTATGGGAGGTGACGCGCTGTCTAGTCTGACCCCCACAACTCCCAACGGGAACCAAAGTTCGCTATTGCTTCGTGCAGATGAAGTTGTCTTTGGACCTAAGATGTTGGACCAATGCCCATTTTCACCATCTGGTGAGGTGAGCCTCTAAGACATTTTAAGTGTTAATTATGTTTCCACAATCACCTATGTTTCTAAGGTGACCTTTAACTACGTGAAAACAAACTTAGGTATGGGACAGATTTAAGGAGTTCTTTAGGTTAAGGGACCCTTAGTTAGGAAGTGTTTGAGGGTTGGTGAAAACGGGCATTACACTCCTCTCTTCATATATAAAATGGTATGTTAATTACAATGTTATATTATTTTACTTCCCTATTTATGTGAAATATCTTATCGGACTATAAAAAAGTACTTAATTAGAATTTTAAGCGTCAAAATATGTCATTAATAATAAACAATTTTTATACATATTACATACGTATTATGAGACACGCGAATACGATGTGAATAATAAATTGATCTTATTTTCATATGGGGGTCAAGAACCCAAGTTACGAACCGGATCCTCGTTTATCTAAACTACAGTTTCGATATACATACGATCTTGAACTTATGTATATATCAATATTAGACAGATATCGTAGAGCTTTTTTAAATATTTTCTGACTCAGTGACCATGGTTGTTCTAATATGGGATTCTTATAAGAATTCGTGCTTATTGCTTGACTATCAGAGAATCAATAGATAGTAGGTATAAGTAAATAGGTAAAGTCGCAATCTGCGTCTGTCTATTTGTTTCTGCGCTAATTTCTCCTAAACTATACAACGGATTTAGATGCCGTTTACACTATAATTTAGCGTTAGACCATATAACAACTCAAGGAGTTACATAAAGGTTTGTAACTTGTAATGGAGGTCACTACGTGCAGGCGTGTAGTTCCGCTGCTGGATATCCGCGGAAACGGCAGTTTTAATGTAAGTTCTATTTTATTGCTTATTTTTATTCAGGTTAAAATCATAGAATGATATCTCTAACGGAACTAATGTATGGGGCATTTCACGTGCACAAACATTCTAATTTTATTCTAATCCGACCGAGGAAATCCTAAACGATTTCTAACCATAGTAAGAATCATAAAGTTCTATTAAAACACTCTACTTTAGGTTACTTCCCTCAGAAGGGAAGTGGGGGCCCTCCAAGTAGCCGCGCCTGCCTAGGTAGGGTATCCTACAAACAAACCAATTACCAAACTTATATAGCAAACAACAACCATACAAATTTTGAGTTGTAGAGCCACGCTGTAGACAGTTTTGTCTACGGCACGAATGGGCCGGCTCGACCGGATTGTTAGGTACCATTGTCTCACAGAAAACCGACGTAAAGTAGCGGCTTGCTGCTGCGTTTCGTACGGTGACTGAGATATCCGGAGACAAAAATCTCTTTCCTTCCCAACCCCCTTAATTACCTCTTTCCTTTAAAGTGGGTAACGCGCCCATGATTCTTCTAGTAGGTACCTACTGTAGGCGTACCGCGTAGAGCTGTGGAGATCACATACTATCAGGTGAACCACTTGCTCGAATAAAAATTTACACAAAAATAAAAATTCCAAACGGGCTTTACCATACCTACTTAAAATATTATTTATTTTAGAAAATGAATGTCCAATATTTTCTTTCAGAAAATCCGCAGATTGTAAGTATATAATGGAAGAATTAAACTTTCCATGATAGGATACATTCGCATCTTAGATACTCGTAATGAGTAGTATCTAATGACTATCTAACTATTTAAGTAAGGTTTTATTATAAGGTTGCTGTAAAATTCGAGGTCTCGGGTCGGGTAAAACTCAGTAAAAGTGATATTGGGGTATTCTATTACGAAATACTCAGTATCAGCCAGGAGTCTGGAATTTGTGCTCGATATGGCGATAGGCTCGCCCCCCATCACATCATGGGACGGAGATACGCTCGGCGAAATGTGTGTGTATTCGTTAAACCTCTGCCTACCCCTTCGGGGATTACAGGCGTGAGTGCGTATGTATGTTGCTGTAAAATATTATTTTTTAATTAGAAGTAGTGCTTCATCATTGAAGAAATAACTTACATTATCGAGTATTGTAAACATGCCATTAGATTGATTAGACGCTGTTGTAATCATATCACGTCATAAAATTGTATGACGTCACTACTTGAAAGATATGCGCTTACCTAGATATAAGCGAGTTATACTTATAAATATGTATTTTTCAGTGTAATAGAGATTCAGAATGTTGTGTCTCGTTGACTCTTGGCTCACATATCCAAACATTCATTCAAACTGTGGCCTGGGAGTTGCTTTAAAGGGCCCTACTTAGTAAGAGATGAACTACTTATGTACTTACATAATATGTCTGGCTATAAAATCAGATTACTTATCTTTAAGTAGGTATACTTTTATTACGGATAATAATGATTTTTAATGTCATTTATCTATAAGAACCGGAATGATTCATCCAATAACTTTATCATGTATTCTCTATTTTAACCTCCGACAAAAAGAGGGGTGTTATAAGTTTTATAGTGTCTAATTGTAGCACCTAAACGAAAGAATCTATTTGAATGTGGCTTTTTATTTGAATGCAAATTTTGAGTGGTAAAGCCACGCTGTAGAAAGTTTTGTACACAGCATGAATGGACCAGCTCGATCAGTTCGTTGCCACTGTCTCACAGAAAACCGACGTAAAGTAGCGGCTTACTGCTGCGATTTGTACGGTGAGTGAGATATCCGGACGCCCAAACTCCCTTTCTCAATCTCTTCCTTTAAGGTAGGCAACGCGCCTATGTTCGGGTACTGTGGGCGTTCATGGACCTATGCTGTATATAAAAAGAAAAATATCGCGAGTTTTCTAAGTTACGTAACGTTGATGAAGCCTGATGATGCTGATGAAGCCGCTTTCAGCTTTCGATAAGCACCCTAATAGTAGATATATCGTGTTTTGGATCATTAAATAGGTTTCGATGAGAGTAGTTAGCTTACAGATGGTAGGTACCTAATTAGAGTAGGAAGGTGGTCACATGAACTCAGTTTTAGACGGGGGTTATCCGATATAACCTTAAAGCTAGTTTTAAAATTACCTTCTGTAGCCGTGAAAGCACCTGCGCCAGTTTTTGCTGTCTGTCCGCTAACTCGCCTCTTCCAGAAAAGTCAACTCTAAATAACGCCATTATTGAATCTATGACGAGCAGTTTGAAGACACCAGCTTCCTCGTGAAACTTTGCTGCTACGTAATCTAAAAGTTCCGCCTGAAGTGAAACAGGAATGTCATGACTAGGGTTAAACACTGATTCTGTGTTCTGTGGGTTAAACACTCGAAGTATCTCATCTGATATTATTTTTTTATAGCATAGGCCAGTAAACGAGCAAGTGGTCACCTGATGGTAAGTCATCTCCACCACCCATGTACGCCCACAATACCAAAAGAATCATGGGCGCGTTGCCGACCTTAAAGGAAAGGGATAATTAAGGGGATTGGGCAGCCGCAGGGGAAGGGGATTTGGCCCTCCGGTTATCTTACTCACCGTACGCAACGCAGCAGCAAGCTGCCACTTTACGCCGGTTTTTTGTAAGACAGTGGTAACGACCCGGACGAGCAGGCTCATTCATGCTGTAGACAAAACTGTCTACAACGTGGCTCTAACACTCAATATAAAAAAGACATATTATTCAGAGATCATAGTTTTACCTGATGTTCAGAAGTATAAGCTCGTGCATACAATACGTTGTCCAATACAGCGTTCTGGTCCAAGTTAAACCTGTCTGCTATTGGCCGAAGCCGGTCGGGCCGACTGGTAAAATGTTATGGAGATGTTAATTTTGTAAAATGCTTTTTATAGGGCTAGCTTTACCACATGCGAGCAAAGCGGCCGCTCCAAAAGCTCTTGGCATCGAACTGAGAAGAGGCGCCTCCAAGTGTAATGGTCAGAGTACAGGCTTTACACATACCATACTTACACTCAAATTATGAGGCAAGAAGCACAGTATTTAGAATTCGCTCCATCCTAAAACTAGGTTCGAGTTAGTACTGGTTATACTTGCTAAATTAGATGCTTATCTAATTAGACTGCAACGGATAGCTATAGTTCGGTATATATTTGTGTTGAATAAACTCTGTGACAAATGACAGTATCCATGGCGCAGTGGGCGAGTAGCCGGCTATGTAGCAAGAGTGGGTTCGATTCCTGCACCGAGTAAAATGTATGTGTGATCAGAGACTAGTTATTTAAACTTCTCTGCTATGATCTACAAATATTGCTTCGGGTCTGGCTGTTTTCTCTCCATAGGGGTTGACGTCAAGCAGGCGGTCGGTCGTAACAACTATAAATCATTTTTTTTTTGTAACATGTGTTAAAAATATGTTACGCTGACCCCACTGCGAGTGGGATAAGGGCAGGTGGAAGAAAGCATGACTACCAAATCAAACGCTGTCTACAGCTGTCAAAGAAAGATAGAGCTATACATTTACATACATACGTATAATATATAGTGGTAAATGTATTTAAAGTAAGTAGGTACATAAGAAGGCCACCTATCTGCAATTTAGTATTTGGGACAGTGGATGGCCACTTTACTTAAAAACATAATTTAATACATACATACGCACTCACGCCTGTAATCCCCGAAGGGGTAGGCAGAGGTGTAACTAGTACACCCACATTTCGTATCTCGTAGCGTATCTCCGTCGCATGATGTGATAGGGGGCGAGCCTATCGCCATACCGGTCCCAAATTCCAGTCTCCGGGCATATACTGATACTGAGCATTTGTCTACAGGGCTGATACTGAGCATTTCGTAATAGAAAAACCCAGTACCACTTTACCCGACCCGGGGATCGAACCCGAGACCTCAGCGTTAGCTTAATCGTAACGCGTACGCATTACAACTGCGCCACCAAGGCAGTCTCTCAGTCAGTAATTTAATGACTTTGTTTTAATCAATGATATTAGTTTGCTTATATATTTTATTATACACAATGATGTTATATTAAATAGGTATAAAATTGTTATGTAATAAAAAGGATACAATGTATGTTCTGTATCAAGAAACATGACTTTTCCTCCTGTATATCCATTTGGAGTAGGTATTTGTGTAGTAACGCACAGTGTGTGAGATAGCTGAGTTTTGCCGGTACGAAACTCGCCAAACACTTCTGTTATAGCCATTGACTCTATGCCTCCGGCCAGCAATTTGCTGAATATAAATGGTTGTAATTATGTAGGTAGTAAAAAGGTTTTTAAACAATGTACATGACAGCCTCCTTGGCGCAGTGGGTGAGTAGCCGGCTGCGAAGCGACAGGCCGTGGGTTCTATTTCCGCACTGAGACAATGTGTGCGACAGTTGGGTGTATTTTATAATTATAAGATCGGGTCAGGTGGCCGCCCCACACGAGTATTTTTCGAAATTAAACGAAGTTATTTTAACAGGTCTCTCCTAAACACTTTATCTATATCTGCCGCCAAGCAGCAGTGTGTAAGCATTGTTGTGTTTTGGTTTGAAGGACATTTATGACAGTTAAATTACTGGGAATTATGAGACTTAAAATCTTATGTTTCGGGGTGACCACAGCAGTCCAGTATCAAGTAGTGCTTTGTAATTCAAGGTTTTGTGCGATCTGGTCTCTGTTTATAGGCAGGCGTGGTACCATCAGGCGAACGACATGCTGATTTCGTCATTCAAGCTACCGAATAAAACAAATATAAAGTGCATTACAGCGGGTTCACACAGTTGGAATTTAGTTGATCAATAGACTTGAACCAACTAAAGCTGTTCGAATGGTTTTTAACCGACATAATAACAAAGAGGTTTTTAATTAAGTAGTTTTTATTAATGTGTGCTCACAAAAAACTCCGGCCTTGATTCTTTTCGTATTCGATAGGGTTTACTTCGGTGGTAGTTCGATTTAATCATCAAAATTATTCCCTCAAGGGGTGTAATGACTAGAATTTCGTCATTTATGCAACGATTTTCGTGATTCTTACATTTAAAATAGTGAAATCAAAACTTTTTATGTAGAGCGATGTCAGTAGCTACCTAACTTCGATGCTACTTTTTTGTGTAGTGATGTCAGTAGCTACCTAACTTTGATGCTTAGTTAATAGTTAATTTTCTGCACACTTACTCAAGTTCCATACTTCCCGTACTGATTTTAAATACTTGTTTTCTTCGATCGCTGACTTCTAATGCGGTCATAAAGCCGATTGCAGCTACTTTTTGACACGCTTCCTTGATTTTATCAACTTTAGTATCGGAAAATCCCTTAATATTACAGAGTTTTTTCTTGGTGGACATCTGAATACCTTTGACGGTGCAGATTCCAGCTGCTTTTAATTTTTTTATATCAGCGACATTAATTCCATATTTCTGTAAAATATCTACGTCCTGAAAATAACTTTCTTCATCATCGTTTTCTGATATATTACCATCCAGAGTTTGGTCAAGTATTTCTTTATTTTTAGTCATTTTATACACGTTTTAATTTTATACTTTATTGAATTTGGCGCGGAAATTTTATTATAGCTTTTTAACTATGGCTTCGTACTATTATATATTTCGCCAATGATGAGTAAGCACGATGAAAAATAAGTGTGACCGATTTCACACTTATTTTTTTTAGGTTTTTGGTTTTAGTGTATAATGTTTTTTTGAAGATTTTCTCTGAACGGATCAAATGAGCAAAGTAGATCACCCGCTCGGACAAAACCTCGTGTAATAGTGTTCTGTGGAAAAAACTCACAAAATCAATTAAGTGGAAGATCAGCGCTATCCCGCGAAATTCAATTTAATTTTGTTTTTTTGGAAATTGCAGCTCAATTCTTCGATTAAATATGGATAAAAATGATTTTGCGTAAATTATCAGCATGGATATATGAAATAATAATTATGAAAACTATAAATATTGCTGCTAGAGTTAATGAATATCCAAAATGACATCTGCGAAAGAATAAGTTTCGGGAAAAAATAATTTTAAGAAAAATGGTGACGACCTTTAATCTAAGGTGACGACTAATAACTGATACATGTGTTATACTCACTCAACGGATACATGGATATGGTTTTTAAAATAGTTGAAGTCACTGTTAAAGTTGATTAAAAAGTAGTGAATACATAGTTGATAGCTTCTCGTGTATTTGACTAATATTCGATGTTAATCGATTGTATCTAAGTCGATTTTAGGGCGTCAAACTTAACGCATGGTTTCTCTATTCTATCTACGCGGTTGATATGTATTTTTATTTTGTCTATGGTTTTCATTGCTTTTGATGACTTCGCTTCGATGTTGAGGGACTCACGGCGCAAACTTTAAGAATATTCTAATTAAAATTACAAATACTTCAAGAAATTTGCCGATTAGTCCATCTCAGTAAAGGTAAGGGCGTAAGTTAACCCTACGGAAGTACTGGAAAGTGATTACTTATTATGTTCTTATATTTCCTCCTGTATCACAGCCATGTTGAAGTAGTGTTGATTTTAATAAGTTTTCGTCAGTTTATCGTTACAAAAGTTTAAAGTTGTTCACAAGTATATGTGACAGACCTAAGTTTCATTTGTGTTGTGATTATAAAAGTTGAAGTCTTTAAAATGAAAAGTGTTATAAAGTGCCACCGATTCTGGCGTCGAGGCGTCATCTTGAAGGTAAGGCTGGATGTGTCTTCAATATACATCACGATGTAGCATTTTGCAGATTACAATCTAGCAGAAAACAAATACGAAAAAATATATAACCTGTTTGTAATTTACTCATGATTACTTTGATTTCATTTGATGCAGCATCATTTACATTTTTAAATGGAATCAGAAAATTTAAAATTAAATGCGTGATTATTTTTCACTGTGTAATGTATTCTACAGACATGTCAATCCTTCCATAAGGATGTGATAAATCAATACTGGTTATAATTAAACCCATGTACTTATTATATTAATATGAATGAGGTCATGCTTGGGTAAAAATGGACAAGGTGAGTTTAGTAGATTGTTGAACAATGAAGCTATATCATTGAATAGGTAAAACCCATGTTTTTTTGGTACTTGCTTTATTGGATATAACTGTGTGTACTAACCTTAAAGTTAAAGGAACTGCATACTTTGCCTCCTTGAAGCTGCATTGGAATAACACAAAGAGTGCTTGTTTGGGTTGGGTTCATTATAGGGATGTTGCAATCTTCACATGGATGTGCCATTTTTTCCAGGGATGGATTCTGAAGACTCCCGTGATGGAACTGGTGATGCTCGCTCTTCATCAAGTAGTAGCAGCTCAAGTTCTAGGAGCAGACGAAGTACTTCCTCAGATAGAAGTGAAACATCTAAAAAGCAACATGCAAAGTCACCACCACAGTCTCCCCGTTCTCCTCGGTCCCCAAGATCTCGAGGACCAAGATCTCCATCACCAGAGAGTCATTCCCAATCATCAGTACACTCTCCAAGTTCTGGAAAGCCACCTCGGTCTCCTGATAATATGAGTGGAGCTCATTCAGACATTAATTCTCCAGAAAATTCAATGCCTGCTTCACCAGCTGGACCCAAGTCACCTGATGCACCTAAATCTCCTAGTGATGTTGGTTCCAATTTAGGTTCACCCACATACACACAAAGGTATACAGAACAGTATTCAGCTCCACTATCAATGGGAGATGGACCAAAAACACCCCAGAGTCCTAGTAGTTCAGCTAGGTCACAGCCAGCATCACCAGAAAATAGATCCAGACCACTCTCACCTGATTCAGCATCACAGCCTATGTCTCCTCAAAGAAAAAATGAAAGAAGATCCTCTTCATCCAGTCCATCTCCTGGTCGAAACTCATCACAGTCATCACCACGTAGATCACCACAGGTGAAAAAAAGTGATTGGAGTCCTAAAGAGAAATGGAGGCGACATACAAAGGCAGAACAAAAGATGGTGCCAGTTACTCTCAATCGAAGCAGGTCAGAGTCCAGTCAGTCAAGTAGAAGCTCTGGTTACAATAAAGCCAATGTGAAAGATCCTGCCACTGAAGAAATATCAGAAGGTGACCTATAATTTTAGAATCATACAACATATACTGCTTACTACTACTAGGTAGACCAATTTTATTGTTGAAGTCCCTGGAAATGGATTTCAATAGATTAAGGCAGTAATTCTCAAAATGATTTCACACCGACAAACACCCCCTTTTACCAAAAAAAATGATTCATGCCTCCTGCATAATTTGCTTGCTTACTTTCAGTATTAACAATTTAAATGGGACCGATAAGATTACATTGCTATGATGAAGTTGCCAAGTTTGGGTCTAACATTAGGAATCGCACACCGCAAATCACTAGCAATATTTTAATTTTATTTCAAAATTTACAAATATTATTAGGATGAGATATGCACTCCACACTAATTATATTAATGTACACCAAATATTTCATTTTAAGGCATAATTTAAATAAATTTTATATCCTATTGGGCCCCTGACTATCACCACACAGATGGCCATTCAAAAAGCAACATTTATGATACAATTATTTTGTAATGTATTTAAACTGTCCTATCTATGTCTGTACCATAAATAGGGCTTGACCAGGTAGCCGTTAAGATCAGTAATGCATCCATATTTTGTCTGATATTTGGGTGTAACAATCATTGCCACCAGGTGATATTGTTTGCCAGTTTCAGTTATAAAGAAATTGTAGCTAACAAAATACTTTTTTTTTTGTATGTAGTACAAAATTAAATCATATTATTTTATAGGTGAAATGGAATCTGATAGTGAGGAAAGGAAATCAAAAAGTAAATCTAATGTTAATGACAAAAATGATGGAAAGGATCTCAATATTAGTCATGAAGACCTATCAGATGTGTCTGATTTAGACTCAGTAGGACCAGAGGAAATGGGAAATGAAAATAAGGTGAGAGAGTTTCTTTAATGCATATAATTATTAAAATTAAAAAAAGGAATGAAATTGTTTATTGATTATGTAGGCAATTAAAATATCACTATCATATGACAAGTCAGTACAATGTGCACTTTCTTAGGTTCCTCTTCCTGGGGAATCCCAGGATATTGAAATAATCTCATCTGGGGACTTTAGTGTCAGAAAATCCCTTGGTACATAAGATATTAGGTGTCGTAGTGCCCTATAAATTCACTGGCTTCAATGTCCTTCCAACTAGAACACAACAGTGCTTGCACACTGCTATCTGACGACAGAAATAGACAACGCGGTGGTACACAATCCAGACGGCCTCTCGCACACGCGGGACCTACTACCTAGAAACTACTAATATGTTACTTATGAACAGTGTATTGTGTTGTAACTCATCATAAGTATTACGTTTTTTTTTGGTTTAGACATAACAGAACGATTGCAGATGTTTAAAGATTTGTAACTGTTGCATTTCTAATAAAATTTTGCACTCGTATTTTTAGTTCTTTAATCCATATTTATCATAAATAACCACAAATGTATGATACATTGTTACGGTGCATATAAATTAATCATTAAATAAAATTAAAAAATACATCAAAGAATTCCTGGGAACGTAATATATTCTAGGTCCCAAGAATACAAAAATATCTAGATAATAAAAAACCAAATGTACACTATCACTAGACCAATCAGTTAGTGTTATTTTTTTTAAATCCTATTGCAAAACTTTATTGTAATATGATTTATAACCAACACTAAATTTATTAAAGATTTATGTTGTTTTAGCCAAAATCACCAACATCACCAGATAAAACAGGCATAAACATAAATGGCACAAGTTTACAATCATCTCCTAAATCGGAAAATGGAAAGACTGACACACATAAACTTGAGAAGGTAAACTTTAATGGTCTTATTCATAATAAGTTATCGGAGCTTTATAAGGCTGTTATTAGATGATTGATAAAATTGTTATTCATAATCGTTCAATAACGCTAAAACGCTCATTAACTCTCCTATAAAATGTCACTATTCTATAGAAGCTATAACCCTTCTATAAACCTATTTTAAGCGTTCGATAGTGAAAAAAATTGACCGACATCGGTCAGCTATTTCATAATTGACGTTTATTTTTACGCCTACTGTCATTTTTTTTTAATTTATTACTTTTTTTTTATTTATAACTGCTTCGCCCTATTTTACATTTCGCCAATGACAAGCACTATATTATATATTTTCAAGAACGACGAAATATCAGCGCAGCGCAGCGCGACCATGCTGCCAAGTCATTAGTTATATTCTTTTCTTATATTCCAAGAACGATGAATCGGGGGTGTGGCCCATTTCAAGGTCTTGTTGGAGTTTTGGTGTTAATTCCTTTCAGTTCAATGCTTCTTAGACGACTTTCTTCAAGCGGATCGAAAGCACAAGGTCGATCAATACCCTTGATCAAAATTCACCTAAATGCCCTATTTTTAATGTTTCCATACGCTATTCATCATCTTAAATGATTATTGCACAAAACCACACCAATTTTATACAACAAACACAACTTTAAACTAGTTTAGGAAATAATTAAATCAAGAGAGCCACCGCACTGTCAGAATTCCCGCCAAAACTCCGTAAATTTTCTTTTTATTTAGTTTGTTTCCAGTCTTTCCAGAGACAAACCATATTAAAATCATTCAATCAATCAATCATTTTCTGTAAACTGGCTACTTTGTGTATGATAAACCTATTTTAGTTATCGGAGCTTTATCAAATGACTATGAATTTTATTGAATGTTTGATAGGCTTAAAATACGTTTTAACTAATGAAGGTTTATACCTTCGATAAGCGTTTTATTATGAATAAGACCCTTAATTAAAATTATAAATTACTTAAAACTACTGCAAATTTAAGATTCTTAACACTGTGTTTTTTATATCAGGTTCCACAAGAAAAGACAAGTAATACTGAAGATGGAGAGGAACAATTGGACTTCGAAGCCGAGGAAGGTGAATGTGTTGAACCAAAATCATCAGAACAGGCCAATGGTGAAATTGAAGAAAAGCGTGATGAAAAAGGTTTGCTTTTATAGTAAAATGAAATGATATTCATTTATAAATTATTACTACTACAAGCTTTTGCTCACTGCTCTGCTCGTAAATTTCATCAAAATCAGCCAATCAATGGTTTAGCCATCAAAAAATAACAGACAGCAGATGGAGTTACTCTCACATTAATTATTATATTATAGTATGAACGTAAGAAAGTAAATAGATCATACAATATGTACAAAAATAAATAATAATAGCCTTGTATTATATACGCCCTACTGCTGGGTACGGCCCCCCTGTACTGAATTAGGGGCGAGGCCAAAGTCCAACACTCTGACCTAATGTGGGTTGGTAGACTTCACGAACCTTCGAAGTTCTTATGGAGAAATTTTCAGGTATGCTGGTTTCCTCACAATGTTCCACCGTTAAAGCAAGCCGTAATTAACAATTAATACACACATAGCTTATAAAAATTAGAGGTGCATGCTCTTGGGACTGGATTCGACCCTACGAATTTCGTCTCGACAGTCCGTACCACTCCCTATTGAGCTAATGCTGCTATGAATATTTCTATTATATTAAAAAAGAAAATAATTCAATAGTTTTTTAAATGTAAAATGTCTCCAGCTTTCATTTTGGTCAATTACTATGTCAGAAAGGAAGAAAAAAAGTATATTCTTAGATTATTTTTAAATTTTGTATCCATTTGTAAGGAGCATGTTTTAAATTTTGCAACTGATAATCAGGATTGGGTAAGACCAAATATTTATTTCTTGGGAATTCAATTAATTCAGTCTCTCCTGTGACCACCAAGGCTGAAAAGCTTTCGAAACGTTGGGACTAAAATAAAAATTAAACCGCGATAAAATCCGTATAAACTAGTTTTATTTCAATTCAATTAACTTCAGACTTGATGATCAATGTGTTTCTTTTCGCCTGAATGACGAGTAATTACGCAATATCTCACTTACCGTACGAAACACAGCAGCAAGCTGCTACTTTACGTCGGTTTTCTGTGAGACAGTGGTAGCGACCTAGATGAGCCGGTCCATACTGTAGACAAAACTATCTACAGCATGGCTCTACCACTCATAATACACAACGGCAAATACAGTCTACTACTTAGCCGCAGTAATAGACAAAGTGTTGGTACCGACCCAGATAGAATTGCGAATACGATGGACCTATCATCTAGTAAACATGGAACACAAACCCGTTTGAGTAATGAAATTAAATATGTGTTGTGTGTTGGCTGTGTTATGGGTGTTGTGGGACAGCAAGTCCCTCGTAGTTCCTGATACCCACGATACAGGTTAACCTAGTGTGGGGTCAGGACTATGTGTGTGACTGTTGGGTATATTTATTTATTAATTACCAAGTTAAAAAACAAATTTAAAAAAAAATTAATCCATGCACTGAGACAAATGTAATGCACAATCATTGTCCATTAATAAAAGAAATGTAATATAATCATAATGGTTAATGACGAGTTGCAACTATTTGATTGTGGCATCTGCAGAGGATGTGAAGGCTGGTCGAAGGTCGCGTGGATCGTCGCTGGAGGAAGGCGAGGTGTCTGACGAGGCGGAGCGCCGACCTGAAGAGAGCGAGCCAAGACCTGTCTGCAGGTTCTTCTCACGGGGCGCTTGCACGTGGGGCGTTAGCTGCAGGTAACATTATTCACGTGAAAACATACTGCCTCGGTAGAGCAGTTGCAATGCGTACGCGTTACGACTGAGGCTGACGCTGAAGTCTAGATATTGAGTTTTTCTATTACGAAATGCTCAGTATCAGCCCGGAGTCTAGAATTGTGTCCGATATGGCGATAGGCTCGCCCCCATGGGACGGTACGCCCGGCGAAATGTGGGTGTACTGGTTACACCTCTGCCTACCCCTTCGAGGATTACATAGATGAGTGCGTTTGTATGTATTGAATCGCTGATAACTAAGATACTAATAATGCGTAAACTGTAAACAATGGTTGAGCCCACAACAGATAGATCATGCCTGTACGTGTTCGTCGTTATATTTGTTTTGTCTGTGACTTCAGCACACTAGTGATGGCGCATGTGGTGAGCGTTGTCACGAATTAGCTTGGTGTGAGGTTATTGGTATAGCGTAGAAACGTGTTTAACATTGACTCAGGTATCATTGTGAAGAGCTTGCGGAGAACCCATGCAGAGACAATAAAAATATTCGCCAAATATTAAAAGATATACAAAAAACCTAAAAAGTCTAGGTCCGAGCGCATGCGAGACCCACGGCAGTGTCGAAAGTTAAATTTCACTCCCGATATTTTCAAGAAACATCTACGGTGCGGACCCGAAATGCGCCTACTATGATCCTTATTTTATCAATTCGCGCTCCGGATAACAAAATCCATAATGTAATCCACAATACATAATGGTATTCCTATATTTGTAAGCACCAAAGGCACTTCCCGAGTTACATTAAAAAAAACCTTTTTATTAAATACTCATTCTCCTTTTTATAAAACACGTTTCCGAAACTTATCGGTACCTTAAGCCTATCAGTAAAATGTCAACTTAATTAGCTAATGCGCGCGGCACACGGTGCTTCACAATGAATGTGTACCCACCTTAACAGGATACCAAAGGCATAGTACCCAAGTATACAAATTGCACTCTTGTATACAATACACTGCGCATGAGTAGTATCGAGTAACCAACTGATCATATGTCCTCAACATATTTGTAGTCATTTTGTCGAAGGAGCATAAATAAATTTCAGATTACATTTATAGCGCTGATAGAACACGTTTTTTTACGTTAGCCTGGTCTTCCGTCACTTTCGAATCGTAAGAATTGACAAATCTGTCAATATACTTTGTAGGCACGTACTGTTTATGAATCAATAATGAATTTTTGTTTTTTTTTGTACTGTTTTATTAAAGAGACATTAGAAATGAATACTTCTGAATTATAAACATCCACTGCAGCTGGGTACGGGTGTTTATTAAAAGTCGGCAATTTGAGTTTTGAGCGCTGCTGGGTGTTTCGAACACAATCTGTTAATTTAAGGCCTAAAATGGTGCGTTTTATTTGACGTTAGGTTTCTGCACCCGGGCGTGACAGACAAAGGCAACTACAACATGTTCGAAGTGGTGCGAGGAGTGCCGGCCGCTCCCACTAGAGACGCGGCGCCGCCAGAGTCAGCCTGGGAACGTGGACTGCGCACTGCCAAGGAGGTACAACGTGCATACTACATACATTATTATTTCAGTATAATATTTGACTGTGTCTAATTTTATACATTATGTTATATGCAACCTACAATAATACGAAAAATAAACTGTTTTGCGAAAACAGAATTAAGTTGGATAAAAAATTTAAAAAGTAATATAAAAAAAATATAAAAAATATAGATATATTTTTTAATAAGGCAGCATATTTCATGTTTTAAATATTAGTTCGATCAAAGGTTAGCGCATAGTGGGAAAATCTTACTATGTCTCTCGCACGCAGCACCGTAAAATGGCGTACCCTGTCTTGTGACGTCACATGACATGTCGTGAATAATGTTTCTGTCATTTAACGACTACCCTTTCCAGTAGATTTAAATGCCTTCTATTCTTTTCGGGAACCTAACTTAGAGAATTAAATAATCTAGTAAATACTCAATTGTGCGTATTGTCTGGGAATATAATGAATTGCTAATGTCGAATACGTAACACGACGCTTAATACGGAATGGGTTGTCTATAAGACGATAACATTTTATGAAAACAGATGCTTCGAATAGCGAATAAACGTAAGGAACAAGACATGGATTTCGAAGAGAAGAAGCTCCATTTATCCGTGGGAGGGGTTGTTCACGACCCGGACGCGGAGCTTGCATACGCAGCCGCCGCGGTCGGTGCCTCACCGCCGAGCCATCACGACGTACCACCAGCTTACCACCGGGACCCTGAGCTATACAAGTTTGTTCAATTTTATAAACATATGCGCATAAGAGTGGCCTATACAGTCCACCCGTGTGCATCAACTCCACCATATGTGTCAAAAAGTATAGTATGCAGCTTATTGACAGCCGTAAGCTTAGTGAGTGACTCACGTGTGGCGACAAATGAGTATTAAAAAGTCAACATCATAAGTGGTAGAGCTATACTGTAAGCAGTTTTGTTTACAGCATGATTGTGCCAGGTCGACTGGGGTGGGCTAGCTTGCTGTTGCGTTTTGTACGGTGATTGAGATGTCTGATGGCCTAAATCCCAATTCCCATTCCTTCAAGGTTGGCAATGCATCCTTGAGCCTACTGACATTGTAGGTGTTAATGTGTGACGAGGATATATAACTTACCATCAAGTGACCCATCTACACGTTTGCCAGCTGTGGGTTGTTAATGACGTGTATATTGAACTAATATTAATATTGTTTTACAATGCCTTTGCAGATTTTACGTTGGATTTATATAACTTTTTTCTATCTTAGTAGGCCGTATGGTCCGATGTACCGCGGCAGATATCCACGGGCGGGCGTGGAAGACCGCGAACGCTACTACGAACGTGAGCGCCCGTATGAACACGAGCGGGCTTACGAACGGGTGCCGCACTACGAGGATGGCATGGGGGTTCCGGAGGAGATGCCGTATCACAAGGTCTGTTGAAGATGAATTAATATTGCGCCATTATGAAAGTCTTATGATTTGAAATTACACAAAAATTATGTTGACAAGAAAAATAACAGAAGGCCTTACTTATAAAATTCCTTATGCACTGATTAGTTGATCTATTTATTTACCATTTCTAGTTAAATATTGTTGCGTCTCTTTTTAGCCACTTTATGAATCCCTTTGGCAGAGAAAGACAAATGAGTGTTTAACTAATCAATGCTTAAGTAACATTTATAAGTAAGGCCCAGAATGCTCAAGTTGGGATTTCAGGTTTCCGTTTCACCTTTAGTTGACATTTAGTTAACAATACAATTTGTTTTCGTTGCTTGGCGTGTCTAAAATAATTTGCATTTTTAATATCTTATTGTTAACGGCCAATTTAAAAAAACTCACTGTCGCATCTACATATTATCGTGAAAGTGAACCTATCAAACTATGTCATTAGCAGGCGTGGCAATCAAACTTTATTCCTAAAGGAGCCACTTTGTGGAATAGATCTGTTTATTATAATTTGGCTGTAAATGTGACAGAGGCGAGTACGTTCGTCGCGTGAAGTGATCGTTCAGCGAGCTGAGGTGGAACGGCGTGAGGGACGGGATGGGAGGGAGGGGAGGGAGGGGCGTGAAGTGCGCGACGCTCGTGAAATGCGCGGAGAGATGCGTGGAGAAATTCGCGGGGAGGTTCGCGGCGAGGTGCGCGGCGAGGTTCGAGGCGAGGCTCGCGGGCGCGCGCGTGGTGACGAGTGGGCCGACCCGTGGATGCGCGCCGATACCGCCGCACGGCGCCGACGACCGCCGTCCACCGAAGACTCATACTCATCCTCCAGGTGCGACACCGACAGTTACTACACAATGATAACTGTAATGTAGAACGTACGCAACTGCTAGTCATATGTAATTGAGAACTATGCAATCAGATCGACGCCGCATGTGAGTGGCCGGGGCTAGATTGACACAAGTGTCTTGTTAATTGTGTATTCCCCTGTCCTATCCCTTCGCGTATAAGTGACTAGCTGTCGCGTGCATATTATGGTTACACCCTCAACCGTAGACGTAGAGCAATGGACTGACTATTCTATTGCTGTCAAGTTAAATGATTACTAGTTTCGCACCATCTCTCACACCATAAAGTTGGATTGTTTCTTTCAATTTAATGGTAGTCAGTCTATTTCTTTTTGTCTAGCCATCGACTTATTGAAGTTGACAGATTCGTAAATAGATAGGTTTTTACCTCATTTTTTTGTAATGTATGTTAGTATCTGATTTAAACCTTTTATTTAAGTATCAGTTTATTTATTAGCAATAAGAGTATGGAATGATACGAGTGTTATTTTTACTTCTGTATACCACATTTAGGTTAGAATGCAGCAGTATGTACGACATTGCGTCGATTTTATAATTTAAAATAGGCGTAAATATGACGTGTTTATTATTTTTAAATTTATAAAATTACTTTGAAAATTTTAAATAGCACTTTGCTAAATTTAATCATAACAATATGATGTTTTTGTTTATAATGTTTTTTATAAAGTTTTTCTAGATAGTTAGAGAAAAGTTCAAATGATTTTATTCAAACACGACTAATGCGAAACTATCCTCTCGCTTTGGTCCTCCTAATCCCGTGCTATTGGGTTTTTGCTTTCATAACTATCTAACGTTGTGGTGTTTTCGGTGTCATTCTCTGACCGACATCATCTATTACTCCATTAACCGCATGCGTCTATTGGTCATGATCACTGGGACATGCTACTGGTTTGTGTGCGTGCGTGTGTGTGCGACGATTGTGCACGGATGTTGTCGGCGTGTGTCATGTCGTTCGTCCGTGCGTGCGTGTGTCGTGCGCGTGCGTGCGTTCGTTCGTGTTCGCGTGTACGGCGCGCGCGCGTTCGTTCGTGCGTGCGCGTGCGAGTTGTGTGCGAGCGGCCTTTCTCCCCGTCCTCCGGCGTCCTCTTTCTTACCCCGCAGCTCTTCAAATTCCAGTTCACGAAGTTCGCGATCGCCCGGAGCACGACGCAAGAGGAGAGCGTCTTCGTCTTCCAGACAACGGTAAGATATCGTTGTACTGACGGTTACAAATAGATTTTGACGATATGAGAAATATACAAATGGTGCGATACAAACTATAACGCGTACGTGACATGTTTCGATTATTTAATATATTTTACTTGTTGATAGAACGTGTGCGCTTTGAACATACAGATTTTGTTGGCGGTGTGTAAACAGGGTGCATAATTTGAAGCATACCGTCGAATCCATCAATAAAGGTGAACAATGAACACGAAGTCCGTATCAGTGATGTAATAGCTAGACACCGCTGATGAAATCTGTATCTTGTTACACTGATAATCTATCTACATCTATTTATGTCTATTTTGATCGTAGGGCTTAGCAATGAGGAACCGTTAGAGCGTTAAAGTAGAACTTGTATGGTGTGTGCAGACTGTCGCCGTCGGTGATCGTGCGCGAGAGACGTCTGGCGACAGCGCGCGCCACCGCCATGAACCCGCCCGCGCCGCGACGCCGCGCGCCCTCGCCCGCCGCCGCCAGGCAGTCCGCCGCCAACCCGCCGCCGCCTGTGTCGCACCGACACAAGGTACGCACTACACTACACACTATACACTGCACGACGACGCGCACCCTCGCCGGCCGCCGCCAGGCAGTCCGCCGCCAACCCGCCGCCGCCTGTGTCGCACCGACACAAGGTACGCACTACACTACACACTATACACTGCACGACGACGCGCACCCTCGCCGGCCGCCGCCAGGCAGTCCGCCGCCAACCCGCCGCCGCCTGTGTCGCACCGACACAAGGTACGCACTACACTACACACTATACACTGCACGACGACGCGCACCCTCGCCGGCCGCCGCCAGGCAGTCCGCCGCCGCCTGTGTTGCACCGACACAAGGTACGCACTACACTACACACTATACACTGCACGACGACGCGCACCCTCGCCGGCCGCCGCCAGGCAGTCCGCCGCCGCCTGTGTTGCACCGACACAAGGTACGCACTACAATACACACTATCCACTCAAGACGACGCAAAATACAAGGTCATAGAGGAACCTAATGGAATAATGGAAAAAGATACTGATTAGGAGTAATAAATTAAATAGCGAGCGAACGTTTTACCAAACCGTTATATTCGAAGTACACGAGAGACACAGTCATAGACAATAAATATATTCTAGTGATGTACCATAGATAATATTGTGGCTGCGTTCATATTCCTTTATCCTCTCTTGAACGCAAGCCCATGCTTTCCAGAAACATATAAAACTTTAGCTTGGGTAAAGCTTTAGTGAGGCAGTCCGCTAACATTAAGTTGGTGCTGATGAATTTGATGATGATGTCACCAGATGCCACCTTGTCCCGTAAATAATGATGACGTACATCAATGTGCTTACTCCGAGCATGATAAGCATAGCTACCTGTAAGTTTAATTGCACTTTGATTATCACAAAACAAAGTAATAGATGTAACCATAGTTGAAGGCCACAACTCATTATGTAGCTGCCTCAACCATAACGCCTCTTGTGCGGCAGCAGAGAGCGCCATATACTCAGCTTCAGTGGTTGATAGTGCAATTGTTTGTTGCCTCTTTGAATTCCAAGATATTGCGCCACCCTGAAAAATGAATGTATATCCTGTGCAAGATTTTCTATTTTCTTTGCAAGAGGCCCAATCCGAATCACAGTATCCAATTATTTCTTCATCAACATTACTCATAAATAGTAGTCTTAAGTCGATGGTACCCTGTAGATATCGGAGTATCCGCTTTGCAGCATTGTAGTGATCTCTTGTGGGGTTCTTGTTGTATTGGCTTAACTTATTAACTGCATAACAGATATCGGGACGTGTCCCCTGTGATATATATAATAGACAACCAATCACTTCCTGGTATAGTTTAGTTTCTATCTTCTCAGAAGTATCTGAAAATTCTATGTTTGACTCCATGGGTGTTCCCACTGGGTTACAGTTTTCCATTCCAAAACGTTTTAATGTATTTTGAATATACTTGATCTGATCTATATAAATACCTTCATTGCTGTATGTTATACGCTGACCAATGTAATATGTAGCTTTTCCTAATTCCTTCATTTCGAATTTTTCTATTATTTTCTTCTTAGTTTTGCTTGCTATTTCTTCATTATTATATATTAATAAAATATCATCTACATATACAGTCAGAAACAAGATGCTATTGTCATTACTATGAATGTAATATATACATGGGTCTAAATTCGACTTTTTAAACCCAATTTCATACAAGTAACTATCTAGCTTATGGTTCCAAGTTCTGCTAGCTTGTTTCAACCCATAAATAGACTTATTCAACTTACACACTTGCTCTGGTCCATTTTCATAGTGTGGAGGTTGTGACATGTATAACTCAACATCAATGTCACCCTGTAAAAAGGCACACACTGCATCTAGCTGCTCTATTTTAAGATCATGTTTAGCAGCTATTCCTAGTAAGTATCTGATGGAGGTTAAGCGTACTACAGGTGCATAAACATCTGTATAATCTATACCAAATCTTTGTTCATAGCCTTTTATAACAAGCCTGGCTTTATATTTGATAATGTTGCCATCTGCATCTAACTTAGTCTTAAATACCCATTTACAAGGTATAGTACTCTTGCCTGGTGGGAGTTCACTGAGAGTCCAAGTATTATTCTTCACTAATGAATTGTATTCACTGTCCATTGCACTTTGCCATTCCAGTCTGTTATCACACTCTAAGGCTTGCTTTGAAGTCTGAGGGTCTTGTGGTAACATATTGAGGTCTGATATATTTTGACATAAGTAGGTAGGTGTATTCTTCACTTTTCTCGGTCTCAAACTTCTGGTGATAAGTGGCTTGGGGCTCGGAGAGATAGCTCTTTCAGGAACATAATCTTCATCATCGGTGACATGTGAGCTATCAGATTCCTTCATAGTGCTTTCATATGAACTAGTACTATCATCAATACTCTCATTCCTCTCTTCTTGTGTGCAGCTCATTGGCATTAAAGTGAAATTCTTCTCTATACTTTCTTCCAAAAACACCACATCTCTACTAATAATGATTTTACCTTCATTTCTATCATATAGTCTATAACCTTTGGACTCTGGAGAATACCCAACAAATATTAATTCTCTCGACTTGCTATCCCATTTTAATCGCTTTTGTATAGGTATATGTGCCATTGCACGGCAACCAAATATTCTTAAATTTTTTATATTAGGCTTCTGACCTGTCCACATTTCCTCTGGAGTTTTATAATTGATAGATTTTATAGGTGAACGGTTGATCACATAAGCTGCTGTGGAGACAGCTTCAGCCCAGAATTTCTTTGGCAACTTGGCATCAATAAGTAGGCATTTGGCACGTTCAACTAGAGTTCTGTTCATCCTCTCGCTCATGCCATTTTGTTCTGGAGAATATGGCACAGTGAGCTGTCGTTTGATACCAGACTCTTTACAAAATTTTACAAATTGTTCATTAACATATTCCTTACCGTTATCAGATCTTAAAGCTTTTATCTTGGTGTTCAGCTGATTTTCAACTAAGTTCTTATATTCCTTGAATTTTTCAAGTACTTGTGACTTTGAGTACATAAAGTAAACAAATACCTTTCTTGAATAATCATCAATAAATGTTACATAGTATCTGGCACCACCGAGGGACTTTTCTTCCATAGGACCACATACATCAGAGTGTATCACTTCAAGTAAGCTGGAAGCCCTTATGCCTGTATTCTTGAATGGTTGTCTTGTTTGTTTACCCTGTAGACATGTACTACATATAAAATTTTTGTCTTGTTTAATTACTTCCATGTCAACACCATCAGCTGACTCAGTTAGTTTCTGAAGATTCTGATAATTAAGGTGGCCCAACCTTTGATGCCATAAGTGGGCTGAAGTTAACAATGCATATGTATCATTATATATTACATATAAATTATTTTGTGCATATCCAGTCATGACCAGTTTTGTATCATGATATATCTTACAACAGTTTTTATCAAATTTAACTTCACAGTTATTTTGAGTTATTTGATGTATTGATAATAAATTTGCAGCCAACTCAGGAACATACAATACATTTTTTACCTGTATGACGCCAATTAATTGCTTGTTTTCACCATCATAGCTTTTCAAATTCACATTACCACAACCCTTTACAGATAGTGTTCTGTTGTCAGCTACTTTGATGGTAGTTACCGGAGCAGGGCCATAATCATAAATCCAATCTCTGTTGTTTGTCATGTGCATTGCAGCTCCAGAGTCCAGGTACCAGCATCCTCTGTTCATATCTGGGGATGCAGCAAAGGCAGCTACAAAACTAGAAGAGATTTTATTTTTATTAGTATCATTAATGTTAGTTTTATTTTGCCTTGGGTACTGACTTGAGTGGCAGTTTTTTGAAATGTGTCCATATTTATTGCACTTAAAACAACGGGGCCCTTTTCCTAATGGCTTATTATACTTCACATTCCCTTTGTGATGATTTGAATAAAAGGCTGCAGAGTCGCTTTCATTTTTAACATCCTGCAGAATTTTTGTCTTTACAAGATCGGTACTTATAGTTACACCTGAGCTTTCCATTGCCATTATCATTGGCCTATATGATTCCGGTAGTCCTGCGAGAAGAAGTGTACCCAGCCACTCATCATCAACTATGAATCCTATATTACGCAGCTTGTGTGCACAAGTTATTACCTTATTTACGTAGGTTTCCACATTTCCACACCCTTCTAGATCTGTGGTTATTAATTCTCTCAATAAACCTACCTTCCTTGTCAGACCTGAATCATCAAAAGCCTTCCGGAGATTAGACCATACTTCCTTAGCGGTTTTGGCTTCCTGTATGTGGATGTAATTAATAGAATCCACAAGAAGCACAATTTTCGATCTGGCTTTCGTGTCCTCGCTTTTGGTATAAGTTTCATCGCCTATTTCGACGCATTTCCACAACTCCTCGTGTTCGAGATACGTTCGGACAGCAAAGCTCCATGTGGCATAGTTTTCACGGCCTTGTAATTTTTCAATGTGAACCATGTGCCCACTTGAAGTCATTTTTACGGATGCTTCAATTCTTTGCTAGGTACTTTTACCTATTCGCGAAAAATACCGGAGTGAAAAAATTAAGTTGAAGCCGGCAACCTAACCTCACTTGTACACGCGGTTGTGAATTTAAACTTTTCCCTACAACTAATCTCTTTGCCTACAACTGAACTAATTAGGCGTCTGGGCCCATAACCTAATGGAATAATGGAAAAAGATACTGATTAGGAGTAATAAATTAAATAGCGAGCGAACGTTTTACCAAACCGTTATATTCGAAGTACACGAGAGACACAGTCATAGACAATAAATATATTCTAGTGATGTACCATAGATAATATTGTGGCTGCGTTCATATTCCTTTAGAACCTGTTATAAAATTATTTAATTTGTATTAAAGGATGAAATGGATCCATATGGACGCAATAAAACGTCGAGTCGCAACAGAGACAGGAAGAAGTATTCAAGATCTTCATCGTCAGGATCTGGTGAGTGAAAAATTATTGTTTATATAAATATATATAATAGTTGATAACTTGTTGTGAATTGAGCCTTAATGTTTATGATTAAAATGTTTAGTGGTACAGTGCTCTATCCGCAGGTCGGAGTTGCGTATAAGTGGTCAAGTTAATATTTGTTGTTGTAGAGTCGTCTTCGACATCAAGCGAGTCTGAGAGCGAGTCCCATTCGTCGTCGTCATCGGGCAGCTCCGGCGCGCGCCGTGCTCGACACGCAAGGCTGCTCAACGCCGCCGCCAGGCCCCGGTAACTAACTAACACTAACACTCAGTCTGAGAGCGAGTCCCGTCAGCTCGGACGCTCGACACGCAAGGCTGCTCAACGCCGCCGCCAGGCCCCGGTAACTAACTAACACTAACACTCAGTCTGAGAGCGAGTCCCGTCAGCTCGGACGCTCGACACGCAAGGCTGCTCAACGCCGCCGCCAGGCCCCGGTAACTAACTAACACTAACACTCAGTCTGAGAGCGAGTCCCGTCAGCTCGGACGCTCGACACGCAAGGCTGCTCAACGCCGCCGCCAGGCCCCGGTAACTAACTAACACTAACACTCAGTCTGAGAGCGAGTCCCGTCAGCTCGGACGCTCGACACGCAAGGCTGCTCAACGCCGCCGCCAGGCCCCGGTAACTAACTAACACTAACACTCAGTCTGAGAGCGAGTCCCGTCAGCTCGGACGCTCGACACGCAAGGCTGCTCAACGCCGCCGCCAGGCCCCGGTAACTAACTAACACTAACACTCAGTCTGAGAGCGAGTCCCGTCAGCTCGGACGCTCGACACGCAAGGCTGCTCAACGCCGCCGCCAGGCCCCGGTAACTAACTAACACTAACACTCAGTCTGAGAGCGAGTCCCGTCAGCTCGGACGCTCGACACGCAAGGCTGCTCAACGCCGCCGCCAGGCCCCGGTAACTAACTAACACTAACACTCAGTCTGAGAGCGAGTCCCGTCAGCTCGGACGCTCGACACGCAAGGCTGCTCAACGCCGCCGCCAGGCCCCGGTAACTAACTAACACTAACACTCAGTCTGAGAGCGAGTCCCGTCAGCTCGGACGCTCGACACGCAAGGCTGCTCAACGCCGCCGCCAGGCCCCGGTAACTAACTAACACTAACACTCAGTCTGAGAGCGAGTCCCGTCAGCTCGGACGCTCGACACGCAAGGCTGCTCAACGCCGCCGCCAGGCCCCGGTAACTAACTAACACTAACACTCAGTCTGAGAGCGAGTCCCGTCAGCTCGGACGCTCGACACGCAAGGCTGCTCAACGCCGCCGCCAGGCCCCGGTAACTAACTAACACTAACACTCAGTCTGAGAGCGAGTCCCGTCAGCTCGGACGCTCGACACGCAAGGCTGCTCAACGCCGCCGCCAGGCCCCGGTAACTAACTAACACTAACACTCAGTCTGAGAGCGAGTCCCGTCAGCTCGGACGCTCGACACGCAAGGCTGCTCAACGCCGCCGCCAGGCCCCGGTAACTAACTAACACTAACACTCAGTCTGAGAGCGAGTCCCGTCAGCTCGGACGCTCGACACGCAAGGCTGCTCAACGCCGCCGCCAGGCCCCGGTAACTAACTAACACTAACACTCAGTCTGAGAGCGAGTCCCGTCAGCTCGGACGCTCGACACGCAAGGCTGCTCAACGCCGCCGCCAGGCCCCGGTAACTAACTAACACTAACGCTCAGTCTGAGAGCGAGTCCCGTCAGCTCGGACGCTCGACACGCAAGGCTGCTCAACGCCGCCGCCAGGCCCCGGTAACTAACTAACACTAACGCTCAGTCTGAGAGCGAGTCCCGTCAGCTCGGACGCTCGACACGCAAGGCTGCTCAACGCCGCCGCCAGGCCCCGGTAACTAACTAACACTAACACTCAGTCTGAGAGCGAGTCCCGTCAGCTCGGACGCTCGACACGCAAGGCTGCTCAACGCCGCCGCCAGGCCCCGGTAACTAACTAACACTAACACTCAGTCTGAGAGCGAGTCCCGTCAGCTCGGACGCTCGACACGCAAGGCTGCTCAACGCCGCCGCCAGGCCCCGGTAACTAACTAACACTAACACTCAGTCTGAGAGCGAGTCCCGTCAGCTCGGACGCTCGACACGCAAGGCTGCTCAACACCGCCGCCAGGCCCCGGTAACTAACTAACACTAACGCTCAGTCTGAGAGCGAGTCCCGTCAGCTCGGACGCTCGACACGCAAGGCTGCTCAACGCCGCCGCCAGGCCCCGGTAACTAACTAACACTAACACTCAGTCTGAGAGCGAGTCCCGTCAGCTCGGACGCTCGACACGCAAGGCTGCTCAACGCCGCCGCCAGGCCCCGGTAACTAACTAACACTAACACTCAGTCTGAGAGCGAGTCCCGTCAGCTCGGACGCTCGACACGCAAGGCTGCTCAACGCCGCCGCCAGGCCCCGGTAACTAACTAACACTAACACTCAGTCTGAGAGCGAGTCCCGTCAGCTCGGGCGCTCGACACGCAAGGCTGCTCAACGCCGCCGCCAGGCCCCGGTAACTAACTAACACTAACACTCAGTCTGAGAGCGAGTCCCGTCAGCTCGGGCGCTCGACACGCAAGGCTGCTCAACGCCGCCGCCAGGCCCCGGTAACTAACTAACACTAACATGATAATAATACATGGCGCCGTATGGCCTTGGTTTAGTACGTTCACACATACCAGCTTTAACTCCGAGAATGGACATGCGGAGGTGCCTCTCTGGTCCAGCGCTTGTAGCGGCCGCTCGATGCGCTATATGGTAGCACCAGTCCTGATTTTAGGTTTAGGTGTGGTACACCTGAAAGTTCCTCGTTGTTTTATACCTACACATAACCTTAATATGCGGCCTGAACAATCCCAGCAATTGTCCCAAGTAGGCTATTAACTAAAATCTAGTCGCTAGATTAATTTATTAGTTAATCATAAATGTTTTTGTAGGTTAAATGCGAAGACAGGCCCTGGACTAGCCGCTGCTGTGTCTACAGTTGCTAGCAAAAAGGAAATACCAAGTGATAAAGGTAACTTAATACAACTTAACATTCACACAACTTATATCTACACAACTCAACAAAAATTACATTATCATTTAAGTACAAACTTTTGTGCTTAGCTCTGTTTGCATTAGAGTATTGGTTGGCCAAGTAAAATCATTTGAAATATAGCTACTAGACTGTTTTTTTTTAATTTCCCATTGATTTAAATGTGTTTCTAAGATACATTAATAAGTCCTATATCACTGAAAACTACATTCAAATTGTTTCAGCCATTGTTGAGATTAGCGTGCACAAAATGACAAACAGATAAATAATGTTGCATGATTTTGTTAATAGCTATTATGGTTCGATATTTATTCTCGCAGTACTTTATTATGATCTTTACCGTAACTTGTATACTTGCTCTATATATTCAATTTTACTACAGAAATAGCCGGAAAGAAACGTACAGCGACATCTCCCGTGAATACTGCACCCGCCAAAAAGTCTGTGTCCAGGAGGGAGGAGCTCTTAAAACAATTGAAAGCTGTCGAGGATGCGATAGCTCGGAAACGATCTAAGATTTAATGTTATAGGAACTGATTGTATGTGTATAGTTTGTGATTAGGCTTCAATGCCACATCTTCATTTCTGCCTGCTTCACAAATTTGTGTAAGTTACTAAATTTATATTTAATTTGCACTTAGACAAACAATAGATCGAATGAGCAGAGCTATATTTGTACAAATGTAAGCATTTAAGAAAAACATGTATCAATGTTTAGGAATTCTTATTTAAAATCGTAAATAGATAATAAACGTTACACCTTCGCCTGAGGATATTTTTTTATGTATACGCAGAGAAGCATAGGTGTATTGGTTTTGATAATTGACATCCTGAAAAACTGAGAATCTTAAGTTCATCACAAGAGAGAGCCTACACGGTATAGGTTTAGTGATCCATTCAATGTGAAGATCCATTAGTGAATGAATAAAAGCATAATTTTTTAGAACAATTCTTTTATTTATATGTTTATAAGCTCTCGCCTGTATCCCCAAAGAGGTAGGCAGAGATGAAACTAGTACACACCTGGTTCGCCTTATTTCGATCCTGTGTGATAGCTGAGCCTATCACCATATTGGGCACAAATTTCAATCCTGGGCAACTTGTATATGATTCTTGGAATAGAAAACTAGAAATTGCGATTGCCCAATATGGGATTAAACCCTCAATATTCCTCACCAGTTCTCAGCTCTATGTATGCTGCCACTAGTCTTTTATCCATCAATGTTTTGCAATTTGTATGTTTGATAGTCGATATTTTCGTGAATTTGTGTTACGTACTAACACTTGATTTATACCCATATTTAAAAGAGTGCTAAGCGCATTGTATGTTACATAGCCCACGCCGCAGCTTCGTGCTTCGGAGAAGCTAAAGGCTCCTTGAGAAATATAACCCATAGTTTGGCGGGAACCAGTATGGAGGACTGTCTTCACGTTAGTTGGCAGCCATAACTCCAGCATTTCTTTAACATATTTTGAAGGTTCTTTCGAACCTTTATTGCTTGATTTCTTCACTGGTGCCTGTAAAGTTTAAGGTTGGAATATACCTAGACATTAGACCATAACGTGACAGCTGCTATTTTTCGAAAATTCCGACTATTTATGAAACTGCAAACGGCAGCATATTTCCAACTACCGATACTTACATTTTGTTTCTTCTGCAGTTTGATTCGTTTTCTCCTCATTTGCTTCAGGTGTTTTAAATGTGCTGCTCTTTTAACTTTTCTTAATTGTTCATTAGGATCTTCATGATGTGGTTCAGCCAAATCTTTGATACAACTTAAGTCACCTAGTTCTGGCAAACAAATCAAAGCATTTCTCTTGAGACTTCCTTTCACAGCTAGTTGTAAATATACAGCTATAAGACATAAATCACCATTTTCTATTTGCGGTATACATTTATTTGCTTTTATACAATCCTGTGGGCAATATAAAGGAAACTAAAAATTACAGAGAAATTGTATCAAATGAGAAAAATATGATAAAAAGTTTACCTGTAAATTATTTAGCATTTGTCTATCTCGCATTACAAAGAATTTTACCACCGGCTTATCACTCCAGTCTTGTAATAATACATGCCAAAGACAGATAAATGGGCTAGAAATCCCTAATTTTATATAATTGACTCTTTTGCTTGGTGGTAATCGAAAATATCGATCTTTTAGTTCTGCTTCAATTTTTTCTTCTTCTGCTTTCCCTGCTTCAGAGTCTGGGGGAAAGTAACATTCTCCCATTTCAAATGCTAAGTTCTCTGTTTCACGAAGCCCTCCAGACCTTGCTCCAAACATCACAAATGTAAGCCAGAATGGAAGACCATAACCAGAAGGCATTATGATGTCCCAACCACAGCCAAAGCCTGAAAAAATAAACATATCTTATGAATAAATTTTGAATCAATGCTGGATGATATGTGGGTGCAATAGTTACACCTTCCTACTCCTTAGAATACAGTTGTTAAGGCTATTAAGCATATGAAACACATTACCAATTTTTTTGTAGCTTGGATCTTGTGAACCAGGTCTTTGTACTAATACAACAGGTAGACTCTGCAGAAACGGATCATCTTCATTGATTTCACCAGGCACAAGCTGTGTTTTCGTTATGTGCTGAATGTATTTGCTGTTGGTAACAGCATTCATCTTAATTTTTTCATGTACTTCCAAATCCCATAATGGTGAGGTTGATGCATATTGTGGTATTTTGTTTAATATGTTGGTATTTACAGAATTATCACACTTATAATGTGCTTTGGTTCTACAGGTAGGTCTCTTTAAACGAGGGTCTCTGACTACTAAGCCTATAACAGCCTGAGGAGGCAACTGCGATGGTGAACTTGCTAAACTTAAGTTACTCCAGTATTCACACTTTTGTTTTAGTTGTAATTTACTATTGTCAAATTTTGCCACCCAATCATCACATTTTATCTTTTGAATATCATCAATACATTTTAAACTATTTACCAGAATTGCATGACTGTTAGGTCCAGTCATACGAAATCTATTAAAAGTGCCTGACATTAATTTTATTTGTATATTTTGTGCAAAGTTATGGTTAACTTTCCTTCTTTTTACTCTGTCTTCAATTTTACTATGCTCTGAGTTAGCACCAAGTAAGTCCATCAATAATGACTCTATTTGTTTTACTATTGCAGGATGAACAAAAAGCCATAATAGTTTATTAATGCCATTGGTAGAGATCCATATAAATTGTACTTTTCCTATGTATCCAAAAGGATATGTATTTAAGTTGTATATATGGATAGTTCCTTCTCTATTTCCTGATACATAGGCTTTGGCACAAACACCAAGACTGCATGTACTGTTAGTGATAGATGTAAACATATCTTTAATGATGTCTACTGGGCCTTCTATTTGTATTGGTGTATAATATGAAATGTCCTGCATGAGACAATGAGCTGAGCTTGCTCTGTAACATGCCCGGAATGCTTTATCACAAGAAGCGTACGCGAGACGATAGTTCCACCGCTCTATCATATGAAATCTTTTAGCATGCCAGATGTGAGTTTCTAACCACATATTTCTTTTTTGTCTACGATTATACTCTTGTAACAAATATTTCGGACGTCGTCTATGTTTCCGCGACGGTCGCTTCTGTTTAGGTGGAATGCCGCTTTTTTTCAACTGTTCAAAATAAGCTTCTCGCAATTTTTTTGGTAACCTTTTACAGTTATGGCTCATAGCCCGACGTCGCATGTGTACAGGTAAAGTTTGGAATATTAACTTGGTCATACTCGGTCGGAGGATAAGTTCAGTCATAGCAGCGATTTCTACGCTTCTGGATGCTGCGAATTTTAAGTTATTTGCTGAAAGAGGAAGATGTTCTGCGCCACCCAAGGTGGCATCAAATTCGTTTGATTCCATAGTTATAAACAAATATTATAACAACTTGTAGTAAACAATTAATATGGTTACGATTAAATGGTTTGCCTCACAAACACTGAAGAATTATCACTTGTTTTGTAATTTTAAATTTGTAATTAATCCTTCTTTTCATTCCTGCTTTATAACCTCAAAAGTCTAACTAATAGTGTTGCGTCTCTCAATCGTGAGGGCGTTCGTTTGAGGTCCTCATCTCAGCAAATTGAAAGAGTGCCTCGAATTAAAGCATTGAATCAACTCACCACAAGTCCTCATTTATTCATATTCTCAATACGTATATTCGAATCCACCGAGGAAGCCATTATGAGAATTAATTAATTATTATGATGAAAGATGTTCATGACTCATGTTATCAAATGAGTGAGGCCCTCCAAATGCATCACTGATCTCTTATGGCCGTTCCTAATATAATGTTCAATTTTAATATAGCTATCGGTTAACATCTGTATTGTTCTATCTACTTCTTCAAGCGGTCCCTATTTTCCAGGTAAGTATGTTAGTTAATCAGATAGCAATAGATATGTAGGCTATCTGGGCCCTTTTGTGCGTTATGTTCATACAAGCTGAGAAAGAGGAATTATTGTACACATTATATAAAAAAAAATAAGATATGATTTAGATTAGAAATATAAGTTTGAATTTAATATTTATTTATAATTCTCATTTTTTACCCCTGTAAATGAAATAATATTAACGAAAAATACTTAGCAAAACACAATGTAAACGAAACTTTTTACTGTCAATACATTACGGCTCTGAATATAAGTCCTTTGAAGGTCTAACGAATTAAAACCCCCCGAGACTTTGGGGGTTTTAGTGAAGTGGGGAATTATTTTGGGAGGGAATTGGGGGTTTTATTATACGTGTCGCGATGGTGTTCGCATTATCAAGTAGATATATGTCTCTTGCATATGATTTGTTTATCAAAACGGTGCATTATTCATTAAAATCTCCATGAGTTATTATTTATGGGAATTTAGACATTTTTTATATTTACTTTTAAATTTATTATACTATTTTATTTAGTTTTTTGTATGTCAGTGCGAGTACCATGTAAGACTTGTATACTCATGGCTATTTCTTCAAAATGCGATATTTATTTTGTTTTTTTACAGCCGAGGATATCTGTTTATTGGTCAAAATCCACTGATAAAGATAAAACTAGATAACTTTTTCGACAGATAACACTTAAAAAATATTGGGACGCTTGAACTGTCATTTTCATAGTGTCGTATATCTGTAGTTAGCTATCAATCCTCTCATCGATAGTCAGCAACGAAGAATATGATTGCCTGTCATTAGTAATTTTATTGGGACGGTTTAACGGAAAATAGATAACATTTTCTATCGTCGGTATAGCAAAACCAGAGACAGACATAATATAGGAAACGGTCATTAGGCTGTTTATTCGCGACTCGCGAGTGAAATGCAGCCGGCAACGGTTCACAAAACACAAAGCGAATTGATGGAGCGAGCCCCAGGCGCCAATCTCCTCAAATGAGTTATTCCTCGTGAGGGGTTCATGAGGAAAAATGAGTTGCTCCCTCATGCTCGAATGAAATAGACGAGTTACGCACCTCTATTATCTAATGTCAAATTTATATTTTTATTAATTATATTACGGCTCTGGTTATTGGTCCTTTGAGCCCATCGTAGATATTTTTTACAAGAATGAAGAAACACAGTTGGGATCAATTTTAAGGTCTTGCCGGAGTTTTGGTGTTAATTCCCTTGAAACATTGAAATAAGTGCATTTACTTGTCTACACTAAAGTCGACGCGTTTAACTATTAACTACACAACTAAATTTGTAGAGCTATTCGTTAGCAGCCATTAGGGTGTTTTAAGGTCCTTTGAGACATTTAAGCACCAATTTGCGAATCCCGTGTGCGTGTGCAAATCACTATGTGCATGAGAGTAGACACACCCTTAGCAAGATCTCTATTCTATTTAGTATTTTAGCTGTGCCAAATAAAAAATGTGTTTTCCGGAAATCTCTTTCTACTTACGAAACGTAACATCAACTTACTACTATAGGTACCTACAGCGTGACTACCTGCCACTTGAAATTATTTAAATCCTCCCAAGAGTAAAATTGTTCAGTCAATTAAATAATTTAAACTTGTGCTACGGATTACGGGCACATTGTCCGGCAAACAATTGTGTCGTATTGATGCGACAAAAGCTCCTTGTAGGTCTTCAGCGAAATACATATGTACTTACTTAACGAATGGTGTGGCCACATAGGTAATGATAGGTACTATGTGACGAATCCAATCTCCAGCCCATCGCATATTCGCTTGCGTCGCGTCGCGACTATGGTAGCCACACTATGCCTCTGCCTCTTTCCGTTTATCGTCACTTTGATACTCGTCGAATGTGCGCCTGGATATAAAAGTTGGACCACCGTGACTT
Organism: Mimas tiliae; assembly: GCA_905332985.1. NCBI lineage: Eukaryota > Metazoa > Arthropoda > Insecta > Lepidoptera > Sphingidae > Mimas > Mimas tiliae. Next base: position 6,921,093 of record HG995249.1, read on the forward strand.
TTTTACCCTCGGCGAAAAAGAGTTACATACTTATTTATAAGTTTGAATTTTGTCGATCTCTGTGTTGTATGTCTGTCGTATCGTAACACCTAAAATACGCTAATTTAAATGGTTTAATCAACATGGTTATTACATAAAATATGTTTGAATTTGAAGAAATTCTATTTAGCCATTTAGCTATTCCAGAGATTTTTCTAATAGATGTCGAGGTTTCTAACGGGTTTGGATGGAAAGATTTTTCACGTAGGATACAGGCGAGAATATTACAGAAAACTGTTATTTTGTTAATAACAGTTTTCTGGTTAATTCATAACATATTATCTGTATTGCTAGAATATAACAAAATAATGTGAATAATAAACAATAACAACTGGAAGACATAATATGTACCTATTGATTTCTGTTAAGTCATCGGCTCCGGGCTCTTTTCAAAGGGAATCCCTATAATTGTAGATACGTATTTATAGCGGCAAGAAAAGCGTCGTGATATAGATCTACTATGCTCTACTATAGTACTTACAGTAACACATACCTACGTATCTTATATTATCAGCATGGTTTTATTAATATCAGTTAATTATTTAATAAAGTACTAACTTTAATTTGAAAGTACATGTAACTTAATCATATAAATTATTCAGACTGCATATTTCAAGAAAATAGTACTTAAAAAAAACATGAGCCAGTAAAAAAAACACACAAAACCTCACGAATATTAACTATTACCTCGGCCGTAGGTTGCAGTGCATGCGTGTATAACCTAGAGTGCGCTGAGCGCTTGCTTTCGATCTAAAACTCCTTTCTGCATAATTTTCATGTCATAAATATCTTTGAAATACATACATACATACGGGTTTTGGCGGGAATTCTGACAGTGCGTTGGCTCTCTTGTTCTAATTATTTCCTAAACTAGTTTAAAGTTGTGTTTGTTGTATAAAAGTTGTGTGGTTTTGTGCAATAATCATTTACGATGATGAATAGCTTATGGAAACATTAAAAATAGGGAATTTAGGTGATTTTTGATCAAGGGTATTGATCGACCTTGTGCTTTCGATCCGCTTGAAGAAAGTCGTCTAAGAAGCATTGACCTGAAAGAAATTAACACCAAAACTCCAACAAGACCTTTAAACCGGCCACACCCCCGTTTCATCGTTCTTGGAATATAAGAAAGAATATAACTAATGACTTGGCAGCATGGTCTCTGATCTTAGCCGGTTCCATAAGGAACAAACAAACAAAAAAAACATACATACATACGCCCTCACGCCTGTATTCCCCGAAGGGGTAGGCAAAGGTGTAACCAGTATACCGACATCTCGCTTATTTCCGTCCCATTCCCCTAGCCCTTAGGCCGAGTTAATCGCCATGCCAGTCACAATTCCATACTGCGGGCTGATACTAAGCATTTCGTGATAAAAAATCAATATCACCTTTACCCGATCCGGGAATCAAACCCGAGACCTCAGCACGGCAGTCGTACCGCGTACGCATTACAACTGCGCTACCTACTTTAATTTTCTCTCTGGTGTCATGTCATTGATCCCATGATCTGGTTCAATTAAATAACAGGGATCCTACATTTCATTTTTTAATAAACTTTCTGTTTCACTAATTATTTATTATAAATAATTAATCCCTTGTCCAATTCATATAAGAGTGAAGAATAAAATGTTCACTTTCTGTTCTTATACTTTGACACCATCTGCATGGCATTGTGCTCAATAAGTAAGTTCCGTAAATTTCATTCACAGATGGATCGCCTAAACTTTTAACTACAGCTTAATTTTAGTCCAACATAGTATTCGGAGGATTTGAAGTCGGTAACAGTGAAATAATTACTGCAAAGATGCTACGGTGAATGTACAACGTAACACTAAATGATATACGTAATGTGTACATCCACGGCAGCCTTGGGGTCCGCGATGCGACGTGGCAGATAAACTTCAGGAGAGTCGCTTAAGGTGGTTCAGTCATGTTAATGAAGCCACAGGAGTACACCGGTCGTAAATGCCTGGGCCAGATCGTACGAGGGGTAAGATCCCGCGGACGGCCCAAAAGCGCTGGCTTGACGCATTAGAGAGAGACGTGAGAGCTAATAATCTCACTTCGGAGGATGCTTAAGATCGGGCGAAGTGGAGGCGTCATAATAGGAAGGCAACCCTGATCTGAGCCGGGATAGCCAGGTAAAAAAAAGTAAAAAGATAACAGTTAGTAAGTAATTTTATAGATAGATACACTAGCCTTTGCCTTTTCCGGGATACAAAGTAGCCTATGTTACTCAGTGAAAATGTAGCTTTCTAACGGCAAAAGATTTTTTAAATCGGTCCAGTAGTTTTTAAGTTTCTTCGTTACATACAAAAAAAATACAAATCTTTCCTCTTTATAATATTAGTGTAGATGTAGAAAAAGGGTACCAGTTTTGTTCCCGTCCACGGTCCGTCTTTTACCCCTGCTTATTATACTATTCACCCTGTTTTACCGTATGCCATTTTCAGTCTCGATACTAACCTGAAGTCTTTTTCTAAAACGATCAAAATTGCGTATATTATAAGGATAGATGTGATCAAGTAATACACTTGGTCGTTGGCGTACTCTATCACAAAAAAAATAGGCAAGGTATATTTGTTTGTGAAATAAAACGATGGTAAAGTAATTGAGTATTTTATTATTTAAAACTCGTATCGCTAATCTTAACCAGCCGCGTATTCAAGGAAGGGAAGTAAAGCATGCAAATACCCTTCCCTGAGCCATGTAAAGCAGATGTATTGTTTTCGAATATAGGTGAAATTACCCTTATCCCTCATCAAAAAAATTATTGGCCTTCCTGGCTTCACCGGAAAAACTTCCCCTGCACGCAGCGAAATCACAGTAAAAGGTTGTAACCTTACTGAGGATTTAAGCACCATCTTATATATGTTATCTTGAGTGGAGGTATCGCTGCATAATCTAGTCCCTCGTATGCGAAAGGCCGACTGGGTTGCTACCACCGTTTAGTCTATTTCTGCCGCCAAGCAGCAGTGTGTAAGCACTGTTGTGTTTGAAACCAGTGAAATGGCATCTTATGTCTCGGGATGACGAGCGCAGTTCAGTGCCATACAGTGTTCTGTGTGACGATGCTTCTGTTTATGGGCAGGCGTGACCTTTAACATCAGGCGAGCCACCTGCTAATCATTCAAGCAAAAACAAACTAGCTTTTTTCCGCTATACATGGCGTGTATGCCATGTATAGCGGAAAAAAGCGGACACAAAACAAAATAATTTAATAGTTATTTTACACATAAATAATAAATATATTTATTTCGTAAAAAACATTAATACTTAAACATTTTGTATAAATATTTCTGCCTTCTAGGAGTTCGAGGGAATACAATCGGAGATGTCTAACATGACTAAATTTTGCAGAAAAAAAGACATAGACCTTACGAATGAGAATTATAAATTAAACACCATGAAACATACCGTCACGTCTATAACCCGAATAGTAATTGCATTGACTTCAATGTCCATCAAACCGGAACAACAGTTCTTGACTGCCACAGAAATAGACAAAGCAGCAGTACTAGCAGACAAACTCTCGCATTCGAGACATGTATAACATATTAGTAGTATGCAATGATTTAAAGCTTTTGGTGGTTAAGATCTAATTCAATACCAGCACTGCATTAAAACCCAGTAAATTGTCTCATACAGATTGCACAATCTAGGAATCGAATGACTCATGGCTAATAAGTAAGCATGTAAGTAAGCAATTGTAGGTTGGCAATAACTATTGACGTCATTAAAATTAAAATATTTTGACAATAAAATTAAGAACAATTGTTGAAACGTTCGTTGATGGTAATATAATTAAGTTTCTAGTTTATAACGACCTATTATTATGACATTGAAAAACATGTTTTCTGAATTATGTCTTTATATGTAAAATCTTTATAATGCATTAAAGTATATTTCAATAAAATGTAATTATAGGTAAGTACACAAAAAAAAATGCATGCATAAAAGAAAAGAAAAAAGACTTTAATCTTATTACTAACTTATCAAGTAAGTAACGAAATATTTAATAAAACAATATTTCAATCATATAATTCAATAAAGCAGATTTATTGTAAATATGAGTAAAAAAATATAACTGATGTTATGGAAGAAGGATGTCTACAAAAAAATGATTGATTTTCCGCAATAAATAATGGTATATTTTACCAAAAATGCATATTTCTTAGTACAGGCTTCTTCTTTCACCTGCCCTTATCCCACTTGCAGCGGGGTCGGCGCAACATGCTTTTTAACACATCTTAGGTACAGAAAGATTTGGAATATAGTTTTTACGATCGGTCGCCTGCCTGACGTCAACCCCTCTGGGGAGATACTTCTTAGTACAGCGAAAGTACCTTTTACCTTTGTTTGTGTAATTTATTTGAAGTTGCTGGGAGTTTCATTTACATTTAAGTTACAATTTATTTATGATGCAATATGTTTTAAAGATATAACAATTTGAAAATAGCTGTATAAAACAAAATAATGCTGTAACGCCACGCGCGTCGGTGTTTGAAAGTTAGGGTTGCGTCACAATAGGTCTACGGTTAGAATTATAAGTCAAGGTAGTGTAGGTACTTAGCCATAATAAACTCTGAACTATGCTTGCGTAGTTTCGCTTGTTTTATTAATCGCTAGCTGCTGTACTTCTCTCATGTCTCTTACCTAAATAATACACGATATAATAAAATACTTGTACAATAGTATGCTCTTACTGTGGTATGCCGATGTATGAAATAATGTGGTTATAGGTCAATAAGGAGCAGGATTTTCTAAGCGACTACGTGAAAACACAATTAGAGAAGTAAGATTTTCCCGTTTGAAAGATATGCAATTTACATTACGCATAAATTATCCAATATGCGCACTCTACAGTGCACTTTGGCGTAAACCGAGACGCTCGGGACTCCAGCGCAGCCTCATTTCTGCAAAAACATATTCTAAAAAATATATTTTTGGTGACCAATAAAATTTGCTTAAAAATAGTTTTTCTTGCTTTTGATTTGTTTGTTTTTCTAGATTACAGAATAACCTCACAAAATACTCAGAGTTAATTTTGTAGTTATATAATTACGAATACAGATGATTATAAGCAAGATAAGATGTCCCTCCCTTACGACAACTAAGTTAGATATTCTGCGAGTCTAAAATTGATTACTCAGATGTTTGTTTTGTCCGAATACATCCAATGTCTAAATTAAAATTTTCTTTACAATAGCGTTTTATAATCCACATTTAATAATATGTTACCGTTACAGGCTTTCTGAAAATAATCAATATCTACAGATTTACTCACATTCTATTTAGTACAATACTTTTATCATACTAGATAAAATCTGAGTATCTCTTACTTAAAAAAAACTTATACCAGGTAGATTTTTTGCGCAGCAGCTGCGTTCCGTCGACCATTATAATTTCCGATGGGGGAACTTTGTGGAATAACACCAAATGTTGTTAAAGTAACCTCTTACTTTTAAAATATTATGGAAACTTTAAGCGATACTTATGCTGTATGCAATATCGTTAAATAATTTTGCTGTCTGAACCTAACTTTTGTTCTGGCAAAAGGAATAAACTAAATACTAATAAAGTTCTTTTCGAAGGAAATATGGCTTTTGAAAATAGTATTGAAAAATTAATGTAAATACTGCAAATTTGTCTTTGCAAACGCGATCTTGTTATTATTATTATAAATCTTGCTAGCATTGACATTAATATGCACTGATTATTTTGCTGCACTCACAGAAGTCATTTAATATTTAATTGTTCATAAGCCTTTGTTAAAGTTAATGCACTCAAAACCAGTTAATGCATTATGCTTCGTTACTGAATACAGAAAATAATTTATGCTCCGTTACAGAAATAATCTTAATTAATTGGCATCTCTGAGTAATAATTGTTTATTTTATTTATTTTAATTTTTATTTATTTGGCGCAGTTGTAATGCGTACGCGTTACGAATGATAAACTTGATTATTAGAGACAAAAAATTGTGTTCTTCCACTCCCAATTGCCCTTATCCCACTCGCAGTGGGGTCAGCGCAATATGCCTTTTGACAGATGTTATAGAAAGATTTGGCTTTTAGTTTTTACGACCGGCCGACTGCTTGACGTAAACCCCTCAGGGGAAAGACATTCAAGTCAAATTGTGGAAAGTTAATTATCTGAATGACGATATGTACTCTTACTGTCTACAATGTAGAATCTTTATAAATATGAATGCCTTTACGAGTAAAATAGTCGGTGACGATCTCTTTGCATTTACATCGTGCAAATCTTTTACAATGATTAGGTACATATATTATGATAAATAATACACTACGATGATGTGTATAATAACAAGTTATATATTCAGGGAATATGGTTACAATCAACGACGTCTTACACAGGAGTCTTTTACATATCGAATGGTAACTAGGCACATTGACAATAAACATAATTCTTTCTAAAACAATGTACTAACATTTACCAATGAGTTCAATTTATCAACACCCTAATAACAGCTTAGCTTTAGACAAAACATTACTTACATACAAACAATGACTAAATCGAATACATGGCAAGAATAGAGTCATTAATAATATAAATGCTATGAAATATTGTTTTCTTCTTCAAAGTGTTTTGTTTGGTGATTCTTCTTGTGCAGCGATGATCGCCATATTGTTGTACCGTTGTTTTAGGAACAAAATTAGCTTTCACAATGATCTCAGAATATAAAATCTGTCAAATCATTATGAAAACCAGTTTCGTAGTTCCTTTTGTTTTGCATCCTTTCTTCATGCGCTTTCATGGTCTAATTTTCTTACGTTCTTCTTAAAAAAAATAATTATGTACTCGCTAAAGATATGTTTTGGATACAATATAAAGCAATTTGATAAGTTTAAATTAGGTTAAAATAATTTAATTTATTATAAGTAGGTACGGGCCTTAACTTGTCTCTTTGTCATGAACATGGGCAATGGGCATGGAATTGCAATACTTATTGTTTCCTTCACGTCGTGCAGTGATACGTATTACAATAACATAAAACAATTGGAAGAAAGCTAGAATAACAACAAATACGTGCTAGTATCAAATAACACAGTGTGTTATTCGTTTTATAGACGTTAATTACATTGGAATTGCAGGAATGCGATGTTTAACACAATAGTTAGTAGCAATGGAAGAATATGAATGGATTTGTCATCGCTCGATTGGCTAAAGTATGCGCCGGGAACTGGGCGGCCGCGGCGGGCAAGCGACGGGCATGCGGCGCGCGGTGAGCGGCGCGGCGGCACGCTCCCATTACCCGCATCATCGCATGCCATATGACATCATGCTGACTCACAGCCGACACACAATAATGCTTTTCTTTCGCTAATTGTCGTCCGCCATCTGCAACACATACAATGCTTCTGTTAACTAATCGAACTTACGTACAAATCATGTCATCGATTGAATATCGAAAGAGGCGTGCCAAGCGAGCTTAGGTGCGGTATAGGAACGCACCTTTACAATTTCATTACGGATCATTACAAGTTTGTACGACAGAAGTGGCGACTAAAATAGTAATAAACAAAGGCGGGCAAGTCCAACGAGTGCGCGGCGGCGATGCGGGCTCACCCACACCGGCATCACACCCGCACGTCACCACTAATTAGGTAAAGCGAAGAGTGCGCACTGCTCAGTCACTGTTACCCACAAATGGTGCGGATAAGCGTTTTCGACCTTGTTGGGGCGGCTGCGCGGGAGTTGTGGCGCCGTACAATTATTCCGACTGTATATCCCTACTAAAAGCTTTTTGTAATATACAGTGTGAGTGTGACACGTTGTCCGCTTCAGTATACATCCAGAGTGACGACGAAGTCTTCCCATAAAGTTTGGCTCTACTAATCGAGAGGGACTCGGTATCGATGTCGTAGGTCGGTAGCAGTGGAGGTGATCGCGGCGGCGATGGCGCAGGTGCATGATTCCACTGACGTCACGTCCGGCGTGGTGTCGCCGGAGCTCAATGGGCGCGCAGTATGTGGGCCACACGTGTCACCGGCCCCTCTACCGCCTGCTCCGCAGCCGCCCCGCCCCGCACGCTCCGCACCCACACCCGCACCCACAAACGTTGCTCTAATTGCTGACAACTATGGGAAATAGCGCAAATGTGTTACTTTTTATCGTGGAGCGTGTTTACACTTGTGATAATGACAAATGCGCCGTTTTTAAGTATATATTTTTTATCGGAGTCGCCACATAACTGTGCCGTCTGCCATTTATGCTTGTGCGCAGAGGCACGATCTGGGCGACGCATTAAGTTTAGAACGTTTCCACAAAATACGTAGGTATGCCTCAAGAGTGGTAATGGCTGAAATGGAAGTCGGTTAGCTGACGGTGAACGTTAATCACAACTGGACCGTTCTAATGATAAACATTAGGTATGTCTGTCGTCTGCAGCGCAACAGTATACGAGTTAGAAGAGCGGTGCCGTGTAGGTCGGTTGCGGCAGGGACATCGACGGTTATGTCAGGCGCAGTGACCGCTGGCCTCGCCCGCCGCTGTCGCCGTCGCAGACGACGAACAATGGACTTAAAACGGAATTTAGCGCATGAGATGACGAAATCAGCTCCCGGCTGGCGAGGCGGAGACGTTGGAGACGGCGGTGATGGCGGTGTCGGCGGCGGCGTACGCGCCGACGTCGCGACAGTTATGTAGGGCGGCGGGTGACGTGCCGACTATTGATAGTGCTCACTGCCGTGCTGCGCCGCCCGCACCGCGCCGCGCCGTACTCGAACACCGAGCGTCTCCCTAACAACAATGGCGCGCGCCTCAAGCGGATCTCGACAATTATTGTATTGCAAACAGGAATGCGCGTGGACTTGACCCACTTAGCCTTACGCACACGTACATAAACTCTTTGAAGATAATATACATGCATATGTAAATAACAATGTGCTCACACATTAGCATATAAACACATCCGGATAACGCGCGAATTCGTGGGAATTTAGTAAATTTATCTAACATATGCGTTGTGCCGGAACATAGAGCTTCCTAAAACCCGCGATCTAGTCCACCAAACCACAAACTAAACTACTGTTTAAAACAAACATATTTTAAGTTATATAATAATGTTAAGAAAAGTTAGAAATCTCTCGAACACCGTTTCCAGAACATTGTTTTTTATGTCAAAATGGCGAATTAATCTGTTTCCATTCATGTCATTTTTATTAAAATGTGATGATGTACATAAATGAAATTTATAGATCTAAACGGTACATTGCAACACGTAGTGCGTCTAATGGTTCAAATTACACAAGCATGTGTGGTAGGCATGTAGGCGCACGGTGCTCAGTGCACGGTGCACGCGTGTTACTATTAAAATAACAAAATACATAATGAGTACGGGTGACGGCGCGGCGGCGCAGCGTAGAGCGGCGAGCGTCTCTGTCATTAGAGGCGCATCGCAGGGCTGCGAGTTGCAACCGGCTCGCGGCGAACCGAGTGCGCGCGGCGAACGGCGAACATTCCGCGTCTCTAACGGTGATTTATTTTGCCGACCACACAGCGGCCGCGGCGTGAATGGCCGCGAGATGCAGCGGAGGCTGCAGCGCGCCCCGCCGCCCCGGCCTCCCCTGGCCACCCCGCGCGACCTCTTTCCCGCCGCCCCCCGGCCCGCGCCTACCCCGTGCGCATTCCGCGCCGCGCCGCAAAGCTAGTCGCTTGCGCAACCTCCGTCGTCGCATTCCATTCATAGCGACGCGCGAGTCGATTAACAACACGGCCGGAGCGATGGCGGCGGCCGCGGCAGCGCACCGCTCGTGGCGTGCGGCGGATTCTCGGCCGCCGCCCTCCTCTTCCCGGAATGGTAAAACGAGCAGTTTTTTTTAATTTTAGAGCGTTACCCCACATTTCTTCGTGAACGTCACGGCGGTCGGTCGGTGTGAATTCCGCCGGCCGTTGACCCCTGCCGCCACTGCTTTCTCCGGCTCGCTGTTTGCTATTGGAACGAATCTATTAATTGGAGAAATTCTGTTCACACATGAGCGTGGAAAGTAGACCGATGAGCTTTAACTGCTCAAGCTGGGGAGAGATAGAAATACGCAAGCACCCTTTTTAATAGTTCGTAGAGGATCTTTAGAATGATGACGCATAAGAACGTGTGCAACTGCACAGTGAGGCGCGGCGCCGAGCGGCAGGGGCTCTACGTGACGTCGGCACAGCCCACACACTCACAAACTATGATCACTCTCCCTGGTCACCCTGCATTAATACGACATAAGGAGACACTGTCACCGATGAGCCAGGCAAGGTACCTCCTCGGGCTGAACATGTGTGGAGGCTCCAGCAGCGATCGAGCCGTGTGCCCGAATGCCGCAGGCTGCATTCCTCCTGCCCCCCCGCCACCCGCAGGTGAAATGTCACCAAACAGCATTCCGAAATATTTGAAACGACCTTTATGGCGCGAAAGAAAGTGTCCGGGGCGCGGGGCGCGGGGCCGCGCGACCGTGGGACAGCAGCGCGCGCGCCAGTCGCACGGCGCCCCCCGCCCGCGCCGCGCCTCGCCGCCGCGCCGCGCCCGCCGCGCCTCCCGCATTCCAGCGCGCCGCCCTCCGAATTTATTCAGCCGCGACCCGAGCGCTGTGCTGTGGGCTCATGGACTGTGGCCCTTCAACAGACGCTTCTACCGTGCGCTACCCGCAGCGTCGCACTTCGCTGTCCGACACGTTGTTGCTGCCTACGACTCGCTCCTGAATGATTAGGTAATGTCGATGCCACCGGCACCGTGTTTACTGACTTCGGCTACTCTCTTCTGCGATGTTTCGGCGCACAGTCTGCGTACTAAATCAGACACGTAACACTGTACGAGATTATGACTAATAGCTTGCCTTTGTGCTTCACTATCATAATTTAGCTAACGAGTGCTTTACGTACATAAAATTTACACGAGTAAGTATATTATGCTTTATCTGACATAGTGTATAGGGAAAACCGGTGTTTAAAGATTACGAACAAAAGATTTCAACGCTCATTTAGGGGTTGTTAAAGAGTTTTCCAATGATATATAATAGAACAGAGTGTGTCTCTTTGCGTTCTTGCGAAGGTCTTCAGCTGATAGACAGTAGACAGTATGTAAATTGCGAGCTCGCGGAGTGCGAGTGTGAGCGACGCGGCGGCGTGAGGCACGGGCCGCAACGCGGTGTCGCAAATAGCCCGTGACGCGGCGGGCGCTGCACTTTCGCGCGGTCATGTGCCCGGCGCCGCAGCCAGACGCTCGTAATCGTTCCTCTATTTAAAAACGTCGTCGGCGTCGTCGGCGGCGGGGAATGTGCCGGCGACAATGCACGGGCGTCAACGACCGCTCGCAGCGGAAGCGACACACTTCCAGCCCGGAAACGTGCTCCCGCGCCTTAAGGGACCGCCGTCGGGCTATTTATAACCGGCACAGGGCGCACGTCGCCCCCCGCGCCCGCGACTGCACCTCCCTGCCGGTTCCCCTCATGTAATGAGTTTATTTCAGACGTATCATTTTTCACATGTGAATGACCACCGTACTACAGATAATACCGAGCGACTTTACGTCTTCATTTGTCAAAACGATAAACACTCAAGATTTCGACGCCACGCCGCATACAATTTAGAGTTTCTCACGAGACAGAGTGCAGCGTGCCTATCGCTTTTGTCCCACGTAATCACGGCCGCGGCCACTCTCGTACACGTTTCCGATAAAAGTAAAAAACCAAGCGCGAACGGAACTTGCGCGCCCGACTGTTCCGTATATCCTTTACTCGTATTCTGAAGGATTTAACACATTAAAAAAAAACACATTTATTCAGTTTCTATGAACATTATTTAGTAATTTTGCCGCTTGCTAACATCGGAGTAATTAAGTATTTTATTGACCGCGTATACGAGCCTAGTTTCATGACGTTTAAATGAATATTTTTATTAAATCGAATCTATTTAATATATATTTTTTGCTTTTATTTAAAGTTTACTGATTGACCGTGGTATCCTTTGCTGATTAACGGACGAGGTAATGGCGAAACTTGGTTCCCGTTACGGGCTGTGGAGGTCAGGTCAGACGGTGGGTCGCCCCATATAATACCAAATCCACCGTCCAATCATGATGGAGGAAAGCAGACCCCGGTATTAAGAAAGAAAGAAAGAATAAATAAACTTTACTCTTTAGAAACGATATAAGTTGCGACATATACAAATACGGAAGCTTCATCGCAAGAGTTCTGCTCGTGAAATTACAGAACCCTAAACGAAGAACTCGGACAAGATTTCGCAGATGATTTTGGAGATAATGTGTTATTGGAACAGAACGAGTATGCGAACATATATTTAAGATTTTTGAATATGTAGTCTGAGGCGGTGCGTTGGCGGGAGATTGATTTTGAAAATTAACCAAAAAAAAAACTAATTTATCCATTATCTGATAAAAAAAACAAAATCAACAGATTTCCACACACAACTAAAGTCCTATTTATATGGAGAAAGTTTCTCGAACAACACAAGCGAGAATATGACAGAACACAGATATCTACAAGGCCACATCTAGGATTCTCGTTTACAAATTGCATGTCGTGCCCTCACAAATTATTTTATAAAAATTCAATATGCAATAATCTCGCTCCATTTAATTCGGGCTAAATATCTAGATTTTTTGGGTACCTATGTCACGAATTTACAGTCTATATGGTACTCAAATACGGTTCTATGAACACGGAATAAGTATATCGGAGCGCTCAGTGGTCAGTAACGTGGCAGAACGGTAGAGTGACGAGGCACGGGGGAGCCGGATTACGGCCCGTTCCGCCATCGCGCACCTTACTCATTAACTAGTAAACAGGTGAAGAAAGCACAAGGGCCCACCGGAGATAAGGTCAATAAATGCGCGGCTCCGTGGTTCATAATTAATAAGTGGGCCCGATAACATCACAAGGCAATTACCGAAATACAACATGCGCGGCTACCATCAGAAACTTATTACACGTTACGTATTCAATTATTACAATATGACTTAATGGGCGCCTCCCCCCGTCTCTCCGGCTCACCGGATATGTACAGTATACTTCAATAAATCTCGCAGACAGTGTAATCATGCCCGTATTGTACGAGAGTATTTCCTAAATGTAGCAAAACACCACTTTTCCGCTCGATTTAAACTTATCAAAGATTGTACTAAAGGTATACCAAAAACTTTCGTATGACATAGGTTTCTTATGTACTGGAGGTGTGACAGTACAGTAAACTTGCCCGTACTTTACGACAATATTAAACACAATCCAACGTCCGTGGCGCAGTGGGTGAGTAGTCGATTATGAAGCGAGAGACCGTGTGTTCGATTCCCGCAACGAGACAAATATTTGTGCGATTTACGAATGTATTTAATTGTATTTGTTTCGGATCTGGGTGTTGTGGTATCGAAAATTCCTCGTAGCTACTGATATCCACGATAAAAGTTTACCTAGTGTGGGGTCTGGACTACGAGTATGTGTGTGACTGTTGGATATATTTATAAAAGTTTCCGTAGCGCTTGGGCGAGTAGCCAACTTTGAAACGTCAGGTCGCGGGTTTGTTCCCCGAACCCGGATAAATTACGGACTTTATGATGCTATGTAGAAAATCTAATCGTTTTTCAATATATTGACACATTGAAATATCTAGGGTTATTTTCCAGGGAGGCTGGTCCCGGAAAAGCAATGGTCCATTAACCCCAATAAATAATAAATATATCCAACAGTCTTAGATTAACTTATATTGTGAGTATGAGGAATTCCGAAGGACTTATGGTTTCACAACACCCAGACTGGAAATAAATATCTGTGAATCATAAAAAGATTTGTCTCTCGTTTCACAGCCGCCTACTCACCTGTTGCGCAACGGAAGGTGTCAAAATCCAATACCCAATATCCTGGGGTGGATCAGTCAAATCTAGGGTAGGCACATCCCACCCAGCCCGCCTCTATATACGCCAATATTTATACAACTATAATATTCATTGCAATAAATTATTAATATGATAAATGCACATGATTACTTCTTAAGTGGAATAATACAATTCCAGTTTTGCATTCTTATTGTAATTTCTAGAAATCTAGAACACAGTATTCTCTTTGACCGTAGTGACATTGTCACTGTGTTTAGACTTTAGACGCGCCGAATTGTACCCACTGACACGTTTACGAGTACATACGACTATTGCATATACGCCGTTCATATATTTATTGAGATAGTATCGTCAGACGGCGGGTCGCCCAAGTAATATCAAATCCACCTTAAAATCATGATGGGAAGGCGGACCCAGGCACTAAGCTGGGATAACGCCAGGCAAAATAAAAAGTATGTTTATATGTGCGGGCTAAGTATTTGGGCATGTGTGTGTGCGCATCCGCTTCCAATGTAATGTGTAACGGAGTCGGTGACAAGGTTCTTAGATGTAATAGCCTGTACATGTTCATAGCGGCGCGTCCCGCATTTTAATTAATTGTAATTAACTCGGACATTTAACATAATGGAACTGTTAATCACGAGCGTACACACGATGTAAATATGATAAGTAAGATTTTTATGGCGTTATCGTTTGTTAGCAGAGACCTCTGGTTACGGCCGCGGTGCGGGCGGCGCGGCGGCGCTACGTGTTTGCTACGACTCGGCGATGCTGCTACGAACATTCTTTGCACGTGTTATTATACTTTGATTGATTTCTTATTTATTAATTGACGTGGAACTGGGATATAATTATTGTATGCGTCTAAATCTTTTTTTATTTCTTGTGATTCGCGTGTGCATTGATTTTGTATTATAACATGGTCTAAAAATTGATAGAGTATACGTGTGTGTATTTATTTATTTATACTGGCTCGGCAAAGTGACTACGCTACACCTGATGTTAAGTGCAGCGCAATCCAAGAATACTGTCGACCAACGACACGACATGTGTCTATGGTAGGTCGGCAAAATTATGCCGGCCTGCCTAATTGCTTCTTCACACTCCGTTTAAAGGACCCAATATTATAGGAAGGAGGGAACACGTGTGCCGGCAAACTATTCCACAGCTTGATGGTCCGGCAGAAGTAAGATTTAAAGATGATAGAAACTAAGCTTTGTCAGAAGTATTGAAGACGATGACTGATATTTTACTACCAATTTATATAAATTGACATAAGAAGAACAAAGTCACATTTGCTAATCGCATTTTTTAACCAAGGACAAAAAGAGGGGTGTTTTAGTTTGATGCCTAAAAAAAGCCTGCCTAAAATGGGACCGATTTGGAAGAGTTTTTCTTATTTTGAAGCTAATTTAAATAAGAGTGCTCTTAGCTAGGTATCCTTGGCCTAATGCTGCAACCAAGCTGTCTGCAGCTTCCGACTCCTTGATAATGTATTGCAGATATCTCCTGTTTGGACTCATGTTTTCGAGGAGGAGGTTTCGAGGAATAGTTGGCTTACATCTGTAAGCCAACTGGTACCAAATGGTAACATCTGGTGATGGAAAGTGACCACAACAACCAAGCTGTATTAGACATAGACCTACTGAGTTTGGATTCGTCAGATTGGTGCTAGCGAGTAGTTAAAATACAAATTACAAAGCCAAACTTATGTACAAAGGAATAAAAAAACCCGACAACAAAATCCGAATGCTTAAATCTTTAAAAAACTAACTCTTATTATTATTATTATTATCATTTATTTATCAGGCAGGCAGTTGTTCTGCAACTGATATTGACTGTATCCTGCATTTCACTACATTACTATTTAATTATTTATTACATTACTAATATTATTTCATCTAGTAAAACTATACCTAAAAGGTAAAAATTATACATATTAGTGTCAATTATCAAATAATTTTTGTACCAAACAAATTAAAAAATTGAACGTTTAAATTTTCGGCTCAGATATTTAATATGTGTTTAATTAATATAAGATGTATAATTAATTGACGAGTCATTTTTAGTTCTAGTGTCGAGGTCCCACTGCTGGGCACCGGCTACTGAATGAGTGTGGTTAGGTCTTAGTCTACCATGCTGGCCTAATAAGGGTTGGCAGATTTCACATACTTTAGAAATCTTGGAGACCTTCTCAGGTATGCAGGTTTCCTCACGGTGTTTCCTTCACCGTGCAAGCAAGCGCTAATTAACAATTAATACACATGTAAGTTAGAAAAATCAGAGGTGATTGGTCATGGGGCTGGTTTCGAACCTGTGACTTTCACCTCAACAGTACGTACCACTCCCCGCTGAGATATAGCTGCTTTTTTAAAACATAAGACAGAAATAAAACACACTAGTCAAGTATAAGTCGGACTCGCGATGTGAGGAAGATTCCATACCTTTAAGGTTTTAATTTTTTGTTATTTATTAAAATATCTGACAGCCTCTGTGGCGGAGTAGGCGATGAGCTGGCTGTGAAGCGAGAGGCCGCGGGTTCGATTCCTGCACCGAGACAAAATGTTTATGTGATCCACAAATATTTGCTTCAGGTCTTGATGTATTCTACCCAAAGAGGTTGACGTCGGGCAGGCGGCAGGTCGTAAAAACTACAAGCCAAATCTTTGTGTAACATGTCTTATAAAGCATGTTGCGCCGACCCCATAGCGAGTGGAGTGAGCCCAGATGGAAGAGAGATTTATTAAAATATCTGCCATAATAATTTCAGCCGGTCACCTTTTATGGTTTAAACAATAGAGTCCTTTAAAGATAGGCTCCGTATGGGTACGGAATTTCTTCCGTATTTTTCGTACCTATCAATAGTGGTCACAAGTATCTATTATTTTTAACAACGCTTTGATCGTTATTGTAATAAATTCTAAATTACATCTCTTGCATTTAGGTATATCTATCTATCTTATAACTATCGTGCGCCACAAATAGTGAAAAGTTAAGGATATTTCCTTGATAGAAGAAGAACACTTCTCTTTACTGAAGAAGTCGGTAAAAAGTAGATATTGTTGCAAATATAACTTTGTTCTAAATCAGTATCGAAGTAACTAATTCTCTAATAATGTTACTTTCATAATTTACCAACAATAGAAAGTAGAGAAAGCACTGTACTGTTATGAAACAAAACTATCCGCCAAATATACAAAGATAATACTGTCTACGCAATATTATCTATTTCCATAAAAATAGTGGGCAAACACAACATAAAATGCTTTCACAACACATTGTATATTGCAGAAACTCGGCATTCTGTCGATTGCGTACTCGCGGCAGAATTTGTTTGCACACAGCGAGCGTTCCTGTGGCAGATCGTATGACGGCTAGAGTGTCGCATCGCTTCGCGAATTAACGTTATTTGTCTAACATTCTTGGAATTCGGAGAGCTGAGCGAAATCGTTATATCAATTACCGACGTGAAATGTCGTCACGTCAGTGATATAATTTTAGCGCGTCGGTGTTGGCGAGCGACGAGCGGATGTCGCGGTGTCGCTCGAGAGTAGTCGAGAGTGCTCGCCGCCACCGCATTCAGTGTCTCGGAATCGTTAGGAGCGTAGCGTCACCAGTGTTTCAGGTACGCGTCCCGAGAGGCCGGCGCGGGCGCGGGCGTCGCGACGGTCGAGTGTCGCGTGTAGGACCTACATTCCGCGTATTGTCTGTGTGGCGTGGCGCGTCGTGGCGCCAGCGCGCTGCTCCATGTATAATTCATCGACGCGGGGCCGCGACCCGCACCAGGCCGCCGCTAGTCACACCGCCCCCCGAATTTGCCTCGACCCACGTGTCGCATACTCTAATTACATACTAGTATAAGGTGATCAATGTCACACCGACCGTTGTTATTGCTGATTTAGCACAGTGCACTGCTGCGAATACAATAAAACTATCCTTCCATTTTTTAAGCATCAGTCGTCTCGTTTGTATTTCATACATGTAGTATTTTGTTAAAATTTTATTTAATATTAAAAAACTGTGCGAGATAGGCCTTGAAAATTGGTATAATTAATTATGATGTGCCTAAAACAAACAATGATTCTTAAAATATAATCCACGTTGCCAGCCCTTTGAGTTAGTAGAACATAAACACTAAAGCTAGACCTAATTCAAAATGTGACCAGAATCATAGTCGTAGTCTAGCCTTTGTCAAGGTGGTGTCAGTGACGAGAGGTGATAGCGTGATTTGTCCTACATATCACGTTCAGATGTGTGATGGGTGGCAGCGGGTCGCGGGGGCCGCTGCACCGCGCCGGCGGGGGGTGAGTGGTCGGATGTCGGCTCCGATGTCGCGGAATAGTCCATTGTGTGTGCGCCGTGTGTCGCTAGCACGCCGGGTAAAGAGGTCAAGGTCTCGTTGGCGCCTACCTGGCGTCCCGGCCGCCGCGCCGCCTCTTCGGTGACCTACTGGTGTCTGCCACCACGCGCGTAACCCGCGACTGTCGAGCGCCTCGGCTGCCGGCGTACGATGCGACGCGACATGAAGTTAAATATTTTCTCTCAGTACCGCCTGTTCCCGTTATGATTCAATCGCGTGAGCGGATAGGCCGTAGGCTTTACGCGTGACCTCTATATTGGTCAGACTGTGGCTTGTTAGCGCGCGGAAGTAGGCATGTAAATATATTCGCGCGCTAGTCCCTGAAAATTTGTGTATGTAAACGAACACAGCGAGCGAGATGTGAGGCTCAGTTTAGGTGAAGGTCAATGACCGATAAGGTTTGCGCCATGCCGACCCCTCGTTTTCCCTCGCGTCGTACAATATTGCCAAACGACCTATCAATAAATATGTGCCAAAATAGCTCGGTGGTCGCCAAGTGGCACGCGACACTTGTGACTGTGGCTTTGTGGTTCACATCACAAATTGAGCTCGCGGGGTTTTCTCTACTCCACGTATCAAACTAGGTTGTGTTTTGGGTAATTACCCAATAAACAAATTTTGCGTGAAGAACAGTAACCAGTGATTGTTTAGAGATGTCTGTGCCTATACTAACTATACTACTATAGTCCTAGATTTCCAGTTCCGTATTTCCCCGAGCAATGACCCACTAATCGGTAATACTTTTACATTATAAGAAACTAATTAATCTCAATGATATGGATAGTTTTAATTCTACCCTTTTACAAGTAAATTAAATTCAACTTTTCCGGTTGGATTTCGACGCTGCATTGCAATATCTTCAAATAATTACATTACGTAGAAGAGAAGAACTTGACATAATTCTACTGCGACTATCTAGAATTTTCAGCAATAAACGTTAGTACCAACAACTAAAGACAGATGGCGTTAGACTCCGCGAATCAGACCTACAATATAATCACCGACAGGCTTTCCTTAAAAAAAAAGGCGTGTATCATTATTGCACTTAAAATCCTATTAGCGACAGCTCAGTATTACGTTGCTTAATCAGTTATTGTAATCCATTTCGACCACACAGACTTAAAAATATAGAGGGCGCTCGTATCGCTAAACAACACAGAATATAGATAGTTTTATAAAAATAAATATTTTTTTATTTCATATTTGATTGGATGACCAAACGAGCAACACCACACAGAAATTGATGTTACAAAGCATTGCTTGGTTTTAACTGTGCTCGTCACTCCGTGACATAAGATGTTAAGTCTCATAATTCCCAGTAATTTGAATGGCTTTGCTGTCCTAACCGAAACACAACAGTACATAAACACTGTTGCTTGGCGGTAAAATTAGACAAAGCGGTGATACCAACCCTGATGGCCTCTCGTATACGAGGGAGCTACCACCATCACCACCAATATTCAATAAAACATACAGTTAAAACACGTTCGCAACATTTAACCATGAGTTTTCATAATACGTGAATGGTTTGAAGCTATGGGATTTTCCTGTTAATCCAGAACTACACATTTATACAACATAAAATACCATATTCCACTGTTTACCCTATCTGAAAATTGCACAGAAAAATAGTCCAGGTTAATGTGTTTAAAATACCTAGTTTAGGATAGGAGGAAAGGGAACACGCTACGCTGCACTACGTTGCACTACGCTGCGCCACGCCGCGCCGCGGTCGCACAGGGAGCGGGTCGCTATCGCAAGGTGCTCCTTATCGCACCATTGTTCGCACCGACAGATTTATAACTTCCCTTTGCCCTCAATAAGGGCCCGTGACCTGCGCGAACGCCGAACATTCCGAAATAAATAAAACAATACACTTTTACTACTCGCCTACCCCGCACGCCGCTTTACACCATTTGAATTTTATATATAACAAAAATATAAACAAAATTATAACATAGGCCGGTAAAAGAGCAAGTGGGTCCCCTGATGGTAAGTGATCTCCACCGCCCATGTACGCCCACAATACCAGAAGAATCATGGGTGCGTTGCCGACCTTAAAGAAAAGGTTTATTACTGGGATTGAGAAGGGGCGGAGGATTTGGGTCTCCGGATATCTCACTCACTGTACGAAACGCAGCAGCAAGCTGCTAGGTACTTTACGTCGGTTTTTTGTGAGATAGTGGTAAAGACCTGGGCGAGCCGGCCCATTCATGCTATAGACAAAACTGTCTACAGCGTGGCTCTGCCAATATCTTAGGCTTATACTCTACTAACTTTTGCTGGCTGCTCCGCCTGCGTGAATATATTTTTTGTTCATTCCCCACGGGAACGGACTCCCGGGGTTAAAAGTGGTCTACCTACCTACTGTGCCAAATTTAATTTAAATCTATTTAGCTGTTGAAGCGTCTTTTAACAGATATCCAAATTCATAAAACTAAACTTAAAAAATCCAATCTTTCATATTAGTAGGAAGTAGGATAGTTAAAGTTACGTGATAATATAGAGTATTTTTAAACATAACTTGCAGTCAGTGTAAATAAACATTGAAGTATATATTCGACATGGGCTTTCTATAGTATATCAATATTCAACAATGATTTTAATGCATGCTGAGTACAATCCACTTTATAACCAGAACTGCATATTTATCTTACCTAAAATCTTACCCGAAGGGGTAGGCAGAGGTGTAACCAGTACACCCACATTTCGCCGAGCGTATTTCCGTCCCTTATGTGAGCGAGCCTATCGCCATACCGGGCACAAATTCCAGACTCCGGGCTGATACTGAGCATATCGTAATAGAAAAACCCAATACCACTTTACCCGACCCGGGGATCGAACCCGAGACCTTAGCGTTGACCTCATTCGTAACGCTTACGCATTACAACTGCGCCACCGAGGCAGTCATCCATACAAACATAACGTTTGTAATCTCTTAAATCGTAGATCAGAATATAAACATTATATTAGAAAAAAAAACTATTTCTAATGATAAAATACAGCTTTCTTAGAATATGTTACGGATATTGCAAGTAAATATACGAAAAATAAATGATAACAATGAAAATAAACCCTGGGTGATAATTTTATTTTCATTACCGATAAAATTATTTTAAATATGCTATAATTATGTAACGAGTAATGCTTGTATTTGTCTTGCGGGACGAATATTTCATTTATTTTCAATTGCATTTCGAAAGACAATTGTATGGGCTCAATTTTGTAAAGGAAGAATCGCACAGTAGGATAGTAAAAGAGATGGTAATGAACGGTACATACAGATGCAGTAGAGTGTTGTCACTTGTCAGGCTGATGGTCTGGCAGACAGCGAGCGACGCGGCGAACCGTGTTGCAAATGTTGCAAGCGCGGCCTCTCCCGCATTCTGCTGAAAATGCAACAAAAAATATATTCAAATATAACGCTGGTTCTTGCAAAACAATGACACGAATATTATAAACAATCAACTTTATTTATTTCTTATTGAAAATTAGGATTGTTTTCCCAGCGGCGACTCACACAATCTGTGAGAATTACCGTTGAGCGCCGTTCCGACTGCACTAATGTGCTGCAAATCATGAGCCTTTGTTGTGTAAAAAAATATTGTATTTTGTGAATTGCCGTCTTTTGCTCATTCATTATAATTTTATAAAAAGACAATATTTTCTATACATCTATTATAATTGATGGTACAGTGCGCCAATTAAAACACAGATCGCTTGTAGCAACATGTTCATGCACATAATTTCTTGTGAGAAAAGCCGCGCAACATTCACAACTCTTACTAAAACCATCTGCATTATAAATCAGGAAAATAACTTGTGTCAATTTAATGGTGTAATGTCCGGCCCTTCTCACCCCGCTAACATTCTACGAGCGAGTGGACCGTGAAACTCTGTCTACTAGTCACGGAGAGCTCACTTCGACCGCCAGCCCTTCCATATAATAATACACTCAATTCAAAATGATAACTGGCACACAATTCCAAGTCGCCGTCCAATATATCTGCAGTTAAAATTTGTTTATTGAAACAGGCCGGCAGTTAAATTCAACTCCAAAGTGAATGTTCCGAGGTTTTATTGTCTATTTAATGAATGCGTTTATTATTCACTCTTAAGAGGAATATTATTTCTGCGGCCACGTACGAACGTCATAAACGGTGACATTGATGATGTCATATGCAGTGCTGCTAACGGTGTTCGACTTTGTATCCGTGTACGTCGACAACTCTGCGCGTTCCCAGGGCCCGCCGCCGCGACACCCGTCGATCGACCTCCTCAGATAAGCCCCATTCTGTACGAAACCCAATAAGCTATTTCCTTGAAATTCTCACAGGAGAACCGCTCCCGTGAAAAAAATGACCAAAACCATACAAAAAAGACCATGAATAAGGCGGGAGCGCGAAATAAGAATGGGCTCAGTTCTGGGAAGGGTCGGCGCCGGTGCAGTCTTTACATCCTTTATAATGATCATTTTTTGTGAAGCGACCCTTAATGGCTTATCGTAGTGCTGAGAAACGTTGGCGCGGTGTGGTGCCGGTGCGGTGCCGGCGCGGCGCCCAGCACAATACTTTTGTGCTCATCGGCAACGTTATAAATTTATTGTGCTCACTGTACTTTGTGGTTGACGGAAGCTGCCGGCCATCGTGGTTGCGTTTATGAATGACTAAACGGTTGCACTGATGATTGTGTACTAAGGATACAACAATGCCTCACCAATTTAGTAACGTTACATTAGCATAACGCACTGGGTCCGAGACACAGCCACGACATCTTCGTCGATTATGTTCGACTCGACCCGTCGAGGACGACATCCGTCACTCTACTTGACAGTACATTTTCGGAGGGTATATCCCTCGATGGGAGGAAGTGTGCCGAAGGAAACGCTTATGAAATGTACACCCACGCCGGCCGTGCGTCGCCGGAAGCGGAGGCGCACCACGCACCGTGCGTCGCGGAGTTTAGTCGCTTGTAGGCGGCTGCTCCTAAAATGTGTCGCACTTAAATCGTGTCGAGAGTTGCGTTCGACGACGGCAGTAGCAATGCCCGACTTTTCCGTGATGCGATAATTGTTAAGTGACAAATAAGAGCGAAGGGTATGCGGGGTGTGAGGGGTGTGCGGAGAGTGCGATGTGTGCCGCTAGCCGCTACGTCACCGAAAGATGCTGTGGTCTGTGAGTCAGCACGATGAGCATACGATGGACGAGAGCACACGTGTCGCTGACGTCACAAACACCTGACTCATCAACCAGCCGGCAGCGTGCCTCTGGGAAACACTATTTTGCGCTCCAAACCCTCCATTACAATGCGGGAAACGAAAGTGAACAGCAAATCATTGTTTAAATATTGCCCACATCGAGTTAACATTGTTAAGGCTTCCTGTAAGAACGGGACCGACACCAGTTCAATGAGGAAAAACATAAACTATTTAGTCCGTAATACACGCGACGTGTGTGAGCCCAATGTTACAACACTGCTTCGTGAGTGTTATAAATTATTATAAATTAATTTGTAATGAATATCAATATTTTTACTTTATAAAGCAATAGTTATTAAGCAGATACATTAAATAAAAATAAGTTCGTACCGTGTAACATATAACAAATACTTAGTTACCAAGATAAATGTAGTTAGCGTTATTTCAATATTGTTGCTTATGAGAGAAAACTACTTAAATAATTTTATAAATAGATGAGTAAGAGTGAACTAGTGCTGAGGCAATTGTCTAAATAAGTACAATGAGGGTAGGGCAGAGTAAGTGACGGAGGGCAATGAACAGCCGGGGGTTAAACGAGAGCGGAGCCGCCGTTCCCTCCGCCTCGCCGCCTCACCGCCTTACCGCGGCCACGCACACGTCATGCTCCGGTGACGTACGTCCTGTCGATAACGTGCACTCGCCGCAACTGCATACCTCATTGTTACAATTAATAACTGTTCGACTACCCACATAGCACCGATGACCGAACACTGCACGCAGCTCAACAAACTGCACCCATCTGCTATAGTTACACTCCATACACGACACTTTTAATTTTATACACATATATTTAAAATGATCATTATCATAGATAAAACACAACAGTAATCTGTCAACATTTTATATTTGCCCGCAAAATTTAAAAAAATCAACCCGTCACTACTTGTGAATACAAAAATTCGCGAAACAATGCGAAATTTATTTTATACGGCAGTCTTTAATTATTTTCCTCTATGGAGAATATGAGAATGATAGTTAAGATACAAAAGCAATGATAATATTTAGAAGAAAACGAAAATTAAAAAGGATAAAATATATGTGCACGTAAAATTGAAAGCGAAAATAATTTCTAATCTTACGCTGGTGTGTGCAACACTCCATTGATATAGACGGAAAATCACAAAATTCACTATGCACTGAATTTCACAGCTGATATTGTTATAACGGTTGAACGGACACTTGTTTTCAGCACATTGCACGAAGTCCGTCCTCGGGCGGCGCTGCGCGGCGCGGCGGCGTTCACTGAACAATGTGATAATATAACAAGAAGTCAGAGGTTACGATGTTATCGAAGGAGACATGAATATGCGAAGACGCGAGGGTCACGAGTGAGCGGTCGTCGTAGCATCGCACCGCGGCGTGAATGGAACGACCGACATTTTATGAATCGAGAGCCGTCGCTCATTGAGCGGGCGCGGGCGCTAGCGCGGTCCGACGGCGCGCGCGCAACGCCAGCTGCCGCAACACCGCAGCATCGCACCACCGCTTCGCCGGAGTCGCAGCTCGGGCCCGCCGCGCTCGACCCGAGCCGACTCAGCCGCCACAGCCGCGCTGGTTCCGGCCCCGGCGGAAGTGACGTTCCGAACGAACATGGCGGCGCGCTCGCAGGAAGTGCGCAGCTTACCTATCGGGACGTCTCCGGCAACGACGGGCAGCGGCCGAGCGCCGCCGTGCCGAGCGGCGCACGCGCGGGCCCGCATACACCGACACAGACATCCGCAAAAGTGCGCGCGGTCACCAACTTGCAAATAAATTATTCGCGCTGTTATCTAAAAATATTCGTGCGCGACGCAGAGCGTTCGCGGGCCGAGCCGATGCAGAGTCACACACGCGAACCGCTTCCCCGCCGCGGGGAGACTGATGAGGGCAGGCCGAGCCGGCGCCGGCGGAGGCTCCGACGCACGCGCACACCGCCGGCTGTCCCTTTCGTGGAGTGAGCTCGCGCACCCGAGCGAGCGGGACCACGACACCTCATTATCACAGTGCCGACTCGTGAACACCAATAGACCGAGGAGTAGGGACAAAATATTCGACCTTCACTTTACGACGCACACGAGCGCGCACGCTGATCGCGTCGCGACGAGCACCACACACGCGCGCAGTGCTTCGCGAATTGCTCGCCGCCGCCGCCACCGCCGTTGTTCGCCCGCTGTGCTAGATTTGACAATTTTTCCAGAAAAATGACATGCACCGTCACCGTGGCTGAGTGTGTCCGAGGCGCGGCCTGTGCCACGTGGCCGCCTCGCCATCGGTGACACCCTCGCGAGTCGCAACATCACCAGCGACGCTCGCTGGCCGCTGCCGACGCGGTGCGACTTACGAGACCGTTTTCACTCAAACCGATCACATGTTCACTATTCACAGAATAAAAATCTGATAACTTTTCATATTCAATCAATTCTATTCCAAGTTATTTCGGTAATCCTCATTAAGTCATGCTACATTGACCACGGCATGGAACTATCGAAATTGGTACTTATGAACCACTTAACTTCTTATCCGAACACTATCTAATAAACGAGACGAAATTTGAGTTATGTTCTTATTATTACTAAATGTAATAACACAAAATATCCATGGCGAATAAACACCTAAATCAATTGAAGAAATTCTTCACGTATCATAAAATGATATATAACAAAATTACCTTGCATTACATAATTGACACAAAATTCAACAAAAACCTTCATTCTACCCAGAGATTCAATGAAATCTAAATTTAAATGTTGATTACACCTTGTGAACATTCTGTACATGCAGAATAATGTATAATTGATACAGTTAAAATATAATGTAAATTAATAAAGAAGGAATATCATGCTAGGGGGTGGGTTTATATTGTTCTTAACCCAAAGAATAGAATATTACACAAATAAATAACATTATGATAAATCCCGCAACGAGAATCTGTTTACTATGATTTTAATAGGACCCAAAGCGCTCAAAACATTTATAATTCTATTCATTTGTAACATTTCTATTTCTGTCATTGAATTGTTATTGTTTTAATTCATAAAAAGAACCAGTAACTAGTCGTAAAAAATACATCGCATTCCAAAAAACTCTATAAGAATCATGGTAGCTTGATTAGTTGAATATAATATATTTTTATAATAAATTGGTTACTATGTGATATATAGAACGTCTTTTGACCAGAATATGAATGTATCACTATGATCAAGAGAAATGTTCCAAATGTTAGAGACATCTATAATATTTTTTCTAATGGCTACAAGACATTTAACTAACATTTGACGCTCATTATATGATAAAAAAACAATCTTAATACCGTAGTACAATGTTCTATTATATTGGTTATACCATATTATTATAATTGGCATTTTAGACCATATCTGTAGAATCATGTAAATAGCACTTTCTTAAGATATAATTTGCTAAAGGGCAAGCAAGCATCATACAAAATGTAGAAAGTAATTAAATTTATAGGTATATATTCAGAAAATGATTAAGTATAATTTAAATAGTCTGATTTTTTCCTTTAATTCTAACTAAGTACTTATCAAATTATAATTTATACCAAACATATTTACCAACATTATACACATGGTACCCATTAGGAAAGAAGCTACTCATTTGCACTAAAGTATATTTTATATTGTCACACATAGTATATTTGCCTTTTTTGTTTATTTTTTATGTTGTTATTTAAATGGAAGCGGTTTACGGTAAAGCTCTATTTTCATACTAACAGCGTTATAACAGGAACTACAACAACATACACAATATATTAAAAAGCATACAAATACTACTTGAAAATTAATAAACAGTAATTAAGCAGTCTCAAATAAATCCAAAATATAATAAAAATAAAAATATTTTATTTTATAGCCTTTTAATACTGACTACCATAAACTCTACCATCTACATGAAACAGTAAAAGGCAAAAATAAAATTTAGGGCTATATTTTTTTCACTTTTATTTATTAATAATGTTCAAACCCTTTATTATTAACTTCCTAAAACAATAATAGTTAATAAATGTTGTTAAATAATATAA
This sequence comes from Mimas tiliae, assembly GCA_905332985.1. Classification (NCBI taxonomy): domain Eukaryota; kingdom Metazoa; phylum Arthropoda; class Insecta; order Lepidoptera; family Sphingidae; genus Mimas; species Mimas tiliae. The sequence goes on from HG995249.1 coordinate 6,948,628, forward strand.
TTTGTCATATTTTATCTATTTTTTGACGGAACCAAACGCGGTCTCACTAGGGTTGGACAAATTGTCGAAAAATTATAAAAATTGTTTAAATTTGTTAAGTTTTTTGATAATTTCTAATAGGCGCTGAGTTGTAGAGAGGGTAGGTGCGTAAAAAACACGCAGGAAATACGTGGCAGTGTTGCCATACGCAGCGGTAAGTGTGCGCGTGAGTCAGTGCGCTCGCGTACTCGCTCGCATCTGTCGCATCGCTTTCGTACATCTACTTGTGCATTCTATTAAAATTTATTTAATAATTTATATTTTATTGTATTATTTTAAGTTTATTAGATATATTTTAATTTAAATAATATTTTTTAAATCATAAATATCTTTTAATTTAAAAAAAACATCATTTTCTTTAACGTCGTCCATATATTTTCTGCATAGATACGTGAGAAGGAAATAAATAATGTGACCAAGCAATTACTATCTAATTTAAAGAAACTGAAAAATCAAAATGAAGCAACGTTAATCATGCGTTGTCCATATAATTTGGTAACTTAATAATTAAATTATCCTTAAGAATATCATTTTCTACAGGTAAATGTATAGAATAACTTGCATTGCCAGTCAAAATAAATTAGATAAATTATTCGATGACTCAAATATTATCCAGAACTTTTACTAATCATGGACATTAAAAAAATTAAATATACCTACGTACTTAAGAGAATAAATTCATTTTTAAAATAGCATGCAATAGTACATAAGTAAGTAGGCAGTGTGGTATAAAAGGCAACGTGAATGATGGTTTGATGGGCCAAACGCGGGGCGTGTAATTTGTGTTGGAATCCAACTTTATCAACATGTAGGGCTGCGACTATCTAATCTTGGTCTACCACTTTACCACCTAGATAATAAAAAACTTACGTCTTACTTAACACAATTTCACGACTACGTGCATTGTGATGCCTATTCATTAATTAATTCTCTGATTTTATTTTTCTTCTATTTGCATGTCACGTGGTTTAGTAGTTATTATTCTAGTCTTTATTTTTTAAGCACGTTTAATATACACCACGCCATAAAAATATGTGCACTTCCCCATATCTATATTAAATTTAAATCAATTCTTTATAAAGGTACTTTTTAATACATTTCTCATTGAGGTTGTTTATGGTTTATTTATGTTTTCAACACGAATCAGAAACAAATCCACATTTACTTGCCTTAATTAATTTATGGTATGGAGTACAATTTTAAATGCAACGAACTTTGTTTAACATTTGTAAATTAATTGTTTGTAACCTACGACTAAAAAGAAGGATGTTATAAGTTTAATCCTTTTGCTTACTGTGTATCTGTATGTGGCATCATAGCGCCTCAACGGATGAATTGATTTGAATGCGTTTTTTTTATTTAAAAGCTGATTTATTCGAGATGCCTCAACGCCCCTAAATATGTTTGAAGAAAATCTGTTCAGCTATTAAAAAATACAGATATTAATTTAATTGATGTTTGTATTTTAATCGTTAGGTTAGTTATTATATTAATTGGTCGTTCTTAATTTACCAAGTGTGACTGAGTACTTACTTGTGACGAAACGTCGAGCTGTTCTAATTTTAACCATTTGATACATTGATTTTGGTTACAATGTTACTACTCACTACAACCAGTGTAACATTATAATGATGAACAAAAAGTACGGCGTGTACTATCACCATATCTACAGACTGGAAATTCCTACGAAAAGTGAATGATAAAGGAATGTTACAAGTATATGCTCACGCGTCACAAGTATTTTGTCTATTTCGAGGAACGTTACATTTAAAGTACACGCTCTAATATACATTAGAGCGTGTACTTTAAATGTAACGAGGATACCCTCAACATAGTGTTTAGAAACATTTGTATAAATAGATATGTAATTGCCTAACGTCCTAAATAAAACACAATTATCTGAAATATAAAAAAATCTATAAAAGGCATGGTGTTAATAGCCACATTAAACAACTTGATGTATGAATTAGTGTAGAATTTGTATAATAATTTATACGTCACAGAAAATAATACGAAAAATAAACCTTTCTGTGATAACAAAACAAAAAAGTATCAAACAAGAAGCCAATATCTATTTATACAACTTTATGTACATTAACGAGGTACTAAACGATTATTAAATTGCCTAATACAGAATTAATGATAAATACACATAATACTCATAAAAAAAAATAGAAAATATAACGCTAACGTAAAGCTATGTTCAAAATTGTGTAAGATATATTAGCTGTGTTAAAACAATAATTAACACATGGAAGGAGATTAAAAATTGCGATTATTGCTTGATTAAATTACGTTCAACAAGAAAGTGACCGTTGTTAATTTAGAAAAAATATATAGTTGAGATCTATAGCGCCGCAAGACAGGCAGAAAGAAAGAAATATTGGATTACAATAACATAGGCTATTGCGAAATTATTTATTTTGTTATCTTTTTACTTCCGCTGGTCATGCTTTCAGTATATTGACTTGGAAAAGACCGTCATAACTTTTTAGTTGGAAATAACAGCTGCTTAACCGTGTACAGTGGCTTTCCTCTGCTCTTTATCTTCACGTCACACATTCTCTATTGTATTTACATTTGGGGCCATTGTCGTCGTCTTATTAATGCTATAACCCGTTTCAATGCAGTCCACCATTTTCTTCTTAAAAAATTGGTCTGTTCACATCATAAAACTTTTTAGAGATCTCAGACATTTTTCATAGATAGTTGGTAATTTCTTGGCGTTTAATAAATGATCTAAAAGAAAACTCATCTGTGAAAATAAAATTGACCAAATAACTGTAAAAGTAATATTTTCACGGTCTTTTTCTGACAATAAAAGTTTCTTTAAAGTTTATTGGAATAAATATTTTTTCACACAGGCACTTTGTGCGAAGAGATGTTAATTCTTCAGTTGCGAAGTTTTATCACACAGTTAGTCACAGTGCAGCGAAATGTGAAAATTGTCATGTTAAAGGCGCACAAGTGCTTTATCCCAAGTGCATTATTATTAATTTTTGTTATGCGAACTAGTAACGTCAGGTCGTCTACATTCCAAGCTCTAAATATCGTTACTCTCACATCTTGACGAATTTCTCCGGTTTCTGAATATACTTTGAACGTTAATTTCGGTCCTTTCGAACGATTTTCTATGAACACGGCCTCATATGACTTCGAGTATTTCGTAGAGATTTTAAAATTTAAGATGAATACTGATACTAACATACTAACAAGAAACTATTCAAATAGTGAACAAAACAAAGATTTAAAGAAATTAATATAGATTAAGCTGTACTTATACTTTATCAAATGACGACGATCTCTTGTTAAACCGATTGTATATAGGGATATCTTTTCATCTCTAACATAATTTACATTATCATAATTTTGTTATTATCTGGCACAGTTTGTTAATTTCGACCAAAATCACAGCTACTACAAAGATGCTTCAAAAATAATGAAAAATCTTTTGTTTTGGTCATAGAGGCTAAGATACAATAGAAACGATTTGTAATAAACAAAATTAAGCATACACCATTCCAATACAAATTGAAGTAAATCAACTATGTATTAAACATAACTTTCTGTTTTAAGTAGACTTGTAAAGAGCATAATTACTTTAAAATTTCAAACTTGACATTTTCATTTCAATGTAAATTCTACCATATTAAACGCAAAGTTCATAATTGGCAACACTGAGTGGTTGCGCTGAACCTGTCTACGATTCAAATGTAACGGTAGAGTATAAAGGTAGAGCTACACTTAGCTCTTAACCGCCCTCAAGTTTATAGCTGTATCGAGTAACGTACCGTGTAGCTGAGTACGAGTGTAGTTTGTATCTATTTTGCTATACCTACCATCTTAAAAAATGAAAATGTTTAGGAATAAAAAATAGTGTCCTATACAGACGATAGGTGTCTCTACCTCTGTAAAAATATAATAAAGGAAGTGTCTATTATATCCATCAAACACGATGAATCTTTCAACTAAGCATCTGATCAGTAGGCATCATAGAATAGCGGGGGTTCCAAAAAACAGCATCTTTACGTTGAGTTAGGCCGATAATATTTAAACAGTATCTTCAAGAATAGGCATTTTATAATAGAAATAAAAAAAACATACACACAAACCATATTGTAAATACTCTACCCAACGATCTTCAATGTTTCGGTAGTGGACGTATGTGACGCACTTAAGCTCATTCAGTGGCATGATTGGTTGATTTATGGGAATTTATTTTAATGCGATCTGAGCTGTCCGAGTTAAAGAAGGGAGCAGTAAAGTCAGGCAGGCGGAGGGCAGCCGGCACTGCGCGGCGGCGTGGCGAGGCGGCGCAGCGGCGTGGTTGGCGCAGGCGGCGCGCGGTGTGCTGCACTCGTCTTCTCTCAGGCGTGACGTCCGGCCGGGGTCAGCGAACGCAGGGCCGGCAATCGCTTTCTTATGCCGACAAACGACCCTCCGAGATGTCATTCACATGCTCTCCATCACCAATTCCTACTCTACATCAACTTCACTGATAACTGGTCACCGACGCATAAGTTCACTCGAGGCGCGCGCTTTTTTCGCGATACCGAACAGTAAACTCGAAAGTCATTCGGTCACTCAGTTAAGAATTACGAGGAAAATGAACAATCTTGCGTAGCTTAGTATAAGAGAACTCGCGAGTCGCGGAGCAGAGACACGATGCAGTAGAAGGATATTGTCTCATTACGGGTAATTGTTATGCGATAACATGAGGTTGGGCGCGAGCGCAGCCATCAGCGCTAACAGATTAATCGTGGCAATGTATCACACGTGCAGTCCGCGCTAGCGGCCCTTCTATTTGTAAACCGGCGCCGAGGGCCGCGCATTCCTAGCGTGCCTCGTGCCCTGCACACCTCCGTCCGGAGCCCCGAGCGCTCTCCTCCTGCGCTACCCACCATTGACTTAGGCGTACATCACTACGCCGCACACTAACATTATTCTAATATTCTATACATTTGCGGCAATGTACGCCGAATGTTACGATATGATTGTCCGATAAAGCGTACAACCGCTCGACTTTCAACTCTGCTCATATTAAAAGCCAACGCTACCGTAACTGTCAAAATGCCCAATATTGTTGAGATCTAATCAAATTCCTTAACTGTATATGGAGTTGTAAATTACTCGGAACGAAGGTTTTTAATGATTCTAAAATAGTTTGGTACTTTCTTTTATATATACTCGTACTATAGGATTTGTATCGTTAGAATAAGTTGGTCACGGCAGGAATGCGCATATCACTTCAGAACCGGATGAGTATTACGTTGCAAAAGAAATGCTCTCCCTAACGAAAGTTAACAAGTTGTGCGTTCCTTATCTTACCATGTGGAAGGTGTAAGGTGAAAGGCAAAAGAGCTTTGTTATTATCATGTTAGCACACAAATAAGGTTAAATAGCGTCTATCGATAATGAGAATTACTAAAGTACAGGCCCTGCATTCCGATGAATGGTAAATGGGCGCTGCGGCATCGAACGCGGACCTGAAAGGTGGTCGAGGCGGCGGGGTCTCGCGGGGAGTACGCGGGCCGGGGGAGGGTCAGGAGAGGAAGGAACACGTACGCATGCCTGCGCGTGCGCCAGCCTGCAGCGAACACCCGCGACAACAAATTCTAACAGGTGTGTCCACATCACTACAATTTTGGTTCCTTTAGGTACGAAACTTTATGTTTATGACCGTATTAAACAACCATTATTTATAATATAATAATTACATCAATAACATCATTATTTTAACTACCAGATCTATTGTTCAGTTCAATAACTAAACACTGTAACAAGAGTTAAATTAACGCAATCAATACATTCTAGTTTCTAATAAGGCATGATTTAGAAATATCAGATTATTTGATATGCGACATATACGTCAGTGATTTTCATCTCTGATATTGTTATTCTAGAATTATAAATGCAACAGAAAAAAATAAGAATACATATTAAGTGGGTCACCAATATTATGGGCCCAAAGCCAACCTCACCTGCACGTGGTACACTCTGCTGATTAACAGACAAGGCAACGGTGAAATTTAGTGGTTGTCCCACCGTCAAATATGATGGGAAGGCGGACCCTGGCAATTAAATCGGGATAACGCCAGAAAGAAAGAAAGACATATAAGTATGGCTCGACACTGGATGAGTAAAACACCATATTTGGCAAGGAGCCGGATTCACACATGCGGAAATGCTCAATTTGCATAGAATCTGTTGATAGAATTCAAACTATTTCCGTATGTTGATAGTATTATAATTATTCGATTTGATGAATCACAAAATATATCGATCTGATTTACTCATTAACTGGCCGATTGAAAAAGCAGAAAGGCAATCAGCGGTCGAGCGGCGATGGGGCCGATGGCGTTGGAGTTTACTGGAATGTTAATGAATGTGGTGCAGTGTCGCAAATGACTCATGTATCATGGCGATCTTTGAAACTGTGTTAGAACATGTTCTCGTGGAATGCGGATGCCTCCGACAACTCGCCACTGCATGCTCTTTGATATTCCCCTGTTCTCATCTGGTCGTGTCATGCCGAATGATTGTCATTTGTTTTTTTTGTAGAAAACCCGCAGCCGCCCGCGCGTCCGATGCAGCCGCGGCGTAGCTCAGCGCAGCTATTACATTTTACTTATTAGTTACTTGATAGAAAGGAGATCATCAATATCTAATCTACAAATACTATGGATATACTTAAGTGTTTGTACCCTTAGAATAAACAAAATGACCGAAAACGTATGGGGGCCTAAATTCAATTTAATCGATTAGCCACACCAAACTCAACGATACTAAACTTAAGGGATTGTAATAACTATTAAGCCACAATTTATATTGTTAACAATATCTAATCAGAACTGCTACTACTGTTATTACAGTCAGTAGAGAAAATGTTTCCTACCAAGGGTATTTTAAATAAAAACAAATTACAAATTCGAAGCCCACGGGTAGTTTGAAACAAATTAATAAGACTTGTTTATTTCTTAGCATAGCGTCGTTTTACCATACTAACCATTGACAACATGCGTTGTTTGCACCAACCATTCCTGAATTTAGGAGTACCTCAGTAAGTTCTTCCTTCCCGGAAGGAGTACCCCTATTGTGTTTTGAGGATATTTTATTGAGAGGCTGAATGTTTATTTGTTTATATGATTCCCACTTAATAAGTGTGCTTTACACATGTTTAGGATATAAATTAAATGTTTTCTTACATTAAAAAAAGTTTGCTGGTAACGAGCATTAGTAAACGGCATAAAAGGCATAAGCATAAGGGTATATTGATCATATTTGGATATCAGAAGACACCTATGGCTCTAACTGCCTCGGTGGCGCAGTTGTAATGCGTACGCGGTACGACTGCTGTGCTGAGATCTCTGGTTGGATCCCCGAATAAAAGTAGTCTTGGGTTTTTCTATTACGAACTGCTCAATATCAGCCCAGAGTCTGGAATTGTGCCCGGTATAGCGATAGGCTTGCCCCCTATCACATCATGGGACGGAAATAAGCTCGGCGAAATGTGGGTGTACTGGTTGCACAGAGTTGTACCTCTGCCTACCCCTTCGGGGATTACAGGCGTGAGTGCGTGAGGTGATTTGTGCACCTATGGCTCATCGGAATAGCAATCGATTGTGAATGGGACATCGCGGTTCCGATTACTTTAAATACCTTTAAGTAGAAATGGTTGTGTTAGTGATTGACATGGACAAGAGTGACAGTTGTGGGCGGCACTATTTGCTCAACTTCAGGATCGAACCCAATAATGCGTCACCGGTTTAACAGGCTAAGTGCGCTGTCACTAGACCTATTAGGCGGTAACTTAACGGGTTAGGAGCGTCATGGAAGTTTGTAAGTAAAGTGTAAGTTAATTGTAAAATGATGGTCGGTGGCGCTGGTGGTGGCGGCGGGCGAGGGTAGTCACACCGCGGCGCGGTGCGGGGGCGCGTGCGCGGTAGGCAGGTGCGCACGCGCAGCCGGCCAGCTTGTTACAGCGCACGAGAATTCTCCACCCGGTGTAATTATTGATTCTTTAGGGTTCCGCTCCATATGAGATTGCAATCTGTTCCGTTTTACAATTAAAATGTAACTAACCAAACTTATTCGAACAATAGTATTTTGTGGTTATAAAACATAGCCTGCACATAATGTAAATCAATTACCTATGTATTAATATCGAAAGCGCATACGATTTTTTTCTCCATACAATTATAACAATATATCATTTAGGTTTACCTGTTGATTACGTCATAAGAAAAACCCTTTATATCTGAGATGGCTCAAGGTACAGTTTATGTAGGCGGGAAAATTACATAATTTCGTCAAATGAGGAAAAGATGGCGATTCTATTAAAGCGCATTGAATTAGAAAACGCCACGTTTGGTCTTTAGATCAACAACTAACACACAGCAATGAGAGATTAATGAAGAAGAAAAAATTGAGAGATAATGTGCGGAAGCAAGAAATCAAAATAAAGAACAAAATTTTATTACGAAACTTAGTTGTTTTTTTTATAGGATCAAGGAACTTTCGTAGAATACCTACTACCTATGTCTATTTATCGGGACTTCTGCCATTCCTTTGTCTATCTGTATACCTATGTATGTTTGTAACTGTCTGTGGCATCGTAACGCTTAAATAAATTGACTGATAAAAAGATCAAGAGGTTCTTAGCTATGTTTGAATCAATATGATAATGATGATCAGCAGTTTAAAATTTATAGATGTTTTTCTAATTGACATCGGGTTTTTACGCTTAGGTTATAACTATGCACTTGATTTAATTGTGCACAAATTCATAGCACAAATGTTGTAGCGGAGCGTGAAGTTGTTTCGGTACAAGTTCTGTTATTTCTAAGCGATCTCGACTGTTACATTAACTTTACTAAATGCTTAAGAATTTTGACCCGCTGGCATAGGTGAAATGTTAATTTAAACAAATAATATATGCTGTAATTCGCTTATCTTATTTATGGTAAAAGGATAGAATTGGAATACCATTAAATTTATAATGAATGCTGCTTGTTGGGTTCCGTATATATTGTTATTATTTCCCACAATATCATTATTATAATAAATTGCGTTTCTTTACAACTTCATACAAGCTACATGCGCACTCAATGTCGGAGGCATTCTTTACCAGTCAACCTATTACCGGTATATTCGCTAGATTTTAGGGTATAGGAATACTTTTTTTAAATCCTGAATCTGTAAACAATTGCAATCGTAATATTTATGTTTGGTTCCGAAACAAGCACGCTCTATAGTAAGTAACAAATTACAACAAACCAATCGATAACATCAATTAAAAAAATATCGTATTATATCAAAACTACCTATAGTAGATATTGGAAATTCCTCTGTTTTACTATTTTTAGCGGCAAAAGAAATAGAAGGAAGATTCTTAATTCGTTATGTTCACGCATAAGTCCGCCAAATGTGGAACGATATGAATGATTCTTATAGAGTTTGCAACCATATGAAGAAAATATCCACCTTTATGAGGGTAAAATCGCGGATGAAAAACTGCCCTACTCACAGACGTCAATTAAGTTTAAGTATTCATTAGCCATTTCTGAAAATTTGATTATTTCCTATAGATGTCCACTAAGATTATTTCTTTTTTCAGTAACTAGGCATAAATCATTGACTGTATTCAGTAACGGATTTAGGATATTCCGAGAAGTCGACTAGATAACTGGTGGATTTATTTATTATATTACTTTATTAGTTTATTTACGAATTCGTTCTTGTCTTCTCAGGATTTTCCGGCACTAAATTCCCGAGACGAGATTTTATAAATACTCCGGGGTTTCCCTGGAATTGAATCTCGGGTAAGATCCCTATAGTATATAGTGACAATAAGCGGCGCTGCTCACTATGTAAGTAAGCATATATGTGAAATACACAATCTTTACTAGTGTACTATCTACACTATAATTGTAGATTACGATTATCTAGGGGGGCAATGATATTTCTAGGGTGTGCATTCCTGCCCCTACCTAGCTAGGACTATGCGACCGAAACAGGAGACAGCGACGCATATCAACAACGGCACGTGCGCTCCCACAAAATCCTATACAAATACCACATGAGTGTTACCTATACAATATAGGTACGCTATTATCTTTATATATATATCATTCTACTGTACGTGTGTATGTGACTGAACTCCTCTTAAACGGCTGGACCGATTTGAATGATTTTTTTTGTATGCGTTTGGGTGGCGCCCTGAATGGTTTAGATTCACACACACGTCGTCACCCACAGATAATATAATATTGATTTCGTATGTGTACTTTGCGTGCCACGATAAAGCGCAACATTCAGCGCAACGTTCGAAATCTATGCGGAGCGCGATGAGAACGTCGCGTCGTACGTAGAGAATTTGGCACGCTTGGTAGATACGTCGAACTGTATAGATATACAGATCGACGTATAATGTCATCTACTGTATTATATGTGGTCCGTGGTGGGAACCCAAACATTCAGATGCCCAGATAATGTGCAATTTTTGTTGTTGACCATATCGCGGAACTCCGAAACGAACGTAAATTTGTACAACAATATAGGACTTTATGTTTCTCAATTAGATGTTTATCTCTCAGTATTGAGTGACCTTTTATTTTACGTACTTGTCAATGCACACGCATTTGCATGAGCGCTAAATGGCATAACTTTTAATTCAATATTCCATTTTGTTTATTACGAGTGTATCTTAAAGGTCTCGTGTTTAACGACAAAACTTCGATTGATATTTATTATGGTACCATACATACGCACTCACGCCTGTACTCCCTTAAGAGATAGGCAGAGGTTGTGACAGGTACACGCACATTTCGGCGTGCTTAATTCCGTCCCATGATGTGATATATGGCGGCGAGCTTTTCGCAATATCGGGCATAATTCCAGACTCCGGGTACTGATACTGAGCTGATATTGATACTGAGCATTTCGTAATAGAAAAACTCAATATCAATTCTACCCGACCTGGGGATCGAACCCGAGACCTCAGCACAGCAGTCGTACCGCGCACGCATTACAACTGCACCACCGAGGCAGTCAGGCTACTATCATAGTAGAGTGAGTTCATTGTATATTAATAACATATCGATTAGCCACCATGGCGCAATGGGTAAGTAGCCGGTTGTGAAACAAGAGGCCGCGGATTAAATTCCAATACCACTACAAATGTTTGTGTGATCCACAATTATTTGTTTCGGGTCTGGATGTTGCGGGACCGAAAGTCCCTCGTAGTTCATAATACCCACGATACAGATTAACCTAGTGGTGTGCAGGACTATGTCTGCGACTGTTGGGTGTATTTATTAGGAAAGTTATTCAGGAACTTTAAATATGTAACGAACACAGATGACTTATAATATTCCAACTATGTCATGCTCTTCTTTTCTCATATGGACTTTACACGAATGATAAACTCTTTAAAATAATATATGATTCATCATTGATTCTTTGTACTTCGATAAAAATTCTAAGCGTCGTCATTGTTTTTCGGTTAATTTCCACATGAGTGTTTACGCATTGCATCTGATCTGATCCAAGATTATGATATTGAAGATATTCTCGATTCAGGATGACGGAATTAGGATCTATTGTGCAATCTCTCAAAGAGTTACTACGGGTACTTAGGATCGTCATTTTTTGGATACGGCTTGAATGTGCAAACACTAACTAAACGACGACCGAGACGCACGACGATAGCGACACGGTCGCTGTTTGCAATTTAATAGGTACGTTTTGAGGTATGCAACCGTTTCCATATTATTTCATACAAATCGGACTTCGCCTGATCGCGCGCGTCGTAGTTTCGGTCGCGTACCTCAGAACAAACCTTATCTTTTACTTGTTTTTTGTCAGATTTTCTATTTAAAGCTGACTATTTAAACTAAATGGCGCGCAAATTGAGTTACAAACATGAAAGTTACAAAGGTTGTCTGGAAGAAATCGCAGTTAGTTTTAAGACTGCCATTTGTACTTCGCTTATAATTTTCAGGTTCTCTTGTATTTATTTAATTTTCTTGTTTAAGATGTACAATTAAAGAGTTTATTATAATAATAATAAAGTTTAATTTAGCAAGGTCGTTTACAGGTACATGCAATGTGAGATGTTTCGCATCATCTGACCACCTCGCGCATTGATAGGAGCGTTGTTAAACACAATAAGAATCACATTTTGTTCATCAATTGTATCCTAGTTATCAGCGCTATGGAGTCATTGGCACCCAGGGTTAGCTTTACCATATGGCAAACAGAGCGGCCGCTCCAAGTGCCATGGGATTCAGGTATCAACCCTAGTTTAGAGGTGCCTCCGCATAAAGTCCAATAAGTCCATTGTCTGAGTTCAGACTTTACGTATACCAAATTATAGGCATGAAGTGGCATATTTTGATCTCGCTCCATCCTAAAATAAGTGGCTGGTCGTCATGAGTGAGTTTCCCATATTTTCCCTTTGAAGGTTGAAAAGGTTCTAAATATGTTACGGATTGTGAGGGTCAGACGGCGGGTCGCTCCACATAATACCAAATCCACCGTCAAATCATGATGAGAAGCCGAACCTTGGCATTAAACCAGGATTAGGCAGCAAGAAATAAAGATTTGAACTATAATGTAGACGTAGATTGCCAAAACGCACAAGTTTAATTTATTTATTTAGATAAGGATTGCAAACGGAGTTAACAATAATTGTTATACTAAATTCTACACATACATTACACAAACAAAAACTAATTGCAACTCTAGATAAATGCAACCACCACATGTGCCACAGTATATAACAATCAAATATTAAACTTTAAACTAAAATTAAAAAGAAATCAATTACAAATAAAAAAAACAATAAAGTACGACATAACATAACTCAAAGTTCAGCCTTACATATTATTTTATTTTTAAAATGTGTCAATTTCTACTATTATTAAGCCAAGTTTCAGTGAATATAATTAAGTCAAAATTTTTTTTTTGTATTTGTTGCTGAACTTTGATAGTGCTTAACCTAAGGCCTCTAACATTTTGGTAATAACAAGATAAATTAAAATAATTTGAGATCATAACATAACATAATATGCGCACATGAGTGCGGACCACAAGTCAGTTCTGTATTGTATTCTAAATTATTGCAGGTTTCAATATTTCAACTTTAAAAGAAAATTAAAAAAATAAAACCATAAACTCTATAACATAATTAGTAATAATAGTTCTACTTTTACTCTAGTCGAGACAAAGATTCGATGGTCCTTATTAATTTGTACTCAGAAGAGTCATTTTTTCGCATATAAACTATCCCTCTCTTAACCCATACAAACTTAAAATTAAGTTCTTTGGCTTTTACTCTAGCTGCTGCGTGTACATTCTTCATTGCTGGGGACAGATGCTCATTTATATAGACAGGGCGGCGCTCTCCTGCTATTCCAAGGTGACTGCTGTTTAATTTGTCCGATTTGCTAGATGCTCGCTTGTTGAAGGTGATAGCCGCGGCTAAGAACTCATCTCGGATCCTTGGACTGCTAAATTTTACTACCACAGAGTGAGGGCGCTGGCTCTCACGATTCACCTTGGATGTACGTGTACAAAGGTGTATGTCTGTTTCAATTAAATCATAGCGCATCGTGTTTGCAATTTGTTTGAGTGTTTTAAATAAATTTTCAGATTTAAATTCGGGTATCTCAATGTTACTAGCCCGGGAATGTTATTCTATTTGATTAATGCGACTACTGAGACTGGTAATGTCTTTCTTAAGTTCGTTGTTCTTTGTTTCCAAACATCTGATACGATCTTCTTTCAATTCAAGGTCTTTTTGAACCTGTTGGTACTTATTTTGTAAGCAGTTAAGAGCTCATCCACTCGAGATAATCGGTTCAATACTTCATTGGTATGAAGGTCAAACTGACGAAGGATATTAGTTTTGAACTCATCCAACAGAGATGCCATATCATCACGGAGCAGTTGTCTGAAATCATTATCAGTCGTCAAAGTCGTTGGAATTTCTTTTTTTTCGCAAGGTAATGTTAGATATCTCAGAATCTGATGTTGGGCTGCAATTCAAGTTGTTCATGTTGCTATTGTTAATTTACTTACTAGTACATAGCCCACAAATCCAGGATGATATAAAATCCTTTGAAAGATCTTTAAACTGTTTTGTTTTCTTCGGTCCTTCAATACAGTTATAATGGTACCTAATATATTAATATTGAGAATTTGTATAGACTTATTAGGTTTTAAGACATATATACCACTCCCTGAAGAATTCGTAAGTGTCAGTTGAAGTCCGCACAAATATATGCTAATTAAAACATGAAGGAAGTCACTGAATCATTAGATAACACTTATTAATCTGCCAGCTGAACTGAACTCACTGTTGAAATAATTTTTGCCACTGTTAAATTGAAAAGTAAATTATTATAATTATTATTGATATTGACTACCACGGTGACACAGTTATCAAAAAGAAAATTATTATTATTATATACTTATAATCATAGTACTGACCCTTACCTACATCATAAAGAGTATTTATTTGGCCTCCGTGACGCAGTGGGCGAGTAGCCGGCTGGGAAGCGTGAGGCTGTGGGTTCGATTCCCACACCGACACAAATGTTGGTGTTATCCAAAAATAATTGTTTCGGGTCTGGGTGTTGTAGGATCGCAAGTCCCTCGTAGTTCCTGATATCCACGATACAGGTTAAGTATGGGGTCAGGACTATGTGTGTGTCTATGTGTATTTCTTTATTTATTTGTATGAGGATTAAACCGTTGGAGACATAAGCGTGACACACATAACTCGCAAATATTTTCGACAATAAACCATGAATGAACAGAGATAAAAATAATGACAGTACAATACGTATTCCGAGCATAAATGTTATTTTGAAATTATTATTCATATACGTGCGTAAATGTTATTAAAAACAGGAAATTCCATTATTGTCACCACTACCAAGCGTACTTATTATCTACTATAGATGGATACCAAGTGTATTTATTATCTATAGAGAGACTTTACAAACATACTTATACAACTATGAGATAATAGAGTTCAAACTCTATCTTATTTTTCGCAAATGGCATACAACTTATTGATTTTAGAAACTTATGTAGTTGAAATTTTTATTTTTGACTGCAAACAAGGTTGTTTTGACCTTTTACGACTAAGCAAATTTATAAACAAGGATCTTTAGAATTGAACTGAATTCACATATTTCGAAAAAGTAAAACCTTAAACAAGTCCTTTTGAAAAACAACTTCTCGTTATTTTAACATGATACGTTAGCCTGGCGCTGGTTTCAAACTAGAACCTAAACAAGGTTAATTTCACATAATATTAAGTTTTTTTTTTTTTCATACAATATTACCTGTCTATATAACCCGAGGCAGGAAGTTATTAAGAATGACTAATATTGAGCACTAGGATTACAAAGTTGAGTTTAAACATGATTCATATAATTATGTTTAAGAGATAGTCACCGATGCATACTGCACCGTTTGACTGCATTGTGCATAGGTATAAAATAAATATTGGTTTAATTAACTTGTGTCCACTATTTTACTATCGTCAATTTACTTCTACACTATATAGTTTATTAAATGTAAGAGAGAAGGAGTATAAATGGGCCACCAATATCTTGGACCAAAAGCCAACCTCACCTGCATGTGTATCTGCTAATTAACCGGCAATGGTGAGGCGAGGCAATGACGAAACTTGGTTCCATTTGCGGGTTGTGTGGGTTAGACAGCGGGTCACCCTACAAACTATCAAATTCACTATCAAATCATGACGGGCCCTGGCACTTGGCCCGGGATAGCGCCAGGCTGAAATAAGGAATCTATACTAGTTTATGCTGAACCGTCCCTATGAACTCTTTTCCGGGATGAACAGTAGTTTTCTAATCTGTATAATTCCTAGAGTGTCACTCAATATAATAGTAAAACAAGCATCGCATTACATTCAGCCATTTTTACGTGATACTCGTAACAAATAGACAGCAGATACTCTACGGTTTTATTATAAAGATCTGTTTTTTTATTACTAAATAATCTTTTTCATTCTTTCTGCCTGGTAACAAGCCAGGGTGCTTGCCGCCAGGGTCCGTCTTACCATTAAGACGCTTCTACTTAGTCCCGTCGAGAGCACCCTCTGCAATGAGACCAACTGACTCATGACTGCCTCATACCTATGTGTTTTTATAAACGACAACTTATTTCCAAGAATAATTTACCTTAACAGTTTTCTATCACTGCGGAATTGCACATAATGCAGCCCTCTCTTCAGTAGTTAGTTCTACGCAAGGTGTCAACTCTAAGTAGGTACATACTAGATTATTTACGCAAACATGGAGCATTTCTGTGCGCACCTGTCGGTTTACTATTTTTTCAATATGTTTGAACGGTATTGGGTTAGATTATACATATAAAGATAGTTTATATAACAAGAAGGATAAACACAACAACAGACAGAGATAAATAAATAAATAACAGCTCGTAGCCCCGAAGAGTGAACAGAGATGCGTCTAGTACACTCCCATTTCGTGGACAGTAATTTCGTTTCATGATGTGGTGGCTACCCGCGAGCCTACCACAATTTCGGGCACAAATTCAATTCAAATACTGGGTTTGGTCACGGGTAACACGTGTGTCCGCCGATGTATAGTGTTTTTGAAACTGTGATTGTGGCGCAATCACAATTGACCTGGGATTTGAGCCAATAGAGCCACTAGACCAATGAGATGATGGACTTTAAACCATTTATATAAACTATATACTAACTATACACTCGGTTTATATAGTCCAATCATCAGTTCAACTCATAAGTATAAAAATCGAGCGAGCCGAAGCTACGACGGCATTAAAACGTTTGATAAACCTAAGTCGGTTCGGGCACAACGAAAGTGGAACAGGGTTTGTCAACATGGACCGTCAGCTGGCCCCGACGATAGCGCTTATCGCCTGCGGGACATAGTCCGCTCATTCACAAGCCTTCCATTCATGCGTCCGCTCCCACCCTGCACCGCGAGCCAATGTGCTCTCTAAGACGTTCCACCGAGGGTTAAAATTGGCTCGACGAGATGTCCCGGGCGGCGGGGCGAGGGGTAATTTAGATCGAGGATATCGCGGGGTCAACGCGGATTGTAGGCGCCCGATAAACGTCGATGGCGTCCAACAACTTAATTGACCAACAGTACCCTACACGCGCATACAGAATATACTCCCGTATAGAATGCTATCGAATCGAAGTATGAGCCGATATATCATCTCTTGGTCCAACGAATTTTGTAACTGTTCATACAAATATCGTTTTTCTGTCAATAACGTGAACAGATCTCGAATATGTGACAAAATAGATCTGTGTATTTCTTTCGGCTATGCTTTCTCGACATTTCGCGATTAATCAAATTAACTTTGAGGTTGTTTGTTCATAAATATCTTAGCATTTGGTTCCGAGGATTCGTTGCATCCTTTGGCAATGATTACAGTGAAGTTGGTGGGATGTGAATAAGTTAGATTATTTGATGCATGGTGGCAGTTGCCACAGTACTCTGACATTGTTTTGTGAGCCACAAATTGGAGCACACCCACGCCGCTTAGGATCCTCATGACCAACCAACTCTGGAATGTTGTAATTATTCCAAATGACCTCTTGCATTAGTCATTGATAAGTGATTTGCTGCATTGATTCATTTATGTATGAAATCATGACACACGTGGCGAGGCGCCGCCGTATTAATATGGCAATAATTTCCGCCGGCAGTTTACAGGATCTGGTTAGTTTTTGACATAGTTCGATGGTGACTCATATGACGGATGTTTCATTGTAACATCGGCCGATATATCATAGCGCATGCGGCCGCGGCAGCACGGTAATACTGCCGACTCGTGATCTTCTCCAAAACAACACTCTCACTGTTTGCGCATAATATACTACATTAACTACGCAATTGATAAAATGGAATGGATTACGACTTGGATGTCATCGCTTTGCACACAATCTGTGGCATATTTCACGGTGCATTCCTCTGCGTCGGTGCATTATGCACCTTGCACCTCAGTCATAGCGTATATATTGGTCTGGCGATAGCTTAACAATCATTACGCGTATTGCTTTTATAAATTCTTTGTTTTGATCTGCCGATGCCACTGCGTAATAGCGTTTGTAAATGTTACATGTACGCTGTACATATTATTGTATAGCGTAAATGTATTATTGTACATACATGTTATGTTGATATTCCCATATGAAATGCGAAAACAATCTTTAAATCTTAAGGAACATTTTTATTAACGTTCACGCCCAATGTGGAACATTAGACTGCTTGTTACGTCAAGTTACGTGCATCAGGTGTAAGTGTTGTACAAACACTTTCTTCATTGTATAAAGTCTATAAGTTATTCGACAATGTGCCGACGTAAATACCCGTCCATTGAGCATTTAGAACACGCGTGTAATGTTATGAAAGGAGCGCTTATCGTCGAGGCGCAACACTAAATTCATCGATTGTGCGGACGTCATAGGCGCCATCGCAGAAATGCTAACGAGTTATCAATGTAAACGGTTTGTTTACACAGTTAACCGTAATCTTATCCGGTGACCTCCTTAGACTCTCCCGTTTCGAAATTGTATCGGTCGGTATCACGTAGTGTCCTTATTATGAGTCGCCGGAAGTGCGCGCTCGACTCGATCCGCCGACTAAACGTTCATTCATGTTGTGCGTATTTATTTAGTGGTCGGCCGCGCAAGTAAGTACTGACTACAGGGTACCAAACTCCTGCGCATACTGTTCACTGTACTCTATTTTTTTAAATTGTATACTCTATACTGTACTGCACGTGACTGGGACACACAAGCACTCTTGCGCATTCGCTGTTTGAACTATAACGTTATAGTTGCGATCACCACGGTTTTTCATTTGAATATATTTATTCCAGAAAAACATTGTGGGACACTTCCCATTCTAGAGGGATTGTTCATGAAACAGTATCTACCCAGCAACGACAATGTCGTGTTGTACTATGAACATTTGTAACCGATTAAATGTCAATACTTCCGTGAGGAAATGTGACGTTTATAATGATACTGACAATAATACTTATGAAATTTGGCTTCGAAACATAAACACGACGCCAATTTAATGAAGTTAAATCACTTTTTCCGCAACAACAGGTCAACATGAGAAAATGCAGTGACGATTCAGAATGCTATACATTTTCACTCATATTTCACTTCCGATCATTGCGCTAAGCGACAGACGCGCGCGTCAGTAACGCTCACATCTGTCACCTCTATAATAAAAGCGTCAATGACTTGCGTGATTACAACACTTTTGCTAGGTATTTCACAAATATGTGTGTTTTTGACGAGGTTGATGCTTGACATTGATCGGAAGTCTATCCTAATATGACACGCAACAGCATTCTGGAGAACACTCTTTACAACAAAAAAAAAATACTGATTGAATTTCAGATTACAGAATCTTAACTATTGTTTTCATTGATAAAAATATGGTATAGTAAGTAATTTCCGTAAATTAATATGATCATTTGAATAGACTTTAAAATGTTTACTTAAAATCACATTTCATGATAAATAACGCTCCGTATAGTCCTTACATGAGATCAAAGCGTAGAAAATATTGTGTTCGCCTAGCGAAGTAGCAAGTAGCTATCAAAAGTAATTGATACAGTATGATAAGTGCAATGAATGATAAGGTCGGGCAAAGGTGTCGGCGAGCGGAAGTGGGCGCCAGGAGCGGGCCGAAAGGGCCGCGCGCAGGCAGCGCAAGCTAATTGCCGGGAATTTCGGAGGCCGCCCGATAACCCGCGTCTGCGCCGGAAGTCGATAGTACTTTGATGTGTGGCGATGGCGTCCGTTCCCCTCGGCCCTCACCTACCTATGTGTGCCGACTGCTGACTGCTGACTGCTGACTACCGACCGACGATGTGTATTCATATTATTTTATTACTTATAATTAAGACATTTTCCCCTCGCGTATGCTCCGCACTCACCGATTTACAATAATAAATACATTACTCAAACAAAAAAACCGAGGGTAGCTCTCATTTAATACGTTTAGGATTATGCACTTCACGCATCACGTGTTTCTATTGATTTCTTTATAATGATTAAACAGCATAATAATCTTATTGGTCTAGTAGTTATTATAGTTCAGAAGTAAACCGTAACATCCTGGATTCCATTCCCATGTTTTCTTATTCACCTGAATGACGAGACGAGCAGCTCGCTTTCCTCAATAACCTTTCAAACACAACAATGCTTTAATACTGCTGCTTGGCGCGACAGAAATTGACAAAGTGGTACCTTCCCTCTTCCCAGAGTGCTTCTTGCTAGGGCCCATCGAACCCATCGTGTTGGTGAAGACGCCGAATGACGTTATTATTGTAAGGGACTTCTGAGTCGTTAGGAGATGGACCGCAAAGCGACATAACGCAGAGGCGGTTCGCGGCAACAATCCAGCAATCCAGAGTACTTATACTCACAATCCTCTTAGGATCTTATAATTGCGCCGAAGAAGGCCACCGGTTTGTACCGGTATAGCAGTGTAGGGATTATGGTTAGGGGCCCGATCCAGCGGTTGTTCGGGTAAGGACAACTTGGTCCGAAACCTGGTGAGTCCAGCATTACCATCTCTCTTCAAGAAGATATCCTTAAATGGGATTTTCCCCGTGAATAAAAGGGGACTACCATATTTAGTCTATCGAGCAATGTATAACAAAATTTAGCCACAATTGATTGATTTTGATTCTCAAAAGTGATGGAATGTGTGTTTAGATTCATACTCGTATAGAACCTACGTAAGGAGAAATAGAAAATTTAACGGCTTAAATTAATAAAGAGAACGGCATTTGAAAAATAAATTGGTGATTAAGCTCATAATATAGTGAAGAGCACGTGTAAGTGACTGAAATATAGTGGTGGCTTTATTAATGGTGATAATTAATCCACTGACTCATTAAATCTCCTGTTTTGGTTTTTTAAGTCCGTGTAATTTCCAATTATTATTTGATAATACACGAGATTTTGATATTGATAAACTCTGCTCCCTAATTGTTTTTGGGTTAAGATACGATACGATATTCTTTATTATACACCAAATAAAGCGAGTAATATAAAAAGAAGGATCATATATATAAAAAATGGCGTTATAATCGGCGGTCTCATCGAAAACGGCGATTTCTTCCAGACAACCTTAAACAGATTGACTTCTTGGCATATAATTTTATGGTTTTTATAAGATATGCAATCAGTCAGACGCATTGTCAAAAGGATGATTAAACAATCATCAATTGTATCTTTTGTTACCAATATACTAATACTTACCAATTAATTAATAAATTAATGTAATTATTTATCTCTAACTCTGCAGATTACAAAGCCAATTAAGACTACTTTGAATAAACGGTGTAAATATTCTTAAGTTAATTCGAAGTAAACAAAATATATATTATAGTCTCAACAACTAATTAATACATCGTTGATGTTTGCTGGATTTTAAAGTATATTAATATCATAAGATGATAAATAGCTGTTTCCTTCAGCCCCACCTGTGTTAATGTATCGGTTGGTTAGGAAGGATCATTTGGTGTATAGCTACGTGTACTATGTGTGTACGTGTATATATTTATTTTGCGCGCGAGTCTCATATCTCCCTCTAGTACGTCAAGCTAGCGCTTTTAGGTCGTCCGCGGGGTCGTATCCCTTGTACTATCTGGCACAGGTAATTGGACATACTCCTATCGTTTCTTCAAAACGTGACGAAACCATCTCAATCAACATTTCCGATATCCTTTCACACACACGAACACTTATAGAAAAGCCTAAATGCTGTCTACCTGTCTATTACACTATAACAAAGTATTGAGGTTTGTATCCCTGCCGCCCTTACAAAATCCCTAAGTATGCCTAAGTAATCCCTAAGTAAAGTACAAGCCTTATATTAACTTTGTGCACCCCTATCACAAATCTATTTGTGTATTTATTTGTATTGGACTGCTTTCTAGAAAGAGCTCTCACAAACATCAATGTAGGCGACACACACATCTGATAATAGAGGTTGCACATTGACTCCTAATGACATAAATTGATTTTTTATCATGAAATATGTGACGAAATGTTAAAAACCCGTTACTCAACTTAGTATGTGTGTTATCAGTTAAATTAACGTCAAATGTATCGAGATGTGCCCTTGTTGAAGCGTATGCGTCAATGTACAATGACATGTGCGATCTGATTGTTTCATGTTTTGAATGACTTTAAAAAAATTGATTTGACGATATTCTAATCTCAGGAACGATAGCACATGTACCTATCTATTATCAATATAAAAAAATCGTAAACACGCGGAAAATTGTTGTCTGTTTGTCTGTGAGTTTGTGCACGATAATCTTTGCAATGACTTTACCAATTTAGACGTGATTTTCAATGATGTATTTAAATGTTCTAACATATATTGTACATATGTTATAATTAAATTGGTTGAGAAATAAAAAAAGATATGTCGATTTTAAAGAGTGTGGTTTTCGAGTACACAGGGTCTACTATTTCAAACGAACTTGTAAATAACCAGCTCCGAGGATTGGGTAAAAAATATTAGGTAATAAAAGTAATTGTTTAGTCATACGAAGGACTCCTTTTGTTTGAAAAAATGTAGACGCGCTGATGTTGTTGAATTGCGATGTTAATGCCAAAGTTGGTTAAGTATGAAATCCTATTTTCGGTTTCCCTCCTTGGTCGACGGTTGATTGGTGTCACATGGGTGCTGTGAGCCGTGAGAGACGATATTTACCGAGGGTGAGATAGAATTGTCTTTTTTTATGTAACAACTTTGGACTGAGGTGTTTCAGTAATTTGTTTGTGACTAGCAATGTGTCGCCACTATTCGCCATTATGGTAATTGTCATATTTTTTTTACTAGCTTGAATGACGAAACGAGCAGCTCGTTACAAAGCACTGCATTGCACTGGACTGCGCTCGTCACTCCGAGACATAAGATGTTAAGTCACATAAGCCATAAGCCCAGTAATTTCACTGGCTTCAATATCCTTCAAACCGAAACCGAAACACAACAGTGCTTACACATTGTTGCTTGGCAATAGACAAAGCGGTGGTACCTCTCTCGCATATGAGGGACTTGCCACCCACCAACGTATTGCTTACTGTGACTTTTTGATGTTTTTAGTTATATAATTTACCCATACCGTTAAAACCATGCTTCCTCCCAAACCCCTTTCTTTCCTTATAAGATGTTTATAGACAGCCTCCGTGGCGCAGTGGGCCAGTGGCGGCTGTGAAGCGAGAAGCCGCGGGTTCGATACCCGCACTGAAACAAAAAAGTTTGTGTGTTCCACAAATTTCAGATCTGGGTGTATTCTCCCCAGAGGAGTTGACTTCAGGCTGGCGGCCGGTCCAAAAAAATATAAGCTAAAACTTTCTGAGACATGTATTATAAAGCATGTTGCGCCGATCCCACTGCGAGTGGGATAAGCGCAGGTGGAAGGATAAGGTGTTTATGGACAGTGCTAATTTCTTACTAACATCAGATGACCTTTTCATTTGCCTTTGGCCTCCTACTGCACAAAATGTGGAAAACTGATTCATGAATTGGTCATGCTAAGAATATCTAAGTGGTAGAGCCACGCTGAAGGCACTTTTGTCTACATCATGAATGGGCCACTGCGACCAGGTTGTTACCACTGTCTTACAGGGAACCGACCTAAAGTAGCAGCTTGCAGCGTTTCGTTCGGTGTGTGAAATATTCGGAGGCTCAAATCCCCCTCCCTTCCTAATCCTTAATTAAGATCGGCAACACGTCCATGATCCTTTTAGTATCGTGGGTGCTCAGCCGCCCTCCGCTATAAAAAATGTGGTGAAAACAAAGAATGATTGGCATTTTGCTGAGGCACGATTACAATTGGTTAGTACATACGTTACCTAGTATTATCCGGTAAATGGTATAAACATTATCAACGTTGCTACCTATAGATATGGCCACTGAAATCTCTGTTCAATCCAGTATTTTTAAGTGTTATCTATTCGAGTTGTTACACTTTAAACAAATAGCGATAAGGGCGGGCGGTGACTTCTATCTATACCACTCACGAAATTCCAACCGGATGTAAGGCGGTGGTCCCAGTGGAAATGATTTTATAAAGATACATAGATTTGTAGTGTAAGTGGGCCAATATCTTAGGCCCAAAACTAACCCAAACCAACGTACACTCTGCTCATTAACGGAGGACGCAATGGCAAAACTTAATTCCCGTTGCGGGTTGTGGGGGTCAGACGGCGGGCCGCCCCATATAATACCAAAGCCACTGCCAAATCATGATGGGAAGGTGGACCCTGGCATTAAGCCGGGGTAAGAAAGAAGAGGCAGATGGTGCAATGTTGCACAATTAAGCGACTTATAAGCTTGGTGCTAGGGTCAGTGGCGGACTAAGCTCGTCAGGAGCCCGGGCGGCTAATGTATTTGGAGCCTCCGGTGAGCTTTTTTGCACATAGACTTGACACTGTAAGAGTTTTCGAGATTTGGGAGCCCCCTGAGGCCCCGGACCGAGCTCCTCGTAGAAGAGTCAAATTACTGGGCATTTTGAGATTTCACATCTTATGTATCGGAGGGTCCAAACGCAGCCCAGTGCCAAGCAGTGATTTGTAATAAAAAAATAAATTTAGTGCCTGTTTATGAACAGGCGTGGCGCTTACCATGAGACGAGCGACCCGTTCGTTTCGTCATTCAAGTTAAAAAAGAGCAAAATGTAATAGGTACCTCTAATAGGCATTTCATTTATAAATATTATATTGATGACTTGTTTAAAAGATATATCGGCAAGTTAATACTAGGTCTTACTAGGTATTATCATATACATTTTTTGGCACGCGATTACTTAACACATTGTTATTAAATATAGATAAAAGCATCCGTAACAGTTATTTCTCGATACGAGTGGAAAGTCCGTGTTTCTGCAGGAGATGGGAGGCGCGAGCTGTGACGTGGCGTGGCGTGGCGTGGTGTGGCGTAGCGTCGCGTGGCGCGGTGTGGCGCGGCTCAGTGTAGCGTGTCGGTAGTCACTAGTCGTGGTAAGAGTCGGGGCTGTGTCGGAGCCGGGCCGGTGCCGTATCGTGACGCTAGTTAGCTCACCGAGGCTACGTGGACGTCGCAGCGGAACAATGGGCACAGCGAGCGTCGCTCGATGCCGTCTGTATCCGAGTAGGCACACATCATACTTATCGGCGACCTATTTCGGGTGCGCATAATTAGTGAATACTTTGTACATTTCGAGCTGATCGCAAATTATTGTTACTGCGCACATGATTGAAATACGTACAGATCGTAGGACCAACTATGGAGTGATATTTTCGGCTACTTGTATACGAAATGTATGAGATTTGGTATCACCCATTTGTTATCAAAGTCCAGGTTGTACTTTACTAAGACATGAATAGCGTAAGTTTTTTTTAATTTTTAATTTTATTGTATAGGCTGCCAAACGAGCAAGTGGGTCACCTGATGGTAAGTGAACACCACCGCCCATGCACGCCCACAATACCAAAAGAATCATGGGCGCGTTGCCGACCTTAAAGGAAAGGGATAATTAAGGAATTGGGAAGGGATTTGGGCCTCCGGATATCTCACTCACCGTACGAAACGCAGCAGCAAGCTGCTACTTTACGTCGGTTTTCTGTGAGACAGTGGTAACGATCCGGACGAGCCGGCCCATTCATGCTGTAGACAAAATTGTCTACAGCGTGGCTCTACCACTCGTTGGTATCGAAAGTATCGCGTAACCACTTTGAAAACATTACAAAACAATTATTATAATGCAAGAGCAGTTGTGCATGCCTGTCTACACGAATCGAGTAGAATGCCTAATGGTGCAGTTAAATGACGCGTTGTATTGTAGCGCGAGATGAGTCACGGTCGAAGCACAAACTTCACCGCTTATTCGTGGTGGCTTGTTAAAACTATGGTACTTTTAGCCGCTTCGTGTACACGAATAGGTTATGCTTCGTCCCTAGCTCGGCTCGCGCTATAATGCGTCGTTTAACTGTAGCATAACGTTTACGCCACCGTAAACGGTATAAACTATATATGTATCGGAGCCTTGGACATTATAGACCTGCACAAATAAACGCTGCAACCGAAAGTATTGTTTGCAATGTGATCAGTGTTTAAAGATCGCTATGTTCTAGATTTGGTGGTGTCGGGAGGTGACGAGGTGGCGGTTGGCGGCTGGCGGTTAGTGCGCGCTCGTGCCGTACGCTTTAATCGAGGCTGGGCCCCAGTTCCGTGCTCCACAAACGGTAGAAGCGGGGCGCCAGGCAGACAGTTTGCAATTAATCGATTACAATAATTGAATTACGCGATGACGTAGTGACAGCTGCGCAAGCGGCCCGCACCGGCCGCGGCGCTGTGTGCGCAGGTGTCGTGCGTGACGTATTCTTTGAGAAAATCAAAGGAAAACCCACGCGATCGTCTCGCACCGCGACCGACACGTTTTCATTTGCAAAATATTGGTGTTACCACCTGTAATCCGGTTATAATAATGTGTTTGGGGTGTTTTGGAGCGTTTAGTAGTAGCACCTTTACAGAATTACCGGTCGGCTTGCTTTGCCTGCTTCGCTTTGCAAGTGGTGGTTGCTGACTGGTCTACGAACCTCCATAATCTCTTCACTAGTGGCTCCAAGAAGCTGTTGTGTACGCAGCGGCCACACCCTGGTAACCACGTCGACCCGTGGGCTAAACCTAGTGGAGGGGGGGCTGATCACAGATTATGTGAATAGTTCTGAAGGTGGGTGATCCCCCACAAAAGTACATGAAGACTGCATCGGTATTGTAGGCGGACCCGTCAGTATGACAAACTCTCCGGCGACTGTGGCGGTGCAGCAGGGTATCTGTTATATGCCTCAAGGGCACACGTCTGGATCCACGTAGAGACATGTGGCCATTCACTGCATTCTCGTATTTCGCCAGTCGTATCGGTTATCCGCTCTACTGGGCCCCGGGATCGAGGACGAGGGAGTGGATTTGCGGCTACGCAACCGCCTGTCCACTATAATATACTCACGCGTTGATGACTCTTGCAAGCTTCTGGACCTGAGATAAAAGCCCTGCGGCGATGGAGTGTTGATGGTGGGAGTAGGACTGGCAAGTCCAGCTCTTAGTTGACTCTCTGCACGTAGGCGGTCAAACGAGAGTGGTCGCTCCTGAGCTCGACTGAGACGGGAGGTCAGGTTCGGCAGCACGTTTGGCGACAAAGCAGCCCTATCGCGCCGGACAATTATATTGTGCCACGTGTAACCGGACCTTTAAAACAAAATTCGGATTTTCGAGCCATATCCGATCTCATAAACGAAGAGAGTAAGAGTCGCCGTCGACGGATACGTCGTGGAGGACATCATCATAATAATGTATTCGTCGTTCGTCAGGGTGCGGACGCAGAGTTTGTTAAACTTTTTTTTAAATAATATCACATGTATTGTACGCAAATTATATGAGTGACATTGAATTTTAGAAACTGGACGTATAGTTTGTATTAAAATACCTAATAGGTTACGATTCGTATGTAATGACTTTGGTATATAAATAAATTTATAACACTAGGAAAATAAAAACCTGTCGGCGGTGGCAAAAATTCAATTGCAACGTTCAATAAAATTAAAACACAATTAATTGGCTATAGATCTTAGTCATAAAGAAATAAAGTTTATAATTGACGAGCAGTTGAGTGGCCGAAAAGTATCGAAATAACAAGTTATGCATACGGGACTCTAATTGCGCGAACAGTAAACTCTTAATCTACATTATAATATGAAGAAGTATTTATTAAAACCTTGTAACAACGCACAACTAACCGTTGAACGTGCAAGGTTCAAATTTGGTAGGTGTATTCTTTCAATGACGAACGTACCCGCTACCAAGGGCCATTGAAGTTTTTTTAAGACGTGATTCTATCTTAATGAAGACGGTTGAAAACCGGCCATTCCTGGGATACGAAAATATATTTTATGTTAGTTTAAGTGGGTTACCAACATCTTATGTCCAAAGCCAACGTACTCTGCTGATTGAGGGACGAGGCAATGGGAAACTTTGGGTCAGACTGCGGGCCACCCCACAAAATATCAAATCGAATTTTTTGCTATTTAGGTATATATAAGGTAATAATTTCTTCTTAACAACTGATGTTAAAACTTTATTTCAGAAATTTTTCACACTTTTTTGTGAATAAATTAATCTCTATATTTTTTTTAAACATAGCAAAACTGTATATTTATTTAGATTAGATTGATAAAAGCCAGCACAGTTGTACAATTGATCATTAGATATAAACATTTTAATATATCCTTTTATTGCGGGTTATAATCAATATTTAATAATTTCACATAATATTACTAGCTAATTTCGACACGCGACATCTCTCTAACGCGATGATACAAATCGAATACATTTTTAAATTTTTGCGTAATTGATAAATTTCGACTTTAAGTACTTTCGATAGAGTTCAAAATATTACTAATTAATCAGGATCAATTGAACTATCAACGCCGACGTCTACAAAAAAAATGGTCTCTTGCAAGGTATTTTGAACTCTGGTCTATCTGTTAAAGTGCGTGTCCACTTGTGACGTTTCACCGCACCGAGAGGCGTGACTGTGACCAATACGTGTGACAAACTATCAAGTGTGGACGGTTTCAGATGTTACGACCTAATGTCACTGAGCGATCCGCTCTGAGACTCCGTAGCATTTCGCCGTTACATGCCATTTATAGGTTTGTCATTTTTTTATTTAAGTTAGGGCAAAGTGTATGTTAGGACATCCGTCCACATGGGAATTAAACCCAGAACCTTACGGTTCTCAGCATTAATGTGCTGCCATTAGACTGCTACTGATAATTGTCGTAGGGGTTTGATTAAATGTTAGGGTATTTCATAAAGGCCTCCAATTTCCATTGACCAGAGAGTAGGTAAACATTGAAGTAACCGGGTGTTACGTAGTAGGTAAATTCGATTACATCTTAGTTAAATATAATTCGGGACATCCCGGAATCAGACGGGAAGTTTAAACAAAGGCAGCGTTCAGTAACTAAATGCGTTATATACCGAGCTTTATATTTTTTTATATAGTAGCAGTATTCGCTAGAGCTGTCTCATTAGTAGTTTTAAATTAATATTTTGTTTTTTTTATATCGTATTTTTCTGCCATCTGCCTTATCCCACTCGTAGTCGGCGCAATATGCTTTTTAAATGTTACAGAAAGTTTTAGCGTGAAGTTTTTACGACCAGCGGCCTGCCTGACGTCAACCCCTTTGAGGAGAAAACACCCAGACCCGAAACAAATATTTGTGGATCACTCAATCATTTATCTTGGTGCGGAACTCGAACCCGCGGCCTCTCGCTTCACAGCCAGCTACTCGCCCACTGCGCCAAGGAGGTTGTCATCTTGTTTTATTTACTTAACAAATACCTAATATACTTATATTTGATATATGATCACAGTCCGACCCCATATTTTATCGTAGATCAAATAGAATAACATAATACAAGCACACGGCTGTATCCCTGAAAAGATAGGCAGAGGTAGTACAAGTACACCCATGGTGCATAGCTTGTACACCCACGTGAAGCTTATTTCCGTCTTATAATGTGACAGGGGTGACGCTAAATTACCGCTAAATCGAAAACAAGGTCCAATCTCTCTCACTCATGACCATTTTTACAATTTGCAAATTTTGATTACTCAATCTCAGAATTGAAGCCAGGACCTCACCATTTTCACAACCTATGTAAGCTACCTTTAAATCAATGAGATAATCTTAATGATGGCCTATTCATATTGTAGATTAAACTGGCTGCAGCTGTAACTCTAATACAAATGTCTTCTCTTAATAAAAACTGAATAAACTGAGAATTAAGCCTTTTAAGGGAATAGTTAAGTTTTACACGCGATCCAGTACCAAAGTTATTCCAAATTCCAATAGATTTTGGACTCAAGAGTGTGACAAAAAATATTCCGTCCACACACCCCTGCCACTGTTAAACTCCTGTAAGCCAAGACACTGAACAATGAAGCTCGGCGAATATCTGAGAATCGCTTCACATCCCCTCTTTATCCCGCAACAAAATTAACAGAAAAATAGGTAGAAATTGGTAAGGAAATATAATTTTATCTACTGCTGAGTGTGGTATATATTTGGCATATAAATTTAATTTTATAACTGCACGTATATATATGTTAAAATTATACGCAGAATCTATTTACTGCTTTGTGTTAAAGTACTTTCTTAGAATGTTCAGTTCTTATACGCTAAGGCGTTTCCACGAACACGACTTTGTGTGTATATTAAACTAAATCTCTATGACTAGTGCAATGATCACGTACAAACGTTCAAGTCGCTGTACTTATTCCATATCTGGTTAATGAAATTTACAATAGCTTCCTTGGTCTAGTGCCAGGATAAATGGGCTGTGAATCAGAAATATCTTGGGTTCGATTCCCAGGTCCACACTCTATGTAGATTTCTTACATCATTTGCCCGGGAAAAGCCTCCAGAAAGTGTGTGAAATTGAGCCTGATTCTCCCTGTAATATATTGTGTAAAAAGCTTATTGCGCCGACTAGACGTTGTGGTGGGATAAGGCTACTACTGATCCCAAGATTAACGACAGTACTTGGAAACTCCGTCTTAAAGTGAGATATCTCACTCGCAATACTCTCTCTATATGAGATATCCCGAAGAGACCTATTCCCAATCCCCTAATTATCCCTTACCTTTACCGGCCTCAGGTCTATGATTCTTCTGGTATTGTGGGCGTTCATGGGCGGTGGAGATCACTTATTATGAGGTGACCCACTCGCTCGTCGGCCAACTTATGCTATAAAAATAAAAAAGGAATCCACTGAAGCTAAGCGGAGAGGCGATGTGGGAATAACGATATATTGGATATTTACCAAACTCCTTTACTCTACCCATCTCCGCTTTGGTGGATACTGGCCCTAAATGTGATGTTCAGTCGTTGACTAAACACGCGCTATCATCCTTTAGAGAATACTAGAGAGCTATCGTATGATCTAATCTAATTTAGAATTTACAAGTAGGTCTGGTAATCTGACGCGCTCATAAATAAAAACCTAGGATCGTAGCAGTTGCTCAGCTGAAGATATTTAATAGAACTTTCCACCGCTGAAAGTCATTCTACCACGTTGGCCTAATGGCGGGTCGGAGTCTCCAGATACCTTCGCAATTATTCTGGAGAACTCCTCAGTTATGCAGGTTTCCTCACGATGTTTCCTTCACCGTTAAAGCAAGCGATAAATAACAATTAACACACATATAACTTAGAAACGTCAGAAGAGGGATCACTTGGGGCTGGTTTTGAACCTGTGAATACTTCTTTCTGGCTTCAGAATATGGGGAGCGACCCGCCGTCTGACCCCCACAACCCGCAAATGTTGGCTTTAAACCTAAAATATTATGGCCCACTTACACTCCAATCGATCGCATCCAATCCAATCCAATCCGATGGCTAATCCCACTTCCTACTAATATCATATAAGTGAAAGTTTGCATGTATGTTAATTTGTAATTTTAAGTTTAAGTAGGTACACCCAACAGTCACCCACATAGTCCTGACCCCACACTAGGTAAATCTGTATTGTGGTTATCAGGAACTACGAGGGACATGCGGTCCCACAACACCCAGACCGGAAATAAATATTTGTGGATCACATAAACATTTGTCTCGGTGTGGGAATCGAACCCACATCCTTTCGCTTCGCAGCCGGCTACTCCTACTACACTACTACCGGTGTGTTTTTTTTTGTACATTGGCTTGACATTGACCGGGGTCTCGAGGCGGACCGCAATCAGTCCGCTACTTTATTTTACCAATGGAACCATAAAAATATTAAACGTAACTGTATTAATTATTTATCGCCTCATTGGTCTAGTGACAGCTCCCAGGCTGAGTAACCGTGAGGTCCGGTGCTCAAATCCCAAATTAGGCAATTACAAGTTTTGTTTATGTATTCGATTCGAAAGATCATAAGCTACCTCGGATGGATTTTGCCTGGTATAGCGATATACTCGTTACTGTGACATCATAGGACGGAAATAAGCTCGGTGAAACGTGGGTACTGGTACTGGTTACACCTCTGCCTATCTTTTCGAGGATGCGAGCGTGAGCTTATATATGTAACGTTTATTATTTGTAATTTAATAACTAACTAATCACATAAATCTAGAAATATGTAAACATAAACGTCGGTGGCGCAGTTGTACGTGGTACGACTATTGTGTTGAGGTCTCGGGTTCAATCCTCGGGTTAAGTAATAGTGATATTGAATTATTCTATTACGAAATGCTCAGTGGCGAAATGACTGCCTCGGTGGCGCAGTTGTAATGCGTTCGCATTACGATTGAGGCTAACGCTCAGGTCTCGGGTTCGATCCCCGTGTCGGGTAAAGTGGTATTGAGTTTTTCTATTATGAAATGCGCAGTATCAGCTCGGAATCTGGTATTTTGTGCCTGGTATGGCGATAGGCTCGCCCCCTATCACATCGTGAGACGGAGATACGCTCGGCGAAATTTGGGTGTACTGGTTACACTTCTGCCTACCCCTTCGGGGATTACAGGCGTTAGTGCGTAGAAAATGCTCAGTTCAGGCCGGAGTCTGGAGTGCCTAGTATGGAGGGATAGGCTCGACCCCTTTTGTACTCTTCCGCGGCCCCGACGGCGCCGGGCCTTATAGAGGGCCTCTCCGGTCGGTGGGTGATGGGGGAGTTATCCACCCACCTCTGCTCCGCTCAGACGAGGTTCGCGCGGGAACACCGGGCGCATCACCTCGAGGCCTCAACTATCGGGCGACGGAATTCCACATGTCCGCCGCCCAGGCCTCTGTCAGGGGGGTAGGAGTGCCTCCCGCATCCTCCTGTGCGTGACTCTTTGGCGGCGGATGGCAAGCTGGGATGTAATTTCTCGCTCGCGCTTCGCCGCCTTCTTCCGAGACATACTGTTTCGCAGAAGGCGGTCACCGCGTTCCACGACCTCTCGCTTTCGACCATGCCTTTAATCACAGCCGGTACCGAGAGGTCGTCCCCCAAGTCTGCAACGAGTTCGCGACGCTACTCTGCTCACGCGGGGTACTCCTCCAGATTATGCGCCGCTGTGTCCTCGTCGCAGCTGCAGTGTTGACACTGGTGTGTCGGCTCTCTTCCGGCTATCCGGCACAGGTACCTTCCGAAGAAACCGTACCCCGAGAGGACCTGCACCAGCCGGAAGGTCAGTGACCCGTGCCGCCTGTCAACCCAGTTGTTTAGAACTGGACGGACAGTCTCGACAGTCCTTGCGCCGGCCGGAGTATTGGCCAACCTCTGCCTCCACTCTTGAAGCAGGGACTGTCGAGCGTGGGCTCTCCGCAATCGCATCTCCCCCGCATGGGGACATACTCCTCGGAGCCGAAGTTCCGCGCGCCATTCGTACATCGACGCGTGGACTCCAGCCTCCAGGTTCCACGGAGGGGACCCCGCCAACTCGAAAACGCCTCATGGGATATGGTGCGATATCCACGGATCACCCCGACTGCCATCGCCCTCTGATGTCGTCTCATAGGGGCTACGTTGCATGACGTCAATTTTTTCGCAGAGGTCCCCATTAGGATATATACAAGGATTAAGGTGTGATATTAAAAAAAATATCTCTAATGGGATAAAATGGGTCGTCAAAGTCTAAATAGAGAATAATAAATAGACTTTTCGACGCGAAACTTCGTTCTAGAAACAAGTTAACAAATACGTAAGTCGTAATTTTTCCAAAATAAACCCCTTAGGAAAGTGTCGGGGGTTGTTCCGGATAAAGACATTCACAGGAGTGGAGCTGCGAGTAAAAGCTAGTTTAATATAAGGGGCGTTAGCCTAGCAAGGAGTGAAACCGACAACGTAGACTAAGGTCGCGGGTTCAATCCTAGCCCCTGGGCACACACCTCTGAATTTTTTACACAGTAAAACACGTGATTTACACGGTTGTATTCATTGTTATATCCTATTAATATATCGCTTTTTCCGTGAAATAAGACGTCGTGAGATAACCTGAAAATTCTCAATAAGAATTTCAAAGGTTTTTAAGTCTTCAAACCCGCATTATTCCATTCTAATACCTTTCATTAGTAGAGCAGGCCCGTGCCCAGCAGTGGGAAGGTTTATGATACAGACCTGATTACTTATTTTAATGATGAATAAATATGTGTATTTATTTATAGTTTTACGATTTTCAGGCTTCTGAAAACACTATTAAATAAAAAAAATACTTTCCAAAAAGAATATGTAGGTACTTATCTACCTATATATGCGATATTAATGTTTGTGAATAAATATATCATAATAATACTAAAATAGTTTTATATTAATAAAATAGTCAGAATTTTATAATCAGGAATATGTCATACTATATATTGTTCTAATTACGTTTTATTATATTAGTTAAACTCTTTCGTTATTTTATATGTTTTAAAAAAACATATTCACCATCCTGGTTTAATACCGGATTTATTTTCCAAAAAAAGTTACGATTTTTATATCAATCAAAAATATTTAACATTTATACTTATTATGATAGAGTCAACTGAAAAATATTACATACATAATTTATAGTAAAGGATAAAAATGTTAATTGTGTGTGTATGTGTGTAGTCGCGGGTCGCGGTAGAGTCGACCGGCGCGGCGCGGTGGCGCGGCGCGGTGGCGCGGTGCCGCGGTATAGCGGCGCGCGGTAGGTATGGTGAGAGGCCGAGCGGGGGCGCGCGCACGCACACAACCACACTCCGGCCAATCGCCGCGCGCCACTCACACACACCAATGCAATGGTGCCATGACAAAAACATCGTTTTCTTACCAAAAACGTGCTCATTTTGTGCACGTTTAGGGTGTGAGCGCCCCCGCGCATGCACCCCCATCGGGATAAGAGCGTCTATTACTCTTCTTCACCCTCGGAAAACTTAGAAAAAAATTGCCGAATATTCTCGTTCTATATGGTACCTCTATCACTGTCGAGATTTTTCTGCGGTTATCCTGAATATTTTTCCGGATTTATTCTTCGTGTTTAGAAAGGATAGGAACCGCGCTATTTCATGAGTATAAATATAATAAAAGCAAAGTAATGTTGGCGAACTCAGGAGGCATCCAAGTGTCGGTTCCCTCAAGGGGATCTACCGTGGCCAGAGTGTAAAAATATCGGCTTTTTATAAATGATTATATTACAGAATAATATAACAGAGCATATTATGCTAAAAAAATTGCAGTGAATTAGTTAATAAAGCAATAAATAGGAAGGCGAGCGGGCCCGCCCAGGCGACGGAGGCGCGGGCGCGGGGCGGCGACCACGCTGCGACCTCGCACTCACATACTTATGTACAAAAAACTGTCTCCACCCTGGACCTTTTCGTATGTATGCATAGGCGCAAGCCCAAATATTAATATTATGAAGAGAAAAAATAAATAAATTCACTGGGTTATTTAGGAAAATTGCGCAAAATTTTCCGACTGTATTGTCACTTTGGTGCCAAACCTGCGACTTGGGCACTGTTAAATTGCGCGAAAATAATTCTAAATTACTTTAAAAATTTAATATCTTTAATTAATAACGGAGAAAATATATTTGGACTTGGAAAAGCAAAAAATCAAAAATATTGTTCGCCAGCGCCGCGGGTCGAGGATAAGCCAATTTGCATATGACTCAGGTACATGTTTAGCTATTATAATATGTATATGATACATTTAATTCTGTGTATTATTATACGACAATGAAAGTGAAAAAAATACGCGCACCTTTATTAAAAAAAATCCACGCCGCGCGTATACTAAGAATCAGCATAAAGGTACTGCTCGCGACAACACCTTCACTTATTCAGCCAAAATATCTATGTTAGTGAAATATTTTTTATTTATAATGTGAAATATTAATAAAAATATTATACAGAATATAGTTCCATGTAAAACATAATATCTATATCGGCCTCAAAAAATAACTAACGAATAGGGCATCGAAGTGACACTTGATTCGTTTTTTATTAAATCATTTTATTTATTAACTAATATTTTATGAATTAATTATGATACACATTGAATAAAAATATAAAATAAAGAATAATGTAAATTATTTTTATTTCTTAAAACTAGGTATTCGAGTTAAATTCGTTCAAATCACTTAGACAGATAAGTGGAAAATACAAGAATAAAAATCAAATATGTACGCGCGTTAAGGTTTTATTTATAGGGGCGTTTTAATTACGGTAAAGAATGTTATCAGTAATGTTGCCGTTAGGTTAGTGTCGGCGCACGAATTCCCGGAATTCCGGGAACTAATCCCAGAGGTAGAGACTGTAGACGCCACAGCCCACACAGCGCCGCGCCGCCGCGCCGCCGCGCGCCTCTACATATACACCAACCATTTTGTATGAAAACTACTTTACTATTCTAAATTCTCCACTTTGCTTTGTTTCATTCACATATTTTATTTGTTTCTTATTATTTTTGTAAATTAATAAAAATACTTCGATGTACTTGCAGTTGCATTATTTGGTTTGTTTTGTAAATATTTTTAATTCAACAAATTCTATTGCAAAAGAACAATGAAATGTTGATTCTAAGAATGTATTATTTAACCGAAGTTTTAAAATGTCTTAGGTAAGCTGTTTCAATACCGAAACATCTATTTAAGGTCTACGAAAAGGTGTTTTTGTTATAATAAATGGAAATATGATACTATGTAATTATTGAATCAATACATCGCGTTTAATTTGCAATTAGTATTTTTTGATCTCATCGAATGTAACAATTAAAGCACAATCGACTAGAAACAGCAGCATAATATTCTTGAAATGCCTTTTCACGTTGATTTGGTATATCAGGAAAATAACACAATTGTGTCGCAAAATTAAATATTGCGGTTTAACAATTTAACTATAATTTATTAGGGCTTCATGATAATTTAATTTCATGTTGCGATAATTAATAAAGAGCTTATTAAATGCTGTCAAAGTTTCAATTTGAATATTCAAAAGTAGTCATTTGATCTGAAATATTATTAAACAACGACGCATTCATTACTTAGGTAATTAGCTTCAATATTATGCGAGTACAAAAATGAGCTCCATTTAATATTCACGAGTAGTGTGTACGAAACGAAACAATGTTTTTTAACGTAGCGGATAACGCTATGCCGCGATGGTAATGTGTTTTAAATATTAATAACATTTACCCTTCTTTATAATTACGGCGGAGCAACCAAAAAACGTGTTATTAAGAACGTTAAAGTTAGCGGAGCTATGTAAGCAGTGGATAAAATTATCATAAAGTGGGTTGAAGAAA
This sequence comes from Mimas tiliae, assembly GCA_905332985.1. Lineage (NCBI taxonomy): Eukaryota > Metazoa > Arthropoda > Insecta > Lepidoptera > Sphingidae > Mimas > Mimas tiliae. The sequence continues at coordinate 6,986,037 of HG995249.1, forward strand.
GGGGTGGCGAGTGCGTCGACCCCGGGACGAGCCTAGAGGCCACACGAACCGTCGCAATTGTTTTTATTTATTATGTGCAGGTGCCGCGGCCGCGGGGGCTTCTACTCTGTCACTCCGCACTCCGCACTCCGCACTCCGCACTCGAGACATGTGGAACTGAAACTTCTAAATAGGTTAATATCCCTCAACATATCGGTCACTGACACATCACACAACACACCTACATGTCCGATAAACCTTTGTGTTTTTGTGCGTTTGTCCAAATATAATTAACTGAATCGTGTTTAGCGATTTCATCACACATTAGTAAAGGTGATAAATAAACTCGCCAATTTATTAAGGTCGGTGGAAGTCGGGAATTCGGCGCCTCGCACATTCAGTTCAAATTGGAGCCGTTATCTACTGTAACTAAGCGAATAATCTTAGTTAATTATGACGTTAGTAATTAAGTAACTCTTTTATTACTGTCCTTGATGTGCCCGAGGGAAGCGAAGGGCGGAAATAGAGTTAGGGCACACGTGTGCCGCATGGGACGATAACAACTTCGAAACATTGCCAAATTTACACGCTCCTGCATCGAGCACCGCCTTATTGGTATATGATTAGAGTTTAAACTGCGATGGCTGCACTCAGCGAGCGTGCTTCGATAAGGAAATCTAAAGTTTTGTGACAAAGGAAAAACATAAATTATTTGTGTGTAAGTACAGGAAAATGACACCGTCAGGTACGTACTTATGCATTGCACGAGGAAAGGAGTTCCGAGTAATGTTAGCAGTCAGCACTCAGCAGCGCAGTGTCGCTATAATAATATATAGGTATCTATTGCGTCTATGTCTGTTTGTGCTGACATGCGATAAATGTAAGTCACAACTCGCAATGTCTCATGAAAACACTTACACCACATTAGAAACATGTTTTTTATTACGTTATTGTGTTGTAGGTACATGATAGTATACATTTTGGACAGTAAAAATATGTATTTTCCAATTTCCTTTACATAATATTCGTTCTATAGACAATCTTATTACAAGGTAAATATTGACTCTTTATTTCTGCCTGGCGTTATCCCGGTTTAATGTCAAGGCCCGCTTTTTTGTACCATTGTTTTTCCGGTATTTGGTATTATAAGGGACGACCCGCCGTCTGACTCCTATAACCCGTAAGGGGGCCTAGTTTCGCCATTGCCTCGTCCGTTGATCAGCAGAGTACCAGAAGTGACGGCGACATTGGTACCCCATTAACACTCCATGGAAAATATTGATATATGAAAATATAAGTAAAATTGAAATTGTATTAGGTACATTAGAATTTATTTTTTAATAGTAAGTCATGTATTACGTTAAGTAGGCACATATAGTCATGAATAGGTAGGTATTTAGGTAGGTTTATTTATTATAAAAAGAACAATAAGTACATTTATTGACGTCATCAGAACGACCACACATTAGCCGTTAATTAAATAAATCATATTTGAATAGGTTTTCCTTCTTGACTTCCTACCAGTGTTATTTTATATTTAGATATTTAACTCATGTTTCATCTACTGATATTTTTATATGAGACTAATGAGATTTTCATTGGCTACGAGAATGTGTTTTGATTAATTAGCATTTTTTATTATTTTTTGGCATTAGTATTCCAACATCTTATGTCCAAAGCCAACGTGACCTGCACGTGGTACACTCTGCTGATTAACGGACGAGGCAATGGCGAAACTGTGTTCCCGTTGCTGGTTGTGGGGTCAGACGGCGGGTCGCCTCACGTAATACTAAATGAACCGTCATATCATGATGGGAAGGTGGACCTTGGCATCAAGCCTGGATAACGCCACGAAGAAAGGAAGAAGCATTTTTAGTGTTCTGTGTTACACTGCAATATTCCCATAAAAGATACGATCTAAGGTAATAAACAAAACACTGATAATAAAGGATGTGTAATTACATTTTAATTTCACAGTTGTATTACATCCGCTTTAATAATTCGTCTCGATTCCCTTTACCCGGTCCCCAATTAATACACACTGGTATTTTAAACACACATTCACTATTACTAAGCAACGCTCCAGTACGTATTAAAGTTCGGCCCTTCTCGAGATTAGCCCCTTCGTACACACCGACAGACTTACAAACGTTATTACTGTTCTTTTTCGATTCTGACTACTTATAAAGTGTAAAGTAATATAAGGTGTTTAAATCATTGAAAGATTAATTTCGCTCTACTTTTACTTGTAATAAAGGTAAACAATACAATAATCGTCTTTATTACTCGTAACCATAAATTAAACATAATTAATTTGTTGTTAATGTAAAATTTAATTTTAATTGGTGTTTCAATACATATGTAAAACTATAGAACCATTTTTTGACTTATTAATAAGCATAAGATGATGCAATCAATAGGGGTTGTTTCATGAAGTTTTGGAGTTATTCCAATTCATCGCTGCGCACCTCTAGTAAAGACATGGTAATCAGACAGACATCAAACAAAATTAGTATTCATTGAGCTATGAAATCAATTCGCAAAATAATAACAGTAAAGTTAAAGAAATGATCTCATATTTCCATTATACCATTTACTATTTAATTTGGCATGATAAACAGTATCTAATGGAGTATTAAAATGCATTTTACCACACACCACACATTTCAGTTCGCCAGTGTATATCCAACAATTTCCGGCGGGCATAATTCTGAACCATTGAGCCACCATTGGAACCATTGAGAGACGCAGTGTCTCTCAGGTCATGATAAAATGAATTTCTACACTATTTTAAAACAAAGTAGGTACTAATCTATAAAATCTGTTCTTTTTCAGTAAAGTTTTTCAAGGATATAATATTTTAACTAGCTTTTAAAGCTTAGCGTATTACAAGGATGATGTAATGGGTTTCCTCTACTTAGAGGTAATAAAATAGTAGTAGCATTAAAATAGTAATTAGAGGCATTTACCTCTAATATTGAATAACGGCTTACAATAATTAAACTAGTTACAATTGGAATGTTTAGTGAGTAGAAAAAATAAATCGATAAATGCATCAACGAGTATTTCGTGAGCAATAAATGCAGTGCTGTTAAGGGTCTTTCGTCGTGTCTTTTTTTTATCCTGGCTTGACGCTGACTACACTGGACTTGATGTTAAGTACAGTGCAGTCCAAATAGAATGCCTACTGCTAAGAGACATTGCGTCCCTCGATTGTTGACAGAGCTATGACGATTGTTGGCCTGAAGTCGATGGATATACTGGCTAACCCCGGAATGTGATTTACCTGAACGAGCCCTTAAGGTGGGATTCTGCGTTACTATTTACTTTACAAAATACTCATTATAATTCGATACATAACTGTAATAATCTGATAAATACTTTGTTATGTTGTTGCTATGTGCGTTTGTCTGTCCGCTTATTTCTCCTAAACTATGCAACGGGTTTAGATGCCGTTTTTCTATAATGTAGAGAATTTGTTCAGGAAGGGTTATAATATGTATATCACGCTATGACCTATGGGAGCAAGGCAGTACTTCACGCCGACAGAAACCGCCAGGGATTAATAAAATGGTAATTTATAAAACTCTACTATATAGATTTTGATTTACAAAGCGTAAAGGGTTGACGTCAGACAGGCGGCCGGTCGTAAAAACTACAAGACAAATCTCTCTGTAAAATGTATCAAAAACATGTTGCGCCGACCCCACTGCGAGTGGGATAAGGGCAGGTGGGAGAAGAACGCATGTGTTTACAAAATAAATACAAAAAAGAGTTTCAGTTAAATACAAGCCAATTGTGCGTTTTTGAAGATTATTATCTGATTAGGCAGGCAGTTTATCAATCCTGCAGGTGCAGGCAGATATCATATATGTGCGCTATATCAGTAAATATCGATAAAAACAATGTATATCTTAATGTGAATCGTCATGGAGATTATCTACTGCCGCCCCCTCCCTATGTATATGCGTTTATGTAAATAAACAGCACCTCCCTTTGTAAATACCTATCACTCATTATGTATTGTACTTTTTGTTATGATGTTATACCTACTGATAAAATTTGTGCTTGGTTTTTATGCCCGAGATTATTTGAACGGATAATTTTAAATCGTTAATTATAGCTATAAAATATTAGCAGTTAGCGTTTGAAAATTAACGGTCGATGCAAAATCATGCTACATGGTTTGTGGACATCTATTTCCTTAAATTTTAAGACGAATTCTGTACGTGTAATGGAATATTGAAGGCTGGATGACTTTATTGATATGTGACGAATATATGTACTATGCAATGACAATTAAAAAATATCGATATAAAAAAACATATTGTTGTACATTTTTTAATTTCTAAAATATTTGACAAAACTATTGAATTCAATAGTTTGTCATTTGGAATAGTAAATTCTAAAAACTTGTTTGTATAAAATACAAATTTCTAGATACTTCGATGACCATATGAATATAGCGGTGAGACGACAACACAAGTTTTTATTTCCTGATTCGTTAGGCACGGCGCGGCGCGACCACGGAAAATGAGATCGGTAACTCATTAAAATAAATATCTTTAGGTACATTGTGACGGTTTCAATTAAAACAATAGATTGTGTGTAGCTAGGTTCCTGTTCAATTTCCCTGATCGGTCGCCCGAGCCACGACCCGAGCAGAGGAGCGGAGAGGAGCGGCGTGGCGCGGTGTGGCGCGGCGTCGCGCGGTGTACAGAGTTCGCTGGGGCCGCAAGGGTGCCGTTACCGACAGGCACGCCTCCTCGCGCATTCTAACAACTCTTATTCATCACGTATTAACTATGTACACCCATCACCGGTGCCCTTCACACATTACCACATATACACAGGTTTCAGTGCAAAACATTCCGCTCACTGAAAACTTTTCTCGAAAAGTTCGGCCTCCTTACCCACACGCACATGTACGTAACGCACACACTCCTAATAACACGGACATCACACTCACGACAGCACGTGTATACATACATACGCCATGTAGGTATGTTTCTGCCATTATGAGGATCACGGACATGCCTTAAGAATGTTGTATACATTGTGCGAAATGTTCTCGTCGAGGCAACGTTTTTAAAAGTCTGCCTGTAATGGATGGGCACGCGTCTACCGCCCTAAGTGCATAGGAGGTGGTGTGCGTAGGATCTATTAGAGTGCTGCGTGCGTGTACGCAGTAAGGCCCACCAACGAGGTTATCAATTTATGAATCGTAAAGTGAAAAATGCGCATAAATGCGTGCGGCGTTCATGAATTTTCTCTGGTCTTCTATCTATAGTATTATTTAAATATCCATCACGTGAACACATGAACGCCAAAAAATATATGTTACTAATATAAAACTGTAACGGTATCGATCCTGTTTAAATATTTATTCTTGTAATAATATAAATGCGAAAGTGTTGTTGGTTTATCCTTGTTTCACGCAGCGCGAAGCAACGGATCGATATAATATTTTTGTATGTAGAGGAGTTCATGGGATGGAGAGTAACATAGGGAAAACTTCAATAGAGCGAAACTACGAGCAAAATCTAATTAAATAATACACCCAACAGTCACACACATAGTTCTGACCCCATACTAGGCTAAACTGTATAACTGGTAACTGTAAAAAAAATCTGTATCGAGGGTATCAGAAACTGCAAGGGACTTACGGATCCATCTGATAAAAAAATTGTGTATGATACAAACATTTATCTTGGTGGGGGAATTAAATCCGGGCTTCTCGTTTCATAGTCGGCTACCTACTCATCCGCTGTACCACGGCTGCTGTCGTCTATAGGTGTATATATTTTCAAACAACTGTAGAAATCAGCCATGTATTTGAAACTAAAACAATTTTATGTAGAGTTTTAGTCAGTGTGCTTGCTTGTTCGCATATAATCCAAAAACCGCCAAATAGATTTTGATGGGTATTTCACAGATTAAAAGCATATTATCTCAGTTTGTTACTGCAATAGGTTTGATTATACTTAATTGTATATACAGCTTAACAACTTCGTAGTACAATTGGTAAAACAGTAGTACGTAGTAGTAGTAGTAATATGCACGAAATGACTTGGCTGGGCAGGAGCCTTATTCTCTGTAACCGCGTGGATTCGTAACGTGCCCGCGTTACATTATCGCGAACGCGTTGCGAACACTTTGTCAAATGGCATTAAGTGATATTTTCTAAGCCAAATATTATAAACGCAGTAAGGCGCGTTACGTGCTTGTTATGAACATTTGACATTGGCTTAAAGAATGGCATCCGGTGCTGATTTCGAGAAGTTGGCGTAACGCGGTCGCGTTGCGGGTTTATGCCGTAATGGGGAATAAGGCCCCTGATTTAACGAAGTTAACATAAGCATGCGCGTTACGTGCTTGTTATGAACATTTGACATTGGCTTAAAGAATGGCATCCGGTGCTGATTTCGTGAAGTTGGCGTAACGCGGTCGCGTTGCGGGTTTATGCCGTAATGGGGAATAAGGCCCCTGATTTCACGAAGTTAACATAAGCATGCTCGTTACGTGCTTGTTATGAACATTTGACATTGGCTTAAAGAATGGCATCCGCTGCTGATTTCGTGAAGTTAGCGTAACGTGGTCGCGTTGCGGGTTTATGTCGTAATGGGGAATAAGGCACCTGATTTCACGAAGTTAACATAAGCATGCGCGTTACGTGTTTGAACACGGCTCTAGCCCGGCAAAGTTAGTCACTTCACCCGCCCTCTACGACTATCCTTTGGTCTATGAAAACAATAGTTACGATGCGGCTCGTGACTCACTTCAGTCCCGCTAAGTTCTGCTTTTTTATTTATGGCTTCGCATTACTATGTATTCCGCCAAGTAAGTACTTATATAATATTTTCAAATCTTCATAAAAACAATTAAATACCAGGTATGACCGATTTGAAAGTCTTGTTGGCATTTTGGTGTGAATTCCTTCCAGTACGATTTCACAGACGACTGCCAAACAGCAGTGTGTAAGCACTTTTGTGTTCCGGTTTGAAGGACATTGAAGCCAGTGAAATTACTGGGCATTTATGGGCAGGCGTGGCGCTTACCAGCTGGTGAGCGACCTGCTCGTTTCTCCACTCAAGTAATAAATATAAAAAAAAACTTTTCTCAACTGGATCGAACGAACAAAGTCGATCAACCCGTCTGGACAAAAACCCCAAATTCACTTTTTACCATACACTATTAATCTCAATTCAGGTTTATAGCACAAACTCATACCACTTTTATGCAAAACAATTTCACTTTAAACTACTTAGTATAAGAAAAACTTAAAGTAAGCGGTCAACCGCATCATCAGAATTCCCGCCAAAACCCTCCGGCCAAGTTATTTGGCGTATGGTTAACCTAAATTAATGGTTATTGCGAACGGAAGATCCACAAGGATTTACTAGGTGGTAGCTCGTATGCGAGAGGCTGTTTGGGGAGGTACCACCATGTCTGGGGCGAGCCCATCGCAATACCGTGAAAATTCTCACTTTTCAATGATCTCTATTGTATTTGGTATAATTGACAGGTCCTGGTCAAAGAAATACCTAAAACCGGTCTAAATATTTATTTATACTTGTGGAATACGTATAACGATTAGATTATTAATTTAGTTCAGAAATAAACTAGGTATATTTCCTCAATTTTTTCGCGATGGTTATATTGAAGTTGTCAAGGAACTCTACTACCTAATAGCATTAGACCGCGGTTCCCCATATGAATGCATCATACCATGATAATACCATGCAATGTAGCTTACGTCCTAACCCAGGATATGGTCTACCAGTGTAACAAATTTCATCCAAATCCGTTTGGCTGTTATGGCATAATTGATTAATAGCTATCGAAATTCACAAACGCACAAAGTTACAAATATCTAAACTTTCATATTTTTTTTGAGTAGGACAGTAAGAAGGATCCCAACCTTTACTATGGTACAGTCACAGCTGTCTAATAACTGTGAACAGACGCGTAAGGGTGTGAAAAAATTACTCAAGCGAAAGTGTATTTTTTGTCAAAATTGTAACAAACGTCTTTGATTTTTTGTATTTAAAACTATGCCATTGAATTTCATTTTCTATTATTGGTAACGTAGAACAAAGGCATGGACAAAGCATTACATTCCATTTTAGAAGGTGTTAGGTTTCTCGTATGCGAGAGGCCATCTGGGTTGGTACCACCGCTTTGTCTATCTCTGCCGCCAAACACCAGTGTGTAAGCTCTGTTGTGTTTCGGTTTGAAGGACATTGAAGCCAGTGAAATTACTGACGAACGCAGTCCAGTGACATGCAGTGCTTTGTAGTTCAAAGTTCTGTCTGGTGTTGTGTCTGTTTATGGGCAGGCGTGGCGCTTACCGTCAGGCGAGCAACCTGCGGTTTTCATGGTTCAGGCTACTGCCTACTGCCTGACATCAACCCCTCTGGGGATACCATGCTACTATCTAAGTACAAATATAGCCGTAGCTGGCGTTCCTTCTAAAGATACAAGTTGTGTTCCATGTGTTTTGGTCACCATGTGATGAAATGACAGGATTACGTTGCTGTATAAAGTAATGACTGGACTTGGTACCGTGGTTTTTTAACCATAGATTGTTCCTTTGAAGGTTAATATGGTGTGAGGACTCACTCCCGAAGATGCTATTAATAAAAAAGTTGACCCAAGCACCATAGTTTAAACAGGTTAGGACAAAGGTAAAAACAGAGAAAACCTACTTGTTATCCAAAAAAGTAATAGGTATTCTTCCTATTTCTCATTTTGAAGATAAGTATGTGTTTTGTATAGTGGATTAGGAGCAAATTTTATATCCTAAACTGTACAAGAAATGATAAATTTTCGTCATTCCTTATTCGGTTATCAACGTCCCGACAACTACGTAATTGATCTATTTAGTGAGATATTGCTTAAAAATTTACTCGTTGTACTGATTAAATGCAGGAAATCACCAATACATAAAAATGTGGTTTTTATCAAACTAAAAGCTCTTTAATATCAAATCAAAATCAAGCAATTAGTACGCATTTGGAAAAGAGTTGTTACCGAGACATACTGCAAAAGGCAAGAGTAGCATATTTTCACTTAATAAGTTAAGCATATGTGGTCACAAAGTTATGATATGTGGTCAGACGAGACGGATGCGTCGACAAAGAAAAAGGTACATCGCGATATTGAACAACGTACGGGCAGTAACGAGTGGCGTGTTTTAGACGGCATTGTAAAAAGCAGCTTACAAAGTCATCGAATGTAGTGCATAAACGCAGATACGATTAGAGGCTGCACCGGTCGGTATGCAGCGTGCGGGCGGGCGGCGGCGGCGGCGGCGGTGCGGCGGTGCGGCGGCGGCAGGCGTGCAGTGCGACTGCGACGACCGCCGGAGGAATGCGACAGGTAACCAATTCCAGGAAGGCCGCGGCCCGTTACCGCGCCGAATATCTCCGGCAGTCAAACGCGCCGACAAGTGCGGCGGCCACTTGCGACAACACCGTCCGATGCGCCCGCGCCGCCCGCGCACCCACCCGCCCGCTGCATTCCAAGCGACATTGAGTTTAGAAACCAGTCGAACCTACTCGGCGCATACTATCTGCAGAGCCTGATGCACGCGCCCGCACTCCGCACACCACCACCTTTATCTAATATCACTTGCATATCTGCGCTACACCAAGCTCTGACCGACACGACGACGACGAGACGGACCCGGCCGCTCCGAGCCCGAGACACGAGTGGTTTTCTTTAACGAGCTCTGCCTCGTGGTTTTTTAATAACCCAGTTGTACACGACACTTTCTGTCACATATTTAAATGACATTCTCCAGAATTCAAATAATAATGCAATCGACAAACCGTGCGATGCGAATATTTCTGATACAATATAGAATTCTGAATAGGAATATCTAAGGAGTAATATAGAATACGCAAATATACTAATTACGAACAATTTAAGTTTTGTCAGAGACATTTGACAAAGTTACCTCAAAATATAATCAATCGTCGATCTCTATACATCACATCACAAGGATTAATCATCCTTTAATGAGGGGATGGGGAGGTGTTTGGTTTACAGAATCTAATAAAGACCAGTTTGCATTGGCAGTCGGGTGGAATTTCAGATAATTAGGCTATGATAATAATATAATATTCGAGTGTACTTTAATCGTAGCTTAGCTTGGCTTGTTACTGTGAAACGAAAACTAAGAGCGATATCTCCTGTTATGGTATTGCCGGAGAGTGTTCCTTCGCTCACACCGTGCCTTCGAGAATGTCTGACACTCGGTCCAAACAATGCATTTGGAGTTCCACAGCCGCATCATCCTTGATCGCAGCCATGATGGCGTTCAAATACCTGCGAGATTTTGACTTGTTTTTGGAAGTGGCGCCGTTTAACAAAAGGCGAATGGCATGCTCTCAACACATGAGGGGATTTTAGATTTTAGGCATAAAATAGTGCATATTTGAAACTAATATGGCTTATTGGCTATCGATAAAGGTACATTACGTGTAAACTAACTTGGACATAATATTTATATTAAGTACCATTAAATCAGATTTATCGCACTAATGTTATCTTAATATTAATTATTATAAAGTACCACTCTTAGCGTTATAAGATTAGGAATGAAGATTTTTTAAAACTGTATAAAGTTAAAATAAAATCAATTTAATTTATAAAAACCTGTTGCTATTTGGACATCAAATGATGTGGTAAAATCTTTATTGTTTAAGACATGTTTACAGTTAGGAATTTGTGAGTTGACGAGTTAGTAACAAGGTAAGTGTATAAACATTGCCAGAGATTCACGCGGAATTCATATATTTTGTGGAAAAGGACTCTATTAGGCTAAAATATCTATTAACTCTATGCTGTAGACAACACGAAAAACCGGCCAAGTATCAGCCGAACTCGCGCATCAAGGGTACCGTATTACCAATCTTAAAAATTATCATTATTGTATTCGACATTTTTGAGTGGCCACACTGTAGACAGTTTTGTATATAGCATACATGGACACTGTTTCACAGAAAACTGACGTAAAATAGCGGCCTGTTGCTGTGTTTCGATGAGTGAGATATCTGGAAGTCCAAATCCTCCTCCCCTTTCCAATCCCTTAATTATTCCTTTCCTTTAAGGTCGCCGACGCGCCCATGATTCTTCAGGTATTTAGGACATACATAGGCGGTTCAGATCACTTACTAAAGGTGAACCACTTATTCGTTTGCCGGTGTATGATAAACAAAAACATATCAACACATATTCTGTAGAAAAAACATGCTGCTACTTATTACGATTCAAAAGGTAGACAGACAGTCGCAGGCTTATGGCCGTTCCCAATATTCTATTTACCGATAGATTTACTTACTGGCAGTTAATTTTTTACACATTTTGTATGGAAGATCTGTCAAAACAGTATTGATAGTAAGCATATCTATCTTTAAAAAGATTATAGGGAACGGTCATGAGTAATAAGATTCCTGTTTCGTAAAACTGGCAGTTGACAAAGGAAATTAACAAGTCTTAATTGTAATTTGTACTTACTATGAACACTTTAACATTCTATAAAACTAGAGTATTCTTAGAGGGAGCAGTAGAAAATCAGAGCGAACATAATTGAAAATAAGGCGTCGTCCGTCGAACTGTATGTAGGTTTAATGGAGATCTTAAGAAAAATGTGCAGTTTATTATAAAGTTAATTGAAATTAATATGGATTAACCATTGTTGATGAACATGAAAGCTTATGCTGAAATATTGAGTAAAATCTCTATTTACAATAGACTGTTGGTGAAATGTGTAATTGCAATCCTGTCTGCCCTCAAGAGGTACATGCGATAATTTTTGTTATGTACATACTGCTTACGTTAAGCAGTTATGCGTATAACGGTAGGTTACAGCCACAAGTTCGACACCTATCCTTCTTTCGGAACAATAAAATCAACATGTCATTTTATTTAGTCATTTTGGCCATAAGTTATAACAAAGAAATGTATATTTTACTGTTTACGCAATAAATATTGTAATTACTCCACAGTTTACGCTTCTAATGTTACTGAGCGCGTGTTTCCGAGTTTAATTATTAATCTCATTTGTAACCATAATAGGCTTTACCGTCAGCTTAACAAATTAAATAAATAATTGTATTAGTGTACATGGTATAAATATGCGATATTATTAGATCAGCGTACTTATCTTTAAATCTTATTATTATAACCCATACGCATAAAAATTGCGGTATATTATGATTATCTATTTAAACAAATGCGAGCTATATCGTAAATGATTACTGTTACTCATGTTCAAACAAAATAGAGCGAGTTATTTATAAAACGATATAAAACACGCCAGCACAAAGAGCATGTGAGGGCTCTCCGGGACTTTCATTCATAATTCACCAGGACTGTTAGAAGGGTCGGTCCATTCATAAATGAGCGACTGTCTTCGTCAGCATGGAGCAAAAAACTAATGAAGCTGAGCCAAATGTTTTCAGTGGGAGTTGCTGAGTCGCTAGCTCACTGACAGACGAGCAGCTCTCATTTCCGACTTACCAGATGTTACTAAATCTATGTGACATCTCAGTCAGTGGGGTTGGTAGAGCGGGGTAACACATGCGCGTTATGACACAGGAAATGTCTACTTCCTGATTGTATTGTTTCTCCGTGTGCCCTGTAGGTACTGCCGCCGCTGTGTCACCCAATGGGCCATTCTTATCCAACATACTATAAAAGACAGCTAAGGGGCTGTTTCTCCGTACATTGTTCACAATAAACTTTCGATTTTATTTCCATTTTTAAACGCATGCTTTCGTTCTACAATAATACATGGTAATAAAGAAAGTGTAAAATTCATTGAAAATTATAAATACAAAGTAAAGAGTACAATTGTAAAATTAACAATGCATAAACAAGTGCATATAAAACTAATTATTATTATCGTGTACAATTTTGAAACACAAGTAACTTGAGTATTATGATGTTCTGTGCGATAATACAATATCTTTTCATGTGCATACGTATATATAATATGTATACACACTTACAACTGTTATGTTTTTATGAATGTATTTGGTACAGGAAGTACATACACGAACGTACGTCATGTAGATAAGATTTTTTTAGAGAAAGTAGAAAGAAAAGAGAGGAGCGCATCGTTTAGAATAGTTTTGACAAACGAATGCCGACATACGTTAATAAATATATATAACCAAAGTTCAAACCGCACTTGGCCTATTTTAGGAGATCCATTTGAGTGTACGCTAATTATTTCTCACTTTCGGTATTGATCATTATTTGTTAGAAACAGAAATTCCAAGTGTCTAAACGTAAATTAGAACATCATTAACGAGTACTCACCGAATGACTCTTTATTAATTACATCGGTGTACAGGATTTTTAAAAGTCATAAGTTTTGTTTTTGTTATTTATAATTTGAACTAAAATAAATGTTTCAACACCGTGGAAAGAACTTTTACAGATGTTACATGTATTTATAAACATCGTACAAAAATAGTAAGAAATCTTAAGGGCAGGGCTATATTTGTATCATCGGCGAAGGGCGGGGCGGGCAATTAATTCACCCCTGATTTTACCGTATGATAATATGCAAGCGGTGGCTACGGCGGCTGCGACAGCGACACATCGTGACCACGTGCTCGTATCGGGGACCGTTAAACCGGAAATATCAACGCGATATATTTCGAGTAGAGCGCCCCCTGCGACGCATCTCAATCATCCACTAATAAGCAGACGGAAGAGACGTAATATAGACAAAAGTTTAAAAATAAGATAGCCAGGAATAGATCGAAAGGTGAGCTTGAGCGCGGCGGCCCCAAGAGTTAAAAATACGTGTGGCGGTGGCGTCGCCCGGCGGCCTACGCGCGCCCTACCGGCAGCGACGCCGCGACGCCGTGACGCGACGCCGCTGCGCCATGCCGCGCCAGGATGGTCGCTCGACCTGAGCTCGACCCTCACCACGCCGCATCATGCCGTATTTCCATCTGAACTACTACCTAGCATAACTAGCGTGCATCTTATAACCAATTACAGATCTAAGCGACACGTACTGTACCTACGTTAGATATTTTGAGAGTCTAACTTAGAGACTACTTAGATTTTGGTTCGTCCGAATACGCTGTTATGCTTGCAAATTTGCAATAGAAGTAAATGTATACGTTTTATTAGCTTGTTTTTACAGGGTATTTCAATGGATTAAGCGCCTGTTTCACTACATCTAAGTGAATACTACTTTCTAACTAAAATATAACACGTTCAAATAACTTATCTTGCCTAGTATCATCTATATTTGTAATTATAGTCTACCAATAAACAATAATTATTGTTAACAGTGGCAGCGTACGAGTCGCTTAGATCTATGTGCTGAGTGTCTTAACTACTCAGAACTTTGTTCGTCCGAACACGTTCATTATCTAGTAATGGAAAGTACATTATGGATTGTCCACGGACACTGCTATTATCGGGATTAAATGATGCCGCATTGATTAAATTAAAAATGTTGCTATTACCATGTGTAAATAAATAATTGGTTGTCTGTAATTATGTTTCTCTATCTAAATATACAGAAATGCGCCCATATCGTTAAATGGAAATAAAAATAAATTATAATATAGCACGGACATAAAAATATTCGGGCCAATTAGGCACCATAATGACGTGATGTTGCGTATCTATTAGGAAATACATGTTAATATGGAATGCATTTGGTGTTTTCTTTTCATTAATAAATTGGGTAATAACAATGTTGTGTTTACAATACTTATATTACTGTATTATGTATACGCTGTGCTATGTATGCGCGTACGCATTTTGTTTGAAATTAGGACAACAGTGTACGTATTCGAACGCAATAAGATTGTTTTATAGGTCGAGTTTAGTTTGATGTTTTTAAATAGATAATATCACGCACCACGCTTCTCTGCGTGTTTATTATGTTTTTCATAAACGATTTGATGTGATTAACAAATGTATTTTTGAATCTTTTTTTAATTTGAATGGATCTGAAATCTATCTTAGGACGTGTAAACAATGCCGATTGCGTTCCTTTTTCTATAACCATGAACTTATTTAAAAAAAATGAATTAACGTAAATACCATTCCCTAGGTGATAAGTCTCTCATATATGAGAGGCCGTCTGGGTATGTAATTCAAAGTTCTTGCTGGTGTTGCTCTTGTTTATGAGTTGGTGGTGCTTACCATCAGGTTGTCAATTATCTCAGAATGAGCTTTTAATTTAGCATTAACAATGTTTAATCCATGTGGATTATAATTCGTTTTACCCTAAACTTAATTACAAAAAAAGAACTTTGTGTGTCTTATATTGTACCTAAGTTTTGCGATACCTATCACGTCATCCTTATTTACAAACATAACTACGTATGCAGTAGCATTAGTGCGTACAGCTAACTAGCTGTCTCGTCATTCGTATACGAGGATTATATGTATGGCGCCTAAGTATGGCGCTAATACGTTCCCAATACGATCCGCAAGGGGCGCTGTAAGGATCGGAATACATATTTTCGTTGATACGTATGATGTCACAGCTATCGAAATACGAACACAGCTTCGTCAGTGCCCTTAACGGATTGTATTGAAAATGCATTTACTTTATGCATATTAATTCTCGTATACGAATGACACTAAAGGTATCGAAAAATCTAAATAAAATCTCACTACGGGCACAGTTTGATTATAATGCCTCTAATATTTATTAAAAAGAAGAATATACCGCAACTAGCGCCATCTAGTACTTTCATGCTCAGGATAACTATCTTTAAATCTCCAATTAAGGAAGCATAGACACGAAGTCCGTTCTGGATTACCTTAACTTTAAGGCCTGTTTTGAGGCACGCGACCAAGATAAGAGATTGCGATACACGACGACGGCAAAACTTCCACTTTGAATGCTATTGTATAGGTACGTTTTGAGGTATGCGACCGAGACAAGACACCGCGACGCGCGACCGTTTCCTTACAATTTTATAGAGAGTGGACTTATCGCTGTCGCCTGGCTCGTATCACGTGTCGCGGTCTCCTTGTCTCGGTCGCGTATCACAAAACGTGCGTTTAGATTTGTACTTGCATGTATGTGATGCGGTGTGGCGCGGTATGCGATCTCTTCGTATAATCAAGATACAATGTTAGAAGTTGCACACAGCATGTAGGATCCGCAAACAAGTAATAAAAATTGTTAATTAGACACGGAGTTCAGTTAGACGAGGTGGCGGGCACGAAATGTAGAGTTTTGACTATATAGCCGTTCAAACTACATATAATACCTACAACGTTATATTATAATAAGAAATCGTCATTTGGGCTTTTAATTTTAATCAAGTTTTAGGTCTTGATGGTCCTTTTTAGTCAGAATCATCATATACGGATGTTAAAACTGCCTTGGTGGCGCAGTTGTAATGTGTACGCGTTACGATTGAGGCCAACGCTGAGGTCTCGGGTTCAATCCCCGGTAGTCCGGTTGTGGTGTTGGGGTTTTCTATTACGAAATACCCCAGTATCAGCCCGGAGTCTGGAATTTGTGCCCGGTATGGCGATAGGCTCGCCTCCTATCACATTATGGGACGGAGATGCGCTCGGCAAAATGTGGGTGTACTGATTACACCTCTGCCTACCCCTTCGGGGATTACAGGCGTGAGTGCGTATGTATGTATGTATGTAAAATTGTATCGATATATTGATAAATAGATATTTTTTTACATTGTCCAAATCATATTAAAATTGTAATTTTTTAAAATAGTATGCCATGATGGGTCGTACATATATGGAACCGATATTTCGATAATTTTAATAGATGCTATGCAAGAATCAAGCCTGAAGATATTTTCTGATATATCTAAATTGATATCGATACGTTTTTGCCCTTTCGTCATACCAATTTTATAATAAAGTCAAATATATATTCTTCTAGGACTTTGGTCGCGAATTCTGACAGTACGGCTGATATCTTATTTTAATTATCTGCTAAATTACTTTAAACTTGTGTTTGTTGTTTTTAAGTGGTGTGGAATTCTGCAATAAACCATGACGGTGATGAAGAATGTATGAAAACATTGAAATAAGTATAGACCTTGGTTGTTGGATCCGCTGGGAGGAAATCGTCTATGAACCATCGCACTGGAAGGAATTGACACAAAAACTGCGACAATATTTTGAAATCGGCCACACCGGTGTTTCATCATTCTTGGGAAGACTTGAAAATATAATTTATACCTACTTGTCATTGGCGAAATACATAATAATGCGACGCCAAAATTAAACAAAAATATCAATATTTTGGCTGGAATTCATATCTAATACGATTTCCGCATAATACGTCATTTTATACCGGTACATTCATCTTCAGGCATGTTTTCATATATTTTGTCATGCTACGATTCGCTTTCTCCTCCCCCCTTTCTGCCCCCAGCTGCTTAATATCCATCGATTATAATTTAAAATGGTATATCCTATAATGTGCGGTAAATATTGCAGATATCATTTAAGATGCGAATAGCACCTAAAAAGCGAATTGACGAAGAGGAGTGAACTCCATTTTTGCCAAACGCTCAGGATTTATCAGCAGCTGTTGATTGGCATCAAATTTAAAGATTTATTCTCATAAACATAAGCGTTTATCTTTGATGGGGTAGGAAGATGTGTAATTTTAGTGTTGCACCCACGTTTCGCCAAGCACTTCAAATTTAAGATGCCCTTCAAAATTACTAATTTCACCTTATTGTTAAACCAAAATAAATGATTTCTTTATGTAATATGGAAATATTTATACTTTGTATACACAATTACTATATATCTAGTAATATAAAGTAAGCTTCTAAAATGTGATCTTCTCATAAATACAGAAAATGATAATTACGAATTTATGTACTAATTTTTTTTTCTTGCTTATTATGCTTTCTTCGACGCGTGTTTTGCTAGATCCCTTCAGAATCGTCTTAAGCGGGTTTTACAGTATTTTACTTAATTTGAACATAAGCGACTCTGCATGTCACCTTAATTAAATATCATACTTTTGACCAGGCGTAAATACTAATTAAGCAAATGAACAACAAAATTATATATCACTCACATAATCCTGTTTCACTATCGAGTTGCGAAAGCACCCGTGCTACTATGTTGCGTGAATCTGAGGATATGATGAAACCTAAGAGCTATAGATTAATGGCTTTGGCTTTATCCCGGATCACAGTGAGTTGTTAGTAACGGGTTGTACTAAACCCTAACCGCGCTTAATAACAAGAGTCCAAAGCTAGGACAATGAAATACATTTGATCATCTGGGAAAACAAAATTAAATGTATTGCAAAGATTATGTAATATAATGTCTAACTTTGGGAGTGTAAGTGGGCCACCAACATATTGGGCTCAATACTAATCTCACCTGCACGTGATACACTCTCCTAATTAACTGACGAGGCAATGGGCGAGGCTTGGTTCCCGTTGCGGGTTGTGGAGTTCAACGGCGGTTCGCCCCATATAATACAAAATACGGTCAAATCTATGGTACGAGAAGACGGCATTAAGTTGGGATAGCGCCAGACAGAAAGTAAGGTTATTTATTAATTTTGTTTTTTTTTGGTTTATATTGACCATTACAGAGCTTAATCAGAAAAACCTACATTTCCATTTGTTCTCAAACTTGGTTTGTTTGTTGATGAGAGAGCAACAGATTTGAATGGTCTGTGTGGATAAATCGTATCGAGAGTCATTAAAATGTTGAATATTATAGGAATAGCGGGTTAGTGGAGGCGATAGTCGGTGGACGCGCCGGGCTGCGAGTGGTGTCACATATCATTGAGCTAGTGAGATGCTTGCGTTACTTCGCAGAAAACGAGGTATCACCTTCCAAGCGGCGGCGGCGTGCGGCGGCAGCGCTCGGTGGCGACGGCGGCGAGGCGGTCATCCTTGTTTTTGATGCTTAAATGTAAATGAATTTTATGCTTACATGTTTAAATACAAAAATATATTTGTTTTGATATCTATTTTATATTAGATTCGCACCGTTAGTTATATTATGAATACAGAATACTCGTGTTGGTCTCTACGACTTGGCATCTTGCATACATTATAACTGTTCGCAGGGTTCGTATGTAAACGTACAGAATATTTTATTCCAAATATATTTCTGATAATATATTCATTTCCCATTCATACACGCATGGGAAATATTTCGGACTCCCGTAACAAGAGAAACGGATGTTATATTTTTTGTCGCCACTTTTATGAATCTAATACGAATATTGCACTGTGTTCCCAGGGATTTAAAGAATTTATAAACTAAGAAATGTGGTTGCCACATATATAGTTTATTGCTATATAGAGTTCTCACGCAATGGAATTTCATTTTGATATACGAAGTAAAGTCGCGTGTAAAACTAGTCTAAATTAATTTTATTGTTCATGTATTAAGGTTCAGTTTAGTTATTTATTAATAACATTAGGTACACAGTGATATCATGTCATTGCGAATGTGATTAAGCATATATTAATTTTATTGTACCTCTGATATGAACATAAAGCTTTTCGGCCTCTCGTAGTGTGTCGAGAGGCGCTAGCAAGCTCGTAGTCTTGAACGTTTCGTTAAGCCGACATGGCAGTATCGAATAGTGGCAGTAAGTAGATGGATGGCTCCTTGCATCCCGCAACGTTGATCGGAGCCGATGGCCGCCAATGCACGTCAAATCGTTAACTTTGACTTATTCCATTTCAATCTAGCGTATCGATTTGGCATAGCTAAAGAAAATTACTTTTCGATTCGGTGCATTCCTTTATATTTTAATGGGCGATTTTGTAGATCTACATTTATTGCGGTGATCCGCATACCACAATTTGTAAAATACTTTAAAATGCATGGCGTTAATAAATGAAACCACGTCCATTTAAAATAATAGCTATTTTCGATCAGTCAATTAGCGCCCATGTCTTTATACCGACTTACCTAATCGTGTAATTTGCACGACGTGCATAATCAATTTTGGTTTTTATCAAGCATTCTTAACCATCCTTGAAAAAAAAATTTAGATAATACTTACAAAATATTATATAATTACTAAGTAAGTATACTGAATAATATTAAAATCAATATTATTAGAACATAAGTGTTAATTGTAAAATATCATCAAGCATTTTGGATGTTTGAAATCGTTTTAACAAACGTGTAATTTAACGTTAGAAGCAGTAGAAGATTAGGTGCAGTATTTACTAATTTGAAAAATGATAACTGTGATTGACAAATTGACTTAAAAAAATTACGTAACTATTCAGCTATATACTAATCAGACGATGACATAGCATCCAGCAGAGAATCTTTATTGGGCTTGTCTCGTCGAGACTACCAGCCTTTCGATTTCTTTATTAGGTACTTTATTTTTTTCAATCGCTAATAAATAACCGGTAATTTTGCTACACGTATAATTATTGTGAAATATTTTTCACCTTATACATAATATTTTTTTATACATAAATAACATATTAATAGTATGTTTTCGATCACGGTGCGAAATACTACTGAGCTTTTGTAATATTGTACCAAAGACAAGATTAAAAGAAATATAAGTAACTAGGTGCATTAAATTAGCAAAATTATGACTCCAGATGGCTGCGGAATAGGAACGACTATGGGTTTTTGTTTCCGGCGCTAAACTTTATTGTAGTAATGTGGAGGACAAACGCGTGAAATGTGAAGTATTTAGTTCTCACGGAAACTGACTCCCACACAAAAGGTACGATTTTCAGAATGTAAGTCAAGGATGATTAGAGTTACGATGTGTCTTAAAAACCGTGGGAGAGTTACTCATCGCACCGCGCCACACGTGACTAATGCGCTCAAGTCTAGTAGAAAAATTGTTGTAAATAATCATGTGAACCACTCAGAAGTTAGAAAAATACCGCTCGGTGGTAGCGAGCCTCAGATAGCGCCACCACCTATGCAGCTCACCGGCCACTAGCCCGCCACACCCCGCTAACACCCTGTAACACCACCCGCGCCCCCGCGCCGCGCCGCTTCGCGCACCTCAAGCTCGCAATAATAATTTATACACATTTCATTCATCTTGTATCTACAAGAACGGGATTTTGTTCGCTTCACTTTATGTTCGGCTCTTTGCATTTTGATGTCTTTTTTCTGCAGAAACGTATTTTTAGATGAATAGGTTTTAGTGAACAAGTTTTAGTGTTAAATCATAAGTCCGCGTGAATGTCAAAATGAAACTGCACATCTTTCTAGTATTGTTTGAATACAACGACAAACGAGATAAGGAATATTTGCTCTTGTTTTCTTAGGAATGCAGCAATTTATCTACCTAATTGAGAAATGCTAAATACCACTATAAAAGATGCAAAAGAAAGAAATAGTGTTCGACGTCGCACTGAGCCCATCACTCGTCTATTCGAAAAAATTGTTTTGATGCAGACAGAGGTAGGAGACCGGCGCGGATGTAAACAGTCTTAGAGAGGTTCATTCAATTAGTGTCGGGACACTCGGTGTGGGAGTCAGAGGACGTCATTGAAAGGGCCGATGGTGGAGCGAGTAGTGGCGTGCGCGGGGCGGTACGCGGGGCGGCGGAGGCGGCCGGGAGCAGGCATATTCAAAGCGTGAGAACGCCGCGCGACCCGCATGCCGCGACTTCACATATCTCACGCGCAACCTCCACAGCGCCGTACATCCGAAATACGACTGTAGCCGCCTGATGTAGAGCTGGAAATAATTTTAAGTCGGATTGTGGTTATCGCTCGGAACATCGAGGACAATACTTTTCTAGTTTAGGTACGACGGGCGGACTGAGTCGACTGCGGAGTGCGGACTGACATTGGCCCGGATACTGTCGACGAGCGCGCACGTCTACTCGTTGTGCAAACACGCTGATTTTTCTGGAATGTCATAAAGAAACCTCGATGCTGAGAATGTATAATTCTTGCCGTCCGCCGTCAACCAGTCGTCTAATGGTCGTATCGACACGCCGACACATTCTTCGACCACCGATCTATATCACCGGAGCTCTTCAGATTCTTTTCGTTATTGGTTTTCATGCCTGATCTACCGCAAGCATCGTAGGCCGAAATCATGTGACTACGTGGGCAAGGTCCGACGTCAAAAATGTAGAGTCAACAATATAGTTTTATTGACGAAACGTCGTCTTTTATGCCATCGTACGCAGTAGGCGCATCGTAAAACATTTTCTTTCTCTCCGAATAACTGAGGTAATCTTTATTTCTGCGGTGAGCTCGACGTTCCTGGAAGACATTTCGGAGGACGGCCGTCACGTCGGTGACGGGAGCGGGCGGCCGCAGCCGATCGGATCGCGCACAGTCGCCGCTGCAGTTACACGGTACACCACGCTGCGACTCACCTTGAGACATCGGCACCATATCCTAAATATAGACATCGGATTACGTATTCGAGGTGACAGACAATACGGCATCGCATCGCGCACGCTCACTCGTACAGGTAATTGCCAATAGCTGCGTCGATATTTTTTGTAAAAATTGGAAAATATCGTAGGGGGTCAGGGGTACGGCGTGAGCGCGGAGGCAGGGGGTCGAATTCGGCGGGGCCCCGGCGGGCGTCGACCTCGTGAAAGGCGCGCGGCGGTGGCAGCGGCGGCGGTGGATCCGCGCGCGCCGTCCGCTCGCCTTTTTACGCGCTCTTTCCCGCGCCGCGCCGCGCCGCGCCGCGCCGCGCCGCCGCCGCCGCCAACCCCGCGGGCCCCCGGCGCGGTCGCCGCCCGCAGATAGCGAGCCAGGCGCCACCAACCGTTTCACTGTCTGCACCGCATTCAAATATTCATACAAGTGTGCACTCGTCATGCCATACAATACCAATATCAAACTGTGTCTACACTACTTTACTTTCTTCGCCTATTATTATTTTGTCACAGGCTTTAATAAACTTTATAGTATAATTTCGATAAATACTTCACCACGTCACCAAGATTTATGTAATAAAATGTTCATATTATAAATAGCCCAGCTTTGTACCCACAGTATTTCTTAGAACCAGAAAGCCAGGATCGATCTTAGGCTCCGACACTTAAGTGATCCGTAAATTAGGATGGTAAGTAATCTCCACCGCTCATGTACACCAACAATACCAGAAGAATCAGAGGATACTAAAGTAAAGTGCCAAAGTTGGAGTAGGAAGGCGGACCTTGACACCAAGACAGGGTAACGCTGAGTACTAAAGGTGTTTTTTTATTTGGCTGAATGACAAAATGGGTACGTCACTCGCCTGATGGTAAGCGAAGCGCCTGCCCATAAACAGGCACAACACTAAACAGAAGTTTGAATTACAAAGCACTACATGGCACTGGACTGCGTTCATCACCCCCAGACATAAGTTGTTTAATCTCCAAATACCCACTAATAATTTTACTGGCTACAATCACGGTCGAGGTCTTCCTGTCGCGGTCGCGTATCTCAAAACGTACCTTTAGGTTATTGAAATTCTTTATTTCAACTATCCATAGTTGACAATACATTCCTGTTTTTTACAGTACGTGAGGCTAATGTTAATACGCTACGTCATAATACGCTAATTATATAATAATTGACGTGTTCCTTCATATTGCGTAAAGTGCGTCGTATAGTCTATGGCTGTACGACCAGCGGGTAGTCTGGCCTTCGATCTGATTCCACCTATTATTGTACAATAGCCACATAACTCGCATATCCAAAAATTTATTGATTAAAATTGGGTAGCAGTGCCAAGCAGTGGGATGCTATAAATATGTAGAGTTCGAATAAAATTAGCAAAGTGATATGTGTAGATGTTAATTGATGATATAAGAGCAGTAGTGAACGGCGATATTGTAAGGTTGTCTGTATGTATATCTACGTACAGCTATCGTCGCGACGCGTCGGGTGCGGCAATGTGTGCGTTGTGATGCGGGCCGCGCGTTGGTGCCCCCTGGCCGCCGCTCCGCCGCCGCTTCGCCCTAATTAAACAATAATCGAAAAACTACAATGAACGGGCGCACGGCTCTACGTCCTCGGTGTCCCGCACCGCACGCCGCCCCCTCCCCCTCCCCGCGCCGCGCAGCCGTCTCTACAGCACCAGCCCCCCGCCACACACACCACCCCGCGGCGCACTCCCCTCACCGGCCGCACTCCGGCGTGACGTCACCACTGCACTCCTCATTATCGCCTCTCGACTTGAAGACGCACTCCCTAATAGATCTGACTAAAATATTCAGACAGGTTTTTTGCCCGACTTTGTCTGTGAACTCGCGGCGCGTCGGTCATGTCGACGAGAACGTCACTTCTGTGCGCCCGCGCAGTCTATAGCCTCAGATTGAAACCAGATAACAAAAACAGAACATTGACTTATTAATATATACACGGCCACTCCGATGGACCCTAGACTTGCTTCATAGATTAGGCTTATAGCTCTAGTACATTGACTTCATCATCGATGTGGACATATATATTCATGTGTCATATCGCCAATAAATGGAGGTGTTAAATAATATTAGACATCCGATAGGTATTCTCTTGAACTAAATAAAATATTTATAAGTCAGTTTATTCCATAGTAGACAAAATGGGCAGACCAGCCCGAAGGTCAGATGACGAATAAGCAGCGCGGTAGCAGGGAGCAATGAATGAAATTGCCTCGAAATAGTAAAATTGCCGGATTGCTCGATAATTAGAACATAGCAACGCATCGCGGCTCACGTTTTTTGCCGCATAGCTTAGATCCTTTGCATTATAGCGTGAAAGACTGATGATGATAAGTACATTACAAAAGGCTATGTCATCCGTTGGGGGATTCCAATTGGTTTAGCTCTATAGGTATAGTACTACGTAAGTGCAAGAAATGTATGGATTGCGCTTTGTAATTTGGGCGTATTACTGTGTCCACTCAATATAATATGTTTAGTAATGTACACACTTTCATAAATTTCATGCCCTTTAGATTACTTCTGTTTAATTGATTAGAGAAATACAAGTCGTTATATATTATATATATATATTTTATTTATAATTCTTTATTGTATAAACACTAAGAGTACAAGTAAGTGAAAAATAATAATACAAATAATAGTACAATTGGCGGCTTTATCGCTCAGGGCAATCTCTTACAGACAACCATAGGATGGAGATAAGAGAAGAAGTAAGAGAGGGCAGTGTATAATACATACATAAAAGAAAAACATATAAAACCATCTAAGAGTAAAATATATACTTAGAATAAATATTGTATACATAGATATATACATATATATTCCACATACATACATAGATACTAAATATAGCAAATAAATATAAATTCTCAGCATGATATCTTCGTACGATACACATGTTAGTCGGAGATATAATAGTCCTTCACCATCTTTTTAAAAACTGCCGGTGATTGAGCACGTTTTATGCCAATCGGCAGTGCATTCCATA
The DNA here is from genome assembly GCA_905332985.1 of Mimas tiliae. Lineage (NCBI taxonomy): Eukaryota > Metazoa > Arthropoda > Insecta > Lepidoptera > Sphingidae > Mimas > Mimas tiliae. Next base: position 7,011,407 of record HG995249.1, read on the forward strand.
GCCTGAAAACTAAACGATTTGTCCATAAAGGAAGTAAGGAAGTTTTTTTTATGGCTTAGGCTGGCAAACGAGCAAGTGGGTTACCTGATGGTAAGTGAACTCCACCGCCCATGTACGCCCACAATACCCAAAGAATCATGAGTGCGTTGCTGACCTTAAAGGAAAGGGATAATTAAGGAATTGGGAAGGGGAGGGGGTTTGGGCCTCCGGATATCTCACTCACCGTACGAAACGCATCAGCAAGCTGCTACTTTACGCCGGTTTTCTGTGAGACAGTGGTAATGACCCGAACGAGCCGGCCCATACATGCTGTAGACAAAAGTGTCTACAGTGTGGCTCTACGACTAATAAATGATAGATGTGGAATGTGCTGGCATTTTTAATTTCAAATTCTGCGATATTTCAGGGATTTAGTATGCGAGTCACAAAGAAATTGAAAGTGAGATTCAAGATAGGAGGGGGTGAGAGGATAGAAATATTATAAAGAAGAGAGAGAATGTGAGCATCATAGTGTAGCTTCAAAGTGATATTTTTATTTGATATTATAAAGCGTGGTCTTGTTAGTATATGTTTGAGAAAGTAACTTCCTAAAAATCACTGCTTTCTGAAATTATGTCTTCTTGCTTGTTTATAAATGATTTGGTAAATCGAATTCGATTCGATCGGCGAAACCATGGGCGAAAAATAATAATAAGTAAGCTAGTTTTAATTAAAAGTAACTCCATCACAGTAGAAAATTCCTTCATCTCTCGTTTAGATATATACTATATTTCACTCATATGGCAAGTTGTACGAGACCATGGATCATATTCATATCATTAACAGCCTCCGTGGCGCAGCAGGCGAGTGGCCGTCTGTGGGGCGGGAGGGCGTGGGTTCGATTCCCGCACCGAACCAGTGTTTATGTGATCCACGAATATCGGTTTCGCGACTGGGTGTTGATGTGGGACCGTAAGTCTCTCGTAGTTCCTGATACTCACGACACAGGTTAACCTAGTTGGGGGTCAGGACTATGTGTGTGAATGTTGGGTGTATTTATTATTATTATAATACAATTAGGAATTTCACAGTCTATACGTCCACATAACTGTAACGGCTAAATCATAGCGCCTCTTCATTTATTTGAGCCATTATTTCTGCCTGGAATTCTCCCAGCTTAATGCCAGGGTCTATCTTCTTGTACCATAGACTTGGTATTTATGAGGCGACTCGCCATCTGACCTCAACACCCGCAACGTGAACAGCCCATAAACAGAAGCAACAATCAGAACTTCGAATTATGAAGTACTGCATGGTACTGAACTGCGATCGACACCCTGAGACAAAAATAAGAATTGCGGCTGCTAGCCACAATAGCTGCCAGCAGAGATATATCTGATAGATATATATATCTGATAGATATATATTTCATTCCCTAAGAGTGTGTCCGCCCTTGTACCCAGGTACCTACTCGCGGTAGTGGCCACTTTGGTAGGACACGAGGGACGATGTTGCCCCTGTTCTCTTGGCGACACCCACGAGAATCATCCTTAAGCCAAGACTATGCCAATTTTATGTCAAAAGACCGGCCAAATGCAAGTCAGACTAGCGTACCGAGCGGTGGGTTTCATACTAGGTACCTCAAATTTTATTTTTTGAGTAAGGAAAATTTCAGCCAGCTACATATTAGTTAAGAAGATAAAGCCTTTAAAGGTAGGACAGGCAGACGTTGTAGGCTTAGTAAAAGGATTCGTTAGCATCCTTTGGATCTATCAATTTTTTTTGCTCTGATAAGGTCATAAAATTAATGATTAGATAACAGTCATCTGTGACGTTAAATAATGCAGTTTATGTGCAAAAAAACATGAAAGATATTATTTACAACTGGAATCGAGACCGGAGTCATATTTCCACCACAATTACCTTGTGTTAACACCTTTTATAACATCTCGTTCAATGTACTGAAATGTAAATGGCTAACATTCGATCCTAATGCTATTCTAGTGGCAAAGCTTCCGTGTATAAGGGGATTCAAACCGCCAGCAAAGTAATCGAGAAAAATCGGCGTAAAGTAGCAGCTTGCTACTCCAATCCCCCTTCCCAACCCCTTAATTATCCCTCTCTTTTAACGTTGGCAACGCGACCATCAGGTAATCCACTTGCTTGTCTGTCGACCTATGCTATATTTATTCTTTTACTAATATTTATTGATTGTAAACTATTATGTGTATTGTGTGTATGTTTATGGTAAACTTATATGAATGGGACGCGTTGATAAAACAATACCTCAACATAATTATAACCTTAGTAAGCCGATTTTTTTCGACAAAGACCGCAAAAATGTATGATTTGTGAACTTTGCCTGGTACCTAATAAGGGCAATGTCAATGATTGGTCGACATTTTCGGTGTTTATTATGAATGTTTAAGTTTAGGTGGTGAGTGGTAGAGCCACGTTTAGAGTTTTGTACATACATACATACGCACTCCCGCCTGTAATTTCCGAAGGGGTAGGCAAGGTGGAACCACTACACCCACATTTCGTCTGAGCTTATTTCAGTCCCATGATGTGATAAGGGGCGATCTTATCGCCGTAACGGGCACAATTCCAGACACCCGGCTGATACTGCATTTCGTAATTTAAAAACCCAATATCACTTTTCCCGACCCAGTGAATGAACCCGAGACCTCAGCACAGCGTTAGAGTTTTGTCTACAGCATAAACGAATCGGAGTTTGCTGTCGTACAGGAAAGCAATGTGAAATAGTAGCTCAGTGTTGCGTTTCGTAGGGTGAGTGAGATGACCGGATTACCCCAGCCCCAGCCCATCTCATTTCACTGGCTCTAATGTCCTTCAAACCTAAACATAAAAGTGCTTATACACTGCGGCTTGGCAGCAGAAATAGACAAGTTCCAGGTGGTACCAATTCAGACGGTCTCTCGCATACGATGAACCTACCATATTTTGTGTGTGCACTAGTTGGGCCGCTGCTTACCACTTCGGGGCTACAGACATGAATGTAACTGTGAATCATACTTAACTACTTAATTAGTCTAACATAAGATGGCAAAATGAACTTGATACAGAAGAGAGAAGCAAGATTTTGTGACATCGGAGAGTTTATTGTTGATGAGGTTGAGTTTGCAATAATGCTAAAATTGCTGTTGCATGAGCCTAGAGTTTCAGTAGATCCAGGCTTTTTCCACCTGCTCTTATCTCTATGGCCAGTCAATACCATATTTACCAAGGGTGCAGAGAAGTCATTACACACGGTAATAAAACCAATCATTTTTCTACATTTGTTATTTTAAAGAGGTAAAGTTTGCAAGTGTATTGTTGGGGTAGCCTCGAAACTACTGATCTAATTCTGCATATTATTTTACCAATAGGCATCTATATAAACTACTAGAGGCTATCTTATAGGTATCAGAAACTTACCGCACCGCGGGTTCGATTATATCACCCAAACATATGTTTGTGCGATCCACAAATATATGTTTCGGGTCTGGGTGTTTTTTTTCCAGAAGAGGGGTTGACGTCAGGCAGGCGGCCGGTGGTAAAAATTACAAGCCAAATTTTTTACAAAGCATGTTGCACCGACCCCACTGCAAGTGGAAGAAGAAGAAGGATCGGTATACTACAGTCTCTATATTGGACACTTATGGACATCATTTTTGAGTTTATGTTGATGGTAATGTACAGATACTTTTATAAGCATGTTAGAGACGCTACCTAGCTAGCTGGTGGGAGGGTACCTAATCGTTTACCTGACTGGATAGCAACCACTATACACATTATGGAAACCCGCCATAGTGGCTCGTTCAGGCGAGTCGTGTTCCGTGGTCTGCCAGTGTATATCCAGTAATTTCAGGTCGGCATAATTGTCCGTCGAGGGATGCAATGTCTTTTTATGGGCATAATTGTCCGTCGAGGGATGCAATGTCTTTTTATGATGAACATTATATATGGACTGTACTGTACCTAAAATGAAGTCCAGTGTCAGTCACTTTGCCGTGCCAGAATAAAAAACACTATTTTCATAAAAATTTGAAATATTCAAAGTCAAGCTTGTATCCCCGAAGGTGGAACTTGTGCAGCCACGACTTGCCGAACTTATCTCGTTCCCAAATGCAATATCTACATAGAGGACAATCTTTTTGTCATACGGGGCACAAATTCTAATCCCAGGCAATTCACGTGTATATTTTCCAATCGAAAAACACCATTTTTGATTGCTCGATCTAGCCAACGAACTTAAGATCTTACCAGTTTTACAATGTACTTAACATTGCCACATGTGTTGCCAACCATGTTAAACTCTAACTTTACAGATTTTTACAAGTCATCACAGTTTATTTGTTTAATTATCTTACATTACTAGTTTTTTTTCATATTTTTTTTAGATGTAGTTGATTTTAAGCAATAAGATTGGCCCATTTAAAAATAAAATTAAGTTATTTGTTTTTCACAATATTTAGTTTACGTATTTCACATATTACATTTCATTTAAAAATAATTTACTTACTTTAATTATATTATAATTTATAATAATTATTACGTTATTATGACATTGTAATTTTTTGTGTTAGCTGTAAATACCTTTAAAAGGTAAGCTCATGATTTGTTACTTAATTGATTTTTATATTATGTTAGTAGTGTGTTTTACCTAATGGTATTGCTATTAAATAAATAAATAAATAAATAAATAAATTTTAAATATTTACAGTTTTTAAGAGCACATACAGTTTTACCGTATAATAGACTGGGTAGCACTGACTGCCACTAAACCAATGAGGCGATTAACATTCAGTTGAAACAATTATGACCCCTCCCTCGGCCATTGTACCTTAACCAACAGGGCATGATTGAGATTTATGTACATATGATGACAAAGAGCATCGGTAGTTTCATGGGATACGCCATTTGTTTTTGTATCTATCACCACAGTCGTGTATAGAACTGTAATGTTCTAAACACCGAAGGGCAACACACTCCAAAGTTCGTTCGGTAGGGGTACGCGTATGACGCACAAAGCACTGACACCGTCATAATTAATTTGAACCATTATTTGAACTGGATAAGTGGTTAATTTAACACGGTTATTTTAATGTAACGTACTATTTAATCGTACTAAAGTCAATTTGATGAACATCTCAATGCGAATTCGTTGGTAGACTCAAGTTTTTATTAGGTATATTATCATGAGTTATTTATGAAATTCTCGGTCGCCAATTCCAAGATTCTGGGGACCTATTCTACACCATGAAATCCAGTCACAGCTCACAGTAGGAAATTAGCCAAAACTTTTGTAGTATGTCTAAAAAGATATCGATTCCGCTAGCACGAACTAAAGTAAGACCAGGGCCAGTGGTAGGTAAATAATATTTTATTGATGAACCGGACAATAATGGCATCTTCAAATTAAATTCGTGGCTCTATGCAGTTATTTAAAATAAAATAAGTTTTAACACAACTTCGAAACCGACTTCAAAATAAAAACACTGTAAAGGTAAAAATAAAAATTTCTATAGGTCTCTTTAGAGGCGGTTCCTATGGCGGTCGCTGCCGGTCTAATAAATTGCAACAGTTTTGTCTACATCACGCATGGGCCGACTTAACTGGGTCGTTACCACTATCTCACAGAAAACCGACGTAAAGTAGCGGTTTGCTGCACCTGCACATAGTACACTCTGCTGATTAACAGATGAGGCAATGGCGAAAGCTGGTTCCCGTTGCAGGTTGTGGTGCTAAGTCAGTTTGACCCTCCACATAATACCAAATCCACCGTCAATTACACTATTCAATTAATAATACTGTTACATACAATATTTTTATTACACCATAAAACGTAATAAGATGGATTCTTTTGTATTAAATATATCTTCGCGAATGATTGTCGTTGCAAATTGATCAAGAACTTTATTCGATGGCATTCGCTGTAGGTACCGTCGAAATTGCAGTTTTATTAAACGATATTCGTTTTTATTATTAAAAGAATAAGAACCATTGATAGTCCTACATCGATAGTCGCAGCCACACGCCTATCTGTTGCGTATCTCATTATCACCTTTAATAGTTTTTAGCGCGGAGTCTGCGCGGAGGCCCCGTTTGTCAAAGGTTTACAAAATTTTTGACGTCAAAATATACATACATATAATAACGAGCGTTATGTATAAGGATTGATGCAATGCTGTCTATAGAACATGGACATTTGATTGACTCAATTGGTGGATATTGTAAGTTTACAAAGTCTACTGCATCGGTATGGTTTAGGAAATAATATAATATGCACACATATGCGTTAAAAAATCGATCTGATGAAATAATTGAGGTTTAAATAGAAGAGATTGACTGAAGAACCACAAGTAGTAGATGCCATTGAAAGCCTGTCAAGTGCAATCAGCAGTACTACATATTCATCAATATTCTTCTTCTTTTACCTGCCCTTATCTCACTCGCATCGGGGTCGGCGCAACATGCTTTTTAACACATGTTACATAAAGATTTGGCTTGAAGTTTTTACAACCAGCCGCGTGCCTGACGTCAACCCCTCTGCGAAGAAAACACCCAGACCCGAAACAAATATTTGTGGATCACACAAACATTTTGTCTCGATGCGAGAATCGAACTCGCGGCCTTTCGATTCGCCCACTGCGCTACGGAGGCGGTCAACCTATATTCATTAATAATACAAGAATACAGAATAAATATGATGTGTGGATGGCATCAGATACCATAAGGCTTGTAATAGTATGTGAAGATATTATTTGTAACATACTTCATGTAAAATTATTATTCCATTTTATTTAATAAATACAAGGTACTAAATTATATTATGATTCAAGAGTATTACTAAGCCAATTCTATTCTACAGTAACTTATTGTATAATTAATAATGTTGCTGTGTTGACCCTAATAATGTAACTTGTATGAACAATAACAGCTAAAAAGATTATACAAATGTATTTATATATATCTATATAATGGCGTTTATCAAACAGTACAGAAGTTAGTTTTGAATCGGAAAGCCCAATTTAAAATAAAAACAGGATAAATGTTCAATTTTATATCGCAATCAGCATGGCGATCCCAGTTCTACAAGGCAGAGAATATGAGTGCTAGATGTAGAGTCGCTTGCCTAAATTATATTGTTATAGCCGTAATCCTTTTTTATATTTCTAGAGTGGTCGTTACCATTGTCTCGAAAACCGACGTAGAACAGCGGCATGCTGCTGCATTTCGTACGGTGTATTAGATATCCGGAGGCCCGAATACCCTTCCCCTTTCCAATCCCTTAATTAACCCTTTCCTTTAAGGTCGGCTACGCGCCATGATTTTAGTATTGCGGCGTACATGAGCGGTGGACTACTTACCATTAGGTGGCTTGCTCGTTGGCCGGCTTATGCTATAAAAAAATAAGATAAATATAATTTAGTAATATATAAACTTTATGTTAGATTAGATTTTGTTCTTGGATCCAACCTGTGATAGGTTTTATTAGGATAAAATGTAGTTTTTATAGGCCAGGTTAGTAAAATCTGCAACGAAATCCGTTCAACAGTTTGTGATCAAACGACAAACAGCTGACACTGCACTAATTTACATACATACGCATTCACGCCTATAATCTCCGAAGGGGTAGGCAGAGGTGTAACACATACATTACCGGGCATATTTTCGTCCCATGACGTGATAGGGGGCGAGCCTAACGCCAAACCGGGCACAAATCTAGACTCTGGGCTGATACTGAACATTTCGTAATAGAAAACTCCAATATCACTTTTCCCAACCCGGGAATTGAACCTGAGACCTCAGCACAGCAGTCGTACCGCGTACGCATTACTACTGCGCCACCGAGGCAGTAACTGATGAATTAAGTAAGTAACGGAGTAAAAATATTTCAAAATATTTTAATACATTTATAACTTTTTTACAGCAGGAGCACGTAAACGAGCAGCTGGTTTATCTGATCGGTTTTGCGAGACAGTGGAACCACCCCGGTGGGCCAGCCCATTCACGCAATAGATAAAACTAGCAACAACGTGGTTCTACCACTTACATGATTGTTGGTACACATGGCATCATGACATCATGGCGTGCAATACTAGAGGCCTACACTCAACATTGGGTGGAAAACAGGCTGGAGGAGACATAATCAAATACTTAAGCTCTTTACCATCAAAATAGATTGTATTTGTTTACTAGATTAAATCTTGAAAATAAGCTTATCGTTGAAGTCTTTTATTCCTTATTCGAAAATCGCCAATACATTGTGATTTATTGCAATAATTACTAATATTGTGTATATTAAACTATTATACACCACATAGTGTTTATTTTTCTTCTTTCTATCTGGATCATTTTCTTGAATGATCCTGCGTTTAATCATATAGTATTTAGTTCCTGTATATAAAATAAACTTCCGGGTATTTATGTAGAGTCCTAAATGATAGTGTGGGTATCATAATGATAATTAATTGTTTATCTTCCGTATAAGTGCATGTTAATTACAAATACGTGAACCCATTATTATATCATTCATAATACCGTCTACCGGTAGGCTTATTTATAATATAATAAAGTTATTAGACGAGTCTATTGTTAAATAAACCCTTAATTTAACAGACAGTATAAACGAAATTATCCAAGTGGTGGCGTAAATATAGCGCAACAGGCAGGTGTGTGCCGGCTCAACCCCTCGGCAACCCTGCGAGCTCTGGGGCGCGGCGCGCGGTCGCAGCACGGCGTGGCGCGGTCACTTGTTGCACTCAGCGCGCTCTCCACCGCTCGCTGCCAACTGCGGATATGGTCACGCGCCGCTATCGACTTACTCTACCCCGCATATAGTTTAAAATCGCTTGGAGGCACTTAGCACGTGCATTCATTATATTAACGGTTTTAAATTTAATAAGTAATGAAGCGATTAAAGAATTTATCGATTTTCAAAGTAATTGCAATAGGAAGATCATGGATTAGATATTGTGTTTTAAAAGTCGAACACATAATGTTGTCGATGATTTTAAACAGAACGACTTGAAACAGCGCAATGACTGACGAGTCGGCGCAATATGTAAACAAACAAATGAGTGGTGACTGGTGAGTCGAATCAGCGCATTGTGAAATGTTTGCGCGGGACACAGTATCACATGCATAACTTACGTGTGTGGTGTGCAAGCGGCGGCACGTAAACAAAACTGTTACGGTCCATCGATCGCGCAGGAAACCTGGTGATCGATGGTGGCGCTGCGTGCACGCCGCTCGCGCTCGCGTCCGCATCCTCTTGCGCTCATACTAGCCCTTATCTTCGCTCTGTACGATTTGCATTGCACGTTCCGGATTGCGACCATGAAAGGTGACGTACGAAACGGACGGAGTATGCGTGCGCACGGAACGGCTCGTTGCATACAGCGACAGCGCGCGGCACAGCGTGGCGGCGTGGCGCGGCGGTGCATCGTGCAGCGTGCGCGGGGCGCGGGCGCACGAGGCTGACTGCAGCCGCGAGGGGCACCCCGCCGGCGTCGCGCCCTCTGACCGCGCCACCGTCCCCATACATTGTCAATACACACCTAATGAATGGAAATGAGGACGGGCTAGAGCTTCTTCGGACTGCTCCATTGCATTCCAAAAATGTATCGCCTGCGTTTTTCCGTGAAGTCATCACGGCAGTGTGGCGACCGAATTATTTATTTCCGTTATAACTATCATATTTTAAACAAACATCGTTGGCCATAAAAAGATCGTAACTATATTATAAGTGAATTAATGCGGTCCGACGATTTTGCTTGAATATATTAATTTGGTGTACCTAATCTTAAATTATTAAATAGTATTCTTGAGCAGTTATCTAGATTTCAAAGATAATTAAAAAACAATGTGGCAAGAACAACAAATTTATCAGCAATTATATATGCAATCGATCAATGACCTTAAAAATGCAGAATATTATCTGGACTGGGTTTTTTATGCGATTTGCGTATTAAAGACATGCGCGAACAATACTAGTGGCAGTGCAGCTTGATATTATATCAAAACAGGGAGGGCGCAGTGCTTACATCGGCGACGACGGCGCGGAGAGCGTGGCGGCGTGATGTGGCGGCGCGGCGGTGGTGCAGCGCGGCGCGACGTCGGAGAAGTGATCCCCAAAACAAACGAATGGGAACGCGCGTGCCGACCGGCAAGGCGGCAAGGCGGCGACGCACCATGTAAGCATGCCTCAGATTCCATTCAGAGGGTTTTATCGGTGGCGACGGTGAGGAGCTGCGTACGCGCAAGAATTCGGGTGTTTGGGTGCGCTGACGAGCAGTCCACACGAGGTCGACGACCGGGTAGCGCCGAGCGCCCTTTAAACGATTTTCTGAAGTGATTCTTGATTGTCGACATATCTCGCCACCGGGGTTGTTTCACTTAAATTTTATCAATTCTATCTCATAAAGATTAAACAGCTTTGGAATTATATCTCGTTAAATAAAAAATATAAATATTTTCGACACAACAGTTGTTGGTGCCGCCAAATTCTTAATTCGTTCATTCGCAATAAACATTGTTGGGTTTATGATTTTTTGTACGTAACGGTATTTTTGGAGTCGGTGAGGGTGCCGATGTCACTCACCGCCAGACAACTGAAACTGCACCATCTCCAAACGACCTTTAGAAATTGTTAGTTTTAACTTTGCAGTGTTATTTTCTTAGTGTTAGTGTTAGTTTTCTTAGTGTTAGTTATGAAGTCGGGTTTTAAGTTTTGTTTAAACTTATCTTTATATATTTAATAACACAATAGCGACAAGTTTGCTGTTAGTCATTGAGGAGTTTAATTTTTTCACTCCGTACATCATCAACAGCTCTTAACCAAATTTATTAACCACATATAAGGACCACATCGTAGCTAAACTCTATCAAATGATTATTTTCCCAACAAAATCGGTTCTGAACTTGTAGAGAAATCGATGTACATAATATGTATGTAATTGTAAAAACGAGAAACGTTTAAAAACAAAAAATCCTCCTCTGCTCCTTTTTGAAAATCCGGTTAAAATTATAATATTTTGTTTGTAAAAAATCCAGTAAAGGAACAGCTTAAAGTTTAGTATAAGTATAACAGTGGGTCCCACACAATCACTACGCACGCGCACGTCGCGTCGTAGCAAGAGAGCGGTCCCTGTAAGTTATTTCCTGTTATAAATTAGTCGATTCTCGGAACACTGATAACATATCCAATAAAGCAGTAAACTTTATACAATAGTTAATACAAAGCCTCTGTTAACTATAAATCTACCATATAAATACACTTGTTTTAAGTATTAGTATGTTTTAATATATTGTGTGTGTTCTTTCGACTGACTGTCCGTATAATTAATTCTATTGGTGATTTAAATCGAAATGTTTGTTGTTGATGTTACGAGATATTAGGCAACACAATATCTACAAAAAATATCCCGTTATAAATACTTTTTGATCGTCTCATTGGTTTAATGCCACATAAACTAAGTAACCGATGAGGCCCTGAGTTCAAATTTAAGATCGGCGAATAACAATATTGCTTTAGTTTCGAAAACGAACACTAAAGGTGCTCGGGATTGGAATTTGTGTCTAGCGATATGCTCATCAAGCGTGTGTAGAGTAGTTGTAATTCTGCCTACTCCTTCAGGCCTACAGGCAGAGCTTATGTTCTTAGATTAATAACTATTTAAATTTTATATTATCTCACATGCGTTTAAGTTTTTATCTCTTCAATAGCTCTAGAAATGCTAAATTATTATCAGGAAGAGTTGGTAGCTTATTATAACTTATATTATATTTTCTCTACCCAAAACTTTGTAAGTTGTGTAATAATCTGTTGTAAGTTGTGACAAACTACTAAATTAAACTTATGGGTGTTGTTAAAAGGTTGAATTGACTTCCCTAAACAATAATAATCATCATACTTTATTATTAACATGCAAATTTTATTTGCATCGCTTTAAACATGACTATTGTAGAACATTAAGAAAATTAAACTACCGAACATTTTTATAAGCAATAAATTTATTAAAATAGATACAAACTTACACTGATTTCAGGTAATAACAAAGTGTGTTAAATATCCTCATAGTATTGTTTACATTTATCTTTACATTGTGGTAGAGCCACGCTGTAGATACTCGTAGTTTTGTCTACTGTAGTCATAGTCATAGTCATAGTCATAGTCATAGTCTTTATGTGCATACCAAGTGTACAATTTTGTTCTTAGGTTATACATGTATGTGCTTAAACTTAATAGCCTTTGTCAGGCATTGCAGAACGAATTTGTATGAATGAAGGGTGGTGGTTGACCAGGGTGATACCAATGTCTCGCAGACAATCGACGTAAAATGACACCTTATTGTGTTTCGTACGTAAGCGAGGTTTCCGGAGACACTAATAAATTAACATTAATAAATGCATTTCCTTTAAGGTAGTATTGTAGATGTTCAAGGGATATGGAAACCAATCACCATCAGGTGACCCATTTGCTCGTTTAACAACCTCTGCTATGAAAAAGATGCCGAGAGCCAACAACCCCCTTGCTCAATACTTCCTTAAAACTCGGCAAAGCACGCGTGATTATTCTGGTACAAAGCATAAGCGGCATATTATGACGACACACTTTAAGCCATATGCTCTGAGTAAAGGAGGACGCAGGAGTGCGTCGAAAGCAGATGCCTGTACCAGATCGTATCCCGTGGTTCAACAGTGCCGACGTATTAGAAGAACAAATGAGAGCCAATGGATTGACTGCGGCGAATGCTTAAGACTGGGCAAGTGGACGCGTCTAAGTAGGAAGGCATCTGACAGCAGACCGAAATAATGCTAAGCAGAAAGTTCGAAGAGTACTTGATACATTATTTTTGCCGACTAGATACCAACTACCGTGCACATACAATACGTTATAAGGTGGTAGGTCCCTCGTATGAGAGAGGCCGTCTGGGTTGGCACCACCGCTTTGTCTATTTCTGCCTCCAAGCAGCAGTGTATAAGCACTGTTGTGTTCCAGTTTGAAGGAATATGAAGCCAGTGAAATTACTAGGCATTATGAGTCTTAACATCTTATGTCTCGGGGTGGATAGCGCAGTCTAATGCCATGAAGTGCTTTGTAATTCAAAGTTCTGTGTAGTGTTGCTTCTGTTTCATTTTTCGACTACACCATACTTACGATTAGGTCCAGTGAAGGCACTTTGCCGGGCCAGAATAAAAAAAGAAAGAAGGTGACAATGACAATCAGGAACCCCATTTGCTTATTGCCCCCTCTACTACAAAAAAAAACTCATAAAACGGTTTTAGGTAACTTTCCGATACTAAATTAAATTTCCACGTGACAGCGCCGTTATTACGTCACCCTTCGCCTCCTCACGGCATTACAAATTGATTGACAACTTAGCTCCCAACTCTCAACGGTCAGGAATTTCCGGTTGGCTGTCACATTCATATCAGATTGTGATGTAAAGCCCATACAATAAATTACATCACTTTGGGAATATAACTTTGTCTATTCTAAATGTATCCAATGGGGACAAAATGTTGGGTTAAATATAATTTATAATCATTGTGGGTACTTTACATACTTATGTAGGACATTATGTGCTTTTTAATTACAGATGTTATGAAATAAGGCGCTGTTTACACTACTCGTTATAACTCGCGCACTTTAAGATGTACACAAACAATATAATACCTCTAATCAAATTGTTTTTCATCTGCTTTTGATATTTTTCATTTCATAATAAAAAAAACTGCAATTACAATATGAGTATTAATTTGACAGATTTTTCCATGTTGTATTATTCTTTTCATTTGATAGTTTTACTTGGACATTGTGAAACAAGCGCTTAGTATGTTGTGGGGCTTCAATCGAGTATTTTTAGTTTATGTGAGTGACTTACACTAACATCTTAGGTCCAAAGCCAACCTTATCTGCACGAGGTACATTCTACTGATTAACGGACACAGAAACTTGGTTCTCGTTGCGGATTGTGGGGGTCAGACTTTCGCCTCACATAATACCAAATACCGTCTATCAGGAAGTATAGATAACGTTTGGCACGAAGAAAGTGTCATAAAGTTCTCATTCGCTAAGCTATTGGGTGACCCACTTGCTCGTTTACAGGCCCGTGTTATAAAAAAGTCACCTTCACATAGACTCTGGAATATCTTTAATAGACCGCAATACTTTCTACGAGGTGGAAGGCCCCTTGTATATGAGAAGCCGTCTGGGTTGGTACCACCGCTTTGGTCATTTCTGCCGCCAAGCAGCAAGTTGCAGTGTGTAACCACTGTTGTATTTCTGTTTGAAGGACATTGAAACTTGAAATTGAAAATTATTAAGCATTACGAGACGAGCACAGTCCAATGCCATACAGTACTTTGTAATTATAGGATCTTGTGTCTGTTTATGGGCAGCCGTGGCGTTTACCATCAGGCGAGCGACCCGTTCGTTTCATCAGCCAGGCTAATAAAAACAATAAATTAAATTAAATTTGTATCGACAATAATATTCATGCCAAACTTTAAAATGTACGATGCTAACTACCCGTACCTATAATTGTTCATATAATATACTCGTAAGCACATATAGCGACCTTAATACACTTTGCTCGGGAATAATTCTAGGAGTCCAAATGACCATTAGTCTGGTCACAAGAAAATAAATATAATATACTTAACTAAAAACAACATTGTATATAATTTTAAAGCTTTTCTTAAACTGCCTCGGTGGTAGTTGTAATGCGTACGCGTTACGACTGAGGCTGACGCTGAGGTATTGGGTTCGACCCCCGGGTCTGCTCAATATTAGCCCGGAGTCTGGAATTCTACCCGGTATGGCGATACTGGCACTGGCATAAAGATATCCGATGGCTCTGAAAGTGGTAGAGCCACGCTGTAGACAGTGTTGTCTACAGCATGAATAGGCCGGCTCGTTCGGGTTGTTCCCATTGTTTCATAGACAGACAACCGAAGTAAGGTAGCGCCGTGCTTCTGAGATTCATATTGTTAGTGAAGTATACGGAGGTCCAAGTCCTCCACCCCTTCCCAATATCTTAATTGTCCTGTTGCTTGAAGGTCGGAAACACGTCCATAATTCTTCTAGTATTGTGGGCGTACATGGGCGGTGGAGCTCACTTACCATCATGTGATCCACTTGTTCGTTTGCCGGACTAAGCTATAAAAATGTATCTCTGCTGTTGTTTTATACGATCAACTGGTGTGCATACTGCAGTGCATACAACTGGTTATACGAGCAAATAATCGAATACTAACAAATGATTGAATTATAAAAAAGTTAATTGACACCACTGAGTGCGACAGTTAAATGCTTACCGCATCCAAATATTAATCTTGCACACAACAATTAATTCTTCAGACAAAGTGGTGTTCAAGAAAAACCAACGTTAGCTAAATAAATGTGTGTGATGCAGAACTTTTGTATGTACAGGTTTGTTACCCGATCGGGCCCCATTTATCGCTGCTCCCGTTCCATTTACATTCGATAAGGAAAACTTTTGTTACGCGGTAAAACCATACCGCAACAGGCTTTGCGTATTTAACTACTATTATACGGTAGCTAGTAAAGAAGCGGACAACATTGTTAAAGCATTACAATTGTTACAGTAGCAAAGCAAATGAATGACTATGTATAGATAGATTTATTCCTGCGCGTGTGCATGTACATATGTAGTTTTGTTTGTATGGTAGTGAAATATCAGTCGTCATCCTTTTTTAAAACGGCAATTTTGATTACTTATCTCAGCTGCCTTGGAAGTATTTCGGATTCACCGATCTAAACGATGGAATACAGATCTTTCTGTATTCCGATGGTCTACATCATCCTACCGATTAAAACTCTGTTCCACTCTCTCCTTTTACCAGAAGCCGCGGGATACGCATATGATGTAGTCGCAGCCCTAGCAGATCAGCAGTCTTCCTATACATAGGTGTCAACAGTGACAGGCACTCACAGTCATCGTGTCTATACAAATATCACGCATAATTAGCAAAATGTGAAAACATAACTTGAATACTTCAACAAATGTCTAGTTTTGGTTGATATTACTTTATCTTCTATATCACTTCGTGTAGTCACGTTGGTTTTACTTTACAAGCAGCCGAGTAGGTACCTGATGTTAACCTGAGGAATCCAAACCCAATCAAATATGTAATGCTTAATTTTACTGAAAATTAAAGTATAAGCAATACTGACCTGACAAATTAATACAGGACTACTTACACTTTACGGCCCCGTATGCCATAGGACCATACGTATATAAACTCACGCCTGTTTCCCATGGGGATAGATAGAGATAACGGATTTCCACTTGCTATGATCCTTTCACACCTCCTCGTTAGTCTCCTACACTCTCATTACATTCTTTATAAATGCACGGCGGTTTAGAGTAGGTACTTCTGCCTGGCTTTTCTCGAAAGTATCTCCGACTTGATATGAGAACGTTCGTCGAGGTCTTCACTTCAAACTCGTCATGTATATTTCTTTTGTCAATCTTTCATTTATCCTCTCTACATGTCCAAACCATCTTAGTATTCCTTTCTGGATCTTTATCACTACATCCTCTTTCACACCACATCCTTCTATTTCATTCTCAATCTCTCAAAGACACACCACACGGACTTACCATAAGACCAATGGGTCGATAATTAACACATACATATTATATAGGAATCAATGGCTTGTTATTGGACCGCCTCTGGAGGAGTTACGTATGTAACTATTAGTATGTAGGGTCTGTACAATAAAAAAATACTATGCTGCAATTTTTATTATTTATAAAACAAAATTCTCTTAAATAACAATATATTAAATTCGTAATATATATAACTGTGCCATTGAGCTTTTAACTACCGCACGTATAGAATACAAATAACTAAATGCAAATACCGAAAAGAAATTTACCGAACTCTATCGGAATTACTTTTACAATTATATAAGATACGTACTTCAATCACAATATTTATAATTTAATTAACTTTGGAAAACATTCACGCTGAAAAAAATATCGTTTCAATTCGATATTTTTTTCGATTGTGCCGACTACATCGAATTAATTTAAAATAAATACATAATATTGTCTTTTTATTTTCATAGAATATCAAGGTCTGCACTTGTCAATTGAACATATTAAGCGCCTGTTTCATCATTTGTGAGTGAATGCTACTTACCAAATAAAATATGACACGTCCAAATGCAAAAGTCAGACTCGTCATATATTATACACCAAAAGAATATGTGTATATCTAGTATTAGATACTTTCAAAATAGTTGTCTTATACGTTACTTGGTGATTAAATCTCACTCGATCATTGTGAAACAGGCGCTTAAACTACCAAATAGGTAGCAAGACAATGTTTAAAGAAATGGTTGTAAGTTAGTTACTATGATTATTGATTCCAGTACCAACTACAATTTAAATTATTCGCTTCTGCCATTTACAAGGTGGCAGGTCCAGTGAAATTATTGGGCATTATGAGACTTAACATCTTATGTCTCACCGTGACGAGTCCAATGCCATACACCATCATCAACTTGAATTCGTCTACTGCTGGACATAGGCCTTTCCGGTTTTATGAATTACTTACCGGCCATCCAAGTCCGGTTAATCACTCAAAAGAAAAATAGGTACATAATATCATGTAACATGTTTGTATGGGGTCAATATCAACACGTCATATCCGTATTTTCAAAGTATCCGAAAATTACCGAAGCTCATAGATTTATTCGTAGTACTAACAGTTACTGTAAGTTCAAACGGTCAATATCAAAACACTACCAACAATATCTCCCGCACTAACATTGACAAGCACAACCTTAAAATGCACTACTTATGATATAATTTGGCTTATAATTAACTCAGTACTCCTGAATGAAACTAGCATATGTAGTGTAATTTGGCGACTCGCTACCTTATTCCCAGTACGATTAGAATATGTGCTATTGGTGGAATTTTATACAACATAATGTTTAAAAACTATTCCACATACGAATATACAACACCCATGCCATATTATTAAAGTAATATCATTTATAATTAAGCTGAAATAACTTTTAAATTCACTTAGCGAATGGCATTCATAATTTGGCAATGTTACAGTTAAACCCAACCTTAATAATAAAGTATTTCAAAGCAGGAACACTTCATGTTCAATGAGCATAATACATACATAAGTTCACGCCGTATCTCTGAAGGGATAGGCAAAGTTGCAGCCACCTTATTTCCGTCACATGATGTATTATCAGGCGAGCATATCGCCATTTCGGGCACAAGATTCACGGGCAACTTATGTGTGATTTTTTATATCGCCAATACAAACACAAATTGCGTTTGCCCGATCTGAAATTTGAGCCCAACCCCTTACTGGTTTTTGAGCCCAAGATCTCACTAGTTTATTTGCCAAAGTACACTGCCACTTGACCAACGAAGCGAGAATCAAAATATAATGTAGTTATATAAGTTAAATTGCGATTACAATGGCAATGCTAGTAGGAACTGAAAACATGACGTATTTAAGACGAGGTCCGACTACGATTTGAAACACAATACAATCTTCTTCCACCTGCCCTTATTCCACTCGCAGTGGGGTCGGCGCAACATGCTATTTAAATACATGTTACAGAAAGATTTGGCTTGTAGTTTTTCGACCGGCCGCCGCGTCTGCCTGAAGTCCACCCCTGTGGAGGGAAAACACCCAAACCCAAAACAAATAGATCACACAAACATTTGTCTCGGTGCAGCAATGGAACCCGCGGCGTCTCGTTTCAAAATCGGCTACTCGCCCACTGCACCACGGAGGTTGTTCTTATTTCATTGTATTGAAACACACCACAGTATGGTTAACACTCAGAATGCAGAGAGTTTCAATACTAACATTAATTTTTTAGGCGTAATTATATTTATTGGAAACTAAACTATTTAAAAAAAAACATTCGGTTCACAATTTGCTTCAAATTCTTGTATACGCTGTATTTTTTGCGTCACTATAAGTTCATTCGTTTCGCCACATTCGGAGTTCAAAAATAGTCTTTATAGATATGCGGTACGACCTCGCCTTAATAATTGGAGTCGGCATTTTGTAGCCATACTTACATTGTACTACCAACTCATTGCTTATCGGTACCATACTTACAATAAGTTTATAAAAACGATTTTTATTTTTCATATATTAATGCTATATATTTTGTGGCCTTTGCCTCTTAAGTTAAAGCATCTAATTCTACTTAATATTGTAAAATATATGTAGAGCAAAGTACAAAACCACTTTTACCGAAATTTTACACAATACAGTACTGCGATTAAAATTATTCACTTCCATAATATTCGTTTTTAAAGTAAAGGGCTAGTGTAAATCGGGCCTCATCAGACAGACAAGACATCAAGAGAAAAATCTAATGTTCTAACGGCTCTATATTGAATCCTCGTGTTTCCTATAAATGATGATTGCCGTAGCGCATAAGTTAAATCATAGTACTGCACATTTGATATATAATGTATTATGTATTATTACATTTAAAATATTATTTACACATGAATTGATATTTGTAGTTATTTAGTTAAAATAATCTGTAATGTAGAATTACATTAGAGATTATTTTAACAATGGAAATTAGACATGGTTGTATATTGGTATATACATTGCCTACTTAAAACCGATTACATCACTGGAATTAAGTTCTCTTTTCTTAACATAATATTCCTTAAAAGACGTTTGAAATATTAATAGTAATTATTTGTTGAGCTGTCTACGTATAGGTAACAATAAAGGTAGTAAGTAGTATATGTAATGGTTTTATAATTACTTAGCTTATAAGTCGCCAGTGGGAAGGCACACGGTGTTTGGGGCACGGTAATGGAGTGTTTACCCTAGACCTACGTCCAGACACATCATTACCACGAAGCCAATGATGCAGCCCCACGTCGCCAGCTTCCCATTGCCGCTGCAAAAAAATAATATTTATTAAAACTACGGTTGGGGATTTGCCCCGGATCGGAATTAATCGGTAGGCGGTCGTTCATAAATCTAGTAGCCGAATCTTTTCTGCAGTGTGTATAAAAAGATATTGTGCAGTCGCACATTGATAAGGAGATTACACCACTAAACTATACGAACGTGAAATTTGAGTGCTTATTTTCATATATTTCATACTGCAGCATAGTGAACATCTGGTCCATTAAGTTGGTTCTGTGGCTATATTAATGCATGTTATAGACTTGCAACACTTTATAAGGCTTTCATTTAAGTCATAAATTAATTTAGTTATTTTGTGAAATTACGCATACAAATTTTAAAGTCCATACATTAGATTTCCAATAATATCAGCACTTTTAGATTAAAATTAAACACAAACGTATAACATAATAATATGTAATATTATATTGGGATCAGTATTCGTAACAGATAAAAAGTTTGGAATTGAGTGTCCTAATTTTGGAACTATATAAACTTATGCAAAAGGATGCTCTATGAGTTATGACAATGCTATGAATGGTCTCTATGTATCCTCTGTATTTAATTTATATTACATGTAGGACCATCTGAATAATGTTGGACAATTAATAAAGAAAATGCCCATTTTTCATTTCATCATTTGTATTAAGACAATTGGATTTATTCATAAATCTCAATTACAGTTAATATTAAAAATCGCATAAATGAATTACACAAAGAGCATAACATCCAATTAATTCATATTGTTGTACTTAGGTTGCGATATGCTGAGTACAAACACAATAATATAGGGGTCCGTTATAAAATGCTGTCGTCATACAATACGGGCCATTGAGAAATAACGAGTAAACGATATTTGAATATCAATTAGGCAGCAAAATTACGATATCGGAAAGACCGCCGATGGCGTTTGCGTCTCACGCACTCGGATTTAGAGAAACCGGCCGACCGGAATACGCTAACTGGAATTACGGGCCAATACATTAAAATGATTCCCGGTACTTGCTTACGTACCCACTACCCGCATATTTTTATGTACATACCGAATTTTACTGGAAAACCTAACGGCTATTTTTGAACTGCTCCCAGCATATTGTCATGTTTCTTTTTGACAGTAATTGAGGAATGTTTTCACAAAACAATATATGGTTATATGTATTTGTGTGTGTAAGTGTACTTGCATAACTTGGTAGTACGGTACTTGCATCACTTGGTAGTATGGTACTTGCGCCCGTCTGGATAATGATTATTGTACACATGGTAAAACCCCTTTCATAGTTATTCGTTTTCGTGAGTCGTGTTTCGTGACAAGTTACCTTATATCCAATTACTTTGCAAGTCCGCTTTGTAAATGCAACCAAAGTGTTATCAATTGATAGATCGCCTTCGTTTCTGACTGCATTGTACTTGACAGGTTACGTCCTATTTTTAATAGAAATTGCTAACGAAGTAAACAGATTTGCAGGTTTCATGTTAATAGGTAATAGTTTGAATGCGCGGTTTAGGATGAAGGATAGTGGATATCTGTATCCATTAAAACCAAATACTTAAATGTAACTACTAGGTAAACTGCGCGGTACATAGAAATAGTACAACTAAGTTGCGGTCAATTGACCGTAACTCAATATTACCATCTTGCTTACTTTCAACTAGAACCCCTATTGCGCTCCCTGTTTGTGAGCTGTCAAACTCCCGCATTATGTGACGCAATTTTACTTCTAAACAGCCCGTCTAGGTAATGTAGAAATCCTCTATCATAAACTGAAAAAAAAAGAAAGTTCATAGTTTATGATATACAAAGTAGGTATTTTGAATGTTTATGGTCATACTAGCATTTGCTCATGGCTCCACCCGCGTTTATACACATTCCCGGCAAAAAAATAGCGTATGTCCTAATCCATAATGTCATGGTCTACCTTGTGTGTAAAATTTCATAAAAATCCAGTCAACCCTTAAGGTGTGATTGATTAACAAACATCTAAACTTTTGACCCATTAGTCTGACCGTATATGTTTGTGGCACCGTAGCACCTAATCGAATTAATGGATTTGAATGCGGTTTTTTTTCTATGAAAGGTAATTTAATCTTAGCTTAGCTATGTTTGAAGAAAGTCTGTTTAGTTGTTTAAAAGTTACACATGTTTTTCGGATTGGCGTCTGGAGTTTCATTGGTTAGGTTAAATGGATTAGGAAAAAAGGATATGCATATAACAATTAGGAGAGTAAGAAAAGGATTAGTAGGATATGGAGGGAATTAATTATTTACTCCGTCTGCAAATTCTTTTAAAACACACTATATTTATCTTGTGTTTCGTTATAAAAACGATTTTATTGCTTATCAGAATAAAAGTTGTCTAGCTGTACATTTCAGATATAATGATTGATTTAAAAACTGATTCGGCAAATTAAATACATCAAATAAGATTCGACCGATAAAATGTTATTTGTGTCTTTTATTTTGAATATAATTATCAGAATTTGACTACTAAGTTGACAGTATCGGACGTACATAATCATTCCGATGGAGTTGACTCATTCTCAGAAATAAATAACTGTGTATGTAACACAAATTCTCTGGATATGCCGTAGTATATCGTGGAATACAAATATCCCAATCAAATCGTATTTATTCAGAATCATGTCAGAATATGCAAAATGTAGAAAGACATAGCCATATGTTCCAAAATTATGCATGATATAACCCCGCATAATGGGCAGCAATAGTTGCACGTCTAATTGTATCGATTGTCACGTCACATCGTCTAGACTTAGGAAAAATACTGCTTTGATAAATTTTCTGGGAATCCCAACATGTGCGCACGTCAGTTATTTAATAGAGGGGAATGTGTGCCGTGCCGCGCGCCGTGCTGCGCGCCGCGTCGCACGTGGCCCCGTGCAACAAAGGCCGTTACGTAACATTACATTTTACCAAAACCGTTACGATTTAACTTTGTGTGATCGAATTCAATCTTCAACAGTACGTAACTACTATGAGTCTTGTATGAAAGAGGGGAAGGACTCATTTTATAATCAAAATTATATATATAATAATAATAATACCAGCCCTGTATTATACATGTCCCACTGCTAGGCACGGGCCTCCTCTACTGAATGAGAGGGGTTAGGCCTTAGTCTACCACGCTGGCCTAATGCGGGTTGGCAGACTTCACATACCTTCGAAATTCTTATGGGGAACTTCTCAGGTATGTAGGTTTCCTCACGATGTTTCCTTCGCCGTTAAAGCAAGTGATAATTAACAATTAATATACACGTAAATTAGAAAAGTTAGAGGTGTATGGTCTTGGGGCTGGTTTCGAACCTGCGACTTTCGTCTCGACAGTCCACACCACTCCCACCTGAGCTATCACTGCTTATTCAAAATAACATTTTTATATATTCATGATACTGCTGACTGTAATAGTTTTGTGCACAAGATCTAACGAACTATGACTTCATAAATAGAGAACTTTCTGCCTAAATTTCTTTATTTCTTTCTTTGTTAATATGTATTTTGAAGTTTGGCATTATATGAATACGCCACATTGCTACAATTGTTATGGAAGGAATAAATAGGAAGTTTTATTATAGCCATTGTAATATAATGTACTCGAATTGTTGAAATAAAGAAAATAGTATACACAATAAAGAATATAAATCACTAATACGCTATAACTACAAGACTTATAACATACGTGTGTTGCCTGGGATAAAAAGTGTCTAATATCATTCTAGACTCGTCCCTTGTCACATTATGAGATAAGCACATAATAAGCTCAGAAACGCCGCGCGTTTATGTTATGATATTATGAGGTTTTATATTTTAATATATGTATAAGTCTATCACGCACATAAATAATTATAATATTGGTACAATCTTTAATAACGTTGGAGCGTATACCTCGAGCATCTTTCATTGACACGGGCCACAGCATAAACAATGAACTAGAAAAATGACTTCGTGCATACATTAATTTCGGCAACACGTTTAAATGTAAACAACAACTTACAAAACGTTGGCAAAATATGCATTATTAATTTATATAATTTATGCACATCAGCAAACGATCGAAGGCAGTGTTTGCTCAATCCTGCTGATATACATAAAACGCGTTACAAACCTACAAGACGATTACGACAGTTACATTGGGTAGTCGGGGCGGTAGTTTTGACATCCGCTTCGTGAGGACGATGCGCGGTCAGACGAGCCGGTGTATGCCATGTTCACGAGTATGACAGAATGATACATTACACATATTCTGATCACGCGCCATGGGGAACCCCGATTGTACACACGACACGAACCTAAATACCATAGGTGACATCACACCAACTAACGAAATTTGAAGAGTAGTGGATGGATCTATATAAACTAATATAGTTTTAACAATTAGGAGGGTTATCAGTTTAGTGATGTAACAAGTCCACTGTTAGGCAAACAATTTTTTTCTCAATCTTTACGCATTCACGCCTGTAAACCCCGAAGGGGTAGGCAGAGGTGTAACCAGTACACCCACGATTCACCAAGCGTATCTCTGACCCATGATGTGATAGGGTGCGAGCGTATCGCCATACCGGGCAGAATTCCAGACTCCGTACTAATACTGAGCAATTCGTAATAGAAAAACCCAATACCACTTTTATCCGACCCGGGGATCGAACCCGAGACCTCAACTTCAGCCTCAGTGGTAACGCGTACGCATTACAACTGCGCCACCGAGGCAGTCTTCTTAATCTTTATAATTTATATATCAAATTGGTATGGTATTTTTGTCATTTAACAAGTTTCAATTAAGTGCTTAATTTTTGAGATAGATCCTAAAATTTATTTATGGTGGTGGATAAATTCGCGAAGGATCTAAAACTAAATTCATCATCAGTAATACCGTACTTACGTTAAGAAACTAGCGAGTTCTTGGCATTAATTCGTAGTCTTTTGTGCAGTGGAGAACTAAGCTCGTCGGGAGCCCAGGCAAGTCTAATGGGGGCCCGGCGAGCTTTGCTTTTTCACATAGGCTTGGCATTGTATGAGATTTCAAGATTTGGGGGCCCCGTAAGACCAGGGGCCCGGGGCACTAAAAAAAGTGCACTAGTTGCAAATCTACTAGTTGTTTAGCGATTCAGGCGTGCAGATGCGATTCCGGCGGCAATCCAGAGTACACTCAGGACTTCCGGGACAATCTCAATTGCGCGCAAGAAGAAAGCCACCGCGGGGTTTTTAGTCGGTCTAACAGCGTAGGTATTTTGGATAGGGACAAAAATTACGAGAGTATCCCGACCACATACCCAACACTATAACTCCTGTAAGCCAGGATCGATGTGGCACGCTATTTCGACACCGAGCAATGAAGCTCGGCGAGTGTCTGGGAATACGAATCTGTCTTCATCCCGCAACGAAATTAATCAAGTAGAAAGTTAGGGAGGAGTTGCAAATAATAACTGTCCACTTCCCTTCATAGCAAAACGGGGACAAAATAAGGAATTAAAGAGGATGCAACCTCAGGAACATAAACATTTACAACTAGAGAAGCCAAATGTAAAGCACAACGAATGTCATTTGGGTCTTATCAAGTGAACTGTTAAACTTGATTCCAATAATAGGTATGGCAAAAAAGCCGGAATGCACGGAAATTCTTCCTAGTCTCCTCAAGATCCATATAGTATACAACTCCAGATGTTATGTGCATACTGTCTAGCATAATGTTGCGCTCATCATGCCAGAGACTAGACTCCTAAAGGATATGATGTGCGGACTGTTCATACTCCCTGTCAGGTGTACGCAGGCAAATCAACCAGCTTAAAAATAAGAACAGTTTGCACTTAATATTGCCATGACCCGTGAGAAATTGTGAAACACAGTGGTCATTTTCTAGCCAATATTTTAGCTAGGCGATCGCGAACCGAAATAATGATACAGATGTCACTCCTTAGTAGAATTATCCAATTTCCATTCATTTAGTAGTTTGTTGCACATATCGGAACGTGGTTTACCGATTCTTAAAAGCTGACGCGACGTAAGAAAACTTGCCCATATTCTCTCTCGTTTGGTAATACATAGCGGAGCGACGCTGCACCTCCAGATCAAGTGGAAGCTTCGGTGCTAACAACTGTTACGCCTTACAAAATATCAACACCAAACGTTGACTCTGGAGCAATTCTCTGCGTACGGCCAATCTTCAATCTTTTTCTGATATGATGTCCGAAAGTGTTTGGCCTATATTAGGCGTCTACGGGCTGTAACCACTGCTTGAAATTTGTAATATACTCCCATTTCGAATTGTAATGATGATTATACCCACGTGGTATAATGATCATTGGGACAACAAGCACAAAATAACAAACCCAAAATGAAATCATGAATATCGTGAGTTAACATAAAGCACTGTGGTCACAAATTAAATAGACCAGTTGCTGTTTTGTTACAGAACAGTTCAACATCACCTTATAAAAAAACTTGCCGAATTGACAACCTCCCTTTTTTAAGTCTCTTTACAAGCCCACAAAATAACCAGTGTTGCTATTTCAAGGCAAGGGGTCGTTTGTTTCATTGTAATATTTAAATTCTAATATTGTTTATTCCTCTTTTATTAAAATATGCTCAATTGACAAAAATGCTGAGCTCCATGTCTTTTGTTACACCGTATTACACAACTGTAATAGAGCAAGGCAGGCACCTAGGGTGATTGGGTCGTTGATACCACTCGATCGCCTTATTCAGGAACCTTACTTGCTGTTTGCCCCACCCTGTCCCGAGAGATTCGGCCCGAGAAATCGTGTAGGTAATATAATAGACGCTTAAAGCAAGCGATAATTATTACAAACGAAGCATATTATTTTTCCGACATATCTGACATATACGTAACGATATTTGAAAAAGCTGTTATTGGTAAATAGGCTATTGAGTGCTGTATCCAAGCACCATTTATGGCAGATTAAGATAGACTGATAAAAACTCGAACATTAGCATATCAGCACAAATAAATTAATAGCTGTTACAATATGTATGGCTCAAGAGCATATGATAAACGTTACACGTTACTGTTTGTAATCTTATATGAATAAGCTGTACCTATTCACAATAGACATTGTAAAACAAAACTGGCAAGCCTTGAACTAGATTAATAGAGGTCGCTGGCAGTTGGTGGCGGGGGTTGGTGGTCGAACAGTTGCACTGTGGTGCGGCGGGAGATGCAGTGTGGTGTCTGGAGGTAGGTCAGGGAGTGTTGGACGGCTGCGCGCTGGATTCCCAGACGGTGACGTCAGCGTATAGACAAACTAGAGCGGCATCACCGGCTTTATCCCGGCAACAAACGTGTTATTTTATATATTTATTGTTATTGACAGTGGCGAGACGGTGACAAGCCCACGCACGGCGGCGACGCACCGAATTTACTTCATAATCGTCGAGTGTGCGTATCGGGCGGCTGGTGCACGCCGCCCGCCGCCATCCGCCGTGCCCGCCTCGCCGCCCGCCCGCTGCAAATAGACACGCCATAGCTTTGTCGCACACCAATACTTTAATGGGCCATCGTATCATTGTTATTGGGAAATCCGTATCTCATGTGTCCACCAGTCGACGTCCATTGACACTTGACCGCGTAGGTAGTATTTAAACAAATAATACTAGCCCTATATTATATATTTTCCACTGCTGGCTACGGGCCTCTACTGAAAGAGGGGTAATGCACTTAGTTCACCACGATGGTCTAATGTGGGTTGGCAAACTTCACATACCTTCAAAATTGTAAAAAAAATACATACACGTAACTTAAAACAGTCAGTGGTTCATGCTCTTTGCGTTGGATTCGAACCTGCGACTTTCGTTCTCCACAGTCCATTACACTCCCCGCTGAGCTATCGCTGCTTTTTTACACAAGCTACTAACAAGTAATTAATTAGCATGAACAGACACGAGCAATGTTTCACGTCACTTTAAGGTGCAGATCGCTTAGAATCGAAGTGTGTGATAGTAATGTGCAACATTTATAAGTTGGCGGTGGCAAATTTTGTAACTAATTGAAAATATATTGAATAATGTACCAAAATTTAAAATCGGCGAATGAGCATTTAAAAACGGCGTCACTTATCTAGCCAACTTATACGTGTGAAAGATGATGATGAAGAAAGATGGGCTCTTATTTAAGGGTCGTTACATACACCTGAAATTAAATGTTTAAGTACAGATTTTATCAAAATTTAGACAGCCAAAAATTTCATGTTTATTTTAAACGTTTATTACGTTCACAAACCTATAAATTAAGTGAAGTGCGTGAGGGAGAATATTAATGTTGGAGTGAGATAAAAGCTCAGTTGCTTATGATTTAGTGCTGCCCAAATTTGCAAGTCGAATATTGACATGTTACGCATTCGATAAAAACAAAATGCTTTATTTATGACTGCCTCGGTGGCGCAGTTGTAATGCGTACGCGTTACGATTGAGGCCAAAAGCTGAGGTCTCGGGTTCGATCCCCGGGTCGGGTAAAGTGGTATTGGGTTTTTCTATTACGAAATGCTCAGTATCAGCTCGGAGTCTGGAATTTGTGCCTGGTATGGCGATAGGCTCGCCCCCTATCACATAAGGGACGGAGATACGCTCGGCGAAATGTGGGTGTACAGGTTACACCTCTGAATCAGAAGAATCAATTTTATTGAATGAATATACTCATTAAATTCATTCATCCATTTCTTAGTTCAAGAAGGCGCTACTGCGACTTCACTTAAGAATTCAGGACGTCAAATTATAAGATAATAACATGTATTCAATTAATTTATAATTTGTTGAATTAATTTATAAATTGTTTCTAATTGAACAATATATAGGGAGGGCGATAAATGGTGAGCTCGAAATGCAGTGCGAGGACAACGACAGCGTTCCGTCCGGGGTGTCAGACGGCGCGCCGCTATTTCGGGCGGAGTATTTGCGTCGCGACGCCCGACGCCGCCGCATCCAGCGCCTACATTTTACATGCCACTTGCACTGTGCAAAACGCTATTATCTCAGACGGTTATTGCCATCTATTTTTTGTACAAATTTCTCACACTTCAAATCAAAGTTTTAGTTATTTAGCGCTGTTGCTAGGTGCGCGTTGTAATCTCGCAATGCGTCAACTGTCTGAAGCTTTAATAGACTTACAGACGAACATCTTGATTTATTCCATACAACATATAAAAAAATATTTTTTTATGAAGTCATATCAAACAGTAGTAGGGTATAAGTATATACTCAACATGTAAAATGCATACATCGAAAGTAAATACCATAAGCCTTGCACAAATTGTAAAAGCTGTGTCATTAACTCAGCCTAATTTATACTCGAATGCTAAAAGCATTGGCGTCGCAATGCTTAGTCAAGCATTAAATAGGCGTAGTCAATCCACGTCGTAATTGTATAAAGCTAATGTTTAACGCAAATCCTATATTGAGCTTAGTTTTATCACAGGTAGAGATAAGGAGTTGAGCTTTGAGAAATCGATGTAACTGTTGCAATCTCAATATTGTGCAACTCTTGTATAAAACCGTCCTGTGTATATCGCAACTAATCAACATATTCATAGTAAACATTCGAATTTTGCTCGCACACTCGCTACGATTAACTTAATGCAAACATTTACAACATACGTTTACAAAACAATCAACAATGTTTAAGATGAAACGGTAAACAAATATTATGTTTAATAATATTGCCAAAATGTAAGACACGTGCGAATATGACGAAATTGTTTTCAATTCGACACAATCTTCTTTGATGTGTACGGGTTTACTTTCATAAACACTCGCGAAATTATGCAATGTACAAATTTTACATGTGATTCCAAATGTATTTGGAATAAAAAGCAGTGGAGCTGTCATGTTTCGCAAGTAAAGTTCCTGTTTGGAACTACATGTGTAACGTAAACAATGACGTCTTAACGTTTCTGGACGAACTGGGCCTGTATCCGGAAGGGAAACACGACCGGTCTGGGACAATGAAGATAGGATAATGGTAGCCGCTGTCGCCGGGGGGAGAATACGTGTAACACAGCTTTCGTCCTTCACTCGCACCCTAACGAGGGCACGCCTATTGATGACTAACAAGCCGTCAAATTCATATCTAAAGGAATACACACAAATCGACACAATTAAGAAACGGTGCGACCCTCGTTAATACAATTGTGGTTGTAAGCTTGCGGATCATACATAACCTTGTCCGTCTTGTCGTGCAAGTCAACAATAACGTTGGAAATTACGCAGAATCAAATGATGTGTATGAAATATTATTCGTTGGTACAAAACGAATTTAAAAACTGACGTTACGTTTTACGTAATTACGATGGACTTGTTCGTAGTAGGGTAGCGTCTGGGCAAGGGATATAACCCGAATATAGAAAACCGGGTTCATCCGAGGGAGACCTGAGTCAAACTCAAGGTTACAATCATTACTTCGTTTTCTTGTATTCATAGCTTGACTAATGTACAGTGAAATGAATGAATATTTTAAAATGCTATGTCAATGACTTTAATGTATACTACTGGACCGTCTGCGCGATACATGGAAATTGCGCTACTAAGTTACGGTCACTTCACCGTAATTCAATATTACCATCCAGCTTACTCGTTTACACACCTCGCCTCTTCCTCTCCCTGTCTGTAAGCCGTCTGACTCCTGTGTTATGTGGCACAATTTTTCTTCTAAACAGCCTGTCTAGTAGAATATATTAAAGTTTTTGGCTTATGTATATGTGCTATATATAAACCGACCAGTACGGTCGGTTTCTTTCTGTATCTCTCTCTTCCACCTGACCTTATCCATTTGCAGTGGGGTCGGCGCAACATGCTTTTTAACTCATGTTACAGAAATATTTGGTTTGTAGTTTTTATGACCGGCAGCCTGCCTGACGACAACCCCTCTAAGAAATGGTAGAGGTACAACACTTTCTGTATCGAAGAAAAATATTTTCATCAGTAGATAAATAGTTAACCGATTTATGCAGTCATAATAATATGTCCTGTAAGATTCTCAGAGTTTGGTTTCATTTGAATATTCTAAAACGCTGAACAGGGCAACCCATTAGACTGCGATGCAAATCGTTGCGTTTAATTGTTACACAAATATAATCCCTATCGTAGGTATCAAATATAAAAAATAAAAAAAATGATATTAATGAAACATTATTAACATTATTAACAGATTTGCAAAAATAATAAAATATTTTTTTACTGACGAAAAAACGGCGGAAGTTTTCATTTCCGCGCGTATACTTGTTTCATTTTTGTATGATTAACGACGCATATCTTTTGACAGTGATCTAATTTTGATGATTCTTTCTTTATCCAATAGCGTCTAGCTACAGATCACGGATAATATCATAGATATTACTATATATATACCTCGATATGTAAAGAAATGTAACGTGTTATGTAAATGTAATTTTTTATGTTAGCGTATAGGGCTGACACAAACATTATTTAAAAGTCCTCTAAATAAAATGACAAAAGAATACGATGTAGACTGACGTTGTCATCGCGACGCGCAAAGATTTTTAAAACGCGTTGGCGCGTTGCGCTTAGTCCCGACACGCAAATGTGGTGAAGTCGCTGATATAACTCATTTAATTTGGCAGAAAAATGTCCACCCATAAGGGGGTGCAATAATATCTATCAATATACAAGACCAATAAAATGCAATAAGATCGACACAAAATTTATCAAACTTCTATTTTTGTTTTTTTTTATTCGGTTTAATTTAATCCCATGTGGCACCTAATAATATATTTTCCTGCAAACACATATTTGTGAGACGACATTTATATGCCGCTTATGAATGCGGTATTCCACGATCCTTTGGGTATTCATGATCTGTGCCGATCTCTTATCATCAGGTGACCTACTCATTTACCGCCTTGATACTATATAAAAGCCAAATACAGTGCCTAGATAAGCTACAACTATACGCTAATTCAAGGAATTTAGTACCCAAAGTTGGTTCCGGGTCCTTTCTACATCAATAGCACACATATTACGCCATAAATCTCGTAAACATAATACAATGATGAAACACTTACGAAGCATTAGCCTCTGGGATGATATCATCGGCGACGACGTATATCATGGCGCCCGCTGCGAACGCGAGTGCGTACGGCAGGGCAGGCTTGGCGGCCGCCACCGCTACAGCGCCCAGCACACCGAACACCGGCTCCACCATGCCGGATAGTTGGCCGTACCTGAACAAATATGTTTTTATTTATCTGAATCCCACATTGGGCAATCACAATATGTGTATGAGTTTTCGATTCAAAAAATCACACATCTGTTCTTCGGAATTGGAATTTGTGGCCGATATAATAATAATCATAATAATAAATAACACCCAACAGTCACATACATAGCCCTGACCCCACAGGAAGATGCGATTGCCTTATCTTGTGTCGTAGTTATAAGAACTACGAGAGCCTTTCGGTGTCACAATACCCCGGCTTGAAACAAATATTTGTCGATCAAGCATATATGTGTCTCGGTGCGGGGATCGAACCCGCGGCATCACATTTCACAATCGGCTACTCGTCCATTGCACCATATCACGAGACGGAGATGAGCTCGGTGAACCCTGGTTGTATTATTTGCACCTCTGTCTGTTCCCTCGGGGATACAGGCATGAAGTTATATGTTTCAACTGAATGACGTAAGCAGGTCGGTTATCTCTAAATTACTAAGTACTACATGACACTTCGCTATTCATGAAACATAAGATATTAAGTCTGAAAATACCCAGTAATTTAATTAGCTTCAATATCCTTCTAACCGAAACATAATAGCACTTGCACGCTGCTTACTTAGCAGCAGAAATAGAAAAAACTATTTATATATATTTTACATTATTCGTGCTTTAATTGACAGTTAACTTTAAACAATCTATTTGAACACACATCAACATTGAACCAACGTTGAAACCCCTCTTCAAATAACAATAAAGAAAAAGTTAGCTTTTGCAAGGGATTAAAAGTTTAACAACTACAAACGTTGATATATTGATGGTAAAAGTTCTTTGGAGGATTTTTATGTCTTGAACAAACGCATGTCACAAATGTATTTTAGCACTTTAAATGATTATAATTTCGGATTTAAAGCGTTGACAATAAATAAGTCGTGAATCTGTGAAATGTGATAATTGCTTGGCGACTGTCTAGTTACTTTGCAGGCCGCCATGACGATTGCTTTTGAAAAGTGTCACAGTTTTGTAGACTGTACAAGAATAATTTGTTGTTGTCATTGTTAATTATGTATAAAACGTAGAAATCTATACTTAAATTAACGGACAAGCGCTATTTTTTCAATAGTAAAAGGTGGCATCGCTGTTTACTTTCTAGATCATGAAAATTTGTTTTAATATAAAGAATTATGTACATTTTTTAATTGCATGCAGCTCGAATAGTTTGTTTATTTCCGCTATTATATACTCTTTATATAAAACTTCAGTCTAAAGCATATAAAATTGAAATTAAACGAGCACGTGTGTTTGGATTTACCGACCAAAATAAAAATATGTTTCGCTTTTATTTGTCACACTACACCATAAAATCTTCGCAGATGGAAATCATAACCCCAAAGTGGTTTTTAGGCGTTTTAAAAACTTTTGCGAAAATAAACTAAGAACTTTAAATATTCATATAATATCCGTAAGTAAATGTAACTCATAAGTGTCCAAGCTCTGGGTAATGAGGTAAAACGAATGGGTGCAATAAAATTAATAATATCAAGGCGTATCATAAACTCATGAGATTTTTTAACTGACTTTTTTTAATGAAGCCTGAATATCGACTGACTGTAAATTTTAAGGTACACGAAAATATTATATTGTCCATATGTTTTACGATCCCATATTCCAGAGATGTAGGTCTTGAAAACACTCTCGTATACAAAACGCTGATCACAAGTCAAGTATCAGTGTGTTGTTAATTTTCACGTATGCGGGTGGTGGTGTGGTGGAGTGGCGGGGTGGCGGGCGGGGTGAGGTGTGCGGTGCGATGCCGAAAGAGGCCGCTAACGAATTGTTTTGGTGAAAGTGCGGGCCGGTGCCGCGACCACATTCCGACGAACTGGTCGAGGAGCCGCCGCTGTGGGAAACGCCGGCACCGGGCCACCCCACACGACGACCAAGCCCTATGTAACTACCGTGGATGTAGACCATCAAACCCGATCTATTCTAATGTACAAACTTAAACGATCATCAAAAACCTCTTCGAAATTCACTAGTTTATAAAGTAAATTGTGACGTCACTTTGCAGAACCTCAATTCAGCGGGTACAAATCGAGTGCAAATCGATAAGAACTTTCAAAAGCTAGAGCATATAAGAGCGGACAAGTGTGTTGTGCAATGCGAGGGCAGGCAGGGGCAGATAGGGGCAATCGCGGAGACGAGATTAATTTACGTTAGGTAACAATGAGTTAATGTAGGTAGAAGTGAGCGCGATAGCTAGGCTGAATACAAGAGGGGAAACGGGTTTGGTAAAGTTGTTGAGGAGCGCGCGGCGAGGGCGGCGAAGGCGGCGAGGGCGGCGAGGGCGGCGGCGGGTGCGCGAACGTGATGTTATGTTATCGCATGCATTATTCAGCGGGTGGCGAAAGCGGCAATTTGCGACAATATCCACTGATTCGCAGAATTGCCGACTGTTGAGCTGCCGACAAGGCATAAAACAACGAGCTCCGTCACTCAATAACATGTTGAATTTTAATAAAACTTTGCAAATTAAATATACAAACTTATATCTTTATTTATGTGTAAGTCATTACTGATATTAGTGTCTTCTACAGTATACAATATGAAACAACATGTATAAACTCAGCAAATGGACGAAATTATAATAAAGACGACTGGTGATTCATATATATATATAAGCATCTATACTACAAGACAACCATCCTTTAAACTCCAAAGTTTTGGAACTAATAATTACAATATTTCGTAGCACAGGCATACAGCTGATTAACTGAACATGTCTCTTCGAGAGATGTTTATAAGGTATTTATATCTACCTCACTTGAGCATACAGTACGACGACATAATGCGCTTCGGCAATGTTATTTTTACGAATATACAACCGGCCATCCGGATGCAGTCAGTAACTCTAGAAAACAATACCTAAATAATCAACTATTATAACAGGTTTGTATTAAGTCATCATCATATATTCGTATTTTATAAGTATCCGAAGATTGCTGAAGCGCATAATTCTAATCCTAGTACTGTACTACTAGTAGCTAACTCTGTATGGTGCCAACTAACATTACAAATAATGTGTGAAATGTACTTAGAAGTCATAAAAATAACATTGTATACTTGTTTTAATCGCAACTCTCCATCGCATGGGGAATTCCTGCCGTTCCGTTTAAATGTGCCATCTTTATGTTGACTTGGCTAAGGGATAAAGGCGCGTACCACGAAGAGATCAACCTGTATCTCGGACACTACTTTACCGAATTTAATTTTGAATTTTATTGTAGAACTGTACGTGTGAAAGTAAAGCTGATTTCCACTGTAAATATGTAAATAAATAACACACATCCAACAGTTATAGCCTCACTAAGATTAGCTTGTATCGCGCGGATCAGGAACTACGAGATACTTTCGGTCTCACAACACCTAGCTCCGAAACAAATATTTAAGGGTCACCAAATATTTGTCTCGGTGCGGGGATAAGAACTCGCCGCCCCAAGTTTCACAGGCTACTCGCCCACTACGCCATAAAGGTTGTCGTAAAGAGAAAAAAATCATAAAATATTTAACGCCCTAATACTTTAACGGTTCTCAACTAACCGAATATATAAGGGCTACTTATTTTGTAACACGCCATGCAATTTTGACAGATACGGTGGTCTCAAATGTTTATTATGTTCTTAAATGAAACGCATTTCAGTTATGGGTAAAGCCGCCAAAACTACCACCTTTCGCTTCGATACTTTCATACAAGAAATGTAATAATTAAAAGCGCATCTATTCAAAATTATAATGTAAGTGAATAATTTTAGGGGTCAGAAAAGGGTCACCGAATTTAAAAAAGCTACATAACTGGGTCAAATGGGGAACATAATCACAGACGCATGGCGTGGTTAAGTAACTTCAAGAATTTTATGTATACATTTCGCATGTTGTTTATTTTTTTTATAAAGAAAGTTTCCAAATTTGTAAATTATCTGTTAAATAAGTGTAGGTGGGCCACCAACATCTTAAGTCCAACGCCAACTCCACCTGCACGTGGTACACTCTGCTGACTAACCGACAAGGCAATGGCGAGACTAGGTTCCCGGTCAGACGGCGGGTCACCCTACATAATAATCAACCGTTAAATCATGATGGGAAGGCGGACTCTGGCATTAAGCCGGCATAACGACAGGCAGAAAGAAAGACAATTGTCTCATTAGTATAGTGGCAGGCTCAGAAACATATTCTGGGTTCATATCACGATTTGTTTCTGAGTTCGAAAAATCGCACACGAATTGTTCGGGATTAGAATGTGTGACCAATAAGCAATATGACTATGATATGTGACTAAAATAAGTTCAGGGAGTGTACTCGTTCCACCTCTGCCACCTCTATACCCAGGAATATAGGCGTGAGTATGTATGTACATTTTTTTAAATTGCCAATATAGATAGTTGAGCAGGCGGCACACCTGAGGGTTAGTGGTTACCGCCGCCCATGGACCTCAGCAATGCCAGAGCATAGCCAAGCCGCTGCCTACCGTTAATCTAATCTAGTGCATTGAGGTGTTAGCAAAAGTTGTTGGGTCGTAGAATCTATAAATCCAACATAACTATCCCGCGTCGTCAAGGGGTGGGGCGGTAACCAAAAATTGGTTTAGTTCATAAAATACACAAT
Organism: Mimas tiliae; assembly: GCA_905332985.1. Taxonomy (NCBI): domain Eukaryota; kingdom Metazoa; phylum Arthropoda; class Insecta; order Lepidoptera; family Sphingidae; genus Mimas; species Mimas tiliae. Next base: position 7,048,200 of record HG995249.1, read on the forward strand.
TATTAGACACATAGTTCGTACTTGCTTGAACATTGATACGAAGCACTTGTACGTATTAAAAGTCCTCGCACTTCGCCGGTTTTTAATTTGTATTCAAAGGGGTCCGAATTGAGGGACAGTAATTTAAAAGTGAAGCAACAAGGTCAATTGTTCCATTGTGTGTAGGGTCTTTCGTTACTTAACTATGTTTTTTTGGGTTATTCTAGTTACTGACGTGAGGTCGAAATGCCGAGACTAGTGTCAATGTTTAGTGCCTAATATTGAAAACTAGCTTTTGCTAGTGGCTCCGCCCGCGTGAATGGCTGAATAAAATATCAGAATAATAAAATACATTTCCAGAATAAAAAGTACCCTATATCCTAATCCAGGTCATAGTCTACCTGTGTGCCAAATTTCATCCATAACCTGTTCACCTGTTAAAGTACCTATAATTGACTAACAAACATCCAAACTCACAAACATTTATAGTAGTAGGATGAGGCAAACGAGTATATTGTAGGTCGCCTGATGGTAAGTGATTACCGTCGATATAAAGTAATAAGCCAGATGCCCACAGATTGTTGCCAATTATTAAGTCTATTCACTAGGTGACAATTAACGCGCAATATTTGGACAACATGTAGCCCCGCATGTTGAACATGTTGCGAGCCACGTGTTGCGCCTCAATTGTTATCTGAAACATGTATGGTGAAAAGGCTTTACTATTATTAGCCTTCCCTTAGATGTTTCCTTTACCCTTAGCAACCGATAGTTAATACTTAAGACACACGTAGCATTCACCAGTGAGCTTTCACTACTTTTTGTATAATATAAACATAAAAAACGACTGAATTCGGCCTAAACTAACCTGAAAATCTGAAAGATCTTCAGTTGGTACAAAAAGTATGTGAAGGATAGATAAAGGTAACGATGAATTAATGTCATAACGGTAATAAACATTGGACTTTATTCGTGTATTAATAAAAGATATAGCATTTTGTTTTATTAGCATGAATGACGAAACGAGCAGGTCGCTCGCCTTATGGTAAGTGCTTAATTATACAGCACTGCATGCCACTGGACGGCGTTCGTCACAACCTAAGTTGTTAAGTCTCATAATACCCAATAATTTCACTGGCTCCAATATCCTTCAAATCGAATACAACAGAATTTACACACTGCTGATTGGCGGCAGAAATAGACAAAGTGGTGGTAGCCTCTCGCATACGATGGACCTACCTTCTGATGATTTTTTTTATGTTTTTTTGCAATAATCGACGTTTTACGACGTTTGGTACGAGTATTTAATTCAATTTATTGTAACGCGGCGCGTTCTTTGCGGATAGGAGGGTGACGCTGCATAAGATTTAATAGAAAAGTTGTAGAATATGTTCTAACGGTCCTATTAAATACGGTAAATTTATTTCGTATTCATGTTTAACATTTAATTTTTGATATACTAGGCTTTGCCCATGTTTTTTCACAAAACATAAAATAAAAAAAAAACTTATATTCCGACAAATATGAGACATATCTTTCTTTCTTACCCACATTATTCTGCATCGATTGGTATCGGTCTCGACCCCATACTCCCAGCGGTTTCGGAGGAGATAGCGTGACAAGGTTTTGGCAGCGGCGGCGGCGGCGGCGCCAGTTACTTTTTTTAGAATAGAGAGACTTTGTTTAGTTTTATGTAAATGCTTTTTCACACCTATAATTAGTGAGTAGATTAGTCTGTATAGACTAAATTATAACTTCTAGAAATGTATAAGTCTATTAACTGTTGGTGTGCCATTAATATCAATAAATAAACGGTCCTGACAAATTTGCAACCACTGTTAATGTCACGTTTTGTTCCGATTTCTGTATAATACAAGTTAACATACTGCTCCATAAATTATCATTATCCTGCCCTTATCCATTTCAAAAGTCTTAGCTATATATGTACTTAAACTCATGATGCAGAGAAGATGTCTGCGAGATCCAACCCGGATAAATAGCCTTAGGAAAATTCACATGATGTGTTGCCCGACCTGGGAGTCGAGCCAATGACTTTCCGGCCCACAGTCCACATATGTGGCCATTAGATCAAGGAGGCGATACCGATACTACTTCACATACATGTTTGCTTATCAGTCCATGCATCGTCCATGCGTCATTGGCCATTGCTCCTTAACTGCCGAAATTCTACTACTTTTGTCGAAATGTTGTCTGCCTTCACATTTCGTTTACACCAGAGTGATCAGTTTTTTAACTGATGAAAATAAAGGAAGTGTTTTCAACTCGACGCGTATAGTTTTTTTGGTAACTATAGTTACTTATATAAAGTATCGTTTATCTGGTGTCTGGAGTATATTATAACAACTCCAATACACTGAGTCATCAGTTTATTAAAAATTGTGTTCAGGCAGGCAGGGTGGTCGGGCCTGCCACGCTTATTATCATAAAAAGCTCACGCAACTAGTACACACAAGGTTCGTCGAGTTTACTTCCATACGATGATGTGATAGGGAGCGAGCTTGTTGCCATACCAAACACAAATATCATTACCGAGCAGGTAACTAAACTAAAAACAAATTATGATCATAAGATCTGGAATTGATACTTAAAATCTCACGTTTTCTCAGCTTTAACACGCCGCCACTTGACTGGCATTTAGAAGTTAATACACTTTTATTAGAATAATTAATACACTTTTTTACAACAGCAATAGGCAAACAAGTGAGAGTCGCCTGACAGTATCTAATCACCGCCACCCGAGAAAATCACTATACTATAAGATACAGGATACATTTCCGACTCTTTGGGGAAGTAAAGTAAAGTTGTTAAGGCCTTCCGTATTTACACTGACCAAACGCCTCAGAAAAGTTTTTTTGCATATTGTCTTACGTCGATTTTTCATGAGACAGTGTACCAGCTTCACCCCTGATAAATCGGCTCTATCTATGCTGTAAACAAAATTATCTACAGCATGGCTCTACCACTATCATATTGTTTCATAGCAGATACCGGCTAACGAGCATATGGGTCACCTGGTAAGTTATTACCGCCAATTAACACCCAAAATACCAGAAGAATCAGAGACGCTTTGCTGATTGTAAAAGAAAAAGCGATTGGCAAGGAGAGGGGGATTTGCGCCTCCGGACAAGCTGCTACTTCAAGTCGCTTTTCTGTGAGACTGTGAGACAGTCATAACGACCCGGTCGAGCTGGCATATTGATGATTTAGGCAAAATTGTACACTATATGAAGTATTTACCACCTTGTATTGTGATCAGTATGCAAATGGGCTCGTCCCTTATTATAGGACAGCAGCAACGGAAGCGTAATGTTAATGCTTCAATCTCTGTTTTATATCGGGAATAATTTAAATAACAGTTAAAAAAAAAACTGTCGCGGGACAATCCATCCTACGGATACCTTAACAACACCGAGGGTGGAGGAATGATTATGCGGTATTCATCGCCCTACCGACTCAGTTCGCATACGAATCACTAGCTCGGGGTCATAATCTATTCTCCTATACCGGTGTGTCAACTAAAACTTCGGCGTGACCTTCTTCGGCGCATATGGGACAGTTCCAAGGGATCCCGAGGAACTTCTCGCTTCCTAAGAATGGATAATTGGGCCTCCGGATATCTCATTCACCGTACTAAACGAAGCAGCAAGCTGCTACTTTACGGCGGTTTTCTGTGAGACAGTGGTAACGACCCGGACGAGCCGGCCCATTCATGCTGTAGACAAGTGTCTACAGCGTGGCTCTACACCACGGTCATTGTGGTCCACCTCCTTAGGGGTCAGAAGCACACAACAATAAAGACATCCTGGGTGTTTACACTAGCGCGAGGATTCCACACCCTCCTTCACGGGGGTCAGTTAAAAGCTACCCTAAGCGGTTATAATGATGTATTGTATAAAATATGAATCAGTGACGGTAAATACATTACGCAAGCTTTTATACGTAAAAATATATCCTGTCCTTATTTTACGCCTCGCTTACTTTCTAAACCAAACAAAAACTTTGTTATACTGGTAAGTAGGTCGAGCTTTTTAATGATTACCATAGTAATTACGTATTGATATAATTATGAAAAAAGAACAATGTGGAAATAAATAAAATAATTTTACGCACGCATACGCACTTACGCCTGTAATTCCCGAAGGGGTAGGCAGAGGTGTAACCAGTACACCCACATTTCGCCGAGCGTATTTCCGTCCCTTATGTGATAGAGGGCGAGCCTATCGCCATACCAGGCACAAATTCCAGACTCCGGGCTGATACTGAGCATTTCGTAATAGAAAAACCCAATACCACTTTACCCGACCCGGGGATCGAACCCGAGTACTCAATCGTAACGCGTACGCATTACAATTGCGCCACCGAGGCAGCCATTAAATAATTTTATGAAAATAAATTATTTTAAATAATATGTCACTTAAGTTTTCAGCTTGGTATGACCCATTTATATAACGTAATTTACATCCGGAGTAGTTTCTGATTAAATAAAACAGAAAAAAAACGACAACAGAAGGCTATAAAATATATTGATCTTTATTTTAATATAAATAGGATCTTAACATGGTGCCTCTGGGGTTGCCCACGGAAGTGCAGTGCATCATGCAATGATTCGTAATTCAAAGCTCTGAAGAGTTGCACTGTTCATGGCCAGTCATTGCGCTTATGATCTGGCGAGCGACCTGCTCATCCCTTCGTTCAGGCAAATAAATAGAAAGCCGCTATTGTAGCCTCGGGTAACTAGTCCGGGACCAGTCTTTGCTCGCAGACATAGTTTTGATATTATTACCTAGACTCTATACATTAATTTCGACATAAATTTAGTTTGTCATATCCGGTTGCCCTGTTTAACAAAACTCGTAAATCCATTTTTGAGAAGCTTTTACTTTTGACGTGTAATTATGTAAAATAATATTATGTAAATACATGCTCAGATGAGATTTGTTTTTCCTGCAAGAATCATTGAATGGACTAACGAACTCTATTCATTAGTGAGTAATTGATGCGTTGACTATAATATTGTGTTTCAGCTTAATACATATAAGTAATCTAAGTTTCGGTGGTGTAAGGGAGCTTTAAGTATGAAACACATAACAAGGCAACGGAACGGATTAAAAAAACTGTTCGACAAGACTAGTCGCAGCAATAACGCAATATGCGCACAATAAACCGGCCTCGATTGCGCAGAACAGCGCCATCAAGGCTGGCAGCGCCTTCCGGGACGACTTCTTCGGGGCCCACGCGGCGACGGCGGCGACCGGCGGCGACGGCGGTGGCGGACATTGCGGTCGTAGCGTTGCTCTCTCGATTGAATTATTTAACTCTGAAGGCCGATCGCCCGGGGCGGGCAGCGGGCGGTACGCTGCGACTGGTCGGACGGGTGCGGTCCGGAAGAACGGGCAGACAGCGCGCCGCCGCCCGTGCGCCGCTCACACCACCAGACTCCACGGCACCGTAGCGACACATCGCACACTGAGCACACGCAACGCTAAAATTTCGAAATAGACGACTTTCTCGGGTCCAGTAACCGATGGTCATCTAACCAAACACCGCCTGTCGCGGCTCGCGTCGAGAACGGCATGTAGACACGCGGGCTCGCGAGTCGCGCTGTCCAGCCGACACGCAGCCGCGCTGCTACCTCGCTACAACGGTTGCACCCGAGCCTACACTTGTAAGACGATAACCACGTTTTGACAAATATAGGCTTATCTAGTGCTCCCATATAGATTGCATAACTTACAGGTTTTCTCTAGCGATTCCAACAACTGATTCAACAGTCGAATGTATGCTCGTCGTTCAACACTAAATACCTACTGACCAATTACATGTCATTTATTTGAATAGGTTATTTAACGTATGAGCTACCTAATATGGTGCGTACATAAGCATGCTGTGTGCTACGTCACTGTGAGTCATGTGCGCATGCGGCCAGAATCGTTGACTCTAGACGCATTGTCTACAACAATGGATTACCACACTACTTGATCTGATTATATCATATAGTGGATTAAAACATCTTATGTGGATGGATTCATTTTGGAACTGTGGCATGTATTTATTGGATAAGATAAAATAAATATCAAGTAATAATATATAAAAAAAATGCTTACTTGTAATCATACGTAGGTACTTATACTATCACCGAAAGCAATGCTTTTGTCACGAATTTCCTATAAATAGGTATGTATAGTTGTATATAATCAACAATGCATCTAATTGTTAAAAACACTAAAAGGTAGTAGTCAAACCCGTTTAAATTTATCAAAACACTAACGCAATATCTAACGACACGACGTACAAGTTTGAAAAATGTTGCCAATATCCCGAATGTTTAATACTCGTGAAACGTGCGAGGTAACTTCTTGCCGGGGCTGCATTCCTCGCTCCTTGCATTCCATACCTATTACGCGTTGTCTTGGACATTTGCTATTTGTTATAATCATATTTATTTATATGTGAATCGGTTTTAGAGCCGTATTAACTTGAAATTAATTACTCACTCACGAATAGAATTATTTGAAATAATTAATCTGACCAGATTTATATATACATATTATACCTACTGGTAGTTGGTACTTGATTTTGCCTGCTTCATCGCGCGGTCGCATAAGGATTACTTTAAAATTCACTTATCTATAGCACGCTACATCATCATAAATGATTCTAATAACATATTTGTGGAGGTACATCTACCTAGAGACACACTACACACACTTAGTGTGTATTTTTTCAAAACTCAGATAAATAGTTCTATTTTAGATTGCATCTATAATGAAAAAAACTGTTTCTAAGTGTAGAAATAATTAATACTCACGATTCTATTTCTAACATTTTATATATACGTTAACATATAAATTCGTCATTAAACATAGATTTGCTTATTAAGATTAAGATCCATTTGATTCGTGGGAAATATAAACAGATGCCGGAAATACTTGCTAAATGTCAAACTGTACTCAAGCATCGTGGAAAGTATAAAAATCTTTAATGCATAATACATAACATGTTTAATGATTTTAATTGTAGATTCAATGTAATTAAACACACAAAATAATTACTAAAATTAAGCTTAATAAAAACAGCGATAGATCCGCGGGGAGTGGTACGCACTGCAGAGACGAAAGTCGCAGGTTGGAAACCAGCCTTAAGAGCATGCGCCTCTGACTTTTATAAGTTACGTGTGTATTAACTGTTAATTATCGCTTGCTTTAACGGTGCAGGAAACATCGTGAGGAAACTTACATACCTTAAAGTTCTCAATAAGAATTTCGAAGGTATGTGAAGTCTAATCAAAGCTAACCCCTTTAAATCAGTAGAGAAGGTACATGCCTAGCAGTGGGGCGTGTAAAATACAGGGCTTGTATTAAACTTAATTTAGGTTGTACACCACGCCAATAACCTTGACGAAAATCGTTAGTGAAAATCTACCGAGATACAGCGCTACGGAAGTGTCTTAAAAAATATTTTTATTTGTTGTTTAAATGTTTTATTTAGATTGTTGTAAAAGAAATATGTCGCGTTTTATATTCTATCACAGTGATTATTTTGGTACAGCATTCATGTAAATCAATATGTCGATTCACTGCGAATTTGCGTCATAGATTATAAAAATATAGCATTAACTAAAAATCTTTTTTACATTAGTTGCGCGCATAAACTTTATACAAATTCTACTTCAATAGAAAGTTCCAAAAAGTAACTATATTACGTATATAAATTTTATACAGCGATTGAGTAGGCAGATTTCTAAGATTTTTCTTGGAATCCAACTTCATTTATACGATTTAGCCTTGGTTACAGCCTTAATATAATGTCACATCATGGGATGGAAATAAGCTTGGAAATTAGGGTGTACTGGTACCCCTGCCTACCCCTTCGGGGATTACAGACGTGAGTGCGTATGTAATATTATGTCAATTTGACCCACATGCTTGCGTCGCAGTATATACATTTGAAAGCGTGCATGCGTGTCAGCATAACATTATATTTCGTTTGAAAAAAGTATCTAGTATACGATAGTGATAGGTCTCTCCTATGCAAGAGTTCGTCTAAATACCACCGCTTTGTCTATTCCTACCTGTCCAGTTTAAAGAGCAGTGAAGCCAGTTACTGGGCATTATGAGACTTAACATCTTCGGTATCGTGGTGACGAGCGTAGTGCAGTGTCATGAACTACTTTTTCTTTTGGGACCATCACCAATATACATATTATAATTTATAATAATATATGCATATTTAAACTGGATTTTGTATTTCCCTAAATAATTTGGATTGAAAAACAGGACCAAAAACAAGCCTACTGAGTTTGACTAGTTGGATATCTTTACGACTGGGTCGTGCCACGTTACTACTGGATTCAACGTGGCACGACTCAGTCGTAAAAAGGAAAGTAAGCCCATTGAGTTTAGGTCGTTTTGGATCCCTTAGTGATTTTAAAACACGTGTCGTTTCGGTAATGCATATGGTCCATATCGACCCTTCCCCCCATCGAAATAAGATGACTAGAACGATAACTCTCATATGAATCTGTCAAAAATACGGCTTCACTTACTTACACATGCAAAGGTAATCAATCACACGTAACACTCATACACGCTGATACAAAAATTGATGAACGTTCAAAATCAACTTTATGTCATAAAATGTCTTAATATTAAATTTCTAGATCGAGATACGACGTTCTGCACCGCGCAAAAAATTAGACGTATTAAGTGTCAACTAGAGATCATCAATCCATTTTTATGAATTGATGAATGAACGAGCTGAATAGTCTTTTATAGCCCCGCCCCCTTGCACAGAGTTTTGGTGGGGTCATTTGCTTGAGTTACGTCGTACGTTGTCATCTTATTTCGATGCTTCCCCACAAATATTTAACAATTATGGGCTTTTTCCATAATAAATATATTGTAAAATTTGTAGATAAATAAATAGATTTAGTGCATTTGCCTAGTGTATTTTGATGATGCTGTGTAAGTTATGTATACATTATTTGCTATGATTTCTATGCTTGTTTATTTCATTTTTAAACTGTCTTGTCATAAACGCTATTTTAATTGCCTACATGATTAATAAACAATTTCTTTTTTTTAGAAGAACTAAAACTGCCCTAAAATTTAATTGATTTAATTTTGAAGCAGTTACCGTGTAAACCGATTTTCTGCTATATAAAATACTGTTCACTGATTTTGCGCATTAGGCATTGGTGCGCATGGTTACTCTTGCCATATCTTATATTTTCAATAAAAAATTACAAATGCAGTTTTTCTCCGTGAAAGCGTCATATTTCAAATTTAAAATACTTTCAACTGACCTTACTTCTTACTACAAGAGCTTTACATTATTTGATCTTTAATTCCTCATTCGTTTTGTAGAGACATTAACTTCTGAAAGCTTTTTATAATTTCAACATATTACTACATACATAAGCTCACGTCTGTATCTACAAAGAGGTAGGCAGAGGTGCAACTAGAGCACCCACGGCTCGCCGAGCTTATTTTCCGTCCCATTCTATAATATTAGAATAAGGCGTGCACACATTACCATATCGGGCACAAATTCCAATCCTGAGTTCATGTGTGATTTTTCGAAAACTCAAACACATATTGCAAATACCAGACTGGGATTTGTACCCACCACGTCACTTATCAGCCTAAATGGCTTACCATTGACCTTAGTCAATGAAGTAGTTACCAATTCTACTAAATTTCTTATTCCATCTACCCTTATCCCAGTCGCAGTAGGATCGGCGCAACATGCTTTTTAACACATGTTACAGAAAGATTTGACTTGTAGTTTTAAGGCCGCCTGTCATCAGTCAACCCCTCTGGGGAGAAAACACTCAGACCCGTAAACAAATATTTGTGGATCACATAAACATTTTGTGTGGGTGCGGGTATCAAACCCGCGGCCTTTCGCTTCACAGCTGGCTACTCTCCCACTGCGCCACGGACGCTTTTAAAGTTACCAATTTTACTAAATACTTATGAGAAAAGTGCAAGACACAACAAAAAATTACTTAGAAAACTTTAAACGATGACACTTCGGTGATAGTCCAACGCCACATATAACATAATTAAGAATGTTGTTCGTAAGCAAGTTTTTTATAGCATAGGCCATCTGGGTTAATACCACCGTTTTGTCTATTTCTAAACCAAAAATCTAGTCTATTCTTGTTTCGGTTTGAAGGAAAATGAAGCCAGTGAAATTACTAGGCATTATTAACATCTAATGTCTCAGGATGATGAGCGCAGTTCAGAGCTATGCAGTGCTTTGTAATTCAAAGTTCAGTGTGGTGTTACTTTTGTTTATGGGCAGGCGTTGCGCTTACCATCAGTTGAGCGACCTGCTCGTTTCATTACTCAAGCTACTAAAAAAACCCGTATTAAACCAGCGTGGACTAAGTACTGGTCCGTGCCCAGCAGTGAGACAGTGTAATCCAGGGCTGATAATATATTTTATTTGGTAAGTAGCATTTCCAGCAGTGGTGAAACAGGCACTTAGTATTGTAGATAAATACGCTAACAATAAAGTAACTCATAACAAAAATGCGGCTTAAATGTAAGCTCTAATGGAAATCGAATCACGTGACCATCTATCTGGGAGTAAAAACGTACTGGGCGCAAAAGCTCGCCCGATGGGGTCGTCGTTCGGCGCACATTCCCCCGGTCTCTCGCGCCGGCCAGGATTCCCACTTGAGCGCATTCTTGCCCCCTTTTCCATATAAGAATTAAGAATCAAGAGCATTTCACGAAACAAAAGTGATGCCGCCTCATTCGGTTCAGTTTTATCACTCGTAATCCTTTTAAGTTAATAATGTGTGATAGTTACAGTGTCTATACGAAAAAATACAAATTAATTTTAAGAATTACATCGTATAGTGTATCAGGATATTTATACAATTAGTATTTTTTATCGATACTAATAATGTGAACATTGCAGATATTGATCTCTATTTAAGACGAGAATATGTAGACATACGATAATTACCTCGTTGGCACTATATCCTAATTCTATTGGCGCGTATGAATTCCGATAATTTTAAATATTAATAGTATAACTAGCTAGGGCGCGCGGTTTCATGGCTTATGCATTCCAATTTTTTTAAGATGTTTCTCTAGGAAAGCTTTTATATAAACTTCATAATAAATAATCAAAGTTTGAGAGATGTACGAGTATATCCATAAAGTTGTAAAAATGCAGCAAAGACATGGATTATAGAGTGGAATCTTTAAAAAAAAAACTATAGTATAATGTTCTGCATGGAGTAACCAAGCAAACGCGACGGTATCAACGGCACATCCATAGAGTTGACGCGTACGTGATTTTCGTAGTTCCCGAGCGCAGCGCCCGGCCGGCGCCAACGCAGCGGTTCCCAGAACACAACGGAATGCGACTATTTACAACTTTTACCTATTTGGTAACGTTTACAATGCGTGCACGTACTACGTATACGCTACGCAGATGTAACCTTTTACTCTCACAATATAATGCACAGTTCTAGGTGGACAATCTATTTTGTGCACCGAATTAAAATTATGAGCGTAATGTACTTCGAAACAGTAGTGCTCGACATTAGAAAATATAATAAATAATTTTACGTTATTTAAAATACGATAATCAGTGAGAAATTTTGTCTTGTATAAGGCTATCGAAGTCCGTGTAGTCGAGTGCCGAGTAGCTCCGACCGTTGCTAAATGAATTAGCCCGAACAGGAATGGGGTCGGCCAGTCTGGCTACGTTGGCATCCGGCCTAACGACGAGCGCGGGCGCATTCTCTAGCAGCGCGAGCCACGATCTAACAGTAGTAAAGAAAAAATACAGTAGCACGGTCGCCGATAATTCCGTGTACTCACACTTTTACCACATAGCTTTGCAATTTTATATCAATACTATTTTAACATACATACATACATACTCACTAACGCCTGTAATGCCCGAATGGGTAGGCAGAAGTATAGACAGTACACCTACATTTCGCCGAGCTTATTTCCGTCCCATGATGTGATAGGGGGTGAGCCTATCACCACACCGGGCACTATTCCAGACTTCGAGCTGATACTGAGCATTTCGAAATAAAAACACCCAATATCACTTTTACCCGACCCGAGGATCGAACCCGAGACGTCAGCACAGCAGTAGTACCGCGTAGGCATTACAACTGCGCCACGGAGGCATGACTTATTTTTACTCTAAATAATATATTACGCATTATTTACAAATTTATGACTGAGTTTATTTTTAACCGACGCGACGCACAAAATAAGTAAGTTCTACTCGTATATACATTTTAAATTATTTTAATCGAAAATGATGTGCCTTTTAAATACTGTAACATTAATTGACAACTAGTGAATGTATTAAATCAATTCGAAATAATATTATGTCTAAAGTGTATTTTCGTATCACAGTGCAAAATTACATTTGGCATGCTGACATTTATTTTTGCTGTGTCCATGGCAGAGAGTAGGTAAAACTCGACAGTTGTGGCGATTTCGTTACGCTGTTACGAATCTTATAATCGACTTTAAGGAGGAAAAATTAGCTCGGACATTGTTCACGAAATGAATTCTTTGACTTTCTTTTATGTACAAGAACACCATTTGAGACTTAAAATATCAACGTTTTACTACTGATTTTGTTCAAGTGTCTATGTAAATAGTTGGCCATTAAGTTTGTCTACGGAAATTACATTATTACTTACCAAAATGATCTCCATACTGAGAAACCAGCCGCCTGTAGAGGTAAACTAACAGCCAGACCTTCTGGGAAGTTCTGAATGCCGATACCTAATGCCAAGTTCCTGCAAAGAACAAAAAAAACTTTAAAGCTTTCACTTGTAATACTCATCTACATTTGGCATATTTAGCCGAATTTATCTTCTCATTGGTCTAGTGGTAGCGTGCTTAAGGCTGCGAAATCGTGAGGTTATGGATTCAAATCCCAAGTCGGGGCAATCCAAAAAAAAGCACATGGTTTTTCGGGATTGGAATCTGTACCCGGTATAGCGATAGGCTCGTCACCTATCACATCATGGTACGGAAATAAGCTCGATGAACCGTGGATGTACTAGTTACACTTCTGCATACCCCCTCGAGGATACAGGAGTGAGCTATGTTTCCAATACTCTTGGTGTGTATGAAACCATTACCTAATAACATCAATCCAGCAGATACAACTGTACGTGCTGGAATATGAACATTGATAAAAGATGATTTTAACAAGGTGACATAACAATTGAAGAAGTGGCAAAAGTCAAAGCCGACGCTACTTCCATCTAATTGAATTTCTATATCAATAGACTTCATTTTAATCTTAAAGAATACTCATAAAAGGTGTGTTTTAGCAAAAAAAAAAACTTCGGCTTCCCTTCACACTTCGCCACTGAAAGCTAACATTGTTCCACATTTAATTAATCGAGTTAAATCTTCGATCGCAAATAGATGACGAAAGATTCAGTCATTGCAGTAAACTGAGCGAATAAGTTGCCAATTTGTAAGCAATGAATGTAAGTTGTAGCAAATAAAAGCAATAACGGATATATGGTAGCAGTGACACATTCCTCGAGAAGCCAGAGTCGCCTCCAGATACCTGCCCCCCTGTGTCCGTCCCTCTTCCCCTCCCGGCTCGCCGGGCGCACTGCACCTGCGACCCTCACCGTTGCTCACTCTAGGAATGCGAATAACTGTACAACGTACAGCCTCCATCACCGTTAAGCTCAACCGTTCCTACGATGCAACATCAACTTACCGCTCGCTCATAATATATTGTGCAATACCGTAACAACATACAATTTGTAGATTTTGATCATCTTTATACTACACACTAACGTAATAAATTATTCGTAACGTGTGTTCGTAGAAAGTGTTATGATTGAACGCTTCCACTAATAAGCACGTTAAATTAGGTGCTTACTTATAATTTTTCAGGAATTTCGCACATTAATGTGGAGTTACGTAATTAGTTTCATGTAATTAATGGCAATTAGTTTTAGTTATTAATTAAAATTAGTTTTTAAGACGACATTTAGGAATGCGTTCGTCGTGAGGGAGACAAATAGGTACTGCGACCACCAGAGATCACCATCATTATGAGAGGCGGCGTCATCAGTTTTCATATTGGAGAAGTGAAGATATCTTTGGACGTGACTTTAACGGGATCTCGAAGCGCAATGACAACTAAAAGTACTAATAGCGACGTAAACGGAAGCGTCGGGTATTTCTGTTAAAATGGTTAACTTAATAAACATGTACGGCGGCGCGGGGGCTTTGAGCTCGGTGAAAGCTGGCCGGTACGAGCGGCGCATGCGCTGACAAACCGCTGCCGATCAATTGAGTTGAAACTTCCATTATGAACAACCACTGTAGGTATTTGACCGGTTTTATTAAACGACGCTTTTCCCACACAGGAAATTATAGAAGTTTGCTTTCTGAAACATTTATTATCTCTTTCGCTCTAACTGTCATAAGAATTAGTTACTTTTTCTGTACAAATAGGTTCGTGAAAAAATATAAAGTTTTTCTTGAGATTATTATCCTGAACACATCTCCTGACAAAAGTCTGATGAGCAAGACAAATAAGCGAAATAAAAAAATATAACCACACCTTTCAAGCAATTCTTATGAGCATGGTTAGACGATTATTGTAATAGTAATTGTAGTAGTATAGTAATGGTTATCATTGTAAGCATTTTTTTTTGCTAGCCCTGCATTATATATGTCCCACTGCTGGGCACGGGCCTCCTCTACGGAATGAGAGGGGTCAGGCCTTAGTCTACCACGCTGGCCTAATGCGGGTTGGCAGACTTCACATACCTTCAAAATTCTTCTTCTTCTTCTAATTCAGGTATGCAGGTTTCCTCACGATGTTTCCTTCACCGTTAACGCAAGCGATAATTAACAATTAATACAAACATAACTTAGGAAAGTCACAAGGTGTGTGCTCTTAGGATTAGTTTCGAACCTGGGACTTTCGTCTCGACAGTCCATACCATTCCCCATTGAGCTATCGCTGCTTTTTTTAACAAATTTTTTTTTTTTAGTTAATAAAAATATTTAGTAACTAAAAATTCATTTTAAGTATCCGGTCACAGCTTTTATTTATTAAGCAGGTTGGGGGCGGGAGAGAAGGCAATTGCTATAATTATCTTTGCGAATATAAAGTTTTATATGGTTAGTCACATTACTAAGGACCTTAAACTTCTGTATAATAATCATATTACGAATCTGACAAGTAGTAGCTGGCTGTATGAAAATTATTACGTAAAATACAATGCCAATCTTTCATAGCCGTATCAAGGTCTAGTGAAATCAAAGTTTAAGTTCAGTTAAAAGTAATTTTAAATCTTCCTAATTGTTTATTCAAAACACAATACAGAACACATTCATTACAAATAAATACAGTTAGTACCTACGAGTATGTAAGAGTTAACCTTACTACTCAATTGGATTCAAAATTATTCGCCCGAAATCAAGAATTTTATAATAGTATACAATAGTCAAAAAATATGCTGGAAACAATCAAATAGCTTTCAAGAACGCAAAAAGACGCACCTAAAATTTCTATTCAATCTCAACTCATTAAGGGACTTAAGCTCGAATCGCTCGGAATCGGACTGTTCTAGAAATGTATCTACACAATTCCATTACGTTTATCGCTTTAGTGTAATGGATAGGGTCCACACATAGGAATTATTTGATAAGTATTTGTATACATTTCTGGGAAAGGTATAGCGATTAGTCTCTACATATAGATAATAATGTTATTTAAAATTTGAAATCTAAACGAGGACCGTGAAAACATAATTGTGTATTGCTAGTAGTAGTTTCAGATCGACAGGTACAAATAGCCAGTGCTCCTTAGCAAATCGATTGCTGTCATTTCTTTTCGTCGCGTACTTATGGGGCATTAGAACGCATGAGAGCACTCAACTTTCTTGCTATAATGTCATGACGCACGTTCAAGGAATTCACTGGTCGAATATAGCGGTCGCACCGCTATCAGTCTTTCGGAGAAGCCACATTAAAGGCTAGAATTCAAAATTACCCTACAAATTACCAATAGTAAATATACGTTACGATTCATCGAATAAAATGATAACTAATGTATACGCACAGCACACTTTTATCGGCTCTTTAAATAGGCGCAAATGTAACAAACATGAAGTAATACTTTTCATTGTCAGTATGTTTTTAGATTTTATGCCATCTTATGTTATATAAATTATCTTTGGAGTGCCGGAGCCCGCAGAATATTCTGTATAAGCAATTTTTCTTACTGGCACATTGCCGGGTCGGTCACTTCCCTGTAACATAGTTGAGGAGGCCGATGGCTGGCACATGCGTCATACTCGTGAACGGGTGTTGCTTGTGTGGACTGGTCTGCTCAAGCTGTTATTTATTTTTATAGTTTTTTTACTTTGTGGTCCTAATTTATTCATCGTGGTCATGGGACTCATGGTCAATAATCATTATTTTGTTATAATGTTCCTCTTGGCATAAACTGAGCTGCTTTAACTCAAATAAATTGTAATGTACATAGTATCAATATTGTAAATCAGTTTTGAAAAGAGCAACGTTAGAGTTTCTTGTCTGTTCTTCTCTAGCGAAACAGCATTCCGAACTGGCGGTAGAGTTAAAATTTGACTGAATCTAAATGATGTATAACATTTTATGGATTCAATAAAGAATTTGAATTTGAATTTGAATTGCGTGTCCTAGGAAGTAAACAAGCAAACAGTAGTCAGAAATATATCGTAGTGTAAATAGTTGCTCGGTATTCTTTGATCTTTTTCGATCTATTAATATGTGCATGCTAAAAGAATAGGCTGTCAGGTGTCTGTCAGGAACGGGCGCTTAGTCTTTTCGGACACATTATGCGGTCTCACAGACACAATCTGAAAAAACTTTTAACATTAGACCAAATAGAAAAGAAGCGCTCCAGGGGAAGAGCACCATCTAGATGGTCAGATGCCATGAAAAGGGTTGTTGGTGGCAGCATATACCAATCGGTCCAGAAATCTTATGACCGCTTAGCTATGAGACACATATATGGTCGCGATCCTCAGCACTGAGGGAACGACGAAGAAAAAGAAGAAGAGAATAGGTATTTTATAGGCTTACAAATAATAATTGCACACCTATTTCAACTCGGCAACCCATTATGCATCCTGGATCTATATTTTTAACCTACATTGTCCCACTGCCGGGCCAAGGTCTCCCTCAACCCCTTCAAACATTTTTTTTATGCAGCCGTATGATGAGACGAGCAAGCCGCTCGCTTGATGGTAAGCGACACGACTGTCAATGAACAGTTGCAACACGACCCAAAAATGTCAATTAAAAAGCACTGTTTGGCACTGCACTGCGCTTGTCATCCTGGGACACAAGATGTTAATTCTCATAATGCCCAACAATTAAACTGCCTACAATATCCTTAAAAACGGAACACACCAGTGTACGGCTGCTTGGCGGCAGACATAGACAATGCCTACCCTGCCAATGGTGATACCTACCCAGACGGCTAAGGTCATGGCTACGCCACAGAACGCTTGAACAACATGCAGATCAATGGGCAAACACCAGTGCGTGCAGACAATCCCGGGAAACGGTGCCACACCCGGATGCACGTTTAACAAAGCGCCTGCTATCCTTAGACAGGACATCCCTACGTATAATCGTAGGCAATATTACAGGACATTGCCCACTTAACAAACATTTATATGTTCTAGGTATAACCGACAGCCCCCTATGTAGGGGATGTCTGTCGGCTGATGAAACAGTTTCACACGTCATCCTGGAATGTGAAGGTGTAGCTACACAACGGGCGGAAATCCTCAACACACCGAGGTCACTCCGAGAAGCCTGTGGAGACACCAGGAGGATCCTGCGCTTCTGGTCGGAGTTAGGCTGGCTAGATCTCTAGCCGGCACAAACTTCACGCACAATGGCCCGACATTTAACGGGCTAAGTGCGGAGAAAAGGAGCCTACA
This sequence comes from Mimas tiliae, assembly GCA_905332985.1. Taxonomy (NCBI): domain Eukaryota; kingdom Metazoa; phylum Arthropoda; class Insecta; order Lepidoptera; family Sphingidae; genus Mimas; species Mimas tiliae. Next base: position 7,066,180 of record HG995249.1, read on the forward strand.
ATCAAATCAACCTACCCAGACGGACTGTCGCATACGAGGGTCCAACCACCTAGTGGTACGTTCCCTATCCAAGGCTGTTATCGGCCAGTCTTTGTCGAAGTGGTCAAAATCGTCGCACCACCTCTTTCGTCGTCGTTTACCATCTTCATCTTCTTCGAGTGGCTGTCCTAGCCCACCTTTCCATACGTAAATAAATACGTCGTAATTAATGATTATTCATTGATACTAATATTTTATAACAAAGGCCAAAAACAACTGGGTCACCTGATAGTAAGTGATCTCCACCGCCCATGAACGACCTTCACCGTACCAGAAGGAAGAATTATGTCATCATCATCATCCACAGCCTGTAGGGTCCCACTGCTGGGCATAGGCCTCTCTCATATCATGCCATTTGCCACGGTCCTGAGCTAGTCGCATTCAGGTTCGACCCGTGATCCTAACAAGGTCGTCGACCCACCTTGCCGCTGGACGGCCAACGCTGCGCTTGCCTTGTATTGGCCACCACTCAGTCAGCGCTTTACTCCACCTCTCATCAGCTCGCCTAACCACATGTCCCGCCCAGGTCCATTTGAGCCCCATAACGAGATTTCCGATGTCTCGAACTTTAGTACGTCGTCGGATTTCGATATTTGGGACTCGGTCTTGTAGTTTGACGCCGAGCATGGATCGCTCCATAGCTCTCTGCGCCACATTTATTTTGTGCAAAACATCGCACGTGAGAGTCCATGTCTCAGCACCGTATGTCATGGTGGGTAAAACACATTGGTTAAAGAGGCGAGCTTTTTGACATTGTGGAATTTGGCGTGACTGCAGTATGTCTTTCAGCCGTCCGAAAGCCGCCCAGCCGAGTTGTATTCGCCTAGAGATTTCTCTGTTTTGATGCTCCTTGCCAAAAGATAGAGTATGACCAAGGTAAACGTAGTCTTCAACCATTTCTAACTTTTCACCTCCAACATGGATGTTTGAATTCGGGATGCCAGGGATGTTAGACATGATTTTGGTCTTGCTCATATTCATCTTCAAGCCTACTCTTAAGGAAGCATCTAATAGGTCTTTAAGCATGCATTGAAGGTCTTCAAGGTTTGTAGCAAACAGCACAAGGTCATCTGCAATCCTGAGGTGAGACCAGTAATCACCATTAATATTTATACCCGAAGTGTCCCATGTAAGCGTTTTAACGACGTCTTCTAGGACAGCCGTAAAAAGCTTAGGTGAAATGGTGTCGGCTTGTCTCACCCCCCTCTCGATGGAAATAGGTTCGGTTAAATTATGCAATTTGACCTGCATTGTAGCTGAACTGTAAAGCTCCCGGAGTAGATTCACGTAACGGGCATCGATGGAACAGCGATGCAGGGAGTCAAACACGGCCCAGTGTTCGACACTGTCGAATGCCTTCTCGTAATCGACAAAGGCTATGCACAAAGGCCGGTTAAACTCGCCACTTTTTTCCATTATCTGCTTTACTGCATGGATGTGGTCTATTGTAGAGAAATTACTCCGAAACCTGGCTTGCTTGATAACTGGCATTCGTCCAACTGGCCAGTAAGCCTATTGCAAATCACTTTGGCGAATAGTTTGTACGTTTGAGAGAGGAGGCTAATAGGTCTATAATTGCCAAGGTGTGAACGATCGCCCTTCTTATGAATTATGGTGACTATGGGATTTTTCCAAGTTTTTGGGGTGCGCCCGCTAAACATGGCAGAATTGAACAGCTTTACCAAAACTTGAAGTACTGGTTGCCCGCCAGCGCGAAGCAACTCAACGGTAATCCCATCTTCACCAGGTGACTTTTCACTTTTCATTTGTTTTAGTGCTCTTTCTATCTCACAAGATAGTATTGATGGTAGTTCAACTGAGCTGAGATGTTCTGTAGCCTGCGCTCGTGGGTCATCGCCCGGTGATATCGCCTGGTTCCGCCAGTTGAGAGGCGTATAGTTTTCGGTAAAATGCCTCAACTACTGTCATTACTTGTACCCTGTCTGTTACTGTATTCCCGGTTTCGGCTTTTAATTCTAATATTTGTTCATTACCTCCTTTAATTCTTCTTTCAAAAACTTTTGGACCTTTGTATCTTTTTATTGTATCTATGATAATATGAGTATTGTATTTACGTAGATCATATTTAATAGATTTATGAATCTTCTTATTGATTTCTGTTAGTAGTTTTAAGCTTGTAGTTGTTGTTTCTTTAATTTCTCGTCTTCTTTCAATTAAAGCCCGAGTGTTTATAGAGAGTTTATCTACTTTTCTGTGTGTATTGCCAATGTGTTTAGATGTCATATCAGTGATAATCTTGCAAAGCGTATGATTGATGTAGTCTACGTCCAGATTCTTTTCCTCTAGTTGTTCGAATTGATTCCTCAGATCATCCTGATATTGATCTCCTAGATGACTAATGATTGGTGCTTCATATCGTTTTTGAGAAGTAATCAACTTAGATCGTTCCGCTTTTAGATTAAATCTGAATATTGCTCTTACCAACCTGTGATCGCTTCCTGTTCTGAATCGGTTAAGGACTGACACGTCTTTAACTACGTATTTGTGTGAACTGATTATGTAGTCTATTTCGTTCCTGGTGCTGCCGTCTGGACTTGCTCATGTCCACTTTCTTGCGGATCGCTTTTGGAAAAAAGTAGTCATAGCGTATAGATGTTTCTTTTCTAGGAAGTTTACAAGGGTTTGCCCGCTGCTGTTGCGCAATCCGAGTCCGTATTTACCAACAGATTTTTCATATAAAAGTGGTAAGCCAATTTTGGCATTAAAATCGCCCATTACAGTGTGGTAATGGCAAGGAGTAACTTCTAGGGCCCTTTCGATGTCATCGTAAAATATATCCCTCTCTTCATCAGTGTTTGCGGATGTTGGGGCGTACACTTGGATAACTTTGACAGAGTAGCGTTGGTTTAGTTTTAAAGTGACAAAGCAAACGCGAGCAGATATAGACTTTATGTTTTGTACAAACGGTGCAATTTTCTTCCCTATTAGAAATCCAACACCCCCATAGGTAGAGTCTTCGTGTCCTCTGTGGTAGAGTAGATTACCGGAGACTAATTTGACAAGCTCCTCACCGGTCCTACGAATCTCCGATAAACCTATTAGATCCCAATTGATACTTTCCGTTTCGTGAAAAAGTTCTATTAATCGTTCGTCCGTTCTCAACGTCCTGGCGTTGTAACACGCCAGGGTCAGGGTCGTGGTGTTGTGACAGCCGGATCTCTTCCAGAGATTCTTAGCACCCTCTGCCCCGCCGTTACCATGACCGCTGCCGTAGTCTGGGATAGCGGGGCCGCTGGGGACTGAGGGCCTTGGTTTATTAGGCATTTGTCATATGAGAGGGTTTAGCCGTAAAACGCCACGTTGGCCAGTGCGTCTTGGCAAGTTTCTTCCTGTTACGTTGGCCTGTGACGAGTAGTACGACAGTTCCATAGATGCTAACTGTTGGACTACTCTTCACAGTTACCAGGGGGGACCACGAGGAGGTGTAACAAGGAATTGGTATCTCAATCCCGCACAATGTAAAGCATCGACACTGTATGTTAAAAACTCTCCACCAGTACGGAATTCAGTCGCCCATTTCCCCCCTTGGGAAATTAGAATTATGTACGTGTTGCCAATCTTAAATGAACGGATTAATTAAGCGATTAGAAAGGGGTGCAAGTATTCGAGCCTCCAGATATAACCAAATGTAAAACTTAATAAGCTTGTTCTTAAGACCAATATATTTTTTCACACATCTTCACCATAATACCTACTTACTGACCAGTAAATAGGTACTATGGTGAAGATGAGTGAAAAATGCACATGCACAAAAGCTAGGTGTTATATGACTATATTACACACTAGCTTTTGTTCGCAGCTTCGCCTGCGTTATCGACCTTTTCCGGGATAAAAAGTAGCCTATGTCCTGATCCAGGTCATGGTCTAAATCTCATCCAAAACCGTTAAGACGTTAGGGCGCGACTGACTAACAAACATCCAAATTTACAAACTCGCAAACATCCAACCTTTCACATTTATAATAGTAGTAGGAAGTACGAGTAAGATTTAGATAAGCAGCGGCTACGGTGTGTTCTGGCACTGCTGAATCCGTGGACAACGTTACCGTAAAACGGGGTGAATAGGATAAAAGGGGTGAATCGGGACGAAACTTATATTGAGATTATTACGTAGGTAGATGGATCGACCAGATTGTTATTTCAAGCTTAATTGTTGTCCAAAATGTATTAAAGTTTTTATTTTTAAATACACCCAACAGTCACATAGTCCTGACCTCACACTAGGTTAACCTGTATCGTGGGTATCAGGAACTACGAGGGACTTGCGGTCCCACAACACCCAGACCCGAAACAACTATTTGTGGATAACACCAACATTAGTATAGGTGTGGGAATCGAACCCACGGCCTCACGCTTCGGAGCCCGCTACTCGCCGACTACGCCACGGAGGGTGTGAAACCATTATTTTGGAACACCAACATCTTAGGTTACATGTGGTACACTCTGCTGATTATCGGACGAAACCATGGCGAAAAATGAATCCCTTTGCGGGTTGTGGAGGTCAGACGGCGGGTGACCCCATATAATAAAACCAAATACCGTCAAATCTATAGCATGAGAAGACCCTGGCATTAAGCCGGGATAACGCCAAGCAGAAAGAAAAAAGTTAATTATAGATTATCTCATTTCATATGTGTAAGTAAATTAAACCAGTTTTGTTTACCCCAGTATTCCTATTCACCCCGTTTCCCCGTTTTACTGTAACCGCTAAACATCAGATGGGCCATAAACTCTTGTACCTTAACATAATAACAAACATTAAACTATCAATAATGATATCTAGGACAACGATGTCCATTCTACTAGTAACTTTTACGTTTAATTCCCAAAAATACAATACGAGCAAGTAAAACTGCAACCAAGTCCCTAATCAAGTCATTACACTTAATTGAACATTATTCAAAATGACCCATGCGTTCACGTGAACACTGAACATTCACAATTTCTAAATAATAGTCAAAAATGTACCTATGTTATGCAGTGCATATAGAAAAAGGCCTCTTACGCTTCATCGCTTTATCTGTCACTGTGTCTTGGAAACAGCAACACAAAACCTATTATGTCAACCGATACCTATAGAAATTTTATAAGTGAACGGAGTAACTCTGACTCCGGATACATCCGAATTCCAATTACATCACAGACGAGTCCATTTCACTTTCCGACCTACCCGGAAGTGAATTCCTAAGCACGAGCATACGGCGCGGCCAAATATTCAACCGTGCAAACGACAATGTGCTCTCGGCAAAGTACTCTTAGAGTAGCTCGATTACGTTTCGACTTGAGCCCGGTAAGATATACTCTGAAGCATGCAAGAAACGGCGAAGCGGATGTGAACGTTTCGGGGCGACGATCAAAAAGTAACTTAATTTTTGAGCAATAAAGTGTAAATTCTCTTCATACGTCGAAGAGACAGTCGCGAAAGTAGTGGCAACTTTCACGGCACGATGGGGGTGCAAGAGGCGGCCGCGCGGGGCCCAGCCGACGGCCCATTGACGACACCGTGACCCACATACCGCGGCTCCATTCATACCGCGGACTGGCGCGGGCGGTGCTGAACGCACGCGCAGGACTCTAAGCCCGCACATTTGCTGCTCAAATTGTCACGCCGGAATTTCCATCGACCACTTACACAATCCCATGTCAGCGGTTTTCGCAATCGGACCTACGCGCTATGGGCCGAGGTCGCACCACCATCACTACACTTGTTCAATTAGAGCCTTCAATATCATACGCAATCATACAGTTTTCACTCCATAAGGATTGGTGACGATGTTACCTAAATCCGTATTTAATAATACACACATGTAATGCTAAAGTAGATAAGTTTCATTACTACGACGCAATTTAGATTAACATATAACAAATTATACACGTTTAATGTGTAACACATTAGATACTTTTCATTATAGACAATGAACCTTAGCATATATAAATTTCGTCAATGCAACGGAACCACTAGTAACCACTATATTGTTATATTATCGACTTAAGGTTACTCAGACTGTTTTTGAAACACAAGCCAAAAGTTGCAATGTTTATTCATGACAACTTTCTGTCTTATGTAATTGCACGAGATTGGTAATATATACTAAATCTTAAAGTACAAAAATGGGTACGTTCTTTATATTAGAACCATTTTTATAACAGTGAATGAAACATCCAACTCAGAATCCAATTAGTTCATGGCAAACAACTGTATAGGATATACAATTACACTGTATAAGCTACCGAGAAATAAAAGGGCAGCATTCCATCGTTATCATTATATTCCATCGTACTGTACGATTCATCTCGTTTGTTTAAGGACGTTAAGAAGATAATCCTCTAAATGGTTTTTATATGCATTTATAATTTAATAAAATGTCAGTTACATGTCATATATGTATGCAAATGGAGCATTTTACATGTACTTTGTGTTTCTATGTAATAAATGAGAATATATAAATGAATATAGTCGTTTGCGTTTACAAAGTAATCAATGTCCTTGATGTAGGACTTGTTAGCTTGTATATTTTATACTGACACCCAGGCAACAAACACGAGAGGATGTTTCCACCACAAATGCAACTGCGGCATAATTTTAATGTTAGGAGTATTGAACTACTATAGTAATGTAGTTTCGCTTGATTACAATTCGATCATACAAAGGTTACATTGTTCGACCAGACATCATTGTGCAACTTTATTAAATCAAATGGCAATAAAAAAGTAAAAGTCGACAAAGGCCAAATCTAGCTATAGCAGTCGGTAGTCGGTACCTATACGTTTATAATGCCCTACTTCTACAGACGGCAATGCGTTAATATTTTGGAGTTGATGTCCCATTTGGCCTTGGTATGTGGCAATGTAGACGTCTGCGTCTAGCTAACACTTGCACCAAACATGTGGTGGTAGATGAATTGGCAATATGCGGTGGTTGCGCTAGGTATCGCAGACAGAGTAGGTACGCGAGGGGCATGCGTTGGTGGGGGAGGTGGAGGGGGAGCCGGCTGCCAGACAGCGGGGCTCCGCATGGGAGGTAACAGCAGCCTCTTGCATCGCTCACTGCTCACCGTCGCGACAGCTTCATGCGAAGGCTGCTCCACTTTGATTAAAATTGCATATTAAGCAACTTTTACAAGACAGTTCGGTTACGATCGGTCGATACGCATAAATAACAAGACGCTTTTTAAAAAACGTTCACAGTTTCATTAAATACTGGTAGTTACCTCAACTACGTACATACTTATTAAAGTTGATATAAATTGTGCTTAAACTTACTTAAACTATGGTACATTGCGTCAAATCAAAACAACGGTGGATCAAATAGTTCAGAGGCAAAAGTTAACAAATTATTCAAAACGACAAAGTATATTGTATAGCAAACTAAATATAGGTCAATGATGTGCAGATTTACTCAGAACACTCAATGTCAAGGAGTAGACTCAATGTCCGCACTCTGAGCATATATTAATAATAATAGACGATATTAGAAAAACCGACCATTTAGACTGGAACATACTTTTTTATTGGAGAGGTGGGAACAGCCTCCGTGGCGCAGTGGACGAGTAGCCGGTTGTGAAGCGAGAGGCCGCGGATTCGTTTCATATCCGTATCCTACTTACTATTATGAATGTGAAAGTTTGGATGTTTGTGAGTTTTTTGCGAATTTAGATGTTTGTTAGCCAATCACGCCTTAACATGTGAACGGTTTTGGATGAAATTTGGCACACAGGTAGACCATGACCTGGATTTAGGACATAGGTTACATTTTATTCTGGAAACGGCCATTCACGCGGGGGAGCCGCGAGTAAAAACTAGTAACAAATATTTGTTTAAGGTTTGGTGTTTTCTCTCCAGGGACGTTCAAGTCAGGCAGGAGGCCCGTCGTAAAAACTACAAGCCAAATCTTTCTGTAATATGTTTATAAAGCATGTTGCGCCGACTCCACTGCGAGTGGGACACGGGCAGATGGAAAGGATTGGGAGGTGGAAATATCGCCTCATTGGATTAATGGCAGCTTACTTAGGCTCGAGAAACTGGTGAGATCCCAGGTCATCACACACACATACAGTTGATGCTTTAGTTTTAGATTTGAAAAATCATACTAGGTGCCCGGGATTGGAATATGTGCTCGATACGGCTATAGGCTCGCCCCCTATCATGGGACGGAAATCAGCTGTGCGAACCGTGGGTTTTCTTTTATTAGCTTGAATGACGAAACGAGCACTACGCCCGCCAGAAACAACACCAAACAGAACTTTGAATTACAAAGCACTGCATGGCACTGGACTGCGCTCGTTACCCTGAGACATAAGATGTTAATAATGCTTAGTAATGTGGCTTCAATGCCTTTCAAACCGAAACACAACAGTGCCTACACACTGTTGCTTGGCCAAAGAAATAGACAAAGCGGTGGTATCAACTCGTACGGCCTCTTGCATACAAGGGACCTACCACCTATTTGAACTAGGGTTCATTAGTTAAACTTCGGGGATACAGGAGTACGCTTGTTATGAGGAGGGAAAACATGCATGCTAATCATCTAATGATTGATTTGAACATCATCACCTATGAATATGATTCATGGTTCACAATTTTTTTTATTGCCCTGTTATGCAGCTGAGCTAGCGGGCCTGATGGTAAGCGGTCACCGACGCTCATGGACATCGGCAATGCCATGGGCACAGCCAAATCGCTGCATACTGTTAAATAATACTTTTTTTAAGCGTCATTTAAACAAGGTCATGTCATAGCTATCAGCAAGCAGTGATAGCTCAGCGGAGAGTGGTACGGACTGTCGAGACGAAAGTCGCTGGTTCCAAACCAGCCCCAAGAGCATACACCTCTGACTTTCTAAGTTACGTGTGTATTCATTATTAATTATCACTTGCTTTAACTGTGAAGGAAAAATCATGTTCAACAAGTTCTCCATGAGAATTTCAAAGGTATATGAAGTCTGTCAACCCATATTAGGCCAGCGTGGTGAACGTAGGCCTAACTCCCTCTCGTATATAATACAGGACAAATAAAAAAAATACGATGAAACCACGAGTGAGGGACAGCTAGTATTCAATAAAATTTGGGGTAATTTGATGATCGTGCTCATCGTTCCTTGGTATTAGATGTAGCCACGGGTTAGTGAGGGGCCATCTGCTTAATGGTGGCGATCATTTTTTTTATTCGCCTGCATGCATAAGCGCAACGCCTGCCCATAAACAATAGCAACAACGCCTAGAACTCTATGTTACAAAGTACTGCTTGGCAGTGCACTGCGATTCTCAACCGGAAACATTAGATGTTAAATTTTATAATACCCAGTAAATTTCATTGGCTTCAGTATCCTTCAAACCGGAACACAACAGTGCGTAAACAATGTTGTTAACAGCAGAAATAGACAAAGCGGTAGTACCTACCCAGATGAGATCTCGCATAAGAGGGACCTACCACCACAGTTCTATTGATTAATTTCCATGAGATTTGTCTAAGGTAAAAACGTAGTTCTAAATAGAATAATCTGTTTGAAAACTTTCTTTCTGTCTGGCGTTATCCCGGCTTAATGCCAGGGTCCACCTTTCCATCATGATTTGACGGTATTTGGTATTATATGTGGCCACCCCCCGTCTGACTCCCACAACCCGCAACGGGAATCAAGTTTCGGATACTTCACTTTTTACTGTTTCACTGTTACACATAATGTATATCAGCTACCCCCTACCAGCACGCACCACCTACATTACGTAACGTAACGTCAAGAAAGGACTAAGTGCGCGTGCATAAATAGTTTCTCAAGGTGTTGGATATTTTGAATTCATTAATGTAGTTACAATATGTCGTTTTTAATACTATAAGGAGTCCTACGGCTAGTTTTATAAGTTCCGAAAAACAACGCAACTGTCATTTTAAACATGGTGTCATTTTAAACTAACTGATAAAGTGAAATGTATGCTATTTGACAATTTGTATCAATACCATGTAATTATCCAAAAACATAGGTACGTTAAACCCTTAGATAGATTATGATAACATTTTTTTTTCATTTATTTTATTTTAAAACAAGGCAAAATTCTGATGGCATTAAATATTTGATGACTGTGTACGTAACGCTCACTCATTGCCGGCTATATTAAAAGTTATATACTTAAATATGTATTTCCATTGAATGTATGAGAAAAATGATTGGAATGTAATATCTATTGAATGAGAGAGCAATTAATAATCAACATTCGAAAGCGTAAAAGGTGTCACGAATACCGACGAATTCCTTTAGCTAGCGCGCGTTTGATTGCGCCGATTATTATTATGACAGCGGGCACTGCGAGCAGTGGGCAGCGGCGGCGGGCAGCGGCAGCGAGCAGGGGCCAGGACATTAAGTAACTCCATCGCACCACAGTCGAGGGGCATTAATAAACAACAAATTGCCAGACGAACATTTACAACGCGTGCAGATCACTAACTGTAAATATTCATCATTAAAATGACCAATCCGACGATCGAAGCCCAAGAATCTAGTGAATGTTAATTATATGTCGGATTTATTGAAATGAAATTAATTCTTGTTGAGAGATTTAATATAAGAGAGGTTCTGGTGATTCGTGGGGAAGTGAAAACCTCCCACGGACCGGTTCAGGCAAGTGGTCCATCAAGCTCGCAAGTCGCAACCCTTTCCCAGTCTGTGGGTGGCTCGTAACCGCTCACTCAACTGTCGGCTGTCTGATTTAGCCATACAAATGCCTTGAATATAATAATATGTATTTTATTATTAAACAAAAACCTATAACACTGTGTTAACTTACTGCAGTAAGTTTAATCGTAGTACGATTCAAGTTATGCGCTTCAGCAATCTTGGTTTTTTTATCAATTAGTGACAGCAATCAATGTCCAACCATCACAGCCTGGTCAATTAATTAAGAGTAGATTAGTGAAAATAATAACTTAATCTAATGAAACTGCTGTATATTATATCGTCACGCGTTCGTATATTCGAAATAGAGGACGTATCTCGAGGCGCATATTTTAAGATCGTAGTACTGCATGTTATATTGTAAATCACTTTTCTTTATTGGCTTGAATGACGAAACGAATAGGTCTCTCGCCTGATGGTAAGCGTCACGCCTGACCATAAACGGATACAATACTACACAAAACTTAGAATAACAAAGCACAGCATGGCACTGGACTGTGCTCTTCACCCCAAGACCTAAGATGTTAAGTCTCATAATGAAATGAATTTTACTGGCTTTAATGTCCTTCAAAGCTAAACACAGGAGTGCTTACACAGTGCTGTTTGGCGGTAGAAATATACAAAATGGTGGTACCAACTCAGACGACCTCTCGCATACGAGGAACCTATCACCTAGTAAAAAGCATTTACAATGAAGCTATCCTATAAAAGTGCGCACAGAGCTGTGTTATCACATTTGTTTTGTTTCGCAGAACTACCAGCAACAGATCTTGTCATCCAACGGATGGCGTTTTGGTACATGGGATTTGTTACTTATGGGAGAGACATCGAGTAGGTACATTTTGTAAATTAAAAAGTCGATTGTATACCTTCTAACCTGAAGATTTTCATAAAAAAAATAAAACAGCGGCGATGATTTCATACTCGTTGGTAGATACTAAGTTAAAATAGGCGAATAAGAACTAAGAGCGCATAGCGACACGTTAACCAGATAGATAGTAGATAACAGAATACAACTAACTTTTAAATGAAATAAAAGGCAGCGTAACATTTGATACCAAACAATTCATGTAATTGAAAAGATATCATTACTTACAACTTACAACATCACATTGTAAAGTAAGTAAGTTAGAAATGAGTTACGATATCTACCGCCGAGACGAGAAGTGCAAACATCCATAGACTTCGCAATGCCTTTATCTCAAGAGGTTAACGAAGTTGATAGATCTGATGGAGTGGTACCCGATGCATATTTTTACCCAATTCGAGAGCGACCAACGGCAACGCGCCCATAATTCTTTTCATATTGTGGACGTACATGGGCGGTGGAGATCACTTACCATCAGGTGACCCCTTGCTCATTTGCCGCCCTATGCTATAAAAAGTCCTCTGTACTATATATCCAGCTCTTTGAGACTGGATAACTCTAGCAACCCTCGATGTACCTACACATGACCTTTCAACGTACGACCCCACTGTATCTACCACCAATTGCAGTGTCGTTAGTTTCCTTGCCATGATATAAAAAGACGTAGGTACGTATATCGCAACCACTATACACATAGTGAAAAACCCGCCATAGTGGAAAAATTGGCAAATAATGGATTTAGTCCGAAAACGGTTTGATCCTTATTCGTTTGAAACTTTGAGCGGTTGTACTACTTTCTCGCAAGGAAATGTTCGCATCAAAATGTTCAACATGTTTATTACAGTTACGTAATAAGACATAATATGCATGTTTTTTATAGCATAGACCGACAACGAGCTAATGGGTCACCTGATGGTGATCTCCTACGCCCATATACGCCCACAATATCAGAATCATGGGTGCGTTACCGACCTTAAAAGAAAGGGATAATTATGGGATTAGGAAGGGTAGGCGGATTTGGGCCTTCGGATATCGCATATACGCAGCAGCAAGCCGCTACTTTACGTCGGTTTTCTTACCTACGTGATAAGTGATTGCCCATGAACATGCTCAACGGAGAATAATGAGTATGTAATAAATGAGAGGAGGTATTTGGACCTCTATATACCTCACCCACTGTATGAAATGTAACAGTAAGCTGCCACCTCGAGTTAGTTTTCTGTGAGGCAGTGGTAAAAACACGATCCTGTCGGCCCATTCGTGCTGTAGACAAATCTAACTACAGTGCGTCTCTACCACTCGAGAAGAAAAAATATGACAGTATTATAATAATTTCGTTGACCACACTTTATTGACGAACAAAATTAGATTAAATTAATATTAAATATTTTCGCCACTTAAAAGATTTACACGAATTGCACTTGCAAACTGTGTGATGGACAATATTGTTATTAAATCGCGACCTGGAATTTTGCCAAAAATGTCACAATAAGGAGAAAAATGTAAACACAGTCGCATTCTAATTCAAAAATAAGGTCGTCTCGTTTCTCCGTCCATGAACGAGATGTCTCGCCAAAACATGACTCGTGTTATAAAAGCGTAACAAATAATTCACTCTGAAGTTCTGGTTTTATACTAAATTTAAAATATAATGAAGTGTCGCAAGTGCCCATAGCGATTTTATCTGGATGATATAATAAACTGAACCTATGTATTTTAATATTTACCCGTTTTGTAGCACAGGTGTGCACTATTAATATATCAGTTCGGCTAATTTAGACTCTACTAATCCAGTCTGTAAACGACAATAATTGGAGTGTAAACCAAAGCCAACCTCGCACGTACACTCTGCTGATTAACGGAAGAGGCAATGGCGAAACTTGGTTCCCGTTGCGGATTGTTGGGGTCAGACGGCGGGTATATTCGAATCAGTCTATTCGCTGAGGCGCTATGATGCCAGACAGATACTCATACACACACCCAGACAGATGGGCCAAACTTAAACATCCCTCTTTTAGTTGGGATTTAAAAAGTGATGAAAACGTTGAAGCCCAAGCCACACGGCAGCAAATGTATATATAATTTACCGGTCTACAGGAAACATTCATTGCACCTCCACACATTACCATTTGAATATGGTGTACACGTGTGTAAATCTCTCACAATATGTCCTGCGATATTTCCAAACTAATGCGGATCTTAACACCCGTTATGTGCGAAGTATTTGTAGTGGGTAGAGCGAGTAATCCGCGAAACAAATTTCATAACACTTATGTAAGCACCCTTTGTCGATCACTTCTGCTATGTAAATGAACATGATGTCATTGGTGAGTGGGCACAGAGCAGTGAGCAGCGAGCAGTGTATGCCGACGTACCGCCACGTACCGTACCTACACACCCGACGCAGGTATGTAGGTACGCGAGGCGCCATTGCGGATTTCCTTCAGCGAATGCAGCATTCCGCGCGAGCCTTCGCTCTGACTCAGCAGTCAGCACACGTACTTCATCGATAATCACACGAAGGTAATCACTCGTATATTCAACAGGTGAATTATGAATGGGACACGTCATTACTACCTGTGAATATTGTCGGCCTATAAACCACGCTAATGACGCGACCATGCCGTTTACGCTGCGTTTTTGTGTCAATACTACAGTTAGAAAATATAAATGTACTCGTTGTAAATTTAATAACCTACTACAGAATTAAAAAATAAATGCAAATTGCTATTTTTATAGACAAAGACATGTTATTCTTTAGCATTTAATATCTCGCCACATTGTTCTGCTATTAGCAGCGTATTAAAGCTAAGAACTGTGAGGTCCTGGGTTCGATTCCCAGATCGGGCATTCACAATTTTTGTTTAAGTATTCAATTCGAAAAATCACCCATGAATTGCCCAGGATTAGAATTTGTGCCTGGTATGTCGATAGGCTCGCTGCTAATCACATTATGGGATGAAAATAAGCTCGGCAAAACGTGCAGCACTAGTCTACCTACCCCTTCGGAGATAAAGGCGTAAACTTATATTAATTAATTTCTAGGTATCTGAAAAGTCCTATTCGAGTAATATCAAAGGTTTGTATAGCTTACGTAGTAACTATTAGTTAATCTGTGGTATGGCGGTTGCTTCGAGTACCTTCGTTTGTAAGCATATAATATGTATAAACATAAAGTCAACCATTCATATTACCAAACAAGGTGTTCGGCGACGCCCGTGCCGTATTGAATTCTTTAGATTTACTCACCCGCAAGTCTGAATATTAATACAATACACTCATACCATACTTGGAAAAATTGTGCATATGACAAGAACCGGTTCCAGTGGGTAAACAATAATGACTCATAGATACCAAATTATTTATTCATCGTATAAATAAACCAGCAGCGGATTTTCCCGTTGCAATCGCGAATGTCACTCAATGCTTTTAAGGACCTATGACTAAAAGGATAGGTATTTGCATCGAGAAGCTCATATAAACCATACCCAACTCTAGCGAATCTATTTCTTCATTTCACATAACAATTTATACCCTCATTTATTCTGAATCATATCTAGAGACATTCTAAGCGTTTCAATCGTATGGCGATAAGAAGAGCTGGCGGGTCTATTTCACGATATTTCAAGTACTCAAAAATGATTCTGATCATATAGAATTATTGTTTCAATTCAAAGTCTAATAATGAATACGGTTATATATGCATTAAACGCTAGTTGTCAGTTGTCACCGAGTTGTTCTTCTGTAATAGGCAATTAGACAGGCACACGGCGTGTGACGCGCGGGCGCGGCTCCGTGACGCATGCAAGCAGCCTGACTAATGCGGCGCCTGCACTCTAACGGCTAACTAATTGATATTGTTAACCAGTATCCAATAAAAAAAACAATACATGTACATTACTTACTTGAATACGTACTTAGCAGACTGCCTTAGCTATACTGCAAAACAAAACAGCCTTCGATTCGATCGTAATCTACATTAACAGACATCCATTTATACACCGAGACAAATGTTTGTGTGAACCACAAATATTGGTCTCGGGTCTGGGTGTTGTGGGACCGCAAGTCTCTCGTAGTTCCTGATACCCACGACACAGGTTTACCTAGTGTGGGGTCAGAGCTATGTGTGTGACTGTTGGGTGTATTATTATTATTATTATTATTTTAATCGTGTCATTTTATATTTTCGCCTCATGGAAACTCACTGATCACTTGGATCTAAACATTTATAACAGAACGTAAAGGGAACGAGCTCAATTATGCAACGTTCAGCGAGAACTTAACAAAGAGCAACAACCGTGGTGATTGACTGGGCACTTTTAGCTTACAAGCCAAACGCGCGCCGGTTGGCGCACAGGAAATCGTAAAAGCGCATCTAGAGCAACGTTGTTGGTGCGCATCTTCCGGCAACGCGCTTTCCGGCGCCGCGCCACACCGCGCCGCACGACGCCGCGTCGCGCCACCCGCTTGTTTCCGCTTCATCTGATCGCACTGCGCCATGTACGGAGCGCCTTCATACACACAGGAAAAATGTTTACTCAGCTCGTCTATTTTAGGAAACCAATTATGCACCCCAAATTGTAATCTTAAAATATGTAAACTAAACTTTATGTATGTATATCTAATGGAGTGGTGGAGCCACGCTGTAGACATGTTATGTCTACAGCACGAAACGGCAAACTCGACTGGGTCGTTACCACTGTCTCACTGAAATCCGACGGTAAAGCAACGGCTTGCTGCTGCATTTCGCACGGTGAGTGGGATAACCGGAGGCCGAAATTCTCCTCCCCTTCCCAATCCTTTATTTATCCCTTTCCTTTAAATTCGGCAACGCGCCCATGACTCTTCTGGTATTGTGGGCATACATGGGCGGTGGAGATAATTTATGGTAGCCATACACGTAACGATATACTTGCACAAGTAGGGTGGTAGGTCCTTCGTCCGCGAGAGAATGCTGGGTTGGTACCACCGCTTTGACTATTTCTGCCGCTAAAACACGAGTGTGTAAGCACTGTTGTGTTCCAGTTCCACTGTTGTATTACTTGGCATTACGAGACTTAGGCCCGTATTCACATACAACACTTAGGATCTCTTTGCTCAGTGTAGATTTCTGTGTAAATGATTGGTCTGTTAAAAACTAAGTAATACGTATTCTATAAACGTATGAATACCGTGTTTAAAGCAATAAAAACGTCTACATAAATACAATACACTTATGTAGTGCTATAAAACTTTTAAATTGATACTAGGAAAAGGGAAGTGCGCCTATAGGTCTTTGCTCTTTAACATTCTCGCCTAAGGCACGGCTAGCTTTGAACTGCACAATTTTCATGGTGAATTAACAACCTACCGCAGATTAACTGCCTACACTTGTATTTGTGTTTCCAAGAAGATTATTTCAGTAATAATTTGCAAGGGAGTGGCGAACGACACCTGCTGATGATTACAACAGTTACGAATTACAAGTAGCCTCACCTCGCCTCGACCGATCCACTGAATGATATATCATCCTGTCATGAATGATGATTAAATACTATATGCCTGTAACTTTGATATACGTACTCATAAGAAATTAAATAATAAGGAAATTGCAGACTTATACATACGAGTATATGCTTTGTTTCTGCCTGGCGTTATCCCGGCTTATTAACGAGGGCCACCTTTCTATGTTTCCACTCTACCCGGTTTTGAACATCCTCCGCCCTCGTATCGTCCTCATCAAGCCATTGCTTTTTGGCCGTCCGCGGAATCGTACCGGCTACGTATCGATAATGTTGTGGGCTTTGCAGCTTTTACACAAAACCTAACTTACCTAAGTTTATAGATCTACGCCTTTAAGTAAAAGTTTTTATATAAACATGATTGGTCAGTTTTAGATTAGTGCCAAAATGGACCCAATTCCGAACCTAATATAGAAAACGCCCCTATGATTTTGCGCGCCCTTAAGTCCTTTATATATGTAGGTTTATGAACGGTGGTTATAATACTAAATGGCTTAAATGATCACAACTCTAGCGAGTGATACTAGAGAGTATGATAAGAAGTGTTGTAAGATCGACAATTCATTATAGAGCAGATTTACAAGCCGAGATACGTTACGCCTTAATATCGGCGAAGGTTGAGGGGAAGCCGACGCTAATTCCTCTTTACCTACAGAAAATGTATCGACTTTTCTGTAGGTAATTTCATTGACTATGTATAGAAATGGATAATTAAATTATGATATGAATAAACGTTACTTTTATGTATTACAAACATATTAATGAAACTTCCCATCCTTCGCTGGCTTCCCTCCACCTTTCGCCTTTCCTTTAACCTGTCGCCACGGCGCGGAGCGGGCGCAGCGCGTTTAACAAAAGCAAAATAGATGTAACATATTATATTATGACTTGTTTGCTTACAATCGTTTCAATAGGAACAGTCGTCGAACACAACTAGTTAACATCATGAATCTGGAAGTGGAGCAATTCGTCGTGGAATTAAATGATTTGACTTTTCGACGTAAATTCGTTCACAAAAAAATTATACAATGTTTTACTTTTACCGATTGAAATGTCTACAAAATGATGTATATACATATAAATTATTATAAATCCGTTTAGGAATGATCAATTGATCGCCTTTTACACTACATTAACAGGAGATTTATATTTACATATTATAGCAACGATACGATAACGATATTAATACTATGAATAGTCAATAAAAGCTCTAAAATCCTCATCCGAAACACATTTGTATAAAAAGAGGTATCAACGTTTTACGATCACAAATATTTTTATTTGCCATTCCATTATGACACAATGCTGCGCAAAGGAACCCCTCATTTCTATCCACTATTCTCTGTTTTATGGCAGCGTTGTTGTTGTGCGTTGTTGTTGTTGTTGACTTCGAAATCATAATTTCCTTCAGGGCCGATCGTGACAACGCCCGGCTCATCTCATTCTGTCATCGGAGGGCGCTCATTCGCTGACAAGGTTTGAGGGTTTCTCCGCGTTCATACGAATCACGTGTCCTGCCTAGTTCCACTCTAATTTGGCAGTTTCATTCTACTGAATCTTACATACCTACATACACACTCACGTCTGTAATCCTCGAAGGGGATGGCAGATGTGTAACTAGTACACTCACATTACGCCGAGATTATTTCCGTCCCATGATGTGTACTAAAATGTGTACTTACACTAAAAGTAAAACCCATCACCCCGAGCATTTAACATATTTAATTTTATTGGCATTCATAATGACATGACCCTCTTACATTCTCAAAGTACGTACTATCAAACAAAAAAATCAATGCGTAGAAGCGAACAGTGTTTTAGAAAGTATCGCTTTAGTAAGGAATTCGTTATGAAATAGTATTAAATGGTATTGTTTGTGGCGGCAAAGAAAAAATGAAAAAGCAAACAGTTGCGCATTCCATTGGCTAGTGCACGTGGTACATTCCAATGGGGTCATGCACCACACGACGCGCGCGTGCGTAAAAACAAGTGCAACGTTCCCGGCCGATTCGGCCCTGCTGCCTTCGCACTTTTCTTCATAAATCGCATAAATGTGCGCAAGAATATATTACATATTCAAATAGATATCAAAAACGAACATTACACTTTAGTCGGTGCCAAGTTTAAGCCTTTAATCACAATTAAGCGAAGTAATTGTAAACATTCTATGCATTTTAGCTGAGCCTTTATTAAAATAAGATTTATAATTGATATCGAACTTAAAAATAACTTGAATAGCGTTCTCTAAATCATTACACTGTCTTGTATTCGATATCCTTTTTCTGTATTAGTTTATGACATTGTTCGTTTATGGGAAAGTTTTTGCAAACTATTACCCGATTAATAATAATAAGGTACATAGTTTTAGTCAGTGAAGATATTTTTTACATCATTACAATACTTATATTGCGATATTCATCAAACGGTCTGTTTAGTATCAATTTTTTAGCATTGGCTACAATAAGTCTAAATAAGTAAAAGGTTGCTCAAAGCTGCATCTTACGAGTCTATTTTAGGTGTTTTAAATTTAGAGAGGTGTTTGAAGTTAAGAGATATAGGTTTCCTAGTATGGATTTCAGTTTTAGCACATAAAAGCCAGCGTGGAACTATTTTAGTTAGTGTAACATTCCATTGTGGAGGGAAAGCGGCAGAAGCTTTGGCGTGTGGCAGGGCGGTGGGTCGGAGGCTTCGCAGGAATGCGGCCGGAGTCCGGACGCACGGCCTCGCTACATTACAGCCTACCCCCCGCGCCGCACTTTTCTCCGCGTCTTCGCATACCCGCACTTTTACACTTACTACTCACATTGCATTATTTGCTCGCGATACATAAAAACAAGTAAATATTATATTTGTAATTGTATACCTGATACGTAATGGCGTATCCATTACGCACTTCAATTTGTCAAAAATATATGGTTTTTACATTTGAATAATATACCTACTTTTTTTATAGCATATTCCGGCAAACGAGCAAGTGGGTCACCTGATGGTAAGCGATCTCCACCGCCCATGTACGCCCATAAGACAAAAAAAAACAAATAGGCGCGTTACCGACCTTAAAGGAAAGGGATAACAAGGGATTGGAAACGGGAGGAGGATTTGGGCCTCCGGATATCTCACTCACCGTACGAAACGCAGCAGCAAGCTGCTACTTTACGCCGGTTTTCTGTGAGACAGTGGTAACTACCCGGACGAGCCGGCCAATTCATGCTGTAGACAATATTGTCTACAGCGTGGCTCTACCACTCGTAAATTTATATTTACTCACTTTGTATAAGTAGCGCACTTTTAGCATCTAAACTTGACATATTATTATGTGTTTACAAAAATGAGAAGTGCACTAATTTTGTTTTTGTAATTAATTACCATTCCCACATTCATTGGTTGAAATTGGCTAATTTGATAAAGTGTGACCTTCTCTCCACTTTGCTATAATTTGGACATGCAAATTAGGTAACACAACAAATAAAACAAATGACTCTCACACATAGAATTATTACTCTAAGGTCTCAAAAACTTTAGTTGTTTTTGGCAGAACGAGGGCGCGGGCGCGAGTGGAAACGCTCCCAGTGTAACGAAACCCGGGAGGGAGCGAAGGTCGACACATTCCCGAGGCTCTAATCGTAAATTATAGCAGCGCGAACGGCGCCGGTGTCGGGAGGAGCGCTTGTTACGATATTTGAACAAATTCCCGCCGGTGTTAATCTGCATAATAATAGCGGCGGACACAAAGCGTTTACCGACTCCCATTATGCGCAGGCGCCATCCGCAGCCCGCGCGCCACTCCACACTACCACACCGCCCCCGCTTTCACCTTCCCTGGTTGGGTTCGGGCATCATACCACGCGCAATACTTACACACGATCGTTCCTACCAGATACCGACCAAATGTGATGTTAAATCGACCCGCCTTATCGTCTGCCATCCTAATGAATGCCTGCGAAACTTTCGTATGCTTTATTTATGAACAGAACGTTCCACGCGCGTCTAACGTATAATTTTTAATTTTTTAGGAAAATAACAATATGTGTATTACGATACGCTATCTGAAGGAAGGGATTCAGGAACATAAATCAAGTAAATGCGTAAGCGCAAGCTGTGCACACAGGCACGGTGCGCGCTGCACATTGCACGGTGCACACACACACAAACTATACTCGTAGTTTCCTATTAATTAACTTTGTGATAATGATTCTTGTAAGTGTACGTATGTATTCTGCTAAAGGCGCACTGTATCATTACTTTATTACAATTGGCAATAGTTAATCGCTATGAAAGTAATTATACAAACGTTACCTCGTTAGAGGCGTAATTATTTTTATAATGAGCAAGAGGCGATCTGCATAACATGCAGAAAAGCTGGGAACAACGAAACATACAAAATTATAATATACAAAACAACAACAAACTAATTCAATATACACAAACACATACGCACCTAATTTACTTGCTTGCAATTTATACATTTCAATGGTCTGCTATCCTCAACAACAATACGTTTTTGAATTTAAAACAAAGAATTAATATTGACAACCTACATGGCGTAGTTAAGCGAGTAGCCGACTGTGAAGCGAGAGGCTGCGGGTTCAATTCCCGCACCGAGACAAAATGATTGTGTAATCCACAAATATTTGTTTCGGTTCTGGTTGTTTTCTCCCCAGAGGGGTTAACGTCAGGCAGACGGCCGGTCGTAAAAACTACAAGCCAAAACTTTCTGTCAATGTGTTAACAGAGCATGTTGCGCCGACCCCACTGCAAGTTGGATAAGGGCAGGTGGAAGAGAAGAATTAATATTATTACCTAACTGCTTATGCATATTATATGTAGCATATGAAAAAATAAATTGTAGTAGGTCATATTGGTATCGCATTTTACAATGTTCTTGTCCTTTAATACATTTTAGCAACGAATATTACTGCCGTGAAAACACAGTAGGTTTTTTACGATCAATTAATGACATACATATATACGCACTCACGCCTGTAATCTTCGAAGTGGTAGGCAGAGGTATAACGAGTACACCCATATATCACCACTTATTTCCGTTCGATACTGTGATAGGAGGATGAACCTAGCGCCATACCGGGCACAATTCCAAACTCCGGCACATGTTAGCCAATGGTACTACTCCGGACTGATACTGAGCATTTCGTTATTAACCGACTCAGGGATCGAACCCAAGTCGCAAGGCTCGCCCCCTATCACATCATGCGACGGAGATACGCTCGGCGAAATGTGGATGTGATAGTTACACCTCTGCCTATCCCTTCGAGGATTACATTGAGTACGTATGTATACAAACAAAACTTGACAATCGACTTCAAAAAGACCTCTAGAAATAATTATTTTTTCAGTAATTTTATACTTTTCTAATTTATATTATTGAAGTTGAAAGTTTTTGACTGTTATGTTATACGAGTTAATAAAGTAAGGCCGAATAAATCGTATTGTATGGAGCAGTGCAAAACTGTGGCGGGTGAACATATGTTTGGGACAAGAGTGGGATATCGAGGTAGAAAGAAGTTTAGAGATTTTTAGTAACTTTCAGAGTTTTGCCATATACATTATACATCCATACATAGGATGATGTAGAATGGAGCTACCAACATCAACCACCTTTAAGGAACATGGTTTAAACTTAGCAGTAAAGAGAGAAAATGTAAATCTGAATTTGAAATGTCTACCAACCGACAAGGACTTTATCACAGACGTAGAGTAGTGGAGCGAAATTAATATAAAGAATCACAAAATGTTGCACAGATTATAGTGTCTAAGTGTCCGCCATTTTGAAACATAATGGACCGACGTGGCACAGTAACGGACACGACCTACATATTAACACAAACTATTTTTGCGCCAAATGTCATTCACATCGGCTAAGAAATGAGACCTATGTATTAAGATTACTGTATAAAACAGCTGTTCAGTGTGAAAAAATTGACTAAGCATGATTCTCACATAGCTGTCTGGGTTGGTACTTGGTATCATCGCTTTGTCTATTTTTGCCGGCAAGCAGCAGAGTGGAAGCACTGTTGTGGTTCCGTTTAAAAGACATTGAAGACAGTGAAATTATTGAGCATTATGCTACTTAACATCTTATGTCTCAGGGTATCGAGCGCAGTCTAGTGACATGCTTTATAATTAAAAGTTATGTGTGGTGTTGCTTCTGTTTATGGGCAGGCGTGGCACTTACCACTCAGACGAGCGACGTGTTTATATCGTCATTCAGACTGAAAAACACCTGATGATCTACAAAGTTTTTCATTACATGTGATAAGAATGTGGTAGAGTGTACGCAATATATTCCTATACTGTTAAACATAGTTCATGAACTACCATGAAGTAATAATTAGTGAAGCTAAGACCAGACATAGGTATGCCAACCCACAACCCCCAAGTGAATCGTCATATGTAGGTACTTCGGCACAGCGCTAGGAAAATTAATCAATGAAGAAAATAATTTCTTTATTGTTCGAGTATATATGTATATAATGTACAGTACTTAATTGTGGTACAAAATAATATTTGAAGTATTTGTGTTGGCTAGTAGCTCAGCATACGGACAGAGTAAGAGTTTAGAACCATGCTGTAGCTACTTATGTCTAAAATATGTATTGGCCAGTTCACCTGGCGTCGCACTACTGTCTCTCAGAGCACTGAAGAGAAGTGATTTGCTCTAGTTATGATCAATTCGATTGAATATCTGTTCAGACGGTTCAAACCGTATGCGCTTTAGCAGTTGATCAACTATAATCGAACAATGTGAACCAGATATTAAATATAATAAAAAACGATCTAACAAACCTAGACCAAATTTGCTTTTGCAAATTCGGTAGTTTTAGGTAGAGCCTTTTCGAAGATCTGTGATTTTTTTCACTATATTTTAGTATTAGTTGCATCAATGAATTGGTGTATGTATAATAAAAGTAACTAGTGTAAAAAAATAATGGTTAATAATTATTAATAGAAAGCTCTACTGAAAAGTAGTGATAATGATAATTTCGAGAAAGCTCCACTGAAAAGTAGTGATAATGATTACTAATAGAAAACTACTGGGAGTGGTGGTAATGGTTATTAATAGAAAGCTCTACTGAAAAGTAGAGACATTACAAATCTACTATAGTTATGAATCTATTCGCATGTGTGGTCAGTCTGTTCGCAAGATTCAGGATTTAAAACTATAATAAGAGAATAGATCATGATCGGCCAACCCGCTCAATAGGCAGGCATCATTATGAAAGCTATTGGGAATGTATACCTAAAAGCGAAAGGCGGAAAGGCCGATGTGAGTGGCGTGAATTAGATATATTCAAACTACTTACTACAGGCAAAGAAGTAAGGGAGAACATACCTATTTTTTATAGTAGAGAGCACCAAGTAAATGGGCCAGCTGATTTAAGTGATCTTCAACGCTCATGAACTCTCACAATAACATATGTATTGTGGGTGCGTTTCCCCCTTAAAGGAAATGAACCGAGATTGAGAAGGAAGGGGGGATTTGGTCTCTGGAAAACTTGCTCAACAAACACCCATTTCATATTGGTTTTCTGTAAGACAGTGGTACCCAGTCCAACCGGCCTATTCATGCTGTAGACAAAACTCTGTACATAGTGGCTCTACCACTTATAAATATCTCACATTAGTTGATATTTTATAATTATCACTATAAATCAGACTAAGGAAGTAACAGGTAAAGTTCATTTGTAAAAATATACAATGTAACAATTCATAACCACGATATCGAAGATCTTGGGATTATGATAGTTAAAAATATAGAAGGCCGAAATAAGCTCTAGATAAACTAAAAACCATAAAAGAAAGTAAATACATAGATTCTGGTCAATATTTGGCCCATTCATTATGTGTGGTGTCTACATTGTGTCATCGTTATATTTTGATATTATAATGAATGCTCTTATTAGGAGCGAGTCGGTAAAACTGTGTCTATAGGACTTGGAAAGGGGCCCTAAGAATCGGAACAAACCAGTGTGTGTATAGTTGAGGTTTTTAGAAAAAGTAGGTGAGTCGGTGTACATTAGTGAGAGGTGCCAATATTTAACGGTTATGAATATGCTTCACCCACGCGTCAGTATAGACGACGCGACAAATCGTCAAGGTTGACTTCAATGATACGGCGCGCGACGGCGGATTTTTCAGTGAAATAGTTTCACCGGGCGGTTTCGGCGGCGGCGGTGACGGCAACGTCTGCGCCGGCGCGCCGGTCGATGCCCTCGCCGCCACGCGATTTGGCTCCACCCGACGCAACTACTAACGAAACGTCGACGTTGCCAATACATTTGCTCTGTTACTCTGTAGTCTGTAATGCATTACAGCTCCCCTTCACACATAACTCATCCCGCGGCGGCCTCTCGAAACGACCGATACGGTTCGTTTCGTACTTCTCCGCTAATTCCCTTCTTTGATGACAGAAACGGACGGCGGAAACGTCTGTCAATAATGAATATCGGACCGAATTTCCCTAGAAGGCTTCCGGGTTGATGTGAAATGTTATTTAGGATTAACAATTAGACGTTTCGTAATGAATAGTCAAAATTAAAACTAGTTAGTAGCGCAATCGCCATGCCAAAAATGAAGTAGGCGTGTAACGACTCATGCCAAACATTTGATTAGACAACACGAGTCGCGAGCGTCGCGACACAATCCTCTACATCAGACATTTAACAACATAATATCAAGACTTATTTATAAAGTTGACAAAGCTTGTAACATAACTGTGTTATTTAGTTTTAAATATAAGCATAGGTAACTAATTCCACGAGTGGGTGGTCATAATGTTTTGATGGTGATAAATTAAATTCAAGTCGGCGCAAGCGAATAGCGGTGAGTAGTGGCTAGTACTGATAGCGAGTGTAGCGCTACTCGCTAGCGACTATTGTTAGCGATGGCTAGCGGAGCTGCCGGCTGTCGGCTAGCGGGTTCGATCCGATGCATAAACCCATAGCCATAGTGCAAACGTGTAGTTGCATCCCGCTCGCGCACGCAACTTATCAATGAAATGCCTGCGAAACCACTGCCGCCTTCGTTTTAACAACGGTGCCTCGCGTTCCTTCTTCTGACGTAACAAAATGGCGCTCAACATATTTGCATACGTATTGATCCTACTTATGTATTTATAGAATATTTTATTCGCTATGACCGAATTAATTATCTGGAAGACCTGTAATCGCTTTCAATATGTGACGAAGCATTGTCACCATCAAATGTTATCTATATTACATTAGATAATGGTTTGATAACAATATATCACAGAATATTAATTTAAATTAACATAGACTTCAAGAATTTAAACAAAGTGTTTTATATGAGTTTAACTAACAAATGTATATTACTTTCTATATAAAAATAAAAAATATTATAACGTACTATGTTTTATGAGTCTTCACACTTCAACAAAACATTCATACTAACGCCATCTCAACATTGAGTTTTAAAGTTTCTTAATTCGTAAATTAGTGTACACATGTCAACATTTGTGTTACGGGAAACTCGATAGATGGCATTACTTATTACGAGGAATAGCTTAGAAGTTCTTGTAAAAATTCTTCGACGATTTGCTAGATGGCGCTTTTTAAAATTTAAAAATAATACCATATTATTACACACCCAAAAACGCAATGCCAATATGTACACAAAATATTCAATGTTACGAAGAATAAATCTGATATACAGACCAAGGTTTAGAACAAATTATTGTTGCAGTTATTATGAGACTTGGTTTTCAAGTCAAAAAACGTGTACTTCAATTTTGCAACCCAGCACAATACCTCGCCTTGTTTAAGGACATTCTAACGTCCATATTCAAGCTTACAAGCTCTTGCTAAGTGTGAATTTATGTCAGTATACGTGATTGGTCCATATTTAGCGCTAAAATAGGACAAATTACTTTTACAGAAATACCCAATATGCGTTTGCGCGCACTATTGGACTTCAAGGTAAGGTTTGTCGTGACTACGTGTGTAAGAAAATCGAAACTTACCTTGACGATGTGAACGAGGCTTTTTCTGAGGAGCCAGCCGCGCCGAAGGAGACGCCGACAGCCAGCCCCTCCGGTATGTTGTGCACGGTGATTGCAACCACCAGCAACATGATTCTCTTCCACTGTGACTGACGCGCCTCGAGTGCCCGCGCCAGGCTGTCGCGACGGTCTGCCTCGCCGTTTTCACCATTTCTCTGTAATATTCAAGCATCATAATTTTTATCCAAGGCACGCTTTTGCTCGCCGCTTTTCCCGCGTGAGTGGTTTCTGAGATAAAAAGTAAAGGAAAACGATATTAAGGTATGGGAAGAGCAAGGGGATTTAGGCCTCCGGATATCTCACTCACCGTAGCAGCAAGCTATTTTACATCGGTTTTCTGTTGGACAATGGTAATGACCCGGTCGAGCCGGTTCATTCGTGCTGTAGTCATAACTATCTCCTACTTCTAGATTTAGCGAACATAACAGCTAAATCCAGGCACAATTTCTCATCCCGTTCGATCCAAGAGTTACCCAGTTTATATCCAGTTACTTTATAGGCCGTGTAAGCACTATTGTGTTTCGGTTTGAAGGACATTTAATATAATGAAATTACTGGGCATTACAAGATTTAACATTTTGTGTCTCGCAGTGACTAGCGCAGTCCAATGCCAGACAGTACTTTTTAATTCAAAGTTCTGTGTGGTGTGGCTTCTGTTTACGGGCAGGCGTGGCGTTTAACATCAGGCGAGCGACCTGCTCGACTGATTCAATTTGATAAGAAGAGACGTGATTGAATGACACACACACATCCAAACTTTCACATAATAATAAAATAATTTAATAGTGATCTCGGAGTGGTCGAAACACGACCTATTTTTTTACTTCTGTTCTATTACGTCACCTGCCAGATTTGACATTCAGACATTGTCAGTGTGAGCGAAAACAAAGAATAAATTAATTTATCTGATTAAATGTACATATATGTTACAGATATTATACCTCTATATAAATAGCTTTTTGCACTTCTCCTCAATATAAACTTTAACTATGCCAAACCTCACAACCTTCCGTGCTCGCAATATGCTTAAAAAGGGGTCCGACGTTTTCTCTTCATTCCTACATATTAAAAAACAAAGTCTTCCGAACGCGTCTGTCTGTCTGTTCGCGATAAGCTCAAAAACTACTGAACGGATTTTCATGCGGTTTTCACCAATATATAGAGTGATTTAAAGGAAGGTTTAGGTAATAATTAGCGTCGGAAGTTATAAGTGTCGGAAAAAGTCAAGTCGTCGGGGAGCTTTCATCAAAAACGCTGCTTTTGAGATATAATAAAACAATGTATGGTGGGATATTCCTCTTTGATAGATCTACAAAAACGTCCGCGAAGGCATATATCTATTTTATAAGGATATATCCTTAAAATAGATATATGCCGTCGCTACTACACGCATTCTATGTTCTAAAAATGGTCACGTACAATGCGGTAATCGGAAAGCTATTTAGACGGATACAGTATTCATTCTTATCCACTTAAATATTTTAGTCACCTTAAGCATTTCATGCACATTATTATAATATCTTACACCATATAATTTAAATGAATATCTTAGGAGTTATCGCAAAAAATTAACGCACTCGAAAATTAATTGAGGCGCGTTTCTCACACCGATGACGGGACTCGCTTGATGCGATCACCCCCGCGCCGCGCTCACCGCTGTCGCCCACTTTTTCTACATAAGAAAATTTCACATAGGCTACTTTTTATCCTGGAAAAGGCTGAATGGCGGGAGGAGCCGCGGGCAAAAGCTAGTATATTAATATATGTATAGATAGGATTACCAGTCCGCCGCCCTACGACTGATATTTATCCGAAGTAAATAGATGTACACGGCAAATAATATAATCAAAATGTACAACATAAACATTCCATAATGTCAAGAAGCGATACAAATCGCGATCATGACTTAGTACTGATAAGTAAAAACCACAATAATTTTTTGTATTAGCTTTAGATGATGGGACGAGCAGGTCGCTCACCTGATGGCAAGCACCACGCCTGCCTATAACCAGAAGCAATACCACACAAAATTAGGTTCGTCAAACCGAGACATAACCTGTTAAATTTCATAATGCCCAATAATTTTACTGGCTTCGATTTCCTTCAAATCGAAACACAACAGTGCTTACACGCTGCTGCTCTTGCATACGAGGGAAATACCAACTAATATGTTACGTTACCACAAAGTTATTTTTTTTGTATTATGATCATAAAGATTCCCCAGAGGGGTTGACGTTAGGCAGGTGGTCGGTCGTAAAAACTAAAAGACAAATATTTCTCTGTTTGTGTTTATAAAACATGTTGCGCCGACCCCACTGCGAGTGGGATAAAGGCAGGTGGAAGGAAAGATGATCATAGAGATGAAACTAACCAGTGAATGCATTGAATTATGGTGACCGCGCCGCCTCTGCGCTGTGTGTTGGTTAGAGATGCAGTCAGCGAAGTCCGCTGGTTGCGTGTTCTCCATGGTAATAACACTGGTGGGATTCGACGGCCGCCGGTTCAGCGCTGTCATCATCTCCAAGTCCTCTAATTTCTCTTTAGAATCTTTGGTCTTTGTGATAGCTGTAAATAATATTCATTTTGTATTAAGCATAATGTAAAAATATTTACTATTTTACACGTCACAACTCTCGAATAATGCGATCCTTGGTCGATGCGATACAATTAACCAGACAAATCAAAAGCCGAAAAACGTACTAGTCACGTATACAGAAATCTAGGCATAGCTAAGAGCTTAACAGTCACACACATAGTTCTGAAACCACACTAAGTTAACTTTTATCGTGGGTATCAGGAACTACGAGCGATTTTCGATCCATCCCACAACACCCAGTCCTCAATCTAATATTTACAAATACATTTCACACAAACATTTGTCACGGTGCGAGAATCGAACCCGCGGCCTCTTGTTTCACATGCGGCTACTCGCCCGCTGCGCCACAGAGGCTGTCGAATAAGTATGTATAATTCTTAAATACGAGAGTCAAACATCTTGAAATATACACAAGATTGTCGGAAAGAAAACCCTCATAGGTACATAATTTATAACATAATTATGTTCATCGTGAGCCATGGAGATAATAAAAGACACATTGTATTAAAGTATTTAATACTGAGATCTGATTCATAATAGCCATTAATCAATTTGTAATATAATGTAAGTTCTTATTAATTATCTGCATTTTAAATATTGTGCAAAAAATAAAAATAAAAACCATTTTTTATATTCCTTTTTTATTATTTCCCCTTTTTAAGTGTTTATTGTAACTAAAAATATACCTAAATTGATTGTTTTATTAGCTTGTGCTAACTTAATTAATCTAACCGAGTCGCACCGGAAAGCACTAAAATGTTGATTGGTTAAATTTGTGAAAAAAATATTGAAGTTCGACGATTCGTTTCAAAGTCTTCGATACCTAATTACAACGCGTAAACGAAGATATATTATAGATAGATGATAGATATGTCGTTATTCATTAAACTACCCATTTAGACCAGATCATTTTTATCTTGCCTTCGCTATCTGCCCAAGGCTAATATGCAAACAAATTAAAAGTAGGTCAGATTATATCATAAATTGTGTGCATTTGCAGAAGTTAAATCGATTTAAATTGTGAATATAATCAATATTACAGAGCATGACAATGTTTTGATACTCCGAGGGCAATATATTAAAACCACTTATCCTTTATAGTACCTACCAAAAATATCTATACCACGTGTTATAGAGAGGTGTAGTTCAAATCAGTTACATTTGAGGAACGTATAGTGTACGATGCAAGTATTTTACTTCAAGTAGTACCAAATCCGATTGCATCGCAAGGACATAAATAAAACATTTTCTTTTTTGTCGGTAACATGTCGATATTCGACTTGCAACTATGGACACCACTATGATAAACGGGTGAG
The DNA here is from genome assembly GCA_905332985.1 of Mimas tiliae. Taxonomy (NCBI): domain Eukaryota; kingdom Metazoa; phylum Arthropoda; class Insecta; order Lepidoptera; family Sphingidae; genus Mimas; species Mimas tiliae. Next base: position 7,097,222 of record HG995249.1, read on the forward strand.
CTTTTGTCTCACATTGTTATTCTCGCTCACGCACTTCACTTAATTTATAGAGATGTGATCGATAAACGATCTGTTATAATCAAATTAATTACTAATAGCTTGCAATATATGCAGCAAAACCCTCTTGACCACGTGGATGTACTAATAGTATAAATACGCCTCATTTATTGTCACTTTGAGACTTTACTTAAAAATTTAGAACAGAGCAGTCGATATGTATAATTAATTTCAATTCAATTCAATCAACCAGTGTAATTGTATTTGTGTCTTTGCAATAAAAGTAACAGCATTTAAAGAGTATTTTTTTTTTTAAAGGACCCACGGACCGCCATCCTTACAAATTTGGTGTCAGAAGTGGGATCTCAGGAAAAATCAATCACACATGCGACGGAAGAGGAGAAATTGTATAAGTTAGTTACATTGTCAAACCGTACAAATTTTAAGCAGTGTTCCATATACAATAAAAGCGGCCATATAGCTGCCGAATGTTATAGGAATAAACCTAAACACAGTTTTCACCACGTTATTTCCAGTAATAATTTTAACTCTAACCAATATAAAAATTACAACAATTCTACATTTGACTCAACTAAAGTTTGCGCGTATTGCAAAAATCGTGGTCATTCGATAGGCGAGTGTCGTAAACTTAAGTTTAAAAATAAATTGAATAATCAAACGCGCATCGATGCACGAAATTCAACACTATCCAGTGCACAGGCACCGACTTCGAGTCATATGCCGAGCAATAATGGCTCTAATGTGCATGCTATTGACACTTTATTACAACATTATGATAGTAATTTAAACTAAATTCGGATTCAGTGCCGTGTCTGCTGGAACCACGTGATTATTTAAATGACACGAAAAACTATTCTAAACCCCATGTTCCTAAATTGTATAAAACACGGAGGACTACACATACCTCTAATCTTGTAGGGAAAAAGTCCCAACCAACTGAGTGCTTATCAATGACTCAAGGTCATCCACCTGTGTTTCTAAACTATATTCTGCACAGGTTAACCAACACTCAGAGGTTTCACCCTGTGTTCTTAAAATTTTCTTCAACACAGGTTAGTGGACTAAGGCCTTACCCCTCTCATTCAGTAAAGAAGGCCCGTGCCCTGCAGTGGGACGTATATAATACAGGGCTAGTATTATTATTATTATTTACAGGTTAGTCACAATTCAGAGACATCAGCCTGTGTTCTTAAATTCTATTCAACACAGGTTGGTAAACATTCAGAGACTTCTAAGTCAAAGAATGATTAATTATATTTATTATTTATTTATTATTATTTATTTAAATGTCTCGTCTTCTAATTTATTTACGAAACACATTAAACACTATCCCTCATCTCGAAATGAGAAATCGAGTTCAATTTTTTTTGGGGATTATACATGTGAGATTTTTTTTACTATTAATAATATAAACAATAAAATGTCTTTGCCTCACGTTTATTTGAAAACTAATTCTAATGATAAGCCCCTGTGCTTCTTAATTGATACTGGTTCAACAACTGCAATTGTCAAACTTTCGAGTCTTTTAAAACAACCAGTGCTTAGACCTGAAATCATAAAGCTCAAAGGCTTAAGTGACAATGATTCCTATTGTGAATCACTTGGGTCTATGGATTTTAATTTTGAGTATCAAATTTCATCTTCAAAAAAGATAGTATTTGATTGTATATGCTATTGACGATACCATCCACTTATATTACGATGGAATCATTGGTAGTGATTTTATTCAATATTTTACCATGGATGTACAATATTCTACAAATACCCTTAATTTACAGGGTCACGAAATACGCATTTGCTTTAATACGACATCTTATATATTACCTCCGCGGTCAGAAATGGTAATTGAGTGTCCAATTTCTAATTGACCAGAGATAGCTGATCGACAGGAAGCTTTGGTTCTAGATCAAAGAATTTGCAGAGGCGTATTTTTAGCTAATTGTATAGTAACCTAATAATAGAGTTAACGTTTCCGTGTTAAACACTACGGAAAATCAAGTTGAAATTGATAATTTTCAGGTTCAGTTAACTCCATTTAATCTACCGCCTTCTAATGACACTCAGCAAGAACTCATCCACAACAGAAATTCCTCAAATATTGATAGTTCTAAAAGAGTCCTTGAACAAATTAGATGCTCTCATTTGAATCCACAGGAAAATAAATTAAGTATTAATTAATTGTATTTCTAGGTATACTGATATTTTCTATCTAGAGGGTGAGACTTTAACTCACACTGATATAATTAAACACTCCATAAATACTGGACATTCAGTTCCAATTCACGTTAAATCGTATCGCTTTCCGGAAGTTCATAAGAATGAAGTCGAAAGACAAATTAAGAAAATGTAAGATCAAAATATAATCCGTCCTTCAATTTCCCCTTGGAGTGCACCCGTGTGGGTCGTGCCAAAAAAGCTTAACGCTTCTGGACAACAAAAATGGCGAATTGGTATTGATTATCGTCGAAACGATGTCACAGTTTCAGAGGTTTATCCTCTTCCCCTAATAACTGACATCTTAGACCAATTAGGTCACTCAAAATATTTCAGCACACTTGATTTAGCCTCTGGATTCCACCAACTGTGCTTAGATCCTAAACACACTGAAAAAACCGCATTCAGTGTTACGACGAATGGCATTTCAGGGCCTTATGAATTTACAATACCATTTCGATTAAAAAAAGCGCCCTCTAATTTTCAAAGGATGATGAATTTCGTCCTTTCAGGATTGCAAGGTCTTCAGTGTTATGTTTATTTAGACGACTGTATAGTCTCCTCTCATGACCTTGAATCTCATATGTAATAACTCGAACTTGTATTTTAAAAATTTAGAGAGGCAAACTCAAAATTACAGCCCGACAAATGTGAATTTCTGCTTTGTGAAGTCGCGTATTTAGGGCATGTCATTAGACAATGTTGTTTCGCCTAACCCTGAAAAGGTCAAGGCCATTTCCAAATTTCCTACTCCTAAAACACCTAAGGACAGTCTTTTCTCGGATTAATGGGTCATTACCGTCGTTTTATAGAGAACTTTTCTCACATAACAAAGCCTCTTACTTCCTTTTTGAAAAAAGATATAACTTTTCATTGGTCTTATAAACAAGAACATGCTTTCAACACTCTTAAACAAAAGTTAATATCAGCTCCATTATTATACAGATTTCACAAAACCTTTTATAGTTACAACGGATGCTTCTAATTACGCCGTTGGCGCAATTTTGTCACAGGGTGAAGTTGGCAAAGACAAGCCCATTGCTTTTGCATCTCGTACTTTAAATAAACAAGAAGGAAATTATTCTACAACCGAAAAAGAACTTCTTGCTATATTGTTCGGTGTTACCACATTCCGTCTCTATCTTTATGGTTATAAATTAAAAATCGTGACGGATCATCGTCCTCTTACTTAGTTATTTAATGCTAAAGATCCAGGTGGACGTTTACTCAGATGGAGACTTAAATTAGAAGAGATTATTTATAAACCAGGCAGGATTAACTGTAATGTTGACGCGTTATCTCGTTATCCAGTAAATGCTCTAACTCGTTCCAATTTAAATATTGCTATATATCAGCAATTCTTTAAAAAGCAGTTTACTAAATCTATACATGACTGTGATACCCAAATTGAAGAACATAACGAAAGGTTGCATTTATCGAAACAAAAAATAATCGCATGTCCGATGTCTCTAGATTTAGACTACTCTATGTCACATTGCAAGCAATTGTTATCAATGGTAGACAATTCCGCTGAATTGCGAGCAGGTGAACGCGAACCTGATACCGTACAGTCGGTTGATACTGAAAATATACGACTCTATTTCTTATATTCTAAGGTTCATCATTTTGACGAAACTAAATACGAGACTATTTTGGACTTTTCCGAACCATTTACTAAATTAGTTTATACAAAAATGTATAATATGATTTCTTTCATTTTTTACGGTACCAATATAAAAGTTCATATTTATAAAAATCAAATAATTTATCCTACTCCTGCCGAAGTATCAAATATTCTTAAAGAAAACCACGGGACTACTATAGCTGGTCATCCGGGTATTCTTCTTCTTCTATCGTAGCTATAAATGTTGATATGTAGGTATATATTTTGAAATGTTGAAAAGTTATATATTCCCGCTCCAAAATTGTGCTACATTTACAGCCGGGTATTAAACGCATGTACAATAGAATTAAAGCTTCATAGTTCAATTGGAAAACAATGCGCTCAGATATAGAACGCTTTGTAAAATATTGTAAACTATGTCAAGTTAATAAACCACTGCGTGTTTCAAATAAAGCACCTATGGTCATTACTTCTACCAGTACCAAGCCATTTGAAAGATTGGCTCTTGATATTGTCGGTACTTTACCTGAAACAGGTCTGCAGAAATTTAAATATATTTTAACCCTTCAGGACGACCTTACTAAATTCTCATGTGCTTATCCAATGATTACATCAACAACAGATGAAGTTGCACGTAATCTCATTCATTTATTTTCATTATTCGGATTTTTTAAAACTAGGTATTGTTACGGATCAAGGCACTTGTTTCACTTCAGAGTTGTTCAAACAATTAATAGATATTCTTAAAATAAAAAATCTTTTTTCAACACCACATCATCCTCAAACTAATGGTGCTCTCGAAAGATCGCATGCAACCCTTAAGGAATATTTAAGATCTTTTGTTAATGACAACCAAGATGATTGGTATTGTTATCTTGCAACTGCTATTTTATCATATAATACAACGCCACATTGTACCACTCAATACACACTTTCGAGTTGTTGTATGGTTAGTTATAAGCCAACCATTCCTAGTAGCATTTACAGTTCTAGTGATAACACTACATATAAAGAATATATTCGTGCTTTGCAATATAGAATGAAATACTCTCGCGAAAAAGCCATTGAGCACATGAATAATAAATAAATTATTATTCTACGTTTACTTATATTATTATTTCATCAATTTTTATTTACATTTTGTAAATGATTTATAAACGATGTTTTCCTTGTTGTAAGAATACATTTTGTTGCATCCAAATATTTAATCAGTGTTACAAAGAAAGAAAACATAAAACTAGTACTAAAGTTAACACTTTAATTGAACTAACTGATATTTCAGATGAAAATCAATGCGACAAGAAGTCTGTCAAAAGTCTACTAGAGATAGAAATTAATAAGAATAGAGTAATGTTTAGACAATTTAAAGGGTCCAATAGAACTTAAGTAATTTCTAGTAAAACCATTTGTGAATATCTCAATTTTAATTAGCGATTTCTAAAGAAGTAATTATTAATTTCTATTACAAGACTTTCTATTATATGATTTATTATTTTGCTAGTTGTTTATTTTTGTGATTTGATTATTAGACTGCAACAAATCATTTAAATGATTTTTTTTATACCCATACCATTTTTTTTTATCATTTTACATCCATTTTATACAATTTAAAAATTATTTTATAAAATTTTATTAATTAGAATTATTTAATAATTATTCAATTTTATAAATCTGAATTACTTTTCTAATTTTCAATTTTCTCAATTTTATTATATTTCTCCGTTATTCTTTATTAAAAAGATATAACTTCGTCAAAAAGGGGGAGATGTTATAAACAAATTAATTACTAATACATACATACATACGCACTCACGCCTGTAATCCCTGAAGGGGTAGGCGGAGGTGTAACCAGTACACCCACATTTCGCCGAGCGTATATCCGTCCCACGATGTGATAGGGGGCGAGCCTATCGCCATACCGGGCACAAATTCCAGACTCCGGACTGATAGTGAGTATTTCATAATAGAAAAACCCAGTACCACTTTACCCGACCCGGGGATCGAACCCGAGACCACAGCGTTAGCATCAATCGTAACGCGTACGCATTACAACTGCGCCACCGAGGCAGTCTAATAGCTTGCAATATATGCAGTATAAATACGCCTCATTTATTGTCACTTTGAGACTTTACTTAAAAATATTTGAACAGAGCAGTCGATATGTATAATTAATTTCAACTAAATTCAATCAACCAGTGTAATTGTATTTGTGTCTTTGCATTATTAAAGTTCCAGCATTTAAAAAGTGTTGTTATTAAAAAAGACCCACGGAGCGTCATCCTTACAGATCGTTATAAATGAGTGATGAAAATTAGCTTGAAATTTAAAGGTGTCTAAATTAAATATGTACACCTTTCTATAAAACGTTGTATATGCACTCAACGTGAAATAATTGTTTTTCACAAATAAATTCAACGCGGACAAGACGCGGGCACCGCTAGTTAACACTAGCTAGTAAGTAGTAAGTACCTAAGTATAGTAATCTACGAGTATAAAAACAAAATATGAATACAATTTGTAAAAAGAATTACCTGCGTACGGAATGTTCTTTTTTTTGAAAAAAGAAGCCAACTAGGCAAAATGGTCACCGCCGCGAATACCAGAGGAATTATCGGTGTGTTGTCGGCCTTTAAGGAAATTGGTCTGGAATCACCACACGGATGCCGTACGGGAAAACTGCGCGTAAGTAACTCGCACCTTTGACGAACACCAGCCATCCAGAAGGTAGCTATAGAATCCCAACTTGTAGCGTTTTGTGTGGTGATGGAATTCAGTAAACAGTTTCTCGGAACAATTCCCATGATATACTACAATTGAAAATATATATAGAGACGCAACGTCTCTTCGCAGTGACGGTGAGTTAAGCCGATCGGGTAGAACCTTGCTATCCTATCCTTATTGCGGTATACGCGATTAGTCGGCCTCAATCCGAGACTGGAACCAATGAAATCTCAACTTTAGACACCACTTTATTCCGGCGCTCAATGTCGTGTTCCTGAGAAAAGTTTGCACGGCCGCGGTCGGTGTAAATAGCAATAAATGTCAGTTAGTAACATGTCATTGATATGCAAAAGAAACAGAGCACGAGATGGCACACAATCTTGCGCGAAACCAGCATTCACAGGCCAAGGCCAAGGCCAAGGACTCCGCACATGAGCCCTCAACTACGACCTTGAAGATCCGCTCTGTAAGAAAACTGGTGACCCAGATAAAAAGTTTCTCGGGAAACCCGAAGTAAGCGCTTTGTACCAGACTCGATTGAAGGCCTTCGCTATATCGAATCCAACTACTTATGGGAGACGGGGAAGGTAGCAAGGAGACTATTGATCTCAACTGCCTCTGTCCATCAATGAGTTAGGTAGATCGACCTGTCGGAAGGCGATGACTAAAAAGTTAGTGATCCTCCAGATACCTCAGAAGTTGGAAATTGATAATGCACTTACTTATCCTGGAGAACAAGAAGGTTATAGCTATGGGTCTGTAGTTGGAAGGATCTGGCGATCACCTTTTTTTTGGAATTGGGTGCACAAAACTGTCATCCCAAATTCCGGGACATAGCCTTTAAAATAAGAGTGTCAGAAAAGGCGAGTGAGCACGGATGCCAGCTTCAGAACACATGCCCTTAGCACAATAGAAGGAATCTCGTCAGGGCCTTTCGATTTATGGATGTCCAGGGAGAGCAGTGCTTTCTGCCCTGAGGTTTTTCTGAAATTTCTGTCAATATGCCGCCGAGCTAAAACAGAAACCATGCCTCAAGATATAACGTAGGTATTACATGATGTTTTACTTGGGATAAACGTGGCGTTTGTCAAATATGTTGCGAGAGTCGCGACCAAATTAACAACGTCAGTTATGGATCTGTTACGTACATCTCCAGTTTAAAATCATCGAGAGGTAATAAGGATCGTATCGGTCATTTCAATGTGACTTATGTAATCGATAAACGATTGAGTTGTGAAAGCTAGTGGTTTACGCGAACGTTTGCCTTGAAAATACAAGGTCGTCAATGTGAAGTCAGGAGTAGGTTTCTCAAAACTCATTTAATTTCCAGCGGCGCACACTCGGTGCATAATATCATCGTCGCGGCGGCGACGCATTTTATGTCTGTATCGAAACTGCGTTGTATTTTGACGAGATCCTGTTGCAATCGTTGTTTAAATTTGGTGCATTTAGCGTTTGCTTTTATACCTCCTTAATCGCGTTTTGGCAACTTTAAATATTTGATTTAATCCATAAATATTTGATTAGGGTATAAGTATTGTGAGACCGAAAGTCTGTTGTTGTTCCTGGTAACCACGACATAGTACTCTTTTCTTAGTGTGAGGTCAGGACTACGTGTTTGACTATTGGTTATATTCTTTTAGTGTCGAAATTCCGTAATGCGCTGAAATCGCCGACCGTCGATGATAAAAATACTTAAACTTAAAAAAAGGGCTAAAACCCCGCGGTGGCTTTAATCGGCGCAACTGAGACAGTCCTGGGGGACCCTGAGTGTACTCTGGATTGCTGCCGGAACCGCCTCTGCCCTATGCCGTTTTGCGGCTCGTCTCTCGAGAGACTCAGACGTCAAAATCTCTACGCTGCTAGGTGTATCAGGTATATCAAGTATTTAGGGGCCCGACCCAGCAGTCGTTTGGAAAGACAACTAGGTCGGAAGGCTGTTGAGTCCGGCATAATCATCTCTCCTCACCCGAGGATGAGAAGGTATTAATAAATGGGATTTTCCCCGCTGGAAAAAAGTACCTAGGTACATTCCGTTTATAAATAAAATTCTATGAAATTGAATCACGTTAACAAAAACTTTGAATGCCTTTAAGGAAAGATATTTCTTACGAAAAAGACCTTGGCGTCTGTTAAGTTCACAATAAATTATACATAAGTTGATGCTTGATGAAAGCAGTGATAGCTCAGTGGCGAGTGCTACGGACTGTCGAGACTAAAGTCGCAGGTTCAAAACCAGCCTCAAGAGCATACTTTTCTAAGTTATGTGTGTATTAATTGTTAATTAACGCTTACTTTAATGGTGAAGGTAACATCGTGAGGAAACCTGCATACCTGAGAAGTTCTTCATAAGAATTTCGATTTTCATTAGAGTCTGCCAACCCGCATTAGGCCAGCGTGGTGGACTAATGCCTAACCCCTCCCATTCAGTAGAGGAGGCCCGTGCTCAGCAGTGGGACGTGTATAATACAGGGCTAGTATTATTAAGTTGATGCTTGTATCCTTGAAGAGGTAGGCAAAGGTACAACTAGTATAGCCACAATTCGCCGAGCTTATTTCCGTCCCATGATGTTATTGAAGGCGAGCCTATCGCCATATGTGTTACAAATTTTAATACCGGGCAATGTGTGACTTTTCGGATCGGTAACTCAAACACGGACCACCAATTATGATAGCTCGACCTGCGATTTGAAGGAGCCTACCGCTTTCTCAGCTAAAGTTGCCACTAGATCAATGAGGTGATAAATAAATTATGTAAAGCAAAGCAAGAACATAATTAAATACCAAACAATAAACATAAATAATAACCATGCAATACCATTTTGTTTATCTTTTAAGGTTCTGTTTTGATAATAATTACTATTCGCTAATTTAATGTATTTTCACATAAACATAGAGATTTCCTAAAATTAAAGACATTCACGTCTTGAATACTTACTAGAAATAAAAATAATCTGGCTAATTATAAAACTAGGCTCCACAAAATTAGCAATTCACATGGGTATTTGTATATATTTCTATAATAAAATTCCCGATCACACTAAATAACTAAGCGTTAACAACTTTAAAGTTCCTATTAAGCGAAACCTATGCCTTAAGGCCTATTATAACACTTCGGAATATTTAGACGATGAAAAAGCTTGGGATTGAGCTCTACTAATCTTATGGTGATCTTAGCTGATGTAATTTTTTACTGGGACCTTTATAATGTACCTAATAATAATTTGTTGTAAGGATAGGTACTATGTTGACTTTCGTGGCAGTCGTTGAAAATTAACGACTGTAGGCACCTCTCTTACTTTAAATTGTAATCAGTCTGAGTACGTCATGCTCGATTAATGTCTATGCTTGCGGCGGCGCCAAAATGTGCCGGGTCGGTCACTTCCCTGTACCATGGTTGAGAAGGCCGATGGCGGCCTGTGGGGACTGGTCTACTCGGACTGTTGCCTGTTTGTTTAACTCTCTCTTTCATCATTCATCGTGGCTATGGAATTCGTAATCTAATCCGTGGCTATCATTTCTACGATTGTTAAATGTTTCATGACATAAATTGAGCTGCTCTATTTCCTATCAAATATTGTAAATATTGTATTATTAGTGTTTTTTGTTTTCTAATATTGTTTATAATATTTATAAACTATAGTATTGAAAAGAGTAAGTAACGTTAGAGTTTCTTGACCGTACTTCTCTAGCGAAACAGCCTTCTGAACTGGCGGTAAAGTTTTGACGGAATCTAAACAAAATTTAATAGGTTCAATAAATATTTTGATTTTATTATCATAACATTGTTCTTTTAAAAAAAACTTTTTAACAAAAATTATATCCTACTCAAAAAATACTAAAAGCTAAAAATAAATAATGTGGGTCGGTGCTTTTTGCTTAACTACATTTCTAACGATTACATTGCAATAGCAATTGGATACTTTTTTTTTGAGTCAGTTTTATTTGGTTTAAAAAAAAATTATTTCACTATTTTTAGTGAAAGAATTACTAAAATCGGTACATAAATGACGAAGTTTGAGTTTTTCTTCCCCGATTGCACCCGCTTAGGGGATGAATGGAATTATTTTTGAAATAATAGAGGCTACCTTTGAACTATAACTCTTTCAAATGAAAAAAGAATTATCCAGTTCGGTCCACATTGTGGATATGGAAGAGTGATTCGTGGTTATAGTTACCAAAAAAAAAAGCGCGCCGAATTGAGAACCACCTCCTTCGGTTGAAAATTATTTTCAGTTAATTTAAAACGGCCTTTAATCGTCTTTAAATACCTAATGATTCAGAACGAATGTATTCCGTTATACTACCTCAAATATTGATAACAATATATTGTTTCTCTAACTACAAATTACTTAGTAGCTGAATACTACCACATGACGGATTTAAATAATTGCCTACAATACTGATAAGATAGATGTTCTCATCTTTAATTTGTACTAAAAATGTATTCAAAAATATACCGTCTTCATTGTTGGACAATAAAAGATAAATTAAACAAGTATCCTGCGTACTTAGGTACTTATAGGATTTAAATTAAACATAAAACGCTTCCTAGATTATGATTTAACTACTTACAACTATTATATTCACACTTATATTTTCCTGTTTCTTTTTTTTACATTAACTTTAATTTATAAGTCTCTTTTATCTGATATGATATAAGGAAAACTTTTGTATGAAATAAAATTTATAGATCTCATTCTCAGCAAAATGTCAACAAGCTGTTCAAAATATTTTTATAATTAAATGTATTTAATTAATTCTAACATAGCCTTTTTACATTATAAAATCATTTATGGATACCATGCAACCCACCGCATGGTCGGCTGGGGCGGTTATTTCCGACACCCACAGATTAAAACCCAACGATGTTCCTACGGGTGCGTTTTTTCCCCGGCAGCGGCGCTTATAGAGGGCCTCTCCAGTCGGTCAGTGATGGGGAGTTATCCACCCACCTCTGTTCCGCTGAGACGAGATTCGCGCGCATCACCTCGGGACCTCAACTGTCGGGCAACGGACTTCCACATGTCCGCCGCCCAGGCCCAGGTAGAAGTGCCTCCTGCAGCCTCCTGCGCGTGACCCTTCGGCGGCGAATGGAGGGCTGGGATGTGATATACCGCTCGCGCTCCGCCGCCTCTTTCTGCAACATAACTGATTCGCAGAAGGCAGTCTTCGCGTTTCATGACCTCTCACTCTCGACCATGGCTTTAACCACAGCCGGTAACGAGAGGTCGTCCCCAAATTCTGCGACGTTACTCTGCCCACGCGGGGCTCTCTTCCGGCTATGCGGCACAGGTACATCCCGAAGCAACAGTGCCCCGAATGAACCTGCACCAGCCGAAAGGTTAGTGACCCGTACCGCCTGTCGACCCAGTCGTTCAGAACCGGTCCAACAGCCTTGACAGTCTTTGCGCCGGCCGAATGGCCAGCCTCTGCCTCCACTCCTGATGCAGGGACTGTCGAGCGTGGAATCTCCGCAATCGCATCTCGCCCGGATGGGGGCGTTCTCCTCGAAGCCGAAGTTCCGCGGGCCACTCGTACATCGACGCGGGGACTCCAGCCTCCAGGTCCATAGAGGGGACCCCGCCAACGTGAAAGCCGCCTTATGGGATATGGTGCCACGGAAGTCAAATCTAACCTAACCACTGTATTGATAAAAATTACTTACTATAAAGTTTCGCTCGTAAGTACACGCGAACGCATACCCATTAATGGCGATTTCTGTACATACATTATTGGTCCGTTATTCGCGCCAAAGAAATATGAAGGAAACGGTTGTTTTTGACTGACTTCATACTGACAGCAAGGGTTGTTTTTGACTGACTTCATAAAATGACGAGGTGCTAAATTCGGCGCTTTTTTTATACGGGCTTAAGTATTTGTGAAAACCGTTTGATAGAAGAAAAAAACCGTAAAAGCCCGTATTATAAAACAACACTCAAGTTAGCTCTTCACTAAGTGTTGATTTCTGTACATGTGATAGGTCCGTTTTTGTTAGGCGCCAAAAATATACCAATCACATGTACTGAAATCGACACTCATCAAAGAGCTCACTTGAGTGTTGTTCTATAATACGGGTCTTAGAGACATAGGTGACATTGGAGTCATAAGGTATTTGAAAAATGAATATGAAAGTTGCATTATTAACTTATTTAAAGCGGCAACGGCGTAGCGGAAAGTAGTACAGACTGCCAAGACGGATGTCGCAGGTTCGAAACCAGCCCCAAAGCACGCATCTCGGACTTTTCAGTGATGTGTGTCATTGATCATAATCGTTTGCATTAACGGTGAAGGAAAGCATCGCGAGGAACCCTGCATACCTGAGAAATTCTCCATGAGTACTTCGAAAGTATGTAAAGTCCACCAATTAACATAAGGTAAGCGTGGTGGACTAAGGCCTAATCTCTCTCCTTAGTAGAGAAGGCTCATGCCTAGCAGTGAGACGATTATAATACAGGGCTGATATTATTATTATTATCATGGCCTCTAGAAGCAATATTTATAGTTTTCATGGTTATTATTCCGTATATCGATAGTGATTATTTGCGCAAAATCATTTTTATCCATATTTAATCGAAGGATCGAGCTGCAATTTTGAAACAAACAAAATTTAATTGAATTTCGCGAGCTAGTGCTGATTTTCCACCTTAAGTTTATCTACTAAACGGACGGATCCCCGTCTAGACGCGGTCCAAGTTCCGAGCTTTCTCGGGAACTGGAAACAAGCCCAGGTGTCTGTGTGTCTGTTTTGCTGTGCGTGCGTGCATTCCTGCGTGCGTGCGTGTATGTTTGTGTGCGTACGTGTGTTTCGTGCGTGTTGCGTGTGTGCGTGCGAGCGAGGGTACTTGTGTGCGTGTGCGTGTGTGTGAGTGTGAGTGTGTGTGTGCGCGCGTGTTAATGTGTGTTTGTGTTATCCAATATTTTGACAATGATGTTATGGTTGGCACGTAAAGCAGTATAACTTACGGCGTTTATTTAGAACTTGGTCCTAGGTGGGCACATTATTAAATACTAGATCATATTGTTTCGTTAACTTATTTAAGTTATTTGAAATAAAAATAGGCTGAACTAAACAAATTGTGATTACTCGACCTGGGAATTGAACCTGGGACCTCGCGGTTCTTAGCCTTTTATTTCCTGCCATTAGAACAATGAGGCGATTGGAAAATTATATACTTTTATAACTTTTAGCGAAATTAAAAATTATATACCACGCAATCTATCTAGAATAAATAGTTTGCTGTTTTGCATGTACAGGGTAAAAAAAACTATTTAGCATTTTTTTGCAACAGTAAGCAAATTGTCCCAACAATGTAATGTTTTGCACAAGCCTATAGATATTGACATATTCTCTAATAAATGAACAAAATTCAAAACCTCTGTTTTATAGTATAGGCCGGCAAACGAGCAAGTGGGTCACCTGATGGTAAGCGATCTCCACCGCCCATGTACGCCCACAATACAAAAGAATTATGGGCACGTTGCCGACCTTAAAGGAAAGGGATAAAAAGGGATTGGGAAGGGGAGGGAGATTTGGGCCTCCGGATATCTCACTCACCGTACGAAACGCAGCAGCAAGCTGCTACTTTACGCCGCCTCTTTAAAACATATCAATCATCCACATTGCAATGACCTATACTATCAGTTACAATCATCCCTTTTTTGTAAACCAAACCTAAATAAAAAAAAATTATAACTTACCTATTACACTAAGGAAAAAAAGAACCTAGCTTTAAGTATCTTGTGAACCTAACTTATCAAACAATATAGTGTACGCCGTGATGGCTGTAATTGTGGCAACAATTGGTTTTAAATCTCTTTAATTTTGTAATTCTGTGTTTAAAAATTATATTGAATTTTTGTATCCATTTATTGAAAAAAATACCTCATGTACACGTATTTTTCAATTACTTCGCTTTATAAGTTACTTTCCAAAATAAGCAAAACCAAGTCAAATCCATGCAATAATTAACTACAAAATAATATCACTATAAAGTCAATATATATAAAAACACCTATTATATTTTAGTTACTTATATAATTATAACATAATAAAATAAGTATTCAGTAGGTATTTCAATAGTATGTAATTCGATCATATTATTTTTTTCAATATTATTCAAAGTTAAACAGCCTTTGTGTAAATTAAATGTGCAATTAGGCAATGTTTGCAATGCCATTTGTGACAACTAAGCAAATATTTTTCAATGTTATATAAAAAACAAAAAAGTCTCAGAGTATTTCTATTTGATATATTAGAGGTCAATTCCCTAAGTAAGATACATATTAATGTCAAAAGGTGACTTCTACTATTGTGTCTAATAAGGAAAAACAAAAATTGTTATCATGATTAATCATTTACGATCAGTTAATAACCAAAAGCAAAATACCGATAATTTTAAAAAGGAAGTTATAAATTACATTTATAGTACATCGAATAATAATACTTTTTAGTTTTGATTTGATTGTGGGCTCCTTTTCTCCGCACTTAGCCCGTTGAATGTTGGGCCATTGTGTGTAATAATAATACTTATATAAATATTATTATGTACCTACTAACATTTTCCTTTTGAGATTTCATTATAAATAAACATATTTTCAACTGTATTATATATCATTAGAATAGGTTAAATGTGTAAAGCGTCATATTATTACTACTAAGTAGATTTCAGTAGTAGTATTAAGTAGGTTATATAGATGTTACTATTACCTATAAATATTATGTCACAAAAATGCAAGTTTTTAATTTTTCCTTATCATGTGTAGTTCATTATAAAGGTTTGTATCATACAATTTTTGATATTAATAGCTCATATTAGCATTTGTTGAACTTTACCTCATGCATATGAGATACAGACATAGACCCAAATAGACATTGCAAGTTTACGTCTAAGTCTAAGTCTTAGTGGTTTAGTCCGCACTCAACAATACCAGAGTAACAAAAATGACTTTTCATACTGTATGTGTAAAAACTTGAAAACTGTTTCAATTGTATTTCTCATTACTTAAATGCTTGTGAAATGCATAGCAGGTATTAAAAATGTGACATGATGCTATGTTTCTTATAAATTGAAGTTCTTGTTGTTTATTTAGTCTATGTCTGTAGTATGAGACTACTTAACCGGACTGTATCTTAAAAGTATACTTTCATCAACAATAAAAAGAATACTTACAAATCATCATGTTTGTAGAATTGATTCCCAAGTAGTCCAAAAATTTGTCTGTTGCAAAAACAAAAACTGCCCCAAACAGAAATCCAATTGCAACTGGTACAAAAGCATATTGTCCATAAGATTCACACATCTCTATTGCTGGCTCCAGGAGAGACCAGTATGACGCAGCAGTCATGACCCCGGCGGCAAATCCCAATGACACGTCTAATAATTTTCGCTAAAAAATAAACAAAAATTACTCATCACAACTCCAAATATTAACAATCTTTACATGTTTTTTAGACTTACATGTTTTCCTCTTATAAAAAAAACACAGCCGGCGCCAACGGCGGTGAGTCCCCACGTTAACAATGTCCCTAAAAGGGCTTGTGTAACCGCACCGTATCCTTCTATCATTTTGATTTATTTATTGGCAGAGAAGTCTAGTAAAATATATAACAAAAATAATTCTAAGTAATTGGTTACACTTAAGAACTCTTAACACAGTTGACCATTTTTCACCCTCAATGTTTCTATACTAAGTCGTGCTTATTCAATACAACATTTATAGAGAATTTAATCATTTTAAATACCACATGTTTTTACTTTTTATCCTATTTGTGTAACGTAAATTGTCAAACAAATGTCACTGTCATCAGTGTCATGTAATTAAATCAGGGCTGACAGTAGAATTATTAAAATTATTCAATTGAATCTCAGAAATAATGTAAAATTACGTCCAGGACAAATATATTACATCATTAAGTAGATGAAATGTTTTCTAAATATGTTATTCAGGGTTTATTTTGATTGTGTATCTAACTATCAGATGAGAATCTAGGATATAAAAAGGATACCATAAAACAGTTTTTGTATCTAATTGTACAATCTAGCAACCTTGCAATAAACTTCATTCTTAAGCTACGTATACACAGGCGCGGCGCGACGCAACGTATTAGTACTTACTAAACGCCAGTCACAAACGAACGACATTTGGCTTTGGCTACCACACGTACGTAAGTCTGTGAAGGTATTAGTACCTTTTAGTGTCCGACTGGAACACAATTTTCAACAATAACCGAATATCCGTCTCCTATTCTAGCTTCGACCGAAACAGAAACTTATTTAAATAAATAAGTTGAACAAAAAGTTAAAATGGTCATAAAGAAAAGAAAACACAAAGGCACAAGCCTCGATAGGCAACTTACCGGGCTTTAGGGGTGACACGAAGTCTATGTTAACACTAATTGGGGGCATGCACCTCTGATCTGTGGTTCTGTATCGAACTACTGTTTGCGAAACTAATCCCTTCCTGATTATCATTGTTTACCAACCAATTACCAGTTTTGAACTGAGTAGACGAAGACAAAACTTGTGGAAGAAGACGCTTGAAAACAACGAATCGAATCTGATCTAAATATGTGACCAGTACCTGTAACATATTCGCATAGGAACCGAACGAAATATAGGAACGAACAGTTTCTAAAAATACTATAATATCTTTTGTGCCTAAAGCTGAAAAATACTGTAACAGTATTATATTAACTAGGGTACATAAAGAACTTAGTACACGCGAGAAATTAAGCCGGTACTATTAACTACTCAATCACTCATATTATGTTTATGATCGTCACATAGAAATCAATGTATGAAACACATTTTGCCCATCTTGCCGACATTACTTTTGTGTTTTTGTGCGTGACGTTGCACTTAGCGAATTTTCAGCTTACGATTGTGAGTATGCGTTATTTGGACATCTACCTTCTGTAAGCACTAATACTTACAGAAGGTACTAGTCTAAGATAATAGATAATAGAACAGTCCAAAATATCTTAGCAACCCTACCTAAGACGACTGACGGGCGATGGCCACTGATTGGTGGACGCTGAACAGATGGCAAGAATAGATCGAAACTGTGTATAAGAGATCACAGATCGCAGGATCGCGGCAGTGCGTGGAAGGTTTGATTCTGTAAAAAATACAGGCGGTTACCTTATAAGGCTCAGAAAATATAGCTTTTTGATTTCGAATGTAGGGAAGACAGAGAAACAGATGGGCAGACAAACGACGTAGGTTATGTTATTACATATTCGGGTTCCCTTGGTACCCTTCGGGTATGGAACCCTAAAAAAGCTGTATTCCTTCAGCGATGATATCACTGGCTTTTTATCAATTTTCTTCAACTAATCATATTAAACAGGTTAGGTACACATTGTTTGGAACAAAAAATCTTACATAAGTCATTCATAATATTAATCACTAATATTTTTTTTATGAGCCAAAGGTGGTTCTCCACTGGTTCTCTGTCTGTGGCCCATGACCAATATGGTGACCGTTATTTTTAACCCAGTCAGATTTAATAAGATTTCGTGCTACTATGTCACATCACGCGTGCGTATTCCAGGGCTGACTTTTAAGTTATAGCATACATACCTGTACCAATGAGGCATACATAAATAGCCGATCGACTAATTTTGGATTTTAAAGTATCTAGTACAAACATAATATTTCTACTTGTTTAAAAATATCAGAGTATGACATATGATTTATTATAGTATTTGAACGTGTTAAATTTTATTTGGTATGTAGACCAATGAGACGATAAGTAAATATTATGTGCAATGAGACCTGTGCTTTAAATCTTCGGTAAATTTAATATATAAAATTCTCGTGTCACAATGTTCGTTCCCATACTCCTCCGAAACGGCCGGACCGATTTGTATGAAATTTTGTGTGCATATCGGGTAAGTCTGAGAATCGGCCAACATCTATTTTTCACCCCCCTAAATGTTAAGAGTGGTCCACCCCTAAATTTTATTTTTTATATTTTAGACAAAAAAAAATGTTTTTATTTTTTTATGATACAACATTAAAAATACATACAACCCTAAATTTTCAACCTTCTACGATCAACCCCTATTTTTTAATAGCTACATGAGTATTTTTGTCAAGCGCGTTTCTCACCGGGGGCGCCTACTAGGCTACTTCAATCCTGGAAATAGGCATTCACGCGGGTGGAGCCGCGGGCAACAGCTAGTATTACCTATATTTGAAACTTTATACTACTTTTGAACATACATTTTTAGGGTTCCGCAGCCAAATATAAAAACATTCTTATAATTTCGTCATGGCCGTCTGGTCGACTGTTCGTCCGTATGACACAGCCATTTTAGCCGGAGACTATTAGCACTTTAAGCATTAAATTTGGATGGTAAGTAGGTGCATTTTATCTACACAAATGTATAGGTAGTAAATAAAGACAAAAATTGTTTTGGGGTGGCTCTCCGTCTCCATGCATATTATTATATTTTTTTCATTACTCTCATTAAGGTATGTGTGGTATCATTGGATAGGTTCTTAAAAGTGATATAGAGGTTGCTAAATGAGATTTTTGTATAAGTTATTTGTTTGTGAGATATGCGTGTCCAAAGTCGTGAAAAACGTGCCCATTCCTCCATTAAACTACGGGGAGGGAAATTAAAAAACGTACCTAGTATTACTTAAAGGTTGTAAAGTTTTTGAGAAGTAGGTTTTTGGATATTTTCTGAGTACGGAACCCTTCACTGTGTGCGATCCGATACGCACTTAGCCGGTTTTATTTTATATGGACGTGATTCTCCATTTAGTGTATCTAACAATTAATTAAATGTTTGAAGAACGCAATAAGCGCCGTTATAACGCAATGTTATAATTAGAAAAACATGTACCTAAAGAGTATTAATCTCTATGCAAATTAAACCAACTAATTGTCACACGAGATATCAGTCACGTCGCGTCGGCGTACTACTGACTGAAACTTACTTTTATAAACATGTCTTTATTGCACGTATAATTGCGTTAATACCTTTATATGTACCCAGCTCGGCAATGCCAAGGTACGACGATGACAAATGAAAATTTACTCCAGTAAAACGCAGCCGTAGAAAGTTTAAGTACAAATTTTTAAATGGTATGATAATAATATTCCATGTGATTTAGGTACTTTTAAATTAAGTAAGTACTTAATTTACGAAGATAAATCAATGTAAGTATAAATCAGAACGTCCAACAAAAAAGTAGAGATTTTGGAAATGGAAGTTTCTTCTACGAATGTTGTTGATAATTACTAACAAAAATAAAAACTCGCATCATTGAGAACCTCCTCCTTTTTTGAAGTCATGCAGTCAGCATGTATAGGCCGGCTCTTCCGGGTCATTACCACTGTCTCACAAAAAACCGGCGTAAAGTAGCAGCTTGCTGCTGCTTTTCGTACGGTGAGTGAGATATCCGGAGGTCCAAACCCCCTCTCCTTCCCAATCCCCTAATTATCCCTTTCCTTTAAGGTCGGCAACGATTCTTTTGGTATTGTGAGCGTACATGGGCGGTGGAGATCACTTACCATCAGGAGACCCACTTGCTCGTTTGCCGGCCTATGCCATAAAAAAAAGACTCGTCAGCCGCCGAGTTCCATAAAGTTGTGTGAACAGAAGCCGATGAAGAGATGACATCCGATCGAAATGCGGACCATCCGATGATGACCACGATCCTAAGACATTAGTGGCCGACTATAGAGAAAGAGAGAGAGAGACTGCAAAAAAATGCTGTTTTGGATAAACCTATTTTGACAACCTAGGTCAAGAGTTAGCTAGGTCGTAAAATATTAGATTAAGCATGATTATGCAGTCCGAAAAAACAACGTTAGAATAAAAACCGGCTTACGTACAAATGTGCAATTTGTTGGATATAATGTTAGAGATTTTCAAGGTGACATGTCCCTCGTATGCGAGAGGCCGTCTGGGTTGGCACCACCGCTTTGTCTATTTCTGCCGCCAAGCAATAGTGTGTTGCTTATACACTGTTGTGTTCCGGTTTGAAGGACATTGAAGTCAGTGAAATTACTGGGCATTATTAACATCTTATGTTTCAGGATGGCGAGCGCAATCCAGTGCCACGTAGTGTTTTATAATTTAAAATTCTGTGTGGTGTTGCTTAACTAGTATTAACGCGTGGCGTTTACCATCAGGCGACCCACATGCTCGTCCCGTCATTCTAGCTAATGACAAAAAAAGATAAAGTGCAGTACAAGTTACTCTTCTTTGGCTACTAGGTACAATAAAAAATGTCGCCATAAATACATTTTTCTCACGTTTAAGATGCACTAAGTAATTGTAAACTTAAAACGGGTTTTTACATAAAGTACTTACCATAATTAAAGTAACGCAAACGATAAAGTAGTCAAATAGTTTACAGGGTGGTAGGAACCTCATATGCGAGATTCCGTCTGGGTTGGTGCCACCGCTTTGTCTATTTCTGCCGCCAAGCAGTAGTGTGTAAGCATTGTTTTGTTTCGGTTTGAAAGACATTGGAATCAGTGAAATTACTGGGCATTATGAAACTTAACATCTTATGTCTCTGGGTGACGAGGGCAGTCCAGTGCCGTGTAGTGCTTTGGCAAGCGTGGCGCTTAGCATCAGGTGAGCGATTTGCTCGTCTAGTCATTCAAGCTGATAAAAAAGTCAGTTTTGTCTGCAGCATGAATGGGCCGGCTCGACCGAGTTGCCATCACTGACTCACAGAACACGACGCGACGTGAAGTAGCAGCTTGCTATTGCGGTGCGTACTGTGAGTGAGTTATCTGGAGGCTTGAATCTCCCTATGCATTAATAATTCCATTATTATTATCACTTTAATTTAAGGTCGGCAACGCGTCTATGATTATTCTGGTATTGTGGGTGTTTATGGGCGATGGGGATCACTTACCATCAGTTGAATCACCAGATCGCTTGCCGGTCTATGCTATTAAAAAATGCGCTGCGGCAATCTTCTATTATTATTACTTATACGAGTAGGTACATATATTTTGGGAAATACGAATCATGATAAGCTAATATAGGCCTGTTAGATTGTATTCGTTTTTCTTCCTCAGTGAATAAGGCATGGATGTCTGACGTTGTTTTCATATTCGGAACCTTTCTTTCTGCCTGGCGTTATCCCAGTTTAATGCCATATCCCGCTTTCTCATCATGATATGACGATAGATTTACGATTTACTTGTTATATGTGTTTCAACCGTCTTATTTGGTAGTATCACATAATAATGTGGGGCGAGTCGCCATCTGACCCCCACAAGTTCCCGCAACGGTTCCCGTTTCGCCATTTCCTCGTCCGTTAATCAGCAAGGTGTACCACTTGCAGGTGAGGCTGGTTTGGTTCTAAGATATGGATGGCCCACTTACACTCCATATTCGGATTATTATTCGTTTTTTTTCGGAATAGTGGAAATAAAACTAGTTTATACGGATTTTATCGCGGTTTAATTTTTATTTTAGTCCCGACGTTTCGAAAGCTTTTCAGTCTTCGTGGTCACGGGAGAGACTGAGGTGTAGGTCGTCTCGAAAAGTTAATGTTACATTGGCTACCTTCATTTTAAAATTATACATTTATTTTTAATTATTTAAAAAGTTAGTTGACACTAGTCCGATCTACGCAAAAAATTCAATTGCAATCAATTTAAAAAAAAACTATGTGTAATATTCGCGTAAACCTAAGAAATAACTTCGGAATAGTTCGTAAAAAGCAATGGCTGAAGCGCATAACTTAAAACGTGCTACTGTATGAGTGCAGATGTTAAATATTATCTTATTCGAAATCTGTAACTGGTCGCGGTGGGAATGAAAACACTGACATACATTTTAGAAGAATAAATAAAACGCCAAACAAGACGGTTAAAACACATATAACTAGTAACAACTGTTTAAACTACTTTATTGATATGTTAACGTAGTAATTAAATAGATATTGGCACATATAAGTGTCTATTAGATTACTTTATTGTCTATTTGCTTTTCATTCTTTCCGAGTTGTATTCTGTCGCCGCGTAAGTACTCTACCTACTTTTACCGATATTGTAATTACATCGAATTTTTACAGCATCTATTAGCGTGTAATTGTGACCTCGTCTCATTGTCTGTAATTTTCTATAATATTAAATGTGTCACTAGACCGTTATTACACGTATAGACATTGATATAGTATTGAGTAGACAGACCTCTTTGGAGTATAGTAGGTTTATTTATTTATGGCCGCTCCCTATATTATATTTAATGATAGATTTGTTTACTATTTTCTTAATCTTAGATTATCTATTAATAGTATTTTGATAGATCTTCCATACAAAATATGTCAAACATTTACTGCCAATAAGCAAATTTGACTATGGACAGATTATTGGGAACGGCTATTAAAGATGCTCCTGCACTCTATACCTACTCATCCGACATTTTCATAACAACGACATATTAAAATATCTTTAAAATAATGGAAATAAAAATAATTATTATTCTATGTCAACTAGGTGGTACCTAAGTCCCTCGTACACGAGGCGTTGGGAACGGGTAGGGGATTTGGTATATGCTCATCATAATATCACTTCAGATATGATGAGCATAAACCTAACAAAAATAAAATCGACTCCGACGACAACGATAAACCGACGAAAGATAAAATTCTCAAAATAATAAAAAAATCAATTTTGAGTCGGTGCTTTCTACCTGCTCACTACCTTTCTACCATTACATTGCAATAGCACCGACTCAAAATTGATTATTTTTGTTATTATTAGATTTTAAGATATTTTGAGTTGGTTTTATTATTGTTATTTTTTTCACTATTTATCGTGATATTTATATCACATTCGGTACATAAATTACGAAGTTTGCATCTTTCATCCTCGATTTCACCCCCTTAAAATGGGACCAACTTTGAGCTATATTATTTCGAATAAAAAAATAATCATCCAAATCGGTCCACATTTGATGGAGTTATGTGTAGTTATACATAAAAAAATATACCTACGCGTCGAATTGAGAAGCTCCTCCGTTTTTTGGTCGGGTGAAAATCATATCTGCGTCACCTACTCATGAAAACTAGCTACCTTTATTCCGAGACATAATCCTGACTCTTCCTTAATAGTGAAGAGCAGAGCAGTTACAATGTAAGGAATTGGTCATTTATGTAAATATTTTACGTCAACGAGCAACGGGCCTAGATTATTTAGTGCATGCAATAGTAGTGTAATAGATACGTGCAATGTGCATGTGGAGGCGATGGCCACGGGCATTAGCTTAACCATCGAGTACCGACTGCTAAGGCAACTAGGCAACTAAGGGGCGGACCTGTCGCGGACCATACTGTACCATTATGTCCCGCATGCTCTACATACGTCACAATTAGCATTGACTCGTTCCGATACTACTTTAAGTTTACACTTAGTTTACACAGCTCCAATATGAGTTGAGGTAAGGTTTTACTTTTTCACATTTATTTAAAAGTTACAAAAAAGAAAAGCATACAAATAATTAGAGATACATACATACTTACGCACTCACGCCGGAAATCCCTGAAGAGGTAGGCAGTGGTGTAACCAGTAAATCCACATTTTGCCTAGCTTATTTACGTTCCATGATGTGATAAGGGGCGAGTCTATCGCCATATTGGGCACAATTCCAGACTCCGGGCTGATATTAAGCAATTCGTAATAGAAAAACCGAATATCATATTTACCCGACCCGGGGATCAAACCCGAAACCTTAGCACAGCAGTTGTACCGCATTACAATTGCGCCAGAGCGCCCGCGCCACCGAGGTGTTTTAGAGAATTAGAGATATTTCGGTTATTTTATGTAGGTACGTGATGCGATATGATCGTGAGCTTGTTAATAAATAGTTCGTCAGCTGTCGTCCTAAATTATTGACAGGTACATACAGTATGTGTGTGTCTATATAAACACATGAACACAAGATGTAACAAGATAAAAAAAAATAGCAAATATGTATCAATTTATCTATAATTTTTGTTCATTTCATTAATTATATATCGCATTATCCTATCGTTATAAATTAAATTAAAATTGAACGGTGCAATATAAAAATTACTTAATATACAAATTCGTATAAGTTGGTATCGTTGCCGACGTAACCAGCGTAGCGTTTACAGAACAAAACATTCCGCTAGATCGTCATTATTCAAATTTTCGCTTTACCCTAGTTGCCCGCTTGTTCCGGCCTTTGCTTTTTGTCCTATTTCTTAACAGTTTGAAATTACGATTAGTCCGGCCGAAATGTGAAGCGGTCATCCGTGGTAGAT
This sequence comes from Mimas tiliae, assembly GCA_905332985.1. Classification (NCBI taxonomy): domain Eukaryota; kingdom Metazoa; phylum Arthropoda; class Insecta; order Lepidoptera; family Sphingidae; genus Mimas; species Mimas tiliae. Next base: position 7,122,074 of record HG995249.1, read on the forward strand.
GGCCGTGTGAACGGTCCGTTATACAAATACTATTATAACTGGCTGGGTTTTATTTAGGGCTAAACGAAAAGTCGCTACATTAGTCTAGTGCCAGTCTAAGGCTGACAACCGTGAGGTCGTGGATTGAATTCGCAGGTCGAGCAGTTACAATTTGTGTTTGAGTTTTAGATTCGAAATACCACAGATGAATTGCCCGGTATTGGAATTTGTGCCCAGATAGGATATCACATCATGGGACAGAAATAAGCTCGAGGAAACGTGGATGCAGCACTAGTTGCACCTCTGCCTATCCCTTCGTGGTAAAAGGCGTGAGCTTATGTATGTATGTATGCTAAACGGAAAATGACGCTTGGTAATTAAAAAGTCCCGTATTGTCTAAATCACGGTACACCTATTTCAGAGACATGTGGTCTAAATGATAGTGAAAACGGTATTTAAATCCGTTGCATAGTTTAGGAGAAATAAGCGGACAGACAGACAGACATAGATAGCGACTTTGTTTTATACTATGTATTGTTTACTGAATCTACCTGTGTATGTTTGCGAGTAACAAAAACTTCATAGCTTCCGAGGCACAGTGAGTGATTAATCGATTATACAACGAGATTCCGTGGGTTCGATACTAGCACCGAGACAAATTTATGTGTGATCCACAAATAGTTGGGATTTGGGTGTTATGAGACCATAAGTCCCTCGTAGTTCCTGATATCTACAAAACAGGTTCACCTAGTGTGGGGTCTGGACTATGTGTGTGACTGTTGGGTGTATTTATAATATGAATGTAGATATGTCTCAATTTGGGAATTGAATTCGTCAGCCTCCATTTCCCAGCCCGCTAATCGCCCGGCCCGTTGTGCTACTCGCGGCTCCTAAAGTAGCCTATATCCTAGGTCATAGTCTAGCTGTATGCCAAATTTCATCCCAATCCGTTCAGCCATTAACAAACATCCAAAATCAGTAACCAACATCCAAGTTTTCACAATTATAGTATTAGTAGGATAATATCATAGCTATATAAGCTATTTTTCTTATATTTCTAACACTGAAACACGCTTAAGTTACTTTTTGTACATACATGAAACTTGTGGTACTATATTATAACTGTGCGGTTTAACTGCTTTCATGGACATTACCGGCCACGATTACGTAACGGGCCATGGTTTACTGTATAGTTTTCGGTGCACGACATAGCGTGATCCATATGAAGCATATTGTCTATAGCACGCGGAAGATGCGTCGGCATCAATCACAGAATTCGTATCGCTAGATTAAAAGGTAATGGAGGTAAAAATACAATACTGCCGGCACGAGCGCATTCCACGCATTTCCCGATACGACATATTATTGTTTCATTTTGTGTCAATGTCGTATTGTACGAGGCAAAAGAAAAGCAATTTTATATGATGACGGTCGTTAACTATTCAAACGGGAGATTTAAAATCAACTATTTATTATTATAATGTACATTTTCTATTCCATATACATACATAAGCTCACATCTTCATCCCCGAAGGGGTAGGCAGGGTAGCTTATTTCTAACCCGAACACATAATCCGGGGCAATTCATATCATGTAATTTTTCACTTAGACAACTCAAATAGAGATTGTGATTGCCCGTCATTGAACCCACTTGAACCCAAGACCTCGCTGATTTCTTAGCCTAAGTACGCTGCCACTAGACCAATAAGGCGTCCATTTCAAAAATATTTTATCCAGTGTAGCCCATACGATTATACTTGATGGTTAAGTTGAAATTAAGTATTAATCCAAAAGTGGATTCATCGCGCAAACGCCATCCCCGCTTAGCAAATGAGAACATTGGTGACTTGATGGTGAATGATTACCAACACCCACCTGTTGGAACAACACTAACCAAGAAACTCTTCAAAACCATTTTGTACTGCCTCCCAGGTAGTGATTATTTTCCCCCGCCAAAACGTCCTATTATTTGTTTTGGGTCCCTCGTAATTCCTGATACCCACGATCCAGGTTAAGCTAGTGCGTGGTCAGGACTATGTGTGTGACTGTTGGGCGTAACTATTATTATTTCTCCTTGACGCTTGATCACATTTGTTCCAGTGCAGACACATTGCCGTGACAGTATAAAAAAAATACTAGCACCCATCTTATATAAAATAGCACGGCAGAACTGTACTCCTATATTAATAACTATGTACCGAAAATGCGTTTTAAACATTAAATAACAGATGGACGCAGTAATCACAGAGTAGAATCTTTAACATAAAGAATAGAGATTCATTTGGTTACAGTTATTTTAAAGCGCAACTGGATTTAAAGAGAGTTATTTTTTTCAAGAAGCACCTTAATAAATATTTAAATATATAAATGCTAACGGGGAGTGACAGTTTAAAGTAGGTCACTGTCTATGTATAAACGCCAAAAAGGTTTCCTTGTATTCGTGAACTACAAGTTCAAGGAAACGTACTGTTTTTTTTATTTTATTTGCTTCTATAACGAGACGAGCAAGTCGCTCGCCTAGGATGGTAAGCGCCACGCCTGCCCAAAAACAGAAGCAGAATTACACAGAACTGCACTGGACTGCGCTCGTCACCCTGAGACACAAGATATTAAGTCTCATATTACCCAGTAATTACACTGGTTTCAATGCTCTTCAAACCGAAACACAACGGTGCTTACACACTGCTGCTTGGCGGCAGAAATAGGTACAGTAGTGGTACCAACCCAGACGGCCTCTCGCATACGAGGGATCGTACGGTCGTTGTACGGGGGCTACCAACATCTAAGGCCCGTACGTAAAGCAACCGTACCTGCACGTGGTACAACCTGCTGTATAACGGACGAGGCAAAGTTGAAACTTGGTCCTCGTTGTGGGTTGTCGGAGTCAGACGGCGTGGCGCGTCGAGTCGCGCTATAAATACCAAATAAACAGTCAAATAAGAAAGTATGTTATGAAATTATTAAAATAATCAGTGATTCGTGGGTGCACCTGTTGCACCTCTGCTTACCCTTTTCGGGATACGGACGTAACCTTATCTGTGCGATATTTCGACACTTATGATTAACTTATCGATGCATGTACCTATACAATTTTAGATTAGGTATGCTCCAAATTCGAATTGAGACCCACGTGCTTGTTTATGTCGCTTAAAAATAGGAAAATTACACAAAGAGCTGCCAGGCAATTCACGCGACAAAAATATGAACGCCGGTGATAACTGCATAGATAGATTAACTTTTGTAAGTAATACAGTAAGCCAAAGTACTCGTAAGTGGCATAGTATCGCTGTAGACAGTATTGTCTACAGCATAAATGGGCCGGTTCGACCCAGGAGGCACCTCTGTCTTACAGAAAACCGGCGTAAAGTGACAGCTTACCTACTGTTGCGTTTTTCTTTAATATACGAACGTAATAGTTTCGCGTTTGGCCACTATCACGCCTGATGATGAGATGGTGTTTAGTCCGTTGAGTGAGATTACCAGGGACCCTTCCCAATCTACGAGTATATTGCTCTTTTCTTCTGATCTAGTGGGTGTTTATTTATGGACGCTGGAGATCACTTACCATCAGGTGACCTATTTGCTCGTTTGACGGCTTTTACAAACTAGTACAGTCGAAATTGCATCATTACACAATAAATTACTGAATACGTATTATGTACCGTAGCTAGGCACAATGTAAGCAGATAGTGGCAAAATTGAATTAAACAAAATAAGTAGATATCTATACTTTGTACACTTTCTATACGGGTCGTTATCAATACTCATTTTTGTAGTGTAACAATACATACAGCCGGAGGTAAATATAACATTAACACGGAATTTTCAATTTCAGGATTTCAACCAAACCAATACATAGTCTCTTCTTCAGGTCGGCCCGTCCAATTTCTTTTCCTATCTTGAATGACAAAACGAACGGATTACACGTCTTGTGGTAGAGCCAGAGGCGAGTAGCCGGCACCACGTCTGTTCATAAACAAAAGTAACACCATAAGATCCATAACATCAACTTAACATTTTATGTCTCGGGACGAGCGCAATCCAATGTCATGCAGTACTTCATAATTCTGTTCTCAAATTCCTAAGTTCTGATTGGCGTTGTTTCTGTTTATATGCAGGTGTGTCGCTTACCATAAGGCGAGTGACCTGCTCGTCTCAACATTAAGGCTGATAAATATAAGCGTAGCGCGGATACATGATGCGGCCGGAGACGCTGAAAAACATGCTTATTGTAAGAGGCTTCGGAGGTCCCTTATGAGACAAACCAGAAAACAGCACAGCACAGGCCGATCCCAGCAGCAATCCAAAGTACACTCAAGATCCCGGAGAATTTGCGTTGAAGCCACCGCGGCGTTTTAATCGACAGGGTAAGAATTTTGTTTAGGGCTCCGGTCTAGCGGTCGCTGGGGTAAATACCATTGGGACGGAAAGCTAGTGAACGCACCACAAAAAAATCCTTCTCCCTGGGATTGGCAATGTACCTAAATGGTATTTTCTGCGCAGAAAAGAAAGGTAACTACATTATTGACTACTTACATTACATTGGTAATATATATGAAGATTAAAGTTAAAATAAAACTTATATACATATACCTACACAAAATCGTGATGTTCGTCATATAACCGATATTAAAGTGAGTATACTAGGTATGTTCAGACTGTAATAAACGCTTAGTTACTGATTATTGTTATTGCCCTAGATAATATAATAATAAACGCCCATACTTAACTTACTATGAAAATTGTATAAATTTGCGATAATCAAGTTTTTTCAAACAACGGTAAATATTAGTTTTCTTGCTTCAAAATAAAGGGCATGACCGAAGCGGTCACGGTTATGCATCGGTGCCTTCAGCTGCCGAAACCACCTGCTTCAGAAAAAAAATATCTGCGTCTTTTATAGCTCACCTCAATATTTAACTAGCTACGTCTTCTATTTTCGATCACACATATTTTATAAAAATTAATCTCAATTCACCCTCATGAAACAAAACAAAATGCTCTTTGAATCACTCGATAAATTAATTTTTTATCATCATTCATCTTTTGATTGACTTTCTATTAGAAAGATTTGATTTTGAATCGTATCGATAGGTTCGATGAGCGAACAAAGTCAGAAATAAAGCTATTTAGTTATCTTATCTTGAAATCGTTCCCTGCCGGAATTATCTGAGGAGAAATTGCGAGTCGAACGTGACATCGATGACCCGATCACAAGGAGCGCAGCGCAACACCGAAATGCCACTCAATCAGAACTGAGTGTTTTGCAATTTCTCTATGTGAATGTATCGGTAATGAACGCATCGCGCAAAACTACAGTGTACAATGCCCCTGACCAATTCTGCCCCTAATCCAACGCCAATCAACTTTGTAGATCACGGAGATTGCCGAATAGCGCAAATCAGTGATTGTGTCGTGAGAATTGTAAGGTACGGGCAGGTAGTGCCCTCCCCACAGTGGGTAACTGTTCCACCATCATCTACCGAGCAAGCCGAGCGCGGCAGTCGACACCGCGCAGTCCCGTGTAGAATCATCACAGGCGCACCACGCGGCCTCGACACTCGGCACGTACTCCGCCAACATCACTTGCATCTTACGCGGAAAATTTTACTGGCTTACAAATTTTGTGTTAACTTTTTTATAAGAGCCAAATTCAGTGATTGTGAAGATATAAAACATTATTGTGGCTTTTGAAGTTTCGGTTAATAATACGATACCATTTATCAGTATTCTAGTTTAAGTATTTTTTATCAGCTTCAGCAGAGTAATCGGGGCAGTTAAACTTTAACGGTTGGTTCCGCGCTCGAGTGTGGCAGACCGCAAGCATGACGAGCGCCGGCAACTGCGCTCTCGTGCTCCTTTTACTGGTACGATATTCATATCACTATTTAAATACACGTAATCAATTATTTTTAATCATGAATCAATAACAACATGATTATAATTGTGCCTAAGCAACATAATTGTTTGCGACCTTTACAATAATTCTGAACTTCTGAGTTTTCAGAGATATTCAGTATTACAAATATTAGATGAAACCATGTTTAAAATACGTAAGATAAATTCCTTAATTAGAATTTAGATGACATAGTACATTTTTCGTTTACAACAACACCTTTTCTGTGCGCGGGGAAAATTTATCTTTCGGTTAAATTTTCCCCGCGGATGGAGGGCTGGTTATGCCGGACTCACCGGCCTTCCCATCGAGTGACTGTTGGATCGAGGCCCATACGAATTTTCCTATGTCGGTGTATCGGCTAAAAACCCCGCGGTGGCTTCCTTCGGCGCAAGTGGGACGGTTCCGAGGGATCCTGGATCGCCTGGATTGCTGCCAGTACCGCTCTGCACTATGCCTTTGTGGCCCGTCTCCTTCAGGGCTTGGGAGCCCCCTCAAAATCGGGACGCCCTCAGCCTTTGTCACGCTGTATAATGTAAGAATTCTAGAATAACATACATATTTTAAATCGGTTGAGGCGTTTAGAACTCTTTTCATTTTCATGTAAAAATTACATGAATTTATTGAACTTTTATTATTATTGTTCGGCAGCTTGCATCGGTACTGTAACATTTAGGTATGCGAATAGTAATGATAACATCTTAACAATCTGATGGAGCAAAACTAACATGGGAGTTTCAGAAGCTATTCTTTATAACTCTGCTATTACCACTGTCTATTATAATGTCACTTATTAATTACTAGTATTTTTACCCGCGGATAAAAATAAACGCGCTCAGGGTCGCGACCCAGCGCGCGAGAATGTCTTTTTCTAAGATAAAAAAGACTATGTACTAATCCAGGTAGTCGTGTACCTGTGTGCCAAATTTCATCTAAATCTGTTCTGCCGATAAGGCGTGATTGATAAACATCCAGATTTATAACCTCACAAACTTTCACTTTTATTATTAGAAGAATTGTACATTTCATTCCTCATATATGTTATGATTAACGATTTCATCAACGAATATAATGGCTAAAGTGTCAGCCTAAAATACATCATAATTTCGTTCATATAGCCTAGCTAGCATTCATATAGCTACCTCAAAGCCCAAGTCAAAATAAAAGCTTGGATATACTATTACTACTTGATCCATCTGCGTAAAGATGTAATCAAAGTAATTAAAAAGCTTATTACATGCTTGATATCTTAGATGGGAGTGGAACGTATTATAGAGACACGTCGTAGGTTCAAACCCAACCCCAGCACCACCACCCACACATGACCCACCACATATAGGTATGCTCAATTCGTTGTCAATTATCTCTAGCTTTAACGGCGAAGAAAACAAAGAAGGATTTCTAAGTGTACCAACCCACATTAGGCAAGCTTAGTAAACCCCTCTTAGTAGCAGTGGGATTTATATAAAGTAATACTTACTAGCTTTTGCTCGCGGTTCCACGCGCGTGAATGTTTTTCCGAGATAAAAAGTAGCCAATAATCTAATTACAGGCACACATTGAAATAAAACTAGTTTATACGGATTTATACGGTTTAATTTTATTTAAGTCACGACGTTTCGAAAGCTTTTCAGCCTTCGTGGTCACGGGAGAGACTAAAACTGAAACGTCGGGTTAAAATAAAAATTAAACCGCGATAAAATCCGTATAAACTAGTTTTATTTCAATGTGTAATATTCGCGTAAACATAAGAAATCACTATACCTACAGGCACACACTCACCTACTAACAAACATCCATCACACAAACACAAATATCCCAACTAGCACATGTATAATAAGTACATAGTAGTAGGAATATACTTATAAAATTGTTTTTACCTTAGCTTGAATGCCCACAATAAAAAAATATTAATGGAGTTTCTATCGTAATGTTACGAAAAAAGATAATTATGATAGAGAATAGAGAGTTTCAAAAAAATACCTCACTGCTTATCCAATTTTGATATTATAATATATTACGAGTATATTCCACCGTCATAATTTAAAAACAATCGTTACAGAAGCTTTTATGACCTCTAACTCTACATAATTCATCAAAATACATCTTTTACAATAAAATAATATAAATCAATATATTGAAATAGTCTTTAATTGCCTGCTTTCTATTATTTACGTTGTGTTTGATTTCTTTAAAATGTACAAAAAGCAACTGATGATTAAAATAGTATGTTTCTGCCTTTCCAATTTTAAACATCAAAATAAACTCAATGCTATTAATTTCACTTATTTCATATGTCCTAAAATCAAAATTTATTGATTTCAAAAGAAAATATCTTAGACGATCTTAAAACTCCAGATTACGTAGCGAAATCTAAATCACTTAAGTATAAAATTAAATTTCACGCTTCGCAGATTTTTTAGATACGCATAAAAAGTACTAGAAACTGGAATTTTCACATTATTACTTTTACACTTTTCAATTTAATATTTATTGTTTTACGCGTATTCATCAATAAACACAATTTGTTTCTCTAACATGGTTATTTTAAAAACGTACCGTATTGACTTCTCTTGTATGGTAACAATTTTTCATAGAACGAGACCATAAGTTTTTGATATTAGTTTAAGAAATTGCCAGCTATTCCTCTTACATTGATGTAATTCCAGTAGTGACTCAGGCGTGGGACCTTGCGCAAACACCTTAGATTTGATTCTTGGAATCTCCTTTTCAGAGTCCACTCACTAACTCCAACTCTCCTCATACTCCTCCACTATTATACGTGGTAGTGGTAGTTCTCTCGTACGCCAGAGGCCATCTGGGTTAGTACCACCGCTTTGTCTATTTCTGCTGCCAGGCAGCAGAAATAATTTGGGACATTGGTCTCAGTACTGTTGTGTTTCGGTGTGAAAGACATTGAACCCAGTGAAATTAGTGGGCATTATGAAATTTAACATCTTATGTCTCGAGATGACGAGCGCAGTCCAGTCCTATGGAGTGATTTGTTATTCCTAAGTTCTATGGTGTTGCTTCTGATTATGGGCAGGTGTAGCGCTTACCATCAGGCGAACGACCTACTCGTTTTGTTACCCAGGGCCCAGGCTAATAAAAAAAGACAGGACTACCGGTTATCAGTCGCGATTATACCTACTATATAGGTATATCTCAAAATCTCAAACTATAAAACCTAAACTTGAAATGTTTCACACCGCATTTAACGTTTTTTGGCTTAAAACTAGTTTACCGAACAGTTCAAACAAACGGTAGACCTAGATATAACCGAACTTGTTACAAATCCCATCAAAAACATATTATTTGTTGTTGATCTTGTACTTTAGTAAACTGCAAGAATGTTGCCCAAGAGGGATTGATTACATTTTGAAGCAACCACAGAAATATTTCGGTCTCAAATGCCAGATGGTACCATACGCGCTGTGCAAAAAGTGCTGGCTTGATGTCTTAGTGGAAGATACAAAATACGCACTCACGCCTGTAATCCTTGAAGGCGTAGGCAGAAGTGTAACCAATACACCCACATTTCGCCGGCGTATCTTCGTCCCATAAAGTGACAGGGGGAGAGCCTATCGTCATACCGATCACAATTCCAGATTCCGGGCTGATACTGAGCAATTCTTTATACAAAAACCCAATATCATTTTTACCCGACCTGGGGATCGATCCTGAGACCTCAGCATCAGAGGAAGACATTTGACACCCTCCGTGGCGCAGCGGACAAGTAGCCGGCTGCGAAGCGAGAGGCCGTGGGTTCGATTCCCGCACTGAGACAAATGATTATGTGATCCACAAAATTTTATTTCGGGTCTGGGTGTTGTGGGACCGCAAGTCCCTCGTAGTTCCTGATACCCACTATACAGGTTGGGTTGGGTAGTGTGGGATCAGTACTATGTGTGTGACTGTTGGATGTATATAAGATATGAAGGCCAATGGTCTCACTGCGGAAGATGTTTAGGATCGGTTGAAGTGGAAGCGTCTAAGTAGGAAGGCGGACTTTGACAAAAAGCCGGGTTAAAACCAGGTATGAGTGGTAGAGCCACGCTGTAGACAGTTTTGTCTACAACGTGAATGGACCGGCTCGACCGGTTCGTTACCACTATCTCACAGAAAATCGACATAAAGTAGTAGCTTGCTGCTGCGTTTCGTAGGGTAAATGAGATATCCGGATGCCCAAATCCTACCCCCCCGTCCCTATCCCTTAATTAACCCTTTCCTTTAAGGTCGGCAACGCGCCAATGATTCTTTTAGTACTATGGGCGTACATGGGCGGTGGAGATCATTTACCATCAGGGGTCCGACTCGCTGGTTTGACGGCTTCTGCTATAAAAAAAGTTAAGAAGAATTATTTTCAGCAAAATAGTCCGTGCTTATTAAGTTATGAAACCCCATATAGAATAAGCGCAAATTATAGCCAAAGAAAGCAAATAAAAGTTACAATGTCTGTATAAGATCGAAATCATAACAGTTGAGGTTGCGAATTAATTAATTGCATCATTGATCCATCAAAGGTTAATCAACTCGGCGGAACACAATGATGATAATGAAGGTAATGCAGATGGAGCGGTGCATGCGCCGGCGCGTGCGTGCGTTGTGTTAAGCTCACTGCACACGCTTTCAACCTTCGTATCATCCGAATATAACTGTATATCACTTACTCATACTACAACAATTTGAGTGATTATAAATAAAACTATTATTTGGTCTCTCTCACTCCACACAAAAAACCGGTGAAAAGAACAACATTATCTTTGAACAAATTCGCATTTGCAAAATCGGTAATTATTGTTAGTGTTTATTAGACCTCTCTTTTTATCAGGTTTGCGTTGTTAAGTATATGTATAACTTTACAATAATACTAATAGCTATAATGTATGCAATTAAAGTATAAAATACCGAAAATATGGTGAAAGAATGATAAAAAGATCCTGTGCTACGACGCTCTACTGGTAACTTGAGATTGAAGTTTCGACTGAAGTTTGTGTAGAAATGCGTATCGATAGGTACTGGCCATGGTAAGATCAGGTAGAATCAAATATTGTTACTAAATATATACTTAACCGATTTAAAAAAAGGAGGAGGTTCTCAATTCGGATTGTATGTTTTTATACATACAAACCGCTAAGGGGGCTACTAAGGGGGCTGGCTGCCTTTGTTGACGAACAATGATTTGATAGATGAAAATTATATGTGAAGCCATAAATAAGTAAGTATTTATGACCTATGAATGCACTCATACGTACACAGCTTCTTGATTTAGAAATATTTCTGAAAATAGTGTCCATATAATCATTTATCTCTCATGACTGCAGGAAATATATTATTGATAATACGCATGTGAATTTTGTTTACAAACATCAAAAACAACTGTGTGGTCCTTTATTGAAATAAAATATACAATAATTAAACTAACCAAGAATTATTTTATCTTTAAGTACAGTTAATTTTGCTAAGTATTTTGCGACACCAGTTCCGTAGTGCCACGCTGTAATTAGCTGTACAATTACTCCAAATCGCGTGGGAATGCAATAAACAGTCGTGAGACTGTGCTGAACAACCGTGTCCGATCTCTCTGCTAAGAAAGCACTAATTTATAATGTCGACCAACCGCTGATATTGGCTTTAAACCTCTAGTTTTACCAAAAACATTTATATTTAAGCATTTAGATACCATTGATAACCCATAAAATATAAAAATTAAATGGTGCCTAGGTAGTAAATAGCTATTTAAATTTAAGAAACTTTATATCAACTGAAAAATGTAATTAAAATTCCATTGTTCACAATGCTTCCTTTTTCCTTCCACCTGCCCTTATCCCACTCGCAGTGGGGTCGGCGTAACATGCTTTTTAACACATGTTACAGAAAGATTTGGCTTGTGGATTTTACGACCGGCCGCCTGCCTAACGTCCACCCCACTGGAGAGAAAAGACCCAGACCCGAAACAAATATTTGTGGATCACACAAATATTTAGTCTCGGTGTGGGAATTGAACCCGCTGCCTCTCGCTTTAAAGCTGGCTAATCGCCAACTGCGCCACGAAGACTGTCCATTGTTCCGATCACTGAACATAATTTAATATCCATCTTCCATAATATATACTTGTACCTCTGAGACAAGACATTACATATCCAAGTTTCTAAAGTCCAAGATTGACATCTAGACCATAACTATTACGATCACTTAATTAATGTTATTACTGTTATGTTTACTTTTTGTAATTCACCATGTTTATACGTCGTTTTGTAAGCAAACTAGAAGAGCGAGGCAGGACTCAACCTCAAATTTTATTCACTTTCTACTCTGTCGTCATACTTGGTTGTAATAAAATTAAATGTCTGCAAGTAAAATCGAGTACAGTATGTGAGAAACGTACAACCAATTAGTTGTTAGTCTCGGAAACAGCTCTTCACGCCTAATAATCAGAGTAGCACCGTTTTGGAATAAACCGTTTAGTTGTCTGAACGCTTTGCATACAAGCGTTTGAAAGAGCGATTATTGGAATACGATCACATTACCGTGACTTTCTAAATGTGTCAAACTTTCCTTTTGAAACACGAAATTTTGATAGAAATGAATAAATTTAATTATCTTTATGCACTAGCTTTTGTTCGTAAGCGCAACTTTGCCCGTGTAAAAATCCACAGTGATATATTTTTATGATAGCTTATTGTACGGTAAGATAAAAACCTTACCATAAGACTTCAACTTCAACAACAACAACGTCTTTAACTTGAACTATGGAGTGTAGAGGGTTTGAATTTAAGGCTATATCCCTAAATCTGACAAACGAACTAATCTAACTTTTCGCAGTATCTAAGCGCTAGTCTACATATTTTTTAAATTGTGATACTCCAATTCAAATTCAAATTTATGTTGCGTTTCCTTTTCTCTCTTTATTCCCATGAGCGGGCTGCGTGCGTAAAAAGTGAGAACGAGTAAGTCACATGCTTCACTTCAATTTTAGGCGCGTCTCGATATATAATACGTCAATCCCACGTGTAAGATAGAGCAACGGGGCAATACCATCGGAATCCATCCATCAAATCCATCATTCATTTGAAGTGGGATCTTGTACTGGTTCAGTACAAAAAAGAGGCTACTATGACACACTCATTTAAAAAACGTGTTCTACTCAACAATAGGTACTCGTAGCTGGTTGAAATTTTCACAGAGGATGTGCTATTACGTTGGATATGCTAACAAATAATAAATAACGTACAAAATATTATACTTAATGATTATAATACAGGTATACATTTATGCATATAACTCAAGACATAAGAATATTTATATACTAAAACGTTCCCTATAGTATGCAGATTACTTTAGTAAATAATCGTCAAAATCCATTCATTCGTTTTTGAGAACATTACAAACAGCCCGGTTTTATAAGTCAGTTAAAAATATATAAAAAAACAATAAACAAAAATATATAAAACCTATGCCATATTCAACTTTATGCTACTTTAGTTTTTCCCACACATTAAAAACAAACTTATTTTCGGTTAACACGTTTATAATTGAAATAAAAGCAACCCGGTAATGAATGAAATGTAATTTAACGCACTGTTTAACACTATAATATTAATTCAAACTGAATGCACAATACAATACAATAACCGTTATTTGTGCACAGTGTTATAAATAGCCTGTCTAGGTTAGATAAATCTTTGACGATTAGCTGTACTCGCTAAATTAAGTATACTTATACATTTAAATTAGATTATGTTATCCCATATTTCTTTGTATTAATCGTAGCCACCTCAGTTGCGGTAAACCGCGATAGCGCACAGCGCCTCATTATAGCGATTTATGAAATCTTCTGCATTTAAAAAACTCATTACATATTTTAATCTAGGTGTTGTTGCAAGTTGTAAGTGCGTCAATTAAATAATAACTTAATATATTGAGATATTACGATTGCTACGTTTGAGATTACTATATTGTGATTCCAGCTTCTGTAAAAAAATAAAGTATTGTTTGTTATTATGTTTATTATTTGTCTTGAATAAGCCTTTGGGACGTTTTGAGTCCGGCCAATCACAGTAAAACTTGTCCTAATCTCACACATATCGGAAAAGGCCACCGACGACGTAACGACTTCTCATACAAAGCTGTTCTTTGATTTTGTGTAGTACTGCTATTAAATTAAATAATTAAGTAATTTTTTTATTAAAGGCAGTTAAAGAAATCCGAAATTGATTCTACATTAGACACCTGAACATGGCTTTGACCCGGACACATGCTGATTTTTTGTTGAACCATTTTACATAAAAATGTTGTAATGTTTTAATTAATTTATTAAGTAGTCCATATCATAACATCAAAAAGAATATCCTTATAAGATTTTCCACCAAAGATACGTTTTATAAGAACGTCTGTAGGGTACTACGATAAGAATCTAAGTAGCGCCTACACCGGAATCTCATGGTATTGTAGTTTAAGAAATAACAATACGAGCATTCAAATAAAATTTACTAATTATTTGTTTAACACCAAATCCAACGCATATTGTTACAGATCCGGTCGATGTTCGCACAAGATTATGATGGTAAGTCTCTTTTAAAACATATATTAACTTTACCTACTACTTATTTACATCTTTTATGTCACGTATAATTAGAAGTTTTAATCGAGTTTTGTCTGTTTTGTTTATTTTTTCGTATTGTTGATTAAATCCTCAATCTTGGAAAGTGAGTAATTAGATACTGCATCATTTCCACTTCTTTTCTGCATTTCTTTCTTAGTATTAAGTTAACTGGCCAAAGCGTGGGATAACATTATTAAGTAATTAATTACTTGCAAGTCAGCAAGACCATAGTCGTGGCGCGTTTAATACACACCTAGAGAGATGTGTTAGTAAAACCCATTGCTGTTTCCTAACTGCACGTACGTAATAACAAGATAAATTACAATCGAGTCTATGTTTTTATAAGTAAATTCAATTTCAGTGACGGACATCCAATGCACATTTGCAAGCGGAGGCTCAGGACTAAGAGATTCAGTTACAGCCCTGTTAAGGAAGCCTGAAGGGTTTCGAGGAGCACCATTGTTTGCTGATGACCGGGGTACAGATCCTATAGCAGATCCGGTGTGTCAAATAAGGCCCGAGCCAGAAGACTCTACGAGCTTACTATATAGGCTACGGATCACCGATTTCTCAAGATGTGGAGTACTGAAAAGAAATGTAAGTTAGCTGTTTGGAAATACGATAAAATACATGTATCGAATATAAGAAGCAGCGATATCCCAATGAGGAGTAAAAGGGCAGCTGAGACAATGGATGTGGGTTCAGTGTCAGCCCCCACATACCTCTGGCTTTTGAAGATGCGTGAGTATTCTTGCTCATTATACGGTAAAGGAAAACATCGTGAGAAAACCTGCATACCTAAGAATTCCCCAGAATTATTTCAAAGGTATATGAAGTCAAGTAAAATAAAATAAAATAAGTGTTTCACCCCGCATTAGACTAGGTGGACTAAGGCCTAACCGTCTCATTAGTAGAGGAGCCACGTCTTGTATTGTAAATTTAATAGTTTTTAACATTAAATTATAATAAGTATATAGATATTATTCATACTGTAATGTACCTAAGTACGTTGTGCCTACATTTAAAACGTTGTAGCGATCCATGACACTTTCGCAATGTTTAGATTTATAATGCAATATACAGACATTAACCAGTTTTGTAGATCTAATAAATAAAAAAGATACATCCATGATACCAAAAACAGCATAGCGATATAGTAGATACCTACATATCTTCTCTGAATAATAAGCGCCGTTAGTAAGAGTAAGATGTGTGTACATGAGTGACCTGTACACAACGAGCTACACTCAACCGATATATTATTAACTAACAACCACAGACACCGGTAAAATATCCCGGTAAAGAGAATATTAAAACACTGTTGTCAATACTAGAGTGTAACGTAGTTGAATACAATATACCTCGCACACTTCACATTGCAAGCGCTGTTTCACATCGCTAACATAGTGGTAGTCAGTACAAACTAGTGTAGCATTGATGGATTTAGCTATTATTTAATGTTTTTGAAGATAACCCCCGTATATAAGCGTTACTATGAGGCTTCATAGTGAGCACGAAGGCATAGTAATTTCGCGACGTTATTAAGTTGGTATTGGCGCTAAATAAAAACAGACCAACCATGTACACAGAAATCAATACTTATCAAAGAACTCATACGGGCCTAAAGGTGTAGAGGGCGGTTGAAGTGACAAACTCAGACAGACCAAATTATTTTACGCGTATTGTAGGTGGTGGCGTAATTAATAAGCTTGTATAAATCAAAATCAATAATGCATTTTTATTCCTAGGGGTTCGTGCATGTACGAGTATGGTTTCCTCAGTTCCCAGGCGTGGTGATGCAGTCAGACCAGGAGCTTATCATCATGTGCAAGCCTCCTGAACCAACTATCATCGAAAACAAGGCGGCGGGGTTCGCTGGAAGTTTGTGAGTTGTCTCTACCATGTCTTATCTAAATATGATGTTCTTTTTCTTCTACCTGCCCTTATTCCACTCGCAGTGGGGTCAGCTCAACATGCTTTTGAACACATGTTACAAAAATATTTGGCTTCTAGTTTTACTTTGTGGACCACACAAACAGTGCCTCAGTGGCGCAGTTTTAATGCGTACCTACGTGTTACGATTGAGGCCAACACTGAGGTCTCGGGTTCGATCCCCGAAAGTAAAGTGGTATTTGGTTTTTCTATTACGAAATGCTCAGTATCAGCCCGGACCCTGGAATTTGTGCCCGGTATGGCGATAGGCTCGCGCCCTATTACATCGTGGGACGAAGATACGCTCGGCGAAATGTGGGTGTACTGGTTACACCTCTACCTACCCCTTCGGGGATTACAGGCGTGAGTGCGTATGTATATATGTACAAACATTTTTATTGTTTTTTGCTACTCGCCCACTGCGCCATGAAGGCTGTTATCAGAATATGATTTATTGTGTAAAATACTTTTCAGTCCTCACGGAGCTCGCGTGTCTGGAGTAGTAGAGGAGACACCAGGCAGACTTGAATACGAAGTGGCTTTATACAAGGAGGCGCCACCCGTAACCAGGCATTCAAATCATTCCGTTGACTTGCCCGTAGATCAGGTAGTAGTACTATCTTAATGCTTTATTAAATATTGCAATTTGAAAAGACTAGGTTTGAATTTAAGTAAGTAATAACTCTTACATTTCTTAGTTTATCAGTAGGTACTAAAAAACTAAAAATTAATTAAACCAGTTTTGTGTTGATGCTATTGGAGTATATTGGTCAATGATAAATAGCAATATATATATAGTATATTTTAAAAAAAAAACCATCGTAGCACCGACTTAAGATTAATTTGAATTTATTGAGTTGGTACTATTTTTTGTAAAGTTTTTATTTTACACTATTTTTAGTGGAGCAATCGTCAGAATCGGTGCATAAATATACACCAATTTCATCCACAACTTAATGAAATTGGAGTTGAACGAAATTATTCTTCTAAAAATTTAAATGGCATCAACTTTGAGCTTACGTACGACATGGAATAAAAAAATAATAATTATCCAAAATCGGCTACACGGGGCTCTACCACTTAAATTATGTATGTGTACTTAGTCTGCAGATATCTCTTATTTGTGTTCTCTTTTCAGGCTGTACCAATCGGCACTAAGTTACAACTACGTGCTCGTATCAACCCTGACTCGGCGTGGCGACACATCAAGCTGTTGGAAGTAGCGGTGTCACCTGACCCTGATAGACCACACGCGTCTGGATCCGTGTTACTTGTTAAAGATGGGTATGTGAGACATTTGATTACATAATCTTACTTCCTACTATTTTTATAAATGTGAAAGCTTGGATGTTTCCAAGTTTGTGAGTTTATAAATTTGAATGTTTGTTAGTCAACCATTAAGGACTTGGATGAAATTTGGCACACAGGTAGACCATAACCTAGATTAAACTAACGCTACTTTTTATCCTAAATAAAATAAGTTTTAACAAAACCTAGAAACCGACTTTAAAATAAAAACACTGAAAAGTCAAAAATAACAATTTCTATATGTCTGTTTAAAGTCGTTTTCTAGGTTTTGTTAAAACTTATTTTATTATGAAATTTTTAGTGTTACTTACAGCAATAACATGTAAATTCCAATACAATAACCAATCGAGTGTACTGTCGTCCGTTGAAGAGTTTTGTTGTTTTTACTCCGTACCCAGTCATCAGATTTTAACCAAATTTATATGGGACCACATCGCAGCTAAACTCTATGAAATGAATTTATTCAAAGCAAAAAAAAACGCGCCGAATTGAGAACCTCCTTTTTTGAAGTCGGTTAAGAAGACTGTTCACGAAGGTGGAATCAATGCTAGTTTTACATAATTCAATCGCTTCATTAAATTAGTGGCAGCGTACATGGCTTGAAACGTGAAACGGTGAAGTCGACATTCGGCTGAGTTTGATTGGTCGGGTAATAAAATTCGTGACAAGGTTTTCAAATTAAATATGTATATTATTTGCGCGGGATTGGAATTTGAGCCCGGTGCGGTGTTACAATAGAGTTGCCCTTTATCACCCCGCTTCATGGTACAAAAATCTTTATACAAGTAAAGAGTCAAATTGTACCGATATATCTCATCTTCTCTTTCTCCACCTGCCTTTATCCCACTCGCAGTAGGATCGACGCAACATGCTCTTAACACATGTTACAGAAAGATTTGGCTTGTAGTATTTACGACCGGCCGCCTGCCTGCCGTCAACAATTTAACGTCTTTTTACTACTACTAAGCTATTTAATTGTTCATCCACAGATGCCGAAATCGCGACTTTGCTTCTATCATTCCGCATCAACCTGCTCGATATCGGGAGAGACATAATGAAGTGTTCTTAGACTTCGAAGCTTTCTTATTAGCTTCAATGAAAGAGCGATCAACACTTTGGATACATTCTCAAATCAAGGCTTGTATGGATGCGGCTGACTGCCAACCTGACTACTGTCTTGATTTATTTGAACCATCAGGCACGACAGGTAATTTTTTTATATACTTTTTTATTTAATAGACGTCCCGGTCCCTCGTTGCGAGAGGTCGTCTGATTAGATCCCATCGCCTCGACTATTTCTCCCAACAATTAAATATTATGTTCTATTGTGTTCTGGCTTGAAGGATATTGAGGCCACTAGAATTACTGGACATTGTGACATTTATCATATTATGCGTATGCCGAGCGTAGTGCAGTGTGATGCAATACGTTGTTATTCAGTGTTCTGGATGGTGTTGCTACCGTTTATTGGGCAGGTGTTGCGCTTACCATCAGGCGAACAACCTGCTCGTAAAATAAAAATAATCATTTGAATTGATTCTAAAGGGAGACCGACTAGCATCGCCTTACCTGCAGTCTTCGTCAGTCATTTTTGTTACTCCACAATAGAATAAAACAGTTTTAGTTTGCAACAGACGCTCAGTGGTAATGAAATATTTCCACTCATGTTTTAGGGCATGGTCGTCGACGAAGATCGCTTCCAGATCAGGTTCATTCCAACAATGCAACCAGTTCAGCTCTAACAGCAGATAACTCTTCAACACCATATACCAGATTTAAAGAAAATTTGGAATACACAGTCGTCATGCCAGGAGAGCTGTTCCATAGAACGCCGATAGAAGCAACGTGCGCCACTTCTATGATGGTCGCAGTTGCTTTGGGCGCGCTATTGTTCATGTCAGCTTTGCTGGTAAGAAATTTACAACGAGATATTTAGGTTCCACTAATTTTAGCATGTCTTCCTATTAGCGGATTCACACGGTTCTGTTTTAGTTGAAGTACTCCTAAATTTTTTTCAACTTTCGACTTTTAATCAAATTGATCAACAAAAATCATACAGCTTTTGTTGATTCAACTAAAATCGAATAGTGTTAGCCTGCTATGAGTATGTCTACATTAATTATGTATGTCTGTCAATAATGGACCATTTACATGTGGCCGTTTATTGAAACAATCCACATCATTTATACTAGGTCCCTCGCATGCGAGGTCGTCTGGGTTGGTACCACCACTTTGTCTATAAGTTTTGGTTTGAAGGACGTTAAAGCCAGTGAAATTACTTATAAGACTTAATATCTCATCATATTGATTTCTTAGGTTTACGCGAATATTACACATTGAAATAAAACTAGTTTATACGGATTTTATCGCGGTTTAATTTTTATTTTAGTCCCGACGTTTCGAAAGCTTTTCAGCCTTCGTGGTCACGGGAGAGACTTTCGAAACGTCGGGACTAAAATAAAATAAAAATTAAACCGCGATAAAATCCGTATAAACTAGTTTTATTTCAATCTCATCATATCTCAGGATGACGAGCGCAATCCAATACAATGCAGTGATTTGTAATTCAAGGTTCTTGTGTAGTGTTGCTTCTGTTTATGGGCAGGCATGGCGCTTACCTTCAGGCTAGCAACCTGCTCGTTTCGTAATTGTGGCTAATAAAAAATCATTTATTTATACATGCATTTACAATGCATTGAACTGGACAGTCTCTATTCACAAAATGCCAATAATGGATTGTCTTCAATGGTTTGCTCCATTCATTCGTTAATTATCATACATTTTCCACAGATGTGTTACTTGGCCACAAAATTAAACTCTACCATGATGAAAAACAACAATCTGCAAGCCCCAACGGGGAAAGGATTCGAACAGATATTAAGGGAGTTAGCACACCACTCACTTCCAGACACCGGATATACAGGACGTCCCACTGTGCAATGAAAAGTACAAGTTATGAATATAATGGAATTTAAATATTTGTTGGCAACAAAATTTAATATATAAACTACTTTGAGAACCTAGTTCCGAACTCAGTTAATAAGCTGTAATAATAACGATTAAAGATCTATAGCAAAAACATACACCAATGGATAAAGTACACATCCGTATGCCTATAATTTATGAAGATCGTTATACTTACGTGCTAGTATAGAAAATCGTTATTATTTATTTTATTAAATAATTATGTATATTTAACAGTATTACGATTTCAATTATGCACTTCGTTTTCGTTCGGCAATCTTCGTTTATTTTGGATAACGCGGAAGGTGATGATGATGATCCAATATAGAGCAGGTTTAACATTCGATTATGTACTGTTTGTGCTCTAGACAAAGACTTTAATGTATACTACGAGACAAGCTGCGCGGTACATAGAAATTGTACCACTAAGTTACGGTTAATTGACCGTAACTCAATATTACCATCTCGCTTACTCTCTACTAAAACCCCTATCGCGCTCCCTGTTTCTGATCTGTCAAACTCCCGCGTTATGTGGCGCAATTTTAATCCGCTAATCCGCTCGTCTAGTAGTATACATTAAAGTCTTTGGCTCTAGAGTACCTGACGAGGCTCGGAAACACGGACATTGTTTTTATGTATAGTAGTATATAATCGTAAATAACGAAGATTGACGAAGAGTATAATTTTAATCGTTGTAGTGTAATGCGAGATACGTAAACGTATTTATAAAACTTATGACTGAAAAAATGCAAGGCCTTTTGGATCGTCTACATTTTTTTCAGTCATGACTGTCAATATAGATAAAAGTACCATTGATTTAGTATTATGTCTTTAGTATTATTTTTAATTTTAACATTAATTTATTAAAACAATATAAAAACAATTAATTAGCGTTTTGAATTGATTGTTATTTAATTAATCTGTCATTTAAAAAGTTATATCGACGATTGAAGGGCTAAACCATCGGTATGAACTAGAGCTTGCATCCGGTTGTACCCGGTTCCAAATAACCCAGATTTTACCCGGTTCCTACAGAGTCTAAAATAACCGGTGCAAAATTTTGATTGTGATTCTTTTATTTTATTCAATTTTCATATAGCATATAGCATTAGCAAATTATCTGTACATAGATAGGTAGACATCATTTGCTATTACGATATGCAATATGACTAAAATTAAAAAACTTGCTCCACAAAGCGCCTAGCATACGGAAGCCTGGTTGGCTCACCGTCGACTTGTAAGAAAAAGGCGCCACACGGTCCCTTTGTACATTCTTTTCTTCTAGTTTTTTTAAGTAATTTATCTCAAACGCTGGAGAGAGGGGCGCCACTATCAAGTTTCTGCCCCTCACGCCTGTTTCCCATAGCGGGAGGCAGAGATAACAGATTTCCCATTGCTACGATCCTTGCACATCTCTTTGGCCTCCTTCACTCTCATTAAATCCTTCATGCAGGCTCGTCGGTTTAGGGTTCTTCTGACCATATATATTTGTTTCGTCAATCTTCTTTTATGCATCCTCTCTGGTCTCTACATGCCCAAACCATCTCAGTATTCCTTCCTCAATTTTTGTCACTACATCCTTTCTCACACCACACATACTTCTCAAAGCTCTCATTTCTACTGCAAAAATACTACTTTCATTCTTCTTCGGCCACGTCCAACTTTCACTTCCACACGAAATATTATTAAATTACTATTATGTATGTTTATTTATTTTATTTTATAATATACAATACAGATTACAATTATTACAAAGATATGAGATAAAATTATACAGTTATGAGCTAGATTGTAGTCCAAAAAAATATCTGTACATAGAAAAGTAATGTAGAAAAGTGCTAGAAGTTACAAATATTTAGAATTGTATGAAAAAAGATCAAGTTACCAATAAAGAAATTGCTAATTGAATGAAGTTATGTTTGAGGCAACGAGACTCGGTGCTGGTGGTGATGAGTCCGGGCCATCAGGTTTGGGATAGAGGACATCCTTTAGTGTTCTAATGTATGATGCAAATATAGGAATGAAGATATCGAGTTCTAAGTTAGTACTAGCCAATTCATTAAACTGACGAGTCATCCTGACCAGGGGATTGTAAAATGAAATATTATTTTTATAAGTCTGCAAAACGAAAAGGTTTGTTTGATTGGACCTACGCGCGCTATACTTAATATTAAAGGTTATTTGAGAAAGCAGATCGGGGGGGTATCTATAATCGAGTGAATTATTTTGTAAAAATAAATGAAGTCGAGATACTTACGACGTGTCTCCAGCTTTTGTATATTAAATTTATTCAGCCTAGTTTCATAATTAAGATTGGTGCGACCTAACTTTTGACGGTAACATAACATCATTGGCGGACTAAGTCCGTCAGAGGCCCGGGGCGGCATAGCTAAATGAGGCCCCCCAGCTATAAAAAAATAGTTTTACAAGCTTTTTATTCAGTTCATATTTGTATGTATAAATAAGTGTATAATGTTATGTTTATTTCGTTAAAATCTGGCAAGTGAAATTTAAATTCGACTTAAATTATTTAGGCTGTATGTTTATTAATTATTATTTAATAAACATACGTTTTTAATTTTTTATTAGCCTACTTAGTGTCCCACTGCTGGGCAAAGGCCCCCCCCCCAACTTCTGCCACTTGTCACGGTCCTGGGCGATCTCTTGCCACTTTGGAGAAAAATTGACAATGTCGTCTCTCCATCTCTTCCTAGGTCGCCCACGTCGTCTGTAACCATCGGTTGGTGACCAGTCTGTAATATTTTTGGCCCATCTGTCTGGATTCATTCGACATACATGGCCGGCCCAGTCCCACTTAAGCCTGGCGGTTTTCATGCCAACGTCTGTAAGACCTGTCATGGAACGCAGGTCGATGTTTCTTACATGGTCTATAAGTTTAATACTCATAATGTTGCGCTCCATTGTTCGTTGGCATATAGACAGGTGGGACTTTTGATTTTTGGTCAGGGACCACGTCTGAGCACCATAGGTTACAACAGGCAGGAGGCATATATCCATAATTTTCTTTTTAGGCAGATAGGTATATCACCTTTGAGGTAATCTTTCAAAGACCAGTAACTCCTCCAAGAGTTTTGGATTCGTCTTTCGACTTCTTTGTCTTGTCTGTTCTCGAAGCAAAACCAACTGGCCCAAGTATACATACTCATCCACGTACTGTATATCCTGTCTGTCTACCTCGATCTTTATTTTGCTGCTGTTCGACATTATCTGTGTCTTTGACCTGTTTATCGCAAGTCCCACCCTCGCACACGCGTCAGACAGTTCTTGTAGCATAGTTTCTAGCTCAGGTGCTGACTGTGCGAAAAGGACGATATCATCGACAAAACGAAGATTAGTTATCCTCGTTTTGCCGACGACAATGCCCTTATTTGTCCATAAACTATTTACATTTCTAAATACATCCTCCAAGGTAGAAATAAACAGTTTGAGAGAGAGGGGATCACCCTGCTTTACTCCTTTATTGATGGGAAATGTGGTTCCTGGTGTATGGAGCTTCATTCGTGCTGTACTGTTGTTGTATATTATTTTAATTAAATCGATGTAAGTTTGCTCTACAGCTTGATTTTCCGGTGCTGTAAATATTGCCGTATGTGATACGAGTAGGCTGTCAAAGGCCTTTGAATAGTCGACAAATGCTAGGTACAGTGTTTTATTGAATTCCATAGATTTTTCCATTATTTGGTTAATTGTGTGGAGGTGGTCTACTGTGGAGAAAGCAGGGCGAAATCCGGCCTATTTAGGTGGTTGGTGGGAATGATGATGTGGAGCTATACGGTTTTCTATTATTTTCATAAATAGTTTATATAAATGAGTAATTAAGCTTATGGGCCGGTAATTTCCTATCCTTGCTTTGTCTACTTTTTTGTACAATAAAATAATGTTTAAGTGGCACATCTCATTTGGGACTTTTTCAGTGTATAGAATCGTGTTAAATAGCTTGGTTATATGGGGTAGAAGAGCAGGCTCAACAATCTTCAAAATCTCGGTAGTGATGCCGTCCTCCCTTGGGCTCTTGTGATATTTCATTGTTTTAGAGCAGAGTGTACTTCGTAATTACTTATTGGTGGGATTTTATCTGGACAGGAATACTCAAGATAGGTGTCGATTTTTACTGGTCCCGCGTAAAGGTTTTCGTAAAACTCAGTGCACAAGCTTGTGATCTTATCACGGTTAGTGTGTTTTATCCCAGAACTGTCTTTCATACTTGTAATCCAAGTTCTACCTTTGGGAATACCTTGTTTTGCTGTACGAAGAGACCTATTTGTTTGCAGCGCCATTTTGATTTGGTGGGTATTATATTTCCTTGTGTCAGCTCTAATACTTCGTTTGACCTGTCTGTCTAATATTCAGAATTTTGAAGACTGTCGTATTGTTATTTGTCGTAAAGAGCGCGTACGTGAAGAAAAATAAACATACATTTAGGCTAAACAAACGTACCTACAGTATGAAATGGATATGGGTTAGACAATAAAATACGAATCAATCAACAAAAAAATAATAAATTATAAAAGATGGCTTTTTATTTTTGTAGCGTGTTATATGTGTTTTCGTGCCTTCAATTTACTGAACTTCTCAATAACTTCTGTAAAATCGATTTGTTTTGAAATTTTTCTTTCTATTGAAAGCACGGCTAGATTAACAAGTCGCTCTTGACCCAATGTAGATCGAAGATAATTTTTAATTAGTTTAAGTTTCAAAAAACTCCTCTCGCATGATGCAACCGAGATGCAAATGGTTAAGAAGTATTGAAGTATAAGCGATATACAGGGTAACGATTCACTGAAGTCCCATTTTATTATAAATTGGAGGATATCTTGGGCTCTCCATTTGACAGCAACGTCCATACTTGTATCGTCCGTACCGCCAGAGCGTCATCTGAAGCTTCGAGCATAATACCATAATACCAGTAACTGGTAGGACTTGGCAACTGTGACTGTCAGTCTGCTACTTGTGAACCCGGGCCTAAAGTCTCGTTTAAGATTTGATCAGGGGAACGCAGAGGTATTTGGGCCCCCCCCCAGAACCGTAGGCCCGGGGCGGGTCGCCCCTTCCGCCTCCCTGTTAGTCCGCCACTGCATAACATTCGTAAGCACTTTTTCTGTACCCTCTCTATTTCGTCAGTATGCACTTTGTAGTATGGTGACCAAACAGGGCTGCCGTATTCCAAGATGCTTCTAGAAAGAGTATTAAATAAGTACATTAAAGAACTAGGTTTTTTAAAGCCTTTGGTCGGTCTAAAAACAAATCCAAGGAGTTGATTATACGTAATCGACCGTATAATGTACCGTATGTTCCATGGGGAGTGCTCTAAAGAACTGTTTTTACCACCACACCACTCACCATCGGGAGAAAGTTCATCCATTCTACTTCTACCTGGAACCACTTACCTCCTAAGTACAGTGCGTTCCAGAGGGCAATTCTGCCACGCACTTACAGACTCTGGAATTAACTTCTCTGCGCGGTGTTTCCTCAGCGTTATGGCATGTCAAACCAGGCATAAAAGAGTGTTTCCACAATAGCAAGCGGCTTGCCTGTGTCCCTAGCGTTCCTAATGTCTATGATCCTATTACATCACAGATTAACTATTACTCTAATAATGTTCTTTTCTTTACATAATGTTTTTTTAAACATCTCTTAAGCTGTGAGTTGTGGCTGACCACAATTAAAATAGAAAAATTGCATATTACATTTAAAATGTAAAGTTCTGAACTCTTGTAAAAATAAACTAACTTTTAACCATGTACAAATTAACTACGAACTTTTTACATATTATTGGGCATTACAGCATCAATGCTATTGCAGTTTAGTAGTCAGTGATTGATATCAGACTTAAAAATGTTTAATTTTTAACGTTTACCTAGTTTTTTTGGATCGCATTTTATTTGCGACTGCCTCGGTGGCGCAGTTGTAATGCGTACGCGTTACGATTGAGGCCAACGCTGAGGTCTCGGGTTCGATCCCCGGGTAAAGTGGTATTGGGTTATTCTATTGCGAAATGCTCAGTATCAGCCCGGAGTCTGGAATTTGTGCCCGGTATGGCTATAGGCTCGCCCCCTATCACATCGTGGGACGTAGATACGCTCGGCGAAATGTGGGTGTACTGGTTACACCTCTGCCTACCCCTCCGGGGATTACAGGCGTGAGTGCGTATGTATGTATGCATTTTATTTGCAGTTTTTATTGTAATATATTTATTGAAAGAATCGACAAAATCGATGATCAATATCGAAGTTTTAGTCATTCATCCTCAGGGATGAATTATTAGTTCAAATGGGACCACCGCCACAGTAACCCCTACCGAATACAAAAAGAATCATCCAAATCGGCCCATATTTAGCGGAATTAGGAACGAAAATACACCTAAAATATATATACCCACAGAAAACAAGCATACTTCTACCATAACTCCCTTACTAGTGAAACAACCTATTGATTCACATAAATCCTAAACAAAAAAATCCGTGATGATCGAATATACATACGTTATCCATTATTTTTACATCATTGTTATCAAAAACTTAAAATAACAAATAAAAACCAACACTACTGCCAGAAGGCCAATTCTCGTAATTTTAAACGTTCAAAATATCATTCCGATCTAGTCTCAGCGTCAAGAAAGTTGCAAATGGCATTCTCTTAAACAAATAATCAACGTCAAATGTGAACATAAATCGTAATGAGATTGAATGTAGAATAAAAGTTGACTGAAGTGAAAACGGTATAATGCTACTGCTAATGCTAGGTGCATTTGACGTTGATTATTGGTTTAAGAGAATGCCATTTGCAACTTTCTTGACGCTGAGACTAGATCGGAATGATATTTTGAACGTTTAAAATTACGAGAATTGGCCTTCTGGATGACCGCGACTCTCGTAGCTACGCGCACAGAGCTCAAATCATTTTGCGGATCATTGAGGTGGGGAACAGCCTTAACATTTGACGTAGTATTTCTGAAAAAGTAAACAATTGGGAAAGGTAGTAAAATAAACATAGTAAATAATTAAGTCATGTTTGTGGCAATAATCTTTTAAATTAATATGCAAATATCAATAGTTGTGATCACAAACAATAAACATACAAACTTTTACACTTATTATTGTATAAATTTGTGCACGACCGTACTGGTACTCAGGTGTTAATGTGGACTGTATGTATGTGAGTGTGTGTGTGTGTGTGTGTGTGTGTGTGTGTGTGTGTGTGTGTGTGTGTGTATGGTGCACAACGGTTTGCCGGGATTGCGTGAGCAGGAAAACCAATGATCCAGAGACACTTTGGAAATCGGATTTATTTTAGAACCAGAAACAATAAATAGCCTATACTAAAAAGTACACTAGCCGCTTTGCACTGAAAAGTGCAGTTGAGTTTCAAACGCCGCGAGCGTTCTCGTGGAGCGACGATGCTGGCTCCGTTCTCGGTCGGCGTGGGCTGCGTCGTGATTCCTGGTTCCCAGACGTTCTTCTTACTTGCTGACTTGCTGACTTCTTCTTTCTTGATTTTCTTCTGGAGTGCCGGACCGAACTGAATTTCAGCGGGAATTAGGCCCCTTTTTGGCCCGTATTCTCGATCGACACTCCAAACGGGAGCGCGGCGCTTTGCGCCGGCGCTCGGCCAATCAGAGCGCGCGCACAACGCCGGAACGTTGCACAGGCGCTCGTGGGCGGGTGTGGTGCGCACGCGCCCGCGCGGGGTGAGGCGGTCCATATTTTGCAGCGCCCTCTGCATTCCTGTAAACAAACTTAAAACAAACACTATTTTCTATGTACATTATTAATCTTATATACTTACTTATGCTACGAAATTATACACAACTATTTCTATTAATATAAAATAGAAACTAGTTACACAAGTAAGTAACAGCACGATTCATAACTGAAACAAACATACTAGGCAATATTATAAAGTTATACACGTTATACAATGGCAAATTAAAATAAAACATTATACGTTACTTTATATACATTCGTCCTGCACAAAATTATTATTGTATTAATAGTATATTATAGTATTCTCCACTACTTCGTGACAGACAATAGGTATTCCTATAAATGAAGACTTTCTTACGGTATTCAATTCATTCAATACATTTATAGAAGTTTAACTTCAGAAATAGGTGGGATGTATAACTAAATTACCTAATTATCTATTACCCAGGACTTCACAGTTCTCAGCCTAAGTACGCTGCCACTAGACCAAGAAGGCGATTCTATTCTAAATCGCCTAACAATATTTTTTACTTTTTTTATTGCATAGACCGGCAGTTGAACAAGTGGGTCATCTGATGGCAATACTCTCCGCCGCCGCCAATACTAAGAGAAACACTGGTGCGTTGACCTTAAAGGGATTGGGAAGGGGAGAGAAGGGAGATTTGGGCCTCCAGATATCTCGCTCACCGTACGAAAACGCAACAGCAAGCAGCTACTTTACGCCAGTTTTCTGTGAGATAGCAGTGGTAACGATCCGGTCGAGCCAGCCCATTTGTGCTGTAGACAAAACTGAATTCAATAAAAAAAAAAAATTTAATTCACATTAGATATACATATTTCTTTGTAGTATAATATTTGTCACAAGCAAATATATGATTCTAACAATATTTAAATCACAAAGACCGTATTTGCTGTACTGTTGTGATATTTATAAAGTAATTACGCATTTTATTTAAGATTTAAATGCATTTATACATAGGCAGTATGTGAATAGAATATAATGTGAACAATCTAGGTACATATTTTGTTTATATACGTACATTTTCAGAGTGGCTCTTTATATAATAATAATGCGGCAGTTGATTTCGGCGGTCCACTTTTTGTTTCTCTTCTAATTTCCCGATATGATTATTGCCAATCCAATAGATGGGTAAACCTATATTATTAGTACTGAAATACAAAATGGATATATTAAAGATAGCTGGAATTGGTATGTACTTACCTTAGGATTAGGAAAAATAAATATTGTGTAAGGACTGCTTGTTAGGTATTCGTGGTAGGACATTTGTAAAACACTTAATTACCTAATAATTACAATTATATCCTACCGGATATTAATCAATTACGTACTATTAAAACATATAGGTGAAATAAAGCTTTTGTTAAAACTTATTAAAATTCAATGGCAGATCAGTGCTAGATTACATGACATAAAATTATAAAGGAATCAATTTCAAATACTATTATTCACTTACCACATTTTAATACACACATTTACATAAATACTATGTTTTACAGGCTTTGTGCATTGGTATAGCTAATGAAATTCAAGCATTAGTTATTTATAAAGAAACAGTTTATATATTTCGTTTATGAAAATTTCAATTTGTATAAAATTTGGAAATTTGACAAACGGAAAAAGGAAATGCTGAAATTGCCATTGCATACAATTTTTATTCTGACATGTTTAAGAAAAGTTTTTATTATTTTTTCTATTGAAAAAGATTATAATAATATGTGATTATTAAGTATGACAAAATTCATCGAATATATATGAAATAGTTAATTTATTTGGATTAGCAAAGCCGAATCTTATAACTTATCTTGACCATTCTTCGACTTAATAAAAATAAAAACCTACCACTATCATTTTATTTTTTATGATGTGGCAACTTCTGCTTGAGTTGGCGTTGTCATTCTTTGATGTCTGTTTACGCAAGATGTATTGAGTTTTTCTATATATTTTGTATTTTATAGAAATTTACTGTGCTGAATTTAATTTAATTGTGTTAAAATGTGTAAATAAATTATGTTATAGCTATTGTTACAAAAAATGCATATTTTTTTTGTAATTATTTTATGGGTCAACTTGTACCAAGAGATTTAAACTATTTTAAATTTAGAACGAAAATGACAAAATGTTCTATGTGGCACCCCCTGGCATGTACCTCACATGCAAAAAAGAGCCACTCACAATATTTCGTCATGTACGGGACAAATACAATGCCTCTTAAGTGTCCTACTCAACACTATTTATAGCAGTCAGCTGTGTAGTCAGTTGGGTCAGCTGATTTAATTTCATAGTGTCTTTATTTTATTATGACTACGAAAAGAAGTGCGTTAACGTCCCTACCAAGTGCGGCTGCTAAAAAAACCAAGCATTGGTCTTTAGGTCTACTCGAATCAATGAAAGATCCTAATTCCATAGTAAAAGAAACAGAACGTGTTGTGGTCATAAAGGATAAATATCCTAAGGCTAAAATTCATTATTTAGTGCTACCGCATGAAGAGATCAACAGTATTTACAAACTAGACAAGTCTCACATAGACCTTTTGAGAGGATTCGGTATTGTGTATAAAGAATTGAATGAATCTGCTAAGACGGAACTGAAAGCCGGTTTTCACGCTGTACCGAGTATGCAGCGATTACACATGCACATCATTAGCAAAGACATGATATCTCCATGTTTAAAAACTAAAGTACATTGGAATAGCTTTACAACTGATTTTTTTAGACCATATGAAGGTAATAATTAATATACTATAGTCGTATTTTCTCCCACCTATTTATGTCACTCGTAGGGGCGTAGGTGCAACATGCTTTTTAACGCGTTACAGAAAAATTGATGTTTTTACGATCAGCCGCCTGCCTGACATTAACCCCTTTCAGGAGTAATCCTACTATCCTACAATTATTATATTGTATGCTATAAAGTATTTAAAAGTAGCTTTTGCTCGTGGCTCTGCCCGCGTGTACGGCCTTTTCCGGGATTAAACCTAATCCAGGTAATGATCTACCTGTGTGCCAAATTTCACTCAAAACTGTTGCTGCTGCATGATTGACTAACAAACCTCTAAATTCACAAACTGACAAACTTTCACATTTATATATAATAATAATAATAATATATAATAGTATGTAGTATATAATAGTAGGATAAATATATACAATACCATAGACACATGTATCTATGACAATACATAATGATAGTATACTTTTTATTATAGGGACATGTTCAAAACCATTAAAAAAGCAAAGACTTTAATGTATAATATAATCAAGTAGTTATACATTAGTCTTTGTAAAAAAGTTTTTCTATATATGTATATTGATCTTACTGATTATTTAGACAAGTCCTAGCATCTAATTACATCGATTTACGGAGATATAGGTTACTTTTACTAAGGATTGAGGAACAGCCTTTGAATAATAAAAAAACTATTTAATTGAAATAAAACTAGTTTATACGGATTTTATCGCGGTTTAATTTTTATTTTAGTCCCGACGTTTCAATGTGTAATATTCGCGTAAACCTAAGAAATCACTATGTAAAACTATTTAAATTTACAAATACATATTTAAATTGTTCTACAATGTTACTTCACCTTATCTCTGGTAATCACCAGATTCTCGATTCATGGTTACAACTTATGGCCCTCAATTCTTATGTACATCTGACTAGCTGTGTAATAAATAAAAACACATTATAACATTCATGGAAAGACATGCAATACATTATAACATTCACTTTTTATTTAATTTATCATGACTATTCTCTAAATAACAGTGAAGGAAACATTGTGATGAAACCTGCATACCTAAGTTCTCCATAATAATTTCAAAGATATGAGAAGTCTACCAACCTGAATTAGGCCAGTGTGGTGGACTAAGGCCAAACCCTGCTCATTCAGTAGAGGAGGCCTGTGTCCAACAGTGGGATGTGTATAATACAGAGCTAGTAAAATATGACCCGAATTAGGCCAGCATGGTGGTCAAAGGCCTAAACCCTCTCATTTAGTAGAGGCCTGTGCCCAGCAGTGGGATGTGTATAATATAGGGTTAGTAAAATCTCGACACAACATATCCGGGTAACTTTTCTCAGCAACCACCAGATGCTGAAATGGTGGCCTCAATTTCATCAGTGTATACCCCTTGGATTTAGATACTTTGACCTTTTCATGATATGTAGCTATGTATATGACAGGTAAGTGGGGATAGGAGTGTATGGCTGCATAGGATTTAATAGAAACAGTTCCAGAATGAATCACAGTCATTATATTATAATAAAATAATGATCCACTAATTGTCAACTTACATAAGCTCAAGCCTTTATTCCTGAAAGGATAGGCAGAGGTGCAACTAGTGCTGCAGGGCCGATCGCCGAGTTTATTTCCGCCATACCGGCAAATTCCAAACCCGGGCAATTCATGTGTGATTTTTAAAACCCAAATACCAATTGTGATTACCTAGGAATTTAACCCAGGACATCAGGGTTCTCAGCTTTTGTATGCTACCACTACACCAATGAGGCAGTAATACACAACTAGACCTATACATTCAGAAAGCATTCAGATATTAATTAACTTATTTTTATAAAAATGTCTTTTACAGATATTTTACAAGAACTCGAAGAGGATGGTTCAATAAAGAAAATACCACCAGAAATGCATAAAAACTTAATATCTACCTCACTTAAATGTAATCAATGTTCATATGAACCCAAAAATATGCCACAACTTAAAGAACATTTATTAAGGCATATTAAGACATAAACATTGATCATTAAACACAATATGAGGTAATAAATGTATGTTATATTCCTTGAAAAAAAGTTAATTCACAAGATTGCACTAATTTTGTTAAACTTACTTCATATATGTGTATACCTAATACTTCTGTTTATATTCTGTGGTAAAATTTATTTATATTATGTAAGTACATCTCAATAAAATCTAGATACTATAATTATGCAATATTTAATTTTGATTTTATAACCGATAAAACACTATAAAAAAATAAAACATCTATCAAAAATTCGATAACGTCTAAATCTTACACGGAATCATTTTAACAATCCATTATAACCATTGTTACCTAAATTACATTCAGCAACAAACATTTGCACATTGTAACCAGACAACTCGCTTATTGTGGGGATGAATTTCTACTAAACGCGCAAAATAACTTGGCCAGTTACGTAATTTGTCCTCTATGCATCCCTTTACCTGTTTAGTCCCTGAGAACAATAGTCATATCTCGTGAACTTCAGGTGGCCAAGTTATTCTGCGCATATTACAATTTTCGGTTTATTTAATGATTTATTATAATTGGTCGATATTGATGGCAAAAATTATCACTTTAGTATAATGGTTGTGACTGTTGAATTCCATCTTATTGTTTGATAATAGGGTAGTTGACTAGTTTTTTTTTATTATTTAAATCAATAAGTTACTTTACTCAAAATATATTGCAAAAAGAATTTTATAAATCGGACCAAAAATAAATAAGTTAGAAGCCATTCAAATCCTGTGGAAGGGGTAATTGTCAAATGACAGACGATGCAACCATTGACGTCACTGTGTAAATTGTTCATTATGGTGCACGCGTGCAAGCGAGATAGTGAGATATCCCCACTACGCACCCACTTTTCTTCATACCAACATTTAAAGTCATAACTGCGGGCACATTTCTAAACCAATTTATATTGTGTTTTAATAAAAGGGTTTCTTTTGCGTGTCATTTTCTGTTGCTTATAAAATAATGTATAAAATTCAATATAGGAAACTACCCTATTTTTCAAAGAAATGAAATAATTGTAACCTTAAAGTGTAAAATCAGAAGGGCAATTCTCGTATTTAAATGACACTGTGAATGAATTGTAACTAAACTGAGATTAGATTTTGATTTGACTAAAAATGGTATTCTGCTCACCATTTAATTTTATTGTTACCCACACTGAAACACAGTACATAAATATATATATAATAAAATACATTTTATGAAGGAACAATTTTTTGTCATAAAATTACAAATATACATTATCTCTATGGGGCAATTTACGTGGGCTACTGGATGTTGTAAAAGTTGGAGACTCACTTTCAATATTGTCGTCAGGGGTATTGTAGATTGACACATTACGTCTTTTAAACGTTTTTTTTTCTCCACTTGACATAGGTGTCATGCAATCTGATGAATTAATAGTGTGGTCAGGAGTTAAAAAGGTATCTGCAGAAAAGTCCTTGGGTGAATTTTGTTCAATAACATTGTCGCTTGGTGTGATTGGTGCAGGCAATGATAATTTTAAATTTTTTATTGGTGTTATGACTACGGGAATTTGATTAGTAGCAGTAGTCCCTTCTGTAATATTGCTGCCATCAAATGATTTCTCAACAGTATGAACACTACTAACAAAAGGTTCCTTCATAACTCGTCCTGAACGAGCCATAACCACCTGGACTGGATCGTCAATGCCTAAAGTCTCACACAGCTTCACAGTCTGTGGATTCATAAAAGGGTCCCACTGTTTTCCTTTACCAGGTTTATAGACCGGTCCAGTTTGTACAAAACTTGATTCATGGATAGTCAAATTTTCCATTATTTTAATAACAGATTCCTTTTCTTCTTGTGTTGGTGTGAACTCATATCTGCAACAGAACATGATCAATATTTAAATTCCAGACTGCTTTTTCGGTTCATATAACGAATGATGAAACATGTGGTTTGCCTGCACATAGCCCATTAGCCCTGCACATAAACAGTAGCACAACACCACTCTGAACTTTGAAAGATAAAGTACTATTATATCTACTTCTCATCGTCGTGAGACATAAGATATCAACTCTCACTACACTAATTTTCAATGCCCTTCAAATAAAAACATAAGTACTTACATACTGCTGCTTGGCGCCAGAAATAGACAAAGTGGTGGCATTAAGACAGATTCCTACTACTATTATAAATGTGAAAGATTGGATGTTTGTTAGTCAATCACATCTTAACAGGTGAACGGTTTTGGATGACATTTGTCACACATGTAGATAATAACCTGAATTAGGACATGGGTTTTTATCCTGGATAAGGCCATTCATGCGGGCGGAGCCGCGAGCAAACGCTAGTTATCAATAATAATAACTCAAGAATTATTGCTTACTGTTCATTTCCACCTGGGCCTGGCATGTGGCAATTAATATTCTTTACAGTCAATAAATGATTAGTCTTTTTCAGTATCATAAGCCACTCAGGATCATGTTTTAAACATTTGTCACCATCAAATTCTGAGGGAAGATCGAGGATTTGCAAGTGTCTCCTTTTGGGCAAACATTTGTCTAAAGCCAAAAATTTTGTTTCAGCTCCATCATCATGTTTTACAAGTCCTGCGAACTGGCAGTGCAAATGTGCTGCAAACCAATAATCTGGCTTCAGCTTGTGAAGTAAAGTTTCAGCTGGCACACTACCTAGTTGATTGGCTTCAATGTCTTCCCTAGAAATAACATAATCAATTAATTATTGTGAAATCGGATATTTAGAGAATACAAAATCAACTTTTAACTTCATAATGGTTACCTAAAGAAAGGTTTCCTTTGCAACAAACTTCCCACATCACCATAATCTGTAATCCCACGGGGCCAATCATGAGAAAGCATTACATGTATTTTCTCTTTTACTTGACTTAGTCTGAATACATCAAATGACCTTATATGGTATACTGATCTCATAGAATCTGGTGTATAAGGAGGACATTCCCAAAGCCCCTGTAAATAATCACGCCCTTTGAATATTCCTGATAACCCTGAAAGTTCAAAAAAATACTTAAAATGAATTTACCCAAAATGTGTTTAAAATCTATGGTATTTGAACATCAAAATTTGTAATACACTCATATTCAGATTCTCAAGACATATGCTGCTTAGTTTGAGAATCATAGTGAAAATATGCAACAGCACTTAGTAAACCATTTTTTTTGTTACACCCAACAGTCACACATAGTCCTGACCCCACACTAGGTTAACCTGTATCGTGGGTATCAGAAACTACGAGAGACTTGCGGTCCCACAACACCCAAACACGAAACAAATATTTGTGGGTCACACACACATTTGTCTCGGTGCAGGAATCGAACCCACGGCCTCACGCTTCGCAGCCGGCTACTCGCCCACTGCGCCACGGAGGCTGTCATATTAAATACAGTAAAAGCTCCTTATTCGCGCTTCCTTCATTCGCGTTTTCACTACAGTAAAAGCTCTATTCGCGGGGTATACGTTCCGTAAATATGCCGCGAATATGGAATGGTAATTTATATGGGATTATAGGGGATACGTTCCTAGGTGCCAAAATAAAAAACAATTATATAAAAAAAGAAGTTTTTGACCATATTGATTAATTATTATCTTCAGATTTAGGCAATGGTTTAAAGAAATTTTGTAAAAAATACTTTATGCTTTGAGTTATAAGATTGTTGTTTGTTTACATTCTCAAAAACGCCGACCGCGGCGAAGGCGGCTTGTGTCAAAGGCGAAACTAATACAGCGGCGATATCATTTAACAACATACTTTAGGCATAGTTGTAATAAGGTCTATTTTACTTTTTTATTAGTCCATTTGACGACGCGTTTACAGAGGATATTCAGTTGAATACCTACATATTGGAATCCTTTTTATCAATGTGTATGTACCTATTACCGACTAGATTCGCGAATAAAGATATCTTTAGCCGCGAATATAGGAATTGGGTTGCAATTTTTTAATCCGCGAATAGTGTAAACGCGAATGAAGGAAGCGCGAATAAGGAGCTTTTACTGTATTTGCGGATTACAAAATGTAGTATGTTGTTAAATGATACCGTAGCTGTATTGGTACCGCCTTTGACACAAGCCGCCTTTGCCGCGGTCGGTGTTTTTATAACAGAATGAAATCAATCTTATTACTCAATGCATAAAGTATTTTTAAATATATTTATATTTTTTAAAGTTTAAAAATTCTTGAAACCATTGGCTATGCCTGAAGTTAATAATTAATCAATATGGTGAAAATCTTCATTTTGTTTTATATACATATGTAATTATGCTTTATTTTGTCACCTAGGAACATATATAATCCCATATAAATTACCATTCCATATTCACGGTTTCTGTATTCGCGGCATATTTACGGAATGTATACCCCTCGAATAGAGAGCTTTTACTGTATATAATATTAACTAATTGAATGAGTTGTAACTTTGTAACAAACTTGTCATTGTTTATTGTGTAGGGCACAGTACCTGGGTATCAATAAACCTAATAACTTCTTAAAATTATAAATGAATAAAAAAAAAACAAAATTACTTACCACCAATTCTTAAATCACCAAATCTGACAATACCAGCTCTCCCTAAGTAATAAATATTTGGTGCCACCCATCCTCCATAAGGTAATTCTTGCAAGTAGTTTGAAGCTTCATGATTACCACCAATAAATAAAGTTAGTATGGGAGCTCTTTTTTCTCCATTGTAATATCTGTAAGAGTAGATACACCCTCTTTTAATAGGATATTACTGGGATCAAAGATGAAATGGTTCCACTAATGTGAGCTGATCAGTTGTCTGTGCAACTCGCAGATGTCCCCAGCATACATAATGGAATATTAAGAAAACATTTCATTGACAGCTTCTGTGGTGCAGTGGGTTAGTACCCAACAATAGGCTTGACAACCATCACATCATGGTATGGAAATAAGCTTGGTGAACCATGGGTGTACTAATGCACCTCTGCCTATCCCTTTAGGATCACCAGTGTGAGTTTAAAATGTCTATTTTTCTTTCCTCATGAATGGCGACAAGCATAGAGTGTATCTATTCCGCCAATGTCACATGGTGGGTGAAGATAAACGAAGGAGATTGGTATGTTTGAGTTAGAATAGTATTGAAGAATAAATGTTATTTCACAAGTAGAATTTTGAAAAGATGCATTTCAATTGAACTGCATCTAAAATTAAAATGTCTATGTAAGCTTTAAAAGGAGTATAGGTACTCTGTATGACAAATAAAATACACCCAACAATTCCACACATACACCGTAAACTAAAATCAAAGATCAAGAATGTCAAAAATAGTAGCTTACGTATACAAATATCTTCTAAATGATAAATAACAAAATTAACACTGAATATTTCTATAAGACTCTTTGGAGTAGGTGCTGCTGGTCAAATGAAATTGTTTTTTTTTCCTTATTGGTGTTATTCTTTGAAGTTGGTTATTAAGTTCCTCCTGACCATTTTACATGGATATAAGTTTCATCTGTAAGGATTACTGCCCTGATCCTCCTTTTATGAAGTCTGTTAAAAAGTATAAATTCTAAATGAAATACACCTATACTACTGACCACACATTAAGTTAACCGGATTGTGGGTATCAGGAACTACGAAGGAATAATGGTGCCACAACACCTAGACCCAAAGCAAACAAATTGACTATAAATGTCATATGACTAAGCTTATAAACAATAGCTTATACATACTTATTTACAATATCCACTTACTTGTAAAAAGTACACATGCGCTGATACTTGGGAGGCACTGCCATTGATTTTAGATCATGTACGTTCCTCACTGCTTGAAAGTCACCGCAGCATATCAATAAATCAACTCGGATACCTTGTCTCATTTGTAGCGTCTCTACGCATTCGTAAATTGTCTCTAATTCTCCGTGGGCACAACCTTCTACAGCGATTTTCATTGTTAAAAATTAAACTGTGTTACACGGGAAAGTCTTCCAAATTACACAGGTCCACTTAAAATAGTTACCATGTATCTTATAATATCATAGTTTTTAAAGGAAACTTAATTGATTAAAAATAATTTTATTCTAGCCGTTGTTTTGCGCTTCAAAAAAACACAATGCGCGCCGCTATGATTTTGTAGCAGTGTTGCCAGGTGGCCGTCTCCCTTTCCCCCAGTCTTTCGTAGGTTTCCCCGAAAATTCAGGTTTATCAGGGAAAAACCCCCATATGTGGACAAAATATTTATATTCATTATTTAAATATGTATGTGCCTCAAACAATAAAAATAAACATGATATAATCACATACACAATACACACACAATGTACACATATTTTTTTGGACTACAATCTAGCTCATAACTGTATAATTTTATCTCATATCTTTGCTATAATTGTAATCTGTATTGTGTATTATAAAATAAAATAAAATAAATCAATATACGCCAGTTGCGTAGAAGGGGTGGGGCGGTGCTGGATGACAGCCTACCATGAAAAAATAAAATCTTACACTCATTTACATGGAAAGATCGTAGCAAGTGGAAATCCGTTGTCTCTGCCTACCCCTGTAGGAAACAGGTGTGAATTTATGTATATTTATGTGAATCGGTGTATACACTCAAAAACCCATACACGGTCAATATATGCAACAGTTACATCACGTCTTTGCTCTCCAAGGTGATGGAGCTAGTTATTAATGCCTCCTGGCAGTCTTGTAGTAGAACCAGCCTCCTCAACCTTGAGGAGAACCAGCTGTTTAGAGTTATGGTTTTCATCATCATCGCAAAATGTTTTTCAAAAGTGCGAGGTTATAAATAACTTGTCATCGCAAAGACTTTCGGTAGGGTCTGACCTATGCCAGTCCTTATATTGAAAAGTCCGTCGTATGGGATCCTATGGGGACTCTGCAAGTGAATTGCCGGCTTTCTGGATTACTGGAGTAAAAAAGTTGCCTTTAACATCAATATGGTGATGTGTCTAATGATGAAGAGTTCGGTGAGTTTTTAACGGTTAAGTTATGGACTACACACAACACAAAAGCATCTACATCTTTTATATTTACATACTCATTCACACATAATATATCCTTTGGAGCTAGGCTGGCAAACGAACAAGTGGGTCACCTGGTGGTAAGTGCTCTCTACCAAGCATTAATAAAATTCACAATAACTAAAAAATCATGGACGCGCTGTGACCCCCTTCAAAAACGAATGATTAAAGAATAAAAAATGGATTCATAACAGGTAAAACATTTACCTCAAAAGCGTAAAAAATAATACGAGCAATTATTATAAAAATATATTATAAATTAAGTTGAAGTAAAAACACATCAGCACTTAAATTACCTTGCACCATTGACATAAGATGACCTTGCACACCTCAAAAACCCGCATCCAAATCGGTCTATTCGTTTAGGAAATAAGGCGAGGAGATCTGTCTTTAAATATGTTTAAGGGAACTAAAACCCCCATTTCCCTCCCACAAAAATTAACCGCCCTCCCCTGAAATCCCCCAAGAATTGTATACCCCCAAAAATCCTCTATAGGGTCTAAAATCCCCCATTTTGTGGGGAATTCCGCCAATCTGGAATCACTAATTTGCAGTATGACCAACTCTTATTTTCCAAGCTCACTAAAAGCCGTTTTAAAAGCGGTCTAAAACCTCTACATCAGGGTTTTTTCCGACGTATCCCACATCCAAACCCACATCTGTGGGACTTGTCATCTGACAATGGTGGTTTTCGTCATGCCTTCCCATTTACAATTACATTTATTCTATTTACTAATCCACAAAAAATAGCAATTTTTATTTATAGCATGGGCCGGCTAACGATGAGATCACCTGATGGTAAATGACCTCCACCCACAATCCTAAAAATGTATGGGCGCGTCGCCAACCTTAATTAAAGGAAAGGGATAATTAAGAGATTGGGAAGGGGAGGGGGATTTAGGCCTCCGGATATCTCACTCACCGAACGAAACGCAGCAGCAAG
This sequence comes from Mimas tiliae, assembly GCA_905332985.1. Taxonomy (NCBI): domain Eukaryota; kingdom Metazoa; phylum Arthropoda; class Insecta; order Lepidoptera; family Sphingidae; genus Mimas; species Mimas tiliae. The sequence continues at coordinate 7,163,229 of HG995249.1, forward strand.
CTGCTACTTTACGTCTGTTTTCTGTGAGACAGTGGTAATGAACCGGACGAGCCGGCCCATTCATGCTGTTGATAAAAGTCTAAAATAATTTTAATCTAATCAGCCGCCAACCGAAGAATTTCTGGCTTCGATTCCCAGGTTAGAATTAGGTTTGTGTTAGTTTATAGGTTATTTTCGACATCTCCTGGCCATGCCGACGGTTCCAGTATTCACGTGCTGGATTATAGGTTGCCTGCGAAAATAAAATGGACCAGTTCACCAGTTTTGGAGGATTGGTAGAGTCCATATAAACGTATGAGATTAAGATACTTTTTATAGCATAGGCCGGCAAATGAGAATGAGGGTCAACCGGTATATAGTGATCTCCACCACCCATGAACGCCTCTAATACCAGAAGAATCATGGACGCGTTGCCGACCATAAATGAAATGGATTTTAAAAGGCCTCCAGATATCTCACTCACTCTATGAAACGCAACAGCTCCATGCTACTTTACGTTGGCTTTCTGTGATTCAGTAGTAACAACCCAGTCGAACTGGCCTATTCATGCTGTAGAAAAAACCTGTTTACAGCGTGGATCTACCACTCAAAAATGCGTTGTATGAGAATATTTCTTTGATGAAGATTTGAATCTAGCCAACATAGAATAAAATAAAATATACTAAAGCTTTTGTATGACAAATGTTTTATTAATGCAGCAAAACACCATTTACGCGCTCAATTTGAAGCTAGCTAACATAAAATGAAATAAAATAAACTCCAAAGCTTTTGTATGACATATGGTAGAATAACATAATGATGTCTAGTGTGTACCTATCATATCCATTTTGGATGGTTCCGAGTCCTGTTTGCCTAGAATGTCTTGACTATTTTGATGAATTAGGTTTAAAATGGCCTAAAGCGGATTGGCGAGTTCACACACCTTCGAAATTCTTAGAGAGAGCTTCTCAAGTATGTAGGTTCCCTCACGATGTTTCCTTCACCGTTAAAGCAAGCGATAATTAACCATGAATACTCACATAACTTTAAAAAGTCAGAGGTGCATGCTCTGAGGGCTGGTATCGCACCTGCGACTTTCATCTCGACAGTCCTTTCAGTCTCCCCGCTGAGTTATCGCTGCTATTACTGCTGCTAGTAGGTTAATTATTATTTAATTTTAATATTATGCATTTATTAGATATTTTGTCTTCGAATCCCAGGACGGACAATTACATTTGTGTTTGAATTTTTCGATACGAAAAATAAAACCAAGTTGCCGGGACTGCAATTTGTGCCTAATATGGCGATAGGCTCGCCATCTACTCTTATTACACCATGAGACGGAAAAAAGCTAAGCATATCGTAGCTGCACTGGTTGCGCGGCACTTGCGCCTATGCCTACTTCTTCGGAGATTCGGAGAGGCATAAGGATATGTATGTAAAGCAAAGAAAGCAATTGCAGAATTATGAGCCAATTTTAATCTTCCGTAAAGGTGCATGGTGGTCAAAGTTAACAAATGAAAAATTCAGTACCTATCTACCGTGTCATCACCTATTCAGAAACGCTAAAAATGACGTTTGAATGGAAATCTAAGAGTGGTGTTCCAGTAACGGACTTGGGGATTCTCGGTTTTAGGGGCCCCCCAATCTCATACAATATTAAGCCAATGTGCAAAAAATGCTCGCCCCGGCCCTAATAAATTTGCCGCCTCCGGACCCTGATGGGCTTAGTCCACCATTCATGCCGTTCGATGACGAAATTTTCCATTATTTAGTGATTTCTGGCACTAAGAATTTTACTATTTAGGTACGAAATATGTTCAAAACTCAATTTGTTTTCCATTAACCCACAGGAACCACAGAAAAGATATAACAGATATCCTTGGTATTTTATATTCCCGAATTGCTTGCCTATACTATTACACATTTTATGACCTACCGCATACCTTGACAACTTAATTAGCGGTTTCATTGCGAGCAGTGGGCACAAAATTAGATCGTGCTAATTGGGACGAAGTGGAAGATTTAATAAAAAGCATCTAATTGCCAGTATTCGTGGACTCTCCAGCAAGTGCACTTATATTTATCGCCGTTCAATATTTAAAGAAACAAAACTGAGGTAGGTACATCTGTTGTTTGGGTGCGAATACATTACATCGTTATACAGTATTTATTGTATAGATCGAGGAAAACAATTTAGACACTTGTGGCATATCAGTTTTTTTTCTTCAATGTTCATGATATAGAGTAATCCCACGCATATACGTAACGTATTGTATATATTACTAGCTTTTGCTCGCGACTCCGCCCGCGTGATCAGCCTTTCCGGGATAAAAAGTAGCCTATGTCCTAATCCAGGACATGGTCTACCTGTGTGTCAAATTTCATCCAACACCATTCAGCCGTTACGGCGTGATGGACTAACAAATATCCAAACTTACAAACCCACAAACATCCACACTTTCACATTTATAATAGTAGTAGGAAGGATTATGATGGGGATCGCGTCTGCGAGTTGCACAGACGGGGAATAGCTCACTTTAGTGGAACGATGCATACATACATACGCACTCACGCATGTTATACCCGAAGGTATAGGCAGAGGTGTTACCAGTACACCCACATTTCGCCGAGCTTATTTACGTCCCATGATGTGAAAGGAGGCGAGCCTATTGCCATAGCGGGCACTATTGCAGACTCCGGGAAAATACTGAGCATTTCGAAATAGAAAGACCCAATATGAACCACTGGGATTAAGGGTGGAACCATTTCACCCTTAATTCCAGTTTGGGAACATTCCCACTTTCGCTTCGGATCGGCATGATTTCCCTGCAACCCTCTGAGAGATAGTCTCTGTACCGATGACGTTTAGACTGCAGCTCAGACAAGCCTTTGGGGCATCATGACTATCTTCTAGATTTGCATACAATGCATACAACGTAACGTATAGGTACAACACAATAAGAAAACTGGGCACTTAATTTTATATGAAAATGTTGGGATGAGAAACATACTCATCGTATGCAACGTGGGATACGATAAGTGTATTTCTAATCCTTATGTTTTCATATAAAATCATGTCTTAATGCGTTGTATATCTATAAGTTGCGTACGTGGGCTCAGCCTACCCCTCGCTTATGTACCTAAACCGTTTATGATAGGTAGCTTTGTGGGTACTAGGTATATCATGCGAGAGGCCGTCTGGGTTGATACCGCTACCACCGCTTTGTATATTTTTGCCGACAAACATTAACGTGTAAGCACTGTTGTGTTTCGGTTTGAAGGACATTGAAGCCAGTGGCTGGAACCAAATGGCTGGGCATAAGGTCGTCACCGTTGCTTTGTAATTCAAAGTTCTGTGTTGTGTTGCTTCTGTTTATCGGCAGGGGTGTCGCTTAAGCGACCTGCTGCTCTCGTCATTCAAGCTAATAAAAAGGTACTTACTTCTAAAACGACATAATAGCGGCCGGTCGTAATTACTACAAGCCAAATCTTTCTGTAACATGTGTTAAAAAGTATTTTTCGCCAACCCCATTGCGAGTGGGATAAGGGCAGGTGACAAGAAGAAGAGATTTTGCTACAGTTGTAATCATTTAAATTTGGCAGTCTCCGTGATCCCACGGGCGAGTAGCCGGCTGTGAAACGAGAAGCTGTGAGTTCGATTCCTGCACCAAGACCAATGTTTGTGTAATCCACAAATATTTGATTCAAGTATGGGTGTTCTGGGAACGTAAGTCCCTCGTAGTTTCTGATAACCACGATAGAGGGTAATGTAATGTGGTGTCGAGACTATGTGCGTAACAGTTGCGTGTATATATTTAATTGTTAAGGAAAGTTTATATTATGTGCCTATAGCATAACAAGTACAAACGAAACAGGTATGAGTCGCTAACAGTTCTGTTTTATACCATTGTAAAGGCCCAGAACCCCAGGCTGAAGACGCCTCAAAATTTCACCCAATCTCTGGGGCCCAAGGATCCTGCGTATCCTAAGACGGCCTTTGTCGCTAAATAGGTATATATTTTTTAGATTTGTATTAGCTCAGAAACTAAATACAATGTAAAACACAATCAAGTATAACTCAAATAATACCGGTACGTATACATACACAAACAATGTTAAACACGACAAAGACAAAAATGGTGCTGTTTCTGAGACATAATGATTTCGGAGTTAATTGTGAAGTTGAGCAGATAACTATGTGACGGGTGGGCCGCTGGCTGATGGCTCCAGTAGGCACGTGGATAAAAGCGCAGGCGAAGTGACGTCAGAGCGGCCAGCAGGCCAATAGCGGACCGAGGCGGCGCCGCATGCCCGTGCGCACCGCCCATCGACCTCCGCTAACAGGAAAACTCGGAAAATTTATATCCAATATACATACATCCGTTACATTAACTATATTTTATTAGTAAGAGTTTGAAATAAGTTTTGGTTATAAAATAGTATTGTTATTTTTTATCTATTTATTCATATTAAGTAAGATGTACTTAAGTATACTAATTTAATAATCTTTGAGATACAATTTGCTAAGATTACATTAACAAAATTATTTTATCAAACATAGAGGAACGTCATATAAATTCACCCAATTACCACCTGAATTTTGTAAGGACCCTACACGTTTGTGGACGTATTACCTTTGTGGTGATATTTACATTCACAAGCAATATAATAACGAAGTAATCGATAAGTATACAAACAGAGGATGGTATCGGCAGGCCGCGCGCGCCCCTTCTGTCGAACATTTTTATAGTAATGCGCGCGCACAAGGAACTCTTTATAGAGTGTGCGCGCGAGTCGACTGCACGCGCGTTCATCCCGCATTCTATACTACGGGCTTACCTATAGTTATTTGTCATAACGACAATAGTTTCGAGTGTAAACATGAGTTGGGAGCAGGAGCGGGGTAAACAGGAGATCAACGAGGCCGTCGGAAAACTGTTGGTGAATTTTAACTACGACAACATTGTACCGCATCCGCCCAAGTAAGTTTTTGTTCGTATTTATTATGCTATCGAAAATTAGTGTTCAGTGTAAATAAATTATTCGTAGAAATAGAGTATAATATGTTATGTATTATGACTACATACTAATTATATTATGTAGCACCACCCCCTTTTCAAAGTAACGTAGATATTCGTAGCATTACCTACGTAGAAATGAACATTGGCGAGAGTTGATTTAACGCTCACTAATTTTAATTATCATTAATGTTGTTATATACCTGCAAAAGAATAAACCATAAAAAAAGTTACAGGTAGAGCTTTACCTAATTTAGTTTTTTAGGAATTTTGTTTACGATGAATACATTGCCCTGATTGTTTTGATATATGTTTTAATAATTTGTCTGAAAAGTGCTTTGTCTTTCTAAATAATGATTTATAATAATCTTTGATTATTTCATACTTTAAAACCGACAATGCGTTATATAATAGTGCCCGAAATAACAACAAACCATATTTTTCGAACAAACACAAGAAGTCTCGCAAGGTAGATTCATAGAGAGTCGCTGTCTTTCCTTGATTGTTGGCACTGGATAGTTAATTTATTAGAAGCTAAATTATCAGTATTCTATCCATTTTTATTTTGCTTTATCCAGTATAATTTCCCGCATCTCCTTCCCAATCCCGTAATTATCCCTTTCCTTTAAAGTCAGCAACGGCTCCATGACTTTTCTGGTGTTGTGGGCGTTCATGGGCGGTGTTGATCACTTAGTATTACATGACCCACTAGCTCGTTTCTTGACCTGAGCTATAAAAAAGTTACGATTTTGTCTATAATATTTTAAAAGCTCTCCTTGCCTCAGTAAGTGTTTTAAGAACTCTACCGATTAATTTTAGTTATATTCCTAACAACATTTAAATTTTAATTATCCAAATGAAATATTATTTTATGGGCAGCTGTAATATTGATAAGTTTAAAATACTTATTTATTTGTACAATAAAAAACATTACAATTAAAATGAAACTCTTACAATATTTACGTGCATACACAGTCTGATCCTAGATTGTAATCCTAAATATACTTGCATATCACTATAATCTATTATAAATTGTATTAAATAAGTTAATTAACTTAAAATAAACAAACTAAAACTTAGCATTATGATAGTTCTACAAACTGTTTTAATATGTAAAATACAGTTTTATTACAAACATCAAGTTATATGATAATAACATACGCACTCACGCCTACAATTCCCGAAGGGGTAGGCAGAGGTGTAACCAGTACACTTACATTTCATCGAGATTATTTCCGTTCCATGGGGCGAGCCTATTGCTAAACCGGGCACAATTCCAGACTACGGGATGATACTGAGCATTTCGCGATAGAACGAATAAAAATTTGTAAATGTACTAAAGGTATATTTATATGTGGAATGTATAATATAATATGATAAAAAAAAATTGTTGTATAAATCCATTTGAAAATATAGAACTTAAAAATATGTACCTAGAGATGGACCATTTGTTGCTAAGTGACTACCACCCATATACAATTATCGACCATTAAGAAATTAACTGACAAAGTTATAATTAAATAATTCCATTTCTAGGTATATATGATTACATATAATAATATATAATAGATTGTGTAGGCGGAGTCTGATTGTGCACCGGCACGCTGATCGGCCGGCGCGGGCGCAGGGGCCATGACCCGCGGCTTATGAAAGCGAACATCCCTTGAATATTATTTTAATTATTACTGGAACTCTCGAGAGATAAGTCTTAAACGGTATAAAAGGTCTTTCAATAACCTACCTATTTTCTTATAATATTGATATGGATGATAATATTATCATACTAAAAACATTTTACATTATAGGTTTATAATATTTTGTGTGGTTACACCTCCTCCCCTGCCAAATTCCTTAATTATCCCTTTCATTTAAGGTCGGCAACGCACCCATGATTCTTTTGGTATTGTGGGCGTACATGGGCGGTGGAGATCACTTACCATCAGGTGACCCACTTGCTCGTTTGCCGGCCTATACCATAAAAAAATAAAAAACCAACTTATGCGTTTCGGCAATTTTCTTTTATTATGATTCACGCCATTCGGGTTTTACAATTTAACGAAGATTATCAAAGCGCATAAATTTAATGATAGTACTGTATGTATGGTTTTAAATTGGATAGGATCGGTGTTATTTTAAGCTAAAGGTTTTTATAAAATGTTGATAACGTGAACCAATACCTCTACAAAGGATTTGGACAGCCAAAAATCGCGCTTACCATATGAAATATAACAACAGTCCGCCACTTCATGTTCGTTTTCTGTGGGCCAGTGGTAATAACCCGGTTGAACCGACTCATTTATGCTGTAGACAAAAGTGTCTACAGTGTGGCTCTACCACTCACTTACGCTAGTTCGTATCTTATACCCATTTTTTGGACCTATCTTTAAGTTTAGTTGACAGCTATCAGCCAACACGCATCAAAACTGAAGTGTAAACAAATATCTACCTAATTTTCAGTTATATATTGTATTTGGTGTATTGACAGGTCCAGACAAATAAAAATGTAAATTGAGTAGATATTTGTTAACATTTTTGAAACAGGTATAGTGAATAGACTTTAATGCCGCGGCCACACATTGGTCAACAATGTAATATGTTGGAGCTAATACATCGATGATTCGGTATTGAATGAAAGTTGGACATTGATGTAAAGATTTTGCGTCCATCCATCGTCCGATGGCCAACGTCGACCCGTACCTACTGAGTTGCTTCTTTATGACACATCAAAGGCGAACGGAATTCAAAAGATAAATATTGCACCCAATATGTATTAAATACCTTAAATCATTCAAATTTGGAGCCAAGCTTGAACGCTTAGAGCCGCCGCTTAAAAATGTTGAATGCACGGCAATCTCACTTACCACACGGCACGCAACAGCAAAATGTTTATTCTTATCAAACGTGTGATTGCTGGCCTTACATTGTTTACTAGCTTTTGCTCGTGGCTCTGCCATCGTTAACGGCTTTTTCTAGGATAAAAGTTTACCTATCCTAATACAGGTCTATATGTGTGCCAAATTTCATCCAACATCGTTCAGCCGCTAAGGCATGATTGGCTTATATTCATCCAAATTCACAAACACCCAAACTTTCATATTTATAATAGTAGTAGGATTTCCGACCTCCCTAGAAGTAATTAATTGCACATAATTACGTAAATGCATTAGGAGGAGACGTATCTCGTGACAAGTCGCGGTAAGGTCAGCGGTACCACTACAAAGCCGCATGTATGTACCAACACCACTTATTGAAACGGCACTCTGTTATCTATTATGCGCTCCTTGTTTATTAATTTCCATGACCGTCGGCACTTCACATCGTCTATTCATTAATATATTCTTGAATCCATTAAAATATTCAGATCATAGAAGACGTTTCGGCAAAGGCAAATAAAAACACTAGATGAAAAATCCGCCTAAGTTATTAGATGACAAGTTAATAAAAGAATACAATGTTAACACAATAATTGCAGTATTTGCGAGTCGGTCGGTTTGAAGGACATTGAAGCCAGTGAAAGTACTGGGTATTATGAGACTTAACATCTTATGTCTCGGGATGACGAGCGCAGTACAGTGCCATGCAGTGCTCTGTAATCCAGAGTTCTGTGTCATGTTACTTCTGTTTATGTGCAGGCGTGACGCTTCTTAACGTCAAGCGAGCGACCTGATCGTTTCGTCATCCAAGAAAAAAACTAGTTGACGTCGGGATTTATGATTATATTAAAATAGGTATAGAGAGAATCATTTGCTAAGTGTGCGTCAGTTCGTAAATATTATGTAGTTTGGATTTGTGTGACAGTGACTCTTCAGCCATCGTCCTTGATATAAACATATCACGCAGTACATGTAGGATTATGCATAGCTAGTTAAACTCATTTGTGCACGCTACGAGTACTTCCTATTAAGTACTACTTGTGTGTGAGTTTGTGAATTTGGATTTTTGTTAATCAATCACGATTTAACGGCAAAACGGATTTAGATGAAATTAACTCAATCACCATAATCAGGATTAGGATATAGACTACCTTTAAACCGGGAAAAGACATTCACGCCGGCGGAACCGCGACCAAAAGCTAGTATATTATGATATAGTTGAGTACCTAACATAGAGTAACCCAGTATGGCGATAGGCTCACCTCCTATCACATCATAGGATGGAAATAAGTTCGGCGAAATGTGGGTGTACTTGATACACCTCTGCTTGCCCCTTCGGGGATTACAGAGCGTATGTATGTACCTACCATAGAAACCATCCAGAGAGCTAGTTCAGACTTTTAGAGTATACACTCTGTTTAATTTTACCCTGCGCTTAGAAATTTATTGAGCACCTACTTCTATCCAGAACTTATGTGGTAGAGCAACGCTATAGACAAAAGTATCTCTAGGCGACTACGCTGTAAACAAAAGTGTCTCTGGCCCGGTTCGATATATTACCGCTGTCAAACCTGCGGGAAATGATGGCAGCTCGCAATCGAGTTTCATACAGTGAGTGAGATTACCGGAGGCCCAAATCCTCCTATTCTTTCCAATCGTCATTCCTTTTCTACAGGTCGGCAATTGAACTCATGATTCTTCTGGGTGTTCACGGGCGGTGAAGATCACTTACCATCAGATGACCCACTCGTTCTGCATTGCTGACCTCTGCTATTATAGAAAAGAACGTGGTTCTTATTTGTATTCCCTTGCTCTTAACTTTCATAACAGTTCAGTTGAAGAGGACGCAGCTCGTCGGACGTCGTGTGACGATCTTTATCAGGTTCCCTTCCTGCCTGAGCGATTTATTTCCGCGTGTCGCAGCGATAAATGCGCCTGCGCAAACATTCACATTATGGGGCGCTTATCTCCCACTGAGGGCGTCCCCGGCCGCTAAACCTCCATCCCGTCTAATATTTAGCTTCAATATTTACTTCTTACTCACTAATTAATAACTGTATCATAAACAGGAAGATGTAACGGGTTATACATATACCTTTAGATCGAATAATACATAGTGGTCCCGAAGTGGTCAAAATTCCACCTCTATAACCACATTCTTTCTGTTCTTTAACTGCGAGATTTGACATTCAATTATTGACTGTATATCATACCCACTCATGCCTGTAATCTCCGAAGGGGTAGGCAGAGGTGTAAACAGTACACCCACACTTCGCCGAGCGCATCTCCGTCTCATGATGTGATAGGGGGCGAGCCTATCGTCATATCGGGCACAATTCCAGACTCCGGGTTGATACTAAGCATTTCATGATAGAAAAACCCAATATCACTTTACCCGACCTAGGAATCGAACCCGAGACGTCAGCGTTAGCCTCAGTCGTAACGCATACGCATTATAACTGCGCCACCGAGGCAGTCGGTTGACGGTATATATACGTAAATAATGTTTTGTTGTATTTAATTTAATGTATTTGTTACATAATATATTATATATAAACAGGCTTCTGCACTCCACCTCCATATAAACTTTCACTACGCCAAATCTCACACTCCTCCGTGCGCGCAATATTTTTAAAAAGGGGTCCGAAGTTTTCTCTTCACGTATTAATATATAGAAGACTAGCTGTCCCGCGCGGTTTCACCCGCAACTACAGCAGCGCCACCTAACGGGTCCAATTGTGAATCTAAACGATCCCCTGCGCCACCCAAACGCATTAAAAAAAAATCATTCAAATCGGTCCAGCCGTTTAGGAGGAGTTCAGTCAGATACAAACGTACAGTAGAATTATATATATAAAGATAGATAAGAAGATATTAAGTAGGTATAATTGTCATTAGGTAATCACGCTATGAAAGTCGAAACGTAAACACAACATTTTCGACCATCTGTCCAGCCGATCTCAACTTTTCTGAGGATGAAATGAGCAGGTCGCTCGCCTGATGATACGCGCAATGCCTGCCCATAAACCGAAACAACATCACACAGAACTTTGAGTTACCACCCACTGCATGGCACTAGACTTCGCTCGTCACCCCCAGACGTAAGATGTTAAGTCTTATAATGCCTAGTAATTGAATTGTCTAGCAATTGCACTGCCTTCAATATCCTTCAAATCGAAACACAACAATGCTGTTTGGCCGCAGAAATAGACAAAGCGGTGGTGTAACCTACCCAGACGGCCTCTAGCATACGACGGACCTACCACATAGTAAGACACACATTATACGTTTATCTGATTATATTGACAGCATGATAATAATTGTATAAGTACCTATTTTGTTTTAAATTTCATATACCATTTTTCACTTGGAAAGTATAACACTCGAGTTAAATTTTTAATTGATGGTAGCGTGTGAATCCGATCCATTGCCAAACATGTTCAAGTCCAAGTTCTAATGGAAATTCCTTTGAAATTAAATTTTACGGCATTGTCTATACAATCAATGTGAGTTGAAAGCTCCGCTAGATTAAGATTTCCTCACGTGGAATCGTCCCGGTGCGGCTCACCGGTGCGAGCAAACATCCCGTCAGTTTGCGGAGTTGATTGTAGCCTGCATTGTAAGTGGGGGCACAAACACCTCACAAGTCACAGGTGCCGCCACGATGCTCTGCACCCCCGTGTTTGTTCGGGCCACTTCGCGCCCTCTCCACACGCGTCCTATGACATTACACTTTCAAACTTTGTCGTACAATCTTTGGTTGATTGGTAGTTATCAAATTTATTATATCTTTGTCAAATTTCTTATGATCAAAATTTAACAGGTATATTGTACAAGCAGGTGATCAAATTTTAAAGACTCAGTTTTGTCTACAGCACAGATCGGCCGGCTCGACCGGGTTAATACCACTGTCTCACAGAACACCGGCGTAAAGTAGCTTGCGTTTCGTGTGGTCAGTGAAATATCCGGAGGCCCAAATCCCCTTCCCCTTTCCTATCCCTTAATCATCACTTTTCTTTAAAATCAGCATCTTCAGGTATTGTGGATATCAATAGGCGGTGGAGATCACTTACCATCGGGTAACCCACTTGTTCGTTTGCCGTCCTCTACCATAAAAAGTTACAGTCTAAATTATAGTGTGGTCAAAACTTTTGATCAAATATGATGAAATAATTTAATTTCTTTGTTCAAAATATGGTTAATGGACAGAAATTATAGTTACATTGATGATCAACATTGGTGTAATCAGATGGTGGTACGATTATGGTAGCGCTTAGCTACTCAGTACAATAAGAACTACCCTATAACCTAACCTCAGTACCTATTAAAGAAATTATGACAAAATAAGTAAGTATTCAGAATTACTTAAAGGTTCATTTTGTATCGGATGTTTGGCTCTCGGTTGGTCGCATTGGGGTACGACCAAGAACCGACTTCAAAAACGAGAAGGTTCTCAATTCGAATATATTTTTGTGTATGCTATACGATATCCTCTGTATTATTTGTATTGTATTAAAAGCAAAGCATTTAAAAGCAGTGATAGCTCAGCAGGGAGTGGCATGGACTGTCGAGACGAAAGTTGCAGTTTAAAAACTAGCCCCAAGAGCGTGCACCCCTGACTTTTCAAGTTACGTGTTTTCATTGTTGATTATTATCACTTGCTGTGACGGTGAAGAACACATAATGAGGAAACTAATATATCTGAGGAGTTCTCCATAAGAATTTTGAATGTCTGTGAAGTCTACCAACCCGGATTAGGTCAACGTGGTGGACTAAGGCCAAACTTCTCACTAAGTAAAGGAGCCCCGTGCCAAGCAGGGGGACGTGTATAATACAGGGCTAGTATTATTATTATTGTTTAGTACTGCCTCTGTGGCGCAGTTGTAATGCGTATGCGTTACGATTGAGCTCACGCTGAGGTCTCGGGTTCGATCCCCGGGTCAGGAAAAGTAGTATTGGGTTTTTCTATTACGAAATTATCAGTATCAGCCCGAAGTCTGGAATTTGTGCCCGGTATGACTATAGGCTCGCCCCCTATCACATCATGGGAGGAGATACTTTCGGCGAAATGTGGGTGTACTAGTTACACCTCAGCCTACCCCTTCGGGAATTACAGGCGTGAGTGTGTCCGTATGTATCATTTATTATTCGAGTTTAATCTGTGGTAAAAAGTGAAAGCTCCTCAATAGATAACTCGCATCGTGATTCGGATTTTGTAGTCGAATTTATAAGTTTTAGTTAAACTTATCGCCTCATTAGTCTAGTGGTAATTAGGCTTAAAAACCGGTGAAGTTCTGGGATGAAATCCAAGGCCGGGCAATCAGAAACTATGTTTGAGTTATCGATTAAAATAATCATGAGTTGCCCGCGTTTGGAAATTGCGCGCCAATCTCCAGTCTCGTCACCTATCACATCATAGGACAGAAATAAGTTCTGCAAACCGTGTACTAGTTACATCTTTGCCTATCTCTTTAGGGATACAGGCGTGAGCTTATATTATATTTTGCAAGTACAGAATGTACACGGTATTGGAGTACAATCATTTTTAATTATTCGGTAAGGGCGCAAGAGGCCAGCGCGGTGCGTCCAGTTTGTTTCAAATATTGACAGAGTTGTAATCTAACCGGCACCGTGGGTATGTTTAGCGTGGTGTCGGTAATGGACACTGTTAACACTGATGCGGACGCAACTAACACCGCTCTTCATTACCGCCTCACTATTTGTTTCTGATGCTCGCTAAATGTTATTCGCAACACCTTACACACCTTACTCTATGATCTATCATTTAGGTAACAGGCTTTACGTCTGTTTCCCAAGGGGTAGACAGAGGTGCACTTATTGTTCGTTGATATTTTATCCATCCTATCATGTGATAGTGGCGAGCCTATAGGCATACCGGGGCATTATTACCGGGCAAAATTTCAACCCCAGGTTATTGTGATTTTTCGAAAAAAAACTCAAACAAATTGTGGTTGTCCTGGGATTGAAGCCCATAACCTTACTGGGTGGTAGGTCCTTCGTATCTGGGTTTGTACTACCGCTTTATCTATTTCTGCCGCCAAACAGCAGTGTGTAAGCACTGTTGTGTTTCGGTTTGGAGAACATTGAATCCAGTAAAATTACTTGGCAATGAGATTTAACATCCTATGTCTCTGGATGACGAGCGGAGTCGAGTGCCATGCAGTGCTTTGTTATTCAAAGTTCTTTATAGTGTTACTAGGCAGGCATGGTGCTTACCATCAGGCGAGCGATCTGCTCGTCTCGTCATTCAAGCTAATAAACAACCTTACGGCTTTTTAAAGCTACATCGACACTTGCTACGTCGATTGATAGTGAAGCAGTTTTACAAAAGTTATATATCGGTACCCGAGACTATTTCAGAGATGTCATGAGTCGTCCACTCGGCGTATCAGTGATATGTGGAGTGTGGACACAGATGGGCGCCCAATGTTCTCAGATGTCTTAACATTCACGCCCTCGATACTGTGCAGTAACTGATCACCATCGCACACTGCACCGCTTCGAATATCATATACCTATGTATGTACCTAACTTAGAAAACTCAGAAGGGCATGCTTTTGGGACTAGTTTCGAACCTGCGACCTTCATCTCGGCAGTCCGTAACACTCCGCTGAGCTATCGCTGCTATATGAAAATTTATATAATAGAAATCATAATATAAGTTCTCATGCATCTTCGAAGGGATAGGCAAAGGTGCAACTGGAGCAGTCCACTGTTCTCAGAGTTTCCATAATACCTAAATATGTATATAAAATTCTTGTTAAACAAGTAAATTATATGTGCATATGATTTCCGGGATGTAAAGGCGCATCGGATTGCATTCGCAGAACTGCCGGAGCTTATCGAATGAGTGTTGTGAGGCGTATCTGTAGGTGGACACACCCTTTATCTGTTTTATTCAATAACCGTAAATATTTATTAAACTTGCTGTTTATTTTTTCTTGTAAAGCGCGGTTTGAGTACGATTTGAAAAACATTGAATAAGGGTGATGATTGCAATCGTCTCGGATTTGATAGGTCTACGGAATTCTCAAAATATATTATTATCATTCAAAATAAAGGGGTTTTCATCGCCAAAGTTTATTTCTTTGGTATTCTATTTTAAGAAATATATAGGTAATCTTATTATTGAAAATTCTATTCGATTAACATTTTTTTCATATATTTTAATACACTGTATTCTTTGCGGCCCAAAAGTTGTTTCGTTACGGCACTCGACATTCAAATAGTACCTATATTTTTCTTCTATTAAAGATGCGCCTTAAAAAATATTTTGAAGGGACTTAAACGTCAGCTTAAACCCACTACCCGCAACGGGAACTAAATTTCGCCATTGCCTCGTCCGTTAATCAGCTGAGAGTACCGCGTGCGGGTGAAGGTGACTTTGGCCCAAAAATTTTGGTGGCGCACTTAATGTTAGTAGAATCAGTTTTAAAGTTTTATTAAATTGAACTATTACTACATTTATATCCCTGATAACACTGTTGACTAGTATCAAAGGACACTTGTGAGAAAGTTTTCCCCTTTCAATACCAACGCACGATACCCTTACCACGTTCCTGTCTATAAAAAATTCCCAAGGGAATGATCGCCAGGTGACTTATAATCTAATCGTTATGTACATGTCTAATGGTGAAACAAACTTCAAGTGGAAGAATAATGATTGTAAAAGTCATCCGTCGGCTACTGTGGTATTTAACTGCGCCATTAATTGTTTTATGGTAGTTGTTGCATCGACTGTAAAGATAACTGCGGCGGGGGATGTTTATAAGACGCCAGCACGCGGTGACAGAACACCAAGTTATAGCCATCTTGCACATTGTAAAAGACTTGCCACCAAACAAGTACTGTATAAATAATCAAGTAAATGTGGTAATAAATGTGGAAAGGGAGATATGTTTTGTACAAAGTTTGAAGTTGTCGGAATCGCCGATAAAACAAAAGGGATCTGAACGGGTACTAAGTTTCACATCAATTCTTTATATCATACATGTAGTAATTAATGTACATACCTACATACATAAGCTCTCGCTTTTATTCCTTAGGGATAGACAGAGGTGCATCTTGTGCTGCACTCACGTTTCGCTGACGTTATTTTCGTCTCATGATGTCATAGGGGGCGAGCCTATCGCCATAGCGGGAATATTACAATCCTGGGCAATTCATGTATGATTTTTCGAATCGAAAACTCAAACACAAATTGTAATTGCCCGACTTGGGAATTGAACGTAGGACATCACGGTTCTTAGCCTTAGTAGGTACGCTGTCACTAGACCAATGATTTTAATTAAAAGTAAATTCTTTATTCTTTAAATTGTAATTTGACAAGTTTTAAAAGCCAATAATATACTTTTAACATAACGTCGCTAGTTATATTTTGTACTACAAACAATTATTATAGGTAGTTGGATATGAAAGTTTGATTCCACGTTTTATTTTAACAAATTATACAACTCGTGTTATATGTTAAAAACTAGACGATATAGTACATGTACCTACCTAGTATTAACAAAATGCAGTAGATGTATGGTGGGCGGTTGCGTCGGCGCAACACTGAAGGGCAGAAATAGCGTGGGCGGGCTCGTCACAGATGACAGCTATCTGCTCTGTTTATGACTTCCTCAGCCAATGGCCTCCGCGTGCTAGTGTGCCTAAATGTGTACCTGACTAGACCAAATTCCTACAATATTCATAATTTATTTGAAACAAATTGCACTGACAATTTGTCAGAGATCCTTTTTATTTAAATAGCTTTATAGAACCTGTGTTGAATAATACAGCCAGAATTAAAAGTGTAAACAATTAAATCTCCTATATCAATAATAAATTCATTAATATGCAAACATAACAAAATAAATAAATAATATGGTGGCTATAGTAAATACTGGGAAATAAATATCTCCTTAACGAAAAAAATAGATTTATGACGCAAAAAACTTGAGAAAATGTTGGCTCGTACATAAGTTACATACACACCATACGCACTCGCCCTTGTAATGCCCGATGGGGTAGACAGAGATGTAACCAGTACACCCACATTTTACCGAGCTTATTTCTGTCCCTTGATGTGAAAGGGGGCGAGCCTTTTGACATACCGGGCACAATTCCAGACTTCGGGCTGATACTGGCATTCCATCATAGAAAAACCCAATATCACTTTCAGCCGGATCGATCCCGAGACCTCAGTACAGCAGTCGTACCGTGTACGCATTACAACTGCGCTACAGAGGCAGTCCGCAATTTGAATCGACTTAGGTATATCTTTATTTACAGTCATTAATCAAAGTATACGATCATAACAAACGGTGCTACTAGTTTTGCACATTGTGTTAGTAAAAACACCGCGCGCCAAGTTTGCTAAACAATACACCTGAATATTGAGCCAAGCATGCACAAATATTGCTTACTACTTATACGTGGTCACGGTTCAACTGCGACGCGTGTAAAACTTTAACGTGGTGAAAGACCTTGAAATATGACTAATAAATCTTGTCCATATGCGACGCAACTATGGGTTAAAATATATAATGCGGATTTTATGCGCTTGTTATAAAATGCCCAAGTAAACGTTACCTATCAAATAAAATCTAAATCAGCAAAATACACAATTAAAATCATAATGGCGGAGATTAAATCAAATTACTACTTTTTGAATTGGTTGCTTTGCAGCAGGCTCTAAAGCCCTATTTAACCACCTCTGAGTAAATGCTACTTACCAAATAAAATATACGTTGAAATACAAGTCACACTCTGACATAATATATGCAGAAAGAAAGATGTATATTAGGTACTTTTAAAAATAGCTATCTTATAAGCTAATGGATGGTTAAATTTTACTCGAATATTGCGTACAGGCCCTAAGTACCTATACTAAGGGTTTGTTTCACAATGTCTGATTAAATCTTATCCGCCAGATAATGCTTATATAGGAAATACCAATTTGACGTACGCTTCTCCTTGTGTATTGACAGTGTGGTTATTTTGTATTTAGCTGACAGAACGTTTACTTGCACATTGTGAAATTAGCTCATCTTTTATATCCCCGACACATCACTTGGGTTCATGACTTCCGACGCGACGTAGACATAATGAATCATAGTTGGTTTATATCAAACTTAAACAAAAACTCTAGATTTATTTTTTGAGTAATAAACACATAGTAAACACGTGCCTTCGATTGCTTTTCGGCTGCTGCGGCCGCAGCACTTGTGGAATATAAGTAGGTACTTTACGTACCTACTTAGGTTTCGGCAGTGAACCATATTTAAAGTAACATTTACAATATGGATTTATTAATGTTATCTAGTAATGGGACACGTGCACGAGTAAACTATTTTTTGTCACTTTATATTTGGCTATGTACCTACAGATTTGTGAAGACCAATATAGCTTTTACACTTATTCGGTAGATTTAATTGCTACACTTTTGGCACCGCTATATTCTATTAAACATTAATATTTAAAACAGTGTTTAGGATTGAAGACTTTTGGCATGCGTGGAACTTAGTTCGCCTGTCATAACGTATTTTCATCATATAATAGTGCAGATGTAATGTAATGTATGTGACTATATTGCCTCTCATTAGTAGAAGAGGCCCGTGGCTAGCTGTGTGGCGTATAATGTTATACATGGCTTGTATGATTACTTTTTATTATTAAATATATTTGATATACTAGAGAAACATACGTAGATCCCGTTTCGGATTGTTAGAACCGACGGCACCTCATATAATACCAAATACCGTCAAATCGAGAAGGCGGACCCTGTCCCTGGCACGCCAGGCGGAAATAATGAAAAATATATACGTGTCAAGAGACAAAACTAGCGTCACGACGTGTATAATCTATTATTAATAAACATTGTATTTTTAAATTAAAATCCAGTATACAATCAAAGTAATAAATCTCCGCAGAGATCGTAAGTACTTAGCTGAGTGTAGCAATTAAATTAGTAACAACGAGTAGTTCCTATCTGTGATTGTCAGAAGCTGAGATGTTACTAACCAGATGGCGGCGCGTGGTGGGTCCTCATCTGTCACATCACAAAAACTGATCATGCTCCGAAACGATTGTACTTATAGAATACATTTAACTAATTCTAAAAACAAGATCGTATATACAATTTTCTCCCGACGTAGTATAAACCTCATAGTTCCATGTATACGTGTGTGACGTAATAAAACTCAAAAAACGTTACGAGAACTCATTCGAACTAATAAACAAGGAAACCGCCGCAAGTTCGCCGAAGTTATAGGTGATTATTCCTCCTCACATTGCTTCCCGAGAGTAATCCGTTAGAAATCGATCGGTTTTTAGTGGCGTGTCAGTGTTTGAAGAAAAAAACATAATTTATTGTCAGCATTCAAATCGCAAGGAAACCTGAACGCGGCATTAGAAAATAAAAAGAGTAATAAAATAAAAGATGTTTACGAGCGTAAAATGATGTGAGCCCGCGCCACTTCGGCTGTTTACAAATTTTACATGCACTCTGGTTACTGCCCGCCGGTATTAAAGGGTAACTCGTAATTTATTTTCTTTATAGTCGTCACTTGATGGTTTTAGTTACCTAGTAATTATCGAAGCCGCGCCGAAAGCTCAACCAATTTGAGTTGTGTCGGGCCACTGAGCCACTTAGAGGTCAGAGCGCGGCCGCTCAAGTGCGCAATACATATTGTTTATGTCAACAGAGCTTTTTGTTCGTTTTTTGTTTCAACGTATACTATTTATAGATGTGCCGCCTAACTAAAGTCGTAATTATTAAACAAATCAATCAGTGTGTGATTGTATAAACTACTTTCTGTCGCGACGAAAAATCTCAAATAGTTTTGTATAATAAAAAATATTTTCTGTGTACAGGGGAGGCGGTTGCTCGCAACGAAACCACGTGAAAAGGCCCATGAATGCTTTCATGGTTTTCGCCCAGGCTATGCGCAGACGTCTTTCTGAACAGCGCCCTTCTCTACACAACGCAGAACTGAGCAAAACTTTGGGATCTATGTGGAAGTTAGTATTCAAAATATATTACAATCTAATAAATTCCTTCCAAACTCTTTTAAGAAAATGATATAATGATTAAATACTTTATTAATAAAACCTTTAGTAATTAATTACATCCAGTAAATCCAAATTATTAAATAAAAATAAGTAATCAGTACCGAATCTATTGAAATAGTGATGAGAAATGTGATGTCAAAGTCTCATCTTCAAGAAGGTTGTGAAAGTAAACTGCTAAGCAGTCCGTGTACCGCGATTCGCTAATATTGGGAACGATCGTAAACTACATAGAAATATGGAATTTCGTTTTTGAAAGGCTAAGTAAGATACGGATGAAGCGGTCGTGGTAGAGGGTACGAGATGCGCGTGCGGCGCCCAGCCGAGCGGCGTGCATCGATTGTTTACTCATTAAAATGCTATCGCCGCTAACTGACACGATAACATCTCTAACTGTTTCGGTTCGTTCAAATAGAAAATTGTGGTACAATTTCGCACGAAGAAAAAAATAAAGGGAAAGATGTCTGTATGAAAATAATTAAAATTTCTCCGAGTCTTGTAAATATTTTTTCTATGAAATGTTATTATATGGACGTATTACCTATATACATATTTTATGTGTTTGTATGCAACGTTCGAAATAATAAACTAAACCTTTGATGTTTTAACAATGATAATGACATTGATATTTAATAGATATAGAGTTAGTATTTCGAACTCTACATTTTATATCACTTTCACTATAGATGGTAAATGCCTCGTACCTATGCGAAAGGCCGTCTGAGTTGGTACCACCGCTTTGTCGATTTCTGCCGCCAAGCATCCGTGTGTAAGTACTGTTGTGTGTCCGTTTGAAGGACATTGAAGCCAGTGAAATTACTGGGCATTATGAGACTTAACAACATAAGTCTCAGGGTAACGAACGCAGTCCAGTCCCATACAGTGCTTTATAATTCAAAGTTCAGTGTGTTGTTGCTTCTGCTTACGGGCAGACGTAGCGCTTACCATTAGGCAAGTGACCTACGCGTTTCATCATACAGGCTATTATATAAAAATATATAAGGCCGGGAATAGTTGTTTCCCAGCCCCATATAGATGAAGAAATAATTTTATCACATGATACATACAAAAATGTAAAAGAAAACTCTTGTTTACGAGGCCGCGTCATACAGCTTAAACAAAGAATCATATGACACGGTCGCGTAAATAACGGATTTCTGTAATATTACATATTATATCCGACTATGTCTTACGAGAGACTCTTGCCTAAATGAAGCTTTAAGCTATGGATTCCTTAATAAATGTATTCTAGCCATTTCTTAAAAATGTAAAACATGGGCCACCCACAGCCTAATCCCACCGCTCGATAGCGATTGTGACACAAGAATGACATGAGCACACGCGCCTAACTCTCGAATCATCAAAGAAAACAGCCGGAGAAAAGACCCTGATTGCTATATGACGCGTCGGCTCTATTATAAGCCATACATTACTTTGTTTAGATTAGCAAAGTTGTATAAAAAATCTATATTCAATTTATTTTGTAGCTTACATACAAGCAAAACTAACTCATGACGTAGGTACTGTAATAAAAAAACTTATATTGATATTAAATGTGTCAGAAAACTTTTACTAGGTGGTAGATCCCTCATGTGCGAAAGCCCGTCTAGGTTGGTACCACTGCTTTGCAGTGTGTAAGCACTGTTGTTTTCCAGATTAAAGGATATTGAAGTGAAGCTAGTGAAATTACTGGGCATTATGAGTCTTAACAACTTATTTTTTGGGGTGACGAACGCACTCCAGTGCCATGCAGTGCTTTGTAATTCGAAGTTCTATGTGATGTTGTTTCTGTTTATGAGCATTGGTCAGTCGTACCGCTCACCATCAGGCGAGCGACTTGCTCGTTTCATGATTTAAGCAATTAAAAAATGAATTGTCAATTAGTTCTTGTTCTTATTTCCGGCAGAAGACCTTGGGAAAAATTTCAACGTGTGTAGCTCTCCATAATATTTCTTCTCAAAGTCTATATGTTACCCAGAGTTCTGCCTCCGTTTTTATAATATGATGCGCGTTGAAATTAAGAGGCAGAAAGACATACTATAGGAGACACTCTATAACACAATTGTTATTTATCTGTATAATAGAGAATGGTTCAATAAATTAAATATCAGCATTTGTTATACACACATAGTCTAAAACAAAGTCGCTTTCCGCGTCTATCTGTTTATCCGATAACTCTTAAACGGGTTCTGGTGCGGTTTTCACTATCATTTAGACAATTTCTTCCGGAAGATTTATATGTATATACCCACGCAGGCGGAGACGCGACCTTAAAGAAACGGCATATTTAAGGGATAAGGAAGGGGAGGGGGGAATCGGGCCTCCGGATATGTCACTCACCGTACGAAATGCAAAACTAAGTTGTTACTTTACGTCGGTTTTATGTAAGACAGTGGTAACAACCCAGTCGAACCGTCTATTCATGTTAAGTTAAACAACATTGTCTATAGTGTGACTCTACCACTTGTTCCACTCAATATTCGAGTAGATAAGTATGCATTAAGGAATGTGATTCTAAGAACAACATGAATTTATAATCCCGAAACAGGCACTTGTATCGAGATTTATACAATGTGTTACAGAAACGTGTGGTCAAATTTAAGCAACATTTAGTGGTGTACAAGTATTTCACCCTCCGACTGCATTTTTAGGACATAAATATATATATATATATATATATTAATGGAATAAGTAACATGTCGATATTCGACTGGCAACTTGGGTTGCAAGTAAAGCACTAAATGATAAACAACTGAGCTTTTGTCTCAATCCAGCATTGTTATTCTCGCTCATGTGCTACACTTACTTTATGGGGATGATGGATCGATCTTATAGATTGTAATAAAAGTGATTAAAATTAGTGAAATTTAAGATGTCTAGATTTTGATAAGATCCGGTGCATAAACTGTAACTAACTAACTCAGCTGTCAGCTGTATGTAACGACCCTCAATATGACCACACCTTTCTGTAACACATTGTAGATAATATTACTTTGCATAGTTTGTCCATCTCAGTTGCCACCGACAAGCTGCAGGTTCGATCCCCGCTCCGAGACAAATGTTTGTATGACCCACAAATATTTGTTTCGGCTCTGAGTGTTTTGGGACAGTAAGTTCTTCGTAGTTCCTAAATACTCACGATACAGGTTATTTTCAGTTATTTGGTCAGGACTATACGTGTGACGGTTAGGTGAACTTAAATTATAATAAATAGGTACAACTTTAGTAACTTGAGTACAAATCGTAAATTATAATGAAAGATGACTAATTTTTTAGAGGCGACGTACTGGTAACGATCGAATTTTTGCAGGTCACGGACTTGTTGTACAAACGAGTTCATAATAATTGTCAAAGTGATTTAGTAACCAAATCATAGCTCGTCTCTTGTGCCGACCCATAAATATTAGACTTGTTTTTGCTCGTTGATTGGAAAGTTCGCTCCCTTGGATACTAGTTCAAATTTACTAATCGATCTTCGAGTTCTATTAGTACATTAGTACAGATAGTTTAATAGTACTTTTGGTAGGTACAATTATAACTACAAAAGCCTAATAAATAAATATTTTGTTCGATTAGTACAAAGTATTCGAGCGCAGTTCACGGCACATTAGCAGTGACCGCCGGCATCTGGATAGTCTCGCCGGTGCTATCGCGCAATCGCCGGCTCACTCCACTTGCACGATCCGTTCTTTAGAATCACTCCGTGATGCAGCATTTTATATTGCACTTACTATTACCATAGTAAAATTCCGTATTTACCACTAAATATGGTCATAATAAGAGCATATCTCACAATTTCTAATTAAATGTTCACTGCCAGATAATGCATTAGTATTAAATTAAGGAAGTACCATATTTTGACAAATAAGCGATTCTGTTTATTGACACCTAGATCATTTTATACTTCGCTGCCAAATTGTATGCCAAATTGATACTTCCTAAAAAGGCTGTTCAATGTATTATCTGACAGATAAAGTTTATTGGAAGATTGACCCGTAATAATCATTATATAAATATATGATTTATTTTCAGGCGTTTAAGTCAAGAACAGAAGTTACCGTTCATAGAAGAGGCAGACAACCTTCGTATGCAGCATAAGAAAAAGTACCCTGGTTATAAATACAGCCCGAGACGTCGGAAACCAGCACCATCAACATCAACAAGGCTCAAACGGGAGCTTTCTTCGGAACAGAGTCACATCGACTTTGCGGGCATGCCGGAGATTTCTCCGGCATTGTTAGTGGACGGCCCACCAGACGGAGCCGAATTCGACCAGTACCTGAAGCCGGGGCCTGACTACCACGAGCTGCAACCGCGGTATCCTACCCACAGTCTCACCCACCACGTAACACCACCGCTGTATGGTCCCGTCCCACCACATCTTCACTCCCCATGTCCCGAATGGCAATCTTATCCAGGGCATCCTTAATATATAAACTATAAGAATCCACCAGCAAGGCAGTTTCCTAAAATGGTCCATGTTTTTATCGTCATTTTTCGTTAAGTTATAAAGTAGGTCACATAAGTTGTAAATATATTGTAGGTCTACATCGCCAGGCGGTTCTGCGCACGTGCATTTAATCACAAGCAAACATTTGGTTTGCTATTCAGTTATTATTTAAATACAGATGTTAGATTATGGACATTGATTTTGCACGTCGCGTCGTGTTGCTCTGAAAGTTAAGACATAAGAAATTAAAAGATTTTACTTGTACAGTTACTACGCCTTTAAAGTTTTTGGTAACTATTCTGTTGTCACTCGACGAAACTAAAAACAAATTAAGTAATGTTTACTTTATACTTCTTTTAGTTCATGTTTCATTAGTCTAGTAGCAGTTGCCCAAGATTGGAATCTATGCCCGATCCATACATGGACGTAATTTTAGTTCAGTTCGTCGTGTAAAAAGTTTATATAAGGTAAGCTCACGCCTGTACATTCGAAAGGTTAGTGTGTAGGGAAAGGGCAGAACATACATCCACGGTTCGCCGGGCTATTTTCTGTCCCATGATGTAATAGGAGGCGAGTCCATTGCTCGTCAATCTTTAGACCGCTCTGAAGTTAATCACACGCAGTGTGGCTGTTATTGTTTCTAAGAGACTAAAGGGTGATTAAAATAAATAATATATAATATGTGTGATTTGACAGGAGTAAACTAGTGGTAGTTACCTATGTTTAGTTGGTGACAAGTGACAACAGAATTAACACAATTGTGTAATTAAACTTATAAATATTTAGCATTAAGTTAGTTCAAAAATGTCCTTGAGTTCCAAAGTTATACAACGTAAGAATATAAGAAAAAGGCGCTTTGACTATTTTCTCTATTGTTCTAAAAAAATAAGATTATAATAAATATAAAATACGCTTTTGACGTGAACAAATATGCCTACAAGTTTAAGACAAATAACTTAAATATTTCTCATACACGATAACCCGAAGTCTCGTAGAGACTTGCCACGTTCGGAAATTGACTAAAAAAATACATCCTACAGTCTCACACATAGTCCTGACAGTCACGCCAAAGTAACCTGTATCGTGGGTAGCAGGAGCTACGAGGGGCATACAGTCCACTCGTTTCACAACCGGCTACTCGCCCACTGCGCCACCGAGGCTGTCTACATATATACATAGTAGCATCAGTATTGATAGTCCTGTCAATGACAGCCTCCGTGGCGCAGCGAGCGAGTAGCCAGATGTAAAATGAGAGGTCGCGGGTTCAATACACGCACCGATACAATTGTTTGTATGATCCACTAATATTGGTTCGGGACTGGGTGATGTGGGACAGTTCTTCGTAGTTCCTGATGGCTACGATACAGGTTAACCTAATGTGGGGTGAGGACTATGTGTGTGACTGTTGCGTGTGTCTCTGTACTGTGAGTTGTAACCGTACTTTGTCAGCACCTAAGTGTAATATCTCTGCTTTATACAAGATACTGGCCATTATGAGACTTAGAGCATCTTATGTCTCGGTGATGAGCGCAGTTCAGTGTCATGCAGTAGGTACTTCATAATTGTTCTGATGGGTGTCACTTCGGGCCGGCTTGGCGTGGAGCTTAATATTAGGCGAAGGACTTGTTCGTTTTGTCAATGAAACTAATAAGAAAATAAAATATAACTCTACGTTTTAGGCTATCGTAAATGAGCTTTATTGATGCATCATGACATGAGATTAAATAATGGGATACATAAAACGTTAAAGCACCTTAAAATGAATATTACTTAATTTAGTAATATAGACAACGTTTAGATTAGTATAATTATTATTGTTGTGATTAATTACTTTTAAGTATCATATTCATGTTATTTAAAATAAAATGGGTTTATATTATAATCTCTTTTTTATTGTGTTTCGGTTTGATGGTCATTGTAGCCAGTAAAATGACTGGGCATTGTGAGTGAGACTGGGACTTAACATAATATGTCTCCGGGTGACGACCGCAGCCCGGTGTTTTGTAATTCAAAGTTGTGTGGTGTTGCTTCTGTCTATGAGCAGGCGTGGCGCTAACTAGGCAAGCGACCTGCTCGTTTCGTCATTCTAGCTAATAAACAAAATTAAAATTTCTTTAAGTACCATTTATATCCAAATGTGGAGCAATAACATCGATAAAATGATTTCTTATAATAAGCTATACACCGGTAGGTTATTTAATTGTATCGCCGCGCCTTTATCAAATTAGGCTTTCCTAGGATACATATGTGCTACAGGTTACCAATAAAATAAATTATCGATTTCATTAAATAATACCTACCTTGTACGTACTAATATTACACAGTACTATAAGATTTTCTGTGCTAATATTGTTGTAATTTAAAAATTGTTTTTTTAATACTTTGTTCTAATGAACTAGGTTCTTAATAATAACTTACAATGCCTACTCCTATCTACCTCCTGCCTACTCTAGCCTTTATGACTAATAAGCAATAGTAAACAAATTTAATTTCCTAAAAAAAATTATGAAAAATTGTTTGTGATTATGTTCTTTCAATAAATAAAGTTATTGGAAAAGGTTACATAATTATACCTAATTATAATTCCGAGAAATTGATCAGTAGGCATGCTGTAATGCCGCGCCGCGCCGCGCAGTTGATGGCAGACCGTAGAGATACGCGACCCCTAACCGGGCGGTACGCTGCGGTTTCCGGCCACGGCCGCCCGCGCTCGCACTCTCGGGTCACGCCCGCCCCTGCGCACAAAGCCTCCCTTGTTCTCACTCCTATCTTATCATTCTCACATTTTTCGCCAATGACATTAATTATGTCAATAAACATATCTGCAAATTATGTAATTACGCTACTTCAAGAGAATTCCTATGGAATTATCATCGAGAACGTTTATAATGTTCCGCCGCCATATGATAAGAAAAATGTCATCGTGTCTGCGTCCGTTTGTTATCAATTCAGATGAAATTGCAATATTGTTGTTTCTAATATTGTACTGCCCAAATCTAGCACGCTTTAAACACTAACTCTACAATAACAAAAAAACTACACGGCTGTTTTTGTGTTATTCATTAGGGATCAATGAAAACTGATGACAAATTTGTGGTTCCCAAATTTGACAGACGCAAAAAAATGAATAAGTCCGTTGTGAATATGTAATGGTGCATTCTGATGCTGCAATATTAAGATTAAGTGCAAATGATGCGCGAGGCGCGTGCTCCGGGCGGCGCGTCTCGCGTTACACACACACTTCGTACACATGGACCGACTTCGGACGAAAGGAATGATACAGAATACTTTGACTGACACGCTTTTTGTGTGCCAAACCATAAGATATTAATTACTGGGGCGGAGCAACATGCTCAATTTTACGTGTGGATTTTTTATTTGTATTTATTTGGACGGAAATACTGTTTTATGTATATTATATTTACTCATGCATTGATTAAGACCAAAGGACAAAAGTCACCGATATTGCCCGCAAGTATGCTGAAGGGGAAGTTAGGCCAATCATGTTTGCAGAGGGATGGTTGGTCGATGATGCTGGAGTAGATAGCGCATAGTGTAGAATGCCCTGCTACACAGCACACGGTGGACCGACAACATGAAAAGTTGCTGGATAGCGCATAGATGTAGGCTGCCCAAAACCAGGATGGCTATCGCATATTCGGGGAGGTCTATATTCAGCAGTGGACGGAAATAGGCTGCCATTATTTAGTGGTTTAACGAATATTAAGAAACAATCTAGTCATTGGCAACTAATTTGTACTTAGGTAATGAACTCGTATATTTTTTATACATTTATATATTTTTGTTTTTACTCGTATATCATTTTAAAGATACGGCTACGGCTACCTAAATTACCAAAAATAAAATGGAGTACAACAGAATATGCCATTGACAGATCTCCACAATTAGTTAATAGATTATAAAGCATCACACGCAAGCAAGAAACGTACAAAACTCAGTCAAAATATAGAGAAACACATTATTCACTCTAAACAAGAACTCGAAAACCACGTAAATTTAAAAAATATGGTTGTTCAATGTACAATTATACAATATATGATTACCTATATAGCTTATTTGTAGATCAGAAAAATTTGAGTTTTTTTCAGGCACGGCAAAGTTTTTATGGAGAATTATCAGATATGCAGGTTCCTCACGATGTTTTCCATAACCTTTAAAGTGAGGTAATTATCCATGAAGATTGAATAAAGAGATAACTTAGAAAAGTCAGTAGTTTGTGGACTGGGATCAATCCTGCGACATCTGTCGCGGTAGTCCGTTCCATTCCCCGTTAAGCTATCGCCACTTTTTTATTACTGCGAGGGTACTACCTCAACAATAAAAAGCCTCACAGAAAACATATAGGTACTGGTACTTAAATGTTACTATAAATTTTTTCAAACGATAATTACATGAGGGAGGATGTATGTAATATCCGCATGTATGTTTAATCCATCGATAAATGTTCAAGACAGACTCAAGTGGAATCTCGGCAAGCGACAGTCCGTGTGAACCTCCTCTATGTCCAAGATGGGAGATACGAACACTGCGCGGCGTAGCGAGGGTAAGTTGATACCGCCGCGTCTGGAGAACATCGCGCACCGACAAATAATCAAATCCAACATTACAATATAAGAACATGATATCTAACAACACGTGTGGAATGACTTGATTAAGGCTTACGCACACTGCGGCTGCTTTGCATCACACGCTAGCAAAAAGGGTGCTCATTAATCTTCATCAATATATATATAAGCAAAATACCACTCACTCACTCACTCACTGATTAATCACGATATCTCAAAAACTAGGTTCATGCAATTTACTCAGAGGATAGTTTGTGTAATGTATGGGCTCGATAAGAAAATAATTTTTAGACAATTAAAATTTAAAAGGTGAATGAATGGTCTTCTCGCGAACAGAGCCGCAGGTAACAACTAGTTTCGTATAAGTAGTTTACATAGGCCTATAAATACTATGAATGGCAACATAAGTATCATCATTCCAACTCTAGTCGTTTTTGGGTACGGCAACCAGGCAATACAGTATTTATAAAATCAATTCTTATGTTTGTGGAACACTAATATATTGGTATGTATAATTTGTAATCATCTGTAACAACTTGACAGCGCTGTGTTGCAGCTCACGCCGTAGTACAGCATCATGCTGAGTGGTCACCACCCTGATATGGTCACGACTATATATTATATACTGTCCCAAGAATACCTTGTATGCAGTATGTCTGCGACCGTGACGAATAAAATATATTTCTTTCTTTCTTTCTAACTTGTCATCACACCGACTCGGAAAACAGATATGAGCAAAAAATTAGGATTTTTTGCTCATATCTGTTTTCTGTTATGACGTTAGGACGTTTGTGAAATTGGCGATGGGCTCGCCCCCTATCACATCAAGGGACGGAGATAGGCTCGGCGGTTTTATTTTACACGGCGGCGTCACCTTAGAATACTGCCATAATAATTATAGAATCTCGTATTATTTAATATTCTTTTATTAAATACTTGTAATATGATATAAGGGTGGCAGTACAAGGAAATTTCGACATGAAACCATCAAGACCCGAAACAATTCAGAGAAACATTTACCGTGGTGCGGGGATTGAACCCGCGAGTTCTCGTTTCCTAGCCTACCCCTCGTCCACTGCGTCATGGAGTACTCTCTACTACTGTAGTGTTTTAGGGTTCCGTATTCAAAAGGTGGCAATGAAGTCTTAATACTACTACGCCGCGCCGCGTCGTTTATCCGTCTGTGACTCTAGCTCCTAATGGCCGTTCCCTATATTCTATCTATCGACAGATTTGCTTACTGACAATAGTGTTTTGACAGATCTTCCACACAAAATGTGTGAAAATTTTACTGCCGGTAAGCAAATCTGTCGATAGACAGAATATTGGGAACGGCCATAAGACAGTTATACTGACATACGGATACCATTATAGGGATCTATCTTCTGAGCTATTATGGCAGGTAATACTAACAAATGCAAAATAAGTAGAAATAAAAATGGGCCTAGCCGACAACCTGGTACCTACATCGTACTAACGGGACCTTATTCATGTGTTCTGTGAACGGAACCCTCGGTGCGACTCGCACTTAGGAATTATTTTATACTGATAAATGACGAGACATGCAACTCGCTTGCATTCCATAGCAGAGGCCGGCAAACAAGCTAGTGGTTCAGCTGGTGGATAATGTCCACCGCCGATTAAAACCCAGAAGTCCTAACAAAACTAGACAAAACTGTCTACAGCGTGGCTCTACCACTCAAAAAGGTACTCTGTGTCGGCTATGGGTCTAAAACTAACAATGTCGGTGAAAATATAGCATTTCATTTGCATCGGAGCGGCACGGCGCGGCGCAGCGCGGCGACGCGCGGTACGGCGACAAACTCTTGCAAGTCTACACAAGCCATGCCAAACATCTGATGTTTGTAACTTGTAAACTGTTATAGTTTGACAAGCGTGTAGATCTGATTTATTGAAGCTTGCAGTACGGTAGTTGTCTTGTAGTTGACCGTAACTAAGTGCGCAATTTCTTTGTACCGCACAGCTTGTCTAGTAGGTAGTATACATTAAAGTCTTTGGTACAAGCCCGCGAAATTCAATTTAACTTATAGTGAGTTGTGGTAGGTTTGGAAAGAAGGTAATAGTAAAAGTCCAAAGTCCAGAAAACTGTTTTACTTGCACTACACAAAACACTACATACATATAGAAGGAGAAAGTTAAGAAGGAAGTCTTGAGCACAGAACAGATAGGTATACCGTATAAGACGAAGCTAAAGCGAAACATAAATCACATATTCATAAGCATTGATATGCAGAGGCTACTCGTCATAATGTTCAATTGCGACTGGTCGTTGCGTATGCGCCGGCCGCACTCATTACGAAGCGAACCCAAAATGACGTCACACGCTCAGGTAGTCGTAGGAACAATAGAACTGCGAACTACTTAAAAGATAAAACACAGGTTTTTTATCTATATAAAATAATGTTTGTTGTTAAATGTTTTTCTGTCTGTGTGTTGAATAGTTTATATATTTATTTGTGTTATGATTTTGTTTTGTGTTTTTGTGTTACTTGTTGAGTGATGATATGTCACCCACAAACTCAATTCGTGTGTGATTCCAATACATATTATAAATAGAAAGATTCT
The DNA here is from genome assembly GCA_905332985.1 of Mimas tiliae. NCBI lineage: Eukaryota > Metazoa > Arthropoda > Insecta > Lepidoptera > Sphingidae > Mimas > Mimas tiliae. The sequence goes on from HG995249.1 coordinate 7,194,796, forward strand.
GGCTATTGTAGTCCCAGAGATCCAGTTATATAGAGATGAGGTCCTGGTAGAATTCCATATAAAAATAGTTAATAAGTTACCTCCTTAGTAATTTTTAACTTATATGGAAATCCCGTCAGAATAGATTGAGTTGTTTCAGTTCAGTTTCATTTGGCAGTTTTCCTGGGAAAGTCTAGCAGAATCTCTAATTTTAGTTGGTCAAACTGATAGCAACTGTCAGTTTTGGCGGGAATTTTCACAGTGCGGTGGCTCTCTTGTTTTAATTATTTCCTAAACTGGTTTAAAGTTGTGTTTGTTGTATAAAAGTCGTGTGGTTTTGTGCAATAATCTTTAACGCTGATGAATAGTGTATGGAAACATTGAAATAAGTGAATTTAGGTGATTTTTGATCAAGGGTATTGTCGACCTTGTGCTTTTGATTCGCTTGAAGAAGCATTGAACTGAAAGGAATTAACACCAAAACTCCAACAAGACCTTGAAATCGGCCACACCCCCGTTTCATCGTTCTTGGAATATAAGAAAAGAATATTATAACTAATGACTTGGCAGCATGGTCTCTGATCTTAGCCGGTTCCATAAGGAACTAACAATAAAAAAAAAAAGACAAATGACAGAATTACTCGAAGACGACTCAAAGGGAACATGTTATCAGTTTTGTGACTGTATATTATATTTCCAACATCCTGGAGACGGTTTTATAGTTTTTGGAAATGATAACAAGTTTAACGAGGCTTGCTCAGTAATCGTATTGATGGCCGAGCTACCGAATGGCTGGCTTCAGTTGGTAAGCGACTATAGTGTTTTTCAATTATGTTGAAATATACCTAATTCCCATGTATTCATTGGGTTTGTGCGCATCTATTGTCTTCATTGAACTATAATTGGACAAATTGACCAATTGACTTGTTATTGCACTGAATAAATTGATGGAGGGCACCCAAAATTAAATGTACAAAATGTTTTAACATCGTACATGAAAATCATTACAGTTGTTTTAGGTATTATAAAAATAACGTAAACAAATTATTATTAAGCATAAAAAAGTAAATAGTTTTAAAGCTATGTTTCGAATTTGTATTTTTAACTGAATATATACAATATACATTTTTAAAATTGAATAAATTGAATAAAAAAACAGACCATGAAGGTTTGTTGTATTTTTTGTTATAGGTTATTGTTCATTTAAAGAATGCTAATAATTATCATAACTCAATGGTGGACATGTTAATCTATAAAATTACTGTTTTAATTGTGTATATCAATTGTCTTTGATTATAAGATAGTTACATAGTTTTAAATAATTATTAACTTTTGTGTAAGGTTAAATTTAATTAGCAGTACTGTGCAAGAACAGGTTACCGAGTTGGCTAAACCCTTACCAAATATATAGGTGTGTCATAATTGATTCTCAAGGTCTTTATATAAATTTTGGTTAGCATGATGCACTAAAATAACATAACCAAGGACAAGTAAGAAGAGGCCCATAAACCAGCTATATTAATGCTATAGTGTTTATGTAGGGAAATAGATACAACTATCAAAGTGTTAATTTTGACAAGACTTAAAAATTAGAAGCATTACATTAGTTACTAATAAGAAAAAGCTTTTTTAAATTTGCTAAATAGATTGAGAAATACAGTAGGTGTCTTCATATCATATTAGAGAGTAGATATGACACAAACTCCCAGTAACTTTTTATGCCCAAGCATCAGACAAATATTTAGTGGTTGCAGCCCCACATATTATATTGGCTATATTATGGAGGTCTACTTAGAGTTCTTGTTTTATTGTTTTTTTCTTAATCTTGGATATATGGGTACAGAATAGTTATTCAATATTTTATAAATACTGAATATTTGTAGTTTATGGTTTTAATTGTAATTAGTCTGGGTATCTTAATTAGTGTCTTTGCTTGCGTTGTGAGCCAGATCGGTCACTGGCCACTGCCCCATAATATAGTTCAGGAGGCAGAGGGCTGCCATATACGTCATACTCACTATTGGTTGTTGCTTGTGCTGATTAGTGCGCTCAGAATGTTATTGATTGTTTAAACTCTATAAGTAAGTTAATGGGTTCATTAAGCTTATGGAAGTCATACATAGTAAACTAATTAGTATAATTACTATGACATAATATTGTTCAATATAAACTGAGTGGCTATAATTTTAATTAACTGTATTGTAATTATAAGCATTTCATTGTACACCATTATTGAAAAGGTTACCCAGAGTTTCTTTCCCTTTGTTCTCTGACGAAACAACCTTCTGAACGAACAGTAGAGATTATTTAGATTCGTTAAAAAATAAGGAATCTAAATAATGTATATCATGTTATGGATTCAATAAACAATTTGAAAGATGCACACACTCTCAGATACACCACCTACAGTGTATGTGTGTGTCGACTTATTTGCATAATTGTCCTACTGCTATGCAATATGTAGTACTTAATAATGTTATAGTACATAGCAAGAAAGAACACATAAGCACAGTGGAGTCTGTAATAAAAAACATTTAGAAATCCAATATTTGATTAAATAAATAAGTTTTGAAATATTAATACAATATTCAATCAAAAGATTTGTTGATAAAGTAAAAAGTATAATACAAGTTTAAAATTAAAAATACTATTATTAATAAAAGTCGAACTCTGATCTGTATTTACGGGGCAATTATCGATTGTGCTTATCTTAGAATACAAGAATTCCTTCAGAAAAAACCCTATCACTCTACAATATACATTTCATTATGACACATGCACAACAGTCATGTCAGATGAATCATTATTGGCAGCTAAATATATCACTATGCGGTGTGGGGTCTCCCCAGGTACCACTATCCAACCAAACCACTATACATTTCATCTACATTATGAAGGTCAAAAGAAAAAACAGTCTTTCGAAAATTCTAAACTTCATTTGTAACAAGGACCTCCATATACATACCTACATAATGTATATAATTACTAATGATAACCTTATTATTGCGAGACAATCATTACTAATCAAAAATGTGATTATAATTACCAAAAAAAAGTTGTTGTGGTACACATAGATTATGATTATAATTGTGAATAAAAACTTAGATTTTCTATTTTTTAAATGTGGCTTGAATTATAGGATGTCTAATTAGCATGTCAGCAATAGACTTTTGCTGAGTGGTATTTGCAGAATTTGCTAGTGATTAGATCAGTTTTTGTTCTATCCTGTTGTGTCCCTGGGCAAAGGACACTCCCATTTTGTTCCACTGTTTTCTGATGTGTGTGTTTTTTTTTAGTTTCGTTCAATTTGATCAGATGTATTATATTGAACTTATTATTAATTGTAACTATATAGTACAATTTTTACTAATAAGTGAATTAATTTTTTTCAGGTACCTTTCTGAAGGCTTCCAAGTAATCATTGAGAAGTCAAAAGAAACAAAATGCTCTCTAAAAGATGTCCAGTTGCGTTTCTTGTGCCCTGATGATTTAGAAGAGGTGTGTAAACTGTATGAATTGTCTTACTTTGGAAAATGGAAATAGGTGTTGCCACCCAATTTATAGTAGTTTATATGGTATATAATAATATTATGATGATGGATTTACGATAATGTCTACAGAGATCCCGCATCAATTAGTAGTTTCAAAAGAGAAACCGTTTTTTTTATTTTTATTGCATATCTTAATCTGAGGATTCTATAAAACAATATTATACGCGGAAATCGTCTTTATCATCGAAGTATAAGAGGTTTTATTTATCCTGTCCCGTTATCTGCAATACATATACAATACAAGTGTATGATATAAGATATATAGATGATATAAGAATTTATAAAGTAAAAAGACTGCCTCGGTAGCGCAGTTGTAATGCGTACGCGTTACGACTGCCGCTGACGTCTCAGATTCGATCCCCGGGTCGGGTTATAGTTTTTATTTTATTTGGAAATAAAAAAAATAAAATCCCCCCTATCACATTATGGGACGGAGATACGCGTGGGTGTACTGGTTACACCTCTGCCTACGCCTTCGGGGATTACAGGCGTGTGAGCGTATGTAAAATAAAAATAAACTGGTAAGATTTAAATCTATTCTAATAGTGTTTTACCAAAAGTTTACCACATTTTAGTATTTGTGACCATTGACCAAGTAACCTGAATTGCTTTTCACTTGTCCTGAATATTTGATACGGGGTAAAGATATATTTCCAATAAATGTTTACCATTGCTCAGCCTTGTTACAAGTATCGGATAAGAAGCAGAGCATCAATGAATCATGCCCGGTTTTGTTATTGTTACTCCATTAAAATAAATTGACTCAGTACAAATTCAATACACTGACCATTTTTATTTACAAAGTATAACATAATTCCGAATGCTGGATTAAAAAGAATTTGATTATTATTTAGCAAAATGCAAGAATAAGTGCGTATTTCACAATGTCCAAATAACATAAAATATGAGATGCCAAAATACAAAATTATCACAAATTTAATATACACATTACATATGGAGAAGCGTATTTCCATTTGACAGTTTAATACGTTATTTGGCGAATAAAATTTAACGGACATTGTGAAACAGGCCCATACACTTTAAGGATAAAATATAACAGAATTAATACAATTTGAAATAATTTCCAAAGTATTTTCCTAATTGTAATTACACATAGTGTTGATTTGATTGACTCAATGAAGTTTCAGTGGAATTTAAAATGACTCCCCTCAGCCATGCTGTGAGTCAGTAAGCAGTCGTAAAATAATGTCATGTTTAATTCCAGGTGAGATCTCTTTGCAGAGACTGGTTCCCGATAGAGTACCCCCAGTCGTGGTATGAAGATATCACATCATCAGAGAGGTTCTTTGCACTCGCGGCCGTGTATAAGACGCAGATCATAGGGCTTATAGTGGCCGAAATTAAACCATATCTTAAGTTAAATACAGAAGACCGAGGGATTCTATCGAGGTGGTTCGCTTCAAAAGAAACACTTGTCGCTTACATACTCTCGTTAGGTGAGATATTTTTTTGAATTACAAACATTTGTGTAAATATTTAATCACAATTAATCATATTACAATAACCTCATTATCGATATTTGAATTTAAGTTATGTTTTGCTTTATTTGATATATTTAATCATATTAATATTATTATAATTTCATATTTTCCCCTTCAATATTAGTCGTTAAATATAAACTACCAAAATATGATGTAATTACTTTTATGTACTTTAAAACATTATTTCCAAATTAAAGAAATACTAAGTATGTAGACTGCCTCGGTGGCGCAGTTGTAATGCGTAAGCGTTACGATTGAGGTCAACGCTGAGGTCTCGGGTTCGATCCCCGGGTCGGGTAATGTGGTATTGGGTTTTTCTATTACGATATGCTCAGTATCAGCCCGGAGTCTGGAATTTGTGCCCGGTATGGCGATAGGCTCGCCCCCTATCACATAAGGGACGGAAATACGCTCGGCGAAATGTGGGTGTACTGATTTTTGGGGTCAGACGGCGTGTCACCCCTCATAATACCAAATATCATGAAATCTATGGTACGAGAAGGCGAACCCTGGCGTTAAGCCGGGATAACGCCAGACAGAAAGAAAAATAATCACCCCGAGACACAAGTTATTAAGTCTCATAATGCCGAGTAATTTCACTGGCTTCAATATCCTTCAAACCGGAACACAACAGTGCTTACAAATTGCTGCTTGCCGGCAGAATTAGACAAAGCGGTGGTACCAACCTAGCCGGCGTCTCGCAAACGTGGGACCTACCACCTTGTAAATATATGCCTTGGGTATAACAGCTAGTAAATAGTAAATAATAATAGCCCTGTATTATAATATGTATAAGTCCCACTCAGTGCTGGACACGGGCCTCCTCCACTGAATGAGAGGCCTTAGTCCTTCGTAAATGAATAAAACATAAAATTGTACGCAGGCGTGGTGCGGTCACACCGTCGGTCTGGCGTGGCGACGATGTTGCTGGACGTGTTGCTGAACCATCTGGCGGGCGCCGTGCCGCAGCCGCCGCATCATCATCGCGTCAAGGCCATCTTCCTACACGTACTCACCACTAATACAGAAGCTATACTTTTTTATGAACACAGAAGGTGAGGATTTACGGCCGAAATTAAGGAGGTAACATAGGCTAAATTCTAAGGGTCCTATTCATAATAAAACGCTTATCGAAGGTATAAACCTTCATTAGTTAAAACGTATTTTAAGCCTATCGAACGTTCAATAAAATTCTTTATTCATAATCGTTTGTTAAAGCTCCGATAACTAAAATAGGTTTATCAAAGTTGCCAGTTTAGAGAAAATGATTGATTGATTGAATGATTTTAATATGGTTTGTCTCTGGAAAGACTGGAAACAACTAAATAAAAAGAAAATTGACGGAGTTTTGGCGGGAATTATGACAGTGCGGTGGCTCTCTTGATTTAATTATTTCCTAAACTAGTTTAAAGTTGTGTTTGTTGTATAAAAGTGGTGTGGTTTTGTGCAATAATCATTTACAATGATGAATAGCGTATGGAAACATTAAAAATCAACAAAAAAAAAGGAAATTGACATCTCATCAATGTCAATTATGTCAAGAAAGGTAAACAAACAGGAGTTATAAAATTCCACAAGACCTTGAAATTGACCGCGCCGCGCCGCTGCGCTGATATTTCGTCGTTCTTGGGAAGAGTTGAAAATATATAATATAGTACTTGTCATTGGCGAAATGTATAATAAGGGCAAAGCCGTTATAAATAAAGAAAAAGTTATTAATTTAAAAAAAATTACAGTAGACGTAAAATTATACGTCAACTAAGAAACTGACCGATGTCGGCCATGTTTTTCACTATCGAACGCTTAAAATAGGTTTGTAGAAGGGTTATAGCTTCTATAAAGTAGTGACACTTTATAGGACAGTTAATGAGAGTTTTAGCGTTATTTAACGATTATGAATAACAATTTTTATCAATCATCTAATAACGGCCTTATAAAGCTCCGATAACTTATTATGAATAAGACCATAGAAATAAGTCGCGTCGCATAAAATTCCTCGACAGTAGTTAAGTGATTGTGGTATAATATATATTTATATATATATATATATATATATATATATATGTGAAACGTGAGTCAGTCTTGATAAGTGTTCTCAAATAATGTACAAAAATTATAAAGTAGAGATACCCCCTTTTAAGAAAGTTGTCTTTAAAGCGTCTTAAATTATCTATGTTTATACTATACTCAAATTAGTGATGTGACATCTTAAAAAAATCACGCTACATTTATAACGTTTCTAATAAAAAAATAAAAAAAACTATTCTAAGAACTCTACCGTCACGTCCCGTGAAAACCTCAGCATAGTAGTAAAACACTCATAACAAATTATCGCCTCGGTGGCGCAGTTGTAATGCGTACGCGTTACGATTAAGCTAAAGCTGATGTCTCGGGTTCGATCCCCGAGTCGGGTAAAGTGGTATTTGGTTTTGTATTACGAAATGCTCAGTGTCAGCCCGGAGTCTGGAAATTGTGGCTCGGCCCTATCGTATGTATTTATTTATGTATGTATGTATGTAACAAATTATCTTAAGGTGAAAGATCAACACTAGCCCGCGAAATTCAATATAATAATACAATTAGTTTTTTTGAAAATTGCAGCTCGATACATCGATTAAATATGGATAAAAATGATTTTGCGCAAATAATCACCATGGATATACAGGCGTGAGATTATGTAATATGTGCATGTATTAATTCTAATTGATTTTATTCTGTACTATGGTTTTTATTCAAAAGATAAATATAAATCCAACCCTTTTCAATTCGATATCTAGAATACACTAATCCAACTAAGAAGTGGCGTGGCAAACGTTATTCTGAATGGTTCGTTTCCGAAATCGATATTATTATGGACATTTCGATTAAGATCCTAAATTTATTGTTACATATTGTATCCGATTTATAGCCGTTATTTATGCATGATTTTCTAAGATAACATCTCTGCACAATAAATAATAATTCATTGAGAATAGTAATAATATAGTTACAATGTTTGAAATGTTGTTATGCTGACTAGTTTTAAACGTTATGTGTAGTGCATAATGGCCTACAATTGTGTGAAACACATTCGTTGTACTATTAGTATATTTTGTAATCAAACTGTAAATAATTAGTAAGTACATGAGATAGGTGGGTATCGTAAAATTCATAAATCAAAAAACCTTTTAAACAATCTCTTATCGGCCGTCTATTTACAGTCTTATGGTCGATTTACTATGACAGAACTCTCAGCACAAATTTGAGCTCAATCTTTTGTGTCAAACTGTTTTAAAATTGGATAAAAAATAAGATTTGTCCCACATATACCTACTAACTAGTAAAATTAAATAAAAGCTTGTTATATATTAAAAATTAAAAATGATTGGGGTTAAAACAAAACACAACACTCGTTCAACACACTACACTTCTATTTGAGCGATGAAATAATATTAAGTTTACGTATCGCATCATCATATATTTATAACACTATAGCAACATATCATTGGTGATGATAAAATCTTCTATCACAATACAATCTTACATCTATTCACTATATCACTATTTCTATAATTTTGAAATGTCAACAATTTAATTATAAATTCATAACGTCTAACAATAAGGGTGGGTTGTTTGAACCATCTGTTATTTTCAGAGCGTTCAAAAGCAATGGCTCTGTTAATTACAGCTGGACTACAATTAAAATTATTTAATTACGAATTAGTTTAAATATTGTAATTATTGTCCAGTCATTCCAGCCTGGTGTAGGACAATAAAAAAATAAGAATAATATCTAATGTTGTAACTGGTCTTTATTAAATAATAATCATCCCCATTCGTGTTTGATAAACGAATAATAATGTTTGATAACGATAAACGAATAAACGAAGATTTCTGTAACTCATAACTTTAATAATACTAGAGTAAACAGGGAGAGAAGAAGAAGAAAGCTTGTTTCATTTATTTTCACTACTAACAATACGCCAAAATCAATAGATTTTTGAGAACCATTGCTAAACGCGGTTAAAATAACAGACATTTGAAATAATCCACGCTATGTCGAGGACCGTTTGCTCATATTTTATTAATTTAAAAGGCAGTGATGCGTTCTACAAGCGTCATTCAAGCGGTGTGTTATATAGGTATATACAAATCGTCAAAAACATTAGATTCTTTCAACGGAAGAACGGCCTAACTCCACATAATATGTGAACACGAGAATTAAGGTCCACTTGCACGACGATCTTAAATCGGGTTTAACCCACTAAACCTGTTTATTTAAGAAACGTCAAATCGTATGAATTTTTTTCATAAGTAAATAAATTTAGTGGTAGATCTCGATTAAGGATCGTCGTGCAAGTCGGCCTAAGTAATAAAATCAGATTAAATATATGTTTAAAAAAAGCGAGATCAAACCTCATTTCATTGTGTTCAGACTATGTACCTATATAAAGATGAGATGGCATGCATCTCAGTAAATTATTAAATTAATCAATTCCATTTTTTCCATGTAATATTTTTGGATTCCATGCGACTATAACAGAGCTATTCTTTTGTCACGGAATTAAATTAAAACCAAATTAAGTAATTCTTAGTTTCGTCCAGTTTTAGTTCAGTCAAGTTTTTACACGACAATCTAAAATGAAGTCCATTAAATATAATTAAATTATAGTCCTGGCAAAATAAAATTAGTTAAGTCCCTTCATTACACATCTGGGATCAAATTATTTTTAATAAAAATATTAGTTTAGTTGGTGACAACAGAAATAGACGTATGTTGTTGTCTGTAAGAAATTGCCTTACTTGTAACTATTAAATTTTTGTTTATGACTAATAAAAGTATAAATAATGATGATCATTTGGTTTGGGCACAGATTCCGACTGCACTCGTTCCTGCCATACTACTATTCGATCAAGGGGCGGTGTAAGGACGGGTTCACATACGTGTACTACGTGAACGGCGGTCACGCTCCGTGGACACTGTACGACTATGTGAAGTGTTGTGCGCTAGCGGCATGGCGCGGCGGAGGACTGTACCCGTGGCTGTGGGGACGATTCAGAGCCGCGCTGGCCGCCGCCTGGCACAGGTAGTCACTCGCCCACACTACCACTAACCCACGCTCTTAACTGCTACGTCTAACTTTGTACTGAAACGTTGTGTGGTGCGGACGAGACGAGCGCGAGACGCGGATTCTACTTTCATACAAAAAACGGAAAATAGACACCGTATGTTCTACTAGTCCGCGTGCCGACATTTAGGGGAAATGCGCCAACGCACACTATAATGATTAAGTGCGAACCATAGTGACATTTGTACGTAGTATATTTAATTGGTAATTTTACCAATCTTGGATTTCATACAGATTGAAGTGCTAACGGCGTTCATTTAGAGCGTTGGTCTGTGGTATAGAAATGACTCGATCCGAAATATACAAAGGGGATGCCGGCGAGCCGCGCAAATTCTGTACATTATGTAAGAAAATACATCGGAGTGCGCCTCGTCCATGTCACGTCCGCGCTATACGTCCCTTCTGTATAAACCGCACTTATCAAGCTCGGCACCTCCGACCGGTTCGCTGACAGAACAATATTTTGGAAAGTGAATGGATGTTTATCAATATAATTTTACTTTATGACTAGAGTCTGCTCCACTATGGTGTTAGCTGACCGTAACTTTACAACATAGATTGGAATGGATCCGATTTTGTTCAATTCAAACGTGTTTAATATAACGGTTCAATAAAGACTAATATTATAGTTAAATGAATAAGTAGATAGTGTTGCCTTGCAGTGCTAGTGTGTTATACTATGTATACGTATGGTATAATTAAGGCACTTGTCTCACCAGCGATGAGTACCGAAAAGCGAGTGTCTTTTACTTTTTTCGTTGATAGTTCTAGTCCTTACGAGGAACTCGCCAAACTAGAGTTCTCACCGACGATATAAAAAGTCAACAATCAACTATTAAATGTATTTCTTATACACATGGAATAATACAAGTATTATACGTCTCTTGAGCGAAAAAATAACTCTCGTTTAATTGTCAGCGGTGGGACAAGTGCGTAATAGTTCCCGCATCTCTCATCTGTGCCATCGACGGACCTTGACTAAATAATATACATCACTATCATAACATACGTCTTCGTTTGTGACATAACAAATTGGTGATCCGCTTGAAGAGCTCTCTCTCTCTCTCTCTCATGTGATGATGGTTCCGGCTGCTTGGTTTCTAGTAAATGGCTTTATCATGATCTGGAGTTAATGTATTGAGCTAAATTGCAATGAGTGCTTGCGAAAATATATACATAGGCATGATTTATATTAAATGACAAATATTTTCACAGTTTCACTTCGTCTTCACAGTCCACAAAACTTAGAGGTGCAGTGTGTAAGCAGTAACTGAGCGCGTGAAAGATATATTATTAATTAATATAATTATAAGAAACTGTTCAAAGTACTCCATTAATTTTGTTTTTCATTATAAAAATGTAAGCTAAATTGACACAAGCGCTATTTTGTGATAATAATAATTTTAATACTTTGTGCGTGCGGCCTGATTGCGCTTCACAGATCATTATTAAAAACATGCGATAATTTGTCTCGCATTTTACTTAGTAAACGTAAAATAGCAAACTAACTTACAGTAATTAATTAAATATTATAATGAATTTGACAAATTGTATCATGAAAATAAAAGTCCATTGTAATATGGGATAACACTAAAAATAATATATGTATTTGCACTGCATAAAGTGTTAAAATTATATAACACAATAAAAAATATGTACAGAATAACAATTTATAAACCATAGTTGTGTCAACTTGGCTAAGGAGAAAAAATTTACAAAATTATTTTGTGATATTTTTTACACTGAAAGCTTTAAATTATTACACGATATAATTATTTGTGATTTATGTGAACAATTGACACATGTTTTGCACGTAGTATATGATTCTGAATAGTTGTGTTGGTTACATAGAGATGACAATGAATAATGAAGGCATTGTGTGATGTGGTCAGTAGTCAGTAGGGAGGAGTTCAGCGCTGTAGTGTAATAGTGTGCCATGTACTCGGTGAGACGCAACCCACACAGCAAAGACGTGAGATTGGACGAGGACGCGGTGTCTCTTCAAAATATTTTCATAGGGTTTTTAGGTACGTCACTTGTATGCAAAAAGCCGTCTGGGTAGTTACCACCGCTTCGTCTATTTCTGCCAGTCAGTAGTGTGTTAGCACTGTTCCGGCTTGAGACATTGAAAACGGTGAAATTAATGGACATTGCGAGATTTAACATCGTAGATTTCGAGGTCACAGGCGCAGTGCTTTGTTATTCTAACTTTTGAGTGTTGTTACTTAGGTCTGGCGCTTACAATCAGGCGAGCGATATGCTCGTTTAATCATTCAGGGAGATTAAAACGCAATATGTCATAAAGTCGTAAATCGCAGGATACGGAGACCAGAGAGAGATCTAAACTATTCTGTATTTCATATAAAACTTTACTTTAAAATGGCGCCGCGTCCTGGCACCGTCTTACGTCTTTTCTGTGTGACTTGCGCCTAACATATTCAACTGCCAAGAAACAATTAGCAAGTGAGGTGCCTGAGTGTTCACTATAAGAAATTATTTATCGTTAAAAAATAATATTTAATTGAAACGTCTGGAATACGATTTAAATTGTAGCATATAAAAACTATTTCTTTTAGACGTTTACATTTTTGTAATTGTGGCAGATGTAAATTATTTCTACATTTAACCAGTGTTCGTAGTCGTAACTATTACTCATTGCAAACCAAAGTATTTCTTCATTATGTTATTTACTCACACGAATCATTTTTATGTAATAAATATTTTATTTAAGATTTAAGTATTATATGTTAATGTGACAGTGAGTATTATTTTAGTCCTTTATTAAATTATTTGTATTCCAATCAGTGATATTGTCATTTCGCCGCATTGCGCGTTGCAGCGTTTTTGTTGCGCGCGTGTAATTCGTGTCGACCGCGACTCTATGTTGAAACTGTTAAATTGTCCCTTTTCTTCACGAGCACGTTCCTAATGTTAAATGTGAATTTTATGTTATATTTCTACACTTTTAATACTTATTATGGAATATATATTAGCTTCCAAATAAATATTATTGTTGACTAATAATGCGTGTTGATAATTTCAGCCGTCGAATAATATCTAAACGTTTAAACAACCTATCTTATGCTACACTATAAACAATTGGGTATTAAAAATAGATTTTTTAACAATTTCAGAAAATGTTTAATTTTAATAATTGCTTCATTTTCATCTACTACGCTGTACAAACTATGACCCTTACATTACAATTAGCAATTAATAATTGCACGTAAAAAACTTAACAAATAGGTATCTTCAACTTTTCGATTGGAATGAACGATTATTACTCAATAAGTAATATATTTTTACAATATTTATAACTCTACAAAATGAAAATCTATTCAACAAGCAGTCACAATCGCCCAATGATATGTTAAAATTATTTGAATATATTTAATATATGTTATTGCGGTGTATGGTTCAGTCGCTGGTGTCGCAACTCGCGAGTGTGTCAGCTCTGAGTACGGAATACGCTACGGACTACAGGACGTGACGCGACTGTATCGACGATACCGATAGTGTCGCGTCCTTACGTCACCAGGTCGTCCCGCTCCGGCGCGCCACCCTTGTGATTCTGCCCTTTGAAGTCTTTCAGTCGAATTGGCGACGACTCGCTACCCGAGTCACCCTGAAATAAACAATATTATGGCATATAATCAGCGATAGAGCAGCAGGAAGTAGTTCGGACTGCCGAAAATTGCAAGTTCGAAACCAGCCTCTAGAGCCGCGATTCCTAAAGTGGGTTCCGTGACACTAAGGTTCCACGAATTAGTTACATTTGTCACTGACTTGCAGCGAATGTCGGATCGGAATCAAATAAATAAATATCCGACGACATTGAAGATGAAGATACACGGATTAAATGCTTTTGATATTATATTTGTCATTGTCAATGTAGGGTTCCATAAAATGAAAGGCAATTCTTGAGTGTTCCGTAGCTTAAAAAGTTTGCAAACCGCTGCTCTAGAGCACGCAACTACAACTTCTCAAAGTTTCGTGTGTATTGATTGTTAGTTATTAAATTATCTAACATTAATGCACATTGCGAGCAACTGCATACCTGACAAATGAGAATACTCTATAATAATTTCGGAGGTAGGTCGATACCTACCTCCGAAATCTACCAACGCGCATTAGGTCAGCGTGGTGGACTAAGTTAGGCCTAACCTCTCTCATCAGTAGAGGAGGCACCCTGCGCGACTGTGGCACAATAATGAATACGGGATTGATGAAATGAAACCGATCCGGAAACTACATAGAATTCCGACGAGTTTAAAGCCAGAATAATAAACTAATCACATTTATATAAATTATTAGCATGCTTGGCTCCTGATGGTTTTAAAACTGTGAATCTGTTGTCAACTGAAATCTCATTCATTAAGTTTGCGTTAATTAAGTATGGACTAACATTAGCACCAATGGAGGTGGTTTCCTGAAGAAGAAGCTCGCTATCCGTGCCCCGTGACTCCTTGTTCTTAAGAATGGAACGCGATCGAGAGTCACCGTCGAGCGGCCAGCCACCGCCACGCTTATTGCCATTTTTACCTGCAACCAATATACAATGTAGGCTTTTACGTCTTACACACCTACAATTAAAATAAATAAATAAATAAACACCCAAGAGTCACACACATAGTCCTGATTTCACACTAGGTTAACCTGTATCGTCAGTATCAGAAACTACTGGAGACTTACGTCCCACAACACCCAGACACGAAACAAATATTTGTGTACCACACAAACATTTTTCCCGGTGAGGGAATCGAACCCGCGGTCTCTCGTTTCACAGCCGCTACCCGCCCGCTGTGCCACGGAAGCTGTCAAAAGTAGACCTACATCCAGTGGCGACGTTAGGCGTCGGCAATGGCTTCGCATCTAAGGACGCCTCGAAGGAAATTTTTAAAAGTTATCAAAAGTGTGGTTATTCGTATTTATTTCCGAACACGTGTGCAGTATTTGTCCAGACTCAATGTAAGCTAGGCGATGCCGCGCGCAAGACTCAGGTATTCTCCGAGTCGTTAATTTGGGTTTGTTTGGGTATTTTTTGTCATTATTTGATAAGCAATAATACTCGTATACTCATACTTCCACCTGCCCTTATCCCACTCGCTGCTATGCTTTTTAACACATGTTACAGAAAGATTTGGCTTGTAGTTTTTACGAAGAAATACTAGTATACAAATACATTAGTATATAATTCAGCTCATTTAATTTAACGTTTTCTTTCCGACTGGAAAATGAAAGAGGTGTCGCAAAGCTGATATCGCCGACGCGACGTCCAAGTATGGTCTAGTGTCCACTGCTACATCTGAGTTTTAACGTTCAAACATACCAAACAGGATATGATGATTAATGATCCTGGTCGCTATCCCTCTCGGCGGCTTCCTCTCTTCTTCTGACCAATCCTGTTGAAAAACACATATCACACAACCACATAATGAAAACTGAAAGCCTGAGAACACAACATCAGGAAGAGCAAGAACACGATCACATGCATAAACACATTTAGAACCCAAATTATAAAAAAATTACAGCTACATCGTGCAGACATAACGATCGCTCTCACAAGGACCAAAATGCGGACAGTCGCGGGAGTTTTAGAATCATTTAATTCAAACCATACCGGAGAAACGGTACTGTAAATGATTCGCTTTGAATCGGAGACGGGCCGGGCGTCGGTAAAGTCGGTTCAGACGCAGAGTGCGCGGCCTTACCTGCTGGAAGCGCGCCTTCCTGTGCTTGGGCTTGGAGTCTTCGGTCTGCGCCATCGAGGCCAGCGAGGCAAGTGCGGCGCCCACCTCCTCCAGAGGCTGCGGCAGCGACGTACGCGATGCATCCAGCGCGACCACCCCCGCCGCCCCCGCCGCTCCCGTCGCCCCTGTCGCCCCCGCACCCCGCAGACTGGCGCGCGAGCCTCGGGAGCCGCGCGGCGATTCCTCGCCCTGCGAACCTTTCGCACATAACATGGTCCCGTCCCCGGATGCGCTCCTGCGCACTCCGTTAAACTCTGCGGACACCCCGTCCCCACCCGCACCCGCGCCGCCACCGCCGTTACCGTCCAGAGGATTCACATACAAGTTTGACGAGTCGATCTCGCATGCGATGTCGCCCTCTGAAGGAAAAGGGTGCGTAAGGCATGATGCAAATGTATCTGTAACGTAAGACATAAGACGCACATGGAGCCGGGCGAGACCCACGTTTGAGATGAATCGTGAGGCACGCGTGACGCTAGAGACTGCGCTGGAGGGTTCAATCACACGAGATACGTACAGTGCGTGCGCGTACCCAGACATTGACAGAGCGGTGAACAACATGACCAGTGTCGTGGATTGGAAGTGATAACATTAAGAGTATGATAATACAAGAAATTAACAGTAAATAAAGTACCATATACAGGACTGGTTATGTGATTATGACATAAAATTAAATTATCGACAAACACAATCTAAATTTGGGTAGATATTGTATTTTAATAATAAAATGAGTAGAGAACATTTGTAAACAACCAAATGATGGTTCCTGTTCGTGTAGTAGGTAAGTGTTACATCCACTATTGGCACACAAGTTTTTTTGGTGCGTTGTTTACACTTGCCCAATTGGGATGCGAGTGGTGCCCACCTGGACTGTCCAAGCTGTTGGGAGTGGCCTCGGGCAAGGCTTTAGGCGCCGGATGCCGCTGAAGGCACGCAAGTTCCACACACACAGGCTGTCGCAGATCAGACGTCGACATTGGCATCAGCTGTTCCGCATCTATGAACTCCTTGTAGCCCTATACAAAAAAACAACTTCTATAGGTACTTACAAACCATCTTATTATTACCTATTACTAAAATACGAGTACACTGCTTTATCGGTAATGGTTTATATCACATATAATTAAGGATTAATAACAAAAGAATAAAAGTATACTCGTTTCCATATACGAAACCGCTAGAAAAATAAAAATTGGTTAATGTTTATTATCACTGCATACGAGTATTAGGTGCAAGATATTATTGTGATACTTACATAATAAATTAGTCACAAAATGTATAGGTACTTACATAATGCTTGGAAAGGTAAGTAAATATATTATTTAATCTACAAAGAAAATTATAAATGAAGTAATTAATAACGGTTAACGAGAGTAGCATGATGTGCGGGGTTAGTGGCTTTAGTACCTTGAACGTGCAAAAACAACATTCAAACTCAGAAGGCAGCTGATCCAAGTCAAGCTGTTTGTCAGCCATCTTCTTTTCCTAGAAAAAGAGAATATATTAGAGGTTATGTCCATATTTTTTGTATAATATACCTATGTAACCAGGGCCGTATTTAGGTGCAGACTACCTATCTATTATAGACCGCAGCTTAGGGTCCCGCACCAAAAAAAAAACAAAACAGGTATTTTAAAAAAATTGCCCCTAAATTAATAGGTACTGTTAATGTTTATTTTAGTTGAATATAATCGCTCTAAAATGTTTAGGTAATTTTGCAAATAATCTCCCCTATAGATACTGACCACAGCACCCAGAGACATAAGTATTAACTTTATTTGGTCATTATATATTTTTTTAGAATTCGAGATTTTTTTTATAGGTAAGTTAGACAAGATTATTTCTGTAAAGCACTTTCTGTACTGACTAGCGGAGTATAGAGCATTATCTGGCTTTAGGTGTCTTTTTACCGAATTCTGTTTGCGAATTATTCTTGCTGGTGGGAGGGTAGGTACCCAACAAACCTTAAAACCATTTATATCCGATTAGATAGCAATCCCGTACATATCGTGAAAAAATCGCCATAGTAGATCATTCTTTCGACTCAAATTGCGGGGTCAGCTAGAGTATATCTAGTTGAAGTCACCGGGTATATAGGTACTATAGGTATAGTACCTATATAACCTATATATAGTTGGCAGAATTATGTGTATTTAGGTACACACACATAATTCTGCCAACCGTCGAGGGACGCACTGTCTCTCGGCGTCGACGGACTGCACTGTCCTTACCAGGGATGTTACTGAGGTGGTTTTACCGGAACCGGAGTCGGAGCCGAAGTTTTTAAATTTAACTTGTCTGAGTCGGAGCCGGAGCCGAAGTCAGAGGCGGAGTAGAATAGAGATATGTAAATTAAACGTTAAGGGGATGTATTTCTCACAAATTTTAGATTTTGCCGTATTCGCATCAGTTCCATATAACACTGTTTTTGGCTTCATTATTTATTCTTTAAATAAAATATCCACATTAAAATACTAAATACTAATATATCGCTAATAATTTAAATTAACAAGTAAGTTTTAAAGAGTCTCGAAGCGCGTCTAACGCACGAATAAAAACAAAACAAATAACTGATCGGGTGACGCGAGCGGAATTCACCGAGCAAGACCGAGCGACAAGTCAAATCGTGTACAGACTTGTACGTTCACTGCCTTCCTATCTTCGTTATAACCTCCGATTCAAAATATCGGAGCCGAAGTCGGAATCGGAGGTGTAAAAGCAATCGGAAGTTCCGACCTTTCGGAGTCCTTACCACCATGTGCAGTGGAGTCACTAGCGTGACAAGATAAAAAAATGCCTAATCAACAAATAAAATTAATTGACGTCTAAGTGCGGTTGTAAGGGGTTTGCAAATCCTGAATACGGCCTTGTAATATGTGAATTGTGATACTGTTAGAGTACACAACAATCTAGCGACACTTGTTTCTCTACTACGAAGATAACCAAATAATACCTACCTACTTACGTATTATACTTAGTTAAAGAAATCTTAACATTGCTAATGAGTGATTAAAAAGCTTTTCTTAGTACAACTCTGTTTCATTACACACATTCAACTAGGCATTTCTTTCATAGCAATTATTGGTTGACGTTCAAATGATTATTAATTTAATATTATGATATCTTACTGGTGTGGGCTCAGGATTTAAGAGTAAGCGTTTTTCCGGCGAACAGAGACCCTCGTTAGAGTACCGCCGCTCTTTTTTAGGACTGCTCTGAAACTGCGACCCAAAATATTAAAACATCAGAATTTATATTAAATTTTATTATAGTGGTGCATTGCAGAAGAGAAATAAAGGACGACATAAATGCTTAATTTTATAATTTTACAGATAAAATTTTATATAAAACAATGCTTATAAACAATGTTAGCGAATATATTTAAAACTGATAAAATAGAGCTATCAAATATCATAACTATGTGTTTCGAGTTTTCAACATCACACTTGTAAGCAAATAAGTGGGTGTGGGCTGTGGATGCACCAAATGATTAAGAGAAGCAGATAATATTCACCTGGTTGGGGTCAGTGTTCTGGGGCTGCTTGTTAGTCATGGCATGCTCGTACTGTTTGTAGCAGCCAGTGGTTGCGGGAGCCTCGCCCTCAAGGCTAGTGGCGTCTGCCTGCGACAAGTTGTGTCCTGAAGACACACACCATCGTAAGTAGCGGCGTTTTCCACAGCTTCTTTTGTGTGATATCGAACAATCGAATTTTTGTGTCAACGAAGTAAGTAACATTGAAGAATGATTATAAGTAACAGCGTGAACAACACAACACACATACTAGTACAACATGAATAGTCTATGAGATCCAGCGTCCTCCGGAAACACACATCGAATAGTCCACAGAAGAGGATTGTTAGTTGTAGGAAGCGTTAGGCTTACGTTGACAACGTAATAGACCTTATATTATAGTGTCTTCGCCGCACATCGCAAGCTACACGCGACGCGAACCCGACCCCGAGTTACTGTTTATAAAATAAGGGGTCGAGCGTGACGACTGTGCGATAGTAGCAAGTAGCTCATCTGGTGTCGTCTCTCGCCTCAATGAGGACGCATTTGTCACCTGAAGACAAGGAATAAAACACTCTCAGTGTGCCTCGTCACGTCGAACGGGTGAACATAGCTGTAGCTGCGATGTTACGTGAACTCATTTTGAATTTTGAGATGTCTCGAGTCCGGGGAGCAACACGTCTCGATCAACATGCATTCATTCGACATTCACTGCATTCAATAACACGTAAGCGTCTGAAGCTTGAAGGCATGCGTGCAGTGTCATAGTACAAACATAAGACATGACATGGACAAGCGGCAAAAGCAAAAGACAATTGAAGTACTGACCTGTATCGACAATGACATCGATGAGGTCCATGCTCTTAGCGAAGGCGTCGCGCAAGTTTATGTGATGGAAGGAAACGATGGAGCCCTCGCGCTTGGCTCGCTCAAGCGCCTCCCGCCGTTTTAGCGCCTTTTCGCGCCTCATCTGATTCTTGTAAAACTCGGCGAAATTGTTGACGATAATGGGGATGGGTAACGCAATTACCAGCACGCCGCAAATACAGCAAACTGAGCCGATGACCTTGCCCAACGGGGTCGTGGGGTAAATGTCACCGTATCCGACTGTGGTCATAGTGATGCCGGCCCACCAAAATGTCTCCGGAATAGATATAAACTTAGTACCCGGTTCTTCTTTCTCGGCAAAGTAAGCCAACGAAGAGAATATAAGCACTCCCATGGCAAGAAACAACATAAGCAATCCGAGCTCTTTGTATGAGTTTCTGAGAGTGAAGCCGAGCGATTGCAGCCCAGTTGAATGTCGCGCGAGTTTGAGAATGCGCAATATTCGCATTATACGGAAAATTTGAACGACACGGCGGACGTCTTGAAACTGATCCGTGGCGTTTTTATTAGTTTCGAGCAGAAAAAGAGATACGAAATATGGCAGTATAGCCAACAGGTCTATTACGTTGAGTCCACCCTTGAAGAACTTCCACTTATCCGGGGAGGCACTAAACCTCAGCACGTACTCGAGCGTGAACCAAGTGATGCACACGGCCTCTACCATGGCAAGCTGCGGATTGTCCATGGGCGCGCCCTTCTCGTCGGCCACTTGCATCTGGGGTATTGTGTTGAGAGTGAGCCCTATCGTGGACAGCACGATGAAGAGGATCGATATCACCGCGATCACCTGCAAGCATGCATCATTCAGCGACCAGACGATAGCGACGGCATACGCCTCATCAGTAATGATCCCCCACACTGGCGATGCCGTCGCGGCGTCGTCGCGTCGCGTCGTGCGTGCCATTTCGTAACATTGCTATTTGCTAATGGGCACTCGTCAACTAAGTATAGTATATGTAACATGTGTTAAGTATTAGGTATAATTATGCAAGTGTCTGTACAGAATTATTGGTATCACATGTTTGTACAACGATAAGCCAAAGACGTATCTTTAAATAAATATGTCATACATATTTACAGGTAAGTATATAAACAGTGAAAGCCAATAATTATAAGTAATAACTTAAGTTAAAAGGTTTAACAGTAGTTACGAGTATAGGTAAATTTTTGGTGTAGAAATAACATCTATACGTGTACATGTCAGTAGTGTTGTGTAGTAGTGGTGTATATAAATAGTAAATGATATGTAGTAAGTATATTGGTGAACGGACGTGCGTTTAGTAGTTAGGGTATGTCTCGATGGATGGATCTAATATGGAGCGAAGCAAACGCGCGTCCGTCCATCGCCCGCGTCGTACAGTTAGTTGAATCAGTATCACGAAGCGGAAGCATCGGTGGATCGAATGCCGGACCGACATATCAGGTGGACGGGGCGGACAGGGCGGACGGAGGAGCAAAGTGCAGGGGAAGGGTTCGATGGAGGTGGGGGTTGATGCCGGCGAGGCGACGCTCAGCCGTGGTGGGAAGCGGCGCGGGAGAGACGCGGCGCGCCGCTCGCAGGCCACAGCACACACTAGTTACTAGCGGAGTCTAGCGGAGTCGTGCGGAGCGTCGCGTCGTCCCGTGCCACCCCGCACGCCGGCCGCATAACGTCGCCGAGCGGCGGCTGGCTACATCGCGTAAGCCCATCCCATCTTAGCAATCTCACGACAACAATTAAGCTTTGTTTTATTTATAATAGTCCTTTTGGAAAATGATCGACGCGGCTGTGAACATGTATAAAAATTAATTGTAAATTTAAATAATTAAGTACGTAACAATATTTTCAAATCATAAGGTGAGCAAAAATGAAAGTATTACTAAGCTGTTTTAATATTACATCCATATTCTGGCGAACCGAACATACAGCGCGGCGCCACATTTGTGGTGCAAAAATATTTTACTTTCTACAATCCTTTCTACCTGACGTTATCCCGCCTACTGCCAGAGTACGTCTACTGACTAATATTTGAATAAAATTTCATTGGATAGAAACAGAGCACACGTTGATATTCGCAACATCGTTATAATCAAACAAGTAAATGCTCTCATGTATACTCACCCTAATATTTTCAGAACGACTTTGTTATTCGGTTAAGTTTTGTCAAAATTAAACAATGTAGCATCCAGTTTGTGAACGCCAATCATGGCATAAAAATACAAGCATAAAAATAGATTACAGTATGTAATTAGACATTTAATATGTTTGGAAATTAAGGCATACTGCTTTTTAATTTAGTGAAATGTTTTACCTTTGAATTCTTTACTGACAGAGCTCTATTTATTTAAATATGTAAGTATAGACGTACACCTGAAGAACTACAATTTGATGGATATTAGATATTATATATTCTTCTAAATTAGACGTACCTAATCATGTAAAGTCTATTTTATGTTGATTAAAATAATTATTATTGAACCAACTAATTGACTTTTAGGTAATAAATATAGTAATATGTTATATAGTATTATGTTTATGCCACAAATAAAGCAAACTTACAGTAACAAAATTAAATGCTTCTACTAATAAGCAAGATAAAATAAGTTTCATATTTAAATATTTCACATCCTTAATACGAGTAACTACTTTAAACATATAATAATGCGTTAGGTAAGTACTTAAATCTATTTAAAAATCGAAATGTATAATGTAAACAATAAATCAAAATACAATATATAATTGTAATAAAAATTAAAAGAACCGAATAGCGGTCATATTTACTTACATACGTACCTACATTAGTAGCACCGCTGTTGTCGAAAAATCAATATATTACAAAGTAGAAACGGTCAAAATATCCTGAAAAGTTATTACGAAAAATACTACATGTACACAATATACTATTCGACAAAAGCGATCACGTGTAAAGTGTAAACCACAATAAATATAGATACCAAAGTACTGCTTCCGAACACCACACCACATGCCACAACACGACAAACGGACAGACAACATCAAAGAAGGACACAATGATAGATGTTATTCATGCACCACATATTCTATTAGATATTTAATGTATAATGTGCCAACACATAGGTATACCTACTTGTTAATTTAAACCCTATTTAGGAGTGGTCAGAAATTTACAGTTAAAATGTCGATAATTCGTACATATAGGTACGAATATGTTAAGTAAATATTGTGTACCGACACGTAATTATTTCTAAAAACATGTATTTATTACGTTACAATTATGATGGTTTATTTTAACATGTGCGTAAATTAAATTAACATTAGCGAGTGAAAATAATCCAGCGTTTATATCAGTCCACATTACAATGTCTTTTTAAACGTGTGTTTTATCTGAATTGTGTTTATAGACTGAGATGTGTAGTAAAGAAACGTGTATAATAGTGACTATAAAATGTGCTTAAGAGTAATTAGATTTTTTCATAGTTTGCAAATTGACAAAAGCATCTATCAAGTTTCAAAACTACAAGGGATAGGAACGAAGATCTATGTTATGTACCTTTTACTACACTTCCCCCAGCTGCTTGACTAACTTGATATATTGCATCAATAGATAAGTGTTAGTTGTTAAATGACAGTCGAAGTACAATACGTTACCCTGGCTGCTATACTCGTGGTCGGCTTCTCGAGCAAGTCCCAAAGCCACTTCTGGTACTGCGCACAGGTTCCCTGGCCGAACTCTTCCTCCTCGCGCTGGCGCAAACTCTCAGCCTCTTTGCGCATCTCCTCGTGTACATGCTCCTTGCGCTGGTGGTACTTGTGCTGGCAGCATGATTCCAGGTACAGTTCGTCCACGCCCCAGTATTCGAGATCATCACTGAACGCCAACACGCACATCTCGTCTACTAAATGTAATTTCCCAGTCCGATAAAAGTTGAGGATTGAACTGAAGCTTTTCGGATGCCTGAAATATTTTTTATAATTTGTTGTTTTTTAATATGTTTAACAATATTTTATTTTAGTTGTTCTCGTTTAAATTTCTAGTTATATGTTAATAATACCTACTAGTGTGCGTTACATTAACCGTCAAATAAAGTTATTGTAACAAGCAATGGTTGACAACATCTACAGATTATGACATTTTGATTGTACTGAAAACAACTAACACAACCTTTAAATAAGGTAAACCATTGCTTGTTACAATAATTTTATTTTAATATTTACAAGCAACTGCTACCACTGTTACTAGTGTTAGTTCTGTTGTTAGTTCTAGGAACTATCTAGACTTAAAACATTTCAACCAGAGCCGCACCGTTCATTGACAGTGTGGAAACGAGAGATTAATTTTCATTTCTAGACCTTTATAAAAGAGGCGAAAACCTAGCAGGTAGTGAAATGAACTACCGAGACAGAAGTCGCGGGTTTGAACGTAGCACCAGTGTCAGGGCATACCTTACACTTTTCGAAGTTACGTAGGTATTCAATATTTGTTATCCTTCGCTTTAACGGTGAAGGAAAACATTGTAATCATACCTGAGAATTCTTTATAAGAATATCGAAGGTATCAACCTGCATTAGGCCATCGTGAGGGATAGAGATCTGACACCTTACTGGTAGAAGAGACGAGGTCCGTGCCTTGTGGTGGGACTGTATACTAGGAACAAAAAACCTAATAAACGCTTAGGAACAGTGTATTACGACATTGGCGCCCTTAATTCTCCTGCCATTGTACATCTAACACTTATTACACAAGGTTTTTTTTTATTTTTATTGTATAGGCCGGCAAACGAGCTAGTGGGTCACCTGATGGTAAGTGATCTCCACCACCCATGCACGCCCACAATCCAAATCTATGGGCGCGTTGCCGACCTTAAAGGAAAGGGATAATTAAGGGATTGGGAGGGGGAGGGGGATTTGGGCCTCCAGATATCTCACTCACCATACGAAACGCTTTACGTTTGTTTTCTGCGAGACAGTGGTAACAACCCCGACGAGCCGACCCATTCATACTGTAGACAAAAGTACCTACAGCGTGGCTCTACCACTCACACAAGGTTGGTGCACCCCTAATTTTAACTACCTTTTGTTTGTAATGCATACCTGTCGAAAAAGTATTCGTTGTCTTGAAGGGAGTAGTCATCGCAGAGCTCGGTGATAGCCTCGTGCGTGTTACAGTCGCGCAGCCGTCCGAGCCGCGTGTGAGGCAGTCGCTCCAGCGTCCGCCACAGCACCTCATGTCGCACGCCACCCACGTTGATAATCACACGCTTGCTCAGCGCCTTCGCGCGGAGCATCATGAACGGCTCCGGCGGTAACGAAGACATCGATCTGCAACCACCATGTTTTTACATAGTCGATAATGCAAACTAGAAAAAACAAGAGAAAGTATAAGTAGATCACGGTTGTCCACGAACACCCACAATAGGGTAGTTGACTTGATTTTTTTAATTATTTAAATCAATAAGTTACGTTACTCAAAATATATATGAGAAATATTATTATATATCAGACAAAAATAAATAAGTTAGAAGCCATTAAGCCTGGTAGAAGGGGTAATTGTCAAATGACAGCGACGCAAACTTTGACATCACCGTGTAAAATGCCCATAACGGTGCACACATGCAAGCGAGATAGCGTGATATCCCCACTACGCACCCACATTTCCTCATACCAATATATATAATTATAATTGTGGGCTCATTTGTGAACCTTTTGATTATGTTTTAACAAAAGGGTTTCTCTTGCGTATTATGCTTATAAAATAATGCATAAAATTCAGCATGGGAAACTACCCTATTCCTGAGGAATAGCCAACATATTTGATTGATTTGTTATTTTGCGTTGATTTCGTTAGTGAGACACAGAGAACACTCTGACTCGAGCCCTATTATGTGTACATTGTATACGCCGTACAGGAAACTACAATGCTGACCGACTTTACCGTCACTCTAACACCTACAATCTATATAAATTTTATACTTTGTAATTTTTTCGCCTCATTGGTCTGGTGGCAGAGTACTTATGCTGAGAAACTGAGATCTTGGGTTTAAATCCTAGGTCGGGCAATCACAATTCGTGTTTGGTTTGGTTGGTAGACAGAACTTAAGTATGTAAGTATTTAAGTAATTTGGGTCACGGGGCAAACTTACGCCTGTATCCCCGAAGATATAGAAGGAGATGAAACTAATACATCCATGATCCACTGTAAGGACATCGGTTTCACAACCTAAGCAACTATGACCATGGTATGATTATAATAATTTAAAAACCTGGAGTGCGCCCGCTGTAGGGCGGCATTGGCGGCGGCGCCAGCGGTGAGCGTGGGCGCGGGCGCAGGCGCTGGCGCTGGCGCCAGCCCGCGGTCGAGCAGCGCATCCTGCGCGGGCGCCGCGAAGCCCATGGGCGCACGCGGGGGCGAGTCGCCCACGTGCAAGCGCGCGGCGCCGCGGCCCGCCCCCTCGCCTCCCATGCCCGCTAGCTCATGATGCCAAACTCCGCCGCCTCACTGCTTCACACATATTTGCACTGTCCGCTCTATCCTGTAATTTAAAAAAGTCATCTTACTCTACTGTATTTACAAAACTTCATTTTCAAATAATCATACATCGTTCCTCGGTTCTCCAATCCACGTATGGGACATCAAATGGCTTATTCCGTATTAAAGCTAAACATTTTGAACACAATGGGTACAATCTTCGTTATTGTAGCGGTGTCGTGTAGCATGCAAAACCATCACGGAGCAGGTACAGTGCATTTAAACTGTGTCACGGTGAGCAGCATCCGTCCTGATTTTACCGGCCTTGACCTCTACCCTTTTGTCGCACTTCCAACAATTTTACAGATACAATGTCAATTTAGTTCATGCAATTATACATTTAGTGGAATTAAGTTATACCTAGTTCTGCAAAGTGCCAACCAATTTTTGAAACAAGCAAAAGTACTGAGTAGCAAAACTTTTCTTATTACTTTCGACACTACTGTACCTATGTGCTAATAGATAGCGTTATATAATGACTAGCAGCAATATTTGTTCCAGAACAGGTTTTTTCTTTATCTACATATTGATATTAGTTATGTTTTTTAATTATATGTGTTGCTATCATTTATTTACGAGCATCCTACGTTTGTTTACGTCAGTATTTGGAGATCTGTAAATAGCTCAAACTGTTTTATTACTATACTTCTCATATTGTAACTTAGCCGGAGATCTACTAAATGTATGAAAAAACCGCGCCGAATTGAGAACCTCCTTCTTTTTTGAAGTCGGTTAAAAATAACATAAAACGTTTGAATATTAACGTCTAGGAATCGTCTAAACTTATTATTGATTAGACTGATTTATTGAAATTGGTCTTCAAATAGTTTTCACTATTACTAATATTTCCATGCAACAAACAAGCAAGAATTAGTATCTGCTAGTATCTTGCTTATTTTCCTTATCTTGATATGTGGTCACAGCAAACCGTAAATTGTTTATTCAAAGTAGGTACTGCGGAGACTCCATAATATAAAATATGTTTACACGTGTGCTGGTAAGACCAAATATATAAATTTTATGTTAAAATAAACCGGTCCTAATATATTATTCAGCCGCATTCATAAAGTTACCGAAATAAAACACAGAGGAAAAGGAAAGGCACAAACGTACATGTTGAGACTATTTCAAAGAGTAGGCAGTGGGCGGAGACAGCAATCGATTACCAGATCGCGTGGTCTGCCCTGCGACCCGGTCTTATCAACCTTCTGCGAGATCGATCCTCGTCTAACACAATAAACTAATTCGATGTATTTTTAAGTGAGCGTGTTCACGAAGGTTGCCTTTATTTTAGTCATAAAAAACGACTTTATATAACAAAGAATAAAAATACCTAAAACCTAAAATGGTACACAATACTGAAAACCTCTTAATAAGTACCTACAAACGATAAATGATCACGTGTTATTTATTATTAGCTTGAATGACGAGACGAGCAGGTCGCTCGTCTAATGGTAAGCGCCACGACTGCCCATAGACAGAAGCAACTCCACACATAACTTTGAATTACAAAGCACTGCGTGACACTGAACTGAGCTCGTCAACCCGAGACATATGATGTTAAGTATCATAATGCCCAATAATCTTACTAGCTTCAATAAAATTTTAAAAAATATGTATTATTTTAATAATTTCAATTACACATGTTATGTTATTAACATGATCACATGCTAATATTAATGTTTAAACCATCATAACATACGACTTCCTTTGAGTGGAATTGTTATAAGTGGTAGAGCTGTAGACAGTTTTGTGGGCTGGCTCGTCCGAGTCGTTACCACTGTCCCATGTGCGCTTCATACGGTGACTTAGACATTCGGAGGCCCAAATCCCCCTCCCCATCCCATTCCCTTAATTATCCCTTTCCTTTAAGATCAGCAACGCGCCCATGATTCTATTGGTATTGTGGGCGTACATGGGCGGTGGGAACACTTACCATCAGGTTAATCACTAGCTCATTTGCCGGCCTATGATATAAAAAAACTACAACTAATAACACTACAATGTTTTACAGTTTCTTTATCCAGCTTTAAAGCTTCCTTAATTTATAATTTAATTAATTTAACATGCTTCATACGATGTGTGCCTTAACGTCGATTAAGATGTAAGAATTATGAAAAGATATAACTTTTCCATTGCAGTAAAGACTGAGCTTTCTACTACAACTGACACTGATTAATATGCATGTTATGATTGTTTACAACTCAACAGTGGCTCCGTGACTGACTACTTACTGATTTTATTGTTCCGTCAAAAATGAGCAAAGAATTCTTACAACTTGTACTTAAGACCCCTAATCTTACAAGATTAAGGGTTGCTGAAGTTGATTAGGATACATCCTAATCAACTTCAGCAACATAATCGTCTTGTATCATACCATACGTCAAGATATACCTACGACTCTACATCAGTGCATTGTATATGCGTATTTAAACCAGTAAACTATCTTCGGCCGAGGCGTAAACTTAATTGTTTTATGCTATTATTTTATGAACCACTTGCAAAACAAATTGAATGTTTATTGCATAATCAGCCTTCGGATCGTTAATCTATTAATTGCCCATTGTTTAGATAAAATAAACTTCCTTACTGTATACTTAATGGTCTGATCAATTTCATTTTAATTTTATCTCTTTGCAATAATAAAATATGATATTGTAATACACCTTTAATAAACACTTTTCTTTGTTAGGTTGCTTTGATAATGTGAATGAGCATGTAAATGCATATTACTTTCCTCTTAAAAGAAAAAGATCCATTAATTTCTCAGTAAGTAACTATCCACCAAGCAAAGGTTGATAACATTTGCGTTGATAACAACTCGGAAAGTCCTTTCCGTCTAATTCCTGTCTAGGAATTTTCTTCTTCTTGCTGGAGATACACGTTTGTATGACACTTCTTAATGTATTTCAACAAACATAAGAATAATAGAAGTAACTCTATCTAAATACTGTAGCCAAATATTTATGTATTATTTATTTCTTCGAAAAGAGTTGTCGCTGGCCTATATACCTGATAAACAGGACGACGCGTCTGTAAATGTCAAGCAAGTTATAGTCGGCGCGGCGCCACTCCGTCTGCCGTCAGTGCCTCCCGGCGTTTCTTACCATTCCAACCAGACACGAAATTATGCCTTTATTGTTATTCATTGGGGAAATTGTATAATGAACCAACTTAATAAGAAATGTCCTGGAAACGATTTTATCTTGTGATGAGTGAACGAGATGGTAGTATAAAATAGGCTTGGGCAAGGGTGTAGACAAGCTCCGTATTGATCTCACATTGTACGGACAGCCTAGCCGAGGCGCCGCCGCCAGTAAATAACACTAAGCTACTTCACAATTTCTTTCATCGTCTTACCATCCTTCTTGGTGTACCTACATACAAAACAAATGAATTGTCAAAGACTTCTGGCTATGAATCTTAGGAAAGCTTTCACTCTTACTTCTATTTCTTATTTCTTAAATATAAGTTAAATTTAGAAACAATGTTATTTGGGATGCTAGCAGAGGCAAAATATTTTAGGCTTACCTACTTCAACTGATTTATGTTAGATAAAAAAGAACTAGTATTCCGGTAACAACTGCAAAGATTGTAAACATGATCGTTCAAATCATAAATTATAAAACGAAGCTTTAGAGGGTTACGCCTGTCGAATAGGCCATCTTTAATATAAAATAATAAAATTCATGGGCATCGCCAAAGGAGGGGGGGGGGGCGACGATGGAGGCCAACAGTAGCGCAGGTGCCGGGTTGATGATTGGCCAGCACTTCTCGCCCTGTAAATTGGGGACAAGATTTACACCACGGTATCCTCTGATTGTCGTAAGTGGCAACTAATTGGCGCCACCGGCCGCGCAGCGAGGGATGTGCGACCTTTGGAGACTTTCTTGGTGCGACTAAGAGATCGACGCAGCACGAAAACATTATGCTACTGAAGATGCTAACTGCGCCCTGGTTATAAGGGGGCTTCCACGTCCTACATAAGATAATCTGCAAAGGCAGCACGCAGCTGTGGTACCGGTAGCAATCAAGGTATACCGATATCCCGGAAATGTCCCACTTAAGATGAAGGACACCACAGCGGGTTTATTGTAAAAAAAATTGATTACAAAAATACATACCCATATGTGTAATGTATGAAATAAATTAAAATGAGGTTGCTGTAAAAGTTGCTAAATAACTCGGGCATATTATTATGGACCTATTTTATATGTTTCATTGTTTGGCAAATGGCCACTTTGTATGCAGCAATAACCTAATATTTAAAGTTATTATTATTTTAGAGTGTAAGTGGGCCACCACCAATGTAGGCCAAAAGCAACCTCATCTGCACGTGGTACACTCTGTTGATTAATGGCCGAAGCAATTGCGAAACTTTTTACCAGTGGCGGGTCGCTCCACATAAACCAAATCCACCATCAAATCATGATGGGAGCGTGGACCCTGGCATTTTGCCGGGATAACTTCGGGCAGAAAGGTTATACAGCTTAATACATTCAGCGCGTTAGAAGATCTAAAGGCAATAGGAACATTCCAACAATAACATACATATTCATCTCAGAATTACGTTAATATTTAACAAAATTACTCCAATCAATCTGTTTAAGAGAAACAACCATTCTCCCCAGAGTGGTGGACGTTGACGTTGCCCGCTCGTAAAAATTACAAGCCAAATCATTCCGTAACATGTGTTAAAAAGCATGTTGCGCCGAGCCCATTGCGAGTGGGATAAGAGCAAGTGGAAGAAGAAGAATCTGAACTATACATATACGAAATATAATATATAACTATGATATACGAAATTGAACAGGATTGCCTTATCAAATGTGAGAATTCAAATATGCAACTGAGACTTTCATATCTTGATTAGAAATATCGTTTCGATCACAGATACTTCTCATGCATACATACATACATCACGCCTGTTACTGATAGGGTTAGGCAGAGATAACGGATTTCCACTTGCTATGATCCTTACATACCTCTATGGACTTCAATCTCATTGAATTTTTCATACATGCACGTCGTTCTAATACTTCTCCACAATTAAATTTTTACACGCGAATGAAACAAAAAATAAATTGGTACCTTTACCTGTCCGCTCATTGTCGATAATTCAAGCTTAGTATATGAAACAGCTATAACAAAAACCGAACGGTATAGATTAAAGCCGTTGACTTTTGAAGCGTAGCAGATTCGTAGCAATCTGCTACGAACCGTCGCCTACTAACCTCTGACCTTTTGCGAGCGCAACCGCTCTCCATTCAGGCTAATGTAGCTTGTGCCGTGACTCCTCTACGCCGACCTACCAATAATTGAATCAACGGCACGTGTGCATGAATAAACCACTGTAATACAAAACCCTTTATACCAGCCTATATACTTATATACATAAAATTTATTTATGTATTATGATGCATGCATGTTACATTATCCGTTGGATTATGCTGCTATAATGGGGTCAATAATGGGGGTAATATTAAATTTTGATAGGACGGTGTGTGTACCCACTGTGTGTATCATTAAACCGACATGACATGAAGTGACAGCTCTGATGTTACCTTCGTACTGTCAGTATGAGTGTCGAAGACCCAAACCCGCAAAACGCCGTAAAACAAAATTTATTTGGTTTATGGGTGCTCATGAGCGGTTCTGTGCTCGTTTACCATCATCATACTAATCTTATAAATGTGAATGTAAGTTTGTTTGTTGATTTCACGCGAAAACTACTTAACCGATCATCATGAAACTCTGTGCACATATTCTTGGAGTTATAAGAAGTAACATAGGATACTTTTTATGAAAAAAAAAATATCTATTTGTTTTTACGCTTTCACGCCTAAATCACTGAACCGATTTTGATGAATTTTGATGTAGAGATAGATGGGACGCTGGAGACGGTTATAGGCTACGTTTTATTTGGGAAAAGACTATTCACGCGGACGGAGCCGCGAGCAAAAGCTAGTTATGCTATAAAAATGCTGACCGTTAAAATATGACGCTTGCTCAAAATGTTGTATATTTTGACTATATCTTTGTGAGTAAAAATCTAGGAACAATTTAAACATTTAGGGTATTTCTATGAAGTAGCCGTTTTTCTCGTGCAAAATAAATTTTACCGTTTACTGGTCCCATACGCCAGTGGTGTTGTGTTAAATGCAAAAATACATCGTATCATTATGAGTAACATGCAAAACTACACGCCAAAACATTTAGTTTATTACTCTTTTAAGTCGACAATATGTGACTAATCAGTAATCACACCCTGTCTTTTGTTCGCAAATAAGTACTACAACTTGTTAGAATTTTTTCTCATAACTGTAGACAGTAGAGTTTTAGAATAGTAAGAATTGAAATTACATTGTAACATTATTAATTTTTTTTAGCAGGAGGACGTACAGCTTGTTAATTGCAATTGAAGATTGTACAACGTATCACAGACGCAGTGGTGGATTTCACGGTGATGACGCCCTAGACCCGTGCTGATATGCTGTTTTTTTTGTAACGAAATATACATATTTACAAAATATAAGGGTACAGGCGTCTTTTAAGTTTTAGTACCTTTTAAAATTTTGGCGCCCCTCAAATGTTTCTGCCCTAGGCCCAGGCCTCACGGGCAGATCCACCACTGCAGACACATTATAAATTGACTAGCTTAACAAAACATCTAGTTAATGTGAATTAGCGGCTATCACCATACCGTACCGTACTATCACCGTAATGTGAAGTTTTGAATCTAAAACTCCTAACATATAGGTACATTGTGATTACCCAACCTGGGATTTGAACACAGAATCTCATTTTAATTGTGACCGTAATAAAAGCTTCACAACTGTATTGACGTCAAAATCCCGATAGTCGTTAGAAGCAAGGACCAATTATTTCAACGTTTGAAGATCAATTAATTTGTTGACATAATAAGAGAAAGTGGAAAAGCGATTACGCAAAATGAATATAAAGTGCGGTTATTGAATTCCTCAATGAAATAATTAAGATATAATGAAGGGCTTGCAAACGTCAATTTATTTGAGCTTGTGACAAGCTCGTAATGTAGCTGGGTCGCACTTTCCCCACGGCTATAATTAGTACGTTTAGATAAGGGCTCATAAGGGTGTGGCATGGGATAAGCACGGTCTCAAGGGAAGTGCTAGCTTTATACAGAACGTGACATGTATAGATAATGTGTTGTTTATATTAGCCGAGGACAATCTCGGAAGTCGTCAAGTAGCAATATTAAAACGTTTGTTTTGTATGTAAATCGCACAATCTATGGACTACAATTCACTTAACAGTACTTACAAGAAACAGTATTAACTATTCGATGATCTCACTTTACGAGAATCTCGAACGTACTTCACTCAAAATCATAGAATTTCAAATACATAAGTCTTTCATAATAATTATTCTCATACCTACTAATTACAAAACGTATTTTTTTTAAATATTAAATTAAGCAAGTATTAGGTACTATAAGGATACTTAACAAGCGGTCAGACACAAAATATAAATTACGTGGGACTAGTATTTTATTAATAAACAAAATGAGGGTTAATTATCACTTCAAATATTTTTTTATTGAGTACTCTTACTGAACTGAATGCTTCCATGCAAAAACCTCAATTAATTAGAAGACTACTACTGTTTATAAACACATACTCACTACTGAATAACATAAAATAACGTTTAACAAGTTTTGTTAAACGTTATTTTATTTAAAAAAAAATTGTGGTAGTTACAGCAATAGCTAGTTAATGTAAAAACACAAGCGCGACGAGTATACTGTTGTCCGTTGAGGAGTTTTATTTTTTTACTCCGTACTCCGTCATTAGATCTTAAACAAATTGAAATGGGACCACACGGGAAGCACCAGCTTTCAAATAAAAAAGATGGCAAACTGCAAACGGATTACCAACTAAGCCAGCGTTACCGCGTGATACCGGGACTGCGGACTATAAACTGACCTCTATAACTGATGCCAGGAGCTCTTTTATACATTTCTAGAACCAGGTATTTCTATATCACATTATTTTCTCAGACACTCACAAAAACGACCAATAAGAATGTAAATACCCTAACAATATATTTTACATCTTTATTGCATATACCTATATTTTACTACAACGTCATAAGTTTTTAATAATTAGGATACTAGTCATAACAATGCATTGTTTTCCAAATAGAGAAAGAAGTTCACCCCCTCGCCGCAACCAGGAGTTAAATTTTCTAATACATTTAAAACTAACTATGCCGAAATATAAGGGCTCACTGACGGCATAATGAAGACAATAATAATTATTGAAACGTTTATTGTCCCCCACGCCATCCAAACTGAATAAATTATAATGTAACGATCAGCGTAGCCCGCAACAAAATCGATACGAGTTCAAATAGTAAATGCAATGAGTAATTGATAGACCGCGGACGATAACCACTTTTGTTTTTTATTAACTTGAATGACGAAACGAGCAGGTCACTCGTCTGATGGTAAGCGCTACGCCTGTCCATAGCCCATGTACAGACGGAACACCACACCTAATATACCATACATAAATAATAAATAAAAATCTTTATTTTCTCGTCATCACAATTAAGTACATTGAAATACATAAGAACAATAATTTGTATAGAGACTGGTGCCTGATGTAAGCCAAGCCTATGTTTCAGGTCACCAGAAGTGTAGGAGGCGATTATAAAGCGGTTCAAAGTACTGGACATTTTTTATTAGCAATTCCAATGCCGAATTGCTTCACCTGATAGTAAGAGGCACGCCTGCACACAAACAAACCACACATAAACAAACACAACGCTACACAGAACTTTGAATTACAAAGATATTACGGTGGTAGGTCCCTTGTTTGCGAGGGACCGGCTGGGTTGGTACCACCGCTTTGTCTATTTCTGCCGCCAAGCAACAGTGTGTAAGCACTGTTGTATTCCGGTGTGAAGGACATTGAAGCCAGTGTAATTACTGGGCATTATGAGACTTAAGACCTTATGTCTCGGGGTGACGAGCGCAGTCCAGTGTCATGCAGTGCTTTATTTAAAGTTCTGTGTGGCGTTGCTTCTGTTTATGAGCAGGCGTGGCGCTTACCATCAGGCGAGCGACCTGCTCATCTCGTCATACAACCTAATAAAAAAAATAAAAAAAAATGCATGGCACTAGTCACCGAAGCACTGTCACTGGCTTCAATGTGCATCTAACTGAAACACAATAACACTTACACACTGCTGCTTGGTGGCCTAAACAGATAAAGCGGTGATAGGTACCAAGCCAGACGTACTTTCGCATACAGGTGACCACCTAGAATAGCTGTAATAACAATCTTGATTGACAATTAAAATCTTAAACGATATATACGTATACATACGTATTAACTAAGGTTTAAAGAAGTTTATTATCAATAAAGACAGGTCGTCACTTATATGATATCATAAGTTTACTTAGGTACGTATTAACTAATATATATCACATATCAACATATCGAGCGATTATGACTGTAAACTTTTACAAAGCGATATTAAGTCATCAACCTTATTTATTTTTGCTAAACGAACCATATAAACTCTGTTTAGTTTTCAACTATTCAAAGAAGAAACTGAAAACTTGAAAGCAAAGGTCACGTACAAAATACGTAACCTACTAAAGAAATACCAAGATATCTACTGAGTTTGTGCAATGTAACTCTTACGTAAGTATATTCATGTCAGGCATAAGCGCTTGCTATAATGTCATATTTAGCTAAAGCCTTACCTAAAAACCTGTTTTGTCATCAGCGGACATTCATCGGGTTAAAAGTCCCGAGAAGCAAGAGCAACCTGTGTACAAATTTGATTTCATCAACACACCCAACAGTCACACACATAGTCCTGACCCCACACTAGGTTAACCTGTATCGTGGGTATCGGGAACTACGAAGGACTTGCGGTCCCACAACACCCAGACCCGAAACAAACATTTGTGGGTCACACAAACATTTGTCTCGGTGTGGGAATCGAGAACCCACGGCCTCTCGGTTCGCAGCCGGCTACTCGCCCACTCGTACACCTAGTTTGTAAATTTTACAAACTATCAAATATTGAAAGTCAAATCAAACTAAGTATTTTAGTGCATCAACAACCTAACAAAATAATTATACATGTTAGCACACTTCAATTTGTGATTAATGTAGGCGAACGTGCTGGTAATCAGCACATGTTTAAGACAAATACATCAGTAATTAAGAAATGAACAGTGAGAAACAGAGCGACACGCGACAGTTCACCAGAGTTGCGCATGACGTGTCCGTCCGCATTTAGCTCGAGGAGTGTTTTTGGCACGACTCGCGAGATCTTCCCATACTCTCACACTTCTCGTTCCCTTCAAACTATAGTCAACACTGTAGAACACGTAGGTTCCACTGACAAGCCGCGATCAAAACTATCATCACGAGTATATCATCATTTATATACCATACAGCTCACAACACGTTGATTCAATGTGTAACGTTATTTATTTTAGAAAAGAAAATCATTTTTTATTACCAAATGAGTCACAAAACAGAGCATTCGTGGCAAGTGATTCAGATATATCCTGACTCGTGGTATTTGGACTGTGCAATCTCGTGTTCCTGTTTCAGTGTTTATTTATAGGTTTTACTGTCACTTATGGAAGAAATGTGACATTTAAACGTAGCGATGTAAAAAATGGGTTTAAAACACTGAAAAGTGAGTGAATCAACATTGAAAATAAAAGTTTTGTCAATTTTCAAAAACGTTATCTCGGTGACATTAACATTGACTATCGTATTACTCATTACTTACTAATGGACGTTGTTTTTCCTTTTTATTGTTGATGCGGTCGCGGTCGGACTGATATTATCGTATTATGTTGGGTGGGTAATCAACATTGCATGCATTAATTATTATGGTACGATTTACTTACGTGAGTTGGTGCGTTATACTTTAGGAAAACTATTACGGTTATATTGTAATAGTAATTTTACTACAGTAATCTGGTCATTGACTTTCAATACAGGTCAGATGAGCATTACAGGGTTAGATGGCCGTTGGCTACGCGGGTCACTATTATTAAGGCTGTAACATAGGCATCATAAAAATGACGTAGGGTTCCAATTCCCAAAAATAAAATGTTATTTGGTGACCGGCGTAAACACAGTAAATTAATAGTTAAAATATATAATTTCATTACCGAACTTTTTGTCGAATCAAAATTTGTGTAAAAGCCCACATCCTCAAAGTATGTAAAAAGATACTACGGCAATTATTAAAATACTGCACCTGCAAATGTATACCTGTATACCGTATGCCCGTAGGGGTAGGCAGAGTTGCAGCTAGTGCTACACCCTCGTTTCGCCGAGATTATTTTTGGTCCCATAATAGGGGGCGAGCCTATCTTCATAACGGGCACAAATTTCATTCCCCTGCAGGCAACGCATGTGTAATTTTTAGAATCTGAAACTCAAATTCAAACTCAAACTCAAATCGTTTAGGTTATTGGTATACGAAGCATATGGGTGGCAATATTGCCAAGCTTTTGCTGTCCGGAAAATAAGACGCTTAACTGATGTTTCAACGGCTAGGTTAGTATATTTTGCATATTTCCACAGTATTGTGTCCTATGGCATTCTATTGTGGGGATCAGCTGCTGATATAGACACTATATTTATATTACAAAAAAGAGCAGTTCGTGCTATATATGACCTGAGGAGCCGCGATTCCCTACGATCTGTATTCAGGGATAGTAATATACTGACTGTGCCGTCTGAATACATCTATCAAAATATTATGTATGTTCGTAAAAACTTAAGTAAATTTCACAAAAATAGTGACATTCATAATATAAATACTAGAAACAAAAATAAACTCTCAGTACCCTCTTTTAGAATTGTTAAGACTAAAAAGTCATTTATGGGTAATAGCGTAAAATTTTATAACAAGCTCCCCAACAAT
This sequence comes from Mimas tiliae, assembly GCA_905332985.1. Classification (NCBI taxonomy): domain Eukaryota; kingdom Metazoa; phylum Arthropoda; class Insecta; order Lepidoptera; family Sphingidae; genus Mimas; species Mimas tiliae. The sequence continues at coordinate 7,233,522 of HG995249.1, forward strand.
GTTATTGATATGCCCGAAAATTTGTTCAAGACACACATTAAACGTGAGCTTATGACCAGGGGCTAATATAATGTTAAACAATATCTAGAGGATAGAGACGTTTGGCGTTCGGTTCCTCCTTGCATACTGTGACCTCCTGGGGCCCTGTAGCTTAGGTTAATTATGAGATAATTAAACAATTATAAATAGAATGTATGTTTTAGTAACCAAGATCTAAATAAATTGACCAATGAGTTGTATTATTCTACGAGCAAGCTAAAATGGAATGCTTCCTAACATAAAATACCTACCTAAACCAAAAAAATAAAACGATATCAAATAAACAAAAGACGACCGATCGCGAATAAATAATACCTAACGGAAAATTGGCAATTTTTTAAAAGACAAGTCATGCTCTTCAAGAATATAGTAAGCGGACAAAAAACAAGCCCACTGAGTTTGTTTCGCCGGGTCTTCTCAAGCTGGGTCGCGTTTGGATCCGGTGGTAGTTTTAAAACAAGACTTCGGAGATACACATGGTCCGCATTCAATCTCCCTAAAGTTAACTATAGGACTTTGTATTTCCTAATATAAATTATTGAAAATCCGGACCTAAAACAAGCCCCCTGAGTTCAAGTAGCTGGATCTTCTCAGAGTTTGGGTCGCGCCGCGTTGAATCTAGTGGTAAATTAAGCCCACTGAGTTTGTTTCGCCGGGTCTTCTCAAGCTGGGTCGCTTTGGATCCGGTGGTAGTTTTAAAACTCGTGCCGTTTCGGTAAATGCAGTGGTCCATACCGACTCAAAATATTTAATAATTAATAATGGGACGTTTCCATATTACAAATACTGTTAATAATGTAAAATAAAAAGACAACAAATAAACAATTTAGTGTAATTGCCTAGTGTATTTGACGATGCTATGTATGTTATGTATACATTAGTTGATATGATTTTTATACATAAGTTTCTTTATTTTGTACTGACTTGTCATAAGCGCTATTTTAATTGCCTACATGATTAATAAAACTATTTCATTTCATTTCATTTCAAGCCGACGCCATAGCGGATCCCTGTTAAAAATCGGCAACCGCGTGGAGAGGATAAGAAGATGCGTACTTCCGCCACGTAATTAGGACTCATGTATTTATTTTACCCTCGCAGACTATTTCAATATGAAAAACATATTTACTTAATCCAAAGTGTTTTTTTTTAAGACTAAATTACTTTTCAAAATAACTTTTTTGGTTTGTGTTACCAATTTTGTTACTGAAGTAAGTGATTAACTTAGAGACGTTTATATTATTATGTTAAGCACATTAATTTAAAATATCTAAGTTTAGAGTTTTATCACGAAGGGATTGTAATCCTCCCTGAGGATAACAGATAAATGTCGCCACACAAACCAAGTTCGAGCTCCAGGTCGTTGTACACAACATTGGTTTGGTATTGAATTTTTTTAGTATAAATAAGTAATAATGAGGATTGTTTATCACCGTCCCAGATAATGCGCACTGCGCAAACAAAATCCCGCATTGTGAAGACACTATAAAGTCTCATTTAGATGAAGAGAGTTTAACGCACAGCTGAGACAAGAATTTGACAAAAAGCTGTCATTCACTCGGCTGTGTCACGCAAGCTGATAATAAAAATCTTCGTACGTTAAAGTTTTCTGTGATATTCTCACCTGTATCGTACCAGAAAATCTCTCCATCTAATTATGCCTTTAGGAGAAAAAATCGTAGGTGCTACGTCACAATTTATTAAAGATGCTATCAACGGTAAGACAGGGCTCCAAAAATACGAATGATGTAAATAAATGTCAATAATAAAGAATTGCCTCGGTGGCGCAGTTGTAAAGCGTACGCGTTGCGACTGGGGCCGACGCTGAGGTGTCGGGTTCGATCCCCGGGTCGGGTAAAAGTGATATTGAGGCTTTCTATTACGAAATGTTCAGTATCAGCCCGGAGTCTGGAATTGTGACCGATATGGCAATGAGCTTGCCTTCTTTGACATCATGGGACGGACATACACTCGGCGAAATGTGGGTGTACTGGTTACACCTCTGCCTACGCCTTCGGGGATTACATAGATGAGTGTGTATGTAATAAATAAATGGTGAATCCATTATATCATGGAATTATCACATACCTACTTCAAACATCACAATATCTATCTGTAAAGTAGAGTGCAGAGCGATAATGACTGTGTCAATTAGACAGTGCCGCCTGTGACATACATTTCCACTTTTAACATAATATGTGTAATGATGAGGTTCACGAGTGTTTGAGTCGAATCAAGTGTTGTTTAATACAATTGTAAAAGATAACATGATATGTTATTATATATAGTTAGGTATATTGGATACTATTACAACATATTATGCTCAGATTTGTGAGACTTACCTATGTCTCGAGATGACGAACGCAGTCCAGTGCCTTGCAGTGCTTTGTAACTCAAAGTTCTATGTGGTGTTATGTCTGTTTATGAGCAGGCGTGGCCGCTTATAATCATGCGATCGACTGAATCGATGCTCATTTTGTCATTCAGACTAGTTCAAACATGTAAATTGGAATTACATTACACACAACGATCCTCTCAGTGTTCTACGGTTTTAATGGTCTACCTGTGTGCCAATTTTCATCCTAAGTCTTAATTCAGCCCAAGGCGTAATTGATTAACAAACATCCAAATGCACAAACTCACAAACATCCAAACTTTCATATTTATAATAGTAGGGTTCGGTTAGTTTATACGACCATTCACCCATCCAACCCATATCAATCTCCTCCTGGATACTCTAGATCACCCAATCTTAAGCAATTTATATGAGAAATCTAAAACAAGGGATACTGTATCTGTAGACAGATTTGTCTACAGCATGAATGGGCCGGCTCGTCTGGGTCTTTACCACTGTCTCACAGAAAACCGACGTAAAGTAGCAGCTTGCTCCTGCGTTCGTACGGTGAGTGAGATATCTGAAATATCCAAATCCCCCTCCCCTTCCAAATTCCTTAATTATGCCGTTCCTTTAAAGGTCGGCAACGTGCCCATGATTCTTTTGATATTGCGGGCGTATATGGGTGGTGGAGATCACTTACCATCAAGTGACCCACTTGCTCGTTTGCCGGCCTATGAAATAAAAAAGATTAGCGTTCTCACATAATTGAAAAACAGCAATAGCTCAGCGAGGAGTGGTAGGGACTGCCGAGATGAAAGTCGCAGGTTCGAAACCAGTCCCAAAAGCGTGCAGTTCTGTCTTTACCAAGTTACGTACGTATTTTTATGGTAATTTTCGCTTGCATTAACGGTGAAGGAAACATCATATGGAAACCTGCATACCTGAGAATTTCTCTATCAGAATTTCGAAGGCATGTGAGGTCAGCCAGCTATAACTAGGACTATGGCACCTGCTTGACCTATGTTAAACCACAGATAAAATAGATAGGTGGTGACTCGCCAATCGGAACTCAAGTAGATTATTATTATTAGGTACATGAGTGAAAACAGACTGAATCGCGAATCAATAACGATGTCCCTAAAACAAGATAGTAATTAAACATTTTGGATCGGTGATTTAATTAACCAGTAGTTTTCCCCCTTTTACTCTTAAATCGCTTAATATAGGTAAGACAAAAAGCACAGGAGACATAACTTAAACGTTTAAAACCCCCGACAACAATTAGAAAAACATCTGTAGATATAATTTAAATCGCAATAACTTTCTTCAAACATAACGAAGTTCGATGCTAAGAACTGGCTCGGTAGCGCAGTTGTAATGCCGTACGCGTTACGTCCCCGAGACGGGTAACAGTGATATTGGGTTTTTCTATTAAGAAATACTCAGTATCAGCCCGGAGTCTTGAATTGTGCCCGATATGGCGATAGGCTCGCCCTCTATCACATCATGGGACGGAGATACGCTCGGCGAAATGTGGATGTACTAGTTACACCTCTGCCTACTCCTTCGGGGATTACAGGCGTGAGTGCGTATGTATGAATATAACTAAGAACCATCTCGATTAAAGCAACCTTCAAACAAAGAAATGCATTCAAATTTAAAATCGGTTCTTTCGTTTATTAGGCGATACGATGCCAAATACAGATACACACACACCCACAGATATACAAAAGGTCAAACTTATAACACTTCTCTTTTTGTCGGGGGTTAAAATCTGTGATTAAAAGCTGTTTAGGGAAAGGACTGAGTAAAGTGTGTATAAAGCTATCGACACGGCTACCACATGTACGCGTACGAAGCGACACGACACGACGCGACACGACGCGACGTGGACGAGGCGCCGTGTGGCGCCGACGAACCACGTCGACGTAGCTCATAACGCGTATTTTGGTCGTCGCCTTGATACAGGGCTGTGGCATATCATACACGTACGTTTAATATTAACTATTCCGTCATATGTAACCGATGCCGATTCGGAACCGGGGCGCATCCGCACAACCGCACTATACTTCCTGATTGTTATTTTGGCGGTGAAAAACAATAAAGCAACGGATAATAACATCAATTTCCATTCTTTGGTTTTCATTATCTCTATGCACGTTTACTTATATCTGGAAAATAAAACACCGGATATGACGGCTATTAGAAAATCTGTTGTTGTTAACATGACTATACGTCTAGTCTACTACAAAAACATTGAATAATTTTCTGTTTCATTTATAAGTTGATATCTATCTAAAATCTATTTCCTATATTACACAATCACGATACTTGACTGAACCATTACACATCTGGATCTCGCGAGGCATACAAAATAAATATTTTGCATGCAAATAAACGATTTATAAATAGTAGGTACAATACAAATAGAAAATTATCGGATATTTTTAAAGGAAAGCGTTTTTGCCTAAATAAATAATTAAACACATTTATGCTTGGAAAAATGTTTGTTTAAGACTTAAAAATAGGCACTCGTGGATTTATTACGAGAATCTCCATTCAAATGAAAAAGCTCGCTTGCTAGTAATGAGCGCTACTTTACGATGAAACCCACCATTATGTTAAATACTTATACGTATGAACTTTTATATATTTAACTAGGAAATATATGTAATAAAGTCTAGAGATTACGGCCTACTACACGAAGTCATGTAAACGAAATGGTACAATATAAGAGAAGCAGCTTTTCCATTATAGCTGTTCTTTATTCTTGCCGCAATTTCCTTCGAGAATATTTTACATAAAAGCATCCAATTAACATTTCATTAATACCTATAATTCTTAATATCAAAATGTAAATATCAAATGAAACATAACTATAAAATATTAACTATCAATTGTAAATCCTAGAAGGTTCCTAAATCTACGTATAAAGTCAACGGTCTACAATCGTGTTAAGCATAGTTCTGATGTACTTCACAATGTTTAGTTGCCCACAATAGACGAATACATGTTCGCTCTAAATGCTTATAATCAAGTCCAATCATTTCGTTTTTGGTTCTCAGTAGAACCACATGTCAAGGCGTGATTCCCCAAATCAATTCTGTCTAGCGGCCGCCAAAGCGTAGGTAAACAGCACCTTATTGAGTATGAAATGTTGTTCTAACTACCGCGAGAGCGCTTTCTGTCTTGTCCTTTGGATTTGTTTCAAAGTCTCTCAGGCCTAGCCCATACATATTTAAATAGTGACATAATCATATCATATACTCTTAGAAATAATAACTGGATAATAGTTTTGCGGAGGGAGTTTTCGGCACGCCTGCGACCGCCCGATAGTGAATCGGGCCGCATGCACGATCTAGTTCGAGACATTGACCTATCTGTTCGTCCGAGTGGTATCGACATTAAACTGCGCGCAACATATAACTACATAGTACATACACGTAGCTATTACGAATATAAGCCGAGTGGAGATATTTTTGCCCAAGCAGCTGTCTGATGCGACCGCGACTCTGGCACATTGATCGACAAGCTTAGGTACATACATTTGAATTGATTTCAGTAACACGCAAGCAAAGCTAAATAGGTTTAAGTACCTATATAAAAATATATATCAAATGGAACATAAGTATAAAACATCAAATATCAATCGAAAATCCTAGTAGCTTAGTCGATGTCATCGAAGTAAGATAAGTCGATGTATGAATTCCGTAGCGGAACGAACAAAAGGAAGTGTCACAGCGGGTTCTACTCGTATTCCCATATTTTGTGACGTAAACATAGGCACATAATACTAAAGTACCTACTACGTGGGCCGTCTTAGGCCGCCTTAAAAAGAATAAACAAATATTTTTCAATAAGTATTACGATTATAAGCGAATGGTTTTTGTTATATGCATAAAGATTATACAAGTACCTATTATTATTATTTTACAAGTAAGTACTAAGTTTTGGCATTTCAAGGCCCCTGTCAAGTCGTAGGCCCTGGTGCAGTGTCCGCGGTGTCCATAAGGCAAAGAGGGAGCTGGTATTACGTAACTAAATTAAGTGCATATTTAATCGTTCGCAACACAGTACTGACTAGATAAATGTCCATATTATTATCAAACTAAGCTTTTTTTGGGACAACCTACCGGCAATAGGAAATATCAAATGGTGTTTTCGGGAGACATTTTTTCAGTACTATAGATACGTAGGTACGTTTATAGCTCTATAAAATAATTTTTACGCCATCCGGTCGTACATAAAACACATTTCTTCATAATAAACCGCATTCAACCCGACCGCGATGTTTCCTGTCGATTAGCAGAGACAACATTCAGTGGGTACCATTAAAAATGTTCCAACTTTCATGAATATTTTTGTTTAATGTTGCATTTAATTAACCCCTAATCTACCTTACAATAAAACATATTTTGTTCCGTTTCAATAATATCCTGTGTTTAATAATAAGCTCACGCTGATCGGAAAACAACTGTTCTACTCTAGACGTCAACTTTTATGATATACTCGTAACATACATACATACGTACTCACCCTTGTATTCCCCGAAAGGGTAAGCAGCGGTATAGCCAATAGGTACATTTCGCTGAACCCATTTCTGTCCCGTGATGTGATTGGAGGCGAGCCTATCGCCATACCGGGCACAATTTCAGATTCCGGGCTGGTACTAAGTATTTCGTGATAGAGAAACCCAATATCAATTTCACCCGCAATTAAATGGAGAAAGCTTCTCATACAACGTAGGCAAGAACATGACAGAAAACCGTCATTGACAAAACCACATCATACGATTCTTATTTCGAACTACAATGCGGCCTCGTTATCAAGATTTTTCTGTTATAAGCACCATATATCTGTATGGAGAGTTTCTCATACGACAAATATCATCTGCAAGGCCTCGTCGATCATCATGATTTGGCTTGTAGTTTTTACGACCGGCCGCCTGCCTGACGTGAACCCCTCTGGGGAGAAAACACCCAGAATAGAAACAAGTATTTGTGGATCACATAAACATTTTGTCTCATTGCCGGAATCGAACCTGTTTCACAGCCGGCCACCCGACAACTGCGCCACCGAGGCTGTCTTAGTTTCACATATCGACATTTTTTAATAATGGTTAAGTATTTAATATTTAGGTATTACACAATATGAAGCTAAATACTAACTAAACCACGACGTAATTTAGTTATGGTCATTTCTCATTTTATCATATTGCATTTATGAGTGGTAGAGCCACGCTGTAGACACTTGTCTACAGCATGTATGGGCCGGCTCGTCCGGGTCATGACCACTGTCTCACAGAAAACCGGCGTAAAGTAGCAGCTAGCTGCTGCGTTTCGTACGGTGAGTGAGGTATCCGGAGGCCCAAACCCCCTCCCCTTCCCAATCCCTTAATTATCCCTTTCCTTTAAGATCGGCAACGCACCCATGATTCTTTTGTTATTGTGGGCGTACATGGGCGGTGGAGATCACTTACCATCAGGTGACCGACTTGCTCGTTTGCCCGCCTATACCATAAAAAATAAATAAAAAAAAACTAATTAAGATGCCTAAGATATATCATACTAGCTGGCCCGCACGGTTCACCCACGTGCATATGACTGTTCCATGGAACATGGAATATGGCTACAGTCATGACTGCAGCCATATTTCATAGAAAGTTCAACCTCCCATTTACCCCTTTTTTTAATTTCAGAAATGCTTTCTCAACTTGTACATACATTACACAAACTATCATCTGACCAAATTTCATGATCGTAGCTTGTGTGGATTTTGAGATACCGTGATAAATGAATGAGTGAGTATTAATATATAGAGGATTAATCCCCTTTTACTTCGGAATCCACCAGTCATCTCATACATTTATCCCGATGGTGTCAAAACACCTTGCTTAAGATAGTAATCATGGTAACTGTACATACATTCTTGTTAGTCGCATTTCAAGACACAACATTTTATTAACTCGTATAACTATTTTATATGTATTTGATTACAAAGCTAAGGTTTTAAGATTCCCAATTACAATGTTTTTAGGGAATTTGATCGTAGTTCAGCATGCTGGCCCATTATGGTTAGGCACAGAATGTTCGTGCCAATATCACATACTTAACGAACTTCGAGCTAAAGTATTTAGTGAGATACTCAAATTACAAAAAGATTAAATACTAGTTATAATCCCCTGATTATACGTTAACATAATACAGTTTTACCGAGAAACCGTACTAGTAACTTAGAACACAAAGTTGATATTTGTTCACATAAATATAGGCGGAGCGTTAATTTGTTAAGGGCCCGCTGCGATACGGGCCACAGGCTGCCGTCACCGCACGAGACTCATAAATTCACCAATTTAATGACTGTCAATAATGACCAAGTTTATGAGCCATTCTACCAATTTACGACATTTTGGCAAGAAGCCGTACATGCCGTGCATGCTCACTGTTACACGACAATGATTCCTTTACCGTATTGAGCTCACAATGCTCTCGATGAGTTTCTGTTGCGAACGAGTTGAATTACTTACCAGAGCGAAACAAACCACGCTGAACACGGGAAACCATTGGAGCCACGGGCCTAAACCATTGTCAATATACTATGCCCAAGGAAATTGAATCGTACACAAAATAACTCGTCGTTTTGAAAATATCAAGCAGATTTATTTTAAGGAGTGAGTGAATGGAATGGCGTATTTTACCACTGCACATGGTGAAAAACACGTCATAGTCGCTCGTTTCGGCGAGTCGCGTTCCGGCATAAGCCGATATATATATCCAATTTAGGCATAATTCTGGCGACCGTGGAGGGACAAAACGTGTCACGATGGTTGACATTATATTTGGACTGGACTGTACTTACCATAAGGTGAAGTGTAGTTACTTTGCCGTGCCATGATAAAAGTTTAAAAAAGTGCTGACCGTATTCAATGGAAATGTTGTTATCGTATATAAAATACGTGATCCACACACCTGACATCAATTAGGTTTTCTTTGTTTTAATGCCAGCTATATTCATAAAATCAACATCCTCCCATAATCTACCATATTGTAATTATAATTTAAAAAAGTATAGGCTAGCAACAGTTGTTTAATGTTACTTAAAAAAGAAATAGGTGCATGCATACTAGGTGGTAGTTCCCATTTTTACTTTTTGCATCGAACTTGAGTGCTCTTAGGTTATAAATACACGTATGTTTTCATACAGCGATTATGTCAGCAGATTTATCAGAATTATTATAGAACCAAATGTAATTATTACATTGTAGCCTTCTTGAGAGTTCTCACTCATTAGATAACTAATGAAAATCGTGACCTAATTCCATCCTCTCCCTAAACTAATTTCATTCTCAAGTGACTCTAACACCTACTTCTAGTCTCATAATGAGATGTAAAAGAGCAGTATTAGTAACTATCAGTAAAAACTAGTGCGACATTCCCGTGTAAGTTGCACTTTCATTAACTGCCACTGATGACGTCTTAAACGACATAATATGAATGATATTAAATTTAATGTTCATTATTTATTTACATATGCACGCATCCGCATAGTTCCGACATATGGTATGGTGATTTATTGTTAGTAAATAAACTTTTGCAAACTACAACAAATCTTGTAAAAATAAACTAAATCACCCCAGTAAAATATACAAGGAAATTTGTTTGCGTACGTACAATATTTTATTACCCAAAATCTTCTCACATATCTAAGTGCATCTTGTTATATTTTTAAAATGCATTATTATAATATACGTAAATACTTATATTTAATAAAGTAGTCTTGTATTGTCTATGTATACATTTTCGGTGGCCTGAAATGATTAAGTAATTTTGTTTGTGTGACGCCGTATTGTACAGGTCGTACAATTATAATTGTGACGGGAGCACAAGCACTCGTCAAGTGCAATGTGCACTGTACACACCATGAAGATCAAAGGAGATCGATCACCTCCAATTTGTAAACATCTAAACACATCGACTTCCGCAGTGCGTGCGACGTCGGAATAACATATTTTCTGAGAATATTAACTGAGATTTGGTTTTCCGTTCACTCGTTTAAAATTAACTTTCGGTTAATCTGACACTAATACATCTAGCCTTGACAGTCGTAAATATGTATTTATAACAAGTTAACGACGGTCAGTGTGAATGTCTTCTAAATTTATACTGATCCATTTTGATAAATATGGCATCCGGATGGGAGCGCTAATAGCAACATCGGCCGTCGCTCGTCCGCGCAGTGCGAGTTGTGACGGCTTTGACAACTGAAGAGTACACGCTTCTTCAGATTACATTTAAGCGTTGAGAATGTGAGATCAACGAAAATAAATATCATGGCTATTGGCTTCAAATATCTCTGAATGTTCTTCCTAGTAAATAATCTATTACCAACATACTCGTAGAAACAAAATTAGAAAAATAATTTTATTAGAAAAATAAATTAATAAAAAAAAAACACGGAATTTATTTTAACCCACGAATATAATAAAAAGGTAATATATAATACATTAAATTGAGCACACTGCTTTGGTGGCGCAATAGGTTTGCACGCACGAAACATTGTGAGATTTGGCATTTAAACTTTATATGGAGGAATAGTTCAGAATGCTATTTATCTAAAACAAATATGTACATTTAATTAAATAAAATAAAACATTGATACTTTACGCTTATACTGGCAATGTCTGAATGTCAAATTGCGCAGCTGACGATATGACGATAGAACAAAATTCTTACCATATAAACATAGGTTGAGTTTCGACCATTACGCGACCACTAGTTATTATAAAAAGGCTATTAAACTTCGTAGGTACTTATATGTGAGGTCGAACGATCTACTAAAACAATCGTTCATTAATTAAATGTCACAGTGTTTGACGAGTTGTGAAGCGTGCTCGACACGGGCCACCGATGTAAATGTTATAACAAAATCCGTTCTGCACTAATTAACTGAAGTCTGAACGGGTTTAGGTATTAGTACTGCGAACTTAGTGGGTCTAGCGCTAGATCGGGTGTTTAGACCCCCAAATAGTGGATGAATTTTGCAATTTAATAGCTTGTTAATTTTTAAGTTTAGTTAGTGGAAAGACATGAATCCCACTAAACAACTTCGTCTCGAGGGTATAAGTATATCCTACAGTTTCCGACTGTTTGTATATATCCAGACAACCAATTTTTAAAATACCATGACAAAATGTTGTACCGTTGACCATAAATGTAACATTTTTGCATTCCGGTAATGTAACATTATTACGTTTATTATTTTTTATTATTTGTTAGGATATCCGCTATAAAACAGATTTTATGTGATTTCAGCCTACTACCTATTACGGGTAAAAAGACTGTCAGACAGACAAACGCGACATTGACTTATGGCCGTTCGCAATATTCTGTCTACAGACAGATTTGCTTACTGGCAGTAAATTGTTGACACATTTTGTATGGGATATCTGTTAAAATACTATTGATATTCTATATAGTAAGCAAATCTATCTGTATATTGAATATAGGGAACGTAATAGGGTTCCGTCAGCAGTTGGTATCCTTTGCGCATGGAACCCTAAAAATAGTTGAATTGAGAACCTCCTTCTTTTTTATGTCGGTTTATTTATAACAAAAAGTGTGTACAAAAAATTATCATAGCCCCACAAAACCGCATAAGGCGGTTTGTCTGCAGGATCGTGAGAGTCTCACAGTGGCTTAGTTATGTAAAACTAACACATGTTATACAGCAGAACAATCATTTCAGAGTATTGAGGTAGTGCTCCTCTAACAACGTACGGATTTTTTTTGCATTTGCTTCCGTTCTTATGACCTCAGGCAAATCATTCAGGAGGTATGGGATACGTTTCTTAAGTGTTCTATCTCCGTAAAAATTGCATACACTCGGGACGACAAATTTGCCCGAGGTCATAGTCCTGGTGTTGTATAGGTTTGTTACCCTAATCAACTCCGGAGCATGCTCAGGTCTACCGTGGGTATTCACAACCAGTAGGAACTTGTGCTTTAAGCTGATAGAAAGAATTTTACATATTTTATAAAGTTTAGTATAGTCATCTTTACATCTATCTTTAGTTTTATTATTTACTAGTAGTTTTAAAAATCTAATTTGAATATTTTCTAACCTATCTATGTTTGTTTTGAATGTAAGGCCATAGCAGTCCAGAGCATACCCCAGAATCGACTCGACCAACGACATATACAGGCATTTCAGAGTGTTTTTAGGAACTTTACAACTTAATATACAAAGCTTACCTAGTATTAATCTAAGTTTACTGCATATATATTCTACATGTTCAGACCAGGAGAAATGTTCATCTATTTTCATACCTAGGTATGTGACGCATTTGACCCTTTCTATTATTTTACAACTACAATTGGTCATATAATTGTGAAAACATTCATATGAATGGGCAATTAAGGGGGGTGGCGATTCGCTCATCTGCAAGTAAGGCGAGTGGATAATCAGCAGTTTAGTTTTTTCCGCATTCAATACTACGCCGTTATCGTGAGACCATTTGACGACTGCGTCGACATCCTGTTGCACGAGGCGGCATGTCTCCACCAGGCTAGTGCCGGCACGCAACACACATAGGTCGTCTGCATACATATGCGCAGAACAGTGCTGCAGCACTCCGCACAGGCTGTTTACGTGCATGAGATAACAGACAGGTCCGCACCCGGAGCCCTGCGGCACCCCACACCTCACCGACATCTCTCCGCTGTACGCATCGCCAACCCTCACGCGATACGAGCGTGAACTGAGGTAGTCGCGAAACCATGCATTGAGTGGCCCCCCCACGCCACACTCCTCCATTGCACGTAACAGTGTGTTCGTCTCAAGCGTATCGAATACTTTTTTATAATCAAAAAATATTGCCAAAACAAATTTTCTTTCGCCCAAGTAATTATTAATTTCATCTGTGAAGTTGGACAATAGGGTGTTAGTGCTTTTTGATATTTGAAATCCCTGTTGATACTTATTAAGAATTTCATTATTTTTAAGATAATCCCCAAGTTGGTTAGTAATACATTGTTCAACGATTTTGTCAACACTCGATAATATAGCTATCGGCCTATAGTTAGAATATGTTTTACGGTTACCTTTTTTATAAATCGGTCGAACCATAGCCTCTTTTAATTTATCAGGAAATTTGTTACATCTCACAGACAAATTAACCAGCTTCGTTATTACTGGGCTAATTTTGTTTGCTATAAATTTGACATCCGTCATGCGTATGAGATCGCTGCCCGGAGATTTTTTAGTGTTCATCTTACTAATTATATTATTCACATAATCGTTTGTAACAGGCTGCCATCTCATACCAATGTCTACTTTTTTAACATAACTATTCAACCACTTGTCGTTCCACAAATATCTAATCTGGTCTATTTCACGAGAGAAACTAGTTGCGAACTCATTTGCTATATCTTTAGTTGACCCTTGCCCACCCATGTTTGATAATATTGTACTATCTAAATTTAATTTTTCATTACCCATTAATGTATGTATCCTTTCCCATATTTTCTTTATATTTTTATTACAGTTTATTATACTATTTCTGTCGTATTCATTACTGCTTTTATTTATTACTTTTGTACATTTATTTCTGTACCTAGTATATTTTAAACGTTTTATCATATTCTTAGGTTCATTGCTCCATATTTCAAACAATTTATCCCTTTGTTTTATCATTTTTTTCAAATTCTCATTGACCCAACTTTTGTTGCCTCTGTCACTATTTCCGACTTTTTGAATAAATATGTCTACAATTTATATGCAATCTATGGTAAAGTCTATACTTTATCAACTACACCCACGTAAATATTAATTGGTCTAGTCCGTTAGCAAATTTGAAAACTAAACACATATTTTATAGCATAGGCCGGCAAACGAGCAAGTGGGTCACCTGATGATAAGTGATCTGCACCGCCCATGTACGCCCACAATACCAGAAAAATCATGTGCGCATTGCCAACTTTATTTTTTACACTTTATACACGATGTATAAAGGCGGACTTAATGCCAAAGGGAAGGCATAATCAAAGGATTGGAAACAGGTGGGGATTTGGGCCTCCGAATATCTCACTCACCGTACGAAACGTAGCAGCAAGCCGCTACTTTACGTCGATTTTCTGTGAGACAGTGGTAACGACCCGGTCGACCCGGCCCATTCGTGCAGTATACAAAACTGTCTACAGCGTGACTCTACCACTCAAAACATCAGCTTTAATTAAATTTACTTTCAATAAATAGGTACACCACATTATAAAGTAATAATTTATATGCAACTACCTACATCAATGTTCGCCAAGTGAAACACGTACGTGATTTAATCATTCCATAAATGTAGGCAAGTAAAGTCGTAAAATAGAATTTATCGACTAAAGCAAAACACGTAGAGTCGACAAACGAATGAAACGAGCAACGTACACTGTTACAGACTTCAATTATCTCGTATTCCGCTCGAATGAGGCAACACTCATTACAATCACAAATGTTTATACTATTATGTTTACTGTTAGTTGATGTTTGCTAATATTTGTAATATCAGTCAGAAGCTAAGGTAACATCTACACCAAGTACGGTCAACACCAAAAGTCGTTGTAAAGACACATATTTCCAAAAACCCTATACATCGGAGGATACATAAGTCACTTAGCATTATTGGCAAAATTTATATTTTCTCTAAATCACAACATGATATATAGTTGTAACTGTAGCTCATGCTAGTCAGTTTAACGTTAAGCTACTTTTATCCTTCCTGCTACTATTATAAATGTGAAAGTTTGGATGTTTTTGAGTTTGTAAATTTGGATGTTTGTTAGTCAATCACGCCTTAACGGCTGAACGGTTTTGGTTATAATTTGGCACACAGGTAGACCATGACTTGGACTAGGACATAAGCTACTTTTAACCCGGAATAGGTCTTTCACGCGGGTGGAGCCGCGAGCAAAAGCGAGTCAACTATAGTTGTTAACTGTAGCTGTAACATGCTAGTCAGCTTAATGTTCAGCTACTTTTGCTGGTATTCAGCTAATTTTCATCTTTTACATCCAATTTTACGCTTATCTTGGTGAACGTCTTGAATTCATATTACGATGTAAAGGGTTTAGATATGTTCATTGACTTTTGTTATTGACTATACCAACACACTTCCACACACTTCAGTTACTGTTTTGCATCAATAGTCAATGTTAGCTGCTCAGCATGTTCTATTTGCATAATACACATCTTCGAATATCTTATGTAAATACGCAACATCAATTAAAAGCGTAGTATTAACAACGTCCAGGTATAAAATATGAAATAACTAGGTTGTAGGTCCTTCGTATGCGAGAGGGTGTCTGGGTTATTCACTGCTGCGTGTATAACCACTCTTGTCTTTCAGTTGGAAGGACATTGAAGCCACTGAAATTAAAGTGTAGTGTCATACTTTTTAATTCAGACTTCTGGGTGGTGTACTACTACTACTGTTTAAGGGTAGGTATGGCGCTTTGAATGGTAGAGCCAAGCTGTAGACAGTCTTGTCCACAGCATGAAGCGGCCAACTCGACCGGGTTGTTACCACTGCCTTACAGAAAACCGACGTAAAATAGCGA
The DNA here is from genome assembly GCA_905332985.1 of Mimas tiliae. NCBI lineage: Eukaryota > Metazoa > Arthropoda > Insecta > Lepidoptera > Sphingidae > Mimas > Mimas tiliae. The sequence continues at coordinate 7,249,497 of HG995249.1, forward strand.
CTTGTACATTTCGTACGGTGAGTGAGATATCCAGAGGTCCAAATACCCCTCACATAATTAGGTATGCCTTTCCTTCAAGTTCGGCAACGCACCCATGATTCTTATGGTATTGTGAGCGTACATGAGCGTATCAGGTGAACCATTACCTCGTTTGCCAGCCTATGCTATATAAAAAAAAAAAATACCACCAGGCGTGCGACCTGCTGGTCTGCTCCTCAAGCAGACATTAAACATACTTAATATAGTAATACATACAAAAAGATTTTTTTTTATTTCTCAAAGAATACGCATTAAAACATGTTTTAAGTACAAATGTAGATTATTAGATAGATAGATGTTATATATATAGTAAAATACTAATATTTTTTCTATATATATAACATCTATCTAACATATCTACAGCTAACTGTATAAAAACATTGTTTTTATAAGTGCCAGTGTGATTATTTTTACAGAGAACCTAGATTGTATTACGTAATTGCGTAGCTTTCGCAAGTTCACTATAAGGCCTAAATTCATTCATATTTGGAAAGAAATATTACTTGGAAGTTAGAACTAAAGCTCTTGGCAGTCCGCCAAAAATCCCACGGCTCTTGTAATATTCTTTAATATGAGGCTTACATCTTAATTTCTTGCAAACTGGTAGAACGTGAAGTTATTAGGTATAATATTTCTCATATCTCTCAGTATATGGCATACCAGTCTTTCTAGGCATTGCGTAATATGTTATTGTTTCCTTTCTAATAATGAAATCTGACTGGCGGCTGATTTTAAAGACCTGTAAATAAAGATTACTAGCTCCTTACTGACCTACAAGGTGGTAGGTCCCTCGAATGCGAGAGGCCGTCTGTGTTGGTGGTCTCTCGTTATCTATTTCCGCCGCCAAGCAAAAGTGTGTAAGCTGTGTTTCGATTTGAAGGACATTGAAGCCAATGAAATTACTGGGTATTATGAGACTTAACAACTGGGTGATGAGCGCAGTCGTTGGCGTTGCTTCTGGTTATGGGTAGAAGTGGCGCTTACCGGGTAAGCGACCGGCTCGTCTCGTCATTCAAGCTAATAAAAAGATTTCTTAATTAATAAGCATAATTTAGAGTTATAAGATGATTATTTGTAAAATGTTGTCTGTTCGTATTTAGAGTTCTGAACGGAACCCTACTATAGTATATCTAACTGTATGTCTGTCTGGCTGTCATACTTTAAAGGGCTCTATATTTTTAACTGTAAAGCTAGCCGGCTGAAATTTTCACAGAATGTATATTATTATAGCAGATTTCTTAAAACACAATTAAAAAAACAAAAAAGTAAAAATACGATGTCAGTATGGAACCCTCTGTGCGCGAGACCGACCTGCACTTAACCGGTTTTTTGTGTTGTCAAGCAACCCACCACCCCGATTTTGATATTCGTTTTTGTACTTGATAGGGTTCAAGAGAATACAAATTTGGTGAAGGTCGAAGTACGATGGATAATCAAATAGTAAACTCGTCAACGGATAACAACACACACAATAAATACGCAAACGCACCTCGATGATTAAAGTCAGTAAACATTTCAAAGAAAAAAAAAGATTGTATACCTAAGTTTAATTTTCGTAGCTCAGTATTTAATTTTATATTAAATTTAGATTTAAATATTATTGCCAAATTTGTTAGAAATAAATCCTAGCTAACAATGAGATTAGTAGATATCATATTATGTACATCTTCCTAGATCTTTATTTATATATATAGACATAATTTGAAAGCGTTTAAAATAATATTTTCCTCGTATTTGATGGCATGAATAAAAAGCTAAAAGCTTCTTACTAAAACTCTGCGTGACATTCCTAGAACATACCGCCGCTGGAAATAGGAACTTTGTTCTACAAAACTGTAACTCAAGATCGCTTTAAAAGTTTAATGAATTGAGGCTACTGCCTACTTTGATTGCCACTGTCTGTCTAGATAAGAACTATTTGAACAAGCACGCTTCTGTTGCGCTACTTGGTGAGGTAACATCAGCGTAAGCTTAGACATGCAATGCGTTCAGATGCAAATCGGGCTCCGTGATTCATGATTATTTTATGAAATCCTCAGTTCAGATGCTCGCTAATTTGCTATTCGTTTTATTTTTACTGACAATCTACTCTGTACAAACTTGCCAACCCGATCCATTCTTTTTTCACATGTTTGTTTTTATAATTTACGTATGTTTGAATCGTAGCTAACGTTTACGCATCGGATTTTAACAACTGTAGTCTTAATAAAATGTGCAATTAAGATCAGTAGTTACAAATAAAGGACGGAGAACAAACAAACAAACGATCGTATCAGTTACATTTGTTGTGATTTTAATTCTAAGTACCACAATTAATAATTTTATGACGCAACAAAACGTATCAAGAGCCAAATTAATGTTTAAATGCACAACGCAAAGCCAAGCTCTACTGCCCTAGCATAACTGTGTTATGGATATAAATGACGTGTACACCAAAAATAAGTACCTATCTGTATATAGAAGGCGGTGACGAGATAGTCCCGAGAGTGGGCAAAGCTGGTGAGCTGCCAGCATCAACCTGCCAACTGGGTGAACTAGGTCTCACCGCAGGCGAGCTGTCTCCTGAGTCCGTTATCTTATCGATTTATAACAACACACTGCGGCGATCACAATAGGTGCTACTCCACTTATATAACGTTAGTGTTTATTTTCGGAACAATTTACTCCGCATTTATGTGCATATAGTAATAATGTGCTCATATATTCGTCTGAACATAATAATGTAAATACCAGATTCCATTATTCCTTAGCCAAACAGAGAATCGGCCACAACCGGAACAACACCTAAACAGTACCTAGTTATATTGCATACAGTCAATTATTGAAAATATAGAATTCTGCGGCTAGCAGCGAATTATTTGCTACTTAGTTTTGCATTACATTATTATATTTTCTTAACCCGTGCTTTAGGATTGATAATGGCAAACAGATACAAAACTTTTTAGACTATGTGTAATAAAAACTATGACATTCGTTCATAGTACACTGTTAAAAGCACATTATTGAAGCTTAGGCCATATTATTTATACTGGCCTTTTTTATATTGGCCTACGCACAATTAACTTCTGTATTCCCACTGTAATAATTGTGTGGGTGGAACGTATCGTCACAGATATGATTTTTATTCCGAACCAATCTAAACGTCATACGTCATGAGCTCAAAAATAATTTAGGTTTATACGCCATCACCATTAATCAATCATCCCGGGGTAAATATATTTTGCGTGCGATGATGTGCAGTGTGCAATGGTGGCGTCGCGTCGCGGCGCTCGCTGACTAATTAAATTGGTTCTAAGCTGAGTTTACTCTTATCATTATAATCGTTAATAGTTCGATAGCGGGACGGTTGTCTCCACTAACGCGCACTATCAGGGATCACATATCGTTGTTAATATGAAATACATCACTTCAAATAATTGATAAATATTTTGTGATATACTCGTACATAAAATATTGAATTAACAAGTATGTAGTGCTTACTACCACGTCATATTACTTATGTATTTTCATTTACAATAATGTCAAAACTGACTGTCATTTGAAATGGCTACCTAGATTTTACCAAAGGATTTTACCCGCTTTTCAAGAGTCTCTTCGTTTTTGCCAACATTAAAACCTACTATAATACCAATGATGTAACCAATACAATACCAAAGATACCTTCGATTTTTTATTAATATTTCCATTCACTAGACACGTTTTGAGCAATGAAAATGTATGAGAATGGTCGTGCGTCGCGCTCTGCTGTCTAGGTCGCATTACGCATATGTACTGATGTATGTACCTCAAAACGTACCTACTCGTATACAATTGCATACCTACAAAACGGATGCGTCGCTGTCGACATGTGTCGCATTCACCTGTCTCGCTGGCGTACCACAAAACGTGCCCTAACATCTTTGCCTAACATTGAACTGCCGCGCCGCGCCGTAAAGGTGTCTCGCTATTGTGTGATGTCTATTCGTACAAGTAAATCGTGAGTTAAAACGGAATATGTTGTAAAATATGTAGATACTTCGTTAATTTCAACTCTGAATTCCTTTTGTAATTCAATATAATAAACTATGCATTAGCTTAATGCACTATCCATTTACACAATGTTGAAATAATATAGTTAATTGGCAATTCGTTATAGGTACTACATAAAGGGTATTTGAAACATCATTGTTTACTTTTACCTATTTATTTGGTTTATCGAGGTAAGTAGGTATACAAACTTATCTATTCTATATTGAATGGTTAGTGGTCCACCTATTGTTCAACTTTTCAAGCCACCCGAAAACCTCTGACTTCACTTAACGACAGATATCGGTTGATAACAGCCCGGACCCACTTTTTACGTGCCCTCCGAAATACGGAGACGCTCAGTAGAAATACCACTAAGCGGTCACCCATCCATAGACTGACCGCACTAATTGTTGCCTAACTCGCAAATCGTTTACCGATAAATGAATGCAATTGGCTATGAGCGCCTCGTAATATATGTATATTACGCCTCATAATGAACATAACTAAATGCGGCAGACTTTTAATAATACCTTCTGATTAACATTTTGGCACATAATCAACTAGTCAATTTGTTGTGCGTGATGGCAACTAGCGCAAGGGCACCTGAGATCGGTTCACAAAATAAAGTATAATAGGAAAAATTACCCCTGTAATATAAGTACCGGAAGGTTGTAATGTAATAATATGGGTATAGTCGGTGGGCTCGGCGCGATGGTGCGCATACTGATTATCTTGAAAATAACAATACTACGTCGTTAATTGATTTTTGAGCCCACACAAAAAATAAGAGTACCTATTATAAGTTAGATGCTGGTTTATGCTCGGTCTCTATAACTTACGAACAGCTACACGTAAAATCCGACTTACCGACCGGTTGAGCGTTACCGAACATCACCTGGTTGATACATCTCTTTTGTTTATAGAAACCTTTGAAACCTAAAGATGGAGCCATTATTCTATTCCATTATACTTCGTAAAGTGAAAGCGAGATCGCGAGATACGAAACATTGGTAAAAGAGAGAGACAAAAGGCTTATTTTTTGTCGCCGTCGTTATTTTGTTTGTCAAAATGTCAGATTCATTTGTTTGTCATACCTACTTCAATAGGGCGGTTTGACAGAAAATTTTATTAATTATGTTTTTTGAGGTAATAAAGGAGATAAAGATTACGCATACAAGATAAAATATACTTTGAATCACGAAAGAAGTCAATGGTGGGGTATAGTGTGCTAGACTGTAAAAGCCGTAGTTAACGAAAAATTGCCGGCATAACCTTTCACTCGTAAGTAGTTGAAAATGTTACTATTTTCCTGTTGTAATGTCATGTGATATAAAAATTAGTAAACTCTGAAGAAAGATTTAGCATCGAATCCATTAGGAATATATAAGAGTATTTTTAATAGAGTATTTTTACTCAAAAATTAAAATCGTTTATAGGTTTGGTGCTGCCAGGTTGTAAATTTTATTTACCCAGATTTATTCAAACAATGTTTTATTCTACTATATCAGGTATTTCAATGTAGGTTGAATTGGGATCCTGCAAAATATACCAAAATGTTCTATGAACATTTTAGTGAAAAATGTGATCACCTATGTAAAAAAAAAATGTTAAGTTACATGCAGAAGCAGTGCCAACAAAACTCAGACATGTGGGTATTAATTATTTAAGTTATTGACCGCTACCCCGATTTTGTTGGTATTGTAATTGCACTCTGAGCAATGTCAAGGTCTTAGGTTTGATTCCCAGCCATGCAGCTATGGTATATTTGAATAGCTGTTTCGGGTGTAAGTCTGGGTGTTAGATATACCGCCGCTACCGCCGATAACCGCCATACAAGGCGGTTGTTTACCTTAGTATCCTCAATAAAACTAGTATTATCATAGTGTTGAGTTCACATATTTTAAGTTATTTATTTAATTAAATGTGCCTCCAGGTACTTCAGAAGATGTTTCCATTACAGAACAACCTAGTCCATCTGCATTGACATCAACCCATAAGAAGAAAAAAAAAATTAGGTCAAAAAGCAAGATCAGTTAAACTAATGAAAAATTGCGTGTTGTGCGTGAATCAAAACGTAGATTAGTAAAAAAGCTAGCTCCGTTAGAAAGTGGTGTAGCAGAGCTAAAGTGTATGATGAAAATGTATTTAAAAGAGATCGATTTACTATCAAATAATGAAACTGAATATGCTGATTTTCTGAAATGGTATACTGATATAGAAAACTGCCACTAAAAATATTCACCCGCACAATAAATAATAATAAATAAATACACCCAACAGTCACACACATAATCCCGATCCCACACTAGGTAAATCTGTATCGTGGGTATCAGGAACTACGGGGGACTTGTGGTCCCATAACACAGACCAGAAACAAACCCACGCCCTCTCGCTTTGCAGCCGGCTACTCGCCCATGACGCCACGGAGGCTGTCTTTAAATTTTATAACAGAGTTTTGTTTTGTTTGTAAATTAATATTTAACTAAAATAGATAGTGATTTCTTTTTACCAACCTCAGTTACCCATATGAGTGATACATATAGTTCGGGTTCATAAGCTACAAGCATTTTTTTCATCTATTTTGTCTACAGTATCAATGAGCCGGCTCGACCGAATTGTTACCACTGTCTCTCAGAAAATCGATGTTAATTAACAATTTGCTGCTGCGTTTCATACAGTGAGTGAGATATCCGAAAGCCCAAATCGCATTCCCTTCTCAAGCCCATAATTATTCCTTTTCTTTAAGGTTGGCAACGCGACCATGATTCTTCTGGTATTATATGGACGTTCATGGATGATCACTTACCATCAGGTGATCCACTTTCTCGTTGCCCGGCCTATGCAATAAAAAATAAATTTTTAATTAAGAAGAAGTAGTTTTGAGTTACCAACGTTTTTCCTAAATGCTGGACATAGTTGTGTTTTTCGTTACTTTAATGTGAGTTTAAACTTAAAAGACAGGAATTTGACAGTTGTGATATTTTTTCCCAAACATGAAATGGGGAAATATATGTAACGTAGCAACATTTAAAAAAATCTAGCTGTCTCATGTGCGGTCACACCATGGCTCTATCTATAGGTAATATATCAATGATAGAAACAGTACGTGCGGTCATCTTCATACTTTCTTTATCTTCATCTTACGATTCCTTATAACCAACCATAACTTACATCCCTAAGTGTCGATAACTTAACTTACGAAACTTTTTATAGGAATGGTTTTGACTTACGCCTCGTAGAAAATACTACTATTCGTAAGCACAACAAATCGTTTGCTGATTATAGGAACCGAGCCTATATCATGATGGTTCTTTGCTATGCTTGAAGAAAATCGGTTTAGCCATTTTGAAACTACAGATGTTTTTCTTATTTATGTTAGGGATTTTGAAAGGTTAGGTTATGAAAAGCAGCTCTGCGGGTAGTAATATGGACTGTCGTGACGAAAGTCGCAGTTACGTAACAAACCCCAAGAGCATGCACCTCTGATTTTTCTGATTTACGTATTATTATCGCTTGCTTTAGCGGTGAAGGAAACATCATGAGTACCTACATACCTGAGAAGTTTTCCATAAGAATTTTGGAGGTATGTAAGTCTAGCAACCTGCGTTATTGCAGCGTGGCGGAGTAAGGCCTAACGTCTCATATTAAGTAGAGGAGGTCCGTGCCCAGCAGTAAGAGCTGTATGATACAGTACTAGTAAAAAAAGTTTAGGATAAGTTATGCTTACATTCTCTATACCTATGTAAATTTGTTTCGAGAAATCAATATAATTAGATGAAAAGATGCGTACGATAAACATTTAAATAGTTTGACTTCACTTGAATAGCTCATGTCTTTATCCGTATGACGCGTCTCTATAGTCATAATATATAGAGCTCTCAAATAAAACCCTATATCCGATTATTTTTGGATCATGTTTGCGTAAAGTGAATCTACAAACATGACATAAATTTTACCTTTCACTGCTCAAGAACTAATTACTATATATCCGACATGTTAAAAAGATTTTACTCTGAATAAATGAATTTTTCTCTGGTATCATACACCAAAAAACTTGGTCATAGGTTATAATATTATGTAGGTATATAAGAGTGTTTTTCTTCTTCAGTTGGACTTTTTAACAAAGCCACTTCTCTCAATAACTTTTCTCAATACCTAATGGTTCAGATGTATTGAATATATTTTAGTATGGTCAGTGAGATTACCGGAGGGGAAAATCCCCCCTCCCATTCCAAATCCCCATTCTTTTTCTTTAAGGTCGGCAACGCTTCCAAGATCGTTCTAGTATTGTGGGTGTTCACAAGCGTTGAGGCAGAGATTACTTACTATCAGGTGACCCACTTGCTCGTTTGCTGCCCTCTGCTATAAAAAAGTCGGTGTATGTATAAAGAAGATTGTATGCAGTGAGCAAGTAATGTACTGTACGTGTATATACACGCTAGGGATATTTTCTCGGGTTCCCGTTTCCGGGAAATCACGGGCTGTCGTAAGAATCTCGTCCCAAGATGTCGAATCAAAATGATTTTTTTTGACGTTTTATTGTTCTAATCAGGCTGTATCTACCCACTGCTGGGTATAGGCCTCCTCCGGTTCACGCCAATTCTATTTATTTACACATTTTTTTATTGTTGTTAAAACGTAATTATTTTATTACTTTTTTGTGAAATAATCATCAAATTACCCCCTTGCGGATGAAAATTCTTTTAGTATTGTGGGCGTACATGGGCGGTGGAGATCACTTACCATCATCAATTAATCTCGGTGCATACTGATTAGTACCTTAAGGTGTACGCGTCGCATTCAGATTCACCTCCGATTCTATTTTCTTCTATTAATATTATATTTTTTATCTTGACGTTATATTGTTTTGATTGATTACATCGCGCGCCGTTACTAATCATAAACTTAACGATAACAGATGCTTATATATATTATGATTGTTATATATTGTGATTGTTACTCCTCTTCTTCTTCTACCTACTCTTATCCCACTCACAGTGGGGTCATGTTAGAGAAAGATTTGGCTTGTTGTTTTTACAACCGGCCTGACGTCAAGTCCTCTGGGAAATATACTACAAATTGTAGGTAATATGTTGGCAAAGTAGGTAATAAAACAATTTATGTAGATTTTTCACTTTATCCGGGAATTCCTGGGACCATGATAATTTTTTCCAAATCCCGGGAATACAAAAAGCCGGGAAAATAAAAATCCCGATGCACAATATATCTGTTTAAACGCACAATCCATCTTTGTTCGCGAATCTGTACCTTGTATATAACGCTACGTCGTGCCGTCACAATTAACTACTTACTGAATGAAATATTTTCTATACAACAAAACAAAATTAATTTATAATACACTTTGAAACTGATTTACTTTTAATGCTAGGCTTGAAAAATATAGATCAGCCTTTTTCAGAATCAATTCTTTTTCAATAATATGAATGTTTGTATTTTTATTATTTCGACATAGTTTTTTATTGAGGGGCTGTGACGTCAGGCAGGCGGTCGGTCTTAAAAACTAAAAGCCAAATCTTTAACATGTGATAAGAAGCATGTTGTGCCGACCCCACTGCGAGTGGGATAAGGGCAGGTGGAAGAAGAGAAGATATAGTTTTTTATTATTTATGTACAAGTTAGACATGCATTTCATTTAACGTAAATAGTAAATATCTGCGTGCGTATAAATCGAAGATAAAATAAATTAAGCACAAGATAGTTTGTGCTTAAATACTTTATGTGTAATAATTAATTATGTGCTTTATGTGTTCAGTTTAAAGTTCACCGTTAAATTACACCGTTAAAACTTCTAACTAAGCTAAAGTTATAAGGAAAATAGACGAATTACAAAATGTTACAGATCAGTCATAAACATCTTATCAAAAAAAAACATAAACGAAATTCGTACTAGGTTTCTCTGCACGAGGTCCATGCCTGTTTTATATCTTTCCAAATCCCGAAGTATAAATTATTAACTATCAATTTTATAGCTTTATTTTGTGTTAGAACACTTCATTCCGAAGTGTTATGTATGTATCTTAAAATCACAAAGAATAAATTGACCATCTAATAATGTAGGGTAAAATACGTTAAGATTTAAAAACATTTGGTCATAGTACAAAACGTAGACTATATTGCCTTGGTTCACAACAACTGATTACTATGACAAACAATAGCAACTATATGTGTACACACAAGTCAGTGTTAAAGTTAATAGACAGTTTGTCGTAAGGCCTTAAACATGAAATAACTTTAAACTAAGTTTATATCACTTAGTTAATATTAACGCAAATAAAATGAGCTACCGTTTAGAATAAGGCTGGTTATATTTAACAAAATAACCCTGGATTGGTTCACAGTGACAAAGCTTTGCTAAGAATTTTAAATTGAATTAACTTTACAATACAGTTCTTGTCATTCTTTATAGCCACTCTGAAGTTTGTCGTTGTCTTTTTTATCGAATCGTAACCTATCGGTATTCGACTTGTAACATTGGACAACACTTAATGAGAAACAGCTGAGCTTTTGCCTCACTCCGGCATTGTTACACTCACGTACATCACTTAGTTTATAGATGTGATCGATCTTATCAATCGTAATAAACTAGTGATTAAAATTAGCGTAAACTTTTTTATGTCTGGATTTTGATAAGATCCGATACATAAACACTCACTATCAGGTATATGTAAGACCCTTAAATATGACCACACGTTTTTGTAACACATTGTTTAATCGTAGGTAGAGCAGGTTCGTATACATAATTGTGCATGATCTTTGGTGATATAAAAAATCGTTTGAAAAACGATCATCGCACCATAGTAAACGTTTAAGGCGCACCGTGGGCCGAACCAACTTCGCTCGGCCTTTGTTCTGCAACTAGCAACCGTGGAGCGATCGATATGAGCCAGTGCCCCGAGTGAACTTACATAATTATATGCTTTCTGTCTATTCATACACTCACTTATTGACACAATTATAAACAAACTCGATTAAGGTAATCAACTATAATAACTATAAAATCCTAAGTATACTTTTACATTTGTATTGCCCATAACTTTTTTAAAGTTTTGTTACAAAGTAAATACCTAATATGACTTAATATAAATTGTCATGTGTAATAAAATCGAATCACCGTGATATGACTTAAAATAAATGATTCTGATTGACTTCTTATGTCTCTACCTTTAATTCTCAATAAAAATACTAAATAAACATGCATAATATATATTCTTGTTGACCAGCACAAAAAATCTTATTTTGAAACATAGACAAAGACTAACTTCATTAGAAAAAATAATGTAATTTCAAACAAAGCCGCGAAATTGTTTATTTCCTTAAAAACATTGCTCACAGTACAAATGATACCTGCTGAGATAAGCTCTGCTTACTTTAATCGTCATAAAAATAAAAATGATCATTTTTAATTAATTCCTTTATATAAAATAGAAAATCAAATAACGAAAAAGGGTATCGACATCGTGTCACAGGCTGCTTGGTGGATTGTCATTTCCGTCGGTCACTGTTTAAATGGACTTTTCCAGCCTACCGACGCGACGCGGCGCAACATGGGCCGTGGCACACAGCTCGACAGCGAATGAGATTGTCTCACTCACATTGTTAACAAGCTTCATAACATTGTGATGGATAGCCGAACCCCTCACATTTAGTACAATTTCCCAGATTAACATAAACGGAAAATGTGTTGTTGTGATTGTTTACGATACAACCCATATGACAATACTCGACACTAAGCTCAGAAATCAGACTGAAGAATGCAACTGTTGTTGAGTCATGTTCGTTTGGCACTGCAAACCTTCTGTATATATATATGTGTACATATATCAATTTTGCTAATAACATAAGATGTTATATATTGTCTGGTACGGTATAACATTTCTATTGGCCTTTATATTTTAATCATGTTTAGAATGCCTTAGAGCCTGAGAGAATCAGGTCAGTATGTAACTGTGAGGGTTGGAACCCCGCCAGATGTTAAATTCCATTCTCCATAAGCGCACAGCATAATCTCTATCTCCTTTATAATTAAACAACCCTATTATCTACGAATAATATTTGTATTGTTCAATTTTATAAAACTGGACTTAATATAATGTACCATATATTGAATGAATCCTATCAAAAACATATACGACTCAAAAAAGTGAAAACCCAGATATAAAATTAGTTTTTATTAATCTAATTAATTTTGGATAGGCGCTATTGCAGCATAATGAGTCTATGTGTTTCTTGTATATGTGCGTATAGCCATGCATCTTTTCACAGATTGAATCTGATTTAGTTGATTATTTTTTTATTCAATAGGGAATAACTCAAAATTGGTCTCATTAAAATATTACCCCTAAAAGGATTAACACGGGAAAGAAAGACAAAATTTTTATGTCCTAATCCAGATCATAATCTATAACTGTTGTATAATGTACATGTTTGTTTCAAATATTACCTAACAGTCGGTAATAATACCTTCATAAAAATCGTTAATAGCTTCTTAGCCATTACTATTCGTCGGTAATAGAGACAATCAACCTTTTAACTTCATTATTTTTTTTTTATAAAATAATCTATTTAGAAGCATTAAAGTTAATAAACATAAACTATATAAAAATAAAAAAGTGTGTGTGAAAGCAACTTTTAGTCTTAATAAGTGACATCAATTTTAACTGTTTCTTATGAGGGTCGTTAATACCTGCGTTTACCCTAAATGTAAATAGCATTCATCGATATAAACATTAACTAAATCCAAATCTCACACTCCTCCGTGCGCGCAATACGTATGCCTAAAGGGGTCTGAAATGTTCTCTTTGTGTATTAAGTAATATACAGAAATAATAAACTGTCTGTAAAAATAGAGTAAAGAAGTTTAAATTAACGGGATGGGTCAAGGTTAATTTCTTGGATATAAGCCAGATAAAGCCTTCCTGCACAAATTTTATTAATGGTAAACCGTACGAATATAAACTAACACAAGTACTTTGCTTTGCACAAGTAAAAGAAACTAAAAGTAGATACATAAATACGCACTCACGCCTGTAATCCCCGAAGGGGTAGGCAGAGGTGTAACCAGTACACCCACATTTCACCGAGCGTATCTCTGTCCCACGAATGTGATAGGGGACGAGCCTATCGCCATACTGGGTACAAATTCTAGACTCCGGCCTGATACTGAGAATTTCGTAATAGAAAAACCCAATACCAGTTTACCCGACCCGGGGATCGAACCCGAGACCTCAGCGTTGGCCTCAATCATAACGATAGATCGTAAAAGTAGATAATTAAAAGAATACTAGCTTGATTACATAAACTACGTAATCAAGATACATACTAGCTTATACAATCGTCTGTGAGGGCTGTCATAAAGTTAACCATATATACGAAGGCGTTAACTACAGTTTAAAGATACATTTTGAGGTATGTGAGACCAACGACGCGACGCAAGTCAGACGACAGGGACACATCCGCTTTGTACGCAATTGTATGGAACAATTTGGAGCGCGAGAAAGACTCTGGAACTGACTGACTCGTGGAATTAACAACATTCACGCACCTCCAAAGTCCAAAATCTACCATTACAAAGTGCTGTCAAGTCTACTACAAACTGTCACAACTCAGTGCATAAAGCCTGTAGATCTCCCTCAACGCTGTAGATAGATTTCTCGTACGTCATAATAATATGCGGGAACATAACAGTAAACTGTCATTTACAGAGCCGTGTCGATTCTTTTTGAAACTGTATGATACAGCCTCGTAATTTTAACCCAGATCTTTACCGGTTTCTCAGCCAAGTTACATACGCTGACCAAGACTAATGAGGCGATATGACGACTGATGATGAACTATTCGCGCTATCTAGCACCACTGCGCCTAGACATATTATATATTAATAACAATAATCGATAGCCGATAGCTACCTAGCGCACGTTGTTACTGTAAGACAGTGGATCAATATTAGTTATCCATTTCGTACGGTGAGTGAGATATCCGGAGGCACAAATCTTCCCAATCTCTTAATTATTCCTTTCCTTTAAGATCGCAACGCGTCCATGATTATTCTAATATTGTGGACGTACATGGGCGGTGAAGATCAATTATCATCAGGTGACCCAATTACCCGTTTTCCGGTCTATGCTATAAAAAAACATTCAAGTGCTGTCTCGCACCTGTTATTGGTGAGTAGGTTAATTCAGATTATAGAATCTATGGACAATATCCTGGATTTATGTCAACAAACTAGGTATTGGTGTTTCATTCTAAATAAATAAATACAAGTAAATTACAAGCAACCATGCACTAATTTATTACTCGCATATTGCTACAAAGCTACTTTGAATGAGACAATTATTGTACATAATATGTACTGAATTTTCTATAATGCAGAGACAAAGTGCCTTGAAAGGGTAAGCCTCATTGGTCCAGTGGCAGGGAGATTAATTAGAATTAAAAACCACGAAGACCCAGGATGCGTTCAGGTGCACTAGTTGTAACTCTACCTAAACCTTCGGGGATATATGTGTAGGGAAACTTCTAAAATGGGACAACCCAACGTTAGGTAATGTTACATTTTTGTAAGTTTGTAAATTTAAATGTTTGTTAGTCCACCACGCCTTAAAGGAACGATTTGGTGACATTTGGCACACAGGTAGATCATGACCTGGACTAGAATATAGGCTACTTTTTATCCTGGAAAAAGGCCGAGCAAAGCTAGTGAAACTATAAAAATATAATTTTAAATTTTTACGATGAATATTAAATGCACTTCGACAGTCTTCGCTTTATTTAGGATAAAGAACATTAGATTGAAATAAAACTAGTTTATACGGATTTTATCGCGGTTTAATTTTTATTTTAGTCCCGACGTTTCGAAAGCTTTTCAGCCTTCGTGGTCACGGGAATAAAAATTAAACCGCGATAAAATCCGTATAAACTAGTTTTATTTCAATGTGTAATATTCGCGTAAACCTAAGAAATCACTAAGAACATTAGATATTATACGATCATCGCCCTTTTGTTTCCCAAAAAAAACTAAAATCACCGATGTGCATAATTTAAATCGTAGCACTCGAGGAGCCAGTTGCACTCACTGATCTCTTGATGCAGTCAGTATATGGAGGGAGTGACCGCTTAGTGTTATTTCAACGAGCGTCTCCGTACTTCGGAGGGTATGTAAAAAGTTGGTCTCGGCAAAATTTTGGTACTAGGTTGCGTACTAACCATTCGGCATATCTAGAATAGAATAGAATCGTAGCACCGTGCAAATTATTATTATTTTATTTTGTTTATTACTTTAACGTACCTAGAGTATAGGATTGTGAGGCACAAAACATACTTTAGTCACCAAATTAAATGTGCGAGGGCAGCGCTTACTCGATTAGCAAATAACTTCCTGTTAAATAAATAGTTAGGCTTGGTGGTGGACGCCGACATCGCGTCGCGTCGCCCTGATGTTTACAGACATTGCGTGCACGAATTTTATCTATCCATCTAGTATCTACTCATTTCATTCACGAGTAGGGGCGATGGTGTGTTTACGTGAAGTAAAACTCATTCTCATATTATTATATTGCGTACAATAAATAATGACTCAGTTTTGTATTTGAAGTATCAAGTGTTACCCTCATATTAGTAATAGCACCGTTATTGGTATTAGTGAAGGTAGTCGACGGAATAACTATGTAAAGCGGGTAGATAATAAGACTGAGATGTGGTGGAGGTGATTTTTAAGGTATATAAGCGGGCGCATTATTATTTGAGGGAACTTAGTCGTGCTTAGAACTCTTTCGTGGTAACGCTGCCCGAGTGTAATTAGAATTGTGAATAATCATAGCAAGTGTAAATAAATTCTGAACAGTAATATAATATTGCATTTAATGTGAATAGACTATTAAACTTTTTGAACAACCTGACGCAAGTTATTTATCTTTATTGCACAAAAGTGATAGTGAGTTTACACAAGTATGTACCTAATTTATTTTGGATAAGTATAAATACAGTTTAATAAAATCATTTAGGTTAGGTTAGCAAACTAGTTTTTTGACACGACGTCCAGACCACAAGACACAATTTCTCCAAATTAAAAAGGGAATGATACAATGGAAATAAGTAAATAACCCTTATGTTAATTAATCTATAACATTGTAGAAACCAGTCTAGCTATGTATAAACAGAATAATTTATTTAGATAGTCATTAATACGAATCACTTACTTATTAGGTACCTACCATACAATTTTACCAGCTGTTACATTTTATAAAAAAAATAACATAATTATTGCCTTATGATATTAAATTATTAATATTTTATGAAAAATCTTTCATATAATTCAGAAATTTTAAAACAAAAGTTGTATAACCTCCATTATAGGCTGATGAAAAAACTAATTGCCAAGTCTTGAATCGTATCAAATTCTTAAAATTCCAACAATTCACGAAAAGCTTTCAATTTGGCAAACGTTATAGTGTGAACAAAAATATTTTTAAAATTGTTGGGAAACAAAACTTTCCAATGAAACACTAATAATGTGTTACAGCTATTTTGCATAGATAACAACAATATCTAAGTATTTATGTATATACAAACGTCAATACTGAATGTTGCAGTGTTCTTTATTTGAATTTATTTATTATTTTAACTTCATTTTTACAGGCCAGTCGTAATAGAATATTGCATTGACGCTATCAATGTTTAGGTAAAGCGCACAGGTCTGAAAAAAGCACTATCAAAGTCAGTCTTTTGATTTTTTATCAATCAAATAATGAATTTGTAATCAAACAGAAACTTCGCTGATAATAATTATAAACCATTCATTTAAATGATTATTTATCTTTTTATCTCTATATAAAACATATATATGAGATAAAATATGACGCCCATCCTTTTAAATTCCAAAAATATCTTCAAAGACAAAGTGGAAAAGCAAAATGTCCCACCAATCTACCTATTGCCAACCGTTGCCGAGTTACCGAATGTCGAAATTGCAAAAATGGGTCACTCATAATTATGTTGTGAACTTGCAATTGAAGTTAATTTACTCAAGAAACATTAAATATGATTAGGTACGGAAGTAAGAACAATTGCTCGTATATTTAATAATAAAGATTAATCATTGAAATAATATTTCAGATGTAGCAATCGCAATTTGCCTATTACACACAATACTAGCAGTGGGCTAAATAGTTCACATGAACCCTATAAATTAAGGATTGTTTTTGAATTATGAATGAAATTGTCTATGTTTACCTTCCTTATGACCTTGAGAAGAATAAGGAGGGGTGTATCCCAGCTATCGATTTCGCCGCCACGTGCTCTCACTCAACTGCCGCCTCACAGATGCACCTGATGAGGCCAGGATGAAGTGCAGAGTGCACACAAAGTCGGAGCACAAAAAACTGAATAATTTTCGGAACACGACGCGGACTAGGGATGAAACAAAGAAACCCGAGCTTAGTGATCGCGAACGAATCGTCCGGTAGATGCGCGATCATCGGCGGTACGTGAACAGAAGCTGATGAGCTCGCGAGTGCGAAGCAGCGAGCGGCGGAGAGCGCGGACGCGGACTGCCCGCGCGGATAGCTCGCCCAACGCGCGCTGCCGCTATTTGCGCCCAATGCGCCCGCTCGCCGCCCACCCCGACCGCGGCCGCCCGCCCAGAGCTTTCTCTGCGCAACGCAGTAACGCGACCAAATACACACATAAATTCCCTTCATTTTCCTGCAATCGCTTTTGGTACATTTCAAGCGATATTATGCCCACCCTTTGTGTAAGTAGTATTAAACTTAAATTGGAGCTCTTCAAACTGTTATTATAAATTTTATTATTACAAATATCTTTCAAAATCTTTGGATATTGTTATGCTAGGACTATTATACAAAAAAATTGGTAAGTTGAAGGTTACAATAAAATGTGATAAAATGTTCATAGGTGTTTATTAAACCTCCATATAAAGGCAACAGTGGTAGAGCCACGCTGAAGACAGTTTTGACTACAGTATGAATGGGCCGACTCAAACGGGTTGTCTCACGGAAATCCTACATAAACTACTACGTACGTAGCGGTTCGCTGCGGCGGGACTCAAATCCCCTATCCCTTCCCAAACCCTAAATAATCCTTTTCCTTTAAGATTGGCAATGCCTTAATGATTCTTCTGGTATTGTGAACGTTCATGGACGATGGAAATAACTTGCAATCAGGTGCCTCACATACTCGTTTGCCGGCCTATGCTATAAAATAAAGTAAAGTTTCATGATCATCATTTTATCCCATTTGCAGTGGGGTTGGCGCAACGTACACACTTTGCAACACATGTTACAGAAAGATTTGGCTTGTAGTTTTTACGACCAGTCGCCTGCCTGACGTCAACCTCTCTAGGGAGAAAATACCCAGACCCGAAACAAATATTTATGGATCACACAAACGGATGTGAAAAAGTGGATATTTAGTCTCGGTGCGGGAAGCAAACCCGATACCTCTCGCTTCACAGCCGCCTACTCGCCCACTGCGCCACGGAGGCTGTCAAAAGTAAGTAAGGTTGGAAAAGTATCTATAATATAGATTTTACCTAATTTTTTCCCTCAAAAAAGCACTGATAATTGATACATATGAACGCACAAAGCTCAAAGGTCAATGTCATTGGCATAAGTACTTAACAGGTCTAACAAAATCGTGTACCTATAAGTGTGGCCTACATTATTTTGATAACTCAATATGTAGCCCTTGTTTGGAAAAAGTGAGGAATGCAGCTGTAAACAATACTGTCTATAACGCGACTATCATTTACTTGGAAGAAAATCGTCTACTTGCAAGTATTGCCATATTTTAACGAAGCCTGACCACACCTTACTAATTAATTAGGAACTCTTGAAAATCAATTAAATAATAAACGATACAAAGCAATGAAGTTCGTAAATGTAAACCTAGTGTAGTACCTATAGAGTATCCGTTATAATAATAATATTCCAAATATAAATTACTACAACTAAGATTATGATTAATTAATAAGAGAATAATATAATTTGTAAGTGTTGCTGTAAGTTTGTAAGTAGAGCCACGCTGTGGACTGTTTTGTTTTTGACCGGGTTGTTACCACTGTCTCACAGAAAACCAACATCAAATATCGGCTTGCTGCTACATTTCGTACGATGAGTGAGATATCCGGAGGCCCATATCCCTTTCCAATCCTTTAATTACCCTTCCATTTAAGGCCGGCAGCGCGCCAATATTTCTTCTGGTATTGTGAGCGTACATGGGTGGTGGAGATCACATACCATCAGGTAATCCACTTACTCGTATGCCAGCCTATGCTATAAAAAATTTATTTTTGTATTTTGTATCGTTTATTTAATGCATAATATGTCATTGCTGAGCCAAGAAAAAACAAAAACAAAAACTCGACCGGGGGGCCCAATTAGACTTGCGGCACCGGACCCCAGATCAGCTTTGTCCGCCACTGCCTATAGGCATGTTATTTTATGCGCGAATGTTTTGGATCAATCCATAGATTACCTCGCACGTTCTCGATAATAGCCTAGAAAGCTCCTGCTTCAATCACGACTATGTGAACGCTGCTACTTTAAAGAGAGCTTTTTGCAATTGATCATAATTCGCGCGATGACTGTTCAGAGGTCAATTGAATATAATCGTTGGCGTTCGTTTGGTATACGACTCATGCCCTCATCACAAAACATCTAGAAATAATGAGAAAACTAGACAAAAGTATAGAAGAAATGAAAAAAGTTATTGACCATGAACTGCGCCTGACTTCGGCCTACTGTGGACCATGAACGGGAAGAACAGGTATCTCTGTAGTTCTGTGCTCAAAAGCCATACATTGAAACTTAGATGGCGCTGCTGTAGCTAGAGAGGAGACGAGCTAGAGGGTATTTAAAGATTATGTCGCTTTAAATATCCATACTGACTTCGTTAAAAATTGACTATTATTTACAGTGCTCTCATTGACTCAGTGATTATACTCAATTGATAATAATTACTAGTATTATGTGCTGTTTCTCTCGATCAAGGTCAAGCTGAACAACACAAAATCTTCTACTTAAGTCTTAAATAAAACCAATACACTAGATGTCTCTAGTTCGGGTACTTTATTTGGTGTTTTCAGTTAGTAGACATTTATTGCTCTAATTTACCTACCAGACGATACTTTTATTATAAATATTGAAGATATTAGGTAATTACTTTCTACAAAAATAGTCTATCAGATATGTTGCCTAAAAATATTGAAATAAAACATACCTATTGGTTATAAAATAAAATTTTATTAAGTAATATATAATAACTTCGCAACTAAATGACTACATTTCACACCTATGTATTTGCAGATAAATACACTGTAGATACCGCTATAAGAAAAAATCTCTTAACAAAATCATATCAACAGCCCACCGCAACAGCACTTGCCATTTGGCATTCAATAATGCGTATAAAGTGAGTTTTTAAAATAGTTAGTTGGTCCTGACTACCAGCGCACTCTATCAGTACCGGAGGGCCTTCTTTCATATAATATTCTACTACACTAGCTTTTGAACGCGGCTCCGCCCGCGTATCAGCCTTGGTTGGACGGAAAACTATTTTATGTAGGTAATATGCATTTTCCTAGAATTTGAAGCGTTTAAGTACTGCAGGGCAGGGATATCCGAGTGTCGCTTATGCCACGTTCTAATGTGGAGGTTTTGCTGGTATAATTTACAATAGTTATATCGTTTAGCGTGACGCAAGTGGTCTTCGTCACTCGAAATTAAATCGCCATTAGTAATAACTTGTGACAAATGAGGTGCTGGCGTTCCTACAGAAGAACTTGGACTTGATGTCCGCTATCTAGAGCTACGAATTGAACTTCAGCGAGGAAGACATCGCTGCCTTCAAACTGTCGCTGTTCACGGTGTTGAAGAAGCACGATCAGATGGTGTCTCGCCGGCGTGACGGGACTAAAAACAGCGTGCAAGACATAAATACGCTGCTTAGGAAGACCAACCTGGACGACGTGCCAATGGAATATCGTAGCGTAGGCTTGTGGTTACTTAAACAAGCTCCATCCCGTCACTTTCAATCACGTCGACGTTACCATTCGCATTCGTCGTTTGCAGAGCCTGCGGAATGCGCTCCTAGCGCGCCCCGCAGTTCCTCCACGCAACGCCGCCCGTGTTATCGACCGTCCCGCTGAACATATCTGCAGCACCGTCGAAAGGAGGGATTTCGCCAATGTCACCTCGAGCGCCTTCACCGCTCCAAAATTTGCACCGAACCAAGCTAATAATGATGATAGTTTCGTGACGGTGCAAGGGAGGAAGCGTTGTCAGCGCACTAATGCGAACCGCTGCGGCAAAGCTCCTGCGGAGCCTAGCATCAGTGTGCGTACCGCGCAGCCTAACACTTCGGTGTATATCTCTCACCTACATTACACCACTGCACCGCAGAGAATATCGTATAATACATGCGCCAGAAGACGAAGTACTCGCCGAGGGATGATGTTGAAGTCACATTGCAACGCCAATTGTAAGGCGTTTGTTGTGCTCTTTCCGAGCTGTTATTTGCACATCGTTACAACATCGCACTCAGACCCACTGCTTATACTGCAGTACTACTAACATAGTACCTAATAAGTCTATATTACTAACATAAATAATGTAACTATTATCATTTATTAATATGTTAGTTTGTAAGGTATGTATTTATGGACCATAGTAAACTAAAAATAAATGATATTATTATTATGTATGTATTACGGATCCGCATTAAAAATAACCCGCCCGAATTCACACGTATTGCGATTTGCGAGGTGGTACCATCTTATGTCTACCTTGGTACTTTAATCTCAAACAATGGCGGCTGCATAGATGAAGTTAAGAGAGGCATGGGAATTACTAGGACCGCTATGGATAGACTAAAGACAATATGAAGGAATCGTAACATCAACATCAAGCAGCGTCTATCTGTTTTAATTCAATCTCGGATCCTCAAATTTTTCGGGCACGTATCTAGACGACTCTATAGAACGGCTGTTCGTACAAGGCAGAGTACAGGGCACCAGGCCGCGAGGAAAATCGCCCATGCGATGGACCGACCAAATTAAATCAGCCATTGACGGTCCCGTGCAAGAGTGTCCCAGAATCAGTAGCAACCAAAATTAAAAGTTAAAATATTGTAAAATTTATAGTTGCCCAGTGTATTTTGACGATGCTATGTATGTTATGTATATATTATTAGCTGATATGATTTCTATACTTATGTTTCTTTATTTTGTACTGACTTGTCATAAGCGCTATTTTAATTGCCTACATGATGAATAAAACTATTTCATTTCATTTCATTTCAACCGGGAGAGATGGTGAGACGTTGTGAGGCGAGCCACATCAGACCATACCAATACTACATGATGACCACAACACTCTGTCAAGAGTGATATGACTAGAAGAAATTACGGATCTCGGGACTATAGATCCCCGGACCTTTGGTAGGCATGCGTGGGGTCAAAGCCAACACGTAGAAGAGGCCCAAAAGACAAATTTAATTTAATATTGTGATGTGACACGACCAGATGGCTATTCCTGTATGTCTATAAAAGTGGACCCAAGGACAGTCCCAGGTTTTTATTTTAGAGAGAGTGCTATTTACATCGTCAAGAACAGATTTCTGTCAATTAACTTTAAATATTAAAGAAGTATCATCTGCAAATAGCACTACCTCACAGTTGTCCCTTAAGTAATAAGGTAAGTCATTAATGTAGATTAAAAAGAGAAAAGGTCCAAGAATCGAGCCCTGTGGAACTCCCATAGTCACAACAGACCCAGAAGATCTTAAATACATCAAGAGCTTAAATAAGACTTAAATACATCAAGAACAACGCCATTAACTCCGTAGTGACTCATTTTCCTGATAAGAGCACCATGGTGAACACAATTCGATTGGCTTTGGATAAATCACAAAACACACCCAAAGCATCCTGTGAACCCTCCCATGCATCAAATATATTATTTAAAAGCTCGACACCAGCATCAGTGGTGGAGCGTACCCGTGTGAAGCCAAACTGTTTTTGATGCAACATTTTATTTGAGGTAAAGTAATTTTGAATTTGGATAAGCATAAGTTTTTCAAAGATTTTACTTATTGAAGGTAGCACAGAAATAGGTCTAAAATTAGTGGGGTCAGCTGTGCTACCAGATTTAAAAAGAGGTATAATTTTACTTAGATTTAACTGATCAGGAAATATACCACTCCTAATACATACATTAAAAATTAAAGCTAACTGGGGAGCAATAACACGTATTACAAATTTTAAGATTTTTCGGAATTGGGAAATGGATTCAGATGGAACTCCACGCACCAGTCCCATTCGGGTAACATTATATGTCGGGATAAAAGCTTTTAAATTTTGTAAGGCTAGGCTGTTGTGGTCAGTAAAAGAATTCGCATCTTCAAACTTGGAGAATGCGAGAGCAATTTTATTGCGACCAATTCTTTTCACACTGCCATTTATTTTTGTGTTGGTTCTTTTTTGTTATTGCCAAAAGTTCTTGGGTGGAATGTTGAGCCATTATTGGGGGATATCTGTACTCTCTGGACATGAACAGTATGTGGGGCGCTATCTGTGACTTCATACAAGTTTCTTCCAATGGAGTTAGGACGCTGAGGATTTATGTTATCAGCAATATTCATTGTAACGATAGAGCTCGGATCATTGCTGGACCGGGCATCACTAGTGATAAGCTAAGATGTTATTTGGTTATTATCTGATGGTTCCGTAAATTCAGTAACGCAGTTACAACTCATAGTTTTATTTGCATTAGAACCATGCTTCCTCCTACGCTTATTAAAGTGCTTGCAGATTTTACTTTGACGGCTCTTTATAGTGGGACTTTGCGTCACTGATCCGGTCCATACCAGACTTGGACTGATTGGTGTTATTAACACATGTAGCGGCATCAATGGTAACATTATACCCTACTAGGGGGGACTGTTCCCCCCGGATCAGGAGGCTCCGTCATCCCCCAGCCGACTAAAAAGTTAAAAA
This sequence comes from Mimas tiliae, assembly GCA_905332985.1. NCBI lineage: Eukaryota > Metazoa > Arthropoda > Insecta > Lepidoptera > Sphingidae > Mimas > Mimas tiliae. The sequence goes on from HG995249.1 coordinate 7,273,576, forward strand.
AACTTACCAGATGCAGACTCAAGAAGAAAAACAAATGGATAAATACAATATACTAAATATATATAAAAAGAAAATAGTTAATATTCTACTGATCACTAATATTAATATGTATAAAATTTCAAAATTTTATGTGAAACCAAAAAACGCGCCTTTCAATTCTAAGGTTTCCCGCCCTTTCACAAATGACACTTGACACCACTACTACGAATAATCTGCCAACTCGAACAATTTACGACTACTAATAAATATATCAATGTGAATATTAGTAACATACTAACATTCGCATTCGAATACAACTACTAATTAGTAATTACTATTAATTGTAATATAATACTATTAATTGGTGTTTGTTTCGACTAACTTATTCGCGACTCTCCTCAGTATCCAGTTTAGAATGAATGAATCGTTCGCCGCGGCTACTCCTGCGCCGTTTTTTTTACAAATATTATTTTAATACGTACAGAAATTGTTTTTGTATATTTTATTTTTATTAAACATCTTAATCATTTATTATCTACTGTTGTTTGTGTTATTTTGTTTGTAAGTTTAGTTGCTTTCCTTTGCCTTTAAAGCGTGCCGTAATATATAACTTTCCGAGTTGAAAGCACAGATTACTAGGAGAAGCTGCTGATGGTTGAATGAAAAGCATTACTAATTTAGATAACTAATCCATAACCTGTGGATTCGACTCAGGTTGACTATCGAAGTTGAATCAACGCCGTAGTAGTATTCAATCCAGTCAAAGTCGAGTAGGTAACAAGTTGTTTACAAATTTTTGTAAAGTAATCAAATGAGTCGAATAATTTTCAAAGTCGAATAGATCGAGTATAATCATTCATAGTTGCGCATCGCTACTTGACACGACAGTTGGTTGACACCAGTTGACACTTGACAGTAAACAAGCTAAACTGCCGAAAAATGTGGTTTGTATGGGTTTGTAGCGCCAAAATGTTCGTTATGTTCTTGTTTAATTGATTTGTAATACAATTATTATTATCAAGTTCACCAAATTAAGTGATCAACTAAAAGAATAAGTAAACATATTTAGAATATGTTAGTATTATTGCATTGATTGAATGCTTTAATGTTCGTTAGCCAGCCGTTGTTGAAAATGGCAATTTGGAAATTAACTCGGCAATTATTTGGAAACGAAGAGTACATACTAAACGAGGGCGATGTAGTGACTATCGGCAGGAGCACCGACAATACTATAACTATATCTAGCATAGTAGTATCAAGAAACCATTGTTCCCTTAAAATTGAGCGAAACCATACTATTGTCACTGATTTAAAGGTAAATATCTAAGGTAAAATATAATGTACAAAGAAGATTAACATTGTCACAATAAAAAAAACGAATACAACTCGCTCTTTACTGTAAGGTTTGCCTTGCGCTAGTAGCTAAAAGTATTACATTTTTCTGCATAGCAAATTATAAAATTTAAAAGCCGGATATCAGCCGGTTTGGCCAAATGTTTGGGTGACAAGACCACGGGAGTAAAAAATAAAATTTGTGGAGATATAGCGGCCAGACACTGGTCTTATTTGATTAGACAAGTATTCAGGCTTATATTTTTTTACAAACACCTTGCTGTCTGGTGACATCTCCTGTGGAAAATTTAATCAAATCGTATTTAGTCAAATGTATATAGTCAAAGTTAAATAAATTGTTCCAGAGTTCAAATGGTGTATATGTTGGCAGTACAAAAATCTCCCCAAATAAACCCTATATTGCCAAACATTCAGATACTATAGGCATTGGTTGGGATACCAGTATATGCTCAACGGGGCTTGACAATGGACAAAAATATTTGTTTAAACTTGTTAAGGTGAACAAAATTACATCTGATTATATTGAAGACATAGTATCTGCATTTGATGACTGTTCAAATGAACAGTCAACACTAAACACAACGAAAGCACTTAAAAGAAAAGCTGATTTAAATATCAGTCCCAAAAAAGAAAATAGACCAATAATAGGTGATAATGATGAAATAATCCATGTGATATCAGACAGTGATAATGAAAAAAATGCTAACTCAGATAGTATTGCCAAAAAACCCAAATTAGAACCAATAGCTGAAGTGCCACAAATTCGATGCATTCCAATAGAAAAAATTAAAAATGAAAATGAATATTTGAAGTTTGAAGCATTTAATGTGAAACAAGAATACTTGGCTTATGATGATGAACCAATTGAAGTTGAAAGTGATAGCGACCGGGAATCTGAACAGTGGTTAGTAAGACTATCTCAGAATTCTCCAGGAAAACCTTTAAAAGTGCCACAACAACCAAAAAATGAGATAATGCCTGAAGACAGCTCTTACAGTCAGTTAGAAGACTTTCTTGATTTAGATAAACTGTGGAGCCAAGCAGAAGAAGATAATGTAGTCTTACTAGAACCTCCATCAAATGAAAAAGTGGACTCATTTACGGTTCCTGATGAAATATCAAACTTCAATGATCACATAAAAGATAATTTAAAAAATAGTTTTGTTATGACTACTAAATCAGACCAATTAGAAACTATAAATCTTAAAGACAATGTGGATGAAATTGATAGCTTTTTTATTGAGCAATCATCTAATCAAAAAGAACAAACTCCAATTGTTGATGATCTGAAATTTCAAAAAGAGATAAAAAGAACAACTCAATTAACAGAGCCCCTGGAGCAGCCATCCCAAAGGAAATCAACCAAGAAATTGCATGAAAGTAAGTTTCCTTTCTTTTTTTATTTTCCTCAGTTAAATAAATTAATAATTGTTGCATGCAATAGAATTAATATAAAAAATACTATTTATTGCCTTACCATCTAGTTTTACAATTATATATGAGTTTGTTTTCAGTATGTGCTATTGTACTAATTCAATTAAAAAAAAACTACAATTCCATCAACTCTGAATTTGTTTGATTAGATTAAAAGAGCAAATTTAGTTTCTTTTTGTATTTCAGATTTTTGGGTTCCTTTTTAAGTTACCATAATAATAATACTAGCCCTGTATTATACATGTCCTACTGCTGGGCCTCCTCTACTGATTAGTCCACCACACTGGCCTAATGTGGGTTGGCCGACTTCACATACCTTCGAAATTCTTTTAAGAACTTTTCTGATATGCTAGTTTCCTCACGATGTTACCTTCACCGTTAAAGCAAACCATAATTAACAATTAGTACACACATAACTTAAAAAAGAGGTGTATGCTCTTAGGGCTGGTATCGAACCTGCAACTGTAGTCTACGACAGTCCATACCACTGAGCTAGCGCTGCTTACCTTAATATGTTGTTATTTTTGTGGAAAAGTCATTGCTGAAAATATGTCTATGATTTTTGGTTGATAAATAAAGGTTGATAAGTCAGTTATAGACTCGCTGCATCTATCGTAATTAAAAATATCTTGTGCGTCATTTTTATATTTTAGTTTTCTATAGTAAGAATATTTTATATGTTTGATTTTAGGTAAATCTAAGAGTAGTTCATCAAAACGCAGCAAATCTAAAAAGGAAACTACATCTCGACGTCATATTTCTATGTCGGATAAGGAAGCACGAAAGCAAAAATTAAAAGAATTGGCTAGTAAAGAAAAAGAAAAGGATGAAGGCTCCATTGAAAGTATAACTCACAATTCTAGTAAACCAACAGTGAATGCAAAGGTTACTGGAACAAGTCGTGGAGCATTTTTAAGTGATACAGTACATGTTGTGAAACCATTGAATAGAAAAGACAAATTAGAAGAACAATCAGGTCAAATAGATTCTGCTGATCATAATACCACCAAAATAATCAAAAATAAATATAACGAGAAAAAATCTCACACCAAAGAAAAAAAATCATCTAAAGATAATAACAACAAACATAAAAGTAAATCAAATGAACAAATCATAACTGAACATCTCAAAGATACTAGAGTGCCCCTAAAAAATGTTAAACCACTATCAGATAGAGAAGATGTCAGTTTGGAAGATAAAACCATTCTTGGGAAGCCATTTCATAAGGTTGAGCCATTGCCTCCTGAAAAACCTACGAAAAAAGTGCGTTTTTCAGATGTGGGACCAAAAGTCCATGTGTTTGAAATAGAGCCTGGAAATAAGTTGAAAAAAATTCATTTGATGAAAACATCATTACTTGATATAAGACATACTCCTTTGTATTCATTGGATAAAATAACCTTAATGAAAATTCTGAGATGGAATCCACAGTGGTTAGAGGAGCAAAAAACGAATGAAGATGCACCTCCAATACTGGGACATAGTAGGCCACCAATGTCACTATTCCATTCATTTATGAACCACACCCAATATGTACAGTAAGTTATGTTGCATCTGTATTAAGTGCTCCACTAGGTGGTAGGTCCCTCTTATGCAAGTGACTGTGTGGGTAGGTACCTCATTTCTTTCTGCTGCAAAGCAGTAGTGTGAAAGCACTGTTGTGTTCTGCTATATGAGGCATTGAAGCCAATGAAAGTATATTATAAGAATTAATACCTCGTACTTATCTCAGAGTGATGGCCATGATACAGCCCAGAGCCATGAAGTGCTTTATAATTCACAGTTCCCTGTGTTTGTGTATTATCTCTGAAATACAACCATAATTTTTTATATAAATGTACTTACTATATTTTGGTTCTGGAAGTTATGAGACCAAAAGTATCTCAAGGTCTGTGATACCTACAACATAAGATAATCATATCTTACTGTGGGCCCACAATTATGTTTTTAACTGTTGTGTGTAGGTCGGTACTATGAAATAATGTTTTGTTCCTGTTTAATTTGCCGCGTGAATAAATCATGGTATTGAGCATGTTTCCAGGAACCGATTTATCAATCTCCAAGTAAACTTTATTAAACAGATAAAATGCAGGAGGGTTAAATACAAAATTCACACTAACAATATATACGGAGTAGCATATATTATGTAAATTGGTACTTCCTAAATTTGTTAATAGTTGTTGATTTCATTTGACAAATCATTATTGAAACATTATTTGTTTAACTCACAGACAGATTGGCGATTTGATCTTAATGGAAATTTGGGAGTGCTTAACTTTGGCATACATGAAAGTTCGAGATCAACGGAATAAAATCGTAATGCGAATAGAGAATATACCACCACCGCCTCCACAAGAGAATACCTTTGAATTGCTGAACATAAGTGTCAATGGTAATCATTTATTTTTAATCATATATCAATAAACAATTTTATACTGTAAGTAGACCACCAACATCTTAGGCTCAAAGTCACCCTCACCTACACGCGATACACTCTGCTGATTAACAGACGAGGCAATGCAGAAACTTACTTCCCGCTACAGTTTGTGGGGGTCAGACGACGGGTCACAGTATTAACCTTATTATTAAACATTTTTAGTGCATTATTGCATCTTTAATAGTTGGCCTCAGCATGAACAGAAAAAGAAACGCAAAAAAACAAAGAGTCCTTTAACAAAACAACAATTTCAATTTACTTAAATAATTAAGTTTTGAGAATGAATGTTTAATTAAAGGTTTTGTTTTGATTTGGTATTTTTGTTTTTTTTTTAAGATTTTTAATAGTTGAAACAATCTATGAAGACTATTAGTTATTAAAATATTGGCTTATTAAGGGTATTATTATATGGATTGAATTAATTAAACTTATTTTGTCACAACTGAAAATTTTCCTTCAATCTGTTCTTAATTAGATAAACTTTTTTTTATTTTTATCAACATTATTTTTAGCGATACGGCGCCGGACAGTCGTTTCGGTATTCAGTTTTAATATAAAATTTTAAAATTTAAACCTAGTACTTAACTATATTTGGGTAACTGGATATTACAGCTATGTCAAAAATAAATGAGAAACACCATAAATTATCCGTTATTTATGGCAGAACACAAAAAATAGAATAAACATAGTCTACCATGGATAATATAATAAAATTCGTATTTCGTGCCGCGATCAACGCTACAATTAACGCAACATAATATCAACAATAATCAGTGCGCACCGGGATGACTTGCTTGGTTTCTATACATATAATATACGTCGATCTTTTACGTTATATCGACTATATAATTCGTGATCTGTGTGGTAAACCCTTCTAAGATTGTTATATAACTCACATCTATTCAAGGTTAAAAAACCAATAAATAGATTTTAGCATTACTTTGAATTGAAAATAGAAATATGTTATTGTTATAAATTCAACCTTTATTTTTCAGTGTCAGTGCCTTCATCGGAGGCCAAGAATGTACCCAGAGTCGGAGCCATACTTCTTGTCTACTTTGGGCCAGAAAATGCAAAATGCCAAAGATTTTTCTCTGTGCATAATGTCAGATGTCTTCCATCTCCACCGAGTGAGTACTGTTGTTTGCTTACTTATAATTTAAAAGACTACAATTCCATCACATTCCATGTGAATTATAATTTAACATACAAGTGTATAAGAATATTCAATCTAGAGGGCAGTTTATTGAATTAAATCAAATATCATACAAAAATATACTAAGCAAACAATGCTCTGATTTACGTATACATATTATATTATACAGGTGTAGCAGAAAGATAGAATTATTAATAACTACATACAGGTTGATTGTTACAATTTAACAATGTAATTTTGAGACTTCTTCTTCCACCTACCCTTAACCCATTCGCAGTAGGGTCGGCGCAACATCCTTTGTAACATTACAGAAAGATTTGGCTGTAGTTTGTATGGCCGGCCGCCTGCCTGACATCAACACCTCTGGGGAGACAATGTAATTTGTAGTATTTTATTATTACGACGCCAAAATCATCTAATAAAATTTCCACACTGCTAGCGTATGCTTTAAACATACTTATACACACTGGGAAGGAACTGCGTTTCGATCAAAATGATTGATTCTCTTGTTTAAATTATTCTTACTCGGAAAGTATGAGGCTTACTGATTTATCATATGTAGCGACAAATAACCGATCACCTTCCCTGTAAATGGAGAATATTTGTGCTCCCTTTCTGCATCACTCTGATATATATATTTCTTTTACAAGATTTTACGAAAACTTAACATAATATTTCTATTACAGGTAATATGAACTCATTCTTTTCGCTATCGCTGCAATCAGCATATAGTGAAAAAATATTGTCGCTAAGACAAGGAGAAGTAGTGTTAGGGAAAACATTGACTCATATAAATAATGAGTTAATGCTGTTTGAAGCCATGGAGTACATGGCTAAGTCACCACTAGGTAAAATCATTCTACAACCTCAGCCATATCACTTCCCAGCAATTGATATGAATCCATCAGTAAATGCGAAGTCACAGGTATGTGTAATTGTACACCTTAAAATCCACAAATGCTAACATTGTATTAATTTGATTATGAAAAAGAAATACTAAGTCATTAGGGTTTATTTAAACATTATCACGTCAATTTTATAACTAAGAAAGGTAATTTGCCTTCTGAAGTATTTCATTTTCCACTTAGACCCATTGTGTCAAAATAGAGAAACTCAGAATATACTCAGTTACTAAGCAAACTAAGGATTTTTTCACTCTTTGGACCTTTGTGATCATGATCACCCTGATTTCAAACATCTAGTCCTAATTATTATTAGACTATGTTGGTGTATGGGAACCAATTTAAAAAAAAGCCATATTTCAGTGCCTCCTTAAAAAATAAATTTATGCCGTACGACAACTGTCGTAATCCATAACAACATTAGTCCTATGAATGTTTTATGTCTGTCTGTTGGGTTTTTTATTATTATTATTAGCTTCTGCTCGCAGCCCGGACTGCGTGAACATACTTTTCCGGGATAAAAAGTAGCCTATGTCCTAGTCCAGATCATGGACTACCTGTGTGACAAATTTCACCCAAAACCGTTCACTTGTTAAGGCGTGATTTACTAACAAACATCCAAACTTACAAATTTATAATAGTAATAAGAAAGATTATATTATTGTTATGTGCAGTGGACAATGACGTTAAATCCCAGTCAGCAAATAGCAGTGAGTGCATCAGTATCGGCCGCGTTGAGTGATCGCCCTTCCATACAAATGGTACAGGGACCACCCGGAACGGGTATGTACGAACAGATTTTGAGTTTAACTGGATCTTATTTCCGAGAGAATGGCGAGATTCGTGAAATCGCATAATGTTCTTGTAAAACTTTGTGACGTTTCTTAAATCCATATTATATAAATATACATGCATACAAAATAGCACGCCTGTATCTCATAGTGGTATACACAGACTATGGATTTCCATTAAACGTGGTTCTGACATACCACATCCGCTTCATCTACTTTCATTAATCTCTTCATGCATTCGCTTCGATTTATTTCTAAATATAGTTTTCGGATAATACAGAACATAATTTAATTCAAACTCTTCTAAATACTTTCGATTGTTTTGTCTAAAAGAATGGTTATTCTTACAGGGAAATCAAGTGTTATATGTTCAATAGTTATGTCGTATTTTTATGACTCAAATAGCAAAAGGAATCAGAATAGAGGAAAAATAATGATATGCGCGACAAGCAACGCCGCAGTTGACGAACTAGTCATTCGTTTACTCAAAATAAGGCAGACTTTGCCAAAACGTAAGTTCGTAATAAACGTAATAATAATTACTATTCTAGTTTTTATTTTTTATAGCATAGGCCGGCGAACGATAAAGTGGGCACCTAATGGTAAATGATCTCCACCGCCCATGTACACCCACAATACCAAAAGAATTATGAGCGCGTTGCCGACCTTAAAGGACAGGGATAATTAAGGGATTGGAAAGGGGAAGGTGATTTGGGCCTCCGGATATCTCACTCAGCGTACGAAACGCAGCAGCAAGCTGCTACTTTACGTCGGTTTTCTGTGAGACAGTGGTAATGACCCGGACGAGCCGACCCATTCATGCTGTTGACAAAAGTGTCTACAGCGTGGCTCTACCACTCAAAAATAAATTAAAATTAGCTGCAAGAATACATATATAGATGTAACACTGATGGTGTAACAAAGACGGTCAATAGAGGACCTCAAGATCTAGCAATGGAAACAAACATGGGCATGCATGTTGCCCGAAAAGTTTAGTTAAAAGTTATTTGGATTGTTATTAAATTTTAATGAATATCGACTTTTTAACAAACTTTGCAACTGCAGATAAACTCTTAGGTCTTACGTGCCGACCCGGAGAGATCTATAGTGCACGCTACGAGTACGAAAGTGAACAATACGGAGCCACAATCCACTGTTAGTTTCTTCCGAAACACTCGTGAGGCTCGTAGTCAGCCTGAAAATAAAGAAAAACAAAATGGCGACCGCTTTTTCAATTCCAATATTGGTCTGTCATCTAAGACCGAAACGCCACCCAGACATTGACTTTGAAGTCAGCCTTAAAAAAATACCGGCAACCGATTTGATTTGATCCAACTCCTTTTCTTATCCAAATCATCTAAATAAGATAACAAGAAACGTAACTCAAGCAAAAAAAGACCCCATCAAAACTCTGTGCAAATCTCTAGTTGACACTTGATACGTACAATTTTTTGCGCGGCGCAAAAAAACCTATCTCGATCTAGAAATTTAATATTTAGGCATTAACTTTATGAAATAAAGTTGATTTTGAACATTCATCAATTTTTGTTACGTGTATGAGTGTGTTACCTTTGCATGTGTAAGTAAGTGGAAGCTTATTTTTAAGCAGATTCATATGAGAGTTATCGTTCTAGTCATCTTATTTCGATGATCCAGGTGCACGAACTCCGGGGTGAACAAAGTGGAATAATATATTCCAATTTGTGCTCCTGGGTCATATCACCCAGGTGTGCAAATTCCACAAAGTGGAATAATCCGAAATATAGAATCACGCTGAGCGATGGGTGGAACGCACTACCACCTATTGTGAAGAACTAAAACAGACAGAGCCGCTTCGACAGACAGACAGAGCGAGTGGAAAGAACGCCATTATGAGGGTATACAGCGATAGCCGTCGGATGGTGACACATTACAAAATTGGATTAAAATTGTCAAACGGGCCTGTACGTTTTGGTCCCACGCACGCCTTTCATGATTCCAGCATTTTGTCACTGTATCATGTAATTTTTACGCTAATCTAAAACCAACATTAATGTATTTATTTTGTGTGTCCAGAGGAGCGGTTCCGTATGGTGCGGGTAGGTCGCGCGGAGGCGATGCACCCGCGCGCTCGCGACCTCAGCTCGCAACAACTCGCGCAGCGCGAGGTGGAACGCGCGCGTGAACATAACCAACAACACGGACTCGTGCAGGAGGTATCCACTAACAGTTCCACCTTTAACCTACGGACAAAAATAAAAAGAATACATTAAAAGTTAAAAAAATCCATAATGTGTACCCAGAGGCCCCACATGACCGTTAAGACCCGCCACACACATAACGATCAAGTGCAAGGCCGTCTGGGTTGGTACCACCGCTTTGTCTATTTCTGCCGCCAAACAGCAGTGTGTAAGCACTGTTATGTTTCGATTTGAAGGACATTGAAGCCAGTGAAATTACTAGACATTATGAGAGTTAACAACATACGTCTCTGGGTGACGAGCGCAGTCCAATACCATGCAGTGCTTTGAAATTCTGTGTGGCTTCTGTTTATGGGTAGGCGTGGCGCTTACCATCAGGCGCGCGACCTGTTCGTTTCGTAACTCAAGCGCATAAAAAAATATTGCCATAGACTGTAAGATAAATTCGAACGTTTAAACTATTTTCTTTTCAAATGACACAATCCACTGTGGTTCTATGATCTTGATTTAACGGGAAATTATATAAATAACGTTCGTGTCCTCAATGAACAATCTGAAATTGTGTCTTTCTCAATAGAGGAGAGAGGCACATTAAGAAACTCTTATAGCAAATACTTAAAATAGGAGAGTCAATACTTCAGCCGTAAGTAGGTATCTATATACAACATGTTACAGAAAGGTAGTCATATTTTAAGAGTCATTACATATACCTTACAGTAAGTACTTAGGTATGTACTGGCTCTTTTCAAAACCGATACATCCTAAAATTTCACGTTTATTAAAATCGATAAGACTGATCACATCACTATTAATTATTTTGAACACTCACTTTTTAATAAACTTGAACAACGTGTACGTGTTTTTTCAAAAGCTAATGAATCATTACAAAATCGACACGCGCGGTGACTTATTACTTTTATTTTGAATATCGATTGGTATGTCGCTTACTAGTGGTAAGTGGGCATATCGAATCATATCTGTCAAGCACCTTAAGATGATTCTACTCGTATATATAATCTAAAAAAAAACTTACTATGCCATTGATTTCAGATATCTCACTTGGAAGCTAAAATCAACATGTGGAAGGCCGCATTGCAGGACGCCAAAGACCCCGTGCGAGTCGCTTATTGTCAGTCGCGGATAGCGGAGATCGCCAAGAGAATAGCGGTGGTGAGTTGGTTTACAGTGAAACAGTTTTTTTCTGCAAATTTTACATACGGAAAATATGTGAACTCCTGAATATCGAATATCCTATGGAATATCCTTATCGGAACTAGTCGAGGTTATAAAAATTGTCAAATGTCAAATACGTGTATTTTTACATAACTTCAAGAAAGGATGTATTCTTAAATCGATACATATATTGTATTTTTGAAGCGTTTATACCGAGTATGGACTGATTATGATAATGCCAAAAAAAACAATCTATTATTTTAATAATTTAATGTAATATCTATTATACAAACAAAAAATATTATTAGACAAACATTATCAGCTACATTTAGTGTTAATTAGATGAACTAACAAAGGTAAAGAAATATGCATTGGTTCAAATGAACGATTATATTATTATCAATATTAGTCAGCGAAATCTAGCGTGAATTGGGTGAACTAAGTTAGTATTTTTGTAGTAGTTTTATGGCTTAGATTTTGGTATGAAAAAAATCTATTATATTAACTAGTTGCTAATGAAATATCGATGTTCCTATATTATTCTCATACCATCGATGTGTCGATGTTTTGAGGACTCAAAATCGATGCTTTTCCACTGAACATCGATGTTTTTGTAACATCGATGAATATCGATCAACTCTAGTATGAAGTGGTTGTGTGGTGGTTGCAGGTGCGACAGAGCAGTGGGTTGGGTGCGGAGGGTCGCGTGAGTGGTGACGCGCTGTCGCAAGCCGAGCGACGCATAGTCGACGGCGCGGATATCGTCGTCACCACGCTCGCCAGCGCGCACACGCACAAGACCAAAGTGTACGTACAACACACGTATGTTTATCACCCGTACAGAACCTGTGGCCGGCTAAATACGTCATGTTCGATATTTTAACTTTTTAATATGTTAGCACAAACTTTATTTTAATCATTCTTAAATTTTCGTAATATTTTAATATGGTTGCATACGTCACGAACCCATCGCAGTGAATACAGTGACAAGTACTGCCATTTACATAGTTTGCCACTTGAATTCGAACAGTACAATCGTTCGCAACGAACGTCTTTATCCTAAATCCATGAAGTTAGTGTTTGTGTCTGGAACAAACTTGAAGATTACTTGGCGGCAACCAGCTCCTATGACCACCACAATTAACGGGTTACCCCAGAAAACGACGAAGCTGCGAGCCCAAGGTGGGTGCGATTACATACATTGCATTATTCAGAGCACATTTTTTTTATGATTTAACTGAGAATAACTAAAAAATAAAAAAATAATAATAGGCGCCGCAACAGAAAAAAATTGATAATAATTAGTACTAAGCCTAAAAACTTTGGCTCAGACCAACAAAATGAGTCATAGCGAAACGAGAATTTTCCATGTGTCCCTGTCCTGCTCCACCACTTGCCAGTTACTGGCTTAAAGTTAACAATGACTACTACAACAGATAAAATGTTTATTATATTGCAAACATACATTTTTTTATTTAAGAATGTGATCGTTCCAGGTTGAAACGTCGCATCGCGTTGTGTATTATAGACGAGGCTGGGCAGGCGATAGAACCGGAGACGCTGATCCCTTTGATGCTCGATATCACGCACATCACACTAATCGGCGACCCGCAACAACTGCCTGGATTCATTTGCTCACAGGTTATTTTAATTTAAAAAATCTCGTCTGTGCTAAAAATATATTTTTCACCGGGTTTAATTGACGCATGTTTAGGCCTATTGACGGCGTTATTAACTTATACCATTCAGTATACGATAATAAATGTAATAATCCCCGCAGTTATCATTACTGTATCACGCGCGCACACACACACACACACACACACACACACACACACACACACGCACACGCCCGCGCACACACGCATGATATAAATCGGCTCTTAAAACATATAATAGATACAACATTAACTTTATATTAACAGGTTGCTAAGAAACATGGATTGGGCGAGAGTCTGTTCGCGCGGCTGACGTCATGTACGGAACACTGGAGTACAGGCAACCCGGTGGTGTTGCTAGACCAACAGTATCGTATGCACCCTGACATCGTAGATTACCCCAACCGTGCGTTCTATGACTGTAAGATACAAACGGTCGCACCACGCAGACCGATGCTCAACGTACCGCCCTACTCCATTATCGCTATATCTAGCGGAGATAAAGGACAAGGTGAGACACACGCCATATTTTTTTAGCCTGAATAACGCAGTGAGCCAGTCACTCGTCTGATGGTAAGCGCCATTATGAAACTTACCTTAACTTAGCATCTTGAGGTAACGAGCGTAGAGTAATCCATTTAGGACTTACATAGTCCTAAAAGTTGTGTCGCTACTGATTATGGGCACGTTTGATGCTTACCATCAAGCGAACTGCTCGTCTCGTCTTTAAGGCGAATAAAAAATCTATAAATATTTAAATATAGCATGAAAAGAAAGATCAAGCTATATATTAGTATAAAACTGTAACTTTTTTTGATAGTTAAGTAAAAATAGTCCAGTAAGAAAATAGTTTTAATACTTAGTGATTGCTTTATGTTTACGCGAATATTACACATTGAAATAAACGACAGCCTCCGTGGTGCAGCGGGCGAGTAGCCGGCTGCGAAGCGAGAGGCCGTGGGTTCGATTCCCGCACCGAGACAAATGTTTGTGTGATCCATAAATATTTGTTTAGGGTCTGGTCGTTGTGGGACCGCAAGTCCCTCTTAGTTCCTGATACCCACGATACAGGTTAACCTAGTGTGGGGTCAGGACTATGTGAGTGACTGTTGGGTGTATTTATTATTATTATTTATTATTAAAACTAGTTTATACAGATTTTCAGCCTTCGTGGACACGGGAGAGTTTCTCCGTATAAACTAGTTTTATTTCTGTTTTAATACTTATTTTTGGTGAGACAACTGTCTACAGCATGAGTCTTCCACTTAAAAAGAGTTGTTCATGTTCTTTTGGGGTTAAGAGTTATGTTCTGCAGGTGGCGGTGGCGGCAACGAGCTAGAGGCGTGGGGCGTGTCGCGGCTGGTGGTGTCGCTGTGTGCGGCGATGCGTGTACACGCGCACACACACAGACACAGCCTCGCCGTCATCACTCCGTACCACGCGCACAAGGACCTCATACGCAGGAACCTCAACACCATGCAACCAGAGTTAGTCTATACACATTTTTCTTATCGATATTTTACGATGCAATTTTATTTAGCGCATTTTTGAACCCCACGTTTAGACTTGATATTTTATTATTTAAAATAATAAGTTAGCTATGTTACCCAAAACCTAATGCAGAAATAATAATAAAATAATCATTTAAAGTAGGTATTCCTAGACGGGTTTTACGTCGGATGTCAGTGATGATTTTGAAGTTTACAAGAATTGATTATCATAAAATATTTGGATGAGTAGCAGATTGTGAAGTATAATTGTGTGTTGTGTGTTGTGTGTTGTGTATGGTCAGCGGTCCCGCCGTGGAGGTGAACACGGTGGACAGCTTCCAGGGTCAGGAGCGGGACGTGGTGGTGGTGTCGCTGGCGCGCAGTCACGGCGTGGGCTTCCTCACCGACGCGGGCCGCATGAACGTCATGCTCACACGCGCCAGGCATGCGCTCCTCATATGTCTCAACCCACACGCCATGATGGTAACTACACTCATCACTCATCACTCATCATACACACTATTCTCATTTCTCTTATTAACGCATCCATGATTCCTCTGAAATGATGATGGTCAGTTAACAGGTTGACCCACTCGCTCGATTGCGAGCGAGTGGCTCAACCTTTGGTGGTGTGTGGGCTAGAATTTAATATGAAAAAAAAATATTAAATAGAAATTTAAGTGTATTTCAATAAAAAATCTCTAATGTTGCATTTACATATCGATCCCGAAAACAAACCACCAAACAATGGAATTAGTGGACGTATCATTCAAAAGTTATTGTTATTTCCCAAGGCTTTAATGTATACTACTAAACCAGCTGTAGCAGTAAAATTGCTCCACATAACGCGGAAGTTTGACAGCTGACAGACAGGGAGCGGGGGAGGTGAGATATGTTAAGAGTAAGTGAGATGGTTATATATAGTTACAGTGAATTTACCGTAACTTAATAGTGCGATTTCTATGTACCGCGCAGCCGGTCTAGTAGTATACATGGAAGTCATTGTTATTGCCACATTTGTGGAAACGACTTTTATCCGATAACGATCTGACCTGCACCTGAAAACTAATTTTTATTTAACTATAACAAAATTAATCAAACAGTACAATAATTTAAATTTATTTTACAGAAAAATGATCAATGGCGCACACTTATCGAAGACGCACAACGAAGGAACATGTATAAAACGCTCCCCACTAAACTATGTCAACCAGTGTCGCCAAACCAAGCCTCAATGGACGATGTACTCAAATATTTATATCCTAAATTGAATGAATGAATTTTACAACGCATTTGCCTAAACACTAAACTGCTGTACGCAGAGACGTCATTTAAGTATTCATTAGCAATTTCTTAAAATTCGTTATTTAACTAGTAACTGAACATAAAACATTTTTGTACTCTGTAACAGATCATAAAATGTGCGCAAATAATCGCTGATCGAACAGATTATTTAATGATTCTAAAAATGACAAATACATAAACACACCCAATAGTCACACACATAATCTTGATCCTCACACTAGGTTCAAACCTGTTATGGTCCCACAACACCCGAAGTTAATTGATGTATCGTTACTAACTATATCTGCATTACTAATACATTTTGTACGCAATATGTGCAAAATAACTTGGCCGGGCTGAAGTTTAGTAACTTTAGCCACCTTCTTGTGTCTGTAAACAATAGCAGCGACACCGCTTGTCACAAACTTCATCACGGCAAAGTTATTTTGCACGTATTGTAATTCCGTAAAAATTATACAGTATTTTGTCTTGCTATGGAGTGCCATTTAACGTAAGTGAAAGCTAGACAAAACACAGTGTAAAAAATGCCATATATGCCTTATTCCAGTGCACATGGAATTGATTTGTATGTAAGTGAAAATATTATGTATGATAATGATGACATATGTATGATTAAGATTCTTATGTGAATCCATTGCCTACAGACGACCACAACATTAGCAAGGTATATATTTTTTTAAATGTAGCTCGTGTTAAGTTTTCATTCCTACAATGCTCTAATGTAATCTACCAGACTACGGATGATATAATAGATGACGTAAGCACTACAATCTGTATGGAAAGCAAGCGTGCTGTTTTACTACGTAGACTGACGTCATCGCGGTGCGTATGGATTACATAGTGCCCGTTGAGCCCTTACGCAAAAAGACGCGCTAAATGTCAGCATCCATCATGTTAAGACTTTTGCGATATACATACTGTAATATTAAAAAACGGGTCTTAAGCCAGGATACTGAAACGCAACTCAACAACCAACTGTCTAAGGGCTCTTATTTTTACAGTTTTGTCAGATAAGAGGTTCTTAATATGTGTAACACGATCTTAAATGCTCGAGTTGTGTTTCAGTATTGGGGCGTTAATCACGTAATCTGTGGGTTCTACTATTAACACTTCGTCGTTATTGTTATAGTTTTTTTATATAAAATACTAGAATTGTGCCGTAAATATTGGTTCAGTTGTCAAGAGAGTCGCTAACCAAGGGGCCAGAAGACCACAGACTATCCAGGTACCGTGTTAGGGGATAGCGAGGGAGAGGCGAGTAGATTTCAATGGTGAAATTTTTCCCAATATGCCGTAACAAGTAATCTGCCTCCTTGGTGACACCCGTTATACAATTTCAGCACACACACCCAGCAACTCAAAATAGGTTAAGAAATGTTTGTATTTTTGTAATACTGAGTTGTAGGACCGCTTTGACCAAACTAGAATAAGGTTTTATCCGAGAATAAACCAAGAGTTCTTAAAGATAGCATTCCAATGTTGGCGACCGCGACAGGCGACGGCGACTGCTGGCCGTGACCCTGGTCGCCTCTCTTAACGACCCGTACCTTTCGGTTCCAACAACAACTACTGACAGTTTAATTTATCATCAACTGTAGAATATGCATCATTTTGGCGTTCAAGCTGACCGGGTAGCGTGATTTCGTTTGCTTAAGTTGCTCAGCGCTCCATATAAATGTTTACCTACCAATGAGTTGCGCGATCCGGTCGCAGTTGTTGACATCGGAATGCTACCATAAGGAACAAAATTGGATTCACATGAAATATAGATAGTAAAATATAGCCAGTGAATTTAAAGCGTGTTGATTACTGAAATGTTATACTAAAAAAACTGATGTTTATAGAATACTCAATTAAATGCATTTTGCTTTTAGCTACTTTAAATAATGCAGTTTGTTTATATTTAGAGATGATCATATACAAGGAACATAATATATTTTTTATCTCTTCATTGGGAAATCTGTTAATCCCTCCCAAAACCTCGTCGAAGATGACGGAAATGTAATTACTGGACATTGTAAGACTTAACATCTGTCTCGGGGTGACGAGCGCGGTCTAGTGCCATGCAGTGTTTTATAATTCAAAGTTTTGTGGTGTTACTTGTTTATGGGCAGGCTACCATACGATTACCATCAGAGCGATCGATGTTCGTCCCCTCATTCAGTCTAAAAAAACGAAAGATGACACCACAGACCAGATGAACTGCCGCCAACAAACTATGCAAAATGCGATCGGAAGTTTAACAATATAATAAAAATTAAGTCCATTTACTTACCCTTAAAAACCTTAGGACGAATATAGGCGAACTAAGAAATATTTGAATTCACTCAGTGTCGGTAGACGCGACGTTAATATAATACAAGAAGCGTTACTAGTATTTAGCGAATTTACTACAGATATAAATTAGACATAGCAAGAATTTTAGTATTTATGAAACCAAGCGTGTCAGGTTAGTACATGCTGTAACTTCATAAAGAAATTTGATGATTACATTTGTAATCATCAAATCATCAGGGTATTTACCCTAACAAAAGGATTTTTTCCAATAAGACACGAATCCATTTTTCATGTTCGTCTTACTGCTGTAAGGTCGAGAAGACAATCAAATTACGCGTGCGATAAGATCTCATCATAATGTGTTTCAATTATATCGCTTGATATGTATTACATAATATGATTGGGTACGACCTTGTGTAGTGCGATCGCGCGTCTTAAAGGTGCCATCTATATGAGCTAATGTATCGCCGATATTTATACAGATCTATAATAAATAATATTCTATAGACGTCAGGACTCACGAGAGAATCGCTCGTAGAGATGGCGCCACACGTCACGCCTCCCTTATAATTAATAAATATAGTAATATACTCATAAAACAAAGATCAAATAAAACAAAATATGAGAGGTATGTAAACATTCTGTTTCTTTTTACTCACAAATATGCCATTGCATATAGACTTCTTCGTTTTGCTAAATTCAAAATTATAAAGAAGCATGCACTAATCAAAGTGCTACTGCTACACTTTATGTACTATATAAAACAATATTTTAACTATGTATATTGTTTCAATTAATACAATACCCTTGACTTTATTATAACCTCTGACACATCGAAGCAATATGAACATGATTTAAATGCAATATTGCTTATTGAATTTCAACATTACAAGTTTTACCAAGCTTTATATCTTGAGATATTTTTAAACCTGCAACTATATTCCTTAACCTTTTCATTTAATTCCAAACTAATGTATATTATTATTTATTTATACAGAGATAAATATTTTCTCGCTGTTATAACACAAAGCACGCAACCACGCATTGAACGTATGTTTCTAAATAAATTTACTTCATGCAATAATAAATATTGCCACAATGGCGTCAATGTTTTAAACAGTAACATAAAAATAAAATTGAAAATAACTAAAATTCTTGAGTGTTATGTCGTAAATCGTAAGACATCACACTTCTACTTAATCCGATCAATATTAAAATAACAATTGATGGCGAACAAGGTGGCAAAACATTTATAACACCAGTCTAGACGGTTTCATAAAAACAAATTATTTGCAATAATAGAAACATTAACGAAAAGTCGATCGGCGGACATCATACTTCTGTCGCCGAGTAGGTACTATCTTACTATAAAAACACATAATTTTAAATGTGACCTAATTTTAAGCACACGTTAGGCTGGACTACACTGCGAGGAACAATGTGCAATGATTCTTATTAAATGCATTAAGTGACTCCGAAGACTTGAATTGCTATGCGGCTCGCCTGTATGTGCTCATAATGTTGATGCTCATTTATACTAGACATGTGCAATTTTTATTTGCGAACTATTTACTTTAATACTAAATAACGTACTAATTATATCCTAGCTTACATGTTACTTACTCGTTTGTTGTAATGTCCATAAACTTTTGGCAGCTTATTCGACACCAATGACAAGTATATTATTATGTTATACCCTCTTTAGGATCCCTCATGTTGGTACAGTGTTTATAAACATTACTCGATAGATGGTATAAGTAAACTTTAAATATTTCAGTCAATTTGTTTATCGTCATTTCAGAACTAAACCAGAAACAACTGCTACAATAAGCAGTCTTAAATAAAAATACATTTGCTACTAATAAATAGAAACGAGGTAAGTAGTGTCTATTCAATAATTAATTATATGGAAATATTGAGGCAGAACAATCACTTATTATGTGACAAGTTCTGTCTAATAACTTTTCATAAATAATGCAACTCACCCCACAGACCCACCTTATACAATATTATCTCTGGTACCAAAGGTAGCATATGGTTAGAAAACGTAATTATCACCAGAACACAGTTTATACATACACCTGTCTACAAAAAAATGTTTACCACAACCAGGATATGAACAAAAAAATCTTTACATTAAAGGCACAGTACACTTCTTAAATTGACTGGTTGGTCAAATATTACATGCACTAAAATTTTTATTAAATATTGCATTACAATTGTATAAAATCCTTACAACTGTTGAATATACATAATAATTTTAAACAATTCTATTTATGTTTATAATAAATGTCAAATCATATGATGCAAAACAAGGCAGTCAAGATCCTTGTTATTGAAACAATGTTAGCCAGAACATGCCACATAAAATAATAATTATGTTGATATAAATAGTCTGTATGTATGAATAATTTTGACTAAGGGTGAACATACACCTAACCGCACCATACGAGCCGCACGCGCTCCAATCATCGAATGTGATGCGATGAATGCGGTTCTTAGAGGTGTACGTTCACCGTAATATACAACAGCAACACTATGAAACATAATAATATTTTACGGTGTTATCTTAATAATATTGAAAAGGCTTATACTGGCAGTAAATGGTACTAAATTCGTCCGAAATGTCTGCCTGTTCACATGTTTTAATATTAGGTACCTACTTATTTTTAAAGTTGACTCTCGACAGACCGGCGCGACAGCGGAACAATGCTTGTTTAAAATATTAGCTGATTTATCTATTATCTTTTTACATTGCTAAACTAGAAATTTTGTCCATATACTATCTACATACACAATTGAGCGGACCCGCAGGAGCCGCCGTCAATGGTGCCTCGGGTAGTGATGCCCGTTACTGTACCTGCAATCGAATAATTTAACGTTAGAATTCGCGAATTAGATCATCTTCGCGACATGCCAATCGTGGCGCAACACGGAGCGATGGCACAGGAGAACTGTCTTTAATTAGTAGAGCCACTCAATGAACTGACTCACTACTACTGCCTCACAGAAAACCGACTTGAAGTGGCACGTTTGCTGTGGATGATCAATGAGATTTCCAGGGGTCCTAAACCCACTCCCCTTCCCATTCCCCATCCCTTTCTCATAAGGTCGGCAATGCATCCGTGGTTCTTCTGGTATTATGGGTATTCATGGGCGGAGATCACTTACATCATGTGACCATCACTTACTTATTTGTCGGGTTCTTCTATAAAAAGGGGAACACAAAAACGACGACAAATGCGCCGAATATGTAAAAATGATAACAATCTGCACATAATTTGACACCCAAAAAAATAGTACCTGTTGAATCTCTTGTACTTGTTGTTGTGATGTTTGAAGTTGTGAGGGCGCCTGTCGCCCCGGTATTTAAAGTTCCCTCCCCAGTGAATTTTATTCTGTTTTTCCTGTAATACAACGTATTATGATAACAAAAAGAAAAGGATGCGACTCCAGAGTAATTATTATACTTTTATTTTGTATAACTCTATTATACACAAACAAATAGGTAAAGCGAGCTATTAACAATAAATACACATGTAACTTCGAAAAGTCACGAGGTGTGTGCCCTGGGGCTGCTATTAAACCTGCGACTTCTGTCTTTACTGTCCGTACCAAGGTTGTTGCTGTTGCAATCATCAATAAAAAAATTGTACTCCCTTTAAGCCTGCCACGAAGGCTAAATCGTAAAAACGACGTTGGGTTAATGGGCAATTATGAAAAACCTGCTGAACTTGTTGTATAAGAAATACAACTGCCATATTGCACTTTTTTGGAGGAGACATGTAGAGGAGTGTGCTATTCAGCACACATCAAACAATGTATATGAAATAAATCGTGAAATAAAGTCAACACTTGTTTGTTGACTTATCTTATTTTTTCTATTATTTTCATTGCTTAAAAAGCACGCGAGAACGCGGCGCGTGTCATAAACCCCGTCTTCAAACTTCATGTCTACATGAAAATCAGTATTGATCAATACGAATGCTGATGCTGAGTTTAATAATGATGCTGAATTTCCGCAATAGGGTCGTTTCCTATGTTATAATGTATTTTAAACACTATATTGTATGTAACAAACAAAGGTGGGTGGTTAACATCTCTTCCCCACGCGTGCACCGTAATGGCCATTTTACACGGTGACATCAAGATTTGCGTCGTCTGTCATTCGACAAGTATCAAGTGACCATCAAGTGACCCGCTTGCTCCGTTGCCCCCCTATCATAGAAAAAAAGTACCAGATTTATCAGATGGATGAATGGCCTGTAGCTTAAATATTTTTGTACGGATTTTTAAAAATTATCCTGCAATAAGTTTTGAGTAACGTAACATAAATAATTAAATAAAACAAGGCAACTACACTATTACACTATATTCATTGCCAATGTTAATATCCGCAACAACCTTGGTCCATACCATTTTCTGCCATCGCTAATCTGTGGTTTGTGAATTGTGACTATTTTACTGTGATAGTAAATTATATAAGTAAAAAAAAGATACGCGAATATACCTGGAAAGGATTATAAGCATTCCTGTTGTTGTTGAACCTGTTGTAATGGTGGAACTTCTTGAGTTTCTTATTACGTCCGCGGTCCATGTCGTCGGTCGCGTCGAGTGCACGCTTGCGTTCCTCACGACGCTCCTCGAACACCTGAACACCAACACATACATATATATACACACACACACAACACCTGGGACACTCCTGATGCCTCTAAGTCACGCAACAGCACAAAGAGTTTTCACAAAACGGGTTTACTATCGCAGAAAAAAGTTAAAACTGAGACATATCACTTATTAAGTATATGTTTTATGTAACACATTTCAAACAATAAGATAATAGGGAATATGTGGCATCAACTCATAATATGATTCTTGTAATTAATTGAGGCATCTGTGACAGTGTGCCACAAATATAGAGAAATGGAGAAGTCTCGCAAAACCCGCAACCAACATAATATCAAAACGATCCATGACCACAACCACTCTGTCAAGAGTGTACGACTTAAAAGAAGAATTGATTGAGTTGCATTTGTCATGTCTGTTTTTGCGGTTTGCAAACATTTTTCTTTGTTTAGTATTTACCATATATTACGAGCATATAAAGCATGTTGCGTCGACGCCACTGCGAGTGGGATAAAGGCAGATCGAAGAAAAAGTGTATACGTATATATACAATATGTAACAAAATCCCTGTTGGAAATTTTAAGGCGAGGCATTTCGAAAATGCAGTGTTTTTCATAGAACTTTGTGCCTAAATTACTCATAGTTAAAATCTGAATAAAATAATATGTATATATTCATTATATAAACTAGTTCATTCGGTACTTAGATACACGATTGCTTTAACTTTATACAATAGATTAAATTCTCAAAGATACTTGAGTTATATAGGGTTTGTAAAAAAAATATACCATAATAAAGGTATTAAAATATGTGAGATCATTCGGTAAAAATATTTTGGATTATTATAAACCCAACTCTTTAATTATAAATTTATTTGTTTTATTGTCATACGTCGAGCTCAGTGCGATCCGTTTCAATGCATCAGTCACGCGGAGACCATGGCCGAGGTAAGACGCGGCCACTCGTCTGAGTGTTTTATGAAATTTTATAAATGCTTGTTTTTTTATTTGATAATAATTAAATTTTCCTTTTAATATATTTTAAATAGTATTTTAACAATTCCGAGCACACGTTATGAAGCTTTATTCAATATTTTAATCGAGCGCGAGTATTGAACGTACCACAGTAAGGAAAAATAACAGTCTGACTATTCCACTGACAACCAAATTTTATCACCTAATTTTTTGCCTACCCTAATCCATCCTCCATCCATATTCATATATTATGACCGTTCCCTATATTCTGTCTGTCTCTAGTTTTGCTATACCGGCGATAGAAAATTTTATCTATTTTCCGTTTTACCGTCCCAATAAACTTACTAATGATAGGTAATCCTATTCTTCATTGCTGTCTACCGATGAGAGGACTGATAGCTGACTACAGATATACAACACTATGAAAAGGACAGTTCAAGCGTCCCAATATTTTTTATGTGCTATCTGTCGATAAAGTTATTTATGGCCGTTCCCAATATTAATCTCCAATTTCACGATAGATAGCTATCGTCAAACATCCGTATTGTTCTATCTACTGCTTGCAATCGTCCCTATTTTTTAGATATGCACGTCGGATACTATGATAGCAATAGATAGGCAGTCTATCTGGGCCCTCTTGTGCGTTATGTTCATACAAGCTGAGAAAGAGGAACTATTGTTTAATTTATGTTAGAAAATATGAAGATATGATTTAGATTACAAATATAAGTTTTAATTTAACATTTATCTATAATTCTTATTTTTTTTATTACTGTAAATGAAATAATAATAACGAGAAATACTTATTATGTTGCAAAACACAATGTAATAACGAAACGTTTTACTGTCAATACATTACGGCTCTGAATACAAGTCCTTTGAACAAAAATCCCAAGCGAATTTGGGGGATTTTACTGAAGTGGGGAATTATTTTGTTCGCATTTAACAAATATTTATATGTCTCTTGCACTTAATTTAATTATCAAAACGGTGCATTATTTTTAGTTATGGGAATTTTAGATTTTTTTTATATTTTCTTTTAGATTTTTACATAATTTATTTCGTTTTTTGTATTGCAGTGCAAGTGCCATGTAAGCCTTGTATACTCATGGCTATTTCTTCAAAATGCGTTATTTATTTCGTTTTTTTACAGCCGAGGATATCTGTTTATCGGTCAAAATCTACCGATAAAGAAAAAACTAAATAACTTTATCGACAGATAGCACATAAAAAATATTGGGACGCTTGAACTGTCATTTTCATAGTGTTGTATATCTGTAGTCAGCTATCAGTCCTCTCATCGGTAGACAGCAATGAAGAATAGGATTACCTATCATTATTAAGTTTATTGGGACGGTAAAACAGAAAATAGATAACATTTTCTATCGCCGGTATAGCAAAACTAGAGACAGACAGAATATAGGGAACGGCCATTAGTTTTTTCTTTATCGGTAGATTTTGACCGATAAACAGATATGATAAGAGATAGCTGTAAAAAAACGAAATAAATAACGCATTTTGAAGAAATAGCCATGAGTATACAAGGCTTACATGGCTCTTGCACTGCATACAAAAAACTAAATAAATTATGTAAAAATCTATAAGAAAATATAAAAAAAATCTAAAATTCCCATAAATAAAAATAATGCACCGTTTAATTAGGTGCAAGAGACATATAAATATTTATTAATGTGAACAAAATAATTCCCCACTTCAGCAAAATCCCCCAAATTCGCTTGGGATTTTTGTTCAAAGGACTTGTATTCAGAGCCGTAATGTATTGACAGTAAAACGTTTCGTTATTACATCGTGTTTTGCAACATAATAAGTATTTCTCGTTATTATTATTTCATTTACAGTGGTAAAAAATAAGAATTATAGATAAATGTTAAATTAAAACTTATATTTCTAATCTAAATCATATCTTCATATTTTCTAACAAATTAAACTATAGTTCCTCTTTCTCAGCTTGTATGAACATAACGCACAAGAGGGCCCAGATAGACTGCCTATCTATTGCTATCATAGTATCCGACGTGCATATCTAAAAAATAGGGACGATTCCAAGCAGTAGATAGAACAATACGGATGTTTAACGATAGCTATCTATCGTGAAAATGAAGATTAATATTGGGAACGGCCATTAATATACAAATGCGAAAGTAACTCTGTCTGTCTGTTATCTCTTCACGGCTTAACTACTGGATTGACTTTTAGGGCTGTATCAGGGGTTTAAATATTCATAAAGCTTATGCGTTGCCTAAGTGGCTCAAATATATATATAAATAAACCTATTTATACATTTGACATAGTGTGTTTATCACATTAGAACTAACAATTTAATGATACAGTAAACAATTTACAATGCTAAATGTAATTGATAGTTCACAAATATAATTGAGGCTTAAAACATACCTGTCGCGAGAGCGCGCTGTGGTTGCCGTTCCATGTCGCGACGGGCGCGCCGTACCCGCGATGTGACAGCGCCTGCATGTGGCGCATCGTCTCCACACAGGCGGCGGACGCGGATGTGGGAGCGCTCGTATGAGCGGACGTGGGAGCGGCTGTGGCAGCAGCCGTGCAAGCGGGGACGGCGGGAGTGGGAACACCGCCGACTGCAGGCTCGCTGCGGTCACTCAGCGGAGACATGCTGCTCACGCTCGTGTTGGGACTCTGCTCATTCTCTTCCTGCTGCTCTTTCTCATCTTTCTCTTTCAATCTGATAGTCACACGACAAATATAATTTTAATAACGGCATACAAATTGTGGAAACATTATATACTTACTAAATTATGATTTTCACTTACTTCTTGTTCGTGTCGCCATTCAAACTGGGACTGAGCAAGGGACCTCTCTTTTCGCTGGAGACAGTCCACGCATGGTGCATACTCTTAGTGGTGACGACGAGTCCCTGTGGGGACTCGCAGCGACTAGGCTTAGTTTTGCGCAAGTCATCTTTGAAAGGCGGCCTCTTTGCACCTTCATCGCTCATCCTTTCATTACGTTCGTCCCCACTAGACTCTGAATCATAAGGAACTAATCTGGAACCTGAGCAACCATTTCGTACAGCATGATTTGTTAAATCACTTTTGTTCATTTGCTCCTCCAATTTTTCCAGAGGTGACTTAGAAGCTTTTACTAGTTTACTAGTAGATGCTGACTTCTCTAGAATTTTTGTGTTGGTGATCATCAACCTTAGATCAGATTCACTTTTCGACAATTTAGGTTTCGCATGACATTCATCACCATTTTGTTTTTTGATCACAAAGCTTATTTTTTTGTCATCTTCAACTTTAAAGGGTTTGTCGACACCATTTAAAATTTTTGGTGGTTGAACTAATTTTTCAACCTCACCATTTTGTTTCACAACCCATGGTTCAGAATTGGCATGACATAAGTCAGTTGATTTACTTAATGTACTATTTAATATAATAGGCTTAGCCTCCGACTTGGTAAATTCAGTTGATGTACTGCTGAGGAAACCTGGTTTTCTCTCTTCATTTCTATAAAATGTTAACTTAAGGGGACTTTTTTCTCTGTTGAGTATATTTTCAGGCAGTTGCGGTCCATAGACAGCACTAGAGGAGGAGGGTGCAGAGGCAGAGGGTTCATCAGTGGTATTTTCTTTTTCAAAGAACATTATATATGCATTAGTTCCCAATACAGCTGACAAAGGCAGGGGACGAACACAGCTGTCATCAAACTGATAGTAGTTTCCATTTGGTGCTTGCCCTATAGCTGTGTAATGGCCACAATTCTGAGATGGTCCAAGGTGAGTTACTAAACTTACCAGTTTATAAGACTGTAACAATAATTTATTTGTTATACATATTTATAATACATTATTTATATATTTAGTAAAGTATATTAAAAATGTCACCTTTTATATATTTTATCACAATATATACAATAAGAATATATAAACAAGTTATATCAAGATAATACTAACCAATTGTTGATGCATATTTTTGTGGAACATGTATTTATTGAGAGATATTTTCTTGCGGAATTGCACATGTTTAGAAAGTTTCCCCCCAGCTAATGAGAACCTTTTCAATGCAATACAAAGCACCATTGGTGCACGCTCCACAAAGAATTGTTTTGTTGCCGATACCTGAAAATATATTTGATACAATTTTGAATGTAATTTAAAAAATATATCAAGATCTACTCATTCATCAATTAATAAAAATATTATTTACTTTTTTGTTACATGCTTCACACTTATAACCCAAGTCTTCCAGTCTTTCTCGAGAAAAGAATGAATCCAGCGCTTCATCCAATGTAGAATGTTTTCTTATATCCAGCAACAAATCCTGGAAATGTATTGTAAACTTTATATTATATCATACGTACTCACGCCTGTAATGCCCCAAAGGGAAAGGCAGAGGTGTAACTCACATTTCGCCGACCACATACAATGTCAGTCTCGTATGAGCATTTCGTAATAGAAAACCTAATATAACTTTTACCCGGCCCGGGGATGGAACCCGTGACCTCAACATCAGTCGCAGTCGTAACGCGTGCGCATTACAAATACACCACTAAGGCAGTTAATAAATAAATTTGATGATGACATTAATTTTACATAAATACAGCATCTAGTTTTGCTTTACATATAAATATATCAGTTCCAAAGCAGTTTGTCAAGCCTCTCAATTCCAAACAAATGTGATGCCCTATTATTATATACATAGATATTATGTTATATGATTATATTAATATTTTAATATACTATTATTATATGTAGCACTAAGATATCACATTTATTTTTACAAATGTACCTGAAAATGTTGATAAGTTGTGGACAAATGCTGGCATGCAAGACATCTTACTGTAGATCTGAGATATCCCCCTAAAATTTGATTCATTGGAGTAGTTTCTTTACTATACTGATCCAATTTATCAGAGTTCACAAACCGTAGCAAATAACATTTCTCCATGGCTTCAACAAGATACCTACAAACAAGATTATGTAAATAAGTACACAAATTAGAAAGTCGTGTTTATAACATAGCAAGGAATAAAAATTTGTATTCCAAAATGTAATCTAGTTGTAATAAAAACAGTCATCATTTTAAAAACAATATATTCTCATAATAAAAGGATATTAATGATAACAAAAGTATATAATGATTATATAAACATAAGTTCTTTTATAACCATTAACTTTCAAAGATTTAGAGATCATTAATTGTCTAAGATGCAAAATAATAATTGTAATAGGAAATGTATAATCATAACATTTTCACATGAAAAATAAATGAACAACTCCTTACCAATACAAATAACATAAGAAATTAAAGTAACACATTCCATTTACCTTAGAAATTCATGTGCATCTTCTTGTCGGCCAGGTGTGAGATGCCTACAGATCAGACGTAACTTGGAGTAAACCTGCCACGGCTTTATTGGAGCTCCACCACTTTTTTGTGTAGCCGTCAATGTAGCTCTCATACCACAAATCACACAAGCTTCTGCAAAGAATACATACTTTAAGAAAATCAACAAAACAAAACTCTAGGAGGTATGTACATATTTTGTTTTTGTTTTCATACAATATATGTAATACCAATAATAGTATTTACACATAATAATAAATTACATTGAATTTGAACATGAAGTATTTGAAATGTTTTAAGTATGATCTACAATAATCTGTGATATTGGTGTCTTATTCTTTTAGGTATAGCTTAGTTTTAGGTAATCATGAAAATGTTTAAGTCAGTATGTCTTACCCTGTTGGTTACATTTATCAGCATGAGATGATTCAGAAACAAGCCAATTTGCAAATGCAGGAACATGATATAGGGCTTGCAATGTGGAGTTCAGGTAGCATGTATTTCCAACATTCTGCATACCAGCCCCGGCTGCCCAGGGACATTGCCATCCTGTGTGCACTTTCTCAAGAGGGAAAAGCACACGTTTTGGTTTCGGCAAACCATCCTCACCATTTTTATTTTCTGAAAATAATTATTCAGTAACACATCATATTTTAACGTATATATAAAGTACAAACGAAATAAATTAGTTAAAATATTCATTTTAACAACAATAAATCACAAACAATTTTTACGTCACGCTTGCAACATTATTGACAACTAATCAGAAAATATAACCTCTAAATTGATCTTATCGTGTTCGTAGATAACAAACAATCCGTGATTGACGATAAATTAATAATTTACTAAAACGAACACTACCTTGATTGCAAGAAACACCTTCCTTTTTTAGAATTTTGCCATCATGCACAGGTTTTTTAGGTCGAATCACCACGTACTTTGATTTCAGTACGTCGAGAACAGTTCCTTGGAAATCACCAGATTCTTCAAATTCAATCTTTGACAGTAGTACACTTTTTGCCGATGAGTATAGTCTACCATCTAACATAGAAGAGCTCTGAGATTCATCTGAAGTCAGAGATAAACGTAATGCGCTTGTTACTGGGTCGCAAATGGAAGCGGGCATTTTACCTCCAAAATTGCACTATCACGTTAACAAATCACAACACACTCATCATATCTTTACGTAATTTATACGTAAACTATCTATGAAAATATTAGTAAAACCCCTTTTTATCGTGTTTTATACCAATATAAACCAGATTCAGAAAACGCAACACCGAACAGCACGTACATGACCAAAAATAAGTGTTACCAACTTCAAAACAGGACCGCATTACTTTTTTTTTTGTGTTTTTTAGTTCCATAAGGAACCGGCTAAGATCAGAGACCATGCTGCCAAGTCATTAGTTATATCTTTTCTTATATTCCAAGAACGATGAAACAGGGGTGTAGCCGATTTCAAGGTCTTGCTGGAGTTTTGGTGATAATTCCTTTCAGTTCAATGCTTCTTAGACGACTTTCTTCAAGAGAATCGAAAGCACAAGGTCGACAATACCCTTGATCAAAAATCACCCAAATCCACTTATTTCAATGTTTCCATACACTATTCATCATCGTTAATGATTATTGCACAAGACCACACCACTTTTATACAACAAACACAACTTTAAACCAGTTTAGGAAATAATTAAAACAAGAGAGCCACCGCACTGTAAGAATTCCCGCCAAAACTCAGGACCGCATTACGCGGTACGCCTGATTACGGTTTTTTTTTTTTTTGGGCATGTCCTGCTTTGTTAATTTTTCTGTTGGATTATATTAAATTTTTAAGAACTAAACACAATCTATAGTTAATAGATTGTGTCATTAGATTTTTAGGGTTATAATTTAAACATTTTTGTACCCGACTGCATAACGATTACCCCACACATAGTAAAAAAATCACCATAGCGGCTCGTTAGACGAGTTGCTATTTGCGTTACGAGGTCACTTCAGCCGTGTATGATATGAAATAATATTCAGTAACCTCAGGCCTCGGCAAGACAGCGTTATTGTTATCTACGTCTGCTTAGCTTTATGGACTTTGCTTCCTTTGTTAATTTGTTCTGAGAATTATGACAATAATTATAATAATTCTAGCAAATAAGTTTTATTAAGAGTTCTGTTATTTACAGGTAAGTCTAGGCAGTATGTTCAAACGACTATAAATAACTCTTGGACAAACTTTATAAAAAAAATAAGAGTTAGTACCGGTTAGTACTGTTCAAAGATAAATATATTTTATTAGCACGCTACGGACTACACGCTGTCTTTTTTTCTAGATCGTTATTTTATATGCATTTAAAGCGCGCCGCGCGGACGTGCGGGCGCGATTCGTTGTAGCCGGTGATGCGCATATGTTATTCAGCGGGCGATTAGTGATAAAACCGGTTTTAGAAAAGTTTTTATAAAAACCGATAATCACCGGTTTTAATTTAGAAAAACCGATTACTTTTCAACAAATTACAAACTGCTCAAAATAGGTATTGGATGTCAAAAATAGGTATCCAAACGTAAAATGTATCCTAATTATAGATGTAGTATAGAACCATATCACATTTATAATCCGAACGCACGTATTTCGTGTACCCCAATCTCGTGAGAGTAATAGTGTTCTGTGACCCCAATTCGTGATTCGTTGTACATAATTCTAGACCACATTCGTGTTATCTTTGGTAGGATATTATTTTGATTGGATTTTTGATATTTCAGTAATTGAAGAACCTCAAGTAACCTCTCTTAGCTATTTTAGGCTCCATAGTTGTTAATACAGGTGTCATAATTCTGGATTTATTTTCCATGTTTATTCAGTTACTGTGAATTAATTGTAAAATATTTGAAAATGATAGTCATCTAGATAGTACATCCAATGCACGCTAGATGGCCCTAAGGAGTATATTCACGTTTCAATATTTTATTCTCATAACATCGATTTGTCGATGTTATCGAAGTCAAAACATCGATGTTTAATCACCATCGATGAATATCGAACATCCCTATTACGGTTCAGAATTAGTCGGAAATATTTATTGTGTTTGTAGTTTATTGATCATTGTAGACTTTTACCATAAGCGCAGTAAATCAACAATTTATTTGAAACACAATTAATAATGAAGTTCTGGGTTGGATTTTCCCTAGCCTTTTTTGCTGGTAAAGCGCAACTTTAAAATCTAATTTTTTTTTTAATTTACATACCTAATATTTTTATAACTTTTGTTAATTTTCTTGAAAAGCTTACGTACTTACGTTTCTCACACACAGCACCATAACCGAACCGAGATCTAATAATATAATATGATTTATTTATAACAGTATGTGGTCTATTGTTTCAGTTATTAATTAAATTACCTTTCTCGGAAAAAATCATTTTCACATAGGCACTATTTGTACTAGAATTATTATGTTTACAGCGTTTCCGGCAATATCATCTTCTAGAGTTCTGGAACTAAGTGATAAGTTTATAGATATAAGTGAAGATGGCATGTGGTTTGTAAAATTTTATGCTCCATGGTGCGCCCATTGCAAACGACTTGAACCAGTCTGGGCCCATGTCGCCCAGTCACTCTACAATACACCAATAAAAGTTGCCAAAGTTGATTGTACTCGTTTCCCAGCTGTTGCTACATATTTTAACATAAGAGCATATCCTACAATAATATTGTGAGTATTAGCACCTGTTTCATCACCTCTGAGTAAATGCTACTTACCAAATAAAAATAATACCCATAACATGTTAAAAATACAAGTTCCACTCTGACTTAAATATACTTGAAGATTTTTGCCTTTTAAGTAAATAAATTGGTTAAATCTTACTGAAACATTGTGGAACAGACCCTTATTATTATAAGTGGCACCTTATTACAATTTGTGGCATTACAACCACACTTAGGCATATATTATACTTACAAAGTATACTTACCTATTCACAATTGGGTGAAATGGTTTCATTAATGTAAGCCAATCACCTGTCTATGCAAGTCGTAGAAAATACAATTTTCTAAATCACAGTTACACCAGTTACCAATTTACCATTGCTATATACTCCAGACCAGTCTATAAGTGTTTTAATAACACCTAAGTAGGACTGAAGCAATCTCTACAAAATTGTAGGAGGATTGAAGGAATCTATTATAGTATTAAAGTATCTATGATGTGTGATGAAAACCCTTGATGTTATTCTGACTATACAGTATATCTTTATTACTTTTTATTTTATCCTGACATGCGAAAGAACACTGGTGGGAACACCATTTCAACTGGTGGGAAGTACAAGACTGTCCTAAATTATAATGTCAAACATTGAGTGATCTTTGACATCTCCATTGTCACCAAAATTATGCAAGCCTGAAGTAACTGGATATACATTAGCCGACCTTGCAATAAGTCTCTGCCTTTTCAGAGTGGTAGAGCCACTCTGTAGACACTTTTGTTTTTACCCCCTTAAAATGTAAATTTCCAAAAATCTGTTTTTAGCTGACATCTACATTACACAAACTATCATCTGACCAAATTTCATGATCCTAGCTTCAGTAGTTTTTGAGAAATCGTGATATGTCAGTGAGTCAGTGGTATTTCGCTTTTATATGTATAGATATATTTAATGAGTTTCATTCCTCAACAGTCACCATTTATTTATTTTATACTAGCTGTTGCTCGCTCCTAGCTATAACCGTATCCAGGGTCCCATCTATCTCTACATCAAAATTCATCAAAATCGGTTCAGTGATTTAGGCGTGAAAGCGTAACAAACAAATTGGTTATTTTTTTTTCATAAAAAGTATCCTATGTTACTTCTTATACCTCCCAAGAATATGTGTACAAAGTTTCATGATGATTGGTTAAGTAGTTTTTGTGTGAAAGCGTAACAAACAAACTTACATTCACATTTATAATATTAGTATAATATATCCATTTATTTATTTATGCTATTTCAGTATGAAAGGGCCTTACCGACATGAATATAAAGGAGAAAGAGCAAAGGAAGACATGGTGCACTATGCCATGAGAATGTCCCAGCCCGCCATCCAAAGAGTGTCCCATGCTGATAGCTTAGGATATTTGAAAGATGCTCATTCTATTTTCTTTGGATTTGTAGGGAAACAACATGGACCATTATGGGTAAAGTACATATACTGAAAATATTAAGTTGGTTATTTTTTGTGTTATTTACCTAGCAATATGTATACTAAGACTAATTATAACTAATAACTAATTATACATACATACGCACTCACGCCTGTAATCCCCGAAGGGGTGGGCAGAGGTGTAATCCGTACACATTTCGCCGAGCGTATCTCCGGCCCATGATGTTATAGGAGACGAGGCTATCGCCATACCGGACACAAATTCCAGACTCCAGGCATACATTATATACATTTGATACATTTCATAATAGAAAAAAACCAATATCACTTTTACCCGACCCGGGTATCGAACCGGAGACCTCAGCGTCAGCCTTAGTCGTCACGCGTACGTATTACAACCGCGCCACCGAAGCAGTCAGTCAGATTGGTGATGTTAATAATTGATTATATCAACTAAGATAAACTACTACTATACCACGCCTAATCTTGGGTAGGTCCGTCGTGACGGTTGGTGCCCGGATGTGGGGTCTCGGCAGCCTATCCCGGGAGGGTACGGGGGCCTTTCCGTCCGGCGAATCAGTCTGCCTCCGTTCGGCCGCCTTGTGACCATATGCACGTCACTGTCGCCCATCAGTCCTGTCGCAGGTTCCGCAAGTTGCTTCTTCCATCTTCCTTCCTTCATTTCACCATGACAGCACAATTAAAGAAAGCAGGTCTTACAGCGGTGCGCAGCCCCACCACCGCGTTCATAATGGGGTTCACTAATATCCGTGGACTCCATTCGAACCTTTGTGCCGTCCACCACCATCTTGTGACGGCCCGGCCTGCAATGCTCTTCTTGACGGAGACGCAGATCTGTCGTCCGGCTGATACAATATCCCGGCTACTTACTTGAAGAGAGCTTCCTACGATAGACACATCGTCTGTCGTTGGTCGACAGTTTTTTGGATTGCACTACACTTACCATCAGGTGTAGCGTAGTCACTTTGCCGGGAAGGGATAAAAAAATATATCACAGATTCGGTTTCAGATAGATTCGGACAGTCATTGTTGTAATAAGTCTCTTTAGGGTTTTTACGATACTTTATGGGGCGATAAGGCATTTCACGCAGGTGACGTTATGAATGACTGAATCACAGTTCGCGTGTTCATAATTTTGCCCAGGATTTTCAGTACGCGAAACAAGCTGTAGCGTCTTTCTATGAAGCTGTCATGGTTAGAAATCGCCGCGCCGCACGACTTCGTAGTAGAAATTGTAATGTAATCATTAACTAAACGAGTGGTAGAGCCACGCTGTAGACAATTTTGTCTACAGCATGAATGGGCCGGCTCGTCCGGGTCGTTACCACTGTCTCACAGAAAACCGACGTAAAGTAGCAGCTTGCTGCTGCGTTTCGCACGATGAGTGGGATATCCGGAGGCCTAAATCCCCTCCCCTGCCCAATCCCTTAATTATCCCTTTCCTTTAAGGTCGGCAACGCGCCCATGATCCTTTTGGTATTGTGGGCGTACATGGGCGGTGGTGTTCACTTACCATCAGGTGACCCACTTGGGCGTTTTTCGGCCTATACAATAAAAAAAAAAAAAAACACTGCCTAAGCACAAGATAGAGACTTTGTTGGAGATTAAATCTACGCTTCCCTATTGGCGAGGTATTACAGCGTTGCAGGATTGTATTGTTCCGACACGTTGCTAATGTCCAGGAAATGTTCCATAAATAGCCGAATGCTGATGCAGACAAACATGCTGTTTTCAGCCGGTACAAATCTGTTATAACCCGACCACCTCTGATGGCGGACGGGGATCCAAGAAGATTTTCCCTATGTAAACAAATTTATGTCTGCTAATTACACATTTGAATACACACTCATTATTATACACTTTAGCGTTAAAATTATTTAATTTCATTTTCTCAATAACCGTGCCTGCCTCAATAACTGCCTCGTTGGCGCAGTTGTAATGCGTACGCGTTACAACTAAGGCTGACGCTGAAGTCTCTGGTTCTCTGGGTAAAAGTAATATTGGGTTTTTCTATTACGAATTGCTCAGTATCAGCCCGGTATGGCGATAGGCTCGCCCCCTATCACATCATGGGACGGTGATACGCTCGGCGAAATGTGGGTGTACTGGTTACACCTGCGCCTACCCCTTCGGGGATTACAGGCGTGAGTGCGTATTGTATTATTCAATAACCGTGCATTACCAAGCAATATTGTGATCAGGGACCAAAACTCGACAAGTATCAACTTGTAGAGTCCAAATCCTGTTGCTTCAGTGCAAATTATGTAGTCCATTATTTTCAATAATCGATTATAAATTTTGTAATCGATTAAGATCGATTATCAACTTCATTATTTACGATTCACGTCTACGCCTATATTTTAAACTTGATAAATACCATAATATTTATTATACGTATCGTTTCTATTTTACTAAATATTTGTATCAGTAAATAGGCTTGATGCATGAACTTGAATTCGAATATTAATGTATACACAGAAGAAAATAATACAAAAAAGAAACCCTATTACGAAAATGGAATCGAAATTGATTGTAAAATGAGAGTACAATGAATATTTCAAATATTGACCCAGCTCGCTATCTCCCTCGACTCGCGTGCGTGCGCCGCATTATGACCATCGTATAGGTAAACTTCATCGTATAAGGCGTTCATCTTTTTTTTGTCTTTCGACGTCCATGCCCCCCACCAGATTTAAATAGCTTTTAATTCTTAGGAAATAGTTATTCTATCCTTTAACTTAAATATTTATGATGGGATTAATAAAATTCTTTCTGTTGTGAATTATGGTCGATGTAAGCTATGGATTAAAATCATAAAAAAATACATGCATCAAACCTATTTATATAATTTAATGTATTTTTATTAATATTCATTTTAGGATATGTTTGCAATTCATGCTGAAAAATATCAGCCACATACATGGTTTTATGTGATGTCACATGAAATAGTTAAGAATTATTTAAAAGTGCCTAATGATACTGCCATATTTGTCTACAAAGAAGATGATGCTTTCCTTTTTGAAGGTATACTATCATTGATTTTTTTCTTAAAAATTACATTTAGTCCTACTGATGTACATAAAGCGCCGGGCCTGCCCATAAACAGAATCAACGCCACACAGAACTTTGACTTATTAAAGCACTGCATGGCACTGGACTGCGCTCGCCACCCCGAGTCATAAGTTGTTAAGTCTCATAATGCCCAGTAATTTCACTGGCTTCAATGTCCTGTAAACCAGAACACAACAGTGCTTACACACTGTTGCTTGGCGGCAGAAATAGACAAAGCGGTGAACCAACCCAGACGGCTTCTCGAATACGCGGGACCTACCACCTTGTAAAGCTGTCAATAAACTTTGTTAATTTACCATTTTATAATTTAAGTGATTAAATAAATAAACATATTTTATTAACTCAGAGGCGTCAATTAAAATTATTTTTGTTCTCAGTAACAAAGTATAAAGCATTGCCTGTACCTACTCAATAACAGAGCATAAATAATTACTGATACTGAGTGTGGAATTAATTGATGTTCTGGGTAGCACGTTCATATAACATTCATTGTGATATGTTCTATACAGAATAATGTTTATATTTTCAATAAACAACATTTAATCGATCCACAGCAAATAGAGAGCTCCTTGAAGATAGAGAAAGTCTAAATATAACATTAGATAAGTGGATCAATGCTGAAAGATTTGGATTCTTTCCTAAAATCACTAGATCCAATATAAATGCCTTGATGGACACTGAAAAATATTTGGTCATTGCTGTTCTCTCAGAAAACAAGTTAAATGAAGTGACACAAGCTGAACGTGACTTCAGAGATATGGTTGAAGGGATTATCAGGTAAGAAAGCATTTTATAGTTCTCAATGAATTCGCTGATGATTGACTAATCACTTCTAAGCTAATTTTATATTTTCAATGTGACACAATTTAGACTTTTTTAAATTTTTGTTGTTTGCGATTTCGAATGTTAAATAAATGTATTTTATAGCTTAACATACATAATTACATACGCACTCACGCCTGTAATCCCCGAAAGGGTAGTAACCAGTACACCAAGAATTCGCCGAAACTTATTTTCATCTCATGTGATAAAGGGCGAGCCTATCACGATACCGGGCACAATTCCTGACTCCAGACTGACTAAGCATTTTATGATAGAGAAACCCAATATCACTTTTACCCGATCAGGCATCGATCCCGATACCTCAGCACAGGAGTCGTACCGCGAACGCATTACAACTGCGCCACCGAGGCAGTCAAAGTAGTTGTTGCCTATTATTCTGTGCAAATATTTAAAGTACGAGTCGTGTTCTGTGTTTATAAGTTGCGGTTGGTTGCTTGTTTGCTCTTATCAACAATGTTATTACAGGAATGTTATGCCGTGTGTGGCCTTCGCTTTTCTCGGTCGCGCACATTGAAGTCATTTGATCCAAATTTCGATTCTATTGTCGATAGTACATTGCTGCTGGAAGTTGTCGATGCGATCGTGTTCGGCATCGTATACTAATGCTTCGCTTTTAGTCATGTTACTAATGCTTTTTTTTAATAACTTCAGAAAAAGGAAACATGAACTCCACAGTCATTTCCAATTTGGTTGGATGGGCAGCCCTGATTTGGCGAATTCCATAGCTATGTCGGAATTAACAGTTCCACATTTGATAGTCCTCAACTCTACTACGAGTCACCACCACCTTCCTGATGATGAGCCTGTACTTATGACTCCAGAGGCTGTCTCGTTGTTCCTTGAACAAGTACATAAACAACAAGCACCAGTATGTATTATTCTTTTATTACAATTAAGTACATAGTTCCGGTCCCTTTTAGGAAGCAATTGGCAATTGCCAAAGTAGTCTTACGATCATCTGATGTGACCGAGTTGCATGTTTTTTTTTAATATTTAAGTTGGAATAAAAATTACATTAAGTAAGTGAGATTTGGTATTTAGTGGCCCTTTCAACTCGGGGGTTGTTATCTAATTTAAAACATTATTATTTCGTAGGCGTACGGAGGCAACAATTGGCCTGTACAAATATATAGAGCCTTTTTTGAAATGAGAAGTACAGTAACAAACATGTGGCGAGGCAATCCAGTGTTAACATCAGTTGTGTTTGGTCTGCCACTTGGATTCTTATCTCTGATATGCTATTCTGTGTGCTGCGCCGATATACTCGACGCAGATGAAGATGAAACCTCAGGTATGTATGATCTATATCATTATTATGTCCACAATATTTTATTATGATCTATTCCGCCGACATTGCAAATACTTTATTCTGAATAGTGTTGAGTAGGACATACAAGAGGCAGTATATGACGAAATAATGTAAGAGCGCCTCAATTATTTTTACATGTACTACTTCAAATTTTATATCGCGTTACTCTTTTACTATTCCCATGCCGTGGGCTGCGTGCTTGAGAGTAAGAACGAGCGAGTAAGCTGCAAGACGCCTCGCCTCATTTCAACTGTGCACTTTGAACCTTGTACTGGCTGAGTACAAAAAAGGGGTTAATTTTACAAATTCATTTAAGAATCGGGTACTACTCAACACTAAATCTGTACAAGCAAGAAAACCATGAAAAATATTTTTAATATCATGGAACTTTCTTTGAACTGAAAGTAAACATTTTGTATTATTTTGTAAGTGTCTAAAGAATAATTTTATTGAAGTGAAACTTCTTTAGAGTCGTTGTGATTTGAAACTCGATGAAACGAAAACGCGTCACGACAAAAAGTCAGTATAGGATTAAGCCTAAAACTGATGTTAAATGGAGTCGTGGGTATCGGCGGAAAAAAATAAGATAAATAAAATGTAAAAAAACTTTTATACTTGCTAAAAATATTATTAAAATAAAATAACCTTACCATTATTATTCTACTCCTGATACTATATATTCATCTCATTCTCTCGTAGGTTACTTCTTCCGTGAATTGCACATACACACTTTTTTATTTTACAAATCGTTTTCTGGTACCATTGTCAGAGCTTGATTTTTTTTATTAATTATGATCGTTTTCAGGGTTCCGTAGCCAAATGGCAAAAACAGAACCCATATATTTCCGTCTGTCCGTCCGCGTATGTCACAGGTATTTTAATCAAACTTGGATGGTAGGTATATTCTATGAACCGCTACACAAAATCGTAGTAAAATTAAATAAAAATGGGGTGGATAGAATTACATGTATCTGGGGCTGTACGGACTTTGAATGTAAATAATTTGGATACGTTTGGTTTCAGAATCACATGAAAAAAAAGATTAAAATACAGTTTAAAATGGAATAGCTCCCGATTGGTGCCAGTATTCCAGTAACATGTGATACAATCATCCTAGTAATATGTCTCCCGATGTTTATTTGATTTTATACATTTCGGAGGGGATAGGCCGGCCTGTGCCAATGTCTAGAAATATAAGTGTTCCCTATGTACCAGTACAGACCAGTAGTAGTAGCGCGCATGGGAATTCACCAGAGGAGAGAAATTAATCAGCTGCCCCAATACATGGACAAACATGGACCTTATAGATGCCGCAAATGTAAGTAGGTACTCGTATGCCGAAATCGAAACCATATCTTGGTCATAATCATGAGTACACGAACTCTGATGTCTACTCTCGTGATTTTCGCAGCCAGATGTCAGCCGAACGAAAAATGCCTTATCGTGCTGTAAAGTATTGCAAAAACTCTTCAAAAGTCGTTAAAGTGTGTTTCTCATCACTAAATTGCCCTTTAAACTAGGTTTATATCGGTTGCTATAGTAACTAGCTGATATAAACCTACTTTAAAGATAATTTTTCATGTTATAATAAGGCCGAAATGATTTAGAACCAGGTTTTTGCAGTTTGGCAGTTTTTTTTTATTTTATTCCTTAAATAATTTAAATTTAAACTGATATAAACCTACTTTAAAGATAATTTTTCATGTTATAATAAGGCCGAAATAATTTATATATTTATTATTATTTATTATGTATTTAGTTTTAAGTTTTGTATATTTATTTCTTATGACCTTAAATTTTGATTATTTAGCGATTAGTGTGTTAGTTATTTAGCTGTATGGGGCAAAATCTTTACAGTACATTACCTGATATTCCGGGGTTATTCAGATGCGCGAATACCGGCCGACCTTCCCAAAACCCTTTACCTTACTCACACATAGGAGACCCTGCACAGCAAAGGGTTCGGGAAGCGTGAAGGATAAACTATCATGAGGAGCCATGGAGCTCAGGGACTGTCATACAAGGATCCCAATATCATACAAACAATAAAGAGAAATTACAAATCCACGACAGCGCGGTAGTGGCACTGTCGCGTCATACGTCAAATTGTACATACTTTACGGCGGATACGATGCCATAGGCTGATTTGTGAGAAAAATTACAATCAGCAGAGAGATAAGGACGTGATCAACTGTTAAATCTGGAAAATCAGTAGTCGATTTCTTATTTTAAGGCAATGACGCTGACTTATTTATCAATTAGTTAAGCTATGCTGAAAACTGCATTTATGCAAAACATTAATATAGTAAATAAAGAAACTCCATTTTTTATAATTATAGGATGTAATATCTTCCCTGTATTATAATGTCCCACTACAGGACACGGGCCTCTACGTATAGTAAGTATACCTGCTTACTTTTTATCGTATTACTGTTCCTATACTATAGTTTCTTTATTGTTGATTTATATATAGGTAGATCTTATATAGTTTTAAGTCCTTTTTAGACAGCCTTCTTGGCGTAATGGCCGAGGAACCAGCTGTGAAGTGAGAAACCGCGGTTTTGATACACGCACTAAGGTAAGTGTTTGTGTTATCTACAAATAAATATTTTGAATTTGGGTATTGTAGTCCCTCGGCGTTTCTGATACCCATAAAACAAGTTATCTGCCGCTATCCTAATAATGAAGTCAAGACTATATGTGTCTGTTGGGGTGTATTTATTTATGTCTATGTTTATTGTGCTTTGTGTAGTTGTAATCTATTAATCGTCCATGGCCGTTCTTATCTTTATATTTCTTTAATTTATCAAAAATCACAACAGTCAGTGTGCTACAAACCTTGCATGTAAACATTCAATAATAATAATAAATACCTAAATACATCCAAGAGTCGCACACAGTCCTGGCCCCACACTAGGTGAGCACTAGTATCGTGGGTATCAGGAACAACGAGGGACTTGCGGTCCCACAACATCCAGACCCGAAACAAGTATTTGTGGATCATACAACCATTGGTCTCAGTGTGGGAATCGAACCCACAGCCTCTCGCTTCGCAGCCGAACTGAACTCACCCACTGTGCCACAAAGGCTGTCAAATTCAATAAATTCCTTAAATTTGTATCTCCTATAATACTCCGAAATAACTTGGCGGGACTGAAGTGAGTCACGAGCCGCTTGGCGGCTATTGTTTATAGATAGAGATTAAAGGGTGGCGGGAGGCGTAGAGGACGAATGAACTAACTGTCGCCGGCTCGACTGTTATGTTGTGTGAGTGTCTCTTCGGGACAGGAAACTAAAAGTACGAGTATCATAAAACAAAAACTTTAATGCACGGAACTACATAGGTAAAGCACTATACATGATACACGTACACGATACAATTAGACTCAAGCGGCGGGCCGCGCCCGCGCACGCATCCACCCCGGAAGGAAGCTAATTAGGCACTGCGGAAGTGCGGGGTGTTGGGCGCAGGCGCAGCTCGTAGGCTTGCGAGCGGGGCGCTAGGGGTGGCGGCACGAGGCGCGTTCGCGTGGTAAGGTTGCGCGCTACATCACTAACTTTAATTCCATATGTAATATTGACCGTCATCATCCTCCATTGGAGGTGTTTTTCTTGGATTGTGGTGCTAATAGTTATAAGGTTTTCCGATGTTTGGTAAGGTTCAGTTTGGTATGTTTAATGACAAAAAAGTAGATTATTCTGCAATTACGAATTATTTAAGTAGCATTGATTGGCATCACGATCTATCTTCATGTAAAAGTGTTGATGTTGTTGTTGTGTTGGCATGGTTGACGTATTTTACCCAACACATAAATCGCGCTATAAAACAAAGCGTGCCAATGTCCAAACCACGCAACTAGAACTATCCTAAATGGTTCTATATTACATTCATTAAAATAATACACGAAAAATAAAAGTATAGGTCGAAATACAAAAGAAAACATAACACTAGAGATCTCTTAGAATATCCTCTCTAGACTCGCAGCCAAAGTATTTTGATTATTTTGAACGGGTAACCTTGAAATAAACTTATCTGTTTAAATACAAGACCTATGTATCCTCGCCGCGCTCCCTGAAGCACCCCGGACCCTAGTACCGGTCCGCGAGCCGAGGAATTAACATAATATTCGTTTAGTTTTTAAACTCTCCCTAAACCCTCATCGCAAATGTCTTTGCCCTCCCCCAGTGACCGTCCTGTGCCGAGGTTCGTACCCCCATTAGGGGGTGCCCTAAGCGTGGTCACTTAAATTTAAGGGTTGAGAGTGC
Source organism: Mimas tiliae (assembly GCA_905332985.1). Taxonomy (NCBI): domain Eukaryota; kingdom Metazoa; phylum Arthropoda; class Insecta; order Lepidoptera; family Sphingidae; genus Mimas; species Mimas tiliae. The sequence goes on from HG995249.1 coordinate 7,317,290, forward strand.
CTAAAGCACTCACCCGAATGTACGGTGACGCTTACAACAGCCGACTCGCGTCAGGCTATCAGCAATCGACCACACAAAAAAAACTAAGATACAAAGTTAAAGCTAACGCCCGAATACTGAAACACTACTCAACGGAAGACTGCCTTAGGGCTACTTATTTTCATAAAATTTTGACTGACATGTTTAACACGATCTTAAATGCCTGAGTTGCGTTACAGTATTCGGGCGTAACTGTTCTTTTTATATTTTAGCGAGAGGTTTAATAGGTAAATGTTTAATAATGAATAAGATACAATCATTTTTCAATTATATTGTTAGTAATAAGCATACAAAAAGAATGTAAATTAGGTATGTATATGATGGAACGATTGATAAGAAAATACGTTGGTTTTAATGTTTTAGATGCTTTTGTTATTAGTTTAAGCCTGTTCCACACTATACAAAGTCGGTTAAGATTTTTTTTAATAAGACTTGTAGACAGTGTATCTTGTGAGAGAATACAAATCCACATGGATTATATAAGTAAAGGCTTTCACGTGTGTTCTTAAACACGTTCTCTGACATCCTAAAAAACAAGTCATGATAGGTTATTAACGTTAAGTATAATTTTTTTTAAAAAAAAACATGCATATTGCCTATATGTTTTGCAATGGTTATCTACAGATTTTATGATTGTAGGTTTTATTACGTTTTATGTTATACTATACGATATGACTACGCAGATTTCTAACATACCTACTGGGTTAGAGTAGGTATGTTTTTTTTTTGTTTTACCCTTTACTTATAATACATAACAATATTACGGTGTCCTTATATTGCTACGGGACGACGTAAACTTACAACAAACTTGTTTTGCTTCCACAAATATTAGCGGAAACAAAGCATTGAAGGTACCCATCCAATTATGTCGCAGAACCAATGAGTTATTTGTGAATCGCCTATCGCTATGTGACATGCACTGCTTGCAGATTATAAACATTACTTAATAGAATAATGTTTTGGTTGAATTTCAGACAAACCTGTTAGGTCTGTGCCTGTTAGGTACTTTGCATTGACATTGCAGAGCGTTTGATAGGTTCTCGCACAATTATTTTTCAACAATCTATTATGATTTGACCTGTAAATACTGGAGTTCTATGAAACTCGTGTTTTTGTTGACCAATAGTTCACCTCCTTTTTGCAAAATTGCTATCTGGGAAATAGCGAAAGGAAGAAAATCCCGTACATTCATCGTAATGGAATCGCCATTTTCCTTCCATTTTTTACATCTCGCTCACATTGCGAAACAGCCTTAGTATTCTCATCATGGACATTCGATTCTGTATACCAAAGTAACTAAATACATCTCGAGGACGTAATTTACGTCACATTGCGCGGGACCAGTGCCTCAACCATGAGTTTGTCTCAGTAAAATCGCTAGCGACGTCGTAAAATATTTATATGAAAAACTCAGTGGCGCCTCTAGCGGATACGTGAGAAACTAAATTTTGTCATACAAATATTTTACGTCGTCGCTAGCGATTTTACTGAGACAAACTCATGGTTGAGGCACAGAACTAAAGAACATAAGTCTCCCAGAATCAGCTTGGAATGTTAATTTTGTGCAAGGGGACGGGGCTATAAGTCTGTGCAGCTCGTTCATTTAGCTATTCATAAAAATTGATTCATGATCTCTTGACACTTAATACGTCAAATTTTTTTGCGCGGTGCAGAACGTCGTATCTCGATATAGAAATTTAATGTTTAGACATTAACTTTTATGAAATAAAGTTCATTTTGAACGTTCATTAATTCTTGTTGCGTGTATGAGTGTTACGTTATTATTGTTACCTTTGCATGTGTAAGTGGAGCCGTATTTTTGGCAGATTCATATGAGAGTTATCGTTCTAGTTATCTTATTTCGATGGTTGGTTCAATCCACCAAATCTAGAGATAATTTTACTAAGTTGGGAACACTGTCTGTAGTTCCATTTTTTTTTCTGCCATTTCACAGTTATGTTGCTGGCTCTGTACGTGTTACGTTTCTTTCGACGTTTGCGGCTATTCAAATCGTAGATGAGTAACCTATAGACGAAGTCACGTTTTCTATCTCTTTTACTTCACAGCGAGACATTAAAATACACTAAGTGTGAATGAGACAAAAATACTTAGTTGGCTTTATCGTTGTTACTACATATTTGACTCCAAGTTTGTGGAGTCAAGCGTTGGTGTCCGAAACTATCTAATATATAAAATTCTCGTGTCACAATGTTCGTTCCCATACTCCACCGAAACGGCTGGACCGATTTGTAAGAAATTTTGTGTGCATATCGGGTAGGTCTGAGAATCGGCCAACATCTACTTTCATCCCCCTAAATGTTAAGGGTGGTCCACCCCAAAAAAAATATTTTTAGTCAAAATTTTTTATTTTTTTTTATGATAAGTACAGCATAAAAAATACATACAACCCTAAATTTTCATCCCTCTACGATCAACCCCTATTTTTTAATAGAGGTATTAGTATTTTTGTCAAGCGCGTTTCTCACCGGGGGCGCCCACTAGGCTACTTTAATCCTGGAAATAGCATTCACGCGGGCGGAGCCGCGGGTAACCGCTAGTATATAAAATTGTGTTTATTAAGTTATGTGTTCCCGCATCATAGTGTCTGAAAGTGCGTGCGGCGTATTTTAAAAACATAAAATGGTTTAGTGCTGTATTTTAGAATGTAAAAGACTAGTTTAAAAAACTAAAAAACACGCTTTTATAGAAAATCCAACTAAAAAATGAAAAATAAATAATAGCTTAAAATATTTTATTGTAAAAAAAGCGTGGGTGTTTTTTAAAATATTTTCAAAATGATAATCCTTCTACTCTTATCTGTCATTAAAATACTTCTAACTATTGACACCATACACCAACTGGAGTGGCAGAGCCACGCTGTAGATACTTGTCTACAGCATGTATGGGCCGGCTCGTCCGGGTCATTACCACTGTCTCACAGAGAACCGGCGTAGAGTAGCAGCTTGCTGCTGTGTTTCGTACGGTGAGTGAGATATCCGGATTATTTATTTTCAATTATATTAAATAAAATTTCAATTAATTACTTAATTTTGAATGGTCATCGGTCCTTGATACGTATGCCATATTTCGAGTTAATCCGACGTTTTGCAGGGGGTCAAAATCATCAAAGTTTCCGTTACATACATACATTCATACGTATGAAGCTATTAAAAGCGTGTTAAAAACCGATTCAAACAAGAGTTTTGTGATCTCATACGTGGTTACACGGTGCCTTTATCTATATGTTCCTCTATCTACGATTCAAATAACAACTGATCCTGTAGCTCACTCGCTATCGATTTAATTAGTTACGGCCAATTGACTGTAACTAAGTGCGCAATTGCAATGTACCGCACAGCCGGTCTGATTATACATTAAAGTCTTTGGCTTTGAATAATATCTCGTTTAGTCACACATTAGTGTATAAATAAATAAAAAAATGTTTGCTTATTGCAGACAAGATACGATTGACGAAACTGTGAGAAATTATATACTTAAACCGACAACATAGCCGAGTGTGTTGGAATATCTACGGATAACGAAGACCTCGCTTATAAGCCTTCGGGGATCTAGGCGTGATGTAGTTTTATAATATATTGTCAAACTATCCAGAAACTGCTAAAATAAAAATAAACATGACTGCTATTCTTATTCCAAACACTGACCAAGTGATTATCCAATTCCACTGTTCTAAATCAAACCACGATAATTCAATTAACTATCTAACTTTAGATTTTTTTTGTATTGTACCTAAAGTACTTCAATTACGTTTAGACACTAAAAATACAGTAGGTACCTACTTCAATCTTAATGTATTTTACTCTATATATTTTGATATGTGATGTAATTTCCGATTATTTATCCTGTAAAAACCATTGTTATTCTGAAATCCGCTATATAAAAAAACCTTAAACTAATTTTAATGGATAATGCAGATTTTTACATAATAAATAAAAATAAGTACCTATGTTATTGTTTTATTTGCACCTTCTCTTTACAATTTAGACATTTCATCATTATAAATAATATGTTCAACGAATTTCATATGCGTTTTTAGTTGATTAAACCAAATTTCGTAATTATATTTACATTTTTCGCCATTTTTATTTTGCTTGGGTTGAGAATTAGTATTATGATAGACTCCCCATAAATTATTATGTAAAGGTGATTTGTTCAAAGAAATATTATTACATTTGTTATAATTTTTATATCTAGTAATAGACCCTATGTTTCTTTCGTGTTGTGGTGGCAGTTTGTCCCCGACTGTATCTAAGTGTTCATCACCAAACATTTCTTCTTTGTTGCTGACCTTCCCAACAAATCTTTTGTTGCAAGAGTAAAATTTATTACCAAGATTACTGTTTTTACCAAATGATGTAGGAAGTCCAGCTTCCAGTAGTGCTTTAGCATCACCTAGTGAGTAATCACAATTGTTATTTGCATTTTGATGTACGGAATCACTTCCTTCATTATATTGTGAAGAATTTATTCTATGTTTCTCTATATTTGATGGATGTTTAGAATGGGATTTGTCATCCATATCTTTAAGAAATTGTAACAATATAGCATTGGGATTTTGATTTTGCTCCTCATTGCTTTTCACACATTGTGTATCAAGCACTGGTTTATTGGTGTAATAGTTGAAGTTTGTAATATTATTTGATTCAGTCTCTTCAATGATATTATTGTCATTTTGGGAACATCTTAAATAACTTTTAATTGGGATTGGTTTAACATTTATGCATGCATACTCTACATTTTCTTTACCTACATCTAATTGCTTAAAAGAAGTAAATAAATCATTGAAGTTCTCAATGTTATTGTTATGTGAAGAACATGTAATTTGATGAGACTTCTGTAACTCCTCAAAGGTTTGAAATTCTTTTGTATCTCTTTCATTCTCACTATGCAAAATATCCCAAAGTTCTTTACTAATTTCATCTGGTGTCATTTCTTTTTCTGGTGGAATTAAATCTGTTTTGTGCATAACTGAAGTGTCTGATGAATTCTTTTGTATACTATTACTAAATACATCATCAGTCCACAAGTTTCGCAAATCTAATGATAAATTAATTGCTTCAAAAAGATCTTGAAATTTGGTTACTTCTTTTCCTTCACTAAGTATAGTTATTGCTGTGCCATAGGATCCATATCGACCAGCTCTACCTATTCTATGTAGATATGTTTGCCAATCAAAAGGAGGTTCAAAGTTAATAATGAGATCAACATTTGAAGCATCGATTCCTCTTGCTGCTAAATCAGTTGATATTAAAATTCTACATTTATATTCCTGCAATGTCCGTAAAGCATCTAATCTGTCATTTTGTTCTTGTTGGCCATACAATAATTCTGCTGGCCATTTTTCTCTAGTTAACATCTTGTGTAACTCAGCCACTCTAGCTTGAAAGTTGCAGAATATTAAGCATTGTTTGAATTGCTTTGTAGTAATTATTTTAAGAAGTTCCTCAAACCTGTTTTGTGTCTGTTTCACAATATTATTATTATATTTAACTATTGTTACTTTCTGCATAATTCCCAACAAAACAGTACTACTATCTGGACAGATATGCTGAGCATTATGTACATATTTGCAGATAAATGTTTTATATTTTTCTGGATATGTTGCACTGCTCATGATAACTTGCTTCTGTTTTGGCAAAATAGAAAAAATGGCATTTATATCTGTTATAAAACTTTTTTCCACCAATTTATCACATTCATCTAAAACAAGCAGTCTGACAGCAGAAACATCAATGTGTTTGTCAAGTATTAAGTGCTTTAACCTCCCTGGACTTCCTACTACAATGTGTACTAATTTAGATTTAAACTTCGAGACATCTTCTTGCACTGGCAAACCACCCATGACCACTTCAACATTGAGACCTTAAATAAACAAAACATTAGAATAATTATAGGACTCATAAAAATACCACAGTAAAAGTAATATGTTGCTACCAGAATAATCAGATCCTATTTCTTTTATAACATGGCATATTTGTGCTGCAATTTCACGAGTTGGCGCCAACATTATCACTTGAAGACCTTTTTGGAGATCTAGTTTTTCCAATGCTATCACAGTAAATACAGCAGTTTTACCGGTTCCAGATTTCGCTTCAAGAAGTAAATCTAAAAAATATTAAAAACATGAAATTGCAAAATAAGCAAATAATTTGTGGTCTTCATTCTAAAAATATTTTAAAATGAATTAAAATGCTCACCAAAACCACATTTTCCCAAAGGGATTCCATGCAATTGGATTGGAGAAGGTTTATAGAAACCAGCCTTCTTTAGACCACTCAATGTATTATTTGCCAACAGGATAGATTCGAATGTTAAATCGTCTTTAATTTGAACATCTTGTGTTCTTTGCCCTTCATTGATATTATGTGCTAAAACCATTTTATGTAAATTCTCCTTGAGATTTAACCTGACCACTACCAAAGAACTATTTTGAATTTAGCTGACTTTAACCACTACTTTGAATCTTTGAATTGAAAACCACTGGTATTTCATGAATTTAGGAATACACACAGACTACTTAGAGATACTACGTAGGAATACATTTTTTTTGTTTGTTCCATAAGGAACCGGCTAAGATCAGAGACCATGCTGCCAAGTCATTAGTTATATCGTTTCTTATATTCCAAGAACGATGAAACAGGGGTGTGGCCGATTTCAAGGTCTTGCTGGAGTTTTGGTGATAATTCCTTTCAGTTCAATGCTTCTTAGACGACTTTCTTCAAGCGAATCGAAAGCACAAGGTCGACAATACCCTTGATCAAAAATCACCTAAATCCACTTATTTCAATGTTTCCATACACTATTCATCATCGTTAATGATTATTGCACAAAACCACACCACTTTTATACAACAAACACAACTTTAAACCAGTTTAGGAAATAATTAAAACAAGCGAGCCACCGCACTGTAAGAATTCCCGCCAAAAACCAGGAATACATTGAATTATGAAATACACTTTTTTTTTATTTATTCATAGCCATAGACTACTATAGAGATGCTACGCATTCATAGCGCAGAGGATTCATAGCGCTGAAAACAGAGACCGTGATCAACCAGTTAGAGCAAGTTAGAGTTGGTCAACTTCTTAAATAATAGAAGCAAAGAGCTTTCAATTATTGAGCGCTATCCAAATATCAAAAATGTGTTCATACAATTTAACACAAGTTTGTGCTCATCAGGACCTGTAGAAAAATTGTTTTCTTTAGCAGGTTTTATTCACTCTCCAACAAGAGGCTGTTTGTCTGACAGTACATTTAAAAATCTAGTGTTCATGAAAGGGAACTCTGGTTTTACTGAATAATTAATCTTGTTTTCCTCTACTTTTCACCCCGTGATGGTCTAGATTACTTATTTTGTATTTTGTCATTTGTATTTCTTATTTCAATTAAATATAGCTACTGTATTTTGTATTTTATATTTCAAATACCTTACATATAGATATTTTGTATTTCGTATTTTAATTACTTGCGATACAGTATTTTTTAATTAGTATTTCAATTAAAGCAAAGCATCATGTATTTTGCCCAGCCCTGCATGTATGCAAATAACGTAGGAGGAAGCAGGACTACAACAACATGTTTTGTCTGTTTCCGTGTATGTGCTAATTTTAATAGTAGGGATTGGTTAGCACCAGTTAATGGTATAGACTGCTAATAACTCTTATTCAGTCCCACAAGAACGGGATATACTTTAAAGGAATTGTTTATGAAAGAAAAAAATACACATAAACTAATGCTGCCGTCCCTCAATGCGTGCTGGTTTTTTCAAGGTCAGCAAACTAGTTTGCTAAACAATGTTTGATATAAATATCTCTCTGTTGTGAAGTGGTTATGCATAAATCAGTATTTTCGAACGATATTGCAATTTTTTTATTATTCAAAGTATGTTTAACTGTACTAACTTAACTAAAATAACAAAATGTACCTTCCATTCATAAGTCTTTATCAAACTTTGGTTTCGAGCGGTATCTTCATCGTATCATGTTGCGGTAGAACCTCTTTGATTTATGACGACGTAAATATAGTATAAAATTATCTGTCTTGTTCTTCTTGGTTCGGTTTTTTGGTTGTCAAGGTATTTTTTCTGTTACTGTTTTTTCTGTTGTCAAATATATATAATATAATATTTTACCTTGTGCTAATTATTGTTTTCTTCTACACTGCTACTGCATTGCGCTATTAAAATCTATGCGCTACAAAAGGTTATGGGCCCAGACGTGTCAAGTATAATATAATTACTATAAACCATGGAAATGTAAAATTCAAATCGCCAAGTTGGATGGAACCAACTGGGTGCAGTGGAGGTATAGAATGACTGCACTGCTACGCGGAATGGATGGACTTATGAATATTGTTCAAGGGAATTTAAGTAAGCCTGAAGACCCTGTGGTGAGTAGTGGCGATGGAGATGCTACTGCTGCAGCAGTATTGGCTACCTATAACAAGAATCTAGGAGATTATCTGAAGTTGAAAAGTACTGCTCTTTTATTGATTACGAACAATATCATGGATGAAGCCCTAGACAAGGTAATCAGGTTCACAAATCCAAAAGATGTCTGGGATGAACTGCATAGACTGTACGACGGCGTGAATGACGACCGCTTGTATAATTCATGTATGGAATTGTTTCAATTCAAGATGGACATCTCAGATGACATGACGACTCACATCTCGAAAGCCAAAAATTTGTGGCATAAAGTAAATCAAGAGCTGGTAAAAGCGGACGAAGGAAAAGAATTACCTGAGTTACTTTTGATCTGCAAGATTTTACATACGTTGCCGGAAGAATATTTTTCTTTCAAGTCGAGTTGGATAATGATGTCAAAGAAGGACAGAACTGTGGACAATTTGACCAGTCAGCTGTGTGCTCACGAAAGAGCCTTGATGACAACCTCCAAGGAAGATAATGGATGCGTGTGAAGATCTTCTGGTGAAGCACTGGTGGTTAACAGCAACAAAAGAAAACTCAAGAAAAGGACAAAAACTTTCAAATGCTATTGTTGCGGTGAAGTCGGACATTTCAAGAAGGACTGTCCTAAAAAGGAACATAGTGGAAAACCTGGTATGAATAACATGATGGCTGTGTTAGTAAATGTTACAGATTGCAGTATAGATCGAGACGAGTGGTACGTTGATAACGGGGCTACACACCACGTCACGATGCGAGGTGATCTGTATCGGGATTTCGAGCGTTTCCAAGAACCACACACAGTGACCACTGCAGATGGTAAGGCAATTGATACATTAGGGAAAGGTTCGATTCTGATGAAGACGAAGAAAGGAACATTCGTGATGAACGATGTGTGGCATGTTCCTAAGGTCACGAAGAATCTTTTTTCGGTACTTTCAGCACATGATATCAATTCAGATAGTCTGTTTGAGTCACGTGGCACAACGTGTTCATTAAGCATCAATGGAAAACTGTGCGTGACCGGAAGCAGACAGAAACATGGAGGTTTGTATAAGCTGAGTTGTAGACCGGTTCAACCTAAGGAACGTGTGATGATAAATGCGGTCGACACTTTACAGCTTTACCATGAACGCATGGGTCACCAAAACAAACGCCATGTGAAGCGAGTAACAGAGCGAGAAGTTGACGTGAAGTCTAAGGACAGTGGAGATTTATGCGAAGGATGTATCTTTGGAAAGACACATAGACGGAAATTTGGTCTTCGGGAAAAAGCTGTCAGTCCAGGAGAACGCATACATTCAGACGTTTGTGGACCATTCCCACCAAGTTGCTCTAAGTCTCGGTACTTTGTTATATTCAAGGACGAATTCTCTCGATATCGCTACGTGTACATAATGAAAAATAAGTCGGATGTATCTGAGTGCTTGCGTCTGATGTTGGTAGAAGCAAAGGCAGCAGGTCACTGAATTAAGGAATTTCTAAGCGACAACGGCGGTGAGTTTGATAACGAGAAAGTATACACCAACGCTTAGTCATGCCCTATACGCCAGAGCAGAATGGTTTAAGCGAAAGGGAAAATAGAACAATCGTCGAGATGGTCAGAGCAATGATGCATGCACATGAGGAGCTTCTTCAAGTTTTGTGGGCAGAGTTAGTGCAGACTGCTGTTTATATATTAAACAGAACAGTGCCAACTTCTGTGGAAGATAAGTCTCCGTTTGAGTTGTGGCTTGTGGCTTTTGAGTTGAGTTTCTTTCCAGAAACCGCAAATAAAACATTTGAGGATTGTTGGCTCCACTTGCTACGCGCATATTCCTTAACAGAATAAGAAGAAGATGCAGAAGAAGGCTAGGAAGTGCATTCTAATTGGCTATGACAACGACGACGGCTATCGACTTTGGCAAAAAGAATCGAACTCTTTAATAAGATCTAGGGACGTCACTTTCAATGAAAGACCTTTAGAATCAAAATAGACATTGAGAATTCTGAAGTCATCAATGACATAACTGAGATTGAGGTTCCTTTACAAGTCAGAACAGAATACCAGGAAACACCTACTTCCGTTGCTGTAGAAGTGAACGATGATGCGCTTAATGAAAGGTGCAGCGAGCTTGAATTTGGAGGAAACCAAGGTGTTGTTGAGGCTCCTGTCACTAGCAACGATGAGGCAGAGTTCGAAGATGCATTACCAGAGATGCCAGAACAAGATGAATCTATTGAATTGGAGGAGGAGAATGACAACTCAGGTGAGATCATTGAGCAGTTAGCAAGACATGGTATGCACTTAAGGGACCGCTCTGATCTCAGGCGTCCGGTCAAATTCAATGATTATGTGTCTTATGTTCGCATAGACTCATACACAGAACCTAATACGTTTAAAGAAGCAATAGCATGCCCTGATAAGGTATTGTGGAATAAAGTTATGGAGAGTGAAATTGAATCATTAAAAGAGAATGAAACTTGGATTCTAGAGAAGCTACCAAAGAACCGGAAAGCGATTCCATGCAAATGGGTCTATAGAGTGAAACTGAATCCTGACGGAACAGTCAATAAATATAAAGCTCGGTTGGTGGTAAAACGCTTTCGACAAAGAAAGGGAGAGGACTACGACCAGACTTTTAGCCCTGTAGCAAAGATGGTAACGGTGCGAGCTGTTTTGAGTATAGCAGTTAATGAGGGTTTGAAATTAAGTCAGTTCGATGTCTCAACAGTTTTTTTATACGGTTCTCTATCTGACGAAGAAATATTTATGAAGCAACCGGAAGGCTATGACGATGGAGCGGGTAGAGTTTACCTGCTAAAGAAAAGTCTTTATGGTTTAAAGCAAGCTCCTCGTTGCTGGAATAAGACTATACTGGATTTCTTCAAGAAAATTGGATTTGAAGTCAGTGAGGCTGATCCATGCTTATTTAAGATAGAGAAGGTTAATGGATAGCTGGATGTGGCTCTCTATGTGGTTGCTGGTTCAAGTAAGAAGTTAATTGAGGAGTTTCTTGAACAAGTAAGAGAAATGTTTAAGATTACGACCAAACTAATCTCGTATTTCTTGGGTATAGAAATAGAAATCAGAGAAGGTGGTGATGTAAGAATTCACCAGACTGCCTATGTGAACAAAATTTTAAAGCGGTTTGGAATGCAAGACTGCAGACCGGTGACTACTCCAATAGTCAAAGAAGATGCAGCTCAAAGACCAGAGAAAGTTGAAGATTACTTTCTTACTAACTGTAGACAAGTTGTTGGAGCGCTTGCATATCTGATGGTGGGTACCAGACCTGATATTGCATACGCCGTGAGTGTGGTTTCCAGAAGCCTAGAGAATCCAACTCAAGCTGATTGTATAAGGCTAAAGCGTATACTTAGATATTTGCAGTATGCTCCAGATATGGGTATCCTTTACAAAAGGAATTATAAAAAGGGTAACATAGAGTGTTATAGTGACGCTGTTCACGGTGGAGATATTGCTACGGGAAGATATACTTCCGGAGTATTATGCCTATATGCTGGTGGAGCAGTATCGTGGCTCAGTCAAAGACAGCAGAGTGTTGCTATATCAACAACAGAAGCGGAGGTAGTTGCAGCCAGCGAGGCAGCAAGAGAATGCATTTGGCTAACTCGTCTTTTCAGTGGTTTGGTAAAAACAGAAGGTTTACCAGTGTTACATGTTGATAATGAGGCAGCTGTACGTTAAGCTGAAAACCCCGAGTTTCATAGAAGAACCAAGCACATACGGATTCGTCATTTCTTTGTGCGTGAATTAGTGACGAATGGAAATCTTATTGTAAAGAGGATTAGTACTGAAGTACAGCTTGCGGACATTTTTACGAAGCCACTTCCTAGACCGAGATTTAAACAGCTAATAAATGAGCTAGGTCTATACGTCGAGAGAAGGTGTTGAGGTAGAACCTCTTTGATTTATGACGACGTAAATATAGTTTAAAATTATCTGTCTTGTTCTTCTTGGTTCGGTTTTTTGGTTGTCAATGTATTTTTTCTGTTACTGTTTTTTCTGTTGTCAAATATATATAATATAATATTTTACCTTGTGCTAATTATTGTTCTCTTCTGCTACTGCATTGCGCTATTAAAATCTATGCGCTACAAAATATCATTGTTACAAACGATATAAAAACAGAAAATTACACAACAAAAGAATAACGTGACAACAGTTTACAGTATTATGTAGTAACGGTTGTCGAAAAATAACGTTTTGCTTAACTATACATATTTTTTTTCAGATTAGTCATTTTGGACCTTAAATCAGATACCTATTTTGGACATTCATTAACTCTAGAAGCAATATGTTTAATAGTCATTGACAAGACTTTGAATTCGACCAAACCATGTTTCATCATCCTTGGAAAATAAAGAATGTTCTTGGTGGGATTTCTGATTTCTGACAGTGTGGTTAATATCTTATTTTAATTAATTTAAATACTGTTTGTTGTATAAAACTGGTGTGGATTTGTGCAATTAATATTAACGGCAATGAACAGTCTAAGGAAACAATGAGATAAATGAATGTAGGTGATTTTTGACAAATAGTATTCATCGACCATATACGTTCGATTCGATTGAAGAAAATTTACTGGAAAGCATCGCACTGAAACGCATTGGAAGGAATTAATACCATACCTTGTAATCGACCACACCCGTGTTTCATCGTTCTTAGAAAATAAAAGTATAGCAAAAAATATCTAAGACGGGCTTAAAAGACAAGTATCCAGACCCGTAAAATAATATATAAAAAAATGTATTCAGTTCCTAAACGGAATTTTGGGAAATGGCGAAGTTGTGTTTCTTGTAGCTCTAATTTGTTTATCGATATTGACAATTTTATAACTATAATGCAGTTTTCTAATCTTGAAGAACACAATTAGTTGTTGTTACGGTTTTACCTATAAATTATTTGTGCAGTATTGTCTAATTCTTACTATGATATTCGAAACCAGTTGATAGAATTTTTGTCAAGTGTTAGGTTTCTCGGGTTTATATTTTAAATATTATTTACACAGGTAAACATAAGTGCTCAACTTTGATTAGTAACATGTATTTAATAAAAATCTAACTATAAGTCTACTATAACAGTGATTCAATGATGCAGAGGTAAATTGGATAATGATAATACCTATGTAGAATCTTTGAACAGATCTATGATAAAATGTAGGTCATGAAAATAATATATATTTATCGGAAGTTGAACGTGTAAATGGCTCTCGTCAGATATCACGAAACTGTTGTTATCTGTTTAGTTTCTAATTTTATATTTTAAATGGGTTTGTGTAATTTCTGTCTTCAGTTGTTGGGAAATAGGTACAACTGTTATATATTCTTTTAGGAACTATAAAATACATAAAAAATGTGTATCAATCTTTGTTTAAATATAGATTTATACAGTCAGGTCTACTTCATAATGTTGTATGCTTATGACACAATAACATTTTTACATTATGGTCTAAATGGGCAAATGTACCTATTTTACCAAATTTAAAATATTATATTTAGTTAATAACATACTCTGTGATTTTAACTACTTTTTGCTCTAGACTATAATATAGAGCAAAAATGTCATTCAACGGTCATCAGACTTTATTATGTATTCATGCTATGATGGAAAAATATTAAGTTCCAGTATTATACTCTCTTCAATAACCATTAGCACCAATTTACTATATTCAAATAAGATTTAACTACCAATTATAAGAAATGTGTTATATTTTATATGATGAGTTACTCAAATAAGGTGAAATAGGTGCTTTGAATGGTTTTATAGTAAAACTGTCCATGTATGTAACAACATAAAAACACAAAAGGTAGTCTTTTTTCTATTGCTCTCTTTCTTTCAGGATACAGAGATGAATAATACTTGTGGAGGCATAGGTGGTGGTGGCATTGTGGCAGGTGGCGGGGCCTATGATGCCAAAATAGCTGGTCTATATGATTTACTTGATACATTGGGCTCAGGACATTTTGCTGTTGTAAAACTTGCAAGACATGTGTTCACCGGAGAAAAGGTTGCTGTGAAAGTTATAGACAAGAGTAAACTGGATGACGTTTCCAAATCACATCTCTTCCAAGAGGTAACATAACTATTTTATGAGTATGCATTTTGGGCCAGCTTTATGCTTAGCCAGTGTAACAAACGTTAGTATAAAATTAGGAGGCATTAAGAACATTTGCATTTGCGGTAGGCCAAATCATGATATGATGGCATTTTGTGACATAATCAACTGACTTAACTGGCCAGATCATATAATTTTCTACGTTTTATGATTTGGCCATCCACATTTAACCATATTATTATTATAAATATAAGGCTCATTACAAGACGTAATAAAATTTCTGCATGGTATTTTTAAGGCATAATTGCACACTTTTAATTTAATTACTTAACACTTTTAATTATGTACCTACTTAAACTAGTATTTTTACTGAGATTGATTGATTAAGATGCATTGTCTCTTGTAATTGTTTATTGTGATTGATGGTATACCCATTTTATGGCTTTAGTTAAGTAAAGTATGTTGGCCCAACATTTTACGGGCTAAGTATGGAGAAAAGGAGCCCACAATCAATAACAATGTACATAAATATATTTCATAACGTCATATTTTGTGAAATAGTATTAATTTTTATTTATGGAATGAATGGATTGAAATGTTTCTAGGTACGCTGTATGAAATTAGTGCAACACCCAAATGTAGTGCGTCTGTATGAAGTAATCGACACTCAAACTAAACTGTATTTGATATTGGAATTGGGTGATGGTGGAGACTTATATGATTATATTATGAGACACGAATCTGGACTATCGGAATCTCTAGCTCGCAACTATTTCCGTCAAATAGTTCGTGCAATTTCATATTGTCACAGGTTTGTGATTAATTTGTATTGTAGAGGAGTTGCAGAAAATTGTATCAAGTGGAAGGCCAAAGACAGAATAGCTGTTCAGTAGTGGCATACACCCTGAGTGACATTGTACGGTGCCACCATTGTGGAGGTACCCAGTTAACCACCAAGTATATTCCAAGATTTTTAGTAGTTTTAAAGTTATTAAAGATTTTTGAATTATTTATCATACTCTGACTTCCATGAAGTTCTTGGGTAAGAAATGCAAGTTTTCATGTTCTTAAATTTAAACTTATAACACTCATCTTTTTGCCGGAGTAAAAACCATAAGAACTCGAAAACTACCAAATTGAGACACTCATAGCCAGTTTTACTCACTACGTTAACGATTAGCGCGGTAATCAACCCTTGGCGCGGTCAGTTCATGATTGGGTAACCACTTAGTCGTATTTCAAATGAACATGTCCGTGCTTCAAAGGGCACGTAAAATGTCGGTTGTAGCTGTTATCAACTGACAGCAGTCATTAAGCCAACTCTGAGGTCTTACTATTCTATTATATATAGAATAGACTACCACAGAACAGACATGGAAGTGATTCAGGTAGTCTACAACTGGAGATACTTCAAATTTCTAACTATTTTCTGAGACAGCCTATATATCATACTGATATTATATTAATAAATAATATAATAATGATTGTATATTTATACTTTCAGATTACATGTTGTGCATCGAGACTTAAAACCAGAAAATGTTGTGTTCTTTGAGAAATTAGGAGTAGTCAAACTGACTGATTTTGGTTTTAGTAATAAATTTTGCCCTGGCCAGAAATTAGAAACCTCATGTGGATCACTCGCATATTCTGCTCCTGAAATTTTATTAGGGGATTCTTACGACGCGCCTGCAGTTGACGTGTGGTCACTAGGAGTTATATTATACATGTTGGTTTGTGGACAAGCTCCTTTCCAAGAGGCTAATGACAGTGAAACATTGACTATGATTATGGACTGTAAATATACTATACCAACACATATATCAAATTGTTGTAAAAGGTTTGTTATTTTTACACTTTTATTACAATAATCATATCATTATAATAAGGTAAACACCATGTGGCACAAGGTAATTTAAAATTTCACTAAACATGCCTGTATGCACTTTACGATCATTAAATGTTTAATACTATATTGTTTTCAGACTTATAGGAAGAATGTTAGTTAGGGAACCAGAAAAACGAGCAACACTGACTGAGATCGCAAACGATCCGTGGGTAACGGCCGGGGAGGGAATCACAGTCGAGGATTTTGACACGCCTCTAGTAGCCAAAGAACAGTTATCGGAGGACGACCGATCCGCTATAG
The DNA here is from genome assembly GCA_905332985.1 of Mimas tiliae. Taxonomy (NCBI): domain Eukaryota; kingdom Metazoa; phylum Arthropoda; class Insecta; order Lepidoptera; family Sphingidae; genus Mimas; species Mimas tiliae. The sequence continues at coordinate 7,333,968 of HG995249.1, forward strand.
TACAAAGGATGGTGAATGGTTCCATTGCTAGTAAGGAGCAGATTTTAGAATCATTGGACAAAAATGATTACAATCACATCACTGCTACCTACTATCTACTAGCTGAACGGAAATTACGATCAAATAGGTCAGTAGTAACTAGTCTTCATCCACCTACCCTTGTCGGCGCAACATGCTTTTTTAACACATGTTACAGAACAATTTGGCTTGTACGTTTAACGACCGGCCGCCTGCCTGACGTCAACCCCACTGGGGAGTCGGTGGTAACTAGTAGGAAACAATATTAATTATGAATAGGTATTCAATTGGTAAACACGATTGTTCTCATAAAAGTATAGGCTGTCTAAAATAAGAGCGTTAAGCTATGAACTTGTAGGTGATTATAAAAGACTTCTATTATAGTACTAGACAGGCTGTCCGGTATCCCATTTAATCGACAGCCATTGTCAACGAAATCCAACAAATTACGAGTGGTAGAGCCACGCTGTAGACAATTTTGTCTACAGCATGAATGGGCCGGCTCGTCACCACTGTCTCACAGAAAACCGGCGTAAAGTAGCAGCTTGCTGCTGCGTTTCGTACGGTGAGTGAGATATCCGGAGGCCCAAATCCCCCTCCCGTTCCCAATTCCTTATTATCCCTTTCCTTTAAGGTCGGCAACGCGCCCATAATTTTTTTGTCTTATGGGCGTACATGGGCGGTGGAGATCGCTTACCATCAGGTGACCCACTTGCCCGTTTGCCGACCTATGCTACAAAAAAAATAAATAACACGAAATTGTTTATTGTGACCCATGAAACATTTTCATTAGTACCTACTTATTTGCCTTTATACAATATGTAAAAAAAACCTGTCCGATCCGAAAGCGGCATATAGGTATCCCAATGACATTGCCGAGAAAAATAAAATATTATTCTTGAAAATAAAAATGTTATTGTATTTCAAAATGCACGTTATTAGTATGTACCCAAATTACCCGAATTTCCCTAAAATCTAGTAAATTTTTAAAATGTTACAACATTGTCGTCGCCGGCACGTGTTATCGGCATCTTTTGACAAAATACCGACAAAGGATACCGCGCCCTTCGGCGCGGGCGATCAAAAGAACCGCCGGCACGTACGAGTATAAGGCGACTATTCCGAACAGCAACTTCGTCACAGCCATCGCATCTTTGATTATCGAATGATCCAATACACACGATCTAAACTCGGGTGATACATAAAAGGTTGCTTAGGAATTATTTATAACGTCTGTAATCGAACGATCAACTGCGGTCATGACCTCATGACGTCACTACCTAACAGTATTGCCATGTAAATTTTCTCGTGTAATTTAATTTTATTTGGGGTATTTTTTTTAACTATTTATCCAGATAGGATTACATAAATAGAACCTTATCTCGATCCCCAATAAGACCTTCACGGATCGGACACAGGGTTTTTTTACATATCGTATTTGGCTTTCTTTGAAAATGACATTTGTTGTGATTGAAAACAAATACTAAACATAACAGTCTTAGCATGGCTCCCACGTCATGTGGTGCAATTTTACTTCTTAATCAGCTCGGCTAATAGTATTGAAGTTTTTGGTGATATACTCTACTCTTAGGTTATGTATGTAGTAACACTGACCTTTTTATACTTTTAGAATGGAATCTCTACGCAGACATGAGGTAACACGCGGCGCTCGTCGGCCAGAGGCGTTGAGCGTGGCGCGGAGTGTGGCGGCGAGTGGTGCAGGTGGTTTAGCTGGTGCAGGTGGTGCAGGTGGCGCAGGTGGTGTGGTGCGGAGTGCGGAGGGGGGAGGGGGGGCGGCTCGTTCGCTGCTCGCGCCTCCGACCCTGGCCGCAGCGCCGCGCACGCCGCAGGACGTGCCGCCGGTACACTCATATCTATATACAATATGTAACAAACACACTGTTGGGCGTTTTAATAATTATGATATCAGAATCGATATTCAAACATAATGAAATAACTAAATCACATACAAAAATTGGACTATAAAAATAATCATATTTATTTTGAAATAAAACTCTTTGAAAAAAAAGTCTCTCCCGTGACCACGAAGGCTGAAAAGCATTCGAAACGTCGGGAATAAAAATAAAAATTAAATCCGTATAAACTAGTTTTATTTCAATGTGTAATATTCGCGTAAACCTAAGAAATCACCATATTTATTTTTTAAAACTTGATTAAATTAACTGTTAGTAAACCGTATTTCGATTGATTACCTCTGCAAGAGCGATGACTTGGAGCCAGAGCGAGTTAGCAAGTTGCGACATCCACGTACTTCAAACACGCCGCGCGCCCGGCTTCGACAGTACACACAGAAATTCAGATGATTAAGCTGCCTATATGTCTATCTTCACGACCCAAAAGGACCAACAGCGTTATTGCTACATAATGTATAAAGAGGAAATATTTCTTTCTTTGTTTGTTTGTCTGTAGTAATCTTTAGAATCACTGAACCGATTCTAAAAATTCTTTCACTATTAGAAAGCTACATTATCCCTTAATAACGTAGGATGTATTTTACTGAGATTTGTGGTCACGGTATTTAGTGGCAGCTACTTTTTTCAATTCTTACATTGGATCTAACTTTCGCTTTCATAATATTAGTACAGAAGTATGAGTTAGACTAAAATAATTATCCATATTCAATTTTAATGTGAATTGTGTACATAATCTATATCTGGGAGGCACTATGGTCACAAATTACAATAAAATAAAGCTTGTTATAAATATCCGTAGTTCCAGAGAATACGCCTCACATTTACTACAAAATAGATATCTAGGGGGCACCGTGGTCACATACATAGACTCACGCCTGTTTCCCATTGGGGTAGGCTGACTTCAAAATTGATATCCAAGTAAACCAAAATAGTGGTCGTAAATGGATGTCGTTTTCATAATTAGCACCCCACGAAACGTCGAAAAAGACACACATATCGTTTTTTTTATTATTACTGACACTTGTTAGTAGTAGTTGCATCAATATCATGTAAATTCCAATACAATAACGCGACAAGTGTACTGTTTTCCGTTCCCTCTCCCCACTAAATGCCTTACGTAATTAATGGACACCCTCTTTTTGGAATTCCTGCATTAAACTACCAACTAACAAATTGAACTCAAAACTCAGTGAAGAGTTGTAAACTGTCAAGACAGCCCCCAGTATTATATCTAGCAACAGCATTATCCCTAAACCTGAAAACCTTTTAAAATTCTTAAACGCTTGACGCTGCGATAGTGTATGGTGTATTAATTACGATTACTTTTGGTGGTGATAAAGTGGATGGTTTATATGGGTTTGGTTTGTTTGTTGTCTACAGAGGTCACGCAAGTGTAGCATAGTTCGCGAAGAAGACGACGACGAGGAGGGCGCGGTGGGCGGGTCATGCGGGTCTCGCGGCGGAGACACGCGACGCGGCTCCCGCTCCGAGGGACGACTGCACCTCGCCGCGCGGCTTGCACATCCACACACAGCACCATTACCCGTTACACCCGCACCAACCGCACCAACCGCACCACACACTGTCGCACCCGTCGCAACCGTTGCAACGCCAGCACCACCGGCTCCACTTCAGGCACATCGACCGGCTCACCTTGCCGATAATTTCACTAAGGTAATGCATGTAAACTGTAGATTTTCATTTAGTAGACTGGTTCAAGTGTTTCGATTATTTGCAGATCTTGGGTGACCATTGGTTTCTATTTTGCCGTTTCATCACTGTCACTCTTTCGCTATTCTATCGCAGGTCAATCTCGACGACGATAAAGGTGTCGAAGTGCCTCGTGCCCCACCCCCGGCACCACCGCCCGCCAGGCGACAACGAGTCGACTGCCGCCGACGGAGACCGCGGGCCGGTTCATGCTCGTCCTCTGATCTCTCGGACGAAGACTCCGAAAAGAAAAAACGGGCGGCCGAGCGTGCAGATGCACCTTCAGACCGAATCCGACGCGACTCACACGACGACTCAAGCGACAGCCAAGAGAGAGGTGCCGGCGCAGGCGCGGGCGCCGTCGGCGGAGCCCGCGGCGGCGCGACGGCCGGACGCACGGCGCCACCGGCGGGCGGTGCGGGTGCTGATGGTGGTGGGGCAGGCGGGGGTGACGCGCGCGGCGGCGGGGGCGGGGGCGGCGGTGCACCGGGCGCGGGCACGGGTCGCCGCCGGCGCGCGGCTCGCAAGGAGAGTCGGCTGCGCGAGTCACGCTCGTTGAACCGCATCGCAGAGGTGGAAGAGGCGGCGGGTGCACGATGGACGGGCGGCGGTCTGGTGGCGTTGTGCGGTCGGCCACTGCTGCGGCTGCTGGCAGCGGCGCGTCCGTCCCCTGCAGCTCGTCGTCTGCACGGGTTGTGCTAGTGTGCGCATGCGCCACGGTGTCGCCGCTGATCGCGCGTCATATATGGTTCGTTGTCCTTCGAGGTTCTGTTTGCATCTGATTTGTTGCACCCGTTAGTCTGACGCGCAGAACCATCTTTGCCGTATTCCGTCGTGACGATCGAAATCCCTCGAATCGTCGAACAAATTTCTATTTTTTATAATAAACGTAGGTGAACAGGGTCTATACAAAATTTCCGTTTTTAGAAAATGGACGAGATTAATTCTTCCTCTAACTGCAGTATTGACAAAATAAAAACGTGGTTGCTTTGACTTCACGTCTGTGGGTATATTACCTTGTAGGTAAAACTAGACAGGGTTTTAAATTCACTTCGATTCATTATATAGTATTCAAACTAAATCCTTCAAATCGTAAATATTTTTAACACCTATATAGGTTTATACAGGTCTCATCAATCTTTATGGCCGCTTTGAACATAACCACAATTTCTGACTTGCACATATAGTCGATTGGGGCAATATATAACCAAATAATAATAATAATAAGATTATTGGAAGTTAAAACTGGCTATTTTTTTAAGTATTCTTCGTTACGTTGTAACCATATTACATATAAAATTGAGCCTGTAGCTCCGCTTGCTCGATAAGACATATTGATACGGTCGTGATTGTGCCATAGGTACGTACGCAATAAATTAGTAAGTAGACCAAAAATTTATCAATATAATATTCGGGGCGAGAATTAAACCCGGTACTGGGATAAAAAATATGCTATAGCTTTCATGCAAGTGCAAAAAGAACATAATACGTCTGCGAGGCATAATAGAAATAACAACTATGATTGAAGATTACGAGAAAAATTGGGTCAAATGTAAGGACAGCAATGAGAAACAAATATCACAATATCAAGAATCTGAAAACAACGTAATTTCATTATCCTGTACTGCCAGAGATAGGGATGCACTAATCAGGCCCGGATCTAGGGGGGGCACCGCATCGTAAAACATCGTAAATCGTAGATCCGTGGCCGACGTGCATCTTGATTGATTCGATTATAATCGAACTAATCACAATCATAATTTTATTGATGATCGTTTTCTAAGGCGAATCGAGTGACTTCGAGATCGTAGCCATAAACTGAAGTCCACCTTGTCCAGTATCTTTCATTGTTAGCAAATTAAGTAAGTTACAACTAAAGCCAAAAATATTATTACGAATTGGCGCCAATGATGGGTGTTAGTAAAAAAAACAATTTAGACATGAATACCGTATAATATGTATTTATACGTGTTTTAATTATTGCAAATCTTAATTTTAAAATAATGTTTTCAAAATAGATCGTAGAGCATGCGATCCAAAATAAAGCAATACAGAGCAAAAAAATTGCACCTCCTAGCGGGGTGACGTGCGTGGGTGCCACGTATGCGCGCATCGCCTTATGTCGCAGTGAGTCAGGTGAGTGCGGTGGTGAGGTGAGCAGGTGAGTGAGATGAGGGATGAGGTACTCGCAGCTCAGTGTGCAGAACGCTCCTCTACGTCCCACTGATTTATAATATTGCGTTTTGTGCAGTGGAACGCGCCAACATTCAGTGGCCATAAATATTAACGAGAACTATAGCTGACCCCGTTATTGAGAACATTCAAACGACTGCAATACTTTGTACTCATCTTTTTATTCTTATTCTCTTTGTATGTTAGATCGAACAAACATGACATTTGCACAAAATTCTTGATTCAAATATTTTAACGACCAGCCAATTGTTTGACCATATGATTGTATCTAGAGAATCCAATCAGGAACAACTTATCTTAAGAAAACACATTACATAACCCCATTACTCTACAATTCACAAAGACCTGACCTGACTTGAAAATCTAACCCAAGACCTCAAAGTTATCTGATCATCTAACAAGGTGAATGACTGTAGTAATTGTTTAGTGTTATTAGAGTTAAGCTCCATTTGAAAAGAGAATCTCGTATCATATAAGCGAGAAAGTAACAAAACTGACATTTACGAGACCGTGCTATATGATTCTTTTTTCACACTGTATGACGCGGCCTTATAAACAAGAGTTTTTTTGTTATATTTTCGTCTGTCATACGATAAACTCCGCATCTAAATGGGGCTTTAAGTTCAAACATTATATTTGATCTTTAGTTGCCTTACGTTAATATTTGAGTAATCTATTTTTTGTTTAAACATTGCATAAATTGTGCCTTCTTAGCGCTTTTATGAATCAATTTTTTGCTATCATAAACGATGGCACTGTAGTGAACTAAGTGTCACGGCCTACTGCTCATGAGACCACCTATTATAATATACTAGCTTTTGCTATCGACTTCGCCCGCGTGAAGTATATTTGATTTACGAAGTAATATTTCCCATACAAGTTTTGCCACCCTGTCTTTCCTTTAGGAGTTGACTTGACTTTCGATAAATATTTTATGAGACCACCTATAAATCTACTAGCTTTTGTTGCAGCTTTGCCCATATGATGTGTATTTCACTAACAAAATATTAAAAAAAATCTAACACGTGTCTTATTATTTCAGCAAAGCAAGCAAGCATAAGCAATATTAATTGTAGGCAAATACTCAATTTTACAGTCGTATTCCGTTAAAAGTGTAAATTTCCAAAAATCCTTTCGTAGTAGGCCCCTACATTACACAAACTATAATATGTAAGATGATCCTAGCTATAGGAATTTTTATTATTTCGTGATTAATCAGTGAATGAGTGGTATTTCGCTTTTATATAATAATATAGGTAGATTAAACTTATTCGTGCCGCCGGCATTTTAATTTTACTGGTAATGCAGTTAAAGTAACATTAATAATAACGCTCTATAGAGGTCCTCTATTTCTCATACTTCCATTTAAATACTACTCTTGTTTCACAGATGTCTACATTTGACACATTAAGTAATATAATTGTTTGTTCTCAACACGTGCACCACTGACAACATTGCCACGCATGAGTCATGACGTACGCATTTACAGACTATTTCACTATTTCGTATAACGGTGTGGCGCAGCGTGGCGCGGTATCTATTCGAATCAAACCTCTGTTCTCGTAGTACTAGTAAGTTGTAAGTCACAATGTACGAGTAGAAGCAGTGTGTGTATAGTATGGGTTGTAGTGCGGGTTTAATTGGGATATTGCTGTTAGTCCTTATATTATTGTATTATACAATGTACAATTATTTGTCTTACATTTTTTGGTTTTAAAATACATAATATTCAAGGCATTTCATAAATATTAGCTAAATTAGAGGTGAATTTAAACTATAAATAATGTAATATGTAGTTTGTGTGCATCCTTAGAATGGTTTATTTTTTGGTTGATGTATATAAAATATCTGTGTACATATTAAATTTGTTGTAAATACATAGTTTATCCCAAACATAACAATATGATGATTTTATAGTTATTGTAATTATAGCAATATCGCATATTATTTATTACGTTGACGTTGTAAGATATTATAATTATTGTTTACATAGACATATTAATGATATAGATAGGTATTTGATTTGACGCACTCTGATGGTGCTCTCATTTTTGAATGATTATATGAATGTAACCAGACCAAAGAAACAGAAATTTGTGTGTTACGCATTCCTAATACTTAATACATCAAGTGCTGTTTGGTGCCAAATGCCAAAATATTACGTAACTGGGAATAATATTGACTGCAAATCACAGAACTCGCATGAATGTTTTTGTATGTTTTCAGAGTAGATTTAATGTGGGTGCTTGTTGATGATATTTATATTAAATAGTGATTATTAATATAATAATTTACTTATATATCTAATCAGGGAAGCAAAAGAATAGGCATAATATATGTTAAGATTAAAGACATGTAACTTTTATCTGGAAATAAAATATTATTACATATTAATATTATTATGGAACTAAACACTCTTACACCAAGAAAATATGTATTTTTTTTCAAACAGGTAAAAGGTACTGGTTCTAGGTACTGGTTTGTGCTTATGTAATCTCAAAGTTGTTTTGACTTGTTACAAATAGGAAATGATGTCTTTGTTAACATATAAGTCTTTTGCTTGACGCTTCCCTGAATAGTAAACGAGTATAATATGAAATGATCAAATCAGTGGCAATAAATTTAGAACTACCTACCAACTACTGGGAGCTTATCGTGTAACTTTTTCTGCAATATGGCTGATTATAATTAACAAGGTGTTATACTTTCCATCATCAGATTACCTGAATAACTTAAAGAAAGATATGTAGCGGTCTATACGAACCTATAATATTTATAGAATTATCCACTAACTCCTAATAATTAAGGAGTTATATTTTTCATCATCAGCTCAGCAACATGAGACGATGAGTACCAGGCGCAAATAGTTGAATAGTTTTAGAAAATATATAGAATACATTGTGCGTCCCTATTAAATTTGAGGTCTGCCCTCGATTTTCCTGGGATCCCATCATCAGAGCCTGACTTGATGCCAATTGGACCGCCTGGGAAGTATACCTTTTTAAACAAAAAAAAAATCGAAGTGGTTGAGACGTCTTCGAGTAATCGGGGAACATAAGTACATTAAAAAAAGATTTCCACAATTTGAGAAACTTCTCCTTTTTTTAAAGTCGGTTAAAAATAGGCGAAAAATAGCTACTTTACGATTATATTTTTGTGATATATTTGTACATTTTTTTATAGGAACGCCCAGAAAACTAGCAAGTGGGTCGCCTGATGGTAAGCCTGCACGCCTGCCCATAAACAGACACAACACCACACAAATCGTTGAATTCCAAAACACTACATTGCACTGGACTGCGATTTTCACCCCGAAACATAACTTATAGAATAAGAGCCCAGAGCTCCCAGACATACTTACTTTGTTTTCTAAAAGACGAAATGTGGGGCATCGAGTAGTGTTTATATGTACCTACATTGAATGCCAGCATACTAGCTAAGTTGGTTAGACGGCCGATTTACCGGTACCAGATGAGAAAGGTAACTAAAAATAGGACTGACTTATCTTATGAATCTCACGCGTGATTTTTATATATGTTACTTGGTGACTATTTCAAACATATATTTGCTCCTAAGTGATGTTCATCCTACGACTACTTCCTGTTTTACATTTTAATTAACTAAAATAATTGTTTTTATTTAGAAATTATAAATAACTAGCTTTTGCCTGCGGCTCCGCCCGCCTGAATGTCTTTTTCAGAGATAAAAAGTACCTAGCCTATGTGGAAATACAAAAATGAGAGACATGTGTCACATTATATTTAAAGTAGAGCAATTTATCCATCTACCAGAAGACAACAAACGCTTACTCAAAATTTAATTAATTTAACTTTTTTATGTAATTTATAATGTACTTCTTCTTTCTTTTTGCAAAAAAGTAACTATTATTTCCTTTTTATAATATTCATTGAAATAGTTCGATAATATCTGAACACTTCAATTTGAGAAGGTTTTTGTACGGACTGTTTAATTCTATACTAGACTAATAGAATAGAATATTATCTTGGCCTTTGTAAAATAAAATACTCAAAATTTTGCTAGACAATATTAATTTCCTAAATAAACAATATTTAGGACATTTTAACTGTGATATCAGAATCGATATTCAAACGTAATGAAATATCTCGCATACGAAAATGAGACTATAGAAGTAATCATATTTAATTTTTATTATTTAATTATTTTATTGTTTGTAAACCGTATTTCGATTGATTACTTCTGCAAGAGCGATGACTCGGAGCCGGAGCGAGATAGCAAGTTGTGGCGTCTACATGCATCAAACGTGCCACGCCGCGCTGCGTGCCCGCCCGGCTTCTTCAATACGTCAGCTGTTCACCAATTTTCAGATGTTTTTTTTTTTTTTTAAATATGTTCATTTTTCTAAAGCTACCTGTGTAAGGATAATATCTCGCTTCTTATTATTATTATTTTAATTTAACTATTTTTATTAAGCTGTCTATATGTCTATCTTCACGACCTAGAAAGGACCAACAGGGTTTTTGTTACACACTGTATATATAGAGAATAAACCTTTGAACTTCAATAAATAATTGTAAAAGATAATCTTAATCATAAACTTCATTACATAATAATGAGGATGGAAAACTATTGAATTGGTAAGTATTTAAACTATACTTGCGGAACATTTTAATACAACGTAAAGTTACTTCGGCTGAATATTATTGGTGTCTGGGGGGATGTTCGGCCCTTACGATTTGCCTCTGGCTGAGCAAATATATGTTTGAAATAGTCACCTAACTAACATATATAAAAATCACGCGTGAGAAAATAAGATAAGTTAGTCCTATTTTTAGTTACCTTTCTCACCTGGTACCGGTAAATCGGCCGTCTAACCAACTTAGCTAGTATGCTGACAAGTGGCATTCAATGTACATATAAACACTACTCGATGCCCCACATTTCGTCTTTCAGAAAAAAAAGTAGTATGTGGGAGCTCTGGGCTCTTGATCCATTAAGTCTCATGGCCGGTGATTGGGACGTACCACCTTGTACCAGCTCCACTACCACCTTAATTTATTTAAAACCCTCGACCAGATCGTCCAAAGACTAACTTGGATGATGCGAGATTAAAATATGGCACCCTCAGATGTTCTTGTAAATAATGAACTCGGAGAATGGACATGCAGAGGTACCTACCTCTTATCCCGGCACCTTCGCACGTAGTGGGGCCGCTCAGTCCGCCATATAGTGAGGTCGGTACTGCCCTCAACAAGGACCAAAAAGGACTGTTGTAGGGGAGTATTGTATAATTACTGTGAGATTTCAGAACATATATTTTTTTATCGCTAAACCGATATTCTTATAATTATGGAAACGAGTCGTGAGCACAGATGGACAGTAGTGGGGTGTCCACTTGACGAGCATTTACTGCTCAATTTCTCCAATCAGACCTTTAAATGAATTACGGCGCAGGTGAACTTTGTGCTCACTACTCATGCGGCATGCCTGCATCTGTACAGAATTAAAACGGCAAATTAAAGCTTCATGATCTAGGCTCCTAGTTGGTGTTCAATGTTATAATAATTTAAAATATAAACTGTATGTAACGCCCGATGGTATTGAATTAACAGTGGGCTTTATTTTTTAAGTATTGTATTTTTCTTTGTCTACGAAATAAACTTGTAAAGTAAAGCGGATATTATTATCGTTTGTACACCGTATTATGTTAAAAGTACCTACTATGCAATTCAAACAAGAATACCAATGTTATTTCTACCGTAAAACCGTAGCCCTTAGCTATGTATTGTATGCTAGCAACTAACGATTGCCACTAAGGGATAGGCAGATGAATAACTAGTGTACCAATTGTCCGCCATATTATTTCACGCTTAAAGTAATAGGGGATGAGTCATAAACTTTGCAATCGAATCCACGATCTCAATATTGAGGTGATATAATAATTTATAATACACGTATAATATAATAATAAAAAATATTTAATATTTTTATCACATACAGTAATTTTCATAGTAATTTCGAAACATTTGAATCCGAAGACATACCTACCTACTAATTGCATCTCTTTTTCGGAGGGATGAGATTATTTTTAGATAATAATTGAAAACTTAAATATGTCACGTTATCTAATATTTTTTTTGCTAACCGTACAGCATGCTGTGAAGATACAATACGACGTAATGGCGACTTGACAATTATCTTCTACTTTGAATCGCATAGTAAAATATTTATATTACTTATAAAAAATAAATTTTAATTCAAAAAAAATATATAATCAATCAGAGTTGTTACTTTGTAAAAATATTCACCTTTGCGTATCCACAACAATGCCTACCTAATATTAATAAGCTTTGTTTCTGATGTTCTGCAATAACAAATAACATGACAACAAAAATAATAGGTACTGTTTCCGAAAAACAACATCTAAATTCGTTTTAAAATGAAACAGCAATCACGCAAATGCGCGACTATCCTAAATCGAGATTTAGGTACCATTAAACTTATTTACATAGGTAACATTTTCAAACGATTTGACGTTTAAAATAGCTGATGGTGGGTTAAACTCGGTTTAGGCCGACTTGCACGGCGATATTAAATCAAGATTTACCATAAAACTTATTTACATAATATGTCGATATTTCTAGTATTGAGAGGAGATGAGAACCTCGAAAAACTGATCGTAATTGGGAACACAAAGGGCAAGGGAGCTCGAGGACGGTCCGCAACCAGATGGACCGATCAAGTAAAGGACTCTTCTTCATCCAAGTTCAGTAGATGGTCAGAAGCGCCATGGACAGAAACCGCTAGAGGCAGATTGTTCCATCAGTGTGGACCATCCAATGATGATCACACGATCCTCAGACATCAGAAACTGATCAGAGATAGAAACTGGTTTAGTGGGTTAAACTCGATTTAGGATCGTCGGGTCGGTCGGGTCTTAAAATGGTCACATTTCACTTCCCTTAACCTTGCACCGTAATTGCAGTGACATCACGGCTCGTCTGAGTCAATGCACAGCCACAGAAATCCATACAGTCGTCCAAGTCTAGTGTTAGTAGGATATACAAGAGGCATTACATTTGTTCCGTACATTATGAGATATTGTAAGAGCGGCTCACATTTTTTTCATGTACCTACCTACTACTTCAAATTTTATGTCGCGTTACTATTCACATGACGCTTGCTGCATGCATGACTGAGTGAGAACGAGCGAGTGAGCTTCAAGACTCCTCGCCTCATTTGAAGATGTGATATTCAAAGGTAGGTCTCTCGTATGTGAGCTAGGCCGTCTGGGTTGGTACCGCCGATTTTTCTATTTCTTCCGCCAAGCAACAGTGTGTAAGCAGTGTTGTGTTCCGGTTTGACGTACATTGAAACCAGTGAGATTACTGGGCATATGAGACTTGACAACTTGTTTTTTATAGCATAGGCCGGCAACCGAGCCAGTGGGTCACCGGATGGTAATTGATCTCCACCGCCCATGTACGCCCACAATACCAAAAGAATCATGGGCGCGTTGCCGACCTTAAAGGAAAGGGATAATCAAGGGATTCGGAAGAGGAGGGGATTTGGGCCTCCAGATATCTCACTCACCGTACGAAACGCAGCAGCATGGCTACTTTACGTCGATTTCTAGTGAGACAGTAGTGGCGAGCCGGCCCATTCATGCTGTAGACAAAACTGTCTACATCATGGTTCTACCACTCAAAGAAGATAAAGGGGGGTAAGTAATCAGTCATCTTCTTTATATTTAAAAGAAGAAACGGACTCATCAACGCAGAGGCTAAACTGCTAGATCTAGAAGCATGACGTAAGAACAATGAGAAGGGATTTTTGAAAAATCATTCCTAAAGAGGTAAACTAGGATGAAAGGTTGTATGAAAAATATGACTGTATCCGTCTAAATAGCTTTCCAATTACCGCATTGTATGTCACCATTTCTTTAGAAGATATAATGGGTATAGTAAGCTATCCTTATAAGATAGATATATGCCATCGCGGACTTTTTTGTAGATCTATAAGAGGAATATTCCACCATACCTATATTGTTTTATTATATCTCAAAAGGATTGGGCAGATTTAGGTTTTCGATGAAAGCTCTCAGGCGATTCGATTTTTTCAGACACTTCCAACAATTATAGTTATATTTCAACCAATTTACACAAAACCTTGACAAATTATATACCTAAACCTTCCTCATGAATCACTCTATATATTGGTGAAAACCGCATGAAAATCCGTTCAGTAGTTTTTGTTCCAGTTCCTTTAAGGTCGCCAACGCACCCATAATTTTTTGGTATTGTGGGCGTACATGGGCGGTAGAGATCACTTACCATCACGTGACCCACTTGCTCGTTTGCTGGCCTATGCTACAAAAAAAACATAGGAATCATGGACAGACGCGGCGGAGGACTTATGAGGTAACTTATACATCTCTGACGAGGCCTTACCTTGATATGCTATATTTTTTATTTCAGCTCGTTTTTTTTTGTCAAGATGTTTCTGTAATAAACAGCATTGTCACGACAGACAGAGCAAGTAATCCTATAGGTTTCAGTTTTCTGTTTTGAGATGGAGAACCCTAAAAACGATGCTGTATCTGTAAACAGGTTGAAATAAAGTCAGTTTTAAGTTGTATTTGATTTATTTACCTTTGCTAGTTACACATTGGTAAGAATATTTAATGTTATAAAACAATTTGACTTTAGCATTTGGTTTATCTAAACAATCAATTGTAAGGAATTAATACAATGAGTGAGGTTTGAAAACCTATAGCTTGCAATGCAGAATGTAGCCAAACTGTTGCTGCATTATATGCAATATTGACATTGTATGAAAGCATTAAAGTGAACCAGTAGTACTTTAACTTATGTCCCTAAGAAATAAAAATTTCCTAAATATTCTACACTTGATCATGTAAAAATATTAGAAAAATGTTGTAATGTTTTCCATTAAATCAATAAGACAAATTTATAGAAATAAAAATGTTGACTCTTACTGTTCAGACATGTTATGAGATATAGATTTTACAAACACATTGTGCCTCTACTCAGAAACAACGTTTCGCATGAAAACATTTAGCACACCAATGTTGAAATGTATAGTTGCTACAAAGCAAAGGCACAACACCACTTACCTCAAATCAAAGTATCAGTAAATCTAGCCTTAATAATACCAAAAGCAAGTTTAACATTTCAAAGGCCACAATAATTTATGTAATTTGATAAATAAATGGGTATTATACCCTCTATGTGGGTATTGAAAGAGCCAATCAAAAAAGGATCCTTGCTTTTTCCCCAATCTACAAAGTGTAAGAAACAAGAAATTCAGCTTAAGCACAATAGACTAATTCAAATTAAATGCATTAAAAACTAAGATACAATACTAGAATAGCATTACATACACAAGTCAATAAAATTATCAGCATTTGTCTTTCCACCATATACAAAATCAGGTAAATGAATGGTTTATTAGAGGCAATACAAAACATGAATTTTATAGGTAGATTGGGTTGACATATTTCAATGAGATGAAATTAGAAAGTGCTTCCCTCTGGTGGTTGAGATAGCTTCATATTCTCCTTGAGTGTCATGAGACGTCTCAGCTCCTGCAATACTGTCTTGATAGTGTAATCTCGTTGCCATCTCGCAAGGATTGGGACTTGTCTATTGTCAACCTGATCAAAGCAATAACATCAAATTACATCAACAACTAGAGAACATGTGACACCATTTTTAAATCAGCACGCTATTCTGAAAATGAAATCCCGACGCAAGTTGCATTTAGCAAGTCTGTTGTTCGGCGTCATTAAGTATCAAGAACCATCATACTTATATGATAAACTATCTTGGATGACGAGTAGGCGGGAATGTGTAAGCAGACAGCTATCTATCCAACAACATAAATCGGCCACATTTGAGGGAAGTTTTCGTTATGCTGCATCGAAAGTATGGAACAACATTCCACCGCCTTTGAGGCAGGTCCACTCGTTAGCTACCTTTAGATTAAGGCTGCGAAAATATTTAATTGATGCTCAATGCGACGCATGTAATATTAACATTGATTTGTCTTTTGTTTGATTTTTGTCCTTCCCTGTTATGATAATTTTCGTGTTTGGTGCCTATTGTTCAACTATTCTATTTTAAATTAATTCAAGTTATATTTGTTTGTAATATCTAATTTTAATGTGATTTATGATTATTATTATTTAATTCAATGCGATTATTATGATATTTTATGCAATATTTAATTATTATTATTATTGTTTTATTATAATTGTTGATTCTACTATAAATATTAATTGATTATTGCAATATTAACATTTTTTTTTTTTTTTTTTAATATAATTTGATAGGTGGTAAAACTGTATTTGTGTACACGCTAATTCTCATGACTTTATATATTTTTTATTTATTTTTTTAATTGTACTGTTATTATATTAAATATTTATTTATTTTTTTAAAATCTATAGTGAATATATTTTTTATGTACATCCGTGCGCCACACCTACAAGGTTCTAGTCGAAAACCAGCGCCAGGCACGATATGTCTGGTAAAATGCTGAACTAGATCCTTTTCGGCAAACTCGGGAGACACACGCTGCTTATACTTATTTAGTACATACTTTGTTAAATTACTTTGCTTTCTTCTCTTTCGTTTATATCTCTTGTTTGTTATGTTACTGTAATGTGTTTTTAATCATTATTTCTATTTGTGTTAAAACTGGAGGTGTGTGTCTTTGTATGCGCCGAATAAACGTTTTTCTTTCTTTCTTTCTTTCTTTCAAATGAATTTATAAATCAATGGCAACAATAATAAATAATTGTGAACTTTTAAAATAAAGAGTACTGTGAATAATTATTACATATGAAATAAGATAAAACATTGTCTTAGACGGGGAAATGCCTGCATGAATTTTCTTATAAGTATAATGGGACTACATCCTCTCCTATCCTTCCCCATAATGTATTTGTTTACTTTTAGTTCATTACTGCCTCGGTAGCGCACTTGTAATGCGTACACGTACGACTGAGGCTGGCGCTGAGGTCTCGGGTTCGATCCCCCGGTCGGGTAAAAGTTATATTGATATTATAAGAATTGTGAATATGGCGATAGGCTCGCCCCCTATCACATCATGGAACGGAAATACGCTCGGCAAAATGTGGGTGTACTAGTTACACCTCTACCTACCCCTTCAGGGATTACAGGCATGAGTATGTATGTAGTTTACTTTTTTTTTTATAGTTTAGTCCGGCAAACGAGCAAGTGGGTCACCTGATGGCAGGCGATCTCCACCGCCCATGTACGCCCACAATACAAAAGAATTATGGCGCGTTGCCGACCTTAAAGGAAAGGGATAATAAGGGATTGGGAAGGGGAGGGGGATTTGGGCCTCTGGATATCTCACTCACTGTACGAAACGCAACAGCAAGCTGCTACTTTACGCCGGTTTTCTGTGAGACAGTGGTAACGACCCGGACGAGCCAGCCCATTCATGCTGTAGACAATTTTGTCTGTTTGGTGATCTTCAACTTTTCTTGGTGATCTTAGTACTAGGCTGGTATCAATATTTTTTTTACATATTTAATGATATTAATAAAAAAAACAGTTTTATCCAGTTACATATTAAACGTGAACTGGCAACATGTCCTAATTCAACGTTGACAACTTTTTTAGATGAGTTATTATCAAAAAAGTTTATACAAATAAATGCCATAGTAAACATTTATAGGTTATTTTCTAAAATCAAATGCTAGCATATATTGTTACCAGTTTACACACAAACAACCATTACTGTGGGCATTTTAACTTACAAGTCCAGTCTGACTGTTGACGCAGTTCATGTTGATTCTAGAAATAAAACGGGCAGTGGGAGGTTCATCAGGGTATCGGGTCCCGCATTCAATTTTAAGTGAATACATTCTATTTTCATAAGGAGTCTGAAACAGAAAATTATTTAGAGTTTAATAAACAACATCTTAATTTATAGTAATAATAATGTGTTGCAAAATATTACCCTAGGAGGCCCAATAATCATGCCAGTCCAGTGAGTGAGTGTCATGTCATCATCACTCTCAAGACCCCAGGAGATTGTTCCATCGCCCACTCCCTTTTGGCCCTGTTCAAGCTCTTCCAGAAGACGAAAGTTGCGTGGCACCACTGTTTCAAGATATAGAAAATAAAATGATTTAAGACTAAATTAACAATATTTGTTTTTATTCGAAATCACCAATCATCTGATTGAAATAGTCTTACCAACGCCTGATGACGGATTCGCCATGACAATTTCACCGGCACGCACTACCTAAGTACTGAAAAATAATAGGTACTAAGATCAAAATTGATTATGCGAACATTTAATAAAAAACGAATAAATAGACTTAAGAACTTAGCAAAAAATCAATACAGTTATAAGATGCGATATAATTTCACTAAATCCATAAATCTCACTCGAAGAGAAAGAATGAAGGTTAGCAATTTTTGTTGACTTTGACAAATGTCATTTATTTATTCTTTAATCTATGCATTTATTCGGAGTCTCAAAATTGTCGTTTTCGTTGACTATGGATAAGTCCATAGATAATATATAAAGACTGAGCGGATAGTCAAGAATACGTCAAGAATGGAGGTAGTTCTCGCGTCTCCACGCAAGCGATACGCGATTGGGAATGAATCCATCGGATTATGAATGATATTAATGGCACCATTCGATTCATTCGACTAATTCAATTATGAATGGTAATAATTACTAAATAATAAAAGTAATATTAATCTAGATGTAACGAATACATCGATTCATTTGACTCAACCACACATTACGACTAGGGATTGCAATCCGGCGTCATTTTCAGTCCGGCCGGATCCGACCCAGGGTGATTTTCGCTTTTTAGTACAAAATAAGTGAGTTAATAAAGTGTCACTGCACTTATATGTAGATAGTTTATAAAAAATAAATCACTGATATATAAAATCAACTTTATTTCCTAACCAATGTTAAGACAACAAGAAAACAATTAAAATTTGGTAGTGTAGGTAACTAGTAATAATTTTAGACGTAGCTCAGTCTCTCTATATTTCACTTTCACAGATAGATCAATTTAAAAGTAGGGAAAGTGGTCACCCTGCGTACATGGGGCACTTACGTACAGTGAATATTACAAAATAACCAAACGGAGTACAAGCAAACGTTTCCTTGTCTGCATAAACTTAGCGACTGCCATGATGCTTGCCGAATATTACACCAGTCGGTCCACTCTGGGTGAATTGACAAGACGAGAAGTGTTTTCGCGCACGCTGAGCAATTTTTTTTGTTATAGTTTACGATCTTATTGTTGGTTCAGTTTTTACGTTTTTTATAAGTTAGTAATGTTAAATTCATGTTAATATTGTCTATTTTGACTTCTTGTATATAATATGTCTCACACTAATTCCTAATAAATATGGGATTTTATTTTAATGTTGTGTAAGGGTTGGGGCACATTCGGACAGTACTACGTGGGGCTCATTCGTATGCGTACAAATGCTCCTTTTAGTAAAGTATTTTTTTTATTATTGCAGAATAAATGAATTGTACAACAATAAAACATCAACGTTTAATTAATTAAAATTTAAAAAAGAAATTTAAAGCTGGTGTTAGCACTAATGCTCCCCCACTCACTTTTACCTCCAAATTCACGAACATTCAACTTTTTCAATTGGAAATATATTTATCGAATTGTTATAAGATGCTTTATGGTCTCCCAATACTTCAAATTCCGAAACTTAAAGTATTGCATTTGAAATGTCCAAAGTACGAAAGTGTGGGGAACATTCGTACAAATATCTTATGCTAGAAAAATTACAATTACTCATTAATATTTTAGCCGTAACATATTCACATTATTTTATAACTATTTGTGATATATTTATGATACTTACATAATTACACCAGAGATCTTAGTCAATTAATTTTGAAGTAAAAAAATAAAACGTAAAAAGCGTACGAAGGGTGACCACCTTCCACTAACAATTAACATTATTAATTATCAAGTAACTATAATATCGAATAGATACAATTAACCTTACGTAATTCAATGAAATGAGATCAAAATCATTATTAAAGTATTTGAGAATGCTAACAAACAAGTCTTATAGGTATTTATGACACATACCATCATGATTTGATGAATCTGTCGAACGAATGAATGGCACAAATTATCACAATAGTGAGTTTAAAACTCTTTAGTTTAATCAACTTACGATAAATAATTATTTTAAGTAATAATTGTAAGAAAATAAAAGTATTAATTATTGTTTTGCCACAAACTGCTAGCACCGGATCCGGTCTTCGGATCCGGTATATTGGTACCGGATCCGGTAACTGTTAAATGATGCCGGATCTGCCGTATCACCGGATCCGTTTTTCCGGATTGCAATCCCTAATTACGACTGAATCGGATAATAAATACAAAAAAAATGTTGCCATGGACAGAACTAACAAAACTTCATTAAGACGCGACGTGACCTCGCGCTGGTCAGGAGCAGCTTTAGTAGTGTTGACTGAGTATCCCTCAACGTTTAGTAGGTAGCGTAATTTGATTTAATAGCCCATATGCCATTGCTACTCCACAGGAACATGCTACGTATTAACTGGGCCCAATTCGACGATCCAAACGCAGTACGATTTAGTTGGTTTGTGTTGGTCCTGTTTAGACTCTGCACTTATTACTGAAAGGGTCACTACCCTTTCAGTAATAAGTGCAGAGTAAATGATTTTACTGATTAGGTAATAAAAATTACTTTGGTCATGTGGCGAGAAATAAAACGAACTGTTTCTTTAGTTTATTTATTATTTTTAAACTTTAATAGATGAAAAATATTTTTAGTCATCTGATTTTTCACTACTTGAATTGTCACTTTCTGATGCATGTATTATAAAACTCGGGGTCGGTGTTTCAGTACTGGAATCTATAAGTCCGTCAAGCTGCATCATCTTATCCTTCTTCTTTACATGTTCGATACACCGCACCCAAGACTCCGTATCAATTTTGCGTAAGCTTTCTGTTAATAACTCCTAGACTTCTGCCATTTTCAAATATTTATAATTTTTGTCAACATATGACTTGAGCTGTGCCCATATTAACTCTATTGGATTTAACTCACATATAGAGCGCACTTTAACTTTTTAGACTTATCTTACTCTAAACTTTGCCGAGTTTATTCTTAACACAAACTAGGATTTCATATTAAAAGCTATTTGACTTTGATATTACCGCTGAGCACATGCTAAGATAATTAATGCCAATGCTAACAGAGATTTCTTTTCACGTATAACCTTGATTTATGTTTGAAAAGTTTATTTGAAAGATTATTAGAATAGTGGTTTAACAATGTAATACAATGAAACTGAAATAAAAATAGTGGTCTAAAATTTAATTTTGCATCGTAACTTTTTCACGACGTTTAATAAGGCCCTATTACTTCCTATACTTTAAAGAAACTTTAGTATGATAATAATTGTCGCTACTTTTATTGAAAACATCGCTAAGGTGGCAATACTTGTTGAGGTAGAACCTCTTTGATTTATGACGACGTAAATATAGTTAAAAATTATCTGTCTTGTTCTTCTTGGTTCAGTTGTTTGGTTGTCAAGGTATTTTTACTGTTACTGTTTTTTCTGTTGTCAAATATATATAATATAATATTTTACATTGTGCTAATTATTGTTTTCTTCTACACTGCTACTGCATTGCGCTATTAAAATCTATGCGCTACAAAAGGTTATGGGCCCAGACGTGTGAAGTATAATATAATTACTATAAACTATGGAATTAAGTAAAATTCAAATCGCCAAGTTGGATGGAACCAACTGGGTGCAGTGGAGGTATAGAATGACTGCACTGCTACGCGGAATGGATGGACTTATGAATATTGTTCAAGGGAATTTAAGTAAGCCTGAAGAACCTGTGGTGAGCAGTGGCGATGGAGATGCTACTGCTGCAGCAGTATTGGCTACCTATAACAAGAATCTAGGAGAGTATCTGAAGTTGGAAAGTACTGCTCTTTTATTGATTACGAACAATATCATGGATGAAGCACTAGACAAGGTAATCAGGTTCACAAATCCAAAAGATGTCTGGGATGAACTGCATAGACTGTACGACAGCGTGAATGATGACCGCTTGTATAATTCATGTATGGAATTGTTTCAATTCAAGATGGACATCTCAGATGACATGATGACTCACATCTCGAAAGCCAAAAATTTGTGGCATAAAGTAAATCAAGAGCTGGTAAAAGCGGATGAAGGGAAAGAATTACCTGAGTTACTTTTGATCTGCAAGATTTTACATACGTTGCCGGAAGAATATTTTTCTTTCAAGTCGAGTTGGATAATGATGTCAAAGAAGGACAGAACTGTGGAAAATTTGACCAGTCAGCTGTGTGCTCACGAAAGAGCCTTGATGACAATCTCCAAGGAAGATAATGGATGCGTGTCAAGATCTTCTGGTGAAGCACTGGTGGTTAACAGCAACAAAAGAAAACTCAAGAAAAGGACAAAAACTTTCAAATGCTATTGTTGCGGTGAAGTCGGACATTTCAAGAAGGACTGTCCTAAGAAGGAACATAGTGGAAAACCTGGTATGAATAACATGATGGCTGTGTTAGTAAATGTTACAGATTGCAGTATAGATCGAGACGAGTGGTACGTTGATAACGGGGCTACACACCACGTCACGATGCGAGGTGATATGTATCGGGATTTCGAGCGTTTCCAAGAACCACACACAGTGACCACTGCAGATGGTAAGGCAATTGATGCATTAGGGAAAGGTTCGATTCTGATGAAGACGAAGAAAGGAACATTCGTGATGAACGATGTGTGGCATGTTCCTAAGGTCACGAAGAATCTTTTTTCGGTACTTTCAGCACATGATATCAATTCAGATAGTCTGTTTGAGTCATGTGGCACAACGTGTTCATTAAGCATCAATGGAAAACTGTGCGTGACCGGAAGCAGACAGAAACATGGAGGTTTGTATAAGCTGAGTTGTAGACCGGTTCAACCTAAGGAACGTGTGATGATAAACGCGGTCGACACTTTACAGCTTTACCATGAACGCATGGGTCACCAAAACAAACGCCATGTGAAGCGAGTAATAGAGCGAGAACTTGACGTGAAGTCTAAGGACAATGGAGATTTATGCGAAGGATGTATCTTTGGAAAGACACATAGACGGAAATTTGGTCTTCGGGAAAAAGCTGTCAGTCCAGGAGAACG
Source organism: Mimas tiliae (assembly GCA_905332985.1). NCBI lineage: Eukaryota > Metazoa > Arthropoda > Insecta > Lepidoptera > Sphingidae > Mimas > Mimas tiliae. Next base: position 7,357,061 of record HG995249.1, read on the forward strand.
CATACATTCAGACGTTTGTGGACCATTCCCACTAAGTTGCTCTAAGTCTCGGTACTTTGTTATATTCAAGGACGAATTCTCTCGATATCGCTACGTGTACATAATGAAAAATAAGTCGGATGTATCTGAGTGCTTGCGTCTGATGTTAGCAGAAGCAAAGGCAGCAGGTCACCGAATTAAGGAATTTCTAAGCGACAACGGCGGTGAGTTTGATAACGAGAAAGTACGCAAAGAATTAGACAAACATGGAATACACCAACGCTTAGTCATGCCCTATACGCCAGAGCAGAATGGTTTAAACGAAAGGGAAAATAGAACAATCGTTGAGATGGTCAGAGCAATGATGCATGCACATGAGGAGCTTCCTCAAGTTTTGTGGGCAGAGATAGTGCAGACTGCTGTTTATATATTAAACAGAACAGGGCCAACTTCTGTGGAAGATAAGTCTCCGTTTGAGTTGTGGCTTGGAAAGAAACCACAACTAAAACATTTGCGGATCGTCGGCTCAACTTGCTACGCGCATATTTCTAAACAGAATAGGAAGAAGATGCAGAAGAAGGCTAGGAAGTGCATTTTAATTGGCTATGACAACGACGACGGCTATCGACTTTGGCAAAAAGAATCGAACTCTTTAATAAGATCTAGGGACGTCACTTTCAATGAAAGGCCTTTAGAATCAAAAATAGATATTGAGAATTCTGAAGTCATCAATGACGTAACTGAGATTGAGGTTCCTTTACAAGTCAGAACAGAATACCAGGAAACACCTACTTCTGTTGCTGTAGAAGTGAACGATGATGCGCTTATTGAAAGGTGCAGCGAGCTTGAGTTTGGAGGAAACCAAGGTGTTGTTGAGGCTCCTGTCACTAGCAACGATGAGGCAGAGTTCGAAGATGCATTGCCAGAGATGCCAGAACAAGATGAATCTATTGAATTGGAGGAGGAGAATGAGAACTCAGGTGAGATCATTGAGCAGTTAGCAAGACATGGTATGCACTTAAGGGACCGCTCTGATCTCAGGCGTCCGGTCAAATTCAATGATTATGTGTCTTATGTTCGCATAGACTCATACACAGAACCTAATACGTTTAAAGAAGCAATAGCATGCCCTGATAAGGTATTGTGGAATAAAGCTATGGAGAGTGAAATTGAATCATTAAAAGAGAATGAAACTTGGATTCTAGAGAAGCTACCAAAGAACCGGAAAGCGATTCCATGCAAATGGGTCTATAGAGTGAAAGTGAATCCTGACGGAACAGTCAATAAATATAAAGCTCGGTTGGTGGTAAAAGGCTTTCGACAAAGAAAGGAAGAGGACTACGACCAGACTTTTAGCCCTGTAGCAAAGATGGCAACGGTGCGAGCTGTGTTGAGTATAGCAGCTAATGAGGGTTTGAAATTAAGTCAGTTCGATGTCTCAATAGCTTTTTTATACGGTTCTCTATCTGACGAAGAAATATTTATGAAGCAACCGGAAGGCTATGACGATGGAACGGGTAGAGTTTGCCTGTTAAAGAAAAGTCTTTATGGTTTAAAGCAAGCTCCTCGTTGCTGGAATAAGACTATACTGGATTTCTTCAAGAAAATTGGATTTGAAGTCAGTGAGGCTGATCCATGCTTATTTAAGAGAGAGAAGGTTAATGGAAAACTGATTGTGGCTCTCTATGTGGATGATGGCCTAATTGCTGGTTCAAGTAAGGAGTTAATTGAGGAGTTTCTTGAACAAGTAAGAGAAAAGTTTAAGATTACGACCAAACTAATCTCGTATTTCTTGGGTATAGAAATAGAAATCAAAGAAGGTGGTGATGTAAGAATTCACCAGACTGCCTATGTGAACAAAATTTTAAAGCGGTTTGGAATGCAAGACTGCAGACCGGTGACTACTCCAATAGTCAAAGAAGATGCAGTTCAAAGACCAGAGAAAGTTGAAGATTACTTTCTTACTAACTATAGACAAGTTGTTGGAGCGCTTGCATATCTGATGGTGGGTACCAGACCTGATATTGCATACGCCGTGAGTGTGGTTTCCAGAAGCCTAGAGAATCCAACTCAAGCTGATTGTATAAGGCTAAAGCGTATACTAAGATATTTGCAGTATGCTCCAGATATGGGTATCCTTTACAAAAGGAATCATAAAAAGGGTAACATAGAGTGCTATAGTGACGCTGATCACGGTGGAGATATTGCTACGGGAAGATCTACTTCCGGAGTATTATGCCTATATGCTGGTGGAGCAGTATCGTGGCTCAGTCAAAGACAGCAGAGTGTTGCTATATCAACAACAGAAGCGGAGGTAGTTGCAGCCAGCGAGGCAGCAAGAGAATGCATTTGGCTAAGTCGTCTTTTCAGTGGTTTGGTAAAAACAGAAGGTTTACCAGTGTTACATGTTGATAATGAGGCAGCTGTACGTTTAGCTGAAAACCCCGAATTTCATAGAAGACCAAGCACATACGAATTCGTCATTTCTTTGTGCGTGAATTAGTGACGAATGGAAATCTTGTTGTGAAGAGGATTAGTACTGAAGTACAGCTTGCGGACATTTTTACGAAGCCACTTCCTAGACCGAAATTTAAACAGCTAATGAATGAGCTAGGTCTATACGTCGAGAGAAGGTGTTGAGGTAGAACCTCTTTGATTTATGACGACGTAAATATAGTTTAAAATTATCTGTCTTGTTCTTCTTGGTTCGGTTGTTTGGTTGTCAAGGTATTTTTACTGTTACTGTTTTTTCTGTTGTCAAATATATATAATATAATATTTTACCTTGTGCTAATTATTGTTTTCTTCTACACTGCTACTGCATTGCGCTATTAAAATCTATGCGCTACAAAAATACTGAGCTAGATCGGCTCCATCATTTGTCAAATCTGTAAAATATTTTTATTTTATGACCCTGGTTGGGCTACCCAACCACGAAACGAGCCAAGGGGCTCGAACACGCAGAACCGCCTATGCGTTCCCTCAAGGCGAGCCTAACGTAAGGCACTGGGTCTGCGCGAAAAAAATGTACCACCAACCTGTAGTCCAGAGCCGGGCACACCACTCCGTGATCGTCAGGCAGCTCGCAGACAGCGCTCCGCTGATCTCCACGGGCCGTGCGCCGGGTGAAGCGTAGCGAAAGTCGATGGTGGCGACGAAACGAACTATGACGACTGGTGTCGGTGCATAATGTGTCCGTGTAGCGAGAGAAAAGTATATGGAAGAATAGTGTAATAAACAGAAAATGGTAACTCGCAAGTGCGAAGAAAACCGGACGAAAAGTATAATAGATGAAAGGTAATTTTTAGAGTAATGACAAGAAGTGATTTGAAATACGATGTGAATTTTTAAAAAAGATGTGACGTTTGCCTGCCCGTATCAAATCAACGGAGCACGCAAACGAGGCCGGTGGCCACGGAGGTGATAAGCCAGCTCTCGCCAAGCAGGTTGGATAGAACAATTCTACCGAGACCATGCCCACGCCGATTGATCGTCCTAAGGGTTACACCAGGCGGCTCAACCAGACCTGTTTAGAAAACAGAAATAATAATATAATGATTTGTGTAGTTATTTATCGTATTTATTATTAAAATTTATTAAATTTCAAAATTATTTCCGAAGCTTTTATATCTTGTGTTAAAATCATTAATTCATTCACTTATTCCCATCACTAAAAATTAGCAATTCTAAATGTCAAATTTACAGTTCCTCTATATAATCTATGCAAATGCCTTTTGGGAATATTCAGTTTTTGAGAACAATATCGTAATTTATTGGTTAATTGAAGCAATTTAAAGTTTAATTTATATTGTATGTGTTTGTTGCAAAGAATTCTTCTTGTATAACTTATGATGTGTGATTGATTCGGAAATTGTGATTTTAGTGCGAAGTGAAGTTTGTTTACTCCATTAAAGCCGTTCCCTATATTCTGTCTATCGACACATTTGCTTACTATCAGTATTGTTTTGACAGATCTTCCATACAAAAAGTGTCAAAATTTTACTGTCAGTAAGCAAATCTATCGATAGATAGAATATTGGGAACGGCCATTAGCCAACAAGGATAGAACGTACCTTAGATAAAAATATATATTTTGTAAATTGAATTTTAAAGACATCTTCTACTATAATATAATTAAATTGATATATTTGGGTTCCTTCAACCAAATACTGTAGGAAATAAACAATTATTTATTAAATTTTGGTATAAGTCAACTAGCCTATTTCCCATTAATCGCCGATGTCTGGTTATAGACATCACCATTATCATCAAATATCATTAAATGCATTCAGCCTGTGTTTATCCACTGCTGGACATAGGCCTCTCATTTTTAATACTCTCCAAGCTCCAAGGGTCGGGCTCGGAGGCATTGAACATGGGATTGACATACTAAAAGCAACATTGCTATTTTAACTTTGTCTATCGAATTAATTTGAATTGAAAATTGATCTTCAGAGACTAGATTTCAGACATCCCTAACGAAGCAATAAAAAAAAACAAAAGTTATTCATGATCAAGAAATTGATGTCTCATGTCTGTGAATTGTGAAAGAAAGTGAAACTTTCACTTGTCTATCGTGTTGTCTAACTGTTTAATTATTTCCATGACGTTACAATTGCTACGCGTCATACGTAATTCATTTGCATTTCCTAAAGAAACTCTGTCTCACTTCGGTCGCCATTGCAAGTTATTACGTAGTGAATACCGTTATTTGGAGTGGGTACAGAGACGCGCGAGGGGGGCACGTGTCAGCGGCGCCGTTGGAGCGCGAGTTCACTCTGTCACTCGGTCATTACGGTATTTGTCTACAGCGCGTCCTACATTCACGATATTGAAAGAAAAACTGACGATGCCCGAAAACAAACAGTTTCAGCGTCTCCCCAAAAATGTTTTTCCGAAGCATTATAATTTAGAACTTATACCAAATCTCGAGAATTTCACTTTTAAGGGAAAAACAGCAGTGAAAGTATCGGTAAGAGGAAATTTCATCATCACTGTTGCAAATATTGTTTTACACGTGACAGTTTGTTTCTTACTAGCGTTCTGTTGCAGATCGTGAACCCTACGAAAGTGATAGTGTTAAACTGTTTGGACTTGGAGTTGAGTAACGTGAAACTTCAGTATGTGAACGAGGGTTCTGAAGCGAGCATTCTAATAACGCCGACGTCGGTGCAGCATGACGCGGCCGACGAGACCGCCACAATCACGTTTACGGAGCCACTCAACGAGGGCGATGCAACGCTTTACTGCGAGTTCACGGGCGAGATCAACGATAAGATGAAAGGCCTCTATCGTAGCAAGTACCTCACACCCAGCGGAGAAGAACGGTACGCTGCAGTCACGCAATTTGAGGCGACCGATGCTCGTCGATGTTTCCCTTGTTGGGATGAGCCAGCGATAAAGGCTACGTTTGACATAACACTACAGGTACCCGCTGACCGTGTCGCACTCTCTAACATGCCAGTAAAGGAAGAGAAAACAATTGGTGATAAAAAGCTTTTGCATTTTGCAACAACGCCAATAATGTCTACATACCTGGTAGCAGTAGTGGTAGGTGAATATGATTATGTGGAGAGGATGTCCAATGATGGCATATTGGTACGTGTCTATACACCTGTTGGTAAAAGTAAACAGGGTTTGTTTGCATTAGAAGTAGCTGCCCGAGTACTGCCTTATTACAAAGAGTATTTTAACATAGCTTATCCTCTTCCTAAGATTGATCTGATAGCTATAGCAGACTTCTCTGCTGGTGCCATGGAGAATTGGGGGCTTGTTACGTACAGAGAGACATGCCTTTTAGTGGATGAGGAGCACACATCTGCTGTGAGAAGACAATGGATTGCTCTTGTAGTCGGTCATGAGCTTGCTCATCAATGGTTTGGAAACCTTGTGACAATGGAGTGGTGGACACACCTCTGGTTGAATGAAGGCTATGCTTCGTTTGTTGAATTCCTTTGTGTGAACCATCTCTTCCCAGAATATGATATTTGGACACAATTTGTCACAGAGAACTACATAAGGTATGTATGATTCATGTTATATTGCCTTTATTAATTACCATTAACATAATTTTATATTTGCCAGAATTTTTATTACAAGATGTGAGATTATTCTGTATAAAATATTTTTCATTCGGTGCATCAGCATATATTGAGTGAAATTGGAACATTGCCAGTTGTGTAAACTGTAATGTCATTCAACTGAGTGACAATAGAATTTATTCAAAAATATATTAAAGCATGTTGCTATAGTGTTTGTACAAGTCATGCTTAGTCCTTAGTGCTTACATACCTAGTACAAGGCAATGTCGCAACAATGTTGACCTTCAAATAGCAATACAAGGCTTGTAAGCAGCATAATTAATTGTTTACACTGTAATTCTTTTTCCTGACATACTCATAACATTATTAATTCTATTTTTTGCCTATTATAGGTACATAAATTAAATTTCAAATATTATTTTTTTATCCTGGCTCGGCAGTGACTATGCTACACCTGATGGTAAGTGTCGCTCAATCCAAGAATACTGTTGACCAATGATAGACATTGTATCTATTGTAGATCCGCATAATTATGCTGGCCTGCATGTTTAAAGGATCCCATGTTATAGGAAGAAGAAAACATGTGCACCGGAAAACTATTCCACAGCTTTATGGTCCATATTTATTTTCATATTTTAATATATTATATGAATATTAATATTATTGTAGATGAACAGCCAAAAAGGAATCTGCTGGGCTTGGTCCCATCCCCCGGGGCATGGACCCATAATGTTTTACATTAAATAACTATTTATTATTTTTTATCACTCACTTTGATTACAAATTAAAACATCTCTGGAATCTGCAAAGCCAGAATGATTTCTTCTGCCAATATGCATTAAACTAGAATGGTGGACAAAAGGCCTAACTCCCTCTCATTAGTAGAAACAAAAATAAAGCCTAGTCAAAAAAGATTAAAATCACAAATTTTGATTTGGTGCTGTGGCAGATTATTGGTCATAGATATTAAAAGTACTAACTCAAAATTGGTTCATGTCAGTTTTATTTTTGATAAAATGTTTTCGTTTTACTATTTTTAGTGGAAGAATCATCAAAATCGGTGCATAAATGACGAAGTTTTAAAAGTTCATGCCAAATTTCAGCCCTTTACTGGTCAAATATCTTGAAATTTAATAGAACCAACTTTGGGCTGTACCCATTCAAATGAAAAGGAAATTGTTAAATCAGTTACCTCTGTGAAAAGTTATGCAATTAAAATATACATGTCAAATTAAGAACCTCCCCTAGTTAACCAGGGGAGGTTGAAAAATTTCATATGTTGGTATGTGCCTAGCAGTGAACAAGTCATAATACAGGGCTGATATTATATTATAATTTAATTTTTAGGGCATTAGAATTAGACTGTTTGAAAAATTCACATCCTATAGAAGTGCCTGTTGGTCATCCTTCAGAGATTGATGAAATATTTGATGATATATCTTACAACAAAGGTGCATCAGTGATACGCATGTTACATAGATACATAGGCGATGAAGACTTCCGTAAAGGCATGAACATCTACCTCACAAGACATCAGGTACACTTCTATTGTATTGATATACCATGTTATGCTTTTGCTTTCTTGCATGTAACAATGTTAATGAAGTTCACACACAAAATAACCTTATCAGTGCTGTTAAACTGTGTTATCTACTTAAACTGTGTTATTTCCACTGCTGGTGTAATCGGCTTTAATATACACTTCCTTGTCTTATATATTTAATGTATTGTATAGGGCACCTTTACATTACTTATTTAAATTGTAACATGTGCACATTGTGGGTTTGCTTGATCCAATATATTTATCTTACACATAGGTCATAGAGAATATTATGCAATACATTAATCACCTTTGGATTTTTTAAATTCTTATTATGTTTAAACAGATTTGCATTACCATTTACCATTGCACTAGTAATACTATATTATGGTATAATATATTGAGATTTTTATAATTCATAAAGTACCTTTTAAACCTAAGGAAGCATTGGAACAGAATAGCTTTAGTTTAGTATAATTTGTAATTTTATAGACTTAGCGCCTGTTTCACAATGTCACGTTTAAACTTTATTTATAAATAAAATATAGTATAAAATCGTCAGCAGTCATACATGGAGAAGTGTATGTCAATTTATTAGTACTTCGTAAATTGGCAGTATAATGCGTTATCACATAGTTTACAAGTTATTCGTACATTGTGGAACAGGCCCTCACATAATGAATAGATTACACAGCTGCTATATATAAATAACCTCCTCCTTTTATTAAGTCGGTTAAAAAATATGTATAAATAAAGCTTATCAGGGTGGGTATATAAATTCCCAATCTTTCAGTACAAAAACACATTCACAGAGGACTTGTGGACGGCCTTGGAAGAAGCGTCCAATAAACCTGTGGGCGCCGTTATGTCAACATGGACCAAGCAAATGGGTTTTCCAGTTGTTGAGGTTTGTTGAATATCGTTAAATATTACTATGCTTTTACAATGATGGCAGTGAAACTACCATTATTTCGAGAAAAATGCATAGTTGAAACTACATAGTTATTAACTAGATCATAGCAAGCAACAGTGTCTAAGCACTTGTTTTTCGGTTTGAAGGAAATTAAAGCCAGTGAAATTACTGGGCATTATGAGATTTAACATCTTATGTTTCGGGATGACAAGCGCAGTTCAGTAACATGCAGTGCTCTCTAATCCAGAGTTCTGTGTGATGTTGCTTTTGTTTAGGCGTGACTCTTAACATTAGTCAAGCGACCCTGCTCGTCTCGTTATTTAAGCAAATAAAAAAAATACGAGAGACCAAGAAAACCATACATATGCACTCACGCCTGTAATCCCCGAAGGGGTAGGCAGAAGTGTAACCAGTACACCCACATTTCGCCGAGCGTATCTCCGTCCCTTATGTGATAGGGGGCGAGCCTATCGCCATATCGGGCACAAATTCCAGACTCCGGGCTGATACTGAGCATTTCGTAATAGAAAAACCCAATACCTCTTTAATCCTGGGGATCGAACCCGAGACCTCAGCGTCGGCCTCAATCGTAACGCGTACGCATTACAACTGCGCCACCGAGGCAAAAGAGAGCAAGAGAGAAAACCATTTTAAAAGTAAAAGTATTGCAGAACTGCATTGTATCTTACTGTTCATATCTCAAATGAAAAACGGATACAGATTTTTTTATATGATTCACCAACAAATTAGCATGTGAGTCATCTGATGATAAGTGATATCCACCGCCCATATACATATACCGACAATATCAGAAGAATAAACTTATGGGCATGTTACCACCTTAAAGGGAAGGAATAATTCAGGGGTTGGTAATGGCACAGGCGGATTTGAGCCTGTGGATATCCTACTTACCGTACGCAACCCAACAGCAAGTTGATATATCACGTCGATTTTCTATGAGATGGTAACGAGCCAGTCACACCGTCGGTCTGCCAGTTATTAAGTGATTATCATATTTGTTTGTAATCTCCATTTTGAAAGACAAATGTATATTATATGATGCCTTTTTATGCTGAGAGCTCTATAAGTAACGAATTAGGTAGACCTCAGACCGCGTATTTGAGTCAATGTTGTTTTTTTATTAACCTTTGCGTCGTGGTAGTACTGTGAGGCAACTAACTCCTAGCGCATCCCGCGAGCCACTGACCATTAATAGGGCCTTGTGGGCTGTGGTCTTATAGCCCCGCTCTAATTCGACATCGACAGTCAATGTTACCTTCGATAATTTGTCACTTTTTGAAGTAGTTGTTGTACTCAAGGAAATTTTCCAATGGTTTCCTCTTACGTCATGGTAATTCTAAAGGCGTGAATAGTGTAAATGTGATATTTTTAAATATTTGATATTACATTTATTATTTATCCGATTCCTCACCATTTTTCTACTGAATTACAATTATAATATACATCACTGATTATAGGTAAGTTCGGAACAGAAGGGTCGGGACCGTGTTCTCACACTGACGCAAAGGAAATTCTGCGCGGACGGCAGTCAAGCCGATGATACGCTCTGGATGGTGCCTATCTCTATATCAACGCAGGAGCATCCATCAAAGGTAATTTATTAATTACAGTCTCATTGATATATTATCGTAGGTCATATCGATTTCAGTAATCTCTAATATATAAACACATTATATGTATCACAATTTTATCTCTCCTTGGTGATATTTGGAACAGATTCTAAATATTGATTTCTTGTCATTGACCTATTTTTATGTCAATTGCCTGCATTGAATTTAAGTATTTTTACAGATTATCGGTGTATCTTCTTACTTGCATGTATATGTAAAATAATACTTCGATTATTATTATTGATCAAATACTAGTTTTACACATAGGAATATTGAGGGCCAATTTCACAATTTCTCGTTAAATTATATCTGTAAATAATGCATTAACCAATTTAGGAAGTACCAATTTGACATTCTCTTTCATTCTGTATTTTGCTGTCATATACTATATTTTTATATAAGTGATCTTTACTTTGTAATTGTGAAACAAGCGCTTAAACTACTATAGAAAAAGAACATGTATTATAAATATATTTTGTAAAGAGTATGTTATATACCTATTATATTTTGTATAGGTGATAAAAATCTTACTCCACCTACTTAACTAAAGTTTTTATTCATGGCAGTCTTTAGAATAAATATGTCTGAATTGTTATAAACTAAGCTAGTAATTAATTACATTACGCATATCACATATTCCTTAAAGAGCATTAATCGGTGAATACGAATATTTAAATTAAATGTATCGAGTATGAATATTCAGTCAGTACTCAGTATATCTTCCTGTAAAATATTTTCTCCACTTTGTACAACATGTGTAAGTGGAGTATGTCTCAGATGAATAATTATAATTGTTCAGGTAGCTCTCTCGATGGTGCTAGAGAAAAGAACGCAAGAAGTTGTATTAAAGGATGTTGGTGAAGATTCATGGGTGAAACTTAATCCAGGAACTGTAAGTATAAATATTTATATACACGAGGGAGATGAGAAAAAAGTACGCAATAACTTAGCAGTTGCATTATAATTATCATAAAATGAATCATAAATAATATATAAAAATGCGGTATAACATAACTCTTAGAATCATCCATGCGTATTATATTAATATTTACGACGATAACAATCGCACATTACCGAGCCACAGTCTCTGTTATGTACCACTGTAAATAATACTTAGTGGTGGATGATTTAGGTAATTAAAGGCGTTAAACAAAGAAAATGTGTTCTAGAAAATGAATGTTTCTTATCAAACAAAGAAAACGGTGGGTGCGTTTTCTTTGTGACACAGTATGTATTTTTCATGGGTAAAAACGGGTAAAGTCAGTATAGTTTACTATACAAAGTACGAAGACGAAGTTTTTATTCTCCGTGTAATATCTGAGTCACATTACGTTTAGAAAAAACATGTAAAATGACAAATTTGGCATAAGCGCTCTTAAAACAAAGAAATACAAATTGCGGCCGCTTTCTTAAATTCTTACATAGAATTACTTTCACGTTTATAATATTTATACAGAAGTGTGAATTAGATTTTAATAATTATCCATAGCAATTTTAATGTCGATTGACTACACGATCGTTATCGTCGGTGTACTATGGTCACAAATTACAATAAAATATAGTTTAAGTTACTTAACGAAAGTAAAGTCTCTAGTGGTGGAAGAATTTTTGTAATCATAGTTATCGTCCTGGAGAATACTTCTCACATTGACTACAAAATCGATATGTAGGGGGCACCGTCATTGTAAAATATATCTTATGGTACTAAGGGATAATGTAGCTTACCTACTAATAGTGAAAGATTTTGTAAAATCGGTTTAGTAGTTCCAAAGATTACTCCCAACATATAATAGATTTCATTTTATAGCAAAACATTCCTCAGGCTGCCAGCTATTTCTTTTCGAAGTTTTATCAAAGATTACATGTGAATTTTATTTTCACCTCTATTTAACTCCTTGGAAGGATCATTTTAAAAAAAAGATTTGATACATGCATTTTGAGAAATGTTGGGTTCTCTATACACACATTCATCCCTATATTACTCCTGTCAGGTTTATTTGAGATAAAAAGTAACCTATGCCCTTCCTTAAGGTTCAAGCTATCTTCATATAAAATTTCATCAAAATCGGTCCAGTAGTTTGGCCACGAAAAGGTAAGAGACAAAGTAACTTTCGCATTTATATATTAGTATGGATTATTAATCAGCTATTGCTCAGGGCTCTGCCACCGTGAATGTCTTTTTTCCAGGATAATATAGTTTCCTATAACTGCTCAAAGGATATGCACCGAAATCCGTTGAGTAGTTTTTACATGATGCGCGAACAGATTAACAGACATACAGCATATACACTAGTGTTTTATTATATGTATAGAAGTGAATACCTATATTAATAGTATAACACTGAATATTTATAGTATGAATGGAATGTTTATCATGGTTCGTTGTTGTTGAATGTTGTTAAGACATACGGTATGCGATGCTGCAGGTGGGTTACTATCGCACGCGCTACCCCGCGAACATGTTGACGCAGCTGGTGCCGGCGGTGCGCGACGGATCCCTGCCGCCCCTCGACCGGCTCGGGTTACTCGACGACTGTTTCGCACTCGTTCAAGCTGGACATACACAGACTGCAGAGGTACCATACATAATACACATTACACATACACATACACACCTTAGCATCAAAACAATGGGCTTGTTCGGAAGAACAACATTGTGAGTATCTAAGTTAGGATACTGAGCATAAACGTCTAAACCCCGAATACTGAAACGCTACGCAACGGCCGATTATCTAACAGCTTCATTTTCTTACAATTTTGACAAATCAAAGGATTTTAACATGCTTAATAAGATCTCAAATACTTGAGTTGCGTTTCAGTATTTGGGCGCAAGCGACTCGTACAATACTGACAGTCTGACTGGTGACATTAGTTGAATATGATTCTGAATACAGATGATTCTAAGCAAGATAATGAATGTCCAGGATGAAAACTAAGTTATATAATATACAGGGTCCTACTTAGGTCGATATCTATAAAGTAAACTCCGTCGTAGGCCCACTTGCACGACAATCCTAAATCGGGTTTAATGCACTAAACTTATTTAAGAAACGTCAAGTCGAATGAAAATTTGACATAAGTAAATAAGTTTAGTGGTAAATCTCGATTTAGGATCGTCGTGCAAGTGGGTCTAAATCATTTTGAACGAAAATTACTTGGCTAAATCTGTATTAAGAATACGGTGACTCGGTCGCCCCGTGAGTTCGACTCACAATGACATCAGTTTTAAACTATTCGTATAATTGACGATTTAAAAAAAATCTTATACTTTTACAAATAATATTAAAATGTTCATGATCAAATGATGTCGCTATTCGGGAAATGATCTGTATGAAGCGAGCATTCTATATTTGATTTTGTAAATATGACAATACAAAGTTTACTTCAGTAAGTCCATATCGAATTATACTACGCAAAGTATAATTAAGAGAAGTAATTTCTAGAAGAAAGTTACGTCAGGTTTATAGATCTTAGATTACCCAAAACTTTGTTCGTCCGTACACGCTAATTGTAAGTTAATATATCTAATACATTTAATAACACGTGGTCTATTTTTTCAGTCCTTGAAATTAATGGAAGCATTCAGCAATGAGACCAACTTTACCGTGTGGTCCACAATATCGAATTGCATGTCTAAACTCAGTGCCTTGTTTTCTCAAACTGCACTCGATAAACCTTTGGAAAATTATGGTCGCAAGCTGTTCTCGAATATAACTAAGAAATTGGGCTGGGATGCTGAAGAAAAAGAAAGCCATCTTGATACATTGCTCAGGAGTTTAGTGCTCAATAAGATGATTAGTTTTGAGGACCCAGAAACTATAAAAGAAGCAAAGATACGGTAATTAAATATTAGAATATGCTTGTCTTTGTATGGTCTATTATGTAGTTGACAAAAGCTTATGGCGTTTATATGAGAGTATCACTGTTGGATCCTGTTATGTGAAATACAACTAACAAAATTGTTGGAATTGAGTGATATACAAAATCGACTGCAAAAATCATGTAGTTTGTTTGTTTTTTTGTTTGTTTGTTTTTTTGTATATTTTATTAATTTTAATGTCGGTTGTATGTCTACCACATATCAGTATGTAAGTGTGTAGTGTGTACTACTCGGAAGACATAAGTATGTTAGTGTCTGGTGACTGGCGTAGGTTCGAGAAGCACAGCGCCGGGTCGCGTGTGTTGGCGGCGGACCTGCGGTCTGCGTGCTACCGCGCCGTGCTGTCGGACGCGGACGCGGACACGTTCTCGCGGTTCCTGGCGCTGTACCGCGCCGCCGACCTGCACGAGGAGAAGGACCGCATCAGCCGCGCGCTCGGCGCCGTCAAGGACCCCGAGCTGCTCAAACGTGTCTTGGACTTCGCCATCTCGGTCGGTACCGCCACATTATACTTATTACTTACTAAATCTATATCTAAGGGGCACTATGCTCATAAATTAAAATAACACTAAGAAATAAATAGAGCATTTTCTTTTTTATCGATTGAGTAATATGTCGATATTCCACTTGCAACTTTGGACAACACTAAATGATAAACAGCTGTGCCTTTGTCTTACTCTAGCACTGTTGGTATTCTCGCTCACGTACTTCATTTAATTTATATGGATGTGATCGAATATCTTATATATAAAATTCTCGTGTCACAATGTTCTTTCCCATACTCCTCCGAAACGGCTGGACCGATTTGTATGAAATTTTGTGTGCATATCGGGTAGGTCTGAGAATCGACCAACATCTATTTTTCATCCCCCTAAATGTTAAGGGTGGTCCACCCCTACATTTTATTTTTCATTTTTTAGACAAATTTTTTTGTTTTTATTTTTTTATGATACAGCATAAAAAAATACATGCAACCCTAAATTTTCACCCTTCTACCATCAACCTTTATTTTTTAATAGTTATTTTAGTATTTGTTGTCAAGCGCAAACAACAATTTTGAGTCGGTTCTATTGCAGTGTTGCTTATTTAAATGTTACCTTTTTAGTTTGATCGAGTCAGGTGTATTTTTTTGTTAATAATTAAACAATTAAAATTAGTAAAACTACTATTTTTTTATGAGAGAATTATCAAAATTGGTCCATAAATGCCCAAGTTTTAGTCTCTCATTCCCGATTTCATTATATTAGGAGTGGAAGTATCTCTTTAAATTTAAATGGGACTACCACCAAAATAAACCTTATTGAATACAAATAGAACCATCCAAATCGATTCACATTCACGAAGTTAGTTGTGAACATACATAAAAAACTATACAGTGTGTTACAGAAAAGTGTGGTGGTGTTCAGAGTGGTGACATATATCTAACAGTGAATGTTTATGTTTCGGATCTTATCAATATGTAGACATCCTAAAATATCACGCGAGTCTTAATCACTTTTACGATCGATAGGTCAAATTAAATCCTTTATTCAGTAATTAGGACGCCACTTTTACACGTCAAGTCTAGAATCTATCAATTCTACCTAGTGCTCCCGCACTAACAATGAGTGAGAATAACAATGCTGAAGTGAGACAAAAGCTCAGCTGTTAATCATTTAGTGTTGTCTAAAGTTTCATGTCGAATACCAACATGTTGCGCATTTGATATAAAAGTAAGTGCTTTATTTTTGTCCTAGTAATGCAATCGGATTTGGTACTACGCGGGATGAAATACGTATATCGTACACAATATGTGACTTAAATTTGACCACACCTTTCTGTAACATGTTGTATATTATATTACCTGCAGACGTCTTGAGAATCTCTTTGTGTTTTTGCGTTGGTTAAAATAGTTGTTTATGCAATGGATGACGTGTCATTTCTGTTTCAGGATGAGGTCAGATCCCAAGATACCGTATTTGTGATCGTTTCCGTCGCCGTAAGCAGAAACGGACGAGATTTGGCATGGCAGTTCTTCAAGGACCATTGGCAAGAATTTATGAATCGCTATCAGGTAATGATAAATAAATGATTGTGGGATTAATTATGTGTATTTATGACTGAATTCCTCCTAAACGGCTGGACCGATTTTGATGAATTTGTTTGTGTGTGTTTGAGCGGGCCCCTGGATGTTTAGTTTCAAAATTGGCCCGGTAAGTAGTAGCGTTGCAATCGGGTTCTAGTTTTCTTTTTTTTAATTTTTTGGATATCACCCACTCTCCCGCCCGTCAATATTTGAACCCTAAGCATCAATTATATGTTGCGGATGAAACCGCGTGGGATAGCTTACACTAAATAACAATATAATGTTGGTTCAGGGCGGGTTCCTGCTGGCGCGGCTGGTGAAGTCCACGACCGAGAACTTCGCGTCCGAGGCGAGCGCGCAGGAGGTGGAAGCGTTCTTCCGCACGCACGCGTCGCCCGGCACCGAGCGCGCCGTGCAGCAAGCCGTCGAGACTGTGCGCCTCAACGCGGCCTGGCTGCGACGCGATCTAGCATCCACTACGCATCATCTGCACGCTTACCACTGAGCAACGCTCCACACCACACACTACACACTACACTACACTACACTGCATGACCAAACTATAACAAGACTGAAACTGCTACCATCTATACTGTTGTTTTGATCCACTATCTACTTAGCGTTTAATTTATTTATTTTAGTTGATGTGTTGGGGCTTTACTGTATATGATCTTAATGTAAAGCTGTCGCTTGCCGATATCTTTTACCATAAAATCAAATTGTATAATGTATTTCCAAAACCTTAGAAAATAATGATGTCATGGATGCCACGGCCAATTAAGTTCTTTCTATGATCTTTTTATTTTATTTGTTCTTCAACTTGTTTACGTAACATGTGCATTTCTTTCTTTGTATTTACCACCAGTGGCTTTTTATGGCCGATTGCTTCACAGTTTGATTATTTTCGTTATACGACAGCAATAAATTGTATGATTGAAAGTAATCATAGAATAACACGCGTGGGCTGATTATAGCTAAACATTTTGTAAATGTGTATAAATGATATATTTTTATTTATTTTTAGATGTGGATTATTGAGAGAGGAAAGCAATTGGTGCTGAGTTATATTTTTGGTTTATTAGATTGCTCAGGAAGTAATTTCGCATGCTGTTTATTTATGGACATTTAAAGTTTCTAATTCTTGAACATATACCTAATAAAGCTATATAATGTGCAATTATTTTAGAATATTAACTTGCATTTTATACAAACTAATAATTTATTTAGTCGTTATGCAAGTTTAGTCAAAATTGTGATGTGTGGGCTATATTATGTAAATTGAAAGTTACCATTATTATCACATAGTTTTCAGTTGCGATTTATGTTTAAGACTGTGTTATCACAATAAAACGTACAAAATATATGTATATTATTTTATTTTACTCTAACATTTCATTGCTCTATTTACCAAAATCAAATAAATAAAATTATTCAGACTGACTTAAAAAAATTAAATAAAATATAAAACATGTGTAAACTGTAATATCTGTGCACAAACATACTTTAAATATAAGTACTATGTGCAATTAGGATAAAGAAAAACTCTCATAAAACAGTACATCTATATTGCAACATCTCACTTAATATTATACAATTTTATGTCAAATATGGAAACATACTATAATATACTAAATTACATTCATACACAGATGACGCCAATGAAAAATCTAGCAAGTGCATAATATGACAAACTATACAAATTGCATATATTTAATATGCATTGAAAGTAAAGGTGGATTTTGAATCCATACTATCCACCTATACATAGAATAGGAAAAGGGCTCATAAATAATGGTAATGTAACATAATAATAATATAACTATACAATTAAACGGTTGTTTTCGAACTTATTGTTTTGAAATAAGTTAAGAGCTGTTTGATAATAATTGACAATATAAATTAGAACAACTATTATTTACGCCATTCGACATCGAAATCAAAAGTAAAATGGAAGGTATCTAATAGACTTTGTTCTATTGCTTGTACATATTATAATATTATTACAACCACTTCATAAAGTAATATAGATGTCCGATCTCAATAACATTAAATTTCAATATTAGTAGTTATAGACTTATTACACTTTTCAATTATGTACAATAATACACAGATTATACCATCCATGGTCTATATCGATAAGCAAAGCAATTTAGCATACAAGAGAAGGTACCTGGTAGTAAGTGCTGTATAAAGTACATCTCAAGCAGCGCTACCAGGAAATATATGTGCAATATTAGAACCGCGAAGAATAAGTTTAAACGCACAGTACGATATACTACAAATACTAATTCTTCATAACACTGAGCAAATAGGCACATAGGTTTATGATAAAATGGTAGTTTGCTATCAGTAAGCAAATAAGTGAAGGTATATAATAACCATAGATGATATACTATCTAGGAGTAAAAGGCAACTTTAAATTATTATAACAAATCTATATCCAGGTCACATTAAATTTGAATACATTAAATCTGTTTTATAAATATATTCATGATCCTTATTCTGAAGGCACACACTCAAATATAAATTCAACAAACGACACGCTAAGTTAGCGCCAGTAAGCCAATGCAGACTGGTTTTGAAATAAATGCGTGTCTTCAGAAATGGATCACCTCTATACCGAATTTCTTATACTTATTAATTATCAAGGTATCACTGAAATGTGACTTATTGCTACAAATGACTAGATCTCTTTTGATAAGTACTGATTTTGATAACTACTCATGTGTCAATTTAGTACAGCAGTACGGGTAAGATACAGTATGGCACATTTTACTATATGAAGAAGCTGTATATACGGTGTACTATTTAGACATGTGCAAATGTTATTACTATGAGAATGGCAATGCTAGAGAAAATAATTAATAATAAGCAATATGCTCAATGTAATGCAAGTTGCCTATGTTGTTATATTTGGAGATAAAAATATGATATTTTAGAATCATATTAAACTTTAAAATCTGTGGTTATGTAGTAAAACAAGTACACACACTACATTGCAGAGTATGCATTATATAACGACAATCACAAGCGTAACTTGATGACTTGCTATGCTGCTACACTTTATCAAAGAAAACCGAAATGCATGTGGGTAGAGTATAGTGCTATTCATGCTGCACCTGAACAGTTGATGATACTTAATTATACTCGTAATTATAACTAGGTATTTTATATTTAATATATACGGACGGTTTTATAATAAATTATTGAATACTTTGCATACATTTTTGAAGTAAGGTTTATACAAACTAAAAGTAATGACGATAAAACTAACTGAGGTTCCTTGTCTGTATCCTTGTTTAGAACACTTTATCTTATTGTTTTTAAGTTAACTAACAGGTAAGCTATGATGAACTCTACTAATGATACTACGTCCTTCTACATAAATTAATTTAGTCTAAATAAACACTTTGATACATGAAAATAAATCACCACATTAAATTCACGAAGATTAGCTGTTAAAGAAGATGTGTATAATTCTTAAATAAAAATAAAAGCATTAATGTTGTCTTTATGTGATAATTTTTTTAAAATAATACATTCTTTGCAGTATATAATTTTCGTATCACTTATATAACATGTAGTGATAAATATTCATTTGACATCATATTATTATTGCTAAATGTCATAGCGATTGAATTATAATAATATCTATTTGATCTGTCATCTGCTTATCTTGCCCCAGACTTTAAGACCTATAATGCTACTATCAAACACAATTTTTATCTGTACTATTATTATCTACATATTCTCAAAAATAACGCACTTATTAGCTTTCTACATAAAATATTAATATATACAGGTGTAAGTCTTGACTAGCATTGATATTGTAATTGGGAGAAGTAGATTATGCAACAAGTTCCCATAGTTGGTGCACTCCTCTAACATTCTTTGGGCAGCCGCGGGCAGTACGTACGTGATATTGACATCACGTACACTATCCGCCTCGACCTTCTCACATGTCCCAAGTGACTAAAAGTTGTGCACGGATTATGGTTTTCAAAATATAATTAAGCTAGGTTTTGCCTCTTTAGCCGATTTAAAAAAAGAAGAGTGTTCCATTTGGCCAAATGTGGACCGATTTGATGATTATCGGTGTGGTCCCATAGTTTTTTTATTGTTCTTACTGCTTTTAAATATTGTAAAATTAAAATAAGTTCTACTAACTACTGGAAAGAAATACGCTATTCTATGCAAACTTTATAGCACATATTAATTGGGTAAATAACTGTATAAATATACATATCTACTTCTGATGTAACAATGAAAGAGAAACTCAATTTGTATAGGATTTTATTAGCAGTTGCTAAGTTCTAATTTAATAATTTCATGAAATCAGACGTAAATATAATATTGTTTATATTTTTGAAATATAATAATAATTTGGTCAGATTATATAAGTACTTACATATGTTTGAAGCAATATTTAGAAAGTGTATAAATCAAAAGTGACTTTTCTAATAATTAATGTTTGCTATAAACATAGCTGGAATTCTGCACAAAAAATTTATCCGATTAATGGTGTCGTCTAACGACGAAAATAGCTATATTAGGAGACAACACAACGTGCAACGGGAACACAACAATACATGACAAATCATATAAATATAGCTATTCATTCTTAAAAAGAATATATTTTTTACAAGAAATATATACCTATAATATGAATTCTAAACACATTAGGGTGTAAGGGTGGGCACACATGGATGTAATGGGAAAGTTTCCGAAGCCGAAGGAATAACAAAACACTACTTTAAAATAAACGGAAAGCATTATTCCTTTGTTGTTTACTTGTCATTTTGGAAATTTGATATTTAGTACACCCGCAATATAAAGCGTACTAAACTCAGTGTCAATGAGCGCGCGTTACCTGGAAATACTCAGTAGGTAGCAGATACCAAGCGCATGCCGCCGATTTTGCGCGGCTGTTGATCCCAGCATCAGCTGATTTTATATTAGCTTTACATTACGTTATTAAGAAAAATAAGATTTCAATTTAAATAAAAATTAATTGAATTTATCTATCCAACTCAAATTGTGCGTGAAAAAACTGAATGCTTAATTCGCGATTTTTTTTTAGTGGTCACTACCACATGTCTTCGTTTTCGTTTCTCTTACATTCTGTGTATATGTTATAATATGGAATATTTGAAATTCGATTGAAGTCTTGCAAACACGCCCAAAATAAACGTTAAAAGTTTAGATAATAACACATTTGTGGAAAATTACAATAAATCAATAATAAGACAAGAAAGGGTGATGAAATATACTGCACCTTATAATTAATGTACATTTTAAGACTGTTCCCAACGAGACATCAACCAATTTGAGCAAATGCTTAGGAATACATAGCGGGAACTTTACGTGCAACAGTATTAAATATTAATAAATACAAATACTTAGATATTTTTTTAGAACGCAAATCAAAATAGAACGTTATTTTTATGGTGTTAAAATCATAAACCTTAATTTTGAGCAGTATGCCCATTGCAAAGTTAAGGCGGAACGAGTGACGAGATTACGAAAACAGAAATAAAAGTCTGACAGATTAAATTCAATATCATTTCGTCTGATATTGGCCGCCCTCACCACGTCTCATCATCATCATCATCGTCACGTTCGCGTTTTTCTCGCTCATCTGTTAGCGCAATTATATTTAAGGAGAAAACAAATGGCGTGGGTCAAGTAGCGGACTAGGGGAGGGGTTCGTAGGCGGTCTGCCCGGGGGCCCAAATCTCGAAATTTCATACAATGTGAAGCCTACGTGTAAAACATAGCTGGCCTCAAATAGATTTGCGGCCCCGGGCCTTGTCCGCTACCGTAGAGGTCTGAGGTGGCCCTCTTGAGCGCCAGTGTCTCATTTGCGCTCCGAATACGGAGAGTGAGCGGCGCGGTTAGGTTATAAGGAATATTTGTCCAATAGTTGTTGTAAGATTTGAGGAATGGGTGTGCACTGTGCATGTCAAGACCATACAATTTTCGTAATGGGAAATATAGATTTTCTATAATTTAAACCACATCATTGATTTTGTGTATCTAAAACTATTAAATAATAGAAGCTAAGAAAATAGGAAATATAAATATATGTTTTAACACTATTGTGTTAAAACTAATGTTATTACAGAATTTAAAGCTAATAAATATATTTTTATGATATTTTCTATTTATAAATATATTTTCGTATTATAGGTATTCATTTTAATTTAAAAAAGCTATAAAAATTATATATAAGGTTTCTCATAGCTGTGATATTTATTAATATTGGATATATGTTTTCGGATATTGAGGGAAAATTTGTTATTGAATATACCAAAATATGAAAGAGCAACTGATTGAGAAATATATTTATGCAAGTGCGATAATAGTGGCATAAACTGTAGAATGCATATTGTATATTTTTCAACGTTGTCTACAAGTAAAAATATTGCGATTTATTTGAATTTAATGCCACCTTACAATTCAATGAAATATATTAATATCGACTTGCCTACTTCAATTACTAAAAGCAGAGTTTTTAAAAACGTTATAATGAGTGAAGTTGGTAAGGTTTATTGATTATAGTAATTGTCATAAGAAGAAGTAAGATGAAGATGTCAGAAATACATCAATCACAAATAAATGGTGTGACATTTAACAATAAGGAAATATATAATATAATTACATTCCATGATGTTAATTAATACAATTTGTATTTTTCATAAAGAAAGTGATAACAACCGCACAGAAAATAAATAGAAATAATGTTTAATTCTGGAACATGCTGTAAATCTATGAATACTAACTACATTCCACGGAATTTCATATTTTATGCGTATAAAAGAGAAACCAAAACAGTAACGACATGTATGTCAACCGCCCAGGTAGTGTTGAAAATGACGCGCCCCGCCACTAAATTTTGTGTCTTATGACACAAATTAGTGTGCGAGGATTGATTGAGTGCGACATTTTACATTACACGAGCTACTGCTTGTTGAGCTTTCTAGTCAATTCGTAATTTAATAGTGTTTGATATTGAGTTCAACTTACTATCTTATTCTTTAAATAATTCGATACGTATTATGACTTTATAGTAAAATGTACGAGCGAGTACACGAACGCGATAAGTCCAGGACTGGATGGAAATATTACTCATTCATCTATTATAATTATATTAAAGTTCAAACCTAAGTAGTAGTAAGTACTAAGTAAATCTCAGTATCAGTGGCGCAGTGGGCGAGCAGACGGCCGGGAATCGAGAGCCTGCGAGTGTAATGCCTGCACCGAACCAAATGTAATTGCGTAATTCACAAATATTTGTTTCGTGTCTAGGTGTTGTAAGACCGACGGTGTTTCCCTTCTCTGATATAGGTCTATATTTTCAATTGTGGCGTCGTTTATGCTGGACTTAGTGATACTCAGGTCGCAAATCTCTTAAATAGATTGCACTACGTAATACAAGCGTGTACTACCTACGAATTTTTTTGGGCTCCCCAAAAATATCTCTCAATTATGAGCATTGAAAAAAAGAACACGTTATAAATATGTTTTGAAACGCCATAAAATGTATTATACCATTTATCAGGTTGGAGAATATAAAACTGCCGTCTTAAATACCACAAACATCTAAAAGGTAGCAGGTTAAACATTCTTCTTCTTCCACCTACACCTATCCCACTCGCAGTGGGGACGGCGCAACATGCTTTTACACATGATACAGAAAGATTTGGCTTGTAGAAAGAAATCGATATACTATTTATTCTTATCTATATAGTTGTGAAACTTATGTTCTATCTGTTACCCCTTATAATAATATGTTTGAAGTAATGGCGAAAGTTCCCGTTGCTGATTTTTACTGTCAAATCATAATAGGAAGGCGGACCTTGGCATCATGCCGGGATAACGCCAGGCAGAAAGAAAAAAAGTGATAAAAACAAGTTCCCTGAAAAAAGTTGAATAGTTATCGGATCTTTTTGTAAGTGAAGTCACTGATCAAGCCAATATAATATCATTATTACAACTATACTATACGGATGTCATTTATAAACCCTGTATATCACAAAATTATTGCGTCTTAATAATATTAAAAGGGTACTTTGTAATTATTTTTACACTCCACCTAACGGTGAATGTAGTGCGGTCCAAATATAATGCCGGCTGTCGATGTCGTCGAGAGACGAGAGTATGACTTGAAGTCACTGGATATACACTGGCTGACCTTGTACACGACTTGCCAGACCGAGAAGGCCTTCATGATGCGTCAGACGGACACTTCTGTGTGGTAGATACGTCAAATTATGTTGGTTTTGATGTTATTTCTAGCAACCAGTTTTGTACGTAGCTATTCCGCCAATGATACGTGGTGGGTGAAGATAGAAAAAGGATATTGATTGTTTTGTTTGAGCGTGAAAATAAATATTTTTTCCTGGTTAAATTTTGAATCGATATACTCGAATTGAAATTATCGAATATTATTTCGAATTCGAATAGTTAAAGCGTTATTAGTGACGATTTGAAACAACCCACGTTAAGGAGATACATATTGAGTGAGTTCACTCTATGATGACGCACCTAGGCAGATGTTCGTGTAGATAGTCGAACAGTTCAGGAGACGCGCCAGGACAGTTCGTCAGCTCCAGTTCTCGCAACTGCCTCAGTTGTATGAGACTCGACAGCCCACCGGATGTTAACAGGGGACAGCCTAAAAGTAAACAAAAAATGTTTATTCGTGTGGCAGTGAATAAATAAAGGTTTTGGGGTAATGGATGTTTCAAATGCATTTCATAACATTCACATCCTTTTCAAAATGCATATTTTTTTAGCTTGAATGACGAGACGACAAGTCGCTCGCCAGATGGTAAGCGCCGCGCCTGCCTGTAATTGGTAGCAAAACCATACAAAACTCGAATTACAAAGCACTGCATGGCATTGGACTGCGCTTGTCACTCCGAGACGCAAGATGTTAACTCTCATAATGCCCAGTAACTCCACTGGTTTCAATGTCCTTCAGACTGAAACACAACATAGCTTACGCATTGTTGCTCGGCGGCAGAAATAGATAAAGCTGTGGTACCTACCCAGACGGCATCTCGCATACCTATGAGAGAATTACCACCTGACTTCACTTCAGACCAAAAGTCCTTTCCTTCTTTTACAGTTTACCACTATGTCTGTTTATATCTTATTGTTTTAAATTCCGATTCGGATAATTTAATGGTTTTTTGATAATGATACTTACCAGCTAAGGACAGCAATTGGAGGGATCGCATTCCACAAAGATGTTGCACTCCGAAATCTCGTAGTTGTGAGCACCATCTCAAAAATAAAGCAACCAGCGACTGCATCGTACTAATGTAACCCACGCCTATATCTGTTATATGGACACATCTGAAAGGATTAAATGTCAATATCAGGAAATGCTAGTTTGGTCCTATCAATGTATAGATAGATCATTGACAGCCTTCGTGGCGCAGTGGGTGAGTAGCCGGCTGTGAAACGAGAAGCCGCGGGTTTGCTTCCCGCACGGAGACAAAATGTTTGTGTGAGCTACAAATATTTGTTTAGGCGCTGGATGCTTTCTCCCCAGAAGGATTAACGTCAGGCAGGCGGCCGCTCGCAAGAACTACAAGAATTGAGCCCAGGGCCTCACGGCATTCAGCCTTGGTCGTGACACTAGACCAATGAAGCGGTTTCTAAATAATACTGCATTATTATAAATTTTTACGGGCTTGAATGTCGAGTCAAGCTGGTTGCTCGCCTGATGGCAGGCGCCACGTCTGCCAACAGAAGTAACACCACTCAGAATCGTGAATTATAAAGCACTGCACTCGTCACTTCGAGGCACAGGATGTTGAGTCTTATACTTCACTGTTATGTCATATTTATTTCAATATCCGTCGCACCGAAACGCAACAGTGCTTACACACTGCTGCTTGGCGGCAGAAATAGACAAAGCGGTAATACCAAGGACGTACGAGGGACCTACTACCTAATAAATAATGAAATAGATTGTATTGTGCGATGGTACTCATACCTGTCGAGCGTCAGTTCCTCCAGATGGTTGAGATCACAGGCGATGTACTCGAGCGCGTTGTCTGTAACGCGCGGACACCAGCTCAGGTCGAGACTGCGCAGCCGCGGCAGGTTCTCCGCCAGCAGCTCCACGCCTTCATCCGTCACCTTACTGCACCCACTCAGCGACAGCACCGTAAGATTAGGTAACGAGTGTACTGTTGACAATACAGAACCTCTTCTTTAAACACATTTCGAACACGACCAATTGTCTCTTCAGTAGCAATTATCACTTCAGTGGCCAACCACACTAGTTTCTACTCCATTAGTCGACAAACCGTGGCCGGAATCGAAAAACCTAGAGTCGTAGAATTATCAAAGTAAGATAGTATGGACCTGCTTTTTGAATCTAAACCAGGTACTTAGTGAAATTTTGGAAAATTTGTTTAATTTAGTGGTCCCAAATCAATGTATCAATAAAATGAATTCACCCTAACCAAAGTGTAGATTGTAGAACTGTGCATGTTATCGCACCTACCCTCTGATAGACGTAGGTGACCGATCTACCCTCGCCTCAACGGATAAAATATATGGGATCAACAGTTTCCCCTTTCAAATGCTAACAGTATAAAAGATGTCGCATTAAACGGAAAGAGCTCAGTGTTTATTTGTAATTGTCACAAGTATTGATATTTTTCTACGCACCTTAACTGAAGCGACATTTTCTTGATGTTTAACTTAATATGATCTTAGCAAAACTCCGACAACTGGACGCTGCTAGCAATTTTAGGAAATAAGATTTAAGCATTCCTGTTAGACGTGTATAATGTACATACATTGTCTTAATTTAATATAGTTCTTTTAACAAAACAGTATTGAAATTTACCGATGTTTACAACGCCGTGGTTGGTAAGCTCCCAACAACTATGTAGCCGTAGTACACTCAACGAAGCGCTTTGTTTTGGTGAAAAGTATCCGAGAGCGGCGTCCGTTACGTGGTAAGCTTGTAGTGAGAACTCGTACAAAGATGGCAACAGTTGGGCCACCGCACCCACCTGCGATAGCAAAACACACTTCCTTATTTGTAACATATTATATCTACATTTATATCATCAATTAAATCTTCCTCGTCGAGATTTGTTACATTATTTATAGGTGAGGTGTTATAATCGATATCCACTCAGATCAAAACTACATGGAAATAAATACTTACCGCTTCATCAGCAATATTAATGCAGTCAGTAAGCGTGAGTGATACGATTCGAGGTGTTAGACATGCCCATAACCCAGCCTCTGTTATTTCATTACATCCAGTTAGTTCTAGCTCAAAGAGAACCTAAAAATGAACAGTGAAAGTAAAATGAGTTATTACTATAATGATATATTGTTTTAATGTGAAATGTTATGGTGCGACCTACCTGAAGGTGATCCAAAATTGCTTCCAACCCCCTATCAGTTATTGTACATCCTTTAAGGCTAATAGCGTGGACATGATGTGCTGACAGCGGGAACTGCCTTATAAATTCGTTTATATCGTCATCAGACGCCGATACCAACACAACCCCGCGGATTCCCCTTCGTATTAATGAATTGTAGAACCTTTGCATGCAACAACCGGTCGCAGAGCGCAGTTCTCGACAATCCAGAACCGCAACGAGACCCGTCCACCACCTCGGCGACGAGTAAAGCACGTCGCGCCACCTCGTGCACACTTGGGCCAGCGTCCGCCGGTCGGCGGCATTGAAATACAGGAAAAACTTTTCAAGGAATCTCTCCTCCAGTATGAACTGGTTCCACAGCAGCGGGCGCGGCGAGGGTCGTCGGCGACGTGGCACTCGCGGCGCGGCTGGCGCGGCGGGTCCACACAGCGCATTCGCGACGCGCTCCACCACGCCCGGTGACCGTTTGCGGCCCCGCAACCCCAATCCGGTGATACGGCGCGACAGCTCCGCAGACGCACGTTCTACCACACCCTGTGCCGATACTGAAGACATTTTCACTTTGACGCGTCGTATGGTGTCTGCGGGCCGTCCGCCACCTGACCCTGCGCCACCAGCGCCCTGCTCACAACCCGCCACTGTGCTATTGTATCAAATAGAAAATACTGTTTATTATACTTAAATAAACACACCATATTGTAGGTCCTACATGAAACTAGGATGTGGGCAAGATTGCAATCTTGTACAACAAGAATGCAATCAATCATCTATAATAATAAAAGGAGATGTTTAATTTTGGGTTAAGCCAAAGTGGTATGTACAGTATACTGAAAAACAGAATAAATTAGATGGTTTTCAGAAAAATACAATTGCATTTATTTAAAGCAATATAATAGAAAATATAAAATGGGTATGTATTTTAGTAATGCTACAATGTATTCTACATGTGCTACATATATTTCCGTAACATCTACATTGTAACAATATTCCACCATTTTAATTCTCTTTATCCTAAATGTGCAGGTATTTAAAATTAAATTTTAATCATATTCATAAGGTTTATAATGGCACATCAATTTATTTACAGTGCTTATTACTAAATGCCAAAATTTCTTGGAAAATACATTTCTCCAATATATTTTTTTGTTTAGGCAAAGAATAGGTATAATGACTATGTATAGGTATCTGAACAAATATGTGTGTTTAATGATATTGATGAAAAGTGTAATAGAAGCAATATAATAATAATATTCAATGTACTTTCATCATATTGCAGGGTGTTGGCCTGCTCTTAGATTTTATTGTGTCAGGATGTTTTGGATGTGGTCCAATGACTTATCTAGCTCAGAGTGTTGATAAATGGATAATTTGAGACTAGTAATGAGTATCAGAAACATATCTACTTCTTATAGATGTATAGGGTAATTATTGTACATTTACAACCTGCTACCTACATGATTTCCTCTAATAAAATGTGAATAAATTTATTGATCATACAAAATGGATCCATAATTAAATATTAACATCATTTTTTATATAATAAATAATGCCCAAATTGTTATAACTTATATAATCATTATTAATCCAACAAATCTGATGAAATGAATTATATGAGTAAAGTACTTGAATAATACATAAGTACCTATTTTTGTTAACCTCAGCAATTAATGTTTTTAGTAAGTAGTGGAAGTACACACATTGTTTATTAGATAATAAAATTAAAATTTTATTTAATGCATATATATTTATTCAAGAGATGTTTACAAAAACAAAACAAAGGTTAAATCATGTTCGATTAGTTATAGATAATTATCACGAGAAGAAACTAGATCATGTAAAGTGTAACCACTAAGCATTACGAAACACCTACGAAAACCTATTTGGCCTATTTAATCACTCATATCCAGTATCTGTCGTTAATTATTAGTAAAACTGCTACCAGTACTTAGGGTAATATTAGCAAATAATTATTAGTGCATTGCAGCAACGTAGAAATAATATGGACCTATTGAAAACAAATACATAAAAAAATCGATATAAATAAATATACCTTTTAATATTTTTCACGCTTGAAGACGTACACCATTGTGAAACATACACTTATATTATTATTGCTATTTCTTAGTATTCATTCACTAATCAATTTATTTTGTTAAAATATCGCGAAAAGGCAAAAAAACTAAATTAAAGCATTAAGCCCACACACAACCCTCTCGTACACGATACAATGCGTAGCATCTCTATAGTAGTCTGTGACGGACGACGGTACAGAGTAGAATAGAGATGTATGAGATTCAATCAAATAAGATCCGATAGCTAAACTCGAATGATAATAAATTCAATTTAAAATTTTCAATTCAAATAGTAAATCAACTACTAGAATAAAATATTTTTTTATTCATACTATTTTATTGGTATTTCCTCAATTGATTGAAGAATACTACGGAAAAATCATTACATAAAAATCAAAATAGATATTAATAAGTTTGAATCTATATCGTAACAATTAAATAAAAATAAAAATCGATTCAACCCAATCAAGATATCTAATAAGGCGAATACCTCTCATAATCGATATTTTGTATATCCCTTGCTACAAGTACGAACGTGACATATTGAGTCAGTGTTGCCAATCATCGGAGAATTTTTGGTACTAATGTCGGGGATTATAAAAAACTAGCTTTTGTTCATGGCTTCGACCGCGTGACTGCTTTTTTGAGATAAAAGTAGGCTAAAGGCGGAATCCAGGCCTTGGTCTATTTGTGTGTTAAATTTCATGGGAATTCGTTCAGCTGAACTGTTAAGGCGTGATTGATTAACATACATCCAGAACATCCACATTTTTATAGCACCAATAATTACTGTTAATATTAGGGGATCTCAGTTATAAGTCACGCCCCAGCACAGCGTTAGCTCCCCCCAGCACAATATGCTTGCCTACTTTTGAGTATTATGTAATCAGGCTAGAAAAGCCCGTCAAGTGAGAGTGGGCCAAGGTCAAATTTTGTACCAAGGGTTTAGTACTCACACGCTTTAGCCCCTGCGGTTCAAAAGTTAGAGCTATTTAAATGTAGGACAGACAGACGGCGTGGCATTGGCTTAACAATATGGTTCTCTAGGCACCATTCGAAAACCTAAAAAGGCTGTTCTTGGTCGAAAATGATTTACTTAGAACAAAGAAAAGTGTCTTTTCTTGTATAGCAGAGGCAAACGTGCCATTGGGTATTCACATGCGGAATATCCGCATGACGAGAAACTCGTAAAAGTCAAAAAAGATGAAATTACCAAATAATAATATCTAAATCTGTCACAAGAGGTTAGCGAACTTGACAATCATTGTACCGATAGTCGTTTCTGCCCATGAGTTGACACCAAAGGGCCTCGACCAACATCTCCAACGGCTCTCAATTGGTGACGGGATCAAGAGGCAGATGCAGAAGGCAGCATTGTTGGACACGACACGTATTGTGAAGGGGTTTCTCACTCTGGGGCCCTAGCCGCCGTTGGCTTGGGTCCTGGTTCTTGCCATCGGAGGATGTCGTTTTTTATATTTTTAAATGTATCTTTTTAATGTGTTATATTTTAAAACAAAGAGGGACAAACCACTTGTACCTTCAACCTGCGAACATGTATGTGATAATATATGATTGTGCTGATTGTTGATGAGGCGGAATGGGTGTGCCAGAATTAGTCAGGATCGTAGCTTATAGCACTCAATATAGGCGTGCTTTGCCAACCCTCATGTGATATAGGCGTGAGTGTGGATGTAAATGTAAAAGAGAACAAAGTTTTGTGGAGATGATGATGTTTTTATGCAGTGTGTAGACCATAACCTAACCCTTAAAAAGTCCCGACCTCCCTACTCCATCATCCAGAACCTATTCACCAACCTATGCATACTTATCGAAAAATAAATAAAGAGCTCAAATACGAAAATATGTCTACGTCTGCAATTAATTATTACTATCGTGTAGAATAGAATAGAATATTCTTTATTGCACACCAAATAAAGTAGGTAGCATATAAACAAGGATCATACAGTAAGGGTGATACAATGGGCGGTCTTATCGCAAACCAGTTCTGTAGTTAGAACTTGGAATGAAACTTATGTTGCTACTTGCAGTTGAGAATGCAAATTGCTTATTTTGTGCTTGTTTTGTAAAAATACCTACGCACGTAATTTTTTGTAATAAAATTCTCTACTTTGGGGTTTTTTTCCTTGTAAACCGGAATTTAGGGGAATATGAGATGATCATCTGGCAAAACTGCACGGTAACCTTAAAAAACCGCCAGTTGCATCGAAAATTTTAAAATAAGTTTGTTTTATTCTTCATTACTAATTAAAATTCGAATATTGATGTAATATACGTGTTGATTGTATTCTCATTGAATATAGAAATAAAAATAGTTGGATATGGAGTTTCTTGATGCTATGCCAGTTGTTTTCAAGGAAATCACACCTAATCATAACATTCCGGAGAAATGGAAAGAAGTTATTTTGAACACAGGTAAGATTTGAAAGTACATATCAACTCAGTGTATTATGCACGTGATAATTTATTATTTGCACATAAATAATATATGTACGGTCGTTCTTTCATTCCTACATTGACATTCAACTGATATGTTACTTGAATGTCTCCAGAAGTTGAGTCGCTGCGGCGTACCCTATTCGCAAAATAACTTGGCCGGCCTGTAGTGTAGTTGAACTAGTTAGTCACAAGCAGCGCGGCGTGGCTGCTATTTTTTTTAGAATTTATCTAAAGGGTAGGTGAATTGCCTAACTTCAGTCCGCTCAAGTTATTTTGCCGCCAAACAGCAGTTGTGTTCTGGTTTGAAGGACTTTGAAGCCAGTGATATTACTGGGCATTATGAGACTTAACATCTTATGTCTCAGGGTGACTAGCACAGTCC
Organism: Mimas tiliae; assembly: GCA_905332985.1. Classification (NCBI taxonomy): domain Eukaryota; kingdom Metazoa; phylum Arthropoda; class Insecta; order Lepidoptera; family Sphingidae; genus Mimas; species Mimas tiliae. The sequence continues at coordinate 7,389,450 of HG995249.1, forward strand.
AATGCCATGCAGTGCTTTGTAACTCCATGTTCTGTGTTTTGTTGCTTCTGTTTATGAGAAGGAATAGAGCTCACCATTCAGCTCATCTCGTCATTAGAGCTAATAAAGTAAAAAAAAAACTTATTCTACATAATATTATGTCTTCAATATACAGTGTGTTAAATAAAGGTGTGTTCAAAAACAATGTATAGTGCACAACATAAGTATTTCACATAGTATCAAATCTGATGGCATTGCTATAGTACGAGATCCCGCTGCAGGATTGGTGCGTTCATCGATTTTTTGTTTAAAACCAAATATTTATGTTTATTAATAATTAGGAGAATATATATTTACTAGGGTGCCTATCAAAATTTGGCCGCCATTATTTTTAATTGATTTTTGGTAAAAATTTTCGTTTATTTCATTTTTAAATAAAATAACGTCTACATCACGGTAATTAATATGAAGATTCTAAAAAATCACGGTTGCCGTTGCGCACCTGGCCGCACCTCTTTGCAGCCAGGTGTAAACAGGTATGATTTCGATAAATTTATATGTTTATAACGTATATTTATTAATTATATGTCAAATTGAAGCTAATTTTTTTCTATTAATTTTCATATAAGGTTGCTTAATTAAATCTGGCCGCAAATAAGGGTTACTGGCTGTTAAAGATGATAAATATTTAAGGTAGAGTGAAAGAGAGTTAGCGCGTAACGTCATTTGTCAGACAAGGACAGCGGTTGTCGGCTGTGCGACGCTTTTAAGCCATTGCGCATGCGTCGAATGTTAGTGTTCTCAACCACCGGGGAGTAATAGAGACGACTTATAATAAATACTCCAAAAAATATTTATCAAAATTTTTTACCAAAAATCAATTAAAAATAATGGCGGCCAAATTTTGATAGGCACCCTAGTAAATATATATTCTCCTAATTATAAATAAACATAAATATTTGGTTTTAAACAAAAAATCGATGAACGCACCAATCTTGCAGCGGGATCGTAGACTACTAGGACATAAATAAAGCATTAAATTTTTTAACGAATGATATATAACTTGCAATTTTGGACAGCACTAAATTATAAACAGCTGATATGAATGAACTCTAGATCTGAAATAGAATTGGTTTACCACACATTTCAATTTGTGTGGACATGTCTCGTGTTTCTACCTTTCACATTCATATTTTGTTTCAGAATTTTATATTATCAGGCATAGTAGGACCAAACCAACTCAAACTTCATAAAGTACAAAAACCCACAACAGGTTTAATTATAAAAAGAAATATATATAATTAACTACCTGTTGCCTGTGGCTCCGCCCGCGTGAACCCCCTTTTCTGCTAGAAAGGGTTTTTTTTCCAAATCCTTAGCCAAACGTAGGCATGATTCTAGCTTTAGTAGTTTTTAAGATATCATCCTATTACTATTATAAATGTTAAAGTTTGGATGTTTGTTAGTCAATCACGCCTTAATGGCTGAACAGTTTTCGATGATATTTGGCAGGCAAATAGATTATGACCAGCATAAGAACATAGGCTACTTTTATCCTGGAAAAGGCAGTTCACGCGAGTGTAGCCGCGAGCAAAAGCTAGTAATTAATAAGTGAGTGAGTGGTATATCGTTTTTATATACCGGGTGTAAGGATACTACTTCTGAAGCCAAAATAGTAATAAAAAAAATCTCTTACATCAATAGAAAACAGTTAATTTACGCTCACATTGCCAATGTCAAACACTTAATCTGTCACGCTCGCAGCTTACGTAATTGTACAAAATTCAAAAAGATTTACATATATTCACTGTACGATATTTATTAGTCCAAATAGTACAAGGCTTGAAAAAAAAAAGCTATTTCGGCATTTTTGTGTTATCGTGTCTGTAATCACCAGCACTACCACCTATCTTCCTCTTCGGAAGCGTTTCCCTTACACCGGGTATATAGATATTATTCATATGATAATACGATCGATCATATGATTAATGAACAATAAATATAATGCTGAATAAAATTACTGTGAAATTTTACGATGTCTAGATTTTGATAAGATCTGGTACTTAAACACTCACTGTCAGTTGTATGTAGTATCCCTTAAATATACATACATACATACTCACGCCCGTTTCCCATAATTCCCGTTGGGGTAGTCAGTCATTTCCAATTGCTAAGATCCTTGCACACCTCTTTGGCTTCCTTCACTCTCATTAAATTATTTCCTTAAATTTGATCACACCTTTCTGTAACATGTTCTAAATACTTTGCTATGAATTAACTCTGAGACTATAATTGTAGGAAGAAGTTACTATTACCATAATGTTTTGCTTTAAGGTGGAACTCACAGTACTCTGCAAGATATAAAGCTACCTCAAAAGGCAGGTGGCTACTGGTACAAGGATTCCAAAAAACTTTATACAAGAAATCGGTTCATTTATTGGTAATTTTATATTTAATTTCTTGATTATAATTTTAATAATACAAATTCAGCTGTTGTTATCCCTTTGTTTATTTCTTCTGCCAAGCAGTGTAAGCACTATAGTGTTTCAGTTTGAAGGACATTAAAACCAGTGAAATTACTGGGCATTATGAGATTTAACATTTCTCAGGTTGGCGAGCGCAATTCAATGCCATGCAGTGCTTAGTAATTCAAAGTGGTGTTGCCTCTTTTTATGTCGCTAACCATCAGGCGAGCTTCCGGTTCGTTTAGTCATTAAGGCAAATAAAAAAATATATTTCACTAAGCTTTCTTTGTATACAATATGGAACAAAAACCCTATTGGGCGTTTTAACTGTGATATCAGAAACGATATTCAAACATAATGAAATAAATAAAATATATGAAAATAAGACTGACTATAAACATAAATATATTTATTATTTATACTTTAATTATTTTATTGTTTGAAAACCGTATTTCTATTGATTACTTCTGCAAGAGCGATAATTCGGAGCCAGAGCGAGATAGCAAGTTGTGGCGTATACGTGCATCAAACGCGCCGCGTCAATACGTCACATCAGTCAGCTGTTTATCAAATTTCAGATGAAAATAACATTATTTAAATATGTTCTTTTTTCTAAGCTACCTGTGTAAGGATAATATCTCGCTTCTGTTTTTTTTTTGGAATTAACTATTTTTAGTAAGCTGCCTATATGTCTATCTTCACGACCTAGAAAGGGCAAACAGGTTTTTTTACATACTGTATAATAGTAACCAAAACTATCTATGCGCTAGCTAGGTACAAAATTGTAGTACCAACAGTACCAGTACAAAACCCAATTGTAGTACAAAATTGGGTTATTGTGACACTGACTGAAAAAATCAATAGAGGTGCTATAAATATTTCATAATAATTATTATTTACATAGCTGAAATGTGTTTTTCCTAATTCTAAGGTGTATGTATATGACAAACAATTTGTTAATAATTATGGTTTATTCTTCTTATATTTTTTTAAGGCAAACAACATCAGATGCTATAGAATTATCAGAAGCTTCATTGGATGTGAATCTGTTTGGAGCAAACTTGCGATGTAAAGTGGCCCCTGGCACTCCCCCACTGACCAACATTACAGTTTATGAATGCTTATCGACACAAAATGTAGTTGTCCTAGCAGCAACAGTGTCATCTGTACATAGACTGATATTTCCACACCCTATGACATTGGATAGAAAGGTATGTTTTCATATATTTAACTATGTAATATATATAACATATACATATATTCATTATGGCAAAATGTGGGTGTACTAGTTATGTTCGGGGTGCCTTCGGGGATTACAGGCGTGAGTGCGTATGTATTTAACTATACCAGAATGCAATTAGCAAAGTGGTTGTGGTCACATTAGAACAAACAGGGCAGGCTCTACCATTTGATTAACGAAGCAACCGCTATAAGCACCTTTCCAGGTTGGAGATGATGAACTTCGGCTAGAGGCGCCTCTGCGTTCTCCGAGTTCAGGCTTTACACGTTCCAAAGCAAGGTTGATGCATGAACTTGAATTCGAACAGTAATGTATACGTAATAGAAAATAATACAAAAAAGAAACCCTGTTATGAAAACAATCAAAATTGGTTGAAAAGAACTGACCAGTCAATTAATATTTCAAGTGTAATTTGCCTCAGACTGGAACTGAAATAATGTTTTACTAAACATGCTACTGCATTCTACTGTTAAATAATAAATTAACCTAAGCCCAAAACTATTCGTTATGCTGGTGCTCGACCGCGAGCGGAAATAGTTGAGCAGAATGGAGCGAGTAATGAGCTAAAAGTGACACACAGGCTACGTGTATCGATAATAAAAGGGTTCCAAACTTATTAGGGGCAAACGGAGTGCGTTCACGACTAGTTTCCATTAACACTAAAATGGACTACATAAGAGACACCTTTACGCACTCCGCTCGCCTCTTTTTCAGTCAAGATGCATCTATTAAAGTTAGTGTTGTGAGTTAAGCGGACTTCGTGATGGCTCCGTTCCGCTTGCGGTCGAGTACCAGAATATATTAAGAAATCATTTTATCTGTTTTCTCAGATATGAATCATGTTTAGCTGAAATGTGATATCAATTCTGTTTGTTGTAGTTGTGTTAAAAACTCTTTCCAATTTCAGTCAACCTTTGGTTCTTTAAGCAGTTCGTCTCAATCAATATTTCATGATACCACTGCTATAAACAATCCAAACAATTACTACATCCTCAATCAGTATTCAAATGCAAGTGAGTACTATGTTTACGTTTATTAGTTATACATTATGTAACAAAAACCTTGTTGGCCCTTTCTAGGTCGTGAAGACAGACATATAGACAACTTATTAAAAATAGTTAAATAAAAATAATAATAAACAGAAGCGATATATTATCCTTACACCGGTAGCATAGAAAAATTGACATATTTAAAAATGATATTTTCATCTGAAAAGTGATGAACAGCTGACTCATCTGACGTACTGATGTAGAGGGGTGCGCGCGCGGCGAGTCGCGTTTGATGCACGTAGACGCCGCAACTTGCTATCTCACTCTGGCTCCGACTCACCGCTGTTACAGAGGTAATCAATCGAAATACGATTCACAAACAATAAAATAATTAAATTATAAAAAATAAATATGATTATTTTTATATTCAGATTTTCGTATGCGAGTGCGAGTGCGAGCGTATTTCCTTACGCTTGAATATCGATTCTGATATCAAAGTTAAAACGCCCAACAGTGTTTTTGTTACATATTGTATATATGGTGTCATTGGTTAATTCCAGGAGCACAAAAGTACTAAGTTTAGTTCGGTCTTTCTAAGTTGGCCTCTTTGAAGTTACTTACAAGCGCTGTTGCAGATTTTCTTGCAATACACAAAAATGGCTTGGCCTACCTGTAGTTAGTCACGTGCGGTTTCGCGGCTATTGTTTTCAGAGACTAAAGGGTAATGGGAGGCGTCGAGAGTGGGTACAGTGACTAACATTAGCTCGACCAAGTTATTTTGCACTTAAGTTTTTATCTTGGCTTTTTCGTATTCCCAGGACCCGGGAAATGATCATCACGATCGCGGCAATTCCTGACTCCCTATAATTTTGAATAATCTTTATAAAATTCTTAATTTATTTCTATTTAACCAATGTATTATCTATATTTGTTGATTATAATTTGTAACTGGGTTAAAGAACTAACAATAAGTAAAAAGAAATCAAATAAAATATAACACAGTCTCGAAACAGCCAATCATTTAAAGTTGTAATGCTTATGATTAGTAGCAACGTAATGCATTGTAGTAAGAATCATGACGACTGACAATCGAGACTTGTAGAGCCGCGCTATAGACAGTCGTCTATAGCATGAATGGAGATTGTAGCCGGTTTGGCGGGGTTGTTACAACTGTCTCACATATAACCGTCGTAAAGTAACCAACAAGCGTTTCACACAGTTAGTAAGATATCTGGAGGCTCAAACCCCCCTTGCCTTTACTATTCCTTATTAATTGCTTTCCTTTAAGGTCGGCAACGCCATGTATTATGGGCGTTCATAAACAATGGAGATCATCAGATGATCCACTATTTTGCACGTATTATTAGCGATAAGAGAGCATAGAAGGCAGATGACATGACGAAAGTTCTTGATAGATTACTAAATGGTATTCATCATTTAGGTAATTTATTGAGAAAGGAGAAGAGAAAGGATCACTCGCTGATCAGTGACAATACGGCTTTCGGTCGAAGCGATCAACGGGTGATCTTGCGTACGTGCTACATCGCTGGGGGAGGTGGTTGATAAGCATGGCGAGGCTCTAGCCGTAAGTCTCGACATTGCTAAGGCGTTCGATAGGGTCTGGCACCGTGGTCTTCTCTCCAAGCTTCCGGCATATGGGCTCCCCGATAACCTGTGTACGTGGATCTCCGGCTTTCTGCATGAGCGTAGAATGCGTGTCCTTTTTGAAGGACATGCTTCATAGCTCATGTCAGTTATTGCCGGGGTCCCACAAGGTTCTGTGCTTTCGCCTACCTTGTTTATTCTGGATATCAATTATATGTTACCACTTGGTGACATTCATTGCTATGCAGATGACAGCACAGTGCATTGAAAGGCAGCGAGAAAATCTTGTCATTGAGTTTAACCGGATCTTTGATCTCATTTCAGAATGGGATACTAAGAATCTGGTTGAGTTCAATGCAAAGAAAAATCAGGTGTGCGCGTTTACGTGTAAAAAATCCTCGTTCTCTCTCCTCCCCACTCTTCAGGGTATCCCCGCTCGCAATGCGGAATAGCCTAAGTATCCTGGGCATGAATATTTGCTGCAATCTGAATCCAAGGAACCACATCGAGGGCGTAATATACGCAGGGTCGGATTCCTGAACAAGGTGCATAGGTTTTTTACTCCCGGTCAGCTCTACCGCTTATACAAAGCGCAGGCTCGGCCGGGTACGAAATACTGTTCGCACATTTGGGACGGTCCGCCAAATACTTACTGGATGCCTTGGGACGGATTGCAGCGACGGGCTCTTCACATTGTGAATGATGCAGATGTTACTAAGAACTTAGACCCACTGCAATTGCGTAGGGACATTGCCTCACTTAGTGTTTTTTTATCGTCTGTGACACGATGAATGCTCTGAAGAATCGTTTGACCTTATCCCAACTTCATCTTTCCTTAACAGAACCACAGGTGCTGGCTTACGGAACCACAGCTTGGTGTTCTCCTCCATGTCGGCTAGAACTAAAAAGTTCGCAAAATCTTAGTTCTGCCGGACCATCAAGCGGTGGAATAGTTTGCCGGCACACGTGTTACCCCCTTCCTATAATATGGGGTCCTTTAAACGGAGTGTGAAGAAGCAACTAGGCAGGCCGGCATATTTTTGCCGGCCTACGATAGACGCATTGTCTGTCGTTGGTCGACAGTTTTTTGGATTGCGCTACACTTACCATCAAATGTAGCGTAGTCGCTTTGCCGAGCTAGGATAAAAGAAAAATTGTGTATAAATGTTGATATTTCACCCATTGCGATGGCCGTATGCATAGAAATGAAACAATATACTAACAAGACATTTTCTCCAAACAGCTAGCGGAGTAGCCCACACTTGTGCTTCCCATTTACGCGAGAATGGTGAGGCGGTGTTTGCGCTCGCGTTCGGTCACAGTGGCGAGGGTGGCCTTCTGTTGGTTAAGTTGCCAGTAACTGGATCAGCTGTCACCACTTTGCTCAAAAGAGAGTCAACTGTGCCAAGATTTTTGTCAGGCATTACTGGCGCCCTCAGGTACGTTTTCAAAGTTAATGCTTAGAAAAAAAATGCATAAGAAAAACAATATACATCGTGTTACAGAAAGGTGCGGTCAAATTTAAGCAACGTTTATTGTACGAATTACGATATCCGTATTCAGCCTCCATAGTACCAAATCTGATTGCATTATTAGGACAAAAATAAAGCATTTTCTTTTTCATCGATTGAGTAACCTGTCGATATTCGACTTGCAATTTTCTTTGCATTTCAGCATTGTTATTCTTGCTCACGGACTTCACTAAATCATTGGTGTGATTGATCTTATCGATCGTAATAAACGAATGATTAAAATTAGCGTGAAATGTTGGGATGACTAGATATTGTTAAGATGCAGTACATACACACTCACTGTCCAGGTGTCTGTAACGACTCTTAAATATGACCACACCTTTCTGTAACACGCTGTACATATTAATATTGCTTGATTGAAATAGTCAATCTTGTTTATCTTTAACTTAATAATTTCATCTTCATATTTATATTAGTACATAACGTCGTTGATATTGCAATATGTTTCATGTCAGTTTTGGCGCACTTTACAGGAGAGGCGAATAACACTTATTCGAGAAACTATCGGGTTTGGATAATAGTTGTTTTATAGGCTTATTAACTATCTGTATTTATTTATTTTACGGACGCGTTTAAGATTGGATTTAGGTCCGATTCGACAAAAAATTAACAGCTATGAAAAATTACATCGAACGAATTGTAATATCAAAAAAATATTGCATGTTTAGGGGAAAGAATAGTGATGGTGTCGAAACGTATGGCGTGGTGTTAACAAATAGTCTCGCGGTGGCTATATGTGGCGACACTTGTCTCCGGGCTTGGCCACTTGACGAGAGTGGTGCTCCCATCGCAGTATCCACCACACTCTCGCAGACAGAAGTTAGGCCGAAACCGCCGCGTAAGTTTTTTGTAATTGCTTTTTATTGATTATACTTATTGTATGGAATCTTTATACATCACTGCAGTACCTATATTGCTCATAGAAAAGCAGTGTACAGAACATTATTAAAAGCACATAAAATATTTTGTAAATTTCTTGTAAACCTTACCCACAGACCAAACATATTAACTAAATATCACATATACCTACTACTACGACTATACTATTTTCATATTTAATAGGTGTTAATAAGAAATATTATATATAGTATACTTATAATAATAAATAATAATAATAAATAGTATACTTATGTACGAAAAATTGGCATGCTTGGTTTCCATACAGATTGTAGTACTTATGTATTGCCTAATGTGTTTACGGCATGTATACCTACACAATATAATAATTGTAACTATTTGCACCAACATCTTAGGTCCAAAACCATCTTCATATGCACATGGTTGATGGAGTACCAGAGAGTACTCTGCCGATTAACGGACGAGGCAATGCCGAACTTGATCCCGTTACGGGTTGTGGGGGTCAGACGACGAGTCACCCCACATAATACCATGATGGGAAGGCGGAACCTGATAATTAGCCAGGATAGCGCCAGACAGAATTAAATATATTTTTCCATTTTACAGCTCATGGACACATGCTGCAAAAAACGACGGGACCAGATGGAAGTATTTTACTTGTGGCATACTTGTCCTTTCCCAATGAATGTGAATTCGTCGTTTTGAAAATGCACGATGGTGGCGCGGGCTCAGTAAAATTTTCTCACATTTGTCGTATTTTCGGACCACAGGTAAACATTTGTAATGATCAATATAGTGCGATTATACTATAATTTCGTTTTATAGTAAGTTATAACATCGCCGATACCCTGTTGCAGTTAGATCTTTTGGATTATACAATTGGTTACGGCGACGGAAGTAACGTAATATGGGCTTTGTGGAGTCAACCAGATGGCGATACTATTATTACGAGTAAGTTTATCGATGTTTTAGGCCTGAATTAAATTATTAATTTTGTCCATGTAAACTGTTGGTGTAAGTGGAGCTATGAACACATTATTAATGCAAACAGCATTGTAAATGTCATAATTACTTATATTATATTAGATCTAGAAGTTTGTTTAGGTGCGAATGTATATACTTACCCATATACCTATGTGAGCCACATACGCGTTTTAGGTAAACTCGTAAGTAAAACTTACAAATGTGATTAGGCCCTAATCTTTTTTGTTGTAAATATTATCTTTTTTTATTAGCTTAAATGCCGCAATCAGCAGGTCGCTCGCCTGACTTTAACCGCCACGCCTGCCGATAAACAGAAGCAATATCACACAAAACTTTGAATTACAAAGCATTGTACATCATTGAACTGCATTCATCACCCCAAGACAGGTGGTTAAATCTCATAATGCCTAGTGATTTCACTGGCTTCAATGTTTTTGAAACCGAGACACAACATAGCTTGCACACACAACGCAAGCAGTGTGTAAGCACTGTTGTGTTTCGGTTTGAAGGACATGCGTCACATTTCTGGTTAGGACTGCTATTCTGAGTTATTCACACGTTACGGATAGGTTTTTGTCGAGACTGTAATAGTAAGTAGGTATAGAGTTTAATACCTCGTAAGCGAGTGGTCGTCTGGGTTGGTACCACCGTTTTGTCTATTTCTCCAAACAGTAGTGTGAAAGTACTGTTGTGTTTCGGTTTGAAGGACATTAAATCCAGTGAAATTATGAGACTTAATATCTTATGTCTCGGGATGACTAGTGCAGTTCAGTGCCATGCAGTGTTCTGTAATTCAGAGTTCTGTGTGACGTTCCTTCTGTTTACGGGCAGGCGTGGCGCTTAGCATCAGACGAGCGACATGTTTGTCTCGTTATTCAAACAAATACTTAAATAAAAAATGTGTCGATAATATTGTATACTAGCTTTTGCTCGCGGCTCCGCCCGCGTGAATAGACTTTTTCGAAATAAAACTTAGCCTATAACCGTCTCCGGGGTTCCATCTATCTCTGCATCAAAATTCATCAAAATCGGTTCTGTGATTTAGGCGTGAAAGCGTAATAAACAAATAGATTTTTTTTCATAATAAGTATCCTATGTTACTTCTTATACCTCCAAGAATATGTGTACAAAGTTTCATGATAATCGGTTAAGTAGTTTTCGCGTGAAAGCGTAACAAACAAACTTACATTCACATTTATAATATTAGTATAGTTGTGTATTGTGTGGTATTGTACGGTGTACCAGGTAGCGGTATAGGAGCGGAGGTGTCGTGGCGCGCGGTGGCGTGTCGCGAGCCGCCCGCCGCTCTGCCGCAGCTCGCGCATCACCAACAGTACCGGGACAGGCTCCTCGCGCCTGGACTCTTCCCATACACTGTTATTAGGAAAGCGCTCGTTGTACGTATTTTAATTATCTTATCGTTTGTTATGTCACCCTTGCCATAACTATGCCTTTTAGAGTTCTGTAGCCCTAAATCGAAACTGAAACACTTTATTGTCCATCTGTCTGACTATATTGTGTCAATGGCATTTTTATATTTGAAAAAACTTAATCAATAGAAATTAATATAGAATGAGTTGTGCCCGTAATATATCCTAATCCAAGTCATGGTCTACCTGTGTGCCAAATTTCATTCAAAACAGTTCAGCTGTTAAGACGTGATTGACTAACAAACATCCAAAATCACAAACATCCAAACTTACACATTTATAATAATAGTAGGACAGTAGGACTAAGGTCTTTGGTCTCATATTGCTGTGAATAAATCAGGTTTCTTGTTGACCTATGCTTTTAAAGCATAAAAAGTAAATGATTCATGAAAACACGAATAGAGTTGGATGAATGGATGAGGATGTTTGTGTGATCCACAAATATTGGTAACGAGTGTTGATGGCACCATAAGTCCCTCGTAGTTTCTGATACCCACAATACAGGTTAACCTAGTGTGGGGTCAGGGCTATGTGTGGTATTGGTAGGTGTATTTATTTTAAGTTATTTGAGTTTTATTTTTCGTTATAAAGTTATTAATTTACTATTTTTCAATCATCAAAATTAGTGCATAAAGGTGTCTAATCTACATCCTCGATTTTAATCTCTAGGGCTGGACTTATTTTTCAAATTTAATTTAAATCACCACAGAAGTATACCCTCTCGGATACAAAAAGAATCATCCAAATCGTTCTACATTTGGCAGAGTAAAGCTTGAACATACATTAAAAAAATACAGACAAATTGAGAACCTTTGTTTTTTTGTGTCGGTTAAAAATAAATATAAACACGATGTGTAATTATTTAATGGTACGGATCCTGCCCAACGCACGAGTTTTTCTCGTACCTAATAAATGTTATTTGTTTAGATATACAATCGAACATGGGGCGGCATCGAAACCGGAACAGAAGGCGAATTGGGCGAGAGTGCAATGACGGCCGTACAAGCAAGACTTCGACATTTAAGTGCTCGAACGTCTAATCCAGATCAAACGCATCTTATGCACAAGTAAGATATTGTTTTTTCACTTAAAATATTAATCGCCTTTATTGCAAAGCATATGTTCCTATTATCGATAAATTTCAGATGCTGGTCAGATTTGTACAGCTGGTGCATGCAGTACATGGAAGGATTACAGAAACCACTCGGTCTTATGGTATCTAGATCGGTAAGTACGTACTTTATGTCAAAATAATATCTTCATAATCATGTAGTTAAATGCGATAATAATATACTTATACCTCGATAAAATAATTTGGCTAGACTGAAGTTAGCCACTTCAAATACTACTGCCTACTACCTACGCTTCTCGTTACCCCTTAGTTTCCGCGAACGAACAATATTCGCAATTACGCTCTTGACTTATTAGAGACCGCGCGGCCGGCCATGTTATTTTGCACATATTGTTATCATCGATTACTATATGAAATATTAATATGCATCCATGATATGTAAATGTTGAGTATTACGTCTCCTGCGGCTGTATTTAATGTTCTTTTAGTCTTTATAATTTTGCTGTATATTCTTAAATATTTCTGTAGGGTTTGGAAGATGGCGGGTGGTGGTGCGCGGTGGTGCGACGAGCTGGCATATCGCTCGTGTGCGAGCTGGAACCACTCGAGAGGATGATGCTGTCGCCGGAGACGTCCTTGCTAGACTCAGATACAGGTAACTTAGCTCACATGTTCATCGGACATACAAAAGTAAATTATCGTGAGATGTGGTATATGATGAGCTTGAGATAATGCTATGTAATGTTACATTTTATATTTCGATTGGTTAATTTACATCTTTACCTATATGTTAATTAATTTTACGCCGTACCGTGCGGCTAATTACGAGATTTTATTCGCATGTACGATACAGACGATACAGGCTGTGCCTAGTGTGGACATTATTGTACATTATGTCATAGTAACATTGGACTTGTTAAATAAATTATTCTTATTCTTATTCTTCTTATGTATACCTGCATAGCCACTCCCTTCAGTTTCGTCCAATGCCCAATATACTGATATAGGACACTGGTCCTTACTAGGGGCGTCGGAAATACAAAATTATAATGATTTTTACATATTGCAGAAAGGTGTTGTATGTACAAGATCTTATCAAAATCTAACTTACTAAAATTTCTGCTCATTTTAATCACTCGTTTTTTTCAATCGATATGATAGATTACCTCGCTATAAATTAAGTGAAGTGTGTGAGCGAGAATAACAATGCTGGAGTGAGATAAAAGCTCAGCTGTTTATCATTTAGTGTTGTCCAAAATTGCAACTCGAATATCGACATGTTATTCATGCGATAAATAAAATACTTTATTTAAATCATAACATTGCAATCGGATTTGGTACAACATGGTTGAAATACTTATTTATATTGTACACTATACATTGTTTGAATTTGACCACACCTTTCTGTAGCACGTTGTTTTGTACATCGATACGAATTAACGAAAAAAATATCGATAATTAATATTCAGTACATCGGAAAATATACAGATATCTATAAAAATATATATATCGTTTAGATTTTGTTAAGATTCTTCTTATTTATATTTATTTCCTATTCTTGGTTCAATTGTTCTCTAACTGTTTAGTAGATGTGTAGCTAATATAAATTTTGTAAATCCATTATACCCTTTTTTACCTCTAACAAGGTGTACAGTTTTATGTTTAGTTTCGTACTTGTGAAGACATGTAAATGTGTAGCTTTAGTTAAATAGTATAAGTTACTTTATTATGTGTTACCACTTTGTTTTCCTAAGAAAATAAAATAAAATAAATATAACACAAAAGTTCGTGGCTCCCGTGTTTCTCATTATATTTCCGGGATAAAAGTGGTCTATGTCTTGCCAACCCATAAACTATTCCTATGCGAAAAAATAAATGATGTTGATACTTTGTTGTGTGAAAGGACAAACTAATAAACAGAGTTTGTTGGTCTTAGTGTCGCGCGGAGTGTGTAGTGCGGAGACTGGTTCGCTGTCGAGTGGCGCACTGCGTGTGGTGATGGCAGGCGCGCGGTGGGAACGTGCCGCGTCACCGCGCGCCGCCGCTGATCTGGAGCGGAGACTGTTCGCATGCGCCGCGCCGCAACACCGCCTGCTGCCGCGCCTGCTGCATCTACTGCAGGCGCCGCATCCCACGCATCCCACGCATCCGACGCATCAACAACACGAACACGAACACGACCAACATCCACCGCCCGTATGTACTAAGGGTCTTATTCATAATAAAACGCTTATCGAAGGTATAAACCTTCATTAGTTAAAACGTATTTTAAGCCTATCGAACGTTCAATAAAATTCTTTATTCATAATCGTTTGATAAAGCTCTGTTATCTAAAATAGCTTTATCATACACAAAGTTGCCAGTTTACAGAAAATGATTGATTGATTTGTCTCTGGAAAGACTGGAAACAAACAAAATAAAAAGAAAATTGATGTAGTTTTGGCGGGAATTCTAACAGTGCGGTGGCTCTCTTGATTTAATTATTTCCAAAACTAGTTTAAAGTTATGTTTGTTGTTTAAAAGTGGTGTGATTTTGTGCAATAATCATGTATGATGAATAGCGTATGGAAACATTAAATATAGGGAATTTAGGTGATTTTTGATCAAGGGTATTGATCGACCTTGTGCTTTCGATCCGCTTGAAGAAAGTCGTCTAAGAAGCATTGAACTGAAAGGAATTAACACCAAAACTCCAACAAGACCTTGAAATGAGCCACACCCCCGTTTCATCGTTCTTGGAATATAAGAAAAGAATATAAGTAATGACTTGGCAGCATGGTCTCTGATCTTTCCGGTTCCTGTCAAGATAGGTAAACAAACAGGAGTTATAAAATTCAACAAGACCTTGAAATCGACCACGCCGCGCCGTTGCGCTGATATTTCGTCGTTCTTGGGAAGAGTTGAAAATATATAATATAGTACTCTTCATTGGCGAAATGTATAATAGGGCGAAGCCGTTATAAATAAAGAAAAAGTAATAAATTAAAAAAAATGTCAGTAGACGTAAAATTAAACGTCAAATATGAAACAGCTGACCGATGTCGGCCATGTTTTTCACTATCGAACGCTTAAAATAGGTTTATAAAAGGGTTATAGCTTCTATAAAATAGAGACACTTTATAGGAGAGTTAATGAGCGGTTTAGCGTTATTGAACGATTATGAATAACAATTTTTATCAATCATCTTATAACGGCCTTATAAAGCTTCGATAACTTATTATGAATAAGACCATAAATTTATACACCCTCCCCCAACATTCACACTGCACACACATTATTTTGACCCCGCACTAATTAAATCTGTACTGAGGAACTATGAAACAAACGGTCCCACTACAGAAATACCCAAAACAAATATTTGTCGATCACACAGACATTTACCTCTGTGCGTGAATCGAACCCACGTCCTCGCTTCACAACCGACTACTCGCCCACTGCGCCACGGAGGCTGTCAACATTACATTACATCACTAAATACACTTTGGTGTGTTAGGATCTCTTAGCCAGTTGCACTCACTAATCCGTAAACTATTAGAGAGGAAACCAACCCTTCGCACGGTCAGTATAGACTGACCCATCTGCCACCCAACCATAGGTATGAGTAACCTTTTAATGGTATTTCAAGTGACCATCTAGTGCTTCTGAGGACACGTAAAAAGTCAGTCCCGGCTGTTTTTAACTGACAGCTGTCGTTAAGTCAAGTCGGACGCCTTCGTATGCTTTGATACTAGATTAGCCACTAACCATTCGATATAGAATAAAATTACATGACTGCCGTTGAGTAAGGACAAGCCGACGCTAGACCATAGTCAAAATATATAAATGTGGCATTATATTATGAATATAGATTTTTACATATTATTATAAGTGTTTTACAGATACTGTGTTTTAGAAAAATTGTCTTCGACTTCAGTTTACCCTTCACTCAAAATTAAATATATTTTTAATCAATTATTAGCAGTCTATCATTTTTAAAAGCAATTTCTCAGAAAATATAGGGAATGTAATCTCTGGCATTTCTCTTTTTTAAAACTAGTTTACTTAATATGTGGCAATTACAATATTGGCCATTTTAATTTTAAATAAATCAGATAATTTTATATAGATGAATGGTATTAAGTAAATTATACTTTTATTAACATTCATATAAGTAGATAAACACACTATGTCTATCACAATGCTGTGGTTTTTACCCACTATATACCTAATATTTTCTGCTGAGTGATCCCCAACATTCATTTTCAGATGTTGAGTCCTCAACAGATAGACGAGCTCGCCACTATTTTGGAACCGATAGAGGACCTACAAAATGCAGTACTTGAATTAAACGACGCGCTCCGACTAGATGTCCCAGAGATCGACACCTCCAAAAGTGAGTACTTTAATTGCTTACTTCGATCGTGATAAGTATCGATTATGCTGATAGTTCTGTTATTTTTGCAGGTGACGAAGAAGAAAAGGACGAGTACGAGGGTTTGTTTGCGGGTGATCTCGGAGTCGCCGTCGTTACCGAAGCAATCCGACAGATGGCCGAGATGAGGTTAAACGCGTGACGCACTATTAATGTTACTGAAGTTGCTGATATGCAGATTTTATGCACAATGTTAATATAGCCAACTGCACCAAGTAATTTGCAGTCGGATTACTCAATTGCATGAAATTGTCTGCAGTTGCTTTGGACTGCGCGCAATTGAACGTGTCGATATTACGCAAGTTTGATAATAGAGATGTTGAAAAAATATCTATATAATGGTTCGATATTTTTTAATTAAGTACCGAATTCATATCTAAATCGTTTATTTATGCGATGAATTGTGTATGAAGAGATTAGTAAGATGGCAAAAAAGGTCATCCAAATGTTTTCTTGACATATCGAAATCGATATTTTATTTAAATATCGTTACAATATAAATCGATACTGTTTTGCACTTGCGACATACAATAGGAATATTTGATAGCGTTACGTCGTGTCGATAGAAGCGTACAACACGGAATTCTAAATATCCCGCCCCGATTAGACAGTTCACTCTGGGTTAATTTACTTGCTGTTTCGTTTGATTTCATTTACTTAAAAATCGGCATCAAATGTTTTTGCTGTTATTCGCTGAGGAGTTTCTGATTTTAACCAAAAAAAGTCATTAAAATCGTCCACATTTGCCGACGACATCGCGTAATTCACATTAAAACCTTCTTTTTTTAGTGTCGGTTAAAAAGTGACGCTTTAAGCAAAGACTTCAATGTATATAATATACTACTAGACCGGCTGCAGGTGAATTCAGCGCAGAATAATATTACAATCTGGTTAGGTTATTGAGTACCTGCAGCGTTATTTAGTGTGTGTGTGTGTGTGTGTGTGTGTGTGTGTGATGTTGGTACTGGTAACTGCGCAGATGTCGCGTGGTGCGCGGCGCGCTGGCGGCGCTGGCGCTGTCGCGCGGCGCGGGCGACGTGCCGGGCGCCGGCCACTGCGCCGTGCACTGGCAGGCGTACCGCGCACTTCTGTGGCTGCCACACGCTACGCTACATACACCGTAAGTGAACGACCCACACTAACTATTTCCTTTGAAATTAGGACCCAATGCCACTAAAGTGTTGTTGTAACGTCACAACAGGTATAAAAATATAGTAAGTTTGGCTTTATATAAATTATAGACTTGCGTCTATTTAAATCTATGTTTATCTGTTATACGTCTTCAGGCGTACCTACGCGTTCCGCGCGCTCACCTGAAGATCTCGAGATAATGTCTTGTTTTCTCGCGCTATCTGTATTACTTTCTCACGTGGGGTGCATGTCAAGCAGACTGGTCGGTAAGGCCAGTCCATATGGTTTATCGATCTGACCATTGACAGGGCAGCGGGTTCATCGGAGACGTTCCGGTTGAAGATGAGTGCACTGGGCGCGGAGTGGTCGGAGGCGGGTGTAGGTGGTGCAGTACACGCGTACAGTGCGGACGCGGGTGGTGCGCGTGCGCGTCGTCACCTGGCCGCGGCGCAGGCGCCACAGTCCTGGCACCAGGCGCTGCCGCTCTTCACGTACCACCTCGCACACCAACTGTATCCTTTTTATACCATCATTTGCGATTTCCAATTTTCAAACTGTAGTGGATTTAGAACTATCAAGAAATTGTAAAGATATAAACATCCTTACAACATCCTTCCTGGATGAGGAAGACGGAGGCGCGAACCTGGAAAGGCCTATGTCCAGCAGTGGGCGAATTCAGGCTGATGATGATGAAACATCCTGACGTCGAAATCGGCAAAATTGTATAAAAAATACAATAAATCTGTTAAAAACAACAAAAACGATGCATCCTTAACGTGTTATGTAGCTGGGCGGTGAGCGGCGGGTTTGAATTTGGCTGGTGGCTGGCGAGCATCAATCAACCTAGACTCGTGCAGAACTACGTGTTGTTACTGGAGCCCTGGTGCGAGTGGAATGCGTGCTCACGTAATATTTTAATTTTATTTTAATCGTATTGTAACGTTGTATACCTAATCTTATTCTTATCTTATATATAAAATTCTCGTGTCACAATGTTCGTTCCCATACTCCTCCGAAACCGCTGGACCGATTTGTATAAAATTTTGTGTGCATATCGGGTAGGTCTGAGAATCGGCCAACATGTATGTTTCACCCCCCTAAATGTTAAGGGTGGTCCACCCCTAAATTTATATTTTAATTTTTAGGCAAAAATTTTTGTTTTTATTTTTTATGATATAGCATTAAAAAATACATACAACCCTAAATTTTCATCCTTCTACCATTAATCCCTATTTTTTAATAAATAAATAAATACACCCAACAGTCACACACATAGTCCTGACCCCACCCTAGGTAAACCTGTATCGTGGGTATCAAGAACTACGAGGGACTTGGGACCCACAACACCCAGACCCAAGACAAATATTTGTGGATCAGACAAACATTTGTCAAGGTGCGGGAATGGCCCACTTATACTCCACTTACGCTCTAATTTGATATCGATTTTAATTCCGTCTAGCGGCATCCATTGTAATCACATGAAAATCAATGTTCACTTTATTGGTTTGTCACTATTTGAAGTGGTTGTTATACTCAAGTCATTATTGATATTAGGTCTGCTCAATGCCAAATTATTAGAACTTGGCGCAAGACGAGCCAATCCCAGCTGGTCTCTGGGAACGAAGCAATGCTTGAAGTCGAATATTAGTGGCGTCCAAGCTATTGCTTTTAGAAGGGAGGCATAGAAGGCGGGTTATGTGGCTATCCGATCAAGTTAATTTGCGCGTATCGGACTCATCGTTGACTGGAGAGCTAGATTTAAATATGAGAAAATTCAGGACAGTTCATCCTGGGGCTTGCACTGCTGGAGATGGAGGAGGCAGAGAGTGCGTACGCGGCGTTCTGCAAGGCGGCTAAGGGCGTCAGCACCGAACCCTTCCTGCGACATCTCGTGGCGCCGCGAGACCAACGCCTCACGCACCACCAGGCTCTCGTACTCTACTACTTGAAGGTACCTATTCTACCAAACACTATCTGGATCACTTCCAAAAAGGTCTTATTTCTCTCTATTGCCGAGCTATGGTAATAATGATGAGTTGTCGCTCCCACAGAATACTTTATATAACTACAACTTGGCCTATCAAAGGAACCTTCAGAATTGGCTCCATCAACTTTTTCAACTGTGTCACTGGACCAAACATTGAACAAGGATAAGTGACCAAATTGAAGTAATGACTTATGGTACTAGCGTCGTTTTATAATACAACACAAAAAATATTATTGATGTGTTATTTGACAGGTTATAAAATTATTTGAGATCCACGACGCGGGTGCTTGTGTCGTTCGTCTCGCGGAAACAGCAATTAGTATTGCCGATAGTGACGATCCCAACTTGGTAAGTTACATTTTATACACACAATACATACTATCGACGACTTTATAAAAACCGTATGAAATATAACATACGTATATGGGATACATCAAAGCGCTAATCAAAATCACAATGACAGTAAATTGAGCATTTCTTAAATAAATTGAAATACATGTTTATGAAAAGGAAGTAAATGTGACAAATTTTATTATAGAAACTATAATTAAAAATTTCCATTGATATAATAGTTTATTCGCATGTTTATTGTAACAACTAATCACCGCGTCACCGCTCGTGATTAGTTTCAGGCGGGCTAAGTTATTTTGCGTATACTGTAAGCTGTTAAATCCCATAATGCAAAGTTATTTCAATGGCTTTCGTGTTCATTAAACCTGCACCAATGCAAACTGCTGTTTGACGGCATAACTACACGACGCAGACCTACCACGTAGTGCATACTACATAGACAATATGATATTCTACAATACGCGCAAAATAATTTGACCATCCTGAAGTAAGTCATAAGCGCACATCGCAGCTATAGTTTATATTTTTGATATTAGAGAAATTTTAAATAATGTTGTTGAATTCCTCCCTATTTATCGGTTATTAGTAGCGACGGGTAGATATGAATAATAGGCGAGAAAATAGTCATGGTAGGGTAGACAGAGCGCCTCGCCATTGGAAGCGCAGTTCTGTGTGGTCAGTCGCCAGTTCTCATTGATCAGTGTTCAGTCGATGTCCAAGAGTTCATTACGCGGTAGCTCTGCTGGATTACCTTTCAATCTTAGTCGAGTCTTTGTTGTAATTAATCAGATAGCTGTTTCTAAAGAATCCTGACATGGGGTTGTGGTCTGTCCATTATAAAAGTGACAAATAATTAATCAATTAATAGAATGGATATCAATGGTTTTGTTTTTTTTTTAAATAAGTCTGTTAATAATGCTTATCAATTTTAAAAATAGCAATAAGGAAGATACTAGAAAATCTCATTTAAACCCTATTTATAAGACATTTTTAGTTTACTACTTATTTGCAACCATTTCAATTACCATCTAACATAGTTTTCGAAAAATAATTTAAGGATAATGTTGTGAGTTATACATTATCATTTGCTTTTGTTTTGTATATTTTTTTTTATATCATCGGCCAGCAAACGAGCAAGTGGGTCACGAGATGGTTAGTGATCTCCACCGCCCAATTTACGCCCACAATATCAAAAGGACCATGGGTGGCGCTGCCGACCTTAAAGGAAAGGGGAAGGGGATTTGGGCCTTCGGATATTTCACTCACCGAATGAAACGCAGCAGCAAGCTTTTACTTTACGCCGGTCTTCTGTGAGACAGTGGTAACGAGCCGACCAATTCATGCTGTCGACAAAACTGTTTACAGCGACCACTCAAATAATACAACACTCAAATAATTGTTTGGCATAATAAGACAAATTGTGTAACAGTTTGTTGGTTGATGTTTATATTAGTGATGTGTGATGTGTGATGTGTGATGTGTGTGTCGGGGCGGGGTACAGGCGATGTTCCAGTGGGTAGTGTTCAAGTGGCACCTGAGCGGCGGACGTACATCGCGCGCGCTGGCCGCCGCCGCCGCCAACCCCTCCCGCGCCGCGCGACAAGCCGCCGCCGCCGCCGCGCTCACCACGCTCGGTAACTACTCACTACTCACTACTCACTACTAACAAATAACAACTCACAACTCACAACTCACAACTCACACTACTTACTTACTATATTATTATAAATGTTAGTCAATCACACCTTAACACATCAACGGTTTTGGGTGAAATTTGGCACACAGATAGACCATGACCTGGATTAGGCTACTTTTTATCCTGGACAAGACCGGTCACGCGAGCAACAGCCAATAAACAATATCAGAGATCGGGAAACGATTTGGTGGTAAAATGGTCTCCACCGTCCATAAACACCCACAATACTAAACAGCAAGTTGCCACTTCGATGCGGTTTACTGTGAGACAGTGGAAACAATCCAGTCGAGCCGGATCATTCATGCTGTACACAAAATTGTATATAGCATGGCTCTACTACTATCTCAATAATAGATGTCGCAACTATGCCTACATTGCAGTGCCGAAATCGAAATGAAAGTCTGGGCAAAATCATGAACCCACCTTCTTTGATTTTTATGACTTTGTGAAACGGACAGCGAACCGAATGCTCGACGTTGGCATTTACATAGATATTAGTATTAAGGTTGTACCTCACGCGCGATTTGACTTGCCCGGGCTGAAGATTGCCTTCGCGACGGAGCGATTGTTTTTAGAGACTTATGAATAATGAGAGATATAGAGTAGAGGGCAGGTGTAAGTATGCGTTCTTCACATAAGCTGACCCCGACCGACGACGTGCCAGCACCCGTGGCCAACGGCGGCCTAATGCTATATTCGTAAATGCACGGGCACAAACAAAGAAATTTTCACATTTATAATATTAGTTAGGATTTAGAACGATGCAATACTGTGTTGTATGGTGTATCGAGTAAACAATATTAAGCATTTTGTTTAATTAGCATATGTATATATTGCTGGAGTGGAGACCACGGTTAGGCAAACGTAGTGTAGGGCACCCTGCTGCACGGTGGACCGACGACTTGAAAAAGATGGCGGGTAGCGGGTGGATGCGGGCTGCTCAAGACCGGGATGGTTGGCGCTCACTTGGGGAGGCTTACGTCCATCAGTGGACCGCAACAGGCTGAGATAATAATAATAAAATGTATATATTAGCATTGCAAGAACTTCATCATCTTCCTCTTCTCTTCACACAAGTGCTTGAAGTTACATTTTGTCTTTGGCGGAAAAAAAACAACCTAACGTGTCAAGCGTGCGATCTAGAATTCAGACAGCAGGAATCCGAGACCGGCGTGTCGGTGGTCGGTGGTGACGTCACGGCACGCTGTCGGTATCGTGTGTCTATGTGTATATGTGTATGTGTGGTGGTGGCGGCGGCAGGTTCCCGCGGCGAGCTGGGCGCGTTGGCGTCGTGCGGGGCGCTGTCGGCGGAGGCGGAGCGCGCCGCCGCCGCTCGAGCCAAGCTGCACGACGCGCTCGACCACAACCCCTACTACGACTTCCTCTACGCGCTGCACCTTTCCAGACATCACTATCGAAAAGGTATTCACTCACGTCCGATGCGAGATATTCGATATAATTCCAATTATTCGTATTCGAGAAAATGTGTCCGTCTCTAGCAGATCAAATTGGAATCGTATTAATTTGGTATCAAAAATACACAATGATGCACAGAACATACCGACGACAAACTTTATACTGCTACTAGCATTTCCTGGTGGCGCTTGTGTAATGTGTCTGTAGAGGAACGGGTGATAAATGTTCCTCTAGCGAAGGGGAGATATTCAGTCAGGCGGATGTTGTACCTGACCGGCCGCGGCCCCTCCGATGGTTGATGTTTGGAACTTGTATATATAGTAACCGTCGCGCAAACTTTGCTAGCGCGATGCAGGATCGGTTAACATTGCATTGTGCGTTGCGCGCTGCGTACCGCCACATCACTCCCCCCCGGAGACCGGAGGTCGATGGATCTTCAATTTTTCAGCTGTCGTTGCTTCATAAGCTTGCCGGTGCCATATTGCTCGTGTCTGTCCCAGTGAGTCGGGACCGTGCGCGCAGTTAGTTCTATTGAGTCAGAACTATGCGCGGGTAGTCAGCTCCAGTGAGTTGGAACTGAATGTATTCGATTCCAGTGAGTCGGAATCGAAGCTAGCGTAGCGGCGATGAGGTGTCACGTGGCTGTTGAAGTGCCAGAGGGTACCAGGCTTGCGTCTTGCTGTATGCGTGTGGTAACCCTGAAGGCTTGTGAGTGATGGCTGGCTGTGCGACGTGCTGATTGGCTGGAAGGAAGTGGCGATGCGTTGCTAGGCGACGATGTAGGTGGTCAAACTAGAGTTCCGATGTCGGTGCGATGTTGTTCACAGCGTCTGGGGTCACCACTGTAGAGGAACGGGTGATAAATGTTCCTCTAGCGAAGGGGAGATCTTCAGTCAGGCGGATGTTGTACCTGACCGGCCGCGGCCCCTCCGATGGTTGATGTTTGGAACTTGTATATATAGTAACCGTCGCGCAAACTTTGCTAGCGCGATGCAGGATCGGTTAACATTGCATTGTGCGTTGCGCGCTGCGTACCGCCACATGTCCAAACACCATTTCACCACCAAAATGTAACGCAGTAACGATAGTGACTATTTGATGCGCGACCAACTCATCGGACACACGTTGGGGGAAGCGAGGTAAAATGCGGTTATGCACGTTTCCTTTCCCTACTATATTATCCATTTCTCTCTTGCCCTGTAGGAGAAAAACGGTCACACTATAGTGTACATAGTAAAAATTGGTACGCTTAGTTTTCGTACAGATTGAAAAAATAACATTACATTAGATTAAATGGGTCTAATTAGGCCATCTATTATTAATGTATTATCTATGGTGGATCTTTTAAAAAACTAAGAAAAGCGTGATTTGGTGTGATGAACACGCAGCGAAGGTGTTTTGTGGTAACGTGATGATGTGGTTATGCAGCGGCGGCGGTGCTGTACGAGAGAGCGGCGCGGTGCGGCGCAGAGCGCGGAGCAGAGGGAGGCGCGGCGCGGCGACGCTGGCTCGCGGCAGCACTCACCAGCCTGCGCCTCGCACGACCACACCACGCATTCATCACGCGCCCCGCCACGCATCCGCGACACCATCATCTGCAGGTACTGTACGAGCGCGCTCACCAGCCTGCACCTCGCACGACCACACCACGCATTCATCACGCGCCCCGCCACGCATCCGCGACACCATCATCTGCAGGTACTGTACGAGCGCGCTCACCAGCCTGCGCCTCGCACGACCACACCACGCATTCATCACGCGCCCCGCCACGCATCCGCGACACCATCATCTGCAGGTACTGTACGAGCGCGCTCACCAGCCTGCGCCTCGCACGACCACACCACGCATTCATCACGCGCCCCGCCACGCATCCGCGACACCATCATCTGCAGGTACTGTACGAGCGCGCTCACCAGCCTGCGCCTCGCACGAACACACCACGCATTCATCACGCGCCCCGCCACGCATCCGCGACACCATCATCTGCAGGTACTGTACGAGCGCGCTCACCAGCCTGCGCCTCGCACGACCACACCACGCATTCATCACGCGCCCCGCCACGCATCCGCGACACCATCATCTGCAGGTACTGTACGAGCGCGCTCACCAGCCTGCACCTCGCACGACCACACCACGCATTCATCACGCGCCCCGCCACGCATCCGCGACACCATCATCTGCAGGTACTGTACGAGCGCGCTCACCAGCCTGCGCCTCGCACGACCACACCACGCATTAATTACGCATGAAAAAATGATTATTTATTACAGTATCAATTTATAAATATACTTAGTTTACAAATATTTCAAATCAATATTATGGACCCCGGGGCGTTAGGTTTTTTTTCTTCTAATGGGGTCGCGGTAGTCCAGAAAAGGTTGAGAACCTCTGGTTTATACAATGTTGTAAACAAGTAAGGCAAGTGTCAACAGTCACAACACTATACTTTACAAATAAAATAAACAATTTTTTTTTATGAATACATGTTTGTGTTGTTTTTACAGTACACCTCACACTATAATTGATGAATATAATTTTGCAAATAATAATTTATATTCGTTACCTCATTCCCAGTTGGGCAATAACAGTTATATTTATTTAAAATTAACTTTTAGTTTCTAATTAGGAAAAACATAAAGTCGGCGATAGGCTCCCCCCCCCCCTGTCATATAATTAGACGAAAATGAGCTCGTCGTAGGTGCACTAGTTGGAATTCTGCCTACTCCTTCGGTAATACCAGCCATAGTGGATTGTTCCTATGAATCGCGTTCCGAGATCACCCAGTCAGTGTATATCCATTAATTTTAGAATATTTCTGCCGGTCGTCGATGGACGCAATGTCTGTTTGTGAACATACACCATCACCTGCAGTGTAGTCTCTCAACCGTGTCAAGCAAAAAAATACATAATATGTAGGCTTATGTGTGTATAACTTATGTATTTTATGTTAGCTATCATTACATAATACGAAATATCGCAAATAAGTGGTATTATTCTACTACTATTATAAATGTGTAAGTTTGAATGTTTGTGAATTTGGATGTTTATTAGTCTCTTTGGATGTTTATTAGTTTAGTAGTCGTCTTAAAGCCTGAGCGGTTTTTGAATGAAATTGGGCACACAGGTAGACCATGACTTTGATTAGGACATATACTACTTTTTATCCCGGAAAAGACCGAACTCGCGAACGGGCAAAACCTAATAATAATATAATTATTAAAATTAGTAAGTTACTAGCATACCGTTTACATTCGTTATCTTCTTTCAGTACTGCCGTAGTATGGCGGGCCTCTGGCGCGTACTGATACTTTCTGCCCTTTCACAGGTGATAGGACCAGAAGAATTAGCCGCGGAACTTAGGGAGGAGGATCCTGACTCTTTGGACATCGTGCAGCAAGCGCTACTAAGTAAGATATTAATTAAATTGTTTACAATTTGCCATTGTATGGCATATACACACACTGGTGGTACTGTATAATATTGTGGAATATATTTTACTAACATAACAAATGAAATTACAAATTGTATTTCAATGTATATTTGTATTTATTTTTGACATCGTGTTTTGAATTAGGTAATGTTATATTTACATAATGATTATTTTCAGAAGGCGACAATATAGATTTCAACAAGCTGTACACAAGACTGAAAGACGCCGATCCAGACACGTTGCTGGCAGTGACAAAGCGAGCTATAAGTACGGGTCAATTTCTGCCGCATTGGTTTCTACAGAGATATATGGTAAGTATAATAGGGTAGTTAACTTCTTTTTTTTTTATAGCATAGGCCGGCAAATTAATCACCTGATGGTAAGCTATCTCCACCGCCCATGTACGACCACAATACATTAAAGGAAAGAGATAATTAAGGGATTGGGGAGGCGAGAGGTATTTCGGTGTCCGGATATCTCATTCACCGCAAGAAACTACTTTACGCCGGTTTTCTGTGAGACAGTGGTAACGACCAAGACGAGCCGGCCTATACGTGCTGTAGACAAAACTTTCACCACTATTTTTTTTTTATTATTTAAATCTAATAAGTTGCGTTACCCAAACGTATTGCGGAAATAATTGGTAGAAGGGGTAAAGTCACCGTGTAAAATAGCCATTATAGTGCACGCGTGCAAGCGAGATGGTGTGATATCCCCAATACGCACTCACTTTTTCTCATTCCAATATTTAAAGTCATAAGTGCGGGCTCATTTCTGAACTAATTTTGAGTATTTTAACAAAAGGGTTTCTTTTACGTATTATTTTCTGTTGCTTATAAAATAATGTATAAAATTCGACATAAGAAACTAACCTACTATACAGTATAATTGGTTCTTAGGGTTCCTATCAAAATTAATTAAGGAAACCTTAAGCTTACACTCTGCTCTAATTTTAAATGGCTCTATATTTTGAACCGTAATAGGTGAGCTGGCTAAAATTTTCATAGAATGTGTGTTAGATTCGTAACAAATAATAAATATGAGAAACAGTAAAAATTTACGGGAGATGGTACGCAACCGTCGCTGTGGGAGTACAGCTCGCTCGGATACTTTTTATTTTACAAAATGACATTCTCGCGGGTGGAGCCGCTAGCGAAAGCTAGTAGATCATTAATTAAAATACTCGGATTTTTTGTTTTTTTACATTTTGTTATATTTCCCACGCCCTGTATAGTCTGCTATTGTTTCATTGTGTTTAACTTTTGGACACCAATGCATACATTAATTTACATGCAAATTGATTCCGCTTATATAGCAAACATGCAAATTTAACCTTAAATAATGGACAGTGGGGAGAAAAATATTATGACATAGTTGCTTCATAAGTGTATGAGAAGCGCCTCAAGTATAGGCATTAGCTTTTATTATTTACAAAGATTATTGTGAATACAGTGACGTAACCCCGTCAGCGATACTAATGAAACAAGCAAACATATTGTATGAGGTTCAAGTTCAAATCGAATGAAGTCATCGAATTTTAACTTAGAACATTATGGAACACAAAATGTATTCATATTATATAAGAAAAAAAAAACATTTTGGTGTGTGAAAACAAAACCATTGTTTCTTTACATGTTTAAATGGAGGACTTAAATATGCCGATTGAAAGATTATGAAACACAGTGTAATTTTGCCATTCTGAGTCTTTATTTATTTTTTATTATATACTCCTTTATTATTGTATGTTCCTAAATTGTCGTGTTTGCAAGAATAATTTATAGACATGTAGTAACAAATGCAGAGTATTTATCAACAATAGTATAATAAAGTAGGTACACAATATAATGATGTAGCAATACTGTATCAGATTATGATAATCAGGCGTTCGTATTTCCGTAATAGAAGTAGGTGGTCCAAGCGTATACTTAACGATAGTATATGTATTTACTAGTTGACCTGCGCGATTCACCCGCGTGCATATTACTGTTCGGTTCCCATTGGTCGTAGCGTGATAATATATTGCTATGAATTGTTGTCTTCAAAAAAACAAATATATGGTATGAAGTTATGTGAATAAGACCGTCATCGGTCAAGTTATTGGAAAGTTACATGTTAAGATGACTGCTCAACCTAAAGTTCAACCTCCCCCTAATTATTCTCTTAAAATGTAAATTCCCAAATATACCTTCCTTAGCGGATATCTACATTATATAAACTGTAATTTGACCGAATGTCATGATCTTAGTTTAAGTAGTGTTGAGATTCGTGATTAATGAGTGATTTAGGCAGGTATTTCGCTTTGATATGATTATAAGAATAAGTATAAACTATCAGAGCGTGGACGGCGCGGGCACGGTGCGCGCGCTGTTGTCGGGCGGTCGCGCGGCGGAGGCGGGCGCGGCGTGCGGCGGCGCGCTGCGGCTCGCGCTGTGTGCGCTCACACCCGCCCCCCCCGCGCCGCGAGCCGCCGCACCCCTCGCCGCCGCAGACTTGCTGCTGGCGGAGCTACAACACCACACCGACGACGCCTTCGTCAATCAGGTACATTACACACATTACAGACGTGATCAACTTACTCACTTCACTGGCAAAACTATAGCCGCCACATGGACAATTTTAACACAACCAAACTTATATTTAGAGTTATGTAAATATCGTTTTTCTGAATCCTGCCGCCGTTCATTTTCGCCTTAATTTTATTCACCCAAATGATGAGATGCAATTTGTCATTCATTTGTAAACGCTACGCCGCGCCTGCTCATAAACAATAGAAACACCACCAAGAATTTTGAATTAAGGTAGACTTACTGCATGACACTGCACTCATCGCCCTGGGACGTAGAATCTTAATAAGCTTATGAACCAGTAATTGCACTAGCTTAAATGCACTCACAACCGTTAATTTTGTGTTTCCGTTTTCAGGTGTACAACGAATTAAATTCGCTTGTAAAGGAATATACACAGACGGTAGTCAGAGCGTCAGAGGACATGAAGTTGCAGATTAAAAGTGTTGTGTAATGTCGAGGATATGGAACTGCAGGTGCAGGTTAAAAAATTTGTGATTTAATTCGTACAATTAATAAAAACAATTTTGTAAGCATTTTTTATTATCAACAAATAAATAATCAAATAAATATACCCAGAATAAAGGAATGAACATAATACCCAATTAACATTTTTTATTTACCATACCTAGCCTTTTTGTTCCAAACTACATGTCAACCACCTCCTTATTTTGTTAATTAAAATATTAGCTTGAAACTATTTCCCACTTGAACACTGCTTTCGCTCAATTAATTAATCGATAACATTTTCTAAGGTCTCGTTTATCCAGACACAGGTTGGCGTGATGCATACCACCAGTAAGGATTTTCTTAGGTATCTACGCCAGATACAATTTAGGAGCCCGCTGTGTTATGCCGCGAAGTACGCAAGAATCAACGCCTATTCCACTGCGGGCCCTATGTAAGCATTATCCGCCGCCTCCTCATACACGAACCATACCACGCGTCGCGCTAAGCTCGGCATTCAATGACACATGAGCGTAGTTGGCTAGGGGTAAAAGTGGACACTGCCCCCTCTTCAAATCTCAATGCCCTCCTAAGGATAATCCTTAACTACGTCAATGCAGACACATTGTACATTATGCTCCGATCTCACCAAAGACTAAATATATATAATAGACATCGAAAGTGTACAGTGTGTGTGACAGAGACGCAACTTAATAAACGGACCACAATGTGTTACAAATAAATTACACTTAGAATGCTTATAACATGTTACATTTATAGGTCCTTACTTATAAACTTTCATAAGCACTGCTTAATTAAACACTGCTTTCGTCTCTTTCTAGCCATTTTAAAAATCGCGTTGATAGACTACTTTTCAGCGTTTTTGTGATTTTTTGTTATAATAGAGTTCTTTCCAATTGTCATAATTTAGTATTATTTTTCTTAAAATTATCATAATGCACAACCTGTAGATATATCATTACATGTGCACTAGGGACCACAGCACACACGATACTTTAAACATCGGTGATGGGCGATAGTCGCCTTACGCAAAAATCGAAGCTAAATGCTAATACATATTTGACTTCTTTTTATTATATTAAGCAGTAAGTTATTCCTAAATTTATCATCGTGAGTTATATAAATCAAGTCAAAAACATTTTGACAGACACACTGTGACATCACACAAGACAGGTCACCCCTATTTCTGTGCTACGTCCGAGGGGGATAGAAAGATTTTCCCACTAAGCCGATACTAATATTTAAAACAGGAACGGCAACCTAATTTTGTACCCATATTTTATTCTGTTTTTGCCAAATAGTTTTTTCGTATTTTTCTTTCTTTGTAAGAGGATGACCGGTACTGGCAAGGTCTCATACAGACCATGAGTTTGCGCTGACGCGCGCCCGAAGTGCCCGTTAGCTTCTGGTTCGGTGGCATGGAGATGTCTCACATCCTGATAGTCGCCGAGCCCTTCCAGGTACTCTCCTGCTCCGGCAGCGATTTCGACTGAGCCGTAGCTTTGTACGGAACGTACAAGATCATTCTGGTCTCTAGAAGGTGTCCACGCTTTTGCGCTATAAGCGCAACCTTATACCAGAACAGCATGCCATGATAATAAGCATGGGTTGATGCCGGTACGGACGTTGCGTATTCCTTCTCCACGGACGCAATCGCTTTGTATTCTGGGACAGCTCCGTGGCGCAGCGGGCAAGTAGTCGGCTGCGAAGCGAGAGGCCGTTGGTTCGATTCCCACACCGAGACAAATGTTTGTGTGAACCACAAATATTGGTCTCGGGTCTGAGTGTTGTGGGACCGCAAGTCCCTCGTAGTTCCTGATACCCACGACACCTACGTTTACCGACACGGTTTACCTAGTTTGGGGTCAGGACTATGTGTCTGTTGGGTGTATTATTATTATTATTCAACGAGATAGGTGTAACCAGCTGCGTCGGTTTCAAACACTTTGGCAGATTCCTCAGCACCAAATCCAGTTTCGCCATCGATGACGAACGAGTCCTTCCACAGCGGATCGTTGGTAAACGGTGTTTCACTTGTCGATTTCTTTGTGGGTTGTGGGACTGATCGTGTTGTCTTGTTCTTTGGGCGTGGGAAATTGGGCTTTGCCTGGGGGTTTTGCGGCTTCGCGCTTGGTATCACTTCTTTCAATTGAGTCTGCCATTACGGCTGATCTAACCTTCTTTTAGGAATAAAAAGGGTTTTTTCGTATTATTGTCGGGGGTGCATCTAAAAGTAGACATAGTGAAATACTCTATTATGACATTACCACGTAAACGAATTACAAAGATGAGATGCATCATTGAATCAATTGTTAAAATTCGCGATTTTAATAGAGCAAAGAGTACAAAAAATGCGTTGCAGCCGATAAATCGCCGATTGCCCATGCTAAGCGCATACCACAATGAACTGACAGTTTCGGACCTGCTCTGCTAGTGCGACACAACGGCGCGGCGCGGCGCGGCGGGTGAAGGGAGACTATTTATTATTGATGAGCGTAATACAGTGGCGTATAAGTGGATGTTTCACGTGGTCGCAACAAGCAGAAAAAATCGCACGCTTTGCCGAAAGGCCAGTTGAACTCGTGTCCCCCATTGGCTTGAGTATGCCTGCAAGCAGCAGTTTCATACGTTTGATATTTCGCGTCCGTCATCACCACCGCGCTTGACCCGCACTGTGTACAAGGCACGACCTAAAGTATCGTATGTGCTCAAAGACTTTCATGTATACTACTAGACAAGCTGTGCGGTACATAGAAATTGTACCACTAAGTTGCGGTCAATTGACCGTAACTCAATATTACCCTCTCGCTTACTCTCAACTAGAACCCCTATCGCGTTCTCTGTTTGTGAGCTGTCCAACTCCCACGTTTTGTGACGCAATTTTACTTCTAAACAGCCTGTCTAGTAGTATACATTAGTCTTTGTATGTGCTGTGGTAATATAGGTTTACATTGTCATGGTACAAAGAGTTTATTTAGTTTGTCTAGGTATGTAAAGAGAACCATAATCACAGATCATATTATAACTTATTTTTAAATAACAACACAATATTCCTCAATTTCTTCTTTTCGCCAGGGGTAACTTCCAAAGACTAGAGGGTATGCAATTACTGTTCAATTTATGGAGTTACTTCAGTTTTGCTTGAGTCTGTGAAAGACAATGAATCGCACCTGTTGAGTCACCCCTTTCTTAAATTCCCACTTGTGTTGCTCCTTTGTACACAAAATAACTATGTGACCAACATTTTCAATAATTTTATATCTTATTCACTTGTTCCATGATGGGGAATAATATATCTATTAAAATTACTGAAGTGTTTTACAAAATATTCTTTGAAATTTATCTAGTGGCGTTTACTATACCTCCCCCTCATAATTGATAATACTAATAGTATAAGTTTTTCATATGTGAGAAACATTAATGCTGCAGTCATTACAGTTTGCAGAAGTTTAGCTTCTAATCCACGAAATAGTACTAGTGGATTGTTTTTCATATCTTTAAGCAATGGCTTTATACTTGTACCCGCACGCAACCTAGACTGAATTAATTGCAATGGGTATGTTAATGTAGTAGCAACAGCCTTAGCAGCTGCTCCTATCATAAATGCAGTATATGTATCAAAAGAACTTTTGGAGACAAATCTCCTTTTTAGTGATTCATAAACCATGAACTGGATGGCAGGGTTTGACACTAAAAGCAATGACGGCACAGTACCAGACCATAACCCTTTTGCACCTTCATTCTTTGCCAGCTCAATCAGACCATCAAAAAGGCTACTACAATTTGTTTTTTCTAACTTCATTCTAGTGTTAACAACCCACAGAGGAGATGTTAATATGACATTGATGCTACCAGCTACAATACCAAACATAAGATCTTGTAATGCTGATGAGGGCTTGAGAGACAGTCTTCTCAATGCATGAAATGAATAAAAATAGACAAAATTAGATACTGATAGAGATTGGAGCACTGGTGACAGCCCTCTATATAATGATTCAATGCCTTCTTCATTCGCTAGTTTCATTAGAAGTTTCCATGGGGAACCATGTAGTTTGCCTGAATCTTCAACTGAAATAAAATCATTTATTAAAGAACACCCCAAAGTACATTATTCTATTTTACTAGATGGTAGGTCCCTCATATGCGAGAAGTCGTCTGAGTAGGTACCACTGCTTTGTCTATCT
Organism: Mimas tiliae; assembly: GCA_905332985.1. NCBI lineage: Eukaryota > Metazoa > Arthropoda > Insecta > Lepidoptera > Sphingidae > Mimas > Mimas tiliae. The sequence continues at coordinate 7,423,242 of HG995249.1, forward strand.
CTGCCGCCAAGCAGCAGTGTGTAATATTGTTATTGGTATCCGGTTTGAACGACATTGAAGCCAGTAAAATTACGGCATTATGAGGCATTATGAGACTGCCAGTCTCTTCATCTAAAGCTAATAAAAAAGTGTGGTTGTACAGTGTAGGTTTGTAAAAAAAAAGTTTTAAATAATACCATTCCACATCCTTTGTACATTGACCTACATTTTTACAGATACAAGCTAACAACAGTAGATAAGGAATTACTGAATATAATGAATGGCTGTTGATTGAATCATTATGCTATTTATTTCCTATAATTACTAATAAGTATGCCCGATTTAAGATTGCGTAAATAGGGTTTATTTATTGTAAATTATTGGTACCATCAGTCACTTTGTTATATTGAGAGTGGTTTCTGTTATCTATTAAGTTGGTTTCATTCTCAGAGTGGGAGAGACATTATAAGAAGCATGACTCAAGCATCTGATAATATCAATAAGCAGTTTGTGCGTAACTGAATCTGTGAGAAGTCATAGTCAAGATTAGATGTTGTAATTCCGAATGTATGGTAGACATACATTGCCCACAAGTATTGATTTAAGAAAAAGTCCACCTGTCATAAGTGAAGTATAATGCAAAGTGTGTACTGTGTGAAAGCAATTCCAGGGTTTCATGCCCATTCTTCCCTGACAAAACAGCATTCTGAATGGGTGGTAGAATAATAAACAATTAAGAGAAAACCCTGAGCTATCATTCATTGCAACAATACAATGGCCATCACCGACTGTTCCATTTCTGATCCTGACAAGTAGATATTATAGTGGAGAAACTTTCAATGTCACAATACTTAGGTACATAAAATAAAGTGTGTTAAATTTACATTTTATTATTGGCCAAATAGACAGACAAGCAAGATTGTGATTGTGGCTGATGATGATGATGATGATGATGAGACAGACAAGCAAGTAGCCCACATAGCCCATCTGATGGTAAGTGGTCATCACTGCCCATGGACTTCAGCAACCCCAGGGCATAGCCAAGCTGTCGCCTACTGTTGTACTTTTTCTTGATAATGATGCACTGTCAATGCCAAAACTGGTAATGTGATAAAGGAACTTTAAAGTTCTTCATTGTCACAAAATCCAGGCACATTCTAAATATATATTCTAAGAAAAACGTCTGACTGACAGACCGACATTGAAGTGTTTCCTTAATTTAGTTCTTTTAGTGATCTATAATCTTACCTTGCAATCTGGACCTCAATGTATCCAATGGATAAAATACAGCCATACCCACTATGCTACCCTGAAAAACAATGATAAAGACTTAGCTACAGATTGCTAAATGAAATTAATTATGTCCGCACCTTGACCGAAAAATATTAATTTTTATTCTACAAACCGTAGCTCCTGCAACTGCATGTGCTAAAGTTTCATAACTAAATAATGATGAAGACATTTTTATACTAGCTCTACAATTAACTGGATCACAATAATACTTTATAGACTATTTATATAAATAATTTTCAATTTGTATACATGCAACTTTAGTGCCTATTCGCATAGTAATGATTTGATGATAATCACAGAACAATAGTTTAATACTCTTTGACTCTCTACGAGAGGGGAGGGATTTTGCCCTAGCACTGTTGCCAGATGACCGTTACCCATTCCACCCGAGTTGTACGTAGTTTTCCCACCAAAATACAGGTTTTCAAGAAAATCCCCCCAAAAGAAGACATTTCCCAAGAAGAAGGGGTTAATATAAAAAATTACGTAGTAATGTCATAAAACACATCATTTTACATTTTCACTACAGAAAATCATGGATTGGCCTTATAAAGAAATAGCCATGAGTATACAAGTCATAAAAGGCACTCGAACTCACTCATAATTTTAATCAAATAAAAAAAACCCTTTTACAATATGAAGCCTCCTATTGAAATACCACCCGACCAGTTCTTTCCGGAGCGCTTTCCGCATTATATATTCTCCACAGGTGTTTATGAGAATAGGAGATAAAATGCAGCCCGTCTTACTCTTTTTTCCAGTTTAAATGGTCTTGAAAGGACTTTATCCTGACATCATGTCACCTATTTTTTAGAAACTCGGCCCAGCGGTCGTGGATGTTTTCTACTTCCCCCGGACGGGACATGAAATTCCCGCGACACCATGAAAAAAACAAAAAGAAAAGATACATAGTAATTGTACGAGGTATTTAGATCGTCCATTTCTAAAAGTATTCTCCACAAGCTATCCCACCGCACAAAGCGTTAAACGTTTATGACGAAAATCTTTAGGGCTACAGATTGTTATGACAACCGACATTATGCGAAAAAAAATATGCCATAGTGGGTATGAGATTTACACATTATGCGAAGTGACGATTGTGCTAAAAACAGTTAAAAATTATTCGTGAGGATAGGGACCCAAGATTTTGTCCTCTCATATGTCCCCCTTTACCCTAAAATCTCTCGAACGGTGATTACAAAATATTGTCTGCTGAACGAACTGCTGGTCTACCAATAGATCTTTTGCCCAGTCTGGCTGCCATATCCAGGAAATTCCTGATATGTAACGACCAATATCCTGCACCCACCCCGCATTAGCCTCAGTTTTGTTTTATTACTCGTAGCTTTAAGGACGAGACAAGCACGTCCCTCACCTGATGGTAAGTGCCATTCCTGCCCGTAAACAGAAAAAACGCCATACCGCTCTCACTCGCTCTCACTCATAGTGTTACGTGTAATTACCTTTTCAAATGTAAGTAAGTGGAGCCGTATTTTTGGCAGATTCATATGAGAGTTATCGGTCTAGTTATCTTATTTCGATGAGTTTTGCACACCGTTGCTTGGTTTGTTTAAGAATAGAGAAAGCGGTGATTCCCCGCATTCCAAAAAAGAACCAGGCAAGTGACAACACTGGAACGAAAACACCACTTCAATAGTGTTGCGTAGGACACGATTTGATGAGGTTGTAAGAATAATTTATTTTTTGAACTGAACCAGTACAAGATAATGCTTCACATCAGGCGAAGCGTCCTAAAGGTCACTTGCTCGTTATCACTCTTACCGGCACGCAGCCTGCGTCATGGGAATAGTAAAGCCTCCTACCAACAGCTGCGATCTGCGAGATCGCGATCTCTGGTCGTTATAAATTTTTCTCTAGTACATCTTACACACTTCCGCGATCAACATAGTGATCTATTTCTGTTGCTAGCATGCTTAATTAACCAATTTTAACACACCAACCTACTATACAGTTTTTGTAATAGCTTGGTGTGTTTTCGATGCACTGCTTTTTTATCGTGTAATATTGCATACGTAATTAAAAGCAAATATACCTTTGTCTTTAATATATTTTCCATAAAAAACCGTCATCTAAATCTGAAAAGTACTGTCACAGCCGAAAACCGTCTGTTGGGGGGGGGGAGGGGTCTTGTGGCGGTGAGACGGCCTCTGATTGGTGGACGCTGAACACAACACATCGCAAGAATAGATCGCGGATGTGGGTGCGACATAAAAATTGAAGTAGTACATGTTAAAAGCAATTGTGTGTAAGCAAGCGATTGAAGGCCATTGAATCCACTGAAATTACTGGGCATTATAAGACTTAACATCTTATGTCTCGGGTTGGCGAGCGCAGTCCAGTGCTACGCAGTACTTTGTAATTGAAAGTTCTGTGTGGCATTGCTTTTGTTTATGGGCAGGTTTAGCGCTTACCATCGGCGACACGTCGCGTCGTCGTCGTCTCGTCATTCAAGCTAATAAATAAAAAATATCTATAATGAGCTGCTCTTACATTATTTCGTCATGTATGATGTATGCGACAAATGTACTTTCTCTTGTGTATACTATCAACACTAGTCACTAGTTGACACTTGACATTTGATTTGACAGTTGACTGAGGAGTTTTGGCGGGAATTCTGACAGTGCGGTGGCTCTCTAGTTTTAATTATTTCCTAAACTAGTTTAAAGTTGTGTTTGTTGTATAAAAGTGGTGTGGTTTTGTGCAATAATCATTTACGATGATGAATAGTTTATGTAAACATTAAAATAGGGAATTTGGGTGATTTTTGATCAAGGGTATTGTCGACCTTTTTCGATTTGCTTAAAGAAAGTCGTCTAAGAAGCATTGAACTGAAAGGAATTAATACCAAAACTCCAACAAGACCTTGAAATCGGCCTCACCACCGTTTCATCGTTCTTGGAATATAAGAAAAGAATATAACTAATGACTTGGCAGCATGGTCTCTGATCTTAGCCGGTTCCTTATGGAACAAACAAATAAAAAAAAAAATACAGTTGATTGGTTGACAGTTAATAATTTGGGTTTTGGCGGGAATTCTGACAGTGCTGTGGCTCTCTTATTTTAATTATTTCCTAAACTAGTTTAAAGTTACGTTTGCTGTATAAAAGTGGTGTGGTTTTGTGAAATAATCATTATTGCTGATAAATAGTGTATGGAAACATTGAAATAAGTAAATTTAGGTGATTTTTGACCAAGGGTATTGTCGACCTTGTGCTTTCGATTCGCTTGAAGAAAGTCATCTAAGAAGCATTGAACTGAAAGGAATTAACACCAAAACTCCAACAAGACCTTGAAATCGGCCACACCCCCGTTTCATCGTTCTTGGAATATAAGAAAAGAATATAACTAATGACTTGGGAGCATGGTCTCTGATCTTAGCCGGTTGCTTATGGAACAAACAAACACAAAAAAAAAGTTTTGGCGGGAATTCTCACAGTGCGGTGGCTCTCTTGTTTAATTATTTCCTAAACTGGTTTAAAGTTGTGTTTGTTGTATAAAAGTGGTGTGGTTTTGTGCAATAATCATTAACGCTGATGAATAGTGTATGGAAACATTGAAATAAGTGAATTTAGGTGATTTTTGATCAAGGGTATTGTCGACCTTGTGCTTTCGATTCGCTTGAAGAAAGTCGTCTAAGAAGCATTGAACTGAAAGGAATTAACACCAAAACTCCAACAAGACCTTGAAATCGGCCACACCCCCGTTTCATCGTTCTTGGAATATAAGAAAAGAATATTATAACTAATGAATTGGCAGCATGGTCTCTGATCTTAGCCAGTTCCATAAGGAACAAACAAACAAAAAAAAAAAGTTAATAATTCGTTGATAAATCTGTTTTTTTTCTATTTTAATTTATTAAATCTATGAAACTCGTCATAATGAAAGCTTTTATGGCTGAAGATAATTTATGTGCTCAAAACTTGCTAAAACTAGTTTCCCATGGCAATGCTATAGTTGCAGAGATATTGAGGCTTAAAGATCATAAGCCTGCAGTTTGTTTGTAAGTATATTTTAGTTTGCGGATTTAATAACATAGGTACTTTTCATATTAATTTTAGGCTGATCACGATAGTCGGACTGTCGGACTAATAAAATAAATAAGTAAATACACCCAACAGTCGCACACATAGCCATAGCCTCTCGCTTCGTACTACCCCGGCTACTTGCCCACTGCGCCACGGAGGCTGTATAATATCTATATATTTTTATTTATCCTATATAAATAATAATAATAATAATATTTCCTTTTTTGTTTATAACAATGCAATGCAAATTATTAGTTTGGATAACTAACCACAACTAATTACAAAACCTATTTTCTTCATGCAAAAGTTTATAAACCTTAACTGTCCACTATTGGACAAAATAATATTTTTACATAATATTTTACTGCAATATAAGCACATCAAGGTTTAGGGATGGTCAAAGGGCCCGCTCTCTTTGCAATACATTTTGCTACCACCTTTCAGGATCGATTGACTTGACTGAGAGGCAGTTGAAAATTTCCACTATGCCACCAACTTAGCAATAATTATGTTGAACTGCTCCCCATTTGGTGCAAAGCAACATTTTAACTTATGTCTTAATTTTTTATTTTTTGTTTTCAAACTGCATTGTGAATTTGGGGGAATTTCGTCAAGAGTGTTTTGACTGTCCTCCTTCAAGAAAATCATCTATGAAGCAGCTTACTGGAAGAAATTGACACCAAAACTCCATCAAGACTTTAAAACCAGCAACAACCGTATTTCATTGTTATTTAAATTCTCGGAAATATAAAATAAACTATTGTCGTTGGTATTGCACGACTCTGTGCTTGTAGTCATATAAAAAAAAGAAAAAGTAGTTTTTTCGCCCTGAAAATCTTGTCAACTCCCAGCTAGGCCACCACTTTATTATAGATGATAATAATATGTTTAAATTTAAAATTACAGGTTAGATACTAAAGAAATGCAGCAGAAGTATCAAGACATAATAATGGATTTTAGTTACTTTAAAATTTCGGATAGTCAAGAATCTAAAATTAATATCAATCCAGTAAGTCATCTAGTCCCTACAATACAATTCAAATAAAAGTAGGTGTTTATTTTTACAATACTGTGACTTTTAGGCTACAAACTGCTGACATAGCACAAGTACTGTACTAATTTCAATACATTTTATAATACTGAGACATACTTAATATTTTTTGCTTGATAATAAGCGTTACGCTTGCCCATAAATGGAAGCAACGGTGAAGCTTTAAGCTTCACAGTGTTACCACTTTCTGAAAGAAAAGCAATGCGAAATGGCAACTTGTAGTTGCGCTTTGCATGGCGATTGGCGAGTGAGATTTCTGGTGGCTGCACGGCCCAATCCCTATTCTTTTCCTTAAATATTGTCACTGCACCCATGGTTCTTCTGATTTTGTCGTGGAGATTGATTTGATCATCAGGTCAGTCGCTTACTGGTTTACTGGCCTTCTGGTATATATATATATATATATATATATATATATATATATATATTGTAGCATAGTTAATAATGCCCATTAAGTAAGATTTTTTTCAACAAAATCTGTCTACAATTGGTGGAGAAATCGATGTACATACATAAAAAATAACATGCCGAATTGAGAACCTCCTCCTTTTATTGCAGTCGGTTAATAAAAATAGCATGTTTTATAAAATTTAAACCTTATGTAATGCACCATTAATTAACTTTGAGCAGAATTAAAGACACATTACTAAACAAGTGGATAATTGATACACTTGTTACAATAATTCTGTTCAATTTGCATTCCTATAGAAGATTTTAGTCTATAAAAATATGTAGATTTTATTGCTTAATTTTTACCTAAGCAGCAATATGAATTACCAACTAATTTTAATTATAACAATTTCAGAAACTTCAAGATTTGGATGATGATCTAAAAGAAAAATATTTAGAATTGATAACTAGATTTTATTTACTGTTTGAAAATATTTATCAGTATATAATAGACTTAAACACATTCATTGATCAGTTGAAAGATGATGCATTCATTCAACAGAACATAGAGACCGTCATGAAAGATGTTGAGGGGAAACAACTTTTGGTATGTATTTCATTTCTTTATGGTACCTACATATACTACAGTAATAGCAAAGTACTTACCCAGACAGGGTGCGATATAATTTTTATATTGAAATTTGAAAAAATCCTCTATAGATAACAGCAAACGCACCGCAAGTCGGGTTTTTAAATTTTATTTAGGACCATAGGACACATGATGCCTTTAGCATCGGCGAACGGCTTTCGGAAGCTGGAAAGTCGTGTCCGAACGCTCCAATCCCCATACATGCAAACGCTAGTCGTGGTGAACAAGTCGCTTTTTGGAAGCGCGATGCGGCGACTGAACGCTATACTTACACACATTCGGATGCCAGTCACAAAAATTTAATGAGGCTTTGGCATCTGTGGAACACAGCTCAGTGTTGTAACGAAAGATCTCTGTACCAGTGAATAGTAAGTGCGCGTGCTACTACTACTCCCGCTCTTCCCCTTCACTACCGCTCGCGCCAGCCGAGATCAATAGAGTCGCTAAAATGCGCGGTACCACGATCGAACGCAGAAAGTCGCCAAAACACGTTACAGTTGTAATATGACTGATCGCCGATGCTAAACATATCGTTTCACGTGTGTGCTGCGGCCCTTAGGTTACAAAATATATGAGTACTACAACCATTTTGTTTTTAATCTCCACTGATTGATAAATTTATTTTTTAGTGTGAGTCGCTGTATCTGTATGGCGCCATGTTGTTATTATGTGATATATTTATTCCTGGACCTGTGAGGGAAAGACTTTTGGTTGCATTTTATCGCTACAGCACTAGTCAATCTCAGTCCAATATTGATGATGTTTGTAAATTATTGAGAGATACAGGATATGATCAGCAGAATAATAAAAGGCCACCTGACTATCCTATAGAGTATTTCAGGTAAAGTACAACCAATTTAATGTATAGTTTATGTAGACTTCTCGTGTTTGCTTTCTTTCTGTTTTTAACCGACAAAAAAAGGAGGAGGTTCTCAATTCGACGATTTTTTTATGTTTGTTACCTCAGAACTTTCGACTGGGTGAACCGATTTCGATGATTCTTTTTTTATTTGAAAGCTGGAGCTTCCCGTGTCGCCCCATTTCAAGTTCTGATAATGGCATCCATGAGAAAACCATATAAGTCTTAAATTTGCATTAAGTATGTGCACGACAAATGGACGAATAACTCAATATCACGCCAACCTATTTCGATGATTCCTTTTTTATTGGAACGGATGTACTTCAAGGGTAGTTTGATGAGAGTTTGGTTATGTTCTAATTATGGGATCCATGACAAAGTAATGGAAGTCTTCAATTCTTAGAAGCAAATTAACGATACTCGACCGAATCTTTGAATGAGCTAATTCTAGAAGAGCTACATTTTACACACATACTTGATACCGGCCGAAAACAGGAAACAATAAGTTGTCACAAACAAAATTATAGACTCTAAATCAAAGACAAATATACCATACCAATACCATACACTGACATAGCTTTACTAAGCATAGCATAACTAACATTGCTTTATAGCAATACTACTGCTATACTGCAATAACATAAAGACAATACCTGCTTTTTCGTCAATATCATTGACTGTATAGTGGTATATATTTCCTATAAAGTATATTCTAACCCTTAGCCCTAAAAGCATGATCGAAAGAAGCTTCTACATACTAGTATGTGCCTTATGTCTACCTTATTTGTGTTGGTACTTGGTATAATTCTTAATGTTTTATTTATAGCCGAGTTCACATTCGTCCCGAGTTTATAGAAAAAATTGTTGGAAAACTTAGATCTGAAGACATATACAATCAGCTTACAGTTTACACTATACCCGAACATCATTCGCTTGCACTGGCTACCCAGGCAAGCATGCTTGTTGTCTGTCTGTTTTTTACGCCACATTACTTACAAACAGACTCTTCAAAAATGCGAGAAATTGTTGACAAGTTCTTTCCAACTAATTGGGTTATACCTATATACATGGGCGTTACAATTAATATTATTGACTATTGGGAAAATTTCAAAGCTGCTAAGTTAGCCTTGAGTAATACCTGCAACATCAAAGTCCTCAAAGAATGTTTTGCGAAACGCAGTTCTTCTGTCCAAATATTGATAAACAAAACCCATCAACTTTTAAAAGAAGGCACATTGACTGAAGATTTTGTTTTAGACAATATAAATAAAGTATTGAACTTGCTATTAAATTCTAATTTGATTGCAAGGTGGCTACTGCTACATAGCAGTGATGTTATATTTTTTGATAACAATAAAAAAAGTAAACAACTCAAGGATATGCTGATTAAAGAAACTAGTTACGACCCACTGAGAATTCTTGAATTGTTAATAAGTACTGCAGAACTGGAATTAAAAGTCAGAGAAATTTTAAATAAATTATTAGCGAATAGAGATGACACTTGGAATAGGAATAAGGCATTGGCTGTTGAAGCAATAAATAGTTTATCTGAATTGTTTTCTGGCGTAAAACCGCTCACCAAAATACCACAAAATGACCAACTTAAGCTTTGGTTTGACAATATAGCAAAGCAGGTTAACTCATTGAGCGAACCTGTCACAGCTAAATCAATAAAAAAGGTAACACAAATAATACAAGCTTTAGACGAAGTAGAGGAATTTCATGGTATAAACAGTACTTCGACAATTATACAATTTCTTACTGAGAGTAAACAGGCGTTAAAAAATCTTTTAAGAGCTGCTTCTCTAAAGGAAGATTCTTTAGTACATCTAGAAACAATAGCTGACGTGAGTTATGCTTGGTGTATTATAGATTCCTATACGCAATATATGCAAGATAGCATTAAAGAGAATCCTGCAGTTACAAGTAGACTTCGAGCACTATTCCTTAAACTAGCTAGCGCGATGGAAATTCCTTTGCTCAGAATAAACCAAGCTCACAGTGATGATTTAGTCTCTGTGTCGCAGTATTATAGTAACGAATTGATAAAATACATCCAAAAAGTACTTCAGATTATTCCAGAAATGGTTTTTTTTATTGTGGAAAAAATTATTGACATTCAAACATGGACGATCAAAGAGGTGCCAACAAGGTTGGAAAAAGACCGATTAAGAGATTTTGCTCAACTAGAACATAGGATGGAAGTTGCAAAATTGACACACACAGCGTCAACTTTTACAACAGGTAACTCTAGCAGATCTTAAAATTTTTGGCACTTTACACGGTACATGTTGTGCAATCATGATTTTTATACTATCTTGGCAAAATTACTACACTGCTCTTGATAAGAAGTATAGTGCAACCCAAATAGAGATTATGATGGCCTGATTAACTATGTTACATAATATGTACCTATTTAAGTAATGAATAATATGTTCTTGATCAATAGCTTATTTTTAGGTATATTGGATATGAGGTCTACATTAGTCGGAGTGATTAGGGTAGATCCCGCAGAATTATTGGAAGATGGTTTATTAAAGGAATTGGACAGACACATCAGTAACAAATTTATCGAATTTATTGACCCTCAGGGCAAGAAGTTGCAACTTACAGCTAATAATTTGTTAAATCGATTACAAAAATTAGCTGAAAGTATGGATGGATATAAACGATCTTTAGAATACATCCAGGATTATATAAATATTCATGGATTAAGGATTTGGCAGAAACAGGTAAATAGGTCGATGATTTCGTCGTACTCATTGTGTTTTAATGTTTTCAACCAACTTTTATTAATATTAGGTATCTGCAATTGTGAATAAAAGTGTTGCAAAAGAGATAAGTTACCGCAAAGGAGTCATTTTGTATAGCCCGTCGGCAGGTTTCATGGGAAATCTAGCAAGACAAATAGCACAATTGACAGATGCAAGGTAAGCTTTGTATACAGGTGAACTTATTCTACTGTAGATTTATCACTACGTGTATAAATATATTTTAATATTTCCAGAGTCTGCATCTACATTAGTGTATGTGCCGCTTGGTTTGATACGAAAACTCAAGCTGAAGTAATTAACACAAAAACCTTTGCTAAATTAAATGAAGCTGTAGGCGTTGTCGGTCTTCACGGTCTGGACACTTTATACGCGTTCATGATAAAAAATCAAATACAAAATATTCAAGAGATATTCAGAAGTAATCAAAATAAACAATTTGTGGGAAATTCGTTCGATACAAAAGACATTGAGCAGATCTGTACGAAATGGTACAAAATGTTTCAACAATTAACTGATGTGTTAGTTCTTATTGGATCATTACAGATAATTCGTAAACATATTGCGTATCAGTTGAACACAAGTTGCAAATTTGATTCTGCTCATTTAGAAGCTTCATTAAGGACTTTGAACGAGTAAGTTGATTTTTAATTTCATAGAACTCGTAAAAGGAAAAATGATAATTTTAGTTACGCAATATAAAAGTATGGACTTTAAAGGGGGATTTATCGGTTCCTATAATCATGTGTATCGATACGCAGGGAGAATTTTCGACACATGTGTAGAAAAATTCGAAAATTTTAAGTAAGTAAGCAACTTTAAATCCCGCGTGGAATAATTACAAGAGAAAGTTTCTCTGAGAAATATATTTGCGCAATCGACGGTAAAGTATTATTTTATCACTGAAATATGTAAACTAAAATATGAAATATGTAGCGCAACAACGATGTGTTGGTGGTAGCAAATGTTGGAACTAATTGAAAATGTACCTATTTAATAGTCTGTCAAAATTGGAAATCATCCGTAATCGATTTACTAATGAGCGTTTGACGACCGCGCTGCTCATCTTGCCAACTTTTAGTTGTCACACTGTACCTACTTATAGGTAAAATATGATAAGATACGGAATCTCTCAGAGCGGAATCCCCATTAGACCACTTCTTTTTTATCAGTGTCAGTGGTTAACATAATCATAAATCTTCTTCCACCTGACCTTATCCCTCTTACAGTGGGATCAGCGCACCATGCTTAACACATGTTACAGAAAGATTTGTCTTGTAATTTTTACTACCGGCCGCCTGTCTGACGTCAATACCTCTGGGCAGAATATTTGTGGATCACACAAACATTTTATTTCGGTGCGGGAATCTAACCCGCGGCCTCTCACTTCACAGCCGAGTACTCACCTACTGCACCACTGAGGCTCATAAACATAATAATTATTATAATTCTTTTCAGATCAATTATACACGAAATAAAGACATGTTTAGCGTCTGGTGTGAATCCTAAAGTATCATCAAAACTTTTAAAACATTTAGAAGATAGTCTTGTTAGATGTGGAATCTCTGAACCATTTGGCAAGATATACGAAAAAAATGTTCAAGAATTGTTAAACGTAGACATCTCTCGCACTCTAGCTGTGCTTGTTATCTCACAACTGCCCAGGTTGCAGTTATGTTTTACAACAGGTATCTACTTCACCTACCTGCCTACTAAGACTTAAATTATGCGCTACGGTAATATTAGTTTTTTCAAAAATTCGTACGAATATAAATGCTCTGACATTTACGTCCCAATATTACAAATTCGAAGAATAAATAGGTAAGTACCTATTGCTTATTCTAATGTCGTAACAGGTATTTGTGAGATGTCTCATCATCACGCGTTCGTATTTATAAAATAATGGTAAAGAGCATAACCTAAATCGTAGTACCTGCTGTACTTATTTTAAAAGTTATTATTCAGTGTTCATATTTTAGGAACAACACTTGATGCTTGTATTGCACATAATATTGATTTTCAGGTGATCTCATTACAAAGAAGTCAGGAGAAAATATTGATGGCTATCCATTATTTGTTGGAATTAATACTCTACTCTGTCAAACAAAAACAGAAAACATCGACACATTTATTGATTTATTGTGTAACTTTGCCAGGTAGGTAACATTCATTATATGTTTCGACTAGGTCATCTCTCGGGTATATTGTTTTTGATTGGTCAAGTCGTTTTCTGTTCACGCTATTAGGCTCTGAGACGAACGGCCTGTCACCCTAAAACGGTCTGGATCTCTTCGTCTTCAAGAAGCTGTTAAAAACAAGTTTTTATACGTAGTAAATATGTATGTATGTGTAATATACATGTAAGTATGTTTATATTACTTAATATTTGTATTTTAATAAGGCCAAGGAAATGCCCTATATAAGCCTGTTTGACGTAATCGGGAACATGCTTGGGCGGCTTAACCGGGTCGTTACCACTGTCACAGAAAATCGACTTGCTACTGCGTTTCGGTGAGTGAGGTATCCGGAGGGCTAAATCCCCCTCCCCTTCCCAATCCCTTAAATAACCCGATCCTTAACGCTTCCATGATTCTTCTGGTATTGTGGGCGTATATGGACAGTGGAGATCACTTACCATCAGATGGCCCACTTGCTGGATTGCCGGCCTATGTTATAAAAAATGTACTTCCGATCCGAGTCTCCGCCTATGACTGCTGTTGGCGATACTTAGGATTACTTAGTTACGATTCCTTTTTTGTTTGGCGCCAAAAATAGACCAATCACGTGTACAGAAATCGACACTTAGCAAAGAGGTCACTTGAGTATCGTTCTGTAATACGGGCCTTAGAATCTTAATTTATGGACGTCTTTACTTTTGGGAATATTTGAAAGTAAATATCTTGATAAATAACGAATCTTTAGAGAAATAACTTTTAATAGAAACTTTTTACTAAAATAGACATTAAATCTTAACGATATATTGAAAGTACATAGTGAGCTTCAAGTAAATGTTTTTTGCAGGCATAAGGATTGAGGGAAACAGTTTCTAGCTTTATAACTTTTAAACCATGGTGTATTTGTAAAAAAAAATACATACATACGCATTCACGCCTGTAATCCCCGAAGGGGTAGGCAGAGGTGTAACCAGTACACCCACATTTCGCCGAGCATATCTCCGTCCCACGATGTGATAGGTGGCGAGCCTATCGCCATACCGGGCACAAATTCCAGACTCCGGGCTGATACTGAGCATTTCGTAATAGAAAAACCCAATACCACTTTACCCGACCCGGGGATCGAACCCGAGACCTCGGCGTTGGCCTCAATCGTAACGCGTACGCATTACAACTGCGCCACCGAGGCAGGCTTAAAATCTTATTTACAAATTATTACACAACTTTTACAGAAACTTGAAAATAATAATTTTGTACATATAGCCAATTAGCCAAAATGCACCATACAATAAAGATTGTGGGACATGTTCAAAACCATTATAAAAGTTTTTTATATACATACGTTGATCTTGCTGAATTTATGGGAAAGTATTTCGTTACTTTAATCGTATTTAAATTATTTTTTTACTAAATATAGATATTAGGATTTAGATTTACCGAGATATCTTATATATAAAATTCTCGTGTCACAATGTTCGTTCCCATACTCCTCCGAAACGGCTGGACCGATTTGTATGAAATTTCGTGTGCATATCCGGTAGTTCTGAGAATCGGCCAACATCTATTTTTCATCCCCCTAAATGTTAAGAGTGGTCCACCCCTAAATTTTTTATTTTTATTTTTTAGGCAAAATGTTTTGTTTTTATTTTTTTATGATACATCATTAAAAATACATACAACCCTAAATTTTCAACCCTCTACTCTCAACCCCTATTTTTTAATAGCGACAATAGTATTTTTGTCAAGCGCGTTTCTCACTGGGACTCGCTTGATCCGCCCACTACTAGGCTACTTTAATCCTCGTAATAGGTATTCACGCGGGCGGAGCCGCGGGCAAGAGCTAGTAGGTATATATATATATATATACCTTGAATAAGGTTTGAGGGACGCCATTTGAATTGCTAGAACTTTTTCTATTGTTGTTTTACGATTTTTGAATTAGTTTTACAACTTATTCTTGATATAATTACTTTCATGATATACTTATACGCACTCACGCCTGTAATCCCCGAAGGGGTAGGCAGATGTGTAACTAGAACACCCACATTTCGCCGAGCGTATCTCCGTCCCACGATGTCATAGGGGGCGAGTCTATCGCCATACCATTACTTTCATGATAATATACAATATACTTATACACATACATTTGTTTCAGATTGAAATCGTCAGAATTCTGTAGTGACGGAGTTTATATTGTCAGAGTGCTGGAATTGTTTTGTGAAGCCTTTACCTATCCTTTCGAAAAACTTGAAAATAAACTGCCTTTAGTTTTATTAACTCATACATTACAAAAATAAGTGTTACGACTGTTTGAAGGTACCTACTATACATTGTTAATTATTTATGTTAAAATTGCATACGGCGTCGTACATAGTAGCGTGTATCTTTTTATTGTCATTCGATAGCCATGCCTTCCACAAGTTTTAAATAGCCTATAACTTATATATTATTGATAGGATTAATAGAATTCTTTCTATTACGAATTATGGGAAATATAAGCTATTGATTAAAATGACAAAAAAACACATACATCAAACCTAATAATCTTGTCATGGCATTGGTTATGTAGTCCCACGAAAAACGCAAGTAACATCATGAAACGGTGAATATAAAAATTCTTATATTTGCCGCGTAAAGAGTTCCTTTCTGCGGAGTAACTTATGTAATATGTGATCACGGACTAGAAAAAAAAGCGGCAACTGGTGCACTATGATGCGAGTGTGTATGACGCAAGTATGTTAGATTTAGCATCTCTATTATCAAATAAGATTTCGCATCTACTTACATCGATTTACAGAGATATAGGAACCCTTGAGTAAAGATTGGGAGACACACTTTAAATTGCTATAACTTTTTCTATTTTTGTTTTACACATTTTTAAATTATTTTCACTTCTACTATATTTTTTTATGACTAGTTTATGTAATTTTGTTATTAATGAATATGATTAGAATTATGTTTTTCAATATTATTATTATTATATATTTACTTATATCTAAAAAAATATGTTATTAAATTACCTTTACCATAAGAGTAATAAATTTACTCTCATTAATAATTGTCTTTGTTCTTATGTTTTTACCAATAAACTGTCCTTGTAGCCCAATATGGGAACTGAACCCAGGACTTTGGGTCAGAACTTATAGTTTACAATATATTTTGTATAACAATAAGGCTTATTTCATACATACATACATACATAGACTCACGCCTGTTTCCCAAAGGGGTAGACAGAGACAACGGATTTCCACTTGCTACGATCCTTGCATATCTCTATGGCCTCATTCACCCTCATTAAATTTCATTTTTTTTTATTTATTTTACCCTTTATTTCATAATATTAGGCTAATGAATAAATACACCCAACATTCAGTGAACCTGTATCATGGGTATCAGGAACTCCCGCGGGATTTACAGTTGTATAACACCCAGACCCGAAATAAATATATGTTTGTAGATCACTCAAATATGTCTTGGTTAAGATCTATAAATGGGGATTCTGATTTTGAGACCAAAAATAACTGCAACTGATCGAATTTTGGTTTCTGATCACATTATTACCATTCTTAATTAGGTAATACATTATTTTAAAGAAATTTAAATAGAACACCTCTTCTTACCTTAAAATAGTAATTAAATGATTACAACTGACTCCTGACGCTTGCCAGTGGCTCCCGATACCCACTAGTTTCACTCTCTCAACACATATTTTTTACAATTTAACAATAAAAAAAAATATACAAAGTACAAAATTGTTGTCACTTTTTGCAATGCTAACATCGGATCTACCATTTTGACTACAGAGGTGTCCCAGATTAAAATAATTATCCATAACATATCATTTTAATTCAGTAGTTCTTGTTGTTAACTGACCACAAAATAGATATCTGTGAGGCCTCAGGGTCACAAATGGCAATGAAATATATATGTTACTCAGGGATATGTAATGTACAAACAAACAAATATTTCCTCTTTCATAAATACAAATACAATCTACATCAACCTGTTTTTAAGAATTTGATCCCTTGATTGTATTGTAATGTGCTTATCTAAAATTCTGCCTTGCAAGATTAGGATTAAACTGAGAATTATATTTCTGTTTAACTTCAGACTCTTTTTGATAATTGGTATTTTTATTTTTAGGATTGTTAAGTTGTGTTAAGAATAATTCAGTTCTATGTTTTTCCTGTTGCTCCCGTTTTAAACGAGCTTCTCTTAACTTTTGCAATTGGTCTTTCTTATCACTTTTGTCTTTTCTTAAAGTACCATGTATATGCTTGGTTTTCTGATTTCCACAATCAGAAACACTTGATGTGCATTGTTTTGTTTCTTCTGGACGATTTTTTTTAAATGTATGTAATGGATCATCTTTTTGTTTAGCTTTCCAGCCTATTTCCCCGTTTTTAATGTCTATTTCTTTAGGTTTTGGTTTGCCATCTTCATCTTTAAGAACCAATTTGTTATATGTCTCCTTAATGCTACTACATTGCTGAAGTCTAGAGTGGCCTGGAGCAACCTCATACCAATTTTTTTTCCCAAGAGCTTCATTTGTGTCTTGTCCTAAATAAGTTAAATAACCAATTTGTTTTTCATACTCTTCTTTTTTCTCCTTTGCTTCAATGTCATGTTCAGCATTTGTTGTTTTTACAGCATTATCTATATCTGCAAATAAGTTAATATGTTCACTATCTGCAGTTTCATTTTTTTCCTGAATCTCTTGGGTGGCACCATATTCAAGGAGTTTTAGTTTGCTTTTTTGCTTCAAGAAACTAAGTCTTGCTTCGCGATCTGCATTTTCAATTCTTAATTTTTCTTGTCTCTCAATTTCAGCTGCTTCTGCCTCATCTTTCCTTACTCTTGCTATATTTTCCTTAGTCCTTACATGCCATCTAAAATATATAAAAATTATTAAAATAAAATTGTAAGTAATCAATTAGGGTCAAATTTAAAGGTACGCTACAAACCTTTTCTTCGGTAAAATATTCATGTTTTTACAGTATTTGCACAATACACAAATTGATTATTGGCGCAGGCTCTGAAATAAGGATTATTAGGATTACGTGATAGCGGACAATATTAGTCTTCAGTCTTTACTCTTCATCTCACACAATAGTCAATACACATCATAAACTTCAGAGGTTATTTTTGTGTTTGTATGTATTTTCTACGGTATTTACTATTTATCGTATTGATGTAAAAGGTGTTCCCAGGTGTTACAAAATATGGCAAAATGGGCAAAGAATTCATATGTGCTTACTTTACAAAACGCTAGAAATCCAGATGAAGCCAGAAGTAGTTTTTTATTTATTTATTCATAGCAATGGAAACATATCCTTCAGTCAGTTGAGTCAGTGTTGCCAGATGACCATCTTCCATTCCCCCAGTCCTACGTTGAAAATTTTCCCTAAAAAATTGAAAATGTATGTTCCTCAAACAACGACGACACTTGCGTAGCTGGTGTATGACGTGAAAAACTCATACACAAAACTTTGTTCTCTTTTACATTTTTGCTGTCAATGTATGCAATAGTCAGATCACGTCTGCTCTCCGAGGAGATGGATTACGAGGTGGTTATTAATGCCAAACTCCTGGCAGTCTTGTAGATCCAGCTGATTACCGATCGCAATATGGTTTTCATCACGGATTGTCAGGCCTACGGGTCAGGCTTACAGATGGGCTGAAACTGTGAAGAGTAAGAGTGCGGCTATAGAGAAGTTGACATCGCATGGTCTGGCCTATGCCAGTCGTTATATTGAAGAGTCCATCGTATGGGATCCCTCAGGGGTTCTGCAAGTGAATCGCCGGCTTTCTGGATTACTGAAGTAAAAAAGTGGCCATTAACAGCAATATAGTGATGTGTCTAATGATGAAGTAGAGAGGTCGCCGGGTTTTTAACAGTTTAATTATGGTCTACACGCTACACAAAAACATCTACATCTTTTACATTTACATATTCATTCACGCATATATCCCTTGGATCTAGACAGAAACTATTAGCGCCACAAGCTACGATCCTGACGTACCTCTTCCACATCCATATATTTCCGTCGGTGGAAGATACTCGTGACGTGCTCTCTTGGGGGATATTTTTTTATGCCAAAAGCTGGCAAATTTCCAGCCCAACCATTAGTAACATCCACAGTAACTAAAGAATCTTGGACGCGCTGCCGACCCCCTACAAAAACTAGTGATGGAAAACTAAAAATGAATTCTTATCTGGTAAAACATTTACCTCAAAAGGGTAAATACAAGATATTATCATCATTATTATAAAAATATATTGTAAATTAAATTGAAATAAAGACACACCAACACTTAGGAACCAAGTAAATCTTGGCTAAGAACACGGCTAAATTACCTTGCAAACATAAAAAACCCGCATCCAAATCGGTCCATTCGTTTAGGCGATGAGGAGGAGATCTGTCTTTATAGAAAAAGTTGGGGGAATCCCTCCAATCTGGTATCACTGCTGAAAGAGTGAGAACGAGCGAGTGAACTTCAAGACCTCATTTGAAGTGATTCCATGTAGTGGCTCAGTGCAAAAAAGAAGCTACTCTTACAAACTCATTAAAAATCGTGTCATTTATCATAAAGATGATGTTACGTTTTCAATCTCTTCACAGACTACTATAGAGATGCTAATCTCTTTTACTTCACAGCGAGAGACTTATTAAAATACACTAAGTGTGAAAGAGACAAAATTAATTATTTGTTGGCCTTATCGCTGTTAAATAAACACAACTTTAAACTAGGAAATAATTCAAATAATAGATCAACCGCACTATCAATAATTCTCGCCAAAACTCGGCCAATGACTGACATGGAATTGACGACCAAAGTTTTGACTTTCATCGATCTTGTAAAGACTTGAAATTATAGATGGACAAGATCGTGCGCGACCGTCCTGCGGGGTCTTTGTTTCTCTTCCCCGCTGCACAAACCGCCTCCGCTAACATCTAGAGAACCTCGTCCCCGCCAACGTCTTGTACCCCGCAGGACGGTCGCGCACGATCTTGTCCATCTATAAATTATTATTTTATACTTATCTTTGGCAAAATGCTTAATAATGCGAAGCCATAAGTAGAGAAAAGAAAGAAGACCAATAATCTATGCCATGCTATTGTTGTAATAGGGATGTCGAAAGAGACTAAACTAACTAATCGACTTAATATGTTGTAATAGTATAAATAATAATATGTATTCATATCAATTTTGAAATAGTTTGTTTATCTTTTTTTCCGCTTTTTTTATGCACCACCTTTGTTTATCTGTGCCTCATCTTAAGGCCTAGATACGAGAGAATGTATGATATGATATTAAATATGCCTTTTTACCATGTATATAAAGTGTATAAATAAATAAAGATATTTAATATACTATTGGGGAATACCGAGAATATCAGTTTCTGCCGCCAAGTAGCAGTGTGTAAGCACTGTTGCGTTCCGGATTGAAGAACATTGAAGCCAGTGAAATTACTGGGCATTGTGAGACTTAACATCTTATGTCTTGGGGTGACGAGCGCAGTCCAATGCCATACAGTGATTTTTAATTGAAAGTTCTGTTTGGTGTTGCTTCTGTTTAAGGGCAGGCGCAGACCATCAGGCGAACGACCACCTCTTTTCGTCACTCGAGCTAATAAAACAATAAAGAAAATATATAAACCATGGACCACGATAATATAAAGACCGTATGTGTACTCAAAGAGAATATAACTATATGTGTACTCTGTTCGCGTACTGCAATTAACTCCAATATTCAGCTTAACGCGCCAATGGGCATTTTGTATAATATATAAAATCTATGCACACCGCTATTACGTAAGTCTAGTAGTAAAAAATGCCACGTTTGGGATCTACTATCTACGTATACAGATATGTATGTATACAGATCGACGTATATATACTTCATAATTTCTACTATGGTGTTTATGATCTGTGGTCTGTCATCTAATTTAAAATAACTCAACCCACCAAATTCCACTTCTCGCACGGAAGAAATGCAAGTACCCCGTCGCAGCCTGCTACAACCAAAGAAAATAAACCTGCATAAACCACGCACATCTTCTAGTGTTATATAATGATGTCATTGATTTTATTACAAGATAATCGATATAAATAAATAACCATAATTAAAAAAAAAACAGTTTTGTGATAATGGCAACCTTCGTAGCGCAGTGGGCGAGTAGCCGGCTGTGAAGCCAGAGGCCGCGGGTTCGATTCCTGCAGCGAGACAAATATTTGCTTATAAATATAATCCACAAATATTTGCTTCGGGTCTGGGTTTTCTCCCCAGAGGAGTTGACGTCAGGCAGGTGGCTGGTGGTAAAAACTACAAGCAATTTTGAAGTGAAAACTTCTTTAGCATCGTTGTGATTTGAAAGTCGATGAAACGAAAAAGTGAAACGAAAAAGAGACACACATAAATTCATATGACTTAACGTGGGAGAAAATGAGGTAGGAAGCATTATACAGTTGTGCGCGCATGTGTGATGTGCGCTCATGCGTAGTACAAAGCTTATGAAACGATATCACAACAACCATGGTGTTTTGTATACGTGTACGTATTATACGTTTGTATGATATATATACGAATACAGTATCGCGTTCAGCCACTATGTTTCACAATGGACACTGGCGAAATCACCGATCTACGGTGGAGCCATACACAATTAAAAGAAGAAGAAGATTTAGACGAATAAAAATGTAAAATAATTATCAAACTTTGTATCACTATGATAATTACTAAAACCTACAATTATTATTCTCTTCCCGAAATTTTACATTCGTCTCATTATCTTGAAGCCAGAATTTTTTTAGGTTTCACTTCTACCACGTGTGAATTGCACACTTATATATACTTTTTTTAATTAGATTGAATGACGATACGAGCAGGTCGCTCACCTGATGATAAGCGCAACGCCTGCCCATAAACAGAAGCAATTCCACACAGAACTTTGAATTACAAAGCACTGCATGGTACTGGACTGCACTCGTCACCTTGAGACATAAGTTGCTAATAACATAATGCCCAGTAATTTCACTGGTATCAATGTCCTTCAAGCCGGAACACAGCACACTAATGCCTCGGTGGCGCAGTTGTAATACGTACACGTTACGATTGAGGCCAACGCTGAGGTCTCGGGTACGATCCCGGGTCGAGTAAAGTAGTATTGGGTTTTTCTATTACGAAATGCTCAGTATCAGCCCGGAGTCTGGAATTTGTGCCCGGTGTGGCGATAGGCTCGCCCCCTATCACATCGTGGGACGGAGATACGCTCGGCGAAATGTGGGTGTACTGGTTACACCTCAATGTGGGTGTACTGGTTACACCTCTGCCTACCCCTTGGGGGATTACAGGCGTGAGTGCGTATTTATGTATGATATATTTCGCGCACGAGAGAAATAACTATTAATGACAAATATATCGCCTAAATTATCAACATTCTATAAACTTACGTAAACAAAATACCACAGGGTATTTTGTTCAACCTGAAAGTACAATTTGCTCTATGTTATCTCTACTTTTGTTATAACGAGTTGATTAATTAATGCAACCATTACCATGTTAGCTTTGATAGACATATAGAGGTAACCAGATAAAACTGGGTTTTCACGACAAAATCATCTCGTGCTGTATATAATAACTGGTGATCTATAATACAGAATTTTTAGCAAAACCTACTTCAGGCACCCAGACATTCAAAGCTGGAATATAGTTAAGGCGATGTTTATTAACTTTAATTTAACCTAATGTGGTGAGAGAATAAATTATATGTACAGTACTCTTATTTTTTTTATAACCATTTTCATTATTATATTTATAAAAACAGTATGACCCTCCAATAGCGAGGCCACGGACCCAAGTCATGGTTAGTTAGGACTCTAGAGTGAGGAACCTCCTCACAATGCGTGCCTTGTCCAATAACATCGCTTTCTGAATCTGGCTTTTGACCCAATGACCAATTGAGGGTCTCTGGAGATGTTGGTTGAGGCTCTTTGGTATCATCCTATTAGCAGAAATGACTATCGACTATTTATTATTATTGTAATGAACCCAAACACGAATATGTGTTCCTTGCATCTTCCTACTTTATCGTCAAACCCTGATCACCAGCAGGAAGTCAACTACTCATTGAAACTTAGTCAACGAGCCGAAACAAAATATATCTGCTATTAATTATCAAAAAGTTAGAATCTGCAGATGACTTTGTTGTACAATCAGTTCAATGTCACCTAGCCAAGAACATTTTCGATTAAATTATCTTTCAAATAATAATAACGCATCCAAATCGGCCCACTCGTTTAGGCACTACGATGCCACAGACAGATGCACATATACATACACTCCTAAATGAATATTTTGCGCCAGATTGAGTAATGAGTAACTAATCAAATACACGGGTTACGGCATTATGGGACATAGGTCTTAAATTATTTGCATTAATGAAAATGAGTGACAGCGTCTCATAAATTATCGATATTTAATCATCGACTTTTTGGACATCTCTATTGTATTGTAAATTTGTAATGGACGAAAGCAAGTTACGCGAACGCGAAAAAAGCTTGGCTTGGCATAATTGATTAGGCTTATAATTTTTTTTATTAAATAAAGGTAAATTGTGATGCTCTGAAACTTTATGACTTTTATATATAGATACGATGATAATGAAATCAAAAAATAGAAATCGGATGAAATATACGTTTTAAAATCAGTCTTTTTTCGTTATCAAATGTAGGTTATTCTTGAAGTACAAATAACATCAACCTCTTTTTTATTGTTTTTAGACACAATATATATATATAATGGAAGATGTTGAAAAACCTCCAATTGTTAATTCATCAGTGGACGATGTGAAGAACAGTACTGTGTGTGAAGGAACTGTGGAAATATCTGTGACGGCAATGGAATCGGATGTGTGTCACAAATCGAACGGTGTCGTGGGTGCACTAAACACTGCAAATATCGACGCCGGCGAGCCGGCAAATGAAACCGCTGCACCTGATATGGAGGTCGTAGCCAAGGCAACACATGAAAGCCTTAAGGAAAATATTGGAGAGCCTCCCTCTATAGTGTCTGATCTAGTAGACGCTCCTGTATCAGAAAGTGTGACGGATGAGGTGGCAATGGTTACTATGTGTGAGGAAACTGAAGGTGAAGTTGATGCTAGTGTTAAGAGTGCTGAGACAACTGTAGAAATTATTGACCATATAGAGGAAACTGTTATTGCAGATGAGCCTGAAGTAGAGGAATCTGTTGTCGAAATTGATGGTATAGTGGACTCTACAAATGATAGGGTCACATTTAAGACTGAAATTGTGGTAGAGTCAAATGTCGTTGATATGAATGAAAATAAAGAGGAGGAACTTCAAAATAAAGCTAATGACAATGGTACTAATAACCTTTTGAATGAGCTAGGTCAGAATATTGAACTAAGTGAGGTGCTGCGCTCATCTGACACAAATGAAAATGTTGAAAATAATAACCATGCCACAAAGCAAGAAGTTTTTAACAAAGAAGAATTGTTGGACATTCTAGAAGGAAATGATGCAGAGGATGTTGAACCCAGCAACAAAATTAGAAAAAGAGTTTGCTCACATCCTAAGCCGTTAGAACAACAATTAGCATTGCAGCAACTGTCACGCCTAAGTTGCGGTAAGAAGAAGCGGTATGAGGGCAAACACATTTCACATAGGAAGGAGGCTGAACGTAAAGTAGAAGAAAATATTGTTACCGAGTTAGTTAAAGAATGGGAAGATGATGAGCCAGTTCAGGTAGACCAGTCCAAGAATATTATAGAGGATGGTGACAACTTATTGAAAAGTACTAATGATTTGGAACAAGCACAAAATAGTATCAGCAGACAGGATAAAACTTCAGTACGGACATCACTTGATTCAACAACAAGCGAAAAACAAACACCAAATTTAAATAAAAACACTGATGAAGGTTTACCACAACGTAGATTAGGTAGAATTATAAAGAAAAAAGTTATTTTTGATCCTGATAATCCTGACACATTTACTAAGGGAAAGTCAGCAACAAAAAACAAGGAGTTACAACAAGATAAAGATCACTCACCAATAAAAAAAGTTAAAAGTGAACCGATAAATCCACAACCTAATGCTAGGCCACCCATGTCTAAATTACAATGGAAAAAACCTACTCCAAAAAATAGTAGAAGATTAACAGAAGTTGACAAGTTATTAATGGATGAGGGAGCTGTGAACATGATATATCAACTAACACCAGAAGCTGCTAAAGGCAAAAAGAATATCAAAACAAAAGCAGAGTTTATTAAAAATCTACAACGCTCAACACCAGATTCAAAAGAAATGAAGTTTAGGGAGAGAAAGAAAGATTCTAAGTCAGAGGATGGAGAGCCACGAAAAATAGCTGGAGGTAAACAGAGGCCTTCATTAAGCAGTTCAGTTAAATCTCCATCTGTCTGTGAGGACTTTGAGGCACATAGTGCTGATGATTCCATCATCTATCGGCGCCATTCATCAAGTTCATACTCCAGCTCATGCATGAGCCCACGCAGGTTGAGTGATGTAGAATCAGGAACTGTCAATAGTGTTGGCCGAACATCACAACTACCCGATAACCAAGATAATATAAACAGAGAAAGTGACACCAAAATAAATGTGTCTGTTTCTGATACATTTATGATAGACAATACTAGCACTCCCAAAAAACTAATAAACAAAAATGATTGCTTATCAATAAAAGAAAAACTGAATTCTAAGTTATCATTAGCATTAAAAAAACAAGGGCTGGCTAAAAGGAAACAAGATTCGGTAATTATTGAAAAACCACCTAAACAAAAAAAGGTACCAAAACCTGTACAATATGACGGTATAAATGAATACAAATATTTAGCAATAAATGTTGATAATAGATTGGGTGAGATATGTATTAAGAAATCCGGGTCCAATTATAATATTGAGGTGAGTAAGAGATGTAATTCACTTTAGAGTTTTGTATCTTAGTAATGATTTGAATACAATGTAATAAAAAAATCACACTGAGTACATATTTGTCTGAATGTAGATATATTTAAATCAGATTTGAATTATTAAGATAAGTGTGTCTCTTGTATTATACAATAACTAACTTTTGCTCATGGCTCTGCCTGCTTGAATGGCCTTTTCCAGGATAAAACTCATTATTGTTTTTCTTTTTCATCCAAAACCGTACACCTGTTAAGGTGTGATTGACTAACAAACATGTAAATTCACAAACATCCAAACTTTCACATTTATAATAATAGTAGAATTATCATTTATACAACATGCAAATCTACATCAACAATCCTTATTGTAGGTGGCAAGTTGATTAATAATAAATATGCACTATTAACAACCAACTACCATCTAATCATGACTGTTGGGTGTATTTATTATTAATCACCATAAATTTTAGTATCATTCAACTAACATGCATATGATTATTTTTATGAATATGAAGTATTTGGTATGAGTTTTTAATTAATTCATAAAATAACTATATGGATATAACATAACACATAATATTTAACATTTGCTCTATGAATGTTCTGTAATGTATTTTATATTTTCTAGGTGATAAAGGAATTGGAAATGGCTCTAGTATATATTAATTCAAGGGAAGATGTGTCTGTCACATTGTTATCATCTGAATGTGGCATCTTATGTTCAGGTTTAGATCTAAAACCTTTGTTAATTGATGACTTGGAGGCAAGAACAAAATGTGCATTTGACCTTGCAGAATCTGTCAGGTGAGATATCAAGTCAATAACAATCTTGTTTGTTACTTTATGAAAACAAGCTTTTAATGTTAAATGTTATGTTTGTTATAAAGGTACCTTGTATAACAAACATAACATTAATTCAAATAATAATACATCCCAAAACAGTGTAATAGAGAAATTGGTTTAAAAAATATTGTCTCATTGGTCTAGTGGCAGCTGTGAACCGGTGTGCTTCTGGGTTCAATCCCCAGGCCAGGCATTCTTAAATTGGGGTGAGGTTTTCGATTCGAAAAACATGTGAGTTTAGGATTGGAATTTATACCAGATTTGGCTAAGACTCATCCATCGTCATCATCATGTCAGTTGTTACAATGAGATGGAAAAAAGCTGGGCAAACTGTAAGTGCACGCTAGTTGCAACTCTTCTTATACTTTGTCTTATCTTAAAATAAAAAACATATAGAATGATGGGGCTTTAATATGTGTTATGTATTCGTACATTAATACTAAAACAAACATGTATGACATCTGTCAAAGATAATAGTGTACATTAATTATTATTGTTTTTCAGATCTTTACTATTTACGATGGATCAACACAGTAAGCTATTGTGTGCAGGAGTAGGTTCCCATTGCTCAAGTGTGGGCCTGGCTATGGTCGCGTTGAGTGATGTCACGCTAGCTTCAGAGAATGCAAGTTTTGCATTGGAGACATATATGATGTCCTCAAGTCAACAGTCATTACATGGTCCACTTGTACCTGGTCTCTCAGTACTTGTTATTTCATCTCACCCAATGTCAAAATCAATGGTAAGTTTTTGGACAATAACATTTTTGATGAAATGATTTGTTTATTTATTAAGTTAAAAAAATTATGGATGAATAGTGTCAATTCTATTGCCAATGACTAATCTAAAACAAAGTATTTTTAATTTAGTTCAGATTTAGTTGTTCAATCTACCATGTCCTGTGTAATAGGGTATTACACTATATTTTCATTTATACATCATTTTACATGCATCGGTGCAGCAGTTGTAATGCGTACGCGTTACGATTAAGTTAACGCTGAGGTCTCGGGTTCGATCCCCGGGTCGGGTAAAGAGGTATTGGGTTTTTCTATTACGAAATGCTCATTATCAGCCCGGAGTCTGGAATTTGTGCCCAGTATGGTGATAGGCTCGCTCCCTATCACATCATGGGACGGAGATACGCTCGGCGAAATGTGGGTGAATTAGTTACACCTCTGCCTCTGCCTCTGCCTCTGAGTCTAGAAGCATGAAACTTTGCACAAAGGTTCCTTTAATGATGTAAGTAAGCACTAATAAGGGATTTTTGAAAATATATCCCCTAAAGGCGTAAAATAGGGAATGTAATTAATAAAAAAATATTAAATATACATTTCGGAGTACTCCTAAAATCAAATAAGCAACTACGTATTATAACTATTTCGCGATATCTCGACAATCATCCCCTTAGGGGGTGAAATACTTTAAAGGGGCGGGAGTTGTTTCGGATAAAGACATAAACGCGGGCGGAGCCGCGAGTAAAAGCTAGTTATACATAAATATCATTAAGTACATCGAAATAAGTTACGAATAAATATAATTATTGTATCTAAAATTTACTTGTTTTGTAATTCTTTTAACTGACGAAAAAGCATTAGGTTCTTAATAATTCGACAAATACATAATCCAGCGATCCGATTTTGATTTGATTGCTCTTTCTTTGTTAGATAGGGTATAGCTTAATATTTTGTCCTTCTGTCCTATCAGGATTCTAACCTTGATAAGCATTTTAAGATTAAACCATCGTCATTTATAGACCGATTATGAAGATTATTTTACGAATAGTAAATAAAAACTTTTGACCAAAATAAATGTGCCTTAGAATGCAAAAATGCAAAAATGAAATGTTCTTTCGCGTCGTCTCAACTTTGTATCGCATAACGTCATGTAATTGGTCTCTTGACCAATCACAATCAAACAGCACGAACGTGCGTGTCGTGTTTTTACCCAGCATTATAACCCAGTATTGGAACTACATAATTTTATATTCTGCTCTTGCTTTTGAGTTGTTTTTGTCACTGAACTTACGCCCTATGATTCCTCGTGGGCGATGGATTCATTGTCTACTTAGTTTATTTATGTTTTCGCTCTTGACTTCCCGGGATTTTCCGACAATAAATTCCCGAGACGAGGATCGTTCAATTTCCCGGGAACGGAAACCCGGGGAAACTATAATACCATATATATGGCAGAATTAACATATTATTTGAGTCAAGTTTAGTTCGTGTCTCGTGACAATAGAATTGATACTAATGTTTAAAAATTGCAGTAAACATACAATACATACAAAAAAATATCTTATATGTTACATCTAACATATAAGATATTTTTTTATAAGATATTCTTCTAATATAAAATATCTTAATTACAGCTAAGTGATTTAATGGTGATTGGTCATAAAGTGTCAGCTTCAGATGCTCTGCGGTATGGTTTTGTCAGCCGTCTTTTGTGGCCTGAACGTTTCCATCAACAGCTTCGCAATATCGCCAAAGATATCGCCATTCAACCGGTTCAAGTGAGTGTTATCAGTATTCTTCATAACTGTAATCTTTTTCCACTCGTCTACAGTATGCTCTCCATCCTTGTCCATTGTACAACAGTTCATTTATATGTGTTTTTGGAACACCACCGTCGTGCACGCATATGTGATGTTTGGGACAGAGACATGTTTGGTATAATGCATATAAATGGAAGTTGACGTTTCCGCAAAACTCATCAGTGCTGCAAATCGGCAATGATGCACACTGATAAATGTGTTTGTTTCCAGAGGTGCCATTTAATTTCCAATAGTTTGGGTTGTGACACAGGCAAGTGAAAGTTATCTTGGGTGGTATCAGGTGTATGTTCTTATGATGCTGCTCGAGCTCGTCAGGGTTCATGTGGTTGTCCTTTGTGACGACGGTGAGAGGTTTCTCATCGTAGGGACATATTCTCCAGTCGGTTACAGGTTCACAAAACTGAAATCAAGTCGTTTTTTTTTCAACCACTAAAAAATTATGAATATAATCATTTATTGTATATTTTGCAAACAACATAGACAAAATGAATTAATGTCGTTTTCTGAGGGACAGTTGTCGTAGTCTGTATTGTTAGAATGAGGAAGTAACCTGCAAGTGTGCGCGGTTGTTGAGCTCCACAAGTCGCGTGGCAGGTGCGAGTGTGTCGCAGCGTTGTCGCCGTGTGCAGCGACACAGTCGCACGAGAGCGGGGGGGCTCCAGTACCGCTGCAGGATGGCCGCGCACGCTTGCCGCGGCTCACAGCTGGACAAACTGTTCTCGCTTTCTTCCTGTTCAGTAATAATAAAATAACAATTTAATAACTATCTACCCCTTCGGGAATAAAACCGTGGTAACCCCACGGTTTTATATTATGTTATGTTAAAAATACCAGTAAAGTCAGCATCTGAAAAGACAAAGGAAATAAAAAATACATTGAAATTATTTACATTTCATTTCTGATTCACAGAGCTCACTATTTTGTATATAATAGTTGAATGATCGTCAACGTACATAAAGAAACTTGAAATTTATCTTATTCTTCGTTCATAAATTAATGTCTTATTTACCAATCCATAGTAGTATAAGGTTGGTTCTTCTGCCCCGAGGCAAGTCCGCACTAAGATGTAAGGTGCCAAAAGTGGCAAAACAATGAACGTCCACATTGCGTCTGCTTAACATAATTCTCTGACTAAAACCCAGCAGTAGGTCGTAACCCTATAGTGTGTCGATAAGATAACCCCTGTATTTACGTAAACTACACCTACTCCATAATCATACAGATTGTGTTATTTTTAGGATATAAGAAATATGAAGTGAAATTAATAAGATCTTTCCATTTGTTTAAATATCAAATATTCTCGAGAAATTAATAATGTTGTACCATAACGGTATTGTATTCAAATAAAAGGTTGTCTGGAAGAAACGCAGTTAGGGATAAGACCACCATTTGTACTTCGTTATAATTTTTAAGGTTCTATTGTTTTTTATATTTTTTTAAAGATGTAGAATATAGAGTTTATAAATAAAAGAGAGCTAAATTTAACCTCCTTGAATCGGAATCCAATATGGTACAAATTAATAATTTTTGTAATGTTGAAAATATTCTTAGAATCTGTACTTATTTATATTCTTGTGTGTGATACAACTACGCACATAACAACTTTAAGCGCATTAAAAACGAGTGTTTTTAATTGGTCATCACTCATCTGTAAACCGAGTTCACGCATTTGACGTAACTGTACTTGTCAAATGTCACGCGTACACGGCTGATCGACTTTGGTGCCAGAAGGATTTGGCGGGAATTCTGACATCATAAAATAAATAATGAAAAATATTTATTTTTGCTGATTAATTAAATAATACGATAA
This sequence comes from Mimas tiliae, assembly GCA_905332985.1. NCBI lineage: Eukaryota > Metazoa > Arthropoda > Insecta > Lepidoptera > Sphingidae > Mimas > Mimas tiliae. Next base: position 7,454,613 of record HG995249.1, read on the forward strand.
ATAAACTCAAAAAAGCAGATACATTATTTTCAAGAAAAATAAAATTGGAAGAAGCGCGGTAACATACAAAAAGAAAAGGCGTGATTGACAAATCATATACTGATTATTACAAGCATAATTAAAGGAATTTTGCATTGATACACGAGAGGTTAAACACGTCCGGTATAATTTATAATTTTTTTACTTTCCTTGCCTATTATCTCCATTATTCTCTGTACCAAATAATTATTTTTTGTTCTGTGTTGTGTGCGTTGTGTAGTGCTTCATGGATATCGGCGATGACGAGCCCCCGGACGGGGGCGGCGGCACCTCCGAAATCTCGGAAAAGAAAGCCCTAAAACGTCCTCTGGAACTACCCACCGATAATGCCAAAAAGATAAAAAACCCGGCCGAGTCAGTTCAGGATGTATATACCTGCGCTGACTTCAACAGTAAGTTATCGTACAGCCCGTCTGATAAGGGACCTTTCATGGTACACCTATCATCTAAACAGAGCACCCCTGTGCCAACCTTGAAGGTTGCTAAAATCCTCTTACAGTCGAAGGTCTCTGGAATCATCCCAGGTAGTATTAAATCAGTCGGACGAGGTAAAACTGCGTTGCTAATCGATTCTGCTGACTCCGCTAATCAATTACTGAAGTTAGAACAGTTGAATTCCATCCATCTAGAGGCTTCCATTCCTCATTTCCACCTGTATCGTATGGGAGTGGTGCGTAATGTGCCAACTGACTGGTCTCTCGATGACTTTGTCTCAGGGCTCCAGGTTCATGATTGCTCTGGAGAAGTCTTAAAAGCGCGTCGTCTTAATAGGAAACATAAAAAATGGCGTCACCGAGTGGTTGCCGTCTACGACGGTAGTGTTAACTTTCCGTGGTAGACGGCTTCCTGAAAAAATATTCTGCTACAATACTTCCATGCCTGTTTCATTATATAAACTTCCTACCATCCAATGCCGGCTATGTTGCCGCTTTGGACACGTCGCCTCGCAGTGCAGGTCACAGCCACGATGCTATCGCTGTGCTCAACAACACAGAGGTAATACTTGTACTGTCCTTGAGACCGAAGCAACATGCTTATTTTGTTGTGGGGCTCACACAGCCACATACCCTGGCTGCCCTGAGCACTCCCGCCAAAAAGCCATAAAATCAGTAATGTCCGAAGAAAACATTCCGTTCTCTGAAGCGGCAGTTAGGTTCCGCTCCGTTCGCAGGTCATTCGCGGACATAACGAAGCCTACTGTCTCACTTCCTGCTGATGTCTCTTCTCATTCCACGTCTTCCGCCCCAATCCAAACCCGTAAGAAAACAGTTGTCATTGAACGGCGTCCTATTAATTCTTATGATAAAGGGTATGATGTCAAGGCTCATAATCTCTTAATCAATACCCCCAGATCATCTTTACCCAATGGCTGTGCCATTTCGTCCCCGGAACCCTCTAGCGTTTCCCAAACTAGGACTTCGTGTCCTTCCCCATCCCCAAGTGACAACCTTATTGAATTGCTTATATCCGTCCTCCTAAACATAGCGTGTAAGTTCAGCGATGCCCTTCCTCCTAATGTTATCAGTCTCCTGGAGCAACTTTTCAGTCTTTTTAACCGACAAAATGGTCCTAAATCTCCTACAATGGAATTGTAGGAACATCCGTCACAAAAAAAACGAAATTATCTATATAATTAATCGGGACAGCCCCCTCGTTTTTGCCGTCTCTGAGACGTGGTTGAACCCTGGCTCTTCTTTTAGAGTGCCAGGATATGTCTGTCTTAGGGACGACAGAGACGACGGGTGGGCTGGTTGCGCTCTCCTTGACAAACGATCCGCAGTATACTCTCAAATTCCTCTTTCCCCACACAACCCCGCCTACCAAATAGTTGTTGTTAGAGTTTTAAATGTATCTTTCGTGTCCATTTATATTCCCCACCCAAATTTCAGTATAATTGCCGACCTCCGAAGTACCCTTATGACTGTCCCTGCCCCTTTAGTTATTATGGGAGACTTCAACACTCATCACATCTTATGGGGATCATTACACAATGACTCCATATCTTCGTCGCTTCTTGATTTATTTGACGATCTAAATGTTTGTATTTTGAATGATGGATCGCCTACAAGAAGAGTCTCTCCTACCCAAAACACCAGTGTAGTAGATCTAACTCTTCCCTCTCCTACTTTAACTCCTTCTCTGTCATGGTCTGTTCTTCCCCTTTCCTACGGTAGTGATCATTTCCCCTTACTATGCCTTTGGCATATTAACTCATTCCTCCCCAACCCTGAGCCCACCCCATTACTTAAATATAGGGTTTCGAAAGCAGACTGGGATAGTTTCAGCAGTAATTTAGATATTCTCATTTCTTCCCTTCCGTCTATATCCTGCTCTAATCTTTTCTCCATTTATAACTCATTTACCAACACTCTAATCTCAGCTGCTGATTCTGCAATCCCCACTAAAAATTCAGTCCGTGGTAAAATCCCGTCACACCCGTGGTGGGACGCTGATTGCACAGAAGCTGTACGTATGCGCAACTTGGCTGAAGCTACATTTGCATCAGATGTATCCATGGAAAACTTCTTATATTTAAAAAAAAAATGTGCTAGATCCAAAAGAATTTTAGCTAAAAAAAAGGCTCTGGGTTGGACTAACTTTTGTGAATCGCTGTCCCCTCGCTCCCCTCCTTCAGTAGTCTGGAAAAGGATTAAAACGTTCCGCCAATCCCTGGGTAACTCTAGCAACCTTTCGTCTAACGATACTGACTCATGGTTCCCTGACTTCATTAATGGCATAGCCCCTCCTCTGGTTCCTGTTAAGGACTGCTTTCCTTCCCCTCTACCCTGTCAACCTTCAGACTCTTTAAATGACCTCTTTTCCTTTGCTGAACTATGTTGCGTTCTCGATAAGCTACAGGATTCAGCGCCCGGTATTGACGGCATTCCGTATTCGTTTATTTCCCAATCCTCCCAAACCACCAAAAGATTTTTCCTTAACATTATTAACCACATTTTCCTATCAGGGACAGTCCCTGATAGCTGGAAGACCCATATAATAATCCCTATACTGAAACCAAAGCAAAGACCCCAATGTTGCTTCATCCTATAGACCCATTGCCCTTTCGTCAACATTGTGTTAGATCATGGAACATCTAATCAAAAATAGACTAGAATGGATTCTAGAAAACAGTGGCCTATTGTCCAACTCCCAATTCGGATTCAGACGGGGCATGAGCACCATGGACAATCTAAGTATTTTCATCACCGATATACGTTTGTCTTTCTCTTGCGATGAACATGTTGTAGGAGTGTTTCTTGATATATGTTCAGCATATGATAACGTTCATCTCCCCTTACTCAGAGAGAAACTTCTCGGTTTGAGTATACCGGCGAGGCTGGTCAACATTATATGCAACCTCTTCATGGGCCGCTCGGTAGTCTTTGGTGTTCATGGCCCCAAACACTCCTCGAGAGTGGTCTGGAAGGGTCTCCCTCAAGGCTCTGTCTTAAGTCCAATCCTGTACAACGTGTATACTGCAGATCTTGACAAATCAGTCAAGTGTTTCGTGAACATTATCCAGTTTGCAGACGACATAGCTCTGTACGCATCCTCTAATCATCTCACGGATGCTGTAACAAAGCTGAATTCTGCTTTATTTTACCTAAACCAGTGGCTGAATGAACACTACCTTTCACTTTCGATTCCCAAATGCAGAGCTGTTATCTTTTCTCACAAAAGAAATACTCCTACTATCGCATTGACGATTGATGGCCAGTTAATTCAAGTCCAGAGCCAAGTCAAATTCTTAGGCGTGATTTTGGACTCGAAACTTACCGGTGTTCCACATTTGAATTACATATATGAAAAATGTGAAAAGAGTATCAATGTCATTAGGGCGGTTTCTGGTGTTCGATGGGGGTCGCATCCCTATAACCAGAAATTGCTCTATAACGCTATTGTTCGTAGTCACTTCGACTATGGCTGCTTCTTACTCGAGCCCTGTAATAAACTCGCTATTGGAGTATTCGACAAATTGCAGGCAAAGTGTCTGCGGATAATTTCTGGTGCTATGAAATCACCCCCAAACAATGCCCTTCAGGTTGAATGTTTGGACCCCCCTTTATCTCTACGCAGACAGTACCTCTCCGATTGTTTTTTTTGTAACGTTCTTCAAAATTCATCCCACCCTCTCCACGCTAAACTTCTCTCTCTATCTCAGTTAGTCCTAAATTCCAATTACTGGTCGCATAAGTCACCCCCACCCCTCCTCAAAAGTTTCCGAAAATTTTCTAACTCTTCTGTCCCTATTTTCCAAACGCATTGTCACTTTCTCTATACTTTCAACTTCAGTTCTCTGATTTTCATTCCTAAAATTATCCTCAATTTTGGTATCCACAAAGATGATAACGAGGCATTAAAGAACTTTAACAAAATTCTTTCAGAACACTGGGGTGGGTGGATACCCATCTTCACGGACGCCTCTAAGTTTTCCGACACAGAATCTGTAGGAGCAGCGGTATGGATCCCAAAGTACAAGATCATTCTCAATTTTAAATGCCCTTCAATATTTTCCACATTTACAGGTGAGGCAACTGCAGTTATGGAAGCAGTCCTATTTGTCCAGTCTCATGGCCTAAAGAGATGTATTATTTTCACTGATTCCCTAAGTCTCCTTCATGATTTAAACCCCCATTTCATAAGCGTCCATTTTATTTAACTTTAACAATTAAGGATATTCTCCACCAATGCCTCTGTTCAGGAATTGAAATCGTTCTGGCGTGGATCCCAAGCCACAGCGGTATAACTGGCAACGAAACGGCGGACCAATGCGCTCGTAATGCCATTACCTCTGGGATAGTTTTTTTTTTTTTTTTCTTTTATATTGGGGGTTTTTTTCAATTATGAAGATGTCACCCCCATTATTGAGTACAATCTGACATAATGTTACATGGTAAACAAAAAATTAAAACATAAAGATTGTAAACTAAGCAACACGCAACTGTAATGCCCTATTTACTACTTTATAAAGCAATCGAGCCTCTGGGATAGTTGCACACAGTAATTGCTTTGCCCGCGACTTGCTGCACAGTACGAAATCCGAACTCATGAGATCGTGGAATGATCAATGGTAGGTAACTAAATCGAATGACAATCATTCGCTATGGCCTTATTCAACCTTCACAGCCTCGTAACACACCTTGGTTCTTTAAATATCGCAACTTTAACAAAAAGGTAACATCAGCTATTATTCGCTTACGGTTGGGTCATGTTTGTTCGCCGGTATTTTTAGCCAAGATTCATGTTCGTGACCACTCTCTATGCGAGTGTGGACTAGACGATGGCACCTTAGATCATATCTTTTTAATTGTCCTAGAGTACCGGTTACCATTTATGACATACTCCCTAAAGATTTTCCTCGTCCTGTAAATGTAACCTCGCTGTTAACATGCGTTTTTTCTCGTAGTATTAATATTCTTTGCAAATTTATTAAAACTAATAATATTTACCTTTGAGCCTCTGCATCGACTAAATAAACACATACATTATCGGCAATAAACCAGCAAAGTATGCAGCTAATTTGATTCGTTTCACTATGTTTCCATCTTCCTTGAATAGGCTTTAGATTTCTTTACTTCGACTTAATTTTATTAGCTTATATGCATTATTATCTTCATTCTTTCATGAGTCTTATGTTATTTGGCAGAGTTATTTGATATTTTTTATTACATGCGGGTACTTTATACAGTTTTTTTTTCTATATCTTACGAATTATTTTCTGTTTAACCTTTCTTATCGGTGTGAATGAAACAGTATCGCGTTCAGCCACTATGTTACACAATGGACACTGATCACCGATCTCCGGTGGAGCCAAACACAATTAAAAGAAGAAGAAGAAGACTTTGGTGCCAATACTGTAATATACCCCACAAAATTGAAACTATACAATTCTCTAATTTTAGTTTAGACAGTTAGACTTAGCTATTTTGTTGTTGTATAATATAATAATCCATATTTATATTTTGACTACAATACAACACTAAATTTGATTCTAACATTAATAAATTGAATTGATACAGTGCTACCAGTACCTAGTTGTATTATTTCAAAATAAATAAATAACAGAATAACAAATACGTACTAAGTTGAGCAATTTAAATCCGGTCAAAGTAAAATAGATTTATTCCTGTCACTTTAAGGCTCTAGCACACACGATACTTTTAGCGTTGGCGATTTAATTGCTTTTCGGAAGTTCCAAACATAATTTTAGTGATTTTTGTCTAGTTGAGAGAGTTTTGTGACAATAGATTCGGTATCATTGCCAGTGTACGTACTTCATGTGACGAAGAGAGGCATAATAGAAAGGGAGATGAAGAATGAGATCTTTCGTACGTATAATTTGGTTTATGTAGTACTGTACTAGACGTTACTGTAGTCAGCCGAACAGACAAAACTGCATTTTCGTGCTGTAAAGTATTGTAAAAACTCCTCTAAAGTTTGTTTTTCTCATCACTAAATTGCTCTTGCGACGTTACAGCAGGTTCAAGAACTTTGTAAACTGAGTTAAAATACTCGCGATGTCTATTTTATATTTATTTCTTTGTTTTGTGTACTGGAACTTACGAGTATTTCAATGGAACGGAGGTGTGCAAACATTACATTGGTTTCAATTAACTAAAAGTTTCAAATTTTTTCAATAAATTGTAGGAATATTATAAAACCTCCGCATGAATTTCATTTCCTTGCAAGTCCAAGAAATGTAGATAGAAATTTTATTATCCGTAGTAAAATGCGCGCGTATTTTTACGTCAAGTCCACGCGGACTCTAAGGTTGTCATTAGCGGCTTATTTATATGTTTTGCGGTGTTCATTAATAATTTATTATATTCTTATTTCAGAATCTTTCTTTGAAGAAGCAGCTGTTGAATTTAAAAAAGAGCGAACGAGTCGGTACGAGCTTACAAAAGGAGCGAGATATGTTGGTTCAGTATTGGGTGTCGCCTGAAGGACAAAAATTAATACGTGCTGCGTACGAAACCACATAAAACATATTCGTTTAATATTGATTTGGCCCATAACTGACTTGTTTTGTCAGCAGCACCACCATTCACATTTCACTATTGATATTAAAACAACACTAGCTTGGTAAATTCCGAGAATTTATTGGGATAGGAATTTGGATATAAATTACGATTCAAGTGTGTTATACCTATGTGAATATTCTTTTCATAGCAAATAATAGAATTCCATTAGAATTATGGAAATTGTATCACACTAGATGTTAATTGAATGTCGGTTTAAGCATTTTTGGGGCGACTAATAATTTAAACTTCTGATTTAAACGAAATGAAAATTTATTTGTTTAGTTTCATAGACTGACTTATCATGGTAGGGTTTAATTAAGTATGTTGCCTGTTTTGTTATACTAGTTGAATAGAAATTACGAAGAGGAAACAGATAAAATTAGGCGCTATTTTGGCATATACAGAAGACACAGTAAAATTGTGGACAGTATGGCGTTATTGTACGTTAGATGTAGATATAGTGAATTATATTATGTTATAAATGAAATTGTTTATTCTTTTGTTTTAGTCTTAATGAGTTTAATATTTTAAAGCTTAATTTAGTTATTCTAATTTCAGCCAAAGTTCGAAGTTAATGGTGTTAGTTTGAAACATTAGACACATTTAACAATGTAATTAAAGCATTAAATATTTCTTTGTACTATCTTTATGAACTAATCGTTTCAAGTAACACTTGAATATTACGGGAACATAACATTCATTCCTTTTCATATTATTGTCTTGTACTTCTCTTTATGTTGAAATCCTATTTTATTATGTATTACAATATTATTAGGATATGCTATCCTTTAAGTTATAAATGTTATATGAATATAAGAAAATATGTTTTATTTGTTTAAAATAAAGTGCCTTTAAAAATTAAGATAATTTGAGTTATGGAAAAATAAACAAATCACGGCAACAATGGAGGTTATGAGCCTCGAAAAAAATATAAACAATTTAGGTATTCGTAGACTTCATTCACTTTGTTTTACTTACAACGATTCATTTAAATATATTTTATAGCGATATCAAATAAATTTTAGATTTCTATCATATTCATATCACATATGGAATCGTTTGTAACTGTGTGTAATTTGATAGGCTTTATGCACGCGAACTACTTACCATCCACGAATCACAACCCCTAATCCTATTAGTTGGCATATAAGTAAAGATTGATGTCTTCGCTTGGTTTTTATGATTGCAAACTGATTCCTTATAACGGCCGATTATTTAATTATAAAGAGAGAACAAACTGACTACATGCATGTAACAAAAAATGTCAAGGTTTGAACTGGAACCGAAGTTATTTTTGTAGATAAAAGATATTGATTCAAATAAATTGTTTATATTTGCATTGACTATGGAATATATTGAATGTCAATTTGCCCAATTTAGATGGAGAAGTTTTCTCGTACGACACCAGCCAGAATATGACAAAAAGCTCATCTAAGAGGGCGCGTCATAAGGTTTTTATTTTCCAATTGCATGATGCGGCCACGTGAATATTTTTCTGTTTTATTCTTGCCTCGGTCGCATGATGAACTCCATCTATATTGCGCTGTTAGCAAAACGCGGTTACGTAGGTACATACTTATATGTTTCTTTTAAATATTGTGTGGACTTAAAGTATTACACTTTCTCAAATTACCTATATGTAGATGAGTGTTAATTATATTTCATTAGCAAAACATGAGTATCGAGAAAAATATAACGTAGATATTTAATTAGCTGCGTAAACGGTGTTAGTTTAAACTGTGTTATGTATTAAATATGTACTAGTTCAGTTGTTGCTTTCTCATGGATGACTGTGTGGACATTGCACTTAAATATGTTGGAGTTAATGCAATAAGCAATCTCTAATTGAATATTAGTTGATTATATCTTTATAAAACAAAGATAAAACACTACTAATGGAATCTAATTATAATGAACTAGTATTTTCTAAACCATGGTTTTGTTTTACATAATGCGTTAATGCAATTAATTGGTAAGTCATTTACTAGTACTGGTCTTATGTTATTATTATTATAACATAATCTATAAAACATGGCCTATTTACAGAAGTTTATTGTGTGTTATAGAAATGATTGCAGACTCATATAACCAATTTAATATAGAGTAATACGTATTTTTTTGGGATTATACTTTTAGGGTGGAGGAGGTATTTTCCCAGCAGCAAGACACTGAATAAGCTAGAAAAACAATCTTAGGATGATTTGCACAACGATTCCTGAAACGACATCTTTCTAAACGTGTCGTGGATCGTTCAGGTGCAAGTCGACCTTAGTACCTACTATATTATTATGGCGCTGCAGTGAACTTCTAACATCCTATCTCGGGGTGAGAAAAGTGCAATACTTTGTAATTCAAAGTTTTGAGTGGAGTTGCTATTGTTTATGGGCAGGCGCTGCGTGGCGTTTACCATACGGTGAGCGACCTGCTCGTCTTAACTAGACGTTATAGTTGGATAAAAAAGGGGATTGAATTACTGTTTAACAAGAAGTGATTTTTGCAAACATATTTCTTTTGCATAATATGCTGTACGGCGCATAGGTACCTACTACTGTACATCGGTCATCGCTGTATTTATATGATTACCTTGTTGTGTATTTTTTATTTTAAGAGTACCTATTAAAAAAATGGCATATTTGAAAAAAAAAATAGTTATATTAATATTATGTTGATAATTAAAAAAATTGACTAGGTACATAGGTACATTGTAAATACAAAATATTCATACACGGACACATAATGTCATTTACTTAGTGGTTATTTTTCCATTACATTGTATGTACATTGAAAATGTTTAAGTTCATTTCACTTTGGGTAAAATGAAAAATATCTCAATGTTAATATGTAATTAACAATATTAATAATAATAAATACTGAAATGTATTTTTGTTTTTAAATCAAACCATCGAACACAAGATAACAATAAGAATGTTGGAATTTTTTATTTGCGGTAGCGATGGTCCATTTTTCTATTATTCATGGCTCCCGGTTTCAAGGGTGTTGGAAAATGATTTTCTGGGATGGCGATCGGCCATTTTGTTTTATTTACTGCTTCAGGCTACCAAATATAAAGGTGTAATAAAAACATCTGAAAGATGTTTAACGGGATTCTGCTGTGGGCCAAGACCACCCGGTCCACCTGCTTGCTACGCCTATGAATACTAAACAATGAATACATACGTAACTTACATACGTAAGTTAGAGGTCCACGCTCTTGGGGTTGGTTTCGAACCTGTGACTTTCGTCTCGTCAGTCCATACCACTCCCCGCTGAGCTATCGCTGCTTAATAATTAATAAGAACTTAGAAAAACAATCTCATGCCATGTAGACCTAAGAAGAACTATCTGTTTCCTGCAGTGGACGCGCGTACAGGCGGAATACGTAGGTAGGTACCTACTTAGTATGATTAGCACTGATATTGCATTATGTTGATGTTAGGTATCTAATTTCTTCAAGGTGATTCGTTTTTAAATAACTTCAACACAGCAACTCGCATGAACTGACTACAGAAGCGGACAGTACTATGTCACTTAGGGCATGTAACAAATTATTGCATCGAGACATTAGTTTCAACATTGGCATAAACGATTCCATAAATAAGGTTAACTCATTTTTTGCTCACATAGGTGAATCATTATCACAGAAATTATTATCACAAAATAGAATTTTTCCTAACGGTTCATCTAAAGTCGAAGCAGGCGAATCTTACCCCAACTCAATAGTACTTATACCAACTGATGAACATGAGGTTAAATCACTAATCCAAAACCTAAAAAGTGACTGTGCAGTAGGATTCGATAACATTTCTGCAAATTTCCTTAAAAATTTTATTGATGTGGTAGTCTCTCCGGTGACATTTATATGCAACTTGTGTCTTTCTACCGGTGTTTTTCCAGTTGCTTTTAAAAAATCTCAAATATTACCAATCTTTAAAAATGGTGACCGTCATTGTGTCAACAATTATAGACCAATTTCCATTTTGCCAACTTTGTCAAAGATTTTAGAACGAATAATGAACATCAGACTTGTTAAATATCTAGAGCAAAATCAAATACTATCACCATCACAATTCGGTTTCCGACGTGGAAAATCTACTGCTGACGCCGTTCATGAACTAACTGACTATGTAGTTAAGATGTTGGATGATAAGAAAAAGACCTTAGTTATTTATCTTGACTTAGCCAAAGCATTTGATACAGTGTCAGTCCCAATTTTATTAAAAAAACTTGAAAGGCTGGGAGTAAGAGGTTTACCCCTACAATTATTCAAAAACTACCTTGCTGATAGGACACAGGTTGTTAAAATTGATAAATGGACCAGTAACGAGCTTCCTAATAATTATGGCGTTCCACAGGGCAGTATCCTTGGTCCAACATTATTTTTGATCTACATCAATGATCTGTGCCAAATCAATTTATCAAATGGTAAAATCATCACATTTGCCGACGACACTGCTCTTCTCTTTAGCGCTGAAACATGGGATGAAGTATATTGTTATGCACAAAAAGGTTTTGATACGGTTACTAAATGGTTATACGAAAATATCTTAACCCTCAATGTTGAAAAAACTACTTATATGACTTACTCATTCAGGTATCAGCCCAAACCAAATATACATAATATTATAGCTCATTCATGTGACTTAAACTTTAACATCCCATGTGCATGTCCAAAATTAATTCAAAGTAGCACTGTAAAATACTTAGGAATTATTATCGATGACACATTGAGCTTTCGGCTACACATTGACGCAATAATTACTAGATTACGTAAGCTTATTTACATATTTAAGACTCTCCGACACGTTGGTAGTGATAATTTACTTAAATCTGTCTACTATGCATTATGCCAATCTGTACTAGTCTACTGTATTACTTCATGGGGTGGTGCTTCTAAATCATATATACTAAACTTAGAGAGAGCTCAAAGAACAATACTAAAAGTAAGTCGCTGTCTTCCTAGGCTTTATCCCACATTTAAGTTATATCAGCAGTATGAAGTATTAACTGTTCGGCAACTTTTTATTCTTTCAACAATACTAAGGAAACATGCAGAATTGCCATTTGATCCCTACAAAATATCAGGTAGGAGACAAAATTGTGTCTGCATTACAATTCATTTTCATACGAGCTTCTCCCATAAATTTTATTGTTTTCTTGGATCGTATCTTTTCAATAAATTAAATAGTGAACTATCGTTATACGGACGCACGAGATCAAGCTGTAAAAGAAAAGTATGTGAATGGTTACAGCATCTAGACTACAACGAAACTGAAAATTTATTAATCCCCTTGGCTTAACTTGCATACTCACTCACTCTATCTCTTCATCCCTACCACACACACTCATACAAACACATACACACACACCCACACCCACACACGCGCGCATACACACACACACACACACACACACTTCGTATTTTTATTATAGGAGTATAAGTTTTAAACTTGTTTGTTTGTATAACTCATTGATATATATAGTTTATTTCACTTATACTGTTTGTACCTACTCTCGTATTTGAAAATTAAAAATATTTTTGTACTTCTGAAAATCGAGACCCTGGTGACCTGAAACACAGGCTTGGCTTACATCAGGCACCAGTCTCTATACAAATTATTGTTCCTACGTATTTCAATGCACTTAATTGTGATGACGAGAAAATAAAGATTTTTATTATTATTATTATTATTATTATTATTGGCTCCAAAAGTAGGTATTGCGGTTTCTACAACAATGTATACACGTATCCACAATTTTTCTTATACATACAATACATACATATATGTATAATTGTCAATATTTACGAAACTTCACAAGCGTGCATTTGTCCCAAGTGCTATCGTACCGTGTCTACTGTAGTACTTCGGCCGTAATAATTATATAAACAAAACTCAGAAGTAATTTTTTAAACTACTCAGTAATCACAAATCTAAATGTCACAACGCGTATTCAAGTTGTGGATTGGCAGTTAAAAGTAGGGAGTTAAAAACTCGTGATTCTTGGTTTTCGACATCATAATGTTGATCGTTGATTATTATGTAGTATTGCAATCGAGTATTGCACAAAATTATTAGTGGGTTAGTGTGTACCTTCTCTTTGTGTGTATGTATTTCTGAAGACATCTTCCGTGGCGCAGACGGCAAGTAGCCGGTTGAGAAATGAGAGGCCGCTGGTTCGATCTTCGCGACGAGAAAAATATTTTTGTTCTCGTCTGAAGGTTGCGCGACCGAGTCACTCGTAGTTCCTGATACCCACGAACAAAACTGTTATCTTAGTGTGGGGTCTCAGGACTATTTGTGTGATTATAAGAAAATACACCCAGTATTTTATTATTTTAGAAAAGGATGCCATGATGCCAGATGCTAGGGATCGGAGTACAATAGGTACCTACAGTGCCCATGTAAGAATTATTATCAGACTAGATGTGTTGGGCAAGCTGTGCAATGCTTTGTATTTCTTTGTAAGTAGCTACACTTGTCATTTCGTCACAACTCACCAAAGTTCATTCCACACGGATGAATGGTACCTATAGGCACGCATAGAAAACAAACAAACATTCATTTTTATATATAAGAAGGTTTATAAATTGGAGTGGGTTAAATATCCATTATTTATTTAGTCTTTACTATTAAATAAAACCAAGGCTGATTTAACAACAGATCTATTATTTTTTATATTCTTTCCGTAACATTAGAAATAATCGGCTTTGGTCTAGACTTGAATAACAATTTCTTTTTAACGACAGCTTTCAGTTTGTATTTGGTCTCGTTTCCTACTGTGAGTTTTTCTATGACTGCCATTGGTTGTTCTAGTTTGAGTTCCTTGCCGTTGAGGACGTGGTGTCCGAGCACGAGTACTGGGTGTCGGTTCCTGCAGTAGTAGTGCACGTCGCCTACCACCGCCGCCTCCACGGACCTTTCATTCTTCATCTGCACCAGACCCTGCAGTTCCACCGTCGCCCACTCCGGAATCTTTCCCTCGCCATCCTTCTCACTGTAACAGATGCACTCTTCGCACTCGTGTCACGACATTTTCTCATGAGCGGGAATTGAAATGAAAGATTGATTTCAGAATATCACATTTAATTCTTATCGAGTCGGAAGAAATGTAGATAGTCATGATGACTGCATTGTTAATGAAAAATATTTTTGGAAATTCGATTTCTATGTTGCAGTCTTAACCATCACCGCAAATAACTGTCAGCTCTCCAAACATTCTTAGTAGGAAGGCGGATCCTGGCACTAGCCTGGATAACGCTAGGTAGAAAGAAGATATTAATATTCGGTGGCCATTTTGAATTATCGCATACATCGTTGCAATAGATAATGGGAAAGCAGCGGGCAGGTGGTGGGTGATGGGTGATGGGTGGTACGTCGGTTAGTATCGGAACTTCTTGAAGAGCGGGTGCTTGTTGTGTTGGTTGGTGCGTCTGTGTTCGAGATACAGTCCGTCGTCTGCGCCGGCTAGTGAGGAGAGCGCGCCGGCTCGCCGCGCGACGCCGCCCCCCGCGCCCCCCACGCCGCCCTCGCGCTCCTCCTCGCATTCCGTCTCGGACGCCGCCAATACCTGCCGATACATCAACATACATTACCCTGCCTCCTAGAGATGTGTGGATTGTTAAAAATCTATATCAACGGACCCGGATTAGCAGTTTAGCGTTTAGGTACATTTGCGGCATTTACTAAACTGTATATGACCTAACTACGTACTTTCGTGAGCATTTCGATCCTAATAAACCATTTCTACCAGTGGCGAATGTCGGAGAATAATGGATCGCAAGCCTCTCCCACTTCTTGCTTTTTGCCCGCTCCTTTATCAATAAATCCCACTTTTTTTGCCAGAATGACAAAACGAGCAGGTCGCTCGCCTGATGGTAAGCGCCACCGCCTGCCCGTAAACAGACACAGCACCCCACAGAACTTTGAATTACAAAACACTACATGCCACTGGACTGCGTTCACAACCCCGAGACAAGTTGTTAAGTCTCATAATTCCTAGTTATTTCACTGGCTTTAATGTTCTTCAAACTGAAATACAACGGTACTTGTACACACAAAGCGGTGGTAGTACTAATCCAGATGGCCCTTCGCATACGGGGAGTCAATCACCTAGTAAATATATATTATCAAGTCTCTACAAAAAAAAAACTGGGATCTGGCAATCTGTTATTATTTGACTAAATTTTTCATGTTTATGTCTCATAAACAAAGGAGATGGGAGGATCTGGAGGAGAGTGGCTCGTGATAGAGCATGCAGCATGCTGAATTAAGATACATACTTTACCATGCAATGAAACAGAACACAATTCAGAAAATACAGGGCTTATTATATATGTTACAAATAGTAGAGACCTGTGAGAGGAGAGTGCCCTGTTCCTCTCGAGTTCCGTAAAATAAATCCGGTTCCTGATCCATTCCTTTAAGTTCAGTAATAACCTGAAATAGAGATATGTTCATGTCACAAAATCACATCATGCATACACTTTTGTCTTCATATATGTTTCCCATAGTTTTTTAACTAACTTAAAAATTAAAACTCATAGTCATAAGTCATAAATAACATTAATACATGAACAATAGTTTTTTATCCTGGCATGGCAGTGACCGCATGTTTATTATTGAAGCCGTTAATTATACTCATACGCACTCACGCCTGTAATCCCCGAAGAGGTAGGCAGAAGTGTAACCAGTACACCCACATTTCGCCGAGCGTATCTCCGTCCCACAATGTGATAGGGGAGCCTATCGCCATACCGGGCACAAATTCCAGACTCCGGGCTGATACTGAGCATTTCGTAATAGAAAAACCCAGTACCACTTTACCCGACCCGGGGATCGAACCCGAGACCTCAGCGTTAGCCTCAATCGTAACGCGTACGCATTACAACTTCGCCACCGAGACAGGCAATTTAAATTCAATACCTTATAACTGTAACCTTGATTCACAAGAAATCTCTGTCTCTTTCGGCTGTACGCCATTTCTAAAGTGTCTTGTGACACGAGAGTATAAAAGAATGCATTATATTCTTCTGCCAATGCTCCTTTTTTAGCTCTCAAAATACGACCTGAAATTATATTTCACCAAATTATACACAAATTTATAATATTAAATCTTCTACCTGTCCTTATGTCACTCGCAGTAGGGTCGGCGCAACATACTTTTTAACATATGTTACAGAAAGATTTGACTTGTAGTTTTTATGACCGGCCGCCTGTCTAACGTCAAACCCTCTGGGGAGAAAACACGCAGACCCGGAACAAATATTTGTGGATCACACAGACATTGTCTTGGTGCGGGAAACAAACTCACGGCCTCTCGCTTCACTGCCAGCTACTCGCCCACAGCGCCACGGAAGCTTTCGCCATTGATACTGACTTGTGTAAATGAAAACATTTAAAAACCGCCCGATACAATGCCAGTATCGACCAACTCAAATTGCACCCATGCGGGCGTTGCCCGTGTTTTTCCACAAAACATAAAATAATAAAAAAACTTAAAGTCCGACGAATATGAGACATCTCTTACTTTCTTCCCCACATTATTCTGCATCGATTGGTATCGGTCTCGACCATGGGTTCGAGACCCCCAGCGGTTTCGGAGGAGACAAGCTTTTGGCAGCGGCTGCAGCGGCGCCGGCGCCAGTTACTTTTTTTTAGAATAGAGAGATTCAGGTAAGAAACTAATTTTAAAACTGGTTAACATATTGTGTTTAATATTTTTACCTAAACGTTGCGCCTCTTGACGTCTCGAACCACCATGTGATGAAATTTGTATGAGGACATTTGCCTCGGGCAAATCGAAACTTGTATCGGCGACTTTACTGACAAATATCGTGTTAACTTTAGGATTGAATTTAAAGTTCTGTAGAATTTGAATCCTTTCGCTTTGTGATGTCGGTCCATAAATATATGGCTATAACATAAAAAGTTGTAAATTATAACAGCTCATTAAAAGCGGTAGTGTCACTGTGTAAATAGTTCCCAGTGTCTATTCCTTAAAAGTCAGCAATGCACCCAAGACTGTTCTCAAAGGTGTTCATGGGAAGTGAAGGCCACTTGAAACACTTGAGTGATCACTTGAAAATGGTTTCACTTGGTTACATTTGCCAGCCTAAGCCATGAAAATATTATGGTCAGCGTTTTAATTAAGTTACTTAAAATTGTGATTACCTTATTCATTTTGACCGCGTAGTGCCTCAGCGCAAATACATTATCTGAGAACACTATAGTTTTATCACCGCGTCGTTCGTGATAGCGCACGAGGAACTGGCAAGCCCGGAATTTTGACGGATTCATTACGTATAGTAACATTTTCTTGTTTATTCTGAAAACAAAAAAATATCGTACAACATTTATAAAAACATCTTTGGAGACTAAATGTTGGAAAAAAATAAGTCTGTCAAAGTAAACACAAACATAACTAAACACTAATGGCCAGTAATGGAGTCTCAATACTGCCTACCCCCCTAAACTGGCAGTATTAATAAAGATCTAATTAAAATTATATATTTTTATTGTGTATAAACATAAAAGCTTGTAATAGCTAAAAAATAAAAAGTTTGGTCCTTCGAGCCAGATCATAGTTACATAATGGTAGGAAACATAGTTTACACGATGCAAAATCAATGTGGTTAACTATAGTTATTTACTTTTGTATGAGGTACTCTCGGTAGAACTCCGGCGTCATCGGGCACCACACTTCAGCACATTGCACGCGTGCGATGTATCCGGCCGCTTGCAGTTCCAGCCAGTTCGCCTCGTACAGTTTCGGTCCAATCAGGAAATTAAGATCAGCAATCTTGTCGTCTTCACGTAAAAGCGTTGCAGTTAGACCTACAAAATAGGTAATTATGGCTAACCTGCTGTAATCTACTAAAAATAAATAGTTTACTCCTGTTAAATGGGTGTGTGCGAACGGACAAAAGTAATTTTATGTCGGTAGGACTACATTTGTACTGCATATATTATTATTATTTAGTTATTTTACGTAAATTCTTCAGGTTAAATTAAACGTTGATTGGATTTAAACCGGACTAAACTAAGAATTGCTTTTGACATTGGTGTGAAATCTAAGCCTGCCACATTTTTAATACCTGATGTGACATCACAAAAGCAATTTAGTTTTTTGAAATACAGAAATTCCATACCCAGTTTAGCGTGTGAATGCACGATGGTGAGCACCCTGCGGAACATCTTGGCGGGTATAGTATGCACCTCGTCCAATACGACGAGCCCCCACTCCTGCGCCTGCAGCCACTTCATAGTCTGCTCCGCCTCCCACGAACGACGCTGCCCGTGAGTGATCATAGAGTACGTCGTTATCAATATACCGGCACCCATTGGTTTGTCTTTAGCTTCCGATGTAAACCTATAAAAATATACATATTTACGACCAAGGTAACACATCAATATAGATATTATTGTATTTTTCATTAGTTGCAGAGCAATAGCGTAGGTTTGTACTGTGCAAGTTGGCGACAGTGCAGACGGTACCTGCAGATGCAGCTGTCGTCGGCGGTGGACCAGCATTTGAACTGCTGCTTCCACTGTTCGACGGAGACGCCGGAGTTGCAGAGCACGAGCGCGCGCTTGCGCACAGTGCAGACTGCCGTCACGCCCACCAGTGACTTGCCCGCCCCGCACGGTAGTACGATCACGCCTGACCTGCCACACAACCATTATATCAGCTACACCGAACAAGACCTGAGCTCTAGGCGAACAACAAATTATGTATAAGTAAGTACTAATAATATGTAATAATAATACCTGGCTCGTCCGTTTCCGAACATTTTTCGGAGACTTTTTTCTTGGTACGGACGCAGCACTGCAGTTGGTTTGAGATCGATATTTATGTCGGGATTAATCGCATCGTTTCGGAAATCATATTCCGCCAACAACGGATGTTCCAGTTCAATGCAACGCTTTTGTATAACCTTAGTAACAGTACATAAATTAGAAATGTGGGCCACATAATGTCCTATCTAGAGGCTATGTGCTGAATATATTTTTTATAAATCAATATTTTGGTATAAACATCAACCCATTATGTATTACATTTTATACCTCAATCTTATCTGGATCAACTTCGAAAGCGACAGCGGTGTTAGCTGTAATTCCTGGGGTTTCATCCTCGTCATCCTCCTTGTCCAGTTGTTGGTAAAACTGACTGATGTCATCAGGCACAGCGCCGTTCGCCGGTGCCTTATCTTCACCTAACATGATAATTAAGATGTTGACATATATTGAATTCCTTTCTTATACATACATCCGCACTTACGCCTGTAATCCCCGAAGGGGTGGGCAGAGGTGTAACTAGTACACCCACATTTCGCCGAGCGCATCTCCGTCCCACGATGTGATAGGGAGCGAGCCTATCGCCATACCGGGCACAAATTCCAGACTCCGGGCTGATACTGAGCATTTCGTAATAGAAAAACCCAATACAATACCACTTTACCCCACACGAACATTACCAAAGATGTCGGTTGTACTGTAATTGGTTTCAATTGAATAATTACCTGGCTTAGCTGTGGCCGTGGTCGGTTTGTCAGGCAATGCAGATGCTAATAAGTCGTCATCGCCGTCGCGTCGCAGCCGACACTGTTGTATCACTGGGTCGCGTAGTAACTTTTGTAATACTTCTACATGTTTGCTTTCTACCAAATACCTACAAATTTAATTGGGTTTTACTCAATTTCCACAATTAAAAACACCGTTCAAGCGCGAGTCGGACTTATGGACCGAGGGTTCAATACCCACAACTTTTATATTTTTATTATTAGATGAAATATCCACCATCCGCAAACTCTGCCGGAAGTGTAAGTGGGCCAATAACATCTTAGGCCCAAAGCCAACCTTACCTGCACGTGGTACACTCTGCTGATTAACGAACGAGGCAATGGCGAAACTTGGTTCCTGTTGCGGGTTGCCAGGGTCAGATGGATCACCACATATAATACCAAATACATTCAAAACTATAGTATAAGAAGGCAGACTTGAAATCAAGCTGGGATGAGTCCAGGCAGAAAGAACAGCTGGGATATTCGACATATTAACACATATTCTGTGAAAAAAACAGCTGGATACCTATTATGATTCAAAAGATAGAGCCCTTAAAGTAGGACAGACACCGACGGTGTAGGCTCTGTATTAAGATTCCGTTATTACCCTTTGAGTACGGAACCCTAAAAAAGAAGTTCTCAAATCAATGCTTTTTTATGTAAATGTGGACCGATATTCATGATCGTTTTTTTATTCGACAGGATTTACCTTGTATTTGTATGTACCTTAAGGGTAGTCCCAAATAAACTTAGCTAAGATCTCATGGGGGAGTACGATAGAAAAATTTGGAAACGCCTCAACAAATAACAGCAGACACATTTGGAGCAGGCATTTAAAATAGATTGGCCGTTTTACTAAGTTTCTTAAGTATGATAAACTTAAAAACAAAATTTCAATTAATATGGTTTTATACGTTGGTATATGATGGTGGTCCAATTTTCAGCGATAGCTTATAGCTACATAAGTAACATAAAGTACTTAGTTTATATGGCACAAGGATTGTTCAGTGAGTTTTTAGATAGTAAATAAATAATATTATACTTATTGCAATCGGTAACAGCGTCACCGACTGCCTTGGTGGCGCAGTTGTAATGTGTTCTCGTTGCGACTGAGGCCAACACTGAGGTCTCGGGGTTTGATCGGGTCGGGAAAAAGTGATATTGGGTTTTTCTATTACGAAATGCTCAGTATCAGCCTGGAGTCTGGAATTTGTGCCCGGTATGGCGATGGGCTCGCCCCTTATCACGTCATGGGACGGAGATACGCTCGGCGAAATGTGGGTGTACTGGTTACACTTCTGCCTACCCCTTCGGGAATGACAGGCGTGTGACACTTCTTCATGTGTAAGAGGACCGCTTTCGAAGCCGAAACGGTAATAAAACACTACGTTTACATAAACGGAAAACACTATTTTTTTGCTATTTACTTGCCATTTTAGAAACGTAAGCCCGCAATGTAAAAGTACTAATGCTAAACACTGGGATAAGGACCCGTGCCGCGTGCGTCAATACTCAGAAGGTACCTACATCGCGCCGCACAGTTGATTCCGAGCGTCCGCGTCAGCTTATTTTTTTATTGCTTTTACATTACGTTGTTATGGAAACTACGATTTAATTATTGCTTGAATAAAACGTCTTTATTGGTCCAAACAAGACTGTGTGTGAAAAGTTGAGAAAAATATGTAGATATATTTTGCGTTTTTGTTGTGGTACTATGTCTGTACTCTGTAATCACCAGCATTACCTCCTGTCTTCGTTTTCGGATGCCTATTGTTTTCTTTAATTTCCCGGTATACACAGATACATATTTAAATATTTACCTGTTATGTTTGAGAACAAGCTTGACTTTCCCATACGACAGTGTACACAATTGTATAAACTCTATAATTCCAGCGGGTACTGCACATTTACTCAGACGTTGTAAGTACTCAATAATGTCTCCAGTTTGCAACCCCACTGACACCGCGGCATATAAACTGTATGCTGTCAATTTGTACTCATGAATGTGTTGTGGTCTAAAATAAGTAAGAAAAGCTTGTTTGCTGAACTCTGCTATAAAATTAATAATTATAAACACAATAATAAAAATAATTATTAATTATTATTAATTTCCAATATTTTTAATATATGACAGAGCCGCACTCAAGGGCCCAAAGAGCTGCGGTCTGTCAACCACTATCATTAGTACTAACCGGCACACTGGCTCTGATATGGCGATTAAAAAGTCATGTGCGTGTTTGTACACAGGCGAGAATGCTTCTAAGAATATATGGCCGTTTGGTGCAACCCACAGTGGGCGACTGGCATTGTCTGGTTTTAATGCCATTTGAGTCCTGAAAATGAAAAAAATATAATAAAATTTATTTTGTCAAATATAGCTTTTACTGGCGAACACCCTGGTGGGGCTTTTCTGGGATAATATTTTTTTACTTATTATTCACTGAACAATATATCCGTGAGTAGGCTTAAATCTGTGAATAAAATTCTAATAATATTTGGGTAGACAGACGTAGCAAAGTATGAGAATTCCTTGTTTGAGATAGAATCTTAAAAATGTACATTTTAAAGATTGGTATAGGCCTGGGAAGATCATAGGAACCCTGTGACGTAAGTTAGTATGCATTTTTTTATTTTTAATAATTATTAAGTTAGTTAATCCCTCATGCTACTGTACTGCTGCTACCCACTAATGTAGTAACTTCCAAAGTAAGAATACCTGTAATCTTTTGCACCAAATTCATCTTCTGGCACTTGATCATTTTTTTCAGCATCCTGCATCGCCGCACCCGGCACATTAACATTTTCTGTGTTCTCATCATCTACCAAATCTATTGTCATATCTTCTTCAACTTTTTTCTTTTTACCTAAAAATATTTAACTTTACAATAATATTCAATTCATAGAAGTAAGCCAGATAACCAATGCTGCCTTCCCACAGTGAATGATATCGCGGATTAGCAAGAACGAGCTTGTACCAGCGTGATGCACCGTTGGAAATGGATTGACCGTGGTAACACAGACATGTTTGTGCTCCATATCCATAAATAGTTGGTAATTAATTACAAAGGTGCAGTACGAGCTCTGTTTCACTATTGTTTAGTGTTCTCTTTCATTTGGCATATTGGAATATCAAAAGCTTCAAAATATGCATCACCACAGATGGACACGCCTTGTTGAAAGAGCCTTGATGTTGTACATGGCCAATGGCTGTGCGTAGTATAACCCGTAAAACCCTGTACTTTTTAATAATAATACAGAATGTAAGATGTTATACATACTTGATCGGTCACTCCCCGTTTTTGAATCATATTTTTTAAATTTCTTTGGTGGTCCCATTCTTCCAGAGTATTAGCTAATGCTTGTTTTAGAAATACTATGGCAAATATAATTCAATACACTTAATGTATTTGTGTCTAAAATTCTATTTTATATGATCTGGAAATAAATAAATGTCAGAAGTGAACAACATAATACTTATTTTAACATAGGTAAAAAAAAATATGAAAAAAATGTATAACAATATAGTGTTTAAAAAAGTTACAGATACTTACTTTATTAAAAAAAAAACACTTTTTATAAAAATATATAACTTTAATTTGGCCACATCCTGTTCCTCCAACCTAACCATGACTCGTAAGGTACATTTTGAGGTATGCGACTGACACAACATCAATCTTTCCTCTTTGTATATAATGGTATAGTTATGTTCTATGGTATGCAACTGCTACAGGAGACATCAAGGTGCCAGCTTATTTTATATGGCAAAGACAGGCATACGAACAAGTGGATCACCTGATGGTAAGTGATCTCCACGGCCCATGTACACCAACAATACCAGAAATAGGCGCATTACTGACCTTAAAGCAAAGGAATATTTAGGGGATTAGGAAGGGGATTGGGGCCTCCAGATATCTAACTCACCGTACGAAAAGCAGCAGCAAGCCGCTACCTGACGTCGGTTTTTCTGTGACACAGTGGTAACGTCTCGGTCAAGCTGGTCCATTTGTGCTGTAGACAAAACTGTCTACTATGTAGCTCTACCACTCAAACACAGTTTCCTTACAATTGCATACAAAGCATACTGCCTGACTCATGTCAATGCATATCACAAAATATATCTTAATTCTAGATGTTAGATACATATTACGATTGACATAAACACCAATATACACATACCTACTATGTATAAAAAAAAATGGAAAGTTCAAAAATATATAGAAAAATGGATATGATTAGGCCATGATTCTTTTGGTATTGTGGGCGATGAAGATCACTTACCATCAGGTGACGCACTAGCTTGTTTCCTCCACTATTTTCTCACATATTGTCAGAAACACGATTTTCAAAGTCAGAGGTGTATGTGTGGCTATGTATGATTAAATATGCCACCTCTGTCTCTGCACTTCTCAATCCACCATAATAAGATTAACGAGACGATAATATTTTAGGTGGCATTCATACAACTAAACAGCAAATACATACACAGTTGAATAGATAACAAACACATTTACATTACATTCAACTAAATTAAAAATACCTCTGGCAAAAACTATAAAATAATTGTT
This sequence comes from Mimas tiliae, assembly GCA_905332985.1. NCBI lineage: Eukaryota > Metazoa > Arthropoda > Insecta > Lepidoptera > Sphingidae > Mimas > Mimas tiliae. The sequence continues at coordinate 7,478,801 of HG995249.1, forward strand.
ATCTGCTTTTCTTCTAAATGTATTTAATGGTAGTTGCAATGCAAATTGAAATGACTTTGTGATTATCAACAAAAGTATTGACAAGCACCAAATTACGTTATTTATTTGAAAGATTCAACACAAATGATATAAAATATATTACAAACATCAAGTATGTCCATATTTATACAGTAAATTAATGTGTTGTATGGTTTTTTGAATGTAATAAAATTGTTGTGGAAAATGTTTAGGGAAAATCCTATGAAATAAAAAAAATTACTTATTTTAATATTAATATGGCAAGTAAACCTGTTGTTTACCATTAAGTTAGCACCTACCATTCTACGTATATTTGCATAGCAGCTCTTGATTTAATCTATAAAATTAATAATCGCTTCTACGACGAAACCAGTCGACTTACGAATTTTAACCTCGCAATTCGATTCGCAAAATAACAAGCTAAACAACCTTGCACAGACTAATAAAGAGATGTTACCAGTTACCACAGACTACTATAGAGATGCTACGCCATGTTATGCACAAATGAGGTAAAATTGTCCTGTGCTCTTTGGTTCTGTGTAGGGATGTTAAAAAATAATCGATTTTTACTTATATCGATTATTATTTTCGTATAATCATACGAAAATAATTTTTGATTTTTAATGTAATATTAATAGTTTTTTAGTAAATCGATTATATAAATTACGTGTTTACATCGATTTTCAGAAACAGTTCGTATTTAAGCGACGGATGAAAAAATCTAAGTTTCAATTTTATAAACAGCGCCATCTATGCTTTGGATGAAAAATCTCGAATTAAGTTCATAAACGTTTAATAGTACTAAAATTTGTAAAACTTGAACTATTATTTGGCATGTGACGATGCACAGCATCTGTGAGAGACCTGTTTATAGCTCCTGGTGACCACGCTACGACGCTATGTGATGAAGATTCAGATTAAAATAAAAACATATCTGCAACTGAAATATATAAGAAATAATATTGTGCTTTCCTTATAAATCATTAACACTTAACACTATAAATATGCGCTATAAGCTTTTAGAATGCTTTAAGTATTCGTGAACAGAGAACAGATAATCAATCTATGGAACTGGTTCAAAGTTTAGCAAACGTCTGATTCTGATGGCTAAGAGCCACTTACCACTAATTTACTTTTGATAAAACTTCGCAAAGGTATTTTGTCTTTGCCCGTTACCCCGAGCAAGGACTTTACCCAATTTCCTATAATTGTTTGCGAGACACGATGGGTTTAATGTACAGTAATTTCTCTTCTCACCATATTCAAGAGATTTTTATGTGTGAGCTCATGTGCAAGCCTTCCTGACGCTAGGAGGAGCACATGCTAATTTGGCCAGTTCGCCGGCAACTAGACAATTAAGCCGCTTCGAATTAAATGTTCTCTACTTTAGGCCTTCGAAGTGAAATAGCTTTCAATATTACTGTAATCCAAGAAATTCTAGTTTAAATTTTAATAATTACTAGCTCGTTCAAAACTTAAAACAACTGATTTGTGCTACAAAATAGTAGGATAAGCTAGTAACATTTCTACAAGAAATAGATGGCCCAAAAATTTAAATAAACCTACACTACTCTGATGTTTATAGGCAAAATGATTCGTTCATCACCTGATTTATCGATACAATACTGGGTATATTTGTGACGAACATCCTCCTCAACAAAATCCAAGTAAAGATATTCCGGTTTCAGACCACTCCTTGGTGACATTTGTTTTCGCCGATTGGGGGTTAGTGGCGAAAATATGGTAATCATGCGCTTAACGCGCATCTAACGAAAATTAAAAATATTTATTTGTTGATGTATGCTAGATATATGTATCGCCTGTTAATACAGGACTAATTAATAATAATTGACAATTTGCTTCGCATTGCCTATGAAAACGAATGTGTCGCATTCAGATAGGTTCATCTCATGTCGGAAAGAAACTGAATATAATAGCATCGTGACATACCTCGTAATGTTTCCTAGGTGGCTTACAGAGGTCATTCTTTCCCGGTGGTGGTCGATCTACCTTATAATATGAGGGCAGCCGATCCTGTTGATGATAAAATAAAACTATGACATTGCTATCGCAATGCCAGTGAGGAGGCCGCCAGGAGAATGTCCGAAATGAGATGTTCCTGATTATAGCCACAGTTAAGACAAATTGTCTCATTCCTGAGCTGTAGCTCAGATAGACTTTCGTGATAGTCCTATACGAAATGTGAGGAAAATTAGCGAGAGAGTACCGCAGCGTTCCAGACAGACTATTGTTCGCACATAGCATGAATAAATTTAAGTCAGCCTCGCCCTGCTACAATTATGCAGGCTTTTAACATGGTACGCTACACAGAAGTACCGACCTGTCCGCAAGTGATAGCTAGCCGTTAGGGCTTAGGCGTTTGAAGTTAGGGCAGTACTTGGCGGATCCTCCCTCACTCCTCGAGGGAAGTACCGGGCGATTGCTGGTCGCCTCCTACCTCGTGGAAGGTACGCACTGCGACTGCTCTTCTGGATCACCGCTTATGTGGGCAAGACTAATGTAATCATACAAAGCACATCCACACGGAATCTTTCCAGCAAGTACGTTTTGTTACAAACGCACAGTACGCAGTGCGAATCATGATTTCTGGATCACCGCTTATGTGGGCAAAACTCCCGTACCAAACACCTCCACACGGAGTCTCTCCAGCTCACTCGGTAGGATATTACTATAAGCTCCATCACATATGCGGACAAGTTCTTATGCTGAGTTATGAAATATAAAAGTCTTCACCAATAGTCTGAAACACTACGGCATCCCAGAATGTATGTGTACGTATACGTGTAATTAAGCAATTCCTCCATTTGGAGATATGTAAGGCCACACTCATTATATAAAACCAACCATGAATATTGTATGTAAATAAGACCACACTCACCCGCTCAAACCCACGTAACATTGATTCCACACTTTTGTCACAACTCCTGCGACGGCGCACAAATGACCGCCATATTTAATACAGATCCTACAGAAAACGTCTACTCACCTCTGTTCTTACTTTAGTGTTGCTAGTTTAATTATTTCGCGATCTTTCGCGACAACATTATTACAACTCCAATTTTCAAGAGTTTAAAAAACTAACAGTCCTACACTTGAGAGGACGGTAAATCGATGGTCTGATCTATATTTAAATACCTGATCCCACTTTTGGATTTTTTATCGATGTGCCGCGTGACCGACGATGTAGATCTAGTAACCGAAAAACTTTCTTCCGCATTGACGTTACCTACTTACTAACACCCCTTCCGCAGAGTCCGTCGTCACGTATTTTCTTAATACCATCGCGATTAGGTCTATCTGAGGAATACCGACCTGATGGAATATTTATGTAAAAGCTAGTTGAAGAATTTGTCAATCGGACCTGTACTTCCTTTTCAGACAGTCTATCCGCAATATTGTTGAATTTGTCTAGAATGTACTCAGCAAAAATTGAAATACACCATTTATCCAAGTGTCAAGCGCTGGTAAGTCATCCCGAGTATAACCATGGATCGCGTCCCACCATCTTTCTGTACAAACGAAACGACTGTGCGATGTCCAGCCGTAGTGTTACATGGCGACCCGTCGAAGTAGTCGTTGAATCGCTTGAAAACTAATTTCCTATTCGACTAATATGAAATAAAAATAACCATATTATTAATTTTAATTCATAATAGTTCCCACTAGTGGCTATTGATACTTGACGTATGGAGGGCAGACGAAAACTCTCATCGTTTTATTTATTGAAATAAGATACACCTCTGGCTTATAATTACTATAATTTAAATTCACAGTACTTATTATTCTATGTGAGTCGCCTTTTAGAGTATACAACAATAGAAAAGAAATATATTTTAATAGGTTTTAGAAAACTATTAAAACTTGTACTACGCCTACTGATATGCTTCAATGCATCCAGGATTGCAAACAATTCCTTATTGCAGTGCCCGACGTTGTGAGGTAGTCTAATTGTGCTCCCCACCCGTAGTAGGATGCATCAGTGATTACCCACCGCTGTTTGGTGGCAGAAATAGACTAAGCGGTACCAAACCAGACGGCGCCTCGCAGTCTGGAAAGTTTCTGGGGAACTGTTGTATTAAGTTTTGTTGGCACTGCTTCTGCATGTAACAATTATTTTACATAGGTGATCTTTCACTAAAATGTTCATAGCACATTTTGGTATATTTTGCAGGCTCCCAATTCAACCTACATTGAAATAGTAAAATAAAACATTGTTTGAATAAATCTGGGTAAATAAAATTTACAACCTGGCAGCACCAAACCTATAAACGATTTAATTTTTGAGTAAAATACTCTTTTAATCTATATTCCTAATGGACTCGATGCTAAATCTTTCTTCAGAGTTTACAAATTTTTACATCACATGACATTACAACAGGAAAATAGTAACATTTTCAACTACTTACGAGTGAAAGGTTATGCCGGCAATTTGTCGTTCACTACGGCTTTTACAGCACTACACACTAGTAGCACACTAGTAGCACACTACACCCCACCATTCTTTTTTTGTCAATCAATGTGTATATTTACTTTATGCGTCTTCAATTCCTTTATTAACTCGCAAAACTTATGGAATAAAAATTTCTGTCAAACCAACCGACTGACAATATGACAAACAAATGAATCTGACTTATTAACAAACAAAATAACGACGGGGACGAAAAGAAGCCTTTTGTCTCTCTCTTTTACCAATGTTTGGTATCTCGCGATCTCGCTTTCACTTTAGGAAGTAGAATAATGGCTCCATCTTTAGGTAATATATCAATGCTCTAGACGGGCTGTTAGAAGTATAGTTACGTCACATAACGCGGGAATTTGACAGCTGACAGACAGGGAGCGCGAGAGGGGTTCTAGTTGAGGGTGAGCGTGATGGCAATATTGAGTTACGGTCAATTGACCACAACTTAGTGGTACAATTTCTATGTACCGCGCAGCTTGTCTAGTAGTATACATTAAAGTCTTTGGCCTCAAACAATAAAATTAGGATAAAAATAAACACGTTCCAATCAATCATTTTCACCGAGTCTCCGACTCGTGTTTCGGTGTATACCTACACTCAAAAAGTCATACTTGGTTTCCCTTTTTACATTTTTGCTGTCAATGCAACAGTCTGATCATATCTTTGCTCTCCAAGGTGATGCAGCTAGTTATTAATGCCAAACTCCTGACAGTCTTGTAGTCTGTAACCAACCTGCCCTTTTCGTCATAGAGGCTAAAAAAAGTGAAACACTTGGAAACACATGCTTGGCTTACATCAGCCACAAGTTGCTATACAATTGCATTTCCTTTTTTTCATAGCAATATGCTGGCAGACGAGCTAGTGGGCCACCAGATGATAAGTGATGTCCACCGCCCACCGCGATGCCGACCTTAAAGGAAAGGGATAATTAAGGGATTTTTGTCTCTGGACATCTCACTCACCGAACGAAACGCAGCAGCAAGCTTTAAGTCAGATTTCTGCGAGACAGAGGACAGACCGGACGAGCCGGCCCATTCAGGCTGTGGAAATTTCAAAACTATCTACGGCGCGGCTCTACCACTCAAAGATGGTGCTTTAAATTTCATTACGAGAAATGAAAGAGAATTATTATAATTAATTACAATGTGCACAAAATAACTTGGCCGGGCTGATGCTAGTTAATTATTTTGCGCATTTTGCTCATTTGCAGGGCAGGTTATCAGAGTAATGGCTATTTTCCTTTTTCAATAAATAATAATAAATAAATAGGTACACCCAACAGTCACACACATAGTTCTGTTCTCATACTAGATTAATCTGTATTGTGGGTATCAGGAATGCCGAGGGACTTATTTATCGTCACACAACATCCAGACTCGAAACCAATATTTGAGGATCACAAACATTTGTCTCCGTGCATGAGGCGAGACACATATTAAGTAATACATAATAATATAACCTGCGATTATAAATATCGTCATTATTTTTTACGATTTTTCAGGGAAATGAAAAGCTTCTGTCATTATTGTAGGTCATAATTTAATGCAGATTTTTTTTATAGTAAACATTGCTCCTGCTGTACTTATTAATATGACAATGGAATATTGTTTGATATCTAGATTAAATATCTATTTTGTGAAACTATTTTAAACAACTTTTATATTTTATCACTATTTGTACAACAGCTTTACTACTATTTTTTTGAAATTTAAATGACTATGCATTATTAAGGTACTAAATCAGACATGTCCATAATGATGTACATAACTATATCATCATGTGGTAGTTATAACTTTACATTAACAAACAAAATGCAGAGGTCTACAAGTGAACAATTTGATTTCTGCATTTGAACTTAGGTATCAATCATTTGATACACAAACACAATTACATAATAATATGCACCATTACAAACTTCCGGAATATTTTGTAACACATATTCATTGTAAAACAGTACTGTGATTGAAGTTATGCGCTTCAGACTGAGAATAACTACTTACAAAAGATGATATCCACAATCGTAAGTTGAAAATTCGCCAAGTGTGATAAATTTAATTGCAACGTCACGCAAACAAAGGCAAAAGAAATGTATTTCCAGTTGATTTAATAAGTGAGGATCATAAACTTAAATATGGTGATCGTAGTTTGGAGCCATATATGGCTCCACTTGAGCGGCTTAAATGTCGTGCGTGTACTTAGTTTCTTATAAGTAGTTATTCTAAGGCTTTAGCATTTTTCCTCACTTTAAAAATAGGAACATGCAATAATGATCTAATATGGACCTGTTACAACTTTAGATTATTTACTATTTTTACTCTGGGTTGACTGATCAGTCGCGGACGGCTGGAAATTGGTTGCATATTTTATTCATATTTCGTAAAATACGAATAATGTTGAAATGGATAACTTTAATCGTGGTACTGTGATTAATGTAAAACACCAGTAATGGTGTAATTACATCCGTCTTTCGGTCGAATGCTACGTCTTCTTACAAACCGTAGTAATATATTCGGCACTTGAGTCCTACAAACATGTTGATGGAGGACAAATTCAATTTAGGAATCAATATAGGTATGGCTTCGGCATTTCGCTCTGCTTTCTCGTAAAATCGTTATTAACAGTTTAATGTGTTACAGTATATTATTATTTACATATTTCAGTTTTGTTTTATGCAATTATAAGGAAACATAAATATTCCCGGTTAATACATGTCTCTTAAGAAAGACACAAGTTACAAGTATATTAAGGCAAGTATGAATACAAAATAAGTACCTGTCATTGCACACACATATTTTAATAAGGCTAGACGCTCAACGATTCGGGAACGGATTGCAAAGGAATAATAAGCTTTTATTAGAAATCTGATTTTGATAAGTCTATCGGAACTAGGTATATCGGATTTCACAGATCACGGATAATAATAATATAATGGCAATAATAATAATTTAATAATGATATAATATATATATATTATTTATTATGATAATCATATATTATTTTAATGGTGTCGTGATGTTGTATGATACACATCGTTTGCAGAAATTTAGCACAACGCTATATATAATCTATGTGCGCCGTGATGACGTCAGTGTACGCAGTAAAAATTGGTACACTTGGTGTCCATACAAATTGTAGGCCTAGTATCCTATTATTTTATCCCTGGTCTGTGGTTGATACTGTTTAATGGTAGAAACGTTTGACATGTCGACTGTCCCTACGTATAATCCCAAACAAATTTTACCGTAAATCTATTTTAAAGTTTACGACGGACAATTATATATATAATTAATTTTTTCTTTTACCAATAAAGCATCGTCCTCCGAAGGCCATAAAACAATAAGTGCAAATGACGTCAGTGATATGGTATTATAAGTAGGGACCGTCGATGTGGTTAGCTACACCACTTTAAAATAAGGTATAAAATAAGCTTAAAACTCCTCCGCGTTCCTGTCCTTTTCTATACACTTTCGATGAGCTTCAACCTTTGGTATTGACGTCCATTGTATACCAAATTATATATTTTAAAATCTTAGAATGTGTATATTTAATTTATTTCTGCATCATTATTTCTATATATTTAATAGTAGTTAACAGCAAGTGTGTTAAATAGTTTGCTGATTTAGTAATACAGAGTGTAAATATAATATACAGACATGTTCCACATAAGATTTTCATAATCATTGTGTAATATACAATATCATATTATCATTTATAGAGCACAGGCTCCGTTTGAGCCGTTTTTATGCATGAAGCTATCACATTTGTATAAATGTATTAAGGTGGCTATATACGCAACCCTATACTTGATAAGTTTATCTGAACAGATTAACTGCACAGGTAAACCAGAATGTGTATGTTACTGATAACTGTAGTTTTATCACACACATTTACCTGAACAAATTACCTGTACAAGTAAACTAGAATATGTATGTCAGGGACAACTGTACAGTTTTATCACATACACGTTTAAATGAATAAATTACTTGCACAGGTAAACCGGAATATATTAGGAGCAACTGTACAATTATATATCATACACATTTACCTGAACCGATAACCTATACAGGTAAACCTGACTGTGTATATTACAAACAACTGTATAGTTTTATCATGTACATGTTCCGGTTTACCTGTATAAGTAATTTGTTCGGGTAAACTTGGTAGGTATACCCTTGCGTGTATGGCCACCATTAGTTTCGCATGCGAGCAGCCACTAGCCACATTGAACCACCAAACTAAACACTCAAGTCAGCACACTTGGTAAGTAGCAGTCGATATTGGCAGACTATGTTAATGTAATTACAGCACTACGCTTAAGACCCGTAATTGCAGTCAACAGTTTAAATTTTTTCAGTCGAGTGAAATACAAAAAGTTCACTGTAAACTGTCCATTTTAAATAATAATTAATAAGAAGGCTTCACTCGGTGTCACTCACAGTTACTCTGTGGACCAGGTATACTGTGTTATTGTCTTTGTGTCGTGTCAGTCGAAAATAGCGGGACTAGAAGACAAAACACGTTTAAATATATCTTCGACGTGAATTGATAAAATCATTATCGACAAAGCTAATCAATAATCATAAAAAATTCATGGTTTTGTTTCTGGTGTTCACATTCTGCATAATATTGCAATCATATTTGAACTAGAATCATAAGGTTATGCAGCATGTGAAACACCGACCTTACAGTATAAATAATAAATAGCTAATTTACAACTAAATAAAACATTTCTTTTATCATTTATTCAATGTCTATTTCCTAATGAGATTTCGATTACTCTGCGTTTTAAACATCAGTCACCAGTCGGTAATCGTACATCATTGTCACAATAATGACGACACGGCGTCAGGCGTACACAGTGTATAGTGTACATTGTATAAGTGAGCGACTTTAGCGCGGGAGTGACAGAGTTGGGCGCTCGAGGGCGTGGTGTAGGGGGTGAGGGGCGTCAGGGGGGGGGGGGGGGGCGGGGACTCTGGGATCATGGCGAGTAACATCGACAACGTTTCAACATAAATATGGAATGTAGCACACTCAATCGAAAAGACCCTCGGCTCTGGACCGATCTAACATTAAATTACGAGACAATATTTACAATAAAACAGTTACTATGCGTCGTAAATCGACAATCCTCGCATTCACCGCACTGATATGACTTTACATACGATCATAAGCAAATATAAAAGTTGTTTAAACACAGATTCATAGCTGCCGGACAGAAATCAAACGTTACAACGGGTCACTCGAACGCGAAACCGCACACTGCGAGAGTCCGGCTCGCCGGTCAAGTCGGCGGTCCGGCCCGATGCGGCCCGGCGCGGCCCAGTCCGGCCCGATGCCGCCCAGTCCGGCCCGGCCCGACCGGCCGGCGCGCGGCTCCCATCACTCGGATCAGTCTCAGTCTTCGAACTCAAAGACGGCGCGAGGAACGCGGGCGCGGCGAATAAATAAATACCAAGTCTATAATACTGGGGGCGGCGCGCGCGACCGGCCCGACAATGGAATGTAAGCGTGGTGTGAGGTACGCGCGCGGCGTCACGCGTCAGGCGGCGCGGGCGGCGTGGCACGGCGGGGCACCATCACCACGGCCGGCGCCGGTGCAGTACTACCGGGCAACAATGCCGGTGCACCGCGCGCTCCCATGCGCACCCACCAGCGCGTCGCCTTCTGCAGCAGGCCGTCCTTCTTGCCGCCGCGTCGTGCCGCCGGCGTCTCCGCCGCGCCCGCCCACTCGGGGACGTCACTCACGCACTTGTTCGGTGGAGGCTGGAAGCTGCTTCTGGTCAGCTCGGCTTGCTGAAATCACGTTTTGTTCGGTTCTCATTTCGTCGTCTTTGAACTCATGTGAAAAGTTTTTGTGCATGTGGCTTACACGGTTTTAAAAAAAATATTTTCTTGTGTAACAGCGGCCACAGTCGGTCGGTTTATTTATTTGTTATCATAGAATGCATTAAAGAAATTGTACTGATAGAAGGCGATGCGCCACACGTGCGCACCTGATAAGGGACTCGTAACTGTAGATGCGCGTCCTGGCCGTACTCGCCATCTGGCAACTGTATGCTTGGCGGCAGTCCGAGTCGCTCTGCGGCGGCGGCAGATCTCGCGCGCGTCTCTTGCTCCACCATTTCTTGGAGCCGGCCCACCATCGCCTGCAGCGTCTGCTGTTTTTCCCATTCCCTGTAACATACATATGATATGATATGATTATTAATATGTTACTGACGTGGTAACTTCTTTCAAAGATCTCGAGAGATCAGAGAGTAAATGCCATAATAATACGTTCATAATTCATAACAAACTTTCGTAGACATATTATAAATATTATGTAGTAAATTGACTATTTCTTCTAAGTTTATTGTGACAATAATGTTCGTGATTTTTTTATAACCCTAACTTGCCTTTTTTATTGCATAGGCCGGCAAACGAGCAAGTGGGTCATCTGATGGTAAGCGATCTCCATCGCCCATGTACGCCCACAATACCAAAATAATCATGGGCGCGTTGCCAACCTTAAAACCTGAAAACTGCATTACCTAGCAATATGAACGTTTTTAGTCCTTGATCAGACTAAAACCCGACCAGAAACAGTAAGACTTTTTAGTCTCCAAAATCCTGCTTATTATATTGTCGATTAGTTTCAATAATCAACTATATTTTACGCAATCGATTACAGTTGATTATTAAAATAATCGATTAATGATTATCGGTTATGTATAATAATTAATATTACTAGTTTTATTTGTGGTATTTGGATGACTATCAAAATATTTATTAAATATAATATACTTACAATGTGGAATGGTGGTGTCTGTGATCGTGCCGCAGGCGCGGCCCCCCCGGCGCGCCCAGCCGGTCCATGCCCGCGCACCCCGGCACTTGTACCGAGAGCATCTGCAAGTCACAACACACTGCTCTCACTTATGTGGTCATCTTTACACTTAATACCACCATATATTTTGTATCACAGTAGTGTGTTATTGGAAATTTTACTGACTAGGTGTTTTCTGAGTTTGCTTTTGGTGTGTACTGTTGTACTGTTTGTTTCCATAAAAATAATATACTTAACCGTATCATTTTCAGAGCGTTTTTTCATTGACCGACTCGATTACGATATATCGCAGTTGACACACCAGAGCGACACTGATACCATCTTGAAGCTTTTACAATAAACGAGAGCGAGTGATAGACTAGCGGCCTGACGGAAAGTAGGCAGTGCACAGATATATCACTGTGTAATTAGGTCACATAATATCCTTGATCTTATCAATTGGAACAATTCTATGGAGACCGGACGTGACGTTCTTGTCGTCGCCTAGACATGTCAGCAACGATATATCGGTATCTTGCCGGTCGGTGAAAAATCGTCATAGGTCGCTCTATACATATCGGAGCCCTGGTATCAGTGAGTGTTTATCCAATGATGGATTGACCACATCTCGTTTCGGCCAATGAAGAAACGCTCTTAAAATGTACTATTGACGATTGTAATTTTTAAGCGACTTCAAAAAAGGAGGAGGTTCTCAATTCGACGCGATTTTTTTTGCTTTTTTATGTATGTACATCGATTTCTCCGCCAATTGTGTACTGATTATGTTGGAAAAAAGTTCACTCGATAGAGATTAGCTGCGATGTGGTCCCATATAAATTTGGTTAAGATCTGATGACAGGGTAGGTACGGAGTAAAAAAAATAACGGACAACAGTACACTCGTCGCGATTGTGTTATTGTATTGGAATTTACATGCTATTGCTGTAACTACCACTAAAAATTGAAGTCGGTTTCTAAGTTTTGTTAAGCGTTAAGTTATAGATTAATCTATCAGTACAGTATGTAGGTAATAAAAGTGTTATACGAGTACGTCCTATTCTATATAAGACGTAAGAATGATACATCCTAAGACTTGCATTGTGGCTTTTGAGTTCCGACTCTGCTTTTATAAACAAACAAAATCGGACTTAAACACCCGGTACGTTAAAGTTCATATTTTATATTGACTAAAGGTCAGTTTTCATGAAAAAAGTTCTAAGTAATATTAAGTTATTTTTTATCTTGGCACGGCAAAGTGAATACAATGGACCTGATGTTATGTACAATGCAGTCTAAATATACTATGAACCCTTGAGAGATATTGCGTCCCTAGACGGGCAGCAGAATTAATCATCAACCTAAAGTTACTGCACTAGCTGACCCCGGAATGCGTTTTGTCTGAACGAACCATTATGTCGGGTTTACGGTGGTAGCTATCACGTCCGGTACAAAAATTATCAGGTGCTCTCTTACCAGGGTTTTAAAACTTATAATTGACCAAGACTACCGTTCCAGTCTATGCACACATGGGCTACTCGATGGGAGCTACAAGTGGCCGAGAAGCTGCGGGCTGTATGCTGAAAGTTGTCGCACATTTGTTACCGTATGCGCAGCACGCATGGCATTTCAAAGTATTTTTTTAATACACAAACAGTCACACACGTAGTCCTGAGTTCGTGACTCCATGGCATGACACGGGACTTTGGCGTTCCAACAACCAGGTCGAAGACCCATTGCATTTAAATATTTTTATTATATGCTATGCACTATGCAGCCTCGCACACCTACCCAGAGGCAGATCCAGGAATTTGGTTAAGATTGCCCCAAGATTAAAAGAAAAAAATTGAGAATGTATTATACCTACTTATTCCATATTAAGTAATATAGAAGAATCATGGGCGGAAAGGGATAATAATAGGCACATAATAATATGGTACTTAACGTACTTGTTATAAATTAAATAAGTAGAGGACGGTTATTTGTTTATTTACCTACTTAGCACCGTATACATAATTATTGCTTTACAATATACCTAACAATACAATTTAAGTATATCGGCTTGCGTGACATCGCATCAAGTAAGCCCTAGGGTATCTTCAATTATCATTATGGACCTGTGATGATGCTTGGACAATAAAAACCGGCTAAGTGTGAGCTGTTCTCGCGCATCAAAACCCTTTGATGCGCGAGAACTATGGACTTTTATATAAAAATTTACTGGTGAGGACCCCCTCACCATTAAATTTTTATTATTTGTTAAGTTATCCAGCTTTACAACATATTCTGTGAAAATTTCAGCTGACCTACCTACGAGTATTACCTACAATTCAAAAGATAGAGCTCTTTCAAGGTCGGAAAGACAGATAAGACAGACAGGCAGTAGGTAGGTCCTTCGTATGCGAGAGGCTGTATGGGTTGGTACCATCCTGCATATATCCTGGTATATTTCTACCGCCAAGCAGCAGTGTGTAAGCACTGTTGTGTTTCAGTTTGATGGATATTGAAGTCAGCGAAATTACTGGGCATTATGAGACATAGCATCTTATATCTCGGGGTACGAACGCAGTCCAGTGACATGCAGTAATCTTGTAATTAAAAGTTCTGTTTATGAATAAGTGTTGCACTTACCATCAGCCAAGCTATCTGCTAAATTCTTCATTCAGATTAATAAAAAAAACGAGAGTAAGCTTTGTAATAGCGTTCCGTTCGTCCTCTTTTGAGTACGGAACCCTAAAACCCATGTTTTAGGCATGGATTAATAATGGATCCCTGTCTCAAAATGCAAGACGGAATCCTTATATGTAGGATACATTTCTTGTTCGTCATCTGTATGTCTGTTAGTATGTCGAGGTAATTTTTCTCAGAATCTGCTTGAGATATCGAGTTGAAATTAATATGGGATATTAATACTATAATAAAGCTACCGAAGCTGCTTTGTGTGTGCCTCTATATATATAAAAGCGAAATACCACTCACTCACTGATTAATCACGATTTCTAAAAAACTACTGAAGCTGGGATCATGTAATTTGGTCAGATGATAATTTGTGTAATGGCGAGGCGTACTAAGAACGGATTTTTGGAAATTGACATTTTAAGGGGGTAAAAGGGGCGTTTGTACGTTGTATGAATCTTTTTTATTGAAGGGAATACGACCGTGAAATTGAACACAAATATTGCACAAACGCATACAAAAAAAATCATTCAAATCGGTCCAGCCGTTTAGGAGGAGTTCAGTCACATACACACGTACAGTAGAATTATATATATAAAGATAAGTATGTAACAAAAACCCTGTTGGGCGTTTAAACCGCAATATCAGAATCGATATTCAAACGTAATGAAATAACTCGCATACGAAAATTTGAGTATAAAAATAATCAATCATATTTTATGTTTAAACTTTAATTATTTTATTGTTTGTGAACCGTATTTCGATTGATTATCTCTGCAAGAGCGATGTCTCGGAGCTAGACCGAGATAGCAAGTTACGAAGTCTACGTGCATCAAACGCGCCGCGCCGCGTGTGCACCCGGTGTCGTCAATACGTAACATCAGTCAGCTGTTCGTCAGTTTTCAGATGAAAAAAATGTTTATTTTTTATTTTTTAAATAAGTTAATTTTTCTAAGCTATCTGTGTAAGGATAATATCTCGCTACTACTTCTTATTTTTTTAATTTAACTATTTTTATTAAGCTGTCTATTAGGGTGTGCCAATATAAGAATATATGTTTTTTTTCACTTTCACCCCAAAATATCACAGGATCAAAATATTATGTCCAAACAAAAATTCTGTCCCAAGACCAGCTCTTAATTTCAATTTTAAGAGATTCTCCATCGAACTTTAAGTTTTCCCATTTAAATAACATGGAAAACATAGTTTTTAATACTTTTTTGTCCTGCAAACTTTGAAAAAAATATTTTTCATGAAAATGAATGAATGGAACGTTTTTTAGTATTAAATTTAGTACAAAAAGTTCCATTTTTGTTCTTTCTACTTCCATGTCGAATTTCTAATTTCCATACTCGATTTGTTATATAGCTTCGAAGTTCAAATTAAAATTATCGAGTATTATTAATCGAGTATGGAAATTAGAAATTCGACTCAATGGAACTTTTTGTACTAAATTTAATACTAAAAAAGGTCCATTCATTAATTTTCTTGAAAAATAAGTTTTTCATAGTTTGCAGGACAAAAAAGTATTAAAATCCATGTTTTCCATGTTATTTAAATGGGAAAACTTAAAAGTTCGATGGAGAACCTCTTAAAATTGAAATTAAGAGCTGGCCTTGGGCCAGAATGTTTGTTTGGACATGTCCTATGATATTTTTGGGTGGGTGAAAAAAAAAATATCGTCTTATTTTGGCACACCCTACTGTTTATCTTCACGACCCAAAAGGGCCAACAGGGTTTTTGTTACATACTGTATAGACACTAGCTTTTACTCGCGGCTCCGCGCGCGATTGTGATTTACTGGGACTTCTGCTGTCCAGGTTTTTTCGTCCGATAGGTGAAAAGTCCGTCCTAAAAAATGAAATCATTCTAATTGACCAATAATTTTGTTATGCCAAATTGTATTTCATAAAAAAAAATGATTCCTCAGACAGATTTTCTTTATCTTTTATGGTTTAGATTTTCCATATCACTCACACTATACAGTATACACTTACTTTATATTTAAAGGGCATATAGTTTAAACTAAAACGTCATTTAGATGGAGAGTTTCTCGTACGACATAGGCGAGAATATAACATAAAACAGTCTTTTAAGAGTCCGCGTCATACAATTTTTTTTTTAAACTGTATGATGCGACCTCATAAATTATGGTATTCTGTTATATTCTGCGGTAGTCCTGCGATAAACTCTCTCCATGTAAATGGGGCATTACCAGAGCTCAATGTATACTATGAAGCAGTGGCGGACTAAGCCTGTGGAGGGCCCGGGTGAGCTTTTTTTGCACATAGACTTATCATAAAAGATTTTGAGATTTGGGGGCCCATTAAGACTGAGGCCTGGAGCGGACCACTCCCCCTCCCCTCCGAAGAGGCTACTAGCATGCGACCAAAAAAAAAAATTTTGCTCATTTGAGGCAGTTGAGTCAAGTGAAGCGCAAGAATCTAATCAATAAACATCGTATCGAAAGTTAAAGGTTGTTTACAGTTAATTCAGTCCACAACATACGGTTTACAAACAATAAATTAATAATATTTTAAAAATTAATACGATTATTTCTATAGTCCAATTTCAAAACGCGTTTACATAATGTATTCTATTTTTATCCAATATGTTCTAAAAGTGAGATAAATGTGTATTGTTAGGTTGTGTGCGGGGAGAAGAGTGTGAGTAGATCACCTTTTTTAATGATTTCTCTTACTAAGAGTATCTTACTTTTTGTTGTTGGCTAAATATATGTATTGTGACAATAATTTGAGACTAAATCATTCAGAATCCACAGATTGTGTAAAAGAAAAAAAAAAAAGAGAATCTGTACATAATTATATATGCAGATAATATGTACCCATTTGAGAAGGATCAGCATTGGCACAGTTGTGTTCAAATGGATTGACTCAAAAAAAATCATTTGGCTATAGATGGCAACCAAATGAATGACCAAGTGTGGGCCGCTCTTACTATTCTAATTACAGTCAGGTTTAAACTGTCTCATTTTATTTCAAATAAAATGTCACATTGGATAAAACCAAAGCACACAATATTTCAACACATGTTACATCTCCTAATTATAGTTATTGAATTAAAGTTAATTTCAACTGACAACATCAAACCAGCATTTATTTGTCTAAACTTGTAAGAATTTTTCTCCAGGTGTCAACTTCTAAGTTACTTTCCGCTTTACAACAAGGTAGTTTTTATTTGACAATTCAACATTTTCCCAAGGGTCAAATGTCCTCAGTTCACCTTACAGGTTTAGATTTAGATGTGCCTTTAAGGAATTCTATGATATTTAAGGCTGATATTCCAATGTTTGAATAAATGTTATCTACCAGATAACGTATAAAATAGGTAATTTAGAAGTACAACATATGACTAACCTAATTTTTCAGTCAATATCCTCAGCTGTTTCAATAAACAGAGGATGGACTTTGCAAACACATCCATAGCCAATAATGTAAGTATTATTTGGATCATATAGGCAGTATTATTTTTTATAACATTTTACCCATATTTTTTAATAATATGTGTAATAATAGTACATAATTATTCTACTGTATGTATTGTAGATTCTTAAATACCTATGAAATAAATATTTATATGTATTATGTGATATTGCTTGTTTATTTACATAGTAGGTGTCTGTTGGGCTCTTGGGCCTCCTCTACAGAATGTAATAATATGGGTTGGCAGACTTCACATACCTGTGAAATTTTATGAAAAACTTCTCAGATATGCATTTTTCCTCACTATGTTTCCTTCACCATTGTAGAAAGCGATATTAACAATGAATATACATGTGACTTAGGTAATTCAGAAATGTATGCTCTTAGCGTTGGTTGTGGGCCTGGTTGCCAACTTTCATCTCGTCAGTCTGTACTACTTCTGCGATCGCTGCTTTTTTAACATAGGTACTTCTAACAAGTTCTATTTTTTTAAGAACATATCAGAGCACACCTGCGAAGCTCTACTCATTTAAGCAAAAGCTAAGTCGCCGTGGCCGAAATCAGCTTGGAAGACATCCTCATCATCATTTTTTAAATGAATAGTGATACAAATTTGCAATATATACAGTTAAATGTTATATATTGATATGGGTCAACATTATGAAATATAAAACTATAGGAGTTAGAGAAATATGTATCTATACTTACATAGTTTTAACAATTGTAACAGCAAGTTGTTGTGAGCTGGGATAGTATGGGGAAATCCAAAACCAAAAAACTATACAGGAAGGCTGTCATAAATATCATTGTCATGTACATGAGGAAGAATCATATACTACATAGGTAAAAATTCTGGTGAAGTATGTATCCTTTTTAAAGAAAATATGTTTCATTGTATAAAACATTGGTTGGCAATTAAATAATTATCCTACACAAAATGTTCTTGATGTTGCTGTATGAGAAGCATTGTTAGAACACCTCTGTTCTGGTTGGAAAAACATACTGTATGAGATATTTGTTGTTAAAGATATCTGTGATATTATTAATAAAGAATAATTGTCATTCTTACACTTCATCCAGGCTAATAAAATTGTTTAAAATAGGTTTATTTAAACAAATGAATAATTTAGGGACATTATTGCTTTTTGTTATACTTCCCCCGAAAAATTTATGATGAATCATATAGTTTTAAGTATAGAGACTATTTCCAATGTATTTCAGCTTTACTTAATATTAGGTTTATTTACTTATCAACCTTTTAATAGACAAATGTTATATGTAATTAATATTAATATACAATGAGAATTGATTTGTAATCATAATACATGGACTAAGACCAAATCCCTTTTATTATTAGAGGTGGTTTGTGCCTAGAAGTGGAACATAGGTATATAAAATACAGGTCTGGTATAATTGTACAGTACTTATACAAATCTTAATTTTTAACAGATTTTATTAAAAAGGAAGTTATAAATGAATATACCTAATTCAAAGGGAATATTATGGGTAAAATATCACAGGGATTTACTTTTATGAATCAAAACTATGTAAGTATGATATTATCATGTTGATTTGAAAGTTGGTAATTACAATTATTTTGACTAGGTACCTACTCCTTACATAAACATAAGTGAATAAAACGTTATTTTTAGCTCATAAAGCATGTATAACTTAAAAAAAGTTATACATTGTAAAACGGCAGAAGCAACAAAGATAATTATAAAATAAAAATAATAAGTTGCAGTTTAGGTACGTACGGTATGCGATGAGCATGTTCACAAGTAGTGCACACAATACACATTATCGAGTTCGCATGTCACGACTATAATACTGCGAGAGCTGATTACGGAACTGTCTGTCATGAAAATTTATTTAAATTCACACAAACAGCGTCTGGGACTGGGTGTGACGTCGCTATCGGCGCGCCTCTTATCACTTGGCACGTTCCCGCCGTCTCGCGGCCATCCGACTCGCCTCGGGCCTCACTCGTCTCCACTACAAACATTCTTAAGTCCCAGATTGCTTTCCTATTGTTTTACGGGTTACTTCATAGCCGACTGGTGCCCACAAAAATGTGTACCGATCGTCTAATGTGTACGCGTGCTGCTTTTAGTCGTTAGTGATATTTTTATAATATTTACTACGTGTGTTTACTGTACTTACTATTTGAAACAGTGTCGTTTACAGTCCTCGTAGGTTTTCACCTATTGATGACAGCTAGTGAGGTTGTTATATCCAATAATCGAGTCACTAACAAACAAACTGATCAAGAATAGCAAATATTCCGATGATAACACCACACTGTCACTGCCTTTTGCATTTTGTCTCGGCTAAATATTTTAAAACAAAACAATCACAGAACACCTTAGAGAGATTAGCGCATTTACAATAATTAACTATAATTCACTAATAAATAAAAATTTGCTTATTTAATGTATTAACACTATAAAAATAAGATTATTTATTAAATAAGGATAACATATAAATTCCACTATCGCGTATTTTGTGATAGAGTTTCTTAACTCTTTTTTTCATATTGGCAGGAAAACGCCTGCCATCGAGCGAGTCTTGTTGTTCAATGACGCGGATGGACGCGGCGCGGTGTTCGCAGTCGCGTAGTGGGGAGAACGGGCGGGCGGGTGGTGCACCGGCTGCCCCGATGTGGTCGCACACAGCTATAATATATGTGTGTATTCACTCACACACATACAAACAATCTGTCTAGTTAACTCTGTGTGCTCAATCGGTAGGTGCGATGATACGATGTAGCCGGTGCCAGTAGTGTGATCGTGAGCGTAGCGTGTGTGTACGTATGGGCCCGACACACACGTAAATAAAGCTCGATTGCTGCTACCGTCGTTCGGTGTTATATATGCGCACATATAACTGTAATATGGTAATAGTGAGCGATGACGCGTTTGTCGGCTCGCGAGACGAGACTGTTGGCATTGCTCAATGATCGAGTTGTAGTCATAGAGTTGTACGTAACCAATAGTCATTACCTTCATGAGCATTTCTTCAAGTTAATTATTTTTTTTAAAACTAATACAATTATATATACTTAGGTACGTAAGCATTTTCTTAACGCATCAATTTTTATGTGTTTAGATAGATTTCTTATATACATATACGCACTCACGCCTGTAATGCCCGAAGGGGTAGGCAGATGTGTAACCAGTACACCCACATTTTGCCGAGCATATCCCCGTCCCACGATGTGATAGGGGGCGAGCCTATCGCCATACCGCGAGCACAAATTCTAGACTCCGGGCTGATACTGAGCATTTCATAATAGAAAAACCCAATATTACCCCACCCGGGGATCGAACCCGAGACCTCAGCGTTAGCTTAATCGTAACGCGTACGCATTACAACTGCGCCACCTAGGCAGATTTATTATATAATATTATAATCATAGTAGGTACACAAAACACATTTACACGATAAGCTTTCACTAATTATGAATAAATACTTGCATGTGCAATAATTTCGAAGGTATTTGAAGTCTACCAAACCGCATTTGGCCAGCGCGGTGGACTAAGGCCTAACTCCTCTCATTCAGTAGAGGAGGCCCGTGCCCAGCAGTCGGACATGTAAATACAGGGCTACTATTATTTATGTCTCATTGATTCTGAGATGTACAATGTGTTATTGAAGGTTGATAAAATAATAGAAAATAAATGTTAGTTTATTTGCAGTGATTATTTGTTGCAAGCAATTAAATACAAATACACCCAACAGTCATACACATAGTCCTGACCCCACACTAGGTTAACCTGTATCGTGGGTATCAGGAACTACGCGGGACTTGCGGTCCCACAACACCCAGACCCGAAACATATATTTGTGGATTAGACAAACATTTGTCTCGGTGTGGGAATCGAACCCACGGCCTCACGCTTCGCAGCCGGCTACTCGCCCACTGCGCCACGGAGGCTGTCAATATTTTATTATTTAATTACCTATTTTGCATTAGTAAACGTATGGATTTTTTACAGAGTTTTATAACTACTATTATAATAATTACTAAAGCATCAAATTTTCCCAAAAGGACCATAAAAAATGAATAAGATTGATTTTAATAATATGTGAGGTTGTATTATACAACTGTGTGTGTACCGAAAATGACTTATTTTACTTATATAATTACTCGCTTTTGCTCGCGGCTCCGCTCGCGTAAACTGCCTTTTCCGAGATAAAAAGTAGTCTATATCCTAATCCAGGTTATGGTCTACCTGTGTGCCAAATTTCGTCCAAAACCGTTCAGCTGTTAAGGCGTGATTGACTAACAAACATTCAAACTGTCAATCTCACAAACATTCACATTTATAAAGTAGTAGGAAGTAGGATTATAAAGTGGTAGGAAGTAGGATAACACACGCAAGTAATATTTAATTTTGTACCTATATAATAGTAAAAAAGTACGAGTCATTACACACGCGTACATTCTGTTGAGTGAAATTGACATTGCGGCTCTACGTATGTAGAGTTTGCATGATTCTGATTTAATGTATTACTGGCCACGAAATGGGGATATATTATTGTGAATATTCTAGCATTTTGTGAAGGAAATACACACCTAATAATAGAACCACATAATATATTAGTCTCTTTACCTATCTCTTTCTTTTCCTAGTATGTATTTACCTGTGAAATTGCCGTTCTGTACCAAACAAGTCAAAGTATTTTTATTTCCATCTTTTTTTATTTATTTTAATCAAACTAACCACCCATGCTATCGATGCATCTTAAAGAAATCGGCTGGACGGGAGGCAACTAACTCTTCAAAGGCATTTTGTCTGCCTCTCGGGTATTGAATTTTTCCCATCAAAAAGTCGTCAAAATTTTGGAAAATGTAGAAGTTTATACGCGCAGGCTTTGGTGAGTATGGTCTATGGCGGAGAACTTTCAACCCCAGCTCTTGTAGCTTGGAGATCGTCTATTGTGCAGTATGGGGTCGCGCGATATCGTGCAGGAACATTGGTCGAGCGATTGACCAAAGCCGGCTGCAGATATGCGAGCTTCTCCATCATTGTGATCAGTTCTTCACAGTACACATCTGCAGTAATATTCATCCTGTTTGGTAAGAAGTTGTTTTATCTTGCCAATTTGACGCAAATGGACCAATATTGTTTTGATCCTAACGTCGAAAGTGGCTGCTAATTCAGCCGTAGATTGAGTCTCATCGGCTTCCACTATCGCATAAAATTGGTCATTGTCGACGAAAGATTTCGGACGACCACGAGATTAATTTTTCAGGTCTAAATTTCCAGAACGGAAGCAGGCAAACCAATAACGGGTTGTGATTCGCTTGTAGTGTTCGTTCCGTATACCGTCATTGATATTGCGTGCCGTTGGCGCCGCGTACCTACTTCATAATTACTCGAATTTTTGTCGTATCCATGATGACGAAAAAGATTAAAATGTGTTGAAAACATAAGGCATTATCAATAAACAAAAGACTGATTCTGAAAAAGAATGAAAAGAATAAATGGAAGCAGCTTGCTGCTGCGTTTCGTACGGTGAGTGAGATATCCGGAGGCCCAAACCCCCTCCCCTTCCCAATTCCTTAATTATCCCTTTCCTTTAAGGTCGGTAACGCACCCATGATTCTTTTGGTATAGTGGGCGTACATGGGCGGTGGAGATCACTTACCATCAGGTGACCCACTTACTCGTTTGCCGGCCCATGCCATAAAAAAAAAATCATAGCCACACAATATTAGTAATATACCTTTTTAATGACCTTAAGGCTCACTTGCACGACGATCCTAAATCGAGATTTACCGCTAACATTATTTAGACCGATTTGCACGACGATCCTAAATCGAGATTTACCATTAAACTTATTTACTTAAGTAAAATTTTCATACGATTTGACGTTTCATAAACAGGTTTAGTGGTTTAATCTCAATTTAGGGCCTAAGAAATTGTAATGTCTTAAACTCTCAACCTTTTAAACCCTAGGAAATGTCTGTATTTTACAGTGGCGCGGACGTAGCTATAAAACGTTATCTGTAAGTATCTACAAACATTTACTAGGTACGCACAAAGAATATATGAATATATAACATATTTTTAAATTATTTCGTAGTATTCTTTGTATCCGGTACAAACTGGCAATTTCTGTATGATGTATTTTATCAATTGACTTATTGCGATAAGATTATAATTTGTTTTGTAGATAGGTAGGTTCGTAGCATGAAGATTTGTAGAGGATTTTTAATAGGAGTTGCAGACAGTAAACAAACTGATCTGGTATTTTATAATTTACCTAAAATTTTAAAATAAATATAATTTCTAGTTCAAGATCTCACTGCAAGAGTTTTACGTTTTTCTGTTTTTACTTGAAATGCAATTTTATATATCATCACCACTTGATCATTTGTACATAGACCAGTACCGGACCTTCGAAATTCTTATGGAGAATTCTAAGGTTTCTTCACCGTCTTTCCTTCACCGTTATAGCAATTAACAACGAATACATACGTAACTTTAGAAAAGTTGGAGGTGCATGCTCATGGCGCTGGTTTCTAATCTGCGATTTTCGTCTCGGCAGTCCCGTACCAGTCTCCGCTGAGCTATCGCTGCTTCACCAGATCATATTCATTAGATATTTGAAATTTAAGAAAATTGTAGGACAACTAATGTAAACTGTGATAGTGTGGTTGTAGGCTAGCCCTTCTTTTACGCAGTAATGGATGGACGTGAATATTAGTTTAGAAATAGTGTATGGGCCGAACAGTAATACTACTTTTTATACTGGACTTACCGGACACCAAAAAGTTGCGGGTTGTGGGGGGCAGACGGCGGGTCGCTCCAAATACCAAATCCACCGTCAAATAATGGTGGGAAGGCGGACACTGGCATTAAGTCGGTATCACGCCAGGTAGAAAGAAATAAATTTTACACGAGCAAATGTTCATTAAAATAGATAAGTATCTATTTTATAAAATATGGCTAATTTAATAAATTGTTTAGATATGTGAAGATTGATTGAGTAAGATTTGCCTCACTTTTCGTTTTTAATCTTGACTTACATACTTTCGTGTGACTAGATGTGTGAATTGCTTCGTATAAGGCAATTAGAATGTCTTATTTACATAATTACGATAGTAATGTAAATGAGTTGCATTTTAATTCAAATAATAGTCGTAATTGTGAAGGATGATAAATTTGGTACTAGGTAGTTTATCTGGTATTTTTAACAAAAAATTGTCTTTACTTATTGAGGTCACTAATATATCAAAACCATGTGAGTTAAACGTGAATATTAAATCTTAATCTAATAATAAAACGTTGATGAATTGATTTGTCGTATATCATTGAGATAAACATTGAACAACATTTTTTTATATTTGTAGATAAGAATGGATATAATTTCCCAATTTATCACAACGCAGAATTAGGAAGTTTGTGTAATAATTGATGAGATTTATAATTTGCTAGCAGTTTCCTTGGCGTCAGTATTGTTTGGTTATTCTCAAATAATTATTTGCCTTGTAATAAAATGCAGTACTTATAATAAAAATAAAATACATATCAAGTAAAAAATAAAATACATATCAAATAAAAAATAAAATACTAAAATAATATAAAGAGAGTAAGTAGTTACTAAAAATGTGAATTTTAAATATATTTTTTACGTGAGTGTGTAAAAATATGAGCTCATAATATAACCATCGTATAAAAGTTATGAAGTGTGTAAAATATCTGAGATGATGTAATGCTAATGACTTTTTACCTATTATTGTTCTATACACACATTTTATAAACCAAACTTTTAATAATCACCTGTGCAATATTCCAGAAGCTGAAAACGCTGTATGCTTATTGCTTACGATATGATTTTCATATTTGCCATACTAACAAGACACGAACACAATAACAACCTTCACAAAATAAGCATTATTTGTGCCAAGGTTCCCACCGTATAACATTCTACTCTAGTGTCGTGGTTTTCCTCAAAAATATGAAAAGATGACCTATATTAATTAGAGTCAGTTATCCAAAATACCCCAGTGTTGCCAACTAGCTGTCGTCATTATAGAAGTATTTTAAATGGTTCGAAAATTACACACCAGGAAGACAAATCTAATTTCCCTGGAAATAATGAATCAAATCAGCAATTCGAGTTGATTTCCTACTGTAAAATTTTGAATGTCAAAGTAATTTTCTTGAATCTTGTATTATGAGCTAAAAGTGAAATAAAAATTCGAGTAAATCTCTATTCGAAGGACATAGCCAACGTGCAAGGCGTTTCGTTTAACGTCAGTAATGCGAATCTTAAGCTCATGTGATAATTTACCATGAACAAAGAACTAACAAATGTCATTAGATGTATTTATCATGTTACAATAAACCTAGTATACGTGTTTTATAATATTGTCACACAAAAAATGAGATAATCAAATTCAATCAATAAAAGAAGAGAAGATTCGGGTCGCAATGATATGTGTACGTCGCGATCGTCAACGTGGTGGCTCTGGTAGCTAAGCCAATTTATTTTGCAGAAGTCTACAACAAATTAATTGGTAATGTAGTAGGTAAAATAGTTTCCTTTTGTAGAACCCATATTTATGCACACGTACAAATAAATACTTATTGTTTGATGACGCTTGATATTTGTTAAGGTATATTCAAATTCTTCATTTACGTTTCGAACGCTCTCTACCACTCGAAGTAACTCGAGTAGCTAACCTACAAGAAACGTCGGTCTTGAGATTTCCAAAATAGTATAACTTCATACGGAAAAAGTTCGAATCCGAGATTTTTGTTTCGAATTCGAATGCGCGAGAATTGCCTCCCTGACATTCTTTTACGATTTCGGCCACTAAATAGTACTAATGTCAACATTATCGAATTATTAAAAGAAATCCTGAATTAAACAGTGATGCTACTACAGTAGATAAGTTGACACGGTTATATCATGTTTATTTGTAAAAAGTGGAAAGGGACTGTAAGGCTTAGAATAATCACTAACATGGTAGATGTCCAAAAACGCATACTCACCATCATAAGCTGAAAATTCGCAGTGTTATGTTTTTACTTTCAACGTCACGCACACAAACGCAAAATAAATGTCAACTAAATGGTATTTTCCAAAAACAATTATAATTTGTAGATGGACAAAATGTGTTTCATACATTGATTTATAAGTGAGGATCATAAACATAATATGATGAGTATTATTTACCTTATTCCGTATTGTAGTTTGGAGCTATATATGGCTCCAATTTAACGGCTTAAGTTATTCTAAGCTGCTTAGAGAGAAAAGGTTTGTCAGAAGGAAGACTCACGGGATTGGCGGCGGCTGATGCGTCGGATGCGGCAGGTGCGGCGGATGCGGCGGTAGCGTTTCGACGGCGCAGGTGCGGGCGGGCCAGCGCGCCCGCGGCGCATAACAACACTGCTGCGCCCACGCATGCGCCCGCCCACCACCATTCTGAAATGTCCACATGGCATTTCGTTACATTGCTACTACACCCATGGTCGAGCGGTCTTCTAACATTAACTCTGTACTGTGTTTTTAGATACAACATAGCTTCAGGAAACTGCTTTAAATAACTTTACACAATAGAATGAACTGAACTCAATTATACCTCTAGTAGGTGAATTCGACAATAGGACTAGAAACCCATTCCTTGGCATTGTTATGCTTATTATTCAATATTTAAATCAAGAGCAACTACATGAATAATACATGCCTAGACTTCAGACTTCAAAGGCTATTGTGACAAAAGCCTGTGAATTAAAAATTAATAATATGTTTACCAGGTTTATCTATAATATTTTAAATATATTTTTTGCGAAATGAAAGGCTCAAGAGTATAATTAGGCAATGATAGCTTGTTTTCGTAGCGCGTCCCGTAGCGCTTCCGTAGGCAGTTTGGCGTAGCAAAGTGCCTAAGCCTTTAAACGATTTTTTTAATTCTAAACTAACTTTGGATAACAAACATTTTTACCTTTCTTGTCTGTTATAAATGTTACCAATCATTAGCAATAAGTTCATTGAAATTTTAAAAAGTATATACCTAGTACGCACTACGTGTAGTTTAATAAATACAGTTTTAAAACAATTTTTGTCAATGTGTTAATGAATAAATAACAACAAATAGTTAAAATTATGGACGGTATTTGAAAGTGAAACATTTAGTTACGTAGTACTAATACTATCAATTAATAAGAATGAAAAGTAAATTTTAATCAGGTAAGTAGCGTCAGTTACCGAGTTTGTGCATTATGTGCCATTCTATTTTTGCAAGAGAGTTTGTTTGCATGGTTGGGTTAATTTTAGCAACCTTAATAAGAATATCTCTCTCGTCGGCCGACCGACGTCGAGCGCGTGCTCTCATAACTTAATTGTAGATATGGAAATATTTACGCGTCCGTGCTGGGTTCTGACTGGCTAGCTGGCTGTAGCAGCGTTCTTGCATACATTGAAGTTGTTACTATCAGCTAATTGGGAATTTTCCGTACCGTATAATACGAAGGCCAAATATTATAGTTTCATTTAATTACATTTAGTATTGGGAAGATTTTAATGTAAAATAAAGCTAAGTAAACGTACTTAATAAAAAATAAAATGTAAATTCATTTTATATTAATTTGGCAAAAACGGTAGGTATGCAAAAGCTATAAGATCGGGATCTGTGGCGTGCATTAAGAGACGTCTATGTTCTACAATGGACGGATATTGGCTGATGATGAAAAAATGCAATAAAATATAACATTTATTTTCGATTAATATAATTTTGGATTTATTAAACATGTTAGTAGAACGTTTTCTACCATTAATATTATTTATACAGCGGATTAAACTTAAGCTTTTATGTGGAAACACACAGTGGTAACGTAAAATTAGAAAATTATAGTGTGAAACCTATTTATACGTCGAGTCGGATATTTTGCAGAATGTGAGCTCGAAGTGAGTGATGGTTATCCGCGAGGAATTCCGGGCAAGAGCAGACTGCGGCCCGGCCGCGGCACGGCGGCCGAGCGTCTCATAGGTGATAGAGGAAAGCTGAGTGAGGTCAGCAGATACCGTTGGCGGCTTAGGCCAAAACAAACAGCATGTGGTCTCGTGCGTACTCGACAAAAATTCGACAGCGTTCGCTCAAGAATGCACAGTGCGGTTATTAATAGAGGTGGCGAGGAGCGCGGGGGCGGCGTCGTCGTCTGGTGTCGGTCTGCCGGGGCCTGTTAGCGATCACCGAAATAACTTCTCCAGCTGACAGTACCTGCCCACGTGGCCGGCACGGCAAGCTTCGCAGCCGAGAACAAGCTTAGTGCTTACTTATGTCGTCTGTTGCAACAGCCGTCGTGGTTGCTTCCACCCAGAGAGGACCAAAACTGTAGGCACTTTCGATGTACAGTCACGTTTTATTAACAATAAGGTATAGCCATCAAAATACAAGCATAACATATTGATTGATATCATTAATTGTCATGTTTAATCCCTAAATGATCTCTCACTTCGAAACTCTTAACACTTTCTTTATAAAAGTGGCATGAGTATTTTTAATTTTTTTATTAGTCTGAATGACAGAACGAGTAGGTCACTGTTCGCTCGCCTGATATTAAGAATTACGCCTGTCCATAAACAAAAGCAACACTAGACAGAACCTTGAATTACAAGAGCACTTTATGGCACTGGACTGCGTTCGTCACACTAAGACATAAGTCTCAAACTCCCAGATATATCATGGAATGTCCTTCAAACTTAAACACAGTGCTTACACACTGCTAGTTCACGGCAGATATTAGTGAATGCGGTGATACCAACCCAGACGGCATCTCGCATACGAGGGACCTACCACCTTGTGTTAGTTACCTTGGGGTAGAAACCCTATTCATGCATGTACGAAAATCTAAGGGAATTACGTTCGTAATTTGGTTGCTGATTATATTACTTCAGTACATTATTCATCGTCGTTCTAATTCACTTCTTAGAGAATAATCACCTAATTAATCTAGTGACTTAGGCTGAGAAACCGTGACATCTTCGTTTCAAATCCCAGGTCGAGCAATCACATTACCATGTTATCATGGATTGGAATGTAAATTCTTTGGTGTGTGTAGAGTGGAGTGTAATGTTGTCCTATGAGGAGTTTAATTTACTCTGTACTTCATTGTCAGGAGGCCAATTCTCGTAATTTCAAATGTTCAAAATATCATTCCGATCTAGTCTCAGCGCCAAGAAAGTTGCAAATGGCATTCTCTTAAACCAATAATCAACGTCAAATGCACCTAGCATTAGCAGTAGCATTATACCGTTTTGGCTTCAGTCAACTTATATTCTACATTCAATCTCATTACGATCTATGTTCACATTTGACATTGATTATTGGTTTAAGAGAATGCCATTTGCAACTTTCTTGACGCTGAGACTAGATCGGAATGATATTTTGAACATTTAAAATTACGAGAATTGGCCCTCAGATATTAAGCAAATTTATATGCGACCACATCGCAGCTAAACTCTATCAAATGATTTTTTTTCCAATAAAATCGGTCCACAATTGGCGGAGAAATCCGATGTACATACATAAAAAAGCAAGAAAAAACTCTCCGAATTGAGAACTTCCTCCTTTTTGAAGTCGGTTAATAAGCTCGGTGAAACGTGGGTGCAGAACTACCTCGCAGAACAGAGCTACCTCTGCCTACCTCTTCGAGGATACTGGGCATGAGCGTATGTATGTATGTATGATATAAGTTTATAGGTTGTATTTGGTAAGAGGGTGACAGGCTGTGGGAGGTAACTGGCGGGACGTCTAGACTCTAGACGCAGCGTAATTAGGAAGGTGAACGTGTAGGCCGCATCGAAACGGCGCGTTTGAGCTATCACATATAATGCTAATTATTTTTAAGGGGTATTTTTATTATATTTACCATGAGAAAAACTACCTATTATCATACATATGTATACTTTTGTTTACAGTTGAGGCCGGAAAACCTACACAATATTTAAAAACTTGGCCTTTTGTCGCTGATTTGTGAATCGGCAACTCTGGGAAAAATATTAGCTAAATATTGAAGTAGGTATCTTGGCGGTCACGGAATCAAGAATGTTATAAGATTTTGTTTGTTCGAGCATTTGCTACATCTCGGTCTCTGGCCTCGAAATGGTTCAATGACGTGATTCGTAAACGCACTGTTTATCTCATTCTATTTCTTTTGCATTCTATGTCTATAATTCGAATTAAGAAGACGCCAGAAAAATGATTTAGGAAAGTACTTAATGTTACAATAGGTTACGTTTCCTTCATATTACTACACACATATCAGATCTTGATCTAATGAACACACTAAATCTTCATTACGTTAAGCATAACGAAATTTGCAGTTTATTTATATGTTAAAATTATTCTTTCTCTCTGGCATTATGCCGGCTTAATATCCTCCGTTGCCTTGTGCAGTCAACAAAGTTCTTAGGTATCACTTTAGACCTTAAAATTTACTAGGATTCCTATATTTCAGTGCTAGCTAAAAATACTTATTAGATCTTGCACAGTGAGTAAAGTGCGGCAATTGACTGACATGACGTTAACACGGCCATGTCTATTATATTATGCTTTCATAGTTTAGTGTGTTATGGAATTATACTCTGGAGTGGTGCTGTTGACAATAATACTATCCAATCCAATAAAGTATAACACTGTATGGGTTTAATAAATATTTTTATTTTGATTTGATTTTAATACAGGTGTGCGTGCTGCGTAGCCAGTGTCATTTTCGACATTGTGTACGATTCTAGTTTGAAGGTCGCACCAAGAGGATGCCAGTGGCCACTGGCAAGTAATTGCTGTGTTCCTTTAGAGTTGCGCACGATGTTTGTCCGCTAGTGTTAATGCAAGTTGTTTGTCAACGTCGAACTCATGTGCAACAAACTCTAGCTATAAATAAATAACATGAAACTACGCGCCACGTCATCGCCGTCAACTGGCGTAAACACGAACGCTAATACAATCCCCATTGTCTATGCAAAGTTGCGGTGTTATTGAGGCACGTAAATGCATTACGGATGAATGACGTCTGTCGTAATGAGTTACGTACGACGACGCGACGCTATTATGTTCCAAGAATGTGCATTAGTTTCAATGAAAATATTTTAAGCTGATAATTTTAATTTTAAGTGAATATGTTGTTATATGGCTTTTATTGCCATCTCTTATTCATAAGCTATAACGAAATTTTCCTCATATTTCCATATTGCTATCTTACAAATTTTCATTTCGATCTGGATAATTAAATATTAATAATGAGTTTTTTTAAATAATACTAGATAAATAAATCAATAACAAAAGTTGTGTAATACCTTTTAGTATTTTATTTTATGCTTTTACATAATTAAAACCTATGGTCCGCGAGCTGTTAGCGCTTTCAATTACTCCTTATTTCTTCCATTGTGTGTTAGTATTCTTTTCTTGAAAGCAATAGAAAAATAACATATTTAATGCAATTACATGCGAAAAGTATTAATATCAAATGTGGTTTTATAACATAATTGCTGTGCTTTATCATATGACTATGCATAGTGATTGGCGTATAATATAGATCAGGTATAAAACTATAACATCTGTTCCATATTTACAGGAGAAAAAAGTGTTTATGAATTTTAGTGCCTGAGAGAGTCAGTGTGGTATCGCTGTGAGCTGTGAGCATGCCGCAGTTTGGTCTCGGTAATAAATAACCGGTTATTTCTATCGCGTCCCTTCAACAAAACATACTTAGGGTAAAGCAACATTGTTGTAAAGTGTCCGCGTGGAAGGTTACACGTAAAATACAAAAAGACATCGGTGGCAGTTGAATTAATTATGTCTTACGTCCATAAGATAACAACACACAATCTCAGAATTATTGCAGTAATATTTTTATTATATATATACAAAACTAGTGAGCAGTGATAGCTCAGTGGGGAGTGGTACGGACTGTCGAGACGAAAGTCGCAGGTTCAAAGCAGTCCCAAGAGCATACACCTCTGACTTTTCTAAGCTACGTGTGTATTAATTGTTAATTATCGCTTGCTTTAACGGTGAAGGAAACATCGTGAGGAAACCTGCATACCTGAGAAGTTCTCTATAAGAATTTCGAAAGTATGTGAAGTCTGCCAACCCGTATTAGGCCAGCGTGGTGGACTAAGGCCTGACCCCTCTCATTCAGTAGAGGAGGCCCGTGCCCAGCAGTGGGACGTATATAATACCGGGCTAGTATTATTATATACAAAACTAATATATTGCTTCTGGCCATAATACATCAGTATTATGATTGCAAATGATATATATTATACTTTTCGGTATAGTTTAACATAAGAGTGAGCTGGTCAAATGCTTTTAGTATTACAACCCGAGAAGGTCCAGGTTGAACGTGTTGCAGTATTGATTTTGGTAGAATGCGAAGAAGTGTGCTATGTGCGAACAGTATCATGGCGACGCGGCGCGGACGAGCCACGGACGAGGTACGGACGAATTGCAAGCGGGGCGCGGGCGGGCGCCCCGCCGCGCCGCGCCGTAGCGCTGTTGGCCCATGCCTGGCTGTAGCCAAGAGCAGAACGTGAAGGGATGTAGCCGCATTAAAATTTGTGATTTCCGACTTGTTAATATGTAATGTATTGTAAAAATGTATTAAATGTATATAATTTGTAGTATTGAAAAAATATTTATGTTCAGAATAGATCAGATTTTATGCGTTAAGTATAAGGTTTTTATTTTTATAGTAGAGGACAGCAAATGAGCAAGTGGGTCACCTGATGTTAAGTGAACTCCACTGCCCATGAATATCCACAATACCTGCAGAATTATGGACGCGTTGCCAACCTTAAAGTAAAGATTAGGGGATTGGGATAGGGAAGGTGATTTGGGCCTCAGGATATCATACTTATCATACGAAATGCAACAGCAAGCTGCTACTTCACGTCGGTTTTTTATGAGACAGTCATAAAAAACAACCCGGTCGAGGCGGCCCATTCATACTATAGATAAAACTGTCTACAACGTGACTCCACCACTTATTAGGGGGCGTCCATTAATTATGTGAGGCGATTTTGGCGTTTTTTCCCCGTCCAATAAATCTCACGTGAGATTTCTCAAAACGTGTAGAGTCCGGACCTTTCTCTCCGCCGCTTCTCTGAGGAGATGTTCAATCTCAAGCTGGTCGTGCAGCACTAAGTCTTCCTTTTTCGGGAACCTCTGCTTCGCAGTATTCCATAACTTTGTCACTTCTTCCTGGCGGAACTTCTTTGTTTTGTAGACATGTAGTGCAGGCTTACTGTTGCGTTTGGCTGACCGGTGGCGGCATAACAATCGAAAGACTACCAAATACCCTAAAATCTATGGTATGAGAAGGTGGACCCTGGCATTAAACCGGGATAACGGTAGGCAGAAAGAAAGAAAATTTTATCGTAATCTAAACGACCGAAAATATAGATGTCATGTCACTGCTTTATACGACCGCGTATGTAGTATGGTAGGTAATAGAACTTTCGCCATAGGCTGTGAGGCCCGCGCGTATTTCCCTGTAATTTTTGCGCACTCATGAGGGCGCAAGCGCGGTCTCGATTGTTTTCGTCGTATTTCGCGGGTTATTTCGGGCGTGTGCGACGCGGTGCGGCGATGCAAACCACTCGCGCATCGTGCACGTCACACCGAACTGTCCACAAACTCTGCCAATACAACATTTTTCATTCGATCTTCGATATAATATGAAGCACGAGTAAGTGTATGCGAACTGCGATGTAGGAGCGTCGCGGCACGGCACGGCGCGGCGGTCAGCCGTTGCTAACGTGACTCACTTAACACTACGATCCACACAACTCAATTTATCACACTGCCTTCTGCTCGCGATTTTATCTATTCGCTAAACTAATGTCAAATGTTCAATGAATATTATTCACTATTACGTAACATAAACCTAATCGATACAACGTGGTTTTAATAATACTAGTAAGGTATATCCACGATACCAATATATAAGAGCGAAACTTATTCTTTCACTTGCAAGTAACTAAATCTTGGGAACATTATAATTATTAAATTAAGTGATAGAGCCACGTTGTGGATAAAACTGTTTCTCTTTTTCGATTCGGACACGTACATCGAGGGTTTCATCCAACTGAATTATTTTTAAATCATGAATATCCTAGATTATTGTAAACCTTTGTCAGTGGTAGAGCTGCTGTAGATAG
Organism: Mimas tiliae; assembly: GCA_905332985.1. NCBI lineage: Eukaryota > Metazoa > Arthropoda > Insecta > Lepidoptera > Sphingidae > Mimas > Mimas tiliae. The sequence goes on from HG995249.1 coordinate 7,513,403, forward strand.
TTTGTTCTTCTTTCGGCAACGCGCCCATGATTATTCTACTTTATGGGTGGTAGGGATCACTTAGTAGTCCCTAGTACCTACTGACGTATTCTGTACCTCAAAAGTATTTTTCTATTCCTGAAACTATTCCCTATTATAAATATTATATTATTATAATAATTTATTAGTATAACTATTATATGTGGAAAAATAATTCGAAGGGCTCTCAATTTTGGAGACAAAGAAAGACTTTCACAAATAAGTGAAAAGTAGTTGCAAATTGCTCGGTTTTTTGATACCACTCTCATTAATGGACGAAGCCCTAGCAATAGGACAGTATAGAATGCAGGGCTGATGGCGCTTGATGATGATAATGAAATTATCATCAAAAGATGGTATGAACTTTCTCACTTGAGGACTTAAACTGGGAATCTAAATTCCAGCTGTTAAAATTGCAGCTACAAGTAACTCGAGAAGCGTTCATATGAAATTCTACCAAGTAAATTAAGCAGCATCATTCTCATCACGTGATTGCGTTATAATTTTTTAAGAAAATCTACATCTACTGTGTCAATGGTAACTTGAAAAACTTCCTTAAATATGTCATTGACAGATTCTTTCTTGGCTAGGTCATAATCGCCGAAAAAGGCCTGTTTAGAGAATAATCAGTAGCTCAACAAAATTAAAACTGGTATTATGTAATAACATATTAATATTAACGAGAGAGGCATGATACAGACAGTTTTCTACAGTATATGGCCGGAATGGGTTGGTTTAACAGAGGTGGTACCACTGTCTCAAAGAAAACTGACGTGTAGTGCAGGCTTGCTGTTGCGTTTCATATGGTGAGATTTCCGTAGGTTCGGTTCCCATTATTTTCTTTTAAGGTTGGCAACTCAGCTAGATTAGTAAGTGTTTATGGGAGTTTTGGCGGGAATTCTGACAATGCGGTGGCTCTCTTAATTTAATTATTTCCTTATAAAGTAGTTTTAAAGTTGTGTTTGTTGTATAAAAGTGGCGTAGATCTGTGCAATAAATATTGAAGGTGATGAACAGTGTATGGAAACATTGAATTTAGTGAATTTAGGTGATTTTTGACCAGGGGTATTGATCAACCTAGGTCGTTCGATTCGTTTGGAGAACGTCGTCTATGAAGCATCATAAAAAAAGACCTTAAAATCGACAACACCCGTGTTACATCGCTCTGGGAAAATAAAGAAATATTACTACTTAATATGTATGTGTCTGAAGGACTTGTATCCATGGACATGAATCAATTATTAAAAAAAGTAAGTGTTTTTGGGTTGTAGAGATCATCAGAGATCTCTTACACGTAAGTCTAGGCAGTATGGTCGAAAGAACGAACGAACTATTTAATAAAAAACATCAGAGATCATTAAATATCAGGTGATATACTTAAAAAATTTGTTTCAACTTATGTAAATATCTTCAAAACCTTCCTAATTTATTGCAAATTCAAATGTAAATGAAAGTGAATATTTAAAAAAAATATATATTTAACCGCTAAAGAGTTTTATTATAGTGGTGTGATTAATAAAACTTGTCTTCCAAAAGTTTTTTTTTTGTAGCATAGGCCGGCAAACGAGCAAGTGGGTCACCTTATGGTAAGTGATCTCCACCGCCCATGTACGCCCACAATACTAAAAGAATTATGGGTGCGTTGCCGACCTTAAAGGAAAGGGATAATTAAGGGATTGTGAAAGGGAGGGGTTTGGGCCTCCGGATATCTCACTCACCAGTCACCGTACGAAACGCAGCAGCAAGCTGCTACTTTACGCCGGTTTTATGTGAGACAGTGGTAACGACCCGGACGAGCCGGCCCATTCGTGCTGTAGACACAAGTGTCTACAGCGTGGCTCTGCCACTAAAAAGTTTATTATGGTTTTAACAATGCTTATTTTTTTTTTATTTAAAAGCAAATTTCGATTCAATTTATCCATTTTCTATAATAATTTTATCTCACGGTCCCACAACATTAAACCCGAAACCAATATTTGTGGATTAAACACACATTTGCCACGGTGCGGGAATCGATCCCTCGGCCTCTCGTTTCACAGCCGGCTAATCGGCCACAGCACCTTCGGGGCTGTCAAATTTATTATCATGAAAGTGTGTATTTGCAATTTTAAATAGCAAATGTATGACTAGTTCGGTCATTTGTATACGTACTCGCAAGTATTAACACGGGGTTCAACACTCTTTGTTACACATTCTATTATTTCTCCATTGTCATGTATATTATAATCTAACAAAGTAACTATTTGCAATCTATGTTACACTCGCAGACTTACATGTTGTCAACGTAAATTCAGATTTGAATACGATATATAAGTATTAATATTATGAATAATAAATAATAATATTGAACTTGCTAAATAATACTTAATGTTTTTATATGCGTGGAATTTGATCACCTTTACAAACTGGTGTTTTACACGTGTACTAGTTCATTTCGACAACGGACGACCAATCGACACATTCCCAAGCAAACATCTATTTTATTTTAACCGATTCCAAATAATAGGAGGATTCAGATGTAGGTTTTTTAATGTAGATGTGGATTTTTCTATCAAGTTTAGACCTATTTAGGCGTTTTTTGTTCGATATAGATTTCCTAACATTTAGTCCCATTTATATTTGGTTTAGATCTACATACGTCGCGGTTTACTATAGTAAAGGAATTTACATGAATGTTGAATCAACCACAAAAATAAAATAAAAATAGACTAAAATGAACATGGAATAGTCACAAATAACTTTAATTTCTTACATGACTGATAGTAGAGAAAAGGTACTTATATTTGGCATGAGTGCAATTTTAGTTGTCCGGCATTGGCACCACTGCCGACTCCGGCATGGGTCGGTTTTTCAAATGTTATAATTTCAATAATATAATTTCAATGTTATAAAGTCAGTATCAATGGCGAACATTACATAGAGGTAAATAATCTAGATAGATGATATATGTGAATGAATAATATAATCATTTAATGATAATTAAGCTTTGTTAGAATGTCAGAGTCCCAGCTAATTTGATGTAGGAACGTTTATCGTCTTTAGAGTTCTGTTTTAATGCGGAATACTGAGCTGAGGGGTAGAAGCGGTCGTAGGTCGTCGGCAGAGGTCGGGCTCGGGCGACGGCCCCGCGACCCACTTCCTCCCTCACCCCTTGTCCCCGCGCTCGTGCCCGCCCTCGTCCCGCGCTCCTTTATCGCACTGATAAGAAGAAGTTGCCGCTGGCGCGGGCGGCTGGGCGCTGCTCCAGCACCCACCCGCCGCGCCGCGCCGTTGCCGCGTCGACGCACTCACATGTCCTGGCGTACCTACCTAAAGTAGTTTTTTTAAATAAAATAATATGAATTTTAATCGACTGACTATAGTGGCATCTAATTATGACATTATTTTTTGAGTGGTCAAGGCGAAACCTGCTCGCATAAGTTTGAATAATCGCGTGTAGAGAATTTTGCTCAAAGAGTGATGACGTCATTTAGAATATCTGTATTGTCGCGGCGGGCAGTCCAGCTCGCGAGCGGGGTCATGTTTTTTAACTTTTGATAAACATGCACTAAATCTATACAATTTTAAAACCTGACACGAAAAGGTATTCGCCATTCAAATACGATTCAAAATGCATAATTCACTGTATAAACAAATGGTAATGTAATAGTACAGCGAAGTTGACCTTTACTCGATTCTATATTCAGGTTGAAAACTTAATGCGAACACGCACGGCGGGGCAACCGGCTGACAAAAATACGGAGAGCACCAAGCCAGCCGGGTAGCATCGCTAATGGTAAATAAGGAGGCAGGAGCCGATGTTACAAAGGCTATGGCATAGCGGTTGGCCAGAGGGCGACAGGCGGCTGCGTCTGGCGGCGGCGGCGGCGCGGCGCGTCGCGTTCGACGACCTGTCGTCTCAAGGCCGCTCTTACACGTGCCAGTCGTGCCACCGGGCGCTTCCTGCCGCCGCCATAACAAACCTCTCCCCGCCCCACACCTTCGCACCCATCCTACCCGCTGGAATCGACAGAGTTCCTACTACGGTTCACGTAATTTGTCCAAATCCTCTATTCTCAGAAAATATCGTTCCCTTGCGGGAGTCAAGTGGCTTCAATGGTATTTTAAAACAGCGAAAAGTATTAAGTTTTGGCAGTTTACGTTATTTTTTCAGTTGAACATTGATATTGTACAAGCCGACTTTTGACATAAGATTGCCCCAATAAGAAGTTCAAACGGTGGTGGTAAGTTTACCTCAAAGGGAACCGAATAAAACTTGAATGATTAAATAACCTCACTTAATAATACACAGAATAATACGGAATTTAATACTTAATGATACATAATTAAATACCAAAGCAGCAATCGCGTTTTGTTAATCTTATATATAAAATTCTCGTGTCACAATGTTCGTTCCCATACTCCTCCGAAACGGCTGGACCGATTTGTATGAAATTTTGTGTGCATATCGGGTAGGTATGCGAATCGGCCAACATCTATTTTTCATCCCCCTAAATGTTAAGGGTGGTCCACCCCTAATTTTTATTTTTTAGACAATTTTTTTTGTTATTATTTTTTTATATTTCAACATTAAAAAATACATACAACCCTAAATTTTCAACCCTCTACGATCAACCCCTATTTTTTAATAGCGATATTATTATTTTTGTCAATCGCGTTTCTCACCGGGGGCGCCCACTAGGCTACTTTAATCCTGGAAATAGGCATTCACGTGGGCGGAACCGCGGGCAACAGCTAGTAAAGTAATAAAATAATATGTCTACATTACATTACATACAGTTTTATACAATTCTTCATTCATTAATTTATAAAATCTAGGATCTAAGTAAAAATCATAAGTTAGTACTTAATCGTATTAATAAAAAAATAAAAATATTATATTATTATACTAGCCTTGTATTATATACGTCCCACTGCTGGGCACGGGCCTCCTCTACTGAATGAGAGGGGTTAGGCCTTAGTCCACCACGCTGGCCTAATGCGGGTTGGCAGACTTCACATACCTTCGAAATTCTTATGATATATGATATATAAATTCTTATTATATTGTGCTGTGTTTCATAACTAGATCTGTTAGCGAAAAAATCGGACTAGAAAGTATGAAATTATTGTAACGCTTGTTTGAGCTATTATAATACGTATTAATATGATGTAGAAAATAATTGGTAGCATTTCACAAAATTTGGTTATACTTTTACTTTTGGTTACTATTACTTATTAATCGTATATATGAATATTATATATTACTAGCTTTTGCCCGCGACTCCGCCCGCGTGAATGCCTATTTCCAGGATTAAAGTAGCCTAGTGGGCGCATCAAGCGAGTCCCGTTGAGAAACGCGCTTGACAAAAATACTAATGTCGCTATTAAAAAATAGGGGTCGATCGTAGAGGGTTGAAAATTTGGGATTGTATGTATTTTTTAATGCTGTATCATAAAAAAATATAAACAATTTTTTTTGTCTAAACAATAAAAAATAAATTAGGTGTGGAGGGGGATGAAAAATAGATGTTGGCCGATTCTCTGACCTACCCGATATGCACACAAAATTTCATACAAATCGGTCCAGCAGTATGGGAACGAAAATTGTGACACGAGAATTTTATATATAAGAAGATATATAAGATTGAACTGAAGTTCACTATTTAAAATGTAGTATCATTTTCTTAAGAAACTTTTTTGAGAGTCGGCTCTGGTTTTTCAATTTCTGGCTTCAATCTGGTCTTATACTATAATACTATATTCTAAAACTGTAAACTATATTTCTGATTGGAAGCCGAAATTCCCTTGCCCTTCTCAATCCCTTATTCAGCGTTTTACTTTAAGGTCGCGTCCATGATTCTTCAAGATTTTGGATGTTTATAGGCGGCGAAGATCACTTAGTATCATGTGACCCACTTTCTCGTTTGCCAGCGCGTGCTATAAAAAGTGTAATTTTTGAGAGTAACCTACAATTTTTATTAAGTACCTACATGATATTTTTATCTATATTCGTTTGAATGACAAGGTAAGTAGGTCGCTCGCCTGATGGCAAGCGCGACGCCTACCCACAAACAGCAGTAGCACCATTCAGAACTTTGAAATACTGCATGGCACTAAAATGAGATATAAAATTTTAAATGACATAATGTCCAGTAATTTCACTGGTTTCACTATCTTCCGAACTGGACACAGCTGATGTATATACTGATGCTTCACTGCAGAAATAGACAAAGCGGTGGGACCTATCGAGGCAGAATATAAATATAGGTAAAATTAAAATATATATAACTGAAATAATACATTCAACTGACGATATATACGATATAGCGGCATAAACTAGACTTTATGCAACCAATACAATGTAGATACCATCTGGTCAAATTATGCATGCAGTTTTACAATAAAGACTATACATCAGACGGTGGCCGAATCGGAGTTGGCTAGTCGAAATATGTAGATGGGCACAAACAATACCTACCATTCGGATTGATTGTAATATTTTTATTCGATGACACACAATTTGGTTTATATTTATACTTATTATTAAGATAATTACTTCGGAAATACTCAATAAAAACTGTATTAAAAACACGTGTTTGTAGAAATGTTGTGATGTTTTCAGAGTACAAAATATTTTGGTTCAATTTAATTCTGAAATAAGCATATTCAAATAAGTTAGTCCTAGTTTCAACATACTTTATTAATTGGTTATTAATCGAGGGCTGCAGCTACATTCTTAAAATCAATTCACATCGAGTAGATGTTAATTGATTTTAAGAATCTAGTTGCAGCCCCGTATTTACGATTTTTCGAACCGGGGCAGAAAGCGTTTGAAATAAGTTACTTAAAAATCTCACAAATATATAATGGTCGGCATTTGTCGTGAATGGGACAATGAGAACCCTTTAATGAATTTGAACTTTTCTCTTGTGGTGTGGGCCTGTGTGGCGCCGTTATCTTACAAGTCGACGGTGAGCCAACCAGGCTTCCGTTTGCTAGGCGCTTTGTGGAGCAAGTTTTTTATTTTAAATCATATTATAATATGATTCGGCGCCCCCTGAAACTGTCGCCCGGGGCGGGAGCCCCGGTTAGCCCCCTTCCCCCCTAGATCCGGGGCTGTGAAGCTATAAGTGGAATATTTCCGTAATCGTCGGTAAAATTTTAAGTTTAATGAATTAATAAATGTAAAAAAATCATTTTGCCAACTTATCAAATTCATAAGGCAAAATGCACTTTCTACACTTTTGTCTCGCAAGGAAGATCCTATTTACGGATACAATCCAGGTGGAGGGATGGTTATGCCGGACTCACCGGCCTTACGACCCAGTTCACATCGGAGTATAGATCCGAGCTACATCGCGGTCCTAATCAATTCTTCTACGCCGGCAATACGGACTACAAAAAACTCTGTGATGGCCTTATTCGACGGTGGGACGGTCCAGGGGATCCATATTAAAACCGTGTTCCATATTAAAAAGTTTTTGACAGTAGTTTTTATAACTTATATTAATAAGATTGGCCCCTTTAAAAATAAAATTAAGTTATTTGTTTTTCATATTTAGTTCACATATTTCATTTCATTTAAAAAATAACATTATGTGTACATTCTTATAATTTACAACAATTCTTATTAGGTTATTTTTACATTGTAATTTTTTTGTGTAAGCTGTTAATACCTTTAAAAGGTAAGCACATAATTTAATACATATTTGATTTTTATATTATGTTAGTAACTGTGTATTACCTAATGGTATTACTAGTAAATCAAATAAAAATAAAATAAAATAAAATTAACCTCCCGTTGTGTTAGTTTACTAATTTAGTAATTAGTGCTATTGATATCGGGCTTCCAACAAATATAAAACCATACTAATATATAAATGCGAAAGTAACTCTGTCTGTCTGTTACCTTTTCACCGCTAAACTACTGGACCGATTTTGATGAAATTTGGTATGAAGAAAGTTTGAACCCCAAGAATGGATATAGGCTACTTTTTGTCTCAAAAAACCTGATGAGGGTGAAATAGGGGAAGAGAGTTTGTATGGAGAAATAATATTAAAACTATTGGGGTGAATCAGGGGCTCAAATGTTTGGTGGAGAAAGAATATTATGAATTTTGTACAAAAGTTCCTTTGATGGCGTAAGTGACGTGAGCACTAAGAAGAGATTTTTGACCATTAATAGAGGTAAAATAGGGGATGAAAGTTTGTATGGGTATTTTTTTTCAACAAATCGATATGTGTGTAATTTTCGAGGTTTCTTAGGGTGCTGATTACCAAAACGACATCCATTTTCAAATCCAAGATGGCGAACGTTATTTTTTTCAACAAATCCATAAGGGTGTCATTTGAATTAATAAAGGGGCCGTCATTTTGTTTTTATTTGGTTTAAGGCCTTCAAAATAATTATCGGGGACGCCCCATAGTTCAAAATGGTATATCCAATGTTAAAATTGCAAAAACTGACCTCCATTTTGGTTTACTTGGTTTTAACGTTGATTGACTTCAAAATCGATATTATTTTATTAAGGTGTATGACAAGACGAGCAGGTCGCTCGCCTGATGGTAAGCGTCACGACTGCCGATAAACAGACGCAACACCACAAAGGACATTTCAAATTCAAATTCAAATTCAAATTATTTATTGAATCCATAAAATATTATACATCATTGAGATTCAGTCAAATTTTAACTCTACCGCCAGTTCGGAATGCTGTTTCGCTAGAGAAGAACAAACAAGAAACTCTAAGGTTGCTCTTTTCAAAACTGCATATTACTTATATTCTGCTGCTTGGCTGGAGAAATAGATAAAGCGATGGTACCTACCCAGTCGGCTGCTCGCATACGAGCGACATACCATATAGACTGGTTAGACACCTAGTTGGGCAAGTAGAGTTTATTGACCAAATACGACCTTGATAATAATAAATTAACAAGCCTTGTAAAACAAAATAATTGAAAATATTAGATAAAAAAGTTATATACAACGTAATTTTATAAACATAAAGGTAAGATTTAGTACATTTTGAGTCAGATAAGGAAAAAACTAATCATAAATAAGTACAACGTTTATTAATAGAGGGTTGATTTTGTAATGGATCTATTGCTGAAAACAATTAACAATGAATATACAAGTGATACGATAATTGTTTAGCGGTGCGTAGAACCGACCGCCAAGACGAATGTCGCGGGTTCGATCTTAGGTCCCTGGACTCACCATTCACGTGTATTTATAATCAATTATCGCTCGCTTCAACGGCGGAGGAAACATCGTTTGAAAACCTGCATACTTGAGAAGTTCTCCGTAAGAATTCGAAGGTATGTGAAGTCTACCAACCCGCATTAGACCAGCGTGTTGAACTCAGGACTAACTCCACTCATTCAGTCGAGAAGATCCGTGCCCAGCAGGGAGACAGTGTTTATTACAGGCTTGATATTATTATTACTACCTACTTAGTCAAATCGGGCGACGGCTCGAGGAGCTTTTTAAAAGACTGTTCAGAGTGAAGATCTTTATTAGACTTAATTTTCATGTACAATTTCCTTATTTATATGGTCGAGCGATGTAAACAATACGCATTACTTATTCTAGAAGCTACGACATGTTTACGATAAAAGTGCTGAGGTAGCGTCTGGAGCACACCTGTGATGTCTCAAATTACATAAAAACAACATGTACTTGTTCTAAGAAGTGTTTACTGTTTTACAAAATGTGCTTAGCTTGCGTCTGTAGTACATCCTGTGATGCGACGCCATCAGATCGTACACATACTCTAGGATACGTAACTCCTCCCTCCTTAAGTTCGAAATCATCTGGAGTATTCATTTTCGGCAGATGATTTTGAAAAATTATCATTTTTAATTTCTTAAATTTATACAAAATAATAAAAATTACACTTAATATTACAATAATATATAAAACTATTGTTCCGACACTAATTGATTTCACATTCACCATAATTTCACTATTTTCCAAAGCGTAATTTAATAACTGCAAGTTTGACAGCTCGGTTCCTCGCAGATTCAAGGGTTTCAACTCTGGCATCCTTGTTATGGACATCGTCTCTGGTATGCTGATTATAGGTAATTTATTATAGAGTATTTCTCCGGATTTCGTTTGATGTTGGCGGAGGTGATAATTCTGGATTTGCAATTCGCAATCATCATCTATGGTTATTACGTAAGTATCCTTAATTTCATGATGAAATGAAATGATCATCCTTGCAGGATCTTGTGATTTTTATGGATTTCTTCGAATAAAGTATCCATCGATTAGTCTGAATTGCTTCTAATTTGACGTCATCTATTTTGACGGGAAATTGAATGCAAGAAGCGTTTGTGGAGTATCGCATTAAATCTGCAACACAAGTATCTTCGGCAACAAGGAACTCGTCCTTTTCATTACATAAATAAGTATCAGCATCGATTACATTAAAGGGCTTTGATAGAACTTTCGTTTTCGACCCATTCACTATAAGGTAAGGGTGTTTTGGAATTATAATTAAGGTATTCTGGGTAAAGGGTTCGGTAATAGGTTAGGGAACAATTCTAGGGAACAATTGATTGCTTATATACCAAAGGTATTTCCATAATAAAATTAATCTGCTTATCTCTAACATATGATTTCATACTAATCGTCTGTTCTATTTTCACTAAATTTTCAGGTTTTGACGGATAAATTAGTTTTTCAGTTTCCTCAATATTTTTTTTTTATAGTAAGTAATTCCTTACTATCCACAATTGACTGGTGTAATACGCCTATTTTACTGAATGCTATAGCGGATTCAACCTCATCTAATTTTATACATATTAATTGAAAATTATGAATGAATAGATTGCAAGCATGAATAACATGATATAATAATTCTTGAAGTTTTAATTCATTCACATTTTTATTTAAATTTGCAATAGATTTATCCATTTGAACAAGATTCAACTATACATTATTAGAGATGTTCATAATTTCTACCTTACCATTTTATAAATATAAGTTGCTTTTAATCCATTTATTAATTTTTAATATTCCAGTTAAGTTAATTAGCTTTATTAATTAACCAAGAGAATTCAGGAGACCTCTTTTTATTCTGAGTTTTGGAACTAACCGACTGCACTGCTCTGTAAAAATATTAAGATGTACTCTACCTGACTCTATCTGACTCTATTTTACTCTATCTGACTCTATTTGACTTTAGCTGACTATTTGACTCTATCTGACTCTTATCTGACTCTATCTGCCTATCTGAATTATCAGTAGACTCTAAATATGTTTCATTAATTCTTGACAGTATTAATATATGTAATTCTTGGTACTTATTAATATTCGTATTTAAATCTAAACTAAACTTCACTAAATCTAATATCTTAATAACTATCCACTTAGAACTAAAATACGCCTTCCTGTATTTAAATTCTGTTTGTCATCTTTTTTTTTATCTCTGGCTCTTTGTTTCCTATGTGCGTTTACTTTATAATAAATGGCATATTTAAATTTGGGCTTAATGTACTCTTTTGAGAACTTCAAAATCCGATCCGAATCTGGTCTATTTATAGGTTTATTCAATAATGGGACACTATCAATGTTAATAGGGGAGTACGCTCTTTTCGTACTGCTCTTTGATCGTTCTTCGGTTTCTGTCATAATACAAGATGGGGATATTATAGAAAAGGGTGATTGACATTGAGCTGAGGTAATATTCTCAATTCTTTCAGAATCTGTGGAATTTGAGATAGTACTAATTGGAAGAGAGCCCTGTACTCTATCACAAACATTTATGGTTGAAGAAATATTATCTTTGCCTATAGCATCGACAACTTTTAATCTAATCTGTGATAAGGTATCCGCATTTGTACCTGGTAAACTATCTGAACTATCAAGAGTAATTGTATGAACTCTATAAGCGATTACCTTACTAATAAATTCGTTTTTATCTAGCTGAATTTCAGCTGGTGAACTATACATTATAGGTATTTGTGTGATAGATGTACTTAATAACTGATTATTCATGTCTATGTTTGCGCCAATTTGTTTTAATAAATCGGAACCTATCAGTCGATCATATAGATTATCAACTTCATAAATATGAAATTTGTGAAATTTCGAACTTTTAAAGATTTTTAATGGTGGAATGTAAATAACCTCATTATGAGTACTGTGGGCATGAGTGCTAATAACTTCAAACTGTTCCTTGGAAATAGAGTCGGGAAAATATTCGAACGCTTTAGCTGGGCTTATAAAGGACCTTGATGAACCTGTGTCTATGATAAATCGTGACTTGATTTCCGGAATAATAATATGAAGTAATTTTATCATAATTTAAATGTATTCTATTTTTGGGATCCTCGGGGGAGGCTGCTGGACAAAAATTTTCATTTTGTTTTACAGCATCTTGTGGACTATCTGAGTTATCAAGTTCTACTTGATTTTCCTCTTCGTTATTGAATACATACGAGTTTTCATCCTCGTTATATTCCTCGGGATAACTTTCACAAGTTTCCTGATAATATTCTGGTTCATTATTAAAAAATAGATGATTAGTTGGCTGTGTATTCTTCAACGGAACTGCGGTGCGCATAGAAACATCTGAGTCTAATTCGTACGATGGTCTATGTGCTTGAGCGTTTGGCGGAATGCCAAAACGGAATTGTCCCGGTTGATTCCTATAGAATCCTGATTGGGGTTTATGGGGTTGCATAAAATTTGGCTTAAAGGCTTGGTTTGGATAACCAAATTTAAAATTCTGTTGTGGTTGTGGAACACCGAATTTAAATTGTCCATAATTGTTCGGCTGTGAAAATCTATTTATTGGAGAATGTTGTTGCATGGGCATACCGAATTTAAAATTATTATTCGGTGGAGTAAATTTTTGATTAGGTATAAATTGTGGTCTGTTAATGGCAAAATTTGGTTGATAACCAAATTTAAAATTTTGTGGTGTCATGTTATTCGACATCATCGGTTTATAATTATTCTGAATGAAAGGCTTAGGTTGCTGAGTGGGTTTAGTTTTTCTAGAATTGTATTGATTCTGGAAATTTACTTCTTCCGTCACAATACTAAGTGCCATTTCAAGAGTGGTGCATCCCTTAAGACGTACGATGCGTATCAGATCTTCAGGGAGATTAAACAAGAAAACATTCATTGCTATATTATTATAAATAATAATTTTGGCATTACGAACACCAGTATCATTCAACAAGTTCACTTTTGAAAATAGAGTACTACGCATGTACTGTATTCTATTGCAAAAATCAATAAATGATTCACCGTTATTAATCTTTAGTGCCTCTAGCTCTATGGCTATACATTCTTCCGAACGCGGATCACCAAAGTGTTGCGTTAGCAAATTCTTAAGTGCGGACCATGTCTCTATATCTTCACGCTCGCTTATTAAATTCGCGGCACGACCGACCAGTCTACTTGTGATAATATGGAATACGTATAATTCCTGCGCTGGATTATTTAATCCTCTATAATGACTTATAACATATTCACACTTCTTAATAAATAAATTAATTAATTTTCCATCACCTTCAAATTTAGGTATAATGGATACCATTTCTTTTGGTATTATTGTAATAACATTATCCACTTTGTGGCTTTCCATTTTTATTTAATTAAAATAATATTTAAACTTCTTCAATAAAAAAAATTAATTACTTCAAAGTAATTCAATATTTAAAAAAAAATAATCTTAAATTAAATACAGCAATCTAGGATAAGACGGGACACAGAGGGAAAGTGAAAAGGTCTACTCACATTATCTCCGTGGCCATTCTCCCAAATGTAGCTGCTTGAGTCTTGCGTCCTCGGCTATGTCGCTGCGTAGACTTATTTGTTTGATGGTTCGCGATACCCGTAACAACGTTAAAACGTTCGCCGAAAATTTCCGCGGACAGACCGATTTTTGTGTCTTCAAGGGCACGGTTTCTCGACGCGAGTATCCTACCGGCTGCGCCAGTCAAATCGGGCGACGGCTCGAGGAGCTTTTTAAAAGACTGTTCAGAGTGAAGATCTTTATTAGACTTAATTTTCATGTACAATTTCCTTATTTATATGGTCGAGCGATGTAAACAATACGCATTACTTATTCTAGAAGCTACGACATGTTTACGATAAAAGTGCTGAGGTAGCGTCTGGAGCACACCTGTGATGTCTCAAATTACATAAAAACAACATGTACTTGTTCTAAGAAGTGTTTACTGTTTTACAAAATGTGCTTAGCTTGCGTCTGTAGTACATCCTGTGATGCGACGCCATCAGATCGTACACATACTCTAGGATACGTAACTACTTAGTACCTGTATTTTGTTTAATCAGAGTGGTAGAGCCACGGTGTAGACCGAATAGGCCGGCTCGCCGCCAATGTCTCACAAAAAACCGGCGTAAAGTAGCGGCTTGCTGCTTCGGTGAGTGAGATATCCGCAGGCCTAAATCCCCTCCCTTTTCTAACCCCTTTATTATTGGTTTCCTTTAAGGTCGGCAACGCGCCCATGATTTTTCTGGTATTGTAGGCGTACATGGGCGGTGGAGATCACTTACCATCTGGAGACCCAGTTGCTCATTTGTCGGCCTAGCTATAAAAAAAGATCATCTTATTTCAAAGTAGTGACTACTAGAGACGCGTGTAGCCCAGCATAGATTGAATCAGTATTTGCACTGAGCCTATCCACCTAAACGTTCGAACTCATAGCCATAGCAAGTATAATGACGTGTGGTACCGACCCAGCTGCAGGCGCCAGTTCTTTCTGATGAAGGATCAATTCCACATTTATTGCAAAGTTTTGTGTACTGCCTAGGACTGGACTGCGATCGTCACCACGACGCATAAGCTGTTAAGTCTCATAATGCCCAGTAATTTCACTAGTTTTAATGTCCTTCAAACCCAAGCTCCACAGTGCTTACACACTGCTGCTTGGTGGCCAAAATAGACAAAGCGGTGGAATTAACCCAGACGGTATCTCGTATACGAGGGATCACCTTTTCAAGTTTTGCATGTTGTAAAGCCATTTGAGGTTATCCAACATTATGTACACGTTTTTACAAGAACTGAGAAACATGAACTTTACTCACTGAACGTGTGGGACCATTGTATAAGGTCACTGAAGCATCACATACATGGGTTTTTGAATGAACTCAGTAGTCAGTGAAAAAATGACAATTATTATTATCTCTATTGTATGCTTTAAATGTAACCATAAAACAATAATTATGTGATCCAAATTAGAATAGGAAAGTTGACCTATCAACTGTCATTTGAAAATATCGTTTTTAAGGTTCCGTAGCCAAATGGCAAAAACGGAACCTTTATAATTTGTGTCCATCTGTCCGTCACAATTTTTTTGCGGTGGCTCTCCGTACATGGAACTGAGGGATTTTTTTCGGTTATACATAGGCAGTGTGGTATCATTCGATAGGTCCTTAAAGATGAGATTAATATGTCATTAGTTTGCGAGATATGCGTGTCCAAAAACTAAGTAATACTTATCTTACTTAATAAACTATCGCATAAAGTTTAAAAAGTATTACACCTCTATATGTAGAGACGTTTACGTTATTAAAATGCGCGCCGACACACTTACGCAGGTATGCGTTTATACACATAATCATCCGTAAAATGCGTAGTGTTGCGTACTAGAACGTGTTAACGTTTAATGCATACTATTACCACATCTATTACGCATAGCATACATACATAAACACACCTACACTGACACCTGAGTACTACTAACGATTATTTTTTATGTATAATTTAGAAGGGTTTATCTATGAATTACGTATGAACCGCCTAGTCTTTTAAAGTTGCAATAGTTGCTGTTAATTTTAGCCTTTTAATTAATAATTTATTGAACTGCTTATTAGAAAGGAAAGGTTCACAATAAAAAATTTAATTAAATTTCCACTCAATAGAATACGTGAATATTAGTATAGTTATGCATATTTGCCTTACTCTATGTTAAAATACAATGATACGATAATTTGTGTTTGTCATGCGAATGACTGTGTCACAAAATTAACTTTATTTATGATAACATATCGTTTACTTGACCTCAGACATAGTCTTATTAGTGAGCGACCTAATTAGCAAATTGAATCATTCAACAATATGCATCTTGGTATAATTGGCATATATGTTGAGTCCGTTATCGACGCTCGTTCACCTTTCTGACCTGCTTGTTTGATATGTCTGTGTTTTACGGTTATGATTTATAGAAATATAATTGGTTTGTGCGAAGTCTCGGTGAGTGCATACGTTATAAGTACATAGTCCTATAGGTGCACACTACAGTGTGTGCTGAGTGCTCGTATTTGTATATAAAAGGTGTGGCGGTTGCGCATTGCCTGCAAATTTTGAAAGAGGTACTAGGAATGGGGGAGGTAGGAGTTTAGTGAGGGGTGAGGAATGACTGCTATCTGCGGAACCTACGACCTGATGACCTACATACATACATCCGCGCATCTCGTTGGCGCCGAGCATACTACGGTTTTTTCTCTTCTTTGGAAAACGTTGGATGTAGGTTTTGGATGCTCCTTGATGGTTTTGTTGCTTTAAATGGGTAATGCTTTTAATGAATAATGCATAAACGTGACTTAAAATTTAAAAATTAAAATTGCGGTTGCAGCATATTCAGCATATAATTATAATGTACTTGTTGGATATCTACACTCAATACTTAGTTATAACCATTCAACCGCTTTAAACTTCTTTTTAATAACAGCCCCACTGAAAGTTTACTTAAAAAATTCTAACTGTCTAGTCAAACTGCGAAACAAGTAAAACAAAATCAGTGCAAAAACAATTTAAGTTCGTATTGATTTTGTAGGTCTGCGCAGACTTGTCACGGATTTCTGTGGCAAGTTGGATCTAAGGAAAAGTTATGTAGTGTGGTGTACGTTCTTATAGCTATTATGTTCATGAACCAATCAAATAAAATAGGAAAATTGTTAAAAATATTTGCACGTAAAATGTAGATTGGACAAAGAATCATTTACAAGGTGGTAGGTCCCTCGTATGCGAGAGGCCGTCTGGGCTGGTTCCACCGCTTTGTCTAGTTCTGCCGCCAAGCAGCAGTATGTAAGCACTGGTGTGTTCCGGTTTGAAGAACATTGAAGCCAGTGAAATTACTGGGCATTATGAGATTTAACATCTTATGTCTCGGGTGACGAACGAAGTTCAATGCCATGCAGTGCTTTGTAATTCAAAGTTCTGTGTGGTGTTACTTCTGTTTATGGGTAGGCGTGGAGCTTACCATCAGGCGAAACCATTGAAGATATAAAAAAAAACTTAAAAAAGTTTAATACTACCTAAATATCTTTTCCTTTGGTTTCGGGACGCCCCCTACTATTCCAATAAGAAAACTCAACTGTATAAGCCCATACTGATTTTTTTTAATGGTATAGGCCAGCAAACGAGCATGTGGGTCACCTGATGGTAAGTGATCTCCACCGCCCATGTACGCCCACAATACCAAAAGAATCATGGGTGCGTTGCCGACCTTAAAGGAAAGGGATAATTAAGGGATTGGGAAGGGGAGGGGGTTTGGGCCTCCGGATATCTCACTCACCGTACGAAACGCAGCAGCAAGCTGCTACTTTACGCCGGTATTCTGTGAGACAGTGGTAATGTGCCCATATGAGGTTTCTGTAAAACATATATATATAAATAATAATTATAACAATGCCTTCATGGACATATCTCTATACGTATTATATTGATAGCAAAATATACGTGTCAGTGACAGTCACACGTCATTATAATGTTAAGTATAGATAAGTTTGTTGGTACAAATTAATAGCAAAAAAACTTGTATAGATGTAACAAGCTAACTGTGAAATGGCAGAGAATGGAACTATAGACATTGTTCCCAACTTAGTGGAAATATCTCTAGATTTGATGGGTTGGACCCGCCGCTAGTGTGTAATTTTTGCTATCTAGTGACTAGTGGATGCTTTAGTGTTTTAGTACTCTACTTAGTGGAAAGAAATGTCATCATCCACTACACAAACAAATTAAGATGTCTAGGTTTTCGAATCATGGGTATACAATTTCACTGTTCATAGATATCCAGAAGTTTTTTTTTAAATGACATACCTTTAAGTAGAGCCCAGAGGTAAGGAAATTCCCACAGCTTTAGACACACAGATTGCGTCGTCGTGTTACTATGATTCTTACTTATCTCTATTTAATAACCTGATCCCTATCCTTTTATAACGGATAAAACAAAATACAGTTTTATAGTGCATATACATAAAATATGGTGTACATAATCAATACTAAAATTGATGCAAGTAATACAAAAAGCATTGTTTATTTGCTGCCATATGACAATAACATTATCATCTCAGTTTTTCTTATCAGTGGAACACAATATACATATAAGTCCCGACTCTTTACTCACATTTACATGATAATGTTCCGTCGAACGTGCGTTTGTATTCCTTTTTGTTTATGTGGTAAGCGCACTAGCGCACTACGTAATTAGCTTGTATAACATTTATGACTTTTGAAATTAGTCTTTTGTTCATTACAACTACTAAAATTATTTAGTTTTTAAGTCAGTCATATACAATGCAGTATTAAAATGTTGATTGTATTATTATTACCTAATACTTAAACTATTTTTTATACTAAGAACTAAAATGCAGTTACCATTATAATATCCTTTACTATTTATTGAATATTTCACACTAAGCTAACTCAAGAAAGTTTTGATCTTGACAATAGTTAAGGTGTAGATAGACATTATGGTTACGGTATGCACTTACCTAGGTACCTAGTCGTAGGACTGATCTGTCGGAGCAATACAGCTATTTAAATTGTTAATGTGGTGTGAATAGTAGTTTTAAATGCGTTTAAGGATTCCAACTAACTAATATAATCAAGTATAGTACCAGGTGAAAACGACTTGTAGTCGTAGTTATTTTCTGATATGCGCGTGAGCTCCGTAACATACCACGTGCTCTCTTGAAAATTGTATTGGCCTGGTGAGTGAAGGATGAATTAAACTATTGAGACGTGTTTCTACTGCAGGCATTTTGTGATGATATTATTGTCGCAATTGGTTCGTAGTTGAAGCAATCATCGACGAAGCCGCGGCAGGTGTACTGACCGGTGTGTGCGGGTGTGTCGGGCGCCGCGGGCGACGGCGGCGGCGGCGTCGACTCGGTGGTGTTGGTAGGCGCGTTCGCGCAAGCGACCGCCGACGGAGCATCTTCCGCGGCGCGGATGGAGGGCAGCGGCGGCGCGCCGACGCCGGACGGGCCGGGGGGAGGCGCGCAGAACGCGACCAGCCGCAGCAGCGCCACGCACCACCACCAGAGCACGGCGGCCAGCGCGCGGGCAGCGCGCCCGACGCGGCCCGGGGCCCTCTCGCGACCGAAATACGCGCGCCGACGACTCGTGCACCGGTAAGCGAGCTCTGTCACCCGGGTACTCGTCCGGCGAGCGGCGCGGGGACCGCTGACGAAGCGACGCGGATGCGCGCGCGCGTCCACACGGCGACTGGGGCGCCGCTCCCGACGGTGTACGACCGCGCCCGAACACTATTTCGGGAGCGACGCTCCGCGCCGCTGCCGCCGCCCGCCCGCCACACGCTGCCAATTTTACGCGAAATTGCGGGCGGGCGGTGATGCGATATACCACGATGCGGCCACCTGCATCCCGCCATCGGTGCCGTTGCGGCCGCAGATACACTTTTATATGGCTTTTGTTTTCCATTGAGGGGGTTGTGAGGAGTGGTCGACGAGCCTCGGTGCTGCGACCGTTGCCGCCACCGCTCAACACGTGCGCCATCCGTCTGCACTCAAAATAGTCGCCGGCGAACGTGCTGCTGCCTGCTGGCCCGTGTCAATAGATACAATGTCGCAGCACTCGCAGCTATTGGCAAGGAAACAGAGGCTCGCACTATCTCACTGTCTCGCGCTCTCTGTGTTGTGAATTCTTATGCACGGTTTATATTTAGACGTAAAATTATTTCTGATATAGATAGGTGTTTGACATTACGTTGAACTCTCATACGTCGGGAAGCTCCACCTGTATAAATATTTCGTGCCGCAGGAGCGTGTCATTCTCAATAATTTCATAGATTTGCGACATAACATGGTTATGTCATTGAAGAATAATATTGCTAGAAACATTTTTCCCCACATCCGTATCTCTTTCCTACTGCATCAAAGTAACCGGCACGATACTATGTAGGTACATTCTTACTGTAGTCATTCAAAATGTTAGTAGGGACAATTTTGTTTCTTGTGGCAAGATTAGAAATATTTAGACATTATGATTATTATTTACAGATAACATAATATTGCTCAAAACTAACCTTTTAACATTTATTATGTAAGTAGAAATTATGCTAACGTAACTTTATTTTTTTGTAGGTTTTGGTTTCAGTTCCGCCGGTGTTAATGTCTTTTCCGCGATAAAAAGTAGCATAATATATTTTAATCCAGGGCATGGTCTACCTACATGCCAAATTTCATTCAAATCCGTTCAGCCTTTAAGGAGTGATTTATTAACAAACATCCAAATTTACAAACGCAGAATCTCATAAACATCCAAACTTTCACAATTATAACATCAGTACATAGGTCTAGTAGGATTAATGATTTATTTAAAGTTAACTGCACTTTAAGGTCCACTTTTGATGGTCACGTCAAGCGTCAAATACCTACTGTCGTCAGTGATGCTCTATTTTCGAACCCTACTAAATGAACTAAAATCATGCCCTGGATTGGAATTTGCGCCCGGCATGCCGGTAGGTACGGACTGACAAAAGTCGCATGTTTGAAACCAGCCACAAGAGCATATATACCTCTGACTTTTTTAAGTTACGTGTGTATTCATTGTTAGTTAGTTAACGGTGTTTTTTTTGCTTATGTATGTACATCGATTGCTCCGCCAATTGTAGACCGATTATGTTGTAAAATAAATCAATCGATAGAGTTTAGCTGCGATGTACCGAGTGGTAGAGCCACGCTGTAGACAATTTTGTCTACAGCATGAAGGGGCCGGCTCCTCCGGGTCGTTACCACTGTCTCACAGAAAACCGGCATAAAGTAGCAGCTTGCTGCTGCGTTTCGTACGGTGAGTTAGATATCCGGAGGCCCAAATCCCCCTCCCCTTCCCAATCCCTTATTATCCCTTTCCTTTAAGGTCGGCAACGCGCCCATAATGCTTTTGTATTGTGGGCGTACATGGGCGGTGGAGATCGCTTACCATCAGGTGACCCACTTGCTGGTTTGCCGGCCTATACTATAAAAAAAAAAAATGTTAAGAACTGATGACGGAGTACGGAGTAAAAAATGAAACTTCTCAACAGATAATTGTGATTGTGTCATTGTATTGGAATTGCAATTTCATTTGACAGGCAACGACACAGGCACCGAATCCAAAGAGACATACAGAAATTGTTATTTTTGACTTTTTAGTGTAATTTCTTGAAGTCGGTTTTAAATTTTTAATATATTTGTTTGTCTAGGTAGTCTCGTCAATGTACCGAGGAGACATATATTTCGTTGTTGTTTTTAAAAATATATAAATTAATCCGGTTCTAATCTTCGTGGCTATCACACCAAAAAAAACTTGGTGGCAACTGAATGTGTTGCGGTTGATTCCACGTATTTTACATGACAACAAACCCAGTACCTGTGATCAAATCAGATGGAAGCTATTTTTATATTCCCATTGTTATTAATAAACAACGTGTTTTGTTGTGACTTTAACGGGAATATAGCGAAAGCTGGACAGTATTTGCTATGACACTAAGCATATTTTACTGTGTCAACGGTCCGTAATTAATCTAAGGTTATTTATTAACGAGCTACAATGACTATACGAATGACTTGATGAGGAACTTGGCTAATTTTGACGTAATTTTGAGTCTCCTAATACTTTATGCTTAAAAGGAGGCTCCAGCCATAAAGCACACAAATGTTGTTAAAGATAATAAACGATTATATTATTATTATTATTATTATTATACTGCTTTACACTATACTGCGCTCATCACCTTGAGATATAAGGTGTTAAGTCTCATAATGCTCAGCAATTACACTGGCTTCAATGTCCTTCAAACCGGAACACAACAGTGCTTACAAACTGTTGCTTGGCGGAAAGAAATAGACAAAGCGGTGGTACCAACCCAGCCGGCCTCTCACATACTTCGCAGTCGGCTACTCGCCCACTGCGCTACGGTGAATTCACACTTTGACATATATACCAAAAGAAAGATGTTTACTAGGTACTTTTAAAAATAGCTGTCCTAAACCTACCTTAATTAGTGATTAAATCTTACTTGAATATTGTGAAATAGGCCTCATGACGGCAAATCCAATAATTGTCACGTTGCCATTAAATACGGAGAAGTGTACTTTGTCAAATTAATTATTCGTTAAAACTTATGCGAATATTGTAAATGCGCATTGAAGCCAGCGAAATTACTAGGCATTATGAGACTTAACATCCTACGTTTCGGGGTGACGAGCACAGTCCACTGCCATGCAGTGCTTTGTAGTTCAATGTTCTGTGTGGTGTGCTTTCTGTTTATGGGGCGGTGTTGCGCTTACCATCAGGCGAGTGACCTGCTCGTTTCGTCATTTAGGCAATAAAAAAACGTTTTCATACGATCCGCTAGAGGCGCTGCTCTGTACGAATCTGTAATTCTGCATACATATTTGATGACGTAACACCTATCGTGTACGTGTAGCTGGCAAAATCTTCAAGTACGGACACTAGTTTATTATGCCTTTGGTAAAGTAATATTTGGCAGAGGTGATAGTAATGAGAATAATTTTGTAATATTTTAATTAATTTCATTATTTAGACCATAATATATTATTTTATGAAACAAATAAATTGATAGACCATCATGAATTGTTTAAGATTAAAATGGCTTTGGTTATTGCGTAATTTAACGAACATTCCTAATTGCGTATTTTGAGTAAGTATTTGAAGTGCGTAGTAGGTATGTTCGCTAAGATTGTATTTGGCATATATCGTAAAACATAAAGATATACATTATTTCATATCGCTTACTTTTACTGATATGTAGTCTTCGGTAGAGATATATATATTCTAGATAACGTACACGTGCTTAGTTAAAATGATTTTGCAGAATTATTGTATTTTAAAAAATTATAATAAATGACTCACTGCTACTAACCTATTTTAGCAAATTACCTACGTGTTTTTGTATTAGTCGTAATTCATAGAGTGTCCTTAGGTATATTATAATTATTATAGCCAGTAGCGGACTATCAGCGGTCTGCCCTGCCCAGGCCCTCTAGGTCCAGGGACCTAGAGGGCCTCCAAATATCGAGGATAGGTTTAATCCAAAACAAGGCCAAGATATGTTTAGTAAATTAGAGCCAGTTCGAGCCCCGTTGTCCAGAACCATCAATATCAAATGAAATCTCATACAAAATGACTAAGCTGAAACTAATAAATCGTTCTCGGCGCGGCGTTAACAACGACAACTCAGTTGTTTAGGTGGTAGTCAAGCTGGGCCCGAGTCTGCTATAACAATTATCTCACAATGGACAGTTTTTGGTAATCTACTAATTCAATGGCGCCATTGTAGTGTCATTTCCCGATGGCGTACCAATGAAAAAATTACATTATTTGGTAAACACCTTTCTACCAAAATTCCAACACGATTACATACGCACTCACGCCTGTAATCCCCGAAGGATAGATAGAGATGTAACCAGTATAACCACATTTCGCCGAGCGTATCTCCGTCCCATGATGTGATAGTAGGCGAGCCTATCGCCAAACCGGGTACATTTTCAGACTCCGGGCTAATACTGAGCATTTCATAATAGAAAAATCCCCCGACCATTGTTAATTTTGTAGATTACCACCTTTGGCACAATGGTAATAAAATTTGACTGGTCATAAAGACAACTCACTTAAATTAGCAGACTTGGGCTCCTGTGTGGCAATTCTCGCGCATTTCGAATTCGAGAAAAATCTCGGATTCGAACTTTTTTCGAATGAAATTCACGTTGAGCTATTCTGGATACTCGGGCTCGAAATATCTCGTAGGTTGCTGATAGAGTTACTTCGAATGGTAGAGAGCGTTCGAAACGTAAATGTCGAATACAGATGACAATGTCAACTGTCAAAAGATTTAATTTAATTTATTTATAAATTACAATTTTCTTTTTACATTCGCTTTACGATCATACTATGTCTGAAAATGGATAAACAAAGTAAATATTACAAACAACTCGACCCCTATTACAAAATGGGACGGAAAGAATCCCGGCGAAATGTGGGTGTACTGGTTGCAACCAGTACATTAGGTGGTATTCATGTGGGTGTCCACATTAATACAGGTACAGAGGTGTACTTCTGCCTACCCCTACGGAGAATACAGGCGTGAGTGCATATGTGTAGGTATTTCAAACAATAAATATGCTAAAGGAAGCTAGCTTGTTTGCGTGTTTGATATTGCTGATGATTGCAATTGCTTGTGACTAAGCTTGTGGTACGAGTGTGTCGAGAAAAGTGAATATGTCAATTTAACAAATAATGAAAGATGTATTTATAAACCTATTTATTTCCGAAGTGGTGGTAGTTTATTGAAATATATTAACTTTATGTTCTATGTTTTATTTCCTGTTTTACCCAACTTTTACCTACTTATTTACTTGCTTAGAGTAGTTAAAATGTCGCAGTAAATTAGATGGTTACAAATGACTGATGGATTTTATAGCAGTGAAAGTACTTATTTAACTCTAAATCCTGACTCTACTTTTCTATATTATATAACTGTATATTTTTGTAACAAATGCAACAAATTAGAATAATATCTAATTAATTGGAATAATACTTAAATAAATATATTTTTTATAGCATAGGCAGGCAAACGAGCTAGTGGGTCACCTGATAGTAAGTGTTTTCCACCGCTCATGTACGCCCATAATATCTAGGAATGGGATAATTGAGGGATTGGTAAGGGGATCGGTATTTTGGGCTTCAAATTTGGTCTGTATTTTATTTACTTTTCACCAATCCTCCCACTATTTGTTTGCGCCAGTAAGGGCATTTATTTTTTCTTAAATTTATCCACCTTTTTCATCTTCACGCTTAGAAAATATTGGTGAAAATTTTACACTTCGCAGATGTAGATCCGCTTCCACTATTTGGAAGAAAATGCTTCTGCTGGGTACTTGGGTAGTTTTTTTGGAATGTATTCATTTTGAGTGCAAAATAAACACAACGAGAATAACATGAAATCTAAACTTAGATAGACTAGGTTTCCCGCTTAAACTTTGATTTCCATATTACGTTCCATTACTGCAAATATTGGGAATTGGCAATGTAAAAACTTATTTTAAAATCTTCTCATAATGATTATCTCGTTATTTATGTTATAATAATAAAAAAATACGTATACTACACTTGTTGTAATACGTTACACATCTAAATATATTTATCAGTATCTTGTTCATGGTAAGTTATCGCATGCGATTAAAAATCGCACTACTTACGTTGAACGGAACGCCTCGCGCGCTGTTATGTTTTATAATGGCAACATTTTGCTCCTTCGAATACAGATTTTTACGCATTTTATTTCGATTGTAGCTGAGAATACAAGATTCGAGAAATTTACTTTGACATTCGAAATTTTACAGTAGAGAATCGCTGATTCGAATCCGAGATTATTTCGAGGGAAGTGAGAATTGCCTCACTGGTCATCAACTCCTGAATTATCTAAGTCAAAGTCTGCCTAATAGAGACAAATGTGTGGTAGGTAGTATTTGTTAACAAATTGCAGTGCATTTGACAGACGTGCCTGGCCTAATTTTACTTGAGGCTAGTCTTATAACCAACGGTAATTTTTGTTGTGGTATATTGTTTCATAATCTACCGGGGATTAACACATTTTTTGAGGATGCACATGGCGCATATCGAATAATAATAAATAACACCCAACAGTCACACACATAGATAGCCCTGACCTCCACATTAAGATACGAATACTTATCTCGCGTCGTGTGTATTAAGAACTATGAGAAATTTTTGGTATCATATCACCCAAA
Source organism: Mimas tiliae (assembly GCA_905332985.1). Classification (NCBI taxonomy): domain Eukaryota; kingdom Metazoa; phylum Arthropoda; class Insecta; order Lepidoptera; family Sphingidae; genus Mimas; species Mimas tiliae. The sequence goes on from HG995249.1 coordinate 7,539,450, forward strand.
CCCGAAACAAATATTTGCGAATTCAATAAACGTTTGTCTGTGTGCGAGCGAGAGGCTAGCAATATCTACTTATATTTTGTTTGTGAGGGCGAACGGCAATTTGCCTTAATAGTTTTTTCGATGCCTAGAATGATTCCTTTAGGCGGTTTTGATGCGCCTAGCAACGTCATTTTGTTGCGTCTCAAAATAGTCTATTTACATATTACATGAGCTAGGCAGAGGTGCAACTACTTTCGCCGAGCCTATCTTCGTCCCATGATGTGATAAGGGGCGAGCCTTTCACCATATCGGGCACAAATTTTAATCTCTGGCAATTAATGTGTAATTTTGCGAAACGAAAATTCAAACACAAATTGTGATCGCGTGACCTGGGAATTAAAAGCAGAACTGTCGGTTTTCAGGTGAATTATAATTTTATTCTAGACATATATTTTTAGAATTATTGCTATGTTATGGTTAGGAGTGTAAGTGGGACACCGATATCATAGGACCAAAGTCAGCCTCACCTGCACGTAGTACACTCTGCTGATTAACGGATGAGACAATGGCGAAATTTGATTCCCGTTGCGGGTTGAGGGGGTCAGAGGGCTGATCGTCCCACATAATACCAAATCTACCGTCAAATCTCCATAGATGGTACAAGAAAGGCAGCAGCAGACTTAACCTTAACATTACAATCTTTTCTTTCTACCTGGTTCGAGGATCGACCTTACCTACTACGTGCAGGTGCGATTGACTTTAGGCCTAAGATGTTTATAGTCCACTTACACTAATATAATAATCTAACTAAAAGCAGTAATGCCACCATCAGGGAGATGTCCCACTTGCTCGTTTAGTGACTTCTGCTATGGATAAAACACAGTGAAATGTATAATATTGACATTAAAGAATTTCTGAGAACTGTTTATGTTAAATAGCTTTAAAATATATAACAAGGAAGTGTTAAATATGACCAGTAATTTAACTCAATGAAAGACAACTTTGTCATATAAAATAACCATTTCATTAAAGTTAAATTACTGGTCATATTTAACAGTTAAGTATCTTGTTTATGCATAATTATATTTATGTATATATTATATTTACTGCCTCGGTGGCGCAGTTGTAATGCGTACGCGTTACGATTGAGGTCAATGCTGAGGTCTCGGGTTCGATCCCCGAGTCGGATAAAGGGGTATTGGGTTTTTCTATTACAAAATCCTCAGTATCAGCCCGGAGTCAGGAATTTGTGCCCAGTATGGCGATAAGCTCGCCCCCTATCACATAAGGGACGGAAATACGCTCGGCGAAATGTGGGTGTACTGGTTACACCTCTGCCTAGCCCTTCGGGGATAACAGGCGTGAGTGCGTATGTATGTATGTATGTATGTATATTTATGTGACAAGAGAATTACAGAAGCGATCTCGAGTATATAAATATAACGAATTTATTATAATAGTTACTGCGATAAAGGTGACAAGTGATATTTGAGGTCGTGCGTACAGATTCCACCAGGAAACCAGTGGGATCGAAGCGGAATTGAATGTACAAAAAATCTTACAAAGAATCGTAATTATCAACTAACAAGCTTTTGCTCGCAGCTCTGCCTGCGTGATCATCTTTTTCCGGGATAAAAAGTAAGTTATGCCCTAATCCAGGTCATGGTTTATCCTTTTGCAAAATTATATTCAAATTCATTCCGCCGTTAAATTGATTGAGTAACAAACATTCAAATTCGCAAACTCACAAACATCCATTTTAACTTATACTATTAGAATAGTATAGGAGTAGTAGGAAGTAGAATGGTGCAGTTAAGCGATGCGACACGAGCCAAGCTACGGATGAGCCGCAGCCTACTCGTATAGTCACCTATATTCTCTTTGCCTACTCGTGTACATGACACGATGCAACGTCTCTCCAAAAGTACCGACCATAAATAATACATTATGTCGTACCGACGCACACAGGCAAAAAATCAATAAAAGATGGCATAAACTAAAAAAGTAAAAAATGTCATAAAACCTGTTCTAATTGTTTTAACCTAATTCACAATAGTTCGGGCTATCTTCTTACGTCCGCGCCTGACGGCTACGAGTTACCGAACGGACACCATCTTCGTACAAAGTTTGATTTGTTAAACGGCGGATCTGTTTTACTTAGTTTGCTATTTCAAGTAACAAATATTGTGACTTTATAGAGACTATTGGTGTTCCAACAATGGATGCCTTTTCAGGAGGTAATGATTGTTTGTTTTTGTAGTATTCTATATTTCAATTTTTTTTCATTAGTTCTTTTACGAAATCAGGTGAATTTTCGGGGGGAAAAATCTTCTCATAGGTTGAAAGTTTAATTCCCTGCACTTTCATTTGTTGAAATAGCACTTGTTGCATGCTTTGTTTATTGGGTTACTTCTAAAGGCGACCGATCGCGACGCTTTAAGAAATTATGCATTTATATGAAAAGAAACGTTGAGTCTCGTGTAACTAAACTATGTACTAGCGAACCGCTCCCGCTTAGCACCGGTTTATAAATAGTGTCGCAGACTATTCTTTAGATCTATTTGAGAGGTACAATTCCAAATTAGTTCCATGTAACTTGAACGATTTAGGCAGCGCACGCGAAGTTAGCTCTGAAAAGGCAGGCTTTTTGCGACTTGATTTTATATCGAAATATACCTGTTAATTTTAACAAAATATTTATACATAAGTTATATACACAAACCTCCTACGTAAATCAGCGTATCTATTAGTGAAAACCATATCATAATCGTAAAATCCCTGCAGTAAGTTTTTTATATAGGTACCTATATATTGTTATTTATTATGTAAAATGTAAAATGTAGGATAATAGATAGTAGGATAGGATCTAAGAAAGGATTTCTGAAAATTTACATTTTAAGGGCATAAGGAGGGGTTGAACTTTGTAAGAAACTTGTTTATGGAACGGAATACGACTGCGTAATATTATTATTACATACTAGCTGTCCCGCGCGGTCTCACCCGCAACTACAGCAGCGCCACCTACTGGGTCCAATTGTGAATCTAAACCATCCAGGGACCTACTCAAACACCCACAAAAAGTTTCATCCAAATAGGTCCAACCGTTTTTAAGTTTTAGCGAGACTAACGAACAGCAATTGATTTCTATATATAAGAAGATAAGAAGAAGAAGATTGAGTACAAATATTGCTTATTAAAAAGAATGATACACGTGGTTCATAATTTTCCCGGAAAAGACTTTCACGCGGGCGAAGTTGCGAGCAAAAGCTATTATTATGATTAAGAAAGTTTGGAGCATGGATTGTTGCTAATTATCTTTAATAATCAAAGCGTTGCGATGGTCCGCGGTATTTAAAGGTGGTTTCAGGTGTTTTCAGCACTAGCAATATATCAAATATTTATAGATTTCGTGAATTATGCTTTTTACGATCGTATTAAGTATTCTACGTTAAATTTAACGCAGTCTTTTTTAATTTAGATATATCAAAGTATTCTATTCGTTTTAAACCCAGTTGCAATTGATCCAAGAATGATAGTAATGTGAAAAAGGCTAGTGAAAACGTTATTGATCATTAGAGCATTCTTCTGCAAAGTCTGGGTTATTCGCGTTGTAAAATCCAGCGACGGTACATTATGTATATATAATATAGCACTGTATACGTGTATACATACAGCTTACGGGTGTGTATATACATATATAGCGTTGGTAAACATGTGATACTGTCCAAAACAGGCTGCGCTGCACTAGGCGGGCAGGGGGTGCCGAGCGACGGACAACGGGGGCGGCGGGGGGCGGCGGGTCACTGCACTGAGGTCGCGATGCACCGGAGCATGTGGCCACTTTACCCGCCACCCCACACCACCACGCCTCCGCGCCGCGTGCCTCACCTCCGCCGCTGGAGCCTTCTTTTAATTTATCACCTGATAGCGTTTAAAAAGACCAGTATCGTAGCCTTCATACAAGATATACCTATATACAGATCATATATCCTAAGATCGCTTAAACTGGACCTGTTCATCGGGAACAAACAGAAATCTCTTCATATTAAGTGTCGGCTTTCTCATCAGACATTGGCGATGTTCATGAGCAACCGTGAAGATTTACAATCAAGTGGGTCTTCAGTACAGTTCAAAATCCTGCTAAAGTCTGGAAATTCCTCAGATCTCTGGGAATTGGCAAACCTCGACAAAACTCATTTCCTAATAATCTTGATATTAATAGTCTCAATCAACATTTCTCTTCATGTTTTTATATTGACACTTCAGTTAAGAACCAAACAATTAACTATCTTAATTCTTCATCGATTCTCAGCCACGCTCCCTTTGTTTTTAATCGATTTACCGCTTGTGATGTTAAGAAAAGCATCCTTTCTGTGACATCGAATGCGGTTGGTGTAGATGGCATTGGTCGGAATATGCTAATGCCCTTACTGGACATTTTTCTGCCTTCGATCTGTCACATCCTGAACTATTCCATTCTAAACGGAATTTTTCCTTCCAACTGGAAAGACGCTCAAATTATACCTCTTCCTAAAATCACGAATCCCCGATACTTTTCCGTATACCGGCCTATATCTATTCTGCCTTTCCTCTCCAAAGTGCTTGAGCGTCTTGTCCATTCCCAGTTAAGTACATTTCTCTCTAGACACTCTCTGTTAAACTCCTTTTAATCAGGTTTTCGTCCAGGTCACAGTACAGTGACTACCCTTGTTAAGGTTACTGATGGCATTCGCCTAGGAATGGATAAAGGGCAGCTTACTGTGTGGTCGTTACTGGACTTTAGCAACGCCTTCAATACTGTTGATTTTGACATCCTCCTTGCCTTGCTTCGCTCTATAAACATATCTCCGACGGTAATCGATTGGTTTCACAGTTATCTGTATGGTCGCAGGCAGCGGGTTCGCCTTGATGACTGTTGTTCATCATGGTGTAACACGACAGCCGGCGTACCGCAAGGCGGCGTATTATCTCCTCTGCTCTTTGCAATTTTTATTAACACAATATCACAAAATCTTTCTTCTTACTACCACCTTTACGCAGACGATCTCCATATTATGATGCCTGGCAATAGCCAGGCATCATTGGAAAAAATTAATGATGCTGTTGCAATTATAAATGATGATTTTATGAAAATATCCGAGTGGGGTAATCGCTTTGGGCAAAAAGTGAACCCGGCCAAAACTCAACTTATAATTATGGGGAGCTCACGACTTATATCTAAAATTGACTGGCCTCAACTTCCTTCTGTCGTTATGAATAGTATAAAAATCCCTTTTAGTGAAATTGTTAAAAATCTGGGAGTGATTTTAGATCGTAGCTTGTCTTGGGGACCACAACTTGCAACCACTAGTCGTAAGTTGTTTGCGTCAGCTGCATCTTTAAAGAGACTTCGAAACTTCCTGCCCACCGCTACTAAAATTGCGCTTGCACAATCTTTACTTCTCCCCGTTCTTGATTATGCTGACGCCTGCTATTTAGACCTTACCCAAGTTCAATTTGACAAACTTTGAGGTTCATAGTGTATAATTTTTATTTTTGGTGTACAATAAAGAGTTATCTATATATCTACAGTCTACGTAAAATTTTCTATAAATATCAAACGTTTTGGGATTATTTAATTCCCTTGAATGACGAGACGAGCAATTTACTCGACTAATGGTAAGCAAGTAAGATCAGACCGGTTCATAAATAGTAGCAAAACCACTCAAAACATAAATTACGAAGTACTGCATGGTACATATTGCACTGCGTTCTTCACCCTATAACATAAGGTGTTAAAAGCAAAACTAGTACTTTATGTTAGTATTCTGTGAGATTATGGTACCAATCTGGTCGAGTGGCCTTTTCACGGCCTATACAACGTGTTACAAAATGGTGTGGTCATATGTAAGGGTCGTTACATACACCTGACAAAACGTGTTTATGTACCGAATCTTATAGATCAAATCTAGATATCATAAAAATTTACACAAATTTTATTTATTAGATAATTACGATTGATAAGATTGATGATATCCCTATAAATTAAGTGACATGCATGAGCGAGAATAACAATGCTAGAGTGAAACGAAAGCTCAGCTGTTTATCATTTGGTATTGTACAAAGTTACAAGTCGAATATCGACATTTTACTCATTCAATGAAACAGAAAATGCCTTATTTATGTCCTAACAATGCAGTCGGATTTGGTACTACGGGGGGTGAAATATTTGTATCGTACACTATACGTTGTTTAAATTTGATCTGTAGGCCTAGTACAAGATTTAATAGTTTACATAAGCGATGAAAGCTTTCGTTTTCTTTCCATACGTCAAATATTAGTAGCCACTAGTGGGAACTATGATGAATTAAAATTAATAATATGGTTAATTTTCTTTCATATTAGTCAAATATAAAATTATTTTTAAGATATTCTTTCCTTTATTACCGTATGAATTACTAGTTTGACACTTCGACGGTAGTAATTTTATACCAATTCGAAAACTGTAAACGTATTTGTAACTCGTACTAGGCCTACTGTATCACGCGGTATGTACAGCGTGACTCTCCCACTTACTTCATTCCATGGCAATTAAAGATATTTCCATAACATGTCCTTTATTCAAATCGCCGTCTGCTCGTGTATTATAGCAGCGTGTCCGCTCACATAGGTTACTTTAAATTTTCATTAGCACTGCAGCACTGGCCGCCCGTTGCCGACGGCGCGACTGCAATTACATTTCGCAATTTACAAATTGTCTTTTTATTGACAAGGTATGCTTTCTTCTAGCAGTCCTATATTTCTTCTACACCTTCAATGCTTTTAAATTGAATATGCAACAGGTTTATTATTGTTTTTGATATTCCATACTCTATATTTTATGTTTTTAAATTGTAACTATATACAGTCTCATAATTATGCCAAGTTGGAAATTCACACATACCGTTTACACAAGTTACAAAATAAATTTTCTAATTACATATACAACGTGTTATAGAAAGGGGCGGGCAAATTTAAGCAATGTATAGTGTAGGGTATTAGTATTTTATCTCCCATAGTACCAAATCCGATTGCATTGCTAGGACAATAATTATAGAATATTCTTTTTTATCGAATAAGTAACATGTCGATATCGATTTTCAACTTTGTACAACACTAAATGATAAACAATGATACTATAGACCTCCTTTCATTTAATTATTTTATAATAAAAAAAAACATTAAACAGTTGTCAAATGTCCATATTTATTTGACGCAGTCAGTTCCGCAATTTCTGATTTTATGAAGTATGATTACGAGTTCAAAAAATATGTTGTATTTGACTAAAAACAAGTATTATGTATTGGTATATTGTGTTGGTGTAACTGATAACAGCTTTTAAGAGGATCGTCGACTGTATTAAGCTAAATTCATAGATGGAAGACCCTAGAATGAAGTCTTTAAAATGTTTCTAGAGGATGGTGCCTATATTGTCTTCAGCACACAATCTCTTTCAGGTGTTAATTTGTGTTTAAATTACCTAAAAGTTACGTACGTATGTCCGTAGAATCACGTACATCTTATTCAAGTTACATAAAAAGTGAGTGTAGTTCATAATAACAGTAGCGCAGCCTCCGTGGCGCAGTGGGCGAGTAGCCGGCTGCGAAGCGTGAGGCCGTGGGTTCGATTCCCACACCGAGACAAATGTTTGTGTGATCCCAAATATTTGTTTCGGGTCTGTGTGTAGTGGGTTGGCAAGTCCCCCGTAGTTGCTGATACCCACGATATAGGTTAACCTAGTGTGGGGGGTCTACTATGTGTGTGACTGTTGGGTGTATTTATTTATTTTATTTAATTAATAGTGTTGTTATCAATCTTATCGATCTTAATAAACGAGTGATTAAAATTAACGTGAATTTTTGGATGTCTTGGTTTTGAAATGATCCGGTAAATAAATACTCACTGTAAGGTGTATGTAATGACCCTAAAATATGACCACACCTTTCTGTAACACGTTGTATATACTATAATAAATACTATATTATTATGAATTATCTTCAATGCAAATATCCAGTAAAAGTAAAATATCCAGTCTACTTGTGACGTAATTTTATATAGGTAATGTCTAGTGTCTACGCGTTGATGTCTTTTGCACGGTCTTGGTATATTTGACCCAATATCAGCTTTTAAACATTTGAAATTATAATAAACAATGAAATTAAGTCTAGAGATAGTCTAGCGGCATTGTAATAACCGAGAACCGTAAAATGCTAGGTTCAATATCCAGGTCGGACAATCACAATTTGTGACTGAGTTTTCGATTCGAAAAATCTCACATGAATTCGAATTTGTGCATAGAATGGTGATAAGGGCGCCCCCCTCACATCATGGGATGGAAATAAACTCAGTGAATCGTAGGTGCACTAGTTGCACCTCTGCCTAACCCTTCAGGAATAAAGGCTTACCAAAATCTATTATGAAATGCCGGAGACAGTGGATAAAATATCTAAAATTTTGGTGATATACTTAATTAGGCGTACATGTATGCTTATAACTCAATACATAAGAGTGATTACCTAATATATTAAATACGAAAATGGTTCTGAGAGTATGTTAATTACGTTAGAGAAAGAATCGTCAAAATCTATCTATTATTTTGACAACATCGCGAATAAATTTTATATACAACATGTTACAGAAAGATGTCGTCATATTTTAGGGGCATTACATAAACCTTACAATTCGTACTTATGTACCGGATCTTTTCAAAACCAAGACATCCAGAAAATTCACGTTAATTTTAATTACTCGTTTATTAAGATCGATAAGATTGAGGGCGTCACTATTAATTATTATGAATGACACTCACTTTTTAATAAATTTGAATAAGATGTACGTAATTCTACGGACATACGTACGTAACTTGTAATTTAAACACAAATTAACACTTGAAAGAAATTGTGTGCTGAAGACAATATAGATACCATCCTCTAGAAGCATGTTAACGACTTCATTCTCGGGTCTTCCAACTATGAATTTGGCTTAATACAGTCGACGATCCTCTTTAAAGCTGTTATTAGTTACACCAACACAAATTACCAATACATAATACATGTTTTTAGTCAAATACAACATATGAACTCGTAATCAATCATACTTCATAAAAATATTGACATTCGACAACTGATTAATGTTTTTTTAATTATAAAATAATTAAATGAAAGGTCTCTAGTATCATTGTGTATTATTTAGTGTTGTCCAAAGTTGAAAGTCGATAGACATGTTACTCATTCGATAAAAAAGAAAATTCTATAATTATTGTCCTAGCAATGCAATCGGAATTGGTACTATGGGAGATAAAATACTTATACCCTACACTATACATTGCTTAAATTTGCCCGCCCCTTTCTATAACACGTTGTATATACATAAGGGTCGAATACAGAACCTCCGTTTTAAGTCGGTTAAAAGTGTTTGTAAGCAGGTGCTTTTTACCCAACTACGGCGAAGAAAGGACGAATAAAGATAAACAAAAAAGAATTTGAATTTAACTCATAGAAGTCGGATAAAAATATTACGAAAAAATTGGTATAATGACATGAAAGTCTAATTTGTGCGAAGACGTGTTATATGCTGCATAAACTGTTTGCGCTTTAATAAAGTATTATGAAAATCGCATGCACTCGGGCCTCGTGTGTAACTTTCCACCTGAAGTTCATTGCAACTTTGAGTTCATTCGCGCGTCTGGTTCACTGTTCTCCGTTACAGTACGATATTCGAGGTGGCTGCAAACGCAAGTTACGTGGTGACAGCATCTTTTTGAACTGACTTCATAAAAAGAGTAGTGTCTCATTAATAGAAAGTTTAAATTTTAGAATGTGGGGTAGATTTTTTAATAATACTTACCTTTTTTTTTGTTAGCTTGGATGACGAAACGATCAGGGCGTCCCTGGTAAGCGCCACGCAAGCCCTTAAACAGAAATAACACCACACAGAACTTTGAATTACAATGCACGGCATGGCACTGGACACCGTTCACCACCCTGAGACATACGATGTTAAGTCTCATACTGTCCAGTTATTTCACTGGCTTCAATGTTCTTCAAACTGAAACACAACAATATTTACACCCTACTGCTTGTCGGCTAAAATAGACAAAACGGTAATATTAACCCAGACAGCCTCTCGCACACAAGGGACCTACCATCTAGTGATATTCCATCTAGTTTTATCTACAGCATGGATTGTCCGTCTCGATCGTGGTAGCAGCACAGTCTTACAAAAAACCTAAATGGTGGCTTATTGTTTCGCTTTGTACCTAGAGTGAGATTTATAGAGGCCCAAATAAAAAGAAATTTTGCTGATTTCATTTGATAGGAGTAAGGTAGAAAATGTACTTACTTCAAAAACACAACATAACATAGAATATGTTAAACAAGATTTTTGTCTATTTTTAATTGTTTGAAATTATTGAAGTGAAAATTCTTTAGCATCGTTGTGATTTGAAAGTCGATAAAACGAAAAAGAGACGGACACATAAATTCATAAGATTTAACGTGGGAGAAAATGAGATAGGAACCTTTATACAGTTGTGCGCGCACGCGTGTTGTGCGCGCATGCGTAGTACAAAGCTTTAGAAAAGGCATCACAACAACCGTGGTGTTTTGTAAACGTGTACGTATTATACGTTTGTAGAGTTTTTTCAACATTTTTATAATAAAATTCTTCATTGTATCATTTATCGAAAATGTAAGCTCTGTGTCTAAATAAATCTGTGTAATATATACGAATAAAATGTAAAATAATTATCAAACTTTGTATCACTGTGATCATTACTAAAACCTACAATTATCCTCTTCCCGAAATTTTACATTCGTCTCGTTATCTTGAAGCCAAAAAAATAAAATGTTTCACTTCTACCACGTGTGAATTGCACACATATTATTTTTTACATCTCACTCTGCCATCAAATCTTACTCCACGCAGGTAGACTCTTTTCTTTCTGCCTGACATTATCCTGGTCTTAATTACAGGGTCCGTTTTCCAATACCATAGATTTGACAATATTTGGACGTCTGACCCCCACAACCCGCAACGGGAACTAGAGTCCATCCAAACGCGACGGAGAAATATATGTATACATAAAAAAGGCAAATCCAAAACAAAATGAAGTTGACTGAAATTCGAATTAAGAACCTCCTTTTTTAAAGTCGGTGTAAAAATGAAAGAACACGTTTGCTTTAAAAAAACTGGAGCACCTACTTAGTTGGGTTTATTGACTATATTTATGACTATTTGACTAATCATAGACATAGAAACTTCAATTTTATATTTAATCAATATAAAAACAAAACCTTATCGAATTAATAATCTCAAACTGCCTTTCCAAAGCAAATAAATACTACTTATGTACAATATGCACGAGAAAGTTGTTAATTGCTATCTACTATATTGATTGGCAATGTTAGTTATTGCGACTATCTGTTTGCGATCGCTGTAATCCAATAAAATATTAACAAAAGCGTACTACCATAATAATATGACAATATGCCATTAGGACAAACTGAAATGTTGTTGTGGACTAATTTCTACGAAATGTCAAATTAAATAACATGACATACTGTACAAGTCTGTTGTGATATAAATTGTTTACAGAGCACTGACACCTTATCAAACCGTTGGTTGGACGTAGGATAAAGCGGTCATTAACTCGAATGGTATCTCCAAAATTATCAGTCATTTATTGTAGTCAGATAGCGAAGCGTGTATAGTCATCTGCCACTGTTAATGTAGGCTCGACTTCCGCAAGTCAGTCTAGGCTTTTGTGTATAAAAGGTATATAGACCTTATGTGTCAAGTGAGTCGCGTTAAAGAGTGGGCAGTGTCGTGTAATCAATCGGAGTTATCTGTTTACGTGTGGATCGTCAACCTCGCGCCGCGCCGCGCCGTGCCGTCCCGCGCGCTGCTGCCGGCTACCCGCAGCCCGCGCCCATTACGCTTATCGTTCGCCCTGCACCCGGTGTTCTGCTTTGTTCTCCACTTTGCGATAATGTTATTTATGCTTATGTTAATTTATTGTATGTTAATGACATCTCAGACCACTGTCATACATGTACATCTCAGATTCGTGTTGTCAGACCTGTCAATTTTGCATGTCGAATAATGGAGCTCTTTACCTTGGTATCCAAATACGCTTATTTAACGTGGTTTACCTTCAGATAAAACTCTTAAAACCAACAATTATGCAAAGCACAACGAACTGCAAAATGTCGATATCTGAATAACAAAGTAATTTTACCTATAATTCATTAATCTTGTAGAGTTAGATCTAAATGGAGTACTAATTAAAAGCGATGTGTCTGGCTTTGTGCTATTTATATCCGCTTCGTGACGTGATAATAAAAGATTACTTTTATTTTGCTCCAAGATGCTGCCTTTTCTATATACATAAATACTATCATTAGCAATTATTCTTACCAGTTCCTAGATTAATGCTGGTCTTTTCGGATCTAAAATGTAGAACGCTACAATCAAATCAAACTAGAGCGAGCGCGTTTATTATGCATAACATTGTCGAAGTGATGAGAGGTGTTATATTTTTTGCGCAAACCAGCGTACACGATGTGGTGCACCCTGTCATTGTAGTCGTAAGTTGCAACCCGACACGTCGTCCGGGGCCGATGACCAAAAAAAATCGCTGGACTTCCTGCTCAGGCTCGTTCAAGCAGGCCCAGGCGGTCGCTCGACCTCGCAACTCGATACAATATACTTAAGATGCGCGTATTTGTATGTTTGTACTGTGTATATGATATTATGTGCATAGGGTCGGCGTATCGACCCCAAGTATCGATAGTGAATATTCGTTCGGTATCGAAAACCTCTGCATCGATATTCGAAAAGTATAGGGTCGATGTCGATAGTAACATATTATTACACGAATATGCGTAATGAATTAGGTAGGTATATTTTTTTAGTTTGTGCATTATACATAGTCGCCACAATTTGCAGTGGAAGTTAGGGTGTAAAACGTCCTAAGTTCGATCCTCTGGTCAAGTAATTACACTTTATGTACATTTTGGTGAACCGTGAGTGCATTAGTGTACCTCTGCTTACGCCTTCAAGAATAGAGTCATGAGCTTATACCATGTCATTGTTTGTGCATTAAAGAGACAACAACACCACTATCGATACCGATTAATTGTCAATACACGATACTTTTGGCTCCTATGTTTGGTCGGAGGTCAGGATTCAAAGCTAAACTACTGAGCTTATTTAGTCGTCAAAATGTATTTAAGCATAAATAAAACCATTTCAAAAAACTAGATTGCTAAAAATATAATCATCTCATTTTGAGTCAGTGCTATAAATTAAATCATTAAACAATAAAGTGTAATAGCATCGACTCAAAATTGGTTAATTTTATTTTTAGCTTTTTAGTTCTTTGCATCGGTTTTATTCATGCCATAACGACTTAACACGAAAAGGAATAATATTATCAAATCATTTCTGGCATTTTTTTAAACTTTATAAACTTCTGCATTCTGAATATCTTAGAGCAACAGCAAACACGATACTTTTAGCATCGGCGATCGGCGATTTAGTTGCTTTTCGGAAGCTCGATGCCGCGTCTGAACGCTCCACTCCGCACACATACAAACGCTAGACGCCACGATCATGTTACTTTTTGGAAGCGCGATGCAGCGATTGAACGCTACTCCGCACATATTAGGATGTCAGTCACAAGAATTTAGTAAAGCTTTGGCATCTGTGGAACACAGCTTAGTATTGTAACAAAAGATCTATGTGCAAGTGAACAGTCAGCGGGGGCGCGTGCTACTCGTACTACTACTACTACTGGTCTCCCACTCACTTCATCTCTTCGTTAGCCGAGGTCATTAAAGCACGTGACATCACGATGAAACGCAGTCGCTAAAACGCGATGCAGTATCAAAGCAGTCGCTAAAACCTGTGATACAGCGATCGAACGCAGAAAATTGCGAAAATGGGTGTATCCCATCATCAATTCAGTCGCTAAATCGCCGACCACCGAATCTAAAAGTATCGCGTGTGTTATGGCCCTTAATGTTGCAACGGAACATAAAAACAGACACGTATTTTGATGTTAATGTTTATTTATAGGTTACCGTTCTTAAGCCACACTGTAATATTGACAACCACTGTGGCGCAGTGGACGAATAGTCGACTGTGAAACGTGAGGCCGCGGGTTTGATCCCCGCACGGAGACAAATATTTGTTTGAACCACAAATATTTGTTTCGGGTTTGGGTGTTGTAAGACCGAAAGTCTCTTGTAGTTCCTGATACCCACGAACAAGCCTCGTATCTTACTGTAGGTTCAGGGCTAAATTGTCATATAGCTCAACAGTTCTTGGATGTTATTGATTAGCTGTTCCCGCGGTTTGACCCGTAACATATAATTAATATTTATGGTTCAAATATTGAGGGGCGGTGTGTGGGTGATATACAAAAAATCTTATAAATAGAAATATGAAAACCTAGAACCATATTGCAGCGCCAATTGTTAACCTAAACTGTCCTAAACCATCCAGCTACCCACTCAAACACACAAAAAACATCATAAACGGCCCAGCCATAATATTAGAAACAGGTAAAGATTGTTTTTTTTATATCATAGGCATAAACGAACAAGTGGGTCACCATCAGGCGACATGATGTAACTGTTCACCACCCATGAACGCCCACAATACCAAAAGAATTATGGGCGCGTTGCCGACCTTAAATTCATTCATTCATGCTATAGACAAAAGTGTCTACAGCGTGGCTCTACCACTCAAATAATTGTTTGTATGTACGGGGAAATTTGTTCCAAGTGAACGAAAAGTTTTGAGAATTATTTCACTATTATAAAGCGACACTATACTTGACTAACATAGACTATATATATATATTTTTAAAACCATTCTTTGTCCTAGTACTTATAAGACTGTCACGGGGGCGAAGCTGCGAGCATAACTTAGTATTTTTTTTGTTTAGTTACGTTGTTTGTAGTACTTATATGCATAGTGTATAATGCACTGCATTTACAACTCACACGGATCAGTATCCGTGTAGAGGTCAGGACTCAGACTGCACCGAGTGCATATGTGTGTTAGTTTTAGTGAAATCGGCCGATGCACCATGCGCCTGTGTGAGTGAGTGCCGGCCGCGGCGCAGCCTCCATGCGTCTGCGGCCTGTCTAGACGACCTCCCCCTCCACCCCCTCCCCCTCCGCGTCGCGTCGTGACTGCCCCGGCTGGGCAGAGGTTGACTCCGCTTGGTAACCGTTTCGATTGAGACATAGTTTAAAATATTTATTTTATTATTTCATTTAATGATTTTGATTTATTGCACTTGCCGTAATAACTTAAAGACAGTACAGTAATATTCTGCTTAGAGTTTTGTGACAATGACGATATAGGAATTACTCAGTATACCTACTTCTAAATTTGAGATTGGTAGTGGCTTCTGCACTCTTGTAACCGCCTCTCACCAGTGGCCGTGCCCAAGGGTATATAAAACTGCATCCATATCTGTGACATTTCGTTGCGAGAGAGTCTGTGATTGTCTGACATATTTGCTACATTTAATTTGGACGAGATTTGTGACATAGCACGATGCATAGCACGGCAAAATGTTCTTTAGATGCAACAAGATGTCAGAAGGGATCGCTTAGTGACATTAGGTGGTACATTTGACAATCATGCACGCTTGTGTTTTTGTTACGCATATGACGTATCTGACACAGTAACGGAGCGGTGCGTCGAAATATTACAAATGTAGACACATTTTAATGCACCACTTTGACAAAATATGGTCAACAACTTTGTATTACATCTGATAGCTACATAGGCGTTAAGACATACGCACGTAACCATCTATCGATTCTGGCGGCGAGCGTTCCACAATACCGAACGGTATCGAATTTTTGCATCTTTTATCCTTAGTTGATCGATACTAGAAAGACATACTTTTTGAATCCATCTTAGATGTCAATTTAGGTAATAGTTAAATGTGAATAAATAAAGAAACTTTGGGTGTTTGTGAGTTTGTGAATTAGGAAGTTTGTTAGTCCATTACGCTGTAACGGCTGGATGGTTTTGGATGAAATTTGGTACACATGTAGATCATGAGCATCTTTTTATCTCGGATAAGACCGTCCACGTGAGCCAAAGCTAGTCCAACATAAGTTTGGTTAAGATCTGCCGACGGAGCATGAAAGTAAAATTGGAAACTCCCAACTATTAACAGCAAAAGCAGCCGGTTATTTAGTTGTAGATAAACGTAAAGTACTCAATTACAAGCGTATAGCACCAAGAAAACATTTTGGAGAGAAAAACGCTATCAAATCTTTAATACATGACAAAGAGCATCTAAAAACAGCGTTCACACAAGAAATTAAGAACATAGAGTACAAAAATATAAATCATACCTATTCAATTTTAGTCACAAAAATAAAAAACACCAAAGACCAGTTACCAAAAATCAAAAACACTAATAAACCACCACTACAACAAAACATAGCACGATTAATACAATTAAGAACACGTCTAAAGGAAAAGAAAAACAAAACTCTCATAGAAAAGAAACATCTCACAGCATTATACAAACTCATTAGAAAACAAATAAAAAGGAGAATAAAAGAACATAGGTACGCAATAATTGAAAAAGAACTTGAACAATACTCATCTGTCAAAAGAGCTTACAAAAAACTAGAATCTAGCAAAAAATGGATAGCACAACTGACCAAGAAAAGCCGAGAAATAACTAATAGAAACGAAATATTAAAAATAGCCTCTGAATTCTATTCAAAATTATATAAATATACTTCTCCTTACAAAGAAATTTCCCAAGAGATAAGCCGCTGGACTCGCCGCTGGAAATGGCCCGCAATTTTTGGAGTGCGAAATATCCAACTCTATCCAACAACTAAAATCGATGAAAAGCCCGGGAGAAGATGGCATAACAAATGACATCTTGAAAGCCATTGTAGAACCAATCACCCCTATCCTAACTACTATATTCAATGAAATTGTAGCACAAGGATCGTTACCATCTGACTGGAATACTGCAATAATAACTCTACTTTATAAAAAAGGAGATCCAAGTGTGATGGACAGCTACAGACCACTTAGTATGCTACAGAGTCTATATAAATTATTTACCAGCTTACTACTAAAGAGAATATCAAAGGTCCTAGATGAACAACAACCTAGAGAACAAGCGGGATTCAGAACTGGCTTTTCTACAAGCGATCATATATTCACCCTAACACAAATAATTGAGAGATACAACGAATATAACAAGAAGCTCTACATAGCCTTCGTAGACTATTCCAAGGCATTTGACTCTATAACGCATGATTCGCTATGGTGCTCTCTTTATGAACAAGGAGTCCACCCTAAATATATAAAAATCTTTAAAGAAATTTACAATAATAGTAGAGCGGTAATCAAACTGGAGAAAAAAGGAAAACCATTCAAAATTCAAAAAGGAGTTAGACAAGGGGACCCTATCTCTCCCAAACTATTCAATGCAGTTTTGGAACACATTTTTAGAAAACTTAAATGGGATAACATTGGAACAGGAATAAATCATTACTTGACTCATCTAAGATTCGCAGACGACATCATACTTCTAAGTGAGAACCATACAGTCCTAGAGTATATGTTGAAATATCTGGATGAAGAGAGTCGAATATGTGGCCTTCATATGAATACCGAAAAAACATGCCTATTAACTAATAGCAGGAGAATACATATGACAATACATGGAACACCAGTTAACTATATAGAAAACTATGTTTACCTCGGACAGAGCATTTGTTTTTCAAAGCAAACAGAAAATGAGATCGACCGTAGAATAAAAACTGCTTGGAGAAGATACTGGTCGCTAAGAGATATATTTAAATCCGCTATTCCTATACGTTTAAAAAAGAAAGCCATGGACAACATCATACTACCCACCTTACTTTATGGTTGCCAGAGTTGGACACATGGAGAGGAGTATGTTAGGTATTAAGCTCAAAGGCCGAAAAAGATGTAAGGACATACGATTCACTACAAAAATTATTGATGCTGTAGATTTGGCATGCAAACTAAAATGGCGATGGGCTGGGCACATAGCTAGAACCTCAGATGGGCGCTGGAGTGAAAGAGTTCTACACTGGTATCCGCGCGACACATCGCGTCCCCGCGGCCGTCCTAGACGCCGATGGTGTGATGATATCGTAGCCGTGGCCGGCCCCACCTGGACAAGACTGGCACAAGATAGAGAGAAATGTTGGAGGAGGCCTTCACCCGTAAATGGGTACCCAATAATTAAAATACTACATATTACAATACCCTTATCAAATACTAATGGAATTATCATAATTATTATCATATACTAACGAAATGCATGTTGCTTGAACGATTATTAGTAATTCTCTACAAATTCAAAAATAAATGCATAATAATAATTTGTTTAAATATTTATAAGTATAGTTACTATTCTATATTGAAAAAGATTAAATTTTTATAACAAGAAATGTAAAAAAAAAAGTGTTCTTTTGGGAAATAAAGGCTATTATTATTATTGCTTTTTACCTTTTACAGTCTCCTCCATTACTGGAGGTTATATGATAACTATACACGGGCCAAAGCCAAGTGCATAATTATGTGGATATTTAAACATTTGATAAAAATTTCCTGACTAGACGACACGTATTTAGAATGACTGCCTTTTGTAGTAGAGTGTAAGTGGAAGCGTGTAAGTTCAGGGCTTTGATGCTTGTGTGTAGTATATGAGGTATGACTCCTGTAGTTGATAAGACAATAGGGACAGTCTTGGTAGTGTCTTGACTCTCCACTGGGTTTTAATTTCAATGGCTAGATTTGTGTATTTTGCGATTTTGTCTGTATGCGTAAAAGCTAGGTTATGGGTGTTACAAATTGCAATATCTATTATATATACGGTCTTGTTATTCTTGTCTAATATTGTTATGTCTGGTCTATTAAAACGGATAGTTTTGTCTGTAACTATTGTCCTATCCCAATAAATTATATAATTATTGTTTTCGAGAACTGATTGTGGTTGGTACTTATAGTAGGGCACTTTTTCGGATATCAATTTATATTGGAAAGCTAGATATTGATGAATAATAGCTGCAACTTGATCATGGCGATGTTGGTAATCACTTTGTGCTATTGATTTACATGCACCCGTAATATGCTGAATTGTTTCTGGACTACTCTGGCAGTGTCTACATATATCTGTGATGTTGGGTCTCCGGATAATATGTTTTTGGTAGTTTCTAGTGTCTATTATTTGGTCCTGGATCGCAAGCATAAAACCCTCCGTCTCAGGGAAGAGATCGCCTCGCTTCAGCCACGCGTTCGACGCTGTCATGTCGACATGTTGCTGTTGTAAGTTGTGGCGATGTCTACCATGTAGAGACTTCTGGGCCCATGCTGCTATTTTATCTTTATTGTCGGTGAGATGTTCAGTTTTTTGTGTACTTCTATCTTGTAAGTTTAGGGGTGTTAGGTGTTTATCGGTTTCTACTATGGTTTTATGCAGATGGCAATCTAGTGCATGATCATGGAAGAACTTTCGTAGTCTGACTATTTGTGTGTTATGTAGGTTGACTATATCTATTATACCCCTACCTCCTTCTTCTCTTGGCAGCGTCAGACGTTGCGTGCATGATAGTATTAATGACGCGTTGCAAGTTCTTTAATTCCGTCTGGGTCCATGTTATAATTCCAAAAGAATAAGTCAGTAAGGGGATAGCGAAGTAATTAATCGCTTTAATAGAATTACCTGAGTTAAGTTGTGTTTTGATTATAGAGCTGAGTCTGTGTTTGAATTTTCGGGTCAGTTCTGATTTTGTTAGTACTTGACAAATTTTCCGATCTTGTTGGAAACCGAGGTATTTATATGTGTCACTTTGGTCTAATGGGTCCATTTGTTCACCAGTGTCAAGTATGTAAGTATTTAGTTGTAGTTTACCGTGTTTGATTGTTAAAGTTTTACATTTGTTTATGCCAAATTCCATTTTTATGTCCCTAGAGAACTCTTGAGTTACATCTGCAAGTCGGTGAAGAGATTGTACACTGCTACTGTATAATTTTATGTCGTCCATATACATAAGATAAAGGATAAAGTAATGGTAGGTGTTGATTGGTTGGCTGTCATGGTAATTCCTAAGTTATGACTGTTCAGGAGACTAGACAGTGGATTTAATGCGAGGCAAAACCAAAGCGGACTAAGAGCATCCCCTTGGAACATGCCCCGTCTGACGGGTATCATGTCTGTTTCTATAGCGTAATTACCAGTTCCTGCTTTTAGTTTAGTTCGCCATTGCTGCATTGCATAGGCTAAAAAGGTTATTAATGTAGGGTATTATTATTATTATTATAAACGTAAAGTTATTATTATTTCTGGCGAGTAATTTGAGAAATATTAACCTTATATAATTAAGTAGTTTGGTACAATGACAGCTGTACATGAATAAACAAGTCGAGGTAGGTATATGTAATGATTGACAACATTGCCAATGTGAATACGAAATTATCTTGTTAGTCGCATGTGATAAATTATATGTACCCACATATATAAATGGCACAGACATAACATGATATATAATCGTTGATGCTTCTGTGTGTATTGACCTTCAAATGCGGATGAGCTGACGGCCCACCTAAGTGGTTACCGACGGCCATGGACATCACACCAGAGGCACACCCTAGCCGAAGTCTACCGTAGAACTACTTTTTCAAACCTCGTTTGAATGTGGTCATGTAATTGTTCTAAGGAAACTGCAGATGGACGTTCGTTCCAGTGTAGCGTCCGCAAGTGCGTGGGAGAAATGACCTCTGTAAACGATTACACAGATTAAGGCGATTTATACCATATTCCCCATATATTTGTTTTGTCGAGACGATGTTTCATAGCTATAAAATATCACGCTACGATCTATGAGAGCGGAGCAGTATGATGCAGGCGGATGAAATCGCGAGGAACAGCTAGTTATGATAATATTAATACCATACTCAATAATGTCTCGTATTATTATTGACGTAGTTGTAATGACCGGGGATCGGTAAACGGGCAAGTGGGTTACCTGATGTTAAGTGATCTCCACCGCCCATGAATCCATGATACCAAAATAATAATGGATACTTTACCGAATTTAAATGAAAGAAATGAGGATTGAGAAGGGACGGGCGATTTAAGCCTCCGGGAATCTCATTCACTGTACGAAACTAAACTACCATTTTACGCCAGTTTTCTGTAAGACAGTGTTGATAAAGCCTTAGGTACACTAACAGCCGCGATCTGCGATCGCTATCATTGGCCGCGATCCTGCGATCTGCGATCGCTACCCACAACCGTAATCTATTCTTGCGATCTGTTCAGCGTCCACCAATCAGAGGCCATCACCCAGTAAGTCGTCTTAGGTAGGGTTGCTAAGATTTTTTCGGCTGTTTCAGTATTTTTCAGATTTAGATCAGTATTTTAGTAATACAGAAAATATTATAGTTTTTTATGAAAAAATAATAAAGACAAAGGTTTATTTGCTATTGATTATTATAGGTAATTATTGTTTTGCTTTTATTTATGTATGCAAGATTCCACGATAACAAAGCATAGCATCGAAATCACACCAACCTATTATGCAGTTTTTGTATCCAATTATACATTCAATACAATTCGGTAGATCGCTTTGTGGATCGCGGCTGTGGGTAAGATCTCGCGTGTCCCAACACAAAATGTAATGTCATTTATTATAATTGAAAATCGCAGATCGCGCAGATCGTACGGATCGCGTCGCCTCCCATTCGGATCGCTGGCGTCTAGATCGCGGCAGTGGGTAAGATCACGTGCGGTCCCTTAGACAATGTACTAGAAACATTCATTGTGGCCAGAGATCGCGATCGCAGATCAAAGCTGTTGTTGGAAGGCTTAACTCCTCGGGTCGAGGCGACCCGTTCATGCTGTAGACAAAAGTCTCAAAACTCTACCACTTATAAAAAATTGCTGTATGTACTGTTCAATGTTCATATATAGAAATACTTACTGTCGCACTCAGAAACGTTAATTATCTTTAATTGCAACTTAGTAATTTCTTAGAATTCAATTATTTTCACACTCAAAACCAATTAATGCCTCATGCTCCAGTACTGAGTAGGTACAGAATATGTTTTATTCTGAATTACAAAAACAAGCTTATTTATTACTTACTTTTCTTTCGTACATACTACTTTGTTAATACTTATTAAACGTATACTTAATGGGGTTAATTGACGTAACTTAATTGACACTATTGAGTATTGTTGTTAGTAGGTAGGTACCTACATTATTATAATGCAACAAAATGGGAACATAACTTAACCTTTAAAAATCACCGAACCTAACATGATATTATGTCTGTTAGTATTATTATTATTATTAAGCTGTAGATTGCTATCATATAAAAACATTCGTATCCCAATTAGACAATTCGTTTAGGAGCTACGATGCCACAGACAGACAAATGGATCAAACTTGTAACGCCTCTATTTCTTTTTTTTTATTTAGCTTTAGATGACATGACGAGCAGGTCGCTAGCCGGATGGTAAGGGTCATGCCTGCCCATAAACAGAAGCAACACGAATCAGAACTAAGGATTATGAAGTACTGCATGGCACTGAACTGCACATGTCACCCTGAGACATAAGGTGTTAAGTCTTATAATGCCCAGTAATTTCACTGGCTTCAATGTCCTTCAAACCGGAACACTACAATGTTTACACACTGCTGTTTGGCGGCAGAAATAGACAAAGCGGTGCTACATACCCAGGACGGCCTCTCGCATAAGCTAGGGACCTAACTCGGGGTTTGAAATTGACGGTAGCATAAACTTAATGTTATTTTCTTTAACCAACGCAAACAATGTAGGCGGTTCTCAATTCAGTGCGATTTTTTTTGCCATATCTTGAAATATTTAATCAAAACTATATGTTTCGTAAGAACGCAATTAGCAAATGTATCTCGTCGAACTCGTTCAAAAATATTTCAGTGCCGAGTCAGACTAGACTGAACGCAATATAACCTACGTCGCCCAATTCAATGAAAATAGTCACAGACGACTATTAATTCGAAATTACGTCACGTAATCGTCGATTGTGTCGGGAGCCTCATTTTGGCGTGTCTGAATAAATATGTGAAAGCGGTCGGTTGGCTGACGACCTCCTGGAACCGAATGTCTAGACACATACTCATAGTCTAGATACGCGGACGGTAAATAGGCGGGCTTTCCCCCTGGCAAAAACTGATGTTCCGACATCAGACGTACGTCATTGCGATGCAATTTATAATACATGTATATGAGAACATATACATAAAACTATTCTCATGTACAATGCTCCGTAGTCGTATGCCCAGAATGTCATCTGTTAACTGTAAAATGAGAGTCATATACGGGGGCTTAAATTACTTTTACTTTAGAATATTATTTTGCAAAAAGTATTTAATCCATTTTTTATTACTTTTATTTTAATGACAAAAAATTTAACTGGTAGTCAGTTTATATGTTATTCATTGATTATTGTATTTATTTAGACATCAGAAATAGACTCAAAAAATTAAAAAGAGTTGTTAGTTGTTAGAGTCATGTTTACAGCATGAATGAGATGACTCGACCAGGATGGTACTCATATTTATACGTGAATCTTAATTGATATCGCAAGTGTATCTACCTCACGTGATGAGACGATGTATGAGAACTTGCGTAAGATCTTGCGTGTGCATATTGTCTGCACTCGACCTTAAGCCCGTTCGCGCAACACACGAAAAATTGTCTAGTGTCGTAAGGTATTGTTTATTTTTTCAGTACCCTAAAGTATTGTAAAGGTGTTCCTCATCACTAAATTGCTCTTGTGACGTTACATTGTGTACCTATTTAGAAGTCTGACACACTTGGTTTTAACCAGAAAGCAAATTCTCATATTTAACTGACACGGCGACGGAATTTTAATGGAAATGAGATGAGAGATGAGATTGTGATTTGAGATGATGTTCTGCTGCTCGTTAAGTTCAGCCCGGTTTCAATGTTATCTCATTGCAATTCAGTAGTCTCTTTGAATTCAGTCACAATTTTGACGTTTATTTAAGGATATATTGTCATTTAAAAATGTTTGCAGAATGTCATTTTGGCTTCTTGGCTTCAACTTATAATATATTTTGGATTTCATTTCGATCTATGTTCACATTTGACGTTGATTATTTATTGGTTTATGACTAAGGTTTATGAGAATATTATTTGCAACTTTCTTGACACTGAGACTAGATCGAAATGATATTTTTAACATTTTAAATTACGAGAATTGGCCTTCTTTTTAAGTACGTATTTATGTTTGTGGTAGTAACATTGTCTTACAGTGACCACCGTGAAGTTACAACTTAGCTGTTACATTTCATAAGGAACATTTACACGAGGCCGATTCATTGATATAATCTACTAAGCTAATCCATTATTGACACTGGTTGCATAAGTAGAGATAGTCCAGATCAATAGAGTATGAAATATGACTAAAAGTGGCAGGGACTACTATACGAACACAATGAACGATTGTTAAATTATCACTCGCTGAAAAGGTGAAAGAATACATTGTGAGGAAACCTGCATACTCCATAAGAATTTTAAAGGTATGTTAAGCCTTCTAATCCGCATTAGGCCAGTGCAGCATGGAGAACTAAAGCATAAAGAATACTCGTGACTAGCCATGGGACAGAATATGATACAGGACTGATATAAAAAATGCCAGTTATTCGATTCGAACTTATCAAATCGTGGATGGGCGGAAATAACCTCGACAAACTGTAACACGTTGATCACAACTCTGTCTACTTGTTTGGGAAATACAGCAGTGAGGTTATAAATTAAATACTGAAATAATCAAGAGTGTTTAAATATGTTAAAGAATATTAAAGTAATAAAGACTGCTTGCCATCTACATCTCTGACAGTACCTGTAATGTAATCATTATTGCTTTGTTCTGTAATACGGCACCTCTGACGACGGATTAGACCTAAATGCATTACACACTTAATGACTGTCCTCCAGACGAGTCGTAACTGTGACCTTTATAGCTGACGCACATTTGTCCTCTACTCGCAATCTGCATATTTTTGACCTTACTTGCAAGTTTTTGTAGAAATTAACATTTTAGATGACATTCGTGTCAGTGGATATTAGGTAGCATACTTTTTCATTTTTATACTGTATATAGTAGTGGCATTAATATAACAAATACATACTACATAGAATATTTTAGATGCATAGGTGTGAATTTTTTGAAAGAACCATAATAATAAATGTGTATTCAAATAAAACCGGTTAATACTTACATATGAATGATGCCAAAACTGATTTTTCTTAAGATTCTTTAAAAACGGAATAGTTAGTTATAATAAATTATATTTGTTTGATATAATGTAAATTTATATTATATCTATATCAAAATTAAAAGCAACCTATTTATAGAAGATGAAAACACGAGTGCATACACGTTGAAATAAATAAATAAATACACCCAACAGTCACACACACAGTCCTGACCCCACACTAGGTATCAGGAACTACGAGGGACCCGAAACAAATTATTGTGGATCACACAAACATTTGTTTTGGTATGGGAATCGAACCCACGGCCTCTCGCTTCGCAGCCGGCTACTCACCGCCTGCGCTACGGAGGCTGTTAAATAAAACTACTTTATACGGATTTTATCGCAGTTTAATTTTTATTTTAGTCGGTTTTAGTATAAACTAGTTCTATTTCAATGTGTAATATTCTCGTAGACATAAGCAATCACGAGTACATACAGTTTGCGTACCTATTCTATTTTTACAAGATACTAACTAAATAGATAACGTAATTTCAAAACTGGGTTAGTGCCTATTGAATGCTTGGATTAATTACTCCTGATAATTATTTATAGTCTCTGAGCTAGTTAAGTTTTTTCGGTACCTAAAACTTCTGTCCATCCTAAGGTTGTCTGGAAGAAATCGCTGTCTGCGATAAGACCGCCCATTGTATCACCCTTACTGTATGATCCTCGTTTTATAAGCTACCTACTTTATTTAGTGTGCAATAAAGAATATTCTATCTATCTATCTATCTAGTTAATTACATTCATCTATATGCCATATTTATTTTAAAAAATCCGTAGAACAGTGCGGTGCCATGATTAGGTACGCGTTTCGTTTACGGAAAATAAATGTAAAATTATTGCGTTCACACAGACTATCAGATATTACATTATTTTTGTTTTCCTGAATGTTGTCAGGAGCTTGTAACAGCATACTCTACGATGACAGCTTGCTTTATATAGCACGTTTTCGTACATTTACATTGTGGAATATATATTTTTTTTTTTTTACGAGAAATCTAAGAATTTATCAATATTATTGTGTTGACATATATTTATGACTGCCTCGGTGGCGCAGTTGTAATCCGTACGCATTACAATTGAGGCTAACGCTGAGGTCTCGGGTTCGATCCCCGGGTCGGGTAAAGTGGTATTGGGTTTTTCTATAACGAAATTCTCACTATCAACCCGGAGTCTGGAATTTGTGCCCGGTATGACAATAGGCTCGCCCCCTATCACATCGTGGGACGGAGATACGCTCGGCGAAATGTGGGTGTACTAGTTACACCTCTGCCTACCTCTTCGGGGACTACAGGCGTGAGTGCGTATGTATATATTTATTGCCTATTTTTAATCATATATATTGGCAGCTATTATCACCCATTACTCATTATGAATTGAGTAATAAAAAAATTAACCGCCGAAAAAGAGGGTTGTTATAAGGTTAACCCTTTTATCTGTCTATGGGTGTAAAACAGCAGGTTTCATCGAGATGGTAAAAAGCGAGAATCTGTGCAGCTATTACAAATTACACATCTTTATAAAATTTATGTAGGGGTTTTTAATTGTACACTGTAAATCCTTTATTTACTCTGATTTATGAGTATATTTTATTTTACTCACGCCTCCGCCGGATGAATGTCTTTAGGTATATGCAACAACCTGCATTTCATCTCTTAAGGGATTGATTCTTCGAAAAATCGCGATATACGTATTACTACGAAGATTCGAGTCGCAATGTCTATTTAGTATTGCTTCTTGATACAAACTTTGTACATCATTTTACCCTTTAGCGGTTAAATTACGAAATATCCATCCTTATATTCCTTGTATTCATCATACACTTCTGCAAAATTTCTTGGTGTTGATGAGTCAGTGAGAGTGAATTAGGAATTTTTTTCTTAAACACAACGTGTTACAGAAAGGTGTGGTCATATTTAAGGGTTGTTATACACACCTGACAGTGAGTGTTTATGTATCGGATCTTATCAAAACCTAGACATCTTACAATATGACCTAATTTTAATCACCCGATTATTAAAATTGATAAGATCGATCACATCCCTATAAATTAAGTGAAGTGTGTGAGCGGGAATAACAATGCTGGAGTGGGACTAAAGCTCAGCTGTTTATCATTAATAGTGTTGTCCAAAGCAAGTTGGTTATCGACATGTTACTCAATTAATGAAAAAGAAAATGCGTTATGTATCTCCTAGCAATGTAATCAGATTTGGTACTGTGTGGCGTGAAATACTTATATCGTACACTAACTGTTACTTAAATTTGACCACACCTTTCTGTAACATATTATGTAAGTAGAAGTTAACTCAATCACAAAAAATCAAAGACTATGTATAATTTTTAGTGCACATATCTTATGAGAGTGTACATAAAACAGTGTATAGTGTGGCTCTACCACTTGTATACCTCTTGTCATCTAACCGCAGTCACTGCTGGTTTCTATATATTACGGCGGGCGCTGTCGCCACGTTTGGAAACAATTTTGATGAAATATATTCAAACCTGAAACCAGTATTATGGCTGCGGTTGTTTTCGAGTAAAATGGCTGTGACAAAGCGGTGGTAACAACCCAGACGGCCTCTCTCATACGAGGGACCTACCACCTTGTTGTACCTACCAAAGAATAACACTGAAAAGTCACAAATAGCAATAATTTCTTACATGAACGATAGCATTGTATGTAGGCCCACATAAAATTGATGAGTAGGTTTATTGAAAGACAGAAGGTAGCAACTAACAGATGAACCGCGCCGCGGTCGCGCCACCAGTTAGCTATTAAAAATTCGTCTGCCAGCTGTCTAGACGCGCTCCGCTTACATTGTGACGTGACACCGCAAACATTTAGTTTAATAAATGCCTGCATAGTTCACTCTACATACTTAAATCCTTAAGCTGTGCTGTGGCTGGCTTCAATAACGATTTGTGCAAATTACTTCACTTAATACAATCAATGTTGAACAATAAATCTACATTGATATTCATACATTGATCCTTCAAACACCAAAAATCAAACACGGTTTTATAAGTACTTCACTAAAGAGCCATATAATGAGTTTAAACTCTATGTGTTTACTAGTAGTCATTCAAGGATTCCGTAACCAACCTTGCAGCTCCTCATCAGACCTGATCAAAGGCACCATAGTATTGTATTGTTATAACAAGTAGGTACCTACATACAGTTGCAATAAAGTTTCATGATGATACAATAATTAGAAGTTGGTGAAATTCAGTTTCTTAGATTTCATACAAAGACCGTTCGATAAAATAAAAAAATACATTATGCATGAAATTCTTTATAAATTGTCTTTTTGCATACATACTGTTTTAAAAAGCTTAGAAATTCGAATTTAAATTTTGATAAACCACCACTTTTAGCAATATCAAAATGAGATGAAATCAATCTGTATCTTGTATATTTATTTACTATTGTTGGAATATATCATATGTAGTCATGCTGGTCTTTATTCTGAGTATATAAGTAATTTGAATGACTAGGTTATTCGCCACCTTTCACGTCTGGTCCAAAATAGACTAGGGCGAGTCAGTGACATACACATAGCTGGTTTTAAATAATAGTGATGCAATGCAAAAAAAGCAGACTGCAGGCGCCAGACATTAGATAGATACCTAAATAATATTTTTAGCACTATAATAAGTAAGTAAGTATACAATAGTATTCAGTGGTCTTAAATATACTGAAAAATAAAAATGATATTGTTTTTATTTGTGGTGGGTAAAAAGTTTTGTAACAAAAGTTGGTTTAATTGAATTACTAGCTTTTGCTCGCGGCCCCGCCCGCGTGAATGGACTTTTCCAGCATAAAAAGTAGCCTATATCTTCCAGGTCATGGTCTACCTGTGTGCCAAATTTCCAAAACCGTTGACCTGTTAAGGCGCGATTGACTAACAAACATCCAAACTTTCACATTTATAATAGTAGTAGGTTATCACCATATTGTTTACCGTGTAAACTAAGTAATATATTAGAAACAAAATTAATTTAAATTTATATTGATTTGATTGACTAACAGTCGCCTAATATAGATGCTAGCTAATTATAGATGATTGCGATTTCTTTTCAGTGGGACCTCCCGTAGTTAGTCGTGTTAGCCCTCTGTGTTTTTGGTAAGTATTATTTTAAATTTGGCCCTCAGAATGTATTGTATAACATGCTCTAGGTTACATATTTTATTATGACACAGTGGCGAGTTAAAACTGGCTAAATTGTGACTCTACTTCTTTAATTACTCCTTAGTTTGCTATTTCATTACTATTGTGTCGGAATAAGTTATATAAAATTACTCTATTTATTACAGTGTTCCTCTGGTGTGGAAGTTCCTCTGCAAAATATAGAGATTTTGTAAATTAATTATCAAAACCATTTATAACATGATGGAAACGATTCAGATGGAGTTACTCAGAGGCTCTTGGTATGAGTGCGGCCATCTGTGTAAGTACCATCGCTTTGCCTATTTCTGCCGTCAAGCAGCAGTGTGTAAACACTGTTGTGTGTTCGATTTGAAGCACATTGAAGTGAAATTACTGGGCATTATGAGACAATAAATCTTATGTGTCGGGGGTGACGAGCGCAGTACCATGCAGTGCTTTATAATTTTAAGTTCTGTGTTATATTACTTCTGTGTATGGATAGGCGTGGTGCTAAACATCAGGCAAGGGAACCTGCTCGTAGCGTCATTCAAAGTAATAAAAAAGTTCAAAGTCAAATATTGGATTTTGGCAAACATACATTATTTTGCTACAGTTACAAATAGAAGCCATTAGCGTACATCTTTAGAATACAATAAAATTATTTTTTGAAGCAACATAAAAGCATATCATCAACGTAACTACTCTGGTACTCTGTATAGCTGTAATGAAATTTTTCCGTCTGAGCTACCAACTTAGAACGGAGTGATGACCCTATAATTGTATGAAATCTCACCAAGAATACGCTATGAAAAATATTTGACAGACTTATTTACGGTGTTATTTTATAGTTTATCAATAAAACTAATTGCTCTATCGAACTGATGACAAACAGATGCTTATTATTTGCTATGCTAAAAAAAACTTACATACTAAATTGGCACAGTAGTTAAACTGCTATTCGTTTTAATTACTATCTCATTTTCTGACATGAAATCTCATGTTAACATTGCTACGGCTGCCAATTTGTTTGAATTTCAATTTTCAAATTCCAAGATCGCAATAGTCTTTTAAGATGTAGTATTCCATCATCCGGATAATTTGCTTCTCAATAAACGGCCTGATACATTGTCATTATAGCAGAATGCCGGCAAACGATCAACTCCACCTCCCGATGAACACTTATAGCATATTATTATGAATACTTGTTAGTTGGTACTTGGCGGTTAACCACTACGTAGATAAAGTAAAAATGATTTTAACAAAAGCGATATCGAGTTTCCAGTTCTTGGTAAACTATTTTATAATTTAAACTCTCTAGACGCGTCTCGTCTACAAGTCGTCGGTCTCTCTTCGCCTGTTAGAAGTACCTACGTCGTCGGACCACTCTCCGTACCGCCACCGTCCTACGATATTCACTGCATTTCTAGTATTTTATGAAACAGATTATGTTCATTAGTTTTATTGGGAATACATTCTAACGGTTTATTATTCTGTTACGCTATATTTAAAAACCAGACGCGTTTTATTTTCGAACAGAAATGTGTATACATAATCGCGTTCTAGATGCAAGGAAATATATAAACCGTCTGAAATGCAGTTTATTACAGCAGATGTTTTATGTACATGTCTGCTGGGGTCTACGACTTTCAAATTATTACCATCATAAAAATAGTTGTACGTCAATGTACGTCAATGTTAAAAAAGGATACAGTCAAATCGTTTGTCAGAATGTAGTTTGAAATGGTTGCGAATTGCGAATTGAGACCGATATGAATCTCCAGACATGATTAGACTTCTTTTTATTCATAGCATGGTGCAGACGAGCGATGCAAAAAGTCAAAAACTGTTGCAAAAAATACGATGTGCCAATGATTATATTATTCAGTGCACATTTAACTGGTCACAATTCGTGCGGTATACAAACAGCAGGTCACATGTGTGATGCGCTTCATAGTCGAACGGATGGCACGTCTAGACACACCATTCATACTTGTCTATCTCCAGACTGATCTCAAATGCCGTCCACAAAAAATCTAACAGTTTATTACGGTGAATAAAAACTGAGTCGCCAATTAACAGCAACGAAATGTTCTAACAGTCGGGACGCCTAGACACCATGAGTTCTAGCTTTAAAACTATCTGGCATTACAGACACCTCTGTTGTCCTCTGTTGACCTCTGCTGGTTCTGGATAATTTAGACAGCTACTTGCTACCGTCGTTACACATTGTGGGTTAGGTAATTGAATTGCTGGTGTTCCTGTCGTTTCTGAACATAAGATGATTAAAGGAAATTGGGTAAATTCAATAGGTAACGTTTCACTGATTTTAATTACAGATTGTACTATGGCTTTGCATATAACATATTAATTGATTTTTATAATGTCATTACCTGTGTCATAAAAAAAAATGCAATTAGTGAAAATGATGAAATGGTTGTCATTTATTTTTAAGTTAAACTCCAAAATAAACAGAACAATATTTTCAGAAGTACCTTTGAGTTTTATTTTAATGTCTGAGTCAACAGTCGTGCCGAGGTTCCGAGGCGGTTGTTGCAGTTATACATACTAGCGTAGTGTCTGGCAGGTGGTAGATATGTAGGGTTGGTTGGTCGGGGCGGCCGCTGCACCTTGTGGTGGAACTGGTCGGCGAGGATGGTGCGGGGTGCAGGGCGCGGGGCACGGGGACGGCCACTCTGCCACTCGGGGCTCATCGACCTCGCGAAGCCTGTGTTTCCACTGCAGTGTCTACGGCTCGTAAGAAAGTGCTTAACCCGAAATTTGGCAGACAGTTGACGTGATCTCTGGCCGGATCACATGACGTTGCTGCGCTTCTACGGCAACCGTATCATATGTAATGGGCGCGCAAACGCAACACCCAAAACGCCACCTGCCGTGCCATTAAAAATATTCAACACGTCACTCTTTTTAAATATCACATACGATTTGAACCGTCTGAACAGACTTCCAATTAAATTTATCAACAAAACCACAGAGATTTTGATGATTCAAGTCAATTGATCAACTAAAATCGAACCGTGTGAACCCGCTAATTAATGTTATTCGTCTAGCTTTCTCAACAATATTTTTGTTATTTTATGTATTTGCTAATAAATAATAATGATTACGTATGACGATCAATGACTAAATCTACACATTAGTATCGACATTTAAAACAATTTGCGTTATTGGAAAAGAAACATTAATATGTGAGCTGAGCGAAATAAACTTTAGATAGTTCTAGGGTATTCGGAATAAAACCAAATATGATAATACGTACAATATAGGTATTATCATCATGCAGAAACCTTGAACTCGTAATGAACTTGGCATGGCGTTTGATTTGAACTAGCTAATAAATTATGTTCACATAACACATTATTGCGTCGGGTGCATGCGTCGCGGGCCGCGGCGCGGCTCTTTGCGCGTTGTCTGGGACTTTGTGTAAATAAACTATCAGACAATAATGCTTCATTTTGAACCTAATTGATTAAGGTCTAAGGGCTTGTTTCAGAATGTCCGTTTAAATTAGATCTTCCAAATAACGCAAACAGTCCTCATTTGACATACACATTGATGATGTGTTTTGCTGTAATTTTATAAGCAACGTTTATCTTTAAATCGTAAACTTACATATAATAAACTTACATATAATAAAATTCGCTTTAATTCGTTTGTAAGAAACGTTAATTAACTTTTTTAATACAATTTCTCAGTATTTTTAAATAAATAAAAAGGATAAGTATGAGATGCCGTAGCAGCTTATTTTTATTCTTCTACGGGACATTATAGGCCTCTTGTTGGTAGAACATCTATATAATATACGAGTCTTACGAGTAAATAGGTATAGAACTATACGTATCAAATACTTGGTGATAAGTCAAACAAGTGGAAACCCAGATTGATAATATGATAACATGCCGTTTAAAGATGTGAAAAGGAAAAGCGCTTATAAGTATAAATACGGCTAGGTTGATTATTATCTAACTTTAAAACGATATACACAAATATAAGTGATATCTTGAGGAATTTTAAATAAGATTTCTACTACGTACTGGTACCATACGTAGTAAATATATTTTGAAAATTGACGATAATAATAATAAACAAAGCAAATACCAATTTAGTAAAACCATATTATTCATATTCCGAGTATAATAAAAGTAGGTATCAGTGTATTGTTATTCATCATATTCGGCGCACCGGGCGAGTAGTCGGCTGCGAAGCGAGAGGCCGTGGGTTCGATTCCCACACCGAGACAAATGTTTGTGTGAACTATAAATATTGGTCTCGGGGTCTGGGTGTTGTGGGACCGCAAGTCCCTCGTAGTTCCTGATACCCACAACACAGGTTTACCTAGTGTGGGGTCAGGACTATGTGTGTGACTGTTGGGTGTATTATTATTATCATATTTTCACAATAAAAAATATATATATTTGCAACCTTGATTGCTACTAGGTAGTAGGACTCGTACGCGAAAGTCCGTCTGTGTTGGTGCCACCACATTATTTATTTCTGCCGCCAAGCAGCAGTGTGCAAACACTGTTGTGTTTCAGTTTGTAGAACATTGTAGCCAGTGTAATTACTGGGCTTTGAAGACATATTATACATACATACATAGACTCACGCCTGTTTTCCATAGGGGTCAGCAGAGACAACGGATTTCCACTTGCTACGATCCTTGCATATTTTAGCTATGTAGTATAACCTATTTGTAGTGTATATACCAAAAATTGGTGCGAACTTAAAACCATTGTTTTCGCACACATTTGAAAAACAAAAGTGGAACAAAAAGGAATTCTGAAGTCGTTGTAAACGATAAAATTAGATCACTTTTAGTTTGATTTATCTTATCAAACGTCGATACGTTCTGAGGACAGGCGTAAGTAATCCTATATCTGTGCTATCTGATAACATTGTAGCCTGATTCACATTATCTTGAACCAGATAAACATTTTTCAGAGACAGATAGATAGATATACTGCTTCGCTGGCGCAGTTGTAATGGGAACACTGTGCGACTGCTGTGCTGAGGTTCGGGTTCGATACCCGGGTCGGGTAAAAGTGATATTGGATTTTTCTATTACGAAATGCTCAGTATCAGCCCGGAGTCTGGAGTTGTGCCCGGTCTGACGCTAGGCTCTCCCCTGGTACGGAAATAAGACCGACGTACTGGAATACTGGTGACACCTCTGCCTATCCCTTCAATTAAAGGCGTGAGTGTATGTATGTATATAGATAGATCAGCTCATTTGTGCACGTCTCTATGTGTGAAGCTCGTGAATATGTAGTTTTGATTTATTATTTATATGACATTTTCGCGTCTGCCGTCATCCTTTACACTTAATGGCCGTTCCCAATATTCTGTCTATCGACAGATTTGCTTACTGGCGGTACAATTTTGACACATTTTGTATGGAAGATCTTTTTTTTTTTTTAGTTGATTTGTCAAATACTATTGATAGTAAGCAAATCTGTCTATAGATATAATATAGGGAACGGCCATAAGTCAATAGTGACACATACAGACACTATCAATCTCTATACAAACGTATCAAGCAAACATAGCAAGAGATGTAAAAATGAATGGATTTATCTACCTCTAATAATTTATAAGTAATATAAATTGGCCGGCTCGACCGAGTTATCACCACTGTCTTACAGAAAACCGGCGTAAAATGGTATCTTGCTGTTGGGTTCTGTATGGTGAAGGAGATTCCCGGAGGCCTAAAAAATACATTTTTTTACAAGGTAGTAAATTCCTCGTATGCAATGACCGGCTGGTTTGAACCCCCGCTTTGTATATTTCTGCCGCCAAGTAGCAATGTGTAAGCACTGCTGTGTTCCGGTTTGAAGGACATTGAAGCCAGTGAAATTACTGGGTATTATAAGACTTAACAACTTATATCTCGGTGACGAGCGCACTGCCATGCAGTACTCGAGAATTTGAAGTCCTGATTGCTATTGCTTCTGTTTACGGGCAGGCGTAACGCTCACTTACCATCAGGCGAGCGATTTGCTCGT
Organism: Mimas tiliae; assembly: GCA_905332985.1. NCBI lineage: Eukaryota > Metazoa > Arthropoda > Insecta > Lepidoptera > Sphingidae > Mimas > Mimas tiliae. The sequence goes on from HG995249.1 coordinate 7,574,987, forward strand.
CTCGTCATTAACATTAATAAAAAATGGATAGTTTCATAATATCATAGTTATTTATGACAAAACACCTGAACTGTTTTTACTTCAGAAAAGTACACTTAGTTTACCTACCGCCGATTATTTATAACAATAACATTTTATTGTTTTAGACTCATTGTAATAACAATTTCACTTTTTATGAAGAAACTTTAAGCTACTAGAAAAAAATAAGTGAGGTAAATGATTTATCAAGACATGGATGAATTGTACACTGGGAGCACTGAATCAAAATTGGTTAATTTTATTTTTAACTTTATAGAGTCGAGTTTTTTTGTTTATATAAGTTTTTATTAAACCTGTATTAATATAAGAATTATAAAAATCGATGCGAAAATTTCAATATTAGTCTTTTATTCCCCATTTCAAAATTCACGTTCTCTTTTTTTTAGTCGGCTAAAATATAGTTTATTTGTTGAAATAAAACTAGTAGTTTTATTTCAATGTGTAATATTCGCGTAAACCTAAGAAATCACTATAGTTTATTTGGCAAACTTATATTGCAGCGGCTAAATAGTCCACTATGAAATTGGTGCTTGATGGTTCGACTCTACAGGTGCTTAATTAATAAAAAATGTCTGAGTGCTAACGTAAAATATCAAAAGCATGCACCTTTATCCCCAATGGGGTAGGTAGAGGTACGATTAGTACAAATACAGTAACCCGAGCTTGGTTTATATATGACACAAATTCTGGATGTTTCGAGATCAAAGCTCCCGTAGAACTTGACAGATTTATCAGCGCCCAGACCAAACATCTGTGTCTAAAAAACTGAAATTTTGAGAGCGTATTCCTATAATGATAAATATAAATTTTTATTTTCCATATCTAATAATACTAGCCCTGTATTATACACGTCCCACTGCTGGGCACGGGCCGCCACTACTGAATGAGAAGGTTAGGCCGTAGTCCACCACGCTGGCCTAATGCGGATTGGCAGACTTGACATACCTTCGTAATTCTTATGGAGAACTTCTCAGGTATGTAGGTTTCCTGACGATTTTTCCTTCACCGTTAAAGCAAATAAATAATTAACAATTAATAAACACGTAAAATAGGAAGTTTATCAGATTTTTTTCTGGTCAGAACTCGAAACTTGCTAATAAAGCAACACGTTATTTAAGAAGAGAAGGGGAATGGGAATGTTTGTATGGACCATTGAAAAAATATGTATGGTCAATCATAACTTTATGTTTCTGGTCACGTGCTCTTTGACACTATTAAATAAATACGTGAACTATTATTTATGCCAGAAAAGACTTTCACGAGGGCGTAGCTGCGAGGAAAAGCCTAGTGAAGGTTTTTATTGCAAAATAAGATAGCAGTTTTTATTGCAAAATAAGTATCTGTTTTTTATTGCAAAATAAAGTATCTAAGGATGATACCAGAAGAATCTTGAGTGTTGTATACCTTTGAGTAAAGCAATGGAGAATTTTGGGTCTCCGACAATTATTACTCAATGCAAGAAACACTACACCTAAGCTGTTGCATCACCTAGGTTTCGGTATGAGACAGTGGTACAAGCCCAGTCGAGTCTCTCCTTTCATACGGTAGACACAACAAGCTACGGCGCGGCGCAGCTATTATTAACAAAGCTCGGATGTTCAATTACATCAGGTTCCTAGCATAATTTAACTAGTGTTATTTCGCATGTACTACTATATATACTTATACGTATATACTTTATTTAACCCATGAACATAAAGAGCATTAATACCTTGCCTGATTATTAACACGTAGCAGCAACCGTTAAGTAGTTCTGAGACGGCTTTAAACTTTTTGTGTTTATTTGGTTTATTTAACATACATACACTCCGTCACTTCTGTATCCTCAAATTAAACAGTGACATGATGGAAGCTATTTCTGCCAGCTTTGTTGCTATATCAAAATTGACAAGTTACTTGAATATTATGTTGCCTCTAGAAGTTTAAATCAATTTAACTGCTCCCCTAAACTAAACTAAAAAAGCAAAATAAATATGTTAATTACCAGCATCTTTGATGCATGAGGCATGAGATGAAACGAGAGAATGGGAATCAAACCCGTAATTCCGGCACCGAGGCAAATGTTTGTGTGATCCTCAAATATGGGTCTGGGTATTGTAAGATGGTAAGTCCCTCGGAGTTCCTGACACCCATGATACAGGTTAACCTAGTACTATATGTGTGGTTGTTGGGTGTGCATTCTTGTATAAAAGGTCGATCATGATATGAATAATAATTCTATGAGAACACAAAGCGATAGTCTATAAAAAGTTGAAAGTTGCTTCGTAAGTTAGGGTTATTGGAGTCTATATTGCAAATGGTCAGTGCATCAAATAACAATGAATCGAGTGGAAACTGCGCTACGGTCGTAGCCTGAGGCCGTGTAAAGCGCAAACAAACCAGAGCTATATGCAGTTTCACAGATCTAGTTTAATTGCCTAGCAGACAATTATGCGCCAGACAGACTCTGTCTAGGTCATTTGTTACCGCCTGTACAGCGAGAATTGAAATTATTTACGAGTTGTAGCTACATATGTTGTTATTTACAATCCAGATATTAAACTAACTTAGCTAGCCTTATCTACTGCAAGTGGTTTTTTTATAGCTTAACCGGGAAACGAGCAAGTGGGTCTCGTGATGGTAAATGATCTCCACCGCCCATGTACGCCCACAATACCAAAATAATTTTTGGCGCGTTGCCGACCTTAAAGAAAAGGGATAATTAAGGGAATGGGAAGGGGAGGTGATTTGTGCCTCCGGATATCTCACTCACGCTGCTACTTTACGCCAGTTTTCTGTGAGACAGTGTAAACAACCCGGACGAGCCGACCCCTTCATGTTGTGGACAAATCTGTCTACAGCATGACTCTACCACTCAAATACTGTGCCCATTGGATATTGAAAGTAAAGATTTTTAGGTCAAGGTAGTATGAAAACACTGAATATATAAATTATCTTAATGGTTATAAGATTTAAGAAGATAAAAAAAATATGTATCATCGTGATTTTGCCGAAACAATGATCAAATATGTATTCGGACTTGTTTATAAGCATTTCAACCGATTCAAAATATCGATGTAAAGTAGCTATAATACTGTTTGTATGAAGGGATGCGCACTAGATCCGCATTCCGCTTTCTGACGTCGAGAATATTTCCAGATCATATCATTATCTCGGATTCGGATCGGATGTCTCCACATGAGAGGCAATGATCACATTACGGAAGATGCTTACGAAAGGGTGATGAGGAAGCGTTTAAGTAGGAACGCGGGCCCTGTCACTAAGCCGAGATAATGCTAGGTAGAAAGAAATTAGGTCAATATTGGTTGAAGTTTAGAAAATGCACATACCATAATTTTCTTTAATTACAAGTAGGAGTAAAAGTTATTGTTAAGGCGGGAAGTTATGCTTGATAGATATACTGGAGTATACTGGAGCTATAGGTAGAGTCGCGGCCGCGCCGCGCCGGTTATTTCATCTGGCGTTCGTGTACAGTTCCGGGTATTATATCGACGCTGTCGCCGAGTGCACCGTTACTGTGCATCATTACCGTTTGAAAAAATAAGCCTGTGATCGAAACAGTGCATGGCCATCGTCGGATGGGTGCCAGGCGTGGGGCGCGGGACGCGGCGGCGGCGCGGCGGCGCGGCGGCGCGGCGCTGCGGGTCGGTGCGGCGAGGCGGCGAGGCGGCGGGCGGAGGGGAGCGGGCCAGCGCCCGTCTAGACGCTACGTCACGCGGCCTCGCGATATCGCGCCGGTAAACAACAATGTGCACTGACCGAATATGGCACCCGGCACTCCGAAGCGGTCACCGGTCATCCTGCTACGGCCCACTGTTCACACTGCGGTCGCATATCCCGTGTCCTCGATAAACCTCAAGGCTTAGTAGCAGGATATCTTCTATCAACAAGTGACGCGCTCTGTATGTGCTATAGGCATTTTAAAGCACCCTAGCAATCAACTCGCACGTCCGATCCAAATGTCACGGCATCATTCTTACCTATATACCTAATTTAACTAAAGAAACTTGCCAGTAAATAACTCTAGGGAACTCTACTGGCTAGTATGGAGTAATATGGCGGATAGTATAGAGATTGCTGTAAGTTATGGAGTTCATCTAAGCAAAATGACTTATGTAGAGTTCTGTCAACCAGGACGTCTGTGTCTGCTAGATAATTAGTTAAACAATTTTTAGTTTACAAGAGATGAAGTCATCCGTGTAACAGTAAGCGCCAGTAACGTGGACTTAACAACTCTTTTTTATAATAATTGTGCAAAGTAAGAGGCTACAAGAAAGTAATCTAATCTAGTAACAAAAAATGTAATTTGTCTTTTTATAATGTCGGTATCTGACATCTTGTGAAATCATTATTTTTATGAGCATTTTTTATATTTTGTATTAGACTCATAGGTCTAGTGGCAACATACTTAGGCTGAGAACCCGCGGGTAGATTTGAACCCAGGAGGGTTCTAATCCTAGGTCAGACAATCCTATTTGTGTTTTAGTTTTCGATTCGAAGAATCACACATGTGTTTCCCGGGATTATAATTTGTATCCAATGTGAGTGGTGACGAGGCTCGCCCCTCATATGATGGGATGGAAAGCAACTTTAAGCACATTTTGTTTCTATTAACCTGAATGACGAAAGGAGCAGGTCGCTCGCCTGACAGTAATCGCCACCGCCTTCCCATAAACAGAATAAACATTACATAGAACTTTGAATTACAAAGCACTGCATGGCATTGAACTACGCTCGTCACCCCGAGACGTAAGGTGTTAAGTCTCATAATGCCCTGTAATTTAACTGGTTTCAATGTCCTTCAAACCAAAATACAGCAGTGCTTACACACTGCTGCTTGGCGGCAGAAATAGACAAAGTGGTGGTACCAACCCAGACGGCCTCTCGCATACGAGGCAACTACCATCTTGTAAAATACTCGTACATACATTCAGATGCTGTTTTTTTCGTTTTGGCCTGGCGTAGTCCCGGCTTAATGCCAGGGTCTGCCTTCTCATACTATATATAGATTTGACGGTATTTGGTATTATATGAGTAGACTCGCCGCGCCGCGCCGTTTAACCCCCACAACCAGCAACGGGAAACTAAATTTCGACATTGCCACGTTCGTTAATCAGCAGAGAGTACCATGTGCAGGTGAAGTTGGCTTTGGAATGAAATGTACTACTTTAGTAGGTATATAGTATTGCCTCCATGAAATGAAAAGTTTATGTGATCCAGAAGTATTTGTTTACGTTCTGGGTTTTTTCTTCACAGAGGGATTGACGTCAGGCAGGCGGCCGGTCGTAAAATCAAATCATTCTGTAACATGTTGCGCTGATCCTACTGCGAGTGGATGAAGGCACATGAAAGGAGATAGTTGAATACTTTAATATTTCTTCAGTATCAGTTAGTATGAGCCATTCAGTAGACGGTTTTGTCTACAGACAGCAGCATGAATGTTCCCACTTGAATGAAGAAATTGTTACCACTTTCTTACAGAAAACCGATATGAAGTAGCAGCTTGATGAACTCTGCTATAACAAAACTATTGAAAAGGTATATATCTATTGTAGTATAATTTATTACGACTAGTAACGAGAACATAAACATGTTGTTAATCCTAGAATCTTAGGTATATATAGTTATGTATTTTCTTAAAATTATTGATAAGAACTGAAAGTATTCCAATAATAATATGAACGTCATTTAATTTTATGGTGAAACATATTACCTATCCCGTCACTTTATTGTTGCATACATGTAATATACATTTACATCAACGTTTGTCATCATATATTATTATTATAAGTGGTGTCTACTCATATAGTGTACAGTGTACTTACGTCATCAAGTCTAGACCAACAATCAACATTGTCATAAACTGAACGGTTAGAATTTTCCATTACAAATATGTTGTTAACATACGATTTATCTATAATTCAATTGGTTTACTTATGCAGTTGGAAAGTTTTCTGTCTGCACAACACATTGTGAAAGAAAGACAATTGCCTCTATTACGAGACGGATTTCAAAGGATTATGATTTGTTTGCATGTATAATAAAATACTGACAGCCTCCGAAGCGCAAAGGGCGAGAAGCCAGGTTTGAAGTGGGAGGCCGCTATTCGATTCCTGCACCGATACACATGTTTGTGTGAGCCACGAATATATTCCACAAAAATGTTGGGTTTGAGTGTTTTCTCCCTAGATGGGTTGACGTCATTCAGACAGCCGGTTATTAAAACTACATGTCAAATATTTCTGTAACATGTGTTAAAAGCATTTTCCTCGACCCCACTGCGAGTGGCATAAGGACAGGTCGAAGAAGACGATATAATAAAATAATATTAGCTCTGTAGTATATACTGCTCCACTGCTGGGCTTCTCTACTAATAAAAGAGGCTAGGCCTTAGTCCATTACACTGGCCTAATGCGGTTTTGTAGATTTCAAATACATTCGAAATTCTTTTGGAGAACTCCCAGGTATGCCAATTTCCTCGCGATGTTTTAAAGGTGAAGTTTAAAACTTTGGAAAAGTTAGATGCCTTGGAGGTCTGGATCGATCTGTCGACATTCGCCTCGACAGTCCGTTTCCCTCTCCGCTAGGCTGTCACTGCTCTTGCTCTTGATTGCATAGTCGTACTAAATCGTAAAAAAACTAAGTTGTCTGAAGCGCGTATTGTAAATCGTAGTACAATAGTTACATTATCTGGTATTGGTTAATTTTATTAGTTAGGTACTATCCGTACTACTAAGAATCTAGACAGTTTGAAACAGCAATTTCATATTTAAATTATAATGTTTTATACGTTAACTTAAATACAATCTTGTCATTAATAACATAAATGATATTGTTATTATAATAAACAAGTTCTTGCACATCTATAAATACATTTTCACCTTGGATTTGTTCTTTAGATTCATAACAAAAAATATCATATAAATAGTTTTGTCAAGATCGTCGTTAGGAATAATATTAGCATTTGCTCGTAACTTCATTGACGAAGACGTCTTAGAGAGCAAAATAGAAATACAAATTACAAAACCGAGTAGATTAAAAGTATTATTTCTTATTATTACATATTTTTGTATTGTCTTTTGTTTCATTTACTTGAATGAGTAAACGAGCAGGTCGCTCGCCTGATGTTAAGCGTCACGCTTGCTTATAAACAGAAGGAACGTCACACAGGACTCTGAGTTACAGAGCACTGCATGGCACTGATCTGCGCCCGTCATCCCGAGACATAAGATGTTAAGCCTCATAAAGCCCAGTAATTTCACTGGCTTCAATGTCCTTCAAACCGAAACACAACAGTAATTACATACTGCTGCTTGCCGACAGAAATTGACAAAGCGGTGGTACCAACCCAGACGGCCTCTCGCATACAAGGGACCTACCACCTAGTATATAAATGTTTATAAACTCGTGTAAAAGATGCTCTTCCCTTTTCAATTTCCAATTTTCCCTTATTTAGATTATTGTTTGGATTCTCCAATAATGGAGTTACATTGTTTTCATGCCCTTACAATTTAATAAATAACATACATACATAGACTCACGTCTGTTTCCCATATGGGTAGACAGAGACAACGGATTTCCCCTTGCTACGATGCTTGCATACCTCTGGCCTCCTTCACTCTCATTAAATTCTTCATACATGCACGTCGCTTTAGCACACTCCTGACCTGTCCTTTCTCTTAAATAAATAATTTTAGTCTTAATCGTATTTTTACTGCCTCGGTGGCTCAGTTGTAATGCGTAAGCGCCACGACTGCTGTGCTAAGGTCTCGGGTGCGATCCCTGGATCGGGTAAAGTGATATTGGGTATTTCTATCATGATGATAAATGCTTAGTATCAGTCCGGAGTCTGGAATGAAATGGAATTGCCCGGTATGGCGATAGGCTCGCCCCCTATCACATCATGAGACGGAAATAAGCTCGGTAAAATGTGTAATAGTTACACTTCTGCATACCCCTTTGAGAGTACAGGCTTGAGTGCATATGTAGGTATGTCGTATTTTTAATTTAGATAGATCTATAATAAGTATGAAAAGTTGCGGCATATTAACACTTCACGGTCAGTTTACCTCTCACATTAGCTAGACGTGCGGTGCACCAGTGGACAGTAGCGCCTAGCACTTAGTGAGTGAACAGATGACACGCAGACACATCACATACCTGTCGTGTACCAACATGCCTATAAAACGGTTAATGATGCAAGTCTAGCCGTTAAAATGCATACTTGCTAACTCGTGCCTATGTGGAGCGACCATAACCTAATAAAATTAACCCAAATTTAAACATTTATTGTTGTGAAATCGGCAATGCACCTAAAAATGGAGATTAAGAAATATACGTAGGCGGTCTGAATGTTAATTTGCTCACAAGTATCGTAGAATGGACGCCATGGACGGCGACCACTGTTTTACAATAACTATTTGGAGGTCAAGGATAGTGTAACCAAACATTGCTAAATAGTCGGTTATGGGAACACGCCGTGGCCCTGACCGAGATAACGCTACGCATTTTCATTCATACACATTCACTCGCCAAACGTAAGCAAGTGTTACTTGCTAAGTAATTATTCGCGTACCATATATGTTTAACTAAATTTCATCAATACAAAATATACGCATCGGGTATAGTAGGTATAAATCTGGACCGTACGGTTTCAAAAAGTGGAATAAAAGTTGTGTAATATACTGAAAATACGGGTGTACGATATTTTCTCACAGCGACACCTTCAAGTGTAACTACTTCCGGCGCGTCGTAGGTGTAGCTGCCGCCGCGCGCCGACACCGCCGCCGACTCGACGCTGCCGCCGCCGGCGCTTTCCCTCTGTCTCTAGCTAGACGTTACGCTCCGCTACCTGAGAAAAATATGTCTACCGGTATACGGGTATCAAATATTCCGTAATTCATCCTAGGTTAGGGTAAACTACTGTACCTATATATGTCACATACGGACAATAAAATATCGTTGGTGCATTTTATTAATTTTGTTAGCTGTAATACAACTAAGTATGCTAAAATATACTCCTACAGTTTTAAGTTGTTATATCTAGAAAACAATGAAAATTAGTGATTGTACTGTAAATCAATGTATTTTAAAGATTAAATCAATACCCCTATAGGATATTTACTCTTTAAATTCCAGAAACATACATAATAATAAATTCAGCATTACGCCACGCTGTCCAAAGGTTTGGAGCTCCATATTTCCTAGTTGAAGGTAAAAACATATTACAATTTACAAACCATTTTATAAATGTAGGATAAGTTTAATTGACCCTATGTATTAATGACTATATTTTTTTGTTCGCAGAACCATACAAAAAAAGATCTCATATTATATATAACTTATATGTAGATACATATTTTAAGTAGGATCTTATTGTACGAAGAGCGCATGTGACATATTTGCTCAAAAAAAAAACCAAAAATTGTACACCAAAAAAATGTTAAGTGCACAACGGTGTAAACCACGAGAGTTGAGAGGTAGGAACGCAATAAAGTCACGTGAATGTGAACAGTGGAGGTTGCGACACATGGTAGGCGCCAGACGTCTAGACGGGTCGTCGCGTCACCTGAAGGCTCTTCAGGAAGGCCGCCGAAATTCTGCTCTCCCTCGCGCCACTGCGCCGCCGCCACACCAAGCCGCCACGCCGACACCGAGCCGCCAGACGGTATCGCCATTCGCCACTCGCAACTACCTATATGTCATACACTTAACAATTTGTGTCGAAAGTAAATTAACAACTGACTGCTTAAATTTTTCCTCAGTCTTGTTACGGCTTGACTCATTTAGCTTAATGTCTCATGTTGTTTTGACTCGCACTTCCATATTGATTTGAACACGATTAAACACATTAGAATGATTACAATTTTTTTAATTTATTAATGAATTAATTTAAATTTAAAATCATTTATATCAAGTTACTGCATAGCAGCTGTGAACATTGCATATTATTAGATTTCTAACGAAATACGAAATGGTATCGTGGAGCCCCAATAAATCACCTCTCATTTTTCTAATCCCTATTCTTTTCTTTAATGTTCGGGAACACAACAATTCCTTTCTTATTGTAAGTGTTCATGGGTGGTGGTGGTTACTTACAATTTGATGACCTACTAACTAATTTTGTCAGCTTCTATGGAGTAATGGCGGCTGTGAAACGATTTTTTTTCGTCAGCTTTCTTTTGGCTAGGGGCGGCATCACGTTCTAGGTTGAGAGTGAGAGTGGTCGCCCTTTGCAGTACCGTCGTGGATATGTGGCTAGCCAGGCTGGAGAGCCAGAGTGCAGGCTTGAGAACCATCGCGACAGGGCGTCCTTCCCGTCATTCGTGAATGGCTTGTCAGATGCTACGGTACCGTCTGACACAGATGCTGACGGGGCGCGGTTGTTTTGGTTCATTTCTGTGTGGGATCGGAAAGGAAGATCTGCCCTCTGCCATCACTGTAGCAACTGCGTCAAGGATACGGCCCAACACACTCTTGGGATTTTCCTCGCGGGACTGTTGGGTGTATTTATTTACTATCCTTCTGGTATAGAAAAATATTCACGTTTAAATATAGCAACACAATTATATTATACTACATTTTGCTTGCCACTCCGACAGCGTGAATGTCTTATTCCGAGATAATAAGATCTTATTTCCTAATCCAGGTCACGGTCTACCTGTGTGTAAAATGTTATCCAAATGCGTTCAGTGTTCAAGGCATGGGTAACAAACATCCAAACTTTCACATTTATCTTGTTAGTAGGATTTAGATGTCTAAAATTTATTACGATTACTTTATATATATATACAGATCACCGACTGAATGTTAAGCGCTTCGACTGCCTATAAACTGTAGTAGAACCATTTTACATTACAGAATGGCATGGCACTGCGCTCATCAACCTGAGGCATTAGGTGTTAAGTCAGTAATGAGGTGTAATTAATTAGTCTTATCATTAGATGCGCTGTAATTTCCCTGGCAGCAATAATACTGTACATAATTCTATATATAGATATTAATCTTCAACGAGTAAGTGTTGCATACTAGGTAATAGTCACGTTCCGAGATCGATAGAGTATTTATGATCGAAGCGTTCAGCTGCACTATTTATTTATTTAACTAAGATTAGTGTATCAGTTCATAAAAAAACTTGAAACTGGAACTGGTATGTGTAACCGGTTATTGATTCTTAGTTGAAAATTTTCCGCTAACAATCAAATCAGGTGGAGTCGACCTCATTAGCGAGCAGACAGACCATAACATAACTATACAAACATTTGCGCAGACAAGCTGAACCAGTGTGCAAACAGCTGTAAATACAACTACAGATAACGCGTATCGCGCCTATAGCACTCGCAAGATAAACTTACTATCAGCATTCAGCCGTACTACAAGTGTGCATGAACTTTCCATCTAAACGTCACTTTTTGTCGACGTTGAGCTCTGTCACCTGAATAACAGATATTGATTTACCAGGTCAATGGGAGTGTAAGTGGGTCACCAACATCTTAGGCCCAAAGCAATCTACTAGTGGTTAACACTCTGCTGATTAACGGACGTAGTAATGGCAAAACTCGGTTCCTGTTTTGGGTTGTGGGGGTCAGACGGCGATTCGCTCCATATAATACTATATAATATAATATAATAAATACAGTCACGAGAATGCAGACCCTGCTTATAAGCCGGGATAGCGCCAGAAAGAAAGATTTACTAGGACAATAAGAAATAAATTGCGTATTATACACATAAAGCACTTTTTAGATGTAAAGCGATGCTCATATGAGATAGGTGAGAATATAACTTAAACATAATTTCCGTGACCGCGTCATAAGACTCTCTTTTTCAAACTTTATTTGTTATATTCTCATCTGAGTCATGCAATAAACTCTCTCTATCATGGGATTTTGGGATAAATATAATATCGCCTCACTAGTCTAGTGACAGCCCACTTAGGCTTAGAAACTGTGAAGTCTTGAGTTCAAATTCCAGGTAAGGCAATTAAAAATAATAATAAATACGAGTACACCCAACAGTCACACACATAGTCCCGACCCCACACTAGGTAGATACAGGTTTATCGTGGGTATCAGGAACTACGAGGGACTTGCGGTCCCACAATACCCATTCCCGAAACCTTTTTTTATGGGTCACACAAACATTTGTCTCGGTACGGGAATCGAACTCACGCCCTCTCGCTTCACAGCCGGCTACTCGGCCACTACGCCACGGAGGCAGGCATTAAGCTGTCAATTAAAATTTGTTCGACTCGAAAAATTGCGCATGAGTTACCCGAGCTTGGAATTCGTGCACGGTATGGCGATGGACTCGCATCAGACGGAAATAAGCTCGGCGAACCGTGAGTGCAACACAAATTTCACCTCTGCCTACCTCATCATCATCATCAGGGATCCAGGCGTGAGCCTATATATGTATGTATATTATATTTATAGAACTAAGCAAGCATGGTAAAGTATTTAGGCTTAAAAGGCTTGCTGTAGCGTGACTCTACCTTTTATAAATTGAGTGTCAAAATTACAATTTGCACAAAATAATTTGACCGAGCTGAATTTATTCACTTCGCCCGACCTTTACGCCTGCCGTTACCCTAATAGTGGGTTTACACGGTTCGATTTTATTTGAGAAACTGATAAATCACATTGGTGCATATTACATGTTTACATCGGTGTAATAGGCCGTATCGCAGTATCGTGATAATATCACAGAATATCCAAAAATCCTGTGATCCGCGCGATGCGATCAATAATATATTTTTTTATGGCATAGGCCTGCAAATGAACAAGTGGGTCACCTGATGGTAAGTGATCTCCACCGCCCATGTACGCCCACAATACAATTAGGGGCGCGTTCCCGACCTTAAAGGAAAGGGATAATTAGGGGATTGGGAAGGGGAGGGGGATTTCGGCCTCCGGATATCTCACTCACCGTACGAAACGCAGCAGCAAGCTGCTAATTTACGTCGGTTTTCTGTAAGACAGTGGTAACGAACCGGACGAGCCGGCCTATTCATGCAAAAGTGTCTACAGCGTGGCTCTACCACTCATAGAATATATATATACTCATAGAACACTACCTTTTTGAGATACTCTACCTACCTTTTTGAGATGCAGGCGTGAGCTTATGTACGTATGTATAAATCATTGTAATGATACGTTGACTACATACGTTGAAGAGGTCGCCACATTGTGCAGCCATTGTCAACATCACGGGTGAAGTAAGTAATTTAAGTGAAAACAAACAGCATTATATACACTGGTTGACTGGTAGAGAATGGCTTTGGTATTAAGTTCGCCTTTATATGCTGTAGAATAAAAAGTATAAAATAAATAAATAAAATACACATAAGTTATAATGTTAGAATGGAAAGAGAGTTGTAATGATTAGAATGATTACACAATAACAATGGTAAAATTAGAACTAGGCAATCACGTTGTTATTACTGCAGTAGACAAGTTTATTTGACAATCTGAGGATTTTTAGTATTCATACGCCTGTAACCCCGAAGGAGTAGGCAGAGGTGTGAAAAATATACTTACATTTCGCTTAGCCTATTGCTGTCCCACGTTGTGATAGGGGGTGAACCTACCGCCATACCGGGCACAATTCCAGACTCCGGTGTGATATTGAGTATTTCGTAATAGAAAAAACCCAATATCACTTTTACCCGACCTGGGGATCGGACCCGAGACCTCAACACAAGTCATACCGCATACGCATTACAACTGCCCACCGAGGCAGTCTTTCCGTATCGGATCTTTAGAATTAATTTTATTCATATAAAAATTACAAACGGATTTCTTAAAAATGTCTGCTATAAGTTTAGTTGCGCGTATAACATACCTACCACATTTTTTTTAAATATATTTAAGTCGGTTTTAATCTTTTATGCATGCTAGTTTTTTGGGCGGTTCTGTTTTTATTAAAAAGCTATAATTTTACTAATTTTAGTGAAAGAATCGTCAAAATCGGTTCACAAATGACGAAGTTTTAGACTTTTATCCCAGATTGCACTCCCTTATTTTTTATTGAAATGTAAATGGGACCAATTTGGCTATAAATAGAATGAAAAAAGAATAATCAAAATCAGATCACACAGAAAAGTTATGCATGACTATTACACATACAAAAATAAACAAATATACCTACGCGTCGAATTGAGCATCACTTAAATTTATTTTTTCGTTGGTTAACAAATAAATGAGCTTACGAAAACGATTTTTAATCAAATGCTTATATTATATCTACAGTATGAAAACATAGCATTGCATACGTTAATAAACAGTCCTATCGCTGTAATACATTCTCTATATTTAAGAACATCTTAGTAATACTAACACTGGCCGTTAATGATACTCATTATAGTTATACGCTGCATAATTTTATCACAACAGACCACCAGACAGTATTTTAAAAGATATTATTACGTTTATTACCTCATACGCAAGTTGCGGTTAGACGTGTATATTGGCAAACTTCCTGAAATTTATATCCATTTACACATGATACGAGTTATAAATAGATTGTGGTATTTAATGTGACTACTAGTGTAGACAGGTGATTACGTGAAGGGTATAGGCCGCGTAAAGAAAAGTAGATCTGGCTACGGTTCTGTGGGCGAGTGATGCGATAAGCGACGTGCGTGGTAGCGAGTGCGACGGCGGCGGCGGTCGGCAAGTGTGTCGGCACTCGGCAGTCGGTAGTGTGGTCTACAGTCTCGATAATCACGGTACGCTGCACGTTGAGTCACGCGCCCGCCGCCCGTTGTCTGCCATTGTTTGGCGCTGACGGCGGCGGTCGCCGTGCGAACTAGGCCCGCGCCCTCGCCCCGACCTTGTCTCCGACACGGATTTATTGATGCGTCACCACGAGACGCGTCGCGAGTCGCGCGTCGTCCGACTCAAAACTGTTAATTCGAGTTATTCGAGTTACGTGCGAGTTCGCCCGCCGTAACCAATTCAAATAGCGGACCGACAATTGGTTCCACATGGGATTGTGATTATTGTGATCTTTATTATTATTTGAATCACGCTACGCTTGTTATTATTATGTCATGTACAACAAGTACATGATAAATGAGGGACGCAATAACGAGAGTCTCTTGTATCTGATATTGTCAGCTTAACCAGCTTATAGTAAGGCATATTTGTATATCGTATAGGTCCAGTTCAGAAAGGCAGGTATTGTTCACCTGTGACGAGTGTAGGTAGAGTAAAAATTAAAAGGAATGCGCACGTCTTCGAATGTGAAAGGCAATATTAACCAGACGTCTAGACAGACGGTGTGACGCGTCTGTGAGAGCTGAAGGCTCTTCAGGAAGGCCGGCTCGGTCCACGCGGCTCCCGCCGCGCCGTCCGCTGCCCGTCGTCGCCCGCTGCCCGCCGCCCGAAACGCCCTGAGTTTCGACCGCCCGAGTCGAGCGCCCTGAGTCCCGACTCCCGACACCCATATATAACGTTTTAAACACTTACCACGTAGACTCAATCTACTTTATATATTGCTACCACCTAATATTTTCGCTCTTTTTTATAACTAGAACAGGATTTCTATAATAATCCGTCTCATTAGTAGATAAGGCCCGTGCCCAGCGGTGGAACCTATATAATACAGGGATGGATTGTTTATTATATTAATTATTTATGCGGAATCTATATGTGTGGCAGTGGGTAAGCATTTCATTTTCTGGAAATTACTACAAGTATGTTTTATCCGAGGTTCATTTACTTGTCAATAAAAACATATTTCATAAAAAATAAGTAGGCGTCCTACCGATGAAGTCACAGTTTTCAGTTTACACTATCTTCATTCCGGTTTTCCGCTTTGGGCTTAAGATGGTGGTAACCCTCTAAATAATCACAAATATAAAAAAAAAATTAAATAAGCTCACGCCACTATCGCCGAAGCGGTAGGCGGAGGTGCAACTAGTTAGACGAGCTATCACTATTCCTTAATTATGTCATTAAATGTGACCCTACCCGCCATACGGAACATAAATTACAATCCTGAGCAATTCACTTGTGATCTTTCGAATTGAAAACTCAAATACAAATTGTCATTGCCCTGTACTTGGGATTTGAACCCAAGACCCCACTGTTTCTCAATCTTATTTTTTTATTCTGGAACGGCAAAGTGACAAATACTCTAGCTGCTATTAAACAAGTGAGGCGAAAATGTTACAAAAGTTGCAAAATATGCATAAGCAAAATCGCGCAAAGTGTAGCACACATTATGTGCAGGTCTGAGGTGCAAAGGCACTAAAAATGTTTGATACATTTTCCATAACATTGTTGGGACATGTCATTTTATTGATACTAGTGGTCGCGTAGTGGTCGATATTCGATCTCTATAATCATATAATTTTTGGTCAATAACGTCAACTGTGAGTTTTGACATCAGGTATTGACTGTATAAACGTAAACAATGAATGTTTTATTTAAGTTATTTTAATGTAAGTAATCAAAAGTAATCAATCGGACTATTGTTTTAAAGATACTACTATTGTCTACGTTTTGATCTTTTTTGTTAGTTATTGCTATTTTACTCGACACTGGCGAAATCATCGAAAATAGATGGGGCCATAACTCCCTAACTAAAAGAAGAGAATAGAAATCTATATATATAAAAGCGAAATATCACTCACTCACTGATTCATCACGATTTCTCAAAAACTAATGAAGCTGGGATCATGAAATTTAGTCAGATGATAGTTTATGTAATGGCGAGGCGTATTAAGAACCGATTTTTGGAAATTCTCATTTTAAGGGGGTAAAAGGGGGGTTTGAATATTGTATGAAACTTTTTTATTGAACGGAATATGACTGTCAAATTACGCACAAATATTACTTATCATAAATTATGAAATATGTGATTGGCATTTTTGTAAAATTCCACTTGCAAAAGGGGGTAGGGGGGGTTAGACTTAGTATGAAAGTATTTATTTCAACTTTTGAACAACTTGACCGATTGAAGTCATATTCACATGGTACATTTGTTTTGTGGAGACAATGGTTTATAACTACATATCATCACGCTACGACTCATGGGAGCGGAGCAGTAATCTATATATATAAAAGCGAAATACCACTCACTGATTGATTAAACACGAAATCTCAAAACTACTAAAGCTAATTACTAAGTAATGTAAGAAATGTTTTTGGAAATTTAAATTTTCAGCGGTTAAAGGGGGGTTGAATTTTCTATGAAAAGAAAAACGGCTGTGAAATTGAGTAAAAATATTACTTAACAAAAATTATGAGAGACGTGTTTCATATATTTGTAAAATTCAACTCGCGAAAGGAGAGGGAGGGGGCGTGTTGAATTTTTTGATGTTTGTAGATCAATCATGCCTTAACGACTGAATGGAATTGGGTAAAATTTGGCATACAGGTAGACCAAGACATGAATTAGAACATAGGCAACTTTTATCCCAGAAAAAGACTTTTACGCGGGCGGAGTCGCGGGCAACTGCTAGTCATTTAATGTTAACTTTAACTACCTATGTCGCTTAAAAAGTGGTACAACGTTTTCTCTTTACTATTTTTTAATATATAGATAAAGGCTTGATATTGGTATTTATGAATAGTATAGATTGCGCTTAACTACTCTTAAATAATTGAACTATTATGTATATTTTCTATAGATAGGGTATTTATGTAAAACAAACTACACAAATTTCCGCTGTAGCAAATAAACAATGCTTTTTATAAGCATTGTTAAATAGTTTTTAACGGGACAGCCAAGTTACATTTTTATTCGTGTCCTAAAGGGAGGAGTTCTAATTCGTCTGTGTAAACCATCAGGCGAACGACCTGCTCGTCTCGTCGTTCAAGCTAATAAAAAAAACTCTGGTATATTATTATGTGCAACGGTTTGGATGATTTTTTTGTGTGATTGTTTTTTCTAGGATGGACCTATTTCAATTTATTTTGGTTAAGGTATGATAACGGAGTATGAGAAAAAATAGGAAACTACTCAGCTGATAACAGCACCGCGATTCAGGATTTTAACTTTTAAACTTTTAATTCAATTATTGTTTATATCATTCAATCATTAAATTCCAAAAGCAGCGGGCACCACCGATTGACCAAACCTGGTTGCACGTGCGTGAGCTTCCCTATTATTGTATTCTGGTGGATGTTGGACAACTTTTTAGCGGGATAAAATGAATACCCGAGAGGTAGTACCTACACAATGCCTTTGAAAAGTTTCTGCCTCCCGTACAGGCGATTTCTTCAAGAAGGGCATCTAAAAATTGCCACTTCGCTGGCAAAGATGCATCGATAGCATGGTATGTTTACTTTGATTAACAGAAATAAAAAAGATGGGAGAAAACTTTTTTCGTACAGTACCTAATATTTATAGATTTTTTACTACAGCACAAAAGTCGACACAGGGTACAAAGAGACTAATCTTTTTGCAAACACTCTGTAGACGTCAGCAAGTCTAAGCACGGGTGTGCTAGATGCGGGGGCGGTTTGCGGGAACGGGGCGAGGGAGAGGAGTGTTACACGTTGCATTCGCTGCACCACAATGTACAATGCACCCGGAGAGTCGAAAGATGCCCCCTCTGGCCATTGCCACCGGTTTTACCCGCATTTACTAAATCTTTATATTACGTTGCATTCGTGTTGCACTCGTGATTGCCTACTACAACGTTTCAACTCGATTTTATGTAATTTTGCAATGATAAAATAAATATTATTGTCATTATTAGACATATCTTTATATTCCGCTCCCTGGAATGCTTCGCACGTAACGATAGTAATTACCTAGTCACCAAAATTAGAGTGGTAGAGCCACGCTGTAGACACTTTTCCCTACAGTATGAATGGGCCGGCTCATCCGGGTCTTTACCACTGTCTCACAGAAAACCGGCGTAAAGTAGCAGCTTGCTGCTGCGTTTCGAACGGTGAGTGAGATATCCGGAGGCCCAAATCTCCCATTCCCAATCCTTTATTTATCCCTTTCCTTTAATGGTCGGCAACGCGCCCATAATTCTTTTGGTATTGTGGACGTACATGGGCGGTGGAGATCCCTTAACATCAGGTGACCCACTTGCTCGTTCGCCGCCCTATGCTACAAAAAAAACCATTGGCGAAGCCTGCTGCGTAGGTAAAGCAATCAAACTACGAGAATTTCGAATAAAGAACATCATAACAATGTAAATTAACACTGTTTCATTATAACAATCGCGGCCATACAAAACCGCGTCGCTAAGATAATGAAACCGACCCTAAGGCAATGTGTCGGCGAAGCAGTAAGATGGAAGTCCTGTTTGGGCAGTGCCGCGTGAATATGTGGCGTGAGCGGCCGGATGCCGGTTAAAACACAGAACTTGTACATTTGACGGTCCAATGCACCACTCTCGCCTTGGACTTGGTACTCATGTCGCATTCTTACTACCTACATACTGCCAAATGGAACGGATGATGATGATGATGTTATGACGTCAAACGTTTGTTATAACGCACACAACCTATTGTTCTCGACCTCATTGCAATTTGCAGCGGTACTAAATTGCAACGTACTGATACGCAATGACATGTACATACTTGGTTTTCTAGTCTTCCCACTACGGAATGATATACATATATCAAGTATAAATTAAACCGAGTATCGCATACTTAACTGTGTATTAAACAGTGGTCAAGTGAGACTTGAGAGGCACGTACCTACTACCTACAATTAATTTTTTAACGTGTAATAAATAAATTTAACTAACGACAATATTTTGGAATAAATAAAAAATGTTGCGTGTAAGCATTATTGTCATTGATATATTACCTATAGATAGAGCCATGGTGTAGCCGCACATGAGTCAGCTAGATTTTTTGAAATGTTGCTACGTTACATATATTTCCCCATTTCATGTTTGGGAAAAAATATCACAACTGCCAAATTCCTGTCTTTTAAGTTTAAACTCACATTAAAGTAATGAAAAACACAACTATGTCCAGCATTTAGGAAAAATGTTGGTAACTCAAAACTACTTCTTCTTAATAAAAAAAAATATTTTTTATAGCATAGGCCGGGCAACGAGAAAGTGAATCACCTGATGGTAAGTGAACATCCATGAACGCCCATATAATACCAGAAGAATCATGGTCGCGTTGCCAACCTTAAAGAAAAGGCATAATTATGGGCTTGGGAAGGGAAGGCGATATGGGCTTTCGGATATCTCACTCACAGTATGAAACGCAGCAGCAAATTGTTAATTAACATCGATTTTCTGAGAGACAGTGGTAACAATTCGGTCGAGCCAGCTCATTTATACTGTAGACAAAATAGATGAAAAAAGAAATGCTTGTAGCTTATGAACCCGAACTATATGTATCACTCATATGGGTAACTGAGGTTGGTAAAAAGAAATCACTATCTATAATCACTATCTATTTTAGTTAAGTATTAATTTACAAACAAAACAAAACTCTGTTATAAAATTTAAAGACAGCCTCCGTGGTGCCATGGGCGAGTAGCCGGCTGCAAAGCAAGAGGGCGTGGGATCTATTCCCGCACCGAGACAAATGTTTGTGTGATCCACAAAAGTTTGTTTCTGGTCTGTGTTATGGGACTACAAGTCCCTCGTAGTTCCTGATACCCACGATACAGGTTTACCTAGTGTGGGATCGGGATTATGTGTGTGACTGTTGGGTGTATTTATTTATTATTATTTATTAGTGCGGGTGAATATTTTTAGTGGCAGTTTTCTATATCAGTATACCGTTTCAGAAAATCAGCATATTCAGTTTCATTATTTGATAGTAAATCGAACTGTTTTGAATACATTTTCATCTTACACTTTAGCTCTGCTACACCACTTTCTAACGGAGCTAGCTTTTTTTACTAATCTGTGTTTTGATTCACGCACAACACGCAATTTTTCATTAGTTTAACTGATCTTGCTTTTTGACCTAATATTTTTTTTTTCTTATGTGTTGATGTCAATGCAGATGTTTGATGATTGTTCTGTAATGGAAACATCTTTTGAAGTACCTGGACGCACATTTAATTAAATAAATAACTTAACATTTGTAAGGTGGCAATTAACATTTTTGCAGATAATGCCAAAAAAGTATGCCATCAGTCAGCTATTTTTTTTAATGTCTAAACTCCAAGAAACGGAATACAAAGTCTACGATCAATCTCAAATTTACAGGAATCACAATATAAAAATCAGCTGTTTAGCAGCAATTTAATGGG
Source organism: Mimas tiliae (assembly GCA_905332985.1). Classification (NCBI taxonomy): domain Eukaryota; kingdom Metazoa; phylum Arthropoda; class Insecta; order Lepidoptera; family Sphingidae; genus Mimas; species Mimas tiliae. Next base: position 7,596,224 of record HG995249.1, read on the forward strand.
GCGACCTGTAATATAGTTACAAAATTTACCCAGCATAGATTTCGCTCAGTAGTTTGCAGTTCTTGTAAAACGTTCAGACCTTCTGAGCTCACAACCTGTAATATAAAAAACTTTTTATGTGAACTCAACACTATGATAATACTAGTTTTATTGAGGATACTAAGGTAAACAACCGCCATACAAATATCTAACACCCAGACTTACACCCGAAACAGCTATTTAAATATACCATAGCTGCATGGCTGGGAATCAAACCTAAGACCTTGACATTGCTCAGAGGGCAATCACAATACCAACAAAATCGGGGTAGCGGTCATCGAGTATTGATTATTTAAGTTATTGAACTTAAAGAATCAATACTCACATGTCTAAGTTTTGTTGGCACTGCTTCTGCATGTAACATAACAATTCATTTTTTTTACATAGGTGATCTTTCACTAAAATGTTCATAGCACATTTTGGTATATTTTGCAGGCTCCCAATTCAACCTACATTGAAATACCTGAAATAGTAGAATAAAACATTGTTTGAATAAATCTGGGTAAATAAAATGTACAACCTGGCAGCACCAAACCTATACGCGATTTTAATTTTTGAGTAAAAATACTCTATTATTATATATTCCTAATGGATTCGATGCTAAATCCTTCTTCAGAGTTCACTAATTTTTACGTCACATGCCATTACAACAGGAAAATAGTAACATTTTCAACTACTTACGAGTGAACGATTATGCCGGCAATTTTTCGTTAACTACGGCTTTTACAGTCTAGCACACTATACCCCACCATTAACTTCTTTCGTGATTCAAAGTATATTTTATCTTGTATGCGTCTTTATCTCCTTTATTACCTCACAAAACATAATTAATAAAATTTTCTGTGAAACCGCCCGATTGAAGCGTTGACTGAGTATCTATTGAAGTATGACAAACAAAATAACGACGGGGACAAACAATAAGCCTTTTGTCTCTCTCTTTTACCAATGTTTCGTATCTCGCGATTTCGTTTTCACTTTACGAAGTAGAATAATGGCTCCATCTTTAAGTTTATAATCAAAGATTATTGTATAAAACGTTTTATTTTCCTGTAAACCTGTAAAATCTCTAGAAATATTTTGTTTATATTATAGGCCAGTAATCAAGCAAATAGAATACCTGATGGCATAGATACATTATCTGATGGTAAGTGAACTTCACCGCCTATGAACGACCACAATACCTGAAGAATCATGGACAAATTGCCGACATTAAAGGAAAGCGATGATTAAGGAATTGGGAAGAGGAAGAGGATTTGGGCCTCCGGTAATCTCACACACCGTACAAAACGTAACAGCTAGCTGCGACTTCACGCCGGTTTTCTATCTCGGCCAGCCGGCCTATTCACGCTATAGTCAAAAGTTTACAAATGTTATACAATTTCTACTAAACCTTTTAGTTACTAAAACTGCAAAAATACCATGTCACTCAGATCACACATACATACATCTACAACGTAGCTCTACCACTTATAAAAGGGTAAGTTATTAGAGTGGCTACACGAAAATGATAAACTCTAGGTGGTAGGTCCCTCGTATACGAGAAGCCGCTACGTCTATTTCTGCCGCCAAGCAACAGTGTTTAAGTAATGTTGTGTAATTTAAAGGCCTTTAAGCCAGTGAACTATACCCGTCGAATTGAGACCATTCTGAATTTTTCGTTGGTTATACATATCGGTTATACTATAACAATCATTTCGGCGTCCATAAATTACAAATTATCGTCTACGCACGTGATGTTGTTATTTCTCCCCAGAAGTGTTGACGTCAGGCAGACGGCCAGTCGTACAAGCCAAATCCTTCTTTAACATGTGTCACAAAGCATGTTGCGACTGCTGTTCTGAGGTCTCAGGTTCGATCGCCAGGTTGGGTACAAGTGATATTCGATTTTTCTATCACAAAATGCTCAGTATCAGCCCGGAGTCTGGAACTGTACCTCTATCGCGCCTGGTAGGCTCGCCCCCCTATCACATCACGCGACGGAAATAGGCTTGACGCAATGTAGGTGTACTTTTTTTTTTTTTTTTTTTTTTTTTTTTTTTTTATGGGGGGACTCCCCCCCGGCTGCTCCCTCTGATACTTTTAATTCAGAGTATGTCTACCTGATTAATTCACATACCTTTATTTAAAAAACTCATCAATATAAGAAAATGGAATTTAACATCATTTAGTATGCCTGGAATTAAAAAAAGTCTAAATCTAACATACATGAGACATACTTTTAAAACTGAGTTTATATTATTTAATAAAAATTACATTTAGTACAATTTAAAATCGTGTCTTCATCACAAAACCAGCTTTTCAGTGGCAACTAGAAACATATAATCTTATATTACATACTGTAGTTGCCCTGTCTATTTGTTTCTTTCCAACACGCTACACGCTAATTTCTTACAAAATTGAACAAACTTAGGTCTAATATCACAATTATCCAACATACCGCTCAGATTATCTTTGCTTACAATCTTGTCAATCTCTGTTTCAAGATTAGTTCGTTGATACAGGTATATTGGGCATTCAGTCAAAACGTGAACCACGTCTTCTGTGGCCGCTGGATCACAGATACATGAGGGGCTCTCCTTGCACTTGAAGCGATTCAAATACTCGGAGAATCCCCCATGGCCCGTGAAGACTTGGGTGAGGACTGGGTCCACCGGCATCTTCTTGATCACTTTATGGGCTACCCTAGCATCAGGGAAAAACAGCTTCGTTACCGATGCTGTTTCTCCAGCCCTGTATCGCTCATTCCATTCGTCAATCGACTCCTGACGGATCTGTCGCTTGACGAACGAAATGGGACATCGGTCGTAATCGGGCCTCCTTTTTAGGGTGGTAGCCGCCGCCTTCGCGAGCTCGTCCGCACGCTCGTTCCCTGCCAACCCCACGTGCGCCTTAACCCAAAAGAGGTTAATGTTCTTACCGCGCTCTTTGGTCTCATTCAACATTTTAGAGATGTCGAATGCTATGGGGTGGAGGGAGTTACCGCGCGCGACCGTCTCGAGAGCGGCCCGTGAATCGCAGAAGATGCTGTATTGGTGGTATTTCTCGCTGGAGGCTATTTGCACGGCCTTGCGCAGGGCCAGCAGCTCCGCCTGGTAAACGGTGCAGAACGATTCCAGCTTAATTTTGGTGGCTTTCGTCTCGGCGTCGCCATCCCAAAGGGACACTGAAGCTCCGACTTGGCCACCAATTTTGCTGCCATCAGTGAACACCCTACGGGTGTTTGCAGCCTCTAGGTCAAGTTCTGCGTCGTTGACCACGCATTTGAATTGCAAAGCCCTGCGCCTGGCTGGATGTTCCAAGTTGGCAAAAGGCACAGGACATTCCACGTCCCGGTCGCCCACTATGTGCCGAGTGTGTCCCTTTTTCACTTCATATAGAAGCGCCGCTTCTCGGACACGAATGTCTAGCGGAAGGATCCCAGCAAGTAGCAGGGCCGAGTGTAGCGAAACGGTCCTGTAGCCTTTTACCATCTTTTGTGCAAAGCCTCGTTGAACCACTGCAAGTTTTTTAAATGTAGGTGTACTAGTTACACATCTGCCTACCCCTTCGGGGATTACAGGCGTGAGTGTGTATGAATGTATGTTGCGTCAACCCCTCTGCGAGTGGGATAAGGGCAGATGGACGAAGAAGAGTACGTGGTGTAGTTATATATGTTGAATGAACAGCTTTTCTGCACCACGCTATGTAGGCACATAATAATTCCGACTTCATCTTTTTTGATTACTACTATGATGATGATAAGATAACTGTGAATAATAATAATTGTATATCCTCTTACATATATTATTATTTTACTAAAACTACGAATAACTGCCTCGATGGAGCAGTTGTAATGCGTACGCGGTACGAACGCCGCCCTGTGCTGAGGTCTCGGGTTCGATGCCCGGGTCAGATATTGGAGTTTTCTATCAATAAAATGCTCAGTTACAGCGCGGAGTCTGTAATTCTGTCCGGTATGGCAATGGGCTCGCTCCTATCATATCATAGGGCGGAAATAATCTCGGCGGTTGCACCTCTGACTGCGCCTTCGGGATTACAGGCGTGAATGCGTCATGTATATGTGTATGTAAATTTGCAATACGCGCAAAGTGACTTCGTCCGACTGAGTTTTTTACTACAACTGCCCTCTATGGCATGTGCATGGCCTCCATCCCGATGTGACACTGTGATTGACCATCATATAGAGAGCGTAATGACGTCTATTGGCTTTAGGCGCGTGCGATGGCCTTGGGATGTATTCGTATAATAAATAAATACACGCAACAGTCCCACACATAGTCCTGACCCCACACAAGTTAACCTGTATCGTGGGTATCACGTACTAATCTAAATGATGTATAACATTTTATGGATTCAATAAATAATTCGAATTTGAATTTGAATTGACTTGTACGTATCCCTTGCAGCTCTACAGTTTTGGTAATCTCTGAATAATACCCTAAACTGAAGAATCGACAGAAATCACGAAAAGGGTTTACCTAATAATAGTAATGTTTTTGTGAAAGTCTAATTTCTTCATCTCATTTAGTTTAGGCTACGTGTAAGATAATATATAATATTGGTGGTATTATACATTATGTAAAAAAACCCTGTTGACCCTTTCTAGGTCAAGAAGATAGATATGTAGTCAGCTTAAAAAAATAAATAAATAAAAAAAGAAGCGAGATAATAATAGCTACCAGTGTAAGGATAACCTTACACAGGTAGCTTATAAAAATGAACATGGTCTGAAAAAAAAAATATTTTCACCTGAAAGTGATGAACAGCAGATTGATTTGACGTATTGAAGAAGCTGCAACATGCTATCTCGCTCTGGCTCCGAGTCATAGCTCTTGCAGAGGTAATCAATCGAAATACGGATAACAAACAAAAAATAATTAAAGTATACAAAATAAACATGATTATTTTATAGTCTCTTTTCGAATATCGATTCTGATATCACGGTTAAAACGCCCAACAGAGTTTTTGTTACATATTATATATCTATATAATGTACAAAGTTGTACGTTCGTGTTGCCCTCTGTGTATAAAACAATTTCGTAAAAATATTAAAACATTGTAAGGTATGCTATCTACCTCCACAAATACACAAATTACGAGGCAGACTTTAGTAAAAAAATAATATAAACGTGTTGTCAAATATATAATACCTATATCTTATTCACCGTTTAAAGAACGTGTGTATTATTCTTTGCCTTTGTGTCTTGTGATCCAGTGGACAAGCAGTCCTAACTTTTTCACCTTCATATGCCCTCGGACCACTTGATAATATGTCATGACTCAGTCAGTCTTATTTACGGCAGAGGCATTTTTTGTGCCTAGCTGCTATGATGCTGATGGAATGCCAAACAAGTCTTTTATTATACCTTTTTACTTTTTGTACGTCGTTGTGTTAATTACTTATTATTAATTACTGGCTATTATAAGACTCAACGTGATGTGTCTCAGCATCTGCAGGACCAGTGTTTGTAATTCAAAGTTCTGAGTGATGTTGCTACCGTTTATGCGACAGGCGAGGCGTAGCGTTTATAGCGGGTTCAAACGATTCCAATTTAGTTGATCAACGCTAAATCGCATGCGATCTGAACCGTCTGAATAGACTTCAATCGAATTGATTATAAAACCATACAACTGTTGTTGATTCAAGTTATTTGATCAACTAAAAGCAGCTATAACCATCGCTCGACTTGCCATGTGTCATTCGGTTGTACCTACTTATAAAAAATAATGTAACCTTAAAATGATCTTCAAAAAATGTTTCAGAATAAATATAAAATATTTCTGTACCAATGTCAACTTATCGTCTTATCCGAGCTAACAAGCAGTGGTACTGATAAATTCCACTAAATCCAATATATTATGACAATGAAGGCATTAATTGAAATATTGACAAGGTTATAATAATAATATGATTTTAGCGCCTACGATGATAAATCTTTTGTGTTAAATATTTTATAGTGACTGATAGTATTTTGCTTATCTTATTATGCTATTAGTTATTTATTTACAGATAAGGGTACAGAGCGGCATTGTATAGTTTCCTCAAAAATTGGCAACGTACTCTAGTAATTGGGAGGTAGTAATGGCTTTCTATCAGGTGACCTACTTACCAGTTTGCTACTACAATAATAATATAGTTTCAAAACCGATATGATTTAATGTAATGAATTTTTATTCCATACTGTTTTTATACAGTTTTTTTTATTGCCCAGATAGAGAGACGACAAGACGGCCCACCTGATAGTAAGTGGTTACCGCCGCCCATGGACCGCCGTGGACCTCAGCAATGCCAGAGCACACAGCCAAGCCGCTGCCTACAATTAATCTCTACACTTTTCATAACTTAAACTATTTGCTATACAAAGCTACATAAGTAGATACAGAGTAGAATGCAGATACATAGTAGATCCACTAGTACACACATACTTAATAACCTCACGCCTATATTACCGAGGGGGTAGGCAGTGGGGCAACTAGAACGTAATGTCATTATAGTCGAATATAACAAATCCTAGCTAGGATTTACTATTCCTTCTTTCTGCCGGAAATTATCTCAGCTTAGAGCCGGGGTCCGTTATTCCTACTAAGAAGCCTCCACTTCGCTAGATCTTGAGCATCTTCTATAGTGAATTCATTGGTTGATGGTACCCATATCTAATATTTCAAATGCTTTTTGGCTAAATTTTGATTTAAAAGTCGTAACTCTAGTCAGCTTTACTATCGTTGGATAACAGTAAAACATGTGGAGATATTTAAATGGTATAAAAAAAATATATATATAAGTTGATAATCTGTGGATGGCGAAATGTGGGTGTAGTGGTTACACCTCTGCCTACCCCTTCGGGGATTACAGGCGTGAGTGCGTATGTATGAGTGCGTATGTAAGTTGATAATCTATATACACGGCTCAGTTTTGTTGGTGCAAGTGGTCATTAATAAAATAAGTTAAAACGCTGATGAATACCATAACATCATTGACATCGTCCGTCCTCTAATCGCTGCGTCGCGTCGCGTCGGCACTCGGCATCAGCAACAGCGCGGCTGCGACGGCGGCGGGGCGAGGTCGGGCGGTCGCTGCGGGCGGCGCAAGGGCGCGTCGGTGCATACAGCGCCCCTGTGCCCTTGCCACCAGACGGTGCATGCACCCCGCGAGGCATAGCACAATGGAAGCAGTACGTTAACTACAATGCGGAGCTCGGTACGTGGACGACGTCGACGTGAGAACTTTTGTTCATTTAGCGCTTGTATCACAAGATCCTAGTAAACGTTACATATATACGAGTACGCGCTCACGCCTGTAATCCCCGAATGGGTAGGCCAATACACCCACATTTCAGCGAGCTTATTTCCGTCCCATGATAAGATAGGGAGTGAGCCTATTGCCATACTGGACATAATTCCAGACTTCAGGCTGATGCCTGGCGATAGGCTCGCCCCCTATCACATAAGGGACGGAGATACGCTCGGCGAAATGTGGGTGTACTGGTTACACCTCTGCCTACCCCTTCAGGGATTACAGGCGTGAGTCCGTATGAGTGCGTATTCAGGCTGATGCATTTCGTGATAGAAAAGCCCAATTTCATTTACAACTGCGTCACCAAGGCAGTATATTCTTATACCGCCATATTTTCTTCTAAATATTATATAAAAGAAGAAACTGACTGATTGACTGACTGACTGATCAACGTCCAGCCTAGCCGGTTGCAGTCGGTTAGCAAATTACTTCTGTAGCGTGTACTTAGTTTGTACTTACTTTGTGTCAGCAAATCTCGGAAAGTAGTTGACGGATGGACTCCAAATCTTTACACAACAATGCATTATAACAGAAGAGTGTGTGTATACTTTTTATTCTGGATTTTAAACAGAAACGGGTAAATTTATGCGTTTTCGATTGCCTAAATCCCCTCCCCTTCCCAATCCCTTAATTATCCCTTTCCTTTAAGGTCGGCAACGCGCCCATGATTCTTTTGTATTTCATGTATTCACTTACCATCAGGTGACCCACGTGCTTGTCGGCCAAAAAAATATATATGTATATATATATAATTTGTCATAGGAAAGATACTATATGGTAAATGTTTTTACTATAGTAACGGTTGCTTTGGTAAATGTCTATAGTAACTGTTGTTATAGTAACAGTTGTCATAGCAACAGTTGTCATAGTAACAGTTGTAATAGCAACTGTTGTCATAGTAACCATCGTTTCGGAAGAAATTACAATTGTGATTATAAGAATTTGATCCTTTTCGGTATCGTAAGCGTATTTCCGACCGGAAAATTTTAGATGGCGCTACGATTGTGTTACAAGACATTCACGTGGGTGAAGCCGCGACGGACAGCTAGTCTGTCAATAAAAAAATAATATCTCATTGTGAAACAGGCCCATAATAGTGTTATTGTAACTACGTTATTTGAATGGTCATGGGTTAAGGCGTTAAATACAAAGAAAGCCAAGTGAAAGTGTGTTTGTAATTGGTAGTCACGCTGTAAACAGTTTTGTAGCATGAATAGACAAATTTGAGCAAGGTAGGTAGTTACTGTCATACAGAAAACCGGCATGAAGTGCCAGCTTGATGTGGCGTTTTGTATATTGAGTTAGACTTCCAGAAGCCCAAATTTCTCGTATGCTATAGACAAAACTATCTACAGCATGGCACTACCACTTAAAAAATAAGTTTTAACAAAACCGGCAGCGACACAGGCACCGACTCTAAAGAGACCTATAGAAATCGTTATTTTTGACTCTTCAGTGTTTTTTTATAGGTCGGTTTCTAAGTTTTGTTTAAACTTATTTTATTTATTAATATTTAGTGGTAGTTACAGCAGCAATACAATAAAACAATCGCGACGAGTGTACCGTTGTTCGTTGAGGAGTTTCATTTTTTTACTCCCTCTCCGTCATCAGATCTTTCAAATTTATATCGGACCACATCGCAACTAAACTCTATCGAATGAAATTTTGTCCAACTAAATCGTTTCACAATTGGCGGAAAAATCGATGTACATACATAAGAAAGCAAAATGTATATACGCACCGAATTGAGAATCTCCTCCTTTTTTGAAGACGATTAAATAGAATAGTCGTGACCAATATCTTTGTTATTTAATAGTCAATGTTGGGTTGTCTAAGTATCTACTCTGTTTTCATTTGACTGGCAGTAATTGTAAATTGTGTTAGTTGAGCTGAAGCTCACGAAGATATTAGTTTTAGAAGAAGAGACTGAATTGATGTATCAAGAACTGAATTGATAAATGTTGTTAACTGATAAGGTTTTAAGGTACGTTTTGTGGTACGCCACCAAGACAGGGAGACCGTGATGCCCGACGCGCGTCAGACGATAGCGATACATCCACGTTGTATGAAATGTGTGCATGGCCGCGCGTAGCGCTCCCTTGTTTCAGTTGCATACCTCAAAACCTATACAACTGCATACAAAGCGGACGTGTCAGTGTCGCGGTGTATTGTCTCGGTCGCGAACCTTTTGGTTTACACTAGACGCTTAGGTACAATAAATATTAGACCAATAGTTATAACTTAAGGATGACAATGAACTTTTATCGTGGTTAGTCGAACCACATTATCCTCTTCTAATATTCTAATAAGTCATTATTCTGAATTTGTCAGGCATATCGCTAACAGGAAAGGCGAGAAAATGCCAAGACAGGAGCATGTGACACAAAAAATAAGACTTAAGGTTGGTGCATACGCCAACGATTTTAGCTGTGTAAGCTCTTATAAAATGTGGTAGAGCCACGCTGTGGACAGTTTTGTCTAGAAAATGAATGGCTCGTCTGGGTTGTTACCACTGTCTCACAGAATACCAACGTAAAGTAGCAGCTTGCTGCTGCGTTTCGTATGGTGAGTGAGATATCCTGAGGCGCAAATCCCCTTCCCAATCCCTTAATTATCCCTTTTCTTTAAGGTCGCCAACGCACTCATGATCCTTTTGGTTTTGTGGGCGTACATAGGCGGTGGAGATCACTTACCATCAGGTAACGCACAGGTATATCAGGTATCAGGTATCTTTGCCTGCCTATGATAAAAAAAACCTAAAATGCTGATGTTACAGTTTTATTGGTTTTTGTTTGACTTGAATGCTGTAATATGTAATCTTTTTTATTCGATCTCAGCTCCGATCTCAAGCATCTATTTTTTAGGGTTCATGTGGATCGACAGCCATTAGAGATTAAAAGTAAAAGTAGAAATAAAGATTAAAAGTATCTATAACTTTTTTAATATAAGTTGAGTGTTTTGATTCAAATTCTGCTTTGTCATAACGCTTCGTAATCAAGCTATATATTACACACATTATATGTTATTATACATAGTAGTTAGGTGAGAGGATTTATTGGATTCCCCTGGTAACCTCCAAAGGGGGAAAAAATATGAAAAGCAATAATGCAAAAAACAAAACATGCCACTTTGCACCGGTTTTCTTTAGTCATACCACCCTGGTTGAGTTGACGCGGCCCATTCATGCTGTAGACAAAAATGTGTCATGTTAAGTTTACGACGCTGGGTTTGCGTATTTTGGATACGTTAAATGATACAAGAAACTTGAGAACTTATGAAAAATGCTATTCTGAGGCACTATTATATCGCAGCTGTGTCGCTGCATCGGCTCTCACCCTCCGTCCCGCAACTGGCGAGGCTGCGCCCCTCCCCCGGTCGCATCATTCCGCGCCACCTCGTGATGCTGCATTTTAATCATGTTTTGACTTGTATGACCAACCGGTACGGGAAAACCAATTTTGTTTTTCTTATAGCAAGTCTGATTGTTCTGGGTTAGCTTCTATTATAATATTTTCATAAAACACCCGTCGCTTAGTTATTTGAATACCGAGACGTCGACGGTTGGGATCCTGACTTCATTGATCACGTTTACGCTGCATCATATGTAGGTCATATAGTTTGTTTTTCACTATTTGGATTGATTGACACAAACATTTCACTAATTCTTTTATGTATTAAGTACATCAAATAAATGTGTCTATTCATTTAAAATTGTCGTGTATTAACATCCTAAGTTCTTTCAACGATATTATAATATTGACTATTATTCATGACTTAGTTAATTAACGTTTAAGTATCTGTGTTTTAGTTTTCGATTCGCAAAATCAAATATGATGAAGCTCGCCCCCATCACATCATGAGACAGAGATAAGATCTTCAAATAGTGCAGTACTTACACCTCTGCTTACTCCTTCGGAGACACAGGCGTGATAGCTTATGTTCATATTACATATTAATTCATATTACATATTAAGATGTACTCGGTCAATGACCTGAACTACAAACAACACAAGGAAAACCGGATTATAGTATTTAAAATATGAACTAATGACCAACGGTGTGCAGTTATTAGCGCTATTATATTTTGTTACAGATAACAAACACATTACGTGTACACATAGTGCCCAGTTATAGTATTTATAAAAACTAGAAATATTAAAATGTATGTAATATATGTATGTATGTATAAAAATTTGAAATATTAAGCTGATGATTAGACAAATCCTCACAATTATAACTTATTTAACTGCAATATATTCATTCACCCGCGTGCCTGTAACTGTTCCACTCTCGTGCGTCTCGTGTCATAGCGTGTTATTATATAGCTACTAGCTGTTGCCCGCGGCTCCGCCCGCGTGAATGCCTATTTCCAGGATTAAAGTAGCCTAGTGGGCGCCCCCGGTGAGAAACGCGATTAACAAAAATACTAATATCGCTATTAAAAAATAGGGGTTGATCGTAGAGGGGTGAAAATTTAGGGTTGTTTGGATTTTTTAATGCTGTATCATAAAAACAATTTTTTTTTTCTAAAAAATAAAATGTAGTGTGGACCACCCTTATCATTTAGGGGGATGATGAAATAGATGTTGGCCGATTCTCAGACCTACCCGATATGCACACAAAATTTCATACAAATCGGTCCAGCCGTTTCGGAGGAATATGGGAACGAACATTGTGACACGAGAATTTTATATAAAAGAAGATGAACCATCGTCTCGACTCTCAACAAAACAAATACCTATATGGTGTGAATATTACTTCTACGGTCAAATCGTTCAGAAGTTACACGATCACATATAGGACACACCAACGAATATATAAAAATTAAGTCTCTTGTTTCACCAACATTGAGTAAAAGCAACTAACCAAATAAAATATGACACGTTCAAATACAGAAGTCACTCCCTGACATAATATATACCCTTGGTATATACAATATGTAACAAAAACCCTGTTGGACGTTTTAACTATGAAATCAGAATCGATATTCAAACGTAATGAAAAAACTCACATACGAAAATTTGACTATAAAAATAATCATATTTATTTTTTAAAGTTGAATTAATTTTATACACCTTTTTTTTTTTTTTTTTTTTTTTTTTTTAACGTTGGGAAACCCTTTATGGGTACCGCCCCACCGCGTGGTCAGTCGGGGCGGTTATGTCCGACTCCCACGGACTAAAACTCAACGGTGTTCCTCCGGGTGCGCTTGTTCGGTCGGGGCTGCGGGAACGCTATTGTACTCTTCCGCGGCCCCGACGGCGCCGGCCCTTGTACAGGGCCTCTCCGGTCGGTGGGTGTTTGGGGGAGTTATCCACCCACCTTTTTGCTCCGCTCGAGAGGTTCGCGCGGGAACTCCGCGCGCGTCACCTCGAAGCCTTAACTGTCGGACGACGGACTTCCACGAGTCCGCCGCCCAGGCCTCTGTCAGGGGGGTAGGAGTGCCTCCCGCATCCTCCTGCGCGTGACCCTTCGGCGGCGGATAGCGAGCTGGGATGTTATTTCCCGCTCACGCTCCGCCACCTCCTTCCGCGACATGACGGTTTCGCAGAAGGCGGTCATCGCGTTCCACGACCTCTCGTTCTCGACCATGGCCTTAACCACAGCTGGTAGCGAGAGGTCGTCCCCCAATTCTGCGACGAGTTCGCGACGCTGCTCTGCCCACGCGGGGCACTCCTCCAGAGTGTGCGCCGCGGTGTCCTCGTCGCAGCTGCAGTGGTGACACTGGTGTGTCGGCTCTCTTCCGGCTATCCGGCACAGGTACCTCCCGAAGCAACCGTGCCCCGAGAGGACCTGCACCAGCCGGAAGGTCAGTGACCCGTGCCGCCTGTCGACCCAATCATTCAGAACTGGGCCAACAGCCTCGACAGTCCTTACGCCGGCCGAGGAATTGGCCAGCAGCTGCCTCCACTCCTGAAGCAAGGACTGTCGAGTGTGGAATCTCCGCAATCGCATCTCCCCCGGGTGGGGTCGATCTCTTCGGAGCCGAAGTTCCATGCGCCACTCGTACATCGACGCATGGACTCCGGCCTCCAGATCCCATGGAGGGGACCCCGCCAACGCGCAAGCCGCCGCATGGGATATGGTGCGATAGCCACGGATCGCCCCAACTGCCATCGCCCTCTGAGGTCGTCTCAGAAGGGCGACGTTGGATGCAGTCAAGGCGTCAACCCATACGGGTGCCCCGTAAAGGGCCATGGATCGCACCACACCCAAATACAAGTGACGGCTGCTTGCACCCGGCCCCCCGATATTAGGCAGCAACCGCTTTAAAGCGGCTGATGCGCCCATTAACCGGGGAGCCAGACGTCTAAAATGCTCGCGGAAATTCCAGCGGCTGTCGAGTACGAGCCCCAAGTACTTCATATGTGGCCCGATCTCGACTCGAGCCTCGCCGATGAGTATGTGGGACCCATGCGGCGGCGCCCGCCGAGGACCATGAAAATAAATGGCCTCGGTTTTCTCGAGCGCGACCTTGAGCCCCAACATCTCTATTCTGCCGACAACCTGCGCCACCGCCTGCGTGGCAAGACGGGCAGCGTCCGCATAGTTGTCCCCCACGGCCGTGACCAGCGTGTCATCTGCGTAGCATGTCACGTCAACGCCCGGGGGGACCTCTCCCCGCAGAACCCAGTCGTATCCAATGTTCCACAGGAGGGGTCCGAGGACTGATCCCTGTGGGACACCGCACGACATCTCCGTCCGGTGGATCCTACCGTCCCTCCCAGGGTACACTATGTACCTCTCGGAGAGGTAATCCCCGAGTACTCGGTCGAGGTAGGGAGGCACATTATGGTGTTGCAGTGCCCCCCTAATGCAGGCCCAGGGCAATGTGTTAAATGCGTTGGCGATGTCCAACGACACCGCCAGCGCCACTCCGCCCCTGGCAGCTGCCTCGTCCGAGCGAGCTCGGACGCATTTTATTGCGTCAATCGTTGACCGGCCCGCTCGGAAGCCGAACTGACGGTCCGATAACTCCGGACCCACCTCTCCGAGATGCTCAACGAGTCGACTCGCGATAACGCGCTCAAACACCTTGTCGATCTCGTCGAGCAGTACAATAGGACGGTAGGCGGACGGAGACTCCGCGGGGCGCCCATCCTTCTTAATGAGGACTAACCTACCCGTCTTCCACTGGGAGGGAAACCGTCCCGACTCCAAGCAGGCATTGAACAGCCTGAGGAGTTTGTCCCCTAGGGTCCCAAAGGCCAAGACCCACACGCGGCCGTGTATTCCATCTGGCCCCGGAGCCTTGTTTTTAGCCCGAAGCTTCTGAACGGCCGCGTCAAGTTCCGCCTGCAATTTTATACACCTGCCTTGTTTATTTTCTGCACCACCCAAAGGTTGACTGCTAGAGAATGCCTCTGGCATTAAGTCCGCCTGTACATATTTTGTATGAAGTGTATAAATAAATTAAAAAAAAAAATTGATTGTTTGTAAACCTTATTTCGATTATTTCGAACCTTATCTCTGTAAGAGGAATGACTTGGAGCCAGAGCGAGATAGCATGTTGTGGCGTCCACGTACATACATCAAACGTGCCGCGCCCCCGGCCTCGTCAATATATTAATATATTTTAATTAATTAATAATTCAGATGTAAATATTTTTTTAATATTTTCGTTTTATTTTCATGTAACCTGTGTAAGCATAATATCTCGCTTCTGTTTATATATTTTTTTTAACTATTTTTAATATGCTGTCTATATATTATGTCTATCTTCACGACCTAAAAAGGGGCCAACAGGGTTTTTGTTACATACTGTATAGAGGAGATAGATGTCTATTAGGTACTTTCAAATGTAGCTGTCTTATACATTAACTGGTGTTTAAATCTTAGTAATCTTGCTCGAATATTGTGAAATAAACCCTTAGTACCGTTCTAGAGAACGTATGTATCGATCGATACATCTATCAGCCTGTATCCGTCCCCTGCTAGACACTGAACTTTCTTAGATCATTCTCTAATCTTCTCATGCAGCTGCTTCCCTTGACTTCCGTCAGGTCATCAATCTATTCCAACACTTTTCGGCCCTAGTGGCCATCTTAACAACAGCAAAAATGGCCAGTTCACTTTGGTTCTTTAACGGATCTCCTCTCCTCTCCAGAGCTAACTTTTAAAACCCCCGTCATCGATTAGAAAGCGATCTGCAATTTCTAAATGCCTATACAGTTTTTCCCCAACTTCGATAAAACCGCATTTAAATCGGTCCATTTGTTTGAGGACAGCTAAACAGACAGACAAAGTGTTTCGAAAACATAACACCCCTCTTTTTACTCGAGTGTTAAAAATTACGCGCTCTTGCCACTAAATTTTGTATGCAATAATAGCAAGTTCACACGATTCGATCATCTGACATTTAGCTGATCATCTGACTTGTCAGTTTCCGCTTTTAGCCATACAGCTTGAATCATTAACTAAAACCGAATCGTGTGAAACCGCTATAAGTAAACCCGCTTAAAGTATTTGGGGTTCAATACGTATCAAGATAATAAAATATTAAAACTTATTTTACTGCGAAATGATCTGGCCACTTTCAAGAAGGACTAGCGGAATGATGCCCAAGATCGGGTTGTCGAAGATTAGAAGGCTTTTGCCAAGGAGTGGACACTAAGTCTCAAATAATAATAAATAAGTACATAGGTACCCACTTAAAGTTTTGTTTGTGAATTTTGGCAGTGAATATGGTTTTTCGTTCCTGTAGTGGCGTTTTTTGCTTATTTGACCGGTAATACCCTTTCTTATATTTATACAGTAAACTTCAACGTAGTCTAAGCCATTTGACCGATGCATTTGACCGAAAATGACTTAACAAAACGTTCTCAATGACTCGGTCGATCCGTGATGTGAGTTCGGCTCGCAATCAAATTAGTTTTAAAATATATGTATTTTTATTGTTATTTTTACCCTTCCCCTCAATTATGTATATTTAAAATGGTTATGAACAAATGTTGCCGCTTTTCAAAACATAATTTGCTTGAAACGAGTAGGTATTCATAAGATGACTTTGCAAAGTTGACTTTGGTGAGTTCATATCTAAGTTTACCACACAGTCACTTTCTGGATGACTTAAGTCGGGCATGATCTCAGCCTAAGATTACATGTAACTTTTAAGATTACATACTTTAAAATGAAACGGTGTGTGTATGTATCTTCTCCTCATTCTATTCTATGTATCTTCCAAGGCAGTCATTATTTAAAATTGGAAGTCTATTATATGTTAAAAGTTCAGTTGTCAGTAATGACAGTCGACTCTCGACAGCCGTCAGTCACAAATGTTCGTGGCGGGCTTAGCGGCAGCTGCGTGAGCGCACGTGCGGGGACGCGCGCGTCACGTATCATATCGTGTGCAAAACATAACACGTCCAATAAATTGATGTCAATGCCTCTTTGAACCCTTCACAAATTTAATTCACAATAAGCAAAAAACACTTTTGTATGCGGCCGCGCACAATACCTATACAGAATCATCGTGGAGCACTGAATCGGTAATCGACTATCTGCCCGGTCGATTACCCTTCGTTAAGAATGCACACCCGAAACGAGGTCATACAGGACATTTCACAAGTATATTAATTTTTTAAACTTTATTCGTGTTTGTCATGTGATCATAAGGTTTTATAAGACATCGTCATACAGATCATAAGGTATTATGTCTCGGGCCCGTGACGAGAGCAGTCCAATGCCATCCAGTGTTTTTTAATTCAAAGTTCTGTGTGGTGTTGCTTCTGTTTATGGGCAGGCGTGACGCTTACAATCAGGAGCGCGTGCTCGTTTTTAATGATAAAAAAAGCACGTTCGTTGTATGGGCTGGAAAATATTTTAGCAAATATTTATTGTACCAGTGATACGGTCGACGTAGTTTATAATCTTAAATTCTGTTTTATCTATCTGTCTTTTTGTCTGGCGTTATCTCGGCTTAATGCCAGGCCGCCTTCTCGTACCATCTATTTGATGGTATATTGGACGACCCACCAGAGGGATTGACGTCAGGCAGGCGGCCGGTCGTAAAAACTACAAGCCAAATCTTTCTGTAACAGGTTTTAAAAAGCATGTTGCGGCGACCATACTACGAGTTGGATAAGCGCAAGTGGAAGAAGATTGGACGACACACCATCTGAGCTCCACAATCCGAAACCAAGTTTTACTATTGCCTCGTCCGTTAACAGCAGAGTGTACCACGTGCAGGTCATGTTGACTCTTGGCCTAATATGCTGGTGGCCCACACACACTCCAAAAATTATATTTTATCTATATTACTATTCAATATGTAACGAAAACCCTGTTGGGCATTTTAACTGTGATATCAGAATCGATATTCAAAGTAATGAAAAAACTCGCATACGAAAATTGGATTATAAAAATGTATCATATTGATTTTTTTAACTTTCATTAATTTATTGTTTGTAAATCGTATTTCTATTGATTACCTCTGCAAAAGCGATGACTTGGAGCCAGAGCGAGATAACAAGTTCCGGCGTCCACGTACATCAAACGCGCCGCGCGCCCGGCTTCATCAATACACACAGAAATTCAGATGTAAATAACATTTTTTAAATATGTTTATTTTTCTAAGCTACCTGCGTAATGATATTTTAATTATTTATTTAATTTAACTATTTTTATAAAGCTGTCTATATGTCTAACTTCACGACCCAAAAAGGGCCAACAGGGTTTTTGTTACATACTGTATAATTGTTATTAGATAATGCCTAAAATATGATATCCTACTTTCTACTATACTATTAATATTGTATGAAAGTATAGATATTTGTATGTTTGTGAATTTCTTTGTTTGTTAATCTAATCAATCTTGCCTAAAGGCTAAATAGATTTGAATGAAATTTGGCACACATAGAAACCATGACCCGGATTAGAACTTAGGCTACTTTTTATCCCGGATAAAGACATTCGCGAGAGCAGAGCCACGATCAAAAGCTATTAGGTATATATTTTATGCCGACTTCAAGCTTAGAATATTTGTTTTCTAAGATACCCCATAAAAAAATACACTGTCGCTTTATTCTAGATTTGCAATGATTCTACACATTCTGAGTGGTAAAGCCACGCTGTAGACAATTCTGTCAACAGCATCAATGGGCCGGCTCGTCCGGGTCGTTACCACTGTCTTACAGAAAACCGGCTTAAAGTAGCAGGTTGCTGCTGCATTTCGTACGCTGAGTGAGATATCCGGAGACCCAAATTCATACTACTGAATTACAGTTCCAATAGACTTTTCATTTGGAAAACGTGTTTATTATAGAGTCAAACTCAACTAACTTAGCGTCGTGCCGCGCAGCGGCAATCTTTGAAGACAACCAGAAACACGATCCATACATAATATATTGTCATATAGTCTCTTCTTCTGCCTGGCATTATCCTTGCTTATTGCCAAATGCCAAGGATCGCCTTCGTTCTTAGACGCTTTCACTTCCACCATAGTAGTAAGACCATTGGCTTTCATAATTCTTCTTCTATTACGTCAAGCCAGCGAGTTTTTGGCCGTCGGCAGGGGCGCAGGCATTTGCAACCGACGCGACGTACCCCTGTACTTTCCTCAAAACATGGCTACGCCATCTTAAGCAAGATTCAGATTATCCGCCGTCGTCAACACCAAGGCTGCCGGAAATGTACTTGTTACATATACGAACTAATTGTGTAACGTAGTACATTTACTCAAGGATTCCTAAACTATATAATAAAAAAGTATTTCTTGAATGGCACATAAATAAACCAGTACCTCTTGCTTTACTTCATTTATTGATCAAGTCAATCCGACAAGCATACAACACTACGGAATATTTAGATACGTACGGTGTTACTGAATGTATTGTCTAATGAACAACAAACTATCTTCTACACGTCGCAGTAGTCTTTTAGCTCTGTCATCTAGCACAAACACCTTTGTAATAGAAGCCTTAGGGACGAGGCTTTGTAGGTGTTCAAAAATGTCAATTTCTTTCTTGACCTCTCCATCTATTCCACCCTTTATCGGGTTCAGTTTCCCTAAATAAGCCTCTACTATAGTAGTTTCGTCTAATTTTCTGTTTAGTTCTTCAAATATATTCTCATATAGTTTATCAATTGATATTTGAATATTAATCGTTCTTTCGTTTAACACCTCGTCCAACAATGATTCCGATGCAATTTTAACAGCTCTAGCCAACCTTTGTGGGCTATTTGTAACTAAAAGAAATATAAATTATTTAAGACCTTATGTACATATAATACTAAGGTTGCGTTCGAATATGGACTGACTGTACTATCAGCACTGATGCTAGTTTTACTAAAAAATGGATGTCCAGGTTTACTAACAGTGCTACATTTCCTTATGAAAAAAGAAGCAAGTAATTCCGTAACACCAATGGCGAACATAACGGTAGTACTTTTTAGTATCCCTAGCTCTATCTCTATCCCTTTAAAGTTCTTTAGAACGAAAAACAAGTACTAACAGTATTGTCAGTCAATTTTCGAATGAAGCCTAATAGCGATTTCACACGGTTCGATTTAGTTGATCAACTGACTTGAATTGGTAGAGACTGTATGGTTTTTGTTGATCAATTCAATTGAAAGTCTGTTCAGACGATTCGAATCGCATTCGATTTAACAGTTGATCACAAATCGATCCACGTGAACCCGATATAACGCACGTCAATGTCATTTAAAAACATAACTTACCGGTGTATACCACATGATCATTACAAGTATTACAATAATCCCGGTATATTTTCGCCTTACTTTCTAGTTCTAATAATTTTGAATTTATTTCATATTCATTCTGTTTGATATCTTGCAGCACTAATGAAATATTATATTGTTTTAAATCAATTGAAAATTGATAGTATTCGTCTTGCAAGTTCAATATTTCGTACATTGTTAATCCAAATTGTTCGACAGCAGCAGATTTTAGTTTGTTCTTAATATTTATAATTTTTTCTTCGAATATTAGAGCATCTTTATTAATTCTGCCGTCTAGTTTGACACTGTATTCATTAAAGAATTTTGTCAGTCTCTCCTCAATAATTGTAATAAGTTTATCAAACGTAGAGCAATACACATGGTTAGCCTTTATGAATCGTCTAGAAGATGTCATAGTAATAACTGAAAGTAAAGTCAACGGATTTTAAATACTTACATACAAAAATACTATACTTGACAACTTGTTACGTAATACTTACAGCTTTCAAATATTTCATGTCCACAATTTAAACTACAAATCTTTTTAGAATTTTCTATGTGCTCAAGTATTTTGTTAACTTTCTCCTCTGTTATAATATATGGGTTTTCGTAAGACTTATATTGACTTAATAAAGATGCCATACGTTTAACCATCGGTTCAATACGTTGCCGAGTAACAGCCATATCCTGTAGAATGTGTTTCAAATGTCGCGGTCGGTCTTCAAACCTCTTTTCAAATACTTTCAAATTACCCATATTCTTTTCGCGTACCCACAGTGCTTTCGGATAGAAGCTATCATTCAGATCTTTTGTAACGTTAAGATGGAAGAAAAATATTTCAATGATCGACCTAAGGTCCTTTTTCTTATATGCGCTTTGTCCCGGTAGACAAAATTCCGCTGTATTTTCTTCTAAAACAAATATGCTTTTAAAATAAAGAAAAGGTTATTAAGTAGTAATACATATAATTAATGATTTATCAACGACTTACTTGGCACTGCTGTCGACACTGTAGAGTAGTCATCTGAAAAACGAACGTGTTTAACGTAAAGGCAGACTTCTGATGTTCGCGTCACAGGTGTCAGTAACGCTGATAAGACGCAGCGTTACTGACGCTAGTTCTGGTCAATATTCATGGCCGCCCTGAAGTTTTTCCTTTGCGACGTAGCATTTACTGTTTTTAAGTAGGCCCGGATCTAGAGGGAGGCAAACCGGGGCACCCGCTCCGGGCGGCAGTTTCAGGGGGCTCCAAAATCATAATATAATATGATTAAATATAAAAAACTTGCTTCACAAAGCGCCTAGCATATGGAAGTCTGATTGGCTCACCGTCGACTTCGACGACGTTCGACGTCGACAGGCCCATTGTGCATCATTCTTTTCTTATCTTTTAGTTTTTTTTAAGCAATTTATCTCAAACGTTGGAGAAAGGGGCGTCACTATCAAGTTTCTGTCCCGGTTTGAAGAAATCATAGATCCGGGCCGGTTTTTAACCTACCGAAAACCAATTTTGAGTCGGTGGTATCAACCATTATCAGCCTCCGTGGCGCGGTGGGCTAGTAGTCGGATGCGAAGCGGGAGGCCGCGGGTTCGATTCCCGCACCGAAACAAAATGCTTGTGTGCTCCACAAATACTTGTCGGTGTGGGTGTTTTTCGTTTGACGTCAAAGACAGCTTACGATGGCCGGTAGTAAAAACTTTAAGCCAAATCTTTTTATTGTGTTAAAAAGCATGTTGCGCTGATCCCACTGTGAGTGGGATAAGGGCAGGCGAGAAAAGAAGGTTTCATTGACTATTAAACTACTGTAGCACCGACGCAAAAATTTATAGTTTCTGGTTTTAGAGTTGTATAATTATATGTTAAAAAGTTTTTTCAAGAGACTAAAAGGAGACAGGAGGCGTAGAAGACCCATCGGCCTTCAGAGCAGCCATGTTTTTTTATAGTAGAGGCCGGCAAACGAGCAATTGATGGTAAGTGATCTCTAGCGCCCATGAACATCCACAATACCTTAATAACCTTAAAGGACAGGGATGATTAAGGGATTGGGAAGGGGGAGGGAATTTAGGGCTCTAGATATCTCACTTACCGTACGAAACGCCCTAGCCAACTGCTACTTCACATCGCGTCGGTTTTCTGTGAAACAGTGGTAACAATCCGGTCGAGCCGGTCCATTCATGCTGTAGGCAGAATTGCCTATAGCGTGGATAAACAACTAAATAAACGAATCTGACAAGAATTATACTATTTACTATGTAACTAATATTTATGGAAGACCATTCGACGTTAGCGTCAATATTAGCACGGCGACGTCACTAGATGTCAAGCTGTTCACTGTTCAGTATGCAATTGACCGACGAGAGCGTCATTAACGCTAGCGTCTGTGACTTAACGCGACAATCGGAAGTCTGCCTTAGGAAATACAGACTGTCGCCTTCAGAGAAGTCAATTCAGTTTAATTAACATTAAGTCATAGTTTGAATGCGATAATTTCTACATTCAGATCCAGTTAATGCTTTATGCTCCATTAGTAAGTACATAGGCGCAGTTGTTGCACACACTAATCGGTAAACGATTAGCAAGTTAAGCAACCCTTTACGTGGTCAATCTATGGACCACTTAGTGGTTGGTATTTCAACTGAGCTTCTCTGTGCTTCGAAGGGTACGTAAGAAGTCGATCCCGACTCCCAACTGTTACGAGTATCAACAGCAGTCGCTAAGCCAAGTCGGGCACCTTCGGGCGGCTTGCAGACTTTGACATTAGGTCGACCACTAATCATTCAATATAGATATAGCTAGGTACTTACTACTTAGTACAAAATATGCTTTAGGCTCAATTACTGAGTGCAGATTTAATCATAAATCAATTAATATAAGAGTTTGATAAATAGTCGAATTCTAAGAAATTACTAAGCTATATAATTAAATAGTTACTAAGAATTAAGAATAATTAAGCTTAATTGACGTCTTAGTACACTATATACAAAGGAGTATCTAGCGTACTAGAGACGTCAATGGGTAGAATAAATAGATAAATAAGAATGTATCGTAAATTGTTATAATCTGTAGGTACCCAGCTAGTGTGTTTTATTCGTAAATAGAGCATAAGAGATAAAACAATAATTTACCTTCATTAGCGCTTGTTATTGGTTCTTCGTATAGTTCAGTTAAAGAAATATCTTCTGTTGAATTATTCTTTTCCGTTTCTGGTGTCGCTTCTGTAGTAACAGTCTCCAAATATTTACTAGAACTAGTACGCATATACTTGCTTTCAACTTTAAGAGTCTGCTTCGAGGCCAGGCTCGCAGAAAAAGTAAAACAAATAAAAAGTGTAAGAACTAACATCTTTGGACTAACTGTATCAACAAGTACGATGAATAACATGGCACGTGTTATATACATATTATATGGAATGCTAGATATTTTTAAAAGTAATTAAAGTCGTACTTAGTTATTTGTTGTCATATTGTTAAAAATGCAATGCTTTTCTATGAAGAATGGCTGAACACGTAGTGATTATTTTAAAAAATTTGCTATATTACGTTTATGCACATTCCAAAGCTTGTTTGGTATTGATTTTTTTAATCATTTGCAGATTACGATTAGTACGCGTTTATATGCACATAAACACTATCAAAGTATGTACTTTGCGTCATTTTAAAATGAGATGGCTATTTTAGGCAAGTATATTGCCAGTATATAAAGGAAAATAATTGAAGATTTCTTCAATAACTATTTTTAATTGTAAGTATACCTAAATATTACTCAATAGATTCATACATAATATAATAATGGCCAAAGTAAAATGTTATAGGTACTTACTAATAGATCAAAGTGTCAGATGACTGCATTCGACCCCACATGATTGCCATGTTTGATATTGTCTAGAGGACGAACGGTCACCCCGAACTTAAACACAATTTTTTAATTCCAATTTACCGAAATAGCACCGGGTTTTTTGCTCTGTGATGAAAATACACCTGTTTTTATAACTGTGATTGTTTGCAAATAAAGGATATTCAATGTCGGTAATACTATGGTCGAAGCGAAAGTTGTACGGCTCTAACACAAGTAACTCATTGGTTTTTAAAGCCTTAACTGCCACATCGCTCATGACTAAATTAAGAGAGGCCATAAAGATTGACGAGATCTGTATTATTCGTATATATATACAATGTTGTACAGAAAAGGTGTGGTAATATTTAAGGGTCGTTTCGAATATCGAAAAGTTACTCATGCGATAAAAAAATGCTCTGTTTATGTCTTAGCAATGCAATCGGATTTGGTACTACGGGGGTCAGATACTTCTAAGCGTACACTATGCGTTGTACGTAAATTTAACCACACCTTTCTGTAGAAAATTGTATAATCGACAAATAATACCTATAATTATTACTATTTTATGGTGCCTAAAAGATTGCCGATAGTAACCGATAGGTATAAACTTAGTTCTAATAACCATTCTCGCAATGATTTACAAATACGAACCTGGATTATAAATGAGATTGTCTATTGTTTCGGTAAACGAATAAAAATTATTGCCTCTTTTACCTTTTGTCAAACGGTTTCGGGCAGGTGCGAGTTGTTTCTGTATTCAATTTGTGTCTGGTTTTTATTCTTTTTCCCTCTGCACATACATAACAGTTTTCTATGCAATTTTAATAATTAAACTGCATTCGCTATAGGATTTTTCCCGGATGCTCGTTCATGGGAAATCCTGGGAAAATCACAGTATCGCGTCTCAGAAATTAAGTGTGTTGCGAAACTTGGTACCGTCAAATCTATGGTATAAGAAGGCGGATCCTGGCATTAAGCCGGGATAGCACCAAGCAGAGAGAAAAGATACCAATTTAAACTTTACTTTTTGTTAGTAGGTACTTTGTCCCAGATATAACATATATAACTACAAATTAGAGTAATACGCTGTTTGTGTACATATTGATAAACTAACGTATTTTAAATTGGATTTTTAATATTCTCGGGAACGGAGAATTTTCATAAATGTGATGATTTTTCCCGAGATCATTACATCAAATAACTTGCTGATAATGCTGTCTATTTTATTTACATTTTAATAATAATAATTTTCAATATTATTATTTAATACTCGTATTTTCTCGCGGCTCCGCCTGCGTGAATATCTTTTTTCGGAATAACCGATTCTACTACCTTCCATGTAAGAAATTAAAAATGTTTGTGACTTTTATGTGTAAATTTTGTCAAGTCGTTTATTAGGTTTTTTAACCTCAGACAAAAAGAATGTTGTTATAACTGGGACCCCCTTGTCTGACAGTAGCTGTGTTTATAAGTCTGATAAATCGTAGTGTCCCTTTGATTAAACTGATTTGAATACATTTTTTTGTTTGTAAGCTGGTTTAATCGAGATGGTTCTTAGCTATGTTTGTAGAAAATCTTTTCAGTCGTTAAAAAGTTTTCACGATTATGTTAGAGTTGAATTTATTTTCTATACATCGCGTCGTCAAACATTATCTTTGCAATGTTTATGTTAAACCTAATATAAACTTTGACATCATCATCGCTGACATCACGTCGGAGTAGATAGAAGATGATAATGATATCAGTGAAACAATTTAGTTAATATAAAAGTAGTGTAATTGTTCGTATGTTTTCGTTGTTGTGTATTTAATTAATAAATGTCTGCGAAGGCGGACGGATAGATTGGCAAGCGTGCGCATGACAGCTGGGTGCGTGTAATAATATTGAATCACGTAACGAGATGCCGCGCCGCGCCGCGAACCTAGCACGGCTGTGCCCTGTCCACGCGGAACACTGCTATCTAGAAGTGCCTAATTTTCTAGGAAGCATACAATTAAAAGGAAATAACTTGTGTTGTAAGTGCTGCCAGTACTAAATAATAGCACAACGGTTATGACGTCACACTATCATTGTATGACTTTATATTGTATGTTAATACATAAGATAATCTATGACTTATTTAATTATTCAATTATAATTGTTATACACGCTATTTAGGACGTTCCAACATGTTCAATAATAAATACAGCTCTAATGTGAACTATTTGTATAAAGGTATAAATAAGGTGGAATAATTATTGTCGGCAGTCAGTCGGTTGCTAAACGGAATATAAAGTGTTACTCTACCCAAATAAATGGAGAAGGTCGTGTACATTGTGTTTCAATTGTTCTACGTCGTTACACTTGACATGTCTGTAAACATAATAAAACCGATTAAAACTCTTTCTTTCTCCTTGGCGTTATCCCGACCATATCGCCAGTGTCCGACAAAAAACACTAAAAAGCTAATAAGAAAAATCATCCATTATGGTGTTATTGCCATTTAATGTTCGATTATGATAGAAAGCACTGACTCAATAGGTACTTTTAAATTTTATGTTTTTGAGTACATTTTATATTTGTTAAATTGTTTTTTTATATCATAGGCCGGCAAACGAGCAAGTGGGTCACCTGATAGTAAGTGATCTCCACCGCCCATGTACGCCCACAATACCAAAAGAATCATGGGTGCGTTACCGACCATAAAGGAAAGGGATAATTAAGGGATTGGGAAGGGGAGTGGGATTGGGCTTCCGGATATCTCACTCACCGTACAAAACGCAGCAGCAAGCTGCTACTTTACGCCGGTTTTCCGTGAGACAGTGGTACCGACCCGGACGAGCCGACCCATACATGTTGTAGACAAAAGTGTCTACAGCGTGGCTCTACCCCACACAACAGGTTATTATGGTCGTATAATGTAATTAGTATGTCCCATCCAACGAACACTAGATCCGTGGATGTCTACAAGTAGCACGAGTACAGACTAAACAAACACAAAAACGTATTTCCACCTCTCAAACAACTAGAAATCGAGACGGACAGACGGGTAAACACTTTACATTGTAACATGCAAGTATTAAAGGCAGACTTCCAATGGTTCCTGATAATTTATTTGATCTCAAATGATCTCAAAAATTGTGTCAAGTACGCGCGTCAGTGATGTCCCTACGGAAGGCGCTAGTCCCATGCGTTAGTGATGCTACCGTTAGACTTTCATCTGTAGATGTACCAACTGGATGAACACGCAGATGTGGCGGCATTGACATTGCGTCACTGACGCTTGACCGGACCATCGGAAGTCTGCCTTTAAACAACTCTGTGAATGACCGTGATCAATCAAATGGTTCATATACTATAATTCTTTTATGCGCGTATTTAAGAGGTATTCGAGTACCTTACTACCTAAATATATTGTGTTTAGATAAGATATTCTTTCATATTTGTAATATCCTTGTTGAAAATGTAGCATTAGGTTCACTACACGTCGGAGCTTGATTTATTATACAACGTGTTACAGAAAGGTGTGGTCATATTTTAGGGTCATTACATACACCTTACAATCCGTACTTGTGTACCGGATCTTGACAAAACCAAGACATCCAAAAATTTCATGTTAATTTTAATCACTCGTTTATTAAGATCGATAAGATTGATGACATCACTATTAATAATTATGAACGATACTCACTTTTTAATAAACTTGAATAAAATGTACGTAATTCTACGGACATACGTACAAACTTGTTATTTAAACACAAATTAACACCTGAAAGAGATTGTGTGCTGAAGACGATATAGGTACCATCCTCTAGAAGCATTTTAAAGACTTCATTCTCGGGTCTTCCATCTATGAATTTGGCTTAGTACAGTCGACGATCCCTTTTAAAAGCTGTGTTATCAGTTACACCAACACAAAGAACCAATACATAATAATATTTGTTTTTAGTCAAACACTACATATTTTTTGAACTCGTAATCATAATTCATAAAATCAGAAATTGTCGAACTGACGGCGTCAAATAAATATTGACATTTGACAACTGTTTAATGTTTTTTTTAAATAAAAAATAATTAAATGAAAGGAGGTCTATGGAATCACTGTTTATTATTTAGTGTTGTCCAAAGTTGAAAATCGATATCGACATGTTACTCATTCGATATAAAAGAAAATTATATAATTATTGTCCTAGCAATGCAATCGGATTTGGTGCTATAGGAGATAAAATACTTATACCCTACACTATACATTGCTTAAATTTGCCCGCCCCTTTATATAACACGTTGTATACATACACAACATTAAATAATAATAATAAATATGGACTACCTCGGTGGCGCAGTTATAATGCGTACGCGGTACGACTGCTGTGCTGAGGTCTCGGGTTCAATCCCCGGGTCGGGTAAAGTTTGGATTACACTGCACTTACCATCATTCCTTTATAGTCGCTTTGCAGTGCCAGAATAAAAAGTAGTTGCAGCGTACTTAGGCTGAGAAATCGTCAGGGCAAATACAAGTTGTATTTAAGTTTCCGATTCGAAAAATTACACAGGAGTTGCCCAGGGTTGGAATGTGTACCCTGTATAGTGATAGGCTCGCCTCTATCACAAAAGCTAGTACTTAAATAATAATTCGTTTATAATGTAGTCCGTTCTCAGCTAGACATAAGACCTCTGTACTAAGAAAAGGGGTAAGGCCTTAGTCTACCACACTGATCTAAGGCAGGTTGGTACCGAGTCTTTACATACCTTTAAAATTCTTTTGGCGAAGTCTCATGTAAGTATGCAAGTTTCCTCACAATGCCCGATGTGGCCATAATCCTACTTCCTAATTCCATTTTAATGTTTGGATGTTTGTGAATTTGGATGTTTGTTAGTGAATCACGACTTAACTGAGTGGTTTTGGATGAAATTTGGTATACAAGTAGACGATGACTTGAATTAGAACATAAGGTAGGTACTATTTTCCTGGAAAAGTTCGTGCACGGGGGCCGAGCCGCGAGCAAAAGCTAGTTGATAAATACACGCAAACCTTCAGTCAAGAGGTATAAGCCAGAAGGGGTTAGATTCGATTCTCAGTTTTATAGTGTATTA
This sequence comes from Mimas tiliae, assembly GCA_905332985.1. Lineage (NCBI taxonomy): Eukaryota > Metazoa > Arthropoda > Insecta > Lepidoptera > Sphingidae > Mimas > Mimas tiliae. The sequence goes on from HG995249.1 coordinate 7,625,143, forward strand.
TCTATGGATTCGATCCCGCGATTCGTCTCGGCTGTCCACAAACCCTGCTAGGCTATCCCCTCTTACATAGTATTATACATTCTACATAGGTAGTGGAAATCATGTATACTGGTTATTAACGTTACAGTATCTGTAGATATGCACTTTTGTCACTACAACTATTAATCTGTATACTAATCACGTCACGCGTTTATAGTTATAAAAATGTATAGGTAGCATGTATTTAACACGAGTTTCAGGCTCATTTATCGGGTTTGCGTCGAGACGGGATATGAAGGGGCTAGGGGGCCGGGGCAGGGGGTCGGAGGGATGTGGCGAGGGGGTCGCGATGACGCGGGCGTTGGGGTCAGACGGCGGCGTTCAAGGTGAAGGCCGCCAGCCGCCACCGGCACGCACATAATGATACCTACATTCTGGAAGAATGCAGGTGAAAAGCTACACGTAATGCAGCAAGTAGGTAGTTTGAAAACTATCTGCTGGGGATATATCAATCAATTCAAACAATGAGCGAAACTAATACGAAACTGTTTTAGGTTATTCGAGATGTCAACGACCTTGACGATTTGAGCTATGTGCTCTCATACAACAACGACTAGTTTCGCAGTCGGGATCCAGCGTGACGTTAATGTAATTTAATGGAAAATGAACCTAGGTAGCTAGATTTTTTCTTTTTGTTCGGCAGTATGACCAAACTAGCAAATCGCTCGCTTGATGGTATGCGTTACGCATGCCCATAAACAGGCAGTCAGAACCAGTCAGAACTTTGAATTACAAAGTACCGGATATTAGATGCTAAGGCCCGTATTACAGAACGATAATCAGTCATAAAACTAGTTTTATATCTGCTTTCAGTATTGTTTCTTTTTTAGAACTCCTTTTTAAACTAGATTCATCAATCGGCGCTCAGCTGAGTTAGTTTCATATTCTTAAATGGTATTTGATATCAGATTATTATTGCTCAAGCATCTTCAATCGTGATTACGTATAAACTGTCAAAACACTCTTGAAAACAGATCCAAGGATAGGCTCATGGACGAAAACAAGTCAAAAGATGAATTACTGGCGTTATAATTCTAAGGAATTACAATGATCAATTCGACACTCGAGTGTAGTTTCAGCTGAGTAGAATTTAAAACTCGTTCTGAAATAAGATGTACCATAGGTACGGTAAGCGGTAAGCGGTACCATAGGTAAGCATAGGCTTGAGTTTAGATTTCAACCTAAAACTAGTTTTCAATGATCAGATTTAAACGCTGTTTGAGACGCTTTCTATAATACGGGCCTAAGTCTCATAATTCCCAGTAATTTCATATTCATTTTATTCAATGTCCTTCAAACCGAAACACAACTAAACAATGATGTAATCAGTGCTACTTGGTGGCAGAAATACATAAAACGGTGGTCTCTCGCATAGGAGAGACCTATTATCTAGTGTTACAATAATAGTACCTACATGCTTATTTGAAATTATACTATTACTACTTAGACGGACTTAGACGGAGGTCTATTATTTTAATTTATAAAGCTTCCTAGACTAAGTAGATACAGTAAGGTTATTTATTATCTAGCGAATGTTGAACAAATAAACAAAGCAAACAATAAGCCGTCGCGTCGCGTCGCTAAGCCGAGAACACGGCGTGAAGGGCGGGCGGCGAGATGGGCAGCGTATTACGTATTTCATAACAAGTTTATAAGACACTAGTAAAATGTGCTCTCCCGTTCACACCTGCTGTGCCTGCTTACAAGCGTATCAAGACAGATAAATCGACATGAATCAGGTTCCCGGTACGTAGAATTTGACTCGAGCAGACGGTCCGACGACGCAGACGAAATGCCATTAAGTGACGTCATGAGCCACCTTGTGTAAGGGGACGCATAATCGCACACTACTGTCGGCGATTGATACCCACCCAGTTATGTAAGTAAGCATGCCGCCTAATCACCGTGAAAATGGGTCTCATATTATTATTTAATGCTTTAGTAGGTTTTGAAGCCGTTCGCTATACAAAGATTACCACGTGTATTGTCAGCTAGCATAGGTTTAGTTAATGATCTAAGATTATTTTTGGTATGTTAGCGTAACCATACGTTATAGTAAAGGGAACATTAATTCTTTAAAAATAAAATAAGTGCATGCAGAATATATAAAATACACGCAGTGGTCACAGACATTGTCATTATTTGTCTCTTGGGTATCATGAAGTACTTCCCATTCCTCAACAAACATTTTTGTCGTAACTGAATGACAAGTCGATTGACGGTAAGCCTGTTCATAAATAGTAGCAATATCTCGTCTTCCCAATCGCCCATTTTTGATAGAATGCTCTTATTATACACGGAGAGTCGGAGAGTCATCAACGTCGTCAACAATGATACTTCATAACAAGAAATTACAAAGTACTGCAGATGTGACTGTATCGCAGTCTCATCCGGAGACATAAAACGGTAAGTCCCAGTGTATTCTCACACACAGAACACACCCGGACTACCACGTTGTTTAGGCTAGGACCTAGGTAGGTACTTGGTGCCTACTACTTATACCCAAATAGAATTCCAACAAAGATTTAGTTCCGTTTACCTACTACCTAGTTGTAATGGTACTGTGACCGATCTCGCAACCTCTCGCTCGCCTGCTGCGCAACAGAACTGTTGCGATAATGCCAAAATATTTTCTTTGATGATTGACTGAATTAAAATCGGTACGACGCGACGCAACATAGTGTTCGGTTTTACACACACACGAGTCGAATGACATTATGACATGAAGGCGAGACCGATGCGACCCGACGGATATGAGTCCTTCCTCCGTGTTATCGGCCGGCACTTTTGTTAAATTAAAATGGATGAGGTTTAAAGTGGAACAAGCCGTAACTAACTGTTGGTGCGGCGACGTCTGCGCACGATTACAACAATCTACTACGCGACGGGCGCGGTAGAAAATAGGACGCAATGTCGACGCGTGGGGTCGCTCTCCCTCGCGCGCTCGCTCGCGCCAATATTATTATTAACGATTATTTATATTGTAAAATATCATGCATATAACATATTTGGTATATGCAAGTAAAGACCACGCCTAAGATCGTAATATTCTTAAAATATTGTTTCAAAATTCTAAAGTACCTACCTACTCAGTGTATGTTGCAAGGATATATTTCGTGTCATTATTAATTAAAAATTATGTTTGTAAATTAGCGAAATTCAACTTGTATTATACAATTTTAAAAACTACTAATGTCTATTGCATGAACGGGCCGGCAAGACCGGAAAATGATGTGTACTTATATGTTTACTTGATTTTATCTATCTTAATGGCAACATAAACACATGTTTTTTGCACATCTACAGCACAGTGCTCTACCTACGTAACTTTGGAATACTTACTATAATTTTCATGCCCCTCTTCGTCCATAATAAAATATATGTATATGTTTTTTATGTAGTCATTCATCCAGTGTCATTTATAAAGGTCTGTTGTTGAGGTACGCCACAGAGACAATTGACCGCGACATGCGACAGGAACCGCGGCAATTTCCATACAATTTCATACAAAGCCGACGTGTCGCTATAGCCTGAGCCGCGTCACGAATCGCGGTCTACTTGTCTCCACCTCAACATTAAGATGAATCTAATATCCTATTAAAATATGTATATTAACCACAAGCTTTAAATTCACGTACATAAGCCCAACAAACATGACGCCTCTTCTGACGAAGTCGCGTCAATAGCCTAGATTTGTCTTCCGGTACAATATTCACTTTATCATTGTATATAAAATCTAGCATTTACCCGCGGCTCCGCCCGCGCAAAATTCAACACGCCCCTCCCTCTCCTTTCGCGAGTTGAATTTTACAAATATATGAAACACGTCCCTCATAATTTATGTTAAGTAATATTTGTACTCAATTACACAGCTGTTTTTCTTTTCATAGAAAATTTCCCCCTTTAACCCCTTAAAATGTAAATTTCCAAAAACCCTTTCTTGGCGGGCCCCTTACATTACTTAGTAATTAGCTTTAATAGTTTTGAGATTTCGTGTTTAATCGATCAGTGAGTGGTATTTCACTTTATATATAGATTACTACTCCGCTCCCATAGGTCGTAGCGTGATATAGGTATAGATTGTCACTTGTGAACAAAACGAGTAAATTTTTAGACCAAACAAGATATGTGCATCGTTAAATATCAAATAATAAAAATAAAGTAATAAAAGTAAGGCAGCCAGGCAGACGTATTGAAATAACTAAATACCTACGTTACACGTGCCAATAAACGCTACATACCTACGCCTCACCCGAGCAAAAATATATTGCGGTATTAATATGAGGATAAAATAACATAAACAATTGACTAATTTAAAATTACGCACACCGTCTCGACGTAGCGCAGACTTCGATGGGGTCATTTTGTTATTAATAAATCTGTCTGTAAAGTGTGTTTGCGTTTTAACATTGGTGACGATTAATCAGTAAATGCGGATTAAATACGTAGTATATACCTATATATTTTAATTAACAACATTTTTATCTGATCTAAATTTAAATATGCAGTACTTACTATACTATACTAGTATGTCAAAAGGATTTTAAATAAACATGGATTTTATTTATTTACATAGTGTGTCGCAGTTCGCAGATTGATGATTTATATGACATATTATCAACTATAATATTATATTAAACTATCATTTAGAAAACAGTTGATTCTGATATAATGTTTAGGTAAATTGTTGTTATATTAACGCGTTGTGGTTTCTTTTCGAAATTCGTATTATGGCACTTATTAAAACGACGATAATAATATTGTGATTTCGCGTTGGGACAAATACAGAAAGACCATAAATAGCGAAATTTAACAATTTGTAAAACAACGCATCTGAATAGTGGAAGAGGCTCGTACCCAACAATAGGACAGAATAAAGCTTGGTGCTGATTTTTCCCCCTAAACACTACACAAAATACTGTCTCAAAAATGTGTAGGTAGTGCATTTTTGCTGACGAAACATTGTGTTTTTGTAGATAGAAACAAAACATTGCTTCCATGCCCGATAGAAAACATCTACACATTTGGTATCTGAGCGGCTCGAGCGGAGTGACTGTCAAAAGTTTCACATCTAAACGAACACATCTAATAAAAATCCTTGAGCAGGAGACAACGTGTATATACAAAATTTGTTTTATGTAGATGTTTTGTGTAGTGTATAGGAAAATGCATGTGCACCCAGCTTAATACAGGGCAAATATTATTATGATATTAAAAACACGTGAATAAAATGCTGTATAGTCAAAGTTAAACATATTTTGTTTAATACATATTATTCGCTAGTAATTTAAAATCGTGTAAATAGCGGTCTAGGTATATAAATTTCCATAATGCAATTCGTCTAGACTAGACGAAGTGCGCTCCTGAGCGCGTACCCGTCGTAGACAAACTGTCTAGAGGTGAACTGAGACGTTGCAGTTTACATTTTTTTTACGTTAAGCTAGTATTTATTTATGCACAGAATAAAGATACATAGGTTTTCTAATTGTTATTAGGTTTAATTTAAATGCTTTGGAACATAATTGTTTGTTTATTTAGTTTTAAACTAGCTATGTCCTGCAATACTCCTTTGTCTTTCTAAGTAGGTCGTAGGAGGTACGTACATATTAATTGATAAGTTACAGATAATATTTTTTATCACAAATCTTCCCAGACGCGCGTATATCTCACTAAAGTTTCATCGCACTCGGATGAATTGTAAATAAACAAATATTGGGTTATTTTTATATTATTGTATAGATAATTTCATCTTAATTTTAACTTTGATACAATTTACTTTTTTGATACTTTTTCGATTTTAATGCCTTTTTGAAAGTTTTACACATGTAATACATACACTGTAACAAAGATACGTAATAGTGGAGTTCTTAAGAAAAAGTTATCATGTTCCTATTATAATGATACAGATAATAAGATATGAAAGTAGTGAAAAAAAAGTCTTTATTTTATTTTTTATTTTAGTTTATTATTTAAGGATTGCCAACAAAGTTTACAATAATACATACTAATAAAAATTGAACCTATTGCAACTCAAATTACAGGCACAAAAAACAAACTCAAAAAACACAGCATGCATAAATAAATACAATTTTATATAAGTACTTAGTTCAATTAAATTAAAATTAGAAAATTAGAGAATTAAAATTAATATTAAAATAATTTGCAAAATAAGATGGTCAGTATGATTTATCAGAATGTTAGGGATACGTAGAAATTTCAGACTCTTCTAGAAGAGTTTTCCTAAATGTAGGGAGCGAATCATGGAATATGTCAAGTTTATTAATTATTCTGGAAAGCTGATTATACAAAGCTGACATCCGAGGTACGGGGGAGTGTCTTCCGACGTTAGTGCGACAGCGGCGGACATGTAACGTAGGGGGGGGGGGGGGGGGGCTTGCGCGGAGGACGTGAAGGGACATTAAGAGAAAACTTTCTCAATGCAATTGAACTGTCACAAGTACTATTTAATATTTTATATAGACACACATGCTAAGCATTTCTCTTCTAAAAGTCAAGGACCGAATTTAAAAAAAAATTAGTTTGTCTTCATATGTAGGTACGTATATTTTTTTGAACAAATTTACTTAATTTCTGCCTGACATTATATCGTGACTCCATCATGATTTGACGGTGGATATGGTGTTATGTGGGGCGACCTGCCGTCTGATCCCCACAACTTGCAATGGGAACATCTAAAAATTATCTGTCTATATTTAGTTGAAATTCAAACATTTATATAAAAGTACATACATGGATATACATAGTTATATAAACAATTCTAATTATTCATTAAAATATTAAAAAGGTAGCGTATATGTAATTATCTGGATTTTCCTGTTAAGCATGATAATGTCAAATCAATGGTGATAGGTGTTTGTCTAGTCTAGACACTGAATGAGCACCGAACAAATAACGTAGGACAACAGACCGTCTAGAGGTGAGACGAAGGCCTTTCCACGCCTTTTACGAGCAAATGCATTCTGGACGTCTAGCCAACTAGACCTTAAACGAATGCGTGTTATGCAAGGGTCATTTATTGACGAATAACTTTTACTAAGTAATGTCCTTGAATGAAGACATCGATTTCGAAATACATACATACATGTTATCACAGCGCTGGTTATATCTTTAGTATTTTTATGTTAACACAGATGTATCAAATACTGCTTTGTGAAAATAAAATCTTAAACATGCCGTACGGTTAAAAATAAAAATATGATTCGTTGTTCTTTTCAATACGAGTAGGTAAATACTTAAGCAGATGAGTAGTCCCAAAAGCCTATAAAAATATACCAAGTCTATAATATTAACAAACGCATTGTTCGTCGTGATGGTAACTTTTTTAATAGCACAGGCCGTGTGTCGCCTGTTGGTGATGGTAAGTGATCTCCACACCCATGTACGCTCACGATACCAGAAGAATCATGGACGCGGTGCCGACCTTAAAAGGAAAGAAATATTTAAGGAATTGGGCAGAGGAGGGGGTTTTAGGCCTCCGGATATCTCACTCACTGTTCGAAACGCAGCAGCAAGCCGCTACTTTATATTGGTTTTCTGTGAGACAGTGCTAAAAACGAGCCGCCCATTCGTATTGTAAAAAAAATTACTAGTGTGGCTCTACTACTCTACACACTCATGTAAACGGGGTACAGAATGTTTTAATTAACAAGCATATCGTATAAGCTAGAAAGGGCGTGGGCCGCCAACAATTGTGGTCATCGCGATCGTCTAGACAGCCTATGCACCGCACCCCCACGCCCCGCGTCTCACTTACCCTGTAGGCTGACTCCTTTATCAATGTTCATTCTTAACCGACAATACCGTGTTCAGTCTTAAAAAAAAAAATTGTTTTTGGCCGGCACACGAGTATGTGGGTTACCTATGTAGGTGATCTGCATCGCCCATGTACGCCCACAATACCAGAAGAATCACGGGGGCTTTAAGGTACTAGAAGGGGAGGGAGGATTTGGTTCTCCGGATATCTTACTCACCGTACGAAACGCAGCAGCTAACCACTAGGTACTTTACGTCGTATTTCTGTGGTCGACAAATATGTCTACAGCGTGGCTCTACCACTGATATTGTGGCTTATTATACCTACGTTTTGTAATAAGGCCGAAAATCCATACAATTTATATAGTTACTAGCTTTTGCTCGTGGCTCCGCCTCCGTGAATCTTTTTCTGGGTAATTGGTAAGTGCGATTGGGAGTTATTAGAATTCAATCAATTGCAAAATTAAAATTAGATATATACCTAATTATAGCATAGGCCGGTTAATGAGCAAATGGGTCACTCGGTGGTAAGTTATCTCCACCGACCACGAACATCCATAATATCCGAATAATCATGAACGCGGTGAACGATTAAGGGATTGGGAAATCACCAAGGTCATTGAGTCGAACTTTAAGCGAGAAACAAGTGTTTAAATATGTCTCCGTCATACACATAGAAATACAGATGTTATGGCCCCCGCATAAAAACGAAAACCACGGTTTTGAGTGCAACACTGGCTAAATGTATTCTTTCTATAGATGAACGTGCCTATTCTAAAGATATTCTTTGGACCTTTTAACGCACCAAACGTGTTGAAGTAGTGTGTTGCAATTATTGATTTTAAAAATACAGCCTTGACTAATAAATATACCGAAACGATAAATATTAATTTTAAAATTGAAATTTATATTGATTGGAGATTGTTAGCGCAATAATTCTGTAGTATTTACATAAAAGTTTTTGTTATTTTTTTCACTTTGTTGTAACCCTGTAATTATTGCTCCAATAATAAACTTCCTTCTGTCTTTCTTAGATGCATGCAAGGAGTGGCGACTACTGAAATCGGTTATGCTTTTAGTTGACACGGCGCGAGCGCGGCGCTGTCTAGCTATATTGAAGAAACGTCTAGACGCGGGGGCGTGCGAAAGGGTTAAACAAATGGATAGGTTTTATTATTAGTACAGACTATAGACCTTTCATTTTGTAACCCGGCTTCAGTGCCGGATCCAATTTAGGTCATATCTTGATTTGCGTTTGTTTCAGAATGTCCAAGCTTAATATAATATAAGGTAGCAAACTGCAAAATTATAATAAATAAATGTAAAACTGGTACTCTCTAAATTGGCAGTTTAATGTGGTATTCTGCGGATATACAATTTAAATGCACATTGTGAATTAAGCCCTTACGTTCCTATTTTGTGTCTTAAGCTTATTTGTTAGACACAAATAAAATCATAGAAATCTGTTTCAGTAGGCGATGGATGCCAAATAAAAAAGGCATATTGTGATAACACAATCATTTCGTTCTTATTACGTATCAGTAATTTTAAACGTTTTCTTTTGTAAAGTACTACAATGAAAACGATATACTTACAATACATATTTTTCATTATTTTTATCGTCTCATAATCGGCTTTCGACAGACCTTCCTCTTAAGGAAAAAGCGATGATTGAACATGGGTGTTTATATACCTTTTAATCCTTCGTGCATTTTTTCCACAAATTGAGCTGCAGCATCGGGATTCTAAATTAAACATGTAGTACAAAAATAAAGATAACTACACACATGGCGTTTACGCATAGGTCTAAATAATAGGTAATTAAGAGCGTCTAGACGTCATTTAACAGTGCGTTAAAAATGAGCTCATTCTGCGTGTACATAGGTACCTAACTAGTGGGTAGTACCTACTAGCTACCTTGTATTGCCTTAAAGTTCTGACATGGTCCATACCAATTGATTGCAGTGCTACTATTGAGTTATTTATTTTGAATGCAATATTTATTTTCTCTACACTTCAATGTAATTTAAAACACATCCGGTGTCATTTTTTTCCCGACTGTACGAAAAAGAAAGAGGAATTTTTCGGATGTATGCAAATATCAGAGTTTGTGTCTTTCGCTGTGCAAATGAGTAAAATGTCAAGTTCGTTTAAGGCTCGCACCAGCTGCAGTCATACAGTCGGCACTTCTAGCACGCCCCCAAGAGAGACACACTCTTGCGCAGTCAGGTTTGTTTTTTTAACTATTTATCTTATATTTATTTATTATAATACAGCATACCTACTCATTATCTATTAACATTTCATAGCTGTATAAAAAGGATTTAACTGTTTATATTTGAAACCTTTATTCTTTATAGTTTAATCTTTACATTTTGATAGCTTAAATACAAGGTAGTAGGGCTCTCGTATGCGAGAGGCCGTCTGGGTTGGTACCACCGTTTTGTCTATTTCTGCCGCCAAGCAATAGTGTGTCGGCACTGTTGTGTTCCGGTTTGAAGGACATTGAAGCCAATGAAATTACTAGGCATTATGAGACTTAACAACTTATGTCTCTGGATGACGAGCGCAGTCCAGTGCCATGCAGTGCTTTTTAATTCAAAGTTCTGTGTAGCATTGCTTCTATTTATAGGCAGGCGTAGCACTTACCATCAGGCAATCGACTTCTTTGTCTCATCGTTCAAGCTAATAAAAAAAGCCTCTGTGGTGCAGTGGGTGGGTAGCCGGCTGTGAAGCGAGCGTAGATAGGGCGGCATGACAGCGTGCTGTTACGTTTCGTAGGGTAAGTGAAATTTCCGGAGGCTCCAATATTTCTCACTCCCTTCCCAGTATCCATTCCTATCTAACAAAGGTTGGCAAGGCACCCATGATTCTTCTGGTATTGTGAGTTTAAAAGGCGGTGGAGATCAGTTACCATCATGTGACCCACTAGCTCGTTTGCCGGACTTTTACAGCCAAAAAACATAAAATATTCATAATGAGAACCTATTAAAAAAAGCATAAAGTCATGAGTAAATACTTGACCTTTGACTAAGTAAATATATTTGGTCTATACCTATTTAACACTCAGTGAAACATAAAGTAAATGTTTAAGTTACTCTCAATGCAAACCGTCTGCCCTTCCGTCGCCCTTGTTGCGTCTGTCTAGTCGGTGACACAGCTAGACTGTTTAAGGTCGCACACGCACAATACTTTTAAACCTTCTTACAGGTACACTTGCATCATATATTCAGCTAGTAGGAGTGTTACCTGATCTTTTTTTGTACCCGACTGGATAGCAACCACCGTAAAAATACAATAAAAACCCGCCATATTGGCTCGTTCAGGCGAATCGCGTTCCGGGATCAGCCAGTTTGTAACTTCACGCCGGCAAAATATTTACGGTCCTGTTTCACAATATTTGAGTAAGTCAAAATTATTTATTTAATATGTAGTTATATCATACATGAATGGCTATGATGAAGCGGCATAGTCGTATTGGGACAAAGCTCCTTAAATAAAAATAAAAAAAATAACATATAGACGGCTATTTTTTGTTTTATTTTTTATTGCTAAGGTACAGAGACAATTCGCCTGATGGTAAGCGGACTCCGACGCCCATGGACTTCATGCCATTGACGCAATGCCATTAAGATTTTTCTTCCGGTACTTATATAATATCACTGAGACTTTTATATTTAAACGTATCAAAAAATATTTGGTAAGTAGAATTTACTCAAAGTAAGTAGAACATAAAAAAACTGAAATCGAATAATAAAATTATCTCCAAATGTACCTAACCAATTTTTGGTGGGATGCTGATATCAAGTATTGAGGTTGATGAGATTAGATTATAAGCTAATTTTATTATTTGACTGTTTTTGTAATTTGTTCATAATAAAAAGATTTTCAACTATTTTTTTTAACCTAGGTAGGTAGGTTAGGCTTCAAAAAGGAAGTGATTCGACGCGGTTTTGTTTAGTCATTAAATCTAATGAAACGAAAACATTGATGTCATTACGAAAACTTAACAGTATGTTGTTTACCTGCTTGGTGTTTTTTACTTATGTCAAAGAACCTTGTTAAAATGTAGGTACTCCCTCAAGCTTCATACGGGCTGTCCATACCAATAATGTTTACATTTGCTTAGGATCTCGCGGCTCGTTTTGTTTACTTGAACTCGGCGAGCTCACACAATTTAAAAAAGGAACATGATTGGGAAACTTTATAAACCTGCTGGTCTAGATGATCTCTACCCGCGCAATTGCCCGTCTGACGTCTCCCGTTGTGATAAAAGTTTGATCGTGAAATAGAAGCTTTCCCAGACTCGTACTTAAGTCAACTAGTAGATGCCTGCTGTATCCTTACTAATAGTGGATACGAATTTGCGGATTTACTGAACTTTTTTAACACACTTACACGATGTAATGTAACTTACTCACGACATAATTAATAGTCGGCTCTGTATTATACGCTGTCCAATTGCTGAATCATTGCTTATTCCAGCACGCTGGTCTATTGCGGGTTAGCACGCTTCACATACCTTTGAAATTCATTTGGAATATTCTTAGGTATACTGGTTTTCTTACGATAATGTTTCTTTCACCATTTAAAGCAAACGTAATGTACCACTCCCCACAATACGGAGATAAGTTTGTGCACGTACAATCCATAATTGTTTAAGGACATGTAGGGACATAAGTAAGTATTTAAAACTACAAATTTTTAACATGAAACCCAACCCTAATAAACTACGTCTTACTAATAGTATAAACGCAAATGTTTGGATAATTATATTTGTGAATATGGATGTTTGATAATCAATCACGCCTTAACGGGTAAATGGATGACATTTAGCAATGCATTTAGCACAAAGGTAGACCATGACCGGGAATAAGACATAGGGTTTTTTTATCCCTAAGAAAAACATTCACGCAGGCGGGGCTGCGAAAAAAGCTAGGCGTAATATAATATTATTGGTACCTAAAATATGTACATATTACCTACCTACCTACCTATATAGTCCCTACCTAATTTAATAATAATACACCCAACAGTCATACACATACTCCTGACTCCAGACCCCATACTATGTTAACGTGTATTGTGGGTATCGGGAACCCAAACCCAACCCAAACCCGAAACAAATATTCATAGATTACACAAATATTTATATCGGTCCGAGAATTAAACCCACGGCCTTTCGCTTCGCAGTCGAGTACTACACCACGGAGCTGTCAAAAGGGAGCCTCATTTCTGTTTGATCAATAGTACTGCACCTAAGCAACGTTAAAGCAACCACATTAGTCCTTTGCCTATGGCGCAGCGGTATCATTTCCACACATATTAAAAAACAATTCTATAATGGAAAATAATGCACCTGCTGCTGCAAATATAGTCGGGCGGCGAGAACCATCAACAGACCCCGTCAAAGCACAAGGCGTCCTGTATAATAATATTTTATTTATTAAATACATACTCTTCATTCCTTTAATAATGTTAGAATTTATCCAGAGATATCATGTTTCAGAAATTCTGTAACAAAGAAATCAAGAGACGCAGCTCGACTTTGGCAAGAAAGATGGGGCTTCTACAGTCAAATCAGAAATATTCAAGAGGAAGAAGCTCAAAAAATAGGTAGTTATAAAATGTTGTATTATATTTAATAATATGTTTAGGTACACAAATGTGTTAAATTAATCTAACAATCTGGTAAATATATCTACATATCTATCTGAGAACTAAATCTCAAATACCTATAATAAATAATACCTAAAATATAAAAGAACTGATGACGGTCACTTTTCGTGTAAACATTAGTCTTCTGATGAATTAAATCCAAAATCCAATAACTCATTCATGAATCAAATGTTGCTTAAACCATTCGTGCACTCAAATCGTATTGAATAAAGTGTAAATGGAATATTTTCTAAATTGCATTTAGGAATGTCATTGGAGGAGTATCGTGCAGCACTACGATCGGTGAGCTGTCATCCAGAGCCGCGCAAGTGTCCAGTTGAAGTAGACCCATCGCCAACACCCTTGCCTCCGACAACATCCGGTACGGTTCCAAATCTTAATACATTATCATCTCTACCACCGATATTTTAATACATAAAGATACTTTTCCGTGGTACCTACTTGCAAATACTAAAGAAGCTGAGATACATATATTATTATTATAGTATGACATACCAAAGGTTTTGTGTGAATTTTAAATGTACCTACTATTCGGGATAAAAGGAATTACAATCCACATACTATGAGAACTCATAGGAAATTATTGGGTAATATTCTATATACTTACGTTTAATTCATGTTCGTTGTTTTATTGCTATTTTAGTCAGACTCTCTTAGATCCAAACAATTTTAAGTACCTACTATCCTTAAAAGTAAACTCACAGAAATCCCGCATTTTTTTATTTAAACACAAATGATTTTAAGAGGAGCAATAAGAACTAAGAAGTGCATGTTAGGGATGTTGACTAATTTTGAATTTACATATTCTAATAAAGGTCTTGTCAAACTTTACGGCCGTCCTAAAGTTAGTCACAAGCCGGGCGGTGTAGCGCGCCGTAGCTAAAGAGCTCTCGTAGAGAGTATAATATTCTTTGCTAGGGAGGGTAGCTGTTATTGTATTCAAGAGACTAAAGAGTGATAGGAGGCGTAGAGGGGGTTGAAGTGACTAATTTCAGATCGGCCATACAGCTTGACGAGACTGCTATTAACTGTCTAAAAGCTAACCTCTAACGCTTGTGAAAATAACAAAATGCATACAAAATCTGAAAACATTGGGATCGGCTAGTAGGTGAATTTCGGAATATATTATGAGCGTTCAAAGTTAAGTATTAAAGTATTTGGTAGGAAATCTACTAAGTTCTCGTAAAACGGAGATTTGTACCTACTTTAATATAATAATAAAGATTAAAATGTTACGTCACTCTTATCATAATGATGTCTCTGTGTAACGACGAATCTTAAAACCCTTAAATTTAGATGGATCCATATTCTAAAATTAGAATAGTACCTATAGAAGAATCGTTAAAAATATTTATTATAGTGATTTCTTCGGTTTACGCGAATATTACACATTGAAATAAAACTAGTTTATACGGATTTTATCGCGGTTTAATTCGTGGTCACGGGAGAGACTCCCGTGAAGGCTGAAAAGCTTTCAAAACGTCGGGACTAAAATAAAAATTAAACCGCGATAAAATCCGTAAAAACTAGTTTTATTTCAATATTTATTATGTTTTATTCTCCTAAAAGATGATAGGTACGAGCAGGTCGCTCGCTAGATGGTATTTTTGTATAACAGAAGCAATCGAGCGAGTGGGTCACCTGATGGTAAGTGATGTCCACTGCCCAAGCCCATAAACATCCACAACATCTGAAGAATCATGGATGTGTTGCCGACCTCAAAAGAAAAGGTATAGGTAATTATGGTCGAGGATTTGGGTCTCCATTAATTAAAGAAGTGATAGTAGTTTATATTTAAATATAAAATAAACAGTTACCTACCACTTGTTATTTTTAAAACCATTTCAGGTACCATTGGACGTCGTGCACAATGCCCATTAGAGCGATATGGAAAATTGGTGAAAACAAGTGTGGACTACCCGACTCGTCCACCATTAAAGCCGGACCAGCTCTACGATCCATATAAACAGACTTTCATTTTCTTAGGGTAAGGAAATGTTTAAAATACCAGGTAATATAAAAGCTTTTCTCAAACGGAAATACAAGAGTAGATATAGAGCACTATTGACTCTAAGCAAGGAACATAGGTACTACTCACTCAAATTTTAAGTCCTGGATATAAGTCTTCTATTCACCCCAAATAATAACGTCATATAAAGAATAAAAACTCAGTGTCCTCCATATTTTCCTTCGTTGTTCGAAATAGCAACACAATGGATCTCTACATTAGATCCCAATTTTTTAATTTTTTTATTAGCTTGAATGGCGAGACGAGCAAGTCGCTCGCCTGATGATTAGCGTCATTTTGGTGTTGTTTTTATGTAAGTAACTCAGACTTTCATGACAATCTTGGTTCTATCTTGATGTGAATAGGTTCGCTAATTGCATGCTACAGCTAAGGGCTATGTATAGGCACAATATATAACAAAGAAGATGTATATTGTACATATATGATATAGACACAACAAAAAAAAAATCAAAAAATGGTATATATATGTGCAGAGTGCTAGGTGGTGGCTTTTATTAGGTGGTAGGTCTCTCACACTTTTAAATACCTACTTACTTGGTACTTTGGTACCATCGCTTTAGATATTTTTGCCGCCAAGCAGAATTGTAAGCACTGTTGTGTTTTATTTTGAAGGATATTGATGCCAGTGAAATTACTGGGCATTACTTTTTTATTATTTTATTTTATATATGCAGCAACTTAAACTTGCTCTCTATATTATTTTTGGCTGCTTAAGTTAAAAAATGCCACTGCACTCACCGTCGACTGTCGAGTTTGCCAACCGCAAAATTGCAAAACCTTATTATGAACCTTCTCTAATGATATATTTCCTTACGTTTGGATATTGATTATGATAACGCAGTTAAAACGGACAATAGGGTTTTGTTAGATACCTATTGTAAACTGTGAGCCAAGACACAAATTAAATCACAGAACAAATTTAAGTAGATGTCACAAGCACTTCAATTTGTATGAAAACCATCGTGCCCGGTGCCATTTTTTTTGTACATGCAGAGGTCAGTATCGGTCTAAGGAGGTGTGAGGGGGGGGGGGGTAGAAATCCTGAAACCTCTTACAATGTGAAGCGTATGTGCAAAAAAATAAAGCTCATCGGGGCCCCTATAGATTTGCCACCCGTATCCCCATCAGATTTGCCACCCGTATCCCCATCAGATTTGCCACCCTGTGCCCCCGACGAGATTAGTCCGCCACTGTATGAGGTCACAAGAGCATTTACTATTTATTTATGAAAACCATTTTAAACCACTTTTGAAGTTTTTGGCAATAGTTTACATCACGATAAGGCAATTTTCGTTTTCGGCCGATGTCTTACTACAGTAACGTCGCGTGTCGTGATCGGACTAAATCAGAGAATGCGTGCTCACGAATTAGCTCAGAGTTTAGAGCCACGCTGTAGATAGTTTTGTCTACAGCATGAATGGGCCGGCCCGTCCGGGTCGTTACCACTGTCTCATAGAAAACCGGCGTAAAGTAGCAACTTGCTGCTGCGTTTCGTACGGTGAGTGAGATATCCGGAGGCCCAAATCCCCCACCCCTTCCTAATCCCTTTCCTTTAAGGTTTGCAACGCGCCCATGATTATTTTAGTAGTTTGGGCGTATGTAGACGGTGGAGATCACTTACCATCAAGTGACCCACTTGCTCGTTTGCCGGCCTATAATATAAAAAAGTAAAAAGTTTCTGCACGCGGAGCAGGCACATGTCATCTATTTAGATCTAAGACTGAAATAAACCGATCAAGTGCCCATTCAATCATACAAGGTGGTAGGTCCCTCGTATACGAAAGGCTGTCTGAGTTAGTACCATCGCTTTGTCTATTGCTGCCGCCAAGCAGCAATGTGTAAGCACTGTTGTGTTTCGGTTTGAAGGATATTGAAGCCAGTGAAATTACTGGACAATATTGGACTTAACATCTTATGTATCGGGGTAACCAGCGCAGTCCAATTCCATGCAGTGGTTTTAATTCAAAGTTCTGTGGTGTCCCTTCAGATTATGAGCAGGCGCTTACCATCAGGCGAGCGACATGCTCGTCTCGTCATTCAAGCTAATAAAAAATAAATAAAAAAAACCCACGGTACAGGTTAACCTAGTGTAGGGTCAGGACTATGTGTGTATCTGTTGGGTGTATTTATTGTTATTTATAAAACTCATACAAAACATTTGTTACAGAAGCGTAGTCGGAGACCCGATATCATATAAGCTACCGATATCACGATGTGAAGTAACGGACGAGATGTGGGCTCGATCACAACAACTTTCCATAACTCCGCTCGGTAGAATAGAAGAAGCACTTAGAGATTACAATAATCACCCCCATGTATGAAGTTTTACCAATAAATCATTGTATTTTGGTAAATGAAAATAATGTACTTATTTATCTCTCTTTTTATTAGTGATAACGATCATCGGTAATTGCGATACGATGTTTTCTGGAAGCACTTCAAGTGACACGGCTTCGTCTTTATCCAGCCAGTAGAAGCCAGCGAGGTACTAGAAAAGGAAAAACTAGACCACATTAATACAATAATAATACAAGTTCTGTAATAAACACGGGTCACTGCTGGTCACGGGCCTTCTCTACTGAATGAGAAAGGAGGCCTTAGTTCATCACACTGGTCTAATGTGAGTTGGCAGACTTCACATACGTTTGAAATTTTTATGGAGATCTTCTCAGTGTAATACTACAACGTGTTACAGAAAGTTTGTGTTCGAATATAAGTATCTAAGACGAAATCCCACTGCATTACTAGGACATGAATAAATAATTTTATTTTTTATCGAATGATTAACTGTCTATATTCGACTTGCAACTTTACACAACACTAAATAACAAACAACTGAGCTTTTGTCTTAGTCCAGGATTGTTATTTTCGCTCACGCACTTGACTTAATTTAAAGGGATGCTATCGATCATAATAACCAGTGATTAAAATAAATTTTAGGTTATATAAATACTAATTCTCAGATGTATGTAACAAGTAACGACCCTTAAATATGACCACACCTTTCTGTAACACGCTGTACATAGCAGAATAATATAACAGTTCAGACTGAACTGGGCTTAAAGAGTATTTCTAGAATATCGTATCATGTTTTTCTAAATATGAAGTAAATCCTTACCTTAATGGGTAAAATTCGAAGGCCAAGGTTCATGCCATCAGGTTGACAGTATCTTTTCTTCGGTGCCGGTTCGATTTGGGTCTGTAATATATTAAAACATACATATACTAAAGGTCGACTTCATCGCGTCAAGCGACAGTCACGCGCGTTACTGACGCATCATCAACTCCCTAGTGTCGTCGTGACGCGGGTCAAGTGCACACGGTATCTGCTTCCGAAGACAAGCAGACTCGACTAAATTGGAGTATTCCAATTTATACATACAACCCCAGATCATGGGACAAACCGGGACATCCGCCCCGGACGGCAGTTTCAGAGGGCGCCAAAATCATAATGTAATATGATTTTAAATAAAAACTTACTCCACGAAGCGCCTAGCATACGAAAGCCTGGTTGACTCACCGTCGACTTGTTAGAAAATGCGCCACACAGGCTCACACCACAAGTGAAAAGTACAAATTGTACAATACAATATGTAACAAACACCCTGTTGGGCGTTCTAACCGCAATATCAGAATCGATATTCAAACGTAATGAAATAACTCGCATACGAAAATGAGACTATAAAAATAATCATATTTAATTTTATTTTTTTTAAATAGCATAAAATTAAAAAAAAAATATTTCACAAGTCATTATTATTAAACTAGATTTATTTTATACTGATAAAACTTCGTTTCATTTCGTGATTTAAGTTAATATCTTAACAACCCTAACAATCAGTAACCCACAGATTTAGCTGGTGTCATCATCGATATAGTATTCTACCAGATTGAACATGACAGCTTAAAAAAGGGCGGGAGAAATAAGAGCACAAAAAATTTTGTGCTCTTATTTCAGATAAGTATGTTCCGGCCATAGCCAACGTGAGGACGTGTCAAAATGCCGCGGTACGCGTATACAAATTAACCATCCAACCAAAAACAATCATCGTAATAGCAAGGTTTCGGATGGAGTATTTTTCTTTCGGTAAGTACAAGTTAGTTTCTGTATTAGAGTACCAAAAAACAGTATTTAAACATTATTTAACAAATATCTCATTGTTTGGCCAATATTATCCAATATACACCAACTATTTCCGCAAACGGTATATACCTTGTAAAAATTCCAATATTTGTTCGATGCATTTTGACAATAGCAATATAATTGGAAATTGGCATAGATTACTAAAAACGGCGATTCCCAAACTGCAGGTATTTATAATATGTATAATAAATTAACAGTCATGAGAGATTAAATAAATGTGAAGCTTTAAACAGGATGTGTCATTATTATTGTAATTGTAATTATTTCAATTGCAGATTCACGTCAAACAAAAAAAGTGTAAGCACCGATATTAGCAGAAACGACGACATCAAGTGTTGTAATATATTTGTATCTTTTATGTTAATGTTCTATTTTAGGCTTGTGTTTTTTAATAGGTAATAAAAAAATAGGTTTGTTTTTTAATCTTTATTATACTTAAGTGACAAGCGTCCCCCGGAGCGGAAACCGAAATCAAAAGGTGTCCCATTACACAACTCGTCATTGTGGTGCACATTAGTTTATTACATCCAGTTTATCAAGTCCAAATTCCAATAAATCCCAAATCCTCATAATTTTAATGACATAGAAATTGTGTCTTGTTCCCAATCAAATCCTTTTCAAATTGAGCTGACTCCTAAATCACTACTCTTACCTAAATCAATATAATTCTTTTTTTGTTATATTTCGTTTATGTAAAATAATCATAATGGACCTAACTCTGAAACAGTGTAACCAACATAACGTATTCGTTTTTATTGTTAAGCGGTTTCTTCTTAAAATAAATATTTTTTATACAGATAGTGAAATGACTTTTATTTTTAAATGACATTACAAATTTACTACTTTTACATAATATCTTCAAGTAATAGAGAGTTTTAAATTTAAATATGACTAAAAACTTTATAAAATAGCATTAGGTATACGTAGATGCGGCCGTTTCAACAATGCCGTCCGGTTCGCAATCTATACTATAATATATATAATTAATATTATAAAGCTGAAGAGTTTGTTTCTTAGATATTGAGAAAGGCTATAGGCTATGTAACATCACGCTAAGACCAATACGAGCGGAGCACTAATGAAGAATGTTTCAAAATCAGGTTCTTTCACCTTTTGAGAGCTTCCGCTGCGTGCGCTACGGAAACGGTTAAAGTTTCGCTAAAATAATGTATGACAGAATTATTCCCCATAAAAAGTTTTAAAAAAAGTCCGCGACAGCATATGTCTATATTTTAAGGAAAGCGTTCTTTAAGGTCGACCATTTATCCATGATTCTTTTGGCATTGTGGGCGTACATGGGTGGTGGAAATCACTTACCATCAAGTGACCCACTTGGTCGTTTGCCTATGTAGGCCTATGCTATAAAAAAGTATCAGTTCGTTTCGCATCATCAAACCCTGATCACCATCTGAAAACCCAATTACTCATCGAAACCTATTAAGTGAGCCCAAACACGAAACTGCGTTCCCGTGGACACCTTCCTACTCTATCATCAGACCCTGGATACCATCAAGAAGTCAACTACTCTTCAAAACATATTCAATGAGCCCAAACATAATATATTTGCAATTGATTACCGAAGAGTTGGAAGCTGCAGAGGGCTTGTTACAGCAATAGATCAGTTTCACCTAGCTAAGAACACCTCTCTTTTTGTCGGGGGTAAAAACATACGGCTAAGTTTCTTAGTGCTTCATCTCAGATTAGTGAGCATTTCTGAAGCACCAGTAAATTTTAAACATGAAGTGTAAAAGGTGGCTCTTGGTGGCTCTTTATTTTAAAAATATATTTATTAAATATTTAATAGAGCAAAACTTAACTACTTGAAAAAATTTGAATCGACTCCATGGAATTCCATGTTCTGTCATTGTTATTACAGATAAGTTGTTAATATCGTCATGACAACCACGTGACTAATTTAATTTGAAGCGTTAACTCTATGCATATAAAGTTCAATTTTACTAGAAGCCCGACGCAGACCAGACAGATGAAACTCAAGACATTTTCGTGCGTCAAGTTTGTATGAGAAGTTAAATCTAGAGTATTTATGATCGAAGGGTGCCATAAATAAATTAAAAAAAATTACCAAGTTTTTACCAAGTTAACTAATCGGGCGGAGCCGCGGGCAAAATGTAGTAAAAAATATAAAAAAAAGTTTAACAAATAACACTCCATACAACGGAAATGCTCTATAACAACAAAAAATACTTAGACCTCTAAGAATCCAGAATCGTTATTTTACTCTTCTATTTTGTTTTTAAATTTACATTGTTGTCTCATTGGTCTAACCGCAGCCTATTGGGACATATTCTAAAACTTATTAAAACAACCTGTGAAATCAGTGAGATGCTGGGTTCGACTCCCAAATCTGGTAATCAAGATATGATCATGGGACGGAAATATGCTCAGTGGTAGTTCCACTCGTTCTACTTCTGTTATGTTATTAATATCATTACCTTGATTTCCCTGTCCATTATCCACAATGATGTGGCATCTTGGAATATAACAGAATCACTATTTGGATGTACAATTATGGAATCAACAGCCGATTTACGCGACAGCCATTCCGGCGGCAGAGCTGAACCGGGCCAATCCGTAAACTTTTTATTTTTCAATCCATATTCTACTATCTGCAACATAATTAAATAAATATACACCATTAAATGATAATAAAAAGAAAATCTCAAATCTCCTTCCCCTTCCCGATTCCTTAATCACTCCTTTCCTTTAAGATCGGCAACGCGTCTATTCAGGTATCGTGGACATTCATGAGCGGTGGTGATCATTTACCATAAGGTAATTCACATGCTCGTTTGTCGGCCACTGCTATAAAGAAAAAGATCAATGTCTCTAACATATAAGTAAAGAACACGCAAAATAACTTGGGAAGCCTGAAGTGACGGGAGGCGTGGACGGGTGTAACGTTCCTAGCTATGTAAGAAAATACTATGATCGATATTAAGAAGTTACAGATGTTTATCTAATTGACGTTGGGAGATTTTTTAACGGTTAGGTTAGTTAATTTAAATATGTATTTTTGTATAAGTAGTAAATTATAAACAAACAGACAGCGACTGCCTCGGTGACGCAGGTGCGAACGTGGTACGACTGCTGTGCTGAGGTCTCGGGTTCCCCGGGTCGGGTAAAAGTGATATTGGATTTTTCTGTCATGAAATGCTTAGTATCAGCCTGGAGTCTGGAATTGTGCTCGGTATGGCTATAGGCTCACCCCCTATCACATCATGAGACGGAAATAAGCTCGGCAAAATGTGGGTGTACAGGCAGGCGTGAGTGTGTATACAGACAGCCTCTATTTCGCAGTGGGCGCGAGTAGCCGGCTGTGAAGCGAGAGGACGCGAGTTCGATTTCCGCACCGAGACAAAGATCCACTAATATTTGTTTCGGGTCTGGGTGTTTCCTTCACTGAGAGATTGACGTCAGGCAGGCGACCGGTGGTAAAAACTACAAGACAAATTTTCTGTAAAATGTGTTAAAAAACATGTTACGCCGACCCCACTGGGACTGGTACAAGGGCAGATGGAAGAAGAATAAGAGTAGATGATAAACATTGTGACAAATTACCTTTTGATCTACATAAGTGATTATTAGAGTTTCCTTTTCACTGTCTACTGTAACTGCTGATGGTACACAGTGATAGTTCGGCAACGTGACGTAATGTTCAAATTTCTTCTTACCATGTGACCACACGACAATAGCTCCTTGAGAATCGGCGACCACCAAATATCTTACACCAGTTTCAGTTTTATCCGATATTTTTAAATGTAGTATTGATTTTCTCTTCAAATCTGTAACAATATCAGACGATAGGTATATTTATTAATAAACGAAGAAACCTAAACTCCATCGTAGGTACAATACGTGAAATTTTACTTGGCCTTGTTGAAGTTAATAATTTTACCCGACTTTTACACTTTCTGTCACGTTTTAGTCTTCAAAATAACAGCTGCGTAGTCATTCGTGTCCAAGTTAAATTGCGCATTCAAAAGTATGTCGGCGCGTGAGCATGTAGATTATGTATTTTATATCAAAACATGAGTTGACAGATTAAATCAGCTGATGCTCTATGACATAATAGTTATAAGCTGGTAGAAAGCAGTCGTAAAAGTGGCTGGTTCGAAACTTTTGTAACTTAACTGTGTATCGCTTGCTTTAACGAAGACCTGCATACCTGAGATGGTCTTCTTTCTCTAATTTCGAAGGTATGTGAAGTTTGCCAATCCACGTTAGGCCAGTGTGGTGGACTAAGGCCTAACCCCTCTTATACAGTAGAGGCCCATTGATGGGCACGTATTATTACGTATATTAGGACTATAATAGTTATAGCTCATTATTGTAAATTAAGGTGTAATAATTTTAATTGTGTAAATACCTTACCTAGTCTACTATTTGTAAATACATCCAATACATCATGTGTAACAGTTTGTTTTATCCTAAATAAATAAAAAATAGTAGTTTTAAAATAGCAATGCTGGAGTTTCTAACCCGAAACCCCCTTCTATCTATAGCGAAACTGGCTTTGATATTAATGGTAGAGTAAAAAACTGACGGAATCTAAATAATGTATGATTTTTTTAATATAACTTAGTTATATAGTTATATATAATGAGCATCATTATACTTACGTTTCTCGATGGATATGGTCTGTACAACTGCCGCACCAGCTTCCGAGTCGACTCGTAAGATGTATAATGTGCCAGCACTGTGGGCCACCATGGTCTGCGAGTCCTCTGTAAAAGCTATGTGGTCACATGGCACAGGTACATCATTCACTATTACTTTCGACAATGAAATATTACTCTGTTCATCATCCTGGAAATTCATGTATATTCGTTAGGGAGTGTACAAATTAAATTAATTAGGCCGGGTATCTTAGCAGAAATGGAAATGGTGGACAAGATAAGAGCGCATAATGCACTACACTTTTCATCAAAGCAAAGAGCAAGAGAATTGTGCGGATCAGAGAAGTTGCTAGTTCGGAGCGGAGCGGGTAAGTGTGTTAGCTATAAGCGGAACAGAGAAGTGTGCCAACTAGAAATCGAGCGGCGAAGTGTGCTAGCTAGGAGCGGGGTGGAAAAGTGTGGTAGCTATTAGAGAAGTGGAGTGGAAAGGTGTACTAACTAGAAGTAGAGCAGAGAAGTGTGTTAGCTAGAAGTGGAGTGGAAAAGTGTGCTAGCTAGGATTAGAGAAGTATGCTAGCTAGAAGTGGAGTGGGAAAATGTGCTAGCTAGAAGTAGAGTGGAAAGTGTGCTAGCTAGCAGCAGAGCAGAGAAGTGCGCAAACTAAAGAGAAGCAGAGAATTATTACTCTTTTAGACAAAGGATCTTTAAAAAATTCGTAATGGTAAGGACCTATTGTAAAATTTAGGAATAAGAAGCTAACGCGTTTTGTATATTAGTGATCTTTTAGGAATGTTTACACACCAATCCAATACAATAAAGAATTTTAAAATTAAATTCAACATCATCAGTATTTTGAAATACATAAAACCCCTCACCATTTCTAATTTGAGCATTCTAACATCACTACTCGTAGAATAAATTATAAACTCTCCATTCGGCGATAGTCCACAACATTGAATCTGTTTATTTCCTTTTGTCTGTACCGCCGCGACCTTCACTGGTGTGTCGATCACTTTTAACATCTGTTTTTTAAAAGTCATATTTAATGTGTCTATTCCAGCCGTGGCAAAATCTTCCTCTAGATTATTATCTTGGTAGTTTTCATTTTCTTTTTGAATTGTGTCGGTTATCATTGCGTTTCCACTGTTATTAACTGCATATGAACCTAATTTCCACACTTCTAGATGATTACTGTACCTGTTGAAAATATATATTTGTATTTTTAAATGACAATCAATCAACACTATAAATATTTATAATTAAAACTAAATACTGAAAGAATGAATAAAATAACGTGAAGCTAAGCCTTCCCCTTAATTACGAACGTATTTTACGAATGGACCCTAATAAAAATATAAGCTAATGAGATCAGCAAGTTACCTTAAAAGCAAAAGTTTTTTGCTGATACATAGTGATGATCTTGGTGCAGGAAGCATGTGTGGTATCCTCATCACCCATTTAGGTGGGAAACTCGAGAATGTAAGGTAGCCATCAATACCAACTGATATTAACTGGTTCTTGTTTAACACTAGATCTCTACAAAGTAAAAATAAAATTACCTACTAGTTTTGAATTTTTCAAAATGTCGTTTTTGTGTATGTGACACAACTGTAATCATGCATTTTGATTTTTAAGATGCGCCACCGAGATAACGACGACTGCGACGTGCAACGACAACGACATGTCGGCATTTTGATGTATGCGACAATACAAACAACATGCAAAGTGCAGTGTTGCCTGACCCACGTCACGATTCTCTCTCGGTCGCGAACCTCAAAACGTAACTTAACTCCATATGATATATGGAAGTTTTGAATTGTTGATATCAATCACACAAATTATTTTTTGCGAAAACATAATAAATAATGAATGAGCAAAGGTGGGCATTTAGTTGGAATATCCCACTATCCTATCTCCTTCGCACACCTGTATGTAATGGTTATAGCGGTTGGTAAACAAACCAAGTTGTGTATTCTTCTCTGTCATTTAACAACTATTCCTTCCACTTAATTTAAATGGCTTGTAACTTATTCATTATTGAGCAGATTTGTAAAATTATTTTAATAACAAACTTTTAATGTATTTATAAGAAATTCAAAGGTGTGTGCCATCTGCCAACCCACACTAGGCATGCTTGGAGGATTAAAAGATCCCATCCCTCCCATTCGTAGAGGAGGCCCATGCACAACAGTGGAACAGTTTAGTACAGGGCGGATACTATTATTGACCAGTTTAAGGGAATGCTACTAATTAATTAAAATAATTTTAAAAACCGAGTTACCTACCCTATTTTCACATAAATAAAGTAGTTACAAAGATAACAAAAACGTAAATTCAATACCTGACATCATGTTCATGTATGTGCCTCTGTACATTTTTCACCCATTGTACATCTGACTGTTGTTCATTACCTTTGTTCATTTTAACAAACATTGTGATCACTGGATCAACACCACTACAATACAAACTATTTTCATCATCCGATACAACAATGGTAGATATATCAGCTTTATGGGTTATGTATGATTCAATCTGAAATAACAAATTGGATATTAAACTTTATTTACTAGTATTTTAGATCAGCATAATCATTACAAAAGTTACCTGATCGCCAAGGGTGCCATCCCAGAATGTAAGGCGTCCTTGACTATCGCCAGATATGACTGTGTTGTCAGATAAAACTGCAAGTGCCCATACTATTACTTCTTTTCCTCTTCTACTGACTGACATGCGAGTTGTCGCATGACCGGTCTCTACATTCCACACTCTGATTGTGTTGACCGATCCTGGGATAAAAAAAAATAAAAAAATACTATGGTTACACATTCTTAGATACTTTCATTATTATTAAATAAAATAATTCATATTTTTTTATCTTGATGTCATTGATTGTTTCAGTTAACATTACATTATTTTCTACATGAACATTGAACAGTAATATTTTCAGAAACCAGTAAATTTATTTATGAAACACCTTTTGCTAAGTTTGTATGGACAAAATATTTTTAAAATTACCTGTTACAAGAATATTTCCTTCTTGGTTGAACTTGCAGCACAATATCCTACCTTCTTGCTTGTCAAACAATTTTTTATAAACAATCTCATCATTCTCTACATTGTATAAATTAATGTACCCATTTTCGGTGCCAACCGCCACCAGGGTGTTGGCAGGATTGACATCAAGGCACCACGCCGCGGAGCCGGTTATGAGTACAGTGTTTTTGGGACATAATTTATCGAGGTCCCATTCAATGAGAGCACCACCGAGGCCAGTTGAAAGAAGCCTATCTTGAACCCATCCTAATGCTTCTACAGAACCGTCTTTTATAGCTGGTATAAATTTTATAAGATACGGCGCATAATTTATGTCCCATATTTCAATACTGGCATCATCTCTAAAATTAAAAGAATAGGTAAAGAGATAATTGAAACAATGAAATTAAAGAAAGTTTAAAACATAAAAGAATATGTTACCTTGCAAGAACCAAATGTTTACTTTTTTTGTTATAGGAAATACAGTTAATAGAAATTGGTTTTGGGTTATAAAATCGTACTCGATGAATTTTACTAGACATAATTATTTTATAACATAAAAATACATCAACAGACACATGCGCTATAACCTCAACTTTATTGTCAGTGTCAAGTGTCAATTTAACGCTTTCAACATAAACACAAAATGTCAAAACAACTGTTAGCTGTCCGAGCTTCTTTTGAGCTCGTCTTAGATATTTTTACTATTCCTTTATTTTCCAAGAACGGTGAAACACAAATGTAGCAATTTCAAGGTCTTGTCGGAGTTTTAATGTTAATTCCTATAAGTACGGAGTTCTGTGTAGGAACTCAGATGGTTTCCTCTAAGCGAATCGAATTCGAAGTCGATCAACCCATTGGTCAAATATTACCATGATGATCGATCACACTCAGAATTCAGGCCAAAAAATCTGACAAAATCGTGCTGCCAATATAAAAAATCAGAATCCCCACTGGACACTACACTACTGTCTACAACTGAGATTTGTTTTTTACTGGATCTTGTACATTGGAAACAAAAATTTTAAACAACCGGCAAAAAGACATGTATTCTACGCCCAAGATCCATTAAAAATACACAGTCGCCAATCGGTACATCATCGAAAAGACTTCTTCATCAAAAAGATTTGTGTACCAAAAATTAGTTAACGTAATTTGCATATTGTGTATAAAAAGTCTTGTGATTTACGATGGGGGATAGTCAAAGTGAAAATCAACCCTTGCTGAGGGATGGTAAGATCGCTGACGATTTTTTGTTTTGACAGCTGATGATTCAACTAACAATATCGTTCTAAGTTTTGTTGCTATACAATTAAATACAAAGGCTCGTAGCAAACCAAAAGTTAGAACGACAAACTATAAAAGGTTGTATAATCTAGTTGTTAGTTGTTCCACGGTTTGTTATGTATAAACAGCACGTAACTTAGTGTTTTTTGTAACAGAGGAGGTAAATGTGAGCACAACATCGATTGGCCCCGATGAACTGCCTCCGCCGTACCAGCAAGCGGGAATGCCTATGGTGACATGTCGCGTATGCCAGGCGATGATCGACATATCTGGCAAGAGAGAGCAACATGTGGTCAAGTGCTCAGATTGTAACGAAGCAACTGTAAGATCTTTATAATATTACCAGTAGTATAAGATTAGAAAGTAATAACAAAACAGGTTTTTAAGTCTAAGTATATTCATTCAGACAGAAAGTAATTCAAATAAAAACAAATTTCCATATCAATAATTAACATTAAAGAATAACTTGACCCAAAAACTATAAAAACAAATACTTTATTAAAGTAAGTTGTATCTAAGGAATGATAAGCAATTGAACTCTTCCTAATGATGGTCTATACTGGTTTGGAGATCACATTTTTATAAAATATCCATTTAATTGATTATAATATATTTAAATATAGTATAGTTTTTTTTACATCACAACTTAATGACGGTGTAAGCCCAATCATAAAAAAAAATTGAGTTCCAACAAAATTACAACAGCTGATCTAATTCAATGCATTGTCTAAAAATGTCTAATACAATTTATTATAGATTTATTACTTATATACTTTCTGTTAAGGATATTGGCGCCAACATCCTCCCCCCTCTAAAAGGTTCTCTTTTAGGAACCATATTTTGTGTGTTGCGACACCCCTATCTATTTCAAGGTCGGGGGTCGTGCGATGGGACGCGGGAATGGCGTTTAGGACAGCGGCTGAGTTACTGGTCCACTTTACGAGGTCAAACTGACCGCACCCGAACAGCTTAATAAGCTGTATACAAGCTTCTACAGCACATTCTTCGTCGCTCTGCGACGTATCCTTTGACAGGATGCTAAAACATACGTCGTCCATGTAGGTCGAACTTGATGCGATTGCTGCAGCTCTGGGAAACTTATGGCCTTCGTCCGCTATCAGCTGTTTGACAACACGGACAGCATGAAACACGCTGGATTTCATACCGAAACAAACGCGGTTAGCAGAATTAGTGCAAAACTGCTAAAATTAAAATTGTTTTGATGACTGCTTTTGATGATGATAATTTTTTCTAATTTGAATTATTGCATCTCATGAATACTAAACCATTGAATCCTTATGATGGAAGTATTAATAATAGCATTCTAAGCAAAACTTTAAAATAACAAATAAAATACCAAGACTCTACCTACCATCACCTGGGTGAAAACTCAGAAACAATTTTCATACCCTTATTACCTAGTTTCACTTGTGATGCATCTTTAGTTGTATTTAAAAAAAAACACTAATTTCATATAGATGGGTGGGTTAAATTGACCATTAACGTCTTTCTGCCTGGCATTATTCCAGCATAATGCCAGGGTTTACCTTCTCGTAGCATAGATTTGACAGTATTATTATATGAAGCGAAATAACATATATTGGAAATTATAAAAAATAATATTAAATTGACTATTTTCTATTTTAAGTTATTTGTATTAACTGTATTAAAAATAATCTTATATTATTTGTTATCCTATATTATCCATTTTTAAAAACTTACACTTATCTTATATTCATTCAAACAGTATGATAGTGTATCTACATGAATATTGCTATAATGTCTGACATAAATTTTATTTAGTAAAAGTTAATTTAATTTAAAGATTGATATTAAATAACTTAAACAGTAATAATTATTTCAGCAAACATAGGCACATAAACTGCCACATAATTTAAAAACAAATTTTTGCTGACTATTACACTTGCTATAAATTGTGGGTTTAAAATTATTGAGAAAAATATGTCACATGTCATTTCGGCTGCCAGCCGACACCGAAAAGGAATTCGAGGAGCTGCGATCGGATATGTTCGGTGCACTGAGCTGCGCTGCGAAGAACAATGTGTCATTTTGCCGCGTCCGCGCTCATAGTCGTGTCAGAACTTGTTTGTGTTTTTAGTTGTGAAATTGCGATTTATTATAGAAAATAATTATTATCAACCTATTTTACGTAATAGCCTCGCGTTTGGCCACTATCACGCCTGATGGTAAGCGATGATGTGGCCTAAGATGAAGCACGCTTGCCTAGCAAAAAACTATTCACTCGCGACTTGAAGACACCAAAATTATAATTATTTATTACCTATGTTCTATGAAGATAAATAATGTGATAATTATCACTTCAAATCCTGTATAAAGTTACATATAGATTAAGTAAAATGGCAGCTTTATAGTCACCTATTCAATTTAATTTATTTAATATCACTGGAGTCTTTCTGTGTAGTACAAATTGATACTTAAAAATAATTAACATACTAACATCAGATATACAATAATTTTATTTCCAGCCAATAAGGAATGCTCCACCAGGCAAGAAGTATGTCCGCTGTCCTTGCAATTGCTTGCTGATTTGCAAGTCTTCTTCTCAGCGTATTGCTTGCCCCCGACCTGATTGCAAAAGGATTATCAATTTGGCGCCCTCTCCAGTCACCCCGCCTGTGCCAACATTGCCGGGCATGTGCAGAGTTATCTGTGCTCATTGCCAAGACACGTTTTTGGTAAGTGATTTATGACACACATACTTAAAGAAAATATAAGCTATGACTTTTGTAATAAACATCCTGATCCAAATTTGAATGTGTAAATAATAGCCATACAATGTCTTAGAATGCCATCAGAATCAAAGTTGACTTCAACGATTGCTTTCGATAGTGTTCTTGTTTATGGCCAGTGAAGAACATTATCTTCTATTCCTGATTCCTAGGACAGTTCGCTTTGTAATGTCAAACGCATCAGCTACACGATCAAGCATTGACGTCACGTATAATAAGGTCAAAATAATCAAGAATTTCGTATAACGAACTCACATGTCTGACTCATACGTTGGTGGCATATCTTCGAGATCTATCGACTACAAAAAGCGTAAACAGAGTCCAAACTAATCCATGTAAATGTCCGAAATCCAGAGACAACAATCGCAGCGCATTCACTTGTTTCTTGACCGTAGCAACGATAATAATATAAAAATATATAAAATATTTAAAAAACTATTAAATAAAAAAAAGTAACATTGTGGCTTTGTGCTTGAAGGCAGAAACTTCGTAGAATTAATTATTTACACTTCATATATATGAAGTATAAAAGCGGATTTAATGCTAAAACATTATCTAGAAGACAGACAACCAATTACTGACCCGGTTTTAAAATTCTTTCATCCCTATTGCGCTACATTATTCCCGAGTGGTTTAACTAAGCTGTTTATTGTGATAAAACTGAGTTTTCAAAGACATATACGCGGGCGGAGACGCGAGCGAAAGCTAGTTTTCAGTATTTATATGCAAGACGTAAAAACAGTATATTATTATTATTTGGATTACTTACAACAAATACTACACAATAATTAGTATGTAGATCAGTTCACTGACCTTTCATTGTTGATTAAGAAAGTTCAGCGTGGCTATACCTATTTTAGTGTGTTAATGTGATATAACGATATATTTCCAGTATCAGATGCTGAAAAATGCGCCGGTCCGATGCCCGCATTGCCGGAAGGTATCGTCTGTGGGTGCGCGCATGAAACGAATGAGGGGTATAATTTTTGCTGTGCTTGCTGTGATATTTTTCGCGATCGCGCTGGCAGTTACTCTCGGCACATTATCGGCCGCTAAGACCCACGGTGGCGGAGTATACGTCGCGTATGTTGGCGGATTCCTACTCGCGTTCATACTTGGCAGTCGAGCGATCTACTATTTCGCCATGAAAGTCAGTACAATCGAAGGCCCAATGTAAGGATATGGATGTGGTTATATGTATTTGTGATAAATAAGATTTTGTATGACTAGTTAATATAATAGAAAATTCTCAATTTTATATTAGACTGGCGAAAATACAATAATTTAATTTGGCTGGCACGATAACTTTGTACGAAATTCTACACAAGAAAACAAAAAATCAACCACACACTATGCCAAATAATTATTAAGTCTCCCATACATTACGGCAATAAGTAGGTATCATACAAAATCTCTAAGTTTGAATGCGTATTGTAAAAATATACTCAAAAGCACACATTAACACTGCAATAAAAAAAAATTGAGTGGTAGAGCCACACTGTAGACACTTGTCTACAGCATGTATGGGCCGGCTCGTCCGGGTCATTACCACTGTCTCACAGAAAACCGGCGTAAAGTAGCAGCTTGCTGCTGCGTTTCGTACGGTGAGTGAGATATCCGGAGGCCCAAACCCCCTCCCCTTCCCAATCCCTTAATTATCCCTTTCCTTTAAGGTCGGCAACGCACCCATGATTCTTTTGGTATTGTGGGCGTACATGGACGGTGGAGATCACTTACCATCAGGTGACCCACTTGCTCGTTTGCCGGTCTATACCATAAAAACAACTCGACATTCGTACAATGTTCTAAGAGTTCTGCGATTTGTTATGGTAGTGTTGGGACAGTTATTAACCGCTTCGCAACCAAACATAACCGATTATTTCGAAAAAACGAAACTAATAAAAATTGTATGAAGTGTAAATAATGTAAATATTTTTTTTATATTTTAATATAGTTTTTCAAGCATATCATTATAAAAATAGTGCCTGGAACCATAATACTGCATCAGATTAATGTCAATTTCGCCCAAAGTTTCTAATTATTTTCAATGTCATTTTTTAAATGCGTTCTTAGGCTAGCCAAATTATAGAACTAATAGTGGCAGCTCTACTAGTTTTTTTTTAAAGCATACACCGGCATTCGTATTGCTCGTGCAAGCGGATCATTTGGGATAGTATGTGATATCCACCAGCCATGTACGCCCACAAGAATCATGGGCGCGTTGCCGAGGAAAGGGATAATTAAGGGAATGGGTAGGGGAGGGGGATTTGAACCTCTGGGTATCTGACTCACCGTACGAGACGACGCAGCAAGCTGCTACTTTACGTCGGTTTTCTGTGAGACAGTGGTAATGATTCGGACGAGCCGGCCCATTCATGCTGTAGACTAAACTTTCTGCAACATGGCTCAAAATAGGATTTTATTACAATGTAATCTAGTTAAAACTAAAACTCTTAGTATAAAAAACCGATATGGCTCAAGATAGCATTTGTAGCAATCAGATTTTGGTTCCTATACCTACCTACATAGAATATTTGTCAAATCCGACCTTATGTATTTTCGCTAGTCTATGTAACAAAACTATTGTATTGTAAAATTGGTTATACATGTATCTAATAAATTATATTTTATCCATCTCAACATAGAACCGAGAATGTTCTATTTGATGATTAGTTGGTTATATATGGCGATGTAGTGTGCAACCATATTTATCTGAAAAGATTTAATTGTAATCGAATAAACTATATTGATAAGTAAACCATAAAATCAAAAAAATTAACAACTGTATTGCGCACGCGTGGCACATGAAAGAATTAATAACACACATGCATTCCGCAAAGTGATATACATTAAGATACCATAAATAATATTCAAATTTGATAATCCAATATATTAGAGGTGAATTTGAGAAAATGGTGTACAAATGAAAAAAACATAAAAATTGTTTGTAATAATTATGTAGGTTTAACTAAAATGGGTTTCCATATGGCACAGAACACGTAGAGAAAGTAGAAAAGATCAGTATTTCAAGCAGTCACAAAAATAATTAAAGCCATGACATAACAACTGTATATTGCTTTTAGTTCGGCCATAATTTACATGGTATGTAATTTATAAGTAATATACAACATGCCTACCATTCTCGCCATTATTCTTAATGATTATTAATGACAAGATTGTTTGTGAAGATTGTTGTCTTTTTTAATTTTATGGTATCAAAATATATAAAATACTAGATATGAGATTATTATTAAGCTCTCTACACACCAAACTCGTCCCGGCGACACATGCGGCTGTACATCGTTGCAAGTGGGAAAACTTTGTCAGTGTCATGTCGGTAGCAAGAGTTCAACAACTTTATCTCGGTAGTTAATGACTAACTACTGACGAGTTGTAGAGACGTCATCTGAGCAAGCACGCAAGTCGTTCACATGTCCGCGCGAGTGTAAGCCGCCATGATTCTATCAAATAGACTGTCGACACCAAGGCGTCTGGATGTGTCAGTGCCTGGCGGGTTTGATGTGTAGAACGCATTATACAACGTATTACAGAAAGGTGTGATAAAATTTAAGCGATAAGTATTTCACCCCCGTAATCCCAAATCCAATCCATTGCTAGGACATATAACAAACATTTTCTTTTTTTATCGAATAGGTAACATATCGATATTCGACTTGCAGCTTTGCACAACACTAAATGACAAACAGCTGAGCTTTTTTCTCACTCCAGCATTGTTATTCTCGCTAACGCTCTTCACTTAATTTATAGGGATATCATCGATCTTATCGATCCTAATAAACAAGTGATTAAAATTAACGTGAAATTTTATGTCCAACGTAATGTCTAGATCTTGATAAGATCCGGTACATAAACACTCTCTGTCAGGTGTATGTAACGATTCTTAAATCTGACCACACCTTTTTGTAACACGTTGTATAGTTTGTATTATACTTAGCTTTGCGTAGTTAGAGATATTCAAAAAATATTGTCAAGTTTTGTTTGAGACAGGGTGATTTTGTTTAAACTATGAATACACTAATTTTAACTGTAATATGTTTATGTTAATTGTACTCTGATAAAAAAGTAAATTATGAAAGCAATAATGTGTAATGCATGTTTTAATATTGGTTCATGTTAAAAAATGTACATATATAAATTTATTTAAATAATATAATGATGACACTATTTGTTTGACTTGTAATGAGAATAATAGCTTATAATAGTGTTTAAAATCTCAGTCAGCTTAGATGTGTTAGGGATTATATTTATGGATCCAGAGATAGAAAAGATATATACCAGATGTTGAATAACTTATTGAAACGATTAATTTTAAATCCACAGCATTACTGATATACGACGCTTAAGACCTTACGTACTGTATAATAAAAAGTATATTATTGTGTAATTGGTTGATATAAAAGGAGCCAGAAGTCTATTTCATTAAAAGCTACACTGTATGTTATTGTTATTATACAGTGTGATGTAAGTTACAGACTGGAGAAACACGTTTCATCATAAGTTATGCAAATTAATATTAATACCATGGTAGTCAACACGATATTATTTGACCAAGAAAGTATATTATAATATTATGATTTTTTTATACTATTTATTAGAAATCAGGCAGGAACCTTAAATTTGAAAATCTTAAAAAATACACATTTCAATATATTAACTGCTTAAAACCTTCAAAACTTAACTCAAACATTCTCCTGATATATTCAATCGTTTTGTAAATGTAAAGACTTGATATATGCTTTATTGATAATGTAAATTAGAAGTACCTATCTGTTACAATAACTCAAACCTTTATTATTCTCTATATTTCCATAAATGGTAGTGCTTTACACATGTATTTTAGTTATAAGTTAAATAAATTGTACCTACAGACATTTAATTATTGTTTTTTTAAACCCAAGTCCAGTTGTTGTGGCACCTACTTTGTACACGTTGTTTTTTCTACATCATGATGGTGTCTCGACCAGTTGGTTACCTCTGTCTTATAGAAAACCGACCTGAAAAGGCAGATTGTTATTGCGTATGGTGAGTAATATATCTGCAGGATAAATTTATTTATCATTATTTTATTTAATACATACATACATACGCACTCACGCCTGTAATCCCCGAAGGGGTAGGCAGAGGTGTAACCAGTACACCCACATTGCGCCCAGCGTATCTCCGTCCCATGATGTGATAGGGGGCGAGCCTATCGGGGATCATACCGGGCACATATTCCAGACTCCGCGCTGATACTGAGCTTTTCGTAATAGAAAAACCCAATATCACTTTTACCCGACCCGGGGATCGAACCCGAGACCTCAGCGTCAGCCTCATTCGTAACGTGTACGCATTACAACTGCGCCAACGAGGCAATCAATATTTAATACACTTCATACAAAATATGTACAAGCGGCCTTAATGCCAGAGACATTCTCTACCAGTTAACTATTGGGTGGTGCAGAGAATAATAGTGCAGGTTCCACGGGCCATTTATAAACTTGATTACTATCAAGCTAATTTTCCGTGAGTAGCTTCATTTTGATGAGACGCCCAACAATTACCTGTACGCAAACTCTGATTGTGGTAGCTAACAGAGGTAGCAAGGATAAAATATGTCGATTTGATGATTCTAAAAAAAATATTACTAGCTGGCTTTTTTTTTTGTTAATATATATATATATAACAAAATAAATGAACCTCTACTGAATGAGAGGGTTAGGCCTAAGTCCACCAAGCTGGCCTATATAATGCGGGTTGACAGACTTCACATACCTTGGAAATTCTTATGAAACACTTCTCAGGTATGCTGGTTTCCTCATGATGTTTCCTTCTCTTTTAACAGAGATAATGCAACAACAACATCAAGCGATAATTAACAATTAATACACGTAACTTATAAAGATGTATGTATGCTCTTGGGACAGGTTTCGAACTTGTGACTTTTGTCTACAGTCCGTACCACTCCCCACTGAGCTATAGTTGCTATGTATATACTGCATACATAATTCTATGAATACACGTCATTCTAGTGTGTTGACTTTGCTACTACATTAAACAACACTTGTCCAACTCTGGCTTTGATAGCCAGGCGACGAGTAGTTGACGACAAAATTTCGAGAGGGAGTGAGTTTCATAGGAATATGGATTGAATCACAAAGGAAGAATGGGTTAATTGTACCTACTATGTGGCTATGTACTGTGATTAAACCCCTCTCCTTCCTAATCCCAAACGCAACGCGTTTATGATTCTTCTGGTAATTATACCTACTGTTCAAAATATGGTAAGTACTACGTATATAAAATAAGTAAGTAGGTACCTACCTACATTAATTAGGTTGTCAATGTCGCCTCGGCAGAACTATCAAATATTTTACTAGGCCTAAAATCAATATTTTCGCTCGGCAACAATGTTTATTTGGAGGATTATTTGCATTAGTCTGCAAATGTTAGATACTGTCGCACTCAGGAACGTCTTCCTTTTTGCCTGGCGTTATCCCTATTTGATGACAGGGTACGTCTTCCCATCATGATTTAACGGTCGATTTGGTATTATGTCGAACGAACCGCAGTCTGACCCACACAACCCGCAACGGGAACCAAGTTTCGCCATTGCCTCGTCCGGTAATCAGTAGAATGTAGATAATTTGTTGAGTGGTAGAGCCACGCTGTAGACAGTTTTGTCTACAGCATGAATGGGCCGGCTCGTGCGTATCTCACGGAAAACTGAAGCTGAGCTTGCTGCTGCGTTTCGTACGTTGAGTGAGATATCCGGAGGCCCAAATCCCCCTCCCCTTCCCAATCCCTTACTTATCCCTTTCCTTTAATGTCGGCAACGCGCCCATGATTCTTTTGGTATTGTGGACGTCCATGGGCGGTTGAGATCACTTACCATCACGTGACCCACTTGCTCGTTTGCCGGCCTATGCTATAATAAAACCTACCACGTGCAGGGGAGGTTGGCTTTGGGCTTAAGATGTTGGCCCACTTACACTCCAAGAATAGCACAAGATCAACTATAGGATGTCAATCTGGGAGACATTATTAGGTTCAGCAGGACAACAAAAAAATTTGCAAAGTGAGAAGGGGGCATAGGTACTACAGGAACACTAGTAAAGCCAATGCTTCAGGGTGGAGAATACCACGAATAGACAAGGTAAGGTTAGGAGTCCCGCATCCTAAAGGCGGAGTTGCCAATTTTGGTGAAATAGCAGCAGGTATTTCTCGTACAGGCTGAGCGCAGTCCGCCCCGATGGTCCTGATACAATGGTCTCCAGGGATCAAAGTGGCGGTACTATAGTTGGGCAGTTTATTCTCATCGGGCAGAAGGGGACAAACGGGAAAGGTGCAAACCTAGAAGAAAGCCAAGATGCCCCAAAGGCATGCCTAAGCGGCAGCCGAAACCCCAATGATGGAGAATATATCTCAGAGGATGCATGGAAATCGAGTCGATCCGAAGGAAAAGTGGGAGTGCCATCCAAACTGGGATTAGGGGGAAATGGTACTACTAAAGCGTTCTGATCACCCGTCTATGCAACTCGCAGACGTCCCCATCATAAATACATACCTACACTCGCAAGAACCACCATAGACGATATTAGGAAATTAATTGACGTTTTTAAGTGCAGTGGTAAGGAGAAGAAAATAATTACATAACAAAGCAAAGTTAAAATGTGTTTATTAATTACACAACAAAATAGATCATTGGATATATTATCTTAAATATTTGATTAAACATTGTTACATGAATTGTAAGACACTTACAAAATGTCGCTGGACGTAAAAAAATAAAGTTATTTTGTCAATCCTATATTCAACAAATATTTAGATGACTCCATGATGTTTTGTACTATTTTTAGGCTTAGAAGTACTTAGTTGTCTCAAGCGGTCGGTTTGTAAAAAGCATAAGTGATCTAGTCTATATTAAATAGAACAAAACAAGGGGAAATAGTGTGGTATCTTACCATCCAAATTCCAAAGCTTATAACATTTAGTTCTAACACACATGTTATATTCCATAACCATATTAAGTAAATAATGTTAAAAGTTGATCAATAAATATCTTTTGAATCTAAATCTACACACGACTAGACGTTAAAACGTTTAAATAAAAAATAGGTATAATAATTTGATCTCTACTTTACTTTCTAA
The DNA here is from genome assembly GCA_905332985.1 of Mimas tiliae. Lineage (NCBI taxonomy): Eukaryota > Metazoa > Arthropoda > Insecta > Lepidoptera > Sphingidae > Mimas > Mimas tiliae. The sequence goes on from HG995249.1 coordinate 7,664,686, forward strand.
TAAGGAAGGGAATGTATTTATCGCAAACATACAAAGCTTATTGCTTAAATGCGTTAATGAATAAACCTAGTAGGTACCATATACATAATTAATACAAGTATAAAATAGAATTTACTTATAAAACGTGACAAAATTATATGGCGCGGAGGGCCTAGAATTTATATTTTTATACACTCTGCATGTATCGGCATCGAGTACATACTCGTAGGTGTCCAGTGTCCACATCCTAGGTATAGTACTTTAATGGGACTTGTTGTATGAGTCTTTGTGTTGGTAGCCGGTGACGTAGCCGGAGGCGTCGACCAAATCCTTCCTGCCCGCGATGCCCTTCCCTTTACCGGTTTGGTCGAAGCGCTGCTTGTGAGATCCTGTGTACTTGCTCGTGTCTGTAAGCCTGTCAACAGCAGCTGCGGCAGCTGGTGACTTTGCAACCTTCAATAGAAAATTTATTTTCTACACTAATAAATGAATACAATATGTAAGTGGTAGAGCCATATATACTTTTGTATACGTGGTAGAGGCACATGCAGATACTTTAGTAAAGGGGTAGAGCCGTGTTGTAGACAATTTTAAACGTATAAGCAGTAGAGCCCTGTTGTAGAAACTTTTGTACATATAGCTGGTAGAGCTACGCTGTCAATACTAGTACATAAGCGGTAGAGTCCAGCTGTAGACAATTTTTTAGGTAGCTGTAGACACCTATAAGTTGTAGACTTACGCTATACCTACTATTAGGTACTCTTTATGGATAACTTTATTGCGGGAAAAATATCAATCAAAGATTTTGCTGCCTCTCGTCCAGCCGATGTCTTCAAGAGCATGGATAAGTTGCCATTGCGCAAGTAAAGATGCATCGATAGCATGAGTGATTACTTTGATTAATAGAAATAAAAAGATGGGAAAAAATACCTTAACTTTTTTCACCTATTAAATATAGATTGATAACTTGTTACGAATTTATATACCTACATAGGTAATTAATTTCCTATATATTTTTTGTTGTATATCAAAAAGGTGATAAAAAACTTACGTGTGATGTAAACCCGGGCTGTCCGCAAGTAATGAGTTTTTTCTTTATATCATCCAGTTCTACTTTTTTGTTCTTGGCGAGATCGTCGAGGAACTTTAGGTAATCTTCTATGCCAACTTTAAGTGATTTAAGTTTTTTGAAGTGAATGGCGGTGTCTGTCGTAGTTATTTTCTTACCGTCGATAACTTTTGCTTGCTTCATCCATTTGTCACTTTGTGATAGTGTAATATTTTTACCATCTGATTTTGGATCGCCAAATTTAGAAAATGCTTTGAAGGCGTCCTGAAAACATGATCGTATTCACAAAATAAGCATGGGTAGTAGTGACAGTGACAGTGACTGCCTCAGTGGCGCAGTTGTAATGCGTACGCGTTACGACAGAGGCTGACGCTGAGGTTCTCGGGTTCGAACCGATCGGATATAAACTGATATTGGGTTTTTCTATTACAAAATGTTCAGTATCAGCCCGGAGTCTGGAATTTGTGCCCGATATTTATGGCGATAGGCTCGCCCCCTATCACATCAAGGGACGGAGATACCCTCGGCGAAAAGTGGGTGTACTGGTTACACCTCTGCCTACCTCTATGGAGATTATAGGCGTGATTGCGTATGTATGTTTCGGGTCTAGGTGTTGTGAGCCTAAAGTCTCTCGTAGTACCCACGACACAAGACTTGTATCTTAATGTGGAGTCAACACTATGTGTGTGACTGTTGGACTGGAAATGTAATACGGACCTAAGGCTCATATTCGAGAATACCACTCAAGCGAGCTATTGCTGAGTGTACATTTTCATACACATCATTGGTCCGTTTTTGTTTGGCGCCAATCAAGTACCTTTATATAAAACAGACCAATCAAGTACCTATATAGAAATCGCCACTATGCGTTCACATGCACTATGAGACCTTATAGTAATGTTTATGAATACGGGTATAAAACTTCGACATTTATTTAATGCACCGATTTTGGTAATTCTCTCACTGAAAACAGTAAAACAAAAACTTTTTAACAACAAGAACCTCCTCCTCTTTTATACGTCGTTTAAAAGTTAAATCCAACTAAAAAAACCATTTAATGGTCAATGACAGCCTCCGTGGCGTAGCGGGCGAGTAGCCGGCTGCGAAGCGAGAGGCCGTGGGTTCGATTCCCGCACCGAGACAAATATTTGTGTGATCCACAAAAATTTGGTTCGGGTCTGGGTGTTGTGGGACCGCAAGTCCCTCGTAGTTCCTGATACCCACGATACAGGCTTACCTAGTGTGGGGTCAGGACTATGTGTGTGACTGTTGGGTGTATTTATTTATTTAATTATTATTATTGATAGTAAACACCGACTTAAAATTAGTTATTAATTTTAGCTTTTTAGTATTTTTTGATTCGGTTTTATTTTTGTTATTTGAACCCACTGCGAGTGGAAGTATAAGAAAAGAGATTATGTATAAATTGTAGATTTTTTTACCTTGAAGGTAACAGAGTTGTCGCCGCTTTTGTTAGGCGTTCCGTTGGTTGCTCCTATGGCTGTTCCATTTTCAAGCTGGATGTCCTTCACCTCCTGCGTCACTTGCTCTACTGCATCCTGCGCTTCCGAAGACATTGTTGCTTACACTGAAATAATATAAATACATCACCTTTATCAAAGTACGAAAAAATATAATTTTACGGAAAACTAAGTTTTGATTTATCGATATTTGACACGGCGCATCACCTTGTACAACAGGGGGTCACTGGCTCTATTCTTGCAAAAGAGTAAATGTTTGTGACATCCACATACCTAAGTAGGTACTAAGTATATACATACGAAGGCTCACGCCTGTTTCTTATAGAAAGGCAACGAATTTCCACTTGCTACGATCCTTGTACACTTTTTTCCATAAATATTAGTAGAAAAGTATATGTTTTAGTGTGGCTAGATTTAAAACGAAGTTTGAAAACGTAAAAGGCTGTAGTATGTAGACGTGGAATTACCTACCATCAACAATGATAATATTATGTAATTTAAAATGATTAATACTAAGAACCATCTCGATTAAACTATCTTGAAAACAAAAACCCACATTCGAATTAATCCAATCGCTTAGGCGCTACGATACAATATATAATAATATATACAATAATATATACGACACACACACACACGCACTAGTGGATCCAGGGGGGGGGGCTGAGGGGCTCAAGCCCCCCTCCCCCAAAGCATTTGGGTCCACTGACAAATCTCAAATTAATCTTGATATTATCCTACTTTCTTAGTACTAAGTACCTACAATATAATTTTCATCGGCTATCCTTACTTATTCCATTTTAAGTAGGTATAGTATATTCTCATTTTTTTATTCTAATTTTGGATCAAACCAAAATCCTGGATCCACCACTGCACACACACGCACGCACGCAAGCGCACAAACACAATATGGTAAGTGTACTCCACCGCCCATGTACGGGTCACAATATGAATATAATCATGGACACGTTGCGAACCAATAATTAAATTAAGGGATAAGAAAAGGTACGGATGAGAGCCGCTATCATCATCATCTATCATTACGAATATATCTAATAAGAACAATTTGGCCTTCTCCACAATAAAATACCGTGCATGCAATTTAAGCATCCTCACTAATATTGCCTATAAATGAGAAAGTAAGTTTGTTTGTTACGCTTTCACGCCTAAATCGCTGAACCGAGTTTGATGGATTTTGGTACAGAGATAGATGAGACCCTGGAGACGATTATAGGATACTTTTTACCCCGGAAAAGGCTGTTCACGCAGACGGAGCCGCGAGCAAAAGCTAGTAGTAATATAAATTTAACATATTTAAATTACAAAACACCGTAATAATTGTGTTTTGTAAGTAATGAGTGGTAGAATCGCGCTCTGTAGACTGTTTTACCACATTCTCACATAAATACTCTTTCGAATGAAAAATAATCATAATCATCCAAATCGGTCCAAATTTGGCGGAGTTATGCGTGTTTATACATACAAAAAAAGAGGAGAGGAGGACCTTCTCTTCCCTAATCCCAATTTTGTTATAGCAGAGGACGGTAAACGATCAAGTAGGTCCCCTAATGGTAAGTAATCTTTACCGTATATGAACATGCACAATATCCGAAGAATCATGGACGCGATACCAACCGTAAAGGAAAGGGATGAATAAGGGAATGGAAAGGCGAAGAGGATTTGGGCCTGTATCTTCCACCGTACGAAACTCAACAGCAAGCTAGTTCACGCCGCTTTTGCTTTTTGCTGTGAGCTAGTGATAAGAACCCGGTCGAGCCGGCCCATTCACAAAACTACAGTCTGGCACTACCACTTGTAACCATTTTTCCTTTAGGGTCGGCAACGCATCCGTAATTACCTATTCTGGTAAGTATATCCGGTGGAGATCACTTACATCAGGTGACCCCTCTACTCGTTTGCCTGCCCATGCTAAGTATATATTTTTATGGAAAACAACTCGTTAAATATAATTAGGTATATATGTATTGTTACGTTATTTTCAGAATGTATAACTGGCTACAGTGTACCTTACCTTTCTGTAATATTATAATTGAGTAGGTACCTACTAAAAGATTCAAAGTCATAACGGCTCGCGTTTGAGCGCTAAAAGTGGCAATTACATCACTGACCTTGCCAACGATGGAACGTTTTCCACAAGTTTGTTATAAACATCAGCTGAGATTACCACCTCGTGCCATGCACAGAGTTTCTTTGTGTTTTGTACAAATCGATAAAAACAGGCAACACCTATCTTAGTAATAATAGAAGTAACTCATTAAGTACATAATGAGTTCAACAATTTAGTTCAGAATCTCCTCACAATCAAATGTGGTTAGGCGCCTATGTTTATCTTTGTTCTAATTTAAAATACGGGTTTGTCAGCTTAATGCATACGAACAAGCGCACTTAAATGCGTGGGTGCGTATCCAAAATATTATTTAATCAGGAAATGGCTTAACACCCGATTTGGCCATGTTTATCTAACCTTGAATGTTAGTCTAATTCCCGAGACAATGTGAAACTAGACAAATTCATTTATCAATTGACTCTACAAATGCGGGGGCATCCTTCGAACAATACGCTATTACACCTCCGCTGATTTGATGCTGTGGGTGCGTTGGTCATTAAATTATTTCATTTAGAAACGATCTGATCTTTAGACCAAGGTTACAGTGCACTTGAATCTTCTTCCTTATTCCGAGAGTGGTCGAGGACTACTTTATTTGTCACGACTCTACAAAATTACACGTAATCTCGTGACAAGTTCAGATTCAGTACAACAACTACATTCCATAAACTAATCATCTAGTCATGTCGCCGTCTACAAAGTAGCTGCAATATGTCTGTACTTATATTATTTAGAAGAAGAAACATTACCTATTACAAGTAGATAAGGTATACCTAACTATATAATGTCAACTGTGCGCTGTACACTGCACCGCGACCGGTACGCGGTACCTATCCGATAAGTTTTAACGTGTTATTCAATTATTATAATGTTACTTATATCGGTTACATAACGACATTGCTAATTTGAAAAGATTCTTTTGTTCAGTATATAGGATATTGTTATGAATAAATTGTCGCACTGCGTAAACTCTATTCATTACAAGGACAAGACGTGTCAATTGTAAGTAAACCTATTAGTTTCTAGAATCAGTATTATATTTTAGGAATTGATTTATCCATTATAAAAAGACTAGTACTCTAATGGCCGTTCCCAATATTCTGTCTATCGAGAGATTTGCTTGCTGGCTATAAAAATTTGACACATTTTGTATGGAAGATCTGTCAAATGACTACCGATAGTATATAGGAACGGCCATAAGACTAGTAGTATCACTAGTTATTTTTACAGAAGTTCACCTTTAGACAGTGCAAAAACCAGAATTCTGTAGATACGTTCTTACGCCGCCGCCAAGCAACAGTGTGTAAGCACTGTTGTGTTCCGGTGTGAAGGACATTGAAGCCAGTGTAATTACTGGGCATTATGAGACTTAACACCTTATGACTCGGGGTGACGAGCGCAGTCTAGTGTCATGCAGTGCTTTATTTAAAGTTCTATGTGGCGTTGCTTCTGTTTATGAGCAGGCGTGGCGCTTACCATCAGGCGAGCGAACTGCTCGTCTCGTCATTCAATGTAATAAAAAAAAAAACGTATCTACATAATTCTGATTATGACATAGATCCGCGTAACATGAAGCAGCAGTCGTGTAAATGAGTAGACGTTTTTTGGGCCTATATTTAAGACTTTTATCCCAATATATACCATATCTCGGGATTATAGAGTCCCGGACCTTTAGGAGGCGTGCGTGGCCGGGCCAAAACCAACATGTTGAGGCCCGTTAGACAAATTTAATTTAATATTGTGATGTTACAACGGCTAAATCCGCACAACCTTCGACGTGTACCAAGATTCGCCATTGCCTTGATCCTTATCAGCAGTGTACCACGTGCAGGTGAGGTTAACTTTGGGCTAAAGATGTTGGTGGCCCACTTACACTCCAACGCTAGCATTTATATGTATATATGTAGTTTTAAACAATATGTTGACCTTTAGATACGAATACTCTTTTGCAGGTTGTTCGTGCTGGCTAGCATAGCCTTAGAATAATACTGATTTTCCGAACGCGGCAAAAGTATTACGGAAAAAGCATCAACATAATGGAAACAATCGACACACTGCAATTGCAGGTGCGGGGAAAATTATTCCGATAGTGAATACGTACTAAACATCTGCTAATCTTATCATATCTAACATTGTCAAGGTTGTGGAGAACGAATAAAGTAAGAAAAGATATATCTACTTTAATGTACAATACTAACTATCTGATAAATTAATATACCTTGCATAGTTAGACTACGGCTCCGTAAGTACAGGTAAATAATACATATTTGTGCTAATGTACTATATACGGGTAAAGGAATATAGCGTAACCCGGTCAGGAAACACTGACGTCATCTCACAACGTTATATTAATAGTCTGTGAGTCATTGCTAAATTAATATTATCGAATAATATAACAAAACGTTCGTGGTCACCGCTTTTGTATACGGTAAACATTAGATTAAAGATCATGGCCATTAGATTTCATTCTATCGCCGTTTACCAGGACTTAAAAGACAAGACTAATCTTGCTGTCGATATTTTTTAAATCAGTACACTTTGGAAATCTTAGTTTTTAAGAATTAATGCAAGTATTTAATCGATATATCTGACCGTAGACAGAGAAGTCAACTTGACTTCTTTGTCTAGATTTCTTTGTCTAACTTAGATTGTATGAATTTATTTAATTAAACTATTTACCAGAAGGTCTCCAAATAACTCTAAACATGAAACAGTCGTCATTCAAAAACGGAGACTTCTGTCGTCATGGTTCAACCTTCGGATGTGAATACGTGAGCTGTGTATAAATATGTTGCCATGAAATATATAATACTTATGACCACTATGATGAGTTCATCTAGGTAGTACTTACTACTAGATATAGGTAGGTCTCTCTTAAGCGAGAGTCCGTCTTGGTAGGTACTATCGCTTTATTTATTTCTGCCGCCAAATAGCAATGCGTAAACACAGTTGCATTTCGGTTCGAAGAAAACTTAAGTTTTTGAAATAAAATTACTATAATAATGAGACTTAACATATTACGTCTCGGTATGATGAGAGCAGGGCACTGCAATGCACCTACTTTGTAATTCAATGTTTTGAGTGTTGCTTCTGTTTACGGAAAAGATCGGATAAATAAATATCTATACCAATATAATTTGTGATTTTTCGGTTACTATTAATTTTCTTATTCAAGCTATAATGAAAAACCACGTCTCTTACAAATGGCGGGAAATCTGGAAAGTGAACTCGCTGTGAAAAAACCATGTGAATGCTTGTAAGTGAGTCTAAAGCTATTATAGGTTAGTTATATGCATATTAAACTTTCTTCGTTTGTTATACAAACAAGACTATGTACCTAGCAGTGCACTTTGTAATGCGAAGTTCGTGAGCCACAATTTGCTAACTTTTTATTTTATCCTAGCCGATCCTAGCACGTCATAATGACACTGCACCATTTTAAATATGGTAAGTAGGTACAGTGCAGTCCAAATATAATGCCGATAGTCAAGAGACGATGTACCCGAAGACAGTCGTCAAACTTTTCCGGGCCTGAAGCAACTGGATTATTCACCGGTTGAGTTCGTTTTTTTTACTTTCGTTATTAACTAAATTTATATAAGTAGGACTAATACGGAAGTAGGGTTTATTTCAAGCACAAAAATATTCAACATCAAATAATAATAAAACACATAAAAAAAGAAATCGATGTTTAAAAAAAGCAATAAATACGCTTCGAATTAAGCCTTATTTTTGAAGTAGGTTAAAATATTTTGATTCAATTAAAATTTCGTCAATGCATAATAAGCTTAGATATCCTATTATACAGTCCTATTCGGACTTATACGCTTAAAATTCTGGGAGAATGCATCTTCTTAAATAGCATAAAATAAAGTCGCTATCCGCGTATGTCTGTCCATCTGTTTGGCCGCGTAGTTCTTCTAAACTACGCAGCAGATGTTGAAAAAAGGTTTTCACTATAATTGAGACAATTTTATCCGGAAGGTATATATATAATCACGTTATAGGAGTGGAACATTAACATGCAACTGATGAAACTACGAGAGACAGCTAGTAAGTAGTCTATAAAATTGGTAACGTTTTCTGTCTAACCAAATCTGCTATGCGAGCAAAAGCTTGTTTATAATATTTCAACCAAAAAATATTAAAAATGCATCACAGAATGTATTATTTGAATGCTTATCTTTTTTACGTCAGTGTACAGAAATGCTAAAATATAGGTAAGTACCTAGATATTACTTTTTCCACTTATCAGTTAGTACTACCACAATTGAACAAATAATATCTCGTCCAATTGAAATTACCTGTTTATAGATATTTTACTGAAGGACAGCGCAATATCAACATTAATCAGTTAAGTATATACAAGCAGCAGTGGATAGTTTAAAATAATTTTGACCTTTGATCCAGTGTAGGTACTGTGGAAAATACCTAAGTTTCATTTTAATTGATGTTTAATTTAACAAGTTTGCTGAATGTACGCCCTAGACTAACCTTTTTCTCTCATATCTCAATCCCTTGGTAGTATATATGAGATTGCCTTGAGCAATATGATCGCAAACTGTGCATATGCTTATCAAATTTTTGACTGTTTACTGTGTATATTCTGGTGTAATACTGTATATTCTATAAGATTTTATATAAATAAATAAATATTATATTATTATCTTTCCCGGGCTATATACCTATACCTCTACACTTTACACCTCCTGACACTGTTTAGTCTTTCACGCTATAGACAAACTTCAGGCCGGACAAGTTAAATTGCGCGTATTTTTGTAGTGTTTATTATATCTATCTGAGGTAATTTACCTACTCATATTTACACCTATGAGTTATTTGTAAACAAAAACAGTACCCAACGTTATAACGTTACGTCATTAGACGTTTTGCTACTATACCTATTACTATTAAATATTCTTGGATTTGGAAGCATACTAATCTTCGAATAATAGTTTTTACAAACCATGTTCTGCGCTAGACTAACAAGGCACAAGGCAATAGCATAAGTAATTCTAATTGAGTAGGCATTTAATAATTATAATAATAATTTATTTATCCAAAGACAAAAACACATCTTATACAAATGTTATTTAAATATGTACACAACGGACTAGGCGAACCTGTATCGCGGGAGGTATTTAGTTAAGTAACTTATGTTTTTACAATTTATTTGCACAAGAAACAAAGATGTCTATTGACTATATATTATTATTAATACCGGTTTATTTTATTTGTTGTTTAAGTTTTTAAAACTTAGTAAAGGTCACCCTAGTGATTAAGTTAAAGAAATAAATACAATATTTTTATATCAGCCAACAATTTTAAATCGGTGTTTCTAATCATTGACTTAGAAAACTGTGATGGCATGGTTCGAATGGTTTCTGAGATGTTGGTAATGAGAAAACCTTTCGAGTAGACGACTAACTACTAAAAAATAAAAAGCTATAAATTGAAATTACTTCGATTAAGGAAGATGTCGCAGGTTCAAAATCAGCCCCAAGAGCATGCACCTCTGAGTTTTTTAACTTACGTGTGTATTCATTGTTACTTGGTTAAGTTTGGTTGCTTGGTTTTTATGGTAAATCTATAGGTACTACCCACTACTACACATCGACTTCATAACTCTACCATATACAGACAACACAACAATAGAGCCCCCCTGCTGTCTGTTAATTTGAACTTCATTATTATGTTAAACCAAAATCCACCTAACATACTAAAGGGTATAGAAAGTATTATTTATTCCAAAAAAGACTCACGAGAGCGGAGCTGCGGCCAAAAACTAGTAGAGTTTAGAAGTGTTCACAACACGCGCAACATAACTTGGCCGGCCTGAAGGAGTGGCGTAGCGGCTATTGTTTTCAGAGACTTAAGAACTATTTACACGAGGCCAATCCATTATTGGGATTATGTGAACAGAGACAGCCCAGATTGTGAATGTATAAATAAATGACTGTCTATGTTGGACGTTCTCAATAAAAGTCCACGTAAATAGAATTGACCAACTTCAGCCGGCTAATTTATTTCGCGCATATTATACCTCATACATATTATTATTATGTGGTTCAGTACAAAAAATATTTCTAAGTACTTACATAATATATATTTTTCTTACAAGAGATATAAATCTAATGCATAGTATGTTACATAACATACCTACATAATTTTGTAACCTACATTGTTTTTAGGTTGAATGTTACAAGGTAAGTATAAACATAAGAATATAAAACAAAATGTGCTCTAATGTTCACTTAATAATCATTAATTTTTCTTCTAGAAATACCCACAGTTAATTGCTTGAGACTAGCGATAGACCAGCTCCTCATCATATCACATCATCAAACATGATGGAACTCAATATCAAATATGCTTCAAACCCCGGTGCAACTACACCTCTGCCTACCTCCTCGGGGATACAAACGTGAGCTTATCGGTGTATTATGTTATTAAACATTTATTACCTGTATCATGTTAGAACAAAGCATTTTATCAATCCTGCATTGAATCGGTTAAATCTATGTAGGTACGTACCTACTTACCTATTATCAGATAATTGTTTACACCTAACATGTGTTGCAGGATTATATCTAGTATAAAATCAATGTACATAAGATACAGGAATGCATTGACTAACACTGGCTAGTTTATTCTCATACGAATATAAACGCCTACGATCTACGTTTTTATTTTTGGAAATATTGTACCTACGTCAGTGAAGGCTAACGCAGTTAGCGTAACTGTTACATGTTTATCATATAATTACACGATGAAAATTAACGAATAAGTATTTCGATAGATAAGGATTATTATCGCGCAAAACTTTTCGTATCATTTGTGTTGTTAATCGCTATATATAGGAACACAAAACCGTTACATTGATTGGAGAGGAATAATATGAACTGGTTACAGTACCTACGTCATTTGTGAACTGCATCATGAAATACATATCTACTGAACAAGACTGGTGTGTACTTCACCGTACATCAATTTAGCCGTAAACCCATTCCGTAGACGGAGGGCAGTTTATTTATATCACGCCATAGCATAGAAATAGGGAGTGCCGATTGCCGAAACATGGGGTACCTAGGCTTTTGGAATTTTTACCCCTGACTATTAATTATTCCTTTTGTTTTCATCATTAAACTGACATTGGATTCCTTAATAACATTCGCTTCATGTGTTTACATAGTTGCAATATTTTTATGTATAAATAAGTATGACTTATCCTCTCTATTTTTGTACAGCTGTATCATTTCGAATAATTAAAAAGCTATAATGATGATTGAGGAATATTATGTTGCATTAACATTTTTTAGCATTTTGGAATCAAATGTTAGATATTTTCATTTAATTATAGATTATTACGAAATTCTAAAAGATATCTGTATCTATAAATAAATTGATAATAAATAAAATCACTTACATTTGTGTGTAGAGATGAGATATATGAGATCCTATACAAAAGCGTGTGCGTAACGAGCACTGTTTGGGCGGCGTACTCTATACGCGGTTGCAATGTAACTGGCGCGAAACGAAAACCTACGAATGAACCAATGTTTGACAACACCGGAGAGATGCGCAAGTCGCGCTTCGAATGGCTACGACGCATGCGTATTACGTATCTACTGCGATACATGCACATACCATGGTTGTATTACGTTGTATAGTACTGACCAATCTTGTGTAGTTAATAATTATGGGGATATTAATAGAAAATAGCCAAAAAATGAGACGGCATAAAATCTCATAAAATATACATTTTCTTTACAGTTAAAAATATTTATATAAAAGGAATCTTTGCTGTTATTAAATTATTACATGAGAAGACATTGGCGACTGCCTCTATGGCGGAGTGGTAATGCATACGAGGCCCGACTGCTGTGGTGAGGTCTCTCGTTCGATCGCCGGGTCAGGGAAAAGCGATATTGGGTTTTTCTATTATTAAATGCTCAGTATCAGCCCGGTGTCTAGAATCGTGCCCGGTATGAAAACAGGCACGCAGATAGGTACGCGTGACAGTGACGTCTTCGTCTGTCAACTACCTACTTGCATGCAATCCTTACAAGCTAGGAATTGCCTAATGCAAGCCACCAAGCCCGCTCTTTAGTTTAAGACATAGCATCCTCCAACTGCTGCCAATCACCTTAGTGCGTGGTCACAGTGCAGTCTACAATTTGTTTCGAACTGGACACTTGATAGTGTCGTCCGTCTCTGCGTTTGAGATAAATTACTTCATAAATATCACAAATATATAATTGTTGGCATTTTTCGTGAATGGGACAATAATGTATAATAATGCCCTGGTTCCTCCCTCCTAGATCCGGGGATGTCACAGTGAACCGATAGGTGCTAATACGACGGCGCGGCGGGCTGAACAGTGAACGATCTATTGTATCGTTTGAGTCTTTCAAGTGTTACGCCGCCCATTATGTAAGCCTGTTTGAATAGGGATACCAGACTTCAATGTATACTGCTAGACGGGCTGTTTAGAAGTAAAGATGCGGGAGTTTGACAGCTAACACACAGGAAGCGGGAGAGGGGTTCTAGTTAAGAGTAAGTGAGATGGTATATTGAATTCAATTTACCGCAACTTAGTGGTAACAATTTCTATGTACCACGTAGCCTGTCTAGTAGTATAATAATAATAATAAGCCTTTTATTTCCGATTTTTTTTTTTTTTTTTTTTAGCAGTACTATAATATATCCCTCAATTCGGTGTGCCTTTTGGCATAGGCCTCCTCCAACTGTCTCCATTGGACTCTATCCGTAGCCACCCTTGTCCAGTATGGCCCCAAGGTCAGGCGAAGTTCATCCTCCCATCTTCTTATTGGACGTCCTTGTCGTCTAGTGCCGTCTCTTGGGTACCATAGAGTAACTTGCTTGCTCCATTTACTTAATCTACATCGGAGCATGTGTCCTGTCCAACACCATTTCAAATGATCAATACGAGCAAGTACGTCCGTAACTTTGGTTTTGTTTCTAATTTCCGTATTTTTGATCTTGTCACTTAGTTTGACTCCCAACATACTTCTCTCCATAGCCCGTTGGCACCCTGCTAGTCTCTTTCGGTGGTTTTCGGTGAGAGACCAAGTCTCGCAACCATATGTTATACAGGGAAGGATACAGGTGTTAAAGGTCTTCTTTTTTATATAAGTGTTTATTTCGTTGTTCTTCATAATTTCTTTGAGTGACCAAAATTTTTTCCAGCCACTAGATATTCTTTTATTTATTTCCTTGGACATTAGATCACTAGGAGAGATAATTTGTCCCAGATAGACATACTCTCGTACGTATTCGAACCTGTTGCCATCCAATTCTATATCAACCTCTATTGAGTTAGTCATCATTTTAGTTTTACTTGCATTCAATTCTAATCCAACTTCTTTGCTTTTGTCAACAAGAGTTTGTATCATAGCTTGTAATTTCTTAGGATCTTCTTCTAGCAAAATTAAATCATCGGCGAACCTCAAATGGTTTAAACGGCTGCCATTTATGTTCAGGCCATAATTATCCCAGTCTATTTTTCTAAAGATATTTTCCAGCACAGCGTTGAATAGCTTAGGAGATAATGGGTCTCCTTGTCTGACACCTCTATTTATGGGAAATGGGTCGCCCTTCGATTCTAGTTTGATGCGGCTTTTACTTTTACTGTAGATATTTTTGATTGTTTCTATGTATGTATTATGTACTCCTTGCTGTCTTAGGCTTGTCCAGATGCTATTGTGGTTTAGACTATCGAATGCTTTAGAATAGTCGATAAAAGCTATGTAAATGGGTTTCTGATATTCGTTATATTTTTCCATAATTTGTTTGATAGTGTGGATATGGTCAATTGTGCTGTAGTTTGTTCTGAAGCCTGCTTGTTCTATAGGTTGGTTTTCCTCTAGTGTTTTTGATATTCTTTGTAAAATTATTTTTGCAAAAGCTTTATAGACATTTGATATGAGGCTTATTGGTCGGTAATTACCAATGTGATCTTTGGCCCCTTTCTTGTGCAGGAGAATAATATATGATTCTCCCCATTGGCTTGGAATTATACCTGTATACATTATATCATTAAATATCTTAGTCAAAATTGGACTCATCTCTTTAACCGTACCCCTCATCAACTCATTTGGTATGTTGTCTGGACCTGGAGCTCTTTCTAATTTTTGTGAAATAATTGCTTTCTGTACTTCTACTTCGAGGATTGGCGGTATTTCTTCATAATAGTCATTGGGTATTTTATTTACTTCTATTTCTTCAGTTTCGTTATTAGAGTACAGAGTTCTGAAGTAGTCTGTTGCTAAATTTTGAATTTCTTTTCGTTGTGTCACTTGGTTAGATCGTTTGTTTTTTAAGTGAGGAATCCATTCTTTTACGTTATCCCTTAATTCTTTAATTGCTTTTTTGGTTCCCCCTGTTCTTTCTATTTCTTCTTCCAATTTCTTTGTTCTTTTTGCTTTTCTGTCTTTTCTTATGCTTTCCCGGATCTGCTTACTGAGGTTTGATATTCTGTTTTGGTTAGCTTTTCTTGTTCTTTTGTCTGATATGAGTATTTTTCTTTGTTCTAGCAACGCTTTCGTTTTTTCGCTAAGCTTGTTTGTATCCTTGTCAACGTTAACTTTCCTCAATAGTGATAATTTATTATCTAGATGATCATATTTTTCCAAAACACTTACATCAGAGTTGACAATTTTTAGCAACGGGTCGAGTATAGATGAGTCAATATTTTTTCCATAGCGTTCTGATGTCGACGTTGTTGTGTTAGTTATGTTATTTCTAGATTTTTTTGACTGGCACATGTTAAGGCGACAGCGTACCATGCGGTGATTGGTATTAAAATTTAAATTTTGTATAACATGAGTGTCGCTGAAGTATTTCATTCTATTTGTTATAATAAAATCGATTTCGTTTCGGTAGTTTCCGTCCGGAGATATCCAGGTCCACTTGGTCGTGAGCTTTTTCTTAAATATTGAATTAAGCAGAGTTAAGTTATTTTGTAAAAGAAATTCTATTAATTTATTTCCATTGTTACTTCTCTTCCCGTGGCAATACGGTCCAAGTATAGATTCTTCACCAGCTTCTCTAGTGCCAACCTGGGCGTTGAAGTCACCCATTACTATGATATTGTTGTTGAAGTATTTCCTTACAATATCTGATAGACTGTTATAAAAGTCTTTGGTGGTATCCTTGGTAGCTTGTTCGGTGGGCGCGTATACTTGAATGATGGTCCACGGTTTTCTGTATCCTGGCAAATTGATGTTAAGTATGGCTAATCTTTCGGAAAATCCTATCAGCTCTTGAATATGGTGTTTCATGGATTGTTTTATCAAAAATCCTACTCCTTTGTGTCCTACGGTTTCTCCTTTTTGGTATAAAATAAAATCTTTATGCTCTTCAATTTTCTCCTCTGATCTTCTCATCTCGCTTATGCCTAATATGTCGTAACTTATATTTTCTAGTGACTTTTCCAGTTCTAGTAGACTTTCATGAGTTCTTAGGGTTCTTGTGTTGAGTGTAGCGATATTGATATTTTGACTTCTTTTTGTTGGAGGGTTTTGGTCTAGTTCTCCCGCGGGGACCAGCCGTGTTGGGAGACAGTTTGGTTGTGGTGGTGTAGATAATGTTGTGGTAGTAATTTTGTTTTGGTTCCGGGTGTCTATGTTGTTTATGAGTTTTTTGAAGTTTCGGATAGTGAGGCTGGCCTTCCTCGTTCAACGTAATTGAGTTTATTAGGTCTTATGATGTCCTTTGTAGCAGTTTTGTCCATTGGAGGTATTGGATTGTTATCTGTGTTAATTTTTTTCTGGGTTGATAAGTTAGGTGACCCTGAATTCTCTCTTTTTCTTTTTTCTCGGTTCTTGTCCGTTGGTTTCCTGACTACTAATTTGTCGTAGTTTATGTAAGCTATGTTTCCTCTCTTCTTTTCCTCGTCAACTCGGGATTGTAGCTGCTTTCGTTTTTCTAGTACCTCTTTACAATAATCTTCTTTAACATATATCCCAGGTGGAAGTTTATTCTTATTTCTCAGCATCAAATGCTTTTTCCATATCGATGTAATGGAGACTACAACGGGACAGTTTTTATTATTATTGCGCTGCCCAATTCTATATATATTGCTGATTTCATGGCTATCTAAATAAGTTCCAGTTTCTATAATGATTTCTTTGATGTAGTCTACCAGTAGTGTCTAGTAGTAGGTATACATTAATAAACATGGTATGTCATTGTGGGACGCTTAGAAATGTCGCTAAGGCCCGGAGCGCCCACACCTTATATCCTAGGTAGGCCACTTCAGTATAGCCGAAAGCGAAGTTTTCATAAGTTTGGTATTATTCGTCATCGCGTACCGTGGACGAGGCTTAGGAGTAAAAAAACACCTCATATTAAACGTTATATTGTATTTCTGTATTAAAACACGAATATAAAAAAAGTTTACAAATCCTTTGCAGACATTTCTACTGCGCCTAGTTGCTAAAAGCATTGTACTTTTCTTTGCGTTAATTGTACCATACCTATTCTTTATTACACTATTATACCACTTATAGGACGTGCTTGAAGCTTGTCCAAATTAAGATTTCACTATGTAGGTGGCCCGTAGCAGCTACCTACTTAATAAAGCTTTGTTGGAACAAAACATATGAAATACAATAAAAATACAGTCAACACTGGCTATAACGACACCTCTTGTGGTAGACTGCAGATAGTTGACAACAGCATGAATGAGCCCATTCGACCGGATTGTTACCACTGTATCACAGAAAACTGATACAACAATGTACAACTCAGGAAATATTTTGACTCTGTGGTATGTCTCGTAGGTGAGACGCCGACTGGGAAGGTACTACCACTTTTGTCTATTTCTGCCATCAAACAGTGGTGTCTAAGCACTGGATTGAAGGACGCTGAAGTCAGCGAAATCTATGTGCCAAATGTCATGCAAAATCGTTCAGCCGTTAAGGCGTGATTGACTAACAAACATCCCCACTTTCACATTTATAATATGATAGGATCTCCTTCTCAATTTCATTTAATTATCACAATATTATTGTCGTAGCACTGTACACCTTTTTTCGGGAAATAATTGGTAATCCTTTGAAATGACAACTTGAGTCATATTCGGAACACAGTCAAATGTCCAATTACAGAATTTGGATACAGAATTCACTAAGCCATAAGACATATTAAATACCTCCTTTTTATCAGTATTTTAGCTGTTAAATGTTTTGTTACAATTAAATTTATATCCTTAGTGATTGATCCACAATTTCCAAGTAAAAGTTATTTATTAAACGGCTGATTGAGGAAGTAGCAATTTGACACACAACCGTTGTCTTATATTTTATTTAATAAATTATCTGGGGTTAAAATTAAAAAACAATCCTAGCCCTATGAAAGCCAAAGGATTGAAATAGAAAATCTAATAGCAAAAGTCTATGAATAAGGCTGACTATGCATTAAAATAACATTGTTAAATTAAAAACTCAACTTTAAATAAATAACAACGAACATAAGACAGCATTGACACGATTAGTTATTGATAAATATCACACAGAAATACTTAAATCATAGATTAAACTCTGTTTCAAATGAATTTAGTAGCAAATACATTATTATCTGCGCTGCATTAATAAAATTATACCTACATAGTAAACGTAAAAACAAATTTGTATTACCAACCCGCTTTTGCTAAACAAACTAAATACACCCAATAGTCACACACAGGCCTGATCTCACACTAGGATAATAAATAACCTGTCTCGTGGATATCAGGAACTACGAGGGACTTACGATCTCATAACACCCCGACCTGAAGCTAATATTTGTGGATTACACAAAAATCTGTTTTTTCGCAGTCTGTGGATGACGTGTTCTTGGACCGCAAATAAAGTTGGTAATCGCTATTAAATGAAAATGAAACTGAGTTTACAACAATTGTTTTACAATTGACCTAATTGGCGCTACACCTAGGATTAGCTAATATCATTTATGACAATAAGTACTATGACGGTATTAGAGAAATTAGATCTCCCAATTTAGGCAACACAACATCAGGTAGTGGCGGCTTTTTTTCACTGCGTATCTTTTCCAAATCTTTGGTAGACGTAACTCCAGATAGTACTAGTAAAGTCTGGAAACCACACCTTACACCTAGCTCTATGTCAGTGTTACACCTGAAAAAAAAACAATCACATTTTATATAACCGTAACTCGGCAAAGTAACTTATAAAAAATTATGTCGATGACTGTTAGACGATTTGCGTCCATCGTAGGTCGTTAGAAAGATGCCAGCCTGCCTAATTGCTTCTTTACACTCCGGCCAAAGGACCCCATATTGTAAGGAGGATACATCTTATATATAAAATTCTCGTGTCACAATGTTCGTTCCCATACTCCTCCGAAACGGCTGGACCGATTTGTATGAAATTTTGTGTGCATATCGGGTAGGTCTGAGAATCAGCCAACATCTATTTTTCATCCCCCTAAATGTTAAGGGTGGTCCGCCCCAAAATTTATTAGGTATGTTATTTTTTAGACAATTTTGTTTTGTTATTATTTTTTTATGATACAGCATTAATAAATACATACAACCCTAAACTTTCACCCTTCTACCATCAACCCCTATTTTTTATTTATCATTTTAGTATTTTTGTCAAGCGCGTTTCGCAACGGGGGCGCCCACTAGGCTACTTTAATCCTGGAAATAGGCATTCACGCGGGCGGAGCCGCGGGCAACAGCTAGTGTGTATATATAATACATGCAGTATAAGTACAAGTTTTTGCGAGTTTTTCGATAACTTTCTAATCATCCGTATACGAGACATAGGTATGTATGAAATTAATACTTTTCTAATACAATCCGTTGGGAGGTTGTATGGTATGATGCATAAATATGATGGGTTGGGACCACCGCTTTATCTATTTCTGCCGCTAAGCATCAGTATGTAGGCACTGTTGTGTTCGTGTTAAAGGACATTTAAGCCAGTCAAATTACTAGGAATTATGAGACTTGACATAATATTATATCTCGGGGTGACGAGTGCAGTCCAATGTCATGCACTGCTTTGTAATTCAAAGTTCTATGTGGTGTTGCTTCTGTTTATAGGCAGGCTTCGTCACTTAAGCTAATAAACAAAATAAAATAAAATAAACTTGAATACGGACGACGTGACAGCTATAAAAAAAACAAGAAAAATGATACACGAAGGGCAGAATACTACGATTAAAATTATGCGCTTTAAAATTAGTTTCTTTTCAAATAAGTAAGTGCTAGAAGTTACGTGAGACGAGTATTATTATATTAATACCAAACGACAGTAATCACTTTAACTCATAGTTTATTGGTTACATTTACAATATTACTACTTTACAGACCACAACCTCATGTCAGGATTCTCTATAGACAGCTCTCTAATTAGAACTAAGACAACTAGGACCGAATAGTAAACCAGCATAGCTACCGCGTAATGAACACTTGGACTATCGACTGACCACTGATCTTAATGAACTGGCTGCCCGCGGGCAAAAGACCTCCAGTTATGGCGACAGCTTCTTTTATACCATTTAACTACCCTTCCACAACTATATCGCACCATTATTATTACAGTGTACCCAACGTTGCTTTCTCAGACACCCTCAATATACTAATATTAAGAGAATACGCTAACATAAGAATATTCAATCAATTCGATCAATACGAGCCTGATCAGGAACTCAGGAGAAAAATAAGTACATCATCTAATGTTGTAACATATTAAGGTCGTAGTAAGCGAGAATAACAATGTCGAAGTGAGACAAAAGCTCAGCTATTTATCATTTAGTGTTGTCCAAAGTTGCAAGTCGAATATCGACATGTTACTCATTCCAAAAAAACAAATTAAGTACATATTTACATACGTCCCAGTAATGCGATCGGATTTGGTACTATAGGGGCTGAAATACTTATATCGTATACTATGTGTTGCTATTACGAGATAATAATACGAGTATGTCTGCTTTTACAATTATCAATATATTTATCTCACCTGTCTCCAATCATCAAAGTTCGTGAAGGATTTAGGCCACAGCACTCCAAGAATTTCCTCACATAAGCATGAGGTTTGCCTAAAACCAGGGCTTTTCTTTCTGAACATGTTTCAACTGCTCTCACCAAGGTACCTGTACCGGGTACTACAATGGAACCAGCTTTTGGAAATCTCTCATCTGTATTGGTAGCAATAAACAGGCACTGTTCAGATGACAAGTATGAGGCGGCTTTCATGAATTTAGGATAACTGACATGTTCATCAAAGCCCACCACTACAGCGCCTACTTCTGGATCTAGTTCTGATGTTTTCATATTTTTAAAGTCTGCTTTAACACCATCTGGCTGGATAAAAATATGAGAAATAATTTATACAACTTATTTAACATAAATAACATCTATAAGTATAATTGTCTGTTTTATTCCGCTTATTTTATAGCAGAGGCCGGCAAAACAGTAAGTGGGTCACCTGATATTTACTGATCACCACCACCCATGAAACACCCACGATTCCCAAACAGGGGTGCGTTGCCGACCTTGAAGGAAAAAGTTCAGATTGGAAAGGAGAGAGCAATTTGAGCAAACAAATCTCAATCACCAAACAAAGCGCAACAGCAAGCTGCCACTTCACGCGGTTTTCTGCGTCATGGTGGTACCAACACGGTCGAGCGGGCCCATTCATGCCGTAGGCAAAACTGTCTACAGGGTGGCTCTACCTCTTAAATCACATTTTCATGGTTATTTGCATAGCTTCGAAACGAGATCGGCATTATAGCCAAGCGCGAAATATTATGAAAATCTGATTGCATATTGTGATTGCAGTTTATTTTGAAGACAAACAAAATAAACCGTCCCTCGTTCTTGTTTTGTTTTTATTGCGATTTTTATAAAAAAAATTGGTAAGTATAGTACCACGATTAAAATTACGCGCTTCGTCAATCTTCATTTTCTATGCATTAGTACGAACTAGGAATATACAACCAATTCCCGGCTGTCCGTGCCTGGTCTATATTAGATCGTCATCATCACAATATATTCTTATTTTTGAATTGAGTGAAGATTGCCGAAACGCATAAAATGTGTAAACATTATTATTAACATGTACCTACTGTATAAAGTACTGTA
The DNA here is from genome assembly GCA_905332985.1 of Mimas tiliae. NCBI lineage: Eukaryota > Metazoa > Arthropoda > Insecta > Lepidoptera > Sphingidae > Mimas > Mimas tiliae. Next base: position 7,686,477 of record HG995249.1, read on the forward strand.
ACTATTTGAAGCAAAAAGTGTTCAGGGAATGGTTACTCACCCCAACACCAATATGTCTTATACCAACAGCTTTTAATTCTTCACCAATACCATTAGAGCCTAACAAATAAACCTTCTTTGTAAACCCTATACCTTTCAAATAATGTGCCACTAAATATGCTGTGGACAGAATCTCATCCTGTAATAAAGTAAAAAAAATATAGGTCAACAAAAAAAAACAGACTCAAAAACCTTTAAACTAAAAATATAGTTTGAGTTGCTTTTATTTTTGATACAAAGTTTTCATTTTACTAAGAGGAAGAATTATCAAAATAATGCACAAAGTTAAATTTTTACACCTATAGCACATCCTTATTGGGATGGGCATGTGAAAAAATATAACGATATTTTAAACAGTATCAATAATAATTATTGAGTACAAAATATCGATGTCGTCATTTTTGCATAATTATCCATACATATTCCCAAAAAAAACATATTCGTATAAAATAATACACATGAAGAAAATAGTATTTTTTTATTTATGCTTCGAATTTCAAACAATTATACAACGTGTTATAGAAAGGGGCGGGCAAATTTAAGCAATGTATAGTGTAGGTTATTAGTATTTTATCTCCCATAGTACCAAATCCGATTGCATTGCTTGAACAATAATTATAGAATTTACTTTTATATCGAATGAGTAACATGTCGATATCGACTTTCAACTTTGGACAACACTAAATGATAAACAATTATACTATAGACCTCCTTTTATTTAATTATTTTATAATTAAAAAAACATTTAACAATTGTCAAATGTCAATATTTATTTGACGCAGTCAGTTCGGCAATTTCTGATTTTGTGAATTATGATTAGGAGTTCAAAAAATATGTTGTATTTGACTAAAAACAAGTATTATGTATTGGTACTTGGTGATGGTGTAACTGATAACGGCTTTTAAGAGGATCGTCGACTGTATTAAGCCAATTTCATAGATGGAAGACCCGAGAATGAAGTCTTCAAAATGCTTCTAGAGGATGGCACCTATATCGTGTTCAGCACACAATTTCTTTCAGGTTTTAATTTGTGTATAAAATACAATTACGTATTTCCGTAGAATTACGTACATATTATTCAAGTTTATTAAAAAGTGAGTCGTTTATAATAATTAATATTGATGTCATCAATCTTATCGATCTTAATAAACGAGTGATTAAAATTAACGTGAAATTTTTGGATGTTTTGGTTTTGAAAAGATCCAGTACATAAGTACTAATTGTAAGGTGTATGTAATGACCCTAAAATATGACCACACATTTCTGTAACACGTTGTATATTTATAATCAACAGCCTTTGTGGTCAAGCTGCAGTAGGAACCACGTAAGTCAGTGGACAGCTTTAGTTAGATAGCAATTTATGTATATAGTATTCATTAGATATTGACATTAGGCCTATCGAGTGGCTTCTATTGTGGGGTACTGTCAGATGGGCTGAAGCAACTCTTTTGGAAGACACTGAAGAAGCCTGGCAAATTAGATATTTAAGGGAGACCGATCTGATAGAACTGACGACGTGAAATGCTGGCAATTTATCTAAATTTGAACAGATCAGCTTTTCTCTCAAGTCCATTGAGATGTTATCACAAATTTCAGACTCAGACTAGTTTTGATCACTTCATCATAGAAAAACTCAATATCACTTGACCCGACCCGGGGATCGAACCCGAGACTTCAGCACAAGAGTCGTACCGCTTACGCATTTACAACTGCGCCACTGAGGCAGTCTAATATTATTACTGTGGACAAATAGAAATTTTCTTGTAATGAGCTATTTGTTTTTGAACTTTTTTCAGAAGAGCCTCTTCGACAGTTAGCCCAAACTCGTGGATGGTCTTATAGTTTCCAATGTTTAGCGAATCAAGTTCAGAACCAAAATGTAGAATGATGATTATGAATTACTGTTTTATTTCATTACATGATTTTTTAAATGAATGAAGCATGCAGGAAGTATCTAGTAACATTATATTTCATGTTACCAGATACTAGATAAAAACCAGAGTTGCGTTAAAAAATAAATTGAGAGTGATACAAATTCGCTACTCTAAAATAAATATCAATCTGTTATCGTAAGTGCTTGTAGACTTATGTTAATTGTTAAATGTACTTAGTTTATGTAATTGGTTGGGATCCCAAAGGATAAGAGAATACTGGTATACTTAACAGCAAATATCTATATGTAAGCAGAATGAGTAAAGTTGTGGTGGAAGCATGGAAGTTAACAAAACAATAGGAGGAGGTAGGTAGTCGGTCAGAGATACAGGTTATTAATTTTGATAAATTTAGCCAAAAACATTACATAGGGAGAGAATACAGAAGTCAATAAGAATTTGACGTTCACAGGTTTGGGGAAATCAGGAGGGAGAACATCATAAATGGAGACTGGAATTCTGGGACATTCAAAAAGCAGGTGCTGGACTGTGCCGTCGTCAAGGCCACATTCGCACAGAGAATGGTCACGAACACGGATCTTGGCTAGGAACACGGGAGAGCACACATGACCTAGGCGTAAACGAATGATCGTTGAAGTAATCTTTTTGATAATACAACAATACTTGAAGAACATATTGACAGCCTCCGTGGCACAGCGGGCGAGTAGCCGGTTGCGAAGCGTGAGGCCGTGGGTTCGATTCCCACACCGAGACAAATGTTTGTGTGATCCACAAATATATGTTCGGGTCTGGGTGTTGTGGGACCGCAAGTCCCTCGTAGTTCTTGATACCCATGATACAGGTTTACCTAGTGTGGGGTCAGGACTATGTGTGTGACTGTTGGGTGTATTTATTTATTTAGAACCATGGTTTATGAGGAATGGAAGGTTGAATGGAGCCGTAATAGGAACCCTTGCTAATTTTTGAGATCTGCCATTGGTTATTCCAGGTAATGTCTGATTTTGTAATACTTAATAAATCACGGTCAAAGCAGAATCTGTGGGAATCTGTTCCAGCACAAATTGCATTTCGGGCACATTGATCCACAGTTTCATTTCCAGGGATGCCAGAATGGCTTGGGATCCATGCCAGCGCCACCTCTATGCCAGAAATATGACATTCATAAAGTGTCTCTTTGATTTTCAGTCAAATAAAATGGGCGCTTGTGAAATGAAGATTTGTGGATGTCTTGAAGAAGACTCTTAGAATCAGAGAAAATTATGCTTTTGTTGAGTCTGTGAGTGGCTCACATTGATGGAACCATTTCAACCTTAGTTATATAGTAAGTAAGTTATATACACATCAAAATGAGAACCTCATTTTTTTTAATTGGTTAAACATTACCTAATGGTTAGAATTGATCATCAAATCATACTATGACTGTTGCAGTATTTAATTACCAATAGGTGTTAAACTTATCAGTTAACTAACCTCACTGGCTATGAAGCCTAATTGCTGAGCTTTAGCAGCAAAATCTCTGCGAATTTTAGTTGAGTTATTTGTCACATAGAATATTTTCTTGCCTAGTTTACGGAAATAATTCATTGCATCAGCTGATCCAGGTATGGCATTATTGTCTATCCACAAAACTCCTGAAAAATTTAAATTATTACCATTTTTATAATACTATATAAACAGTAGGATAGGGTCCTAGGATAATAAGCACTGTGGCTTACTGCAGGAAATCAAACCTGTGTGCTGCCACCTTGCAGCCCATTTCTACATGGGGGCTTAAAACCCCAGCACACCAAAGGAAGCCGTTAGCAATACTAATGGCCAATCAGCCAAGCTGCCATCAATCTCATCATCTCATTACTTTCTTACATGAACATGCACATGATGAAGCAGGTGGCAGTTTCGACTACAGTGCATGATTTTCATATAAATCAAGGATGTATTTACTTTGTTTCAAATTATATAGATATCAAGAATAATAGTAACTATTTATCTAGTTACTTATTATTTTACCTAGTTTTAGCTATAAACTAGATCTATAAAATAGTAAATAAAGCCTATAATAAAACCCTAAAGTTTCATGATTGTAAACAAACTAAAAAATCCTCACCATCGCAGTCTGTTAAAACAGTGTCAAAAGAGTTCAAAAATTCTTGAACTTGGTCCTGTTTCGCCTCATGAAGATTAAGGACTGCTGACTTAAACATTTTGTTACTAATACTTAGGTTTCTTTGTATAAGTAACTGTGTGCCACATATATTAATGTAAGGGCTGGAATTAAATAATAATTTACTATTTCTAACAAAACCAAGTAATCTAACCATTCCCGCTTTACACGGAATTTGGTCAAATAACAATTTACAACCGTAGAGGCTCGTAGAGGTCAAACCAGTGACATCAGATAAAATTGACATTTGACTAGTGGGATAGTGTTGTAGGATTTACAAGAGGAATTACATTTATCCCGTACATAATGTAAGAGCTACTCAATGTTTTTTCATGTAATAGCCTTATACCACACTACTTCAAATTTTATGTCGCGTTACTCTGTTACTACTCCCATGACGGGGGCTGCGTGCGTGAAAGAGTGTTATCGAGCGAGTGAGTTTCACGCCTCGCCTCGTTTGAAGTATACCTTTTACTAGTTCAATACAAAAATGAAGGTACTCTTACAAACACATATAAAAATCGTGTAATTTCTTAAAGCATCCATTGAATAAAGTATATAAATAAACTATGTGATAAAACCAATTCAATTTTGCTATTTAATTAATACTATCTAATAATAACTCTTATCACAAAACAAACATCATAGTAAATCTACATTAAATTATGATGTCCAACCGAGCAGCAATCGCATCAATTTAATTCAATGAAATTATTGGTTATCGCAACAAAATTATCAAAGTATTTTAGTCGCGACAAGTGACAACCATCACATGATGGATCCTTGCGCTCTCGCGTAACCGGTTAAATTCTCTTTGGTGTAGCCGATGCGGTGATATTTATAAATCGCATTGATAGCTCAGCGGGGACTGGTATGGACTGTCGAGATGAAAGTTGCAGATTCAAAACCAGCCCAAAGGCTTAACCCCCCTCTCATTCAGTTGAAGAGGCTCGTACCCAGCAGTGGGACGTACCTATATAATACAGGACGAGTATTATTATTTATTATGATTAGTTTGTGAGATATGCGTGTCCAAAGTAAATAGTCGTGAAAAATGGACCTTCCCCTCTTACTTTTACTAACTACAGTAGGGAAACACTGAAAAAAATTAAGGTTGTTTAGAAGGTACCTCCTAAGAAAATTGGTTTCAGTAAGCTAGTTTCTAAATCTTTAGATATAGGATATTTTCGGTTACCTACACTGACACCGACTGACACGCACTTGACCGGTGTTTTAATTATTTTAATCATTATGTTACGTTCTCCAAACACTGTTATCAAAAGAATTAAATAATTCAAGGCAAAAATAAATAAGTTGGAAGGGGTAGTTGTAAAATTACGGAAAAATAATACGCGACATGGAATGTTACGTCACAAGCCTAGTCATGCCATTACGGTGCTGCAAGATTTAAGATTAAGATTTCCTACTACACGCCCACCTTTATTTTACCAATTTTTAAAACATAAACCTGCTGAATATACTTAGAAGTTAGAAACTAGAGCTGTTGGAGCACGATAAATCTTACATACACCTGGTGAATATGATGATAGCAAAGAGTAGTTGGATCTTGAGAATTTTTACTTCCAGACGTTGAATAAAGTAGATTGAGCTGACGTTTGATATAGATAAGTCGCCATACAAATCTAGAAACCTTGGAAACCTAAATTATAACATCATCGACAGGCCATTAAACCGCAACTTATATTCAATAAGTCGGGGTAATCGGTCGGAGACTCGGAGTGATAATCTCAAAGTAAGTATCTAATATAATTAAACTGCTGGGTCAATCCAAATGACTGGTTATTGTGTTTCTTATTAAATTTACTAAATACTATTTCGTATATCTTGTGAAGACTTATAGAAAAATATATCTTAAACTTGTTGGCGAAATACTTAAAAATGTAAAGCTGTAATGGTGCCTTTACGATTTGTCTGGCTGAACAAATATATTATGTTTTAAACAGTCCCCTAAGTAACATATATAAAAATCACGCGAGAGAAAATAAGATAAGTTAGTCCTATTTTTAGTTACCTTTCTCATCTGGTACCGGTAAATCAGCCGTTTAACCAACTTTGCTGGCATGCTGGCATTCAATGTACTTAGAAACACTACTCGATGCCCCACATTTCGAAAATAAAGTCTGGGAGCTCTGGGCTCTTATTCTAAAAGATCAGCCCGCGATATTCAATTTAATTTTGGTTTTTAGCTTCAAAACGCCTCGCCTCATTTGATGCAGGAACTTGTACTGACTCAGTACAAAAAAGAAGCTACTCTTACAAACTCATTATAAATCGAGTCCCACTCAACACTATTTTGGACATATTTTTTTGTTTGTTTGTTCCTTAAGGAACCGGCTAAGATCAGAGACCATGCTGCCAAGTCATTAGTTATATTCTTTTCTTATATATTCAAGAACGATGAAACGGGGGTGTGGCCCATTTCAAGGTCTTGTTGGAGTTTAGGTGTTAATTCCTTTCAGTTCAATGCTTCTTAGACGACTTTCTTCAAGCGAATCGAAAGCACAAGGTCGACAATACCCTTGATCAAAAATCACCTAAATTCACTTATTTCAATGTTTCCATACACTATTCATCAGCGTTAATGATTATTGCACAAAACCACACCACTTTTATACAACAAACACAACTTTAAACCAGTTTAGGAAATAATTAAAATAAGAGAGACACTGCACTATCAGAATTCCCGCAAAAAACCTATTTTGGACATTCATGAAAGAACTGTCAAAACAGTCTTGCCATTTTAGGGGAATTCCCCTTTTTGAAGGGAATTTAGGCTTCAAGAGGGTAAAAAAGGGGAATGCGACAGATAGATTGAATGGTAGAGCCACGCTGAAACAGTTTTGTCTACAGCATGAATGGGCCGGCTTGTCCGAGTCGTTAACACTGTCTCACAGGAAAACGTCGTAAGGTAGTAGCTTGTTGCTGCGTTTCGTACGGTGAGTAAAATATCCCGAGGCCTAAATCCCTCTCCCCTTCCTAATCCCTTTCCATTAAGATCGGTATCGCACCCATGATTCTTTTAGTATTGTTGGCGTACATGGGCGGTGGAGATCACTTACCATCAGGTGACCCACTTGCTCGTTTACCTGCCTAATATATATAAAAAAAGAGGGAATTGAAAGAAGTCTGAATTTTTGATGACTTTGATTTTATTCAGTGATATAATTTCTCTGATATCATAATCAGCTCTGAAAATTAACTTGTACAAACTAAGACGACGGGAATTTCAATACGAAAATTGTGATTTTTGAAAACTTAGCATTGGCAACAATGGTCAACAATAAAAATAGATAAATTAAGTGTCCGGCTGAAGGATATGTTTCCATGGCTATGAATAAATTAAGAAAAATATATATAAAGATAACAAGTTATCAGTATAACTTCTTCTTTCTTGGTTATTGGTGACGAAAAAATAGTTATCTTATTTATCTAATTATATGTTTGTATTATAATAATTTTTTTTTGGTTGGGATTGAGTACATACATAAATTTATTGTAGTTGACTATAAAATGGACACGGGAAATATTATTGAAATAAATCAAGGTGCCATAAAGATAATAAAATACAATAAGCCTGCTAAGAAGAATGCAATAGATAAGGATATGTATTTAAGAGTAAAGAATATCCTGGATGACGCTGCAAAGGATGATAATATATCGGTGATTGTGTTAACCGGCGCTGGAGATTATTATAGCAGTGGTAATGACTTCACAGCGACCTTAGCGAACCCGGCACACAATAATATAAATGTTTTAGGCGAATATATTAAAGCGTTCATAACATTTCCAAAGATTCTTGTTGCAGTAGTGAATGGGCCAGCAATCGGTATTGCTGCTACGACTTTAGCTTTATGTGATTTAGTATTTGCAGTGGAAAATGTAAGTTATCATTGCACCTTTTTAAGCCTAAATAAAAAACAAGCAGGTTGCCCTCGTCTCCCCGAGACATATTAAGATGTTAAATTTCATAATAACCTAATAAAAGAATGCAATTTGATTAATTATCATTGTATACATAAGTAGGTTTAAATGAGCAGATAATGCTAACTAAACCATTTATTAAAGTTTAATTGAAAATACTTATCTAATTTTTCTTTATATTTTTTCAGTCTTATATTTACACACCATTTACTAAACTAGGGATTGTAGCAGAAGGTTGTTCGTCATATACATTCCCAAGGCTCTTAGGAGAAAGAAAGGTATGTTATATGTTATAATCTTATACCTATACATACTTACCCAGTTTGAGTGGTAAAAAATGTGTTTGGCATTTATTTCAGATGTACATTTTTAGTATACACTTTTGTACAAAGTGTAAATAAATAAATAATTCACTTTTTTTATGAATCTGGTATGTCCACTACAGCACAGAGGGACTCCTTTCACTTTGAAATAATTGGTTTTTATTAACATCGATTGTTTAAATATGTTTCTAAAACCAGTTCACATCACTAGTATCTACCCAGACAAATTCTCACTTATTTGAAATATACCCAAATGACCTTCACTTTTGTTTCAGGCCATAGAGCTGTTGCTGTTTAATCATAAAATGACAGCAAAGGAAGCATTAGCTTGTGGATTTGTAAATTATGTTTATAAACCTGATGAGCTACAAAGCAAAGTTTGGGACAAGATCACTGAAGTGTCACAATTACCTTCATACTCATTAATAGCAACTAAAAACTTAATACGAGGAATTATACAAGACAAACTTTTGAATGCAAACATTAAAGAAATGGAAAAAATTAACAACATATGGCAATCAGGAGAATATTTAAATAATCTTGCAAATGCATTCTCAAATAAAAGTAAATTATAAAAATTTAGTGAATATACAAAAGTTATGCAATTCTTGCTTCAGCAATCTTTGTTTTTTAAATAAATAAATTTAATCTGTTATCAAAGTCAGGCCATCCGAGCCTGGTCACACACTCAAGAGAAAAAGAAGTAGGTATATTAGCTAATATTGTAACATATTGTACAAATACGTGATGAATCATGAAGATACTCATTAGAGTATCAATTATCATCATATTCGTATTTTGGAAATTGAGTTTGCTGAAGTGTACTATTTTTCCTGATTAAGTTTCAATGAAATAGCTTTCACAGGTACTATACTATGTATGATGTATCTATGACTTGTGTAAAATAATATGAAAGAAACTATATATTTAATATTTTTTATTTCTTAATAAATCTAACTCTAACTCATGTTTTTCTTTCAGATATTCTAATTCCATCTCATTCTTTTTCTTTTCAAATTGTAACTTCTCCTTGGCTAACTCAATCAGCAATTTTTGATGACATATTTGATAGTCAGCCAGTGTCTTCTGAACATTTACCAACTCTTGTTTATTATGTGCTAGTTTTTGAAATGAATGCGACACATTCAGCTTTTTTTTACCTATAATAAAACATTGACCTGTACAACTGAACTATAATACTTTAAAAATCCATCTTACAGATTAGTTTCCCAGCCTAGGGGTTTAAGGATGGTTATGCCGGACTCACCGGCCATCTGATTTAGGTCACATACAGTGACTACTGGATCGGGACCCTAACCAATTTTCCTATGCCGGTGTACCAGCAAAAAACCCCCGTGGTGCCCTCCTTCGGCGCAAGTGGGACGGTTCCGGGGATCCTGGAATGTTGCTGGTACCATCCCTGCGCTATGCCTTTGTGGGGCTGGGGGGGGGCCCCTCAAAATCGAGACGTCCTGTGCATCTACGGCAGCATGAGATTTGTGCAGTGGTGTTCGACTTCGTGTCGCATAAAAAAAAAAATCGAAGGCCACACATCCCCCGTTATACAGCCTAATTACGACAGGCAAGGGGTGCCGTGGACCTTTAGGTTGTCAATATTTATCAGATTGTAAAAATGCATCAAAATCTATTACATAAATCATTTAAACACAGACAGATAGTGACGCATTATGAGAAGAGATATAGATTACATACATACGCATGCACGCCTGTATCCCCGAAGGGGTAGGCAGAGGTTTAACCAGAACACCCACATTTCGCCTAGCGTATCTGCGTCCCATGATGTGATAGGGGGCGAGCCTATCGGCATACCGGGCACAAGTCCAGACTCCGAGCTGATACTGAGCATTTCATAATAGAAAAACCCAATATTACCCCACCCGGGGATCGAACCCGAGACCTCGGCGTCAGCCTCATTCATAACGCGTATGCATTACAACTGCGCCACCGAGGTAGCCATAGATATTATGTCCAATATATAAGATATTTGACCGCAGTGGGTGAGTAGCGGGCTGCGAAGCGAGAGGCCGTGGGTTCGATTTCCACACAGAGACGAATATTGATGTGATCCACAAATAATTGTGTCGGGTCTGGGTGTTGTGGGACCGCAAGTCCCTCGTAGTTTCTGATACTCACGATACAGGTTAACCTAGTGTAGGGTCAAGACTATATGTGTGACTGTAGGTGTAATAAAAAAACTGTAATACTAACTTTTACCCTTTTTTGAGAGTTCCAGGCACGGATCAACTTTTTCCTTAATAATATTTAACGTTTTGTTGTCATCACTTTTATTAAACTCCTGATCTGGCTGTGGACTGGGGCTGGACACAAATTCAATTGGTTGTGCTTGCATATCATTTGATAACTGCATTTGCTGTTCCTTTATATACTCTGCATCCCCGTCATACACTGTGTGTAGATCTTCCAGAGAAGGTCCAATTAAGGACTTGACCTTTTCCACAACAGGATCTCGGCTGCAAGATGGCTGCGGAGGCGGACCTCCTCCTTTAAATATAAACATAATTTAATTACATTCAATATTCTGACAGTCTCTGTGGAGTAGTGGGCGAGTAGCTGGCTGTAAAGCGCAAGGCCGCGCGCGGGTTCGACCCCCGCACCGAGACAAATGTTTGCGTGATCCATATTTATTTCTGGTCTGGATGTTTTCCCCCCAGAGGTTGCCACGTAGATAGAGAAACCTGTAGATTTATGAGATAGAAATATTTTCCAAAATTGTCAGAAAAGTGTATTTATTCTTTTATGTGTTAAATTTATAAATATTCTGGGATTGTTATTATAATTATATTCAACATAAGATTGTAATACACTGGCGATATAAATCCTTTTTTTTTTGTCGCGGGGAAAGCGAAAAATAAAAGCTACCGCCCCGCACCGGGGGAAGGCGGAACGGTTATGTTGGGTTCACCGGTCTTACGACCCAGCATTAAGCCGCCCGGGAGAGATGTTAAATCCGAGCGACCGCTGGGCCGAGTCCTTAACACTATATACAACCTACACCGGCATACCAACTAAAACCCCGCGGTGGCCTTCTTCGGCGCATGTGGAGCGGCTCCGGGGTATCCTTAGCTATATCTTAAGGATTGCTACCGGAACCGACCCTGCGCGGTGCCGCCTAGCGGCCCGTCTCCTTGTCGGGGGGGTTCAGAAGCCCCCGCGCACCGAAGGACGCCCTAGGCGTCAACAGCAGACACGAGGCCGACCACCCGTGCTGCCGTCCATCCCGGGGTCACACGTACGAAAGTATCATAAAGGGCGCTACGACAGCCCCCGGCTGCGCGCCCGCGACCCCCGATGGCCCCAAATTAGTCGCCTCTTACGACAGGCAGGGGATACCGTGGTGGAATTCTCCAAACGCCCCCATTCCACAGGGCGGGGCGATATAAATCCTGGCCTATACTATTATTTAACTAGCTTTTGTTCGCGGCTCCGGCGACATGAACGGCCTTATCCAGGACAAAAGTAATCGATTTCCTGATCCAGGTCATGGTTTACCTGTGTACCAAATTTCATCCAAAACTATTCATCCGTTACGGCGTGATGGACTAAGAAACATCCGAATTCACAAATATCCAAACTAGTAGGATTACTATACTCATCAAATGTATAAATATATCCAAATAAAACACAATATTTTATCGTAAAATAATATTTATTCACTTGGAGCACAAATTAAAGACAGATAAACTTGGTTAAATAACGGCCGTTCTCAACACTTTTTCTATCGACAGATTTGCTTACTGGCAATAAAATTTTGACGTATTTTGTATGGAAGATCTGTCAAAACACAATAGATAGTAAGCAAATCTACCTTTATTAAGGAATATAGGTAACGGCCATAAATCACCACGAGTACATAGAGAGTACATTATAAATGCATAACCTCCATGCACAACTGAAGACTCTGTAAATAGTATTTAAGAATACAAGATACAAGACTGCGTCCTAACATTGCATTTTTCTATCAAGATCGTTCCTTATGCTAGAAACGAATTTCTGTGTTGTGAAGCGCTAAATCACCCACCACCATTCTGGCGCAATCGGAAATGAGCAGTCCGCGCCACGATAGATGTTTTCCTTTAATTAATTCTAAAATGATAAGATCAGCTCCGTATTGTGTATAGTGTCCCATTGCTGGGGCATGAGCCTTCTCTACTCATGAGAGATTAGGCCTTAGTCCACCACACTGGCCTGAAGCATGTTAGTAGACTTTACACAACTTCGAAATTAATTGTTTTTTGAAGTCTTAAGTATGCAGGTGTCCTTGCGATCTTTTCCTTTATCATTAAAGCGATCAATATGTGGCAATTAAAACACATACCTAGCTTTCGAAAAATCAAAAGTATGTGTGGGGCTGAATTCCAACCCATGACATTTATCTCGGCAGTCCGTTTCTTTCCCTGCTAAGCTACCACAGCTATAAATTATAAAGTTAAGTAACTAAAATAGTTAACCTTGTATCAATGGTAGGTGGTAGTTTCTTATGAGAGGCCGCCTGGGTTGGTACCATCGCTTTGGCTATTTCTGCCGCCAAACAACAGCGTGAAAACTCGAAAGTGTTTTTAACACATTCTTGAATATTTCGTTGCCTTTCAATAACATTATGTACCACATGCTTGCATCCCAATATTTAAAGGGTCTTCATTTGCAAGGAATCTGTAAAGAACAATTCATAATCATGTTAAATTGTTTACTAAACGAACTGTGGCATAATTAATGAGATCTGTTATTTTTTATTCATATACTAGCTTTCGCCCCCAGCTATGCTTACATTACTAGATTTAACCGTATCATAGGGGACTGTGCCACACAATAAATAAGTATGCCCAAAGCTTACCTTCATAAAACTATATATGTATAATCCATGATAATGCCAGGCAGTAAGAAGGACTTATTTATGTACTGAATGTTTTAACTTTTAGTTTTTTGACATAAAATTTGATTATATCACAAAGATTTTTTAAATCTCTAGTATTATTTTATTTATTTATTTAAACTTTATATACATAAAATGTATAAAGGCGGACTTAATGCCAAAGGCATTCTCTACCAGTCTATGTGGGTAATGCAGAGACGAGATAATGTGAGATAATTTTATTATAGTTAATCCGTTCACATACTTAATACAATTCTATTTATGCTTAATACACAATTCAATTAATTTCATTTAACCACACTGATTTCGCTGCTTTAAGGTGTACATTTGCACAGTATTAGAGAAAAGAGAGGCTTTACATATGATTTACGATAACAAAACCTGTACAAACTAGGTAAACTCACCTGTGAAATGTAACATCACACAAATCTCATTCAAATCCAAAGACTTTTATGTACTAGACAAGCTATGCAGTACTTATTAGAAAATGTACCACTAAGTTGCGGTCAATTGACCGTGCCTCAATATTACCATCTTGCTAACTCTCAACTAGAGGCCCTATCGCGTTTTCTGTTTGTGAGCTGTCAAACTCCCGCGTTATGTGACGCAATTTTACTTCTAAACAGCCCGTCTAGCAGTATACCTTAAAGTCTTTGTTCAAATCAGTTGTTACATTCTTAAATGCAGATCTGTACCATTTTTATGGTTTTTAAAATACGCCGCACGCACTTTCAAACACTTTTTGATGCGAGAACACTCATTGACATAACCAGAAATCTTTAATTTTATAAAACATAGACTCGGACACCATTGTGTCTGAGTCAGATAAAATTCGGAGTTGGAGTCGGAGTCAAATAATGATTTGACTCCACAAACGTCAATTAGGCTTGGAGTCAAATAGTAACAATGATAAGTTAGTTTTAATAACAACGGTAAGTTTTGACTTTTTCGCACTTAGTGTATTTTAATAAGTCTTACAGGGTAAAAGCAAGAAATAAAAAACATGATTTAATCTATAGGTTTCTCTATCTATGTGTCGACATGAGGTAAGCCGCCGGTCGCAAAAACTATAAGCCAAATCTTTCTGTAACATGTGTTAAAAAGCATGTTAAGCCGACCCCACTGTGAGTGGGATAAGGGCAGGTGGAAAGAAATATCCATTTCAGTAAGAATTAAGCCATAATGATAATCCGTAATTTTATGTACCTGTACGATTAATTTCTTTTCTGTACAAAGCCTCTTCCTTTTTTGCTTCTTTAACCAATTTCTGAAAAATATGCTGGCAGTCTGAACTGCTTTCCTCTGTTGCCTGTGCCACCCGGTTCCAGTCCTGCCCATGTAGTTCGACTGCATTGAGTAAACATGGTGGTGAAACAGGCATTAATTCATTATTAACAACTCTTTAACTAATGATACATGTAATTATAAGTAGTTAAGTACAAACATTACCTTTAATGCTCTTTTTGCCATAGGAGTGCATTTTTTTCACTTTATTTTTTAGATTTTTGTAACATGATAATAAGTTATATGCGGTTCTCGGAGAGAAGCTTGTTTGTGAATTATATTCGACGGCTAAGTTTTGCCAAGCCGCGTGCTTATCTTTTGTAGTAGCCCCGTCTGTTCTTTTATTTTCAATTATGGGGTGGTAATTTTCCACAAGTTTTAACAAATGCAATATTTCTGCGGTGGTAAAATTAGGTGCTCTGGCTCTCTTCATATTTTCGTCAACACAGTTTTATTATATTTTACAGGACATCAATTCTATTTTTAGATTATGGCCCAAATGATTTTCGATGATTTCGAATAGCAATAACTAAAAATAATAATCAAGCACAGCAAATTTATAACGCTAAACCACAGAACAATTTTTTACCCTACGAGCGCTAAATCGTCTGCGGTCTGACATTAACAAAACATGTTTTTTTTCTTTTGTTTGTTTGTTCCAAGGAACCGGGAGTTTTGGCGGGAATTCTTACAGTGCGGTGGCTCTCTTGTTTTAATTATTTCCTAAACTGGTTTAAAGTTGTGTTTGTTGTATAAAAGTGGTGTGGTTTTGTGCAATAATCATTAACGATGATGAATAGTGTATGGAAACATTGAAATAAGTGGATTTGGGTGATTTTTGATCAAGGGTATTGTCGACCTTGTGCTTTCGATTCTCTTGAAGAAAGTCGTCTAAGAAGCATTGGACTGAAAGGAATTATCACCAAAACTCCAGCAAGACCTTGAAATCGGCCACACCCCTGTTTCATCGTTCTTGGAATTTAAGAAAAGATATAACTAATGACTTGGCAGCATGGTCTCTGATCTTAGCCGGTTCCTTATGGAACAAAAAAAACAAAAAAAACCAAGGAACCGGCTAAGATCAGAGACCATGCTGCCAAGTCATTAGTTATATATTCTTTTCTAATATTTTCAAGAACGATGAAACGGGGGTGTGGCCGATTTCAAGGTCATGTTGGAGTTTTGGTGTTAATTCCTTTCAGTTCAATGCTTCTTAGACGACTTTCTTCAAGCGGATCGAAAGCGCAAGGTCGATCAATACCCTTGATCAAAAATTACCTATATTCCCTATTTTTAATATTTCCATAAGCTATTCATCATCGTAAATGATTATTGCACAAAACCACACCACTTTTATACAACAAACACAACTTTAAACCAATTTAGGAAATAATTAAAATAAGAGAGCCACCGCACTGCCAGAATTCCCGCCATTAGTGAATTAGAATTAATGTTGAGTCCCTCACTTGTGAGTTCCATCGTTTGAGGTTACGGAGGTGGTTTTACCGGAACTGGAGTCGGAGCCGGAGTTTTTAAATTTATCTTGTCGGAGTCGGAGTCAGAGCCGGAGCCGAAATCACAGGCGGAGTAGAATAGATGTAAATTAAACGTTAAGGTGATGATTTTCTCACAAATTTTACATTTTGCCGTATTCGCATCAATTTCAATAAATTTCAATTCCATATAACACTTGTTTTTGGCTTCATTATTTATTCTTTAAATAAAATATCCACGTTAAAATACTAAATACTAATATATCGCTGGCGGAGTAGAATAGAGATATGTAAATTAAACGTTAAGGGGATGATTTTCTCACAAATACTAAATACTAATAAATTGATAATAATTTAAATTGACAAGTAAGTTTTAAAGAGTCTCGAAGCGCGTCTAAAACATGAATAAAAACAGAACAAATAACTGATCGGGAGACGCGAGCGGAATTCACCGAGCAAGACCGAGCGACAAGTCAAATCGTGTACAGACTTGTACGAACCTAAGTGAACACTGCCTTTCTATCTTCGATAAAACCTCCGATTAAAAATTATCGGAGCCGAAGTCGGAATCGGAGGTGTAAAATCAATCGGAAGTTCCGACCTTTCGGAGTCGGAGGCGAAGATCCGTAACATCCCTAGTTTGAGGCGCCAACTCGGCAAATTGAAAGAGTTACTCTAATTAAAACATTGAACCAACTCACCAAAGTCATAATACAAATTGTTGAATAAAAAATATGTTATTTGTACGCATTTGTTAGGTGACATTTTGTAACATTGATAATGCTTCATTAATATAAAAATAAATGGGTTCAAAGATACAAACAGGGTTAGATTCAAGGTCTCGGAAAATTATTGACTATGTTTAAAAAGGTACTACTGTAGCAAAAATTATACTACGTGTTTTTCTCCGATAGTTGGCCGATATAAATAAAAACCATAGTCTAAATATGGTTACTGTAATTATTCATATACTTACTCATATTTTAATGTATAACAACTACTATGTCAGCTAATTCTTCAATAGGAACCTTCATCGTCTTTAGCTATGATGCGACGACGCGTCAAACTCTCGTAGAGAGTATTATTTTCTTTGCGCGTCAATATCGTCATAGCTAAATTCAGTTTACTGAAGACTTTCGTAGCCGACATTAAAATTTGCATGTGGTATAACAAAGCAATCGACATGCAATCGACCATAGTCGAACATAGGTTATCTCCGCAAAATTAAATAATTCGATTTATGAGCTGTTCTATTTTTAAATGTCGTAGCAAATTACCTGCTTTTACGACGGTATACATAACTTAGCTAGCTGTATCAAACAAATGAGTAAAGAGTATTTACCTAATTTCTTTTGGGCATGAACCTTTTTCTTTTTTAAGGATTTTTTTTTCTTTAAAGGTCCCCACCGCTTGGTCGGCCGGGGCGGTTATGACCGACTCCCACAGACTAAAACCCAACGATGTCTCCGGGTACGCTTTTGTACTCTTCCGCGGCCCCGACGGCGCCAGCCCTTATAGAGGCCCTCCGGTCGGTGGGTGACGGGGGATTTATCCACCCACCTCTGCTCCGCTCAGACAAAGTTCGCGCGGGAACACTGCTCGAGGCCTCACAGACTCCCACGTGTCCGCCGCCCAGGCCTCTGTCAGGGGGGTAGGAGTGCCTCCCGCATCCTCCTGCGCGTGACCCTTCGGCGGCGAATCGCGAGCTGGGATGTGATTTCCCGCTCGCGCCATGCCGCCTCCTTCCGCGACATAACTGATTCACAGAAGGCGGTCATCGAATTCCACGATCTCTACCTCCTGAATCTCCCTCCCGAAGCAACCATGCCCCGTGAGGACCTGTACCAGTTGGAAGATCAGCGACTCATGCCGCCAGTCAACCCAGTCGTTTAGAAGTTAGAACCGGACGGACAGCCTCGGCAGTCCTTGCGCCGGCCGAAGGAATCGCCAACCTCTACCTCCACTCTTGAAGCAGGGACTGTGGAGCGTGATTGAGCATGACCCTCGTACAACACCAAACGTTTTATTCCAGCTTTTTTGCGTCCACTGCAGGTCATAAGCCTCCTCACTTTTACGTCATCCATCTCTATGTAATCTATATGTTGGACCAACCTTTGCCAAGTGACAAACTTTTGCATGACATCCACCCATCTAGATACCGTTTGCCATGGTTATGTCGACCATCTTGTGACCACCATTCTATCAATGATTTACTCCACCTGTCCCGCCTCGCCGTGTCTTGGCAAGTGTCCTTTTTTTGTCGCGGAGAAAAGCGAACTATTGCTATCGCCCCGCCTCGGGGGAAAACGGAACGATTATGTTTGGTTCACCGGTCTTACGACCGGACCCAACGTTACGCTGCCCAGGAGAGATGGTAAACATCCGGACGCCCGATGGGTCGAGTTCCTAACACTATATACATCCTACACCGGCATACCAACTAAAAAAACTCCGCGGTGGCCTTCTTTGGCGCATGTGAAGCGGCCCCGGGATATCCTTAGATAAGCTAAGAATTGCTGCCGGAACCGCCACTGCGCCGTGCCGCTTTGCGGCCCGTCTCCGTGTGGGGGGGCTCAGAAGCCCTCGCGCACCGAAGGACGTTCGCGGCGTCAACAGCATCAACGAGGCCGACCATCCGTGCTGCCGTCCATCTCGGGGTCGCACGTACAAATGTAGGTACCAATGGGCGCCACGACAGCCCCCAGCTGCGCGCCCGCGACCCCCGATGGCCCCAATTAATCGCCTCTTACGACAGGCAGGGGATACTTGTCCTGATAAGTGACCTGCCCAATAGATTTATCTTCTCTAACTCAAAATAAACTGTATTAATGTAGTGAAAATAGGTAAATCAGGTTTGAAAAGAGGAATGTTAGAGTTTCCTGCCGGTTTTTCTCTAGCGTAACATCATTCCGAACTGGCGGTCAAGTTACAATTTTTCTAAATCTAAATGATGACAAATGACATTTCATGGATTCAATAAATAATGAATGTCACATGAGTTTCGCTATACGAGATCCGATACCTTCAACTTTAGTCATTCACCGTATATCCGCATTTCGAACTGTCGCTCATCATACCGCGCTCCATAACATGGTGGGCAACCTGCACACATTCTACAGTTTACTTTGTTAGGCTTAATGTTTTGGCATCGTAGTTTGTGTTATGGGCAAGACACATTAGTTGTACCTATATACGTGTATATTTTTAAAGTTAAAATCACTAAACCATTTACTTGAAGCAAGTCGGCAAAATTGTGACGATTCAGTTTCAAAATCACTGTGATTTTGTTTTCCCACCTAGTGCACACACGCCGTATATAGGTACTTAAGTACCTATACCTAAACCCATAGATATAGATAGATTTGATGTGATTTGATTTGAATAATTAGATTCTGAATTCCGAGGGGACGGGACTATAAAATCTCATAATAATTTGACAAACGCGGCCTATTCGATTGCGAAAATTATCCATAATCCATAGTAGGTTCTTGTGTTTTGGCGAGCCACGTCAAAAATGAATTCAAGGAATAGTTTAGGGTCTATATCAGATTTATTTCGACCTAATAAACCCAAAGGCTTAAAATCAAAAGAGTTAAGTTGTACACGTTTGAATATTTTGAAGAAAGAAATAGAAACAAATGCTCATATTGTTCCATTAAGTTAGTATATCTAATGTTACTTACCGTAGATAAATCCTCGAATATTTAGTCGACTAGATATTCCTACCCATTTAGTAAAGCAAAAATTTAAACGAAGATAGCTACAGTCGAAGATAACGACCTATAATACATCTAATCAAAGTTTCTGTATTGTATTGTTATGTTATTGAAACGTAAAATTTGCTATTTTTGAATAGGTATCTATTGGTACCTATTCGAAAATAGCAATTTTAGGAATTTCTAATGTATGTGAAGTCTGCCAACCTGCATTAGGCCAGCGTGGTGGATTAAGGCCTAACTAACCCCCTCTTATTCAGTAGAAGAGGCTCGTGCCCAGTAGCGGGGCGTGTATAATACAGGGCTATTATCATATCTATTGGTATGTTCCGACCACGGGTTCTGACAGATGAGAGTGACTATAAAGTATAAACAATTATCAGTAAGTAGGGGAGAAGGGGGCACTTTAGGGCAGGGGCAGTTTAGTACATCATTGATAAAATTAAAATTAAGCAGCCTATGATATCGCTTAACGCAATTTTTACTGACTACTATACTCAAGCAGATACTACTGCAACTGTCATACGCGATACCTATCGTATAAGCTACGCAGTAATTTGTTAAATCAACATAATGGCTATTAAACCGCTTTTGTAAAAAATAAGTGAGTTTAAGAAAAAAAAAATACAAATGTACATTTTACTATCTGATGATCAATACACAATTAAAATACATATGTTTGTATGAGATATTACAATTTCTTTTTACAAGTGACGGTTGGGGCAATATTAGACAATTTTTTTTTTTTTTTTATAGTATAGGCCGGCAAACGAGCAAGTGGGTCACCTGATGGTAAGCGATCTCCACCGCCCATGTACGCCCACAATACAAAAGAATTATGGGCGCGTTGCCGACCTTAAAGGAAAGGGATAATAAGGGATTGGAGAAGGGGAGGGGGATTTGGGCCTCCGGATATCTCACTCACCGTACGAAACGCAGCAGCAAGCTGCTACTTTACGCCGGTTTTCTGTGAGACAGTGGTAACGACCCGGATTAGCCGGCCCATTCATGCTGTAGACAAAATTGTCTACAGCGTGGCTCTACCACTCGTAAATTAGGACATGCCCTTATGAGTCTCATAAGCTTAGTCTGAAGGAAATCTTAGTTCTTTTGGTTGGATTACAGATTTGAAAAGTGTGTACTTAAAAAATATGAGAATATCGTCAATGAAGACGATTTAGAAAATCTAAATGCAAAATTATTTGTATAAAATAATTAATTTTTAATTTGCATGTGGGACGAAACGAGCAGGTCGCTTGCTTGATGGTAAGCGCTATGGCTGCCCATAAACAGAAACACCACACAGAACTTGGAATTACAAAGCACTGTATGGCATTGGACTGCGCTCGTCACCCGAAGACAAGTCTTGTAATGCTCAGTAATTTCACTGGCTTCAAAGCCCTTCAAATCGGAACACAACAGTGCTTACACACTGTTGCTTGGCGGCAGAAACAGAGGAACCAACCCAGGCAGCCTCTCGAATACGAGGGATCTAACTTGTTTAAATACCTTTTAGCTTTTCTGCACTTCTCATCCATATAAAATTTAGCTAAGTATGTAAAATCTCACACTCCTCCGTGCACGCTTATTATTAAAAAAGGGGTTCAAAGTTTTCTCTTGATGTGCTTAATACCTACCACCATTCTGTCATTGTATTGTAATTTACCTACAAATATCATAATATTTGTAGGTAAATTAATAACATATTAACCATATGCAAAATGCCTACAAAAACGCAAAACCACTATAATTACATGTCTCTATTAGTGATTAATTTTCTACGTGACAGAGAAATTTAAAGGTAGTAAAAGACTAAATATAACTTTCTAAAACGCAGATTTTCCACACCACTATGTGAAAACCGATCTCAAAACCTCTAAATATTATCCGATTTTTTACAGATGCTTTGTATGAGCAATTAGGAACTGATCCTAATAAGGGTTTAACTAGATCTAAAGCGAAAGAACTTCTAGAATATTATGGCCCAAACACTCTTACCCCCACAACGCAGTATGGATGGCCTGTTGTTTTATTGAAATCGCTATGCACAGGTAACTGTGTGCTTAGAGCGAGTTTTTCGATACCTGTCACGTCATCAGTATTTCGAAAATGTAGAGTAAGTACACATTATAAGTTGGCGGTGGCAAGGTTTCGAACTATTTAATTGAAAATATGTGGAATCTCTATTCTTCCACCTGACCTTATCCCACTGGCAGTGGGGTCGGCGCAACATGCTTTTTAAGACATGTCACAGAAAGATTTGATTTGTAGTTTTTACGACCGGCCGCCTGTCTGACGTTAATCTCCTTGGGGAGAATATGTGTAATAATCGGAATGTGAATTAATCTCCCAAGGAGCATTTATCAACAGTGTCACTCACATCTCGCCAACTTACCTATAGTTATCGTTATCGTACTGAAAAACTAAAATAATTATATAGATCCGTACAGTGCATCTAGCGGATTGTATTGCAAACATATAAACTATATAACGCGGCCTTCCACTGATTTCCGGACGACACAATACACCGCTTCCGCTGTGTCACGCCACGCGGCTGTGGCGCCACCTACAGCGACGCCACAAGAACCCGATGTGCGCCCGCGACGCGTCGGTACGCGTCCCGCTCGTTTAAATGATTATTGCTAAGTTTGATTATGTATGTTTCATATGTTTTGTGAAATATTGTTTCCCAAGTGTGGACAGTAAATTACGTAATTAAAGTCGTGTAAATGAAGGCGCTCGTTTCTCTCCTGAACCCACAAACCACGACGCCGGCCGGGCGTTATAAATTGGCGCCCAACGTGGGGCGAGCAAACGTTACATACACGCGAAGATTACTTTCAATTTAAGAAGATTCCCTTATTCAAGATGCCACGCCGGCAACGTTCTCCTGCGAGGAGACTTCGACTAGCAGAAGATCAAGATATTGATTCGCCGAATGTTCCCGACGGTTCCGAGTCACCTATGTACTCGCAACAAGAGATGCAAACGCTCATGGCCGACTTGCAGCGCACGCAGCTGGCAGCGTTTCGTGAGTTAATTGACAGCATCCGCACAACACCGCCGGCAACGTCACCGCCAAACCATTCCCCAGTCCCCGCTGGTAATTTCAGTCGCTGTAAGGCCATATTCACCGGACGCGCGGACGAGTCATTGGAAGGGTTCATTGATGCGGTGGAATCGTACAGACAATGTACAAACATTCCCGATGATGTGGCCATCAAAGGATTTTCAATGCTGCTGTCCCATACCGCCGCAACCTGGTGGCAGGGAGTAAAACACCAAATCACGTCGTGGGACGACGTCATTCACAATCTACGAAGTGCTTTCGGAGACCGCCGTCCTCCACATCGCATTTATCGAGATTTATTTTCATATGAACAGCCACCTAATGAAAACTGTGATATGTTCATTGCGAAAGCACGAGCTCAGTTGGCACGTCTGCCGAGAGGCGACCTCACGGAAAAGGTAGAACTGGATATGGTATTCGGGTTGCTCCATAGTAAAATACGGAAACGATTGCGCCGTGAAGAAGTTAATACATTTGCCGAACTTCTCCACATTACAAGAAATATTGAAGACTCTTGTAAGGAACAAGCAAGATGTTCACCACCCGAACGCGCTCAAAAAAGCACGTCCCAGCAATCCCGTGTACACTTTGCATCGCCCCCGGCCACGCCGCGGACTTCGCCGACGCCGAAACCGCGACCTTCGACGCAACCAGCCTCCGCAAGGACGGAGGCCACCACGAGCAACGTGCCCGCCATCGCTGTTCCAGAGACTCGGAAACCATTTTGTGTGTATTGCCGAAATTACGGACATTTTCGTGAACAGTGTCGCAAGTTAACTGTGAAAGGACAACCGTCCAGTGTTAATAATAATAATAATAATTTATCATGTTATCAATGCGGTGAAAGCGGTGTCACTAGGTCTAATTGTTCCAAATGTACCTCTAAGTTTTTTTCAATTAATTTAACCCAAACAGGTACTCGTAGTTATGCACTACGGCAAAGGTCTTGAAACTCTACGACGGAATCAGCTGAAGGTAAACCGTTCACACACAAACAGGTGAGTAATTATGATTGTTGTATTGGGGTTGCACCTGACTCGATTAAAAATAATAATGAGATTCGTTCAGATCATAATAATGTTTTTCGTAAAAACTTAAATCTCACAACTTTTAATGCACCCCGTTTTAAGAAATGTTCGGAAAATTCTAAATGTAAATGTGTTTCGCAACATAATTATACCTATGGTAGTAACTTATCGCGTAACAAGTGTAAAGCCATTATGGCCCAGAAATCGCCTCGATCTCAAATCAAGGGGGAGGCCTTAGTTCGACATCAGTCACCTAGCGAGTTTAATTCAGGTTCGTCTAGCGAATTCGCGCAAAATAATTTAGTTGAAGATAATAATAATAGTAGGGAGGTACGTAGTTCGCAGGGTCATATGGCTAGTACATACCCTTTGTCACACGGTGCTGATAAACAACACTGTACGAACCTATTGCCACCAAGTAGGGTGACCACAAATTTTCCGGGACAAAGTAAGGAACTTTGCCTATCAAGTAGGGTGACTATAAATTTTCCGGGACAGCCTCAAGAAATTCTAAGTGAAAGAATTTTGGGGTCAGATTTTGATAGTAATGATTTTATTTCGTGTTCTTCACTCGAACCTTGTCAATCCGATTTTCAACGTCGACCAATTCTAGGTATAGAAGTTTTGGGAATTCCTGGAAGGGGACATATTGACACTGCTGCCAAAAGAAGTATTGCTGGTTCGACGCTCTACGGGTTGCTCCAACAACGAGGTCAACCCTTTAAAGCAGCTTCAATGCGCGTCAAACTCGCTGATGGGTCCACCCAGCTACGCCAACTGCTGACGACGAACCTGCAGGTGAAGATAAAACAAGGTAGGACAGTTACATTAGACTTCGTTATCTTTCCGGATTCCGTGGATAATGAGACATTGTTGGGAATTGATTTTTTGACGACGGCAGGCTTAGTGATTGATTTCACCAGATCCATCTGGCACTATAGTGGCGATCAAACTGTTTATACATTGGAATATGAATATCCATGTAGCCTCACTGCATGCAGCGCGGCAGAAATTTTGAGGGAAGATGAAGGAACTATGTTATGTAGTAAGGACCGTGATATGTTGGCTTCCCTTCTTCAAGACAATGATGACATCTTTAGTCCAGGGGGAGAACCGACACCATACGCTGATCATCGCATTGATACTGGGGATCATGCGCCTATTTCAGTTCCTCCTTATCGCCTCACGCCTGCTAGAAAAGAAGTAATGAAGAATGAGTTAAAGAAGATGCTCGCAGAAGGTATTATTGAAGAATGTGAATCGGAGTGGGCTTCTCCGGCTGTTTTAGTTCCAAAGAAAGATAACAGCATAAGATTTTGTGTAGATTATCGCAAATTAAATGCAATCACTAAAACAGATACATACCCGCTTCCGCTCATTGACGAGTTGCTCCAGGCTACCAAACGGCATTGTTTTATGTCGTCTATTGATCTGAAAGCTGGTTATTGGCAAATTGGTGTTTCTCCTGCAGACCGTGACAAAACGGCCTTTATCACACCACTGGGTACATATCGTTTTAAACGTCTGCCTTTTGGCCTCAAAAATAGTCCATCGACTTTCCAACGATTAATCGATAGGTTCCGCCGGGGAGCTAGTTTACAAAACACAATAATTTTAGCATATCTTGATGATATTTTAATCATTTTCGAAGATTTTCCTAGCCATTTAGAAGATCTTCAGAAGGTATTTGACCGTTTACGTCTTTTTGGTCTTAGGGCTAACCGCGCAAAATGTTTCTTTGCTCGTCCGGAGATTAACTATTTAGGGCATGTTCTAACCCCTGATGGTATTAAGCCAGATCCGTCTAAGGTTCATGCGTTAGCTAACATGCCTAGCCCTAAGAATATTAAACACTTAAAGTCATTCTTGCAAACCTGCTCCTGGTTTAGAAAGTTTGTCCCCAATTTCTCACAGTTAGCTCAGCCGTTAACTAAGCTTACAAGAAAGAATGAGCCTTGGAGATGGGATGTCGAACAGCAAGATGCTTTCCAAAGCTTAAAGGAAAAACTAACTTCAACACCAATATTGATTCAAGCTGACTATAGCCAGCCTTTTGTGTTGAGAACAGATGCAAGCAATTACGCCCTCGGGGCTGTTTTGATGCAAGGAGAAGGTTTTGAAGAAAAACCCATAGAGTATGCTAGTCGTTTACTAGCACCAGCGGAAAAGAATTATTCTACCACCGAAAAGGAAGCGTTAGCGGTAGTATGGGCCACCGAAAAGTTTCGGGGTTATATAGACGGACATCCTGTCATTGTAAAAAGTGACCATCAGCCGTTGAAATGGCTGCTTACGCTAAAGTCCCCTAGTGGCCGCCTTATTCGCTGGGCTATGAAACTACAAGCCTTCGATATTCGTATTGAGTATACCCCAGGCAAATCAAATGTTATTGCCGACACATTAAGCCGGCCTCAATGCGATGATACTAACCTGGATAGTTGTGATGTTTGTGATCTCACAATTGATATGCCACGAGTGAGTGCTGTTGAAATTCGGGACCAGCAACTCCAAGATCCCGATATCTCGAAAATCATACACTGCCTCGAGGATACAGATACTTTCAACACTCAATGGTCAGACAGAGGTTATATCATGGAACAAGGTGTTTTATATCGATACGTTCCTGATTTTGATACTGAGCAACCTCAGCTCGTAGTGCCGGTCTCGATGCGTGAAAAGATCATGCAGGAGTATCATGACGCTCCCACGGCCGGACATCAAGGTGTAGAAAGGACTATTAACCGGATAACCCAGAATTATTATTTCCCCGGAATGAGAAAATTTATTGCGGATTATATTAAGAATTGCGAGGAGTGTCAGCGTTATAAGGCAAGCAATCAAAAACCTGCTGGGCTCCTGCAGACACCGGTGCTCCACCAACGTGGAGAGGTTCTCGCAGTCGATCTTTTCGGACCACTCCCGGAGGCCGAAAATGGTGAAAAATGGGTACTCCTAGTGGAGGATACCGCAACTAGATGGGTGGAGCTATTTGCCTTAACAGAGGCCAGTGCAGAAGTTTGTGCTCCTCTACTCATTAATGAGTATTTCCTACGTTATGGGTTTCCGCGGCGAATTATTTCAGATAATGGTGCTCAGTTCATCTCCGCCACCATGCAACAATGCATGTTCATACTTGGAATTAAGCAAAGTCTTATTCCCCTGTATCACCCTGAGGCGAATCCCGCTGAAAGGAAGAATCGTGATTTACGCACCCACCTTTCTATTTTAGTCAAAAATGAGCACCGTGCATGGCCTAAGTTTTTACCGTCTGTCCGTTTTGCTATGAACAGTTTTATGTGTTCCAGTACTGGTTTCAGTCCTGCTCGAGCTATGTTCGCTAGAGAGATGCGAACTCCATTTGAGGCGCAACAGGATTTGAGGGCGATGCTAGATAAGGAAAATTTTATTCCACAAATTACACCCTATCTACGACGTTTTATCCGTAATTGGTGCACTATTAGGGATAGAGTGGAACAACAACAAGATGCTAAAAACGTACAAGCTGACAAGTCTCGTCAGCCTGGTCCAACCTATCAAGTAGGTGATTTAGTTATGATTACTACACATTTACTTAGCGATGCTTCTAAGGGACGTACCCGTAAATTTATGCCTAAGCGCGACGGTCCGTATCGTATTAACAAGATATGTAGTCCCACATCTTTTGAGGTATCTGATTTAAACTCGCAGGTGCTAGGTAAATTTCATATATCAGATTTAACACCTTATCGTAATCAATCTGGTCAGGCATCAGCCCCACTACAACCTCGTCGCCTCCGTGGACGGCCCCGTCAAGTTTTTTCCGAGCCACTCCCGAGGCGGTTTCGTGACTCGAAGGGGGAGGATATAACGCGGCCTTCCACTGATTTCCGGACGACACAATACACCGCTTCCGCTGTGTCACGCCACGCGGCTGTGGCGCCACCTACAGCGACGCCACAAGAACCCGATGTGCGCCCGCGACGCGTCGGTACGCGTCCCGCTCGTTTAAATGATTATTGCTAAGTTTGATTATGTATGTTTCATATGTTTTGTGAAATATTGTTTCCCAAGTGTGGACAGTAATTTACGTAATTAAAGTCGTGTAAATGAAGGCGCTTGTTTCTCTCCTGAACCCACAAACCACGACGCCGGCCGGGCGTTATAACTATAAATATATTTCTTGTACACGGTCGACATCACTGATAAAGTAAGTGGTGACGTGATAACTATCGAAAAACTTGCACTACGGCCAGTCACAAAAACTTTCGCTTAAATATGTTCTTATTAATCTTAATACACATCTATGCATTCTTCTTGATCCATAGGTTTTTCTATACTGATCTGGCTGGGTGCTTTAATGTCTTTTATCGCGTTTACCATTGAGTCATCTACTAAAGCGAATCCAAATAAAGATAATTTGTATCTTGGATGTGTTCTGATCGTGGTTGATGTTACTTGCGGTCTCTTCAGTTTTTATCAAAACTATAAAAGTTCTAAGGTAAGTTTGAAACCTAGACGTAGGTACCTATACTTTACGTGGATACCTAAGTAGGTAGTAATTTCTCTTAAATTTTTTTAACAAAAATTAAACCGCCTCAAAATGTTGAGTCAGTTCTATTTCAACGTACTTAATATATAATATATTAATAAATAATAATGGTCATTACGGCAATTATAAGTACTTCTTTAGCTTTTTCGTCTTTTTCAGTCGGTTTTATTATTGTTGAAAAGTTTTTATTTTACTATTTTTAGTGTAAAAATCATCAAGTTTGAGTCTGTCACCGATTCCACCCCCTTACGAGTGGAATTTTTTCATGAAATTAAAATGTGCCCAATTTTGAGCTGTACTCGTTCCAATGAAAAAAGAATCATCCAAATCATTCCACATTTGGCGGAGTTATGCGTGGTTATATACAACATGTAACAAAAACCCTGTAGGTCCTTTTAGCTGTGGTATGAGAATCGATATTTAAACATAATTACCTAAATATCTCTAATGAGAAAAACTAACATAAAAATGGGACTGATGGTGGGCCAGCAGCTCAATGGTTCAATGGTGGTAGTATTTTAAATGAAATACTACTAAAAACTATAATTTTATGTGTTTTACGTGCGTATTAGTAAAGCGGCGATTTGCTGTAATAGTAAAAAGGTGCCGTACCGAGTAACTACCACCTTTCATAAACCACTGGGTGATCGCCAATTGTTATTTTTATGGTAGAATTTTCTTAATTGAGATATTTCTTTACACTTGAATAACGTGGTTAAAAGGAACAACAGGGTTTTTGTTACATATTATATACAAAAAAGAAATCGAGTTGATATCAACCGTTTTTTTCCTCGATTAAAAACAAGATTTTTTCACAATTGAATTTGAGCCCGATATGAAATGAAATGAAATTTAAGGGTCGCGCTTGTTGTGACTACAATAATCTTAGCGGACCACACTTGCACTAATTGCACCAAATGTCTACTCCCCCACGGACACAGGCGTGCGGTCATGTAGGTAACCTACAATAATATTAGTACTCTAATACTGTTACACTTCTGGGGTCTCTCTCCTCTCTCTCTCTTCCTTCGTCCACCACACTGGCCTAATGCAGGTTGGTAGATTAAACATATCTAGCTTTGATTTTTTATGGAAGCTTTTCGAACATGCAGGTATCCTCACGATGCTTTCCTTTCCTTTTAAAAGTACCGATAGTTATTAATAACCATCGCAACGTAACTTCGAAAACTTCTGAACAACTTGGGCGCGGATCCCCGAACAGCGAAGCTTTTGTTCGATAAGGGGGTGTAGAGAAGCACACGGTGGCGTGCATGATTGTTTCAGATAATGAACACATTCAAGAGCATGATACCGACATATGCCGCGTGCATAAGAGATGGTGAGATTGACGAGGAAACTCCCGTGAAGGACTTGGTCAAGGGCGACATAGTAAAAGTTAAAGCAGGAGATGTCGTCCCTGCTGACATTCGAATTATAGACAGTGTAGGGTTTAAAGTATGTATATGCCTATTATCTTCTGAAAGGTCACCTATTTAATATTATTATGTAGATATATGTTGTAATGTAACCTTGTGCAACTGGATGTGTATACGAGTACCTATCTAACGTTTCTGTCATATCTGATTTCCGCGTACATTTAAATGTATGTGTAATACTTACCTACCTAATTTTAAAATTAAGTTTTTCCCCAGAGGTATTAACATCAGGCAGGCGGCCGGTCGTAAAAACTACAAGCCAAATCTTTCTGTAACATATTGTGTTAAAAGCATGTTGCGCCGTCCCCACTGCGAGTGGGGAGAAGAAGAAGAAGGGCAGGTGGAAGAGGGAGAGAATACTTACTTAATCCTACTACTATAATAAATGTGAATGTTTGTAGATGTTTGTTAGTCAATCACGCCTTAACAGTTGAACGGTTTTGGGTGAAATTTGGCACACAGATAGACCATGACCATGACTTTTTTTCCTGGAAAAGGCTCTTCACGCGGGCGGACCCGCGAGTAAAAGGTAGTGCTCTATAAATAATAGGTCTCTAGTATGCGAGAGTCCGTCTGAGTAGGTACCACTGCTTTGTATATTTATGCAGCCAAAGCACTATTAAGCACTGTTGTGTTTTCGAGTTTGAAGATACTCGTATGTAAGGGCTCGAGTTGCCTATATCGATTAACCTTTGTAATTGAGTTTTGATATTTTCTTTATTTTTAATTCCAAAGTAACATTAAAATAAAATATGTAAAATGACTTAGCGCTGGTTATTCCAGTAATATCATCATCTATATATTTATAAGACACTATCGTCTCATTGTTCAACGCACATAGTCTGTGAAAATGTTAAGGTTTTGGATATGATTCCAAAGAGTTGAATTTTTCAAAATCGAAAAAATATAAACCCAACCGAAAGTTCCTGGTGTGGCGCCTCTATTAGGTGTATCATAAGTACCTAGTAGGGGTCGGAAAATAAGTGCACTAGTTATGGGTAAATCTAGACCAACCTCTTCAAGGATTCATTAATTATCCAAATATACTTGATTGCAGGTCGATAACTCGTCGTTGACGGGAGAGTCCGTTGCAGTGTCTCGTGGAAATGGCGAAGGAGTTCCTAATATTTTGGAATCTCAAAATGTGGCTTTCTTTTCTACGCTTTGTGTAGAAGGCTGGGCATTAGGTATCTAGCGTTAGCAGACTGAAGTTATTTTACCTATAGAATAAAATTGGCTTGAATTGGTGTGTTGCTGAATTTAAAGGAAAAGAACGGAGATTGGGGAGTGGAATGGACTACCAAGATAGAGGTAGCTGACTTGATCCCAAGTTTCCCAACCACTAGTGGCCACGTACGACTGACTTTTCAAAGATACCTGTGCATTGATTATAAATTCTCGTTCGCTTTATGGCGAAGGAAAATAAGGAACTAGCATACCTGAGAATTCAACAACCCTTATTCGACATGATGGATTTAGACCTAATGGTATTGCTATTAAATAAATAAATAAATAAATAAGACCGAACCCCTTCTCATAGAGAAGACTCTTGTCCAGCAGAGCGACAGTATAAATAGGTATAATATTATTATTGTATGTCACAGGAATAGTATTGTGTTGCGGTGACCTCTCAGCGCTGGGTAGAGTAGCCGGTTTAGCGACAAGGCTCAAGCCAGCTCCGTCGCCATTGTCCCGTGAATTGCATCGATTTATGCGCTATATATCAGCTTGGGCTTTAGGCCTCGGAGGGTTTATTGCTGTTGCCTCTATTGCACTTGGATACCCATTCATGCAAACTTCTATCTTTGTCATTGGAATTATTGTTGCAAATATTCCTGAAGGTAGGTAAATGAAGTTAATTGCGTAATTTCTTCGAAATTTGGAAGCTTGTTTGTACATTATTAAATACGTTTGTGTTCTATATTGTGAACCGGTATAACACAAGTGTGCATTATTGGTGGTCAACAGAAGAGGAAGCGGTCTGCGGCATAAAATTAACAGCGGTTTGCCACCTGTAGGTATTTTCGGTGATTTTATAAGTTCATAATCAACTGCTTACTTGAAGCGATAAACGCAAAATCGTTGGCGATGTTACAATCAGCTATGCAATAGGGTAGTTTCCTATATTGAATTTTATACATTATTTTATAAGTAACAGAAAATGATACACAAAAGAAACCCTTTTATTAAAACACAATCAAAATTGGTTCAGAAATGTGCCCGCAGTTATGACTTTAAATGTTGGTATGAGGAGAAGTGGGGATGTAGTAGGGATATCTCACTATCTCGCTTGCACTCGTGCACCATTATGAACATTTTACACGTTGACGTCAAAGGTTGCATCGCCTGTCATTTGACAATTACCCCCTCTACAGGATTTGAATGGCCTCTAACTTATTTATTTTTGGTCCGATTTATAAAATTCTTTCTACAATATATTTTGAGTAACGTAACTTATTGATGTAAATAATAAAAAAAATCTAGTCAACTACCCTATTGATGACGAATACCTACATTATCTCTTCCATGGCTTCAAAATATATCCGCGCTTTGGGATTCCAGCTCGTTGCACGCCGAAAATACATAAAGATTTTAAATAGTTAAGAAGGTACTTAAATAAGTTTAAGTAAAACATTATAGCGTTAATATTAATTCAGTTTGAGAGTTTCCAGTTTGTTCCTCGTACCTACGATCTTCACCAAATTTATAAACAATCAACCTCAACTTAAATCCTATCGACTACAATAAAATAAATAAAATCATCAAATAGATTTACATTAATTGGCGAAGATATCGTGTAAGTCCATTTTAAAAGTACCTAAGTAGTAACTTCCTTAATTTTTTTTAGGTTTGCAACCAACTGTAACAGCATCATTAACATTAACGGCTCAGATAATGATAAAGAAACACTGTCTTGTAAAGAACTTAGAAGCCATCGAGGCGTTGGGTGCTTGTACTACGATATGCTCAGATAAAACCGGTACACTTACACAAAACAAAATGTTTGTGCATCACGTATGGATATGGAACAATATATACTCCGGCCATGCTCCAGAGTTTTTAAGTGAGTATTAAAATCTAATATATACGTCTCGATTCTCAAATCGAGACGTATATCCTCCTCCGTTTTTTTTCGTCGGTTAATAAGATATCATCGGTCGAATAATTCGTAAATAAAAGGTCATGAATCTCTTAAGTTCTAACACCTGGCAAGGACTACTAAGTTTTAAATTGTAATGCTGTAATTAATTTGAAATATCTATATCACTTACATAATAAATTAAATTGTAAGCGGAAATATCCCGAAACAAAATAGTGCTATCACACATGAGGCTTCAAACGTTACTATCTGTAGGTACCTACATATAGTAAGGTTTGGGTAATACATGGGTTCTGATTTCATTTTCAGATGCAGTTCAGAAATCTAAAGGTACTATTTTAGTAATTACTGCTACGATACATATTCAATCGTTTTTGTTATGACATAAAACATATTTGGAGGTACTTAATAACATTGTATGTATTACAGCTTTCGAGGGCTTGATAATATGTGGTGCGTTATGTAGCAATGCGAGCATAAAGGCAGGAGTTGGTATATCCGGAGATGCATCAGAAACGGCCATTCTGAATTTTGTATTTAAATACGACGATCCTATTACTATTCGAAATAATTACCCCAAAATTGCTGAAATACCTTTCAACTCAGTCAATAAGTACCAAGTAAATTATATTACTTACGCATTTTTTTAATATACATATATGAAACTTTAGGATAATAAATACAAAACGAATAACAAATCGAATGTTAATAATACCTTCAGGTGAGTGTACACTTTGACAAAAAATCACGCCAATTTATAGTAGTTATGAAAGGAGCTCCCGAGTGTATATTTGATCGCTGTGATTTTATTGCATCTAATGGACATAACATTAGGTTGACTCCTGAAATCAGAGAAGAAGCTGTAAAGGCCACTGAAAGTCTAGCTAATACTGGTAAGTAGTTTGTTTTATGTAACCACAGTCTAAAGGGATAATTGCTTATATTCAATTTAAATTAAATTGTATATTATTTAATCTATTTTAGGAGAAAGGATAATGGCATTTGCCGACATAATATTAAGCACGAAAGATTATCCATTAACTTTTGAATTTGATACCGACAAGATTAATTTTCCGCTTGACCGTTTGCGATTGCTCGGTGTAATAGGACTCATGGATCCGCCTAGAGAGGAGGCAGGTTATATTTATATCATAGGTTTATGCTTATATAATACGTAAATAGGTAGATGCTTCGGTGCTATCGAATAAAGTAGGTATGTATTCGCATTAAGTATGAGTAGGTACCTACAGATTATTCACTATAATGTAGAACTTATTATGCTGATTCAGAATTTCGAATATTATAAGTAATATTAGTAGTAATATCAGTTTAGCTATTGATTTTATCATAAGCGCGGCAGAGTAGATGATAGGTACTACTTAAACGTATGTTGAAGGTTAGGATGGCAATAAGGCGTGTTCGAGAAGCGGGAGTTCGTGTTATGATGGTAACTGGGGATCACCCAGCTACTTCACGCGCTATAGCCGTTGAGGTTGGGATTGCAACTTCACCAAAATGCCACGTAGTCACCGGTGCGGAACTAAGAAGTATGAGTCCAGATGTATTATACTGGACATTAGATAAACATTATGAAATAGGTAGGCACCATTCATATTTACCTCTTATCATACGTTTTGAGTTACGTGACCGATACAAGGAGACCGCGACACGTTACGCGAGAAGTCCGCTTTGTATGAGATTGTATGGAAACGGTCGCACGTCGCGTTGCCATTTTTCGGTCACATACCTCAAAGCGGAAGTGTCACTGTCGTCTTTTGTCGCGGTCTCTTGTCTCGTTCACGTAGGTACATAAAAACGTGTCTTTAGATTTACGCAAGGAGTCGATTACAAAACATATTCTATTGATATTTCCTTTTGAAGTGTTTGCAAGAACGTCTCCAACACAGAAACTGCAAATAGTGGAAGCTTGTCAACGTCTAGGCGCTATAGTCGCAGTGACCGGAGACGGAGTGAATGATGCACCAGCCCTGCGTCGTGCCGATATTGGCATTTCCATGGGTATCAATGGCTCACAAGTGAGAGTAAAAATATTCTACTATAATAATGTTTATTCAACGTTCTATGTTCATAATTTTATTACGTTGCTCTTTAGGTGTCGAAACAAACAGCAGATATAATATTAATGGATGATAATTTTGCCACAATTGTAACCGGCATTGAAGAAGGAAGAAAAATATTCGATAATCTAAAAAAATCTGTGTGCTATATCTTGATATCGAACGTGCCTGAAATTCTACCAGTCTTAATGTTTATCTTGGCATCAATACCGTTACCTTTGGGTTTGTTATCTTTTTAAACAAAAAATATTGACATATTTTTCTTACTCTAAATACAGTACTTACTATTAAATTTGTGAATGAAATTCTGCAATCAATTCATAATAATTTATTTCAAAAATACTAACGCCTGATAAAATAATGATCTGGTACAACCCTGTTCCATTGGAATTCTTTAGTCATAGCGAGTTCATACGATTCGATTTCAGTTGATCAACTGCATTAGAAAAACTGTATGATAATGTTTCAAGGATCTATGCAATTATATTACACATGCCTATGCAATGGAAAAAAATATTCAACACTCAGATATACTATATAGTGAGAGCCACTTCAAATTTCACTCCACCTTTGTGTAACAGTTCATAGAAAACACCTACCATCCAAATTTCATCTCTACAGTGCTAATGCAGTCTTCGAATAAAAGAAATATGACACACGGACATGAAGAAAATATAAGGGTTCCCCTTTTCCATTTGGAACCCATATGGAACCCTAAAAATATATGCAAACGAATTGAGGACCTTTGTTTTTTTGCGTCGGTTAAAAATAACACTGAAAAGGTCAAACATTGCAGTTGATAAATTCGATTGAAAAGCTGTTCAGACGGTTCAAATCGCATGCAGTTGAACAATTAAAAGCGAACCGTGTGAACTCGCTATTATGTACCTACTTGACCTAACTCGGATGGCCTGATATTGTTTTATTAGGTAATAAGTAAACGAAGACTACCGAAGCGCATAAAATCCCATTTAGCGGAAGAGTTTATCTCAAAGACGAGATTATAATAAGATATGACGCGGCTTCGTAACGAAGGGTTTCTTTGCAAGGCCGCGTCATATAGTTTGAAAAACGAATCATATGACGCGACCTCGTAAATCACGGTTTTCTGTTATTTCACCTATAGTCATAAGACACTCTCTTCATTTAAATGGGGTTCAACTGTTTAATGATAGTAAGTACCTACTATAACCACTTTATTAAAATATATTTTTAGGAGTGATGACAATATTATGCGTGGATTTGGGCACAGACATGTGGCCAGCAGTCGCCCTATCTTACGAACTAGTGGAATCAGATGTGATGGCTCGAGCACCTCGTGCTTCAGACCCATTAGTATCTGCACCAATGCTGAGACTCGTATACGGTCACTTGGGATTGATAGAGTTCGCTGCCGGCATGTATTCTTATTACATAGTTATGGCTGAGCACGGGTTCTATCCTTCTGACTTATTCGGTAACGCGTGTAATTTTTTTTAGAATAGTATTTTTTTTTTGGTACATGCTGCGATAGGTACTACTAGGTGGTATGGTGGTCCTTCGTATGTTCGACGCTGGTGGTAACTGAGCATTTTTGTATCTGTCTGGTAAGTGACCACCATACACATACACTGAAAAACTTGCCATAGAGGCTTATTCAGACGAGTCGCATTCCGGGGTTAGCCAGTATATATCCAGTAACTGCAGGTCGGCATAATTCTGCCCGCGAGCCACGTGACAGTGGACATCATATTTGGAATGCACTGTACTTAAATCAGATTCAGTGTAGTCACTGCTGTGCCACGATTAAAAAATGCAAGAGTCCATCTGGGTAGGTATGTACTACATCTTTGTCTATATCTGCAGTGTGTACGCACTGTGTTATGTTCCAAGTTCTCTGAGCGTTGTCAACAGGGTTTACGTACAGGCGTGGCTCTGACTATCAGGCGAGCGACCTGTTCGTCTCATCATCAGGGCGAATAAAAAAAATACTCCAACATAAGCAGGTATATTTGTATTGTAAGGTATTAGACCGAGATGGGACAATGAAGCTGTTAGTGATGTGAGCGACTCTTTCGGTCAAGAATGGACGTATGCTGAACGCAAGGAGTTGGAAAGGGCTTGCCAGGCTGCGTATTTCGTTGCAATTGTTGTAACCCAAATTATGAACTGCATAATTTGCAAGACGCGATACAACTCATTATTGCATGTTGGTAAGAATTCCTAGTTTATTCTTATTACTTTCAGTTATGTCAAAATCTAAAATTATAAAAAACGATACCCTCCGATGGCGCGGCCCCAGGACCCAAGTCACTGGCGGTTAGGGGTTATTTGTTATTATTATAAGAAGTAGGTTATAATAACTGTGGACTCTAAGTAGTACTCGTACATAAATTTTAACAGTTAAAACTGTGCTGATAGTATGAATAAAATTGTCTAAATACGACTACTTACTCTATTCGATATCGAATGGTTAGTGGATTTAGTTTCAAAGCTCCAGAATCCCTCCTTTTTAAGTGTCGTAGGTACGTACGATATACTTAGCTCTTACGGAGTAATTTACTTACTCTAAGTCACTTAGCGGTCAGCCATCCATAGAGTGACCGCGTCAAGGGTTGCTTAACTCGCTAATCGTTTAGCGATCAGTGAGTACAACTGGCTATGAGCGCCTCAAATGCAAATACGACTGCATTATGTTTTATTTCTGCCCGTCCTCATGAAACTAAAGGTACATTTATACGTTTTGTTGGACTCTGACAAGAGACGACAGCGGCACGTCATGGTCACGTCACGATTGTATGCAATTTTGTTGATACGTTTTGCAGTATCCGACCGCTTCCATACAACTTCATACAGTGCACGTGTCGCTATCACCTGACTTACCTGAAGATCTTCAAACGGCGTGTTAAATTAATATAAACTTGCAGAAATGAAGAACAGAGTTTTGAACATTGGCTTGTTATTTGAACTAATCTTGGCTTGTATTATATGCTACGTACCAGGCATCAACGATTTCTTTCGCACCTACCCTCTACGACTTAGATGGTACTTTAATTTGATTATTGTTCATTACAATATATATTCGCCTCATTGGTGTGTAGCAGCTTAGCTATTTAGGTTTTTTTTACTGCCTGGATAGGCAGACGAGCAAACGGGCCACGTGATGGTAAGTAGTCACCGCCGCCCATAGACTTCTGCAATGCCAGGGCACAGCAAAGCCGCTGGCTATCGTCGAAGGATTACTCTTTTTAAACCTCGTTTAAAGAAGGACATGTCATAGCGCTCAGGGAACACCGCTGCAGGAAGTTCATTCCAGAGCTTGCACGTACGTGGTAAGAATGAACGCTGGAAACGAACCGTGCTAGACTGAATCGTTTCTAGGTGGTATGGATGGACTCTGCTGCGGTGTCGGGTGGTGCGATGATAAAATGGTGATGTTGGCACCATTTTAATAGTTCCTCGGAGCACTCCCCGTGGAACAACCGGTAGAATAAGCAGAGAGACCCGAAATCTCTCCGCAGCCCCAACGGTTCCAGGTTATCCGTGATATCAGGATCCCCGACGATTCGAACGGAGAAATTTTATTTTGTAAAATCAGACATGATTGACCCGGGATTTGAATTTGTGCCCGATATAGCGATGGGCTCTCTACCTGCACATCATGACACGTAAATAGACTTGACGATCCTTGGGTGTTACACATGTGGCTACGCATTTATTTTCATGAATTTATAAAAATAAAATACATTTATTTTAAACCCTCGTAATATTAGTGGCAGAGCCACGCTGTATACAGTTTTGTCTACAGTACCTATGAATAGGCCGGCTAGACTGGTTATTACCAATTTCTTACAGAAAACTGATATGAAGACAGCTCGCTGTTGCGTTTCGTACGGTGAGTGAGATAAGTACTTAATCGTTTGCCCAAATCCCCCGTCCCCTTCGCAATCCCTTAATTGTCCTTTCCCTTTAAGATCGGCATCGCGTCCATGATTCTTCTGATATGGGTGTATACATTGGCGGTGGATATCACTTACCTACCATCAGGTGACCGACTTGCTCGTTTGCCGGCCTATGCTATAAAAATGATAGCAATAATCTATTTTGACCTTGCAGGTGGTTTCTAGCATTGCCATTTGGTGCGCTCATGTTCGTATCCGATGAGTTTCGTAAACATTGCATACGAAATAATATGTTTGGCGGTTGGTTCAACTCTCTAACGTATTATTGATACAGTACTTGCAAAAATATACAATCATAATATATTACTGACGTAATCTAGCATAGATATTCAACTCTGCCCACAACCGAAATTTATAAGACTATGTAGACATCTCCAGCCGATCTCTTGAATGAAGCAATCAAAATAAAAATGGTTGCTATGCACCCGTCTGCAGAATTTAATAAACGACAATCTCAATCCTCAGATCGATCCTGCAAATAAAATAACATACAAGCTATTACGAATAAAGCTTCATCGCCAAGCCACGCCATTAATTATGTTTGATTGCTTTATTTCCGGATTTCAAAGTAAAACCTAAAATCGTCTGTAAGTTTGATTGGTATAATTTTAGATATCGATCTGGATATTGGATAAATATATTTTATTAAATGGCGTCGTTAATATGTTTAGAAAATTAAAAATATGTTAACTCTACCAAGTAATTCGTAGTAGTTATCATTAGTAACTTGAATTACCAAAAAATATTGTTTAAATAAAATATTTAATTTGAAAAACACGTTTATTATTTTCATCATTGGATTGTTCCCACTTTAACTCAATTATAACAAATAGAAAATTAAGTACTATACTCAGACCTCGTAAACATTTATGATATTAAGTAGATATTATATAGTTAAAACAGTAATAAAAACTAATAAATTACAACAAAATTTGTAGTTACGCATACATTTAAAATCGTTATAAAATTTATGGATTCCCCTGAACACTTATACAATACATAAATGTTTTTAAGTGATTTATTTACAATAATACAAATAGTGTCTGGTTATTAAAGCGCATTTTACACCAAAATGTACCACTAAAACACGATTTTTTAACAGAGGTAACACTTTTCTCGTGTCATAAATAATTATGTAAATTCTTGAATAAAAAAAATAGGAATATGAAAAATAAAAGAAAGTTAATTGTATAATACAAACGTCAAATAAACATCCTCAAGCTGACTAGACTTAGCGTGGGTTGTTACATACGTCGGTTACTGTAATTGTAACAGATGACGCATTGGTTCATGAACTTAGGTACTGATATTGTCGATTTTTTAGCACTGGAAACAAATGAGACAGGTAATTTTTATATACTTAACGTTACTCATCGCGTCTTCTATTAAAATCACAATAAACGACGATTGAAGCAATCCACCCTTTAAAAGTTTATGATTCCGCCCGAATACTGAAACGCAACTCGAGCATTTAAGATCATGTTAAGACCCGCTATTCTGTTAAAATTGTATGAAAATAAGTAGCCGTTAGACAGTCCACCGTCGAGTAGCGTTTCAGTAATCTGGCGTAAAGCAGTTATTAGATTTCTTCTTTGACGATTATTATTTAGGGTTGTCTAGAATATGAATACTTACATACTATAATTTATTAAATGTATTGACAATTCAAATATAAAAGTTAACATTAAATCAGAATGTGAAAACTTAAAAATATGACTGTTGACCTATTGTCCAATTACATAATAATATATCACTGTAAAACATTGAAATATAATATGAACGAAGAAAAAAGTGCAGGAAAAGTAAGACATATTATGCGACTTAAAAGATATACTTATGTTTATACACAGGTAAGAACATTTTTTAAGTACGTAGGTACGTATAATAAAAAATAGATAAGAGTCATTTGAGAAATATAATCGTAAAACTTTTGCATACTTAAAGGAATTTTTAATTATGACCTCAATTACTTATGTTTTAATATCAACTTTTCCAAAATTTTGCCATTTTTAGGACAAATAATTGTCAATCGGCAAAATACAAAATGATCATGCTATTAATTTATACAGAGCAGCGTTTTGTCAAATTTGTACTTCCAAAATTTGATGTTTATTGCATTATCTGGCAGATAACATTTATAGCCCTTAGTTAAACAGATCAAAGTCAGGCGGCCAAAGCCATTTCGATGTCTTTGCCAGATTGTACCAGGCGTACGATCCTGTGTACGGCCCAAAAAGCACTGTCTTGAAACTAAAAGATATGAGAGCCAATGATCTTACTACAGCGGATGCTTAAGACCGGCGAAATAGGAGCGATGAGGATACCAAACAGAATTGATAAATATACGTAAGTGGATATTTTTCACTCAATTATACTAAATGGCAATACAAATAATAATAATATTAAATAATATCTATGCTTTTTCCATTCTTGGAATCTCCGGAGAAACAACGTCATGCCACTTATACAGAAGCTTAATGATTCACGACTTAACTTGCATTTAATTTATTCATTTTGTCACAATCTTACTAACAAATATTAAAATTTGAGCATAATGTCTTTAAAGTTACATATTAAATTACGATAAAATACATTATCTACACTAAGATACTTTACAAAACAAAAACATATTAATATAGTCATTTGTTATTATTATGTACTAAATGGTGATTTAATTGTTACGTAGATGTGCCGCCAGGAATGCATACACGTTGGGCGGACTTCGCATGTCCGCGATAGAATGGCGGACTTTCATCAATGCCTCTTCGCGGCAGACATCGTCTTGTAATATACATTCCATTATTTTAGCTACAATTGTCGACGGTGGAACATGCGGATTCCCTGCAATTTTACCAATTATTTGTTTTGGACACTTTTTATAATCACATAAATAAAAAAATATATTCCATCCATACAGGGTTGAAAAGCTTGAATTGGAAATATAATTTTTCAGGTAAAATACACTTGAAACTCTATTTTACTTTTCTTAAAGATACAAAATGTAACACGGTAGGAAAGTATAAATGGAAAAACTTATTATTATCTCAGAAAAGCCTTCCCACGGGCGAAACCACGAACAATAGCTAGTGTATTATATAATCAAAAGTACTACAATTACGTAAGTTTCTGCATTTATTTATTTTAATAAAGATTTGATTGTATTTTGTATTGTAATACTGATATACTCGTACAAAAAGACAACATCGAAATTTGCTTTTCCTCACCTATCCAAAAGAAGATAAGGCCGACATAAATCCGTATTATACAGAATTACAAAAAAAAAAAAACCTGATAACCATCGGGTAATAAGATTCGGCACCTATTAGCACCTTCTTCTTCCACCTGGTCTTATCCCACTCGCAATGGGATCGTCGCAACATGCTTTTTAACACATGTTACAGAAAGATTTGGCTTGTAGTTTTTACGACCAGCCGCTAGCCTGAAGTAAACCCCTCTAGGGAGAAAACACTCAGGCCCGAAACGAATATTTGTAGATCCCGCGCCCTCTCGTTTCACAGCCGGCTACTCGCCCATTGCGCTACGGCGGCAGTCATCAAATAAATAATAGGCTTATGGCCGTTTCCTATATTCTGTCTGTCTCTATTTTTGATATACCGGCGATAGAAAATGATATCGATTTTCACAGTCCCAATAAACTTACCAATCAATCAGAACAGTCAATCCTATTCTTCGTTGCTGTATATCGATGAGACGACCGATAGCTAACTACAGATATACAACACTATGAAAATGACAGTTCAAGCGTCCCAATATTTTATAAGTGCTATCTGTCAATAAAGTTATCTAGTTTTATCTTTATCGATAAACAGATATCCTCTCCTATAAAAACACGAAATAAATATCGCATTTTGAAGAAATAGCCATGAGTATACAAGTCTTACATAGGTAAAAATGTAATAGAAAATGTCTAAAATTCCCATAATAATGCACCGTTTTGATAATCAAATCAAGAGACATTTAACTACTTGATAATGCAAACACCCATCATCATGTAAAGTAAAACCCCCAATTCCCTCGCAAAATAATAGGCTAGTTGACACATTTTTAAAATAACCTTTATTTTGTTAATGAGGCTTTTCTAGACCGTTTTTTTATTTTATCGTTTATTTTCTGAGACTTATAAAACAACAAAACTTTAATTCAAATTTATTTTTTTCATGAACATACGAAAACGCCGTCGGCCATATTGGCCTATAGATTATCTGTGCAATGACGACACATATTAGTAAATAAGCACGCGAAATAATTTAAGCGAGCTAGATATCGACTGAAACTCAAATTTATTTTTGCGAAGATCACTTCGATGTAAGTACTTACCTACATAATATCTTATTATTTTTGCTACAAAAGACCACAGCATGTGATTTGCGAATGGCATTTAGTTGTTTATATAGTGACTGACGTCACGATCATGGCGGTAGCGTTTTCGAAGATTTCAAATAAAGATAAAAAAATATATTTTGTAATTTGAATTTTAAAGACATCTTCATCATCTTCTACTTTAATGTATTGAAATTGATATATTTGGGTTCCATAAACCAAATACTGTAGGAAATAAACAATTATTTATTAAATTTTGGTTTAAGTCAACTAGTCTATTCCCCACTTCACTAAAACCCCCCAAATTCGCGGGGGGTTTTAATTCGTTAGACGTTCAAAGGACCTATATTCAGAGCCGTAATGTATTTCCAGTAAAACGTTTCG
Source organism: Mimas tiliae (assembly GCA_905332985.1). Taxonomy (NCBI): domain Eukaryota; kingdom Metazoa; phylum Arthropoda; class Insecta; order Lepidoptera; family Sphingidae; genus Mimas; species Mimas tiliae. Next base: position 7,730,145 of record HG995249.1, read on the forward strand.
TTATTACATTGTGTTTTGCAACATATTAAGTACTGTAGCGCGCTCTGTTCGCGAGTCCAACCACCGCGCATAGTAACAGCCCGTGGTGCGTACGTGCCGACGAATAGGTACGTAGCAACACGGCCGTACCTCGCTCTTTCCCCTCGTTCGCTCTTCCCCGCATCGAGCCCGCCTCGCGAGCCGCCGCGCTCGCGCAGTCGGCCCGTAGGAACGCGACGCGGTGCGCGCATATATTAAGTTCTCTATGTAAAGTAATGTACGTTCAACCTATGTTGTAATAAATGTGTCGCATAAACAATCACTAACTCGCGTATTTTTTCATTTAATGCCGCGACTCAGCCATTACAATTGCGCCCAACTAGTGGCACGAATCACGAGTGTGCTACCTAAAACCGCGAGTCAAGTATGCCGTTAACGAGGCAAGGCAAGAAGAAAGGCAGTGTATCAAGCGACGAGTCTTCAGACGACGAGCGACGCATTGAATTCGTGGAACCCACGCGCTCGGACCCCGAGGCCGCGCCGATGGCGGCGCGCCCGGACTCCGCGGTGGCGCCGAATATGGCTCGCTCGGACCTTATCGGGATATCCGAAGACCAACTCGCCCGATTGATATCCAATGTGATGTCGAGGGTTACGACACCGTCGACAAATGACGTACGTGAGGGATCAACTCCCACTCCGTCCGCCGCCAGTAATCCAAACGCGAACCCGCAGGGAAACTTCTCCAGGTGCACGTCCCGGTTCGATGGGGCTGCCCGAAGCGTTGACGAGTTCGAAGCATTTTTGGACGGCGTGCTGGTTTATAAGGAGTGTGCTTCAATTAGCGATGAGCATGCACTCCGCGGCCTGGCCATGCTGCTGACCGCCGACGCCGCCGTGTGGTGGCGCGGCGTGAAACCAACAGTGAAGACGTGGGACGAGGCTGTGATTCGACTACGTGCGATGTACGGAGCGCCGCGACCCGGACATAAGATCTTACGGGAAATCTTCGCCGAAGAGCAAGGAGAGGAACGCGTCGACGCCTTTATATCGCGTGTGCGTGCGAATATTTCGCGTTTACCATACGAAGTGCCAGTGCAGATGCAATCAGACATTGTGTACGGTTTATTGTGTCGTAGAATTAGAAAACGGTTGACGCGTGAAAGTGTTTCTGCGGGAATCGAATGTCTGCTCGAGAGGGCCAGGTACGTGGAAGAGTCGTTGAACGAGGTAAGGTCACATTTACCTAATTCGACCGGGGAAAGTAGCGATAAACGCGCGAATAGTTTAATTCCACCTAGTACAAACGCTCCGATCATTTCGAAAAATGTTAACACTTTGAGCGCCGCGACTCCCGGCTCTAGTTCGAGTAGGGTTAATAATTTGACACCAAAACACATTAGACCACGTTGCGCTTTCTGTAGACGGGTTGGCCATTTGGTAGACGAGTGTAAAAAGAAACCGAGAACCGACGACGGTGAGACACACAAAGTACCATTGTCATGTTATGGGTGCGGACGAGAAGGGGTAATTCGTTCAAAGTGCCCTACTTGCAAAAGTTCAGCCTCCGACGACAAGGTAAGTTTTCAAAGTGTTTTTACCTACGACTCGGACCCGACGCGGCCCGTTATAAAGATAGAGGTCGCATCTTTAATCGGCGTCGCCGTGCTAGATACCGGGGCGACCGAAAACCTCGCTAGTCCCGGACTATACAAAATCTTAGTGGACAGCGGAACAGTTTTCACGAAATTGCATCGCACAATAGGACTTGCCGACGGCACACATCAGGTGCGTACAGTTTTGATGTGCGACACGACCGTAACCGTGCATGGACACAGTTTTGTTACAACGTTCTTAGCTATACCAGAAGCGAATAATCGTACACTTTTAGGTCAAAACTTTATTGCTCAAGCGGGCATCCTGCTCGACCTACCACACAGCCGTTGGTACTTTTCAGACAGGAGCGAGCACAAATACCCGTTTACACGATCGTATAGCCTTACAGTTACGAATGAAGCAGAACTGATGCAGGTTGAAACCACCAACCATGTATTGAGGAAAGACGAGGGTTCCAAGTTATCACCACCTCAGAGGACGCAGCTTAACCAGCTCATAGTCAGGAGAGCTGAGCGATTCGCCACCGAAGGACCTCCAACTAGCTATGCTACCCATCGCATCCGAGTGGACGAGAAGCAGGAACCGACCGCTTCGCCACCTTACCGGATGTCGCGAGGTAAGAAAGAATTGTTGGACGGTGAGCTTGAAAAGTTGCTGCGTGCAGAAGTTATAGAAGAGTGTGAGTCGCCTTGGGCTGCTAATGTTGTTCTTGTTGCCAAGAAGGACGGTGGCGTCCGATTATGTGTGGATTACCGAAAGCTAAATGCGGTAACTGAGCCCGATCGGTACCCGCTTCCGCGCCTGGAGGATGTACTCCATGCGGCCAAGACGACCGGCTACATGACAACGCTCGACCTCCACTCTGGCTATTTCCAGGTTTGTGTCGCAGAGGAAGACCGTGACAAAACCGCATTCGTTACACCTTCTGGCACCTTCAGATTCATAAGAATGCCTATGGGTCTTCGTAACTCAGGCGCCACGTTCCAGCGATTGATCGACCGGTTTAAGTCGAACCTGAACGTGCACCGTCGAGTTGACGACATTCAAACATCTCCGGATCTACAAAGTAGTAGACCCGTGTCGATTTTAGGATATCTAGACGACCTAATAATCCTCTCACCGACTTTCGAAGAGCATATCGAAGACCTCGAAGCCGTCTTCGACAGGCTCGAAGCTTTTAATCTTCCGAGTCAATAGGAAAAAAAGCTGCTTCGCCTGTGAGGCTGTAAAGTTTTTGGGTCACATAATCGTTCCCGGTGGGTTGCAAGTGGATCCAGGTAAGACCTCGGCTATAGCCGACATGCCGGCCCCGAAAACCGAAAGGCAGCTAAAAGGGTTTTTAGCGACCTCCAGCTGGTTTCGGCGCTTCGTGCCTGGGTATGCCTTTGTCGCTAAGCCTTTGACGGACCTGCTAAAGAAAAACAGCAGCTGGCTTTGGGGAGAAGCGCAGCAAGCCGCTTTCGAGCGCATTAAAGAGCTCCTGGTCACTGCACCCATTCTCCGTCAGGCCGACGAATCCAAACCCTTCACCCTGATGACAGACAGCAGTGGATACTGCCTCGGTGCAGTCTTGATGCAGGGGGAGGGGCCTGACGAGAGACCTATAGAGTACGCCAGTCGTCTCCTGGAGCCGGCTGAGCGGAATTACACCACGACCGAACGAGAAGCCTTAGCCGTGGTCTGGGCAGTAACCAAGTTCAGGGGGTACATAGAGGGGTCCGAAGTGGTAGTGAAATCAGATCACCAGCCCTTACGATGGTTAATGAGTCTGAAATCACCTAGCGGTCGCCTAGCGAGATGGGCTCTAACCCTTCAGGCCTACAACCTTCGTATACAGTACACCCCGGGAAAGGTAAACGTAATCGCTGACGCACTGAGCCGTCCACCCTGCTGCGAGGAGGCTGCCGGTGGATGCGAGATATGCTCGGTGACCGTAGATATACCGCACAGATCATCTCTTGAGGTACGCGACAACCAACTTAAGGACCCTGAACTGAAAGGTATCATCGCAGACTTGGAGGACACCGACGACCTGTTCAGGGGGAGGGGTTGGTCAAATCGAGGTTACCTGATGTCTGATGGGGTGTTGTACAGGTGCACGCCCGAATCCGAAGATCAAGATTCTGCCTGTCTCGTAGTGCCGAATCACGAAAGAAGGGACGTACTTGTCGACCTTCATGACGCCCCGACTGCAGGTCACTTCGGTGCCGAACGAACTTTACAACGCGTCAGAAATCGATACTTTTGGCCAGGTATGAGGGCTTACGTTACCGAATACGTAAAGCACTGCACTGCCTGTCAGAGGTACAAAGCGGACAATAAAAAGCCTGCAGGGCTACTCCAAACTCCTGCACCATCTCGACGATTCGAGGTGGTGTCAGTGGATTTGTTTGGCCCATTGCCAGAAACCTCCAAAGGAATGCGATGGATATTAATTGTCGAAGATACATGCTCTCAATGGGTCGAGCTTTTCGCTCTGAAGAGCGCGACAAGCGTTGAGTGCGCCGAGATACTCATATCCGAGGTGTTCTTGAGATTCGGAGTGCCTCGCAGAATGATAAGCGACAATGGAGTGCAGTTCGTTGCCGAGGTGATGCAACAAGCCTGTCACGCAATGGGAATTAAGCAATCCCTGACGCCGTTGTATCACCCTGCAGCGAACCCAGTTGAGCGGAAAAACCGCGATTTGAAGCCGCAATTAGCAATTTTAGTAGGGAAGGACCACAGATCATGGGATACCCATCTCGCAGCCATAAGGTTTGCGATGAATTCCGCCGTTACGGCGAGCACCGGATTTTCACCGGCTTTTCTTACCCTTGGGAGAGAGTTACGCGCACCATCCGACGTCGTGGCAGACATGAAGACCATCGTGGATAGCGATAATTTCGTTGCCAACATCACGCCTTACCTACGTAAGTTATCGACAGCGCTGCTGGATGCTAAAGATTCTCAAGAACGAGCCCAGGCTGTCCAAAAGAAGTACGCAGATGAGGGTAGGCGCACTCCTCCAGTTTATAAGGTAGGTGATCTCGTTTTAGTAAAAACGCAGGGAATGAATGACGTGGGCACGGGCCAATCCGCCAAATTTATACCCCGGAGGGACGGTCCTTATCGTATCAGGGAAATGGTGAGCCCCACTACCTACCTGATAGAAGGTACCACCGGAAGATACGTCGGACGATACCACGTGTCACATTTGACTCCGTTTGTCGGTAAGGCGGAGGCCCCCGTTAGGGAAAAGCGTAGGCGTGGGAGGCCTCGCAAGTCTCCAAAGTCCTAGTCCGAACACGAGGACGCCCTGTTCGAACTAGAGGGGGAGTATGTAGCGCGCTCTGTTCGCGAGTCCAACCACCGCGCATAGTAACAGCCCGTGGTGCGTACGTGCCGACGAATAGGTACGTAGCAACACGGCCGTACCTCGCTCTTTCCCCTCGTTCGCTCTTCCCCGCATCGAGCCCGCCTCGCGAGCCGCCGCGCTCGCGCAGTCGGCCCGTAGGAACGCGACGCGATGCGCGCATATATTAAGTTCTCTATGTAAAGTAATGTACGTTCAACCTATGTTGTAATAAATGTGTCGCATAAACAATCACTAACTCGCGTATTTTTTCATTTAATGCCGCGACTCAGCCATTACAGTACCCATTTTTCGTTATTATTGTTTCATTTACAAGGGTAAAAAATGAGAATTATAGATAAATGTTAAGTTATTATAAGTTATAAGTGTTTTTATAAAATTTATACAATAGGTCCTCTTTCTCAGCTTGTATGAACGTAACGCACAAGAGGGCCCCAGATAGCCTACTTAACCATTGCTATCTGATTAATGGCCGTTCCCAATATTAATCTTCAATTTCACGATAGATAGCTATCGTCAAACATCCGTATTGTTCTATCTACTGCTTGGAATCGTCCCTATTTTTTAGATATGCACGTCGGATACTATGATAGCAATAGATAGGCAGTTTATCTGGGCCCTCTTGTGCGTTATGTTCATACAAGCTGAGAAAGAATAACTATTGTATAATTTATATAAAAAAATATGAAGATATGATTTAGATTAGAAATATAAGTTTTAATTTACCATTTATCTATAATTCTTATTTTTTACCACTGTTAATGAAATACTAATAACGAGAAATACTTATTATGTTGCAAAAAACAATGTAATAACGAAACGTTTAACTGTCAATACATTACGGCTCTGAATACAAGTCCTTTGAAAGTCTCTTGGCACTTAATTTAATTATCAAAACGGTGCATTCTTTTTATTTATGGGAATTTTAGATTTTATTTACATTTACTTTTAGATTTTTATTTAATTTATTTAGAATATAGGGAACGGCCATTACTGACGTACTTACCTGGAAAATAGGGACGACTTCAAGAAGTAGATAGAACAATACAGATGTTTGACGATAGCTATCTACCTTGAAATTTAAGATTATTATTGGGAACGGCCAACATACTCTACCAATTCTGATAAAAATGGTCAAAAAAATCCTAAAGGTTGTAACTAAAGCTTTTAATAGTAATATAGTACGTAAAAAAACCAGAAACTGCTATTTTATAATCTGACGCAAAGTTTCTAGTGAATCGACATATCGATTTAAATAAATCCTTAACCAAAATAATCCTAATGATCGAATAAAAAATCGCGACGAAATTAACATTCTAAACAAAAATATTAAATAACAAATGAAAACCACGCCAACCATCAAAAACACCACCATCCACCGTGCTACATATCTGATATCGGTCGTGCTAAACTTCTATTCCGGTAGATTTTTGTATATCGCAAATCGTCACGGTCAATGGTGTTGGACAGTCTTAAATCACTACTTAATTAAAATGATAAGCTACATTACGAGTATGTGTTCGTACTTACTGTACAGCGATCTCGGGAACTTGATATGACCTATGGCAACTTGGAGAAACTGGTTTCATGAAACGGCATACGGGTGTGCAGTGTTCTGTTAGTGGTTTTAATTGTTAGTACATAGCATGACACACCACAGATGTTACGCAATGAAAACCTACCAAGTTAGTTTTAAAACTAGTGCCTATGTGAAACAAATTTTATGATTTAACACACATTTCATCTGCTGAATATGATTATGCCATTGCAATTTAATGAAAAATCGTATAATTTGTTTCAGGTTTACATTGTTTAAAAGATATATATCTGAAAATAATACTGTTAGTTCAATAATATTATTATATTAAATATCAAAAGGAGAATATCCAAATCCGCCCCATTTTAACATACAAGAATTGCGAATAGAAATGGCATGAATTTTTATACAACGTGTTACAGAAATGTATGGTCATAATTTAGGGTATATTATAAAAATATGTACGATAACACATTTTTACAAGGTAAATTTTAAAGTGCGTTTTTTTATATTATAGTCACACAAATAAAAACGAAGAGACATATTTTTTTGATTAGCTTATAACTCATGTTGTTATGTCAATACTTAGTTGCATATTGAAGTAAGGCCGTCATCGCGTGGCAGTCGCACGCGCAGTCGCGGCCACAGATTAATCAATTACTAGTAATTAGCTACTAGCTAGCTGCCGTCGCGCCGCCTTAGATTTGATCCTACCCCTCTTTAGTTTTCTTTAGCTAGCTCGACGCGAATCCCTATTCTAATTAAATATTATGGTTTTTTTTTGTGGAACAATTCCAAATAAGTGTAATTAGATTCTATAAAAAAATGCGCTCATACAATTTTTTTCTTCGTACCTATACCAAATCGTGTGTAAACTTAACAGTGTTCCATGGAAAAATGTGCATTCTCCTTTTAAAGCTCAGTTAGACAAAGCAGCCTTATCATGTTATCCACCAGTTAGTTGTTAAACCACCATTATCATAATTAAATTTTATCAAACCTAGTTTCCTCACAATACAATTTAAGTAGTTACAATAAAAATAAAAGCTCATAAATACATGATATTACTTTAACTTTACCTGTTAAACCTCTGTATCCAAAAACACCGCAGTCATGCATCCTCATTGAATGTTGTTCATTTTTTATAAATTCTTCCGTGCTGATTCCCTTGAGCTGAAAATGTATACAGTTACATTAGTATCATAATAAAACTATGTAAAGTTATTATAATTGATAATCAAGTTCATAATAATTAAACCTTTCAATATAGGCATAAGCTTTAAGTGAAATTATAGAATTGCAATATTTACCTTTGATGGTACTAAAAATCTGTCTGGTATTCTTTGCAACTTTTGCTGCTTTTCACTTGGACCAAAACCTAGAGCTAGAAGAACAGACTCAGCATCTACTTTTCTAGCTCCCAACACATTCATTACTGAACTGCCGCTGGAACCACTAGCATCAGACTAAAACAAAACATAACAATATGAACAATAGACAGACATCAGAGTACTACAGAAGGATTTCCTAATAGTTATCTTATCATACCGCAGAATATCATATTCATTTCAAAATAGAGCCCAAGGTTCTTTATGTGAGTTTTTGTTATTAACCTGAATGACGAGACGAGTAGGTCGCTCGTCTGATGGTAACGCCATCCGGCCGGGATGTATCCCGTGTTGACCACTGTCTTGATTAGTTTTTTTTATTTTGAAAGACTCCGTGGTGCAGTGGGCGAGTAACTGGCTGTAAAGCGAGATGCCGTGGGTTCGTTCCCCACACCGAGACAAATGGTTGGAATGATTCAAAAATATATTTTTCCGGTCTGGGTGTTCTCCTCAGAGTGGATGGCAGGAGGCCGGTCGTAAAACTACAAGCCAATCGTTTCTGTAACATGTGTTAAAAAGCGTGCTTCGGCTACCCCACTGTGAGTGGGATAAGAGCAGATGGAAGAAGAGAAGGTATTTTGAAAGCCCAATGAAAGGTTCATATATCCTAGAGCATAATAAATTTGGTAACAACAATAACTGAAATAATATTGATATAAATCAACAAGATAAATACCAAATGGAGGGAAGGCGCTTGAGAATGAAAATTGTTCATGTTTATACTCGGTTCTATTCGCTAAATAATGGTACAAACAGGTTGCTTGCCTATTAGTGAGCATCACGCTTGCCCATAAACAGAAACAACAACACTTATTATTACCTTGGTTTCAATATCCTTCAAACCAGAAATCAACAGAGCTTACTGCTTTGCAAATTAGACGCATCAATGGACATAATGGTGGTACCCACCCAGACCACCTTCTCATACAAGGGTCTCAGATGCACTTAATTATATTTCATAATATCTTAAACATAATATACCTGAAGTGAGTGATCTCTAAATAAGGGATTTTTAAATTTAGGTGAGTATCTCTCTGATTGTATTGAATGATCACGTTGCAGTCTCTTCACATTGCCACGTTGAGGTGTACTTGCTACTAATCCACTCTCTAATGATTTCCTCTTCCATGTATCTCTAGTTTTTGGCACATCTAAATTAATATCTTCTTGTGGTTTGTACTTTGCTGTTTCAATCATTGTGGTCTCACTCACTGACTCTTCATGTTTTGAGTCAGTATTACCTCCTTCAGTTTGTTCACATGATTTATCAGCTTCAGTTGCTTCTGAACTTGATTCTGTCGGCAGAGAATCTAACCATTGCTGCACTGGGCTGCTGCGTCTCATGTCTTCAATAACACCACTGAGCCAGCCTCTGACTTTTCTTTCTAATATCGATGAGACAGATTCGTTAAATGTGTCTGGAACTGTATAGTCTAGTCAAATTTTTTGGTACTATTCCACAATCCTGTTCACTAAACAATGCAATCTAATGGAAATTTTATCTAAAATAAAAGTGTATGCAAAACAGAAGACAAAATTAGGTGCATAAACATACGCCGAGTGAAAAATATGTTGCGGAATATTAAAAACAATTTCATCCCACATACAAAACAAAGATAATGACAGATGCAAATTGTTTTGGTAGGGTAAAGTATGCAATATTATTTATGTATCAGGGAAGCTGTAGTAAAAACATAAACAATGTACAAGGTCACAATTATTACGAAATAAGATAACATCAAAATATAGAACTACCAATGAGGATAATAGGTGCTTGTTACAGACATAAATTTTAATAGATATTGTGTAAGTTGGTAAAACCAACCTCCTTTGGGATCCATCTTCGTTTCAAGGTAATGCTGCATGCAATACCAGAGGAAATCGATGAAACGGATGTGCAAGATGGTTTCAATACTGATATAATTTAATTGTGTAATAAAATTTGCTTAAATTTACTCAACAATAAATCACTCACCTTGTTCTAATTTTTGCTATAATAGGAACTAGAAAAACAATAAACTACTATACTGCTTAAATTTGGGTTGTTAATTATTAATAAGTGCTTTTAACAATTAAGTTTTCAGGAATGAATTAATTTAAATGTGAAACAAATACCTACAAACTGCTACAAACACTCCTCAGCCCTCATTTCATTTTCCGAGTTGTTCTTTTTTTTTTTTTTTTTGTTTGTTCCTTAAGGAACCGGCTAAGATCAGAGACCATGCTGCCAAGTCATTAGTTATAATATTCTTTTTTTATATTCCAAGAACGATGAAACGGGGGTGTGGCCGATTTCAAGGTCTTGTTGGAGTTTTGGTGTTAATTCCTTTCAGTTCAATGCTTCTTAGACGACTTTCTTCAAGCGAATCGAAAGCACAAGGTCGACAATACCCTTGATCAAAAATCACCTAAATTCACTTATTTCAATGTTTCCAGACACTATTCATCAGCGTTAATGTTTATTGCACAAAACCACACCACTTTTATACAACAAACACAACTTTAAACCAGTTTAGGAAATAATTAAAACAAGAGACCCACCGCACTGTGAGAATTCCCGCCAAAACTCTCCGAGTTGTTCTGTGTTCTGACAGTTTGACAGGTATGAGCAGTGTTGCCAGTACGGTATGAGCTGCATCGTGAGCTGACCACAGGATATATAATTTTGCTGTCTAACTTCTCATAATGCAATTAATGAAAGATAGGTGTACTACATACATATTTAATAAACACCCACCTATTATTTATCTAATGCTATTTTTTTCAGTGCTCGATTAATTGAACGTGATTTACAATTTTTTCAACACTACACTAACCCTTTAACGCTCAATTTTTTTTTTTACGTAATTTGGTTATTATTTTGAATTTATGTCATATTTAGGGCTTATAAATAACCAAAAAAATATTTAAAAAATCTACTATACATATATACGTAAATAATATACGTTGCAAATATGCCACATTGCGAAACACAGAGATAAGTACATGCTGACAATAATGTAGCATATTTGCAACGTTGCGCAACATAGAAAATAAGCCATTTAAAAGAAAGTAAACGCAAAATATGAAAAAAAGTTTTTATTCAACATTATAAAAATTAAAGAAACACACATTTGTTCACATTTTGAACAATTAACATTTGTATACCTAGTTTTACAATACTTATTTGCACCCATCGCATTGTACAAAAACCGGAATAAAGCTAATGTAGGTCTAGGTATAGGTGTAAGGATTTTTTGTACTAGTGAAAGATCAGATGAAAGGACTATGTACACGATTTATTTGTAACAGTTTTACATATATCTGGCTTCTAAACTAATACACTAAAGAGTGTTATTCATTGTTTAGAGTTTGTCAAAAGGTTTCTTCTATATAACAACTAGGCGTTATTAGTACATATATCAATGACAGCCATATGCCATCGCTTAGTCTTAAAAGTGGTTCAATCTGTAAAAGAGATAAATCGTCTCCGCCATATGGTAAACAATCATATATCAACCCCGAAACTCCAGCCTTGACAAATATTTTAAAGGTATTGTTGTAAAATACTGTCGCCTACTCCCAGCTCTGGTGCCATTACAGGGTACCATCATTTCGTCTACACTATGTCTTCTTTTTTCTTAGCTTATATTATTTATAACTGGAGTGAGTGAAACTGTTTCTTCATCTGGGAAAAGACAAAAAAGTTCTGCGCTATCAAGGATAGTTTTCAAGTTTTCTAAAGAAGAACGACGGGACCTTGGCTCCAAACTGAAATCAGAAACTTCATAGTTTTCGACGGTGTTGAGTGATGTTTTGAATGATAACTTCGTCTTCAGACTCAGAACTGTCGGTTGATGAGGCAGCTTCCGGTGTAACTAAAACCAAAATGTTCTTTGCTCTTTCCGATTTTAAGCGTCCTTGTTAGTAAGTAAACAAAAAAAACATTCACCCATCATCGAAACACATTTCTTTAGATAACATTTAGTAAATAAATAACAGATAATTGAACTAACATACTACCTAATATTATAATGTGAAAGTAAATTTTTCTGTCTGCGTATTCGATTTTGCGGAAGAAGGTAAGCAATACTTCATAGCCAAAATCGCGGTAAAACGCATTTATTTTAAATAGCCAAGAAAACAACCACTTAAATGTGAAAATAGCCCAATAAATTTAAAAAAAGCTCGAAAAGCCATGCCATAACATAAATTCCATCGGAGCTAGTAAAAGCGCAACGTATCACCCGTACAACATTTAAAATAGACACTAAATGATTGAAAGCATCGCAATGTTGCGAATACGCAACGTCTATGAATATGTGCAAATATTTTGTAGCCGAATATGAATAGAACATAATTATAACTTGTCACAATTTACAACATTCCTAAAAAACACAATTTCATTAGCAATCAATAATAAAATATGCAAAAACTGTTATTATTCAGTAAAACTTACCAGACGTCCTCGTACACGGTGATGATGCGACACCATGTTGGTCACAACTATGTAATGGTGTGTAAGAGTCGATTCATTTTTTTCCCATATATGGCAGTAGTATGTCCAATAAAACCATTTAGTGAAATTAAAATAAAATGTTACGTTTTCTTCAAAATATACTTAATATACTTCGACACTGGATACGCATCCAGTGTCGAAGAAGTAGTGATTAACGAAGGGGAGGTGACCAAGACCACGCGGTCTTGGTCACCTCCCCTTCGTTACCGTGTAAAGGCTGGGTGACTCAGCCCAGGGTAGGTACATAGCTATATTTATTATTAGGGATTATTTTACTTTTCATAAATATCTAGAGAATATTATTACCTATCTAATATTAACTTTTGGAACTAAAGCAACTAAGTATATGGAAGTCCTGAAGTCTGAAGTAGAACATGCAGTTAAAAATCTCAAGTAAAACAAAGCTCCAGGAAGCGACCGCATTACGGCTGAAGCTTTAAAAATCCTTGGAGGTCAGGGCATATCCATATTGTACAAGATATATAATGCAGTATGGAGAATGTGAACAGTATGTGAATGGCCTGCCCAGTGGGTTTACTCCACAATACTGCCACTCCACAAAAAAGGTTCAGTCAGGAACTGCAACAACTATAGGACTATTGCTCTCATATCACATGCAAGCACAGTTTTGTTGCATATTACTAACAACCGCCTCAGATCGTACCTGGACTGGCAAATTCCCCAAGAACAAGCCGGATTTGTGAAAGGCAAAGTGACCCGAGAACAAATTCTGAATATAAGGCAAATCGTGGAGAAATGTTATGAGTTCAACACTCTAGTTATTATATGTTTCATTGACTACCAGAAAGAAGGCTTTCGACTGCATGAGATGGCAAAACTTGTGGTCCATCCTTCAGATGACCGGAGTACCTGATAATAAGTGACTCTTATCAGGAAGCTATATGAAACTGGCTATGGTACCGTCACCTTGGAAGATTACACCTCCAAACCCTTTACATTCAAAATTGGAGGCGTTTCAATTTCAAACTTGCGGTATGCCAATAACACCACCTTGTTCGCAGCTACGGAGACTGAAATGGTCGAGCTTCCGCATCGCCTTAAATCGGCCAGTAAAGAACTAGGCTTGACCATCAACAAATGCAAAACCAAGTTGATGATTGTTAATAGCTTTGAGTCTATCCAGTTATCGGATGCATTGAAGGATTACGAAACTGTTGAAGAGTTCCAATATCTAGGCTCATCGATCAACAATAAAGGTAGACGCGAACCACAAATACGTCGCCGTATCGGTATGGCTAAAGGCCGTTCCCTATAATCTGTCTGCCGACAGATTTACTTACTATCGATAGTGTTTTGACAGATCTTCCATACAAAATGCGTCAAAATTTTACTGGCAGTGAGTAAATCTGTCGATAGACAGAATATTGGGAACGGCCATAAGACAACCATGAATTAGCTGAACAAAGTATGGAGAGATAGCAATAGCCGAAAGACTACCAAAATCCATGTAGTCCGCACGCTAGTCTTCTCTATATTCTTGTACGGCTCAGAAACATGGACCATGAAAGCTGCTGACCGGAAACGTATCGACGCCTTTGAAATGTGGTGTTGGAGACGTCTCCTGAGAGTCCCGTCGACAGCCAAAAGACGCCAACGTCTCTATACTGAAGGAACTAAATCTTGACCGTACCAAACGCCTGTCTTCTATCTGCCTGCATCGAGTACTCCAATACTTTGGACATATCCCACGAAGAACAGCTGATAACATGGAAAAGCTAATAATAACAGGGAAAATAGAAGACAAAAGACCAAGAGGAAGGAGCCCGAAACGTTGGTCTGAGCAGATGTCGGACCAGCTGGAGAAACCAGTCAACGTCGCAATCCATCAAGCCGAAGACCGTAGCAAATGGAGAAAAGCCATTGCTAGAATCCTTGCACGGAGTCACGATCCTCAACAATGAGGGAACGATATAGGAGGAGGAGAATATTAACTTTTAAATGAATACGGCGGCCTCTCGGATAAGAGAGACCTACCATCTAGTAAATCTGCCCGCTTGGCATGAGCCCACGAGATACCTATCTCGCGCGCGAGAGATAAAACTTTGTCGATTTCGTGTGTACCGTAATGTACACCCCACGACATATCTACCTAGAGTGAGTGAGTGAGTGTTAAAGAGATAACACCGGCGTAATCTACGTTACCTTCGATAATGTTGAGATAACACGAGATAACCAGTCGACAAATCACTAGGCTTTATGCTAAGCGCGCTGGTTTGTTCGAAACCTATCAATTATTGAAAAAAATCTGTTCAGCCATTTAGCAATTACCGTGCTATTTCTAACGACGACCTACAACGTCAGTCTCTCCCGTGACCACGAAGGCTGAAAAGCTTTCGAAACGTCGGGACTAAAACAAAAATTAAACCGCGATAAAATCCAAATAAACTAGTTTTATTTCAATATAACTTTTGTTGTTGTACAATAATCTAAACGTTTTTAAAACCCCCGACATCATTATTACGAATCTGCATTCATCGAGATAACTATCAAATATCTCGCAAAATCTTGCAGGTAGGTACTACGGGCACTGTACACGGCCAGTTAGTCGAATAAAAACGAGCAATGGCGAGCCTATGCAAATGGACTGTCCATACTGTGTTCCTCGACTTGTGGTGTTGACTGTACCGGTTACCACCAAAAGTCGAGGGACACATCTAAGCCAAAACCCCCATACATTGTAAGATGTACGTACTTACAACTGACTCAACAAGACTAACACCAAATTGGATAAACTTTTAACTACGATAAAGGTCCAAATTAGCTGAACACTAGAAGGCCAGTTCTCGTATTTAGCTGACACTGTGACTGAATTTTAAACGAAATGAGATTAGATTGTGTTTTGACTAAAAAATGGTATTCTACTCCACACTGGTTCAGTGTGGTGTTAAATATGATCTCATCTCGATCTTACTGCATTCTCAATTCAGTCACAATTTTGACGTTTATATAAGGATATATTGTGTTATTTAAAATTGTTAGCAGTAGGTATACCGTTTTGGCATCAGTCAACTTTTATTCTGTTTTCGATCTCATAACGATCTACTATATTCACATTTGACGTTGATTGTTGGTTCAAGAGAATAACATTTACCTACAACTTTCTAGACACTATGGTCCGTATTCACAAACAACACTTTAGTAAGCTCTTTGCCAATTGTCCAATTCTGTGTACATGACTGCTCTGTTTTGATTTAGCGCCAAAAAGTGACCAATGACGCTTAGAGAAATCGTCACTAGGTATGCGTTCGCGCTCACTATGAGGCCTCATAGTAACCTTTATGAATACGGGGGTAAAACTAGATCGAAAGTAGCATATGAGCATAAGCTACAGTTATAATTATAGGTAGATAGTCTTATTATGTATCCTACGATGCAATATACGGTTTTTGGAAATCTGGGTGTGTTCAATGACTTTTAATGTTGTACTCAACTTCACCCGGCGAGCAACAACATATTTTAAAGGCGGCTTTACAGCTTCTGCTCTATGTTATGGGATTATTTTATTTTATTAATCGTATTGTCTAAAAAAAACTTTACTATTATAAATAAAGAATATTTATTTTTCTATAAACACATCATTTCTTTTATATCATCATTGGCTGACATCATTATAAATTGCGAATCGCATTGGGCTTTCGTCAACAAGGGTCTGTGCGTAAATGAAAGAGTTAGTGAGCACTGGGCAGACCGCGGGCCGACACCCAGAGACGAAGCACCCAGCACGCGCACTCCTTAGCTAAACAATTTGTGCATCGAGGTTTGGTAAAGATTATTTTAGTTGCTAAATCACATTTGGACACTAATATACATGTATAACTACTATCAACAAATGTCAATATTGAGCAGTACGGGTAATGCCGCGAGTGAGCGCGGCAGGCAGCCTGCGTCACGCGGTCCCATAGACACATTCGCCGCGACGCACACCCGCGGTTTCTTCGCCAGGAAGTACGGCAGCGCGACGCCACTGATCGCGCACTCTCTCCACATGTTGTAACACGCGAACTACGTTCATACCGGCTAGCTTACGCACATCTTCTTCGCTCCAGTCAGGATCTCGCAACAACTCGGCTAGCAGGTGGGGATATCGGGATACGTCTTCCAAACCTTCAGGCGGCGCGTCGATGCCGTCGTACCCTGCGCCGAGACCCACGTGCTCTACTCCGGCAACGCGTCTCACATGGTTAATATGTGCCACCACGTCCTCTACAGTCGCACGCTCGCCGCACGTTACAAGTTTTGCGTAGAAGTTGATCATAACGACACCACCGTTAGCGGCAATCATACGTAGTAAATCGTCAGGAACGTTCCTTGATGAATTGCAAAGAGCAGCCACACCCGAGTGCGAAAATACTACTGGAGCCTGAGACATTTCTAAAGCGTCCCGCGCTGTTTCTTCACCTGCGTGTGAGAGGTCGACGATCATACCGAGGCGATTCATCTCACGCACTACTGCTCGTCCAAATTCTGTCAGTCCACCTGAGGCGCCCGCGGCACGGGCCCATCGCGTATCGCATGTGTGTGTTACAGTAAGATAGCGGGCCCCAAGTTGATAAAACGCACGTAACACTGCAAGTGAATCGCCCAGGGCGTGACCGCCTTCCACGCCAATTAATGAAGCAATCCGCCCTTCTCGATGTGCTTCCAATAGTTCTCCAGCGTCTGTGACGAGCGCAAGATGTGCAGCATTCATCTCCACGATACGTTTAATAACATCCATTTGTTCGAGAGCTAGTTGGACAGCGTCCCGATCCCGTGCTCCACACGGTACGTAGGCTGACCAAAATTGAGCACCAACTTGACCGAGCCTCAGACGCGGTATATCCGTATGCGACCAGCGCGACCGCGCCCATGGCTCGAGCCCATCGAGACCTGCGCTCAAATTGAAGTCACCAATTTTATTATGTAAAAATTTTCGGACATTCCATGCTAGATCATTATGACCGTCGACAAGCGGGGAGTCGCGAAGCATTCGACGTATAGTAGTGAGACGCTGGTCAGGAGTAGCACGGCCGCTGCCCCCGAGCGCCAGAGGCAGTGCCAGCGCGGCGCCTAGTGCAGCCAGTACTACTAGTGCCGCCAATGCTATTCGCCATCGAGGACGTCTGGGTGTAGGTTTTTCATCTGAGCTACCCGATGCTGATGCTGACAGAGAATCAGGTGCCCAACGACCACACCGCTCTGCCACGTCCGGCAATGGGCCAGGAAAAGTCATGCCTTCCGGTACTGCCGCCTGAAATACAGAAATAATTTTATTGTAACAAACATAGTAGTCGGTTTCCTGATCATTTGGCTAAAATTCAAGTGAAGTGTTGCAGAAAGGTGGTCCATTATTATTAATATTTATTTATACTACTGTCGGGAGGATGATTCTTTATATCAATAGTAAAGACAAAAATTAACTTATAGCCGGTAAGATGTCTTCAATTCCTATCCTACTTAACAAAATAATATTCGTAGATAGGAATAAATGTTTGAATTCATAGAACCA
Organism: Mimas tiliae; assembly: GCA_905332985.1. NCBI lineage: Eukaryota > Metazoa > Arthropoda > Insecta > Lepidoptera > Sphingidae > Mimas > Mimas tiliae. The sequence continues at coordinate 7,748,028 of HG995249.1, forward strand.
AAAGTAATAATCAACCTGAAATAGAAATCCATTATACCTATAAAGAGGAATTTGTCGGGCAGTTAACGTAAGCTTTCTAATAATTAGATTAGGTATCTACTTGGTATCCCGGGAAATGGAACTATTCACAATGTATGGCTAGGAATCAAACCCTAGCCCAGCTAGTGTAACACTAGCTAGTCAACTATCCAACCGAGATTTACATTTATTTTTTATAGCAGAAGGCCGGCCGTCATACCAAGCAAGTTGGTCATCGCACAACAGTAACTGCATAAGTGATCTAGAACATGGTACTACATGTTGTACCATGGTAGGCCCCTCGTAGGCGAGAGATCGTCAGGGATGGTACCACCACTTTTTATATTTATGCCGCCAAGCGCTATTGCGTTTCAATTTCGAGGACTTAACATGTCGCAGGATGACGAGCGCAGGTCAGTGCCTAGCAGTACCTACTTTGTAATTCAAGCTTCTTGTGTCGTGTTGCTTCTGTTTATGGGCAGGTGTGGCGCTTACCATCAGGCGAGCAATGACCGAAATATCTAAATAAATCACAATAAAAGTATAATGGTTTCTAATACTACTCTGCTTAGCCAGAAATAAATAAAATTACGGAAATGACGGATCCACAATATTATAATTATTCACTTTGACAGCCTCTGTGGAGCAGCAAGCGAATAGCCAGCTGTGAACGAGAGGCCGCGGGTTCGATTCCCGCTCAGAGACAAATCTTTGTATGATCCACATCCAAGATCCCGCTGTCCGTGGTTCCGTGCAAGCTCTATAGGTGACTTTATTTACCCGCGTCCCATATCTATGCTCCACAGTATGCACATTACACACTGTCGGTAGTACATCAGTGGAGCTTACTTTGCATTTTTTTGTTTCAAACATGTCATGTTATAATCACAATAGATACTAATTCTGTAATAGTTTTAATATAATCATAATATAGGTAATATGCTATTATAAAACATATTTGTATCACATACCTACATAGTTAATATAAACATATTTTAAATGCAATATTAGATTTCCTTCGCTTATAATATTGTACTTATGTACGATTGAAATTAAGCGATTCGTTAAACTTATTTTTTTATGATTTTCGTACAAATATGCAATGAATATCCGATCAAATCCGGTTAGACAATCAAGGGAAAAATAGGTATACATTCTAATGTTGCAATAGGTCTGCACTAAATCGTATACATAGATTGCCGAATCACATAATTCAAATCTTATTAGTGTATATAAGTAGGTCCTTCGTATGCGAGAGGCTCTTTGGGTTAGTACCACTCCGCTTTGTTTACGTCTGCCGCCAAGCAGCAGGGTGTAAGCCCTGTTGTGTTCCGGTATGAAGGATATTGAAGCCAGTGAAATTACTGGGCATTATGACATCTTATATCTCGAGGCCACGAGCGCTGTCAACTACAGTGCGCCCCAGATATCGATTTTGTAGTAAATCGGCCCTATAATAAAGAAAATGAAAATGGCGGCGTCTTTTTTCATACCTACATATTTTTTTTCTGATTTTTATTGTGAGTAATTTAGGCACAAAGTTCTATAAAAAATACTGCATTTTCGAAATACCTCGCCATTACTTCAGTTGCGAATTAGTAATTTCTTAGAATCCGATTCCGATCGAGAAAGTGATATACGGAGACCTAAATTCCCTCTCCTCTTTCCATTCCCTTAGTTACATCTTCCCTTGAAGGTCGACAACACAACCATGATTCTTCTAATATTATGGGTGCTTATGTGCGATGGAGATCACTTACCATCAGGTGAACTACCTACTTGCTCTACCTCCTACTTTTTAAATAAAAGCATTTTTTCATGGCAAAGTTGTTTAAACTTACTAGGTATATACTATGTTTATATAAACGCCAAATCCTCCGTAAGCGCAATATGCTAAAAAAGGGGTCCAAAACTTTCTCAAAACATATTACTTCATCTAAGATTAATATATATATATAGGTAGATGCCACCATCGAAATAAGATGACGATTCCACCGAATGCCAACCAATAAATTAAATATTGGAAAGGCAACCAGACATACGCAATAATGTCATAGACTCAAAATAATTTTTTTTTGCAATTATCGGGAAAATTATATGTTTAGGGGAACTTTTGGGAAAATGAATCCCCTGGGAAAATTTTCGGGGAAGAAATTTCGGTACCGGATATACTCGTATAGGGAAGTAACTATTTTACTTGCCTAGTCTTACTGTTATTGCCATCTGTTATTTTAGTTTGAACAACACATACCTTTTTTTTTGAATGGATTTGTGCTGTTAGCCTATATTGCTTTTACAGCTTCACCTGACAATAAAGCCGGCGCTTATGGCGCTCTAGCCAGAAATATGTATAGTGTAGTTCGTAGCGATTAAGCACAGAGGCGCCTTTTAGAAGGCTCAGACCTCAGCTTGAGCAATCGCTGGGGAGTATAGTTTAGGGCCGCCTCTGCACATCATTATGCCGAGGTTCAGTTGTGGGAACTCTTTGGACTCGCAGGCGTGTCCTATGTCGGGGTCGTGTATTATTATTGCAATTCGGGTTGGGCAAGGAAAGTGCTGCTTCGATAGCGACTGTGATGAAGTCGTTGGGATCTGCCAAAATATGTTTGGGACGTCGACGGAGGATTACATAGCCTACTGGGATGTCGGCAGCTGCCACTATGAGAGGATTTTAATGACGCGTGGCTGTATCAAAATACTGTTGGATACAGTTCTTCATGTGTCTGTTTATGGTAAGTAATCGTAGGTCTTGGTGAAGATCCAAGTTCCGCAGATACCAAGGTGCTCCGGTGGCTTTACGCATAAACCTATTCTGAATCGTTTGAGGAAGATGAGAGCGCAAATACGACACAGGCGTAGGTCATAATTGGAAGAATGCAAGTTTTATATGAGTCACTTTGTTGCGGAGTGACATTTTGTTTCTGATCATAGGCTAGAGGCGTCCAAGGATAAATACCGCTTTGTTGCGGACTCTGGTGATATGGTGGTTGAATGTCATTCGACTATCAAGGACAACGCTTAGGTACTTGACGGTATTTTCCCAAGGAATCGTGCAGTTGAATAATTGCATTTGATTAGGAAGTCTAGGGCTGCCCCGAAAAAAGAAGATAGCAGCACTTTTTCCGGGGTTTACGTCAATTCTACATTTGCGAAACTATTTTCCTAGCATATCTGTAGCCTGTTGGAGGTAGGTCCGAATGCGTCTTCTGTTGACATCTGATACGAAGAGTGCTGTATCATCAGCAAAAAGGGCAAGGTTGACCTTTGGGTGCTTGGGGATATCGCTAGTATAGAGCGAAAAAAGGAGAGGGGATAAAGCGGAGCCTTGAGGCACTCCAGCTTTCAGAATATGGGGGAACCTGTTTTTAGAGCTATAACAAGAATTCGATATGTTAAACGTCAAGCTGGTGAAATTGCACGCGATGACCCTATAACTTTTCCAGAAAAAGGTTGAATTTTTCAACTGTCTTTTGGATACCACATTAATTTCAGTCAATGAAAGGTTCGAAAAGTTAAATGAGTACTCGGAATCTTGGTCTTTTTTTGTACAATATTAAACAGATTCCGGAAAAACACGACCTTGTCAACTCTGTGGTGATCTCCAATTAAAATTAACTGTAGACTCTGAATCCGACACAGATGGTTGTATGTTTTGTGATGAACTCGTAAGTCTGATATCGTTTTTGCCTGATCAGAATGGGGTTACTCCTATTTTTGTTTTAAATTTCATCAAAGATCGCAACTTGCAAGAACTGTATCCTATCCATACATTTGGATACATTGCGAATATTATTGACTATACCTGTAACGGTTGCTAGTGGGGAGAGTAGTTTTTCAAAGCTGAAGCTGATAAAAACCTATCTTCGATCAACAATATCTCAATCTAGATTGACAAACTTAGCAGCTTTGTCATTTTTTTTTTTTGTATGGCATAGGCCTATGAGCAAGTGGGTCACCTGATGGTAAGTGATCTCCACCGCCCATGTGCGCCCACCATACCAAAAGAATCATGGGTGCATTGCCGACCTTAAAGGAAAGGGATAATTAAGGAAATGGTAAGGGGAGGGGGTTTGGGCCTCCGGATATCTCACTCACCGTACGAAACGCAGCAGCAAGCTGCTACTTTACGCCGGTTTTCTGTGAGACAGTGGTAACGATCCGGACGAGACGACCCATTCATGCTGTAGACTAAAGTGTCTACAGCGTGGCTCTACCACTTTGAAACATTATGTCTTATTTGTTACATTTTTGTTTTAGCCTATGTATTTTATTTGCAATTAATTGTACATTGCAGTTTATGTATTTCATTTTGTTCACTGATAATAAATAATACCTAGTTTAAAGCCTTGTCATCAAACCACAGCCCGAATCGAATATGAACCCTGAGCTTGTGAACATGAGTCGTAGAACTATCAACATGATAGCGTAAACCTGGCTCTTGGGACTTATGATAAATAAGACAGGCGACATTCAGTGTTTCAAATAGACTTTGTATTTATCTAAACTAAAGTATGTTCTTGAACTGGGCAGGCGGGCAAAACCGACATGCGGCCTGAGGTGCTACTTTGTCTCTATTGGCCCATGACCAAAAAAGTTTCTCGACCAGTAATTGAAAAGAATAGGTAAGTTAAAATGGGTTTATTTGTCGACCACTGGTTTATAGGAATAGGTAAGTAAAAGTGGGGGCTTAATATATTAGGCGAAAAGTTTCCGGAATGGTATCTATTGGTATATGGTTTTTATTGTCTGCTATATTGATATTTAATCATAATAATAAAAAACAATAGAGACTAAAGAGCGAGACGCACGACGGGAAACTGAAAGAATCAGAACCTCTTCTATTAAGCTGGTTCAATTAACTAAATAATGGATTCGAGAAAAAATATGTCAATTCACGTAAATTATAATACACAAATGTTTAAACTTTATCAATTTACTCCAAAAAAAATAATGGGATCTCATCAGAATTAGCCATCTTTCATTTTTCCACTTTTTTCAACAACAATATTTATTATATTATTCCAGATTACATACAGATCGCCATTTTTATATACAAAGGAGGAAATAAATAGAGGTAGGTACACAGGTATGACAACGTCTGCCGAGTTTTGCTAGTATATATATAATTACAAATGTGTTTGATACATTCGTAGTCTATATAGGTACAAATAATGAATAACTAAATTACTATAGTATCTACTAATTTACATAAATAGATTTTAAATATTCCCGGGATCCGAAAATACACTGTAACGTAAACATTCTAATAAGTATTCTATGACGTGAGATGATGTGTTGAGCAGGACAATTATTATAAGTAAGTAATATTCGCGAATCCCGATAATCGGTGAAGTGATGTTGTCATGTATCGAAATTCCGTTCAAAGTATCTAAATTAATTTGTTTTAAATAAACTTTTAAGCCTTTAAATATCTATGAGAAGCGATGTGTAGTAGGTACACTAGTACATGATTGAAATGCAACTACATCAGTGTTACCAGATATGACAATAATTTGCCGCGTGTTCAATTATTATGCAAAAGGCACACATTGTTACGGGCCGACATAACTCTGTGGAGGGGGCAGTTCAGGGAGTGAGCTGTGTGGCTGAATAGCATCTGACCTATTTACGGAGAGATCCGTGTGCGAAGGTCGTAGCAGCAGTGATTTGAACCCGACACACATAATTTAACACAATCAAATGAAACATTATATATTAACATTATATTAAATCTAATAGGTATTCATAAAATATTTTTTGTTTATCAATTTATTCTTGATCCCACACTAGGTTCACCTGTATCATGGGTATTAGGAAATACGGGGAACTTGGTTCCACAACAGCCAGACCCGAAATGAACATTTGTGGATCACAAAACCATTTGTCTCGGTGAGGGAATCGAACCCGCGTTCTCTGGCTTCACAGGCGGCTACTCCCCAACTGTGCCACGAACGCTGTGAGGATTTAACACATATGGAATTACAAACGTTTATCTGAAATTTTACTAATAAAAAGGGGTGAAAATTGAGAATGAAGAAACGATAGAGGCACGGTGCGGTGGCGGACGGCGGAGCAGGGAGCTGCATCGATTCGTTGCACGCGAGACACCGGTGAACCGGCTCAACGGCCCTCAGTCTACGGTCCACGGACCACGATCCATAGCTCACAGGCCACGGCCCACGCCTTTCAGAACCCTGCCCCGCGTGCCGCGGTGCGGTGCGGCGCGGCGGCGGCATAATGTTGCGTGAAATTTGCGCTTCGCTAGTTACCTACCTACGTTTAATCATTTCTCCACTGAGTATTCATTCATAGATGACGGAATTGTATTGAGCTATTTAGTAATATTTAATATAATACCTAGTCTTTTGAAATCGTTTTTATGTATATTAATAATATATTTTTTTTGGTAAAATCTGTCTGTTTTCAAACTCATTAGGTAATTTTAAATAATAATACCCACAGACATGACACGTCTACGATTACTGAGATAGGTAGTAGTAATGTAGTAAGTATTCTTTAATAATGTTGTATTTGAACGTATAGATAGATATACTTGTTTCTTTTTTTAATTTCCCGATGTTTCGACCGATTTGCATAGGCCGTGGTCCGGGTTACCGAGCGAAATACAACAGTACTTACACACTGCTGCTTGGCGGCAGGAATATACAAAGCAGTGGTACCAATAAAGACGATCTCTCTCATACGTGCATCCTATCACCAGTGGCGTGCAGTTCATAAAGACAAAGAGACACTGCCTACCCTGAGAAATTGCTAATTAAATAAAGTAAAAATAAATAAATAAACCGCAATCAAAAACCGAGATATTTTCAAAATTTTCACGCTCGTGTTCGATTTGGTGTGCCCAGCGCTACTGACCTACGGCGGAGACACGAAACGAGCGTGGCTAAATTTGCAGTACACATTCAAATTTTGCATGTACTCTGTGTTACACACAATCAAAGCTTATTCTACACGTAAATACAGGTGGAGGTAACGTGTAGTAGTGAATATTTATTTACTTTTTAAACATGAAACTAATAAAAAATAGACGTCTCCTGGAACGCTATTAGCTGACATGAGATATAATACGCCCCAATTTCAAAATGCGTTCATTTTAGTAGGTATCTTATATATAAAATTCTCGTGTCACAATGTTCGTTCCTATACTCCTCCGAAACGGCTGGACCGATTTGTATGAAATTTTGTGTGCATATCAGGTAGGTCTGAGAATCGGCCAACATCTATTTTTCATCCCCCTAAATGTTAAGGGCGGTTCACCCCTAAATTATTTTTTTATTTTTTAGTATTTTTTTTTTGTTTTTATTTTTTATGATACAGCATTAAAAAATACATACAACCCTAAATTTTCACACATCTACAATCAATCCCTATTTTTTAATAGTGATATTAGTATTTTTGTCAAGCGCGTTTCTCACACAGATAACGGGACTCGCTTGATGCGATCAGCCCCCACGTCGCGCCCACTGTTTCTATATAAGAAAATTCCACATAGGCTACTTTTATCCCGGAAAAAAATTCACGCGGGCGGAGCCGCGGGCAAAAGCTAGTCTTATATATAAAATTCTCGTGTCACAATGTTCGTTCCCATACTCCTCCGAAACGGCTGGACCGATTTGTATGAAATTTTGTGTGAATATCGGGTAGGTCTGAGAATCGGCCAACACCTATTTTTCATCCCCCTAATGGCCATTGCCAATATTAATCTTCAATTTCAAGATAGATAGCTATCGTCAAACATCCGTATTGCTTGGAATCGTCCCTATTTTTTAGATATGCACGTCGGATACTATGATAGCAATAGATAGGCAGTCTATCTGGGCCCTCTTGTGCGTTATGTTCATACAAGCTGAGAAAGAGGAACTTAATTTTGTTACTTAATAATTATGTTTAATTTATGTTAGAAAATATGAAGATGATTTAGATTAGAAATATAAGTTTTAATTTAACATTTATCTATAATACTTATTTTTTACCACTGTAAAAGAAATAATAATAACGAGAAATACTTATTATGTTGCAAAACACAATGTATTAACGAAACGTTTTACAGTCAATACATTACGGCTCTGAATACAAGTCCTTTGAACAAAAATCCCAAGCGAATTTGGGGGACTTTACTGAAGTGGGGAATTATTTTGTTCGCATTAACAAATATTTATGTCTCTTGCTCTTGTCTTGTCTCTTGCTTTTTTAATTATCAAAACGGTGCATTATTTTTAGTTATGGGAATTTTAGATTTTTTTTATATTTTCTTTTAGATTTTTACATAATTTATTTAGTTTTTTATATTGCAGTGCAAGTGCCATGTAAGCCTTGTATACTCATGGCTATTTCTTAAAAATGGGTTATTTATTTCGTTTTTTTACAGCCGAGGATATCTGTTTATCGGTCAAAATCTACCGATAAAGGAAAAACGAAATAACTATATCGACAGATAGCACATAAAAAATATTGGGACGCTTGAACTGTCATTTTCATAGTGTTGTATATCTGTAGTCAGCTATCAGTCCTCTATATAATGTAATATGTAATATATATGTAATCTATTATGTACTAAGACATGATAGATACGAGCTCCTTCAACTCATAATGATGGGAAAAGTAGCGGGTAAGAGAAAAGTTGGTCGAAGGAAAAAGTCATGGCTGCGGAACATCAGAGAGTGGACAGGGATAGCGAGCGCTGCTGAACTATTTCGTCTCGCAAAGGATAAAAGACAGTATGATGAGCTGACTGCCAACCTTCACTAGTTGGAGAGGCACTACAAGAAGAAGATCAGTCCTCTCATCGGTAGACAGCAATGAAGAATAGGATTACCTATCATTAGTAAGTTTATTGGGACGGTAAAACGGAAAATAGATAAAATTTTCTATCGCCGGTATAGCAAAACTAGAGACAGACAGAATATAGGGAACGGCCATAAATGTTAAGGGTGGTCCACCGCTAATTTTTATTTTTTAGACAAAAAAAATTGTTTTTATTTTTTTATGATACAGCATTAAAAATACATACAACCCTAAATTTTCAACCCTCTACGATCAATCCCTATTTTTTAATAGCGACATTAGTATTTTTGTCAAGCGCGTTTCTCACCGGGACTCGCTTGATGCGCCCACTAGGCTACTTTAATCCTGGAAATAGGCATTCACGCGGGCGGAGCCGCGGGCAACAGATAGTAATTATTTAAAATAATTAAATAAATTTGTTAATAAAGTTCATTCTTATTTCTTTTATCGTTCCGTATATACATTCTTTCTTATAACAAGTATTATTGAGAGTTTATTAATTGAACTATTGTTTTTGTGAAGTTAATAATTAGATTCTTAAATAAAAAGAAAGAGGTATGCAAGGATCGTAGCAAGTGGAAATCCGTTGTCTCTGCCTACCCCTATGGGAAACAGGCGTGAGTCGATGTATGTATGTATGTATTCTTAAATAATATAACCATGCAGAGTTTCCCCTGTGAGGGTTAAAAAAATGTGCGTTTTCTAAACATTCCTATGACAAAACAAGTGAAAGATTTCTAAAAGACCATCAGTGAAATTGTGCGGTATACCTACTCGAAAATACAATACCCAACTTACCTACTAATATAAATAATATGATTCTTATGATTTCCGGGTTTTAAACCTACCTAATTGATATTTTTTTATTAAACATATATATATTTGTTGGTTTGTTTGTTTATTATTTTCAAATGGTAAGTTATAACGTTATAACGCGCTGCGCCACTCGTGACTGACTTCAAGTTCAACCGGCCAAGTTATTTTCAAGTGTGTGTTGTAATTTACAGATAGATAGATTGTCAAGCGACCTGCTCGTCTAGTCGTTATCGCAATTTTTTAAAAGTCTGTCTGTGATTTCAAAATAAAACCTTTTTCTTAAGTATCGTGATCGTGAATTGCTGGAAAGCAGAAGTAAATTTTTAAATGTGCCTCTAGGCTCAGCAAGAAGGCTATCACCAGGGCGAAGGCGGAGCACGTCGGCAGAATTGGTAAGCAAATTAAGCGATACCGTTGCGGGAATTGGGCATTTTGGTTGATTGCCAAAGCTGCTGATGGAATTTTTTGCCGGTCAAGTCTCCCACCACTGCACAAGCCAGATAGCAATTTGGCTCACAGCGCGAAAGAGAAGGCCCATCTCGTGGCCGAATTCTTCGCCTCGAACTCGACATTGGATGATGGAGGAGCCGCGCCGCCGTCCATCCGCGATGCGAGAGTTTCCTGCCTAAGATACGCATTACACAACATGCGGTGGGAACACGACATCCATAAGTCGAATGGGCCAGATGGTGATGGATCGAGTTATTAACGCACAACTCTTGGGGTATCTTGAGGAGAGCCAGCTGATTAGCGACAGTCAATACGGTTTCTGCCAAGGCCGTTCAGCTGGCGATCTCATTGTGTACCTCACTCACTAGTAAGCCGTGGAGAATAAGGGCGAGGCTCTAGCGGTAAGACTGGACATCGCAAAGGCCTTCGATAGGGCCTGGCATAGAGCCCTTCTATCGAAGCTTCCATCGTATGTTATCCCCGAGGGGCTCTGCAAGTGGATCGCCAGCTTTCTGGATTCCCGGAGTATCAAAGTCGTTGTCGACGGCAGTATCTCCAGGTCCATGACATTAAATGCTGGTGTTCCACAAGGATCGGTGCTCACCCCGACACTATTCATCCTGCATATTAACGATATGTTATCAATCGTGAACATACATTGCTACTCGTATGTTAATGATAGCACGGGTGATGTGCGATATACCAGCCATCAGAATACCCCTCTAAGTAAATTGGACGAGAGACATTCAAAACTTGTGTCTGGAACCTCCTTGGATCTCCGAGTGGGTTCGCCTGGACTTAGTTTAATTCAACCCCACAAAGACGCAAGTTTGCGCGTTCACCGAGAACAAGAAACCATTTGTCATGGCGCCACAGTTCCAAGAAGTACCCCTGTAGACCTCCAAGATCATCGGGGTTGAAGTCTCGAACGATGTCCAATTTATGAGTCCATACATACGCACTCACGCCTGTAATCCCCGAAGGGGTAGGCAGAGGTGTAACCAGTACACCCACATTTCGCCCGCCGAGCGTATCTCCGTCCCATGTATACCTATTGTATTCATTTTTGTATTCCCTATGTAACTACTACCTACATATTTTTCCAATTATTCAAAATTATTAAACTGTTTTAGATGTCAAAAAATTTAAAGTAGGTCAGCCCTTTCAATTAGGTAGTCCACGTCAACCCGCCCTTATGAGCACACGGCTGCCTAATGTTTTATAAAGATAGCACAGATCGATATCACAAACCGTTGTCCGTCTGTTTCTAATGGAGGAAGTAGCTAACTGACAACAGAAAAGATAAAATCTCAAAAATGTCGGTAAATCTTTTATGTTTACACTTGTATCCTCAATGGGTAGGCAGAGGTGAAATTAGAGCACCCACGTTTCGCCGAGCTTTCCGTCCCATGATACTACCTACGGGCAACAAGCCTATCGCTATTTCGGACACAAATTCCAGTTCCAGGCAACTCATTGATTTGATTGAACTCATGTGATTATACAACAAATTGTTTTTCTTACCAAGGTTTTAAACCCAGGACTTCACCGGTTTCTCAGCCTAAGTACGCTGCCATTAAACCAATGAGCCGTTCATATAATATTTGATGTGATATTCCTAACATCAAGTTACCAGTAGGTAGGTATACCAAAAGGAATTCATAAAAACGCTCAAGGAAAATGTTTGTTAGAAATGGAGAACGAAGAACGCCGTTGACACGTCATAAGGAAAATATATAGGTATTTGATGTTTACCTTGCCCGTAGGTATATAACTATATCTAATTAAAACCTATATCTACAAAGAAATAATCGATGACTTGGCGTTGCGGTGTCTGCATTGTGATTTGTGAATTACGAAAATATCACTAGAAATTGGAACCGCTACGAATGTGTTTATCCCATACTCCCATTTCCTTTTCAGCAAAGAAAATATTCTGTAAACACTCGCAATGGGTTGCAAAACTACAGCTTGTTGTCTTCTCTGCCTAGGATGGAACCAAACAACTTTCCCGTACCATATATAAAATTTAAGCATACGGTCTATATACCGATGAATTGAAAAGAACAAAATTAGAACGCAAACGTGTGTCGGACCCACGCAAAATGAAGTGTTCCATTGTCATCTTACAACATCTACATCTATTTTTTTTAAGGACCTATCTAATGATACTACACATGCCTGCCTATGTGCAATGGAAAATATTCCTGCATCAGTTATATATATATAATATATAAAAAGCCACCCTAAAAAATATTTTAAGTTTTACTACAGCTTTGTGTAGCGGTTTATAAAATACACCTACCATCCAAATTTAATCCATATAGTGCTAATAGTCTCCGAGTAAATCGGCTGTTACATTCAGACGGACAGACAGACATGATGAAACAAATGACCAAGGCTGGTTGCGATGTGCGAGCTTTTCCATCAGAATACGAAGAACTCAACGATTTAACGAAATAGACAAATTTTGGCGGGAAAAAAATCAATAACCAAAATAAAAAATACAAAAGCAGTACAAAATGCCTTTGAAGAGTTTGTTGCCTCTCGTCCAACCGATTTCTTCAAAAAGCGCCACAATTAATGGAACGCTTAATGGAAATAAAAAGGGTGAAGAAAAACACTAACTTTTTCGTACAGATCGGCAATGTCAAAGGTAAAGACTTATTACATACCTAAGTATTGAATATATATAATAAAAAAATCTATTTGTAAATAATAATTGCATAATTTGAACGCGATCCTAAAGTGAAGCTTGTTCCGTAATAGAGTGATAAGTGGCTTAAGAGGCTTTTCACATGTCCCCGGTGGACGGCGGGTGGTTGGGGCGGTCGCATGCCAAGCTTTCATACGACGCGACGCGGTTTTGTACTCGACTGCATCTGGATCTTTGAAACACGAATACTCACGAATAGCTTCTTCATGTAATGGAACTGGAACGAGAAATCGCAATGTGGCTTTTGTACTTCAAGTACAGCTGCCAGAAAATCTATTCAAGAAAGGTTTTACACAATTTAGTTGTTTCTGCAGATCAGTCTGAGATAATTTTAAAGTGTTAATCAATACAACTTACGGGTGGCGTAAATAAACATTTTAACCAATAGCTCATCATTTGATTGATGATTTTATTTAATCCACTTATTAATTCCTTACATCCCGAATCGCAGCTTCCTTTAAATTGACATGAAACCGTAGTAAATCATTTACAGCAACATAGGATTAATTTGTTTACACTTGCAAACTTTCAACAATAAAAAGTGACAACTATCGTAATATGTGAGTTGATTACCAATAAACATAATTATATGTACAGCGTATTGTAGAAAGATGCTATCAATAATAACTGCGCTGACTGCGCTTATAGGGAGGGTGATTAGTAATTTCGTGGATGGTACAGTTCTCGCACCGAGACAAATGTTTGTGTTGTCAAATATTTGTTTCAGGTATAGGTGTTGAGGGATCGCAATTCCCTTGAAGTTTCTAATACCCAAGATACATGTTAACCTAGTGTGGGCTCGGGACTATGTGTGGACTGTTGAATGTAATATTTAATTTAGAGATAGAAATTAAAAACACGTAAATGTCGTTTTTTCTGAAAAATAATTAGAATGTAGTATAGGTATATCGAAACGGTCGTTTTACCCCCTAGATCAGCTACTCATAATAACGATCCTAACTAAGACTAATAGGTATCTACACAGTTAGCAAATAGATAATTATTAGATGTTTTTCATGTCTCAATACGATTTTAAGCTTTGCGACCTGTTAACGTAGGTATTAATAAACATTTCTATGTTAAATTTTAGCTTTAAATCATCCCTGTATGTGTATGTATTATACCCTCTTTCTGCAACGCCTCTATAGATAGGTAACTCTGTTCTACATTATTTTTTTATTCGCAAGCATTACGTGGAGAGACCATACAATTTTACACACGTGAGCTTATTTCGGACCCGCTAGGACATCCTTTACCTCTTTACACCTCAATTCAGCAGGCACTTAATAATTCTAAAAAGATTTAATTTAGATTTTGATTAAACCGACAAAAAACAAACGATCTGAATTCGTCTGTAATTTATAAATATTATTTTTTTGTAATAAATTTATAATATACTAGCTGTCCCGCGCGGTGTCACCCGCAACTACAGCAGCGCCACCTACCGGGTCCAATTGTGAATCTAAACCATCCAGGGCGCCACCCAAACGCATCATCATCCAAAAAATGATTGAAATTGTTTTTGAGCAATGTTACAATCGTATAAATATTGACAAATATTGACATTAATATTTATACCTACCATACTAACGTCTCTCAATTGTTTTGCCTTCCCGGAACCTCTCCACTAACACTTAAACTTTATTGTACGGTATTAAAGTTCAAATTGACTTTTAAGTATTATTACGATCCGATTGTATGGGAGTATAGAACTATCCTCGTACTTCAAGGATTATTTAAAAAAAAGAATTAGCGAAATCGGTTCAGCCGTTCTCGAGTTTTGCGCTTTCCAACACATTCAGCGATTCATTTTTATATTATAGATTTGTAATATAGTTATTCTTTTCAAGTATTCGATAGGGGTTACTTCTTGTGATTTGAAGCAATAATTCCATCCCTGAAAATCGGGTGAAATCGGGGATGAAAGGCTAAACCGACTCAAAAACTAAAAAGCTAAAAATAATACTAAACGATTTCAAGTCAGGAGTATGAGGTACCAATAGTTGACTTTTAAACGCAGCGAAATAAGATGAATTAAACTACAATACTAGTACAAAAGTAAATTGTAGCATTATGTTTTTTTTTGTCGGATATTCGGACATAGCATTCAGACGTGTCTCTCCCTGGGACGCCCCCGAACCATAGACTAGTTGCCCCGATCTCGCCTGACCAGATCCTTACAAGAAAGCGGTGGGGCCTGGTAACCTATTAAGGCGTGGAAGGCGATGGGCTCTTATGGTGTGGGGGTGTGAGCTGATGTGCCACACCATTCTTCGAACGCGTCCTCGAATCCAGGCTCCGCCAAGAGTGTACTGGCTCCGGGTGTCAAAACGGCTTCACAACTGGAAGTGGCACCATGGACCTGGTGTTCGCGATCAGATCGCTGGTCAAGGCATACAGGACGAAGAAGGAGCCTCTCTCATATTGTCTTTTTGGACTTAGCTGCAATTTTGCGCACTTTTTCGAAAACTCTAAGTTCAACGCATTCCTTTGTCTGTTTTATTCCATAATATGTATATATTTTATGTAATACAATATATTGTTATTTTATTACGAAATATTATTACCTAGTCCGTGGAAAGGTTTCAAATCCAATGGGGTTTATCGAAATATATGTAAATATAGAGGTATTTCTCACATTGGACTCCTATGTAATCACGAATATAAAAGTAGTATATAGCTTGTCTTTTGTTTTTCTATAGCATGCAAACGTGCATTAGCCGAAGTAACTAAATAAATACACCCAACAGTCACACACATAGTCGTGATACCACACTATAAACCTGTATCGTGCAAAATGATCACCTAAACAATATTTGAAGAGTGAAATGTCTTTAAACAAAATTAAGTAGAGATAAATATCTGAAATATATGTATACTTTAATATTTAGAATAAATTTGACCAAACAGATGTACATACACCGAGGCATTCAACCAGAGTATACCTACCTATGTGTGTACTGTACTACGATTAAAGTTATACTTGAGTTTTTACGAATTAGTACTTACCAATATGCAACCACTCAATCCAAAACTGGTCAGTCCCTCAAGAGATTAAGTACAAAACTTATTCTAAGTATAGGTACACAAGTACGTAATCTAACATTGTAATATATCTGTATTATGTGGTCATGATCGTATGTGCAAAATAGATGAAGATTACCAAAGCGCATAACTTTAATCATAGTGCAGAATGAAGTGTATGTAATTCCTAAATGAAAGTAAAAGTTCAGTGTACCAGTTTATAGCCTTGCAAGGTTTGTCTGTGCGATTTATTAGTTTTACTTTCAACATGCATTTAATTTTCATTTCATAAATTATTTGGACTTATTTAATATACGAGTATACGGTGTAACAATAATGTGTTATACTATGACCACCGGTATAGAAGATTATTTAAAAATGTCCAATAATACGCACCGATCTTACCACAAATTATTACTATTTTAGGATTTAGAAGTGATGAGATTTTTTTGTGCAAGTAATTAGCTGGCAAGCTTTAAATGCTAGTCATGGCTTAGCAGGCAATTTATCAGTGCGACATCACTACGTCTATAGGGTTTTCAAAAGGTTCAAATTTACCAAATTAATATAAATAATAGGGTTTTACCAAATTAATTAAAAATACATTTAGTAAAAGTTTTGAACTCTAGGTATATGGAAAAAACTACTGTGATTTTACATTTATATTCTGATATAGGATTTATGGCTGATAACCTTTAAGTATGCCACTATCATTACGACACAAACAGTTTTAATTCTAAACTCTACATAGTTATCTAAGAAATATAATTTTAATGAATAATATTTTTTAGTAACTACTTATCACTCTTTCGAAGATTTGCTTGATTGCACACACTAGATAATGGAATTAGAATGCTAATAACATATACAAACACTACAAACAAACCAGTCTGGAGACGGTCCCTAGCGGACCGGGTGATAAGTCATGCGGGAATGAGGACCGATGCGGCATGCGTTAGGCAGGCGGGCATACGACACGTACGTGGGCGTGCGGCGAGGTGATCGCGCGGCACAAGCAGGCATGCGCCGCAGGCGCAACTTGATAGTCCATATAGTTCCCGTAACCCATGTGGTCGCAGGTGCAGGCGCAGTTTTCGATGTGCCGCCGCAGTTCGAGCTCGATTTCCCACGGCGGCTCCATGAGGCGGGCGGCCGGGCGCCGTGGCGAGCCCGCGCCTCCGCGCGCTGCGAATGCGGCCCCGGATCGGGCGCGGGCCGCACCTGCGCGACACCACCTGCCTCCCCGCCTCTCGCTCGGCTCGCTCCACCATAAAAGTAAGCTTCTAACGCGGGCCAACGCCGGCGACGTAGCCGTCGCAGCGAGCCCAGGCCGCTCGTATCCCCGGGCGGCGAAGCGCGGCGCGCGCGGCTCCTAACGTGACGGCGCACATAACGCGGCGGACGACGGCCGGCAGGGGAATGCCGCGCTGTTGGACCCTGGCTGAACGGTGAGCGCCCGGGCGGCCCGGCCGCGCCGGCGCCCCGAGCTCCACGTGACGACCGCCTCACCCCTGCACACCGCCCGCGCGCCGCTTGCCTGCTGCCTGCCGCCCGCCGCCTGCCGCCTGCGGCCTGCTGCGGCTCTCACTATCACCGGACTCCTCACACGCTTTAATAGATGCACAATCGTCCACCATCAATTAACTCTGCGACCTACTACATTAGCTCGAAATTCCACTCATCTTTTAAAAGTATTAGTAAACATTTAATTGATATCTGAATTATTTTGTTATAATTTATGTTCTATTTAACACAAACAAGGATTTTAACGGTATGTGGTATGAAATGCATGCTTGTTATTTTTCCATTCAAAATTATCATTTGATATATATATATATTATCCGTTATATGTCATTGAATAAGTATGTCTATAAATACTAGTATAATAAATATAAAATACTCTTAGACACAAAATAGAAAACGGAAAATGTCTATTTGAAATAAATAGCATTTATTTAAATGTAGTTTTCTTTTCCTTCTCTGTGTTCTGTTCTAAGAGGAAACAAATAGTCTGAGTACCATTTAAATTATGAAGACGAAAGATCCATTATTCAATATTTTCTTGAACTTTGCCAACCATGTGACCTAAGAATTAAAACAGGTAGGTACTTATACATATTACGTTACATAATTTAAAATACTTATACTTATTTGACGTTTTACATACTATACTAAGTATTTCCAGTTTTATTGCAAGCATTGAAATGAGAAAGCTGTTACGTCATAAGTACTATTATGAACCGTTTTAAAGTTAAATGTGAGTATCATGCTGCGGTTTCTGTATTTATTTAGTATCGACTATAGCTTTGCAGTTTGCGTACTTATTTAACTATAGTTATAGCTTTTGTTACTCGGACAATAATACAAATAGTAGGTATCTATTCTATGCTGCATTTGGTGCTACAAGGTGGTACAAGGTCCGTCGTATGCGAGAGGCCGGCTGGGTTGGTACAACCACTATGTCTATTTCTACCGCCAAGCAACAGTGTGTAAGCAATGTTGGGTTCCGGTTTGAAGGACATTGAAGCCAGTGAAATTACTGGGCATTATGAGACTTAACACCTTATGTCTCGGGGTGACGAGCGCAGTCCAGATCTTTGTTATTTATAGCTCTGTATGAAGTTGCTTCTGTTTATGAGCAGGCGTGGCGCTTACCATCAGGCGAGCGACCTGCTCGTCTCGTTATTGAAGCTAATAAAAGAAATATCAAATATATTGGTCAATATTGTTTTACAGAGTCAATTACTACGTTTTTAAATTTTATTTTACCTCTGATTTTATTTAAAATATTACTGAACAATAAATTCCATCGAATTACAAGAAAAAATCAAATTCTCGATTATATTGTAATCATCTCATATAACAATACACATACTAAATACTAATGACAAAATATTACGTATGTACCCTATATATAAAAATATTTAGTTTTACAATGTTGTAATAATTACTCTTCATGACATGAAGATAAATTAAACGCCATTAGTAGTGCTCATATAATTATTGTGTAAATATCATGTACATGTTATGATTTGATAAACACATGCTTTTTTATAGCATAGGCCGCCAAACGAGCGCGTGGGTCACCTGATGGTTACTGATCTCCAACGCCCATGCACGCCCACAATACCAAAATAACCATGAGCGTATTGCCGACCTTAAAGGAAAGGGATTAGTAAGGGATTGGGAAGGGGAGGTGGAATTGGGCCTTCGGATATCTCACTCACCGTACGAAACGCAGCAACAAGCTGCTACATTACGCCGGATTTCTGTGAGACAGTGGTAACAACCCGTACGAACCGACCCATTCATGTTGTAGACAAAACTGTCTACAGCGTGGCTCTACCACTCATTTCACACCACCTGTCTTTCTACGTACGTTGTTAGTCACAATCGGGAAAATTAATTAAACTGGTTATCATGTTTTAGATAGCTTATACCTACGTCCCTCGTCGTTCTTATGTGATATAGTGATACCACGCTGGTCGAGTGAGTCCATTCATGATATTCACAAAACTGTCTACAGCGTGGCTCTACCACTCATTTCACACCACCTGTCTTTCTACGTACGTTGTTAGTCACAATCGGGAAAATTAATTAAACTGGTTATCATGTTTTAGATAGCTTATACCTACGTCCCTCGTCGTTCTTATGTGATATAGTGATACCACGCTGGTCGAGTGAGTCCATTCATGATATTCACAAAACTGTCTACAGCGTGGCTCTACCACTCATTTCACACCACCTGTCTTTCTACGTACGTTGTTAGTCACAATCGGGAAAATTAATTAAACTGGTTATCATGTTTTAGATAGCTTATACCTACGTCCCTCGTCGTTCTTATGTGATATAGTGATACCACGCTGGTCGAGTGAGTCCATTCATGATATTCACAAAACTGTCTACAGCGGGGATCTATCTCTTTAAATAATTCAAATAACATAATTTTAAGGTACAAGTAAAACTTACTATTAACATATCATAGGCAAAAATATACGACAGTAAAACAGGGCAGAACAAACACTCGTCACAGTTTCGATGTACCAGAATTAGGACGCAGATAGGCAGGAGCAAGAGGCTGTGTGCGCGCGCAGTAGAGCGATGGTGGCACTTGTCAAGGGAGAGAGCTGAGCGCGGCAGTCGACATGCGGCGCGCGCGTAGCGTCACGGGGCCTCTGCGCCGAGCGCATCCCGCGTCCGGGGCCACCTGGAACGTCCAGGTACACTGACTCGCAGACACCCTACTCAATACTTGCCCATCTATTTTAACTTGAATGCTACTCCTATAAAATAATCCGTTCGTAATTCCCCAGATATTTCCGAATGCTATTCAAACAATGAAGTTTAATGAGCTTTCCATTCATCCCATGGACATTACCATTCGGTGGATCCCAGAACTCAACAGTTGTCCGAAAACTTGTTGCACTCATTTCTTATGTGTTAAAGTGCATGAAATAATCTTTTGCTAATTTTCATTCGAAATAGCATTGGTGTCTTATTTAGGGATAAGATCAATATGTGGCAAATAATTATGCTATGACAGAAACAACTAAATGACAAAGCAAAATGTTTGTCTGATCCACAAATATTTGTCTCGGGTCTGGTGTTGTGGGACCGCAAGTCCCTCGTAGTTCGTGATACCCACGATACAGGTTTACCCAGTGTGGAGTCAGGACTATGTGTGTGACTGTTGGGTGTATTATTATTATTATTATAACTTCGAGTGGTTAAAGTATTGTAATATATGATAATCTAAAAACAATAGAAAACCTTTCTTCGCAATGAATAAATAAATACAAGTTACCACTCTATGATTTCTAAACAACATTATTCTCAATTGGAAGGAGTGTTTATATCTAGACTAATAACATTTTAACGAGACGAGAATATAACGCATGAAAATATAAACAAAACGCGGAAATTCTTCTTATTTAGATTTCAACGCATAACAACAGTATAATTAGTCATAGAAAAGACCATATTGTGTTTATACATGTATTTAATTAACACCACAAGTATATTATTATTATAACGGTCAATATTTTAATGGTACCTACGAGCTAAACATTCTGATTACTTAAAGAAAATGACCGAGACACGTTATATTCGATAAGGAAGGAATACCTACTTATATTGTTTCAATATGGTTTAATAGTAAAAGATAAAGTATTAAATTCTCATTTAACTTTACTATATACCTAGGTACCAAAAAAATTTAAACATAGAATCGGTATAATTAATAAAAATGTGTGTTCAGGTGGTGCGTGGGAAGATGAGCTCTCAATGTTTGTGGCACGCTTGTAGAGCACTCTCAGCCGGCTTGCTGCTGATGCTACTCGGAGGCGCGATGGCTGTTATAGGTATTTTATAAAAAATATTTTAATTAAATAGTTAATTCACGTATATTATATAGAGATAGTTAGAGGATATCAGATAAGCATATAATTACAAACATATATACGCACTCAAGTCTGTAATCTCCGAAGGGGTAGGCAGAGGTGTAACCAGTACATCCACATTTCGCCGAGATGGCAGGGGCGAGCTATCGCCATACAGGGCACGATTCCAGACTCCGTAATACTGAGCATTTCATAATAGGAAAACGCAATATCATTTTTAGCCGACTCGAGAGGCCGAACCCGAGACCTCAGCACAGCGTACCGCGTACCCACGTATTACAATTGCGCCACCGAGGCAGATGATTAGCATGATATGTATGTCTATATCTATAAATATACCTAATACCCAGCGGACAGACAGCGACCGTCACGTCTTACGCCGTACACGTAGTGAAAAACTCGGCATAGTGGCTCGTTCCGGCGGGTCACGTTCCGGGGTCAGCCGGTGTATATTCAGTTATTTAAGGTTGGCATCTTTCTGGTAACCATCGCGAGATGTCGCGACAGTTCAAGTCAGGTATATTCAGACTGCATTGTACTTACTGCCAGGTGCAGTGTAGTCACTTTGCCGTGGAGGGATCAAAGAAAATATAAAAAGTTTTTTTGGTAGCAAAGACCGGCAAACTAGCAAGTGGGCCATGAATATCTACGATATCATAAGAGTCATGGAAGCGTTGCCGTCTTTGAAGGAGAGGTATATTTAGGTATATGGAAGAGCAGGGGGAATCTGGTCTGCCGAATATCTCACTCACCGTACGGAATGCAACAGTAATCTTTACTTAACGTCGGTGTATGTTGCATGAAATAGTGATAATAATCCGGAAGAGCCGGCCAATTACTGCTGTAGACGAAACCGTACCTATACAGCGTCGCTCTACTACTTTCAATGTTTTTAGTTTACTCAAAAATGCTTTTTGGAAGCTAAGCACTCAGGACTGAAACAGAAGAAAATATGATAACATTCAAACCAAGCTTTCTCGTATGTACTTAGTACATTCACATGTACTTATTTACATGTGTATTAACATTATTTACTCCATAAGCTCTGAACGCTTGAACCGATGATGTACTCGTAGATGTTCACCGTATAGCTTGGTATCGCTAGTATGCTTTCATTATTCTGAGTGATAGAATATTAAACTTTTTTTTTTACTTTTGACCTTTTGGGGCATTCGTGTTTTATGTACAGTTAGGTTACGTTATTTATAAGACTGAATTATATTATTTGCCGTATGATTGGTATTCTGCGTAACATATGTACAAGACGTTTCTATGTAACAAACCAGGGACCTTGCTCAATAATAACCATCCCTTAATATGGCAGTTGGCACTAAACGCGTTCATATATTTCAATTACCTTTACACAAGGCAAGATGTTCCCCTTGGGAGATCTTGTTTATGCCCGGAACAAGGGTGACATAAACGGCTACTAAGGTAAACTTTAAAAGGCCTATATCTTTAATAGTAGTTTAATTTAATTTCACAGTGGTTACCAAGTCAGAGTGTAAGTGGGCTACAAACATCTTAGGCCCAAAGTCAACCTCACCTGCAAGTGGTACACTCTGCTGATTAACGGACGAGGCAATGGCGAAACTTGGTTCCCATTGCCGGTTGTGGGGGTCAGACGGCGGGTCGCCCCATACCATCAAATCTATGGTACGAGAACACGGACCCTGGTTTAAACCGTGATAACGCCAGTCATGATAATGATTACAACATTTTGACAATATACATATAATGCTTAAAGTGAGACACGCGGTCGTACGAAGAGTGAGATATTCGGAGGCCAAATCCCCCTCACCTTCCCAAACCCTTAATTATCATTTTCCGCTTCTAGGATTTTTTATAGCATAGGCCGGCAAACGAGCAAGTGGGTCACCTGTTGGTAAGTGATCTTACCAATCACCATATACGCCCACAATACCAAAAGTATTATGGGCGCGTTGCCGACCTTAAAGGAAAGGGATAATTAAGGTATTGGGAAGGGGAGGGGGATTTTGGCCTCCGGATATCTCACTCACCTTATGAAACGCAGCAGAAATCTGCTGCTTTACGTCTGTTTTCTGTAAGACAGTGGTAACGACCCGAACGAGCTGGCCCATTCATGATGTAGACAAAAGTGTCTACAACGTGGGTCTACCGCTCAAAAAATTGTGTGTTCATGGAGGTCCGATGATATTAGGTGACCCAGTTACTCGTAAAAAAAAAGTGCATTTATTGAAGATTATGCACAATGCTTGTGTTTAAAATATCAGCTTACATGATAATGCACACACAGCTTTTGCTCGAAACTCCGCCCCCTTAAAAGTGCTATCTGAGATAAAATGTTTTTTGTAACCTACATATTACATCGTTATCGGTTTAGGCGTTTTTAAGTGATGCGTGAGCTAATTAACAAACAGCATATACTCCACTGCGGTATTATAATTATACCTAGATGAATGGCAGTAAGTTTCTACTTCTTTTAAATCTTTTCAGTCAAAGGATTTCATAAAACGATGCCTCTTCCGTACACAAAGCTGCCAACCATATTACAACCCGTTTTTGTCTATTCGTTTGTTTGTTCATCATCAGTCTATACTACCTACTTTTAAAGGAATCTATTTTTTGATCCGTAGTGGTAGCCGGCTCAAAGACTCAAAATCTTTTAAGCTACTAACGTAAAAGGGCTTCGGGTCTAATTTGGTCCTGGTACTATATTGCATGTAGGTATTTAGATTTATTATTTGTATGGTTAATGTTAATAGTGTTTTATATCTTACTAGCTGTTGCCCGCGACTCTGCCCGCGTGAATGCCTATTTCCAGGATTAAAGTAGCCTAGTGGGCGCATCAAGCGAGTCTCGGTGAGAAACGCGCTTGACAAAAATACTAATGTCGCTATTAAAAAAATAGGGGTTGATCGTAGAGTGTTGAAAATTTAGCGTTGTATGTATTTTTTAATGTTTTATCATAAAAAAATAAAAACAAAATATTTTGTCTTAAAAATAAAATGTAGGGGTGGACCACCCTTAACATTTAGGGGGATGAAAAATAGATGTTGGCCGATTCTCAGACCTACCCGATATGCACACAAAATTTCATACAAATCGGTCTAGCCGTTTCGGAGGAGTATAGGAACGAACATTGTGACACGAGAATTTTATATACGACGAGTATAAGATTATATCTAGATATTTTCAATGAAATTACAGTTTCAGTTAGTTAAATGTATATTTATTAACATTTAATACAATATAGAATTTATAGAAACTTATTTAAGTATAATCAATTTTATAGTAAAAGTATAAGTAATTTTGCCCACTCTGTCAAAACTTTTCGAAAGGCTTGTTCGTAACCACTTATACACCCAACACTACATAAAATTATCATTGACCAACAACACGGTGTTGTTGGACATCGCTCCATTACAACTAACTTAACGTTATTTACAATCAGAGGTTCCCAAACTTTTTTTCTCATAGACCACTTGCAAAATTTAGCTGGTTCCGGTGGAACCCCTGCAGCTACATTTTAAATTTTCAGCAAGATCTAAAACATTTTTGTGCCTACTGCACTCAAAATAAATTAAATGCCAAACCATCACTTTTACGAAAAATAAGTAAATTTTCTTATAGTTTGGGGTGTGTGATATTGGATTCTAATTATACCTATTGTAAATTGCATCTACAATAATCTACATATACACATTGATAACATTATAAGTAAATCCTTTAAATTGTACGGTTTCTTTATGCCTTCATGTATAAAGTTTAGACGACCATCAACTTATCAAGTATCTATACAAAGTTTTAATCCGTTCCCAACTTGAATATGCTGTGTAGATCTGGAACCCTTTTTATAATAAATATATCGAAGCCCTTAAATCTGTACAAAAAAATAAGAATTACAGATGCTTTGCATCCTACAAACAGCTACTGCAAAAATATAACCTACCAAACCTAAAATCTAAACGTACACAACTCGAAGCAATGTTACTCCATGATCTGTGCCATAACAAATATAACTGTACATCCTTAATTAATAAATTGTGTCATAAAGCTCCGACTAGAATGCATTGCCGAAATCAATGTCAACTGTTCGCACTAACTCGATGTCGCACCAATGCCGGCAAACGTTCCCCGTTATATTATACAGAATTGTAAACTCTTATGATGATAACTTTAATAGCATAGATATTGCAGCTACAAGTGCTAGTACATTCAAAGGAAAATATTACAATTGCTAGCTTAGTACTACCCACGTAAATCTCAATGGTTAGCTAATAATTGTATTGTACAATAACTTGTGGTAAACGGTGCTGATGGCATAATTAGTGCATCTATATATTATGTAAATTACTAATCGTATTGTGTCATTGTTTGTTTATCCCAATAAAAAAAATATTATCAGTTTTATACACAGTTAACACCTACTTCTTTTGGGTGCTTTAAATCCTGTATTTTTTTCTAACTGAGCTGATGATAATAATTGTAGATAATTTTGAGTCCAATCTTGGATTTTTTTTTGCAATTTCTAGTGAAAATACTTCGAGGCAAGGTTTTCCGTTTTTTTATTTAGCTAGGCGGTAACAAAATATGCGTCTGTCCTCAAATGTCCTCAATATTGATGTAATTCAAAATATAGGCGTCAAAAAAATTAAAAAAGAAATTGAGATCAGGACATTTGAACTTCTGTGATTTTTGAGGCGGATTAGCGAGTCAATCCTGGCATCATGTTGATTATATCTATATTCTCTTGAAGCTTTTCCATAACTATTCTCAAAAGGGTTTTTAGAATAAGTTATTTAACCATTCTTTAAATTTATTAATTATTTCAGCAAGAACAAATGTGTTGTCACTCTGACTGGAACTACTATGACATGAGTCAGCTTGTTCCACATGATCTTTGATTCAGAACACGATTTTTTATCATCCAACGCTTTATTCACCAGATTTTCAATCTCATTATCTCTCATTTTCAAATATCAAATGTCAAATGTATCTCCGTCCCACGATGTGATAGGGGGCGAGCCTATCGACATACCGGGCACAAATTCCAGATTCCGGACTGATACTGAGCATTTCGTAATAGAAAAACCCAATACCACTTTACCCGACCCTGAGATCGAACCCGAGTCCTCAGCGTTAGCCTCAATCGTAACGCGTACGCATTACAACTGCGCCACCGAGGCAGTCAAGAAAATACTTCTAGACAAAACCCAGTTTCATTCTTGAAATGGGTCAAAATTTACCCGAAGACCGTATATAGGTTAAATTGTCATAGAATATGTGGTATTATAGCAAATATTCTAAAAAATAAAAAACAGTTCGTAAATATTTAAGGATATAGGAACCGAACCCTGAGTGCGCAAGTCTGATTTGTACTATACCGGTTTTTATTTGTTTATTTGGGTTGACGACATTATGAAACTGCATGCATCAGATCGTATCCACTTTGTTTCCCAATATTAGAAGGAATAGTCGCAGAATGACGCACATAAACGATGGCGAGCGTATGTTACCTACGCGCCCTGAATGACATATCCGGTTTGATGCCTCCGGCCTGCTTTGTTCATACAACTCCATACGAACTGCATACATTCGATTTTATCAACCATATTATTATTAAGCCCTTGAATCTAGACTTCAACAACATGTGAATATCGAGGCAAACTAGCTGCTTGATATCAAGAATATTTTGTGAAGACTAAAGAGAACTAAACCTTTTGAACTAGTGTAGTGTAGTGTTTATAAACAATGAATAATTAATAGTGATATTGCTATGGTATAACACATGAAAGTGTTTTCATGTTTCAGACTATAAGAAAAAGCTAAGGCTATTATTCTGAATTTTATTAAACTTATTACGTAGAAAATTAAGTTAGATTAAAATTGCTTATTAGTCTTAGAGGCTAGATCGTAATTTATTAAGTATTGAAAACTTACTTTTGTTAAAAAAATATATATATTATTATACATACATACATACGCACACACGCCTGTAATCCCCGAAGGGGTAGGCAGAGGTGTAACCAGTACACCCACATTTCGCTGAGCGTATCTCCGTCCCATGATGTGATAGGGGGCGAGCCCATCGCCATATCGGGCACAGTTCCAGACTCCGGGCTGATACTGTGCATTTCGTAATAGAAAAACTCAATATCTCTTTACCCGACCCGGGGATCGAACCCGAGACCTCAGCATCCGTCTCAGTCGAAACGCATACGCATTACAACTACGCCACCAAGGCATATTATTATACTTACAATATTATTTCAGTTTAAGGATAGCACGATTATTTTTAATATGCAGACATTAAATATACATGTTGCATATTCTATGACCTATATATATTACCTATATTATTCTATTTAAATCTCAAAGCAAACGTTATTTATCAGATAAAATATAAGACTGCAAAATACAAAAAATGTGATATAACATACAATAAAATACATAATAATAAATATCTAATAATACATAATCAACCGTAAACATGTTCTCGTTTCAGGTTATTACGCAGATATCTTGTCGGTAGCGGAGGAGGTGCGAGGAAATGCTACGGTCTCGGTGAAAGACGAGGCGCGCGGGTTTCATCTCAATAATTTATCTTACGCTGGACCCATCGTCATGGGCTTTGGAGGTAACGATATAACATAATGTTTTGTCCTCATTTTTACAGCCGGCTGGCAAACTAGCAAGTGGGTCATCTGATGGTAAGTAATCTTTACCGCCCATGTACGCCCACAATACCAAAATAATCATGGGTGCATTGCAGACCATAAAGAAAAGTGATAAGTAAGGGATTGGGAAGGGGAGGAAGATTTGGGCCTCCGGATATATCGTTCACCGGACAAAACACAGCAGTAAGCTGCTACTTTACGCCGGTTTTCCGTGAGATAGTGATAACGACCCGGACGAGCACCCTCATTCATGCTGCAGGTAAAACTGTCTACAGCGTGGCTCTACCACTCATAAACTTAGTTACTCTCTCCTTCTCTAGTACTTACATCACAAATAGTTCTCTATAAATAAAAATATTTTTCACAGCGCTAAAATAGAACCCACTACTGGGAAAAAAGTAGTACCCAATGACCACCCAATAATAAGATATTAATTTTATAAGACGAGGTCCGACTAATATTTGAAACATAATATAATAAGGTTCATGCATAGCATCTGCGAGTTGATGGTGGGAATTTTGGAGGTTTTTTTGGTTTTATCAAATAAAACATAACGGTTAATATCTTTAAAACTTTGAAATATTTAAATTGTAGTTGTTATCACTCAAAATACAGAGTTTCGACGCAAAAGTTTATTTATTATTAAGATTGCTTCAAATCTTCTATAGGTACGCTGTATTTTTTACGTCACTATTAGCTCATTCGTTTTCATTTCGTTGCCACACTCGAAGCGTCAAATAGTCTTTTTCTTGGGTTTGAGGTGTGATCTCACCTTAAGTACTAAACAAAATGTTGTTAACAGGCCGTAGTAATTCATTTTTTTAGGTTTCATAGTTGTCGCAGCATGTGTGATGACATTCGAAGCCCGTGACAGCGCAGCGAAAGTGACGCCGGCGCGGCCGCAGAGCATGCCTCGACCGATGCCGCGACGCGGACCCGCGTGCGCCGCCCCCGCACGTCTCGACCAGCTTGGAGTCTACCGTCTGCCACACGTGTTACCGCTACCACACGCTCTGCCCCTTGCACCATTGCACCGACATAGGATACCACCCACGGTCAGGTACGTCATAATGCCGCCTGATCACAATACACAACTTAGCTCCAGCTTAACTATTCAGAAGCTTTCACGTCGCTTGCTTTGTAAGTAATAACATTATAGACATAACATGTAGATAGTGCGCCTTAACGAATGTTAAACTACATATGATTAGATGTATGAATATATATTTAATTTGTGTTAACTACATAATATTATGGAAAAAATATCATGTATAAAAGTATTTAAAATCCCGTATACATACAACCAGCTCGTCATTACAAATGTTTCATGATTCATTAGTTGTGATGGATAGGGGCCTGTTATTCGTAAGCCGCAGGCTTCTTGAAACGTAGGGCAGTGAGTGTGTGTGACACAGAACTGGTGGTGAGAGAGGAAAAAGCAAAGCGCGTTTCGGGTCAGCCCCCGACTTACGTAGCGGTAGCGCGCGAGCGGCGCTTCCAGTAAGCGCACTACGCCGCCCGCTACGCCGCTACGCGCTCTCTGTAGACGAGCCGCCGCCCTCAGCAGTCAGGTAACGTTATAATTTTATTCACGTCCACACAACACGCATTAGACCATCCCTTTCTATTTATCTTGTTCTTACATGAAATATAAATTAATATTTGCATAATTACCAATCACCGAAAACAATCGCTTTAAGTAAATCTTTATATATACAACGTGTTACAGAAAGGTGTGGTCATATTTTAGGGTCATTACATGCACCTTACAATGCGTACTTGTGTACCGGACCTTTTCAAAACCAAGACATCCAAAAAAATCACGTTAATTTTAATCACTCGTTTATTAAGATCGATAAAATTGATGACATCACTATTAATTATTATGAACGACACTCACTTTTTAATAATCTGGAATAAGTTTTACGTAATTCTACGGACATACGTACTTAACTTGTAATTTAAACACAAATTAACACTTGAAAGAGACTGTGTGCTGAAAACGATATAGGTACCATCCTCTAGAAGCATGTTAAAGACTTCATTCTCGGGTCTTCCATCTATGTATTTGGCTTAATACAGTCGACGATCCTCTTATATGCTGTTATTAGTTACACCAACACAAAGTACCAATACATAATACTTGTTACTTGTTTTTAGTCAAATACAACATAATATGACCTCGTAATCAGTTCTAAAAATCACAAATTGCCGAACTGACTGCGTCAAATAAATATTGACATTTGACAACGGTTTAATGTTTTTTTAATTATAAAATAATTAAATGCAAGGAGGTCTATAGTATCATTGTTTATCATTTAGTGTTGTTCAAAGTTGAAAGTCGATATCGACATGTTACTCATACGATAAAAAAGAAAATTCTATAATTATTTTCCCAGCAAAGCAATCGGATTTGGTACTATGGGAGATAAAATACTTATACCCATACTATACATTGCTTAAATTTGCCCGCCCCTTTCTATAACACGTTGTATAATTCTACTGTACATGTGTATGTGACTGAACTCCTCCTAAACGGCTGGACCGATTTGAATGATTTTTTTTGTATGCGTTTGGATGGCGCCCTAAATGGTTTAGATTCACAATTGGACCCGGTAGGTGGCGCTGCTGTAGGACAGCTAGTATAAGTATATAACTATGCTTAGACATTTTATTGATTATTATTTATATTATTTAAGTAGGTACATATATGATTATAATCAAATTATAATATTGACATATACATTATTATTAGTGTATATATTATCAACTTACCAACTATATTTATAGGAAAACATAGTTCATACAAGAAAATACTGCTTTGAAAACCTCTAATAATAACACTGGTCTACAGTGGTTTTGTTGGCCTAGAAATGAAAATGATTTTGGGTCTATTTATGCACACAATTCATGAAACTATCAATGATTTTGTAAGATTTGCTATGATTTTTTTTTTAATTACAAAAATCAAAAAACGAGAAACAAAAAATATATATATATAAAAGCGAAATACCACTCACTCACTGATTAATCACGATATCTCAAAAACTTTTACAAAAATTTCTACTGAAGCTGGGATCATAAAATTTGGTCAGATGATAGTTTGTGTAATGTAGACGTCAGTTAAGAACGGATTTTTGGAAATTTGCATTTTAAGGGGGTAATAGAGGGGTTTGTACGTTGTATGCAACTTTTTTATGGAAGGGAATACGACTGTGAAATGGAGCGCAAATATTGCTTATTAAAATAATGAAATATGAGAGTCACATTTTTGGAACAATCCACTTACAAAAGGGGGGGTTGAACTTAGTTTGAAAGTATTTATTTTAACTTTTGAACAACTTGACCGATTGAGGTCATATTCACACCGTACATTTGTTTTGTGGAGACAATTGCTTATAACTATATATCATCACGCTACGACCCATGGGAGAAGAGTAGTAATCTATATATAAAGCGAAATACCACTCACTGATTGATTAACACGAAACCTCAAAACGGCTAAAGCTATGATCATGAAATTTGGTCAGATGGTAGTTTGTGTAATGTAAGGTGCCCGCTAAAAAAGGGTTTTTGGAAAGGGTTTTGATTTTAAAGGGGTGAAATGGGGAACTTTCTATTAAAAGAAATACGGCTGTGAAATTGAGTCCACGTGTTTCATATATTTGTAAAATTCAACTCGCGAAAGGAGAGTGGGGGGGGGGTGTTGAATTTTAGATGTTTGTAGATCAATAATGCCTTAACGGCTGAATGGATTTGAGTAAAATTTGGCATACAGGTAGACCAATACATGAATTAGAACTTATGCAACTTTTACCCCAGATAAAAACATTTACGCGGGCGGAGCCGCGGGTAAATGCTAAGTAACTAAGTAAGTTGTAAGTGTTGTATTGTCAAATAACTGAGATCTCAGCTGTCCTGTGGAGCAAGGGGTCTGAGAGTGGGGATCACACGATGTTTGTATGCGCGAAAAAGTTGTGCAGAAGCCCAATCATGACTGGAAAATTCAATTTTATTTTTAACAAGCCGATAATTGTTCAAAATATAAGATATGCAAAAATCATGAAAATACGAGCACATTGAGAACTTTCATGAATATATTCGTAATCTGGGCACTTGAAAACGTAAAAATTTGCGATGATATCCAGGGCTACAAAAAAAAAGTTTTTTTTTGTAGAGCTGTGTAATTAATTTATTAAAACTCTTTTTAACCTGTCTGTCTGTCTCTGGGTTATATGTTTGTATCTGTCTGCGGAATCGTAACGCCTACACGAGTTGATCGATTTGAATGCGGTTGCTTTTATTTGAAAACTGGTTGAATCGATATGATTCTAATTTGGAAGAAAATCTGTTCATGCCGTTACAAGTTACAGTTACAAGTTATATAATCGATGTCGGAGGTTAGATCGGTTACAAAGTTTATCATGATAAGTATTCCAGAAAAAATTATTTCTTTCGTGTAGTGCGAGTGCAGCAGAATCGGAGTGCGGGTCGCAATCGTCGCTGGCGTTGGACCTACATGCGAACGGCGCATGCGCTGGAGTAACGCTGCGCGTGTGCGACAACACGCGCCGCCGCCCACTGGCTCGTCAGCAACGACTGCGAGACGACACCATGCATCGTTAGTATCACGATATACATAATATAATTTACATTAAGGTTGCTAACAAGTCTTCACATCTAAATATTAAACTATCATCGATATGAGTTAAACAAAAAAAAGAAAGTATTACACTAGTACTCTTGTTAATAGTAAACTATTACAGTTTTGAGTGCCGCTAACCAAAATAATTTTCAAATAACTTTTAGAATAAAAGCTGTCTTGCTATGCTTGCTTTAGTACAAAACAGGTCGATGTTAGTCGCGGGAAAGCTTACTGAAATTAAATGCGCTGCGCAGAAGAAAGGAATTACGCCTGTAATTTGTTGTTGTAAAAGCTACATGCAGTAGCGGTTGCTGTAGAAATCTAATGAGATATGTTCACATTGCTAATTTTGCTTAAAGTTTGAGACCGACGATCAAACCATTTGCAATTTTCATTAAAAAGTAAATGCCATTAATGCGACGTCTGTGACTCCAAGGCAAACAATGGTACCTTTTGAAAAGATGGCTATAAGCATCAGACCATTGTTTCGCTTTAAAATTTAAGTAACGCATAAATTTCATTTGGACGCCTCAATACGTGACTTATAGATCACGTATTGAAGTGCATACGTGACGAACTTGAGATGCATAATTCAAGTGGCTACGCTCGAACGAACAGTAGGTATAAAATCTTGATGGGCATACAAAAACACGCCGTGATTCTTATATAAATCCTAAGGGCCTTTGATGCATTTTTCACTATAATATCTATATGTTGGTCAAATTAAAGTTGCTAGGTGCTGTCTTTTATAATTCCTAGATCCTAGATACTAGCAAATACCTACTTGATTGTTACTAAAATTACAGTTCACACGGAACAACTGCGTTGTAACTGCTTCATTTGAAATACATTAAAACCAATACGAGCTTTTATTTTAAAATAGTCTTTCGTTATTTTTGTCTGGCATTATCCCGACTTAATGCCAGGACCACCTTGCCATCATGATTTGACGGTGGATCTGGTATTAAATGGGGCGACTCACCGCGCCGTCTGACTGCGACAACCCGTAACGGGAACCATGATTGCTTAATAATAATTCATCTTTTCATTGACATATTTAAACTATTAGTAAATAAGTTGTAATAATAAAAAGTTCTACGAGATTATCCTAGCTCAATTTACGCTTCACGCTGATAGTTTAGGGAGAATTATAATTTGATATTACTTGTATCTTGCTACAATGTATAATAAAACATATTTTATTCTGTTTCATAAAGTTATTTTAAATGAGAATAATGATTAATAATATTTGTGAAATATATTAGTTAATAATTTTGTTACAATTACATTGACATTTGAAAATTTGCCCAGATATATTTTCTCTATCTTTAATCATTTGAATATTTTTTGATAAACTGATTAATGTGGAGGAAAACAATATAGTTTTCTTATAATTTTCTGTGGATATTACGGTTTTTTTTATTAAATTCTAAGTTCGTTTTACACCTATCTTCTGTAAGACAGTGGTACCGACTTGGTCGAGCCGGCCCATTCGGCTCTACCAGTTATAAAATGTTTTTCCACTCCAGATACAGAAAAACAACAATGAAACTTACTGAGTACGTTATACTGCAACTAATAAATTTATAATTACTCGATATCTTCTATCTATTCTATATAGGTATATTACTATAATAAAACTGAAGAGGCACTTTGTCTGTACATTAAATATTTTTCCTCGTTTTGATTGGTTTATGTTATAATAACGATATAAAACCCAAATCATTTTTTTTTTATTATTGTCTGTCTTTCTGTCAAGGCATCACTTCTAAAGTACTGAATAAAAATAGGCAATGAAACAATAGACCGTATCTTGAGGTAACGTTAAATAGTTACCTAAATATTGATACGAAGATCATATTCATTAAATCGGTTAATCTATCAAACGTCGGTAGTACAGTTTATTATTATTACTTAAAAAAATATGGTGATTCAATGATGCTAAATAATCTCATCATCACCATCATCAGCCATATATAAAAGAAGAAACTGACTGACTGACTGACTGGCCGACCGACCGACCGACCGACCGACTGACTGACTGACTGACTGACTGACTGACTGACTGACTGACTGACTGACTGATTGATTGACTAATCAACGCACATCCGAAACTGCTAGGGATAGAAGCATGAAATTTGACACTAAAGGAACTTTAGTAACTTTATGACGTAATTGAGCATTAAGAAGGAATTTTTGAACATTCATCTCCTAAAATGGTCAAATAGTGTGTGAAAGCTTATTGTCTATTTCAGTTTCATTCTTAGAACGGAATACGGTTGTGAAATTGAATACAAATATTGCTTAATAAATATAATATTTAATGGGACCTTCTCGGGTCTGGGTGTTGTGGGACCGCAAGTCCCTCGTAGTTCCTGATACCCACGACACAGGTTTACCTAGTGTGGGATCAGGACTATGTGTGTGACTGTTGGGTGTATTATTATTATTATATTATTATCTATAAATTCCTACAATCTGTAGTTGCTATGTATTCTACGTATAGCTTTTGTCTGCAGTTTCGCTTGCGTGCTTAGGTATAGCGGTGCCCTTTGAGATTGTGCAATACATAACATATATAAGTTCATATATCAAACATTTTCTCCCAAAAAAAATATTTTCCTGGTTACGAGAATCAAACCCGCTACCAGGATAAAAAGTATCATTTGTACCATATACAAATTCACAAACATCCAAACTTCCACATTTATTTTATGCTAGTCTTTGCTTGTAGTTTTGCCCACGTAAGTGTCTTTTGCCAGTATATAACATATAGGTACACACCCTATGTTTTAATCCAAATGTAAGTAGATCATTACTTGAGTGGCAAATTTCAAATCCGTTCAGCCGTTAAGGCGTAGTTGATTAACAAACATCCAAATTCTAAACTCAAAAAATAAAGATTTATTGTAAATATTATGAAGCGACTAAAGAAATTATCATTTACAGCAACTCCCGTGGAGAGCACGATCAATCTTAATATTACTGAAGAATCAACGTTAAGGTATGTTTAATAGATATTTATTTTGATAATCCTAAACCAAGCGTAAGTTTTTTTTATAGCATAGGCTGGCAAAGTGGCAGGTGGGTCACCTGATGTTAAGTGATCCTTAAAGGAAAGGGATTGGGATGGGGAGTGGATTTGGGCCTTTGGATATCTCACTTACCGTACGAAACACAGCAGCAAACCGCTACTTTACGTTGATAAGTTTGAAAAATTCATGTGTGGAGCGTCTGAATATTCATACATACGCACTCACGCCTGTAATCCCCGAAGGGGTAGGCAGAGGTGTAACCCACATTTCGCCGAGCGTATCTCTGTCCCACGATGTGATAGGGGGCGAGCCTATCGCCATACCGGGCACAAATTCCAGACTCCGGGCTGATACTGAGCATTTCGTAATAGAAAAACCCAATACCACTTTACCCAACGCGGGGATCGAACCCGACACCTCAGCGTTGGACTCAATCGTAACGCGTATGCATTACAACTGCGCCACCGAGGCAGTCTGAATATAACCGTTTATAAATTTATTAAGTGCGGTATGCAACGTGACCGAAACTGCGGCTAGAGGTAACTAACATAAGTTGTTAGCCTCCAATACAATTCTAACCTAGCTTAGTGGTCCACCTACCTGCCACGTTTTATGTATAGACAAAGGTATGGAAAAAGAACGTAGTAACGTGAACTAAACTAAGTTAGTTGTAACTAGGAAGTTAAAATAGCTCGCAGTAGATTCGTTGCTTTTCGTTTGAAACAAGTTGAGTCGGTATTTCGACTAGGTATTATGTCTAGTCAAAAGTAGTTTTGTCCGTCATTTTTTTCACCTACAAGACAGACGAGCAAGCGCCCCGCCTGATGGTACCCATTGACTTCAGCAATTCCAGGGCACAGCAAAAGTAGGGAGCGGCTACCATAACATGTATTTTCAAACAAACGTAAAATTCTAATCAAAATTTCTCAACGATTATGTGTACAAGTACAGCCAATAGACCATTGTAAGCTTATTATAAAGATAGATATTGCTATATATATAGTTGCTGTAAGCAAATAACAAAATCTATATTTCAGACCAAACGAAGAAGAATCAGATTCGAAAATTATGGACCACCTGTCAGTGGACAGAGAAGTACGAGCTAGCAGCGCACCACTTCCTGAGAACCTATCGTCACCATCTCACTCTTTAGTGGTAAGCGTCAGCCCGCTCTCCATACAACCTTTAGTCGAAACTTGTATCACTATCGAGCATACTGATGAAGAAGCCCCAGATGACCCCCCCTTACTTAACAATACTTAATGAGGACAACAAACGTCTCCATCAGACGTGACTCTCGAACCATCCACACTCGGAAAGATCTCTCTTGTTGATAAATTTTGTACTTATTATACAATGTATATTTGGTTACTATTTACTAAAATGAAAAAAAAATACTTTTTGATGTGTCTTCGCATACGAAGACGCTTCTATTTTTTAGAACCGCTATTGTATTATAATATATTAATTGGTGTATTGTTAGCAGTTGTTCAGTGTAGTAGTCTTTTAAATATACAGTGCGAATTTGTGAGATAGTTATTTCCGTAGGTAAGGTTACACTATAGATTTATTTACACGACCCCACGAGATAATTTTTGTTACTATTTCGCAACTAGTGATGTCGAGATACGATAAGTCGATAACCACGATAACATTCTATGATAAAATTGATCGATAAGGATTATAATATGAAGTATACCTATAGAGCTAAACAATGGACGTGAAACTACATATAATTATTGGTTTAGTACCCAGCCTCTCTACAGATCTATGATTCGCAAGTTGCAATACGGTAAACACACGAAAAGTTTTTTATACGACACAAAATAGAAGATATAAGAAAATATTGGTTTACGAAGTCGCGTCATACGATTCACGCTGTCAATTTGCATAACGCGGCCTTGTAAATGAGATTATTTTGTTATTTTCTCGCCTCTGTCGTGTTATAAACTATCTCCGGGTAAACATAACTGCACGCTACAATTATAATTGTATAGGTGGGTTAGTAGAGCCAACCAATGAAGGAATCAAACATAATATAAATAAAAATTAAATAAAATAGTCATTACTGTTCTATAACGTAACAGAACAACATTATAATATTATTATGATACCTATATTATTATGAATGTGTTTAGAATTAAGAGCGGAAAGCTACACACGCTGCACATAGAAATGTACAATACTACGACTAAAGTTATGCACTTCAACGATCTTCATGCATTTTGGAAACGTAATACAAGCCTATTACAATGATCATACAACGTGTAACAGAAAGTTGTGGTTAAATTTAACAAGGTATAGTGTACAATATAAGCATTTCACCCCCGTAGTACCAAATCCGATTGCATTCCTAGGACATAAATAAAGCATTTTCTTTTTCATTGAACGAGTAACATGTCGTCAGCCCCGGATCTACGATTTTTTCGAACCGCAGCTAAAACTTGTTATAAAAAGAGATTAAGAGAAAATAAAAAATTCAATTACTCGCAAATATATACCTAATGGTTGGCATTTTTCGTGAATGAGACAATAATACCCTTAAGAACCCTTTTTGTTTGTTTTTGTACTTTTCACTTGTGTGGTGTGAGCCCGTGTGGCGCCTTTTTATTACAAGTCGACGGTGAGCCAACTAGGCTTCCGTATGCTAGGCGTTTTGTGGAGCAAGTTCTTTTATTTTTAATCATATTATAATAGGATTTTGGCGCCCCCTAAAACTGCCGCCCCGGTTTGCCCCCTAGATCCGGAGCTGCATGTCGTTAATCGACTTGCAACTTTGAACACACCAAATGATGCACAACTACCTACATCTTTGTCTTACACAAGCATTGTTACTCTCGCTCACGCACTTCACTTAATTTAAAAGGGTGTGATCGACCTTATCGATCGTAATAAATGGGTGATTAAAATTACCGTGAAATTTTACAATGTCTAGATTTTGATACGATTCGGTACAAAAACAGTGAGTATCAGGTGTATGTCTTTAGCGACCTTTAAATATGCCCATGCCATACCTTTCTGTAACACGTTGTATATTTTCTTTTGAATGAATTACCGGATCAAGATGGCCAGGCATTTATCAAAAAGCATAATTTAAATCGTTGTGCTGTATAGGTATCTTACCTACCTACTTTTAAATCATTTTTCCTTTGGTAACAGTATTAGTATACAAAAGTAATTCTTGCTTCTAAAATTATAAACATTTTAGCTATCTGATCAAAGTGTTGTCTACGATTATATAATTTATTATGTAGTGTTATAGTAAATTCTTAAATAAATGCACTTTAGTAACCCATTATTAAATGTAAAAGACTGATAAAAGCGAATTTTATAAAAAAAACTAACCACTAAAATTTATTACAATTGAATACAATAAAGATAAAAATAAATTATAACAATTAATGTATCTAAATTGAATAATTATGTAATATTTATCAGGGGAAAACTTAGAACCGTATTTCTCATATCAGAATCTGTTTAAGTAAATTCCAAAACATAGACAAAACTATACAACCGACACTTAGGTATAAATAAAAAAAGTCGGGCCACCCAGTAGCATTCGTTGTCTAGAAGAATCATGGATGCGTTACCGACTTTTGAAGATAAGACCGGGAATTGGGAAGGTATTTGATTCTCCGGTAATCCCACCCATAATCATACAGACATGAGCATCGACTCACGAAAAATATGCGTAAAGCATCGGTCACCGCGCTCGTTCATTCCGCTAATCAAAACTTTAAAAAAAACCGGCCATATGCGTGTGGGACCACGCACAGTGAAGTTGAAGTTCCGTACAGGTCAATATTCATTTTATCGGCAGCAAAAATAAATTTGTCTTTCTCAAAGATACTTGTGAAAAGCAAAGCTATTTTATATGACCAAAAATATCCTATATCTTTGGAAGTACATTGCACTAGGTACCTACCTTGAATTTTTAAAAGTTAGAGTGGAAAGGGGGCATTTTTCACGGCTAGACTCGCATATCTCATAAACTAATGACTTAAGTATATTAAAAGTCATCTAGCAACCCACATATCATTTTTAAGGGACTATCCAACGATACCCCACACATGCATAAGTGAATTGTGTACTTAATAAAAAAAACAAAACACCCTTACCTCCGTATTCATAAACGTTACTATGAGGCCTCATAGTGAGCGTGAACGCATAGTGCCGATTTCTGTAAGCGTCATTGGTTACTTTTTGGCGCTAAAACAAATCAGACCAATCATGTACACAGAATTGGACACTTGGCAAAGAGGTTACTTAAGTGTTTTTGAATAATAGCTATGGGGAACAAGTTTCGTCATAATGTTTTACTTAACCGATTAAAGCGCGCGATAATCAACAGTAGTATGCACATATAGCTTAGAACTTTGCCTGCCCTCTGGTTTGGAAACGAACACGCGACATCTTTCTCGGCATGGTAGTCTGTTCCAACTCCTACTAGGATAGCGGTTTTTTCTGAAA
Organism: Mimas tiliae; assembly: GCA_905332985.1. Classification (NCBI taxonomy): domain Eukaryota; kingdom Metazoa; phylum Arthropoda; class Insecta; order Lepidoptera; family Sphingidae; genus Mimas; species Mimas tiliae. The sequence goes on from HG995249.1 coordinate 7,788,068, forward strand.
GCACATAAAAAATTACTATATTGATTGTACCTACTCTATGGTCCTTTGAAAATTTACATAGGTACGTTTAAATATAATCAATTTAAAGGTTCCAATTCTTAATAATTTAGTTTTAATCAATTACAGTAAACGCTCTCTATTCGCGGGGTATACGTTCCGTAAATATGCCGCGAATACAGAAACCGTGAATATGGAATGGTAATTTATATGGGATTATAGGGAATACGTTCCTAGATGACAAAATAAAAAAGTAAGTATATAAAAAAATGAATTTAATTGAAGTTTTTGACCATATTGATTAATTAGTATCTTCAGGCTTAGGTAATGGTTTAAAGAATTGGGATTTTTTTCTTGCTTGGCAGTTTTTAAAACCTTCTTCAAGCATTTCTATTTTCACTTTACAACTAGTTTTTCATTTTTAGTCGACATTATAAATTAGGAATACAGCAGTAGAGACGTATTACTCGATCACAATTATTGTAACGAATGGAAAGATGAAACAATAAAACACGCAAAGCGGCTCTTGCCAAAGGACGGAACGTCTAATGTGGCCGCATTTAAAAATATACTTTATGCATTGAGTAATAAGGTTGATTTCATTCTGTTTGTTTACATTCTCAAAAACGCCGACCGCGGCGACGGCGGCTTGTGTCAAAGGCGGGACCAATACAGTGGCGATATCATTTAACAACATATTATGTAGGTACTTTAGGCATAGTTCTATTTAACTTTTTTATTACTCTATTTGACGACGCGTTTACAAAGGATATTCAACCGAATATCCTTAATACCTTATAAGGTATCTACCTCCTACCTACACATTAGAATCCTTATGGATTAGATCCGCGAATAAAGAAATCTTTAGCCGCGAATATAGGAATTGGGTCGCAATTTTTTAATCCGCGAATAGTGAAAACGCGAATGAAGGAAGCGCGAATAAGGAGCTTTTACTGTATTATTCATACGGTAGGTATAAGGACGTATTAGATAATTTTTGATTAGCTGGAATGATGAAACGAGCCGGTCGCCTGATGGCAAGCGCCACGCCTGCCCATAAACAGACACCACACAGAATTTTGAATTCACCCGAGGCATAACTTGTTCAGTCTCATAACGCCCAGTAACTTCACTGGCTTCAATGTCCTTCAAACCGAAACACAACAATGCTTACACGCCGCTATTTGGCGGCAGAAATAGACAAAACGGTGGTGCCAAACCAGACGGCCTCTCGCATACGAGAGACGTACAACCTTGTAAATGTTCGGCGTTACGGCCTTTTTACGTATAGTATTTACTTGTTACTTAATAGATAAGAACTATCTTTGTGTAAATTATAATCCGCAGTGTGTGTAGGTACATGTTACTATCAAAGTAATAAATGTAGTTAGGTATCAATAATAACTGCAATACTTGGTAAGTTTAAAAAAACACTTGTGCTCTCGTTCGTCATATTATTACTTACGAAGAACTTTATCAGCAATGATAACTTGAAGTTTTGTACATCACGTTCACACAATAATTTTACGCTATGCAACATTTATCTGGAGGTATATAGATACTACATTTATCTGCTTAGGTACTTACAATATTATTCGATGAAAATAACTGTTAGGTATTAAATTGAATCATTAATAGGTATCTACCCTTTTTAAAGTAACCTATACTGATCTCATTAACCTATGCATAACGCTCCGTCATGTGGCTTGTCAGCACGACTCAGTCGCGGTACTTAGAGAATACCTACTCTCCGTAATTACATGTTCCAGAAATGTAAACCTATCCACTGTTAGGACCTGTCAATCACACCAGATGTCTATATAAACAGTTAATCAATGTCTTATTAAGTATAAATATTAAAATGTATTTTGTAAGTACCTACGAGTATTAACGTCTTATTTGACCAGTGACCACACGCTGTGTAAATTATTAAGGTTTCCGGTATTCGAATGGCTTTTAATTCGTTTAACTTTAACTAATGATATTTTAAATTCATCAAGTATTTTATGTTAGGCAGCTTACATTGGCTTCGCCGGATCTTGAGCAAAGTTATAAATTAATTAGGTATTATGATTTCGCAATTTTTTGTTAAAGTTATTTCTATGATATTACCTATTTTTATTCACCCTCTGATTTCGATTGATAATGGAAATAAATAATTACGTAATTCGGGAATGAGTTAGTTAGATAATAATATGTAAAAGTAGATTAAACTCAAGACTTTAATGTATAACATTAAAGAGTAATAATTAAAGAGTAATAACTTTAATGTATAACATTAATGTTATACATTGTTATACATTAAAGTCTCTTTAATGTTATACATTAAAGTCTTTGATTAAACTACACAAATATGATTATTATTCTGTCTTTTCTTAAAATATTTTTTCTCTCTTGCCTAACTAAATGTGGTTGTTTTTTGTTGTAGTATTATTTTACATTACTTACCTACATTACTTTCTAGATAAATATATATAAGAATCATCTGTATGTATATAATGATGTAAGTAAGTATAAAATATTAGGTATATTGCCTGATTTACACAAGAAGAGCTTCTCGCAACACTGTGGCGAGAATACAACAGAAAACTCGCATTACATGATGCATCGCATTTGAGAGCGAGATTCGTACGATGCGGGCTCGTAAAGAAGGGTTGTCTCATCTGTTATATTCACGTCATAGTGTTGCGAGAAACGTTTCTTGTGTAAATCAGGCTTTACATTTAGTAACTCATTGTAAAATGGCGTACCCTAGTCGTCATTTACTGACTGATCCGCGAAATAATTAATGCACTTTTATATTATATAGACTTACCTACATGTTTTATATGGTGTGTAAATTATACCTACGAAACTCGTGAGAATGACCTAGTTATTTAAATATTACATTGAAAATAAAACATGTAATCAATCCAAATGGTTGTTGTGATGTCTATTAAAATTGTTGATGATAAAATGTGTTTGACTATTAGCCCCTCGGTTTACAATTTTGGTCTCCACAAACTGTTAATGAGAAAAAAAACCACGGGATCACGTCGGTCGCCGACGCTAACGCATTCCCTGTAGGTTTCAATCCAGAGCTTGTCCGGGAATGTAGTCTCGTTGTCTGCGTAAGGTGTGTCCGATCTAGTTCCACTTACGGCGCCGTATCTGTAGTCCTATAGAGACCTCTCAGCACAGTCCCCATAGCTCAACGTTTGTAATTGTGTTCGGCGAGAAGATCCTCAAGATCTGATGCCAGCATCGGTTTAAGAAGACCTAGAGCGATCGAGTCCTTTAATACCTATTTTTCAAGCCTCACATCCGTATAGCAGCACTGATTCACGATAGAATTGAAAATGTTTAGTCTGTCTGTTAGACAGGTGTTTGGACTGCGATATGGTAGGTATACAATATGTAACAAAAACGCTGTTGGGCGTTTTAACTGTTATATCAAAATCGATATTCAAACGTAATGAACTAACTCGCATACGAAAATGAGACTATAAAAATAATCATATTTACTTTTTATAATTTAGGTAATTATTTTATTGTTTGTGAACCTTATTTCGATTGATTACCTCTGTAAGAGCGACGACTCGGACCCAGAGTAAGATAGCAAGTTGCGGTGTCTACGTGTATCAAACGCGCCGCGCCGCGTGCGCGCCCGTCTACGTCAGTAAGTCACATGAGTCAGCTGTTCATCACTTTTAAGATGAAATTAACATTTTTTTTATATGTTCATTTGTCTAAGCTACCTGTGTAAGGATAATACCTATCTCGCTTCTGTTTTTTATTTTTTTATTTAACTATTTGTGTTAAGCTGGTTATATGTCTGTCTTCACGACCTAGAAAGGGCCAACAGGGTTTTTGTTACATACTTACTGTTTATATACATTTATATAAGTACAAGGTCGGGATTTTTTTTCTTCATGATACACAAATAGAAATAACTTTTTATAAGTTTGATTACATTGAAATAAAATAATATTTATTATCTCCCCAGAGGGGTTGACGTCAAGCAGTCGTAAAAACTTCAAGCCAAATCTTTCTGTAAAATGTGTTAAAAACATGTTGCGCCGACCCCATGGTGGCCCCATTTAAATTTTAAGAAATAGGTACTGAGTTATTTCACTAAAATGGTTAATAAAAACTTAAAAATTAAACAGAAAAAAAACTTAAAAGTTTAAAATAAAACTATATCTCAGCCTGTTGTCGTCCAGTGTTGGACGTAAGCCTCCCCAAGTGAGCGCCAACCATCCCGGTCTTGAGCAGCCCGCATAAAAATAAAACTAATAAGAAACAATTCTGTCGGTCGGAAATTAATGTCGGTGGTATATCAATCATTGACCATTAAACTGCAATAGTCGGTTTTATTCTATAAAAACGCAATAAATGGTGATCATAGTCAAACAGAGTTCAGATCTACTTACCGATCTGTATCTAACGGATTCAAAGGTCTAATCGTTATACTTGTTCCATAATTAAATTCTCTATTGTATTTAGTTTAAACAACAGGGATAAAGGCCAAATCATTTAAAAAGTGCGTATATATGTGTTTACATTTCTGGCACAACGATATCAATTAGACAGATAAAACGTTAGGGATTTCTAAATTTACACAAAATATATTTCGATTCATAACCTTTAACGTAATAAGTAGTTTATTTATACTTGATATTTCATTTAAACAGAAATCTGTGTCAGTGTTCAAGCCAAACCTATGCTAATCCTATCAAAGGTGTCAGCGGGGATAATCTGTATAATCTCGTTATCCATCTAATATAAATCTAAAAGGCGTCATGATAAATCCAGCAGTCAGTCAATGGAATGGGCCCAGGAGCACTCTGCTGAGGACTGCTCACACAACCTAAAAAAATCCCGACATGACCAACCAAACAGAAAGTTATTATTATGGCGCACATTTTGAGGCTCTCAGGTAAGTGAACTGATATATTTTTTTTTAACCTTCCACGACAATGTGATGGTATTATAATGTAGAGCTGGCTGACCCCGGAACGCAACTCCTAAAGATACTAGGTATAAAAGTGTGTGTTCAGACTTTGTTCACTTGTCTGGTGCTGTCTTACATACATTTCCAATACCATTTTCGCTTCATCTACTTTCATTAATATCTAAATGCATTCTCGTCGGTTTAGGTTAAGGGTCTCCTGACCTGTCCTTATTGATTAATATGTTACCAATTTGCTTGACATCGATTCGGTGCGGTCGGCCTCTCCGACTCTACCATCCACACTCGCCTCGTGTACCGACCGTGAAATTATTGGTGACGTCTAATCTTTAGAAAAAGTGGGGCCACACTCCTGCGCTTTAAAAAATTTAAGTTGTGTCTTCCTCTGTGGCATGCACGCAACGCAATGGCATATTGTGTCGCACGAGTTTAAAGCATGGAAGTGAACTCATAACTTAAGCAGCAAATGTACGGTGATCCACACGGACCGTAATCTAAATCTAGTGACTGACATAAGATCATTGTCTGCGGCCGCCGCCTCCTTCGCAGAGTAATCCGTAGAATGAGGCATCGGAGTTACACACACATTCGCTCTCGAATAGTCGTAAGTACCTATTCTCGAATGCTGATTTTGAAGGCCAATTTGATCTACCCTACTGTAGTTTCCACTCATAAACACCTAGAGGACTAGGTAGTTAAAATGTTTGTAATCCCTTAGAGTTTAAATAAAATAATACGGCCATTAGATACGTTGGCAAATTGCGCAACTGAATAGCAAAATCTTGAATTTGATATGTTTTCTCATTACACAGGTCCGCCGGCGCTATCGAAATGCTCGGGGACGGTTTGACAGGAGATGACCTGGCTGCAATACCGGAACACTGGCTGTCATATCCAGCGCCACCTGCGAGTGCTCACACCGCCCTCGCACTGCTCTACATATTTTTTACTTTCGCCGCGTTACTTGGGAATGGAATGGTCATATTTATTTTCTCAACGTTAGTAAATATTAATGCCCTCGCGCAACTGCTAGTCTCTATGGTATGTAGGGATAGGGAGAGCGACACACGTAAGATGTTGCATGTCTACGGCACGCTCCCCTGTCCCACTATAATAGGGTATTTGACTATGTCTAATTTTATACATTATACAACCGTCAATAATACGATAAAGAAATTGTTTTTGAAAACAAAATTAAAATTGGATAAAAATTGAGGCCGCGGTTCATATTTTAAATACTAGTATGAGCAAAGGTAGGCGCGTAGTGGGAAAATCTCACTATCTCCCTCGCACGCGTGCACTGTAATGGCGTAACCTGTCTTGTGACGTCACACGACCCATCGTGCATCCTTTTTACGTCATTTGACCAATACCTCTTCTAGCAGATTTAAATGGCTTCTAACTCATTTATTTTTGACCTGATTTATATTCCTTCAATAATAGGTTTTGGGGAACGTAACTGATTGATTAAAATAATAAAAATTGAGTACATGCTCTATTTTTAAATATGTAATTAACATTATTTTTAATGTGTAGACAAAGCTCCTTTCTTAGTTCCTCCCCTCAATATTACTGTCTAGTCTTTTTTATAATAATCTGTAATTTGAAGCATAGTTAGTTCAAAGGGATTTGTTGACTTTCTAAGTAATGTTCTTATCTGCCAAAAAGTTCTGTAGACTAGTCAACTCCTCAGGAGTTACATTTGTTTTGTAGTAGGTATGTACTTCACTTCACGCGAAACAGTATTTTATTGTCGCACTCAGAAACTACAATAAACTTGTTCATTATTAGTCATTATCTTTGCTGGTTGCTATGGCCGCTTAAAATAAGGAATAATAGAATTTCCCATACAAATTGTGCAACGCTCTTTCTACCCTTGTGGATTCAATTTCGAGAAATCACCGAAGTTTTGACAAGCCACTATGAATAAAAGATGTGTGCGTCGTGCTCCAGAATAGTTTGTGCTTCTTTCGTGGCTCGGTTCACTCCAGCACGAGGCGTTTAACTGAACCGTAAGAAATGGCTAGTCAATCATAGTTAATCGACATGTCTGAGTAACTACGGAAGTCACTCTCGTGTATTAGAAAAAAACTATATAAAGGTTAAAAGTGGATTATATTCCTTCGGTTACAAAACTAACAAAATCTCATTTCAGAACAAAAAGTCTACGGACATCCAGTAATCTTCTTATTCTACAACTAGCGATATTAGACTTTATAATGATGGCGAAAGCTCCTATATTCATTTACAACAGCGCGATGCGAGGTTTTGCAGTAGGCACAGTCGGATGCCAAATATTCGCTTTAATGGGAGCTTACAGTGGCATCGGTGCCGGTATGACTAACGCTTGCATCGCTTATGATAGGTTAGTGAATGACTAACGTAATTTTTTTTTGTTAGCATGATTGACGAGACACTCATACATAAATCATAATTGTATAAAGATTTAAGTGCAGCTTTTCACATCTTTTTCTGCCGCCAAGCAGCAGTGTGTAAACACTGTTGTGTTTCGATTTGAAGGACATTGAAGCCAGTGTAATTACTGGGTATTATGAGATTAAACATGTTATGTCTCGGGGTAACGAGTTCAGTTCAGTGCCATGCAGTGTTCTGAGTTCTGTGTGACGTTGCTTCTGTTTATGGACAGGCATGACGCTTAACATCAGATGAGCGATCTGCTCGTCTCGTCATTCAAGCAAATAAAAAAAACATAGTATCCCTACTCGGTAGTTAGAATATTTAAAACAATACCACACATTATTTTCAGACATTCCACTATCACACGACCTCTTGATGGAAGGTTATCAAAAGGCAAAGTATTGCTTATGATGGCATTCGTCTGGATATACTCAACTCCTTGGGCTCTTCTTCCACTATTCAAAATTTGGGGCAGATATGTTCCTGGTGCGTGCGAATAATAGTATTAATTACAGTATAGTGTTGATATATAGATAATTGGCTTCATTTGTGCACGTTTTGCTATGTGTGCCTGGGCTTGTATATAGTTTTGATTGGTGTCACAGTGCAACCGTCGTTTTATACCTACCAACTGACATGTACACTTAGTGATTGTATCTGTAGTCTATTTAGACACATCACACATAGCGAGACGTTCACAAAATGAGCTCAAATGTCCATACTATATAATTAAACTTGATTCAGGCGCGGCGCCGGAATTTGCTCGGGGACAACTTTTTCATAAGTCAAAGGCGGTAATTTTCCCTAGTTTTATGTTTTTTTTAACATAATATGCTCCAAAAAAGTATTTCTGTTTTACTTGAATCAGGAGGGGGCCATTGCACCCATTGCCTCTTAGATCAGCAGGCTAACCATGAGTTTGTCACGGTAAAATCGCTAGCGACGACGTAAGATATTTATTTGATAAACTCAGTGGCGCTTCTAGCGGATACGTGAGAAATTAAATTTTGTCATACAGATATTTTACGTCGTCGCTAGCGATTTTACCGAGACAAGCTCATGGTTGAGGCACTGCACCTGTCTTACTAACATTTTGTTTTATTTTTTGCTAAAAATATTTTAATTTTAATATTTTAAGTAAAAGAATCATCAAATTGGTGCATCGATGTCGATGTTTTAGCTTTACATTCCAAATTTAAATGGGGCCATCACGGGAGTAAATCCTATTAAATAAAAAAAACGTTCTACATTTGGCAGTATACATAAAAAAATATACACTCAGACGAATTCAGAACCTTTCTCCGTTTTTTTTTGTTAGTTAAAAATATAAATATAAAAAAAACATTAAGGTAAGCCCTTAAATGTTAGGTACACTCAGTGCGCGAGACTGATTCTCACTCTCACACTCACTGGGCCGGGTTTTCGTTGAAACTCGGTTAATCTATTATTTTTTATTACAGAGGGCTACCTAACATCATGTTCCTTCGACTACTTAACCAACACGTTCGACACGAAGTTGTTCGTAGCGTGTATATTCGCTTGCAGCTACGTGTTCCCTATGTCCTTAATAATATACTTCTATAGTGGCATCGTCAAGCAGGTGTTTGCCCACGAAGCGGCTTTAAGGTTAGTTGTTAGCATGTTAGTTAGCATGCATAGTTCGCAAACATTATGTTCCATGTTGTAATAGGGCATGAGGGCAGACTATCCAGGTATGTTTTTGTATACCTAAAAAAAGTCAAAACCAAAATATTTTATTGTCCGACTTATGGATCGATAATAGAGGCCGGCAAACGAGCATGTGGGTCACCTGTGATCTTCTCTGTACATGAACACCCACAATACCAAAAGAATTATAAATGTGTTGCAGACTTTCAGGGAAGGGATAGGTAATTAAGGAACTGAGAAAGAATGGGAGGATTTAGGTCTTTGGATAATCACAAACCGAATGAACCGTAACAGCATGTTGCTGCTTCGTGAGGATCAAAATGGCGGGTGTACCATACCGAATCTAGTCATAAAGTATATGAAAAAAAAATACTAAAATTGTCATACGCACTCACGCCTGTAATCCCCGAAGGGGTAGGCAGAGGTGTAACCAGTACACCCACATTTCGCCGAGCGTATCTCCGTCCCAAGATGTGACAGGGGGCGAGCCCATCGCCATACCGGGCACAAATTCCAGACTCCGGGCTGATACTGAGCATTTCGTAATAGAAAACCCCAATACCACTTTACCCGACCCGGGATCGAACGCGAGACCTCAGCGTTAGCCTCAATCGTAACGCGTACGCATTACAACTGCGCCACCGAGGCAGTACTTAAATTGTAGTTACTATTTAGTACCTCGGATAAAAAAAAATGTACCTCTATTAAAACGAAGTTATAACAATATTAAAGTACACCGTGTGTATTTTTATTGCTCAATATCTACTCATTGGTGATTAATAGGGGTACAATACTTTTTATCCGAGGTACTAAATAGTACAATTTAAGTTCATTTTTATTATATAAAACATGACTGGATTCGTTATGGTACACCCCCCATTTTGATCCTCACGCTACCTACTTCACGTCTGTTTTCTGTGAGACAGTCGATAATACGGTCGAGCCAGCCGACTCATGCTGTAGACAAAACTATCGACAGCGTGAACCCATCACTGAACATTTAAACGTATAGGATCAAAAATATCTATATCTTGGAATACAAATAAATAAATACACCCAACATTATTACATAAAATACTTCTGCTTTACGTATACAGGTAATAATACAATAAATACGAGTCCTGTATTATAAATTAACTAAGCACGGGCCTCCCTTCTACAAATAAGAGGGGTTAGTCCTTAGTACATTACGTTGTCCTAATGCGGGTTGGCAGACTTCATATACCTTTGAAATCTTATGGAGAACTCCTCACGATGATCCCTTCACCGAAGTTTAACGAAAGGTAATCATTATTAACAATGAATACACACGTAAGTTAGAAAGTAAGAGGTGTATGTTATTGGAGCTAATTTCGAATCTGCGGCTTTCGTTAGCATTCCGTACTCCGTACCACTTCCTGCTGAGCTGTCGCTGCTACACTCTATGTATTCTGCTCCTATACTTTATGCTTTATGTATTTCTAAAAATAATATAATACCTAAGTATTTACGTAAAATCTTTTTTTAGGGAACAAGCTAAAAAGATGAATGTAGAATCTCTTAGAGCCAACCAAAGCGGTGCAGCAGAGTCAGCAGAAATCAGAATAGCCAAAGCAGCACTAACAGTTTGTTTCTTGTTCGTGGCTTCGTGGACACCGTACGGAGTAATGGCTCTGATCGGAGCTTTTGGAAATCAGCAACTTCTAACTCCTGGGGTATTTATAATTTTTAAACAATATTATTACAACTCAGTACCACTATCTTATACTTAGTTGTGTGTACAAGCAAATTTCTGAATCCACAGAAATCATATTAAACTAAAATACTAATGCGTGGGATATTCGGAAAGGTTAGATCTCACAGTGGGCGGGAACACAGTTTCTTTTTTTATGGCTTCGCACTATAGATGGACAAGATCGTGCGCGTGATCGTTTGTGGAGCGGGGAAGGGAAACAAATGCAACCGCCCCCGCTAACATCTAGAGAACCTCGTCCCCCCCAACGTCTTGTACCCCGCAGGATGGTCGCGCACGATCTTGTCCATCTATACATACCTATAGTTATGCATACTGTAGCCAAAGATATTATGTTTGCATATGTTAAGTTTTGTGGCAGCGAAAATCGACTAAACATCGGTGTGGCCTATTTCGAGGTCTTGCCGGAGATTTAATGTCAATTCCTTTCAGTACCTACAATTCTTCTTAGAACAACATTGTTTAAATTCTATCATGTTTATAGGTTACGATGATTCCTGCTGTAGCGTGTAAAGCTGTCGCATGCATTGACCCTTGGGTGTACGCAATCAGTCATCCGAAGTACAGGTACTGTAGCTAAATCTCTATTTAAAAAAGCGAAATACCACTCACTCACTCACTGATTAATCACGACTTCTCAAAAACTACTTACTAAAGGTAGGATCATGAAATTAGTCGCAAATACGTACCTAATTAAGATCCGATGATTGAATTGTGGCCACCATGTTTTTTAATGCGGTATTCATACATAAACGGATCATCATGCATCGTCAGATTTGCCATAATATGGAACTATTTTTTGTGCAAATGCATAGTAGGTACCTTCATAAAATAAACTTTTCTGTTTAACCAAGTCTAATACGCGGGCGGAGCCGCGGGCAAAAGCTAGTGTTAAATATGTATTCATTGTTAATTGTCGCTCGCTTTTTAGCAGCTCTGCAGTATGTATTACTGTCCTACTGCAGGGCACGGGCCTCCTCTACTGCTCAGAGGGAAAAACGCCTTAGTCCACACGTTGATATAATGTGGGTTGGTAGATTTAATACACCTTCGAAATTCATACGAATGTCAGAAAGAAATCGTTTATTGATCATGCAGGCAATTAAAATAGCGCTTATGACACGTCAGTACAAAATAAAAAGTAGATATATAGGTATCAAAAATATTATCCACATGTGTGTATGTTACACATAGCATCATCATAGATACAGTGAACAATTACACTAAATTTGTTTATTTTATAAATTTTACAATATTTTTATTATCTGAGGATAAAATCTAACATTGTAATACTTTTTAAGAGGTGCCGATATGGACCATGGGCATCATCGAAACGACATAGGTTTTAAAACTACCACCGGATCCAAGGCGATCTAACCTGAGAAGATCCGATGAAACAAACTTAGTAGACTTACTTTACCACTGGATTCAACACGGCGTGACACAGCCCTAAGATTCAGTTAGTCAAACTCAGTGGGCTTGTTTTTGGCCCGGCTTCAATTTACTTAGGGAAATACAAAATTCAAATAAAACTAGTTTATATGGATTTTATCGCGGTTTAATTTTTATTTTTCGATAAAATCCGTATAAACTAGTTTTATTTCAATGTGTAATATTCGCGTAAAATCACTATGGAAATACAAAAGTCCATATTTGATGGGGGTTGATATGGACCATGGGTATTTCCTAATTATTATGTTTTAAAACCACCACCGGATCCAAAAGCGATCATGCCTGAGAAGACTCGGCAATACAAACTCAGTGGGCTTGTTTTTGGTCCAATTACTCTATTCTCGAAAAATAATTGACCTGTCATATAAATTGCCAATTTTCTATTTATTATTTTACTAGCTTTTGACCGCGGCTTCGCACGCGCAGCAGCCTTGAATAAACGGAAAACATTATTTTATGTTTTATGCATTCTCCCAGAAAATAGGTTCTGGTGGAAATCGATATGAAAAATCCGATGATGCGTGATAATCCGTATAAGTATTATATCCGCATTAAAAAGCAAATGACGTCCACAATTCTAACATCGGATCTAAATTACGTATTTGCGACTACGATATCTATTTTGTAGTCAATCAACTATAAAACAAATAAAAATAAAACGGCGCCCTCTTCAATTTTAACATTAGATACAGCATTTGTGACTAGCAACTATGAAGCGTCTCAGATATCGATTTTGAAGTCCGTCGCCCTTTTTTATATAGCATAGACCGTCAAACGAGCAAATGGGTCACTTGGTGGAAAGTGATCTTCACCTCCATGTATGTACGCCCACAATACCAGAAGGATCAACGGCGCGTTGCCGACCTTAAAGGAAAGGGATATAAGGAATTGAGAAGGAAAGGGGATTTGGACCTCCGGATATCTCAACCACTGTACGAAACGCAGCAGCAAGCTGCTACTTTATGTCGGTTTTCTGTGAGTCCAGTCGGCCCATTTGTGCTCTAGATACAACTGTCTACAGCGTGGCTCTACCACTCAAAAAACAAAGGAAAACAAAATGGCGATCACTTTTTGTGACAACGGGACATCTCAGATATCGAATTGGAAGACAATCAGCCTTAAAACAAATAAATACAAAATGGCGGCCACTTTTGTCAATTCTAACACCGCATCTACCATATTTGACTACGGGACGTCCCAGATATCGATTTTGAAGTTAATCGACCTTAAAACAAATAAAAACAAAATGGCAACTACTTTTATGGATTCTGGCATCAGCTTAATCATTCGCAACTACGTAGCATATGTAGGGCCCCGTGGTCAGAAATCGCAATTAAATATAACTTAAATGTTACTCTGGGATAGTGCAGCTTCCTATAAATAGGTATATGAGATTTATTTTTATTAGCTTGAATGACGAGTCGAGCAGGTCGCTCGCCTGATGGTAAGCGCCACTCCTACCCATAAATAGAAGCAACGCCACACAGAACTTTGAATTACAAAGGACTGCATGACACTGGACTGCGTTCGTCAACCTAAGACATAAGTTGTTAAGTCTAGTATCGTATTAGTTATTCCAAATGGGGTAATCCCCATGCATACAAACAAATATTTCCTCCATATACATATAATAGGGTGGATTATGCGGCCGTCATTTATTTATTTTATTAAATAGGTACACTTAACTTCGAAAAATGTGTCTTGGAGGATATGTTCAAACCTGAAATATTCTTTCGGATGGGTATTCTGTTCCACTCCCCGGTGGGTTATTTTCATGAAAATAAAATATATTTTTTAATTGAAATATTGCAGGCAAGAGCTGCAACGTCGCATGCCGTGGTTACAAATCGACGAGCCCGACGACACTGCTTCGACGGTTACTAGCAACACGACCAATAGCGCTCCGCCACCAGCTGCCACCGCCTAGGTTATTCGCAATGCGATGTACGCTCAAAAGAGATGTAACATACTTACTACATGTACCTGAATTTATTCTATTTGATTATAATGACAACAACGGCTATACTAATGGACTTTCGATGTTATATTAAAGTAGAATTTATTATGAAGCATAAAGTGACACTGGACACCTAAATACAAGGTTTTATTCACCCATCTATCAAGGTTTAAAATTAGTTTATTTAAACTTATTAGCGAACCCTGGCATTACGCTAGGATTATCAGCTATAAGTGTATTATCTATGCTAGCCAACGCTAGATAACGCCAGGCGGAAAGAAAGAAAAAAGACTGATATCTTTTCTTTTTATATAAATTGCTCTACTGAGTTAGTATTCTCAGTCAACGGGTAGAGCCACGCCGCGCCGCGCCGTACCATAAGATAGTTTTATGTCTACAGCATCAATACGATGCACCACCACGCTGGCCCACCGACACTTAGAGTTGGTTTACTTCGCTTAGACGCAACGTGATGTTGCAGCTTACTGTTGCGTTTTATTCAGTGAGTAAGATTTCTAGAGGCCCAAATCCTCCGAAGCCTTCCCTTCCCAATTCCTATTCCTTTCCTTATAGGTAGGTCAGCAACGCATCCATGATTCTTCTTGTATTGTGGGTGTTCATTGGCAGTGGAAATTACTTATTATCATGTGATCCACAAGTGAATATTCGTTCAAGTTTGCTCGTTTTACAGCAGCTGATATAAAAAGTATTTTCTTATAATTACTTGGGTAACCATACGGATACCGTAACTCCTTCGAGATCGAAATCTAAACGTGGCTCTTTTAATGTCCCCAAAAGGACACGAAGACTGCTAAAACATAAGTTCACCAATCCCACTAGTACCTCCCAGGAATTACTACTTATTTTATGTTAACTCATATTATCATGGTTGTTCATTAAGACCACTGACCAATAATAAATTAAGACTATAGATGGACAAGTTCGTGCGCGACCGTTCTGCGGGGTACAAGACGTTGGGGGGGACGAGGTTCTCTAGATGTTAGCGGGGGCGGTTTGTGCAGCGGGGAAGGGAAACAAATGCAACCGCCCCCGCTAACATTATTGCTGCCCCGAGGCAGTAGTGTTATTAAATTAAAAAATAAACCAAACAATAAGTATGTACAATACGTTGACTGACAATCTATAGACTCCTACTAAAGGTGTCGCAGAAAGAGACAAGGATACAATTTCGAGGGTTACCGCGTCAAAAACAAATTACCCCACAATTTGTTTTGTGACGTGACGTCATGTACTACAATTTCATGAGAAATAATAGGTTCTTGCTTTTGTGAGTAAATAATACAACATGGTTATTTTCAATTACCTTTTATTATATATATATTATTTTTATTAGCTTCAGATGAGACGCGCAAGTCACTCACCTGGTGATAAGCGTCACACCTGCCCATAAACAGAAGCAACACCAATCAGAACCTCGAATTATGAAGTACTACATGGCACTGAACTACGCTCGTCACCCAGATACATAAGGTGTTGTCATAATGTCAAGTAAATTCACTGGCGTCAATGTCCTTCAACAACAACATAACAGTATGAACACACTGCTGCTTGGCGGCAGAAATAGAAATCTCTCTTAGTAATTTATTTGTCTATAAAATGTACATCATTACAGTTTGAAGCAGGTCAATGTACATAATAGTTTTAAAAATATCAAATTCAAAACATATGGACCAAACTTAGAGTGGTAGAGCCACGCTGTAGACACTTGTCTACAGCATGTATGGGCCGGCTCGTCCGGGTCATTATCACTGTCTCACAGAAAACCGGTGTAAAGTAGCAGCTTGCTGCTGCGTTTCGTACGGTGAGGGAGATACCCCGAGGCCCAAACCCCTCCCCTTCCCAATCCCTTATATATCCCTTTCCTTTAAGGTCGGCAACGCACCCATGATTCTTTTGATATTGTAGGCGTACATGGGCGGTGGAGATCACTTACCATCAGGTGACCCACTTGCTCGTTTGCCGGCCTATACCATAAAAAAAACATGGATTATAACTTATTTAAATCAAAAGTTTATATTATTGATCTGTAATGTAAATTAGAATTTTTTGTTAGAGATAAAACCTATTTGCGGATGCTGGCTTGAATAGTTTATAAATAGAATGTGTCATTGTATAAAACAAAGTATTAAAATAAAATATATTATATATGGATGTTGAACATTGAACATGTATCAAGTGTAATTTACTATATTCTCCCAATATCCTAAAAGAACCTGATATTTTCAAACAGGTTATGGGCCCAGATCTATGCCCAGGACTATACCCAGTTCTACCATAAGTTATAGGTGACTGAGCGCGTAAGTAAAATTGTATAATAATGACTGCTGCAGTGCGAATTGAACTATTGTCAAGAAACAATTTTAGTACTTGGAAAATACAAGTACAGGCACTATTAATAAAAAATGATGCCTGGAAATATGTAAACGGTACAAGTTTAATGCCGAAGTCAGGTTCTGATGTAGAACAGGTACGTTCGTGGGAGAATGGTGATGAAAAAGCTAGGGCAGATTTGATTTTGTCAATGAGTCCGAGTGAGCTAAAGCACATACGTGGGTGCACGACGGCACGAGAGGTATGGCTAAAACTTGAGTCCATTTATGCATCTAAGGGTCCTGCCAGGAAGGCCACCCTTCTGAAACAACTTACGTTGTACAAGATGAGTGAGGGTGATGATATACATGAGCACATGTCAAATTTTTTTGAAGCGGTAGATAAGTTGGGTGATATGGATGTAAACATACACGAAGATTTACTATCGATAATGTTGCTGTATAGTTTACCTTCGAGTTATGAGAATTTCAGATGTGCCATGGAGACGCGAGATGAATTACCGAGAGCAGATGTTCTGAAAATCAAAATTATTGAGGAGGACAGCTCGCGAAAACAATCCAGCTCGAAAGGTATTCAAGGAGCTATGTATACGAAACGTCAACAGGTACAGTTGAGAAAAGAAAATTTTCCAGAAGTACAATCAAGGAAACACATGTTTCGATATAAATGTTATAAATGTCATACATTTGGTCATAAGGCTTCTGAATGTAAAAAGAAGAACAAAACACAGGAGATCCGATGTGCCACAAAAGAGGAGAATGGGGTAGAATATACCGAAGATAGTTTTAGTGTACTGAAGTATGAGGAGAATGGGGTAGAATATACCGAAGACAGTCTTTGTGTACGGAAGTTTAAAAATTCTCGAGACTATTTAGATGGTAATAAACATGATTGGATTTTAGATAGTGGTTGTACATCGCATTTATGTAACGATAAACGTAAGTTTGATAACACTTATACACCGACGCAGGGAAATTTAAATTTAGCCAGCAATATGTATACGAAAATTCGAGGCAAAGGTAATATAAGTTTTTCGTCATCCAATGATAATAGCACAGGCCAAATTTTATTCCGTAATACTTTATACGTACCCGATCTCAGAAGTAGCTTAGTATCAGTAGCAAAGATAACTGATAATGGTTATGAAGTTACCTTTAAAAGGGATGTAGCTTATGTTACTAATTCTGATGGTGTAGTTAAGTTAACCGCTGATCGTAGAGGTAATCTGTATTATGTGAGGAAAAATAATGTTCAGGCTTCAGCTGCTTTTAGTAAAAATGTCGATGTATGGTCGTGGCATGAGCGATTGGGACATTTGAATACGAAAGATCTTATAAAAACTTTGAAGAAATCTGGCATTGAAGTAAATATGACAGAGATCAATGAATTATATAAGTGTGACATTTGCGCTAGGTCTAAAATGAGTGCGTTACCATTTTACAGAAGCGAGAGACAATGTACCGAGATGCTGAAGATAGTGCATTCCGACGTTGTTGGTCCGATGCGGAACGTTTCCTTGGGAGGTGCGAAATATTTTGTCACTTTTATAGATGATAGTACACGATGGTGTGTAATCTATCTTCTGTCTGCGAAGAGTAAAGTCTTCGAAGCATTTAAACAATATAAGTGCTATGCCGAAAAATTATCAGGTATGAAAATTAAGTACTTACAATCCGATAACGGGGGTGAATACTGTAATCAAGAATTCAACGACTTCTTGAATAATGAAGGTATCCAAAGGAGACTGACAATTGCTCATACACCGCAACAAAACGGAGTTGCTGAGCGGATGAACAGGACGTTGGTTGAGATGGCAAGATGTTTGATGCTATCATCAGGATTACCAATGGTTTTTTGGGCCGAAGCTGTAGTGACAGCATGTCACGTAAGAAATTGTTGTCCAACCAGTAGTCTGGAAGGCAATATTCCTTATGAGAAGTGGCATGGAACTCCTGTCAAACTTGAATATCTTCGTACCTTTGGAGCTAAGGTTTATGTTTTAGATAAGACACCGAGCAAGAACAAGTTTGCAGCTAGATCCAAACAAGGAATATTCGTTGGATATTCTAGAGAAGCGAAAGGTTACAGAGTATGGATTCCCGATGAAAAAAAGATTGTGATAGCAAAGGATGTTAAATTCTTTGAAGAGAATAGAAAGACTTATGAAGTAGATCCATTTATAGAAAAGGATGGAGTGAAAGACAAGATGTTAAGACCGAAAAACGCAATATTGTAGAGATAGATTTGATTCCAGTAAACAAGACGAATGAATGCGAGAAAATACATTCAGAAGAAAAAGAGTCTAGAGGCGGTCATTCGGGATTGAATGAATGTGAAATAGGACATTCGGGATCGAAGGAATGTGATATAGAATACTCGAGGGAGCATGAATGTGTAGACAGACATTCAGAGCAGAATGAATGTGAAGAAGAAAATTCAGAGAGGTCTGACGGAAGAAAAATACTGAAGAAAGCACCTGGAAGACCGAAATTAGAAAGGACTGGTAAACCAGGCCGACCGAAGAAAACATACAAGATGATTGAGATAGAACCCGAAACAGACTATGATACTGCAGATGACGCAGAAGAGATTGCTGGAGTAGCTGAAATAACGTTAAAGCAGGCTGTATCGAGCAAGGAACGTATTAGTTGGGAAGAGGCAATTCTATCGGAAATTACAAGTTTGATAAAGAACGATACTTGGGATATAGTGCAAAAGCCAAAAGACAGAAAAGTTGTAGGTTGTCGTTACGTTTTAACAGAGAAACTCAACATAGATAAAACTGAGAAGAAGAAGGCTAGACTAGTGGCAAAAGGATTCAGTCAAAGGTATGGCGTCGATTATCATGAAACGTTTGCACCAGTGGCTCGACTTCAAACAGTGCGTTTGTTAATAGCTTTAGCTGCTGAATTAGATATGCATATACATCAACGTGATATTAATACGGCATATTTGAACGGTCTACTGGATGAGGAAGTATATATGAAAGTTCCAGAATTATTAAAAGAAAGTATACATAAGCTTCTGATCCAGGAAGGAGGAGAGACTGTTGTCAGAAAGCGTGCCAGGGTAATGTTAGATAATCTAGAAGCAGGGGGCGATGCATGTTGTTTGAAGAGATCTCTTTATGGACTCAAGCTGGACGTCAATGGCATTTAAGGCTAGATGAGAAACTTAAGAAAATGCACCTGAAATCATTACTGAACGAGCCATGTATGTATCACACCAGGAGAGAGGATGGTAAACTTCTGATAGTTGTGATATATGTCGATGATATTGTCGTAGCTTCTCAAGACACTTACTGGATACAAAACTTCAAACGGGATTTAAGTGAAGAATTTGAGCTGAAAGATTTTGGACTAGCTAAATACTGTCTAGGAATCGAAATTGAACGAAAAGAAAATTCGTATATCCTGTCTCAGCGAAAGTATATAAATGATTTATTAAAGAAATTCAATATGGATCAGTGTAATCCTGTTTCAACTCCAATGGAAGTCGGATTGCAATTAGAATTTAAAGATGAATGTAGTGAAGAACAGTGGCCGTATCGTGAACTAATAGGAGCCTTGATGTACTTGAGTACAGGTACTAGAACAGACATTGCGCATACTGTTTCCAAGCTGGCGCAATTCACAAGTTGTCCTTCAAAAGTTCATTGGGATTGTGCAAAGAGAGTTCTTCGATACTTGAAGAAAACTGTAGAATTTAGTTTGATCTATTGTAAGACTGGCGAATCCGTGAAAGGATTTTCAGATGCTGATTGGGGTAATTGTCTGATGGACAGATGTTCTTATACTGGTTATAGCTTTATGCATGGTGGTGCAGCTATTTCGTGGCAATCACAAAAGCAAAGGACTGTTGCGATGTCTTCAACTGAGGCTGAGTATATAAGTATGGCAGAAGCTATGAAAGAGGCCGTATATTTGAAAAGTTTGCTTTCTGAGATCGGACTTAACGATATGTCAAAAATAACATTATATGTTGATAATCAGGGAGCGCTTTGCTTAGCAAACGATCCTGTAGGTCACTCGCGAAGTAAGCATATAGACATTAAATATCATTTCCTACGAAGTATTGTTAAGGAAAAGCGTGTCATCTTAGAGCATTTATCCACAGATATGATGTTAGCCGATGTACTAACTAAGGCATTACCTAATGTTAAACACTACTATTGTGTTATGGCCGTTCCCAATATTAATCTTCAATTTCACGATAGATAGCTATCGTCAAACATCCGTATTGTTCTATCTACTGATTGGAATCGTCCCTATTTTTTAGATATGCACGTCGAATACTATGATAGCAATAGATAGGCAGTCTATCTGGGCCCTCTTGTGCGTTATGTTCATACAAGCTGAGAAAGAGGAACTATTGTTTAATTTATGTTAGAAAATATGAAGATATGATTTAGATTAGAAATATAAGTTTTAATTTAACATTTATCTATAATTCTTATTTTTTACCACTGTAAATGAAATAATAATAACGAGAAATATTTATTATGTTGCAAAACACAATGTAATAACGAAACGTTTTACTGTCAATACATTACGGCTCTGAATACAAGTCCTTTGAACAAAAATCTCAAGCGAATTTGGGGGATTTTACTGAAGTGGGGAATTATTTTGTTCGCATTAACAAATATTTATATGTCTCTTGCACTTAATTTAATTACCAAAACGGTGCATTATTTTTATTAATGGGAATTTTAGATTTTTTTAATATTTTCTTTTAGATTTTTACATAATTTATTTAGTTTTTTGTATTGCAGTGCAAGTGCCATGTAAGCCTTGTATACTCATGGCTATTTCTTCAAAATGCGTTAATTATTTAGTTTTTTTACATCCGATCTGTTTATCGGTCAAAATCTACCGATAAAGAAAAAACTAAATAACTTTATCGACAGATAGCACATAAAAAATATTGGGACGCTTGAACTGTCATTTTCATAGTGTTGTATATCTGTAGTCAGCTATCAGTCCTCTCATCAGTAGACAGCAATGAAGAATAGGATTACCTATCATTAGTAAGTTTATTGGGACGGTAAAACGGAAAATAGATAAAATTTTCTATCGCCGGTATAGCAAAACTAGAGACAGACAGAATATAGGGAACGGCCATTAATGGATTAGGATTAAAGTCTGTGTCTTAGATTAGTTGTTATATTTTTATACGTATTTATTTTTCCATACAGTTGTAATGTTTTATGAGTTACATGTATGTAGTTTGAGCAATATTCAAGATTCTGCTCTGCATCAGCAAATTGAGAGGGCGTGTTAGAGATAAAACCTATTTGCGGATGCTGGCTTGAATAGTTTATAAATAGAATGTGTCATTGTATAAAACAAAGTGTTAAAATAAAATATATTATATATGGATGTTGAACATTGAACATGTATCAAGTGTAATTTACTATATTCTCCCAATATCCTAAAAGAACCTGATATTTTCTCACATTTTTTACTTTCATTTTCGACTGCCTCGGTGGCGCAGTTGTAATGCGTACGCGGTACGACTGCTGTGCTGAGGTCTCGGGCTCAATCTCCGGGTCGGGCAAAGTTCCCGGGATGGGATTTTCTATCATGCTATGCTTAGTATCAGCCCGGAGTCTGGAATTGTACCCGGTATGGCGATAAAGTTTGCCTCCTATCACATCATGGGACGAATATAAACTAGGCGAAATGTGGGAATACTAGTTAGGTACACCTCTGCCTACCCGTTTGGGGAAAACAGGCGTGAGTGCGTATTTAATTTAACTGTATTTTCTGAATATTTGAATTCTGTGGTTACTTATTATTGTGACAAGAATTACCATTGTTATATTAAAAAGCCTTTACTCTAATATAAATACCATTATATATCGGTTTGTGATCCTAATAAATAAAATAATATTTAAAATATAATTAATTTAGGTACTTTTTCTATTGATTATTAAGGACGTCTACAAACTAGTTTACGTAAAGGCACGAATCACTGAAAATTTTTCTTATTCGAAACGCATATACCGCTTATATCTAATGAAGACTTCACCCTCTACCAGGCGATACCGATACCTATTAAAATGAATAAATTAGAAGCCTCATATATACAAGTAGCATCCAAGTATATTGCAATCAATTTTAAGAAGAACACCTACGTCTCTTTGAATGAAGATGATTTCAAACAATGTGTACAACAAAGGGAAGACAATTTCATTTGCAAGAAATGTCTACAATTTTTTGATCTGCATAGTATACTAGTGCTCCGTGTGAGGCAAGACTATTGTCACATGAAAACATCGAGCCCTGCTACGCGAAACGCGTAGTATGCAAGGACGCATGGATAGAATTACATGCACTGAACCACTGGCTGGCTATATGTTGCAATACGTGTACATTACGTACGATATGTAACAATGACGTCACATCGAACATAATGACGTCGTCCGGAATAGTGATATTGCCACAGGGATGCGTGATGCAGTCTAAAGATTTGACTCTCTACGCGCACAGCCACTACAGCAGCCGCATGATATTCGATTATGAGTTCAGTGTCCCGACAATAAATTCCTCAATAAACAAAATACTTAACTTGACATATCATAATGTGCCAAACATGCTTCAATCATCAGATTCTGACATCGACAAAAGTGAGAGGGGAATTACAAATCAACGGCAACATGAAAAATTACCAACTATGTCGGGTCACGATGTGCATCAATAAGTCATCAGCTACCTGTTACTGACGGCAGCAATCACAGCTTTTGTTGTGCTGGTTGTGAGGAAGCACTGCTCCCAGTGTGTCACGAAAAACAAAAATAAGTCTCCCGCCGTCAAGCAAACTGAAGACATTGAATTGCAGCCTATTTACCGGATCTATAACCCCAGACCAAGCAATGATACATGCAAGGAGGATCAACCAGAGACATCGCATCCGACCTCCACCGGGACTAGAAACATCGCGTTTACTTTTGATTAAACAAACAAACCGTAAATGTATTTTTTTGCTTTGTAATGGCTTTTCCTTTTCTCTATGTACCAACTTATTTCCATTTTTTGCGTTTTTCTGGCGTTGCCAAGATGTACAGTTTCCACTGTACATGTGTTGCTGACGCGGCACGACTTGAAATATTATGTACGCGCATTATACATAGCTTCAGTGCAATTACACCCGCGGACTTCGCCGCACTACTATAGAGAAAGGAATCGCCAACATAACGTGTAATAAATTAGAACAATAAATAACTTAACTACTTATAAATACGACGACTTTATCTCTATGCACTCCACATCATTCAAGTGTACAAACTGTACAGCTACCCGTTTGGGGAAAACAGGCGTGAGTGCGTATTTAATTTAACTGTATTTTCTGAATATTTGAATTCTGTGGTTACTTATTATTGTGACAAGAATTACCATTGTTATATTAAAAAGCCTTTACTCTAATATAAATACCATTATAATTCGGTTTGTGATCCTAATAAATAAAATAATATTTAAAATATAATTAATTTAGGTACTTTTTCTATTGATTATTGCTATACATGCTTAAACTAAATATTTACCAGAATAGGTACAGCATTACAAAGCAGTACAGTCAGTTTCTTCTTTTTGAATAATTCATTTTTCTCTAAATGTTGCTAAAAATTATTGATGATGGTTTTGGTGTCCAATATCAATGTCTTGTTGATACAATCCAATTCTACAGTAAAACATTATCTTCAGGAAAACTGAAACGAGTCATTTTATTATACATAATTAATACATTTCTTATATTTAATTTTATTATTAATGCATACTGCAAAATTAATATTTCCCATAATATGGGGTAATCATTTATTGAAATTTCGGCAACACCAAACGGAGTAATTTTGTTTGGTTATAAATTTTATTAAATGATTTTTTATTTTGATTAATGCTTTACTACGAAGAATTTTACGATAAGAATACTTTAAACACAATATATCATATTTTTAAAAGCCTTATAACTGATAAAGCGTGGTATACTTATGAATAAAAAGATAAGTCGGTATTTTCTTTCCACTATCACTTTTTCACCCTATAATGCTACACCGTACCATAGTTTCATAGAAAATGATATAAATAATTATACGAAGTTCTTATCAACAGCAAAATATAGTATGCATTTGTACTTTTACATAAATTTTAACTAATTTTACCAGGAAAACGATAGACAAATATACGTCAACTGTCAAACTTTGTTTATGAAAGTTATTTGATATACTTCAAATACTAAAATTCGTCATGAAACAAAAAATATAATCGTTCTGTTTCATTCTTTTATACGATATCACCATAAGTAGCTCTTTTTCTTGTGCGAATGCGACAAAAGCTATGAATTACTCTAGGTATTCTCCCTCTATGGTACAACATTATTTTTTATTTGAATTATAACATTAGAGAGAAGTTTTGGAAAAAATAGTACACATATTCATTCATCAATTTTTATAATATTTTTCAAGGAACTAAAAGAATTAAATTTATCACAATAGATTTACTTCTAAACGACGATGTAGGAATGTCACGTTTTACCCGAGTTATTGCAATCGTGTTTTGTATTTTGTTATTGTCCCTCTTTTCAGTGATATCCGCGTACATGGCGTAAACCATGCAACCATATAGCTAGCCAGGTATTACAAATCCTCTGATGTCCGATGATTAACACCACTCACTTTGTTTAAAATACAATGATTGCAAAACGTATAGATATGGATTCGTCGTCTTAGTAAATCTAATTAATATTAGAGTCCTGTTGCACACGTTTGTCTATACATACTTTTCTATAAAAGTAGGCAGAGGAGAAACTCAATTCACTTAGCACTAAACATGAGGCGTAGACATTTATTTTAACAATATTTATTTACAAAACTCACGTCAAATATTTTTTTTGTTTGTTTGTTCCATAGGGAACCGGCTAAGATCAGAGACCATGCTGCCAAGTCATTAGTTATATCTTTTCTTATATTCCAAGAACGATGAAACAGGGGTGTGGCCGATTTCAAGGTCTTGCTGGAGTTTTGGTGATAATTCCTTTCAGTTCAATGCTTCTTAGACGACTTTCTTCAAGAGAATCGAAAGCACAAGGTCGACAATACCCTTGATCAAAAATCACCCAAATCCACTTATTTCAATGTTTCCATACACTATTCATCATCGTTAATGATTATTGCACAAAACCACACCACTTTTATACAACAAACACAACTTCAAACCAGTTTAGGAAATAATTAAAACAAGAGAGCCACCGCACTGTAAGAATTCCCGCCAAAAACTCCTCACGTCAAATAAAAAAAAACTGTTTCTTGACATTAACTGACATTTAAACATTTTGATTATGGTGTTGCCAATTTGTGATTACTTTTACTTACTTTTACTTACTTTATTTACTAACTTCTACATTTTAGTATTTGTTTAAATTATTATGGTTTTATATTTATTTGCGAACAATTTCCGACTCATATCAGACAATTAACAAATGCAAGCATAAAATATAATAAAAACATGTTTGATTAAGGATTTTATAACATCTGAATCTATCGATCCCACTTAGAAATCTACCAACCACAAAATATTTTTTGAAACCGACTACCCAGGATACTGTGGAAAAAGTCGAGCTACTTTCATAATGCGTAGCATCCACGGGCGTTAATCTTCATACAAATATTTTTAAGTGTTTATTATCTGTGCTCCACTATAGAACATGACAGTTTCCTCCCCCTCCCTTCATACTTCTTCCTTTTTACGCCAAGCGCCATTTTTGAGTTATCAATTGTTATTATTGTCAAAATATAATCACTATATGTAATGAAATAAGTTGGCTCGTGCCCCGTCTAAGTTTTTGGAGTTTTGTGTTGATTCAATTTCATATATTCTAGATTCTAAACAGTGATAAGTGTGCCAACATTGGTTGGATTAATTAATTCGGATCTTTGCGAACCCTGCGCATCCAGGATCTTCATAAGCAATTTCTAAACCGTTTTGAAAAAAGTATTTCACACATATGCGCCTAAAGTATCGTATATGTAGCGATGCACATCAAACAATATTAAATCCCAGGACCACAATGATTATTCCTGAAGAAAACAGTAAGTAGTAATCTTTATTATTGTTGTTATGAACAGACATAGTACAGTTAAAAAGTTGAAGGAATCTTGTGCAATCTCCATTTTTGGGTGCTTATTTAAATTAACAATAGGTTACAAGCTCCATAAATAATAATGAAAGATTTTAAATAAAATTGCAAGTAGAAGTACATATTTATTATACCTCTACCTATGTTGATATGAATAAATTCTTGAGTGCTTAAAACTCAGTACATATTGCAATATTTTTATATAGTTTCTAATTCAAATCATTTATTCTGTAAGTTGGATCATAAATATCACTTTTACATGTCAATCAGTTTTTATGCTACATTACATTTACGACAGGAACGCTAGGCTTTTACTATAATATCCTGGTAAAAACTCTAAAATGTTGCTATGCTGTTGTCTCCGTTAGCACAATTGCATTACTACTTGTATTTAATCTTTCCATAAATATATTTCCAGAATCAGTCAAAAAATATAATTATTTACAATGGTATGTGGATAATTCCTACCATAAAGTGGAATGTGAAGAGAAATCCAAACGAATTGAAACTGGTAAGTTGTTAATGATAATTCTGATCTCAGTATTAAAAAGCTGATACAATTTAGGATTATTTTTTCAACGACAAAGTTGTCTGCCTAATAAATATCCTCTATTTATTGTTTAATTAAAAAGAAAACAATTAATTACTGAATATTCATAGTGTTTATTGCTCACTACAATGTTACAAATATGTTAAATGATATAGAATTTAGTACATCATGGACCCTGTCAGGCACGGAAAAATATAAGAACATAGAAGTAATAAGTAAAAAATGTAGTAATTCTATAATTAGTGAAATATTGTTAAAATTTGTTTTTCCTTTTTGGTATAATAAGCTTTTGTGATTAGTATTTATTTTAGGTATTACATTATAATTCTTACTACTTTAATTTTAATGTGGTCGAAATATTTATGGTATATTTTGATGAACGTAACCAATATGATAAATATGATGCACAAGCCATATTCATCTCAACAAGTCTACAATTGTTTAAATTACTGATTTACTTTTACTATTTAACTTTTTTTGCAGCTCTTCCATTCTATAAATGTAACCAGCACTAAAAGTAGAGGAAACCTCTTTGGCAAGCCGTAACTATTTGGGATGAAACGATGTTGAAACTGAAGATTATTTAATTCATGATAGTAGAGGTAAAAGTAAATCTGTGTCATGTATAAGTAATTGGTGTACAACATTTAAAAGTTGCCAGAAAGTGTGACAATATTTAAATATTATGCATTCACGCTTTTTAGATTCCATAGAAAACTATTTTACACAGGTGTGGTCATATAATATTAGGGATAATAATTGGATCAAATACTAAAAAGCCTTATTTAATGTTATAAATATATATCAAAATACGATTAATATTAAGAATGAATGCACACCTGAATGGTCTGAATTTCTGGATACTAATTAATAATAAATATCCAAACACCAGGCAAATTAGAAAAACAAGGTACATTCATGCACATTAACTACTGGGTGGGTCCTACAGGAAAATGAAAATAAAGAACTATTTCCGGCAATGCAAACAAATTTGACTTGTAAGGAATCCAATTATGAAAGTAATTCAATCAATAATTGGATTTCTTGCAAATAATTCAGGCATGAAAAAAGCTAAGAAATTGACCTACTCGTTCAAGAAGAATCAAAAACTACATAGAAACCAATCAACATACTAGAATTATTATAGAAAAATTAAAACCATTATAAAATCAAAGTAGGTATCTGTTTGAATTTTAAGGATGGCATACTTAAAGATGCTGTGTTAGAGTTATTTTTAGATATAACTTTGCGATAATTTGATATTTAATTGGTTTACAACATTTTGAAAGGCACAAATGTAATTCGCATTCGAAATAAAAGTTTGCCACTAATACAAATAAAGGATTTTAATAAATATAAAACAAGACTGAAAAATAAATATGTCCAAAAAAGCAAATTGTTTTCTCATTTTTCCTATTAATAAAAATTGTTATGAAGCGCCTGTTCCACAATCTTCGAGGAATATAGCACTCAGAGTTGGTGAAACAGGCGTTTAAAATCTAAACATTTAAAAATATATAAGACGGACCTGCGAAAAAAAATATTTTGTTGGCTGAATCTACACATATCCTTGGCCAGATTCTCATAAAAATTTAAAAATAAAAATTGGCTGAATCTATATGTGGCCTTTGTCAGTCTCATTGAAAAAAAAAACTACTGTCATATTCTATAAGTGAGCTTACTGGCGTGCTCTATGGGAGTGCCCTGTCTGATGCGTAGTATCTCTATAGTAGTCTGTGGTAGCATCTCTATAGTAGTCTGTGCTTTCATACAATAATTTTGGAAGTTGCACGAGTCACACAAGTTGTGCACACCAAAGAGTATATAAATTGTAAACACTACGTTATACTGATAACATTTTATTCTTTCTAGTGTATGAGTATTGCGATCGTACATTAAACTATTATAAATGTTATTGTTTTAAAATAACAGTGTACAATGGATAAACTCACCGTAATATCAGCTACTCTGTTTATGGCGGCCGATGTGTTTGCTATTGTGAGTTTAGCAATGCCAGACTGGATCATCACAGAAATTGGAGGTGAATAATCAGAATTGTTTTGAAAATACTTACAAACTTAAACAAATATGGTTGTATAGTAAAAACCAAATAATGAATGTTTAATTGATTGATATTGTGTTAGGCGTCTTGTTAATTATATATATATATATAATTAAGTTCAACAAAGTGTTTATAAAAGGGTGCTTAATTTGTTCTTCTACAGGTGATACACGTCTTGGTCTGATGTGGTCGTGCATTACCCTATACAACCGCCCACAAGTGTGTTTTACACCTGACTTGCAACCAGAGTGGTTGCTTGCTTTAATATGCATTTTTATTGGATGCATTTGCATAACAACAACTGTGATACTCCTGGCGTCCAGTCACTTCGATCGGAATGTTATTCCATATGCACGTTGGGTGGGATTTGCTGCAAGTAAGATTAAAATTTGGTGTAACATTATGGCTTTATCAAAGCTTTATAGTATTCTTCACCATTCATTTAGAGACAGTGTTCACATATATTCAAAGTTAAAAGATAATTACTCCTCAACATCTATTTGTAGTGTTTAAAAACTCCATCAAATTATTTTGCCATCATGGATAATTAGAAAGCATTGGTATGTGATGTATATATATAGCATTTGTGTTGAATTAAGTGGTAGGTCCATCATATGCAGGAAGCCATCTGGGTTGGTACCATGTGTTTGTCTATTTCTGCCGACAAGCAAGACTGCATAAGCACTGTTGTGTTTTAGTTTGAAGGACATTTGAAGCCAGTGAAATCAGTCATTATTTAACTAAATAATTTAAATTGAAGATAGTACTAATGGAGTGACTTATCAGTCACATGAAAATTTCCAGGACATGTGATTTATCTAATGAAACAATATTTTATAAGTAATTATAGTATTTCTTTATTAACACTTACTACACTATTCACCCAATTGGACTACACATTTCATAACATGAAAGACACCACAGCTCCTTAATTTTGTAATTGTAATTAGATATCATTCATATAATAATTATTTTTTAAATAGTTATGTTTACATAGTGAAATAATTACAAAACCATTATAGGTGTGGGTTGGATTTTAGTCTACCACAATTGTTACACCAAAAAAAAACAAAACATTTCAGCCTACAATATTAAGAACTAAGTGCACAATTGTCTATGGTAAACACTTTATGCTTAAAATTAATAGATTTTAAATAATCAATATGAACGATTTTTTTTTACGTATGCAAATTCTTCAAATATAGAAAGAAACAGTTAGAGCGACGCCACACGATGCGTTGACGCTGACGTTGACGACATTGCGGTGCCGCCCCACGCCGCGGTAAACAGCGTTCCGCTGCGGTGCCGCACCAGTGCAACCACCCGTGTGGCACCCTATATCTCGAATTCATTATGGTGCGGCGCCGCACCGCACCGTTAACGAGTTGTGTGGCTTTGCTCTTAAGTATATAATATTTTTGTAGGTTCATACATTATGCAACTCGACTTGCGCTCTAAATTTTTTGAGGGTGATGCCAAACAAATCCAGATGTAATTTATATTTATTATAGAGTTTGCAGAGCCTAGGAATCGGAGAATTGAAACCAGATATGATTTTATTTTATTTTATTATATTTGCATTTGCTTAGAGCTATTTTGACAATATGGTTACATAATTAAATACTTACAAAAAGCTATTTACAACCCTCCACAGATAAGTAGCTAAATACTAATCTAATACTACATACCTACATTGCTTTTATACATACGTAGACTCACGTCTGTTTCCCACAGGGGTAGGCAGGGACAACGGATTTCCACTTGCTACGATTTTTGCATACATACTCTTTGGCCTCATTCACTCTCATTAATTTTTTTTCATTTTTCATTTTAATATTGTAAAACTATAACTAATTAAACTCAGTGCTAGAAAGAACAGATACTATATTAAATATAATGAAATTATATTGCCCGACTGCCTCGGTGGCGCAGTTGTAATGCGTACGCGTTACGACTGAGGCTGACGCTGAGGTCTCGGGTTCGATCCCCGGGTCGGGTAAAAGCGATATTGGGTTTTTCTATTACGAAAAGCTCAGTAAGCGGAGTCTGGAATTTGTGCCCGGTATGGCTATAGGTTCGCCCCCTATCACATCATGGGACGGAGATACGCTCGGCGAAAGTGGGTGTACTGGTTACACCTCTGCCTACCCCTTCGGGGATTACAGGCGTGAGTGGGTATGTATGTATAATGAAATTAGTTGTGGCTACGTGTTTGTGTTATAAGAAAATACTTTAAGAGGACTCCATTCGCCGAAGCCAGGCTACTTGTAAAAATGTTGCAGACATACTGATCACACTTTACAAGGTGGTAGGTCCCTAGTATGCGAGCGGCCGTCTGGGTTAGTACCACCGCTTTGTCTATTTCTGCCACCAAGCAACACTGTGTAAGCACTGTTGTGTTCCGGTTTGAAGGATATTAAAGCCAGTGAAATTACTGGGCGTTATGAGACTTAACACATTATGTCTCGGAGTGACGAGCGCAGTCCAGTGTCCTGCAGTGCTTTGTTATTTAAAGTTCTGTGTGGCGTTGCTTCTGTTTATGAACAGGCGACAGGCGTGGCGCTTACCATCAGGCGAGCGACCTGCTTGTCTCGTCATTCAAGGTAATAAAAAAAACATGATAGCATTGAACATTTTACAGGCGCGTCTAAAGAAAGAGTTTTCGCGATAAACGGTGTGTGTAAATGGCGTATGGAATATACCCCTAATTTGGGGGTGACTGAGCAGAACGCTAAAATTTAACTTAGATGTAAGTTGAGGCCAATAAATTTTTGATTACGCTTACTTCAACAGGAAACGTTCCTCCGAGACATTCCTTCGAATTTTCAGTTGAAGTAGGTGGAAACGAAAGCAGCGATTGTCGTAGTTAATGCGTTGGGTTTTAAATTAAGAACCTTAGGTAATCTAGTGAAGTTCTTCTGCACTCTCGCTAACCTGGTTATATGAATATCGAAATTAGGGTGCCATATTTAACTTGCATATTCTAATTTCTAAGTGGCTGCGGACATTGGAACAATAAAGTATCTTCTGTGTTTCATGTTCGAAAACGGACTGGAATTACGGATGATAAATCCCAGATCCGAAGAAACTTTTTTGACGACTTGATCGACTTGGAATCTATATGAGAGCTTACTGTCAAGCAGCGCACTAAGATCTCTAACGACATCAGTACGTGATAACATCTATTTTTCAATTGAGTAATTAAATCGGACTACTTAGTTGTTTTTTCCTTGAGAAAGTGATAGCGAAACATGTTGATATTTTTAGTTCTAATTTATTAAGTTTGCAGTAATAACTAAAGCGAAATAGATACTCTTGCAAAGTACAGCATCTGAGTAATGTTTAATAGATCTGTAAATCTTCATCAGCGAAAATTTGTTATTTAGAATATTTGAAGCAGGAGCTAATGTCGTTGATAAATGCTACAAAGAGTGGTCCTAGCAAGGATCCTTGAGGAACTACAGATGGGATCGCCACCTAGGAAGATGTGTCGCTAAGAACAACTGCTTGGGTTCTATTTAAAACGTAAGATGAGAACCACCTGTAAAGATCACCTCTAATGCCAAGAGTCTGGAGTTTCCGCAGAAGGATGTTATGGTCTATTCGGTCAAAGGCCTTACTGTAGTCAGTGTATAAAGCGTCAGTTTGGACTCCATTATCAATGTTTTCGGTAATATAATCAGTAAAAAGCAACAAGTTGAAAACGGTTGGTCTTTTTTTAACAAAACCATGTTGTTGTGGATCGAGGTAGGGTAGTACTTATTATATAATAGGTTATTGTTGACTTATACTAAAATGTAATAAATAATTCACTTACAACATTAAACAGTCTTATAATTACTCTCAAAGACAAACCGGAAAAAGGCATAAATTATTGTAATGCCACTTCTACTTGAGCGTCAACCTAGTTCTTGCACTAACTCCCCTGCTTGAACTGTCAAACTCGCGCGTTAGGTGACGCGATTTTATCTCTAAGTATACAGTCCGTCTAGTTATACATTAAAGTCTTTGATTATTACCAATCAAATAAAAATATTGTTATAAGTAACATTATATAATTACTTAAAAATTATATCATTCGAATCTGAAAATTAACATGTAACTGACAGCCACACTATTAGTACTATAATATATTTTGATCATATATTAACTATCTAAATAAAAGGCTTAATAAACACACGAGTCAAATTGCAAATTTTAATCTAACTCCGAACAGAACTGATTGTACAGATTATGGTATTATTTAGAAGATATTAACGAGAATGTTGATTATGACAATACTTTTTTTTATTTCAGTGGTTGTATTCTGCCTAGCTGCTGTCATATTCCCTATGGGTTTTCATGTTGATGAAATTGGAGGACAGCCATACCAATTACCCAATAGCCATCAAGTTGGAATATCCTACATATTATTTGTTCTCTCTTTGTGGATAACTGTTATATCAGAACTCTTTGCTGGCAAAGTCTGTCTGCCACATTTCTAGTTTATTAAATATCTACCTTATAATAGTACCTAAGTATATAATGATCTGAAAATATTATGTTATGTATAGTTAGTGGTATGAATCTATTTGTATGTATTGTTGATTTGTAAATAAAAATACTTAGAGCTTATTGGTTAAAACTTAAAAGTCTTACTATTGCAATAAACTTAAAAGCATATACATAAATATAAATTGAATGGTGGTAGGTCCCTCGTATGCGAGAGGCCGTCTGGGTTGGTACCACCGCCTTGTCTATTTCTGCCGACAAACAGCGGCGTTGTGTTTCGGTTTGAAGGACATTGAAGCCCGTGAAATTATGAGTCATCTTATGTCTCGGTATGACGAGCGCAGTACAGTGCCATGCAGTGATCTGTAATCCAGAGTTATGTGTGACGTTGCTTCTGTTTATGGGCAGCCGTGATGCTTAACAGCAGGCGAGCGATCTGCTCGTCTCGTCATTCAAGCAAAAAAAGAAAAAAAAAACTAACTAATTAAGTACAGTATGAAAACATACCTACGCAATAATAGCAGCGCCGGCCGTCAAGTAGTGACTTGATAATATGTTTTTTCACATATCACGGTGGGTGGCAATAGTTTACAGGATCATGGAGGCAATTCTCATTTCTTTCGAAATAATCTCTGACTCGAATCAGCAATTCGAGTTGGTTCTCTATTGTGTATAATTCAACAACAATCGAAATAAAATTAACTCCTAAGATATTCATTTCAATTAAATGGTGTGAAGTGGCTGAGCAACGACTGCCAAGAATAAAGTGGTGGTTGCTGGATAGTCTAAGACGACTGGACTTCCACCAAGCCGCAGTTACACAAGACGCACCTTGTTTTTTTTATGAATTTATTATTAGTAGCTAACACATACACAACTGGACTGCTCAAGTGTAGCAGGCTAGTCAAACATTTGAACTATGAAGTACTTAAAACGTCTACCACGTTTTTTCATATGGGTATAACCTAAAAGGAGGTCTTAAACTCAATATTAACACTGTAAATATATCCAAAATCTCAATCGCGTGGGGTTTAAGACTGTTTTAAATATAGAAGTAGCACCTGTGCATTTTATAGCAATATATTAATCGTCGGGTAATATTTCGTGGTGTACCTACCTAATGAATAACGTGCGAGATTTTTAGAAACATTGCGTCAAATTAAGGGCAATAATGGTTTTCATGCACAAAAGTAATCAAAGATTTTGTAATAAAAACATTTATTAACACTAAATAATTATGATTTTAATGTTTCAATTATTATTAGGTATATTGTAAAGCAAGTTAAATAGTAAAACAATTCTCTATATTTACATACTTAATAGACATTGAAGCTAATCACTCCATTATTAGGAAGTCTGAGTCTTGTAAACACTGTATTCTGGATGAACTGTAAAATATTCTCCCAACTCTGGTAGCACATTAATGTTCGTGGCATCACATTGTCTTCTTTCTTGATGTAATAATTACTGAATACGTCTTCATTTCAATTTCTGGTGAACTCAATGTTTAACTTGTTGCTATAGCTTACTGCCTCATCCTAGGGAATCTTATTAAAAAAGACGAGAAGTATATGAGTGATAGCAGGACTCCATTGTTGTGTACTCACTCCCACCCTGCTGCCGGTCGTTACATTAGCACGCAACAACACTCTACTATAACATGACGGCTAAACACAAAATGTTATATACTCGTTAAAGCCGGGAGGCTGGCCTTGCAATCTATTTGGGTTTGATCGCAGCCAGTGTACGAAAGAGGAAATTCATTTAAGAACTCAAAAGCCTTAGAACTCGACTCGAACGCCAACTCTCGAATGATGAAGTCCACAGGAACGGTCTGTCTGTAGCTGCACATATAAAAAAATATTAAAAAACCATAACCAGCTAAGCTGGCCAATATATTTAAACTTATGCTAACATTGGTGCTAAAACTCTTATCAAAAGACTTTAATTTTGTCATCTATAGGTACTTTGATAGAAACATAATTGGCAAAAGTTGAAACATGCATGATTGTTTTGATATGAAAATATGTTATCCAAACAATATTATCTTCCGAATCCCCATAATAGAAGTAAAATCACAATGTGCAGTTTGGTGAGCAACGTGGCGAAGCAGTTGTATGCTAGCTAATGTCATCAAATAATGGATGTTGTACGCCTCCGCGCCACCAGTTTCCGTGAAAAAACATTGAAACCAATCTTCGTTGCAAGTACTTAGGTACTCAAATCAATAATACTCAGTCATTTTATATTTCTTAGTCCATACGTGCGAATTAGTTACGTCTCTCTTAATAGGTCGGATTTGGGACTATAAAGGATGTTACCGGTAGTGTTTTGGTCCGGATCCCAATGTTACCGCTATTATTCCTAGATAATGCAGTTTCTGAGAAAATGATTTTAAGTAAATGATAGCTTAAGTTATTCTACTGGTCTAGTGGCAGTATACTTAGGTTGAGAAACGTAAGATATACGGAGTTCAAGACCCTGGTCGGGCAACCACAATTTTTTTATGGCATAGGTCGGAAACGAGCAATTGGGTCACCTGATGGTAAATGATGGTGTTTGATATTTCGAATTGGAAAATCATGAGTCTCAGGATTAGAATTTGTATCCGGTACATCGCCTCGTGTAACGAAATGGGACGGAAACAAGTTCGGCAAAATGAGGATGAATCTGCTTACCCCACTGAGGATACAATATACATTGATTACAAATAGCCAAAATCTCTATATTCATCCTATAGCACATCTGTGTTACGAATTAAGGAAGAAATCATCAACTATAACGACAGGTATCTATTTTATACCAGTCTTGTCATTTTCGAAATTCCGAGGCAATGTAACCTACAGAATAGGTTCAATAACCGCATCGAGACTAATGTTCGTGTGATCCCCTAATATTTGTTTCGGGTCTGGGTGTTATAGGACTGCAAGTCCCCCGTAGTTCCCGATACTCGTCATACAGGTTAAACTAGTGTGACTAATAATATGAAAAAAAAAAACATTTCCACTGCTCACTGAAAATGCACATTAAGGAATCTACTTAATAAAATTAGTAATAGCACAGTTATACGATCATACAGTTCAGTAACGACCTTAATGTCGAGAGGCGCCCGTGTATGTAATATGTTTATAGACTACACAAATGTACATGTATCATATTATCATAGTTATTCAAATGTTAAAATAAACAAGAACATTAACCAGTAAACTGATTTCTATAACTAATTTTAATATGAGAATAGCTCGAACTCCAAAGATCGATTATAGAGTATTATATATTTATTTCAGGTTGGTGGAACCACAAACCCTGAGTGCTTAAGGGCCCCCTCCTCGGAGATTTGCTTGTTATCGCATACAAACATACACTGTTCTGTCTAGACGATCGGGCCCTTATATATACCGGCCGCGGGCTGAACCGAAACGTGTAGACTTTTCTAGAAAAGTTGCGAGCTATTCGACCACAGGTGGTGCCTTTGAATCGCGAATGTTCGATACAATGCATTTTCATATAATTCTGGTAGTTTCGATAAGAGTTCTGCTTTTTGAAAACAGATTGCGCTGACAGCTCGTAAATGCTTAATAATGCATCTACCAACGGCATCTACACTATTTGACAAAAAGTAGCGTCTCCACCACGTATTGAGAGTGGTAGAGCCACGCTGTACACATTGACTGACACTTTTGTCTACAGCATGTATGGGCCGGCTCGTCCGGGTCTTTACCACTGTCTCACAGAAAACCGATGTAAAGTAGCAGCTTGCTGCTGCGTTTCGTACGGTGAGTGAGATATCCGGACGCCCAAACCCCCTCCCCTTCCCAATTCCTTAATTATCCCTTTCCTTTAAGGTCGGCAACGTACCCATGATTCTTTTGGTATTGTAGGCGTACATGGGCGGTGGAGGTCACTTACCATCAGGTGACCCACTTGCTCGTTTGCCGGCCTATGCCATTTTTTTTTTAAAAACACTGACAACAGGTGGCGCCTTCAGCTCGAAAATATTCGATTAAGGTGTAGTTTCGCTAACCAACAACGGATGGTGCCTCTGCCCGTCTGTTCACTTTGTATTGACCCGCGTAACAGTAACTTTCCATTTTCTAAATCTTAGTTCATGTTCAATACTCAAATCCAAAATAAAATAATATTATTTAACATTTTAATCATGGTACAGCGGACAATATGGTACGGAGTGCGATTCCGGAGAAAAAGGCACGATTCAAAGTGTGGCAAGACTGGCAAGCGACCAACTCTGCAGGAGATCGCGCTGTGTACTAAATGGCCAAAAACGCACCTAAACTAAGACCAGACACAATTATCTGGCGCCTCTTTATGGGACGTTTGCTGAACACTTAGCATTAAGACGTGTCTTTCGCTGTGATATCTCGCCTGGCGAGATCCTTAATTTTCTCCTTCACATGAACATGGGAAACGTCCATGGGGCATCCCTATTCAGGCGTAGAAACTGATGGGTTCTTATTGTGTGGAGCTTCTTGCCAATTTGTTTAACCAAATTCGGAATAAAAAAACGGCCTTCGAAGGTAGACGAGCTGACGGCCTATTGATAGTAAGTCGCCTATGGACTTCATCAGAGCCCGAAGGCACAGCTAAGCCTCTGCCTACCCTGAAATACTTTTTAAACCTAGTTTGAAGGATATGTCAGAGCACTGAGGAAACACTGTGGACGGAAGTTCATTCTAGAGTCTGCAAGTGCGTGGTAGAAATAACCTCTGGAAACGCACTTTATTGGAAGTACGCGGCTACAGGTAGAATGGATGAAGTTCCCAGCGGTGACAAGTGGTGTGGTGGTAAAAAGGAAATGATAGAATTCCGAATTCCGCAGAGCGCTCCCTATAAAACAGATGGTAGAGTACACAGACAGATCCTATGTCTCTTCGTATGCCTAAGGGGTGACGAGTGGTGCGGTGGTAGAAAGATGATAGGAATCGTATGCCTAAGGGGTGACGAGTGGTGCGGTGGTAGAAAGATGATAGGATAGGAACCCTAGTGTCAAACCATGACACTAGGGTTATCCGCAATTCAAGCAGCACTTCTCTGTAGGGAGTCAAATGACAGATGCTGGTATTTGGGTGTCTCAGCCCATAGCTGTAAGAGTACTTCACGTGAGGCCGGACTTGTGGTTTGTAGAGCGTGTGTCTCTGACCTGGCGTGAAGAACTTTCTCTATTAAGATCGCGTTTCTTTGCCTTTAGAGGGCTAAGCTTTGGCTCTAAATGACTCGTAAATTGGACACTGCTAAACCCCGAATCAAGACTCTCGGAGGCTTGCCCTGGAAATGTGGCAAATGGGTTCTTTTTCGCGACCCTACGTCTTCGTGGAGTTGAATTGAACCAAGTTCTTACGACCCCACTCGGAGACTTGCCCCGGTGAAATCTCCACTTCAAACAAAAGTTAACAATCTCCTGCAATGTGCTAGATCGTCGATCTTAACGTACTCCGGGTACGCTCGCTCTGGTGGTCTGATATGGATCTGTTATCGATACCAATCCCTCCCTATTAACATAGGTCCATCAGGGCTCAGGTTTGCGTCTTTTTTAAACTAGGGGTAGCATGGTTACTCATGTATGCAGATTACCATAGCACTGGTAATTGAGGACAATCAGCACCTAGAGCAAAGTGTGAATCTGTGAGAGGGGAGACGCTTGAAAATGGCGGTATGAATGAAATTGAATGTGTCTAAGATGTGACATGTTGGAGTACATACCCCATTTGTATCCGGATAAGGAATGAACTTGCCAAGAAAACGTAATTCCGGTATTTTCGAATCAATCCCGGTTTGCGGCCCCTATTCCACAACCGATAGATTGTTAAACTGTGCTAATAAGGCAGTTAACTTCATTTGTAAACGCAAAGCCAAAATGGGTTATAATTTTAGCAGACTGCTTTATGTAAATAACATAATCTGGTGGTTGGGATCAGGAAGTAGGGCCTACGTGTTTTCACTGTTTAATTCAACAATTTGGGTATGTTCTTATGATGCCAACAAGTGTTATGACTTTTTGTATTTTGACGCATGTGAACTCTCCAAAAAATAGATGCATGATACAAGGTGGGATCGCCTGAACAATATGGGCATATGAGGGCTAAAGCGAGATATTCTCACTACTCACTAGTGTTATTTTCGTGCTAATCCTCATACTTAAAATAGTAATAGAAATGGGTTAAATAATGGGATATTCGATTGGATATAAGGATTCATTATTATGCCATTTTCATAGATTAGTTTTGCATATGAAATAAAGTGCAAAATCAAACACTCAATTATAAGCCCATACGAGATGCTTGTGGTATTTTTTAAAATATATATAGTTGATATAGAGAGAATCATTAGATTCTGATGTGGATATAGAAATGATCTTCAATAATTTATAAACACCCTGAACCCTATTTACAAATACCCAAAGATAATTAAGCATAATGTAATTGCCAGCTTTGTACCAGTAATGTATATAAATATTTATCTACTTTTCAATTATCTCTATAATATTTGGTGTAATTGACAGATCCTAACAAACAAATTATTAGAAGAGTGGGTAGATATTTGTTTTAATTTGTGGTACAAACCTGGCGATTACACTTTACATGTAGCACCAAAAAAATAAAAGTAAAACAATATAAAAGACATACGACTTTATGATGTATTTGAGATATTGTTTCCTTTCCCGTTCCACAAACCACTCCATCAGATAACCTGCCATCAGTGGAGCTGTTTTGTACAGTAAGAAAAACTTATGTAAATTCCCAGTAGCCCAAGCACATCTGGTTGCAAGGGCATGTTTTATACACTCATTTTGCCTGTCGTCTTTTGAAAGAAACTGGAATATAGTCGTTAAATCTGAAAATACATTTAATTAAATATTTCTATCATAAATACACCCAATAGTCACGCTCATTGTCCCAACCACACACCAAGATACAACAAGCCTTGTGTAGTGGGTATCATGAACTACGAGAGACTTTTGGTTTTGACAACACCCAGACCGAAAACGAACATTTGTGAATCATCCTAACACTTGTCACAGGCCAGGAATGGAACCCACAGCCTATGTTGTCATAACCAGCTACACATCCTCTATCTTGGACGCTTTCAAATACATTTTATATTCATATTACATGAAAATAACAACACTTACCTAATGTGTTTTTGGTAAAAATGTAATACAATATTCTATATGCTGTAAATTCTGCTGAATTTGATCTACAATCAGGCAATTCACTATACAGCATTTTTAACTGTGTTTGGCATTGATTAAACTCTTCATGATCACCTTTCTCTAATGCGATTCGTGCATGAGTTTCATATACATCTACAGTGAATCGGTCTCTAATACCTTGTACCTGAAATTTTTTAGGAGATACTCAATGAATGATACTATTAAAGTACTAAAAATACATTACAACAGCTTTGATAAAATATAAGGCTTTAAAAAAATATTTGAGTTTTTGGTTAAGGCATCTTTTATTCTGGTGTTATCCCGGCTTCATGTCTGCCTTCTCATACCACAGATTTGATGGTGTTTAGTATAACAAGTTAAACTTAATGTGAGGAAACTTCCTCAGTGTATACATATAACTATATATGCATGGTTATTCACTAATTTTCTTTGCAGTGATACTTTCAAAACATAATGGGCTCAGCAAAATTGAAGCATTTTTACAGGAAAAAGTTAAATGAAACACATATCGTAATACATTTTGTAAATACAGGTGCTCCAGAGCGTTTAATGGACACCCTGCTACATTACTTGATTATAAAAATAATCCTTACCGTTAAATCTTGACGAATAGATTTCAACTGGTCACATGCATATCTATAATCTTGTTTCTCTACCCATTTTTCCTTCACATATTTGAGGGAAGCTCTTAACACACAGACAGGTCGAACATCACAAGCTTCAGGAGCTTTTGTCAACCTTAAAAATGACTTTTCTAAATCTAAACATGTGCCCACTATATGCATATTGTTAACTTCATAGTCCCCATCAGAGTCCTGTATGATAGGCTTCCTAGTTGTAGGCTCTAGCCTTTTATTAGGGCCTGCCTGCAATGAACTAGCTATGGAGGGTACATTACTACTGCCGGCAAACCTTTCTGCCCTTTTTTGTAGTTTTTCTGCATTGCCCTGAAAATCCTCAACAAGAAATTGATTATATTGTTTCTTTTTATTTTTAGGATACTTGTCACATTTCTTTTGATCCAAAGACAATCTATCTTTAAGTTTCTGCCGTCCTTTCCCTTTAATGAGTTTCTTTTCTTCAACCTCATCACTAGAAGTAGATGAAGAGCTGAAAATATACATACAGAATAAAATCAAACATTTTCGAATAACTAAGATTTCTGCGACATATGAAATCAAATCCCACTTACCTAAGTCTCTTCCTAGGGGGACTCCTGGATCTAGATCTACTTCTAGAATGAGGCCGCCTCCTCCTCTGAGGTGAGTGTTTGTGGCTGCTAAAGCTACGACCCCCTAAACTAGGTCTATTCTTATTTGTTTCAATAATATTTTCACATTTCTGATACAAGCTTAATGCCCCCCGAACAGGCTTTACTGATAAATTATTGCGTTCACTGTGAACACTTGGTATGGGTTCTTCATCCCAATTCCTAGTCCATATTTCATCCTTATTAGCAGCAGCTGTAATACGACCCTTTAGACAAATATCAATTTGATCCCGGTCAAAAGTAGATTTACATTTTTCATAACACCTTTTAATGTACCTTTCAAGGCTAT
Source organism: Mimas tiliae (assembly GCA_905332985.1). Lineage (NCBI taxonomy): Eukaryota > Metazoa > Arthropoda > Insecta > Lepidoptera > Sphingidae > Mimas > Mimas tiliae. The sequence continues at coordinate 7,830,577 of HG995249.1, forward strand.
CAGGCCAGTTTCCAGCAGAAGATGGACACATTGTATTAGATTTAAAAATATTAGAAGATGAATTGTTATGGCTCTCTTCATTAGATGATGTTTGAATTGTGGGTTCTTCAAACTCTGGAGGCTCTGGTATTTTGTCTGTTGTGAGGGGAGGTGGCAAGGGAACATCAATAGGAGGAAGTGGTGGCTTGGGCAGGTCTGGAGGGGGAAGTGGCGGTAATGGCGGAGGATGATCTGGCAATGGTGGCAAGTCTATGTTCAAACACTCCTGTTTATCCTCATTCATTTGATTATTGCCCTTCTTTCGTTTTTTTTTTGGGCCACAGTTATTCGACAAAAGAGGGTTCTCGATCGGTGGTAAAGGTGCTGGTTTTCTCACAGAATTCAGATTAAACCTAATAGGACTTTGGTTAAGAAACGGACGATTTGCATCGAGAGGAGGAGGCGTTCCAAGTAGCGGAGATGGAGGAGGCGGTTTAGAAAACTGGGATTGATTGAATTCAGGCTTCGAATCCTTGTTATGTTGAAAATGGTGAGGATTTCCTGGATACCCCCCGTTGTTTCCCATTTGATTGTAATATTGATTGAAATACGGTGGGTACATTCCATGGTACCCATTGTAGCCGTGGTATATACCATACATCCAATTAGGGTTTGGCAGCATGCCGTTCATAGTTTGCAAAGCAGGATCTTTTGAATTATTTTCAGTCATTATTCTGAGTAGCAGGTATACGCACTTACACAGCAAAGAACCATCAACCAAATTCCTATGAGTAATGACCAACTTACGTTGACCCTAAACAAAATGGCGCCTCGTAGCAAGAACTATTTAATGTTCTAAATTCATTCTGACAGTATTGCACATGCAAAAATATAGTTTGCTATTATGATATCGTAAATAGCTGTTTTGAATACACACGTAAATACACAATCACAAAATTTTAATAATCTGCAAGTTGCAACTATTCATAGTCATAGCACATTTCTATTTTCGACGTATAAACTCATTGATATATTACTTATATATATAAACGGTAAACGATATAAACTGTTCAATCACAGACTACATAAAAAGAACGCACAGATTAGATATTTATTTATTTTTTTTACTGCTCTGGATACAAGTTCTTTGAGCAAATCTTACATAGGAGGTACTTATTAGTAGCTAGCAGTGTTGCCAGATTACCGTCTCCCATTCCCCCCGTCTTACGTAGGATTTGTTTTTATTCAATAACTATGTGCATGACAACCTGAGGCGAACCAGTGGTCAAACTCACAGTTTGGCTGAAGATGTGACGAGTAAGAGCGAGGTTATAGGCAACTTGATATCGCAAAGACCTTCTGTAGGGTCTGGCCTATGCCAATCCTTATATTGAAGTGCCTAATAGTTTAAAAGTAATGAATTAATAACTGGTAGAACATTTACATCAAATAAGTAAAAAATAATACAATATTATTATACAAATATATTGTGAATAAAATTGAAGTAGAGACACACCAACACTTAAAAACTAAGTAAATCTTGGCTAAGAACACTCACGACTAAATTACTTTGCAAACACAATAAACCCGCATCCAAATCGGTCCATTCGCTTAGGCACTGAGGCGAGATCTGTCTTTAAATATAACGAAGTATTGTGTAGGGGAACTAAAACCCCCAATTCCTTCCCACAATTGTTTTCTCCCCGGAAATCAAGGGTTTTATAACCACAAAATTCCCCAGAGCTCTTAAATCCCACCAAATTTGGAGGAATTCACCCAATCTGACATCACTGCAGTCAGTGTCTCCAATGAAAAAATTAAGTTACCGTGTTTCCAAAGTAAAAATACCTTGTTTCAAACCCAGAAATACAGTGTAAATTACCTTGCAATTTCATTTTAGGCTAATAATTATACCACAGTGTAACAAATTTATTATTACTGTTATCGACTGTTAATTATCTATAAGTCGACGTAACATGCATAGAAGAAATTTATTTAATCCGTTGACAGTTTTTTTCGTCACGAGTAAATAAAATTGGTCCTTGGACTTGGCTTGTGTGAATCGTCACATTCTAGTTTTATTCAATGCAGTGACAGATTTATGTTAAGACATTGTAGGTACATGTCATAACTTAGTTTATTTCTCTTATTAATATTGTTGTAAACCATACTAATTGTAAAAAGAAAACGAAAACAACGGCAGTCCTACCATAGTATAGTTCCAGCTATAAACCCATTATTTCTATAAATGTCTTATGTAGTAAACAAACTCCACTTCGTACTAAAATAAATTCTCCTCCATCGACGTCCCAAACATGTTTTGGCAGATCCCAACGACTCCATCACAGTCGCTATCGAGCAGCACTTTCCTTGCCCAATCCGAATCGCAATAATAATACGCGACCCCGACATAGGACACGCCTGCGAGTCCAGAGCTCCCACAACTTGCCCTCGGCATAATGATGTACAGAGGCGGCCCTAAACTATACTCCCCAGCGATTGCTCAAGCTGAGGTCTGAGCCTTCTAAAAGGCGCTTCTGTGCTTAAATCGCTACTAAATACACTATATGTATTTCTGGCTAGAGGCAATAAGCGCCGGCTTTATTGTCAGGTGAAGCTGTAAAAGCAATATAGGCTAACAGCACAAATCCAATTAAAAAAAAAAACACTACAATCACACATTATATGTTATACGTGAACGTGTTGATATTTGCATCAAACTATGAATTTAACTTTGAATTGCTCCAATTAACCAATCACAGACTACTTAGAAAGAACTGACGTTTAACCAATAAATTACGATATGTTTTCTCAAAAACTGAATATTCCCAAGAGGCATTTGCACAGATTATATAAAGGAACTGTAAATTTGACATTTCGTATTGCTAATTCGTAGTGATGGCAAAAAGTGAATGAATTAATGATTTTAACATTAGGATAATCAAGGTTTGAAAATAATTTAAATATTTGTAGCCTACTTAGTGATTAGTATTATTAAGTATTACTTAAGTACTTATAATATTTTATCCACACATATACACACACACCACTACATACTCGATATTATATTAGCGCCGTCTCCCGCTCGGGGGCGCGGACGCTGCCGACACGGGGCTCGCTCGCCGTCCCCGCTTTCAGAGCGCCCGCGCCGTCGCGCCACTCGCCAGTCACGACCAGTCACGACCTAGTATCGACGCGAAGTGCTCGTCGCCTCGCGTGAGCTCGCGGCTCCCGTTGATTGTCCGCGCATTCGATTATGTACCATTCTCTACATACCATTTTTCATTGTACTCATCCGTGCTCCTTCCAAATATATAAACTGATGTAAACTGTGTGTCAGTGTGGTATATGTAATAAAAGATTTAATCAGTCAATAGCGTGAATTATTCTCACCAAGCACACTACGGTCTACGACCACCATCAACCCCCATATATTAAATAATTAATACGTTATATAACTACATAAATCATTATATTATTATTTTTGAAGTCGTTAGAATAATGCTACTAAAAACATATTTTACAGATTTGACAAATGATAGTTTCGAGCCGGCCCAGCTCGGTATTAATTACCACCTTAGCGTTGTTTGCAATAAATCTAGCGACTTTTGGCCCCTTTTGGTGATTTACACAATCAGTAAAATCATTCACTTTCCATTCCGGTTATATTAGTTCAGTAGTTCGTTCAAGCGTTTCCCAACCCTATCAGTTGTCATCGGTTTACATACCGCCATAACTACGAATTGCCCTTTTCAGATCTTAGTGTTACCAAAACGTAGACTTCAGTAATTTCTGTGCTATGAATATTTCAATAAATCGTAACTTTTACTAATATTATAAAATATAGAATCGGAGGTATAGAACAGGCAATATTTGTTATTACTCTAGTCTTAAGTAGATGTATTCGTTTATGTACAAGAACTGTTGTAAGTGTTACTAATTTAGAAACCAACGAACATTGGCAATGTGTGCGAGAGGGACACCGCTATCAAAAAGTCGTTCTCTCTCCAGACCGTTTTTCCTTACATCTATTGGTAATGCGCCGAAGAAGGCCACCGCGGGGTTTTAGTTGGTATGCCGGTGTAGGTTGTATATAGTGTTAGGGACTCGGCCCAGCGGTCGCTCGGATTTAACATCTCTTCCGGGCGGCTTAACGCTGGGTCGTAAGACCGGTGAACCCAACATAACCGTTCCGCCTTCCCCCGGGGCGGGGCGGTAGCAATAATTCGCTTTCCCCGCGACAAAAAAAAAAAAAAAGAAAAAAAGGCAAAGCCTCCGGGTTGGGATTTTCTATCATGCTATGCTTAGTATCAGCCCGGCTGGAATTGTGCCCGGTATGGCGATAAAGTTCGCCACCTATCACATCATGGGACGAAAATAAACTAGGCGAAATGTGGGTATACTAGTTACACCTCTGCCTACTACAGGCATGAGTGCGTATTTAATTTTACAGTATTTTCTCAATATTTGAATTCTGTGGTTACTTATTATTGTGACAATAATTACCATTGTTATATTAAAAAGCCTTTAATCTAATATAAATACCATTATATATCGGTTTGTGATCCTAATAAATAAAATAATATTTAAAATATAATTAATTTAGGTACTTTTTCTATTGATTATTGCTATACATGCTTAAACTAAATATTTACCAGAATAGGTACAGCATTACAAAGCAGTACAGTCAGTTTCTTCTTTTTGAATAATACATTTTTCTGTAAATGGTGCTAAAATTTATTGATGATGGTTTTGATGTCCAATATCAATGTCTTGTTGATACAATCCAATTTTACCGTAAAACATTATCTTCAGGAAAACTGAAACGAGTCATTTTATTATACATAATTAATACATTTCTTATATTTAATTTTATTATTAATGCATACTGCAAAATTCATATTTCCCATAACATGAGGTAATAATTTATTGAAATTTCGAGAACATCAAACGGAGTAATTTTGTTTGGTTATAAATTTTATTAATTCTTTACCACGAAGAATTTTACGATAAGAATACTTTAAACACAATATATCATATTTTTAAAAGTCTTATTACTGATAAAGCGTGGTATACTTACGAATGAAAAGATAAGTCGGCATTTTCTTTCCACTATCACTTTTTCACCCTATAATGCTACACCGCACCATAGTTTCGTAGAAAATGATATAATTAATTAGTCGAAGTTCTTATCAACAGCAAAATAAAACATGTTTTTTTGAACTTTTACATAAATTTTAACTAATTTTATCAGGAAGACGATAGACAACTACGATACTACGACAACTACGATACGTCAACTGTCAAACTTTGTTTATGAAAGTAGTTTGATATACTTCAAATACTAAACATTCATGAAACAAAAAATATAATCGTTCTGTTTATTTCTTTTATACGATATCACCATAAGTAGCTCTTTTTCTTGTGCGAATGCGACAAAAGCTATGAATTAGTCTATGTATTCTATGTCAATGTTCGCCACGAAGAATTTTACGATAAGAATACTTTATACACTTTTTTTATAAAGCCTTGTTACTGATAAAGTGTGGTATACTTACGAATGAAAAGATAAGTCCGGCATTTTCTTTGATTTGGTGACTTCACAGCATCACAGCTGATGACAGGCTATGAATAAATTAAATTAAAAAAAAACAGCTGATGAGTGATGACAGCCATGACAGCTGTTGCTTAACATGTGTCAGAAGTGTTTTAATGGCGGGAATTCTTACAGTGCTGTGGCTCTCTTGTTTTAATTATTTCCTAAACTGGTTTAAAGTTGTGTTTGTTGTATAAAAGTGGTGTGGTTTTGTGTAATAATCATTAACGATGATGAATAGTGTATGGAAGAATTGAAATAAGTGGATTTAGGTGATTTTTGATCAAGGGTATTGTCGACCTTGTGCTTTCGATTCGCTTGAAGAAAGTCGTCTAAGAAGCATTGAACTGAAAGGAATTATCACCAAAACTCCAGCAAGACCTTGAAATCGGCCACATCCCCGTTTCATCGTTCTTGGAATATAAGAAAAGATATAACTAATGACTTGGCAGCATGGTCTCTGATCTTAGCCGGTTCCTTATGGATCAAACAAACAAAGAGTTTTGGCGGGAATTCTTACAGTGCGGTGGCTCTCTTGTTTTAATTATTTCCTAAACTGGTTTAAAGTTGTGTTTGTTGTATAAAAGTGGTGTGGTTTTGTGCAATAATCATTAACGATGATGAATAGTGTATGGAAACATTGAAATAAGTGGATTTAGGTGATTTTTGATCAAGGGTATTGTCGAACTTGTGCTTTCGATTCGCTTGAAGAAAGTCGTCTAAGAAGCATTGAACTGAAAGGAATTATCACCAAAACTCCAGCAAGACCTTGAAATCGGCCACACCCCTGTTTCATCGTTCTTGGAATATTAGAAAGGATATAACTAATGACTTGGCAGCATGGTCTCTGATCTTAGCCGGTTCTTTATAGAACAAACAAAAAAAAAAAAAAACAAACAAACAAAAAAAAAAGTGTCAGAAGTATTGTATTCTCTTTGGTCAGAATGAGGCTGAATGAGCTTACCAAAGAGGAGGTTACAGTTTCTCGAATAACAATAAATTTTCTGTTTGAAAAAAAAGCGCGGGAAACTTCGTATTGGGCGGACGTGTTTTTTTTTTATTTCTATAATTTTATAAAGCGAAAATTTGTAAATAATACTATCAGTTCAGGTTTATGTTTCTGTTTATTTGTAGTTTATAATTCTTTAGTTAGTTTCATATATCATCTTTCTCTTGGTAAGTTTTTTATTAAGTATATTTTCTAGTTTGTAAGTATGAATAAGCCGCCTGATCCGGGGGGTTTTGTCCCCCCGGCGGGCAATTTTGTTACAATTGGGCCTGAGATAAAAGGCAATTCATATATGTCCGAGTCCGGTATGGATACGGACGCTTCCAGTTCATCTCGTCCGCTAAAACGTAGTCGCCGTCATCTATGCAAACAATGCAACAAAAGAAGGAGAAAGCTAGGGTCCAATGATGGGTTAACTAGTTGTGGATGTACAGACACTTCGCAGTCGGTGCAGCCACAGCTGGATACATCTAACACAAATAATACAAGCAATGATAAATATGTGACAGAAACCATCGCTACCAAAGTTCCCGCGCAAAATGTTCGGGTTGTATATGATAGGAGTGATATGGCTCCCTATGTAGTACACATTCAAAAAAATGTTTCCTCTGATAATGATTCTACCACACTGCATCCGCTTTCATTTGGTAAATTTTTAAAGCGGCACGAATTTAAAAACATTATTAATGGTAGTGTCAAAAAAATTGGTAGAAATAAAATCTCTCTGTCTTTCTCAACGCATATGGATGCTAACGCTTTTATCTCTCATGAAAGTCTGACTAAAAATAATTACCAGGCCTTTATTCCTTCTTTTAATGTCACCAGGATGGGTTTAGTTCGGGGAGTACCTACCGAGTGGTCTCCGGAGGAAGTAATTGAGAATACATCTGTTCCAATAGGATGTGGACGTATTCTCAAAGTTAGGCGGCTTAATTTTAAATCTTTTGTAGACGGCTCTGTGATGTGGAAACCCTCACAAACGGTAGTTTTTACATTTGATGGTCAAGTTTTACCGAAACGCATTTTTATATGTTATAATGCCTTGCCAGTAGACCTCTATATTTATCCAACCATACAATGTTTCAACTGCTGTCGGTATGGTCATACTAAAATTCAATGCAGGTCAAAACCTAGATGTTATAAGTGTGGTCATAATCACTCAGGAGAGACCTGTGAATTAAATGAAAGAGATGCTAATTGCTGTATATGTTCAGGGCACCACTTTGCTACCAGCAAAACATGCCCAGAACAGTCACGCCAGAGGCAGATTAAAATGCATATGGCACAGAGCTCAATTTCATATCCAGAAGCCTCAAAATTAATTCCACCTGTTACAAAATCCTTTGCCGATACATTACTCTCTCCTCCACCTCAACCTCCAGTCAGACATGCACCCATTCAACTCAATCAACCTACCTCATCATACAAAAAAACAACATTCCTCAAGTCTCGCTCCCCTCCTCGCCCTGTTATAGGATATAACAGGGAAGCCCACAATGCTCTATTAAAAGATTTTGTAATTCCAGAACCAACGAATGGTTGTGCTCTAATTAATAACAGAAAAAATGAAAATGATAATCAGCTTAATGTAGAAGAATTTATTAAAGCTTTGTTAAGTCTACTTACAAAATTTAAATTTTCACCGTCCTACGTTGCCCCTATTTTAGAATCTTTTTCACTCTCTCCATCCAATGAACAATCAGAATATTATTCAATGGAATTGCCGCAGTATAATCAATAAGAAAAGTGACCTCATTTATTTAATTAATAAATATGATCCATTTGCATTTGCTCTGTCAGAAACGTGGTTAAAACCACATAATGTTTTTAAAATCAAAGGATATATAACTGTAAGGGAAGATAGGTCTGACGGGTATGGTGGGGTTGCCATACTCATTAAAGACTCTGTTCCTTTCTCTGTTGTCACTTTACCTCACCATTGTGATGAAATTTCAATAATTGCCTTGACTGTAAATAATATATGTTTTGTTTCTCTGTATATTTCTCATCCTTCCTCTTCTATATTAAGTGAAATTAATGGTCTTTTGTCATCTTTACATAGACCTTTCCTACTTCTAGGAGATTTTAACTGTCACCACCAATCCTGGGGTAGTTCTATTTCAAATTCATATGGTGAAGAATTAATTGACATATTAGATATGCATAACTTGTGCATATTAAATACTGGTTCTCGTACCCGTCGCAGTGATCCCAACCAAATCCATCAAAGTGCAATAGACCTTTCTATATGCACTCCAAATTTTGCATCTTTTCTTAATTGGTCTACTCTTTCGTCTTCCTTTGGAAGCGATCATTTTCCTATAAAAATTACATTTCCAATCTCTAAAAAAAATTGCTATACAAAGAAGTCCCACTTAAAATATAAATTGCCAGTCAAACGTAGTACTGCCTGGGAGACATTTAAAAAAAAGGTAGATAGTATGCTTGATTCGCTTCCAGTCCTTGGTGAGGGCTGTGAGCAGGCATGTGCGGAGGCACTAGCACATATACTGGTTACTGCGGCGGACGATGTTTTTCCTGCGAAAAATAACAAAAAGGTTAGAAAACTCCCTATGCCACCTTGGTGGGACTCAGAATGCTCTGATGCAGTTAGAAAACGAAAACTATTAGAACAGGAATATAATAATAATATGACCCAGGAAAACTTTGAAATTCTTTCCAACACCATTGCTCTAACACGTAAACTTTTCAAGAGGAAGAAGTCTGAAGGTTGGCACAATTTCTGTGAATCAATTTCTCCCAACACTCACCCCACAATTGTCTGGCGCCACATTAGAAGATTTAGATCTGCCCTTAATAACTTCACTTCTCCTCCTATTTCTGCTACCTTAGCTAGGGATTTCTTAGACGTATTCGCTCCTCCATGGGTTCCTCCAGATATTCAATTACTATCAGTGCCTCCTGTAACAGATAACTCACATCTTAATAATAATGTTTCACTAAGCCTTCCTTTTTCAATGAATGAACTGAGGGGCATTATTGATAATACTGTTGACTCAGCTCCTGGTGTAGATGGCATTCCATACTCCTTTTTTTCTAACCTTAGTGACAGTGTCTTAGGTTATTATTTAAGTTTAATAAATTTAGTAATGAAAACAGGGAAAATCCCATTGGGATGGAAACGTCAGATAGTATTGCCAATTCTTAAGCCTAATAAAAATCCATCTGAAGTTTCTTCATACCGTCCTATAGTGTTATCTTCTGTATTGTTAAAATTATCAGAGCATCTTATTAAAAATCGGCTAGAGTGGTTTATGGAAAGTAAAGGTTTTCTGGCGGACTCCCAGTATGGCTTTAGAAAGACTAAAAGTACAATTGATTGCTTAAGTATTATTACATCTGATATTAGAGTAGCTTTTACCAATAACCGGTCCTTGATTGGCATATTTTTGGATATTAAAGCAGCCTATGATAATGTGTCACTTTCAGTCTTACAAAATAAATTACAGACCCTTCAGGTTCCAGTAAATCTGTCAAACTTTATTCTAAATATTTTAAATGAACGATCAGTCAATATAGTATCTCCAGAATATGAGTTATCTCGGTTTATATGGAGAGGACTCCCGCAGGGTTCGGTACTCAGCCCTTTATTGTACAACATATACACATACGATTTAGAAAATTCATTAAGCAAAGATGTTCAGATTTTACAATATGCAGATGACTTACTTCTATACCACTCTTCTCATTCAATTGAGCACACATGTTCAGTCCTTAATTTTGCCCTGCGCTCCCTAGCCTCTTGGCTTCATTTGAATGGCTTAGATCTTTCCATATCCAAGAGTGCAGCAGTATTATTTACCTGCAAAAGAACTTCACCTAGTATTAACATTGTCTATAATGACATTCCAATTCCAGTTACCAACCACTTTAAGTATTTGGGTGTTATTTTAGATTCTAAGCTCTCTGGTATTCCCCATTGTGATTATGTTGTCAATAGAGTTGAACACCATCTAAACATGCTAAGATGTCTTTCCGGAGTGTGGTGGGGTGCTCATCCTCACTCATTGAAACTTGTATATAATGCTATAATACGAAGCATTTTCGATTATGGCATGTTCCTCTTAGACCCGGGTAATGTCAATGCTTTTAAAAAATTAGACCGTCTACAGTCCAAAGCTTTACGTATTGTGTCTGGAGCAATGAAATCCAGTCCAATTAATGCGTTACAAGTGGAGTGTGGTGAAGCTCCTCTTTTTCTCAGAAGGCAATTTCTTTCAGACAAATATTTATTTAGAATTATACAATTTTCAAATCACCCTCTCATTACAATTCTTGAATCACTGCATTCAAGTATAAGTTCATCTAATTATTGGGCTCGTAAATCTGCACCATGTTTAATTAAAAGTTACAAAAAATTCCTCTCACTGCCTTCTCCCACCCATCGTTTCAATAAGCTACCATTATTTACAAATAGCTATGATTCTTTAACTTACTCTCCCTTAATTATTTACAATTGTGTTGATAGGAATGCCCAAAATATTAAAAGACAATTCAACATGTTTCTTACCGAATGTTGTGAGGGTTTCCATCATCTATATACAGATGCATCTAAAACTTCCACTTCTCAATGTGTTGGGATTGGTGTTTTTCACACTCAATACAACATTGTGCAAAAGATTAAACTTCCTCCAGAATCATCAGTATTCACAGGTGAATGTCTTGGCTTACTTAAAGCCATTGAATATATCCTCTTGTTTAAACTTAATAATGCTATAATTTTTACAGACTCTTTAAGTGCGCTTCAGGCTCTTATTAAATTCCCTTTTAAAAGTAAAAATACTTTGCCACTGATACTGCAGATGAGAGAGTTGGCATTCAAATGTACCACTAAAGGCTATTCCTTAAAGTTTGTTTGGATACCAAGTCATTCAAAGATCCATGGCAATGAAATTGCTGATAGACTTGCCAAGGAAGCGGTGCAGTGTGGTGATTTATTCCCGTTTAAAAACTTCACTCAGGACCTTGCGTCGTTGGCTAAAACTTTTCTCCAAGAGTCATGGAGGGAAAATTGGTCCTCCAGCAGCAAGCATAAAGGCCATTATTATTCCCTTATCCAACCCAATATTCCTGCAAAGTTGTGGTTCTCCAGGGCTAAGTTTGATAAGGTGGAGACGTCTATTTTAATCCGTGCAAGACTTGGTCATACTTGTTCTCCTGCCCACCTTGCTAGACTTAAAATTTTAAATAATCCGATGTGCCCATGTGGATCAGATGTCGGCGACTTGAATCATATTTTATTCTCATGTTCTCAATATGACCATTCAACATTTTTTAAATCCCTTCTGCTTCTCCGTACTCCTTTTCCTTGCTCTATACTTTCACTTCTTTGTACAAATAATTTGTTAGTTTATAAATGTATTGCTTCATTTTTCAGTAAAAACGACTTAAAATTGTAGATATTCCATACTTCATAATAATATGTATCCATACAATTTCCATGTAAATATTTTCCTTTTATTATTTTGTGTATTTCACTTAATTTATGGTGTAAACAAGTAGTTATTCTAAGGTGTAAACTCTTGTTTTAGTATATTTATCTCTTCATTTTCATAACCGTAATATCTCTCCTGATAGTAAAATTAGTAAATCCTTAAACCTTTTATCCAAAATTCAATTCTCCTAATCCGTAAATCCGTTTACCTCTTTACCTTTTTCGTTTCAAAAGTTTCCTTACCTTTAACTCTGTTGTATAAACGCAAAAATAAAAACCAAACTTGTCATTGGCTGTATGCACAAGAAGTGCGAAGCCATAATGGAAAGAAAAAAAAAAAAAAAAAAAAAAAATTTCTGTTTATTTTTCAAGATTGATGATCTTCTTTAAAGAGGGAATAAATAACTAGGAGAAAGCTTAATTTGAAGCTCTTACATATTCCCTATGTGATAACGATATTCCGTCTCCAAGTGTTCGATATAATGGAATGAAACAACAATTTATTAAGATAAAAAGCAGTAATATTTAAAATTGATAAACTTATGCTAATAGTTCAGTATGGATCTTTTAAAAACACCTTCCATTCAATCATTGTTGGATTCTGATTTAGAATCGGTTGAAAGTCTACATTGTTTAGATATTGAAGAGGTACATATTTTTAATCACAATATCGATATAAGTACCTAATTTTGTAGGTATAACAATCTTAAAATAATGAAATGTTTTACAGTAATACATTGATTACTGTAAAACATGTTATGATATAAACTTGTGATTTTCCATGAGTGAATAATCGAAAGTATTTTGTTCATACAGTTGGATGAAATTGAGTATGCATTACCAGCAAGTGAAGCACCGACATTAGCTGAAGTGCTATCAACAACAGAAGAAGTTGATGATAAGGAAACCACTCAATCCATTACGGAACCCTCAACTTGTTCTGCACTTCAAGTTGATTTCTTACAGGCCATATCACAGCAATTAATACAGGCACAAGTATGAGAAACTTTCTAAATATTCTTTTTAATTTTCATTTAGGACAACATCATTGTCATTTAGGATGATACTTGCTAAAACATTGTTTTAACATGCTGATTCCAGTGCCATAATAGTAGATTATGTAGCCTTTTTAAGCTTGCTATACATATAATAGGTCATTATATTATTTTTTTCAATCCTTTTAATTTCTATTAATCAAAGTATCCACCAATGTTATCTATGCATCTTTGCCAGCGTCGTGGCAGTTTATTGACGCCCTTTTTAAATAAATCAGCTGGACAGGAGGCAACTAACTCTTCAAAGGCATTTTCTACTGCCTCTAGGGTATTAAATTTTTTTCCTGCAAATTTTTTAAAATAAATTTGTTATGCCATACAATATAGCCATAGCCATAAGGTTCTTCATACCAGAACTAGTGTTCGATCAAAGGTCTGATTTTAACCGAAGCCTATTGTTCAGTCCAGTTCTACCTTTGACTGAAGTTTTAACTTTATTAAGTAATTTTATGAATTACTAAAAACCTAATTAATATCAATGCAAACTGAGTAAGAATTCTATGGTTTTATAGATATGCTTATGCTTTTGCTCGCGGCTCCGCCCGCGTGAATAGACTTTTCCGAAATAAAACGTAGCCTATAACCGTCTCCAGGGTCCCATCTATCACATCAAAATTCATCAAAATCGGTTCAGTGATTTAGGCGTGAAAGCGTAACAAATTGTTTTTTTTTCATAAAAGTATACTATGTTACTTCTTATACGTCCAAGAATATGTGTACAAAATTTCATGATGATTGGTTAAGTAGTTTTCACGTGAAAGTGTAACAAACAAACTTACACTCACATTTATAATATTAATATGATAGTAGTAATTAAAGAAGTTCTCAGTAAATAGACGATACCTATGCATTACATAGTTTCATTTTGTATCAATCAAATTGGCACAAACAATAAAGTTTTTAAATAGTTGCAATTTAATGGTTAAAAGCACGGACTCAAAATTGGTTATTTTTATTTTATGCAATTTTTTTGTCAGTTTTATTTTTGATAACTATATTAGTTTACTAGTTTTAGTAAAAAAATAATCAAAATCGGTGCTAAACGCATGTGAATGCAATGACGGTAGTATTAATATTTCATCTCCAAATTTTTTGCATGCAATTTCTTGAAATTTAAATGAGACAAACTAATTTAAGCTATTTAAACTTTATTGCAGCCTTTTCTATCCTTTTTTAAGGGTGGACTCCTAGTGCCATCTAACCATTGTAATTTTATTTATGGTGGGGACGTCTGTGAGTAGCACAGACGGGTGATCAGCTCACTTAAGTTGAACCATTTCACCCTTAATCCCAGTCTGAGTGGTACTAACATTTTCGTTTCGGATTTGGCTCGGTTTCCCCGCACCCTTCTGAGAGAAGGTCTCCACCAATAGGGTTTCGGCTGCAGCTTGGACAGACCTTTGGGGCATCGTGGCTATCTTCAAGATTGGCACTTTTCCGATATCCACTTCTGCCCAGCGCAGCCGCCCCTTTATAGTCCCGCAACTTTGATCCCTCGGGACCATTGCGTCAGGACCGTCAGGGCGGGCTGTGCTCAGCCTGAACGTACCTGTTGCTTGACGTTGTCTGCCTGCATACTCTCCCACCCCTGGCAGATACCCCCCTTTCAGGATTCAGGGTCACCAGCCTTCCCTTGGCTATTCGTGGTAGTCTCCACCTTGGAGCACTAGTTTTACTGGTGCTCCTGCAGTATGTCCCCTCCTACCCTCTCAAACCTAACCTCCATCTAACCATGATCTGCTGACTTCTTATAATAATATATTTTTTAATAAACACTTTTGGATACTGTACATACATACATACTTGACTCATGAGAGTACTGGATTTGTATAAGATGGATACTAATTTATGCACCTTTCTTGAGGCATGTATGGGGCGGTGGACCACTGTCCCTACTGTATCCAGGTGGTTCGAGTCTTCCTGATTGTGTTGAGCCAATAAAGATTGAGCAAGGTATATTTTGAGTCCTCTATGGTTTTACTTGGCCCTGAACCCTCTCAGCACTGCTCTTGCAATCGTTTGGATACCGTTTACGCAGAGGGAGTAAGCCCATATCCCATTTAATTCACAAGGATGATCGCAAGTTATTGGCCTTCAAAAACCTAAATGATTGAGTTGTTTAAAATAACACAAACAGCTCTATTAATATGAAGTTTGGATATGGATACAAATCGGTCCTCATTTGGCGAAGTTACGCGTGGTTATACATACGAGTATAAAAAATAAAATTTGAACTGTCTTCTGTTCGCAAATCTGGACAGATAGAGAATTTGTTATTACCTATTATAAATAATAAATGAATGTACATTTGAAACCCAATAAATGAGGCAAGTTTTACAAAGGCACAACATTTGGTTTCAAGTCGTATGTGTATTATTTTATAAAAGAAATTAATAATAATTATAAAAACACAAAAAAAACTCAAGTTATTAAACAAATGCTAGGAAGATATACATATACGAAGATATATATATATAATATACATTAGATATACATATACATCAGAAGACGAGGCTATACTTAAACCAATTGATGCACAAGGACTTACAACCAAAATGCTTGTAAATAAATTTGCGACTGGTTTTGCAGGGCGGTGAAAGATATAATACCCAACTGTAGTGTAAGGTTAGTTCGCTCTAATATTCTTTTCCAAAAAGCCTCATGTACTAGTGTACATAACATTATAAAAAAACTTAATTCTCGCAAAGCCCCAGGACCTGACAATATAAAAGTTTCTAATATTAAGATGAAAGATGATTGGAGAAAATATTTCTACATCTATTACCGACTTGATCAATTGTAGTGTTAAAACAAAAGACTTTAATTTATACTACTAGAGCTACGGTCAATTGACCGCAACTCATTTAGTCACCCGCGAGAGAGCGACAAGAGCAGTTGTTATAGTTTGAATAGCTGCGAACGTTAAATTCGATAAAATAACACGAAATTGTTTATTGTGACCCATAAAACATTGTCATTATTTACGTGCATATATTATTTATTAAATTTTAAGTTATTTTACGGAAGTAACTATATTATTTCTTGGTTTTGATCGAAAATGTCATATTTCGTTAATGAAAAGTAATACCCAACAAAACAGCCGTCTCTAATCTAATAATATTGTCATCTCGCTTACTCTCAACTCCTCTCGCTCCTACGCTTTAGACGTCATTCCCGCCTCGCCGGCCGCGAATGCAACACAATTTTACTTCTGAACAGCCCGTCTATGGTATTAAAGTCTGGTTAAAACTGGACTGTACCCTGATGAATTAAAAATGGGATGTGTAAGACCTATTCATAAAAAAGGAAAATGTAACGATTTGTCTAATTATCGGCCTATAACCTTACTTTCTTCAATAAACAAAATAGTAGAAAAATATATTTGTGAGCAAATTCATACATTTTATAGGACACATTATGTATTAAACCAGTGTCAATTTGGTTTCCAGTCCGGTAAGAGTACATCTAATCTTTTGTCAAGGTTCACTGATGAAGTCATTAAGCACTTAAGTAAATGAAAAAAAAATGTACTTGCTCTGTTTATTGATTTTTCTCGCGCGTTCGATACGCTAGTGCACAATCAACTAATAAACAAATTGCATAACTGTGGAATACGTGGCCCTTTACTCACTTGGTGCGAACATTACATAAAGAATCTAACTTTTACCGTCAAAATCAATGACACCTACCCATCCCACCAATGAACCCATCAAAGTGACGGAAGGCACCGCGCAAGGCTTTGTCATATATTTGTTGTCTTATGTAAACGACATAAGCAATTGCATTACCAACAGCACATGCTACCAGTGTGCAGATGATACTTGTATTGTAATTGCCGATTATATGGTTTTACTTCACTCAGACTCTAGTGCTCTACACTTCAAACAAAAGGATGACCCTATAATCTCTGAAAACAATAACCGCTTGTTTCACACTGCACAAGTTATTTAGCAATACCCACTTACAATATCCATTGCTTTGTTTGTTAAAGCTGTTTAATTTCTGTCATAAAAATACCACAATTTTTTTCAGGAAAGATCATGGGCTGGCGCCGCTACAGCACTCGGTGTTGGAACAAATGGAAAATTAACTGTCGGGACTGCACACGGCCATCTTCTATCATTCTCTGAACAGATTCTCAGATGGGTGTGTGATGTTAATACAGATATAGGGGCTGTGTCATGCTTAGCCTACAACAAGGATAGCTCAAGACTTCTAGCTGGATATGCCAGGGGCCTCATTTGCCAGTATGAGAGTATAAAAGGGACAATTTTGCGGCGAATTACACTCGGTGGTGAAATATGGGGCACCTTGAGGGTGACATGGGCAGGCACGTCTGGTCTCGCACTCGACACTGGTGGTTCTGTTTGGCTGATAAAATTTTCGCGCCCACTAGGTGTACGGTCTGCGCGCACCTCATGTCTATTTTCTGGAGCCCGAGGCGAAGTTGTTGCTATGGCAGCTCGTGATGCCCGTGTTTTGGCCCTGGCGACACTTTCTCGAGTGATTATAGTGGCTGGTGGCAGAGCTGCCGGTATGAAACTATGTGGACCTCCGGACACACTTCCTGTTGTAGAATGGACAGAATCTGACGAGCGTCTGTTAGTGTGTGCCCGGGCTAAAACACTACATTGGTTATCATTAAATATTTCTGGTTCTTCAATATCTCTCAGGCCTGTTCAAAGAGTCGAACTGAAATACACCCCATTGTGGTTGGGTTGGCTTGGCGGAAATCTTGCTATATTTGATGCGGATGAAAATTTACGATTATGCGGAGATGATTATGACAAACCTCTAGACCTCTCACATATCGAACTAGTTTACGACTCAGCTTTTTTTAAGGTAAGAAATGTTTATTACAAAATATTTTGGTTCTACTCTTTTAAAGTAAAGGTCATACGGCGAGCTAAGTTAACTTACCTTAGCTCACGTAGTCGCGGTGTCTTTTCATACATCATTTGAAGAAATAGTGGCCAAACGCAAGCATATTACAAATGAAGAAAAAAAATACTTCGGTTCACACTGCAAACTACAGAGCTAAGCTAAGCGAGCTAAATTAACTATGAATAGGTACTCTGTGGACTAGGTTAACCTGACAATCCGAGCTAAGCTAATTTAACTTTGTTGCCGTTCTGTCACACCTGCGCGTGTCAACCTAATATAGTGTTGTCTTTATCGCTCAGGCGTTGTTCTCTCGTGTGTAGTGAACGATGAAAACTAGCGTGCATTGGCAACTCTATTAATACCTACTTGTTTTGTGTATTCAGTGGCGTGCAGTTCATAAAGACAAAGAGACACTGCATACCCTGTGAATTTCATAATTAAATAAAGTAAAAATAAATAAATAAACCCAACCAAAAACAGATATTTTCAAAATTGCCGCTTGCTTGCGTTCGATTTAATACGACCGGCGTCACTGACCCGCGGCTGAGACACGAAACGAGCGTGGCTGAATTTGCACACAATCAAAGCTATGTAAATACGTATGTATGTATGTAAATACACGTTGGGATAACGTGTAGTAGTGAATATTTATTTAGTTCCAAACAAGCACACTAATAAAAAAATACACACTGTCTAACTGGAACGCTGAAATGAGATATCATACACCCAAATTTTAAAATTCGTTTACTTTTGTTTACAGTATTTTTTTAGCCGTATAACATTTGTTCATAAACATAATAGTTTGGTTCATTCTTATTTCTTTTATCGTTCCTTAAATTCATTGTTTCTTGTAACAAGTATTATTGAGAGTTTAATAATTTAACCAAGTATTGTTTTTCTGAAGTTTCTATATACATATACGCACTCACGCCTGTAATCCCCGAAGGGGTAGGCAGAGGTGTAACCAGTACACCCACATTTCGCCAAGCGTATTTCCGTCCCTTATGTGATAGGGGGCGAGCCTATTGCCATACCGGGCACAAATTCCAGACTCCGGGCTGATACTGAGCATATCGTAATAGAAAAACAGCGACAGCTCCGTGGCGCAGCGGGCGAGTAGTCGGCTGCGAAGCGAAAGGCCGTGGGTTCGATTCCCACACCGAGACAAATGTTTGTGTGAACCACAAATATTGGTCTCGGGTCTGGGTGTTGTGGGACCGCAAGTCCCTCGTAGTTCCTGATACCCACGACACAGGTTTACCTAGTGTGGGGTCAGAGCTATGTGTGTGACTGTTAAAAAAAAAAAAAAAACCAAGTACCACTTTACCCGACCCGGGGATCGAACCCGAGACCTCAGCGTTGACCTCAATCGTAACGCGTACGCATTACAACTGCGCCACCGAGGCAGTATTGTTTTTCTGAAGTTTCTCTTATATAATATAAACATGCAGAGTTTCTCCTGTGAGCGTTATTGAAGTGTGCGTAGGTATATCACAAAAAATTAGCGTGTTCTTCCTATGACAAAAACAAGAGTGAATGCTAATGGTCTATGCTTACTTATCAGACATAGAGTAGGCCATCAGTGCAATCGTGCGGTATACCTACTCTAAAATACAATACCCAACTTATTAAATAAAATAATATGATTCTTATGACTCCATAATATAGTGTTTTGTTTATTATTTTCAAATGGTAGTTATAACCAAAGGTTATAACGTTTGGATCGATTCCAGTTAGGTACGTCAATGTTCATAATTTCAATATAGCCGGGTAAAATGCCTTGGCCGCGCTAAAGCTAGTCACTTCATCCACCCTCAACTTGTCCCGTTACCTTTGAGATTTTGCATTTAAGTATCGTAATAGCCGCGTCGCGCCGCTCGTGACTAACTTCACGCCGCGCCGGCCAATTTAACCTCAAGTGCGTGTTGTAACTTGTAATTTACGGATATATATTTAAGGAGTCCCATCTGACACATCATTAAAACTCAAGAATGGCACGAATTTGGTAAGAATTCTTTTTTGCCTACCCTATTTAAAATGACTGTGCAGGTCACTGTGTGTATTGCTACGTAGCAGTTGCGTCAGCTAAGCTTTAGCTTTCGGTGTGACCTACGCCTAACGGTTTAGGTATATAAATAAACTGTAATTACAGTACAGCCGATATGGAATGTTGCTTGATACTTGTACAAAATTCAATTCAATTTTATCTTTCAAATAGGGATATTGGACCGATGGTAGAGTTTCAAGAGCTATGTGTACAGCTGGTTTAAGCGCCTTGGGTGGTGCTTGCGTGGTCGACGGGGTGCTATATTTACTTGGTCGTCGCGGAATCGTCCGTGTCCGTCCAAGGGATGTACTCTCGAGAGCTCAGGCACTCTTGTCTTACGGTCGTCATCTACAAGCTTTAAGGCTTTTATGTTCGACACAAGGACCCGAGTCAACAGAACTTGCACACCAGTTCCTACTAAACATATCGGAAAGGCAGCATGTACTTGACAATAAACAAGTGGCAGATCAAACTGTCAAAATGTGTTTAAAATTCAATCTCAGGTAAGATTCAGATTGATTATTGTTGGATACTATTCAACTATTATTTTCAGAAATTATACATGACAATTATTTTTAAAATGAGACAAACCATAATAATATCACACTCGCGCTCGTGATTTTATTAACGCTGTTATACATACAACTAAGTGCTTGCAGACAACAACCGCCATATCATGTCGTGGCATGTCAGTCCACTAGATACTAGTCTTAGTTGTTGAACTATTTATGGCTACGGACAGCATGACTGCATGACCCTATCAAGTTCAGCTAAAGATTGCATTTTAATTTTTTTAGGGATGAATTGTGGGGTGTTTTATGGGATCAATGTTGTAATGAAAAAGCTTTCATCGAGGCATTAGGCGATGCCGCAGTTCGCGGCGAATTGGAAACAGTGCTTCCTTCACCAGACTCAACACAGGTATCTGTAATTTATATAGGCGTAAAGAAATTATTTCCAATTAACCATGAAATCATAAAAACCAGCGGCGAAGTCTGATGGGGAGTGGAACGAGGCAGAGGTTGCAGGATTCGATACCATACCCAGGGCACAAATCTCATGACTTTTCCAAGTTAGATACCTACGCGTGTATTCATTGTTCACTATTATCGCTAGTTTTAACGGTGAAGGAAAACTTCGCGAGGAAAGCGGGCAGCGGCTTGGTGTGCTCCTGGCGTTATTAATGTCTAGGGTGACCATCAGGTGGGCCGTCAGAAGGCTAATTAAAAAAAAATAAGAAGCTGCGAGCCCAGGTCAGTTCATTTGTTCTCTTGTTAGCTGCCCCGCTTGACAAGCGGTGTAATTCTTATAAGTTTATTTTATAATTCGTAACCAGAATCCCATATACAGACCACTTTTTCCAACAATAATAGGTACTGGGTTGATATTTTAAGTGTGAATTCCATATTTCTATGTTTGCAGGCGTTAATTGAGCGGTTGGCAGAGTTCGAACCAAGTTTGGTAGAAAGAGTGCTTGCATCGCTTCCTCTAACGTCCATCGATCCGCATCGTACGAGTGTATTCACCAGAGAGAAAGGTCTTTGGCGTGGCGTCGGTGCCATCGCTGCCACCTTAGGTAATATGACCTTATCAAAATAACTACCTAATTACAAAAGGAAATATGTTATGTTTCCCAAAAACCTGTAATGGGTGGAATTTAATAAATCCGCTCAAAATTAGTGTTTGAAAATACCTATGCAAACCCGCTGGAAGGGTTAAAAATTCCGGCACGACCCGGCTCATAACGTCAGCGGCCGCGATGGCCATTACGCAGTGCAGCTGACGAGGGAGATAGACAGATGATTGGCTGGTGGTAGAGTACCTGAAAAATGTGTACCCGACTTAATTGCGACCACCATATTGCATACACATGATGAAAACCCCACCACTGCACTGGCTCATACGGGGATCGGCCGGTGAATATCCAGTAACGTCAGGTCGGCATAATAGGGAGTATGCATGTAATTCAAATATAAGTCAAGTAGTTTTTATTTGCAATCTTTATTACACCTATATTTTTTTTTATTTAATTGCTTATTTTTAAAGATGTTAATAATTTATTAACAAGTGACGAAAAAACGCAGGAAATTTAAAACCGCTAAACACAAAGCTATTGGTCAAATCCAATCATGACGTCAAACTCCACGTTCAGCTTGTCAACAAAGCCGTAATTACTGGGTGTTTTCATGATTTTGTATTGTGTTTAAGTTATAACTTAATTTATTAGCATAATTGGTGAATTAATGCATTCTTGCGAGATAACACTACGCATACAATAATGACTGAAAGCTGTTTTGTAAATGCACAGTCGGATACTCTTCGAAAATAGGTAGACGCTCTTATGATGACAACATGAATATTGCGTGTTTTTGCATCAAATCCGCATTTACGGTCGCTGAAGTCTGAGGAGTTAAAGCTGCAAGGTAAATAATTAGTGATACACGTTTGAATTAGGTACTTTTTGTCTTGAAAGACACTAAAGTAGTAAGTACTAAAGTACATTCGTCACGTGTTACATTAATAAGACAATTACCATAGCATAGAGTAAGAACTGGTATCTGTGAACTAGAGTTAGGTTATATTCTAGCTGTCCCTCGCGGTTTCACTGCAGGTATATTACTGCCCTGCTCCCATGAATCATAACGTGATTGATATACCTACATATAAATCTTCCGGAAGAAATTGTCTTAATTATAGTGAAAACTGCATTATAATCCAGCGAACATCATAAAACAGAGTCGCAGAAAGCGATTTTAAAGTAGATATTAGATGTTTTAAAATAATGTAACCTGATTATCTAATTTCATAGAAATAACTATGCTACCTCAGATAGTATGTTTGTAAAGGGATTGAACATGACAACATTATAATGAACTAGTTTGTGCTCACGGCTCCGCACGCTTAAAGACCTTTTCCGGTTTTAAAAAGCATATTATTATGTCCTAATCTACTTGGCTGCCGGAATTCAAAACCGCTCAGCGTTCAACCGTTAAAGCGTGATTGACTAACAACTTTCACATTTAAATAGTACCTAGTACTTAAATAGGATAGTATTAGTGGCATGGCATTGATCTGTTATTAATTGTCTTAATTTATTTTAACTACACGGGTAATTCTTATTTTTTTACAATAATAAACTTATTCTTTTAGTTTATATGATTCTAAACATGCTATTGCCTTCTCGGCCTGGTTGCATAGACGTAGTGAAGATCCGCCATCAATTATTAGTGTAGATTGTTATTGGAAAAAATCCAATTTATCATCAGTTGGCACGAGCCTTAAATTTAACAATATAAACAACTATTTTAAGATACTTTAAAACACTCCACATTTATACAAGATGTCAATGTTGTCGTGGGCTCTGACGTCATAGACACTCGTTGACAGCGCGCAAAAAATTGCAGCTTTTAATCTGATGTGGTTTTAAATATTTATTTTTATGCAAAATTTTCTTATTGTTATTTTACAATGTTATATTTTTTAAAGTGATTTACCAATGTAAATAATTATTTAAAATATAAAAATAATACATGCATATGCTTAATCTGCCGACCGTTAGTATGCGCAATGTCTCTCATCATGTAGTAGTGTTGAGTAGGACACGTTTTAAAAATGAGTTTGTAAGAGTAGCTTCTTTTTGTATTAAGCCGGTACAAGGTCTCACTTCAAATAATAAATATAATAGCGAGGCGTATTGAAGTTCACTCGCTCGTTCTCACTCTTTTTCACACGCAGCCCGCGTACGGGACAAATGGACTGCTACTTGGATGTCCTACTCAACACTTATGTGCAGTGCTAGATATCATTTTGTCGTGCCAGGATACTCACTTCTGTTCATATCAGTATTTAAAATATTAATTTCTAACCAATTAAGATTGTGTTATCACAATAGGGCTTCTTTTCATATTATATTCTTTTTAATTATTAGCTAATTAACAAAACGAGCAGTTCGTTCGCCTGATGGTAAGCGCCGCGCCTGTATTATAAACAAGCAACACTTCATAGAACTTCGAATTATCAAGTACCTACTAAGTACTGCATGGTATTAGTCAGCGCTCGTCGAACCGAGACGTAAGACGTAAAATCTCATAATGCCTAGTAATTTTACTGGCTTCAATGTCCGTCAAACCGAAACACAAGTGCTTACGCACTACTGTTTGGAAGCAGAAATAGACAACGCGATGGTACCAACCAGACGGCCTCTCGCGTATGAGGGGAACTACCACTATCAAAGATTATTGCCTATTGCACTTTCAGATACACAAACTTCCGCTCACTCTTCGCTTCTGGTGTATGGTGGTTGGTAGCTATCCTTTCCGCTATAAATATGACACATGTACCCTCCCGCCTACATTGATCATTTAAATGAAATCGTTTATCGATCATGTAAGCACTTAATCAAAGGCGATGCAGTCTAAGAAGACCCGGAGAAACAAACTCGGTAAACTGGTTTGTAGGTGGTAGTGCGGGCGCGATGCAGGTGTTGGCGTCGCACACGGTGGCGGGGTGTGTGCAGCGCGGTGCAGGCCGGTGCGCATGCGCGGGGGGTGCGCTAGTTTTGTGCGCGGCGGACGCACTAGCGGGACGCGCCGCCGCTGGACGCCCGCTTCCTGAACATGCGCAGCCCTCTGCCAGGCACGACGCGCTGCGGGCACTGCTCGCACCACAACAGGTCAATAACAAACACTTCAATGTATACTATCTGCCTGGGTGGCGCAATTGTAACGCATATGTGCTGAGATCTCGGGATCGATCCCGGGTCGGGTAAAAGTTGTTTTTTTTAGTACGAAATGCTCTGTATCACCCCGGAGTCTGGAATTGTGCCCGGTATGGCGGTAGGCTCGCCCTCTATAACATTATGGGACGGAAATCATCTTGGCGAAATGTGGGTGTTCTAGTTACACCTCTGCCTACCCCTTCGGGGATTACAGGCGTGAGTGCGTATGTATGTATGTCTGATTTGTTTTTAATTACGTATGCAATTATATTATATATTTTAATACCACGATAAAGAGCATAGCATCAAAAAGACACCAACTAAAATACAGTTTTTGTATCCAATACGATCTGGCAACACAATTTGATAGATCGCAGTGTGGATCGCAGGCCGCAGCAGTGTGTAAGATCGCTCGCGATCCCATACAAAATGTACTAGAAACGTTTATCGCGGCCAGTGATCGCTATCGCAGATCACGGCAGTGCGTGGAAGGCATGATATGTGAGAGTATAGCAATAGTGAATTGATAACTGAGTGTGCAATTTCTATGAACCGCGCAGCCGGTCTAGTAGTATACATTGAAATTTTTGATCATTATTCAATACCTACACCACGTCGCGCTGCACACATCACGCAACTACACGTTAGTTGTTCAGCGGTTAATAATAATTGATATTTGAATGCTCGTTTATAATGTTCTTTTAATTGGCCTGAATCACGTAATGAGCAGGACGTTCGCCCGATGGTATGGTATGGTCATGCCTGCACATGAACAGATATAACACCACACAGAACTTAGGATTACAATTTACAAAACACTACATAAAAAGAGAAAGAAAGAAAATACATTTATTTCCGCACTTAAATATAAAAAAGAATTAATACGTAAATCGATAATAATATTATATCTAAGTAATATACCTAATGTACGGTAATTGGCTGACACTCGGCCTAATGCTGCAACGTCGCGTTGCATAGAAGCAACAGCACGTGATTTTCAGTCCTGAGTCCAGTGCCGTCATGAAAACAACAACTGCGTTCATCATCCCGAGACAGAAGTTGTTAAGTCCCATAATGCCCTGTAATTTCACTGGGTTCAATTTCGATCAAACCGAAACGAGAAACAAAACTGATTTACAATGTGAACTATAAGGTTTATTGATATTGATACTGAGATAAAGTAAATGATACTGATGAATGATAAATGAGGGCACGCGGCGCGGTTGATAATCGACGATAAACTCTGATATTGATGGCCTTGCTGAGTACTCGCGACACGATTGCTGGTCGACGATGGATTGTGATATTGATAGACTTGCTATACAATATGTTAAAAAACTCTGTCCGATCCGAAAGCGGCATATAGGTATCCCAATGTCATTACCGAGAAAAATAAAATATTATTCATGAAAATAAAAATGTTATTGTATTTCTAAATGCACGTTAATTCCCAAATTATGCGAATTTCCCTAAAGCCTAGTAAATTTTGCTTAGTAATAATGGCCTGTATTGCCATGTAAACTTTCTCGTGTAATAAAATTTTATTTGTGATATTTTTTTACTATTTATCTAAAAAGGATTACATCAATATAACCTTGTATCGATACCTAATAACACCTTCACGGATCGGACAGTGTTTTTTTACATATAGTATAGTAAGTGAGTAGGTACGCGCGACACGATTGCTGGCCAACGACAAACTGTCTTAATTATATTGCTATATGAATATATATAGCGAGTATTCGCGAAACGATTGATATTCTACGATTTGTTACTCTAAAACAATGCAAGTATTCATATAGAAAACAATTTTATGATAGCGCAATAATTAGTCGCAATGTAGGTGCACCGTTTGCAGGCTCCAGCACCGGGGTCGATGAACCATTGCTCTAAAAACAATGTACGTATTCATATAGAATGAATTCGATAATCGCGTATAATTAGACGCAATGTACGGTTGCACCGTACAGCTTAAACACTTCTGCTTGGCGGCAGAAATAGATAAAGCGGTGGTACCAACCCAGACGGTTCTCAAACGAGGGATTTATCACCTAGTAAAAGTGTTTTGTTAATGGCAATAAAGTTTTCTTATTATTATTCAAAGACTTCATTGTGTAGGTACTATTAAAGGGGTTGTTTAGAAATAAAATTGTGCCACATAACGCGGTTGTTTGACGGCTAAGGCGGGAGAGCGAAGCTACTGCAGTGAGCGAGAGTGTAAGCGAGATGGTGGTATCGAGTTTATTATTATTATAACTTAGTGCCCAATTTCTATGTAACGTACCCTTCGCTCAAATATACACTACCTAGATACAACATGAACGCTAAGAAAACAACAGAGAAAAACAGTGGATAAAGTTATAATTTGAGTAGGTTTTTTGATTACATTTTTTTTTGCTTTCGAGAGCTCAAATTTAAGACCGTGGTTGAATGCTTGCTGATTTCATTTAAAAACTACCTTATGACGCGTGTGTAAGGGTAAATTTGTGTTTATTTGAACAGAACTTGTGGTCTTATTGTTTATATTTTTGTTTTAATAGTTTAATGTAGACGACGCAATTTAAAATGACATTTGCTAGGAACTGTGAATCTTTGTATAGTTTTCCGACTATCTAACAAATACTTATCGCGCAGCTGGGGTGTAGTAATTTTTTAATTTTATTAGCTTGAGTGACGTGACGAGCAGGTCGCTCGCCTGATGGTAAGCGCCACGCCTGGCCATAAACAGAAGCAACGCCACACAGAACTTTAAATAACAAAGCACTGCATGACACTGGACTGCGCTCGTCACCCCGAGACATAAGGTGTTAAGTCTCATAATGCCCAGTAATTACACTGGCTTTAAAGTCCTACAAACCGGAACACAACAGTGCTTACATACTGTTGCTTGGCGGCAGAAATAGACAAAGCGGTGGTACCAACCCAGCCGGCCTCTCGCAAACGAGGGACCTACCACCTTGTCATTGATATCCTAACTAATATTATAAATGCGAAAGTAAGTTTGTGAGTTGTTTGTTACGCTTTCACGCCTAAATCGATGAATCGATTTTGATAAGGTAAGGTAGGTTTGTACCATTATATAGTTTAATAGATGGGACCCTGGAGAAAGTTATCGGTTACTTTATCCCGGAAAATGTTGTTCATGTGGGTTGAGCCGCGAGCCAAAGCTAGTTATTATATAATGTAGTTACAGGATGGGAGTGAAAGTCCATCGCCGCTGCGTGTGATGGTGGAACACGATGCTGGCGCTGCGATGCGTCTGCTGGAGCAGAGTGCGAGGGAGCCTCCGTTCGCGGGACCGCTCGGCAAACAAAACCGATTACGTGTTGCACGAGCTTTGCTTACTTTTGCCCAAGATTTACCGGTGAGTTAAAATTTATTACTTGAAGGCCAACTAGCATCGACAAACTATGTTGATTTTATTTATGGCAGAGCCCGCCAAACTAGCATGTGGGACACCAATGGTAAGGGATCTCCATCGCCCATGAACGTCCACAATACCTATCATGGGTCGTCTTCCACCTGCCCTTATCCCACTCGCAATGGGGTCATTAAAAACATGTTACAATAAAGATTTGGCTGTCCGACCGCCTGCCTGGCGTCAACTTCTGGGGGAGAAAACACTCAGATGCGAAATAAATTTGTGAATCATATATTTTTATCTTGGTGCGGGAATCGAACCTGTGGCCTCTTGCGTCACAGCCGGCTACTCTCCTACTGCACCACGGAATCGAAACTGTCTAAATTGTCTACCACTATAAATCATTTAATTTTGAAGTATAATAGAGAATATAATCGACCAAAAAGAGGGGTGTTATGACCCCTTACGTAGCATTACGAATGGATCGTTATGAATGAGACTTATTTTTATTTCAAAGCTGGTTTAGATGGTTCTTAGCCGAGTTGTAAAGAAAATTTCTTCAGGCATTTAGAAATTACAGATCCTTTTCTAACTGATGTGAGTAATTTCACAAACACTTACCACCTGTCTTCGTTTTCGGAAGCATTTCCCTTACCTACATCCGGTATAATGGGTGTTGTGGGACGGTAAGTTCTTTATAGTTCCTGATAGGTCACGATACAGCTTCACCTCTTGTGGGGTCAAGACTATGTGTGTGACTGTTAGGTGTATTATTATTATAGTCGCCAATCATACATACCTACTTCACACCCTTTTATGAGTAAACGCTAAGTTCTCTTAGAACAAAGGTGACGATAATGTAATATCTAAGTATGCAAATATGTTTTTTTTTAAATTTTAGGATGCAACAGATCGCACAGAAGTCTTAGAATTCATTTCAGGGCAAATAAACATGGGTTCGCTGCCTTCCGATCAAAAAGTTATAAAGGATCTACAAGATCTAGCAGCGAAAACACCAGGCGAGCGCGCCGATCGCGCATGGATATCCATGTTAACTTGTGCTAGAAGTCAACTTAATGTGCAAAGCATTTCAACCACAATCACAGATCGTCCACGTGTCATTTGGCGAATTAATGCTATGCTTAATCAACACGATAATACTTTAAGTGATTTTTTAAAAATCAATTCACCATCAAACAACGATATTGATGAACTTTTTGAATACCTCAGAACCCGTATTGCGGCAAGCGATGACCCCACTAGTTATATCCAACCGTACCTCTCAAAACTTATTGAATTTCGACCAAAGGCGGTAGCAGTGTTGTTAGGCGAAAAATTCTCGGATTCATTTACTTCAATATTGAGTTCAATAGCAAACGAGTCTGCTATTAAATTCGGCGAAACTTTAAGAGAAATGGGTAAACTTCGCGGCGACATAGCGTCAGCGCATTTGCGAAATTTATGCACTTTAAATCCGAGCCACGTCCGTAGTTTTCTATTGGAGAACCCAGGTATATTGAAGCCAGAAGAGGCTTTAGCTATAGTTCAAGAAATCGGCCCACAAGATGCCGAACCACTCTGCCTCGAAGCGACCGGAGACTCGAGCGAAGCACTCGACGCACTGCTGCGGCTCGCCGCTTGCAGTAATGAAGAGATCGCCTCGCGACTCAGGACCGAGGCGGGAGAATTGTGTGCACGAGTGTCGCCAACCGTGCCGCCGGACGTCGCCGCCGATATGTGGACCAGGCTGTTTCGAAGCGCTTGCGGCACATCACCCGCGCTCCTTTTAGAAGCGATCGCATATTTACCCATAGACGAAACACTCGGAAGGATCTGCGAGAGCTCGGAAGTGGCTCTCGCTATACTAGCGTGCGCGGCGAGCAGACACGGGGGATGGAAATGCGCAGCGAGGATCGCCGGTCGTGAGGCGCACGAAGCTTTGGCGCGCGCACTCGTGGCAGCGGGAAAGGGACTCGCGGTGCGCGGACCATGCGTTCGGTGCGGCGGAACGCTGGTGGACAAGGCGCCCGTACTGACGACGCACTGTGCTCGCGCGGCACATGCGCAGTGCGGACGGGAAGTGCGGTGCACGGTGTGCGGTCGACGTGCACCCGATGAGACGGCGCCGACGCCGCGAGCCCCACGCATTTCCGCTCCCCTCACTGACCCGTCACCAGATTTCGCGCTCGCGCTCACGGCGCCACCAAGACCAGATCTTGAAGGAAATGTATAAATTGTATCCCTGCCGATGAACTAATAGAAGTTTCAATTCGAAATAAATTATTTGTTATAAATATTAATTTTATTATTTTAAAGTTTTGTCCGAAGGGTTGACGTCAGGCAGGCAGCCGGTCGTAAAAACTACAAGCTAAATCTTTTTGTATACTGTGTTTAAAGCATGTTGCGCCGACCCCACTGCGAGTAGGATAATGGTAGGTGGAAGATTATTTTTCATAGAAAGCTTTAATTTTGTATATACTCGTAGTAGAGACCGGTAAACGAGCAAGTGGGTCGATTATCTGATGGTACCTACAATCACTGATCACTTACCTAAGTGATCACCACCACCCATGAACATCGATAATACCTGAAGAAAATAGACACGTTGTCGACCTTAAAAGGAGATGATTAAGGGAATGGGAAGATGAAGAGGATTTGGACCTCCGGATATCTCACTCACCGATACGCATAACATGCTGTTACTTCAGGTCGGTTTTCTGTGAAATACCTAGTGGTAACAACACTGTCGAGCAGGTCCATTCATGCTGCAGACAAAACGGTATACAGCATGGCTCTACCACTTGTTACGCGAGAACACGTATTCATAAATAAGTAGTATAGTTCGTATTGACTTAACATCTTGAAAGAATTTTTTCATATTATAGTTAACTATATCCTATGCTTTGAAAACTTTAACGGCTCGTGTGTGATGTAACTGACCGGCGCACAGTGATTCACCTAGAACTAGCTAGGTGGACAAAAACATTTGCGTTGATGATTTGATTGTTTTGGTAAAAACAGTAATATTTGAAGGGGAAATATGTTTTAAATGCTTAGAGGATTATGACAGCTCCGTGGCGCAGCGGGCGAGTAGTCGGCTGCGAAGCGAGAGGCCGTGGGTTCGATTCCCACACCGAGACAAATGTTTGTGTGAACCACAAATATTGGTCTCGGGTCTGGGTGTTGTGGGACCGCAAGTCCCTCGTAGTTCCTGATACCCACGACACAGGTTTACCTAGTGTGGGGTCAGAGCTATGTGTGTGACTGTTGGGTGTATTATTATTATATTATAATAATTAAGACACGGATTAAAATGGATGAAAATATGCAATATAAAAAAGCAGCTTACGAAATAATGAATTTAACCGTAGGCAGCAGCCTGGCTGTGCTCTGGCATTGCTGAGATCCATCCATCCACCACTTACCATCAGGTGGGCCGATTTTTTTTTTATGGCAGGCACAAAAATTACGTTAATATATTACAGAAATTTTAAGAGATGTTATCGAAAGCACTGCAAAAATGCAACAACTCTAATTACATTAATGCAATTACATAATATTATATTGCCTACCTGCAATAGCGGTTGACTCGTTCCTGTGGAATGTTTTTCACCCCTTCTACCTGTTATTATGACCTTGGGGGTGTTGTTTGTGACATGTGACCGCTAATTAGTCGATTCTTGGAGGCGACTTTTGTCCACCTAGGTAGTTCTAGGCCAATCACTGTGCGGCGTAAAAACTTTTACACAGTCGGTGCGTCCACGGTAATCGCCGCGACGACGCGACGCGACTGTAATAGTGCCACCAAAATGGTTGAAGGTACATAGTCTATACAATGAGTGCAATTTTGTCTTCCGATGAAGCAAGTATTTACGCAGTGGAAGAAAAATTATAGAAGTCAGTAAGTACCTTTATAAATTAATGTCATAATTTAAGGCTCAAACTCAGCATGTGACATCATCATAGAAGGCTTAACGGCCCAGACTTGTCCGGATTAGAAACATTAAAAAGATGGACTGATCAAAACCCTCACAAATTGACCACTCTGTAGAAAGACAAGTGACTTTGCGAGTGGTGGAGCCACGCTGTAGACACTTTTGTCTACGATATGAATGGGCCCGCTCGTTACCACTGTCTTACAGAAAACCGACGTAAAGAGCAGCTTGTTGCTGCGTTTCGTGCGGTGAGTAAGATATCCGGAGGCCTAAATCCCCCTCCCCTTCCCAATCCGTTAATCACCCCTATCCATTAAAGTCGGCAACGCGCGCCAATGATTATTTTGGTATTGTGGGCGTACATAGGCGGTGAAGATAGCTTACCATCAGGTGACCCACTTGCTCGTTTCCGACCTATGACATATGTCCTATACCTGTCTTTTAGAGGTTTGTAGACGAAAGTGCGGTGCCCCAAATCGAATTTACTACTGGCCGAACGATCGTTTTCTCACACATTTCTGCTCGTATCCACTTTACAGCTGGATAAGAAACGCGCAGTCAATACTCAATGTCTATAGTCGGGATGCTCTCTGATTTAGTATCTGTTAAAAGCTAAGTTTCTGTTATATTAACCATTGTACTGTATGCCTGTATAATTGTATAAATATCCGGTATTATAGGTAAGTATCGCGAAGGTAGGCAGTAAAATAGTATGATATCAACGACCGAGAACACCTTTTAAATACGCTGGCACCTTATATCTAGGGCTACAGTTTTTCCATTAATCTTAACTATATTTTTCTGGCAACACGTGCGCGCCTCTCCGCCGTGGTCGATGACAGTTTACCCCCCGAGTGTCAGTAGATTATTTTACTTTCGGTACATTGACTTTTTTATTACGCGATTTTTTGTGGCATCATGTCCGTAATCACCAGCAATACCACCTACTTATCTCATAAGTGTTTCATTTACACCCAGTATATCTAATGAAGTAGTGTACAAATTGATGGGAGGACCGAGCTGGCCGTTAGGAGTGGTTGGAGACGGTTGCAGGAATGGCATTTTCCATAATAATTAGTACAAAACTGTTATGACGTTGGTATCACAGTTTTTCCGCAATCCTCGCAATGTAAACACTGGTTACATATCAATATTTGTCATTAACAATGTAGGAGGTAGTGGCACAATTACTTTCTACTTTTTTTTTGAAGCCCAATGATTTTACGACGTATTCATGCTCTGCCTCTAGAAAAGTGGTAGAAAATGGCCGAAAATAATCATGATAGTGGATCTATAGTCGGCGTGGTATACCCGGTTAAAGAACCCATAAAATATGTTAAAATAATTAATATACACAGCGACACATTTTAAGATTTTTTATTTAGAGTTCCTATGGTGTACATTATTTTCTAAATCTTAAAATAATACACACATAAATTTTGAAATAGTAGAGTATGATACTCTAAACATTCAACTTTATATTATGAAATAAAAATAAGCACATGACATCGATCATTATGTAGCTTAATTAAATAGTCTACAGTAAGTCTACAATATATCTGAAAATAAACAATATCTAATATTTTTAACATGACAAAAATAAAAATTCTTCGCCTAATATTTTCAGTCAGAAATATGACAAAGGAAACATTGATATTGCAATGCAATGTTTGAAATGATAGTGATAATATTTACATTACAAAACTCCCATTATATATTTCCATTGTGAACAAGTATACAATTTATACAATTGTAATTAGGTGCCACTTATATAAAATAGAAAAAAAACGTATTTCGCGAGTTCTGTAGTATTTACGATTTTGAAATAGTTATTAACACTTTCCTATGTCCTTAATTTTCTGTTGATCAAAGTGTACATGCTAGAAGAGCACTATCAATAATCTGTGTTATCATTACTTTTTTTTCTCTACAGTGTCTCTGTATTTATGTCCTTCATATGATAATATTTTTTATTTAGCATTGGTATATCATTGCGATGGATAAATTCATATTCATAATACATATTATAACTTGTTATTATTTATCATACATGTTAATTTCGATTACAATAATAATAACACTGTGAAAAGAAATAATGTAGTGACAAAAATAAAAATGTAACAATGCTCTATCATATCTTAGTCATTACAACTTAAGATAATAATTTGGTCTTAAATACTGCATATGGGCTAGTAGACAGTTCTCATTTAAAATATAATTTTGAGTGGTAGAGCCACGCTATAGACACTTTAGTCTACTGTATGAATGGGCCTGATCGTTACCACTGTCTTATAGAAAACCTACGTAAAGTAGGAGCTTGCTGCTGCGTTTCTTTCGGTGAGTGAGATATCCGGAGGTCGAAATCCCCTCCCCTTCCCAATCTCTTAATTATCGCTTTCCTTTAAGGTCGGCATCGCGCTCATAATTCTTTTGGTATTGTGGGCGTACATGGGCGGTGGAGATCACTTACCATTGACTATCATTACACTTGACCCACTTGCTAGTTTGACGACCTATGCTATAAAAAAATATTGGCCACTGCATATTATGGATTTCTATATGTATATCAAGAGTCTGTTTAACAAATGCAAGAACATCTATAGGTACTCAGTATAGTGCACATGGTACATCTGCTTTAAAATTACAGTACACTGAGTATAGCAATTTAGGGAGTAAATATGATTCAAATACGTGTACGGACCATGTGCATTATATTGTTTTATTTACTGTGGAAAATACCTATTACACAAAGAATCATCTAAAAAAAATTACTAATCATATGCATATGCACCATATATTTTGTTAGAAATATTTTTTGTGCCAAAATGTTAATATATAAATAAAATTAAAATACACTACCAAATTATTATGTCTCATAGTTGGAAAAAATACGCAAATATAGTAAACACGTTAATCACTATTATAGAACATGTTTAAAATTTAAAAAATATTTACCTAGATACATATAGATTCATAAAACACAGGTGACGCTATGCAAACATTCAACATGAAACTTCTTCAAATAAAAAATAAAATATCATGTGCATGAAACCACACATCACCTCCAATTTCTAGTTTTGGTAAAATTAGAAAACAAAAATCCTCTACTCCGCATTGTCATAACGCACTCTGTAAAAGCAAGGTATAGTATATTATTTTATGTAATTCACATCAACGTTGCGGCGTCATTTCACAAAATTAATACCTTTGACGCTGGCCACGTCTTTTGCTCAGTCGACGGCCCGTTGTTGGGGCTTGTAGCGTAAATCTGTTAGTAGCTTCTGGAGCCACTCTTAAGTTTCGTGAATCAAGTGAGCGAGCACTAGATACCTAAAATACGTACAATTATAATTAATTATACATTTTAGTAAGACAGTACCGGCTCGCAGCTGGTTTTAGGATGGAGCGAGATTTTAATATGGCGCCCCTTGCCCCAAATGTTTGGTGTGGGTAAGGCTGAATAATAAACGCTGAGAACGGACATGCAAAGGCACCTTGAGCAAACACTCATCTGCTATAATATGGTAGAGCCGGCGCTAGCTTCGTCTACATGTAAAAAATAATACGATTCTTTTTTC
Organism: Mimas tiliae; assembly: GCA_905332985.1. NCBI lineage: Eukaryota > Metazoa > Arthropoda > Insecta > Lepidoptera > Sphingidae > Mimas > Mimas tiliae. The sequence continues at coordinate 7,866,193 of HG995249.1, forward strand.
TTTCTGCATGGCGTTTGCCTAGCTCAATGCCAGGGCTGCCTCAGTTCTGTGTAATGGGGGTTTTATAAAATTTCACCAGGGTATCCCTTGCCTGTCGTAAGAGGCGGCTACATGGGACCGCCTTGGGGTTGCGGCCGCTCAGCGGCGGATAGTACGAACGTAATGTACAGTCACGAGCAATAATGATATATTACCATGGACAGATTAGCAATAATATCTGATATCATGATTCATTCATAAACATCTCATCTTAAGATGAGAGCAAAAATATGTGATCATTGTGGAATGCATATATATGTAGCGCCACAATTATGTGACGTCGAAGGAATGCCAAAACTATCTGACAAGCATGTATACAATAATTTATGACGCCACATCGGCTTCAAAAACATGTGACACCTCTTGAAATGCAAAAATATCGGTCATCTCATATATTATAAATATCTGACTTTATTTTTGGACTCTGTCTTGGAACCCGACACAAGAGGGTTGAATATAGTTAAATTTATAAATCTATATACCACCCCCAGGGACCGACATAGGCTACCTTTGTCTCAAAAAACCTAACGGGGGTGAAATAAGGGATGAAAGTTTGTATGAAGACTATAGTGGTGAATCAGGGGCTCCAATTTTTTGTGGAGATAGAGTATTATAAATTTTGTACAAAAGTCCATTAAACGACGTAAGTGAGCACTAAGAAGGGATTTTTGACCATTCATCCCCAAAGAGGTAAAGTAAGGGATGAAAGTTTGTATGTGCATTTATTTTTCAACAAATCGACATGGGTGTCATTTTCGAGTTTTCTTGGGGTGCTGATTATGAAAACGGCATTCATTTTCAAATCCAAGATGGCGGACATTCTTTTTATTTCAAAAAATCGATATGGGTGTCATTTTCGGGGTTTCTTGGGGTGCTGATTATGAAAACGGCATCCATTTTCAAATCCAAGATAGTGGAAATTTTTTTTATTTAAAAAAAAACGATATGGGTGTCATTTTCGTGGTTTCTTGGAGTGCTGATTATGAAAACGGCATCCATTTTCAAATCCAAGTAAAAACATTATTTTATGTAATAAGCATTCCCTCAGAAAATAAGTTCTAGTGTGATAATCCGTTTATGTATAAATTCCGCATTAAAAAGCACATGGCGCCTATAATTCTAACATCGGATCTCAATTACGTATTTGCGGCTATAGATATCTAAATGGCAGTTGAATCAAATTTAAAAAAAGAAAACCGAAATAGTGCTCACTTTTTTCAATTCTGATATTATGCCTACCATTTTTAATTACGGAACGTCCCAGATGTCAATTTTGAAGTTAATCGGCCTAAACCAAATAACAAAATGGCGGCCACTTTTCAATTCCAACATCGGATCTACTATTTTTAACTATGAAGCGTACAGAAATCGATTTTGATGTCAATCGGCCCTTAACCAAAGAAAAACGGCCTCTTTTTTCGACTTTAACATCAACTTATTCTTTAATAACTACGTGACATCCCAGATATCGATTTTAAAGTTAATAGGCCTTAAAATAATTTTTGTTTGAAATTTGAACAAAATTGTTTCCTTTTTGTATAACTGGGGAGATTACTGCTCCGTCCCCTGTGTCGTAGCGTGATGCTACATAGTTGTAAACCATCGTCCCTACAAAACGAACGTATGATGTGAATATGACGTCAATCGGTCAAGTTGTTCAAAGTTAAAATAGTTTCATACAAAACTACAATAATACAAGAGCGAACTATAAACAATAACAATAATACTAAATTAAAACTGTTAATAACTACGCATAACTTTTTTTTAATTTCTTTAAATCCAGATATAAAAATTTCAAATGTGCCACGCTGTTATACACGTTATAACAAAAGTATTTTATAAGGATTTTTAATATAGCCGAGAATTGGGAATTCCCGGAAATGTAAGGATTTTTGATGCAAAGTAGTAAATAGTGGAATTCCCAACCATAAGGTTTAACTTTTGCTTACTCGAAATCTTCATTTGATCAATGAAGTGATGATTCAAAATTCAATAAGGCTGCTACTAATATTGCAATAAATATCACCCGCCGTGCAAAAATATGTGACTTCACTCGGGCTGCATAAATATCTGACATCAGCTTGGCGGCATAAATATCTGAAAGTAAATGTTTCGAACTATTTCTTCAATATTGCAATAAATATCACCCGCCGTGCAAAAATATGTGACTTCACTCGGGCTGCATAAATATCCGACATCAGCTTGGCGGTATAAATATCTGACAATAAATGTATTGAGGCATTTTTTTAAATTATTATAGCAGAGCCGTCAACCCACTTGTAAGTGGTTACAGTAGCCCATGGACCACGGTTTTGTGTGGGGACCACAAACGCGCGCATGCGCATGTGTGTGTGTGTGTGTGTGTGTGTGTGTGTGTGTGTGTGTGTGTGTGTGTGTGTATGTGTGTTTGTGTGGGTGCGTGCGTGCGTACCGCGAGCCGGCATATTCATCTTATTCGTCGTAATCTTTCTTACTGAAGCTCGTGCCCGTCTTGAAAAGCTCGAATGGAGTTGTTGACAAGTTGTTTCCATACCACCCTGTCTTCGGATTGTCTTAGGGCAGTGGTAACAGATAGTCCTGTTATGGCCCTGATCTGATCAGACAAGCGAGTAGGTGATCGCCCGCGTGGTCTTCTACCATCTACTTTCCCTATTACAACCAGTTTCTCAAGATTATCTGGTCGTCTTCGGGCAACATGACCAAAATAGCTCAGGACTCGTTGGTAGCACACAATGGAGAGCCTGGTTTCAATATGTAGTTGGTCAAAAATAGACTTATTGCTTCTTTTTGCAGTCCACAGTTTTCGCAACATCCTCCTCCAACACCACTGTTGCGTCCCGGTTTGAAGGACATTGAAGCCAGTGAAATCACTGGGCATTATGAGTGTTAACACCTTATGTCTCGGGGTGACGAGCGAGTCCAGTGTCATGCAGTGCTTTGTTATTTAAAGGTCTGTTTGTGTGTTGCTTCTGTTGATGAGCAGGCGTAGCGCTTACCACCTGGCGAGCGACCTGCTCGTCTCGTCATTCAAGCTAAAAATAAAAGGAGCATTGGGACATTAAAAACAAAAACAAACCTTGTTTGGTATTTGCCGTTGCAGGTATGATTGTAGGCGTCCATTGATGATGTAGAGCATTATCTTGCTAGCATGAGACATGAGTGCCACTGTCCGGTAGTTTCCACATGTTTTAGTAGGACCCTTCTTGTGTAGCGGTATCAAAAGCGACTCCTTTCAGTCCGTAGGTCATATTCCTGTTTTCCAAAGCTGGTTACATAGGTTTAGTAAAATTGTTAACACCTGAGCCTCCAAGATTTTTTAGCTCCTTAGCGAATCATGTCTCTTGTTGTCTAGCTGACTTGTTTGTTTTTAGTTTTTTCAAAGCACTTCTAACTTCGGATTCAAGATCTTCAGGCTCTAAATATTGATCTTCGGCATATTCATACTGTAGACAAAATAGTCTAACACTATTGTTTCTCTTTGAATAAAACATCGCAAGTTAAAAAATTGAATAAAATAGATGGAAACATTTATTGTCAGATATTTATGCAGCCCGAGTGACCACGTATTTGTGCACGGCGGGTGATATTTATTGCAATACAGTGGACCCGCGGTAATCCGGCCCCTGTCTAATCCGGCGCCCCTTGTAATCCGACATGTCTATTTTTTTTTTTTTTTAATAATCTGTGATGTTGATAATGCATGATTGAACAGGTTACAACTTGCACGCGTTTGATTTTTTTTGGTTGTCGGATTACAAGGTACTCTTTAGTAAAAAAATCCGGACTATAGGGTGTCTTAGGCAGTACTCTATAATCCGACAAATTCGATAGTTCAACACTGCCCTGCAAAACGTTTGTCGGACTACCGCGGGTCCACTGTATTGAAGAAAATAGTTCGAAACATTTACTGTCAGATATTTATGCCGCCAAGCTTATGTCAGATATTTATGCAGCCCGAGTGACCATATATTTTTGCCCGGCGGGTGTTATTTATTGCAATATTGAAGAAAATAGTTTGAAACATATACCTGTCAGATATTTATGCTACCAAATTCATTAGATGTTTATGCGGCCCTAGTGACGGCACATGTTTTTGCAATGTGAATGGTACTTTTTGCGATCTAGAAAAAAATAGTTCGAAAATTTATTGTCAGATATTTGTGCTTCCAAGGTAATGTCTAGATATTTTTGCATTGCGAACGGTAAGTTATTTCGATGTATAGAAGATAGTTTGTTAAGCTAATTAAGTTAAGTTAAGAAGTTATTAAATAACTTTAATTATCTTTTTTAAATTTTTTGTGGATCACACAAACATTTGTGTCTGTGCGGGAATTGAACCCACGGCCTCTCTTTGTATAACCAGCTACTTGCCTGCTGCACCACAGAGTCTTATAGATTATAATAGTCGAGCAGGTATTTTTGAAATTTGTGCATTTTCACATGACTTGTACCGCCACAGGCAGCGGCATCGGCACTGGCACCAACTCTAAAATGATCTCGACGCTATCATCTTTCAAGTAATCTTCACTATTATATAAAAAGGAAATATTTGTGCCTGACTGCCTCGGTGGCGCAGTTGTAATGCGTACGCGTTGCGACTGAGGCTGACGCTGAGGTCTCGGGCTCGATCCCCGGGTCGGACAAAAGTGATATTGAGTTTTTCTATTACGAAATGCTCAGTATCAGACCGGAGTCGGGAATTTGTGCCCAGTATGGCGTTGGGCTCGCCCCCTAACACTTCATGGGACGGAGATACCCTCGGCGAAATGTGAGTGTACTGATTACACCTCTGCCTACCCCTTCGGGGATTACAGGCGTGAGTGCGTATGTAGGATATAGGTATTTGTTTGTTTGTTTGTATGTATGTAGGGTAATCTTTGGAACTCTAGGGTTTGGATCTAAGGTAAACTCCTTTCACCATTAGAAATTTACGTTATCCCTTAGTAACTTAAAATGTATTTCATTGCGATTTATGACTACGAGACCACCCAGATATATTATATTGTGTAGTCAATGGACATTAAAATTGTATGCTCTGAATAATTATTTTAATCATGGATGTTCTGTAGTCAAAAATGGTAAATCTGATGTTAGAATTGAATATAAGGGCCGCCATTTTTTTTCTTTGTTTTAAGGCCGATTGATTTAAAATTGATATCAGGCGTACTAAATTCAATCCGATGTTATGTATTTCCACCATCTTGGATTTGAAAATGGATGCCGTTTTCATAATCAGCACCCCAAGAAACCCCGAAAATGACACCCATATCGATTTTTTTAAATAAAAAAAATGTCCGCTATCTTGGATTTGAAAAGGAATGCCGTTTTCATAATCAGCACCCCAAGAAACCCCGAAAATGACACCCATATCGATTTTTTGAAATAAAAAGAATGTCCGCCATCTTGGATTTGAAAATGAATGCCGTTTTCATAATCAGCACCCCAAGAAACCCCGAAAATGACACCCATGTCGATTTGTTGAAAAATAAATGCACATACAAACTTTCATCCCTTACTTTACCTCTTTGGGGATGAATGGTCAAAAATCCCTTCTTAGTGCTCACTTACATCATTAAATGGACTTTTGTACAAAATTTATAATACTCTATCTCCACAAAAAATTGGAGCCCCTGATTCACCACTATAGTCTTCATACAAACTTTCATCCCTTATTTCACCCCCGTTAGGTTTTTTGAGACAAAGGTAGCCTATGTCGGTCCCTGGGGGTAGTATATAGATTTATAAATTTAACTAAATTCAACCCTCTTGTGTCGGGTTCCAAGACAGAGTCCAAAAATAAAGTCAGATATTTATAATATATGAGATGACCGATATTTTTGCATTCCAAGAGGTGTCACATGTTTTCGAAGCCGATGTGGCGTCATAAATTATTGTATACATGCTTGTCAGATAGTTTTGGCATTCCTTCGACGTCACATAATTGTGGCGCTACATATTATTATATATGCATTCCACAATGATTACATATTTTTGCTCTCATCTTAAGATCAGATGTTTATGAATGAATCGTGATATCAGATATTATTGCTAATCTGTCCATGGTAATATATTATTGCTCGTGACTGTACATCCTACAAGCGACCCCGAGTCGAACGGCAGTACGAAATATCGTGCTGCCGATGACGTCGAAAGACGTCCTTACGATGAGAGGCTCCTGAGTCCTCAAAAGCGGCACAGCGCAGGAGCGATACCGGCATCAATTCAGAGTACACTTAGGATCCCCCAGGACCGGTCCACTTGCACCGAAGGTCGCCGCGGGGTTTGTAGTCGGTAAAGCAGCATAAGGATTTTGGTTAGGGACCCGATCCAGTGGTCGTAAGGGACAACTGGGACGGAAGGCTGTCTGACTGAAGTCCAGCAAAACCATCCCTCCTCCCCTAGGGCTGGGAAGATATCCGTAGATATCCGGGATTTTTCCTGTGGAAAAAAGGGCCTGCCTTCCATCATGGTTTGAAGGTAGGTTTGGTGTTATGTGGATTGACCCGCCTCACCGTCTGACCCCTACAACCTGTAACAGGACCCAAGTTTCGTCATTGCCTCGTCCGTTAATCAGCAGAGTACCACGTGCAGGTGAGGTTGGCTTTAGCCCTTAGATGTTGGTAGCCCACTTACACACCCTTACCCTTAGCAATTAAAATAATATTTTGTATAATTAAAATAGATACCTTGTCCATAAACTTTTTTATCAATTCTGAGCAGTTCAGATTGCTTTCAGGTTCCCATGAATCAAACTTGCTGGACCATCCTTTCCAATGAATTAGGAATTCCCTTTTGCCATTCTTCTTATGATGTACTTCCATAATACGTTCAACCTTAAATATAGAAGTATTACCTTGTATTGATAAATACCGACTGGATGTCAATAATTTGGGTTACCTTCTCTTTGGTGGGTTCACGGACCAAAGATCTAAAGACGAGAATGGAACACCGGAAAACCAGAATCCCTCCAGCATTTTGCAGGATTATTGAAAGAGATCCCGCGAGTGTAGCGGAATTACGCTCGAACGCATTTCATGTGTTACTTAGTGCGCGGACGTTTGTGACGCGAAGTCAGAAGTGAGAGAAATGAATATGAAGACGACGCGATTGATATATTTTGCTGTTCTAGTCAAATTCAGTACCAATGTCACTTCAAAGTGAACTTCAAATTACTCTGGAAATTCCATACCACCTGGCTAAGCACTCGAACTAAGACGTTGTGCAGCTAGATCACTCGAAGTGTTGTTAGAAAAGAAAGATCTATGTGGATGGCTCACTTTGTTCCAAACCAAGAATAGAAGGCACAGAAAGTGGAACAATTCATTTAGATCCTGTCCTGGTGGCGGGTGTGTGATTGACCTACCTCCGTATTCCTAAACGTTACTTACTATGCGGCCTCATAGTGAGCGGGAACGCATAGTGACGATTTACCTAAACGTCATTGATTAGTTTTTGGCGCTGAATAAAAACAGACCATTCGTGTACACAGAAATGGACACTTGACATCAAGCTTATTTAAGTGTCCTTTGTGAATACGGGCTTTAGGTACGACATTTATAAGAAGTAGCCAAGTTCCACCGCGAGCATTGTAAAATTAACAACGAAGAATATATTTTGAGGTGTTCAAACCATCTTTGATCACTAATGAAATGGACTGAATATGTAGATCACGTTATACTTTTGTCTTTTAAAGCTATAAATTTATGCAAATCTGACTATAAAAAAACATCAACAATTTAAAATTAATATTAATAATCATTGTTACCTACCTCATACTCAGCATTTTCATCATCTTTGTCATCCCATTCAGTTTTAGGTCTTTTGCTGGCATGTTTATTATCTTTACCTTTTTTGGCTTTTCTTTTAATAGCTTTCTTAGCAGGTTTGTTGTCTTTGTTTTTAGAATTTTCTTTCTACAATCAATGTTATTATGCATGAATTAAGTGTCAATATTTTAAAATATCAAATTATAATGCAACATAAAACTTAATAATGAAACAAAATATACAGTTCCTTCTTATGACTACATATAAATTCCTAAACTTAAACTTAATCAGCGCGGCGTTTCGAGTTTTTAACCGACGGAAAATGAAGGTTCTTAATTCGAATTCAATCATCGAATTATCAATCATGTAGGGAGTAAGAATAAAAAATAAACATCAAACAAGAAATTAAAACACTGAATGGCTTTGGATTCGGTCCTGATTAAGTTTTTGTATAGGAAATCACCATGACTATGGACCAAGACACCAAACAGAATTCCACAACGATAAAAAACGTATAATCATGAATAAGTTATATTGTATCCCAGGGACGGCGCCGTCTCATTCGTATTTAGAGGATCAACATTTTATTTATTTACGCCAGGAGTTTTATTAATGCACACATGGCTATCAAACCAAGTTAGTTTTATACATAAATACGAGTATATAGACGGTTTTACTGGATTGGTCATTTTCTCGAAACATTTACTTTGTCTATAATATATAATTACAAAATAGGCTGCAAATAATCTAAACTAGGCATTTTAAACTCTACCAAAAACACATTTCATTATCATTTCCTGTAACATACGATCGGAACGGGGTCCCCACGCTTTAGTCAATGCTAAATCAGTCGGGAATTTGTAGTTTATTTATGGCATAGGTCAGCAAACGAGCAAGTGGGTTACCATCTGATCTCCACCACCTATGTACGCCCTCAACACTAGAATAACCATGGGCGCGTTGCCGACCTTAACGGAAAGGAAAGGGATAATTAAGAGATTCGGAAGGGGAGGGAGATTGCAACTTCCGGATATCTCACCCACCATATGAAACGAAACGTCGACAAAATTAATAAAATAATAAATACGCCCAACAGAGTCACACATAGCTCTGACCCCACACTAGGTTAACCTGTATCGTGGGTATCAGGAACTACGAGGGACTTGCGGTCCAACAACACCCAGACCCGAAACAAATATTTGTGGATCTCACAAAATTTGTGTCGGTGCGGGAATCGAACCCACGGCCTCTCGCTTCGCAGTCCGCTCCTCGCCCACTGCGCCACGGAGGCTGTAACTTTAAGGTTGGCAACGCGTCCATGATTCTCCGGTGGAGATCACTTACCATCAGATGACCTGTTTGCTCGCATGCCAGGTTCTGCTATGAAAAAACCACCTAAGTTTGCCTTTTATTATTCATATCAACTTAATTATTATGTTACTTGTTTACTTTACTGTCAGTCGCTCTTAAGCCCGAAAAAATATGAAGGGTACATTGGAGTTACCTATTGTTTATTCAGTAGTGTATAATTTTTTAATGTCTATTTTTTAATAAGTGTCATACAAAGATTCTTTAACACGTACTGGGTATTTGTAAAATATACTTTTTGAAAAAGAGCCAACTCAATTTCACTATGTGCAGGGGAAAGAAGATATATTTAAGCTGTAAGGCTGCCTTTCTCAATTATTGTATTTAGCCATATTTTTAAATATGTGTAAATATGTTTATGAAAGGTCTAATCATATCAAAATTTTACATTAGTATTCATGTATAGTGACTAAATATGATTAAGGGTTTTCGAGAAAGTCAATCTAATGCCGCACTCAGAGACGTAGCTAAACTTGTTTTTATACCATAGGCCGGTAGACGGGCAAATGGGTCACCTGATGGTAAGTGATCTCCACCGACTATGTACGCCCACAATAGCAAAATAATCATGGGCGCGTTGCCGACCTTAAAGGATAGGGATAAGTAAGGGATTGGGAAGGGGAGGGGAATTTCGGCATCCGGATATCTCACTCACCGTACGAAACGCAGCAGCAAGCTGCTAATTTACGCCGGTTTTGAGACAGTAGTAACGACCCCGATGAGCCGGTCCATTCATGCTGTAGACTAAACTGTCTACAGCGTGGCTCTACCACTCAAAAACTTTAATTGACATTAACGTCCATCAAGATTGTATCTGTATTAGTAATGGAGCCTAAAGAATTTTCAGTTGTACAGTTTATGGGCAGGCGTAGCGGTTACTATCTGGCGAGCGAACAGCTCGTCTCATCAGACAACTAAAAAAAACTGTGTAAATGATATGCTAAAATAAAGAAAAAAGCGACTTAAAAGCATAAACAAGCATTGTTACCTCCTCGTTGTATTTGTTAATAAGCTCTGGGCAAGATAGTGTATTCTCTGGCTCCCAAGTATCACTGTCGGCAGAGTAACCCTTCCAACGGATTAGATAATGCAATTTCCCCTTTATCTTCTTGGAATCAACAACTTTTTCCACCTGAAGTATTTAAATTATATTATCAATAAAAGTACTAAATATTGATTACGAAATAGTGGTATCCTCAATTTACTTTTATTTTTTACTTGAATGACAAAACAAGCAGGTCGCTCGCCTGAAAGTAAGCGCCATAAACAGAAGCAGCACCCTAAAGATTTTTAAATTCCAAAGTACTGCATGGCACTGGACTGCATTCGTCACCCCGAGACATAACTTGGTAAAAGTGTCTATGCCGAATTTGCCATTTTACATGGTTTTTCTAAACGTAATGTGACTCAGATATTAATCGGAGAATAAAAATATCTTGATGAAATAAAAGATTGCTATTATGTTAATGCACTGCATTCTGCATAAGAAAGAAAACTTAAATTCACATAATTCAAATATGAAAATTTATTCATTCCTAATTTACGTTTTCGTACTTTGTACAATTTAGTGTGATTTACCCATCGAAATAAGACAACAAACGTAGCTCAAGCAAAATAATTACCCCACCAAAACTCTGTGCAAGGGGGCGGGGCTATAAAAATCTGTGCAGCTCGTGTTTAGTATGAACATTGCCGTTGTGGCATGTAGACATGATGTCAAATACATTCTGACAACTTTCATAGCCGTATTTAAATATAAATTATGCCATCATGTTCACTCAAACTCTACAGGAATCAATTTCCATATGTAAGTATACTTATGGGAACGCAATGCAGATTTTAAAAAATCAGTCGAATGGCGGCGACTTGGTCCGCCACCCGTCACGTCTCGTTTCCCGTAGAGGCGAAAAGTGGTCAGCGGAGAGCCGCTTTGCTACGTTAAATGTAGGAGGAGGAATAGAAGGTAAGTTGAATGAAGTATATCAGTTGATGAGTTTAAAGCGTATTGATGTTCTGTGAGTGAATGAGACGAAGCGGAAAGGCTGTGGCACTACGAGTCACGGACTCTATACAGCATATTGGTCTGGAGTACCGGACACCACCAGAGCTTGCCAGGGAGTAGGACTAGTTCTTTCCGCACGTATGTCTGAGTGTGTAAATGAGTTTGAGTGCGTGAGTGCAAGATTAATGTGGATGAGAATGAAAGTTGGTATAACCCGTATCTTTGTTGTGGGGGTGTATGCTCCCGTAGACTTAGGTGCTGGTATATCACGGCAGGAACGGGAGGAATGAAAGGAGTTTTGGGAGAGCCTGAGAGATGTATTGCGATTGCAACAAGATAATGAAAGAGTAATAATGTTAGGTGATTTTAATGGCTGGGTGGGAATAAAACGTGGTGGTTTTGAAAGAGTACTAGGTGGATTTGGGGATAAGAGTGTGAATGAGAATGGAAATAGTTTACTTGAGATATGTCTGGAATGGGGACTTTGTGTTACAAACACTATGTTTGAACATAAAAGAATCCATATGTACACACGAGAGAGAAAAAATGTTAGAAAGAGCATGATAGATTATGTGATAGTTGATGAAAGATTGAGAGAGAATATTCTAGACACAAGGGTCTTTCGTGGATCCGCTATCCATACAGACCACTTCCTGGTTATGAGCCGAATAAGTGGTTTGTTCAAAGGACCGCCACCGTATTCTTGAGACCAAAAGTGGACTAGACAGAATAAAAGTAGAAAAACTGCAAGAGGAAAAATTGAGAGATGAGTACAAATGTAAATTATCTGAGAGGTTTCAAGGGTCCGAAGAGATATGGGAGTTAGAAGATTTATGGAAGTTGTTTAAGGAATGGGTGGTGAGTGTAGCTGGTGAAGTATGTGGCGTAATCAAGAGGAGGAAAGAGGGAAAGGTGAAGAATGTTTGGTGGGATGAAGATGTGCAAAAAGTAGTGTTTGAAAAGAAGAAAGCAAGGTTAGACTGGCTAGCCACCAGAGCTAACCAACGAATGCATAAAGCTACGGAAGAAGAAACAGAAGATGCGTGGGAAAAGTATAAAGGAATAAAAGGTAGAGTGAAAGATGTTGTAAATGAGAAGAAAAAAGAACAAAAGGATGATTTTGATAGGAGGTTGTCTGAAGATTTCCGGACTAACATTAAGTTTTTCTGGAAATCTATTCGTTCAGTGAGAGGAAAAACGCAGAGCTCAGAACTGAACTCGATCAGAGACCAAAATGGAAGTATAATAAATGGGGAAGAATATGTGCTAAAACGGTGGAAGGAGTACTTTGAAAGCCTGTTTGAAAGAGACGAGGGAGTGAGTGATCAAGATTTAGAAGGAGATAAGAATGAGGTTGAATGTAATATTGGTATGGATGAGATTGTGAAAGTTATTAAAAGTATGAAATCAGGAAAGTTTGCAGGGTATGATAGAATAACTGCCGAGATGTTTAAGGCTGGACATGGCGTCATAGCTAGTCAGCTGTATCGCCTTTTCAATGTGTGCTTTAACAGCGGCAAAGTACCAAGAGATTGGTGCAATGCTGTTATATTACCGCTCTATAAAGGAAAAGGCTCACGGCAAGACTGTAGAAGCTATAGGGGCATTAGCCTGCTCAGCGTCGTTGGTAAGTTCTATGCGAAAGTGTTGATTGAAAGAGTTGTGAAAGAAACCGATGAGAAAATATGGGATGTACAAGCGGGTTTTCGAAAGGTACGGATCAGGTCTTTTCTCTACGAGAAATAGCCGACAAGTTCCTGGCTAAAGGTCAGAAGGTCTACTGTGCCTTTGTAGACTTAGAAAAGGCCTATGATAAAGTGGTGAGGAATGAACTTTGGTCGGTATTGTCCATGTATGGGTTGGACAGCAACCTTGTTCGAGCTCTGAAATCCCTTTATAGGGATTCCAGAGCTTGCGTAAGAATAAATGGGTCATACACAGAATGGTTTAACATCCAAAAGGGTGTTAGACAAGGATGTGTAGCGTCACAATGGCTGTTTAACTTATTTATGGACAATTGTTTGCAAGATTTGAAAGAAAGTGCATGTAGATTAAGGATGAATGAGTTACTCGTCAAATGTCTTCTTTACGCCGATGATCAAGTAATACTTGCACCGTCGGCGGATGAGTTGCAGGAGATGGTAATTATAATGTACGAAGCTTTCATGAGGAAAGGCATGAAAGTGAATGTTGGAAAGACGAAAGTGATGGTATTTGAAAAGGATGAATGTATGACGCTGTGTGAGGGAGTAAAAGTGGAACAGGTGAGAGAGGTTATATACTTGGGAATTTTGTTTACGAGAGATGGAAAATATGATACGATATATTGAAAGAAGAGTGAGTGCGGGGAACCAGGTGAATGGGGCATTACACGCCTGTATGAGTAGCCGGCAAGTTACGGAAAAAGCTCGACTGGCCGTGCACGGTGGAGTGTTAGTGCCAACTTTAATGTGTGGAAGTGAAAGTTGGGTGTGGCAGAAGAAGAATGAAAGTCGTATAAATGCAGTAGAAATGAGAGCTCTGAGAAGTATGTGTGGTGTAGCTATGAGAGATAGAGTAAGAAATAGTGAGGTAAGAGAGAGGTGTGGTGTGAGAGAGGATGTAGTGATGAAGATTGAGAAAGGAATATTAAGATGGTTTGGGCACGTAGAGAGGATGGATGAAAGAAGATTGACGAAACAAATATACATGGCGAGTGTGAATGGTACAGTTGGGAGGGGAAGGCCTCGGCGAATTTTCTTAGATCAAGTTGGAGAAAGGCCTGACCTGTCAGGAGTACCCTAAATCGACGTGCATGTATGAAAAATTTAATGAGAGTGAATGAGGCCAAAGAGGTATGCAAGGATCGTAGCAAGTGGAAATCCGTTGTCTCTGCCTACCCCTATGGGAAACAGGCGTGAGTCTATGTATGTATGTATGTATGTAAGTATACTTTTAATTTAAGTATAATTTCAAAACATAATTTACGATTTTTTAATAGTATAGGCCGGCAAACGAGCAAGTGGGTCACCTCATGGCAAGTGATCTCCACCGCCCATGTACGCCCTCAATACTAAAATAATCATGGGCGCGTTGCCGTCCTTAAAGGAAAGGGATTAGGAAGGGGAAGGGAATTTGGGACTCGGGATATCTCACTCACCATATGAAACGCAGCAGCAAGCTGCTACTTTACGCCGGTTTTCTGTGAGACAGTGGTAACGACCCAGACGAGCCAGCCCATTCATGCTGTAGACAAAACTGTCTTCAGCGTGGCTCTACCACTCACAAAATTATGATGAGCTTATTATGTCAGGATTATAGTATGCAAGATGCACTAAATTTAAGTAATATATGTATAAATACAAATTTAAATTAAGTCTATTTTTTGGCCTTAGGTTTCCACAGGTGCCTTTCCTCGGGAACAATGAACATGAGCTGTGCGTCTTGAAAAACAAGAAAATGAATGGACTCCAATCATGCAGAGCTATGTTGTATAAAATATTCAAAACAATGACTTCTATCTGTCTACAACTTGAAGTCAGATGGTAAAAAACCTGCAATCCCAATTTGTACTGTGAGTTGTGTGTATACTAATTTTAAATTAGAATACATTTTTTTCTTTATTAGCTTGAGATGTGAGAATGCCCAGACATTTTACTGGTTTCAATGCCCTTCAAAACGGAACACAACAGTGCTTACACACTATTGCATGGCGGCAGAGATAAGACAAAGCAGTGGTACCCAGACGGCCTCTCGCATACGAGTTACATACCACCTTGTAAAATTTGTATTTGTGTAAAGGATATTTATTATACATCCACAGTTTGTGTTCGTAATAAGCAAAAATTGAAAATTTGTAGAGATATTTTACGTACTTACTTTTGAACAACACAGATTTCTTAAGTCGGGCCGTCAAGCTACTATTTCACATTGGTTTTCTGTGAAACGGTGCTAACAAGCCGGTTCATTCATACATATGTACATAAAGAGACTCACGCCGGTTTCCCATAAGGGTAGGCAGAAACAACGATTTCCACTTGCTACGATCCTTGCACACCTATTTGCATTGGTTCATTCATGTTGTAGACAAAACTATATACAGTGAGGCTCTACCACAATTTTTTTTAAATGTTTACACAGTAGCAAGTTTAGATACATTGTACATTTAATTTTGTTAAACCAAGTATGCACAATATGTGATTAGTTACATTTTAGGCTATAGTAATAACGAATCACGAACACCTAAAACCTACAATATAAAAATAAATAAATATTCGGCGTGAATCAAACGCCCAAATTGTTACTTTTAATCAGCTCATTTGTTACGCCAGGTCATCACTGTTTATCATAATCTATACACCTTTAATATACGAAGATGGTAGAATAATTTGTGGGACTTTCTCTTTGCCTAAGTATGATAGGAAATATTTTGGAGGCAAAACTATACAAAAACAAACCTCGTATTCTTCCTCCGTGACACTTTTTTCCTTGCCACTCTTGCGTTTCTTAGACTTGCCTTTGCTTGGTCGGCCTCTTTTCGTCTCCTTAGAGATATCCGAGGACTGATCATTGTTTTGGTCGGGACTCTCGTTGCTTATAGAGTCTTGCTCCTTCTCATTTGAGTCGGTATTACGATCTATATCCGTCTGGTCATCATTCAATAATGAACCATTTGTAGATGATATCACATCATCGTCTGTACGATTCTTCGATACTTTCCTCATTTTAAATTTCGGAAAATACACAATTATGCAGTTTTACACAATGTATCTAAAGGCAAACAAGCAAAAGGAGGGAAAGAATGATGGCTTCACTTGGCGTATATTACGTGTTGCCAGGTCAAAAAAAACTGGTACAAAGAATATTAAACTCTCTACGAGTACTTAGCGAAAACGGCCGACTTCTATGTATAATGCCGGCGCCAAACATACGCCAACAAAACAAATAATGTGGGCAAAGTGTAACAGTGGCAAGTTTTGGGAATAGGTAGGTCAGGTTGTGTAAATGATCTGTAAAAAAAATATAAAATATATACACCTAACAGTCACACACATAGTCCTGACTCCTGACCCCCCACTAGGTTAATCTGTATCGTGGATAGTCACGGTATCAGCCGTAGAGGGAGAATAACAGTCAACGGTATCAGCAATCCAACAAATAGTGATACGCTAATATTCCGTAATCACTGTATTCATTACATAGAGTTAATATGTACTACGTACAACTGGAGTGCTGAATGATGCTTGGAAAACGGTCTCGAAAGAGAAAACTTTTTGGTAGCGGTGTCCTTGTCTAATATGGTGACCATTTAAAAGTTAAGTATAGGAAAAAATTCTACAGATATTTTGTACAGGTTCTTGACTGCCATGTAGATTGTAAATGTTATAGATTTTTGCTAGTATTTCCGGGGAGCCCTAAGTAAATACAACATACGTACTTGCGACACTGAACTTAGGGAAATTAAGTCCGAAACATTGTGGTGTTTAATTTTAGGTAAAATAGGTATTTTTTTGGGAAACTCGTATATCTTTTATTGAGTAAATTAATCGAATACCAAATGGAAAAATATCAGCTCTAAAACATACAATAACAAGTGCGAGAAATCAAACTCAAAGTCAAAAATCTTTATTTCAAGTATTTATGTTATACAGTCATCATTATTAAAATGCAAGCTACAAACGCATGCAGATTTTGACACATTACTGTCAACATTCATGGAAGTAATCCACAAGGCCATCCGCTCTGCATTAGATGAAATCCTGAAAACAGGACGATAAAATTTGACAATGCTATAACAACCAGTTAGTTTAAGTGGTAAGTGTACATTTTGTGAAGAAGCAAAAAACAACGTAAAGCGACAGTTTGCTGTTAAAAACCAAATCAAATATATTAATTGATCTAACATAATCCAGTTCAAATAAAACACGTGACGGCTCTTACACACAAACTGGATAGGATTCTCGCTTACGCCCACTTACAACACAAGTATTCACCATGATTACACTGAAACTTCCACGATTTTCGAAAAGACAAGCTACAAACGTTTAACAATCCTCTTTTATTTCCGAACGACAAACGTAAACAAACGCCATTTTTTTATTGATGTCCAATATTTTTTATTTATTTTTTATTACTCGAGTCATAAGTAGATGTATTCGTTTATGTAC
Organism: Mimas tiliae; assembly: GCA_905332985.1. Classification (NCBI taxonomy): domain Eukaryota; kingdom Metazoa; phylum Arthropoda; class Insecta; order Lepidoptera; family Sphingidae; genus Mimas; species Mimas tiliae. Next base: position 7,883,514 of record HG995249.1, read on the forward strand.
AAGAACTGTTGTAAGTGTTACTAATTTAGAAACCAACGAATATTGGCAATGTGTGCGAGAGGGACACCGCTACCAAAAAGTCGTTCTCGTTCCAGACCGTTTTTCCTTACATCTATTGGTAATCCAAAATAAACTTTATGACATACGGATAAAACGTAGTAAGCCCTCCAGTTGTACGTAGTACATATTAACTCCATGATTCATTCTTATTTTAATGGTGGAATAAATATCGGTCACCTATTATTACTCTATACATTGAGTATGTGTAGTGACTAGTGATACGTTAATAATCGACATTAATAACATAATGGTCGATTATTAATAGTTACTACTCAGCAGATACGCGATGATACAAGCTAGAATGATATCAGAATGAATGAGATCGATATATTTAAAATAATCCACGTATAAGTTAAAATGATATTACTTGAAGAATGTAGCTAATACCGACAAATATTGGTATAATCCATATTAGTATGAACATGCGTAGCATCTATAGTCTGTTGTATGAACCATAAGACTAGTCTCTATTTTGTACTGAGCCGGTACAAGGGCCCACTTCAAATGAGGCGAGACGTCTTGAAGCTCACTCGCTCGTTCTCACTCTTTAACGCACGCAGCCCGCGTCATGGGAATAGGAACAGAGTAACCCGACATAAAATGTGAAGTAGTTTATGAACAACAATTGAGTATCTCTTACATTATTTCGTTATGTACGGAACATATGTAAGTCCTCTTGTAAGTCCTACTCAACACTAGTGATTGGTGATTATAAAGTAAATGGGGAACGGTCTCTGGATTTTAGAAAACTATAAGTTCAGTAAATGAAAATAGCGAATCATGACAAGCAGGACAAACATTAAAAGCACGCGAATGAATTTTAAAGTGCCAAATGAACCCATTGATCCTAAAGGTACCAAACCAACACGAGAAGCATCATCAATATTAGAAGTTCTAGTTTTAATGATTGTGCACATTTGTAAGAAGATTCTATTATTCGACACCAATTTAAAAATAGCCTTGTACCTAGGAGCTCTCTTTCTACTATCACTAATAGCAGATGTTCTGACATTTCCAAAGACATATTTCTCGAGGAGTGACAATGTGTTTAACCAGTATTTCGTTAAAATTGGTTGGTTTTGGACACTATTTCTAACAGTCCCTTACGTTTTGTTAACATCATACACAATATGTTGCGGTAAGAGAAGACTTATTATCACAGCACATTTGGCCCGATTACTAATAGCTACTTTCTTTTGGTATGCTTGGACTACACTTTTTAATATTATAGAGACTAATTACGGTCGCTGCAATATCAAACAGCTGGGCACCAAAGTTGAATGTTTGAAAAGTGGTTCATTTTGGAATGGATTTGATATATCAGGGCACTGCTTTATACTGATTTATTCAAGCCTAGTCATGATAGAAGAAGCCAGAGCAATAGTTGGATGGGAAAGAATAAAAGATTATATCAGAGATGAGAAATATTCAAGGAGCATAGATGACAAGTCAGTTAGTACGAATCCATTGAAAAATTTAAACACTGACGAATTGAACATTTTAAAAGTTTCATATGAGAGCTTTACACCTTATGTGAGAGCATTCTTTATTGTTATTGCCATGCTGCAACTATTATGGGATGTAATGCTGGTGTCCACAATACTTTATTACCACATAATGGTTGAAAAGTTTATCAGTGGAGTGATGGCCATACTCACATGGTTTATAACATATAGAGTTTGGTATATAATACCAAATATATTACCAAATTTGCCAGGAGATGGAATATTCAAATATAATAAAGAAAGATCATTGTCTACCACAAACATACCTCGCAAGAGAATGAATACAACAAATGGAAAACATTTTATGGGCATGCCTATTAGAAATCAAAATGCTGCTGAAACTATCAATGATGACAACAGTTAGATTACTTTTAATGTTTTGGGAATTGATTGATAAAAGACATTTTATCTGTTACATATAATGGGAAATGGAACATAAGATTTAGTGTTGCCTTATTGTAAATGTTAAATAGGTCAATCTCTAACTAAATGTACTTAAAACTAAGTGATAAAATGTGCATTGTCATTTGACATCAGGAACTATTTACACAACTTAATTATGTATCTATTGAGGTTTTGTGTTTGTTATGTTTATTTATTAAATATATTTAAAACCAATTGTGTTAATTTCAACCAATATGTACATGATAAATTAAATATTGCAGTTTTTGGATTTTAACAGAAAAAAAGCTAAAATCAAAACTCAATAGTTGACAGTCTTTGTGGCACAGTGGGCGAGTAGCCAGCTGTGAAGCGAGGTCGCGGATTCGATTTACACACCGAGACAAATTTTTGTGTGACCCACAAATATATGTTTCGGGTCTTGGTGTTTTCTCCCCAAAGGGGTTGACGTCAGGCAGGCGGCCGGTCGTAAAAACTACAAGCTAAATTTTTCTGTAACATATGATGTAAAGCATGTTGCCCCGATCCCACTAGTGGGATAAAGGCAAGTGGAAGTAAGGAAGGGTATCAATCATTGACCATTATACTGTAATAACACCAAGTCAACATTATTCTGTTTGTTTTAACTAAACTAATTTCACTCATCTGTTTTTATACATTGATCTTGCTGAATTTTCGGGCAAGTATTTTAACTAAATGTTGATTATCGAGATATAGGTACCGTTGCGTAAGAATTGAGGGACACCCTTTCTTTTTTTGTTTTTCAAATTATCATTAGTTTTTCGATGCATGGTAAGGGTCCTCAATCCTTAAGTTTGTCTTTTTTTTGTACCTTGAGCGACAAAACGAAACATACAAATATTTAGGTTTAAATCAATCCAGACAAATTCACAATAAAGACACTAAAAATAAACTAACAACGGAATTCTAGCACAGACTTGACACACAATTTTTTAATGACAACTTCACTCCAAAAACATTATCAAAGCAATAAACACCTAGTATGCCGACCCTATATTAACCTACTCTTTCGGTATTTTAAATTGGTCCTAAACTGAACTAAAAACCTCCAGCGCAGTATTAACGTCATAATGACAAAACACCGTAAACACCACCCACGAGCCTGTGTGCAGCGACAGACACTACCCCGAAAGGAAAGAGGTAGAGGGATCATTGATCTCATCAATCTCCATAATAAATAAGTGACCATGAGAACTTACTTCCATAATAAATTTCATAAAACTTCACCTAGCAATAGCCCAAAATCCAGGCAAGTATGCAAACTAAGGTAATGGAATGGACCCGCAAGTCTTTGCACGGTAGACACCGACAGGATCTTAGCCAGACCAACGTCGACAAGAATACGTCGAACGACTGGTTAGTCGAGGAGAGTTGTTCCCAGAAACTGAAGGATTTATGGGAGGTAGCTATCCAAGACCAAGTAATGGAAACACGAAATTACCAAAAATATATTATAAAAACCCCAAAATCCACTGATACCTGCCGCCGCACCGTTGCAATAGTTCATCTGAGATGATATGAACACATTACAGGGGCCTGCAAATCTATAGTACAGACCGATTATTAGCATAGGTATAATCAGGTAGCATAGTTAATTATGTATTATGAGCCTGTTCAGCAAATTCGTTACTATGGCGTCCACTGATATTTGTAACTTAAGTTGCACACCGCGTTATGTTGCAGTAGTTGATCACCTACTTTTGATGCTTATGGAGTACACGATTTGTGGAGTTTTGTCCACCTTCATTGACTTTTGGCGTTGACTGTACCACGCAATTAGTAGGACAATATGTCTGCACTCACTCACGCCTGTAATCCCCGAAGGGGTAGGCAGAGGTGTAACCAGTACACCCACATTTCGCCGAGCGTATTACCGTCCCTTATGTGATAGGGGGCGAGCCTATCGCCATACCGGGCACAAATTCCAGACTCCGGGCTGATACTGAGCATATCGTAATAGAAAAACCCAATACCTCTTTACCCGACCCGGGGATCGAACCCGAGACCTCAGCGTTGACCTCAATCGTAACGCTTACGCATTACAACTGCGCCACCGAGTCAGACAATATGTCTGTTAAATTATATAAATATTAACTAAGTAAACAAAAAAAAATCTGCTGGTTAGTAATCATTTTTGATGACCTCGTTATCGATACATGTTGGAAGGAGGGGACTATTTGATCAAACCACACATTTTGTAGGACGATTATTTTTTCGAATAATTTAGATAATTATCATCAGATTTAAAAAACAAAACCCGGTTAGTAATAAATTTTTCAGAATCATCAAATCAACATATTTTATCCCTGCTACCCCTATTACCTACCACAATCAGAGTTTTCGTACAGGAAATTGTTGGACGTCTCATTAAAATGAAGCTACTCACGGAAAATTAGCTTGATAGTAATCAAGTGCAAAAATGTCCCGTGGAACCTGGACTATTAGTATAAAAACCGGTCAAGTGCGTGTCGGACCACGCACAGTAAAGGGTTCCGTAGTCAGGATAAACGTTCGTTGTTTTAAACGAGTACAAAATACCTAATTACCGTGGGTAACACACAAACATTTGTCTTGATTCCGGAATCGAACCCGCGGCCCCTCATTGCAAGTGCAAAAATGGCCCGTGGAACCTGGACTAAAAGTAGAGCACAGCAAACGAGTCATTTGAGCTAAATAAAATTTGCTTCTTGTTTATTTGAATACTTTATTCGAGGTTATAATAATAATACTGTTCATTCTGTGTATATATAATAATAAGTATGTACAGTGTACTGACAATACATTATATTCAAATAAATAAGCAGGTAAATAAGAATTAAATGATTATAAACGTAAATAATCCAGAAGTTATGCCAACAAAATAAACCCAACTGGCATTCAGTTAAAGAGTCGCTACATGATACATATTTTATAAGTAGGTAGGCTGATTGCTTCAGTGTTATCTATAGAACCGTTATAATACTTACGTGAAAGTTTGACCATACATTTTGGGTAGACAGCAAGATTATTTTTATCTGATACGAGTAGGTAGTTACATAGGTTCATACATAGACTCACGCCTGCTTCCCATAGGGATAAGCAGAGACGACAAGATAGATATAGGACTTATTGCTTTTGAGTTACATACATAAATTAAAGTTTTCGGAGTGCGTAAAAATGAATTATAATTATGTAAGTATTAAATATGTATTAGCATAAAACAAAGTAAATGTATTTCTTTGGAAGACACGTTCTCAACGATTCTCAATCGTATTATTTAACCACTGAGCATGTGTAACAAACGTCAAATCGTATGAAAAAATTGACATTAGTAAACATATTTAGGGGCTAAATAGTAAATACGACTAAGGCCGACCTTAGTGGTAATTCTCTCTTTTAGAATCGTCATGCAAGTCGGCCTTAGGTACTTAAGTAAAATTTTCATACGATTTGATGTTTCTTAAACAGGTTTAGTGGGTTAAACTCCATTTAGGATCTTTCTGCAAGTGGGCTTAAGAATCAAAGTCGACCTAAATCCACGTTTTCGGGGCGAGGAGTTCCCTATTGGGCCGTTATCTTCAGTCAAAACTTTTTAAATTTATTTTACAAACTACAAACTAAACGGCTGGACCGATTTGAATGTTTTTTTTTGTATGCGTTTGGGTGGCGCCCTGGATGGTTTAGATTCACAACTGGACCCGGTAGGTGGCGCTGTAATCTAGTTTTAACAATCAATTATATGTTGCTGGTGAAACCGCGCGGGACAGCTAGTCTTCTATATATATCAAAGCGAAATACCACTGACGTGATTAATCACGATTTCTCAAAAACTACTGAAGCTGGTATCATGAAATTTGGTCAGATGATAGTTTATGTAATGTAGACGTCAGCTAAGAACGGATTTTTGGAAATTTACATTTTAAAGGGGTAAAAGAGGGGTTTGTACTTTGTTTGCAACTTTTTTTATGGAAGGGAATACGACTGTAAAATGAAGCACAGCTTATTAAAAATAATGAAACACATGATTCACATTTTGGAAAAAATCCTTTTGCTAAAAGGGGGAGGGGCTGTTGAATTTTTTTATTTTTATTTTTATTGTCTTGAATGAAGAGACGAGCAGGTCGCTCGCCTAATGGTAAGCACCACGCCTGCTCATAAACACAAGCAACGCCACACAGAACTTTAAATTCGTGTTAAGTCTCATAATGCCCAGTAATTTTATTATATTATTATCATATTTTATTAATGTGAAAGTTTGGATGATTGTAGATCAATCACGCCTTAACGGTTGAATGGTTTTTTTTTTATTTTTTTCATTGCCTAGATAGGCAGACGAGCAGACGGCCCACCTTATGGTAAGTGGTTACCGCCGCCCATGGACCTCAGCAACGCCAGAGCACAGCCAAGCCGCTGCCTACCGTTGAAGGAAAACTGTTTTTTAAACCTCGCTTAAAGAAGGACAGGTCATAACGCTCGGGAAACATCGATGCAGGGAGTTCATTCCAGAGCTTGCACGTGCGTGGTAGAAAAAAACGTTTGTGGATTTGGGTAAAATTTGGCATACAGGTAGGCCAAGACATGAATTAGAACATAGGGAACTTTTATCCCAGAAAAAGAATTATACGCGGGCGGAGCCGCGGGTAAATGCTAGTATGTATATAATTAAACATTTGTTACCAAAAGTAGGTACCTAATAGAATCTCATGGTATACAAAAATGCGCTAGACGTAACATTTATATACCTAGTAGTTTTTTAAAACTGAACTGATCATAATCATTATTTGCGATGCCGCTTGTGACTAACTTCAGTCGGATCAAGCTTAATTGCACGTATTATAGGTACTTACCTATAGTTTGTGCATTTCATAAAGGCCCGCGGATTCCTCCATGCCGTACCACTTAGGTACAGAGCATACGAGCGTGATTCTGTACAAATGTTTCACAAAATGATACGCACTAAATAACTTGTAGGACTTATGCCCGGTTTCTGAGGTGCTTTATGAATATAAACCATGGAAAATAATATTTTTGAATCAAGCAGCTTATCATAATTTGACCTGGAAATTATTACTTATATGAAATGAAACTTATAGTATCAAACAAATCCTTCTGAATTGTTAACGGATAAAGAATGTATTATTATTATATTTAAGAGGATAAAAGACTATTGTGATAGACCTTAGATTAATGTTTAGTATTTTTATATTTATTATGATCCCTCCCGCTTCTTCTTCTACTCCACCTTATTATCCTAAGTTTATCTTAAAGTTAACTTTATTGAATGAATAACTAATAAGAGGTTGGTGGGAGAACGCGGAAACCGGGCATTAGTAGTATAACAATAGGAACAATACGCAAGCAGAGTGGCGTTCGGCATTCCAGAGACCGCGCGTCTCCTTCAAATGCACAATAATGCCTAATTAGTGCTTCTAGTTTACAAACTTTGTGATTGGATTTTACCTACTCTTCCCGCTTTTCGTTATAGCAGCCTATGTTAATGTGTAACAAGCACGATTTATTTAAAGTTATATTAACCTAAAAAAAAAGTTTGATCAACAGTTTTCATTTGCATAGAACATCATCGGCTAACTTCCAATAGGAACCAAATGTGGAAACTATTTAAATACGCGCAAAATAACTTGGCCGGCTTAAAATTAGCACCTGCCTAATTTCAGCTGCCCTTTACTATTCCTTTAGTCTCTGAAAATAATAGCCACGACACGCTCGTGACTAACTTCAGCCCGCACAAGTAATTTTGCATAGATTAAACTGTAAATCCATTTGGTAGATTTATTTGTTAAGCATACATAGTTCTGTTCCGTTCACACGATTCGACGTTTGACTGATAACAGGGGGCGTGGCGATTGCAATTTGCGATTTTGCCGCGATATCGATGAATAACAACGCAAGATTTCTTTCTTACATCACTATCGGTCTCTTATATGGTACATTGGAGACCTATGATTTGGGTAAAATTGAATTTTTATGTTATAACGAATAAAACTTTTCCAATGCTAATGCTAGTCATAACTTCTAAACTATTTGATAATGTGTTAAAGTTATCTATACCGAAAACCACTTACTGCCCATTATACGTATGTATGTATATTTTAATGTACAATTTTCTTGAAGACATACACTATAGATACAATAACAGCCAGAGTTGCAGCTCCTGCTGCACCCAAGTAAGTCGGTGGTTGAGCAAGTACTATCATTTTTAGGTGAACTGGTAAACTAGGAATAGTTTGCTTGAAAGATTCACGTTGCCTAACTCTGTTGAAATAGTTTTCAATTTGTGGTCTTTTCCCTTCAGCCCAAAACTTGTCTTCAAATCCTAGTTCCCATAGACGTTGCAATAGAACAGCAAGATTGATGTCAGCTATGCTAAAATTCTCACAGCACAACCAATTACCTGCAACCAATACATTTTACTAAGCTTTCAATGGGTGTGTGTGTGCGCGCAAGTGTGCGTGCATGCGTGAAAGTATGCGTGTGTGCTTGTGCGTGGGCACAAGTGTGGGTGAGTGCATACACGCATGTGCGTGTGTACTTACAAGGTGGTAGGTCCCTCGTATGCGAGGCAGTTTGGGTTGGTACTACCGCTTTGTATATATCTGCCGCCAAGCAGCAGTGCGTAAGCACTGTTGTTTTCCGGTTTGAAGGACATTGAAGCCAGTGAAATTACTGGGCATTATGAGAGTTAACATCTTATGTCTCAGGGAGACGGGCGCAATCCAATGCCATGCAGTGCTTTGAAATTCCAAGTTCTGTGTGGTGTTGCTTTTGTTTATGGGCAGGCGTGGCGCTTACCATCAGGCGAGTGACCTGCTCGTTTAGTCACTCAAGCCAATAAAAAAAAAAGGTTTTTTGTTTGAATGGTATGGTAAGGTTTAAAAATGTAAGACGCGTGGCAAAATAGGTAGCCGATAATCCGCCAATTGAGTGAAGGTTTCAGTATTCGGGTGTTAATGTCAGAAAAGATTTTATTTGGTTTATACTTTTGTGATGTACGGATACAAGATATTCACCTTCAGGTTGAGTTTTTAACTGTTCCTCAATTAGTGCTAAGACTTGGTCCACAATGTTTAAAACCTTTGTATACTCCTCTTCATTTGATAGAATTTCACGTTTTCTGTCTTGTATATCAGCTTTATACAATAATATATGTTTAGCTTTAGGATTTTCTTCAGCCAGTTTCCTCAGATTTCTAGAACTGCTCAAATCTCCACCTAGTCGTAAATAAAATAAATTTAAGGTTTCTTGGGGTGATGTTACGAAAACGACATTCATTTTCAAATCCAACTTGGCAGGCAATATATTTTAAAAACATCGATATGAGTGTCGTTTGCGAGGTATCTTAGCAGCTGGTTATGAAAACGACATCCATCTTCAAATCCAAGATGGCGGGCATTTTTTTGAACAAATCGATATGGATGTTATTTTCAAGGCTTATTGGGTTGCTAATTACGAAAACCACATCCATTTCCAAATCCAAGATGGCGGACATTTTGTTATAACGAAAAAATCTATGTATCATTTTCGAAGTTTCTTGGGGGTGCTGATTACGTAAATTTTTTCAAATCCAAGATGGCTGATATTATTTTTCATCAAAATGATATGTGTGTCATTTCAATTGTTTTTTTAATCAGGTATTTTGTTTTTCTTTGGTAAAGTAGGTATCAGGGATGCTCCGTAGTTAAAAATGGTAGATCCGATGTTAGAATTGCAAAAAGTTACCACCATTTTGGTTTACTCGCGTAGTTACTTACGTAGCCGCAAGTACTAAATTAGATCCGAAGTTATAATTGCGGGTACCATTTCGTTTTTAATGCGGAAATCATACATGGTTAAATTAAATAGTATGCCAAATAAATATACATAATATATTTTTATAAAGATTACCATGGCAAAGAGCACTTCGAGACCCTCATATGTGTTCCGCAATTTAAGATAGTTTTCGATTTCATGTTTGGTTTAACAAACTTTATATGCAAGTTTTTCATGGAACGGGATACAACTGTGAAGTTTAGCACCTTATTAAAAGTAATGAAACATGATACATAGGTACATACGCACTCATGCCTGGAATCCCCGAAGGAGTAGGCAAAGGTGTAAGCAGTACACCCACATTTCGCCGAGCGTATCTCCGTCCCATGATGTAATTGGGGGCGAGCGTATCGCCATACCGGGCACAATTCCAGACTCCGGGCTGATACTGAGCATTTCGTAATAGAAAAACCCAACATCACTTTTACCCGACCCGGGGATCAAACCTGAGACCTCAGCGTCAGCCTCAATCGTAACGCGACCGTACTACAACTGCGCCATCGAGGCAGTCAATGTATCATGAAATACACATTTTTCAAAATTTCCACTTGCAAAAGGGGAGAGGTTGAGGTTGTGAAAGTTGAATGTTTGTAGATCAATCACGCATTAGAGACTGGAATGGATTTGGGTAAAATTTGGCATTCAGGTAGACCAAGACATGAATTAGAACATAGGCAACTTTTATTCCAGAAAAAGACTATTCCGCGGGCGGAGCCGCGGGTAAATGCTAGTCTATATATATATACTAGCTGTTGCGCGCGGCTCCGCCCGCGTGAATGCCTATTTCCAGGATTAAAGTAGCCTAGTGGGCGCATCAAGCGAGTCCCGGTGAGAAACGCGCTTGACAAAAATACTAATGTCGCTATTAAAAAATAAGGGTTGATCGTAGAGGGTTGAAAATTTAGGGTTGTATGTATTTTTTAATGCTGTATCATAAAAAAAAACAAAAAAAATTGTCTAAAAATAAAAATTTAGGGGTGGACAACCCTTAACATTTAAGGGGATGAAAAATAGATGTTGGCCGATTCTCAGACCTACCCGATATGCACACAAAATTTCATACAAATCGGTCCAGCCGTTTCGGAGGAGTATGGGAACGAACATTGTGACACGAGAATTTTATATATAAGAAGATAAAAGTGAAATACCACTGACTCACTCACTGATTAATATGTGATTCACATTTTTGGAAAATTCCACGTGCAAAAGGAGCCAGGGTGGTTGAAATATGCATGTTTTTTTTTATTGAATGGAATACGGCTGTAAAACTATGCACAAACATTGTATATCACAAATAATGGAATATGTGATTAATGTTATTGTAAAATTTTCTTGAAAAAAGGGGGGGTGGGATTGAAATTTGTATGAAACTACTTATTTTAACTTTTAAATGACTTCACCGATTGAATATGACATTCACATCATAGGTACATTTATTTTATGGAGACAATGGTTTATAACTATATAGCATCATGCTACAACCCATGGGAGCAGAGCAGTAATCTATATCTAAACTACTAAAGTTATGATCATGAAATTTGGTCACATGATAGTTTGTGTAATGAAGGGACCGCTAAGAAAGGGGTTTTGGAAATTTCATTTTAAGGGAAAAAGGGATTGGGGGGGGGAGCGTTGAACTTTCTATGGAACGAAATGCGGCTGTGAAATTGAGTACAAATATTGCTTATTAAAAATAATGAGAAACATTTTCACATTTTTGTAAAGTTCCACTCGCGAAAGGGGGGAGGGGTGTATATTATTAATGTGAAAGTTTGTATGTTTGTCTATCAATCAGGCCTTAACGGATAAATGGATTTGGATAAAATTTGGCATACAGGTAGACATTAATTAGAACATAGGCAACTTTCATCCCAGAAAGAATCCCTTTCAGTCCAGAAGCGGGCGGGTAACTGCTAGTAATATATATAAAGAGTTTAGAATTTAAATGTCATACTTACTTTTGAGTATCTCGCGTATTGGTAAAATAAAAGGTAATTTAGGAGTCCCACAGAGATGGGGATGGAAGAATGAGCCCACAGTTATGACACCAGCTGGCAACGCCTCAATAAGATCACGAAATCGGCTGATGTTGTTCAATACTTTGGTATCATTGGATACATTTATCAGGGGAGGCAAATCTGGAAATAAAATAAAAAATAACAGAAAATGTGTCCAAGAATTAAATAAAAGACATTATTTTTCTTTGAAAATAGAAATTTTAAAATTCATATACACTTTATAAGATATACAACATGTAACAGAAAGGTGTATGTAAATTTAAGCAATGTATAGTGTACAATATAGGTATTTCATCCCCCATAGTACCAAATCTGTACAGCATTAATCATAATAGCGACTTAATTATAGAAATTTCTACGGGGCTCAAGGGCATTTCGGTCCACTGACAAATCTCAAATTAATCTTGATATTATTCTACTTTCTTAGTATTACCTACAATATAATTTTCATTGCTTATCCTTACTTATTCCATTTTATTTAGGTATAGTTTATTCTCAATTTTTTTTTATTCTAATTTTGGGTTAAGCCCCAAACCGAAATCCTGGATCCGCCACTGCACACCACACCAAACTCCTCAGTACATAGTGGTTTTTTTTTTAAGAAATATATTTTTATCCATATGCAAAAGAACATAGTTAATGGACAAATACAAACCTGCATCCAGGTAGAATTCCAAATAATCTAAAATTCGTGTAGAATCAGGTATAAGTTCATTTTTAATTTTCAGTACTGGAATTTCTCCACGAGGGTTTATTTCTAGAAAACTTGAAGAATATTGTTCGCCTTTCGTGATGTCTACTATTAATGGTTCAAAATCAACATTTTTCTCATAAAGAGCCATTAAAACCTGGAAATAAGTTTACTTGCTTTACCACTAATATATTACCTATGCCTATGTTTCCTGGTTTGTTTTATTGCAAATATTGCACGTATCAAATACAAATAATTACACAGGCACTAAGGAATAATTAACGACTTACCTTTTGTGAGTAAAAACTGTAATAGTTACAGTAAAGAAAAATATTGGCATTTTTACCATCGTTTACTTTCGTATTTGTTTTGACAGGAAGTTTTTCCAAATATTTCTGAACATAATGCATTTTATTTCTTTGAGCTTAACTATCTAACAGATTAAGAATCGGAAAAGAAAAACTAATTTTCACAAAACAATAAAGTAAACTTTACGCGGTTTTTTCAATTCATAATTACTACCAACATGACAAAAATAAAATCACCTGACTTGACATCACCTTGATAAAAACATTATTTGAATGACATTTTGAGCATGATAAATAAACGGTGGGGACCGGTGGGTACCGAGTTTCTTCTGTACACGATATAGCCGCCAAAGAGATAGCCGCATGCATCGAAATAAGATAACAAGAAACGTTACTCAAGCAAAAAATGACACCACCAAAACTCTGTGCAAGGCGGTGGAGTTATAAAAGTCTGTGCAGCTCTTTCATTCAAAAATTCATAAAAAAATATTCATGATCTCTAGTTGACACTTACGTCTAATTATTTGCGCGGTGCAAAACGTCGTATCTCGATTTAGAAATATAATATTTAGACATTATCTTTTATGAAATAAAGTTGATTTTGAACGTTTATTAATTTTTGTTGCATGTATGAGTGTTACGTGTAAGTAAGTAGAGCCGTATTTTCGGCTGATTATTATGAGAGTTATCGTTCTAGTTATCTTATTTCGATGATATGTATGTATTTAATATGTACATATTAAATGTTTTCCTATGAGATCCGTCCACAATTGTTGGAGAAATCGATGTACATGTTTAAGAAAGCAAATAATCACCTTTTTCGAAGTCGGTTAAAAATACTGTGCCATCCACATGTTGGGATCTGTGAAGAGTTTGTAAGCTTAATTAAAGATGGACCAATATAACTGTGGAATGTCAGAAAATAGAACTACAGACAGTGTGCCCTTTTTTTGCGAAAAATTACTAATCTGAGAGAAAAATAAGTTTCTGGACATTCATTAACTAAAGAACCAATATTTATAGTTTCTATTGTTATGATTCCTATATGCCATGGTGATTATTTGCGCAAAATCATTTTTCCATATTTATTCGAAGGATCGAGCTGCAATTAAATTGAATTTCGCGGGCTAGTGCTAATCTTTCACCATAAATCTACTCAATAAACTTAATTTCATAAATAAAAAAAAAATTACAACTCTCTACCTCTACACTCCATAGACTTAACTCTATATGTCTTTGGAAACCTTAGTTTGCTAAGTTGGCAATATTGATTGATTGACAAACAGCGTGAATAATGATGGCTGAGTCCTGCCATTTTGGCAGAATTTTCCCCTTCCTAATCCAGGTGTACCGTCTATGTAACCTTGATCTATAAATACAACCAAGTCGTCAGCAGTTTTTACCTCATCGATAAATTATAGCGTCGTTACAAATATATTTAGATGCATTCAATATTTTCCAATTGTATTACGGAGGACGATTAGGGTCTAATCATGGAGTAGAAAGTTGGCCACAGGAACGACGCATGACTGCCTAACTGATGAGACGCAGATTTACCAAGCTTGGATGCGTTACATTGGCTGCCTCGGTGGCGCAGTTGTATTGCGTACGCGTTACGATTGAGGCTAAAAGCTGAGGTCTCGGGTTCGATCCCGGGTCGGGTAAAGTGGTATTGGGTTTTTCTATTACGAAATGCTCAGTATCAGCCCGGAGCCTGGAATTTGTGCCCGGTATGGCGATAGGCTCGCCCCCTATCACATCGTGGGTTGGAGATACGCTCGGCGAAATGTGGGTGTACTGGTTACACCTCTGCCTACCCCTTCGGGGATTACAGGCGTGAGTGCGTATATAAATCCTCTGCGCTAAAAAAAAAAACTAAGAGTGTGTGCTTAAGACCGCACGGCAGAAGTGAAAACTTCATTAGCAATCGCAATCAATTTATAACGTATTAGTAGTATTTGGATCGTTTCGTTTTTTTTGTTTATGTTTAAATAAACATGAAGTGACTTACCTATACGATCGAATCACTCTTTATAATAACAATAACAATAATTGTGTTTTTTATAATTTTTTATGTTTATAATGTTTTTTCAATATATAATACTAGCACGATAAACCGCTAACTACACACACTAACCTCACAATGTAAACGAAATAATTTTAAAATTAATATTATTACTTACCAATAATAACTACTATATTAATAGAGACTATATTACGTATGAATTGAATATACTAAACACAGCGAAGAGCAGCTGACTGTATCTTTCTCGCTCGGGTACACTCGGCGGTCCCGAGTTCACCCGATCGAGCCTTTCACCTCAGAGCGTGACGGATCAGCCTAACTTACTACCTACGGAAAAATCTATGTGCGGTGTGCCAAAAGAAGTTTTCACTTCAACAGCAAAAAATGTAGTTTATGAGGTGTGTACTCATATTATTAAAACACAAGAAACTCTCATGGACAGTTTATATTAAACATTAAGCACAATCACAATCTAGATAATCTTATGTCTAAAAGTTCGTTGGTTCGGGCTGCTAGGCCCACGTACTACCTAGTCACTACACGCGAGTGATCCGGACGACAATTCCCACAGTACTCGCGGGAGCGGCGCATGCGACTCGCCGCGACGCTGTGGACGATGGTTTGGCAACAACTCACCGTCGAGCGGGACATTTAACGAGTCGGAGCGAGACGGCAATACGCGCTATTCGCGGAAACGCGACGGAAGACGGCCGCGAGTGGTACGGATTGGCAACACCGCCAAACGGTTTACTATATACTCCCCCTCTAGTTCAGGGGAACGTCCTCGCTCCTGGACTAGGACTTTTCCTTTAGTAGCAGGGCGTCCTCGCATCCTTTTTGGGATGACGGGATTAGGCGGAGAGCGGTCGTCTTTACTCCTGTAGATAGAAAGATCCTGGTTGTGATATTTACCAAGGATTTTATTAGGCTGGTCCACATGTGACAACATATACGTTGTTGGACTTATTTTCTTTAAAATTTGGTATGGCCCATCACGCTTTGGCGCAAATTTTGCAGTTACATTTTTCGTGGCGCTGCTGAGCACATGGGATTTGAGTAGTACCAAATCACCTATCTGAAACATTGCTGCAGGTCGGCGAGATAGATCGGCATACTCTTTCGACTTGTCCTGTTGTATTTCAACACGCTCACGGATAGCCGAAAGTGAGTTGACGAACTTCCTGAGATAGGGTGTTATTTGTGGGACAAAATTTTCTTTGTCGAGGATGGTACGAAGGTCATGTGTCACTTCAGTGGGGGATCTCATTTCTCTAGCAAAGGTCAAATATGCCGGTGACTTACCTGTTGTTCGGCATTGGGAACTATTTAGGGCAAAGCGGGTAAGCGGCAACTTCTTTGGCCAGGATGTGTGATCTTCTTCCACTAGATATGCTAACATTGCCTTCAAATCTCGATTTTTGCGTTCTGCCGGGTTTGCCTGGGGGTGATAGAGAGGCACGAAGTTATGCTTCACTCCTAGGACGGACATGCATTGGCGCATGACTGCAGAAACGAACTGCACTCCGTTGTCGGATATTATTCGACGAGGCAAACCAAATCGTAAGAAGTATTCTTCGATTAGGACATGAGCACACGCTTCAGCTGTAGCGTCTCTGAGGGCGAACAATTCTACTCAGCGCGTAGCTGTGTCTTCTATGAGAAAAACCCAACGCTCCCCCTGGTCTCCTTTTGGTAAGGGCCCGAAAAGGTCTATAGCAAGCACTTCGTTCCGTTGATTCATAACCGGGGTTTGCAAAAGACCAGGCGGTTTGGCATTTGATGCTTTATAGCGTTGGCAGTGAATGCAGCCTCCAACATAATCGGCTATTATTCGCCTCATTCCTGTAAAATAATATAATTGAGCTACCTTTTGGTACGTTCGGTCGATTCCGGGGTGGCCTGCTAATGGAGAGTCGTGCAATTCATTGAGAATATTTTCCACCTGATCAGCTGGAATGACGAGCTGAGGCGACTCACTGTCTGAATCTGGGTTGTACCTATACAAAGCGCCTTGATTCATGAGGTATCCACGTTCATACCATCTTTGTGAACTGACCTCATCAGCACCTTCAAGTTCATTAATGATCTTCATCAGCTCAGGATCGGCCAGTTGCTCTTGTCTTATCTGACTAGGCGGCTTCGTCGGTAAATTACAAATAGTAGAGCAAATACCACAATCGTTGCGATTTTCGCTGGAACAGATTGGTCTGCTGAGTGTATCTGCTACGACGTTGGCTTTTCCCGGAGTGTACTCGAACTTGATATCGAAGGACTGGATTTTTAAGGCCCAACGGACTAACCTACCTGTTGGCGATTTTAAAGATAGTAACCAACGAAGTGGTTGATGATCACTTCCGATGATTACTGGTTGGCCGTCGAGATATGACCGAAAGCGTTCGACTGCCCAGACAACGGCAAGCGCCTCCCGTTCTGTAGTCGAGTAGTTGCGCTCCGCATTGTTTAGGAGTCGACTGGCATATTCGATGGGTCTTTCCTGTTTATCTTCTCCCTGTAGTAAGACTGCACCTAAGGCGAAGTTACTTGCGTCTGTACGTAGGATGAAAGGGCTGTTAAAATCAGGTTGAACCAGTATCGGTGCGGAGGTGAGCAACCGTTTTAGCTCACTGAAGGCTTGGGATTGTTCCAAGTCCCAGGTCCAAATTTGTTTCTTTCTAGTCAAACGTGTTAAAGGCTCGGAGACTTTAGAGAAATTAGGAATGAATTTCCTGAACCATGAGCACGTTTGAAGAAAAGTTCGCAAGTGTTTTAAATTGACGGGTTCCTTCATATCTAAAACTGCACTTACCTTTTGAGGGTCGGTGGAAATACCATCTTGGGTAATGATGTGCCCAAGGTATCTTACGCTCTCTCTCGCAAAAGCACACTTTTGCCGATTTACATGAAGGTTAAACTCTTCCAGACGTCTCAACACCAATTCCAGGTCTTCCAGGTGTTGCTGGAAACCCTCAGAGATTACCAAGATATCATCTAGATACGCTAGAATGGTTACCTCTTTCAGAGCTGCGCAGGAACGGAGTCGGTCAATTAAACGTTGAAAGGTCGCCGGCGCATTTTTAAGGCCGAACGGCATCTTCTTGAAACGGTAGGTGCCGAGAGGAGATATGAAGGCGGTTTTGTCTTTATCAGACTCCCTGATATTTACTTGCCAGTACGAAGAACGAAGGTCTAAAGTACTCATATAACAATTCCTCTTTGATGACTGTAAGAGCTCATCGATACGTGGCATCGGGTACTTGTCAGACTTGGTGACTGCGTTAAGGCGTCTGTAATCCACGCAGAACCGAATTGTACCATCCGACTTCGGCACCATCAGTGCCGGGGCACACCAAGCTGATTCACACTCTTCGATGATGTCATCATCTAACATTTTGTTTATTTCCTGCTTCATCAACTCCTTTTTCGCTGGAGTAAGCCGGTACGGCGGCACTGCTATAGGTGGATGATTACCTGTGTCGATGCGGTGCTCAGCATATGAAGTTGGACCTCCCCCTGCTTCAAAAATATTCGCGTGTCTGATAAGGACTTCAGCGAGTGCACTACGCTCAGCTGGATTAAGTTTGGAACCTTCATCATCACGAAGAACATTCGTAGTAGAGCAGTTTATTTGCCTTGAAGTAGGTTCAAAAAGCAGATTATGTTTAATGTTATTATTATTACTAAAATACCAGACTTCTTTTTTGAAATCGATTACTACTCCTGCAGCCGTAATGAAATCGATGCCTAGTAGTGTTTCATTATTGTCGGAATCGGGGAAAATCAAAAATGGTATCTTAATGACTTTATGGTCTAAACTTACCGCCAAAGTAGTAGTAAGAACTTCCATATCCCGTACAACACCGTCAGCAAGCTTTATCTGGCGCGTTGAGGAAACGAGGGGTTGACCTTTTCGTAGAAGGAGAGCATACAGTGTGTGACCAGCAATACAATGTTTCGCGGCTGTGTCTATTAAAGCTGTGCCATTAACACCTAAAATCTCGATTTTGAAAATCGGACGTACTTCGCGACATGCAATGGGCCTCTCACGACTGTCTTCCGACGTTACAATATCTCCGCTACATATACAGTCATTACAATTTTCATTACTTTTAAAATTATTTATAACATTTTTACTCGTTATCAAATTCCGAAAATTTTTAATTTTTGAGTTACATACTTTTTCTATTGGGGCATTATAATTTACAAATTTCGAACTATAATTTACACATTGAAGTGATTTATCTAATGAACTAGCTCTCTTACTATATTTAGTACGACGTAAAACATGTCTGTCTCTTAGACTATAATTTGTATTATTACATGTGACATCATTGATTCTGTGGGAACAAAAATGTTCTGATTTATCATTACATACAAAATCCGAATTACAAGTTTTTCCTGAACGAGTAAATGCACACTTAGTTTTATGCGGAACCCAATGTTGGTAACATAAAGCACTGTTTTGAATGTTGGAAGCAATGTTCGATTGACACTTCGCCGATTGCGGGTTTGATTCTAGCAAACGTGCATCCATAAACGGGCATTCAAAAACGTGATTGCGGCGGTTAAAGCAATAATTTTGTAAATTATTACATGCAACATTCACAACAGGCAAATGTGAACACATAGAATGGTCATTATCATTTAAATTAGCAATATGCGCAGTATTTATGTTAGTGCCACTAGCGTTCAAATGTTTATTTGACGAACCACCACCTTTTAAACACTTTAGCGAACTTGCATTTTTATGCGAACGCGGAAATTCGACACTATAGAAGCTTTCTTTATTTATTTCACCATTATCACACACCTGCGCGGAAAAGTTAGTCAAGCTGGACTCACCTTTACTTGCCAACTTACGACATTGGTCCCTTGTATGGTTGTATCGCCGACAGTATGTACACTGAGGACGATGCTTCCTGGCATCACCGGAGCCCGAAGTGGCGGCTGGTGGCGTTGTGGAGACCGGTGTCGGTTGCGCGGCTCGGTGCGGCAGCGCAGCGGCGCTTGCGCGCGGCGCGGTGGCCGGGGGGCGCGTGGCAACACGCGGCAGCGGCGGCGCGGGGTTGCGCGTGGCGTGATCGCTTTGCGCGGGTGTCCGCGTGGCGTGATCGCTTTGCGCGGGTGTCCGCGTGGCGTGATCGCTTTGCGCGGTACCCTGCGCTTCTCGACGAACATCTTCTATGCTTCTTGCTAGTTTCAACATCTGGTCGAATGATGAAAACTCTTCCCTTCGAAGTCTTTTCTTTATTTTGTTATTTAGAAGGCCGTAAGTCATATCTAACTTGGCATTTTCTGATAAATCGTCCTTCGGTAGTTTCGCAAATAGTGATCTAATTTTTGATACGAATAAATCGGTATTTTCGTCACGATGTGGATTGTTAAAAATATCGATATAGATCCTATGCGGCGGTCGGCGGTCTCCAAAGGCGCTAATCAAATATTTCTTCGCCTCCGACCAGGCGGTAATCTGGCCCTTAATTCCTTGCCACCAAGTTGCGGCATCCTTTGTAAGCAGCATTGAGAGGCCTTTGACTACATTCGCGTCTGACACTTTGCAACAATCGATGTAGCTTTCGACACTATCTATAAACGTTGTCACCGACTCTGTCGTCGAGCCGCTGAAAGTAGATTTACAGCGAGCTAAGGTCGAGTCGTTGGTGATTGGAGGTGCTGAACTTCGCATCACTGATTCCATTATGTCGCGGAGGGCTTCTGATTGCGATCTTTGCAGTGCAGATATAATGGCCGTCACATTGTCTTGACTAAACGTCGCTTCTGGGATAATTGGAGTCGACGTAACTGCTTGGCCAGCGATGTCGGGCACGCGGCGTGGGCGCTGCGGTGTCGGATCGTCGCTGGGGCCGGGGTTGGTGGGAGCACCATGAACGGGATCGTCGTGTGTTGAGGGAGGCGCGGTCTGGGCGGAAGGGGTAAACGTGTCCGGACTGGCAACGTACTCGTCCTGACGCTGGCGACTCCGACTTCGTGTTTCCATTTTGCAGGTACACAATTACTCTACAGTCTACACGAGAATATCACTATTTGCTTTACAAATACACTACACTAGGTATACTGACATGAAAATACGCGGCACGCGGGCAGCCATTTTTAAAGTTGGGCGCCATATATGAGGTGTGTACTCATATTATTAAAACACAAGAAACTCTCATGGACAGTTTATATTAAACATTAAGCACAATCACAATCTAGATAATCTTATGTCTAAAAGTTCGTTGGTTCGGGCTGCTAGGCCCACGTACTACCTAGTCACTACACGCGAGTGATCCGGACGACAATTCCCACAGTACTCGCGGGAGCGGCGCATGCGACTCGCCGCGACGCTGTGGACGATGGTTTGGCAACAACTCACCGTCGAGCGGGACATTTAACGAGTCGGAGCGAGACGGCAATACGCGCTATTCGCGGAAACGCGACGGAAGACGGCCGCGAGTGGTACGGATTGGCAACACCGCCAAACGGTTTACTATAAGTTACTTTTTTGCTCTCAAAAACATCTACCAAATAACCAAGTCTTCGATGCTAAAAATGGATTAGCTTAAGGCAGTATTACACTGGCCATCTCCACTAATTTGATGGGGTAAACCATAGTCTATCAAGCTGAACTAACACGGATTAGTAATCTTCACATTCTTCTGAAATTCATGTCAAGAAATTCAGATGTACAGGTTGCTTCACGATATTTTCCTTGTGTACCCAGAAGGCTAGTTTCAAACCCATAACTTCTATCTCGGCAGACCGCACCACTCTCTGCTACACTATTGCTGCATAATTAAATTGATAAGTATTTTATTACATTAAAATTCGTTTTCTCGGACACGGTGTAACAAAAACTCTGTCAGTAACAGTATTTTTTAGTCCAATATCCTATTGCCTCAGTTTAGATTTTACATAACGATAATGGGTTTTCTAATGAGGTGAAAAACTGTATTCTAGATCACATTAGCGACTGTAACCACAGACTACTTGTATAGAACTGACGTTACTGTACCTTCCTTTGACGTAAAATCTATCAAATCGTATACATTTTTTGAAAACATATCCAAACTTTTAATTTTTTCTCAAGTATGTGCATTGCGTTGTATTGTAAAAAAATATAGACACAATCAAATCAAAGAAAGTGATTATTTTAAGTAAAAAAAGTTGAGTGAAACAATCATCCATTATTCCCCGAATATATAGTGGTGGCCATATCTTTGATCTCATACTTACTGATGTATAGAATAAGCGAATCAGCATTGATGTCTTTGAGTATATCAGAAAGCGGATATACATATGAACTGTCCTTTGAACATCGAAGTTGACACGAAACTTTGTGGTTCAGTCATAAATTTCCAAAATAAAACAAAAAAAAAGCATATTAGCATAATTTTTAAAATCTAGTAGTGGATCAAAGCATCCTTTTTACTAGAGGTGGGCGTTATAACGAAAAGCTATTATTAAGCTCTGCTTATTATAACAAGCATATAAGTACGTTTGTAAGTTTAAGCTGTTGACGTTATAACGGAACATAGTTGCGTCATGCGTGGTTGCATCACCAGCCGTCGCTTAGCGTTGATCGTTGCCCGTTGGCGCTGTCGTGAAAGCGATCGAAAATACACTTTATACAAAAAGACATAAAGTCGAAAGTAAAACGATGTTGTCATAACGATTATGCTACTAAATTGAATTTCGTTTGATTGCATAATATTTATTATTGTTTATAAGTCAATTATTTTTGGTCGCTTATATTTTGTTGTGTTAATTTTTAACCGTTGACCGTTGTTTCGTTATTTGTTAATGTTTATGTTTAAAATTACTACTTAGTATGCGTTTCGCTGTCGGGAACGAAGCATGTGTTTATGTTTGATACATCACGAGTTCGTTCGTAAGCGAGTTCGGTGTTTTTAATTAAGTAAATGAGATTGTTCATTTACTTAACTTATTGTAAATGTTTCAGAGGATTATAGTGTGTTTAGTGTAAGTAACATATAGTGTAGATAGGTATGTTAAGTGTAAATATAGAATAGTGGATGTACATTTAATAATAAAATTGACAGTGTTGAGAGGGGGCAATGCGTTGAATTGGAACTATTGTACAAAAATTATGATGGCGATAAAAAAAATTGAAGTTTTTTTTGAAGTATGTTAAAAAACGTTTTAAGTGATAAGCTTTTTTATAAGCTAGCTTAAAAATAAGCACAACGTTTAATTTCGTTGTGGAAATCAAGCCGTTTATCCCACTACTACTTTTTACCAGCCGCCCGTTTATTTGTAAACAAAATATAGTCGCCTAAAGCGTCATCCACACAGACTACTTAGAAAGAACTGATGTTGTCATCTCTTACGTAGTAATTTACTTACTCTATGTTGTCATCCATTATATTATTTATATATTATACATAAGCTACCTTTTTTTGGTCATCGCTTATCGTTGCATATGCTCCCCGTTAGACTTTGACAGGACTTTGGCAGTTTTAGAGCGATACTTGGACATGATCTTTAACTTTTTAGTTGGTCACACTTTTGACAAAAGTCTAATAAAGCGTAAACTGAAAAGTGGAAATTCGTCTAGGTACGCTTGAAGTTTGAGATAATTTTAATTCAAGATAGAAAAAAGGAGTACCAGTCAGTTTTGGTCAATGATTTATTGTGTTTGTTCGTGATATGAAATAAACTTTTGATTTAAACATGGAGGTTTCCAACAATACTGACTCCGTCAACCTTGGCGTAGGGGAAGTGGAAGCAGAAATAGGTGAAGAATTAAAACAGTTAGAAGAAGGAAAAGATTTTGACACACGCAGTGAAGTGACTAGTTCCTCATCAACGGAATCGAGCACACCTAGCATTAGTTCTGGTAGTTCTAAATCTAAAGAGAGACGCTCTAATCGCAAACGTATCAAGTCTGAAAGCCATTCACCTATACAAAACAAAAGAAGATGTTTAACAAGCACTAGCCACAGAGCCAAAACATACGACTACATGACAAAGTTAAATTATTTGTTCCGTGATACACGTTTTTTCTTGATAAAGTCAAATAATGCAGAGAATATCACATTATCTAAAGCAAAAGGAGTTTGGTCAACTCTACCGCAAAATGAGGCAAATTTGAATCAAGCATATAGAGAATCCCGGAATGTTTTGTTGATATTTTCAGTAAAAGAAAGTGGTAAATTTGCAGGATTTGCTCGATTAGGTAGTGAATCACGTAGAGATGTGACACCAGTTTCCTGGGTGTTGCCACCAGGTCTCTCAGCGAAAGTTCTCGATGGGGTATTCAAAGTGGATTGGCTGTGTCGAAAAGAATTGCCTTTTAGCAGTACATTGCATTTGTATAATCCTTGGAATGAGGGTAAACCAGTCAAAATTGGCAGAGATGGACAAGAAATAGAGCCTAAAGTAGCAGAAGAGCTATGTCGACTGTTCCCAGAAGATGAAGGTATTGAAATGACTCCTATATTGCGTAAATCAAAGGAGGCGTCCAAGAAAGGATATTTGAAAAGTGGGGGTAGCTTCCGGACTTATCGTGCACCATTGTCTTCAAGAGGATCAAATTACAGAAACCGTTTAGGCACATCATCCAGAAGCAGACGTAAAATATTTACATCTCCTAGAAATCGATTGTCATCAAATTCATACAAAAGAAGATCTACTTCACCATACATGCGAGATCGCCTGCCTTCGTGGTTTGGGCGCAACCGTGACGCGTACAACAGCACCACATCAGCTGCAGAGGCTTATGTTGCTGAATACATGAGGTCTATGCACCATCAGTTACCACCATTGCCTTATGTGCCTCCACCCGGTTTCAGTGGTGCATTATCACCATATGATGGGATTCCACCCCCACCTCCACCACCACCTCCTCGATATTATGATATAGCAGATTATCCACGTTCAGTGTTAGTATATGACAAAAGGTCATATGAACGTTCTGTGGATGAGTTTTTGTGGCGTACAACTGATAGGTCTCATGGTCGTAGCCGTGAGCGCGAATCCTACAGATCATACCATGATCGGCGTTGAAACCATATTGACCACCGATGTAATGATTTATTTTTTAATTAAATAAAAAGTTGTGTATGAACTGAGAACTTTATTCAATAAAATCTTAATAGTGCTGTGATGAACTGTATATAGAACGGTGAATAGATTTAATGGACAATGATCTTATAGTGTAGTGGGCCAAACAGAAGGACATTTTGGCACAACTTTTATCAATGTCAAGACATGTTTGAAGAATGTTGACCAAATTTTTACTAAACACATTTTTATAGGGTACAATACGAAAATGGTTTTAAAAGACTGCTGATAGGTATTATGATGTATTTTGTGAAGAACCAAATGAACTTTAAAATTATTGTACTTTAGAACTACTTGATTGATAAGATTTTTATAGTAGGTATATTGAAAAAAAAAAACTATATATGGGTCAGTACTCAAATAAAAATATAACCTAAGGTTCTCTATGCCATCTGTGATAATATTATATAACTTTTGTTATGGTAGTAGTAATCGTCCATAGGTACATAAAAGACCATAAAGGATAAAAAATATATATTTTTAGACATTTTTGTTGTATATGTATACAAGTATATTGCTATATAAGAATATTATATTTATACTTTTTTATAGCTAGTGAACTTATATGGGTCAGTTTAAACTGTCAGAGTGGTGGCAACTTATTTATGGACTGAGAAATAATATGACAGTATGTCTAATCTAATTATATATATTTCATACATACAAGACATACGGTGCTATCTGCTGTTAATTAAACTCTTGATGGTTGATATTGTATTTAGATTGCACCCCACTTATTAGCACCATTAGCAGTGCAGTGTCACTTTAACATCAAGTTGAGTCTTTGCAGGCACTCTATCCATTTATGCTGACCCTAAATGTTAGTATATTACCTACAGTGTACGAACCTACCTAGGTAGATAAACTAAATTCCTATGGTTTATATTTATTGCTTAGTTTACACAAGAAAGATCTCTATGATTTTCATTATATTTTATTGATGATTATCACAGACATAGATCAAAATAGACATACCAAGTACTTCAATCTAAAGGAATTTATGCAAGCTAAATTTGTTGTACCTGGTGTGTCTACATTTTCGTACCGCAAAATAGATATTGTTAAAGTGTATCTCATCATTAAGTTGCTCTTAGAATGACAATAAATAACACTTGGGTTCATTTAGATTGAAGTATTGGATCTGTATTTTGGGAATGTCGAGATTAAGTTAGACTACACATACCCAAGATTTCTCCTAGGATTTCGTTTCGACTTTGGCACGCGACATACGTAGGTACACTTGCAGGATCTACTAGATCTATGTTTGTGATATTTATTATGATGGTGATGGCACAAGAGTCATTACATTGATGTATGCATTTATTTATTAATCAGAAGTGATGTACCAAACAATATAGTGTGAAAATCACACCACTTTGAAAATTAATTAGAACATACTACTCTAGGAAAATTCGATATCAACAAGGAAAAAAAATCGATAAAGCTTGGTATTTGTTTGTATTAGACACGTTATGTTCAACTTTCCTATCGATCAGAGTGCTGCTCAATTAATTGGTCAGGGGCAATGGACCGTCCTGCAAGTATGTCATCTCACGGATGGAGAGCGTCGATCGGGATTGTGAGAAGAGCAATCCCACCCGCTGCCAATGCAAACGTTGAAATCGCCGTCCGCTAGGCTGACGACTGATTAGGTGTCTTGCACCCTGTGGATTATATCTCAGCCTGTTGCCGTCCACTGTTGGACGTAAGCCTCCCCAAGTGAGCAGCCCGCATCCACCCGCTACCCGCCATCTTTTTTAAGTCGTCGTAATCTCACCCCCGTCGATTTCGGGAAGCTCGTCTGTGTAGTGGCGAGTTAGTCTGGCTCGCGGATCACTCGCGTTGTGGGCCTCAGGGGGGGGGGGGCTTGATTTTTGAGCATATAAGTCCCCGTAATACTTTTCGACCTCTGCGAGTATTTCTGGAATTGAGGTGACGGTGGTGTCCTGTTGTGTTCTGAGCTTTGTCAGGTGACAACTGGAGGTGTGTGGCTTGGCGAATACCTTAGTGCCTTTATTTAGTATAATGGCATTTTCAATATCTAGGGTATTTGATCGTCTAATATCGCGCCGTATTAGCCTCTTTAGCTCCTTGTTAAGTACCTGACGCTCAGATGGTGTGACGTTTACAAGTTCTCGTTTTTTCCTCAACAGTTCCAGAGTCTCGCTTGAGAGTTTCGACTTGCGTCCATTGCTCTTTGGTCGAAAGTATTTGTAGCCCACCTCGCAGATAGTCCGCATCTGACTGTTGGTGGCACCATCAACATCCGCCATTCCAATACTGCGATGACATTTCACAGCCGATTTTGGCTTGGGGCAGTGTTGGTCGGAGAGTCGACCCCATCAACCGCGCACGTTCAATTTTAACATTTATATTCAGAGTGTCTCTTACCAATCGGTGATCACTGCCGGTCTTGATCCTATTGATCACAGAGACATCTCTGAATACTTGGCGCTTGTCGGTGATAATGAAGTCGATCTCATTCCGAGTCACATTGTCAGGGCTTCGCCAGGTCCACTTCCTTTGGAGCCTCTTCTGGAAAAACGAATTATCAGAAAAAGTCCTTGGGCCTCGAGGCAGTTGATTAGCATTTGCCCCCTGTGATTTCTGCACCCATAGCCGACGGTCCTACCCTCGATTCGCCGTAACCTTGTACACCCACTTTGGCATTGAAGTCACCCATATCAACGCTGTAGGAAGAACCCTATGGATTGTAGGTGTTATATTCCTTCACGGTATTCCCTGTCTGTCGTAAGAGGCGACTTATTTATGAGAGCATGCAGTAGGGAATGTAATACGGAAAACAGTACAATCATTACATTATTACAACTTTTTAATATACAAACATTAAAACTAGATCGTATTCCAAAACATGTGCCCTTAGTTTATTTTATATATTGAATTGTTTGTACTGTAAAAGTGCATTTATTTTTTGCATCGTGCGACTCCCGGAGTGGAAGCTATCGCGGGTGGTTCACCTCGTACTGCCGTAGACGTGGAGGGCGTTGTTTGGAGCGCGGCGCTTTCTGAGCAATCTGAGACCCCTCGTAGATGGGTTTTTAGGTGAGATGCATGTGCGATTGCAGCAGTAAAACCAAATGTATCTGTATACCCCGGGACCGTCTCGTATGGACCGAATATGTCTACAGCTGGGTTTTGGATTGAACGTTTTAGTAGGGACTTGGCCCAGTAGTTGGTCAGATGACTTTTCCTGAATAGCTAGGTTCATATAACCGGTAAGCCTAACGTAACCGTCCCGCCACACAAAGGCGATAAACGAGCGAATGGGTTACCTGATGGTGAGTGACTTCCACTATCCATGCATGTCCACAATATCAATAGAAACATGAATGCGTTGCCGGCTTTAAAGGGCAGGGATTAGGAAGGAGAAGGGTATTTGGGTCACCGGATATCTCACTCACGGTACGAAATGCAAAAGCAAGCTGTTACTTCACGTCGCGCGTCGGTTTTCTATGACAGAACAACCAGGTAGGTCTATTCATGTTGCAGAAAACGGTCTACTATAGCGTGGCAGTGGTGCCAAGAAGTAGTTTTCGCCATAACAAAGGGTAATAGGATCAAAATACGGCTATATTTGAGACAAAGCGCTCCAGAGGATCGCCAATTTTGTATCATGTATGTATGGTGTGGACGTCTGCGACTTGCATAGACGGGTCGGGGTGATGAGATCGCGTTATCTGGGACGCACCGTAGTCAAAAATAGTAGATCCGACGTAAGAATTCAAAAAAGTGGCTGTCATTTTGAAGTTTATTTGTTTTAAGGCCGATTGACTCCAAAATCTATATCGGGGAGTTGGGTAAGTGTTGAACATTTCTCATTAACCGACTTCAAAAAAGGAGGAGGTTATTAATTCGGCGCGTTTTATTTTGTTGTTTTTTTATGTACACCGATTTCTCCGTCAACTGTGGACCGATTTTGTTGGAAAAAAAAATAGTTCGATAAAGTTTAGTTGCGATGTGGTCCTATATAAATTTGTTTAAGATCTGATGATGGAAAAAAAATAAAACTCTTCAAAGGACAACAGTACAATTGTCGCGAGGCTGATCAATGTTAAATTAACTAATAAAATGTCAAATCTCATGTCAAGTCGAAATTGAGTTGCTAGAAGCGTGATCAACCGTCTCGAAACGCATATTTTTTTCTAAAAAGTGTCTTTTTAGATTTTAATTAAAATATCAGTATGTTTTAAATTATTTTTAAACAAATGAGGTCTTGTTTGAAGGAGAAATGCCTGTAGTCTTAGCTAGTAAAAAAAAACTACGACCCTTTTTTGGCGAGTTATCGTAATCTGAACATGAAAAAGTCAATATTTTCCACAAAACATAAAAAAAAAACAAGTCCGACGAATATGAGACATATCTTACTTTTTTCCCCACATTATTCTGCATCGATTGGTATCGATCTCGACCCCATATCCCCAGCGGTTTCGGAGGAGATAGCGTGACAAGCTTTTGGTAGCGGCGACAGCGGCGGCGCCAGTTAATTTTTTTAGAATAGAGAGAAAATTATGGGTTATTTACCACCAATTTATTTTAAACAATACAGTATTATTCCTTAACCAATTAAATACATTAGATACGGTGTGCATTTCATGTAGATCAAAATTGCCCTTTACAGCATATCAATAAAATTCAGAATATCTTAGTTGATATCAGAAATTTAAAAAGCGGGGGCAGAGCGGCTGGCGGGCCGTACGTCCGTCCCGGTTGGCAGCGGTCGGTGGGCGCGGGGTGTGCTGAATAAGAAATAAAATGTAGAGGCCCCGCCAAGAAAGGATTTCTGGAAATTTACATTACAAGGGGGTAAAAGAATTCCCTTAGCACTGGTAGTTTTCCGTCTTTATGGCGGAAAGCCTTTGTAATTCCTCTTCCTAAAGTCTCTAATCCTACCCTCGCCAACCATTTTCGCCCTATCTCTATCCTTCCTTTTCTGTCCAAGGTGCTTGAGGCCTGTGTACACAAACAGCTTTCGCGGTTTGTGTACTTAAATAACTTATTAAGCCCTTACCAGTCTGGCTTCAGACCAGGTCATAGCACCACTTCTGCCCTTCTGAAAGTGACTGGCGATGTGAGGGTGGGCATGGAGGACACCAAAGTCACCGTGTTGGCTCTGGTCGACTTTTCGAACGTCTTCAACACCGTCAGTCACGACATTCTCCTATCTATCCTTTCCCATCTTATGATCTCTCCAGAAGCGCTGAAATGGTTCTCTTCTTATCTTCGAGGACGTCAGCAGTCGGTGCGCCTTAATTATTCATCATCAAATTGGCGCGATATCGACTCTGGTGTCCCGCAAGGCGGTATTCTCTCCCTTTTATTATTTTCTATATTTATTAATCTTTTAACCCAAAATCTTCAATGTGCGTATCATCTGTATGCTGATGACTTGCAGTTGTATTCTCAGGCTGGTGTCGATGATGTCTCGGCAGCAATAGACAGTGTGAACAGGGACTTGGCATACCCGAAGTGCTGGTCTGACAGTTTTGGTTTGATGGTAAATCCGACCAAATGCCAGGCCATTATTGTAGGTAGCTCAAGATTAATGTCCAGACTTAACCTCACAACCATCCCGAACGTTGTATTTAATGACACTGTTATACCGTGGTGTAACAGTGTCAAGGACCTAGGACTACATATCGACGCCACTCTGAACTGGCGGACCCAGGTAACCTCTGTGTGCCAGAGAGTCACCAGTACCCTTCGTGCCTTATATCGCCTGAAGAATTTCCTGCCCTCTAGGACTAAGACAATGCTTGTGCAAACCTTAATATTCCCCCTTATCGACTATGGTGATGTGTGCTATTTTGACCTGAATGCAGACCTGCTCAACAAACTCGACCGACTTCTTAACAACTGCATTCAATTCATCTTTAATCTTCGCAAATATGACCATGTGTCGTTTCATCGGCTGCAACTGAAATGGTTACCCATCCGTCAACGCCGCTCTCTGCGCGCACTTACCACACTCTACTCAATAATTATGTCTCCTGCCTCGCCTTCCTATTTATCTTCCCAGTTTCAATATCTAGGTAGTAACCATGACAGAAACCTTCGCTCCTCCAGCAATCTCCTACTCAGATGTCCTCCTCATAGCTCTGACTTTACCCATTCTTCTTTCGCTATCCAATCGATCCTCCTCTGGAATGCACTCCCTCTCGAGATTAGGTCGGCAACTACCCGCCTAGCTTTCAAAGCCCGAGTTCGGCAACTGTTGTGTGATGGAGTAGCGGAGTCTTCACGTTAGTTTGGTAGTTTTGTCGGTATATGTGTATGTATGTATATAGTATGTTTATTTTATATATTTATTTAAACCATATTTTATATGTATGTATTTAAGTATGTATAATAATTCTATTATGTTCAATATTTCTCTTCTCACTCTCTTCTTTTGTACACCTGCCTTGTATATTCTCTGCACCCCCAAAGGTTAACTGGTAGAGAATGCCTCTGGCATTAAGTCCGCCTGTACATGTATCATGTATAAAGTGTGTAAAATAAAAATAAAATAAAAAGGGGGGTTGAATTTGTATGAAACACGGGAGCGGAGCAGTAATATGCACGCGGGTGAAGCCGCGCGCGACAGCTAGTCAGTAATATAACTGCCTCGATGGCGCAGATGTAATGCGTACGCGTTACGACTGAGGTTGACGCTGAGGTCTCAGGTTTGATCCCCGGGGTGGGGTAAAAGTGATATTGGGTTTTTCTATTACGAAATGCTTAGTATCAGTCGGGAGTCTGGAATTTTTGCCCGATATGGCGATAGGCTCGCCCCCTATCATATAGTGGGACGAAGATACACTCGGCGAAACGTGGGTGTACTGTTTACACCTCTGCCTACCCCTTCGGGGATTAGGTACAGACGTGAGTGCGTATGGAAGTATGTATGTAATCAGCGATAGCTTAGCGGGGACTATTGAGACAAAAGTCACAGGTTCGAAATCAGCCCGAACAGCATGCACCTCTGACTTTTCAAAGTATGTACGTCTGTATTCATTGTTAATTATCACTTCCTTTGACGGTGAAGGAAACATCGTGAGGAAACCTTCATACCTGAGAAGTTCTTCATAAGAATTCCGAAGGTATGTAAAGTCTGCCAACTCGCATTAGGTCAGCGTGGTGGACTACGGCAGTTTAAATAACTTGATACTAGTTTTACTATCCTACAAGAATAAAAAGAACAGCAAGAAAAATAGCCTCATGGTCAAAGATTAATGTATAACTAGACTGGCTGTTTAGAAGTAAATCGCCAAACGTCACCTAACGCGCAAGTTTGACAGCTCAAGCGGGGGAGCGGCATGCAACGGGGAGCTGTGCAGTAACTAGGTAGACGCTCATGCAAGTTACATTAAAATGATTTTTGCCTTTTTCCGATTTGTCTCTGAGAGTACTATACGACTGTTTTTAATGTTGTAAGTGAATTTCAATAATTATACTGTATGTTTAATATGTATGTTGTATTTATATTAATAAATAAAAAATATATATTTTTTATGTTCTCAGAAGACTTCTTCGTTCATTGAGAATATTTTTTACAATACCTACATATTAATAATACATACTTACTATGTATGTAATTCGGCATTTTAGTAAATGTACTATTTCTATCCAATATATGAACACTAACATCATATTTACCTTTCACCTACTAAAATTCACTTTAAATAGGTAAGTAACTATGCCCACTTTGGCGTAACTGTTTTTGTTGTGTTTCTTATTCTACATTAACGCTTCGGTAGCGCTGCTCGCTCTAAGCTAATTTTAGTTATGAGTAAGCGAGATGGTAATATTGAGACGGCTGTTTATTTTTGTATTAGTTTTCATTCACAACTAATACTATTTTTGAAGAAAATATAGATATAATAAGGAGATATTGAAGTTCTTTACCTTAAAATATATGCACATAATGATTGGCAACGTTTTATGGGCCACTATGAACAAATTCGTGTTATTTTGTCAAATTAAACGTTTGAATAGCCTCAAATGACCACAACCGTTCGGGTCGCTCTCTCGCTGTCGACTAAATGAGTTGCGGTCAATTGACCGTAACTTTGTGTGCACTTTCTATTTACCGGACAGCCGGTCTAGAAATATACATTAAAGTTTTTGCTCATGATGAATACCTACTATTACTGATGACGCCGATCAACTGACAGAGAAGTCCGGGTAAAGTTAAAAGCTCAGGCAAAGCAAATAATTAGAATAAAAAAACAAAAAGTAAAATGGCGCGGCCCATTCCGTCTCCTTGAGCTGTGGCCTGTGATGCACTCCCGCTACCCGTTCGTTGCAAACGAAGCGAACGGAGGGTCGCGTAGTGTTCGTAAACAAACTGCATTACATTACTGCGATGTTATCTCGTAGGTACTGGATATTTGTCGTCTCAGCATGTGACATGACTGTGTTTATCAGAACACAGTTCAGTGTTATGCAGTACATACCTACTTTGTAATTCAAAGTTCTGGGTGTTGTAACTACTGTTTAAGGGCAGGTGTGGCACTTATACTATGAGGCAAGCTGCTCGTTCGTCTCGTCATTCATATATATGGGTAGAGAAAAACAATGTCAACATCATTACTTAAATCAGGTTCTGGCATATGTTTTAGTCTAACAAAATTTTGCTATGTTATTGTCAGGCAGAAATAATTTTGTCTATGAACTCTCGGCATACAGATAAAGCTATTTATATTTTCAAATGGATAAAAGGTGGAAACAAAATTACGTTGAATTGGTAAGTATTATTGTCTACGGTATAATTAATGTGACAGTATTCATACTCAGTTACCAAAAGAACATTGATGTACTTACATCAATGTACTTACCTAACTCTAGGAGTGACAGTAAATAGGATTGAAGAACCTTTGTAGAAATTTAAGTATTATTATGTAACAGGAGGCGTGGTGGTTGTAAGCTGTTAACGCAGGCGCGGCCCTGGAGCGCGCATAAGGGATGAGGGCGCGTCAGTCTGCGCTCGGCGTCTGGAGGTGCCTCGCGCTTCGCGCCGCGCCCCAAACAGCCGAAGCGTGGCTCGGGGCGTGGCGCTTACGTAAACACGCGTGGCTCACAGATCGCGTTACAGGCGGCGCGGTGCCGCGCCACTGTCCGTCCTAGAACGACCCCATGTTGGCCCGCGCCGCCTGCTGATTATATGTTGATAACACGCGCCCTGTCGTGCCGCCGCCGCTGCCACTGCCGCCACCGTCGTGTAACGCGTTTATAGGTACTTACGTACATCTTTATACGGAGTGAAATAAAATGAGTGTCAGACAAATGAAGAAGGTTCTAAATTCTGCTCCGTTTAAATAAGTAGGTACCTATATTAATAATAGTAACATAACGCCCGTCGTATGTGTAGATAAATAATTATAGGTACCTACCTAGGTAGGTATAAATATGATAACAAACCATCGAGATGCATCGTAACCTTAGAGCATTACCTACACCAAACCGTAACATATTAATGTACCTACACTGGATAATTTTATAGAAGCGTGTTTATAATCGTCTTTCTGAGTTAATTTCCTTCTTTTACTTCCTTCTTATTTAATCTGTTAGTACCTACATAATGCTTACAGTTGATACAAAATTAAGTAATATGGGTAGATACAATTCTTGTCTACTATGGACAACTACCATCCACGTAAAAATATAGGTAGGTATTTCAGCACGTAGGAGTAGGTATCAATATTATAATTATTCTGTGATTTTTAGTTTATATAAATTGAATGTACCTAAGTCAGCACCAAAAGTCGATTAAACCATTAAAATTTTCAAAAATCCTATACACCTTAGGAAGTAGGACGTATAAATCGCTAAACAAGATGCACCAAACGAGCAAGTTGTTGGTAAAGTTGATCTTCACCGCCTATGTACACGCCCACAATACCAGAAGAATCATGGGCGCATATCAATTTTCATTATGATATTAGTTTTGACCTATCTCATAGTCATATTTTTCTAGAATCATTCGGGTTTACAACTGTATTATATTAAAACTATTTATTTTAATATGTTTAGTGGCACTAGTGGCAAATGCTTTTTGTGTTTAAGCCCCCTCTGGATCCACTACTGCAGAAGCGAATAAGATACTTTTTCTCCTGGCAAATAATAGCATTTCTATAAAATACCTGCGGCATTGAAAAATCTCAAAATAGCACTCAACATTCACATACCTACATAGTTCTGACCCTACAGTTATTGCGTAATTTCGATTTCATTACAACAAAAATTTTACTCGTTGTGGAGATTGAACTTGTTTCACAGCCGCTTACTAGCCTACTGGCTACTGAGCTGCGTCATGAAGGCTGACAGCCTCCTTAAAGATACTTAAAGTTTACCTATATAAATTGATCAACTTTCCATTCAACAGAATCTTTCATGTGGACAAGAGTCTCGAGCTACAGCTGATGGTCAAAATCCATCTACACGATAGTGTTTAGCTACTTTTGACAATTTAGGTAGGTAGGTACCTACCTACTATGTTCAGTTCATTTATGGCCGTTCCCTATGTTCTATCTAACGACAGATTTGCTTACTGTCCATAGTGTTTTGACAGATCTTCCATACAAAATGCGTCAAACTTTTACTGCCGGTAAGCAAATCTGTCGATAGACAGAATATTGGGAATGGCCATTAGACATTTTACGATGTTTATTAAGTTTTGGCGTTAGTGTTATTGAGTCAAGTTGAGTGATATAATTAGTATCCTATGGACTATGGTGTACCTATACCTATGGTGATTTGGAAATCTCGATGTTCATCGAGTTTTGAGATTGACTGTAGGTATGTACCTATGCGTGCTTTAGGTACGTAAGCTAAGTATTAAAATTTCGCAATCATTAAAATGTGTGGATTAGTCTGGCAATGTAAATTTAATTTATGAGCTGAGAAATTTTATACTTTCTGGGTAAGTATACTTTGTACCTACTTGTCGTAATTTAATCATAACAGAGCTGTTTGTATGAAATATTTGGTCACCATAGGACGTGTCTTGACTTTAGTCTCATCATATTACCTGTTACCTACCTCGCGGAGAAATTATGCAAATAAGAAGTGATAAAACCTTAAGGTTTTGAACGAACAAAAATATATCTTTATAATTGAAAATATCATTAGATACATAGGTGTATTGTATTTATTTTTATTATCATCATACCATAACCTCGAGACTACAGCGCGGCATCCCGGACTTTTGGAAGGCGTGCGTGGGGCCAAAGCCAAAACGTAGAGGCCCTTTAGACATTTTAAATTTAATATGGTTGTGACACCACCCGACGGCTATCCCTGTTTACACTATAGAAGTGTACCTATGTACAGCCGCCAGTTGGTGTAGGAGTATTGTAGGAATGGACATAAAATTACATAGTTTATTGAGATGATATGCGTGGATTGGGTAACTGGGTCTATGAGATGGACTATGGCACATGCCTGACTTATGTTATAAACACGGTTAAAATAGGCAGGTGGTGACTCGCCAACTCTGGTTTATGGGCTCCCAAAATAGTTACCAGAAAAAGCGACACGGGTGTAACACCAGGTGAGCGGCTAAAGGGTGAAGTGGCATTCATGGGCTATAAACAACGATCATTTGCTCCCTTAGGGTCCTATCACGTTGCGTACTCACCACTTACGTTCCACATCTACCCTGCGAGCATAAAGCTCTCGCAACTCCACTTTGACGGGCCGGTGAAGGCAAGCCAGAGGTGGGTGATCTGTTCCTCATCAGTGTTCACCCCAGCCGGCCAGTGAAGGCGTGCCAGAGATGCAGGAGCCTCCCCCGGGAGCACTCGGGTCCGAAGAATCGCTACTCCCCAACAGCTCGCCACAAGCTGCCCTGCGGGTTCATTATCATTATTATTTAGTAAACCAATTTCAAATTAGCGCTCAGCAGTCGCCAAACGCCACGCTGCCGGTCTCTGAATCCTGCGGGGCTGAGAGCTGTCAATCATTATTATTGGCAATTTCAGTGTCATAATCACGAATCCGGTACCTTCTTGAGAGGATAAGGTTAGATTTATTAGCTTACAGCTATAGTAAGCTGTTATTTCAAAGAATACAAACACCAACAATTTCATAATAAAACCACTAAATCTGTTCATAGATTTGATCAAAACTTTAGATTTTACAACTAAGAAAATGTTCGATTTTTCTCTTAGGTCCATCTGATCATCATCAGTAGTCAATATTTATCAATTCCCATTTTAAAACTGGTGGTATTTGGGCTCAATGTTCCTTTAGGACCATTTGACCACGCCAGCAGTTAATTTGACCAGTGGTAAATTGGCTTCTTTTTAGGATTCCGTAGCGAATTGCCAAAACGGAACCCTTAGGGGAAGGTGGTCACCCCTTCCTACGCTTTTTACGTTTTTACTAAGATCTCTGGTGTAATTATGTAAGTATCATAAATATATCGCAGATAATTATAAAATAATGTGAATCTGTTACGCTAAAAGGTTAATGAGTAATTGTGATTTTTCTAGCAAAGATATTTGTATGAATGTGCCCCATACGTGGGGTACTTTCGTACGTTGGACACTTCAAATGCAATACTTTAAGTTTCGGAATTTGAAGTATTGTGAGACCATAAAGTATCTTATAACAATTCGTTATATATATTTCCAATGTAAAAAGTTGAATGTTCGTGAATTTGGAGGGTAAAGTGAGTGGGGGAGCATTATTGCTAACACCAGCTTTAAAATTCTTTACTCAAATTTTCAACGTTGATGTTTTATTGTTGTACAATTCATTGATTCTGCAACAATACAAAAATACTACGCGTACGAATGTTCCCCACGTAGTACTGTCCGAATGTGCCCCAACCCTTACACAACATTAAAATAAAATCCCATATTTATTAGGATTTAGTGTGAGACATATTATAAACAAGAATTCAAAATAGACAATATTAACATGAATTTAACATTACTAACTTATAAAATACGTAAAAACTGAACCAACAATAAGATCGAAAACTATAAGGAAAAAAAAATACTCAGCGTGCGCGAAAACACTTTTCGTCTTGTCAATTCACCCAGAGTGGACCGACTGGTGTAGTATTCGGCAAGCATCATGGCAGTCACTAAGTTAATGCACACAAGGAAACGTTTGCTTGTACTCCGTTTGGTTATTTTGTAATATTCATTGTACGTAAGTGCCCCATGTACGAAGGGTGACCACTTTCCCCTATCTATAATTTCAACATGTCCGTCTGTCCGTTCGTATGTCACGGCTATTTTCCTCGGAGACTGTTAGCGCTATATGGATGGTAGGTGTACCTTATCTATGAACCGCTACACTTTTTTTTTTTTTTAATCTTTATTTATTTCGGAACCTTTGAACATGTTCATGTCGGTTCCATCATAGCCTAATTTAAGCTAAGTAACAACATAGTAGTAAAATTGCTTAACTTAGGTTACAATTTGCACTATAAATTTAAATACTAACTAAATCGTATAACATCTTAGCTTGTCGTGAGATAGGTTGTACAAGGATACTTTGAAAAACACCTAAGTCTAACTTATTGATATGTAAATCTCTTAGAATCTTTGTTCTCTTGGCTTCATTTTTGACACATTCGGCTAAAAGATGTTGCACATCCTCGACTTTTCCACAAAGATCGCAATAAGGAGAGTCTACCTTCCTCATCAAATAGAACCGCTACACAAAAGTGTAGACTGTAAAGGTAGTGAAATTAAGATTATGTTTTTGGGGTGGTTCTCGGTACGTATAACTGAGGGATATTTTTTTTTTTATCCATTGCAAATAGACAGTTGCGGACCGGTGTCGTTGAATAGGTCCTTGAAAATGATATGAAAATGATTTTTATAATGCTATATTCTCATGTAAGTGACGTTAGTCTTTTAGGAATATTTTTTTTTAACCTTAAAATTATATAGGTAGAGGTTGCTAAACTAACGTTCCACTTCACCACACCAAAAAAGATTGGACGAAATCCTAATCCAAATTTGAATTACTCCTGTATATCGTATTCACTGGTAGTCAACTGGCCTATTTTTTTTTCTTGGCACGGCAAAGTGGTTACACGGTCCCAAGTACAGGTACCTACTTGACTATCTATATACAGTAAAAGCTCTTTATTCGCGGGGTATATGTTCCGTTAATAAGCCGCGAATACAGAAACTGAATATGGAATGGTAATTTATATGGAATTATAGGGGACACGTTTCTAGGTGCCAAAATAAAAAACAAGTATATAAAATTAGGTCGTCAACTACTCGCCTGGCTTTCAAAGCCAGAGTTCGACAACTGTTGTTTGATAGAGTTGCAGAATCAACACACTAGTAATATGTGTATTTATATAATTATGTATGCAGTATATATACATTTAATTATATTATAATATTATTATGCACGATAAGTTTACTTATTAGTATGTATTTCTATATATTTAATAATAATCTCCCCTCCATCTCATTACTTTTATACACCTGCCTTGTCTTTTCTCTGCACCACCCAATGGTTGACTGGTAGAGAATGCCTCTGGCAGTAAGTCTGCCTGTACATATTTTGTATGAAGTGTATTAAATAAATAAATAAAATAAAAAAATGGATTTCATTGAAGTTTTTGACCATATTGATTAATTGTTATCTTCAGGCTTAGGCAATAGTTTAAAGAATTTTGTAATTCGACATTATAAATTAGGAAGACAGCGGTAGAGACGTGTTACTCGATCAGAATTTGTGTAACGATTCAAAGAGAATATAACTATTGGAAAGATGAAACAATAAAACACGCAAAACGGCTTTTACCAAAGGCAGGAACTTCTAATGTGGCCGCATTTAAAAAAATATAGGTACTTTATGCATTGATGAGTAATAAGGTTGATTTCATTCTGTTTGTTTACATTCTCAAAAACGCCGACCGCAGCGAAGGCGGCTTGTGTCAAAGGCGAAACCAATACAGCGGCGATATCATTTAACAACATACTTTAAGCGCCGTTGTAATAAGGTCTATTTTACTTTTTTATTAGTACATTTGACGACGTGTTTACAAAGTATATTCGGTGGGATATCTACAGACTGGAATCCTTTTTACCAATGTGTATGTAGGTACCGATTAGATCCGCAAATAAAGAAATCTTTAGCCGCGAATATAGGAATTGGGCCGCATTTTTTTAGTCCGCGAATAGTGAAAACGCGAATGAAGGAAGCGCGAATATGGAGCTTTTACTGTATATAAAAGCGAAATACCACTCACTCACTGATTAATCACGATTTCTCAAAAACTACTGAAGTAGGGGTCATGAAATTTGGTCAGATGATAGTTTGTGTAATGTAGACGTTAAAGAGGGGTTTGTACGTTGTATGCAACTATTTTATGGAAGGGAATACGACTGAGAAACTAAGCGCAAATATTGCTTATCACAAATAATGAAATAAGTGATTCTGATTTTACCAAAATTCCACTTACCTATAAAGGGGGGGATTGAAATTTTTATGAGAAAAGGAGAGGGGGGCAGACTATTTTTACTACTTAAAACTGTTACAACTAGGATCATGTTTAGTCAGAAGATAGTTTGAGTAATGTAGGCACCCGATATGAAATGGTTTTTGGAAATTTACATTTATAGGGGTTAAAGGTGGAAGGGGAGTTAAATTTTCTATAGAACGAAGAACGGCTGTGAAATTGAGTACAAATATTACCTATTAAAAATAATGATATAATATAAATAATTACACGTTTGTAAAATTCCACTCCCGAAAAGAGAAGGGGGAGGGTGTTGAATTTTATATATTATTAATGTGACAGTTTGTATGTTTGTAGATCAATCACGCCTTAACGTCTGAATGGATTTGAGTAATATTTGGCATACACGTAGACCAAGAAGATGAATTATAACATAGGTAACTTTTATCCCAGAAAAAGACAATTACGCGGGCGGATCCGCGGGTAACTGCTAGTACTTGACATAAAGAGTACAAACACTACGTATGTACCTATCTACTAGATGCATTGACACAATGAAGACCACTATATCTAAACCTATATCTATAATATGTTGAATATGTTGTGTTAAATGAAAATACATTAGTCCTGGCCATCAACAAATACATCGTGATATTATGTTAATAGCATCAAGAGTAGAGATGCAGACGCGTACAGCATTGGTGGCGCTCGCAGCGCTCGGAGCGCTGGCAGCGGCGGCGGTGGCGGCAGAACGCGGAAGTGGCATAAAAGTCGGCAGCGGTAGTGCAGTAGGAGGTGGCGGACGCGACGGCGGCCGCGGCGGAGGTGTGCGTGTTGGTGACTTACTGCGGCGAGCACGCACCTCACCAGCGCCGCTCCCGCCACGCGCTCCCTCTTCAATCACTGCAGCGCTTGTTGTGCCACACAAAGCCTTTGGCACACGTGATTACACGAAGGCCGAGAAGGCAGCACTTTCAAAACTGCCGCGCAAACTAAAACTATTTTCATACGTGCGTCTGAACATTACGCTTTCTACGCAAGGCTTGACGCCTAGTCCTATGTGTAAGTGCACGTACATCTGTTTCATCTTCACCGTCTACTCATCTAAATGATTACCTACTACTTCTTAATGCTACTGGTCTGGCGCATTGACGGTTTTAACGCTTTCAGCTATCCTGGACTCGCTATGTAAAGAATTTTTAGCAGTCAACGTGTCTGCTATCCTTTATCTTATGAATCATGAACAATATGGACGCTCTACTGCCTCTGCACAGTATTTTCTACAACTTGCGGGGTATCTTGGCATACCGGTAAAAGCTTTCTCATTCTATTACTAACTCGCTGTTCTTAATTTTTTCTTGGTGGCTTTTTACATGTAAATATTATGTTATAAATGTATTTAATTTATTAGGTGATTGCGTGGAATGCAGATAACAGTGGC
Organism: Mimas tiliae; assembly: GCA_905332985.1. Lineage (NCBI taxonomy): Eukaryota > Metazoa > Arthropoda > Insecta > Lepidoptera > Sphingidae > Mimas > Mimas tiliae. The sequence goes on from HG995249.1 coordinate 7,925,314, forward strand.
CTTGAAAAGAGGGCTTCACATGCGTCCTTAAGACTTCAATTAGCCCCGTCCATAGAACATCAAACTGCTGCTATGCTGTCGATTTTAGAGAGATATAAGTGGCATCAATTTAGTGTCGTTACCTCAGCTATTGCTGGTCATGACGATTTCATACAAGCTGTACGAGAAAGAGTGACAGCGTTACAAGTAGGTACTTTATAAATGTGTGTAGCTGCAATAAATTTGATCTCCAAATTGGTCTAGTGACAACCTACATAGGGTGAGAAACCGTGTGGTACTGGGTTCAAATCCCAGGTTCACAATTTGAGGTTAAAATTCAAATAACCACACATGAGTTGCCATCCGGTATGGCGTTGGGCCCGCTCCCTAACACATCATGAGACGGAAATAAGCGGCGAACCATGGGTGCATCACTAATTGTACCTCTGTCTACCTTTTCGGGGATACAGGCGTGAGGACTTATTTCCTAAAATGTTTTGATCCTGTTCACACTTTTAACCTATTTACCTTAATGACACACGTATACAGGCAGACAAAAGATATCCCTTAGGTATTAATTATTATAGAAGATCTATACCCAAATAAATAAAATTGCAGTGTCTGTTTGTAATATTAAAATAACCGCTTATTACTACATGCATATGAATGTATATACGGTACATATACTAAAATATTTTTTTTACAATTATTGTCTGTCTGTTTGTTACGGCTAATCTCTGAAACGGGTGGACTGATTTTGACGGGACTTTCACTGGCAGATAGCTGATGTAATAACGAGTAACTTAGGCTACTTAGGTACTTTTTATCCTAGAAAATGACATTCATGCGGGCGGAGCCGCGAACAAAAGCTATCTTACATAAAATTATATCATATCTATATTATAATAAAATGTTAACCTGTCAATATGCTGATTTTCAGGACCGCTTTAAATTCACCATATTAAACGCAATTGTTGTAAAAAGAGGATCAGATTTAAATGAATTAGTCACTAGTGAGGCACGAGTAATGTTACTTTATGCGACCAGAGAAGAGGCAGCAGATATCTTGTCCGCTGCTGGTGATTTACATTTAACGGGAGAGAATTTTGTGTGGATTGTTACGCAAAGCGTTCTTGGGTCTTTGCAACAACCGAACAAGTTCCCTGTGGGTATGTTAGGTGAGTTAGTCTTTTAAATGTAGGTGCCTACTGTGCTCAATAAAATATTGGTAATTTATGAAAACCTTATTGAAAATTTTCAGGTGTACATTTTGACACGTCGAGTTCCTCGCTAATCGCTGAAATAGCAACTGCTGTAAAAGTGTTTGCTTACGGTGTGGAATCGTATATATCGGAACCAGAGAACGCTCGATATCCATTGGGTACACGATTGTCATGCAGTGGTGCCGGTGCAGGAGAAGCGCGCTGGTCAACTGGTGAACGGTTTTATCGGCACTTGAGAAACGTTAGTGTAGAAGGGGAAGTAGGCAGGCCTAGTATTGAATTTACTCCCGATGGTGAATTGCGAGCAGCCGAACTTAAAATAATGAATCTCAGGCCTGCTATTGGCGAGCAAGTAAGTGTGTCATAGTACCAAACTGGAAAACAAAATTTTTATCAGTAGGCATCTATTGTAATGGCTTTTATTCTTTCAATTTTTTTTTTTTTTTTTTTTTAAATCGCATCGTGTGAACACGACGCCGTCAGTACTGGCGCCAGCTCATTCTTGTTACTAATGATTAGTACTTGCGCAAGCTACTGAGCATCGTCTGCAACGGGCATTATGCCTGTATATTAAAGTAATATTAGGTATCAAGTTTCATGATACCTAATTACTTTCTTATCACTTAAACCGTTTTACAGTTGGTTTGGGAAGAAATTGGAACATGGAATTCATATCCAAAAGAACGTCTCATTATTAAAGATATAGTCTGGCCAGGTGGATTACACACTCCCCCACAAGGAGTGCCGGAAAAATTTCACATGCGCATAACATTTTTAGAAGAACCACCTTATATCAACCTAGCCCCACCTGATCCAGTAAGCGGTAGATGCTCTTTAGATCGAGGTGTGATTTGTCGGGTTGCACCAGAAACAGAAGTGGCTGGGTACGTATTATCTGCTTCTTATACCTACATAAAAATCAATTGCTATTCGCTAGTCTCGCTAAAACTTAAAAACGGTTGGACCGATTTTGATGAAACTTTTTGTGGGTGTTTGAGTAGGTCCCTGGATGGTTTAGATTCACAATTGGACCCGGTAGGTGGCGCTGCTGTAGTTGCGGGTGAGACTGCCCGGGACAGCTAGTCTGTAATAAATATCTACCTACATACTTGTACAGTTAACATTTAAACTAACCTCAATGTTTTAGATTAGAAGCTGGTACTGCCCATGGAAACAGTTCACTATACCAATGTTGTAGTGGCTTCTGTATCGATTTGTTGCAACAATTAGCTGAGCAACTCGGTTTCACATACGAGTTGGTTCGAGTTGAAGATGGACGTTGGGGTACATTACACCATGGCAAATGGAATGGGTTAATAGCAGATCTCGTTAACAAAAAGACCGATATGGTATGTTTTTATATCTTCTATAGTTTTGGAGTTGTCCATACTACTGTCTCAGTAAAAAAAGTAGGTACTGACAATATTATTATTTTTAAATACATATTGGAAAAATTAATCCCTATATAAGGAATAAAAATCGATCAAGTACGAGTAGGACTCGCGCACCTAAGGTTCCGTAAAGCCTTAAATTTCTAATTTTTGTTCTTTTTATTGTTTGTTAATAAATCCACCATATACAATATGTAACAAAAACCCTGTTGGGCGTTTTAACTGTAATATCAGAATCGATATTCAAACGTAATAAAAAAAACGCATACGAATATTGTACTATAAAAATTTATTTTTTAAACTTGATTAAATTCATTTGTTTGTAAACCGTATTTCGATTGATTACCTATGTAAGAGCTATGACTTGGAGCCAGAACGAAATAGCATGTTGCGGCGTCTACGTACATCAAACGTGCCGCGCTCCCGGCTGCGTCAATATACACAGAAATTCAGATGTTAATAACATTTTTTAATTATTTTCATATTCTTAGTTACTTGTGTAAGGATAATATCTCGCTTCTGTTTAGAATTTTTTTAATTTAACTATTTTTATTAAGTTGTCTATATGTTCACGACCCAAAAAGGACCAACAGGGTTTTTGTTACATACTGTATATATTCTGTGAAAAAAAACAGCTAGATACCTATCTGTTACGGTTCAAAAGATAGAAAGTCAAGGCAAATAGACAGACAGACGGCGCAGGCTGTAATAGAGTTCCGCTGGTACCCTTTGGGTACGAAAACCTAAAACGCAATTTCTGCAACTTTATTCTCTTTAAAGAAGGCTCGAATAAAACAAATCATGATAAAAATATATACCTATACCCTTAGAGTCCTATACCTATATATATATTCATGTAAAGATAATTAATTGACCTTTATTAATTAATTTATTTAACTCTTTATTGTACACCATTTGCACGGATAATTACAAAGGAAAGTAATTTAAATAGTGTGTTACAATAGGCGGTCTTAACGCTAATAGCGATCTCTGTCAGACAACCTTAGGACGGAATAGTGGCAAAAGAAGGTAATAAGTAGGGGTGTACACATACTTATATACAACGTGCTACAGAAAGGTGTGGTCATATTTTAGGGTCATTACACACTCACTAAATTAAGTACCTATGTACCGGATCATTTCAAACCAAGACATCCTAAAATTTCACGTTAATTTTAATCACTCGTTTATTAAGATCGATAAGATTGATGACATCACTATTATTTATAATGAATGAAACTCACTTTTTAATAAACTGAATAAGATTTACGTAATTCTACGGACATACGTACGTAACTTGTAATTTAAACACAAAATACCTGAGAGAGACTGTTTGCTGAAGACGATATAGGTACATCGTCTGAAGTATTTTAAAGATTTCATTGTCGGGTCATCCATCTATGAATTTGGCTTAAATACAGTCTTATAAGCTATTATCAGTTGCACTATACTGTATAATACTTGTTTTTAGTCAAATACAACATATTTTTTAAACTCTTAATCATACTTCATAAAATCAGAAATTGTCGAACTGACTGCGTCAAATAAATATTGACATTTGACAAATGTTTAATGTTTTTTTAATTATAAAATAATTAAATAAAAGGGCATAATTGTTTATAATTTAGTGTTGTCCAAAATTGAAAGTCGATATCGACATGTTACTCATTCGATAAAAAAGAAAATTCTATAATTATTGTCCAAGCAATGCAATCGGATTTGGTACTATGGGAGATAAAATACTAATACCCTACACTATACATTGCTTAAATTTGCCCGCCCCTTTCTATAACACGTTGTATATAATAATTATAAAAATAAAAAACAACTATTACTTAGGCCATATAAAAACACTTTTACAAGTAATCTAAACTAAAATGAGTACCATTTTTTGAAGCGAACCTAACCTTTAAAGAAAATTTATGAGGCTATAATCTATAATTAGAATTGAATAGAAATAGAATAAATAAAATAAGAAATGGAAGGTTTTAAAACCAAAGAAATTAATTCATAGTTTTGGTCACATTTTGTAATATCCGTAAATCGAATTACTTGGTGAAGGTAATAATATATTTATTAGGTACTTACCTAATATGTTTTCGGTGGGATTGATGTCTTTTGTTTTTTAGGTATTAACATCTCTAATAATAAATTCAGACCGAGAAGCCGTGGTGGATTTTAGCGTTCCGTTCATGGAGACTGGTGTAGCGATAGTCGTGGCGAAAAGAACGGGCATTATTTCACCAACGGCTTTCTTAGAACCATTTGATACGGCATCATGGATGCTTGTTGGCGCAGTAGCAATACAAGCAGCAACTTTTTCTATATTTTTCTTTGAATGGTTATCGCCCAGTGGGTTTGATTGTTCAACCGGAAATAACTCGAAACGAGTGCCACAAAATCGGTTTTCTCTTTGCCGAACTTATTGGATTGTTTGGGCAGTTCTTTTTCAGGTAAGTTGAGTAACGGCTCGTTCCCACGGCAACATCCTGTTTTTCATCCTGCAGGAACGGTGTTTCCTTCCTATTTAATGGCGGCTGTGTACGAGCATCTTGTTTGCGAGATCCTGTAAAAAGCCGGTCCGGTCGGTTTTGCTATACGTAATACGGTTTTGTCATTGTACGCTGGATCCCGCCGTCCGTCCAGAATCCAGTAAAAATCCGTTCCAGCAGAACTAGGCCGCCGTGGGAACGGTCTCAAACATATTAATCGTAAAAAACAACAGTAAATTCGAATGCACAGTACAATGATTTAAATTATGCTCTTTAGAAATGTACGTTTTTTACTAATTAGTACCTATAAATATGCAACGAATGCCCGGTCATCCGGGTCCAGTCAAACTTAAGAGAAAAATAAGTAGTCACCTATCATCAACTTAGAGGAAAAGAAGGATTCCGAGCTACTAATATCGAAAGTAATCCACTTTTTCTAACTGTATGATGTCCGTAAATTGAAGGATTCCAAATACTTAAATGAAAATTTTAACCAACTTAAAAAACTTGCTTCAATTAATTACCTATTTCTTATATTTGTCAAAATGAAGGTTTATGAGAAAAGGTGTATAAGATGTAAACTGCGATAAGTGAATCATTGAGGAGTGCGAAGTAAAGATTTCATGAAATACTTTTTATTAGTTTGAATGACGAAACTAGCAGGTCGGTCGTCTGCCCATGGGCCATGAGCAGAAACACCACCACACAGAACTTTGAGGTACAAATCGTTGCATGCCACTGGACTTTGCTCGTCCCCCCGAGACAGTATGTTGTCTCATAATGCCCAGTTATTGCACAGTCTTCAATGTCCTCAAACCGAAACACAACAATGCTTACATACTGTTACTTGGCGGCAGAAATAAACAAAGCGGTGGTACCTACCCCGACGGCCTCTCGCGTACGAGGGAATTACTACCTAGTTATCAGTAGATATACATATATCTGCATGAATGCTACAGTAAACAAGGCCAGACAATTTTGTTCGATCGAACAATACTGTACTTACGTATGAATTACTTATGTTTAATGTATTTCCTATTATGTAACGTTTACTTATTTAATTCTAGGCATCCGTGCATGTAGATTCACCACGAGGGTTCACAGCTCGTTTTATGACTAATATGTGGGCGATGTTCGCCGTGGTCTTCCTTGCTATATACACTGCAAATTTAGCTGCGTTCATGATAACTAGGGAGGAATTTCATGAACTCAGTGGTTTAGACGACCCACGAATAGCAAGGCCTTTTTCACAACGACCACCACTAAAATTTGGCACCGTACCCTGGTCACATACGGATGCTACTTTGGCTAAATACTTCCCAGAACCGCACGCTTACATGACTCAGTGAGTACCTATATAAATGTACTTACCTGTAATCTTAGAATAAGTAATAATAAAAATGAGTAGTATGAACCTACCTAATCGCTGACAATAGGTATTTAACATTTCTATGTGACCCGTTTTTTAATAGTCTGTGATACTAACATACCTATAATATTGTTGTAAATAAGCTTTTACGCACTAAATCAATCCTCATTCCTCGCAACACAATCTTGTATCTACCTATGCTGTAGGGTATAGTATTGAGTGGCTGCTAACCTATTACTTGTAAATTATGCATGCGGGTGGAGCAGTTGAATGTATCTAGCTGTATCCAAAACTACAAGTGATTGAACATATTATCCGGTATCTTATTACATTGAAGGAAAATCATCAAACTGGCGATAGGTATTTCCAAGGACTAAGTAAAATACATACATAAGCAAAGTTCACTCTTCAATTTTATGTTGAGTGAGGTTCGACAAGTTCAATGGTTGTTAACCACCTTATACTAATTAACAATTTATTTATGAGCCCAATATTAACAACAATGTGTTATTAATGCATTTCTGTTAACAATATAATTCAATTCAGGTACAATCGGAGCACTGTAAGTGCGGGTGTTACCAGTGTACTCACTGGCGATCTCGACGCCTTCATTTATGATGGTACTGTACTAGACTATTTAGTGTCTCAGGTAAGTAAATGTAATATACTCACGGACAAATTTAGACGAACGCTAAAAAAGGATGTTTTTTCACGTAGGGGCCACCAATATCAATATAATATGCAATTAAAAAAATATAGGTACTTAACGATTTTAATCATCTTTTTTTCGATTTTTTTCTTCGTTCGACTACCTACAATTGATTTTCGTAATAGTCGTGGCTTGGCGCTTAGCAAATTCCCTGATTTTGCTTCAAAAACATTCTTTTTTAACTTCATTGTGAAACTTCTATTGACCTGTCAAACTGAAAATGCCAGATCTCGTCGTAGCCCACGTCTCGAAAGCTGTAACTTTAATCGAAAATTGTTACATGTAGGTACAGAGAAGTGGTCCAATCTTTGCATGTTTCAAAATCTGTTGTTTTTCGTTATATCAAACGTTATCGGCAGACTGGACATTACCTATGTATACAAGACGCAGTGGACAAGGTCGCCATCGATTAACTACAGCGAGGGATCACAGTTTTTTTTGGGAATTTCCGAGAAATCGCACTTTGACTTCTTCTGAAGTCAAAAACAAGTTTTTTTTATGCCATAGACCGGCAAACGAGCAAGTGGGTCACCTGATAGTAAGTGATCTCCACCGCCCATATACACCCACAATACCAAAAGAATCATGGGTGCCTTGCCGACCTTAAAGGAAAGGGATAATTAAGTAATTAGGAAGGGGAGGGGGATTGGGCCTCCGGATATCTCACTCACCGTACGAAACGCAGCAGCAAGCTGCTACTTTACGTCGGTTTTCTGTGAGGCAGTGGTAACGACCCGGACGAGCCGGCCCATTCATGCTGTAGAAAAAATTCTACAGCGTGGCTATACCACTCATAAGCTCCAAGAGTTTCGACAAGTTAGAGTGAGCACTAAAACAGTAAGAAGACTCAATGATGCTAGAATGAAAGCTTACTTGCCAGATAGACGTCCTCTTTCTTTCCACAAGCCATCGAGTAGTGCTAGCCAACTTTGCTCGTTTACACCAACATTGGTATTATGATGCTTGGAGTCGTGTGTTATTCACAGACAAATCCAGGTTTTGCCGTAAGCCAGATGATAAAACAGTCAGTGTAGATATGATCCGGAGAAAGATATGCACGAGAATGGGTTTTGGTAGAGGGTCAATAATAGAGTGGGGTGGGATGTGCTTGTAAGCAAGTACGTAACTTCACATCACTAAAAATGTATCTCTGACCGCGGCGGAATACGTAAGTGACATCTTAGAGGGATATGTAGTGTCTTTAGTCCCATATATTAGTGATAATTTTATTCTGATGCAAGATACCTAATGCACGCCCGCACAATTTAGTGATATCTGAGAGAGGTAAAGTTATGAATTGACCGGCATGCTTTCGCAACTTAAACACAATCGAACATGTCTGGGATAGACTGGGGAGATAGATAAAATAAAGAAATCGTGCGCCAGTTAACATACCGAGACCTTAAAATAAGTATGTGTTGAAGGAGGAATAGAATCCGATTTCAAAGCCTCATTCATGATATTATAAGAGGCATGCTCTGACGGCATGCAATCTGTTATAACAGCAAAAGGAGGCAACACCAAGTATCCAGCCCACCTCCTGCAATAGCCAAACTTCGTTTTTTTTTATTTTTCTTAGAGGATAAAAACTGTTGATTTTCTTTACATTTAGAGCTACAAATTTTCTATCTACTAATTGTTTTTTTTTTATAAAAAATAAGTATTTTTATTGTATAATTGTAATTCACAAGCTAATTGTAAATATAAAAAGTTTTAACAATATTATTTTCTGTATAAAATAATGATTATGTCTATTTTTCTTTTTTATCTAATTTTATTAGCGTTCCTCTAAATTTGTCCATGAGTATCTATATTTTTATAATTAAGTTTTTATTATGTATTTAAATAAATAAACGTTGCGATTATCAATTTAATCATATTTTTACAAATTCAGGACGAAGACTGCAGACTTCTAACTGTGGGGTCATGGTATGCGATGTCAGGCTATGGATTAGCCTTTACACGTAATTCAAAATACCTTAGCATGTTCAACAAACGATTACTCGATCTGCGGTCAAACGGAGATCTGGAACGTTTGCGCAGGTATCTACTTAGACTTGATTGTACAATACTCACAAACTTCATAGCTTGGGCGGCCTGAAGTTAATCACGATTAATCACGAGCGGTGTTGCAACTATTGTTTTTAAGTGACTAACTTTAGTCCGACTTATTTATTTTAAGCGTACCTACCTATTATATAGGTACACATTTGGAGATAGGATTAGTCATCGAACAAGAAATTGAGACTTCATTTCAAACCAATTTTTTAAGTAACACAGTTTTTGTTCATAAGAGTATGGCCGGGACACTAAAAAGTCTAAAGTAAAATAAATAATAATAAAAATCAAAACATTGGAACCCATTTATTTTTTTTCTGTTTATAATTTGCAATTGGGTCCCGCCTGCTGCTAAACGTAATGCATACTTTCAGCTCATAATATACCTACCTATTATGTTATTCTTGCTTTGGTCTTTTTAGTCGGGTTTTTGATTTTTTTTATTATTTTAATCTTTATTTTATTTAGAGGCTTATGGTTATTACTGTAACCATGTCAGCCCCATCGAAGCTCGTACTTACACACTTCGTACACAATTATATGTTTTACTTTTATGTCCTAAGAAAAGCCATTTTGTTGACTATGAGAACTGCATACGAACTTGTAATTTTTATAAGCACTATTTATAGCACTCAATATTTTGCTGGATTGGCTAAGATGCTTTGTATTGAACCTAGTTCTAGTTTTTGATTTTTAATTAAGTCATGAAAATGTTTCTTCTTCTTTTATTACGAATACATTGCAATCTCAAATCTCTATTGCTACAATTAGCTTATGAATTTGATATAAAATAGCATAAGCTTTCGAGACACCTCTGCGCTCGGAGGCGCATCGAGCTATATCCTGTGGCCTCTTGCTATCTGTGAGTATAACTATCTTATTCTAACCTTTATTCTTAACATACATTAGGTAAAGCTTCTGAGATTGCAGTAAATTCCAAAGTCATTATGGAATAATGACTATTATTAATCTTAAAGTTACCACTATAATTTCATCTAGGATAATGGGCTTCCCCTAGTCGTTCAGGGCTCTTTGAACCATCAGTGTAAAAGTATTTGAATGAAACTGTTCAACCGTTTCGGGAGCACTGTAAATATTGGCTATAAATGTTATTATGTTATATGACAGGTACTGGATGACGGGGACTTGTAAGCCGAACAAGCAAGAACATAAGTCTTCGGATCCACTAGCGTTAGAACAGTTTCTGTCTGCGTTCCTGTTGCTGATGGGCGGGATTTTGTTAGCAGCGCTGCTGCTGCTGATGGAACATCTCTACTTTAGATACTTTCGCGTGCACCTCGCCACTTCCAGTGCCGGCTCATGTTGTGCCCTCGTCTCCCTATCCATGGGTAAAACAGTTTTTTTACATATTAAAATACCTACTAAGTATAGAAATTTGTACGGTCTACCCTATCAGGACGCAAGTCTTCGCACATTAATGGTATTTTGTAACCGTAGATACATATATATAATGATTTACTCACATACCTAAGTAGTAGTAGTGTAGTTTACAAGGTGGTAGGTCATTCGTACTCGATGCGTCTTGGTTGGTACCACCGCTTTGTCTGTTTTTGCCGCCAAGCAGCAGTATATAAGCACTGTTGTGTTCCGGTTTGAAGGACATTGAAATTATTGGACATAACATCTTATGTCTCGGGGTGACAAACGCAGATCAGTGTCATGCAATGCTTTGTAACTCAAAGTTCGGTGTGATTTTATGGGCAGGCGTAGCGCTTACTACCTATCAGGCGAGTGACCTGTTCGTTTCATCATTAAGGCTAGTTTTTTTTTAGAAAAAGATCCTACGCAAAATTATTTTTTAAATAATTCTGAATTGCTGTTGAAGAAAGCCTACAATGCTAAAGTATTGAATTCAAAAAAGAGATCCACAATTCAACTGTATTTCTCTAGATAGGTATTGCCGTGATATCTCGGCTAAGTTTGGATCAATTTCGATAATTCTTTTTAAATTTTTCCATACATTTATGTCTTACAGGACAATCTCTTTCGTTCCACGGGGCGGTGGTGGAGGCAGCAGCTAGAGGTTTAGCAGCAGGAGGACGGAGTCACTGTCGTTCTGCGATATGCGCCGCGGAGGTTACATCTCACGGATTCCTATTAGCAGCATCTATGCAATTATTATAATATATGTATAACAGGGTGATAATTTCATATGGGATCTGAAAGCAAACTAAAATAAAATTTGGGGTTAACAAAAATACGCTAAAGTAAAAATAAATCAATTGTAAGTAGGTAATTTTCTGCCTAGCGTTATTCTAGTTAGCTACTTAAGCGCTTGCACTTCGTAATAAATAGCTACTGAATTTAATATTATTTAATAGTGCGATAAATGGACCGAACATTTACTCGATCTCCCGTTGCATTGTTTGTATTAAAGTTGTGGCGCGCAAGACACGAGCGCGACGCGGCTGTAGCTCGCGCGCGTCAACTGGCGGCGGCGCTGGCGGCGCACGGGCTGGCGCCGCCGCCACGTCGGCTGGCGTCCGCTGCGGCGCTACTGGCTGGCGGTATCGCGCACGACGCCACGCGGCCGCGCACGCTTCGCCCGCCTGCCGATCTCCTGCCTGAACTCGACCGCCCGCTCTCTTGTGGTGATTTACGAACTAGGTACGAGTGATATAATAAGTGAATAGTGCATAACTAATACCTATCTATTTATATAGATTATATTTACTTAGCGCGCTGCGCAAACACGGCAACTCTTGATAACGACACGGGCTTCATCACGGGTACCCCTGCCTGCAGAGTACGATTGCGACGACTGGTGGAGGAGTCTGGCGGCTGTCAAGTTGCACCCGGTGTTAGTTATCATCGACGACGTCCTTAATGCGAAGTTGGGACTATAAGTGTTGTAGATTTGTTCTCGCTTCACGGACGCGGGATGCTTGCGTGGTACGCTTTGACTGTCGGCAAAACCAGCAGACTGTTACGGAAAATCCAATCCATTATCCAGGACGTCACGAACTCTCTGCGACATACTCCTTCCAGAGAGATCTTCACATTGAGGTGCTGGATGACTTCGTCTGGAGCATCACGACACGGATGTTACGTGTTACGTCGTTACAATATCAACAATTAAACATAAACACTAAACCATATATAATGAGTTTCTACACTACGATTTTTCGTGTGTTCGGATGGCGTCTTACTGCGATAATATTGAGACAATACGCTACTAAATCAGAGTTCTATTTTGCTCAGGATTTCATATAGATTTCGTCAAGCAAAGTAAGAACACTTGCATTACCTATATTGATCTATCTTTTGTTCTTTTTGAAGTTTCATGTTAATTGTCATAATAAAAACCATTATTACTCGTTCCTGTGCCTGTGTTTGATACCGCCTATCGGCGATCAAAGTTTCCATAAGGTGCTAAATAGGCGAATTACTTAATGCGCGCAGATGCAATACCAGCACGCATACCACTACCTACCTGACACGACACATAATTATAACTATATACAATATGTATCAAAAACTCTGTTGGGCGTTTTAACCGCGATATCAGAATCGGTAATGACTTAACTCGCATACGGAAGTAGGACTATAAAAATAACCATATATAATTCTTTAACTTTTCATAAGTTAGTGTTTGTAAATCGAATTTCGATTGATTTAATTTATTTTATTTATTTTGGATCGCCAATGGGTACATACAACTTGTTATTATGTAACAAACAAATATAACATGCTACCCAGTTGCAGGCAAACACAACTATCACAAGTAATGCACCGGATATTCATTATTATACTAATATATATATCTATGAATCACGTGAGAGGAGTATTAATTATAAAAACACAAAACGATGGTTGTCAATTCTACGACTGGTTTATTGGTTACTTTTACAATGTCACTGCTTTACAGACAACAACCTCATGTCAGGATACTTTAGAGACCGCTCTCTATTTAATTATAACTAAGACCGGACTAGGACCGAATAGTAAACCGGCAGAGCTACCGCGTAATGAACTCTTGGACTATCGACTGACCACACAGAACCCAGAGAACTGAGAGCACTCGCAGCACTTACAGTACTGTGCTCCCATATTGTTGGTCCTCACACGATCGCCCTTTTCAAGGCGACCTGCGGATACATTATCAGGGCGTAGCCCTCTGGATGTGGATCTCCTCGCGATCCGTGTATAACGGATCGGTCATTGGGGTAGTTGATGATTCTCCTCACACGGGGGTGTGGGAGAACCAAAAATAGTGGTACTGTGCTCCCAATGACGGAGCGCTCTCTTATAAAGCAACTGTCCCCCACCAGGTGTACAACTTGTTTACTACTTGCACGCTTGTTATTGCAATCTACCCGGCATTGTATTCTCGGACATCTTCATTAACAATCGATAAATAGGGAGTAACTACTAACAATATATATATATATATATATGGGCAGACCCATTAATTCTCGACGAAAGTGTGCGCATTAGGGTCGGCGATTTTGATGCTGATTTTTTCTCCGAAAGTACACCTAAACAGGAGACGATCCTGAAAGTTTGAGCCCGATATGTGCAAATCCTGCCACTGGAGTTTATTTTTTTTAAAGTCGATATTTCACTAATTTTCAAATATTTGTATATCGGCTTCTATATAACTTAAAGACAAGACTTTAAGACTTCCTACCTAGCGGTATTTTTCTCAATAAGACTTCTACTTTTATGAAAAAAATAGATATTAGGTCTAAACTTAAATGGGGCTTAGCTAATAGCTTCCAACTAAACAACTGTTTTGGTTAAATTTTATCTATTTATAAAACACTATTATACGTATTTGAAGTTGAGAATCGACCAGCAGCTAATATCTTTTGTTGAGGTATATTTTAATGGAATCTACACAGCTTTTGCTTAATTGCTCCGATTTTGTAAAGTTATAGCTATTTAAATCCAATCAAATTTTAAAAATTCGCTGTTTTTAAATAGCTGGAACTTTTTTCTCTGAACTTCGATTTGTTTCAAACTTTAAGGAGTGTTGCTTTATTCTGTCCCCAAGAAGCCCTGAAAATTTGAACTAGGGAATAGAGCTTGTATTTGAGATATGATTTTTTTATCAAATGCGTCAAAAATGCGTTGTTGAATACAATTTTTGCTGATAATTTCTTACATGTCTATCGAATTATTTACATGTTAACAAGTAAGATATTAATATGTTTTGTATAGAGATGTAGCTGCTGTTAGTACTTATTTAAATAGCGTTTATAGTAGATATTTCCCGCTCAAAAAAGCTACGATCGTTCTTATATTGTTTGAATTTGTATTGAAGGTCGCGCCTAGAATATTCTGTTATTTAATTTATCCGCTTCGTGGCGTGACTGAGGTATACACGTTAACGTCAAGGCTACTAGAATTCTGGTAACCTATTCTAGTAAACTTGGTTAACCTATGATCTGACTGAACTGGAACAATTTTAGCTACTTTCCAATAGTTAGGAAATTTTCCGGTGCAGAGAGATCTGTTAAATATCAATGTGAGCGGAACCGCTAACTGGTAGACACATCTAGCTAGAAATATTGATGAAAGACCATCTGGACCTGGGCCTTTATTTAAATCCAGTCCCTTTAGCTTTTTGAGTACGCAAGAGCGATGACTCGGAGCCAGAGCGAGATGGCAAGTTGCGGCGCCCGTGCTCCGCGTAAATCAAACGACCCTCACTGCGCGCGCGCCGCGCCGTCACATCGGTCAGCTGTTTATCACTTTTGTAATTGATTTTGATTCGTCACATTGCGTACGAGTAAAACGGTGCACAATTTACAAACACTATTAGCACTGATTACGATAATGTCTACTTGACGATCCCGAAGATGTTGTCAACATACCCGCATTGTACGTACTTCTAGGCATTTGCGACACCAGCTCACAATATTTTACGGTACGTGTTGTAGAACCAATGTATCTGATTAGATATTTTGTGATTATTCGTGATCGCATTTCTACCTCGGAATCACATTTCTTTTGTAAAACAGACTGCTGAATAGTACCCCAGAGATAATAATCCAGAGGTCAGCAATGTCAGATGATCGCGCGGGCCCATTGACCGGTACCCCGCGGGTAATCCATATTCCACCACATTCGGTACTAAATACTCTCTCATCTTTCGCGCAAAGTGAGGCGCCTCGCCGTCATGTTGGAACTACAAACGAGTGCTGGCTATCATCTTTAAGAACTCTCCAATCACTCATGTGGTTTATGCCGAGTTCACGTCCCACAGATCGCGTACTTTGCGTACAATCTTCCATGGAAGTTCATATTTGTTTGCTCTTCGATGTTACCTTGCACCTTCGGCCGTCATGCATGCCAGTATTGGACACACGAACGTGTAATCACACTTCCCGAGACACATTTTACAATATTAAAATATTCTTCCTTTGAATAAGACATCGTACACAAACTAAATCACTCTCGAGTCGCAACGGTTGCCTAATTTCACAATACAATAGAATAACATCATGAGTAATATGTCCGCCCGGAAGCAACATTCGCGGGTGACTGAATGATTTGCGGGCGGTGGCCAGTGGGCGGCATTCTTCAAAGGGCTTGTCACCGTTTGCGCAACAAGCGCCGCGGCCTTTGACATTTGAGTCAGAGTGCTTTGTTTACAGAAATTCAGATATACAGTAAAAAAAATATATATATGTTCATTTTTCTAAGGTACTTGTGTAATGATAATATCTCGCTTCTGTTTATTATTTTTATAATTTAACTCTTTTTATTAAGCTGTCTATAAGTTTATCTTCACGACCCAAAAAGGGCCAACAGGGTTTTTATTACATACTGGATAATGAGGATCACACAGCGTCAAAGTACTAAAGGTTGTAATTAGTAGGAAGCATAAGTTGAACACTGACTCCTGAGGCACAGGTTCCTCATAGTTTTGTAGTCAGGGTCATCAATCACTTACACATTGTAACCTAATCAATCTCAGTAGTAACCTTTAAGTAAGTTGTGTGTATGAAAGATCGTTTTATATATTATGTAAGTAAATAATAAAAAACCGCGCATTCGACTCGCATCCGGGCCGCGCATGCCAGTCTAGACACATCCTTGTGCTGGATTCACACGCTCACCAAGCCTTCATAGATTCCAACGTGTGGATCGGGCATTAGACTTGACTTTTGTAGGCTTGCCGGCGCTTTTCGTCGAATTGAAATCATATTTAGACTTAGAGTATAGTTTTTTTGTCACAAATCAAAGGAAGCTTGTGACAAGAACAAGCCCATTGGGCAGACGTGTGGATCCGACATAAGACTTTAGTTATTTTTTTTAATGCAAAGGAATTATGTGACCTGTGAAAACCAATTTCCTGTTTCAGAGAGCGGACACGAGTAGAAATGGAAACAGTGCTGTGAGGCGTATATTACGTCATTCTATTTCAATTTCTGAAGGCTGTTCTTACACCAAGTTATACAAGGCGAAATTAGTTATACTTAATGTTTAAATATGGACGGATAAAAACGAGTTGTAATTATTAAATAAATTATTCCAATTATTAAAAGAGAGCTGGGCGTAGATAGCGATACGTTGTTGCGGGACGCGCGCGCGGAGCGGGCTGGGAACCGGGCGCGCGCCCCCATGTTGTCTACTACAATAAAATATATTTTTTGGACAATATTATTGTGGTATTTATTGGTTTTGTTACATTTGTATATTACATTTTGATATACAGGGACAAAACAATGTAAACCTAAATATTTTTAAGCTAAAAATATTGTTAAGTAGGTACTTACCTATTTTCTAACATTTTAAAAAGGGGGCACCATCTATGGGCACCAATCGTTATTTTGAAAGCAGTTAAGACAATACATAAATTATTATTACCTACTCCCTTGTTTTATATGAACGCAAGTAAAAATATAGGAAGGTATTTGCTTGGCGGATAAGAACGTACCCAAATTATATTACGGGCAGTGAATTTTATGATTTGATTTATACTTAGGTAATGGTTTAAATCATAGTATAGTTCCGAAAAATAAATAATTGTTCATGAAACGCTTATTATTCATAAAAATGTCATACTTAAGTAAGTACTTCCAAATTTTGGTCTCAACATGATGTAAAATTAAGCGTAAAACTAAAACTTTACGTAGACCACATTGGACGTGGGGGTACTATTAATATAGTAATCTGTGGAAGTGGGACACTAACCACATAGATTATCAATAGGTAAGTATCTAATCTAATATATAAAATTCTCGTGTCACAATGTTCGTTCCCATACTACTCCGAAACGGCTGGACCGATTTGTATGAAATTTTGTGTGCATATCGGGTAGGTCTGAGAATCGGCCAACATCTATTTTTCATCCCCCTAAATGTTATGGGTGGCCCACCCCAAAATTTTTATTTTTTAATTTCTTTTTTCGATACAGCATTAAAAAATACATACAACCCTAAATTTTCACACTTCTACCATCAACCCCTATTTTTAATAGTCATTTTAGTATTTTTGTCAAGCGCGTTTCTCACCGGGGGCGCCCACTAGGCTACTTTAATCCTGGAAATAAGCATTCACGCGGGCGGAGCCGCGGGCAGCAGCTAATGGTAGTATAAAAATTCTTGTCATTGGATAAATAAGGCTCTATGCTTAGACTACTTATTGCGAGGGCCCTAATAAAACAAAAGAAGAATCGCATCTCTAATATTCTATATAAGTACCTACATGAAAAAAAAGCGCGGGGAAACTTCGTCGTGGCGGGAACGTTTTTTTGTTATGAAAATATTTTATTTAATAATTTGGCTAAAAAGTGATTAGTTTTGTTGTAGTTTGTATATATTTCTTATATTTAGTTTTCTGTAGTAGTTTGTAAATATTTTCTTCGTTGTTAGGTAAGTTTTTTTTACATATTATTTGTGATGAACGAGCCCCCGGATCCCGGGGGTGGCTCGACCCCTCAGGTAGCTGCATATGTTACCGTGGAGCAATCGGAATCTGGAATGGATACCGATTGTTCCACTAGTAACAAAAATTTAAGGAAGCGCAGCCACGCGAAAGCCATGAAAAAAGTATGTAGGCAGTGTCATAAGAAAAAAAGAATTAATAAAATGGCGGTTGATGAAACTAGAGAATCGTGCAAATGTTCAGACAGTGATTGCAACGTACCGTTGGTTCCGACATCCTCACCGACAACTTCTGAGACTTTAAAGGGAAATGATAACACTTCCCATATAGTCCCAGAAACAACTCAGATAGGTAGAAAATCTTATACATCTTCTGACTTGGCTCCATACATAATTCATGTTCAAAAAATTCAGAAATGTCCAAATGATAATGTAATATTACATCCTGTAACTTTTGGAATTTTTTTGAAGAAAAATAATTTTAAAAATATTGTTAATGGTAGCGTAAAGCGAATTGGTCGCAATAGAGTCACTATCATTTTCTCATTATAATGATGCAAATTCGTTCCTCTCATATGGGGGCTTAGAAGTTAATCTTTTTAAAGCATTTATACCTACATTTAGTGTGACTAGATTGGGTATAGTTAAGGGTATTCCAATAGAATGGTGTGAGGAGGATATCATTAGTAACATATCTGTTCCAATTGGGTGTGGTCCAATATTAAAAGTAAGACGCTTAAATTTTAAAGCTTTTATTGATGGTACTGTTACCTGGAAACCGTCTCAGACAGTGGTTGTAACATTTGATGGTCAGATTTTACCAAAACGTATATTTGTATGTTATAATTCCTTACCAGTGGAATTATACCACTATCCAACTGTCCAGTGTTACAACTGTTGTCGATATGGGCACACTAAAATTCAGTGTCGGGGGAAACCCCGCTGTTTTAAATGTGGGCGGGATCACAATGGAGAGTCTTGTAATGTTGAGGATGATTGTGCTGTGTGTTGTTTTTGCTCAGGGTTTCACTTTGCCACTAACAAGTCTTGTCCCGAGTTCCTCCGTCAAAAAAACATTAAAATATCTATGGCTGAGGATTGCATATCTTATGCTGAAGCTGCTAAGTTGCATAAACAAATTTCTAAACCATATGCTGATGTTGTATCAGCCCCTAAACATTCAATGTCTGCTGGTCCACTAGGTAACCAAACATCTAATCAAAATTCATCTTATAAAAAAACAATTTATTCAAAAGTCAAAACGCGCACACATCTTACACCTGGATATGACCGACTCAAACATAATGCATCATTGAATGAATATAACAATATATCATCATATGGAAATGGTCATGCCTTTCCAACTGAAATTAATAAAGACAATAAAGTTCCTCAATTGACTATGACAGAAATTATAACTACATTGTTACATGTTCTCTCACAAAATAATGTGTTTGTACCGTCCAACGTTGCACCAATACTGGAAACTACAATAAATTATTTAAATAATGGATTACACAAACATAATCCAATGGAATTGCCGGAGTATAATTAATAAAAAAAAGTGATTTAATATTCCTTGTAAATAAATATAGTCCAATTATAATTACTCTTTCAGAAACATGGTTAAAACCTCATTATAATTTTAGAATCAAAGGATATATAACTGTAAGGGAAGATAGGTCTGATGGATATGGTGGGGTTGCCATTCTCATTAAAGATTCTGTTCCTTTCTCCATTGTTACTTTTCCTCACCATTGTGATGAAATTTCAATAACTGCCTTGACTGTAAATAATATATGTGTTGTTTCTCTGTATATTTCTCATCCTTCCTCTTCTATATTAAGTGAAATTAATAGTCTTTTGTCATTTCTACCTAGACCTTTCTTAATTCTAGGAGATTTTAACTGTCACCACCAATCCTGGGGTAGCTCTGTTTCAAATTCATACGGTGAAGAATTAATTGATATATTAGATATGCATAACTTGTGCATATTAAATACTGGTTCTCCTACCCGTCGCAGTGATCCCAACCAAATCCATCAAAGTGCAATAGATCTTTCTATATGCACTCCTAATTTTGCATCTTTTCTTGATTGGTCTACTCTTTCTTCTTCCTTTGGAAGCGATCATTTTCCTATAAAAATTACATTTCCATACTCTAAAAAAAATTGTCATACAAAGAAGTCCCACTTAAAATATAAATTGCCAGTCAAATGTACTGCCTGGGAGACATTTAAAAAAAAAGTAGATAGTATGCTTGATTCGCTTCCAGTTCTTGGTGAGGGCTGTGAGCAGGCATGTGCGGAGGCACTAGCACATATATTGGTTACTGCGGCGGATGATGTTTTTCCTGCGAAAAATAACACAAAGGGTAGAAAACTCCCTATGCCACCGTGGTGGGACTCAGAATGCTCTGTTGCAGTTAAAAAACGAAAACTAGTAGAACAGGAATATAATAATAATATGACCCAGGAAAACTTTGAAAGTCTTTCCAACACCATTGCTCTAACACGTAAACTTTTCAAGAGGAAGAAGTCTGAAGGTTGGCATAATTTCTGTGAATCAATTTCTCCCAACACTCACCCCACAATTGTCTGGCGCCAAATTAGAAGATTTAGATCTGCCCTTAATAACTTCACTTCTCCTCCTATTCCAGCTACTTTAGCTAGGGATTTCTTGGACGTATTTGCTCTTCCATGGGTTCCTCTAGATATTAAATTGCAACCAGTGCCTCCTGTAACAGATAACTCACATTTTAATAATAATGGTTCTCTAAGCCTTCCTTTTTCCATGAATGAGCTGAGGGGCGTTATTGATAATACTGTTGACTCAGCTCCTGGTGTAGATGGCATTCCTTACTCATTTTTTTCTAACCTTAGCGATAGTGTCTGAGATTATTATTTAAGTTTAATAAACTTGGTAATGAAAACAGGGAAAATCCCATGGGGATGGAAGCGTCAAATAGTCTTGCCAATTCTTAAACCTAATAAAAATCCATCTGAAGTTTCTTCATACCGTCCTATAGTGTTATCTTCGGTATTGTTAAAATTATCAGAGCATCTTATTAAAAATAGGCTAGAGTGGTTTATGGAAAGTAAAGGTTTTCTGGCAGTCTCCCAGTATGGCTTTAGAAAGACTAAAAGTACTATTGATTGCTTAAGTATTATAACATCTGATATTAGAGTAGCTTTTGCCAATAACCGGTCCTTGATTGGCATATTTTTGGATATTAAAGCAGCCTATGATAACGTATCACTTTCAGTCTTACAAAATAAACTACAGACCCTTCAGGTTCCAGTAAATCTGTCAAACTTTATTTTAAATATTTTAAATGAACGATCAGTCAATATAGTATCTCCAGAATATGAGTTATCTCGGCTTATATGGAGAGGACTCCCACAGGTTCGGTACTCAGCCCTTTATTGTACAACATATACTCATATGATTTAGAAAATTCATTAAGCAAAGATGTTCAAATTCTACAATATGCAGATGACTTACTTCTATACCACTCTTCCCATTCAATTGAGCACACATGTTCAGTCCTTAATTTTTCCCTGCGTTCCCTGTCCTCTTGGCTTCATTTAAATGGCTTAGATCTTTCCATATCTAAGAGTGCAGCAGTATTATTTACCTGCAAAAGATCTTCTCCTAGTATTAACATTGTCTATAATGACATTCCAATTCCAGTGACCAACAGCTTTAAGTATTTAGGTGTTATTTTAGATTCTAAACTCTCTGGTATTCGCCATTGTGATTATGTTGTCAGTAGAGTAGAACACCATATAAACATGCTAAGATGTCTTTCTGGAGTGTGGTGGGGTGCTCATCCTCACTCTTTAAAACTTGTATATAATGCTATAATACGAAGCATTTTCGATTATGGCATGTTCCTCCTGGATCCGGGTAATGTCAATGCTTTTTAAAAATTAGACCGTCTACAGTCCAAAGCTTTACGTATTGTGACTGGAGCAATGAAGTCCAGTCCAATTAATGCGTTACGAGTGGAGTGTGGTGAAGCTCCTCTTTCTCTCAGAAGGCAATTTCTTTCAGACAAATATTTATTTAAAATCATACAATTTTCAAATCATCCTCTCATTACAATACTTGATTCACTGCATTCGAGTATAAGTTCATCTAATTATTGGGCTCGTAAGTCTGCACCATGTTTAATAAAAAGTTACAAAAAATTCCTCTCTCTCCCTTCTCCCACCCATCGTTCCAATAAGCTACCATTATTTACAAATAGCTATGATTCTTTAACTTTCTCTCCCTTAATTATTTACAATTGTGTTGATAGGAATGCCCAAAATGTTAAACAGCAATTCAACATGTTTCTTACCGAATGTTGTGAGGGTTTCCATCATCTATATACAGATGCATCTAAAATTTCCTCCTCTCAATGTGATGGGATTGGTGTTTTTCACACTCAATACAACATTGTACAAAAGGTTAAACTTCCTCCAGAATCATCAGTATTCACAGGTGAATGTCTTGGCTTACTTAAAGCCATTGAATATGTTCTCTTGTTTAAACTTAATAATGCTATTATTTTTACAGACTCTTTAAGTGCTCTTCAGGCTCTTATTAAATTTCCTTTTAAAACTAAAAATACTTTGCCAGTCATACTGGAGATGAGAGAGTTGGCATTCAAATGTACCGTTAAAGGCTATTCCTTGAAGTTTGTTTGGATACCAAGTCATTCAGGGATCCATGGCAATGAAGTTGCTGATAGACTTGCCAAGGAAGCGGTGCAGTGTGGTGATTTATTCCCCTTTAAAAACTTCTCTCAGGACCTATCGTCTTTGGCTAAAACTTTTCTCCTAGAGTCTTGGAGGGAAAATTGGTCCTCCAGCAGCATGCATAAAGGCCATTATTATTCCCTTATCCAACCCGATATACCTGCAAAGTTGTGGTTCTCCAAGGCTAAGTTTGATAAGGTGGAAACATCTATTTTAATCCGTGCAAGACTTGGCCATACGTGTTCTCCTGCCCACCTTGCTAGACTTAAAATTTTAAATAATCCGATGTGCCCCTGTGGATCAGATGTCGGCGACATGAATCATATTTTATTCTCATGTCCTCAATATGACCATTCAACATTTTTAAAATCCCTTCTGCTTCTCCGTATTCCTTTTCCTTGCTCTACACTTTCACTTCTTTGTAAAAATAATTTGCTAGTATATAAAAGTATTGCTTCATTTTTCCATAAAAACAACATAAAATTGTAGATATACAATTTTTCTTAATCTTAAGTATCCATACAATTTCCATGTGCTTATACATACAATTATAATGTATATATATATTTTCCTTTTATTATTTTATGTTTTTTACTTACTTTAAAGTGGTGTGTGTAAGTAGTTGTTCTAAGGTGTAAACTTTAGGTTTAGTATTTTTATCTCTTCATTTTCATATCCGTAATATCTCTAATCCTTTTATCCAAAATTCAATTCTCTTTATCCGTATATCCGTTTTCCTTTTTCGTTTCAAAAGTTTCCTTACCTTTAACTCTGTCGTAACACAAAATTAAAAACCAAACTTGACATTGGCTGTATGCACAAGAAGTGCGAAGCCAAAAGGAAAAAAAAAAAAAAAAAGTACCTACATAGTGTGTGTCATCAAGTGTTAACTCTAGTCTCAAGTGTCGACTCGAAGTTTTGGCGGGAATTATGACAGTGCGGTCACTCTTCTACTTTATTATTGAATTCCTAATTCCTGGTTTAAAGTTGTGTTTATTGTATACATAAAGCTGTTGCCCATGTTACCATCTTTAGGGAAATTCTTGAACGTCTTATTGTACCTCGTCTGGAGCCGGGAGGGCCAAAATTTCATGAGAAACTATTCGGTTTCTCTATAGGTATCTACTGTAGACGCAGCAATAGCGGTTAGAGGGAGACTTAGTAATTCGGCTCATAAATATGTTTTAGGCATCTTTTTGGACATCTCCGGTGCCTTCGATAATGCTTGGTGGCCAATGATACTACTCAAATTAAAAACCAGAGGTTGTCCTAAGAATATATATTCACTTATATATTCTTATTTTTCCTTAGGCACAACTAAATTAAAACTTGGTCACCATGAAATGTCGAAGGCACTGACGATGGGTTGTCCGCAAGGCTCTGTAGTCGGTCCGTATTTGTGGAATTTAGGCTTCGACGACTTTTTCGCACTCCCTCTGCCCCAAGGATGTTCCTTAACCGGTTATGCCGACGACGGGCTCTTACTCGTACAGTCGAATAGTAGGTCGGGACTAGAAAGATTGGCTAGCACTTGCATAAACCCGATTTCCGCTTGGGGTGAAAGAAATCTTTTAACGTTTGCACCTCAAAAAACATACCTACCAATTACTTCTAAAAGGCATTTTAAAAACACCGCCGCGAAGAACATTTAATAACGTCATAGTTAAAAGAAAAGAATCAGTTTGCTACGTTGACTGTTTGCTACCTTGGGCTAGTTTTAGAACGGAACTTTTCATGTATAGAACCTTAGAGAACTTAAAAAACGTTGGGGAAAAGTCAAAACGAAACTAAAGATTCTCAGTCAACGATTATGCCGTATTATGCCTTGACAACTTCTTGACAAGGATATCGACTTCGACGTGGGGTCATTTGACACCAAATTTGGCACATTAAAAGTTATCTATGGAGCTACTTACTTGGGATGTATATGCTATGGATCACCTGTATGGGCTGATAAAACTGCTCCAAAGCCAACGTCCCATATAAGGGGAAAAAACGTCTGGCGTTGATATTCTTGTGGGCGTATAGAACCGTTAGTACCGAAGCTTTACCTGTCCTTGCGGGTGTACTTCCAGTTGATCTGGAGGTGCAGGTCGCGCCGCTATGTATTACTCAACGAAAGAGATTATGGACAGAAATTTTCTTACGCCGCGTGAGCTACAGAATCAATCGACTTTTCAAATCGTGCTCCGAAAATTACAACGATCTAATAAACGAATGGCAATTAATTACGTTGGGATAATTCTACCAAGGGACGGCATCTTTAACAATATTTTGCGTCGGTTCGCGATCGTCTTACAAAAACTTGGCTGGAAGTAGATCATTGTGAACATAGAGAACCAAATTATTTAATTTTAAGATCCATGTTACCTATGTTTACAAATAAATGTTTCTGATTTCTGTGTTTCACAATTTCTCACGGGCCATGGCAACTTTAAGTTTAAACTGTTCTCATTTAAGTTGGTTGATTCGCCTACGTGCCCATGTTCTACACCTAATTGCCGGTACGAACAATCCGCACATCATATTCTTTGGGAGTGTGGTCTCTGGCAACAACCAGACACATGAAGAACTGTGTCCAACAGTACTTTGATACAGCAACGCGTCATCAAAATCCTCTCATAGTGGCAGCTGCCGACTACATCCCAGTAGGCGATGTAATCCTCCGTCGACGTCCCAAACATGTTTTGGCAGATCCCAACGACTCCATCACAGTCGCTATCGAAGCAGCACTTTCCTTGCCCAACCCGAATCGCAACAATAATACGCGACCCCGACGTAGGACACGCCTGCGAGTCCAAAGAGCTTCCACAACTGGCCCTCGGCATAATAATGTGCAGAGGCGGCCCTAAACTATACTCCCCAGCGATTGCTCAAGCTGAGGTCTGAGCCTTCTAAAAGGCGCCTCTGTGCTTAATCGCTACTAAATACACTATACATATTTCTGGCTAGAGCGCCATAAGCGCCGGCTTTATTGTCAGGTAAAGCTGTAAAAGCAATATAGATTAACAGTACAAATCCATTCGAAAAAAAACTGAGCGCAACATTATGATAAGACAGTATGCAAATAAATCTGGAGCACAGACTACTGTATGGAAACATTGAAATATGTGAATTTAGGTGATTTTGACCAAAGGTATCGATCGACCTTGTGCGTTCGATCCGCTTGAATAAAGTCGTCCACCGTTTCATCGTTTTTAGAAAATAAGAAAGAATATAACTAATGACTTGGCAGTATGGTCTCTGATCTTAGCCGGTTCCTTATAGTACAAACATAAAAAAATAAAAAATAAAATTGCGGTTTCTGAATTCTGATTTACGGTCCTTTTTCTCTATTCTAGGGGTTTTCGCAGGTTTTCGGTATGTACTTTTATTTCTTTACTGAGGATTTCCCGTAGAGTAGAGTGTATCTAATACTTTGATTGTGACTTGCCACTTTATAATTTACCTTATGTTGTTTTAGATGACTCGGAAAATTATTCGTACTACGTAAAAACTATACTTGAGCGTATTTTAAGACAATAACCATGTCCAAAGATATCATTGTTATAACACCTAATGGCAGAAGACAAAGGGTTCAATGTACGCCGGACACAAGTATGCTTCAGGTACGTCTTTGTTTAAAAATACCATATTTTTATACATGTTTATTTAAATACTAAGTGAGGGGCACAACATGTAAAAAAAGATTTTAAAATTGTCTCTTTTTATTACAAAACTGGAATGACTCCAATGTATTGTTTATTAAAAAGCAGCTACAAATTCATCAGTTACCATTATTTCTATTAGTTACTAAGTAAAATTGATGCATGCTAAGAACAAAATAAATTTCAGCGCTTTGATAAGCGAATGGCCTATATTTTGTTTGTAACAATTTTAATTCTTTTTTATAGTATGTAATCAGAAATGTAAGGCTAATGATTAAAGTCACCTATGCTTATAAAGTTACCTCTGTTTGTTCATACATAAATTTATGTTGACATTTCTATTTTTAAATGTTTTTATATAAGTATTTAACTTGTTGTGAAATGAATGTTGTAAAAGCTGCATTTTTTTATTCTATCACATGGATATTTAGTTTAGGATCCATGTGAACCGATAAGTTCATTCATTAGGAAATATAATTCAAAGACAAAAAAATAACAGAAACTGAAACATATCTCAATATAAGTTGAGCACTCATGTACATATTCTACTATATACTACATAAAATGTATTAAATAATTTCGTATCAGATAAACAAAAGATGATGGATTGTGTAAAAATAAAAAAAAATGGAAAATTTTCAATTTTTTATTGAGAAGTCATTCTTTTTAAACAGTTTCAGTGGGTTGGACCTGATTTGAGATCATTGTGCAAGTGGGCCATTGTGTAATTGCCTAGTGTATTTTGATGATGCTATGTATGTTATGTCATTTGTTTTCTATACTTTTTCTTTTATTTTTGTACTGACTGACTGAAGTGCTATTTTAATAGCTTACATGATTAATAAACTATTTCAGTTCTGCAGTGAAGTTATATTAGAGATGTGTATTCTTTACTAATGTTCTTTATTATCTATTTAATTTTAACAAATTGGCATATAATGTAACATCGTTAAAAAGAAGCATTTACTCTTTTTACGATTCTGTTACAGAGTTAGCAAGATTTTCTATCTGTCCTACCTTTAAACGTTTCTATCATTGGTACTGTAATAGGAATCTGACTGAAATTTTCTCACAATATCTGATTTTATGGCACATTTTTTTTAACAAATACTTAATAAAAAGAAAAATTTATGTCTCAGAACATTTGATGTGTGTAAAATCTCATGAAGGCAATAAAATTTTAAACATATTGTATTATTTCGATATTGCATTGTCATGCCAGTGATTATATATAATTGATTATTACTTATTGCCTCTTAAAATAGGTCCTGGAAGATGTTTGTAAAAAACAAGGATTTAACTCCTCTAGTTATAATTTAAAATATCATAATCATATAATTGATTTGACAACAACAATAAGGTTTTCAAATGTACCCAACAAAGCTACTCTTGAAATGGTTGAAACAGAAAGGAAAAGAGAAGAATCAATTGTTACTATTGGATTAATGTTAGAGGATGGTAAGTTCACTAATATACTTTTTTTGTGGCTGACAGTAGTTAAATGACATCCTTCAGGGGCCAAACAATGTAAAAGTCGTTTAGACTCCTACCTAAGGTGTCACAGAGAGACAATGATACAATTTCGATGGTTACCGCGTCAAAAACAAATTACCCCACAATTTGTTTTGTTACATGACCTCATGTACTACAATTTCTTGAGAAATAATAGGTTCTTGCTTTCGTGAGTAAATAATACAACATGGTTATTTTCAATTACCTTTTATTATTTAAATATTATTTTTATTAGCTTTAGATGAGACGCGCAAGTCACTCACCTGGTAATAAGCGTCACACCTGCCCATAAACAGAAGCAACACCAATCAGAACCTCGAATTATGAAGTACTACATGGCACTGAACTACTCTCGTCACCCAGATACATAAGGTGTTGTGTCATAATGCCAAGTAAATTCACTGGCGTTCAATGTCCTTCAACAATAACATAACAGTATTAACACACTGCTGCTTCGCGGCAGAAATAGACAAACTGGTGGTACCCACCCAGATGGCCTCTCGCATACGGTGGTCTGTATGTAGTTTGTGAGAAATCTTCCTTAGTAATTTATTTGTCTATAAAATATACATCATAACAGTTTGAAGCAGGTCAATGTACATAATAGTTTTAAAAATGTCAAACTCAAAACATATGGACCAAACATGGATTATAACTTATTAATATCAAAAGTTTATATTATTGATCTGTAATGTAAATTAGAATTTTTTACTTCATTTTCGACTGTCTCGGTGGCGCAGTTGTAATGCGTACGCGGTACGACTGCTGTGCTAAAGTCTCGGGCTCAATCTCCGGGTCGGGCAAAGTTCCTGGGATGGGATTTTCTATCATGCTATGCTTAGTATCAGCCCGGAGTCTGGAATTGTGCCTGGTATGGCGATAAAGTTTGCCTCCTATCACATCATGGGACGAATATAAACTAGACGAAATGTGGGTATACTAGTTAGGTACACCTCTGCCTACCCGTTTGGGGAAAACAGGCGTGAGTGCGTATTTAATTTAACTGTATTTTCAGAATATTTGAATTCTGTGGTTACTTATTATTGTGACAAGAATTACCATTGTTATATTAAAAAGCCTTTACTCTAATATATATCATATAATTATATATCGGTTTGTGATCCTAATAAATAAAATAATATTGAAAATATAATTAATTTAGGTACTTTTTCTATTGATTATTGCTATACATGCTTAAACTAAATATTTACCAGAATAGGTACAGCATTACAAAGCAGTACAGTCAGTTTCTTCTTTTTGAATAATACATTTTTCTCTAAATGTTGCTAAAAATTATTGATGATGGTTTTGGTGTCCAATATCAATGTCTTACGTTGATACAATACAATTCTACAGTAAAACATTATCTTCAGGAAAACTGAAACGAGTCATTTCATACATCATTAATACATTCTTATATTTAATTTTATTATTAATGCATACTGCAAAATTAATATTTCCCATAATATGGGGTAATAATTTATTGAAATTTCGGCAACACCAAACGGAGTAATTTTGTTTGGTTATAAATTTTATTATATGATATTTACTTTGATTAATGCTTTACTACGAAGAATTTTACTTCAAGAATACTCTAAAAACAATAATATATTTTTTTACAGTTTTATTACTGATAAAGCGTGGTATACTTACGAATGAAAAGATAAGTCCGGCATTTTCCATCCACTATCACTTTTACACCCTAAAATGCTACACCGCACCATGGTTTCATAGAAAATGATATAAATAATTATACGAAGTTCTTATCAACAGCAAAATATAGCATGCATTTGTACTTTTACATAAATTTTAACTAATTTTACAAGGAAGACGATAGACAAATATACGTCAACTGTCAAACTTTGTTTATGAAAGTTATTTGATATACTTCAAATACTAAACATTCGTCATGAACCAAAAAATATAATCGTTCTGTTTCATTCTTTTATACGATATCACCATAAGTAGCTCTTTTTCTTGTGCGAATGCGACAAAAGCTATGAATTACTCTAGGTATTCTCCCTCTACGATAAAATTAATATTATTCCGTTAGAATATGTTATTCTCTACATTTTTTACTATGGGATTCAATCTGTAGGTAATATATTTTACATATTTATCTGACAAATATATTTTACATATTTATCTGACTATTAGGAGTTATGTTGCGAAATTAATTGTTTTTTTTATCAGGGAAACTATTTCTTTCACACACACTTCTTTTACAAGTATACTGAAATAGCCGATATATCGGAAATAGTAAAGTATAAATGTGTATGTATGAAAAAGCAAACAACGGACTGTATTTTTGTATCGTAGTTAAACAAGCACAAATTAGAACATTTGGTAAACCGATTCGAGTTTAAACCTAGAGTTCGTCCGCATCAGCTGTTTATAATTTAGTGTTTTCCAAAGTTGCTAGTCGAATATCGATATCTGCTTCTTCCACCTGCTCTTATCCCACTCGCAGTGGGGTCGGTGATTTTTAACACATGTTATAGAAAGATTTGGCTTTTGAGTTTTTACGACCGGCCGACGCCAACCCCTTTGGGGAGAAAACAGCCAGACCAGAAATAAATTTTGTCACACACATTTTGTCTCGTTGCGGGAATCGAACCCGCGGACTCTCGCTTCACAGCCGGCGCACACTGTAACACGGAGGCTGACATAATAATATTATTATTTAATAAAAAAGAAAATTCTTTATTTATGTTTTAGCAATGCAATGGGATTTTGTACTACGAATGATGAAATACTTACATTGTACAGTGTACACTATACGCTTTGACTATACCTACGTTGCTTAAATTTAACACATACTTAAGTACTTATACTTTGAAATTTTACCGTATGCGCGCCCAAATAAGTTTCCTTTCAAATAAACTTGTAACAGGTTTATGAACATAAGAAAACATGATGTAATATTAATCAATAATATTGATAACATACTCCATTTTATACGTAGCTTCGCCCGCGTGGATATCCTGTAGCATTTTTAGTTCCTGGCAGTCCAATGTATCTACTTCATTGGATATCAGTTGCATACGTTTGGGGGATAGAAGTAAATTGAGCTGCCGCCCGCTTGATCCACAACCCAATCACTGGGGAATCATTATAATATGTATATAGAATATGTTTAAATTTAAATAAATTCCATTTAACACAATTTAAAGCTAATAATAATAATTTCAGGTGAACGCAGAATGGCTGAATTTATACCTAACACAACACTTTATGACATGGTGACATGTCTGGCACCACAAGAAATAAATATGTTACAACAGCCAAGTATTTTGTACATGCGACAAGAAGTAACGGGCATTTCTGCCCTCAAGGAAAAGACTCTAAGGCAACTAGGTTTAATCAAGGGGAAGGCTATACTGAGGCTTTTAAACAAAGCAAAGGAAGCAAAGTAAGTCTAATAAAACACTATTCACAATAATAGGATAATTGACTAGATTTTTTTACGTTACCCCAAAGCTATCGCAGAAAGAATTTTATAAATCCTTTCAATTAAGGGGTCATTGCCAAATGACAGATGATGCAAACTTTGACGTCACCGTGTAAAATGACGATTACGGTGCACGCGTGCAAGCGAGATAGTTGATATCCCCACTACGCACCATCTTTTCCTCATACCAATATTTAGTCATAATTGCGAACATCATGCATCATTCTGAACCAATTATGATTATATTTGAACAAAAGGTATGCATATTATTTTTTGTAGCTTATAAAATAATGTATAATGTTTAACATAGGAAACTACCCTATTGAATAAAATAAATAGTAATGCAAATAATAAATTACATTAATCATTACACCGTTTTAAATCTTCATTGCGATATTGTCGCAGCGGTTTTGCTGTTTTAGTACATTTTCTATTGAGGGCTTTGCGACATTATTATCACAGTAGTGTGTAAGTCCGTACGCGTCCTTATTCAAAATACAGTAAAATGTATACAACATGTTACAGAAAGGCATTTTCATATTTAAGGGTTGTTACATACACCTGACAGGAAGTGTTTATGTACCAGATCTTATTAAAATCTAGACATATCACAAATTTCACGTTAATCGTAACGACTTGCTTATTACGATCGATAAGATTGACCACATCATTATAAATTAAGTGAAGTGCGTGAACGAGAATAACTGCTGAGTGAAACAAATTCTCAGCTGTTTTTAATTTAGTGTTGTCCAACGTTGCGAATCGAATAGACATGTTACTCATTCAAGAAAAAAATGCTTTATGTCCTAGTAATGCAATTAGATTTGGTACTACGGGCGGAGAAATACTGATATCGTGCACTACACGTTGCGTAAATTTTACCACACCTTTATGTAACACGTTGTATAGCTTTAGCTTGTGCTCGCGGCTCCGCTCACGGAAATGGTTTTTCCGGGATAAAACCTATGTCCCAATCCAGGTCTTGGACTATTTGTGACCCAAATTTCATTTGGATTCTTTCAGGCCTGATTAACAAACACTCACAAACATACAAACTTTTACATGTATATTAGTAGGTTGGTTATAACACAGTCGATAATACTGCAGCTGTAGGCAAGAGAATTTTACTAAACGTGCCGTATGCATGTGCACGAATCACGACTCTTACGACTCGACACTGCGTTAATTTGGATATTATTATCTACTACTACAATATCACTGCTTTTCTATAAACGACATGACGTGTGTTCACGTAAGTTGTAATGTTTATGCTATCGCTAATCGTTTGTATTGTGATTAATGGAAAAGCATTAAGGTAGGAAAAAGTCACGAGGGTTAAGGGAGAGTAAATCATCTTGCTTATACCCCAGACTGCAACATTAGGCATCGACAAACTATGTGCCTATCTATCTATCTATGTATATTTGAAGGAGATGAAAAGATTTAGATTTCCCGTCATGCTTCTACTATTCTATGTGATAAATAAATATTTTGTAAGAATAACAAAATACGTTATTTTTCAGGCAAGCCAATGTATCCGCTGTTTACCGGAAGCAGATTGAAGTAAATGGATCCAAAATAGAAATGCCAACAGATAATGAAAGCACAAAAACTGACATTATGGATCCAGGACCTTCTTATGCGACTAGTCACAAATTTAATCCTGAACATTTAATAAAACAAGAACATCTTTCCAAAAAAGAGGATATAACCACAATGAAAGACAAAGTTGAAGAAGAGTCGTTACAAGAACCAGAACCAATTCAGATAGAAGCAAAAACTAGTTCAAATACCAATCCATCTATGTCTCAAGAAAATTTGGAAAGAAGACTTAAAATAGAAGAAGAAGTTACTTTTGTAAGTTAATTTGCCCATTGGCTATTAGAAACTGGTCATTGTCAAAGCTCTATCATAGAGAATGAGTATTGCAATTCTAAAGTATTAGGTCGTAATCCAGCATCACTACCACAACTAATACTTCGATGTACCAAGATCGTATTTTCTCAGCAAATGTACGTACTTTATAGGAGGTAAGACCTAATGGATACTGACGTTTTAGGATAGCAATTATAGCCGTTATTTATTTAATCACACACACACTCACACACTAGTAATATAGTTTATAAAACATAGTGGTAGACCCACGCTGTAGACGGTCTTATCTACAGCTTGAATGGGCCAGTTCGACCAGGGTTGTTACCACTATTTCACATGAAATCGACGTAAAGTAGCGGCTTGCTGCTGCGTTTCGTACGGTGAGTGAGATATCCAGAGGCCCAAATCTCTACCCTTTCCCAATCCTTAAACGCGCCCGGCTTCGTCAACACGTCACATCAGTCAGCTGTACATCACTTTTGTAATTTGGTTCGTCACATTGCGTAAAACGATGCACAACTTACAATCACTATTTACTATAATGTCACTAATTACGATAATGTCTACTTGACGACCCCGAAGGTGTTGTTTAACATACCCGCCTTGTACGTACCTCTAGGCATAATTGCGACACCGTCTCATAATGTTTGACGGTACGCGTTATAGAACTGATTCTGAACCGTATATGATTAGATTTTTTCAAAGGCTGCGATTATTCGTAAACGCATTTCTACCTCGGAATCACACTTCCTTTTGAATACAGACTAAGTACCCCTGAGATATAAGGTAATCCAGAGGTGTAAGGTCAAGTGATTGCGCGGGCCAATTAACCGTTACACCGCGGCCAATCCATCTTCCAACACATTTGGTAGCTGAATAGTTTAAATGTGTGTTTTCTAAGTTGCTTGTGTTTTTTTATTTAACTTTTTATTAAGCTGTCTATAAGTCTATCATCACGACCCAAAAAGGGCCATCATGGTTTTTGTTATATACTTGTTATAATTAACAGTTTAAGTTATGAGAACCAAAATAACTATGGTTCTCTGTGAATAAAAACTTTTAAATGGATACTAGACTAGTACATCATTTTTGTTACAGCTATGTTTTTATTCCCCAACGATTTGAACCTGACTGCCATACTAAAAAATAACAGGCATGTAAAGGGTTTTTATAGCCACCTGATCTCCATCGCCCGTGAACATCCACAATACCAGAAAATAGATGGACGCGTTGCCGACCTTAATGGAATGGGCTAATTAAAGGATTCGGAAAGGATGGGGGATTTGCATCTTACGAATATCTCACTCACGAAACGCAACAGCAAACCGCTACAACCCGGTAGAGCCGACCCATTCATATTGTAGCCAAAACTCTACTCTCTACCACTCCGAGTTTTCCAATTATATAAGTGTGATCCTTGTAGGTTGGTGGGGATATTGTGACCATTTGTTGAAGTACATTATTCTAATGTTCTTTCTAAAAGTAGAATCAATATTTTAATAATTATTAATCCGCGAGCGATCTATTTTATACAGACCACATTACAGTGCGCAGCGCCACTCCACGCGTCGACAGAAATGTGCAGTGAAAACAATTCCCTGCACAGTCCCGTCAAACGCCGGATCGCGCCATTACGCTGTCTTAATTTTTATTTGTCCACGGGCCCCAGGTTTGCTATGTATGCAATGTATTGGAAATTATAATTCATAACCACAGCACGAGGTCCATAATAATATTATGCGCACATGATGTTCTAAAATTGACAGCCTCTGTGGCGTTGTGGGTGAGTAGCCGGCTGCGCAGCGAGGGGGCATAGGTTCGATTCCCGCACTGAGACAAATGTTGGTGTGATCCACAAAAAAATGTTTCGGGTCTGGGTTTTGTACGACCGCAAGTCCCTCGTACCGGTTTACCTAGTGTATGGTCGGGACTATGTGTGTGACTGTTGGGTGTTTTTTTTTAATTTATAGATTGGTACACAAAGGGCTATAGCCTTTATGCAGCCGGACGGAGGAGATGATGAATTAGAAGATCTACCAGATGATTTCTACGACCTAACAATAGAGGAAGTCCGTAAATTGTATAAAGATTTACAGCAGCATCGTTTGCAGTTAGAGAATACACCCTTGATTACTACTGCCAAGCGGGAAGAACTTACAAAGCAGGTAGCTTCTTGTCGAAAGTACAATTACACACTTTAGCAACCCTGTATTATACATATACGCCCCACTGCTGGGCAGCCTGATGACAAGAATTACGCGTTAGTTCAAAGTTGGTTTTTATACGATAATTTGTATAGTTTTTGAAATATGAGACAACATATTTGTCATCATATAATGTATGCAACAGAAGCTCATGCATGTGCCCCCGAAGAGGTAGGCAGAGGTGCAACTAGTGCTGTACATACGTTAAGCTGAACACATTTCCGTGCCATGATGTGATTGGAGGCGAGCCTACCGCCATACCTTTGGAATGGTATATTCTAATCCTAGGCAAATGACGTGTGATTTTTGGAGTGGAAAATTCGGACACTAATTGTGAACATTACTCAACCTGGGATTTGAACCCAGGACCGCACAGTTTCTAGCCTAAGTAGGCTGCCACTAGACTAATGAAGTAATAAAATAAGACATGATATCAATTATTAGCTTTAACCATGAACCTTCACTGCAAATAAGCTACGGATTTACTGTGCGTAATCAGACACTCACTTGGCCGGGTTTTTGAGCTTTTTTTATTAGCAGAAGCCGGCAAACGAGCAGCTGTCGCGCAGTAGGCGAGTAGCCGGCTGTGAAGCGAGTGGTCGCGGGTTCAATTCCCACACAGAGGCTAATTGTTTGTGTGATCTATAAATATTTGTTTCGGGTCTGGGTGTTTTCTCCCCAAATGGGTTGATGTCAAGCAGGCGGCGGGTCGTAAAAACTATTAAGCTAAATCATTCTGTAACATATTGTGTTAAAAAACATGTTGCGCCGATGCCACCGAGAGGCCGGCAAACGAGAAGTGAGTCCCTGATGGTAAGTGATCTCCACTGCCCATGTACGCCCACAATAACAGAAGAATCATGGGCGCGTTGACGACTTTAAAGATCAGGTGACCCGCGTGCTCGTT
Source organism: Mimas tiliae (assembly GCA_905332985.1). NCBI lineage: Eukaryota > Metazoa > Arthropoda > Insecta > Lepidoptera > Sphingidae > Mimas > Mimas tiliae. The sequence continues at coordinate 7,961,734 of HG995249.1, forward strand.
TGCCGGCCTATGCTATAAAAATAAAAGTTTATCAAGTTTTAACCATTACCTATTATTATTTTGTAAGTTATTATAAATAACCGTGTAATATGTAAACTTTATATTTCAGTCATCTGAACAAAAACTAAACTCATACAATAATGTTGTGGTTCGTATACAGTTCCCAGATCACATGATGTTACAGGGTATATTTTGTCCATCGAATACAATTGAAGATGTAACGAATTTCATAAAGGAACATCTTGAAAATTCTGATAAACCTTTTCATATATGTAAGTACCAGTTATTAAGATTTTAACTGAACATAGCTTTCACAATGTGGTAGGTCCCTCATATGCGAGAGGCCGTCTGGGTTGGTACCACCGTTTTGTCTATTTCTACCGCCAAACAACAGTGCGTAAGCACTGTTGTGTTCCGGTTTGAAGGAGATTGAAGCCAGTGAAATTAGTAGGCATTATGAGACTTAACAACTTCTGTCTCGAGGTGACGAGCGTAATCCAGTGCCATGCAGTGCTTTGTAATTCAAAGTTCTATGTGGCGTTGCTTCTGTTTATGGGCAGGCGTTGCGCTTACCATCAGGCGAGCGAACTGCTCGTCTCGTTATTCAAGCTAATAAAATTAAGACTCGGATCGGAGGTAAATGATTCCGATTGTGTAGATTGACTTAGATAGACATTCCATTGGCTTACATCGGCTTACCAAATTGCTTCTTCACACTCCGCATTCATTTCGTTAGGAAAGAGGGAACACGTGTGCCAGCAAACTATTCCACAGCTTAATGGTACGACAGACGTATGACCTTTCGTACTTCTTATTTCGAAACTGTACTGGTCTTCGGCAAGCCAGCATGCGCGGTTCTGTTAAGAGCCTCCGCTCATTGGCGGCACGTTACGGCTAAGGGTGTTTAAGCGACAAATAGAAAAATTACTTAATAGTATGAGAATAAAATTGACATTTTAATGATAATCATAGGTGCGAAAACAAAGCTGTATGTAAAGTAAAGTATGTTTAGGCATGCCGTGTCGGCAGCCTACGAAATGCCTCGGCATCCTTTAGAATTCTTCGACAGCCTTCGGGATGCCATGCCGAGGCAAAGTAGAGTAAGGTAGCGCCCGCGCCCCGCGTCGTCATAGCGTAACATCATTGATCGTTCATAATCATAATACATACGTGTTGTAACACATACACGTACAATTAACTTGCAACGTTACGATTCTCTAGAAGAATTAACGACAGTTGTGGGAAGAGGTTACGCACGAACAAAATGGTCGAGCCACGCTGTAGACAGTTTTGTCTACAGCACGAATATACCCTGAGGATAAGTAGAACGAGGTAGAGAATGAGTAGGATAGAAGTCAGAACGCTCTAAGCGAGGCAATATTCCTACTCGGCTGTAGCGGCTCTAATTTTTTGGTGATGTCTCCATAATTCATAATGCGGATAGCCGGTAGCGGAAGACGGTTCAAGCCAATACATTATACAATAAGGATTGAAGGACATGTTCAAAACCATTAAATACGTTGATCTTGCCGATTTTAGACAGCCTTCGTGGCGCAGTGGGCGAGTAGCCGGCTGCGAAGCAAGACGCCGTGGGTTCGATTCCCATACCGTTGACACAAATGTTTTTGTGATCCAATATTTGTTTCTGGTTTGGGTGTTGTGGGGCCGCAAATCCCTAAAAACCTAGTGTGCGGTCAAGACTATGTGTGTGACTTGGGTGTTCGGTATATTTATTTTGCGGAAGTATTTCACCAAATGTTTTACTAAATATTGGTCGTAGATTTAGCATCTACTTACATCGATTTACCGAGATATTACTCTTGAGCCAGGATAGAGGGACACCCTTTGAATAGCTATATTTTTTTTTATAATTGTTTTACCAAATTTTATACAACTTTTACCTACATTTTATTCTCATCAATTTCTCGATTCATGGTTATGGCCCTCAATCCTTACGTACGCCCAACAACAAACTTAGCATATGCCTTGTCATGAGCCTCTAGATATTGTCGAATGTATAAATCGCTATTTAGGTGGCAACCGTGGTCCCGTAACAACTTCGAGGTCAGTTTCTTCTTTGGTGCAAATTCCGATCCATAACTCACTCACCATCACTTAATTTTATTCAATGCAACATTGCTGAATACGCTCTTGTCGTCGGTCACCCTCCATGACCGTCCATCATACCCATAAAGGAAAAGCTTAGTTTCTGCCTTAAAATGAAGCTGCCTCCATTAACTTTTAATTGTAGTGTCAGTAATGCCCGATTTGTATTCATCAAGTGCTTAGCAAAGTAGGTAACTAAGTACAGTGTGTGACAAGGCAATGGCGTGAACCCGTGGCGTAGATCAATCACGCCCTTACGGCTGAATGGATTTGAGTAAAATTTGGCATACAAGTAGACCAGTAGATTAGAATTGAACGTAGGCAAGTTGTATCCCAGAAAAAGACTCTTACGCGGGCGGAGCCGCGGGTAAATGCTAGTCAATTAAATATAATTCTTCTCTCATACGCATACACTCAGGATATTCATTGTGAGCTTCAGCAGCTAGTCTTATACTAATAAAGCACTAGCACCAAGAGTTGACCTACCAATGCATTTGCGCTCTCAATGCTATGATGCTATGTTTTGGTATAAGATGGCAACAAGTTATAGAAAAAAACAGCACATATACATAACATTTTGAATTTGTATATAAAATAGGAAGAAACTATAAAGTAAATTTTCCAATTGTTTGCAATTACATATGTTATTGTAATTCTAACGGTGGGATATGAATAATTATTTTTATTTATTTCAGTTACTACCCCTTTGAAAGAGACATTGGATCCGAAAATTACGTTATACGATGCCAAATTTGTGCCATGTGTTCTTATGCATTTTAAATGGTTGGAAGAGAACTTAAACCAAACATATTTGAAAAAAGAGATATATTCTAAAAAGACTTCATGTGATGCTGCTAGTATTTTGGCGTCTAAATATAGGTAAATGCATTTTTTTATGCTGTAGCCTGTAACCACTATCATTCAGTGTACTTACTGTGTGTATTTACTTCTTTTTACTTTGCAGAGCACCAAGCAGGCGAAAAATAGATGAGACTCAGGATAATCCCCAAAAGTCCAATGCTACAGCATCTACATCTAAAAATAGCAAAGTGCCCAAATGGTTTAAAAACTAGTGTGAATCTTTAAAATATAATGTATGTAATATAAACAAAATAAAATATTTAACACAATATATATTAAATTTATTTCTACCCAGACACGGCTTAAATGTCAACAGCGCTCTAGGATTAACGTCGATTGACGTGGTCGAAGAACACTGTGTTTATTATAAATTATAACTACTTAATTAGGTATACGTGTAGACTTGACAGATAGACATAACTGAAATGAGAATGATGAATGTGATGAGAGTGAAGAAAGCTAGCGAATGTGGAAATTCGTGGTCTCGTAGTAATAAATAATTCACAGTAGTGAATAGTTTGAGACAATAATATCGCAAAACAACGACACGCGACGCGAGTTGCGACAACATCGCAATTTTATCTTGCCATCTTTTATTATGTAATGTATGCGATGTAGGAGTAATCAAATAGACAAAGTGCGCTTCGGAAGCTCTAAATCTCCATAGAAAGTAAGTTTTTTTTCTTGATGCAAGTACCTAGGTACTTAACCAACTTAAAAAATGTGGTTTTCAATTCAACATGATTTTAAATGTAGGTTTGTTACGTAATATTTTCACTAAAAATGTGGACCAATAACGATATAATATATAACGACGACGATTCGTTGATATTACAATTCGTTCTATGTCGTAATAATATGTCATATTTTATATTATTAACCGACTACTTTAATTTTTTTTTCGAATCGGACCTAAATGTGATGTTAGACGCTTCCGTAAAATAAATAAATACAGTTATTTAATCTATATATATAAAAGCGAAATACCACTCACTCACTGATTAATCACGATTTCTCAAAAACTACTGCTGCTAGGATTATGAAATTTGGTCAGCTGATAGTTTGTATAATGTAGACGTCAGCTAAGAACAGACTTTTGGAAATTCAAATTTTAAGGGGGTAAAAGAGGGGTTTGTACGTTGTATGCACGGGGTTGAACTTTGTATGAAACTTTTTTTATGGAACGGAATACGACTGTGAAACGAATATTGCTTATCACATGAAAATCATAAAAAAATGGTCAGATGGTAGTTTGTGTAATGTAAGGGGCCCGTTAAGAAAGGGTTTTTGGAAATTTACATTTTAAGGGGTTAAAGGGAGGGGAGGGGAGAATTTTCTATTAAAAGAAAAACTGCTGTGGAATTGAGTACAAATATTACTTATTAAAAAGAATGAGACACGTGTTACATATATTTGTAACATTTCAACTCGCGAAAGGAGAGGGGGGTGTTGAATTTTTGTATGTTTGTAGATCAATCATGCCTTAACGGCTGAATGGATTTGAGTAAAATTTGGCATACAGGTAGACCAAGACAAGAATTAGAACATGGGCAACCTTTATCCCAGAAAAAGACTTTTACGCGGACGAAGTAAATGCTAGTAAGTCTATAAAACATCTATTGCCTTAACCCGATAGTTTCTACAAATAAGTGGTATTCGCCTCTTCTGTAAAGTGCGCCAAAACTGGCATGAAACCACAGACTAGTATAGAGATGCTACGCATCATGCAACGTATTGCAATATAAACGATGATATCAGTGAACGTCAGTATCTGATATCCTCCGTGGCGCACATACCCACGACCGTGCCCTAAGATAACTATTTGAGCCGCAGCTCGAACGTGCGCTAGTGTGGGTTTCGCGAGTACCAAAACGCTTGAAACCGAATCAAACTCGATTGAACCAGAACTCGAATGTGTGAAGAGTTAGGCCCCAGGACTGTGTAGTCGGTATAAAATTGGACGCACACATCAAGCATATCCTTGTGCATACCGAGCGCTCAGACGGCACGCACGGAAATCGACCAGCCGGCGGGAACGTCCTTGAGGCCACGTGACTACACCAAAACCTGATTTCGAATCTGGTAGGCCTAATAAGTTTCCTGGTGGATGCGGCACATCGTAGCGCACTTTTGCTCTCGGTGTGAATTGTGACCAGGAGCGTGTTCGAGCGTCCGCTTTAACCTGCCCTTTTCAAAGATACCTTGTCTTTTTTATTCTTTTTGTTAATATCCGGTTTCTGAAAGGCTGATCAGATCAACATTCAAAAGAACTTTGATTTTGACACCACTGTCAAATCAATTCGAGTTGCCTAAACGCTTTCCTAAAGATTAAGTGAAAAAAAATATTTGATATCTTTCTAGCAGCGTTTGACATACGATTTTTCAAATTAATTTGAAAGTTATGTTAACTAACATGTGTGTCAAATCAAAGATATTGACCCCAAGGTTCTAGCAACTTAATTTCCACTTGACATGAGATTGGACATTTGATTAGTTCATTTTACATTGATCAGCCTTTCTGTAACCGGGCGTAGTCTTTCAAATTCTGAAAACACACGAGTTGCCCGGGATTGGACTTTTTGCAAATACGATGGTCAACCGCTTTCAGTTTCATTTTGGTAATTTACACACACCTAGATATAAATAAAACAATAAAAAACATTTTGTTATATATTTTAAAAAATTGTTCACCGTCAGATGTGTTAAGAGTAATAATTGTAATGGTAGTTAGTAAGGTTAAAATCACTCACCGGTTTACCCGTAGATGACGTATAATCAGGCCCGGACCTACGATTTTTTCAAACCGGGGCAGAAACTTGATAGTGGCGCCCCTCTCTCAAGCGTTTGAGATACATACATACATAGACTCACGCCTGTTTCCCATAGGGGTAGGCATTGACAATGGATTTCCACTTGCTACGATCCTTGCATACCTCTTTGGCCTCATTCGCTCTCATTAAATTACTAAAAAAACTCGCAAATATATACTGGTTTGGTATTTTTCGTGATTTGTCAATAATACCCTTATAGAACCCATTAATAAATTTGTTTTTGTACTATTCACTTGTGGTGTGAGCCCATGTGGCGCGTTTTTCGTACAAGTTGACGGTGAGCCAACCAGGCTTCCATATGCTAGGCGCTTTGTGGAGCAAGGATTTTATTTTTAATTATATTATGTTATTTTGGCGCCCCCCGAAACTGCCGCCCGTGGCGGGTGCCCCGGTTTGCCGGACCCCCCCCATAGATCCGGGGCTGCGGATAATAATGGAGGTACTACACCGCGTGCAGACACGTTAACCACGTTACACGTTTATAAGTGCCATAAATTTTAATGTGCTTAATTTCAACTTCTCTTCCCTGCATTTAGATTAATTTTTAATTATGCAATTGAATAAACGATGGTAAGCTACCTAATTTACATCTAGTTGGTTTAATAACCTCAGTTATATTATCAGTATTATCATTCCACTTTTCTTGATCTTCATAGTATCTACCTTCTGTTATATTGCCTTCTTGTTTTTTGGAACGGTTCACATTTAATTTGTTTTGATTATCCGTAGGTTTGTTTTCAATACAAATTGATTTCTTTCCGATCTTCTTATATTTGTAATAAGATTGCTTTTTGGTATTGCCTGCTACAGTCACGTGACGATTATTACACCTCGTTCCCTTTTCACAATAACCTTTCAGGAAGTCTGGACATGTTTTCGTGTTATCGTTTAATTTAACATGTACATAAGAGCAATCATTTTTTGTACACATTCCTTTTAAATAAAAGTAACAAGTTGGCATTTTTTTTGTCGTCAGGTCATGTGAGAGGAGGCAATCAGTATTGAAACAAATACCTTTGAGAAATTTTCTGCATAAAGTTACATGTCTTTTATCATGCAAAAATTCACAATGACCATGAGCATCCCTTATACATTTTCCGAATTTTCTAAATAAAGGACAAGGAATGTTGTTCTTTTTGAAAACCTTCTTTGCTTCTTTAATTTTGAGTTTGCAATTCTTTCTTATAATAGCGATACTGGTTTTTCCATTAACAATTCTCTTATTATATCCTTCAACAGATACTGATGCGGACTTACATTTCACATACTTGTACTTATTGATATCTTTTTTTATGTGTTCAGTATGTGCCAGGGTTTTTTGATTTTGCGGCAATACTTTACTATTTTTTATACCGGAATATGTTTTTACGGTATTGTGTTCTTTCATAATTTTATTTTTAATGTCCGTTAAAGGTACTGATTTGTACTTGCTGATTTTAATTGTTTTTGATGGTTTATCCTTAACAATTTCTTTAACTTTAGTCGTTCCATGCCTTACTAAACTATACCGTGATTTGTCTACATTTAGTACAGAAAAATGTGGTTCATTTTTAATTTTGGGTTCTATATTGGATTCCACCAAACTGTTCACATTATTATGAGAATTATGTTGTACACTTTTAAAAGATTCGTTAGAGGAATTTCCCCATACAGATTTCACAAAATTTGGATTGATAAAGATTCTTGTGTTACTGCTATTTTTTACATTATTGTGTCGTATGGGAGTAGTAAATTTTGGATTGAAGTGCATCGACGTATTTTCTCGCGAAGCAGTGTTTGTTTTATTATGACTGTTGAAGTATGGATTTATATACACCCTATTTGCATTAATTCCTTGTGGTTTGTTAGTTGTTAGTGAGTTTCTAGTATGCATATCCATATTATAGTAAACTGTATTGAAAATGTTTGTTACCAATTTTACAGCTTATTTTATCTACAATAATAGTTCTCAAAGATTTGTTTAGTTCTGATACTAAAAGCTCAGTAAAATTGTCAATTAATCCAATAGTTTCTTGTTCTTTATTTCCTTTTACCCATAACACACTCATGTGAAATGATGGTTCCTGAAAACATTAAACTATATTAAAGATTACCTCGCTCTTTTAATAAGTTAACCCTTGTTAAAAAATATTCCTGCAAAGGATCGGTAGAGGTGGGCATGCAAGCAAGGTCGCAGGAATATTTTTTTCTGGGGTTGGCCAGATTTGAATAACTGTTATCAGTTAATAAAAATGGGAGCATATACCCTGCCAAAATTTAAAAGTCATTGGCAATTCCTATTTGGAACGACGATACCTCCTTTTCAGAAAACAGTATTAGAGGTACTTACATCATAAAATAGTGGTAAATTAAATTCCGTCAAGATTTTGTCAATTATTTTAGTAATTGAATGTAGCTGTTTTCGAGAAAAACAATCCACTTCTAATACAATAAATGTTCTTGTGCTATCTTCATTACATAGAACATTTACTCCACTGAATCCCAATTCAAAACTGCGAAAAGAAAACCGAAATATAATAATATATAATATAATGTTATAACCTCAGTTTAAATTTTTTCTTTGTATAGCAGCCAAAAAGGAGCAAGTAGATCACCTAATAGTAAGAGATCTCCACCACCCATGAACACCCACAATATCAATCAACAGATTTAAATATACAGTATATGTAACAAAGTGTATAGCAGTGATAGCTCAGCGGGGAGTGGTATGGACTGTCGAGACGAAAGTCGCAGGTTCGAAACCAGCCACAAGTGCATACACCTCTGACTTTTCTAAGTTTTGTGTATATTAATTGTTAATTATCACTTGCTTTAACGGTGAAGGAAAAACATCGAGAGGAAATCTGCATACCTGAGAAGTTCTTCATAAGAATTTCGAAGGTATGTGAAGTCTGCCAACCCACATTAGGCCAGTGTGGTAGACTAAGGCCTAACCCCTCTCATTCAGTAGAGGAGGCCCGTGCCCAGCAGTGGGACGTATATAATACAGGACTGGTATTATTATATGTAACAAAAATCCTGTTGGGCGTTTTAACTGTGATATCAGAATCGATATTCAAACGTAATGAAAAAACTCGCATACGAAAATTGGACTATAAAAATTATCATATTTTTTAAAAAACTTAAATTAATTTATTGTTTGCAAAACGTATTTCGATTGATTACCTCTGCAAGAGCGATGACTTGGAGCCAGAGTGAGATAGCATGTTGGAGTTTCTTGCTCGTTCTCTAGCGAAACAGCATTCCGAACTAGCGGTAGAATTTTTTAACATGAATTTTAACATTTTATGGATTCAATTAATAATAATAATAATACTAGCCCTGTATTATATACGTCCCACTGCTGGGCACGGGCCTCCTCTACTGAATCAGAGGGGTTTAGGCCTTATTCCACCACGCTGGCCTAATGCGGGTTGGCAGACTTTACATACCTTCAAAATTCCTATGAAGAACTTCTCAGGTATGCAGGTTTCCTCACGATGTTTCCTTCACCGTTAAAGCAAGTGATAATTAACAATTAATACACACATAGCTCAGAAAAGTCAGAGGTGTATGCATTTGGACCTGGTTTCGAACCTGCGACTTTCGTCTCGACAGTCCATACCACTCCCCGCTGAGCTGGATTCAATTATTTTGTTTAATTTTTGCGTCGTCCACGTACATCAATCGTGCCGCGCCCCGGGCTTCGTCAATACACACAGAAATTCAGATGTAAATAATTTTAATTATGTTCATTTTCGAAGTTACATGTGTAAGGCTAATATCTCGCTTCTGTTTATTATTTTTTTAATTTAATATTTTGATTAAGCAGTCTATATGTCGATCTTCACGACCCAAAAAGGGCCAACAGGGTTTTTGTTACATACTGTATAAGCTTACAATTGATACTGCCTTGTTGGCGCCTCAGTCGGCATGCGTACGCGTTACTGACGCTGAGGTCTCGGATTCTATCCCCGGCTCGGTGATAATCTCGGCAAAATGTAGGTATACAGGTTAAACCTCTTCCCACCCCTGCGAGGATCACAGGCGTGGGTGCGTATGTATGCATGCATATGTTATAATTGATACTAGTCTGTTTATGCAATGCAAGTGTTACAAGGCATAGTAATTCAATAGAAGCATTGAGCAATACCACAGAATACTTAGTAGTACTACTTATCAATACTTACCACTCTGTATTACTTAATGCTGTTTGTACAGAGGTGTTGAAAGTTGATATCCAATGGTAAAGTAAAATTAATGTTTTCGATAAACTTATATGAAGATCTTCGCATATTTCCCAAACTAATCCTTGTGACGAGGCAACAGACTTTAACTTGTTGATTAAACTTATTAAAATGTCTTCTTCAGGATCTACAATGTGATGAATATTAAGAATATAAGAAACATGTCTCAATTATGTATATCTTCTTTTAATATATTATATCCCTTTATAGGATCAAATTTCGGGAAGAAGATAATTGTAGGTTTTAGTAATGATCATAGTGATACAAAGTTTGATAATTATTTTACATTTTATTCGTATATATTACATAGATTTATTCAGACTCAGAGCTTACATTTTCGATAAATGATAGAATGAAGAAATTTATTATAAAAATGATGAAAAAACTCTACGAACGTATAATACGTACACGTATACAAAACACCACGGTTGTTGTGATGCATTTTCTTAAGCTTTGTACTACGCATGCGCGCACAACTGTATAATACTTCCTATCTCATTTTCTCCCACGTTAAATCTTATAAGTTTATGTGTCTGTCTCTTTTTCATTTTACTTTTTCGTTTCATCGACTTTCAAATCACAACGATGCTAAAGAAGTTTTCACTTCAAAAATAACTATACTTCTAAAATGGTTACGTACACACTCACGCCTGTAATCCCTGAATGGGTAGGCATAGGTATAACAGGTACACCCACAATTCACTGAGCCTATTTCCGTTCAATGATGTGATAGGGGGCGAACCTATCGTCATACCATGCACAATTTCGTAAAAGAAAAACCCAGTATCACTTTACCCGACCCGGGGATCGAGCCTAAGACTCCTGCATAGCAGTCGTACCGCGTACGTGTTACAACTACGCCACCGAGGCAAGCATAAATGTGCATAACAAATCGTCACAAGTATAAAGTGTTTTATAAATTACTAGCTTTTGCTCGCGGCTCCGCCCGCGTGAAAGACCTTTCCCGGGAAAAAAGATATCTAACTCATAAACATCCAAACTTTCATATTTATAGTACATAGTAGGATTAGTATTCCCTGGAGCGTGATTATTTATTAACGGGGCGCGGAAATACATAAATAGCAGGGAAAATAAAAATCATAGGTATCCTATATAAAATAATTTAATCATACTCACATTTAACATAGACAAGTGAAGGCCAATTTCCTCTCACATGAGGAAATGAGCGTTGACGCCCTCCATGAAGTTCAGGATTATCTTTATGGATATCTGAAGAAACCCCTTGAATATGACTCAAATCAGGTATTGGAAACTTGTTTCTGAAGGCATAAAACCAAGTGATATCATGTATTAGAAATGGTCCACAACCATCATCTCCCAATGCATAAATTCAAACTATCATCCAAGCCAACCTCATGAAGTAATAAAATTGAAATTGGTACATTTTAACTTATAAAGGGCATATCCTCAAATATGTTAATTCATGTACCTAATTTTTACAGAAACAGAATAATCATAACTCATTAATGTTGAAAATGACAATTAAATTTAGTACCTATTCACATTTTTCAATCATTACACTATACTTGCTTCTAAGTGGTAGAACACTCGGATGTATGCTATTTGCTTCACTGCTTTGTCCATTCCTGCCGTAAAGCAGCAGTGGCGCTTACCCCACTGTACAGTGTATACCCCAAAACAGTACTTATACTGTTGTGTTCCAGTTACATAACAATACAATGTCAAGCCAGTGAGCAAAAAAAAACTTGACTTGCCAGCCTGAGCCGCTCACTGGCTTAGTCGGACACTGATGTGTAATATGTTGTTTCCCTCACCCCCACTTCCCATTACATTAAGAGTAAATCTTAACCTGATGTTAGTGCACCTGTTTGTTTACTTCAATATAATTACATTTTAATTAATTCCTATATTTTATAATCTACCCAGTTATTGCTTACTATTTATTACTTGAGAAAGTCTGTTACAGAATTAGCCAGGTCTAACAGCTGTTTCGGCGCATTGGCATGTCTCAAATTATGCTAATTCTGTTCGCAAGTCGGCCAATGGCGTCGCCGTCTTTGTCCATGTAGTATCTACAACTAGACATAAAGCCCTGATCACATGCAAGGCACTGTCGTGTCGTAATATGGAGCTTACTGGATTTACTTTTGATGATGGTAACATTCTTATATGACAGTCTCTAAACTTCATGGATAATCAAGATTTGCGAACATTTACCCTTCCCATACTCTTCCTTATGGGTGTCCTTTTTGTATTGTGTGTAGGTGGGAAAAAGATTATCTGGAAGGTCAGTCAATATTTTCACACCATCATATCTCGTGCTCAAGGAGAGAGAGCCTTATATTGTCAGACATAACCTATTCAATATGAGATACACAAACCTAATTTTGTGGCTAACATAACCCAAGAATTGCAATGTATGTTCCAGAGCAATGAATGACAAAACAAGCAAGTTGTTCATCTGTTAAGCAATACATCCACCCACAAACAGCAACATTACAAAGAACTTTGAAGCACTGCATGGGACTGAGCTGCGCTTATTACCGGGACATAAGTTGTTAGTCTTATAATGCCCAGTAATTTCACTGGCTTCAATGTCCTTGAAACCGAAACACAAACACTGCTGCTGGCAGCAGAAGTAGACAAAGCGGTGGTCCCAAACCAGATGTCTTCTCACATATGAGGGGCCTAAATAAATAGGGAGTTATCTTTGATCTATAACCAAATCTATACTAATTATCAGTTTCGGACATTTTTGGTCCCACATTTCGGTTAAGGTAAGAATGCTTTCATTTGATTATATCGAAAATAGAAAATTGCCTAGCATTAAGAGAGGCATGGTTGTGATTAGAAAACAAAACTCTACCCTGTAGAGCGTTTTTTAGTTCCAAAATCTAAATCCTCGTTTCTAGATCGCACCCCACATTTCTGTTCCCTAGTACATATATCAAAATAAGTATCATAAAACAAATACCTTGGAGTTTCGTCTATTTCACTCAAATTCTCGTCAGAATCAGAACCGTATTCCCCAATGTAAGCCAGGCTAGACATTAGAACTGCGTCCAATGAAGCATTCAATTGACTTCACAATTCACACTTCACAGTACCGTCACAAGTAGAATACTACTTCAATAAATTATATTGAGGGGGAATCTAAAAACAAGTTTGAACGTTTGAACAAAGCTATGGATCGGTCTATGAAATAACTTTCGACTGAGTTATTATCACATTTTTACAGCCCAAAACACAACAAAAGCTGTTGTACATAAAGAGAATAGTTGTACACTGTGCAAAACAATTTTTTTTTTTTTTTTTTTCCAGTATGGCTTCGCACTTCTTGTGCATACAGCCAATAACAAGTTTGGTTTTTATTTTTGCGTTTATACAACAGAGTTAAAGGTAAGGAAACTTTTGAAACGAAAAAGGTAAAGAGGTAAACGGATTTACGGATTAGGAGAATTGAATTTTGGATAAAAGGTTTAAGGATTTACTAATTTTACTATCAGGAGAGATATTACGGTTATGAAAATGAAGAGATAAATATACTAAAACAAGAGTTTACACCTTAGAGTAACTACTTGTTTACACCATAAATTAAGTGAAATACACAAAATAATAAAAGGAAAATATTTACATGGAAATTGTATGGATACATAATATTATGAAGAATGGAATATCTACAATTTTAAGTCGTTTTTACTGAAAAATGAAGCAATACATTTATAAACTAACAAATTATTTGTACAAAGAAGTGAAAGTATAGAACAAGGAAAAGGAGTACGGAGAAGCAGAAGGGATTTAAAAAAAGTTGAATGGTCATATTGAGAACATGAGAATAAAATATGATTCAAGTCGCCGACATCTGATCCACATGGGCACATCGGATTATTTAAAATTTTAAGTCTAGCAAGGTGGGCAGGAGAACAAGTATGACCAAGTCTTGCACGGATTAAAATAGACGTCTCCACCTTATCAAACTTAGCCCTGGAGAACCACAACTTTGCAGGAATATCGGGCTGGATAAGGGAATAATAATGGCCCCTATGCTTGCTGCTGGAGGACCAATTTTCCCTCCATGACTCTTGGAGAAAAGTTTTAGCCAAAGACGCAAGGTCCTGAGTGAAGTTTTTAAACGGGAATAAATCACCACACTGCACCGCTTCCTTGGCAAGTCTATCAGCAATTTCATTGCCATGGATCTTTGAATGACTTGGTATCCAAACAAACTTTAAGGAATAGCCTTTAGTGGTACATTTGAATGCCAACTCTCTTATCTGCAGTATCAGTGGCAAAGTATTTTTAGTTTTAAAAGGGAATTTAATAAGAGCCTGAAGCGCACTTAAAGAGTCTGTAAAAATTATAGCATTATTAAGTTTAAACAAGAGGATATATTCAATGGCTTTAAGTAAGCCAAGACATTCACCTGTGAATACTGATGATTCTGGAGGAAGTTTAATCTTTTGCACAATGTTGTATTGAGTGTGAAAAACACCAATCCCAACACATTGAGAAGAGGAAGTTTTAGATGCATCTGTATATAGATGATGGAAACCCTCACAACATTTGGTAAGAAACATGTTGAATTGTCTTTTAATATTTTGGGCATTCCTATCAACACAATTGTAAATAATTAAGGGAGAGTAAGGTAAAGAATCATAGCTATTTGTAAATAATGGTAGCTTATTGAAACGATGGGTGGGAGAAGGGAGTGAGAGGATTTTTTTGTAACTTTTAATTAAACATGGTGCAGATTTACGAGCCCAATAATTAGATGAACTTATACTTGAATGCAGTGATTCAAGAATTGTAATGAGAGGGTGATTTGAAAATTGTATAATTCTAAATAAATATTTGTCTGAAAGAAATTGTCTTCTGAGAAAAAGAGGAGCTTCACCACACTCCACTTGTAACGCATTAATTGGACTGGATTTCATTGCTCCAGTCACAATACGTAAAGCTTTGGACTGTAGACGGTCTAATTTTTTAAAAGCATTGACATTACCCGGGTCTAAGAGGAACATGCCATAATCGAAAATGCTTCGTATTATAGCATTATATACAAGTTTCAATGAGTGAGGATGAGCACCCCACCACACTCCGGAAAGACATCTTAGCATGTTTAGATGCTGTTCAACTCTATTGACAACATAATCACAATGGGGAATACCAGAGAGCTTAGAATCTAAAAAAACACCCAAATACTTAAAGTGGTTGGTAACTGGAATTGGAATGTCATTATAGACAATGTTAATACTAGATGAAGTTCTTTTGCAGGTAAATAATACTGCTGCACTCTTGGATATGGAAAGATCTAAGCCATTCAAATGAAGCCAAGAGGCTAGGGAGCGCAGGGCAAAATTAAGGACTGAACATGTGTGCTCAATTGAATGAGAAGAGTGGTATAGAAGTAAGTCATCTGCATATTGTAAAATCTGAACATCTTTGCTTAATGAATTTTCTAAATCGTATGTGTATATGTTGTACAATAAAGGGCTGAGTACTGAACCCTGCGGGAGTCCTCTCCATATAAACCGAGATAACTCATATTCTGGAGATACTATATTGACTGATCGTTCATTTAAAATATTTAGAATAAAGATTGACAGATTTACTGGAACCTGAAGGGTCTGTAATTTATTTTGTAAGACTGAAAGTGACACATTATCATAGGCTGCTTTAATATCCAAAAATATGCCAATCAAGGACCGGTTATTGGTAAAAGCTACTCTAATATCAGATGTAATAATACTTAAGCAATCAATTGTACTTTTAGTCTTTCTAAAGCCATACTGGGAGTCCGCCAGAAAACCTTTACTTTCCATAAACCACTCTAGCCGATTTTTAATAAGATGCTCTGATAATTTCAACAATACAGAAGATAACACTATAGGACGGTATGAAGAAACTTCAGATGGATTTTTATTAGGCTTAAGAATTGGCAATACTATCTGACGTTTCCATCCCAATGGGATTTTCCCTGTTTTCATTACTAAATTTATTAAACTTAAATAATAATCTAAGACACTGTCACTAAGGTTAGAAAAAAAAGAGTATGGAATGCCATCTACACCAGGAGCTGAGTCAACAGTATTATCAATAATGCCCCTCAGTTCATTCATTGAAAAAGGAAGGCTTAGTGAAACATTATTATTAAGATGTGAGTTATCTGTTACAGGAGGCACTGATAGTAATTGAATATCTGGAGGAACCCATGGAGGAGCGAATACGTCTAAGAAATCCCTAGCTAAGGTAGCAGGAATAGGAGGAGAAGTGAAGTTATTAAGGGCAGATCTAAATATTCTAATGTGGCGCCAGACAATTGAGGGGTGAGTGTTGGGAGAAATTGATTCACAGAAATTATGCCAACCTTCAGACTTCTTCCTCTTGAAAAGTTTACGTGTTAGAGCAATGGTGTTGGAAAGAATTTCAAAGTTTTCCTGGGTCATATTATTATTATATTCCTGTTCTAATAGTTTTCGTTTTCTAACTGCATCAGAGCATTCTGAGTCCCACCAAGGTGGCATAGGGAGTTTTCTAACCTTTGTGTTATTTTTCGCAGGAAAAACATCGTCCGCCGCAGTAACCAGTATATGTGCTAGTGCCTCCGCACATGCCTGCTCACAGCCCTCACCAAGGACTGGAAGCGAATCAAGCATACTATCTACCTTTTTTTTAAATGTCTCCCAGGCAGTACTACATTTGACTGGCAATTTATATTTTAAGTGGGACTTCTTTGTATAGCAATTTTTTTTAGAGATTGGAAATGTAATTTTTATAGGAAAATGATCGCTTCCAAAGGAAGAAGAAAGAGTAGACCAATTAAGAAAAGATGCAAAATTTGGAGTGCATATAGAAAGGTCTATTGCACTTTGATGGATTTGGTTGGGATCACTGCGACGGGTAGGAGAACCAGTATTTAATATGCACAAGTTATGCATATCTAATATGTCAATTAATTCTTCACCATATGAATTTGAAATAGAACTACCCCAGGATTGGTGGTGACAGTTAAAATCTCCTAGAAGTAGGAAAGGTCTATGTAAAGATGACAAAAGACCATTAATTTCACTTAATATAGAAGAGGAAGGATGCGAAATATACAGAGAAACAACACATATATTATTTACAGTCAAGGCAATTATTGAAATTTCATCACAATGGTGAGGTAAAGTGACAACAGAGAAAGGAACAGAGTCTTTAATGAGTATGGCAACCCCACCATACCCGTCAGACCTATCTTCCCTTACAGTTATATATCCTTTGATTTTAAAAACATTATGTGGTTTTAACCACGTTTCTGAGAGAGCAAATGCAAATGGATCATATTTATTAATTAAATAAATGAGGTCACTTTTCTTATTGATTATACTGCGGCAATTCCATTGAATAATATTCTGATTGTTCATTGGATGGAGAGAGTGAAAAAGATTCTAAAATAGGGGCAACGTAGGACGGTGAAAATTTAAATTTTGTAAGTAGACTTAACAAAGCTCTAATAAATTCTTCTACATTAAGCTGATTATCATTTTCATTATTTCTGTTATTAATTAGAGCACAACCATTCGTTGGTTCTGGAATTACAAAATCTTTTAATAGAGCATTGTGAGCTTCCCTGTTATATCCTATAACAGGGCGAGGAGGGGAGCGAGACTTGAGGAATGTTGTTTTTTTGTATGATGACGTAGGTTGATTGAGTTGAATGGGTGCATGTCTGACTGGAGGTTGAGGTGGAGGAGAGAGTAATGTATCGGCAAAGGATTTTGTAACAGGTGGAATTAATTTTGAGGCTTCTGGATATGAAATTGAGCTCTGTGCCATATGCATTTTAATCTGCCTCTGGCGTGACTGTTCTGGACATGTTTTGCTGGTAGCAAAGTGGTGCCCTGAACATATACAGCAATTAGCATCTCTTTCACTTAATTCACAGGTCTCTCCTGAGTGATTATGACCACACTTATAACATCTAGGTTTTGACCTGCATTGAATTTTAGTATGACCATACCGACAGCAGTTGAAACATTGTATGGTTGGATAAATATAGAGGTCTACTGGCAAGGCATTATAACATATAAAAATGCGTTTCGGTAAAACTTGACCATCAAATGTAAAAACTACCGTTTGTGAGGGTTTCCACATCACAGAGCCGTCTACAAAAGATTTAAAATTAAGCCGCCTAACTTTGAGAATACGTCCACATCCTATTGGAACAGATGTATTCTCAATTACTTCCTCCGGAGACCACTCGGTAGGTACTCCCCGAACTAAACCCATCCTGGTGACATTAAAAGAAGGAATAAAGGCCTGGTAATTATTTTTAGTCACACTTTCATGAGAGATAAAAGCGTTAGCATCCATATGCGTTGAGAAAGACAGAGAGATTTTATTTCTGCCAATTTTTTTGACACTACCATTAATAATGTTTTTAAATTCGTGCCGCTTTAAAAATTTACCAAATGAAAGCGGATGCAGTGTGGTAGAATCATTATCAGAGGAAACATTTTTTTGAATGTGTACTACATAGGGAGCCATATCACTCCTATCATATACAACCCGAACATTTTGCGCGGGAACTTTGGTAGCAATGGTTTCTGTCACATTTTTATCATTGCTTGTATTATTTGTGTTAGATGTATCCAGCTGTGGTTGCACCGACTGCGAAGTGTCTGTACATCCACAACTAGTTAACCCATCATTGGACCCTAGCTTTCTCCTTCTTTTGTTGCATTGTTTGCATAGATGACGGCGACTACGTTTTAGCGGACGAGATGAACTGGAAGCGTCCGTATCCATACCGGACTCGGACATATATGAATTACCTTTTATCTCAGGCCCAATTGTAACAAAATTTCCCGCCGGGGGGACAAAACCCCCCGGATCAGGCGGCTTATTCATACTTACAAACTAGAAAATATACTTAATAAAAAACTTACCAAGAGAAAGATGATATATGAAACTAACTAAAGAATTATAAACTACAAATAAACAGAAACATAAACCTGAACTGATAGTATTATTTACAAATTTTCGCTTTATAAAAATATAGAGATAAAAAAAACACGTCCGCCCAATACGAAGTTTCCCGCGCTTTCTGCAAAACACTTAACGAAAATATTTTTTTCATATTGACCTTGGATTTGGCTTACGTCATTCGAGTAATACAAGTACTTAGTTGATGCTTTCCCTTCGATATCAAAAACTTTTTGTATCGATACTTTGCAACCGAGTACCAAGTAGGTACTTGTAAAATATTCGCATCGTCTCATATTGACGTACTTGTAAATAGAAGTGGGCGATTATACGAAAAGCACTTATTAAACTCTGCTTATTAAAACAAGCATGTAAGTACGTTTGTAAGTTTAAGCTGTTGACATTATAACGGAACATAGTTGCGTGGTTGCGTCACCGGCTGCCGCTTAGCGTTGGCACTAGCGTTGTCGTGAAAGCGATCGAAAATACACATTATATAATAAGAAGACATAAAGTCGAAAGTTAAACGATTATGTACGATAACGTCATCATAATTGAATTTCCTTTGATTGCATAATATTTACTATTGTTTATGAGTTTAATATTTATTATCAAATATTTTTGTAAACAACTTTCTGTTATCTTGAATGTAACAACTGACATAATACTGAGTGAAATCTTTGAAAATGGGACATCCAAAATACACATCGAAAACTGACTTTTTTCGTTATTATATTACATACTATACTGTAGTCTGTAATAAAGAAACTTGGAACCATGCATTTGCTGTTTTGTTGTTTATAATCTTACAAACAGACCGATCATTGATACGAGTAAGTATCGATACTTTTTATTCGATACAAAGTAGGTATCGTTACATAGATGACTGATACGATATCGAGTAAAAGTATCAATAATTAGGTGGTATCGTTTCATCTCTATTTTGGCCCCTAGAGTTTAAAATATTTATCAAAATAAAATTGGATTCCAATAACAGCTTTTGGGGGATTCACCCCAAATTTGGAGGGGTTTAAAAGCTCGGGGGAATTTTGGGGGTATAAAATCCTTGGGGGATTTCTGGGGGTTGGGGGTATTAATTACTCTTCACAAAACAAAACTTCGCTACACATAAAGACAGATCTACTCGCCTCATCGCCTAAACAAATGGACCGACTTGGATGCGGGCTTTTTATGTTTGCAAGATAATTTAGTCGTGAGTGTTCTTATCCAAGATTTACTTGATTCATAAGTGTTGGTGTATCTTTACTTTAATTTTATTCACTAGGGGCTTCGCCCCTAGGCTCGCTGCGGGAGCGCTTACTTTTTACGAGCAAGTAATCAGGCTTACTCGTAAAAAGTCTTATTAGAGAATATTTTACTCGTAAAACGCCCCTAATAAGGCTTACTCGCAAAAAAATATTTGTTATTGCAATGTGATATTAACGTGACGTTTTTAACGTAAACAAACGAAATTAACTTATTGAAAAACTGTTTTACTGTGAAGAAGATTTAATCAATTCAAGATCTATAATTACATGTTTCTTACATTTAGGGCGATGAATGAATCAAGTGAATGAATGACTCAATCGTTGTATAAAATTCAAGAGGAGAAAAACCAAGAAAAGTCGCGATTCTTCATTACGATTTCTGTTGAAGTATCGTTCTTTAAAATTCAATTAAAAATCGAAATTTTAAGATAGAGACTTGAATTGAGGTTCATATGAATCAGTTTTAAATTATTTTTAAACAAATGAGGTCTTGTTTGAAGGAGAAATGTCAAAATTCTACGATCCTTTTTTGGCGAGTTATCGTAATCTGTACATGAAAAAGTCAATATTTTTCCACAAAACATAAAGTAAAAAAAAAACTTAAAGTCCGACGAATATGAGACATATCTTACTTTCTTCCCCACATTATTCTGCATCGATTGGTATCGGTCTCGACCCCATACCCCCAACGGTTTCGGAGGAGATAGCGTGACAAGCTTTTGGCAGCAGCGGCGGCGGAGGCGCCAGTTACTTTTTTTAGAATAGAAAAAAAATATGACCCCAATCGTTCAAATTGTTCAAAAGTTAAAATAAATACTTTCATACTAAGTTCAGCCCCCTTCCCCCCTTTTGCAAGTGGAAATTTACAAAAATATGAATTACATATTTCATTATTTATGATAAGCAATATTTGTGCTTAATTTCACAGTCGTATTGCGTTTAATTAAAAAGTTTCATACAATATTCAAACCCCCCTTTTACCCCCTTAAAATCTGAATTTCTAAAAATCCTTTCTTAGGACGCCTTGCCATTACACAAAGTATCATCTAGCCAAATTTCATGACCCCAGCGTTAATTATTTTTGAGAAATCGCGATTAATCAGTGAGTGAGTGAGTAAGTTCAACCCCACCTCCCCCCTTTTCCGAATAAAATTTCGCAATAATGTGAATCACATATTTCATTAATTATCATAAGCAAAGTTCGTGCATAGTTTCACAGTCGTATTCCGTTCCATTAAAAAAGTTCCATACAAAGTTCAACCGCCCCTCACCCCTTTTGGAAGTGAAATTTTCCAAAAATATATATCTTACTTTCTTCCCCACATTATTCTACATCGATTGGTATCGGTTTCGACCCCATACACCCAGCGGTTTCGGAGGAGATAGCGTGACCACAGATTAACTATTAGTTACTACGAGCGTGACAAGCTTTCGGCAGCGGCGGCGGCGGCGGCGGCAGTTACTTTTTTTTAGAATAGAGAGACAATATATTTTTATAATAATATCTTGTTTTATTTTTTACCGTTTTGAGGTCAGTGTTTAACCAGATACGAATTCATTTTTTACTTTTTAATCATTAGTTTTTGTAGGGGGTCGGCAAGGCGTCCATTATTCGTTAGTCATTGTGGATGTTATGAATGGTAGATATAATTTACTGTAAGCTACAGAATTAATGAATGCGCAAGTCCACACAACGAAAATTGCGTGCTGAAAAATCTCTTGCGAAAAATCTCTAGATGACAGCCTAGCTTTTTTAATATTCCAGAACATGACACTTCACAGCCCAAAAAAGGTTTTAAGGCACATAAAAACCAAGTTAAGTTTAAATAACAATCAATGGCGGCTGCTACTTATTAACAGTACAAAAACCATGCAAAATAACTAAATGTGTCGCCAACAATCCGCCCCCATAGTGCTGATCTGAGAAACTAAACAAAATTAAAATAACAAAATTACTCCTACAAATAATGAAATGAAGTACATCTGCTCAGAACAGCACTATCATTCTACCGGTGAAAGTAAAGCGACACGAGTGACAGGGCGCCGCACAATACCAGTGCGTGTGCGCACGTCTACCATTCAGACACGACCGTCATCACCAGCATGTGTCGCACTCACCACTCCATGGCACCACAATCCGCGATCTACATTCGGCTCAATTAACAACACAAAGTCTCCATCTCGCAACGCTGTCTGTTCTTTATTCCACTTGTACCTAGGCAGTAGAGTAGGCAAATACTCTCGTAACCACCGCCCCCAAAACATATCAGTTAACTTTTGAACTATACGCCATTGTTTACGTAAACACAGATCGTGATTGTCATATTTTCCAAATGCGGGACCATTAGGTGACGTGCCTATCAAAAAATGATTAGGTGTTAGTACTTCAGGAAAGTTAGGATCATTAGAACACATGCTTGTTAAATGAAACGTCAATAAACACATCAGCATAACGGACGCGTCACAAATTAAGTAGGAAGAAAGTATTTATAACGATACTTCCATCTTCTTGACAGCCTCCGTGGCGCAGCGGGCGAGTAGCCGGTTGCGAAGCGTGAGGCTGTGGGTTCGATTCCCGCACCTTGACAAATGTTTGTCTGATCCACAAATATTTGTCTCGGGTCTGGGTGTTGTGGGACCACAATTCCCTCGTAGTTCTTGATACCCACGATACAGGCTTACCTAGTGTGGGGTCAGGACTATGCGTGTGACTGTTGGGTGTATTTATTTATTTATTTATTTATTTATCTTGAGTACCTAGTTACGTATCCTAGAGTATGTGTACGATCTGATGGTGTCGCATCACAGGACGTACCACAGACGCAAGCTAAGCACATTTTGTAAAACAGTAAACAGTTCTTAGAACAAGTACATGTTGTTTTTATGTAATTTGAGACATCACAGGTGTGCTCTAGACGCTACCTCAGCACTTTCATTGTCAACACTTCTTAGAACAAGTACATGTTGTTTTTATGTAATTTGAGACATCATAGGTGTGCTCCAGACGCTACCTCAGCACTTTCATTGTCAATATGTCGAACATTCTAGAATAAGTAATGCGTGTTGTTTACATCGCTCCACATTATAAATAGGGAAATTGTACATGAATATTCAGTCTAATAAAGATCTTCACTCTGAACAGTCTTTTAAAAAGCTCCTCGAGCTGTCGCCCGATTTGACTGGCGCAGTCGGCAGGATACTCGCGTCGAGAAACCGTGCCCTTGAAGACACAAAAATCGGTCTGTCCGCGGAAATTTTCGGCGAACGTTTTAACGTTGTTACGGGTATCGCGAACCATCAAATAAATAAGTCTACGCAGCGACAAAGCCGAGGACGCAAGACTCAAGCAGCTACATTTGGGAGAATGGCCACGGAGATAATGTGAGTAGACCTTTTCACTTTCCCTCTGTGTCCCGTCTTATCCTAGATTGCTGTATTTATATTAAGATTATTTTTTTTTTAAATATTGAATTACTTTGAAGTAATTAATTTTTTTTATTGAAGAAGTTTAAATATTATTTTAATTAAATAAAAATGGAAAGCCACAAAGTGGATAATGTTATTACGATAATACCAAAGGAAATGGTATCCATTATACCTAAATTTGAAGGTGATGGAAAATTAATTAATTTATTTATTAAGAAATGTGAATATGTTATAAGTCATTATAGAGGATTAAATAATCCAGCGCAGGAATTATACGTATTCCATATTATCACAAGTAGACTGGTCGGTCGTGCCGCGAATTTAATAAGCGAGCGTGAAGATATAGAGACATGGTCCGAACTTAAGAATTTGCTAACGCAACACTTTGGTGATCCGCGTTCGGAAGAATGTATAGCCATAGAGCTAGAGTCACTAAAGATTAATAACGGTGAATCATTTATTGATTTTTGCAATAGAATACAGTACATGCGTAGTACTCTATTTTCAAAAGTGAACTTGTTAAATGATACTGGTGTTCGTAATGCCAAAATTATTATTTATAATAATATGGCAATGAATGTTTTCTTGTTTAATCTCCCTGAAGATCTGATACGCATCGTACGTCTTAAGGGATGCACCACTCTTGAAATGGCACTTAGTATTGTGACGGAAGAAGTAAATTTCCAGAATCAATACAATTCCAGAAAAACTAAACCCACTCAGCAACCTAAGCCTTTTATTCAGAATAATTATAAACCGATGATGTCGAATAACATGACACCACAAAATTTTAAATTTGGTTATCAACCAAATTTTGCTGTTAACAGACCACAGTTCATACCTAATCAAAAATTTACTCAACCCAACAATAATTTTAAATTCGGTATGCCCATGCAACAACATTCTCCAATAAATAAATTTTCACAGCCGAACAATTATGGACAATTTAAATTCGGTGTTCCACAACCACAACAAAATTTTAAATTTGGTTACCCAAACCAAGCCTTCAAGCCAAATTTTATGCAACCCCATAAACCCCAATCAGGATTCTATAGGAATCAACCGGGACAATTCCGTTTTGGCATTCCGCCAAACGCTCAAGCACATAGACCATCGTACAAATTAAACTCAGATGTTTCTATGCGCACCGCAGTTCCGTTGAAGAATACACAGCCAACTAATCATCTATTTTTTAATGATGAACCAGAATATTATCAGGAAACTTGTGAAAGTTATCCCGAGGAATATAACGAGGATGAAAACTCGTATGTATTCAATAACGAAGAGGAAACTCAAGTAGAACCTAATAGTTCAGATAGTTTACCAGGTACAAATGCGGATACCTTATCACAAATTAGATTAAACGTTGTCGATGCTATAGGCAAAGATAATATTTCTTCAACCATAAATGTTTGTGATAGAGTACAGGACTTAAAGAGTGACGAATCTCTTCCAATTAGTACTATGTTAAATTCCACAGATTCTGAAAGAATTGAGAATATTACCTCAGCTCAATGCCGATCACCCTTTTCTATACTATCCCCATCTAGTACTATGATAGCTACCGAAGAACGATCAAAGAGCAGTACGGAAACAGCTCAGTCCGCTATTGACTTTGATACTAACGGTGTCCTAAAGTTGAATGGACCCAATAATAGACCAGATTTGGATAATAAGTTCTTAAAAGAGTACATTAAGCCTAAGTTTAAATATTCCATTTATTATGTAAAAAACGCACATAGGAAACAAAAAGCTAGAGATAAAAAAAGAAGACAAACAGATTTAAAAAATGAACAGGAAGGTATGTTAGGTCTCGTAAGTGAATAGTTATTAAGATATTAGATTTAGAGAAAATTTAATTACGATTTAAATACGAATATTAATAGATATCAGGTATTTCATACATTAATATACACAAGAATAAATTAAACATATTTAGAGTCTATTCATAATTCAGATAGAGTCAGATAGAGTCAAATAGATTCAGATAAGAGTCAGATAGAGTCAGATAGAGTCAGATAGAGTCAGATAGAGTAAGATAGAGTCAGATAGAGTCAAATAGAGTCAGATAGAGTCAGATAGAGTCCAATATGTTACCAGAGACGATGTCCATAACAAGGATGCCAGAGTTGAAACCCTTGAATCTGCGAGGAACCGAGCTGTCAAACTTGCAGTTATTAAATTACGCTTTGGAAAATAGTGAAATTATGGTGAATGTGAAATCAATTAGTGTCGGAACAATAGTTTTATATATTATTGTAATATTAAGTGTAATTTTTATTAATTTTGTATAAATTTACGAAATTAAAAATGTTAATTTTTCATAATCATCTGCCTAAAATGAATACTCCAGATGATTTCGAACTTAAGGAGGGAGGAGTTATGTATCCTAGAGTATGTGTACGATCTGGTGGCGTCGCATCACAGGATTTACCATAGACGCAAGCTAAGCACATTTTGTAAAACAGTAAACAGTTCTTAGAACAAGTACATGTTGTTTTTATGTAATTTGAGACATCATAGGTGTGCTCCAGACGCTACCTCAGCACTTTTATCGTAAACAGGTCGAAGCTTCTAGAATAAGTAATGCGTATTGTTTACATCGCTCGACCATATAAATAAGGAAATTGTACATGAAAATTAAGTCTAATAAAGATCTTCACTCTGAACAGTCTTTTAAAAAGCTCCTCGAGCCGTCGCCCGATTTGACTACCTAGTAATGAGTAGCACCGAGTGCTTATACTTAAAATGCCAACGTAGTATCCGTAATAAGGATAGTTGTTTCAATTCATCGAGCCATTTAATCCATTTATTGTGCTCGGCGAGTTGAATTTGACTATTCCAGACAATAGTAGATCTATGCACATTCTGCAGTATCATTTTACTTGTAGTGAGTAATAAACGGTGATAAAAGTCCGTGGATATTGTAGACAGACATAATGATTCTCAACATTTTTACCTTAGTAGGTGCCACGGTACCGTCCAAAATATATTTAGGTATACGATTTAAAATTATTTTAAGACAAAATGTATCAGCGCGATTTTGAACGCCAAAGTGTGGTAGATCATACCACACATGCACAGACGGGCGTTCCTTACTAGTATCGCTGATAATTCGAACGTAACCATTGTCAAATAATTTATTTGTTTCTATTGTATATACCATTATAATTGACATCTTTATGAAACTTACATAGTAACGTTTGTTGACGATTCAAAGGGTTAAAATACGATTCAGGCATTATGAAACGATCTTTTTTGAATGGCAAGCCAATTTCCGATTGATTTCCTACATGGCAAACAGTTTTGTCCAATATGTTAATTGCATGATCGTAAACGTTGTTCATCCGACATAAGGACGAAATTCTCTCTGATTCAAAATTAAATGAGTTTTTAATTAAATCATTATGAGCAATAATTTCTTGTACATCACTAGGCTGCGAGTGTGCGAGATGGAATACATTGTGTTCACTTACCCTGGAGGAGTGAGTGCTAGCACTGTGCCAGCCATGTACGGTCCATCCCAGTCGACATCGAGACGCATACAGCGTACTCCTATCACCATGTACAACCTCAAGAGGAGCTAAAAGAAAATAGTTATCCTGACCTAGTAACATACGAGGCGTTACATTATGTTTACAAATGAATGCCATAATGTGCGTAAAATAAGAACAATCAACTTTATGTATGAGAGACATATTTTGCGCACATAATTTAAGATGAGAACACTTTCGCAATTTAATATCATAATAGTTAGGTACTATGATTTCCTGTCCTGATATTCTAACTGTGACACTGGGTACTTCCGACTGAAATACGTCTAAACCAAACGCGTCAGTAAATTTTATAGCGCTCGGATTTTCACAATGAAGGCCTAAAGTATCAGCCAAGTCTGAGTCTATCATTGACACTGCGGCTCCATCGTCCAACAGTGCGTAGGTACAAACAGCACCATTGGGCCCGCACAATTGTACACCGATCACTTTAAGTAAGGCGAATCCCTCCATCCCCGAAGAATTCGTAGCATTCACGGCGGCGTCATTATATCGTGCAACATGTGGTATCGAAGCGTCGGTCTTAGTGTCGTCGTTGAGCACGGGTAAGTTCACTGCCGGAGTTGTGTTATCACATGCTTGTGACGTAGCCGTTGATCTTCGTGTTGCACTCTTGACTGCTTCATCAGGTTGTTGAGCGTGTGAGCAAGCTGTTGAACGCTGTCATTATTAGGGTCTTGTTGCTGAACAGGGGTAGTACCTTGTCGGTTCATCCATTTTTCAACATTGTGCTGAGCCTCTGGAACTGAATCATTACACTCGGAACCATGGTCATCAGGAGGCACTTCACTATCATTGGCGTTGTCCTCAGCGTCGACCTTGGCAAGGTCAGCTTCCAGCTTCTTGTCAATCAAATCCAGCTTTATTCTGGCCTTTGCTTCAGCTGCTTGCAGTTCAAGCTGTTTACGGCGTGCTATCGAAGATGCCGTAGATTTCTTAGAGCAAACCGTATTCCTAGATGCACAACTCGACCTTTGTCCCGTACGTTCCCGGTCCCGCGACGTAGTAGCTCGATCGTCGTCACGGGGCGGAATATGCCTATCAGGCCTCATGGTGGCAGCCTCTAAATCCTTTTTCTCCTTGAATTCTTTGTGCATGCTACATGTCAAAATCTTCGATGGTGGTGAGCGATACATACTATGTGATCCATTAATCCGGCCGAAGTTTTGTAGCGCAAAGATTTTAATAGCGCAATGCAGTAGCAGTGTAGAAGAAAACAATAATTAGCACAAGGTAAAATATTATATTATATATGTCGCATCCTGGTCATGAGTACGGGTCGTCAACGACACACAAACGTTAGAATGACGTATACGGAGCCTAGATTGGAGACGGTAAACGTTTATAAAAGAGCGTGCATTCTGTAATCGCATTCAGATCGTGCTGAGCGCTCGAAAGTAATACCTGCCTAGGAACTGTATTGTGTGTACAGTATAAAAGTGTCAATTTCCATTGTGACCTACATTACTAAAGTAAATTAAATTAGTAAGTAACCTGCAATAATTATTTACTTGCTCGGATCCTGTTAATGCCTACAATGAGTGACCGTGAGGAGAACACCTTCTCCGACATCAGAAGTGAGATAAAGTATCTAACACCCACAAACGTGAATTATATATATATTTTGTATCCTTTAAGTTTTACTATAGATTCCTTAGTGCAGTGTGACTCTGATATAAGGCATATATCAATATTTTCTGTGGTTAGGACGACTTCTATTTCATCTAGGTGACGAAGTAGTCCATTAGCATTCCATGCCATTATTTTTAGTGTATTTAACATTGAGTATGTGAAGTAGCTGTCTTGGTGCTATGTTCCAATATTTTCAAGCGGTTATCGAAAAGGGTACAAAATTCAAAATTTTGTTTATATTTTCTTCCAGATTATTTATTTGTGGCTCTGTTTGTCCTCGCTGCTCAGCAGCTTTTGTTATTTGCGCAAAAGATACGTTTTTCATGATGCTTTGACTTGCATTACTTTTTATACTTTTATTTTCAGCTGGAACCTGAATGATAGATGCAGTTGTGTTGTTCGCTTTGTTTTTTATCTTTTGTAATTCTTTGGCTACTATACATCCTCTGTAGCTTGCTGGATGAGGTTCACCACAATGAATACATTTTGGTTTTACATCAGATGGTTTTTGGCATTCTCGTGTGAGATGTTTGCCTGTGCATTTCACACATCTAGGCTCCTTGCTGCAGTATTTTTGCATGTGTCCGTATGCTTGGCATTTTTTACTCTGCGGGATAAGTTTTGATATTTTTATTGGTTGTATATCTACTTTGCATCCCAGTATAGATTTAATGTTGTAAATATTTTTCATATCTTCATCTTTTTGGAATGCGAGCATAAACATGTTCAGAGGTTCTTTATTCTTCCAACTTAATTTGTTAACTGCTTCTAGGACTTTGTAACCTTTGGATATAAGGTCTTCTATGATCCTCTCGGGCAAATAAGAGTGGTGCAGATTTTTCGCCATAACTCTAATTGGTCGGTCTTGTTTATTTTCATAAGAGTGCCAGCGACTATTATTTTCTAATAAATGTTTGGTGATAGCTCTGTATGAATCTTCATTGATGGCATTTATTTTAGCGTAGTCATCTTTCATCATTTTGATGGTAAATGAATCACTTGAAGTATGCGTAGAAAAATAATCGTATAATTTTTGGAAGTCTTTTATACCTTCTACCACGATATGTGGTGGTAGAGGCGTCTTTTTGATTTTTAATTCATTCGTACCTTTTTTGGTAGACGCGTTTTTTTCTTTCTGCTTTGTTACCCATTCAGTTTCTCTCGCGAGCTCCTCTTCATCTGTTTCGTATTGGACTTCGCGGGGTGACACTTTGGAGGCACATGGTTTTTCAGAGATTAACTCTTTATTTTGTTTATCAGTTCTGTTGAGTTGTTGCTGAAGATCTTCAACTTTAATTTGAAGCTCGTTTACTAAGCATTCTAATTTTTCTCTTAGGTCCTTTTCTTCATTGTACAATTTGTACAATATTTGCTCCGTTTCGGTTTTGATGGTAATTGTACTTTTCGGCTTCGCCATATTTGAATGTAACCATTCAAATCACTATAGCTTCGCCTTAACAGTTGTTTATTCGTAATTTTTTACGAATTGCAATAATAACTGGGTCATCGCGGCGACCGCGGCTCGCAACGCTCGACGCGACGGCGGGCATTGCTGCGTCAGCACTTTACTAGAACGCACGCTGTAGCAACAGTGCAACGCAACCGTTAGTTATGACTGTCTAACGATGACTGTTGTATACATGACAGCACAAGACAGCAAAAATATAAAAGAAAACAAAGTTCTGTGTATGGGTTTTTAGTTAGAACATTGAAATATGAGCAGGAGACTTGAAGTAAATGAGTGTAAGATTTTATTTTTCACGGTCGGGTGTTGTACCCTAACTAAGCCCCCCACCGACCCACACTACACGCAACCGTCGTATATTGATCGTATCGTGTTTTTTTTTTCGAGGCACATACAATTGGTAAAAAAAAGGGGGTTTGCTTGAAAAACCTAAAATTTGGTGGGAATCTACGTAAGACTGGGAGGGGAATGAAAGATAGTCATCTGGCAACACTGGTCAGTGGTACTTTTCCAAATTATGTGTCCGGCTGAAGGATTTGTTTCCATGGCTATAAATAAATAAAAAAAGTGTTTTTTTGGCGGGAATTCTGACAGTGCGGTGGCTCTCTTATTTTAATTATTTCCTAAACTAGTTTAAAGTTGTGTTTGTTGTATAAATTTTGGTGTGGTTTTGTGCAATAATTATTAACGCTTAAGAATAGTGTATGGAAACATTGAAATAAGTGAATTTAGGTGATTTTTGACCAAGGGTATTGTCGACCTTGTGCTTTCGATTCGCTTGAAGAAAGTCGTCTAAGAAGCATTGAACTGAAAGGAATTAACACCAAAACTCCAACAAGACCTTGAAATCGGCCACACCCCCGTTTCATCGTTCTTAAAAATATAAGAAAATAATATAACTAATGACTTGGCAGCATGGTCTCTGATCATAGCCAGTTCCTTAAGGAACAAACAAAAAAAAAAGTACATTTCCAATATTTTCCATACTTTGACGTTTCCATAACCCCTCGTTAAAACAATATTATGATTGGATTCGGCTTGACACTTGTACGTCGAAAAGTTTATTTCTGTTGTGGAATACATATTACATATATTAATATTGGAGTTATTTTCTTTAACATTGGTCAGTGGCGAGTTGCGACACGGCAAATAATCTGCATTTGCTGTAATTTACTCAGTAAATACGGAGAATTAGGGGAAAAATACAAGATTATATTGAGTCAAATCAAGATGGCGACGTGTAACGGACTTTGACGATTTGAAGTATTTGCTTCGGAGAGGTTTGGTTTGGACACGAGTGTTTGCTTATCTTTGTATTTTGATTGAGTACTTATATAATTTTGTATATTTGTCCTGTGGTGTATGGTGTAGGATTATAGTATTTAAAAATTAAAAAATGAATTCTGAGGAGCCCCCTGATGGGGGCGGTGGAATTCCTCCTGATATCGAAGTTTATTTAGAGTGTTCACAAAATGTGTCAGTTTCGAACCCTGCTAGGTCTAATTTAAAGCGTCCTGCCGTTCCTGAGTCAGATATTGATGCAAAAAAAAATAGATCCCCTGCGGACTCCATTCAGTCTGTTTTTACAAAATCGGGCTTTGATGTTAATTCCAAAATTAATTATAGTTCCAGTGACAAAGCTCCTTTTTCTGTTTTTGTTTCAAGGTTAGAGACGGATCCTTCAGCAGGGCTTATTTTAAAAACGTTGAAATTTGCCCAATTTCTTCACAAAAATGGTATTAAAGGTATTGTAGAGGGGGGTATCAAGAATATGGGTAGGAATAGAATATCTGTACAATTTAAAACAGCTAATGAGGCTAATCACTTCGCTGGAAGTGATATTCTTACTAATAATAATTATAAGGCGGTTATCCCGCGTTTTCATGTAACCCGTATGGGTGTAGTTCGAGATGTCCCCACTGATTGGTCTTTGGAGGAGTTTGTCTCGGGAATAGAATCCCCTCCAAACTGTGGAGAGGTGATTAAAGCCAGAAGGCTGAATTTTAAAAATAAAAAGGATAATACTGTCTCGTGGTCACCTTCTTCCACTGTGGTTCTGACATTCTCGGGACAAATTCTTCCAGAGAAGGTCTACTGTTTCCATGCTTCTCTTCCGGTTTCATGTTACCAACTTCCGACGATCCAGTGTCGTCATTGTTTACGATTTGGTCATATTCGCTCTCAGTGTAGATCTCAACCTCGTTGTTATCGGTGCTCTCAGCCCCATAGTGGTGATAACTGTAATGTTTCAGATGAGGACGTCTCCTGTCTCTTATGTAGAGGTGGCAAACACATGGCTACGGATCAAAGATGTCCTGAACATGCAAGACAAAAATGTATCAAATTGGTGATGTCTCAAGAAAATATAAGTTATCGTGAGGCTTCTTTCAGATTTCCTCAGTCTAAATTATCTTACTCGGATGCTGCATCAAGTTTTTCTCACTCTCAAGCTAGCCAAAAGTTATCTTTTCAATCCCCACATCCATCCTCCACTCCACTTTCAGCTCCTCCTCTTTCATCCCCTGTTAAATCTTACACAAAAACTTTTTATCGTTCTCCTCGGCCTAAGGCTGAGCTGGGAAAATCATACGACGTGCAATCCCATAGATTAATTGTGAATTCTCCTGTTTCTTCTCAAACTAATGGATGCGCGCTTGATAATTCTTGCATTGAGTCTACTCCCTTTGTCACTCCTAATGATAATCTTGTAGAATTACTGACATGCTCTTTAATTAATATTTTATCAAAATTCAGTGATAACATACCGCCCAATGTCGTCGTTCTGGTAGAACAGCTATTGAGTTCATGGGCAAAGCATGGGTTACACGCTACTCCAATGGAATAGTAGAAGTATCAGGAATAAAAAACATGAAGTTATTCATCTACTGAATCGATTCAAGCCGGCTTTCTTTGCCGTTGCAGAGACTTGGCTTAGCCCAGGAGTTGTATTTAGGATTCCTGGGTTTTCCTGTTTACGTGATGACAGAGTAGACGGTCGCGCAGGTTGCGCCCTATTGGTTAGCAGTTCCATCACCTTTTATCAAATTCAAATTCGACAGCATGATCCAGGTTTGCATATTATAGCCATTAGATCCTTCAATGTTTCCTTTATTTCTATTTATATCCCTCGCCCTAATCATCTTATAATTTCTGAATTAAATTCAATCCTTTCTTCTATTCCTGGTCCTCTAATCGTGTTAGGTGATTTTAATTGCCGCAACACTTTATGGGGCTCTCATTGTAATGACCCCTCTTCAACTTTTTTGTTAGATCTCTTGGATGATATTAATCTCTGTGTGCTTAATGATGGGTCTGCTACCCGTAGAGTCTCTCCTTCTCAAAATATAAGTATCCCAGATCTTTCTTTTGCTTCTCCTTCATTGGTGCCAACCCTATCCTGGTCAGTCCTTCCGTATTCGTATGGCAGTGATCATTTTCCAATTTTAATTTCTGCTGTCAATTCTTATTCTCTTGTACCCCCTGCTCCTCCTCTTCAGAAATATCGCCTTCTTCAAGCTGACTGGGATAAATTTTCTACTGTATTAGATTTAGGAGTTCAAGTGCTTCCCCAAGTTAATCCTTTAAATGCCTTATTCTTATACAATGATTTTATCTCTTGTTTATTACGTGCAGCTGATTCCAGTATTCCATTAAAGAATTCTGCCCGTAATTTTATTCCTTCCCCTCCTTGGTGGGATTCAGAGTGCACCGAGTCCATTCGAGTTCGTAAGGAATCTGAATTAACTTTTGCAGCTTCTCCTACTATGTCAAATTTTTTGGAGTTTAAGAGAGTCTCAGCTTGTACCTGTCGTTTATTAGCCAAAAAAAAGAGATATGGTTGGTTAAATTTTTGTGAGTCTCTTAGTCCTCGTTCTCCTGCCTCTCTAGTCTGGAGGAAAATTAAAGCTTTCCGCAGGGGTTGTGACATCCAGTCTTCTATTATTTCTTCAAATGACATGAGTACCTGGTTAGGTGATTTCATTAATAAATTAGCTCCCTCATTCGTTGCTGGTTATGATTGTTTTCCTCCTTTAATTCCTCCTTCATCTCGTTTGTGTGATAAATTTGATGATCTGTTTTCCTTCTCTGAACTTTCCTGTGCATTAGATCATCTCCGAGATTCTGCGCCAGGTGTAGATGGTATCCCATACTCGTTTATTTGTAAATCTTCTCCTAATAGTAAAGTATTTTTTCTTAATCTTATTAATTCATTTTTTGTTTCCGGTATTATTCCAGATTCTTGGAAAACCCAAATTATTGTCCCCATTTTAAAGCCTGGCAAGGACCCCAATGATTCGGCTTCTTATAGACCAATTGCTCTGTCTTCTGTTCTAGCTAAAATCATGGAAAATCTCATAAAAAATAGGCTTGAATGGATCATAGAAAGTAAAGGGATTTTATCAAATACACAATTTGGCTTTCGTAAGGGAATGGGTACATTGGACAGTATTAGTGTCTTGATGTCTGATGTCCGAATAGCATTCTCAAAAGGTGAAAGTGTCATAGGTGTTTTTTTGGATGTGGCTTCTGCTTATGACAGTGTTCAGCTTCCTCTGCTTAGGCTTAAAATGCTTCATTTGAGTATCCCGGGGAGGTTGGTTAATTTTATTTGTAACCTGCTTATGGCTCGCTTGGTGTGCGTTCGTGTCCAAAACTCCATCTCTTCTCCTCGGCTTGTGTGGAAGGGTCTCCCTCAAGGATCGGTGTTGAGCCCTATTCTGTACAACTTATACACGTATGATTTGGACTCTTCTGTAAATTGTTTTTCTAAAATATTGCAATACGCGGATGATATTGCCCTTTATTGCAGTGCTCCATCTGTTGTGGATGCTTCGGTACAGATGAATTCCGCTTTACGTTACCTGCACCAGTGGTTGTCTGATCATGGCTTATGTTTATCTATTCCTAAATGTAATGCTGTAATATTTTCCCGGAAGCGCATCATCCCTCCTATTAATCTCTGTGTAGGCGAAGATCCGATTTCCATTCTTGAAAAGGTGAAATTTCTGGGTATTATTCTCGATTCAAAATTATCTGGTCTTTTTCATCTTGAATATATTTTCAAAAAATGTGAAAGGGGTGTTAATGTTCTCCGTGCCCTCTCTGGTGTTCGTTGGGGATCTCATCCTTCCAGTCAAAGGCTTTTGTATAATGCTATTGTTAGGAGTCATTTTGACTATGGTGGTTTCCTCTTGGAGCCATGTAACAAAATTGCTATTTCTAAATTAGACCGAATTCAGGCTAAGTGCCTGCGAATTATCACTGGTGCGATGAAATGCTCCCCAATAAATGCCATGCAGGTTGAATGTTTGGAGCCTCCTTTATATCTTCGCCGACAGTTTCTTTCTGATAGATTCTTTTTTAATGTTCTTCAATTTAAATTGCATCCTCTTCTTCCTATTTTGCACACTCTTTCAGAGCTAATCTCTTCTTCCCATTATTGGGTTCATAAAGAGCCTCCCCTTCTAATTAATAGTCTTAATAATTTTCTTAATATGCATATTCTTATCGTTCAGTCCAGTTCTTATCCTATATTTGAAGTCTCCTATGAATCTTTAATCTTCCAACCGAATATTCGCCTTAGTTTGAATATTAACAAACATGACCCTGGTGCTAATTCTAAGCTTAATAATGTGTTAGCTAAGGATTGGCATGGCTGGCTTTCTATTTATACGGATGCCTCTAAGCTGTCAGAGGATGGCAATGTTGGAGCTGCAGTATGGATTCCAAAATATAAAATAATTTTAAACTTTCGTTGCTCTCCTTACTGTTCTATTTTTACTGGTGAAGCAATAGCCCTTTTTGAGGCAATTTCATATGTATTGTCACACGGTTTAAACAAAGCCATCATCCTTTCGGACTCCTTAAGCTGCCTAAAAGATTTGCTAAAATATAATTTTCGTTCCCGTCAGAACTTTTCTCTTACCCTGCAAACTAAAGAACTTTTATATAGATGTCAATGTATGGGCATTGATGTGGCTTTAGCTTGGATTCCTAGCCACTCTGGCATTGTGGGTAATGAAAATGCGGATTCATTTGCCAAGGCTGCCACGCATTGTGGTACAGATACTCATAAAGCTTGTTTTCCTCGGGATCTACGTTGCCAAGCTAAATCGATGATGGAGAAAAGATGGAATATTCTTTGGCAAATATCCTGTCAGTCTAAGGGTAAATATTTTGGGTCTATTCAACCATCTATTCCCTCTAAGTGTTGGTTTAGTAACAAATATTATGACAAATTGACAACTTCTGTTATCATCCGTCTGCGGCTTGGGTTTGTATGTTCTCCAGTATTTTTAGCAAAAATCCGAGTGAGGGATCATTCTCTGTGTGAGTGTGGTCTGGATGAAGGTTCTTTGGATCATATATTTTTTTTTTGTCCTAGGCTTTTAGTTCCCCTCTATGATCTTCTTCCGAATGATATCCCACGTCCTGTTAATATTCCGTTCTTATTAACTTTGGTTAACTCTCCCTTCATTAAGGTTCTCTTTTCTTTTATCAGGATCAATGGTATAAGGTTATAATTTTTGGGTATGGATATTTTATGTTCCTTCCTATTTTTAATTATTTGCTTTGGTTAAATAATATTATGTTGCTATCTTATTCTTGCATAGTGGTTTTTTATTTTTATATGAAATTTGTTGAGGTTAAGTGTTTCAATTGTTATGTCTTATTTCATTGTTTTGAAAGTTTTCAAGCTCTGCCTACACCACGTGACATGTATATTTGTACTGATTACTTCTGATTAGTGGTCTCGTATCATTAAAGTGTTTATTTACTGTCACCGTGTCTTTTCCTACCTCGACACTGGCAAAATCATCGTACGCCGATGGAGCCACAATATAAAATTGGATTGGATTGGAAAACAATATTATTGGCAAAGAATATAATACTCTCTACGAGAATTATTGGTCAGTGAAACACATCTCTATAGTAGTCTTATATAGTTTATTACTCTTTGACCCGCTTTGACCGTACGTTTAATTTTTAAACAGTCACAGTGTACAATATATATTATGGTATAAACAGTTCATAACACATATTTATGTACTTGGTGAAATTTGTAAGCAAGCAAGAAAATGTCTCAAAGCAGAACACAATTTGAGTCGGTGATAGATGATACTGTTCAGTGTTTGTTGTTTTTCCCATCTCTACCTGATTCAGACAAAACATGTTGGGAACAGCATTGCAGTGATTTAAACAATATTATAGAAAAGATATCAGAGAATTATATATGGCATAGAGATAAATTTAGACTGTATTTACCAATATGTGGTAATGAACATGGTGAGCATATTATAGTTTTTAAGTTAGGTATTACACCTGGAATATATTGATAATTAATTATGATTTTGGTTTATTTCATAGGCTTTCCATCACACCTCGCCAGCAGCACATGCTTTGGTGACAATATTGAAGATGAGTGGTTCATTGTACACATAGTTCTGCAGTTGACAAAGCAATATGACGATTTAGTTGTTCAAATGAGGGATAATGATGGTGAATTTCTATTGATAGAGGCTGCAAATCTTTTGCCTTCTTGGGCAAATCCAGAAAACACTGTTAATCGAGTAAGTATGTCAACTACACTCCCACAGAGTTATAAATTTCACTCCATTCACACCAACACAATGAAGTGCTTTTAAGAGGGCTATTAGCAGTTTTTTGTCAATTATAGTGTTTTACTTGTTTTTATAAGCTTTATATTAGCTTCATATGTATGTTAGTAAGTAACGGAATTTTTGAACATGATTTTCCCCTTCAAAACGTCGGATTAACACGAAATTTGGCATACTTATCAAGGACAGATGACAATTCAATATTTTAAACAGTTTGATACGTTATCCTTACTAGGATAATCAGGATTAGCGATTTTTTGTTTAGGGTCTGGGTGTTGTGGGACAGTCTCTAGTTGTTCCTGATACCCATGATACAGGTTAACCTAGAGTGGGGTCAGCACTAAGTGTGTGACTGTTGGGTGTATTATTATTAGTATTGATTGATGGTTAGTGTTCGAAATTAATCAGCAATTTGTTCAAACTGTTGATACTGAACATTGATCATTTGAATGTTCCATTGTATATGACTAATGATCTACCTAAATGCCAATATTCATGTTTCTAAGGCATCAATAACTGGTGTCACTTCTATTAATCTAGACTTTGAGGTAAGTAGTTTTGATGAGCCGTTGAGTAATAAAAATTGCACTTTTCAGACCTTAATAAGTTAAGAGTTATCGGTTTAATTATGAAATTTGGAATTCTCAGTGTTCAAGATAGTTTTGGATTTATGGGACATGTCGAAAATTGCCTGGAATAGTTTGTGTAATGTTACATAAAATGCCAGTGCATCTCTCTTTTCCTTTCCATACGTTGACACACTGCTTGTCTAGATTTCAAAATCAGTTATATAAATTGGATTATGCCTGATTCAAGCAGCCTAAATGTTTATTTAGATTATTTTTGGCAACCATATAAAGTAGGTATGTATTTATGCAATTTTATTCTTTTAGGTGTTCATTGCTAATAATCATATCCATATGATTGGACCAGATGTAGTAAATTTAGACAAAATAATAGATTTACATGATGCCATAAAAATTGTTTTCAACAAACAAACAAAAAATACATATATTTCACCAGATATTGATCAAGCAATATTGTCAAGAATTGGCAACTACCCTGAGAGAATTCAAAATAATTTACATAAAGCAGTTGTTAATATACCAGTTTCTATTGCTACATTGCTATTTTTAGACCCAGCTCTCATTGCTCCCATTGTTTGTGCATACTGTGACCATGATGTTGTAGATGCAAAGGCTTGTCAAAATATTTCATTTGAAAATTGTGTTACTGTTAAAGTGACATTTACGAAATTTCTCTATTCAATGCTGGCACATTCAAATCTTTTAAAATGTAACAACAAATACAAATTGATATCTGAGAAAGACAAAAAGAATATAATTGGCTTCAAACTAGCCTGTGGTTTTCAAATGATCATGAACTCAACAAGTGACATATTTTCTACAAGAGAATACCATAAATTTGTATCTAGCTTAAAGGAAAATGGATATTTTAAAGACAATATTGAAGGTTCAAAGGACTATACTATACTGTTAGAAGAAGCGAAAAGATTTTTTACAAATATAGAATGCCCAATGAATTTACATATTTGTAACCAGATATCACAAATTATGTCAACTAATGAATTTGAACACCAACTAGAAAGAATCCGAACAAACAGCTTGTCTACTGTTGAGCTTTGTGAAGATAATGAGGATTGGTTAAGTATACAACCTGATCAGTTAAACGATTTTCTGAACATTAATTATGGCAAGAAGCCAAGGTTTAATAAAGATGATGTCATTACACCTCAAGCGATTACCTCAGAATTGACAAACTTTTTAACAAAGTCATCAGATTTTGAAGGTATTGAAACCTATGATGAAGATAACAACGATAATAACCAAATTGATTTTGATGCTGATGAATTCAGTAACTGTTTGGAAAAAATTATGAATTTATTAACAACTAAAACGGAAAACATTGACCTTATCTCAGAAACTAGTGATGTAGACGAAATGGATGAAGACATCCTAGAATTTCAAAATAATTATGAAAATGAAATGGATGTGGAATTAAAAATGAAACTAAATGGCAATCATAAAAATGGCTTATGTACTAATAATTTAATTTCACAAAACATATTGCAAAGTATAAGAGAAGAGCAAGCGTCTTCAGGACCATCTAGCAATTTACTAAAGGCAGTCGGTATAAATAAAAGTGATGTTTTAGATTCTGATGATGATAATAATTAGTGCCAACTATATATTATCTTCAAGTTTTTTAAATTAGCTTTTATTAAATTAATTATTAAATGTAAGCTTCTCGGTAAGTAGCCTTTTTACTAGTTTCTCCTTATCCCAAGAACACGTTATTTCGAGCGACCCTTGCGGTGCGACAACGTAACACAGTCGCCACCAAGATTTTTGGAATCGCTAACCTCTACATATCAATGCGTTACGTTGTTACAACGCAGAAGATAGGCGCGCTGTTTCTTCATACTGTTACAACCCTAATTTCCAAGTAATTATTGAAACATCAGCATTTCCACAATATTCATTGTTTACAGTATATAAAATGCTGAATTGCTATTTAGAAAAGTATAATTATTAATTCCATTTCATTTAGTTCAGTTAGTTCTTGGCATTCGCGACTAGCGGTACTCGCTACTTTAGCGACCCGTTAACATAGAAATCTGGAAGTCAAACTTTAGTGTGTTTGTAACAGTTTTTTGATTTTTCCCAATATACTTTACGTGTGGTGAAGTAGTTTTTTTTTTAAACACTATCAGGGTCCGTCGCCTAACAATGCCTCATTCGCTGCATTAAACGTTACGTGGTACGGTCCTCGTATGTGAGCAGCCGTCTGGGTTGGTAGTGGTACCACCGCTTTGTACGGTGTAACGTGTCTTGATCCAATATATACGTACTCTACTCTGGAAATATTCTCCATTGATAAACTGCAATAATTATGTAATGTATTTTTCTCAATAACTATCTATTTAGTGGTAGAGCCACGCTGTAGACACTTGTCTACAGCTTGAATGGGCTGGCTTATTTAGGTATTTTCGCTCAGTAGATACTAGGATGATCAGGATCGTTTTAAGGTGGTGCTCGGTGGAGGTATTATTGTTTGAAATTTGTCCAAAACAAAATTACAACTTAATTTAATCCCATTGTTCTCCTGTTAGAATAATATGTAGATTCGCTTTTGACGAAGATAAACCTATCAAATAATATACTGCGCGACGCCTAGTGCTGCTAGTCTAAAAACAATACAATCCAGACTTTTACTTGCATAGATTAGATAAAGTCAGCTTTTATCGTCAGATTGTTTTTTTTATCGTCATTTTTAGTCAGATTTTAAGGCTGAAATTTATACAGCGTGCGGCGTTAGCCTTGTAAGTTGTAGTAGTTACCGGTTTGCCGCAGACTAGAGGTGGGCAGAGAGACAATTAAAAACAGGGTTTGTACGTGGATACGAACTATATTTTCACATAACCGCGTTACAACTCGGTACTCGTTTGCAGGTGTTAAGCAAACTGAGTCACTGGCCTGTCGTGGACTCCGTATTCAGTTGAAACGGACGCGCAGGGAAGTTGGCACGTGGCACGACGCAGCACGGGTAGGCGTACTGGTGGAGCGTCCAGTGACAGCTCTGTAGTCCTGCACGTGGATGGTAGTCCGCACGTGGGTAGCACGTGCTTGCAGTCCAGCACGGGGTGTAGTCGGGCAGCGTGGTTGGCAGTCTGTACGGTGTCGTTAGCGACACGTGGTCAGCCTCCTGCCGTCGCGTTAATCCCTAGCGGGAATGTGGTCACACGTAGTAGTGTGGCCCAATAACAACGATGGCACAGAAGCGAAAAAGGCCGAGCGATTCTGCACGCTCCTTTTATCAGATCGTCAGAGAGGCGGGGGGAAGTTTTTAGCGGTGGGAAATGCACAGCCAATAGCGATAAGCTACTAGCTTCAGACCGATGTACGATTGGCACATCACAACCAACGTTAACTTCGCTGTGGTGCACCAACCAATTAGGTGTAGTACCTATATGTATACAACGTTACAAGCGCACTTAGACTTATTTCTGACCTCGTTGTGCACATAACTCAGTATCGATATTTATAAAGTGATATTTTGACTTGCGCTTAGCAAACACTTACCCCGTTTTCATAAACGTTACTATGAGCATAGTGACGATTTCTCTAATGGCCGTTCCCTATATTCTGTCTGTCTCTAGTTTTGCTATACCGGCGATAGAAAAATTTATCTATTTTCCGTTTTACCGTTCCAATAAACTTACTAATGATAGGTAATCCTATTCTTCATTGCTGTCTACCGATGAGAGGACTGATAGCTGACTACAGATATACAACACTATGAAAATGACAGTTCAAGCGTCCCAATATTTTTTATGTGCTATCTGTCGATAAAGTTATTTAGTTTTTTCTTTATCGGTAGATTTTGACCGATAAACAGATATCCTCGGCTGTAAAAAAACGAAATAAATAACGCATTTTGAAGAAATAGCCATGAGCATACAAAGCTTACATGGCACTTGCACTGCAATACAAAAAACTAAATAAATTATGTAAAAATCTAAAAGAAAACATAAAAAAAATCTAAAATTCCCAAAATAAAAATAATGCACCGTTTTGATAATTAAATTAAGTGCAAGAGACATATAAATATTTGTTAATGCGAACAAAATAATTCCCCACTTCAGTAAAATCCCCCAAATTCGCTTGGGATTTTTGTTCAAAGGACTTGTATTCAGAGCCGTAATGTATTGACAGTAAAACGTTTCGTTATTACATTGTGTTTTGCAACATAATAAGTATTTCTCGTTATTATTATTTCATTTACAGTGGTAAAAAATAAGAATTATAGATAAATGTTAAATTAAAACTTATATTTCTAATCTAAATCATATCTTCATATTTTCTAACATAAATTAAACAATAGTTCCTCTTTCTCAGCTTGTATGAACATAACGCACAAGAGGGCCCAGATAGACTGCCTATCTATTGTTATCATAGTATCCGACGTGCATATCTAAAAAATAGGGACGATTCCAAGCAGGAGATAGAACAATACGGATGTTTGACGATAGCTATCTATCGTGAAATTGAAGATTAATATTGGGAACGGCCATAAACGTCATTGGCTAGTTTTTGGGGCTTAATCAAAACAGATCAATCATGTGTACAGAATTGGACACTTGGCAAAGAGCTTACATAAGTGTTTGTGAATACGGGCCATAGTCTACGAAATCGACGACTTACCAAAACCTTGAAAGAGTATAAAATTGTAGTAATCATTCATTTACACACATAACATTCAATTTTAAGGACTTATAATTCTGGCTTCATGGCTAACCGAAACTGTGAATTGGCAACACGAAAATAGATACTAATGTCAAAAGTACGTAGTAACTAATAGTTAATCTGTGGTCAAAAGTAAAAAAATGCGAAACGCGGCGAAACGTTTCTTTCCACAATCATAATGTCATAATTTAATAAAAAAAGATATATTGATTTGATTTTGATATTAATGTTTCTAAGAAAGATGTACCTCGAGTACTTTAACATTACTGATATTAAACTTTTTTCAAAGATAAATCAAAGAGGTACCTATGCATGAAATTAAATGTCGGATAGCATTTTGACATTAATTGCCTTACCTCAGCGGTAATCTCAACGTCAAATAGCTATTAAAATTGCTATGTACTCAGCAAAGTAACTAAGGTACGCTACATAAGTATAAGCAAAGTCAAAGTGCGCTCTCTAGATTTCAACCTTAGGCTTTCAATTTAGATTTCGTATTAGATATTTAGCGTTGAGATTACAGCTGAGCTCAAGTGCTATCCGAAATTTAATTTCACGCATATCTCTTTTGATTTTTCTTTGAAAAAGTTCAATATTAGTAAAGTTTAACAACTTAACTGACCTAAACGGGGTACGTTTTTCTAAGAAACATTAATAACATTACTTACATCTTTGTATTATGTATCTATGCTTACATTAAGGAAAAAATAATTAGTGAGAAGCATATTTGTTATAAATAATGATGACATTAGGATTGATTTACAAGTAAAGCATTGTGTAAAGAAACATACTTTTTTTTCCATTATGGCTTCGCACTTCTTGTGCATACAGCCAATGACAAGTTTGGTATTTATTTTTGCGTTTATACAACAGAGTTAAAGGTAAGGAAACTTTTGAAACGAAAAAGGTAAAGAAGTAAACGGATTTACGGATTAGGAGAATTGAATTTTGGATAAAAGGTAAGGATTTACTAATTTTACTATCAGGAGAGATATTACGGTTATGAAAATGAAGAGATAAATATACTAAAACAAGCGTTTACACCTTAGAATGACTACTTGTTTACACCATAAAATAAGTGAAATACACAAAATAATAAAAGGAAATTTTTTACATGGAAATTGTATGGATACATAATATTATGAAAAATGGAATATCTACAATTTTAAGCAGTTTTTACTGAAAAATGAAGCAATACAAAAGTATTGCTTCATTTTTCAGTAATGTATTTATAAATAATTTTGTTAAAATGTATTTATAAATATAAACTAACAAATTATTTGTACAAAGAAGTGAAAGTATAGAGCAAGGAAAAGGAGTACGGAGAAGCAGAAGGGATTTAAAAAATGTTGAATGGTCATATTGAGGACATGAGAACAAAATATGATTCAAGTCGCCGACATCTGATCCACATGGGCACATCGGATTATTTAAATTTTTAAGTCTAGCAAGGTGGGCAGGAGAACAAGTATGACCAAGTCTTGCACGGATTAAAATAGACGTGTCCACCTTATCAAACTTAGCCCTGGAGAACCACAACTTTGCAGGAATATCGGGTTGGATAAGGGAATAATAATGGCCTTTTTGCTTGCTGCTAGAGGACCAATTTTCCCTCCATGACTCTTGGAGAAAAGTTTTAGCCAACGACGCAAGGTCCTGAGTGAAGTTTTTAAAGGGGAATAAATCACCACACTGCACCGCTTCCTTGGCAAGTCTATCAGCAATTTCATTACCATGGATCTCTGAATGACTTGGTATCCAAACAAACTT
Organism: Mimas tiliae; assembly: GCA_905332985.1. Taxonomy (NCBI): domain Eukaryota; kingdom Metazoa; phylum Arthropoda; class Insecta; order Lepidoptera; family Sphingidae; genus Mimas; species Mimas tiliae. The sequence goes on from HG995249.1 coordinate 8,006,708, forward strand.
TAAGGAAAGACAATTCAACATGTTTCTTACCGAATGTTGTGAGAGTTTCCATCATCTATATACAGATGCATCTAAAACTTCCTATTCTCAATGTGTTGGGATTGGTGTTTTTCACACTCAATACAACATTGTGCAAAAGATTAAACTTCCTCCAGAATCATCAGTATTCACAGGTGAATGTCTTGGCTTACTTAAAGCCATTGAATATATCCTCTTGTTTAAACTTAATAATGCTATTATTTTTACAGACTCTTTAAGTGCGCTTCAGGCTCTTATTAAATTCCCTTTTAAAACTAAAAATACTTTGCCACTTATACTGCAGATGAGAGAGTTAGCATTCAAATGTACCACTAAAGGCTATTATTTTGGGCATTCCTATCAACACAATTGTAAATAATTAAGGGAGAGTAAGTTAAAGAATCATAGCTATTTGTAAATAATGGTAGCTTATTGGAACGATGGGTGGGAGAAGGGAGTGAGAGGATTTTTTTGTAACTTTTAATTAAACATGGTGCAGATTTACGAGCCCAATAATTTGATGAACTTATACTTGAATGCAGTGATTCAAGAATTGTAATGAGAGGGTGATTTGAAAATTGTATAATTCTAAATAAATATTTGTCTGAAAGAAATTGCCTTCTGAGAAAAAGAGGAGCTTCACCACACTCCACTTGTAACGCATTAATTGGACTGGATTTCCTTGCTCCAGTCACAATAGGTAAAGCTTTGGACTGTAGACGGTCTAATTTTTTAAAAGCATTGACATTACCCGGGTCTAAGAGGAACATGCCATAATCGAAAATGCTTCGTATTATAGCATTATATACAAGTTTCAATGAATGAGGATGAGCACCCCACCACACTCCGGAAAGACATCTTAGCATGTTTAGATGGTGTTCAACTCTATTAACAACATAATCACAATGGGGTATACCAGAGAGCTTAGAATCTAAAATAACACCCAAATACTTAAAGTTGTTGGTAACTGGAATTGGAATGTCATTATAGACAATGTTAATACTAGGTGAAGTTCTTTTGCAGGTAAATAATACTGCTGCATTCTTAGATATGGAAAGATCTAAGCCATTAAAATGAAGCCAAGAGGCAAGGGACCGCAGGGCAAAATTAAGGACTGAACATGTGTGCTCAATCGAATGGGAAGAGTGGTATATGAGTAAGTCATCTGCATATTGTAAAATCTGAACATCTTTGCTTAATGAATTTTCTAAATCGTATGTGTATATGTTGTACAATAAAGGGCTGAGTACCGAACCCTGTGCGAGTCCTCTCCATATAAGCCGAGATAACTCATATTCTGGCAATACTATACTGACTGATCGTTCATTTAAAATATTTAGAATAAAGTTTGACAGATTTGTAACACTGAAAGTGAGACATTATCATAGGCTGCTTTAATATCCAAAAATATGCCAATCAAGGACCGGTTATTGGTAAAAGCTACTCTAATATCAGATGTAATAATACTTAAGCAATCAATTGTACTTTTAGTCTTTCTTAAGCCATACTGGGAGTCCTCCAGAAAACTTTTACTTTCCATAAACACTTGGCAATACTATCTGACATTTCCATCCCAATGGGATTTTCCTTGTTTTCATTACTAAATTTATTAAACTTAAATAATAATCTAAGACACTGTCGCTAAGGTTAGAAAAAAATGAGTAAGGAATGCCATCTACACCAGGAGCTGAGTCAACAGTATTATCAATAATGCCCCTCAGTTCATTCATTGAAAAAGGAAGGCTTAGTGAGACATTATTATTAAGATGTGAGTTATCTGTTACAGGAGGCACTGATAGTAATTGAATATCTGGAGGAACCCATGGAGGAGCGAATACGTCTAAGAAATCCCTAGCTAAGGTAGCAGGAATAGGAGGAGAAGTGAAGTTATTAAGGGCAGATCTAAATCTTCTAATGTGGGGCCAGACAATTGTGGGGTGAGTGTTGGGAGAAATTGATTCACAGAAATTATGTCAACCTTCAGACTTCTTCCTCTTGAAAAGTTTACGTGTTAGAGCAATGGTGTTGGAAAGACTTTCAAAGTTTTCCTGGGTCATATTATTATTATATTCCTGTTCTAATAGTTTTCGTTTTCTAACTGCATCAGAGCATTCTGAGTCCCACCAAGGTGGCATAGGGAGTTTTCTAACCTTTGTGTTATTTTTCGCAGGAAAAACATCATCCGCCGCAGTAACCAGTATATGTGCTAGTGCCTCCACACATGCCTGCTCACAGCCCTCACCAAGATCTGGAAGCGAATCAAGCATTCTATCTTTTTTTTAAATGTCTCCCAGGCAGTACTACATTTGACTGGCAATTTATATTTTAAGTGGGACTTCTTTGTATAGCAATTTTTTTTAGAGATTGGAAATGTAATTTTTATAGGAAAATGATCGCTTCCAAAGGAAGACGAAAGAGTAGACCAATTAAGAAAAGATGCAAAATTTGGAGTGCATATAGAAAGGTCTATTGCACTTTGATGGATTTGGTTGGGATCATTGCGACGGGTAGGAGAACCAGTATTTAATATGCACAAGTTATGCATATCTAATATGTCAATTAATTCTTCACCATATGAATTTGAAATAGAACTACCCCAGGATTGGTGGTGACAGTTAAAATCTTCTAGAAGTAGGAAAGGTCTATGTAAAGATGACAAAAAACCATTAATTTCACTTAATATAGAAGAGGAAGGATGAGAAATATACAGAGAAACAACACATATATTATTTACAGTCAAGGCAATTATTGAAATTTCATCACAATGGTGAGGTAAAGTGACAACAGAGAAAGGAACAGGAGTCTTTAAAATAGAGTATGGCAACCCCACCATACCCGTCAGACCTATCTTCCGTTACAGTTATATATCCCTTGATTTTAAAAACATTATGTGGTTTTAACCATGTTTCTGAGAGAGCAAATGCAAATGGATCATATTTATTAATTAAATAAATGAGGTCACTTTTCTTATTGATTATACTTGATTAGACTTAACAAAGCTTTAATAAATTCTTCTACATTAAGCTGATTATCATTTTCATTTTTTCTGTTATTAATTAGAGCACAACCATTCGTTGGTTCTGGAATTACAAAATCTTTTAATAGAGCATTGTGGGCTTCTCTGTTATATCCTATAACAGGGCGAGGAGGGGAGCGAGACTTGAGGAATGTTGTTTTTTGTATGATGAGGTAGGTTGATTGACTTGAATGGGTGCATGTCTGACTGGAGGTTGAGGTGGAGGAGAGAGTAATGTATCGGCAAAGGATTTTGTAACAGGTGTAACGTTGCATTATTATATTCAACGTTCCATAATATTTACAAGTTGTTTTGTTTTTATTTACAACATATTTTCTTAAAAATAATTTAAACCTACTTAAAATACATGAATGATACAAACAAAATGATAAAAATTAAATCAGTATGTCACGTCTTTGTGTTATTGTTCCAACTCGCCCGCTAGCTTATCGGCCGGTTTTACTTTGCGTTAAAAAAAAAATAATAGGTGCATTCCCCACGCGAATGTATGAGCCTGCGCCGAGCAGCGCCCGCGTCGTGTCCTTTTCGGTGGCAGCGGTCGCGGAGAGCGGAGCAGTCCGAGAGTGTTCTCGAAGGCGACACACGTACACGCGCTCAATAATAGTAGCTTCGTACTAAGCGCGTGTCATCCATCGTGCAATATGTTTATCGAATTGCGTTCGTTATCTTTTAACATAACGGCTTAATTTAAAAAAAAAAGATAAAAAGTGTTAACCCCGTATTGGGTAAGTGTTGAACATTTCTCGTTTTGCTACTCATGTAAGGTGTTGGATGATGACTGGCAAATTTTTAAAAATTACCGTAACTTTATAACGTTACGCTTATAGTAATGCTTATTGCATATATATCCATCCTTTCATTGCTAACTATGTGTGAGTATGCTTAGCAGAAAAATTATAGTGCCTTTTTTTTATTTCTTTTGTGTACCGGTTTTTTTTTAAATAAAATGTAAACTCCGTTCTGATTGTGACAATTGCACACACTCGCCTTAAGCGCAGTGTACTTCCGCTTTCGCTTTACGCTGCCACGAGTCACAGTCAGGACTGGAGAAGCAGAGGACCTTGTTAATTAAGTGGATGGTGCATTCCAGGGTCCAAGGTTCGGGCACGTATGGCCATTCAGCCAAGACCACCACACTCAGGACCACCACACATCACGACCACCTCGTCATCCAGCGGGTCGTCCACCTGCCGGCGCTTCTTCTGGACCTTCGTGGCGTCAACGTCACCAAAGCCAGGGGAGTAATCTGCGCGCCTATCTCCATAGGGCAGAAATAAATTGACGGGCATACTCAACTCACGACCATTTTAATAATAAATACATGTAGTGTTGACTAGTCTTTTCTTTACTTAGACTTAAAAAAGAACACCAACGCGACACAGGTGGAATTAATTTTGAGGCTTCTGGATATGAAATTGAGCTCTGTGCCATATGCATTTTAATCTGCCTCTGGCGTGACTGTTCTGGGCATGTTTTGCTGGTAGCAAAGTGGTGCCCTGAACATATACAGCAATTAGCATCTCTTTCACTTAATTCACAGATCTCTCCTGAGTGATTATGACCACACTTATAACATCTAGGTTTTGACCTGCATTGAATTTTAGTATGACCATACCGACAGCAGTTGAAACATTGTATGGTTGGATAAATATAGAGGTCTACTGGCAAGGCATTATAACATATAAAAATGCGTTTCGGTAAAACTTGACCATCAAATGTAAAAACTACCGTTTGTGAGGGTTTCCACATCACAGAGCCGTCTACAAAAGATTTAAAATTAAGCCGCCTAACTTAGAGAATACGTCCACATCCTATTGGAACAGATGTATTTTCAATTATTTCCTCCGGATACCACTCGGTAGGTACTCCCCGAACTAAACCCATCCTGGTGACATTAAAAGAAGGAATAAAGGCCTGGTAATTATTTTTAGTCAGACTTTCATGAGAGATAAAAGAGTTAGCATCCATATGCGTTGAGAAAGACAGAAAGATTTTATTTCTGCCAATTTTTTTGACACTACCATTAATTTTAAATTCGTGCCGCTTTAAAAATTTACCAATTGAAAGCGGATGCAGAGTGGTGGAATCATTATCAGAGGAAACATTTTTTTGAATGTGTACTACATAGGGAGCCATATCATTCCTATCATATACAACCCGAATATTTTGCGCGGGAACTTTGGTAGCGATGGTTTCTGTCACATTTTTATCATTGCTTGTATTATTTGTGTTAGATGTATCCAGCTGTGGTTGCACCGACTGCGAAGTGTCTGTACATCCACAACTAGTTAGCCCATCATTGGACCCTAGCTTTCTCCTTCTTTTGTTGCATTGTTTGCATAGATGACGGCGACTACGTTTTAGCGGACGAGATGAACTGGAAGCGCCCTTATCCATACCGGACTCGGACATATATGAATTACCTTTTATCTCAGGCCCAATTGTAACAAAATTGCCCGCCGGGGGGACAAAACCCCCCGGATAGGCGGCTTATTCATACTTACAAACTAGAAAATATACTTATTAAAAAACTTACCAAGAGAAAGATGATATATGAAACTAACTAAAGAATTATAAACTACAAATAGGGGTTGATCGTAGAGGGTTGAAAATTTAAGGTTGTATGTATTTTTTAATGCTTTATCATAAAAAAATAAAAACAAAAAATTTGTCTAAAAAATAAAAAATAAAATTTAGGGGTGGACCACCCTTAACATTTAGGGGGATGAAAAATAGATAGTAGCCGATTCTCAGACCTACCCGATATGCACACAAAATTTCATACAAATCGGTCCAGCCGTTTCGGAGGAGTATGAGAACGAACATTGTGACACGAGAATTTTATAAATATAAAGATAATTCAAAAATATTTGTTTTTCTCTGTATTAAATTCCGAGGTTCCCAAATTGTATTGAAATCCTGTACAACGCGTTAACACTGTCAATAATAATATGTCCATATTGAAAGTCGTGCAAATATTACGATACTGAATTAAATGTTAGACCACTAGTTTTATTAGGTTTATACTTTAAACTTTTAAGTTTTTGGTAAGTCGTGATTTCGTAGACGTAGGTATGTGTTTTGCTAAGATTGTACTCAACGCCAAGCAGGCCCGGATCTGGGTGGGGGGGGAGCAAACCGGGCCACTATCATAATATAATATGTTCTAGCATATGGAAGCCTGGTTGGCTCACCGTCGACTTGTAAGAAAAAGGTCCCACACAGGCCTTTTGTGCATCATTATTTTCATTTCTTTTAGTTTTTTTAAGTAATTTACCTATAGGATAGAGATAAGTCAAAGTGCGCTCTACAGATTTCAGCCTAAGGTCGGAACATTTTTTTTGTGCACAATTATTTCTGATGCTGATGCAAGAACATACAACTTCTTGTATTCCAATCACCATCCCTGTACTTTTATTAGTATCATTTTGCAAAACAATTTATACATAATAATTATCGAATTTGATAAAAGTGTCTACTTAAACATTAGAGATGTGCGTGTGCTCCTCCAGCTGCAACAATTGTTTCCCCAGTCACATATGTCGCGTCATCGGAAACTAAAAATGCAACTGCGCCTGCAATTTCTGATGGTTTTCCAAATCTTTTCATGGGCACAATAGACAAACTTTTCTCTGCCCCAGCCTCAGTGTCTGTAATCTGGAAAGATATACAGTATTTAACAAAAACCCTGTTGGCCCTTTCTAGGTCGTGAAGATAGTCATATAGACAACTTAATAAACGTATTTAAATTAAAAAATAAATAAATAGATGCGAGATATTATCATTAGGCCGCTATTCCACTATCATATAAAATTGATCCTACTTCTATAGCTCATAGATATATAATAAATGTATGACAGCAACATAAACTTCATATTTTCTATGATCATATTTCTATGGTCCTATTTCACAGCATGTTGTGACATTCCCTGACTTGTGTCACCGAACGCGGTTTTCAAGAGCAAAGAAAAGAATATGCCAAACAAAGTAGGCGCCAGTACGCAGCCCTGGCGTACTCCGCGCTTCACATCAAATGGTGCAAATGGTTTGCCATTAAAGATGACTGTGCCCGTCATATCATCGAGAAACGCCTTAATTAGACATAATAGTTTTGGAGGGCATCCAATTTTCTCCAGCGCCAAATAAAGTGCTTCTCTGCTAACGGTATCGAAGGCTTTATAAAGGCCGACAAAGAAAAAAGTAGCATAGTTGCTAACATCTCTTCGCTTCTTATTTCGGAAACACCTATCTTTCTCACTCCTATCGGCCAAGAAGAATGGATCTTTATGGGTCTTAAGTAAATTGTAGTCGCCACCAATGAATGATCTGTATTACAATCCGCGCTATGAAAAGATCTTATGTGACGGATATCTTGCTGGTCTTTCTTTTTCGCTAAGATAAGATCCAGCTGATGCCAGTGCCCCGACCGGGGATGCTTCCAAGAAACCTTGCGTATTTCCTTGCCTTTGAAATAAGTATTGGTGACACAAAGTTGCCTTTGGGAGCAAAATTCTAAAACACGACCATTTTCTTTTTCTTCTGTAGATGAATTCAATGTAGGTGCGTAAACGGAAATTATAGTGATGTATCCATTGGTTGTAAACAAGCGAAGAACCATGATACGTTCTGATACATTACGTGGTCCTTCAATGGAGTTGAGTATGCTGTTGCGAAAAGCAAAACCTACTCCATGCTCACAACGTGACAGAGCACCCCTACCTTTCCAGAAGAAAGTAAAATTATTTTCACGAAGCGATCCCTCATCGGGCAGTTTGGTTTCTTGAAAAGCTGCAATCACAATGTTGAGCTTCGTTAATTCAGTGTCAATGACAGCTTTGCGTATGCGGTCATCGCCATTTAAACTTCCACTGGTGTTCGGAAAGCCTGTCCACATAGTCTGGACATTCCATGTCGCAAGATGCATGAAATTCGTAGCATTTGTGTTTTTATAAGCATTATAGGTGAACATGATAACGGCACCGGCTGTCTAGTTTTTTAGCATAGTGTTCTCCTCACCCAGAGAGAACAAGACAGCACCGAGACGGACTAGTAACTTATTGGCTGCCCAGCTTAAAGCGGGCGGTAACCAGTCAGTGGGCTTACAATGAACCCTCCCACTGTCGAGAGTGACCTCTGGCGCCCGAGTTTACGGCTATAACCTCGGACTTATAACCGGTTACTGTCACTCCCCGTGTTGTTTTCCACTCAGCAAGCTGTAGTGGGTGAAGTGACCTCTTCACTGACGCCACACCGCCTGGGACTCAATATTTTTAGATAGCGTAGTACTTCCCGGGAACCTACGCCATCCTCTCGACCTTACCGACGTATCCCACAGGAAAGACTAGTGATACGTATGGAGTCAGTTTGGTTGCAGATACATTTGCTGTATGGCTTGCACCGAGCCATCTTAATTATCCCAATAAGTAAAACCAATCCATAAAAAGCCAGATGCCAGGACAATTTTTCTGCAAACCGAAATAAATCTCTTCGGGTCCGGGCATTGCCTGCAGTTAGTGCTCAAATTACTACTCTCAAACAGTATTAGCATAATCTAATCTAAGGGAATAAAATATTTAATAATGTTAAAATTAAATTATTGTACTACTTGAAAATATGTACAAAATTCACACACAGAGCTAACAGTCTCAAAAATCATATGTAATATATGATAAACTCACATCTGTGAGCCTTTTTGCTGAAGCACCTTAGCAAGGTTTGTGGGTTCTATGTCATTGCTACTTAGGGAACCGCCACACTCTCTGATTACTACACAAATAAATTCAGCATGCTTAACATGTGCGTTGAATTTATGTATGAACTCAAGAAATAAATGAAAAATATTTTTTTTATTTTATTTCAAAAAACTTCTTTGTTCTTTGAGCTTATTTTTTACAATACCCTAGTATGTAATTCAGCATTTTCGTAAATGTACTATTTCAATTGCAGTGCAATTTTATTTGACCAGCAACGACACAGGCACCGATTCTAAAGAGACCTATAGAAATTGTTATGTTTGACTTTAGTGTTTTTATTTTTGTCATTAGGTTACAGAATGTGTCTAATTATGCAATACGAGTAATTCCCTTTTGACATAACTTTATATTATAGTAAAACGGGATGAATAGGAGCAAAATTATAAAAAATAAAATAAAAAAGACGTGTTAACATTTCATTTAGGTAGGTAATATAAAGGTAAGTACTTACAGCAGATGCGAATTTTGTGGTTATAATTCCTGGAGCTACACAATTCACTCTAATGTTGTCATGAACGACCTCATTAGCAATGGCTTTTGTTAATCCTAAGAGTGTGGTTTTGCTAACGCTGTAAGCACCGAGAGGCTACAAATGAAATATCCAATATTATTAAAATAACTCGAATGTATTTTATACTAGGTGGTGGTTGTGAGAGTCCGTCTGAGTAAGTGCTTGGTCAGACTTTGACCCAAAATTAGAATTAAAAACAATTCAGAATATACTATTTCTACTTAAAATGGAATAAGTAAGGATAAGCGATGAAAATTATATAGTAGGTAGTATATACTGGTACTAAGAAAGTAGGATAATATCAACAAAGATTTGTCAGCCCTTGTTGAGCCCGTTTTCTGTGACGCGTCCATGATTTTTATAGTCTGGGTGTTCATGTGCGGTATAAATCACTTACTGTCAAGTGAACCACTTCCTCGTTTGCCGCCCTCTCCTATAAAAAATGCTTCCATTCTCCTCAGTGGGTTCACATCAGACAGGCGGCCGGTCGTAAAAACTACGAGCCAAATCTTTCTGTAACATGTGGTAAAAAGCATGTGGCGTCGACCCCAATGCGAGTGGGATACGGGCAGGTAGAAGAAGAAGACTATCTATAACATAATTTGTTCTGCGGTTAATGATAAACACGCTACCCAACGTGTTTAGCTGATATGTTAACAGACGATAAAGATACTTACCTAATAATAATATTATAACTCTAAGTCATGTTCGAGAACCAGAGAAAACATACCATTGATTTTCTCTGTTATTCTATTAAAACCCCGGCCAAGGGAATGTCAGACCACGCACAGTTAAGGGTTCCGTAGTCCGGATGGACGAATATTGTGTAGCCGAAAATATCCCATATTATCTTAAAAACTATACAACCTAGCTAACTACGAGGCATGCTTTTTAAGTTCTGTCGTTTCAATATTTCCCGGCAATTTTAAATTTATAACTGTTCTATATTCGAATGTGTTTAAATTTTGAATCTCAAAACAGTTGAAAGTATTAGGATTAATGCTATTGTTTAGTCACAGCGTCGATTGGAATCTCTAAGGTTACGTACGAAAATGATTCTTCTAAGGAAAATGTTCGTGCAATAATTTTCTACAACTTTAGAAGAGGCCTGACACGGCTTCAGTCTTTTGAAGAGCTAACATCTGTGTTCAGTGATGAAGCCCCATGTATGCGGACTGTTGAACGCTGGTATTTAGAATTCCAGCGTCGACATACTAGTGTTAGTGACAAATCTCGCGAAGGACGCCCAAAATCCGCCTTCACTGAAGATAACATCATTGCTGTGAGACAACTAATTCTCGAAGATCGTTATGTCACGTATCGAGAGATAGAGGCTCTATTAGGCATCTCAGAGACAACCATTCAGAAGATCTTGCATGAAGCGCTTGGTGTGAGAAAGCTAGTTTGTCGTTGGATACCGCATCTGCTTTCCGACGATCACAATGCGGCCCGCTTCAGATGGTGTAAGAAAACTCTGCAAAGGTTCAACCGAGGAGAGTCAAATCACGTCTACATCATCAGTGGTGACGATTCTGGGATTATGCCTACGATCCTGATTCCAAACAACAATCTACAATCTGGGTCTTTCAAAAACAGCCAAAGCCGACTAAAGTTGTTCGTTCTCGAAGCACTTCAAAGAAGATGGTGGCCACGTTCGTTGGAAAAACCGGCCATGTTGCGACTATTGCACTAGAAGATCGTAGAACGGTTAACGCAAAGTGGTATACTACAGTTTGTTTACCACAAGTCATCGCCGAACTTCGTGCTAAATAATAGGCGTGTGTTCAGTACAATCATATATTTAAGACTACCCGGTTCGTATACACTTAATTGTTGGGATGTGAAACGCACACATACACAACACTTCGAAAATCTAACTCAAAGCGACGCATCATCCTACACCACGACAATTCAAGCGTACGATACGAAGCGACGATTTCTTTAATTTCCTAAAATTAAGAAAAGTCTTCGTGGTTAAAGGTTCCAGTCCGGTGAAGAAGCAGTCGACGCTTTCAAGTCAGCCATTTTGAACACCCCCACTTTAGGGTGGAATAAATGTTACAATAACTGGTTTGAGCGAATGGAAAAGTGTATTAAGCTACGTGGTGAATACTTTGAAAAACAATAAAAAGTAGTATAAGGTTCTAGTTTTGTTTTTTTCTTCAAACGACAAATTTAAAAGGCATGCCTCGTAAAACCCATTTTTTTGGATGTACCTTTTAAATTATACTAACATATTTTTTTTCAGAATTTTCTATGCCATTGGTAGTTTAAAAGTTAGAGGGGAGTAGATGATACATTTTTCACTACTTGGGGCACTCATCTCTCAAGATTTAATTAAAAAACTCATTTAAAAACCTCTATATAATTTTTAAAGTCCTATCTAATGCTAGCACATACTTATATGCAATGGAAAAAATAAATAATTTCTTAGTTACATGTATTGTACTCGACTCCTTTACTTTGTCTGGTCTTTAGCATTCTCCGTTGTAAGACTATTGGCTCTAATATCTTCCTCTAATACGTCAAGCCACGTACTAAAATAACTAATAAAATTTAACACTTACCTCCATAGGTTGATATGCAGCAATAGAAGAAATGAAAACGATGCTGCCGCCTCCTCTTTTTATAAGCAAGGGATAAGATTCTTTTGCCAATAACCATGAACATTTCACATTGATTTCAAATATTTTGTCCCATACTTTTTCATCGGTCTAAACATAAAAAATTGTTTAGTCGTAATGACCTTGACAGAAAAACTCGTATACGTACGTTACTTACGTAACTACTTACCTCCAAAATAGGTGCTACTGAGGGATTAACAGCAGCATTAGATACCAAAATATCTAGACCACCGAACTTGGTGTTTGCCTGAAATATAGGTATACTTTTATTGTACGAGCATGTTATCTATTTCTTTAAACGTAAAATTTAGAAAATCAATTTCTATATGTGTCCATCTTCCATGCGTTCGCGCATCGTTCATCAGAGTGAGTTGAAACTTTGTATAGACACTTGCAGTTTGTGGTTGTACGTGCGTAAAGGTTTCTGATATAAACTTATATCATAAAGCAAAAATGTAATATCGATGGATCAAATGCAAAAGGTCCAACTTGTGTGATTTCATCTTGACGCAAATTGACATAAAAGTTCAAAAAAAAAATTTTGTCTGGGTGTTGACACCCAAAGCCTCTCGTAGTTCCTGATACCCATGACACAAGACTCGTATTTTAGTTTGGGGTCAGGTCATTTATTTATTATTAGCTTTTGCTCACAGCTCCACCCGCGTGAATGTCCTTTTCCGGGATAAAAGTCTTATGTCCTAATCCAGGTCATGGTCTACCTGTGTGCCAAATTTCATTCAAAACCATTCAGTCGTTACAGCGTGATGGACCAACAAACATCCAAACTTTCATATTTATAATAGTAGTAGGAAGTAGAATTATTTGGAAAAGGATCGTTCAAACTAGTTTTGATTAGCTCCATTGTAAAATAATAATAAATAATACTACTTGCCACATCGAACAGTTTTTTTCTTTGTTCTGTATTTCCGACGTGGCATACAACACCTTCTACATTCAATCCGTCCTCACGTAGACTTTTTACTGCATTATTTACATTATTTTCTTTCCTGCTGCTTATTATAACTGCTGCGCCTTCATTACCCAATCTCTTTGCTATTGCGTAACCTATACTGGAACAGTATAAAACTCATAAAATATTAATAAAGCCATTCAGATCAGTTGATACAGTATGTGATGAGGAATTAAATAACTTATAATTAATGTATTTTTATTTTTATTGCGCCTATAAACTTCCTTGTACAGTATAACCATAAACAAATGCATCAAAAGTAGCTGTCGAAATTTAGATATTTTCTACAATCGATACACACATAAGTCGCTCAACAACACCTGCGTCAGAAATTAATAAAATTGTATCATAATATGGTCAAAATTAGCTTCATCAGATTGTCAGTTATCTTATTAGATTTAATTCGAAAATCAAATGATATCGGTGGTCTCCGTCCAACACTGAGGAACAATGCCAGGGAGAAGAAGAGCGGGGTACTGCGCGTCAATATAGGAGGCAACTCGCTGCATACTGCTTCAGATCTATCGTTCGAATAGCACCCGGACACAGCTTTGAAGACATCTAAAAACTGTAACATAAATCGCACATTCCAATGACAGATACGGACATCCGGCTTACGGTTTGACACTATTGTATGGCTGTCCGATTGTTCAGGCATAGGTACTTCCGGTATTATAAATAAAGTGAAGCTAGGTGGTAAAATAGTATGAAATCAACCATCCAGCCTACTCAGCCTGTTAATCCGCCACTGATCCTTCTTCCTACTATTATATTATAAATGTGAAAGTTTGGATGTTAGTGAGTTTGTGAATAATCAATCACGTCTAATCGGCTTAACGGATTTGGATGATCATGTGTATATTGCGCTTTTGATGTAATTTATAAAACTAATTTAAAAGTAACTTTTATACATACTAAGTTTCACTCGCTTTCGATATTTACAGTTCATAATTAACACTTCGCTTTATTGAAATGTGGATAACGTTGTGAATTACACATTTATTTATTTTATTAATTTGGCTGTAATATTGTACAAATAATACATGTGTGTAATTGTTTGTTTTCACTGAATAAATAAAAAAAAAACTTGGCACATAGATGGACTACAACTTGGATAGGACATAAGTAATTGCAATTGAAGTCACAAGCAAAAGCTAGCTAGTTATTATTAATGTTATTTGTAACATTTTAGTGTTAATAATAATTGTTTTTAGGGTGGAAGATCGGCACTAGCCCGCGAAATTCAATTTAGGTGATTTTGTTTTTTTGAAAATTGCAGCTCGATCCTTCGATTAAATATGGATATAAATGATTTTGCGCAAATAATCACCACTGATACACGGAATAATAATAATGAAATGACTAGTATGAGAAAAAAATTTGTTTCTGCATTAATTACCTCTAGATTTATAGTTTTCATTATAATTACTTAAGGGACTACTGTGAGGTAGTGCTGTTTGCAGATGATACTTCTAATATTTAAAGTAAATCGACAACAATTTGTTCTTGACGATGCAAACAACACTCTCTCAAAAATAGTACCTACAGTAGTATAGCGTTTAATAGTCAATAAACCAAATGCATTAGATTTAATGTCAGAAAGGTTAACGCTAACATTTATATGAATGGTGATGAGTTAAGCCTAGTGGAGTCATCAAGTATTTAGGTATAACATTAGACCCTAAACTTCAATTGGGTCACCAAATATCAGTGCTAGCTAAAAAATCAAGTGCCGCTGCTTACGCAGTATCACCCGATTTCTGAAAGGCTAATCAAATCAACATTCATCTAACAGAACTTTGATTTTGATACCGCTGTCAAATCAATTTGAGTTGCATACGTTATTTGCAAGCCATAGGACAGCCTCCGTGGCGCAGCGGGCGAGTAGCTGGCTGCGAAGCGAGAGGCCGTGGGTTCGATTCCCGCACCGAGACAAATGTTTGTGTGATCCACAAATATTTGTTTCGGGTCTGAGTATTGTGGGACCGCGAGTCCCTCGTAGTTCATGATACCCATGATACAGGTTAACCTAGTGTGGGGTCAGGACTATGTGTGTGACTGTTGGGTGTATTTATTATTTATTATTATTTATTTATTTAGTGAAAAACTTAATAATATCTGATGTCTCTCTAATAGCGTTTGACATACAATTTTTCATATTAATTTGAAAGCTATTTTAACTAACGTGTGTTAAATCAAAGGTGTTGACCACGCTTCTAGCAATTGAATTTTGCTTTGACATGAGATTCGACAGATGATTAGTTAATTTAACATTGATCAGTCTTTCAGAAATCGGGCATAAGTAAAATACGATAACTGACCGACGTTAACACGGCTAGGTTGGTTGGTTTTGCATATTTCCATAGTTTGTTGAATTAAGTTAATACAAATTCTGAATTAATATCAAACTGGTACTCTGCGAATAACCTTTTATTAAATGCAGGGAAGACTAAATGTAACCGTTTTACATTACCAAATTTTGTAAAGGTAAATTCACGTATAGAATTAAACAAAGAAACATTAGATCTAGTCTCTTCAACAGTTTTCCTAGGAATAACTCTATATAGCAAATTGTCAAGGGATCCTCAATTAGAAAGATTATCTGGTAAACTAAGTGCTGCAGCTTTTGTTGTCCGGAAAATAAGACGCTTAACTGATGTTTCAACGGCTAGGTTGGTTTATTTCGCATATTTCCACAGTATTGTGTCCTACGGCATTCTATACGAAAGATATTATTTAGTTTTTTTTTTAACAGTGGCTATAGTAGGTAGTACCTACTTTTGGTCGAAACGCTGGAAATATATCTACATGAAAATGATGAAGAAATGATTCGAAGCTTTTAAAACAGTGTGTTACTCTCATACGAGTAATAGTACCTACCATTTATTGGTGTTAGTGAAGCTACTCAGGTGAATAACTATGTAAAGCTGGTAGATAATAAGATTGAGACGTGGTGGAGGTGATTCACTGAGGTGTATATAAGAGGATACGTTATTAATTGAGGGAACTTAGTCGTGCTTAGAACTCTTACGTGGAAACGCTGGTATAGTGCCGTTATAATTGTGATAATCATACCAAGTGTTATAAATATAATTTGTGAACAGTGATAAAATATTGCACTCTTTATTTTATGAAAGTTATAGTGATCTTACATGTGTTTCTGTTAGCCTATATTGCTTTTACAGCTTCACCTGACAATAAAGCCGGCGCTTATGGCGCTCTAGCCAGAAATATGTATAGTGTATTTAGTAGCCATTAAGCACAGCGACACCTTTTAGAAGGCTCAGATCTCAGCTTGAGCTTGGCTCAGATCTCACAGAGTAGTGGCGCAGTGGATAGTCAGACACTATCCCATGAGGCGGCGGCATTTTGGCTGGAGCTCAGCCCTAGAACTAGGAAGCCAAGGCATCAGCCTTAAAAGCGGTCTAACGTTGCGACATGAGAGGAGCCCCTGAAGGGGTGAAGGCCCAAGTTGCCTCTCTCCGCTGGTCTGACGCGAATGGGTGCATAACAAGGCTGGAGAGCTTAAGTGCGAGAGTAAGGATCAATTGAAAAAGTGCCATGTCGCAGAAGGACGGTGCCAAACGGGTCTGTGGACAAACATATTCCGCCCGCTTGATTTCTCCGCGGGGAAAATCTTTTACGGATACCTTCTCAACCTCGGGGGTGGAGAAATGGTTGTCCGGCATAACCAGCCTTTCAACCCAGTTGCCTCCCTAACGACCCCTGAATCGGGTTCCTATCCAAAATCCCAACGCTGGTATACCGACTAAAAACCCCGCGGTGGCCTTCTTTTTTTATCCTGGCTCGGCAAAGTGACTACAGATTACTACTACTGATTCTTCAGCGCAATTGAGATGGAGATTCCGCCCGCTAGCAGCGAAGTAGGAAACGCTAGAGTGATGACGACAGACCCGGCGCCGAGCCCTGTGGCAGACTTAAACGAATACAACCACGGTAAACCCCTGCCTGTCGTAAAGGATGAACAATAGGTCATAGTTCGCTGTGTGTAAAGTCAGGATTGTATGTATGCTCAACCAAAGTGTTCCTGAAATGGAAGGCATCACGGGCGTTCGCCGATAATAATTTTAATTTTAAGGTGGCCACAGCATCTTGTTGCAGGAGCTGACTAGCGACTTATGATATCTATGGTGTATTTGTATATGATTTATGGAACTTTGTACAAGTTACAAAATCTGAGCTGTACGGTACAGCCTGTACCTATGATAATAAATCGTTATTATATGAATATTTACTTTAAAATAAAATATAGCGAAGATACTTAGATATCGAATTGGACTTCTGATACAATATGATGTTTGTTATCACACGATGATTTCGATACGGTAGAACCATCATGTAGACAGTTTTGTCTACAGCATGAATGGGCCGGCTTGTCTGGGTCTTTACCGCTGTCTCACTGTAAAGTATGAGCTTGCTGCTACGTTTCGTACGGCAAGTGAGATATCTGGAGGCTCAAAACCCTTTCCCAAACCCTTAATTATCCCATTCCTTTATGGTCGGTAACGCGCCCATATTTTTTTGGTCCACTTGATTCGGTTGCCGGCCTATGCTATAAAAAAAAACTAGGTAGGTAGGTGAGATAGGTATCAGAAATTACTTTGCAAGTAGGTACCTACTTATATTATTTAATATCTTACGTTATTAATTTTAATCGAATAGGTACTGCTATTAAAAGAAGGCATAAGATATCACTCTAAATATTAATATGATGGAAGTAAGCACAATCAAAAAGATAGACCGTATCTATCAATTGAGATATCGTCGTTCGTCGTCGTAGACGGACGTGTTGTGGCTTAGCGCAGTAATTGCAATTTGTTAAAATATGTTAAATCCAACTCTTCTTTAAATCTAAACCTTACTAAACAGTTAATAGTGTTTAATATCCACTGAATAGCTCAGTATACTGCATCTCGTTCGCACAAGTGGAAGGTGCATGCTACCTATATTCATTTCTCCTTACCTGTTGTCACTCTCGGACAAGCGCGCGTCACTCAACCAAAGATCATTATTATAACGGAATAGACATACAATGATGCGCTCACCACCAGGAAGGTCCGATTCAGACCCGAATATAAGTGAATTATGTGTATCACAAAGAAAACGGAAGCACGGTGATGATTTCTTCCAGCTTTTTAAAGAATTTACCGAAAATATTACGTCTAAATTAGCTGTTTGGAAAACTGATGTTTCTGCTGAGGTATCCAAAATCACTGGTAATATAACGGATGTAAAGGAAGATCTCTTAAAATTAAAGGAAGCATCTCAGGATCTCAAGTCTGAAATTAACGGTATAAGAAATGATTACATTGAAATGAAAAAACTAACGCAGAGTGTGATAAATGAACATAGCAAAATAAATACAGAATTAGATACAATAAAATCATCAGTACAATTTCAATCAGCTAAATATGATGAGTTTAATACAAAAGTAAAGGTTATCTCCGACGATATAAAGAAAATTAACATCCTAGAATCCAAATTAAGGGAATTGCAAACCCAGAACAGATTGCTTACACTCCAAATGAATTCTAATGACCAAAGAGACAGGCTTATGAACCTTGAAATTATAGGAATACCAGAAGTGAATGACGAGCAACCAGTTGAGATTGTTAAGAAGATTGCTAAAATCGTGAATGTTGAGATTGTACCTGCGGATATTATCTATGCAAATAGAATTACACCAAAAAAGAAATTCCCGGGACGTCCTAGAATCCTGATCGTTAAATTGTCGTCAAGACTTATTAAAGATAATATTATCGCTGGAGCTCGCAAACTTCGCTTGACTACTAAAGAAATAGGCATGAGTGGTGAAATAAAACCTGTATTTATCAATGACAATCTAACGCCTCAAAACAAACAACTTTTAAAGAAGACTAAAGAAATGGCTAAAACTAAGGAATACCAGTATGTTTGGTCAAAAAACGGGAGAATATACATAAGAAAGTGCGATACCAGCCCTATGATTCAGATATCGGACGAAGAAGACTTGAAAATGAAATTTGTCTAGTGTTATTTAATATCTCAAAAAAAAATTTTTTTATAATATTTTACTTAACATCATATTTCATCAAACTCAGACATTTTTGTACAGTAAGTGTGGAAGTCATAAACTTTTGGTTTAGCACTTCTAGTCAATCTATTTCTTTTACACACACACATTATATTATTATTGCATGGCGGTACTCTAAAAAAAAAATCTTTCTCATGTCCATTGTATTTCTTATTTTAGTGATTCAAAGCAAACATGTACATATATACATAACATGCACATCGTCAGCATTTTTCATAGTTTTTATTATTGGCAATAATCTATGCGTACATATAAATAAATATCCTGCCTACTTCGACTGCATAATACGAAACATAGTTTATGAGGGTGTCATAAGTGTCGATTTCACAAGTATTAATCCACATTATCATTTTGTCGTTTACTTAGTGGGACTTAAAATGAAGTGTGTACTTATGTATTCGTATAATATGGTGTGGTTGCAATATTTTTGTTTTATCAGAGTTGTGTATGGTCTTCGATACTATAGAAATCGGTATTTTTGTTATCTCAATAGTTATAATGGCGAGACCTAGTTTAAACATTTTCTATCAGAATACTCGCGGCCTAAGAACAAAATGTTCGGATTTCAAACAAAGTATTTTGAGTTGTGAATACGACATAATAATAATAACAGAAACGTGGTTACATGACGGAATATTCGATCGTGAATTTAGTGATGACAGGTATGACGTTTTTCGTCAAGATCGTGACTTGACAATTAGTAAAAAATTGACCGGTGGTGGTGTGATGATACTGACGCGACGCGAACTTTATGCTATACGAGCGGAATGCAATACATCGCCACCATCCGAGATGTTAACCGTGACAGTACCGGCGCGTGCGCTTGCTACCACACCTGGCGTTTCTTGCACCGACCTACATATTAGCGTTGTTTATGTTAATTCGGATAATCTGCCTTTAGAGATCAATTCTATAGTTGATGAGCTCGATACTATGATTAGTCACCGTAACCCACAACAAAATTATTTATTGGTTGGCGATTTTAATTTACCGTGCATTTCTTGGACTACGGATGGCCCTAGACATAATAAAAATGGGTCTATTAATTCTCAGAACGCCGGAGCGAAATTAGTAGAAGAACTAAGTCTATTGGGTATGACTCAATATAATACCCTACAAAATTACGCTGGTAATACTTTGGATCTAGCTTTTTGTAATTTGCCACTCAGCATAACCCAATGTTTCTTTCCCTTGGTTCAACTAGATCTAGCTCACCCTACATTTACTATAGATATAAGCGATCTTTCGGTGTCGTCACTTAAGGAGGTCACATCCCCAAAACGTAACTATAGAAAAGGAGATTATTTCTCGTTAAATGAGTATTTTTGTAATTTTGATTGGCGATCGGTATTTTCCAACAGAGACATTGAGGATGTTGTCACTGCTATGTATGAAGTTATTTATGATGCGATCAAAAAATATATTCCATTGAAAAAATGTAGTCATTATTCATATCCATTTTGGTATAGCCGAGCTCTCATTAAAATAATCAAAGAAAAGTTAAAAGTACACAGTAAATGGAAAAAAAGTGGTAACAAACGCGACTATGACGAATTTTCATTATTGCGTAACAGACAACGAACCATTCAAGCTAGCTGTTTTCATAAATATACTACAAACGTCCAAAAAAATATAAAAAGTAACCCCAATTGTTTTTGGTCGTTTGTAAAAAAAATGCGCGGTGGCTCTAATTACCCAAAAGTGTTTACTCATGGAGGCTCTAAATACACGGATGGCAAACAAATCTGTGAAACTTTTAACGTATTTTTCCAAAGTGTATTTGGAACACCCTCCACCATAGCACATACCCCCCAGAATTTAACATATAGTAATGAGTGTATTTCAAAGTTATTCGTCACGGAAGCCACGGTGGCAAGATTTTTAAAGGCACTTGATACATCTAAAGGCCCCGGTAGTGATGGTATTCCATCTTTATTCTGGTCTTCGTGTGCTTCTTCTTTAGCATTTCCAATCGCTTATATTTTTAATAAATCCTTAAATTATGGTTTATTTCCATCCATCTGGAAAGAAGCACATATAATGCCTATCCACAAAAAAGGATCCAGAATGAAAATTGAAAACTATAGAGGTATTTCAATTTTAAACACAATTGGCAAGGTCTTCGAGAAAATAGTTTATAATTCCATTTATCCTACAATTACTAAAGGTATCACTACTCACCAGCATGGGTTTCTGAGAAACCGGTCAACTACAACTAATTTAATTAACTTTTCTGACTTTGTGTTGACACATATGTGTAATGGAGGACAGGTTGATGTGGTCTACACGGATTTCGAAAAAGCTTTCGATCGGGTGGACCACAGCATTCTGCTAAAGAAACTTTATGAGTTAGGGATTCATGGCGATTTGTTAAGATGGATAAAATCCTATCTCACAAATCGATCGCAAGCTGTTGTAATTGGGGGATATCGATCTGATTTTGTTGAGATTCCTACCGGAGTTCCACAAGGATCTCATTTAGGTCCATTATTATATAATGCGTACCTTTATGACATATCAAATAGCATTAAATTTTCTCAATATCTCATGTATGCAGATGATAAAAAAGTTTATTGTAGAATAAATTCCGAATTAGATTGCGTTAATTTACAATCAGATCTTAATAATTTGGGTAATTACTATGCCGACAACCAAATAACAGTTAACGTTCAAAAATGCCAATGTATTAGTTTCACGCGTAAAAGAAACCCTGTACTTTATAATTATAATTTCAATGAAATTATAATTGATAGGACCACTATTGTAAGAGATCTAGGTGTCTACTTTGATAAAAAAATGCTGCTTAGAGATCATGTAGATAATATAGGAGTTAAAGCATTTAAAAGTCTAGGTTTTGTGATTCGATGTTGCAAACCATTTAAAGACGTTGCAGCTGTTAAATCGGTATACTATGCGTACGTACGCAGTATTTTGGAATACGCTAGTCAGGTGTGGTCACCGCAATACGCCGTTTACATAGATCGTATTGAGCGCATACAAAAAAAGTTTATTAACCATCTCAATTACCGTCTACATATACCTACAGCATCCTACATAGAGGATTGTCGTCGGCACGGTCTTCTGACCTTAGAGGAAAGGCGTAAATTAATGGACATGTGTTTTCTTTACGATATTGTAAACAGCAAAATTGATTGTGAAGAGCTGGTGGCGCGTGTGGCGCTTCGAGCACCGTCGCGGCGCACTCGCCACACGCCTTTACTAAATGTGCCCGGTAGTACGACAAAGTACGCTGCCAATTCCCCGCTAACTAGAATGCCTCGTATATATAACTCTGAATTTGCTGACGCTGATTTATTTTTCTGTAACTCTAAATCTACATTTAAAAAACATATCATAAAACTAATCCGAAATGAATAATAACTTTTGTACCTTATAGTAACTTAAACTAATTACAAATTTACACATATACGCACACCCACACACATATGCACATACGCATGTGCTTGCACATGCACTTACACTTGCAAATACACATACACATGCTCATGCATATACACATACACTCAAAGATACACACATATACATGCACATACAGTCAAAGGGGTCAAAGACCACCTCTTACTACCTACAGTAAATATATTCTATTGAACCCTTCCACACTTACTACTTTATTAAATTGTTAATGTTCTTTTTATTGCGCTTATCAACATACTAGTTGTTATAGATAGAAACCTATTATTAGCCTTATTATGTATTATGTACTTTAAGGAATCTTACATTTGTAACGCCGTTGGTTTCTTAATAAATAAATAAATAAATAAATAAATAAAAGGGCATTTGAACATTGAACATGAGTTTTATTTGCTGATAAACTGATATCATACGGTTTTCGAGTGTTTCGATAGAGTAATAACTACCTACTAAAAACTAACTACCTACTTAAACTATAAAAATATTTATCCGTCGCCACTGTAAGTACGTATATAAATTAATGCAAAACCACTCTTTGATTCGCAGTTACTTAACTATTCAAAGATTAATTGGTTTGTATAAACTTCGGTCTCTAATAATGATAACGAATAAATTATTAGTTTTTCAGTTAAATATAAAAAGTGTCTTATTCCCAGAGAGAGTTGACGACAAGCAGGCGGCCGGCGTAAAAAAGAAGATCCTTTCTGAACAATAACATTGCTTCAAAAAGTTTATTGCGCTGATCCTAACTTGGAGTGGGATAAGCGCAGGTTTAGGATCAAAAGTGTCTTACCCGTCAGTGGAAGCTGTCACAATAGCTACTTTTCCCTTAAGTCTACCACTGTGATGGTTTCTTGCACTAATAGTATAGGGAAACATCTTGTTCATGTTATGATTATTTAAACAAGTAATATTTCGTAGCATTACTTCAAATAACGGTAATTAGGTAATCGTTGAAACCGAAATGATTTATGTTTCCGTGTGTACTCTGGACTAATAGCCTATTTAGGCTGTAATGTAGTCTTTCCTTGAGCCCTCTTAGTTCTACCACTAGATCGAGCCGGGCCAAAGAGTAGGTATCCCTATCTAATGTAATACTCTTTTCGAAACACTTAAATTATTAATTTACGGGTAAAGTTCGAAGTACTACACAACGGAATGGAAAGCAGAGAGGCGTGCCACCACTAAGCCAAATACACAGACTAATAAAGAGATGCAAAGCATGCCAAATATTACGAAAACTGACCGGGCGACGCAACCAGTGTCCGGAACAGGGGGCGGCAACTGTTAAATCGACGAATGCCAGCAAAGGCAGGATTGTTAGAAAAGGGATAACGTTCTACAAAAGACTGAGAAAGTAATATTTCCTCCTCGACTGTGTTACCATTCAAGTAGAACTACTATAAAGATAGATTTCATTTAAGGATCATGGATGACGAAATTCGTCGCGAACAAAAATTTGCTAAATAGTTAATGTTTGCGCGTTGAATTCTAAATATCGATAACATTATTTCTAAATTTAACACCCGAAATCAGTTATTTATTAGTAATCAATATTTACTCGATGGTAGGATATTCTTTTATGAGATGGCAACACCGATACTGGCTGACCTAATTGTTGACAGCGTTGACAGTGTTGTTGAAATGGTGTTGTTGACTGTTGTTTTTCCGTTTGCCGGTTTGTGCAACAAGTTTGTATATTGGTGAATTTAATGAATTTATATGCTATTTCTGTGTTCCGCATTGCGAGACAGAGATTCTATACTGAGGTGTGTCATTTGTTCATTTCATTCAAGGAATATGAGGAAAAGGCAAGTCTTAATTATATCCAGCCCAGTTTCAGTGGACTGGTTGAAAATGCTGCAACTTTAATCAATGATTATTTAAAAAAAGTACTCGAACACACAAAACATTAAAGAGAAACTTAGGAAAATATGTCAAGAATTGAATTTTAACTGGCTGAAAGGGTGTGAAACACATCAAGACAATAATAAGAATAAAATAATTCATAACACCATGGCAATATACATGAAACGCTTTTGTATTTTAAAAAATCGAGAGTTTGTGGAGGAAGCTTCAAAATTATCGTTTTCCAATAAAATAAAAATATTAAAGAATGTTTAATATGTGGTTATATTGGTACCTTGAAGTCGAAAAGGAGTTGAGATACGTAACAATATATATATGTCTACGCACATTCGGATGTAGTTACGCAAAAAGGATTCAACTAAAAACTAAAATGGAGATATGTAAAAATGGAGATATGTACTGGTTTCATTTTGCTAAATTTAAAAAGCAAAATCAGTATCGCCATTTTTACTACTTGTTGGATGGATCCTTTTTTCGAAACTAGGTCTATTTTATATACTACACATTTTGGATACCCCGCGCTACCGATAGTTGGTAATGGCATGGTCGAGATCGCTAGTATACGCTCGTGTAAGCATTTCGTATGTATGAACCTTGTTGTTCTTCTCGTGAGATTAATAGTGTTCTGTGGTCCGGACTCCGGTGAACACAGAGCAGTGTTACCGTTCTCAAATCCAGCGTACTGTTAACATCTCTCTAAAATTCTACCAAAATTGACCAGACAAGTGACCCAAATTTACCATAAAAAATACTGAATTTCTAAAACAGTGCTATATATTACTAGTATAGTGCTATTTGGCTTGTTGTATTTAGGACCGGCCGCATGCCTGACGTCAATCCCTATTGGGAAAAAACACCCAGACCCGAATATTTTTTTTATGAACATACGAAAACGCCGTCGACCATGTTGGCCTTATCTGTGCAATGAGGACTCAATAATTGTAAATAAAACCGTAGAGGGAGAATACCTAGAGAAGTTCATAGCTTTTGTCGCATTCGCTCAAGAAAAAGAGCTACTTATGGTGATATCGTATAAAAGACTGAAACAGAACGATCATATTTCTTGTTTCATGACGAATGTTTAGTATTTGAAGTATATCAAACTACTTGCATAAACAAAGTTTGTCAGTTGACGTATAGTTGTCTATTGTCTTCCTGGTAAAATAAATTAAATAATTAATTGTAAAAGTAAAAATACATGCGATTATTTGTTGTTGATAACAACGTCGACTTACTATTTATATAATTTTCGAAGTAACCATGGTGCGGTGTAGCATTTTAGGGTGTAAAAGTGATAGTGGATGGAAAATGCCGGACTTATCTTTTCATTCGTAAGTATACCACGCTTTATCAGTAATAAAACTGTAAAAAAATATATTATTGTTTTTAGAGTATTCTTGAAGTAAAATTCTTCGTAGTAAAGCATTAATCAAAGTAAATATATAATAAAATTTATAACCAAACAAAATTACTCCGTTTGGTGTTGCCGAAATTTCAATAAATTATTACCCCATATTATGGGAAATATTAATTTTGCAGTATGCATTAATAATAAAATTAAATATAAGAATGTATTAATGATGTATGAAATGACTCGTTTCAGTTTTCCTGAAGATAATGTTTTACTGTAGAATTGTATTGTATCAACGTAAGACATTGATATTGGACACCAAAACCATCATCAATAATTTTTAGCAACATTTAGAGAAAAATGTATTATTCAAAAAGAAGAAACTGACTGTACTGCTTTGTAATGCTGTACCTATTCTGGTAAATATTTAGTTTAAGCATGTATAGCAATAATCAATAGAAAAAGTACCTAAATTAATTATATTTTCAATATTATTTTATTTATTAGGATCACAAACCCATATATAATGGTATTTATATTAGAGTAAAGGCTTTTTAATATAACAATGGTAATTCTTGTCACAATAATAAGTAACCACAGAATTAAAATATTCAGAAAATACAGTTAAATTAAATACGCACTCACGCCTGTTTTCCCCAAACGGGTAGGCAGAGGTGTACCTAACTAGTATACCCACATTTCGCCTAGTTTATATTCGTCCCATGATGTGATAGGAGGCAAACTTTATCGCCATACCGGGCACAATTCCAGACTCCGGGCTGATACTAAGCATAGTATGATAGAAAATCCCACCCCGGGAACTTTGCCCGACCCGGGGATTGAGCCCAAGACCTCAGCACAGCAGTCGTACCGCGTACGCATTACAACTGCGCCACCGAGGCAGTCGAAAATGAAAGTAAAAAATTCTAATTTACATTACAGATCAATAATATAAACTTTTGATTTAAATAAGTTAAAATCCATGTTTTTTATGGTATAGGCCGGCAAACGAGCAAGTGGGTCACCTGATGGTAAGTGATCTCCACCGCCCATGTACGCCTACAATATCAAAAGAATCATGGGTGCGTTTCCTACCTTAAAGGAAAGGGATATATAAGGGATTGGGAAGGGGAGGGGGTTTGGGCCTCCGGGTATCTCACTCACCGTACGAAACGCAGCAGCAAGCTGCTACTTTACGCCGGTTTTCTGTGAGACAGTGATAATGACCCGGACGAGCCGGCCCATACATGCTGTAGACAAGTGTCTACATCGTGGCTCTACCACTCTAAGTTTGGTCCATTTGTTTTGAGTTTAACATTTTTAAAACTATTATGTACATTGACCTGCGTCAAACTGTAATGGTGTACATTTTATAGACAAATAAATTACTAAGGGAGATTTCTCACAAACTACATACAGACTATCGTATGCGAGAGGCCGTCTGGGTGGGTATCACCGGTTTGTCTATTTCTGCCGCCAAGCAGCAGTGTGTTACTACTGTTATGTTGTTATGTTACAGTTGAAGGACATTGACGCTCGCGCCAGTGAATTTACTTGGCATTATGACACAACACCTTATGTATCTGGGTGACGAGCGTAGTTCAGTGCCATGTAGTACTTCATAATTCGAGGTTCTTATCACCAGGTGAGTGACTTGCGCGTCTCATCTAAAGCTAATAAAAATAATATTTAAATAATAAAAGGTAATTGAAAATAACCATGTTGTATTATTTACTCACAAAAGCAAGATCCTATTATTTCTCAAGAAATTGTAGTACATGACGTCACGTAACGAAACAAATTGTGGGGTAATTTGTTTTTGACGCGGTAACCCTCGAAATTGTATCCTTGTCTCTTTCTGCGACACCTTAGATGGGAGTCTATTAGATACTCGGTCAACGAAATAAACACTCGAAATCTTAAAACGTGTTTAAAAAATCAAAACCTGAATTTTGGGGGGAATCTACGTAAGACTGGAAGGAATGGGAGACGATCATCTGGAAACACATCATCAAACATTTCCCTATTACTCTTTGTTATTATTGCCAAAATGATTACTCAAAGGACTTGTATCCAGAACCGTAAAATAAATTAATATTTTAAGACTTAAGTATTCGTATTTGTTTTGCGATAAATCTTGAAATAATTTGATCTTGGTTGGATAGTTTTGAGATAATGTTATATTTTTATCTTCAATCTGGAATAATGTAGAAAACAGACATTCTACCATACATAAATAAAGAGACATTTTTGCAAAAATGAAATGTTGAGATGGCATTAATAATTCGACGAATATGTTTAAAATATACAAAGTGTGTAGTGATAACAGTTTTAATAGCTTTTTTCTTACAAATATTTATTGCAATTCGTTTTTTTCCTTCGATAAATGATAATTTGTTAAAACGAAATGGTTACGTTTCATTTTCGCGTCAGGATATCGGTGAAGTTTCTGCCAGGAAAAATTATGGATATAGTGACGATGAAGATTTCCCTGTAAGCAGTAAACTACAAAAAACAGGGACTAATCTACGCCTAGAGGAATTAGACTTTATACCTTTATGTGATATAAAAACCAGAGAAGCAATATCTGCTATTCACCGGGCGAAAACGCAGAACTGTAAGCAGCAAATAGTTAACAAAACATGTCTCATACAAGACGGCAATTTCTATCCTATATTATTACCAAACAATTGTCCCCATAATGGAATGACATATGGCAAACATCTAGGCTGCTATGTAGATGAGAAGAAGATGAGACTGCTTTCAGGTTTTTATGGTAATTATGCAAGTACTAACTCCCATGAGACATGTTTGTATATTTGTGTCCAAGGTGGTTTCCCTTATGCAGGTGTACAATATGGGTAAGTTTACTATATCTTATTAATAATTTGCATTCCCAAAAGGATAGGTAGAAATATAACTAGTGGACCCACAGTTCACCAATCACAAGGCCCAAACCCCCCTCCCCTTCCCAATCCCTTACTTATCCCTTTCCTTTAAGGTTGGCAATGCGCCCATGATTATTTTAGTATTGTTGGCGTACATGGGCGGCGGAGATCACTTACCATCAGATGACCCTCTTGCTCATTTGCTGGCCGATAAAATAAAAAATTAAATAAAAACATTTGTCATATGAACTTTTAGACCTCATGTGTCTCAGTTTAATTGAACTGCAAAGCTGGTACATATATATTTTATCTCGTTATGATTATGGATTAGGAGATATATCAGTAAAGCTTCATTTACATATGCACTCACACCTGTTATCCCTGAAGGGGTAGGCAGTGGTATAGGTCTGGGTACAACCAGTTCACCCACATTTCACCGAGCGTATCTCCGTCTCATTATGTGATAGAAGGCGAGCCTATCACCATACCTGGCACAATTCCAGACTCCGGGCTGATACTGAGCATTTTGTAATAAAAAAACCCAAATCAACTTAATTTTTTGGTAAGCAATATGAAACATGACTTAAAAACAGTTTTTAGTCAATTTGTAAGCTTGCAAGAGTTAATTGCTAGACTTAGCTTCACTTAGAATAGTCTTCATGAAAACTGAGGTAGAGTATTGCTCTGCTGAAGCTCTAATCCAGGCCTCCTCCTTTGCACTCTTAACTTTTGCGGGCTTGTCCCAACCATCTAACGAAGCTAGTATTCAAGACAGTTTTAATCCATCATCAAAGTAAATATTAAAATCGGCCAGTCTATATGATATCAGATATGATGCATAGAAAACCAAGCCATTCACAACAACTTACAGAGGTTGATATGACACAACAAATACAATATGATAATAAGGATACAGTGATCAGATCTGACACATGATACATGATGTGTAGACCAGGCAATAAATCTACATCAATCAGCATAGCTTAAAATCTGTCGATCAATCTCTCAACAATTAGACAGCATCATGGACAAATTTACTAATTTTACTTTATTAATTTTCACTGTTAGTCAGAATAAACTCAAAGTCAACCTTTTTATTATTGTTGTAGAAGTAAATTATTTTCTGTAAATAGGCTGAAGGAGGCCGACGAGGTGTGCAAGGATCGTAGCAGGTGGAAATCCGTTGTCTCTGCCTGCCCCTATGGGAAACAGGCGTGAGTTTATATATGTAAATAAGGCTGAAAACTATAGAGCGCACTTTGATTTATCTTTGCCCTAGCTGTGCACACTGTGTAAGTGTCGGTCAGAGTGATCATTGACTTGCTAGATCTTTGTCTACGAAATCGGCGACTTACCATAACTTTAAGAATATAAACCCAATAAAATAGTGGTCTAAGCTTTTCTGTATCATTACTTTTTCACAACTTTTGACAGTGTTACCACATTGTACAGGATTTTCATAAAATTTGGGAACCTCTGAATTCAATATAAAGAAAAGACACAGAAATGTTACACACAACAAATATTTCTGAAATAGAGTAATGAAAAATAAGTTGACATTAATCTTAACAATAATCATCATTGGACTGCCTCGGTGACACAGTTGTCATGCGTACGCGTTGCGATAGAGTCTGACGCTAAGGTCTCGGGTATTAACCCTGTGTCGGGTAAAGTGGTATTGGGTTTTTCTATTACGAAATTATCAGTATCACCCCGACGCGACGTCTGGAATTGTGCACCGTATGGTGATAGGCTCGCCCCCTATCATATCATGAGACGGGAGATATGCTCGGCGAAATGTGGCAATGGTAATTTCTTAGGCCGCGTGTTTCTGCTATATCTAACCGATATCCGTAATCGATGCAATTCTATATCGCGTCGCGTCATGAATATGACATAAATATGGAATGTTTAATTAAAATCGTGTCTGTTTCAGCCTAAAAATGTATGTCTGGTTGGAGATCTCTGGAGATGCTAAAATTTAAATTTCTTTGTTATTTAACTGATAAGAACTTATTATTCTCTGGCTTTTGGTCAGACATTTTTATAGTTATGTGTTCACTTTTAATATAAAAGTGGTTGCTTTATCTGCAGTTCAGAATGCTTCTGTGGTGAAACTGCACCACCACTATCTGCGAAGCTTGCTGATGATTCATGTGATATGAAATGTCCAGCAAATCAATCGATAATGTGCGGCGGGTATTTTACAATGAATGTTTTTGAGACTGGTCTTACAAGTAAGTTTTGAATGCAATTTTCATTTTCGCTTATAATATGTATGTATTTTGCACAGACCAAAGAATAAATACCAAATGTATTTTTACGTCGCTTTCGCCTGCAGAAAGCTTGTGTATTCTTTTTGCGTGCATATTGCATACCTGTCTTGAATTTACCTTAGTGCCTCGTCAATGTACGAAAAATAAAAATTCTGATTAAATAACTTACATGGTCTATTTAGATTATCTGTGGTATTTTTGTAGGTTGTAGTCCGGTATTGAATGCTGATAAGATAAGCAATACAGTGTCAAACCATGCGTTCACCATTTTGAAATCAGTTATTACCTGCGTTATTTCCAGACCGATACGACTTGGGAACCTTCAAGAAAAGAGCCTGCTCTTTCTTCAAAGGCCGGCAACGCACCGATAATTATTGTATTGATGATGTCCATGGGCGGCGGTGATCACTCACCATCAGGCGACGCGCTTGCTACGTTGCCCCCTTTATCATAAAAAATTATACTTAACATAATTTTTGAATAAAAAACATACTATAAAGTTTAATAATTATTATATTATTTAATTTAGGTTTATGAAACAAAATAAAGTAAGTTAAATCATAAGTTGTAGCAAGAAATAAAATAATAATTTCATATTGAAATACTTTCGTAACTAACAGCGTGAGGCGTGTCCGTAATGGTCGGTAAACGAGCAAGTGGGGTTATGGTGAAATGTACCGCCCATGTACGCCCACAATACTAAAAGAATTATAGGTACGTTGCCGACCTTAAAGGAAAGGGATAATTAAGGGATTGGGAAGGTTAGTGGGATTTGGGCCTCCGGATATCTCACTCACCGTACGAAACGCAGCAGCAAGCTGCTAATTTACGTCGCTTTTCTGTAAGACAGCGGTAACGACCCGGACGAGCCGGCCCATTCATGATGTAAACAAAAGTGTCCACAGCGTGGCTCTACCACTCTCAATTATTATTATAATAACCGAAATACAGTACACTGCATAATAACTAAATGTAAATATTTTACGAGTAGGTATTATGCGGTGTACTGTATTTCGGTTACACTATTTACGCATTAGATAGATAACTCTTTATTGTACACCAAAAATAAAAATTATACACTATGAACCTTACAACTAAATTATGTTACAAAAGGCGGTCTTATCGCTAAAAGCGATCTCTACCAGACAACCTAAATATTGATATGGATTTGCAGTTTAGGGTTACAACAATGTGGGGGTGTAGAGTCACAACAGAAACTTATAATATATATTGTATAGAATTATAAATATAATATACTTAAATATAAATCATATATAACATTAATATAATACATAAAAATAATATAAACTACTTAATAAATATATGTAAATGCATTAATCTAGCGTAGACAAGTAAAAAGTTTTCACTCGTGATTTAAAGACACTCAATGATGGAGCTTATCGTATGAATATTGGTAGAGAGTTCCACAGGCGAACTGCCTGGACGGTAAATGATTTCTCAAAGAAAGTAGTGCAGTGTAGAGGAGTTTTAAGAGTCAAATTTTCTGATGACCTTAAAATGCGAGAATGTGAGCAATGAAGGAAGTTAAAATTATGTTTAAGATAATGCGGAGATGTCGGATTAAATAAAATATTATAAAGAAGGAAAAGAATGTAACTATTCCGGCGAAGGCGAATAGGGAGCCATTTGAGCTTAGAACGGAATTCAGAGATGTGATCATATTTGCGTAAGCCAAATATAAATCGTATACAAAAATTTTGGAGGCGCTCAAGTTTGTCAAATTGAACTTGGGTAAGGTCTAAATAGCAGGCGTCAGCATAATCAAGAACGGGGAGAAGTAAAGATTGTGCAAGCACAATTTTAGTAGCAGTGGGCAGGAAGTTTCGAAGTCTCTTTAAAGATGCAGCTGACGCAAACAACTTACGACTAGTGATTGCAAGTTGTGGTCCCCAAGACAAGCTACGATCTAAAATCACTCCCAGATTTTTAACAGTTTCACTAAAAGGGATTTTTATACTATTCATAACGACAGAAGGAAGTTGAGGCCAGTCAATTTTAGATATAAGTCGTGAGCTCCCCATAATTATAAGTTGAGTTTTGGCCGGGTTCACTTTGAGCCCAAAGTGATTACCCCACTCGGATATTTTCATAAAATCATCATTTATAATTGCAACAGCATCATTAAGTTTCTCCAATGATGCCTGGCAATAAATTTGGAAATCGTCTGCGTAAAGGTGGTAGGAAGAAGAAAGATTTTGTGATATTGTGTTAATAAAAATAGCAAAGAGCAGAGGAGATAATACGCCGGCTGTCGTGTTACACCATGATGAACGACAGTCATCAAGGCGAACCCGCTGCCTGAGACCATACAGATAACTGTGAAACCAATCGATTACCGTCGGAGATATGTTAATAGTGCGAAGCAAGGCAAGGAGGATGTCAAAATCAACAGTATTGAAGGCGTTGCTAAAGTCCAGTAACGACAACACAGTAAGCTGCCCTTTATCCATTCCTAGGCGAATGTCATCAGTAACCTTAACAAGGGCAGTCACTGTACTGTGACCTGGACGAAAACCTGATTGAAAGGAGTTTAACAGAGAGTGTCTAGAGAGAAATGTACTTCATTGGGAATGGACAAGACGCTCAAGCACTTTGGAGAGGAAGGGCAGAATAGATATAGGCCGGTATTCGGAAAAGTATCGGGGATTCGTGATTTTAGGAAGAGTTATAATTTGAGCGTCTTTCCAGTTGGAAGGAAATATTCCGTTTAGAATGGAATAGTTCAGGATGTGACAGATCGAAGGCAGAAAAATGTCCAGAAAGGGCATTAGCATATTCCGACTAATGCCATCTACACCAACCGCATTCGATGTCACAGAAAGGATGCTTTTCTTAACATCACAAGCGGTAAATCGATTAAAAACAAATGGAGCGTGGCTGGGCGTGGCTGGCTACACTATTTACGCATTTTGTGTATTAAAATGCTGATTATTTTATTTTTATCCCATTAATTCATAATAATAAACAATTTTAAAGTATTTGGATTGATTAGATTAGACGTAGTGATGGTCTTTTAGTTTAAATGTAGTCACCACTAAATAAGTCGAAGTGCTACTTTTGATATTGGAATGTGTCATATATTCTACTAGCTTTTGCCCGCGACTTCCTACGTGTGGAATAGTTACTTTGGGATGACGCTAAATTTTACCCGCGACTTCATTTACGTCCGCGCTTCCCCCTCACGACTGCCCGCCGGCGCAGTACTATTATGGCCGTTCCCTATATTCTATCTATCGACAGATTTGCTTACTATCAATAGTGTTTTGACATTTTCCATACAAAATGTGTCAAAATATTACTGCCAATAAACAAATCTGTCGGTAGACAGAATATTGGGAACGGCCATTAGTTATTCTGTGTCGCCACGCACCGGCCGGCCGGCGCCTTGTACATCATTATTACGTGCTTGATCATTATTTTGCTGCGAAGTTATTTTAAAACAGCGATATCTTCTAAGATACTCATTGAAATCAAATGATGTTGCTTGTTTGCCGGCCTATAGTATAAAAAAAAAAAAAAAAAATGTAAAGGGCAAATTTCTTTTAAATTAAATACTTGTAATGAATAACGTATTTATTTGGATAAGGATTAATATCATCTTTATAAAAACACCTTCACAAATAATGCTTTATTTTAAAACAAATTTGGTTAGCATAAAAAAGGTTATAGTGAGCCAACCTTAAAATATAGACATATGCTGTCGCGGACTTTTTTTAGAACTTTTAAAGGGGAACAATTCTGCCATACATTATTTTAGCGAAACTTTAACCGTTTCCGCAGCGGAAGCTCTCAAAAGTAGAAAAATCTCGATTTTGAAATATTCTTCATTAGTGCTTCGCTCGTATTGGTCTTAGTGTGATGTTATATAGCCTATAGCCTTCCTCAATAAATGGGCTATTTAACACTGAAATAATTTTTCAAATCGGACCAGTAGTTCCTGAGATTAGCGCGTTCAACCAAACAAACAAACTCTTCAGCTTTATAATATTAGTATAGATTTGTTATGGCTGAGGTTTTCAAAATAA
Organism: Mimas tiliae; assembly: GCA_905332985.1. Taxonomy (NCBI): domain Eukaryota; kingdom Metazoa; phylum Arthropoda; class Insecta; order Lepidoptera; family Sphingidae; genus Mimas; species Mimas tiliae. The sequence continues at coordinate 8,041,577 of HG995249.1, forward strand.
TACGAAAATATACTGCAGACAGTGATGGTTCAGTCATAACATATTTAAAAGGGGTCCTAAATAGTTGGAAACTTTATACAAAATCTATATATATAGTATTTAATAAAACCCTGTTGGGTCATGAAGATAAACATATAGACAGCTTAATAAATATAGTTAAATAAAAAAATAAACAGAAGCGAGATCTTCTCCTTATACAGTTAGCTTAGAAAAATGAACATATTTAAAAGTGTTATTTACTTCTGAATTTCTGAAGACACATCGGTACAAAGCAGCGCAACTTAAATCTCAAAGGCCGCCGCCGCTTGTTTTTCGCACTCGCTGACGTTGTCGGCGAGTGCCGACAAACCCTTTGACTACGCCGCGCCGCCCGCCGCCCGCAAATCATTCAAACAACCGCGAATGTTGCTTCCCGGCGGACGTAATATGATGTCACATGTCTATTGCATTTGCATGGCGAAGTTATGCAAACGTTGTGAGTGGTTTAGTTTGTGTACGATGTCTTACTCAAAGAAAGAATATTTTAAAATATGTCGCGGGAAGTGTAATTAATTGTACTTTCGTATGTACAATACTGGCATGCAATACGGCCGAGGGTGCACTACGATAACATCGAACAGCAGACAATTCGTTGTATGGAAAATCCTACGCAAAGTACGCGATCAGTGGAATGAACTCGACGTAAACCACATGCGGTTTGGAGAGTTCTTAAAGATGATGGCCAGCACCCGTTCGTGGTTCCAACATGACGGCACGCCGGTGCACTTGACGCGGGTAGTAGAAACTGTTTAGATATCGAGTGTGATGGAAGATGGATTGGCGGCGGTGTAGGTACTGGTTAATTGGTCCGTGCGATTACCTGACCTTACACCTCTGGATTTTTATTTCGGGGGTATAATTCAGCAGTCTGTATTCCAAAAGACATGTGATTCCGTGGCAGAAACGCTTTCACGAATAATCCCCTTTGAAAAAGTCTAATCAGATACATCGGTTCTACAACGCGTACTGTCAAACATTGGAGCGGCAAATGTCTAGAGGTACGTACAAAGTGGTCATTTTATACAATATCTTCGGGGTCGCCAAGTATACATTATCTTAATTAGTGCTAATCAAAGACTTTAATACATTAAAGTCTTTGGTGCTAATAGTATTTGTAAGTTGTGCACCATTTGACGCAATGTAAAGAATGAAAATAAATTACAAAAGTAATGAACAGCTGACTGAGGTGACGAAGTGGGGCGCGCACGCGGCGCGGCTCGTTAGATACACGTAGACGCTGCAACTTGCTATCTCGCTCTGACTCCGAGTCATCGCTTTTGCAGGTAATCAATCGAAATACGGTTTACAAACAATAAAATTAATAATAAAAAAAATTTATATGTTTATTTTTAAAGTTTTCATATACGAGTTATTTCATTAAGTTTGAATATCGATTCTGATTTCTGATATCACAGTTAAAATGCCCAACAGGGTTTTTGTTACATAACTATACAATGACATATAAAAGCTAAATACCATTCACTCACTCACTGATTAATCACGATTTCTCTAAAACTAGGACCATGAAATTTGGTCAGATGATAGTTTGTATAATGTAGACGTCAGTAACAACGGATTTTTGGAAGTTTAAATTTTAATGGGCTAAAAGGAGGGGTTTTACGTTGTATCAAACTTTTCTATGGAACGGAATACGACTGTGAAAGTATGCACAAATATTGCTTATCAAAAATAATTTAATATATGACTCACATACATACGCACTCACGCCCGTAATCCCCGAAAGGGTAGGCAGAGGTGTAACCAGCACACCCACATTTCGCCGAGCGTATCTCCGTCCCACGATGTGATACGGAGGCGAGCCTATCGCCATACCGGGCTCAAATGCCAGGTTCCGGGCTGATACTAAGCATTTCATAATAGAAAAACCCAATACCACTTTAACCGACCCGGGGATCAAACCCGAGACCTCAGCGCTAGCCTCAATCGTAACGCGTACGCATTACAACTGAGCCACCGAGGCAGTCGATATGATTCACATTTTTGTAAAATTCCACTTGCAAAACGGGGAAAGGGGGTTGAACTTTGTATGGAACGGAATATGACTAAAATGAAGCACAAATATTGCTTATTAAAGGTAATGAAATACATTATTCACATTTTGGAAAATTTCATTTGCAAAAGGGCGGGTGGGGTGGTTTAACTTAGTATGAAAGTATTTATTTTATTTTTGAACAACTTGACCGATTGTATTGGGGACATATTCGCACCGTATATTTGTTTTGTGGAGACAATGGTATATTTTATGAGTGGTAGAGCCACGCTGTAGACACTTTTGTCTACAGCATGAATGGGTCGGCTCGTCCGGATCGTTACCACTGTCTCACAGAAAACCGGCGTAAAGTATCAGCTTGCTGATGCGTTTCGTAAAAAAATATTTATTCGCAACAAGCAAAAATTACAAGGAAAACGAAAATTCAAAAAACACTTAAATTAGATGTGCTCGTCACAAAAACAAAACCAACTCAGCATAAGCTAGTAATAAAACCAGCGCTGGTCTTCCGTTGGGCCGCTTACGTGAAGGAAGTCACGGGCGCCAAACGCAAGAATAGTATTTACACACTATACAATATACTACTGCTAACTACGTAACCATAAACTAAAAGACACACATTTATTCAAGTGCGAGATTCAGATGGAGACATATACATATATAAAAAATAAAACATGTGGCGGACAACACTAGTCGCAAGACATACGCATCACTACGGCACGGCATCGCAGGGGGCGAGGCGCGCTGAGCTCAGTGAGCCGAGGCGCGCGCGCAGGCTAACGGCGGGAGGGGTGTTGAATTTTCTATAGAACGAAGAACAGCTGTGAAATTGAGTACAAATATTACCTATTAAAAATAATGAGACACGTGTTTCACATGTTTGTAAAATTCCACTCGCGAAAGGAGAGAGGGGTGTTGAATTTTATATAATATTATTAATGTGAAAGTTTGGATGTTTGCCGATCAATCATGCCTTGATGGCTGAATGGATTAGGGTAAAATTTGGCATACAGGTAGACCAAGATATGAATTAGAACATAGGCAACTTTTATCCCAGAAAAATACTTTTACGCGGGCGGAGCCGCAGGTAAATGCTAGTAGTTATATAAAGCACCAACAACACCCTAACCACCAACTTTCAAGAAGTGGCTGCGATATTGCCCTAGTACCCTTGATTCTTCAGGCTGAAGTGAAGATGGCAGTGAAGCGTATAAAGACCAACGCTATTGACTGTGATGGAATATGTATTATTCACTCTATGGGACGAGTAGCTTGAAGTTGATCCATCAATTGTGCAATAAAATCTGGGTTATTCGTCTATGGCCACGCGAGTGGGCGGAATCGCTAATAATTCCGCTGCGTAAAAATGGTTTAGCGCTTCATTGCGAAAACTATCTGATTCTTTCTATAATATGCCATGCCACGAGATCATGCTATATGTATAATCAATGATAGACTTGCCGGATTTATAGATAGGCAGATGCCTATGGAGCAAGCCGGTTTTGTGAGAAGTCGTGGCACCCGTGAACAAATATTCAATATTCGTTAATATTGAATATTTGTTAAAAAAAAACCGGGAAGTTAATAAACTACTTGTGTTTTGATACATAGATACGCAAAATATGGTCGCTGTCTTAATAGAAATAGGGAGTACCTCCACATGTAGCGTGCCTGACATAATATAGACAAATGTATTTCTGAACAATTACGACAGAAACTAGTTGTAAGGCAAGGAGGCATATTGTCACCCAACAACATATACGGTGAATTCATAATACGCAAGGCAGTTGAGAATTGAATTTGGTAGCATTGTTGTAGGTGGTAAGAAAATCTACAATCTACGGTATGCAAATGACACCACGCTAATAGCCTGTTCTGAAGGCGATATGGCTGAGCTCTTCAAGCGCATTGAAGACGAAAGTTATAGTCTAGAGCTAAATATCAACAGAGCTAAAACTCAGGTGATGATCGTGGAGAGACCAGTCGTTGGCACGTACTTAGAAACTGCGAGACATAGAATGTGTCGACGAATCAGCTATCTCGGTTCGATAATAAAGATCCATGGCATTTGTCACAAGGATATAATTCGCCGCATCAAGACATGCATCCGTTCTATAATGCATAACCGGATAAAAGCTTTAGAAATGTTCTGTTAGCGTCGTCTACTACGAATACCTTGGACGGCTACGCATACCAATAAATCCATACTGGAAGAACATACATTTTCACGGGAAAAGTGGAGGGTAGGCGCTCTCGTGGTAGAGCACCGGCTAAATGGAGTGAAGAAATCACTAAACCCCTGCAACTTAGTTAAGTGCAGTTGCACGATGCAATTCACTTCGCCGATGACAAAACCACCACGGCCTGATTCTGTCACGATCCTCAGCATTGAGGGAACGACTGGATGGATATCTCAAAGTTAGGCCCATTTCAAAGTGAATAAAATCTTCCTCTGTAAAGGGGTGAAATCAAGTATGAAAAACCAATTGATATGTATGCACCGATTTTGGAGATGGTAAAATAATAACTTTTTAAAATAATAAATAAAATAATAAAAGTAAAATAATAAATTAAACAGACACAATATTCCAAAAACCTTGAAATATTAACCACTTTTGAGTTCGTCTTATCAATCGTTGTCAATTAAACTGCATTAGCTCCGACTCAAAATTGTTATTTTTTTTGAGTTGGTTTCGTTGTTTACATGTGAATATTGCATTACCTTACATGACACTATTTCGTAGAATGTTCGTTATTATAATACTATCTTACGTTTTTTGTTTTTTATTTGCTTGAATGACGAAAAGAGCAGGTCACACATTTGACATTATATTTTTTTTATTTTAAGGGTTGACACTGTATTGCTTACCTCAATGCCGAGATAAGCAATCAATTTATACCTACAACATGTTATTTAAAAAAAAAACATAATGGTTAATCATTTAAATATGTGTCGATCAACCAGTGTGAAAGATATAGAAAAATCGTAGAATTAGTAGCCGCAAAGGTGAAGGTCACAACCGCGATTCGATATAAATATTTATACCTATACATATAATAACCTATACTTACCTTAATGTCTACTTTACCAATATTAAATAACGGACTGTAGATAGTAAGTATCGTATGCACATTTATTTGGATTAGATATTTGTTAGTCTTGGATGCTTTATTTCTAGAACCAATGATATAGACAATGATAATGGATAAAGATGTTTCTGAAATTTTGTTATAATGAATTAATTATTTTATTACCTATAACAGTATAACTTTGGTAATAACGGGTAACTATATTGTGTAACTTTCACCATAGCGAGTACTTTGGTCAGCTAGTCAATGCAGGTTCTTTCTTTCTTTCTACCTGCCCTTAACCCACTCGCAGTGGGGTCGGCGCAACATGCTTTTTAACACATGTTACAGAAAGATTTGGCTTGTAGTTATTACGACCGGTCACCTGTCTGACGTCGAACCCTCTGGGGAGAAAACACCCAGACCCGAAACAAATATTTGTGGATCACACAAACATTTTATCTCGGTGCGGGAATCGAACCTGCGGCCTCTCGTTTTACAGCCGGCTACTGGCCACTGCGGCACGGAGTTTATACAGCTAGAACAAAGTAGTTATATAACCCTCATAACACGCTTATAGCGTTGTATTAGTAAAACCGAATAAGTTATTTTACAAAGTGCAATAATATTCTTTTTTTACAGAATTTGTACCTAAAATTCCTGTCTCATCAGATGGTAATGCAGAGCACGTTAGAATTGTGTTCCTTTTAACATTAAATGGAAGAGCATTGCGTCAAGTTCATAGATTGATCAACACTTTATACAGAGCTAGTCACTACTTTTATATACATGTTGACGAGGTACTAAATTGTTGAAAATTTTATAACTAAACAGTATTGTTATCCGAGTTCGACTACTTGATGAAAGGAGATTATGTTTTTCTGATGAATGTAATTAAGTGCCCTCAATAACATAAAGGAAAAGTCGTTACATTTGTGTTAGTCGTAGGAGTGACATCGGGTGGGTAACATCACTGAAAATCTTAAATAACTGTGGCGGACACTAGCCAACATAAAGTGCTAAATAAATAAAGTAAAATAAAAATCCTGACTGCAGAATGACTGATCCTTGTCGCAGGCGGGGGACATATTCATCACTTCAGTATTGACTGTTGGCATTTCTCCGATCGAGATATCCTGTTGCCCCGTCCGAGTTTTGTTTATTTTAATTTGATTTATTAAGTAATTTATTTTAGTTAATTATATTAGCTCTGTCTAATTAGTACCCCTTTGCTGGGTACAGTCTTCATCCACCACGCTGGCCTAATGTGGGTTGGTAGACTTCACATACCTTCGATCTTCCTATAAAGAATTCTCAAGTGGGTTCCCTTTGTAGCATCTTTATAAAGTAGTATATATTTGTAATTTAGTGACTTTTAGCTTTTAAAAGTGAATTTGTTTCAGCGCCAAGATTATTTGCATAGAAAATTATCTGTGCTGGAGAAAAGATTTCCTAATATAAAATTAGCTACCAAACGTTACTCTACAATATGGGGTGGTGCTTCACTATTGAAAATGCTTTTAACATCAATGAAGGATTTCAATGAGCTAAACTGGAAATGGGACTTTGTAATTAATTTGAGTGAAAGTGATTTTCCCATAAAATCATTGGAAGATTTAGAAAAATTCCTCAGTGCTAATAAGGGCCTTAATTTTGTGAAGTCTCACGGTCGTGAAGTTCAAAGATTTATTAAAAAACAAGGATTAGATAAAACTTTTATTGAATGTGAAACACACATGTGGCGCGTAGGCGACCGTAAACTACCGAGCGGCATTGTCATCGATGGTGGAAGTGACTGGATAGCATTATCGCCAGAATTTGTTTCATATGTAGTTGGTGAAAAAGATGATCTTTTGTCTGGGCTGAGTATTATATTCGAACATACTCTTCTACCGGCAGAATCATTTTTTCACACTGCTTTAAGAAATTCTCGTTTTTGTAGTACTTACGTCGATAACAATCTTCATGTAACCAACTGGAAACGAAAGTTGGGTTGTAAATGTCAATATAAGCATGTGGTGGATTGGTGTGGTTGTTCTCCCAATGACTTTAGAACAGAAGACTGGCCTAGGATACAAAATACACAAGACCGCCAATTATTCTTTGCACGAAAATTTGAACCAATAATTAATCAAGAAATTATAAACAGAGTTGAACAGTTTATAGGACTTAGTGATCACTACTTGCTTAATAATTTAGAAGGTTATTGGCAAAGTCTATATAATGTTGAAGATTTAACAGCGAGCACTGATGATACGCTGTTAACTCATGCCGAGAGCATAGCTCGTCACAACGCAAAAATCCTGTCGTCAGAAGATTGCTTGATAGAACCTGATACAATTGTAGAGATAAACTCATACAATCACGGTGATATTTACAAAGGAAATCTAATACTACACAAAGCGTTCATTAAGCCCAGTCATTTTGTAATGTTGGAAACATGGTACAAACCGAAAAAATACATTGAATTAAATTTTGAGAATCGTTATGTAGATAACATTAAAATATTTAAAGTTAGTTCAGACTATGATCAAAAAGAAACGATCTTTAGAAATCTTGCTAATGTATTAGGTCCATTGTCAAAACCTAACCTACTTTACCAGTTTTCTCACAATGCGGACAAAAAAATTGGAAACTTAACAGCCATTTGGTTGGATCCATCGGGTGTAATCGCTGACATCAATGCCATTTTTGTAGATGAAAATAACTTAACCAATTTTATAAAACCTAATTTAAAAACACCTCTTCTACCTGGCGTATGGAAAGTCGGTTTATTGGACCAGAAACAGCTTATAGCATCCACAAAATTTTTGGTGTCACCATTAGCATATTTGTCGGGTAAAGAACTTACACACCAGGAAGCAAGTATTATTCATAGTGGTTCTCAAAATTCATATAAGAATTTCTCATTTATAAAAACACATGACTTTTTACCAAATCAGGAAGAAGGATTGTTACTTCAGAAAATTTCTCATTCTAATGGTAGAAGAACAAATGAAGACTTAAAAGACTGGATAGATACATTAACTATAGAATTTTATAATGTTTTAAGTTCATGCCTGGTAGCTAAAAGTAATTTAAAAGAAAAAATTGTCTGTGGGAATCACATTTTTGAATATTGCGAATCAACTACGTGGAGTTCAACTTCGCCGGATCCAAAAGGAACTATAGGTAATCTGAACCAAATAACGGGTCGTTTGGAAAGAGTATGACACAAAACTAAACTTGGAGTAATATTGGTTATCTTGTACATAAATAATACATTATCATTAGATATATTGGGTGTTGTAATAAGGTGGTATCAATAGTAGACCCAAATACCACACATAAGCGGGACGAATTATAACTAAACGGTAAAATCAAAGAACTAAATTGTCAATATATTTTATTTTAGCATTGGGATTGCATAATAAAATTGCTACCTAAAAACCATTTAAAAAACTATGAATGTATTAAACATACTTAGTTACTGCATAGGTAGTCCGTTTATATGAAGCACCTAATCCATGGACCAAACAAAATTCTTGATACAAATTTCACATTCAATAAATTCAGAAACTGACATTTATGTGTTTTTTTTTATTAGCTTGAATGACGAGACGAGCAGGTCGCTCGCCTGATGGTAAGCGCCACGCCTGCTCATAAACAGAAGCAACGCCACACAGAACTTTGAATAACAAAGCACTGCATGAAACTGGACTGCGCTCGTCACCCCGAGACATAAGGTGTTAAGTCTCATAATGTCCAGTAATTACACTGGCTTCAATGTCCTTCAAACCGGAACACAACAGCGCTTACACACTGTTGCTTGGTGGCAGAAATAGACAAAGCGGTGGTACCAACCCAGCCGACCTCTCGCAAACGAGGGACCTACCACCTTGTAAAAAGTACAGATAAGTTACTGGTGACTCGTCCTTTAAGTACGGTTTTTATTAACAACACCACCTTTTTACAGCACCTGTATAACGATAAGTTACATTACGCAAATATGTGTTTATGGCTACTATAATATACCGTATGTAAATGTATATACCTAGTAAAAGTAACAATATAAAACAAATGTTATTACTAAGATATTGTTTTATTTTACACAATTTACAGTATGACGACATCATAGAATTATAAGGCTGTTAATATGTGTGTATTACTCTAAGGACGACACATTATGTGTTTGCAGTACTCGTCTTTTACAAATTAACACGAATATTTATTATAATGAATGGCCTAGCCATCTCGTAACGGTTCACTCAAGAGAATAATAAGTACATAATCCAATGACTTCAATATATACTACTAGACCGGCGTGGTACGTAGTAACTGTACCACTAAGTTACGGTCAATTCGCCGTAACTCAACATTACCATATCGCTTACTCTTCATTAATAGTATACTTAGGTACATGTGCTTACATGCACATGTCTGTGTTTTAAGAAATATCCTAAGATTGCCGGAGCGCATATCTATATTAATATTATAAATAGGAAAGATTTGATTGTTTGTTTATTTTTTTGTTTGTTTGCATTGAATCGGCTCCGGAACTACTGAACCGATTTGAAAAATTCTTTCACTGTTGGGAAGCTACATTATCTTCGGATGACATAGGCTATATCTAAGGGCTATATTACATTTTCAAAAAAATTATGGATCCTTACTAAAACTCCAATAATGTAACCCAAGGTGTAAAATGTAAAAAATCCTAAAATATTATATCGTGTGCGCTGCGAAAACTATTGATGATAGAATAACAAAATGTACTACGACTTTGCAGAACACTAGAACACATCATTATTTACAAAAAGTGTCACGATAGCATATGTCTAACTATTATAGTTATGCCAAAACAAGTGTTAATTTATTTTAAAAAATTGAATAAATCTTAGGTGTGTTGAACTTCGTAGTCCGTGGATTTAAACTTTTGAATAACTGTACTAATATCTATATGTAAGTATTAATTAAAACATTTTTTGAAGTGAAAACTTCTATAGCCGCGTTGGGCACTTTTTGGTAGAGGAAAATCTCGTGCGTTCGCGTCACCGACATGCATATAGCAGTATATATGTATGTCATACTCAGAAAAAGTGTACATTTGGTATCTTTTTTTGTCCCACTATTTCATATTTTATAAATATTATATATTTTTTTCTCCCGTATTGTTAAATTAGTCTATAATGTGAAGATTTTTATAGTATTTTAACTTAAATTTTTGTTAAAATAGTAATTTTTTTTAGTCAAAATTTGTTTAAAAAATCTTTTCATACATTTTTGTAGTGTCCCAGCATAGACTTTAATACCATAAACGGGCTGTTCAGAACTATTTTTTTTTATTTCTGTCGCATACGCGGCCGGCGAGGCGGGAATGACTAAGGCGTGGGAGCGAGAGGAGTTGAGAGTAAGCGAGATGGCAATATTGAGACGGCTGTTTTGTTTGATATTAGTTTTAATTCACAATAAATTATTTTTTTGAGCAAAACCAAGAAATAATATACTTGCTTCCGTAAAGTAACTTCAAATTGAATCTATATACATATATACGAGTAAAAGCGAAATACCACTGACTCACTGATTAATCACGATTTCTCAAAAACTACTGAAGCTGGGATCATGAAATTTGGTCAGATGATAGTTTGTGTAATGCCGAGGCGTGTTAAGAACGGATTTTTGGAAATTCACATTTTAAGGGGGTAAAAGGGGTGTTTGTACGTTGTATGCAACTTTTTTATGGAAGGGAATACGACTGTGAAATTGAGCGCAAATATTGCTCATTAAAAATAATGAAATACGAGTCACATTTTTGGAAAATTCCACTTACAAAAGGGGGGAGGGGTGGTTGAAATTTGTATGGAACTTTTTTAACGGAACGGAATACGACTGTGAAACTATGCACGAATATTGCTTATCACAGATAATGAAATATGTGATTCAAATTCTTCCTAAATTTCACTTGCAAAAGGGGGGAAGGGGGGTTGAACGTACTCACTTACTCACTGGTTAATCACGATTTCTCAAAAACAACGAAAGCCGGGGTCATGAAATTTAGCTAGGTGACACTTTGTGTAATGGCAAGGCATACTAAGAACGGATTTATGGAAATTCACATTTTAAGGGGGTAAAAGAGGGGTTTGAATATTAAATGAAACTTTTTTATTGAACGGAATGCGACTGTAAAATTAAGCACAAGTATTGCTTATCATAAATAATGGAATATGTAATTCACAATTTTGTAAAATTCTACTTGCAAAAGGGGGGAAGGGGGGGGGGGGGTTAAACTTAGTATGCAAGTATTTATTTTAACTTTTGAACAACTTGATCGATCGGGGTCATATTCACAATGTTCATTTGTTTCGTGGATTCAGTGGTTTATCTTATATATAAAATTCTCGTGTCACAATGTTCGTGCCCATACTCCACCGAAACGGCTGGACCGATTTGTATTAAATTTTGTGTGCATATCGGGTAGGTTTGAGAATCGCCCATCTATTTTTCATCCCCCTAAATGTTAAGGGTGGTCCACCCTAAAATTTTTATTTTTATTTTTTAGACAATTTGTTTTGTTTTAATTTTTTTATGATACAGCATTAAAAAATACATACAACCCTAAATTTTCAACCCTCTAAGATCAACCCCTATTTTTTAATTGCGACATTAGTGTACCCTGGGCATTGGCCAGCTCTTCCGCAGGAATTGCTGGACGGTTAACGACCTGATACGCAGAATCCGCTCCTCGACTTTCTGACCAGGAGAGAGTTGAAGGACGCGGATAATGACAAACTGTAACCCCGACTGCTTATCGGAACGGGGTTCCCTTCGTGGGGCTCGCGAAGAAGACAAACTCTATAAAAAAAAACACGAGAAAAGGCCGTGGGCCCAGTGCGACGTGTTTGCCAAATGCACCCGACTTTGGTCGGCGTCGGACAATCCTTCACCCCGGTTATTTGCCGAGCACGGGGGTCGCCACTCGCCGGTAGGAGACCTAGAGGAGACAACCACCCCAAAAAACTCCAATCTTAAGGTTCTGGTGCCCGCCAATGGGATGAATGGCTGGAGGGAGTCCAGTCCCGAGGGCGCCACAAGGGGTGGGTCACACTAAAAAAAACGGCAAATCAAATAATGGCAGCGCAAGAAACAAAATCTCCCAGGTGGATACCACTTCCTTCGGAGTTGGAGAATCCCACGGTGCCGACGATCGCTCGTCGGCATCCAACCCCCTCGTATCTGTATCCTTGCCCTGCTCGTCAGGCCCGCGTATGCGGAAGTCCTAATGCGGTCGGATCCCGACTCCGTTGGAATTTGGAGACGGTGGAATCTTTGGGGTCTGTCCCCCATGAAGCCACCGCTTCCAATTATAATTGCAGAGAGCTTGGGGCGACCGAATCCGACCACGGTTGGATGCGGTCGCGCTTGATAGAAATATATTTATAATCATATAATATATAAAAGTATAGAGTCAGAATTTAAAGTATATAAGTACTTTCATTGCTATATAATCCATCAGGGATAAGTCATTTGTAACTATCTGTAATTTACTACGACATTTGAACTTCTCCGAGCAAGTAAATAAATAGGTAAAACAGGAAATAAAACATACAACATAAAGTTAATATCTTTTTAATAAACTACCACCACTTCGGAATTTATAACTGAGAAAATAAGTGGCGGAACAAAACCCATCAGTATATACTATATATCACTGTACATATGTATATCAAAACTAATGTAATACTAATACTTAAGTCACAAATAATACTTTTAAGGTAATTCTTCAACAGTCACATAGGTATCCAATTGTTACAATATATTTCGTGGTTATCACATCAGACAATTTTACTCCTTTATAAAACACAATTTACTATATTTACTATTAATATATAATAAAGAGCAAACTGACAGAGCTTCGACCTAAAACACAAAGTAAATGAGACTGTCCCTCCGAATGACAAGACCACTCTTTTTATCATATATTTATATCATATTTTCCCACTCCAAGAAACCATCAGATAATAGGTATAAACCACCCCCAATTTAAGGAAATGAATGATGGTACACAATATAAAATACATCGTACCTAATATCTACAATTTCAAGCCAGTGTCAGTATTCATAATTAATATGTTTATAAATGATTTCGACTTATGACTATGTTGGCGACGCGACCTCCGACTCCGCGGTTAATGAACTCTAGCGAAGCTCCTATGTGCGCGAGTGACTTATTATGAGTATTACGTAAATGCGCCCGCGTCGCGCTTGCTTGTAAAATAGAGTACATAACGAAATATATAAGCGCCTTATGCGCAGAGTAAATTGTTATTGTACAGTTTGTGAACTTTGAATGTTTTTTATTGATTACGTATTATGTGTTTTGTTCATTTACGAGTTTGTAGTGTAGTGTTTTATACTAATGTGTAGAGCTAGTTATGAGCTATGTGAAAAGATATGGTATTTAATTGTAATGTTGTGTGTTTCTGTATTAAAAGTGTCGTTTATGCCAATCGTCATAGTACAAAATGGGCCGTGATGGGGCTAAATTTGGGTCATTTTCCCGGGGCTCTCCCGGCGGTATAGCTTCGGACCACTTAAGGTATTGGGGTCCGTTGGGGAATGATGTGTCTGCAAGTATCAAGGAATAAGAAGAAAACTGAAGAAAGAAAACTGATGAAAAGAAGAAGTCAAGTAAGAAGAGGAAGACAACCTGCTTCAAGATAGACTTTTCAAGACATTACGGCGGAATAGTGCATAGGTTCGCGGGGTTTAGGTGCGGTTGGCATACGACTTTATTGTGAGATTGTGGTTTCTCTGGGTCGACCCCCTCCTCCCCCCGTACTATTCTCGCACACATACTGCACACCATCCACACTTTACACATAACAAGTACTCACTCTCACATACATACATACATTATATATTCACACATTATATACTTACATGATATACATACATATACTTACATACATAACACACAACGGTGCCTAGTTCGCACACACACCGGTGCGCTCACACATTCATTACTCTCACATCGTACATTATATACTTTACAGACGTACGGTCAGCACATACACTCTACATACAAGAAACGCTCTCAAGAAATAAGAGCTTCAAGAGTTGTCGGCAGTCCCGGCATAGGTGACGCGATAAGCCTACTGAGCTGGGTGTGAGACCGGCGGCCGAGGTCAAACTCGGTCTATCGCCATCCAGCCCCGCTAGTGGAGATCGGATCCCGGTCTTACAAACCGGGGGGTTAGTCCTGATCGTCCGCGACAGACTAGTAGATGTGAAACAGTAGGTATACTTAATTAAATAGCAACATTAAATAATCTACAATATATTTTATGTTAATGAATAATAATGTCGTTCAGTGAATAATGTCAATATCCTTAAAATACTAGATTAAAATCAAATATAAGATGTAGAATATAAGTTAACAACACATCTTTCATTATTTGTTAAATTGTCATATTCGACTTTCCTAACACGCTCGATCACTTGCAGCCGCGATGGGATCAACGCCGCCTCGAGCGAAGAAGAATCCCCAGCGCCTAAGGTCCCGACGGCCAGGAGACGCTGAGAACGTCCGCCAACCACCGCACACTATACTATGTGTACTATAGCCTTATGACATCAGTTTCGTAACGATCGTTAGCTATCAGTTTAGTTACACATTTAATGTACACTTTTTCTGAGTATGACCTTACTGTGCATTGTTGAAATAGTGTTTTTGTTTGATTATTATTTGAATCGTTTAATTGTAGAATCATTGTGCAGTACAATAGTGAGTACTAAAAAAACACTTAAAACTTGCATTTAATTGTTGCTCGGAGTGTCAATAGATGTGAAAACCAGATTGATGTTGATAATTTTAATTCAAACATTATGAAATTTCAAATTTTAATACTAAAAATTCTAAGTTTTCACTTCTATCGGCATTCGGCAGTCTCTACAACTGCCATTCTGGTTTTATTTATTGACATTTCAAGGCATCCACATCTAAGGCGTTTTTATTCAAAAGTATCTGCAATGAAACAATAGAGCGTATCTTGAGGTAACGTTAAATAGGTACTTATGTATCTATCTAATTATTGATCTTTGTTATTCATTAAACTCGGTTAATCAATCAAAAGTCGGTAGTACAGTAGTTAAGTAGTTTATTATTTTAAAAAATGGTGATTCAATGATTTTGCATCATTGAATCGTGATGCGTCTCTAATGACGTAAATGAGCAATAAGAAGGATTTTTTGAACATTCATCTCCTAAAAGGGTCAAATAGTGGATGAAAGCTTATTGTCTATTTCAGATAAGGATGGCTGAAACATCTATAGAACGTTACTATATCGTTTCGAAATAACAGCACAAAAAGATAAATTACTAGAAATCACTAGAAAAATTACTCATAATTAAAGAACGTTATATAATATATGTATTTTGAAGAATGTCTAATAATTTAGAATATTTAAAGAGACACATTTTTGTAAAATTCCACATAAGAATAGATTACCTCGGTGGTACAGTTGTAATGCGTATGCGTTATGACTGAGGCTGACGCTGAGGTCTCGGGTTCGATCCCCGGGTCGGGTAGCAGTGATATTGGGTTTTTCTATTACGAAATGCTCAGTATCAGCCCGCAGGCTGGAATTGTGCCCAGTGTGACGATACGCTCACACTGGGCACATAATGGGACGGAGATACAGTCGGCGAAACGTGGGTGTACTGGTTAGACCTTTGCCTACCCCTTCGGGGATTACAGGCGTGAGTGCGTATGCGTGCGTATCCCCATAGGCTAGGTACTTTTTTTATCCCAGAAAATGACATTTACGCGGGCGGAGTCGTGGGCAACTGCTAGCCTTTAATATTTGTACTGTACTTCTTTGTTTATGCAAATAAATGGTATTTTAGCGCTTTGGATACAATTTACGTAAGACGTCATACAAGGCTTAGTGACAATCGTAGGTGACAATAGTCATGTAGCAGGTGGCGCCCCCTCTGCGCTCCCTGGAGGTCCCTACCCATAATTAATTTGAGCGTAAGTAGGTAGGTACGGTATTTACAATAATATTCTCATACCAGCCCCGGTCTACGATTTTTTTGAAACGGGGTTGAGACTTGATAGTGGCCCCAGCGTTTGAGATAAATTACATAAAGAAAAAACTAAAAGAAAAGCAAAGAATGATGCACAAAGGGCCTGCGTGGAGCCTTTTTCTTATAAGTTGACGGTAAGCCAATATGTTAAGCGCTTTGTGGAGCAAGATTTTTATCATATTATGATATTGGCGCCCCGGTTTCCCCCCCTTGATCCGGGCCTGGCCCATACTACTCTCAAACCAAAGCCTCCAACATACACTAGTCACACTAATAACCAGATCAAATACTAGATGTTTTCTACCACAGAACAATATTCCTATACGGAGTTTCTACCACTGACCAATAATAAAATAAATATGGTTTTGGTTGTCTCTGCTGATGCCAAATTAGGGGAAATTCCCTTAAAAAATGGGGGTTTTAAAAGCTCAGGGGGAATTTTGGGGTATAACATCTTTGGGGGATTTCCGCGGAGCGGGAGGGAATTGGAGGTTTTAGTTCCCGTAACTTCGCTAAACATAAAGACAACTCGCCCCATCGCATAAACGAATGGACTGATTTGGATTTGGGCTTTTTTATGTTTGCAAGGTAATTTAGTCGTGAGTGTAGCTTAGGTAACATTGATCTGCTGCTGAAAATAAACCATTAGCAACTTCGTTCTCTTCGATTATGAATAGCGTAAACAATATGTAACAAAAACCCTGTTGGGCGTTTTAATTAACTGTGATATCAGAATCGATATTCAAACGTAATGAAATAACTTGCATACGAAAAAGAAACTATAAAAATAATCATATTTATGTTTTTTAGTCTTATTATTTTATTGTCTAAAACATATTTCGATTATTTACCTCTACAAGAGCGATTATTCGAAGCCAGAGCGAGATGGCAAGTTGCGGCGTCAACGTGCATCAAATACGTCATATTAGTCAACTGTTCATCACGTTTCAGAAGAAAATATTTTTTTTAATATGTTTATTTTGCTTCTTTTTAAGTTTTTTTTTATTCAAACAATTTTTTTAAGCTGTTTCTAAATGTTTCACGACCTATATAGTGCCCACAGTACTGTTTGTTGTGTTCGGGCTCATTAAATAGATTCGAATGAGTAGTTGACTTCCAGATGGTGATCAGAGTCTGATGATGGAGTAAAAAGGTAGCGACAGCAACTCAGCTTAGCAGGCACAGGCCTATTTAGTTTCGTCTCCTTGAATTGATCTTAACGAGTAGTTGTAAACAAACTTAAAAACCTTGCAATGAAACTTAAATTAGACATTTAAAAACCTCTGACAAAAACAAAATAATAAAATTTTTTTTTTATCTTTAATTAGAAAAAAAAAATACAAGTTAATATTATTATAATAATTTATTAAGTGTTATTGTATAATAAAATAATTTGACAAGTAATTCTTAGTTGTTAGGTGTCGGGGAACCGATACATTAGTAAAAAAAGAAAAATTGATGGGGGAATCTGTTGGAGAATCCTTCAATACTGCATTCTAATGTAATCGTTCTTTAAATAAACACTGATACATATTTTATTCTGTTTTATTATTTGCAGTAAGTACTTAATCAAACACAACCATATTTTCTTAATGTCATAGAGCAGAGAGACAGTTTTACTTTTAAACCGAGTTGCACCTCTTTACATAATATTCAATACTCCCCCTCAATTGTAAGAACAAAAAAAACATAAAACATATTCTGAAACTTATTAAGTTAATGCCACTACATTAAACATTACACAATGGTCTTACAATTGAAATTAACAAATATATTTATTTGAAGTTAATAACAACTCAATAATTATGTACTACAATATTCTTGTATTACAAAGTAACATTAATACTCATAAATGTTACACAGTCCAAGTTTATTTGTAAAATATATATGTTTATTAAAAAGTAATGCTTTTGTAAAAATATCGGCTACGTTTTCATTTGTATTTATGTAGTTCAAAGTTATTATCTTATTATTTATTACATCTTTAATAAAATGAGCTTTTATATCAATATGTTTAGATCTTTTACTGTTCTCATAGTTCTCTATTAATTTTATAGTACTTTGATTATCTATGTATAATTTGGTTTCAAATTTTTTATCAATTTCGACAAATTCAGACATCAATCCTTTAATGTAAATAACTTCACAAACTGCTTGCGCTCCTGCTACATATTCCGCTTCTGCCGTTGATAGTGCTGCCGTTAATTGTTTCTTGGAAAACCATGCAATTAAGTTACCTGAGCAAAATGTAGCACATCCACTTGTACTTTTTCTGTCCTGTTTGTCTGCTGCCCAATCTGCATCAGAATAAACTGATATTTGCGTAGAATTTCTCGACTTTTCATATACTAAACCTTTGTCAATTGTTGCCTTTAAATAACGTAAAATTCTTTTTGCTGCACTCCATAATTCACTAGTAGGTCTATCCAAAAATCTGCTTAAATAAGATACTGCGTATGTTATGTCTGGTCGACTGACTGTAGATACATACAATAAAGAACCAATCAATTCCCTATATGGTACATTTATTATTTCTGTATTATTAGCTGCGTTAAAATTTATTTCCATAGGTGTTCTTGCTCCCGTGCATTCTGTTAAATTAAATTTCTTTAATATCTTTTCTATTTGATTCTTTTGGTTTATTATGATTCTTTCCTTCTCTTTTGTTATGTCCATTCCTAAGTAGTGTTTTATTTCTCCAAGATCTTTAACATTAAATTCTTTCTTTAGTTTACAAATAATTTTATTTATATGATCTATGTTTTTGTCTACTATTAATAAATCATCAACGTATATAAGCTGAAGAAAGAATCATAATAAACCAAAAGAATCAAATAGAAAAGATATTAAAGAAATTTAATTTAACAGAATGCACGGGAGCAAGAACACCTATGGAAGCGTGCTGGGCCCATAACCTTCTGTTGGAGAATCCTTCAATACTTCATTCTAATATAATCGTTCTTTAAATAAACACTGATACATATTTTATTCTGTTTTATTATTTGCAGTAAGTACTTAATCAAACACAACCATACATAAGACTTTTATTTGCAACAGTTATTTTTACATCTCTGTCCAGGTGTTGTATTTCTGATAAATATTCTTGATATTGTTCTTGTACTAGATGTTCCGTAGCCCCGGAGTCTACAACGAAAGTTATATTTGGTACCTCTGCTGACAAAATACTTCCTACACCGCTGCATGCAGTAAATGACATTTTACTTTGTACCACCGAGTCTTCTTGTTCACTAGAGAGTGAGGCTCTGTAGTTATTCCTGTTAATTTGTTGACCATGTCCTTGTCCTCGTTCATAAATACGTCCACCTTGATAACCTCTTCCTTGATTATTGTAACCTCTACCTAAATTATTATTATATCCTCTTGTTTGATTATTGTATCCTCTAGTTTGATGATTATATCCTCTTCCTCGATAATTGTATGTTCTGTTTTCAAATTTCTGATAGCATTGTGCTGCTCTATGTCCTTTCTTACCACAGCTGAAACAGGTTACAAATGCTGTTTCTGGAGTATCATTTTCTCTTTTAAAAGTTTTTATTTTAATCTCAGCATCCAACAAACGTGACTTGACAAATTCTAAACTCACATTTTGATCAGTAATCATTGTCTCAATTGCTGTGACAACTTGATCATATTCTATTGGCAGGGATGACAGCAAATGACATACTTTGTCAACATCCTTCAATAACATTCCTGTTGATTCTATCTCACTAATCAACGAATCAAATTTTATAAAAAAATCTTCAATTTTCTCATTACTTTTACATTTTAATAAACTCAACTTTCGCTTTAAATATAACTGATTACATACCGTTTTTCTCTCTAAAATTTCCTCAAGTAGTTTAAACATTTCTTTTGCTGTTGTTGCCTTTTTTATAATATCTAAGTATTTGTCACTTATGCATTGAACTAAGATTGACCTCGCTTTGGCGTCATCTTTAATAAATTCTTTCGATTTTTCAACAGTATCTTGTGTAATGACAT
Source organism: Mimas tiliae (assembly GCA_905332985.1). NCBI lineage: Eukaryota > Metazoa > Arthropoda > Insecta > Lepidoptera > Sphingidae > Mimas > Mimas tiliae. The sequence continues at coordinate 8,061,766 of HG995249.1, forward strand.
AGCTTAAATCTCTTTCTTCTAGTAATAGCTTTACTCTAAATTTCCAATTTGAAATTTTACGCCATCTGATAATTGCGGATATAATTTTTTCGAACATGACAAAGAACACGCCATTTTTATCCCAAAATATTAATCTCGTTTTTGTTGCATAATCTTCATATAGTTTCTTTAGGTGCCCATAACCTTCTGTTGGAGAATCCTTCAATACTGCATTCTAATGTAATCGTTCTTTAAATAAACACTGATACATATTTTATTCTGTTTTATTATTTGCAGTAAGTACTTAATCAAACACAACCATATTTTCTTAATGTCATAGAGCAGAGAGACAGTTTTACTTTTAAACCGAGTTGCACCTCTTTACATAATATTCAATAGAATCTATGTAAGACTCGGGGGAATGGGAGACGGCCATCTGGCAACATTGTTTACCGAAATTGCCTCCAAAATTATTTGAAGTTATTGAAAATTACATACATATTTCTTACTCATTCCTACATGTTATATCTCGTTTTACTGATTATATTAAACTTGTATGAAATAGCAAAATGGATATTATCGAATCGATAAAAAAAGACAAAGCGTATGTGAAGTGTAAACTAATTGTGAAAACCTGGGAAAAAGATTTTAGGACAAAATATTCTCGCACACCTTCGAAGTTTGACATAAAAGAAGCCCCATCGAAAATCAAATATGCATATAAGAAGTATTTCCAGTTAAAAAGTTCTGCATTAGAAAATTCACTCTCTGTGTGTGATGTTGATAACTTAGACCAGTCTCCAGAGCCTACTTTAAGTGACTTAACATTGGAACCAGTTAGCTTATCACCAGAAAAGGAGATGCCTTCCTTGCCTAGTGGTCAAGAACTAGATAAGCTCATGTCAGAAGTTCAAGTAGATCACCTCACCAAAGAACTCCACCCATTTACAGAAAATTTGTCAAAGAAATTATTTCACAACAGGAAATTTTCTCTGCGAAACCCTAGAAAATATTGTCTCACTAAAACACAATCAATGATGGATGACACTAATAACACTTCAAATGCAGGAAACATTGTAAAAATCTTAATTTCTGAAGGTAATAATACCATGACTAATGAAACAATTAATATGTTTACAAATGATGATAATATATATTTTCCTATGCCATTAATTACTTTAAATGATGGTAAATCCACCCCAAATGTACGAAAATTGGATAAAGCTTGGTTAAAGAGAACAACTGGCTTTGAAACCGAAGAATTAGACCATTATGAAAACAGTCATAAGGAAATGGCAAAATTTGGTATTAGGAACATAGACATACTAAGCAAAAAGACAATGGATGTTGTAGAAAATAGTGACTCTGAGGATGATATTGCAATCAACAAATTAAAACCTGCATTAAAGAAAAGAAAAGTTGGAAATAATTGTGATACTGAATTTAAGGACAGACATAATGAAATTATCACTCACAATGTCCAAATATGTAATAAAGGAGAATTTTCAAATGGAGATCAAATCAACAAAGGCAAAAAGAAAACTCCGTTTAAAAAAGGTAACAGTGAAGCAGATGAACATCCACCAGACATAAAAGAATATGTTCCTTTTGGTATAGAGAAAGACATCCTTCCACGTCATTCACTAGTATCAAACATTATTAATACAACAAAGCCCACATCAAAAGTTAAAATATCCAATGATTGTACAGATAGTCCAGCAAATGAGGCTTTAAGCAATAAAATAAAGTTGGGTACCTTAAACGATAACTTTGTCAAGATTAATATAGAGAAGAAGGTATTTGTCAGAGGAAAAAAGAACATTAACTTTTCAAAGTATAAAAAACAACAATGGAAAAATAAAAAGGCTCTACATGGTGGTATGGAATTTCCTGAATCAGGTAAAATTTCATGTTTTAAATGTGGAGGCTCTGGACACATGTCCAGATATTGTACTGCTCATAAAGGAGAATCACTCTTACCTTTAAAAAGTTATGATGAAAATGATTTACCAACATTAGAAGACATGCAAAAATATGTTTCAGACCAAAGTCACAACAAGCAAATATTTTCAGAACAGTTGAATGCTATTACATTCAAACCTAGTGAAATTCCAGAAACCTTTTTAAATCTGTTAAAAGAGACAACAGAAAGTTGCAGTACTGATATAAAGCCTTTATACAGTAATTATCAAGAAATACCCACCAATGACCTCCTAACCATTCTAGATAAATTTGGACACCAGTCATTCAGATCCGGTCAAGAACAAGCCATAAAGCGCATTTTATCTGGGATGTCAACACTACTTATATTGTCTACAGGAGGAGGAAAATCTCTTTGTTATCAACTACCTGCTTATATTTACAGTCAGCACTATAAATGCATAACATTAGTTATATCTCCACTTGTATCACTAATGGAAGATCAAGTGTTAAACATGCCTGATTTTTTAAAAGCAGGTTGTTTACATACAAATCAACCACCTACACAAAGGCGTAAAATCATACAATGTTTAAAAGATGGCCTAATAAATATTTTGTTGATTTCTCCAGAGGCTTTGATATCTGGTGATACATCTAGTGGATTTGCAGGACTATTTAAATCATTACCTCAAATTGCTTTTGCTTGTATTGATGAAGCCCATTGTGTCTCACAATGGAGTCACAATTTCAGACCTAGTTATTTAATGATCAGCCGTGTTTTGCGAGAAAAACTAAATGTTAAATGTATACTTGGCCTTACTGCTACTGCCTCTCAGACTACTATCAAAAGTATTATTAAACATTTAAATGTTCCTGATGGTATTGGTGGAGTAATTACAAACCCTACTTTACCTGATAATCTATGTTTGTCTGTATCATTTGAAAAAGATAAGGACAAAGGACTTATACATTTTTTGAACTCTGAACGAATATGTTTATTTAGTTCTATTATTGTCTATTGCATACGAAGGGATGAATGTGAAAGAGTGGCTGCTATGTTGAGATCAAGCCTTCAAGAAGTTGGAAAAGTTAATATGGAAAAACAGACCAAAAAACGGAAAAGAATGTCTTATATTGCAGAAGCATATCACGCTGGAATGTCACCAGCCCAAAGAAAGAAAATTCAAAATCACTTTATGGATGGTACCTTGAGAATTATAGTTGCAACTGTTGCCTTTGGTATGGGTATAAATAAGTCTGATATTAGATGCATAATTCATTACAATATGCCAAGTAGTTTCGAGTCATATGTTCAAGAGGTTGGTAGAGCTGGACGTGATGGACAAATTGCATTTTGTCATGTATTAATGACCCACAGTAAAAATGATAAAAGTGAACTTTTGAAACATATTCATGCAAACTCTATTGATAGACCCACTATTAGGAAACTATTACAAAGGGTATTTATTCCCTGTGAATGTGTTTCACATCAGAAAGAATCCACAAACAGAATATCTTACAATCAATGTAAAGGTCATGAAGTTGGTATTCCTATGGATGACACAGTTGAAGAATTGGATTTGCCTTCAGAAAATATTGCTACTTTGTTGTGCTATGTAGAACTCCATGTCAACAATTATATAAAAGTACTAAATAATGCTTATACCATGTGCAAAATTGCTTCATATGGAGGGTCACAAATGATACTTCAAGCTGCTAAAACATGTGTTCCTTTGGCAATGGCAATTCTTTTAGAAAGTAAAAAAGAGCCATCAGTTGTAAATAAAAGTGTAATCGAGTTTAATGTTATTGAAGTGGCTGCTGCAGTAGGCTGGGAGAGTGGTGTAACTAAATACCATCTAAAAAATTTGGAATGGATTTCAGAATCAGGGACAGCCAGAAGATCTCATTTAAAAGTAGAATTTCACACACTTGGATTCAGAATAAAAGCTAGAGGTGACCTAACACCTACAGAACTTGATAATGTTTTGGATGAATTACATGAATCTGTGCTATTTCAAGAAAAATCTAAATTATATCAATTAGAAGAATGTAATGCAGCATTTAAACAACTGGCGAACTGCTCTGTGGATAATGGTTATTCCTCTGTTAATTTAGATAAGTCTATTGAGCTTAAATGTACAATAAGAACATATTTTCAAAGAGAAAATACTTTGCCTGATCACATTGTCTTAGAAGAAAGATCTTTGGATATAGAACGAGTTGTTTCTGACGTGAGAGCATTAATATCATCATACAAAGATTGTACATTTACAGGGAGGAATATTGCCAGAATATTTCAAGGAATTTCTTCACCTAATTTTCCTGCAATAGTATGGGGTAGGTGTAAGTTTTGGCGTTCACACATACATGAAGACTTTAATGGGTTAATACAAATTGCAACACAACAATTATTACAAATGAAAATATAAGTTTTATGAAACATATTCATTGCTCTATAGGCTATATCAAGAAGATGAATTAAGGCTGGGGACTGACTGACTGATATTTATAAAATAATTATGAAATCTTATCGATATTGACATTATAAAATATTTTTTTGCATCATTATCTACGCGCATAACTTACAAATGGAGGCTGATAGCCTATCCTCTCTGTTCGGGATTTCTTAAAGATTTAAATCCAAAATTATTTATCCAAAGACTTCAATGTGTACTATTAGACGGACTGTTTAGAAGTAAAATTGCGCCACTTAACATGGGAGTTTGAGAGTTGACGGCCAGGGAAGAGGACTCCTAGTTAAGAGTAAGCGAAATGGTAATATTAAGTTACGGTTAATTGTCCGTAACGTAGTGGGCCAATTTGTAGGTACCGCGCAGCCGGTCTAGTAGTATATAGTCTAGAATTGATAGAGCCAGGGTCAGAGGTCATTTTACGGTACATTAAAAATATAGCTAATATGAGTGGGTAGGTAGGTAGGTAGTAAGTTTTAAACTGTTTTCTATTAAACTCCTTTGTCTTTTTACCCGACTGCCACGCGTATTTTATGAATGTTTGTTTGTAAATTTCTTTATTTGGCAGTCGGGTTGTTTTTTTTTACATGTTAAAACAACTACAAATATTTCAAGACGACAGAATAAACTAGTGTCCAACTGAATATTGCGTTTTAATTATGTATTAAAATACGCACTCACGCCTGTACTCCCCGAAGGAGTAGGCAGAGGAACACCTAGTTACTAGTACACCCACATCTCGCCATGCTTATTTTCCCTCCCATGATGTGATAGGGGCGAGCCTATCGCCATATCGGGCACAATTGAGGGTTGATAGTAAGCATTTCATTATAGAAAAACCCAATATCACTAACCGACCCGCGGATCGCAGTCGTACCGCGTACGCATTACAACTGCGCCACCGTGGCAGGGTGCGATGCCAGCACTAGCTTGCGATATTTTTTTGAAAATTGTATGTTAATCCTTCGACATAATACGATGAAAATAAACTAATAAATGCAAAAACAACTACTGTTTATCTACTGAATAATAATCATAGTATTAACCTTTTATAAACTTTAAATGTATAAAAACATAAGTATTTTTTTTCAGTCATTTTAGACATTTAAAAAATGTAGGCTATCAAACACGGTTTGGCTAGCGAGTCGTTCAGTGTACGAATAACTCTAGAAGTAATATTTAAAGTTGTCCTATTATTATTCCGTATATCCATTGTGATTATTTGCGCAAAATAATTTTTATCCATATTTAATCGAAGGATCGAGCTGCCAAAAAACAAAATTAAATTGAATTTCGCGAGCTAGTGCTGACATTCAACCTTAGTATGTAGATTTTTTATAATGCATGAAATGTGGGTGTACTGGTTACACCTCTTCCCCTTCGGGGATTACAGGCGTTAGTGCTTATGTATGTATATGCATGATAATATTGCATTTTCGTCACGCCAAAAAACGCTATCCTCTTTCATTTGATTCAGAAAAGGTTCATCTGGTAACTACTCCGCTACAAAATTAAATATAAAATAGTGAATTATAAATTAAACAAAAATAACTAAATAGGAATACTCGCACTCACTTACTCGTTTAACTCCTACGTCCGCAAGCAGTGTTAACGAAATTCGTTCCAACTAGTGCAAAAATTATTAGTTATTCCTGTAGAGCTGTACCCATTTTTTTATAGCATAGGCCAACAAAAGAGTAAACTGGTGGTGGTAAGTAATATCCACTTTGATCTTCACCGCCCATGTACGCCCATAATACCAGAAGAATCATGGGCAAGTTGCCGACCTTTAAGGGCCCTTCCCTATTATTATATAATTAAGGATATGGACCTCCGGATATCTCACTCATCATACGAAGCACAGCAGCCAGCTGCTAATTTACGTCGATTTTCTGTGAGACAGTGGTAACGACCCGCTCGAGCCGGCCCATTCAAGCTGTAGACAAAACTGTCTATAGCGTGGCTCTACCACTCAGCGATATTATATTCTCTACAGTAGTGATAATACTAGCTATGGAGTTAATTTCATCAGTAGGTATTTTTATGTAAAACAATAATTTGGTATACAATAACAACATAATTAACCTTGTAACGAAAATAAAAAATAAAACCACCACTTTTTAGCTTCTCTTGTCCTTTTCAATTTTTAACCAACACATTTATTTTTCTGCCTCGGTGGCGCAGTTGTAATGCGTACGCGTTACAATTGAGGCTAACTCTGAGGTCTCGGGTTCGATCCCCAGGTCGGGTAAAGTGGTATTGGGTTTTTCTATTTCGAAATTCTCAGTATCAGCCCGGAGTCTGGAATTTGTGCCCGGTATGGCGATAGGCTCGCCCCCTATCACATCGTGGGACGGAGATACGCTCGGCGAAATGTGGGTGTACTAGTTACACCTCTGCCTACCCCTTCGGGGATTACAGGCGTGAGTGCGTATGTATTTATTTTTCTTTTAAGGCCACTTATATACTATACTTTGGTTTAATTACTCGCCCTTATATCAATACAATTAAAATCTGAAAATAATGAATAGATCAATTATAATTGAATTCATGCTTGGCTATCATATTTGAACACAAAGTTTCGTGTCAATGCTGTTAGCCTTTGAGGAGTTTCATCGAGAGAAGACGAACCTGGCTGCAGCATCAGACCACGATAAATTTTATGCTTAGCTATCATAATTGAACGCGCATACAAAGTTCGTGTCCATGCTATTAGCCGATTAGGAATTCCCTCGTGAGAAGACGAACCTGGCTGCAGCATCATATCGTGATAAATAAATATCATGCTTAGCTTTCAAGGTCTTACTTCACAAAGTACACACGTACACAAAGTTTTGTGTCCGTGTGTACTTTGTGAAGTGATTTTGACGGGACTTTCACTGGCAGATAGCTGATGTAATAAGGAGTAACTTAGGCTACTTAGGTACTTTTTATCCCGGAAAATGACATTCACGCGGGCGGAGCCGCGAGCAAAAGCTAGTACTGTATATAACGTGATAAAGAGATGTGTGGTCAAATTTAAGCAAGGTATAGTGTACGATATAAGTATTTCACCCAGTACCAAATCCGATTGTATTAACGAATGAGTAACATATCAATATTCGTCTTGCCAGCTTTGGACAATACTAAATGACAAACAACTAAGCTATTGTTATGCTTGCTCACAGATTTACTTAATTTATAGGGATGTAATCGATCTTATTGATCGTAATAAACGAGTGATTAAAATTAGAGTGTTATTTTAGGATGTCTAGATTTTATAAGATCTGGTACATAGGTAAATACCTACTGTCAGATGTGTTTTATGACCACACCTTTCTGTAACACGTTGTATATTAGTTATTATTGCTATTAATGACAAAACGAACGGATCAATCGCCTCGTGATAAGCGACGTAGAATTATGAAGTTCTGTATGGCACTGGACTGCACTCGCCACCACGAGTAATAAGATGGCTCAATGCCCAATAATTTCACTGGCTCCAATGTCCTTCAAACCGAAACACAACAGTACTTACACACTGCTGCTTGGCGGCAGAAATAGACAAAGCGGTGATTCCTCCTGAGATGGCTTCCCGCATACGAGGGACCTACCTTGTTTCTAATAATACACACATGAGAACACACTTATAAAAAAATATCTTAATTATTTTCATGATCGTTGATTATAAATTTACCTACTCAATTAAAATCAACATTTATGTTGTTACACGATCGTTCGTTAACGTCGTGTATATTTATTGAAAATATTAAAAACATTGACATTCATGTTGGAATTAAATAATATTGCCATTTTGTACACAAATATCGCTTAATAATACACATAAAGTACTTAGGTAGGTAAATACGTGTCTTCATTTTAGCACTTTCTTTCTGCCTGTCGTTATCCCGGATTTTATACTAGGGTCCGCCTTCCCATCATGATTTGACGGTAGATTTTATATTAAATGGGGCGACCTTCGTTAGAACAATTAATAATAATTTAAGTTGCAAGATAAAGAACATGCTTGTGTTTCTATAAAATTTACTTATGAACCAGATGGTATTTCTTACATATTATAATGAAAAATGTATACACCAGCATTTCTATGACACAATAAAGTTATATGAATGCTACACATGGCAAGCTCCAGACGAGTATACATACAACACGTCCAAAGTAATTTGGCCGACTTGAAGTAACAGTGCGGCGTTGCGCGTTAAGGCTAAGTTATTTTTCATATGTTGTAACATAAACTGCGTTTAAATAATTCTAGACAGATATCGAAACAAAACTATTGTATTGTGCAATATTGCGTTTTAAAATATCGGCACAAAGACCCAGCACTCTCTCAAACCTGCAACAACAAAAAAAAACAATAAGTACCTACCTACATATTATAATATAAACTAGGATAGATGTGCAGATATTATTTAAGTCTCTATTATGATTTATGTTACTAAAATTTGCTTGTGGCTTCGCCCCAATGAAAGACTTTTCTAGGATAACAAGTACTTCGTGTCCTTTAATTAAATACGTCTTTAATTAATGTATTATGTTGAAGAGTTTAATATGGAGTTTCAAATAAATCTCATAAGAAATAAATTCCAATATTTTTTTTTCTAAAATATATGGATTAGTATAAAAATCTCTGTGATCTACAGATATTGTGTACAAACATATTACAGACACTATCAAGTTTAGTGGATGTAGATAATATTAAGTATGATACCTACGACAAATAACAGGTTATGAATACACCCGCCACTAAGGTGAAGTCAGTTCTCTGCCGACCGACAAATATTGACCGACATGTGCGCAGATTACAGTCAAACTAGCATTGAGACTACATTTTCAAATGAGTTTTTCAAAATTAAAAACAGAAGAAATAAATAATATAAAAATTTGCCTGGTAAGTTGAAAGTATAAATGACCTGCTGTCGAGGCTCGATACACGATTCAGTAAACTTGGTTCGATAGAAAATATTCGCAAAGATGCACTAAAGTTTCATCTGTTAGTCACGTCGGACTTCAAATAAATAAGTTTTAATCGGCTGTGCTAAAAATATTTATATAACATGTTGCTATCGTACTCTCTGTGAACTATACACACAGACCCTAAGACTACTTTATGATATTTAATTCTTAAATATGCATAAATAAAAGTTTTAATATTAAAAGTTGCATTTGTAATTTTGATTCGCGAAGGACTTCTCGGAACAGAGAGAATAGTAAAAGTTTTTGGCATTGAATACTAATAAATAGTAATTTAAAACTACAAATATAATGTAAAATTTAGTGCATTTTACACACAAATCCGGTAAGATTCTTTGGCATAATAATATTTTGTATAAGAAATGGGTGTTAGTCGTGATTGCGACCATTCTGAGCCTAATTTTGCTGCTTCGGTGGGAGAACAAAATAGGGCTTCAGGCTCAGGCGAAGAGATACAGAATTTTTCTTCATCTACAGAAGATGATCAGGGTTCGCTAACCTACCAGCTAAAAAACGATCGAAACGGCAATCAAGTCAAGATCAAGTGGCTAGCATATCCGATTACCTTACACATTTGCCTTATAATTTAAATACTCCGAATCTACCATGCATATGGGATACAAGTAATTCTGTCAACTTCACGAACAGGATGTTCGTGAAGTTGACGTAAGTAATTTTACCCAAACTATTGTTTCCTTGTGTGAAATTTATGCTGATTTCGATAGTAAGATTGTAACTCTTGTGGCCGATAGAGGTTGCCTTTGGAATTTAGAACAGTTTCAAAAGAGCTCACGCGGTTGCGTGCGTCATGCGTGGCCGCGCGCCGCTGTCTTGCCATGCACCGTCGTCGTCGGACTCGTTTGCCCGGCTAGTGGCTGCTTCATGACTTCAAGAGGCTAAGAGAGAGCTGCAATCTCAACAATTATACATACACTCATCATGCAGCAGTGACCAGTTGTCAGGCGGCGCAACCCTCCGCAAGCGCTTGACGCACATTGCAAAATTTCATTGAACAATGAAGAAAGGAATTATGAAAAATGTAATGCCAAAAAAATATACAAATAAAGACAGAAGATTAAGTTAGACGGAAAATATTCTAGAATGAAGAACCAAGAAAAAAAATTTAATTATGATTTTTTTAATATAATATTCATCTATCTTAAGATAAGACGAATTAAAATGAAGAAATAAATGAAAATCAAGAAGTAAGAAAAATTTAATTAAGAAAATGTGAAGAAATAAAGTCCGTAGAAAAACAAGGTTTTTATCAATTCAGTTAGAGAATTTGAAGGGATAAGAATATAACGAATTTGACAATTAATCATCATTCTCCTGCCCTGGTCCCAATTCTATTTCTTCTATTTATGAATTTGACAATTAATAAATACTTATAAATAAGTAGAAGAGATTTAAAGAATTTTATAATAGTAATGAGAAAATATTTTACACCGGTCAATACAAAGTGAACGGATGGGCAGAGACACTATCCTAGCGAAAAGGTGAACTACACTTTAATCAAATATTCCCGAGATGAAAGGGCCACTTGGGTCATATAGTGTAATTACATTTTAATGACATTTTGCGAGCTGGAGGCGCCCACCTATTGACAAATAGTGAAATAACATTTTCGGCGTCTGTTATCAGGTAGTAGGACATATATCAATATTACCGGAATTGTATTAAAATGCATTTGTAACGAACATTCGCGAGTTCAAAGCGCCATCTGTTGTGGGTTAGTGGGCAACATTTTCCTGGAATAAACTGTAGTTTATTCAAGCGTATATAATGTATATATAAGAGCCGTGGTCGACGAAACATAACAGTTTCGTGTTCGGAAGCGATAACAAGCGGATCTCCGGGCGACAAAGCGAACTTTAAGCTGTCCGGCGGCACCCACGATGGTGGCTCGCGGCCTACCCAGTAACAACGTTATTTAGATCTTTAGTCCGTAGTTATTTGTAATATACCCAGCCCGGTCGAGTTACACGCATTTGAGCTGGCAGGTAGTTATTTGTAACATACCTAGCACGGTAGAGTTTGACGCATTTGAGTTGTTAGTTATTTGCAACATACCTTGCCCGGTCGAGTTTCACGCATTTGAGCTGTCCGGCGGCGCGCACGGTGGCGGCTCTCGGCCTGTCTAGTAACAACGCTATTTCCCCGAAGTAGTCCGACGGTCCAAGTCTTCCTACTTCAACAGCAGCATCCTCGCCCTGTCCACTTCGTTGCTGCAACACAACTGCGGTACCTACGTAAAAATATTATATTAAACTCATAGTATTCGTATTACCATTCTTGGGAAATATTAAATGAATTAAAATTATAATTGAACTTTGGTTGAACTTATAGTACTGAAATACGTATTTCACATTTTTGTGAAATTCCACTAGCAAAAGGGGGGAGGGAGGGGCGCTTAAACTATATATTTTATGTAGGGGGTAAGCTTTGGAACTACTGAACTGATTTTAAAAATTATTTCACTAATGAGAAGCTGCACTATCCCTGAGTAACTATATTTAATTGTTGAGTAGGCTATATTTAATTGCGATTTGTGACCCCACAGATATCAATTTTGTAGTCGATGTGAAGAGTATTCTTTGGAACTACGGATCCGATTCTAAAAATTATTTCACTACCTACTAGAAAACTTGCAATCCATATGTAACATAGGCTATATTTTGTTAAGGTTGTCTGGAAGACATCGCTGTTTGCGATAAGACCGCCAATTGTATCACCCTTACTTTTTGATCCTCGTTTATAAGCTACTTACTTTATTTAGTGTGCAATAAAGAATATTCTATCTATCTATATTTTATTATAATTTGTGACCACATTGGTCCCCAGATATCAATTGTGTAGTCAATCTATATTAAAACTGTAGGTATGTTATTGATAATTATTTTAATCTAATTCATCCTACCGTACTAATATTATAAATGAGAAAATCAGTCTGCTAGATTCGATGTAAGAAATGAAAAAGTGGCTGCTAATTTGTTTTCTTTGTTTTAAGGCCGATTAACTTCAAAATCGATATCTGGGACGCCACGTAGTCAAAATGGTAAATACTATGTTATAATTGGAAAAAGTGGGCGCAATTAAATTTTTCTTTGTTTTCTAGTTGACCGACTTCAAAATCGATAACGTAGGCGCAGATAAATTTCTAGGGGAAAGCATAGTACATAAAATAATGTTTCCGTTTAAACAAGGTTGCTACGCGGGCGGAGCCTCGACCAAAAGTTAGTAGAATATAATATAAAAAATACCGACAAAAAATTTATTTATATTTTTGAACCAACGAACAAATTGGAAGAGGTTCTCAATTCGACATTTTTTGTATGTATGCATTGCTCCACCAAATGTGGACCGATTTCGATAATTATTTTCTCATTAGAAGGTGAAGAGTTAAAAAATGGACCAGAAGAAATTCCACCACTAAGGGGATTCCATCCCCGATTTCACCCCATAAAGGGTGGAATTTCCACCTGAAATTTAAATGGGGCCAACTTTAAGCTGCACTCTTTTGAATGAAAAAGGAATCATCATCAATCGGTCCACATGTGACGGAGTTATGCGTGCTTATACATGCAAAAAAATGCGTAGAATTGTGTATCTCATCAGTTTTTATTCGTCGGATAAGAATTTGGCTTTTATTCTTTCTTTCTGTCTGTCTGGCTTAATGCCAGTGGCCTCCCAGAGTGATTGGACGGTGGATTTGGCATTATGTGGGGTGATCCTCCGTTTGACTCCCATAACCCGTAATGGGAACCAAGTTTCGCCATTGCCTCGTCCGTTAATCAGCAGAGTATACCTTGTGCAGATGAGGTTGGCTTTGGCCATAAGATTTTAGTGGTCCACTTACACTTCTAAAAAATGGCTTTTATTTACAAACTTTTAAAACTCTTAAATAAAGGTGATGTTACATTTGACCGTGTATTTCGGGTACGCAGCGATTTATTTATTTTAAATACAGTAGAATTCAGATATAACGACTTCGCTTATAACGACTGACCGGTTTTAGCGACGATAATGTTTAGTCAAGTTAGGTTTCATAATTATTTACGGAGAAAATTTAACCGTTTAGTGCGACTCCGGTTTAAGCGACCAACTGCTTATAGCGACCACTTTCTATAATAATACGTCCGGTTAAAACGACGCACAATGTTTTACGTACCAATACCTCGACGCCCCAATTCACCCCGCCGCGTTTCACCTCTAGTTATTGGCGCGCGTAAATCACAGTTAGCGTTTGACACCTGTTAAGACAAATTCATAAAGCTCGACAAATTGAGTTCTGTGAAGCGAAAGTGTTTTACAATTGAAGAAAAAAGTTCAATATTAAGTACACCGATTAGAAGCCGGTGAAACAAATGCAACCTTCGCAAAGGAGTTTGGCGTATCTCCTTCAATATCCACAATAAAGAAGAATAAAGATAAGATCGAGCCGCTGTTTAATGCCAATGTTTTAAAATGCAAACGCGTAAGTACTTCTACTCATGAACAGGTGGATAAGGCATTGTTACAGTGGTTCAAACTTCAGCGCGACCTAAAATAAAGCATATGTGATTTTTATAAAATGTTTTATTTACCGAAAATACCTTTCGCATTTATAATATGTATTCGTAAGTTAAGAAATAATCCCGCCGTTTTGTGCGTCATCCGGTTACGACATAGTATCGCCGGTCCCTTGAAGGTCGTTATATCCAAATTCTACTGTATATGAAAAATCTTTCATATATATTTCAATTTTTATATTTCAAATAATATTCAGCAATAAATCTTCTCCTTCTTCCACCTGCCCTTATCCCACTTACAGTGAGGTCGGCGTAACATGCTTTTTAACACATATTACAGAATGCTTTGGCTTGTAGTTTTTACGACCGGCCGCCTGTCTGACGTCCACCTCTCTGGGGAAAAAACATCCAGACCCGAAACAAATATTAGTGGATCACATAAAAAATTGTATCGGTACGGGAATCGAACCCGCGGACTCTCGCTTCACACCCGGTTACTCGCCCGATGCGCCACGGAGACAGTCAATAAATCCCCTACCAGATAAAAAAAATGGCTAATTCTCGAAATATATCCATATTTCAAGATTCTTACGCTGTAGGTACTAGCAGGTTTCGTTCCTGTGAGGAGTCTGCCGTGAGTACCTCTGTGGGAACTGTTGCGAGGACAAGGCCCAACACACTGTCGTAGAGTGCCCAGTTTCGGATGTAGAGCGCCGCGCTCTCAGAGTAGCCGTCAGTAGAGACCTCTCTTTTCCAGCTGTGGTAGCTGCTTATAGCTGGCAAACGGAGGTCGTAACTGGCATTGACCTCCTTCTACGACAAATTCATGTTGCAGAAAAAGAGCGCCGAACGAGATCAGGAACGAATCGATCCCGCTCGCACCAAAGTAGAAAACACAGGGTGGATGACTGACCAACGCCTCCTGCCCTGTGGACTAGAGGCTTTTGAAGAATTCCACCACGGTATACTTTGCCTGTCGTAAGAGGGGACTAATTGGGGACAACGAAGGATGTGCAGCCTTCGTATGTAATGTTCATATTACGGTGCGACCTCGAGATGGTCGGCAGCGCGAATACATCGTGCTGCCGGAGACGCCGTATGGCGTCATTATTGTGATGGGCTGCCGAGTCACTATGAGACGGGCCGCATAACGGCATAGGGCAGAGGTCGTTCCGGCAACAATCCAGAGTACACTCAGACTCCCCTGAGACCGTCTCAATTGCGCTGATGGAGGCCACCGCGGGGCTATTAGCCGGTATAGCACCGTAGTCATTATGGTGAGGGACCAGCGGTCGTTCGGGTAAGGACAACCAGATCGAAAGGCTGGTGAGTCCGGCATAACAATTTCTTCTCCCCCAAGGCTGAGAAGGTAAATCATCATTCGTAAAAGGAAGGTTCCCCGCGGGAAAAAGTTAAAAAAGCCAGCGTTACATCAACATAACCTATTTATAGGCATACATTTCATTAATACCTTCTACAATAATATAAAAATCATTTCCAGGCTCCCCCTGACGTACTATAGTTTCACCATCAGAGAATGATACTGGTTCTAATGCATCAGCAACAGTCAATCTTTCCCATTTTTCTAAGCTTTCTGTAACAAATAGTTCGATTAGTGTCTGTTAGCATTACAAACATAGAGATGGGGTACATTTACAGAATACTAGCTGTCCTTCGCAGTTTCACGGCAGGCATGTTATGCCCTGGTCCCACGGGTCATAGCATGATATACATATAAACTTTCCGGAATAAATTGTCTAGATGATAGTGAAAACAACATCTAAATGCGATGCATAGTTTAAGAGAAACAAGCGGACAAACAGACAAAGACGCAGATGGCGACTTCGATTTATAGTAACTATAAATTTTATACGATGTATATTGATTCTGTTATATTTTGTCTGTGTTCGTGTGTGCATGTACCTACAGTATAGTAATCCAGCCGATTCGTTCATGAGCAAGTCGTTCTTGTTATCGTATCGGTGATTTGGGCAATGCTGCAATGTCAATATGTGATATAAACGAATAACGATATAATATATTAAAATATACAGACCTAATATTGAGACACGTGACAAGAACTCGTCGTACATGCGTCGTTTCCTAATAGTGGAGCCCATGAGTATGCGTCGATATGAGTCACGGTCGAGCCCCCAAAGCTTAAGCGGCGTGCGAGCACGCACCGTGGCGGCGCGCGGCGTGCCGTAGATCAACGCCAGCTCGCCGAAACTACCGCCCTCACCGATCGTCGTCACCGGCTCCCCGTTAACGAACACCTTTCATTTAAACTCAACATTGTCATACCGTGTATAATGCATATGCCAACAAAACGGTTAATCCAGGGTTTGGGGACGATGGCTTCTAGAGCAGAGATTACGACTTATCAAACTACGATTAAATACGTATCAGAAAACTTTATATTTTGGAATATAACCTATGTCCTGCCATCAGAGCCTGGTCAGACACAAGAGCACCTACTTAGTTTAGTATATAATCTAACAATGATTGCTGAAGCGAATACCTTTAATCGTAGTGCAGTACAAGTACCTACATTCTGTTGAAATTGTTGCATTTTATAGACACTTGGACAGCATTGGTTTAACGCTCCAAGATCAGGGTAAACCGCGAGAAAACCCGTAAAGAGTAAAAGTAAAAGTATTCAATAATAATATATTAGATTCGTATCGTTATTTCGTGAAAAAACGGACTAAGCTTGTTGTTTTCGTGTTTATTTCTCCTTTATGGCTTAAGGATATTTGTAAATTTACGGTAACGGTGAATGTACACGTATTGGTACAAGCCGTAATAATATCGTTAATTCCACCAAAGTTAAGTCTGATCGCGCAATAACATAATTTTTATGTATTTCAAGACACTCCTTGCATTGGAAAATAATATATTGTAAAATGAGTAACAATTAATATTTTAAATATATGAGTGAGCACGGAATAGAAACATCCCGCCATCCGACACTCGCACGTTGTAACGTAAAGGCGCGGCACGACGACGCGACGGTTAATAAGTGCAATATTTTTCTCTGATTTGACAACTTCCCACTTCTACAAGATTTAAAATATTTCCAACTTATCTATCCTTGAGAGGACTTGTTTCAGATTTTAGGTAATGTGTGGGTACTAAAGTATAATAATAATGTTTATTATCATTAATATACAGGCGTAACACAACCCCTTCCCTCTCATTCGTAGAAGAGGCCCATATCCAGCAGAAGTTATATAATAAGCGGTATAATAAAGACCTCATATATTATAATATTATTATATGACGATTAATGGCCGTTCCCAATATTAATCTTCAATTTCACGATAGATAGCTATCGTCAAACATCCGTATTGTTCTATGTACTGCTTGGAATCGTCCCTATTTTTTAGATATGCACGTCGGATATTATGATAGCAATAGATAGGCAGTCTATCTGGGCCCTCTTGTGCGTTATGTTCATACAAGCTGAGAAAGAGGAACTATTGTTTAATTTATGTTAGAAAATATGAAGATATGATTTAGATTAGAAATATAAGTTTTAATTTAACATTTATCTATAATTCTTATTTTTTACTACTGTAAATGAAATAATAATAACAAGAAATACTTATTATGTTGCAAAACACAATGTAATAACGAAACGTTTTACTGTCAATACATTACGGCTCTGAATACAAGTCCTTTGAACAAAAATCCCAAACGAATTTGGGGGATTTTACTGAAGTGGGGAATTATTTTGTTCGCATAAACAAATATTTAAATGTCTCTTGCACTTAATTTAATTATTGAAACGGTGCATTATTTTTATTTATGGGTATTTTAGATTTTTTTTATATTTTCTTTTAGATTTTTACATAATTTATTTAGTTTTTTGTATTGCAGTGCAAGTGCCATGTAAGCCTTGTATACTCATGGCTATTTCTTCAAAATGCGTTATTTATTTAGTTTTTTTACAACCGAGGATATCTGTTTATCGGTCAAAATCTACCGAAAAAGAAAAAACCAAATAACTTTATCGACAGATAGGACATAAAAAATATTGGGACGCTTGAACTGTCATTTTCATAGTGTTGTATATCTGTCGTCAGCTATCAGTCCTCTCATCGGTAGACAGCAATGAAGAATAGGATTACCTATCATTAGCAAGTTTATTGGGACGGTAAAACGGAAAATAGATAAAATGTTCTATCGCCGGTATAGCAAAACTAGAGACAGACAGAATATAGGGAACGGCCATAAGTAGGGCCATCGCGTCGGTGGCTATCGTAGCTATCTTAGGTAGGTAAACATAAGTGCAAGTTGCAACACGGCTGGTCGGCCTCATTGCTGCACTTCACGCCGAGGTCGTGAGAGATGTTTGTACAGTTTTTCATTTCTCGACCATGATTTTTGAAATACTTATCGAGAAATTATAAAATTTTTAACAATGATTTTTTTGTATTTACTGAATTTTTATGACTAAATTTGAACAAACAGGGGAGTGAATACCAAATGAGGACAATAAAATCAAGGTTGACAAGATATTAGTCATAAATTACATATAAATAAATCAAATTTCAAACAAGATAAAATAAATAAACTTAGCTGCATGATATACCTTAACTAGGAACTCATTTTATAATAACTAATATTAAAACAGTATTTTAATTAAACAATAATTTTTAACAAGAAATAAAACCGTACGAATAAACTAAAAATAAAACTAAATCATTTTGAGTCGGTGATATCAATAATTGACTATTAAACTATTGAATGGTTGATCGATTATTTTAGCTTTTGTTTCTTTGAGTCTGTTTAATTTTTTATTCAAGTTTTTGTGTTATTATTATTTGTGAAAAAAATATTAAAATCGATGCCTAAATGTCGAAAATTGAGTCTCATTCCCAATTTCACTCCCTTAGGTTATTTCTATCTATAGAATTATTTCTTCAGTTTTATGGCCGTTCCCTATATTCTGTCTGTCTTTAGTTTTGCTATACCGGCGATATAAAATTTTATCTATTTTCCGTTTTACCGTCCCAATAAACTTACTAATGATAGGTAATCCTATTCTTCATTGCTGTCTACTGATGAGAGGACTGATAGCTGACTACAGATATACAACACTATGAAAATGACAGTTCAAGCGTCCCAAAATTTTTTATGTGCTATCTGTCGATAAAGTTAATTAGGTTTTTCTTTATCGGTAGATTTTGACCGATAAACAGATATCCTCGGCTGTAAAAAAACGAAATAAATTACGCATTTTGAAGAAATAGCCATGAGTATACAAGGCTTACATGGCACTTGCACTGCAATACAAAAAACTAAATAAATTATGTAAAAATCTAAAAGAAAATATAAAAAAATCTAAAATTCCCATAAATAAAAATAATGCACCGTTTTGATAATTAAATTAAGTGCAAGAGACATATAAATATTTGTTAATGCGAACAAAATAATTCCCCACTTCAGTAAAATCCCCCAAATTCGCTTGGGATTTTTGTTCAAAGGACTTGTATTCAGAGCCGTAATGTATTGACAGTAAAACGTTTCGATAATACATTGTATTTTGCAACATAATAAGTATTTCTCGTTATTATTATTTCATTTACAGTGGTAAAAAATAAGAATTATAGATAAATTTTAAATTAAAACTTATATTTCTAATCTAAATCATATCTTCATATTTTCTAACATAAATTAAACAATAGTTCCTCTTTCTCAGCTTGTATGAACATAACGCACAAGAGGGCCCAGATAAACTGCCTATCTATTGCTATCATAGTATCCGACGTGCATATCTAAAAAATAGGGACGATTCCAAGCAGTAGATAGAACAATACGGATGTTTGGCGATAGCTATCTATCGTGGAATTGAAGATTAATATTGGGAACGGCCATTAAATGGGAACACCACCGCAGTTAGCCCTGTCGAATACAAAAAGAATCACCCAAAGCAGTCCACATTTGGCAGAGTTATGCGTAAACATATACAAAAATATACTGACGAATTGAGGACCTCTTCGTTTTTGCGTCGGTAAAAAATAATTATTCTGACAAACAAATGAAATCAATAAAATGAAAGCTATACAGTATATACTAGTTACTACCTAATTAACGCAGTACGCGAAAAACCATTCAACACGCGCGTGTTGCTTTAGTTCTAGACTCTAGGGTACTTTGAATTGATTTCTCGAATTATTGAGTAATTTTGTCTCGTCTCGACTAAGGACAGATTTCTCGAAGATTCTCGCTTACAGAAATCTTGAGCAAAAACCCTAGATGTCTGAAAGATCCACGCGAGAAAACAAGGCATGTAGCACCGCGGGGTGATTTCGGCTGAAGTCAACGCGCTCCGAGCTTCTCGTCTCGGGAACTCAAGGCCAATGCATTAAAAAAGGCCACCGCGCGCATTTAGATTTGTATTACTGCTGTAAGGATATAGTGTGTTAAGGACTCGACCCAGCGCGGGATCGTCTCCCTCGGACAGCTTAATGATGGGTTGTAAGACCGGTGAACACAACATAACCGTCCTGCCTCTCCCCGTGATTGGGTGATTAGGATAAATAGTTTTTCCCCGCGAAAACAAAAAAAGACAACATAATATATGTAATTGATACCTCAACTTCTCCAGAGTCTATAATATAAAAGTTATCTCCTTCGTCACCCTGACGGATGACTGTTTCTCCGGGAAGACATTGTACGGGAAACATTGCGTCGAACATATCTGCACGTTCTGACTCGTCAAGGTGAGTAAACAGCACATTTGAAGCTATAGCGCGCGATAAAGCGCCCATTGTTTTATAGTCTTTTGGCACCACCTGAAAATTGTAAGAGTAAAGTAACCTAATCAGGAGCTAATCGGGCATACTTAGTGTAGGATTCCGTAGCTCTTACGTACTACAAACTTGAAAGAAATCCAACTTGATCTGCTTTCACTCGATCGAATACTGAAACGCTATTTCATCCTTGAAGATCATAATATTATATATAGTTCGGTTAATTTAAACATGTCTACTATGTTTGCATGAGATTGTTAATATATAATTTTAAATCATGTGGCACTCCGTGGCAGTGATGTATCAGCCGTCGTGCTATACTCATTGACAGCTAAAAAAACCTTCATTGAATATATAAAAATAAATCACACATACAACCCTGTTTGATGCGTTAGAAAGTTGGCCAATTGAATAACGTTTCAGTAAGGGAAGTCTATTGATTGTTAAGTTATGATATAATTACGAACGGGCTATACAGATGATAGTTATTACTCATTATCGTATCATTATTACAAACGATACAAAACAGCAAAATACGCAACAACAGTTTACAATAACGGTTGTCGAAGAATAACGCAACAGCGTAATTCATTATTGAAAAGCCGTTATTGCCATCTCTACACATAATACGAAATCCACCGTTAGATAAATTATGATGGGAAGGAGGACTCTGACATTACCCTGGCCAGGATAAGGCCAGACAGAATGAAAGAGTTTAAGCGTATTCATTATAGTTCTTTTTACTAGAAACTTTTATAAGAAATAAACACATATTTTATTTTGTAGTTAAAATGTGATCTGTAAATATAAAGAAACGACTTATGGCCGTTCCCTATATTCTGTCTGTCTCTAGTTTTGCTATACCGGCGATAGAAAATTTTATCTATTTTCCGTTTTACCGTCCCAATAAACTTACTAATGATAGGTAATCCTATTCTTCATTGCTGTCTACTGATGAGAGGACTGATAGCTGACTACAGATATACAACACTATGAAAATGACAGTTCAAGCGTCCCAATATTTTTTATGTGCTATCTGTCGATAAAGTTATTTAGTTTTTTCTTTATCGGTAGATTTTGAACGATAAACAGATACCCTCGGCTGTAAAAAAACGAAATAAATAACGCATTTTGAAGAAATAGCCATGAGTATACAAGGCTTACATGGCACTTGCAGTGCAATACAAAAAACTAAATAAATTACGTAAAAATCTAAAAGAAAATATAAAAAAGTCATAAAATTCCCATTAATAAAAGTAATGCACCGTTTTGATAATTAAATTAAGTGCAAGAGACATATATTATATTTGTTAATGCGAAGAAAATAATTCCCCCACTTCAGTAAAATCCCCCAAATTCGCTTGGGATTTTTGTTCAAAGGACTTGTATTCAGAGCCGTAATGTATTGACAGTAAAACGTTTCGTTATTACATTGTGTTTTGCAACACAATAAGTATTTCTCGTTATTATTATTTCATTTACAGTGGTAAAAAATAAGAATTATAGATAAATGTTAAATTAAAACTTATATTTCTAATCTAAATCATATCTTCATATTTTCTAACATAAATTAAACAATAAGTTCCTCTTTCTCAGCTTGTATGAACATAACGCACAAGAGGGCCCAGATAGACTGCCTATCTATTGCTATCATAGTATCCGACGTGCATATCTAAAAAATAGGGACGATTCAAAGCAGTAGATAGAACAATACGGATGTTTGACGATAGCTATCTATCGTGAAATTGAAGATTAATATTGGGAACGGCCATTAGTCAAGATAACCGTACGTGTCCCTGTTGTGACTGTCAGGTGCAGCTAGTTATTACGTTTCAGACATAAATTACATTTCCAAATACGTCGAACAAATGAAGAGTACCAATTGCAATTTTTTTGTTTTTTTTTGTTTTGCAAAAAATGCAATTAGTGCACTATGGCCTTAATCCTCCCATTAGTAGGTAGAGGACCGTACTTAGCACTGAAATAGTACATACACTAATATTGCAATTAAAGGATCCGACACAACAGGAAAAATAACAAATTCCACTCCCTATTCAGTTGAAGGAAAATTATTTTTCCTCTTAATTATATATTTAGTAAATCCCATTGCCTGTGCCATTATATGTATACATACATATGCACTCACGTCAGTAATCCCCAAAAAGTTAGGCAGAGTTGTAACCATTACACCCAAATTTCGCCGAGCTTATTTCCGGCGCATGATGTGATGGGAGGCGAGCCTATCCCCATACCGCACACAATTTCATACTCCGGGCTGATACTAATCATATCGTGATAGAAAAACCCAATATCACTTTTACCTAACCTAAGGATCGAACCCGAGACCTCAGCACAGCAGTTGTGCCTACTGTGTAGTCGTACGCATTACAACTATGCCACCGAAGCAGTCATTATATGTATATTGTGTAAATTTAATAAAAGTCATTGTTAAATTAAAGAAGACAACAACTTTAATCCTCCCTCAGACAGGTGCAGTGTTGTAACGCTTGATATTTTCAAAAGCGTTCTTGTGATATCTGTTTTAGTAATTTTGTGTTGGAGTGCTCCCAGCGCGTCATTATTATCGCAGTGCGGCAGTGTGTATAAAGTTATGAACGCACATGTCTACATGCAAAATGTTACTAAAAATATTTAACGCAATATTTAACGCCGTCGGTAATTTCGATCGGTAATAAAGTATCTCGGTAGCCTTGGTGTCCGCGACGTAGCAGATACTTAAGGAAAACCTTAAAGGTGGTGGGTCATGTTTTGAGTAACCACAGGAATACGTCGGTCGCAAATGCTTTTGCCAGATTGTACCCGGAGTACAAACCCGAGGACGGCCCAAAAAAGCGCTGTCTTGACGTATTAGAGGGAGACATGAGAGCCAATGGTCTCACTACAAAGGATGCTCAAGATCGGTCGAAATAGAGGAGTCTTAGTAGGAAGACCTATTGCGATCACGTCCTTGCTCTCCAAGGTGATGGAACGAGTAATAAACACCCAACTCTTGGGGTACCTTGAGGAGAACCAACTGATTAGCGACCGTCAATACGGTTTCCGTCACAGTCGTTCAGCTGGGGACCTCCTTGAGTACCTCATTCACACCTGGGCTGAAGCCGTGGAGAGTAAGAGCGAGGCTCTCAACTGGCCCATTCATCTGTAGACAAAAACGTCTACAGTGTGGCTCTACCTAACAAACGGAAAATTTAAACATTTTTATAAGCACACAATATGGTGTGGTTAAATACCTTTTTAACATAACTAGTTGCATCCTCTTCTGTGACAGGCTCTGCACTAATACCTCCTCGCCGCCTTGGTAATTGACCACCTAATACTGGTAACGGTGAAAGCTCTCCATCTGCTTCACCCTCCGATGCCGCTGCAGCAGCCGCAGCTGCTTTCACCTGCTCCTGTTTATACAATTAGCCAACATAATAATATAATTACACATTTTATGATAAATGAGTTACACTTTACCTCTGAAAACCATTCCATTTTTTTTTATATAAATTATAACATGTATATTCAAGTTAACTGTTAGCTGAGTAATAAGCGGTTTGTGTATGTATTTAATGAGTTTGCAAATTCATTGTCTAAAAGGAAAACAAATTGTGCCGATATAATACTAGCAATTGTTGGGTGTATTTATTTATTTATTATAGGTATCTTCAGAACACGGGTTCTTTCAGGTGGTAATTGTGTTTAAATTACAAGTTACATACATACGTCCGTAGAATTACGTACATCTTATTCAAGTTTACTAAAAAGTGAGTATCGTTCAAAATAATGAATAGTGATATCATCAATCTTATCGATCTTAATAAACGAGTTTTTAAAATTAACACGAAATTTGAGGATGTCTAGGTTTTGAAATGAACGCAATGAAAAAACTTAATCATATTTAATTTTTAATCTTGAATTAATTTATTGTTTGTAAGTCGTATTCCGATTGATTCCCTCTGCAAGAGCGATGGCTTGGAGCCAGAGCGAGATAGCATGTTGCGTCGTCCACGTTCATCAAACGTGCCGCGCGCCGCGGAGCTTCGTAAATCCACACAAATTCAGATGCCATTTTTTTTTTTATATGTTTGTTTTTAAGTTATCTGTGTAAAAGTAGCAGCTTGTTGCTGCGTTTTGTACGGTGAGTGAGATATCCGAAGGCCCAAATCCCCTCCCCTTCCCAATTCCTTAATTATCCCTTTCCTTTAAGGTTGGCAACGTACCCGTGATTCTTTTGGTATTGTGGGCGTACATGGGCGGTGGAGATCATTTACCATCAGGTGACCCACTTGCTCGTTTGCCGGCCTATGCTATTAAAAAAAAACAAAGTATAACTCAACAGTAATTTTATAGGGTCCTAAAATATAATCTTCTTCTTCTCAGTCATATCACTCTTGACAGAGTGGTTGTGGTCATAATATAGTATTGGTATGGGCTGATGTGGTTCGCCTCACGACCAAGGACTTTAATGTATAACTATAGTGTATATTTTTTGAAGACGGGCTGTTTAAAAGTAAAACTGCGTCACCTAACGCGCGAGTTTGACCGCTCAAGCGGTAGAGCGACAAAGGTAGCTAGTGCAGTAACTAGGTAGACGTTAACGAAGAAGTGACATTAAAATGATTTTTGCCTTTTCTGGTTTGTCTCTGAGATATGTCGTTTTTATTGTAAGTGAATTTCAATAATTATACTGTATGTTTAACATGTGTGTTGAATTTATGTAAGGAACCAAGAAATAAATAAAATATATATTTTTATGCCCTCAGAAGACTTCTTCGTCCTTTGAGAATGTACTATTTCCATCCAATATTTGAAACACAAACATCACACTTACCTTTTATCTACTAAACATCACTTTAAATATGTAAGTACCTATTCCCACTTTGGCGTATCTTTTTTGTTGTGTTTCTTATTCAACATTAACGCTTCGGTAGCGCTGCTCGCTCTAAGCTAATTCTAGGTATTAGTAAGTGAGATGGTAACAGTGAGACGGCTGCTTGGGTTTGTATTAGTTTTCGCTTACAAATACTATTTTCGAAAAAATATACATACATATAATAAAGAGATATTAAAGTTCCTGGCCTTAAAATATATGCACATAAATATTGGCAACGTTTTATGGGTCACAATGAACAAATTTCTTTGTTTAACAATCTTGTTATTTTGTCGAATTCAACGTTCGAATAGCCTCAAAAGTCAAATGACAACAACCGTTCCTGTCGCCTACTCGTTGTCGACTAAATGAGTTGCGGTCAATTGACCGTAACATAGTGCGCGCTTTCTATGTACCACACAGCCGGTGTAGTAGTATACATTAAAGTCTTTGCTCACGACATCGAAAATGTAATATGTATTGTATAAATAAGCATACCAAATATGAGGGCTATATAATTCTTTTTTAATACATTGATATTGAAGCATTTCTTTATTTCTGTCAAATTATGTACCTAGTAGCAACTATCTTTTGTTTCTCATCATAAAATCATTTACACTACAGTGGAGGATTTTTAGTTGATAATATGCCAGTGTAAGTTCTAATAAAAGTCTCTCACATTTATCAACTTGAGAAGAGATTGTATCGAGTAAATATTGCCACCCTTCTTGCATTAAGTCAATTAACACTGATCAGTTATCATGCATGCTTTCCTCTTCTATAAATCTTCTCTGGGTGTTTTCTGAGTTCTGACCTGCTCAATTCTATTCAGCATCAATAAATATGGAAATACCCTTAGGAAATCAAACAAGTGTTTGCTTATGTGGCAATTTGGGTCAGAAGGCCAATGAGTCTGACAAGCAACCTCCTTTAAGCCTAACAAGGAATCTGAACAGAAATATGCTCATTTAAACATGCTACATACTAATAAGATAGTTAACCAGAAGAGTGTATATTCTATAGTCTATATCTTTCTTTCTTTCTGGTGTTATCCCAGGTTGTGCCAGGGTCCGCCTTCCTACTAAGACGCCTCCATGTATACTATATATTGGATAAAATTATTATTGAATTAATGTGGTAGGTAATGAAGATATTTTAGGTAATCAATATAAATTAAAACATATTTCAATTTTCGATATTTACAATACTCAAATTTGTACACTAACACATTTCAAAAAATGTACAGTAGGTACACTCACTCAGTTATGAAGGTTATACTCACTCTTTCTAATTTTTGGAAATGCTGCCTTAGAAATGTTACAGGATTTTCCGGTTTGTTTACACATAATTGTACAATGCAATCTTTAATTAGCAATTGTACGTTATGACTCTGGATATAATTTTCACATTCATGTAAACATTGCTCCTCTTCCATGTCTGTAAAGTGAAAATGTATTGGTAAGCAATTGTAAAATGTACTAAAGTATTACAGGTGCAGTGCATTGCTATACGGTCTAAAGTAAGCATAAACTAATTATAATAATTTTATTAAATTACTTTCAGAACATTACGCGAAGCTACTGCTTTTAATAAATTGAAAATTGAAAATCATAGATTATTATTGCTGAAAACTGAAAAATCCAAAACATCTAACTTCAGAGTGCAGTGAGCAGTCACGAGCAGTGTTGCCAGATGACCATCTCCTATTCCCCCCAGTCTTACGTAGATTCCCCCCAAAAACAGGTTTTTCAAGAAAACACCCCCAAAAGTTGTCAATTTTTTATTCATTAATTGAAAATGTATGTGCATCAAACAATAAAAATAAATATGATACGATGAATATAAGACGGTTGCGTAGCGGGATAAAAGGGGGGGGGGGGCGGTAATTATTAATTTAATGCCAAAGTCTTGGCAGTCTTGTAGACTTACCTTGAGCAGAACCCAGGTGATTAACGATTGCAATATGGTTTTCATCACGGATGGTCAAGCCTACGGGTCAGGCTCACAGATGGGCTGAAGCTGTGAAGAGTAAGGCCAGGCCATAGAGAACTTGAAATTGCAAAGACCGTCGATAAGGTCGGGCCTATGCCAGTCCTTATATTGAAGAGTCTATCGTATGGGATTCCTGAAGTGCTCGCTGGCTTTCTGGATTACTGAAGTAAAACAGTGGCCATTAAAGCAATATATTGATTTGTCTAATGATAAAGTACAGAGGTCGGTGGGTTTTTATGGGTTAAGTTATGGTCTACATGTTACACAAAAGCATCTACATTTTCATCTACAAATATTACATTTGTATACTCATTCACGCATATATCGCTTGGAGTTAAGCAGAAACTATTGAGAGCCACAAGCTCCGATCCCAGACGTATCTCTTCCACATTCATATAATAGGCTAGTTGACTTATACCAAAATTTAATAAATAATTGTTTATTTCCTACAGTATTTGGTATGGAACCCAAATATATCAATTTCAATACATTAAAGTAGAAAATGTCTTAAAAATTCAAATTACAAAATATATTTTTTTATCTTTATTTGAATACTTCGAAAACGCTATCGCCATGATCGCTCCCTCTACGCATGATCGTGACGTCAGTCACTATGTAAACAACTAAATGCTTTGATTAGAAACCTAAAGATGGAGCCATTATTCTACTTCGTAAAATGAAAGCGAGATCGCGAGATACGAAACATTGATAAAAGAGACAGACAAAAGGCTTTTTTTTTGTCCCCGTCGTTATTTTGTTTGTCAAAGTGTCAGATTCATTTGTTTGTCATACTTCAATCGGGCGGTTTGACAGACAATTTTATTAATGTTTTGTGAGGTAATAAAGGAGATAAAGACGCATACAAGATAAAATATACTTTGAATCACGAAAGAAGTCAATGGTGGGGTATAGTGTGCTAGACTGTAAAAGCCGTAGTTAACGAAAAATTGCCGGCATAACCTTTCACTCGTAAGTAGTTGAAAATGTTACTATTTTCCTGTTGTAATGTCATGTGATGTAAAAATTAGTAAACTCTGAAGAAAGATTTAGCATCGAATCCATTAGGAATATATAATAATAGAGTATTTTTACTCAAAAATTAAAATCGTTTATATGTTTGGTGCTGCCAGGTTGTAAATTTTATTTACCCAGATTTATTCAAACAATGTTTTATTCTACTATTTCAGGTATTTCAATGTAAGTTGAATTGGGAGCAAAATATACCAAAATGTGCTATGAACATTTTAGAGAAAGATCACCTCTGTAAAAAAAAAATTGTTATGTTACATGCAGAAGCAGTGCCAACAAAACTTAGACATGTGAGTATTGATTATTTAAGTTATTGACCGCTACCCCGATTTTGTTGGTATTGTGATTACACTCTGAGCAATGTCAAGGTCTTAGGTTTGATTCCCAGCCATGCAGCTATGGTATATTTGAATAGCTGTTTCGGGTGTAAGTGTGGTTGTTAGATATTTGTATGGCGGTTGTTTACCTTAGTATCCTCAATAAAACTAGTATTATCATAGTGTTGAGTTCACATAAAAAGTTTTATGTGAACTCTTAATTCCTAATGGATTCGATGCTAAATCTTTTTTCAGAGTTTACTAATTTTTACATCACAAGACATTACAACAGGAAAATAGTAACATTTTCAACTACTTACGAGTGAAAGGTTATGCCGGCAATTTTTCGATAACTACGGCTTTTACAGTCTAGCACACTATACCCCACCATTGACTTCTTTCGTGATTCAAAGTATATTTTATCTTGTATGCGTCTTTATCTCCTTTATTACCTCACAAAACATAATTAATAAAATTTTCTGTCAAACGGCCCGATTTGAAGTATGGCAAACATTTTGACAAACTAAATAACGACGGGGAAAAAATAAGCCTTTTGTCTCTCTCTTTTACCAATGTTTCGTATCTCGCGATCTCGCTTTCATTTTATGAAGTAGAATAATGGCTCCATCTTTAGGTTTTTAATCAAAGGTCAAAAAGCAAGATCATAATAAAAAATTGCGTGTTGTGCGTGAATCAATACGTAGATTAGTAAAAAAGCTAGCTCCGTTAGAAAGTGGTGTAGCAGACCCTAAGTGTAAGATGAAAATGTATTCAAAAGAGTTCGATTTACTATCAAATAATGAAACTGAATATGCTGATTTTCTGAAACGGTATACTGATATAGAAAACTGCCACTAAAAATATTCATCCGCACTAATAAATAAATACACCCAACAGTCACACACATAATCCCGATCCCACACTAGGTAAATCTGTATAGTGGGTATCTGTGTGGCAATTCTCGCGCAATTCGAATTCGAGAAAAATCTCGGATTCGAACTTTTTTCGAATGAAATTCACGTTGAGCTATTCTGGGAATCTCGGGCTCGAAATATCTCGTAGGTTGCTGATAGAGTTACTTCGAATGGTAGAGAGCGTTCGAAACGTAAATGTCGAATACAAATGACAATGTCAACTGTCAAAATATTTAATTTAATTTATTTATAAATTACAATTTTCTTTTTACATTCGCTTTACGATCATACTATGTCTGAAAATGGATAAACAAAGTAAATATTACAAACAACTCGCCCCCTATTACAAAATGGGACGGAAAGAATCTCGGCGAAATGTGGGTGTGCCTACTGTGGCCTACTGGTTGCAAACAGTACATTATGTAGTATTCATGTGGGTGTCCACATTAAAACAGGTACAGAGGTGTACTTCTGCCTACCCCTTCGGGGAATACAGGCGTGAGTACATATGTATAGGTATTACAAACAATAAATATGCTAAAGGAAGCTAGCTTGTTTGCGTGTTTGATATTGTTGATGATTGCAATTGCTTGTGACTAAGCTTGTGGTACGAGTGTGTCGGGAAAGTGAATATGGCAATTTAACAAATAATGAAATATGTATTTATAAACCTATTTATTTCCGAAGTGGTGGTAGTTTATTAAAATACGAGTATATTAACTTTATGTTCTATGTTTTATTTCCTGTTTCATCCAAGTTTTACCTACTTATTTACTTGCTTAGAGAAGTTAAAATATCGCAGAAAATTAGATGGTTACAAATGACTGATAGATTTTATAACAGTGAAAGTATTTAATATACTATTTTTGTAACAAATGCAACAAATTAGAATAGTATCTAATTAATTGGAATAATACTTAAATAAACATATTTTTTATAGCATAGGCAGGCAAATGAGCTAGTGGGTCACCTGATTGTAAGTGATTTTCACCGCCCATGGACGCCCATAATACCTAGGAATGGGATAATTGAGGGATCGGTAAGGGGAGCGGGATTTTAGGCTTCAAATAGTAATTTGGTCTGTATTTTATTTACTTTACACCAACCCTCCCACTATTTGTTTGCGCCAGTAAGGGCATTTAATGTTTCTGAAATTTATCCATCTTTTATCATCTTCACGCTTAGAAAATATTGGTGAAAATTTTACACTTCGGAGATCGTAGTTCCGCTTCCACTATTTGGAAGAAAATGCTGCTGCTGGGTACTAGGGTAGTTTTTTTGGATTGTATTCATTTTGAGAGCAAAATAGACACAACGAGAATAACATGAAATCTAAACTTAGATACACAAGGTTTCCCGCTTAAACTTTGATATCCATATTACGTTCCATTACTGCAAATCTTGGGAATTGGCAATTTAAAAACTTATTTTAAAATCTTCTCATAATGATTATCGCATTATTTATGTTATAATAATAACAAAACACGTATACAACACTTGTTGTAATACGTTACACATCTAAATATATTTATCAGTATATTGTTCATGGTAAGTTATTGCATGCGATTAAAAATCGCATTACTTACGTTGAACGGAACGCCTCGCGCGCTGATATGTTTTTTAATGGCAACATTTTGCTCCTTCGAATAGAGATTTTTACGCATTTTATTTCGATTGTAGCTGAGAATACAAGATTCGAGAAAATTACTTTGACATTCGAAATTTTACAGTAGAGAATCGCTGATTCGAATCCGAGATTATTTCGAGGGAAGTGAGAATTGCCTCACAGGAACTACAAGGGACTTGTGGTCCCATAACACAGACCAGAAATAAACTTTTGTGGATCACACAAACATTTGTCTCGGTGCGGGAATAGAACCCACGCCCTCTCGCAGCCGGCTACTCGCCCATGACGCCACGGAGACTGTCTTTAAATTTTATAACAGAGTTTTGTTTTGTTTGTAAATTAATACTTAACTAAAATAGATAGTGATTATAGATAGTGATTTCTTTATACCAACCTCAGTTACCCATATGAGTGATACATATAGTTCGGGTTCATAAGCTACAAGCATTTTTTTTCATCTATTTTGTCTACAGTATTAATGAGCCGGCTCGACCGAATTGTTACCACTGTCTCTCAGAAAATCGATGTTAAATAACGACTTGCTGCTGCATTCTATACAGTGAGTGAGATATCCGAAAGCCCAAATCGCCTTCCCTTCTCAAGCCCATAATTATCCCTTTTCTTTAAGGTTGGCAACGCGACCATGATTCTTCTGGTATTATATGGGCGTTCATGGATGATTACTTACCATCAAGTGATCCATTTTCTCGTTGCCCGGCCTATGCTATAAAAAATACATTTTTAATTAAGAAGAAGTAGTTATGAGTTACCAACGTTTTTCCTAAATGCTGGACATAGTTGTGTTTTTCGTTAAAAGACAGGAATTTGACAGTTGTGATATTTTTTCCCAAACATGAAATGGGGAAATATATGCAACGTAGCAACATTTTAAAAAATCTAGCTGTCTCATGTGCGGTCACGCCATGGCTATATCTCTAATGGCCGTTCCCTATATTCTGTCTGTCTCTAGTTTTGCTATACCGGCGATAGAAAGTTTTATCTATTTTCCGTTTTACCGTCCCAATAAACTTACTAATGATAGGTAATCCTATTCTTCATTGCTGTCTACTGATGAGAGGACTGATAGCTGACTACAGATATACAACACTATGAAAATGACAGTTCAAACGTCCCAATATTTTTTATGTGCTATCTGTCGATAAAGTTATTTAGTTTTTTCTTTATCGGTAGATTTTGACCGATAAACAGATATCTCGGCTGTAAAAAAACGAAATAAATAACGCATTTTGAAGAAATAGCCATGAGTATACAAGGCTTACATGGGACTTGCACTGCAATACAAAAAACTAAATAAATAATGTAAAAATCTAAAAGAAAATATAAAAAAAATCTAAAATTCCCATAAATAAAAATAATACACAGTTTTGATAATTAAATTAAGTGCAAGATTTTGTAGCGCATAGATTTTAATAGCGCAATGCAGTAGCAGTGTAGAAGAAAACAATAATTAGCACAAGATAAAATATTATATTATATATATTTGACAACAGAAAAAACAGTAACAGTAAAAATACCTTGACAACCAAACAACCGAACCAAGAAGAACAAGACAGATAATTTTAAACTATATTTACGTCGTCATAAATCAAAGAGGTTCTACCTCAACACCTTCTCTCGACGTATAGACCTAGCTCATTCATTAGCTGTTTAAATCTCGGTCTAGGAAGTGGCTTCGTAAAAATGTCCGCAAGCTGTACTTCAGTACTAATCCTCTTCACAATAAGATTTCCATTCGTCACTAATTCACGCACAAAGAAATGACGAATCCGTATGTGCTTGGTTCTTCTATGAAACTCGGGGTTTTGATAATAATGATAATGAGGCAGCTGTACGTTTAGCTGCCTCATTATCAATATGTAACACTGGTAAACCTTCTGTTTTTACCAAACCACTGAAAAGACGAGTTAGCCAAATGCATTCTCTTGCTGCCTCGCTGGCTGCAACTACCTCCGCTTCTGTTGTTGATATAGCAACACTCTGCTGTCTTTGACTGAGCCACGATACTGCTCCACCAGCATATAGGCATAATACTCCGGAAGTAGATCTTCCCGTAGCAATATCTCCACCGTGATCAGCGTCACTATAACACTCTATGTTACCCTTTTTATAATTCCTTTTGTAAAGGATACCCATATCTGGAGCATACTGCAAATATCTAAGAATACGCTTTAGCCTTATGCAATCAGCTTGAGTTGGATTCTCTAGGCTTCTGGAAACCACACTCACGGCGTATGCAATATCAGGTCTGGTACCCACCATCAGATATGCAAGCGCTCCAACAACTTGTCTATAGTTAGTAAGAAAGTAATCTTCAACTTTCTCTGGTCTTTGAGCTGCATCTTCTTTGACTATTGGAGTAGTCACCGGTCTGCAGTCTTGCATTCCAAACCGCTTTAAAATTTTGTTCACATAGGCAGTCTGGTGAATTCTTACATCACCACCTTCTCTGATTTCTATTTCTATACCCAAGAAATACGAGATTAGTTTGGTCGTAATCTTAAACTTTTCTCTTACTTGTTCAAGAAACTCCTCAATTAACTCCTTACTTGAACCAGCAATTAGGCCATCATCCACATAGAGAGCCACAATCAGCTTTCCATTAACCTTCTCTCTCTTAAATAAGCATGGATCAGCCTCACTGACTTCAAATCCAATTTTCTTGAAGAAATCCAGTATAGTCTTATTCCAGCAACGAGGAGCTTGCTTTAAACCATAAAGACTTTTCTTTAGCAGGCAAACTCTACCCGTTCCATCGTCATAGCCTTCCGGTTGCTTCATAAATATTTCTTCGTCAGATAGAGAACCGTATAAAAAAGCTGTTGAGACATCGAACTGACTTAATTTCAAACCCTCATTAGCTGCTATACTCAACACAGCTCGCACCGTTGCCATCTTTGCTACAGGGCTAAAAGTCTGGTCGTAGTCCTCTCCCTTTCTTTGTCGAAAACCTTTTACCACCAACCGAGCTTTATATTTATTGACTGTTCCGTCAGGATTCAATTTCACTCTATAGACCCATTTGCATGGAATCGCTTTCCGGTTCTTTGGTAGCTTCTCTAGAATCCAAGTTTCATTCTCTTTTAATGATTCAATTTCACTCTCCATAGCTTTATTCCACAATACCTTATCAGGGCATGCTATTGCTTCTTTAAACGTATTAGGTTCTGTGTACGAGTCTATGCCAACATAAGACACATAATCATTGAATTTGACCGGACGCCTGAGATCAGAGCGGTCCCTTAAGTGCATACCATGTCTTGCTAACTGCTCAATGATCTCACCTGAGTTCTCATTCTCCTCCTCCAATTCAATAGATTCATCTTGTTCTGGCATCTCTGGCAATGCATCTTCGAACTCTGCCTCATCGTTGCTAGTGACAGGAGCCTCAACAACACCTTGGTTTCCTCCAAATTCAAGCTCGCTACACCTTTCAATAAGCGCATCATCGTTCACTTCTACAGCAACAGAAGTAGGTGTTTCCTGGTATTCTGTTCTGACTTGTAAAGGAACCTCAATCTCAGTTACGTCATTGATGACTTCAGAATTCTCA
Source organism: Mimas tiliae (assembly GCA_905332985.1). NCBI lineage: Eukaryota > Metazoa > Arthropoda > Insecta > Lepidoptera > Sphingidae > Mimas > Mimas tiliae. Next base: position 8,096,711 of record HG995249.1, read on the forward strand.
ATGTCTATTTTTGATTCTAAAGGTCTTTCATTGAAAGTGACGTCCCTAGATCTTATTAAAGAGTTCGATTCTTTTTGCCAAAGTCGATAGCCGTCGTCGTTGTCATAGCCAATTAGAATGCACTTCCTAGCCTTCTTCTGCATCTTCTTCCTATTCTGTTTAGGAATATGCGCGTAGCAAGTTGAGCCGACGATCCTCAAATGTTTTAGTTGTGGTTTCTTTCCAAGCCACAACTCAAACGGAGACTTATCTTCCACAGAAGTTGGCCCTGTTCTGTTTAATATATAAACAGCAGTCTGGACTAACTCTGCCCACAAAACTTGAGGAAGCTCCTCATGTGCATGCATCATTGCTCTGACCATCTCAACGATTGTTCTATTTTCCCTTTCGCTTAAACCATTCTGCTCTGGCGTATAGGGCATGACTAAGCGTTGGTGTATTCCATGTTTGTCTAATTCTTTGCGTACTTTCTCGTTATCAAACTCACCGCCGTTGTCGCTTAGAAATTCCTTAATTCGGTGACCTGCTGCCTTTGCTTCTGCTAACATCAGACGCAAGCACTCAGATACATCCGACTTATTTTTCATTATGTACACGTAGCGATATCGAGAGAATTCGTCCTTGAATATAACAAAGTACCGAGACTTAGAGCAACTTAGTGGGAATGGTCCACAAACGTCTGAATGTATGCGTTCTCCTGGACTGACAGCTTTTTCCCGAAGACCAAATTTCCGTCTATGTGTCTTTCCAAAGATACATCCTTCGCATAAATCTCCACTGTCCTTAGACTTCACGTCAAGTTCTCGCTCTATTACTCGCTTCACATGGCGTTTGTTTTGGTGACCCATGCGTTCATGGTAAAGCTGTAAAGTGTCGACCGCATTTATCAGCACACGTTCCTTAGGTTGGACCGGTCTACAACTCAGCTTATACAAACCTCCATGTTTCTGTCTGCTTCCGGTTACGCACAGTTTTCCATTGATGCTTAATGAACACGTTGTGCCACGTGACTCAAACAGACTATCTGAATTGATAGCATGTGCTGAAAGTACCGAAAAAAGATTCTTCGTGACCTTAGGAACATGCCACACATCGTTCATCACGAATGTTCCTTTCTTCGTCTTCATCAGAATCGAACCTTTCCCTAATGTATCAATTGCCTTACCATCTGCAGTGGTCACTGTGTGTGGTTCTTGGAAACGCTCGAAATCCCGATACAGATCACCTCGCATCGTGACGTGGTGAGTAGCCCCGTTATCAACGTACCACTCGTCTCGATCTATACTGCAATCTGTAACATTTACTAACACAGCCATCATGTTATTCATACCAGGTTTTCTACTATGTTCCTTCTTAGGACAGTCCTTCTTGAAATGTCCGACTTCACCGCAACAATAGCATTTGAAAGTTTTTGTCCTTTTCTTGAGTTTTCTTTTGTTGCTGTTAACCACCAGTGCTTCACCAGAAGATCTTGACACGCATCCATTATCTTCCTTGGAGGTTGTCATCAAGGCTCTTTCGTGAGCACACAGCTGACTGGTCAAATTGTCCACAGTTCTGTCCTTCTTTGACATCATTATCCAACTCGACTTGAAAGAAAAATATTCTTCCGGCAACGTATGTAAAATCTTGCAGATCAAAAGTAACTCAGGTAATTCTTTCCCTTCGTCCGCTTTTACCAGCTCTTGATTTACTTTATGCCACAAATTTTTGGCTTTCGAGATGTGAGTCATCATGTCGTCTGAGATGTCCATCTTGAATTGAAACAATTCCATACATGAATTATACAAGCGGTCGTCATTCACGCCGTCGTACAGTCTATGCAGTTCATCCCAGACATCTTTTGGATTTGTGAACCTGATTACCTGGTCTAGTGCTTCATCCATGATATTGTTCGTAATCAATAAAAGAGCAGTACTTTCCAACTTCAGATACTCTCCTAGATTCTTGTTATAGGTAGCCAATACTGCTGCAGCAGTAGCATCTCCATCGCCACTACTCACCACAGGTTCTTCAGGCTTACTTAAATTCCCTTGAACAATATTCATAAGTCCATCCATTCCGCGTAGCAGTGCAGTCATTCTATACCTCCACTGCACCCAGTTGGTTCCATTCAACTTGGCGATTTGAATTTTACTTAATTCCATGGTTTATAGTAATTATATTATACTTCACACGTCTGGGCCCATAACCTTTTGTAGCGCATAGATTTTAATAGCGCAATGCAGTAGCAGTGTAGAAGAAAACAATAATTAGCACAAGATAAAATATTATATTATATATATTTGACAACAGAAAAAACAGTAACAGTAAAAATACCTTGACAACCAAACAACCGAACCAAGAAGAACAAGACAGATAATTTTAAACTATATTTACGTCGTCATAAATCAAAGAGGTTCTACCTCAACACAAGAGACATATAAATATTTGTTAATGCGAACAAAATAATTCCCCAATTCAGTAAAATCCCCCAAATTCGCTTGGGATTTTTGTTCAAAGGACTTGTATTCAGAGCCGTAATGTATTGACAGTAAAACGTTTCGTTATTACATTTTGTTTTGCAACATAATAAATATTTCTCGTTATTATTATTTCATTTACAGTGGTAAAAAATAACAATTATAGATAAATGTTAAATTAAAACTTATATTTCTAATCTAAATCATATCTTCATATTTTCTAACATAAATTAAACAATAGTTCCTCTTTCTCAGCTTGTATGAACATAACGCACAAGAGGGTCCAGATAGACTGCCTATCTATTGCTATCATAGTATCCGACGTGCATATCTAAAAAATAGGGACGATTCCAAGCAGTAGATAGAACAATACGGATGTTTGACGATAGCTATCTATCGTGAAATTGAAGATTAATATTGGGAACGGCCATAAGTAATTTATCAATGACTAAATGCCATTCGCAAATCGCATGTTGTGGTCTTTTGTAGCAAAAATAATAAGATATTATGTAGGTGAGGACTTACATCCACGTGATCTTCGCAAAAATAAATTTGAGTTTCAGTCGATATCTTTTTTTTTTTTGAAGTGAAACTTCTTTATCGGTGTATGGGAGAAATTTTATAGCAATGTAAAAAAAAAGTGTGTGTGTATTATGGCCGTTCCCTATATTCTGTCTGTCTCTAGTTTTGCTATACCGGCGATAGAAAATTTTATCTATTTTCCGTTTTACCGTCCCAATAAACTTACTAATGATAGGTAATACTATTCTTCATTGCTGTCTACTGATGAGAGGACTGATAGCTGACTACAGATATACAACACTATGAAAATGACAGTTCAAGCGTCCTAATATTTTTTATGTGCTATCTGTCGATAAAGTTATTTAGTTTTTTCTTTATCGGTAGATTTTGACCGATAAACAGATATCTCGGCTGTAAAAAAACGAAATAAATAACGCATTTTGAAGAAATAGCCATGGGTATACAAGGCTTACATGGCACTTGCACTGCAATACAAAAACTAAATAAATTATGTAAAAATCTAAAAGAAAATATAAAAAAAATCTAAAATTCCCATAAATAAAAATAATGCACCGTTTTGATAATAAAATTAAGTGCAAGAGACATATAAATATTTGTTAATGCGAACAAAATAATTCCCCACTTCAGTAAAATCCCCCAAATTCGCTTGGGATTTTTGTTCAAAGGACTTGTATTCAGAGCCGTAATGTATTGACAGTAAAACGTTTCGATAATACATTGTATTTTGCAACATAATAAGTATTTCTCGTTATTATTATTTCATTTACAGTGGTAAAAAATAAGAATTATAGATAAATTTTAAATTAAAACTTATATTTCTAATCTAAATCATATCTTCATATTTTCTAACATAAATTAAACAATAGTTCCTCTTTCTCAGCTTGTATGAACATAACGCACAAGAGGGTCCAGATAGACTGCCTATCTATTGCTATCATAGTATCCGACGTGCATATCTAAAAAATAGGGACGATTCCAAGCAGTAGATAGAACAATACGGATGTTTGACGATAGCTATCTATCATGAAATTGAAGATTAAAATTGGGAACGGCCATTAGTGTATACACGTAAGAAGTGAAACTTCTTTATGTTTATATTTAAATTATTATTGTTTTTTTTATTTTTTTATTACAATGAATTAATGTTTACTAGATTAACAGCCGTATTTATTAATAATTGCTAGTTTTTATAAAATTATTTACACTCACTGATATTTACAATCAAAAACTAAGGTTAACCTGAAATAACCTTGAAAAAATAAATACCGTAATCACATCCACGTGTTGAATGTATTAGAAAAAAGGTTTAATGACTTACTTCTGTTAGTAATCCACTGGAATTAGAATAAATATCTTTTACTCTTTTTGCCAATAACTTTATAAATATTTTTTCGCTAATCACTTAATTGAAATATTATTTTTCACGTCACTACTGAGTTTCAAAAATAAATAAGGCGCGTAACAGAAAAACGTGATTTAACATAAATAATTTAAGGTGTGTTCCACTGAGCGCTCAAAACGCTCACGCTACGTGTATTTAGATTGGATTTTGCTCATTGTGAGCGCACCTTTAGAAATCAAGATTGCGCGTAACAGAAAAACGGTACATTTTTTACCTCCTATAAAATTTCTCCCATACGCCGATAAAGAAGTTTCACTTCAAAAATTGTAACGATTTTCTGTTACGCGCCATCTTTAATTTCTGGGTAACATTTTTCCGTTACGCGCCATATTTATTTATTTTCTAACACACAAAAGCAAACTGTAGAGGAACGAGTGCTAAATGTTCCTCCGGCGAAGGGGAGATCTTCAGTCAGGCAGATGTTAATGTAATATTATTTCAAAAAAATTTAGTTAAATGTCTATAATGTGAAAAAATGTTTCACTTCTATCGGCAGTCCCCAAAGACTGCCCCACATGTTTTTTTTTTATAGTATAGGCCGGCAAACGTGCAAGTGGGTCACCTGATGGTAAGCTATCTCCACCGCCCATGTACGCCCACAATACAAAAGAATTGTGGGCGCGTTGCCGACCTTAAAGGAAAGGAATAATAAGGGAATTGGGAAGGGGAGGGAGATTTGGGCCTCGGGACATCTCACTCACCGTACGAAACGCAGCAGCAAGCTGCTACTTTACGCCGCTTTTCTGTGAGACAGTGATAACGACCCGGACGAGCCGGCCCATTCATGCTGTAGACAAAATTGTCTACAGCGTGGCTCTACCACTCGTATCTAGCTTGCATAGGTTATTTCGCGTGTTTATTTACTAATATGTGTCGTGATTGCACAGATAATCTATAGGCCAACATGGCTGACGGCGTTTTCGTATGTTCATGAAAAAAAAAAATTGAATTAAAGTTTTGTTGTTTTATAAGTCTCAGAAAAATACGATAAAATAAAAAAACGGTCTAGAAAAGCCTCATTAACAAAATAAAGCCCATTTTAAAAATGTGTCAACTAGCCTATTCCGTCAGTGGAGGATACTCGTGACCATTGATATATTACCTCTCGTGACTTAATTAGTGACGTGCTCTTTTTGTAGATATTTTTATGCCAAAAGCTGGCAAGACTCTAGTTTGTCATTTTGTCAGTGTTGGCAACACTGCTCAACGACGTTTTTGTAGTTTTTAGAAAAATATTCTGTCAACACTGGTGATGAAAGATGGAAGCTGTCGAGTCGGAAACCGGTGTGAAAAACCATTTGAATAATGTTTTATCAGAAACAGAAGCCGCTAATCTGCCTAATCATGTTGTGGATAAAATTAATTCATATATCGATAAAAAATTTGAAGAATACTTGACGGCGAAAGCTCTCCATGAAACCAATAGGTCACAAATCGGTAAGTACGCACCGGTGTTTCCTGACGCTAAATGATTGCTTGAATTTCTTTCTCGACAATTATTATAGATTGTCTTTTTTACATTTGTAACTTGTCATTCATGTAATACGCACTTACATAAACTATATTTATAAGCGTTGCTATAGTATGGGTGTTAACATCTTTTGTTTGTACCAAAGTTTGCATATCATATCAACATGCGTAAGTTTTGAAGATTGAAGCATAACCTTTTACTTCCACAGTATGTATGTGGCTGGTTAGTTAATTGTGAATTTTAAACTCGTTGAAGAAGTCCTATTGTTATTTTAATTTTGACATTTTAATATCATATAAAATAGGTACCGTCACCTTAATAGAAAAAAAAAATGTATTTTTATTACAATAACCATTACAAAAACGATTGTATAACGCGAATCGCAGTGTGTTTGCTTTTGAGGAGTACCCACTTTTTCTTGTACTTTGTCACAAGAGTCTAATCCTAAAACCTATCAAGTACAAAAAAATCATCAAAATAAATTTATATTTTGTAGAGTTATGTGTGAACATATAAAAAAAACTATAGAGACAAATTGAGGACCACCTCCTTTTTAAGTCTGTTTAAAAATACTAAGTAAACCTATTAATTGTATTACAATACCAAAAACTCATATAATACTTTTTGAATGTTTATTTATGACTATAGTGTCACTAGTAATACAACAGACTATGGAGACGAGAAGTTATAGGTCTGATTGCTACCACCTTGTTACTTTCAAAGTTACTCCTTGATAATTATCACTTGCTGTATCATAAAACTAAAGTAAAGAAACCTGAGAATTATTCTGCATAAGAATTTCGCAGGTATCTATGTAAAGTCTACTAACCCACATTAGTGAACTAATGCATCGCTTCTCGAGTAGAACCCTGTACTCAGCAATGAGATAGTGCATAAATGATTTATGGCCAATAATTATTAATATATATAGATCACCTTGTTGGTGCCAATGTGTTTTTAAAATAGATTGGTTATAATGTCTGTTTTATTAATGAAATAATAATTGTAGGGAAATAACATACACTGTATGATTTTGTAAAAAATATATGGGACTCTAGATCTGGTTACTAAGCTTGCTGTCTGTAAAATATCATTGATAATCTTATATATAAAATTCTTGTGTCACAATGTTCGTTCCCATACTTCTCCGAAACGGCTGGACCGATTTGTATGAAAATTTGTGTGCATATCGGGTTGGTCTGAGAATCGGCCAACATCTATTTTTCATCCCCCTAAATGTTAAGGGTGGTCCCCCCCTAATTTTTGTTTTTATTTTTTTATGATACAGCATTAAAAAATACATACAACTCTCTACGATCAACCCCTATTTTTTAATAGTGATATTAGTATTTTTGTCAAGCATGTTTCTCACCGGGGCCGCCCAATAGGCTACTTTAATCCTAGAAATAGACATTCACGCGGGCGGAGCCGCGGGCAACAGCAAGTAATAAATAAAATCCCAGGATGTTTTATAGAGGTATGAGCAATAGCAAAAATTCACTATCTACCTTGACAACTGCACTGCAATTGCCATTGCAAATGTGGCATCATATAGCTGTGCATCTTTTATTACTCATTTCATAATCACCCTTTCCATTAAATTTGAATGGCTTATGACATTTATTTTTGAACGGATTTAAAAAAGCAATATCTTATTTTTGGGGGATGTACTTACTACTTACTTACATATTTAAAAAATCAAGTCAACCTCCCTATTTTCTCGATTTTTTGTTTTTAAGCTTATTTCATAATGTTGTATTAATGTTCTTCACAGATTGTCTTTTCAGAGCCAATTTTAATGGGTTTACACAAGATTAGTCAAGGAAAGTGTACTAAGCCGAGAGAACATAATAGTACCTGTAATTCTGAACATCTTTTGTACTTACTTTGTACACACACACACACACACACACATATCTCTTCAGCATAGGGTAGTTTAATTTTTATTTAAATCAATAATCAAGCAATTAGGTAGTGTAAAGATACCCCACCAAGAGAGAAGTCTCAAAACGAATTGTTCTATATCCATACTCCTAGCATTGCTACAGCAATGCGATGATGTCACTACTTACAAAAATTAATAGAACAAAACTGCTTATATATACTAATATTATAAAGAGGAAAGATTTGATTATTTGTTTGCATTGAATAGACTCCGAAACTACTGAACTGATTGAATAAATTCTTTCACTGTTGAGAAGCTACACTATCCCCGGGTGACATAGGCTAAATAATATTTTCAAAAAATTTGGGATCCTTACTAAAACTCTAATAATGTAACCCAAGGTGTAAAAAAATACCTAAAATATTCTTTACATCGCGTGCGCTGCGAAAACTATTGATGATAGAATAAAATAATGTATTACGACTTTGCAGAACAAATCATTATTTACAAAAAGTGTCACGACAGCATATGACTAACTATTATAGTATGCCACAATAAGTGTTCTTTTAATCTAAATTAATTGAAATGCCGTCGCTAGAAAAGGCTCGCAATGAAAGCGTCACTGGGGTACAGGCCCTACGGGATACTATTTAAAAATATAAAATATATGATAAATGCGAAAGTGACATTGTTTGTAACGCCTTCACACCTAAATAGCTGAATCGATTTTGATGAATTTTGGTACACAGATATTTATATCAGAAATGGGACCCAGAAGACGGGTATACGCTACTTTTTATCCCGGAAAAGGCAGTTCACGCGGGCGATGGCCCGAGCAAAAGCTAGTATATTTATATATACGCACTCACGCCCTTAATCCACGAAGGGGTAGGCAGAGGAGTAACTAGTACAACTACATTTCGCCGTGTTTATTTCCGCCCAATGATGTGATAGGGGGCGAGCCTATTACCACGAGGGCTCAAACCAGACTCCAGGCCCATACTGAGCATCTCATAACAGAAAAACCCAATATCACTTCTACCCGACCCGAAGATAAAACACGAATTTTTGTTTATTTAATAACTTATTTATTTTTCACATTATAATACAGTAATTTAATTAACTTAATATTGAAAACATGATTACAGGAGAAAAAATATCAATGTTAGAAGCTCAAGTCCTTGAATCAACTGCTAAATATGAAGATGCGATAAAAAAGCTTACTACTGCTGAAGAAACAATAACTGAGTTAAGCAAGCAAATCGAAACCCTTAATGCCGATTTAGATAAAACTCGCGACAAAATTGGACGTTTGGAAAATGAAATTATATCTCTTAAGAGTTCACGGGATGCGGCAATTGACGAGAGGAATGACCTAACACGTATTTTGCAACGGCGTGATGCCGAAATTGAAAGATTAACATCTAATGAATCCTCACTAGCTCAACAGTTACGTGCTGCTATCGATGCAAAATGTGAAGCGTTGGCCTTGAATGATGAAATACAAAGCAAAGAACTAACTTTGCAATATCGTGAGAAACGCATAGAACAAGAGAGAAGTTTGCTAAATTCTCAGATAACTGGCTTAACGGAAGAAGTAAATAGACTTACATCTGAATTACAAACTGTCAGACTTAATAACACCAGTCGATTAGTGAGCTTGGAAACTCAGTTGGCCGAAAAAGTTGAAGAACTTAATGCCGCTAATGAATCAATATCACAATTAAATGAGGTCAAAAAGAATTTAAATTCGCGCGCTGAACATCTTACACAACGTTTATCGGAACAACGTGAAGTAGAAAATAAAATGACAGGTAACTACAAAAAAGAGTTAGACGCAAAAACAAAACTCGCTGATCTTTTCAAAACTATGCATGATGATGCTGAAGCAAAAACACTCGAATTAACAGAAGGTATTACAGAATTGCAGAAATTGTTAAATGAAGCTACGGAAAAATATGGTGAAATAGAAACAAAATATAAACAAGCAGAGTTAGATCATGAAGAATTAATGGAAAAGAAAAACGAAGTCATATCTTCATTGAAAAATGAGTTAGAACATGCAAATGACTTACTAAAGGCTGCAAATGCTCAGAATCTTGACATGGCTTTAAGTGATCTAGCGCCTTCCGCGGCTACGGCTAGTAAACTTTTGAAAACAGGCATGTCATTAACCCAAATATATTCTCAGTTAGTTAAAGTAACTGATGAACTTGCTCAAGAAAAAGAAGAGAATCGACGTCTTAATATAACTATTAATACAATTGTTCAAGAGTTAGAAGAAAAAGCACCATTTCTTCAAAAACAGAAAGCGGAATATGAAGAAGCATTGGAAAGTAATACTGCTTTATCACAACAAATAGATACCCTTGTAATAGAGTGTAACAGACTCAGAGATGACTACAATGAAACGTCTAAGGTTGCAAACCATTATAGTCGTGAGAATTCAAAGTTAAAAGGAGAATTAGCTGATTTAGGCCGGCAAGTTTGTTTCTTATTAAAGGAGCTTGAACATACACGTGGCGGCCTTTTGCCTAATGGTGATCATGATTCAACTCACGCAGCGTCAAACACAAATTCTTCTGATCTTAGTTCGTCAAGAATAATTTCCAAAACATTGGTAACTTTTAGCGATATTCAGGAATTGCAATCCAATAATCAAAAACTATTAAGATTAGTCCGTGAATTGACCGACAAACAAGAGGAATTTGAACGCCACAAAGAACAATTTGAAAGTGGTGAAATGCAGAGTAAAATAGAATCTCTGAAAAGTAGGGTGTCTGAATTGACAGATGCTCAAGAACGACAGACGAAAATGGTCAATGGTCTCATTAGACAAAGAGACATGTTTAAAAAATTATATCATGACCATATGAAAGGTAGACGTCATGAAATATCCGAATCGGAAGTGGCCGACTTGGAAAATAGTGGATCCTATGCAATGGACACTTCAACAGAAAAAACTGTTAAACAAACTAACGCCGAACCTTCTTCGTTTGAAATAAAATATAGAGAAAGTGAAAAGCATTTAGAATTGTTAAAAGAAGATTACAAAACTTACAAAGAAGAGAAAATTACCAATGAAAAAATGCTATTGGAGCAAATTGATAGTATGAGGCAGGAAATTGCAAAGCTCACCGCGGCCAATAGTAAATGCGCTTCCACATCAGAATATAATAACGAGAGGCTTAAGATATTGCAAACTAATATTACAACATACAAAAAACAAATTTCTTCTCTTGAAGAAAAAAACAAAGCTTACAATACTACTATAGCGAAACATGAAGTTTCTTTACAACATTTACGTGATGAGACTTTAAATGCTCAAAGTAAACTTGCAGCAGCAGAAATACAAGTTGAAAATCTTAAGTTAGAGTGTAAATTACTTAAAGATGCTGAATTGCGACTTCAAACTGAAAAAGAAATGTTGAACCGTGAAAGACAAGGCCAATCACTCTTACTTAAAAACTTAGAATTGATAAAAGCCAGTCTAGAAAGGGTAGAGACTGAAAATCGTATGAAATTAGAAACAAGACTAGATGAAGCTACACGAGAATGCTCTGCTTTACGACGGAGACTACAAGAAGAGCAGGATCGCTTTAGAGAACTGGCAGCACACTTAGAAAGGCAAACTGAAGCAGCTAAATCTCGTATGGAAGAAGAAAAAACTGCAGCAGATGTTATGAGAAAAGAAATATTAGAGATGAGACAAGATTTGTCTGTCAAAGATAAAGCAAACGAGGAACTTGCGAAAAAACTAAAAGTCGCCATTGCACCTAATACTGATGGTTCATTTGACACTGTGAAGAGAATAAAAGAAGTTGAAAGTAAATTATCTGAAAAACAAGAAGAGATTCAATCACTCCAAGACCAACTTAAAGTAGCTAAAGAACACATTAAGCAATACTGTGACATTTCAGAAAGTGCAGAAAAGGAACTCAAGATGATTAATAATGAATACACAACATATAAATCTGAGACAGAGAAAAAATTAAGTGATTACGCGCAAAAATTACAAGCTCTTGAAGAAAAATGCTCAGAGTTAGAAACTGAATTGTCACTTCATGCAAACGGAGAACATTCCAATAGCAATACTACTTTGCGAAATGAATTGTTTAAAGCTAAAGAAGAATTGAATAATGCTCTATTAAATGCCGATAATTACCGCTTAGAGCTTGGTGCTGCCCGTGAGGAAATCTCCAAATTGGCTGACTTTTTACAAAAAGCTGAGGAAAAATACTCCCATGAAATGATATTACATTCTTCCGATATTCAATCATTATCGAAACTTAAGGAAGAATTATCGAAAGTACAAAATGAACTTAACGAATTAACTGCTTTAAAAAATAACACCATTCAAAAGTTGGAAAGTGAAAAATTATCTTGGTTGGATAGACAAAAAATTCTTAGTAACGAAAATGAACAATTAACTCAACGGTTAAAAGATCTGAACGATCAGAATTCCCTTTTGCATGAACAAATTCAGGCATTGGGTACTCAATTGTCTGTCAGTCATGTTTCGAGGTCCCAGTCAGAAAGTATGAATGACTCTACTAATGACATTAGCGTCAATATTTCTATCGGGGAAGATGATAATAAATCATCAGAGCAATTATTCCAAATTGTAAAATTTTTACGTAAAGAGAAAGACATAGCGTTAGCTAAATTCGATATATTACAGGCGGAAACTATGAGACTTAAGTCTCAATTAGAAATAGTTGAAAAGCAACTAGATGACACAAAATTAGCTTTGGCAACTGAAAGGGAAAAGTCAGAAGTTGGCCTAGTAACAGTAAACAAACAGTCTGATATTTTAAGAAAAGTTGAAACTCTAAATGCTTTGACAGATAGTAATAGGATATTAAGAGAAGAACGCGATACTTTAACTATTCGAGTAGATGAACTAACTGCCGGAATCAAAGCTATAGAGGAACAATTAACTCCTTTGCAGGACAAAAATTCCGATTTGACGTCTAAAAATGAAACATTACAATCTGAAAATAATTCATTAAAAGCAGATTGTGCAAGATGGAGGACAAGAGTTAATGTTCTTCTTGAACGAGCGAATAAAACTAGCCCTGAAGATTGGAAGCGTCTTCAAAATGAAAGAGAAACTTTGGCAAAAATGCTTACGAATGAGAAAGAAAATGTTAGAAAACTTAATGAAGAACTTGGCACTATTAAGATAGAAAAGAGTAAGCTTGAAGAACAATATACTATTTTGTCTCGGCAACATAACATCTTAGTAGAGGAGAATAAAAAACTCAACGAAGAATTCCAAACTCTCAAAGACGATATTTCACGTATTACGGAAGATTTGACTAAGGTAAAATCGGAATTGTTGTCTGCGAATGGATCAATCTCTAAATTAACTGAAGACCTTGCAAGTAAAGAAGCCTCTTTAACAGATATTCGTAATAAAGAAATGCAAATAAGAAAGATTGCTAAAAAATACAAGGCACAATATGAAGATTTAGTTAAGTCCGTGGAGGAGGAAAAGAAAAAGACTGAGGGAGAAGTTGCAGCTGCCGACGCTGCAGTTTCGCAAAATACTAAAAAACTTGAGGAGCAGTTAACTGATCTACAAACAAAATTAGACCTGGAAAAATCCAACAATGAGAAATTAAAGCAAGAACTTGAAACATTGAGAACTGTAAATTTAGATAAAGAAGAGAAGGCTAAACAAGTGCTGAAACAAGCTAAAAATAAAATTGTTCAATTGACGGAATTAAAAAATACATTATCTCGGGAACTAGACGAGTCACGCACCAAAATTGGAGCTATTGAACAAAGTACGCGCGATGAACAAGATGTTCGTTTAACTCTTATAAAATCTCAGTATGAAGGACGTGTTTCGCGTCTGGAAAAAGAACGAGGTGAAGCGCAAGCTGAAAAAAATAGAGAGATCGAGGCTCTATTACAAAAAGTCAACATGTTGCAAAGGCAACTTGCCAGTCAAGCTTCTGCGTCTAAACAGCAACAGACAGCAGAAAAGACAACAACGGATCCACCAACAGCTAATATAAAACCCATGGCAGGTTAGAATTACTAAAACAAAAGAATATATATTTATTTTGTTATCATATTAAAAGAAACTGAAACTAGCTTAAAAACTAGTTATTTAAGATAGTAAGTCTCTTGTACTAAAGATTTAATTAAATACAATGTAATCATAAATGAAAATCAACTAATAATATTTGTGCAGAATATTAAATGAAATTTCTTATAGGAGTAGCTCAGCAAAGCGTTACAGCGAGCCGACGTGGAGGGGAGACGCCTTTGGCTTCAATACGGCCCATGGCACAGGTGGGCCCCACGGCACCTCATGACACACACACTACGGAATATATGCCAGCATCCTCATCGCGACCGCTGCCACGAGCCGCTTTAGCTGCTTCAACAGCACCACCAGAATCAACACAGGTATTGTAATCGCAACGAACTTAAAATTAAACACTATAGTCACCTCTTGCACACATGTATAAAGTATTCATGTATGTATTTCTTTTTAGGACATGGATACAAGTGAAGTTGGTATGGGAAGTTCTGGTACAAGTGACAGTGCTCAACCATCGTCTCACTCCCAGGCACCACAACAAGTAATCTTGTTTTATTGAATTAAATACATGTGTGTATTAATTGTTAATTATCGCTTGCTTTAATGATGATGGAAACATCGTGAGGAAACCTATATAGCTGAGAAATTCTTCATAAGATTTTCGAAGGTATGTGAAGTCTGCCAACCCGCATTAGGCCAGTGTGGTGGACTAAGGTCTAACCCCTCTTATTCATTAGAGGAGGCCCGTGCCCAGCAGTGTTAGTTATCTTATTAAATACATAATATTAATAAAAAATTGCATATCTTTAAAAAAGCTGGCATTTGTCCACGATTCCATGCAAGTGGAAACACTGTATTTATAGGGTCTTCGTTAATTCTTTGTTGTCAACAGTAGACTATGTCAAATCGTGTTTGGTCAAATACACCAAGATCGCACTGCAGCCGCGTTGCTACAATACAGTCAAAGCTCCATATTCGCGCTTTCTTCATTCGCGTTTTCACTATTCGCGGGCTAAAAAAATGCGGCCCAATTCCTATATTCGCGACGGATCTAATCGGTACATCGATACCTACATACACAGTGGTAAAAAGGATTCCAGTATGTAGGTATCCCACCGAATATCCTTTGTAAACACGTCGTCAAATGGACTAATAAAAAAGTAAAATAGTCCTTATTACAACGGTGCCTAAAGTATGTTGTTAAATGATATCGCCGCTGTATTGGTTCCGCCTTTGACCCAAGCCGCCTTCGCCGCGGTCGGCGTTTTTGAGAATGTAAACGAACAGAATGAAATCAATCTTATTACTCGATGCATAAAGTATTTTTAAATATTTTTTTTTTTTTAAATTACAAAATTCATTAAACCATTGCCTAAGTCTGAAGATAATAACTAATCAATATGGTCAAAATCTTATTTTTTTTTATATTTAAGTATTTTTTTTTTTATTTGTCATCTAGGAACGTATCCCCTATAATCCCATATAAATTACCATTCCATATTCACGGTTTCTGTATTCGCGGCATATTTACGGAACGTATACCCCGCGAATAGAGAGCTTTTACTATAATAAGTAATTGTAATAATAAGTAATAATAATTGTAGCACACAGTTTTAGGAAGCCTGCCCACAAAAGCGGTTTGCACACAACAGATGGCACATGTATTTTGTATAACCATATTTCAAGCATCTCTAGAGCACAAATCCGACGCGTCTAGTAATCATAGTTTTCTATCAATTCCAGCTATCAATCTGTTAGTTTGTGTCGTAAAAATAGTGAAATGTATTTTATTGGTATTTACACTGTTTCTCAGGCTGTAGCTATGGTGATGCCGCGAATTGAACAACCCAGCGGAGCCGGTTCCACTGCTACTGGCGTCTCACCGGCTAGTTCTGCGCCGCCTACAGCATCAGTGCCTACAGTTCCAACTCCACCGTTATCAGGTAGGCACTAACAAACCGCCCTTAAGAGGACGCAGCAAGAACTGATAGCAGTTCACTTTCGTTCATTTAAGCATTTCTTTTTGCTTCTTTCCCTAAAAATGAACCCTCTGAACACTAGTGCCGAATGAACCAATGTAATAATAGAATAAAATAGTTATTGAATAGATGCTGCTCTGGTTTTCAGCAATGCACAGACTGATTTTTGACAGGGATTATAGTTGTAATTTATAAATAATATTTGTATCTCTTAAATTATACGATTTTTATTTGATAATTACATATGATTGTAGTAAACCATTTTTAGTTGGTAACAACGGTAAAGTCACAGCTCAGTGAATAATTTGATATGTTATTTTGTATGAGCAGCTAAGTAAGTTTAAGTACATTTCTATTATTCGAAGTAGGATTGATTACACTTCTTTTTTATGTGATAATAGTTGCAAAACTAATCTAATAAAGTTGGAAAAGATCCAAAATCAGGCCTTACGCGTTATTGGTGGTTACATTCGAAGTACTCCTATCCATGTGATGGAAAATGATTTAACCCTCCCACCACTTCAGTGTCGTAGAAAATTCCTTGCTGGAAAGTTTTGGTTCAAATCCAACTCTTTTAACAATAACACTACAATTAATTTAGACAGAGAATTGAGTCTGCTTAGTTATTTACGCTATTGGTCTAACAAGAAACTTACTTTATTGAAACATACCCAAAACTCTCTAGCATCAATATCCATCCAGAAGAGTAGTCACCTTGAAATGTATACACTAAACACATGGGTTAGCAACATTGATCTGTATGAAGTAATCTCTGATTCGATTCCACTTATTAATCGTGCCGAACGTTTACGGTAAGTTAATTTTAAGATTGTTCATTGACCGCCGACGCAGGCACGGGCGGCGGCACGGCGACGTCGGGTGCGGGAGGGTCGACTAGTGTGACTAGTGTGAGCACGTCGCAGACGGCGGCGGGTGTGAGCACGTCGCGAGCGCCGGCCGATGCGCGCGCGCCCAAACGACGTCTGCAGCCGCGACCGCTCACCGCCAAACGCACACGCGTACAGGTACTACTTTATACTGTCATCGCCACCGCCACCTCATACATATACGGCGATATATACATTGTCATGCCACGTGCATTACTACGATATTATATTCGTCGAAAATCGATATTTGTTACAAAAAGTAGTAGTTAAGTTAGTTTTATAAAATCTTAAAATGTAACTTGTGGGGTTACTTTGTGACAAAATTAATATATCTATAAGAATTCCAGATGAATTCAAAATTTCATAATGTGAGAATATCCAATAATACATATATAACAACAAAAACATTTTGATGGATATTTTTTTCTGTTTCTCCATTATTTAATAGATTTGTTTATTAGTACAACTTGCATCATTTTATGATTACTTTGTATTTATACGATGTTAATTGTTTAATTCATATCTGGGTCTGATATTATATTGTGCTAGTCTGGTGTCTTCATGTTACGTATCACAATGTTACCACAAACTCCATAATACTTTGACAAATTAGGATTTTGTTAATAAAATAAATTACCCATATTTGTGAGTATTTTCTTGCAAATAGATATGACAACATAATATCAAGATTCACAGAAGATATTTTGTTTTGAAATAAATCAGTAAGCTAATAAGCTAAAGCTTTATTTGAAAATATCTCAAAACCTGTCACAATGTAAACCCTGCTTACGATATGTACTTATATTTCTTTTGAGTGACTCAGAACAGGCTCGGATTCATTACCAAAGCGAATATGAGCGAATAGGAAACCCTAACAGTAGTGCTATAAACCGAGTGGCGCCAACATAATTAAAAAAAATACTAACTTAATGTGAATAAATTTACTTACATTATGTGTCTTAGTTAATATGAAAAAAAAATAGGTACTCAACAAAAAAACCCCCAGAAAACGGTTTTAATGTATTGCAGTCATAAAGATCAAGGACGGGTTTATCTGTCGCTTATTAGCAGGAACGATATTATTGGTAATCAAAAGCACATTGGCTAGTGTCCTAACATGCTTGGACTAGAAAAGTATAATAAAACGTAATTTGATGAATTTTATGTCACATAATTCGCATATATAAATAAGTGCGGTATTTAGTATATTTTTAAAAGTAGGGAGAATATATTTTTAAGTAAAATGTTTTTTTATGTTATGTCGTATATTATTAATAAAATCTATACTTAATATTTCAAATCGAGAGGTTTATCGCTTTAAATTATGTTGACATCACATATTATAAAACAAAGTCCTCCGAACGCGTCTGTCTGTCTGTTCGCGATAAACTCAAAAACTACTGAACGGATTTTCATGAGGTTTTCACCAATAGATAGAGTGATTCATGAGAAAGGTTTAGGTATTGACAGCCTCCGTGGCGCAGCGGTCGAGTAACCGGCTGCGAAGCGAGAGGCCGTGGGTTCGATTCCCACACAGAGACAAATGTTTGTCTAATCCACAAATATTTGTTTCTGGTCTGGGTGTTGTGGGACCGCAAGTCCCTCTTAGTTCCTGATACCCACGATACAGGTTTACCTAGTGTGGGGTCAGGACTATGTGTGTGACTGTTGGGTGTATTTATTTATTTATTTATATAATTTGTCAAGGCTTTGTGTTAATTGGTTGAAATAAAACCATAATAATTGTTCAAAGTGTAGGAAAAAGTCAAGCCGCCTGGGAGCTTTCATCGAAAACGCTGCTAATCCCTTTGAGAAATAATAAAACAATGCATGGTGGGATATTGCTCTTTTATAGATTTACAAAAAGTCCGCGCTGGCATATATCTATCTTGTAAGGAGCTTACTATACCTATTCTATCTACTAAAAAAATGGTCACGTACAATGTGGTAATTTGAAAGCTATTTAGACGGGATACAGTATTTTATCAACTTATTAAATACGTTAGTTAAACATTTACTGCACATTTTTATAATCTCTTACACCATATAATTTAAGTTTTTTTTTATATCACAGGCCGGCAAACGAGCAAATGGGTCACCTGATGGGAAATGTTTTGCACCGCCTATGTACGCCCACAATACCAAAAGAATCATGAGCGCGTTGCCAACCTTAACGGAAAGGGATAATTAAGGGATTGGGAAGGGGAGGAGAATTTGGGCCTCCGGATATCTCACTCACCGTACGAAACGCAGCAGCAAGCTGCTACTTTACGCCGGTTTTCTGTGAGACAGTGGAAACGACCCGGACGAGCCAGCCCATTCATGCTGTAGACAAAATTGTGTACAGCGTGGCTCTACCACTCAAACAATTATATCGCCAAGTATTAACGCACGAAAATAAATTCAAGCGCGTTTCTCACACCGATGACGGGTAACGCTTGATGTGATCACCCCTGCGCCGCGCCCGTCGCTGTCGCCCTCTGTTTCTATATAAGAAAATTCCATATAGGCTACTTTTTATCCTGGAAAAAAAACTAGCGGGTGGAGCCGCGGGCAAAGCTAGTATTATTTAATAGCAATATGCTTGGGTTATTTTCATTCTTAAATATCTTATTAAACATGAACACAAATAAGATTTTATTTTATTCGTCCATAATAGAGGAGTTACAAGATTACTTGAAACACTTCTACCTATTCTTCCCACTTATAAGATTAATAATTTAAATTACGACCAAAATCACATAATAAAATATCTATAATTGTTCTTTATTATAATTCTCTTATACTTCGCACCGATAGTGATCAGTTACGCAATATAATAAAGTAGTACTTTTTTCAAAACCTATATTGAAGTGAAAACTTCTTTAGCATCGTTGTGATTTGAAAGTCGATGAACCGAAAAAGTGAAACGAAACAGAGACAAAAACATAAATTCATAAGATTTAACGTGGAAGAATATGAGATAGGAAAGCATTATACAGTTGTGCGCGCATGCGTAGTACAAAGCTTGAGAAAAGGAATCACAACAACCGTGGTATTTTGTATACGTGTACGCAGTAAAAAGAGACGGACACATAAATTCATAAGATTTAACGTGGGATAAAATGAGATAGGAAGCATTATACAGTTGTGCGCGCATGCGTGTTGTGCGCGGGCAAAAACTATGGATGTTGTAAAATAAAATACTTTATCCTGCGTTCTGATAAGCAAAATAATGTATATATTTGAACTATCTATATTTCCCTATATTTCCCCTGCTTTAAAAATAAACTGATATCATCTAATAATTAACCTTAACAATATACATTTTGGTGACCGTCTCCATTCTGTAACAATTACATAGTCCAAAATAACCATTGAACAATATTGATTATGGGCAAAAAAAAATTTTTTTTTTTATTGTCTGATGGCTAGCGTCACGCGTCTATAAACAGAAGCAACACCAATCAGAACTTCGAATTATGAAGTACTTACTGCATGGCACTGGACTGCTTTTGTCACCCCCTGAACTCAAGATCTTATAAAATATCCAGTAATTTCACGGGTTTCATTGTCGTGTCAAACCGAGACACAACTGTGATTACGCACTGCTGCTTAGAGGCAGAAATAGACAAAGCGGTTAGATTTTTTTGTGGGGGTATATAAAAAATTAAGTTGAGGTTACTGAGGTGAATAGTGAAGAGGATTTAAAGGCTAGAATTATAAGTAAGAAATTAAAAGAGTTGGCCGCGAATGCAAAGTGCGCCACATGTTGCGTAGATGCCATTTATTTTATGCTGGAGGCTATTTTAAAAACCTAAAACTTTAGTTTTATGGTCTTATTCATAATAAGTTATCGGAGCTTTATAAGGCCGTTATTAGATGATTGATAAAAATTGTTATTCATAATCGTTCAATAACGCTAAAACGCTCATTAACTCTCCTATAAAGTGTCACTATTTTAAAGAAGCTATAATCCTTCTATAAACCTATTTTAAGCGTTCGATAGTGAAAAACATGGCCGAAATCGGTCAGCTGTTTCATAATTGACGTTTATTTTTACGTCTACGGTCATATTTTTTTTAATTTATTACATTTTCTTTATTTATAACGGCTTCGCCCTATTATACATTTCGCCATTGACAAGTACTATATTATATATTTTCAACTCTTCCCAAGAACGACGAAATATCAGCGCGGCGTGGTCAATTTCAAGGTCTTGTGTCAATTTTATAACTCCTGTTTGTTTACCTTTCTTGACATTTGACATTGATGAGATGTCAATTTTCTTTTTTTTTTGTTTGTTTGTTCCTTAAGGAACCGGCTAAGGTCAGAGACCATGCTGCCAAGTCATTAGTTATATTCTTTTCTTATATTCCAAGAACGATGAAACGGGGGTGTGGCCCATTTCAAGGTCTTGTTGGAGTTTTGTTGTTAATTCCTTTCAGTTCAATGCTTCTTAGACGACTTTATTCAAGCGGATTGAAAGCACAAGATCGATCAATACCCTTGATCAAAAATCACCTAAATTCCCTATTTTTAATGTTTCCATACGCTATTCATCATCGTAAATGATTATTGCACAAAACCACACCACTTTTATACAGCAAACACAACTTTAAACTAGTTTAGGAAATAATTAAATCAAGAGTCTGACTGTCCGCACTGTCAGAATTCCCGCCAAAACTCCGTCAATTTTCTTTTTATTTAGTTTGTTTCCAGTCTTTCCAGAGACAAACCATATTAAAATCATTCAATCAATCAATCATTTTCTGTAAACTGGCAACTTTGTGTATGATAAACCTATTTTAGTTATCGGAGCTTTATCAAACGATTTTGAATAAAGAATTTTATTGAACGTTTGATAGGCTTAAAATACGTTTTAACTAATGAAGGTTTATACCTTCGATAAGCGTTTTATTATGAATAAGACCCTTATGGCCGTTCCCTATATTCTGTCTGTCTCTAGTTTTGCTATACCGGCGATAGAAAATTTTATCTATTTACCGTTTTACCGTCCCAATAAATTTACTAATGATAGGTAATCCTATTCTTCATTGCTGTCTACTGATGAGAGGACTGATAGCTGACTACAGATATACAACACTATGAAAATGACAGTTCAAGCGTCCCAATATTTTTTATGTGCTATCTGTCGATAAAGTTATTTAGTTTTTTCTTTATCGGTAGATTTTGACCGATAAACAGATATCCTCGGCTGTAAAAAAACGAAATAAATAACGCATTTTGAAGAAATAGCCATGAGTATACAAGGCTTACATGGCACTTGCACTGCAATACAAAAAACTAAATAAACTATGTAAAAATCTAAAAGAAAATATAAAAAAAATCTAAAATTCCTATAAATAAAAATAATGCACCGTTTTGATAATTAAATTAAGTGCAAGAGACATATAAATATTTGTTAATGCGAACAAAATAATTCCCCACTTCAGTAAAATCCCCCAAATTCGCTTGGGATTTTTGTTCAAAGGACTTGTATTCAGAGCCGTAATGTATTGACAGTAAAACGTTTCGTTATTACATTGTGTTTTGCAACATAATAAGTATTTCTCATTATTATTATTTCATTTACAGTGGTAAAAATTATGAATTATAGATAAATGTTAAATTAAAACTTATATTTCTAATCTAAATCATATCTTCATATTTTCTAACATAAATTAAACAATAGTTCCTCTTTCTCAGCTTGTATGAACATAACGCACAAGAGGGCCCAGATAAACTGCCTATCTATTGCTATCATAGTATCCGACGTGCATATCTAAAAAATAGGGACGATTCCAAGCAGTACATAGAACAATGCGGATGTTTGACGATAGCTATCTATCGTGAAATTGAAGATTAATATTGGGAACGGCCATTAATGTTTAGTATGTAGTGGATCTTCGGTTTTCATTCTTACGTAGGCAAACAATTTTATTGATGTAGTGAGAACACCTGTACAATACATATGCTTTGTTTACAATCGTGTAAGTACTAATCAACATAATATATACCCGTGCTTGCGCCGCGCCCATCACTAATTTAGCAAAATAGTGTGTCATTTAGTAACCGAAACTTTGTTATTTATTTCGTTTAATGAAACTAGTTTTGATGTTATGGTATTTTTGGTGGCGCAGTAAATATTAAAAACCTCAATGTTATCATTTTATTTAATGTCGTTGGTGCCACTGGGTATAGTTTTTATTTACATATATACATATGCACTCACGCCTGTAATTCCCGAAGGGTTAGGCAGAGGTGTAACCAATACACCCACATTTCGCCGAGCGTATCTCCGTCCCATAATGTGATAGGGGGCGAGCCTGTCGCCATACCGGGCACAATTCCAGACTCCGGGTTAATATTGAGCATTTCGTAATAGAAAAGCCCAATATCACTTTTACCCGACCCGGGGATCGAACCCGAGACGTCAGCGTCAGCCTCAGTCGTAACGTACGCCTTACAACTGCGCCACTAAAGCAGTATTTTTATTTGTGTCATAGTAAAGCGTCGATACGTATTGACAAGCACGTAAACATTGTGTTTATAAATACCTTATAGTCACAAAGCGAAACGTGCAACAATGAGTTGAACTATCTTCATTGTATTGTATTTTGATACATTTTTATCCATTTTAAGACTCTCTGGATATGATGACTATACACGATAAGAATTTCAAATTCATATGCTCGTTTAGGTGTTATCTTTTGAATTTTAGGGATTCGAACGATCCGTGGAAGTAGAATATCAGGTGCCAACTTCTTCCCGTTGCGACCAAGACGATGAGGGTGTGATCGTGGTTGACTCCGAGGAAGACGATGAAAGGTGCACTGGAACCATGTATAGGGTAAGTTTCCTTCATCAGACTTGCCCTTACACATATTTCTGCTACATGTTAAGATATATCTTACATCCTGCACCTTCGACTATATATTTTAAATTCCTCCATATCTTTCTACATACGCACTCACGCCTGTAATCCCCGAAGGGGTAAGCAGAGGTGTAACCAGTACACCCACATTTCGCCGAGCGTATCTCCGTCCCACGATGTGATAGGGGGCGAGCCTATCGCCATACCGGGCACAAATTCCAGACTCCGGGCTGATACGGAGCATTTCGTAATAGAAAAACCCAATATCACTTTACCCGACCCGGGGATCGAACCCGAGACCTCAGCGTTAGCCTCAATCGTAACGTGTACGCATTACAACTGCGCCACCGAAGCAGTCTACTATATCTTTCTACTTGCAATTTAATTGCGGAGCACATATATCTTGATATATGTCTTAACATCTAACGTCATTTTTAAGAATCTGACGAAGTAAATGCGGACAATTTAACTTATCCGTATATACGTCGGGAGAAATAGCGTTGTCATATTTCAAATAGAGTTATATGTCACTTGTCGTTTTTCGGCGATAAACACTGGAGTAACGAAAATATCACTGGGACATATGCACTGTAAACAAAATTAATTACCTTGATTCTGTTAAAGTGCTTCATATAGAGTTTTTTAAACATACCTAAATCGAAAATATATGTACCTCAAGTCAATACAGAAATTGTGGCAGCAACATAATATGATAAAGTCAATATATTTAACTACTGAAGTAAGCTTTCTGTATAAGTATAAAGCGGCGTGGATTGGCCAGTACCATTGTTACCGAGAAAACCAACGTGAAGTGGCAGCTTGCTATTGCATTTTGTATAGGAGCAAGATTTCCGGAGGCCTAATTCCCCCTCTATTTTACCAATACCAATTCCATTCTATTAAGATCGGCAACGCTCTTAAGATTCTTCCGGTAATGTAGGTGTTTATGGCCGGTGAAGATCACGTACCATTAATACCCATGTCCATGGAATAAAATAAGGGAGATAACAGTAGAACAAGCTGCTCCGAATATAATCCTAACTAATATTATAAATGTGAAAGTGAGTTTTTTGTTTGTTACGCTTTCACGCCTAAATTGATGAACCGAATTTGATGAATTTTGGTACAGAGATAGATGGGACCCTGGAGATGGTTATAGCACAGCTTAGGAATCCGCGCACACACCGCACCCCTTGCACGATTGCTCTGTCGAAACGTTGTCTTTGGACGACTGTATGGATTCCTAGGCTGTGGTTGCTGGTTATAGGCTACTTTTTATCCCGGAAAAGTCTGTTTACGCGGGCGGAGCGGCAAACGAAAGCTAGTGTACTATAAGTATGATTTAAATGAAGGTCAATCAAAAATAGTTAACTTCTATAGAGCCAATACTACACATCTCAAAATTGTTTTAGCATTTTATCACATTCCAATAAAGTTGCGAATATTTTTCTAAACGGCACAGCCGTCAAAAAGTGTATTTTATGAATTATAAAAGCGAAAAATATAAAAGTTTGGTAACTTCTGTTTATTTTTTATTTTCTAAAGTCTGCGTGTTTCTCTTCAATCCTACACATTGGATTATCCTTTAAAAAATAAACCAACAAATTAAAAAAGATTTTTTTATACATTATTACGTGTACACTGATCAGCTTATGGCACTTTTTGTTCATACTCAGAATGAAGTCTACGTTTTGTTGGGGAATAAGTTCTCAAACTTTCCTTTAAATGAGGAAATTGCGTTTCAGTTACAACATACAATTAATAGAATACTTGTCAAAGTCCTTTGTTTAAGCATGTCCCATGAATGCTGAATAGGAATCATATCGGGCGATTGCGCTGGCTAGCCCAAAACTCTGACCATGAACTGCCATAGTAACAAGACTTGCCGTGTATGGACAGGCATAACACTGTCGTATATGAGTTGAAAATCTGAGCCCATTTGTATTCTGTGTGGTATGATGACGGGCGGTTGTGCTCCCTCTTATCCAAAGGTCAGTTCGCGATCCCATGCGTCTTCCTGCCTATATCATTATCGTCTCACCTTGATAGGAATGAACCTCTTGGGGATTTTCTAGACGGTTTTCTTTACCAGTAATCTCCAAGCACGTAGTAGAGAATCCTGGGGAATCCCACCATGGGCTCATCCGTGAAGAGCACCGTGGACTATACTATCTTGTCGGGTAGTGCTAAAACTTTGTTTGCCTGAATGCCGGATTGCTACATTACCAATGAGACGGTAGCACTACCAAAGCCTGGAAGATAACGCTTTGATTACTGTTATTGGCTTAAAAGAATACTATTTGCGACATTTTTGGCACTGAGACTATATCAGAATGAAATTTAGAACATTTTAAATTACGAAAATTGGAATTGCTTTCGTATGCATACTGGTAGTGTGTTCCACAAATGAAACACACTACCGGCACAGCCTAGGAATATATACAGTCGTCTAACGTCGACGTTGTGACAGAGCAATCGTGCGGGGGGAAGCGGTGTGAGACGCGGGTGGTGCGAGCCCGATTTACATAGAAAGGCGGAATATGCAGAATAGACAGTCTATTACCGGTATGCATACGACAGTGTGTTTCGTTTTTAAGCCCACGCATCACCATCTTCTGTGTTGTCTAATTACAACTATGCGATTTTTCAGCAGTGTTATATCAAAAGTTATCACATTTAATCGACTTCTTTACTTTCAGAATGTTCATACTAATAAGTTTAATTTTTGTAGAGAGGTGTTTATTCTTTGCTGCCGTCCATATATCTTCAAAGGTTAAAACCTTACGGCATATTGACATATTCATTTGTTTATGAACTTAGTGCGTACAATCGTTATTTCTAGAAGCTATATTTTTATAATATAGGAAAATGAAGAAGATGAGGACATGGAGGAAGAACAAGAAGTTGAAGGAGGGGAAGAGGAAGAGGAAGTTGAAGGAGACGACGCAGAGAATACAACCCGTCCGGTAAATAGACTGTTTTATATTAGCTTGAAAATGTATTGAAATCGCAACTGAATGAGGAAATTGCTAACCATTTAACAGTTAAAAATATAATTTATGCCTTTAATCGATAATGAACCCTGTTACAAAAAACAGTAATACTTGCACATGTTATTAGGTGATAGGTATCTCTTATGTGAGTGTTCATATGGGTACCTAGTACCTAACCAGATACAGCATAGACACTGTACCTACAATAATCAAATTTGATTCATAATCCACCTTAAGTATTATTTTACGTGGCATTCGTATTACATTGAATTCTAAAATCAATTACCAGTGGCAAACTAACAGTAAAAATATGTTTTCAAAATACAGAATTGACTACAGTTATCAGCTTCGGCTGGTCGCTCCACATAGCGCGGAAATAAAAAAATACCTTTTTGTGTGAATTTCGCTTGTTTATGGCAGCGGGTTCTACTGATCGATTTATCTAGATAAAAAGTAGCCTATTTCCTTTAGCTACGTTAGATACATCCAATATTAAAATTGCAATAGTTTGGTACTAATTTAAATCTGAACTCAATAGGCCTTAGAACAAAAACTAAATGGCGGCCGCTTTTTTAAATTCTAACGTTAGATCTGTCAGATTAACTTTCGCATTTTTAATATTTCCATGGAAGTATGGATATGATTAAAATAGTTATCCATGGCATACAGTTATAATTTCGACCGACTGCCAAACCGATATATGGGGGATTCTATGGTCACAAATTACAGTAAAATATAGCACATTTACTCATGGATAGTGTAGCTTTCAATTAGTGGAAAGGATTTTTAGAATCGGATCAGTAGTTCCAAATAATATTCCCCACATTGATTAAAGCTCGATATATGGTAGGCACCTTGGTAAAAAATCACTACAAAACATAACTTATTAGCTTTTGCCTTTTTCGAGATAAAAGTAGTTATATCCGGGATAAAAACCTATAACCATCTCCATGGTCCCATCTATCGTATCGAAGTAGAAATAAAAAAAAACAGCATTATTATTAAAAACCAATATTTGTATTAATTTCACAGTCCTATTCCGTTCCATAGAAAAGTTTTATATAAATTTCAATTTAACTGATTAATCACGATTTCTCACAAACTACCAAAGGTGAAAATGAAATTTGGTCAGATGAGTTTGTATAATGTAGACTCCCGCTAGGAAGGATTTTTTTGAAATTTTCATTTTAAGGGGGTATAAGGGGGTGTTTGAACGTTGTATGAAACGGAATACAACTGTGAAATTAGGCACAAATATTGCTTATTAAAAATAATGGAATATTATGCGATTCACATTTTTGTATTATATATATTTTTGTAAAATTCAAAAGGGGTAGGTAGGATGGGTTAAACTGCATATGAAACTACTTATTTTAACTTTTGAACGACTTCACCGATTGAGGTCATACTCACACTATACCACGTGTTAATGAAATAACGCAAAACCTCAGACACCCCGACGGATTTTTTTATAAAGTAAAACGATATCATATAAATTTTTCGTTTTAATTGAATATTGTAAAAGATCTTTGTATTTATGTTTTCCAAAAGACATTCTAAATGTTTTAAACTCTGCAAATCTTAGCAATGAATAATGACGCACCCGCCGCATTCGTGTAGGTATAAGAGGGTCGGAAAGAAACTATTTATTTCACACACATTTAGGTATCTTGCGTTTGAAAGATTCGAATCACCGTATTTAAATTGAAACTGTTACAAATACGTTTTAATCTTAACTTACCTACAAATCCCGATATTCCCGAACTCATCCCGGAAATGTACACCTTCATTGTGTCATCACATCTTGCCAACATTCGCACAATTTCACAATATTAAACATTTACATACATACATAGACTCACGCCTATCTCCCATAGGGGTAGGCAGAGACAACGGATTTCCACTTACTACGAGGTGTGCAAACCTCTTTGAACATTTGTGTACCGATAAACCATTTTGAACTTTGATGACAACGATACACCTCGTGACGTTTACGCACGCGCGGTGATCGGCAAACTGAAATGGGTCAAGGTTAAAGGGTCTTCTTTCACATCAAACGATGCGCCGTCGCAGCGGTCGTCGACCGGCCGACGACAGCACGTGCAAAGTAGGTTTTTGTTTACGTCGCGTCGTTCCCACTTTGTGCGTGCCGCGCGCCATGACGTTATGAATAGTTATTAATTTATTAGACAGGGCATCGTGAAAACTTAAATTTTTGAAAAATATAACCCACTTAAAATAAATAGGAAGGTACCTATATCGATAGTACTCCTGATTCTGATCATACTATTTTCAGGTTTTGCGTTAATTCATTAACACGTTGTATATTTGTTTTGTGGAGACGATGGTTCATTACTATACATATAGCATCACGGGACCGGAGCCATGGGAGCGGAGCAGTAACCTATATACAAAGCGAAATAACTCTCGCTCACTGATGGATTTAAACTCTATAAGTTCTCAAAACTACTAAAGCTAGCTTCATGAAATTTAGATAGATGATAGTTTGTGTAAAGTAGAGGTCCGCTAATAAAGTTTTTTTGAAATTTACATTTTAAGGGGGTAAAAGGAGGGAGTTGAACTTTGTATGAAACTTTTTTATGGATCGGAATACGACTGTGAAATTGAGCACAAATATTGTTTATTAAAAATTATGAGGCACGCGTTATACATTTTCGCGGGCGGAGCCCGGTTATATATATATATATTGTAGTATTGTTGCCATTCATCCGATGCTATGCAATTTTGCTAAATAGTTGTTGAAACGATCTGTCAGGAGTCGCCGGTGCAGTCGCCGGAGGCAGGTGACGCGGGCGAGGCAGGTGAAGTGGGTGAAGCAGGCGAGGCGGGCGGATCCGGTGCGTCCGGCGGCTCGGCTGAGGAACCTGACGGTTCCGAGGGATCCGAGGGATCCGCCGGCGCCGACACCGAGGCCGCGCCTATACACCACCCACAGATCGAGGCCATCAGCAGCGGCACCGAACGTAAGTCACTCTACTCACTGCTTACTTATTACTACTCGCTACCACTACGTTGGTTGCGAACTTGTTTTTTTATATACATCGTTTTTTGTATCCTAGCATCGCAAAGTGACTACCTTCGATGTTAAACTCTGAACTCTCTTACAAAAAACCATATTTGCCTCTTACCACTGCAGAAAATTCGCTGATACGAGGGTCAAGCCATTAGATAGCAATTAGATACTCATTATTAATTTGTTTAAATCCGATGAAGCCTATGTATGATTTCGGAACTATAAAGCGCCTATCACCATCACATCATATAGACTCTAAATTACGTATTTACGACTACGATATCGACTTCGTCATCGTATTTATAATATTATCGTAATAATATCGTATTATAATAAATAAAGAAAACTAAAATGACGACCACTTTTTCAATTCTTACATCGGATCTAGCACTTGTAACTAGTAGTGGGACAAACGGCTTCATTTTCACAACGAATTTAAACTTTGTGCTTATATTTTTAAGCTACCTTATAAAAATTCGACACATTACTACATACACGCATGCTTTATTCCCGACAGCGAAACGCATACTAAGTAGTAAGTACAACGCTTAAAAATTAATCACAACGAAAATATATGTGACCTGAAATAATTAACTCATAAACAATTTTTATCAATTATAATATCGAATCTATCATTTGTGATTATGGGGCGTCCCAGATATCGATTTAGAAGTTAATCAGCGTCAAAACAAAGAAACTAAAATGGTAGCTATATTTTTCAACTCTTACATTGGGTCTAGCAGACTCACTTTTGCATTTATTATGTTAGTAGGAAAGTATGAATTAAATGAAAATAATTATCCATAACATAATTTTAATGGCGATTACAAAATCGATATTTGGAGGACACCTTGCTAGCAAATTACAATATAGTATAACTTATGTTACTTATGGATACTAATCTTTCTTGTGGTGTAAGAATTTCTAGAATCAATTTCAGAGAATACTTCTCACATTAATTACAAAATCGATATCGAGGGTCACCGTGGTCACAAATCGTCACAGTAAATAAAATACATGTTATAATAAGTTTCTCATGGCATGACCCTCATATTGTGCCTTTAGCCTCCATGGCGCTGCGGGCGAGTAAACGGCTGCGAAGCGAGAGGCCGTGGGTTCGATTCCCGCACCGAGACAAATGTTTGTGCGATCCACAAATATTTGTTTCGGGTCTGGGTGTTGTGGGACCGCAAGTCCTTCGTAGTTCCTGATACCCACGATACAGGTTAACCTAGTGTGGGGTCAGGACTATGTGTGACTGTTGGGTGTATTTATTTATTACTGTAACTGTAAAGGCGCACTACCGATCATTACGCCAAGCGGCAGACCCGCGCGGCAGTTCCGCCGTGTCTGCCCATTTGTTGATGATAGATACTTGGCTCAGTTGTGGAAGATTTACTTAGACCACTGTTAGTGGCCATAATATCACCTTTATCACTTTAAATGTTTAATATTTTGGTTTTTAGCGAGTGGAGCTCTAACTCTCGGTGGAAACGGAGGTGACGATGGTGACGATAGTATTGTTCCTTCCACGCCCACACTATACGTACCGCGGCGTAATGACGGGTAAGTGATCAAATCATATTTAGTAGAAAATCAACAATTTGATGAAACACTAGGGCAATGTATGTTTTTAAACTTAATGTGTACACATAATACAAATAATATGTATGTAAACGAAACTACAGATATTAAAAAACAAGAATTTTAATCAAAAGGATGGATACCGTTTGTTAACAAGGTGGAATTCAGTTATCAATAAGTGCAAACGGCGCCGTAGTGATCATATGTTTATTCGACAATGCTTTCGTTACAATGTAGCATACATTTTCGATTAGATTTAAATCCGTGTTGTTGCCACTCAAAGATCGGTCTCTTAGAAATGCTTTATCCTTCAGATTTGCTTTAACCAACCATCTGCGGACTAGTCTTGCGTATATGTTGCGTGGGTCGGCTTTAGAAAAAGCTTCCTTTCGAATTAAATTTGACCCTTTAAAATGATCCGTCTTAGCCAAACGAATCATAAGCATGTCATCACGAGTTGTGATCTTCCTTGATAAGACTTATTTAGGATTTTTTCCGATGTACCATGTTGTTTACAATATACGATAGCGTCAAATACCTGTTTTACTGATCATTCTAAACTTTGTAGTTAATCTTGCTTAGTTTTACATTAAAATATTATAATTTGTGTATATGTACGTTGAATGATATTTCCAAAACTGACAATACTTCATGACGTGGGTACGCTATTGATAATTAGGTATTAGCCCTATTCGATAAGTAATATATTAATTATCAAGTTAACTTGTACTCAATGATAGTCATACTACGGTGTCGTCGTCACTAATACAACGAGTAAAAATAACAAGTTATTATTAACCATTCATAGAACTTGTTCAAACAAAAGTGTGATGTTCAACTTTTCCTGCCGTTTTATCCGTTTACTATGTATTATAATAGGTCTTTACTTATTAAGGTGCCATTCTGAAGTACACGCCATTTTAAATACAAAAAGGCGATAGAGGAAACTCATTATACTAAATCTACAGCTGAATTAGCAGCAGCTTTCGACATTAGCATCAAAACAATATAAGTCCATTCGCAAATCAAATTGGCAAAGTAAATTAAATAATCAATGATCGCCAGCGCGACTTACGGGTCGAGACCTGCCTTGCGCTGCTGAACAGGCATAGAAATGAGAGAATTTTGAACCGCATTGGTACCTGCGACGAAAAATGAATTCTGTTTGACAATCGCAAGTGCTCAGCAAGTTGGTTAGATCCTGGTTCAGCAAAGTGATGGTCACTGTTTGGTGGTACCGGTAGTGCCGTTGTGATTCATCACAGCTTATCAAACGGGATGAGCATTACTGCAGATATGTACTGTGAAGAACTTAAAGAAAGAAAGAAAGAAAAACTTTGGTGTTTGATCCGTGTGTGTTATTACTGTTCATGAGTATAAAGTTGTTCGAAAAAATATAATTTGTATTGTAAAGTATCATTGAATCATATTAGTTGTAATGAAACTCACCGAAATGGTTGTTTTTTATCGTTTATTAATTTGCTCTCCATATCATATCAATGTGTGCAGTATCAACAGTACTATTACAAGACGGTGAATGTCGATGTGTTTTGAGAGAGGTGCGATGACGGCTGACGCTTGTCGGTGGTTGTTTGGTTGTTTAGGTTCGGCGAGGCGGTGGTGTCACCGCTGGGCGCGGGCGGTGCGGGGACGGGTGGCGGTGCCGGCGGCGGCGGCGGCGGGGGAGGCGGCGGCGGCGGGGGCGGGGGCCACGGTGGCGGCGGGGGAGCCGGGGGAGGGGGTGCCACGGCCGCGCGCTTCACATTCTCAGAGGATACGCACGAACAACACAGCACACACCACGACACGCACGCGGACCTCGCGCCAGCCATGCCGCCGCCACAACCAGACCGCACCAACACAGATACACGTCAGTACAATAATAATTAACGGCCGCGGCACCAGTCTACACACACAAACAACAAACTTATTGAACTAAATTGAACATGAGCTTCGAACACTAATGAGAGGAATTAGGCCTTACTACGCATTTTAGAAACACAAGTGTGTGACAAGTGTACCGTCCACATCAAGCCAGTTTGATAAGCTAAGGCCTTAACTCTTCTAATAATAGAGAAGGCCCGTGCCCTTGGTCCAACTTTCTTTAATTCCCTATGCCCATGTTGGCTTGGTTAGATGTCGATTTGTCTTATTGTTGTGTTCTAGTTTGAAGAGCATTGAAGCTATTGAAACTACTGGGCATTATGTGATTTATCTTATGTATATCTTATGTCTATATTAGGATGGGAATGACGCTGCCGATCATCGTTTGGTTACATAATTTCATATAAACAGCTTATTCTATTAAGTTCTGATCGAAAAGATTTCGCCTAATTCAGTTATTAGTATGTTTTTTTTCGATATCTACACCACAATTAAACCCTTAACATTCAATAGTCTTACAACACCCAGTATAACACTTACAATTAAAATTATTTCTAGCTTACATAATTAAAATTATTTCTAGCTTACATAATGAAGCCTGAAACCCATACCGACACACCAAACTGCGAGCTCACAAAGAGGTTTTATCTTAAACTTAAACGCCAGGTTATAGTTTTCATTAGTAAACTGTTTACATCGAAGAAGGCTTAATTCATCGCGAACATATTAACGATAATATTAGTAATTCAAAGCTATACGCACTCACGCCTGTAAACCCCAAAGAGGAGGCAGAGGTGTAACCAATACACCCACATTTCGCCGAGCGTACCTCCGTCCCATGCTGTGATTAGGGGCGAACTTATCATCATATCGAGCACAATAACAGACTCCCGGCTGATACTATGCATTCCATGATAGAAAAACCTAATAGCACAGCAGTTGTACCGCGTACGCATTACAACTGTATTAGTAGGATATATGATATCCATGGGGTGTAAGGGGGGCGAACAACACCTCAAGTCCCCAAGTGTCAACCCTACCTGCACTGCAGGGTGCACCTGCTGGCTAACGAATGAGGCTCTGGCGGCCGACTCGTGGCGGCATAACCACATAAATAAGCTGGAATGCATAAAATACTCGTACCTTCGGCGGGCAGCAGCGCCATTGGCTAAACATTTCAGTTACTGCGGTCACCAACCCGCCTGCCAAGCGTGGTGACTATGGCAAATCCCCCAAATGACAGTCTCCCAAAATTTACGGCCCCCAGTTCCCGGTAGCCTCGATATTCCTGGCCAAGGTACCGGTCATGGTAACGGTGGGGTGGGAGTTGCTAAGAATCCCCGGGTTACGGCAGGGTACCACAAACGACTGTTTCTGGCAACGTACAACGGGCGCTCTCTGCGGTTGGACGAGCACGTCTCAGAATTGGAAGTAGAGCTAAGTCATATTAACTGGCATATCGTGGGGCTATCTGAAGTCCGAAGACAGGGGGAGGAGAAGATGACCCTCGATACCGGTCACTTACTCTACTTCCGAGAAGGACAT
The DNA here is from genome assembly GCA_905332985.1 of Mimas tiliae. Lineage (NCBI taxonomy): Eukaryota > Metazoa > Arthropoda > Insecta > Lepidoptera > Sphingidae > Mimas > Mimas tiliae. Next base: position 8,131,294 of record HG995249.1, read on the forward strand.
CAACCATCCCAAGGTGGCGTCGGATTTATGGTCCACAAGTCACTCAAAGGCAACATTGTGGAAGTTGGCAGTGTGTCAGCGAGAGTGGCGTACCTTGTCTTAAAAATAACCAAAAGATACTCACTTAAAGTTATACAAGTGTACGCCCTGACGTCCGCACATCCTGACGACGAAGTCGAGGCCATGTACGAAGATATAGTGAAAGCTATGTCTCGTACCCAGACTTCCTACAGCGTTGTTATGGGTGACTTTAATGCCAAAGTGGGTGTACAAGGATACGGCGAATCGAGGGTAGGACCGTTCGGCTATGGGTGCAGAAATCACAGGGGGCAAATGCTAGTTAACTTCCTCGAGGCCCAAGGACTTTTTCTGATGAATTCGTTCTTCCAGAAGAGGCCCCAAAGGAAGTGGACCTGGCGAAGCCCTGACAATGTGACTCGGAATGAGATCGACTTCATTATCATCGACAAGCGCCAAGTATTCAGAGATGTCTCTGTGATCAATAGGGTCAATACCAGCAGTGATCACCGATTGGTAAGAGGCACTCTGAATATAAACGTTAAAATCGAACGTGCGCGGTTGATGGGGTCGACTCTCCGACCAACTCTGCCCCAAGCCGAAATCGGATGTGAAGCTTTCCAGTTGGAGCTACAGAACCGTTTCGCCGTATTGGAAACCACGGCGGATGTTGATGACGCCACCAACAGTCTGGTGCGGACTATCCGCGAGGTGGGCTACAAATACTTTCGACCAAAGAACAATGGTCGCAAGTCGAAACTCTCACGCGAGACTCTGGAACTGTTGAGGAAAAGACGAGAACTTGTAAATGTCACACCATCTGAGCGTCAGGTACTTAACAAGGAGGTAAAGAGGCTAATACGGCGCGATATTAGACGATCAAATACCCTAGATATTGAAAATGCCATTACGCTTAATAAAGGCAAGTGGGGTAAGACAGGGAGATGTAATATCTCCGAAACTGTTTACTATCGCGTTGGAGGACGCTTTTAAGACGCTTGATTGGAAAGGACGGGGCATCAACCTCAACGGCCAGTACATCTCTCACCTGCGATTTGCGGATGATATTGTCGTCATGGCAGAATCTCTGCAGGATTTGGAAGGAATGCTGAACAGCCTTAACCATTCTTCAAGACGAATAGGTCTCGGGATGAATCTCGATAAAACTAAGGTTATGTTTAACCGTCACATTCTCCCAAGACCTGTAGTCGTGGGTGATGCCACTCTCGAAGTTGTGCAAGAATACGTTTACCTTGGCCAAATTATCCAACTGGGCAGGCACAACTTCGGGAAGGAGGCGGATAGAAGAATTCGGTTGGGCTGGGCGGCATTCGAGAAGCTACGTAACATTTTCGAGTCGTCGATCCCTCAATGTTTAAAAACGAGAGTTTTTAACCAGTGCGTCCTACCCGTAATGACCTACGGAGCTGAAACGTGGACACTGACCAGCGGACTGGTCCACAAGTTCAAAGTAGCTCAGCGTGCTATGGAGCGAGCAATGCTTGGAATTTCTCTGGTGGATAGAATTCGGAATGAAGTCATCCGCCAGAGAACTAAGGTCATCGATATTGCTCGCAAAATTAGCACGCTGAAGTGGAAGTGGGCCGGTCATGTCTGCAGACGGACAGATGGTCGGTGGAGCAGACATGTGCTGGAGTGGAGACCACGGTTAGGCAAACGTAGTGTAGGACGCCCTGCTGCACGGTGGACCGACGACTTTAAAAATATGGCGGGTAGCGGGTAGATGCGGGCTGCTCAAGACCGGGATGGTTGGCGCTCACTTGGGGAGGCTTACGTCCAACAGTGGACGACAACAGGCTGACATAATAATGATATACATCTAGGAATTAATTGACAGCCTCCTTGACGCAAGCGCAATAGTCGAGTAGCCGTTTATGAAAGGAGAGGTCGCGGGTCGATCCCCGCATTGAGACAAATGATGGCAAAGTTGCCAAAATTAATATGCAAGTAAGGCCATCTGGTTCCGTTCATAAGTAGTCAGAAAAATAAGTACCTAATCTAATGTAACATTTCCGTATTAGATCATCATCATCACAATTTTAAAAGCGTATCAGCCGGTCTATGAAATTCTTTCTACTTAAAATTATAATTTCATAAATAATTATTATTTTATTTTCCGATCGATAAAAAAGGACTGTGTTATCGATATTACATATCGATATTGCTGTCGCCCTACTGTTCTTTACGCGGTGGTTACATAGCCACTATATTACAGTGTGAATGAATTCATTACACACTATACTAATTTTGTAATTGTGTGCGTAAATTTGAGAATGTGGTATCAAATGGTGTGATGTGTGTTTATTTGTAGATGTAAGAAGCGCCCTACCAATTAACTAGCTAACTTTTTTGTTTACGATTCGAGCGTGATGCCGCCTCATTTTGGTTATCTACTCTAAGCAGTAGAGGAATATACTTATGTAATATAATGTGTTATTTTATTCGCAAAATTGTAATGTTCGCGTGACATGTGCAGTACGAGCTCGGCTAGCCTCTAACTGTTATTAATAATTGTTAGTTGTATGTATTTTTTATTGATTAAAACTACTTGTCTTATCTCGTCCCTCTCTACAGTAGAGCCGACGCAACTTTGAATGAATTGTTTGAACTTTGTATGAAACATTTTTATGGAACGAAATATGGCTTTGAAATTGTAGTACAAATATTGCTACTTAAATATGAGATACGTGTTTCACATTTTTGGAAAATTCTACTCGAAAGGGGTTTGTTGAATTTTTTCACATTGTATATAATTAATATGAAAGTTTATGTGTTTGGGATCAATGACGCATATACGTCTGCGCGGGTTGGGATAACATTTGGCATACAAAATAATATAGACTAAGACATGAACTACAACATTTACTTTTATCCGAGAAAAAGACATTTACGCTGGCGGAGCCCCAGGCAACACCTAGTTATTTAGTAATTTAAAGTGATTATATTCTCCTACGGATTTGACATTTAACAGCCTCCGTGGCACAGTAGCCGGCTGTGAAGCGAGAGGACGCGGGTTCGATTCCCGCACCGGGACATTTATTTTTCATCAAATATTTGTTTCTGGTTTGGGTGTTTTCTCCCCAGCGGGGTTGACGTCAGGCAGGCGGCCGGTCGTAAAAACTACAAGCAAAATCTTTGCAAGTATATTGCGCCGACCCCAGTGCTCGTGGGATAAGGGCAGGTGGAAGAAGATATTCTCCTATGGATGTTGTCTTATTGAAAATCAGCACTGCAGTTATTGCTTGGGTCGTACTACAGCAAGTAGTTGAATGAGGTGACCCGTTCTTGGCACGATTTAAAATAATGGATATGGGTAATTTAATATGAATAAATACTTAATAAATACTGCTGTAATAATAAACGCATTTTCTGTCTTTCTATTTAAAAATTTGAAAATGGATAGTCAACAACGTCCGTTACAACGTAATGGGACGGGTCTTTAAAAGTCAATTAACATAATTGCATATTTAGGACCTGAGGCAGGTGACAATCGCGATTGGGAAGAATCAAGAGCAGAGGAAGAAACAACTGCTGTTAGTTCACAAGGCAGTGAGCCTTCATCACCACATCAGGTATAGCACTTTCATTATTTATATTTTTCACGGAATAGAAAAATGAAACCATTGAATCTCTCTCTTCTGTCTATCCAACGGTCACATCCTATTTTGTCCGAATCTATTGCACAACAAAAGGTACGTACATAAATAGAGTTAGGTGACCCAATTACAGACGTGCCTTGCATAAATGAAGAATGCCTGATTTTGGATATTAAGTTTTAAATGTATAAAAATAATTTTCTTTTTAAAATGAATGTTTTATTTTTATGATTTCAAAATGAATAAGTAGTTTATAAAAAAAAACTATTTTCACAACGATTCTTAATCGTATTTAGTCACGGAATGTACTTACGAAATACTAGAAAGAATTATTGCCCCCAATGTTGAAAATATTGTTAGTTAACTTATACTGTTGGACTACTGGGGTACTACACAAATTACAGTGTAGTTTTCTGTAAGTGGAAAGAATGTTTAGAATTGGATCAGTAAGTTTTTTTTTATAGCATCGACCGGCACACGAACAAGTGGGTCACCTAATGGAAAGTGATCTCCACCGCCCATGTACGCCCACAATAGGGCGGGAAGGGGAGGGGATTTGGGCCTCCGGATATCTCACTCACCGTATGAAACGCAGCAGAAAGCTGCTACTTTACATCAGTTTTCTGTGAGACAGTGATAACGACCCGGACGAGCCGGCCCATTCATGCTGTAGACAAAAGTGTCTAAAGCGTGGCTCTACCACTTACAAATTATATTTTATTATACTAGGGGCTTTGCCCATGTTTTTCCACAAAACATAAAATAAAAAAAAACTTTAAGTCCGACGAATATGAGACACATCTTACTTTCTTCCCTACATTATTCTGCATCGATTGGTATCGGTCTCGACCCCATACCCCCAGCAGTTTCCGAGGAGATAGCGTGACAAGCTTTTGGCAGCGGCGGCGGCGCCAGTTACTTTTTTTTAGAATAGAGAGATACTCAGGGACAGAGCAGCTTCCTATTGGTGAAAGAATTTTTTAAATCGGTTCAGAAGTAGCAAGAATACCCCTACATACAAACAAACAAATATTTCCTCTTTATATAATAGGATAGATTATTCAACTTTCTATAGTATAAATAATGCTATTACGAGCGTCCTCACTGTAGTACCACCAGGCCAGTTTCGAGTTGGTTCCAAAAAAGAATATGTTGTATTTGTAACAGGCTTTCCAATGATTAATGTGTCCAAACTGGGGTCACACCTTTTATTATTATATCATTTGACTGGTTTTTATTATTTTTAACATTATTCACTATAATCGGGTTCCATAGAGGGATGTGTTTAAAAGTCGCTCAGCTAAAACGTAAAACGTGTTGCGTCTACCAGATGGCGGAGGAGGGTCGCGAGGCGGAGGCGAGCGCGCCCGCCCGCCGCGCGCCGTCACGCTCCCCGCACTCCCCGCACTCCCCGGCCGCGCCCGCCACGCCGCACAACCAGCGCTGGATGCGCGCTGCAGGTACATACATACATACATACATACATCTGTAAGGAGGCGAGCGCGCCCGCCCGCCGCGCGCCGTCACGCTCCCCGCACTCCCCGCACTCCCCGGCCGCGCCCGCCACGCCGCACAACCAGCGCTGGATGCGCGCTGCAGGTACATACATACATACATACATACATCTGTAAGGAGGCGAGCGCGCCCGCCCGCCGCGCGCCGTCACGCTCCCCGCACTCCCCGCACTCCCCGGCCGCGCCCGCCACGCCGCACAACCAGCGCTGGATGCGCGCTGCAGGTACATACATACATACATACATACATCTGTAAGGAGGCGAGCGCGCCCGCCCGCCGCGCGCCGTCACGCTCCCCGCACTCCCCGCACTCCCCGGCCGCGCCCGCCACGCCGCACAACCAGCGCTGGATGCGCGCTGCAGGTACATACATACATACATACATACATCTGTAAGGAGGCGAGCGCGCCCGCCCGCCGCGCGCCGTCACGCTCCCCGCACTCCCCGCACTCCCCGGCCGCGCCCGCCACGCCGCACAACCAGCGCTGGATGCGCGCTGCAGGTACATACATACATACATACATACATCTGTAAGGAGGCGAGCGCGCCCGCCCGCCGCGCGCCGTCACGCTCCCCGCACTCCCCGCACTCCCCGGCCGCGCCCGCCACGCCGCACAACCAGCGCTGGATGCGCGCTGCAGGTACATACATACATACATACATACATCTGTAAGGAGGCGAGCGCGCCCGCCCGCCGCGCGCCGTCACGCTCCCCGCACTCCCCGCACTCCCCGGCCGCGCCCGCCACGCCGCACAACCAGCGCTGGATGCGCGCTGCAGGTACATACATACATACATACATACATCTGTAAGGAGGCGAGCGCGCCCGCCCGCCGCGCGCCGTCACGCTCCCCGCACTCCCCGCACGCGCCCGCCACGCCGCACAACCAGCGCTGGATGCGCGCTGCAGGTACATACATACATACATACATACATACATCTGTAAGGAGGCGAGCGCGCCCGCCCGCCGCGCGCCGTCACGCTCCCCGCACTCCCCGCACGCGCCCGCCACGCCGCACAACCAGCGCTGGATGCGCGCTGCAGGTACATACATACATACATACATACATACATCTGTAAGGAGGCGAGCGCGCCCGCCCGCCGCGCGCCGTCACGCTCCCCGCACTCCCCGCACTCCCCGGCCGCGCCCGCCACGCCGCACAACCAGCGCTGGATGCGCGCTGCAGGTACATACATACATACATACATACATCTGTAAGGAGGCGAGCGCGCCCGCCCGCACAACCAACGCTGGATGCGCGCCGCAGGTACATACATACATACCTCGCGCTCGCCCTCCAACAATATCGATTATTATCGAAGATATAAATATCGACATTCAACATCGTGTTCGGTCCGACATTATTCATATTCTTCTGCGAATGCATCATTGCTTGTCATGTCTTCCTCTGTAACATCAAGCCACCATATTTTGAGTCGCCTACAGAATCATACCCCTGATACGATCTAGTAGGACATGGCACAAATATTTGTGGCATCATCTTTATAAGAGCCAGGTATTATTAAATAATAAATATTTATTACAATATAGTTACTACTATAGTAATTACTATTAGTAATGCCAATAAATGCTATTACGACTTAATTTCATTAACATGTGAATTCTCGTGCCTTAGCACTAATTATAGCAAGCTAATCACTCGTGTTAATATTATTTGCTAATATGACACATTCATTTAGAGTCCCACAGGTGCGAATGGGGATGATATTTCCTGTTTAAACCACATCAATGTAATAATTTGCTTCTATCAATAACCATGTATGGTTTACTGTATAATTTTTTCTTATACTGCCAGCATAAACATGTCTTCAATGCTCGAATCAAAATAATAATCTAATATATAAAATTCTCGTGTCACAATGTTCGTTCCCATACTCCTCCCAAACGGCTGGACCGATTTGTATGAAATTTTGTGTGCATATCGAATAGGTCTGAGAATCGGCCAACATCTATTTTTCATCCCCCTAAATGTTAAGGGTGGTCCACCCCAATTTTATTTTTTATTTTTTAGACAAATTTTTTGTTTTTATTTTTTTATGATACAACATTAAATACATACAACCCAAAATTTTCAACCCTCTACTATCAACCCCTATTTTTTAATAGCGACATTAGTATTTTTGTCAGGCGCGTTTCTCACCGGGGGCGCCTACTAGGCTACTTTAACCCTGGAAATAGGCATTCACGCGGGCGGAGCCGCGGGCAACAGCTAGTAACCTATAAAATTGTCCCTCCCCCTGTTTTACTTTATTCAGGCCGATGCTTGCACACCTCCGATCCTACTCATTATGAGCTATTATTATGATAATTTGTAACAATTATATGGTGTCGAATTACGTGCACGTCAAGACTAAGTTCGACGTTCACAACCATTTTATATTATAATTTATATATGTCATGACAGCTGTATTTATTTTATGGTTGAAAATAAAATAAGTGGTATAGAACTTTATTGTTTTTTTGTATTATATTAATTGGTATATTATGGAGCATGATGGAGAGAAATATCACTTGTTTAAATAAATGATGTGTTTGCAGACAGTGAAAGTGGAGCTCGCGGACGCGGCATGCGGCCTCGCGGACGCCCCTCACGAAGGCCTCATAGCTATAGGTTTTAGCTGATTCCTTTTAAGATAAAAACTAGTGATTTAATCCTTCTATATCATTATACTATGACATAAGTCAATCTATTGTAATCTTCGTTTAATAAATTAGTACCTATTGATATAATTGATAATTCTTCAGTAATTATTTGTATTGTTTTCCTTATAGATTAATATAATTAAGGTACTTAGTTAGAATTTAAAAAAATATTATTCGAAAGCTATTGCGGTACGTTAAGGCCTACGCTCACTGTCAGTACGGCCATGACAGACAATATTTTTTTACAAGTTCTTTTCCACAAAGGCCATCAAAACAAGAATTGAATTGACAAGTTATTTTAATAGCGGTGGCGCTCGTATTATCTTGTATCGTCCCGTCGACATGACACGTTAGCATAACATGGAAGGTTTCAGAACTCATTCCATCATGTTCATGCTGTTCATCCTACCCACTTTATACGTCAGAACGGAACTGCTTTAGCGCACACCTCTCTATTATAGAGGGTGAGTTATCAACAGGATCCTATATGGCAGCTACCCTAAACCGAGAAGAGTGTTCTTAGAAAATTATCTAATCCCAATATTTACGCTAACGTCCTTAGGCTCGCGTCAGACTAGGACGTATTACGAATTTCGATTTTTGTTCCACTTTTCTATACAAATATTTTACAAGAGCATTGTCTAATACGTCGCAGTCTGACAGAAACCTTGTATCTGGAGGACGGTAGTTTACAAAAGCGACGTGATTGTTGGCACCTTACTGCCACAAAATAGAAATTTCGTTACGGTGAATGACATTTCGGAGAGCAGCTTCTCAGTCCCCATCCCATTCTTTAAAGTTCTGCAACGCACCCGGGCTTTATCTAATATTGTATGTTTTCATGGTAGAGATAGATAACAAGTAGGTGGGTTCCCTTTTTTTGGTAAGTACCAACAGGTGACCCACTTCCTTATTTTCCAGCCTATTGTTATGAAAAAGTTATATTGGTCATCTGTCTGCATTTATTCCATTGCTAATGACAGTCTCCGTGGCGCAGCGGGCGAGTAGCCGGCTACGAAGCGAGAGGCCGTGGGTTCGATTCCCACACCGAGACAAATGTTTGTGTGATCCACAAATATTTTTTTCGGGTCTGGGTGTTGTGGGACCGCAAGTCCCTCGTAGTTCCTGATACCCACGATACAGGTTCACCTAGTGTGGGGTCAGGACTATGTGTGTGACTGTTGGGTGTATTTATTTTATTTATTTATTTATTGCTGAAGTCTCTTGGTAAATTGCGTTTCAAGCCAGACAGACGATTATAAAGTCGTTGGTTTGTGAGTAATTAACTAGCAAAAGTAATAGTTTCAAGAACATGTCACGCCTCTGTCCAAAACAATTTTCATCGTGGAATGACAGCCTGGGTTGGCTATAGTTCTATAAAATTTTCGAGTAGATGATATAGGAGCTAGGATGCTGGTTTAAGTGACTTGAGTTAATTCGATAGAAAATTAATTACATTCATTGATAATAATATTGTTACAAGCTAGGTCAACAGTGTAGATCAACACCAATTTTAAACACTATTCAGGTAGTTTATGTTTAAAACAGAAACACGCTGAGATCATTTCCATATAGCTTTGAAGCCGGTAGATTTTTCCTTCGACCGCGGGCCCCTTATATACCGGTCGCATGACCGACGCAAATGTTTGGAACATTCCAGAAACATACGCGAAACACCTAAAGTTTCTAATAAAGCCAATAAGCCCAATATTTAACTCTCAGAATATTTTCAAATAATGTAGATGTTTCTTGATCATTCCATTCTGGAATATTCCACATATATGTAGTTCTATCGCACGATACAAGATGGCGCTATTATCAGTTTGATTACCTAGTATCGACAGTCGTAAAAATATTACGTATTTGTTCGCGGCTCCGCCCGCGTGAACAGCCTTTTCCGAGATATTTATTTTTTATATTATAGCCCGGCAAACGAGGAAGTGGGTCACCTCATGGTAAGTCATCTCCACCGCCCATGTACGCGCACAATAGCAAAAGCATTATGGGCGCGTTGCCGACCTTAAAGGAAAGGGATAATTAAGGGATTTGGACGGGAAGGTGGAATTGGGCCTCCGGATATCTCACTCACCGTACGAAACGCATCAGCAGGCTGCTACTTTACGTCAGTTTTTTGTGAGACAGTGGTAACGACCCGGGCGAGCTGGCCCATTCATGCTGTAGAGAAAACTGGCTCTACCACTCAAAAGTAGCCTATAACCGTTTCCAGGGTCTCGCCTATCTCTATACTAAAATTCATCAAAATCGGTTCAACTATTTAGACGTAAAAAAAATTAAAACCACAAAAACCAAGTTGTGTAGTAAAGATCTCTGTTCGAATTTGTTAGAGCACGATAGATCTTTTCTTTTTTCGTAAGACTCAAGTGATACGTGTAAATATCTTATATTGTGGAACTGGTTTGTATTTGATCATTATCATCAAAATATGGCCGTCTTTTTAATGATCCAAAGATTGTCGAAGCACATAATTTAGGTCGTAATATACAGCTTTGCTAAGGGCATTAATTGGGCAATTAAGGCTTGCCTTGCTTGCCGCGTCTTTTGGCTCATTGATTGTACAGCACCCTGCAACTTTTGCATTTGTAGAAGTGTATCCTGGAAAATTTAACGGTTACAGTTTAATATTTTCCCAATATTCTGTTTACCGACAGATTTGTTTACTGGCAGTAAATTTCTGAGACCTTTTGGATAGCCGATTTGTCAAAACACTATTGATAGTAAGCTAATATATCTGTAAAGAGAATATTATAGGGAACGGCTACAACCCACAAGTACTAACTGTCATTATCTACTGCCGGTGAACGTCGGCTTTAGCTACATTCTTGTGATATAATTTTGAGTCTTGGTTTTGTACATTTAATTAAGAATATTGTTTGTGCTTCTGTTCCTTTAAGAGCATTCAATGAAAGAATGTTGATTAAAATTAAAATAAATATTAAATTCTTAAGTATATTACATATTAAGCATTTACTCATTCCTCAGAATTCATAAATCTCGTTAATAAACCGATAAAGTTTATAGCATTGAATAAGTAAGTAGTCTATAATATTGTACATGTTCACGTTACATGCAATAAATAATTGTCCATTTGCAATGCCATGTATGTATTATGAGAAATATAGATGCTCAAGAGTATATAGGTAGTTAACAAAAACATCTTAAACACTTGTGTCATCATACGAAAGACAAACTCATATCTGTGTGTCTGGTAGGTAGGTATCTGGTTTGATAAAACTGAAACGAATGTGCTGTACGAATATACTTTTACGTTATCTATATCTTATCATCAAATTTGTTTTCTTTATGTGTACAAAATATTATACAGCACAAACATCTGGGGCGAAAGTAGTTTTTTGAAGAGAAAGGAAAATCTCTAAATATCCATTTTAAATAAATGTGATGGCAAATTACAAAACAGTCTTTACATTTACATCGTTCTCCTATGTTAGGTATTTTTAATCGTTTTTACACTCGAAAAAAGAATGACTTGCTTGAAAAATAAAACAATAAAAAGTTAGGTATTTGTTGTTTTGGTTATAATTATGGCCCTCGCCAAGTGGGGGCGACGGGAGCAGCTGAAGAGCCTCGATGTTTTTGTCATAATATGCCATTTCACGGTGTTGTCCCATATATGATCCCCGTATGATGCGATAGAACTGTTTGCAATGTGCATTTTTTATCCTGGCACGGCAAAGTGAGTACAAAGTACCTACACTGGACCTTATGTTAATTACATTGCAGTCCAAATAATGTCGGCCGTCAAGAGACATTGTATCCCACAATAGTCAGCAGCATTTTGCCGGTCTGAAGTTACTGGATATACACTGTTGACCCCGGAGCGCGACACGTCTGAACTCTGAACGAGCAACTATGGCAGGTTTTTCACCATGTGGTCGTGCATATGTGTGTGGTCGGTGGTCGCTATCCAGTCGGGTACAAATAAGATCAGGTACCCCCCCCCACCAGCTAATATGTTCAATGCGTTCCATAACCAAAAAGTTTGTATAGGGGTGAATTTGAGTGTCCATTTTTATAATGAATAAAAATAAATGAAAATGGCAACGGCCTTGAGTGGCAGTTAATGTGTCATCATGAAGAAGTAAATCACTGAGTAGAATCGTGAACAGAATGAAACGCCTTTAATTAGTCATTATGTTTTTTATGGGTTAAATAAAATTACGAAAATTATCGATAAAATGTTTCCATATAGCCTCTCACGCAATTGTACCTATAATTCTACCGACCGTCGAGACTCCAGGGACGCAATGCCTTGACAGTCACATTGTATTGGGACTAACATTCAGGTCCAGTGTACCTAGGTAGTCATTATGGCGTGCCAGGATTTTAAAAAACTGTTATTATCGGTCGACAGCTTTTTGCAATAGTTATCTATGTGTTTTATAAATTTCGTGCAAAATAACTTGGCCAGGTTGGAATTAGCCACTTCACCCACCTTTTACGCCTCCAGTCACCCTTTCATCTCTAATAACAATAGCTAAACCTACAGTTACTATGACCTGTAATATAACGTCACTAGTGAACTTCAAGCCGGCCTAGTTATTTACGCGTATTCTTTTGATACTACCGTTAAACGCCTCCTCATACTAAAACATATAGGCATGTTACCCATCGCAATAACCAATACCTACTTTTTTCTTATATAACGGAGGCCAGCAAACGAGCAAGTGGGTCACCTGATGGTTAGTGATCTCCACCGTCCATGAACATCTACAATACCTGAACAATCATGGACGCGTTTCCGACCTTAAAGGAAAGGTATGACTAAGGGATTGGGAAGGGGAAGACGATTTGAGCCTCACTCACCGACCACCGTCCGAAACGCACCAGCAAGTCGTTTTCCAATGAGACTGGTAACAACCCAGTCGAGCCGGCCCATTCATGCTGTAAACAAAATTTCCTATAGTACAGCGTGGCTCTACCACTACAAAATATATCAATATACCAGGCTAAATTTTAGGCTCACTTGCTCGAAGATCTTAAATCGGTTATAACTAGGGTTTAACTTTCGGTTTAATCCATTAAACCTGTATAAAAAAAGACAAATGTATGAAAAAATGATAAATACATAAGTAAATGAGTAATCGTCGTACAAGTGGGTCAAATGACTTAACTATAAAGTACTTACCAACTTAGGTACCTTTATCGGTAGGTTTGTGATTAAAAACAGGCTTTGCGATACAAGACTGTAAAGTCATTGTTCATTTCACCTTCAGATACCTACCTACTAGTACGTTTTGAATACCTTCGTTATTAGGTAGGTACCTACCTACATCGAAATAAGATGACCCGACCTGATGCCCTACGCTATTATATAAATTCACACATCTGTCAAATAGGTAATAATTAATTTCTTTCTTTACATTAAGTATTGTTTTTTACTAGCCTTAAATGACGAAACGAGCAGGTCGCTGACCTGATGGTGAGCGCCACGCCTACCCTAATACACAGAATTTTTAATTACTTATTACAAATCACTGAAAGTTATCTCTATCTATATCATAATACCCAGTAATTTTAGTGGCTTCAATATCCTTTAAAATGAAACAACAGTTCTTAGAGCTCACACACTTTGGTGGCAGTAATAGACAAAACAGTGGTACTAACTCAGACGGCGCGCGGCCGGTCTCTCGCATATCATGGACCTACTACCTTGTAAAACCTCTGTTTACTTCTATAGATAACAAGTACCTGATATAGCTTATGTTACTGCTAAACATAGTAACCGCTTACCATCAGGTGGACCGCCTGCACGTCTGTCTATCTGGGCAACAAAAAAAAATAAAGTGTCAAGCTTAGAGAAAATGCTAGAAAATATTTTCTATTCATGACAACAAAATTTAAGTAAATAAGCAAAGACTTTAAAATACTATAGACGGGCTGTTCAGAAGTAAAATTGTGTTGCATACGCGGCCGGCGAGCCGGGAGTGACGTCTAAGGCGCGGAAGCGAGAGTTGTTGAGAGTAAGCGAGATGGCAATATTGAGACGGCTGTTTTGTTTTCTTTTCGTTTTCATTCACAATAAATGACATTTTCGATCAATATCAAGGAATAATAGTTACCAACTACCTTAAAATAACTTTTATTTAAATTAATAATATATGCACTTAAATAATGACTAATTAAAGTCTTTGTAAATAAGACCTTTCTGTGCTTAATGTTTCAATTTGAATGGGATCTATTCTCAAACAGTATTTTAAAGCAAAAATATTTAATTCACATTTAATATAGGCCCGAACCCCCTCCCTCTCCCAATCCCTTAAGTATCCCTTTCCTATAGGGTCGGCAACGCATCCATGATTCTTTTGGTATTGTGGGCGTACATGGGCAGTGGAGATCACTTACCATCAGGTGACCCACTTGCTCGTTTGCCGGCCTATACCATAAAAAATAAAATATTATACAAATGATATAAATATAAATTGAACAAAAATGTATAAACTACAATAGTGATATTTACCTAACAAAAACGTATGGTATATGGTTTTCAAACATGTAAGGACAATTTGAGCAAGTCATGAATATGTGTAATGTTGTACAATCATGCCCTTTGTAACAAAGATTTTTTCTGTGATTGTTATGCGGTTCTATTGTTCTATTTTAGATTTTAAATGTCATGGGATACTAATTTATTTCTATATTGTGTATGTACACTTATATATTTTTTTCTCACAGTCATGGCATAGATACACATCAATAAATTATTGTAAGAAATAAAAAGCACATTTTTATTTTTATCTTTATTAAATAATACAGAAATAATTACAAGCCTAAACCCAACAAAACGATGGAAATAATAGCAACATATTCTATATATTTGAATAGTGTTACATTATTACAAATGTGAAAGTGCCAATAAAATCAGTAATCACCATAACATAACACATCAATAATAAGCTAAGCCTTAACATTATGCTTCACCATATGGTCAGATAATGTTATATTGAATATTAATTTAAAATAAACATATTATTCGTGAAAATTAAAACCCATAAACATTTTCATCAGAAAATGCAATGTAGAGGAAAAAATCTTCATCATGATGTTCCTGGTACAAAGAGCCCATTGTGGCAGATGTTGGTGGAATTACATTGTTGACGAAAAAGAACAATGCGTCCTCAGGTCGAAGATGAATGCGTTTCCTGATCAGGAAATAGAATTGTCCGACAGTCAAATCAGACGGCACCAAATACTTCTTCTTATCGAGGTCTCCCAATCTAGCCTTCGGGGCTTTCTCTACAATTACAGGAACACGATCCGGATATTTCCTGCGAATTTTTTCGCCTTCAGTCTTCCTCTTTTCGAAAGAATGTTCTTCTTTGTATTGGAATTTCATTTTAAGATTTCTTACACGCAACAATTTGCAAAGTTCGCACAATACTGTTGAATTCTATACGATCTACTGCGACTTGTTTTTTGTTTTTGCGTTATTTGAATAATAAATGCAATGACGCAATCAGCTGTTTTGACAAGCGCCCCGTATTTATTTTTTAAACGTGCACAAAGCCTTTTGAGCAATAACTGACTGATTGTACACACTCGCCGAAGCAGGTAGTCTCAATTCCCGATCATTAATCTACTCTCGAATCACAGTGATGCCAGATTGGGCGGTTTACCCCCAAACATGGGACATTTTAAGAGCTCAGGGTGGAATTTTAGGGACATAAAACCCTTGGGGGGATATGGGAGGAGGGGTATTTTGGGGATATAAAATCCTATTGGGGATTTCGGGAAGGGGGGGCGGGAATGTTGTGGGAGGGAATTTTAGTTCCCGCACACAAAACTTCGTTAAATTTCAAGACAGATCTGGCCTCATCGCTTAACGGAATGGACCGATTTGTATGCGGGTTTTTTATGTTTGCAAGGTAATTTAGTTGTAACTGTTCTTAGCCAAGATTTCTTTAGTTCTTATGTTCTTATATGTTGGTGTGTCTTCAATTTTATTCACAATATATTTTCATTTAATTAACTTGTATTATTTTATTCCCTTTTGAGGTAAATGTTTTACCAGTTATGAATTCAGTTTTTACTTTTTAATCATTCGGGGTCGGCCACTTGCTCGTCTAGAAAATGTTTCATGTTATATTCTTTCATAACCTCTAGAAACCAAAGTTTGTTATAAAAAATATCTAATTACGAATGGAAGGTAAATTCCGTTATTTTCGCATGACTGATTGATGACTTGACTTGATTGACATGATTCATTGTCACTTTTACAATGAAGTACACTACATCGCACCATTTTGTAAGTGATTTTGTACAGATAACCACACTTTGAATGATAAACATATTGCAATATCGTTCCGAATACACTGATTTATGCTGGCAGAGTCTAAATGTCAAACATTGTTTAGTAAACTAGTTTGCTGACCATAATGAAAAAAACCGGCCCGCACTGAGGGACGACAATAGTTTATCTCTATTTCTTTCTTTCATAAACAATACTTCTATAGTTATATCCCGTTCTTGTGGGACTGAATAGAAGTTATTAGCAGTCTAGAGGTTTCTCAGTCTATTATAATAAAAAAAAAATATAAAACTTTTTTTTATTATAGTCTCGGACAATGCTCGGACACCAATGTTTGACTCCAGCCAGAAGCGTATTTATGCCTCTTTCCCGTTGACTGAGTATGCCTACTATAGACTCCTAGTAAAGATGTCGCAGAAAGAGACAAGGATACAATGTCGAGGGTTACCGCGTCAGAAACAAATTACCCCACAATTTGTTTTGTTACGTGACGTCATGTACTACAATAGGGTAGTTTCCTATATTGAATTTAATACATTATTTAATATATAAGCAACAGAAAATGATACGCAAAAGAAACCACAAAACTTTTATTAAAACACAATAAAAATTGGTTCAGAAATGTGCCCGCAGTTATGACTTTAAATGTTGGTATGAGGAAATATGGGTGCGTAGTAGGGATATCTCACTATCTCGCTTGCACGCGTGCACCATAATGAACATTTTACACAGTGACGTCAAAGTTTGCGTCGTCTATCATTTCACAATTACCCCTTCTACAGGATTTGAATAGAGTCCAACTTATTTATTTTGGTCCGATTTATAAAATTCTTTCTGCAATAGATTTTGAGTAACGTAACTTATTGATTTAAATGACTAAAAAAATCTAGTCAACTACCCTATTTCTTGAGAAATTATAGGTTCTTGTTTTTGTGAGTAAATAATACAGCATGGTTATTTTCAATTACCTTTTATTATATGTTTTTTTATTAGCTTTAGATGAGACACGCAAGTCACTCACCTGATGATAAGCGTCACGCCTGCCCATAAACAGAAGCAACACCAATTAAAACCTCGAATTATGAAGTACTGCATGGCACTGAACTACGCTCGTCAACCTGGTACATAAGGTATTGTGTCATAATCCCAAGATAAATTCACTGGCGTTAATGTACTTCAACAACAACAGTATTAACACACTGCTGCTTGGTGGCAGAAATAGACAAACCGGTGGTACCCACCCACACGGCCTCTCGCATACGATGGTCCTACCATCTTGTAAATAGTTTGTGAGAAATTGATGATGGTTTTGGTGTCCAATAATGGCCGTTCCCAATATTAATCTTCAATTTCACGATAGATAGCTATCGTCAAACATCCGTATTGTTCTATCTACTGCTTGGAATCGTCCCTATTTTTTAGATATGCACGTCGGATACTATGATAGCAATAGATAGGCAGTCTATCTGGGCCCTCTTGTGCGTTATGTTCATACAAGCTGAGAAAGAGGAACTATTGTTTAATTTATGTTAGAAAATATGAAGATATGATTTAGATTAGAAATATAAGTTTTAATTTAACATTTATGTATAATTCTTATTTTTTACCACTGTAAATGAAATAATAATAACGAGAAATACTTATTATGTTGCAAAAAACAATGTAATAAGGAAACGTTTTACTGTCAATACATTACGGCTCTGAATACAAGTCCTTTGACCAAAAATCCCAAGCGAATTTGGGGGATTTTACTGAAGTGGGGAATTATTTTGTTCGCATTAACAAATATTTATATGTCGACAGCCTCCGTGGCGCAGCGGGCGAGTAGCCGGCTGCGAAGCGAGAAGCCGTGGGTTCGATTCCCGCACCGAGACAAATGTTTGTGTGATCCACTAATATTTGTCTCGGGTCTGGGTGTTGTGGGACCGCAAGTCCCTCGTAGTTTCTGATACCCACGTTACAGGTTAACCTAGTGTGGGGTCAGGACTATGTGTGTGACTGTTGGGTGTATTTATTTATTTATTTATTAGATTTTTACATAATTTATTTAGTTTTTTGTATTGCAGTGCAAGTGCCATGTAAGCCTTGTATACTCATGGCTATTTCTTCAAAATGCGTTATTTATTTCGTTTTGTTACAGCCGAGGATATCTGTTTATCGGTCAAAATCTACCGATAAAGAAAAAACTAAATACATTTATCGACAGATAGCACATAAAAAATATTGGGACGCTTGAACTGTCATTTTCATAGTGTTGTATATCTGTAGTCAGCTATCAGTCCTCTCATCGGTAGACAGCAATGAAGAATAGGATTACCTATCATTAGTAAGTTTACTGGGACGGTAAAACGGAAAATAGATAAAAAAATTTATCGCCGGTATAGCAAAACTAGAGACAGACAGAATATAGGGAACGGCCATAACAATGTCTTGTTGTTATCTATCGGAAAACTGAAACGTGTCATTTATTACACATAATTAATAAATTGACTGCCTCGGTGGCGCAGTTGTAATGCTTACGTGTTACGACAGAGGCTGACGCTGAGGTCTCGGGTTCGATCCCCAGGACGGGTAAAGTGGTATTAGGTTTTTCTATTACGAAAAGCTCAGTATCAACCCGGAGTCTGGAATTTGTGCCCGGTATGGCGAAAGGCTCGCCCCCTAATACATCATGGGACGGATACGTTCGGCGAAATGTGGGTGGACTGGTTACACCTCTGCCTACCCCTTCGGGGATTACAGGCGTGAGTGCGTATGTAATAAATTGCTTATATTTAATTTTAATAATGCATACTGAAAAATTCATATTTCCCATAATATGGGGTAGGTAATCATTTATTGAAATTTCGGCAACACCAAACAGAGTAATTTTGTTTGCATATTTTTTTTTATGAGTAGTCTGTGACTGTAAGATGCCCCACATTCACTCTAAAATTACACTCTACATTTACTTACGACTTACGAGTTACAGGGGGGGGGGGTTTGGCGGTAATTCTGACAGTGCGGTGGCTCTCTTGTTTTATTTATTTCCTAAACTAGTTTAAAGTTGGGTTAGTTGCATAAAAGTGGTGTGGTTTTGTGCAATAATCATTAACGCTGATGAATAGTGTATGGAAACTTTGAAATAAGTGAATTTAGGTGATTTTTGACCATGGGTATCGATGGACCTTGTGCGTTCGATCCGCTTGAAGAAAGTCGTCTAAGAAGCATCGAACTGAAAGGAATTAACACTAAAACTCCAGCAAGACCTTGAAATCGGACACACCCCCGTTTCATCGTTCTTAGAAAATAAGAAAAGAATATAACTAATGACTTGGCAGCATGGTCTCTGATCTTAGCCGGTTCCTTAAGGAACAAACTAGTGTTGATAGGTCTTTGATCAATGGGTGGGAGTGTTGAGGTAGAACCTCTTTGATTTATGACGACATAAATATAGTTTAAAATTATCTGTCTTGTTCTTCTTGGTTCGGTTGTTTGGTTGTCAAGGTATTTTTTCTGTTACTGTTTTTTCTGTTGTCAAATATATATAATATAATATTTTACCTTGTGCTAATTATTGTTTTCTTCTACACTGCTACTGCATTGCGCTATTAAAATCTATGCGCTACAAAAGGTTATGGGCCCAGACGTGTGAAGTATAATATAATTACTATAAACCATGGAATTAAGTAAAATTCAAATCGCCAAGCTGGATGGAACCAACTGGGTGCAGTGGAGGTATAGAATGACTGCACTGCTACGCGGAATGGATGGACTTATGAATATTGTTCAAGGGAATTTAAGTAAGCCTGAAGAACCTGTGGTGAGTAGTGGCGATGGAGATGCTACTGCTGCAGCAGTATTGGCTACCTATAACAAGAATCTAGGAGAGTATCTGAAGTTGGAAATTACTGCTCTTTTATTGATTACGAACAATATCATGGATGAAGCACTAGACAAGGTAATCAGTTTCACAAATCCAAAAGATGTCTGGGATGAACTGCATAGACTGTACGACAGCGTGAATGACGACCGCTTGTATAATTCATGTATGGAATTGTTTCAATTCAAGATGGATATCTCAGATGACATGACGACTCACATCTCGAAAGCCAAAAATTTGTGGCATAAAGTAAATCAAGAGCTGGTAAAAGCGGACGAAGGGAAAGAATTACCTGAGTTACTTTTGATCTGCAAGATTTTACATACGTTCCCGGAAGAATATTTTTCTTTCAAGTCGAGTTGGATAATGATGTCAAAGAAGGACAGAACTGTGGACAATTTGACCAGTCAGCTGTGTGCTCACGAAAGAGCCTTGATGACAACCTCCAAGGAAGATAATGGATGCGTGTCAAGATCTTCTGGTGAAGCACTGGTGGTTAACAGCAACAAAAGAAAACTCAAGAAAAGGACAAAAACTTTCAAATGCTATTGTTGCGGTGAAGTCGGACATTTCAAGAAGGACTGTCCTAAGAAGGAACATAGTGGAAAACCTGGTATGAATAACATGATGGCTGTGTTAGTAAATGTTACAGATTGCAGTATAGATCGAGACGAGTGGTACGTTGATAACGGGGCTACACACCACGTCACGATGCGAGGTGATCTGTATCGGGATTTCGAGCGTTTCCAAGAACCACACACAGTGACCACTGCAGATGGTAAGGCAATTGATGCATTAGGGAAAGGTTCGATTCTGATGAAGACGAACAAAGGAACATTCGTGATGAACGATGTGTGGCATGTTCCTAAGGTCACGAAGAATCTTTTTTCGGTACTTTCAGCACATGATATCAATTCAGATAGTCTGTTTGAGTCACGTGCACAACGTGTTCATTAAGCATCAATGGAAAACTGTGCGTGACCGGAAGCAGACAGAAACATGGAGGTTTGTATAAGCTGAGTTGTAGACCGGTGCAACCTAAGGAACGTGTGATGATAAATGCGGTCGACACTTTACAGCTTTACCATGAACGTATGGGTCACCAAAACAAACGCCATGTGAAGCGAGTAATAGAGCGAGAACTTGACGTGAAGTCTAAGGACAGTGGAGATTTATGCGAAGGATGTATCTTTGGAAAGACACATAGACGGAAATTTGGTCTTCGGGAAAAAGCTGTCAGTCCAGGAGAACGCATACATTCAGACGTTTGTGGACCATTCCCACTAAGTTGCTCTAAGTCTCGGTACTTTGTTATATTCAAGGACGAATTCTCTCGATATCGTTACGTGTACATAATGAAAAATAAGTCGGATGTATCTGAGTGCTTGCGTCTGATGTTAGCAGAAGCAAAAGCAGCAGGTCACCGAATTAAGGAATTTCTAAGCGACAACGGCGGTGAGTTTGATAACGAAAAAGTACGCAAAGAATTAGACAAACATGGAATACACCAACGCTTAGTCATGCCCTATACGCCAGAGCAGTATGGTTTAAGCGAAAGGGAAAATAGAACAATCGTTGAGATGGTCAGAGCAATGATGCATGCACATGAGGAGCTTCCTCAAGTTTTGTGGGCAGAGTTAGTGCAGACTGCTGTTTATATATTAAACAGAACAGGGCCAACTTCTGTGGAAGTCTGTGTTTGTGGCTTGGAAAGAAACCACAACTAAAACATTTGAGGATCGTCGGCTCAACTTGCTACGCGCATATTCCTAAACAGAATAGGAAGAAGATGCAGAAGAAGGCTAGGAAGTGCATTTTAATTGGCTATGACAACGACAACGGCTATCGACTTTGGCAAAAAGAATCGAACTCTTTAATAAGATCTAGGGACGTCACTTTCAATGAAAGGCCTTTAGAATCAAAAATAGATATTGAGAATTCTGAAGTCATCAATGACGTAACTGAGATTGAGGTTCCTTTACAAGTCAGAACAGAATACCAGGAAAAACCTACTTCTGTTGCTGTAGAAGTGAACGATGATGCGCTTATTGAAAGGTGCAGCGAGCTTGAGTTTGGAGGAAACCAAGGTGTTGTTGAGGCTCCTGTCACTAGCAACGATGAGGCAGAGTTCGAAGATGCATTGCCAGAGATGCCAGAACAAGATGAATCTATTGAATTGGAGGAGGAGAATGAGAACTCAGGTGAGATCATTGAGCAGTTAGCAAGACATGGTATGCACTTAAGGGACCGCTCTGATCTCAGGCGTCCGGTCAAATTCAATGATTATGTGTCTTATGTTCGCAGAACCTAATACGTTTAAAGAAGCAATAGCTGATAAGGTATTGTGGAATAAAGCTATGGAGAGTGAAATTGAATCATTAAAAGAGAATGAAACTTGGATTCTAGAGAAGCTACCAAAGAACCGGAAAGCGATTCCATGCAAATGGGTCTATAGAGTGAAACTGAATCCTGACGGAACAGTCAATAAATATAAAGCTCGGTTGGTGGTAAAAGGCTTTCGACAAAGAAAGGAAGAGGACTACGACCAGACTTTTAGCCCTGTAGCAAAGATGGCAACGGTGCGAGCTGTGTTGAGTATAGCAGTTAATGAGGGTTTGAAATTAAGTCAGTTCGATGTCTCAACAGCTTTTTTATACGGTTCTCTATCTGACGAAGAAATATTTATGAAGCAACCGGAAGGCTATGACGATGGAACGGGTAGAGTTTGCCTGCTTCCTCGTTGCTGGAATAAGACTATACTGGATTTCTTCAAGAAAATTGGATTTGAAGTCAGTGAGGCTGATCCATGCTTATTTAAGAGAGAGAAGGTTAATGGAAAACTGATTGTGGCTCTCTATGTGGATGATGGCCTAATTGCTGGTTCAAGTAAGGAGTTAATTGAGGAGTTTCTTGAACAAGTACGAGAAAAGTTTAAGATTACGACCAAACTAATCTCGTATTTCTTGGGTATAGAAATAGAAATCAAAGAAGGTGGTGATGTAAGAATTCACCAGACTGCCTATGTGAACAAAATTTTAAAGCGGTTTGGAATGCAAGACTGCAGACCGGTGACTACTCCAATAGTCAAAGAAGATGTAGCTCAAAGACCAGAGAAAGTTGAAGATTACTTTCTTACTAACTATAGACAAGTTGTTGGAGCGCTTGCATATCTGATGGTAGGTACCAGACCTGATATTGCATACGCCGTGAGTGTGGTTTCCAGAAGCCTAGAGAATCCAACTCAAGCTAATTGCATAAGGCTAAAGCGTATTCTTAGATATTTGCAGTATGCTCCAGATATGGGTATCCTTTACAAAAGGAATTATAAAAAGGGTAACATAGAGTGTTATAGTGACGCTGATCACGGTGGAGATATTGCTACGGGAAGATCTACTTCCGGAGTTTTATGCCTATATGCTGGTGGAACAGTATCGTGGCTCAGTCAAAGACAGCAGAGTGTTGCTATATCAACAACAGAAGCGGAGGTAGTTGCAGCCAGCGAGGCAGCAAGAGAATGCATTTGGCTAACTCGTCTTTTCAGTGGTTTGGTAAAAACAGAAGGTTTACCAGTGTTACATGTTGATAATGAGGCAACTGTACGTTTAGCTGAAAACCCCGAGTTTTATAGAAGAACCAAGCATTCGTCATTTCTTTGTGCGTGAATTAGTGACGAATGGAAATCTTATTGTGAAGAGGATTAGTACTGAAGTACAGCTTGCGGACATTTTTACGAAGCCACTTCCTAGACCGAGATTTAAACAGCTAATGAATGAGCTAGGTCTATACGTCGAGAGAAGGTGTTGAGGTAGAACCTCTTTGATTTATGACGACGTAAATATAGTTTAAAATTATCTGTCTTGTTCTTCTTGGTTCGGTTGTTTGGTTGTCAAGGTATTTTTTCTGTTACTGTTTTTTCTGTTGTCAAATATATATAATATAATATTTTACCTTGTGCTAATTATTGTTTTCTTCTACACTGCTACTGCATTGCGCTATTAAAATCTATGCGCTACAAAAGGGAGTCTATTAGATTCTCAGTCAACGTTTCGTAGAGGGAGAATACCTAGAGAAATTCATAGCTTTTGTCGCATTCGCACAAGAAAAAGAGCTACTTATGGTGATATTGTATAAAAGAATGAAACAGAACGATCATATTTCTTGTTTCATGACGAATGTTTAGTATTTGAAGTATATCAAACTACTTGCATAAACAAACTTTGACAATTGCCGTATAGTTGTCTATTGTCTTCCTGGTAAAATAAATTAAATAATTAATTGTAAAAGTAAAAATACATGCGATTATTTGTTGTTGATAACAACGTCGACTTACTATTTATATAATTTTCGAAGTAACCATGGTGTGGTGTAGCATTTTAGGGTGTAAAAGTGATAGTGGATGGAAAATGCCGGACTTATCTTTTCATTCGTTAGTATACCACGCTTTATCAGTAATAAAGCTGTAAAAAAATATATTATTGTTTTTAGAGAATTCTTGAAGTAAAATTCTTCGTAGTAAAGCATTAATCAAAGTAAATATCATCTAGTAAAATTTATAACCAAACAAAATTACTCCGTTTGGTGTTGCCGAAATTTCAATATTATGGGAAATATTAATTTTGCAGTACGCAGTAATAATAAAATTAAATATAAGAAATGTATTAATGATGTATGAAATGACTCATTTCAGTTTTCCTGAAGATAATGTTTTACTGTAGAATTGTATTGTATCAACGTAAGACATTGATATTGGACACCAAAACCATCATCAATAATTTTTAGCAAATGAGAAAAATGTATTATTCAAAAAGAAGAAACTGACTGTACTGCTTTGTAATGCTGTACCTATTCTGGTAAATATTTAGTTTAAGCATGTATAGCAATAATCAATAGAAAAAGTACCTAAATTAATTATATTTTAAATATTATTTTATTTATTAGGATCACAAACCGATATATAATGGTATTTATATTAGAGTAAAGGCTTTTTAATATAACAATGGTAATTCTTGTCACAATAATAAGTAACCACAGAATTCAAATATTCAGAAAATACAGTTAAATTAAATACGTACTCACGCCTGTTTTCCCCAAACGGGTAGGCAGAGGTGTACCTAACTAGTATACCCACATTTCGCATAGTTTATATTCGTCCCATGATGTGATAGGAGGCAAACTTTATCGCCATACCGGGCACAATTCCAGACTCCGGGCTGATACTAAGCATAGCATGATAGAAAGTCCCATCCCGGGAACTTTGCCCGACCCGGGGATTGAGCCCGAGACCTCAGCACAGCAGTCGTACGTCGTACGCATTACAACTGCGCCACCGAGGCAGTCGAAAATGAAAGTAAAAAATTCTAATTTACATTACAGATCAATAATATAAACTTTTGATTTAAATAAGTTATAATCCATGTTTTTTTATGGTATAGGCCGGCAAACGAGCAAGTGGGTCACCTCATGGTAAGTGATCTCCACCGCCCATGTACGCCTACAATATCAAAAGAATCATGGGTGCGTTGCCGACCTTAAAGGAAAGGGATATATAAGGGATTGGGAAGGGGAGGGGGTTTGGGCCTCCGGGTATCTCACTCACCGTACGAAACGCAGCAAGCTGCTACTTTACGCCGGTTTTCTGTGAGACAGTGATAATGACCCGGACGAGCCGGCCCATACATGCTGTAGACAAGTGTCTACAGCGTGGCTCTACCACTCTAAGTTTAGTCCATATGTTTTGAGTTTAACATTTTTAAAACTATTATGCACATTGACCTGCTTCAAACTGTAATGGTGTACATTTTATAGACAAATAAATTACTAAGGGAGATTTCTCACAAACTGCATACAGACCATCGTATGCGAGAGGCCGTCTGGGTGGGTATCACCGGTTTGTCTATTTCTGCCGCCAAGCAGCAGTGTGTTACTACTGTTATGTTATTGTTGAAGGACATTGACGCCCGCGCCAGTGAATTTACTTGGCATTATGACACAACACCTTATGTATCTGGGTGACGAGCGTAGTTCAGTGCCATGTAGTACTTCATAATTCGAGGTTCTTATCACCAGGTGAGTGACTTGCGCGTCTCATCTAAAGCTAATAAAAATAATATTTAAATAATAAAAGGTAATTGAAAATAACCATGTTGTATTATTTACTCACAAAAGCAAGAACTTATTATTTCTCAATAAATTGTAGTACATGACGTCACGTAACAAAACAAATTGAGGGGTAATTTGTTTTTGACGCGGTAACCCTCGAAATTGTATCCTTGTCTCTTTCTGCGACACCTTAGGTAGGAGTCTATTAGATACTCAGGCAACGCAACGTTTGGAACAAACAAACAAAAAAAAGTTACAGGGGGGTTGCCACTTGGCAGTATACCAATAGCAGGATCCCTCAAGTGAGTTATGAGTTACGAGTGATAAATTTTGAAGCATTTACAAAAATATCAATACTAAGACTTTTAAATTCATTGGATATTTTTTTATAGTACAATATTTTTGGTCCATGTACGATAATTTTCACGCTGCTGTACGAATATGTATTATCTGCATTGCTTGAGGTTGTGAAAGAAAACTGTTACTATTTTTTTTTAGTTGGTCACATTGATCAAGCGTCGTTTGCGTTGCGTGATGCGTCTGTGTCTAGGGCCTTGCTTGTTTCATACTTCATAATTCATACTTGTCGTTTTATTACAGCGTGGGTTGTTAGTTGGTTTTGCACTTCTTATCTTCCCTTAGTTATTAAAATATATTAGATATGCGTAAACGTAAGTCACTAAAGAAGAATGACGAGGACTCGGATGGCTCAGAACATGGTGGAGAGCCAGAAGAATTCCAAGACTCTGGTGAAGATTGGACACCGGATGCCGATTCTGTATGTATAAAATTTATCACAATACGCGGAAAAAGTTAAGAATAAATACTTTGTGATCTAGAGAAACCCACTTTATTTGTTACAAATAATAATCATTGACTTTATCAGATACATAAATAGCCAACATTAGGTTAGGTTGTCCCTGTTCAATATCATTAGTAAATTTAGGTACGAGTACGTAGGTTAGGTACATGGGCATTCAGAATGCTTATGTGAAGCTAGATACTAAGTAATGATTTTTCTATGTTCCAATAAAATTGCGTCAAAAGACAGTTCAACTAATAGGTTATTTACTTAACTTAATTTTAGTTCCGACTTTAGCATATGGGCATGCAGGGTATATATAGGGTGGCTCCTAAAATGACAAAACATAATGACTATTTGTCATCCAAAAGTAGCTTCTAATTAATTACACATGCAACTCAGTGTATAAGGAAGTGAAATATTTTGTCAACTCTAAGCTATTTTTAACATAACATCTTTCACATTTTAAATGGCTAAACAAAATTTGGCACAATAGCTAAAACTATCTTGATTAAAACAGCTTTCAAATAGGAAAAACCACATTCAAATTGGTCCATTCATATAGGCTCTATGATTATACAGACAGTTAAACACACACATACACACAACCTCCCATAGAAAAACAAACAAAACTTTTTTGCCAAAGGTTAAAAACACATTAGAAAAACCATTGGTAATTTGTAAATGGCTGAACTGATTTTCTTTAACAAGCTTTCAAAAAACAGATATTCAAATTGGCCCATTTGTATAAGCACTATGATACCTACACACACATGGACAAAAGAGTCTAACCAAACCCTTTTTTGACAGGTGTTAATAAAAAAATTAAAATACTTACATTACATTATTTACAATTCTATACAATTTTGTATAAAAGTGGACATAATGCCTAAGGCATTCTCTACCTGCAGACCTTTGGGTGATGCAGAGATTATTGAAATAGTATGTTGTATGATTAATGAACTATTTTTAACTAAATACTATTACTTTATTATAATACAATAATTATTATTATAATACATAGCCCCAGCCCTATGTTATTGTATATAATAGTTTTTTACTAAATACTATATTCACTATAGAATGAACCTCCAGCCCGTGGTGGACGTAAACGCACATCAAAGGCATCACTGAATAACACCAAAAAGAAACGTAAAAACTCAACATCTGAGGAAAGTGAAGCGGAAGGTGAAGGTGAAGGTGAAGAAGATGAGGCAGAGGATGAAGAGGGTGACCTTGATGAGGAAGAAGGCTCTGAAGATGAAAAAAATGGCTCTGATGGAAACAAGTCAGACTCAAGCCAATCTAAAGATATACCAAAGCATTTCCATGTAAGATATTTTTAAATTTTATCACTTTTATATTTTTTATTTTTATATATATGTAAAGAGTATCACTACACTAGTGTAATGATACTCTTTACATGGATTTATTTCAGTGACACCGACTGTCAGTATTGAGTTATGTTATTTTTGGAAATACATGAAATATTAATTAGTTTCCTTATAAATAAAAGGAAGTACCTATATTATAATCTAAACTAGAAATAAAGGCTTCAAATGTTGTTTTTTGTCATTTCAAAAAACGCAATTCATTCTTTATTTCACGTAAGCATATTACCATTATATATATATTTTTTTATTTGCTTGTATGACAAGATGAGCAGGTCACTTGGTTGATGTTAAGCCATGCCTGCCCATAAATCAAAGCAATATCACGCAGAACACTGCTTGGCACTCGTCATCCCGAGACATAAGATGTTAAGTCTCATAATACCCAGTAACTACATTGGCTTCAATTTTCTGAAAACTGAAATACTATAGTGCTTAAACACTACTGCTTGGCGGCAGAAATAGATAGAGCGATGGTACCAACCCAGGCAGTCTCTCCCATACGAGGGATACCACCTTGGCGACAATAGCAAGGACATATAATAGCTGTTATGTGATACACCTAATTATTACAATAGATTATAATATTTCCAACATTGCAATCTTAAACATAAAGTCTAAACTAAATAATATTGACTGCCTCGGTGGTGAGTTGTAATGCATACACATTACGACTGAGGCTGAGTTCTCGGTTCGATCCCCGGGTCGGGTAAAGTGATGTATGGACATATATATATATATGTATGTTTACTTGCATTGTTTTTCATTTTTCTAGTCTGGGAACTTTGTCTTGCTGAAATCAGATGTTAAATGGGATGGAGATACAGTAATATCAAAGTTGGATGAATTGAATTTATGGAAAATAGATGGAAAAGCATTACTCCAGAAGTTCATACCCATGGAATCAAATGGAAGAATTTTACACAAATGTACTTGTGTGGTAAGATATAATAATTTAAAAATCTTTGATTACAAGACAAACACATATAATAAGGCTCTATGTTAGTAAGTTTTTTACTCATAATATTGATCAAGTTGAAATGATGTATGACATAATTTTATTATTTTTTAGTACTCAGGATGGAATGTTGACAACAGGGACAACTACTACCCCATTACCGAAATACTTGATCGCAATCCACGCACAGAATCAAAGGAGATATGTGTAGCGTTAGACCTAAATGACCTTATCAAAGTAAGAGATAAGTAAATCTGTGGTGTTTTTTTTACTTAATTCAATTAGATAAGTCAAATAAATTTATATAAAATAAAACTTTTTTTGGCACTTCATTCCAGTTTACTTTGTGTAATACAAATATTTTATAAAAATGGGAAATAAATGTTCATCACTTCACTACTTCTAGTTTTAATTTAACCTGAATTGACCCTTGGTTAACTGGAATAATTTTTATTATACATGGTACAATTTATATTATACAATAGTAGATCAACAGAAGCAGGTCACTAGAGGAACTCGAATATCCATTGATGTGTGTTGCCCGAAAATGCGTTATTAAACAGTTATTTCTATTTCTTAACTGCAGCTTAACTATTAGGTACTTATCATGAAGAAAAAATACCATATTGGCTCTTGTCCCATTCGAGTACATTTTAACATGATGACCTGTTGCTGCTAGCTTAGTAGATTTTGGAAGGCTAATTTTCCATAAATGCTCTTTTTTCAGGATAGGTTGTGGAAAAAGAAACATCAATGAAAGTTATATATCTAAGGGGAAAATTACTAAGTGGTAGGTCTCTCTATGCAGAGGCCGTCTGAGTTGGTATCACCGCTTTGGCTACCTCTGCCGCCAAGCATTATTGTGAAGGACATTGATGCCTATGAAATTGAGCATTATGAGACTTAACAACTTTGTCTCAGGTTGACGAGCACAGATAAATGACAAACTGCAGTGCTTTGTAATGAACCTTATTCTATCTGCTTATTATATTTTCTTCGAAAATAGTATTTATTGTGAACGAAAACTAATACAAAACCAAACAGCCGACTCACTGTTTCCATATCGCTTACTCATAACTAGAATTAGTTTAGAGCGAGCAGCGCTTCCGAAGCGTTAATGTCACACTACTTAGAAAGAACTGACGTTCAGACTGCCATCTGGGGTACATTGTCTGCACGGCTGTTAATCTACGTACAACGAAACGCTCGACATAGCGCCATATTGTTTTAATGTTGTATGACATTTAGGGTTTTAATTCTTGGCCGTGATTGGCTGACGTGTAAGCGAATGCCAGACGGATTTATTTGACAGTTAATTGACAAATGACATTGACCGGCGTCTTTGGACATTATAGAACACTATTATACTTTCGAAGCTTTTTGTTTGTCAAAAACATTTCGAAAAGAAGTTCATTACCTGCAAATCACGTCTCATAGGCAAAGCATATCCTTCTTTGTTTACTGAAGAAGAGATTTCTAGTGGAATACTATCTCAGGATTACGCTGGTAAGTCTATTATTCTATTTTCTGTGTATAGTTTGGCCAGTAGTATATTGCTGCACTATGCCGTATACTAATATGAGTTATGGTAGGTTCCGCCTTCCCATTATGATTTGACGGTGTATTTGGTATTCTGTGGGGCGATTTGGTGTCCCACAATCTACAACGGGAACCACATTTCACCATTGCCTCGGCTGTTAATCAGCAGAGTGTACCACAAAAAGGTGAGGTTGGTTTTGAATGTAAGATGTTGATGGCCCACTTACACTAACATACATGTTATTACTTTTAATAAAAACAATTCACTGTTTTTGGAATAGTGATATCCTAATGCAGTTATTTTTACTTTCTTATTATAGCTTTGCCTTGCCAAAGTATTTTTTAACCCATCAAGTGATGCAAAACTCTCAATTGTAACATAATGACACTTGAGATTACAATAGATTTCTTAGATACTAAAGTATTGTTATTTTTTATCAATTTCAGAAAATATGGATCCTAATACTGATCATAGCTACTCACGTAAAAGACACATTGACCACACATATTGTGTCAAACTGGAACCATTGACAGGTTGGTAAATATAATATTTTTAATGTCTACCTTTTGTATATACACAAATTGCAATAATAATTTAATATAAGATCACGCCTGTATCTCTGAAAGAGTATGCAGAGATGCAACTAGTACACCCACAGTTTGCTGACCTTACTTCTCTGTCTCATGATCCTATTCCTACTCCTATTTGAACCCTGGACAACTCATGTATGTTTTTTTCAAATTGAAAACTCAAACACAAATTGTAATTTTCCCGGCCTAAGAATGCTTCTACTAGACCAATAGTTGATAATTGATGAGGCGATCAAACATTGTGCTTCTAAATGTTCGTAAAACACATCCCTAATAAAAAAATAATATAAACAAGTTATTGGTGTATTTTTCAGAAATTATTGCTTCTGGCTCAAGTGACTTCCAGAATTTACCAGGAAATCCATTAACCAGTCTGGATTTAGGTAATAAAGTGTTACCTTTTTATTTCTTATATATCTTGTGACATATTATTTGTTTATTTAATATCTTTCCGAACAAGAACTTTACAATAATTTTTACTTTTCTAGCAAACTCTGTTAACCCAGAGATAATTACGTCTGGACAATTAGATGTCAAGCGCCGGTCACATTTTACAGGTTAGTGAATCTGTATTATCTTAGATTAACTCTTGCCGATGTGGCTTTACTCAAATTCTAGGCAACTACTTAATGTACCCAAAGAAAGGGTATTGTTTTGTATGTATATTACAGAACATGGGCTATCAGTGTATGTGTGTTTGAATAATAAACATCCATACATCCTTACAAAATTTATAACATTATACATAGGATTTGATATGTGGAAAAGCAGTAGATGCTATGATGTGAATTTGGTGCACTAGAGGTATGATGTGCTGGGCAATTTCTCAGTTACCTTTATTAGTTACTCAGGAATACAATCAACATTAAATTATATATAACTTTATTTAAGCAATATATACTAGACTTTCACATCATTTATGATGGAATTAACTAATCAGCTTTGAGTTGGGACTAACTACTTTATTATTTTCTAGGTTTGGATAAACCCCGAAGTGTGAAAGCTTCCAGGAAGCGGTTAATTAAGTAAGTGGCAGATTTGACACCAACATGCCCATTAATCTACAATGAATATACAAAGGCAAAACAACAAACTGACTTTTACCGTAGAGCCAAAAAAGCTCTAAAGTTCAGCAAGGAAAATGCGATGCAAAAAAAGGCTTATGAACATTATAAAAATAAATTAAAAAATAAATCTTTTAATAAATAATGTGTACTTTTATTTAATTTTCCTCTACTTAAATAAATGAGATAAAACAGTAAATTATACTGGTGTAAGCCTAGCGTTTTGAGCTGTACGTTACTAGTTCCTTTGCCATTTGCATTTAATAAGCCATAGAGTAAGCATATTTTATGTAGTCTGTGGATTATGTATTCGACAGAAAAAAAAGAAACGTCAAATGACACTAAAACTCACTAATGAATTTTTTGTTCTACAGTTGGCAGTCTGATACGTAGCATCTCTAAGTAGTCTGTGATTGTCTGTGAACCGTATGCAAGAATTGAATATGACATTTTTTTTTTCCTCCACGTTTAATACGCGCAATGGAACGAAAATCATACAGCCTATCAGTATTTATTATTAATTGGCTGTATGATTTATGGTTATATTGCCACAAATACTGCTAGCTTCTCATAATTTTCAATATTTTGAAATACTGTTAGGGAAGCATGTACATGTGTAAAAAAAAACAACCTCTTAGGAAATTATTTTTTATTTCTTAAATTTAAGTAGTGTCTTTTTTGGATTGGTTGTAAATTATATTTCTCGGCCTTGAGTATATCAATGCCTCTTAATATTTTATTAATTACATTGCACCAATAAAAAAAGCAAAGATTGATTGATATTTCCAAAAAATATTCAAGATATATTTCTTTGTATATTTCACAATCGAGAAATGCAAATGAATATTTGGAACTTATTTCATGTTTAATTTTTGCACTAATGTTATTTTTATGTCCTTGTTGTTCCAAATATTCATTTGCTGTTTTTATTATGTTCACAAAACTTGTTACTACATTTTCGGCTAGATAGATTTATTTTTTTGGATCTTATATATTCTTTTTTTTTTATTTATGTACACTACTATCTTTACTTAGTAGATTATTTTTGCATTGTTTACAATTAATTTTAGCACGGATTTTTCGGGTTACCCATCCATCCGCATATGCCCTAGAGTGTATGTTTAATTGTTCTCATCTTGCTTGTTCTTGAATATTTTCCTCATCAAACTCAACATTTTTACACAGGCGTCATTTCCCATACAGAGTCAAATATTGGTGCAGTGTTTACATTGTCAAAAAAGGGATACTATATTTAATATGCCTTGACTGAAATCTTCCTCACAATAGTAATTTTCTGAAAGGAAATTTATAAACCTTGTTAGTAATAATGATTTAAAAGTATTCACAAATGCATACAGTTGTATTATTACTCCGGTAATTATAAGCTCGAACTTGTCTGAAAAAGTTTTCAATTATATCAGAATTAAAATATCTCGGTCTCATAATGTTGATGTTCTTAGAAGCTAAAAATAGCCATCCACACCATTTTAAAACTTTTTATAGTAATCCACTTTTTAATTTCCCATCTCTGGATATAAACTTTGTACTCTCCAATATTTTGATGGATTTGTACCAAAATTCGTGATGCGCTGATTTCGATGCTACTGCTTTGTGTAAATGTTTTCCTTTTAATTGTTTTCTATTTGTGTTCGCACCATTGACACTATCAAACAAGTCGTCAAAAAACGATACTGCTTCTGCTGTGTTCTTCATCATTCCACTAACGGGTCTTCCATCAGGATACAAAGCTAAAATAAAAAGTAGTATTATAGTTATGTAAAATAAACGTTTAGGACATACTTAAAGATTGGAAATAATGGAACAGGCCACTAACTACGGTAGCTATTCCAATGTCACCAACTAAACTTACTGAAAATAGTTTAACTCACAAATAGTTGTAATGAACAATTTATATGTTTATGGTTAGAAAACACTCAAATTTTAGAGGATAACTTATATGTCTACATTAAAAAAAGTACTACATACCACTACCTCTAGAACGTGCTACTTTATTAGGTGTGCTTTCGACAGCTTGTGGATATGCATATTCAATGTGGTGCTTCCTTGCTTATGTGTGATCACTGAACATCCTCTTGGAAACTAGAAACATAAATCAATTAATTTGGTTGTCGTTGTGAAGAAAAAAAACAATATATTTTCGGTTTAGAAAGATATGCTACCTGTTTCTTCAATGTCAACTGACGGGTTTCCTGAAGAAATCTCCAAGTTGGTAAATATACTTGGTTAAGCGTCACATTTCAGACGATTCGTCGCCGGATTGACAAATCTTTGCTCAAAATGTTTATGGCAAACATACATATTCGTGGGGATTTCACAAATATTCCCGTAGACATAAGCACTGTAACCACCGGTCTCTGTTTTGTTTCCTTACGGGTAGCAATCTAGCGTCCTGTCGTAAACTATTGCACTTGGGTACACAACACTTTCGAAACATTGTTATAAATGCCGATATTACTATATTTG
Organism: Mimas tiliae; assembly: GCA_905332985.1. Lineage (NCBI taxonomy): Eukaryota > Metazoa > Arthropoda > Insecta > Lepidoptera > Sphingidae > Mimas > Mimas tiliae. Next base: position 8,166,182 of record HG995249.1, read on the forward strand.
TGGATTTAAAGAGGCGGAATTTAATCAACTAACACTTTTTTTGTATGTTCCTTAAGGAACCGGCTAAGGTCAGAGACCATGCTGCCAAGTCATTTGTTACATTCTTTTCTTATATTCCAAGAACGATGAAACAGGGGTGTGACCCATTTCAAGGTCTTGTTGGAGTTTTGGTGTTAATTCCTTTCAGTTCAATGCTTCTTAGACGACTTTCTTCAAGCGGAACGAAAGCACAAGGTCGATCAATACCCTTGATCAAAAATCACCTAAATTCCCTATTTTTAATGTTTCCATACGCTATTTATCACCGTACATGATTATTGCACAAAATCACACCACTTTTATACAACAAACACAACTTTAAACTAGTTTAGGAAATAATTAAATCACGAGAGCCACCGCACTTTCAGAATTCCCGCCAAAACTCCTCAACGCAAACACTTCTCAATCCAATGCAATCCAATTTTATATTGTGGCTCCATCGGGGTACGATGATTTTGCCAGTGTCGAGGTAGGAAAAGACACGGTGACCGTAAATAAACACTTTACTGATACGAGACCACTGATCAGAAGTAATCAGTACAAATATTCATGTCACGTGGTGTAGGCAGAGCTTGAAAACTTTCGAAACAATGAAATAAGACATAACAATTGAAACACTTAATCTCAACAAATTTAATATAAAAAAAAAACACTATGCAAGAATAAGATAGCAACATAATATTATTTAACCAAAGCAAATAATTAAAAATAGGAAGGAACATAAAATATCCATACCTAAAAATTATAACCTTATACCATTGATCCTGATAAAAGAAAAGAGAATCTTAATGAAGGGAGAGTTAACCAAAGTTAATAAGAACGGAATATTAACAGGACGTGGGATATCATTCGGAAGAAGATAAAACACTTCTCATTATTAGCACAAAATACGAGATGTCATCTGCGGGACACTTGTCACTGAATTTGACACTCAAAATGGCTCCCGTGTTTGCGGGGGTAAAGAAGGCGAAAGAGAGGGGCGGACTGTCAATATCAAACCTTGCAGTGTCATTTTATACGGGCTGTTTTTTTTGTTCCTACATTACCTGGAGTGGTTAATGTAGAATAGGAAACACAACAAAAACGGATACGCCAAAGTAGTCCGGTCAATTTAGACATCCAAGGTTACAAAAATTCACACTTGACTGAAAATTGGTGGGATTGTTCAAAACACTATTATAAATGAAATGTGAAAAGACCTCATCGATCCGACACCTGGAAAAAAAATTGCTCGGGGTCAAAGATCACAAAAACGTTTTATCGCGATTTTCAGCAAACAGGTAAGTTTTATCATACAATTAGCCCAGACAAAAATTGCAGATCAGATAATCTTTTAAATAAAATTCTCGTATCACAATGTTCGTTCCCATACTCCTCCGAAACGGCTGGACCGATTTGTATGAAATTTTGTGTGCATATCGGGTAGGTCTGAGAATCAACTAACATCTATTTTTCATCCCCCTAAATGTTAAGGGTGGTCCACCCTAAAATTTTTTTTTTTTAGACAAAATTTTTTGTTTTTATTTTTTTATGATACAGCATAAAAAAATACATACAACCCTAAATTTTCACCCTTCTACCATCAACCCTTATTTTTTAATAGTCACTTTAGTATTTTTGTCAAGCGCGTTTCTCACCGGGGGCGCCCACTATAGGCTACTTTAATCCTGGAAATAGGCATTCACGCGGGCGGAGCCGCGGGCAACAGCTAGTTATCTATAAAAATGTTTAATTACTTTTTTCCTAAGAACCATAGTTTTTTAGATATAACGATTCAAAAAGTTGAAAGAGTTGTAATCGTCATAATATTATGTATAAGTACACCACGTATATACATCACTGAAGCTGTAATACAAGTAAAAATATCGTTCTATCGGTCAGTGTAACTAACACATATAAAATATTATAATTATCAGAATTTCGGGTATAAATAAACCCAGTCCCTCATTTTATACGCCAGTGTAACCTTGAGCAACATCTGTCTCCCATTCAATTGTCTGCGTGGCTAGGGGTCGTATTCCTGGTTTATCTTAGAATGCCCAATACATTCAATGCTATTAGTCTTGAGTGCCGCTCCGGAGTGAAAACACGTGTTTATTTTAAACTATTTTTTTAACCTACTTCGTGCTGTTTTGAATTTTATAACAAAAATGTCAGAATATTGTTTTATTTGTGCTAAACTTTTAACTGAAGGTGAAAATAAATAATAGTTTAAATTTTTTTTTGTAAAAAAGCGTGGGGTGCTTTTCGATATTATCAAAATATATGACAGATATGAGTAGAAGTATAATTATTATCCTTCTACTCATATTTGTCAATAAAATATTTCTAGCGTTGACTGATTAAACATAGAATAAACATGCATTTAATTGTTGCTCGTAGTGTCAATAGATGTGAAAACCAGATTGATGTTGATAATTTTAATCCAATCATTATGAAATTTAAAATTTTAATACTATAAGTTCTAAGTTTTCACTTCAATCGGCAGTCTCTACAACTGCCATTTTTTTTTAATTACGTAATAGGCTCGTGTTTGGCCACTATCACGCCTGATGGAAAGCGATGATGTGGCCTAAGATGAAGCACGCTTGCCTAGCAAAAAACGATTCACTCGCGATTTGAACACACCCAGATTATAGTTATCGAGGAACAAAGACTCCAGCAACTTGTAGTTGTACCACAACTTGGCAGTCCGTATGATGAAGGTGGAGGTGCGTTTGTGCACGACTTGGGAACGTCTACCATAAAAATAGAATAAATATGAACAAAACATATTTATTTTTAGCTTTCCTCAGTGGCGCAGTTGTAATGCATACGCATTACGGCTGAGGCTGACACTGGTCTTGGGTTCGATCCCCGGGTCGGGTTAAAGTGATATTGGGGTTTTCTATTATGAAATGCTCAGTATCAGCCCGGAGTCTGGAATTGTGCTTGGAATGGCGATAGGCTCGCCCCCGATGATGTGATATCATGGGACGGAGATACGCTCGGCGAAATGTGGCTGTAACGTTTACACCTCTGCCTACCCCTTCAGGGATTACAGGCGTGAGTGGGTATGTATGCAAACATTCCTCTCTACTTGCACTGCAATCGTTGGATGAGTCCTTTCTAAATGAGTATTTTTTTACATAATATCTTGCACTTGGGAAGTTTCACCATAACTATTTTTCGAAATTATTACGTGTGATTTACCTTTTACTTCCGGCATCCTGTAATGTAGAAAATGCAGCTAGAGTAGATCCAATCAATTGAAATTAACAACAAAAAGAAACAGAAAAGATTTTCTATTAAACCTCATAGTAATTATAATTATATCTTTCAATGATTTACCTTCAAAGTCCTCTCAATTGCTCAGTTCACCACCTTTTCTATTCACAGTAACTGAATAAAACCATTTATGAAAAAATAAATCCATAAATAAGTCACGTGTATTTACATACATATTAACGATGGAATCTTTTAGGTTTAGCTAAGAGAAGTTACTTGAAGTTCTTCAATTTCTGAAATATCAAAACAGTGATTCTCCTCCCAAAGATAAAACGAACGAGGTCTAGCAGTCGGTACTCGAAACAAAATTGCGTTCGGATTAAAAATGTGGTATGGTTCTATAGTACATCGTTAATTCGGATACATGTTACGTTTGGATACCTATTTTTGAAATGGACTATTTTATTTTGTGCATGTTGTATTTTGTTAGAAAGTAATCGGTTTTTCTAAATTAATTCGGAGATTATCGGTTTTTATAAAAACCGGTTCTTTAGAGGTTTTTCTTAAACCGGTTACATCACTATCGTGAATGTTTTGTTTTCTTCTTTATTTCATTTTTTTTTGATGTTGGGAAGAAGTAAAGTTAGACATAGAACAATAATATTCTGGCGAGGAGCTCGATTCGTAACTATTCGTACTAACATGCAGCACGTATCTGATTCAACCTAAATAATATGTTTATAAAAAACCGTAATTTCTAAAATCACATAATGAATTTTGATAATATGTTAGAGTCTCGATCTGGTGAGTAATTATTCTCTAATTGTTTGAAATCATCGATTGTAAAATGCTAATGATTCTAATTTAAGTGATAGTTTTAAAGTAAATTTGGTAAGACTAAAAGCAAAGTGATCTATATAGGATGCAATATTCTTGTGTAAACAGATGAAATGCATTTGCAATCAGCATATGCATATGAATATATATTGAAAGAATCTTTTGAGATTAGATTATATTGGGGCAAAAATTATAGAAAGAAAGAAATAAATATGCTCATAGATAGATTTCATCAAAAATGTTACATACATTGAGCAGCCTAACCATTTGTAAGTTCATGTTATATTTATAAAACAACTCCATAAACTAATTATTCTGATTACAGACCAAGATTGTGCAGTGTGTTTACAGAAATGTCAACATCCAACACAGTTGCCTTGTGGACATGTATTCTGTTTTCTTTGTGTCAAGGTATTTCCAATTATCTACTACTCTGAAGTACTTTTACAGGGAACTTAAAATACATCAACCTAATAAGATATTGGGAAGCTCAAAGGACCCCTTCCCTTCCTGATCCCTTAATTTTCCTTTTCTTTTAAGATCTGTAAGGCACCTATAATTCTACTGGTAGTGTGGGTGTATATGGGAGGTGTGGATCACTTCCCTCCAGGTGACCTACTTACTCATTTCCCAAGCCTCTACTATATAAAAAGTAAAAGATGTCAATGAGTATAAGTTATAAAATATCCTGCTTGTTTTATTTGTCTGGAATTAGCTTAGTATTACACTGTCCCAATGCTGGCAAAGTGACTATAATAATTAGTAATTAAACTATAAATTTACCTATTTTTCTAAATATTTGTTATTGATTATTATTAGGTAGTGATATGTTATTGCTTTGTTTGTCTAGTAGTAACATATATTTATAGGCTGTGACTGGCATGGTCTTGGATTCAACACCCATTTCAACACTTAGTGTGACATTTCCAACAATTTGCCTGGGATTGAATTTCGTATAGGGTGTTAAGGTAGTGCAGGCGACTGGTGCTAAAACAAAAACCTTTCTTTATAAAATTTATGAAAAGCATATGTCGCATTCCCACATTGGAGAATGTGATGATGAATATTATGTTTTCATGCAATAATGGTCATATTCAAAACAATATTAGTTTGATAATCTTTATAAATCCTGGTAATCAATCAATCAAACTAACAACATTTGTGAGATATAGAATCAAACTAAGATTGTTAATTGAAAATGGCCAAAAGTAAAATTGTTTGATTTTTGCAGGGTGTTGCATTTCAAAGCAGGAAATGTGCAATGTGCCGTTCAGAAATACCCGTTGATTACCTTGATAATCCGATTTTACTAGAGGATGTCCTACCAGTGGAGTTAAATGAAGATAATTCAGATCAAAAATACCAATGGTATTATGAGGGTAGAAATGGTAACATTTTTTGTTTTGTTTAGAAATGATTTAAGCATAATAGTACAATACATATACATACATTTTAAATACTTATAAAATTATTATTATTCCTTGCAAAGTTTAAATAAATCATTAAGTACTAGCATTTACGCGCGGCTCCGCCCGCGTAAAAGTTCCCTATGTCCCAATTCATGTCTGTCTACCTGTATGGCAAATTTTACCCAAATCCATTCAGCCGTTAAGGCGTCATTGTTCTACAATCATCCAAACTTTCACATTAATAATATAGAAAATTCAACCCCACTCCCACCTTTAACCCCTTAAAATCAAAATTTCCAAAACCCTTTCTAAGCGGGCTCCTACATTACACAAATTATCTTCTGACCACCCATGATCCTAGCTTTAGTAGTTTTATTAAATATTTATCTTTGATATATACAGTATGTAACGAAAACCCTGTTGGCCCTTTGTATGTCGTGAAGATAGGTATATTGACAGCTTAATAAAAGTAGTTAAATTAAAAAAATAATAAACAGAAGCGAGATATTATCCTTAAACAGGTAGCTTTGAAAAATTAAGATATTAAAAAAAAATATTTTCATCTGAAAAGTGATGAACAGCTGACTTAAGGGTCGTACTGACGTAGCAGGGCGTGCACGCGGCGCTGCGCGTTTGATGTACGTAGACGTCGCAATTTGCTATCTCGCTCTTGCAGAGGTAATCAATCGAAATACGGTTCACAAACAATAAAATAATTAAATTAAAAAAATATATATGATTATTTTTATAGTCTCATTTTCGTATGCGTGTTATGTATTTCATTACGTTTCAATGTCAATTCTGATATCACAGTTAAAACGCCCAGCAGGATTTTTGTTACATATTGTATATGCTACTGATCTGCTCCCATGGGTCGTATGTATAGTTAGAAACCATCGTCTCCACAAAACAAATATAGGATGTGAATATGACCCCAATCAGTCGAATCGTTCAAAAGTTACAATAAAAAAACCACAAATCCCAAACCACCCCCCCACCTTTTGCAAATTTATTTATTCCAAAATGTGAATCATGTATTTTATTATCATTAACAAGCAATATTTGTGCTTCATTTCACAGTCGTATTCCCTTCCATAAAAAAGTTTCATATAACGTACAAACCCCCCTTTTACCCCTTTAAAATGTAAATTTCCAAAAATCCATTCTTACATGGATTTTTCACACAAACTATGATGTGACAAAATTTCATGATCCTACCTTTGGTGATTTTTGAGAAATCGTGATCAATCAGTGAGTGAGTGAGTGGTATTTCGCTTTTATATAGATTGGATAATTACCTTGATAAATAATTAATAGGTTGATTATGGCATAGTTGATAACTTTTTTTGATTATTATAATTTACCCTAAAGCATAATTAAAAGAACTTTATATACCCACTCAAAAATATTATGTTTGAAACCAGTTAACTTTGATGCAAGAGGAATAATCAAATGACAAAACAGATCCCTGTTTTATCATTTGACATTTGCATAATATGGTTTGAAACATCTTCAGACCTACTTTTGTCTTTAAGTTTGCACAAAGTGTAGCCAAATATACACTTAATATATTACTTCATTCCTAAATGTGTATAATTATCACTAAAGTTTGCTCTTTAACCTTTTAACGCTGTTTTTTTTTTACGAAATTTGGTTATTATTTTGAATTTATGTCATATTTAGGGCTTATAAATAACCTAAAAACAATTTAAAAAATCTGATATACATATATACGTAAATAATATACGTTGCAAATATGCCACATTGCGAAACACAGATAAGTACATGCTGAAATTAATGTAGCATATTTGCAACGTTGCGCATGATAGAAAATAAGACATTTAAAAGAAAGTAAACGTAAAATATGAAAAAGTTTTAATTCAACATTATAAAAATTAAAGAAACAGTTTCTTTTGGGAACCATACAATCATTGTTTACATTTTGAACAATTAACATCAAGTATACCCAGTTTTACAGTACTTCTTTGCACCCATTGCGTTGTACAAAACCGGGATAAAGCGAATGTAGGTCTAGGTATATGTGTAAGGATTTTTTGTACTAGTGGAAGATCAGATGAAAGGACCATGTACAAGATTTATTTGTAACAGCTTTACATATATCTGGCTTCTAAACTCTTTAGTATTATGCATTGTTTAGAGTTTGTCAAAAGGTTTCTTATATATAACAACTAGGCGTTATTAGCACATATATCAATGACCTGTGACAATACAGCCATATACCATCGCTTAGTCTTAAAAGTGGTTCAATCTGTAAAAGAGGTAAATCGTCTCCGCCATATGGTAAACAATCATATCAACCCCGAAACTCCAGCCCTGACAAATATTTTAAAGGTATTGTTGTAAAATACTGGCTCCTACTCCCAGCTCTGGTGCTTTTACAGGGTACCATCATTTCGTCTACACTATATCTTCTTTTTTCTTATTTTATATTATTTATAACTGGAGTGAGTGGAACTGTTTCCAAATCTGGGAAAAGAGAAAAAAGTTCTGCTCTATCAAGTTTTCTAAAGAAGAACGACGGGACCTTGGCTCCGAACTGAAGTCAGAAGCTTCATAGTTTTGTATTGTTGATGTGTGTTGAGTGATGTTTTGAATGATAACTTCGTCTTCTGACTCAGACTGTCGGTTTATTAGGCAGCTTCCGGTGTAACTAAATCCAAAATATTCTTTGCTCTTTCCGATTTCAAGCATCCTTGTTAGTAAGTAAACAAAAAAATCATTCACCCAACATCAAACACATTTCTTTAGATAATATATAGTAAATAAATAACAGATAATTAAACTAACATACTACCTAATATAATAATGTGAAAGTTAATTTTTCTGTCTGTGTATTCGAGTTTGCGGAAGAAGATAAGCAATACTTCATAGCCAAAATCGCGGTAAAAAGCATTTATTTTAAAAACAACCGCTTAAATGTGAACATAGCCCAATAAATTTAAAAAAAGCTCGAAAAGCCATGCCATAACATAAATTCCATCGGAACTAGTAAAAGCGCAACGCATCACCCGTACAACATTTAAAATAAACACTAAATGATTGAAAGCATCGCAATGTTGCAAATAAGCAACATCTATGAATATGTGCAAATATTTCGTAGTCGAATATCAATACAACATAATTATAACTTGTCACCACAATTTACAACATTCCTAAAGAACACAATTTCATTAGCAATCAATAATAAAATATGCAAAAACTGTTATTATTCAGTAAAACTTATCGGACGTCCTCGTACACGGTGTTGATGCGACACCATGTTGGTCACAACTATGTAATGGTGTGTAAGAGTCGATTAATTTTTTTTCCCATATAAGGCAGGAGGTAGTATGTCCAATAAAACCATTTAGTCAAATTAAAATAAAATGTTACGTTTTCTTCAAAATATTTTTTTGTTTTAATAGTTGCACCGGTGCAACATTGCGAAGTAAAGGGTTAATAAAATTAAAATTGTTTGTTGTGTAGATAGATACATTTACTTGATAATAATTATTATCATGAAACATATAGCCTTCGTGGCGCAGAGGGCGACTAGCCGGCTGCGAAGCGTGAGGCCTTCGGTTCGATTACCGCACCGAGACAAATGTTTGTGTGACCCACAAATATTTGTTTCGAGTCTGGGTGTTGATGGACCGAAAGTCCCTCGTAGTTCCTGATACCCACGATACAAGTTTACCTAGTGTGGGGTTGGGACTATGTGTGTGACTGTTGGGTGTATTTATTAAAAAAACAAAATTTTTGATAGATTCTATGTACTAGTACTGTAGATATTTTGAAGATTATGACAATGTGAAAGGATTCTATTGGCATTGTAAAATCAGTTCAACATACCAAACGCCATACTATTTTTCCTTTCAGGTTGGTGGAAGTATGATGAGCGCAGTAACAATGAATTAGAATCTGCATTTAGTGCAGGGGAAACAAACTGCGTATTACTACTTGCTGGATCTCTGTATGTGGTAGATTTCCAAGCTCTGACACAAGTACGAAGAAGTGACCAAACTAGGAAGCGTAGAGTTAAACGGGACACACCACAATTCCCTGCAAAAGGTTATTAATTTTTAAATACCTAAAAAAAAAATATGGTAACAATGGTAAACTATTATGACTTTCTAAATAATTTCTCAGATTATTAAATAAAACATTTTATATAACAGGAATAGCAGGAATTAAGTCTGAAAAAAGACAGATATTAGAATCTAAAAATGATGACAATTCTATTACAAGTAATCAGAGTGAAACTGAAAATTCTACAATAATTCATGGAGAAAATATTACCATTGTACTACCAGATGAATCATATAGCCAAGATATAAGTTCCCAAAATGATCGAGTAAACTATATAGTTGATAGATTTGGGTAAGTATTTTGTAATAATATGTAGTTACACTGTCTCCCTATCTCACTCGCACCCGCTTGAACAGTTGTCGCTTCGCGCTCGCACCTACAGCAGAATTTCAATGTGTCTGGCAAGATGTAAAAACCATTAAAACCGTCTGGCTATTGGGGTAACATTTTTTTTATAGGTCCCCAAGTAACATATGGAAAACCCAGCTTTTATACTATAGCGAAAGTATAATTATAATAATTTATTAAAGTTTAGGGGTGTCTGGCAGGGGGTTGCAACCATACTAAGTGTCCGGCAATGGATGACGTGATTTCTAATGTTATTCCAAAGAAAATATAAAAAAAATAAGGTATATGCTTTAATGAATTTAAGGTACTATTTTATACACCTTTACTACCAGTTACTTGCCCAAGTAACCATAATCCCAACTCCACACTCGCTGATCGTTCGAACCTGTGTTGGGGACATGCTCTAAGAAATTTTCAGCTTTTATAAAATAACGAAGGTCTGGCCGTCGTGAGCTCTTGATCTAGTAGTGTTGGTGATTAGAAACACGATAGCACTAAAAAAAAATCGCGAAATAAGTTGCCATACTTTTTTAATTTTGCAGGCACAGTCTTGTTTGGACCAATACATAAAATGAGGTTTCATTCAAATAAATAACAATTAAAATTATATTTTTCTTTATAACGTAACGTACGTCACTGACCCCGACTTTAGCATTACATTGCTGGTTACGTTTCCAAAATAACAAGTAAACAACAAAAGAATAGTGATTTCCGTTTATGTTAAGGTAGTGTTTTATTACCGTTTCGGCTTCGGAAGCGGCCCTCTTAGACCCGCTATACCGAGACTAACGCCCGGTTTCTGAAAGGCTGATCAATGTTAAATTAACTAATCAAATGTCAAATCTCATGTCAAGTCGAAATTGAGTTGCTAGAAGCGTGATGAACACCTTTGATTTGACACACATGTTAGCTAACATAACATTCAAATCAATATGAAAAATCGTATGTCAGACTGAGGAGGGTTGTGACAATTTTTACTTTAATTGGCATATCTCAATACAAAAATGTCCTACGTCTATGATCTCTTCAACTCAATACAGCTAGTCCTATCCACCATGTGAACTATATAAAAAATAAATTAAAGTATTGAGGATTCATGACAAAACTGATGAAAACTGAAACAATCCCCTTGTCACAACTCTCCTCTCTACCAATGTAAGTTGTGACAGACATCGAGGTAAGTTGTGACAACTCCGTTTTTGTTGATTTTGATGAAATATATACAATATAGATATTTAAATGTAATAATACAAATAGTAAGTACCTACCTACAATCAAATTGATTACCAAAAACAAACATAACTCAAGTTCTAGCATAATAAACACATAGTAGTCAATTATGACAAACACAACAATTGTTCAGCCTTATTTAATTATCCTGTAGCTCTTATTTAGACAATAATTACTTTTAATAACTATTATATCAATTGTCCAATTAAATAGGTATAATATTTATGTGAGATCTATTAAAATAGAATGAAGTTCAGGATCCTTGGCTACAAAATTTTAAACAAGGAATTATAACAAATATATCGTAGTTATCCTCCAGTACCTACAAGCTTATTGAGACCCCATCTCTTTTATTCAATGCACTAAACCCACTTCTTTTGCTTTGCTACTGGCCATAATTTTTCATATTTTTCTCGTTTTCGTCATCAATTTCATACATTTTTAAGATTTCTTTGGTTTCTATTCTTTCTTTCATTTGGATTTCTTCTTAATTACATTTTGCTACTGTCTTCTTCTTTGCCTACACCACAGGACACCACCGTCACCTCAATGCCAGAGATACTCGCAGAGGTCGAAAAGTATTACGGGGACTTATATGCTCAAAAACCAAGTCCTCCCCTGAGGCCCACAACGCGAGTGATCCGCGAGCCAGATTAACTCGCCACTACACAGACGAGCTTCCCGACATCGACGTGGGTGAGATTAGAATAGCCCTCGGACAGCTTCACAACAACAAAGCTCCGGGAGATGACGGAGTTACAACAGAGCTACTCAAGGCAGGGGGTACGCCTGTCTTGACAGAGCTTGTTAAGCTCTTTAACTCTGTCATCCATACTGGCATAACACCGAAGGCATGGAGCAGGAGTGTGGTGGTTTTGTTCTTCAAAAAGGGAGATAACACCCAGTTGAAGAACTACCGCCCCATATCACTCTTGAACCATGTTTATAAGCTGTTCTCGAGGGTTATCTCGAATCGTCTTGCCCAAAAGTTCGATGACTTCCAACCGCCGGAGCAGGCTGGGTTTCGGAGGGGCTATGCTACTGTAGACCACATACACACACTAAGGCAAATTATTCATAAGACCGAGGAGTATAATGAGCCTCTATGCCTAGCGTATGTGGACTACGAAAAAGCCTTTGACACCGTCGAAACCTGGGCTATTCTGCAGTCCATGCAGAGATGCCTCATTGACGACAGATATGTCCAGGTGATGAGATGTTTGTATCAATGACCGTCCAAGTACAGGATCATAGCACAAAGCCAATCCCAACTGCGTCGTGGGGTAAGACAGGGAGATGTAATCTCTCCGAAACTGTTTACTACCGCGTTGGAGGACGCGTTTAAGACGCTTGATTGGAAAGGACTAGGCATCAACCAGCAGGCAGCTAGTACATCTCTCACCTGTGATTTGCGGATGATATTGTCGTCCTGGCAGAATCTCTGCAGGATTTGGAAGGAATGACCTGGAATGAATGGAGCCTTAACCGTTCTTCAAGACGAATAGGTCTCGGGATGAATCTCGATAAAACTAAGGTTATGTTTCACCGTCACATTCTCCCAAGACCTGTAGTCGTGGGTGATGCCACTCTTGAAGTTGTGCAAGAATATCTTTACCTTGGCCAAACTATCCAACTGGGCAGGCACAACTTCGAGAAGGAGGCTGATAGAAGAAATTCGGTTGGGCTGGGCGGCATTCAGGAAGCTACGTAACATTTTCGAGTTCTCGATCCCTTAGTGTTTAAAAACGAGAGTTTTTAACCAGTGCGTCTTACCCGTAATGACCTACGGAGCTGAAACGTGGACACTGACCAGCGGACTGGTCCACAAGTTCAAAATAGCTCAGCGTGCTTTGGAGCGAGAAATGCTTGGAATTTTGAAATTTGCTCGCAAAATTAGCACGCTGAAGTGGAAGTGGGCCGGTCATGTCTGCAGACGGACAGATGGTCGGTGGAGCAAACACGTGCTGAAGTGGAGACCACGGTTAGTGTAGGGCGTCCTGCTGCACGTTGGACCGACGACTTGAAAAAGATGGTGGGTAGCGGGTGGATGCGGGCTGCTCAATACCGGGATGGTTGGCGCTCACTTGGGGAGGCTTACGTCCAACAGTGGACGGCAACAGGCTGAGGTATATACCTACTGCCTTCTTACGCATTTGAAATTCTGAAACAACAAAACCAATAAGGATTTATCTTAATCACATTTCTTAAAAAATAGAAACTAGGAGAGTTGTGACATGCTATCACAATTCACCTAGGTGTAAAAAACTCGGGTTTGGGCACAATAACGACTCATTATCTTCAAATGAGAGGCGAACCAAATAATAAAATACCATGAAATGAATCTAGAAGATCCAATGAGTATTATGAAAATTAACACAAGACCCCTTTTTTTTTTTTAACGTTGGGAAACCCTTTATGGGTACCGCCCCACCGGGTGGTCAGTCGGGGCGGTTATGTCCGACTCCCACGGACTAAAACTCAACGGTGTTCCTCCGGGTACGCTTGTTCGGTCGGGGCTGCGGGAACGCTATTGTACTCTTCCGCGGCCCCGACGGCGCCGGCCCTTGTACAGGGCCTCTCCGGTCGGTGGGTGTTTGGGGGAGTTATCCACCCACCTTTTTGCTCCGCTCGAGAGGTTCGCGCGGGAACTCCGCGCGCGTCACCTCGAAGCCTTAACTGTCGGACGACGGACTTCCACGAGTCCGCCGCCCAGGCCTCTGTCAGGGGGGTAGGAGTGCCTCCCGCATCCTCCTGCGCGTGACCCTTCGGCGGCGGATAGCGAGCTGGGATGTTATTTCCCGCTCACGCTCCGCCACCTCCTTCCGCGACATGACGGTTTCGCAGAAGGCGGTCATCGCGTTCCACGACCTCTCGTTCTCGACCATGGCCTTAACCACAGCTGGTAGCGAGAGGTCGTCCCCCAATTCTGCGACGAGTTCGCGACGCTGCTCTGCCCACGCGGGGCAAACACAAGACCCCTAGAATATTAAATAAATAAATTCTCTTAAATATTATACGCATAAAAAAAAGATTTTAAAAAAGTGGCGAATAACTTGCTTTTGAATATTTTTCGACGCGAACCTTGTTTTAAACACAACCACTACTTGGAAGCCGTCGAACTACAACAAAATGGCGGGTAAAAAACAATAAAAACACGGGTGTTGGTAGCTCGCTAACGGTCATGCCTACCTAGAAATTGACACTGTCACAACTCTCCTCTGTCAAAACCCTCCTCGGTCTCCCTTACTAAAGAGACATCAAATAGTATATTATTGAATAACGTTTCAGCAACTCGAATTGATTTGACAGCGATGTCAACTCCAAGTTCTGTTAGTTGAATGTCGATTTGATCAGCCTTTCAGAAACCGGGGGTAATTTTAGGAAAGAGTGATAGCACCACATGCCTAAGTTTCCAGGCAATATGGATGAACTCCACTGCGGTGTCGGGTGTGCGATAGTAAAATGGCGACGTTGTTACCAACCTGAACAGTTCTTCAGAGCACTCCCCGTGGAACATACGATAAAACACACAAAGACACCCGAAGTCTTTCCATAGTTCTAAAGGTTCCAGATTGTCCGTGAGATCGGGATCGCCGACGAATCGAGCAGCCTGCCTTTGTAAGGAGTCAAGGGGGTCCAGCAAGTATTTGGAGGCTCCTACCCAGAGGTGAGAGCAGTACTCCACGTGGGGCCTTACTTGAGCTTTGTAAAGCGCTAATCTATGCGCCGGCGTGAAATACCGCCTGGCTCTGTTCAGGATACCTAACTTTTTGCTAGCCAATTTAGCTTGCGAAATATCGACGCCGAGGATCCCAATGCTCTCCGAAACCCGGAGAGAGACACTTTGGAACTGTGGTGCTGTGACTAAAGGGCCCTTCTTAGCAGTGATCGCGCAAACTTGTTTCTTCGTGGGGTTAAATTGAACCAAGTTCCTTTCACACCCTTCGGAGGCCTGCCCCATAGACCTCTCGAGTTCAGACACAAGTTGAGACCGCCTTTCCTCTACCGTACTCCGAGGAACTTTCTGGTGGCCAATTTATCGCGCATCACTCGTACTATCATCTGCATAATACATGTTGCCAATAGACAACATGTCATTGATATGCAAGATGAACAGAGTCGGCGACAACACCGAGTCATGTGGAACGCCAGCATTAACGGAGAGTCTCGAAGCAGCAGCAGTCTACAACGACTTTAATGCTCAGGCCGTCCAGAAAGCTAGCGAGCCACATGCAGAGAATCCCTCGGGGATTTCTAGGATGGTAACTTCGACAACAGAATTCTGTGCCATACTCGATCGAACGTCTTCGCGATGTCAAAGCCGAGGGCCAGTCTCACCCTTACTCTCCAAAGCCTCTGTCCAACGGTATGTGAGGTAAACAAGATCACCAGCTAAGCGACCGTGACGGAAACCGTACTGACGATCGTTAATCAGCTGGTGCTCCTCCAGATACCTCAGAAGCTGGGCATTTATCACCCGCTCCATGACTTTGGACTCAAAAGTTTGGAGAGCAATGATGTGACCGCTATCGGCCTATAACTCGATGGTTCCAACCGGTCACCTTTTTTGGGGATCGGATTGACATGAGCTACCTTCCACGGAGTAAGAACCCTGCTAGAATGTTTAGTATTGTGTAAAGCCTGAACTCTGAGAATGGACTTGTGGAGGCGCCTCTGAGTCAGGGTCGGCGGCTCTTCCCCGTATCGGTACCTGGGGCGGCCATACCGATCTTCATAATGGTTAGGCCTGGCCGGCCATGTACCTACGCACAAAACTAATTGTAGAAAAATCGTATCGTGCCTTTGAAATGGAAGATCACTTTATATGGTTGTATGGGTTTATTGTTGATACCTCTGGCTCTCATCACCTTATTGATATAACACAATAATATAATGTATTTATGGTGGAGACGTCTGCGAGTAACAGATCCGTTGTGGCTAGTCCCTCGCGTCGACTGTCATTGGTGTCACAAGGAAAAATCCTTCTGACACCAGACCCGACGTGGCGAAGGACATCTTCCTTCCTCCGATCTTGTCTCTCATTCCGACGCTCACGAGCTCGTATATCTTTTTCCTGACGTAGACAGCGAACGTTTCACCCATTAGGGTGCCATCCATCCTGTAAATCATCAGGGCAAGGTCGCTTTGGTCCTTTGCAGAAGTCGGCGGCCCCTTCTTTGATTCCAGGTAGAGGCGCTTTGACGGACGCTGGTGCATCTGCTCGTTAGGATCTGTGTCTTGTCGCTACGTCTTGGCCTGTCTTCCCATGGTCGTTTTCTTTTCAGGATTCGATATCTGGGCAAACTCGTCGGCGACCTGTGCGTTCCTCTGTCTCTTTAATCTTCGCTTCTATGCTTTGGAGAGCACTGTTTGAACCTAGCTTCTCTTCTTCTTTCAGGTTGTGGTGTCGCTGGTTTCGAGCCGTTTAGTTTCTCCCGGTTGTGGCGTACTAAGTGCCGTTGTGCCGTTTTTTCACCTCTGATACTCCCAGGTTTCGAAGGTGACTCCCAACAGCTCTTTGATACCGTCAATGTTGCTAGTTTTGGTTCTTTTATTGTACAAAATTTGCTCTCCCCCGAATACGAAGAGCTGCCCGGTGTCGCCTCGTCGAATAAGGATTCAGTTGGTATCTAGAGGAGCACCAGCTGATTAGCGATCGTCAGTACGGTTTCCGTCACGGTCGCTCGGCTGGTGATCTTCTTGTTTACCTCACACATCGCTGGGCGGAGGCTATAGAGAGCAAGGGTGAGGCTATGGCCGTCGGTCTAGACATCGCGAAGGCGTTCGATCGGGTATGGCATGGGGGCCTTCTGTCGAAGCTACCATCATACGGAATCCCCGAGGGACTCTGCAAGTGGATTGCTAGCTTCTTGGACGGTCGGAGCATCAAAGTCGTTGTAAACGGCTGCTGCTCCGACACTATGTCCATTAATGCTGGCGTTCCACAAGGCTCAGTGTTGTCGCCCACTCTATTCATACTGCATATCAATGACATGTTATCTATTATCGATAACATGCATTGTTATGCAGATGATAGCACCATTGATGGGCGCTACACTGGCCAGCAGGGTATCCCTCGCAGCACCGTGGAAGAAAGACGGTCAGAACTTGTGTCTCTGAAATCGAGAGCTCTCTCGGGCGGGCCTCCGAATGGGGTGAAAGGAACCTGGTTCACTTTAACCCCACGAAGACACAAGTTTGCGCGTTCACCGCTAAGAAGGACCCATTTGTCATGGCGCCACGGTTCCAAGGAGTCACTCTCCGGGTTTCCGAAGGTATTGGGATCCTCGGCGTCGATATATCGAGCAAGGTCCAGTTTAGGAGTCAAGTGGAGGACAAAGCCAAATTGGCAAGCAAGAAATTGGGCATCCTGAACAGAGCTAGGCGGTACTTCACGTCGGGCCATAGATTAGCGCTTTATAAGGCGCAAGTCCGGCCCCACGTGGAGTACTGTTCTCATCTCTGGGCAGGAGCGCCCAAATGCTTGCTTGACCCACTTGACTCCTTCCAGAGGCGGGCCGTTCGAATCGTCGGGGATCCTGATATCACGGATAACCTGGAGCCGTTGGGGCTGCGGAGAGATTTCGGGTCTCTCTGCTTGTTCTACCGGTTGTTCCAGTGCTCCGAGGAACTGTTTAAAATGGTGCCAACATCACCATTTTATCATCGCACCACCCGACATCGCAGCAGAGTTCATCCATACCACCTGGAAGCGATTCCGTCTAGCACGGTTCGTTTCCAGCGTTCATTCTTACCACGTACGTGCAAGCTCTGGAATGAACTCCCTGCAGCGGTGTTCCCTGAGCGCTATGACATGTCCTTTAAACGAGGTTTAAAAAGTAATCCTTCGACGGTAGGCAGCGGCTTTGCTGTGCCCTGGCATTGCAGAAGTCTATGGGCGGCGGTGACTACTTACCATCAGGTGGCCCGTTTGCTCGTCTGCCTATCCAGGCAGTAAAAAAAAAAAAACCTGGAGTAGTTTCTTTTTCTGTGCACTCATAATGTTAAATAAGGGAGCGCGGGACTTTGGGTTGAGATATGGTTCGCATTGTAATTCCAAAATTATCGCATTGCGAACCTCTTTTATCCGGGCTTGGGACTGGCAACCATGGCTCTTCAGGTTCAATGCTATTGACGATTAATGGCGACAGAGTTGAATACAAATACAATACAGCCGTTTTTGCATGATGTAATAGAGCCACGCTGTAGACAGTTTTGTCTACAGCATGAATGGGCCGGCTCGTCCGGGTCGTTACCACTGTCTCGCAGAAAACCGTTTCGTACGGTGAGTGAGATATCCAGAGGCCCAAATCTTCTCCCCTTCCCAATACCTTAATTATCCCTTCCTTTAAGATCGGCAACGCAACCATAATTCTTTTGGTATTGTGGGCGTACATGGGCAGTGGAGATCCCTTACCATCAGGTGACCCACTTGCTGGTTTGCCGGCCTATGCAATAAAAATAAATAAAAAATGCTCGAACAAACAAACGGTCATTAGTTTTATAATGATATAGATACAGGGTAATTAATGTCTTTGTTACAGAGTTATACATCTGGATGATGACGACATTGTTGATGACGGGACAGAAGATATTAATTAGTGACATATTATATGCAGCTATAGATCTACGGTCGTGGTGGTCGGTCAATAAGCCTACACGTGGCGAGTACCCTCGCTTCTCTATTCGACCGTGCTAAATCTTCTTCCAGTATCTTTCATGTCAATAATTATTTTACTTGTGCGTATTTGTTCATTGTTAAAGAAGTACGAGTGTTAATCCATTTAGTTACTTTGTCAATCCATTTACGGAAGTTGTACATAATTAGGTACACTAGATTAATCAAGTGAATAATTTAATGTATGAAACTTTTGTTTAAGGGAAGAAGTTAAATAAAAAGAAGTTCATGTTTATATTACAAATATATTATATACAGTTGTGTGAATATTATTAAGATCGACTGTGTACCTACTTGCAGCAAGTTTTGAAATAAGTATATTTTGCATTAAGTGGTATTTACTAATTTCTAAAAACAAAACTACACCATAATATAACACACACAATAAATGATACATCACGTAAACGTAATACGTGTAGATAATATTAACATACGACATTTGATGATTTTAAATTGAAGATCACGACTAAACGAGCAGTGTTAGTTTTAGTGATTTGAAAAAATACAATAGTTTAAACTAGTGCATAGACTAATTAACATCCAGATTCATTTTTCGACTAAATATTATGCGCGGATTAGCAAAGAGGCTCTTGCGGGCGGTAGTGCACCACTGAGCAGTCACAGGTAGACGCTGTCTCTCACAGGAAACAATCTATTTTACTTCATTATCTCTAATTATTGTGTTAGAATGGTTAGTAAATCAAAGTTACGAAAACAGTAGCGTCTTACATTGGAAAAAAATAATTGCTCAGATCTGTAACGTCATAGAGAAATAACAAGTAAAATAAATAAATAACACAGAGATATTCTCAATCATAATCGAACGTAATCGACACAGAAAATACTTCGATGTGTGCCTGGCGGCGGGTAATTACTTTCGCATACACACCCACACACAAGCGGCTAAGCTTTCCATTGACGTCCATGAGTTGGGGGTTGGTGTTTTTTTTTTACAGAGAGGTTGCATTATTATAAGCACACACAAAGTTTCAACATGCGGAGACGCGTAGTTTTTGAGAATTTTTGCAATATTTATGACAATCTCTACCACTGATTATATAGAATTCTCGCCATTAAACGTTTCTTCTTCTTCTTCCTTTCTTGGTGAATGGCGACGAGCACAGAGTGTAGCT
This sequence comes from Mimas tiliae, assembly GCA_905332985.1. Classification (NCBI taxonomy): domain Eukaryota; kingdom Metazoa; phylum Arthropoda; class Insecta; order Lepidoptera; family Sphingidae; genus Mimas; species Mimas tiliae. Next base: position 8,186,152 of record HG995249.1, read on the forward strand.
ATTCCGCCCATGTCACGTGGTTTGTGTTACTAGTTTAGTAACAGTAGTACAGCATTATTTTCAATACGAGATATTAAAATTAAAATGTGTAGTGTTTACCGTCTTATGCCGGCTTGTGGAACGAAACATAAAACTGATGCTATTTTGTATTATTAAATACATACGCACTCACGCCTGTGATCCCGAAGGGCTAGGCAGAGGTACACCTCCAATGTACACTCACATTTCGTCGAGCGTGTCTCCGACCTCCGTCCCATGATGTGATAGAGAGCGAGCCTATCGCCATACCGGGCACATATTCCAGACTCCGGGTTGATACTGAGCTTTTCGTAATAGAAAAACCCAATGTCACTTTTTCCGATCCGGGGATCGAACCCGAGACCTCAGCGTCAGCCTCGGTCGTAACGCGCATTACAACTGCGCCACCGAGGCAGTGTATTATTATACAATTACTAGCTGTTGTCCGCGGCTCCGCCCGCGTGAATGCTTATTTCCAGGATTAAAGTAGCCTAGTGGGCAAGTCAATCAAGCGAGTCCTGGTGAGAAACGCGCTTGACAAAAATACTAATGTCGCTATTAAAAAATAGGGGTTGAACGTAGATGGTTGAAAATTTAGGGTTGTATGTGTCGGGATTAGCTCAGACATCAGAAGTAAAACAGTAGGATAGGTACGGTTATATAAATCGTTTTACTAATTTAAACCTTATCAATGACTCAATAAATGAGCCACCACTAAATCAGCAATAGTTTTATACTAGGTACAATATATTAACAGTATATCAAGATTTCACACAAGCCAAATAGTTAGCAAGAGTACCGACTAATGGCAGTGGGGGGAGGCAGAGACTCGTACTGAGACAGCAGTCCTTGCACCGAGACGCATCCGTTAGAAATGCGTGCCGATACAACGAAGCGGCCTGTTTTATACTCTCCAAGCGTAGTGGGAGGTAGGTGGGGGCGATGACGTCCGGTGCACGTGCTGCTAGCGCATTATATCGCTCTTTCTTGCACTTAATCTCAACTACCGCCGTCACGGCCATTCTGACAATCGCACGTCCTCGCGCGCAAGTTTCTTCACTCTAGACAAAAGAATTTTCAATAATTACGCACTCACTCACTCACACCTGTAATCCCCGAAGGGGTAGGCAGAGGTGCAACCAGCACACCCACACTTCACCTAGCGCATCTCCGTCCCTTACGCGATAGGGGGCGAGCCTATAGCCATACCGGGCACAAATTCCAGACTCCGGGTTGATATTGGGTTTTTCTACTACGAAATGCTCAGTATCACTTTACCCGACCCGGGGATCGAACCCGAGACCTCAGCGTTGACCTCAAACGCAACGCGCACGCACCACAACTGCGCCACCGAGGCAGTCTCAATCATTTATAAAACATACTGTTACTACTGCTGGACTGGGTCATCGTCTTTTAAATATATGTCGATACCCCTACAGCACATATTTGCTGGTCTAGATAACCATCCCATGGATGAGATCCCTGCAGCTCATAAAACGTTGGACTAGGTTATCAACCCATAAAAGCAGGTGAGACCCTTACAGCAAATACCACACTGTGCTGGTCTAGGTCGTCACACACAAAAGCAGGCGAGACCTCTACAGCGAGTTCCACACTATGCTGGTCTAGGTCGTCACCCATAAAAGCAGGAGAGACCCCTACAGCGAGTACCACATTATGCTGGTCTAGATCGTCACCCACAAAAGTAGGTGAGACCCCTTCAGCGAGCACTGGACTAGGACTAAATCCTCTTCAGTGCCAATAAATAATTAATACAGCTGGGCAAGGAAACAGCAGATAAATTATTTTCAGAATCAATAGATAAAGTTCCGTCAGAAGCACGCACAGTAAGAGATCAATCCTCAGCAGGACGATCATAGATTAGGGAAATCCCTGTAACCCATTAGGTACTATTTACTTTAGTTTTCGTGTGCAAGCCCATATACTGTTAGATCTGCCAATGTTTCGCTCATAGCTGTCATTGTCCCAACAAAATGTCAATTTTATACGGCCCTTTATTTTCCTATAAAATTCAGTTTTTATGTCCCTCCGCACAACCGACAAACACAAAATCACCCACTGAAAAGGGTTTAACTCTAGTGTTATAAGTGCTGCCAGTACTAAATATTAACACAACGGTTATGACGTCACACTATTATTGTATAACGTTATATTGTTTGTTAATCCATAAGATACTCTGAGTTATTTAATTATTCAATTATAAATAATATACACGTTATTTAGAACGATCTAACATGTTCAATAATAAATACAATTACTAATGTGAACTATTTGTGAAAAGGTATAAATAAGGTAGAATAATTATTGTCGGAGTCAGTTGGTTGCTAAACGGAATATAAAGTGTTACTCTGCCCAAATAAATGGAGAAGGTCGTGTACATTGTGTTTCAATTGTTCTACTTCGTTACACTAGCTATTCTCGTATTAAATTCAATCATATCAGCCTTAGCCACTTTATTATATTATGCGGACAATAGAGCTATTTCGATGTCAGTCCTATTGGCATCAGACAAATCAAGAGATATTTTAGCAATGCTCAACGAATCACTCCCAATACTAAACATCAACTCCATGGGTGCGGAGCTAGTACTCCCAGAATATGTACCAAATGGGTCTTCCCCACTTGATCCTGCCAACCCTTATTAGAATTACATATTATGTTCGCATGACGCTTTCGACTTGGCTGTCAGCCCTACTAGAACCTGTAGCTATCAATTGCAATTCTACATATTACCTTCCAAAACATCTTTAAATTCATTACAATCATAGCAACGGCGTCGACTCGATATTATATGTTTAGGACCACTGAAATGGCTCACGCCATTTTAACAGCCTATTCACCATGAGAGGAACCCAAATAAGATGTGCATTGAAGAAACGCAAAATTTAGAAAAGCATCGATTTAAACGGAACAATATTCCCCTCTTTCACTTCCACCATTCAGCCCACCTACAAGCTCCAGCTACACCGCGTGTCAAGGGATAGGAACCTTAGGGATCGGGCGAAGCTGAACCTGTCGTGGACCGAGGGCACCATAGACGTTTGCAAATAATACAACAGTTAATTATTCCGTCCACAAACCCAGCCATATTAGGGATCCAATCATATTTCGCAAAGTCTATCCAATGTCTCATAAACAAGTCTAAACGCTTAATTTCATCACGAACATGAACAATACGATACCAAATCAAAGATCGCGGTAATCATACCGCGATCATGTTTCATGTTTGATAGGAAGCAAACATGAAACCCCTCCGCGGTTCATGTCATCCTATATAAAGCGTTTCGCCCACGATCATATGCCCAGGATATTTGTTCGGGTAATTGTTCAGTAATTCACAAATAATATAAGAAAGCTCAGTTTCCAGCTTCTGTTAGACAATCAACCAGCCGTCGTCTTAATTCAAGAAACTCATCCGTCGAGGTTCCGATCCGTTCGAGTCACACAAATTTCGGAAGGAAAACCGGTATCCCATACGAGTACTCAATACTCTCCCTGACACAGAGAGGGCATTGCCCATACAAACCATAATTCCATCGTCACTCAGACACCTTACACCGTTAATAGATCCCGAAACACCTGGGGAGGTTATTCAAACAGAATGGCATAGCCAACCACCTAAATTGACGCTTTGAGGTGAGAAAGGCAGCCTCCTCTACAGAATCCCTTTTTTTTTTTTATTAGCTTGAATAACGAGACGAGCCGGTCGCTCGCCTAATGGTAAGAGCCAAGCCTGCTCATAAACAGAAGCAACGCCACACAGAACTTTTAAATAACAAAGCACTGCATGACACTGAACTGCGCTCGTCACCCCGAGACATAAGGTGTTAAGTCTCGTAATGCCCAGTAATTTCACTGGCTTCAATGTCCTTCAAACCGGAACACAACAGTGCTTACACAATGTTGTTTGGCGGCAGAAATAGACAAAGACACAAGTAACTGGTGGAATACCGAAGCCACATCCATGCTAAAAAAGTAATAAGCCCCATGCATTTTGTCAATCCGATCATTAAATCGGAGATAAAGGAAAGCTATCCGACTTAGTATTGGGCACTATTCGACTCTCGAAAGTCGAAGTTAAAGCGCCCTAGTACAAAGGCGGACCCTGCCACTAGCCGGAACAATGCCAGGCAGGAACAAAGAAGTAATACAGGAATAGCATACCGGTACGATCTCTCTCCTACAACACCAGCCTTCATTAAGTGATCCATTCTCTCGGCCACAACCCTCGACCGGAGGAGGAGACCGAAGGGGAGACCGAAGGGGAGAACCGGCAGGGTCGTCCTTACACAGACCCACATGGGTCCCAGCTTAACCTCCAATTCCCAGTTAAATCTGCTTCAATGTTAAATGACTTCCTGCAATAGCACACAATTAGCTTCCTTGGTCCTTCAATAATAATCCCTTTCTACCGATTTTGACAGAAATACTGGAGTTACGCATGCCTCGACCCAACAAGGTATCGTCCTACAGGTTAGGTCCTATATCTAGGAGCACATGAAAAGTGACCTTACTGACAATATTCCGAACTTTGATATTGCTAGTTTGTTCTGTGCAATTAACATTATCTCCACCTATGTCTATCATATTAACTAGGTCAGACGCTATTTCCCCATCAACAAAGAGTTGAAACTGTCACAACAATTACATGATCGAAAGCCAATAATTGCCCGAAGGCGCTTTGGGTCGAATTGAAAAAGGCTCATGACCTTCTGCTTTCTTTTTCCAAAGATATTACACGAAGAAAGCGTTCTTGTCAGTATTGTAGCGGAAATCAATCGGTGACCTATGAGAGCATACTGGGAGAACAAAGCGTGTCAAGCCTTTTTCGGGACATTTTTTTTGGAGTATTTTTAATTAATCGCCATAAACGCAAACCAGCTTTTGAAATTTAATAATTTGATCAAAACACTCTTGGATAGGCATGAGTTAATCAAACTGGGCTGTCAAGAGTTCCTTCACATTTCGCCACTCAAATCAGACCGATAGAATTTTGCTCAAAAAGGTAACAGCGCGGACGTTATGAGAATTTGTGAATCAAATCTGCCCTATATATTTTTTTTTACTGTTAAAAATGTCTTTAGATAGCTGGCACCATTCATTAATATCTGAATTGGGATCATCGGGGTCAAATGGTACCGGTGGTGTAAACGGACTTCCTGTACTGGACCGTGACGACAAAGTATCAACTAAATTGGAAAATATAACTTTCATGTCGGAGGAAAAAAAGGACATCTGATCCTAGTATGCAGGGCATAGATATCGTATCCCACTTCTGATGTCGGGATTAGCTCAGACATCAGAAGTAAAACAGTAAGATAGGTACGGTTATATAAATCGTTTTACTAATTTAAACCTTATCAATGACTCAATAAATGAGCCAACACTAAATCAGCAATAGTTTTATACTAGGTACAATATATTAACAGTATATCAAGGTTTTACACAAGCCAAATAGTTAGCAAGAGTACCGACTAATGGCAGTGGGGGAGGCAGAGACTCGTACTGAGACAGCAGTCCGTGCACCGAGACGCATCCGTTAGAAATGCGTGCCGATACAACGAAGCGGCCTGTTTTATACTCTCCAAGCGCAGTCGGAGGTAGGTGGGGGCGATGACGTCCGGTGCACGTGCTGCTAGCGCATTATATCGCTGTCTCTTTCTTGCACTTAATCTCAACTACCGCCGTCATATGTATTTTTTAATGCTGTATCATAAAAAAATTAAAACAAAAAATGTCTAAAAAATAAAAAAATTAGGGGTGGACTACCCTTAACATTTAGGGGGATGAAAAATAGATGTTGGCCGATTCTCAGACCTACCCGATATGCACACAAAATTTCATACATATTGGTCCAGCCGTTTCAGAGGAGTATGGGAACGAACATTGTGACATGAGAATTTTATATATACGATTTTTATTATTAATTATTCATTAGTTTTTAATTGGTTTTATTTTAATAGTAGATACATATTAGGGCAGATATCAAAATAGGTTAGGTTCAACTTATGTCAAAGCACCAAATTGATTGACCCTGACTCCACCTGGTATTAAGTCTGTCCTACCCCTAGTGTTTTTATAGAGCCGGAGATGTTGCAGCTTCAAAATAGATACAGAAATCCCTCTGAATTAGTCCCTCTATATTTTCTGATGAAGGGGTTTCCCCCTTCCCCTCCAAGGGGCCACCCCTTGATTTTTACACGTTTTATTAATTTTAATTCATAAAATGAGGAAAATTTCTTAAGAATTAATAATTTAAAAACTCGAAAAGGGGGGCGTTGCGCTTACCATCAGATAAGCGAACTGCTCGTTTCGTAACTCAAGATATTTAAAAAAAACTTAGAAGGAAAATTAATCTTTCAATTTATTACTAGGTAGTAGATCCCTTGTATGTGATGGTGAGTGATGCAATGGCGATGCGGCCATCTGGGTAGGTACCACTGCTTTTTCTACTTCTGCCACAATAACAACACAACAGCAATATGAAAGCACTGTTATGATTCAGTTTGAAGGATATTGAAGCCAGTGAAATTACATCACATTAGGAGACTTAAACATCTTTTCTCAGAGTGGCAAGCACAGTCCAGTCATGGAGAATTTTGAAATACGAAGTTCTGTGTGGTATTGTTTGTATTTATGACCAGGGATGACACCATCAGGCGAGTGTTATGCTTCTAATCATTTAGACAAAAAAAATACTATATACCTCTATGCTTTTGTAAAGTGGATTAAGCAAACAAAATAAAATAGTGAATAGTGTAAGTACATACATGTTTGTTTTGTATATAAACTATGATTTTGTCTTTATATGTAAATGGGCAGATTGAATTTAAAAAAGAAAATTGAATAGTTTCCAAGAGTTAAAAGCTTATGAGATTGAGAAGACAATATGATACATAATATTATTTATTACTACATAACTCTTATAATACAGATCACCATGGCCTGACTGGGCTCTGACTTGCATGTGTTAATATCCAAGTATTGTGAGGTTTTGGTTTCATTGACATTTGCTTATGACGAGGATATTTTGGGCATATAACATACATTCTTTCATCTCTTACTACAATGTAGCATGATTGGCATCGTCTCCTTACACGTCCTTTGACTTTAAAATTACGAATTGCATTAAAAATTGGAACTTGCGGCCTCAACATTTCTTTCCTGAATACTGCCGATTCTGGTAATGCATTTCCTAGTGATGGCAGAACACTAAATGCTCTGGTCAGAAGATTCACTGAAGAAACAGATTGTATTGTAGATAATATTCTTTGCATTGTACCTGCAAAAAGTACGACAGTATTTATATAATAATAGTTTCTTGATAATTGTATAGGTTAGGTTGAGCCAATAAAATAATCTTTTTTATTGAATTTATGAAGGCTGCTCCATTTATCTGTGGCAATTATTTATAATACCTGTCCCAGTAACACAGCAGACAATATTATCCTTTGAATACAAAGTACCTAGGTATGAACAAATTAAAGAAACCTTCAAGCTATCTATATGTAGATACCACAGACTACTATAGAGATGCTACGGTAGATACTACTGAAAATTCTTTGTACACTGCTGAACATTTGACACTTTTTTATTTTTTGTTCCATAAGGAACCGGCTAAGATCAGAGACCATGCTGCCAAGTCATTAGTTATATTCTTTTCTTATTTTCTAAGAATGATGAAACGGGGGTGTGCCCGATTTCAAAGTCTTGCTGGAGTTTTAGTGTTCCTTTCAGTTCGATGCTTCTTATACGAGTTTCTTCAAGCGGATTGAACGCACAAGGTCGATCGATATCCCTTCGATATCACATAAAATCACTTATTTCAATGTTTCCATACACTATTCATCAGCGTTAATGATTATTGCAAAAATAATTAAAACAACACCACTTTTATACAACAAACACAACTTTAAACTAGTCTAAGAAAGAATTAAAACAAGAGAGCCACCACACTGTTAGAATTCCCGCCAAAAACTCCTATTGGACTGATTCAGACTGATTACTGTCACTGAGCAGTGCTGTCAGATAACCGTCTCCCATTCCCCCCATTATTTATTTGATAGGATCATCAACGTAACGTACAAAATTTTATTACGTCTTACGTAGTTTTCACCTAAAATTCAGGGGTTTCAAGAAAACCCTCCAAAAGTGGTAAATTTTTGTTTTCAAATTACAGGCCTATGGCAATCACGTTTTTGCTCTCCCCGATGATGGAGCAACTTATTAACGCCCAATTCTTGACAGTCTTGTACCTTGAGGAGACCTACGACAATATGGTTTCCATCACGGTTGCTCAGGCTCACAGCTGGGCTGAAGCTGTGAAGAGTAAGAGCGAGAATATAAAGAACTTGACATCGCAAAGACCTATAGTAGGGTCTGGCCTATGCCAGTCCTTTTATTGAAGAGTCTATCGTATGAGATCCCTGAGGGGTTTAGCAAGTGAATCGCTGGCTTTCTGGATTATTGGAGTAAAAAAGTGGCCAATCTTTTACATTTACATACTCATTCACACCTATATCCCTTGGAGGTGGGAAGAAACTATTGAGCGCTACAAGTTATAAACCAGACCTTTTTTTTATTTTTGTCGCGGGGAAAGCGAACCGGTTATGTTGGGTTCACCGGTCTTACGACCCAGCGTTAAGCCGCCCGGGAGAGATGTTAAATCCGAGCGACCCCTGTGTGGCAATTCTCGCGCAATTCGAATTCGAGAAAAATCTCGGATTCGAACTGTTTTCGAATGAAATTCACGTTTAGCTATTCTGGGAATCTCAGGCTCGAAATATCTCGTAGGTTGCTGATAGAGTTACTTCGAATGGTAGAGAGCGTTCGAAACGTAAATGTCGAATAGAAATGACAATGTCAACTGTCAAAATATTTAATTTAATTTATTTATAAATTACAATTTCTTTTTACATTCGCTTTACGATCATACTATGTCTGAAAATGGATAAACAAAGTAAATATTACAAACAACTCGCCCCCTATTACAAAATGGGACGGAAAAAATCTCTGCGAAATGTGGGTGTGCCTACTGGTTGCAAACAGTACATTAGGTAGTATTCATGTGGGTGTCCACATTAATACAGGTACAGAGGTGTACTTCTGCCTACCCCTTCGGGGAATACAGGCGTGAGTACATATGTATAGGTATTACAATCAATAAATATGCTAAAGGAAGCTAGCTTGTTTGCGTGTTTGATATTGTTGATGATTGCAATTGCTTGTGACTAAGCTTGTGGTACGAGTGTGTCGGGAAAAGTGATTAAGGCAATTTATCAAATAATGAAATATGTATTTATAAACCTATTTATTAACCTAGTGGGTCACCTAGTGATTGTAAGTGATTTTCACCGCCCATGTACGCCCATAATACCTAGGAATGGGATAATTGAGGGATTGGTAAGGGGGACTATTTGGGCTTCAAATAGTAATTTGGTCTGTATTTTATTTACTTTACACCAACCCTCCCACTATTTGTTTGCGCCAGTAAGGGCATTTAATGTTTCTGAAATTTATCCATCTTTTATCATCTTCACGCTTAGAAAATATTGGTGAAAATTTTACACTTCGGAGATCGTAGATCCGCTTCCACTATTTGGAAGAAAATGCTGCTGCTGGGTACTTGGGTAGTTTTTTTTGGATTGTATTCATTTTGAGAGCAAAATAGACACAACGAGAATAACATGAAATCTAAACTTAGATACACTAGGTTTCCCGCTTAAACTTTGATATCCATATTACGTTCCATTACTGCAAATCTTGGGAATTGGCAATTTAAAAACTTATTTTAAAATCTTCTCATAATGATTATCGCATTATTTATGTTATAATAATCACAAAACACGTATACTACACTTGTTGTAATACGTTACACATCTAAATATATTTATCAGTATATTGTTCATGGTAAGTTATCGCATGCGATTAAAAATCGCATTACTTACGTTGAACGGAACGCCTCGCGGGCTGATATGTTTTTTAATGGCAACATTTTGCTCCTTCGAATAGAGATTTTTACGTATTTTATTTCGATTGTAGCTGAGAATACAAGATTCGAGAAAAATACTTTGACATTCGAAATTTTACAGTAGAGAATCGCTGATTCGAATCCGAGATTATTTCGAGGGAAGTGAGAATTGCCTCACAGGGCCGAGTCCCTAACACTATATACAACCTACACCGGCATACCAACTAAAACCCCGCGGTGGCCTTCTTCGGCGCATGTGGAGCGGCCCCGGGGTATCCTTAGCTAAATCTAAGGATTGCTACCGGAACCGCCCCTGCGCGGTGCCGCCTAGCGGCCCGTCTCCTTGTCGGGGGGCTCAGAAGCCCCCGCGCACCGAAGGACGCCCTCGGCGTCAACGGCAGACACGAGGCCGACCACCCGTGCTGCCGTCCATCCCGGGGTCGCATTTACAACAGTACCATAATGGCGCTACGACAGCCCCGGCTGCGCGCCTACGACCCCCGATGGCCCCAATCAGTCGCCTCTTACGACAGGCAGGGGATACCGTGGTGGAATTCTCCAAACGCCCCCATTCCACAGGGCGGGAGACGCCGGTCAGTCGTCCACCCGACGCCTCCTACGTCTCCTTTGGCGGCGCGCGGGATCGTTCTGCTCACGATCCCGCTCGGCGCTCTCCTTCTGCGAGATGACGCACTCGCAAAAGGAGGCTACCGCCCGCCAAGACCTCCGGCTGCCGACCATGGCAGACACCACGGCCGGCAGCGACAGATCCACTCCGACGACTGCTCTGAGAGCGCTGCGCTCGTCACTCCAGGCTGGACACTCCTCCAAGGTGTGTTGTGCCGAGCCCTCGCGGCAGTTGCCACAATGGTGGCACACGGCGGAATCCTCCTTCCCGGCTATGCGACACAGGTACGAGCCGAAACAATTGTGACCCGTCAGTACCTGTGTCAGCCGGAATGTGGGCGCACCGTGGCGCCTGTCTAACCACTCGTCAAGGACAGGACGCACTGCCGCGACAGTCCTCACACCGGCACTTGGGCTCTCCAGCCTGGCATGCCACTCCTCCACGGCGGCTCTGCGAAATCGGGCCGCAATCTCCCTCGGAGCCAATCTCTGTCTTCGTTGGGACGCCCCCTCTCGCCAAAAGAACGCAGACGAGAGATGCTGGGCGTCCAACTCCCAAGGGAGAGTACCCGCCAACAGGCAGGCCGCCTCATGGGAGACCGTGCAGTAGCCCCTGATAATCCGCTGTGCCACTAAGCGCTGCGGTTTACGCAGTAGAGTGGCACAGCGGGCGTTTAGGGACCCAGCCCAAACGGGACAACCGTATAGGGCCATGGAACGCACGACTCCCGCATACAAACTTCGGCAGGGGTTGCCGGGACCTTCCAGGTTCGGCAGCAGGCTTCCAAGCGCACCTGCTGCCCGCACCAGTTTCGGCGACAACTTCTCAAAGTGGGCGCGGAAATTCCATCGGCTATCTAGTACCAATCCAAGGTACTTCATGGTAGAGCCGATGGAAATCCGCACCCCCTCCACAATGATGTGGGCCTCCATAGGTGGCCCCCTCCGAGGCCCATGGAAACAAAGGGCCTCGGTTTTGTTCAGGGCCACAGTGAGGCCCAGTCGCCGAATCCTGTCCACCACCTGCTCTGTACCCACAGAGGCGAGCAGGGCGGCATCCTGAAAGGATCTCGCCGTCGCTGTCACGAGAGTGTCGTCCGCGTAGCAGACGACAGCGACGCCCCGAGGGTTGGCACCACGGAGCACCCAATCGTAGCCGATGTTCCACAGAAGCGGGCCCAGAACTGAGCCCTGTGGAACACCGCAGGCCATTGCTCTTCGATGCCACCCGTCGGCGCCCGGATACAACACGTCCCTATCAGATAGGTACGACTGTACCAGACGCCGCAAATACGGTGGCACCACGTGGTACCGCAGTGCTTCGTTTATGCAGGCCCAGGGCAGCGTATTAAACGCGTTGGCGATGTCAAGAGACACCGCCACGACCACCTTGCCCCGGGCCACTGCATCCTCCGCCTGTGCCTTGACCCGCAAAATCGCGTGGATGGTCGATCGGCCATGCCGGAACCCGAACTGGCAATCTGCCAGGTCCGGCCCGACCCCTTCAAGGTGCTCGACGAGGCGAGCGTGAACTACCCTCTCAAACAAATTGCAGACCTCGTCGAGCAACACAATGGGCCGGTAGCCCGATGGCGACTCTGCGGGTCGGCCCTCCTTCTTGAGCAGGATGAGCCTCCCGGTCTTGCAGCGCGACGGGAAGACGCCCTGCTCCATACAGGTGGAGAAAAGGCCGCGGAGCCTCGCACCCAGGAACTCGAGGGCTAGCACCTAGCTAGTGTTCTTGCCCCACAGCCGAACCACTGCCGCCCTCAACTCTGCGGGCGAAACCTCGGAAACGTCTTGAACGGGCGAGAGACACGGACGTCTCCCTCCAGTTCCGTACCGCGGAACAGCTCCCTTACTTTATTGGCGAGGGAGTCAGCCCTCGCCTCCGGCGTCACCGTCAAGGTGACGGCCGCCCTTCGATGCAGCCTCACCTTCGGCTCGGGCTTACGCTGGCCTGGCAAAGGCTGGGGCCGTTGCTGCGGCATTGCGGCAGCCGCAACACTCGGCGCGGGCTGGGGATTTTGCCGCTTCCCCTTCCTGGCCACCACGGTCCACCCCTCGTCCATGGACGTGAGGGCTGGGGGCAGCGGGCGCGGTTCGCGGGGAGGCGCAGCCGGAAGACCGCTTCGCCCCTTCTTCTGCTTCACCTTTTCCCCCCCACGCGTGAAGATTGCTGGGGGGGATTTGGGGTGACAACAGGAGTCGCCACCGACGACTGGCCAGCCACGGGGCCAAACACCTTCCGAGGAGCCGCAACAGGCGCAGGCTGGGTAGACTTACCCTTGCCCTTGCCCTTGCCCTTGCCCTTCCCCATAGACACAACCGGCGGACCAACGACAGCCGGTGGAGCCTTTGAGGGCCCAGCCACGGCAGCAGGTTTTGGCGGCGGTTCAACGTTGGTGCGTGGCCGCGGCAACGGCAGCGGCGGCCACTCAGTTCTTCCCGGTTTGGCCCGGTCAGCGGCCAATGGAGGCCGAACTATCGGCTCCGGCGGCAGCCGCATCGACAAAGCTTCAAAACGCGCATCTACAATATTGAGGAGTCGGCGCTGAAACTCCTCAAACGTCTCACCAGATGCGCGTCCAAACGACCCCGACTGCGTTTGTCCCATGGACTGGACAGTGGCCAGCAACTCCTCCAGAGTACGTTGCTGGGCCAACTGGGAGGCCTTAAGAAGAGCGATCTCCTGCGCCATCGCCGCCTTCTCGGCCTCCAGCCGAACTACCTCGGCGGGGGCTGTCTCCCCAGCCCTCTCTAGAAGCTCAGAGGCTGCGCGATTCAGCCTCTGCTGCTCCGTGCCTTTGAGGTTCCGGGACTTGCGCGACACGTCCCGGATGACCCCCGCCAAGCGCAGGCGCCAGTCCATCTCGGCCTCGCCCACCTCTATAGCCGCGTCGTTGTCCTTACCCGTCGGAGTAGGACTCGCAGAAGTAGCGAGTAACTTCTCCGCGGGCTCGGAGTCACTATCGCTCGAGATCGAGACCACAGTGCGGTCTCGATCTCGGCGAACCCTCTTCGTGCCTGAGGCTGCGCCACTCGGCCCGGCCTCGGACTCGAGAACCGGGACGGGCGCCACCTCGGCAACCTCTCCTTTGGGCTTACACCCCTCATTGGTCTGTTTCTGGCCACAAGTGGCCCCCGAGGCAGACAACCTCTCCACTACTACAACAGGGTTGGATTTTGATGACAATATCATAATAAATCCCACGAGCATGGGGGAAATATACGGTCCACCCAGGCAGAGACCCCTGTACCTGGGTAAGCCTAGGCGTAACCCGCTATCGGAGTTTCGGCTGGACTCCAAGCTAAGCCAAGACCCTCGACCCGATCAGGAGCGCGAGACATAACCACGGACCTCCGTGACCGGATTACGATCTCCGACGGTGACCGCAGTCCTGCTCGGCGGCGGGGTGAGCGCACACCGAGCCCGTCGACACCCCCGAGACAGAACCCGGGGGCGGCCCGAAACGCGAGCCCCTACAAATGACGACGGCCGCCACAACGTGCGACGACCGTCAACCACCTGTTGTCAGGATATCAGCCGTCGGTCAACTTGACCGCCGTTGCCCAGGGTGCACCACGTGGAGGTTTCCTGACTTCGCACCCCACAAGTTATAAACCAGACCTACCTCTTTCACCTCTTCCACATTCATACATTTTCGTCGGTTAAGGGTACTCGTGACGTGCTCATTTCGGAGATATTTTTTATGGCAAAGGCTGGTAATCGAGCAAGTGGGTCACCTGATGGTAAGTAATATCTACCACCCATTAACATCCACAATAACTAAAGAATCAGTGCTGCTTGTCTTAAGGGATAATAAGGAGAAGGATTTGGGCCTACGGATATCTCACTCACCGTACGGAACGCAACTAGCCGCTACTTCACGGCAGTTTTATGTGAGGCAGAGGTAACAATTCGACCGAGCCGGCCCATTCATGCTGTAGACAAAACTGCCTACCACTTGTAGATTCCTACATTTATTTGATCGACATAATATGTTCTCCTCGGCCCTCTTTTGACCCTTCCATTCACATTCGCACAATAAATACCTTTCGTCAAATCATCAAATCTTTTAATAGTATATTTTACATTTTTTACTCTTAAAACCTTGTATCTTATTGAAGACTTCTATTTTGACAGCGAAGATGTAAAAGAGAACAAATAAATAAATTATCGGTATTGTACAGACAAAACACCCCTTACAAAAAATAAAAGAATGAACTAGTAACTCCTAACTAGTAAAACATTTACCTCAAAAAGTTATATTATTAGTACATATTACAAGATATTATAAAATATATTGTGAATAAAATTGATTAACAAGTAAATCTTGCTTCTTATGTGTCGGGGAACCTGTTTGTTAACTTATGTCTATTCTGTTTTAAGTTAATTTTTTTAACTATTGCAGCGGTCTCTTGGCACCTAACAATTAAGAATTACTTGTCAATTAACTTATATAGTAAATATACATAATCATATTATATTATCTTGTATTGTTTTATGAAATTAAAGATAAATATTTCTTTATATTTTTTCGTTTTTATCGAAGGCTTTTTAAATGTCTAATTTAAGTTTTATTTCAAGGTTCTTATTTTATTTCAACTAGTCGTTGAGACTAATCCAAAGAGACCAAGCTAGATAGGCCTACGCCTTATAAAGCTGTGTTCCTTTTGCCACCTATATACTCCACCTTCAGACTTTGATCACCATCTGGAAGTCAACTACTCGTCGAAACCTATTAAATATATTATATATAAAATGAGTCATAACATGAAGCTATGTTCCTATATTCACCTTTCTACTCCGTCATCACCATCAGGAAGTCAACTACTCATCGGAACCTATTCAATGAGCCCGAACACAATATTTATGCTATTAATTATTGAAGAGTAGAAAGTTGCAGACGGCTTATTTGTAGCAGCATCTCAATTTTACCAAAGCCAAGAACACTCACGACTAAATTATCTTGCAAACATAAAAAAACCGCATCCAAATCGGACCATTCGTTTAGGCGATGAGGCAAGGATATCGAAATAAGTTTTACGAAGTTTTGTGTAGGGGAACTAAAACCTACAATTATCTCGCACACCAATTTTTGCCCTCCCGGAATACCCCCCAAGGATTTTAATCTACAAAATGCTCCCTGAGCTTTACAATCCCCACAAATTTGGGGGATTCCCCCAGTCTGGCATCACTGCTCACGATGACATAAAAAAATATATAAATCCATGCATGGATACAAGTCCTTCAGACACACATATTGGTAATATTTGTTTATTTTCCAAGAACGATAAAACATACACGTACTCATGTTTTTTCACTCATTCGCCGAGCGTATTTCCGTCCCTTATGTGATAGGGGGCGAGCCTATCGTCATATCGGGCACAAATTCCAGACTCCGGGCTGATATTGAGCATTTCGTAATAGAAAAACCCAATACCACTTTACCCGACCCGGGGATCGAACCCGAGACCTCAGCGTTGACCTCAATCATAACGCGTACGCATTACAACTGCGCCACCGAGGCAGCATAAAACATGAGTGTGATCGATTTTAAAGTTGTCGGAGTTTTAGTGTTCATTCCTTACAGTACGATGCTTCATAGACAATTTTCTCCAAGCGGATCGAACGACCTTTATAGGTCGATCATCACGATTTGTAGATTTTTATTGGTGGCCGAGATCACTTACTTTCTTCGATGGAATCGCATTATCATTCCCTCGAAAGAGTTGAGTCGCTCCACAGGGGCGCAAATCGACAAAAATATGTTAAATATTGCACAAAATAAAAGTAAGAAGGCAGGCAAAGGTAACCTCACCACACAATCCTTTTGATACATCATTATATACATACCCACTGATGTCTGTAATCCCTGAAGGGGTAGGCAGAGGTGTAACCAGTACTCCCACATTTCGCTTTTTTCCGTTCCGTGTGATAGGGGGTGAGCGTATTGCCATACCGGACACAATTCCAGACTCCAGGCTGATACTAAGCACTTCGTGATAGAAAAAACCCAATATCACTTTTACCCAACTCGGGAATCGAACCTGAGATCTCGGCACAGCAGTCATGCCGCGTACGTATTACAACTGCTTTTTATCAGTATGGGCATAGATACATAATGTATGGGCCTTAGATGATTGAGTTATTGTTCCATTACCATTTTAGTGTTCCGTAGCCCAATGGCAAAATCGGAACCCTTATAATTTATTCATACTCGTCTGTCCGTCCGTATGTCACAGCCATGTGTGGTACATATACTCGTATATAAAAGGCTATATTGACACATTTTTAAAATAGGCTTTATTTTGTTGTTTACTTGGCCGGGATTTTTAATTGCGTCCATTACAATTTTGTAGGTAGGAAACCACTCAATTGCCGTTGGAGATTTTTTTATTTGCTTGAATGACAAAACGAGCTGGTCGCTCGCCTAATTGTAAGCGCCAAGCCTCCACATAATAAGAACATAGAACTTTATATTACAAAGCACTGCATGGCACTGGAATGTCCTCGTCGCGCCCTGAGACATAAGATATTAAATCTCATAATACCCAGTAATTTGATTGGCTTCAATTTCCTTCAAACCGTAACACAACAGTGCTTACACACTCTTACTTGGCGGCAGAAATAAACAAAGCGGTGGTACTAACCGAGACGGCCTCTCGCATACGAGGGCCCTACCTCTACGTAAGGTCCCTCGTATGCGGGGACTACGTTTGATACGTACCCTTGGTAGATACTTACCTACTTCTAAGTTTTTGAGTGTTTATTTGTAGCTACATACATACATACATAGGTATGTATTCGGAAATACGAAGAGTAGTGAAAGTTCGTAGGTACTTACTGTACAGTACCTATAGTACCTACGTAATGTAAATTTGTAGGTAACTGTTTTTCTGTAATATTATTTAAAAGGTCATCAACCTCACGCGTTCGTATTTTTGAAATAGTAGAAGATCACCGAGGTGCATAATTAAAATCTTAGCTTCGTACCTACTGTAGGTTCCCCAACTACTTAGTAATTGTACAATTATATTCTCTTTGCTGTAAGTATATTATATACGAGAGTAAATATATAATACTCTTTGCAATAGATAAGAACTGTGTGTTGAGTGTTGACACCGTTGTTGACACTGATATTTTCATTTGATAGCACAGAACTTTATTGTAATAAATTTATTGTGATGCAATATTTATAATAAAAAACTAGTAAAGTTATCATAATTTGGCACATTATCGCTTTATTCGACCATCTTTCTTGTGATGAACTTTATACCTCGTCAATTTATTACATATCATTTGTTAAATATGAGCGCAAACGGTGTTAAGATCAACACAAAAACAGACGTAGTTTCTAAAATGAATACAGGCTCGAAGATGAATATTCACAAGGTGACTAAAACTATTGTTACGTCGCCAGATGTTTATAAACCTGTCGGACCCTATAGGTACGTAGCCTCTTGTATTATATTGATGTAATTATCCAAGTTCTAAGTGTGAGTAATATATAGACACAGGCCAGTACTCCAAAACTATAAGCACATAAGTATTAAGTATATGAGTTAGAGAAATAGAGGGAAAAAGAAAAAGAGAGTCGTTTTGGATCCGGTGGTAGTTTTAAAACACGTGCGTTTCGGTAATGCCTATGGTCCATATCGCCCCTTAAAAAAGAAAAAATAATAATAATAAAAATAATAATAAAAATAATAATAAAAATAATAAGCCCCCCAAAACCCTACCTTACGTCCGAGTCGAACACCAGACCACGTGGGGGGCGGACATGCGTAATAATGAAACCTACGCAGCCAACAAGGTAAAGGTAAACCCTTATGGAGATAATGAGTAATAAGAGATACAATTTGCGGCCGCTGCCCGGGGGTCGCCGGGGCGCATCTGGAGCCGATGCTGGATGCTTCAGCATGCGAACCATCGGCGGTGAGGAGTTGAACAGGCGGGCTCCTACCGACAAGCATATTACAGCCGACACCATCGCTCGGCGTATACATAGTTCATCCCCTACAAATTCATCCCTCCATAGTCTTTTTCCATCACCTACCTCATCCCCCAATCCTTCAGAAAATCGAAATACGCCGAGATCATCATCATCATCCATATCATCGCCTGTAGATGTTGTCCAGCAGGCAAATGCTGTTAATCCTGGACCCACTACAGGTTCTAAACGTGCGAGATTAAAATGGACAGAAGATATGAATAAGTTCATATGGCGCACATATCTCATTACCACCAAACTAGAAACTAACACACGAGGATACTTAGAACCATTACATCGAGCATTCACAGACAAATATCCAGAAATGAACACATCCAGGCAGAGAGTAGGCGACCAACGCCGTGCTATTATAAATAGAGGGTTGTTACCATCATCCATACTTGCCGAAATCAGAAGTGAAGTTGCTAATTTCCTACAATGCAATGAGCAGTCAGTTATCACCGTTACCCAAACAACAGGAAGAATGAGTTGGTCAAATGATATTAACGAATCCATTATACGTATTTATTTTGAAGTAACAGAAATTGAAACCAATCTCACAGCATACCGCAAAAAGATGCACGATAGGTTTATTAACTTATATCCACACTTATCTCACATTTCTGAACAGAGAATATCTGACCAAAAACGAGTAATAACCAATAATAATATGGTATCTGCAGAAAGGATACAGCAAATAAAACGTGAAGTCGAATCCCAAAGGGGAAAAAATACACATAATAATACAAATTTAAAACTTACCACAAATACTCAAACACACACACAAACAGATACTGCCTTAAATAATACAGACTTCATATCACCAAACTCACCCGAAGAAAGTATAGCTTTACCAACACAATGCATTTCCGCAGCCACTGAATATCAGGAACGTCTATTAAATAATACACATACAAATACGGTCTACTTACTCGATCATGATAAAATCAACAAACAATTTAATAACGCCCTAGATACATTTAAAACAACTAACCCAACCTCTAGGCCGTACATACCAAAACAAAGGCCATCGAGAAAATTCGCCTCTATTATAGAATATATAGATAATACCATATTACCTAAATTTCTAAATCTGGAACAAAACTTTACTACATTTCAAACCATAGTATATGCAGCAAGCTATACAGCAGCTGTGTGTAACGGGGCTAAAATAGTCACGGAAAATGTACAACGCAGAGGAAAGACTAAACCAGCGTGGCAGAGACGGCTTGAAAATAAAATAGCTATCCTTAGGGTAGAAATAGCACACTTAACACAATACATACATGGAAACAGAAGTAAGAAAATTATAGCATCAGTAAAAAAAATAAAAAGTAAATATCACACTCATGCACAGTACGAAAACATAAATACAGAACTTGATCATTTTTTAGATACACTCAAACAAAAGTTAAATGCAGCAGCTAGTAGACTCAAACGATACATTACCTGTACTGATCGTAAACGACAAAATATACAATTCTCAAATAACGAAAGAACTTTCTACAGAGGACTTAACTCACGCGACAATAGACGTGCAGACACGGAAAACTTGCCAAGTCCAACAGCTGAACAACATCAACGATATTGGGCTGAATTGTGGGAAAACCCCCTGCGGCACAATGTAAATACCGATTGGTTACAAAGTATTAATGAGGCTACCGCAGATATTCCAACAATGGAATACCAACATATACCTATAGACACAGTAATAAAAGTTATTAAAAATACGCATAACTGGAAATCGCCAGGCACCGACAATATACAAAACTATTGGTATAAAAAGTTCACTTCTACACATATTTGCATACACAGACATTTAAATAACTTCATCCAGTCACCGGACTCAATGCCAGATTACACTACACATGGAATTACTTATTTGCTACCTAAAGATAATGACACTCTAAATCCTGCCAAATATCGACCTATCACGTGCCTCCAAACTATTTACAAAATATTGACAGCATGTATCAGTGACATAATTCACACTCAACTAAGTAAGCATAACTTACTTTCAGAACAACAGAAAGGGTGCCGAAAGAACAGTCAAGGATGCAAAGAGCAGTTAACCATCGATGCAGTTGCTATTAATAACGCTTACAAGTCCAAACACAATATTCATACAATGTTCATAGATTACCGTAAAGCATTTGACTCGGTTCCTCATAGCTGGCTATTAGAAGTACTGCACATTCACAAAATCAATCCTATTCTCATTGCATTTTTAGAATCATCCATGCAAAACTGGAAAACCGTGTTAAAAATTAAGCATAACACCAACTCAATTATTACTGATCCGATCCGCATACTAAGAGGCATTTTTCAAGGAGATTCCTTGAGTCCGTTATGGTTTTGTTTGGCTCTCAATCCTCTTTCTGTCCTTCTCAATAAAAGTAGTACCGGATACGACTTGAATTCTGATGACACCGAATTTACTCTTTCTCATCTTTTCTATATGGATGATATTAAACTCTATGCCAATGATAAAAAAGACCTTTTTAGCTTAGCAGACATTACCCAACAGTTCTCAAATGATATCCATATGCAATTCGGAGTAGATAAATGTAAAATACTCTCAGTACACAGAGGTAAAATACAACACAATAGCTACATTCTGCAGACAGGTGAAAATATTGAGCCCATGGATGAATACAGCAGCTATAAATACTTGGGTTTTAATCAGTCCCGAAGAATACATCAAAAACAGACTAAACAGGAACTCATAAAGAAATTTAAACACCGCCTCAACCTCATTCTCAAAACAAGTCTCAACTCAAAACATACTATTAAAGCTATAAATACATTTGCCATCCCCATATTGACATATTCTTTTGGGATCATAAACTGGTCCCAGACAGACCTTAAGAAACTACAAAGAATCATAAATACACACATGACTAAATACCGAAAGCACCACCCTAAATCCGCCATAGAGAGACTCATATTACCACGCCATGAGGGAGGAAGAGGATTGATAGACATACAAAATTTACATAACAATCAGATCGCAAAATTAAGAGGCTTCTTTCATACGAAATCTCATCATTCGACCCTCCACAAACATATATCATATACGGACAAAAAACTTACGCCACTTAACCTTCAAAACAAATACACCCAACCTAATGAAACACTAATAGACTCACAGCAAAAAATTTCAAAGTGGGCAGAAAAGTCTTTACATGGGAGACACCGAACCGACTTGACCCAAAATCACGTCGACAAACAAATGTCGAACGAGTGGCTCAAGAAAGGGGAACTGTTTCCGGAGACTGAAGGTTTTATGCTCGCCATACAGGACCAAACTATCTCTACCAGAAACTATAAAAAATTCATTCTGAAAGACCCCAACCAAACAACAGACTTGTGTAGGCACTGTGCTTCAGCATCTGAAACTATACAACATATAACAGGCGCGTGCAAAACTCTGGTGCAAACGGATTACAAACACCGCCACGATCAGGTAGCCGCTATTATACACCAACACATCACATATAAATACAAATTCATTGATAAAATGGTCCCGTATTACAAATACAAACCAGAAACTGTACACGAAAACCGGAACTGCAAAATCTATTGGGACAGAACAATTATCACTGACAAAACCATCCACTTTAATAGGCCAGATATAACCGTACATGACAAAAATAGCAACATTATACATCTTATTGACATAGCCATACCCAACACACACAACATACAGAGTACCATAGCAGACAAACTTACAAAATATCAAGATCTAGCAATAGAATTAAAAACCCAATGGAGAGCACACGCAGTCCACATAGTACCAATAGTTTTATCTTCCACCGGTGTAGTACCTAAAAGCCTTTCCCAAAATCTCGAAATACTAAACATGCCTACAAACATACTTCATCTTATACAGAAAGCCACTATTTTAAATACATGCCGTATTACTCGAAAATTTCTGTCATCTTCGTCTGTTTCGTCTATATACACAATATAACCTTTAGTACTTGGCCGTGGCCCGTACTACAGGTAATCTCACCCCTTAACAGGGAGATAAAAAAATTACCCATAATAATAATACTTAACAATTCTTACAATTCTATTATAAAAATATTGTAAAATGTATAGTGGCCCAGTGTATTTTGACGATGCTATGTATACATTACTTTATATGATTTCTAACTGCCTACCCCTTCGGGGATTACAGGCGTGAGTGCGTATGTATCTTTCAATATTAGGCGTGATTGCTCTTAACTTACCGTGATGATTAAACACTTCTCAAAAACTCACTGTATAATTGAAATGAAATTACACGAAATGATAAATATAATATTCGGTCGGCGGGCGCGGTGTGTGCTCAATAAGAAGTAAAATGCAGGAGCTCCGTCAAAGGAGGATTTTTGAAATTTAAATTAAAAGGGAGTATAAGGGGTTTGAACTTTGTATCAAACACGGGAGCGGAGCAAAAGCCGCGCGGACAGCTAGTTTATTATAAATGTGAAAGTTTGGATCTTTGTGAGTTAGGATGTTTTTATCCCGGAATTTACCGTTCACGCGGGCGGAGCTGCGAGCAAATACTAGTTAACAATAAAATTATTTATTATTAGTATGCCTAATAATATAATAATAATAATAAGCCCCTCATAAAACTAACTTCACGTCCGGCACGACCATCTGTAGCCACGTGAGGGGCGGATATTGGTAGCTTTTAGCTATATACTAACCAATAACCAACGAAGCGCTAGTAAAAAATACTCAAATGCGATGCGTCTAAGAAATAGGACAATACCCCAGGCGGGTACCGGATCCAACGGCGATGGAGAATCCCGCCCCGGGCCTTCCAGCCCGGGCTGCCCTACGTATTCTGGGGAGGGCACCGTATCGCACCAACCTGCCCAGTTTCAAACTGCTGCAGGTCAACAACAACAAGACCATGAACACAGACTTACGAACAGAAATTATAGCAAAGTAGTCAATTCTGCCGAGGATGCTTCACTGGCGGCGTCAGCCACTCAGCCTGTGACCACCAAAGCAGGAATACCCAGAGTGCGTATGAAATGGACTGTAGATATGAACATATTCATCATGCGCACATACTATTACGTTACCAAACTTGAAAAGGATAGAACTATGTACTGCACTAAACTATATGATAAATTTAAACAACAATACCCAGAACTAAACGTAACAGAGCAACGAATAATAGACCAAAGGCGAGTCATAATAAGAAACAGAATGTTGTCTGAGGACACTTTAAATTTAATTAAACTAGAGGTAGCAGAGCAACTTAAGGTAGAGGAAGAGGAGGAGATAAACAGAATACAAAATACAGACATATTACATATAACACAATCACTCAATGAATCCACACAATCTTATCCTTCGCCATTGTCGGAATCAACGACCATATACCCTACACCGCAACAGCCTGACACAGAAAACAGCAATCAGTATCAAAATATAATTCCAATTCACGAACAAAATATATCTGATACTGTATTAGTAGAAGCTCTAACTAATGAGTTAGAGACAAATATAGTCAAATACAATGGAACCGATCCTACTGTAAGACCATTAATACCAAAAATAAAATCTTCGCGACAATTATCAGAGATTATAAATATATTTAATCGAACCATTATCCCCACTAAAGTATCAGCCCTAGAAAATATTAGTGACACAAATACATTCATTTATTGCGTAGCTCTTACCGTTGTAACATATTTTAAATTAAAAATAAATTTTGTAAGATCCCACACCAATAGAATAAACGACATACCACTATGGCAAAAAAGATTAGAAAAAGATATAGATCAATTAAGAAAAGATATAGGTAGATTAACACAACATAAGAATGGAAACACCTCAAAAAAGCTAGCTGATAAAGTCCAACAAATCATGGCCAAAACAAAGCAACATAGTTCCCATGAAAATTTTAATAAAAGAGTAGAAGACTACTTGGACACGTTAAAACAAAAGCTTTTAGTAAAAAGTCATAGACTTGGAAGATATAAAAAAGCAAAAGAAAGGAAGGATAACAATAGGCTTTTTAAAACAAGTGAGAAACAATTTTATAGAAAACTCAAAGGTACTTCCAACACAAATCTACGTCCTCCGTCTGAAGAGTCCTTAAAGGAGTTCTGGAAGAATGTTTGGTCAGATAACGTAAAACATAATAAAAATGCTGAATGGAAAAAAAGAAGTTGCTCGGACAGAAACAATAGAAGAAATGCCGTTTGAAGATATAGATACACTAGAAATTAGAAATATTATTAATAAAACACATAACTGGAAAGCAGCATGCATAGATGGCATACATAACTTCTGGATAAAGAGACTTTACACACTACACAGAACTTTAGCAGAACAAATCAACGATATTTTAAAAGGTAATCAAACTCTTCCAGAATTCCTAACAAAAGGAATTACTTATATGATACCCAAATCAAACCAGACTCAGGACCCATCACAGTATAGGCCAATTACGTGCCTCCCGACCATGTACAAAATTATAACATCATGTGTGACCAGTAAAATCACTAAACATATCGAAAAATATAATATACTAACAGAAGAACAGAAGGGTTGTAGGCGGGATCATATGGGCTGCAAAGAACAATTAATTATTGATTCCGTTAAATTAAAACACGCACAGAAATGTAGGAAAAATTTATACATTGCATACGTTGATTATAAAAAAGCATTTGATAGCATACCACACTCATGGCTAGTCCATATTTTAAATATATATAAAATAAACCCGTTAATCGTAAATTTTCTTGAAAATACAATGTTATCCTGGAAAACTACACTTAAACTGCAAACAAACACAACAAATATATGTATAGATGGAATAGAAATTAAAAAAGGCATATTCCAGGGGGACTCACTAAGTCCCTTGTGGTTTTGTCTAGCTCTGAATCCATTATCCCATGCATTAAATGAATCAAAGTTAGGTTTTGACATAAAACATAACAGAACGACACTATATCAAATTACACACTTATTATATATGGATGACTTAAAACTTTACGCTAATAAGTATACAGATTTACACGGTCTATTAGATATAACTACAATATTTTCAAAAGATATAAAAATGGATTTTGGTTTAGACAAATGCCGAACATTAAACATTGAGAAAGGAAAAATTGTAGGAGGAGACTATGATTTAAGTAATTAAGAAGTAATAGAAGCAATGAAAAGTGATGAAATATACAAGTACTTAGGATACAACCAAGCCCGCTTATTGGAACATAAAGCCGTTAAAAATAAACTCAAACAGGAATACAGCAATAGAATTCACTCACTATGTAAAATGCATTTAGGGAGTAAAAATTTGTTTAAATCAATAAACACATACGCGATACCCATACTAACTTATTCTTTTGGTATTATAAAATGGTCTAAGACAGATTTACACGCATTAGAAATTAAGACCAGAACTCTTCTTACACAACACAGATATCATCACTCTAAATCTGCAATAGAACGATTAATTATTTCCAGAAAGGAAGGAGGCAGAGGATTAATTGAAATAACAAACCTACATAAAAGACAAATTATAAACTTAAAACAATTTTTTAGGCAAAAGAAAGATAGCAGTCAGTTACACAAAACAATATCAGAAATTGATAACCAATTTACACCCTTAAAGTTAAGCGAAGACAACACTGAGTTAATTGATAGAGCGAAACATAATGAAGAAATACATAGAAGGTGGAAACAGAAAGAACTACATGGACGACACCCAAACGACTTACAGCAAGCACATATAGATAGAGAGGCTTCTAATAAATGGCTCGATTTCAGCGGACTTTTCCCGGAAACGGAAGGATTCCTTTTAGCAATACAAGACCAAGTTATTAACACTTTAACAAGTTATTAAAACTACAGAAAATGTATATTAAAAGATAGAGAAATTAGAAATGATTTATGCAGGAAATGTCATGCTAAACCTGAAACAATACAACATATCACAGGAGCATGTGTCACACTAACTCAGAACGACTACACACATAGACACAACCAACTTACAAATATCATACACCAGAAACTCGCAATAAAATACAACCTCATGCAAGACCCATACACACCGTATTACAAGTATAATCCCAGAGCCGTATCAGAAAACCACCTATTCAAAATCTATTATGACCGCACTATTATTACTGATCACACGATATACAACAATCGTCCCGATATAACATTGGTCGATAAACAAAACAAACATGTACTTATACCTAATAGATATAGCCGTACCAAATACCAATAATTTACAGAAAACTATTACCGAGAAAATTAGAAAATACACAGAGTTACAAGAAGAAGTTACTAGAGTATGGAAAATGAATAGAGTCACTATAGTCCCAATTGTTATATCAACTACGGGTGTGGTCCCGAAACAGTTACACAATAGTTTAAATATACTTAATCTACCCAAGTACACATATATTACACTCCAGAAAGCTGCAATATTAAACACTTGCCGAATAGTTAGGAATTTTTTACAGCTCGACTCAGAAAATAGTAATATGACAACTACGCAGACGAATCATAATACATAATTATTCTATGAGTGGTAGAGCCACGCTGTAGACACTTTTGTCTACAGCATTTATGGGCAGGCTCGTCCGGGTCATTACCACTGTCTCACAGAAAACCGGCGTAAAGTAGCAGCTTGCTGCTGCGTTTCGTACGGTGAGTGAGATAACCGGAATCCCTAACCAAAAAAAAACCACTTAAAGTCGCACTTTGGTTTGTACCCGTGCGATTTTAAAAATACCGCAGGTAATAACCCTGAGAAAAATTAACTTAAAAACATAGAAATAAAAATCTTTATTTTCTCGTCATCACAATTAAGTACATTGAAATACGTAGGAACAATAATTTGTATAGAGACTGGTGCCTGATGTAAGCCAAGCCTGTGTTTCAGGTCACCAGGGTCTCGATTTTCAGAAGTACAAAAATATTTTTAATTTTCAGAGTAGGTACAAACAGTATAAGTGAAATAAACTATATATATCAATGAGTTATACAAACAAACAAGTTTAAAACTTATACTCCTATAAAGTGTGTGTGTGTGTGTGTGTGTGTGTGTGTGTGTGTGTATGCAAGTTAAGCCAAGGGGATTAATAAATTTTCAGTTTCGTTGTAGTCTAGATGTTGTAACCATTCACATACTTTTCTTTTACAGCTTGATCTCGTGCGTCCGTATAACGATAGTTCACTATTTAATTTATTGAAAAGATACGATCCAAGAAAACAATAAAATTTATGGGAGAAGCTCGTATGAAAATGAATTGTAATGCAGACACCATTTTGTCTCCTACCTGATATTTTGTAGGGATCAAATGGCAATTCTGCATGTTTCCTTAGTATTGTTGAAAGAATAAAAAGTTGCCGAACAGTTAATACTTCATACTGCTGGTATAACTTAAATGTGGGATAAAGCCACAGATTAACTATTAGTTGATAAAGCCTAGGAAGACAGCGACTTACTTTTAGTATTGTTCTTTGAGCTCTCTCTAAGTTTAGTATGTATGATTTAGAAGCACCACCCCATGAAGTAATACAGTAGATTGGCATAATGCATAGTAGACAGATTTAATGTATAGGTACTCACCTATTTATGGAAATATTGAGTGTTCTTTTGAATTTTCAGTCAAGCAATTTTAGCGGATAAAACCCTCTATGTGTCGGGGGTGCTTGGGATGGATCAACAGTCGCAGTTAGTGTGCGGCGGTGCGGAGGCTCAAACCAGACAGATTCTCATCAACTTGAAACATGTACTGGAAGCTGGAGGCGCGTCCTTGGAGTCTGTTGTCAAGACGACAATACTGCTCGTTAATATGGACGATTTCCAAGCGGTCAACAAAATTTATGCAGAGTGTTAGTATTATCTTATCAATGAGTATGTACTTACTAATAATTTAATATCTAACTTTACAAAACAAGCAAAAGAGCTAAGGCAGAACAATTTTCATAAGCATAAAAACTAAGTAATGATGTTAATTTATTATATAATATTTAGGAAAATAACAATAATTGACAAACATTAGGTTACAAAGAATTCTTATTGATTTCGGGGAGCTGCAAAAAAGGGATAAGTATGTCCAAAAGGTGACAGTTTATTATATCTTGAACTACTTAAGCAAGAAAAATACATTCTTTCTGTAATTAGTTGATACTAGGAGTACTTCTAGAAGGGTTCTTTGTCTTAGTCTAGTTGGTATATCTCGGGTGAAAGTGTCAACATTCGATAAAATTACGTCGTCATGTAACATGTTAGGGTTGTAGACAAAGTATCACAGGGAACTATTTTCTCTACTTTTGACATAACAAATAGAGTATTCTATGCAAGCATGTTAGCTTCGATCGATATATAGAGATAACCAGATAAAACTGTTTTTTCACGACAAAAACATATCGTCTTGCATATGCTAAGCCCCTGGGATTAGTTTTCAACTAATAAAACATTATTTTTTTATGTAGCAGGTTTATGTCTATGAAACTCGATTTTAATCCCGCTGTGCGACGTAGAGAAACGACGACCGTATCGTTAAACCATTAAAAAAAATACTCCGAACTATAATTCGAAATCAGTTAGGTGTCCATATAGAGTGAAGGCGTAGTTAAAAATATTTAGTAGGGGTTAGCAAGTTTCATAGAAGTCATAGGGAGTTTCACGCGGACAGAGTCGCGAGCAGAAGCTAATATAAAATAATGTCAAGCAATGTTTTGCTTTTTCAGACTTCCCTAAAGATTACCCAGCTCGTGCAACATATCAAGTAGCGAAACTGCCTTTGGGTGCAGCTGTCGAAATTGAAGCCATAGCTCTCAGCGGGGATCTTGTTGTAGCCGAGGCCGGCCCTTGTCCTTGCGCGCGTACATAAATTATTTAAAATTATTCCGTTATTCAGAAAGCTATTTTTCTTTTACTTTGTATAATTATAATCGGTAACGCGATGCTTGTTTTTGTTTAACATGTTAATAATTTTATTACAATATACATAGGTGTATATATAATTAGTATTTTCATTTATCTTTTTTTATAGCATAGGCCAGCAAACCAGCAAGTGACTCACCTGATGTTAAGTGATCTCCACCGCCCCTGTACGCCCACAATACCCAAAGAATTATGGGCGCGTTGCCTAGGAAAGGATAATTAAGGGATTGGGAAGGGCAGGGGGATTAGAGCCTCCGGATATCTCACTCACCGTACGAAACGCAGCAGCAAGATGCTACTTTACGTCGGTTTTCTGTAAGACAGTGGTAACGACCCGGTCGAAACGGCCCATTCATGCTGTAGACAAAATTGTTTACAGCGTGGCTACAACTTAGGCTGAAATCCATAGAGCGCACTTTGACTTTTCACTGCCCAAGGCAGTGACGGTATTTGAAGAGGATTTTGACGAGGTATCAATGTCATGTCAATGATAAAAATGTAAAAATAATCAATTTTGAGTCGGTGGTTTCTAGTTTCTATCAATAATAATTGACCAAGCACCGAGTAAAAATTGGTTATTTTACTTTCACCTTTTTAGTTTTTTTGAGTCCGTATTACCTATTTTTTAAAAATATGTTTATGTTCGGCCCTTTACTTGTTACTATTACTTTTTTATCATGGCACGGCAAAGTAACTACATTGTATGCCTAGTGTATATTTTTACATTGTTCTAGCGGAATCTAACGTAACTATGGAGCTCGCGTACCGTCTTTAAAATGTATGCAAACGTGTCAAGCGCCTCCTGCTGGCAAGTCTAGTAAACGGAAAACGCTAGTTTATTAATTTCATCATTATGATTAGACCTTATACTCGTTGGACTCTTATATTCTAATCATCATCATCATCATCATCATCATCATCCACAGCCTGTAGGGTCCCACTGCTGGGCATAGGCCTCTCTCATATGCCATTTGCCACGGTCCTGAGCTAGTCGCATCCAGGTTCGACCCGCGATCCTAACAAGGTCGTCGACCCATCTTGCCGCTGGACGGCCAATGCTGCGCTTGCCTTGTCTTGGCCACCACTCAGTCAGCGCTTTGCTCCACCTCTCATCAGCTCGCCTAGCCACATGTCCCGCCCAGGTCCATTTGAGCCCCATAACGAGATTTCCGATGTCTCGAAAAATAGTACCTACGTCGTCGGATTTCGATATTTGGGACTCGGTCTTGTAGTTTGATGCCGAGCATGGATCGCTCCATAGCCCTCTGTGCCACATTTATTTTGTGCAAAACATCGCACGTGTGCGTCCATGTGTCGGCACCGTATGTCATGGTGGGTAAAACACATTGGTTAAAGAGGCGAGCTTTTAGACATTGTGGAATTTGGCGTGACTGTAGTATGTCTGTCAGCCGTCCGAAAGCCGCCCAGCCGAGTTGTATTCGCCTAGAGATTTCTCTGTTTTGATGCTCCTTGCCAAAAGATAGAGAGTATGACCAAGGTAAACGTAGTTTTGACCATTTCTAACTTTTCACCTCCAACATGGATGTTTGAAGTCGGGATGCCATGGATGATAGACATGACAAATTACATTCTAATCACAACTTAATAACCCACGAGTGAACGATCCACCTATTTGTCACAGTAGAGTGAGCTGCGCCACGCGGCTTTGCTTATTTCGTCCGCGGACCCTCTGGGATAGATACCCGGGTTGGAAAACTCTAACCTAATTTTTTACTACGCAGTTTCAATTTTAAATATTCATGCCTCATATAAAATAGTGTTTGGTAATTAAATAAACCATATACTATTTTTAAACCGTGGTCGCGTCACTGTAGAGAGGGTTGTAAGGGCGTACTAGCCTCGTTGTAGATGGGCAGTATGAAGTAGGCACCCACCACCTTGGGATTAGGTCTGTGCGAAGCTAAATAATTTATATCGGTTAGGTAGCTGTAAGTAGAGGGATTGCGTGAATTGTTTGAACAAAGAGCGTTATTATTAGAAACAGTCGCTAAGTACTAAAATTACGATAATGTGTATTTATTTGTGTAAGATTGTTTAGTGTCAGATTTGTTTTGGTACGATCTAGTAGGTACTAATTAAGTGTTCTTTACAGGTTTTGGCAAAAAGGACTGTGGAGTTGACAACAAACTTGAAGAAATTAAATATTTTAAGTGATAGCGCCACCACCACCACAGTCGCATTAAGTCCATGTTTGATAAGTATGATAGCAACGTATGTAGTACATTCGACTACTTAGCATTATAGTGAACGGGGACATGGCAAAACAGGACCTAATGGGGTAGGTGGTTGCATTAAACGGTTGTGTGATAATTATGTTGCAAAAAGTAATTAAGTAAGTATGTGTCTTGTTTGGACGAACTTCTGTCATACTTGAGCTAATGTAAGGGAATTGAAGTCTCCTGTAGACTTAACTTTATTAGTTTTGTTATCGCTGAAGTTCAACAAATGTTAGACCACGCAAAATTACGCCATCTTATAAAGGTACACTTGGTATTCATCACGATAACTGTCTCGTGGAGAATCAGGGATGCAGCAGTTATTAGCTGATACAATATGCCAATGATAAAATAAGACAAATCCAAATACAGCGTAAGTAGTTACATGCTTATGGTAGACTCATCGAATATTCAAGAGTAACCGTAATCGAAGCAATTTCTATTTTCGATTGTTGGTTTCGCTTAATTTGTGTAGGTATAATCCATTTACCAATATGAAGATTCAAACAAATCAAATGCAGAATACGGTCGAGTTTGTTGAGTAGATCTGCATTCAGGTCAAGATACACATCACCATATTCAATTATACCTACGTATAAGAAAAATTAAGGTTTGCACAAGCACCACTTTGGTCTTGGTTGGGAGGAATTTCTTTAGGCGATAAAGAGCTCGAAGGATATTTGTAACCCGCTGACAAACGTAAGACACTTGTGCTCGCCAGTTTAGATTAGAGTCAATGTATAAGCCAAGATTCTTAACTGTAGGGAATAATGGAATAATTGAGCCATCCAATACAATGGGTGCAAGTGTCTCTAATACATGATACAAGAAACAGTGAAGTATTGTGTCGAGGCAAAGTATTCGTCCAATGTAACTTAATGAGTTTACTATTTGTGCGAACTTAAGGGTGAAAATTGCAACCGTGATGGAATTAAGTCATTACGAGCTATTGAACCCAGAAATCAATGTGTGTGATTTCTCTAAATGATAAATGATTCGTACCGTGAATGGAGATGTTATTGCTTTCGGTATATTTTTCCAACACCACACAGAACTTTGAATAACAAAGCAGTTCTGTAGTGTTCTGAGTGAAGTGTAAGTGGGTCACCAACATCTTAGGCCCAAAGCCGTTACTTAATTACGTTATTAAGAAAAATACGAATTAAGTTATTATTTGAATAAAAATGTCATTGTATTTACTAGTCCAAGTATGTGTATAAAAATAAAAAGTAAAACGACTTAATCGGCGATTTTTTTCGCGTTATAATGTCTGTAATTGCCAACACTACCACCTGTCTTCGTTTTTGGAGGCGATTCCCTTACATCCTGTATACATTAATGACGTCAATATACCTACATCTTAATATATGTCGCGGTTTAAGATTAAAGTAATGTAAAGTGCTTATAATTTACTTTGGTATTAAACAAAGTGGTGTAGAAAAATACCCAAGGTTATGTCCTCAGATCAAATATTCTGATCATTTGCCAAGACCATTAGTCAAATGTTGTATTAATGAAGTTTCTTGATGGCTTAACGAAGTGTTATAAAAAATCCAAGGTGAAAAAACAAAATAAAATATTAAAATAAGAAACATTTCAAAGTTCACACCACCAAAGATGTAGAGAAAATGAAATAGCTGTAAATATGCGAAAAACACGTGTAGGTAATAATTTCAGCTAGTTTTATATGAACTTCCACCAGATTACTGGATCTCTGGAACTCTAATAAACTGCCTCGGTGGCGCAGTTGTAATGCGTACGCGTTACGATTGAGGCCAACGCTGTGGTCTCTGGTTCGATCCCCGGGTCAGGTAAAGTGGTTTTTCTATTACGAAATGCTCAGTTTCAGTCCAAAGTCAGGAATTTGTGCCCGGTATGGCGATAGGCTCGCCCCCTATCTCATAAGGGACGGAGATACGCTCGGCGAAATTTGGGTGTACTGGTTACACCTCTGCCTACCCCTTCGGGGATTACAGGCGTCAGTGTGGAACTATAATAGCTAGAAACTTTGTATTTGAACTCATACGGTTTGACTTCCAGATGATGCGAAATTTTACCATATCCAAAGTCAGAAATATCTGGAACCTACAGCAGGTACCTACAATATCATCAACCGGCTTCTTATACTTAGGTATCCGTTATCACTACTACTTCGGGGTAACGAAGATTATGTCACTAGGATTCCAGGATTGCACAGGCTACGATAGTTACGTAGTATAAGGTGTATCAAAATCTATATGCTACAAATTTTTGCACAAAGGTTCCTTTAATAAATGAAATGGGCACTAAGAAGGGATTTTTGAAAATTCATCTTTTAAAGGGGTAAAATAGGGGATGTAAGTTTGTATGGAGAAAAAATATTAAATAGACATTTCATCTCGAAACTTCGTAGGAGTACTCCTAAAAACAAATGAGCAACTACGTATTTCACGATATCTCTAAATGGCCCCTTAGGGGGTGAAATGGTTTAAAATGGCGGGGGTTGATCCGAATAAGGATGCGGGTGGAGCTGCCAAAGACTTTATTGTACCTATACTACTAGACAAACTGTGAGGTACATAGAAATTGTACTACTAAGTTGCGGTCAATTGACCGTAACTCAATATTACCATCTCGATTACTCTCAACTAGAACCCCTATCGCACTCTCTGTTGTGAGCTGTCAAATTCCCGCGTTATGTGACGCAATTTTACTTCTAAACAGCCCGACTAGTAGTATACATTAAAGTCTTTGGGAGCCGCGAGTAAAACTTAGTAGGTAATTGATAGATCTGTAACCCAACCGGAAGGGTTCGATGAATTAGGTCATTACCTCTCACAGCATAGTACTATACTACCTATAAGTAGCTATAACCATTCTCCATACACAACCGACAATTTAAAGCAAGCGGAGCTTCAGGAAAAAGCAGGTTTATTAAATAA
Source organism: Mimas tiliae (assembly GCA_905332985.1). NCBI lineage: Eukaryota > Metazoa > Arthropoda > Insecta > Lepidoptera > Sphingidae > Mimas > Mimas tiliae. The sequence continues at coordinate 8,220,867 of HG995249.1, forward strand.
TATCTAAAGGTATTATTACACACCTACATACTGTCACGTCTGTATCCCCCAAGGACCTATAGGTAGAGACCTAACCATATTTCCTCATATTCTAAATGTACTGGATACCTCAAATTCAATAAAGTATCGACTTCGTTATAAGAAGCAATTTATTAGCATAACATAACTACGATGTCATGATACCAGAGGTACGAATATATTATTAACAACGCTATTTTAAGAAATGAATAAAGGACTTCGTTTGCATGGCAATGTAGAAGAATGTACTACGTTCTTTTAATTGGAAAAACGCGATGGGGGTGCGAGGTCAGTTTAGTGGGTTTCCTCCTCGTATAATGGGTAGTTACGATACGATCTCAGGCATGAGGCAACGGCCACTGGCCAGTCAAGTGGAGGTGGTGAGGCAGAGTGGTCATCGCGACCGTTGTCGCGGCGGCATCGCGATCCAAACATCACACGCTGCCGCTCTACGCTCTTCAAGATTGCATGAGATCTTGATACTTAATAATATGCATAATGGGTTGTACGAGTAGTGCGCCATCCATAGCCACTCCTGATGTTAACAATGTGACTACAGGTATTTTACTTATTATTCACAAACTACCGTTCTGGGTATCTTCTTGAAACTGTTTTTATTTTATAGTTTTTACCTTGTATATGTAGATATGCATTTCCATTGTTATGTACACAAGGTACCTACTTACCCTAACTTATTTATGATCGGAGTTACGTGTTAGTAACTAATCTGATTTAAATTTTGTTCTTTTCTATTTAAGTTATTGTTTACGTGTCAGCTATTTTAAGTATGTAGGTACCACCTACACTTGATTTACGGGCAGCCTTATTTTTGTATATGTAGGCATACGCGATTCAATGTAAATTATGTTAGCGTTTTCTTGTGGTTGTAAATGTCTCTGAGCTGTAAATGTAATACAAGATGCTAGGTATATTATTTTGCTCTGAAATATTATATTGTTAGAAATTACGTGAGGCGAGTATTATATTATTAATACCAAACGACAATAATCACTTCAATTCATAGTTTATTGATTACATTTACAATGTCATTGCTTTACAGACCACCTCATGTCAGGATTCTCTAGAGACCGTTCTCTAAAATATATTAAAAAAGATACTCCTGTGGCAAAAAATATACTACGTATGTCTTTTCCCCTGATAGTTGGTTGATTTACTTAAATAAAAACCAGTAGACTAAATAAATTTAATTTATATTAAATAATATTAGCTTGAGTGACGAAACGAGCAGGTCGCTCGCCTGATGGTAAGCACCACGCCTGCTCATAAACAGACACAACTCTACACAGAACTTTAAATTACAAAGGACTGCACGGCATTGGACTGCGCTCGTGACTCCGAGACATAAGATGTTAAGCCTCATAATGCCCAGTAATTTCACTGGCTTCAATGTCTTTCAAACCGGAACACAACAGTGCTTACACACTGCTGCGTGGCGGCAGAAATAGACAAAGCAGTGGTACCAACCCAGACGGCCTCTCACATACGAGGTACCTACCACCTTGTAAAATAATTCATGTAATCCTTGTAATTATTCATGTAAGTAGGTTCTCATATTTTAATGTAGGTAGGTATAACTGACTTCTGTCAGCTAATTCTCCAATGGGAATCTTCATCGATTTTAGCACTGATGCGACGACGTGTCGATATCGTCATAGCTAAATTCACTTTGCTGAAGACTCTTCTCAGTCGACATTTGCGTGTGCTAAGACAAGGCAATCGAGTGCAAACTTACATATCTCATGAAATGCCTTAGTCCACTCGTCACCCAATCTGCTTAGGTTTGACTATGTATTACCATTCGTAATTTTATTCCATACACTGGAGGCAAATAAAACAATGATAGGTAAAAAACCGTGATAAAATTATACTACTTTCGTTTGCGTAGGTACAATGCTAGCATTAGGATATGTACGAAGTATATATTACATGTAATTAAATGATAGTACAAATACAAGTATAATTATACTACGAAATTCAACACTATGGCTGAATTAATTAATAAATAAACTTATTAATTTAGTAAAAAAATAATAAAACCCTCTGCCTCGGTGGCGCTGTTTTAATGCGTACGCGTTACGACTGAGGCTGATGCTGAGGTCTCGGGTTCGATCCCGGGTCGGGAAAAAGCGATATTGGGTTTTTCTATTTCAAAATGCTCAGTATCAGCCCGGAGTCTGGAATTTGTGCCCGGTATGGCGATTGGCTCGCCCCCTATCACATCATGGGACGGAGATACGCTCGGTGAAATGTGGGTGTACTGGTACGGGTGGGAGGGGTTTCATACGGGCATGAGTGCGTATGTATATGTAAATTAATTAAATAAAGCCACCGCACACAACTTTTCACAAGCAATTTTAATAAATTATGATAAAGTAAAACACTAGAAAACAACACTTTTTTACGTTTTTCCCTTTTTTTAACTTTGGGAAACTCTTTGTGGGTACCGCCCCACCGCGTGGTCAGTCGGGCGGTTATGTCCGTCTCCAACGGACTACAACCCAACGGTGTTCCTCCGGGTGCGCTTGTTCGGTCAGTGCTGCGGGCACGCCTTTGTACTCTTCCACGGCCCCAACGGCACCGACCCTTCTCCGGTCTGTGGGTGGTGGGAGAGTTATCCACCCACCTATTTGCTCCGCTCGAGAGGATCGTGCGGGAACGCCCGCGTGTTATAAATAATAATAAATAAATACACCCAACAGTCACACACATAGTCCTGACCCCACACTAGGTAAAACCTGTATCGTGGGTATCAGGAACTACGAGGGACTTGCGGTCCCACAACACCCAGACCCGAAACAAATTTTTGTGGATCACACAAACATTTGTCTCAGTGTGGGAATCGAACCCATTGCTTCGAGGCCTTAACTGTCGCGACGACGTGTCCACGTTTCCGCCGGTCAGGCTTGTGTCAGGGGGTAGGCTTGCCTCCCGCATCCTCCTGCGCGTGACCTTACGGGGCGGATAGCGAGCTGGGGTGTGATTTCCCGCTCGCGCTCGGCCACCTCCTTCCGCGACATGACTGTTTCATAGAAGGCGGTCATCGCGTTCCACGACCTCTCGTTCTCGACCATGGCCTTAACCACAGCTGGTAATGAGAGATCGTCCCCCAAATCTTCGATGAGTTTGCGACGCTCCTCTGCCCACGCGAGGCACTCCTCCAGAGTGTGCACCGCGGTGTCCTCGTCGCAGCTGCTGTGGTGACACTGGTGTGCCGACTCTCTTCCGGCAATGCAGCACAGTTACCTCCCGAAGCAACCGCACCCCGAGAGGACCTGCAGCAGCCGAAAAGTCAGTAACCCGTGCCGCCTGTCTACCCAATTTTCAGAACCGAGGGGATAGCCTCGACAGTCCTTGCACCGGTCGAAGAATTGACCAGCCGCTGCCTCCACTCCTGAAGCAAGGACTCTAAAGCGTGAAATCTCCGCAAGTCGGAGTTTCGTGCCCTAATCGTACATCGACGCGTGGCCAGCGCGCAAGCCGCCGCATGGGATATGGTGCGGTAGCCACGTATCACTCCGACTGCCATCGCCCTTTGAGGTCGCCTCAGAAGGGCGACGTTAGGTGCAGTCAGGGTGACGTTAGGTGCAGTCAGGGTGACGTTAGGTGCAGTCAGGGTGACGTTAGGTGCAGTCAGGGCGTCAACCCATGTGTGTGATTCGTAAAGGTCCATGGATCACACCACACCCAAATACAAGTGGCTGCTGCTTGCACTCGGTGCCCCCCCCCCCCCCCTCATTGTTAGGCAATAACCGCTTAAAGCGGCCGAGGCGCCCATTAACCGGGGAGCTATGCGTCTAAAATTCTCGCGGAAATGCCAGTGGCTGTCGAGTACGAGCCCCAGGTACTTCATATGGGCCCGACCTCGACTCGAGCTTTGTCGATGATTATGCGGGATCTCTGCGTTAGCGCTCGCCGAGGACCATGAATTCCTCAAATGGCCTCGGATTCCTCTAATGCAACCTTGAGCCCCAAGTCGCAACTCTGCAACGGCACCACCGCCCATGTGGCAAGACAGGGCAGTGTCCGCATAGTTGTCCCCCAGGGCTGTGAACAGCGTGTCATCAGCGTAACACGTCACGTTATCGCCCGCGGGAACTCTCCCCGCAGAACCCAGTCGTATCCGATGTTCTACAGGGTCCGAGGACTGATCCCTGAAGGACACCGCACGACATCTCCGTCCGGTGGATCCTATCGTCCCTCCCAGGTTACGATAAGTACCTCTCGGAGAGGTAGTCCCCGAATATTCGGTCGAAGTAGGAAGGCACATTATGGCGTTGCAGTGCCTATTGCAGGCTCAGGGCAATGTGTTAAATACGTTAGCGATGTGCATCGACACCGCCAGCGCCACTCCGTATTTTATTGCGCCAATCGTTGACCGGCCCGCTCGGAATTACGTTTTTCCCTGTGAAATTTAGATTCATAAATCCGATGAAATATTTTTTAAGTAGTGATGTGATCAGTAGATTAATACATATAATTAAGCATATACCTATGTTTAAACCTATACTTGACTCGATTTCTTTTATTGGGTACTTTAATCAACAAGAATTTTATAATCCCAATACAAAAATTATAAGTTTAATTAGCCATCAAAGTTTGGCGGAACGGTTAATTGGCAAATAACAGAAAAAGGATATTTTGACGTCAATATTCGCAATTGCCTTTACGGTGCAGGCGTGCGAGGGATATACCGAAAAGAAGAATTCACCTTTGATCATTAAATAAATATAAATAAATAAAGACATCCAACAGTCACACACATAGTCCTAACCCTACACTAGGTCTACGAGTGGTAGAGCCACGCTGTAGACAATTTTGTCTATAGCATAAATGGGCCGGCTCGTCCGGGTCGTTACCACTGTCTCACAGAAAACCGGCGTAAAGTAGCAGCTTGCTGCTGCGTTTCGTACGGTGAGTGAGATATCCGGAGGCCCAAATCCCCCTCCCCTTCCCAATCCCTTATTATCCCTTTCCTTTAAGGTCGGCAACGCGCCCATAATTCTTTTGTATTGTGGGCGCACATGGGCGGTGGAGATCGCTTACCATCAGGTGACCCACTTGCTCGTTTGCCGGCCTATACAATAAAAAAAAAAGGTTAACCTGTATCATGGGAATCAGGAACTACGAGGGACTAACGGTCCCATGATCATTACAATCATCGAGTAATAACACATATTCTAAGATTACAATATTTAAGATATTAATTGCGGCCACATTTTTTAACCTATTTTGACTTTTATTTCACAGTAAAGGTTCTTTTTCATATTATTTACTCTTAAATGTATACCTAGTACAGTAAAAAATCAAGCAGACGCAACCTTTTTAAGATTTACAATATTCCTGGGTCCTGGGATTTCCCCAGAACGCGATAGTCTTATGCCGGCGCCAGACATAGCGCCAAATACGCAAATACTTACAAACTGTGGCAAAAGTGTGGCATGCGTATTTGCGTATTTGTGCAAAGTTAGAACAAACATTTGCAATTTGCCGTCCCGTGTCGGTTTTTGAGCGCACATCAAAGCGTTAACAGTACTTCAAAGTTCAAATGTTTGGGTGGCCTGCTATATTTGCGCAAAGTCCAATTCCGTTTGCGTTAGCTACTAATAATAAATTCATTAAAACAAAACATGATGATGCGACTGAGGCAACGAAATTGTCCTAGAATTTGTTGAATTGATTCACGGAGCACATAAACACCACGTCTACAAAATCGTTGTCCATTCTATTTGTCGTCTATTCGATTACTGTGAGCGCATATGTTTGCAAAGCATGTCTGGCAGCTACACTTGTTTGCGACAAACATGTGACCAAATGTGTGTTGAAAAGTCTTCAAACAAATGTATAAACCTTTGAAGCTATGTCTGGCGCCGGCATTATGGGTAGGCGTGACGCTTAACATCAGGCGAGCACTGCTCGTTTCGCCATTCAAGCAAATAAAAATAAATAATTTTCAATTTGTTCCAAAATTTGCTACTGCCTTACAAGGACTAACCTACAATGACTTCACACCGCTTGGGTCTATTGCGGTTATAAGCCTTATAATTCTATGGCGATGGTTCTTAAAATACTTATATTGATTTGATTGCAGAACAAAGCGTAAAATTCGTCGATAACGTAGATGAAAAACACGTGAAAGGCCATTCCAAAATAACAACGGAGGATCGAAATGAAAACAAGGACTTAACAAATGTGCTTCCTAAGTGTGATACCTTAGCGGAACCTATACAAGTAGTTAGTAATAATAAATCTTTGGCAGGTTTACACAATTTAAACAATGTGAGAAGTAAGTTATAAATTTATTTCAATCTAAATACTTTTGATATGACTCGTTGATACTGTCGATAGGTCCCTATGTTTAGTATGCTGTGGATCATATTCATGATTTCTTCAGAGACATTTCATGTTGGTAATATTCATGATATCGATATGTATTCTGTCGATATAGACATTGACGGTATACTCATGTTAGTTATGTAGAGTCAAGAACCGAGAGACGTATATCAGGTTGGCCCGGCCCCGGCCGGTAAGGTTAGTGATCCCGTATCCTGAAGGTTACCGCCAGGAATTGGGAGAGTATGCAGGCAGACAACGTCAATCAGCAGGTACGTTTTTACGTACAGGCTGAACTCAGTCCGCCCTGACGGTGCTGACGCAAGGGTCTCGATGGATCAAAGTGGCGGGACTATCAAGGAGTAGCTGAGTTGGGCAGAAGTGCAAATCTAGAAGATAGTCATGGTGCCCCAAAGGCCTATTGGAGTTGCAGCCGAGACTGCATCGGTGGAGACTATCTCTTAGAGGGATGCAGGGAAATCGAGCCGATCCGAAGCGAAAGTGGAAGTGCCACACACAAACTGGGATTAAAGGTGAAATGGTTACACTAAAGTGGTACAGATCACCCATCTGTGCAACTTGCAGGCGTCCCCATCATAAATACATATACAAGCCGTACGTAATTTACGGAGTACAGTATTACTTCTGTAGCAACACAATGTCAGTACTTTATGTAGTAGCCGTGGTATGAAAGGGAACGGCTTCAAACTTATTTATAAAAGTGGTAGGGGAACAGGGGGCACTATGGATCAAGGGGCATAGTGAATAATCACACTTATTTCGTTAAATATTACATACTTATGCACACAAATAAAGCCGCGTGATGTTTAGAATATTACCCCTACCCGGCTTCAGTGACCGACCGCTGTGCCACCGCGTTGACCTGTTACACACACCATGTGACGATTCTTTTTTTTCGACCCTCATTACGAATCATTAATGTCATGGTTATTATTTTTTCAAAACTAGTACATATTAAATATTACAAAACGTTGTTCAGACTTGCATTATACTTTGAAAGCTGAAATAAATGACTACTGAGGCTGACGCTGAGGTCTCCGGGTCGACCCCCTAGTCGGGTAAAAGTGATATTGGATTTTTCTATGACGAAATGCTCAGTATCAGCCCGGAGTCTGGAATTGTGCCCGGTATGGCGATAGGCTCGCCCCTTACCATATCATGGGACAGAGATAAGCTCGGCGAAATGTGGGTGTACTGGTTACACCTCTGCCTACCCCTTCGGGGATTACAGGCGTGAGTGCGTATGTATGTATGTATTGAGAAATTCTAAAAAATGAAGTCGGTTCACTGTTTCCCTCGTTCCCCTACATTGAAAATGAAGGCAGTATGTATGCTTAAAAAAGGAGTAGGTAGGTACGAGTACATTCGATTGATACAAATCTCAGTGAAATAAAACTAGTTTATACGGATTTTATCGCGGTTTTAATTTTTATTTTAGTCCCGACGTTTCGAAAGCTTTTCAGCCTTCGTGGTCACGGGAGAGACTACGAGAGTTTTATTTCAATAATAATATTCACGTTAGCCTAGGAAATCACAAATCTCAGTATCAAAAGCTACGGGGCCGGGCCTGCCTGATATACGTAGGCAAGAGTTAGCCAAGGGCATAATATAAATAGGATTTTTAGAGGAGGACTAGATATTGTTTTAGTTCTACGATGTACTCTGCTCCCGGTTACCAAAAGAAGAGATAGATAACGTGAGTAACGAGAGGTAGTAGCGAGATTCTTGGGGTTGGCCAATAGGATTCAGAGATAGACCACGACTACGTACGTATGTTCGGCCAAATCGCAATGGTTCAAGTTTTATTTACTCACTCATTTATCATCATTGTCTATGTTGTTATTATTGCTGCTGGATCTAGGGAGTTAAGTGTCAAATATATCTTTTTTTTACTTTATTCTTGTATAAAAAAAGAGTACCTAATAGCGTTAAAATTGTACTAGAATAATAAAAAAGATATGTTCATAGGTACATATTCAGGAACTCTCATACAAAATAAGACAATATGGTTGTACTTTAGAAGTAACAAGAAGTCTGTTAAAAATGTACCTAAATAACGATATTACTAATATTTTAGTAAGCCAAGAAATGGAAAATGCTGCAGATAATAATAATGGTAACAATACAATGGATACATCGCAGGATAATAAAATATCTTGTCTAGAAAAAGTCGTTGAACGAATAATAGAGACTAATATTACGAATAATTATGAGAGCGGTTGTGGATATTCTCAAAAAGAAGATCAAGAAAATTACAATAATAAAGAACAGGCTGTAACATTAGAAATAAATGACGCTCCTTTAAACGCAAATGAAGAAGACATGCAAAAGTAAGTAGATACTGGTTTTATTATTTAGCTGATCTATAATATCGATTTGTTGGTTTGATGCTCTAAGGCCAACTTGCACGACTATCTTAAATCGGGTTTAACCCACTAAACCTGTTTAAGAAACTTCTTTTTACATATGAAAATAAATTTAGGATCGTCGTGCAAGTGAGCCTAATTATTTACGAGAGTAGATGCTGAATTAAGCTATTTAGTATCTATTTAGATCTAAATAGTTCTAGAGTGAGTTAAAAATTTGCTCTACCAATGGTGCGATGCTTGATGTTTATATCATCGCAAGCGCATAGCGGCGGGGTGTTGTAACTGCTAATGTAAAGTAAACAAAAATGTATTATACATAGGGTCGTGCGACCCCGATATGGCATCCATCTGCACACTAGCATAGCACTGCCTTGTTACTAATGTAAATGCCGAGGGCGTCCTTCCGCTAGCGGAAGCTTTTGATATCACCACAATCGAAAACGGACTGCTAGGCGGCATCGCGCAAGAGCAGTACAGACAGAAAGAAGCTTATAAAAAAGTAGTACGATTATGGTGGCTATTCTAACAAATAATAAAAAGAGTTTTTCTGTCACTGTGCCTGCCGCTAACCCGGTTTAATGCCAGTGAGACAATTCTCGCGCAATTCGAATTCGAGAAAAATCTCGGATTCGAACTTTTTTCGAATGAAATTCACGTTGAGCTATTCTAGAAATCTCGGGCTCGAAATATCTCGTAGGTTGCTGATAGAGCTACTTCGAATGGTAGGGAGCGTTCGAAACGTAAATGTTGAATACAGATGACAATGTCAACTGTCAAAATATTTAATTTAATTTATTTATTAATTACAATTTTCTTTTTACATTCGCTTTACAATCCTGCCATGTCTGAAAATGGATAAACAAAGTAAATATTACAAACTAGCCCCCTATTACAAAATGGGACGGAAAGAATCTCGGCGAAATGTGGGTGTACTGGTTGCAACCAGTACATTAGGTAGCAAAGAATATTATACTGTGTTAGGTAGTATTAATCTGGTGTCCACATTAATACAGATACAGAGGTGACTTCTGCCTACCCCTTCAGAGAATACAGGCGTAAGTGTATAGGCATTACAAACAATAAATATGCTAAAGGAAGCTAGCTTGTTTGCGTGTTTGATATTGTTGATGATTGCAATTGCTTGCGACTATGCTTGTGGTACGAGTGCAACATATTAGAATAATATCTAATTAATTGGAATAATACTTGAGAAAGCTGTGCGCCGTAGTGACAGTCGATCGTCCGTAGTGTCTCCGCCGCTCAGTCATTGTACAGTTCGCGTGAGTCGTGTCGTCGCGTCGTGCGCCTACACTCGGTCGCAACAAAACGGCCACAGAGTAGTTTGCGTTACAGAGAACGTTTGCGTTCACTTTACTATGAGCAAACAGCATTATAGTACGTTCAATCAATCCGATAACGGTGATAGTCAATCTGGTGAAATGAGTGTCGATGGATCTCTAATTGATAAAGAATCACCTCCTCCGTACATAACATATAGGAAAACTGCGTCATGTCCACATGAACCCGATTTACGTAGAGATCTACAAGGATTTCAAGAAAAAATGCTGGGTACTCTTGACTCATATTTTTCGAAACAAGATAAAAAAATGTCTTAACTCCTGAACGATTTTGAAGAAATCAAGAAATCTGTTAAATTCATCGGCGATAAATATGATGATATTGAAGTGCGAACAAATGAGATCGAAAAGCGAGTCTGCTCTCTCGAAAAACTCCCAGTTCTTTCTCAGGAATATGAGCATAAAATTACCGAATTAACCACTAAAATAGAAGTTTTGGAACAGATGTCGCGTAGATGCAATATTGAAATTAGTAACCTACCCGATAAGAGGTGAAAACCTTATGACGATTATAACAAGTACAGCCAACTTAATAAAGCATCCATTGTCTAGTCATGACATTGCTGCAATACATCGCGTTCCACAGTTGAAGGCTACTAGCTCACACCCAAAAAATGTGATCGTGAAATTCACCACTCAAGCCATACGCGATAACTTCTTATCCGCCGCACGATTAATGAAAGGCATTACCTCAGACCAAGTCAACATACAAGGCACACCCCAAAAGATTTACATTAATGAACATTTAACTCTATTCAACAAAAACTTGTTTCGCCAAGCACGAGACGCAGCTAAGCGATATGGGTACCGTTTCGTCTGGGTTAAGCACGGTGGTATTTTGGCCAAAGCAGACGAAACATCGCCGGTCTTCGCGATCCGATCAGAAAAGGATATACTTAAATTCAAGCCTCGGTGTTCAAAGTGATAATAATATTTTTTTCGCAGTGTTGTATACGAGCATTGTCAGTGTATCGACGTTAGTTTATTTTAGTTACCTTAAACTACGAGAATGTGATAAAAAAATATATCATAATAATGTAAATTGCAGAATACGCATCGCACATTACTCTATGTGTTTACGTTTAGATAAGCGTTTATTTGCCACTTTTTTCCATACTACCTTCCGGTATGCTTTAAATATGAAGACATTGTTTCCTAGTTGTTTATTACTACAAAATGAGACCACCGTTTGTTTGGTTTTATTTTTAATTTTATTTAATGGTTTTTGCTATAACAACCGTCCGCTATTTAATAGCAGGCTTGCTACTTTAACAATATTTATCCTACTTATTAAAATGTCGTTTAAAATATCAGTTCTTGTTTGTGTACACATTATATTAATCTAATAGCTGCGTTAGTTATTTCCATGCTAAGTAATATATCACTACTAAACTCGGTGGTACACAGTACTAGTCGGTTTACATACACGTATATATTGAGTTCTTCCTACATTCATGCGCGCGAGTAAGATTATATTTCGTTATTTCATTCGAAGATATATTGTTAACTTGGTAGTCCTTTAAACCTACAAGGCAGCTCGCACTATTTAAAGACTCTAATCGATTGCTTTGTCGATCGATTTCTTTTGATGTTTAATCTGTCATAGCGTTTCCCTAGCACTCCGCGTCACTATGCAGATCATTAACGCCGTCGAATTATTATAGATTCATCCGACTCTGAAAAAGATGAAGGTAAGTCGTTTTTCCTTATCTAAGTGGTCAAAATGATTCGCAGTGATAATATAATACGCCCATCTGCGTAGATTATAAGCGACTGGAAGAGAAAGAAAATAAACATTATGCCAGGAGGTTAACCGTGGGTTGACACGACGGCAATCAATGATTAATAAACACATTATTTGTTGAAAATCGCTTTATTTGACTAGAGGTGAACCGTGGGTCCACACAAGTCACGAATAAACCTGGAGGTTAACCGTGGGTTAACACAAAGGTGATTCATACTAAATTAATGCTTCGCCACAATTTTCGAACTACCCACAAAAAAAAAAAAAAAAAGTCTGATAATGCAACTGTTTCTGACTTCAGATCCAGAGCTACCCCCCATCGAGCCTAATTTTCCCTTGGAGGAAATAGCCCCCGAAAATCCGGGGGATATAGTCCTAATGCCTTCAGAACAAGTTCAACCCGAAGAAGATCGTGATGTATTATTGGACCCTGATATTTTATGTGCCTTAGGCGAAACTATGGAGGAATCCCCAAAGCTAGGTGAGAAAATTCACGACAATTTGGCACGTCTATGGACGCCGATATTAAGAAAAGGCCTGTCCAAAGAATCTAAGGATAAAGTAATGAAACAATTCTTGATCCCGGAAAATTGCTCCCTATTACAGGCGCCTAAACTCAATCCAGAGATTTTGGCTGCCTCTTCGGAAATTTCTCGATCCAAAGACAAACGCGTTGAATCGGTCCAACAACAGCTGGGCATTGGAATTACAGCCGTGAACAGAGCACTAGTACTGCTCCTTGATGGCGACAACAAAAGATTAGAGGCAATTAAGCTGTTAAGTGATAGTTGCCGCATACTATGCGACCTCCATCACATTGAAACTGAGGCTAGGAAAAAGTTTATAACCCCCGGCCTAGACAAATGTTTCCTAAATGTAGTACAAGATGTAGATAGAGATGAATTGTTGTTCGGCAGTAAGCTCTCAGAAAAAATTAAAGCTTCCAGGGTAATAGAGAAACAAGGACTCCAAATTAAAAAACCAGCACCTACCACAAGACCCTCATCGTCATTTACACCACAGCCATCGACGAGTCGCCCACGATCCCAGGTAAACTGGACGGGCCCTCCTCGCTATCTACCAACCAGGGGGGGGCGAGGGGGGTCCAGAAGGATCAACCCCGCGGGAGCCAGCCATCGCAAAGCAACCCCAGCAAACCATACGAAAACATCGAACAAAGCTCCACGCGCACCTCAGCAGCATTAAAGGTACACGCAGGGCGAATACAATATTTTTATGATTCCTGGCTAAACGTTACCAAAAATTCTCTAATCCTTGAATGGATTCGGGATGGATATTCCATACCATTCAGTAACGTAGCTAGGCAAATAGTCATTCCGCAAAACATTCTGCGGACGAAAACTGAGGTTGCCGATATGTCTTCGGCCATTAAGAAACTTCTAGACTTAGGTGCTATATCTATATGTGATCAGAGCGATAATAATTTCATATCAAGTATCTTTCTAGCTCCCAAACCCAATGGAGATAAAAGATTTATACTTAATTTAAAACTTCTTAATAAGTTTATACCTAATAATCACTTTAAGATGGAAGACCATAGGACTGCGGCCAAACTAATACCAGAAAAGGGTTTTATGGCCACTATTGACCTTAAAGAAGCGTACTTTTTAATCCCAATCGCTATAAATAGCCGCAGATATTTGTGTTTTAATTTTCAGGACAATGAAAATAATAATTGTAACACTTATCATTTTAACGCTATGCCATATGGACTATCTGTCGCTCCCCGTGTTTTTACAAAAATAATGAAAGAGGTTATGAATTACCTAAGGTCCCAGGGTCATAAATCTGTAATATACCTGGATGACATTTTGTGCATTGGATATACCTACGACGAGTGTTATAAGAATGTTAAAGAAACCTTAAATTTACTGAAACGTCTGGGCTTCGTTATTAATTGGAACAAAAGTAATTTACAACCTCAACAAACATGTAAATTCCTGGGATTTATGTTCAATACGGTTGATATGTCATTAGGGTTGCCTCAAATTAAGAGATCTAATATTTTAAAATTGTTAAGTAATTTTTTATTATTACCTACATGTACCATTAGGGAGTTCTCACAACTTATTGGGATACTTATTGCAGCATGTCCAGCTATTAAATATGGCTGGCTATACACGAGAAGCCTCGAAAGAGCAAAATTCTTAGCTTTACAACAGAACAGTAGTTATTCAAGAAAAATTTGTCTCCCTAAGTACATTTTACCTGATTTGCAATGGTGGGCAAATAAAATATCATCCTCTAAAAACTCTTTAAGACCACAGGACGAATTTAGGCTAGAAATATTTACCGACGCTTCTAGAACCGGTTGGGGTTCCTTTTGTGACGGTAAACGCGTAAATGGGGGATGGAAAGAGATTGAACATTCTTTTCATATAAACCAATTGGAACTGTTAGCAGCATTTATGGGACTTAAGTGTTTTGCTCGGGACCTCTCAGATTGTACAATTTTATTACGAGTGGATAATTCTACTGCGATATGTTACATAAACCGAATGGGTGGGATTCGGTTCCCGCACCTGAATGATGTAGCCAAGTCTATTTGGCAGTGGTGCGAGAGGCGGAATATCTGGTTGTTTGCATCATATATAAATACTCTTGATAATGTTGAAGCGGATCAAGAGTCTAGAAAAGTTAATGTTGATATAGAATGGGAGCTTTCCAAGTGGGCCTTCGACAGCATAAAAAGGAACTTAGGTCAACCAGATATTGATTTGTTCGCCTCCCGTGTGAATACTAAATGTCAGCGATACATATCGTGGAAGAAAGATCCTGATGCAGAAACTATAGATGCTTTTACAGTAAACTGGCGTCAATATTTTTTTTATGCTTTCCCTCCGTTCGCATTAATATTAAAATGTTTAAATAAAATTATCAGAGAAAAAGCCACAGGCATATTAGTATTTCCTTACTGGCCAGGTCAACCATGGTTCCCCCTACTCAAAACCATGTTAGTCTCAGAAATAATATTTTTCAAACCTAATAGAGACCTTCTTCAATCTCGTTTCAGATCATTTCACCCATTACACAAGACTCTTACCATGGGAGCCGCGAAGCTCTCCGGCTAGCATTTGGACACCGGAATGTCCCTGCGATAGCATTAGATCTAATGATTTCCTCTGTAGCAATCAACACATTGAAACAATATAGTGTAACATTTAAACTTTGGTGGTCATTTTGCCAGCAGAATAGCCTAGACGTATTTGATACTTCAGTGATACCTTTAATGACATTTCTTAGTAATGAGTTCCATAAGGGAAGTTCTTACGGAACTATTAACACACATCGTTCAGCACTATCGTTACTTTTAGGTAACGATGTAGGCTCGGACGAAAGGATAAAGAGACTGTTAAAAGGAATTTATAAAACAAAACCCTGTCGTCCTAAATACGCTACTACGTGGGATCCCCAGGTTGTATTAGATCACATATGTCAATGGTTCCCAAATAGAACCCTAAGCTTAGAAAAACTAACTAAAAAGTTGACTGTCCTCCTGGCATTGTGCACCGCACATAGAGTCCAAACTTTATCTCTAATTAGGATCGAAAACGTCAAAAGATGTACTGACGGAATAAAAATACATATCACTGATGTAATTAAAACTTCCGCAGCTGGTAGAGACCAGCCTGTTTTGTATTTGCCTTATTTCAAAGAAAACACAAATATTTGTCCAGCTACAGCTTTGATTGATTATCTTTACGTTACCCATAGCCTAAGACCTTGTGATAGTGCAAATCTCCTTATTACGTATAAAAAACCTTATAAAAAAGCTTCTTCCCAATCTATTAGTAGATGGATAAGACAGACTTTAGCGGAGAGTGGCGTGGATGTGGGTGTGTTCAGCGCGCATAGCACGCGGCACGCAGCTACGTCGGCAGCGGCCTCCGCTGGGGTCAGTATTGACGTAATAAGAAGAACTGCTGGCTGGTCAAGTACATCAGAGACATTTGCCAAATTCTATAACCGTCCTGTGTCCGACCCTTTATCGGAAACAGGTAGGCTATTTGCTGAATCAGTGTGTCAAGTAGCTTCAAAATAGAAAGACTGATTATTATATTTAATCTTAAAACTAAGTTAAATTATATAAGTTGTTTGTAAGTTGACCTTTAATTAAAAAAAATAATAATTAAATAAACTTCTTTCTGATGAGACGGTTTTTTGTTTATAGTTCAAAACCTTATTGATGCTCTAAACATCTACCAAGTTAACAATATATCTTCGAATGAAATAACGAAATATAATATATGATCAAATGAACTTCGAGAAGCGAAGTTCGATCATTATTATGTGAGTTATTTCATTCGAAGATATACACACCCAACCCACCCTCACCCTGATAATATAAAGGTACACAAATAAGATTTATTTAATTTTCTACTCTCTAAAAAGAATGATCTGCATAGTGACGCGGAGTGCTAGGGAAACGCTATGACAGATTAAACATCAAAAGAAATCGATCGACAAAGCAATCGATTAGAGTCTTTAAATAGTGCGAGCTGCCTTGTAGGTTTAAAGGACTACCAAGTTAACAATATATCTTCGAATGAAATAACTCATATAATAATGATCGAACTTCGCTTCTCGAAGTTCATTTGATCATATATTATAACACAATATCGATATGTTTTCATAGTATATAAATGGCTAATAAGATAAGTATATATTATCAGAATTGCCGCGGTTTGAGGACTAAATTGTATACTTTATTCAGTAACGTACTAATCGATTGTTATGATATAATAGTTTTATCGGAAACTTGGTTAGCACCAAATATTGCTGACACAGAATTATTCGACTCCCGGTACGCGGTGTTCCGCTGTGACAGAAACCGTGCAGCATGCAATAAATCTGACGGTGGCGGTGTCTTGATCGCCGTGCGCCGGGTTTTGCACGTCGCACGGTGAACAGTCACGAGCAATAATATATTACCATGGACAGATTAGCAATAATATCTGATACCACGATTGATTCATAAATATCTGATCGTAAGATGAGAGCAAAAATATGTGATCATTGTGGAATGCAAATATATGTAACGCCACAATTATGTTACGTCGAAGGAATGCCAAAACTATCTGACAAGCATGTATACAATAATTTATGACGCCACATCGGCTTCAAAAACATGTGACATCTCTTGGAATGCAAAAATAATGGTCATCTATTATATTATAAATATCTGACTTTATTTTTGGACTCTGTCTTGGAACCCGACACAAGAGGGTGCAATTTAGTTAAATTTATAAATCTATATACCTACATCCAAACTTATTATATAAATGCGAAAGTAACTCTATCTGTCTGTCTATCTGTTACCTTTTCACGGTTAAAATACTGGACCAAATTTTATGAAATTTGGTATGAAGAAAGTTTGAACCCCAGGGACGGGCATAGGCTACCTTAGTCTCAAAAAAACCTAACGGGGTTGAAATAAGGGATGAAAGTTTGCATGAAGACTATAGTGGTGATCAGGGGCTCCAATTTTTTGGGGAGAAAGAGTATTATAAATTTCACACAAAAGTCCCTTTAATGACGTAAGTGAGCACTAAGAAGGGATTTTTGACCATTTGGATTTCATTTGGGATGAAAGTTTGTATGTGCATTTCTTTTCAAGAAATCGACATGGGTGTCATTTTCGAGGTTTCTTGGGGTGCTAATTATGAAAACAGCATTCATTTTTAAATCCAAGATGGCCGAGATATTTTTTTTTATTAAAATCGATATCGGTGTCATTTTCGACGTTTCTTGTGGTGTTGATTATGACTACGGCATCCATTTTCAAATCCAAGTGAAAAATAATATTTTATATAATAAGCATTCCCTCAGAAAATAAGTTCTGGTATGATAATTCGTTTATGTATAAATTCTGCATTATAAAACACATGGCGCCCACAATTCTAACATCGGATCTCAATTACGTATTTGCGGCTATAGATATCTATTTGGGAGTTAATCAACTTTAAAAAAAGAAAACCGATATAATGTATATACACATATGTGGTCACTCGGGCTGCATAAATATCTGACATCAGCTTGGCGGCATAAATATCTGACAGTAAATATTTCCAACTATTTTCTTCAATATTGCAATAAATATCACCCGCCGTGCAAAAATATGTGATCTCTCGGGCTGCATAAATATCTGACATCAGCTTGGCGGCATAAATATCTGACAGTAAATGATTCCAACGATTTTCTTCAATATTGCAATAAATATCACCCGCCGTGCAAAAATATGTGACGTCACTCGGGCCGCATAAATATCTGACAGTAAATATTTCGAACTATTTCTTTCAATATTGCAATACATGTCACTCTCGCTGCAAAAATAAATGACGTCACTCGGGCCGCATAAATATCTGACAATAAATGTATTAAGCCATTTTTTAAAATTATTATAGCAGAGCCGTCAACCCACTTGTAAGTGGTTACAGTAGCCCATGGACCACGGTTTTGTGTGGGGACCACAAGCGCGCGCGTGCGTATGTGTTTGTGTGTTTGTGTGTTTGTGTGTGTGTGTGTGTGTGTGTGTGTGTATGTGTGTGTGTGTGTGTGTGTGTGTGTGTGTGTGTGTGTTTGGTTGTGTGAGTGTGTGTGTGTGTGTGTGTGTGTGGGTGCGTGCATGCGTACCGCGAGCCAACATATTCATCTTATTCGTCGTAATCTTCATTACTGATGCTCGTGCCCGTTCTGAAAAGCTCGAATGGAGTTGTTGACAAGTTGTTTCCATACCACCCTGTCTTCGGCCTGTCTCAGGGCAGTGGTAACAGATAGTCCTGTTATGGCCCTGATCTGATCAGACCAGCGGGTAGGTGATCGCCCGCGTGGTCTTTTACCATCTACTTTCCCAATTACAACCAGTTTGCGCTTGCAGGTATGATTGTAGGCGTCCATTGATGATGTAGAGCATTATCTAGCTAGCATGAGACTTGAGTGCCACTGTCCGGTAGTTTTAACATGTTTTGGTAGGACCCTTCTTGTGTAGCGGTATCAAAAGCGACTCCTTCCAGTCCGTAGGCCATATTCCTGTTTTCCAAAGCTGGTTACACAGGTTTTCTTTTTTAATTTATTTGGCTTTTACACCTGCCATTATTCATTATGTGGCAACATTGAAAACTTACGTGCTAGATAATCTATTACATTTTTTTCCTACACTATTAAACCTATTTCTTCATTTATTAATTTCTTATTATTATTGTTATCATTATTGCTTATTATTATTAATTATTTATTGCTATCATTATTACTTATTTATTGTTATATATTATATTGATTGTTATACATTATATTTATTGTTATACATATTATTGTTATTATTATTTATGTTATAATTATACAGCAGTACTACCATTTACCCTGGCTGCTGCCTTCACGACCTTTTCTGCATAATGCATGAATATTCTGCGATTGTCGTCATCTAACAGAAGTTTTGCGTAATTGATACTACTGATCTGGCATCTCAATTCCTGTGTTACGTCATGTCGCCAAGAACCGAATGACATTTATCCAGTAGATGGGGCACTGTCTCCGGAACATCCGAGCCACAAGAGCAGTTTGGATTATTACTTAGGTTAAATCTATGGAGGTAGGCCTTGAACCCTCCATGCCCCGTCAGCAGTTGCGTTGTAATGTTCGTGCATTTAATTTTTCCGAGTATACGGTGAGCATCACCAACTTGAGGGAAAAAGATTTTAGTTATTGCCCCCATGGTGGCTGCATTGTATCTATTTTGCCACAACTCTAAGGAATTCTGGCGGAGAGAGAATTTAAGATAAGATACCGGGATTCCATCATACGCCTGTTCCGTAATATCTTTTAGCGCTGCTTCCTTTGCGAGTTGGTCTGCGCGCTCATTGCCTTTGATACCCTCATGTGCCTTAACCCAATATAGGTGTGAGGCTATATTTCGTGCGGTTAAATTGTGAATAGGGGTCTGGATTTCGGCTACAAGAGGGTTTGTGTCTTCAGGATACGCTATGGACTCCAAAGCAGACCTTGAATCGCTAATAATGTTAGCGTCCTGAAGTTGGAATGTCTGCACCATCATTATGGCTCTTAGTATAGCGACTAGCTTAGCCTGGTAGACAGTGCAGTGAGGCGCAAGTGAGAAACTGTCGTGTCGTTACACAGGTTACATAGGTTAAGTAAAATTTTAACACCTGAGTCTCCCAAGATTTTTTTGCTCCTTAGCGAATCATGTCTCTTGATGTCTAGCTGACTTGTTTGTTTTTAGTTTTTTCAAAGCACTTCTAACTTCGGATTCAAGATCTTCAGACTCTAAATATTGATCTTCGGCATATTCATACTTTAGACAAAATTGTCTAATACTATCGTTTAACTTTGAATAAAACATCGCAAGTAAAAAGCTATTAGCCGCCTTATTGAATTTTGAATCATCACTTCATTGATCAAATGCAGATTTCGAGTAAGCAAAAGTTAAAACTTATGGTTGGGAATTTAACTATTTACTACTTTGCATCAAAAATCCTCACATTTCCGGGAATACCCAATTCTCGGCTATATTAAAATATACATACATACGCACTCACGCCTGTAATCCCCGAAGGGGTAGGCAGAGGTGTAACCAGTACACCCACATTTCGCCGAGCGTATCTCCGTCCCTTATGTGATAGGGGGCGAGCCTATCGCCATACCGGGCACAAATTTCCAGACTCCGGGCTGATACTGAATATTTCGTAATATAAAAACCCAATACCACTTTACCCGACCCGGGGATCGAACCCTAGACCTCAGCGTTGGCCTCAATCGTAACGCGTACGCATTACAACTGCGCCACCGAGGCAGTCTATATTAAAAATCCTTATAAAATACTTTTGTTATAACGTGTTAAACGTAACGTGTTAAGCGGGGCACATTTGAAATTTTTATATCTGGATTTAAAGAAACATAAATAAATAATAAATAAATACACCCAACAGTCACACACATCGTCCCGACCCCACACTAGGTTAACCTGTATCGTGGGTATCTGGAACTACGACGGACTTGCGGTCCCACAACACCCAGACCCGAAACAAATATTTGTGGATTAGACAAACATTTGTCTCGGTGTGGGAATCGAACCTACGGCCTCACGCTTCGCAGCCGGCTACTCGCCCACTGCGCCACGGAGGCTGTCATTAAAAAGTTGTGCGTAGTTATTAACAGCTTTAATTTAGTATTTTTGTTATTGTTTATAGTTCGCTCTTGTATTATTGTAGTTTTGTATGAAACTATTTTAACTTTGAACAACTTGACCGATTGATGTCATATTCACATCATACATGAATAGATAGACAGACAGACAGGGTTACTTTCGCATTTATATAAAAAATAAAGTCAGATATTTATAATGTAAGAGATGACCGATATTTTTGCATTCCAAGAGGTGTCACATGTTTTTGAAGCCGATGTGGCATCATATACTATTGTATACATACTTGTCAGATAGTTTTGGCATTCCTTCGACGTCACATAATTGTGGCGCTACATATATTTGCATTCCACAATAATCATATATTTTTGCTCTCATCTTACGATCAGATATTTATGAATGAATCGTGATATCAGATATTATTGCTAATCTGTCCATGGTAATATATTACTTATTGCTCGTGACTGTACGTTAAAAGCGAGTTCTCATTCCGACGAAGATATTCATACACTGCACTGCAATATTAGCGATTGATTATGTTTTACTGAAACTCACTTCAAACGTGCGAGATGAGTGTCATATAATATGTGCTGTATACATTCCACCGAACCAGCATGTTGATACTTACTATTCGTTTCTAAAGTCTTCAGGGTGAAATTTTGGGTTTGTCGGCCGGCAACATCTACATAGTTGGTGATTTTAATTTACCTGACCTCAATTGGGTTGACTCTGGCGTTGGTGCGCTAGTCCCGACCGTATCATATAATATGGGTTCTACTAATGAACTCCTGTGTAATTTTTTGTCGATGCTAAACTATAAACAATTTAACAACATAAGGAATAACCTGAACCGTATCTTAGACCTCGTTATCTCGAACGATGACAGTATTACTTGTACTCTCCCGCTTAATCCCCTAACTCCCCCAGATAGTTATCACCCACCTATTTGCCTACTCACAACTCATAGCTTGTCAGTTAAAACTATGATACGCTGCTCAGTACCCAGGTATTGATTTACAGAAGCAAATTACGATGCTATAAATAAGGATATTAATAACGTTGATTGGGAAGCAACTCTGGTTCATCTACCGTTAGAGAAGGCTGTTCAGAAATTCTATGAAATCGTTTATAAAATTATAAAGAATAATGTGCCGTTACGACCTGCTAAGTCGAATGAGTTTCCAGTTTGGTTTTCTCGACCACTTATACATATTTTCAAAAATATGGATAAAATGGAAAAAGTACCGTAAAACATCGGAATATGAAATATTCTCGATACTACGTCATCGTTTTAAACATCTTTCAAAAGTGTGTCTCAATACCTACATAGAATCAATCGAAAAGGGTATGTGTGAGGACATTAAAGCTTTTGGTCTTATGTTAATAGCAAATATGATAGGACAGGTATTCCAAATAATATGAGTTTCGAGGGCAAAGAGTCCTCTACGCCGGAAGGTATCTGTAAACTTTTTTCGTCTTATTTTAGCTCAGTCTATGAAGGAGTCACATCCCAAGTGTTCAACGCCTCAGAATTAGAATCACTACCGTCTTCCTGTAATAATTTAGTTATTTCTAATATCTATTTCCCAAAAGATACCATATTTGCAGCTCTCAAATCCTTGAATGTAAAGAAAGAGTCCGGACCTGACGGAATTCCTCCATTTTTTCTTAAATATACAGCATTTTCTCTATGTATACCGCTTCACTTGATTTTTAACCGTAGCATTAAAAAAGGAATTGTACCACAAATTTGGAGAACCGCAAACATAGCTCCTGTATATAAAAATGGTCGCAAGAATGAGGTTGTTAACTACCGCCCTATATCGTTGCTGTCCTCCTTGTCAAAAGTACTAGAACGCTTAATTCACGACGCTTTTAACCCTAGCATACACAATATTATTATTCCAGAGCAGCATGGCTTTGTTAAAAATCGTTCGACTGTTACTAATCTCGTTACATACACAAATTTCTTGTTCGAAAACATGGATAACCGTCTGCAAGTTGATTCTATTTACACCGATTTCCGCAAAGACAAGGTGGACCACGACATATTATTAAAAAAAATTGCGTACAATGGCATACGGGGCGACCTATTACGCTGGTTCGCCTCTTACGTAATGTGTAGAAGCCAAAGAGTTGTAATCAATGGTTTTTCTTCTGATGTAATTAATGTCACCTCTGGTGTACCGCAAGGGTCCATATTAGGTCCATTATTGTTTGTTCTTTTCATAAATGACATAAACATGTGTTTCAGTAATTCTCACTTTCTGTTATATGCAGATGATTTAAAGATTTTTCGTATTATTAATACTATATCTGACTGCTTTAAGCTGCAGCAAGATATTGATCGTTTTTCTGCTTATTGTCTTCATAATAAACTTCAACTTAGCTTAAATAAATGCAAATCTATATCCTTCAACAAAAAATGAATGTAATTAATTTCAGTTATTCTCTTTGTAATACACCTCTTGAAAACACTACACTCATCAAAGACCTCGGTGTACTATTGGACTCAAAACTTCACTTTGAAGCACATATTAATAGTATTATCAATAAATCCTTTCGACTATATGGTTTTATAATGCGAACTTGTAAACAATTCCAGCGGCCTGCAACTTATTTGCTATTGTATAAATCAATAATTAGACCGATACTTGAGTATGGCATCCCGGTATGGAACCCCTGTTATCAAAAATACAGTAACCAACTTGAATTAGTACAACGTAAATTTCTGCGCACAATAAATTATAAATGTTCTCAATGACTTCTCTAGAAACTCGTAGAACCCTTCACGATCAAATGCTCCTTTACAACATATGCCATTATAAAATTGATTGTAGTCGGTTGATCAATCAAATATGCATTCGTACTCCTAGCAGTTCACTGCGCATACGTAATGCCTATGCACATAACTTATATGCGCCCAAGCTATGTAAAACTAAAGCTGGTGAACGAGCTCCCTTGCGACGTTTAATGCAATCTTATAATGATCACTTTACGGACATTGATATATTTGCCTTATCACATCCACAATATAAGAAACAAGTTTTTACTAGACTTCAGGAAACGAATAGTAAGTAGCAGTATCTGGTATTCTACTGCTTGTGCTTGGCGTGGAAACCCTTCCACGTTCTTGCGTTTTTACCGGGATGGAGGTTGCGACTTATATTCTGGCTTTTAATAACCACCGATTTTTCCAAGTGGCATCAAAGACTTTAATGTATACTACTAGACAAGCTGTGCGGTACAAAGAAATTGCGCACTTAGTTACGGTCAATTGACCGCAACTCATTTAATCGCCCGCGAGAGAGCGACAAGAGCAGTTGTTGTTGTTTGAATAGCTGCGAACGTTAAATTCGATAAATTAGCACGAAATTGTTTATTGTGTCTCATAAAACATTGTCATTATTTACGTATGCACGTATTATTATTATTATATATATATTATTCATTCAATTTGAAGTTATTTTACGGAAGTAACTATATTATTTCTTGGTTTTGATCGAAAAAGTCATTTATTGTGAATACATGTTTGCATGTTTTTCTTTCACTGTATCACTATAATAGTTAAATCACTGTTTTAGGTATATATTACATAATAGAAATTAAGTTCTGCTAATGTGTCTATCTAACTATATAATCGTGGATAGCGGTGTTGGTTACATTATGACTATTTAGATTTTTGTTATTTCTAAGATACTGCCGTTATGTAACTGTTTGTTATCCCCAATAATAGAAAAAATAAATAAAATAAAAATACTTAAATAAACATATTTTTTTATAGCACAGGCAGGCAAATGAGCTAGTGGGTCGCCCATGTACGCCCATAATACCTAGGAATGGGATAATTGAGGGATTGGTAAGGGGAGCGGGAATTTAGGCACCCACGATTTGTTTGCGCCATTCAGGGCATTTAATTTTTCTGAAATTTATTTTCACCTTCACGCTTAGAAAATATTGGTGAAATTTTTCCACTTCGCAGATGTAGATCCGCTTCCACCATTTGGATAAGAAAATGCTTCTGCTGGGTACTTGGGTAGTTTTTTTTTGGAATTCCATTCATTTAGGCGAGCAAAATAGACACAACGAGAATAACATGATATCTAAACTTAGATAAATTTAACGTTCCATTACCGCAAATCTTGGGAATTGGTAATATAAAAACTTATTTTAAAATCTTCTCATAATGATTATCTCATTATTTGTTATAAAAACAAAAAAACGTATACTACACTTGTTGTAATACTTTATACATCTAAATATATTTATCAGTCTAATTTTCATGGTAAATTATAGCATGCGATTAAAAATCGCATTACTTACATTGAACGGAACGTCTCGCGCGCTGTATAAGTTTTATAATGGCAACATTTTGATCCTACGAATAGAGATTTTTTCGATGTTTATTTCGATCGTAGCTGAGAATACAAGATTCGAGAAAATTACTTGGACATTCGAATTTTACAGTAGAGATTCGCTGATTCGAATCCGAGATTATTTCGAGGGAAGTGAGAATTGCCTCACAGGTTCCGCCGCCCCAGCATGACTTGA
Source organism: Mimas tiliae (assembly GCA_905332985.1). Taxonomy (NCBI): domain Eukaryota; kingdom Metazoa; phylum Arthropoda; class Insecta; order Lepidoptera; family Sphingidae; genus Mimas; species Mimas tiliae. The sequence goes on from HG995249.1 coordinate 8,246,457, forward strand.
CGGTAGATTTAGCGACCCGTCGCGCCGTCTGGCTCCCACAACCCGCAACGGGAACCATTGCCATTGCCTCGTCCGATAATCAGCCGAGTGTACCACGTGCAGGTGAGGTTGGCTTTGGGCTTAAGATGTTAATGACCCACTTACACTCCAACCAAGTAATAAAAACAACAAAAAGTACAAATTTAAGGGGGTGGGTACGGAATCCTCGGTATGAGAGTCCGACTCGCACTTGGCGTTTTTAATACGCTCAACGCCCGACACGTTGCACCGGCGCGGCGCGCGGCGATGGCGCGGGGGTTTGTATAGATTTTCGTTACAACACGCTTGGGTTCGCCGCATATTCGAATTAAGATTCGCACTTAACAACACAGCAGCTGCTAATTTGTTGCGCCGCAGTCAACCAAAGATCAAAGAACTTGTTAAGGGTAGACATTTGGACCAAGCTCAATAGTGAGGCACGCTAGATATTTGAAATGTACCTAATCTACACTATATTTTCTTCAGAGAGGAAAGTTGTGAAGAAACGGCTAGTCCTGTCCAGTCAATAACTAGTCGAGTAACTCGGTGGGAAGCTTTAGCCGACATCGCCGCAGAGTTACCACCATCGCTTGCTGTTGATCCGATCACAGGGCAAATATACGCATTATCCAAATAAACGTTATTGAAACAATTAAATACTTTAATTTCTTTACCTTTGATTTATATCCGACACAAAAAACCAAAAAGGTTCTCAATTCATCCGTAGTCCCATCATTATTAAAACTGTGAAAGATTGAATGAATGATTGCAAATTTGAGCGTTTGTTAGTCCATCACGCCGCACCGTGCCGTAACGGCTAAATAGTTTTGGATGAAATTTGGCACACAGGTAGACCTTGACCTGGATCCTAATCCAACCTCTAACATAGGCTACTTTTTATCCCGGAAGATGCCGTTCACGCTGGCGGAGTCGCAAGCAAAAGCTAGTATATAATATTATGTTACAGAAAGGTGTGGTCAAACATATGCAACGTATAGACTACCTAGTCAAATCGGGCGACGGCTCGAGGAGCTTTTTAAAAGACTGTTCAGGATGAAGATCTTTATTAGACTAACTTGAATGGTACATTTTCCTTATTTATATGGTCGAGCGATGTGAACAATACGCATTACTTATTCTAGAAGCTTCGACGTGTTTACTATAAAAGTGCTGAGGTAGCGTCTGGAGCACACCTGTGATGTCTCAAATTACATAAAAACAACATGTCAAGTACATGTGTACTTCTAAGAAGTGTTTACTGTTTTACAAAATGTGCTTAGCTTGCGTCTGGGGTACATTCTGTGATGCGACGCCATCAGACCGTACACATACTCTAGGATACGTAACTCCTCCCTCCTTAAGTTCGAAATCATCTGGAGTATTAATTTTCGGCAGATGATTTTGAAAAATTTTCATTTTTAAATTCTTAAATTTATACAAAATATTAAAATTACACTTAATATTACAATAATGTATAAAACTATTGTTCCGACACTAATTGATTTCACATTCACCATCTTTTCACTATTTTCCAAAGCGTAATTTAATAACTAAAAAAGCAGTGATAGCTCAACGGGGAGTGGTATGGACTGTCAAGACGAAAGTCGCAGGTTCAAAACCAGCCCTAAGTGCATACACCTCTGACTTTTCTAAGTTACGTGTGTATTCATTGTTAATTATCACTTGCTTTAACGGTGAAGGAAACATCGTGAGGAAACCTGCATACCAGAGACGTTCTTCATTAGAATTTCGAAGGTATGTGAAGTCTGCCAACCCGCATTAGGCCAGCGTGGTGGACTAAGGCCTAAACCCCTCTCATTCAGTAGAGGAGGCCCGTGCCCAGCAGTGGGACGTATATAATACAGGGCTAGTAAAAAAAAAAAAAATTATAACTGCAAGTTTGACAGCTCGGTTCCTCGCAAATTCAAGTGTTTCAACTCTGGCATCCTTGTTATGGACATCTCTGGTATGCTGATTATAGGTAATTTATTGTAGAGTATTTCTCCGGATTTCGTTTGATGTTGGCGGAGGTGATAATTCTGGATTTGCAATTCGCAATCATCAACTATGGCTATTACGTAAGTATCCTTAATTTCATGATGAAATGTTTCATCCTTGCAGGATCTTGTGATTTTTATGGATTTCTTCGAATAAAGTATCCATCGATTAGTTTGAATTGCTTCCAATTTGACGCCATCTATTTCGACGGGAACTTGAACACAAAGAGGCATTTGTAGAGTATCCCATTAAATCTGCAACACAAGTATCTTCGGCAACAAGGAACTCGTCCTTTTCATTACATAAATAAGTATCAGCATCGATTACATTACAGGGCTTAGATAGAGATTTAGTTTTCGACCCATTCACTATAAGGAATGGAATTATAATTAAGGTATTCTGGGAAGAGGGTTCGGTAATAGGTAAGGGAACAATTTTATAATAAAAATAAGATTGCGTATATACCAAAGGTATTTCCATAATGAAATTAATCTGCTTATCTCTAACATATGATTTCATACTAATCGTTTTTTCTATTTTCAGGTTTTGATGGATAAATTAGTTTTTCAGTTTCCTCAATATTTTTTAATATAGTAAGTAATTCCTTACTATCCACAATAGACTGGTGTAATACGCCTATTTTACTGAAAGCTATAGATGATTCGACCTCGTCTAATTTTATACATATTAATTGAAAATTATGAATGAAAAGATTGCAAGCATGAATAACATGATATAATAATTCTTGAAGTTTTAATTCATTCACATTTTTATTTAAATTTGCAATAGATTTATCCATTTGAACAAGATTCAACTATACATTATTAGAGCTGTTCATAATTTCTACCTTACCATTTTTTAAATATAAGTTGCTTCTTGTCTTATATAGATTATGGGGATTTTAATCCATTTATTAATTTGTAATATTCCAGTTAAGTTAATTAGCTTTATTAATTAACCAAGAGAATTCAGGAGACCTCCTTTTATTCTGAGCTTTAGAACTAACCGACTGCACTGCTCTGTAAAAATATTAAGATGTACTCTACCTGACTCTATTTTACTCTATCTGACTCTATTTGACTCTATCTGACTCTTATCTGACTCTATCTGCCTATCTGAATTATCAGTAGACTCTAAATATGTTTCATTAATTCTTGTTAGTATTAATGTATGCAATTCTTGGTACTTATTAATATTCGTATTTAAATCTAAACTAAACTTCACTAAATCTAATATCTTAATAACTATCCATTTAATATAACTTATATACGCCTTCCTGTATCTTTAAATTCTGTCAGTATTTTTTTTATCTCTGTCTTTTTGTATTTTTTTGTCTTTTTTAAGAATATATTATCTGTTTATGAGTTTATTCAAGATTAGGACACGGTCAGTATCAATGTCAATAGCGGAGTGAGCTGTTTCCGTACTGCTCTTTGATTGACCTTCGGTAGCTGTCATAGTACTAGATGAGGATGGTATAGAAAAGGGTGAACGACATCGAACTGAGATAATGCTGTTAGTTTTTTCAGTATCTGAAGAAATTGACATGGGACATGCTGGACGAGATTCGTCACTTTGTAAGTCTCTGTCACCAACATTTACGACTAAAGAAATGTTATCTTCGCCTTTACCATCGACAGCATTTAATCCAATTTGTGATAAGTTATCCGCATTTGTATCTGGTAAACTATCTGAACTATCAAGAGTAATTGTATGATCTCTATAAGCGAATTCTTGACTAAGAAACTCGGTTTTATCTAGCTGAATTTCAGCTGGTGAACTATACATTATAGGTATTTGTGTGTTAGATGTAGTTAATAATTGTTTGTTCATATCAATATTTGCGCCAAGTTGTTTCAATAAATCTGAACCTATCAGTCCGTCATACTGACTGTCTACTTCATAAATGTAGAATTTATGATAGCTTGGATTTTTAAAAGTTTTCAGTAACGGTATGAAAAGAACTTCGTTATGGGTACTACGGGCATGAGTACTAACTACGTCAAACTGTTCTTGATAAATAAATTTCGGAAAATATTCATAAGCTTTTGCTGGGCTTATAAAAGATCTAGTTGAACCTGTGTCAATCATAAATCGGGAATCAATCTCTGGAATATAAATATGGGGTAACTTTAGGAAGCCATCATAATTTAAATTAATTATGTTATGGGATCCTCGGGGGAGGCTGCTGGAGAATTTTTTTCACCTTGTGGACTATCTGAGTTATCAAGTTCTACTTGATTTTCCTCTTCGTTATTGAATACATACGAGTTTTCATCCTCGTTATATTCCTCGGGATAACTTTCACAAGTTTCCTGATAATATTCCGGTTCATCATTAAAAAATAGATGATTAGTTGGCTGTGTATTCTTCAAAGGAACTACAGTGCGCATAGAAACATCTGAGTCTAATTTGTACGATGGTCTATGTGCTTGAGCGTTTGGCGGAATGCCAAAACGGAATTGTCCCGGTTGATTCCTATAGAATCCTGATTGGGGTTTATGGGGTTGCATAAAATTTGGCATAAAGGCTTGATTTGGATAACCAAATTTAAAATTTTGTTGTGGTTGTGGAACACCGAATTTGAATTGTCCATATTTGTTCGGCTGTGAAAATTTATTTATTGGAGAATGTTGTTGCATGGGCATACCGAATTTAAAATTATTATTCGGTTGAGTAAATTTTTGATTAGGTATGAATTGTGGTCTGTTAACAGCAATATTTGGTTGATAACCAAATTTAAAATTTTGTGGTGTCATGTTATTTGACATCATCGGTTTATAATTACTCTGAATGAAAGGTTTCGGTTGTTGAGTGGCTCTAGTTTTTCTAGAGTTATATTGATTTTGGAAGTTTACTTCTTCCGTCACAATACTAAGTGCCATTTCAAGAGTGGTACATCCCTTAAGACGTACGATGCGTATTAAATCTTCAGGGAGATTAAACAAGAAAACATTCATTGCCATATTATTATAAATAATAATTTTGGCATTTCGAACACCAGTATCATTCAATAAATTCACTTTTGAATATAGAGTACTACGCATGTACTGTATTCTATTGCAAAAATCAATAAATGATTCACCGTTATTAATCTTTAGTGACTCTAGCTCTATGGCTATGCATTCTTCCGAACGCGGATCACCAAAGTGTTGCGTTAGCAAATTCTTAAGTTCGGACCATGTCTCTATATCTGCACGTTCGCTTATTAAATTCGCGGCACGACCGACCAGTCTACTTGTAATAATATGGAATACGTATAATTCCTGCGCTGGATTATTTAATCCTTTATAACATATTCACACTTCTTAATAAATAAATTAATTAACTTTCCATCACCTTCAAATTTAGGTATAATGGATACCATTTCTTTTGGTATCATCATGATAACATTATCCACTTTGTGGCTCTCCATTTTTATTTAATTATAATATTCTTTAAAATTCTTCAATAAAAAGAATATAATTACTTCAAAATAATTCAATATTTAAATCATTAAAAAAAATCATCTTAAATTAAATACAGCAATCTAGGATAAGACGGGACACAGAGGGAAAGTGAAAAGGTCTACTCACATTATCTCCGTGGCCATTCTCCCAAATGTATCTGCTTGAGTCTCTTCCTCGGCTTTGTCGCTGCGTAGACTTATTTATTTTTGATGGTTCGCGATACCCGAAACAACGTTAAAACGTTCGCCGAAAAATTCCGCGGACAGACCGATTTTTGTGTCTTCAAGGGCACGGTTTCTCGACGCGAGTATCGTACCGGCTGCGCCAGTCAAATCGGGTGACGGCTCGAGGAGCTTTCTAAAAGACTGTTCAGGATGAAGATCTTTATTAGACTAACTTGAATGGTACATTTTCCTTATTTATATGGTCGAGCGATGTGAACAATACGCATTACTTATTCTAGAAGCTTCGACGTGTTTACTATAAAAGTGCTGAGGTAGCGTCTGGAGCACACCTGTGATGTCTCAAATTACATAAAAACAACATGTACTTGTTCTAAGAAGTGTTTACTGTTTTACAAAATGTCCTTAGCTTGCGTCTGGGATACATCCTGTGATGCGCCATCAGATCGTACACATACTCTAGGATACGTAACTACCTATAGAATATTGGGTATAGTCTATGATTTTGTATAATTTCACCCTCCATAATACAAAATCAGATTGTATTGCTGGGACATAATTATAGCATATTCTTTTTTATCGAATACCTAAGTAACATGTCGAGTTTTCAACTTTGGACAACACTAAATAGGTACTCGTAGGTACCTTTTTTTGGCCGGACACAATTACTAACGCTGAGCTGTGGAGACTGTGCCGAGAGATCCCTATAGAACTACAGATACGACGCCGCAAGTGGAACTAGATCGGACACACCTTGCGCAGACACCGTGACCACATTCCCAGACAAGCTCTGGATTGGAACCCACAGGGAAAGCGTAAGCGTGGACGATCGAAAAACACCTGGCGGCGTTCAGTTGTATCGGAGGCACAGGGAATTGGTCTAACCTGGAGTGAAGTGAAGCATGCAGCCAGCGACAGAACGCGATGGAGATCCACTGTGTCTGCCCTCTGCCCTGATCGAGGGACATAGGAATACAATGAATGATGATGAGGTACCTATTTACCTAAGTACTTTTTTTTGTACATACATACATACATACATACGCACTCACGCCTGTAATCCCCAAAGGGGTAGGCAGAGGTGTAACTAGTACACCCACATTTCGCCGAGCGTATCTCCGTCCCACGATGTGATAGGGGACGAGCCTATCGCCATACCGGGCACAAATTCCAGACTCCGGGTTGATACTGAGAATTTCGTAATAGAAAACCCAATACCACTTTACCCGACCTGGGGATCGAACCCGAGACCTCAGAGTTAGCCTCAATTGTAACGCGTACGCATTACAACTGCGCCACCGAGGTAGTACTTTTTTTTGTCGCGGGGAAAATCAATTCATCACTTACACCCAGCTCCGGGGGTAGGCGGGACGGGTATGTTGGATTCTGCCGGTCTTACGTCCCAACGATTAGTCGTCCGGGAGAGATGGTAAACATCCGGATGGTCGCTGGGGAGAGACTTTAACAGCACTAACTAAAAACCCAGCGGTAAGCTTCTTCAGCGCATTAGGGACGGCCCCGGGTTCCCGAGGCGAGAAGTGCCCCAGCTTCAGCCCGAACTGCCCCTGCGCAATGCCGTCTTACGGCCCGTTTCTATTTGTGGGAGGGCTCAGAAGCCCCGTACACCGAAGGACGCTCCCGGCGTCAACGGCAACGATGAGGCCAACTACCCATATTGCCGTCCATCTCGAGGTCACCTAAGTACAACAGCTGAGCTTTTAACTTTCTAGGTCCATGAGTTTTGGCCGGGCGTTGATGAGTCAATATGTCAGTCAGGAGTTAGTACTTTTCTTCTTAATTGGCACAGAAGAAAAAGGTCCTCAATGATGTACCTACTCATCTGTATATATTTTTTATTTAAGTTCACGCATAACTCCGCCAAATGTAGTCAGATTTGGATGATTCTTTTTGTATATATGTATAGGGTTTACTGCAGTGGTGGTACTATTTTAATTTGAAGAAAGAGATCTACTGCGTAGGGGGAGAAATCGGGGATGAAAGACTAAAATTTCGACATTTATGGACCGATTTTGAGGAGTCTTCCACTAAACATGATAGTAAAATAAAAAAAAACAACAAAACGCGCCGTATCGAGAACCTTTTTGAAGACGGTTAAAAATAAAACAAAACAATAATTTTGAGTTAGTGCTATCAATCATTGACCAACGTCCATATACTGCAATAGCACAGAGTACAGACTCTAAATTATTGGTTTTATTTTTAGCTTTTCCAATTTATAGAACTAGAAGGCAGACCCTGGCATTAAGCCAGAATAAGGTCGGGCAGAAAGAAAGGAATTAAGATTTCGCATAGACCAGCCAATATATAAACGACTTCATTGGTTGTACTAAAATATTTATAAGTACCTACCTACCTACTACTCATATAGGTACTCCATCGTCTATTCCCGTTGTCTCTCACTTTTTGTCCACAAGTGCTGGACAATCGGAAAAAGTTGTGATGCTCCTCAGTGGGGGCCGACGGAACTAAAATTCCTCCCGTTGTCCCCACTTGCGGACGTCGGGAACGAACGAGTGGCTTTATCCACCAGTGGAAGGAAGGCATCAGAACTAAAATCGTAACATTGCCCCCTACTAGCATATAGGGTTCTATAAGCAAAGGAAAAGTTATGTCTGCTTTAGTGTAAGTACTTAAGCAAAAATACTTTCAACCTTTATAAAATAACGTAAATCTGGCTTCCACAATCTCTTATAAGTTCTATTATGTATATTTTTTTTTCAATTAATTTTTATTAGCCAAATTGAATTTGAACAGCGAAAAGAGCAGGGTCGCTCGCCTGTTGATAAGCGCTACAGCTACCCATAAACAGAAGAAACACCACACAGAACTTTGAATTATAAAGCATTACATGGCACTGCAGTTGTCATCCTGAGACATAAGTTGTTAGGTCTCATAATGCCCAGTAATTGCACTGGCTTCAATGTCCTTGGCAGAAGAAATAGACTACAGAAAAAGCTTCGCAACCATACTTAAGAGGCCACCAGCTCTAGTTTTCCGTAATAATTAACTACCTAGTTATTAAACTCAACTTTGTAAGTGCTCCAAACTTGACAAAATGTTCAGTTACATGGGTCTCAGTAGAAGTGGACATTTGGAACACATTCGACAATTGTCTTTTACACAAACTCTGTCACATATTTGGACTTTGAACATTAATCTCACTACCTACATATTTACCAACACAGGCTATCTCCTGGCTCTCCTCTCCTGACATTGGTAAACTAAGACTGTGTTCATTGACATTATTATGTGCGATGAGCTGCTGCTAGCAGGCAGTATCAGTAAGGCTAGTATCAAATAATTATCACATAATCAACTTTAATAATCCTGAAACTGGCAATTGGAACTTTATTGATAATAAAAATTACTATTATCTGTAATCTTAATACTAGATGAAAAGAATATAATAAAAACAATAATTACAATCTGTAATTTTTAGGCAGTTTTCACTTTTATCATAGCAATACCATTGTTATTAGTTGAACCACCAAATATCACTACAAAGAGAGCTGATTTCTCTAGTCTATTCCAAATTGTCTCTATCCATTTATCAACCTTAGTCATCTGCTCTAATTCATTTTCAGTATTGATATCTAGCTTTAAATGAGCCATTGTAAAATTATATTCACTTGTGGATTTGCATAAGGTAGAAATAACTTCATCAACTGTGTCAACAGTACATAGCTTTATTTTCTTAGGATTTCCCTTTTTAAACTTAGATGCTGCATTTTCTTTAGCTTGTGATAAATATGCATGGTAATCACCAGTTATATCATCACAACCCACAATTAAAGAAGATTTCTTCTGTTCCATCATGCGGTTGAAAATTGAAATCGTATATTGTGGCGACTGTGTCATTTTTATTACATTCTCTTTATATTTTTGTCTATTTGTATGTACTGCATCTCCAAATTCCATATTCTTACTGAGCTTAAGTTGTACAAGTTTTAAAGATGCTATTGAATCCTCCACAGAGCAATGTCCACTTCTTGCACATTGAATATCTTCATTTAAAAACTCTTTAGCTAATGTTTTTAACTTAGGTTTGCGAGTCCTTTCACCAGTGAAATTATATACTAAACTGGTATCTATTATGTATGGATGCATCATTTTCAAAGCATGTAAATCAGAGTTTAATGATTGTCCTACTAATACTGCATCTGGAGGTAAGAGCTCTCTTAAATCACTTTGTACATGCTCAAGCCTTTTTGATACATCATTTAATAATGTTTTTGTGATGCCAGAATATCGAGTCAAATAATCAGTAATGTTATTGTATGGTTTCACTAAAGCCTCATACACACTTTCATGCTTTTCATTAACAACAGATACTCGTGTCAATTCTAAACCAACATCTGTCATACACATTTCACAATCTAATCCAAACAGAGGTGAATTTGCAGTTACTGGTATATACTTATCTTTTGTCATAATATAATCAGAGTATGCATTTTGTAATTTGCCTTTCAATGGCACAGGATAGTTTTCATCAATCAATTGCCAAGCTGATAATATTAGTTGGGTTCTAGGGAACTTGTCTTCAGAATTTGAGGAAATTGTTTCTACATAGTCATTATTTTCAATGCTGTCTCCAATAGGAAACACAGCTCTCATCATCACCATTAAATCTTTTCTTACTTCCAATGCCAAATTCATACTGCCATACTTTTGTATAATACCCTCCTTTTCAGCATCAGATAAAGGCACTAAGGCAAGTTCTTGTACCAGGGAGCCCTTGTACACTGAAGGTGTCAATACTTCCACACAATTATTGTACAAACTCTTAGTATGTATTAACTTATCTAAATTGTTTTCTAAGTTATTAACAGAGATACCTTCTAACACAAGGCATGTTGTTTGGGCTATGTGAGTACACTTTTCCAATGCATACCAACGAGGAGGTTGCGACAAATTTAAATTTCCTAATAGAGAATGCAATAGTAAATGTTGTATATCAGTTAATACTAAAGGTATTCGCTCATTAACGGGTATAGATAAACTGGCAGCTTCTCCTGTTGTTTTCAAACGAAACTTAGGATTGTGTATTCGGATACTTTTAACTGGTTTATCTTTCCTTTTGCCCGTAGTGTTTGATTTCGTATCTTCTTTTGTCAACACTATCCCTATAATATAAACAAAAAATGTGTTTAGTTACTTAACCAATAAACGCATATTAAACAGAAGTACATCATTGCATTATAATATCGATTATGTTATGAAGGGATAATGTGTTTAATAGGAAGATGTTAAACTTGTGTTATTGGGCCATTTATAAAATAAAACAAGACATTTGTGTATCAATTACGTACATACCTTCATCTACTTCCGACTGAGTTCGTCGTTTCTTGGCAACTGGTGCACCATGTGAATTTATTTCACTCATGGTCTGATCAATTTTATTGGTCCATATTCATTTACCACATATTCAATTATACGGGTGGTGTCGGAAAATAATTGATATTTTTAGCAGAATAATATAATTATTTTTAAAGGTACTTTACCTATTCATTTATAATAAAAAAAAATACTTGGTAAAAGTTATATTATTACTTTAACACTTTAACCAAATTTTTAAGGCATTCGCCAATCAAATTCCATAGAGAAAGAGATGAGCCACTAAGTACAAACTTCAAAACTAGGGATGGCTATGATCATTCAAGATGGCAATAAATGCGGTTTTTATAATAATGAATTACGCTGTTGCGTTGTTCTTCGACAACTGTAATGCGGGCGCCAGATATAGCTTCAAATTTTTGCAACATTTGTTTGAAGACCTTTCAACACACATTTGAGCACAGGCTTGTCGCAAACAAGTTTACACTGTACCTGCCAGACATGCTTTTAGTCCAGGATCCAGGGACCATTTTTGCACTATTAAGCTAATTTTCCATGAGTAGCTTCATTTTGATGAGACGCCCAACAATTTCCTGTACGAAAACTCTCGATTGTGGTAGCTAACAGAGGTAGCAAGGATAAAATATGTCGATTTGATGATTCTCACAAAGGACAATGGGCAAAATGTCCCAAGTGTTGTAGCACTTTGAGTAATATATCATTAGTAGATTAGATATCATTTAAAGCAACAATATATTCTATGACAAGAAAAATGAATTCCACACATTAAACCTGTGCTCTTATAATCCTTCGGCATACTTTAAATGGATTCCAACTGAGTTAGATGACCTGGATCGGAGGGTCTGAATCCTACTGACGTAACACCGAAAGCACTATCCAGGGGTCGAGGCTTAATTCTAAGGACCTACTTATCCGCGAGGTATGCAACCAGTAACCACTAATCAAGGATTATTTCCATAGAGATGTGGCCACAGTGGTTATAGGATTTGCGTAGCATCTCTATAGTAGTCTGTGATTTACTTTAACTCTTAGTCGGGCACAGGGAACTATTTTCCCACCCCGTCAATTTAGCTAAATATACGAATATCTTTAAGATGGCAACTCCCCAGAATACATTTTTTACCCAAGTTTATACTTGGTTAATTACTGATTTATTTTATTGACAACCCCACCCTTTTAAATGTCAAATGTCAACGTCAGAATCAGATTAACGTCACTTTTGAAAAAATCTTTTCATTTTTCATGCAGTGGAGACTATTTCTGATAAGTTTTATATGAAAAGATTCTAATATGTAAGGTACGTTCTATCCTTGTTGTCTAATGGAGTAAACAAACTTCACTTCGCACTAAAATCACAATTTCCGAATCAATCACACATCATAAGTTATACGAGAAGGTGTCGATCTTTGCAACAAATTACAATGAATTAAACTTTAAATTGCATCAATTAACCAATAAATTACGATATTTTTTTCAAAAACTGAATATTCCCAAAAGGCATTTGCATAGATTATATAGAGGAACTGTAAATTTGACATTTGGTATTGCTAATTTTTAGTGATGGGAATAAGTGCATGAATTATAACATAGGATATACAAGCTTTGGAATAATTTTAAAATTTAATAAATACGATAAATAACTACACAAATCATTATATTAATATTTCTATTTTTTAAACGGGTCATAAAATAAAAATATATTTTACAGATTTGACAAATGATGCAGCCGATCTAGCTCAGTATTGCCACCTTAGCGATGTTTTCAATAAAAGTGGCGACTTTTTGCCCCTTTTAGGGATTTATTTCTGTCGTTTATATTTTTTTGCGATTTATAGGTATAATTAAACCCAATTATTATCATACTAAAGTTTCTTTAAAGTATAGGAAGTAATAGGGCCTTATTAAACGTCGTGAAAAAGTTACGATGCAAAATACAATTTTAGACCACTATTTTTATTAATCATTTTATTACATTGTTTAACCACTATTCTAATAATCATTCATTTAAACTTTTCAAACATAAATCAAGGTTATACGTGAAAAGAAATGTCTGTTAGCGTTGGCATTAATTATCTTAGCATATGCTCAGCGGTAATATCAACGTCAAATAGCTATAAATATGAAATCCCAATTTTTGCTAAGAATAAACTCGGCAAAGTTTAGAGTAAGATAAGTCTAAGTAAATTTAAAGTGCGCTCTATATGTGAGTTAAATCCAATAGAGTTAATATGGGCACCGCTGAAGTCATAATATGTTGACAAAAATAATAAAAGTTTGAAAATGGCGGAAGTCTAGGAGTTGTTATTAACAGAAAGCTTACGCAAAATTGGTACGGAGTCCTGGGTGCGGTGTATCGAACATGTAAAAAAGAAGGATAAGATGATGCAGCTTGATGGACTTATAGATTCTACTGAAACACCGACCCCGAGTTTTATAATACATGCATCAGAAAGTGACAATTCAAGTAGTGAAAAGTCAGATGACTAAAAATAATTTTCATCTATTAAAGATTAAACATAATAAATAAACTAAAGGAACAGTTCGTTTTATTTCTCGCCACATGGCCGAAGTCATTTTTATTACCTAATCCGTAAAATCATTCACTTTCCCTGGTTTGATTAGTTCAGTAGTTCGTTCAAGCGTTTCCCAACCCTTTCAGTTATCATCGGTTGACATACCGCCATATTTGTCTCCTACTTAAGACTCCTAAGAAAAAACGAAATATAGATATTTGATTCGTCATTGGCTAATTTATTATATTCTGTGTAACGTTGTTATGATATTCAATGCAAAAATGAAAAAATTGTGTGAATTTGATTCATTTGAAATATTTACTTGTAAGTGGGAAAATAGTTCCCTTTCTCCGTTCCTGAACTCCATATTGCTTCAATATATATAAAATGTAGGGATTTATTTCTGTAGACATTTTTTATCTTTGTTAGTTAATTTTGTTTATTCTGTGTTTTGTGTTTAATTGTTGGTTTCAATTGTTTTAGATCATGTCTTTTAATAAAAAAAAATATTTATAAAACTAATATATGTTATATTAGACAATTTTACTGATTTATCGGAAATGGATAGTTCTGATGATGACGATATACATATATGGTGATTGTCTGTTAAGTCCAACGGATTCAATTTACCGTACAAACTCAGAAGACTTAGTCGAGAGACGTTTAGAGGAAATATTTGGTAAACAAACTTTAGACCCTATACTAAATCACACTATAAACAAAATTCAAAAGTAAAGTCAGGGTAAATTACTAGTCTTTTACAATTTATGGCCCTAGTCGGGCAAAGGGAAATAATTTCCCACTTGGGTTGTCCTACGGGCAAAGGGAAATATGTTCCCACCCGAAAAAACCTATTTTTTTCAGTTTCTGCAATTTATAATTTATTTTACGTACATTGCTATCCAACATGACACAAGAACTTACACTTAAACCATGAAAAGTTGACTTTTTTGTTCTGTCCGACTAAGGGTTAAGGATTTTTCCTCCCTGGAAAACGAGAACTGGCGGGTACTTGTGGTACTGAGTACTAGGGATCGTAAAGAGATATGAAGGAGCAACTGAGGGTTTTGCCTTTACAATTGTGTCTGAAATTATAAAGACTTACCGTTATAGAAAATACATCCTAAAGGATAGTACGATCAACATCTGTCGGACATGCCACCGTCGTAGAGAGTCAATCAGGCATGTTACTTCGGGTTGCTCATATCTTGCTAACGACGAGTTTTTGTGGGTCACACAAACATTTGTCTCAGTGTGTGGAATCACCCACGGCCTCTCGCTTCACAACCGGCTACTCGCCCACTGCGCCAGAGGCTGTAAGCACGGGCGCCCAAAATGTCAATTTTGCCTCGCGGTAAAACGGGACAAAAAATTTCGGCTCGAAACCGCGCGTACTCATGGTAAAATGGTCATAAAAACAATTTTATAGAATGGATTTATATTCTGTAAATGTTATTTTACCTATAAATACATTATCATAGGGGTATCTAAAACATAAAATTCAATTATGACTTTTAATAAAGTAAGGAGTATGAAATAAAACCGGCGGTGTTCAGCATATATTAATATATATTATTATACTTAAATTTACAAGTATTTCGTGGCTTACATTACACAAGAAAGTAAAGCTGTGTCGGTATTGCCTGAATGCCTTTGATTCGATCACAACCCATGATATCTACCCTAATGATCGAATCAGAGTTAGCAAAAAGATTCGACCTATTTGATCTGCTAACGCTCGCGCCGTACTTAACTATTAAGTGTCTCGCTCTCGCACCGATAAAGACAGAATTAACTTGATCTACTTTTTTTATCCTAGCTCGGCAAAGTGACTACGTACGCTACACCTGATGGTAAGTGTAGCTCAATCCAAGAAAACTGTCGACCAACGACAGACGATGTGTCTATCGTAGGTCGGCAAAATTATGACGGCCTGCCTAATTTCTTCTTCACACTCCGTTTAAAGGAGAAACACAACACAAGGCATTGTTATAGAATAAAATAAAGGTCGCAATTCGTAATGTATTTGTATTTATTTCGTTTGCATGCAGACAGGTTCCTATGTCTCTCGATCTCCCGGAAATAGTTAATTGGTTTAATTGTAAATCATTTTCACTTTGACCTCCGACTTGTGACCCATGCCTGTCAGGCAGGGATTGCCAGAGGCTTTATTTATTGTTAAATTATAAATTTTCGTAGTCTCTTGGTTGGGACACATGGTCGAACGACGGCCCGCGATCAAATCATTTTACCTCCATCATCTTGGCAATGAGATCGATGATCGTCCCCGGTTGCAAGAAATGATCGACCGACACGGCTCTTTATGAAAGTAATGTGGGGTGGTGCTGCTGACATTAATACTATATTTGTTCTTCAAAAGCGAGCTATAAGATCTATTTACTCGCTAAGTTCCAGATATTCGTTAAGAGAAAAATTCAAAGAAATAAATATAATGACAGTAGCATCACAATTCATATTTGCTAATTTAATGTATGTTCACACAAATATAGACTTTTCCTAAACTTTAAAATATCCATAACTACAATACTAGGAATAAAAATAACTTGGCTAATTATAAAACCAGGCTTCACAAAATCAGCAAATCTTTTAAGGGTCTTGGTATACATTTTTACAATAAAGTTCCCAATCATATTAAAGAATTAAGTGTTAACAGCTTTAAAGCTTACTATTAAGCGAAAACTGTGTCTTAAAGCCTATTATAAAATTTCTGAATATTTAGATGATGAAAAGGCTTGGTCTTAAGCTATTCTATTGCCTAGTATAGATAATGTAATAATAATAATACACCCAACAGTCACACACATAGCTCTGACCCCACACTAGGTAAACCTGTGTCGTGGGTATCAGGAACTACGAGGGACTTGCGGTCCCACATCACCCAGACCCGAGACCAATATTTGTGGTTCACACAAACATTTGTCTCGGTGTGGGAATCGAACCCACGGCCTCTCGCTTCGCAGCCGACTACTCGCCCGCTGCGCCACGGAGCTGTCAATGTAACTTATTAATGGGAAATTTATAATGTAATGATAATTTTTTTATTGAGTTGAGTGACCTTCATGGCAGGCGTTGGGAAATAATGTCTGTACCTATCTTACATCTAATTGTAACATGGTTGAGGAGGCCGATGGCTGGCACATGCGTCATACTCGTGAACGGGTGCTGCTTGTGTGGACTGGTCTGCTCGGACTGTTATCTTTTATTTGTTAACACTATTTTAAGGTCTTAATTTATTCGTCATGCTTATGGAGGTCATGCAAGTTAATCCAATGCGTAGATATCATTTCTGTAATTGCTTGATTGAGCTGCTCTAATTCCAATTAAATATTGTAAAACCTTATGCTGTAATAATTGTAAACTAGTTTTGAAAAGAGCAACGCTGGAGTTACTTGCTCGTTCTTCTCGAGCGAAACAGCATTCCGAACTAGCGGTAGAATTTTGACGGAATCTAAATAATGTATATCATTTTATGGATTCAATAAATATTTTGAATTTGAAGTTTGAATTTGAATTTAATACATCATTCAAAATCATTTCGAAATGAGAACGAAGAATATATTTACCCAACACGTTATGACCACAGACAACGATAATTATAGATCACGTAAGTAGGTACTACAAATCTGTACCTACAAGGTACCTACTTATTTAGACCAAGTGTGCCAATTTTACGCAATTTTATATATTCAGGCTGACGTTGTCATCGCGATACTCATTAAGAGTTGCGCAAAAAGTTGCATCTAATGTAGACAAGCTATGTAGTATATAATATACGATAGCTATTATTATGTAGTTAAGACAATTTAAAAAAGTATTATAATAAGGTAGTGTAAAATTTGATAGGTGATGGTATAATCACTTTTGTATCAATTAATTTCATCAATAAAGAAGTAAAAAAATCAATAATATAATTATATGCCTACGATATCTTTGCCTAAATAGGTATACATTTTCCACAAAGCATGATTTGAAGGACACCTTTCTAAATGCTAGCCACGTTTCAATATATATTTTAATATTACTACATGAATTTGATTTTACGATAAATGACAAACCGAATTCTGAGCATAATGGACATCCTACTAGAGTTAAATATTTACCGCGCAATGCATTTCTAAGGCATATATTCAATCGTGAAATCGGTAAATTTATCTTCTTTATAAATATGTGCCTATTATTTTACTTTATTGCAGGTAAAGTCTTTTCTATAAAGGCCCTCATGTCTTTTAATTCAGATTCTGACGAGTTGTGTGTAAGGCCTTGGTAAGTAATGAATTCAACATTTTTCATGAAAGTCTTCAGAAATGACGCCGTCATCTGTCCCCATTTGAACGTTACCACTGGATCACAATCTCCGTGAGCTTGGAAAATCTGAAATTAGTAACATAAAGTTAGATATACAAGTTTAAATACTTAACTGCCTCGGTGGCACAGTTGTAATGCGTAGGTATGCGTTACTACTGAGGGTGATGGTGAGATCTCGGGTTCGTTCCCCAAGTCAGGTAAAAGTGATATTGGAGTTTTCTACTACGAAATGCTCAGTATCAGCGCGGAGTCTGGAATTGTGCCCGGTGTGGCGATAGGCTCGCCCCCTATTACATAATGGGACGGAGATACGCTCGGCGAAATACTGGTTACACCTCTGCCTACCTTTTCGGTGATTACAGGCGTGAGTGCGTATGTATGTATGTATTGAGAAATTCTAAAACATGAAGTCGGTTCACTGTTTCCCTCGTTCCCCTACATTGAAAATGAAGGCAGTATGTATGCTTATAAAAAAGGAGTAGGTAGGTATTCATGGCAAGTTTTATTTTAAAACAGGATAGGTAGGTATGTATCAGATGTAATAGTTTATAACACGAAACTACCGATTGCGCATCATTAGGAATAGAAAGTACTTAATCGTACTTTTCAAAATTATCATGTTTTTTTCTGTCAATAACGAGTAAGGGATGAGTATGGTACCTACTATAGCATATATTTTGTTTCTACATAAATCTTTCCCACAACGATTTCCGAGTCTGGCTGCCGCGGCCGTAGTAACACAATATAAGTTTTAACATAACTTAGAAACACTGGAAAGTAAGAAAATATCAATTTTTATTTGTCTCTTTGGAGTCGGTGCAATTTTATTTGACCGGCACCGACAGAGGCATTTATCAATTTTTAGTGGTAGTTACAGCAATACCATGTAAATTCCAATTCCACAATAACACAATCACGACGAGTGTACTCTTGTCCGTTGAGGAGTTTAATTTTTTTACTCCGTACTCCGTATCAGATCTTAACCAAATGTATATGGGAGCACATCGCAGCTAAACTCTATAGTTTTTTTTTATTGCCCTAGATATATACTATATAGTACATATATGCCCTGATAGAGAGACGAGCGCCCGGCCCACCTGATGGTAAGTGGTTACCGCCGCCCATGGACCTCAGGAATGCCAGAGCACATCCAGGCCGCTGCCTACCGTTGAAATTTTTCCAACAAAATCGGTTCTATAAAGGCCTTTAAAGGATAGGTTGAGAAACCCTGTCTTAGAGGTTATCTAAAAACTACGTGGTGTGGTCATAGGGTGGTGGTCAGAAGAGATTATTTTCTCAATTAATATCTACAATAACCACATAATACATATATTAGTTTGATAACATATAGATTTAAATAATATACAGTAACAAACGTTTAAACAAATTTTTATCAAAATGGGACCTGTTTCTGAGGTCTAATAGGTAAAACTCTTTATCGATTCCACTTATAATATGAGTTTAATATAAGAGAATGAATACCATTGACCTTTTCTTCCTGTTTCATAATACTAAAATGGTATTCATGCATTCGAAAAGCAATTGCCATACTTATTAAAACACAATATAATATGCGCATTCATTAATTAAAATTATTTTCACAAACAAACATAGAAACTTGCTAATAATATAACTGTGAATGTTTGTTAATTAACGGTAGAATGAATTTGGATGAAATTTGGTACAGAAATAGGCCAGGACCGGGATTAGGGCATAGGCTGTTATATATCCCGGAAAGACATTCAAAAATTACAAGCCAAATCTTTTTATAACATGTGTTAGTAAGCGTGTTGCGCCGACCCCACTGCAAGTGGGATAAGGGCAGGTGGAAGATGAAAACACTGTCCAAGGTCTACTAACTTTTTAAGAGCATTAAAACGTGACAAATAACTAATAAAAAATTAAAACACTGTAATAATAATAATAAACACAGTACTCTTTATTTTAAAAGTTTTTTTAACATTTTTAAATATTACAATTATGCAAATTAAAACATTTAAAAATATAAAACTAACACCGACGACGGCGACGCCTAGGACCCAAGCCACAGGTGGTTAGGACCCCAGAGTGAGGAACCTCCTCACAATGCGTGCTGTGTCCAATAACATCGCTTTTTGAATCTGGCTCTTGACCCAACGACCAATCGAGAGCCTCTGGAGGTGTTGGTCGAGGCTCTCTATCAGCCCATTAGCAGAAACGACTATCGGGACAATGATTGTCGAGTCCAAGTCCCACATGTCAGTAACTTCGTGTGCCAGGTCTAAATATTTGGATATTTTGTCTTTTTCGGCTTGGTAATATGGTACCTCAGCGGACACAAGGCCATATTGAAGAGCAAGTTGCTGGTGTATGATCTTGGCCACTAAGTTATATCTATTCAAGTACTCGCCGTTAGCAAGATACGAATAACCCGAAATTACATGCCTGATTGACTCTCCGGGACGGTGGCATGCCCGACAGATGTCGACCGTACCATCCTTTATGATGTATTTTCTGTAGTTGTTCGTCTTGATAACCTCGTCCATAATTGCAAAAACAAAACCCTCAGTTTCCCCAAAACGTAGCCAAGACACGGAAGCAAGTTGGCCCACATCGGGCCCATTTAGATTTCGATAAAATCTACCGTGTAGCTCTTTGCTCTTCCATATCTCCCTGCGCTCACTAATGCTTAGTACCACAGGTCTCCGCCATTTCCCGTTCGCCAAGGAGAGCGGAGTAAATTCTTTATCCACCGTAACCACATCTCTATGCATATGCATTCCGCTGTGGAGGAAATAATCCCTGAGATTGCATACTTCGCGGTTATGTAGGTCCTTGTCATTAAGCCTCGACCCCCACATTTCTGCGGAATATACAATCTCACCACTGACGATCGTGGATGGTGCATACGATTTGCAGTTAAGTAGTAGGGTTTGGACCCTTCGATCCAGGGAATCCAAATCGGTCTGAATCCATTTGAGTATCCCGAAGGAGTACATGCTCCACCTGCATAACCCAACCGTTAAATGCACGAATTTGGTTACCACCTGACAAAAGGCTATAATATATATACTTTTGTCAGACGGCCAAAGAAACGTTCTTTCACGGATTGTTATAATGCAAACACAGTACAGTACACCATACAAAACGATGACAAAATATTTCAAATACTCTAAGTTTTTGGTAAGTCGTCGATTCCATAGTCTTATGTGTATGCAAAGCTTGTACTCAGCGCATCTAAATAAGATAACTCTCATATGAATCTGCCTAAAAATACGGCTTTACTTACTTACACATGCAAAGGTAATCACACGTAACACTCATGCACGCAACAAAAATTGATGAACGTTCAAAATCAACTTTATTTCATAAAAGTTAATGTCTAAATATAAAATTTCTAGTTCCAGATACGACATTCTGCACCGCGCAAAAAACTAGACGTATCAAGTTTCAACTAGAGATTACCCATTTTTATGAAGTGCCTTGTACAGTGCAGTATGACTGCCATCGTGGCGCAGTTGTAATGCGTACGCGTTTAACGACTAAGGCTGACGCTGAGGCCTCGGGTTCGATACCCGGGTCGGGTAAAAGTCATTTTGGGTTTTTCTATTTCGAAATGCTCAGTATCAGCCCGGAGTCTGGAATTGTGGCCGGTATGGCGATCGCCCCCTATCACATCACGAGACAGACATAAGCTCGGCGAAATGTGGGAGTACTGGTTACACCTCCGCCTAGTGCCTACTCCTTCGGGGATTACAGGCGTGAGTGTGTATGTATGTATGTAGAATTAATATTTCAAAAATTGATTAAAAGGCGTGTGAAATAACATGAAGGAGTAGTGGAACCATCTCGCTATTACTGTCGCACGCGTGCGCCGATTTATAAACATCGTATACGTCATCGTACATGGCGTGCATCTTTTTATTGTCATTCAACAGTAATGGGCTCCATCAGATTTAAATAGCCTATAACTTAAATATTTTTGAGGGGATCAATAAAATTCGTTCTATTATGAATTATGGTCAATGTAAGCTATTTTATATTAAATTTATAGTATTTCTATACTATGCAAAATCATAAAAATACATGCATCAAACCTATTGCTACACGGTACACACTGCTATAAATCAATATGTGCGTTTACCGACCCAACTGTCATCTTATTGTATAAAGTAGTTTCCTAAGTTGAATTTTAGAATTTTTTATGCAACATAAAATAATACGAAGAAGAATATACATTTGTTAAAACACAATCAAAATTGGTTAAAAAAATCTTTATTGAGCCAGCAATTATTTTTTAATATTGGTATGAGCAAAGGCAGGCGGGTAGTGGGAGCATCCATCGGAATATCTCGCTCTCACGCGGGCACCGTAATGTCCATGTAACATGTTACACGGTGTCGTCAAGATTTGCGTCGTGACTCGTGAGTCATCTGTCATTTGACAAATAAATGGGGCAATCACGTAACGGGAGTATAACTAGAGTAATTCATAGCTTTTGTCGCATTCGCAAGAGCTACTTATGGTGATATCGTATAAAAGAATGAAACAGAACGATTATATTTTTTGTTTCATGACGAATATTTAGTATTTGAAGTATATCAAACAACTTTCATAAACAAAGTTTGACAGTTGACCTGTAGTTGCCTATCGTCTTCCTGGTAAAATTAGTTAAAATTTATGTAAAAGTACAAATGCATGCTATATGTTGCTGTTGATAAGAACTTCGACTAATTATTTATATCATTTTCTATGAAACTATGGTGCGGTGTAGCATTATAGGGTGAAAAAGTGATAGTGGAAAGAAAATGCCGACTTATCTTTTCATTCGTAAGTATACCACGCTTTATCAGTAATAAGGCTTTTATAAATATGATATATTGTGTTTAAAGTATTCTTATCGTAAAATTCTTCGTAGTAAAGCATCAAAGCAAATATCATTTAATAAAATTTATATCCAAACAAAATTACTCCGTTTGGGTTGCCGAAATTTCAATAAATTATTACCCCATATTATGGGAAATATGAATTTTGCAGTATGCATTAATAATAAAATTAAATATAAGAAATGTATTAATTATGTAATGACTGCCTCGGTGGCGCAGTTGTAATGCGTACGCGTTACAATTGAGGCTAACGCTGAGGTCTCGGGTTCGATCCCCGGGTCGGGTAAAGTGGTATTGGGTTTTTCTATTACGAAATTCTCAGTATCAGCCCGGAGTCTGGAATTTGTGCCTGGTATGGCAATAGGCTCGCCCCCTATCACATCGTGGGACGGAGATACGCTCGGCGAAATGTGGGTGTACTAGTTACACTTCTGCCTACCCCTTCGGGGATTACAAGCGTGAATGCGTATGTATATATTAATTATGTATAATAAAATGACTCGTTTCAGTTTTCCTGAAGATAATGTTTTACTGTAGAATTGGATTGTATCATCAAGACATTGATATTGGACACCAAAACCATCGTCAATATTTTTTAGCAAAATTTAGAGAAAAATGTATTTTTCAAAAAGAAGAAACCGTACTGCTTTCTAGTGCTGTACCTATTCTGGTAAATATTTAGTTTAAGCATGTATAGCAATAATCAATAGAACAAGTACCTAAATTAATTATATTTTAAATATTATTTTATTTATTAGGATCACCAACTGATATATAATGGTATTTATATTAGAGTAAAGGCTTTTTAATATAACAATGGTAATTCTTGTCACAATAATAAGTAACCACAGAATTCAAATATTGAGAAAATACAGTTAAATTAAATACGCACTCACGCCTGTTTTCCCCAAACGGGTAGGCAGAGGTGTACTAACTAGTATACCCACATTTCGCCTAGTTTATATTCGTCCCATGATGTGATAGGAGGCGAACTTTATCGGCATACCGGGCACAATTCCAGACTCCGGGCTGATACTGTCACGTAACAAAACAAATTGTGGGGTAATTTGTTTTTGACACGGTAACCCTCGAAATTGTATCCTTGTATCTTTCTGCGACACCTTAAGTAGGAGTCTATTAGATTCTCAGTCAACGGGCAATCATGATATTTGTACGGCTTGTAACTTAATTTTTACAGATTTATTTTCTGCAATAGGTTTTGAGTAACGTAACTTATTGATTAGAATAAAAAAAATCAAGTCAACTAAGTACCCTATTTAATATCAAACCCGTAAGTTTAAAATAACGTCATAATACTTACAGGTAAGTCGAGTGGTGCTTTCACACAATCGGGGAACTTAGAATGGCGGGGCAACCAGCATGACAATGACATTACTCCAGCTAGCCGTTCTGGATATGTGAGCGCGGCATGCATCGCAAGTGCGCCTCCTTGGGAAAACCCACCAAGTAATACTCTGTTTGCGGGAACTCCAGACTGCAATAAAATAAAATGGTTTTTCGATAGACAGAGTCTTATTTAATTATCTAAGCTTAAGAAATTATAATAATATTATACAGTACTTACTACAATTAAAATTATGCGCTTCCACGATCTCCGGATAGTTCGGAAATGCAGACATGTGATTATGATGACCTAATACAAACCGGTTACATTATCTCGTGTACTTATTTTACACGACTTACTTTAAATGACTGAAAGGACCCATATGGCCGAGCATTCATTGCGTAGTCGTAAAAAACGAACAATGCCGAAGTGCATAATTTTAATTGTATTAAGTAGTGTAGGTACAATAAGTTGATTCATATTTACTTTCATTGTGACATTTGAAAGTACATTATATCTAAATAATATACAGGTTGCTCCGGAAATAGTTTTTAATTAGAAGGCCAGAGTACCTATATTATCAAGGTATGTCTATGAAAAAATCTTCGACCCATTGCTCTGTTGTAATCCCATGCGATCCGCGCCCTTTGTTACATAAACTTCTTTAAACCTGACATAGTGACAAAGGTCATAGTTTAGCAGCCGATACGCAATATTGTAACGAATGGCAACATAACGACATTAAATCAAATCAGACAAGTATACCTTACAACGTTGCAAGGTCGTGTGCCAAAAGTCAGGCAATTAGGAGCAGTTTAGTCATAGGATTGATTTCTTAACTTCTTACACATGATGTAAATCAGAGGCCACCGAAGTAGCTGATATTAGCGTTCAAACATTGGTAGGTATACTTATATTAAACTAAGCGACACGAATTGACACGATGCGACGCGACGTTGCCATTGTGCCGTACGCCATGTTGCCGCTATAACACTGATAAGTAATTTAGCTTTAAAATGTTGTGTTTAGTATTAGTAGCCGGAACTTTTTGGCGGGAAACAATCAATACCCGAGAGGCAGTACAAATGACTTTGGAGAGTTTGTTGCCTCCCATCCAGCCAATTTCTTCAAGAAGGGCATCGATAATTTGCCACTGCGCTGGCAAAGATGCATCGATAGCATGGGTGGTTACTCTGATTTATAGAAATAAAAAGATGGAAAATATAATACTGTATCCTTAGAATAATAAGGCTACTGTATCTTTATTCGTCTAGACCGGCAATTTAATAAAGATAATAATTTAGCAAAGACCTATTATTTTTTTAGTTTTTATGTTATGGGTTTTTTCTGGTATAGGAAATTTTAAAAATCTTTATGTCCTCATCATCCAATTTAATGTCCCTATGTTGGCGCCACTCAGTCAGTATAAATAATTATTTCAGATTTTCGAAAATCTTTGGATTTGTCTGAAGCCTTCTCTGGCATAAGTGCCAAATTTAGCTGTATCCAAGATACTTGCGTTAATGACACGACATAAGTTCATATACTTATAGGTATTATAATTGCCAAGACCGTTACTGCTATAATTAGGTTTGCGACAAGTTTTTCTTCCTCCAATTGTTAAGGGTTCTTAGTGTATTTAATATTGACTGCTCTATTGGTTAATATTGACTGCTCTATTGGCGCAATATTAGTATTTAAGGCAATACTGACATGTTGATTTTTTAAATTTTTATAGCATATATTTAATTTTTTGTTTTTTTTTTGTGAGTGCGAGTGCCAAGTATGTCTGGTATACTCTTGGCCATTTCTTAAAAAGGCCAATCCAGGAATTTCTGTACATTACACTCGCATAATTCTGTAATACAATGTATGGACATTAAAAGAGGCCGTAACCCATGAGTTTGTTTCGGCATTTCTTCTCATGGCTAGCCCCGAAATGCCGTCTTAAATATAATGTAGCATAAAAAATGATTGACATGTAAAAGTGATATTTATGATCCAATTTACAGAATAAATGATTTGAATTTGAATTTGAAAGTATTAGCTCAAACAGTATATTTCGAGCTTAAATAGTTCCTGAGACCCAGTCAATCTTTTTTATCTCCGTAATCAGGATAAATACCATATTTTGTCTTGTTTTTCCAAGGGGTGTGCATGTGTTTTCAGCATCATAGTTCCCAACATCCAGTTACCCTGCCTTTATTCCATCATCACGCTGGCATTCGATTTGCCATTATACGATTGACCAAGGTTCTTTATGAATATATTATTTAGGATATTTCTAGTTATTATAGTTCCATAGATCTAGATACCTGGTGATCAGACCCTGCTAAAATTACAAATGAATGTACCTATTATGTTGTTTGCTAAAGTTGTTGTTACCTGCCCTTAAAAATCCTGTCAGTCGGTTCAGCTGTTCAAGACATTAGCCTGGACAAAGTTTAAATCCAAACTGTAACATGAAAATCAACAAATGAGTTCTAGAAAAGGTATTAAAATCATTGCATAATCACAGACATGAATTTTAATTATTGGAATACTTTTAAAACTCAATAATAATAGTAATAAATACACCCAACAGTCACACACCTAGTTCTGACCCCACACTAGGTTAACCTGTATTGTAGGTATCAGGAACTATGAAGGACTTGCGGTCCCACAACACCCAGACCCAAAACAACTATTTATGGATCACACAACGAGTTACGAGTGGTCGAGCCACGCTGTAGACAATTTTGTCTACAGCATGAATGGGCCGGCTTGTCCGGGTCGTTACCACTGTCTCACAGAAAACCGGTGTAAAGTAGCAGCTTGCTGCTGCGTTTCGTACGGTGAGTGAGATATCCGGAGGCCCAAATCCCCCTCCCCTTCCCAATCCCTTATTATCCCTTTCCTTTAAGGTCGGCAACGCGCTCATAATTCTTTTGTATTGTGGGCGTACATGGGCGGTGGAGATCGCTTACCATCAGGTGACCCACTTGCTCGTTTGCCAGCCTATACTATAAAAAAAAAAAACAAACATTCGTCACGATGCGGGAATCTAACCCTCGGCCTCTCGCTTCGCAGGCTGTTACTCACCCACTACCCTACAGAGGCTGTTGAATATATTTTATACACCATATACCACCAATGGTTACAGTAATAATAATATATGCATCTGCTAGAAAAACTATTTAGGTAATTCATCAAGCTAACACATATTTTTAATGAAAAATCTACATCACTATTGTTGTAACTTTAAAACTACCATAAATCTGATTTTGTAATGAAGGCCTCCATGATCCACTCAGTGCTAAGCTGCCTGTGAACAGAGGCTGGGTTTGATTTCCCACTGAAACCAATGTAGAGTTCTTGCAAAGTTTAAACTCTAGGTGTTGTGTGACCAAAACCCTTGTAGTTTCTGTAGGTCTAGTTTGAGTTACAAATACGCTCAAAGTTCGCACATTCTTATGAATTTTCTATTGACACAGTTTCAAAGTAATATTTCGTAAAAAAATTAAGAATTGTTCAATAAACAAAACTTAAAAACAAACATCAAAATAAATACACTGAAAGTCAAAAACAACAATTTATATCTTTAGAGTCTTAGAGATTTATATCTTGATGTAAGGAAAGAAACAGAAATTGTCATCACTTCAAAACCATGAAAACTTGCACTAGACTTACCTATTACCTGCTATTTTCTAGGACAACCTGTATATTATTATAAGCCAATATTTTGCCAACATTAATAATTGTAATAAAAAATAAATATGCTTCATATCATATTACTTAAAGAGTGAGGCAACACACAATATGATTTTGCTGCATTTCATATTAAGTTTGAACTTTATTACCAAGTTATATTTCAAACAAACAAGAAAGATAAAATGGTCCCATTTACAATTAATTACCTTAATTTCATCACCAATAAGGCCATGTATTAGACTGGTAGCTCTTAAAATACCCTCGTCGTCCTCAGGCGCGGTTGCGTCCAGAGTCCTTAGGTCAAACCAGGAAGGCATACGAAAACCAGCGTTTAAAGTTACTGGGATAGTGGCTGCCGTTGGACATATCACCTTGACGTGCGAGCCTCTGATAGCGGCGATCGTGCTCGCCCATCCATGACTATAACATAGAAGCCCTTGTGATACCGTCAATATATTTAACACATGTATAATGTTAATAAAAGAGGCAATACTTAGAACTTACCCAGTGTCTCCTAGACCATGTAGAAATATAAGCTGGAAAAATAAACAAACAAATTAAAACAACACCCAAATTAACTAAGGATAAAACCATTACCACATTATCATACCGAAGCTGTTTGCCGTGCAGTTGCGGCAATAATTACGGGATTAGGTTCCATTATCAATAATTTTTACACAGACAAAATCAATAATGATACTACTACCATCTGTTAACTGGCATCTAGTGTCAGTGTAGCCAGATGACCGTTTCGGATTCCCCCAGTCTTTCGTAGGATCCCCCAAAATACAGGTTTTTCAAGAAAAACCCCCCAAAACATTATTATTCAATGATTAAAAATGTATGTACCTCAAACAATAAAAATAAAAACGTTTTAAACGATAGTTAAGTAGTTGTTTATGACATCCTACCGTCAAAAATAAAATCTCACTCATTTACAGAGGATAGAAGGATCGTAGCAAGTGGAAATCTGTTGTCTCTGCCTACCCCTGTGGGACACAGGCGTGAATCTATGTATGTATGTACGTATTTACACCGAGTCTCCTGCTAGTGTTTCGGTGTATACACTCAAAAACCCATACACGGTCAATATAATATGCAACTGTTAGATCACATCTTTGCCCTCCAAGGTGATGGAGTTAGTTATTGCCAAACTCCTAGCAGTCTGGTGGTACCTTAAGGTTATGGTTACCAATATGGTTTTCATCACGGGTGCTCAACCTCACAGATAGACTGAAGCTGTGAAGAGTAAGAGCGAGGCCATGTGAAGTCTGCCAACCCACACTAGGCCAGCGTGGTGGATTAAAGCCTTAATTAATTAATTATTTTATTAGTAGAGGAGGCCTGTATCCAACAGTGGGACTTATATGTATAATACGGGGCGGGTATTAATTGGGTATCGAAAAATATTGACACGTTTACTTTGTAACTCACTTTAATGTTTCGTAAGGAAAAAGGTAAAAATAAAGAAATAAAATAATAATATCGGATCAGACTTGAGTTCAGCATCTATTTTCCACCTTGCTATTTTCTGTCTCTCTTTTTTTATACGTAATAGGCTCGCGTTTAGCCACTATCACGCCTGATGGTAAGCGATGATGTGGCTTAAGATGAAGCACGCTTGCCTAGCAAAAAACGATTCACTCGCGAGTTGAAGACACCCAGATTATATTTATCGGAGAACAAAGACTCCGGCAACTTGTTCCACAATTTATTTATTTATTTATTACACTTTATATACATGGAGTATAAAGGCGGACTTAACGCTAAAAGCATTCTCTACCAGTCAACTTTTGGGCGGTGCAGATATGTATAAGGTAGGTGCAAAGAAAAGACGTCAGGATACACAAATAACATACGAGTATAAATAGGCATAAATAGATATAAATATACATATGTATAATAGATACACGAATAACAATAAAATAAAATATATAAATATAAATATAAGACAATAACTAATGATACATAAAAATACATATTATATATGCTATAATAAAAAATAAATATATATAAATAATCTAATGTGATGATTCTGCCACCTCGCTCAGCAATAGCTGCCGAACTCTCATTTTGAATGCCAACCGGGATGTGGACGACCTGATTTCGAGGGGGAGTGCGTTCCATAGAAGTATGGATTGAATGGCGAAGGAAGAATGAGTAAGATCAGAACTATGAGGGGGACACTTGAGAAGAAAATTGCTAGAGGAGCGAAGGTTTCTATTATGAGTATCGCACAGAAATTGAAAGTTGGAAGATAAATAAGAAGAAGGAGAAGGCGACGTGAGAAACGAGAAAAGCGTTGTAAGTGCACGCAATGAACGGCGTTGGCGAATGGGATGCCATTTCAGTTGCGAACGATAAAAAGAAACGTGGTCATATTTGCGAAGATTAAAGATAAATCGAATGTAGTTGTTGAGAAGACGGTCAAGTTTGTTGAGTTGATCTGCATTCGGATCAAAATAGCACACATCGCCATGGTCGATTACCGGAAGGATTAAGGCTTGCAGAAGCATTGCTTTGGTTTTAAAAGGTAAGAAATTCTTCAGGCGGTAAAGAGAACGAAGAGTACCGGTGACTCTCTGACTGACGAAAGTTACCTGGGATCGCCAGTTCAGTGTGGGGTCGATGTGTAGCCCAAGGTCTTTAACATTCGGGCACCAAGGAATGACTAGCCATTAAATACTACCGCTGGAACGTTAGAGGTTTCCAGTCTGCTTAATATCCTTGAGCTACCCACTATAATAGCCTGACACTTGGCGGGATTAACAGCTAAACCAAAGTTGTCCGACCATGTTTTGATATGTGCCAAGTCCCTGTTCATCCTATCGACAGCCTCGGCCACACAATCGACGCCAGCCCGAGAATAAATCTGCAGGTCATCGGCATACAGATGATATGCATACTGAAGGTTTTGAGTTATGAGATTAATGAAAATAGAAAATAATAATGGGGAGAGTATGCCGCATACAATTTGACAGTTTCTAAATGCTCAAGTGCCATTTCTTTTCGTTTTATCTTCATGGTTTATCTAAAAAGACGTAAAGCCTATTTAAATACCTAAAAAAACTGCGTGAGCCATTCCAACCACAAAAACAAGCATAAGAAAATAACAATTCTAGCATCATCCATATAAAAAAAACTAAAACTCTTCTTAGTGTTTGCGTACTGTATCCGATCCGTATTAGTTCCGAATCCAAGAAATGAAGGTATATCATACTATTAGTATGAGAGATTGCGTACCAAATTCTAATTCCGTCTTTCCAATTCACGAACATCTTAAATTCAAATTCAAAAAGGATATAGATATGCAGAAAGCGAGCGCTTTAAATGGCCATAGTCATCTCCATTTACATTAAATCATTACCATTTACACATTGAACATGGTAATGATGATGATGGTAATGACGAGTCCTTTCTTTTACAAATTTAATAAGTATCCTAACGCCCTTACAAATAGCTCATGCCACCATTTTGAAATAAGTTTTTATCATATAAAAGAAGTAGAAGTTAAAATTATATTTAGTACTAACCTTTTTAATCATGTAAACGGAGATGATGCAAAACCGTGCACCATAGTCCACTTCTTCGGATCGACTGATAGACGAGGGGCGCGAGGTGCCACGTATCGTTGCACCCTGAATATTTGAGAAAAATAAATGTTGACGCTGCTGCGATGGAGTTGACGAATTTTTGTGACAAACATTTAAGGTGTCTTTAATAATAGATGTAATTATTCAAACCAAACTATTCAACAGGTGTTTTCAAAAATAAATATTGGTGTTGATATTTAGAGCATGTTTACCTAAAATTTAGTGTTAATTAATTTAATTTAAAATATCTGAACTGTGGCACCTACTGCAAAAATATGTAAGTAATCGATCTGTTTCACAAAAATTTACCAATATAAACAATGTAATTTTTTTTTAAGCTGGAACATGATTTTTTACAACTTTCGCGAATCCACCCACCATCACATTAAGAATCAAGTAACGACTAAATTACCTTGCCTACATAAAAATCTTGCATTCAAATCGGTCCACTCGCATAAGCAATGAGGCGAGGAGATCTTTCTTTATATTTAACGAAGTTTTGTGTATGGTACTAAAACCCCCAATTCCCTCCCACGACAATTTTATGGACACCGAAATTCCCTCCAAAATTTTATAACCACGAAATTCCCCTCAGAACAATTAAATCCCGCAAAATATTGGGGGAATCCCCCCAATCTGGCATCACTGTCTAGTGTAGCCGTAGTGTTAAGTAGGACATACAAGAGGTATTACATTTATCCCGTACATAACAATAAAAGGCGAGCCTCAAATTTTTTGAATGTACTACCTCAAATTTTATGTCGCGTTACGATTCTCAAGACGCGGGCTGCGTGCGTGAAAGAGTGAGAACGGGCGAGTAAGCTACAAGATACTTGCCTCATTTGAAATAGACGTTGTACTCTCAGTACAAAAAAGAAGCTACTCAAAAACTCCTTCAAATCGTGTTCTACTCAACACAAGCCCGTATTCACAAGCAACACCAAGCGTAGCATCTCTTTAATACTTTAATAAACACCAAGTGTCAAATGATTTAATCAGAACTATTCAGAACTTGCTAAATCCGCTAATCCGCAAGTTCCTAAAATTACGACATTATTAATAAGTTCTTAGACATGGTTGTTTATATGTTTGACATAAAGCAACAACAATCGTAAAATATCGATGTTATAACTTATCCTCGATGGCCATCAATCGTCTCTATTTTGGGTGATTTGAGTTTTCTGATTGCAGTGTGACCGTTAGTGGCAGTTTTCTGCCTTGTGGCAGGATTCGCCCTTTAATTGGTCGTATGACATGGATCACAGTTAAACTGAAGATGGGATGGACTAGGTAAACTTGGCCTAACTTGGGATTATGTTAGATGCATCTAGTCCTAGGTCCTTAGATTTGATAATGCCTAGTAATTCCACTGGCGGCAATGTCCAATCAGATGAGTATGAAAGTCCTACCTCGGGGTAAATATTTCACATACCTACCTCACAAACTGAACTTATTACACTTCGGCTTTTGGGTAAATAGGGCTCCAGCTCCTGAATAAGGCACAAACTTTTATTTAGCATATACAAGCCGACAAACTCCGAGTACGGCGCTTCTAATGCTAACTATATTTCGAAGATTTACACTTCACTGAATATAATTAAGACTTTACTTTAAAGAAGTTTTCGTATAGCCTTAAATCTGTTGTAATACATTTATTTTGTTGATAATTCTTCCTTATGAATTGTAAAAAGTTGCTCTTGAGTAACTTCTATCGATTCAGCTAATTGACTCAAAAGCAATTCTTCTTTAGCGATCCATTTTACGTATATCCATAAAAAACTGTCAAACGGATGATTTGCGTAATATGTATGTATCTATGGGTAGTTTTAAACCATGAAAAAGTGTTTAATCTCCTGTCTTTTATTATTAAATTATTAATATTATTTTGTAAGATCAATCTCAAAGAGTATTATACTATATATATCAATCTCAGAGGGGTTGACGTCAGGCAGACGGCCAGTCGTAAAAAATACAAGTCAAATCTCTCTGCAACATTGATATGATAAAAGCATGTTGCGCCTACCCAACTGCCAGTGGGATAAGGGTAGTTGGAAGAAGATTTTGTAAGATCAATGTTATTTTATCGAAAAAATGCAGTTTAAACTGTCGATTAGTTTAACCTTTTCCTAAGGACAAGGGTAGGTATTTGGCAGTTTTCCACTGAAAGTCGGGAAGGATCTCTAACTTTGAGTGGTCACACTGATAGTTTGTGTAATGTATGTCAGTTCTTTGTTTTTATTGAAGAAAAAAGTTACTTGACTACGAAATAAACACAAATGGTACGAAGTTATTTAATATACACATATATAACATTCAGCCAGTGTAATATTTATCGATTGCTTTAATGCTTATAACACAATTATTACTATATTATATTACCGTAATGTAAGTATTGATTTCAATGACAAACTATTAAAAATTTGTAGTTCTGATCTTAGAATAACTATTTACAGATCCAAACAACGCATACTCATTACTTACAATCGTTAGCGGAAAATTCGTTAAGTGTGATGTGTTTACTTGTAGCATCATACACAAAAACTCTATAGGATAATATGTCAGCTGAAATGTATTTTCCAAAAAATTTGGTAATTTGTAGAACAGCAAAATGTGTTTCATACATTGATTTATAAGTGAGGATATATTATTTTTATAACATAATATGATGATCGTAGTTTGGAGCCATATATGACTCCAATCCAATTAAATTTCGTGCATGTACTTATTTTCTATAAGTAGTTAATCTATGTTCCTGAAAGTAAAAAGTTACATGAGACTGCATAATAATATTTTGATCACAAAGAAATTGAATTCATGGCATAAACTGAATTATTAATTGCTTCTTTGTTGCTTATTAAGATTTCTATTAACATAAAAGTCCTACAATTTTTTTATCTAGAATTTTTAGGCAATTAAATTAATTATTACTTTTGTTACATGTTTTAAATTTATTCATAATATTAAAAATATAAACAATAATGTTAAATAATAAATCTTGTAGATTTTGAATAATTATAGATTGTAGGTTTTACAGTATGTAATAAAAACCCTGTTTGCCTTTTTTGGGTTGTGAAGATAGACATATAGACAGCTTAATAAAAATAGTTAAACTAAAAAAATATAAACAGAAGCGAGATATTATCCTTACACAGGTAACTTAAAAAATGAACATATTTATTTCCCATAAATATTTCTAACAAGACCTGATCACCATAAGCTCAAATATCCTGATAATACAGTCCTATTTTCTGGGAGAATGCATAGTACATAAAATAGCAGTTTTGTCTTATCAAAGCTGCTAAAAGTTAGTGACTTATACAATTAATTTAGCTACTTTTATTTTAAGCAATCATTTTAAGGGCCAATATAATGATACATGACTATATGCTATGATAATGATACCACACATGACTATATGCTATGGAAAAAATCATCCCTCAGTTACATGTATAGAAAATAAATAAAAATAAAAAATTATTTTCTTTTCACTACACGTTTGTGTAGCTGTTCATAGAATATACATGCCATCGAAATTTCATCCACAGAGTGCTAATAGTCTCTGAGTAAAGTGAAATATGGAGTTCCAATTTTGTCATTTCGCTATGTACCCCTAAAAAGTTATTTTAAATGCCACCTGTCACTAGCTGGGTTAATAGGTATTTGGGACCCCACTTTTTACTAGTTTGGGTATTTAAATTATTTTAATTCTTCTGAGATGACTGCTACAAAGTATTTAATGAAAACTTAGATAGTAGCTTACATTTTAGTAAAAATCCATCAATAACAGGTCAGTAGAGTATGTGTATTTAATATTTGCCTATGCAATAGTATATAGACATAAAAAAACATAATGGAACCACAAGAGATTTATTCCCATAAGACAAATTGATATTGTGACATGTTAGATCTGTTTCTGATATTGGGCTAAATTTCAAACATTAGTTAAAACCCATACATTCTTGGATCAGTGTATGTGGTATTTTAGTTTGATCATTCAAACTGCAGAAACTATGAATATTTTTTTCTCTTTTCCAGACTTAATAATAATGGTAAAAGAAGATATATTACTGGGGCTTGAGATGGGGAGACTTGAGATAGAGCCGCTCAAGCTAAATAAAAGCAGATGTCATGACAATGTTCGTGAACATGTCCTAGTTTCAAGAAACAATCACAATAAAAGTTTTCAAACTAAATGTTGCTGTCCTTCACTAAGAAAGCAGAGTTATGTAGCTATTTGCAAAAGAAAATCAAATAAAATTATCAGAGAACCAGTATTACGAATATTGAAATGTGAAAATGGCAATGGTTCACCATCATCAGAAAATCAACATTTACAGTATAACAATATCATAAATTCAGAAACATTAAGTTTATGTACTCTAGTTCAAAACTGTAATCAATTAAAGATCTCTTCGGGCTCAAATGAAATAAATACTACAGACAAAAACCTTGGCAATGAAACTAAATGGTGGAGAAATGACACTTCTGTTGCTACAGAGGACAAAGAATCAAAGCAAAGTAGTAATACCAGCAGTTGCTCTCAGCAGGCGCTCAACCCTCCTTGTGATGTGACTATTGATGAACTGGCAAGTTATTTTGAAACATTAGTTCATATACCAAAAAAGATGTCTTCTATGGCTGAAATGATGTATATATAATTGTATATTTTTAATCATTTATTGTATAATGTGGTCCAATATTTTATTTTTACTGGTGTATAATGGTACCAAATTGTGTTTTAGAAGCTGTTGGTATGATTTACTGGAAGAATATGTAATAAGAAATCTTTCACTATCTAGAAAAAAAGGAAACTTGTTTAGTTCATGTGTCAAAAATATATTTTGAAAACATTCTTTTCCTTAGATTTAGTCCAGCACATCAATAAATTTGTAATAAACAGTTTCAGTATTTTCCTTAGTTTGGGGAATTAACAATATTTCCTTTTTCCATCAATAGTTTAGATTAAGTACTTAATCATAGAGTAATAACCAAAGACTAATACTATAGACAGGCTGTTCAGAAGTAAAATTGTGTTGCACACGCGGCCGGCGAGGCGGGAGTGACTTATAAGGCGCGGGAGCGAGAGGAGTTGAGGGAGCGAGATGGCAATATTGAGACGGCTGTTTTGTTTTGTATTCGTTTTCATTCACAATAAATGACATTTTCGATCAAAACAAAGAAATAATATAGTTACTTCCTTAAATAACTTTTATTTAAATGAACAATATATGCACGTAAATAATGTAATTTTTTTTATGAGTTAAACAATTTCGTGTTAGTTTATCGAATTTAACGTTCGCAGCTATTCAAACAACAACTGCTCTCTTGCGGACGACTAAATGAGTTGCGGTCAATTGACCGCAACTTTGTGCGCAATTTCTTTGTTCCGCACAACCTGCCTAGTAGTATACATAAAAGTCTTTGGTAATAACACATAGAGTGAAAGTTGCACACAAAATCCTATTTAAGTATTCGAAGCAGGAAATAATTCATTGTGTGCTTAGGCGGCGCATAATTACTTTCGCCGACACACACACAAGCGTATAAATAATGTTGCAAGTAAAGGATTTTTTTTCCAACAAAATAGGATATAATAACAATTGAAACTGTTCTAATAATAATCTTGCCTTGTTACAGACTCAGAACTATCATTTATGTTGTTTTTAGAACAATGTAACAAGTTATAAGCTGTCAGACAATAATAATTTTAGACATCAGAGTTTAATTGCTAAGCATTACACTACAAAATTTTTTTGAACAAGCAAAAGGTTTTCTATTTCTGATTCCATTTGTTTCTACTATGTCTAGTTTTGATGTTATAGAACTATCAATATTACCTACTGCACTTTTTATGCCTGTTGAATTATTGTGAATTTTCCAAAGACTTTAATGTATACTACTAGACCGGCTGTCTAGTACATAGAAAGTGCGCACTTAGTTACGGTCAATTGAACGCAACTCATTTAGTCGACAGCGAGCTAGCGACAGGAACGATTGTTGTCATTTGAGGCTATTCGAACGTTGAATTCGACAAAATAACAAGAATTGGTTCATTGTTACCCATAAAACGTTGCCAATAATTACGTGCATATATTTTAATATCAGAAACCTTAATATATATTTATTATATCTATATTTTCTTCGATAACAGTATTTATTGTGAACGAAAACTAATACAAAACCAAACAGCTGACTCACTGTTACCATCTCGCTTATTCATAACTAGGATTAGTTCAGAGCGACCAGCGCGACCGAAGCCGACCGTTAATGTAGAATAGAAAACACAACAAAAACGGATAGGCCAAAGTGGGAATAGGTACTTACTTATTTATAGTGAATTTTAGTAGGTGAAAGGTAGGTGTGATGTTTCTGTTTCAGATATTGGATGGAAATAGTACATTTACGAAAATGCTGAATTACATACTAAGGTATTGTTTAAATTATTCTCAAAGAACGAAGGTCTTCTAAGGGCATAAAAATAAAATAAAAAATATATTTTTTATTTATTTCTTGTTTTCTTACATAAATTCAACACACATGTTAAACATAATGTATAATTATTGAATTTAGTATTATTGATATATAGTAGTATTGAATTAAGTGAATACTTACAATAAAAACATCGTATAGTTACTCTCAGAGACAAACCGGAAAAGGGCAATAATCATTTTAGTAATGTCACTTCTTCGTAAGCGTACTGCACTAGCTCCCGCTTGTCAAACTTGCGCGTTAGGTGACGCGATTTTACATAGAAACAGCCCGTCTAGTTATTAATATTACATTAGTCTTTGGAATTTTCATGGACATTGAATGACATGACGAAATTATATAAATGATAAACGAGCAAGCCCACCGCCCATGTTTGCCCACAATACCAAAATAATCATGAGTGCGTTACCAATCTTAAAGAAAAGGGATAATCGATTGGGAAGGGGAGGAGGATTTTGGCCTCCGGATATCTCACTCACCGTACGAAATACAGCAGCGAGCTGCTACGTTATGTCTGTTTTCCGTGAGACACTGGTAACGACCCGTTCGAGCCGACCCATTCATGCTGTAGACAAAATTGTCTACAGCGTGGCTTTATCACTTGGAGAATAGAATAGATTGCATTGAACATATTTTGGTTTATATATTTGGCTTCCACCAATCTCCCTCGCAGTTATGACTTATTTTTTCTAACCACTGACTAGCAATAATCGGATCAGAACGAAATATAAAAACAATATAATTGAATTTTACTTCACTGCATTACAAATAAAACAGTTTCCCATTATCAAACGTGGCAACTGTAATTATATTTGGCAAAAAAACTTAAAAACCGATTTCAAAGTTATACTTACATTAATAATACATTTAACACAATCAGGATGAGTATATGCTGTTATCCGTTGCGAAGATTTTTTTTACTCCGTAATCTATCAACAGATCTTATCCTAATTTTTATGGGACCACATCGCAACCTTTATCGAATAATTTTTTTATCAACAAAATGGGTCCACAATTGGCGGAGAAATCGATGTACGTATACATAAAAAAAGGAAAAAATAACTCGCCGAATTGAGAACCTCCTGCATTTTTTAAGTCGCTTAATAAAAGCAAACCCTACTTAGGATCGGCGACATGCATTCTGAATTTCTCTGGATCATAAAATATTTGTGATAACGGGAGTAGTATAATCAAGTTATTAGTTCATAATTATAAACCATCAGACCAGCTCGATGACCGTATATTATTGTATTTTCATAAATTCTCTACACAATTACCTACCAAGTTTCATGATTTCCAATAAAACAGTAGGAAGAAAAAAGTGGTAAAATATTTTCCCATAGCTAGCTAGCAACATTTTAATTATAATGGCGTAAGTTTTGGCGTAAGTACTTAATTATGTCAAATTTATGATTTTATTTTTTGATTTGTTGAATGTTTTAGGTAAGTAGGTACTATAAAATGTAAGATGTCTGTTAGTACTTATCCGTGAAATGTGATCCATATTTCTGGTGATTATGTGACGCGTTGTGTCATCCTTTTATAGTACAGTAAGTCATCTAACATATAAAATTCTCGTGTCACAATGTTCGTTCCCATACTCCTACAAAACGGCTGGACCGATTTGTATGAAATTTTGTGTGCATATCGGGTAAAATTTTGTGTGCATATCGGGTAGGTCTGAGAATCGGCCAACATCTATTTTTCATCCCCCTAAATGTTAAGGGTGGTCAAACCCATTTTTTTTTATTTTAAACAAAAAAAAATGATTTTATTTTTTTATAATACAGCAATAAAAAATACATGCAACCCTAAATTTTCAACCCTCTACGATCTACCCCTATTTTTTAATAGCGACATTAGTATTTTTGTCAAGCGCGTTCCCGCGCGCGCCCTCTAGGTTACTTTAATCCTGGAAATAGGCATTCACGCGGGCGGAGCCGCGGGCAACAGCTAGTTTTCATAATGAAATTGTGGGAGCTCGTCGTACTGAAGTTTGACATTCGACACTGACGTGCCAGACAACTTATCCAGTTGATTTGCTCGAAATTGAACGGCCATACACCTCTTGCGCCTATTGCGGTTCTAATAACTAGAATTATAACTCGCCTATGAATCTGCTGAAAAATACGGCTCCACTTACACATGTAAAGGTCAAATCACACGTAATACTCAGACACGCAACAAAAATGAATGAACGTTCAAAATCAACTTTATTTCATAAAGTTAACGTCTAAAATATTAAATTTCTTAATCAAGATACGACGTTCTGCACCGCGCAAAACAATAAGAGTTTCAAGTGTCAACTAGAGATTAATAAGCACAGACTTTTATAGCCCCTTTGCACAGTTTTGGTGGGGTCATTTTTTTTGCTAGAGTTACGTTTCTTGTCCATAGACTTTAATGTATACTACTAGACGGGCTGTTTATAAGTAAAATTGTGTCACATAACGCGGGAGTTTGACAGCCCACAGACAGAGAGCGCGAGAGGAGAGGGGTTCTAGTTGAGTAAGCCAGATGGTAATATTGAGTTACGGTCAATTGACCGCAACTTAGTGGTAGAATTTCTATGTACCGCGCAGCTTGTCTAGTAGGTAGTATACATTAAAGCCTTTGTTCTTGTCATCTTATTTCGATGATCACGACGCGTTGACGAATGACTAGTGACGACTAAAGATGTGCAGGACAAATGTACATAGAGTAAAGTATAATGTTTTATTTTAATTTGCCAATGTATAACGTGTATAACTTGATAATATTGCCTAGTATGTTTGTCTCAGTTATGAATCGTGTTGTTACTTACTTATGTAACTAGTTCTATTTTATATTAATAGAAATAGTTGTGTATAAATTCGTAACGTAAGTAAGTATATAAGAATAATAATGTATATAGGAAATAGTGTTCTGTTTAAGTTTGTTTACAGGAATGCAGAGGGCGCTGCAGAATAAGCACCGCCTCTCCCCGCGCGGGCGTGTGCGCACCATACCCGCCCGCGAGCGCCTGCGCAACGTTCCGGCGTTGCGCGGGCGCTCTGATTGGTCGAGCGCCGCGCTCCCGTTTGGAGTGTCGAACAGGAATACGGGCCAAAAAGGGGCCTAATTCCCGCTGAAATTCAGTTCGGTCCGGCACTCCAGAAGAAAATCAAGCAAGAAGAAGTCAGCAAGTCAGCAAGTTCGCAAGTAGTCAGCAAGTAAGAAGAACGTCTGGGCACCAGGAATCACGACGCAGCCCACGCCGACCGAGAACGGAGCCAGCATCGTCGCGCCACGAGAACGCTCGCGGCGTTTGAAACTCAACTGCACTTTTCAGTGCAAAGCGGCTAGTGTACTTTTTAGTACCTATAGGCTATTTATTGTTTCTGGTTCTCGAAATAAATCCGATTTCCAATTGTCTCTGGATCATTGGTTTTCCTGCTCACGCAATCCCGGCAAACCGTTGTGCACCGTACACACACACACACACACTCACATACATACAGTCCACAAGTTACACCTGAGTACCAGTACGGTCGTGCACAAAAGATATGACAGGATTGTGAAGGGGGAGGGGAAATATGTCCTCCGAATATCTTGGTCACCACTCACCGTACGAATATGATAGTGCAACTCTATATGGTAGATTATGTGGTGCCACTATTATGGGTTCCGCAAAATTTTTGTGTGTGTTTATTTTGCAACAATATAAGTAGGTACGGTTGGCGGTTCTTTAAATAGCGATACAGTTGCGCTAACGGCATTCAGCAGGTATTCTTTATGCGATATACCTACGTTTTACATTGCAACAATGTTTATAAGTTGGCGATGGCAAATTTTGAAACTCATTGCAAAATAATCTGACTTTGGAAATCGACCAACTCACCTCGCCAACTTATCTAGTAGGTAGTTGTTGCACTGTAGGTACACTTCGTTTGCGAATTTACCATTCGTCCTTCTCTGTCTAAAGTCTTTTCCAACGTCTATGGATATAGAACTATTCCATCAAAGACCGAGTTGTGACTTCCATCAATAAAGTCAAATTGAAGTTCCATTCAAAGAGAAACTTTTCTTGTCCATACGGACTGAGCCATAATCTTAAAAATAATAATAATACGTAGTGCTTGTAGTGGATATATTAATATCTGTAAATAATACTTTTACACTACGCTAAATCATCGACAAATACTCGTTCAAATTTAAATACATAGAGTAATAAGGACATTTAAATACAAATATAATACCTCAGACCATTCATACAATACATTTGTGCTCTTTGATAACTACTAATTATAAATACGCCTGAAAAAAAACTTATAATAATAAAATTCTACTGCATTCGTTCAAATATTTGTGTAAATTGCCAAGAATTCAGATGTCATGCAGAGCATTACTATAAATTTCTGGAACGGTATATTTCTAGATGCCTACACATACGCCACGAATTACTTACTATTTAGTCTAACCATCGTCGTCATATCCATTTTACTATTATGGATTTACGAAAGGCCTCGATGTTACAAGGTAATCAATTACTTCTTTAGTGCGAGCTACACATGTCTAGTTTAACTGTATTGTTTTAAACTGTTCTTGACCTAGGTGTACCTACTTACAACTAAAATTACCACCTATGGTGCAAAGGCGTACGGGCGTGCGGATACGCTTCTGTATTCTTCTGCGGCCCTTGTAGGCCTCTCGGGTCGTATTATGGTCAAGGTCGTTCCCCATCCCTGCGACGATTTCGTGACGCTACTTTGCCCACGCGAGGCACTCCTAGATTGTGCGCCACTGTGTCCACTTCCCAGCTGCAGTGGTGAAACTGGTGTGCCGGCTCTTCCGGATATGAGGCATAGACACCTCCCGAAGCAACTGTGCTCCGAGAGGACCTGCACTAGCCGAAGTTCAGTGACCCGTGCTTCCTATCTACCAAGTCGTTCAGAACCGGCCGGACAACACTGACAATCTTTTCGCCGGCCAAAGGATTGACCAGCCGCTGCCGCCACTCCTGAATTATTTTTTTTGACCATATTGATGAATTATTATCTTCAGGCTTAGGCAATGGTTTAAAGAATTTTGTATATTTTTAAAAATATATAAATATATTTAAATATACTTTATGCATTTAGTAATAAGATTGATTTCATTCTGTTTGTTTACATTCTCAAAAATGCTGACCGCGGC
Organism: Mimas tiliae; assembly: GCA_905332985.1. Taxonomy (NCBI): domain Eukaryota; kingdom Metazoa; phylum Arthropoda; class Insecta; order Lepidoptera; family Sphingidae; genus Mimas; species Mimas tiliae. Next base: position 8,289,455 of record HG995249.1, read on the forward strand.
GAAGGCGGCTTGTGTCAAAGGCCGAACCAATACAGCGGCGATATCATTTAACAACCTACTTTAGGAATAGTTGTAATAAGGTCTATTTTACTTATTTATTAGTCCATTTGACGACGCGTTTACAAAGGATATTCGGTTGGATACCTACATATTGGAATCCTTTTTATCAATGTGCATGTACCGATGTACCGACTAGATCCGCGAATAAAGGAATTTTTAGCCGCGAATATAGGTACATATTTTTATACAACCTGAGAGTGCAGTTTTTTTATGAGTCCTGATAAATCTTATAAACTTCTTTTTAAATTGTTGTAGTTAATATTTAGAAGAAGTAAACATTCGAATATTTTAAGCCCAGTACCAAGTGATGAAGATATTGGATCGAATTACCCACAAATTGCTACTTGCGATATACCATTATGTACAGAAACATCGGAGGTAATCAAGAATGATGAGGAGTCCGACAAAGAAAATAATCTTTTCTCGGAATAAATCTAATCTTCCCGATATTGAAAATTATTATTTTTGCCATATTTGTGCATTTTTCACGTTGAAACTATGTTGTCCGTTATGATGAATTTAATGTGTACATAAGTAGGTATACGAGTATAAATATATACTTATATCGTATATTGTAGACGTAGGTTAGGCAGAGGCCAGGGATTATGGATAATATTTAACTCGCCATATTTCAATATTATACAAATCTGTATAGTGTATAGATACTCTCGGCTCTGCCTGCGTGAATGTCTTTATCTGGAACGACCGGAACAAACCCCGATTTAAAGCATTTCACCCTTTCAGGGGGGTAATTCTTGAAAAAAGTGCGAAATACGTATTTGCATAAGTATTTGTCTTCAGGAGTAATTATTGTCTATTTAATATTGTTTCTCCATACAAACTTTGGACCCTCATTTACCCATTTAGTGGTTGAATTTCAAAATATCCTTCCTTATTCTTTGTATGTTATTATGTCGTGACCAGGATCGTAAATTTGATCATTTCATAATAAAGTCGAATATTTCATGAAATGCCGTCATTTCATGAAATATTGCTTGACCAAAGTATTTAATACGAGAGCGTTTGCCGATATAATCAACTAAACATACGACTATTTTATAATTAAATAAAATCAGTGTGTTTCAACAGCGTGCACTGAGCTGGACCCCTTCTACCACATATACTGTAGCAAATTTATGGTTAATAAATAAATGAATGTTTATTAATTTTGTTTTGTTGTGCTATAAGTATGTATGTGTGTAGAAACATATAAATAGTTTAAATATGGTCGAACATTGTATGATCATAACGTAAAATAGTTACATTGTCCACCACTAGAGGCGCTTATAGCGCTTTGTTTATGTAATGTAATACAGGACAGTAGGGTGACTACTTAACGAAATTCGAAGGACTATTGCTGGCTTTCAAAATACGGCGTCATAGAAAATGATCATGAGTTGTTAATATTCAAAAATATGTGTGGTATAATAACACGACTTTATAAAATGAACTTTGGATAAAATAAAAGTTTGTACTTGGCGCTCGCCGACCGCTGCCGTGAAACGCTCGCGCATGTATTGTCACGATTGTAATTCGCCCGGTCCTGAGCTTCCTCCGTAGTGAGACCAATGGCTCTCATGTGATATGTCCGCTGTATTAATAGATTTAAACTAGCTAATGCCCGCGGCTCCGCCCGCGTGAATGCCTATTTCCAAGATTTAAGTAGCCGTCATCGCGATCGGTGTAAGAAACGCGCTTGACAAAAATACTAATATCGCTATTAAAAAATAGGGGCTGATGGTAGAAAGGTGAAAATTTAGGTTTGTATGTATTTTTAATGCTGTATCATAAAAAAATAAAAACAAAATTTTTTGTCTAAAAAATAAAAATAAAATTTAGGGGTGGGCCACCCTTAACACAATAGGGGAATGAAAAATAGATAGTAGCCGATTCTCAGACCTACTGAATATGCATATAAATTTTCATAAAATCGGTCGAGCCGTTTCGGAGGAGTATGGGAACGAAGATTGTGACATGAGAATTTTATATATTAGATTAAGGAAACTTCAAAAACTAACCAAAGATGGTTACTTTCAAGCCACAAGTGGCAGAGCCACGTTGTAGTTTTGTCTACAGCATGAATGCTCGACCAGGTTGTTCCCACTGTCTCATAGAAAACCGACGCGATGTGAAGTAGCAGCAGCTATCCCGCTTCGACTTCCATTTAAAGTCGGTAACGCACCCATGATTCTTTTGGTTTTGTAGGTGTTTATGGGTAATGGAGACCACTCACCCACTTGCTCCTTTGTCTGGCTATGATAAGTGTATATAAAGGGTGTTATGTGAAATATCAGAATATCAAATAAAAGTAGTGATTTCATATTAAACTAATTTCACTAGGTGGTAGGTCCCTCATATGCGAGGCCGTATGTACCACCGCTTTGTTTATTTCTGCCGCCAAGCAGCAGTGTGTACATTGTTGTGTTCCGGTTTGAAGGACATTGAAGCCAGTGAAAATACTGGACATTTTGAGACTTAACACCTTCTCAGGGTCCACTACCACCACCTTCCTGTCTCAGGGTGACGAGTGTAGTTCAGTGCCAGTGCTTTATAATTCCAAGTTATGAGTTGACGGGTTACAGAGATGGGAGCATCGCTGGGAGAAGTGTGTAGAGTTACAAGGAGACTATGTCGATAAAAAAAAAATATTGAAAAAATGTCTTGTATCTTTGTTATGTTGGAAACTTTTCAGACCACGCTCGTACATTGAATTTACCGGTACCAGGTGAGAAAGGTAACTAAAAATAGGACTAACTTATCTTAAATTCTGACTGCCTCGGTGGCGCAGTTGTAATGCGTACGCGTTACGATTAAGCTAACGCTGAGGTCTCGGGTTCGATCCCCGGGTCGGGTAAAGTGGTATTGGGTTTTTCTATTACGAAATGCTCAGTATCAGCCCGGAGTCTGGAATTTGTGCCCGGTATGGCGATAGGCTCGCCCCTTATCACATCGTGGGACGGAGATACGCTCGGCGAAATGTGGGTGTACTGATTACACCTCTGCCTACCCCTTCGGGGATTACAGGCGTGAGTGCGTATGTATGTATGTAGATATCTACATTTTGGGCATAATATGAGTGTTAGAGCCACGCTGTAGACACTTGTCTACAGCATGTATGGGCCGGCTCGTCCGGTTCATTACCACTGTCTCACAGAAAACCGGCGTAAAGTAGCAGCTTGCTGCTGCGTTTCATACGGTGAGTGAGATATCCGGAGGCCCAAACCCCCTCCCCTTCCCAATCCCTTAATTATCCCTTTCCCTTAAGGTCGGCAACGCACCCATGATTCTTTTGGTATTGTGGGAGTACATGGGCGGTGGAGATCACTTACCATCAGGTGACCCACTTGCTCGTTTGCCGGCCTATACTATAAAAAAAAAACATTTTGGGCAAGTCCATGCGGTGTAATAAGGTTGATTTTGGACTAAACTTGAACTAAACTAAAAATTACTTTATTTAGTTTAGTCGGGTGAAACAGAATAGCTAGCAGCATAGTAAATTCTGTTGCTACGAACTAAAATATAGTTTACTCCTGTCAAATGGGTGGTAACGAAGATGACAATACTTAACTAATTTAAGTTTGACAGGACTGATATACACTGTAGACACTGTAGATTGACTGAACTATATAGCACCAAATCTATAATTCCTCGATTAGTTTTAGTTTAATGGGGAGACAACAGTAATGACACTATCGTCTTTTATGAAGTAATCAGTTAATACACAGAATATACATCATATTTTTTTATTGGCGACTGTCAAAAAGCAGTGTCTTATAAAAGTAAGACAATATGAAATAACACTATAAAATTACAGTAACATGTAATATCAACATGGCTTTATACAGATATGCAGTGTGGAATATTGTTAACACTTGTATCACTTAATTATTATATATTAATTTAAATAACACTGGATGCTATTTAATGATCTTAGTGAATTTCCTACATTAATTTATTGGCAACATATGTTTATTTTTTAAACCAAACTCGATACTAAACAAATATTACTTTTGTCCCATTGTCAAGTTTCCACTCTGCACACAATAGTTATGATTAATATTAATGATTTCATTACATTTTATAACTATATTTATCTTAATCACAATATTTTTCAATTTCAATTTCGATTACCGAAAATTAACACAATTCATAGGATTTATTGTGCACTATCTGAAATCACTGTATATAAATAGAATACAATGATATAATAATATTTAACATGATTGACTACTATACAGCACCCCGAATATTGTCCAGCAAATCAACGCTGCAGTAGGGTGATCCTAAAGTAATATACATACATACATACATACATTACATACACAATCCCACAGCTCACATTGCGCACCATTAGAAAAATAAATTATAGATGCTCCTAAACTATTACATTTCATTTATCTTGGCATAGGTTCACTGCACATCTGAAACATAAATAGATAAATTCAAACATTGAAATCTTGAGTGCCAAGCAGTACAAGCTTGAGGGTATAGATGTAAAACAACCGATTTAAAAGCTTTTAAATAAAATGTTGCGGTTTTAAATCCCAAATAAATAGTTTAAAACGGTTGAAAACTCGCCTATAAAATAAAAAAATGTATTTTACACTACATTAAGGGCAATTTTTGGTCACTTGACGTCATGTTTAATTTTAATTAGTTTATAGAATTTAATATAAAGTACCTACCTACATTACCTATTACACGAAACATGAAGTTTGTAGGTATACCTACCTATACTTATTTATTATATTATATTACACACACTAGATTAGAAGACATCATTTATTATTTATATCGTTTGAAAACAAAAAATGTTTCCAACTCAAGAGTTTTTAACTTATCAATTAAGTTTTTATAACTTAGGTTACCTACCTATAAGGTAAAACCTACGCTTGGTCGGACGGACCAACTAGAACTAAACCCGCTGAGTATATCAATATCAGTATATCACACATTAAAAAATCTTTAACACAGTTTATAGGTACTCCGTTATATGCCTACATCGGTAATATTAAGAAAAACATAGTCATCAACACCAACCGTTTTAAATCGAAAAATGATTTGTTCGGTTTTAAACCGGTTTTTTCGTTTTAAACCGATTGGTTTAATTGGTTTTAACCGGTCTTACATCTATATGTTAGAGTATCGAGAAAACAGTCATTATTATAGACTTAAAATTTACGGTTAAAAATATTCGGCAAACAAGCATTATTGCTTAATCGGATTTCCCATACATATTCCCACCAGGACCTGATCACCATAAGCCCAAATAACCTACTATAGAGTCCTTTTTTCTGGATAAATGCAAAGTACATGTTAAAATAACGGTTTCCGTCCAACCCAAGGGGCTGCTAAGCAGGCGGAGCCGCGGGAAAATTGTATATTATACTCCAATCGCTATACCTGTTCCAGAAATGTAAACAAATATCTATTAATTCTATTATCCTTTTACAGGTCCAAACAGAGTAATTATTTGTAAAGTGATAAAAGTGATAATAATTTAGACCTCCTTTCATTTCAATTTTGTGTTATTAAAAACATTATCAGTTGTCAAATGTCAACATAGGTTATGAGGTGTGTACTCATATTATTAAAACACAAGAAACTCTCATGGACAGTTTATATTAAACATTAAGCACAATCACAATCTAGATAATCTTATGTCTAAAAGTTCGTTGGTTCGGGCTGCTAGGCCCACGTACTACCTAGTCACTACACGCGAGTGATCCGGACGACAATTCCCACAGTACTGGCGGGCGCGGCGCATGCGACTCGCCGCGACGCTGTGGACGATGGTTTGGCAACAACGCACCGTCGAGCGGGACATTTAACGAGTCGGAGCGAGACGGCAATACGCGCTATTCGCGGAAACGCGACGGAAGACGGCCGCGAGTGGTACGGATTGGCAACACCGCCAAACGGTTTACTATATACTCCCCCTCTAGTTCAGGGGAACGTCCTCGCTCCTGGACTAGGACTTTTCCTTTAGTAGCAGGGCGTCCTCGCATCCTTTTCGGGATGACGGGATTAGGCGGAGAGCGGTCGTCTTTACTCCTGTAGATAGAAAGATCCTGGTTGTGATATTTACCAAGGATTTTACTAGGCTGGTCCACATGTGACAACATATACGTTGTTGGACTTATTTTCTTTAAAATTTGGTATGGCCCATCACGCTTTGGCGCAAATTTTTCAGTTACATTTTTCGTGGCGCTGCTGAGCACATGGGATTTGAGTAGTACCAAATCACCTACCTGAAACATTGCTGCAGGTCGGCGAGATAGATCGGCATACTCTTTCGACTTGTCCTGTTGTATTTCAACACGCTCACGGATAGCCGAAAGTGAGTTGACGAACTTCCTGAGATAGGGTGTTATTTGTGGGACAAAATTTTCTTTGTCGAGGATGGTACGAAGGTCATGTGTCACTTCAGTGGGGGATCTCATTTCTCTAGCAAAGGTCAAATATGCCGGTGACTTACCTGTTGTTCGGCATTGGGAACTATTTAGAGCAAAGCGGGTAAGCGGCAACTTCTTTGGCCAGGATGTGTGATCTTCTTCCACTAGATATGCTAACATTGCCTTCAAATCTCGATTTTTGCGTTCTGCCGGGTTTGCCTGGGGGTGATAGAGAGGCACGAAGTTATGCTTCACTCCTAGGACGGACATGCATTGGCGCATGACTGCAGAAACGAACTGCACTCCGTTGTCGGATATTATTCGACGAGGCAAACCAAATCGTAAGAAGTATTCTTCGATTAGGACATGAGCACACGCTTCAGCTGTAGCGTCTCTGAGGGCGAACAATTCTACCCAGCGCGTAGCTGTGTCTTCTATGAGAAAAACCCAACGCTCCCCCTGGTCTCCTTCTGGTAAGGGCCCGAAAAGGTCTATAGCAAGCACTTCGTTCCGTTGATTCATAACCGGAGTTTGCAAAAGACCAGGCGGTTTGGCATTTGATGCTTTATAGCGTTGGCAGTGAATGCAGCCTCCAACATAATCGGCTATTATTCGCCTCATTCCTGTAAAATAATATAATTGAGCTACCTTTTGGTACGTTCGGTCGATTCCGGGGTGGCCTGCTAATGGAGAGTCGTGCAATTCTTTGAGAATATTTTCCACCTGATCAGCTGGAATGACGAGCTGAGGCGACTCACTGTCTGAATCTGGGTTGTACCTATACAAAACGCCTTGATTCATGAGGTATCCACGTTCATACCATCTTTGTGAACTGACCTCATCAGCACCTTTAAGTTCATTGATGATCTTCATCAGCTCAGGATCGGCCAGTTGCTCTTGTCTTATCTGACTAGGCGGCTTCGTCGGTAAATTACAAATAGTGGAGCAAATACCACAATCGTTGCGATTTTCGCTGGAACAGATTGGTCTGCTGAGTGTATCTGCTACGACGTTGGCTTTTCCCGGAGTGTACTCGAACTTGATATCGAAGGACTGGATTTTTAAGGCCCAACGGACTAACCTACCTGTTGGCGATTTTAAAGATAGTAACCAACGAAGTGGTTGATGGTCACTTCCGATGATTACTGGTTGGCCGTCGAGATATGACCGAAAGCGTTCGACTGCCCAGACAACGGCAAGCGCCTCCCGTTCTGTAGTCGAGTAGTTGCGCTCCGCATTGTTTAGGAGTCGACTGGCATATTCGATGGGTCTTTCCTGTTTATCTTCTCCCTGTAGTAAGACTGCACCTAAGGCGAAGTTACTTGCGTCTGTACGTAGGATGAAAGGGCTGTTAAAATCAGGTTGAACCAGTATCGGTGCGGAGGTGAGCAACCGTTTTAGCTCACTGAAGGCTTGGGATTGTTCCAAGTCCCAGGTCCAAATTTGTTTCTTTCTAGTCAAACGTGTTAAAGGCTCGGAGACTTTAGAGAAATTAGGAATGAATTTCCTGAACCATGAGCACGTTTGAAGAAAAGTTCGCAAGTGTTTTAAATTGACGGGTTCCTTCATATCTAAAACTGCACTTACCTTTTGAGGGTCGGTGGAAATACCATCTTGGGTAATGATGTGCCCAAGGTATCTTACGCTCTCTCTCGCAAAAGCACACTTTTGCCGATTTACATGAAGGTTAAACTCTTCCAGACGTCTCAACACCAATTCCAGGTCTTCCAGGTGTTGCTGGAAACCCTCAGAGATTACCAAGATATCATCTAGATACGCTAGAATGGTTACCTCTTTCAGAGCTGCGCAGGAACGGAGTCGGTCAATTAAACGTTGAAAGGTCGCCGGCGCATTTTTAAGGCCGAACGGCATCTTCTTGAAACGGTAGGTGCCGAGAGGAGATATGAAGGCGGTTTTGTCTTTATCAGACTCCCTGATATTTACTTGCCAGTACGAAGAACGAAGGTCTAAAGTACTCATATAACAATTCCTCTTTGATGACTGTAAGAGCTCATCGATACGTGGCATCGGGTACTTGTCAGACTTGGTGACTGCGTTAAGGCGTCTGTAATCCACGCAGAACCGAATTGTACCATCCGACTTCGGCACCATCAGTGCCGGGGCACACCAAGCTGATTCACACTCTTCGATGATGTCATCATCTAACATTTTGTTTATTTCCTGCTTCATCAACTCCTTTTTCGCTGGAGTAAGCCGGTACGGCGGCACTGCTATAGGTGGATGATTACCTGTGTCGATGCGGTGCTCAGCATATGAAGTTGGACCTCCCCCTGCTTCAAAAATATTCGCGTGTCTGATAAGGACTTCAGCGAGTGCACTACGCTCAGCTGGATTAAGTTTGGAACCTTCATCATCACGAAGAACATTCGTAGTAGAGCAGTTTATTTGCCTTGAAGTAGGTTCAAAAAGCAGATTATGTTTAATGTTATTATTATTACTAAAATACCAGACTTCTTTTTTGAAATCGATTACTACTCCTGCAGCCGTAATGAAATCGATGCCTAGTAGTGTTTCATTATTGTCGGAATCGGGGAAAATCAAAAATGGTATCTTAATGACTTTATGGTCTAAACTTACCGCCAAAGTAGTAGTAAGAACTTCCATATCCCGTACAACACCGTCAGCAAGCTTTATCTGGCGCGTTGAGGAAACGAGGGGTTGACCTTTTCGTAGAAGGAGAGCATACAGTGTGTGACCAGCAATACAATGTTTCGCGGCTGTGTCTATTAAAGCTGTGCCATTAACACCTAAAATCTCGATTCTGAAAATCGGACGTACTTCGCGACATGCAATGGGCCTCTCACGACTGTCTTCCGACGTTACAATATCTCCGCTACATATACAGTCATTACAATTTTCATTACTTTTAAAATTATTTATAACATTTTTACTCGTTATCAAATTCCGAAAATTTTTAATTTTTGAGTTACATACTTTTTCTATTGGGGCATTATAATTTACAAATTTCGAACTATAATTTACACATTGAAGTGATTTATCTAATGAACTAGCTCTCTTACTATATTTAGTACGACGAAAAACATGTCTGTCTCTTAGACTATAATTTGTATTATTACATGTGACATCATTGATTCTGTGGGAACAAAAATGTTCTGATTTATCATTACATACAAAATCCGAATTACAAGTTTTTCCTGAACGAGTAAATGCACACTTAGTTTTATGCGGAACCCAATGTTGGTAACATAAAGCACTGTTTTGAATGTTGGAAGCAATGTTCGATTGACACTTCGCCGATTGCGGGTTTGATTCTAGCAAACGTGCATCCATAAACGGGCATTCAAAAACGTGATTGCGGCGGTTAAAGCAATAATTTTGTAAATTATTACATGCAACATTCACAACAGGCAAATGTGAACACATAGAATGGTCATTATCATTTAAATTAGCAATATGCGCAGTATTTATGTTAGTGCCACTAGCGTTCAAATGTTTATTTGACGAACCACCACCTTTTAAACACTTTAGCGAACTTGCATTTTTATGCGAACGCGGAAATTCGACACTATAGAAGCTTTCTTTATTTATTTCACCATTATCACACACCTGCGCGGAAAAGTTAGTCAAGCTGGACTCACCTTTACTTGCCAACTTACGACATTGGTCCCTTGTATGGTTGTATCGCCGACAGTATGTACACTGAGGACGATGCTTCCTGGCATCACCGGAGCCCGAAGTGGCGGCTGGTGGCGTTGTGGAGACCGGTGTCGGTTGCGCGGCTCGGTGCGGCAGCGCAGCGGCGCATGCGCGCGGCGCGGTGGCCGGGGGGCGCGTGGCAACACGCGGCAGCGGCGGCGCGGGGTTGCGCGTGGCGTGATCGCTTTGCGCGGGTGTCCGCGTGGCGTGATCGCTTTGCGCGGGTGTCCGCGTGGCGTGATCGCTTTGCGCGGTACCCTGCGCTTCTCGACGAACATCTTCTATGCTTCTTGCTAGTTTCAACATCTGGTCGAATGATGAAAACTCTTCCCTTCGAAGTCTTTTCTTTATTTTGTTATTTAGAAGGCCGTAAGTCATATCTAACTTGGCATTTTCTGATAAATCGTCCTTCGGTAGTTTCGCAAATAATGATCTAATTTTTGATACGAATAAATCGGTATTTTCGTCACGATGTGGATTGTTAAAAATATCGATATAGATCCTATGCGGCGGTCGGCGGTCTCCAAAGGCGCTAATCAAATATTTCTTCGCCTCCGACCAGGCGGTAATCTGGCCCTTAATTCCTTGCCACCAAGTTGCGGCATCCTTTGTAAGCAGCATTGAGAGGCCTTTGACTACATTCGCGTCTGACACTTTGCAACAATCGATGTAGCTTTCGACACTATCTATAAACGTTGTCACCGACTCTGTCGTCGAGCCGCTGAAAGTAGATTTACAGCGAGCTAAGGTCGAGTCGTTGGTGATTGGAGGTGCTGAACTTCGCATCACTGATTCCATTATGTCGCGGAGGGCTTCTGATTGCGATCTTTGCAGTGCGGATATAATGGCCGTCACATTGTCTTGACTAAACGTCGCTTCTGGGATAATTGGAGTCGACGTAACTGCTTGGCCAGCGATGTCGGGCACGCGGCGTGGGCGCTGCGGTGTCGGATCGTCGCTGGGGCCGGGGTTGGTGGGAGCACCATGAACGGGATCGTCGTGTGTTGAGGGAGGCGCGGTCTGGGCGGAAGGGGTAAACGTGTCCGGACTGGCAACGTACTCGTCCTGACGCTGGCGACTCCGACTTCGTGTTTCCATTTTGCAGGTACACAATTACTCTACAGTCTACACGAGAATATCACTATTTGCTTTACAAATACACTACACTAGGTATACTGACATGAAAATACGCGGCACGCGGGCAGCCATTTTTAAAGTTGGGCGCCATATATGAGGTGTGTACTCATATTATTAAAACACAAGAAACTCTCATGGACAGTTTATATTAAACATTAAGCACAATCACAATCTAGATAATCTTATGTCTAAAAGTTCGTTGGTTCGGGCTGCTAGGCCCACGTACTACCTAGTCACTACACGCGAGTGATCCGGACGACAATTCCCACAGTACTGGCGGGCGCGGCGCATGCGACTCGCCGCGACGCTGTGGACGATGGTTTGGCAACAACGCACCGTCGAGCGGGACATTTAACGAGTCGGAGCGAGACGGCAATACGCGCTATTCGCGGAAACGCGACGGAAGACGGCCGCGAGTGGTACGGATTGGCAACACCGCCAAACGGTTTACTATAAGGTATATTAGTCAGGTCGGTAATTCTGAGTTTATGAAGTATGATAAGTTTAATTTACAAAGATTAGATCCTTTATAAACAAACTTACAAAGTTGACCTTTACAAACTTTATCTCTATATAATATTAGTGTAGGTTATTACTTACTGCAGTTGAGCAGGATATTGGTGTATAATTTGTCTGTGAATTTGGAGAGTTTGGAAACATATTCATCTGAACATGTGGTGGAGGTGGCGGAGGGGGGTGTGTGGCGAGAGGGGACACTGGTGGAGCGGCGCCGCTGCCACACAACCCACTTGTGGTACTCGGACTTCCTGTAGTTGATAGTCGTGAAAATGCTGCAAGTGCGTCAGGAAAATTCGGTGGCGTAGCTGGAGTATTGCACGGTGTCATTAATTGCTGAAAATATTGATTAGATTAAAGTAAAACAAAAAAATTGGGTTCTACCAGTAAATTTGCTGAGCAATGCCAATATCTTCTAATATATAAAATAGGGTAGTTTCCTATATTGAATTTTATACATTATTTTATAAGTAACAGAAAATGATACGCAAAAGAAACCTTTTTATTAAAACACAATCAAAATTGGTTCAGAAATGTGCCCGCAGTTATGACTTTAAATGTTGGTATGAGGAAAAGTGGGTGCGTAGTAGGGATATCTCACTATCTCGCTTGCACGCGTGCACCATAATGAACATTTTACACAGTGACGTCATAGTTTGCGTCGTCTGTCATTTGACAATTACCCCTTCTACAGGATTTGAATGCCTTCTAACTTATTTATTTTTGGTCCGATTTATAAAATTCTTTCGGCAATAGATTTTGAGTAACGTAACTTATTGATATATATAATAAGAAAAATCTAGTCAACTACCCTATTCTCGTGTCACAATGTTCGTTCCCATACTCTTTCGAAACGGCTCGACCGATATTTATGAAATTTTATATCCATATTCAGTAGGTCTGAGAATCGGCTACTGTCTATTTTTCATCCCCCTAAAAGTTAAGGGTGGTCCACCCCTAATTTTTTGTTATGATACAGCATTAAAAAATACATACAACCCTAAATGTTCAACCCTCTACGATCAACCTGTATTTTTTAATAGCGATATTAGTGTTTTTGTCAAGCGCGTTTCTCACCGGGCGCGCCCACTAGGCTACTTTAATCCTGGAAATAGGCATTCACGCCGGCGGAGCCGCGGGCAACAGCTAGTATATATATGTATATATATCTTCACACCCGTAAAATAAATGAAACTAAGTATATTATTATCCAATTCTCGCTAATGAAAATAAGTGGTTTTGCAAGTAGCGATAACTCAGCTAGGATTGTAACGGACGTAAGAAATGCACCAGCAAACTGCTACTTTACGTTGTTTTTCTGTGGGAGAAGATAACAAACTGGTCGAGGCGGCCCATTCATGCTGTTGACAAAACTGTCTACAGCGTAGCACTACGACTTGAGAAATTCGCCATAAGCATTTCGGAAGTATGTGAAGTTTACCAATCCGCACTATCCTGTAAGGCCAGTATGGGTTTAAGACCTAACCTAACCCCACCAAATCCGTAGAGGAGGCTTGTGGCTGGCAGTGCGACGTATATAATACAGGGCGGGTATTATTATAAGATGTTCCACTCGAATCACAGTGTGCTGGTCCAGTGCTGTTTGTTTCATACCACATTCTAGTTCATGGGACAGCAGGATATATACTAAATACTTTGTAGTAATGGGATGATTCGCTTTGGTTAAGTAGATTTACCTGTCTATATTGTGGTGCTGCTATACCATTGGCTCCAGCAGGAATGGCAACCTCTTGAAAAAATATAGATAGTGCTGTCTGTAACAGAAGCCATTCTGTGTAAATAACGATTATTTTAATTTGTATGTATGCTATATTAATGCATTTAAAGCCATCTTGGTAAAACGGGGTCCAAATTACAGAAGTACACACACAGTCATTAGCACCCACTAAGATACTAATCATATGTTGTAAAATATCAAAAACTACCAGTCATACGGTTCTACAACACCCAGACCCAAAACAAATGTCTCAGTGCCATAAACAACTTCATCAATTTCAATTCCATTTAAACTACTTGAACAAGTTTTTCTTGTTTTCATTCACCCATTCAATATAAAATTTTCGGCTTTCTGTATTTTGAATCAAATAGTATGATGATGTTTAAATACATAAAAATTATAGTAAAAGATATTATGTTTTATTTTGGGCCCGCACTATGTACAGTGTCTTGAAAGAAACCCACCTCAATTTTTATTGAGATGGTTTTAGAAAAATACAACATAATTTTTTAGAACCTTAAAGCAGCTATGAAAGTTCCGTAACTAGAGAGAAGTTATTTATAACAATTATTTTAACTATTCAATTGAATATTTATTTTTTCTATTCTCCCCCAAGGGGTTGACGTCAGGCAGACCGGTCGTAAAAATTACTAGTCGAATCTTTCTGTAACATGCGTTAAAAAGCATGTTCGCCGAACCCACTAAGAGTGAGATAAGGGCATGTAGAAGAATACATGCTATTCTATTATGATAATATATCCAATTATTTACCTATCAATATGGTTTTTAAAGTAAACAATACTTGATAAACATAATATTATATATGTAGAACAATAATAAAACAAAGGAAAACCAATGAATTAATTTACTGAATGTAACATCAACCTCATTCTCTTGAACTGCAATAACTAGATGAGGAATATGCATTTAATCATTGGATATTTTTTTTTTGAATATCAATGATAATTATCACTTAAACCCTAGTAAATGGTAATAAATATTTAATTATGCATCTGTTAGATGCGCTTAAGGTAAATTAGATAGAAACATACACATTTAGGTATATGAATTATCTACATTACTATAGCAAAAATGTCATGATAGTCCAAATAAGTTAAAAACATGAAACATAATATTATTAACGACTCTAAAACTACAAAAAATTATAGTACATACACATGGTAACTTGTGTACCTTAACAAGTGCTCTACAACAATCCTGTTTGGACATTGATTTATGAAACACCATGTAAGTATATCTTTGTATTATTACTTGTTAGTATGAATTGGTACAAAAGACTCATTGTGCTGAATAATTTGTACTTGTCTAGTCTTTTAGCTGATAATGATTGCTAGAATTAACATGCCGTAATTTTCATAATGTTATTTTCTATAAACGCGGGATTTAAATGCTGATGGCTCTACTGGTGAATTTAAGTTAATGTTTGGTAAAGAGTGTGACACCACACTATAAATTATTGCCAAAACAGTTCTAAAGGGACTAAAGAATCTTATTGAAGAATACTGAGTGCATAAAGATAATTGATATTGTTAAAGAACTACATGTACATACATATACATATATAGTATAGTCATACAATTCCAATTTCAATAAAAGAGCTTAATTAGATTTTCCAGATCAATCCCACAAATCTATTTATATAAAAGCGAAGTACCACTCACTCACTCACTCATTACATAATCACGATTTCTCAAAAACTATATAACTATAGTTACTAGGTACTAGATAGTTTGTGTAATGTAGACATCAGCTAAGAACGGATTTTTGGAAATTTGCATTTTAAGGGGCCAAAAGTGTGGGTTGAACTTTGTATGAAACCTTTTTTATGAAACGGAATACGATTATAAAATTGAACACAAATATTGATTATTAAAAATAACGAGACACATGGTTCACATTAATTGTGTACATAACTGAAAATATTCTATATCTCAAAAACTATTCTATACTATACATATTTACTGAAACTAATTTTCGGTGGAAGTACCTTTTAAGTTGAAACATTTTTCAGAATTCTCAACCCTATAGTAAAAAATTTACAGGAGTGTGTGTAAACTAACTCTGGGTGATATTCATTTATCTATAAAAGCTAAATATAAATCAATTAAATACAATACAAATAATCAATATATTAATGAGAAATAATCTCACATATCTTACTACCCTGTAGCAAAACAATGGTATAGCTACTAAACAACAGAGGGCATTTATTAAACTAATTAACAATGTTCTAGAATTATCTTATAAAAAAAAAAAACATTTTCATTTTATTTTAATTGTTAGGTCATGTTTTTTCATTTAATTTCAATACTGTGATCTGTCAAGAGGACATTCAACAGTTGTTTTGATAATCTTTGCCATATGCATATACAACGTGTTACGGAAAGGTGTGGTCATATTTTAGGGTCATTACATACACCTTACAATTAGTACTTATGTACCGGATCTTTTCAAAACCAAGACATCCAAGAATTTCACGTTTATTTTAATCACTCGTTTATTCAGATCGATAAGATTGATAACATCACTATTAATTATTATGAACTACACTCACTTTTTAATAAACTTGAATAAGATGTATGTAATTCTACGGACATACTTTCGTAACTTATAATTTAAACACAAATTAATACCGGCAAGAGACTGTGTGCTGAAGATGATATATGTACCATCCTCTAGAAGCATTTTAAATACTTCATTCTCGGGTCTTCCATCTATGAATTTGGCTTAATACAGTCGACGATTCTCTTAAAAGCTGTTATCAGTTGCACTAACATAAAGTAAAAAGGCATAATACTTGTTTTTACTCAAATACAACATATTTTTTGAACTCGTAATCATACTTCATAAAATCAGAAATTGCCGAACTGACTGTGTCAAATAAATATTGACATTTGACAACTGTTTAATGTTTTTTTAATTATAAAATAATTAAATGAAAGGAGGTCTATAGTATCATTGTTTATCATTTAGTGTTGTTCAAAGTTGAAAGTCGATATCGACAATTTACTTATTCGATAAAAAAGAAAATTCTATAATTATTGTCCTAGCAATGCAATCGGATTTGGTACTATGGAGGATATAATACTTATACCCTATACTACATGTTGCTTAAATTTGCCCGCCCCTTTCTATAACACGTTGTATATATGCACATTGCCTTTGACCTATGCCATAAAAAAAGCTAAACCTGTATCAGGGGTCTCTGGAACTATAAGGAACTTGCACAAACACCCAGACCAGAAACAAATTTTTGTGGATCTAATGTTGTGGGTCGCACTGAACTAATATTTACCAACATTGTTATAAATCTATTGTGTAACTGTTTATTATCTAAATAAATATAATATTGAATAACTGGTTAAAGATTGAATTTTAGATGCATAAAACTGAAAACTTTAGAGTGACCTATCAGCAACTAAGTCATGGTGCCATTATAAACATGTGAGTTTTGGTAACACTCATGGTCCATATCACCCCTCTAAAATTCATTACAAAGTTACACTTTACCTTTGCATTATAAAAATAAAAGTAAAATGTATAAAAGTAAACTGATTTAACTATAATTTCCTAGTGTATTGTTGATGATGTTATGTACAAGTTGATATGATTTCTACCAAAAGTTAATTACTACAGTCTTTCAAATAATAAAGAGTCTTCATTGTATAGTTAAGATTTAAAAATTAAAATAGGTAAATTTCAATCACATGATTCCTTGTATGATGTATCATACCAATGTGCAATGGTCAATGGACATATCTGTTGGATATATAGAAGATAAAACATTCTTTCGAGTATCTAGATAATCAAAATAGATCTTTATAATGTGGCACGGGCGCACGCAGACAAGCAGCTACTATGTGTGCACAATAATAATTTACAATAATCAATCAGTTGAACTTGTCTATGTATGTTTGTTATTGCGTAGTATATCAATAATTGTACATGCCAATATGTTCGCTCTTCCATCTCTCGTGTAATGTAATCTCTAATCAACGTAAATATTATTACTATCATTACTTTGCTACAGCAATAAGAGTATAGATAATTTCACATACGAAATAGGTTAATTTCAGAATATGTTAATTAAACTATCCAATGGGTTTAATAGAGTAACGTTTGAAGACTATATTTTCAAAAACAAAATAGCAGCCATTTCATGATTACCTATTGTTTGTTTACATAAATTATGATAATCACCTCAAATTGCCAATGAGCAGCTTGTAGTAATTGCTTAGCTTGTTCTTGAGCACATCCTGCGGCTAGTACAAACTGATTTATCATAACTTGTTCACGTAAAGTTGATTCCATCTTAGGTAAAATTAACTAAAATTACAAAACTCTCCGTCCAAGCAGACTGTGCAAGAAATAACAAGTTTATAAAACGATCGAATATTGTAGTCACAAAGAATATTAATTCACTTTGTCAGTGGGTAATAACGGGTATTGCTTTTTAGTGAGTGAAAAAGAGAGATCCGAAGTTTACGCAACTGTCAACGATACATTCATGTTTTTAATGTGTTTTCATCTCTAAAATAAATTTTTAAACAGACTATAAAACAGGTATGGTGTTGACTACGGTGATTGTGTTGACTTTCAGTATAACAAAGTACTCTGTGGTGTTGCCCGTGTGTAGGTTTCTCTATCTAGGCCGTGTGTTGACCGCGTAGCTAACCTATAGATGAAGTCACGTTTTCCATCTCTTTTACTTCACAGCGAAAGAGACTTATTAAAATATACTAAGTGTGAAAGAGACAAAATTAATTATTTGTTGGCGTTACCTCTGTCACGTTTTGACTCCAAGTATAGGGAGTCAACATTGATGGCGAAAACTATATTTTATAAAATTATAGATTTCTGGTTATGTATGTATTCTGATAAAGTGTCTAAAATTGCGTGCGGCGTATTATAAAAAACAACAATGGATTAATGATGTATTTTAGAATATAAAAACCGATTCAAACAAGGGTTGTATGATCTCATACGTGGTTACACGGTGCCTTTATCTATAGGTTCCTCTATCTATGGTTGACCGTAGATATTTTTTTTTTTGTTTTTTGTTCCATAAGGAACCGGCTAAGATCAGAGACCATGCTGCCAAGTCATTAGTTATATCTTTTCTTATATTCCAAGAACGATGAAACAGGGGTGTGGCCGATTTCAAGGTCTTGCTGGAGTTTTGGTGATAATTCCTTTCAGTTCAATGCTTCTTAGACGACTTTCTTCAAGAGAATCGAAAGCACAAGGTCGACAATACCCTTGATCAAAAATCACCCAAATCCACTTATTTCAATGTTCCCATACACTATTTATCATCGTTAATGATTATTGCACAAAACCACACCACTTTTATACAACAAACACAACTTTAAACCAGTTTAGGAAATAATTAAAACAAGAGAGCCACCGCACTGTAAGAATTCCCGCCAAAACTCTCTTGACCGTAGATAGTTGTCGTAGAGGGAGAATACCTAGAGAAATTCATAGCTTTTGTCGCATTTGCACAAGAAAAAGAGCTACTTATGGTGATATCGTATAAAAGAATGAAACAGAACGATCATATTTCTTGTTTCATGACGAATGTTTAGTATTTGAAGTATATCAAACTACTTGCTTAAACAAAGTTTGACAGTTGACGTATAGTTGTCTATTGTCTTCCTGGTAAAATAAATTAAATAATTAATGTAAAAGTAAAAATACATGCGATTATTTGCTGTTGATAACAACGTCGACTTACTATTTATATAATTTTCGAAGTAACCATGGTGCGGTGTAGCATTTTAGGGTGTAAAAGTGATAGTGGATGGAAAATGCCGGACTTATCTTTTCATTCGTAAGTATACCACGCTTTATCAGTAATAAAGCTGTAAAAAAATATATTATTGTTTTTAGAGTATTCTTGAAGTAAAATTCTTCGTAGTAAAGCATTAATCAAAGTAAATATCATATAGTAAAATTTATAACCAAACAAAATTACTCCGTTTGGTGTTGCCGAAATTTCAATAAATTATTACCCCATATTATGGGAAATATAAATTTTGCAGTATGCATTAATAATAAAATTAAATATAAGAAATGTTTAATGATGTATAATAAAATGACTCGTTTCAGTTTTCCTGAAGATAATGTTTTACTGTAGAATTGGATTGTATCAACGTAAGACATTGATATTGGACACCAAAACCATCATCAATAATTTTTAGCAACATTTAGAGAAAAATGTATTATTCAAAAAGAAGAAACTGACTGTACTGCTTTGTAATGCTGTATCTATTCTGGTAAATATTTAGTTAAGCATGTATAGCAATAATCAATAGAAAAAGTACCTAAATTAATTATATTTTCAATATTATTTTATTTATTAGGATCACAAACCTATATATAATGGTATTTATATTAGAGTAAAGGCTTTTTAATATAACAATGGTAATTCTTGTCACAATAATAAGTAACCACAGAATTAAAATATTCAGAAAATACAGTTAAATTAAATACGCACTCACGCCTGTTTTCCCCAAACGGGTAGGCAGAGGTGTACCTAACTAGTATACCCACATTTCGCCTAGTTTATATTCGTCCCATGATGTGATAGGAGGCAAACTTTATCGCCATACCAGACACAATTCCAGACTCCGGGCTGATACTAAGCATAGCATGATAGAAAATCCCATCCCGGGAACTTTGACCGACCCGGGGATTGAGCCCGAGACCTCAGCACAGCAGTCGTACCGCGTACGCATTACAACTGCGCCACCGAGGCAGCCGAAAATTAAAGTAAAAAATTCTAATTTACATTACAGATCAATAATATAAACTTTTGATTTAAATAAGTTATAATCCATGTTTTTTTTAATGGTATAGGCCGGCAAACGAGCAAATGGGTCACCTGATGGTAAGTGATCTCCACCGCCCATGTACATATGTGTACATTTTATAGACAAATAAATTACTAAGGGAGATTTCTCACAAACTACATACAGACCATCGTATGCGAGAGGCCGTCTGGGTGGGTATCACCGGTTTGTCTATTTCTGCCGCCAAGCAGCAGTGTGTTACTACTGTTATGTTGTTATGTTATTGTTGAAGGACATGGACGCCCGCGCCAGTGAATTTACTTGGCAATATGACACAACACCTTATGTATCTGGGTGACGAGCGTAGTTCAGTGCCATGTAGTACTTCATAATTCGAGGTTCTTATCAGCAGGTGAGTGACTTGCGCGTCTCATCTAAAGCTAATAAAAATAATATTTAAATAATAAAAGGTAATTGAAAATAACCATGTTGTATTATTTACTCACAAAAGCAAGAACCTATTATTTCTCAAGAAATTGTAGTACATGACGTCACGTAACAAAACAAATTGTGGGGTAATTTGTTTTTGACGCGGTAACCTTCGAAATTGTATGCTTGTCTCTTTCTGCGACACGTTAGGTAGCGTTGACTGAGTATCTAATAGACTCCTACCTAAGGTGAGTCTGACCGCCCGTGATGAAAACCATATTGCGATCGCTAATCAGCTGACTTTCCTCAAGGAACTATTAGGAGTTTGGCGTTAATAACTAGCTACATCACCGTCCATCACCTTAGAGAACAAAGACGTCATCTGACTGTAGTAGGCGGTAATAAGCCAAAGTATTACTCATTGAGAGCAAAAATTTATAAGAGAACAAAGTTCCGTTTAAGGGGTTGTATACGCCGAAACACGAGCAGAAAATCTCTCGGTTTAATTGAGTGTAAGATTTTATTTGTTTACTGTCGGGTGTCTTAAACAACAATGCAATACAATACGCATACAATAGTATAATGATTGTAACGTTTTCATTTTTATCTTAGGCACATACATTTTTATTGAATAAAAAATATTTAGTACTCTTTTGGGGTTTTTTCTACAAAAACCTGAATTTTGGGGGGAATCTATGTAAGACTAGGGGAATGGGATACGGTCATCTGGCAACACGACAATCGTACCGTCGCGTCAGGACAGCGTACAGGAGTTTTGGCGGGAATTCTTACAGTGCGGTGGCTCTCGTGTTTTAATTATTTCCTAAACTGGTTTAAAGTTGTGTTTGTTGTATAAAAGTGGTGTGGTTTTGTGCAATAATCATTAACGATGATGAATAGTGTATGGAAACATTGAAATAAGTGGATTTAGGTGATTTTTGATCAAGGGTATTGTCGACCTTGTGCTTTCGATTCGCTTGAAGAAGCATTGAACTGAAAGGAATTATCACCAAAACTCCAGCAAGACCTTGAAATCGGCCACACCCCTGTTTCATCGTTCTTGGAATATAAGAAAAGATATAACTAATGACTTGGCAGCATGGTCTCTGATCTTAGCCGGTTCCTTATGGAACAAACAAACAAAAAAAAAAAAATGGAACAAAAAAAAAAAAAAAAGGACACCGTACAGCATAATATCTCTAAGTAGTCTGTGAGCATAATTTATTAGTGTACTGCCTAATCATATTTATTTTGAACGTAACTCCGTAATGTTATTTATTAAAAAGGAAATGTTATGGATAGGCCTCATTTCCGTGATTTATTTAACTTGCGGCTTAAGTGCTACAGAAGACAGTGAAACTGCAAGTAATGCGTTGCATACGGAACGTATTGAAATTTCGAGTAAAAATGTAATGAAGAATTACGACAGAAATTACGAGAATGTACTATACACGTTATCAAGGCCGAAAAGAACCAGTGAGCGGAATGTCACGAGTTCTAGTGAAGCAAGTAATATTGAAAGTGTTGAATCTACGTCGCCGACATTACCTGCTGAAAACGTAAATCCCGTTTATGACATAGGATCGTCCAATTCCTCTTTATTTTCAATTACTCAAGTGAATATTTCATCGTCGGCGACGCCTAATGTTTCAGTAAATCCTTCAGATGCAGCTCCTCTACCCGAAAAGAGTTCGGCTGAAGATGAACACAACAGTTCTATGGCTATATTTTTTGTGCTTTGTATTTTGGCGCTCGGAATTCTGTTGATTCACCTTATGTTGCAGACGGGCTTCTCATACCTTCCTGAAAGTGTTGTAATTGTATTCCTTGGAGCTCTCATTGGCATGATTATCAATTTAATGTCTATTAAAAATATTGCAAATTGGAGAAAGGAAGAGGCATTTTCTCCCACTGCGTTTTTCTTAGTGTTATTACCTCCAATAATATTTGAATCAGGATACAATCTCCATAAAGGAAACTTTTTTCAGAACATTGGATCTATATTGTTGTTTGCTATTGTTGGCACAGCCATATCTGCATTTGTTATTGGAGCTGGAATATATTTATTGGGCCTTGCTCAGGTGGTATACAAGTTGAGTTTTGTTGAATCTTTTGCATTTGGTTCTTTAATATCAGCTGTAGATCCTGTAGCAACGGTTGCAATATTTCATGCTTTGGATGTTGACCCTGTTCTCAACATGTTGGTGTTTGGAGAGAGTATACTGAATGATGCAGTGGCCATTGTGCTTACAACAGCAGTGTTGGATTCTAATGACCCACACATGTCTACAGGAGAAGCTATACTTTCAGCTATAAACAGGTTTTGGTTGATGTTCTTTGCGTCTGCTGGCATTGGAGTACTGTTTGCTCTTGTTAGTGCACTTCTTCTCAAGCATGTTGACCTTAGAAAGAATCCTTCACTGGAATTCGGCATGATGTTAGTTTTTACTTATGCTCCTTATGTGCTTGCAGAGGGAATTCATTTATCAGGTAACACAAAATTCAATGATAATCTAATTTAAAATATTATGAAAAAAAACACTTAATTATACAGTATGTAAAAAACCCGGTTGGCCCCTTTCTAGGTCGTGCAGAGGTAATAAAGACAGCTTAACAAACATAGTTAAAATAAGAAAATAATATACAGAAGCAAGATATTATCCTTACACAGGTAGCTTAGGAAAAATAACATATTTAAAAAAAAATATTAATCTGAAAAGTGATGAACAGCTGACTGATTTGACATAATGAACAAGCCGGGTGGGCACGCGGCGCTGCTTGATTGATGCATGTAGACCCCACAACTTGCAATCTCGCTCTGGTTCTGTGTCATCGCTCTTGCAGAGGTAATCAGTTGAAATACGGTTTACAAACAATAAGTTAAAGTATAAAAAAATAATTTCATTATTTTAATAGTCTCATTTTCATATGTGAGTTCTTCAATTTCATTACATTTGAATATCGATTCTAGATACCACAGTTAAAACGCCCAACAGGGTTTTTGTTACATATTATAATTGTGCCTTTTCTCCCTTTGGAGATTATTTCATTAATTATGTAGAAGTTTTGACCAAACAAATATTATCCATACTAATCTTCACACTTCTTTTCACACTTTTAGAGTTGGAATATAAAAATAACTTATCTTAACTCTTAGTAGCTATTTATGTCATTATAGATATACATGAAAAATTCAGATTTTTAGGTCTAACAGTATTGTCTGGGCATTGATGAATCAGTCAGACAGGACATGTAATTTTTATGTATATATATAGTACCTACATATAAACATATAGCATTTAATTTTATTGTGATTTTTAGGAATAATGGCGATACTATTTTGTGGTATTGTGATGTCCCACTACACACATTTTAATCTTTCAACAGTGACACAGGTCACTATGCAACAAACAATGAGGACACTGGCTTTTATTGCAGAGACATGTGTATTTGCCTATTTGGGTCTTGCCATATTCAGGTTGGTAACTTGTCTAAATTAAGGACAATTAGGTTTTCTTTATTGTATTTGGTATAATTTTATAAGCAGTAGTGGATATAAAAGAAATCTATCTCTGAAAAATAAATTGTTGGAAAATGAGGGGGCAATTTATATTTTAAATACCTTATGCAGGGGTTTACTTTATGACATATTGCAATATTTGTTTACTGATAGATTTCAAAACATGGTAGGTATGCTTTTAAGTTTTTTTACAGCAATACAAAATGTGTCTCCAAATAACAATATGAGTTGGGGTAATTTTGTGACACCTAACAAGAAGGCCTAGGCATACACATACATATTGAATGTAGTGTTACAAGTGCTGCCAGTACTAAATAATCACACAATGGTTATGACATCATACTATGATTATATAGGTTTATATCACCTGTACAATACTCATTATAATATCAGATTTATTTTATTTTTCAATTATAATCAGTACCAATAATAATTTAGTATGAATGACGACACGGTTATGACGTCACACTATGATTGCATAATTTTAAATTGTTGGGTTATACATAAGATAATCTCTGATTTATTTAATCATAAATATTATACATTATACGTTAAACGTATAATACGTTATATTATACGTTTAACGTTATTTAGAACATACCAACATGTTCAATAACAAATACAATAACTAATGTAAACCTATTTGTAAAAAGTAATAAATAAGGTGGAATAATTATTGTCAGCAGTCGGTTGGTAAACGAAATATAAAGTGTTAGTGTTGCCAAATTAAATAAGGAAGATTGTGTACATTCTGTTTCAATTCTTCTACTGTGTTACAGTAGATATAAAGTAAAACAAATATTACATAATAATATTTTTCCCATACTAATTACTAATATATGACAGCCTCCGTGGCGCTGTGGGCGAGTAGCCGGTTGCGAAGCGTGAGGCCGTGGGTTCGATTCCCGCACCTAGAAAAATGTTTGTATGATTCACAAATATTTGTCTTGGGTCTGGGTGTTGTGGGACCGCAAGTCCTTCGTAGTTCTTGATACCCACGATACAGGTTTACCTAGTGTGGGGTCAGGACTATGTGTGTGACTGTTGGGTGTATTTATTTATTTATTTATATCTCCTTTTAATTACTTATCTCGCTATAGCAAGCGCATCAGAATACAGTTTTGAAATAACTCAAATATTAGTCATCAAAAATCGCAGAGACTATATAGTCGCCGGCCAACATAAAGTTGTCGATAGCTGGTGAGGCTCCGCAACAACTGTAAGCATATGTATGGTAGCTGCCGGATGGTTTTAAGTGACAGGTAGCTTCTGAGGCGACCACACGTATAATTTGCTCATGTTTGCTGAGTTGTTTAGCCGACAGCGCCTAATATTTTTTAGGCGGTTATTCTATCTCGGAACTTAAAATTATTTTTTGAACGAAATAGCCTATAATCTATACATATAATAATATTTTTCTTTTGTAGCTTCAGGCACCGCGTGGAACCTGCTTTAGTTGTATGGAGTATTGTTATGTGTTTGCTTGGACGAGCCGCAAATATCTTTCCTCTGGCGCTACTTTGTAACAAGTTTAGAGAGCACAAGATAACTAAAAAAATGATGTTTATTATGTGGTTTAGTGGTAAAGTATAACTTATTTACTACTAGCTATTGCTAGCGGGTCCGCCCGCGCTTTCCGGGACGAATTTCATTTTTTCGGGACTAAATACCTATGTCTTTCCTAAGATAATCTTCCTATCTCCTTGCTATTTTTTTTACTTCCTTATTTAATTCAATTTCATATTAATTTTCATAAATTATAAAAATAGCTACTTACATTTTTGTGTTACCAAATAACTAAAATATTTCTGTTTTCAGGTCTTCGTGGTGCTATTTCATATGCTTTATCGTTACATCTTGGCTTTTCTGATGAAACTAGACATGTGATAATAACAACAACTCTTATAATTGTTCTATTCACTACTTTGTTCTTCGGTGGGTCAACAATGCCGCTATTGAAATTCTTACGGGTATTATTTTTGGCTTTTTAATTTATATTTATATGTAAATCATGATCTCAGTACTTCATATAAATCAACACTGATGATAAGAGACTCGACGTGACTTTAGAATGTCGTGGACGTGAGGTATAACGCATAATTATGTACAGTAAAAACACCTTATTTCGCGCTTCCTTCATTCGCGTTTCACTATTCGCCGATTAAAAAAATGCGACCTAATTCCTATATTCGCGGCTAAAGATTTCTTTATTCGCGGATCTAATCGGTACAGACACATTGATAAAAGGATTTCAATATGTAGGTATTCAACCGAATATCCTTTATAAACGCGTCGTCAAATCGACTAATAAAAAAGTAAAATAGACCTTATTACAACTATGCCTAAAGTACATTTGTTGTTAAATGATATCGCCGCTGTATTGGTTCCGCCTTTGACACAAGCGGCCTTCGCCGCGGTCGGCGTTTTTGAGAATGTAAACAAACAGAATGAAGTCCACCTTATTACTCAATTCATAAAGTATATTTTTAAATGCGGCCCCATTAGACCTTCCGTCCCTGGGTAAGAGCCGCTTTGCGTGTTTTATTGTTCAAAATTCTTTATATCATTGCCTAAGCCAAGACAAGATTGACTAAGGAAGACATTAATTAATGAATATGGTAAAAAGCGTCAATTTTTTTTTTCCTGTATAATCCCATATAAATTACCATTCCATATTCACGGTTTCTGTATTCGCGGTATATTTACGGAACATATACCCCGCGAATAAAGACCTAGAGAGAGTGATATTCTATACTGTACTAGGTCTACGTTTTAGAACTTGGCATCGTCGTATCGTATAGCATATAGGCCAAGAACGACAAGATTTTCGGTCCAAAACACCTAGATCACAGATCCTAAACAAGTACAATATTTTGTGGATAAGGCAAACATTTGTCTCAGTGCGGGGATCGAATCTGCGGCCTCTCCTTTGACCGTCGGTTACTCGCCCACTGCGCCACGAAGTTTTTTTATGATTGTACAATGATAATGTTTGTATCATGTCTTTTGTCGTGCAATTTACAGCATTGTGGTATTAATATGAGCATGTTTGTAGGCTAATAAAAAAACAAAGCGGTCCCGATCATTACGGAAGCAAAAGGAAGTGAGTTTGTCCAAGACAAAGGAGTGGGGACAAGCCATTGATTCCGAACATTTGTCAGAGATTACCGAAGAAGAGTTAGAGGTTTGTTTGTATAGACATTTAGTTAGTATTTAATACTATTTAATGATGAATGAATGCCATATTAAGTCTATTTACCGGTAGGCAACGGTTTGGCTGTGTCCCTGGCATTGCCGATGTCCATGAGCGGCGGTGACCGCTTACCATCAGGCGGGCCGCTAGCTCGTCTGCCTATCAAGGCAATAAAAAAATGCACTATTTTGTCACTGATGACCAACCATTTTTGCTATAGCCTCGGGAACTTGCGGTTTTGCTTTAAAACTAACATCAATGGCACTTAATAATTATAGGTTAGGCGCCGTTTTGTTATACAAAACCCATGAGCGGAATGCAATAATTGTAGAACATCATAATATTTTTTTTATAATTAAGAATATTGAAGTATGTTTTGATCCTTAAATAAGTTTATATTAGTCTCTGCTCACGGCACCGCCCATTTGAACGGCCTTTCCGGGATAAAAACTAATGTCTTAATCCAGGTCATGGTCTACCTATGTGCCAAATTTCATCCAAATCGATTCAGCCGTTACGGCGTGATGCACTAACAAACATTCAATTTCACAAACTCACAAACATCCAAACTTTCACATTTATAATAGTTGTAGGACTTAAACATCAGTATAACGTATATCGTCATGCGTAGAAACTAACGAAATGACGAGCGTGTTTGACAAACAGGAAATAGGCAAAAAGGAATTTCAGGCTATGTAGTTGTCAGTTATATAATTTGTAATCCTCAAGTCCTACAGTTAATTAAATCTATTATGAAAATGTTTTATATTCGTCTCATTAATTGTTATGCATTTACATTATTTGTAAATTGGTGGGGCAGGATGGCATTGTCATTTGGTACTCACCTATAAGGGTGTTGTGGCATGAGTAAAGGATAAAACATCCAAAAATCATTACTTTCAAATAGCGCATGCTATAACATATTCGTTATTAGATTCCAAATTCGTTTCCGTTTCAGGTTAATTATTCTCATGCGACACGGTTACGTGGTTTTGTGCGACTGGACATGAAATATTTAACGCCATTTTTCACAAGAAGGTTTACTCATCAAGTAAGTATATCTAGCTCTCTTTATTCATCTAATTGACGAGACGAGCAAGTCGCTCGGTTGATAGTAACTACGCCACGCCCGCTCATAAACAGTAGCAATAACACTCGGAACTTTGAAGTCAAAAGTTCACTGGCTTTAATATGTTTTTAAACCGAAACACAATCTGTGCTTATACACTCTTGGTGGCAGAATTAGATAAAGCGACGGCATCTGTATTTAAAATTTATAAAAATCTCTATGTAGTGATTTGTAAAATAATCCTCATGTTATTTAATGCTCTAGTGTGAGATTTCATCTACCCCCATGTTGAAATGCCTTTAAAATTATTACGGTTATTTCATGTCGTCAGATAGTTACGGTAAATTAATATTTTTCTGTTGGTGGTTTATTTTATTTGCTAAAATGACTAGACTAGATTACAGAACACTGTATGACACTGAACGACACTGAACTGCGCTCGTCATCTTGATACATACGATGTTGTCTCATAATGCCCAGTAATTTCACTAGCTTCAATGTCATTCAAATCGAAACACAATAGTGCTTACACACTGCTGCTTGGCGGCAGAAATAGACAGCGGTGGTACCAACCCAACCGGCATCTCGCATACGAAGGACCTACCACCATTTGTGGTGCTGTCAATACATTCATACAGAAGCATATTGTATGTAACCAACCAAGTAACGAACTGTGTTTGACAAATAACATGTTGAAGCTAAACATGGTTCAATACATGTTTTATTAATTAATAAAAAGCCTGTTTTCCGAATTCGGGGTTAGCCAATATCTTTCGTAATACATACAGGAATAAGATCAAAAATAGTGATTTATTGTACCTGGGTACCAGAACTTTTAAATTATGTTGAGTAGTACACTTATATTCGAATAATTTTAGGCGTCAAAATACGTTGATTTTGGTGCATATTTTTTTACTTTTGTTGTGTTCATGAGGACCGAAAACATTTTCTCCATTCTTATAATAAAGCTTTCATAATTAAATTGTTACACTGACACGAATACGAAAGTAGTTTCATGGTTTAAACAAATTTAAATTACAGGAATTAAAAGATTGCAAGAGTCAAATGACGGATCTCACGAATCAGTGGTACCAGGCTATCAGAATATCAAACGACCGAGAAACAGATGAGGAAGAGAGCTTACAACAAACTTCCCTTTCCAATTCTCAGAATAGCTTGCAAAGAGGAGTTTAAGTTATCTTTAAGCCTCAATTACATTTGTAACTTTTACTCAATTAAGCTAATTACATAAGTGGACTTACAAGAAAATTAATAATATAAACCGCATTGTGAGTTGCTAACTGTAAATGTAGTTAAGTTACATAAGCCGTAAAATGACAAATCTAGAAGTCCTATATTAATATGTGAGCAATACTTACTCAAATAAGCTCGTAAGTAGGTACAATTTACAAATGTAATTTAGGCCTTGAGAGTTACATATTAAAGGCTGTGGCCTCGTAAGTTCTAAGTATTGTTGTATATATTTTGTTTTACGCTGTGTCAGTATATTCTGTGAAAGTAAGCTTTTTGTGAAATGTTTGAAAGTGAAACTTAATGTTAGTTTTATTCTTTGAATTTAGGTCTTATTGGAATATTAATTATAATTGATGATGTACTTTTCATAAGATGACTACTCTTAATTTTTTTTAATTGAGATAGTTTTTAGTGTTTTTAATTATATGATAAGTTATTTAACTCTTTATTTCATCAGCAGACTGTTAACTGTATATGGTACCATGACCATCCTGCAAACCCTATCGTATACAAGAACAAAATTATAAAACTATTCATAATAACTGAAGGGAGATTTCGCGTGACATAATTAAAGAATTAAAGACAACTAATTTAAGACCATCCTTTTGGAGTGTTCAATGTTTTAAAAATATTCATTAGACCATCTTTTGAAAAGTGCACCTAGAATTAATATTGTGATGCAATTGAAATATTTTAGTCAATGGATGTGATATTGATATAAGTAGTGTAAATTCATCAACGCTGTGAGTTCTGTAAGCGAGTGTTACATTGTGACAAGTCACAGAAAAAACCCACATACATCATAATATGCATGTTTATGTGTAAACAGCTCCTATTTTATTTGACAAACTATGTTATGGAGCGTAGGTCGCGTTAAAGTAATAAGTACATTTCGAAATCAATCAAAATGAGTGCGCCACAAAGTTACACGGTTGTCATAAAGTAACACCGGATACGCAGTACACTGCGTGTAAGGGAAACGTTTCTGAAAACGAAGACTAGTGGTAGAGCTGGTTATACACGATACCACTAAAAAAACACGCAGTCTTGTTGGATACATTGGATAAATACAATGCTATGTTATATAAATAATACATTAAAATCGTATTTTTCTTAATTACGTACCTACTGAATGGCGCGCGGTTCACTGACCCCGTGTTTAGCATTAGTACGCTTTACATTGCGGGCTTACGTTTCCAAAATGGCAAGTAAACAGCAAAGGTTTATGTAAACGTAGTGTTTTATTACCGTTTCAGCTCTGGAAGTGGTTCCCTTACACCCGGTATAATCTATGCAGATGTATTTAAATGGTACAAACACCAAATAAGAGTGCATACACAAAACACCTACGAGTAAAATAAGCTAACTCCACTTATAAGACATAATGCGGCATTATATAACCAAATATTGTAATGCACTATTTTTTGTGAGGCAAAAAACAGTATGTATTGTATAAAAACTGCAAGTAAGTAGACTGTGCTTATGTGAATTAAACACTTAGGTAGGGTCTTTTCCATGTCTTCGCGCGTATCGTGATGCAGTCGGTATGGAGAATCTTTGATTTAAAGAGGCTAGTGTCAAAGAACACTCCAGACTTTACAAAGGTTTATCACTGCAAAATTAAAATGTAGGTACTTGATATTGTTACGTAGCCAGGTGTCCAGACTACCAATCCGTAATAACCAATAATCATAGCATAACCATTAAACTTCCGCCTTTAAATCGTCTGCTGTGCCGCTTCGCATCGTACGATGTCACTTTGGACAACTTGCAACATATGTTGTAACTGTTGTTGTAACACACTGTTGTTTCGATATATTATCATAGCACCTCTAGCAGTTCGTCACTATTGTGGTTCCTACAATAGTGAAGTACGGATATTGCTCTTCTACACGTATTTGTTTATGTTTAAGGAACTTCATGAGTCCCAAGTGACATTGTATGGGACCATACTACCTACTGTAGTCATCTCAACCAAAGGTCATCTAGCTAGAAGAAGTTAATTTAAAAGTAGGTAACATATGTATGTATTGGGGATGCTGACTCTAAGCGGCATGTAAGTAGCATGCGCGCATTACGTTGCATCAGCAAGAGATGTGGAATGTCATTGATAAAATCATGTCATAATTTATTTGATGGCATTTTGACGGATGGCACCCGCGGTCAGTACTCTGCGACATGTCGTGGTCGGCAGCTTGCGCGTGCGTTCAGTTGACGTCTTTACACATCTCTTCAACTAAGTAACTTTCGAAACTAAGTTGACCATCTCGTGTCGCCGACAGTTTTCAGACTCGCAACAATGTGACGGCGCCGACGACGTGTGTAGGCACGTCAGTCGTCACACGTCGCGTCGGCGGGTTTAGCGTGTAGAACGCTTCAGACAGACTTTGCCACGAAGCAATAAAAGTTCTATAGTTGATCTAATAAATGGCAAAACAAGCCGAACCCTGCGGCGCAGTGTATTTATATTCGTAGTCCGGGTGTTAATAACTTTTACCGAAGTACAAACTTCGCTTCCCCTGCCATTCACATAGGTACCGCAGGAGGCAACTCACAGTCGTGCTCGTGCTAAAGTAGCATTTAAAAAAGAATCGTATGTTACAATATCATATAAAAGTACTTCATAACACTATGTATGTAAGTTAAACTGTAGGTACTTGTTAATTACAGTAAGAGATACTACATCCATCTGATTTATTTAAACTAAAATGTAATTATTAGTATATAATTATTCTGCTGGGCTACTGCAGTGAGATCTTATACTATTTTAGTTTTAAATATTCCTGACCATATAGTATGGACTTATTTTAATGTTATAAGTATAATCACCTCATTGTTCTAGTGGCGTCGTACTTGATTGGAATAGTTTTCTGTACATTTGCGGACTTGGCTCCTAATGTGTAAATTAACTAGCAACTTTACGCACATTATTATAGCTATAATATTTATAAATTATAGGACGTGACATGATAGATTTTATTTGTATAACATTGTAATATGGATTTCGACTGGTGCTGTGATTTATTTTAATTTATTAAATTGAAGGTATTATAAATACAAATACTTAAGCTATT
The DNA here is from genome assembly GCA_905332985.1 of Mimas tiliae. Classification (NCBI taxonomy): domain Eukaryota; kingdom Metazoa; phylum Arthropoda; class Insecta; order Lepidoptera; family Sphingidae; genus Mimas; species Mimas tiliae. Next base: position 8,322,333 of record HG995249.1, read on the forward strand.
CAAGCATATTATTCAGTATTTTATTGTTAACTTTGATGATAATTTAAATTATTCTGTTTAATGGAAAAATACATTATCTTAATAATAATAATAATAATAATACACCCAACAGTCACACACATAGCTCTGACCCCACACTAGGTAAACCTGTGTCGTGGGTATCAGGAACTACGAGGGACTTGCGGTCCCACAACACCCAGACCCGAGACCAAATAAATATTTTGCTTTATTTTTTTGTATTTAAGAATACAATGAGTTTACAAACTAAATCCGTGACATACATATAACACTGGGCATATACTGACATGTGGGTGACCATGTATGGCAATATATAACCATGTACAGAGCTTTGATTATGTTATGCACTTATGAAATTTTCATGTGTTTTTGTTTAGTAAAATAATATATATAGTCAAAACCACCCAACTAGTCAACAGAAAAATAAATACATAATCTAATGCCACACTGTTCTTTATTAGATCATTGGACCACTGTCTGTTTTCAAGTGCACTGTCTACGCGTCGGCATATGCGATTATTGACTTAAAATACTTATTAGTATGTAAAAGCAGAAATGTTAGAATACTTTTGCAATTCAATGTATCAAATTTAATCCTCTTCATTTTCTAAATTAATATGGCTGCCAAATTTGCCATATAAGTGAGCTTTTAGTTCACCCATCTGTGATTTTAGCTCTTCACATCTGGCTTCAAGTTCACTTATTTCTGTTTCCTTTTTTGTTTTAGCTTCTTCTAATGATTTCTGAAAAACAATTGTTTCACAAGTACAATTAGTAACAAATATTTAATAAGTAATAGTAATAAATAACATTAAAAGTAAGGTATTAACAGGTTATTGCAAGAACTAGAATATAAAACTCTGAAATAAATTCCTTTTCAAACAATCTATTATCTTCAAAAGTACAGGTTAAAAAAATGGTTAACACCATTAAGGGCCGATTTATTAATATCCAAGTAAACATTATTTATAACATATAAAATGTAGAGGGATAAAAAAAATCCTGCTGTCAATATACATATACAGCAAAGGGTATGTTGGATTTCAAAATTGGTTGGTTAATGTAGACTTGTGCAGACATTTATTTGGGTGTTGTAAAGTCAGCCCTAAATTGTTTATTTTATTTATCAATAAAATTATTATAACAGTAATACACTTTTATTCAATGAGACAGTTTATACATATATTCATTAAATGAATCAGATCATTCACAGAGGAGCCCTGTGTGTCATATTTAATCAGTGGGACATAATATATAATACAGGGTTGGTATTATATTTGCTGGATATTGGTAAGATATCTATGATTCTTCTACTATTGGGGGTGTTCATGGGTATTGAAATCTATTTACCAGCTGGTAACACACTTGTTTATGAAAAGTGATTAGTGCTGTTGTTAAATTGTTGGCTCTTTATGACTTGTCTATAGGTGAGTTTTGTAGCAGCAGATTCCCAGTATGACATGTGGTAAAAGTTAAAAGTTCGATCATCCTTTTCAAAAACCTATTCCTGTAGTATTAAAATTCATGAATTTCGACAGCAGGGCTTCTTTGTCCTCATTGCCATAGTAACTTCTCAGTCCGGCTGGTTTTACACCTAAAATAATCTAAGTTAATTTATTCTATTTTTATTTAATTGATTATGCATTGCCACATTCGGCTAGTGGCAGTATAGTAGGCTGTGAAACTTGTGAAATCTTGGGTTCAATCCACATACAGGGTAATTAAAATTTGTGTTATAAGTTCCGAAAATATATGAATTGCCTGGATTTAGTAAATGTGCCTAATATGATAACAGGCTCAACCCATATCATACAAAGGCCTTGAAAATTGCTTGACGAATACCACTTTAGGGATGCAAGTGTGAGCTTAACTAGGAATTGGTCTGATTCATTTAGTTGATTATTGCAATGGTTCAAATTTCATACAATATTGTGATTTTTACAACTTACGATCGTGTCCTCCAAGCTTTGGCAAATAAACACTTCTCCTATAAGGTAAGGAATTGTCTCAGTATCATCAGCAAGGCTTAGTTCTTCCACTGCATCCTCCAAATTCTTCATGTCGTTTTGTTTTACTTTAAGTTCATCTTTATAGTCTTCTACTCTCGCATTTAATCGAGCAAACTTGTTTATTTTTAACTGATCTTCATATGAAATGTGAACATCTGAGTCCTGAAAAAATAAAAGTATAACCTCAAAAAATATTTTATATTATTTCAGGATGAATCTTTAGAACAAAAACTTAAGAAATATATTTTTTAATGATGGAAGAACTCAAATAATGTTTCAAAAATTATAATGCACTTTTAGATTAAGTAGGGAGTTACCGGTTGAAATGTTCCCTTTCCAGATGTAGCCATATTTTTTGATATTCACTCTTAATAATAAACGAAACTGTATTAACAGTGAATTTCACAATAGAAGACGAAAATTGATTTATTTTTGTCTTCTAAATTTATGTTTTTAGTCATAGAAGGTTCAGAAGAAGACAGATGTTTTTACTTTTTTTGTCCGCCGGACATAGAGTTGCCAGATCACAACTAAAAATACTTTGTGATCACTCATCTTTACCACACTTATCAGAAATACGATGCTATTCGAAAGGCGACTCAGTAAATCAGCCTAAAAAGCTAAACAAAACAGTAGTTTTATAAAACTGGCATCTATTAATAGATAAAACAAAAACGAAGCGTAACGTTTTTTTTAAATTATTTGGGACTTTACATTTTTATTAGGTTTATTGGCAGTTGTGTAAATTAGACCTGGCAACTTTCATCAAAAACCCTAAACTATCCAATTTTAAATACAACCACAGACTAAGAAAGAATTGAAATACAACACACCCGAGCCCACCGCAACAGACACTGGTTTCTCAAGATTTCTCCCTCAACGGAAAAGCCCCTGGTTGGACTATTTTTTATATTATCTTCCGGCTCTGGATACCTATCCTTTGAAAAAAGCCCGCCTTAAAAAAAATTGCTATTTCTTTTCCAAGAACGATGAAACACGGGTGTGGTTGATTTCAATGTCTTGTCGAAGTATTGGTGTTCATTTCTTTCAGTACGATGCTTCTTATGGCCGTTCCCTATATTCTGTCTGTCTTTAGTTTTGCTATACCGGCGATAGAAAATTTTATCTATTTTCCGTTTTACCGTCCCAATAAACTTACTAATGATAGGTAATCCTATTCTTCATGGCTGTCTACTGATGAGAGGACTGATAGCTGACTACAGATATACAACACTATGAAAATGACAGTTCAAGCGTCCCAATATTTTTATGTGCTATCTGTCGATAAAGTTATTTAGTTTTTTCTTTATCGGTAGATTTTGACCGATAAACAGATATCCTCGGCTGTAAAAAAAACGAAATAAATAATGCATTTTGAAGAAATAGCCATAAGTATACAAGGCTTACATGGCACTTGCACTGCAATACAAAAAACTAAATAAATTATATAAAAATCTAAAAGAAAACATAAAAAAATTCTAAAATTCCCATAAATAAAAATAATGCACCGTGTTGATATTTAAATTAAGTGCAAGAGACATATAAATATCTGTTAATGCGAACAAAATAATTCCCCACTTCAGTAAAATCCCCCAAATTCGCTTGGGATTTTTGTTCAAAGGACTTGTATTCAGAGCCGTAATGTATTGACAGTAAAACGTTTCGTTATTACATTGTGTTTTGCAACATAATATTATTTCTCGTTATTATTATTTTATTTACAGTGGTAAAAAATAAGATTTATAGATAAATGTTAAATTAAAACTTATATTTCTAATCTACATCATATCTTCATATTTTCTAACATAAATTAAACAATAGTTCCTCTTTCTCAGCTTGTATGAACATAACGCACAAGAGGATCCAGATAAACTGCCTATCTATTGCTATCATAGTATCCGACGTGCATATCTAAAAAATAGGGACGATTCCAAGCAGTAGATAGAACAATACGGATGTTTGACGATAGCTATCTATCGTGAAATTGAAGATTAATATTGGGAACGGCCATTAGACGACATTCTTCAAGCGAAAAGAACGCGCAAGGTCGATCAATAGGTACTCTTGGTTAAAAATCACTTAAATTACCTACACACATCAATAAATGTTTCTGTTTATTGCAAAAATCCACACCAATTTTACAAAAGGTTTCTTACACCTTCGTAATTCTTTTGAGTGTTAGCGTATTCTCTTTTTATTGGTGGATTGAGGGAAGGAAGGGTAGTTAAATGGTATAAAAGAGGTTGTCGATATAATTGGAGGTCTTTTGCCCGCAGTCAGTCAGACAGTCTCTAGTTCATTAATGGCCGTTCCCAATATTAATCTTAAATTTCACGATAGATAGCTATCGTCAAACATCCGTATTGTTCTATCTACTGCTTGGAATCGTCCCTATTTTTTAGATATGCACGTCGGATACTATGATAGCAATAGATAAGCAGTCTATCTGGGCCCTCTTGTGCGTTATGTTCATACAAGCTGAGAAAGAGGAACTATTGTTTAATTTATGTTAGAAAATATGAAGATATGATTTAGATTAGAAATATAAGTTCTTATTTTTTACCACTGTAAATGAAATAATAATAACGAGAAATACATATTATGTTGCAAAACACAATGTAATAACGAAACGTTTTACTGTGAATACATTACGGCTCTGAATACAAGTCCTTTGAACAAAAATCCCAAGCGAATTTGGGGGATTTTACTGAAGTGGGGAATTATTTTGTTCGCATTAACAAATATTTATATGTCTCTTGCACTTAATTTAATTATCAAAACGATGCATTATTTTTATTTATGGGAATTTTAGATTTTTTTATATTTTCTTTTAGATTTTTACATAATTTATTTAGTTTTTTGTATTGCAGTGCAAGTGCCATGTAAGCCTTGTATACTCATGGCTATTTCTTCAAAATGCGTTATTTATTTCGTTTTTTTACAGCCGAGGATATCTGTTTATCGGTCAAAATCTACCGATAAAGAAAAAACTAAATAACTTTATCGACAGATAGCACATAAAAAATATTGGGACGCTTGAACTGTCATTTTTATAGTGTTGTGTATCTGTAGTCAGCTATCAGTCCTCTCATCAGCAGACAGCAATGAAGAATAGGATTACCTATCATTAGTAAGTTTATTGGGACGGTAAAACGGAAAATAGATAAAATTTTCTATCGCCGGTATAGCAAAACTAGAGACAGACAGAATATAGGGAACGGCCATAAGTCAGTCGATAGTCCAAGTGTTCATTACGCGGTAGTTATGTTGGTTTACTTTTCTGTCCTAGTTGTTTGGGTTATAATTAGAGAGCGGTCTATAGAGAATCCTGACAGTAGTCCTGATCCTGATTGTAGTCTGTAAAGCAGTAATATTGTAAAAGTAACCAATAAAGTATGAGTTAAAATGATTACTGTCGTTTGGTATTAATTAAATAATACTTGTCTCGCGTAACTTCTAACATGAGAACTTTTCTTTCGAGAAACATACTAAGGTATGTTTTCCTTTACCGTCGAAGCGAACGATAAGTGCCTATCTGGAGTCTGAAATCAAATCCGCGGCACCCGTTTCAGCAGTCCGTTCTACTCGCCATTACTCGCTAGGCTATTGGCGCGTGACGACACAAATACAAAATATGGAGAATTGCCTCGACATACCTTTTTACCCTAGCTCCGCAAAATAACTTTTTTTTATTAGCTTTAGATGACGGGGCGAGCTGGTAGCTGCGATACACCTCATAGTAAGTGCAGTACAATCTAAGAATAATGTCGACCAACGATAAACTATTAGCGCCCATCGTAGGTCATCGGCTGGCATGCCTAATTGCTTCTTAACAAATGTCTTCAATGTACCTGTACTACTAGACCGGCTGCGTGGTACATAGAAATTGCGCCACTAAGTTACGGCTAATTGACCGTAACTCAATATTACCATCTCGCTTAGGTAGTCTTAACTAGAACCCCTCTCCCTGTCTGTCAGCTTTATGTGGTACAATTTTACTTCTAAACATCCCGTTTAGTAGGTACCTAGTATAATGCCAAGTTATTTCACTCGTTTTGATGTTCTCCAAACCGTAATACAACAGTGTTTTAAAAACGTCAAACAAATAGCGGCCAACCCAGACGGTCTCTCGCATACGAGGTACCTACCATCTAGTAAATGTGGCGGATATTACGCCCTCGATGTGGCTCCTCAGATTAGATCGCAGAATATATCCACACCTAATACTAGTCTATTCCGCACTCTGAGCGGGATTTCCTGAAGATTGGGGAGGGGAGATAACGGGAATTACACAAATATAATTTATCTAAATTTAGTCTTATGAAAGTGCATACAATCGAGAATGTTCTAAGCTAGGTAACCTAGGTGCAAAAGCTAGGTCACCTTATGATGTAACCAAAATGTCTGCAGCTTCAAACAGCTCGATGATTACAGCAGATGTATATTAATTTATGTATAGGTTTCAATAAGTAGTTGGCTTATAGATGGTAACCACAGTTTCATGACAAAGTAAGGTGGCCTCAGGAACTCAGCTTTATTAGACGTAGATGTACCGTCACGTCGCGTCGTTTGGACTTGGATGGATCTCAATGAGTAGGTGATGCATTATATAAAGTTTGCAATGAAACGCTTAAAATTTTAAATAAACCCGGAGGGACTTAGGTATAATTCCTCATAACTAGAAAAAAATACATACTTACTCACCTATAAAAAAATTAAAGTTATATTAAAGTATACTGATATATTGAGTAATGAGTTATCTTTAAATATAAAAGCGAAATACCACTGACTCACTGATTCATCACGATTTCTCAAAAACTACTGAAGCTGGGATCATGAAATTTGGTCAGATGATAGTTTGTATAAAATGTGGACGTCAGCTAAGAACGGATTTTTGGAAATTTACATTTTAAGGGGGTAATAGAGGGGCTTGTACGTTGTATGCAACTTTTTTATGGAAGGGGATACGACTGTGAAATTGATAACTATATATCATCACGCTACGACCCATGGGAACGGAGCAGTAACCTATATATATCAAAGATAAATATTTAAAAAGATACTAAAGCTAGGATCATGTTTGAGACCAGAAGATAGTTTGTGTAATGTTAAGAAAGGGTTTTTGGAAATACTTAAGGGGTTAAACGTGGTAGGGGGTTGAATTTCCTATAGAACGAAGAACGGCTGAAATTGTGTACAAATATTACCTATTAAAAATAATGATCCATGTGGATCATGTCTGTAAAATTCCACTCGCGATTATATGCATGCTTTTATATGTATATTCAGTACCTAGGTCTGAGAATCGGCTACTATCTATTTTTCATCCCCCTAAATGTTAAGGGTGGTCCACCCCAAATTTTATTTTAATTTTTAGATTTTTTTTTGTTTTTGTTTTTTTTATGATACAGAATTAAAAAATACAATCAACCCTCTACGATCAACCCCTATTTTTTAATAGCGATATTAGTATTTTTGTCAAGCGCGTTTCTCACCGAGCGCGCCCAATAGGCTACTTTAATCCTGGAAATAGGCATTCACGCGGGCGGAGCCGCGGGCAACAGCTATCTATATATATATATAAATGAATCTCTAATTCCCTTGGTTATCGCATCACGCGTGAACGGATGCAACAATTTCGCTAATGCTTTTTTGTTGTGTTAACTATTGCCAGGAGAAGCTTCCGCAAGGTTCCGCAAGGAAACCACTATACCTTTAAGAAAAATGGGAAGTTAAAACAAGTGCATAAAAATAGTATAGTTGTGTTAATCCCTACCTATCAAATGTATTATTTTTGCTGTATAACCTCAGCAGCGAGATTAGACATTCAAATGATGATTCAGACTTTCCATATATAACTACTAACTAGTAAATATAATATACTACTGTCTACTAGGTACTACTAAATATAATATAGGTACTCTTTGATTTAGACATTGTCAGTGTGAGCCAAACACAATTAATTTTTTATTCAATTTAATTAAAAAGTATATATTTGTAAGCGATAGCTCAGTGGGGAATGGTACAGACTGACGAGACGAAAGTCGCGGGTTCGAAACCAGTCCCAAGAGCACACACCGCTGACTTTTCTAAGTTATATGTGTATTCATTGTTAATTATCGCTTGCATTAACGGTGAATGAAACACCGTGAGGAAACCTGAGAAGTTCTTCATAAGAATTTCGAAAATATGTGAAATCTGCCAACCCGCATTAAGCCAGTGTGGTGGACTAAGGCCTTACTCCTCTCATTCAGTAGAGGAAGCCCGTGCCCAGCAGTGGGACGTGTACCTATAATATAGGGCTAGTAATATATTTGTAACAGATATTATATGTAAATAGGATTCAGCACTTCAGCCACAGCAGTCAGCACAATAATCGTACCGCCTACGCATTACAACTGCGCCACCAAGGCAGTTATAAAAAATCATGTACATCCGTTTCTCCGTGGCTGCGTGAAAGAAGGAGAAATCAAGAAACACACTTTCGCATTTTTATTATTAATATCGATACCTACTAACTTATTGCACCTTGCGTTATTATTTGGTTGCCTTCTTGTATTCACATTAGGTAGCCTATGCATTCTCCCTTCACCACTCATTGGTGTTGCTCTTACTAAATACTTACTATTTCAATCTGGTATTTATTATTTGTTTGCATCATGGAACACGGCAATGTGACTAGACATCGTATGATGATACGTACAGTGCACTAGCATTCCAAAGATAATGTCGACCGTCAAGGAATGCAATGTCTCTCAACGATTCCCAATAAAAAACTAAAACTTTGTCGAAGTATATTTATTACTCTATATAAAATAAGACATTTCTTCGGTAATTACTGTCTAAAGGCTCTAAACTTTCGCTGCCCTAGGTCCTGGGTTAAGTCTTCTAGTAGTTTATATTGTTCACAGCATGAGTGGACCACATCAACTCGAGCATCAATGTGCAGCTTTGCAATTGTATTTCGCTGTCGGGGAGATTCCTGAAGTCTTAAAACCTCCTCCTGTCCAAATCCCCATTCCTTTCTAAGCGCACCTATGATTCGTCAAACATTGTGGATGTTCATGGGCTGTGGTGGCCACTTTTTTTTTATTTATTTTTTTATAGTATAGGCCGGCAAACGATCAAATGGGTCACCTGATGGTAAGCGATCTCCACCGCCCATGTACGCCCACAATACAAAAGAATTATGGGCGCGTTGCTGACCTAAGGAAAGGGATAATAAGGGATTGGGAAGGGGAGGGAGATTTAGGCCTCCGGATATCTCACTCACCGTACGAAACGCAGCAGCAAGCTGCTACTTTACGCCGGTTTTCTGTGAGACAGTGGTAACGACCCGGACGAGCCGGCCCATTCATGCTGTAGACAAAATTGTCTACAGCGTGGCTCTACCACTTAACTTCAGGTTATAGCCGGCTTCATGCTGTAAACATCGAATCCGAAGCAACTCAAGTGGTAACTGTGAAAACGAAAATAAAATCATTGCCCGACTGGAGATTCAACCTAAAACCATGCTGGTTTTATAGCGTAATAACACTGATAGTTGGCACGAGAACAACTTGTAGGCGATTTTCCCTTAGCGGGAGCTAGTAATCAGTAAAAGTAGTCTAATCTATTCTAGCCTAATCTAGATGAAACAAGCAGGTCGCTCGCTTGATGGTAAGCGCTACGCCTGCCTATAAACAAAACCAACACTACACAGAACTTTGAATTACAAAGCACTGCATGGCAATCGACTGCGTGGATTAAGGCCTCCGGAAATCTCACTCATTGTACGAAACGCAACAACAAGCTGCAACTTCACGGCGGATTTTTTTTAAGACAGTGGCTTCTGCAGCCCCTGTGGAGCCGGCACAAAGTATAATAATCGGTTTAGTTAAAATAGGTATGCAGTAGAATTATCCATCGCAAGATAACATATATTATATAAGTTGTTTTATTAAGAGTTTAGCTTAACATAATATGTCTATACATAAAAATATCTATATATAAAAATAACTACTTTCTTCGTGTTTTCTTCACGAACTATTGCATAAGCAAAGTTGCTTGGATGGTCTTCTGTTTTGTTGAGGTGTATGCAATGTTGTGGGCATGGTGCGATCAATCGCATTAATTATACTTGTAAGCAGTGGTTTGGAGTCTCGACACGATGCAGCGAAGCCGCGGCGACGACCACAGCCCCACCACGGCTAGCGGCAATCGGCCCCTGCGATCCGCAATACCACTCACCTGCGCAGTGCGCGCACTCTTCCTTCAAACGTGAGACATTACGCGCGTGACACTAGTTGGCCTAATATATTTTAACAACAATATTCACCTGTGATGGAGAAGGAGCATCAACCGGATTCCATGGCGACGATCACCATGAAGCCTGAATACCCGCCTTCAGAGGTGTACAGCGCGTCGGAGCCTCCACCGGTATGATATTTGTATAACCGTTATTCGATTTTAGTTATATAATAATTAATTATTCAGACTGACAAAATGATTCCGCTGGAATAATAACACGTCGCTTGATCGGACGTCAATAGGTCATATTTTTTTTAGATATTATCGTATTTAAATGTTCTCTATCATATATTTCAAAGAATAACATTTCAACAGGCTTATGGTAAAGAATTTAATAATTATAAGAATTTTTCATTATATAGGTTTATTTAAACCCAGGGATATTTCTCGGTACAAACGAAAATGATGTGAAATAATTGTGCAGTACATTAAGTGGAATATAACTGCGGGAAAGCGCCTTTCTCTCGTGTGTCGGTGATTGTGTCTGTTAGTCCAGTGACTATAGAGTAGACACATTTCTTGTAAACATAGATTTATTTTAAACGAAATCGCCTATATTATTTTGAGAAATCTTTAATTTTAGAACGCTTATATAAAGAAATGTCAATTACCTATCATTTTAAAATACAACAATACCTAATTAAATAAAATCAGTTAGGTACTGCTTAAAGTACATAAATAAAAATCACGACTATTGATACTGTGTTTAATAAAACATTCAACGTATCACGTTTTGTTCATGTTGATAATATTTTCATTTTATTTGTCTTTGTTTTTATTGGCAATCATGTTATTGTTAATTCTCAGAATAATAGAATACTTAGAGTTGACAAAAAATAATAATTAAGTGATGTCTTAGTAGTGTTATTTATCCTAAAATTTACTATAAAAAACATATGAAAATACATAAAGATTATATATCCTTTTTCTTAGGATTGTGATATGTACATACGTGGGAAAACTCATTGTTCTATTGTCTGTGGCCACATTATTATCACAACCACTTATCATAGTTATCACGCAGCATCATCTGATCCGTCTAGAATGTGAACCTGCGTCACTTCTGAGCACTAAATCTATTATGAGCAAACTTTGGCTTATTTCATCATCGATGTAGCATGTAAAAGACTACCTGTGTCATTGTTGTAAACATCTTTGTAATGTCTATAGTATAGTATTAGGGTATAATACTATAGAATCTAAATAATCTCCCCAGAGGGGTTACGTCAACCAGGCGGCTGGTCGTAAAATCTACATGCCAAATCTTTCTGTAACATGTGTTAAAAAGCATGTTGCGCTGAATCCGCTGCGAGTGGGATAAAGGGAAAAGAGTATAGAATCTACATAATGCATCGGTACCAAAGTACCTACTAGATATCTACAGAATAACTAAGCAGAGTTTTAATCTGGGTTGAGTTTTGATCAGCTGGAGAAGAAGAAATTTGATTAAATGTTGTAGAGGCCGTGGATAGGTTCATGTCTTTTATGATATGTTAGTATAATAATAGTAAATACTTAAAACAGACAAAGTTCTAAAAAAGCACAAACAATCAACGACATAATCCAGAGTGAAATCGTTATTGGCTATTTAACCAAGTGGACACAATGGGCTTGCGTCACGTCCGAATCGGTCATACGCTCGCCAACTAGCTGTTTGCTTGAAATATTTATATCTTCACGACTACCTTTAAATAACATAACAATCGACATCATATTTTAGCACATAAAAACTAATGAACAACACATACCTATTTGTTGATTTGAAAGTCGAGTTAAGGCTTATGCTAACGTGATCATAATATTATGATGACCCATATGATCACGTGCACACAAAAATCTTAATCGAAAGTGCAAAATTGATCGATTTCATTCTGGACAACTTAATCTTTCTGCGTGTTATCGTAACGAATTATATATTTATTTATCTGTAGGTTGTTGTATCGTACCAGCCTGTGTCTGGAACCTGCCGTCATAATTTGCATAATAAAATGTGTTTAATCATGTGTTTTGTCCTTACGAATAAAGATAACCACCGCTTTGCTTCTGGTGATACATTTTTGTTAATACTGACATATTCTAAGTATTTTTTTAAAATGTGTATTTTATATAGCTTGTAGATTTTTATTTATACATATATATGTAATATATTATGCTTCTCACTATGCCATATGTTCTGTAATGTTCAAATAATTAAAAATAGGCCATACTTTGTTATAGAGATAGTAGGCACAATTGGGTATTTTATGGTTATTATTCGTCTAATTTAAACTGGTGGTAATTTAACAAGGTGGTAGGCCCCTGAAGTAGCAGCTTGGTGTTACGTTTCGTATAGGAGTGAGGTTTCTGGAGGCCCAAATACCCTCTCCCATTATCCATTCGTTTATTACTCCTTTCCTTGAAGGTCAGCAACGAATCCATGGTTTTTCGGGTATTATGGTTGTTCATAGGCAGTCATCATTTACCATCAGGTAATACTTCCATTACAGACCCACTTGCTCGTTTGCTGGCCTATGCATCGAAATAAGATAGCCATATGCTATAAAAAAAAACTCAGCGCGGCGTAAAGGAAAACCACTCATAGAGTACTGTCAGTTTGACTGTTGACTTCAGTTGTTTATTGGTTGAATATAATATGGTGTCTTGAAAACTAAGTTATATAAGCTGAGTGTCTAACTTAAATTACCCAGAACTTTGTTCTTCAGAACACACCCAATCTATAAAATATTGACATAGTTAAGACACCCGTCAAATCTGCGAGTTGCTTCGTGATTTTACGGAACCCTGAGGTATAAGTTATTAATATTAGAAACTTATTATACCTACTTTTTAACCCCCGACAAAAAGGGGATGTTATAAGTTTGACCCCTTTGTCTGTTTGTGGCATCGTAATGCCTAAACTAATAGATCAATTTAAATGCGCTTTTGTATTTGAAAGCTCCTTAATCCAAATTTTTCTTGGCTATGTTTGAAGAAAATCTAACATACATACGTATCACGCCTGCAATCCCCAAAGGGGTAGGCAGAGGTGTAACCAGTACACCCACCTTTCGCCGAGCGTATTTCCGTCACATGTTGTGATAGGGGACTTACCTATCGCCATATCGGGCACAATTCCAGACTCCGGGCTGATAGGTACTGAGCATTACGTAATAGAAAAACCCAATATCATTTTTACCCGACCCGGGGATCGAACCCGAGACCTCAACGTCACCCTCAGTCGTAACTGCGCCACCGAGGCAGTAAATATGAATATGAAGAAAATCTGTTGAGCAATTAAGAAATTACAAATATTTTTCTAATTGACGTCGGGGTTTTTACATCATAGTACTTTTAGCTGTTTTTAAAATAAAATATTCTGTAAATATATCTAATTCGTTAAAAAAAGTGAAGAAAGTGAATCTAAAATGGTCACTCGGGACGGTTATTATCTTTTTGTTACGGATTAATGAAGATACACCAAACAAGTAGCCCGGATTGAAATTGACGTAATTTTACACTTTGCTAAAATGATGGATATCTTAAATGCAATAAATTGTGAGCGTACTTTCACCGCAGAGCCCCACCCCAGGTAACAAGTATTACGTAATTTAGTGTTAAAGGTACTCGTGTAAGCAAAGCAACACTTCATTAACTGCATCTTGCTAAGGACAAAAGGTTCTCTGTTGGTTATTGCCGTTATGTGTTGCAATTGCCTGTTTTATTGTAGAGTCGTTTCATGTAAGATATGTATGTGAGAACGTCCATACTTCATACAGATAATAACTATGTTACTGTTGTATATTTTCCAACAATCATTTTGCATAGTTTTCCGCAATATTGAGTAATTAATTCTTCACGACGCGTGTATATTGTTTGATGCATCTCAGCGTTGTGTTAGTGTGTGTATTAGTAATTTTAAAAGAATTTGTAGAGTTATAATTTGTTAAAAACTATTTAACAGTAATAGTGATAAAGTAAAATAATAATACAAATAAGATTGTTTTAATTAATTGTTAGGTCTATAATAATTAGTTATTATGCGTTGCAAAGTTGTTCCGTAATATTGTTATTTGAGGTCAGTCGACAATTTCACGTCATAGGTATATAAAATACCTTCTTCTTCTTTTCCTGCCCTTATCCCACTCTCAGCGGGGTGGGCGCTTTTTTTTACACATGGTACAGAACATTTTTTAGGCGATGAACCTATACCCATGTTGAGATGTTATTTGAACACTAGCTTTAATTCCAGGCAACTACTTAATGTATCAGTATAGCCTTCACTGCGCAGCTGGCGACTAGCCGGTTGCGAAGCGTGAGGCCGTGGGTTCGATTCCCGCACCGAGACAAATGTTTTTTTTTATTATTATTTTTTATCCTGGCTCGGCAAAGTGACTACGCTACACCTGATGGTAAGTATAGCGCAATCCATGAATACTGTCGACCAACGATAAACACTGAATCTATCGCAGATCGGCAGAATTATGCCGGCCTGCTTAGTTGCTTCTTCACACTCCGTTTAAAGGATCCCAAGTTATAGGAAGGAGGAAACACGTGCGCCGGCAAGCTATTCCACAGCTTTATGGTCCGACAGAAATATGATTTTGCGAACCTCTTGGTCCGAGCCGAGATGGAAGAGACCACGAAGCTATGGTTTCGCAAGCCAGCACGCGTGGTTCTGTTAAGGAAAGGTGAGGAAGGAATAAGGTCAAACAATTCTTCAGAGCATTCACCGTGATACAGACGATAAAAGACGGAAAGTGAGGCAATGTCCCTACGCAGCTGTAGCGGCTCTAAATTTTTTGTGACGTCTGCATCATTCACAATGCGGACAGCCCGTCGCTGCAATCCGTCCAAGGCATCGAGCAAGTACTTTGCGGAACCGTCCCATAGGTGCGAACAGTATTCTGCACCCGGCCGTGCCTGCGCTTTGTATAAGCGGTAAAGCTGGCCGGGTGCAAAAAACCTACGCACCTTGTTCAGGATTCCGACTCTGCGTGATGTGACTGATATTACGCCCTCGATGTGGTTCCTTGGATTCAGATTGCTGCAAATATCCATGCCTAGGATACTTAGGCTATTCCGCATTGCGAGCGGGATACCCTGAAGATTGGGGAGGGGAGAGAACGGGGATTTTTTGCACGTAAACGCGCACACCTGGGTTTTCTTGGCATTGAACTCAACCAGATTCTTGGTACCCCATTCCGAAATGAGATCCAAGGTCTGGTTAAGCTCAATGACAAGATTCTCTCGCTGCCTCTCAGTGAATTCCCGGCTACCAGGAGGCTTACTGCAGTAACGCCCATGCACAGTGCTGTCATCTGCATAGCAATGAATGTTACCAAGTGGTAACATGTCATTGATATGCAGAATAAACAAGGTGGGCGAAAGCACAGAGCCTTGTGGGACCCCGGCATTAACTGACATGAGCTGCGAAGCGTGCCCTTCAACAGTGACACGCATTCTACGCTCATGCAGAAAGCCAGAGATCCACTTACACAGGTTGTCGGGAAGCCCATACGCCGGAAGCTTGGAGAGGAGGCCACGGTGCCAGACCCTATCAAAAGCCTTGGCAATGTCGAGACTTACGGCTAGAGCCTCGCCATGCCTGTCAGCCGCCTCCCCCCAGCAATGTAACAAGTACGCTAGAAGATCACCCGTTGATCGTTTAGACCGGAAGCCGTACTGCCGGTCATTGATCAGCGAGTGATCGTCCAGGTAGCGGACCAGCTGCGCGTTAATTATCCGCTCCATTACTTTGCACATCTCTGAGGTTATGGCGATTGGACGGTAGTTACTAGGGTCCGATCGATCACCCTTTTTTGGGATCGGTTGCACATTGGCCTCTCTCCAAGATTGGGGCACAATACCGGACAGGAAGGAAGAGCGGTATAGGCGCGTCAGCACAGGAGACAACTCCGCCGCACACTTTTTGAGAACTACCGCTGGGATACCGTCCGGACCACTGGCTTTGCGGACATCGAGCGACTGCAGTTCGCGCCGAACATCACTATGCCTGATTCGGACATCCGACATAGAGTGTCCGCAATCAGGCACCGTGGGTGGCAGTTTATTGCCATCGTCGAGCCGCGAATTAGCCGCAAAGAGATTTGCCAGCAAGGTGGTTTTCTCCTGCGGCCCGTGAGCAAGCGATCCATCCGGATATCTCAGCGGAGGCAGTGAAGGTCGACAGAAATTAGATTGGATGGCTCTGGCAAGGCTCCAATAAGCTCGGCTACTTGTTGGTTGATCAGCCAAAGCACATCCAATCTTGTTAACGCGCTGTGCATCCGCTCTAACGTAAGCCTTCTTACAGGCCTTGGTGGCTTGGTTATAGGCTGCCTTGAGATAACTTACATTGGGATCCTTTTTGGCGCGACTCCTGATCCACTCGCGATACGCCGTCTGTTTCACACTAACAGCATTAGCGCATTCGCGATTGAACCAGGAGCGTCCTCGGCCACTTCCGACGACCTCCGAGGAAGGAATGTAGTATTCCATTCCTAATCGGATCTCAATACACAAATATTTGTCTCGGGTCTGGGTGTTGTGGGACCACAAGTCCCTCGTAGTTCTTGATACTCACGATACAGGTTTACCTAGTGTTTGCGAAATTTACGTTTGGAAAATTACAGCACGGTATCCACTGTCTGTCGTTACAGGCGACTAATCGGGGCCAAGGGTGCGCAGCGGGGTGCTGGGGTGCTTTCATAGCGTCCCTTTGTATTATTGTACCTGCGACCCCGTGATGGACAGCAACACGGGTGGTTGGCCTCATTGCTGCCGTTGAAGTCAAGGGCATCCTTCAGTGTACTTATGAGCCCTCTCACAAATAGAGACAGGCCGTAAGGCGGCACCCTCCTTCCAGCTGAAGTCGGAGCGCTTATCGTTTTGGGAACCCGGGGCCGTGTCTAATGTGTCGAAGAGGGTCACCGCGGGGTTCTTAATTGGTATTACTGGTATAGGGTGTACACAGTGTTAGAGATTCGGCCAAGCAATCGGCCGGATGTTTACCATCTTTTCTGGGCGGCTTAACGTTGGGTTGTGAGACTGGTAGAGCCCAAAATAACTATCTAATGTAATGCCTATGGTCCATATCGACCTTTAAAACAGAGAAAAAATAACAATAATAATAATACTTAACAATTCTGGACTAATATAAAAATATTGTAAACTTTATAGTTGCCCAGTGTATTTTGACGATGCTATGTATGTTATGTATATATTAGCTGATATGATTTCTGTAATTACATAAGTTTCTTTATTTTGTACTGACTTGTCATAAGCGCTATTTTAATTGTCTACATGATGAATAAAACTATTTCATTTCATTTCATTTCATCTCGCCTCCCTTCGGGGCGGAGCGGTAGTGAAAAATCGCTTGTCCCTGCGGCAACAAAAAAAGTAACAATAACAATACGAACGCGGTGGATTTTCCGAATTACACGAAAGTTGGCCAAGCACATAACTTTAATCGTAGCAGTGTACATAGGTAGATAATATCATGACTTTGAGGCGTAATTCTCATAAAAATATATCGGAGTCCTGGAGTATTCTAGTCAACCTGTTACTGTACTTCTAGACGTACAATCCATTGTACAGTAGTTATATCAATAAATATTATTTTGTTCTAGGCCTATCGACAAAGGACATCATCAGCAGTGCAGATTGCGAAAATAGCTGCACTAACAGTGGTAGCATCTTCGTTCATTTTGGGTGCATTTATTCTGGCCTCAAGTTGGGTAGCGGCGCGCGCGTCATGCCACCAGCTCGAACAATTGGACGCCATGCTCGACAAAGAGCTAGCGTTGGAGGGTCGAGCTTACGGCAACGATGGATTGATAGCAGTAAGTATTTCTTAAATAAAATATTTTAAACTTACGCCAGTGATTTTTCAAGGGGAAGCCGATGTTAGTTCATTACTTATTAAAGTATATTACAATTTCTTTTTACGGTTTTGTTACGAATTACTCTCAATACTTGTTGAATCACGATTTAATTGGTTTTCCGTTTATTTATGATAGTAATACGTTTATTGTAAGATTGAGTTATTTATACCACATCGTTTTTAAGAAGTTTATAAATAAGCTGAAAGAAATCATGTTGTATGGAGTCCTTGCTACTGCTTCACGCGTTATTTTCAATTTTAGTGTTCTGTAGAAAAATTGAAAGATCCTTCACATATTCTGTATATTACATTAATTTTATTCAGAGGCTGCCTCGGTGGCGCAGTTGCAATGCGTACGCGTTACGACTGAGGCTGACGCTGAGGTCTCGGGATCGATCCCTCGGTCGGTTTAAAGTGATATTGGGATTTTACGAAATGCTCAATATCAGCCTGGAGTCTGGAATTGTGCCCGGTATGGCCATAGGCTCGCCCTATATCACATAATGGGATGGAGATACGCTCGGCAAAATGTGGGTGTACTGATTACACCTCTGCCTACCCCTTCGGGGATTACAGGCGTGAGTGCGTATGTATGTATGTATTTATTCAGAGACTATGGCGTTATAGTTTGGATAGTAAGAATATAGATAACAATTATACTTGGTGTAAAGATATCTATGAATATTAATAAATATATTAGAGGTAAAGCCACACTGTAGAGAGGGACAGCTTCGTGGCGCAGCGGGCGAGTAGTCGACTGCGAAGCGAGAGGCCGTGGGTTCGATTCCCACACCGTGGTGTTGTGGGACCGCAAGTCCCTCGTAGTTCCTGATACCCACGAGACAGGTTTACCTAGTGTGGGGTCAGGACTATGTGTGTAACTGTTGGGTGTATTATTATTATTATTTATCTACAGCATAAATGGGCCGGCTCAACCGGGATAGTACCACAGGTAAAAAAATACCGACGTGAAATAAGCTTGCTATTGCGTTTCTTATGGTGAATAAAATTATTTGGGCTACTCCCAATCTAAAATCCTTATTCCTATCCTATAAAGTAACATCAACGGATCCATAATTCCAGAAGAATTCTACAGTCCTATATATAATGTTAGCACATTTAAACTGGTTTGAGTTGTGTTTTGTTTATACTATCCAAAACTTACGTTACATAATAATAATTATACTTAACGTTTGTATTATGAGATTATTTTCAAATTATGACTCATAGCAGTGTATATCTAACAGTGCTACGACGTAATCATAGTTGTTATATAAAAATTAGTATAGTAAAAATAATGTAATATACCAACATTAATCTGGGATAACGCCAGGTAGAAAGAAAGAAAGATGTATAAAAATAAATTATCAATATGATGATAATATACAAATGGTTTCCTTTTAAAAGTTAGGAACATATTTGACCAGTATCCAAATCATTTATTAATTTTGTAGATGTGTTCGAGTTCCGGGTATACTACTAATTGCCTACCATAATAGGTATCATTATTTGTGCAGAAATTTCTAAAGATGAGTGCATACACGATAACTTGTTACCATAGATGGCGTGCACCTTAGATGTTTCAACATATAATAATATTCTACTAGATGTTGCAATCAGTTTTACGAGCTTAGAATAATACATCAATTAACAAAGTGAAATATTGTATTAATATTATACGGGAAAGGCCCAAAATTCGAAAATACCGACATATTATAATATATTTTAACTGTTTCTGCTTAGTACTAAGAATTCATAATAATTGTCTTGTTCGAAGTTACATTTAACTTTAAAAAGTACTTACAAATAACTGATATTCTTAGTGTTGGTGTTAGAAATGTTTTCAGATAGATGTTATTACAAGTCTTACAGTTTACTTATATCTACTAACACTTATATATGTCAACTATATAGCTTTTCTTCGTAATATATTATTTGAATTTGAATGAAATTGTTAGTTCTCTACTGCATGTTCCCTACATTTGATGGAGATAAATTCTATTATGATAGATTCTTTGTAAATATATAAGAACTACTAAGAAATATATCACATATTACAATAAAACGACTAACAGATCTAAATATATCATTTAAATGTAAAGGAACATGTTGTATCGCCTAAGAGTTTTGTAGAGTGCAGATGTGTTAAGCTTGAGATGTCGGATCGAGTGGAGCATTGAGGACACGCCACGTCTTTAAGACCGGCTCACCTTGAATGTAACTTACCTACGTCGATCTGTAATTCTAATCTACTTATCTTAAGTTTTGCTTTGTTATTTCAACAATAGTTAAATAATATTTTTTCTGAGATACAAAGAACTTAGTAGGCTTTTTTCAAATGTTATTAATATTATTGTACTTTTAAATCCATCTTTTATGGCTAATCACACAAAAATATTAGTCATCGTCCCCGTCCCCGATTAATAAAATTAGCCTAACTTAGATCCTGCAAGAGGGGTCAACATAATTTATGTGGTTTGTAGGTCAAAATTAACAAATTGTTGTTCAGTAGTAGATAGAGTTTGACTTCTGTTTATTCAAAAATATGGGATTCAGAAAAATACCATATGACGGTGCCTTCCGTATGAACTCATAAGTAAAAGGAACGCCTACATTAAACGTACTACCTATACATACTAAATGTATAGGTAGTACAAAACCAAAGGAAACAAAAATAGTGCTGCCTCATAACAACGAAATGTTTTAAGAGCGTTTACAACATTCAAAAGATTAGTCGGTATAGAATGTCTAGGCATTAGTCAAAGGTCGATATCGCTGGGTTCATCAAGAGGATCCACGAATGTTATAAGTACAGCATAATGTACCTGGCCATAGTTAGTGATTGTATGTTTGCAGCGAAAGTGGCGGCCGCCTGACGAGGTCATTGGACTGGCGTTGTCGCGGATGCATCTCTTCGCGACACAAGGAAGTTTCAAGCGCGTTTCGAACGTGGCATTTACTTATTTGTTATTTGACATATAACCTGCTTTTGAAACTTTAATGCAGTTCTTATCCACTCAAATGCAAGCGGTTACAATGACGTTGTTTTAGTTAAAAACATTTTCCTGCTGTTGTTTTCCTTCTGTGTAGAGTGAAATTGCAGTGGCAGGATAATATTACGGTATAGTAGGGTAGGTAGGTAGAATTGTTAGCATAACTTTTGATTGCACTCTATAATTAATTGTTTGTCATGTGACTTGTTTAATTATTAGAATTATTCTATTGTCTATATAAAGTGCACGTTCTAGAACATAACAAAGTGTTTACCATAAAAACAAAACAATGTCATTCGTTACGCGTACCCTTGTTTTTGTTCATGAAGTTTGTTCTTTGTATTTTTATAACATAGCCTGGCAAATGAGCAACTGGGTTAGTTGATGGTAAGTGATCTCCACCGCCCATGAACGCCCACAATACCAGAAGAATCAAGGACACGTTGCTGACGGAACGGAAACGTTTAACGGAAAGGGATAATTAAAGGATTAGGGAGGAAAGGGGGATATGGGCTTCCGAATATCTCACTCACCGGTCGAAACGCAGCAGAATGCCGATATAAAGTATCGTAAAGTATATAAAGTATCGTCGGTTTTCTGTGGGACATGGCAACAAACCGGTCGAGCCGGCCCATTCATGCTGTAGACAAAATTGTCATTGTGTATTGTATTTATCAATGTTACTAAAATCATTTATCTTGTGGAAAATATTACAGTTATCCGGTAGAGTACGGTTAGGTAGGTACGTTTAACTACGATGGAGGTTAATTTTCTTTTCTTTAATATGTACTTATGTAACTATATAGGGTGACACCTAAGATTTGGTCGTGTTAAATTCTCAATAATATTCACATAACACGCTTAGTCTGTTTCTAAATTATACGTGAAACTAAGAGAGGTCGATTAATAGACTCACACGATGACAACATTCGTTTAATACTGAAGCAACAGGTTGTATAAGTAAACATCGATTATAATACATGAAATGTGTACCATGCAATAGGTAAGCATACTGTTTGTTAACGTAAAACTTCGGTATACAAAATACAGATTTGATTTCTCTATATATTTTTGTCAAATCGATCACATCCATATAAATGTTATGTAGTTTCATTGCGCAATATATATATATATAACAGTTTAGAAGTCATTGATCTTTTTAAGTGCACTAAAATATTAAAAGCACGTTTATAGACGATATATGACTTTCAATAGGAATTCCCATGTGAATGTGTAATATTAATATGCATTCGATTTTCTTTGTAAAATGTGTTAGCTAATCAAAATACTTTGAAATATTTACCTCACAATCGCAGTATAACAATTAAATATTTTCTTTCACCATATCGCAATGTTCGTTTTATTATAAAACTTAGCTCTTGTTTTTGACAACGTCGAGTTAAAATGTAAACATTTAAATGGCGCGAAGTCCTTGAACCACGAGCTGTAGCCGATTGTATTGGAAATTAACACGTACTTGGCCTAGTCACTGGTGTATATTAGGTACCTACAAAGAGAATTGTTCAATGATACAACTCTGTTACTTTATTAAGAATAATTGAATTTGCAAATTTTTAACTCGTCTATGTTTTTTTATGTAGATACCTGTTTTTATATTTATTTATTAGCTTGAATGACGAACGAGCTCGTTGCTCGTCTGATGTTAAGCACCGCTCATGTCTATAAAAAGAAGTAGCACCAAACAGAATATTCATTTACAAAGTACTGCATGGCATTGGACTGCGCTGGGGATGCCAAGACATAACATGTCTCTCTCTCCCGTAGGTGTACTATTTGTAAGTATCTCTGCCTATCCAAGTGATAGGTAAAAGTGGAAGCCAGTGAAATGACTGGACATTATGAGAATAAACATCATATGTTTCGGGGTGACGACCGCTGTCTAGTGCCATGCAACACTTTGTAATTCAAAGTTCGGTGTGGTGTTTCTTCTGTTTATGGGCAGGCGTGGCGCTGCAAACGATCTGCCTGTATCGTCGTTCAGACTAATAAAAAAACTCCTTAAAGAATATAGCATAGGTTTTCAAGTACTTATATTTCGTGTACTACAATTTATAACTAATACCTAAGTCGTCATGGCGGTTTTTTATTATCTAAATAGGTGTGTAATCTTACAGTTAGTAAAGAAAAACCATAGATAATTACAGTAGCGGAATATTCTTAGAAATATTCTGAGTTCTGATGCATTCTTTAGTCACATATTGTGCGGCTTGCGCATATGCTTATATAAATAAATGTAAATACTGAATCACGGACACTTTCATTTGTATTCAGTTCGTGGCATCTTTGTTGTTATTTCTTCGTCAGACAGTTACCGATGTGACGAGAATGCGTTGGACTTATAAGTATTAGTATCTTGTATTATACAATATTAAATATCCTTGGGGTATTGACAGAACACTATTCCTTTCCATTGCTTGGCAAGCAAATCATTAGAGGGTAAATCCAATTGTAAGAGCGACTCTACATTGGCAATTGCGGATTTTTTTATCTGCCTTATTCTATACTGTCATGTTATTAGGTATAGTCCTACTCTAATCAAAATTAAAGTATTTATTGAATCCATAAAATATTAAACATTGTTTAGATTCCGTTAAAATTCTACCACCAGTTCGGAAGGTTGTTTGGCTAGAGAACGGACAAGAAACTCTAACGTTGCTCTTTTCCATACTACATACATACGCACTCCCACCTGTAATCCCCGAAGGGGTAGACAGAGGGGTCCCCAGTACACCCACATTTCGCCGAGCGTATCTCCGACCTTTATGTGATAGGGGGCGAGCCGATCGCCATACCGGGCACAAATTCCAGACTCCAGGTTGATACTGAGCATTTCGTAATAGAAAAACCCTATACCACTTTACCCGACCCGGGCATCGAACTCGAGACGTCAGCGTTGGCCTCAATCGTAAAGCGTACCCATTACAACTGCGCCACCGAGGCAGTCAGTATTTTCCATACTAGTTTACAATTATACTAAGAACGTAAGGCTTTATAATATTTGATTGGAAATATAATAGCTCAATTTATGTCCTTAAATATTTAACAAGTATACAAATGATAGCTATGGATAAAATTAGCATGCACGACCTCCATAGGCATGACGAACAAATTAAGACTATGATAAAAGAGTTTAAACAAACAAATACAGTCTGAGTACAGTAGTCGAATGTAGGGTGTTAATTCTAAGTTGAGGAACTCGATTTGAAATCAAACCCATAACCATGTTTAAACCACATACGTTCGATAATTCCAAATATATTTAAGTTTTTTGCAGCAATAGCAAGAAGGAAAGTTTTTAGAGCAGCCACCACACTTTGATATCTCTATTTTCAAGATAATTTTAGAATATTTTGGTTATTAATATCTGCATTAATTACTACCGTTTCATGAATTCTCCGTTTACTACGCTTTATATCCATGTAAAATATTCTAAAAAGTTCTAAGGTTGTCTTGACGTGACATGTAATCATATCAAATGCAGTGATTTTTTCATAATTGTTCAACAATTTTTATAAGTATGTTCTGTGAAATAATAGAGTTGAGTATGATTAGGTATTTTTGTACGTGTGTTTGTTGAACGGAAACGGACGATTTTCCGCGCGCGAGCACTACAATGATCTTCCTTAACATCCGTCCACCCGCGCGTCCCGCCTCTGCACTGTCATTGGCTAATTATCTTGATATTGTACTTTAATTATACTCTTATACTTATCTCTACTCAAAGCTGCTCTTAAGGTTTACAGTTTTCATGTTTTATAACTTAAAATCACCTTCCAATATATAATCAAGAATCTGAGCGTAATAGAGGGATTAATGTGAGTGGCACGGCGCCTGTGCCTGCCGTATGAAGTTGCACCGAAACCAAAAAGAAATCTACTGCCTATAAAATTCTCTGCTATTAAAATACCTATCAGGATTTAAAATTAATGTCATGCTTTAAAAGCAGCGATAGTACAACGGAATGTGGTACGGACTGTTAAAACGAAAATCGCAGGTTCGAAACCAGCCTGAGGGCATACGCCTCTGACTTTTCGAAGTTACATGTGTATTCGTGTATTCATTGTTAATTATTGCCCGCTTTGATGGTGAAGGACATATCGTGAGGGAAACCGGTATACCTACGAATTCTACATAAGAATTTTGAAGGTATGTGAAGCCTGCCAACCCGCATTAGGCCAGTGTGGTGGATTAAGAATTAACAGGGACAATTGTACAGGGCTGATATTATTGTTAATAATGCTGTAACACAATGATTATGCAACATTTATTTCATACTGCAACGGTTATTACCAATACTAAAACTTTCTCGAATCTTTATAGCATAATATGTAAGAGAGAACTGTTTCCATCGTTCTACATTATCTTAAATTACACTGTGTAAAACGTAACTGAATACCCCACAGGCCACATCACGTATTAGTATCTGTCCAGATATTATTCTTAACACGCACTACTACTTTACTATATGTAACAAAAACTCTGTTGTCAGTTCAACTGCATTATCAGAATCTATTCAAACGTAAGGAAAACTCTACCATAAAACTAGCGATTGGCGGGATAGAAGTGGTATTTTAAATGAAATATTATTCGTCTCAAATTTTAACTGACTTACGGCGAAAATTTGTCGACGAACAAGACAATGCGACAACATGGAAATATTATTTAGTAAAGCGGCAGCTTGCCACAATAGTCAAAAATGCCGGCGCACGCACCACCGAGTTAATTACAACTTTTACTGAGACTCAGGCCGCGGCCGCTTGCCAATCGGTGTTTTTTTGTAGATCTTTCATTACGTTTGAATATTCATTCTCATAACGAAGTTAAAAAGAACGACAGGGTTCATTGTATACTAGCTTTTGCTCGCGGCTCCATCCACGTGAACGGCTTAGTACTTAGTAGTATCTCCTATGTGAGAGGTCGTCTACATAGATACCATCAACGCATTGTCTGTTTTGGCCGCCAAGCAATAGTATATGTACTTTTGTGTTCCTGTTTGAATAATTATTATCAAAGGCAGTGAAATTATTGGGTACTAAGAGACCTAAGAGAGAGAAATCTTATGCCCTGGGGCGAGGCGCACGTTACCATGCATTTTGTAATAAAAAGAAATGTGGGTAGTATTGCTACTATTTATGGGTGGATATGGCACTTACCAGCAGCCACCAGGCGAGCGATCTGCTGGTGTCGTAATTTATACGAATAGAAACAGATTTCCTATGGAAACGCGCAATAATGTTGACATGCAACGTGAGTTTTGACATAACGAAATATATTGCGTTTTGAGTTTTGACATAACGCGGTCATCGGTGTGCGTATAAAGTGCCTATTTATCTGATCGGGCATTAAAAGAGTTTACGCACTGCATCCGATCAGAAACCACTAAATGTCGATCTGACCCGTAGCCGTAGTATATCCGTAGTAGATCTAGATACTAGATCCCAATTCCGTTGTCCGAAGTCGAGAATATCTTCGATCCGAAGTTGCCGTTTTTTTTATTTTAATGAGGTCACCGGGGCATCCGCCCCGGGTGGCAGTTTCAGGGGGCGCCAAAATTATAATATAATATGATAAAAAATAATATATAGGACTGCCTCGGTGGCGCAGTTGTAATGCGTACGCGTTATGATTGAGGCCAACGCTGAGGTCTCGGGTTCGATCCCCGGGTCAGGTAAAGTGGTAATTTGTTTTTCTATTACGAAATACTCAGTATCAGCTCGGAGTCTGGAATTTGTGCCCGGTATGGCGATAGGCTCGCCCCCTATAACATAAGTGACGGAGATACGCTCGGCGAAATGTGGGTGTACTGTTTACACCTCTGCCTACCCCTTCGGGGATTACAGGCGTGAGTGCGTATGTATGTATGTATGTAAAAAATTAAATCTTACTCCACAAAGCGCCTAGCTTACGGACGCCTGATTGGCTCACCGTCGACTTGCAAGAAAAAAGCGCCACACAGGCCCACACCACAAGTGAAAAGTACAATTTTTATAAGGGTTCTATTTTTTTTATTAACAATAAAAGGCATAACATTATTATCTTATTGCCTCATTCACGAAAAATGCCAACCATTATATATTTGCGAGTTTTTTTAAGTAATTTATCTCAAACGCTGGAGAGAGGGGCGCACTATCAAGTTTCTGCCCCGGTTCGAAAAATTAGTTGGTCCGGGCCTGAATTTATGTTTCCATTATGAATAGAAATTGGTCATATTGAAATTTATTATAATATAATCAGATTAATACACAAAATAGACGCATATGGTACTTTATGGACTCACTAAAATGACTGCCTAATTGTAATTTATCAAACTCACCATCTGATTGTAATTTATCAGTACTAATTCAAGTATATATACCTATATTATTTAAAAGGGACAATAGTACGTAATTTGTTATTTGTAGACAAAAGTGAGGTCAATGTTGTCGACATTTTAAAAATATTTATTACTGAATTGGATTTGTAATGTTCGGTTTTCTAATGTTTCGACTCCGACATACATAATAAACACATAAACATAAGCTGACGCCTGCCCAAAGGGGCAGGCAGAGGTGCAACTAGTGCACACACATTTCGCCGAGCTAAGTGCCATCCCATGATGGAATAGGCGGCAAGCCTATCCCCATACTAGGCACAAATAACAGTCCAGGGCTACTCATTCGTGATTTGTCTATTCGGAAAACATAAATTATGAATGCCCGACCTAGGATTTACACCCATGACCCCACGGTTCTCTGCCTGAGTATGCTGCCACTAGACCAACGAGGCGAGCGACTCCAATTGATTAACAAAACATCCAAATTCACTAACTTTCACATTTATATTAAGTTGGAAGTTGTATAGCTGTGTGCTTGATCTGATTTCCCCACTGTACCGGCAATATCTTAGAAACCATCCGACTTTCCTCAAATGTTAAGTTTTTGGGTAACCTGCTCTTTCCAGTTAACGTTTAATAAAATATATTTTATTCAGTACCTACTTACTTTCGATATTCTTCAGCAGCCTAAATACCAACTTCCACGTTTCTATATACAAAAATAACTTACTACCCATACAAACTTTCATCCCATATTTTACCTCTTTAGGAATGAATTTTCTAAAATCCTTTCTTAGTGCTCATTTACGTAATATAAGGAAAATCTTTGCGAAATTTGATGTTTCTAGACCCACCGGTTTAAGCTGTACGTTGCTGTCATTTAGTGTTAAGTTTTATTATTACTATATCTAGATTACATCTCTGGTGACTCGTTGATTAATGGTTCGCTTTAATATTATAGTGTTTTTAAATGCAATTCATCCATAGATATTGGTTTCACAGTTACTTGAGGTGTAATTTCCTTGTTATCACGCAATGTTCGACATAGTAGGCAATAATGACTTTTTAAAATATTTAAAACGTTTCGTAAATCTAGTAACAGTGGTACGGGCGGACTTGTAGTGCACAATGCGACAGTCGTTTACGACGTAATCGTCGTTTTCTATTAGTTGCGGTCGCGAACACTTCGCGCTCGGCTGCATTTTGATAGTTGACAGCATTCTGTACATCATTCACAGTCTTCGAAGATATCTAGAAGCACGAAATCAGAATTTTCCCCACTGCTTGCAACATTTTACCCGCGTAATACTTAAAGACTGTTCCCCGGAGGAAAAAGATGAAAACTGATACGAGTATTGGATTTGGGGTTTATTTTTTATATGTTTGACTGCCTCGGTGGCGCAGTTGTAATGCATACGCGTTACGATTGAGGCTAACGCTGAGATCTCGGGTTCGATCCCCGGGTCGGATTTTACGAAATGTTCAGTATCAGCCTGTTCACAAATAGAAAGAATAATTATAGTGTTGCCGATTTCTGATCAGTCGCCCAATATACTGACTTACTTCGTACAGTGGGACCACCTGGTTAGTAACATGGGTTATAAACACAGAAGTTGACAACTTTTTAGGTGGATATGCAAATACAATACAAATTATATTTCAGAAATTATGCCAGCAATCTTCCTTAGCCTTGTATTTCTCCTGAGAATCTTTTTTGTACGTTTTGTATGAGTATAGGTACTATCATCGAATACTGGTGATTATCCAATGAGAATACTGCAATTGACACGCACAATGACGGACCTCGTTTCTATATAGATAGGTACTTCATACGTAAATGTAACCAACGGTACGTACACAGGTTACGTAATGGTTTAGCTGCGTGCAAAAGCATGCAAAAGGCATCCGCCATTTTGTGAAGAGCACTTTGATGGTTTTGCTCTAAAAGTGAATGACGGCGTATTTGCATTATGTGTTTCAGAAATTAATTATATGTAAAATTATCTCTAAAAATACATAAAATGTTGGAATAGCCCTGTCAAACCATATTCACACACATGGCGACCATATTATTATTAAAATAG
Organism: Mimas tiliae; assembly: GCA_905332985.1. Taxonomy (NCBI): domain Eukaryota; kingdom Metazoa; phylum Arthropoda; class Insecta; order Lepidoptera; family Sphingidae; genus Mimas; species Mimas tiliae. The sequence continues at coordinate 8,351,924 of HG995249.1, forward strand.
ATTATTCTTTTTTTTATTGTCTTGATAAACAGACGAGCAGGCGGCCCATCTGATGGTAAGTGGTTACCGCCGCCCATGGATCTCAGCAATGCCAGAGCACAGCCAAGCCGCTGTCTACCGTTAATTAGCATATTTTATTCAACTATTCTAATTAGTAGTTTTATGTACTTACCATAATGCATTGATATTATGTCACTGTATTGGATAAGTGTTGTTTTTCTATGCAGGTAGAGATTTAGAAATTTTCCAATGTGAATAAGGTAATTATTTTGTATTCAGGACGAGCCATTGCCGATAGCAAATGCACACGCTTTGCATGGAGTGCCTCCTTTCTCGCTGCCATCTTCGGCGTCACCTGAGCAGCCGAGTCAACCTTCGCCGTCACCGGCCAGCCAGCTCAAAGACGACGCACTCAACCATGCCGAGTCTAAAATAGACGAAGAAAAGTTACAGGTAGGTTACCGAATGTCTTTTTTTTACTCCATTGACGTAAACTTGTATGAAATAACCGTAACCATGATTGTTTCTTTATTGAGCTACGGTAAGAATTGCTAATCATTTTGTTTCTACACCTAAGTTCTATTTTGTTTCGAAATAGCTTATTAAGATTCAGATCTAGAATCGGTTAGTCGCATGGTATCTAATTTATTGTTAGGCATAAGAGGTAGAAACTGAAATCTTGTCCATTATACTTGTTTCGTCTCTTGTCATATTATGTCTTGCCCACCACCACTTTAGTTGCTTTATTTATTGCAGTACGTTTTCTAATTTTAATATGAATCTTATTTCCATGTTTCGTTGGCATGTTCTGAGTTTCAAGGCAAGTTTCTGAGTCAGCGCCCACGTTTGGCATCCGTACGTTAGATAGACATGGCAAGTTACATAAATTAAAAAAGGTATTTTTGGTTAACATCGGTACATTTTAAATATTTTTAAGGGACCCATATTTCTCCAAAGCACAAGCCAGTGCTCTATTGATTTCTAAATCAGTTACGTCCTTAAATTATAGTATTTGGCCTTATTGCGTGTAATCTTTTACATCATATTCAATAATATTATTTTATTTTTTTGATGCATGATCTGTTATTATTTAAAGTACTTAGCTACGACGTCTTGCAGACAGTACCTACAGTCTTAAAATTAAACTTACGTAATTAAAGCGTAGTGATCACGTGCTATTCAAGTTACCAATTAAATTACTCTTTCAATCAGCATTGTTCTCTACATATTATGCAACGTCTTTTTACCTTTTTCATTTTCACAGTATAATGCTGTTTTATCAATAACGACGAGTTTCATATTTAATAAATATCAATACTGTCTGAAATTGTTCCCGGTATGGTGATAGGCGCGCCCCTATCACATCATGGGTCGGAGATACGCTCGGCGAAATGTGGGTGTTTACACCTCTGCCTACCCCTTCGGGGATTACAGGCGTGAGTGCGTATGTATGTAAATATCTCAGTTGAGCAGTACATTAACGATGGTTTAAATGGGGATTTTATTGCCCGTATCTAAATGCATATTTATCTAAAAATTTACGCAATAGTCAGTTACTTTTAGACCGATTTGTTAGCACTATTTTCAAGTCATACTAAAAAATACCTTCGTATTGTATGCATTAGTGTAGGTGCAAGCACTAAATGCTGACATCATATAGCTTTCACTCGTCGTGTCGCGGCGTTCCGCGATACGTGCCTACAGTTATGACTGCTCACTACTTACTGCTGTATGGCTGGAATGGAGGCTTCGTTATATCATGTGAAAGCGGTGACCAGTTTATTAATATTTAAGTTGGATAGCACTAATAATGGCTCAAACTACAAAGACTTGGTTGTCACTTTTGAATAAACACAACTACATGTTATTGATTAGTACTTATATTTTGATGAGTGTTTGATTTGAGAGAATTAAAAGTTTCTATTATACACACATATACAACTAGAACGGGTTTCTGAATCTAACGGATTCACAGCTCTTGACATCCTTTACTAGAGAGGACAATAAAATTAACATAAACGTAGGTTGGTTAAATTTATTATATTATTTTATTTATCTATGCAAATGTAAGTAATATTTACAAACGGAGGGCGCACGGACGGTGGAACAATAGTGCGCGGGCACATTGTTTCGCGCAGGATGTCCGAACCCATTGTACCGAACAAACAGCACAGAACGAGATAAATAACGTTCTTCTTTCACGCCTAGTATCCCAATAAACGCATAAAACAAATTACCGCGTATTATGAGCTGTTTTTAATATTCGAAAAAATTTAACCGCCTTCTAACACATAAGACAGTCAAAATCAGGATAACCAATTTATCATACGCTACTCCGGATGTATTCACAGCGTGGTGATTTTGTATTTTGCTGTTATATTTTATTCGGTAAATAACGTTTGAAAAATCGGCCCTAAATGAAACGAAACCTTGATTTGACTATATTATATTATTTCACCATTAGTCAATCGCTTATCGTTTAAGAGTTAGGAAATATTTCAAGATTTTTATTACTGTATATATGTTTTTATTATATTTATGGTATTAGTGTATAATTGTTCATAATCTTTTTTCAAAATATTATGGTCTATTATCGTTGCGATGATGTCGATTTTTCCATATTCGCAGCGCAATTTTTTTAAACGAAATTGTATTACACAATAATTTTAACTACCTGCCCTGTCGTAGTTGGGATTTTCCTGGGTTCCCATAACTGGTAAATTTCGGAAATAAAAAAGTTCGCCACCTATAACGTAGCAACGATAAGTTGATCATTGTGATAACAGATACTTAGGTATAAATCAGTTCTGGTTATGGAATATGGGTTCACAAGAAGTATTCGTTTATTACCTTTTGTTGGTTCTTTATTCTACATAAAACATAATACATGATACCGCATTACGGTGATGCGGTAATTATGTTTTTTTTATTTGCCTGAAGTACGAGACGTACAGGTCGCTCGCCTGATGTTAAACGTCACGCCTGCTTATAAACAGAAGCAACGCCAAACAGAACTCTGGATTACTGAACTCTGTGTGGCACTGAACTTCGCTCGTCATCCCAAGACATAATGTTAAGTCTCAAATTGCTCAGTAATTTCACTGGCTTCAAAGTTCTTCAAACCAAAACATACAGTGGTTAAACACGCTGCTTGGCGGCAAAAATAGACACAGCGCGGTGGTACCAACCCAAACGGCCTCTCGCATACGAGGGACCTATCACCTTGTAAAACGTACGTAAAATGTACGAAGAACATGGGCGTAGTTAGATAAGAATAATAATATTACTATTATTTATTATTCTGTGGTAGACGCAAGATTGGACACACCTTAGAAATCTCCTGGGTTCCCTATGAAAAATTCCTAGCTACGCCAATGGCAAAGAAAGTTTTCTATATTCTCGGTTTCTGGATATAACTGGGACACGGAATTCCTGGTAACTTGATGAGTTTTTCCGAGATCCCACGAATACGAAAAAACCGTGATAATATAAACCTAGTGCGTAGTAAATAGTATTCATACTAGGTAGTTACGGCTACAGTTGTCAAATCACCGAGGTCATTTCGTAATATCTGTCGCAACTGTGAGAACCGACTTGTCTATGTTTTTCTACCTTGTATTTAGTACAATAATGGTTGGAAAGTAATGTTTATGGCGGTTGTTATAGAGTTAAATTTACCCTATCCATCTTATCCATTAAACTCAGTTTCACTTATTGACATACGAGCACATACGAGCATCGAAATACATACGAGTATATTAATTTTCATGGAAATTATACATACATACATACGCACTCACGCCTGTAATCCCCGAAGGGGTACGAGACTATCCCGCCCACACACCCGCCACTGTAACTCCTGTGCACCAGGATCGACAGTGGCACGCATTTTTGTTGACACCGAGCAGTGAAGCTCGGCGAGTCTCTGGAAATGCTAAATTGTCTTTGTCCCGCAACGAACTTAATCAAATAGAAAATTAAGGAGGAGTTGGAAATAATAAAATACCCCGAAGGGGTAGGCAGAGGTGTAACCTGTACACCCACATTTCGCCGAGCGTATCTTCGTCCCATGATGTGATAGGGGGCGAGCCTATCGCCATACCGGGCACAAATTCCAGACTCCGGGCTGATACTGAGCATTTCGTAATAGAAAACCCAATACAACTTTACCCGACCCGGGGATCGAACCCGAGACCTCAGCGTTTAGCGTAATCTTAACGCGTACGCATTACAACTGCGCCACGTCAAAATCTTATTCATATCACTTTATCATTTACGTGCCTCTAATTCTTTATCTGTTTTTTTTTTCAGAAAATAGACGATGACAAGAGCGACTCGCCTAACTCCGTCAGCGACGAGAGCTCCGAGTCGGACAGTTCTGCAGAAGATGATGACGACCTTGATGGTATCCGGCCCATGTTCAAACTGCCCATACAGTTTGATCTAGATGAGTTGGCCGGCGCCTTCCTCGCCAACAATCAAAAGTAGGTACCAACTACACTTATGCAAAAATGCTACAATATGCGCATTTTTGCTACAATGCTACCTATGCGATGACTTAAAGAAGGTATTATATGGTGATTTGGCTACTTAGAGAAGATGGGTGATAGGAAACTGACTAAACAGTTACACAGGGCGAATGAAGATGAAAGAATCAGTAGGAGTACTGCACTGAAAGCTCTGCCAGCCGAATCAAGAACATTCTGAATAAATAACAGGTCTGGGACACCCAAAATCTACGAGAATGCGAGAAAAGACTGATGAAAGTCGAGCTAAAATTGTATGTTAGGATTGTCAATGCATATATAGTTCTTTGTGTAAACTAATAGGATGCAAGATTGATATCATAGAACACATAATTCTTGTCAATTATTATTATGTATGTATTTTAGATTAATTTTTCATTTTACTTATTTTTGTAAATTTTACGCGTTGTGCTCTAACAATTGTATGACAATATAAAATAGTCAAATAATGTAAACGCCTAGCTCCGTCATAAATCTATACAAACAGCCTGAGAATATTTCATTTGGGAAGAACATAGTCTTATTGTTACAAATATTGTTTTTTTGTGAAGTGGTAATAAATATGTGTCGAAAGCGGCCAAGATGGCTGCTACTGATTTAAATATTCGCGACTCGCGACTCGTGCTAGTACTATTTAACAGTTCTCATGAAATATTCAAGTCAGCTTTGTGTCATACATTATTTTGCTAATTTAGACGTTCATGGATGAAAACAATAGGTGTGCTATTAAATATTTCTGCGACGTGATTAATATTATATTAATGGATGGCTATTTGAAAACAATAATGTATCATAATATTTTTATTTATATTATTATTTTTAGCTGTTCACTATTTTGAACAGTAAATTGTTTCTTTTAAGTGGTTGGTATTAGGAAAACGTATGAAGTTTTCCCATGAGTGACTTTCGCCGTCTTCTCTGACTTAATACCTCTGGGAGGTTTGCCAACTCAGCCGCATCCTGTAGTCATAGACACGCGGAATTTAATGGAAGATACTTGTGTAATCGTAGATAAACTTACCTAATAAGAACACTTTTATCAGTCACTAGTAAAGTACCTACATTGGTAATCAAAAAAGTTTCAACATCTCAGATTATGCGCGAATGAAAACCAGCTAATGTATATTCTTTCACTTTTTAATCTTTCACGATTGTTTATTTCAATTCATGGTGAAAATGTAATGGCGACGTCGCGTCGCGGTCGGTGTGCTACAAGAAATAGACAAAGGCGTTACAAAACAAATAAACCTTTGACAATAAGGTTGGGCGTGGACGTGATATATTATCGCGGGAACATTGCTTCTACGGTGGAATGTTATGTATTTTATACTTACGTCTGTTCTCTGAATTTTTAATACACCTGAAAGACGAGATGAGTAGGTCGTTCTCCTATTGGTAAGCGGCTTGCCTGCGCATAAACGGTTTCAACAATGGACTAAACGTTGAATTACAAAGTACTGCTTGGCACTGCACTCCTCATCATTTTGAAACATAAGATGTTAAGTCTTATAATGCTATATCTAATATCTATGGAATTAAATTATTTCAACAAAATCGGTAAACAGTTGTCAGAGAAATCGATATACAGATATAAAAACGGAAAAAAACGCGCCGCATTGATAATCTCCTTTTTTTGAAGATGGCTAAAAAGCATTTTACTTTTTTACGGTTTTTTATAAATAGGTATTAGTCGGAGTGATCGGATTCACCGTAAACTTAACATCTTCATAATATGCGCTATCAGTTTAAAAATGGGCGATTTTATTAAACTAGGGCGTACTTTTAGTATATAACCGTTGGTGTTTGTTACGTTGATATTTTTTATACTTAGATATTTTGTTATTAATTGTTGATTATCGTTTTATTATAGGGGCCGCATGAACTGCGTGGTGGAGAAGCGACGAGAAGACCCAATGGAGAGGCGATTCCCCTTCAACATCCTCGGAGCGTTCGCCCCTCGCAGCGCACACGCTGAACGCATCGCCATCATCTGTCACGGAGGTGATGAACCCAGGTACAGATAAATCTTGTTGTGTGGGCGTGCTTTTATAAATAACTATATTAATTTTATTGAGAGTCATGCGTTTGTGGTCACCCTATAGATTTAAGTAAATAGTGACAGACACAAACCCATGGTCTCTATAGAAATACATCACAGGGGATTTTGGCGGGAATTCTGAGAGTGCGGTCGATCTCCTATTTTAAAGTTATGTTTGTTGTATAAATGTTTGTCCTATAAACATTGACTATGGTGAACAGTGTATGGAATGATTGAAATTGGTGAATTTAGGTGATTTATGACCAAGTGTATTGATCGATCTTGGTCGTTCGATACGATTGGAGAAAATCGTCTATGAAGCATCTTACTAAAAGGCATTGACACCAAAACTCCAACAAGACTTTGAAATCGGGCACACCGGTGTTTCATCGTTCTTGTGAATACTTGACAAATATTATATACTTGTCAGTGGCTATAGACATGGAAATGCGAAACCATAATAAAAAAAAACACAAATACATCCCGCATTCATAGCAAGACGTACAAGAATTATTTTAAATAACGTGATTTATTTGATAAACTAAAAGTGGTTAGTAGAGATGGAGGTAAAGGTATAAGATACCATGCTGTATGATTTTTATGTCCAATTGTTTTCTATTTGAAATGCATTATGTAAATTTTCATTCTGTCATCATAATAAGACTATATTATAGTCTTGACACAATACTAGGTTAAACCTGTATGGGAATCAAGAACTACGAGGGACTTACACACAACATCCAGACTCGAAACAAATATATTTGTATCACACAAACATTTGTCTTGGTGCGAGAATCAAACCCGCGGCCACTCGCTGCACAGCCGGTTATTTGTCCACTACGCCACGTTAGCTGTCGGTTCCGCCTATCGAAATATTTTTTGTAATTATGACAATGTTATCGTTGGGACTTGGGAGTATGCCTTGGCATAGGTAACTCAGCACACTTGAATACACCTGTTAGTTGTCATTTTGTAGTGTAATCTATCATACGCTCCCGCATCGCAGCATGGGCGATTCTGTACAGGGCCCGTGGGCACTGCTTTCGCTGCTTTTTCCCCAATACATTATTCCACTACATACTCAAAAAACAATAATACAATGTTACGCACTCAAATAAATTACATTAGAAGAAAGGGCTGCTATTGGCTCTTAACTTCTTACACTTACATAAACATCTATATTTTTCGTACACCAATAACATATGATTGTTACGCCTACATTGCCTTTCTAAACTTCTTCATCTATTCTGTGGGTATTATGATTCGTAATGCTGAGTCGTCGCCTACTCAGTCATAACTTCACTAGGTGGTAGATACCTCGTATGCGAGAGGCCGTCTGTGTAGAAATCACCATTTTGGCTATTTATGCTGGCAAGCAGCAATGTGTAAGCACTGATATGTTCCAGTTTAAAGTACGTTGAAATTAATGAAATTACTGCGCATTATGAGGCTTAACATCTTATGTCACGGGGTGACACGCGCAATGCAATACTTTGTAATTCACAGTTTTGAGTGATGTTATACTACTGTTATTTGCCAATCGATGTCGTCGTCTCGTCATTCAGGCAAATAAAAAATAATTTAATTATTCCTTAGCATTGGTGAGATAAAAATAGTTTTTTTTCATTGTTCGTATAATTCATTTTAATGTAAAGTTTCTATAAATTATGCAGTTTGTGTCTATAAGGTTGGAGGAAGGAAAAATAAGTAAATATAAAGCGTAGCAAATCAGTTCAAGGTGTTACTATTATCCGGTGGTATTGAGATAAAAGTGTTATTGGTCTATTGGGTTTGAATAAAAAACTTAATTCGGTTGTTTTTTTATATACGCGATATCTCAATCAAATGTAGATATTGGAAATTGTTTTAGTGGTATTCAGTATTATTTAAGTACCCCGATGGGCTTCTAATTTGATGACGGGTAAGAAATGGAAACTGCTTAACAAATAACAAACAGTAAACGCATCTCAATTTGGTTTTTGTATTGAAGATTAAATACTAATATTATTTATGCGCAATAAAGTTGGGCGGGTCGCCCCACATAATATCAGCGACAAGAAGAAAACAAGGGTCATACTCAGAAAAAGTGTACATTTGGTATCTTTTCTTGTCCCACTACTTCGTAATTTAATAAATATCTTATTTTATAAATATTATACATTTTTTTCTCCCTTATTATTAAATTAGTCTATTAATGTGAAGATATTTATGGTATTTTAACTTTAATTTTTCTTAAAATAGTTAATTGCTTAAGTCAAAATTTGTTTAAAAAATCTTTTCATACATTTTTGCAATGTCCCAGTGACCATTTTACTTTTTCGAAGATTCAGTATTTATCGCTTTATTTAACTTTGACTGTAGCCATATTACTCTTGCCCAATCAAGCAATTAAATAGGAACAATTTTTATTCGTAAATCATTAAAGAAATATACATATATTTTAATTAAATTAATCTTGTCGCAAAATTATGACGTTTCGTTACTCAGAGTTAGTAACATGCAATATAATTGAGAACGCAGTTATTTAAAATGGTATAAATATTTTTTTCTATTCTGTAAACACTATTGTTTATTTAAAAATCACTGTCGGTGGCGGTTATTGTTTTCGCCGTAGTCGTAGAGTCAAAATTTGTATCATCACTTTATTTACAAAAATATATTTCAGGGTGATAAACGACTGTTATTTTGTTAAGTATATTATAAAGTTTGTTTATTAACTATGTCCTTTTGTTATTTTTGTAATATCTTAAGGAATACGCTCAATCCTTGTTTATACAGCACGTGGTTTACTTAAAAATATTTTTAGAAGTTATAAATTCTCAGAATTCATTCTCAGTTTCGTTATATTGCGTTACGTTATGAAACTGAGAAATTGTTAAGCTTAGTTCACAAAAACAAAAACTAACGTAGGCGCCCGTATATGGGAACGCTCAGCCATTGGGACGGTGTACCCTAGGCATCGGCCAGCTCTTCCGCAGGAATTGCTGGACGGCTAACGACTTGATACGCAGAATCCGCTTCTCGACTTTCTGACCAGGAGAGAGTTGAAGGACGCGGATAAAGACAAACTGTAACCACGACTGCTTATCAGCTGGAGGGAGTCCAGTCCCGAGGGCGCCACAAGGGATAGGTCACATCCAACCCCCTCGTATATGTATCCTTGCCCTGCCCGTCAGGCCCGCGTATGCTGAAGTCTTAATGGGGTCGGATCCCGAATCTGTTGGGAGTTTGGAGACGGTGGAATCTTTGAGGTCTGCCCCCGTGGAAGCCACCGCTTCCAATTATAATTGCAGGGAGCTTGGGGCGACCGAATCCGACCACGGTCGGAAGCGGTCGCGCTCAATCACTTGCAGTCCCGATGGGATCAACGCCGCCTCGAGCGGAGAAGAATCCCCAGCGCCTAAGCTCCCGACGGCCAGGAGAGGCTGAGAACGTCCGCCGACCACAGCCCACTATACTATGTGTACTATGCCTTATGATATCAGTTTCGTAACGGATATTCTCAGTATCGTTATCTATCAGTTTAGTTACAAATTTAAAATGTACACTTTTTCTGAGTATGACCCACAAGCGAAAATTAATTATATGAAAAATAAACTTGGTAGATAGCTATAAAGTTCTTAGTTTTATTTGAGTTGTTTATTTTGCTAATATCAGATGCATATATTTATATATTTTCAAAGGTGTTTTTTTATATGTGACCAATTTTAATAAAAATTAGATCAATCCGTGAAACATGCGTACTAAAAAAAAGAAAAAACACGTCGAATTGAGAACCTGTTACGTTTTTCCGTCTGTTAAAAATGAAATACTTGCCTATGTTTTATCACCATAATAACATACCAATTGGACGACTACTACGTAAAATGTAAACAAAAAGCACCTGTTTCACAATGTCCAAGAAAAGGAAAAGCGTATGCCAATTTGCTGTTTATTTTTACTTGCCTAAATTACGGAACTAAACAATTGACTCATGGATATTTACCCGTGTTCGAGAATAAGCCTAAGTTTATGCGATTGTAATTGACCGTCTTTTTGGCTCTAAAAAGTAAAATCGGACCAATCACGTAGGTATATAGAAATCGCCTCTATGTATTCGCGGGCTATTGCCTATTAGACCTCATAGTGATGTTTATTTTCATCGAGGGTAGTCTCATTTTCGGCAAACGAGCAGATAGGTCACCTGATGGTAAGTGATCTCCACCGCGTACACAAACAGTTTTGTGTGCAGCACGAATGGGCCGGCTTGACTGGGTCGTTACCACTGTCTGATACGAAATATGGATATGGTGATAAAACCGGCAAAATATGACACATATTATGTAGGTATATATGTCGACCCAGTTTAAAAATTCTCTGGGTTAAATGTGTTATTCTTTCAAACATAGATCAAAATTTATCACGTAAGTACTTTAATCTGTATGAAACCAAGCGATCTACATTTTTTTTACATACACTGACGAGCCACTACGGTAACGTCAAGAGTGGACCCCAAAAACATTTCTAAGTTATTTTATTGGCACTAGGCACACGAAGTTGGTACACATACGGTCTCTAATTAGATATTTGGTCCGTGGTTGTTCTACTAACGTCTGTGCATATACCTTTTTAAAAATTAATTTTACATGAATTATTTTTGTTATAGGCCGATGAACTTCCCGGAGCCGCAGTCGCAAGTGTTCGCATTCCCACTGACCGGACCTGTCCGCCTTCCCATACGTCCTCAGCCAGAGCGTCCCGCCCCACCAGCACTTGCTGCAGAGCCGAGGATGCCGCCATTCTCTCCCACACCTGAAGGAAGAATGCCACCTTTCGCACCGCTAGCCCCACTAGCGCCGGTCGCTCACCGCCAACCATCATTCCCACTACCGGTAAGTCATGATGTTACAATGTATTGATTTTCAGCCGATTTCAATAAATGATCTCAATCCGAATCTTCACATCGAACCCGGAATTAACCCGGACACCCGGAAATTAACCAATAAAACTAACCGCCGTATTCATAAACTCATAGTGAGCGCGAACGCATAGTGGATGTCTGTACACGTCATTGGTTAGTTTTTGGCGCTAAATATAAACAGACCAATCATGTAGGTACACAGAAATCTACACTTAGCAAAGAACTCACTTGAGTGTTATTTGTGAATACGGGCTTAAGTAATTTGTACGCGTGGCCTTAAACTGTATTGTTATTGTTACATTTGTGGGATCGATCCGGAGACTCAAACAAAATCGTTTATTGAATTGGGCCATTCACCGTGATGATAATTTTGTTATAGGTGTTTAATTTTAGATATGTGTACATTAAAATAATAGATTTTAGAAAAATTACAATAAATAGCAATAAAACGGAAACGAATTAAAATTCTCATCCGCTACCATTTTTAATATGATGACGTTATGAGTTTCAACGGTTTTATATCCAAAAAGTACCAAGGAACCCTATTTCAGAGCCTGCGTCCTTTGTCTGTGTGTCCTACTGTTAAACGGCTCTACCTTTTGAACGGTAGGTAATAGGTAGCTGACGGAAATTTTCACAGAATGTGTTATTTCTAAAAACATTTTTAAGGGTGTGGGTACGGAACCCTCTGTGTGCGAGTTCGTTTCGCACTTGACCGTTTTATTATTAGTACTTTATGGCAGCCATAATAGTTTAATAAGCAGCCGTTTCATAATGCATGGCTGGAATAATATAGAAATCGGTTGAAAATAGCGAATATTTTAGCTGTTTAGTTATCAGTTATCAATAACATTTAAGCACATTCTTAAAATTACAAATGTAATAGTACTTAATATGTCATTTTACAGGTGTTGGTCTGCCGTATTTTATTTTGTGTCGTGTAATGACTCGTGTTGCAATTCATTTTTGAATTAACTTGATTGACAATATATTAGAACATAATACATATTGAAGAATGAGTATTATATGTACCAGTCTTGTATTGTACACGAACCATTGCTAGGAACGGGCCTTCTCTACGAATGACAGGGATTACGCTTTCACCACGCTAACGTAATGCGGGTTGGCAGACTTCATATACCTTCGAAATTCTTATGGAGAACTTCGCAGATATGCATGTTTCCTCACGATGTTGCCTTCACTGTTAAAGCAAGCGTTAATTAAAAACATACGTATACTTAATTAAGAAAAGACAGAGGTGCTCTTAGGGCTGGTGTGGAACCTGCGACTATCGTCTCGACAGTACGTACCACTCCTCGCTGTGCTATTCCTGCTCATTATATATTATTATTGTTATTATTATTGTTATATTTTATGCACTCTGTATAATGATCTGGCCCAGGCTTCATATATTCTTGAATCATCTGTTTGGCTTTAATGGAGGCTAGTAAAGAAAGTTGCAGTTAAAGTAGTGTTGGTGATTCATATGATGTGTTGTCCGAATTGGTGTTACTGTAGCCTCTATATTATTGGAGCTGCCCACACGTAAGTGTATGAATGTCATTGTCCAGTTACCTATACTCTTTTTATTTTAAAATGTATAAGCAGATTTGGCTCGTTTAAACGGATTTTAACCATCGACAGTAAAAGGGGTGTTATAACTTTGACCCCCTTTATTAGTCTATGGGTGTGTGTATCTGTCTGTAGCATCTTAGCGGAAAAATGAATGCATCGATATTAATGTAGCTTATTTTGTTTGAAAGATGGTTCTTGGCTATGTTTAAAGAAAATCTGTTTAGTCGTTTAAAAGTCACAAATGTTTTTCTGAGTGCCTCGGTGGCGTAGTTATAATGCGTACGCGGTATGACTGCTGTGCTGAGGTCTCGGGTTCAATCCCTAATTACGTAATGCCTATCAGCACATTATTAGCCCAGTATCTGGAATTGTGCCTGGTATAGCGATAGGCTCACCCTTATCCCATCATGAGACGGAAATAAACTCGGCGAAATGTGTGTCTACTAGTTGTACCACTTCGGGGATGTATACATATATGTTTTTCTGATTGAAGTCAAGTTCTTACCGGTTAGGTTATAGTCGATCTTTGGCTACGTACTCAGAATCATTACTGCACCAGCATTATGTGTACTGTGCGCTTCGTAGGTGCAAAGGAATATGAAGTTCTGATACTCGTTTATAATCTTCATACATTTTTTAATAGCAGAAGCCATTGGGTACCTAATAGTAAGTGGGTATCTAATAATAAGTGATCTCCATCGTCCACAACACCAGAGCCCGCGACTTGGCAGATAAACTAGAAGAATGTGGCTTAAGGTAGTTTGGTTACGGTTTGAGGATACCCCAAGAGTACATCGATCGCAGATGTCTGAGCCAGATTGTACCAAGGGTACGATCCCGCGGATGGCCAAAAAGTGTTAGTTTGACGTATTTGAGGGAGACACGAGGGTGCAGAAGATCGGGCGAAGTGGAGGCGTTTAAGTAGGAAGGCGAACCCTGACTAAGCCGGGATAAAGCCAGGCAGAAGAAATAAAAAATGTATGTACATAATATATCGCATATATGTATATCTGTTTTTTTTATACGAGCAAGTAGGTCACGCCCATGAACATCCGCAATACCCAAAGAATCATGGACGCATCATCCGTAAAGGGAGATTGGGAAGGGGAGGGGGTTTTGAGCCTCCGGATATCTCGCTCACCATACGAAACGCAACAACAAGCGGCTACTGTCTACAGTGTGATTTTACCACATGAGATTATTATAATTCATAAAATTATATTGCGTCGGTGGCGCAGTTGTAATGCGTATTCGGAACGACTGCTGTGCTGTGGTTTCGAGTTAAATAAATAAATAAATAAATAAATAAAAAGTGATATTGGGTTTTTCCATTGCAAAATGCTCAGTATCAGTCCGGAGTCCGGAATTGTTTCCGGTATGGCGATAGGCTCGCGCCGCTTTATCACATTAAAGGATGGCAATACGATCGGCGAAACGTGGGTGCAGCAATAGTTGCACCTCTGTCTACCCCTTTTGTGGATAAAGCCGTGAGCTTATGATTAACTTATAAATGTGATAGGTATATAGCCCCATATTATTTTCAATTTCTAGTAAATAAGATTACCGTCATGAGTAAAGTTTAAGTTTAGTACAAAGTTACAGCAAGAACTCGTTAGTTAAATTATTTATTACTATCACCTCTTTTACCTTCATAATTATCTTCACATAGGTAATATTCTTATTATTAAATTTTGAGATTCCATGTAATTCGAACAAAAAACATCGCTAAAATTTTTCGTCACTTTTACGTCACGGTCGTGAATAGTTCTGCGCTGCTTTTTCGCGATTCGTGGTAAAATCGGTGGCTTTGCCCATCAATCCTGGTATTTCAACCCAGGACTTCGGCGGTTTCACAACCTAAATATGCAGCCACGCGATTAATGACGTGGTAATTAATATTACTAAATTTATTGTAAACTGGAATGCTTCCCATAGGGGTTGACGTCAGGCAGGCGGCCGGTCGTAAAAACTACAAGCCAAATAAATCTTTCTATAACATGTGTTAAAATAAAAACATTTTGCACCTATCCCGCTGCGAGTGGGATAAGGGCAGGTGAAAGAAGATGAAGATTATAAAATGGTATACATAACCAAATAATCAATAAACATGTTTGCGTTCAATGACGATAAACCGATTACAATATGCAATTAGTGTGCATGTATATTTATAGAATTTGTTATAGACTGGTTGATAACAGTCTTGGGTAGGGAAGTGGGACATTGTAGATTATTAAAAAAAAACAACCATTGCCCACAACAATTTCCATTTAGGTATATTAAATATTTCAATCTCACGATTTCTTTTATTTCAAGCGAAAGTGATTTCACATTTAACTCACAATTTCACGCTTAAAATGGCGTGATGAAGTCAGTTAACCAATATAA
Organism: Mimas tiliae; assembly: GCA_905332985.1. Classification (NCBI taxonomy): domain Eukaryota; kingdom Metazoa; phylum Arthropoda; class Insecta; order Lepidoptera; family Sphingidae; genus Mimas; species Mimas tiliae. The sequence goes on from HG995249.1 coordinate 8,367,348, forward strand.
CCAAATGAAGGCGCAATTCTTTAATATAGCGTGCTACGTCCCTCCTACGAATGTACATTATCTGTCTATCTAATTTAAAAAACGAGGTCACTTATTTTATAAAGGACTAGCTTTTTCTCGCGGCTCCACCCGCATGTAATAAAAAGATTTTCTGGGATAAAATGTAGCCTATTCCGTTAAAATCGTAATTTATAAAATATTTTGCAATTTGTTGTTTCGGAGAAGACCAGACAAACCGACACACATTTTTTTTTAAAAAGCGTGTTTGCATTTTTGGAACGTGCATGTAATCTTAAGAGCTTATGACAAAGCTTTTATTTCGAAATCACAGACAGGCAGTTAAATTTTACGTATATGTGCTTAGAAAGATGTTTTAGGAATGTTTTACTTATTAGAAATAGAAATCATTCATTGCTCATCATATTTAAGTTTGTTTTTATTATTCGTGAAACACCGCTGAACTAATTTTGAAAGGGACGTTCACACTTTTAAAGCATACTTAGATGCTACGTGGACAGATTTCATCAACTGAGCTATTCCAGATAAAAAATATTGCTTATTTAGAGTACTCATTAAAATCTGTTTTAGGTATTGGAGAATTCAGTGTTCATGTTAAACAGAATTCTTAGGTAATCCCAATCGCATATGGCACTGATTAATCATGTATTCCATTCCGAGGTTTCAAATTACTTTCCGTTCATCAAAACCGTTCAGTCGTATCCTTGGATCATATGTACTTTTCCGCCGAAACTGAGCGGAAGGACACGCGTAGGTAGCGATTCTTTGTCTAACATCTGCGCATAATATGTGGTGAATTATCTTGAGGATCTCATAAATCACAATATATGGTAGACACGTATTTCACAATACCCAAGTTAATTAGGTATCCTCTCGTAATTCATAACCGTACTTACACGAATAAGAGGAAGGAAGAGACTAACTACAAACGAATACTGGAGGTAAGTATATCGTATACCTACTTCAAAACACTTATGTTAGAATCGCTTCATAAATGTTTAATGAAAATAAACAATATGATTGTAAAAGTAAAAAAAAATGCGATTTATTTTATTTTTACATCAGCTACCATAGAGAGCTAAGTAATACAAACTATTCGCTATAATGTTACATACTGACATACTTTTAACACATGTTACAGAAAGATTTGGCTTGTAGTTATTACGACCGGCCGCCTGCCTGACGTCAAACCCTTTGGGGAGAAAACATCCAGACCCGAAACAAATATTTGTGGATCACACAAACATTATATCTCGATGCGGTAATCGAACCCACGGCCTCTCGCTTCACAGCCGGCTACTCTCCCACTGCGCCACGGAGGCTATGATGATGATGATGATGGCCCCCACGACGTGTCCGTCGACGGCGAGCCTTGTAGTTCCGGATTAAGTTTTTCGCTGATGTGAGCGAATATGGAGGCTATGATATGTATATAATATTTTCATTTTTAATCTTAATGAAGTTTTATCACATATTTTAAACCCATTGTTTCGCTTTGTTTACCATTCAAAAATAGAGTAAGGTATTCAATAATGATGTGAATACTTCTTTGTGTCTGGGAATTTTCCATTCCCAGTAAAGAGAATTCTTAGTAATTTCATCTGGACTCAAGTTTGCCAGAATATTGCGAAACCTTACGGATTATATTTTTATCTACTTATTGTACAGTACCTACAACTAGAGTATGTACTATGACCGTGGTTTTTATGACGTTTTGATCCTTACATGAAACTACGGATCTCGAGGACCGTTAATGGACCATCCGGATCTATGTTATTTTTGTCACAGAATTATATTACTGCAATTATATTGTTACAGTATTATATATATTACAAAATTATAAGTCTTTGAATGGTAGAGCCACGCTGTAGACAGTTTTGGCTACAGCATGAATGGGCCGACTCGATCGAGTCGTAACCACTCTTTCACAGAAAACCAACGTAAAGTACCGGCTTGTTGCTGCGATTAGTAGGGTGAGTGAAATATCCGGAGGCTCAAATCCCCTTCCCTTCCCAATCCCTTAATTACCCCTTCCCTTTTAGGTCTGCAACGCGCTTATGAATAAGCTTGACACATTTCTCTCCCTCTCTGTCTGTTTATCTTTCTCTCTCTATATCTAATAAAAGTCTAAAGTCCATAGCGACTTCTCAAGTGGACACCTAGCTCTATACCTACCATTACTATTTATAGAAATGAAAGTTTAAAATAAAATTCAAAAATGTGCATAATAATATATGAAAGTTTAACGAGCCAAAAATAGAGAGTGCATAATCAAGACATTTGAATACGTAGACAATATAATTAAAGCAATAATAACTTCGATTTAGTACCGTTAAAATAAACACAGAGTAAGTTTACAGCTATTTTTGTTCACTCGTATATCTATATGAATAATCTTCGTAAACTATTAAGGCGCGTTTTGAGGTAGGCGACCGAGACAGGGAGACTGCGACGCGTGACGCGAATTCCTGGTTTAGAATGTGTCGTAAAAACATGACACGAACGTTCGCTCGACCAACCACGTTATGCGATACAAAGCTGAGACGACGCGATGGCCTTTTTGTTTTTGAATTTTTGCATTATAGGCGAGAGCTACGATTTCGCCGTATGTGAAATGGTAGGTATAGGTGGCGTCGCGCTCTCCTATATCGGTCGCATACCTCAAAACGTACCTATAAAATTGCATACAATGCGGATGTGTCGCTTTCGTCGCACGTCGCGGTCTCGTGTTTCGGTGGCGTACATCAAAAGGCAATAAGTCTGCCTTTACATATTTTTTATGAAGTACATACATGCGCACTCACGTCTGTAATCCCCGAATGGGTAGGCAGAGGTGTAACCAGTACACCCACATTTCGCCGAGCGTATTTCGATCCCTTATGTGATAGGGGGCGAGCCTATCGCCATACCGGGCACAAATTTCAGACTCCGGGCTGATACTGTGCATATAGTAATAGAAAAACCCAATACCACTTTACCCGACCCGGAGATCGAACCCGAGACCTCAGCGTTGACCTCAATCGTAACGCGTACGCATTACAACTGCGCCACCGAGGCACCGAGTTTTTATGAAGTGTATCAAATAAAAAAAATAAAGTAAAAAAGAAAACATTTAATCGGCTCTTTCTGCGACACTCTAATACAAAAACAAGAAACAAAACAGCAGAAAACAAATAAAAAATAAATAGGTATATTAATTGATAGGTAGGTATTAGGTAAAGGTAATTGAAAGGTAGGTATTAGGTATACCAAAGGAACTGGCAGCATGATGTGTTTCGCGAGGTTGCCGAATAGGTTCTAGTTAAACATTATACTAGACAATACGAGCCTAGCACTGGCAAAACATACCATTAAGGTCGTTATTTTCTATATGCGCTTCGAGACGCCCGCGCCGCTCGAGCTCTCCAATTCTCATACGAGATTGTTTTATGGTTTAAGTTTTGCCGTACAAAAACTTTCTGTGCTTGTTAATTACTACTTGCTTTGTACATTTTAACTATGTAGTCGCAAAGTCTGTGAACTTTTTGTATTAACATGTTGACTTTATCAACATTTCATGGAACTCTAGAAAGAGACGGAATTTCGATTTTCTTACAAGTATGTGGTTCTATTGTTACTTTCTTATATATTATTTAATTACCTACTTAAATCCAGTAATCATAATGGCCTAGGCATAAACTTAATAAAAACGTTCATAAAACCATATGGCTTCAGGGAGTCGAAACTCGCTATTATCCTACTGTCCTCCTAATATTATAATATAATTGTAAGAGTATGGATGTTTGTGGATTTGTGAATTTCAATATAATACAAATTAAATTAAATCAACTATCGTGAACGCTAAAATATATGAGTCAGTTACAAATTATCATTCGGACGTATATGTACATCGGCTTGGGCCCAAAAAAAATCGCACAAATCACGGTCGATCGGTCATTGCACCCGACACTGGTTCCTGCAGCGTACATGAACTTATGCAATCTTGAACGTTCCGGTTTCGGTCAACACACATTTATTACAACCCTTTCATTTATCTTTATTGAGCACAAGGACCGCAAAAAAACCTAAGCCATAACTGTTGAACTTATAAACCGCAAATAAATTTCTACAAACAGTTCTCACGCACATTCACTTTATTTGATAAACCAAAACGCTTTTAAGCTGACTCATTCCGGTATCTAAGTATGTTATATCACGAAGCAATTAATCTCGATTAAATTGCACCTAATACCAACAACGTAGGAGACACGTATAAAAAGTTATAGTATTGGTGATGCTATGTGTACATAAGTTAATATGCTTACTATTATATTTATAACCTTTTTATATATTCATTTTTCATAAGTACTATTTCATAACAATGGTGAATTTGGTACACCGTACAAATATTATGTAGGTTTGTCGTATAAATATATTATGGATCACAAACAACCTATTATTACTTTGAAGAACCTACGTATATAAACACTGAGCCTAGTAGTAACATATAATGCTAAAGTAAATCACAATATATATAAAAAGTTATAAACATAACTCTACATGATTATAATAAAGGTAGCGAGCGATAATTTCAAATAACTCAAGACCTAAAAAATTAAATAAGTTTTAATCCACTTTATTTACATAAATAGATCAATATCAGTTATCATAGAACAATAGATACGGTGCTTTTGTTGATAAATTCAGAAGCTGTTAAAGTTCGATTAAATTAACTGCATAAAACATCAAGTGTGATTGATTCAACTAGTATAGTCATTGCTTGATTTTATTGACTACTAGATTTGGCTCGCGGCCCTGTCCGTATGTCCTAATCCTAGTTATGTGTGCCAAATTTCATCCAAATCGGTTCAGTCGTTAAAGCGTAATTGATTAACAAACACCCAAATTCACAAAGTCACAAACATTCATATTTTCAATTTAAAATATTAGTGGTTTATCCCACAGAGTAGGGTTTATACCCTTAACCCGTAATTTAACTTCAGTTTTCATGCGTCGAAGTAAATAGAAACTCGTCATGCAAGTTTATCACTTGAGCCGTAAGTAACTGAGAGGCATCTTGTGAGGCGAGTTTCGAGAAGTTTGAGCGGCGCGGCGGGAGGCGCGATGGAGTGGGCCAGAGGGTGTTAGTTCACGCCATGCTGCCAGAGCGAAATGAAGGCGTTTTGAATTTGGACAGAGAGGACGGGAGACACAGACGAATGTAAATATTCGTAATTGTACACATTTTCGATCGCAACAAACAACGGGCTATCGAGACTCGAGACGAGCCCGATGCGACGACCTCGTACACCGTACTCGTACACCCATATTTATACCTACACCGACTTGAGGGAGAGGTTTTCCGTTTATTGTACATATTTGCAGTTTATTTTGAAGATACGACCCATTAGACGCACGCGGAATTTTAAATTGTATTTTTTATGTGTTTGTTTTAATTAGGCACATTTGAATAACACAAAACAAAGAAACGTTCGCAATTTTATCAAACATAAGAAGATATCGAAATTGTTATTATCAGACTTAAAAAACTAACGATGAAATAAATTAAACAACTATACTACTCGTAGGTCCGTCGTATGCGAGAGGCCGTCTGGGTTGGTAGCTTCGCTTTGTCTATTTCTGTGGCCTAGCAGCAGTGTGTAACCACATTTGTGTTTGAAGGACTTTAAAGCCAGTGGAATTACCAGGCATTATGAGACTAAACAACTTATGTCTTGGGGTGATGAGCGCAGTCCAGTGCCATGCAGTTCTTTGTTCATTCAAAGATCTGTGTCGTATTGTGTTTTTTTGTGGATTATCAGGCGAGCGATATGCTTGATAAAATGACGAACATTTTGGCTAATAAAAAAAGCCAGGCAGGTGGACAGACAGATGGTGTAGGTTTTGTTCCGTTAGTATTCTTGGGTAACCCTAAAAAGACTTGATACAACATTAAATTAAATACGCAATTGAAATACATTCAGCAGATACCATAAAGTTCTTTATAATTAGCTCTCCACGTGTAATTTATATATTAAAAAAACATTGATGTTAATACCATTATGAAAATATGTATGCAGTAGTCACGACCTCGTTGATGGTTCGGTCATTTACTTCGGTGACACGCGGGCCGCGGCCGCCTTGGAATTAGGTACTCTAGTAGGTACAGTACAATAGGGTTATATGGTGAGTCAAAAGACGATCGTCCGTACCAATCTTATATTTTCTTAAGCAAGTTATATTATTCTAAACCAAGCGATTCATATGCAAGTATAAAGTATGTATCTTTATATATGTATTTCTGTACGTGTGTTTGTCGTTGAACTCCCCCTAAACGGCTAGGCCGACTTTGATGAAGTATTTTGTGTTTATTTGATCAAGTCTTTAGATGGTTAGGATTCACAATTATATGTGGTGCAATCGGGTTCTAGGTTTTTATTTATTTTTTAAGGTGTTTCACATATCACCCACACCACCTCCTCTCAATATTTGGATCAAAGTAAACAACTAACAAATCAACTATCAATTATATGTTGCGGGTTTAACTATGCAGGCCAACTAGTATTTTAAAAAAAGCTTCACTTATTTGTATTTCAAGTTTACCACGAAGGTCATAGTCATCATAAAAGGCAAAGAAAAGACCCAGGGTACACTTTATTTACTGCGCAGCTATTTAGTCGCAAAACAGGTATGAACAAAAAAATTGGCGGTAGTGTGAAGAAAATATTATCTAACCGACGAGCAAGCCGCTCGCCTGGTGCTAAACGACACAACTACCCAGGAACATTTGCAACATGAACTTTGAATTACAAAGCACAGAGTGCCACTGAACTTCGCTCGTCATCCTGAGATACAATATGTTGATTCTCATAATGCCCAATAATTACACTGGCTACAATGCCCTTCAAACCGAAACACTAAGAACACTGTTGCTTAGCGGCAGAAATAGACATTATATATCAAATAATGCAACCACTCGTAACAAGGTTAAGTATATCGCTTGCTAATGCTATTTTTTACCTGACTAAAGAACTCTTTACAGCACACACCTTAATATTACCATGACAAAAACGCTTTTATTTAAAATAAAAAGTATAATAAGATGTTAATGTTTTCAAGGCTTTCATTTGAGAAAAAACATGAGTAAATTAAGACGTAGTACGTAGGAAACCGTATTTAACGACTACTTATGAAACTATTGCCCAAAATAAACTTAAATTTATATTTGAACAGGCGGTTGAGGCGCTGTGCAATTTTCTTTGTTGTGATTGGACAGAAATTACCGATGGAACGATAGCAAATAACGATGACTTGTACAGCTTCGAATAGCGGTATAAGGTAGAGAGGAGGACACATAAAACAATTGGGTGTCAGTAGGCCAGACAGCAAAATGATTTCTCATCTCAGAAAGTTTGCAGCTAACTGTACATGACATTAGTTTTCTTACATCTTTTGACACTTCAATAAGCGACTCTACACATGAACAGTTTTTTTGTACTGTATGAATACCGTAATGTAATCTAAGCTTATTGTTATGCATATTCAAATGTTAAAGCGTTTGTGGCTAATTATGTAGTATACAGTGGTATTGACATTCTGTTTCAAAATTATATTTGCATCTAAGATCCTCTGCAAAAAAAAACTTATTACTGCCCTTAATACAAACGGCGACATATCTAAAAATTTCATATTACACTAACGGAACCCTATTACAGAGCCTACACCGTCGGTTAGTCTTACCTTTAAAAGACTCTACCTTCTGAACCGTAATATGTATCAGGCTAAATTTTCACAGAATCTTCTGTATAATTAATACGCGAAGAGAAAACTTTGGATCCCCTTTTAAGAATATTCTGAGATTTGGCATAGTTAAAGTTTATCTGAATGAGGAGCGCAAAAAGCTATTTATATTTAATATCTAAAAAACCGAACATTTAATAAAAATCAATTAAAACATCCATTGTTTACGCTTACACTAACAATGTCTGAATGTCAAATCTCGCAGCTGACGTAATAGAACAAAATTAAAAAATAGGTCGAGTTTCGATCACTATGCGACCACTAGTACCATCGATTAGTACCTGTGTATTATTACGATTTATATCATAACAAATAATAAAAATACAAAGAGACATAAGTTAAGGGTGTGGTCCAATACGGAACCTTCGGTAACGAGTCCTACTCGCACTTAACCGATATTTTTACCTTTTAGCACTTAGTTATGATCTTTAGTAATTATAAATTATTTTTATTTTATGTATTTTGGCTGTTTTATTATTGCAAATGTCCGCCCTAATTAGATTGTGACATTAGGGGCTATTTCACAATATTTGAGTACGATGTAACCCACCAGCTATTTTATTTGGTAAATCGCATTTACATAGAGGTGGTGAAACAGGCGCTTTTTCTAACAAATAATAAGTTGTTAATATTTATGATATATTTTGTCATATAGTTACATATATTTGTAAATTAGTTTGAAGGATATTTACGGATTTACGTTTTATTTAATTAGGTTGGTAGGTAAGTTAGCTTTTGTTGTAGAGCCGCGATGTAGGCAGTTTTATGTAGAGAACGAATGGGCCGGCACGACCGGGTTGTTACTAATGTCTTACGTAACAGCGGCTTGCTGCTGCGTTTTGTATATCTGGAGGCCCAAATCCCCTTTCCCTTTATAATTACTTAATCATCCCTTGCCTATAAAGGCGGCAACGCGTCCATGATTCTTCAGATGCCATTGTGGATGTTCATGGGCGTTGGAGATCGCTTACCATCAGGTGACCCTTTTGCTTGTTTGCCGGCTCTGCTATAAAAAAGGTTATTAATATGATTCATGATTAGTAATATCTGTAATATATAGTTGTGAGATAATCCTCACAAAATGAAATCGCTCTCTCTCTCCCTCACGGCAACTTTCATTTCCATAACTTTATGAAAGTTGGAACAAAGTTTTCATACATATACATTTATATTCAAAAGCTTTCACCAATGAAATCTTTTGAATATAAATGTAGAGCCACGCTGTAGACACTTGTATCTACAGCAGGAATGGGCCGGCTCGTCCAGGTCGTTACCACTGTCTCACAGAAAACCGGCGTAAAGTAGCAGCTTGCTGCTGCGTTTCGTAAGGTGAGTGAGATATCCGGAGGTCCAAATCCCCTCCGCTTCCCAATCCCTTAATTATCCCTTTCCTTTAAGGTCAGCAACGCACCCATAATTCTTTTAATATTGTGGGCGTACATAGGCGGTGGAGATCACTTACCATCAGGTGACCCGTTTGCTCGTTTGCCGGCCTATGCTATAAAAAAAACTCTATAAAATATGCACCGTATAAGGAATTAATTGTAATGTTACTAAGTACTATTATTAGATTTGACAGTCTCCGTGGCGTAGTGGGCGAGTAGCACGATGCGAAGTGAGATGGTTCGATTCCCGTACCGAGACCTGCTGTTTATGTGATCGACGAATATCTATTTCGGGGCTGGTTGTTGTGGGACCATAGGTCCCCCGTAGTTCCTGATACCAACGATACAGATTCACATAATGTGAGGTCAGGATTATGTGTGTGACACTTGAGTGTATTTATTATTATTATTATGTTTTAATTTTACCCCAGACAGCTTCGAAGTTCTTTTTGAATATTTTTCATATTTGTTGAATTAGCAAATTACAGTGATAAAGCTAATATGATTTCAGGGCAATGATAGCAATTAAAGCCTAAATCTTAATATATATATATATTGAAAAGCTACATTATATAATTATATTCTCTGTTTTTTAAATTTCTAGTGATTTATATTTAATTCTGTATAAACGTGTACAGTTTACCACTATAATATAATATTTAGTATAATATATAAGAAGCGACAGCTCTGCCGGGAGTGGTACACTCTGCCAAGACGAAAGTCTGAAACCAGCCTCAAGAGAATTCCCCTCTGAATTTTCTAAGCTACGTATGTATTTATTATTAGCTATCGCATAATTTTACGTGCTCACAATAAAGCTCCTTGGCATTACTCAAATATCAATAACTAGATTATTTTTATTTGATAGTAAGTGCCACCCTCCTTATAAATAGTGCCAACTTTACATAAAACTTAATTACCTAGTACTACGTGGCACTCGACTGCTATCGACATCGCGAGATGTTAAGTCTTATCATTCCAGCCCAGTAATTTCACTGGTTTCAATGTCCGTCAAACCAGCTCACAACAATGTTTACACACTGCTAATTGGCGGCAGACATAGATAAAGCGGTGTTACCCATTCAGACGGACTCTCGGACATGACCTTATAATGTGTTATATCTTATATTAACTTCAGGTGTGATTTGTGAAGCATATTTAGGTAGGTACCTAGTCAATCAATCTGCTTTGATAAATGAATTTAGAATCAAGGTTATCGTCAGCCGTTAGTTAGTTGTACCGAATAATGAGCCAATGTGAATGTCGTAATAAATCTTGTTTTAAAAATATTATCTAATAACATCACCTTGGTGTATATATATAGTATACTGTATTCGTTTGCCGAATCAACTAATCTACGTGCGTTTGTTACATACGTTGCCGACGATTACAAGTTATCGTTCAACTACATAGTAAATAAATAAATACACCCAACAGTCACACACATAGTCCTGACCCCTGGTTAACCTGTATCGTGGATATCGGGAACTACGAAGGACTTGCGGTCCCACAACACCCAGACCCGAAACAAATATTTGTACATCACACAAACATTTGCCTCGGTGCGGGAATCGAACCCACGGCCTCTCGCTTCGTAACCGGCTACTCGCTCGCTGCGCCACGGAGGCTGTCAATTATTATTATTATTGAGTGTGGAGTGTGGTTTGTGCACAAAGTTTAACTGTTCGATATTTAGATTTTTTATACTTTTTCAATAAATGAGTAAGTTATTTAAGTTAAGTATGTTATAGTGTTTGCAATTAAGTGCTAAGTCTTATTAATTTATTATGTTAACGTGCTGATTTTATTTTGTTTGTGTTAATTTACAGACATAATTGTATACAATAATTATGTACTAAAACATCTATACATCATACTAATATTATAAATGTGAATGTAAGTTTGTTTGTTACCTGTTCACGCGAAAACTACTTAACCGATCATCATGAAACTTTGTACACATATTCTTGGAGGTATAAGAAGTATCATAGGATACTTTTTATGAAAAAAAACTATTTGTTTGTTACGCTTTCACGCCTAAATTACAGAACCGATTTTGATGAATTTTGATGTAGAGATAGATGGGACCCTGGAGACGGTTATAGGCTACGTTTTATTTCGGAAAAGTCTATTCACGCGGGCGGAGCCGCGAGCAAAACAAAGTAGTATAATAAAACAAAGTAGCTTTCCGCGTCTGCCTGTTTATCTACTACCTCTTCCTAAACGGAAGCAACGGATTTTGATGCGGTATTTACTATCATTTAGACAATTTCTTCCATACGTATTCACGCCTGTACTCCTCGAAGGGGTAGGCAGAGGTGTAACCAGTACAACCACTTTTCGCCGAGCTCTCTCCGTCCCTTGATGTGATATGGTGATGGGGCGAGCCTATTGCCATACCGGGCACAAATTCCAGACTTCTGGCTGATACTGAGCATTTAGTAATAGAAACACCCAATATCTATACCTTAGCGCCAGCCTCAGTCGTAACGCGTACCTACGCATTACAACGGCGACACCCAGGCAGAGTCAATTTTTTCTAGAAGATTTATATATATCAAGCTATGACCCATGGAAGCAGGACGATCGCGAGGGACAGCTATTTGAAATTTAAAACGAAAAATAAGTGATCTTGTTTTAGGTCTTATCCTTAAAAACACACTAAAATACAGATTTTAAATTTACCTATATCAGTCATTGTTATTGAACTTTTGTTAAAGAACATTCGTATGGTCATAACATAATATGTACCTTTATGTAAGCATAGTGTATGTTATTTGGTATGCTAGGTCATTCATTTATTTCGTCGTTCATTTTAATTTTGTTAGCAATAAAATAAATTAATACTTAGAATGATAAGTAAAAACACTTTAACGCATTTCGACAAACTTGCAGGTGCTTGCTGTAGGCACTGACTTATTAAAATTTATTGCAATCAAGTAGTTAATTGGATGGTCACCTTGGTTGGGGAAATCAGAACTAGCACGGAAGCGCTGCTTGTTTAGTTCGGATATACCTACAAATTAACTTGTTAACCAACCTTCATACTGTAACCATTCAACAAGTTGAACAACAAAGTTTCCTTATACATTCGTACCTACTTGGAACATTATTACAAAAATGCGGTTAAAATGACCAACGTCTGTTGTTTTGTAACAAATGTTCGTTTTAATGGATACATAAATCCATCGTGTAAATCTCATGTTAAGGTATGTGTTTGTATGTGTGTGTGTGTGTGTGTGTGTGTGTGTGTGTGTGTGTGTGTGTGTGTGTGTGTGTGTGAACCTCTGCTGCAGGATCCTTGCTGCGTTATAAAGAGCGCAGTAGTGGACGCATGTAATAACCATTGCTTTACCAATATTAGAAATACATAGATACATACGCACTAACACCTGTAGCCCGCGAAGGGGTAGGCAGAGGTGTAACCAGTACATCCACATTTCACCGAGCTTATTTCCGTTACATGATGTGATTACGAGCCTATCGCGATACCGGCCACAATTCCAGACTCCGGGCTGGTACTGAGCATTTCATAATAGAAAACCCCAACATCACTTTTAACAAACAATAAAATCGAACAACTGCGCCACCGAGGCAGTCGTTAACAGTAGAAATATAAGTTTATATACTAACACAAATGAGTCTCTGTAACTCGATTAAATAAAACAATTATTATTATTGTTATTAGAAGTTACAACTAAACGAATAGACGGAGAAATGTATCGATGTGTAGGTACCTAATAAAAAAAATTAAAATGAGTTAAAAAAAACGTGTAATTCCCGTATCCATAGAGTATGATTAAAGCAATTTACTGTCAACGAACTGTGAGTCAAAACCTAAATCATTTTGTGTCACAACTCAAAATGATTAAAATAGATTCGTCGTGATTTAATTATTTTTTTGCCGAGTGATTGGCCAGCGAGCATGCCTTTTACGGGTGTAGTGGTCAACTCAAGTTTTGGGTCAAATGCTTCGCGACTATGCCACACGAAACCGATCAAGCCTAGTGCATTTTAAACTTGCGTAAATTATGTTTCATTGTTCTTATTACAACATGACAGGGTCTAATTACTATAATATTGTCTAAATGTAAAACCGTTCATGCAGACATGCAACAACTAAAGGTGCTGTAGTTATGAGGAGTTCTAAAGTACTTATTTATTTATATGGAACGTGTAGGTGCCAACCAGTGTCAATATTTTCAAGACGCCCGAAAGCCTTGAACTTGGACTAACGACTGCTATCAGTTAATAACTGCCGGGGCCAACTGTTTAAGTGCCCTTCGGAAGGGAGTGCAGGAGATGCTCAGCTGAACTACTACTAAGCGGTCACCCATCCGTAAACTGACTGTGTCAAGGGTTGCTTAACTCGCTAATCCTGTATTGATTACAGCTGGCTATGAGCGTCTTTAAAGTACCACAATGATGTTACTACTACTATGAAATAATTTTGGAAACGCGATTAAATTTTTCTGTTTTGTATCTCTGAGCCTTTTACATTGTATGTTACACTATAATTTATTTAAATTGCACATTATTCTTGCTAGCACGTGTCTTTGTTTATAGTTTAGGTATAATATTTGTTTGAGGCATCATGTTTTCTGTGTTCATGGCCGCTATTGGCCTGACTAATCTAAAGATTTATTCGATATTAATGATATAAGAGTATACAATAGATACTTAACTAATGGTTTAATATATTGCACATTATTACCTATCATACATATATATCATGTACACGTATACCTACTTTTACATTTTAACTGAGCAATTGTCATTGTAATAAAGTATAATATTCAAATTTCCAGTGGCGGTGGTATGGGTCGCTTTTATCACGAAATAAAAGTATATTCAAAACGTGATGTTTTCATCATGAAACATATAATTCTATATTTTTCTACAAATTAAGTACAATTATATCACTCGTATTTATTGATACACTTAATATTATCCGGTACTCTGTTAATCGTTGCATTCAGACCGTTCAGGTAACGGCATAAGTAGAGCGTTCGATCACAAACACTTCGCATAAATAACATTACACCTAAATACAGTCTGTTCGTGGCACGCGCTTATTCACGGGAGATGCGCACGGAGCGCAGGCGCCCCGACTATACGCATTGCACGAATAGAGCAGCACCAGCGCAGCCTTGACATATGGTACAGCTTACGGCAGCGGCGCGTGCCGCCGAGTCATCTGTAGGCACTAGCCCCATCGACGCAAACGGTAGTTCGGCACGGGTAGATATGGATATCTCGCAGGTACCCTCGCGTGCTCTAGATTGTAGCCGCGTCTCTGCCGCACCAAATCTCCGCTCGTCTCACTGTCCACTTTTCTTTTGGTCGGTCTCACTATTCTCACCATGTTTGATTCCACTATCACATTGTCAGCGGCGACGGCTTCGTCTGGACTGAGTTTGGTGACAAGTTTGGCTCTTTTATTTTGTGACGCTAGGTATTCATCGGTGAGCACGAAATCATGAAGTTTGGGCACCTGGTTGTATCTGGTGGAGTCTATTTCTCTCTCGTAGCCGGCGCGGTCTCGCGGCGCGGCGTGCGCGAGTGCCGCTAGTGTAAGTACGAGCGCGAGGTACGCGTGCATGATGCCGTGTGTTCCGAGTGTTTGAGCCGCGCGCGTCCAACACACATTTTTATATAAGCGAGAGATCGATACCATTCGTGCCCAATTTGAGTACTTACATACTTTTTGTGGTTTTTAAGATGGAGATGCTCTTGAACTTGGTAGTGTATCTCGGCGATGAGACGGCTCGCGGCGCGGCGGCACGAAGCCAAATTTTGATATTATGATCTTACGGATTATTTAAATAATTTCATGCACTTATATCTACACTTATGAACCTTGTACTACTTACATTACCCGGCATTACTTAACGTAACTCTCAACTCTTCAAGGTGACCATTAGACAGATGAGCCTGGACGAATTATTTGTCTTATGTCCATTCATGTTATCGTATAGTATGCGTTAGTTTGTTATTTTATTACTATATCATCAGGCATTACGCAATGAAGTCGGTTAAAAATGATTCGGACGGTGAAATAGTTACTTATCTGTTATTAGGTGTAAAATATGGCGTAGAGCAACATCATTAAACATACATACTTATGTATAACATGCATACATACATCATCGTTTTAATGCTCATTGAAATAAAACATTGAATTTATGTGTTTCGATAAGAAATTGTAATAAGTATTATAATATTCTGCATTTATGAATACAACAAATTAGATGGACACGACTTGTTCAAGGGTATTTATTGAGTAACTAGTAACTACAATAAACTTAATAGACAGAAGTTATGATAATACAATTTTTGAGCTTACGCAGCGCATGGGCGAATAGCCGGCGCGGTGCTACGCAGCGTGGCATAGAGTGACGATGAAACGAAAAGCCTAGGCCGTGTGTTCGATCTCCGCGAGACAAATATTTATTTACTAGGCGGTAGGTCCCTCGTATGCGAGAGACCATTTGGTTTAGTACGACCGCATTATCTTTTTCTATCCCCAAGCAGCAGCGTGTAGCAATGTTTTGTTGCCATGAAAGACACTGAAACTACTGGACATATGAGACTTAACATCTTATGTCTCGAGGTGACGAGCGCAGTCCAGTGCCATGCAGTGCTTTGTAATTGAAAGTTCTATGTGGTGTTGCTTCTGTTTATGGACAGATGTGGCGCTTACTATCAGCCGAGCGTCTTGCTCGTCTCGTCATTCAAGCTAATAAAACAAAACTTACAAGTCAGTACACTCACTGTTCTGTTGTGAGACCGTAAGAGCCTTGTAATTAATGAATACAAGACTTTTGTCTATCTTAGGATGAGTGCAGGACTACATGTGTGAATGTTGCGTATATTTATTTACCAAAACTAAAATGTTATTGACATTAATACTTACATTAATATGGAGACTAATAGAAAGTTCGTACCGGAACTATTAAATATTAAAGGTTAACTCCAAAATTTGTAAACACAGGAAGCAGCGTAACCT
The DNA here is from genome assembly GCA_905332985.1 of Mimas tiliae. Taxonomy (NCBI): domain Eukaryota; kingdom Metazoa; phylum Arthropoda; class Insecta; order Lepidoptera; family Sphingidae; genus Mimas; species Mimas tiliae. The sequence goes on from HG995249.1 coordinate 8,383,539, forward strand.
TCCAATGTCATGTTTCAAATATAATTACAAAGTACATTATAATAGGTGCAATATTAGGTAGCTGTACTCTTTGAAGTGACACTTTTAGGGTACCTACTTATATATTTTGTAATAGCAGAGGCCGACAAACGAGCACGTGTGTCACCTGATAGTAAGTGATTTCCACCGCACGCAATACTTAAAGAATCATCAATCAATCGACCTTAAACGAAAAGGATGATTAAGGGATTGGGAAGGGGAAGGGGATTTGGGCCTCCTCTCATTCACCGTACCAAATGCATCAGCAAGCTGCTACTTCACGTCAAGACAGTGGTAACAATCCCGTCGACTCGGCCTATGAGTGCTGTAGACAAAAACGTTAACAGCGCGCGCGGCGTGGCTCTACCACTATTAAGTTGATATATAGTTTTAGGTATGTTATTGTCGCAAAGCAGAAGTGAATAAGCATTGTTGTAATTTGGTTTGAAGGCTATTGAAACCAGTGCAAGTACTGGACATTGAGACTTAACATTTTATGTCCTGGAATTATGAGCGTGGTAAAGTGTCATGCAGTGCTTTGTTTATGAGCAGGCGAACGATACTGCATTAAGATGCATAAAAACATCACGAAGAAAGAGCACCCCTTCTATTTTTTTGTTGATAAATCATTTTACGCGTTTACAGGCTAGGCCCAAACTGATGTTTTTAGTTTTGTTTGTCGTTCGATTATCTATATATATAAAAGCGAAATACCACTTACTCACTGATTAATCACGATTTCTCAAAAACTACTGAAGCCGGGAAATTTCATGAAATTTGGTCAGATGATAGTTTGTGTAATGTAGACATCAGCTAAGAACGGATTTTTGGAAATTTACTTTTTAAGGGGGTAACAGAGGGGTTTGTACGTTGTATGCAACTTTTTTATGGAAGGGAATACGACTGTGAAATTAGCACAAATATTGCTTAGCAAAAATAATGAAATTTGTGATTCACATTTTTGTAAAATTCCACTTGCAAAAAGGGGGAAGAGGGCGTTGAACTTTGTATGGTACGGAATATGAATAAATGAAGCACAAATATTGCTTGTTAAAAATAATGAAACACTTGATTAACATTTTGGAAAAAATCTGTTTTTTCAAATTGGGGTTGAATTTTATATTTTATTAATGTGAAAGTTTGGATGTTTGTAGATCAATCACGCCTTAACGGCTGAATGCATTTGCGTAAAATTTGGCATACAGGTAGATCAAGACATGACTTTGAAAATAGGCAACTTTTATCCCAGAAAAAGACAATTACGCGGGCGGAGCCGCGGGTAAATGCTAGTATTACGTAAACAACCTTAGATCTATGGTTATATTTAATTAATATATCATATATTTAGGTAGGATAGACAGACAGCAGGATAGTGGGATAGATGGACTGACAGACAGACAGACGCGCGGCGCGACGCGCGCGGCGCGGCCTGGTGTGAGCTCTGTAATAGAATCCTCTTGGTACGGAACCTTAAAGTAGTGTTTTACAGTACGCAACGGCTTGAATGTGCCCTTGATGCCCTTGATAGAGATTTATGACTATAACCACTTAACATTAGCTCGTCTGCCTTCCGAGAGTCAATAAAAAATATATATTCTCTTTGGTGGTATAATTAAAAATACTTACTCGGTTGTGATTCAAAGTTTGTGTTTAAATGAAAGTGGATAGACAGCTTCTTGTGCTTCAATGATATGAAAATGTTGTTCCGTATCAAATATGTTAATTTAATGTTATATTTATGCCGTGTTTAGCGGAAAAAGAAATAATATCATATATTATGCGGTCTCGTTAGAAAACTACTTTTACCGTGAATTGTTATGACCGATAAAATAATCAGTAGTATAACGGAAATAGTGTACATATACAACGTGTTACAGAAAGGTGTGGTCATATTTTAGGGCCATTACACACTCGTTATAGTAAGTACCTATGTACCGGATCATTTCAAACCAAGACATCCTAAAATTTCACGTTAATTTTAATCACTCGTTTATCGATAAGATTGATGACATCACTATTAATTATAATGAATGACACTCACTTTTTAATAAACTTAAGATTTACGTAATTCTACGGACATACGTACGTAACTTGTAATTTAAACACAAAATACCTGAAAGAGACTGTTTGCTGAAGACGATATAGGTACCATCCTCTGAAGTATTTTAAAGATTTCATTGTCGGGTCATCCATCTATGAATTTAGCTTAAAACAGTCGACGAGCGTCTTATAAGCTATTATCAGTTGCACCAACACAAAATACCAATACATAATACTTGTTTTAGTCAAATACAACATATTTTTTGAACTCGTAATCGTACTTCATAAAATCAGAAATTGCCGAACTGATTGCGTCAAATAAATATTGACATGTGACAATTGTTTAATGTTTTTTTAATTAAAATAAATAAAATAAATAAATACACCCAACAGTCACACACATAGTCCTGAGCCCACACTAGGTAAACCTGTGTCGTGGGTATCAGGAACTACGAGGGACTTGCGGTCCCACAACACCCAGACCCGAGACCAATATTTGTGGTTCACACAAACATTTGTCTCAGTGTGGGAATCGAACCCACAAAAATAATAAAAAAATAAATAAAAAAAAATAAAAAAAATAATTAAATAAAAGGAGGTCTATAGTATAGTGGTATTGGGTTTTTCTATTACCAAATGCTCCGTATCAGCCCGGAGTCTGGAATTTGTGCCCGGTATGGCGATAGGCTCGCCCCCTATCACATCGTGGGACGGAGATACGCTCGGCGAAATGTGGGTGTACTTGTTACACCTCTGCTTACCCCTTCGGGGATTACAGGCGTGAGTGCGTATGTCTATAGTATAATTGTTTATCATTTAGTGTTGTCCAAAGTTGAAAGTCGATATCGACATGTTACTCATTCGATAAAAAAGAAAATTCTATAATTATTGTCCAAGCAATGCAATCGGATTTGGTACTATGGGAGATAAAATACTAATACCCTACACTATACATTGCTTAAATTTGCCCGCCCCTTTCTATAACACGTTGTGTATTATTTTTATTTTTAATCAACACAATAAAATGCAATAAAACAACGGTTCTCAATTCGTCTGTATATATTTTTTTTATGTATGTTCACGCATAACTCCGCCAAATGTGGACTGATTTGGATAATTAAATTTGAAGAAATAATTCCACCCCTAAGGAGTGAAATCGGAGATGAAAGACTAATACACCTTTAAACCAATTTAGATCATTCTTTTAAATAAAAAATAGTAAAAAAAAAACTATTTACAAAAAATAAACAGACCCAAAAAATTAAAAAGCTAAAAATAATACTAAGCAATTTTCATGATATTAAAGTCCAGCATCACGGACTCAAAATTGTTTAGTTTTATTTTTAGCTTTTTAGTCTTTTTGAGTCGATTTATTTTTTGTTAAAGGGGTTTTATTTGTAGTATGTATTATTTTTGTTTTGTACATCAACTTATTTTTGTTAGCATGTCAATGAATATGTAGTAATTAATGTATTTAGGATACGGGCGGCCGCGTAGTAAGTGCGGAAATAGTTTTTTTTAACTAACCGGAATTACAATAATATAATATGTACAAATATGTGAATGTATGTGTATGTAGCGGCATATTGTTGGAGGGTACCAAGGCAAATGTTAAAGTCGAGGACTCTTGAAATTAACTACATGTGCTTTATGTTTTGTTATATAATGTTATCCACTCTCTTCTATTAAAAAACACGCGACTTTTAATCACATAGGAATAGTTTATGATTATTAACGTATATCGTTACGTAAATAATCATAAATTATTTCTATGATTTCATTATATCACAGAATGTCGGTAAGCATCTTGTCATCGTGTATTTTCGATAATGTAGCGCGGCAGTGTGGCGCATAGTGCGCGTCCAAGGGCGCATGGACAAAGCGAAGAGCGTTACTTTAGTAACTTCTTCCGTGTTATTGTTTTATTCCGCGTCAATCACAACATCATCGCCAGAATATTAATATTCGTATAGCTAATCCAACACTCAATATCATTCTTTGTTTATTTAGTAATAGATTACACGGGTTTTTATAGTAGGTATTTTTTACAAATCTCTTTTGAATGGATTTGTGCGATACCGGTTCAGAGTTCATAATAGCTATGTTTTGTTGGTAGAGCCTGGTGTCTTTTCTAATATTTACCCAACGCCCCAAGGTCGAAGTGACTAAGTAATCATATTTTAGAACGTATCAAAGCGCACAGTCAGTTGCAGTCGAGATATTTATATTGATACAATAATACAATTTTGACACAGGGACCGAGTGTAGTGTCGATGGGCCGAGGAGGCCGGGGGCGTGACATGAGAGTTCGTCGGCTTTGTTTTGCTCAGGCCCCAGGCCGGGGCCCCGGCTGGTGCCGCCCCGCCAGCCGCAATCGAGGACGCGTCCTCGTGTATCGGCGGTCATTGCTTCCTGATCGCCGATGCTTTATGTTTATCTCAGTGGTGCGGCCGCGGCATGGCACCGGCACGGCATGGGCAGCGGTCGCGGTGTGACGCTCTCGGTGCGTTCGCACCGTTTGCGCAACATAGCTTGCATTATTCATGGCAGCCGCGATAGAGCCGCATCGATTATCCTTTGTTATATAGCATTTTAATATTATAATGATTATTCAGTTATTGTAAATTGTAAGCTTTTTCATTCTCATTTTATAGACACCTATCTGTTGAATTATTTGATAATGGATTTATTATCGAATCCGATGCCTTTGTTAGTTTTTATTTTGCATGACCAAGCAGCGACTTTTTGTTATAATTTATTTTTAACAATTATGTATCGATGACGGTGTCTTTTTCTTGACAGGTTTAGATAGCATATATCATTAGTCGAGGTTTAATGAGGGTGATTGTTGCAGATGCCATGGGACTCGTCGGAGGAACAGATGGGAGGTCCCCGCGAGATGCGCATCCACGTGCAGCGTGTGATCGCTATCCCTGCTCCGCACAACATGCCGCCACCACCCGACGCGAATATGGGACCTTTTGCCCCTCCCCCGCCGCCACCACAAAACCATGACCAAAATGAGGCAAGTCCTACAACAAGTTTTATTGAACTGCAAGTTTGATTGTAAAATATATGATATTTTGTGCTCGTAAGATTCTTATGATGAATTTTTATGTTATTATATTAGAAAGCTACGTAAACTATAAAAATCTTTATTCGCTTTTAATATCTAGACAGTTAAGGCATCGTTAATACACATTATTATCGTTATCAAAATTATTTTTTTAGAGCAATCATCCGAAAATACATCGTACTTCGGTTTAATTTAAGTGCGCATATTAAATTCAAGTTCATAACTGTGAACGCAGACATGAATTATTATGATTGTAAATAATGTATAATCATGTTCATAGATTCGCTATGCTAATATAAATACAGCAGAGCAGTCGGCACGGTGTCGAAAAACTTTGAACAGTATAAGGTATACAAAAAACACTCCGTTAGTGAGCAATTTACAAGTTTTGTAACGAACGCAAATTATTACATGCAATACGGAAGCCCAGCGTATTATTCTATAATGACACCTATCTATATTGATATACAAACATACTGTCTATATTTGTCCGAATTGTACAAACATAATCCGTTAAAAAACATATGGGTCTAATGTTAAAATCGGATATCCAAATTAATGTATCAGTTTTACATTTAACTCCCTTTTGCTAATCCTATGGTTTCTTCAAGGGTGGTTGCAAATAAGTTCGGTTAAGATCAGATGACGGCGTACGAGGAAAAAATTGAAAACTCCTCAATGAATAACACAAATGTAATAAAGCGTTGGAAGTCACTTTTTAAGTTTTAGTTGAACATTAACATAAACTCACATTTTCATCCCCTGGGTATACAGGGGTACAACTAGTGCTGTTCACGTTTCGCCGCGCTTATTTCCGCGCCCTAATATAATAGGGCCAAGACTATCGTCATACCGCGCCTGAATTCTAATCCTGGACAAGACCCTGTGATTTTTGGAATCAAAAACTCACACACGAATTGTGATTGCCCGACCAGGACAATGGTGAGATCCTATGTTCAACATAGGATCTCACCATTCTCAGCCTTACTACCCTGCCACTAGACCAATGAAGCGATGATTACTTAAACATAATGATTATTAATTAACATATTCTAGTTATAATTGTTTTTAACGTCACCATAGATATGATCTCCAAGAGATTCAGAATTCAGTCGGCTGTAAACCATAAATTTGATTAAATTAATATTTGAAACGCGACGTCATCGAAGAAAGCGACATTTGGTACGCTTCATTAAGGGGATATTACCTTGAAAAAGCCATAGAGCTTTATTCATTTTGTAGTTTAACACAGTGCCTCTGATAATCCTTTTATTACTTCGAAGGGCACACAATTTTTTGTTAATATCAAAAGTATTGTAAAAATACCAATTGTAACATTAGTGAATTTAACCAGTCTCTGCATTAGTCAATCGTCTGCATTACACCTAATATAAACAAATTGCTCTAGCTAAGTTAGGTAATCTGCTCAATTTATTTCGTTTCAGCAACCCACGATCCTCCATCAGTTTGTGCCTCAGACTGCACCCACTCAAGAACTGGATCAACAGGAGGTAAGCATTACCTTTGAACTATTGATTTATTTATCTTCATACGATGGAATCTGGCAAGTTACAAAGCAGTTGCAAGGCATCGCTCGACACTGAAGGATAGCTCTCATAGATTTCAGTCGTCTTCGGTCTTAGATCTTCGAAGTTATTAGACATGCATATTGCATTGGTTGACTACTCCTATATTGTAACATGAATATGACTTATCTTAGTGTTATGTTCACCTAACTTTAATCGGCCGTTCAAATGTTTAATATCTTGTTCAAATATACTTAAACAAGAGATTAAACATTTAAACGGCCGATTAAGTTAGGTAAACATCAGCCTAAGTGTGGGTTGCACTAACTAACGTTATATGGGTATACTGGTAACTAGCCGGTCAGGAGAGAACTGCGCTCCCCGTAGTGGCGAGCTTATTTATAAGATGCCATCTGACGTATATGTCTTCCTTATTCTTATCTACCGCCACTATCAAATCTACCATACATGATAGTGGCGGTACCCTCAATACACTAAGCTTAACGGATAAGTCTAAATGCAACTGCGATGGTTCAAACTCAAACATCCACTAATGACTTTCGGAACTTGAATACTTAGCAGACTCTACATTCGTTTGGAAAAGCAACTTATGCAACCATGGGATCGAAGTTTCTAGAATGTAACTGTATTGTTAATTGGTGTGTTGTTGCCATATGAGTTTTTATAGACTAGAAAGCAGTGAGAGAACTTAATGCTAACGTCATCAATTTACATATTTCTGGTCCACTCTTGTTTACAGTTCGAGCTATTATTATGTTTGGTTTGGAATTAAATATGAGTGCTGGTGGGAGGGTACCTGATCAATTTTGTACCTTTGTACCTAAATACTACTACTACTACTAGGACTAATACTACCTAGAGAGCGATCAACGTAGACATGGTGAAAAACTTGTCATAGTGGCTCGTTCAAGCGAGTCGCGTTTCCGGATCACTCAGTGTATATCCAGTAACTTCAAGCCGGCATATTTCTTGATGGTCAATATTATATTTGGATTGAGAGTACTGAACATCAGGTCCAGTGTAGGCACATTGCCATGCCAGGATTAATAAATATGCATACAATATTATACGATACTACAATTAGAGTTATGTGAACTCATTATTTACTATCAATTTGCCATTTATAATACGATAATTATAGGAAACTAATAATTTGGTTTTACTCGTCTGAACATCGAGACTAGACGTACGTTCGCCTAGTGGTAAGTGTCTGCCAATAAGGTAGCAACCACCACTCGTGTTTTGAATTACACAGAACTGCATGGTATTGGACTGCATTTGTCATCCTCTCGAGACATAAGATTACATCTCATAATATCCAGTAATTCATTGGCTTCAATGTCTTTCAAATCGGAGCACGACAGTGCTCAAATACTGATGCTTGGCGGTAATAATAGACCAATCTGCAGTACCTACCCAGACGGGCTTTTACATACGAGGGACCAACCATCTTTTTTATCCTAATACAACAAAGTGACCACACTGGACCTGACGGAAGTACTATGCACTGTGCAGTGCAAATATAATGTGGACCGTCAAGAGATATTCTGTCTATCAATCCTATCTTATTACTATTATAATCCTACTATCCTACTATTATTATAATTGATGTTTGTTAGTCAATCACGCCTTAACGGCTGAACGGTTTTCAATGAAATTAGTCACACAGGTAGATTATGACTAGGATTAGAAAATAGGATAGATAGATAGATAGAATATACTTTATTGCACACCAAATAAAGTAGGTAGCTTATAAACGAGGATCATACAGTAAGGGTGATCAAATGGGCGGTCTTATGGCAAACGGTGATTTCTTCCAGACAACCTTAGGATGGACAGAAGTTTTAAGTACCGAAAAAACTAGGCTCCTTTTCATTCCGCAAAAAGGCAGTTCACGCGGGCGGAGCCGCGAGCAAAAGCTAGTAGTCGATAAACGTAGGTCGGATTACGGGTTTAACCCAGTTTAAATTGACGACAATATTTTTATTCTTTAATAGTCTATAAAAGACATATGATGACTACAATCTACATACCTCTATATACCTAGGTATCTGTATATTATTATAGTAGGTCTGTACTGCGTAGTTACATAAATGTGTTTTACTCATAGGATACGACATTATTCAATTTATTTATAAAATTAATAATTAGGTATAATAAAGCCATAATTGTCGAGTGTAATTCCGTTACACGACGCAAATATCACGATGTTTCTAACTTTCAATTTAGCGTATCTGATTTGTCTTATAGCGGGTTCACACGGTAAATTTTTCAATCAGATTGATCAACAAAAACTGTATGGTTTTTCTTAGTATCTATAAGCCGGCAGATGAACAAGTGGGTCACCTGATGGCAAATGATCTCCACTGCTTATGTACGACCAGAATACCAGAAGAATCATGGTAGTTGTGCCGATCTCAACGTGGCTGTACGACACGTTAGTTGGTGAACTAAAATCGATCCGTGTGAACCCGCTTTCTTTCTACCTCGCGTTATCCCAACTTAATGCCAGAGTCCGCCTTCATACCATAGATACGACGGTATTTTGAATTATATGGGGCAACCCGCCGCCTGACCTCCACAAACCACAACGGGAGCCAAATTTCGCCATTGCCTCGTCCGTTAATCAGCAGAGTGTACCACGTGCAGACGAGGTTGGCTTTGGATCTAAAGTGTTGGTGGCTCACTTAAACCACACACCTATGAATGCTATTTGTAGCAGGTGCAGAAGATGCCGATGGACGGTGGAGCTGTTCAGATGAATCTGCCGTGGGGTCTGACTCCTGATGACTTGCAAGCAATCCACCGCACCGCGCAGGACGCTATGCAGAGACGTGATCAACAACAACAGGTCGACAATGACATGCAGGAGGTATGTATACTATACCATTTTTATTATCCCCGCACCGCGACAAATGTGGTTCACAAATATTTGTTTCGAGTCTGTGTGATGAGAGACCGAAAGTCTGTCGTAGTTCCTGATACACACGACACGAAACTCGTCGTATCTTACTGTGGGGTCAGGACTACATATGTGACTGTTGGGTGTATTATTTATTTATTATTTCGCTTTAACTTAATGTATATTTTTGACTAGAAAATAAAGAAAGAACGATTTTATTGTTCAGTGCAACAGTATACAATTACCGTAGGTAAATTAAGATTATTTTAAAAACGTGCATCAAAATAATACGAATAATACTACACTTTTATAATACACTTTTAAATATGTGCGCCAACTGTTGCACACTTACACCGTGACAATTAGTTGACCGTCCCAGTTTAAAGCTTTGTTGTGACGTGAGTCACAGCAGAGCGCTGGTGTTTAGTCGTCACCTACGGCAACGTACGGACGTCAAAGACAGCCATTTGGACTGGCATTTGCCAGAACACATCATAATGGTTACTGCCTCGGTGGCGCAGTTGTAATGCGTACGCGTTTTGATTATTGTGCTGTCTCGGGTTCGATTCCCAGGTCGGGTAAAAATGATATTGGGTTTGCTATCATGAAATGCTTGGTAGGTATCAATCCGGATTCTGGAATTGTGCCTGGTATGGCGATAGGGTCGCCCCTATCACGCCATGGGACGGAAATAAGCTCGCCGAAATGTGGGGTTATTGGTTACACATCTGTCTACCCCTTCGGGGATTATGGGCGTTAGTGCGTATGTATAAATGTATTTCTTCATCCTAGCATGCCAAAATGACTACACCTGCAAGTACAGGGCAGTCTACATATTTGTCAGTCGACTCTCAAAAAACACATCCAAACAAAATTATTAAAATTGCAAAAATTGCTCCAATAGTGTTAGTCCTATGCAAGTCTTTCTCATAGTTGAACTTACCCAATATTCATAGATTGCACTGTCATTTTGTTGGTACGATTATTATTATTATTATTGCTATTGCTATTACTACTGCTTTATTATTGGTCCATATTTTATTAATTTCATATTTTAATTATTTTTTTACTGCTTTATTATTGGTTGATTTAGGTACTATAATTTTGTCTTATTCCTTTAGCTTTGTTTTTGGTGTTCATTACAATTGTAAATTTCATAACATTTCCTTATTTTTTTGTTTCAAACTATCGCGCATGAATGATATGTTTTTGTACTAAGTTGGGAGGAACCGGCTGAAAATCAGTGTATACACTGAGCTGGTCCCTCGCCACATGCATACAATATTGTGTTAGCTACTGTATTAGTTACTGTATTATGTAAAATGTTTTTATGTATTGTGGCAAATAAATGGTTTAAATGGTTTAAATGGTTTAACATATAATGATAGAATTATGCCAGCTTGAACTAAAAATAGTACATAATAATTAATTTTGGAAACGTTGAGTAAATACCAACTATAGGTTAATAGCAAAGTAGTTAGGAAGCTTTGAACAAAGATGTAGCTACAATGGGAGTGTTAATTAAAACAAACACGATATAAGCTCAATGTTTTATGTGGTGCAACACATAAAACACGTGGTAATCCCATTTGCCATATAAAGATGCTGAACTCGAATGCAAATTCTGGTTTCGATCTGCATAATAACTACTCGATCGGATAATTATTTTTATTGTAAGGAAGAAAAACACAGACGTGTTATGTAAATATTTATTATAATATAAACATTGTTGAGCGCTCTTGTGTGGAAAAAACATATTACACGTTTTATTTTATATCGTAAAGGGGTGAATAAAGCAGACGTTGAAGTAAGGAAACCTATATATATCACGTCATAAAGTATATATTTCATTCTAGACGTTATTTATTATTGTTGCCTCTATTGTCTATTTGCCTCTATAGAATACGTATGTAGGTAGGTAGGTACAATCTACACTTTAAAAGATGTATATTCTCAAACCATACAATTTCAGAGAAGTTTTATTGAAATTATCTCTAACTAATATTATCATCAAAACGTCGTCAATTGCTAAGATTATTTCACCTTATAATAATAATAATAATAAAAGCCTTTATTAACAATCTTATATGTTACGTTTCATCTTATAACTACCTACTTACTATACTACTAATATTAAACATGGTTGTTTATGAAAGCAACGTAATTAAATGTTATTATTTGTATTAGACACCGTTGTCGTGATTGTCTTGCTCTTTGGCATAGGCCTCCCCAAGTGTTCTCCACAACGATCTATCCTTTGCTATCCTCATCCAGCATGGTCCTGCTACCTCCTTAATGTCATCCTCCCATCTTCGATGTTGCCTGCCTTTACTTCTCTTTTTATATCTAGGGCACCATTCCGTCACTTCGTTCGCCCACTTTTCTATCCTACTTCTTGTTAGGTATCCTGCCCATTTCCATTTCAGTTGTTTGGTTTGGTATTTTATATCTACAATCTTGGTTTGTTTTCTGATTGTTTTTAACCTTATTTTTAATTTAATAATATACATACATACGCACTCACGCATGTAAACCCCGAAGGGGTAAGCAGAGGTGTAATCAGTACACCCACATTTCACCGAGCGTATCTCCGTCCCATGATGTGGTAGGGGGCGAGCCTATCGCCATACCGGGCACAATTTCCAGACTCCGGGCAGATACTGAGCATTTCGTAATAGAAAAACCAAATACCACTACCCGACCCGGGGATCGAACCCGAGACCTCAGCGTTGGCCTCAATCGTAACGCGTACACATTACAACTGCGCCACCGAAGCAGTTTAATAATATTATTTATAGAAATAGCTATTGTACACGTAATCTCTCTCTCCATGAAGGAGTTTCCATTTTTTACCTCGTATAGGCCTTCTCTGTCATCATTTAATAAATTAACTAAATTAATGTGGGTTAATCCCTATGGAATTAAAAACCAAATGGCTCACAATTCACACTCAGTGTAGATATCTCGTAATATAATAACATTAAATTTTTGAAGTTGGATTTTCTTACTGAAACTCCCAGCGCAGTGCTGATAGATTTAAAGCGAAAATGTTGTAAAATTACATATTTTACCTCAGCCTCGATATACAAAGATTTATGCAAACAAATTAGTAGGAAATAATATTTATTTGAGTTTCAGATGAAGACCATAGTAAACACACTGGCGGCGGCGGCCCAAGCCGAAGCCGAGGCGGAGGCTCGCGCGCAGGCTGAGGAACAGCAGCGTCAGGAAGACGAGCAGAGGACGCAGGGAGAGGTTCATGCAATTCCCATGATGGAGGCGCATGCGCAGTCGCCACGTGCGCCGCGCACACTCCTACTGCCACAGGACCCTCAGGATGTGGACGAGAGGCCGCATTGTGAGTCATGATTTTGTATTTCATAATCTATCAGCCCAGTTGTGCAAAGATTTATCAACTCACAAATTATAAAATTGAATAGTAAGTATGTCTTTAAATAATTCAGCTCCAATGATCCAGAAATGTTTGGAATTATTCTTAATTAATACAGAAACAACTTAAAAACGTGTCAAGGCTCTGAACCGAAGAGCATATACTACGAAATCAATGCTATGTGACTTGATATATTTTGGTGGAACTGTGTCAAATTGATCTCTAGGTGGTTAAGTACGAAAGCTGCGGAACGTAGAAAATGTTACATATAATAGGATAAGGTCAGGCGAATTATGATAATTAGTACAAAAATGCTATAACACATTTACGTTAAATCTTTCTATCATTATAACTTTAATATTTAATATAATAATGTACAAAACAAGCCGTTTAAGTTTCGCAATATCATTTTTATATGGGTAACAACTTGCTACAAATACTTTATCAACAATATTTTATTATAAAAGTAGCAAAGAGCCGAAGGGAATTTTAAATTACATAAACAAAACACAAATATAACTCACGTTTGTGAAATAGAGTCGTGATTGTGCTTGTTTAAGCCGGGATAATCTGTTTGTGTACATATTTGAAGAAAGAAGGAAAATATAATATGTATGATACGAATAACATTTTAGAAATCTAATTTGGATGTTGTGGAATTTACTGTACAATTCCTCTCGTATTGATGGGGTCTATGAAAGGTGGTAATCACATAGCATTCGGTGACCCGCTTACTCGCTTTCCGACCTCTGTTATAAAAAAAGAATCCTTTCCTAAAATAAATATATAAAAATAACAAAAATCGCATGGCAACTTACGATAGTGTACCTACTTACTATGATTTCTAGATGTAATTAATCGACTTCAAAAGGAGGAGATTCTTAATTCATCGCGTTTTTTTTGCTTCTTTTATGTATGTACATCGATTTATACGCCAATTATGGACCGATTTTGTTAGAAATGATGGATCTGATGACGGAGTACGGAGTAAAAACATGAATTTCCTCAACGAATAACAGTACACTCGTCGCGAATGTGTTATTGTATTGGTATATACATTCCATACTGTACCTACCAAAAATGTAAATAATATAAGTTTAAGTTTAGTTTAACTAAAAACTGACTTCAAAAAATATCAATGGAAAATAACAACTTCTAGAAGTCTTTTTGGATTTATTGCCTGTGCCGCTGCCGGTCAAATGATATTACCTACACATTTAAAATGTATATCTTGATCGATTACAGCTCTTTTTATTTGTTACTAGGTTTTGCCCGCGGTTTCGCCCGAGTGAACAGCCTTTTCTGGGTTAAAAAGTAGCCTATGTCCTAATCCAGGTTCTACCTGTATGCCAAATTTCACTCAAAGCCGTCAAGCTGTTAAGGTGTGATTGAGTAACAAACATCCAAATTCACAACCTCACAAACATCCAAACTTTTAATGATAGTAGGACTAGGATGTTCATACTTAATACAATCTCAGGTACACACTACCGTTATTGATTTGCAATAAGGAGAATAGGGGCTTTGGAAATCAGGACAATTTAATTGCCGGTGCGACGCGACGCTACGTTCCGCGTTTTTGACGTTCAAATACAATCACGCTTTATCTTGTTATCAGGGGGCCTGTCACGGGGGCGTAATAATATAACATGTCGTATAGGTACCTTTTTCATTTTGCTGACTGATACTCATAGAAATGGTGCTATTGTTTATTTATTGTAAAAGTAAATATAACACCAAACAGCCACGGCCAAAGCGGGGTTATATTAACATTAACTGTCATCCAGTATATTATATAAACGGCTTTATCAATATCTATTTAATTATATTATCGAAATGCCTTCGACACATTTTTGCGCTACTTCAATGAAATTCGGTTGAAATTGAATGTATCAATATTATGTTCGGAAATCATGTTGAGTAATCGTATGGCGCGCGACAAAATTGTGTTTCAATTATGATGTATTTGTACATTGCATTGAGCTGACATCGAATCCGCAATCTCCGTCTTTCTTATAGCATAGGCCGGTAAATTATGGTAAGTGATCTCCATGAACGTTGACAATACCTGAATAGTCGTGGAATTAAAGGTTGGGAAGGGAATGGGGTTTGGGCCACCGGATATCTCACTTATCGTACGAAACGCAGCAGCAAGCCACTACTTTATTACGTTGGTTTTCTGTGAGACAGTGGTAACAACTCGGTCGAGGCCCATTCATGCAGAAGTCAAAACTGTTCACAGCGTGGCTCTACCACTAAAAAAAAACAGTAATCGCTGCTCAAATACCTCCATTTTAAAACAATTGTTGATTGATTAGTTTTTAGTTGCTTTTATTGTTCTCCGCATAGCGAAAACTCTCTAACCTGTGGTATAAATAATATTCGGTCCCTTGATTATCTTTATAAAAGGTTTACACTGTATTTACATAATTAGTTTTAGTATAATTAATTTGAACACGGCTCATCGTACACTAGTTGTGACCACTGCGATTTGCATTATTATACAATACATGGTTAGTGGGTTGTTTACGCGTGACTTTTCCATCGAACTCCCTAATGTTTATGCACTGCGGAGCGTGTCATGCTAGCTGGAAAGACTAAATGCAAACTAAGTATAATATATGACCCGGCTCGTCCGGGTCATTACCACTGTCTCACAGAAAACCAGCGTAAAGTAGCAGCTTGCTGCAGCGTTTCGTACGGTGAGTGAGATATCCGGAGGCCCAAACCCTCTCCCCTTCCCAATTCCTTAATTATCCCTTTCCTTTAAGGTCGGCAACGCACCCATGATACTTTTGGTATTGTGGGCGTACATGGGCGGTGGGGATCACTTACCATCAGGCGACCCACTTGCTCGTTAGCCGGACTATGCCATAAAAAAAATGTTATTGACTTATTTCCAATGACACTATATGATTCAAAAACTGTTTAGTAGATCAATTGTACGACATAAATGGTTTGAGACTGTCCATTTATGATGTCGACAAAACTAGCTACCCTAGAGTCTCGAACATTTCGTAATTTCAAATAAATTCACTTACACATTAGTAAAATTAACAAAGAAGAGGATAGCCACGTTATTGGGTCAAATGTTAATTTGTTATGTTTTTTTAATGTATTCAATGTTTCTATAGATATGCAGCCGCGTTCCGTGCGCAGTGTGGATGCCATCCAGCAGCACTCCGAGAAGCGCGTGAAGCGTTGCGCCTGCAACTGCGCCTAGACGCGGTATGTAGCAACACCATGCCGCGACGCGACTGCACAATGAAGACTTCAGTCTTCCCTCCATACGTCCCGCGGCACTTTCCGTCCAAGCCTTATCTTTGTAATACTGTAACCGTTAGATACTGTAACAACTTTTTACTCTAAACTTACTGTAAATAAAGTTTTAATTCCTTTAGCTTTGATTTTAATCGTTTTTAATTACCTGTCGCAGTGGTGAGGTATGGGGAATTTAGCATTTGTTAAATATTTATAAATTTTATATTACGTTTAATTTTGATTTTTTAAAGATCATTTTGTTTTATCCACACAATAAAATAAATGAAATATAATGTTAAGTATTAATCTACGTTAAAATAGGTACAATATAGTCGTGGTTAACAGTGATGCGTTATGAAAATGGATATGCATATGAAATTGTACTTCTAAAGTATAATTTCAATATGCTTTTAAAATACTTTTAAACAAGAATCCACAATTGTCGGAAGTTCATTCGTCGAGCTACATCACATAAATTTTAATTGATAAAGGTACAGTGATAATGTAAAACTAAAACTAATTAACAGAAATGTAATTAAGGTGATCCTAAATAAAAAAAATATTAGTTTTAAATTGTTTTTTATTTACCTATGTTATATTTTGTGCATGGTTTAGTTTATGTGAGATGTTTATCTGTAAGGTAGGTAAAGTCGAGTTGAAAAGTATAAATTCATTTAAATTTATTTAATTAGTTTATTTTTAAATCGATATCTGAGACGCCCCGTAGTCAAAAATGGTAGATTTGATGTTAGCATGAATAAAGTGGTGGTAATTTTGTATTTCTTTGTTTTAAGGCGGATTGATGTCAAATTCGATATCTGAGACGCCCCGTAGGCAAAAATGGTAGATCTTATGTTCGAATTTAATGAAGTCGTCACAATTTTGCTTTTCTTTATTTTCAGGCCGTTTGACTTTCGATACCGGAGTCGGATATAATATTTATTTTACTTTATTAAAATAAACAAACAGTGATTTCTTAGGTTTACGCGAATATTACACATTGAAATAAAATTAGTTTATACGGATTTTATCGCGGGCAATTTGGTACTCGCCTGGTTTAGAATTTGAGTGCTCCCTCGTATGTTTTTCTTAGGTGATATCCATAACACACGTAGGGATGAGATTATGATCACGGCATCTCTTCAAATAAAATCCGCGATAAAATCCGTATAAACTAGTTTTATTTCAATAAACAAACAGTGATAAATTATATGTTAACTTAGAAAACTATTACATACAAGTGGAACTAAATTTACCACCAACGTCATGTACCACTAGTACTTAAATTTTAGGCTGTACAGTAATGTTCATATTAATGCGAAAAGTAATCATAAAAAATCAGCAAGGACCAATGCAATGATTCCTTCTTCTTTATCTGAAACTGGTTTCAGTCATACATTACAATACAATATGATCGTGTTATTTAGATACGCTGTTAGAATTGTGAGCGCTATATGCTTTTCAATGGCGAAATCATACTTAAAAGTGTTTACTTCAACGGATTTCCTAATAAATATTTTCACCATGATCTGATGACCTACCACTGACTACTATACTTAATAAATAATACTATACTCAATTATCCTGCTATTTAGTACTATTTTCTTGGAGAATACATGGTACATAAAATAACGTTTTCTCTCTAACCAAAGCTACGCGGGCGGAACTGCCGGCAAATACTATTTATGTATAATATTTTAATAATAAAGTTGCCAAACCATATTTCGACTACTTAAAAATTTAAAATACATCTCTTTATGCTATTTTTTATACGCATAATAGTCACAAAAAAGCTCCCTAGACAACTGAAGGCCTGTTTTGGTGTACGCGCCCTAAACATGGAGACCACGAACGTGACGCGTGTATGGCGATAGCGACAAGTAGCTTTGTATGATATTGTAGGGGAACTGTCTCTCTTGTCCCGTATACTTCAAAACGTACCTTTTTTATTGCATCGAAAGCGGGCGCGTCGCGGTTTCTTGTCGCGGTCGCTCCCGTCAAAACAAGCATTGACTGGATCCGTCTCTTGGTAAGACCAATAATACATGATATACTCAATTATATATATAATGAGTAGGTAGGTATTTAGTATAGACTTTAGTGACATAATAATAAGTCATAATATAATATACTGAGTACCTACTGAAGTATGACAATTCGTCATACTTTTTAACCGGCACAAAAAAAGGCAAAGGTGTGTATATTTTTTAATGTATGTTCACACGTAATTATATTATATCACATATATTGTTGGTTTTCTATGCGTGCTTTTACCATTCATTCGATTGTGATGAAACTTTGGCGAGTTGTTTTGCGCACGTCAGTGAAGGTTTGTGTAAAAACAATATATACGAACTTGGAAATATAAAGAAGCATTGCATACCCGCCTTATCTAGTTAGATATAATGAATACGTATATTTATACAATTTGAAATGAACACATTATTTTGGACTCCATTACACTTGAAACTTAGACGTTTGAAAAAGTAGAAGTCACGAGTCGGAAGAAGTGTTATTCAATATTAATTGTTTAATTTTTATTATTACAAAACCGATTTGCCTGGGTTTGGAATATGTGATCGATATGGCGACAGGCTCGCTACTTATCATGGAATAGAAATAAGCGTACCGACGGTAGACTAGTTGTACGCCTGCCTACCTCTTCGGGAAAATAAGCGTATGTATTCATATTACTTGAGTCATAAACCAGCAAGCGGCGTACAAACCGCGTTAAGTATTTTGATGAGTAATAACACTAGAGTATGACTGTTGGTAATACCTCTTAAATTTAAGTGGAACATAAGGAAATCATTGGTAACAACGCATACGTTTACGTCAAATGTAATTTTGGGAAATAAGATTACTTTTAATTGCTTGTTTTGGCTATGTTGTTAATTACATTGTTTGATGGTTAACGGTCAATTTCAATAAATAATCTAAATTTGTATCTACAGATCGATCTCGGAAATAAACCTAGGTATAAATTTTATTCTTATTGGCTCATTTATGGCAACGATTGATATTGATGATGATGTGATTGTTTATTGAAATTAATTATTAATCTATCTATCAATTTAAATTCGTCTTAAATACCTTTATCGAAACTCCAATTTAATTTAAAATCAGATTCCCATAACACACTCCCATGATTCTTCTGGTATTGTGGGTGTTCATGGACGCTGGCATGACCACCAGGTGATCCACTCCCTCGTTTGCTGGCCTCTACTGTAAAAACACCGGTCAGGTGCCAATTGTACTGGCGTGAGGGTTCCGTGCCTTTTATCTAATATTTTTAGGACGTAGATACGCATAACAACACATACCTATTCCGTGAAAGTTTTAGCCTAATACCTATAACGGTTCAAAAGATAAAGAACTCTAAGCTTCATTCATATTATTATCTATAGAAATCGTACGTAGCACACACGTCTCAGCACAGACATAAAATATAATTTATTACATGCATAATCACACCTAGCAAACAAACACTGCATCGGCCGGCATTGGATGCAAATACTAGTGGTTACGTAATGGTCGAAATTCGATCTTTATAATAATATACTTTTTGTTCTACAATCAGCTGCGAAATTTTACTTTGTCACATGTGTGTAAGCGTAAACAATGAATGTTTTATTTAATAAAATGCACATATTTGTTACCTAGTTGTAGATATTATATATAAATAGGTTTCTGCACTCCTCCATATAAACTTTAACTATGTCAAATCTCACACTCCTCTGTGTGCGCAATATGCTTGAAAAAGGATCCGAAGTTTTCTCTTCATGTATTAATATACAGATTACTAGCTGTCCCGCGCGGCTTCACCCGTGTGCATATTACTGCTCCGCTCCCGTGTTTCATACAAAGTTCAACCCCCCTTTTACCCCCTTATAATGTAAATTTCCAAAAACCTCTCTTGGCGGGCCCCTACGTTTTATTTCTTATTCAGCACACCCCGCGCCCGCAGACCGCTGTCAACCGGGACGGACGTACGGCCCGCCAGCCGATCTGCCCCCGCCTTTTAAATCTCTGATATTCATTTTAATGATATGCTGTACAGGGCAATTTCGATTTACATGAAATGCACAACGTATCCAATGTATTGGGATAAGGAATTACTAAACTGTATCGTTTAAAATAGCTTGATAAATAACCCATATGTTTTTTGTAATATGTAAAAGATAAAAATGTTTACTGTGGGTTATATAAAATTCATTACTGTAAGTAAAATTCCATATTACATTAATTTGATCTATCTCGTAAGGTTTAGCCAGCGTTTGCAATGTCAGCGCACAAAAATATGTTTGTTACGACATCACATTACAAATCTTTGAATTTCTCGGCTTTCCTCTACATCTCTACAAGGTGGTAGGCCCCTCGTTTGCGAGAAGCCGGTTGGGTTGGTACCACCGCTTTGTCTATTTCTGCCGCCAAGAAACAGTGTGTAAGCACTGTTGTGTTCCGGTGTGAAGGACATTGAAGTCAGTGTAATTACTGGGCATTATGAGACTTAACACCTTATGTCTCGGGGTGACGAGCGCAGTCCAGTGACATGCATTGCTTTATTTAAAGTTCTGTGTGGCGTTGCTTCTGTTTATGAGCAGGCGTGGCGCTTACCATCAGGCGAGCGACCTGCTCGTCTCGTCATTCAAGCTAATAAATAAAATATAAAAAATAAACTCTCATATGCATGTATACTACATATAAATCTTCCTCATGAATCACTCTATCTAATTACTATTATTGCTGAAAACTGCATTAAAATCCGTTGTGTAGTTTAAAAGATCGACACGTACAAACAGCGGGAGCGACTTTATACTATGTGAATATTAGCGCTGTGAATTGACATTTCTGCGCCGGTGCGTGTTGGCAAATGGCTGTATATGAATGGCACTTTAAACGTAGGCCAGACAGACAGACGGACGGACGGACAGACAGTCGATGCGGCGCGGCGTGGCGTAGGTTTAGTAATAGAGTTCCGTTTCTACTTATTGGGCACGAAGTCCTAAAAACAATAACAAGTAAATAAAATACCTAATAATAATAATTAGTCATCATTTCCTCACTCCAATGTGGTCAGCGCAACACGCTTGTACTCATTTTGTACTGCGTGATGGCGATCCCGGGCAAATCATGTAGTAAAAATCTCACATACAGTGTTGCTCGAATGGTTATTGAAACTTGGACCCGCCCCAACCAATTATTAACCCTTTTATCGCCTTAGGGTATGAATAAAAAAAAACGATGTAAATCGTATTTCATCAATTGTGCCACAATGGGCGTGAAACACACACTTTCTCCACTCGCCTCTATCCTCAGCGAGCTTTTCCCAAGCCACATGGTCGATCCCAAATGAGATCATATCTCTCTTGGCGCAGTCTTTAAATCGTAGCACTGGTCTTCCAACGTCTCTAATTCCGTTTGCTATGACACCAAGCAAGACACGGCGTGGTAGACGAACAGGGTCCATTCGATGCACATGCCCCAGCCACCGCAAGCGCCGCTGTTTAAGAAGTGTCATGAGACTGGGTAGCTGCGCGATTTCCAGAACCCTCGCATTGGTGGTCTTGTCCTTCCACGAGATCTCAAAAACGTTCCGGAGACAGCGCATATGGAATGTGTTAAGTTGATGTTCTTGTTTCGCATACGTGGTCCATGTCTCGGCACCATACAAGAGAATAGACAAGATGCAGGCCTGGTATACGATCATCTTGGTCTTCGCCGTTAGGTGTTTATTACGCCATACTCTTGAAATTTGAAATTAGAGCATAGTAGCTAATTTCATTTTTTTCCAATAAAATATTATTCTAATTCAAACTTTTCATCTCTTTTTAACCGACTTCAAAAAAGGAGAAGGTTCTCAATTCGGCGCGTTTTTTTTAAATCACCCCTTTAGAATATTAGGAATGGAATATTAAACAAACCTTTTTTTAGTACCTAGTCCCCTAGTTTAGTACCTAGCTGTCCCTCGCGGTTTCACTAGCGTGCATTAGGTGCATATAAGTGCTCCGCTCCCGTGGGTATGAACCATCGTCTTCACTAAACAAATATACGGTGTGAATATGACCTCCGTCGGTCAAATTATTCAAAAGATTCAAGTCAGTTGAACCTCCCTTTTTGCGAGTGGTTTACAAAAATACATTTAATATACGAACATATTGAACACGTTACAAGTATCTTTTGGATTATTTACACATAGGTATATTTTCTGAAGAAACGTAGTTATCTTGTTCACGTATTATTAAATATTCTGTGTTTGTACCACGCAATCGGTCACTTATTTATCGCTCTTGTTTGAGGATTATTGGCTTGTTTCTGAAGAGAGGCTTTTGAAAACCTTCGTTTCTAGACTAGCCGGCCACTTACTTCACTTCAAAACACTTGTTATTCTTAATAGGTATTAAGAGCGCAGTTCTAATTCTGCCCATACTTAGATAAATAAATAACGGTGTTTTATAATAAATAATTGGACTCAATTTGTGTTTTAAATGCCAGTTTATTAACAAATCGTGCAAAAACATATGTATTTGGTTATAAATAGGAACTCATTGATATTTCACAGAAATATATTATTTTATGTACAATGTGTACTCCTTGGGTACAAATGGTTAAGGATTTTATTTCACATTTGCGAGACTATAATCAGGAAACGACCTAGAAGATTGATTGTTGTGGTTGAAATTCAATACTATAAGGATAACATATAAAGAAAGAATAAGAAAATTTAGACAAAATCCACTTATATAACTCACCAGTAGGGTTGAAAATGATTTTAAACACCAAAGCTCGATTACATCCTTGGAAAATAGATAAAAGTTTGTAACTAAACACAATAAAAACGTCACGATGGTTAGACTCCTTGCAAATTTTCTTATTTTATCTGATAAAACCTGATACACTATTGTTATATAGAGCGAAGTCCCCAAAAATATTATAGGCCATCTGAAGAAACAACATATCAATAAATACACGGATCGTTCGTCAAGAACTTTAGTGACAATTATCACTGTCCATACAGCACTTATTGGCACAGGTAACAACCAAGTGCAAATTAATATTTTATACAAATTATTCTGGCTTATTTTAACCAAAACGATAATCAAGCTGTCGTACATATGTTTTATAAAACATAACACTAAAATTACTATAACAAAATCGATATACAGTTGTGAAGTATTTAGAACCGCTTTAACTTGTGCATCTTGCAATTCTTGCTGGTCTTCATAAAACTTGAACAAAAATATGATCCTCTTAACGAACCTTGCGAGACTTACATTCATCAACATTTGATTTCTGTAATTTCTTCGCCAATGTCTAATCTTTATAGCTGCCCCAATGGGTATTATTAATTCCAAAGCTGTCATAATAATTTCAATTATGATAAAAGATTGAAATATTGTCTTTGCTTCTGGATGTTCACTGTACAATTTTAGCATTACATTAAAATCTCCAGTAGTACCATTTGCGCTGGATAATTTCTGCTGAAAATCCTGCGGTGATAGTTCGGTTTCATTTTGCCACGGGGACGGCAACTCAATTGAAGAATTGGTGCCACTTGTTATATTGGTTTCCACAACCGGTATATCATTCGACATGTTGATTATAGTAGAAAACACATTAGGGTAAATTAAATTAATTAACTAAAAACACAACGCACGTGCTGGATGGAATCAGTAGACATACTGAAGCTAAAGTAATGAAATATAAAACGGGAAATAACAAGTTAGGTATTATTATTATTCATAGGTAAGTGATACAAAGGTTTATTGGAATTTGCGGTTTAAAGACGTCATAGCGGTACGTGTAAAATACCAGCGTGTGGCTCCCATTCGAATGTCCTATACAATTGTAATATTATTATATGTACAGTACTAAAGAGTACTGTACAATAAAGATTGTAAAAGTTATTTTTCATTTTTAATAATACATTTACAAAAGAGTAAAATTAAAAAGTTAAAAATATAACTTAAAAACAACACCTCCAATGTCAAGGCCCACGACCCAAACCACCGGTGGTTAGGACCTCAGAGTGAGAAAAATCCTCATAATGTGTGCCGTGTCAAATAACATCGCTTTCTGCTTCTGGATTTTGACCCAACGTTCAATTGGAGACTGGATCGAGGCTCTTCTGTATCAACCTATTGGCAGAAACGAATTTCGTGACAATAATTATCGAGTTCACATCCCACTAGTTAGTAGCCTTGTTGCCAGATCTAGATTTTTTTTCGGCTTTTACACGGTCTCATCATAGGGAATGGTGGCATCAACAATCATTGTCCTTTGCGCCAATTGATCTATTACAACAATATCAGGCTTATTGGCAACAATAGTCCTGTCCGTAAAAACAGATCATTCCCAATATAGTGTTGCATGATTATTTTCGAGATCTTGTTGCGAGACATATTCTTAATATGGCATCTCGGAAGTCACAAGGCAATATCGTAGAGCAAGTTGCTGGTGTATGATCTTAGCTACTAGGTTATGTCTATGCAGGGACTCGCTATTAGCAACATACGAACAACCGGAAATCACATGCCTGATTGACTCTCCAGGACGCCGGCATGCCTGACAGATGTCGACTGTACTGTCGGTCACGTTGTCGGTCATGATGGATTTGCTATAGTTGTTCGTATTGATAACAGCGCCCATAATTGCAAAGATCTGTCTTTCCCTCGGTTTCCCCAAACCATACCACTACCCAAACCACAGAAGCGGGTTGCTCTACATCGGCCCAATGAAAAAAACCGATAATATCTTGATTGAATTATTAACACAATTAAAAAGATCTCCTAAGAATATTCAAGCAGGATACATATTTGTTTTAAATTGTGTTTATATTTTATATTTGCATACAATAATCTTCTTTCAATTGTTCCTGAATTGATTCGTATAACACATTGTACATACATGCGATATTCACATATATAATATACCTGTAAATAGAATGTGTATCGCGTCCTGATAGATCCGTGACGTAAGTATGGTGTCAACGTATTTTATTAAACCGGGGATATTACGTCTTGGATATTTCCCGGCTTATCAAATTAAATTTTATATTATCATAATTCATAAAGCATATTCAACGAAGCATGTTTGATATTTGATTTATACATGCTTAAAATGATGACAAGTTCAAAATAATATGCGTTGTTCATGGTATATTTTTTATAGCAACGACCGGTAAACGAGCAAGTGAGTCATCTGGTGGTAAGTGATAGCCACTGCCAGTTAACACCCATAAATCCAGACGAATTATGGATGTGTTGCCGATTTTAAAGCAGGGGAGTTTTGGCTGTCCTCCGTATCTCTATCTCACACTCCATACGAAACAAAACAGCAAGCTAGCACTTTACGTGGGTGTTCTGTGATATATGTACTAACCCAAACTAACGGGCTCATTTATGCTGTAGACAAAAGTGTCTACAGCGTGGCTTTACCATTTACTAACAATAATACCAAATAAATGGTAATGATACTTTAAAATTTCTATCTGTACACTTAGATAAGTTTAACTAGAAATGTTCGGTATGTGGGAGACCTTGCGAAAGCCCGGCGATCAATAGGTTTAAAATATGGGTCAAGCTCGCTTTACTGTGAGTCGTACTTACCATCGGAACAGGTGACTCGTCCTTTACACAAACCATAACAACTCCAGGGTTGTTTATAAAATGAATTATTGGATTTACGTCAACATTTTCAACTCGTAACTTTTACGAATGAGACTGACTTATAGTTGGATATAGCTAGAAGTCAACAAATCTAGATTCATTATCATATCCTGCTTTATCTTTCTTTCTACTAATACTATATATATTATATACTATATAATTGTAAAAGATCAGATGTTTCTTAGTTAGTGAATTTGGATGTTTGTAAATTGGAACGGATTTTAATTCAATTTGGCCCACAGATATACCATGGCCTGGATCAGTACATAGAGTACTTTTTTATCCCGTAAGATGACATTTGCATGGGCGGAGCCACAAGTATAGCTTGTGATATTATAAATGTGAAATTTTACATGTTTGTGCGTTTGGATATTTGAGAGTTTGTGAATTTGGATATTTGTTAAGCTATTATTATTAGGTATAGAACTTTTGCTCAAGGTTCTGGTCACGTGAATGTGTTTTGCCGAGATAAAAAATAGCCTGTGTCGTAACCCATGTATTGGTCTACCTGTGAGCCTTTCAGCCGTTAAAGCGTGATTGATTAACAATTATTCAAACGCACTGTAAATATCCATAGTCACAAACATCCAACTTTCACGTTTGTTATAATAAGTAGGAGAGTTTTTATGTCGTAATAAAGTTGTGGCTAATTGTGTTCTGACTGTATTCTAACGTGAACCTTTCTTAGTACTATTAATTATTGACGTATATCGGCTAACAAACGCTAAATACTAAGTAACTGTTACGTGGTGTGGTAACCCCGAAGCCTTTACCTTAATAAGTACATTGAATTTTAATAAAACTGTCTCCACTTGCTTGTCCTGTAGATGAAGATCTTTAATCTAATTATTCCATGGTAAATGTGCGTTGTTTTAATTAAATTAATTAAGTAAACTAATATGACTTTAAAGTTATTAGTTAAATGTACAAAATTAATAGTAAACGTTAATAGTAAAAGTTTTAATAAAGGTACTTTATGTATGTATGTGACACATACATGCACATCCGTCCCATGCTGTAATAGGGGTGAGCTAATCGCCATAGGTGGTAGAAATTTCAATGTCAGGCAACTCATTTGTGATTTTTCTAATCGAAAACTGAAGCACAAATTGTACCCCTTCAGAGATAAAGGTGATGTTATGTATGTATGTCAGCTGTGTAAATTTCGTTTGCAAGCTATTTAAAATTTGAAACTGGAAGTTAGTTAGTGAGCCGGAAGTGGGAGGGCGATGGTGGCAACGGCTAGTTACGCTCATTTCCGCTCACCAATCGATATAATCAACTTCATTGATGTGTACTCCACTTACATTGGATTTGCGATCTTACATGTTACTTACACCTCTTACGTGTTGCTCTTTGGATATGTCTTAATAATTAGCTTAGGCCAACTTGCACGACGATCTTAAATCGAGATTTATCACAACTTATTTAATTACATAAAATTTTCATACGATTTAAACCCGATTTAAGATCGTCATGCAAGAGGGCTTAATCATTATTGTTTCTTTGTTTTAATATGGGCTCAATTCTGGTATCATAAGATCTGTTGAATTTCGGTTTGAAGCATATTGAAGCCAGTGAAATTACTAGGAATTATGAGACTTAACAACTTATGTTTCGGTGGTCTACGGTGCTCGCTATCCACTCGGGTACCTACAAAAATTATCAAGTAATAAGTATCGTCCCACCAGCAACTGATCCATTGTTGATGTAATTTAACTCAGTTTCGTGGTAGAATCATTGAATTTCATTGCATCGGAAGAAAAAATCTGGACAGCAGCTGAAGTTGGTCAAGGATTAAATCTTTTTAAGACTGTTGCTCCCAAAATAGTATTACGACTTCATAATATGTTAAATATGACCTCCAATAAGTTATTAGCAGGCACGGGCTCACACAACATAGTTTTTGCCCGATCACTATTAAGTATTTTTCCCCATTTCAATTAACAGGCAATAAAAATAGTAATAGTCAACTTTAGCTATTGCTACAATCTTGAATCAAACAACGGTTTGTAGGTTTAACAATAACTATATTATTTTAAAATAGTGAAATCTAACAATTGTCTAAAATATTTGGCTACGGACGAAACAACCCGACGGGTCCTAAGCGTAGATTGCATCAATCGCAGGTTAATCAAAGTTATTGTAACAAGCAATGGTTGAAAATACAATAAGTTGATATTACTGAAAACATATGATACAATCTTTATATAACGTGAACCATGCCTTATTACAATAACTTTAATTGAAAGATGGTGCAATCCACACTAAGCGCAAAAACACCAAATGGGACATGCACCTAATTATTTGGGTTGAGTAGTAAAAAGTAAAGTGTAGGGAGTACTATGACTCACCAGCAATTTCTCTGTTTATTAAACGTCAGAGGCAGTCAACAATCGTGAAGCGATGCTATTACTTCGTGATTAGAAAAACGCAATATTATGACCGGCTTTTACCTATTTTATTTCTATAATTATATTAGGTATGATCTCCTAGGACGATTGAAACATCCTGCTAATGTAACTACAGGCTCAAGTCTTGGGATTTAATTTTTGAATGGAGATAAATTAGTTTTGGATCATAGACCAAAGATATAAAATAGGTATATTTTTGGTTTGTGTCTTAGGCCCTCGCAAACATTATCGGCAGTTATTTCTGCGATGCTGGAGGGAGAGGATGAATGGAAAGCGGGAGCCTCTTTCTGTGAGACTGTTATGGTTAGGAAGGAGGCTGCGGAGCGGGTTCGGGAGAGGTCTGACCCTGCTCGGAGGTGTAGACGCCGAGGCGATGCCAGAAATCACCTCGGTTCCTCTGCCTAGAGGCGAGATATATTTGCTGGAAGGGTTAACACATACTCCCCGCTCGGCGTGCTATTACAGCGTTGCATTGGAGGGGTTTCGGCGTGTTTCTGTTGGAGGTCCCGAAACTCTTCCATAGCTTTAGCCGGTGAAAATCCGGCATACCCCGTCTATCTTCTTTTAAGGTAGCCGGGAATCCAAGAGGATTTTCCCCATGTAAAAAAAGGCCCTCGCAAACATACAGTAAGTAAGTACTATGATTTGAATATAAGATGAACGCGTAATTGAAGGTGATTTTTTATATTTTTAAATGCCTTTTTATTTTTAATATTTAATTTTTATAATGTTATAAACAATCGTTTTAAAATACAGAGTACTGTTGATATACGATGATATAATTTTATGAATGTACCTACCAGCGTCGATCATGTTTCTGAGTTTTAATTACGCATGTCATTCCACAAACGGATGGAGAGCGGTGAACATATCAACAGACAATTCCGACAGTCCCCACTTTTTGCATTGATTTTATTTCCTCGACATGACAGCTGAGGTCGGAAACAAATTAAGCACAGAACTGAAAGTCATTATTGGAACATGCAGGCATTTAATACATATCATGTTTCTTAATAGCGTAGGCCGGCAAACGAGCAAGTTGGTCATCTGATGATAAGTGATCTCTACCGCCCAATAAGGCACACGATACCAGAATATCATTGACGCGTTGACGTTCTTAAATGAAAGGGAAAATAAAAGAATTGGGAACGAGAGGGGATTTGGGTTTCCGGATATCTCACTCACCGTACAAAACGCAGGAGCAAACCCGCTACTTACGTAGATTTTCCGTGAGACTGTGATCAAAATGATGTACTTTTTAGTTTAATAAATGAATAAAGGCTGGATTTTTGGCTAAGATATGATTTTACGCCTAAAAACAAAAAACAAGTAACCTACAAGGCAAATTAATTAGGCTTTACTAGTCTACTATTATATACATCCTGAGATTTCGTAATAATTGAATTTTAGTGTAGACTAGCTTTTATTCGTCGTTTCGTATCCTTGATTAGATTTAAAGATAACCTAGTGCCATATAATAAGGACCTACATTAAAGAAGTACTTATACCCATAATTTCGTTTATTAGAATATTTTCTACGGCGCGAGAATCGAACCGAAGAAAAAATATATCTATAGGTGGCAGGTCCCTCGTATGCACGAGGCTGTATGGGCTGGTTCGTCCCAGCCACCAGTACCAGTACTTAGTGTGCTATCACTGTTGTGTTTTGATTTGAAGGACATTGAAGCTAGTGAACTTACTGGGCATTATGAGACTTAACAAATTAAGTTTCGGGGTGACGAGCGCAGCCCAGTGCCATGCAGTGCCTTGTAATTCAAAGTGTTGTGTGGCGTTGCTTCTGTTTATGGGCAGGCGTGGCGCTTACCATCGGGCGAGCGACCTGCTTATTTCATCATTCTATAAAATAAAAACATTACCGGAATAAAAAGTATCTTATATCCTGATCCATATGATGGTCTACTTATGTAACAAATCCAAATTTACAAACTCACAAACATCTAAACTTTCACATTATACTCGTAATACTATTAGGATAATTTGATTTGTAAAACAGTAATAAATATATCCATTATGTACAATAATATTTTACTTTATTTCATACACACTACACAGTGATAATACTTATTAAAACAACAAAATCTTTATTAACTGACGCTTTAACACAAGCAAAGGTGAAAGAGGGAGGCTAAATTCTCGTAAGCTCTGTGTTCACAGCGCGAAAAGTGAAATCGGGGTTAATGAGGGGTTCGTTCATATGTGCCTACGACATAAAATCTAACACTAAATTTACCGAAAAGTACACAGTTTGCTTGCTCTGGCATGTTTTACGAGTAACGATGTACAATAAGTTGTATGACAAAGTTGTAACAATTAGATTGGTGGCTATATTTTTTTATTACGGATTTCACGTGTTATTTGTGTATCTTTTCGAAAGGACGAACTTTTTCTTTGCCTTAACCATATCTGCACCACCCAAAGGTTGACTGGTAGATAATTCTTTTAGCATTAAGTCCGCCTTTATACTCCATGTGCAATAAGTAAATTCAGTTTGAAGGACATTGAATTGAATGAATGCATGATGAATGCAATAAATGGGCATTATGAGACTAAACATCTTTACGTCTCGGTGTGACGAACGCAGTCCGGTGCCATGCAGTGCTTTGTAACTCCAAGTTCTGTGTCGTATCTGTTTATGGGCAGGCGTTGCGCTTACCATCAGGCGGGCGACCTGCTCGTTTCGTCATTCAAGCTAACAAAAAAATAAACTATACACACGATTATAATAACATATGAAAAGAATTGCAAAAATACAAGGACGTCATCTTGTAATAACGTATTTGGACAAGCTTTGTAGATACACAATATCTTTTATTAATTCAACCTAAATCAACAGCCTCCGAGGAGCAGTGGGCGAGTAACCGGATGTAAAACGAGAGTTTTTTTTATTATCTTCAATGACAAGACAAGTAGGTCGTTCGCCTTATGGTAGGCGCCACACCTGCCCATAAATATAAGCAACACAACACACAACTTTGAATTACAACGCACTGCATGGCACTGGACTGCGTTAGTCACCCCGACATAAGATGTTAAGTCTCATAATGTCCAATAATTCACTGACTTCAATGTCCTTCAAACCGAAACACAATAGTGATTACACACTTGCTACTTGGCGGCAGAAGTGGACAAAGCGGTGGCATTCGAGAGACCTGCCACCCAGTGTACCTTTACAAAAATAATCGTTTATAGTTCATTAGCTGTCCTTCGCTGTTTCACCGCAGGCATGTTACTGCCTTGCTGCCGTGAGTTCATAGCGTGATATACATAAAACCTTTCCGGAATAAATTCTTTAAATAATAGTGAATAAGGCATCTAAATCAGTTGCATAGTTTAGGAGAATAAACGGACAAACAGCCAGACGCAGATAGCGACTGTGTTTTATACTATGTATTGATAATACGTCTTCATGGTGTATAATTACTCATCCATTAACCATATCGTCACTCCTAAAATAACATAACTTTATTAATGCGTATTTTATGGTTCATCTTAATTACGATCTCGTTTTATTTGCACGCACGCATGCTCGATATCATCTAATTCAGTTTTATTATATTTAGGGCCGATTTTACAAGCTACAAGTGAAAGTTACTTGTCACATAAACTAGTATATGAACCGCAAAATACAAAATCATCACACTACCGTCAATATGTATATGGAAAAGTATAGGCCGAATTGCACAGTCGAAACGTTTATTTTTTAAATTGACTGTTTAAAGCAGCTGTATGAAGTAATCGCACATTATAAAATCAGTCTGAATCAAATTACAAATATTATGATAAGGCTGTTTAATGGTGTAATTGGCCAAGCTTACTCACGAGTATCGATCATTGTTGACTGAAAACTTGAAACATTTGACAAGTATTGTTATGGACTGTACCCAAAATTATTAATAATAGTCTGTGTATAGAACTGAAGTAGAAAATAAAGTTTGTAATATAATCGTACTTTAAAGTTCACAGTCATATAACTGAAATAACCTTCAAACATCTTTGATTTTAAGAAAGTTCTAACTTCGAGAACTTGTTTCACTTGGGAATAGTAATGGTTGGCTCTTACTGCTGGAATCTGCAATCTATTTGTGGGGATAGCGTTTCAAAGCAATTAGTTGATTAATTGGATCTTCAACTCAGTTACTGTTTTAAATTCAATGGAACATTTCAACATCACTAGCGAGGAAAATCAATACGTAAATATTATATTTGATTTGATCAATTACATTGCTTTTTGATTATTAATAATATATTGATATATGAGTACGATTTATTTTGAATTTATTATACACGTATAGTAAAAAAAATAAGTTTTTTCTGGTATAGCCCCTTTTCTCGCGATAGGGATTGAATTTTGAAAAACGACGGCTACAAAAATGATTATTTTTTCCACATAATTCACATGAAAGAGTCGATCCCACTTTTGTTGCCACTGAAATATATCAGAACTAGTGTTGTCTTATGATAATTTAGAAAATTGGTAGATGAAGTGCCGGAAATTAATAGAAGTTGGTAGAATGTCAAATCAAAAATAGATAGATATACCAGATCTATTAGACCAGATAGTGTAGATAAGATCACTTTATTTTAGTAGATTTTTCAGGATTAATAGCTACGTACTAGGGATTAAAAATATAAAATCGTTCAAGATCTTATTTTTATCCGTGCGCGGCGAAGATACTATGCTGAGGACG
Source organism: Mimas tiliae (assembly GCA_905332985.1). Taxonomy (NCBI): domain Eukaryota; kingdom Metazoa; phylum Arthropoda; class Insecta; order Lepidoptera; family Sphingidae; genus Mimas; species Mimas tiliae. The sequence continues at coordinate 8,416,565 of HG995249.1, forward strand.
TGGGAGGACTTCTTAGTTTTTACAACTTTAGAATTGCATAGCTTACCAACTATTGAATGGAACAAAAATTATACCTACCTATGTCTATATTTAAGATTTTTGAAGAATTATCTAAAGTTACCCCACAAGCTTATTGGTTTTATCTTATAATAGACTTCAAAAGAGGAACGTTTTCAATTCGTCTGTATACTATGTTTTTATATAGGTTCACGCATAACTCCGATTTGGATTTGTATGAATTTTTAAAGTGTTTTGTGTCAGTGATGATTCCGTATAAATTTCAAGGAGGGAAACGATCTACAGACGAAGTGCGAGGGAAAATGGCAACTCCCCAAAGGAAAACATTAATCCACCGCAATTCGGATTTGGAAGTATTTTCATCTCTCAGTAACATTCATGAAATGTCACGTATTTTTGTTGTTATAAGTAAGTATATTTAATATAATAATGCAGTTGGAGTAAAATGATGTACGGATACGGACAGAAAGGCGAACAAGAAGAGGTAAATAATGGTTCCTCTTTGCCATTTAAATAAGTTTTTAAAACTAGTTTTAATGTAATTCCAATTAAATATTGTATAATCTTAATAATAATTATAAATTAGTTTTGAAAAGAGCAATGCTGGAGTTTCTTGCGCGTTTTCCAAATAATATAACGTTTTATGGATTCAATAAATTGGTATATTAATTTAGTTTTTTTAAATTTTGTTTATCAATTTAAGTGTTGTAATATTTTGAAAGATAGGTAGATTTAATGTTTAGGGTGGTAGATAAGTAGGAGATAAAGTAGGTAGATGTACCAAACATATGGTAGATATGGTAGTCAGGTTAAGATCTCACTCTGATCAGGAGTAGACTAGTTACGTGAATGAGTAATACACCATACATTCACAATCAGATAAAATTATATTTAATTGCAGACTGGCTTAACCGTATAGATTATTTAAAAATATAAAATAACAACCCACTATTTACTTTTAATGTATATCACTTATCAGGTTGGGCCGACCGCGACAGCTCGTCTGCTTTGAAAGTCAATAACAAAACAAATATAGGAATGATGAGAGAAATATATGCAAGAAATTCATTACACTAAATATTATTATTAATAAATAAACTTTGCATTATTTTAGCACCTTATTAGCACATGGATCAAAACAAGAAGTCATCTCAACAATGTTAAAATGATACATCCACGTTACAGTTAATTCAAACACCGATAAGTTGAGAACGTGTTAACAAAAATTGGATTGCGTTAAGCAGTATCAAGTACATGTAAGAATGTAAAAACCGTTTCTATTGTCTTAAGGCAGAGACGAGAAGGCAAACAAAACTTTACTAATCATTGTTCAAGCGGGCACTCGTTTAAGAATAAATTACCACCAGAAAGTTTTGCAGAAAGTAATTAAGTTAGCCAAGTGAAGTTACTTAGACTGCGTGGTGGCATAAATCAACAATCCCGACAACACACAAATAATTAAACCGTTGTAGCTGTTGACACGCGTCTCGCGATGTATACTTACCTACATTAGTCGAAATCTGTACAATACTCAGTTATAAATAAAAATGAAATGTCTATGATATCGAAATGAAAGGCTTTTTATGAATTATTTGTCACATTTTATGGATATTTGCACGTTGCCAAAACCAAAACAGACATTTTTTAACAGAGATTTTTGTCTGTCTGGGCTAATCTCCAAACCCGATTGTGATAAGACTCTTATTGACAGATTCGGGAGTTTTCAGAAAGTACTAACATAGTTGATGCTCAGAAAGAGTACTTTTATCCCAAAATAGATATAACTTTTTTTAAATTGAAAATTTATTATGTCTAAGGTGTTTCGTTTCGGCGTTTATCACTGTTCCATACATTCTCAAAAACTACGCTTTTTAATGCGAATGTTTCGTTAATCCGGTTAGATTTTCGTCACGCGTTTGTATTTTCGAAATAGAACACACATAGTCCTGACCCCCCACTAAGATACGTGTCTTGTATCGTGGATATCAGGAACGTGGAGAAACTTTCCGCCTTACAAAACTGACACGGTGCAGGAATCGAACCCGCGTATTATTTGACACCCGGCTACTCACCCACTGCGCCACGCAGGCTGTATAAACAAAGATTGCAGAAGCGCATACCTTTAATCATAGTACTGTACATACTTAGAATCTATCTTCTTTGTATATTATATAACACCACTAACTCACTCACTCACTGATTAATCACAAATAATCTTAATAACTACTAAAGCTAGGGTCATGAAATTTAATCAGATAATAGTTTGTGTATTGGAGGGGGTCGCCATGAAAGGATTTATGGAAATTTTCATTTTAAGGGGGTAACAAAGGGGGGTTGAACTCTTATTCCAGCAATAGATATTTACACGGACAGAGCCGCGGGCATCAGGAAGTACTTTATAACAGACGTTATCGGCTGAAACGTATTATTTTGTACACATTATCTATCAGCATTTATCAATGTATCAGTTGATATTGCAGGTGCAATATTCCCACACGTAACATAGAAACATAATCCAGCTTGTTATATCTGCTGATTGATACGTATTGTATCGGTAGGTACATGCTTTATCTATGTTATACGTAAGTTCTATTATTTTCTATCGGATGTGGACAGTTTCGTATTGTAATTTATTGACTCATGCCTGTTTCCCATAGGGGTAGACAAAGACAATGGATTTCTACTTGCTACGATCCCTGCACACCTCTGTGGACGGTTTAGGGTACTTCTGACCTGGCCTTTCTTCAGATTATCTCAGGATTGATCTGAAAATGTTCGCTGTTGCCTTGTCATCATTGTTTCACAGGTGGTGAGTGGTAGAGCCACGCAGTAGAAACTTGTCTACAGCATGTATGGGCCGGCTCGTCCGGGTCATTACCACTGTCTCACAGAAAACCGGCGTAAAGTAGCAGCTTGCGTTTCGTACGGTGAGTGAGATATCCGGAAGCCCAAACCCCTCCCCTTCCCAATCCCTTAATTATCCCTTTACTTTAAGGTCGGCAACGCACCCATGATTCTTTTGGTATTGTGGGCGTACATGGGCGGTGGAGATCACTTACCATCAGGTGACTCACTTGCTCGTTTGCCGGCCTATACAATAAAAAAAAAACAGAATACCAAGGTGAAGTAATAGCTTGCTGTTGCGTAATTTATGGTGATTGGGCTATTTGGAGGCCGAAATCCTCTTTCCCTTTGCCCTTAATTAACCCTTCCCTTTAAGGTCGGCGACGCGTCCATGATTCTTCTGGTATTGTGGGTGCAGGTGGGTGGTGAAGATCACTTACCATCAGGTCACCCAGTTGGTCAATTCTATTCTATAAAATAACAATATTTTTTTAAGGAGACAACCACATGGACTGATATTTCTTTTAAAAATTACCCAAAATAATGAACTCTATTTAAATACACCCAACAGTCACACACATAGTCCTGACCCTACACTAGGTAAACCTGTGCCGTGGGTATCAGGAACTACGAGGGACTTGCGGTCCCACAACACCCAGACATGAATCAAATAATTGTGGGATCACACAAACATTTGTCTCGGTGCGGGAATCGAACCCACGGCCTCTCGCTTCGCAGCCGGTTATTCGCCCACTACGCCACGGAGGCTGTCAATTTGAGTTTACTCATAAAAGCTCACCACGTTATGCTTATTCTATTATTTGTCTGACAGCTACGCAGCCTTACACATAACATGCTCTAACGTTTTAACCGACTTCTAAATAAGGCGGAATAGATTTTAATGTATGTTCACGTCTACCTCCGACGAATATAAACGATACCGGCACCGATTTGTATAATTAATAAATAAATATATACCCAACAGTCACACACATGGTCCTGACCTCACACTAGGTAAACCTGTATCGTGGGTATTAGGAGCTACGAGGGATTTGCGGTCCCACAACACCCAGACCCGAGACAAATATTTGTGGATCAGGCAAACATTTCTCTATGTGCGGGAATCGAACCCACGGCCTCACGCTTCACAGCCGGCTACTCGCCCACTGCACCACGGAGGCCTAATAGATATGTTTCTATATACCCTACGGTGTAACAATATAAGTGGCCCACCAATATCTTAGGCCTATGTCTAGTCAATCAATGGCTTCGATCAATGAAACTTGGTTCCTATTGCGGGTTGTGGGGGTCAGGCGGCGAATCGTCCCGTAATACCAAATACCGTCAAATCTATGGTACGAATCTCTTAATCCCTGGCATTAAGCTGGGATAACGTCAGACATAAAGAAAAGATACATCCAACAGTCACACATATAGTCTTCACCCACACATCCCCCACATTAATATAGAGTCTTGTGCCGTTGCCTGGATATCAGGAACTAACCGATACTTTCGGTCTCACAACACCCAGAGCGGAAACAAATATTTGTGGATAATAAAATATACGTCTCGGTACGGTAATCGATCCCGCGGCCTATAATTTCACAGCTGGCTTACCCACTTCGCCACGGAGTTTTTATTTAGATCTGATGACAGATTGCGAGTGAAAATGGTTTACTAGATAGTAGATCGCTTGTATGCGAGAGACCGTCTGGGTTGGCACCACCGCTTTGTCTATTGCAGTACAGTATATGCAGTGTTGTGTTTTGGGTTTGAAGGACATTGAAGCCAGTGAAATTACTGGGCATTATGAGACTTAACATCTTATGTCTCGGGATGACGAGCGCAGTTCAGTGCCATGCAGTGCTCTGTAATCCAGAGGACGGTGTGACGTTGCTTCTATTTATGAGCAGGAGTGACGCTTAACATCAGGCAAGAGACCTGCTCGTCTAGTCATTCAAGAAAAAAATGGTAACTCCGTGACGCTATTCGGGTTTAGAAGTTTGAAACATATCATTAAACACCTAACCCTTCATGGTAAAAGCTGTTAGTAATGAGGTTGGTAGACTGTACTGTATGGCTACTTCTAGCTCTTTTCATGACATTTTTTTTTTATAGTAAAGGCCGGCCATCTAGTAAGTGAGTCGCCTCATGGTAACCTCCACCGTCCATGAACATTCACAATACCTTAAGAATAATGGACGCTTTCCCGACCTTAAAGAACAAGGATGACTTAAGGAATTAGGAAGGGGAAGGGGGTTTGGGCTTCCGGATATCTCACCGTACTAAAGGTAACTTCAGAGACAACACAGTTGTGGTAACAACCCGGTTGAGAGGCTCCATTCTACAGCGTGGCTTTACCGCCATAAATCAAAGAATTTCAAGATAAATATACTTACGTAGATTGCGGTAGTTTAATAATAATTAGTAGCTCTATTGATATTGTTATAATGGTGGGTAGTTCACTAGTCATAGTCACGTGATCGGAATCGTTTTGAGGGGCAACTGTCACACTTTAAATATTGGAGAGCGGTGTGTCTGGGATTCAGTTCATTAGAGGGAGCGGTACAGTTCGGACCTTCCAAACGGGATCGATAGTTCACTCAACTCTGTTAATAATTTGTAATTTGTGATTGCTGATTACCTACAAGAATCATCATACAGTATCTTTGTGGTTTATTTGCCTGAGAACTACGCCATGAACCCTGTACCAGAAGTTCATACCGATAACGGGCGTACCGCCAGCCTATGGGAATCGCCGTCATACTTAATAAAGGGCAACTGGTTTTGTGCGATAACTTAAACTTTTGAAAACTTGAACATCAATCAATTTAATCAAATATCGCACATTATTGCGATAAATGTACAAAAAATGTGCAAGTTAAATTAAGATTTTCTCAGAGAGGTTTAAAAGTAGCGCTTGCAATGTGTATGCTACAAGTGTTTGTGGGGAGATGAAAAGCTCTTCTATTAAGCGGGCTGTCGCTCACTTGCAATCTTTTATTTATATTAAAGAAAAGAATCATTACCTACACCTCTATAAATATAATAAAACTGAGAAATCTGATATATATTCATAAATGAAACTCAATATATTTATGAAAGTATTTAATATTAAAGCTATTTTGGTAGGATGGGATCACAAATGGTATGAAAATGGCTTAGTATGAAACGTGGGGCCCCTCTGTACGTGGCGATTAAAAGGATTCGTGTTCCACGGTCACCTTAATATGTGGTCCTCACGCACCGAAATGAAAGTAAATATTTTAGTTAAATGTTATACAGGATTTCCACTTAACTAAAATTTGCTTGTCACGGTAAGTACGGAATACTGATAAAATTATACCAATACATCAACACACACATAGACCTGACCCCACACTAGGATGGTTTTCCTATCCTGTATCATGGGTATCGGGAACTACGAGTTACTTGCGGTCCCACAACACCCAGACATTTGTCTCTGTGTGGGAATCGAACCCACAGCCTCTCGGTTCGTAACTACTCGCCGATTGCGCCACGGAGGCAATCCGAAAGAATAAGTAATACATTTTCTAATAATTTATCTACTGTATTTTATTGAGTATCTATTCTTTTACATAGAGATTTCCGGAGGCCCAAATCCCTTCTTCCTTTCCTCAATCCCCATTTATTTTCATTCCATTCCATTATTCTTCTGATATTGTTGATGTTCACAGACGGTGGAGATCACTTACCCAGGTTACTTAGATGACCCCTTTGTTCATTTACTAGGCTTTGCTATAAAAAATTGACTCGAGATATGACAAAATACAACGACAAAGGTTTACTGAAGTTATTTTCCACTCCATAAACAATTTCTTGAAAACTCCATATAAAATAGAAAAGGTTATCGCAGGGTATTTTAAATATAATTGATGGAGTAATCCGCCCATAAATGTTTACGTAACACCATTCGGTACAAATTGATAAAATCGATAAGGAAATATAAACAGATGTTAGTGATTAAAAGGTTGCAGATCACCTGTCGCGTACACGATCAACAGGAAGGGGATCCGGGCGAGGCTCGGAGGACGGAGGCCGGAGGAACGGAGCAGGGAGCACGCAGCCTGTGAGGACGTTAGTCGGCAGTCGCCGCCCAGCCGCCCTTCGCGACCGCCGTTGCCTGCGAACGCGATTTGCAGCCCTGTGACCGCCACACTGCACAATTTATGCTCGGTCACGATTCGAAATTATTTTTTTGATTATTTTACCGTGCAGACATCCAGCACGCTTCGAAGCAGTGCCAAATCAATTAATGTTATCTAAGAACTGAGAACGTTTGAAGTTTACCGAGTGCCAACAGATAGCGAAAGATTCTCTTAAACCCTTTTAACGTATTCCGCTGAAGGCAAGGTAAGTTTTTAAGAAACATTAAGTATTATTCGCGAAATTGTTACAGCTTAAGTTTTGGTGCTTTGTATGTTGGATATAACGATTCGTGAAAAACTTTCGAATTACATACGTCGTTATGCAGGACGATTTTATTTTAACACAAAAAAAAACATTGTATCGCTGATAGAATTGCTTATAAATATTTATAAGCAATTCTATCAGCGATACAATATTTCTTGAAATTCCTATTGGTTAGGTCTATTAAATAGCATACCAATATTAGCAAAGTTCATCTATTGAAAATAAAGCCTCGTTATTCATATTATTTGAACTATAGTAATATAATACCTACCTCCAATTGAAAACTATTTTAAGCAGGTACTACTACTGTATTTTGGGAAATAATATTATTAGAATTATTATTATTGCGTCGTTCAAATTGTCATTCGTCTAGTTATCTAGTGACAACGTACTAAGGCTGCGAAACTAGTGAGATTCTGAGTTCCATCCCCATGTCGGGCAAGCAACACTTGTGTAAGTCGATTTGAAAATCACCCTTTAAGTTGCTCTGGATTGAAATTTGTGCCCGATATGGCTCCCGGCACATTATAGCAAGGAACTAAGATCGGCAAACTTCGGGTACAAAAATAGCATCTACATAATATTTGAGTTCCTCGAAGAAAAACTGTGCGGTGTTCATGAGAGGAACACTTATTCCTCGCAGTATCACCACCCCCACGCAGTGGTACTGAGAGGAGTATATATTCCTCTCAGTATTCTACAGGTGGACAGACTAGTCAGTGCTTAACCAAAGTTTAAAATTAAATAAATAAATTATGTACGGATTGTCGAGACCAAAGGCGCAAGTTCGTAAGCAGTCCCAAGAGAATACACCTTTGACTTTTCTAAGTTATGTGTATATTAATTATCGCTTGCTTTATCGGTTAAGGGAACTTTGTGAGGAATACCTGAGAAGTTCTTCATAAAAATGTCGAAGGTATGTGAAGTCTACCAACCCGCATTAGGCCCGCGTGGTGGATTAAGGTCTAACCCCTCACATTCAGTAGAGGAGGCCCGTGCCCAGCAGTGGGACATGTATGACACAGAGCTACAATACAATACATGAGACTCAATAAGATTCATCAAGAATCGATGTATAGCTTATACACATAGATTGTGTTCCTCGTAGTCGTTTTCGGCTACTGCGACCGCTTTAGCTCCGTAGTTGATTACGTTCATGGGCTCGCATGTGGCTGAAGTAGCCAATCTTGTTTAAAAAGATCCGCGCACATTTCGGGTATGTGAGTACTCCGTCTATACATAGATTAAAAAAGAATGTTATATACAAACTAAGCTTATAATATCAATGTTACATACACTTTTTACAAGGTGGTAGGTCCCTCGTTTGCGAGAGGCCGGCTGGGTTGGTACCACCGCTTTGTCTATTTCTGCCGCCAAGCAACAATGTGTAAGCACTGTTGTGTTCCGGTGTGAAGGACATTGAAGCCAGTGTAATTACTGGACATTATGAGACTTAACACCTTATGTCTCGGGGTGACGAGCGCAGTCCAGTGTCATGCAGTGCTTTGTTATTCAAAGTTCTGTGTGGCGTTGCTACTGGTAAGGTGACTTTGATTTGTTTTAATGGTCGGTGTTCGTTAGCCTAGCTCCAACTGACCGGCCTCGATGTGACCCGCGTTGCGACCATTGCTCTATCACGTATCTACATCACTACACATTAATTGCTTTATGACCGTTGTCGATAGTTTCCAAAAACTCAAATGTGTTGGTAGGTTCGTAAGCCCCTTTTTTATAGTTGAGCCGGTAATGGAATAAGTGGGTCACTTGATGGTGATTTCCATTTCCCCGAAATACTCACTAACCGTATGAATCACAAGTTTTTTTATTATCCTTAATTACGATATTTTAGGCCCAATACCATCCTCACATGCACGTGGCACACTTTGCTGATTAACGGACAAGTCAATGGCGAAACTTGGTTCCTGTTGCGGGTTGTGGGAGTCACACTAGACGCTGGGTCGCCCCATATAATACCAAATCCACCAGCATGATGGAAAGATGGACCCTGGCATTAAGCCGGGATTACGCCAGGTAGAAAGATTATATTTAATGACAAGATGAGCAGCTAATGGTAAGCGTCACGCCTTCCTTTAACAAAAATAACACCAATTAGAACTTCGCATTGTGAAGTACTACGTGGCACTACTGCGCTCGTCACCCTGGATGTTATGTCTCAATTGCCCAGTAATTTTACTGGCTTTAATATCCTTCAAACTGGAACACAACAGTTCTTACATACTGCTTGATGGTAGTAATAGAAAACTCAGTAACCAATCCAGACGGTATCTCACATATAAGGGACCTACCACCTATTGGTGGCAAACGTAAGCTGCAACTTTACGTCGGTTTTTTATGAGGCAGTGATACTACCACGGTCGAACCGGTCCACCCATGCTATAGAGTGTAGAGTGTAGTGTAACTCTGTCTATAGCGTGGCTTTACCAATTAGGGACGCCCTTGTTTTGCTCAGAGTAGTGAAACTAATTGATTGCTCCCTCTATTTTAAGGTTTCTCGTTATCACGAAACCTATCAACGAAATTACTTTCCCGTTTGCGTATTTTTTTATTAAACTGTGATAGATTAGCGAATGAGTTTCCATGTAAGATATATATAATATTTTTTAAGCGTACTGGCATATCGCTGTTGGGGTGGTATCTGAGAATTGTTGTACCCGAGTGGATAGCGACCATCGTACTCATGGTGAAAAATTCGTCAAAGGGGTTCAGGTTGCGGTCTGGGGTCAGCCAGTGTATCTCCAGAAACATCAGGCTGGCATAGTTCTGCTGACCGTCGAGAGGCGCAATGTCTCTTGACGATCGACATTATAATTGGACTGCACTGTACTTAATACCAGGTGCAGTGTAGTCACGCTTTGTCTATTGCTGTCACCAAGCAGAAGTGTGTAAGCACTGTTGTGTTTCAGTTTGAATGACACTGAAGCCAGTGAAATTACTGGGCATTATGAGACTTAACATCCTATGTCTTAGGGTGACGAGGGAGGGCAAGGGAAGGGAGAAGTGCAACTAGTGCACCCATCGTTCACCGTGCAATTTCTGTCCCATGACTTGATAAATGGCGAACAAACCGCCATATTGAGCACAAACAAAACAAAATATGATTATGATATTTTTTTTATAGCAAAGACTGACTCTGGACTGGACTGGCTGACTGACTTGCTCGTTTGCAAGTAGGTAGGTAAATCGTAATAGTTTCAACTTTGTATTCTGAACAGAACCAAAAACCACCTCGTTATGATCAGTTGTCCACCTTTCACCAAAATATAAAAGCTGAATTGTTTAATTTTCAGACATGACAATAGACTTGCTGTTCCTCATGTTTTCATCCGCGTACATGTTACTGCTCCGTTCCTATGGGTCGTAGCGTGATGTTATATAGTTAGAACCATTGTCTCTTTCTATGTGCCTGGCGTTATCCTGGCTTAATGCCAGGGTCCACTTCGTGTTATAGATTTGATGGTTGATATTTGTGATTATATGGGGCGACCCATCGTCTGACCCCCACAACCCGCAACGGGAAGCAAGTTTCACCATTGCCTCGTCCGTTAATTAGCAGAGTGACTACCTGCAGGTGAAGTTGGCTTTGCGCCTAAGATGTTGTTGGCCTACTTACACTACAAATTATGAACTCTATGAACCATTGTTTCCACTAAACAAATATATGGTTTGAATATGTCCTTAATCGATTAAGTCATTCAAAATGTACACGATCATAAATAAACAGACGCACCAATGATTTTGTACATAAAGATATTCAGACTTGATGGAAAACCTTTGACGTACACCCCCACAGCACGTTGTTCTTTAATAACAACATTAAGATTTTACGTGGCACGTTCTTGTGTTGAGAAAATAGACGTTGATAAAGTGCTGATGGTCTGACTTTTTTATCCTGGCTCGGTAAAGTGAATACATCCGCCATAGCTGGAGATATTGGTGCCACTTTAGGTAAAACAGCAAAGGCAGCCTTCCGATCATCACGTCAAACGACAGACACGGCGCGCCGTCATGCACTCATGCCACCGCGTCTGAGCATTTGTACTGTGCACTACGTAAATCCACTACATTAGCGTCATTAACGCGTGCTTCTCTGATGCTTTCAGTAGAGCGTTGACAAACTCGTGTCATTAGGCGCGTGTGTTTCGTTTAACATGATGATTGGAAGGCTGCCTTTGCTGTTTTATATTATTGCGTTTCCTGAGAAGAAGATTATATCTTCTTCCTTGGCCTACTAGTACAGATTATAATAGTAATAATAATACACCCAACAGTCACATACATAGTCCTGACCCCACACTAGGTAAACCTGTATCGTGGGTATCAAGAACTACGAGGGACTTGCGGTCCCACAACACCCAGACCCGAGACAAATATTTGTGGATCAGACAAACATTTGTCAAGGTGCGGGAATCGAACCCACGGCCTCACGCTTCCCAACCGGCTACTCGCCCGCTGCGCTACGGAGGCTGTCAAAGATTACTCCTAATACGTCGGTATTCTGAAAGGTTATTCAAATTCACTACGGTGCTAAGAGAGTTGATGACTCTGTCGCGCATAAATTGAATCCCTGACAATAATAACAATAATATAATAATAAATAACATGCGAAAATTAAAATTTTTCTTTATTTCTAATCCTAAAAAGCAATTAAAATCAAAGCTTTATTTTACAAATAGATCATAACGGGCTCTATTACATGTTAATTCAAGTAATTATTGACAATCTCAGGGGCGCAGTAGGCGCGTAGCTGGGTGTGAAACGAGAGGCCGCGGGATCGGTTCACAAATATTTCTTGCGGGCCTGGTTGTTGTGGGATCGTAAGTCCCTCGTAGTTCCTGATACCCACGATACAGTTTAACCTAGTGTGGAATCAAGACTATGTGTGTGAATGTTAGGTGTATTTATTTATTATTATTATATTATAATATCTATTAGTTGTACAAGGATCGCAGCAAGTGGAAAGCCGTTGTCTATGAATACCTCTATGTGAAACACTTTTTGTTTTATAACGTCTGCTGCGAGATTTGACATTCAAAGAGTAAAGAGTATTATACTTTACTAGCTTTTGCTCGCGGCTTCGCCCGCGTGAATAGACTTTCCCGAAATAAAACGTAGCCTGTAACCGTCTCCAGGGTCCCATGTATCTCTACATCAAAATTCATCAAAATCGGTTCTGTGATTTAGGCGTGAATGCGTAACAAACAAATAGTTTTTTTTTCATAAAAAGTATCCTATGTTACTTTTTATACCTCCAAGAATATGTGTACAAAGTTTCATCATAATCGGTTAAGTAGTTTTCGCGTGAAAGCGTAACAAACAAACTTACATTCACATTTATAATATTAGTATGATACCGTTCTACCTATATACGGAAAGTATAGACGTAAAAATTAGACATGTTAAAGATGTCTACGTTTTGATCTTTAAGTTTAGTTATTGTTATTTTAATACTTGACATTGCCGAAATCGTCGAAAATCCATGGGGCCATAATCTAAAAATATAATATAATTTTAATTGAATGTATTTGTTACAGATATTATACTCGTATATAAATAGCGTTCAGCATTCCTCCATATAAATGTTATCTATAGAAATATCACAATTCTCCGTGCGCGGAATGTACTTTCAAAGGAGCAGGTACAAAGTTTACTACGAATAATATATACCTAGAAGATTCTAATTAAATTTACAAGTGAAAGTTATAAGTTAACTTTAAAAACCGATTTCCAAACCCGAATCTCAGTGCGTTTGCTGTTTTCCTTTGAGAAGTTTCCCATTATCCCTCGTACTCTGGCATCTGATCTTACCTAACTAAAATATGCGACCACTATCTGAGTAAATCCAACCGAATTTATGAAAGATTTAGGAAGGATTTTATAAAGTATTTTGTTTTTCTTTCAAATAGTAATAGATTTGATCGATCTTATTAGTCGAAATTAACGAGTGATTAAATTGGCATGAAATTTTAAGATGCCTAGATTTTGATAAGATATGTAGATAAACACTAAATTTCACAACCCTTAAATATTACCACACCTTTCTGTATATTTACATTTTTCTTTAACTACATTCAGCTAGATATAGATAATACACTACCTAATTACTTCATATTAGTTAATACTGACAATTGTACGGTTGTGGTAATAATTTAAACAGTAACCTTAGTAAGAGATTATCCTTTGTGCCTCAGGGAAATATGTTATTATTATCTCATACCAACTGTGTTTACAGATTCACTGAAAACGGTTCACATAATATGACCTGAGGTTGTCAAATTTAATGACAACTGTTAACTACATTTATACAAAATAATACAGAATCAGTATAATACAACCTTTGTGGCGCAGTGGACGTGTAGCCGGTTTTAAAGCGAGAGGCTGCGGGTTCGATTCCCGGAACAAATGTTTGTGTGGTCCACAAATCAGCAGGTCACTCGCCTGATAATAAGCACAACGTCTCCAAAAACACCACATATAACTTTGAATTAAGAAAGCCACTGCATGGCACTGGTCTTCGCTTGTCGCGAAATAGCATTCTAAGTCTTATAATGCCCAATAATTTCATTGGTCTCGAAGTCAAACTGAAACACAACAGAGATTAAACACTACTGCTTGGTGGCAGAAATAGACAAAGCGGTGGTGCCAATCCAGACGGCCTCCTGTATACGAGAGATCTACCACCTAGTGAAACATTATTCGCAATACATGGACAACAACTTTAATTAAAAGAGCCACAGGAAGCCTGCTATTTACAAAAATACTTTGAAGTTTTATGTCATTCACACAATAGAGTTTTAATTTGGAGATGGAAACAATTAGAAGAACCAGCGGCCCGTAAATTTGTTATTTTTGTTTCAATTAATATGACGTGATGAGTTTATTATCTATTGTAAGTTTAAAACAATGTTAGCTCAAAAGAAAAGGATTAACAACCTATAGAATTTACAATAAAACAAGACAGGTATACAAAGGGATTCCTATTACACGTGATTTATATTACAGGTGCTTAATTCGAAAGGGAAGCTTTAGTATAACTTGTATAATTCTAATTCTTGGCTATCCTCTTACAGCGTTGTATTAAACATAACAAGAGGCTTGAATTTCCCCGAACATCTTACCGTCATCAGAGGCTCAGCTATTGTTTCCACTAATAATAATCTGTACATTCCGAAGTAATAGTACAAAATTTGCTCTTTTGTACTCGATGTATAATAGAAATCGAATAAATCCTTCATCTGTTTAATTAATAGGTCGACCGCATCGACTTAAAAAAGACGATGGTGGACTGATTATTTTCAGTTGTTATGGAAGTTGACATTTTGTAGTGATTTCTTATGTTTACGCGAAAATTACACATTGAAATAAATTTTTATCGGTCTCTCCAGTGATCACGAAGGCTGAAAAAAATACGCAGAATATACCAGCAGATTTAAATGAAAGAGCTAAATAGCTGAAACATATTCAGAGAGCCAATCTAAAAGATTTGAGAAGAGGCATCGAGAGAGAAGACAACAAACACTATTAAGATGGAGATAGTTTATCGCATAACACATACGAGAATTTATCAGAGAACTTTTGTTTAAGAGGTCAAGTCATACTATTTGAGAAAATAATCGTATGACATGGTCTCGTTAAGCACAATGGTCTAATATATTTTCGCTTATGTCGTAAGAGACATTCTCTCCGTGAAAATAGTGCAACTATAACTAACTAACTGCAATAGTCATAGAACTAGTGGAAAGAAATTATTCACTGTTACAATATTGATATAAAATATGGCTACGAGAAAAGTGGTAAAAACACTCATTTTAAAAGAAATTAAGTTGTGACTTGACGAGATTGTGCTCTCGCCGGGAGCAGCCATCTGCGGAATCTTACTTAATTTGTTCATTAACCCTTTAAAAGCAGCTGACCTATTTACAAAAATGTTTTTTACCCGCTTTACTCTTGTCATGTCATTAGTTTTGTCTGATTAACTTGCGTAATATAACGTTGCGTGCTTTGTGAAGATAATAGTAATTAAACACTCTGGATAAGATTTCTTTCTGTGATTTTTTTAATAGCAGAAGCCAATAAAGTGAGTCACCTGAGGGTAAGTGATCTCCGTCGCCCGTGTACACTCACAATACATGAAGAATCATGGATGTGTTAACGACCTTATAGGAAAGGAATGGAGATTGAGAAGGAGAGGGGGAAATTTAGGCCTCCGATAATCTCACTCATCGTACAAAATTCAAACTTCACGTCGGTTTTATGTGACAGCGGTAATAATCCGGTCAAGCCGGCACATTAATTTTGTAGACAAAACTGTCTACAGCGTGGTTCTACCACTTATAATGAAATTATAAGATTGGATGATATATAATAATAATATGAATTGTACTATTACCTTCGTGTTATATTATTATATTGTACAGTACTCTTTATTTAAAAGGTTATTTTACATTTTTAAATATTACACTTATACAAAATAAAACATTTAAAATTATAAAAAGTATCATCCTCCAATGGCGAGGCCTAGGACCCAAGCCACCGGTGGTTAAGACCCCAGAGTGAGGAACCTCCTCACAATGCGTGCCATGTCCAATAACACTGCTTTCTAATATTTATCTTTGAAACCTTTAATTTCTTATTGACATTTGAAAGATTTGTCTCTTTAAACTCAGTATTTATTTATTTATTTTCACTTTATACACAAAGTATGTATAGGCGGACTTAATGCCTGAGGCATTCTCTACCAGTCAACCTATGGGTGGTCCAGAGAATAAACAAGGCAGGTGTAATTTAAATGCAGGGCATTATAATTTTATCCTTGTTATTTTAGTCAGTGTGACGAACATAGTACGGTCTTATTTACATTGTCCAAATGTATATAAATATGCCAAAGATTATGAATTTAAACTTTGAACTTATGAGTTATGACTAAAACTGTCCATCCTTTCAATTTTAGCAAAAACACAAAACTTTAGCTTTTTTACCGTCTCGAAAAATGGACAAGGTTTTCATATCTACTGTTTTACTTTCTTTTATATATTACGTGTTTTATTCATAAAAACTAATTAAAACAGTTTTGATTAATTATTCAATCTTTTATATTCCACAGAATTTATCTCGAGAACGGTCACATACACCTTTGTACCTACATAAATACAAAAGGGAAAATAGGAATCAAAATGCATAATTATTGAAAAATACATACATTCTAATGTAATGAAACGACTACTTTATAAAATTATATTGATAAAACAAAGCGCAGTGCTAAGTGACACACACGCCTTAAAGCAAAAAAGCACTAAGTAGGTACCTTTCATAAGGGTGATACGATATTAAACGTGGCTTAAATATAAAATTAGCCTTCATTAGTGTACGATAAAGAGACAGTGACAAATGCTATTCCGGAAACACTGCGATAACAAGCTAGCGTGCTATGACCCAAACCGATAACATTATAAATAGTATAAAATTCTACGACTTAATCAATAAATGATTCGTTTTCTGAAAAATTTACTCGAGCATAAAAGGAATGCTATCTCTGTATGTATCTGTCTGTGGCATCGTAGCACCTAAATTAATGGACCAATTTGAATGAGATTTTTTGTTTGAAAGCTAATTTAATTGAGATGATTCTTAACTATGTTTGAAGAAAATCTATTCAGCCGTTTGAATGTTACAGATGTTCTAATTGACGTCGGGGTTTTTTATGTTAAATATTATAATCGTAATTGTTAGCTCATTTCTATTCATTTCAGTTGATGTTTCTAGTGTGCCTATCATTCTTGGGCTACCTGCAATCATAATAATAATAATAATAATACACCCAACAGTCACACACATAGCTCTGACCCCACACTAGGTAAACCTGTGTCGTGGGTATCAGGAACTACGAGGGACTTGCGGTCCCACAACACCCAGACCCGAGACCAATATTTGTGGTTCACACAAACATTTGTCTCGGTGTGGGAATCGAACCCACGGCCTCTCGCTTCGCAGCCGACTACTCGCCCGCTGCGCCACGGAGCTGGGTCTGACATTTCGTCGAGTTCACTGCTAAGCCAAAGCTGTCAGACCAACTTTTAGGTGTGCCAGTTCCAAATTTACGCTGTCTATCGCTCACACAGTCGACGCTCACTTGGGAACATAGTTGCAAGTCATCGGCATATAGATGATGCGCACATTGTTACGCATTACATAATATAACTGTAGTCTGCCAAAACCTATTAGATCAGCGCGGTAGACTAAGGCCTAATCCCTATCATTCAGTAGAGGCGGCCCATGTCCGATAGTGCGACGTGTATAATATAGGGTTAGTACCTATTTTTTATTTTATTTTTCTTCATACCTGTTCCGATAATTTGGGGTCAAGTCTCCTCACTTTTGTTTTGTCAGTCTGTCTTGGGTTGTCGCCTTTGGCTACTAGGCTTGTTGGATATTAATTCATTCTATAATATCGGGTCATACCCCCAGCTATAGTTACAACACACCCAAAATTACTCGGCAGGATTGAAGTTAATCACTTTACGTACTCTCTATACTGCCTGTCACCCTTTAGTCTTTGAAAATAATAGCCGCGACGCCGTTCGTGAATAACTTCATGGGTTATTTAAAATATCGCAAGTACAAGATGATTTCGACAGCTCCGTGGCGCAGCGGGCGAGTAATCGGCTGCGAAGCGAGAGGCCGTGGGTTCGATTCCCACACCGAGACAAATGTTTGTGTGAACCACAAATATTGGTCTCGGGTCTGGGTGTTGTGGGACCGCAAGTCCCTCGTAGTTCCTGATACCCACGACACAGGTTTACCTAGTGTGGGGTCAGAGCTATGTGTGTGACTGTTGGGTGTATTATTATTTATTATTCGAATTGATATGGGAAGCGACATAGTGATATTGCACACCTAGCGCATTGTATTAACAGAGAGTAGGTGCACAGTGTTTAATCTATGGCCTGCACTAATTAAAGCTCCGGGGTCGGGATTCGTGTCGCTGCTACCTACGTGTATCGGTTTGGGACCGCTTCCTAAAACTAAGTAGGTAAGGGGATTGCGGGCGAGCATCAAAATCCAACTTAATTGACTTGCTATCGGCATCCGAAAATACATTGTACCTGTGTACTGTTGACATCTACGAGTATTTTATTAACCGCCTTTATTTATTATACATTCGGAAGGAAGATGCATTTTAGGCACTGAAAGAGATCGGATATATTTTAGAGACAGATAGACCTAGGTATCCTTAAAAAATTAAAATAAAAATTACCAATTTTATTCGGTGCTACTGCTATTTAAAAGTTACTTATACCTCTGCTCCGCTCAGCTTCTCGCGGGAACACCTGAGGCCTCAACTGTTAGATTTCCAGGTGTCCGCCGTCCAGGCCACTGCCTTGGGGTAGGAGTGCCTCGCGAATCCTACTGCGCGTGATCCTTCTGGGGCGGATAGCGAGCTGAGATGAGATTTCACGCTCGCGTTCCGCCGCCTCCTTCCGCGACATAACTGATTTGTAGAAGGCAGTCATCGCGTTCCAAATTCTGCGACGAGTTTACCACGCTGCTCTGCCCACGCGGGGCACTTCTCCAGAGTATGCGCCGCGGTGGCCTCGGCGTAGCTGCAGTGACGACACTGATGTGTCTCTGGCTCTCTTTTTTTTTATTGCATAGGCTGGCAAACGAGCAAGTGGTGACCCATCAGGTGACCCTGATGGTTAGTGATCTCCACCGCCCATGTACGACCACAATACCAGTCGTGGGCGCGTTGCCGACCCTAAAGGAAAGGGATAATTAGGGATTGAGAAGAGGAGGGGATTTGGGCCTCTGAATATCTCACTCACCGTACGAAACGCAGCAACAACCTGCTACTTTACGTCGGTTTTCTGCAATCTTTTCCGGCTATACGACAAAGGTACCTCCCAAAGCAACCGTACCTCGAGAGAACCTAAACCATCCGGAAGGTCAGTGACTCGTCCCACCTGTCGACCACTTCGTTCAGAACTGGACGGATAACCTAGACAGTCCTTGCACCAACCAATCCAAACCAACCACCAACCAATGCACAAAGTCGAGTACGAGCCCCAAGTATGGGGCCCGACCTCAAATCGAGCATCACCGATGAGTATGTGAGACCCCTGCGATGGCGCTCATCGAAGACCATGAAAACAGATGGCCTCAGTTAACTCGAGCGCGACCCTAAGCCCCAACATCTAAATTTTCCTGACAACCTGCGCCTGTGTGGCAACACGGGCAACCTCCGCATAAATGGCTCCCAGGGCTGTGACCAGCACGTTGTCTGCGTAACACGTCACGTCAACGCTCGAGAGGAACTCGCCCCAAAGAACCCAGTATCCGATGTTCCACAGGAGGGGTCCGAGGACTGATTCCTGTGGATCACCGCACGATATCTCCCTCCGGTGAACTCTACCTTCTCTCCTAGGGTACAACAATATGTATCTCTTAGAAAAGTAATTCCCGAGCAATGTTGTCTTAAATGTGTTAGCGATGCCCAAAGACACCACCAGCGCCACTCCGCCCCTGATCGCTGCCTCGTCCGCGCAAACTTGGGCACACTTTATTATGTCAATCGTCGACCGGCCCGTTTGAAAGCCGAATTGGCCCACCCACCACCTCCACCACCTCTCCGAGATGTTCGATGAGTCGATTGGCGAGAATTCGCTCGAAAAGCTTATCGACCTCATCGCGCGTACAACAGCGGTCGGTAGCAGGAGAATCCGCGGGGCACCCACCCTTGTTGATAAGGACTAGTCTGCCCGTCTTTCACTGGTAGGGAAACCGTCCCGACTTCAAGCAGGCGTTGAACAACTTGAAGAATCTGCACGGAGTTTCAGGACGGCCGCGTCAAGTTCTGCCTGTGATATTTGCGGCACCTCACCGATGACGCCCGACTCCTCTGGTCGGAGGGACGTTATTGCTGGAGACGGGTGATCCGGTCGGTTTGGGAACAGACCGGACACCACGTCCTCCAGCAACCGAAACTGGAGTCTCCCTGAGCGGGGGACTCTAGGGGTGAAGCTCCGCCCTCACCATCCTGTAAGGACACCCCTACGGAACTCAGAGTCAGTTCAAAATCTGCAGGAACTCACCCCAAGCAGTGGTCTTGGCATTGCTGATGGGTGATTATAAGTCAATGAACACTTTTTCTTTCTCCCTGGCGTTATCCCGGCTTAATGCCTAGGTCCGCCTTCTCGCACTATAGATTTGACGGTGGATTTAGTATTTGGTGGCATTCGGTGTGGGGCGACCTGTCGTCTGACCCCCACAACCCGCAACGGGAACCAAATTTCGCCATTGCCTCGTCCGTTAATCAATAGATTTGACAGCCTCCGTGGTGCAGTGGGCGAGTAGCCGGCTGCGAAGCGAGAGGCCGTGGGTTCGATTCCTACACCGAGACAAATGTTTGTCTAATCCACATCATATTTGTTTCGGGTCTGGGTGTTGTGGGACCGCATGTCCCTCGTAGTTCCCAATACCCACGATACAGGTTAACGTAGTGTGGGGGCGGGACTATTCGTGTCATGTTGGGTGTATTTATTTATTTATTTGTATTTAGAGTGTACCACGTGCAAGTGAGGTTGGTTTTGGGCCTAAGACGTTAGTGGCTCACTTACACTTATAACTGTAAAAGAAAATCTTAAAAATTAAGGCAACAAAAACATTTCTTGTGAAAAATTTGCTGAAGGCATAAAATGTTTATTGCCCGGTCTTATTATGGGACAATTTTCCTTCCATTCCAGCTCCGTCCTTAATTGTTTAATGGCTTGCTGACATCAACACATTTTAGTATCCATCTCTGCTTTTACACTTATATACATTTAATATTTAAGGAGTACTGTCGACAAGGTATTGAGTAGAATTTCCCGTACAGAACAGCGGATCTTTCAAAAACATATAATTATCTTATCCTAGCAAGGAAAAGAGAGTGTCGACCGTTGAGAGATATTTATTGTGTCCCTCGATTCGCGGCAGAATTTGAATATGAATCGGCTGACCCGAAACGTGACTCGCCAGAACGAGCCACTATGGTAGGTTTTCCACCATGTGTACCGTGGTTGCTATCCAATATCCGCTTCGTAATATATCAGGTACCCGCCCTCCAACTATTAAGGTTGATTGATCTAAAAATTATTTAATGACGTGATGTATTATTATGTTTCCTCGAAATACTGAGCATTAAATTACGAACTTTATTTTAAAAGCGTTCTTTCATTCAAACTTATATTTTCTTTGCAGGTAATACAAGATGAACGGATAAGTGAAGTGTAAGTGTATGATACGATGGTAGTTCAGTAAAGGAAGTGAGTTAAATACTGTGTGCTAGTGACAAATGTGCGGAGACTCGCTGTAAGTCGCGTGCACTGTGCACTGTACAACCATGAGTTTCCTGACGTCCCTGGGTCAGTACGTGGCGGGCGTAGCGGACAGTGTGGCGGGGCTGGCGCTGTCGCCGCGCCGAGCGGCGCCCTCGCGCCACCGCTCCGCCGAGGACACGCAAGCGAAGCAGCCACAAACATCCACAGCTACTATGAGGGGTACTTTCAATATTCTTTTTAATAAAACAACACGAGAAGATCCACTATAAAGGTATAGTGGATATAAAGGTTTTAGAAATTAATATCCGTTTTACTTACAGCGAGAAAAATTCCACTTCTAAATTAGATCTATTTTAGTCTCTCTTTTATAAAATATCTAGAAAGTAATTTTCTTCAATGATCTTTGTCGTGCACTCTGCAGAAATTCACTTTACTTATAAAAACACTGCTTTAATTAAATATGATTTGTATGCATCCCTTTTGTAGTATTCAATTAGAAAGAGTTAATGGTAGAAATAGGTAAATCATAAATAGCTTTATTACTGGTAATACTCTTAAATTAATAAGGCAGAAATACTTTAGTGAAGCTGCTACTTACTACCTGTAAAGATGAGCTCAAATATAGCTTAACTGTATAAAATAACAGGATATTATTTCTTCGTAAATACTTATAGTGACATAATATATACCAATTATAATTTGTAATTTCTCATAGATCTGCCGTCTATCTGTACGCGGATAGCCGCGGATATTGAAAACATCTGATAACATGGGAATGAAAAATGTAAAGAAGATTTCTCAAACGGTCTATATAAGAACGTCTCAAGATATTTCATTCCATTTAAATTCAAAGAGAACTCTAATATTTTTTACTGTGTAACCTGTACAATATTACAATATTCAAACACTCATAAAATATGTGTGTGTCGACTACATTATTCTTAACATAAGAGAAAAATCATCAAACCAAAGCTAGGTACGAAGATAATAACCATAACCTGTTCATCGCAGAACATGAAAAATATTTTTACTATAATATATTGTGCTCCTTACTTGTAGAAGTTAGTTTTTAACGAGGTGCTTTATTCAGATAATGTACATTGTCATGTTCAAAGTTCAAAAGTTTCTAACTTAATACCTACGTATCTGCTCTGAACGTGCTTCGCTGAGGATTTATAATTATAATACTAGCCCTGTATTATACACGTCCCACTGCTGGGCACGGGCCTCCTCCACTGAATGAGAGGGGTTAGGCCGTAGTCCACCACGCTGGCCTAATGCGGATTGACAGACTTCACATACCTTCGAAATTCTTATGGAGAACTTCTCAGGTATGTAGGTTTCCTCACGATGTTTCCTTCACCGTTAAAGCAAGTGATAATTAACAATTAATATACACGCAACTTAGAAAAGTCAACAGTGAACAGAGGTGTATGCTCTTGGGGTTGGTTTGGAACCTGCGACTTTCGTCTCGACAGTCCATACCACTGAAATGAAGAGAAAAAAGACATTTTTTTATTATTTGATATTATGATTTGGCAAAGACATTAACAATTATCCATCTTTAAATTTTAAATAAGGTCTTACAAATTCTTATGTAAATCTGAATGAAAAACGAATAACGCTTTTCTATTAATTGCATATTTTGACCAATATTTCCTTATTGTTCTAGTGGCGGCATACTTAGGTTGAGAAACTGATTAAGTCCTGGATTGAAATCCCAGTTTCGGCAATCACAATTAATATTTGAATTCTACATTCGGAGAGTGACATATAAGTTGTCCGGGATTTCAATTTGTATCCGATATGGTAATAAGCTTGCCACCCATTACATCGTGAGACGGAATCCACCTCCCCTTCCCAATCCTTTAATTATCCCTTTCCTTTAAGGTCGGCAACGGGCCCATGACTCTTCTGATATTGTGGGTGTATATAGGCGGTGGATATCACTTACTATCAGGTGACCTACTTGTTCGTTGGGTGGCCTATACTATAAATATGGGTATACTAGTCTACCCCTTTGAGGATACACGCGTGAGCTTATATTCAATGCTATGTAATAAGAAGCCATATCGCACTTTCTTTCGCAGCCACACAAAATATTAATTACATCCCATTTTGATATAGGTTTCCCACGTGTGTTACCTACGGAAGGAGCATCGGCATTGAGTGCTCGCCGCCGTACTTTGGATTGCCTGGCTCCCGCACCGCCGCCACGCCGTGGAGGCTCGCTGAGAGTACCGAGGAATCAACCACCACCGGAGAAACCTACAATGGCTTTCTGCAAGCGGCGCCTCTCATGGCCCGAAGTGGATAACTCCGTCAATTCTGGGTAAGGCATTTTGTATGTGGGGCATACCAAATATCTTTTTTGAAATCAATCACCCTAAAAACAAAAAACAAAATGGTGGCCACTTTTTTAATTCTTACATCGGATCTAGCAGAATCATTTTTGCAATTATAATATTAGTACGGAAGTATGAATTAAATAAAAATAATTATCCATAGCACATATTTTTAATTTCGATTGATTAAACAATTGATATCTGGGAGGCACTCTTCTTCTTCCACCTGCCCTTATTCCACTCGCAGTGGGGTCGGCGCAACATGATTTTTAACACATGTTACAGAAACATTTGGCTTGTAGTTTTTACGACCGGCTACCTGCCTGACGTCAACCCCTCTGGGGTAATTGATATCTGGAGGGCACTATGCTCACGAATTACAAAAAAATATAGCCTATGTTAGTTATGGATAATAAGTTCCTAGTGGTGAAATATTTTTTAGAATCGGATCCGTAGTTCCAGGGAATACTCCTCACACTGACTACAACATCGATATCAATCCGTGGTCACAAATCACAGTAGAGTACATCTTAAGTTACAAAGAGAAAATGTAGCTATGTAATAGTGATAGGATGTTTAAGAATCGGTTTGGTCGCAGCATGATACTAAATAGTTACAAACCATCATCTCTACAAAACAAATGTATGGTCTGAATATGACCTCAATCGGTCAAGTTGATCATAAGTTATAATACCGCGTAAGTTAAATTGGCGTAGTTGTCTCCTGAAAGGAGACAAAAAAAAATCTATATTTTATGAACATGCAACCAATAAGTTGCGCGGTGGCAGAACTATTTGAAATTTTGTGTAATTTTATTGGATACGCGCCAAAACAAATTATTCAATGACGATATCACATGGGCAATTTTCGAGTTACGCGGTATTGTTAGTTAAGCGACGAAATGTGGTGTGTAAGTTGCAATTGTTGTTGTTGTTGTAACAATGTAAGTTTATGGGCAGCTATTCGACGGTATCGTCATAGACGACGAAGTCACTTATGTTCGCCATCTGGTGCTTGAAGCAACCGTCGGAAATCCCGCTTTAGCTACTGCGGTGGAACAAAAACTTAATGAACTGTTTTAAATCTCCGATGTATTCGAGAGAGAAGGCACCATCAACATGAATAATGATATTGAGGAAATCACAAGCCCTCAAAGGATATTAACCTGTTTCCATGGAAGGGGGAATTGTAAATCTGAGCGGTAACTTCTTACGGCCTTGTGGCGAAACATGTCAAGAATAGCGATGAGGTGCCGAAATTTCTTAATAACGCTCCATGCTGAAATTAACGTTCATTGTTTATATTTTGTCGTATTACGTTGCATAATATGTTGTCTATTAACATTTGCAAGTGCAAGTGCAAAGTGTGCCGTACCAAGCAAGTGGGTCACCTCACCTGATGGTGAGAAGATTACCATCAGGTGACTTACATGCTCATTTGCCAACCTTTGCCATTAAAAATATTTACCGATCTTCAAATTAAGGGTTGATGGAGACTTTCGGCCTCCGGAAATCTTACTTATCGTACGAGACGAAACAACACGTCGGCACTTCATATCGGTTTTCTGTGAGGAACTGGTACAGTTGACATCAAAGGTCGATGAAAACTTCCAAAGCTATACCATAATATGTACACAAGCCGCTCAACAGGATTAGATAGAAAATTGGGTGAACATCGTAAAGAGTCGAAATTTTCTGAACACGAGATTGTTAAAAGTAACTGAAAATGTATGCTTACGAGTATGAGCTACAGTTATAACTATAGTAATTGATGTTATGTTTTGAGAAAGTATACATTTTGCTACATAGCCACTGATAATTAAATTTGAATTTAACATTCAAATGCAATGCTATACGATAGTGTTGAGCTACTTATAACAGACTCATCGAATTTTGACCTCTTAGTACGATTATTAATAGTCTTGTTAAGTACAACCTCTGTGGCACAGTGGGCGAGTAGCCGGCTGTGAAGCGAGAGGCCGTGGGTTCTATTCCTGCACCGAGACAAATATTTGTTCGGGTCTGGGTGTTTTCTCGCCAGAGGGGTTGACGTCAGGCAAGCCGCCAGTTGTAAAAACTACAAACCAAAACTTTCTGTAACATGTGTTAAAAAGCATGTTGCGCCAACCACACAGCGAGTGAGTGAAGGCAGGTGGAAGAAGAAGAAGTCTAGTCTTGTAAAGTGGCTTATGTATCCTATGTAGTATATAAATTATATTTTTGGAAATCTGGGTGTGTTCAACGACTTTTGCTGTTGACCATACCAAAATCTCACTCCAATTGTTCAATTTGTTGGTCGAGCTGACCGATTATAAATAATTCATTTCAATTAATTATTGTATTTAGTTTTTTGTACATAGAATTTGAAAATTTAGCATTTGCTATGATAAATAAATTCAGAAGCTCGCTAGTATGTAAAACAGCCACGTACATACTTTTAATATGTTTTTATTTTAATTCAATTATGGCAAGTAAAATGTGAGTTCGGGTAGGTGTTTCGTTAAGTTAGTGTCAATAAACAAAGTTGGCGGGACGCGAGTGGTGACGCACCAGACATTCACTATATGAATCAATTTATCAGCGGGTGCTCCATTCGGTCAAATAGAAACCTTGATTAGAACGACGGGGTCCTATTGCCTTCTATTTATTTTTACACTTCAAATATAATCAATTTTTGCCGTAGCTCTTTGAGACCCGTTTGGGGGACTTTACTTGTAATTGCGCTCTGAAATTGAATTATCAAAGTTATGCCGTAAATCATGGTGAAGATGAGAAACTCTGCTTGGACTCTTATTGCTAAGATATGCTATATAATATGCTTTATGAAAGTACACTACCATGAAAACATTTATCTAATATGAATTTAATATTTAAACGTTGCTCATGAGTGAAAATTCTAATAAATAAGAAACTTTTTTCAAAGTATGTGATATATAAATTGATGCGTGTAAAATTATATAATTCGTGCTAACATTTCTATAACCCTTTCAAAATATTATATGGAACTGAGTACAAGGCAAGACAAACCTATGCAATGAAAATCCGACTTGTGCCTCGCTTGATATAATTAACCTGTGCTTAATAGTGCAGTATCAGTGCAAGAGAAATGGCAGTTGTTATAGTATCAAACAGTTTATGCCACTTACAGTGGGTGTTACTAGAAACAAAGGGTTTTATTAAAGACGCTACATAGTCTACACGTTTATTATTGAAAAAGCAAGCTAAGTGTAGAATGCGTAGGTTGTAAGCCTCAGGAGTTTGATGAACTTGTAACGACGAAAGCAACTGAGAAACTTTTTGCTACCTCATACAGGCTTGTGCAAAAGGTTAATTGTTATAATTAATTTCACCTTAGAAGCATACCTACTGCTGGTATGTTTCTGAAGTAAACAAAGCGTGTTGATTTGTCTTATTATATAATAAACCTGGCTGGAACTACACCGTTAGTTCGGTGGACACGATATTGTAAATTTTATTGGCTCTTTAGTAACAAAGATAATTATTCATAACGAGCAAGTGGCTCATCTGAAGGTAAATGATTTTCACCGCCTATGAGCAATAATATGATTTTATATAATATTATCTTTCATGATGCGAGCCATCAATTGCTTAATATATTACATGCGTGCTTACGAATACTTATAATATATTTAATACATGTCTGCTAGCCATTGTAATGTACTCTATGGCTATCATGTTATATTTAAGCTGAAATTGGTTAATCTGCCTGAACATCAGTCGCCATTCAAAAAAATGTCTATACATACTCTGTAATTGTATTTATTTCCTCTTTATTATAATAAAATATTCCATTACCTTAAACATAGCTGTAGCTATAAAATATATATAAACATCTTAACATTCTAAGAAAGAAATCTGTCTAATACAGAAAATTAGAATACCGAGAAATTTTCAGATTGCGCACAACGCTCACAAACTAAAATAGAAATACACAGAAATGGACTTCGTTTCTATGAAATGGAATACAGAAACGGAATCCCTTTCTATTATATTATTATAATCCATTGCGCGAATATCCTTTATTTCTAGCATATAAAAGTGCGTCTATACTCGTATTACTGACATTTCAACGCACCGAGACACGGTGACCCTATCAAATACGCGTAACAAAGACACAAGTGTGGACGGTTGTCAAATGTTACGACTTAATGTCACGAAGCGATACGTTCTGACACCTTTTTGAAACTGTCAAACTATTAGAACATTTTGCCATGACCGTAACAAATACAATATAGTCATCAAATTTTATTGGACCAATTTGGTGTTTATTTTTCCATAAGTAAAATATTTATTTATTAGTATTTGTAGTATTAGACTGCCTCGGTGGCGCAGTTGTAATGCGTACGCGATTCGACAGCTGTGCTGAGGTCTCGGGTTCATGCCCCGGATTGGGTAAAATTGACATTGGGTTCCGGATATCTCACTCACCGTTCGAAAGGCAATAACAGCTCACCACGGTTTTCTATGATAAATAACATTGTCTATAACGTGACTCTACAACTTACAAAACCAAGAACTAACGAGAGGACTAGGCCCAGTTCCCATAAAGCACTAAAAATCATTACTTACTAGCTTTTGCTCGCGGCTCCGCCCGCGTGATCGGCGTGATAAAAAGTAGTCTACCTGTGTGTTAAATTCCATCCACAATTGACAAACTCACAAACATCGAAACTATCACATTTATAATATTAGTAGGAAGTAGCATACACATCAAAGTCGTTATAAGATTTTACGTCGTAATGAAATTCCTTGAATATAAATCAAATCGAGACTACCAAAGTGTGACTAATTCCACAAAGTTATTGGACTTTAATTAGAAGTCTATTGAGCTGGATGATCTGAACATTTGAACAATGATAATGTTGAAAATGTTCAATTAAGCTTTCCACACTGTAAAGTATAAGCATTTTAAGTTTATCAAACAATAATTTATTGTTATTTGTGTTTTATTGTTAATGCTTGAATAAATATTTTAGTGTGCGACACTATCCATTTTGAACTAATTGTATTTATTAGTTTAACCGCTATCTCGTCACAAAATTTCATAAAATATATGATTTAAAGTTTTTTTGCAGAGGCCGGCTAACATGCAAGAGGGTCATCTGATGGTAAGTGATCTCGACCGCCCATAAATAACCACAATACCTAAAGAATCATGGACGCTGACCTATAAGGAAAGGGATGATTAAGGGATTGGAAATGGGAAGGGGATTTCGGCCTACGGATATCTCACTCACGAAACGCAACAGCAAGCTACTACTTCACGTTGGTTTTCTGTAAGACCTGTTAGAGAGTAGTAACAACCTAGTCGAACCAGCCTATTAATGCTGTAGGTAAAACTGTCTACAGCGTGGCTCTACCACTCATCACTGCCACCTTAATACCAATATACGTTACCGGGTAACTAAATATATTACAAACCTTTGCAAAATACCGAATGATTTTCATTATTCCAGTGGATTATATACATTAGCAATTTTGTTTGATTAAGAGTATGTAACTGAAGTTGTCACGAGTACAAACAGAGCGTCACACATGCCAGCGTTTTCATAGGCGATCCGACGCGACGTCTCTATGCCCTTATGAGACGCCCGCGCCCTTCCCTCGTCACGGTCAGGATAATACGATTCGCTGTAGGTGACAGAAAGGTTTTGATCTTTGTTCTGTCAACAGCATTAAATTACGCTTTCACAAAAGTTTCGTTTGAATCCATGTAACACTGTTTCGTGAAATAGAGCTGCGATACAATAGGACTTTACATTGTCACTTTAAATAGACCTATGTTTGAGTTAGGACTTATGACCTGTGTACTTATTAAGACGAAATTCTTTGAATTTATTATTAAGTAGTTAAACATAGATAAAAAATTAACTATTACATTTTCTTACAAGCACAATAGTAGGATTTAGGGTAGAGGCTTTTTCAGAGTCGGTGCCGATACCTGTAATGTGGACTCATTTTGTTGATTGTTTTTGTATTCGTTAGTGTTTACTCCGAGTGTATTGTTCATATTAATTTGGTGAAGGTCAGATGACAGACAACGAGGAAAAAAAAAAGTTCCTCAACAGAAAAAGCTAATGGCGATTCTGGTTATGAAGTCGGTCTTTGAAGCGATTTATATTTAGTATGTCGTTTAAAAATGATGCCCATGAGTAGTGTGTCAATGGATGAACATGCATTAACGACCCATTGTTGCGATGCAATGGTTGCAGACCTCTCTTGCTATGTAAAAGCTACTCACAGCTAGGTAAAATTACTTCAAACTAAATATAGCTCCGTCATTTTCAGTAAAATACACTGTCGCGGCGACGGAAATTAATGTATTTATGCCAACAACACTAATAAAAAAATATGTGAAACAAAATTACGCTGCTAGTAAAACTTTAATGTTGTCTTTTGTCATGAGATTTTATGTCCCCAGGGTACAAGATACGGACGGTTCGTACTTCGAGAGTTTCACGGCATTGTCATGGCGGCAGGAGAACAGGCGATTAGCTGCACTGAGGCTTGCTGAAGCGCGAGCTGAGCGGCCGCCGCCAGCACCGCATGATCTAGGTTTGCCTAGTGTCTCCGCACAACTCTCACACAAAGAACACGAGCATTTGTACACTGAGGTAAGCATTGTTACTCTCAATCATATTTGTACCAAACTATTTCAAATATATAGCATTTGAAAATGGGAACATATATTGGGTATGTGTAAATCTAAAAAGGGCTCTAGGTCTTTTCTATCCGATTCTTTTTTTTATAACTCAATAGACTTATATATCGATTCTACAGACAACATCATGGATTCAATTAGCGTGAATTGTTTTAAATAGTCAGCGTTTTTAACCGACTTTAAAAAAGGAGGAGGAGGATGAAACTCCTCAACGGACAACACTACACTCGTCGCGACTATCTTATTGTATTATAATTTACATGCCATAGGTGGGCTATCACAAAAAAAAAAACTAAAATGGTGCTTGTGTCGCTGCCAGTCAAATAGAATTGCACCGACTCTGAGACCTATAGAAGTTGTTATTTTTGACTTTTCAACAGTATTATTTTAAGAAGTCGGTTTAATTTTTTGTGAAACTTATTTTATGACATACGCGAACGAAGGAGGGAGAGTATAACGCGTGATGCCGGTCAGGTATAGCGACACATTCACTTTGTATTAATTGTATGGAAAAGGTTGCACGTCACAGTCGCATACTTCAAAAAGTACATATACAACTGCATACAAAGCGGACGTGTCGCTTTCGTTGTACGCCAAGATCTCTTGTCTTGGTCGCGCACCTCAAAACATGCCTTAACAAGCAATGGGTCACGTTATTTAAAAGTAGTTAGTTTTTTTCGCCAGTGACATAAATTGTAAAATTTTATAATGCCTAGAAATTTCACTGGCTGCAATGGCCTTCAAACCATAACACAACAAGGCTAACACACTGTCGCTTGGCGGCAGAAATAGACAAAACAGTCGTACCAACCCAGACGGCCTCTCGCATACGAGAGATCTATCACTTTCCCTACTAACAAAATGCCATAATCTATAGATTTCGTGAATCATCGCTTTTTACGTACGTATAACTGCCCTGTACGTATTGCTAACGGTTTGAAACAATCTCATTGGTCTGGTAATGGCGTATATAGGCTAATAAACCGCGATGTCCTGAGTTTAAATCCCAGGCCGGGCAATCACAAGCTATGTTTCAGTTTTCCATTGCAAAAATTTTAATCAAATAATTGAAGATTGGAATGTTATGGCGGTGGGCTCACCCCTTTAGATTGTGGAATGAGACTAAGCTCGACGGGCTGTGGATGTACTAGATGCATCTCTAACCCTTCCGGGATACAGACGTCAGCTTATGTTTATATTTATGTTGAAACAACCTAACAGACTAAATTACAAATAGATTATAAATCTCAATCTGGTTTAACTCGTCCTGTAAAGATTTTAATTAAACGGTACACTTTATTGTGGAGACTATGTTTTTGTAATTCTGCAGGGTCTTGTTTACTGACGCTGTTCTTTTGAAGTGAAATGTGATGTTTTGTTTAGTAGTTGGAGATCGGGGTCACAGGAATATTTATTAAATACACACCCAACAGTCACACACATAGTCCTGACCCCACACTATGATAACCTGTATCGTGGGTATCAGGAACTACGAGGTCTACTTGCGGTCCCACAACACCCAGACCCGAAACAAACATTGTGGATCACACAAACATTTGTCTCGGTGTGGAAATCAAACCCACGGCCTCTTGTTTCGCAGCCGGCTACTCGCCCGCTGCGCCACGGAGTTTGTCAGTTATTCTGGCATTTATCATTTCTGCTGTTACCCAACGTGTTAGAGAAGGGTAAATTATGACTACGGCTAAAACGTGACTAAACTAAATTATTTAACCCACAGACATAGATGTTATACATGCCGCAGTGTTTATACATACAAGGTGTTTGAACATGCGATAGTGGATTTACGATAATATATTATTTGTGTCAACTGTCGAAAAAATATGTCGCATGCAGCATGCACTCGTTTCATTTTCATTAATTACTTCCGTAATCCTTTGATGTACGCCACTCAGATAACCGCGTAGTCAGCATAAAATTGTATACACAGTATATGAATGCCGTATACGAGAATTAATGTCGGGCTGAAATAGCCGTAATAATTATGAGAAGTTATCCTAGACTCGAATTCCGTTTTCTGAAGTCGAGAATATTAGGGATTATTAGGGAATATTCGGATTCGGATCGGATGCAGTCATCAAGCAAAAACCTGTGTACTGTTAAATTCAATAGCTTAGTGACATATATAAAATTGCATACGGTATAGAGGGAAAGCAAAAGCACGGTCGTATGGACCTGATAACAATCCTACTAAAATGATGACTAAAATACATTTCCCCATCTTACATAAAGATAATTTTCAATCTTAATAGTATATGTCACTTATGGCCGTTCCCAACATTTTGTCTATAGACAGATTTGCTTATTGGCAGTAAAATTTTGACACATTTTGTATGGAAGATCTGTCAAAATACCTACTATTGATAGTAAGCAAATCTATCTTTATATAGAATATAGGGAACGGTCATTAATTAAGAATAATATAACTGACGCTAAATGTGTCTAATTCATCCTGAGTTCATGGGGTAATAACATATCTAGTGGGCACACTAGCCACTGTTGGACTATATTTGACCGACTGCTGGGCATGGGCCTCCTCTACTGAATGAGAGAGGTTTAAAATTGCTTTGTGTATACATAGCTTCCTATGTAATTTGACTCAACATTTAGATCTTCTTTCAAAGTTAATTTACTATTAATAAGATAGTACCTGGTCAATGACTCTTATTCATTTATAAGGGGAGATTCGCTAGTGAATCGTTCTTGCTAGACAAGCGTACTTCATCTTTGGCCACATCATCCCTCACCATCAGGCGAGATAGTGGTCTAACGCAAGCCTGTTACGAATAAAAAATTATACGAAAATGGTAAGTAAAACGTACAGAGACAGTTGTTATCCCAGCTTATTTGAAAATATAAAATAGACTTTAACATATAATATAGTCTTTGCTGAGCTATTTTTGTAACCAGTTTTCATTATAGAACGTATTATTCCATCGTAAAAAATTAAGATAAAACAAAATGATTCATCTCAATTTAAGGAAATTACATTTTGTGCTCAGTCATTATGTTGAGACGCGGAAGTTCAGGGAACCTTCAATCTTGTTTCGTTAATGAAAAAGGTAAGTATTAAAGGAATCATGAACCTTCGCCTGCTAAAAGATTACTCATGAATGATGAATTAACCAATATGAAATTTTAAAAAATATTCTTGAAATGTGCTATTTGTTAGTACTTATGTCTGGACATTGTCATGATATATTCATCGAAATAAGATAAGAATTTCGATGGATATATCTCTAAAATATGTGAAATGACTTTAAACTACATTTTCTACAAATTTACGTCATATAGCGTAAATAAGATAATTAATATTTTAGTACTAAGATCTCCCAATATCGCTGTTACCCGACTCGGAGATCAAACCCGAGACCTCAGCGTTAGCCTCAGTCGTAACGCAAACGCATTACAACTGCGCCACCTAGGCAGATACATAATA
The DNA here is from genome assembly GCA_905332985.1 of Mimas tiliae. NCBI lineage: Eukaryota > Metazoa > Arthropoda > Insecta > Lepidoptera > Sphingidae > Mimas > Mimas tiliae. The sequence continues at coordinate 8,450,677 of HG995249.1, forward strand.
TATTCATGCATTAGTCATATAATATGGAACTTGCCGATATATCTACGTACTATCTTAATTTTCTTACTATTAGTTTGCTTAATATTATCCCTTCATGCTATTAATGATCACTGCACACAGTATGGTAGGTAAGGACGTAAAAAGAAACAATAAAAACGTTCGGTGAAATCTATCGTGAAATAAGTATTTATGTATGATGTACACAATATAACATTAAATCATACATATTCACTGAGTATGTATTTTAATCATATTTATTACTAGCTTTTGCTTTCGGCTCCACCCGCGTGAACGGCCTTTTTCGGGATAAAAAGTATCCTAGCCTATGTCCTAATCCAGGTCATGGTCTACCTGTATACCAAATTTCACCCAAAACCGTTCAAAAGCTGTTAAGGTATGATTTACTAACAACGGCCAAAATCACAAACTCACAAATATCCAAACTTTCATACTTATACTATTAGTTGGATGCACTACACAAATAAACTTCAGGAGTTCAGCACAAAAGCGGTATAGCAATATGAGATATCTGCGTTTCTGATTTGCGACGCTATCGAGGATTTTCTTTACCTCATTTTTTTAATAACTATCCGTCTAATGCCAGGTTTTGCTGCGTCTTTCTACTCAATGTTCAGTGTAATAATTTACCAGCATTATATTATTGTACAGCAAACGAATTGTGTCTTAGATACTTCTCTCGACTGATGAAGCTGCATATAATAACCCATTATCCGGTACAGCAACTTTGAGGTAATAATGTGGAATAATTGGCTTATAACGAAGCTTAAAACACATAAATACATTATACACAAATAATGTTATAGTTTATTTCACTCGTATTTTAGGTTAAGATTTTAGGTCATACAATGAGACATATTGCAAATCAATTAGGTAAACTAAACAATCTATTATACAGCAGCGAAAGCTCAGCTGGTACGGACTGCCAAGACGAAAATCGTAGATTTGAAACCAACCCCAAGGGCATCCACGTCTAAGGTACATGTGTATACTTTGTTAATTATTGCTTGCTTTGAAGGAAACATCGCGAGGAAACCTGTATACCTGAGAAGTTCTACATGAGAATTTTGAAGGTATGTGAAGTCTGCACTCCCGTATTAGGCCAGCGTGCGATAGCGATTCGTAAAGGTGGCCCGTGCCCAGCAGTAGACCAAAGCAGTATAATATAAAGTTTATTATTTTTAAAAGAGAGTCTTTTTTCACATAAGTATGTACTTATATTTTACATATAAAATTTGTGCGCAATTCAGTTTCATCACATTTTTAAATTATGTAAAACAGCTAGTATATATTACGTCAGCGTTTTTAATAACTAGATTTGTTTTTATGTGAATACGAGAGGCAATATAATTGATGATTCGTTTGGTGGTAAGTGAATTTCGCGCTTGTGGGCATTTCCTACACAAGGCATCTAAAGCATTATTAAACTCTTTTTACTCATAAAAAATTGTTTTATTCCATACAAGCACGACAATAATTGCACGTTAACACATCAGTATTCAATTTTTTTCTAAGCAAGGAAAACAAACAGAATGATGTTATTTTTCAAAACAAAAAAGCTTATAAATATTTATTCGAACAATATAAATGTATAAATGGTACCTATGTAGAATTCGATTGTTATAACCACTGTTGATTAATTGAAAATAAACATTTTTTTTTTTTATTTATTTATTATTTACACACTACACTACCATTACAGGTTCAGTAACCTAATGCGATAATGCAGTTTTACACAAACATATTTGCGTTTATATTCTCTATATTCTAATATTACACGCCCACATCCGAAGAAGTACCTTCTTTTCAATATATAGAATTTACTTTACTATGCAGAATTTTGAATATTTAGTTTTATTTATTTATTGTGGAATCGTTGAAATTTATATGGAGTCCGAATTGGCTTTGACAAAGTGGCATGCTGTGTGCAAAAAAATATATTAAATAAACCGACTTCTAAAATAAGCGTTTAAATCCAAATAGCGATACATAGGTAAATTCTGTTATTCGTTGACGAGTTTCCATTTTTTCCATCGTACTTTGTCATTAGATCTTAATCGAGTTTTTATATGAGATCAACCTCGAGGTAAACTCTATAAAAGAGATCTCTTGTTGGAGATATCGCCTAAATAAAAAAATCATAAATACTATTGAATTAGGAATCCTTAGATTTATTTATTTGGTGAAAAAAAAAACAATCAACAGATAATAATTATGTTTAGGTGCTGTATTGTATCGAGAATGCAGTGGGAGCGCCGGCCCCTGACGGACAGTTCGCATCTTACAAGGAGGAGGTGATAGAATACGCGCGACGTGCGTTCAGGATATCCCCAGAAGTGCACGCGCGCGCTGTGCGTGCAGCTGGGAGCGAACGGCCCCCCACCGTGGTGCTTGGATGTGCCGTCATTGAAGCCGATGGTCTTGAAGCAAAGGATGCTAATGGTCAGTGTTTTACGTAGTCTATTTCGATCCTTCATCCGTGGAAGTAAACGTAATTACCATTACAAACAAATCAAAGAACTTTATTACAGTTTGATTACGTGCGCTATTTTAATATCCATGCAATATGACTCATTCACCAGGAGCATCCACGTGTAATGTATGTACATTCGGTGCGTATTACGTACGCACACCTGTAATGAAAGTGTTTGTAACATTACAGCTATAAATGAGGAGAGCCGAATATTACAATGGGCGCCATTTGTAAAATGCTAATAGTTCGAATGCTTTTAGTCAGTGCATCGAGCTGGCGCGTATTGTAACGTAAATCGTAAATTATACGGGAAAGCTCCAAGTGAATGTCACACACCTTAAGTCAAAATGTAAACCATGCGTGTAATATTTTTTGTTATTTGCCACTCGTGGCATGCGTGCCTATAGTTTTATGGAGCCAATCGACTAAGCTGGTGGCATTTGGCAATATAAGGGGATAATTCTACAGTCCTCGATCTTGTTTCAAAGATACACAGAAGCTAGCTGCCATGCCGAGGCAATGGGATTTGTAAACAAATTTCCCTACACCACAATAAAGGTCACCTTTTGCGACCCTTTGATATAAGCGGGGCTGAAGGTCGATTGATATTCAAAGGCCATCGCATCACAGCATAAGTTTTTGCTACAGTACATTAACCTTTTAAACTTTCTTATTAATTTTGTTTGCATAACTAACGTCTTTTAATTAGCCATTTTATAAATCGTACGTAGCAGATTCATAAATCAAATTATGAGGCTTGTTTGCTTTGCTATCTTACTAATTAATATATTAAGGAATATATAGCGTGTTACAGATAGGTGTGGTCAAATTTATGCAACATAGTATGTGATATAAGTATTTCCCTTCCTGTAGTATCAAATCAGATTGCATTGCTAGGATTGATAATATTCATATAGCATTTTCATGTTTAAAGAATGAGTAACATGTCCATATTCGACTTACAATAAATATGCGTGTTTCCATATCCCAAATCGAGTAGACAGTGCTGATATATGCTATGATTGCGCTATGAGCATAGTTTTAGCAGTCTGTTATGATTACTTTTTATCCGACTTCAAACAAGGAGGAGGTTCTCCATTCAAGGATTTCTCCGCCAATAGCGAACCGATTTTGTTGGATAAAATTTCAATCTATAGAGTTTATGTAGTCTTATATAAAGTTGGTTAAGATCATCTGATGACGGAGTACGGAGTAAAAATATGAAACTCCTCAACGGATAACAGTGCATTCGTCGCGATTGTGTTATTGTATTGAATTTACATGCTATTGCTGTAACTATCATAAAAAAACGCGCTGAATTAAAAACCTCCTCCTTTTTGAAGGCGGTTAAAAATAAGTTTTAACAAAACTTAGAAACCAACTTCAAAATAATAACACTGAAAATTCAAAATAAATAAGTAAACCCAACAGTTATATACGTATGTCCTGACCCCACACTACCTTAACCTGTAGCGTGGGTATCAGACGAGAGACTTGTAGTCCCATAACACCCATACCCGAAACAAATATTTGTGGAACACACAAACGTTTGTATCGGTGTGGGAATTGAACCCACGACCGCTCGCTTCGCAGCCGGCTATTCGCCCACTGCGCCACGGAGACTATTTTTATCCCAAAAAGAACTTAACACAGGTGATGCCGCAAGTAAAAAACGTACTCAAACGCTTCGTTCAGCTAACATAATAAAAATTGCTTTCGGAGAAAAGCCACTAATGTTATTACAAATTGCTAAAAATAAAATATTGCATCGAAGAAGTGCGCGGCGCATACTTACTACGTACCCGTCAACACGATACACTGGCAACGTTCGTTATTGAATTACCTGATAGTGATGGCTGGAAGGGTAAAGCTATCATGTCGGGGAAAAATCGTTGTAAGCTGTAGCTACTCACTTGTACCCATCAACGACATTGATCCATTGGATATGCTATGTGGTCTATGGAATAATTGTGCCTGTACATATACAACGTGGTACAGAAAGATATGGTCATATTTAAGGTTCGTTACATACACTTGTTATGTACCAGATCTTATCAAAATCTAGACATCCTAAAACAACATCTGTATGTATATCAGTAATATATTGTATAACCTTAAAAAAAATAGCGCTCATAAGAAAAAGATCAATATCAGCGATAAATGTATATCAACTGTAATTTCTAAATGGCTGATTAGATTATTTCAAGGTTAAGAACGATCTGAATTAAACCAGCTTTCAAACAAAAAAACCCCATTCAAATCCGTCCATTTGTTACGGGCAAGGCGCTACGATGACACAGACATATAAGCTTGTATACAAAAATATTTTTTTTCTCTTTAATAGGATTAATGAAACAAACTTTACATTTGAGAAAGGGTTGGATTTAAAAAAAATGCCGAAGCGTTTATATATTTTTAATTCAATATGGACTTTCCAAGAATAAATAAAATAAAATATATACACCCAACAGTCACACACATAGTCCTGACCCCACACTAAGTTAACCTGTATCGTAAGTCTCAAGAACTACGAGGGACTCGCGGACCCACAACACCCAGACCCAAAACAAATATTTGTGGGTCACACAAACAGTCTCGGTGCGGGAATCGAACCCACGGCCTCACGCTTCGCAGCCGGATGCTCGCCCACTGCGCCACGGAGGCTGTCAACTTTATCTTTCAAGGGGGAGTGCTTACCATCGACTTACACTAGACTGCGTTCATCATTCCGAGACATAAACTCTTAAGTATTATAATGCTCCGTAATTTTACTGGCTTCAATGGTTTTCACACCGAAACAGGACAGTGCTTACACACTGCTACTTGGCGGCTGAAATAGACAATGCGGTGATACCAAACAGACGGCCTCTCGCATACGAGGGAATTACCACCTCGTCAATTTGCCTTTTGACCACGCTAAGGATTTAATTTAAAAAAAAAACGCCATTAGAGGAATGTTCCTACCAAATTTGAACCTTGTCTTCCAGCGGTTTGGGCTGTGCGTTGTTACCACTTTTTTATTTACAACGCACGATAACAATATGTATTTTGCTTAAATTTTGTGTGCTCCACATGAACCCAGAGCATTTCAATAAATACAGATGCAACCAAAAGTTAAAATCAAATTTCTATTCGTACGAAACTTTGTTTCAATAACCCTGGCAAATGTTTATGAAAGTTGAACGGGTGTTTAATTACGTTTCTAGAAGTTCTAGATTCACGCTCTAAACTTTAGAACCAATAGCATTGGAATTCTGTGTATAATTTTTGGACTTTACTTCAATTAAATATTGTAAAACCTTTATGCTCTAATAATTGTAAACTATAGTTTTGAAAAGAGCAACGCTGGGGTTTCTTGCCCGTTCTTCTCCAGCGAAACAGTCTTCCAAACTGGCGTTAGAGTTTTGACGTAATCTAAATAATGTATAATATTTTGAAGATTCAATAAATATTTTGAATTTTGAAAAAAAAGAATAGTTATTTATTAGCCGTGACCATATTTTAGTATTAATTTTTTTATTGCTTAGGTCGGCAAACGACCAGATGGGTCATCTGATAGTAAGTGATGTGCTCCGCCGCCCATGTGCGTCCACAATACCACAATAATCATGGGCGTCTTGTCGACTTTATAGGAAAGGTATAAATTAAGGGATTGGGAAGGGGAGGGGAATTTGGGCCTTTAGGTATTTTACTCACCGTACGAAACGCAGCAGCAAGATACTTTACGCTGTTTGGATATAGGTAGGCAAAGGGGAATACAGTGTGACGTAAAGAGATGATGATACTGTAATATGATCACTAGGGTCTAAATAAAAAATTGGTTGCTACTAGTTATTGCCCAAGTATTAATATTTTTCTGTTTTGTTAAAACTTATTTTACTTTAAAAAAAATTGTGGTACGAGTAGTTGCAGCAATAGCATGTAAATACCAATACAATAACACAATCGCGACGAGTGTAATGTTGTCCGTTGAGGAATTTAATTTTTTTACTCTGTACTCCATCATCAGTACTTAACCAAATTTATATGGGACCACATCTTAACTCTATCGAATGTTTTTTTTCCAACAAAATTTGTCCACAACTGGCGGAGAAACCGATGTACATACATAAGAAAAGCAAATGGAAAACGCGCCAAGTTGAGAACCTCCTCGTTTTTTGAAGTCGGTTAAAAAAATGTATCGTACATCCGTCCTCGGAGTTCAACCTCATACTATTATTAAAAAGTCTGTTCAGTAAGCCAAGTACTAGTTATGATAGTTTTCTAGAACGATGACAGTTTCCGTTTTCAGCATTAGCCACCAGTGGGAACTATATTAAATAAAAATTAATATTATGATTAACTTTATAGTATATTAGTCGAATTCTAAAATAGTTTTCTGGCGATTCTTTCTTTTTTTCAGTATGAATTACTAGTTTGAAACTTCGACAATAGTAATTCGAATTCGAAAGCTGTGAACGTATTTGTAACTCGTACTTAGACCTACAGTTATTTAACCGTAAAAACATTACAGACAGACTTTCATATTTATAAAATTATTACGGATTCTAAACTCGTCCACCACGTCAAACTGGTTTTACAATTTAAGTGTTTTGTATAGGGTTCAGCGATCCTTACTGCATGTTGGGCATACAACCAGCGTCCCTACCAGCCTCCCCGCGAGCTTCTGAGGACGAAGGTCGCAAGCATGGGTTTCGACTGAGCTTCAAACGTCGCGACGGTCGCCAGCAGCGAGACAGCCTCGGCAGACTGCCGGCTCGATACATACGAGCCACCAGCGTCCGACAACACACGCTCTCACCCAAGTGGAACGAAACATTCAAGTTGTAAGTGTGCTCGGAAGATAATTAGGTTTCAAGAGCCGATTGAGAAAGTATTCCTGTGATAAAATTACGTCCATTTCGAAATCAAATGGAATGGATGAAGTGAATAAAATGTTTTCGTGAGGTCGTGGTCGAAATTATTGGCCACGATGATTCGTTAAATTTCGTCGCAAATGGCTATTTTACATTATAAATATTTAATTGTTTTGTTTTTTACACATTTGGCGCACTTTAACGCAAAACTAATCAGAAAATTTTAAGAAATATAAAAAAGTTTTCGTAGTTGGTGAAGACATCCATATGAGTCTCTGTATTTGATATATTTAGTAGTTATGCTGAATATCTAACGGTACATTAATTCAAACCATTTATACCAGTCAAAGCGTTCGTAAGAAGCAATGGTTCACGAAACCTATAGGTATTGACGTATTATTAGTTCTGAAAAAAAAAAATGAAACAACCATTAAATAACGTGAACCACTATTTGTTACAGAACATTTAACTATTACTGACAAAAGGAAAAAAATTAAAACAATTTTCTTTATCATGGCTTTTTGCTTTACAAGATACATAATAAGCTTAATAGCTGTAGACAAATTTCTAACATTACTATTTAACTACAAACATTATTCTTTTTCCACTTGCCCCTATCCCACTTGCTGTAGGATCAGCGCAACATGCTTTTTACAAACATTATTATATACTTAAGAAAATATTATCAGTTGGGAGGGGAAGGCCTCGGCGAACTTTCATAGATCAAGTTGGAGATATTCTCGTGAAGCCAGGTCATGAGTACCCTAAACCGACGTGCATGTATGAAAAATTTTATGAGAGTGAATGAAGCCAGAGATATGCAAGGATCGTAGCAAGTGGGAGTTGTCTCTGCCTACCCCTATGGGAAACAGGCGTGAGTGTATGTATGTACGTATTATCGTGCTTCTGGTTTCAGAATTGTATTAGAACAATAATATGTTACAGGCTACACTTCGGTTCATTTATTTTTAACTTCTGATAGAAAGATTATTTAGCCAAAATGTTTTACATTTACGTATTAGTCCATAATGTATAGGAATTCACGAGTAAATGAACATACATGACCAATGAGTGAAATGTTAATTGGTGTAGCATTGTACAATCTGAATCAAAGCCATTACCATCGATTCATCAGCCATCAAAGTCTTTCTGACACGTTAACCAAATTGATTGATGAGAAATGTTTTGTATAGCGTAGTACTGTGGACTGCAAAATCATCAAGCAAATTCATCAATCTCTGCCATTCTTTTAATATGATTACGTAACACGCGCTTGGTTGGTGCACTTTTTATTTACCGAAGCATTTTACGTCATCCATCAAATTCTCTATTAGTAACACAATTGCATAATACGTTTAGGTTAGAATGCTATTAAAACAAAAACATCAGTAAAGTTGTATTTCATAATACATATTGTTTCATAACCCCACAAAATAGATAAACCTGATGTTTCGCGAAACTAAAGACTGCAGAGGTAGAAGAAGAACTTCTCATATGGGTTTTCATTAGTGTTCAACCGGAAAAGTGTCTATCAAATAGTAAAAAATAATTGTGTTGGTACGGAAAACAACAAGAAATATTAGTAAATCTTTACACTGAACACTTTTAAACCCCGTTTACATAGAGATAAAATATCGTACGACAGATTCGAATATCACAGAAATCTCTTGTTAACAGGGCAACATCATGCAACTTGACAGCGGGAATCGTATGATGCGGCCTCGTAAACGAGAGTTTTGTTTTCTTACTTACGTACGCTAAATAATGTGCATGTAAATGGGACTTTATACACAAAGATACTCCTACCTCAAAGACACGATTATCAAAGAAATGATGACCCGATATCAAAGAATGAGTCGCTAGCTGACCAAGCAAACATCATAAATCATGCAGTTTTATATCACTTCCCTTTGTTTTATGTGTAGTGAAATCGACGACATATCATCGGATGTTTTGCATCTGGACATCTGGGACCATGACGATGAGAGCTCTGTGTTGGATGCTGTATCACGTCTTAACGAGGTGCGTGGAGTCCGAGGCCTGGGAAGATTCTTCAAGCAGGTCTGTCAAAGCGCACGGCAAGGAAGCCAGGATGACTTTCTCGGTAAGTTTCAAATGTATAACATAATAATATATCTTTAATAAAAAAAAAATGTAACCGCCATTATTTTGTGTTTAGGATTTATTAGTTTAAGCTGGAATTTGTTTTGGAACTCCTCTTCTTATTTGAGTATAAGCAATTATTATAAGTTTATCATACTAGAAAGAATAGATACAGTATGTATTTTGATAAAATATTTTCGTGAAAGAAATAGATGCAATAAACGATTCAAAAGTAACTTAATATACCAACCTCTATGAATTTATCTGTTTCATTTATTTATAAACAAAATTAAGTACATAAATAAGCTCACGCCTTTATCCCCGCAGGGGTATACAGAGGTGAAACTATTACTGCACCCATGTTTCGCCGAGCGATGATGTGGCGAGCCTGTCGCCATACCGGGCACAAATTCCAATCCCAAGGTGTAATTTTTCAAATTGAAAACTCATACACATATCTAGACACGCGGCAGCGTGTCAAGCCAAGTAATTATGTTTAACCGACCTGACAATTCAATCCAGGACCTCACCGTTCTTATAGCCTGCCACTAGACCAATGAGGCGATTACAATATTAAATGAGTATACAAATAAAAGCGGTGGTAGAGTTTGTTTTTTTTGCCGGCAAGCGGCCGAGGAAATATTCCTCGGGGAACCACCGGTAGTCCGCACATGCACGCTGACAACGTAGAACGACCTACAACTAAGTATATAACTAATAAACTATATTGTGTTTCGACTAGTTGTAACCATGCTTCACTAGGTGGTAGGTCCCTCGTATGCGATTGATACCACCGCTTTGTCTATTTCTGTCGCCAAACAGCAATGTGTAAGCACTGTTGTGTTTCGGTTTGTGGGACATTGATGCCAGTGAAATTACTGGGCATTATGAGATTTAACATCTTATGTCTGTGTGACGAGGGCAGTCCGATGCCATGCAGTGACTTGTAATTCAAAGTTCTGTGTGGTATTGCTTCTGTTTATGGGCGTGGCGCTTACCATCAAGTGAACGACTTGCTCGTTTCGTCATTCAAACTAATAAAAAAGAAAATATACTTACATTTATGATATTTTAATTAATTTTCGATATCAGTTTGGTTTCTGTCGTGCGATATTTGTACTTTTAGTTTCAAATTTATAACAGTAGGTCACCAACATCTTAGGCCCAAAGCCAACTCCCTCGTTCACGTGATAGGTATACTGCTGATTAACGGATGAGGCAATGGTGAAACTTAGTACTCAAATACCAAATCCACCGTCAAATCAGGATGGGAAGGCGGACCCTGGCATTAAGACGCGATAATGCCTGGCTTAAAGAATGTTTATAAGGATTATAAGATGGTATGAAGCCGGGATAATACGTGACTTAGAGAATGTGTATAAGATACAGACTGTATCAGTGGCACAGTTGTAATGCGTACGCGTATTAAGTACATACATAAGCTCACGCCTTTATCCCCGTTGGGGTAGGCAGAAGTGAAAGTATTACTGCACCCACGTTTCGCCGAACTTATTTCCGACCTATAATGTGACAGGGGCGTGCCTATCGCCAAACCGGGCACAATTCCAGACTCCGGGCTATTACTGAGCATTTTGTAATAAAAAAACCCAACATCACTTTTACCCGTCCCGGGATCGAACTCGGGACCTACCTCCGCCAATCAGTCGTAGCTACCGCGTACAGGTTATAACTGCGCCACCGCAGCAGTGTTGATTTATTTAATTTATAAATATGAATAATTAATACCTCCAGTGACAGTTTGGTAATAATCTCGATTTCAGAATTAATAAGCGTGCAATGTTGGGGATTAAATGCTAGGGAACATCTGGAAGTGGATGATGGATTACCTCACTAGTCACTTATTATTTTTGTTATTAAATAGTCGTCAGCTGCCGTCAGGTACGAGATCCCACTAAGGCGCGACCTTATTCGTAACTGTAATTACAATCTGCGAGATTCTAGTTAATTAATAGATATTATCCCGGCGTATTATCGGCTTCATTTATAATTCCAATATTTCCGACAGTCAATAGACAATTCCAGTGGAAACAAGAGATATACTATGTTACATATAACATAGTATATGTCTATGTTGTTGAACAATGAATGTTACATTATAAGTATGACAAATACGTACTTAACTATATCGCCATAAACATCTTAGGCCCAAAGTCAACCTTACCTGCACGTGGTATGTACTCTATGCTGAATATCGGACGAAGTAATGGCCACATTAAGTAGTTATTAAATATAGTAAGGTTATTAAGTACTTCAAGTAGTTCTAGTATCTTTAGTGGTAGAGTCACGCTGTAGACAGTTTTGTCTACAGCATGAATGGGTCGGCTCGACCAAGTTATTATCACTGTCTCACAGAAAACCGACGTAAAGTTTTGCTGCTGAGTTTCGTATGGTTAGTTAGATATCCGGAGGCCCAAATCCCCTACCCGCCTCCCCTCCACTTTCCAATCCCTTAATGAAACCTCATGATTCTTCTGGAATTGTGGGCGTACATGGGCGGTGGAGATCACTTACTATGAGGTGACCCACTTGATCGTTTACCGTCCTATGCTATAAAAACTTGATTTACGTTGCGGGTTGGGGATCAGCCCACATAATACCAAATACCGTCAAATCATGAAGGTACCCTATCCGAAAAATGTTACAACTGAAGCAAATTAAGTTGCAGACGCAATAAAGGGATATTGGAATGCCTCCTTCGTTTTTAGATTCCTTGACAAATTGGCAATAAAATTGAAAATGGTGTGTTTGTCGGTTTAATTAAAACAATCCTAGGTACGGCTGATGCGAGTAGAAATTGATTACGCAATAAATTTCTTATGCAAAGAAGCTAGGAGCTTGCATTTTATACGGCATTTATTTTATAACGGACAATAACTAGTTTATACTGTTTTTATCGCGGTTTAATTTTATTTTAGTCGTTTCGAAAGCTTTTCAGCCTTCGTGGTCACGGGAGAAACTGAGTACACCTCAGTCGTCTCGAAAAGTTAATGTTACATTGCCTACTTTTATTTTAAAACTATTTTTATATCAATGTGTAATATTCGCGTAAACATAAGAATTCACTAAGCCCAATGTTGGCAACGGACAAACCAGTCTTATCGTGATTGTTTGTGCCCGTTTGTGAGGCACTGGGGATCCTTGCACAGACCGGTTGTCTATTTTTGTGTTAATAATTAATAATATTTTACTAATTTAGGCTAGGCATTTTTTAATAGCCACGTCCCCCTGCTGGGCAACGGCCTCCCCTATACTCTTACATCGGGTTCGGTCTTCTGTCGCTTATCCCATTTCGCCTCGAATGCGTGCAACTCGTCACTCTAACTCTTTTTCGGTCATCCATCTGACTAATTATATGAATTGAATTTAATTGCTTCGTGTAGAGTTCTCATGCGTCAATGTTTGTTCGGTGTAATATTGCGTACTTATATCGTATAAAAATATAAAACCAGTGTATAGTACACAATAATCTGATAACACAATATCATCTTATTGGGCGAGTACATACAGCCTCGCAATTAGGACCATTGACGTCAAGCCGCCTTTGTGCACAAAATGAGATTGTTTCATACAGTACGCTAGGGTAAACGAATTACTTCATCATAACATGTCATTCGTTCCAAATATTAAATACATACACATTCGCATGAAATACCTAAAGGGGTAGGCAGAGGTGTAACCAGTACACCCACATTTTGCCGAGCTTATTTACGTCCCATGATGTGATAGGGGACGAGCCTATCGCACAATTCCAGACTCATACTGTGCATTTCGTAAAGAAAAACCCAACACTTTTACCCGACCCGGAGATCGAACCCGAGACCTCGGCACAGCAGTAGTAACGCGTACGCATTACAACGCCACCGAGACAGTCCTTTACAATATTGTGTTTTAACAGTACAGTTTATCATACATAATAAATGAGTTCAAAGCTTTAATTAAGAAGTGAACTAAATTAACTATATCTCAAGACCACATATATTTACGTCATACAATATTTTTTATGATTTTGAAATAATGTGTCACGACATAAATATGTTTATGACTTGAACGTATTAGGTCCGTTTTGATAGTGGTAGAGCCACGCTGAGACACTTTTGTCTACAGTGTGAATGGGCCGGCTTGATCGTGTAAATACCATTGTCTTACAGAAATTCCGACGTAAAGTAACAGCTTCGTTTCGTAAGTTAATGAAATTCCGGAGGCCCAAATCTTTCCCGCTTTCCCAGTCACCATTATTTTTCATAATAGTCGGCAAGTCATCCACCATCATATCTGGTATAGTGGCTGTTTATGGCCGGTGCAGATCATTAACGGCTTGTATTTCAGTTTGTTCGTTGTCGGTTGTTGCCCTAGAAAAAACTAAATTATATTTTTGAATATGTAAAAAAATTACGTTCTGTTAAATTTGATTTAAAAAATAATCAATAGGATCAACGGCTCATAAAAATGAAATACTTAATTTGATGAAACATACGAACTAGGCGGAGTGTAAGTTGGCCACCAACATCTTAGGCCCAAAGCCAACCTCACCTGCACGTGGTACACTCAGCTGATTAAAGGTCTAAGCGATGGCGAAACTTGGTTCCCGTTGTGGGTTGTGGGGATCAGCGCGTCACATCGCTTCACATAATACCAAATTGACCGTGAAATCATTATAAGAAGGCGCACCCTGGCATTAAGCCAGGATAACGGCAGGCAGAACTACGATACCGAGTAGGCGGACGCTTGCTGTAACAGTTTTCATCTCACGCCGTAAATACTCTCCGAATCCATTTCATCCACATAAACTATTTCTATCCAAAAATCGTAGTTTACGGTGCTAGCATTCAACAATCCTTTTACAACAATAGGATAAAATGTATACTCGTATTACTCGAATAACAAGATTGATGAACGTGGGCGTGCATTCAATATCTATTTAGGTAGTCGGTGGATGACGTCAGTATGGATTCCATCTGGAAATTATTCGCGTGCGAATTTCGATATAATGAGACATGTATACAAAGGCCGAAGGCTCACAAGGCACCTAAATAAGCAAACCCTGGTTAATTTAGACTAAATTAGGATATTCTTATTCAGCTATGTTAAGTCAAAAATATTAAAAGCTTTTGGACTCTGTTATGCGAACCACAAATAAATTACGATTATATTATATTACCCACGAACCCCATGAATAAGTTATGGATATAATTTGATCGGCAATTTTTATCCCAGAAAAATAAAATATCTATAAGGAGCGACCTTCGGAACAATGTCTGAATCACACACTGACAATGTCTGAATTTCAAATCGTGTAGATGACGTAATAGAACAAATAAAAAAAATGGTCGATTTTCGACCACTACGCGAACACTGGTATTGTTTAAATACTCTTGAGCTAATTGATTCCACTTTCGGGATAAAAGGCGCACTTTTCGGGAACAATGTTAATCATCGTGAAGGATGGTAAATGCTTAACATTATAACATACCGTTTAAATAGATAGAGTCGCCTGTAGACAGTTCTGTCTACAGCATGAATGGGCTGACTAGACCGAGGTACTAGCACTGTCTCATCAAAAACCGACATGACGAGGCTGCTCACTGTTGCATTTCTATGAGCGAAATATCTGAAGGCCAAAATCATCTCCTTCCCAATCTCCGTTCCTTTCTTGTAAGGTCCGCAATGCACCAATAATTCTTCTAGCATTATGGGTGTTAGTGGGCGGTGTAGACACTAACTAGGTAATAGACTGGTTGGTGAGTGTTCGTTTGCTATAAACTAGTAATTATAGGATTTTATACACACGTGGGGCGGCCATGAAGATAATTTAATCGGTGTATGGTATCGTGTTATGAACTAAATTCGAAAAAGGGGATCTTAATTCATCTGGTTTTTTTATTAGCTTGAGTAACGAAACAAGCAAGTTGCTCGCCTGATGGTAAGCGCCACGCCTGTCCATAAACAGACGTAACAACACACAGAACTTTGAATTACAAAGCAAAGACCCCGAGACATAAGATGTTAAGTCTCATAATGCCCAGTAATTTCACTGGCTTCAATGTCCTTTAAACCGAAACACAATAGTGCTTACACACTGCTGTTTGGCAGAAATAGACAAAGCGGTGGTACCAACCCAGACGGCCTCTCGCATACGAGGGGCCTATCACCTTTTAATGTATGTTATGTCATATATTTGCCAAATGTGGACTGATTTTGATGATAATTTTCGTGTTTACTCCGAGGGTGGCCTCTTAGATGATGACGGAGTATGAGAAATTTAAAAAAAAACAGGAAGTGCATCACGATTCGGGTTATTAAATCTGTTTTTGAATATTTTAACTTATAATGATGATAGGTTGCAGTATATAAGTTTGAATGTTTGCTTGTTCAGGTTGTGTAAACATCCCACTGCGTGAGATTCCCTCCACTGGTGTGGAGGCATGGTACAAGCTGGAAGCTCGCTCTCAGCGCTCCTCGGTGCAGGGCCGTATTCGACTGCGCCTGTGGCTCTCAGCTAGGGAGGCCGGCCGACATGATGACGACAACTGGCAGCAGGTACATGGCTACATTTATAAAAAAAGCAAAACTAAAAATAAAAAACTCGCCGTATTGAGAACCTCCTCCTTTTTTGAAATGGGTAAATATTGAACTGGGCACAGACATAGATAGAGCCACGCTGTAGACAGTTGTCTACAACATGAATGGGCCGGCTCGTCCGGGTCGTTACCACTGTCTCACAGAAAACCGGCGTAAAGTAGCAGCTTGCTGCTGCGTTTCGTACGGTGAGTGACATATCCAGAGGCCCAAATTCCCCTCCCCTTCCCAATCCCTAACTTGTCCCTTTCCTTTAAGGTCGGCACCACGCCCATTATTTTAGTATTGTGGGCGTACATAGGCGGTGGAGATCACTTACCACCAGGTGACCCACTTGCTCATTTGCCGGCCTATTCTATAAAATAAAAATAAAATACATGCACCTTCCATTTTATTTAGTTTTCCTCCGCTACAAAAAAATATGGTAGTTTAATAATAAAATCTGTAATGTTGCTGTTAATCGTTAAATACATAACACCAATATTAACATATTCGTTATCAGTAATATAGAGCGGTACCAAGTTTAGTGGACAATAAAGTACTTCACAATTATACGGGTATTACGACGAAGCAGAGCGATATTAGTAATCTTCAGAACCACTGCACCGTACATAAAACATTTTATTGGCTTGTTGCAACGAACCATAAGTCGCTATACTGGATTTATATTGTGTGTAGACAGCCTTTGTGCGGCCCCGCAGCGGCCTGGTGCGTTGCGGCGGGAATATTATAGTGCTATCAGCGAGGACGAGCCGCTTGTCGCCCACGCTTCATTGCCCGTGTTGTTATTTTGGATCATATTGCCCCTTTTATTAGTTCAACAGCCCATAACCGATATATGTAGATTTATCAACACCAATGCCACTTTATAATTAACTTTGAATACTGTACCATCGTCACGAAGTTAGTTAAGCCACCACTGCTGTTTTCGCGGTTAGGTCTCACCTAGAAAGCTAACTTTAATTACCAAACTTGAATATCTACAATCCATCTTAATGGAATTCCGCGGCATACAAATCACGTAGCAACATAAATTAGCCTTTTTAAAGAGCACTTGATCGTGAAGCGACGTCTTAGGAATTCTAAACTCATAAGGGTTTCAAAGTAAAACTTCTTTAGGCGCAACGTTGGGCGCAACTCAGTGCTTTGAATGGCGTAAGTGTACCTAATCTATAGAAAACTTAAATAAAGACAACTAAATATACAAAAAATAATATTATTGTGACCGTTACGAGTGGTAGAGCCAAGCTGTAGACAATTTTGTATACAGCATGAATGGACCGGCGTAAAGTAGCAGCTTGCTGCTGCGTTTCGTACGGTGAGTGAGATATCCGGAGGCCCAAATCCCCCTCCCCTTCCCAATACCTTATTATCCCTTTCCTTTAAGGTCGGCAACGCGCCCATAATTCTTTTGTATTGTGGGCGTACATGGGCGGTGGAGATCGCTTACCATCAGGTGACCCACCTGCTCGTTTGCCGTCCTATAATATAAAAAAAAAACCGTACGAACTACGGGTATTATGAGAGACCGAAATAGTATTTTTTAGAAGACTATAATAATATAATATTATGCAGTTAAATACGATGGTCAAATAACAGCTATTTGAAAATGGAATCCATAAATATTTTAAATATTTTGTTCTTCATATTCTTATTTTGCGACCGTATATTACGTACTTAAAGTGTTAATTAATACATTTAATTTGTAATTATTTTCCAAAAGTGAAACAGATTTAATAATATAATCAAAAATATAATATTGTAATTTCTGTTAGTAACAGATATTATAGAATAATGCTGGATTAAGTTGAAATGGTTGAATCCCATGAGCATTTCACACTTTCATTGATAAATAATAGTAAAATTGGTAGTACATAAAAGAATAAATCTACTCTTGCCGTCCAAGAATCATTCATTTTATTATATTATGTTAAAGTCAGTACTTGGATGAAACGAAGTATAGAATAGGTATTAATGAATTATAGATTTTAAGTTTTAAAATTCAATCGTGCGTATAGTGTGTTTTTTTTAAACAATTATGCGACGAGATGAGTAGCTCGTTCGCCTGATAAATAAACGCCATGGCTCACGATTGTCCAATTACAAAGTATCTACTGCATGGCACAGCATTGCGCTCATCATCCCTACACTTACGATGTTAAGTTTCATAATGGTTGCATTACTGACTTTAATGTTCTCCGACGGATCTCCGCATTCGGGATTTTATCCGTTAGAGAGATTTCAAGCATAACCCGCACCATAGCTCATTGAGCGACCTTAAAATGGTGGATCAAGCCTTTTGTAAGAGTCCACGCCTCGGCGCCGTACGTCATAACAGGCAGGACGCACTAAAGTCACTACGGTATTTACGGGCCTACGCGTCTAGAAACATTTCAATTCCTGCAATGTTTCCGCCATTATGACGTCGGCAAAGCGAAGGTGTGATATGTACTCTCCGTTTACGTTTATGCCACGTCAATTCCAGTTAAGTGTCTTTTCTGCGCTCGATCGTATTTACATAAATGATATTATCATCCGCTGAGCTGGCAATAAGTATACCATAATGGTAAAAACCTATTACACATCGACTTTATATTCAACTATTAGATATAGATCGACCTGCTCAGTAGAACTATCTCCAAGTAATAGCCGATTATCGTCGCTTAAACGCTAGTAGGTTAAAGTATGCAAGCCGAGGGGACAGTTCGAGTAGCTGCGGAATAAACCTTGAATACATTTACATCGACTATCACGATAAAGTATTTCCCAGTATCTCAGTAACGTATTCAGTGTATTCAGCGAGTGAATCTCTTTTGGCCCAGCGTAATCAAGTGAGCGAGCGACTCAAGCGAAATTGCGATTACACGATAAATCCAATTCATTCCTCATAGGTGCTTTTTTCTGTGCGATTCAGTGGAACTGGCTTTTTTCGCTTCACAGGTTTTTACATCCCAATTTTATTATTCAGCGTTTTGGGTTTTTCTTTTGTCTTGCTCTTTCCGAGTACTTCATAATTAATACTGACTTTTGATACAGATATGGATGTAATAAAAGAAAACTACAAAATAATGCGTTTCGGCAATCTTTTTAAAATACTGTCATGTAATGATGATGACCTAAATCAAACCTGTCACAACATATTATGTACTTATTTTCTCTTGAGTGGGTGACCCGACCTGGATGGCCGGGCATTCATTGTATATTGGTACTAATTCTTAAAAGACGAACATTGCCGTAGTGCATCATTTGTTTCGTAGTAGGTATTCATTATGTGACACTAGTATTTAGATTTTATAGCTAAATTAATTTATATTTTCTTCCCTCACACCGCATCGTCTCACTGGTCTAGTGGCAGATACTACTAGGTGAGAACTAAGTGGTAGAGATCCCTCGTATGCGAGAGGCCGTCTGGGTTGGTACCACTGCGTTGTCTATTTCTGCCGCCAAGCAGAGAAATATTACTTTCAACCTCTCTGTGGTATTTTGTTTACGAACCCTAACATGACGCCGTAATTTTATCGAATGTTGACACTTTTACCCGAGATATTTGTCGCCGATAGTTATCTCTCTCGCACACGAGATATTTCGTGTTGCATATGCTAAGCCAGCAGGTTGACTTATTTTTATTTCCCTTGAATGTAACCAGGTGCGTCAACACGAGAGGCTTTTTGGCGTATTGTTGGCACATGAAGTGGAGACGGCAGCAACTATTACGGGAGCAGAGGGTGAAACTACCGCGGCATGGGAAGGAGAACTCTGCGGCGCTGCCCAGACACTTCTACACCAGCACGCAATACAAGGCGATCTTAGCACACTGCAGGCTGCCATTGCTCGCTTTGCTGCTGCTTGCAGGTTCAACAGCGACGTACCAGTTGACCCCAAGTAAGAATTAGATTTAGAAGTTGAGTTAGTATTGAAGTTTGTTCCTACTGTTGATTATATATTCTCGTAACTTTGAATTGCGGTTACCTTAAATTATTTACCAGGCGTACGTACGCTTCCTTCCTTACTTGATCTTTACAACTATCTGTTTGACGATAAAGTGACAGTGATCAGTTTTGACTATCCTTGTACACTAATCTATAAAGATGGTCATAATATGATGGTCATTTATATGGTCGTTCAATGTTTTTTTTGAAAAGAGTCGAAGTTAGTTTGTCCCATTAGAAGAATAAAGTCGCATCTGTCAAACAGTTTCAGTACACTGGTTTAAAATTTGGCGTACGCCTATTATCTTATGACATAATATGTGTGACTTACACATCAAGTTATATAAAATAGTACAATAGCATAATAAAATCTATATCAACTACCCGCTTACGTTATTTCGGTTGCGTACGTACTACATAAAAATCTGATGCATGTGATTAAAAAACCTTTTTTTGTAGCATAGGCTGGCAAATGAGTGGGTTGCCTGATAGTAAGAAATGTCCACCGCCCACAACCTCAGAAGAATCATGGACGGTATAATTAAGGTATTGGGAAAGGGGGGGGGGGATTTGGACTTCCGGATATCCCACTAACCGCTAACGCAGCAACAAGCCGCTACTTTACGTCAATTTTATGAGTGACAGTGGTAACCCGGTAGAGCCGTCCTTCATGTTGTAGACAAAACTATCTACAGCGTGGTTCTACTCACTCTTAAGTCTCAGTTGATAGTTCTTTTTCAGATTTCAATATAATTTTAGGTACATGTACAAACTATTGACGGAGTTGGAACGTGCGTGGTGCTCGAGCGAGGCCGATGCGGGCGCGAGTGCAGAATGTGGTGCCACCGTCTCGCGCGATGAAGAGCGTTGGCTAGCCGACTGCTTCGGGGAGCTTGTAGAACGAGCGCTGCACCAGTTGCGACTCCACAGGGACCTTTACCCTGTGCTACATCGTCTAAGTCTCAACAAGTGCGTTTTATAATATGTTTATTACTTATTTTTTTTGTTACAATTCAATATATGTTTACAGTTTTTTTCAGATAGCTTAATATCGCTATCCGACAGTAGCGTACGATTCTTAATAATCAATGATATAATCAACAGATTTTTTATTTTTTTATTTTTATTAAACTTTTTACATTTAAATTAATGTAAAGGCGGACTTAATGCCAAAGACATTCTCTACCAGTCTACCCAAGGTAGTGCAGAGATAAAAGACAGTAGGCATGTAAAAAAAAAAAAACAAGCAGCCAAGCGGTGTAGAAAAAGAAAAAAAAATATGAAAATAAAATTGCTATTTTTACATAAATGAAAGTAATACATATATTAAATATACATAATATATAAATACTTATGAATATATATATACATATAATACATAATATATATATATCAATATACATAAACTATGTAAAATAAAATAGTACTATGTTGCTGATAATTCTTCCAAATTGTTAAAAAGTAGTTGCCGAACCTTCACTTTAAACGCGTAACGATTCGTGCACAGTCTGATCTCGAGAGGGAGCGCATTCCAGAGAAGTACAGATTGTACAGGGAAAGAGGAGTGTACCAATCCAGAGCTGTGAGATGGACAGAGAAGAAGAAGATTATTAGTGGAGCGAAGATTTCTGTCATGGCCGGAGTAAAGATACTGAAAGAATGGCGTTAAATAAGAGGGTGGAGTAGGAGACTTTAGGATGGAAAAGAGCGTAGTGAGTGCACGCAAGCTACGACGCTGACGAATAGGTAGCCACTTTAATTGGGAGCGATAGGTAGATACGTGGTCATATTTACGAAGATTAAAAATGAATCGAATGCAGTTATTCAGAAGACGGTCGAGTTTGTTGAGTAGATCTGCATTCAGGTCAAGATAACACACATCACCATAGTCGATTATAGGAAAGATTAGGGTTTGCACAAGCATCACCTTTGTCTTGATAGGGAGGAAGTTCTTCAAGCGATAAAGAGCACGAAGGGCATTGGTAACCCTCTGACAAACATGGAACACTTGTGCTTGCCAGTTCAAGTTAGCATCAATGTATAAGCCAAGGTCCTTAACGGTGGGGCACAATGAGATAACTGAGCCATCAAAGACAATAGGTGCCAATGTATCTGTGTTGAGTTTTGGTATAATCCGTTGACTACCTATAATTATTGCCTGACACTTGCTTGGATTTACGGATAGCCCGAAGTTATCAGACCAGTTCTTAATTCTTTCCAAATCCTTGTTTACAGCATCAACAGCCACAGATACGCATTCGATGTTTGCCTGAGCATACAGCTGCAAGTCATCGGCGAATAGATGATACGCACACTGAAGTTTTTGAGTAATAAGATTAATAAAAACAGAGAAAAGTAAAGGAGAGAGAATACCGCCTTGAGGAACACCAGAGTCAAGATAGCGCCAATTCGATGAAGACTCATCGAGACGCACCGACTGTTGACGACCTCGAAGATATGACGAGAACCATTGCAGTGTTTCAGAAGAGACCATTAGATAGGAGAGGATAGATAGAAGGATGTCGTGACTGACGGTGTTAAAAGCATTTGAGAAGTCGACCAAAGCCAGTACAGTCACTTGGGTATCCTCCATACCCGCTTTTACATCGCCAGTCACTTTGAGGAGAGCGGAAACGGTGCTGTGACCAGGTCTGAAGCCGGACTGTAGAGGGCTCATTAAATTATTTAAGTGCACAAACTTGCTCAGTTGCTTGTGCGCACAGGCCTCAAGCACCTTGGAGAGGAAAGGGAGAATAGAGATTGGACGGAAATGATTGGCGAGAGACGGATTTGGGATTTTTGGAAGAGGAATAACGTAAGCTTTCCGCCACAAGGACGGAAAGATACCATTAGTGAGGGAATAATTGATAATGTGGGAAATTACAGGAATGAGATGATCCAGGATGGTGATGACCATACGGCGACTGATTTGATCACAGCCAATAGCGTTTGATTTAAGGGAGTGGATAATCTTTCTGATCTCATCCGATGCAACTGGTAAAAACTGAAAAATATCAATATTAGGACGAGATAGACCATGTAAATAGTCCAGAGTACGACATTTGGTTTGGATGTCCAGTGGAGTAGTAGTGGTGAAATGACTGTTAATGTCATCCAAATCAATTGCCCCCTGAAAGTCAACTTTATGTTTGCCAATACCCAGAGTCCTAAGAAACTTCCAGATGCTGGCCGGGGAAGAGGAAGAGATATTATCAAGAATGTGGCGGCGTTTAGCGTTGCGTATCATCTGATTACATCGATTTCTTACGCTTTTAAAATAGGTCCAGTTTTCCTCTGAACGGTCTTTTTTGAATTTGTGGAAGGCTCGGTCTCGACGTCTCATCGCCATCCGAACTCCCCTCGTCAACCAAGGTGCAGGGAGCCGCTTCAGTTTGATTTTCTTGATTGGTGCATGAACGTCGTAAAGCTTTAGAATATTATAATTAAAAATGTGGACTTTGTCATCCACTGTAGCGGCAGTAATCACCGGGTCCCAGTTCACATTTGCAGCATCCCTACATAACTGATCAGAATCCATGCGACTAAAGCGACGCATGTACAAGACCTTAGGCGGGGATTTCGGGGGTTTCAGGATGTAACAGAGAAAGATAAGATCATGATGGGAAAAACCAGGGGCAGGATACTGACCATGATAAGAGACCAAGGAAGGAGCAGAGGTGAGAATAAGGTCTAGCCAGGTGTCATGACCATCACTATTATGATGGGTCGCTTGTAGCGGGAGAACATGCCGACTAGCAGATCCAGTTATATCCAGGAATTTACGGGAGCGGGGAGAGCAATGAAGGAGATCAGTATTGAAATCTCCCATGATGATGTGATGTACGTAATCTGACCCTATAGATTCCAGAACCGATTCGAGACTGGAGAAATAGTCAACGGCTGGAGGACAGTATACAACACCTAGAATAGTTTTGACTCCCTTGACACAAACCTCAAGAAAGAGATACTCCGCCGAAGCGGAATAAGGTGAAGGAGAAGAAGCTACGATTTTGTAGGGAAGATGACTACGAATATAAATAGCTACACCACCCCCTCCCTTCCCGACTCGATCATTCCGAATTAGAATGAAGCCGGGAAGAGGATAGGTGGTAGAAGGAAGGTGAGGCTTGAGCCAGGTCTCTGAGACCAAGATGGCATGAACGTCAGCGTCAGTGAAGGTCGTTGACAGATCACTGTAGTGACTCGCTATGCTCTGCGCATTTATGTGACAAACGTTGAAAAGGTTGCGAGTTTGCAGGCTGAAGGTCTTTCGGAGCATATCACTGAGTCCGTCGGTCATGGAGCAAAAACTGTCACTACTGGTTTGAGATTCCGATTCGTGGGCAGAATGGAATGAATCATCAGAAAACATTATATATAAATAAATTAATACTTAAGTAAATAAATAAACAATAATATAAGTATCAATAAAAAAAATAGATGTATATATAAGAGGTATCGGATTAGTGCAATATTTCTTTATCTGCACCACCCGCCAGCCGATTCACATACTTTTAGAATTCAACAATTACAAAAATAACATTATTAGATAAAGAAATATTCTAGTGATATAAAATTGTAAAATATTCCCCGCCTCGGAACGGAACGCAAGTCATTACGTAACTTTTACACCCAAAATACGTCAAAGAAAATGATATTCATTATCTTGTGGGTCTGTGCCAATTTAACCAACATTAAAAATAAATTATTATGGCAACATCAAATAAGTTGAAAACTTATGACAATAATAAAATAGTAAAAAATATTAAAGCAGTCGAGGGTAGGTTCAACTTACGTAGAAATAAAATGTAATACGAATTATGACATAAGCAATACGAGTACGTTCCGCAACCGATACAATTTAATATATTACGTACATTGTTAATAATTACGGCTACACACTTTACACCCGACGCGTTTTTGTGTTTAGTCCAGAAGTTGCTGTACGCCCAGTGTCGTGACCAGCCGCAGATGGAGAAGTATTCATCACCTTGGGGAATTTCGCTAGAACAGGATTCAGCTCCTCCATGGTGGTAATCTTTACACGAGCACCGTCGGCGACTTTAATTATAATGACGCCATCGTGGGTCCAGCACGCACGCATGCCAAAATGTTGGCGAGCCTTGGCAAATACTAGCTGGCGGGGCCGCGTCAGGAACTCCTTCACTGATGTCGACGTGCCCTTCAGCTTGGCCTTAGCTCTCCAAACTGCAGTCCTGTACTCAAGTCCAGCGAAACGAACAAGGATGGGTCGGTGACGCTCCCTGCTGGGGGAACCGATCCTATGACACTCACGGATAGAAGAAGCGGGAATATCCGCCAATGCCATCCTTTTATTAATGATGTCCAGAACAGCAGAGGTGCAATCTTCCTGGTCGGTCTCTGGGATCCCCAGAAACATGAGCGCCTAACGACGGTGCCTGGTCTCCATGACATCAACCGTGCGGGCACACTCGTAAATTTGCTGTCGCAGTATACGGAGCATGTTGAACATGAGTTCTCTGAAGGTCCGGAACTCTTCCGCTACCCGCGCCACGGTATCTTTAGTGGTACTCCCAGTCTGTAGCTGCGCTTCCAACTCAGTCATTCTCTTAGAGAAGCTCTCTTCGAGTTGGGACTGCGTGGTCTGGATGTCCGCAAGTAGAGCCATATGGACTTGGTTATTGTGTTTTATGTGAACTCAATTTAAATCGCCGTTGTGTTTGTGCTATGCTGGCAGGTGGTGAAAACTATAAAATCAACTTATACAAAGCTACCAACACAGGTACCGTAGTAATGTACTGAATTGTAGACAATGTAGTTAACTTTACTGTATTATATTGCGTTTATAATTATTAAAAATATTTTTATAATACTAATACGTTTTGACTTTATCGCGCCTACCGCCGAAAAAAAAAAAGGAAAAAAAAGCAGATAATTTCAGAAGGATAATAAATACGTGTAGGAGTATAATAAATAGACAATAATTAAATATTGCATGTTTTTTTTATAGCATAGGCCGGCAAATGAGCAAGTGGGTCACCTGATGGTAAGTTATCTCCACCGCCCATGTACGCCCACAATACAAAAAAAATATGGGCGCGTTGCTGACCTTAAAGGAAAGGGATAACTAACTCTCCACCTAACAATTCTCGCTTAGAAATTGTATACCAAGAGGTTTCTGATGAATTCTCGCCCATGTTACGAGTTTATACGAGAAACTATCTCCGTTCACATGGATGAAATCAAAATATTTATTGAACCTATAAAATGTTATAGGTACCTATGTTTATATTCCGTCAAAAACTCAACCACTGCAAACCATCACTACAATAAAAAAACTATGATTGCCAATATGGAAAAGAAAACTCTATTAGAAGTTTTGCCAATGGTTTATCATGAATCATACAATTCCGGTTGGTTGGCATTCCTCTTAATCTTTAGATCTATTCCTTTCTTACACTAACATTAAATATGTAAAGTTCCTCAGTCAGTCATGCGACTTTTAATTTACAGGAAGTAGTCTCTGCAACTGCAGATCCGATTCGAGAAATTCTTTCACCAATAGGAATCTACGTTATCCCTGATTGCTACAGGCTTCTATATTGTGATATAGTTACTAGTAGGAAAAAGATGATTAAATTAATAACACTTTCTAACATAAATAAAATTGTCTCGAAAAAGCTTTTTTAGCTTTTTGCTTCAGTTAGTTATTTTTTATGTTAAAAAGATGCATTTTACCACTATTAGGGCCTATTTCACAATGTGTTATTAGAGGTTAAGCGTCAGATAACGCTAATTTAGGATACTCTTCCTCAATTCGCGTTCCCATTTGGACATGTGCTCCTCCATGTGTATTGACCACATAATAAAGTATAGTCTTATTTTAATTGATAAATAACGATTACTTGGACATTACACAAGCGTTTAGTAAAACAGTCATTAAAATTGGTGTTTAGAGCTTAAAGTTTTGGGTGAAATTTCTTCGTGTTAAAATGAAACTAATTTGAACAAAATAACAATTTCAAATGTAAAAAAAACTATAAAATGTGATTACTCTGTTAATCACATTGGCATTGTAAGACTGATCTTATGTCTCGGGACCGCTATCAAAAGTTCTAAGTATTGTTGCTACTGTTTGGGCAGGTATTCATTTATGGGCAGGCATGGCGCTTACCAACAATCGACCACTCGCCACGTCATACAAGGTCAAAAAATACTAATAATTACAAAATAATATAGCCTTTATCAGTAACCTTCTCGTAGCCTTCTATACTTTAATTTAAACTTTGAATAGTTAAATGGAATTCTATTTACAGATTGGAATATTTATTGCGATGTTTGAGCCAGCTATCCCAAATGAAAGCGTTCTGGCGATGCTGTCCATTCAACAAAGAAATCAGGCAAGTAAAATATTCTCTAAAATAAAAGCTTTTTAACAATTCATAAGGTCAGACATCCATTAGAAATGTAATATTAATATTGCTGCTGAAGCTTATCCTAAAACGTTTATTCATGTTTGACTTATTCATTAAATGGTCCTTTGATTAATACCACTTGGGGCCCATTATAACCGTTAAATAAAGCATAAGATAACCAATTTAAGAATAACTAATTTGACGTACGCTTCACCGTGTGTATTGTCAACGTGTTGAATTACTGCCGTTTTTTTATCCTGGCACGGCAGAATCACTATATTGAACCTGAAAGCCAATTCTCATAATTAAAAGTGTTCAAAATATCATTCCAATTCAGTTTCAGCGGTAAATGGTATTCTCATAAACCAATAATCCGCGATAAAATCCGTATAAACTAGTTTTATTTCAACCAATAATCAATGTCAATTATGAACATAGATCTAAATGAGATCGAATATGGATTAAAAGTTGACTGAAGCCAAAACAGCATTCTACTAACATTTTTAAATGGCACATGTCCATAAACGACAAAATTATGACTGAATTGAGATTGCAATAAGATCGAGATGAGATCATATTGAAACCGGACTGCACTTAAAGAGAAGCATAATATTTTTTGTCTAATCACAATCTAATCTAATCAAATCTCAGTTCGGTTAAAATTCAGTCGCAGTGTCAGTTAAATACGAGAATTAGCCTTCTGATGTTAAGTACAGTGCAGTCCAAACATAATGTCGACGCTCAAGAGACATTGCGTCCCTCGACGGTCGGCTAAATTAATCTGAAGCTACTCGTATTGGATATACATTGGATCACTCCGAATTGAACGCGATCCGCCTAAACGAGCCACAATTTTTTTACTAAAAGGGATTTTTACCGTGTGCTCGGTGGTTGCTATTCAGACAGGTACAAAAGTGATCAGCTACCCTCTCACTAGCACTTTCTTTAGACTTATTATTTATCTGATAAATAACGTTATCTTGGAGATTTTAAAATTGGCCCCAAATGTAATACTATTTATTAAAAATGCAATTTCACGCTTTTTGGACACAATTTTAAAATAATACGGGGCTTATTTCTAAATGATTTTATAGCAACACTGAATTTACTATTATATACCTTAAACCCTATTTAAATGCAGACAGTTTTTCGTAAGCCATAAGCACGAATAAAATAGAAATACTGTTTACGAGGTCGCGTCATACGATTCTTTCTTCTAATTGTATGACACCACCTCGTCAATTAGAGTTTTCTATATTCTCGTCTGTGTCATCACTCATTTATCTCAATGGGGTTTCAACCTATGTTAGGAGTGAAATAGTGGGCGCCCTGCGTAAAGGAACATCGGAGTGGTACGAGGCTCTGTGCGCTCAAGATACTGAATCGGAGCGTGGGGAAGATCTCGTCAACTTGATCACGCTCGTACAAATTGATTTACAACAAGGACTTACATACTATCATCCGCTGTTTGAAACGTAAGTCATTCAAGCTCACTTATAAAAGCAATAATAGGTTTGTTGCATGTATTTTTTATGAATTTAATGAATAGTTTACATTGCCCATAATTCTTTAATAAGAATCTTTGTAATCAAAGAACTTTATTAAACTCCTTACCAATATTTAAGTTAAAGGATATTTAAATCGGGTATAGGGCAGGAATGTCGAATGACAATAAAAACATGCACGCCATGTACGATGACGTCAACCTATACGATGGTCATAACGCGGTGCACGCTTGCGAGGAAGATAGCGAGATGGTCCCACTACTCCTAAATCTTATATCACACGCATTCTACTTCTAATCTAATATTTGAAATATTAATTGTAGTCTCATTTTGCATCCAATTTTGATTCTGTTTGCGTAATAAGGTTTCTTTTTTAATATGAATAAATTTTGAATTCAAATTCATGCTTCAACCCTATTACCTATAGTCAACTTTCACTTCGGTCGCACCTAGGTAAATTTGTTTTGACATGCACTAGTATATTTCACTTCAAATCTATTTAATTGAAAGATGAAAATTCTAGTACCTATTGTCCAGAAGCCCAATTATTCAATAGCACAAGGAAATCCACTCAGTATGATGAAATCCTAGTAAAATACACATGTTCTTTATACTAAAGCATTTACATCTAATATTTAGGAAAAAGGTCAGAAACTTTTGTTCACAAAAGTCCTCTTCATGTTTGCCCAAAGAAATTTCGCAAGATGACGCAAACTTAATATTTCAGAACGAATAATGTGCCGTACTTCAGCGTCGTTTTCACACAGATCGATAAAATGGTAAGTGAAGTATTTGCTTATGTCCACCAATGTTCCAGAAGTCTTTGTTCTTGTAATGATTACGGTAAACGGCGCTGACCGCACTTACCTACGACCTACGTGTACACACATCTATAGAAATAAATTTCTAAAGAAATATAATAATACGTGTGTGGGTTATTATTATAATAAACAAGAGGTTTTATCGAATTATATTAACCAATTATTTAAATTCGATTAAAATATAAACCATTAAAATATTCGTAGATACAGGTGTACGAGTATCTTGATATAGATCAAGATTGAATTATAAAGAATTTATAACTTTTATTTTGTTATATAAACTAAATGTTATCAATATTTAGAATAGTAATGTATTCATTGGTCTAATGGCAGCCTCCCAAGATAAGTAATCGTGAGTTGCTTAGATCAAATCCCAGGTAGGGCAATCGCAATTTGTATTTGAATTTTTGATTTTAAATATCACACGTATTGTCCGGGAATTGGAATTTATGCGCGGTATGCTGATAGTCTCGCCCACCATGTACTCTCACCATACCAGAAGAATCATGGCGCGTTGCAGGCCTCGAAAGAAACGGATAAATAAAGGATTGGGATGGGGACGGGGATTTGCGCCTCCGGATATCTCACTCACTAACGCAGCAGCAAGCCGCTACTTTATGTCAGTTTTCTATGAAACAACGACCTGGTTGAGCCGGCCCATTCGTCTGTAGCGAAAGATGTTATAGACCTGGCTCTACCACTCAAAAAGTATATTATTTTATTTGTGTGGTATATCGATCGGTTTGCCACTCTTTGTCAAGTACAAAAATATGTCACACTGTAATATACGGTCGATGTCCACATGTTGCTTACAATGGGACTTAATTTTATTCAAGACTCATCTGCGTTCATTGTTTTGTGGAAAATATATTTATACATTCGTGTAACTAAAAAGATTATTTTTGCAAAACGAACATTCAAATATTATTCTCGGTCTTAATAAATGAAATGTACTTGCGATGCACCCGTATCTTGAAAGGTCGACGATCTTAAAATAGCTTTAATGCCAAGAGTTTTACTCTCAACCGTTAGATACGTCTCTAGGATATCTCATAATGTCATATAACATTATGTCGTCTCATAATGTTCGATATTCCGATTACATACCTAACAAAGATATTTAAAAGGCTCGCCTGAATATCACAATTTTTAGACGGGTGACAGTTTTTTGCACCGTTTCATTAATACACGCGTAATATTTGTCGCCTTTCTCATTTATTTTTTGTTTCATCATCAAAATGTGGCTCGGATATAAAATGTAAAATTATCCAAGCCTACGAAACTTTTCCTCTTCTCGTTATTTCGTATTATTTCTCGTCGTAAAAGTGGTGATTTTTCCCGCAACACGGTTCACTTGTTGGAAATAAATAAAAATCTGCTCTTTTTTTGCATACCGGCACATGGGATCATCTGGGTCACTTGATGGTAGATGATCTCAGCCACCCCTGTACGACCACAATACCAGAAGAATCATGGGCGCCTTGCTGACCTTAAGGTGAAGAGAAAATTAAGGGAAAAGGGGGGATATGGGCCTCCGAATCTCACTTACCGTACGAAACATAGCAATAAGCCGCTACTTTGCGTCGGTTATCTGTGGACAGTAATAACGACCCGGTTGAGCCGGCCCATTCATGCTGTAGACAAAACTGTCCACAGCGTAGCTCTACCACTGAATTTCATTGATATTTTTCCCACAACTTGACCGAAATCAAAACGTACTAAAGAATGTCTTTAGTGCATCCAATAGACAGGATATGCAAAAGTAGATGAAAAACGTCACGCAATATCGCCGCTCGTGTAATTATCGTAATGAAGGGGCGTGCGTCTGACTTTACATTACAGGGCTCGGCCCATTATCGACTCCATTGACCCAACGTGGCTGGATAATACTCGATAGGTAGACAAATGCACCATAAAAGTACATGCATACACAGACTTATATGGGTAGTCAGAGACAAAGAAACAAAATTTCCACTTGTTACGATCCTTGCACTCCTCTGTGGCCTCCTTCACGCTCACTAAATTCTTCGTGCATGCTCGTCAGTTTAGAGTAGATCTGACCTGGCCTGTCTCGTGAATATTTCCGAACACCATAAACAACCATAAATGGTTTTAAAATAATAATAATAATAATAGGCCTGTAGTATATGTCCCACTGCTGGACACGGGCCTACTCTACTGGATGAGAGGGGTTAGGCCTTAGTCCACCCCTTAGGCCTAATGCGGGTTGGCAGACTTACCGTCGATATTCTTATAAAGAACTTTTCAAGTATGCAGGTTTCCCCCCGATGTTTCCTTCACAGTTAAAGCAAGCGATAATTATAATTAATACTCGTACAATAAAACTTAGAAAAGTCAGAGGTGCATGCTCGATAAATGTATAAAGAGTGGGATAATATATGTTGCATGCATCACACGCCGTCCCCACGTCACATTAAGCCCCTCATTGAAAATCAGCGCTGCAGTGTTGCTGCAGCATGTAGCTGAATGAGGAGACCCATTGTTGGACCATGTACTTTTTTATTTTTTATTATTATTATTAATATGTATGTTGCATTGTTCCGACAATAAACGTCTTTTCTTTCGTTCTTTTGAGACTGGTTTCAAACCTGCGACTTTCGTCTCGGCACTCCCCACTGAGCAAGATTTAGTTTTGATCTATGGTTGTTATGTTATTCATATAATCGATAGGCATAGGTCGTTCCTGTCTACCATACATATCTGCAGCTAGTTTATAACAGAAGGGGTAATTTAATGACATCGCAAATGTTGATTCCCATAATGCATATATCATTTTCTTACTCCACTTCGCACTATACGAGCTCTTTAACTTCAGGCTATAATAATTTTCTATTATAATTAGGTCATAGGTTCATTGATAAATAAGGGTGTTAAAACTACATTAAAGGTTTAAACGTGTCCTAATACATAGCGATCCAAGTTTATAAATGTAAGACTGTGACATATAACCTGTTTTAAAATGTCAATTTACTTAGGTACATATTTAACAATAAAATAAATAATATATAAGTTTATCCTATATCCCTGAATGTGTGGGTAGAGGTGCGGCTCTAAATTGTACATGTGTTGATGTCCGTGCGTGCACGCGGTTCACCGAACTGATTTCCATCCCATGAAATAGGGGGCGACCCTATCTCCATACTGGCCACAAAGGGCCCGGATAATTCATGTGTGATTTTTCCAATTGGAAACTCAAACACCTGTAGTCCTCCGACCTGGAATTTGAACATAAGACCTCACAGTTCTCAGGCTACGAAGGCTGTCGCTAGACCAATGAGGCGATACAACACAGTTATGAATATACATAAATCATAGATAAAGTTTATCCGAATATACAACGTACCGAGCAAAAACATAACCATTTCAATAATTTTATTGAATATCTAGGCACTTACATACGCACTCACGTGTAACCACCCACATTTCGCCGAGTTCATTTCGACATACAGACACAATTCCAGATTCCGAGCTGATACTGAGCATTTCGTAATAGAAAAAACCCAATATCATTTTCACCCAATCTCTCACTTTAATCGCGTACGCATTACAACTGCGCAGGTACTTCAGTAATAGTATCATGTTTTTACAAAAGATACCT
Organism: Mimas tiliae; assembly: GCA_905332985.1. Taxonomy (NCBI): domain Eukaryota; kingdom Metazoa; phylum Arthropoda; class Insecta; order Lepidoptera; family Sphingidae; genus Mimas; species Mimas tiliae. The sequence goes on from HG995249.1 coordinate 8,483,995, forward strand.
ACTGTCATAATATAATGCATGTATTTTAGTCACTTGTTCAAACCCTAGATTAACGTAGATGCACGATGAAATCGGTTTGTAGTAATATTCTGATTAACATTATTAACCTATAATATTTCAATTCTGTCCGTCTTAATTTTAATGAGTTATTTCTAGTTTTAACCCAACTCTATTTACTTTGTTTCTGTCTGGCGCCATCTCGGCTCAATGCCAGTGTCAGCCTTTTTAACCCATAGATTTAAAGGTATTTGGTATTATATGTATGTAATGACAATATTTTTTTAATAAGACACTTCATTGGTATATTAGCGTAGTCTAGTCTATGGTCTAGTCTAACGTGCAAAAGCTGAGAAATCGGTGAGGTCCTGGAAAAATTTCTAGAAACGGGCAACCACAATATTTGTTTGAATTTGAGATTATCACATATGAATTGCCCAGGATTAGAATTTGCGTCCGATATAGCAGTAGGCTTGCCACATCATGAGAGAGAAATCAGCTCAGCTATCCGTGGGTGTGCTAACGGCCAATATTCGTCTATCCTATGACAAAATCCTACATTATTTTTATCCCTTAGGTATCAGAAGATATAAGACAGTGTGTTGAACATTGGGTGGCAGAAGGGTGGTGTGGCGTTGCCGAAGAAGAAATATATGACGAACTAGGCAATGGAGGTAACTCATGTTACACATAATACCATAACATTAAATGTATTAAAAGACGAATTTAAAATTGAGTGAGTTTAATAAACACTTCAATTTCAACAATTACAGCATTATTTACTATTTACGGGATTATGGCCTTCGGATATCTCATTCAACGTACAAAACACAGTAGCAACCTTCTACTTTACGTCGGTTTTCTGTGACACAGTGGTAACAACCCGGTCGAGCCGGCCCATTCGTGCTGTAAACAAAACTGTCTACAGCGTAACTCTACCACTTAAAAATATAACAATTAACCGTAATCAACCGTAGTCATGCCACTACTGGGCATCTCTACCTTCCTTCCAAACATTTGACAGCCTCCGTGGCGCAGCGGTCGAGTAGCTGGCTGCGAAACGGGAGGCCGTGGGTTCGATGCCCGCACCGAGACAAATCTTTGTGTGATCCACGAATATATGTTTGGGGTCTGGGTGTTGTAGGACCGCAAGTCTTTCGTAGTTCCTGATATCCACAATACCACAAACCCTAGTGTGGGGTCAGGACTATGTGTGTGACTGTTGGATGTATCTATCTATCTATCTAGGTATATTTCGTTTAAAAGCTTTTTGTGGCAAGTCTTTTAATACAAATCAAGGTCATTTGGCCATCACGACATTAGTTCTTATATACGCGTTAAAATGTTAGTATACACAATACCTTACTATGTGGTAGGTTCCTCGTATGCGAGAGGCCGTCTGGTTGGTATCACCGCTTTGTCTATTGTTACCGCCAAGTAGCACTGTTTTGTTTCATTTTGAAGGGCGTTAAATTCAATGTAATTACTGGACATTTTGAGACTTGACAACTAATGTATCGGGGTGACGAAAGCACCCTAATGCCATGCAGTGCTTTGTAATTCAAAGTTTGTGTGGTGTTGTTTCTGTTCATGGGCAGGCGTAGCGCTTACCATCTAGCGAGCGACCAGCTCGTTTCGTCATTCAAGCTAATAAAAAAACCTTTTTGTTAATAGTATGCGTGGTATCGGCAAAAACTCAGCCATTTGAGCTGCTGGCGGCGGTGCGCGAGCTGTGCGCGGCGGCGGCGCCCGCGCCCGCGTCACATCCACACTCACCGCACGACCAGCCATCGCAACTGTTACAATCTTACACGTAAGTAAACATTACTTTATCACGCAATTACTGCGGTACATACTAATTGCGCATTAAGTTATGGTCAATGGACCGCAACGCATTTAGTCGAGCATGAGGAGTTGGTGTCATTTAAACAGCCGCGAAAGGTGAGTTCGACAAACTATAACGGAATTGTTTATTGCGACCCATAAAACATCAATCTCATTATTTACGTGCTTATAGTATTCATTTGATTCGAAGTTGTTTTAGGTAAGTAACTTAGTATATTATTTTTGGACTTTCTTCTAAAATGGCATTTATATTCAATGAAAAATAAAATTTTAAAATTACTTCTATACAGCCTGCCTATATTATTAAAGTCTTTCATAAAACGCGTTTAATAACTTGGCCGAACTCAACTCAGTCACATTACCGGCACTCTACGCCTCCAGTCTCTGAAAAAAAGCTGCGACGCAGTCCATGCCTAACTTAGGACTGTCAAGTTTTAGGTATATTTCACGTGTATTGTTCAATATACAAAGTTTTCAACAATAACCAATTTTGTTGTCGTGGCCCAGGCTAACCTCCAGAGAAAGCAACTTGCTACTCAGGAGGTTATGCTGGAGGCCGTGAGCAGAAAAATGGCGTTCGCTCTACTCCAGGAGCCATATGTGGGAGCTCGAGGTAGGGTTAGGGACTACGGCGGGACGAGGATTTTTCAACACACAGGCATGGACAATACTACCGTAAAAGCCGCAATTGTAGTATTTGACTTGAACACCAAAGTCACACAGTGTCCAAATTTCACCACGCCTAACATCTCAGTGGTGAAAGTATATGCCGGAAACCGAGAAATCGCCGTGGTCTCTCTCTACTTCGAACCAGACAAACCCATAGGGCCATACCTGGAGCAACTGGGGAGAATTGTGTGCGAACTAGGGCCCACAAACATCCTCATCGGCGGAGATTTTAACGCTAAGAGTATGTGGTGGGGCAGCGGGGTCACTGACCGGAGGGGAGAAGACCTTGCTGATGCAATAGGAGAGTGGGGCCTCCAGGTGCTCAACGACGGAGACACGCCAACTTTTGACACCTTTAGGGGTGGTATACATTACAAAAGTCATGTGGATATAACACTATGCTCAGAGGACCTTTTCGGCCTGGTGAACGAGTGGAGAGTCAACAAAGATCTGGTGAGCTCAGACCACAACGCAATTTTGTTTAATATTAGACTCGGAAAACTAGAAAAATTTTAAATTAAAAGAACTACTCGGATTTTCAATACCAAAAAAGCGAATTGGGCTAAATTTAGTGCTAAATTTACCCAATTAACTAACACCTGCAACGTAAACTCAGAAGAGATAGAGCGCATACAAAACAAAATAGAAATAGACAGGTTTGTAGAAAATTATAGTAAAGTAATAGTAGAATCATGTAGCGACTCTATCCCAAAATTAAAAGCACACAAAAAATTATCCACACCGTGGAGGTCTGACGAAATCGCGGCGTTGAAAAAGGCCATGGTCACCAGGAGGAGAAGGATCCGCTGCGCAGCCCCAGTCCGCAGGGCGTTCGTCGTCGAAGAGTATCTGAGAGCAAAAGAGATGTACGAGACAGAATCTAAGAAGGCACAAATAAACAGCTGGAAGACCTTCTGTGCAAAGCAAGGCAGGGAAACCGTCTGGGATGGCATCTATCGAGTGATAGGGAAAGTCACGAAGAGGCAGGAGGACATTCCCTTGAAAAGAGATGGGTGCATCCTAAGTTCAGAAGAATCGGCGAAAGTTTTGGCGGAAGTCTTCTATCCGGACGACCGGATGGAAGATGATAACGCAGAACATCAGCGTATACGGGCTGAAGCTGATAGCATAAATGACGGTACGGATAATGACCATCAAGACCCGCCATTTACAATGGATGAAATCCTTGCAGCTTCAGACAGCTTCAATCCCAAAAAAGCCCCGGGAGCAGATGGCCTAACATCCGACATCTGCAAACAGGCAATCCGAAAAAACCCAGAGTTGTACCTGTCACTGGCTAACAAGTGCCTCAAATTAGGCCACTTCCCCACCATCTGGAAGGAGGCCACGGTCGTAGTACTCCGGAAACCCGGAAAGGAGGACTACACAGACGTAAAGTCGTATAGACCGATAGGACTGTTGCTGTGATGGGGAAGATTCTGGAGAAAATAGTGGTGGGAAGAGTAAAGTGGCATTTACTACCTAGGATACTCATCCTAGGTAGTAAATGCCACTTTACTCTTACTGTAACTGTAATACTGCCGTACTGTCGAGTACTCACTCAACAGTACGGCTTTATGCCCCAAAAAGGCACGGAAGACTCCCTCTATACCCTACTCCAGTACATCAGGAGTAAATTAAGTGAGAAGAAAATCATCACCATAGTCTCACTGGATATAGAGGAAGCCTTCGACAGTGCTTGGTGGCCAGCGATCAAGGTCAGACTGTCTGAGGAAGGATGTCCGAAAAATCTGAGACGGATAGTAAATAGCTACTTTGAGAGCCGAAAAGTAAAGGTTCGCTACGCCGGGGTAGAGCACGCGAGGGGGACCACCAAGGGATGCGTTCAAGGATCCATTGGTGGGCCCATCATGTGGAACCTGCTCCTCGACCCATTGCTCAAGGGATTAGCCAGCCGGGGCGATTACTGCCAAGCTTTCGCCGATGATGTCGTTTTAGTGTTTCACGGGGATGAAACACTCAAGATACAGAGACAGGCCAACGAAGCACTGGCCTATGTGCAGGATTGGGGAGTCAAGAATAAGCTGAAATTCGCTCCAAAGAAGACGAAGGCTATGGTCGTAACACGACGACATAAATATGACTCACCAATCTTGCGGATGGGGGGTGTAGTCATTGGCTTATCAAAGGAAATAAAGATATTGGGCTTGACTGTGGACGAGAAGCTAACGTTCAACACACACGTCTCCGAAGTCTGTAGGAAGGCCATAACCTTCCACAGACGACTGGCAACTGCTGCAAAGGTGCAGTGGGGGCTGGGACCTGAGGTGGTAAAAATGCTCTACACCGCAGTTGTTGAACCAACAATATTATACGCAGCCAGTGCCTGGGCGCCTGCAAGTAACAAGATAGGCATACGTAAAAAACTTGCATTGGTTCAACGAGGCTTTGCACAAAAGATGGTAAAAGGCTACAGGACAGTTTCGCTACACTCGGCCCTGCTACTTGCTGGGATCCTTCCGCTAGACATTCGTTTCCGAGAAGCGGCGCTTCTATACGAAGTGAAAAAGGGACACACTCGGCACATAGTGGGCGACTGGGACGTGGAATGTCCTGTGCCTTTTGCCAACTTGGAACATCCAGCCAGGCGCAGAGCTTTGCAGTTCAAATGCGTGGTCAACGAGGCAGAACTTGACCTAGAGGCTGCAAATACCCGCAAGGTATTCACCGATGGCAGCAAAATTGGTGGCCAAGTCGGAGCGTCGGTATCCCTTTGGGATGGCTTTTTTCTTGTCTACGGATTTTCAATCCCGGGGGAAGTGAAATAGTTCTATGTTCGCCGTTAGTTCGGGTCCTTAATCAAAAATATCTACGCCGGTATACACCGCTGTGGCCTCCTTCGACGCAAGTGGGACGGTCCCGGGGGATCCTGATTAAATCTGGTTTGCTGCGGGAACCGCCCCTGACATTAGGAATGGTCGTTGAGCCCAGCAGTAGGGTAAATATGTACAATGCTCTTAGTCTGGTTACGCTATTCTTTTTATAGCATTAGTCAATCAAACTAGTGGGACTGTAAGTGGGCCACCAACATCTTAGGCGCAACACCAACCTCACCCGCACGTGGTACACTCTACTGATTAACGGACGAGACAATGGCGAAACTTGGTTCCCGTTACGGGTTGTGGGGATCAGACGGATCGCCCTATATAATAACATATACCGTCAAATCTATGGTACAAGAAGGTGGACCCTGATCTTAAGCTGAGATAAAGCTAGGCAGTAAGAAAGATGTCAAGCAAAGGAGTAATTCTGGTGATAGTTGATTACCCAATTGGATAGCGACCACGGTGTGTATGGTGAAAAACCCGCATTATTTTTCGACATTATATTTGGACTAAACTAAACTTGACATCAAGTCCAGTGTTAGTTACTCTCCTGTACCAGTATACCTACAAAAAAATAGGACCCTCAACGTCAAAGGAATTTTAAGTGCATAGCCGACCTTTAACTTCCGACTTTAGCAAATACCCATATATCTTTACAGTAAGACTCAACAAAGATAGATAGGTCATGGCAGGCATTATGCGAATAACAAAGGACTGAATGGTGGAGCAATCGAGAAAAATCAAATAAAAACACACGCTAGGCCACCCTAACCAAATTCGGCACGGGACTTAACTTCCCAGTAGCTAGTTAATTTGCTACCCAGATTATGGAAAACTCATTTTAGTAGCAAACATGAACTTATTCACATTTTTTTTGCAGGCACTATATAAATAGTTTTGTCTACAGCATGAATGGGCCGGTTCAACCGGGTTAATACCACAGCCTCACGAAAAACTGATGTAATATTGCTTGCCGTTGCGTTTCGTGCGGCGAATGAGATTCCCGGACGCCCAAATCCCCCTTCCCGTCCCAATTACGTTCCGCAAAAGTTTATTTATTTATTTATTTGGATAAGGGTTGCAAACGGAGTTAACAATAATTATTCTAAATTCTACACATACATTATAAACTAAAACTAATTGGTATATGCAACCACCGCATGTGCCACAGTATTTAATAAGTTGACAAAACAGCAATGATTCTTCTAGTAGTGTGGGTGTTTATGGGCGGTGAAGATTACTTACTATGAGTTGACCTACTTGCACATTTTCCTCACTTATACTACTCGCAGTTGGTTCGGCACAACAAATATTGTTTAATACATGCTGCAGAAAGATTTGGCTTGTAGTTTTTACGACTATAGCTAGCCTGCCTGACGTCAACCCTTCTGGGGAGCTTTTCCGTCTCTGCTATAAAAAAAACTTAAGCAACACTTCTGGTTGAGTGCCGTGTTTTTTAAAGGCCTTGCTGCGCTAATTACTTCAACGTACATTTTGTGCTCGTAAACGCCTTTTCATCGTATAATTCAGCAAAACTCGTGGTTACTTGAATAGACTTTGAAATTAATTAATCCATTGTTTTAATAAATTTTGTAATATTTCGCAACACAAGACTAATACTAATACAGCGCTGGTAAAAAAGACTTACCTTGTATTAATTGCATTATGAATTATCCTACATATAGCTGGGTGGGCTAACTCAACAGTGCCCGGGCAATAACAACACAATGCAGACATTGCCCGCATAATTTGTGTCACGCTTGTGTATGGTGTTAATGTACACAATATTTATTTTTACTAACCTGAATGATGAGACGAGTAGGTAATTTTAAGCCCCACGTCTACCTATAAACAGAAGCATCACTACTCAGAACTTTAAATTACAAAGTACTGCATGACATTGGACTGCGCTCGTCACCTCGAGACATATCTAAGATGTTAAGTCTCATAATTCCCAGTTATTCCTCTAGACCTACCATCTAGCGCTAGATTGCCTCGGTGGCGCAGTTGTAATGCGGACGCGTTACGACTGAGGGTGACGCTGAGGTCTTGGGTTCGATCCCCGGGTCGGGTAAAAGTGATATTGGGATTTTCTATTACGAAATACTCAGTATCATCCCGGATTCTGGAATCTGTGCCCGGTATGGCGATAGGCTCGTCCCCTATCACGTCATGGGTCGGAGATATGCTCGGCGAAATGTGGGTGTACTGGCTACACCTCTGCCTACCCCTCCGGGGATTACAGGCGTGAGTGCGTATGTATGTACCATCTAGCGGTATTACCACCAATTACGAATACTATATTAACACCCACAATAAACACCGAATTATGAAAGAGAATTCATACAAGTTGTAATGTGATTTGTTGAAGTTAAAAGGCTTTCATTAAAAAATCCACGAATGAGTGAAACAAGTTAGCGGGGGTGTGTACGTACTACCCAAGACTTGGCCAATTAACCAGTGTTAATTAAAGTATAAGTAATGTGTGGGCCTCGTATAATTGTTGTGTAAGCATGTACTTACATGGAAAACACGTGTTGCGTTATATACTGGTTGTTGGTCGCAGGTGGTTCGAGCCGCTTATTGATCGATGGCTGGCCGTTACCAAAACTATGGCGCTGCAAAGAGTGCGCGCTGCTGTTGAACTCGGTAAGTTATTAAAATTAATGCGTACATTTAAAAAAAAAATATTTTCACATTTGTGTAATGTAAGTATTATGATTATATTTTATGAATGGTAGAGCCACGCAGTAGACAAATTTGTCTACAACACGAATGGGCCGGCTGAACCGGGTTACCACTATCTCACAGAAAACCGACGTAAAGTAGCGGCTTGCTACTAAGTTTCGTATGGTGAGTGGGATATCCGAAGGCCCAAATCTCCCTCTCCTTCCCAATCCCTTAACTATCCCTTTCCTTTAAGGTCGGCAACGCGCCCATTATTCTTCTGATATTGTGGGCGTACATGGGCGGTGGAGATCACTTACCATCATTTCCTCGTTTGCCGGCCTATGCTATTTAAATAAAAATATTTGATTGTGTTTAAAACGATTAGAGAGAGAGGTATTTTAATTGTCACGTTATAGATATAAAAAACATAGCGTATAGGTATAGGCGTCGTCCAATATGATAAGAGTTGTATCAATAAACTAGTTATTGCTCGTGGCTTCGCCCGCTATCCCCTCATATTTCCGGTATAAAAAGAAGCCTAAATTACTCGCTGAAAAGTCCAAAATCTGCTAATGGAAGCCCCATTCTATTTATTCGTATAGTTAAGAGTTCGAGTAAGTCATTACAGTAGAGACCCTACATTACAATAAGTATTACAGTATCAAAACCGAAAATACAGAGGTATCTCCGAAAACCAGGACCCGAAAGTACCTAATACATATTCATATATAAATCAATTTGTCCTGCTATGGAAATTGAATCTGCAATATTTTTTCTCCATGTGATTATTCTGTCGTTACCTACACCTTAGAAGACATCACATTACTAAAAGAGGCATTATAATCACAACAAAATAAAAAATTATGTTTCACTAAATCACTACCACGCCTAAAATCTCAGATCCGTCTTTTTATTGCAAGGATTACTTTTCGTTTGAACAACAATCCCGCATGATAGAGTGGAGAATCGGACGAAATTAGGACAGCTGGCTTACGATACTCGTGCGGCGGCCTGAAGAGACCCTAATCAAAGCGAATGACTAACACAAAACCCACCAAAGCATTGCATTTCCGGATATTCTTCCTTATACTTAACTTACAAAATAAAGCGTTTTTCCACATATTGGGAATGTCAATAATGGTACAAGAGTTTTCGCTCGGGGAAAGTAAACGCAGGGAGAAGAATATATACATATACCTATACATATTCTGCCTTTTGTGACAAAAGACAAACGAAAGCTATCTTGCTGCCTTAAATTAACATACGTGAATTATTTAAATTATTTGTGTATTAAGTATTATACACCAAAACACACTTATACACATAAACGGTACATCGAAAAAACTTAAAGCTATAAAGTACAATGTAATCGGCGCTGCCGGATTATCTTAGGTCTATCTGTAATCTCTCCAAGACAACCTTAGATGGATTGGATTAACAAGCAATAAAGAAAAATTAAGGAGTGGTCACGAAAAAGAAATAAACAAACATTTAGGTATGTGAATACGTATGAATGAATGCTATCACAACATTTTATACAAACTATAATCAATAACTTTCTATCTGACACAAAACCGAACTTCAGATCGAAAATCCCCTGAGAAAATATAACGAGAGCAACTTTCTTCAAGAGATTTCTCCTTAGACCGATCCGTATGCAAACATCAAAAGAACTAACGTGGTATATGAAAACGCGACTTTCGAATATAAAGTAACATATAATCGCTGAGAGGGCAGAAGGCGAAGGTTCACACCTGGAGCTAGGGCGGGCTACTATTTAGATAAGCATCTAAATCTAACGGCCCTGTAACACGAAACCTTTTAGTGTGCCGAGACAAGAAAAATATTGTTATAGATAGCTTAACTTATTTGTACGCACGATTTTATGTGTGCGTGATGTGTTTGTAGAGACAAAACGACTGGATGTAGGTCATGAAGACTGACGCGTCACTGCCACACCAATCACAACTTCATATTATTTACAATCATATTGTTTTTATACGCACTCACCCACGCCTGTAATGCCCGAAGAAATAGGCAGAGGTGTAACCAGTACACCCACATTCCGCCGAGCGTATCTCCGTCCTACGATGTGATAGGGGGCGAGCCTATCGCCATACCGGGCACAAATTCCAGACTCCGTGCTTATACTGACCATTTCGTAATAGAAAAACCCAATACCACTTTACCTCACCTCAGCTTTTTTTTATAAATAATAATAAATAAATAAGTCAAATTATCTATAGCAAAACTACGCCGCGTACTACTGCGAAGCAAAGTTGACCAAATATGACTCACCTTGCCGTGCCACTACGCTGCAATACATTTGTACGCTAAATGCAGTCTTTATATGATAGAATGATCCAAATAAAATAAATAAACTTTTGCTGGTAAATTTATTGTATGCAGAACCTTGAATTACAATGCACTATATGATACCGGACTGCGTTCGTCACCCCGAGGCATAATAAGTCTCATAATGCCCAGTAATTTCACCGACTTCGATGTCGTTCGTACCAAAACACAACAGTACTTACATACTGCTGTTTGGCGTTTGAAAATTGGCTGTCTAATAGGTTATGAGATGCTTTAACACTATAAATTAGATTACTAAGTAAAATGATTGACTGCGGCACTCAGAAACATCAATTAGCTTTAATTAAGGTTAAGTCGTTTCTTAGAATTCGATTATTTCCGCATTCAGAGGAAATGATTTATGCTTCGTTACTGAGTACAGAAATTACCATAGTTGACGTATCTGAGAAATAATCAAATTCTAATGGATACTTAATTGTCCTATCCGAGTAAGGCAGTAAATCCCTATTTTTTCATTTAGGTAATTACTGATTTGTCCTTTAGATCGTCCTGTGGAAGGAGAACATCTTGTGAAACATAGTACATCATCGGTAGACACGGCAGCTTGGTGAGTTCCCTTGTAATTTAGATTTTATTTGTCGCCTCCGCGCCTCTCCGCTTTGTGCGCCATCTTACGTACTACTAAACCTACTCTTGTGCCAAAACTGAAACTGTATTAACCTACATATATTGATAAGAGCTTTGACTACCTATTTATAGAATTCCGCTTTCGTTAAAGTAACTTATATGAAAAAAAAAACACTAATTCGTGTAAAGTTCGACACAGAAAAGTTGACATCCGGCACTAGAAGCCTATCTCTGCTGATCTCACTATCAAGGACACTCAAGAGCAGGTGAAATGGTTGTATAAATAGGAAAACGGACCCTAGCCAAGGGCTGGGATAATGCCAAACAAAAGAAGATGTGATAGGAGATATTTTTTCTTTATTTGCTTTAATGACGTTGGTTTGGTCACGTTCTGAGGAAACCACAGGAGTATGTCGGTCGCAAATGTCACATTTTAAGTCTCATAATGCCCAGTAATTTCATTGGCTTCAATGTCCTTCAAACCGAAACACAACAATGCTTACACCCTGTTGCTTGGCGACAGAAATAGACAAAGCGGTGGTACCAACCCAGACGGCCTCTCGAATACGAGGGACTTACCACCTTGTAAAATTTAGATAGATATATGTTAATTTATACATCCAGTCTGTACCATATGCGGCTGGTGTGGCGCGCCATTGGCTGCGCTGAGGAGGGCACGGCGGGAGGGTCGCTGCGTCTGCTGGAAGCGGCGTGTGCCACCGCGCTGCACTACGCGGACCTCGTGCACGGCGCGCTCGCAGACCAGGGATATTACGAGAACCACGGTTAGTAATACTAAGTATAAACAGACAGTTGCAATTACAGTTTTGTCCACAGCATGAATGAGCCGGCTGGGTCGGATTGTGAAGCACAAAATCGATATTTTGTACGGTGAGTGAGATATTCGGATGCCCAAATTTCCTCACCTCTTCCCAATCTCATAATTATCCTTCCCTTTAAGGTCGGCAAAGCGTACATAATTCTTCTGGCATTGTGGGTGTTCGGTGTGTATGAGCGGTGCAGAACACTTACCATCAGGTGACCCACTTGCTCGACTGCCAACCTCTGCTATAAAAAGTAGCTTGTACTACACTCGTGTGCCACGATTACTAGTCTTTGTTAACCTTAATGGATGTCATATTGATATTTATTTCAACATTAATGGAACAAGCCTTTGTTTTCCACGGACATAAATGGACGATGCATTACTAATACTAACATTGTTCCTGTAACAGTATGCGTTAATTACCTTTTGCTATCAGTGTAACATGAAACTTTATATAAGCCTTAGAAAGCAGGCGAGTTGTCGGGCCTCTGGTACCATGTTACCATAGACCATGAACATATTCAGCCATTCGAAGCCAATAATGGGACACTTTTTAAAACCTTGTTTGAGCGAGGACATAATATCACGATTCACGACGCACTTTTATGTGTTTGTGGTTTTGTCTAATATAATATAATAAATGAATGTAATTGCAAATAAAATAAAATTTTGTCTCCCGTTCATACCTAATATCGGTATATGTTATCTGTAGTTCATGGTAATCCAATTTGAATGTCATGACTGTCGCGGTCATGAGCGTGACTCCATTGAGTCTCTAAGACGTTAAACTAACTCTTTTCTAATCCAAATTAACGATAGTATTTATTATTATGTTAATTTATGTTACTAGGTACTAGGTAATTGTGAAAGTTTGCATGTTTATGAGTTTGTGAATTTGGATGTGTGTTAATCAAACACGTCTTAGCGGCTGAACTATTTTGCATGAAATTTGTCACTCAGGTAGATGCCAGCCATGACCTGGATTAAGACATAGGCTACTTTTATAAAATAAATAAATAAAAGGTAAAACGAAAATATCGATAATGCGGGCGGACCCACGAGCAAAAGCTATTATATACAACGTGTTATAGAAAGGTATGGGTAATTTTAAATAATATATAGTCTACGATACAAGTACTCGTATTTCATCCCCTATAGTACCAAATCCGATTGTATTGCTAGGACATAGTTATATATATTTTTTTTATCGAATGAGTAACATGTTGATATCGACTTGCAACTTTGGACAACACAAGAGCCATTGTGAAGGAAATCATAACCCGACCTACTTAGATTACATGTTCTGTAATCTAAGTAGTCTGTACCACGTAGATGAAGAAATTTATTATAAATCAATAGACACTTTGGTTCACGGATAAAAAAACGCTAAAAAACATGTTTGCTACAGGCCAAAACAAAACCACAGAAGAGATTTGTACAATCGTGAACAATCTGGAGTACGTCCGGCGCTCGCTCTCTGAATACGACGATGAACACATGTAAGTACTTAGACTAGCGTATTGTACTCGTACCTAAACTCTATAGCTTAGTACATTGAAATCTTTGAACTGTGAACGCTTCGTTGGCGACGACTTTACAAACGGAGGGATCAGCTTTGCTCCAAATATACCCGTTTAAAATACCCAGAACAGGTACAGTAAATCCGGTGTTAGAAACAGCCGACCGTGCGTAAGCAGAAAAATATACATATTCATCATATAATAGGTATAGGTAAATACCAACTAAAGCAGAGTTTTCAAATGCTTCAATGCCAAAACTTGCCCGATTTCTTAAAAAAACGATAGGTACCTCTAGATATAATAGTTTTAAATTCATAACCATTATATAAAGAAAAATCATGACACATTAATTTTGTGGTACCTAATAGATTAATCGTGGTATCGCAATGACGTACATTAGAAGAGATATATAATCATAATCCGTTTAACAGATAAAATATTAAATAATTAAAATCTTATGCGTAATGTTAATGTACGCTCTAATATGGAATTAAAAAGATATTGCAAACAAGGTACAAATAATTAATTAATATTGCTTCCGAAGATCCTAATGCCTAACTGCGCATCGTTACCACTAGCTAGTGAAGCAAATATTAATTAACAACATAAAGCAGTGTTTGAAATATAAATTAATGTTACACTGCTGCAAACGCTGTTATTGTATACACACTCATACGTTTTAAAACAAAATGAAACTAATTAGGTAGTTAGAAGGTGATAAGTACGGTATAAGTTGCTTTTTCAGGATAAATAGATTCCACAACTTTATTAGAAATGATGTAACAAAATATATTCAAACCACAATAAAATATTTGATTGATATTAATATTTGATTTGTATTCAAATGAAACGTGGTCTTTAAAAACCTGTTATATTGGGGTGTTATGGTGGCGTCTGTGTCAATACAAAAACATGTTATTAATACCTAATACAAATAGACACCGCCATAATTTAGTACATTGTTGAGCTATTGAGACATTAAAAAACATTAAAAAAAAAAAAACAACACAATAAGACTAAAACGCTACTACTTCTACTACTATTTTAGACGTGAAAGTTTTAATGTGTGTGAGTTTGTGAATTTTGATATTTGTTAGTCAATCACGCCTTAACGGTTGAACAGTTTTGGATGAAATTTGGCACACAAATAGACCATGACCTGGATTAGGACATAGGCTACTTTTTATCCCGGCAAAGGCAGATCACGCGGGCGGAGCCGCGAACATAGGCGAGTCAAAAAATAGGTTGTTAAATCTCATAGCTTTGTTTTGTACATCAAACGTTTCTCCTTTATTTTATACTCTTCATATTATAGTTAAGTACTATACAGAATGTTTACAAAAAACCTTTGTAACAATCCTGTTCATTTTTACTACTCGGCAAATTGAGTAAGTATTCGGCTACATTGTGTTTTTTCTTTTATAATAAATCTTCAACAATGTGTACGGATATACATAATATCTTTAGAGGGGACGGTAATACTGTTTATGTTAAAATCTTAATAGTTTTGGCTATCTATCTACTTATTTTAATCTTTACACAAACGCTACCATTATTATTACAAGGTGGTAGATCCCCCGTATGCGAGAGACAGTCTGGATTAGTACCATCACTTTGTCCATCTATTTCTGCCACCAAGCAGCATTGTATAAGCAATGTTGTGATTTGGTTTGATGGACTTTGAAGGCAGTGAAATTACTGGGTATTATGAGACTTAATAACTTATGTTAAAAATTCTGTGTCTTTTTATGGCCAGTCTGCCGCCTAAAAGTGAAGTATATACAAATATCATCTCTGAATCGTATTAAATATACCGTCCCACTACTGGGCATGAGCCTACTCTACTATTGAGGACCTCTAACTTAAATTAAGATAATTAAATTAAGCTAATTAATGGTACGATACTTTAGTTCGTTAACTTAAGTATCGTACCATTAAAATAGGTACTTAATTGAGTACTTCAAAGTAATTTAAACCTGAAAATGACTTACCACCTCACTTTTTATTCCGAAATCGTTTTAAAAATACATACCTATATACCTTATATTTCTAAAGCAAAAAGGTAAAATATTGCTAAGAATTATAGTCGGTAAATTTTTAGCATCAACAACTTGGGTAAGTATATTATTAGTGATCTTCGTCGTTTTTATTTTGCTAGAATATTATTTTATGTCTACATAACAGTATTTAACCTATAAATATCTCTTTTGTTAGGTTTCCACTAATTGAAAAAGCAATAAAGCTAACAATTACACAAGCAGTAAAACGCTCTTAATGCGTTTGATTGCTACCGTCGCTTTTATGACGACAAATATATGGATGAAATAGTTATAAATATGACACGGCTTATTGGAAAATTACCAGTCACTGTCAGATATGATGTCTTACATGTCTATACAGGCACTATAACTACGTCATCTTATTTGGTGATGTAATTTATCCTTTTTTTTCGGCCACCAGACGTAAGATTGTTTTCGAAAACTAAATCACTTAATTTCGTAAAGTGTAATATTGTTCCTGTTTCGATTTTAATATACTCCAGGTGTTGGGTAATAAAACACTTATTTATGACAGTGCAAACGACGACAACGCTCGTCAACTAGTGCGTGGTGCTCTGGGCACATTGGACGCGCGTGCTTGTCGCGCTGCTCTGCCGCTCGCCGCACGCTCGCGTCCTCCACTCAGGAAGGCAGTGTTCCATCTGGCCTGGTCACCTGACACGTTGCCAACTGCACAAGTAAGTGTTATTCCTCTAATTACCTCAACGTTGAGACAAATGTTTGTGTGATCCACAAATGTTTGTTTCGGGTCTGGGTGTTGTCCCTCATAGTTCCTGATACCCACGATATAGGTTAACCTAGTGTGGGGTCAGGATTATGTGTGTGACTGTTGGGTGTATTTATTATTATTTATTTATACTACTAGACCGGCTGCGCGTTACATAGAAATCGCGGCACTAAATTACGGCCAATTCATCTCAATATTACCATCTCGCTTACTCTTAACTAGAACCCCTCTCTCGCTCTTTGTCTATCAACTGTCAAATTCCCTCGTTATGTGACGCAATTTTACTTCATAACAGCCTTTCTAGTTGTATACATTATTGATATTATTATTATTTGATGTCTTTGTATTCCTCGTGCCTTTTTATAGCATAGATAGTAAATGAGCTAGTGGGTCCTCTGATGATAGATGTTTACTGCTGCTCAAGGACACCTTGAATACGTAGATATGAGCTACAACGCGGCTGTGACGCGGCACTACCACCTGTACACAGCCAAAAATAAATAAACATGCTTTAAAACTACATTTATTGTAGAGTTAGCATTAGCATAGTGAGTCTATACAAGGAAAATGTTACATTAAGTGTGTAATGGTAAGTATTCATACTTATGAACTATTATTGAATACAATTTTTACCTTCTTGAATCAACAGACTATATCTATGTATGTTATTTATTACTGTTACAGTAATATATTTTAGTTCAATTAAAAGTACTAATTATTCTTTTAAAACGTACACTTAATAGTTACGCTGGTACGAGGGTACCAGAAACATATTTGTATCCGATTGCATAGGTAACAACGTACCTTTTTTTGCAGATTCATATGAGAGTTATGGTTCTAGTCATCTTATTTCAATGATTAACTCGTAAAGTAAACATATATTATAACAAACTAATAGCAATCATGTAACTTGCTGAAGATGACATAAACAATGTTGCAGCTTAGCTCGTAACACACACGTAAACATCTCACATACAATATTGGACCGTAAACCACGACATCAGTGCACGGTGCAATGAAATTGCTCGTAAATCCAAATCCATGGAAGACGGTGTATGGTATTGTCAGTAAAAACGCAGGAAAATACTAATATGTCGGAACAAATAACAATGAAAGAGACATAAGGTCTGCGCGGTACATAAGTGGGTGCCATTTTTAATTCTCGGAAATTGTTTCCTTTTCACAGCGCTGCAGCGCTTGGACTTTGAAAATTATTTAAATAAGAATAAGGTGGAAGTGTCAGTTTATTTTGTATTGTAGTGTCGGTTGGCTAGGTGGTTCCCCATTTGATGTATTGTGTAAACGTACTATAGAGACCTTAGAACCTATCTAGCGTTCTCTAGGAGGTAAAAGAGCACTTCAAAATTAGTTCACATTATGATTTTATTTTTGATACTATAAATAAAACTAATATTTAATGTTACCCAAGTTTACTTCGATACAACGATGAAATCATCCACATTGGATTAGCTATAATTGAGATTAGTATGCACAAACAGTGAGAAATCTGTTTATGATTTTATTATTTGTTTGCATGATCCAAAAAATATTTGTTTCGGGTCTGGGTATTGTGGAACCGTAAGTCGCTCGTAGTTTCTGATACCCACAATACATATTAACCTTGGGGTCAGGATTTACGTATGTAGCTGTTGGGTTTATTAATTAATATCGTTTATTTTGAATACCATTATGTGTATAGATTTGTTTTGTTTTTTTTCTGTATATGGAATTTGCCATATTTATTAGGCAATAACACCACTGTTGGAGTTCTTGGATCAACACCTGTCTTCGCTAAACACTTGGTTGCTTCCTCGTGCTTTCGTCCGAGCCCTGGCAGGCTGCTGGAGTGCCGTTCTGAAGGAAGTATCAGCGCAAGCCGATGCAGGCGGTGCAGAAAGGCCAAGAGTTTACCATCATAGACTAAGGGAGGCACTTGATCTTCTGGCAGAGTTCTTTCATGCAGAGGGCAAAGGTAATAAAAGTGTTTTATTAATACAGTATTCAAAGTTCATTAAATCGGGTAAAATAAATAAATATTATATAAGCTCAGTGAAACATGGGTGCAGCACTAGTTGTACCTACCTCTATGTACCCCTTCGGGATATGGGCGTGTGCTAATATATTATGTATATCATCATATCATATTCCAAAACAAAAAATACTAAAAATGTCAGGACGCTTGTATTATGATATGAGGACATAACAAGTTATTTTTGCAATAAAAGAAAAATTGGCTATCTTGTAAGAATTATAAAGAAATTTCAACTTCCATTTATCATTCTGAGGAGAAAAAGTTGAAATGTTATCCAATTAAAAGTTACTTTCGAAGTTATTCTTGAAGTTGCCCAATCAAATTATTTCAAATCAACGATCAATTTACAGTAATAACAAAAACGATTAAAAGGTCATGTTCGTCCAAAATTGAGTAGCGTAATATAGTTACGCAATAATAGTGGTTGAAGCTTAATAAAACAGGAATCCTTTCGGCTTCCCTTTATAAACATATCAAAATAAATACGTACTATACTCTATATTTTATACCTATTTATTATTGACTTATATAATAGAAAAATATTTATATTAACTGAAAATATTAATAGAAATTCATAAATAAGTGAAATAATCTGAAAATTGTGAACAGTCAAACTAATAAAGTCTAACACAAAGTCTAACACTATAGTTGGCTTCTTTTGCGAAAATGTATTATATAACCTTCTTCACTCGTTATAAAGATATTTTTCTTTTACAAACGTTTTCATCTAGGGTTGCCAATGTCAGAAGTACACAGCGGTGAATGGTCTCGAGTAGAACAGAGAATGCAATACCATCAAGCTCCGACAGAAGAATTATTAGAACTCTGGCTAGCTGACAGACTGGCAGAACAAGCGCGCACCCCGTTGCCGTCGCCCTACGGATCCATTTTAGTTAGGTAAGACCAATTTAAGTAAAATAGAAACTCTTTGACCATATCGTAAATTATAAACTAAAGCAGAACTATGTACTTTATAAATTATACTTTACTTTCAACAAATACAAGGTTAGTCGGGTAAGGTGTACTAAGCCGAAAGGGTATAAAATTACCCGTCATTCTAAACAACTATTGTACTATTGTATATACTATACTATTATATCAATAAATTCAATACTTTCAGAGATATTGCTGATTTAAGATTTTATAAAAACGTCAAACACATAACACGATGATCAGTTGTATTTTCATTAGGAGTCGGAGTTTCCTTGTATTTTACCACCAAGTCGTGAGCAATAATAGTAGCAATATCTAGACAAGAAAAATAAAAAACAGTCGTGAGCGTTGAACGTTTTTAAAATTAAAACACAATATTTGTTTTTGTATGAATAATTTTTTTAATGATAAGTATGAGATATACATGATAGAAATCTTTATTTGTGATACTTTAAGTTGGCCACGGTTTAGTACACCCTTTCTGACTAACGTTGTACATGTCTTGACGATAATATATCAACAATTTTCAAACGGACCTAACAAATAACAAAACGTATATATACAAGGCACGACAAAGTGACTGGTTTAACGCTCTAACACTGCACCTGATGATAGGTACTGTGCAATTCAAATGTACTGTGTGTAATTATGCCGACCTCAAGTAACTGGATATACGGCGACTGAATCCGGAACGCAACTCGCCGAACTCAGCCATTATGACGTGTTTCTCGGGTCATTTAAGTACCATCCCACCATCAATAGCAATTAAGTAGCACTAAGTAGTAGCATCGAAATGTATAAATTATCCTGATTAAGTTTGATGTCATCAGGGTGTATTTCAACCACGACTCACTGTGCGTGGAGGTGTTGTCAGCCCGCGATGTGATCCCCTTGGATCCCAACGGATTGAGCGATCCCTTCGTCGTGCTCGAATTGTTACCGAAACGACTGTTCCCGAAAACTCACGAGCAAAGCACTAATGTGCAAAAGGTAAGGACAAAGTACAGTATTCATTATATTTTATATGGAAATACAATGCTACATCATTTATTGATATGTTGTTTTTGTTGATGAAAATAAAATAATGTTTTTTTCGTGACAATTTTCTACCGCTAATAATAAGCTGAATTAAAAGTACTTATTGTTTAATAATAGCGTAGCTCTTTTCATTATCGCTTGTTTCACTCTTTTTAAACTTACGTAGTCCTGACCCCACACTAGGTTAACCTGCATCGTGGTTATCAGAAACTATAAGGGAATTGCGGTTCCACACCACCCAGACCCGAAACAAATATTTGTGGATCACACAAACAGTTTTGGATTGAAACATTGAACATAATTGGAATAAACAAAAGCAGGAACTTATTTCGGGGTTTACGTCGATTATCTATCTGCGAAACCATTTTCCTAGCATATCTGTAGCCTGTTGAAGGTAAGTCCGAATGCGTTTTCTATTGACATCTGATACGTAGAATGTTGAAAAAGTTTCGGTGCAAACCCCACAACACGCTCAGGCGCTCGCGAACGCTCCATACAAAAGTACGTTATTCACTGCTGAGTGTTAGATCCACGCTGTAGACACTTTTGTCTACAGCATGAATGGGTCGGCGCGTCCGGGTCGTTACCATTGTTTCCAGAAACCAAGGTAAAGTTAGCTTGCTGCTGCGTTTCGTATGGTGAGTAAAATCCGGAGGCCCAAAGTCCCCTCCCCTTTCCAATCCCATACCTTTAAGGTCGGCAACGCGACCATGATTCTTCTACATTTGATATTGGGCCGTACATGGATGGTGGAAATCACTTAGCATCAAGTGACCCACTTGTTCATTTGCCGGTCTATGCTATAAAACAATTTAAAAGATATGCTATTTTTCACTTTAATAACCTATAATAGTAATTAAAAAAGCACGATGACGTGACATTTCATCGGTTAGTAAACGAAACTTGTGACAAAACTACTTATTTCAAAATCATAACTGCCTCCTGGATGCAATGGGTAAGTGAAAGGCCATGGGTTCGATTCCGGCACCGAGATAAAATGTTTGTGTGATCCATAAATATTTATTTCGGGTCTGGGTGTTTTCTCTTTTCGGTGAGGTTGACGTCAGGTAGGTAGGCGGCCGTTCGTAAAAACTACACCAACTCTTTCTGTAACATGTATTGGAAAGCATGTTGCGCCGACCCCATTGCGAGGGTAATACAGGCAGAAAGAAGAAAGATATATTTTGACGCAGCTCATCTATGGTAAATATACATCAATGTGAATGATATGTGTTTTAATGTAGAAAACCCTGAACCCGGTGTGGGACGAGTGTTTCGAGTTCGCGGTGTCGCTGGAGTCGTGTCGTTCGACGCAGGCGGCGCTGTCGCTGTCGGTGTGGGATCGTGACGTGCTGACGGCGGATGACTTCGCGGGTGAAGCGTTCGTATCACTGTCGCGCGTGCCGGGCGTCAACAGCCACGCGCCTCCCGACCCGCTGCGACCCATTGAACTCCCGCTGATGCAGCTGCACGACAGGAGTAAGTGCTGTTAGCTCGCTTAGTTGTTAGGTAGCTCGCCTGATGGTAAGCGCCACGCCTGGCCATAAACAGAAGCAACACCACACTATTAATACTCAGTAGGCACATCGCACCGTGCGCCGCTTTGCACAGCTGATTCCGAGCGTCGATGTTTTTATTTTATTGGCTTTACATTACATTATTAAGAAAAATATCCTACCATTGGCGTATTTCATTAAGTGATTAAGAATTTATTACTTAAAAGAGATTATATTTATGGCATAAACTGGTGTACATGGACGGCTGTGACTCTTTCATAAAAAACTAAAAGTAAATGATAAATAAGCTAGTATTTGTACAGAACAAAATAGGTTACAATCAAAGACTTTCATGTATAAGTTACACACAATACAATAACTAATAAGGTTCGTAAAAGTAACATAATAACAAATTAAACAAAAACAAAATACCAATCGTCACATAACGATACAAACGATCAAATAATGCCGATATTTTATTCTATTAATTTATATTTTTTGTTAAATATTGAAATTATGTCATAAACTATAATTTTTAAGAGTCATTTGTACATGAAAAAAGCTGTAGTGGTCACTCTAATAGAACCTCCGCCATAAAATTAAGAATATGGTATTCACTTGAGATACTCGGGTAATAGTAAAAGTCAACTTCACAGTTCGAACAGACTTTTCGAATGAATTAATAAGCCCAGCTATTCATTGAAGCGAAATTACTATGCATTGTGCGACTTCTCTGGGTGACGAGCGACACAGTTCTGGGTAAAAAGCGTGCGACCCTGGTCCCGAGTCTGCTAATTTAAGTGAGTTGTCATTATGACAAGCATACCACTACAATTCTATTACCATTGTGACAAAATTTCTTAATCTCTTACTAGATTCACAATGGCCAATCTATTGATGGAATCGTGTTGGAATTGTGGTAGAAAGGTGCTACACCATCGGAAAACTATATTGACGCCATAATGGCGACATTGAATTAGTAGATTACCAAAACTGTCAAAACTAACAATTACGAAGCCACTGATGGACCATTGCGAGACAATTGTAATAGCAGACTCGGGCCCCTGTTCGTATAATCATTCAGGCGAATAAAAACAGCAATAAACATCGACAAAATTTACTTTACTTAGTAAATAATTATTACGTACTAAACCTTTTAAAAAGAAGGCACTATTTCTAATATAATTACTTAAGCGATTATATACTCGTATCATTAATGATTTTTTTCACAGGTCATCCCATTCTACAAATATTGGAATCCCGCACTACAGACAAACTGGCCATGGATTTCATTAAGAAACAAAAACTAAGATTCGCTGAACAGTAAATATGTTGTTTTAAATTAATCTTCAAACTTCTGTTTTCCTACTAAGTTTCATTATTTCTATTTACGCACAACGTCCACTAAAATGTCGACAATATTATAAAAATATTTTCAAAAAAAGAGTATAATATTTTTGAAGTCTAAACTTAATTATTATGCGAATTGTCTATTTATTATAAATTAAGATGTAATGACACATCAGTATTAATGTGTAATATATACTACAAAGACTGTAACCTTCACTCATGAGAGATATATATACATGGAAATATGTATTTGTGTATGTGAACTTTAAATGCATTTTATATGTGTATAGATAGTACGCACCCTCGGAGCTTATGTCCTTAGCTATTAGTCTCTATTAGAAGTTCCCGACCAAGTACTTTAAGACTCGTTGTTATTATTTCATCTATCTTCTATATTTATATTATATTATTACCTTTATACATTCCTATAAAATACACAAATTGTACACGAAATTAAAATAAATAAAATCCATTTTTATTACTGTTTAACAGATAGTAGGTACCGTATTATTTTCCCGTGACCAATTTTCATTGCTACAAAAACTTTATTACATAAATCTGATGGACGAGCCTAAAACTATAATGATTGATCAAATGTAACATAACATGTTATACACTGCGTTTCAAGAGCTTGCTTGCTGAAATATTCTTATTGATTCAAACACGGTATTTTTCTATTACTTTATATAATACCTACCTACGTATGTACGTCTTTATGCGCATAAACGAGCTTTGTCAGTACCGTCACATGTTTGTATTGTATCACAACACAATGTCATTAATGACTGATTTTCATCGTTAGGATAATGTGTTTTATATACGGGATCCTTCATCACAATGTGAACGCTTACGTAGATACTTCAAATTTATCACAACTCCTGTTTCATCAAATGTAGAAATAGACTTTCAACTGCGAACACTCTTTATACTTTCGCGAAGGACCCTTTATTAATATATTAATTATACATTTTATAACTTTACGTGACAAAATGTTCACTGTGTAGGTATACAAGTCGTATTGTATTATAGAAATAAATTGTATTTCGATGTTTTTAATTAGTAGTCAAACTTTAATATACCATGTAATTGTTTGTGTAACATTATATTACGCATAATTGGTTTATATTGTGCAAGGAAAAGGGGAAAGACAAATGTGGGTATTGAGGTTGAGAATAATCTAGATTTCTAAGATTTTTGATTCTATTGGTGACAGGTAATGTTTTCGCCGAAGATCGTAAAGTGTAGTCATCGTTTTCCATGGCGTATCATAGCTCTTTAATTGTCAAATTGCTTGGTACGATTATTATTACGAAATTCACTTTAGAAATTCGTACACCGAGCCAATAATACATAAATATACGTACATTCATATATCTCTTGAAGTGTTTACATTTTATACATACCAGAGGTTTATAACGGCTAGGAATAAAACTTCAGATTATGAATAATATATAAAATTATTACAGACTTAAATTTTAAACATTAATGTTTTTGTTATAACAATGCATTTTAAACATTATGAAAGGAGCGTTTAATAAACTAGACTTTATTGCATATATGAACTTAAGAAAACCATATCCAATTTTAATCGGATCATATCTCAGAGCTTTTAAGCTATAGGCATATTTACACACTATACGCACTTAAACATATTTAGTAAATTACTAGCCTGATTTTTTAATCAGTAAAATACATAATCTATGTGATGTAAGATTTGATTAGGACACAATAACTCAAAATTTACAATATGCGTAATAATTTACTTATAAGGCTGGTAATTCACCAGAAACATTCGGGTGTAATATAACATTATATATATGATCAACAGCTTATGCATTCGGCGCACAATACGTGCACACACCTGTAAAGATACAATTTAGGTATAACATTACAACAGTGAGTGAAGAGAACAAAACATTAAAATGGGCGCCGCTTGTAAAATATTTACAGTTCAAAATGTTACAAAAGCGAATGGTTCGAATATGTGCGTCGAGCTGGCGCGTATTTATCGTAATGATCCAAATCTTCTTGCATTACACGCATATCCTCACCTTAACTTATGTGTTACTCAATACCAGGCTATATAATATATACATTAGAATAATAACAATATACCCGTCAATAACTTACATTCATTCTGTTACAACTGACCGCTTCCGAAGCCGAAATGGTAAGAAATCAATACCTTTACATAAACGGAAAACGCTCTTTTGTTGTTAACTTGCCATTATGGAAATGTAAGCCCGCAATATAAAACGTACTAATGCTAAACGGGGTCTATGATTACACGACAATACTCAGCAGTTACATCGCGCTGCGTTTCGCACCGCACAGTTGGTCCCGAGCGACAACTGTTTTTTTTTGGCGTTACATTATTATTTGAATAAAACGTCATTGTATTTATTAGTCCAAACAAGACTGCGTGAAGAATAAAAAATAAATATCCCACATATTTATTATTTCGCGATTTTGTGGTATCCTGTCGGTAATCACCAGCACTACCACCTGTTTATGTTTTTGGAAGCGTTTCCTGGTATATATAAAATCAAAATACCACTCACTCACTGATTATTAATATTCACGAAATGACAAATGTGTAGGGGTCCGCTAAATACGTAAGGATTTTTGGAAATTTACACTTTAACGGGGAAAAGAAGTTGTACACGTGGGAGGAGCCGGGAGCAAAAGCTAGTGTTATTATAAGACCATATTCTTGTAATGGGACGATATACATATATCTCTATACGATATACAAACATATTTATTACTTACATCATAAAATACTTCACGGTAGGCAGCCACAGTGGCATAGTTTATCAACTACCATTAGTGATGGTAAGCACTTACCATCATGAGCCCCATCATCTCGTTTGCCTTCAAAGGCTATTAAAATCCTCCCATAACCATTGTTCATATCAGAAAAAAAATCTTTGGCAAAACAAAACCATTCTAAAAGTCAATTATAAAAATAAGCTAAAATACAAATAACGTTATTTTAAATTCGATGTAATGATTATATATTTTTGATGATATTGCTAATGTCATGGCATTGACAGCTATAACTTTGTTTAATAATAAATATCAATTTACAAGTAATTTTGTATGAACTTATATTGAAACGCGATATGGAATTCTGGATATCATACGATTAGGCATTGTAATAAATGTGCTCGATGAATCGTATAAAGAGATTGGCTCAAGACTGTGTTGCTGACAGAACAGGTTGCGACATCGTCTTGCCCCTTTCCACATATTAACCAAAGTAGACAGTAAGTTAAAATGAACATTTACTTGGCCTCTAACGCAAACATAGCCGTATGTTAGCCGTATGTAATGTTCACACGGTATGAATATAATATCTCAAAATAAATGTGGAACACGCTTTTACTCTTTACGATAAATTTCCGCTGTCTAGTATAAAAACGTCTACTTATCTTCAAAAATAGGTGTGATTATATGCAGAACCCATTCCGTATATGCTATATTTCAATGGAATTTATATTGTGTGTGTTTATTTATTAATTGATGTATAATTATAACAAATTGTATCACTAACATTTGTGTTCCTGGCTTTAATAAAGTATAAACATAATTACTGTTTTTTGATTTTACAATAGTCCCTAAAATCTCGCCATATATTTACTGTTATCACCTATCTAAAACGAAATACTCAGACAGTATATTGTTCTAACATCTGGTGAATTTCCAATTCAATATGAATGATATTAAAATGTTAAATGGAAGGCGGTATTATAGAAACACGTATACTATTCTACTCCATATTCATAATATCAAAATGAAATTCACATTTTCACCCCAGACCGACCAGCCGGTTGTAAAAACTACAAGTCTAGTCTTTCTGTAATATTTGTTAAAAAGCATGTTGCGCCGACCCCACTGCGAGTGGGATAAGGACAGGTGAAAGGAAATTCACATAACATGGTAAAAATTGTTACAAGATCATAACCACCACCACGTTTTATACAATGCAAGCCAAAAAAAAAGTTATTGTAACAAGCAAATTCTTTGCTTTGGTTAACGTTATTAAATGTTTTATCAGTGGTTTTCAATACTATCAAAATGGCAAAACTAGTAGATGTTGTCAATCTTTGCTTTACCTAACGGTTGGTGCAATCCAAACTAAGCCCCTGTTTTAACACCCCTGAGTAAATGCAAATAAAATATGGCTTGTTCAAATACGAAAGCCAGACTCTGACATACATGTATAACGTACCTATAAAAATGTCTACCAAGTACTCTCAAAAATTTTTTTTTTTTTTTTTTTATAGTATATGCCGGCAAACGAGCAAGTGGGTCACCTGATGGTAAGCGATCTCCACCGCCCATGTACGCCCACAATACAAAAGAATTATGGGCGCGTTGCCGACCTTAAACGAAAGGGATAATAAGGGATTGGGAAGGGGAGGGGGATTTGGGCCTCCGGATATCTCACTCACCGTACGAAACGCAGCAGCAAGCTGCTACTTTACGCCGGTTTTCTGTGAGACAGTGGTAACGACCCGGACGAGCCGGCCCATTCATGCTGTAGACAAAATTGTCTACAGCGTGGCTCTACCACTCGTATGTCTACAGCGTAGACATACGAGTGGTAGAGCGTAAATAGCAGTCTTATACGTTAATTAGTGGTTGATACTTGGTATGGGCATGTCATGGGAAGAGGGGAAACATATGTGAGTAGAAAAGTGATGAACATGAAAGTTGATAGATGGAAAAGTAGAGGAAGGCTAAAGAAAAGGTGGATGCAGTGTGTAAAGAAAAAAGGGGTGAATGACATTCTCTGCAGATAATTAATTTATATTAATCCAAATGCCCTTCCTGGCTTTTACTAAACACCATTATAATGTAAAATATACATACGCACTCACACCTCTAATCCCCGGAGGGATAGGCAGAGGTGTAACCAGTACACCCACATTTCGCCGAGCCTATCGCCATACGGGGCAAAATTCCAGACTCCGGGCTGATACTGAGCATTTCGAAATAGAAAACCCAATAACACTTTTAGCCGACCCGGGATTCAAACCCTAGACCTCAGCACAGCAGTCGTACCGCGTACGCATTACAACTGTGCCACCTAGGTAGTAATAACAGTAAAGTATCTTATTTACTTATGACATATTTTCATACGATTTGAATTTTCTTAAATAGGTTTAGTGGGTTAAACTCGATTTAGGATCGTCGTGCAAGTCGGCCTAAATTAACAGACACTACTTGTCCTTATAAATTTACAAGAATCCGAGGATACAGGCTACTTAGAATAATTAAATTCATTGATGGTGACATTAAAAGATGTTATATTTGTCTAGAGTTTATAAATATATGTAGAATTACTTTCTTTAAACAAATGACTGTATTTCAGCAAAATATTGTTTTATAAAATCACATTTAGTTCGGAAAATTAGTTAAAGAACATAAAACAACCTTGTTTTCGGTTTATTCTGAATTTACGCAGTAACTACTACTAGAATTATTTTGACGGAACGCTTAGTTTAAAAGACCATAATTATAACTTTTGGAGTGCAATAGGTATAATATGCTGCATATCAAACAGTACGCTCTGATTTCCAAAATGGATTTCAGTCCTTCAGAGGTTTCTTACACTTTATTGGTACTATTACAAATCGGTATTTACCTGCATTGATTTTTAAGGAATATGAAACATGCGTTTGAAGCAATTATGGATCACGAAATATTTCCAAATGTTGTAACACTGCACTCGTTCAATATAGCTACTAAATTATGCATTTCTAGTTGGCTTATTACAAAACGTTTACCGCGATGAAAACCTTATGTTAACATATTGACTATTACTTTCAAAGGTTTTAAAAAAGTACAATTATACGTTCGTATAATCGAATTTCGTAGACTTTTCACATTTTACAATAGAATTTACTGTATGAGAAGATAAAACAACAACATAATGTCACACGATAATATATAGATTTAACGTGACACGCTTACCTAGAGTAGGTAAATATGAACTGCGATTCGTACGCAGACAGATTCAATCCAAAAGCCACGTTAAAATTAAGCAAAGCCACAATTTCCTATTGGTGGTTTCAATATTCTGGTGAATGATGCTTAACGTATAAATTGAGCACGTTATCTAAATTGCACACTCGAGTGGCGAGATGTAGTAGTAGTGTCTACGAATAGCTACGACCGGCTACGGCACGGGGCGGCGCGGCGTCAAAAGTGACCGCCTGTCTGTGGTTTACTAAAACATTAATGAACTTCCCTAGGTACCACTTGGACCTTTTCGATTCATACCGGAATTTCATGAACTCAAATCTTGTAACAAAAGATTAAATAAAGCGTACTGAAAGGAAATCTAATATTGATTAATTTTGTCATCCTTGTTTTAATGTAAATTAATTTTAATGAATAGTAATAAGATGATTTAAGTGGTAGAGCCACACTGTAGACCGTTTTGTCTACAGTTTGAATAGACCGGCTCGACCGGGTCTCTATCTCAAAGAAAACCAAGGTGAGGTAGCAGCTTGCTGTTAGGTTTCGTGCGGTGAGTGAGATATCCGGAGGCAAAACTAAAATGTTTTCTACATTTCCTAATTCTGATTAACCACAAAAAAATATACATAAGATCAATCCAAGACTAATTCGTTCACAAAAAAATCGAACATGCATACCGTCATACTTTAACAACCTATCTCACTAGCAATATTCAAGTTCTCTAAATTCAGCAGCATATTAATGTTAAATTAAAGGGATACACTTAAAAATAGAATCACAGACTAACTCAATACGATCAATAGAAACTTATTCTCCCGATATTTAATTGGTTACTTAATAAACTCTACGGTACGTCGGTACCGTATGTGTACTTTGTAAATAGAATTCGATTTACTTGCGACTTCCTGTTAAAGCTTTCATGCTAACGTAGTTCCAATACCTGTGTAGTTTCAGCGACTTCCGGTCTCTCTCGACCTACGTAGATAAACATGATAAATATACTCGTACAATGTATACTGACCGAAAGTTGTGTCAACTTATTTAGTACACACAACCAACTTTATACATGTGAGAGAATTCGGTATCTTTTGTGGGTATCTTTTACGGAAAAAGCAGCTAAAAACTGCGTCTTATTTGAACTAACAATGTGTGCGTGTACTAAGCAAAAAGTTTAAGGTTTACTATTTGCCTTGAGCTAACGCCGTATAGTTTTTAAACTTAAAATCTCTAATTGTGGAACTGTTTAATTCTAAGTGCGTTTAAATCAATCACATTTGACTGTCGATATTGTATTTGGACTGCACTATATTTAACTTCAGGTCCTGTGTAGTCGCTTTATCGTGCCAGGATAAAAAATATTGTGTTCCGCGGAACCCACTTTAGAAATCGTAGCTCTATGTAATATTTGGTGTGCTCGCATATAAATTTCCTCGGCGGCTGATTCGCAACAAAACACTTGAGCTACGCTGACACAGGCGATAGCCGCGACATAGACGTAAAATTATATACGCAAACTGTACATTTCCGTACAGGTATTATGAGATGTATGGGGTAAATAAATATAACATTATTTATAAGTACCGACATTGTATATATTTGTATCACCTACGAGTAAACGATCAGTTCGCGATAGTCCGTGTTTTATTTCATACATTACAGATGATCGCAAACTTTGCTACTTATATCAAAGCATGTCAAAGGACTAATCATGTAAACACGTCACAGAATATTAACGCATGGTCAACAACAACGTAGATCATGGGGGCGTGCCCAAAATTAATAGATAACCATTTTCGCGGTAAGAACGCACAATGTGCATTATTTGTGCATTTTCCTGCAATGTGTTTTATATGTGTGTGGTATAAAATAAAAAAATATAATATTTTTTACGCGAGCCACACTATTGGTCAAGTTGGAATGCTTCCTATGTGTTTTACTATAGCAGAAGCCAGCAATCGAGCAAGTAGGTCAGCGATCTCCACCGACCATGATCATCCACAACACCTAAAGAATATTTTTTTTTTATAGTATAGGCCGGCAAACGACCAAGTGGGTCACCTGATGGTAAGCGATATCCACCGCCAATGTACGCCCACAATACAAAAGAATTATGGGCGCGTTGCCGTTACCGTTGAGGAAAGGGATAATAAGGGATTGGGAAGGGGAGGGGGATTTGGGCCTCCGGATATCTCACTCACCGTACGAAACGCAGCAGCAAGTTGCTACTTTACGCCGGTTTTCTGTGAGACAGTGGTAACAACCCGGACGAGCCGCCCCATTCATGCTGTAGACAAAATTGTCTACAGCGTGGCTCTACCACTCGTAGATTATAGTAGTAGATTATTATATAGTATACCATATTGGACACGTTGCTTATAAAGTAAAGGAATAATTAAGGGATTGGGTAAGGGGTTTTGCGTCCGGATATCTCATCGTACTTAAAGCGATAGCAAGCTGCAACT
Source organism: Mimas tiliae (assembly GCA_905332985.1). Classification (NCBI taxonomy): domain Eukaryota; kingdom Metazoa; phylum Arthropoda; class Insecta; order Lepidoptera; family Sphingidae; genus Mimas; species Mimas tiliae. The sequence goes on from HG995249.1 coordinate 8,515,400, forward strand.
TTTGTGGTTTTCTGTTGGTTGGTAGACAGTGGTAACAACTCCGTCAAGGCAGTCCATTAATGATGTAGACAAAACTGTCTACAGCGGGGCTCTACCACTTTTAAAATTTCAGAATTACAAAGGAATAAAAATTGTTTAAGAAAGGCTCGACATGATCTCAAACAATAAAAATTATATTATTTATAATATTATACATCGTACTTATTTCAACATTTTAATCGATTCACGATAAAGGGGAAATAAAACTCCAATAAAATTAATCCACTATGAGACTAACAACCGGTTTCTAAAAGGCTGATCAAATCAATATTCCACTAACAGAACTTTGATTTTGACACCGCTGTCAAATCAATTTAAGTTGCTGAAACGTTATTTAGTAATAAAACTAATACCTAATATTTGCTGTCTCTTTATAAACAATAGTACAAGCGAGGAGTGGTACGGACTGCTGAGACAAAAGTCGCCGATTCGAAACCAGCCCCAAGAGAATACACTTCTGATTATACTTTTGAGTTTCGTGTGTATTTCATTGTCATTATCACTGTTAAGTGAAGGAAACATCGTGAGGAAACTTGCATACTTTCGAAAATATGTGAAGTCTGCCAACCCACATGAAGCCAGCGTGGTGGACTAAGACATTACCCCTCTCAGTACAAGAGGCCTGTGCCTAGCAGTGGGACGTGTGTAATACAGGACTAGTATTCTGTATTTCTCTGGAAAACTAAATATGCTTTTTCTACTTTAAGATCAATAACAATTTATTACGTAACGTTTTCTCATGCGGCAAATTATACGTAATATGGCAAAGGTGAAGCCAAAGGGAGGTAAGATCACATTATTAATTCGATTGTGGTCTTGTTATCGTCGTAAAGTGGGCTCTTATGCGGTTATACAGGAACTGCATCAGTTTATTGCGTTAACTCTTGTGGCTGTAACTTCATAACTACATATAATATCGGCATAGGGCAATCGAGTTAATAAATACACATTTGCGTAATGCGTTGTAAAATCGTTCTATTTTCGTTTATTATACAAACATAGATATGCACTCACGCCTGTAATCCCCGAAGGGGTAGGCAGAGGTATAACCAGTACACCCACATTTCGCCGAGCTTATCTCCATCCCATGATGTGATAGGGGGCGAGCCTATCGCCATGCCGGGCACAATTCTATACTCCAGGCTGATACTGAGCATTTCGTATTAGATAAACCCAATACCACTTTACCCGACCCGGGGATTGAACCCAACGCTGAGGTTGGACTCAATCGTAACGCGTACGCATTACAACTGCGTCACCGAGGCAGTCAATTAGTTGTTTTATTATATAGGGTCTGCGACGTGGCAGACACTGAAAATGATTGGCAGGAATTTAACTTAAAGTGGTATAGTGGTGGATAATGCCAAGCGGAAAGAAAAAGAGTGATTTTTATTTATTTATAAATAAAATAATACCCGCAGCGAAACTGAGTAACACGAGCACTTTGAAGTGAACTTAAGTTTATTAACCAAATGTGTATTCATTGATAAATTATCGCTTGCTGTAACAGAAAACATTGTGAAGGAACTACAGAATTGGCATAAGAATTTCGCAGGTACTTCGTCAAGCCCACCAACACGCATTAGGCCAGCGTCATAGACTGAGTATTATATGTATGTGCAGCCTCCTGCTTTTTAAGGAAGTAAGTGATCTCTACCACTATGTACGTCCACAATACCAGAATAATCATGGGCGAGATACCGACCTTAAAGGGAAAGGATTATTAATTAGGATTTAGGCCTCCGAATATCTCCCTCACCGTACGAAACGTCAAGCCGGCCCATACTGTAGACAAAATTATATATCCTTACAAAGTATTTTAAATAATTGATAGAGCCACGCTGTAGACTGTTATGTCTACAGCACGATGGGCCGGCTCGATGGTCACCACTGCCGGGTTAGAATAAAAAAACGAATCTGTAATGAAATGAAATGAAATAAATTTATTAAGTTTAAGTTTAGTTTTATAAGCAAATATTAAAATTAATATAATTTGGTGACTTATCAATAACACGCGGATGGAGCCGCGGTATAACAGCCATTTATAATCCAAAATCCAATCATGGAAATTTATAAGAAAGTAAGATAATTAAGTATTCACGTTCTTAAACCTTTGAAAAAGATGTGTCTGTAATGACATTGTCCGCGGCCTCCGCGTTAAGACTACGTATTTATATGTAAATTACTTTAATATGCTAATACGTCCAACAAACCTCCGACAGGCTCCGTGGCGCAGTGGGTAAGTAGCCGGTTGCGAAGCGTGAGGTCGTGGGTTCAATTCCCGCACCTAGGCAAATGTTTGTCTGATCCACAACTATTTGTTTCAGGGATGGGTGTTGTGGGATGGCAAGTCCCTCGTAATTCATAACACTCACGATACAGGTTAACCTAATGTGGGGTCAGAACCATGTGTGTGACTGTTGGGTGTATTTATTTAAACATTTCCTTGCCACCTTTCAAAATAAGTCACGTACCTTTATCATAGCAAATGTAAATGATCGACAAGCTAAAACCCATGACATATTATGTAATGTTTGGCTAAAACCGTTACTCGAAAAAAAATTACGCACCATATATAACGCAATGTGCAGCGAAACCGGTTGAATAACAATGCGGAACTTTTGCCTGTCATACAGGTGGAAACGCATCATGTTTCGCTACACACGTGCGCTGATATACGCATCCAAATATGATAAGTGTGAAAACATACATATTATTCCTTACTGTAAAAAATATAGTTGGATATTCTATGTAGGTAGGTATACTGAAAGACAGACCATATAATACGAGTATTTCATTGAGAAAAAATGTCACGACAGTTGTGACAAAGTGGGCACAGCACGTGCATGATCTCATTCTCGCTACGAGCTACGTGCCGCGGTTGTGCTACGAACTTGTAACTACCAACACGAGAGGGTTGCGGCTTCGGCTCAGTACGAACGGTGCGGCGCAAACGATCTCACTTCAGCAAGAAAAGCTTGCACCGCTGCTCGCTGCCCACGCTACACGCCCTGAATTTTAACAAGCTTCGTGATTGACTACCTTTTTACAGCAACTCATTTAATACCTAAATAGAGCAATTATACTGTTGCCGTTTTAACAATAACAACTGTATATTTGACTTCGTTAACAAATCACAAAACATGCTACGCCAATACGCTATTATCATTTTATTACACTTCATTTCATACGTATTTTTTTATTAATTGGATATTTATCATGTGACAACTGACCTGAACAACTTGCGTGCCAGCAAGAAATAGCAGCGTAAAAAATAAAATCCAGGCCCACCGCCCAGCCGATCCTATGAAACTATAATTAGCTATAATCTATACATAGTTTAAAAACACACATACATAGTACAAAGTCGCTATCTGCCTCTGTCTGTCTGTTTGTCCGCTTATTCCTCCTAAACTACTGCAACGGTTTTAGATGCCGTTTTCACTATAATTTAGAGAATTTATTCTGGGCGGTTTATAATATGTATATCACGCTATGACCTATGGGAGCAGAGCAGAAACATGCCGGCGGTGAAACCGCGATGGACAGCTAATATTTATAAAAAATATAAAACCAACTCAAAAAAACTCAACAGAATTAGCTTCAAATCTAACCAATTTTAAGTCGGTGGTATTGCAGTTTAATGCACGTCGCGGAAATAAAGATGCTGCGGTGGATTTGCAACGTTTCACGACGAGATCGTATACGTAACGAGTACATCCGCGGCAGCCGCGACGTGGCGGATAAACTCCAGTAGGTCTGTCTTGTATGAGTTACAAATACATTCACAATTTTCGAACTCGTATAAAATTACTATTGACGATTGTCGCTTAAGGATGTTTCGTCACGTTTTGTGGAAACCATAGGAGTATACCGAACGCAATTGCAAGTGCCAGTTGATACCAGAAGTACGCGAAAAGCCAATAAATAAATAAATAGGACTTACTTTGAGCCTTGGGACATACCCTATCAAATAAAGGATCATCAAAATGTAATTCATCTACTCGTATAAAAGGACATGCGTGGTTCTTAGTACAAAATTAAGTCGGTTGAAAATAACAATACTTACGTGTCGACTTGAAAACCTCCTACATGTTTTCGTCAGCTATAAATATTATGTTGTAGAAGGCTATAGCGCCGCCATCTTCGGATAGAACTATTAAAGAAGAGTACTAACAACATTGCAATTTAAATATGCAGTTGACTACGTCACAAGTCAAAACAACTGCCCAGAATTATATAACATGAAAAACAGGTAGGTGCAACCTGTTTCCTTATATTATTTGAAAGAGTGTAGTCTTTTATTATTAACGAGAATATAATGTAATTGATAATTGTCAAGAACTCTAAAAAGTGTTACCTATGGTACCTAATTTTTATTAAAACGCTTATTTATTGCAAACAATCCGTAATGAACTAAAAATAATACAAACACAGCGAGCCAGAACGATGCTAACTTGCATAGATAAAACTAAACTGACTGCGAACACGAATTGCATAATATTGTACAAGGAATGAAAGAGATATGAGCCATACGCGTAGGTGACATTTCATTTACATTTCTGTATTAAAGTATCATATCTGTATAATTACGTGTTTACTTATCATATGCATGTCTTTTATCTTTACATGAACTTTGATTAGTTGTATCAGATATTATTCATTAGATAAATTATATTTTGTAATTAGATATTAGGTATCAATTACTATCACTATAAGGGAATTTATAACTTTTACTAGGGTAAACCACCCAGTAGTTGGCCCTGCACTAATAACACATTATTCCCATAAAAATTGTGTTAAAATTGTTTACACCTCAACGGTGACATGTAATAGGATCCGTTTGCTATGTACCCATTTCTACGGTACGAACCAATAGCAAATCGGGTGCCAAGCTATGCGCGGTCATTTGCACTAGTAACGGCAACATGTCCACGCATTGACCATTTGTTAGTATTTATTTTTGTAAGAAAATGTGTTCGAGTTTTCGGCAATTATTTCTTTTAATCCTACTACATACGCCTTTCTTTGAGTGGTAGTGCCACGCTGTAGACACTTTTGTCTACAGCTTGTATGGGTCGGCTCGTCCGGGTCATTACCACTGTCTCACAGAAAACCGGCGTAAAGTAGCAGCTTGCTGCTGCGTTTCGTACGGTGAGTGAGATATCCGGAAGCCCAAACCCTCTCCCCTTCCCAATTCCTAAATTATCCCTTTCCTTTAAGGTCGACAACGCACCCATGACTCTTTTGGTATTGTGGGCGTACATGGGCGGTGGAGATCACTTATCATCAGGTGACCCACTTGCTCGTTGGCCGACCTATGCCATAAAAAAAAATACGTACTCACGCCTGTAACCCCCGAAGAGGTAGGCAGAGGTGTAACCAGTACACCCACATTTCTCCGAGCGTATCTCCGTCCAATGATGTGATAGGTGGCGAGCCTATCGCCATACCGGGCACAAATTTCAGATTCCAGGTTGATACTGAACATTTGGTAATTTAAAAATCCAATATCCAATATATATTGTGGGCGTACATGGGCGGTGGTGTTCACTTACCATCAGGTGACCCACTTGCTCATTTGTCGGCCTATACAATAAAAAAAAAACACTTTTACCCGACCTTGGGATCGAACCCGAGACCTCAGCGTCAGCCTCAGTCGTAACGCGTACGCATTACAACTGCGCCACCGAGGCAATCCTACTAATATTGAGTTAATTAAGATTGGATGTTTGCAGCTGAACGGAGTGGTTGAAATATGGTACACATATAGAGCTGGAGAAATCCTAAACAGAGCGAGGCGGTACTTTACGCTGGGCTATAGATTACCGCTATTTACCTAAAGCTCAAGTACAACTCCACGTGCAGTAGGTACTGCTCTCAACTCTGGCCAGCGGCCCTTAAATACTTGTTTAACCCTTTTGACACCTTACAAAGGCGGACTGTTCGAATCGCCGGTGACCCCGATCTCACGGATAACCTGGAACCTTTAGGACTACAGAGAGGCTTTGGGTCTCTCTGCGTGTTCTATGCATCCTCTATTCCACGGGGAGTGCTCTGAAGAACTGTTTAAGTTGGTTTAAACATTGCCATTCCACCATCGCTACACCAAGTACCGCAGTAGAATACATCTATACTATTTGGAAATAATCTCGTCTAGCTATGTACCATATGTCTATGTACCATACATTTCCAGCGTTCATTTATACCACGCACGTGCAAGCTCTGGAACAAAATCCCTGCCTCGGTGTTCTCTGTGCGCTATGGCATATTGTTCTTTAAACGAGGCTTAAAAAGAATATTCTTTTAACCGTAGGCAGCGGCTTGGCTGTACCCATGGCATTGCCGATGACCATGAGCGACGATGACTGCTTACCATCAAGCGGACTGTTTGCTCATTTGTCTATCAAGGCAATAAAAATAACCTCTTAGGTATTATTTCATCAAACACTATAGGCACAGAATGCGTTAAATACTGACCAGAATTGCCTTAACCAACATTCATTTATTTTCATTTGTGTCGTTTCAAATTTTCTGTGTGTACGTAACGCGGGTCAATTTCCTTCGAATTTGTAGACTCGTAGAGAATATAAATTAGATTCCACTTCACCGCAGGTTGTATGTACCTACCTATTTTATTATGTCACAAATCACAGTTCAAGCTATATTTGGACCCAGTTATACCAAAATGTACCGAGCCACATAAAGATTTTGAGAAAATAATGGTTGAAGTTTGACTTGTGATTGATTATGTTCAACTAACTAAATGTGTAATTGTTGTAAATGCCAGTTTGTAGGTACTCTTTGGTTTAGAGCTTCAACACTTTGTTATGTTATTTAGAATAACTGATAAAATAACCCAATGTTTACGGATCGTCTGAGCTGAATTGCTTTAGGAAATACTCTAAGTGTGATTTGGTTCATACGTTGTTAGATGTGAATACACATTGGGATGTTTTTGCTGAGGAGTAATATAACACATTCTGATTAGTTTAGTCTCAATAATAGATAAATAAAAATGTTCATATCATTCGATGATAACAAAGACTGCTGTATTAGTAATTACTTAGTAATACACTAATAAGTAGGTAATTATTATTATTTATTAAATCATCGTGCAATACTGGCGATTTACTTATATTTTAATACAATATAATTATTGACTATGTATATAGCCCATTATGATTAATAAAAACAGTAGCAATTGCTCAGCGCGAAGTCAGCGCCAAGCTGAAATGGGACTGGGCCAGCCACTTAAACCATATGTAGGAAGAGCGATGGGCTAATCGGGCCACTGAGTGGTGGCCGAATAAAATACGTCCGCGTAGCAAACCAAGGAGAAGATGGCGGGACGAGCTCATCACATTCCGACGAGATTGGAACAATTTAGCGAAAGAAAAAAAACAGAGAAGTGGAAGGAATGGAGGGAGGCCTTTGCCCAACAGTGGGACAGTGAAGGCTAATTAATTAATTAAATAACATATAATGACAAAAAACCATCTATTTAGAATAGGTTTTTATTTTACTATGTTTACTGAAAGACTTATAAAATCGATGCATATATGTCGAAGTTTTAATCTTGTAATCCAGGGATTACAAGAAATTCCATACCCCGGAAGAAAAATTCCACCTTTAAGGGGGTGAAATCAGGATTTCACCCCCTTAAAGGTGGAATTTTTCTTCAAATGTACATGGGAGCACCATCGAAGAATAATCCAAATCGGTCCACATTTCGGAGTTATGTGTAAACATAACTACATAAAAAAATGGTACACATGAATTGAGCACCTTCCTTCGTTTTTTTATCGTCGGTTGATAAATAATAAATAACGTGTAGTTAGATGAAATTGTCTCTAATAAAAAGTTGGCAATTTCAACCAATTGGTTCCTGTTTATTATAACTTTGCCTTCACGTGCGAGTTGCGACGCAATCAATCTATACTGGAGCAAATGTATACAATATACAAACTATCGATATCACTAGGTCATAATATAACTAGGTCCTCTGTTTTTAATGTATTTGTTTATAAGCAACACCAAAAATAGACATTAGTCTTATACAACGTGTTACAAAACGGTGTGGTCGTATATGGTGGGTCGTCACGTACAGGTGTATGGTACATAAACACTCACTGTCAGGTGACAGTGAGTGTTTATGTATCGGATCTTATCAAAATCTAGACATCCTGAAATTTGACGCAGATTTTAGTCACTCGTATATTAAGATCGATCACATTACTATAAATTACCTTTGCAACGGTAAGTATGCAACAAAGGTAGAGGAGACCTTTGTTTTTTGTCGCGGGGAAATCGAATTATTGCTACCGCCCCGCCCCGGGGGAAGGCGGAACGGTTATGTTGGGTTCACCGGTCTTACGACCCAACGCTAAACCGCCCGGAAAAGATGGTAAATCCGGGCGACCGCTGGGCCGAGTCCCTAACACCTATATACATCCTACACCGGCATACCAACTAAAACCCCGCGGTGGCCTTCTTCGGCGCATATGGAGGAGCCCCGGGATATCCTTGGATATGCTAAGGATTGCTACCGGAACCGCCCATGCGCGGTGCCGCCTAGCGGCCCGTCTCCTTGTCGGGGGGCTCAGAAGCCCCCGCTCACCGAAGGACGCGCTCAGCGTCAACGGCAGACACGAGGCCGACCACCCGTGCTGCCGTCCTTCCCGGGGTCGCAAGTACGAGAGTACATTAATGGGCGCTACGACAGCCCCCGGCTGCGCGCCCGCGACCCCCGATGGCCCCAATTAGTCGCCTCTTACGACAGTCAGTCGTCCACCCGGCGTCTCCTACGTCTCCTTTGGCGGCGCGCGGGATCGTTCTGCTCACGATCCCGCTCGGCGCTCTCCTTCTGCGACATGACGCACTCGCAAAAGGAGGCTACCGCCCGCCAAGACCTCCGGCTGCCGACGATGGCAGACACCACGGCCGGCAGTGCGCTCCACTACCTCGCTCAACCTCTAGAAACGGTTTCATTCGTAACAGCTGTTGTCCAAACTTGCACTCGAATATTGACATGTTAATGTCCTAGCAATGCAGATTGCATTAGTACTCTGGGCGTGAAACTTATATTTTACACTATAGTAAATTTAACCACACCTTTCTGTAACACGTTGTATATAAATATGATAATTATTATGTATCGTCTGTAGGTATATATTTTTATATACGATCACGCATAACTCCGCCGTAGTCAAGATGACTGGAATTTTAACCGAAAATATTCTATAATTCAAAAACTATACCAAACCAATTCGTTGAAAATACTTTTTTAAGTTATACTACCTTGATTTCTTTCAGAATTTTCTATCCCGTAGTTATATAACTGCGACAAGTTATTCGAATTCATAGCCCTTTTAATAAATTTATGTGAATAAATAAAACCATATTTTGCTATTTCATATTATTGTTTAATGTCAGAACAAACATTCAATGTACAGTGCTAGACCGACTGCGCGGTATATAGAAATTTCTCACTAAATTACGGTAAATTCACCACAACTCAATATTACTATCTCCCATCTCCCGCTCCCCTAGCCGTCAAACTCCCGCATTATGTGGCGCAATTTTACTTCTAAACAGCCCATCTAATGCGTATACATTGAATTATTTGTATCAGAAGTCTATAAAACAAGGTTGTCTACGCCATTCCTGTCCACTGCTCTAATCAAATTTATAATTCTATCGTATAACAACTCTTTCACATTAATAGCCCACAGAAAATCAAGGTGGTTAAAAGCGGGAAGAGGTACAAGGAATTTACCAACTGGCCTACCGAGTTCTCTAAACAGTCTTTCGACATCCGGTACTTCTGATAGAGGATCATTGAAGGAATAGTGTAAGAATACTGGTGCAGTCACTTTAGACAGGTCGTAATTTGGAGGTGTACGAGAACCATACGCTCTCCTATTTAAAAGCCAACTGCCATGGTCGTATCGACGAAAACCTTTTTCAGCAATTCCTTGTCCGTAATGGACGAATTGACGCACAGAAGAACCCGCTGGCGTGTGGCCAAATATTACTGGCATCATGGTCTGCAAAAACATTTACGGAGATATTATTTTACAATATGTAACAAAAACCCTGTTGGGCATTTTAACTGTGATATCAGAATCGATATTCAAACGAAATGAAATAACTTGCATAAAAAAATAATCGTAGTGATTTCTTAGGTTTACGCGAATATTACACATTGAAATAAAACTAGTTTATACGGATTTTATCGCGGTTTAATTTTTATTTTAGTCCCGACGTTTCGAAAGCTTTTCAGCCTTCGTGGTCACGGGAGAGACTGAGGTGTAGGTCGTCTCGAAAAGTTAATGTTACAATGGCTACCTTCATTTTAAAATTATACATTTATTTTTAATTATTTAAGAAAGTTAGTTCCTCAGTCTCTCCCGTGACCACGAAGGCTGAAAAGCTTTCGAAACGTCGGGACTAAAATAAAAATTAAACCGCGATAAAATCCGTATAAACTAGTTTTATTTCAAAATAATCGTATTTATTTTTTATACTTTAATTATTTTATTGTTTGTAAACCGTATTTCGATTGATCACCTCTGACTTGGAGCCAGAGCGAGGTAGCAAGTTGCGGCGTCTACATCAAACGGGCCGCGCCGCATGCGTGCCGGCATCGTCAATTCGTCACATCAGTCAGCTGTTCATCACTTGTCGTATTCTCGCTTCTGTTTATTATTGTTATAAATTCAACTAGTTTTATTAAGCTGTCTATCTTCACACCCTAGAAACGGCCAACAGGGGTTTTTTACATACTGTATACTTACCTACGTATCATAACATAAACAAAAAAAAGTAAAAAACAAAAACAACTATAAAGTATAAGTTTATTCCTAGTAGGTATGTAGGTAGTTTACATATTAGCGTCAACAACTGTTAATGCTGTTGTCACCGACTAAATAAGAATTAATCGTCTCTTATTTATTGGTCTAGTGGCAGGCAGCGTACATAGACTGTAAAACCTTCGGGCACAAAGACTTTAATATATACTTACTACGGGCAAACACAATTTATATACATACGCACTCAAGCATGTACTCCCCGAAGGGGTAGGTAGAGGGGTAACTATAGTACACCCACATTTCTCCGAGCTTATTTTCGTCCCATGATGTGATAGGTAGCGAGCTTATCGGCATACCGGGCACAATTCCAGATTAAACATTTCATGTTAGAAAAACCTAATATCATAAAACCTATATACCCGACCCGGAGATCGAACCCAATTTCATAGGCAAAGCCCTATTATCTGCCTGGATAGGCAGACGAGCAAACGGGCCACCTGATGGTAAGTAGTCACCGCCGCCCATAGACTTCTGCAATGCCAGGGTACAGCAAAGCCGCTGCCTACCGTCGAAGGATTACTCCTTTTAAACCTTGTTTAAAGAAGGACATGTCATAGCGCTCAGGGATCACCGCTGCAGGGAGTTCATTCCAGAGCTTGCACGTACGTGGTAAGAATGAACGCTGGAAACGAACCGTGCTAGACGAAATCGTTTCCAGGTGGTATGGATGAACTTTGCTGCGGTGTCGGGTGGTGCGATGATAAAATGGTGATGTTGGCACCATTTTAAACAGTTCCACGGAGCACTCCCCGTGGAACAACCGGTAGAACAAGCAGAGAGACCCGAAATTTCTCCGCAGCCCCAACGGCTCCAGGTTGTCCGTGATATCAGGATCCCCGACGATTCGAACGGCCTGCCTCTGTAAGGAGTCAAGTGGGTCTAGCAAGTATTTGGTCGCTACTGCCCAGAGATGAGAACAGTACTTCACGTGGGGCCGGACTTGCGCCTTATAAAGCGCTAATCTATGGCCCGACGTGAAGTACCGCCTAGCTCTGTTCAGGATGCCCAATTTTTTGCTTGCCAATTTGGCTTTGTCCTCCACGTGACTCCTAAACTGGACCTTGCTCGATATATCAACGCCGAGGATCCCAATCCCTACGGAAACCCGGAGAGTGACTCCTTGGAACCGTGGCGCCATGACAAATGGGTCCTTCTTAGCGGTGAACGCGCAAACTTGTGTCTTTATGGGGTTAAAGTGAACCAGGTTCCTTTCACCCCATTCGGAGGCCCGCCCCAGAGAGCTCTCGATTTCAGACACAAGTTCTGACCGTCTTTCTTCCACGGTGCTCCGAGGAATACCCTGCTGGCCAGTGTAGCACCCATCAATGGTGCTATCATCTGCATAACAATGCATGTTATGGATAATAGATAACATGTCATTGATATGCAGTATGAATAGAGTGGGCGACAACACTGAGCCTTGTAGAACGCCAGCATTAATGGACATAGTGTCGTAGCAGTAGCCGTAGCAACGACTTCGAGCCTCCGACCGTCCAAGAAGCTAGCGATCCACTTGCAGAGTACCTCGGGGATTCCATACGATGGTAGCTTCGACAGAAGGCCCCCATGCCATACCCAATCGAACGCCTTCGCGATGTCTAGACCGACGGCCATAGCCTCACCCTTGCTCTCTACAGCCTCCGCCCAGCGATGTGTGAGGTATGCAAGAAGATCACCAGCCGAGCGACTGTGACGGAAACCGTACTGACGATCGCTAATCAGCTGGTGCTCCTCTAGATACCCTATAAGCTGGGCGTTGACTACTCTCTCCATGACTTTAGAGAGCAAGGATGTGATGGCTATCGGTTTATAGCACGAAGGGTCCGACCGGTCACCTTTTTTAGGGATCGGATGGACATGGGCTACCTTCCACGAAGCGGGAACCCTGTTGAAATTATACGAAATACGGTAAAGGCGCGTAAGAATGGGGGTCAACTCGGGGGCGCACGTCTTAAGAACCACTGTGGGGATGCAGTCCGGCCCACTCGGATGTTAAGGAGCCTAAGCTCCCGCCTGACCGCACGCTGATTAATGCGGATTTCAGGCAGGAAGTACTTGCACCGGGGAAGTTTTGGTGGAGTGGCTCCTCCGTCATCCAAAGTCGAGCTCGAGGCAAAGGATTGGGCCAAGAGATCGGCCTTCTTCTTTGCACTGTGGGTCAAACTGTCATCGGTCTTACGCAGTGGCGGGAGACTGGATAGGCAGAAGTTACCTTGGACAGCCTTGGCGAGAGACCAGAAAGCCCGACTACCAGACGGATAACTCTCGAGCCGCTCGCCAATTCTGCCAATGTGTTCTGCCTTGGCCTTGGCTATAGCCCTCTTATTGGACCTAGAAGCGGCATTAAATTTCCGCCTCTCCTCCTTCACGTTTGGACCCTGATGCCTTTGGGCTTCGTTCCACGCCCCGTATGCGAGTGTTCCAGTACATAGCCGGGGTAGCTAAGGTACGAGAAGTCGTCAGGGGTAGATATCTGAGTCTCCGTTAAAAAGAGCAGGGCAGGCCGCGCTGACTCTAGATGGTAGTGTACAGCGTCCAGGTTGCTGTGCAGAGCCCTGACATTGCAGAAGTCTACTGTTAAAGGGGATGAAGAATCCGCCGAAGTAAAACTGCTCTTTTTTCGTGCCTTCATAAAAGTTGGAGTTGGGGGAAAGGGAAATGTGTTGGGGTAATGAAATCAAGACGGCACTCAAAATATAATTTTGCGGAGTCAGGAGCCGGATGGTCACGCGAGTAATGTGAGGAGCTGACGCGAGGCACGGCCCCCGATGCCCCCCCGTGTACATTCGCCGGGATCCACTCCAGTCTCCCAAGCTGGCACGATGACAGTACTACGGGATTTGCGCCGGTTGGTGGGACAGCTTCCCGGGGAGGGAGTTTTTATAAAGTGTATTCCCGGGTTCAGGTCCCCTACTGACCGGCAGGCGGCCGGCGGTGGCCGTTCCCATCGGGTCTCCCTGTACCCACGCCAGCCCCTCACAGATGCTACCCACGCGGCGACCGAAACCAAAGCCCCGCATATTACGAGTGCCGTCCAAATTTCACCACCAGGGAATGGAGAGGACAGAAGGAACGGCTATCTAGCCCTTCCACCGGAACGCATTACTACTTCGCGGCAGAAATAGGCTAGACGGTGGTACCAATCCGTTCGGGCCTAACTCCAAGTAAATGAAATCCACCAAGAGTTAAGCACTACCACCAGTGACGGGAAGGGTTGGAGGGGGACATCAGAGCCGTGGGGAGAGTGACGGAACGCGGCGCTGACGGTCGAGAGGCCGGGGTCGCACTCCCAAACCATTCTACGTGACAACCGGACAGACTGACACAAGAATGGCCTCTGGCACACGTTTGTTTGCATTAAGACCTATTATTATGTAGTTACTAAGTAATTAATATTTAATAGTTGTTATAACGTATAAATTATATTACGGGTAACAAGCATATTACTAACCGTATTCAGTTGTTCTACGCTCCATCCCGCAATAAGGAATAGAATATTGCTGCACACAGGTTGGAATGTTGATTCGTCAGTGCAAAGGTTTTGACCAGCCCACGTCATTAGAGCGCTGTTTGGCATTAATTCGCCAATTCCCATTAATGCAGTGATTCGCTAAAAATACAGTGCTAAATTTTGTGCAGAAATACACAACAAAATATATATGTTCTATATTTTTAAAGGTGAACGCACACCTATCCGCCCCGCACAACGTGCACGCGCAGCGCCGCAGTCAGCGAATTCTAGAATTGATTACATATGAAATTATATTGAACCTCCCACAACTATCCGACCGCAAGGGCCGCTTCGTAATTCGTAATATCATACTTCATACAATTCGATAACTGCAGCGAGTAGTAGGTCCGGATAAGTGTACATTCATCTTTATCTTTAGGATCCACTAACTCACCTCGATATCATTCGCGTACGGAGAAATAAAGAACAAAAGTGGACTTTTGTTGTGGGCCATATACGCCACAGGGGCCAATGCATGCATGGATATTATCTTGTCATTGTATTCTGGTCGCAAAGAAGTCAATACGAAAAATGAAGTTGTGCCTTGGGAGTGTCCCACGTAGTGCAGTCTCGATCTTTTAGTTTCAGCCAATACGTAATCAATCATAGTAGCCAGGTCAATATTTCCAATTTCATCCCAAGAGAATTGCCAAAAATTTGTATTTAAAATAGAATCAGGATTCAACCTAATGTGTCGGCGAGAGTAGTGGTTGCCGCGTGCATTTCCCATCCACACATCAAAACCTTCTTCAGCCAGGATATAAGCTGGGATAAAATAAACGTCCATAATAGATTAATATTTCTAATAATATCTTGAACCTTTACCAATCAATATTTTAAAATCTGACACACCCATAAAAAACCACCTTCTACGCCCTTAAGAAGAGTCCGTCTGTGTACCTACCTGGGACGGGCGGTAGTACCTACTAGGTACCACTGCTTTGTCTAGCAATATGTAAGCTTTGTTGTATGTAAGCAATAACTTCAATGCTCTTTACGTCTTACTTTCAATAGAAATCACTGGGTATTATGGGTATTATTAATGAGCGTAGTTCAGTGTCATGAAGTGCTTTGTAATTCAAGATTGGTGTTGCCATCCTTTATACGCAGGCATGGTGCTTTCATAGTGTATACCTACCGGTAGGCGAGCAAACTGCTCGTGACATATTCATTTGAACATTTTTTTAGCTTGAATAGAGAGACTAGGTCGTTCGCCTGATGGTAAGCGCCGCGCCTGTCCACAGAAGCAATACCACAGTACTTTGAATTACAAAACACTGCATGGAACTGGACTGCGCTCCACACCCCGAGACATAAGTTGTCTCATCATACCTAGTAATTTCACTGGCTTCAATGTCCTTCAAACCGGAACCCAATAGTGCTGAGACACAGTTGCTTGGCAGCAGAAATAGACAAAGCGGTGGTACCAATCCAGAAGGTCTTTCGTATACGAGGGACCTACTACCTTGTAAAATATAAATCATTGGAAAATTAAAAGAATATTTACCGAATCCAGCTCCGGGTCCCATTATTACCCAATCTCCCGATGAGCAAAGCAGGCCATGCATCAAAAATACGACTGGTTTATTCTTGTCAGGTCTGTTGTTCGCATCCCGACCATGAGGGATGCGGTGCATTTCCAAAATGTATCCGTCGGAAGTTGTAACATTATGAATTTCGATAGGATATCTATACTTCCTTATCAAGCCTGGCTGAAATACGTAAAATTAAATAAGCAAATAGTCTTATACCTATCTCAGTATGTACCTAATACCTATGCACAATACGAGTAAAATAATTTGACCGGCCTTAAGTCAGTCACGAACAATGTCGCCGCGTATAGGGCATAGAGGTTAGATAAAGTGTCTAACGTCAGCCCGGCCGAAGAAGTGATCCCCTATGCCTATGTTGCCGACCTTAAAGGAAGGGGATTATTAAGGGATTGGGAAAGGGAGGGAGATTTGGGCATCCGGTTCTAAAGCAAGCTGGTACTTTGCGTCGATTTTCTGAGACAATGGTAACAACCAGGTCGAGCTGGCCCATTCATATTCAGCCCATTTAGAGACAAAACTGTCTACAGCGTGGCTCTCCCACCTCGTTTCAAATCGTGGTTAGACAGTGAAAGACTCATGTATCAATAACCAGGGAAACCAGTATACCTAATGATGTTAAAGGCATTATTATTTTCCATGGTGAAATGGGGTACATAACTTTATAGAAACAATACTAGGCAATGTATCTAAGATAAAAATTCTTGTCCTTGTTCACATAAAACCGCCACTATAATTATAGTGATTATCCCGCATTATTTTTATCAGTTGTCGTCGGTTGATATCTACCTAACCCCGCTCATGGATATGCATACGTTTCATCGACGGAATCCGCGTGTTTTAACTTCGCCTATGATTTCCTAAGGCCTGGTCATCAAGTCCACTATTGTCATTGCTTTCCAGACCTCCTTCTTTTACACCAGCAATAGATTTTTTTACTCGAGTAACACGATGTACAATTATTGTCATATGGATTGTTTGTTGCCTTGCAGAAAAGCAGACTATATGGTTTAGTTACTACCTACTAAACTGTAACAGTTAAGTAAAAAAAATGACTCCTCAACGGTCAACAGTACACCGTCGCGATTGTTTTATTGTATTGAAATTTACACGCCATAGCTGTAGGCAGCTGTAGGTATCTAGCTAGCTACAACAAAAAAAATTTTTTTTTTACAAAACTGCATACACAGTAATTTAGCAGGGTTCTGAATTACAATAAATTATAATAGGTTCGTTTGGAAATCTCTAAATAGTTTTACAAGTATTTTCTATATATCTTCAACGGTTAGGGTAGCTGCAGACGCCTGCTATATACTATCCTGTAGACGTGTCCTATTGGTTAGTACCCACACTCTTTCAGTTTAGGGATTATATTTTATATACATGTCTTTTTTTTTTACTGTCCAGGCAGTAAAAAAAAAAAAAAAAAATATATACATATGCATATACACGCAAGTACCTACTCACCGCATCCAAAAGGGAATCTTCGATAATATCATTAGAGTACCGAGCACTAAAATCACCATACAGCTTTTTTATATGTTCAGCATTTGGTGAACTTCTACTCTCAGTAAACGCTTGACTTCCACTAACACAGAGCGCAAAGAGCGCTATTTTCCACATTATGTTCGTGGGGATATTTAGCGCACTACAAGAAAATACTTATGAATTGTGTATATATCTCTTCCTATTACATTTGATAAAGTAATTATCGATGAGTATCAACCCATTAATATATATATATATATATGTTCGATTAATTATAATCTGCCATCACAAATAAGAAGCTTAAACTAAGGCAGATATATCCATTCGTACCTATTATTTTAGCAGTGACAAAGTTTTATTTTAATAAGCATCTTGATTTTAGCCTCAAATAACCTTCACAATACATATTCACTTAATTTACATATGGTACATTTAAACATATTTGGCCCTGTAAATATTAATTTAAGACAAAGTTATGTATTTCCATAGAAATATGGAATGCGCACTAGTTCTAAGTAGGTACCTAATCACCTGCGGTATGGGCGAGCTGATTTCAAGGTAGGTCGTTCGTATGCGAGAGGCCGTCTGCGTTGATACCACCGCTTTGTCTATTTCTGCTGCCAAACAGCAGTGTGTAGCACCGATAAGTTTTGATCTGAAGGATATTGAAGCCAGAGAAATTACTGGGCATTATAAGACTTAACATCTTATTTCTTTGGGTGACGAGCGCAGTCCAATGCCATGCAGTGCTTTGTAATTCAAAATTCTGTGTGTAGTTGCTTCTGTTTATTGACAGGCGTGGTGCTTACCACCATAGAGCGACCGGCCCGTTTTGTAAATCAAGCAAAAGGAAATCGTTAAGGGTGGAATACGCCATGGACGGATTCAGATGCTATGTCCAAGCTTAAAAGTGCTATGAAAGGTATTCCAAAGTATTAAGCGCAAAGGGTTTTATTTGGCTCCTGAAAATAAACACTTACGTGCCAATTTTAAGTTTGTACATAGGTATCTTGTGTTTATTATTCAGTGATAGAGCCATGCTGTAGACAGTTTGATCTGAATAGACCGGCTCGACCGGGTTGTTACTTGTTACCACTGTCTTACAAAAAACCGACGTAAAGTAGCGGCTTGCTGCTGCGTTTCGCACGGTGAGTGAGATATCTGGAGGCCCAAATTTCCCTCCCCTTCCGAATCCTAATTATTAGACAAATATTATTTTTGCCTTTTCTTTAAGGTTAGCAACGCGCCCTATTCTTCTGATGGGCGGTGGATATCACTTAGGTACCATCATGTGACCAATTTGCCCGTTTATTTAAAACCAAATGGTACCCGCAATTACCTATATATAACCCTTATTATTCTAAGTCTATAACTTCTAAACCAAAATGATGGTCGCATTTTGCAATTCTAACATCGGATCTACCATTTTTAACTACGTGGCGTCCTCGACACATATTTTGAAGTCAATCGGACTTAACCCAAATAAAAAAAGGACAGCCATATCGTTCTGTGGAAAAAAAAACCGCCATAGTGGATTTGAAAAAGGTTGTGGTTTTAGGAATCAGCACCCTAAGAAACCTCGAAAATATCGATTTATTGAAAAAATAATGTCCTCCATCTTGGATTTGAAAATGGATGTCGTTTTCGTATTCGGCACGAAATAATATAGTTACTTACCTAAAATAACTTCAAATCAAATGATTAATACTTATATGCACGTAAATAATGAGTGTTTTAAGGGTCTCAATAAACATTTTCGTGTTAGTTTATCGAATTGAACGTTCGCAGCTATTAAAACGATAGCAACTGCTCTCGTCACTCTCTCGCGGTCGACTAAATGAGTTGCGGTCAATTGATTGACCGTAACTTAGGGCTCAATTTCTTTGGATCCACAAATTAATGTAAACAGCATTGTGATTTAAGCAGCGATAGCTCAGCGGGGAATGGTACGTAGTACGTACTGCTGAGACGAGTCGCAGGTTCGAAACTAACCCCTAGAGCATGCACCTCGTGACTTTTCTAAGTTATGTGTGTAACGATTCATTGTTAATTATTACTTGCTTTAACTGTGAAAGAAACATCGCGAGCAAACCTGCATACCTGAGAAGTTCTGCATAAGAATTTCAAAGGTATGCAAAGTCTGCCAACCTGTATTAAGCCAACATGGTGGACTAAGGCCTAACCCCTCATTCGGTAGAGGAGGCCCGTGCCAAGCAGTGGGACGTGTGTAACGCAGGGCTGGTATTAAAAACATAATTGTTTACTATAAAATTTTACAGCTTACATAATGTAATGTTATTAAAATAAGTAAGCTGGAAAACTCAAAACATTCGCCTAGCAGTTCAACATAAAAGCTCACCTAAGTGTAAATCATTTAGTCAGTCTTCTGTAAGCCCAACCTAAATAAAACTTACAAAAGTAATTCAGGCTTAAGGGTTAAATAAAAATCTAAATATTAAGTAAGTATTAATTATTTATTACAATAGATTTGAGTAAAATACAAAGCAAGACTATAAGAGTTTCCATTGTGAGTTTCATATTGGGCATAAGTACTGTTTAAATGCACTATTATTTAAAAGAAAAGAAACCAGCCAAAAATATTAGTGTAAACTTTTTTCTTTCTTAAGAATATAATTTAATGTTAAGGCATCAATTATTAAACAAAATAAATTAATCAGTCTGCTACAAATCATCATCATCAGAGTCGAGAGCAGCTCTCCTTCTGTCAAATTTAACAGTACTTGTTGTTTTAGGCATTTGTTGATTGACAGATTCTAGCAGTTGAATTAATTCCTGTTCTGTTATTTTATTGGAGACTTGGCCCATTTGTGCCATTCTACAGATCATATTTTCAACAATAGCACCTTTCTCTGGCCTGCTCAGTTTGATTGTGTTTACTGCAACAAAAATATATAAGTAACACACTGAATATCATACATTTAATTTATTTGTTTGAATAATGAGGCAAGCAGGTTTAACGTGTTAAGTTTTAAAGTGCCACAACAGTCCTGGTGCTTCAGTGTTTATGTCGCATAAACAGCCCAACACACTAAACTACTGTGTAGCACTGCACTGCTGTGATTACTCTGAGACATAAGATACTAAGTCTTATAATATCTAGTAATCTTACTGACTTCAATGCCCTTCAAACCATAACACAAAACCACTTACACAATATTACTGCTTCAGAAAGAGGTGGTACCTATCCAGGCGGTCTCTCACATACGAGGGTATGAATACCACCTTATGAATATTTAAAATATGATTGCAAAAGGAATGTTATTTAAAGAATTGTTCGTACATCTGGCTCGGGCGTCCTGGCTAAGAACTTGTGCAAGAATACTGTGCTTTGCTTCTTCCATCGCCTGCATCCTTTCCTCTTGTGCTTTAGCATGACTGGGATCTCCAGTTCCCTAAAAAATAATACTTATATAAATATAAAGTACTCCTCCGCAGAATCTCATTTATTACAGATGCAGATAACCTCTATTATGAATCATACAAACCCCACGTTGAGCCTGCAACTGAGCAAGGCGCTGTTGCCTGATCTTATCTAGTTCTGGGTCATCCATACTATAATATTTTAATAATAGGTACTTTTATCTTAAAAGAAAATGTATATTATGTGCGATCTAGATCTATGAAATTTTATCGCGAAGTCAATGACAAGTTGACTTTTTTTTTTTTTTTTGTTTGTTTGTTCCATAAGGAACCGGCTAAGATCAGAGACCATGCTGCCAAGTCATTAGTTATATCTTTTCTTATATTCCAAGAACGATGTAACAGGGGTGTGGCCGATTTCAAGGTCTTGCTGGAGTTTTGGTGATAATTCCTTTCAGTTCAATGCTTCTTAGACGACTTTCTTCAAGCGAATCGAAAGCACAGGGTCGACAATACCCTTGATCAAAAATCACCTAAATCCACTTATTTCAATGTTTCCATACACTATTCATCATCGTTAATGATTATTGCACAAAACCACACCACTTTTATACAACAAACACAACTTTAAACCAGTTTAGGAAATAATTAAAACAAGAGAGCCACCGCACTGTAAGAATTCCTGCCAAAACCCCCCCCACAAGTTGACTTTTTATGACGTATTTTTTTTGTTTGTTCCTTAAGGAACCTGCTAAGACCAGAGACCATGCTGCCAACTCATTAGTAATATTATTTTATTATTTTTCAAGATTGATGAAACAGGGGTTTGACCGATTTCGAGGACTTGCTGGAGTTTTGGTATTAACTCCTTCCAGTACAATGCTTCTTAGACGGCTTTCTTCAAGCGGATAGAAAGGACAAGGTCGATAAAATACCCTTGGTCAAAAATCACCTAAATTCACATATTTCAATGTTTCCATAAACTATTCATCACTGTTCATTCATCGTTAATGTTTATTGCACAAAACCACACCACATTTATACAAGATAGCAAGACAAGTTGACACTTTAAGACGAAATATTTTATGGCTCTGGATACTTATCCTTTGAGCCTATCGTAGATATTTTTTTGGTATGAATTCCTGCCGAAACTTCTACTTCATACGCATACATATTTTGCGAAATGCTAAATAATACTTCGCATGCAAAACAATTAATGCGAATGCTAATTAATCCAATACTAGCGACGCGCTAATACACGAATTAATACGCGACGAATGAATGCATACTTCACAAAATTTAGCAGCCGTATTTAATTTGCTAAATGCTAAATGACACTTCGCATGCTAAAAATGAATGCGAATGCTTTATAATCCAATACTACCGTCTGAGTTGGTACCACAGTTTTGTCTATTACTGCGGCCAAGCATTATGCAATAGTGTGTAGGCACTGTTATGTTCCGGTTTGACATTGAAGCCAGTGAAATTACTGGACATTATGAGACTTATCAACTTATGTCTCGGGGTGACGTGCGCAGTCCAGTGTCATGCAGTGCTTTGTAATTCAAAGTTCTGTGTAGAGTTGGTTCTGTTTATGGGCAGGCGTTGCGCTTACCATCAGACAAGCGATCAGCTCATGTAGTCATTAAAACTAATAAAAAAAATATGTAGGTACATATAAAAAACTACTACTTCTTGTATGTCCTACTCAACAGTATCTTGTCTTGTTTGTGGACAACCTACTCCTCAACTGTATGACATGATGTAAAAGTAACAATTTATTTATCGAAGAAATAAAAAAACAGAATCGAACATTACAAAAAATACTTTCGCTTAAAATATCATAAAATTGAACTTCAATTCTGCAGAGTAGTATTATTATTTCTTGACATGCGTAGGTATGGTCATATATTATGATATCTGTGCGACTAGTCTAACAATTCACTGATCAACAGCCAAGAGGTCATAAATTAAATTTGCAAGTGGTTGTAATATTATATTCGTTATACAGTTACACTGTCATGCCACTGGAGTGTTTGGTATTCGACTTGACCATAAGGATTACAATATGCAAGTAGTGCTAATTTGTTCACAGCAACTGACAACCTACCAAAGGCTACCAAATTATTAGAAAAAATATTTGTATTCTTATGACTTATGCACCGAACCATGTATGTAGCATGAAATTTTACCGGATCTCCTGAAATATAAAAATAATAAATTAATACATAAATTAGATTTTAAAAGCTTTTTTTTATATTTTGAAATATAATAGGTATCTTTATAAGTTGTATTCGGCAATTAGCAACAATATTCAAATATAACATAAAGCTGCTTGTATAAATATACTCGTATAGCAAATTAAAATATGTACTTAGAAAAAAACAGTTTTGTCTTCTTGGTTTAAAGAAAACAAAACTGCTTCATAAGCGATATCTGGCCGCGTCATTGCAGATAGGTATATCTTATGTTAGAATTGAAAAAGTGACCGCCATTTAGTTTTGTTTTTGTTTTAAATCCTTAACATCAGAATTTATATCAGAAGTGCCTCGGAGTCTCAAATAAATTAGATCTAATGTTGTGGATCAGCTATTGTGGATTTTAAAATGGATGTCGTTTTCGTAAGCAGCACCCCAAGAAACCTCTAAAATGACACACATCGGTTTGTTGAAAGAAAAATATCCGCGCCATCTTGGGTTTGAATATGAATGTCGTGTTCGTAATCAGCACCCCAGAATCTACAAAAATGACCTATTTATCTTTTTGTTGGAAAAAAATCCATTTGGATTTGAAAATGGATGTCGTTTTCGTAATTAGCACCCCAAGAAACCTCGAAAATAACACCCATATCGAATTGTTTAAAAAAATCCCCCATCTTGGATTTGAAAATGGATAGCAATATTTAAAATTGATGAACATTGAGTACAATAAACAAATAGGTGCGCGATAGCCTATAAAGATGTATCTCGATCTACATAGAATAGCTTTTGACAAAGCAGCCCAGGCTGCATATTTTTGGCAAACGTCGTCGTTGGACGACTGTATGGATTCCTAGGCTTTGGTAATAGTAGGTATATAATGACCCTAAAATATGACCACACCTTCTGTAATACGCAGATTAGACTGAATAATATTTACCTGGATATATTAAATAGTCTGAACCAAACTTTGATCCATTGGTGATATAAAAACCTTTTTCCCATAAATTCTTAAAAATAGCATACTTGAAATCTTCATCTGCCTCCATAACAGTGGCTTGCAATACATCTACGTCCACATTTTTCTTTGCTGCAAATTTTGATTGTATCTCAAAACATTATTTATTTGTACCTATTCATAATATATAACCAGTGCCAAACCTTTTCTTACCTGTGCACATGAAATGTTCAGTAGGTAAGTGCACCAATGCATGGATTGGGGCTAATTTGGGTAACTTATTTATTTCTTCCTCTAATAGTGCTTCTTTGTTTAAATTAATAGTATCTAAAATATGTTACAGGTCATATTTTTTAACATTTAGATCACAAATTAATGACATGTTGGGATAACTTTGAAATTTATGCATTCAAAGTTATAAATACACAAATGAACATTCAGATGTTACCAGTTATTCCTTTTGATAATAGTTTTTGTTTTTTTCCAGCAACTATAATATCAATTTTTTGTGATAGTTGTTCAATTTTTCTTCTTTTTAATTCATGTGTTTGTTCTGCAAGTACTCTGGAAATAAATTAATTTTACGTTTTATTATGTAGCGCCAAAAGTTTTGATACCATCTGTCATCAAAGAAACTACAATTTTGAAAACCTTATAACTACCCTTATCCAACGCGCAGTGGGGTCCACGCAACATGTTTTTAACACAAGTACAGAAAGATTTGGCTTGTAGTTTTTATGACCGGCCGCCTGCCTTACATCAACCCTTCTGGGGAGGAAACACCCAGACAAGATACAAATATTTGTGGATCACACTAACATTTGCCTCGGTGCGGGAATCGAACCCGCGGCCTCTCGCTTCACACTTCACTCGCCTACTGCGCCGCGGAGGCTGCTAAGGAATTTTGAAAAGAAGTACTTACATTAATATAAAAAAAAAATATGAACTCTCTTATTTATTCTTTCTAAACAGAAATTTAAACATTAAATGAAGATTTCATAATTCTAATTTAATTAAAACTAGTGGTCGAAATTACGTTATTGAGGTCCTTTGGCAAATTCCACTAAAAGCATAAGTTTTTAAAATTTTGTTCTATTAGGGAACTATGTCAGCTACGAGCCAACGAGCATGTACAAATACATATCAGACTATTATATTTTTGACATTGGCAGTTTATGCATAAAAAATAAATGGTTTCTTTAAGGTGCCGCTAGTCGGTATTTATTTCATACAAACGTTGTGGGGTGATTACTAGACTGTTTAAAATCGTACGTCGAAAGTAAAGCCTGGTATTAATTTATTTTACCGTTATATATGCTTGTACGTAAATATATTTATATAATAAAAAGTAACTTGAAAGTTATCAAAGCCCTGAAAAAAGCATATTACAACACTAAATTACGCGCAAATTTGAGCGTAAATAAATAACATGAGTATGAAATCTCCAAAACGAAATTGGTACAGACATAGGTTAATTATCCGATAGTTTAAATAACTACAATTTTGACATTCTCCGTGGTGCAGTGGGCGAGCAGCCGGCTGCGAAGCGTGAGGCTGTAGGTTCGATTCCCGCACCGAAATATATGTTTGTGTGACCCACAAATATTCACGCGCGATTTTAGGGTGAGATACAATGCATTTTTGACGACGCCCACTAAAGAGTTGGAGCCGTTGACTAACATACTCTTATTTTAATTTAGTGTATCTGTAACACTTATTATGTATAAATTTTAGCTTTCTACATTCCTTCTCCATAAAAACTTTAACTATGCCAAATCTCACACTTCTGCGTGTACACAAAATTCTCTACAAGGAGATCATTCCGAGATCTCGTATAACGAGAAAATTCTGTAACATGTTTTATAGTACTATATAAAACGTGATACAGAAAGGTGTGTTCATATTTTAGGTCATTACATATACCTTGTGCTAAGTCCTTATATTATTACCCAGGGTATAGAGAAAATATTGGTCATTGAAAGAGGTCATGAAGTAAGTTTAAGTATTTCTACAAAAAGAAAAGTATTCAACCTCAGTATTTTGCCTTGCATTACATATGTATGCGAAACATGGACACTTACAAAACAACACAGAATTACACTGCAATATTGCCAAAGAGCCATCTAACGAAGTATGTCAGGAACATACAAAATGGACTGAATATGAAATGAACAATTAAGAGCCAAAACAAAGGTAACGGATATCTTGACCAGAATTGACCAGCAAAAGTGGAATTGGGCAGGCCACATGATGAGAGATAAACATGAAAAGTGGAGTCAAATAATAACAGATTGGTATCCCAGAAATGGCAAACGAGGTAGAGGAAAACAACATAGGAGATGGGAGGATGAGTTAAAACTGACAGCAGGTCCTAACTGGAGGAGAGTGGATTGTGATAGACTACAATGGAAACAGCTAGAGGAGGCCTTTGCCAAGCGGCATGCTGAATTAAGAGATATACTTTAACATACTAACTAACAGAGAACAATTCAGAAAATAAAGAGCTTATTAATATTATATAATATTAAGTATTCCCATGACTGTCAACTTGTGTATCCTGTATGTACTAATTAGCATTTTTTTTTATCATACCACTGCTAGGCATGTGCCTCGTCTGAGAGGTCAGGCATTAGTCCACTTTTTTTCCTTTTTTTTATCCTGGCTCAGCAAAGTGACGATGCTACACCTGATGGTAAGTGTAGCGCAATCCATGAATACTATCGGCCAATGTGTATTTAAATTAAATTTAATTATTACATATTAAAATTTATGTATGTCATACTTCTCTTCCATGTTTTTTACTGTTTCTTTTTCCTCTTCAGATGGTATTTTTGTAATATTGGGTAGCTCGAATAACTCACAAATATCTTTCTCTACTAAAAGGGTGGCTTCTTCTGGCATCAAAGCCATTGGTAAACCTGTATTAATTTAAATTGTGTATTATTCTTTTAAACTACAATACTATACCAGCAAATTGTATGTACCAGGTACCTAAAAACTCGTTTTGTCTCGGAAATGAGGGAACGGAACCAATCAATGACCCACATATTCTATGCCGGTTACGAAGAGTGTACCAGTCTAAAAACAATACGTAAGTAATTATAATCAATTTAATACATTGCAGTAAGTGTTTTGGTAAGTATTTATATTGCATTTCTTACCATCTGAATACCACACATATGCAGTGCCGTCACTAACGTAAAGTGGTATCATTTCAATTTACTTCCTGCTAAGTACTAGCAGATTAAGTATAATCAACGATTATAATTTTAACGCAGTCGGCAATGATATAGTATAATCCTTTGAGTATACATTGACATCCATTGACATGAATCCAATCAAATCCACAGACTACTTAGAAAGAACTGACGTATCAAATCAAACGAACTGAAAATTGACAACAGTGCAGTGTTACCAGATCTACAGATTTTTCCGAAAGTTATGCATTAAAGCCTATTACATACTTTCTGAATAATAGGCTAGTTGACACATTTTTAAAATAGGTTTTATTTTGTTAATGAGGCTTTTCTAGACCGTTTTTTTATTTTATCGTATTTTTCTGAGACTTATAAAACAACAAAACTTTAATTGAAATTTAATTTTTTCATGAACATACGAAAACGCCGACGGCCATGTTGGCCGAGATTATCTGTGCAATGACGACACATATTGGTAAATAAACACGCGAAATAACCTATGTGAGCTAGATATCGACTGAAACTCAAATTTATTTTTGCGAAGATCACTTCGATGTCAGTACTTACCTACATAATATATTATTATTTTTGCTACAAAAGACCACAACATGCGATTCGCGAATGGCATTTAGTTGTTTACATAGTGACTGACGTCACGATCATGGCGGTAGCGTTTTCGAAGATTTCAAATAAAGATAAAAAAAAATATTTTGTAATTTGAATTTTAAAGACATCTTCTACTGTAATGTATTGAAATTGATATATTTGGGTTCCATAAACCAAATACTGTAGGATATAAACAATTATTTATTAAATTTTGGTATAAGTCAACTAGCCTATTACAAAGACTTTCCAAGAGTATTGTAATAAACGTAGGTACTAAAAAAACAAAAAAAAGCTTTTCTTTTTTTTATTAATGTGATCTTTATTTACGCTATAATTCGGAATATAAGTGATGAATAAAATTTTATGGATTCAATTAATATTTTCAGTTAGTTTCATTTCATTGAAATATATGAATGCGATTTTAGTTTGGTTGGGTTTGAGTGGTGGTGGTGTATGTGTGTGTTAGGTGCTGGTGCTGGTGCTGATGGTGGCGCGGCGGTGGCGGCTGCTGCTGCTGGTTTTGTGTATTAAAAGTTAACGGTTATGAAAAGTGTATGGAAACATTGAAATAGTAAATTATGTTATTTTTGACGAAGAGTATATTGATCGACTTTGTGCATTCGATTCGCTTGAAGAAAGTCGCTTAAGGAACATAGAGGAAGTATCCTATAACAAGGCTACGAGTATGATCGTATGCCTGACAACGTTGACGGAGAATATTAATTCAGACAGGCAGTTATTACATTAATAAAATTATTTTGAAGGTTTTTTCGTCTGAGAAGCATCGTACTAACGGGAAATAACACCAAAACTCCGACAAGAACTCCTTGAAACTCACCACACCCATGTTTCATCGTTCTAGGGAAGCAATGAGAATAGCAAAAAATATCTAATAAAGGATCAAAGGATAAGTATCCAGAAGCGTAAAATAATAAAAAAAAGTGTTATCCTTATTGGCAACACCAATCACCATATTTTTTTTATCGGTATTACTGTTTCTGTCAAATGTTTAATTTTTCATTACTTCTTTCAAGTTGAACATACTTTTTCTCACTCGGAAATTTCATTTTAAGGTTGTTGTTTGAGAACACAATAGTACGTAATCACTTCTTTTAATAGAAAACTATTTTTGTGGTATTATATAACTCCCAAAATAATGGCAGCCCGAAGAGTTGTAATCGGTAAGTAATATGAAATGTAATAATGATTAATCTTCTGTTAAAAATATTAGATGCAAGAATGTACATAATAAATGTTTTTGATAATAAAGTTTTTTGATTGGTTTTTGTAGGTGGAGGTACTGGTTTCATAGGAGGTAATTTAGGAGAACGTTTGTTAGCTAATGGATATGATTTGATCAACATATCCCGTATGCCGGCCGCTAACAACATCTCGTGGTCTACCCTTGAAGCATCTGGACTACCGAAGAAAACTTCTGCTGTGGTCAACTGTGCTGGACAGCAGTTTATGGACTTTACAAAATCGTGGACACCCGGGTAAGAATATTTTATATTTATAATGACTTTAATATATTGTTCGTGGCGTCTACAGCTAATTTCTGAAAGACTACACAACTTGATGACTATTTCGAATTAATTAATTACTATGGGGTTAGTAAAGTGAATATGAATATCGAAATATTGACAGACAAGAAGGTCTTAAACCAAAATGGTCTTATTACAAAATGTAGTCTAATTTTAAAATAGATTTATACTATAATAAAATTACTATAGGCTACAATAGCAACCAAAAGATATAAACACAGTTTAAAATTAGACTATGTTTTCTAATAAGTCCAATAGTGTTTTAGTATTTGGGCTATAGTTGTAGGCAATAGGTAGGTGTACTAAATACTGAAATGCAATTCAAGTATATAAGATTGTGTCAAACATGTCAACACCGTCTTATCTTTATAAAAATTTGCTTGCACTCATGCCTGTACTGTCTGAAGGGGTGGGCAGAGGTGTAACTATTACCCCCACATTTCACCAAGCTTATATCTATTCAGTATTTAAACAATCTATATTTTATAACAAATAAACTTTCTTTTTCCAAAATGTTTTGATAGGTCTATCTTTCCAAGTTTTATTTTTCCTTAAACAGTTATGTAATTACAGATTGGACATCATAGGCAACTTATTTGGCTAATCACCATATAGTGATATAGTATGCCACATAGTGGCATCACTCATCAGTATATTATATGTATAGTAAATAGAGCCTTGGTGGGTCTTCATATAGATTGAAATACTTACCATATTGTATATGCAAGTTAAACCAAACTATCTCAGGGAAAAGATCTACTTGCACTTGAATGATGTTTGAATATTATTATATATTTTACAAATATTTATCATCCCTTTTAGATTCAAGCAGAATGTTCGTAATTCAAGAATTTACACAACAAAGGCATTGGCTACAGCCATAAATCAAAGTCAAGAAAAACCAAAAGTGTTTGTGCTTGTCACAGGAGTGGGGGCATATGAGCCATCAGAATCAAATAAATATGACGAAAGCAGTCCCACAACAGGGCTTGACTTCTTCTCAAAGCTGCTGGTTGAATGGGAAAAGGCTGCTAATGTGGACCCTCCAGTTAGACTTGTAAGTTTATAACATTTCTAGTTTTTTTTTGTAGTAGAGGCCAGGATAGAAGCAAGTGGGTCACCTAATGGTTACTGATCTCCATTGCCTGTGGACACCTAGAATAACAAAAGTATGTATATATATACTTTTATATATATACATACTTTAGCCGCCCTAAAAGAAAGATGTGATAAAGAAATGATTAAGAGAATGGGAAGGGGACGGGAATTTGGGCTTCAAAATATCTTTGTTTCTTCTCCATTATCTCTATAAGCTGAGCATATTATGGAATTGCATTTTTCCTATCAAAATATATTGAAAATAAAAAAATTGTGTTGCAATAAATACCTCATCATGAAATGGAATGAAATGTTCGATACTGGTAATGAATTGGATCACATGTTTGAACATTATTAATATTTAAGCAACTGAATTGGATTAAGTCTCCGGAGATTAAAATGTTTTAATAATAGTACAGTACAATATTAAATACCAAATATTAATATAATATTGCAGGTAATAATTCGTTCTGGTGCTGTACTAGGCCGACAGGGTGGTATGATCAAGAATATGTTCTTGCCATTCTACTTTGGAGTTGGTGGACGCATTGGCACTGGCAAACAATATTTACCATGGATTCACATAGATGATCTCACAAGACTCATTCATTTCTCAATAGAAAACGAAAATGTCAAAGGAATATTAAACGGGGTCGCGCCACAGGTTATCACAAATGAAGAGTTCACAAAGGTAAATTTGTAAAAAATTACCACTACCAATGTACTAATTTATTAATTAATAACATGAAATAACAACAACCATAAAGCCTCTAAACTTGATAAGCAGACTCCATAATGGTAGTTAGCAACTATAAGCTATTTATATAAGCTTTTTAAGAAAATCTGTGATCAAACTTCATATCCAATGGGACTTTCATGACAGCTGAACTTCAAACAAAAGCTTGTGTACTGTAAAGACAATAATATTTGTAACCACTAGTATAATATTGATCCCAGATCCAGGTAGCACCCAATCAACCTGCTCTGTTTCATGCCTGCATATTTTGTCAGTTTTTACCATCCATAATTTAGGCAGAGAGTAATGTTTAGTCGACCTCAGGCCCTGGACTGCAGTCTTGTGGGGTGCCCAAATCTCGAGGATAGGTTCCAAATCAAAACGTAGCCAAGATATCTCCAGTAAATGAGAGGCAGTCGAGGCTCCATGGTCCAGAACCATGAATATCAAATTAAATCCCATACAATGTCAAGCCTAAGCCTAAGCCTAAATACTAAAATTACTCACAATCGCCACCATGTCTATATTAAGTCATTACAGTTAAATTGTTAACACTACTCTGCTCCATAAAACAATATCTGAAATATGTAAATAGTTTATTCTTTTGTATTTTTGTTATATATAGCATTTTTTTATATTTTCAGTCTTTCGCATCGGCGCTTCAACGTCCGGCGTTTTTCCCAGTTCCTGAAGTAATTTTAAACTTCT
Organism: Mimas tiliae; assembly: GCA_905332985.1. Lineage (NCBI taxonomy): Eukaryota > Metazoa > Arthropoda > Insecta > Lepidoptera > Sphingidae > Mimas > Mimas tiliae. The sequence continues at coordinate 8,547,288 of HG995249.1, forward strand.
TACTTAATGAAGAGAGAGCTATGATTATGACCAAAGGGCAGTATGTAGTCCCAAAAAGGGTTTTGGAATATGGATTCAAATACCGATATCCAGCAATTGATGACGCCTGTAGAGAATTTGCACATCTTTTTCCAAAACAACAAGTGCTTAAATAGTCGGCATTGTAGGTAAGTCGGTGAATATTATATGAACTTACTGCTGCTGCTCTGCTGCACTAAATAACAATAATGTAATTGTGGTTTTAAAAATGATGACTCATTAATTGTAATTGTTAGGTATTTATTGTTGGTATAAACATAAGATATTTAAATATAATTTGTTAATATGATGTATACTTGTATTTATTTACAACTTTTACCATGAAGTACCTACAGGAATTAATCAAATGAATTCAAGTTACTCACATACTTATAGTGTAATATCTATATTACATAATTTTCGTATTTATATGTTTAGTACATACACATTTGTCATCTTTGAGTATAGGCAATGGGCTACTTACTGTACTAGATCAATCATTATATCATATTTATAAAATTTCACTATAAGTACACTGTAAGTAGTACTTTCATATAAGACATATGACATATCTATTCCAAGAAATTACTTGTGAATTATAAATAGTATATTTAAATAGTATATTTAATAATATAATATAGTATATTTAATAATATAATATAGTATGTTTAATAATACACAATTTTTTGATTTCTATAACATTTATACTTGTATATTACCTATAGTAACAATTATTATAACTATATTACTAAGAACAAAATAATATTTTCATTAAAACAATATCCTAACTAAGTAGATAAATAAATGAATAAATGCTTAGTAAATTGTGTACCTAATAAGGGAATTATAGAAGTTAAAACAATTATTCATAGTTTTCCCTAGTAATTATAATTATCGCTAAAGCAGAGACAAACATATTATTTTGTCACATTTTCATTTGAATTGTAATTGTTACAAATTCATATTAAGTTTCTTCGGTGAAACAAGCAAGAATTTCACGGTGATTCAGGTTCAATTTGTGAGAATCTGTCGACGAGCCTAGAAACATACTTGCGCAGTATGTCTTGGCGCATGCGCCCAACGTCCAACACTTCTTCGTGGTTCGCTTCAGCATCGTGGTCGTAACTCGTAACGCATTCGTTTGTAATTAGAGACAAACCGAACACTTTCATGTCGCAGTGACGGGCGGTGATCACCTGAAATATATACAAAATAATTGTCATTTTACGCAGAAAAACCATGCGTCTTAATTTTTTTGTAGGTAAGTAAGTAGTAAACTGCCGAAACAAGTACCTACAACACGTATTGTGAAAAGTGTGCCAGATTGCGCCTCAAAATATTTTACGTTTATTTTGACATGAATTATTTTGCGGAGTGATCTAGCTACGAACATTATTTCCGATTTGTGATTATATATTTTTTTGTAAAGTATTTTTTATATATTTTTTTTAAATTAAATTAATATACATATTTAAAATACAAATTATAAATTGTGTAAGTATATATTTTTGTTTAAATTGTCACACAGCGTAATAAAATATATTGTTGAATCCGGCAATAGCCTAACGGGGCGTGCAAAGGACTACCGAGACACAGGTCATAAGTTCGATCTCAACCACCAGGGCACATACTGACTTTTGGAAGTTAAGTTCTTTGGTAATAGGGTATTTGGCACGATTATTTTTAATATCTTAATCGATGAGTTCCGTTCCCTAAAATCTATTCTCGAAAGAATTTTATAAATCAAGTCAAAAATAAACAAGTGTGAAGCCATTCAAATCTGCTGGAGGGGATAGTTTTCAAATTACGGAAAGAGGATGCACGACATGGCAAGTTATGTCACCATGCAGGTCACATCATTGCGGTGCACGCGTGTAAGGGAGATACTGAGATTTTTATCCACCTTTTCTTGTAACAATATTTCAAACATGAACTGCGGCCTCATTTTTCATCCAATTTTAATTATGTTTTCGCAAAACAGTTTCTCTTTCATATTATTGTTGGTTGCATATAAAATTCTCGTGTCACAATGTTCGTTCCCATACTCCTCCGAAACGGCTGGACCGATTTGTATGAAATTTTGTGTACATATAGGGTAGGTCTGAGAATCGGCCAACATCTATTTGTCTTCCCCCTAAATGTTAAGGGTGGTCCACCCCAATTTTTATTTTTTATTTTTTAGACAACATTTTTATTTTTTTATGATACAGCATTAAAAAATACATACAACCCTAAATGTTCAACCCTCTACGATCAACCCCTATTTTTTAACAGCGACATTAGCATTTTTGTCAAGCGCGTTTCTCACCGGGACTCGCTTGATGCGACTAGACTACTTTAATCCTGGAAATAAGCATTCACGCGGGCGGAGCCGCGGGCAACATCTAGTAATATATAAAATTATACATAGTCAAATACCCTATTATTATTATCAGCGCATAATACAGAGCTGATGGGTGGGTACCTGATTATTTTTGTACATACACATGGTGAAAACCCGCCATAGTGACTCATTCAGGTGAGTCGCGTTCCAGGGTTAGCTTGTATTGTAACATATTAATTATGTCACAGGATAAAAATCGATTTAGTCGATTATTTAAATTCTTAAATTGACATGTGCGCGGGCGTTGATCGTGGCGCAACCCTAAGCGGACCTCACTTTCTTCTCTTCGTTTCGATAGTCAAGTCGTGGAAATGTAAATCCACAAATTTTTTAATAATCCTTGATACTAGGACATTAAAAGCATGTTTTGTTGTAAAACAGCTTTATGGCTTAATATAGCCGTAATTATTTATTTTTGCTAAGTCATATTTCAAATTTCGTATTTTTTAATGTCAACCATATTGGTTCGTGTTATGCTCAAACGTGATTTTTTGGACTTACAGATGGAAAATCTAGTTAGGACCTTTCATGGCCTTATTTTTGGAAAGGATATTTCCACATTTTGTTGCCGGTCAGTTTTCATGAATATTTGTGTAATGACAGTTTTGTTGAGTTTAGTATTTGAACCAAAGATTGATGTGAAATGTTTTGTTTACAGCAATCGCGGCCGTTTAATACCGTTTTCTATTATTTTCCAACCTTTTATCAACCCTTTTCCTACGTTTGCTTCGGTTTGCCTGCAGTGTTAATTCTTCATAACTTTGATGCGTGTTTTGGCTACCTTGTGCTTCAGAACATGTGGACTCGTCTTGGAAGTGGGATTTTAATTTAAGTATAACATTGGGAATGAGAACTGTAAGTTAACTTTATCTATTTTAACAGCCTTCAGCTGAAGAAACTTTATCTAAATTATCAGCATTAAAAGTGCAACAGCGACAGTGTATTTTTTGTAAATTTGTAACCATGTAATAAACCAAATTCTTTTATCAATGTTGGTCTAATTCTACCCCCTTAAAAATTAAATTTCCAGGCCTCTGGCTTTTCTATCCGAGAGCATTGTTTCATGGTGGCTTGTCGGCCTGGCGCCCGAATATTAACTCAATACATTTTGTTTAAAATTAAATAAAACTACAATTTCACAAACAAACACATATTAATATATATATATTTTTTAATTTATTACAGTATATATACAGTAGTTAACTAGGACAGTAGGACGGCATAATTTAGGCGACCGTCGAGGAATGCAGTATCTCTTGACGGTCGACATTAAATTTGGACGGCACTGTACTTAACATCAGGTCCAGAAGCGCCAGTGTAAAAAACGCTAATATTATCTAAATTACTACAATGTTTGTAATTACCTCGTGAACAGTAGACATTCCTACTGCATCCACGCCTACCATCTTCAACATTTTTAGTTCCGCAACTGTTTCAAAATTTGGTCCTCCCAAGCACGTGTAGACGCCCTCTCGGACTATGTGGTCAATATTTAATTCTTTAGCCACCTAAAAAAATACAATTATTTTATCAACTTTGAAAGAATTTATTGCCTCGTAAGAAGTGGTATATAAAAAGAAAGACTTTTTTTCAATGATTTTCCATATCTATCAAGAGGCAATGATCACAAGACGACCTAGATAGTTGTGAGATATGATTCTTCGACAATAATAGTCAATGTTTACCGATGCGTTGCATCGTTCACCTATTTTCTGATCGGAGATAAAAAGATAAATTATAAATAAGTACACATAAAGAGTTTAGAGCCAGACTGTAAACCGTATTGTCTACAGCATGAATAAGCACGAGCTCGACTGGTGTAGTTCAACTATCTCACAGAAAACTGACTTGAACGAGCAGCTTGTGATATGTATCTATATAAAAACATTATGTATCCTACTTATCATAAATGAGAAAGTTTGGATGTTTGTAAATTTGTATGTTTGTTAATCGATCATGCCTTAACAGCTGAACTTGGCTCACCGATAGACCATGACCTGAATTAGGACTTTGACTGGACTAGGTAGTACGTCTCTCGTATGTGAGAGGCTGGCAGGTTGGTACCACCATTTTGTCTATTTCTGTTGCCAAGCAGCAGTGTGTTGTGTTTTGGTTTGAAGGACATTAAAGCCAGTGTGATTACTGGGCATGATGAGACTTAACATTTTATGTTTTGGGGTGACGCGTAGTCCGGTACCATGCATCATTGTAATTCGCTTTTGTGTAGTGTTGTGTGCGCTTACCCTCAGGCAATCGACCTGATAGATTCGTCATTGAAACTAAAAAAATATTACTTTTTATCCTGGAAAAACAACCTCGCGGGCGGAGCAAGCAAAAGCTAGTAGAAAATATTTTTTCTTATAGTGCGTTCACACCGTTCAATTTTAGTTGATCGGTGGTTGATTAGTTGATCAACTATTAAATCGCATGCGATTTGAACCGTCTAAATAGTCTTTCAATCGAATTGTACAACAAAAACCATAAGGATTTTGTTCATTCAAGTCATTTGATCAACTGATATCACAACAACATTGCATAAAATAATAATAATACCAGCCCTGTATTACACGTCCCCCTGCTAGACACGGACCTCCTGTACTGAATAAATGGGGTTAGGCCGACATAAAATCCTTTCCTATTCTTATTTGGATTACGCAGTACAAAACTGTCTTATACCAATCAGAAACCATAAAGAAGAAATAAATTTATGGAAGGTTAAAACACGACCGCGACCGTAATAAATTCAAAACTGGTTTAACGTCAATACATGGGGCACTCAACTTTGTCAAGAAAAAATAACATCTGATGTAGAACATAACAACTCAATGACCTTCAATATTGCATTATTTTTCACAAATGCACTCTTGATTTTAATGATAATAACTCAACAAGGCAAACAGGAAGCAAAACAAGTTACCTATCTTGTATCTTGGCTACAAACACTTGGCGGTAAACTTATTGCTTTCATACAAATTGTAAATCGTAGAGCGACCCAAGATAACCTTGTACATGGTAATGGAATCTCTACTGCGTTGCTTCTAAGATTTCATTCAATAGTAGCATTGATAAAATAACTGTACGCGCAAATAACTGTATATTATGTAAAATATTTTAAAAAAAATGTGCTCCACGAATGACAAAATGATAGATTTACTAGGTGGCAGGTCTCCTAAGAGGCCGTCAGGGTTAGTATCACCGCTTTGTCTATTTCAAGCAGCAGTTTGTAAGCATTATTATGTTTCGATTTGAAGGGCATTGAAGCCAGTGAAATTACTGGTAAATATGAGACTTAACTTATGTTTCGGTGTGACGAGTGCCATGCAGGGTTATCAAATTCGGAGTTCTGTGTGGTGTTGTTTCTGTTTATAGGCAGGCTTATCATCAGGCGAGCGACCTGCTCGTTTTGTCATTCAAACTAATAAGAATAAAAAAGATTTAGACAGTTCGCTTGATTCATACATACTACATCTTGTTATGTGTACGTGAGCATCTAAATATGTAGTTTTGATGTGTCGTGTCAGCGGACGTCCTATGCATATTGACAGGCATGCATAAATATTGTGTTTACAAACGGATTACGCACACATAGAAGACGTGCACAAGTGAGTCGAACTACCTATATTTTTTATATAATAAAGCAGATGGCGGCCAACGAGCAAGTGGGTCACCTGATGGTCATTTCTCTCCACTGTCCATAAACGCTCACAGTACCAGAAGAATCGTGGATTCGTTGTCGACCTTAAAGGAAAAGGATAATTACAGGATTACGAAGGGGAAGGGGGATTTAGGCCACCGGATATCTCACCGTAAGCTGATACTTTACGTCGCTTTTCTGTGAGACTGTGCTAACGCCCCAGTCGAGCCGGCTCATTCCCCATGGCTCTATATAATACTCTCAATATATTTATAGAAGATTATTGTTTTCTTACCTCTTTCGCAATCTTTCTATGTTCGTAGTTGTAAGCTTTGTTCATCGGAGGGAAGCGGGGGCCGAATCTCTCATCATTAGGGCCATGCAAAGGATTGTTTCCGGCAAAGCCCATCATGTTTATGTGGTCCTTAACAATCATCAAGTCGCCAATTTTGTAATCTGGATTCAGCCCGCCGGCGGCGTTCGTGGCAATCAATGTTCTTACACCAATTAATTTCATCACACGTACGGGAAGGCAGCACTGTAAAGAAAAACAGATTAATTAATCAAATCTGGATTTTATTTATTTAGGACTAAGGTGGAAGCAGAGAACTCTACTTTTTTCTTATTATTATAGCAGCAGTCAATCAAAATGTATTTATTGGGTTCTGAACCCATGGGTGCTAGCGGGATCCTACTCGTATTATGTATCATAAAATATCAAAATCAATTGCTGTTCGTTAGTCTAGCTAAAGCTTAAAAACGGCGTGATCGTTTTTTTTTTGTGTATATTAGAGTGGGCTCTAGGATTGTTTATATTCACAATTGGACCCGGTAGGTGGCACTTCAATCGATAGATGTTGCGAGTACCACGGAGGCTGTCAGGTCAGGAGGATTACTATTTATTACTAAGTGTACGCAGCGCCGCGGTTTAATTTTTCGGTCCTATATCAAGCTATCTTTCGAACCGTAATAAGTAGCCGTCTGAAATCACAGTATACTATTGTGGTATATAAACAAATAATAATAAAAAAAAACATAAAAATTGAAGCGCGGTTGTTTTAAACCCTCGTGCGCGAGTCCAAATCTCAATCGACCGTTTTGCCTTAACGTTTTTTACTTAGTAGTTAATATACACTTAGCGTCACTCTGTCCAATTAAACATTATTTATCAAATAAAATAATATAACAGCAAAATACTAAAATATCACGTTGTTAACACACACGGAGAAATGTATGTCCAATTGGTATTTCTAAATTGTATGTTTAATGCGTTATTTGACGGACAAACATTATGACATAGGCCCTATTTGATCTAAAATAATTCTAGAATGTAGACTGCCTTCGTCTCCAATGAACTCGTAATGTACCTATGTTCTGTTTGTAATAACCATTGCTAAGAAAATATCAATATGAACAATTATTAACACTTAATTTGATAACCTATTAATAATTTGACATGTTATAGAAAGATCTAGAGTAGTATGAGAGTAAATGAGCGGAATAATTATATTGACGCAGTAGTATATTAATTATCCGTAGTTCAATATCTTAAAGCGTCTTTTACCCTCCATTGTAACGCTTACAAACAGAGATAACCCCGTCGCTGGGGGGTCGAGAGTTGTTTGCATCAGCCATATAGTACCCGCTTGATTTTTATTTACAGTTATATTAAATAACATCATTTTTAGGGTTCTGTAGTCAAGTGGTAAAAAATGGAACCCTTGTAATTTTATCATGTCCGTTTGTTACACAGTGGTACGAAATGACGATTCTATAATAATAACCATGCCAGCTATTATGCTTCAAGTAAATCTTACAAATTTAAAATTCATCTCTGGCAGAGTTGCAACTTTATGCGCCTGATTTTAATGTAGATTAGTAGATGAATGTTAAAATTTGACGGCCATAGTAGTCGCAAATCAAATATCTTCTATCGAGTTTTTTCAGAATCGTTTCATAAAAAAAAGCAGAAACCTTTTTTTTTTTGGCCAAGGTATTAATTTAATGAATTTATTGAAAAATGATATACGGCATGGTTTACGGTATTTACTAGAACTATCGATTGATATATAAAAAATCGGGATAGGACGAAAATAATCGTATGTCGCCGAAATCGTAATATGGTTCCTCTATGTGTCACAGCCATTTTAATCGAAGACACTATGGATGATATTTGGATGGTATTTATCACCCTACCGGAGTAATAGTGTTCTGTGGTATTTATATTCTATGAACCGCTACACAAAGGTGTAGGAAAATTTTGAAAAAAACATTCGGTTGTGAGATTTGCGTGTCTAGTAGTGAAAAATGTGCCAAGCCCCTAACTTAAACTACAGGTAAATTCAAGGTAGGATAACTTAAAAGGTACTTCCAAGTTAAAGGTTGTATACTTTTTGAGACATTGGATAACCCAAAATTATTTCGGTTACACAATATTCATTCATATTGACTACAGAACTCTTCATTTTTTAACATTTCAGATGTTTATCTTTATAGACGATATACAATAGGTACTTCGGCAATATTAGTTTATCTTGGAAAACATAGGTCGATGGTGATCCAATATAGGGTGGATTAAATAACATTCGTTTATGTAAGTAATTATAAGCTGCTGCCTGGCTGTTACGTCTACCTTTAAGGAGTTTACCTTTTGAACCATAATACCTAGGTGGCTGAAATTTTTACAGAATACTTTATGTATTATTACGACGAATATCCAAATGGATGGGTAAAATTAAAGGGCATTGGTACGGAACCCTCGGTGCGCTACTTTGATTCGCACTTTATCAGATTTTTTCCTCTTTAAGTGCCAGAGGAGGCCCAGAAAGCAGGGTATTATTTACATATTTGTACTAAATCATAAGCGAATATTGCCATGGTACTGCATATCTACGTCTATAAAATCTACACGCGTTAATTGCTACGAAATAAATGGAAATAATCATAAGCAGAACTGAAAACGGTGCGTTCTTTGTTTTTGTTACGGAATTTCCAATATTTCCCTAGAACTCATCAGATCTGAACTAAATTTATATGGAACCAACCTCGAAGTAAACCCTATCGAATATAAATGAGTATTCTACATCGAGGCATATTTTGCGGAGATATCGTGTAGCATACATAACCTACCGATAAAAACTCCTGACGTCATTAGAATAACGTATGAAACTTAAACGCCTGAACAGATTTTATTCAAACATAGCTTTTTTATTAGCCTTAAAGACGCTCGCCTGATGGGAAAGTGCCACGTCTGTAACTTATAAATTCCCGATTTAATATCCCGGTATTTCACGTCAACGGAATCTATTCTAGCGTCACTGATGCAAGTGTCGGCTCGCTCAAGTCATTTATTTATTCTAATCCTTTTCCGACACTAATGTCCTCAGACGATACAATTTTAATTTCCTAGAATTTTGCGGCAACGGGACTTATTTTAACATCACTGAGGCTCGCGTCACTCGTGTCATTTAATTATTCGAATCCTTTCCGGACACTAAAGTACTGAGACGATACAATTTAAATTTCCTTGGATTTCGCGGCAACGGGTCCCATTCTAGCATCACTATGGCTGCTATTCCACTATCATATTTGCATCATAGATATATGACGTCATATACGATCCTATGTCACAGCATGCTGTGAAATAGGACCATAGAAATATGATTATAGAAAATATGAAGTTTATGTTGCTATTACACTTTCATACATTTCTCATATATCTATGAACTATAGTAGTAGGATCATTTTTATACGATAGTGGAATAGCGGCCTAAGGCTCGCGTCACTTATGTCATCTATTTATCCGATTCCTTTTTTCCAAAACTAAAGACCCGAGACCATACAATTTTAATTTCCCGGGATATATATATATTTTTATTTAACGTGACCTATGCTGGCGTCATTTATGATCATGTCACTGCCCACTGGCGCTTTCAATAACCCATAACCACATATTTATAGAAACTTGCCTTCCAAAGTGGATATCCTTCATAGTAATGGAAACGTCCTTGCATGGCTACGACCGGCGCACCCTCGATTTTACCAAAAACCAACTTCCCATGGTGTCCTTCTACAGTGCTCACTGGAAAATTCGGAATATCTTCGTATGGAATACATTCTGCGTCCTCTATATTTTCCGCCAATGAACCTAGAAATAATAAGCACAGTTTAATGTTTGGTATGAATAAATTAATATTAAATGAACATAATTATTAAGTATGATGAGATTGGGTTTTATGCAGTGTGCAATAAAATGTAAAATTTTAAGATAAATACTATGAAATGGAAGTATTTTTATAAAACAATATTTATGGTAATATATACCCTCATTCCAATACGAACCCATCCCAGAGCCGCATATGATGCCAATGCGCGGCTGAATTGAGATACGCGAGAGAAGAAAATTTGCAGTTTCCACTAACGTTTCGTACGAGTATCTGAAACGATACATAAAACAATAATTTACTTACATATTCTGATTCTATATAGGTTTATGACGAAAATTATAATATCACATACAGGTACATGTCAAGTTTTGTTGGAAATACGTGTGCAAAACCGGCCATATTCGTAAATTTCGCAGACTAATAAAAAAAACAGTTTGTCTAATTATGCAAAACGTAACATGTGTGCAATAATAACGTCAGAATTAATGGGGACATGACAGTTTTTTTAATAACTGCATTTAAGTGCGTTTTCGGAAACGGTGACGCGACGGTAGAACTCTAACTATTATTATAATCGATAGAACAATATTATTGCACAATAAAATAATGTTAATATAGATAAAATACACTTTAATGTCGATTGCATCAGGCTTACACCACTTTATTATATCCGTGGTAAAATAGCAACACTAGCAAAATAATTAGGAATACTACTCAATAAAAAAGTTAAGTTATAATTGCACAGACACAACGTTTGTTTGCAATAGAATAGAAAAACGTAAAGTGAGAACTTCTGCGCACCACTAACAACAGTACAGTGTATAGGTACTGCTTGATTGATTGTGCGTGAAATAAGCGCAAGATATGTTCTCGAAAAAACTAGTTTTTCAAATATTTATTCGATTATGGTAATGAAGTTTATTACTAAAGAGTGAAATGTATAAATATGAACAACTCAGAATGTTAATGCCTGAATAATACAGTGTTCGATAATCTTATTAACATAGACACTCGCGATATTTGCTCTGAAGTCCACTTATAATACCTTATAAATAAATGTTTAAGTAATTCAACAGGTATGTACGTTATTTTGGAACTATTGCAATACAAGTTAACAATAATTGGTTATTTACTTAACAATATTTAGTTTTATGTTTCTAATTTTCATCATTAATATTATAAGAACATCCACAATGCATATCCATTACATCCAATTATGAGGTTAATAATAATAAAAAAAAACAATATACGCGTAGTATTGAGAACCTTCCTCGTTTTTTGCCGGTTAAAACACCTTTAAACCGAGAATGCAAAAAGGTCTCGGCGAAACCTGTCAAACCAGATTTTTGTCAGATCCTTAGCACCAAGATACCTATGCACTATAATATGTATGTTAACTAAATAGTATCACCATCATAATAATAATTGGTCTGTACATCTATTATAGATGATTAAAGCATAGGACGTTCGTCGGATAGTGTTGATAGTAGGTCCCTATAATACTCACCTACAAGCTGACGAAATAAGACTATCGCATAAATGTTCTGGTAATTACAGTAACTTTCCTATTGTAAATTTGTTAAGACATATTTCATTCTGCAAACATACTTTCTCCTCTTGGATAAACCCCAGAAGAAATGTACCTTATAGGTAGCGTTTTTCTCTTAATATAGCTGACAGCAGATAAAGAACGTCAGGCAAAAGTATCTAAACTTTAAGGCGTGCTTTATAAAACCCTGGAGTCCCGAACTACCGACCATGGATATTTGTACAATCATAAACAATATTTATTGTACTAAGATTATTGTAGAGGAATAGACATAAATAGATGAAGAGGTAACATTGGAAACAATAAAAATATTTATCATATGAATAGAGCGTAATGAAAACAATTTTTATTATTGATCACCGAATGATATTAGGTACCTACCAATCGTTTGTAAGAAATTTTCTGTTGGTGACCACAAGATTAACCTAACTCAACCAATTGTTATTAAATGTTATAAGAAGTATAATGCCTATTATAAGTTATCAGTTGATATATTATAGACTTAGGATGTCTACTCTTTTCGCGTCCTGCGATTGCGCGTAATATTCAGCGCACCGCGCCAACTCGAACTATACAATCTATACGTACTCGTATTTCGATGACAACGGCAATCTATATAGTAAAAATTGGCATGCTTGGTTTTAAACCCACTATATTATGTACTGTGATCTGCGGATATGAGTACGACACATACATTTATCGATTAAATATTCTGTAACCAAATATATTTACGTTTATAGTACTTACACATTCACAAATATTGCTTAATTTCTATGGTAACTATTATCGACGAGTTTAATTTGCAGTAATAATATATCTTACCTATTATTAAATCAATATTTATACATAATTACTTATCCGGCAAATATTCCATTACTTGCACGCGCATATTCTAAAATACATTGATTCTTATAAAAAATATTAAACAATTAGATCACCGATAAAACTGTTAATAAACTCTTACGATTTGAAAATTTGATGATGACATTTATAAATATTATCACTTCACCTGAAGAATTTAAACATACCATTCCATCACTACATGCTTAATTTTCTAAATAAATTGCAAGGAATATTCTATCAGTTATCCCAGTAATTTAAATAAATTGATCAATTGAACTCGAGACCCCGAGGAGTTCAGAATTCAAGGATGAACAACTGTTCTGATTTGCTCATATTGATATTTATTATTTACAGTTAACCTTACTTAAACAGACTTGCGGAAATCAATTAACTTACAACAATAATGATAATAACATGTTCGTATTGTTAAAAACATTTACAGTCAAACAATTCAGGAAATCTATGCAAAATTTTAACACTCTCACATAATTGAAAGCTTGGAAAACAACTTCTTTTTTGATAATTTTCATATAAAGGCGTAGTTCAAAAAGACACTTTTAAAGTGTTTATACTTACCCGTTACACTGTTCATTTCCATTGACACTTTCTGTTTCGACTTCTGGCAGGGCTTTCTTCACAGACACGTAAGCCTTGCTCTCATTTAAATCGGTCAAATTAATGGGCGCCATCACTTCACTTATATATAAAATAATTATAAAACTGTTGTGTGGTGTTCAGTCTCTGATGTCCGAGTACGTAATGATTATGTCAGAGAGTTTGTGTACGTTTTATAGCTTCATTAAACGGACATTGCGGAGACATTTATCATTAATCGTACGATTGCTTTAGTTAAACTAGGTATTGTACTGTTAAAAACATTTTTAATTGTAAATAGCGACCGATTAACGCAATATTTATCATTATTGATTCATGAATTTGTTATTTGTAAGTGATGCTTTATAATTTTATTTATCTCCTCACATATGTGTTGACTTAAGATATTTAGGAAAATGAAACGAAAGAGTGTTACCGTAATATCTATATCAATCCAAATCAATTATGTAGATGACAAAAAAAATCCTTTAGTGGAAATTACATTTTTATGGCATTTTCTAAGATGAATATTAAACCTTTGTTGTACAGCCTTTATTAATTTTGTTATTAACAAAACATTGTAGATTTACAACTTCTAAGTATAATACATATTTTTAGACAAAGTTCACCGACTGCTTACAACAAATACACCTGGTTTTATGTGAAAACGGCAAATAATGATCCATAGCTAATCATACGAAATACCACTCATTCAGTCGCTGATAAATTAATCACGTTATCTCAAAAGCTAGGATACTACCTACTACTAAAACTAGGATCATTACATTTGGTCTGATAATAGTTTGAGTAATGTAAAGAAAGGATTTTTGGAAATTTATTTTTCTGAGCGGAAAAGGTGGGAGTTTAACTTTGTATGACATTCTTTATGGAACGGAAGACGGCTGTGAAATCGATTACAAATGCTTATTAAAAATTGAGACACTTGCTTTACAATAATTATCCCGGATTAAGACTTTCACACGGGTGGTGCCGCGTGTAAAAGCTAGTACATTATACTAGTGATCAACGACCTTGAAATAAACATTAAATATAGCCATATCCAAGCTATGTATAACCATATATGATCATGTATGATGATATATGATCACGTACGATGATAGATGGTCATGTATGATGATAATATATAATTCGTTTTTCCCGACCTATCATAATGTAAATTCATTATTTACTAGATCTTGCTCGCGGCTCCAGTCTCCACCCTCTCAATAGTCTCCTTCCCGGATAAAATGTAGATTTATCCTATCCTACTACTACTACTACTATAAATGTCAAAGTTTAGATGTTTGTAAGTTTGTGAATTTGAATGTTTGTTAATCAATCACGCCTTAACAGGTGAACGGTTATGAATGAAATTTGGCACCAGGTATATCATGAACTGGATTAGGACATAAGCTACATTTATCCTGAAAAATCCATTCACACGGGCGGAACAGGAATCAAAAGTTAGTAGTCTATATGTTTACGGCAGATTCACTTAATATAATGATGAAACCTACATCGAAATCTGTTCAATCATTTTTACGCTTTTTTACGCGATGGACGAATAATTTAACAGACAAATAGACAGTAGTTGACTCGAATATTTTATTATAGATATGTATTTCATTTTAATTTTTTTGTTTAAATTTGCTTAGGTACAGCATTTTTAAATTAAATATAAAAAGAGATCTATTCTAAAACAACATGAAAAGAAACAAATAAATCCAAGGTAAAAAAAACTGGACATTTTAGTAAACAAGTCAGTATCGGTAGTCCGGCCCCCGGGGGCGAAGATAAGATGTCATAATATTCTTACGTGATACTCGATCCTCGTTACTGAGTTCATTATCTTTATATCTCGAGTGGATACTGGATTATCCACTAGGTACAGTCTGGATATTAACAGTTGCATACCTACTACCTTTTGTTACGAGTATTATTACGGTTCCATGTTCGAAGGAAATGTTACTAGTTATTATTACAAAAGCAAAAACATAATACTTATTTATGATTACTTGTGATCAGCAACTTGTCTCAGTACTTTTGTTTACTCTCAAGTGTATATAACATGTATACACAACATGTATATTAAAACAAAAAATAAAGGGTTTGTAAATTATATCTACACAAAAAGTACTTACGCATAAAAAGTTTATACTTAATAAGTTTATAACAATTCTCGGGTCAACTCTCGACAGTAAATCGTTGGAAGAGAGAGAAGATAACATTCAAAATTATTCATTTATAAAACACAACAACTTGTCATCGCCAATTTGCAGCGCGTTATGAACACATGCAATTCAACGTGACCTAATTTTATTGTATAAGTTTGCCTGTAGACTATTCAATTTTATCAGTGCTCTTGAATGGTTAAAAGTCGAAACAACTGGTAACTTGGTCGAAGCCACGCTGTAGGCAATTTTATCTACAGCACGAATGCGCCGCGCCGCCTCTACCGGGTATTTACCACTGTCTCACAGAAGACCGACGTAAAGTAAATGCTTGCTGCCGCTTTCGGACGATGAGTAAGATATCCGGAGACGTAATTCCCCCTGCTCTTACCAATCTTTTAATCATCCCTTCCAGGTGTCCATAATTCTTCTGGTATGGTGGGCGTTCATGGGCAGTGGAGATAAGAATACTTTATAAGTAATAATAATAGTCTTTATCTATGAAATTGCCGTAATCTGTACAGAAAAGTTCAAGTATTTTTATCATCTTTTATATTTCTATTAATAAAAGTAACCATCGGTGCTATCGATGCATCTTTGCGAGCCCATAATTAATTGATGCCCTACTTGAAGAAATCGGTTGGACGGGAGGCATCAAACTCTTCAAAGGCATTTTGTACTGTCTCGGGTCTTGATTTTTTTCCTGCTAAATAGTCGTACAAATTATGGAAAAAGTCTGTAGGCGCAAGGTCTGGTGAGTACGGCAGATAACGGAGAGATTCCAACCCCAGCTCTTGTAGCTTGAAGATCGGCTGTTGTGAAGTATGAGGTCGCGCCTTGTCGTGCTGGAGCGACGGGGACGAGCGGTTGACCGACGCTGGCTGCAGATGTGCGAGCTTCTCCATCAGAACACAATGATCAATGAATCAAATAAGCAATATCCGAGAGGCTGTACAAAACGCCATTGAAGAGTTTGTTGCCTTCCGTCTAGCCGATTTATTCAAGAAGGGCATCAAAAAATTGCAACTGCAAAGATGCTTCGATAGCAGGAGTGGTTACTTTAATTAATATAAATAAAAAAGATGGAATAAAATACTTAAACTTTTTCGTACAGAACGACAATCTCACAAATAAAGATATATTATTAGAAAGAAAACGAAAATATTCATTGTTTTGTCTTATTTAATAACGATTTACAACTCTTGTATTATATTGGTAAATATACATTTATTAACATTACTTAGCAGAAATACAAGTTTCAGAAAATAAATATAAAACTATTAAGATTATGCTGCTTTAAAATGTCGTTATTACAAATTCTTTAGGCTGTTAGGTATGTGTGAATGTGTTACCTGATTTTAAACGTTACGCATTATTATGTTAAATTATCGTATTTAAATAAAATTTGAATGTGAAAAGATTACAAGTAACTTTTATCCATGCCTCATCTACTGCAGATTATATCTTCAAACTAGTTAAAAAAATCTGTTGCATTCTTAGGTGGCAATAGTTCGTTGTCAGCGAGTGTCCAATATGTTTCTACTTATGTTTTTTTGTATTCTTTTATTTTTTTATCATTCAGAACAAAAGTTTAAATATTCTCGTCAATACCCTCCAGGTACTGTAAACTTTTATTAGTAGGGTTAATTTTTGCGGTATATTCTTTACCGTACTTCTGCAATGAGTTTAAATTGTTAGCCAACGTTGGGTTATTTGGTCGCCCCTTATCACATACCGGGTGTGAGGGAAACGCTTCCGGAAACGAAGACAGGTGGTAGTGTTGGTGATTACAGACATCACAAAAAATCGCAAAATAGGTCGATACCTTGTTTCACACACCTTCTTATTTGGACCAATAAATTCAATGACGTTTCATTTAAATCATAATTAAAATCGTATTTTTCTTAAATAACGTAATGTAAAGCCAATTAAAAAACAGTTGTCGCTCGGAATCAGCTATGCAGCTACGACGCCATATGCCTTCTGTGTATTGAAGCGCGGTAATGCGTGCGGGTCTTTGAGCCCGACTTTCTCATTGGTGGCTTAAGTTTTCAAAATGGCAAGTAAATAGCAAAAGAATAGAGTTTTCCATTTATGTTAATAGCATGGGCCGGCAAACGAGCAAGTGGGTCACTGGTGCTAAGTGATCTCCATCGCCCAAATACACAATACCAAAAGACTCATGGGCGCGTTGCCGACCTTAAAGGAAAGGTATAAAGAGAAGGAGGATTTAGGCCTCTGAATATCTTCTCACTCATCCTACGAAATACAGCAGCAAGCTGTTACTTTACGTCGGTTTACCATGAGACAGTGGTAAAGACCCGGTCGAGCCAACCATTCATGATGTAGACAAAACTATCTACAGCATGGCTCTACCACTGAGAAAAATCATGGGGCAACAATAAGCTCGGCGAAACGTAGGTGCAGCAGTAGACCACTGCCTACCCCTTCGGGAATAAAGGCGTGAAATGGGCGTGAACTTATTTTTGGCTTATTTGGTGTGTTTAAAAAAACTTAGGTGAATTATTGGATTAAAGTGAATTTTAATTTTTAAAATAATTTTAATATGTATATATTTATAACTAGTTTTTGCTCGCTGTTCCGCCCGCGTGAATGTCTTTTCCGGGTCAAAAAGTACCCTATGTCCTTGTCCAGGATAATATATCTCCTTACCGTTTAGCCGTAAAAACGTAACAAATGTATATGCATGGATTTGTGCTACATCACTCTCATTGGAGAGTATACGATACGGATATAGAGATACGGTACATGTATTGACATGTACCGTCTTCATATCAAACTTCACATTATACAACATAAATTAACAGATAAATCGGCGTGACATTTTAGGTCCAGTTTCATTACCTATTTTTGGTAACTTGATAACAGTTTTATTGGAAGTAAAAAAGTTTAAATGTCACCACACAATGTGGCAGACATGGGCCCGAAGGTATGGAAATATAATTGGCTTGAAACTTGGTTTCGTCAATGTTGTTGTGGTGTCAGGGCGAGACTTTATTAAAGAAGTATCGTTTAGAGATGTGTTCGAAGGAAGACCTGACGGGTTTTTCTATACCATGAGGTCTTTTGGAAAAAAACTTGGTAAGTTACACAAATTAAATGTACATAAATTGTAGAGTTTGAATGAATGCTGTTATATATTAATAGTATACTGTAAATCATCCTACAAAAATATTAGAAGTTCTTGAATCCCTATATTTCGTACATACGACTTGACATTTTATGCTTCTTTCTTAAAATAAGGGTAGCAGCAATCGTTAATACCACAAATAATACAATACCAAATGAGTAATTACGCAATTTTCAGGAATAGTATTTTCCGATGGTCCTAGTTGGAACAAAACAAGACGTTTCGTATTAAAATATTTGAAGAATTTTGGATATAATTCTCGCTTCATGGATAATTACATAGCTGAAGAATGTAGACTTCTCGTCGAGCTACGGGAAAGAGACGCTGGACAACCTATATTAGTTAACGAAATGTTCCACATCACAATAGTAAATATTCTCTGGAGATTAGTCGCTGGAGTAAGGTCAACATCTTTAGACTAAATACAGCTTCACTATATTATGAATTTGGCTAGTTTTCTAAATCGTAACTACTCGTGTGATCCGTTATTTTCTACATTTTAATTACCACTCATAAAAACCTTGTTAATTCATATTCAAAGTTTTCAAACTTAGTATTTTCGGCCCTGATTGATGGTTTATTATATAAAAAAAGTATTTTCTGCCAACTAAAATATGTATTATGTTTTAGGTATGACTTAGAAGATATTCGATTAAAGAAATTATGCAGCTTAATAACTCGGTTATTTAAAGCTGTCGACATGAGTGGCGGTGTTTTAAATTGTATGCCTTTCCTTAGGCATATAATGCCTAGATTTATTGGATACACAGAATTTAAGTCAATTCATAATACTCTCCATGAATTTCTTGCGGTGAGTAAAAATAAGGCAAATTCGAGGTGACCAGTTCAAGAACGCAATAACATCCTAACTAACGCAAACTGATAAGCCGATTTAGTTCGAGGACATATTTTGTGCAAAACTTTGATTATACATACGTACTATTAAAATATACCATTATGTTCATTTTAGTTATTTTGGTGGTAAGTCAATGATTATGGTGACAATATTACATAAATATCATAATCTTTTGGCGAGCTTATTACGACACAGTCAACTGTTAATGTATAGATAGGTACATTACTTACATGTATTTATTTCTGAAGTGATTAATCGGAATTTGATTGTACAGTATGTAACAAAAACCCTGTTGGCCCTTTTTAGATCGTGAAAACAGACATAACAGACATATAGACAGCTTAATAAAAATAGTTAAATTAAGAAAATAATAAACAGAAGCGAGATATTATCCTTACACAGGTGCTTAGAAAAATTAATATATTTAAAAAAATGTTATTTCCATATGAAAAGTGATGAACAGCTGACTCATGTGACGTACTGACGCAATCGGGCGCGCACGCGGCGCGGCGCGTTTGATGCACGTAGACGCCGCAACTTGCTATCTCGCTCTGGCTCCGAGTCATCGCTCTTACAGCGGTAATCAATAGAAATACGGTTCACAAACAAAAAATAATTACAGTATACAAAATTAATATAATTATTTTTATAGTCGTAAGTTTCGTATGCGAGTTATTTCATTAAGTTTGAATATCGATTCTGATATCACAGTTAAAACGCCCAACAGGGTTTTTGTTACATATTAGGTATAAGTATATTGTTGTATAAACGCAATAAGTTGTTTACTTATATTTCCGTTATCAGTGTTTGTCTCAAATATGTTTTTATGGAGAAGGGGCAAACGAACAGTTGAATCATCTGATGGTTAGTGATCAGTGATCACCGCTGCCCGTGAATACTCGCAATACCAGAGGAATCGTCGCGAAGCGTCAACGCGCAGCGCGCCACGTCGCGTCAATGCGTCCGACCTTTATTATAATAACTTAGCATTTGTGGGTCATGTTATGCTGGATTTTAAACCAGTTCCACCTAACCGATTGAGCAAAAATTATAACGTATACATACGTTCTACTGTGTACTCAGTTATGATTTGTTTCAAATGTCCTCCGCTCTAAGGAGGCGGATATAAACACCTTATTTTCTTTACAACCCCTTTGATATGGATATCAAATATAATATATTTCTTGAGTAAAAAAATGATAAACGATGATGTCGCGTCGTATTAAATCCAGTATAAAAGCATATACTTATACGCCATAAAAACCTTATTTAAAAAAAATATACAAGTTTATTCATTTTGAAAATGGGAACATCTTATAATATTTGTATTTTAATAAATAAGACATTGAACCTTCATTTAGTGATTACCACTTTAAATTACAGGAAACCATAACACAACACCAAGAAAACATAGATATTGAAAATCCACGAGACGTCATTGACGCATGTCTTATCGAAATGATGAAAAGCAAAGATCAATCTCGTACGTATTGTTTATTATTATTACGATGTCTCATATATTATCTACATAATAAAAGCGGGAATGTCATAATATAGGACTAATTATATGAAGCCTATCTATTATTTCAAACAAAACTTATTGTAAAATAAATGCTTTTTTGTCAGAATCTTTACCTGAAATCTATGTAAATAAAAACCAATTGCCGTTTGTATAAAATATCATCACTTGAGAATGGCTTGACCGATTTGAATGAGTTTTCGTGATGTTCGTAAATTGTCAGGACAAAATGTGTAAGTATGAAAGATTATTAGAAAATTACATTTTAGGGAGGTAATAATGGTGTTGAATTTTATATTAAACACTGGAGCAAAGCAGTAATATGCACCCGGGTGAAACCGCGCAAGACAGCTAGTAAAGTAAAGTAAAAACTTTGTATTTATGTAGTAACGGGAGTTAAAACCAAAATAACCCTGATATTGATGTTTTTGGAAGTTTTTATAACGTGTTGGATAATAAAAATCAAATCTTAGTAACCTTCCCAAATATAAAGGCTAAACTTACTTTACTCGAAAGGACATCAATTAATCCAGTTCCTGCTCAGAACCGTTTCAATAAAATCTGAGACAAATGTTAAATAGTTATAATTTTATCAATGAATTTATATGCTGATGAATTGATAACATATACTAAAACATTTTATACGGTATGTTTTATTCATGTTATCACGATGAAACAATATATTGAACACGATAGTAGATTAACCTGCTTCTAAAAGAAGATCGAAACAGTGTCAGTGGGTAGGTATATAACCTCTCAAGGTTATGGTATCGTCTGAAACGTGATTAAGGTAACGTAAAGCACATGGACGTGTATGATTTTGAATACAAAGTCATACTTCTGCATAAGCTAATCAGAATTACTCATAGAAATTACAGTTCAATACTTGTATGTAGGTACCAAGTTCGCAATACTTTACTTTTATATAAGTACCTACTTAAAAACGTAAGCCATTTCCAGATTTATCCTTCTGAATTGCAAAACGTGTATAATTAATATTCTATTTATACCCAGATATACTAAATGCCTGTTTCACAATGTATAAATAGCGCATTAAACAACCAGTTTAGAAAGTATAATGTGATATACCAATTTTTTTTCGTATTTTGTTAATATATATATTTTTTTCTTCTGTAAGAAGTACTTAGTTATTGTGAAACAATCGCTAAAAATATAGGCATTATAGAAATAATAAACACCTCATCAATAAATTAAAATATAAAGAAATAAGATCACTCCTTATTTATTAATTGGAAAAAAACAAACAATATATATAAATCACTGTTTTTATATAAACTAAAAGCTCGTAAATCTGAATCCTATCTCTTTGAATCATTTCGTCACCTTTACAATCTTCTTGTTACAGTTACACGAGTCAATAAGTATTATCTCAGGTTACGGCCACATTTTATCATATCATATCATATTTTAATTTTGTATTTTTTTCTTGTCTAGTCACATACGAAGAGCTTCAAGTAGTTTGCTTAGATTTACTGGAAGCCGGCATGGAAACCGTATCGAACACGGCAGTATTTATGCTGCTTCATATTGTAAGAAATGGTGCTATTCAAAAGAAACTTTATGAAGAAATCGATGCTGTAGTTGGGCAAGATCGATCTCCTACATTGAGCGACAGAGTAAGGTGTGGCCTATGATTTTATATTCCGATTTTAAAATTTTATTAAAATACTTGCTTAAAAAAATCGGAAAGCGAGTCTCTTGGAATCTAATTAAATGTCAAACCTCGATAGAACAATTTTTTTCAGAGTTAGCCATCTACTGTCCGAATGTAAAAACTATAAAAATTAATCTTCGCTTGACATCTCTACCATGAAAAATTTACAAAAAACCTATTTTCAAATATATTTATTTATTTAACTTTATATACAAATGTATAAAGGCGGACTTAATGCCAAAGGCATTCTCTACCAGTCGACCTTGGGTGATGCAGAGAAGAAACAAAGTAGGTGTATATAACAGACTTAAAATAAAAGAAACCCGAATATAGAGTAATATATACATTATAGAATACATATTCTTAGATGTTACATAAGACGACCTATTTAAAAAATACAAAACGACGGTTAGCAAATCTCAATGGTTTACAGAGTCACTTTTACAATGTTACTGCTTTACAGGCCACAACCCCATGTCAGGATTCTCTAGAGACCGCTCTCTATTTAATTATAACTAAGGCCGAACTAGAACCGAATAGTAAACCGGCAGAGCTACCGCGTAATAAACTCTTGGACTATTGCCTGAGCACTGATCACTGATCACTAAGAACTAGACTACGACTGAGCCCTAGGCACTGACAACTGGCAAATGGCCTCCAGTTATGGCGGCGACCTCTTTTATACGATTTGTCCACCCTTCTACCACTGTACCGCACAGTTATTATTCCAATGTACCCAACGTTATTTTCTTAGACACCCTCAATTCACCGATAAAAAGGGAATACCCTAACAATATTATAATTCAGTATTAATGTATAAATACAATAAAAACTAGTGAAGAGAATCTGCCACTTGTCTGGTCAGTAATGCCCGAACTTTCAACTTGAATGTAAAACGGTTGGTGGATCCTGATTTCAAGAGGGAGCGAATTCCATAAGAGTATAGATTGAACCGGAAAAGAAGAGTGAACGAAGTCAGTCAGTCAGAATATACACTGCTGTTGTAAAACAAAAACATTGTAGTTTGAACAATTGCCAAGGCACCTAGACTACCCTAATAGCGGGCTCACATGGTTAGGTTTGAACCGTCTCAACACACATTAAATCAAATCGACAAAAAACGATTCAAATCAAAAGATTACCACTTTTCAAACTTCGATGATCTAGTCTCTTGTTGAAAGAAATTCGACTCACATGTTGTAAGCAAAATATCCTATCCCAATCTATGAGCACTTTTATCGCTTACGCAAGATTTATGCAATATGAAACTAGCAGCGGTGACTAATAATATTCAAATTCATAGTAAAATCTAAATATAGATAATAGTGTAAGCTAGTTTGTACCGTATATATGATATACGAAATTTCACAACGTTTGCAATAAATCAGAAAATTGACTACCTATATTAAAGGTACCTACTTAATGATTAAAAGTAAATTGGTCGATAGTAATATTATTACCGTAGATGTATATTATTAAGTACTTAGTTATTACGTACGAAAAACTTCAATATTATAGTACTACACGGGCTGTTTAGAAAATTGCGCCACATATTCCAGAATTTCGACAGCTGACAGGCTTGGAGCAGGAAAAGGGTTCTAGTTAAGAGTAAGCGAGGTGGTAATATTGAGTTATGGCCAATTGGCCGTAACTAAGTGCATAATTTGTATGTACTACACAGCCGGTCTAGTAGTACCTATACATAATAAATAATAAATACACCCAACAGTCACACACATAGTCCTGACCCCGCACTAGGTTAACCTGTATCGTGGGTATCAGGAACTACGAGGGACTTGCGGTCCCACAACACCCAGACCCGAGACAAATATTAGTGGATCACACAAACATTTGTCTCGGTGCGGGAATCGAGCCCACGGCCTCTCGCTTCGCAGCCGGCTACTCGCCCGCTGCGCCACGGAGGCTGTCAATACATTGAAGTCATTGGTTATTACTGATTATTATTATTACTGATATAACAATAGATACGCGTGGGATCTAAGATGGCAACATTTGATTTTTAAATTTATAGGTATGTTTGGTATGTCTGAGACCTAAGTAGGTATAGTAAAATATTAAGGTTTACAAACCAATTAAGTATTTTATATTCCTTTTTTTAGCCGCGGGGAAAGTCCATCTTACGGCTACCTTCGCATCCTGGGATCGTGAAGGGATGGTTATGCCGAGCTCACCGACCTTCCGACTTAATTCACTCCCGGGTGACTGCTAGATCGGGACTCTAACCAATCCTTTACCGCACGCCGGTATACCTACCGACAAGAAATTGAATACCGACTGAATTGCTGCCGGTACCACCCTTGCGTTGCCCTTTGTGACCCTTCTTCTTTGGGGCTTAGAAGCCCCGTCATAATCGGAACGCCTTTGGCGTCTGCGGCAGCGCGAGGTTTTCGCACTGCCGCCCGTTTATCTCTTTTCTTCTTCTACCTCTCCCTATCTCTTATACTCACAGTGGGGTCGGAGCCACATGCTGTTAACACGTTAACAGATTTGGCTTATAGTTTTTTTACAACCGGCCGCCTGCCTGACGTCAACCCCTCTGGGGAGAAACCAACAAGACCTGAAACAAATAATTGTGGATCATGCAAACATTTTTGTCTCGGTGCTGTAATCGAACCCGCGGTCTCTCACCCATTGCGCCACGGAGGCCTTCCGTCTATCTCTATGAAAAAATATTTTTAAATAATTCTAAGAACCAAAGTTACTTCCAAAGTCAATTGTACTTAACGATTCACTTTTACACTATTTAAAATAAATATAAACTTTGAGTGTTTGTGTTAGTACTAAATGTATGACAATAATATAAGTTTTCGTTTAAGAATGGCATACACTGAAGCGGTCCTTCTAGAAACTTTGCGTATATCCAGTGTGGCCGCAATGGGAATTCCGCACATGGCCCTAAATGATGCACAACTGGGTAACTTTATTATACCAAAGGTAATTTTTATTGTTTTTTTCCTTATATAGTTCTAGCTGGCGTGCGCATAAAGTTTTTTTTATACCGCTGAATGACGAGACGAGCAAATCACTTGTCTGGTGGTAACCGTCACGTTTCCCCAGAAATAGTTACAATACTAATCAGAACATTGAGGTGCAAAGTACTGCATGGCCTTGCACTGTGTTTAACATCCTGAGGTGTCAAGTTGTCATGTAACATTATGCCAAACAATTTCACTGACTTCAATGTCTTGTCAAGCCGAAACTCACCACTCTCCACACTGCTGCTTGGCGACAGAAACAAAGTGAAACTCTGCCTATACACTTGGGAATACTGGCGTAAACTTTTATGTGTATGTATGTATACATATTTCAATTTTCATTTCTACTTTTCAGGGCACATTTATTTTATTGTCGTTGTATGATCTTCACAACGGAAGCCACTGGAAAGATCCTGACATATTTAAACCCGAACGTTTCCTTACAAAAGATGGGAATATAATTCAGGATGACTGGCTCATGCCTTTTGGGTCTGGTAAATATTAATCATTTTTTTTCGAGTAAGTGGGTGCTGATGGTAAGTGATCTCCACAACCCATGAGAAACTACATTGCCAGAAGAAGCGTAGATAATTTGCCGACCTTAAAAGAAAAGATTAATGAAGGGAAGGGGAGAGAGAATCTGGGCCTCTGTATATTTCTAAAATGAGGCAAAACACAATTCTTTGCAATTTCTACAAACCTAGTTGCCATGAGATAAAACAGAGTACACGTCAAAAGCTTTCGTATGACATAGGTTTCACCATTTCAAATTCAAATTCAAATCATTTATTCTGTAAATTGGATCATAAATATCACTTTTACATGTCAATCTTTTTTTAAGCTATATTACATTTACGACGGCATTTCAGGGCTAGCCATGAGAAGAAATGCCGAAACAAACTCATGGGTTAAAGTCTATTCATTCTATTCAGTATATTCATATTATATGTATTCAGTCTATCTAAGTCATTGGTAGAGTCTATACAAATATACCCATGTAATACGAGAATATTTCTTTAATACACCAAAACACCATTTTAGTTCTCTATTTGAACCATTTGCTATAAAATTAAACATTATATAAATTACACGCCAAAAGCTTTCATATCACATAAGTTTTATCACTGTTAGAAGATTGGTAGAGTCTATACAAACATGCTCGTACTGTAGTGTAAGTAAAGTTCATGCTAAAAGGTTTCGTATAATATAGGTTTTAACACTGATGGTAGAGCGAGAGTACCACTATAACGAGTGGTAGAGCCACGCTGTAGACAATTTTGTCTACAACATGAATGGGCCGGCACGTCCGGGTCGTTACCACTGTCTCACAGAAAACCGGCGTAAAGTAGCAGCTTGCTGCTGCGTTTCGCACGGTGAGTGAGATATCCGGAGGCCCAAATCCCTCTCCCCTTCCCAATCCCTTATTATCCCTTTCCTTTAAGGTCGGCAACGCGCCCATAATTATTTTGTATTGTGGGCGTACATGGGCGGAGGAGATCGCTTACCATCAGGTGACCCACTTTCTCGTTTGCCGGCATATACTATAAAAAACTTTTAAAAAAAAGCTGATGGATAATTAATAGAGTCTACCATGCCCGTACGCATACCGTATTTTCGTTCTCAATTTAAACAGCTTTTAATGCAGAACACAGACACTTGTTGTAAATACTATGCAATAAAAAAGAATCATTAGAATCAGTCCACATTTAGTAGAGCTTGCGTTAGATACATAAGAAAATACCGAGATCACCGCATCGAGCACTATTCAATTGTTAAAGTCGGTTTAAAACAATTTTAATAATTTTGTTAATATTTAAAAGATAATATTCAACCCAGACTAGAAATAAAAACGTAAATACACTAAAAATAAATAACCAGCAGAAAATAATGTCGTTTGGTGTTGATATTTCTCAAATCATTAAAAAACGTATACATATAGAAACTTTATGTTACTGCCTCATAATACGGAACAACTTGTATTCATATGTTTTTTAAACTTAGAAACACCAGTGGCCAGTAATAAAGTAGTGACGCGCACGACGCTAAGGGCAGAACTGGTTTCGAAGCCATCTGGCCAATTTGAACGCGCGATAGGAAGTGTAGTGCACCTGTTAGTTTTTACTTCACATAATCGACCAAAGACTAGACGCCGTGCTGTAAGTCCTACTACTTCGCGGCCGACATCTTGAAAGACGCGCACTGTACTGGTACAATTTAAAATGATTTGTCCGGGCTCAAATGAAACACTTCGAACCCGACCTCTACGCCACCCGTCACCCATCAGTCCCTGAAAACAATAAACGCGATGCGGTTCGTAACTAACTGCAGGTCAGCCAAACTCTTTTACACGCATTGTATGATCTACAGCAGCAGTAGGAACCGTAAGACATCGCATGAGAGAATGTACAATAATATTGTAACACACTGTAATTTCTATATATTATAGCGTAAGTGTAGTACGTCACAATTGTAACGAACAACTGCTTTTGTGCTGACCCATATAGTTACGGAACTTCATGAGCATGCATACGTCCCAAGTGCCATCTTAGTGTGTCGCTGCTGTAGTGGGCACCGCAGTGACATCATAAGTAGTAATATTTGGCACGATTAATTTTGAAACAGATTGAAGAACGGCGTCTGTTTGGGTGTTTGATCTGTGACCGATACAGTGCATTCTTAACAGGTAAAAGGCGATGCATCGGAGAGGGATTGGCTCGAGCGGAGCTGTTTATGTTTGCAACTCATCTGCTGCAGAAATTTCGTCTAAAAATACCCGAGGGAGACCCATTACCTTCTACTGAACCAGTTAACGGCTTGTCGCTGTCGGCCAAGCCTTTCAGAGTTATATTCGAACCAAGAATACCATTAAACCCAATAAATGTATCTAAATAATCTCTTCAACTATGTACTATGATAGATTATAATTTATAATTATTGTACGCATAACAAATAACATTTTAAGAAATTGGTACATACATAAGTTTGAATATTACCTATTATATTCAAGATTTCTTATTAAGTTCGGTTCAATGGTGGTGTATGTGCCTATTTATAGTATTATAGCTACTACTTGAGTATAAGTGTTGTTAAAGAAATAAAATTAATAAGAAAGAAAGCATTTATTGGCAGGCGTTGTAGGTGGGGGATACCTAGATAACCATTGTATACGATATGTCCCACTACGACCGCGCCAAAAGGATCCAAATCATGTGCCAAACATTAAAGTGCTTGGTGCTGGTCTTATCTGAATCATTAATGTTGTTGTTAATAATTAATAAACTAAATAATCAATTACCTACCTCGTTGTTTAATTTAAAACCAATGCCATTTTATACATGGTATAAATGTATGGTATTGATATTCATCCGTTGATTTACGGATTAGTTTTTTTTATTATCTTGAATGATGAGACGAGCAATTAGCTCGCCTCATGGTAATCGCCACGCCTGCTCATAAACAGAAGCAACACAACACAGAACTTTGAATTACAAAACACTGACATAACACATGACATCGGACTGTGCTCGTTACCCTGAGACATAGGATGTCAAGTCTCATAAAGCCCAGTATTTTAACTGGCTTCAATTCCCTTCAAACCGAAACACAACAGTTAAAAATAAAAAAATATATAGGTACCTATTCTACTAAAATATAAACTGATTTTGTGACCTTTGTGTACCCGGGAAAACCCGGCAGCACAAAAGGTCTAAGGCCTAATATTAACAGATACATATACCCAAATATACATTAGACAAAGCAAAGCATGTAATACAAACACTAGATATATTTCATACTATGTACAGCTTCGGTTCTACGATAATATGCCACCCATTTCTACGCTCATAAACTTATAGAATTTCAGTGTCTGATACAATTAATTTAAAAAAATATGCTAACTGTATACACATATATAAAATCTATATTTTAAATATTTCGGACAAAGGTTTGTGCTCACACTCTGATATAATCAATGTAGCGCGCGCATGCGTGGTAACGATCACCTAGTCTCTGTCAAGAATTACCGGCGAAAATTCTTTTTGCTCAAAATGTGAATATTGATTCAGTATAGTGAAACGCAATGAATTCCAAATAAAAAGCGTTATATAATACTATGTATAGATTAGTGGTCAACGATAAACGCACAGAGAATGACGAGTGAATAAATAATTTTAATTACAAAGCGGATCACCTTAGGGTTTTCTCGTTGCAGTTGTTTTTTTTTTGATATTTATTATGGTATAATTAGTGCGAACAGGACGTGCCGTATTTAACTCGATATTACAAGTTAGGTAATACTTCCATCAATATTATATACGATAGAAAAATGGCAAGCCATAATCAACTGCACGGACATGTAATTTATATCCGAAAATGTTATTAAAATGAAAAATTAAAAACTATAAGAGATCAAAATGAACGAGACACTAGGGAGAGGGTATGCTCGCATAGACGCAATTCGCGCGGCCCGCGGGGAACCCTTTTCCACCTTAGCGGACTCTGGTGCTCCGCCCTCCGACCGATACAACTCTGTTTACATGACATTGTTCCTCGCTGGCGCGGCTTTCCTGCTCCCGTTTAACAGGTATGATGTATTTTTAATAAGAAAAAATAACATAATATATTTAAGTGAAAATATAGGTATGAACTTCTTGTGATATCATACTTAAATATTATGGATTCGGGTCGTATGCTTGGCGTCAAACCTTGTCTATTGTCTGGATAGGCAAGACGACGAGCAGCCCATGGACTTCAGCATTGCTAGGGTACAGCCAAGGCTCTACCTACCGTTAGAGGAAAACTTTTTTAAAGTCTCGCTTACAGAAGGACTGGTCATAATGCTCGAAATGGAAGCTGGAAACGCACCGTGCTGGACAGGATTGTTTCTAGGTGATATGGTGAACTATACTGCGGTGTCGAGTTGTATTGTGTTGCAATCCGCCGTCCGCCTAAGGAGTCAACCGGCAATCAATTGGAGTTAACTCAGGGGCTCACGACTTAATAACCACCGCGGTGATGCAGTCTGGTCAATTCTACTGGTGGATGTCGAGAATCCTATATTCCTGACAGCACCCTGACAAATTCGGATTTCAGGCAGGGAGTGCTTGAGGGATTGTCGTTGTTGAGACTTCGCCGTCATCCTAAGTCGAGGCAAGAGATCCTTTTCCTTTTGGCCAAAACTAACTGTTGGCCAAACTGTCATCAGTCCTACGCAGTGGCAAGAGACTGGACTGTCAGAAATTACCTTTGACAAGTTTGGCAAATGACCAGAAAGTAAGGCTTTCAGAGGGGTAACTCTTTAGTGGATCGCCAATTCTGCCAACGTGCTCCGCCTTGGCCTTGGTAATGGCCCTCTTGCTGGACCTAGAAGCGGCATTAAATTTTCGGTTCTCCTCTTTGGCAATTAGATACTAACGCTTTCTGGCATCATTCCACACCGTGTATGCGGACCGCTTAATACGTGCAGCTTCGACACAGTTATTGTTATACCGGGGCTGACTACGATGCCCAAAGGCTATTTCAGTCTTGGGGAGGAACAAGTCCATCTCCAAAAGCATAACCTCCCTGATGCTGTCCACACAAGCGTCAAAATCTTCAGAATATAGTTGCTATACCATCTTACACCCTTATACTGATCTCAGGACTACTTAGATCCCTAAACTTCTCAACTCTACAGTGACACTCTATGAGTGATATCTAAGAATGCAGCTCTAGCCATAATAATTATTTAGTTTAGTTTTCGTTACATATTATTATTAACAACATGTTTGAATTTTGGCTTTATTTGCAAGACAATAAACTATAATTATAGACTATCGACGTGATACATAAATAATACCTACCTACTATACTTTCCGTATTTCTAAGTGTATACAAAATTAAATAACATTCATATTAATTTCCTTATTCTGAATTTCAGCTTCATAATGGCCGTGGATTATTTCAAGATACATTATCCAAATACCAAAATAATGTATGATATTTCAACGGTGTATATATCGTCGGCGTGCTTTGCAGTGGTCGTTAACAATTTGTTAATTTATTTCTTCCATTATACGACTAGGATCACATTTGGTAAGTACATCTAAACTTTTCACCTACAACATGCACAAACAAATTGGCCGACTTGAAGCTAGCACCACCCGCACTCTACACCTCCCGTCACACTTTAATCCCTGAAAACAATAGACGCGACACTAATCTTGACTCTCTTCAGCCTGGTCAAGATATTTTGCGAATATTGTAGGTGCCTGCCACACGTTGTTGTACCTACTTGTCCTTAGGGTTCCCCTCAAGTTAAGCAAGGGTTGCTGAATATAGAAAATAGAATTTGAATATTGCGTTGAATTTGAAGTTGTAATGCGTACGCGTTACGATTGAGGTCAACGCTGAGGTCTCGGGTTCGATCCCCGGGTCGGGTAAAGTGGTATTGGGTTTTTCTATTACGAAATACTTAGTATCAGCCCGGAGTCTGGAATTTGTGCCCGGTATGGCGATAGGCTCGCCCCCTATCACATAAGGGACAGTAATACGCTCGGTGAAATGTGGGTGTACTGGTTACACCTCTGCCTACCCCTTCGGGGATTACAGGCGTAAGTGCGTATGTATGTGCGTATGTATGAATTTGAATATTTTTTCATAGTCGAATCTTAACGTCGTATTACTATTATAAATTAAATGGATATATTATATATAGAATATAGGTATCAACTTAGTTTAATGCACTACTGTATGTCTCCCCAAGAACTTTAAACTGCTCAACCACCTGCAATAAATAGTTTTTGTTGTTTTTTTGTCGTGGAATTCGCGCACGGAAATCTGGCAACCCTATGTGTCCTATCGGCAGGTCCGGCAAGCCTTTTTATCGTTTAGGATAATTCAGCTATCACTCTTCTTCTGCATCTAAAGGGGTCACTTTAACACCCCTCTTTTTGTCGGGGATTAAAAAGTATCTTGAGATCGAGCTCGTTTTACTGAATCTAGCTAGTGGATTTTATTGAACTACCATGGACTATCGCTCTGGGCACTACACAGTACACCGAGGGTTATAACTTATAAGTCGCCGGTGGACAATACTATTATTGAAAATCTTTGTTATGTACCTATCACACCCCTCAAATCCTCCTCCCCTTTCCAATCCCTTAATTTTCCTTTTCCTATAATGTCGGCAACGCGCTCATCATTCTTCTGGTATTGTGGGCGTACATTGGCGATGGAGAGCACTTACCATCAGGTGAACCACTTGCTCGTTTGCCGGCCTATGCTATATAAAAAAAACATAAGAATTCATAATTTAACTCTCTTGCACTTCTGCTGTGTGCGTGATAGACAATGATTGTGTGACACATATAAGCTGATATGTCACAATCACACAAAAATTACATATTTACAAGCTAAAACACACATAGATACAAATGAACTGTTCTAGGGTTAAATAACTATGACTTAACCATTCATTTATGTGCTAACTTGCATTTATATATAGCATTTATATAGCATTATTTAATTGTAACTTTCAGCAATACTGTTCACTTTATGCACAATGTTGTTCGTGACAATATGCAACATCGGATGGGATGGGTTTTCGCCACACGTCTCCTACACTATTAACTTGGTGGCTATAGGATTCATCGCGTTCGGTTGTACTGTACAACAGGCCTCGTACTACGGATTCACTGGCTGTCTGCCGCCAAGATACACACAAGCTGTTATGGCGGGAGAAAGTAAGTTTTATTTGAATCCATACTTGTTTGAGTTGAAACGTACGTTTTTGTTATCCTGGCAAAAAAACAAGTCATTAAACTATTAGTAATTTTGTGAAGACCTACTAATATTATAAATGTGAAACTTAGAATGATGTTTGTAAATTAATCACGCCTAAACGGCTGTACGGATTTGGATGAAATGAGGCACAATTAGGATATAAGACACTTGTCATCTCGATAGTATGATCTCGTAGAAAATACTTTTATGCGAGTGAAGTCACGGACTAAAATACTACTACTACTTTTGTCTAAAATATATATTTACAACCCAAAATTATGACTGTCGGTTTACAGCGGCTGCTACCGGCAACATGGTAACGGCACATCGAAATGAGTTATTAAGATGAGCCTAAACAGTACCTACCTGCTCGTTATTTTTGGACATAGAGCAATCTTAATCTAAATTACTGTTATCGATTTCAGGCGCAGCCGGTTTTTGGGTATGCCTCGACCGGATCATCACCAAGTATGGATTTTCTGAGCCACAACGCAGCACCTTTGTCTTCTTCGTATTTTCGATCCTGGTCTTGTTAGGTCACTCGCTCCTGCACCACGTGATGATGCGCCATCCATTCGTGCAGTACTACTTAAGACTCACCAGAGAGTCACAGCTGAGGCGACGTATACAATTACATTTGACTCCTAACGACGACGCTACTTTGGTATTTTTTTTAATTCATCATCATAGAATAGATATAGGTACCTAGTACAAAAATTGCTTCACTATTAATATTCTTTAGTTACTCTGAGACAAGAAACATATTAATCAGAAAAATCTTAAATTTTATTTAAAACTTACCTACATTTAGCATACTTATATTATAACAAAATGTTGAAAGTTTAAACATCTTATGTAAGATATCTACTAGCCGCAAGATTATATGCTTCGCATTATGAAGATCGCGTGATTTGTAATAACCAATTATGATTTGAACCCATCGAGGTAAACCGTAAAACACGGAACTATAATGCAAAAGAATAATTTAGTAAGGTAATGATGTTATTACAAAGAAGTTATGACATAATAAGTACCTACTATCCAAAATTTTGCATCCTCCTGAGTGGAGGATGTTAAACTTCTAGCTGTAAACTCCTCCCACTATACCAAAAGATTAATGGAAGCGTTGCTAAATTGAAGGAAAGGCGCAATTATGATTGGGAAGGGTAGGACGGAATCTGGGCCTCCAGAAATCTCACCCACCGTACAAAATGCAACAGCAGACTGCTAGTTCACATCGGTTTTCCATTAGCTTAATGTCAATAATATTGCCTCCCTAATACTATCTTACTATCTAATCTTTTTGTCTAACACAGATGGAGAATGAAGCAGGCGAAGCCAGTTTTGGTGTATTGAAATTACAAAGCCCAGTCTTATCAACTACCGGGCAAGGTCGGTTAATTTATTATATGTCACGCAAAATATTACTTACATATACATCGTGTTACAGAGAGGTTTGGTCATATGGTTCGTTATTACACCTAACAGTTCATTTCACTCATTACTTAACGATCATATCCCTAAAAATTATCAACGAAACCTATTTGTCTATCTGGCAGTCCTGCCTATATAGGACTCTATCTTTTGGACCGTAATAGCGTACCGTAATATGTTAATAAGGCAGATTTCTTAACAAATTAAGGATTGGGTGGGTACAGAATCAGAATCGCATGCAAGCTGACTACTACAAATAGAAAGGAATATGCGGAGTTGACAGCCAACATTCAATAGTGAAAAGGCATCGCAAGAGAGAGAGAGTATGCACAGAACCCTTGATGCGCGACTCTAACTCGCACTTGACCGGTTTTGTGTTATTACATATGTTTTGGCTAATCCGCTATAACCGGCTATAACAAAGCACATAGCGCCATCTATGATAGTTATATTATTATGAGATTTTTAGATTTTTATAACGATTTTTATTGTTATGAAAGCCTCCGTGGCGCAGTGGGCGAATAGCTTGCTATAAACGAAAGGCCGCGGGTTTAATCCCCGCACGGAGATAGGGTTTATGTAATCTGCAAAAAATTGTTTCGGGTCTTGTTGTTGTTGGACTGTAAGTCCTTCATAGGTCCTGATGCCCACAATGCATGTTATCCTAGTGTGAGGTCAGAAGCGCTGTAGCTGGGATCATTGGCGTCCGGGCGAGAACCACGTTGGGAGGTCAATAAGGCTTTTTTAAAAATCATTTGGCGGGTCGCGGACCCCTGGGGCTTATGCCTCTGGCTTGAGGCATTATTGTCAGGCCCTAGGTACGGCGCCGGTTAGGACCATGTGTGTAACTGACTTTTATTTTTCCAGGTGAAGGTGAGACAAACACGTTCAGTTTCTCAAACCCGGTGTACTCACCAACTGCACCGAGTGCGGCCATCGCTGAAGTGGAGCCGACCGCTGCCTCACCTGCAGCGCTCAGTACTCCGAGACCGTCATACAAAGTCGAAGATGTCGTCATCGAGTCGCCGGAAAGACCTACCACCTGGAACGCACTAAAACGTAAGAGCTTTCTTTGTAGAATAATAAGGTAAATAAATAAATACACCCTACAGTCACACACATAGTCCTGACACCACATTGGGTTAACCTGTGTTGTGAGTATCAGGAACTATGAGGGACTGGGTGTTGTGGGACCGTAACCACAACAGCCAGATCCGCAACCGTTATTTGTGGATCACACACACATTTATCTCTCTCTTTCTCGATCTCTTGGTATTGCCATTCGGATTAACATGCTTTTTGTATATGTTGTTTAAGAACAAGACAAGTTTCACACACAATCGCTACTAGCCAGTCCAAATATGTTAAAATCATTAAAGTATGTGTTACATCAACATAAAAAAAACTTAATTTTCTAACAAATTAAATGTGAAAATAATGTTATCGAAACACAGCACACAAACAATCAAACTTTCACAATTCATTTATAATGGTAGTAGAATATAGAGACGTTTCGAATAATGATGTAACTAAGAGTCCATAATACCTCAAATGGCTTAGGATGATCCTGTAATATATCAACAATACTGCAGCTTTCATTTTAAATGAAATATAAGGTAAAGTTGAGTGTTAATGTTACTATGTTTGGCGAAAATACGAGTCCATAAAATTCTCTTGATAGAAAAATTGCAAATAACCCTCCAAACCGTATATTAAACCCCTATCGACGTAAAACTTCGCATAATAACCGAAGTAAAGAACACGCAAACGCTATGTTTTAAAATTTTAAAAATAACTATGTGTTTCATTTAGAGAAGAAATAACCCACATTACCGGGCTATGGTTGCCATTCGCGCTTAGACCGCCCGGACCCTCACTCAGTCTCGCTTCGGCTTTCGCACATGTATGATAGCGTTTGTGTGCGAGCGGGATAGAGAGTACGGTAGCAAGATTGAAATTT
This sequence comes from Mimas tiliae, assembly GCA_905332985.1. Classification (NCBI taxonomy): domain Eukaryota; kingdom Metazoa; phylum Arthropoda; class Insecta; order Lepidoptera; family Sphingidae; genus Mimas; species Mimas tiliae. Next base: position 8,583,998 of record HG995249.1, read on the forward strand.
AACTTCAAGCTTATTATTATGGACTCTTAATAAAAAATATTTTCAGGTGGTCTGCTGGCGAGATGGGCAGTAACTCGGGCTATCTACCCCTACATGGTGTCTATTGGATTGGTTTACTTCACCACGCTGAGTCTATACCCTGGAATAGCATCAGAGGTGCCATCATGCCGGCTTGGTTCCTGGATGCCAATCGTTTTAATGACGGCGTTTAACTTCTTCGACCTCATTGGAAAAGTTAGTATAATTATTACTGACATGAGTCATACTTATATTTTCGGTAACGTTGCGGCGCCTGCCCCACGTTGGGCGCCACTGCGGCGCTTGGCCAACGCATAATTTTGGTAATGTAAACGAGACAATAAAAACTGACAGTTATTACGATGTATCGAGCTGTATTTTGCATCACCACACTATATATTGGTACTTCATCTGCAGTTAGGCAAATGGATTTACTGGCCTGTCAATAAAGTCCAAATCCAGCCGAACCGGTACGTAGGGTACAGAAGGGCGATGCGTCAGTACAACCCACGAAGTCCAGCAGCACCACATGGCTGATGGTAGCACGAGTAGCGTGTGCTGGTAGCGCTTCGGCAACAGCTCGCCAGACCCGCAGCGGTGAAGAAGGTTCGCACTCCCATACGATGATGGTGCGGCGGTAGTCTTTCACGTGGTCCCATACGGTGATTCGGGCTTCAGAATTCCACACCAACCACTTCTGCAAACATACGAGTCTATTTTCACTGGATACAGAGGTCAGCGGTTAGTGGACAATTAGAACACTCACCCTAGTGGGAATAATCAGCTTTCACTTGCGGTGTTTCTAGACTGATAACAACCTTTAAGAAAAGAACCTACGCTTTCCTCAAAGGCCGGCAACGCATCGACTATTCCTCTGGTATAGATGGTGTCCTTGCGCGGCAGTTATCACTTACGATCAGGTGACCCGCTTGCTCGGTTGCCCCCTCTTTCATAATAACGACGTACCTACGCTTATAGATGCATAACTGGCTTATATAACACCGGTTATAACGTGTCACGGCGAAGAAACAATGCAAATGAGAGGAGGAACGCTTCTGCGCAGCGGTTTTATGCAGGAGCGCTTTGGACGCACGGTTACATTCATTAATAAGCGCAAGCACAGGGTCAATATTTTTATGTACATATGACAACGGAGCTATCTTCAGAGCAGTTTATAGCGATTTAATTACATAATGGTTCATCATAGAAGCCTAAAAACAGTTCACGGCGATATAATATATTGTCAGTAGAGAGCTGAACAGGACGGTGTTTCTGCCTTACCTACAATTAGCTGGTTAGCTGGATCGGGGTTGACGCGGTGGTAACTTCACTGGGTTATAGAGACTCGGTGTCAAAAGAACGCGTCCACTATTCATTAATTAGGTATAGATTTAGTGTTGATAATATTTTGTGTTCGATTTAATGTTTATATGAATTACTAGTGTTATATACAATATTACTCTTTTTAGTTCTACTTCTGATCATATATTTTCTTAAAATAGATACACTGCCACACTAATCAAAATATATAGGTATCGGTATTGGTACAAGGTACAAATATAATCCCCGAGGCGGTAGGCAAAGTTAGTGCCAGCACCTACACCTACATTTCGCCGAGCTTATCTCCGTCCCATAATGTGGTAGGGGGCCATTCTATCGCCACACCGGGCACAAATTCAAACTCCAGCCTGAGCATTTAAAAAAAATACAATAATCACTTACTGATTCGGGGATCGAACTCGAGACCTCAGAAACTCAGAAAGAAATATGTACAATAGCAAATTAAATTGTTGGTCTCATTGCTCCTTAAATCAACAAAGGCTCATCGCTCAGTCGGAAAAACCTAAGTGTGCACTGTGATCGTAAAAACCAAGTTTGAACGTTTACACTACCTATATCGTAATTTTTCCGCCTCCATTCTGGCCTGGTAGTAATCGCCACGCCTGTTCATTAACAGAAGCAACTAATTTGAATACAAAGCATTGCAGCTGTTGAAATGCGCTCGGCACTCCGAGAAATAAGATTTTAAGTCTCATAATGCCTTATAATTTCAGTGACTCCAATGGCCTTCAAACCGGAACACAGTAGTACTTACACACTTGACGACAGAAATAGAAAAATCAGTGGTGGCCACCCAGACGGTCTCTCGCAAGGGAGACCTACCGGCTTCTACCTATTGTTTGAGTTTGACATAATACATAAGTAGAACATGTGTGTTAGATAGCGGCGGCGTGGCCGTACGAGTGGAGCCGCAGCCAGCTGCTGATGGCGAGCGGACTGCGCCTGCTGCTGGTGCCGCTGCTGCTGCTGTGCGCCGCGCCGAGACACGAGCCGCACATCCGAGGAGATGTAAGTGAACATGTGTGTTAGATAGCGGCGGCACAATGACTACACTTTTTTATACTGGCTCGGCAAAGTGACTACGCTACACCTGATGGTACCTAAGTGTAGCGCAATCCATGAATACTGTTGACCAATGATAGACACGTCACTACTTATGTACCACTAATGCAGTTCCAACTTTCATATAATATGTACGAACACCATAATTATGCTGGTCTGAAGTAACAGGACATATACAGTCTGACCGCGGAAACTGACTTGTCGAAACGACAAATATGACCATATTAATCATGTGTACGGTAGTGCTATTCAGTCGCATATATGTATATGGTATAGTATATGGCAGGTATACTACCATAAACAATTAACATTATCAGCTGACCCACCCGCTCGTTTTCGTACGAAAGAGAAGGGCTCTTTCGTAAAAGAAATATGGTAGATAAGTACTAAACTTTAGAGTTTATTGCCCGTTCTTCTTTAACGAAACAGCATACGGAACTGGCGCGGCGGTAGAGTTAAAATTTTATAATCTAATAATAGCATTTTATGGGTTTAGCAAATATACCGATTTGATTTGATCTGAAGTACGATAAATGAGATTTATTGAGTGGTAGAGCCGCGCTGTAGATAGTTTTGTCTACAGCATGAATGGGTCGGCTCGGCCGGGTCGTTACCACTGTCTCACAGAAAACCGGCGTAAATTAATAGCTTGCTGCTCTGTTTCGTACGGTGAGTGAGATATCCGGAGACCCAAATCGCCCTCCCCTTCCCAATCCTTTAATTATCCCTTTCCAACGGTCGGCAACGCGCCCATGATCCTTTTGGTATTGTACCTACTGAATGGCAAGATGTGATGTCTCATAACACCCATAATTTCACTGGCTCTAATGCCCTTCAAAACGGAACACAATAAATTAAGGGTAGAAATAGACGAAGTGGCAATACCTACCCAGACGGACTAGAGAATACGAGGACTACCCAGTGAGTTCTATCAGTTAAATAAAGCATGAGTGCGTGTGCGTTTGCAGTCCGCGCATGCGTGTGTGCATGCGTGCGTGCGTGTAAGTGTGTGTGGGGCATCATAACGCTTAAATGGACGAACCGATTTGACTGCGGTTTTTTTGTTTGAAGATCAATTTAATCGGGGCGGTTCTTTGCTATGTTTAAAGAATATCTATCCGATCAGCCGTTTAAAATTTACTGATGTTTTTCTAATTGCCGTCTGAGGTTTTTAACGGTTAGGTTCTAATTTAAAATTGAGACGTGTTTATTGTAAAATGTAATTAATTTCAGATGTACGCCATCATGTTCTCAGTGGTATTGGGCTTCACTAACGGTCTGTTCGGTTCAGTGCCGATGATGATGGCGCCATCCCGTGTCGGCCGCGAATATCGAGAAATAGCTGGTGAGTACAATATTTCCATGTATGTGTAGGTACCGGCACGATTCTTGATCACAAACATCACCAAGCCACATAATATATGCCCATGATATATCTACCACGCGAGAGACAAAACTTTTGATGGAAAATATCTCAGTTAAAAATATCAATATTCGATAAAATTATGTCATTATTATACGTTGTCATTTTAGGCTTCGTAGACAAAATACCATAGAGAAATAAAATATACCTATTATTTTCTCTACTTTTATCTCTTGGTACTTGAGATAAGTTTGCAACACCTAACTCTAAATGATTTACCTAACTGGAATAGTTGTCTCCGAAAGCAATTTATTTTGCTTTATGGTCTCACTTATAAATCGGCAAAGGAGTAGGCAGAGATGCAACGAGTTGGTTGTCCAAATCTCGGCAAGAAAAGTTCCCTGAGTGGATCAGAATAAAATTCAACATAAACGTCTAGAAGTAAAATGGTAAGTACTTACCTAATTATCTACCACAAATATTTGAAAAAAACAACCATGGAAATATTAAACACATGCGCTCTAAAATTGTACATGCTAAATTATCAACGAAGCCAATTATATAAAACGAAATATATTATTTTAAATAAATTAATGAAATGTCCTAATCTGAATTTCCAAACTAATTACTAGGTAGGTAGGTATTAGGTTCTAAAATATTACCTACTTCAGATATGCACGCTTATATTAATGGATAAAATAATTATCAGTTAAAATTAAGCACGCATTGTACGGCGTGATCGTTTTTGTTTTATACCAGATAGACAATTAAAGTCCAATAAAACAAAAACCGGTCAAGTACGAGTCGGACCGTACACCGAGTGTTACGTTTACCTTTTCGTGTTATTTTTAGGGTTCCGTCTTGATACTATAATATTTATTTAAGGGGCTCTTAATCGCGTTGTGTGATTTTTTTGCCGAGCATTTAATATGGTTCAGAGGTCAGCACTCTGAAGGTAGGATAGACAGACGGACAGACGAGACGGGCATAGCTTTAGTAATAGGATCAGCACCACGGGTACGGAACCCTAAAAAATGGGGATTCACGGAATTGCGTTGTTCTCAGCTAACCATTCTATTTAAACAAAGATAACGTCGTTCATTCAACTGTAAACATAGTGTCAAAAACAGTCAGTAGAAAATGATAAACCAAAATAAATAAATATATAGCCATAGGTACTTACTGCAGATTCTTATGGCATTGTTATTGTTCTACTCAGAAACGGCAATAATTAATTATTTATTCATTTTTTGGATTTCAATTATTTCTCAGAGATGTCAATTAAGATGATTCCTTTAGTCAGTAATTAAGCATATATTATTTCCTCAACCAGTGTTCTGATTGTGGAAATATTCGAATTCTAAGAAATTACTTGATGAAAAATAGTTTAAAGTTCCTAAATGCGCCAGTTCATAACCGTTCAAAACGTAACAGTAAACGTAACGTTGTGAACGTTGATTTTCTGTGAGACAGGTCAGGACCAGCTCATTTGAGTCAGCCCATTCATAATGTAGAGCCCCTGTGTAGGTACCCCGTTCAAATGAAATTAATAGCGATTACAAATCTTTTTGCGCTTCAATAAAACATCGTGTCTACATTGTAAACATGGTGCGGGGGCAAAACATATTTGTATTACCAAGCTGGTCTATTTGAACTTTGCATTACCAAGCCGTTTTTTCCAAAGTGGTCTAATTTGGCAACATAGGAGTGACCCTACAGTTGAATCTTGTATTACTAATCCCTTTTTGCCAAACTGGTCTAATTTGGCAACATAGGAGTGACCCTACAGTTGAATCTTGTATTACTAATCCCTTTTTGCCAAACTGGTCTAATTTGGCATCATAGGATAGGAGTGATCCTACAGTTGAAAAATATCCCTTTTATCGGGGTTTAGTGGTAACTAGAGTCAGTAGATATCAGTTCCGCTGACACTGTAGGTAAGATATACCTCCTTAGTTCTTGGATAAGATAACTAGGTACTACAAGGTACTGCGTAGGCACGTTCTGGACAAAACCTAAATCACTCCCTTGGCAAAATCATACTTTTGAATCTTATGTATTATGTTTTTTTTTACTTTATAATAAGTGAATAAGTATAATATGTGCAGGTAACGTGATGACTCTATCGTACAACGGCGGGCTGCTGTCTGGTTCACTGGTGTCGTACTTGTTGCTAAGTATGCTAGGTCCGGCGGGCCCGTCTCCGTGTCGCTCGTATCCGATACCGCTGCTGCCGACACGCGCCACGCTCCCCACCCTCTCCACTCTCTCCACGCTCTCCACTGTCCCGACGCATCTCACTCTCGCGCACACCACCCCGCTCTCAAACGCCACCCTATACTCCCTGTCGCATTAAATGTACGCAAAACAAATTGGCCGATCTGAAGTTGCCACTAGCCTCACTAGCGCCATCGCGAGTATTGTATATAAAGTAAAGAGTGACGGGAGCCGTAGAAGGTGGGCGAAGTGAATACATTCGGGCCGGCCAACTTATTTTGCGCGATTTGGACTCATCCAAATGTCCCGAGTGGAGTGGTTACTCCACTCGGGTAGTAGTGGTCGAACAACCGTACGACCATACCATATTTGATTTCCAATGAAGCGTCAAATCAATCTTCGCACCAATGTTGTTTGCAGTAAGATTTAAAATTGAGTAGCGTGGTGTGTTATTTTAGATTAGATAACCTCTATCGACTTATCGTCATTATTATACCTATGATCACAATCACAAACTAGGTACACTTTCATCTTCAACTTAAGTCTTCTGCATGACTCATGCATTATGCGTGTAGCGCCTCAGCGCATATTTCGGAATGATTTAGTTAAAAGACATGCCGTAAACGCAAGCGGATCCTACTGATCCGCCATGCATGCAACAGAAGAAAGATGAAGGTGCAAGCGTACGAATGTCGACATAACTAAAGTTCTAACGATATGAAAGTCAAAAACTCATATAACTAGAGGAAAAAACAGTGTGCACAGCCAAGTCAAAAAACTAATTTTCTTTTATAGTGACTATTTTTGACTGCGCTAAGTACCTTGTTGAAGAACGTGATAAAACAGTCGCTGCGTTTCCATACTCATAACCATTGACATTGATATGTATGTGTACTTATGTAAACATACCTACATCAACAAAAATATATATACGAGTAAGTATCTGAGATTGAACGGAATATATTTGAATGGAAACGTTATCTTATGGTCTATTATAGAGTGATAATTTTCTTATAACCAATGACGTATAATAAGAAAGCAGACAATGTTGCGACATTTAGGTACACACACCTAGACAACATTTATCGAGAGGCAAACTATTCTTAGTAATAAGCTACAAATAAGTTTAAATGTCATGTAAAAATACGTCGGTACCAATAATTGTTCTTTATTTTAGCATTTTACTCGTGTTAAATGTGCCAAAAACACGAAAGTAGGCATACCGGTAAATACACTTCACCATTATAGATCATAGGGGCTGCAAAACGTCTGAAATTACTGACAATTTTTGTATGAATTTTGTATATTGGCGTAATTGGTATGCTTTTTGTTGTAATGCTATGTCTGCTCCTTCTTATACGTTTTTGGTTATATAATAGGTATTGACCTATGAAATTGCCGTTCTGTACGAAAAAACATTCAGCATACCTATACCGGCACTAAAAAAGTACCTATATACCATTACTTACAGAAATGTGTGGTCATATTTAAATTACATACACCTGACTGTGAGTCTTTATATACCGGGTCTTATCAAAATATAGATATCCTAAAATTTAACTCCAATTAAAATCACTCGTCTAAATAAGATCGATAAATTCAAACACATTGCTATTAATTATTTGCATTACCTCTGTATGTTGTTCAATGTTTCAAGTCTATTAACGACCTGTTACTCATTCGATAAAAAAAAATGATGCTATATTTATATCCTAGGTATTTTAACACCTACCTAATTACCTTTTGTAACATAATTTTGTTATAGTTTTTGTACAGTTAGCAAAAAGATTAAATAAATAAAGCCTTAATTAAATATCATAATGATAGACTGAGAATAATTACTGATATGAATGTAGTAGCGTATGATTATCGGACTTCTTTGTAAATATTAGTGTAGGTAAAGCTACTACTTCTTGGCTCTTAGCAATAATTTAGTTTTAAATTTCGTTGCATAGTAAATGTCAATGTAAATATTTTTTGATAAATTACTCGAAAATATCATTTTCGTAAAAGGGAATGTTATTACCATACCTAAACAAGGAAATAATATTTACGTATTTTTTATTAAATTAATTTTATTTATCATACACAAAAGTGTTTGATTTAAATTGCAGGAGTTTATTCATAAGACATTGCGCTTTCCAATTGACTTCATTTTCATGGTCACGCCTAGTAAATATCCCTAGCTTTATACAGAACAATATGATTAGGTATACAAGTGCAACAACACCCTTACACACTGTCTGAATGTCTACGTATTTCATGTAATAGAAACTAATAAGATAAGATAAATGTTTGTAATTATATTATGTTCATTAAACGCATAGATTTTAGTATGTTTCTGCGTATGCGAATCCCTACTCCACAACTCAGTCAATCAACATCAATCGTACACTGCACCGGATGAATGACGTCCACGATAAATCATACTCAATTAAATATGGAATTCTGTACCTGCTAATAATATGAAAAATTAACTATAAAGGATACCTCATTTATGTTTTGTGATGACGTCATGTCACATTAGACTAAACCGTGAAAACATTTAAAGTTGTAACTTGTAACCTTCCATTAAATTAGGAAAATTACCTAATTGTTAGCACAATTTTTCTGTACTTGCTGGATGAAAGAAAAATAAATATGATCAAAATTATGTTATTTTTTATTTTCACGTAGAAAATATGATGGATTACTTCTATCATTTTTAGGTATTTACAATATAGTTTATTTTCCTTATATGTGTAAACAAAGTGTATATAGGTAGGTATATTACCCTATATAGTTACCTATATATCTTCTTACTTGTCCTGACTGACTTGCTGATTCATGAACTCGAAGCCTAAACCGCTGGTGGGGATACAAAATTAAAATTTTGTACAAAGGTTCCTTCACGTCATGTAAGTGAGCACTATAAAGGGATTTTAGAAAGTGTATTCTCCAAAGTGGTAAAGTATAGTGTAAGTGAAGTAGGGTTATTATAGACTATAGTGCCAAGTTTGTCTTCTTCTTCTTCTACCTGCCCTTATCCCACATGCAGTGGGGTCAGCGCATCATGCTTTGTAATACATGTTACGGAAAGATTTGGCTTGTAGTTTTTACGACCGACCGTCTGCCTGGCGTCAATCCCTCTGGGGAAAAAACACCCAGACCCGAAACAAATATTTGTAAATCACACAAACATTTGTCACGTGCGGGAATCGAGCCTGCGGCCTCTCGCTCCACAGCCGGCTACTCGCTCACTGCGCCACGGAGGCTGTCAACAAACTCTACAAAGGAATTTAGTACTGTCTCTCTGGTATTGATTTTATTCTCATCAAAATTGTCCAAAGCGCATAGTCTGGTGATTACGGCGGATGACAGAGCTTCGAACCCCAGCTCTTGTAGCTTGAAGATCGTCTGTTGTGCAGTACGGGATAGCGCGATAGTGCAGGAGCAGCGAGGATAAGCGATTGACCAAAGCCGGCTACATATGTGCGAACATAATTAATCAAAAAATAAAAAACGTATAAAGTTTATCAAGTATCGAAATTCAAAATATTTTTTAAATATGTTATCGTAGAGTACTTACCTACCGTAAGTATAGCTTTCCAAATCTTAAACCGATATTACGATATTTTTGTAAGATGCCAAAGTCCAAATTTGAAGCCATATCGGCTATCGGATATGTTTTCTCGGTATATCGAAATGGATGTCGATACCTTTTAAAAATACCGATGCGATATACATACCTACATAGATATTTTTTGCACTTCCGACATACCCAGTATGTATGAGACACCGGGATTTTGGAGCCGTGAGCAACAGCACTAGCTTTATACGAGCACTTAATACGAGTAGGTCGGTAGGTACTACTCCAAAATACTAATGCGTGCCAGTGAGTACTACGTATGTACGTACGTTATGTTCACTACCCCAGGGGGCTTAGCATATGCAAACTGAGATATCTCGCTCGCGAGAGTGATAGCTATCCACGACAAATATCTCTAGTAAAAGTATCAACATTGGATAAAGTTACGTCGTCATGATAGGGTAGTAGTGTACCAACATCATTCAGAACTTAAACTACACTGCACTCGTCATCCCAAGACATAAAATGTTAAGTCTCATAATGCCCAGTAGTTTCCCTGTCTTCTAGGGTTGTACATTAAATTGTTCAATCAAACATAATTCTGATAACATAATAAAACGTCAATCATGTTATTTCCGTTCTAGACAGCCGACAGACAGGTCAAGGGGCGAATAACGCCATTTTAAAATGCTTGCGTTTGCAATACGGTTATTATATATATTACCTATAAAATATACAGTTCCATCTTTAGCTTATAGGCATGTGGGGTACAGGCCCAGGCCCCTTTCACCTCCGGCCTTATTGGGACCTCTATTATGCTGAAATCCATAACAATTTGTTTTTCTTCTCTTTATTCATTTTAACCTTAGATTTTAGCAGATTTTAGGATACAAAATTGTATTTATCACACGTCACTTTAAAAAAAGAATTGACTACTCAGTGGCCTAGTGCACATGAAGGAATTAAATATTCTTTATCAATTATGCTATCGCTGGTAACAACCCCTGCATGGCAAGACGGCCCAAATACCTAATATGTCCACTTAAGGAGGTCCCCGTGTGCGGTGTGCCCTATTGACACTGAATAAATAATAGATAACTATGATTGACTTAAAGGTCAAGCCGTCCTCTTTTTAAATAGGTCTATTAATTTGTAATCGTTGATAATAATGGTTGTTTATGTAATTGAATGGCTAGTGTAACTATCTTTCTATATAAACAATAGTAAATAGGTGTGTATTTAATAGTAGGTCTGCTTTATTAGCTTTATATTTATTACATACAGTACCTTCCTACTACAATAATAACGTCATGCGCTTCAGCGATCTTTTTTACGGATTAGTACGGATATGCAATCAATGTCTGGGCATCTGGTCAGTCACTTAAATAAGCCTGCTTATGTTATATTAACAGGTATTTATTATATCAGCATGAATGCATATTTTGTATTAATCGTAGTATGTACTTACTGAATAATAATATCAGCCCCGTAGTATACTGTCCCATAGCTGGGCACGAGCCTCCTCTACTGAATGAGCCCTCTCATTTAGTATTACGCCTGTTGGGCCTTAGTTCTGCAAGATGGCTTAATTCGGGTTCGCTGACTTCACATACCTTCGAAATTATTATTATACTCAGGTTTCCTTCGCACCTCAATACACATTTTTTTTTATTTACACATGCATTTGTTAGAAGTGCATGCTCTTGGGGCTGGTTTTGAACCAGCGACGATCGTCTCGGCAGACCGTACTACTACCCGTTGATCATAGTAGGTACATAGGTAAGTTGAAATATATTTGAAGTACTTACTTTAACACTTCTGGCAAATATGACAATACCTATTAGTAAGGACAATGTACTGTGACTAAAGACATTATTGTAGATACGAGTACCATTATAATATTATCATTGTTGACATTCATGATTGTACTAAAATATATTTATTACAGACATCCGTAATGCAAGCCTCTCGATATTCTGAGTATAGACGTAACACGAGAGTAGCTTCCAGGAGATACTAAACAGTAAGTAGGTAATATTATGTGAATTAAAATGCACTAGACTACTACCAATTTTATTGTGTTTCAACGAAAGCTTTATTAACTTGACAATAAATTATACTAGAATTATTCGTGCGTCTTTTGTATTCATTTTATTTTAATCCAAGGATAGTATTATTATGTCTATCCCCCTATTGGCCAATGTTTAAAAATTCTAAAATAAATATAATTGGTCTTTGGGTTAAGAAACTATCCTTCTGTACGAAGTTAAAATACTTTTTCAATCTGTTTTTATTTTTTTTAATCAAAGTAACTACCAATGCTATCGACGCATCTTGGCCAGCGCAGAAGCAATTTATCGATTCCCATCTAGAAGAAATCGGCTGGACGGGAGGCAACAAAGGCATTTTGTACTGCCTCTCTGGTATTGTTTTTTTCTCCGACAATTTTTTTACAAAAAATAATTGAACTAGTAGACGTCCGTAGTCTGTATTTAGTAAGGTATTATACATAGATATAGGTGAAGGGACAAAGAAGAAACAAGTTTACCGTTTTAAAATAATTTAATTGTTAAAAACAATACAGTACCTACATTACAAAATAATGTAATAAGTATACAGAAGTATTGAGCGACAAAGGTTGACGATACACCGGTCCATTTCTGACAATATTGGCAGCGCCACACCGACACTCTCGAGACATGATGTTTCATAAGCAAGTTTCAGTAGCCGGTGCCCGGCATACATCTTCTAATTCTATCTCTTGCGTCGACGTGTGCGAGAACGATTTGAAGATCTGGAGCTCCATTCCATGCTGAGATCGCTCAACGATGGCGGCGTTTCTGGAAACTGGGCATCCGAAGTCCAACGGCATGAATCACAAATTAATTTTGACTGCTCTGGGAGCTTTCCTGGGACGCTTGTCGAACTGTATGATTGTAAAATATGTTTATAGGCGCACTCCGATGGCTCTGGACTCCGACCGCGAGCGGCACACAACCGGGCGCGTAAACATGCGCTACAATAGCCGCAAGTATCTTCACGTATCGCACTTCGAACCATTTTTAGTATGTTAGAATGAGTTGTTGTAAGTATTGTCGCACTTAAAGAACTGATGCGAGTGGATAGAGCGAGTTATATTTATGCGCACAAGTGGAGCGAGTGGCGTCGCGCACGCGCCTCTGCGATAACCCCAAGTCCGGCGCCAATACTACCATTTACAGTCTTAATGATCATGATGACAGGGAAACTTATTTATTCTCTGATGAAAGTGAATAAACATAGATGCCAATAATAATTTATAACATCGGTAAATAACAGACTCAGTACCTATTTACTCTATATAAATAGTTGAAAATGTAATAATGAAGTACTCCTATATTTAGTATTACGATATAAATTATGCGCTTCGGCAATGTTCGGTTTTTACGAATTAATATGAATTACCGGCTATCCGATTCTGGTCAGTCGCTCAAAAGAACACTAAGTACTACATACATACATAATCTAATGTTATAAATTGTGTCATCATGTTTACATGCCCGTATTTTTAACATATTCGAAGATTGCCGAAGCGCGTAATTTGAATGTCTTTAGTATCTCCCACTGTAACTAAACTGTCGTAGGTACAGGCTAAAATTAAATAGAAGTGCCGTCTAGATGACGTAGACGATTGCTCCAGATTTTTACCGGTAATCACCAGTTTGTCAACCTCGTTACTGATCGTAATGCAATTATGATTGTGTTAAATGTTGTCTATTAATGTTCAGTTATCTAATGTCAACTAATGAGGTATTCTTGAATTAACAATTTGTACGTACACCATTTTACCACTACGTTGCGAGTCGAAGCTTAATTTTTTTACTGTTAGTGTTACCTTTTGTACTAATAAATACCTAGAAACTTACCTAGTTTTATTATAAAAGAAATAGAGACGAATAATTGAGAACCATTTTGGTTCTTTTTGTGTCGATTTAAAAGCAGATTATTATTAGCAAATAAAACCGACTCAAAAAAACTAAAGGTTCAAAATAAACTAAAAAGCAATTTTGAGTCGGTGATATAAATCATTGACCATTAAACTACAATAGAACCAAATCAATACAGTCTTTTTATATTTAATCTGTTTGTTAATGTGACCACTTTGGCCCCTGCAATAGCAAAGGGCGAAAATAAACATTATTAGAGCCGCCTGTCGTCCGTAGGGACTGTGCCAAGGATAAAGCGGCTTCGAAGCTAACTTTGTAAGTGGTAGTCATGCCGTAGACAGTTTGTCTACAGTATGAATAGGACAGCTCGAGCCGGTTTTTACTACTGTTTCACAGAAAACTATGTATACAGCTTACTCTAGCATTTTGTATAGCGAGAAATATCCGGAGGCCCAAATCACGCTCCCCTTCCCAATCCCTTAGTTCCTCCATTAATCGCTTTCCTTTTAAGGTCGGCAACGCGTCCATGATACCTACTTTAGGTAAGTATTGTGGATGTTTATGGGCGATGGAGATCACTTACTCACCCACTTGCGCGTTTGCCGGCCTCTGCTATAAAAAAACATCATAATATACACATTAATGTATTTATTTAGGAAGGTACATTTAAATTGTACGTAACTTTATGTAAGTAGGTACTTTAAACTATCGTCTATTGTTTCTAGTCTTATTACCATTCTTTAGTAAGAGATTGCCCTGATAAGGCCGCTAATTGTTCTATGTCTATTGCTTTATGTCATTTCTAAAGCCGAGTCTCGTGCACATATATTTCCCTACACACTACACAAAACAAATTTTGAAATAAAACTAGTTTATACGGATTTTATCGCGGTTTAATTTTTATTTTAGTCCCGACGTTTCGAAAGCTTTTCAGCCTTCGTGGTCACGGGAGAGACTGAACTATACTTATACTACTACCGTATAAACTAGTTTTATTTCAATGTGTAATATTCGCGTATACCTAAGAAATCACTATGTAAAACAAATTTTGTTTATATAGGTACACACTTTGTCTCCTGCCCAAGGATATTCATTTGAAGTTTCATATACAATCTGCTGTCAAAACCTGAACAGTCGTGTATGTGTTCCGTGAGACGCGACGCTTTTGACAGTTGCCGCAGACGCAATGGTGGATTTGCCCTAAGGCCCAGTAGGCCCGGACCTAGGGCGGCCAGATATTACTGATATTAGGGGCGGCCAATCGTGACAAAATATTCACCGATGTTAACAAGAGATGTATATGATAAAATCACCCAAACACGAAACAAATATTTGTGGATAACACAAATTTGTCTCGATGCAGAATTCAAACCCGCGGTCTCTCGCTCGACAGCCGTCTACTCGCTCACTGCGCCACGGAGGCTGGCTAGGTACTTAAACATTTGCGCTAATAGCCTTGACTAGTTTACAAAGAATTTTCTAGAAATCCGTTCTGGAATAAAAGCTTGACAAAGTTATGTTTCTTATCTAGTGTGAGACATCGTGTAAACAACGCTATTTATAAAGTCCTGTATTTAACTTGACCAATGACCCTAGAGGCCTATCGGGGATTTTCAAAGGTTTGTTTCGAGTGTTTTATGCCACCCACTATGTTTAGATCAAAAACGATGTACTTATTCCTTTAGCTTTAGGAGTAGGTATTCTTGTACCTACACGACAGGATAGCTTTATAGACGCTTCAAAATGCCGCTGCTTTGACAGAGTTGTGATTGATTATAATTTTATAGTTTTTTCCCACACCTTCGCTTGTGTGGTTAACGGTACTCTAGGCCCTAGGGGACTGTGCTCTACATAAATATGTATGGTGTGTACACCTAATTCACCGGCGCGGCGCGAGGATTGAAGCCGCTACCAGGACAAAGTACTTTGTGTCCTAATCCAGGTCACGGTCTACCTGAGTGTCAAACTTCTGAATCCGAGACATCCACATTCCTCTTCTTCTTCTTTTTTTAAAAATCGTGGCTCCACCGTTTCAGCGGTGATTTTGCCAATTTCCAGTAGGTGGTAATGTTTTATACTTCCGACCCGAAGTTACGAATAGCAAAAAAGTAAAAAATAATAAAAATATAAAAAGAGGATTAGGGCAAATCTTTAAATATTTTTTTTAATGGTTTTTGTTATGTACATTTACAATATTCATTTATTAATAGTAACTCTGCTCCTACAATAAACAATATATCATAGATAATACACTATATAATCACTTGCATATCACATAAAAACATAAATAAAATACGATAGTGGAAAATAAGATCGAAGGATTACAAAATCAGGGATAGGTATATGCTTTTGGAACTCAAAATGAATTGACATTCTAAAAATTGCAAAAAAAAATATGAAAACTTAGAGGTAAAGGTTATTATTTTTAATAAATTTACATAAGTATTTTACTTGGCTAGAGAAGACTGTGCACAATAAGACCTTTGACATTCACAGGTCGGGGGAATTCTGAGAGAAGGATATAATAAATAGGGACAGGCACTCCGGGACAGTTGAAGAACAGATGTTCTACGGTACCCTCATCTATTCCACATTCACAAAGCGATTGGTCGCGAACACGAATCTTGGCAAGAAACACGGGGGAGCAAACATGACCCAGTCTTAATCGGATGATAGTTGAGGTGAGCTTCTTGCTAATCCGGCGGTATTTAAAAAACCAGGGTTTTAGTGGGATATGGGGTTGTATCGATCCATAATGTATCCCTTTGATTGTTCTTGAGACCTGCCATTGCCGATCCCAAGATACCATTAAATCAGATTTAGTCCCACTTAACAAGTCTCTGGTATAGCAATGTTTATGAGTGTCCATCCCTGAAGAGATAGCATTACGAGCATATTTATCAGCAATTTCATTGCCATGGATGCCGTAATGACTTGGGATCCAAGACAGAACTATTTCAATTCCTGCTATATGGCAATTAAAAAGAATATTTTTAATTTCCAGGGTCAGGAAGAATTGCTGTTTATGGAATGGAGATTTAAGAATGTCCTGAAGTAAACTAAGAGAGTCGGAAAAATTATACGTTTACTCAGACCATGGGAAAGAACAAATTGGACTGCTTCCAAAATAGCTATCGCTTCACCGGTGAATATTGTGGATTGGGGAGGGCATTTAAAGTTAAGTATAATATTGTATTTAGGAATCCAGACAGCTGCTCTAACAGGGTCAGAGTCAGAAGTCTTGGAAGCATCTGTATATATAGGAATGCAATCCTTCCATTTCTCCAACAGTATTCGGTTAAAATTATGAGCTGCATCTGTGTCATTTTTTTAAATTGCGAAATAGGGGATAATGTTGGGTTTGAAGTTCAAGGATTTAAAATCAAATGTAAAAAGAAAATGGGAGTTAGTTTGGAATACTTTTAAAGAAGGGTTAGAATATTTTAAATAGCTTTTGACAAGAAGAGGGGGGGGGGGGGTTGTGGGTCCAATAGCTGGAATTATGAACTAAATTGGTAAGATGGGGGAGTTTGACACGAAGGGGGTGGGATGATCTCTGAAGGGTGTTAACAAAAAATCGGTCACAAAGGAATTGCCTGCGGAGAGAAAGATGGCGTTCTAGGCATTCATTTTGAAGGGCATTTATAGGAGAGGACTTCATGGCTCCTGTTATTATGCGGAGACATTTTGCCTGTAATTTGTCTAGCAGCTTTAGAGTGGCTTTGTTACAAGGTTCCAAAATGAAGCACCCATAATCAAAGTGACTGCAGATAATAGCATTATAAAGTAGCTTCTGGTTATATGGGTGGGATCCCCATCGGACACCAGAGACGCTCTCGTGACGTTAATGCTTTTTTCACACTTGTTTTCTATATGTTTTAAATAAGGAATGCCTAATAATTTTGCCTGACAAGTTATCCATACTGCTCATACCGCGTCTAAAACCAAATTGAGAGTTGGATAAGAGCCCTCTGTTTTCTATGATTCATTCTAAACGGTTCTTAACCAGGTGTTCCATTATTTTGCTTAATGTTGAGGAAAGTGCAATAGGACAATATGAAGATGCTAGGTTGGGATTCTTACCTGGTTTCAGAATGGGGATAATAATTTGTGTCTTCCAGCAGTCTGGGACTATGCCATTAAGGAAGATATGATTTAATATATTAAAGAAGTAGGATTTATAAAATTGGGAGGCCATGAATATAAAAGAGTAGGGGATGCCGGGCGCTGAGTCCTTAAGTCGTTCAAGAACGCAGGATAGCTCAGCTAGGGAGAAGGGATCATTGAGTTGATCACTGGGATCAAGAGGGAGGGCCGAAGGGAAAGAATCTTTAAATGGAATCGTTGGAGGAGCCAAGTTATACATAAAATCTTGAAGCCAGGGATCAGAACTATTGGAAGGGGGACTGGGAATAGCGCATAAAGATCTACGAAAGATTTCCACACTAGTGCAGTCAGGGAGCAGGGAGAGAGGGATTGACAAAAATTTGACCAGCCCAGTGTCCAGCCAGCCAGGATCCTCTTGGATCTAGCAGTTGATTTTTTAAAATTTAGATATTTTTCCATTGTCAAGTCTGATGCAAAGGTGGCTTCATCTGTGTTGCGTTTCTTCACAGCCTCTGTGCAGTCGGCATCCCACCACGAAGGGGACGGGATTTTACCACAAATTGATTTTTTTAAGGGAATTGATGAATCGGCTGCTGAGATCAAGGCATCAGAAAATGTATTATATACTGAAAGGTAGTTCGAATCTGTTATAATATGAGGAATGGATGCTATTATATTATCTAGGTGTTGTCTGTAGCAACTCCAGTCTGCCTTAGAGAGCCTGTACTTCAAAAGAGGCTCGGGCACCAGCCTGGGAGTGAAGGAATTGTGCCAAGTAGACAACAATGGGAAGTGATCACTGCCATATGAAAGAGGGAGGATTGACCAAGATATAGTCGGGGATAAGTTAGGAGAAGCAAGAGTGAGATCAACTGCACTAGTGTTCTGGTTCGGGGGGACTCTTCTTGTCGACGACCCGTCATTAAGAACGCAAACATTGAGTTCGTCACACATTTGCAGGAGAATTGTCGAATGGGCATCACTATGGTGATATCCCCATAGGATATGATGAGAATTAAAATCACCCATAACAAATATTGGGGAAGGAACTGTTAGCAGGACACTACGTAGGTTATTTATAAGATTTACATTGGGGTGGGGAATATAAATGGAGACAAAGGAAATGTTTAGTATTCTTGCAGCAACTATTTGGAAGGAGGGGTCATGGGGCGGGAGTTGAATCTGGGAATAGGTAATACATCTTTTAATAAGGAGAGCACAACCAGCCCAGCCATCATCTCTGTCGTTCCTAAGACAGCAGTAACCTGACACCCTAAAGGGTGAACCAGGCCGTAGCCATGTCTCAGAGACGGCAAAAACAAGGGGACTGTGAGTATTTATCAAGTGGATGATTGCGTGTTTTTTATGACGGATATTTCTACAGTTCCACTGAAGAAACTTGTGATCCATTGAGGGAATTAAATTGGGTGAAGAGTTATTGTAACAAGGAGAAAACGATAGGGGGAAGGGCATCACTAAACTTGAAGGAAATATTGAGGAGGATAGAAAGAAGTAGTTCGACAAGGTTGTCGTTTGGAGATGGGAAGGAGCAGGATGTTCTAGGAGGGAAAGGTGGGTCTATTGAGACTGGAGAGGAAAGTGCGCAGCCGTTGGAGAGAACTGATTTTGGGGATTTGGTTAGAACAGAGTGGGCATATGTATCATAGCCCTTTTCACTAGGGGATCCAGGCCAGCGGTCAATGGTTACAGTTTTTTTATATGACCGGTTTGGCGAGAGATGTGTAGGTGTAGATGGGGTGGGTGCTATTTTGGGAGAAGCGGGGGTGGGGGATTTTGCAGCATCTGCAAAAGACCTGGGCACAGGACGGAATCTGAGGGAGTTTTCAGAGAAGAATATATTTTCTTCTGACATAACCATTTTGATAGATTTTTGCCTCGAATGCTCTATGTTAGTACAAAAAACGGAGTTTTATTGAGAAATTACAGTTTTAATACAAGTACGGACAACACAATATAGTTCACCACATACCTAAACACTAACAAAAACCAACATTAAACGAGTATCTCCAGAGAAACTGACATACAATTCGGAACTGCCGTAATCACGTGTCTAACCTAGAACAACGACGGGTCGAATCACAACCACATTCATAAACTCACAAACATCCAAACTTTCACATCCTACCTCCCACTTAATATTATAAATGTGTGAGTTTGTAAATTACGATGTTTGTTAGTCAACCACATCTGAACGGATTTGGATGAAATTTGGCACAAAGGTAACCCATGATCGATTAGAACATACCTACGCTATTTTTTATCCTGGCAAAAGACATTAACGAGGGCGGAGCTGTGAGCAAAAGCTAGTTGATAATAGTAGGAACAGGATATGTATGCAGCAAGCAGGTATTTTGAAGAATATAATGACTAATACACGCCCTGGACAGTAGCTCTTAGACAAAAAAAGGGTGGATATACTTTACCTATGTTAGTTAATACCGAAGAATGATGTTATGCGTCGAATTGTTAAATTGTTTTATTATGATATTTGGGTAGTTGATGGATACGAGTCGGCACGAGTCATGGCCATAAACTTCTCCTGGGCAGTCAATTCTGATGGACGGAATGAAGGAGCGGGTACCCCGACGATTCAGCGATTGGTTTGTAAGTCGATGCTCGTCGTTCATTGGACTCTCAGCTACCCCCGCGATTTGTCTGTGCTCACGACTTATGTCAGTAATTATACCTACATAACTGCCAAGCTGAACTGATGATCGTGACCTCTCAGTATACGACGCTGACTCCCTTGGAATAAACAAGGGAAAAGTTAGTACCCTATTGGATGTGATGGTGTATTGAGTTATGCTTTGGTTGTTTAATTTTAATCTAAAATGATATTATGTCAATTTTAAAGCGTGGATCGATATAGATTCTACACGCCCATAGTACTTAGGTACCTATGCGTAATTATACGTCAAAGTATTTTGCGGTAACTGGCGCTAACGCAGGCAGAGCTGAGGGTAAAAGGTAGTCAATTCTATATCGTATCAGACACGTGTGCGTGATGAAATAATGACCAACGTAATGTTACAGATTAAAAGATTGATATCAAAGCTATTTATAAATTTTATGTAGATAAGTACATGCAAAATCACATCTATTATTCGTTGTATATTTTTTGCCACTAAATGATAAAACCAACAATTTATAATAATATAGATAGTATGTAACTATTTATTTACGTCTCAAAATAAAATAAACAATTTTACAAGTTCTTAAGTTCTCTACCGTATACATACATAGGTAGTTATAAAATTATATAATATAGTTTATAATACTATCACTAATTACTATGCACATGTAAAAAATGATGATAAGCGGTCGTTTACTTTGGTTAAAATATTAATATGACATGTCTTTAAGAGGGTCTCATTGGACAAGTAGCAGCGTGCTTCGGCTGTAAAATTGGTGTAGCACAAGATTCAATCATTGATCGCGCTAATAGGTCTCGGCAGTACAAAATGCCTTTGAAGACTTTCGTTGCCTCCCGTCCAGCCGATTTCTACAAGAAGGGCATCGATAATTGCCACTGCGCTGGGAACGATGCATCGATAGCATTGGTGATCTTTGATTAATCGAAATAAAGATAATAGTAATTAATAGGAATAAAGATGAATAATACCGTAACTTTTTCGTACCGAACGGCAATTTCATAGGTAAAAGACCTATTATAAACCAAATCTGTTAATTGTTAGATTGGCAAATTGCACCTAGCAAAAAGACGGGTCCGGTAAAAATCTGACAACTGTTTTCGACTATTTTGTACCGCACCGTTAAAAATGTCCGCTCCGAAGCGGAAGTGGGAGTGCTACCCGAACTGGGATTAAGGGTCAAATGGTTCCACTAACGTGAGCTGATCATCCGTCTGTGCAACTCGCAGACTTTCCCACCATAAATACATACAAATACAAGCCTTCCTTGTGCCTGGCGCGACCCCGGCCTAATGCCTAATCCGTTCTCTCGTACCATAGATTTAACGGTATTTGGAAGTATATGGGGCGACCCGCCGTCAGTGATTGTAAGCCAAGGAAAATATATTTTTTAATATAACTTATTCATCTTTATGATACCCACATACACATCCTTTGTTACTGTGCAATTACTTAATAGCAATTAAAAATATTTTTCGGCACAAATTGTTATTCTTATAGATAGCGTTATCACTCGGATAAAGTAATATAATTAGTTCGAATATAGTAATGTTTATACAAAGTCAAAACAGGAATAGTTGCTAAGTAAAAACAAATTAATATCTCCAATTACAGTGCGTATAGTATAGTATTGTTTATCGAATTTTAAACAAAATATATTATTTTAGTATCAATGTGTCTAAAAATAATTTCAATTAGTAATGTAACTGTGGTAGTAATACGTTCTGATATTTATATCGCTATATACAAAAAAATATTTAAAGATACATGCAACGAAATAGTTAGAGTAATCATGAATACTTTATAAATTACATGGATAGATTTACCTGGCTATTTAAATGACCTGATATAGATTATATATAAAAAAACATATTCCTTATCTATGAAATGAATTTTTCTTCCATCTGTTACTTATCAAAATAGTTTTTTTGCTAATTTCCAGTGTGGAGTCGCTTTAATGCTCCATTCCGTTGTGGAAGCTCCACGCACGCCATGGCGACGCTTGTTTTCGTACGAGCGTAGACGCTAACGTAGTGATAACATGCTCATAAGAGCGTCTACATAAGTAGACGTGTTTGTGACCTCGTAAACGATACGCGCAATTTAACATGGCCGTGGGGCGAGCTGAAGTCAGTCACATCACTCGTCCTCTATGCCTCCCGTCCCGTCCCATTACTAACTTCACTCTGGCCAAATTATTTTGTGCAAATTTTATCGTAAAATAATAATACTAGCTGACAACAAACTCTACTGGGAAACTGGGAAAGCACCATAATCACTGGCACAGTTCACTATATCATTGACACTTACTATGACAGCCTCAGTGGCGCAGTAGGCTAGTAGCCGTTTGCTAAGCGTGATGCCGTGGATTCAATTCCCAAGACAAATGTTTGTTTTGGGACTGGGTGTTGTGGGACTGCAAGTCCCTCGTGGTTCCTGATACCCACGATACAGGTTAACCTAGTGTAGGGTCAGGACTATATTTGCAACTGTTGGGTGTATTTTTTATATAAAATTATACGAAAAGAAAAAATCTAGTGTATCTAATAGATATCGCCATACTTAACGCGCATAATCTCGCAACCACATTCACAAGAAAATTTACAAAGTACACAGATCTAGAGATAGAAATCAAAATCCAATGGAAGGTCCAATGAGTTAACAGTTGTCCCCCTGCTTCGACAGGCAATTAGTCGCCTCTTAGACGTAAGAGGCGACTAATAGCCATCTCACCTCCCCCCAGATGAGAAGGTACCCCGTAAATCGAAAAAAAGTCCAAACAGTTGAAACTCTATACCTAGTACATGTGTCTACAGGCGTTGTTCCTCACACTCCACAATAGCCAAAAAAGTTTTAACATGCATCACCACACATACACGCAATTACAAAAAGCTGATAAACTAAACACAATGTGCAGAATAGTTAGAAA
Organism: Mimas tiliae; assembly: GCA_905332985.1. Taxonomy (NCBI): domain Eukaryota; kingdom Metazoa; phylum Arthropoda; class Insecta; order Lepidoptera; family Sphingidae; genus Mimas; species Mimas tiliae. The sequence goes on from HG995249.1 coordinate 8,607,201, forward strand.
GTTTATAACAATAAACGAGTATTTATGATCGAAGCAATAAACCAATAACGGATATACAATTTAGGAACTACATAACATTCAACTTTAATAATCATTTAAATCATAAACATTATCTTACGCGGTGGACCAAAAGCTCACGGATAACGTTTAAATACCTCTTCAAAGGAGAAACTTTACAAGTGAAAAATAATAACAATATCAGGCCCGTATAACACACGTCCCACTGTCGGCCACGAGCCTTCTCTGCTGAATGAGAGGAGTAAAGAGTTAGTCCACCACGATGGCCTTATGATTGAAGGATTTAAAAGTAGGATACATAGAAGATGCACGACTGCCTCGGAGGCGCAGTTGTAATGCATATGCGTTGCGATTGAGGCTGACGCTGAGGTTTCGGGTTCGATCGCCGGGTCGGGTAAAGTGGTATTGGGTTTTCTATTACGAAATGCTCAGTATCAACCTGGAGTCTGGAATTTGTACCCGATATGGCGATGACCTCGCGCCTATCACATTGTGGGACGGAGATACGCTCGGCGAAATGTGGGTGTACTGGTTACACCTCTGCCTACTCCTTCGGGGATTACAGGCGTGAGTGTGTATGTCGTACGAGCGTGTCGCCTTGCGCGGGCGCCAGTGTATCGACTACATACGCGTGTATACGGTGTGTCGACATATACGCCCTTTATACGCCAAATTTGAATACGCTATACATCCCATAGGCGCGGCGTGGGAGTCAGCTAGTTTTATACACAGAATACTGATTCATAACGATACAAATATTTAATAAATGACGTGCATCGAATAATAATAAATAATGTCATCAATCATAATAAATAACCGTAGTTAACAAAATGTGTTTATCTTTTTAAATTAATAGTACCGATCGATCGTTTATTTATCGTTGCTGCATCCTTCATATTACTACTAATATACAAGAAAACAAAGACGATAGTAGTGATTAAAAATAATATTGTTTATTTTAGTTTCCACTAACCACATAATATGATAACAACCTCGAAAAAGGCAATGTAAAGTCTAGTTTTAGAAGTCATTAAATTCATTATTTTTTTATCATAGACAAGCTGTCACATAAATAATCAAATGATTCATTTTTACATAGAATATTTAAAGATTTAAGATAATGACAAAAACGATTATTTCTCTTACTGTAGTTGTCAGACTTTGTTTTCTCTATCCTACATATGGTCCGACACGTTGTCCAGTAGTCCAAAGCCAACGCTCTTCTATCCATAACAGCTGATGGATTCAAATATGTGGTAAGATTGTTATGTCGTGACACAATGCGATCTCTTTCTCTGAAAAAATAAACAAAACAACATTGTTTAGTAATAATACAAAAAAGACATTGTGAGTTATTTATTACGACTCAGTCATCATACTAGTATAAAAAAATTCAATCGGGTTAAAAAAATAATAAAGGAACGAGAGGAACAGTGTGACATGCAATAAACGCAAAATAACGTCTCCGGTCTGAAGTCAGTCACGACCCGCATTGCGGCTATTGTTTTCAAAGACAAGCTAGAGACAGACTGAGCCCACGTACGCAATGTATGCGACGCCTTATGAAATCTGGAGAGTTGATTTAATATAAAAATCTTATGGAATCGTACGGATTAGAAGCACACTTATCGTATGCAATGCAATCATACTCGTACGTTAGTTACATACTATGTGGGATTAGTGTGCACACCAACGAAAAAACATTATATGGTATACGTTGCGTACGTGTGGACGAGGGTGGATGAAGTGGCTAACTTCAGCACGGTCAAGTTATTTGGCGAGTATTATATAGCAATGATAACTCGACAGCCTCCGTGGCGAAATAAATAGCAGCAAATGAAACGAAGGGCTGCAGGTTCGATACCCACCCAGAGTCAAAACAAATGTTTTAATAATCCACAAATATTTGTTTCGGGTGTGGGTGTTATGGGAACGTAAGCCCCTCGTATTTCCTAATATCCACAATACAGGTTATTCTAGTGTGTGTTCATTTGTTTATTAAAGTAACTCATACGAGTAAAGAAAAAATATAAAACCATTTTACTAGGTGGTCCTTCCTGTTAGTATCGCTAGTAGACACATATTAATATTTTTATACTTAATGAATTCATTTAAAAAACATTATATTCTGATAAATTATATTATATTCAATTAATTGTTATTCATTATAACAAGGAAACAACACTTAGACGCTTATCATTATTACTGATAAATTGGATATAGAAATTGTTTACACATTTCTAGACGTTAATATAGTCGAATTATCTTCAAGTGTCTCATATACAAATAGGGTAAAGAAAGGACGTCGCAAACGACATTTCTTGCAAAATGGAGCTACATTCCTACTAGTATTCACAAAGTGGTATTCGTATGCGAGAGGCCGTCTGGGTTTGTACCACCGCTTTGTTTATTTTTTAGTAGACGAAGTTTAGTAGACGAAGTTTTTTTTCTAAGAGATGGTCGTACCGGCCAGTGATCGGCCCTAGTCCAATAATTCCACTACACTTATCAGTATATGCAGGCAATCCCGGGAAACGGTGCCACACGACGCACGCTTAACAAAGTGCTATCACTAGACAGGAAATGCCTACGCACAATCTTAGGCAACATCGGTGGACATTATCCACTTAACAAACATTAATATATTCTAGGTACGACTGACAGCCCCCTAACAGCTTCACAAGTCATACTGGAATATGAAGGTTTAGCTACACAACGGGCGGAATTCCTCAACACACCGAGGTCACTCCGAGAAGCCTGTGGAGACACCGGGAGGAACCTGCGCTTCTGGTCCGAGTTAGGCTGGCTAGATTCCTAGCTGTCATACAGAACTTCATGTACAATATTTGCCCACAATATTTATATATGTCCAATATTTTGTACCCGACATTTTACAGGCTAATTGCGGGAAAAAGAGCCCACAATCAAAATCAATATCAAGACAACATGTATACAAACTGCAACCGGGGCTTCTGCCCCGGGCGGCGATTTCAGGGGGTCGCAAAATTCATATTGAAGAAATAAACTTGTTTCACAACCGCATGAAAGTTTGATATTTGAGTTCCGAGTCCTTAATTAGAGTTTTAAAAAACCAAACATGCTAGAACTATGCCATTTCGTGTTCAAAACCTTTTATCATAAAGTGATATGTCTTCAGTTTGAACCAATAACGTAATAAATAAACATACATAGCGCTACAACATCGCCGAAACTTTTTAAAATTTATTACTATACTTATTGATGTGTCAAACTGAGTGATTGTGCTGAGTGCTCTTACGCGCCGCTCGCAAAATTTATTGAAGTGTTCTTATTCTCCCGGTCATACCAACCAATATATTTTTGAGGGTATTTGAAATAATTTATCTAAAACACCGGAGAGGAGGCGCGCCCCTATCGTGTTTCTGCTCCGGTTCAGAAAAATCGTAAATTCGGAGCTGGTATGCACCACGCCTGTCCATAAATAGAAGCAACAGAAATAACCTTGAATTACCAAGCACTTTATGGCACCCACAACTGCGCTCGTCATCCTGAGACATAAGATGTTAAGTCTCATAATGCCCAGTAATTTAACTGGCTTCAATGTCCTTCACCCCGAAACACAACAGTGGTTACACAATGCTGATTGGCGGTACAATTAGACAAAGTGGTGGTCTACCAACCAACTACCAACCCAGACTGCTTCTCGCATACGAAGTACCTACCACCTAATGTTGTAATACTCTCAAATGCATAATAACACTTTTTGATATAATGAGCACTAATTACCACACCTAGTAGTTGTAATGAGGTTGAGAGATTGTCCACGCGTACATGTACGCAAAGAATTTTGTCGCCTTGTCTATTATATGTATTGCATTCTCATAAATGGCTAAATCCTTAGCTAAATTTATTTTCAATACAATTGAAAGACGTAATTTGGTTACATTCCTGGGGCCTTCGGTAAATGCAGTGGTCCATATCGACTAAAATATTTAATAATTAATAATGGACGTTTCCATATTACAAATATTGTTACTAATGTAATATATATAATAAATAATTTAGTGTAATTGCCTAGTGTATTTTGACAATATATGTATGTTATGTATACATTAGTTGATATGATTTCTATACATAAGTTTGTTTATTTTGTACTGACTTGTCATAAGCGCTATTTTAATTGCCTACATGATTAATAAACTATTTCATTTCATTTATTCTTTGTGACCGAGTAAATTCGTAACGTGCCGGCCTTACGTTAACGCTACCACTTTACATTGATTTTGTGAAATTGGCATTGGGTAGTGTTCTCTAAGCATATACTTTATAAACGCGATGAGTTGCGTTACGTGCTTGTTATGAAATTTGATGTTGGCTTAAAGAATGTCATTTGGTGCTGATTTCGTGAAGTTGGCGTAACGCGGGCGCGTTAAGAGTTTGTGCGGTCATAGGGAATAAGGCCCCTGCAGTTATTCATACAGTGATGATTACACTGTAGAATATTGCTTAAAAATTACATACATATATACGTACTTACGCTTGTAACCCCCGAAGGGTAGCCAGAGGAATACCTAAGCATACATTAAGTTTATTTCCGTCCTATCATGTGATAGGGCAAGCTATCGTCATACCGGGCACAATTCCAGAGTCCGGACCAATACTAAGCATTATGTGGTAGAAAACTCCAATCTAACTTTTACCTGACCCGGGGTTCGAACTCGAGATCTCAGCACAGCAGTTTTACTACATACACATTATACCTGCACCAAGGCAGTGCTTAAAAATTATATTTATGAAAAGTACCTCACCTTTGCATTGTCATCCCAGGGAAGCTTATATCAAAGTTTTCACACCTCTTAAAAATTCTTCGCGCATTTTTAATTGAATTATTAATTAGTTCATATGATATTTCATCACAGACCTCTGCATTTCTCCTGTAAATATTCATATTTTCATATTCAGACACACTGTGGCCTTCAGAAGAGATCCAAGGGTCTGATGTAATATTATGTCTATAATTTGGTGTAATGTGACTATAATAATCTGAAATTGACATGCAATCCATAACATTGACTATTGATCCTAGTCTTGCACTATTGGCTTTATCCTCTTCCAAACTTAAAGCTTGAGGCAAACTCCACCAAATATTAAATGTTTCCAGTGGGAACTTAACTAATCTAAATTGAGATTGAACATAGCTGTGCCATAAATTTTCTGATTCTTTTTTAAATGTATCACTTGTAACTATGTTAGTTTCTTCATTATCTTCTTGATCCACCCAGGACATATTAGATTCCTCATCATCAACATTTAATTTATCAGTATCATTATATACTTGTGAAGAAATTTCATTGGTAACTGAGCTTTGACTTGATACATAAAATTGTAAACAATTTATAGTTTTTCTAATATCACCATTGAAATAATTTAAAAATCTTGCTCCTGTTCCCAAACAACAAGTCCTACTGTCTGCCAAACACATTATATCCAACCAAGTTCCTAACATTCGAGGGGACAATGGGGACATCTTTAAAATTTTGCCATTCTGTAAAAATCGTTGCAAGTGTGAACATGATACAGACGATGTAACTAATATGACAGGTCGTTTTGAACTGTGGACTAACTGAGCTATAGCCGAGCAAAATCCATCATCTTGATCAAACATTATATCTGCATCATCTATAAGTATAAGAGACATATCTGTTCGTGTTATATCTTGACTTCCTGATAAAGCATTCACTGCGTCACGCTTTGGTTCCTTCTCAGTTTTTTTTGAGATTTTTACTATATTTTTCTTTGGTCTTCCTCGTTTTTTACTTTTTTTTACAGTTTCTATTTGAGTTAACTCTTGTGATTTTAAAATACTATCTGTGGTACTAGCTCCTCTGTTTACTTTATGTGATTGTGTTGCTTCTTGCAAATCTTGTAACATTATTTTTCCAGTTCTTTTATTGCTTGCATTGACTTCAATTACTTTTATAGCTAAATCAGCTGCCACTGCATATATGCTTGATGTTTTGCCACTACCAGTAGGCCCAGTGATTATGAGTAAATTATTTACATTTCTAATACTATCTCGACTATCTGTGTCTGAATGATAGAAATCTGATGAGTCTGAATTACCATTGACATTGTTTTTTGACTTTTGCTCAGTCTCTGTCCATGAAACTAACCATTTTTTAAGTTCTTTAACTGTTTCAAAATTACCAATAATTTGATTTGTGGCCAAAGCTTTATATTTATCTGTCCAATTTAATTGATCTGGGTTCTCATGAATAGCCTCTAATACACTATTATTAACTTCTACACTGTTATCTAAATCTAAGTAATTTGGACCTCTAAATTCTCCTTTTCTTTTATCTCTCAGTAAACGATATGTGCGATATACAGGAAATTTTGGTCTTACTTGTTTCATATGCTGTAAAATTTTATTTACATCAGTATGGGTTTGTGACCCACATAACTTTTCCTGAAGTTTAGAACATGACAAATTAACCAACTGTTTAAAGAAATTACTATGTAGCTGTTGAAATTTAGTATTAATGTCATCATCTACATTAATGAAGGGTATATTAACACTTGGGTACTTAATATTTTCATCAAAACAGTTGTTTTGTTGAACATGAACAACTTTGGGAAAGAAATCTTCTTCTGTACTATTATTGTTCTTTTGTTGTGCCATATTTTTTTTTAGCTGTTCAGGCACACCACTTTGAAGAAATTTCTGCTTAGCTTCAGTCGCCACTGCATCAAGGCGTTTTGTGTTAAAAATAGGAGCTAATTTAAGATCCTTTTTCAATTGTGAAGTAGGTTTTTCGATTTTGTCATCTTTTTTTGTAGATTCAGTATTTTTTTTTGCTTTTGTATCCACATTTACAATTATAATTGGTGGCACAGACATATTATCAGTATGCTTTTTCTTTTTGGATGTAAATATGTGCAATTCTTCATCTGAACTAGAGAGTAAAATATCATCATTATATTTTACAGGTTTTTGTATGTTACGCTTTGGCCGGTTGGAGGTATCTCCTAAAATATCTTTTGTATTTGTTGTAACTTCGTGTTTAGGTAATGCAAAATCCCGTTTTCGTTTAAGTCTCTCGATAGGTTTTGTTGATAAATCAGAAGATGTATTTGTTGCATTTTGTGTGGAATTTTCATTACAAAGTTCACCATTGCTGATTTTCTGTTTTTTTCTGGTTTTACCTTTTCTATTAATTTTTGATGGTAACTTTACCTTTATCACAACATCATCTTCAGATGCAGAAGGTTCAGCCTCCTTTTCAATCTTCATAAAGTAACATAACATATTCCCTTTCTTCATTGATGGTGAAAGCTTTTCTAAAAATTCTTTATCTTCTTTTGTTAAAACTTCTTTATCCTTCTTTACTATATCTTTTTCATAATCAATTTGATCATCATTGAATAAACTTACTAATTGTAAAGACTTCTGTTTAGATTCACTTTCTATTTTAGTTTTTACTCTGTCATTATTATTTTCAGCTTTCAAGGTTGTTTTCTTTTTATATTTTTCAGATGATTTTTGTTTTGTCTCATGAGATTTTGGTTCCTGGGTCAACAGCATATCCTTAAATTTTTCAGCCCTTTTTTTCATTTCCACCTGAATGTATTTATCTTGGCACTCTTCTATTTCTCTTTTTTTAAGGGCCCCTTTTGCCTCTGCCATTTTTTGAAGAACCAATATTCTTTTAGCTTTGGTATTCTTCTTCTCAATTACATCTTGATCAAGATTTTCTTCAACTATTTTCTCTTTCCCTGGAGAGTTACTACCAATACTTTTGTTTCTAGAATCCATTAACAATTTGAATGCATTTGTTTGTTTCTTCTCTTGACTGCCCTCAGAACTGGCGATATCACTTTCATTTTGAATAGTTGCATTATTGCTATGACCATTTGTAATGTTGCTCTGTTTATTTTTAACCATTCTAAACAGATAATTTTTGGGCTTATCACTCACAAAACTTTGATTCACTAATTGATTATCTTTGCTTCCTGGTGATTTTATAGTTAATGAATTAACCAATATGTCAGATACATCCAAGATATCTTGATCCTCTGTCCCATCTGGTCTTAATTTATATTGTTTCAGCTTCCTCTTCAATGCTTTATTACATTTGTGTCTGAGAGTATTTTCTTTCGATTTCAAAACATGTCTGCATTTATGGTTGTGTCTTTTCACATACACACTATTTAATATTGAATCATTTGTTTCATCAATTGGAGGAACTGGCTCGATGAGACTAGTCATTACTTTTCTGAAAATCCAAAAATAGAGTCTTAGATAAGCAATACTTAATTTTTACTTACCGAATTTTAATTTGACTATTGACTAAATTATAACTCAAGTTTGACGTTAGGACACAGATGAGATAAGGTTGGCGGGAATGAACAATACTTAGATTTTAAGCTGCTTAGCTCAGTAGATAACTTACAATAAATAAATTAACTAACCTAAATCACGACATTTCTTAATACTTCCTTTATTTCACTTCGATGCAAATTCAAAACATTGGAAATTTTCTAAACACATTTGGCGATAGAATTTTACTATGGATTCGAAGATTCAAAGTAGTTGATTAAACTGTTGCTGTAGCAGTAGATAGTAGTATAAAATTTTATTAATTTAACGACAATAATAATTGACCGAAATGTCGAGAAAGTAAACAATTTCAAAGAAATCTTTATAATTAAATTGGCGGCTTAACAACGATCACCAACGTGACGTAAAACGTCAAGAATGACAAGAATCATAAAATTTACATAAAATTACCAAAGAGAATTTATGCACTATGATATTTATTGTCTTTGATAAACATCTTTACTTTCGTTCGGAGCGAACTGCGAAGTTTCTGGGTCTTGGATGCTTGGATGCTTAGGATGCATCTTAGAGCTAGCTCAGAACAATAGCTTTAGTTACTATGCGGCACCGGACCTTTTCGCAAGACCTAACATATAATCACCTAAATCCACTTATTTCAATGTTTACATACTATTCTATTTTATTCATCACCGTTAATTTTTATTGCACAAAACCACACCACTTTTAAACAACAAACACAACTTTAAACTAATTTAGGAAATAATAAAAATAAGAGATTTTTATACATTTCTAACGTTGAGTTTTTAAGTATGGATCTTCATTATATTATCTCTTTCTAATATGTTAAATACGCATAGTGCTATCCTGCTGTCAGAAAGTGAAGGTTTTAGCGTTGACATTGTCATTTTTTTCATTTTGCATTGCAAAGAATAGTCAAGTTCTCTCGACGTGCTATTGATTGCAGCACAGGATTTATTATACAAAACTTCCATAAAATGGCATCAAAAGCCTTTGTTGCTCCTTTTATTCGTCATGTAACGGTAAATACTATCATTATTACAATCCTTTTTCACAGAAAGTTATAAGCTGATATAATTTACAGACTGTCAATCACTGATTATGTAAACCAGTAGGTACTTCGTTATCCTTAGAATTATTTTTGCCGTGTTTAAGACAAGGGGCTACGCTCAGGCAGCGCCTGCTGTAAAGAAGGATCTGAGAGTGCAGTCGACCGTGCTCCCAAACAAAACGTTTGTTGCAGCCTTGGATAATGGCTCTCCAGTCACTCGTGTCACCATCGCCTTCAAGTAAGTTATTTATTTTTATTATAATAGGAGTAGACATGGAATAAAATATGTAAATAAAACTTACGATTTTTTCCGCTTCGCATATGAATCAATAGCTCAATGAAGCTAAAAAATATGTACTGTTTAATGTCATGAAATCATGAACATATTTATGGGGCACATTCATAAAATATTTATAACAGGTTTATAGACTCGAAATGTGCCATTTTAATTGTGTTTTAGTACTGATATTTTTAAATATATATAAGCCACTAATAGCCACACTCAAATATATCAATTAATTTTAATTACCTGGAATTTCCACACAGAGTCAATTAATGCTTATCAGTAAAATATTTTTTACAGAGCTGGGTCTCGTTTTGAGCCACAAACTGAGCTGGGAATTGCACATGTGCTGCGTTCCGCTGCTGGCCTCACCACCAAGAATGCTACCAGTTACATCATTGCACGTAAACTCTCACAGATTGGTGCATCTGTTAGTGCCTCTGGTGATCGTGAGTTTATATACTACACTCTTGAGGTAATTTATTTTTATGACATTATTATAATATCAGCACCTACTGTATTAAGTATACTGGCCCACTGCTGGGCAAGTGCCTACTCTGCTAATGAAGGGACTTATTGATCAAATCTTATCTAATGCAGCTTGGAAGATTAAAATTCTTATAGAGAAATTCTCAGGTATGCAGTTTTCCTTGTAATGATTTTTTTGTGCATTAAAGCAAGCAAGTTTATTGTGGGCCTGCGTTTCCAATATGGCAAGTAAACAGCAATAATGTTTTCCGTTTATGTTAGTGTTTTACTATTTCGGCTTCAGAAGCAGTCCCCTTACACCAGGTATAACCATACAATCATTTCTATCTGTTTATATCCATGAATTTTACGATATTTAAAAATATATATCAGTAAAAGTTTCTAGTTTATAAATCATTTTCTTACCCTGATTTCATGGTGGGGTTACAAGTTTCATGTTTCGTGCCTAAAACCATAGGTTGGTTGGTTCACACAGTTTTGTTATGATTGTATTCCAATTACATTAATAAATATGTTTACAGACTACTCAAGACAACCTGGAAGCTGCACTGGAACTTCTGAACAACATTGTATCCAGCCAGGAGTTCAGACCATGGGAACTTGACGACAATGTTCCTCGTCTCAAGTTTGATCTTGCTGCTTTACCACCTCAGGTAGTCTAATATTACATTGTACAAAATATTTAGGTGGTAAAACTTCTGTATGGGAGTCCATCTTAGTAGATTGAATATTTCCACCACCAAGCAGCAGTAAGCACCAGTGTTTTCAGGGCTAAAGAACATTAACCAGTGAAATTAGACATTGTGAATTAACATCCTATGTCGTAGGGTGACGAGCGCAGTGCAGTGCCAGTCATGGATTTAAAAAAAATCAAAATTGACAATATGACATTACCACTTAATATGTTTTTTTAATTACAGATTCGTGCAGTGGATCTTCTACACAGGGCTGCATATCGTCGTGGCCTTGGAAACTCCCTGTTTATTTCCCCCAAGAGGATTGGCAATGTGTCTTCAGAGTCCTTACAACATTTTACAAGCCAATACTTGACCCCAAGCAGATGTGCCATTACCGTTATTGGTGATTCTCAGGTATAAAATTTATTTCTCATAGAAATATTGTTTTAAAAAATGTGTTAGGGTTTTTATAAGAGTGGCAGCAAACGAGCAAGCGGGTTACCAGATCGTAAGTGATCGTCGATGCGTTGCCGGCCTTAATTTCAGTTGTGGAAATAACTCTCGCCAGTTATTATACACACTAACGCATTTGTTCATAAACTTTACTATAAGCTATAGTGCGCGCAAACACAAATCATCGAAAACAGTCCACATTTGCCAGAGATATCATTCTATTCTATTTATAGATTTTGGCCCCATCGAAAAGGGATATCATATAATGTAAATAAAAAAAAAGACCAATTAATCGCCACCTCGTTTTTTACGTCACTTGAAAATTTAAGGCAATATTGTGATTACAGGCTAAAGCTGAATTAGTGGCACAGAATCTTCAATTACCATCTGGTGGTGAATGCAAGGCTGAAGCTTCAACTTATCACAGTGGAGAGTTAAGGTAATTACATCCCCGGTGAAACTGATAGACTTCACATAGTAGTTTAAACCGACGTAAAGTATGCTACTTTACTTACTAAGTAAGTAGTTGCTGCTGTGTTTCGTACAGTGAGTGGGATATCCGGAGGCCTAAATCACCTCCCCTTCACAATCCCTTAATTATCCCTTTCCTTTAAGGTCGGCAACGCGCCCATGATTCTTTTGGTATTGTGGGCGGTGGTGTTCACTTACCATCAGGTGACCCACTTGCTCGTTTGTCGGCCTATACAATAAAAAAAAAGCTGAAATTTTGATAACATATTCCTATTATGACATAGTGTAACACAGTAGATGAATTGAAACACAATATACACGATCATCTCTATTTATTTGGGTAGAGTAACATGTTATGTCCCGTTTACCAACCAACTGACCGCTGACAATAAATATTCCACCTTATTTATACCTTTTTATAAATGTTTCACCTTTGTAATTTTATTTATTATTGAACATGTTCGAACTCTGAATATTGTGTTTAATAAATTAAAAATGCATAAATAAATTAATCGCAGATTATCATAAGTATTGACCGACGATATAAAGCTATACAATCATAATGTGACGTCATAACCGTGCCGTATCTATTACTGCTGGTACTTGCGTCATTCATAAATTATTATTTTAATGGATTATAATTTAATAATAAAATTAATCTGAGATTATCAAGAGTATTAGCCGTCGATATAAAGCTATACAATCATAGTGTGACGTCATAACACCATGCGACCATTTAGTACTGTTGGCACTAACAATAAGTAACTACCAATAGCAGGTCACACAAACACAGGTTGATGAATTTGATCAAATTTTAAATCGCATGCGATTTCGAATCAAATTTATCAACAAAATCCATACTGTGTTTATTGATTCTTGTCAGTTGATCCACCAAATTTAAACCATGTAAACTAATTAAAGGAAGGTGGGTAATAGTGGGTTAGAGTACATCCCTAATGAGTGGGTAAGATTGTATGGGAAATAATACTTCTCTGGTCACTTGAAATTTAATAATAAACACAATAAAACACTTATTTAGGCGAGTTTCTAAATTCAATCTCTAAGGCGAGCAAGTAAGTAAGACATTTTGTGTGGGAAAATTACTTTTATCCCTGAAAAGAAAGTCACGCTGCCGAAGCCGCGAGTGAAAGCTAGTGCAATATACATACCAAGAAAAGATTTATTAAAATAAGATCAACATTCACCAGGAAGGAAATGGGTGGTGATCTGGCCCATGTGGCTCTAGCTGTTCAAGGTGCACCTGCTGGTTCCCCACAATCTCTTGCGCTGTCCATAGCAGCTAAAGGTAATGCAACATATTATATTATCCACAGTTATTAGTAGTATCGATAGCACAGCGGGAAGTGGTACATACTGTCGAGCCGAAAACCGCAGGTTCGAAATCAGACCCCAAGAATCTCTGACTTTTCTAAGTTACATGTGTATTCGTTGTTAATTATCGCTTGATTTAACGGTGAAGAAAACATCGTGATGAAACCTGTATACCAGAGAATTTCTATAAAAAGAATATCGAAGGTATGCGAAGTCTGCCAACCCGCATTAGGCCAGTGTGGTGGAATAAGGTCTAATCTCATTAGTAGAAGAGGTCTGTGCCCAGCTATGGGACATGATTATTGTATTATACAGGGCTGGTTGACAGCCTCCGTGACTATTTTAGAATTGCGAATTTACAAGATGGTAGGTCCCTCGTATGCGAGAGACCGTCTGGTACCACCGCTTTGTCTATTTCTGCTGCCAAACAACAAGTTTGAACGACATTAAAGCCAGCTGAATTACATAGCATTATGAGACATTAACAATTTATGTCTCGGAGTAACGAGCGCAGTCTAGTGCCATGCAGTGATTTGTAATTCAAACTTCTGTGTGGCATTGCTTCTGTTTATGGCCAAGCGTGGCGCTTACCATCAGGCGAGTGACCTGCTCGTCCCGTCATTCAAGCTAACAAAAAAAGAATGCATATCTCCATCTCGGACCTCTTATCTCTTATCTTCGTCTATTTCGGAAATTACGAATGTAATGATAATCTACTACATACTAGTTACAACATAATTGTACTGCATACGCGACGAAGGGCAACCTACTCGTGTACACGACGCGAGGAGACATGACGCGTTTCTAAAAGTACCGAAGTTTCACTGCCAATAATAATCTGGGGTCGATGTGCAACGTCGTCTACACGAGTTGAATTATACCGTTTGTAGCTAGCTTTGCGTTTAACTGGATCATTAGACAGCCTCGGATCTACGATTTTTTCGAACCGGAGCAAAAACTTGACAGTGGCGCCCTCTCCAGCGTTTGAGATAAATTTCTTTAAAATACTCATAAATATATAGTGATTTCTTATGTTTACGCGAATATTACACATTGAAATAAAACTAGCTTATACGGATTTTATCGCGGTTTAATTGTATTTAAGTCCTGACGTTTCATTTCAAAATGAAGGTATGCAATGTAACATTAACTTTTCGAGACGACCTACACCTCCAGCCTCTCCCGTGACTACGAAGGCTGAAAAGCTTTCGAAACGGCAAGTTTTTTTTTTTTATCATGTTATATTATGATTTTGGCGCCCCCTGAAACTGCCGCGCGGGGCCCGATTTGAGCCCCCCTAGATTCGGGCCTGTCATTATATATAAATTTATTTCTTGAGTAGCCACCAGGCTCGGATTGACGGACGTTGATTACAGTATTATACATATAACATACCAATACGTTAAAAACGCAGATTAATCATAGTACTGTATTACTGTAATAGTAATGTTACTTTATTATTAAAAAAAATATATATATATTTTTATTTCTGTAAGTTTGTACAACATTTGTAATATGGATGATTTTCGTTTTCAGCTTTGGGCAATGGCCCAGTCACCAAGTGGGGTGCGGACACTTCTCCTATCTCCAAAGCCATTGGCAATATTGGACCCTTTGCAGCCGCTGGCTTTAACGTGTCATACTCTGATAATGGTCTATTTGGCATTATTCTTTCTGCACCAAAAGACGAAGCTGCCACCGTGAGTATACGTGTATTATAAGAAAAACTCTTTGGCTTTTAGCTTTATTGTAATATAAAGACTGTTGCTTGCAAAATTAGGTTCAAATCTTATAATTTGTATCTTATTGATAAAAGTAATTTTACCAAAGTAATATAATTTTCTTACTGCGATCCTAAAATTAACCTATAATATATCAACTGACTATATTATTATATTCATTGGATTATAAATTTGATTTACTCACAAAGTGTGCAATGCGCCAGTTTATGCAAAAGTCTATATCTATCTTACATTATTCAAAATTGCAGCGAATAAAATCACAAAAAAGATCAAACACTGCATAGTAAAAACTGGTTGACAATGTAGTGTACAATGTATGTAATCAAATAATATGTTCAGTAATAAGTATTAACATTATTAACACTTGGTTTTAGGCTGTCAAAGGTGTTGGCAAGTTGTTGAAGGGTGGTTCACTGAGCGCAGACTCTATCAAAGCAGGCAAGGCCCAGCTGAAGCTTCAGGTCCTGAGTGAAGCGGAGTTATCATCCTCATATGCAGAGTCACTTGCTGCGCAGGGTCTTTACACTGGAGTCATCAAGTCACCAGCTGATATTGCTAGAGATATTGACCAAATTTCTAGCAATGACATTCTTCAGGTATCAAATTATATATTAATATTTCTTTATAGCAAGTCAGTCATCTGATAGTAAGTTATCTTTGCCGTCTATAAACACCCATAATACTTACTTACTTATGGAGAAGTCACGTTTAATCTTTGGTACCCAGCTATCAAAACCATGTAAATTTGTCCCCATGGTAAAACGGGACAAAAGAACCACCGCACGTACTCATAGTCCCAATGGTCATAATAACAGTTTTATATTCTGTAAATGGCAAGGTATAATGTACGATATAAGTATTTCACCACCCCATAGTACCAAATCCGATTGCATCGCTAGGACATAAATAAAACATTTTCTATTTTATCGAATCAGTACCATGTCGATATTCGAATTGCTACTTTGGAGAACAATAAATAGCTGAGCTTTTGTCTCACTCCAGCATATTATTCTGATTCAAGCACTTATCTTAATCTATAGGGGGTTCTAAATTTTATTGATCGTAATAAACTAAGTTATTAAAAGTAGCGTGAAATTTTAGGATGCCTAGATTTTGATAAGATCAGATATATACGACACTCACCTTCAGATGTAACAACCTTTATTTAATATGATAACCTTTCTGACCACAACTTCAACCAGGTCGTCATTTTGCGCTTGTTATAAGTGCGGGCAATACGATCAAAAAATCTTATTTTGCGCCATTATCCATTAGCGTGTTTGAATAAATTGGGTGATAAGATATTCATCAATTATAAAGATGACTTTTTTTACAGGCTGTTTCAAATGCGGCCAGAAACAAGATTTCAATGGGAGCTGCCGGAAACCTCGCATTTGTTCCATATGTCGACGAGTTGTAAATTATTATAAGCATCAATAGACAATTAAATATTATTGTTCTAGTAACAATTTCCACTTCAATTTTCTGTATAGTGCATGTACTTGCAATATTATAATTTATTATTACTTAAATAAATAAATTGATTTGTTTATTTTGTTTACATTGATCAAGTTAGTAAGTAGTTAGTTGATCATGCAGTGGAAATATTAGCAATCTGGGAGGTGTTCTGCGGGTCTAACATAATATTATGCGCATCGAGATAATTTTGTCGACTCGGTGAGTCGTAATAAATCAGTTTTACCTGCGGGCTTAGCATGTGCAACACAAGATGATGTGATTTGTCTCTATAGTATATCGAATTATCGATGCTAACATGATGCCCAGTACTCACGCCGCGCCGCGCCGCTATAAAAAGTTGCCGTCTCGTTTTCTCCTGCATATCTAATATCTATGTCGTTCCGGTACACACGCGAAATTTGTTGATATTGTCAGTTTTCTCGATCTTGCGCGCGGCATATGTCGTGTGCATAATTTAAGGTAGCGGCCAGCCAGCCCCCTTAGAATGCAAAAATTCAAAAACGAAACGCGCCGTGACGATGTCTCAGTTTTATATCGTATAACCACACACAAAGCCTCACACGTTAGTCAAGGATCGCTTGACCGTTCGAGTCGTGTTTTTACGCCACATTCTAACCCCGATGTTTGTTAATGAATCACGCCTCAAAGGCTGAACAGTTTTGGATGAAATTTGGCTCACAGTTGGACCATGACTTGGATAATTTTATTTTTATTATTGTAGGTAACTTTGGGTCGTAAGTTTTTATTGCTCAATACTGGAAATTGGAAAAATCACTGTTGAAACAGTGGAGCCACAGAGATTTAAAAGAAGAGAAATCCTATGATACTACAAACTGTTTTTCTTGAGTTGGATCAGGTCAATCTTACATTCACCTACAAAAATATCAAACCTTTACAGAACAGTTAACACAAAGAGAAACAATAATTAACTTTTAAATCCTATTATTGCATAAACAATTGAAATAATAAAATGGAGACATTATTGTCTTTGTCAAACATACAGCAAATCAAAGCATGATGGAGTGAACCAAGGCAAATACACCCCTTGTTACTCTGGTTTGCTGTCTGACATACATACAATGAGAATGTTGAAATTATATTAATTCAACAAACTACAGCTTTGAATTTCAGCAAAAAAAAATGCATATCTACATAATATTATATCCAACACATAAGAAATCCTTACATTGTAATTTAATATATGAAGTTAAATTCATACATAAAACATAACAATTCGCTTAAATACACAGGCTTATATTAAAAATGTACACAAGATGCGAACTGAGGAATACATTTCTTATTTGAATTAAATAATAAAATTTTGTATTGATCCTAGCATAGCTTTTGTTTTACTTATTGAACTTCTGCTTCATTTAGTAACATATTAGGAATTCCTTTCGAAATCGGGAACTGTCGTCCTGACTCTGGACAAGTGAGGTGTCCTTCTTCGACTTCGACTTCTAAAAGCACACGATGAGCCTTTTTCAAAAATTCTTCATTTTCTTCGAATTTAGGTTCTAAAGTTTTAGGTAATCCCTCACTATGTCCTATGCTGTCTGCCGCTACCCACAACACTTCCCAATCTAATTTCGGTATGACACGGCTCATAAATTCGGGATCGAAACCAACTTCTGTAACCTTAACATTAGTAGCATTGATGGCAAGAGGATAACCAGTGACGACTCCTTTCAGACATTTGGATGTAAGCATATTATGTGTTATGAGTTTCATTGTTATTAAAGAATTGTTTTCCAATAATATAATAAAGCTTTTCCCACGGGCCAATATTTCTGTTCCAAAATAAATATTTACAGCTGCCAAATAACCTAGAAATACCAAAAGTTTTTAAAAATAAAATATGCTCTGGATACTTGTCCTTTAGCCTGTCTTAGATTAGTGATGTGAACTGGCTTTAGGAAAACCGGTTTTTCCGGTTTTAATTTAGATTATCATATTACTTTTCAACAAATTACAAAATGCTCAAATTAAATTGTCGATGTCAAAAATAGTTATCCGAACGTAACATGTATCCGAATTGTAGATGTATTAAAGAACTATGCCACATTTATAATCCGAACGCTATTAGTCTAAGCCGAACGCACTTGTATTTCGTGTACCCGAACACCAATTCTAGACCACAGTCGTGTTATCTTTGGTCGGAGAATCTCTGTTTTGTTATTTCAGAAATTGAAGAACATCAAGCAACTTCTCTAGCTATTTTAGGCTCCATTGTTATTAATACAGTGTCTTATTTCCGGATTTATTTTTCCTTACTGTTACTGTGAATTGAAAAGTTGGTGAACTGAGTGATTGAGAGGACTTTTAACGTAAATCATTGAAAGATAATTATTTAATTACTATGATGTTTAAGTACCGGGTAAAATCGGGAGTACAAAATTTAGGTCAATGTACAGGGGAATCCTAAACGTTTGCATTGGCACCACTGGCCTGTTTATAATTTTCTCTTTGGTTGTTCGGCAGACTAGGCTGCATGGTAATGAACCTTTGCCTTATCCTTCATGGAGAAAATTTAACAAAAAACCTCTTTGGTTGGTGGTTTCGATCGGCGATCGGTGACCGATTTGCACATTGTGATTGCATTATGTTTTTTGTCTAATTTGATTGGTTGGAGACTTGGACCATGGTGCTGTTGCTGTGATGTGCTGTGATCACTACTGGAGTTGTCATTTGTCACCTAAATTTTTGTTTAAAAGTTTTGAAATATGTAGGACAGGTAGATTGGTTGCATCGACAGTGAATGTTATATATTATACATAATTGATATTAAATTTTAGACCTCAAGAATTTCTGTATTCATTATGTCGGACGTAAGTGACAATTTATCTGCATCAAACGTAGACGAAAAAAAAACAAAAAAGGAAGAATTTTCCACGTTGCCACAGCCTTCTTATTCTTCAAGTGGATCTAACGATAACCCAAAGGACAATGACCTAGGCGCTGCTTCTCGTCATCAAGAGGATCCCGTTTCAACAATAAATCCAATGGTGTTTAATAATTCATCACTGAATGATTTATCATCTGAATGTCAAATTCTAAATATTAACAGTGACAATGGAGATCAAAAAGATACATCTCCCAAGAAGAAAAATGCGAGAAAAAAAGAGAGGCTCAAGCAGTTGAAAATACCTCCGCCTGAAAGTTCGAATGTTATGCAACCTCTACTATCACAACTGCAATCCATGGGACAACAAACAAATTCAACAACACCAACAACACGAACAGCTGTGCATGATTTTTTTTTGACACAAATAAGTCCATTATATGTAAGCACCAGTTCACGTTACTTAGAAAATCTTTGCCACCATCCACAATTTCAATATGCAGCTAATAAACAGCAAATAATCAGAGAATCATTACAAAATGCAATGCAAGCATCAAGTATTCCTGTAACACCTGTTATATTCCCAACACAAAACCAATACAGTGTGAATATGCCTGTTTCACCACTTGCACAATCTGAACCAAATACACCAAGGTACATTGAAAATGCACTTAAACATCCTTTGCTGAGTCACTCTATGAGCTTGCATCACAATGAAAATTTGAAACATGTGCAAAATCATTTTAAGCAATTTGCAGATTCTGCAAATAATTCGCAAAAATCAAAACAGAAAGCCAGAAAGAAAGAAAATAATGGTGACAATAAATTTGACCCCTATATCACTGAAGATGATTTTGTAGCAGGTCTTACAAATAATAGCCTGCTTGAAGGTGTATTACGTATAAATCCTAAGCAATTTCAACACTCATATGTTTCAAGTAGTAATGATCGCAGTGAACAAGATGTTCTCATTGAAGGAGTAAAAAATAGAAACCGTGCACTAGAGGGAGATATTGTAGGAGTTCAACTTATTGAGAGTGAAGGTGAAACAAATGATAAGCAGAAAAGGGGGAAAGTTGTATACATTAAAGAAAAAGCACATACTAGAACATGCATTGGCACATTAAAGCTTATGGCAGACAAGAACAGACAGAAGGCCCTATTTGTTCCTCGTGACCACAGAGTACCAAGGCTCAATATACCGTTTACTAGCTGGCCAGACAACTTTTATCAAGATGCAAAAAGTTATGAAAATACATTGTTCTTAGCAAGAATATTGGAATGGACAGATGTTAGGTTTGCAGTTGGTAACATTGTCTGTAATATAGGCCAATTAGGTGATATGATGTCTGAAACTAAAGCAATACTTGCTCAGACTGACTTAGATGTAACACCCTATGGATCAGAAGTTCGAGAATTTTATCCTGGCCTTGACTACACAATACCAGATGAAGAAATAAAATTAAGGGAAGACTGTCGTAATCTCTGTATATTTAGCATTGATCCTTATAATTGCCGTGATATTGATGATGCTGTATCATGCAGAGAACTTGAAAATGGTAATTATGAAATTGGTGTGCATATTTCAGATGTGGCCCACTATTTAAAAGAGGAAACAATACTTGATAAAAAGGTTGCACTTAAAGCAACTACTATATATTTAGTTGAAAAAGCATATCATATGTTACCAGATGAACTATGCATGCTTTGTTCATTGTTTCCTGGTGTTGATAAACTGGCATTTTCTGTTTTTTGGGAAATCACTAAAGATGGTAAGGTTTTAAATCATAGATTTGCAAAAACTGTTATCCGCTCATGTTCCCAATTAGCATATGAGCATGCTCAAGCTATTTTAGAAGACCGTAAAGATGCAGAAGATATATTTCCAGAGACATACAACGGTTTCAATTTTGAGGATATATACAATATAATCAAGATATTAGGAAAGTTATCTGCACTGTTTCGAAGAAACAGATTCGATAGTGGTGCATTGAGAATAGATCAACCAAAAATAACTTTTCACTTAAGTCCTTCTAGTGGACTCCCAGACTCATACTGTATTTATTTAAGCCAAGAAAGTCACCAACTTATCGAGGAATTTATGCTTCTTGCCAACATGACAGTTGCTAATAGAATATATGATGATCATCCAAAATTAGCATTTTTGAGATGTCATCCACCACCAAGTTCTTATATGTTGAAACAACTTGCTAAATCACTGGAACCTATGGGTATAGAGCTTGATATAACATCAGCTGGTAATTTATACCGTTCTTTATTACCTTATGTGGGACCAGACAATACAAATGAAGGCAAAGCAATGGTATTGAATATGTTGTGTGCAAAACCTATGACCAGAGCAAAATATTTTTGTGCTGGTGGCTGTGATGATGATGATGATTTTCATCATTATGCATTAAATGTGCCACTATATACACATTTTACGAGTCCAATTAGAAGATATGCTGATATAATGGTTCACAGGTAAATTTATTTACTCTTTGACTGTGTAATGTGATCTTATTTTACGACAAAATGGAGGTTCTCAATCCAACGCGTTTTTTAATGTATAATGAATTTGGATGAATTATTTTTTTATTGGAGAGAGCACAAAATTGGTCCTATTTTAATTTCAAGAACAATTTTCACCCCTAAGGGGGTGAAATTGGGGAGGAAAGGTTCAAACTTCGTCATTTTATGCACCAATTTTTATAATTTTTCAAAAGATAAAACAAAAAGCTAAATATATAATTTTGAGTCCCTGCTTCCCTCAACCTTTCTACCGTTACATTGTAATAAAACCGACACAAAGTTTTTGTATTAACCGAATTCGAAAGAGGAGGAGGTTCTCAAGTCGGCGCGTATATGTATATATTTATTTGTGTTGATCTATTTCTACGCCAATTGTGGACCGCTTTTTCAGGAAAAAAAATTAAATAGAGTTAAGGCTGCGATGTGGTCCGATATAAATTTTGTCAAGATCTGATGATCGAGTAAAACATTAACTCTTCAACAGACAACAGCACATTTGTAATTTTTACTTTGATTGTGTTATTGTATGTGTGTTTGTGAATTTACATGCTATTGCTGTAACTACCTACTACTAAAAAGTTTTATTTAGTTTTACTTTATTTCAATAATTTGCACTACCTAAAATATACTATGAAAATAAAATTTTCTAATTGCTTTTTAAATTTAGAAGCCATTTAAATAGTCAAATTATAGGAAAAGTATGAACGACATGTGCAGTGAATTCACCGCCTGCCCACACCAGGACCATTACCGTCAAGGCTTATGAGGAAAAACGGGAGATGTTTGATCTTTGCATATAGCAATATTTTAAATAATAAATGCTGCCTTATTTTTTTGTATCCAATTTTGATTCTGTTTCCTAAAACTATTTATTTTTCATGTCTGTTGAATATAAAATAATGTACAAAATAAAAATAGAAAACTGCTCTAATTAGTACCCTTTATTTTATATTATTTGTTAAGTATATATTTTATTTTTAATGATAATTTTTATTTTTATAGGCTGTTGGCGGCAAGTTTAAAATACCGAGAAGTGCCGAAATGGTCTGTTGATAACGTTCGTTGGGTAGCAGCACAATGCAACAAACAAAAATATAATGCAAAGAAAGCTGGTGAATTGTCTACAGAATTATACACATTAAAATATATAGAGATGAATTCGCCCCTTGAGATGGATGCTACTGTGGTAGAAGTGAGAGAAAAATACATTGATGTCATTATTGTGGCCATGGGCTTGAACCGCAGAATATTTTTTAATAATGTAAGTCCTTATTAAATTAAATATATTATTATAAAAATGAAATGCTTACATCTATTTCTAGTGATTTCTTAGGATTACGCGAATATTACACATTGAAATAAAACTAGTTTATACGTCTCTCCCGTGATCACGAAGGCTGAAAAGCTTTCGAAACGTCAAGACTAAAATAAAAATCGAACCGCGATAAAATCCGTATAAACTATTTTTATTTCAATCTATTTCTAGATACACCACCGCAGTTGCGAAAATTTTAGAATTCCTTATATCGTCGTATATTCGTCGGTTCCGCCCGCGTAGCAGCCTTGTTTAGATGGTAAACGTTATTTTGTGCAGTATGCACTCTTTTAGAAAATATAGACTATGTAACAGGATATTTGGGCTTATGGTGATCAGGTCCTGGTGGGAAAATGTATGGGGACTCTGATTAAATTAAATGAATTAACCGCTGTAAAAAGCAAATGCAAATGGCGCCCACAATTTTAGTACCGGATCTAAATTACGTATTTGCGACTACGATTTTGAAGATTCAATTATGAAGTTAATCAGCTAAAATAGCAAAGGAAACTAAAATGGCGGCCCCTTAATAACTAATTTTAACATCTCGATTCCATCATTTGTGACTACGGGGCATCGCAAATATCGGTTTTGAAGTCAATCCGACAAGGCCTTAATACAAACCGACCACAAAATCGATGTCTGTGAAGCCCCAGGGTCACAAATGGTAAATAACAGGGGGAGATTATGAATTAATCATTTAAGCAACCTTGCACACTTATCCGGCATCCGCGCCACGTCGCATCGAACATACAATTCATTGACTGCGGCGTGTGCGAGTAACTTGCGTTGCAGATAGGTGTATAGACCTTTAGTCTTAATAATTACGCCAACCTTTAATAATTTTCTTAAATATAAAAATTTGATTTTCAGGACTTTCCTGGTGAATACAGGTGTATTAAGCATGACGGGGGACAGAAACTTTCCAAAATGGAATTAACATGGCATGCAACAGCAAATTTACCAAAAGTAAAACAAGTAATAGAAGTATTTTCTATTTTGAAAACTGAACTGCACAAAGGAGATGATATTTTAAAGGTGGAAACTAAGCTCAAGAGACCTCTTTAAAGTGCCCATTTAAGTGAATATGTGTTTTGTACATTAGTAAAAATTATAATCATTCTACAATGAAATAGATGAAAATAAATGGGGACTACGTTTGTGGCAACCAGGGAAATAAAGGCGCGCGAGAAAGTGCAGTGTTTACTTTCATTAAGTGAAGAAGTGAAGCAGTGTGAGGTGTGTCTGATCATTCCCTAACCACCACAAACATAGTCTCCATCTATAAAATTGGGTCAGTGCCTACTTTTAAATGTATTATTTGTGCTATCAGGATGTTGGATTAATTGAAAGAATATTAGAAATATTTTTTAAAATGTACAAAAAGACTTACATCTTTGCAATTTTTATTATTTGTATATTGACTTTCCATATCTATGTGGAATGTAGTAGATTTTATTCTGTGATTTTGTAAGTTGACGTTCATGGGAATAATTTTAGGTTTATATGACCATTTTTTATTTATATTTGTGTTTAATTAAACAATTTTACAAGTAATTCGATTTGTTTCCTATAATATCCAATATCATTAAATTAATCGATTTCGATATTGGATGATGTTGAAAATATATTGATAAGTAGGTACATTCATATTTTTTCAACATCCAGTTTCGTTATGACAACTAAGTATGTGGCCAATACACTATCAATATTGTGCCACAATATTATTAACCACATAGGTGTAATAATGAAGATTGCACAAAAAGTAAACAAAAGTTTATTCAGACTCCCTCTTAAAAGGTATATTTCCTCAAAATCTTTTCTCAGCAGGGGGGTAGGGGATGTTAAGTGCAGGCCACATCGCGAGCTAAGCTAAGCGAAGCTAACTTCGGTTAGCTTATTGTAAACCCGACTGCGAGCTAAGCAATCTAAACCCAGTAAAATTGTTCTGTGAACTAAACTGGGTTCACACCGCAAACGTAAGGATAAGCGAAGGGTAATATAGTAACGTGACAGGCTGCCAGTCGACTCTCGTCTTTAAAGTAGCAGTGAAGAACTAGTATCCAAAGAGTAGTATGTTCCTGGTAGTATCCAGAGCCATAAGATAAAGTAAATGAGAATTTAATTCCTTGACATATAGGTACTCATAAACATACAAGACCATCATTCGGCCTGTACTCTTGTACGGGTGTGAAACGTGGCCTACACTTACCTAAGCGCCACGTTAGGGAGATCCATGTTGCGGAAATGAAGATGCTGCGATGAATGTGCAACGTTACACGACTACATCGTATACGTAAGGAGTACATCCGCGGCAGCCTTCGTGTCCGCGACGTGGCAGATAAACTTCAGGAAAGTCGCTTATGGTGGTTTGGTCACGATTTGAGGAAACCACAGGAGTAAGTCGGTCGCAAGTGCCTGTGCCAGAAAGTACCAGGAGTACGATCTTGCGGACGACCCAAAAACGCTGGCTTGACGTATTAGAGAGAGTTATGAGAGCCAATGGTCTTAATACAGAGGATGCGCAAGATCGGGCGAAGTAGAGGTATCTTGGAGGTGTCATATGGCCGATACTAACATTCTGTCTATCGAAAGATTTTCTTACTGGCAGTAAAATTTTGAGACATTTTGTATAGAAGATCTGTCAAAATACTATTGATAGAGATTGATAGTAAATAATATATCATTGATAGTAAACAAATTAGGTATATATCATTGATATATTACCTAGTATATATAGATGGACAAGTTCGTGCGCGACATTGTGGCCGTTGCATTTGTTTCCCTTCCCCGCTGCACAAACCGCCCCCGCTAACATCTAGAGAACCTCGCCCCCCAACGTCTTGTACCCCGCTGAACGGTCGCGCACGAACTTGTCCATCTATAGTCAAAGAAACAAATCTATTAGGCTCGACGCCATTCACCAAGAAAGAACAAGAACAAATCTATCTTTATATACTTACTCAGTCAACGTTTATATAGAATTTAAAAATTAAAGGGCAATATAGGGAACGGGCATTAGTGGGAAGGCACTAGTCGGGATAACGCCAGGTAGAAAGAAAAACATTGGGAGCACTGACTAATAATAAAATTGGGAGTATAGCCGAGTTTTAAGTGTCTATTTATATGAAACTAGCATTTACCCGCGGCTCCGCCCGCGTAAAAGTCTTATTCTGA
This sequence comes from Mimas tiliae, assembly GCA_905332985.1. Classification (NCBI taxonomy): domain Eukaryota; kingdom Metazoa; phylum Arthropoda; class Insecta; order Lepidoptera; family Sphingidae; genus Mimas; species Mimas tiliae. The sequence continues at coordinate 8,633,400 of HG995249.1, forward strand.
GATAAAAGTTGCCTATGTTCTAATTCTTGTCTTGGTCTACCTGTAAATTTTACTCAAATCCATTCAGCCGTTAAGGCATGATTGATCTACAAATATATGAAACACGTGGCTCATAATGTTTATTAAGTAATATTTGTACTCAATTATTTTTAATAGAAAATTCCCCCCTTGAACTCCTTAAAATGTAAATTTACAAAATCCCTCTCTTAGAGGACCCCTTACATTACACAAACTACCATCTGACCAAATTTCATGATCATAGCTTTATATATAGATTACTGCTCCGCTCCCATGGGTCGTAGCGTGATGATATATAGTTATAAACCATTGTCTCCACAAAACAAATATACGGTTTGAATATGACCCCAATCGGTCCAAAATAAAATCTTTCATACTAAGTTCAACCCCCCCCTTCCCCCCTTTTGCAAGTGTAATTTTACAAAAATATGAATCACACATTTCATTATTTATGATAAGCAATATTTGTGCTTAATTTGACAGTCGTATTCCGTTCAATAAAAAAGTTTCATAGAATATTCAAACCCCCCTTTTACCCCCTTAAAATGTGAATTTCCAAAAATCCGTTCTTACAAGTATCACCTAGCTAAATTTCATGACCCCAGCTTTCTTGTTTTTGAGAAATCGTGATTAATCAGTGAGTGAGTGAGTAAGTTCAACCCCTCCTCCCCCCTTTTCCAAATGAAATTTCCCAAAAATGTGAATCACATATTTCATTAATTGTCATAAGCAAAGTTCGTGCATAGTTTCACAGTCGTATTCCGTTCCATTAAAAAAGTTCCATACAAAGTGCAACCCCTCCTCCCCCCTTTTGTGAGTGGAATTTTCCAAAAATATGACCCTCATATTTCATTCTTTTTAATAAGCAATGTTTGCGCTCAATTTCACAGTCGTATCCCCTTCCATAAAAAAGTTGCATACAATGTATAAACCCCTCTTTTACCCCCTTTAAATGTAAATTTCCAAAAGTCCGTTCTTAGCTGACGTCTACATTACACAAACTATCATCTGACCAAATTTCATGATCCCAGCTTCAGTAGGATTTGAGAAATCGTGATGAATCAGTGAGTCAGTGGTATTTCGCTTTTATATAATTTATATAGATTGGTAAATATTTTTACACTCTATTTTTTAACTACAGTATTTACCTGCCTGCCATTTGTTCGTAAGTTGTATTCACAGACTACTTAGAGATAGTGTTGTATTAAAATTGCAATGCAATTTACACTGTGTTTCTGGGTTTGAAACAAGGTATTTTTTCTTTAACTTTATTGTTTCACATATTATTATGAATATGACGAGGCTATATGGGCTAGGACCCTTTGCCTTCTCAATAAAAGGAAAAAATTGGGAAATATAATTGACAATTGTCAAAAAAACAACTGGTTTTTCACGAGAAGTTTCAAATAGATTTTTTTTTTTGTTATTTATAATAAAAAACATTTTTTATGTTATATATTAAATTATAGATAATGATTATTATGTTATATAATGGCTTATAAAAGCTTATAAAGGACTAAATAGGTACAATGACGAGCAAAAGTGAATATATGAATGATTTTTTTTGTGACGAAACTGACAAAACACTACAGATTTTGTTGTTTGGAGAAAACACCGATTTAATAGATCATATAAACCGACTACATTCTATAATTCAAAGGTGTACGTTAAACGAAGATTCGTTACATTTAGTCGATACTGATCTATTTGAAGAGATAAAAGAAATCATTAGTTTTGATAACACCCATATATATTTTGGTAAAAGTTTGAGAAACATTAAATGTGTTATTCAAGATCAAGGATTCAGAAAACACGAGATATTTGTAACTTATAGTGGTCCTAGGAAGCTGCGGGTATCGTTGATGAAATTACCTCGTACGAATTTACAAGATAGAGAGTATGTTTCATTGGGTGATATATTAACAGTATTTAATACATATGTTAATGAGTTAGCATGTTATTTTCAAGAACTAGAATTGATAGATGAATATTGTACTGTAGTAGAACCCGCTCATCCATCTTTTAAAGATGATTACAGGAAGATACTTTTAGGTACATATTTTGCATATACTATCTACATTAATAGTTTTTGATCACATCTCCACTTGCATTGTTAAGTTTAATGGTACTCTAGGGAAATGAGTCCTATACAGTAAATAAGTATACCCAACATCAACATCTTTAAAAATATTTTCATTTGTCAGAGAATCACACTTGCTACCAGGATAAAAAGTATCCTATTTTGTCCTAATTTAATGGTTTTATTTCAAACATGTCTATGTTATATCTTTATTTTTAGTTATTGCCATAATCTACAATTAGTACATAAATAATGTCCTAATCTCCTCAAAGGGGTTGATGTCAGACAGGCGGCCAATTGTAAAAACTACCAGCCAAATCTGTTATAAATAAAAATGTGTTAAGAAGCATTATACACCAACCCTACTGTGAGAGTGGGATTAGAGCAGTTGGAAGAAGACTGTACTTACCATCAGGTGCTGTGTAGTCACTTTGCCATGGCAGAATTTTAATAAATATAGGCATCATATATATTAAAGATCAACATTTCAAGGTGATAGGTCCCTTATATGTGAGAGGGCAGCTGGGTTGGCACTACTACTTTGTCTATTTCTGCCGCCAAGCAGCAGTGTGTAAGCACTATTGTGTTGTGTTCTGGTTTGAAGGACATTGAAGCCAGTGAAATTTCTGGGCATTATGAGACTTAACATATGTCTCAGGGTGACGAGCGCAGTCCAATGCCATGCGGTGCTTTGCAATTCAAAGTTCTGTGTGATGTGCAGGTGTGGCGCTTACCATCAGGCGAGCGACCTGCTCATTTCGTCACTCAAGTTAAGTGAGCATTTGACTTAATGCAGATATCTATATATTATTTAAAAGTGACCAATCACATAATAAATAATAATGTACAGAAATCGCCACTATAAGACTTTATACAATGATATTACTCATAGGGGTTAGTTCGAGTCAATTAATTGTGAGTAATGCTAATGCATACCTTTTGGTTTTTTCCAGATGATAGAGTATGGTTACATGTGGAAGTAACACCTGAAGGTTTAGCTACAAATATTCAGTTAGTTGGTCAGTCAGAACAATGGCAGAACAAATTGCAGGAGGGTTTACTCAATTGGGACCATGATAAAAATATTATTAACAATATTATGAATGTGTTTGGTGAGAATAATCAGTCTATTCATTGTGTTAAGATGCCGCTAGTTGGTAGGTATTATTCCGATACAAAAGTTGCAGTTTTTTTTTAAAAAATTCTGATGTTAAGTGATCTCCACCGCCCATGTACGCCCACAATACCCAAAGAATTGTGGGCGCGTTGCCGACCTTAAAGGAAAGGGATAATTAAGGGATTGGGAAGGGGAGGGGGATTTGGGCCTCCGGATATTTCACTCACCGTACGAAACGCAGCAGCAAGCTGCTACTTTACGCCGGTTTTTTGTGAGACAGTGGTAACGACCCGGAAGAGCCGGCCCATTCATGCTGTGGACAGAACTGTCTACAACGTGGCTCTTCCACTCATTACTCTATTATTTAACATCATACGTCGAAAGTTAAGCATGATATTGATTTATCTTACTGTTATCTACGCCTGCCTGTACGTAAACATTATTGTATAATAAAAAGTAACCTAAAAGTTATATGCCCTGAAAAAATCCATATTACAAACTCATTTCCGCACAGTTGAGCATACAGGCATAGTAATTTTAATTTAAATCGGTCCATTCAGCGATTTTTTTACAAAAACTCCGATCCTAAACTATAAGTACATAAATTTGTAGACGCATTATATTACGAATTATTGTGTATTTCACTCGAACGTTTAACGTCACGCGATGTTAGGATGAGACAGCATGTATTTTAAACTCCGCCCATAGACGAGTTTGAGCCGTCGCGTCGACTAGCGTACTCTTAAGCTTTGATGGTCATTGAACTCTTTGAAATTAGTGGGCATTATGAGACTCAATATATGTATATGTCTCAGGGTGTTGTGTAGTATAGTAATTTGTCATTCCAAGTTCTGGGTGATGTAAGATGTTGCTATTGCTTATGGGCAGGCGCGGCGTGACGCTTACCATTAGGCGAATATGGTGCTTAACTTCTAATTGCAGTGTTTTTTCATATTTACAGATATCACTGAGTTTCCAAAGATTGCAAAAAATATAATAGCAGCAAGAATAAAGGATGAGGAGGATTCCAAAACAGATTCCCCAACATGCAGTATATGTTTATGTGTAGAACTACCAGATGTACCTGGTGTGCCTCAACCGTTATGCCAGAATAGCATATGCGGAGTTTACTATCATAGGAACTGCTTATATCAGGTATTTTAACAAATTAAACATTTTTGGTTGTCACTCCTTTGAAAAATCCTGAATGTAGTTCGAACTCACGCACCAAGGTTTCCGTACTACCCACTTTTTTAATTATTACACAGAAGTTTTTAATCTTTTTATAATACTTAGTATATCGGCCATAACTAGAGATTGCAATCCAGCCAGATCCGACCGGATTTGTCACATCGATACTATTTGAGAACCTTCCTCCGGTTTATTTCGTTGGTTAAAAATAAAATGTAACTTACCTTTTCAGTGGTTGCTTGCATGTTCTGGAAATCGTCCGCCGGCATTTGGAGTCGCTACCGGTTCCTGCCCGACTTGCTTACAACCAATCGTTTGTAATGAGAAGGATAATTAAATTCGGTCGATTTATTTTATGTGAAGGGAATATGTTTTTAAGGATTAGCATTATTTATAAAATATATTTTTGCTACACCGTGTTTTTTTTGGTACGCTACACTTTTCACACTTTCATGGTATAAACTGTACCTACCCTATTATTGATGGCTGTCCATAAACTACGTAGCTTCATTTTGGCACCTTTTAAACGTTTCTGTAGCGCAGTTTTACGTGCGTTTTGCTTTGCCCTTAGCCCCTCGGTTTGAAAGTAGGTATTCGCCTTTTGTTCATAAAACATTCAACATTATTTTTCAATAATATCTTATAGTATTAAAAAAGGTGTGTTTTAAGTTCCCTTTATATATTGTTAAAGTATTTAGTTACGCTATTCACAACTGGAGGCGCTGACAGTGCTTTTAATAATTTAATCTCAAAATGTGGTTTCACAAAGTTACCCCGTAACTGGTTCTGGTTCTGTTCCAAAAGCATAAATATTTAATGGGTAAGTATAAAATAAAACGAATATTTATGCCATAGTTACTTTTTAATCAAAATTACGTAGACATAATATTTTATGGTTACATAGAATAATTCAGTATAAACAATGTTGTGAAACGATATTTGCACCAGCTGTTCCAGTTCTGTGATTGCTGAGAAATATTTTCTCTTAAAATCAATATAGCTGATTGCACAGGCAAATCTGTTAAACGACGGGCCTACTTCTTGAAAGTCTTTAAATTAATTAAACAAAAGCAGATATTAATCAGTACACAAAAAGTTCTTTTAAAAATAAGATCTAATCCTCATGACCGTATATATACATTCCTTCACACATATGAAGGTGGCTTTTATTGTTTTGTTCTGCAATTTCAAAATAGCAGGAATGTATTTAAAGAGTCATGTACGTGTTCTGTTGACTATTTTATGAATACATCATCACAAGGGCACTGTGTCAAATGAACGAGTAGTAAGGCTGGTGCTGGAACCGGGTGCTTCACCGCTTTGAGGTCCCGTGTCACGGCCGACATTCTGAAATAAAAAGATTGTAACAAAATTATTATGCTAAACAAAATAATTTTAATAACCCAAATGTACAAGTTCTAAAATAAGGTGACCGAAGTTTGTATTTGTGTTCAGAGACACTCAAAAACGTAATTAAGTTTTCGGTAGCTAAACGAAAATAGTAGACGTCCTGCCTGTTATGATGTACGGCGCCGAGACGTGGACTCTAAAAAGGGGTTTATCCACCACTTTAAGGTAGCTCAAGGAGCTATGGAGCGGGCTATGCTTGGTATCTCTCTGACGGATAAAATCCGGAATACGGAGATCCGGCAGAGAACGAAAGTAACCGACATAGCCCATCGAATTAGCAAGTTGCAGTGGCAGTGGGCTGGCCATATTTGTCGCCGCAACGATGGCCGTTGTACGGCCGACACGCATATTTTACAAGGTGGTAGGTCCCTCGTATGCGGGAGGACATCTGGGTTGGTACCACCGCTTTGTCTATTTCTGCCGTCATAGCAGTAGTGTGTAAGCACTATTGTGTTTTGGTTTCAAAGACATTCAAGTCAGTGAAATGATTGGACAAAATACTATATCGAAGGTACCGTACCGGACTTCAGCGATACCAGGGCCAGCCAGCAACTGCCTAACGTTGGAGGAAAACTCTTTTTAGCCGCGATTAAAAAGACAGGTCAAAACTCGAAAAACACCAATGCAGGTAGTTTATTTCCGAGTTTGCATGTGTGTGGTAGAAATAAATGCTGGAAACGCACCGAGCTACACGGTATGTTTCCAGGTGACGTGGATGAACTCTACGCGGTGTTAGGTGGTGCGATGGTAAAATGGCGACATTGGTAATATATAATTCAGTTCAATAAACAGTTCCTCAGAGCACTCCTCGTGGAACATACGATAAAACACACAGAGATCAGAAGTCTCTCAGCAGTTCTAAAGGTTCCAGATTGTCCGTGAATTCGGGACCCCCCAACAATTCGAGTAGTCCGGTTTTTACGGAGTCAAGTGTGTCCAGCGAGTAATTGGAGTCTCTTGCTTAGAGATGAGACAGTATTCCACGTGGGGCTATAATTGCGCTTTATAAAGCGCGACGGCCCAACGTGAAATACCACCTCGCTCTGTTAAGGAAACTCAACTTATTTCTATTCAATGTGGCTTTGTCCTACAAATTACTCCTAAACTAGACCTTCCTTATTATTCTTAATCCGCTCAAGCTCGAAAAATTATGAAAATGTGAACAATATGCTCATAGAACGGAAGCATCTCGCCTGGTGTGTGGCGAAAACAGTTGCCATTGCCAATGCCAATAGAATAACCTGTTACATTTTTCACCTACCGCGTAGAACGTTTAACTTGAATATTGTTAGCAATACGGGGATATTGATGTTAGTGGTATAAGTAAGAGTATTCTTGTACTTATGTGTGTAATATTTTATTGTACTACTGTTTTTATCCCGAAATAAAATAAAACAACACGGGGCAAATGCATACGAGCGGAAGGTTTTTGAAATGTTATCTTCCCTGACAGTGGGGTAAATTGAGGACATTACCTTTTTATTTATGTCTATATCTGCTGTACGTAATAGATGTCAATTAAATTGTTAATTAAACATTTTTTTAGAATCCAATTATTTCCACACTTAGTGCCAACAGACAGTTAAAATGCTTCATGCTTCATTACTAAATATAAAAGTAATCATAACCGCTTGACGTCTCTAGGGCAGTAAAACTGTGCCTTAAATATGTGGCGTTATGAGACTAATGGCCATTTTCAATAAATGATCTTATTTTGATTCTCTGAATAGATCGCATAAATGAACCAATCAGGATACAGCCTGAAAATCATGCGTACAAATTACTTAATTTAATTGGTTAATTTATCGGATCTATCCATATAATCCAATTATGATCGCTTATTGAAAATGATGTTGTAAACCAATGTGGGGTGTACTGGTGTTACATTTCTGCCTACCACTTCGGGGATTACAGGCCTGAGTGCGATGTATGTATATTAATTGTATGTAGATTAATATCTTCTATATAATATATAAAAGTGAAATACCACTCACTCACTGATCAATCACGATTTCTCAAAAAACTATGAAGCTGGGATCATGAAATTTGGTCAGATGATAGTTTGTGTAATGTAGACGTCAGCTAAGAACGGATTTTTAGAAATTTACATTTTAAGGGGGTAAAAGTGGGGTTTGAATATTGTATGAAACTTTTTTATTGAACGGAATACGACTGTCAAATTAAATACAAATATTGCTTATCATAAATAATGAAATATGTGATACACAAATTTGTAAAATTCCACTTGCTAAAGGGGGGAAGAGGGGTTGAACTTAGTATGAAAGTATTTATTTTAACTTTTGAACAACTTGACCGATTTCGGTCATATTCACACCGTTGATTTGTTTTGTGGATTCAGTGGTTTATAACTATATATTATCACGCTAAGACTCATGGGAGCGGAGCAGTAATTTAAATATATTGAAGATAAATATCTTATACTCTACTAAAGTTAGGATTATGTTTGGTCAGAAGATAGTTTGTGTAATATAGGGGCACGCTAAGAAAAGGTTAGTAGAAATTTATATTTTAAGGGGTAAAGGGGGAGGGATGAATGTTATATATTATCAATGTGAAAGTTTGGATGTTTGTAGATCAATCACGCCTTAACGGTTGAATGGATTTGGGTCAAATTTGGCATACAGGTAGACCAAGACATGAATTAGAACATTGGCAACTTTTATCCCAGAAAAAGACATTTACGCGGGCGGAGCCGCGGGTAAATGCTAGTCTTCTATGAAATGCTGAGAAAGAGCTTATGTTTCAGGTGTCCCTTCGATACGAGATATGGTTCTGCGAAATCTGGGATCAAGATTTTTGATATGCTTTCAAATGGCGTGTCTTACTTTTCGTTATTAGGAATTTGTTACATATGCAATGGTATATTGTACCATACGACGCGCATGGTTTATGTCCATTGCCGCCCACCGAACCTGTTGCTACCCAGAGGACACTCAGGATCCTCCGGGACCATCCCACTTGCGCTGAAGAAGGCCTTTTTAGTCGGTATAACAGTATAGGGATTTTTGGTTAGGGACTGGACCCAGTGGATTAAGGCTGGTGAGTCCAGCATAACCATCTCCCCTTTCCCTCGGGAAGTCCGGGACGCTTCCAGCCACAGTTGGGAAGGTATGCATAATTGAGATTTACTCCAGGGGGAAAAATGGTGTATGTATGTAAAAAAAAACAATTTAATAGAATTTCTATAAACTTCCAACAAAATATTTTTATATATGTTGTGTAGTTTTTGAGATATAAGAAATTTTCGGTTATACCCATTCTGAGATTAGAAACTGCTGAAATAAGTTTTTTTTAAAGCATAGACAGGTAAATGTACAAGTGGGCCATCTCCACCGCCCATGTACACCCACAATACCAGAAGATGCGTGGGCGCGTTTCCGACCGTAAAGGAACGGGATAATTTATATTTATAATTATGGGATTGGGCAGGGGAGGAATATAGGGCTCCGGATATCTCACTCACCGTACGATACGCAGCAGCAAGCCACTACTTTACGTCGGTTGTCTGTGAGACAGTGGTAACGAACTAGTCGAGCCGACCCATTCATGCTGTAGTTAAAACTGTCTACACCGTGGCTCTACCACTCACAACTGTTTTTTTTATAAACCTTGGGAAATGCCATGGAATATAAATAGTTTTTGCTGTACATACAATGAATATACATGCGTAAATATTTTACTGTACTCATAAACTAAATTTTACTATTTGCTACGAATTAACTTAATTTGACTAGTTTGTCAAATATTTAAAGTGGCCATTTTCTATACTATCTTATGTCTCAGGGTAACGAACGCAGTCCAATGCCATGCAGTGGTTTGTAATTCAAGGTTTGTGTGGTGTTATTGGTTTTTACCATCAGGCAAACGACCTGCTCGCTTCGTCACTCAGTCTAATAAAAATATATATATTTCTGTTGAAAGCAGCGCAATTGATACGTAACACTTATGCCTACTTCCATGATGATCCTAAATCGAGTTTAAGCCACAAAATCAGTTTAAATTTGATATAAGTAACGAAGTCCTAAATGTCGATTTAGGATCATCATGCAAGTCGGCCTTAAAGTGTCAATAGAATTCATTGAAATGCATCACAATTATTATTTATTTGAAGCTACAGTTTTGTACAAATGCATAAACTATGAATTTAGTTTACTATACCAAAACAAAATATTAATTTAGGCAGGCAATAAGGCAGAGTCACAAGAACCAACTAAGTAATATAATGGTTTTGAAGATGCATTAGAATTTCCTAACATAATATGATAACCAGATTCAAAAGTAATTTATGACTTTTTGCTTGTTTTTTGGCCTTTGTGGTGTTGCCCTACCAAAATTCTGCCAGTATCACATAGATATTACGAATCAAAAATAAATAACGAATAATTTTGACATCTAGTTTCCAAGTTGACTTACATCAACTAATTCAGGTTCCTGTGTGACTTGACATTAAGATATATCACATATTTATTATAGGCCGCTTTTATGCTTAACAACTGTTGTAAAAATATCTAAATTTAACTCATCAAAGTATTTATAATATATACAAAATATGGTATATTACCTTGACATGTATTTGATTCTTAAGCATGGCAGCTCGAAGAATTAGCATGGATGTCCGTCGCTGATACTCTTTCCCCATGGCCAAACTTCTCTCAAATGTGGTGCTCCTTTGATCAACATCTTTTGCAAATAATATTTTATTATGTGAATCAATACGGGCCTGAATTTGCCCATCAAGTATCAATTGCATCAGTTCATCCTCTAAAGCATTCACTGTACGATTGAACGCAGCAGCCATGAGCCTCATGTCAGCTGATAGGTAGGGACTGAAGTATTGGATTAGTGCTCGGTTGCGAATCTGCATATATAAAGAGTTCAAATGTGGTGCTAAATACATGTCTAATAGAAGATTGTCCCGTATTTCATCCAGTAGCCTTAAACAGGAAGCATACTTAGACTCATAGAATTTAAAAATTATGTCACGCAACTGAGGTTCTAGTTCTAGAAATAATTTAAAAGAACTGCTAACTATGACTTGTTTTTGTAGCTCGGAGCGATCAAAAGTAGCAAGAGCACATAAACCTCCATATATTGCAACATTATTACTGCTCAAGAGTTCTGGGTATTCACAGTGGTCAATGCTCGCAGCCAGAAAATGCTTAGCGGCTGATTTGTATTTCTTGGTCGCTAGCTCTGCAAGACCGGCAGCACATTTTAAGCGAGTTAGTATGGACTGGTTGGAGTCTTTACCAGGAACTTCATTAAAGTCAGGTGTGACTTCAGCTTTAGAAACATAATTGAGAACATGAGCCCAATTTTGCAAGTATACTGACACTTTAACTACATTCAGGCACATCATGATAATATGTTTGCCACTTGTACAGTAGTCTCTGGCTCTTGAATAACACTTTAGAGCACTTGTTAAATCTCCACAGTCAAGATAGTGATCACCCAGATCATCATGTCCTCTCCGAATACTCTCTTTTATTGAATTTGTTTTGTAATTTTTTAAATCTGTATCTAACTTTTCCAATTTGATTGCGGCTTTTTTGGTTTTTGACTCAACCCACATGGTGTCCAGGACTGGAATGTCCTGAGAGCCTGCAACATCAGGCAACCCAGCTGTGGCCACAGCATCAGCAAGTTTCTTGTGAAGAGTTTGGTAAAGGCTTACATTATATGTTGTCATGACGTAGGATATAGCCATTTTTAAAGCTTCCAGTCTAAGTGAAGGACAATGGTCTGCTACAAACATCAGTCTATAAAGCTTTGCAAAACCAGTGTAGGAAGCAGCATAGGTCTCTAGGTCCAAGGTGGGATTCTCAACTACATAGCATTCTGTCTCATTATTTTCATTGTCCTCCGGTGGGACATCCACTTGCATAGGTTCAGCTGCGTTCTGTAATCCAAATTACAAAAAAAACTTCCAGTTATGCTGTGCACGTGTAAACCGTTAAGATTATCTTTGTTGTTACAGTAAACTTACCATTTCAAACATGTTCTAAAGAAAATGTTAACGTATAAAAGAAAATACGCGAATTCCACTGTCAACGCAGAAAACCAACCTAAAACAAAGTGTTCCATTATGTATCCATTTTTAGAGAATATCACATATATAACACAGATACCAGGACTTGAATATGACACTCACTCATTAAAATACGTAAGATGTTGTTATTTATTGTAATTCACTATCAAAATACCTTTATCATTACGTTTCTTCTTGGCAGCGGCATTTTTCTTTTGACGACGAGTATTGCGGTATTGCTATAGTAAAATAATGATTAATGGAAATATGAAAATAATTTGCTAAAGTGTGACGAGTAGTCTTACTAAAACACATAGTAAAATATATTATTAAGTCGTATTATTTTTAGCTATTTAAGAATTGTGATATCACGTGAAGTCACTTAAATGTATAACACATATCCAAATACTATAATATTGCGCCATCTAGTTTTAAACAAGGAATATTCGAGGTCATAAAAAATGTAAACAAGTTGTGAGCCCGCGGCACGTTCTGTTTCGCTCCTTCGTCTCGCGATAGGTTATAGTAGAGTGACATTGTTCTGTGTACGTTAGCATATTTTCTATAGTAGTCTGATTACTCTAAGGTAGTTGTTAGTTGTGTTTGCCTGTAACTGAGTAGTATGTTATATTTGTTTGTTACTTAATAAGTTTTATATGTACACCCATTGGCGATCCAAAATAAAAAAAAAAAAAAAAAAAAAAAAAAAAGGTAATCTGTGGTCTCGTGTATTTATTCACAGAGTTCATATCTAACTAAACCTATCAGATAAGATAATTAAATAAGATCCATAAAACTAGATTTAGAATTTTTATTATCGATATTTGTAAGGACACCCTAGATTAATTTAATGGCCAAACGTCGCTGAACAAATCGCTAAACGTTGAAAATGTAATGATATTATGTACAGTAGGTACCTACTAGTTGAGTATTTCATGAAATATGTCAATTTCATTTAATGGTACACTATGTCATGAAATTATCTATTCTACGCTTTCTACGTTTTGGTAGCGACATAAGAAAGGTCAAACGGTCATCTATACATAAATAATCTGACTGACTGAGTGACTGATTCATGAGTGCAGAGCCTAAACCGCTGAGGCTGCAAACTTGAAATTTTGCACAATGGTGAGTAAAAGTATGTAAGCACTAAGAAGGTATTTTTGAAAATCAACGCTGTAAAGGGGTAAAATATAAGTCATGTAAGTTTGTATGGAGAAAAAATATTAAAATATTAAAAGTTAAAAAATATTAAATACCTACCTAAACATTTCGACTCGCAACTTCGTAGGAGTACACCTAAAAACAAATACCTAAGCAACTATGTATTTCGCGATATCTCGAAAATCATCTCCTTAGTGGGCGAAATGTTTAAAAAAGTGAGGGTTGTTCCGGATAAGGATATCCACGCGGGCGGAGCCGTGAGTAAAAACTAGTCGTAAATATAATCTCAAGCGACAACCACTCGCGTCATTGATAAAGTAGGTACAAACTAATTTTCGTTCACTGCTTAATAACCTTTGACATAAAATAATAAGTAGGTACTACTGATAATTTGTAGAGTGCAACATCTTTATGTTGGCCGGTGGCAAATGTTGGAACTAATTGAAATGTTCACATTATTACGGATTATTATGTCAAATCGTAGACTGAGAAACCTACAAAGATATGAATCAACCAATGAGTTTCCAGTATGTGTATATAAATAATATTATTATGCAAATAAGCATTTGACGACAGCGCCACTCATCTCACCAACATAAAGTTGTCGCAATGTAGTCTATTTTAAACATATTTTATGATATTATTTTATTATTTTGTGTCTCACCAATCTTATTTACACTTCAGCACATATCGTAATATTGCTATACTTGGGTAATTTATATATAAGCAAATAGCAATAATTGAACGACTGTGTACTATTAAAATATGAAATTGGAATATAAAAGGTAATAAGTATCTATTTTTTATTAATAATAAAATATGTACTTATTTTGAGTACCACATCATTTATTGGAGTGGTATCAGATGGAGGCTTTTGAAGTTCTAACCGAAGGGGTCCGATTAGGAACACGGAAAAAGTATCGATACTACTTATACTTTTCCGGCCACCATTGGTTTTCGGCCAGTATGATCGGATTGTATCGTCATTGAGCTTCCAAAAGTCAAGCAGTGCAGATTTTTGCAAAGTAAATTACTACGTTGTTTGTCGTTTGGTAAATATAGTTTTTGTTACTGTGTAGTTTAGTCGATATTTTTTTAATTAGTAAAAGACTTCTTTGAAATTAAACAAATTAGACATTCTTACTAACTCATCTCATCTTATTAAAAATAATTAGTTACGATACCGATATTGTTGTACCTACTCGATACTTTTTGTTTAATACATTTCTGGTATTAGTACTTTTTGACAAGTACATATTAATATTGTTTCGAATAATTGCTACTATCTAAGGCCTGGCAAATACTGGTGAGTAACTTTTTCTTTACTCCGCTAAATACGCCTTCTTTGTTTCAATCTCTCAATACTCACTATTCAATTATTTTTATTAGTGGTTGAGCCATGCTGTAGACACTTTTGTCTACAGCATGTATGGGCCGGCTCGTCCGGGTCATTACCATTGTCTCACAGAAAACCGGCGTAAAGTAGCAGCTTGCTGCTGCGTTTCGTACGGTGAGTGAGATATCTGGAGTCCCAAAGGGGAGGGCCCTTCCCAATCCCTTAATTATCCCTTTCCTTAAGATCGGCAACGCACCCATGATTCTTTTGGTATTGTGGGCGTACATGGGCGGTGGAGATCACTCACTATCAGGTGACCCACTTGCTCGAATGCCGCCTACGCCATAAAAAAAAACAACTATGGCTAAGGCTAAGGCTCACCGAAAGTCTCTACCCGCAGCCTGCAGATTTGGTAGTTACAAAATCTTTGATTGGTGCGACTTGATACCACTAACATTTAAGGCCAAGTAATTGATTGTTCATTAATAAATGACAATTGGCAGATATACATCATGCTTTTTGAATGGCCGCCCACATCCTAAAAGACTTGGCTTGGCTATATTATTATAGTCTATGCCACCTTTTACCTGTATGTAAAAATGAAGATAAAATTAAAAAAAACCATTGAATTGACATTTTTGTTTTTCGTTTCTTAATGTCATATAAATTTTAATAACCCACTAGCTGTCCTGCGCGGTTTCACTCGCGTGCATAATACTTACTGTTCCGCCCCCGTGTTTCATACAGAATTCAACATCCCTTTTACCTTCTTAAAATGTATATTTCCAAAAACTTCTTGATGTTGCATAAGATTGCTTAATATAGGAACCTCGAGAGTTAAAAGATAACAGGGTGTTATTCTCCTTCATTTAGTAACTGCCGGATCAGAAATCCCGAATAGCTTGCAAATATCTCGCATCTGATGTGGATCACTGAATTCATCTGGCCGGTAACTACTCATAAAATGAAAAAACTTACATACGCACTCACGCCTGTAATCCCCGAAGGTGTAGGCAGAGGTGTAATCAGTACACCCACATTTCGCCGAGCATATCTCCGTCTCTTATGTGATAGGGGGCGAGCCTATCGTCATACCGGGCCCAAATTCCAGAAATAGAAAAACCCAATACCACTTTACCCGACCCGGGGATCCGTTGGCCTCAATCGTAACGCGTACGCATTACAACTGCGCCACCGAGGCAAAATGAAAATAATTGTTTATAAAAAAAGAGAAAAGTGCCTTTTCAGTATACTTATATTATGTTCACTAGAGGTTCGCTTATTAAAATGATAATGAAATCTGCATTGAAATCCGTTCAGTCGTTTGCTTCCCAGAGGAGTTGTCATTACGCAGGCGGCCGGTGGTAAAAACTACAAGCCAAATCTTTCTGTCCCACTGCGAGTGGGATAAGGGCAGGCGAAATGGAGTAGGTATAGGCGCGACCGAGACGCAGCGCGGCGGTAGCATTTTTAAATGGATTTTATTTGATATTCTTTTTTTTTCTAATATTGTATACCTAAGTATTACGTTATTCTATTTTTTTTTATACGAGCAAATGGATTATTTTGGTTAAGAATTATTTGAATCCACATGCCAATTCACTAGACATTTTGCTTCAAGGATTATAAAATAGTAGTAAATAAAACAATTTTTTACATAAGAAACCGCAGGTAAACTATATCACATAGATATTTTTGGTACCTACAGCAATAAGTTTAAAAGTTTTCTCAGAACTGTCTTGTAACTCAACGTCATTTTCACACAAACTACTTTATAATAAAATCGAGCTTATACCGTAGTATAAAATATTATTGGTAATCGTCAAGCATAAGTTGGCAAAACTAATAATGAAATGATTTGCATTACAATAAATATAATATTAAGTATACTTAATAAGCAATTTTACTCTACGGAGATTAAGAAAAATTTTAGTACGCGTGCGTGGGCTTTATATCGATTCTGACAGAAAACCGCAGAAAACTTGTCAGGGGTCTCCGAGGCGACGCGACGTTTAGCCTTTAGGAATATTAATAACGTTCTTATATATTACAACAAAATGTTTGTTAAAACAGCTAATTGTAAACTGTTAACAATGTATATAATTTTATATAATATTATTTATTGGGTTACTAAATTAAAACGTTTATTGAGGCTTCCTAAAATATCGTGTCGTAAAGGTGTGTATACTGTAAGTTTTTGGTAATTAATTTATGGTACGTATATAACTTAAATTAATATTAATTGTAATTGTTTGATTAAACTCAAGGTGTATCACAATAAATTTTGCAGTAAGTATCCGTTTAAAAATGTAAGTATAGTTTACGGACTAAGCAATGCTTTATTATGTTATTCTGAGGCAATGCCCAGTGATCATGGGAGTACAGCTTTATTGATATTGCCGTAGGGCAAGTAACTTCGATTAATGATATATTTGTTCCAAAGTGCTTCTCTTCCTTGTTTTTATTATTTGTTTTACAGATTTTGTTAAGTATTATTTTTATGTGTCAAGTTCATTGCAAGAGGCAACGTATCAACTGTCGGTGGTTCCCAAAGAGAATATAACTAAATATATACTATACTAGCTGCCCCGCGCAGTTTCACCCGCAACATCTATCGATAGCAGCGGCACCTACCGGGTCCAAGTGTGAATATAAGCCATAACTCGATTGTAATAGAGCAGACTTTCTCAATCTTTTATAAGAGCGTACAACTAGCGCTATCTAACTACGATCCGCGGACCCCTTCTAAAAAAACTCAAAATAATCATGTTTTTATGTACAAATAACAACTTGTGAATGAGTATTAGTCACATAATTTTTCTATAACTTACTTATTTAATCTTTCCCACAACGATCTGAGCCTGACTGTCATAGTAACAAAAAATATACATGAAAAGAGCTTTCCAATGATAGACACGTGGTCGTTATTGATTGGTGGACATATTTTGACCATTTGTTGAAGTACATTCTATGAATGCCCTTGTTAAACTCTGATTAAGACTTATTTTCATCAACATATTTTAATAACAAATAAACGGACGAGCGAGTGATCTCTTTGCCACAGTACAGTGCGCCGCGCCGCGCCCGCTACACGTAGCTTTGTTTTCACGAATGTTTCAATATATTATTTAGCTTCGATTAAAATCTTATACCTACCTATATATAAGGAATTCTGGTTTCGGTCGCCTCTAGAGAGTACGAAAATAAAGAGTTAAAACTGTTTTTCATGGTTTATTTGATGACTCAATAAGCGTTAAAATTATGATACTCGCTTATCTTTTATGCAGATAAATACCTTCATGTGAATGTACAGTAGCACAGATGACAGTATCTTTAAAGATACCATACAAAAAAATGGTTTGTATCGAAAATATATTTTGCACAAAATATGAGGTAGGTGAGTATCCTTATTTAATTTCCAAACATGTTTTTTTTTATAAATAAAAAGAGTTTTTAGTTAATGTAGTACACATAAATTATTTAGCTAATCGAAACAAATTGCGAGGTAACGTGTTGGCAGAGAAAATGCTATTTTGAATTCATACAAAACAGTCATAAAAGAAAGTGGGCAATTCACAAAAACGACGATTAGATAATGATCATTACTAATTAAAGCGATATCAATATATTAATTGCTTTATCATGATCATAAGTGATAATTTTTTTATACCTGCATAATGTAATACCTATTTTTCATTACCTGTTGCATCATAAAACTAGTGTTCAATCAAACTAACATTTTGGGTCTGTTATGAAAACAAAGCACGTAATAATAGCGCTGAAACCAAAAATAGGGCGCACAGAATATATTTAGAGATAACATACACGGTAGTGTACTAGTGACACATCTGATGTACGCAAGAATAGCAGAGAACGTTGTAGTTTGTGTAGTGAACGACGCTATTAATATATTGTTTTTCTTGTTAGTACCTATGTGTTATATTTGTGTTTATGAGTTGATCGTATGTATGTATGTGCTGCTTCGACGTGCAGCTATAGACATTGTCACACAACAATAGATAACGAGTCTCCATTTAGATAAGTTCCAACCATAGACATATCTAAACTGTTTGATCTTAGAACGGATAACAATGATAATGATTTTACATTTATAGGTGGTTAGCGGGTTCTGTGCACATTTGTTGTGCGTTGGTCATCATGAAGGGTATGCTACTCTTGACCGTGCTGCATTATTTGCATTGCCAAGGTGCCGTCGTGGTTCGAACCGATGAACAGCCCGTGGCAAATGACAGGCCCATCATAGGCGTTCTGTCACAGGAACAGTCTTTATACCTGCATACTAAATATCCTGAAGAGAACTACACCAGTTACATTGCATCATCTTACGTCAAAAGTGTAGAATCCTCCGGAGCCAGAGTCGTACCTATTTTGTAGGTTTTTTTTATGTTTTGCGATTGCAATTTAATTTAATTTAATTTTTAATTATGCTTTAATATATATTTTATTTTTCCAGAATCGGCAAAGATCGAGAATATTACAGAGATCTTATGAGCAAGTTAAATGGGTATGTTAAGTATTTTTTTTTTTATATTGGTGAAAATACCATTTAATTTTTTAAATGGCTTATAAAAAGAAAGCAGCTGTAGGTCAGCGCGGAGTGGTACGTACTCCTGAGATGAGAGTTGCAAGTTTGCAACCAGACCCAAGAGCGTGCAACTCTTACTTTTTTAAGTTACTTATATACTACATACATACATACATACATAGACGCACGCCTGTCTCCGATAGGGGTAGGCAGAGACAACGGATTTCTACTTGCTACGCATCCTTGCACACCTCTTTGGCCTCTTTCACTTCCTGTTAGTTATCGGGGAAAAACTAATTAGTATAAATTAATTAATTATTATTAATTATTAATTAACTAATTATTAGCCGTCTTTTTATTCATTCAAAATCCTATAATATATAATATACCTACTTACCTAATATTAGGACAGAAGAAGTAGGTTAAAAGTGACTGTTGTTTTATTTATCTCTAAGCCCACTTAAAATCGTTATGTGAATGGTCCTGCGGTCACAAATCATAGTTCTAATGTGAGCCAGTAGGAACTCTTAAATTTCTGTTACTATTTTCTCCCACCTGCCCTTATCTCACTCGCAGTGGGGGTCGGCGCAACATGATTTTTACACATATTACAGAAACATTTGGCTTGTAGTTTTTGCGACCGGCCGCCTGCATGACGTCAACCCTTCTAGGAAGAAAACACCCATATCTGAAACATATATTTGTAGATTACACAAACACTTATCTCGGTGCGGGAATCGAACTCGCGGCCCATTGCACTACGGAGACTGTCAATCAACGTGCGAATTATCACATTCATTGAACGTAAATAGGGTTGCGACCTCTTAAATCGGAAAGCCAGGTTTCCAAGCAGTCTGATCAGATATTTGGCTGACATGTCATTTGGCTGATCATGGGAAGCCCGTGCCGGGCTGTGACTTGACAGTTATGACGCTCGTGAGCTCCGTAATATGGCTTGTAAGTCCCACTGCTGGGCACGGGCCTTTGCTAAGAAAAAGAGGGGTTAGGCCTCAGTCCACCACGTCAGCCTAATACGGGTTGGCCGACTTCACATATCTTCCAATGGAGAATTTTTAGGTATGCAAGTTTCCTCATGATGTTTCCTTGTTTATCGTAATGTAATCGACATGTACTTAGAAAAGTTAGAGGTGCATGCAAAGCATGCTTTTGGAGTTTTATTTCGAACCCGCGATTTTCGTCACGGCATGCAGTCCGTACCATATAGGATATACAATTTCTTCTCACTTAAACGGGAAGAGTTTTTCTCACATTCGAGGCGAGAATATATCAGAAAACTCGCATTTAAGAGGCCGTGTTATGCAATTTGAGGGCGAGAATCGTATGATACGATCTCGGAAACCCATTTTTGTTATATATGGTGTAAATATTTCATATGTTGCAATGTTTCATACGCTAAACTTTTACTGAAACGCTAAAAATAATAATAAATAATTTTGAGTCGATGCTTTTTACCTTCCACTTTTCTACCATTATAGCGATATGCTATTGCGAGTCGGTTTTATTTTAGTAAAAAAAAATTACTATCTATATTTTAGTGAAACAATTATCAAAATCAGTGCATAAATGACGAAGTATGAATCTTCGATCCCCGATTGAAATTTGTTGTTGAAATTAAAATGAGACCAACTTTCAACCAACCAACTCTTTCGAATGAAAAAAGAATCATTCAAATCGATCTAAATTTGGCGGATTTATACATGGTTATACATACAAAAAGAAACGCGTCAAATTGAGAACCAGCTCCGTTTTTTTGTCGGTTGACCAATTTAATTAGTGCCGGAAGGATTCAAATGCTTTAATATAGTAGTTATTTAGTATTTAGCTCCTAAGTACTTAGCGTATTCAAATTGGAGTGTAAGTGGGCCTTTTATATGACAATTGCAACATGATGTTGGTATTATCAAAATTATTTTTTTATATTACAGCGTGCTGTTTCCTGGTGGAGCTACTTACTTCAACAATTCCAACGGTTACGCAGACGCTGGCCAGCACATATACGAGATTGCAATGGAAATGAATGATGCCGGTGATTATTTCCCGATTTTCGGAACGTGTCTGGGTTTTGAGCTGTTGATCATTCTTGCATCTGGTCGAGAAGAAAAAGAGAATAGAATTAGATGTTATTCTTTCTCTAATTTGCACTTGGATTTTACGGACGGTGAGTATATACACGCCATTTAATTTGCTCGACCTAAAGGAAACAGTCAATCTCACTCAACCCGTTCTTTACGTCTTCCGTCTCCTTTAAGGCAGATTTCAATAAACAATCTTTGATTGAGTGTCTCGTGACAAATGATCGGAATAAATTTTGAAGTTCACGCATACAAATTACATATTTAATTTGATTGGTTGATTTTCTGGATCGATGTGGAGATTCAGATGGAGATCTGAATATGACCTGTAGAATATTATAATAAAATCGACTATTGCCTTAGTTCCAACATTAAGAAAATAACAGTTCTGTACTTACGAAGATTGCCGAAGCACATAATTTAAATCTTGTCACCTCGATGCCCGATGATGAGCACAGCACAGTGCCACAGAGACCATAGACTAGACCGTACTTTGTAATTCTAGTTATGGGCAGACGAGGAACTTACCACCAGGCGAGCAACCTGGTTGTCTCATCATTCAGCCTAATAAAAACATAATGTTATAATAATTAACGTCCATTCTCGTTGTCCCCCACTGTTTGGAAAAGTTGTACCCCAAACAAACGGTGGGGGCAAACGCAACTAAATTTATCCCATTGTCCCTCACTAGGGGATATCGGGAACGAACGAGTGGCTTTATCCACCAGTTGAGGTCACCAAAACTAAGAATGTGGCATTGTCCCTCACTATTTAATATAATATAGGGTATAAAAAGAAAAGTTCTTACCTGCTGAAGTGTACTTACGCAGGTAAACTTTCAACCTCTATAAAACAGTCTTCGTGCCGCAGTGGGCGAGTAGCCGATTGTGGAACATGAGGCCGCGGGTTCGATCGTCGCACCGAGACAAATATTTGTCTTATCCACAAATATTTGTTTTGGTTCTGGGTGTTGTGAGGTCGAACGTCTCTCGTAGTTCTTAGTACCTACGACACAAGATAATCGTATCTTACTGTGGGGTCAGGGCTATGTGTGTGACTGTTGAGTGTTATTTATTTATTTAAAATAACGTAAGTGCCACGTTATATTACAAATGTTTGTTAAATTAAGTACTCTCTTCTTTTTGGTTCTTCTTCTATTATGAATGAAGAGTTTATAAAGGCCGCCCAACTTTAACTTATGGTAGACCATTTTTTTTTAAATAATTAGACACTAAACCTACCGTATAGCTAGTTGATCATGTTTATTTTTGAAATGTTCTAATTAGCTAGTAGGCACAATAAAAGTTATTTTCATAATTTGTTTAAATTAAATTTATTTGCAAAATTTTACGGACTACTATTATTATGGAATCAACTCAAAAATCATGAGAAAAAGTCAGCTGCTTCATTCATTTTGTCGAGTATCAAAGAAGCAAAAGACACAATATAAATAAAAAAATATTAAAGAAAAATTGGATAGACCAGTGACAGTTGACCCACAAGCACCATCCATTCACGTGTAAATGACACATGTGCCGGTCATCGGCTTCCATGTTGCACGGAAGTGACCGACACGACGTTGAGTATAACCACCCTTCCCTTTCTTTTTTATAACCCTATATTATACGAGTATTAAATAGTGGGCGACAATATCCACTATATCCTTAGTTTCGATGTCCTAGACTTGGGATAAAGCCACTCGTTCGTTCCCGATATTCCCTAGTGGGCGACAATGGGATAACTTTAGCTGTGTTTACCCAGACTGGCGGACGGAGAATAGACGGTAATGAACACTTTCCTTTATAGATTTCCGAGGCAGTAAGATGTTCCGAGAGGCACCCAATGATGTAATAGACATACTGGCTAAGGAAAACGTAACAGTCAATGCACATCAGTTCTGTATTGTCGATGAGGTTGGTTAAAGCAAGTTCACACTGTTGGATTTTAGTTAATCAACTGACTTGAATCATGTTTCAATCAGTTTGCTTTTTTGTTGATTAATTCGATTAAAAGTCTGTTCAGACGGTTCAAATCGCATGCGGTTTAGCAGTTGATAAACTAAAATGGAATCATATGAACTGGCTATTTGAAAATGATCCTAATTATTATCCTACTAATAGTATAAATTTGAAAGTTTGGATGTTTGTGAATTTAAATGTTTGTTAATCTATTACGTCTTAATGGCTACGCGGTTTTTATGAAATTTGACACACAGGTAGACCAAGGATTAAAATTACTGGATTTAGAATGGAGTACTTTTTAAGCAGAGAGTGGCAATCAAACCTGTTGGGAAATAATCTTCACCGCCCATGAACGCCCACATCAGAAAAACTATAGGCGCGTTGTCGCCAAGTTTGTGTCGGTAATTTAAGGGATTAATCGTAGTAAGGGGAGGTTTTGGGTCTTCGGATATCTCACCGTATAAAAAGCAACAGTAAGCTACTACTTTACGTCGGTTTTCTGTACGGGTTCGATTCTCGCGCCGAGGAAAATATTTTTATGGAAAATTTTATTATGAGTGCTCTTAAAAAATACGGAGACCAAACTCCAAGCCGGGGCAAATTATGTGATTTTTCAAATTCAAATACTAATTATGGTTGTTAAACCCAGGACCTCAGGGTTTCTCACCCTAACTGTACTGACTCTAGATCAATGAGCCAACTAATTATTTATTTACAGAACTTGAAAGCTTACAATTTAACTGAAGATTGGAAGGTGACATCATATTCTGATGATGATTTTGGAGTACAGTTCATAGCGAGCATCGAGCACACCAGGTAAAATATACATATAATAATATACATTTTTAACCAACAAAAGATTGGAAAAGAGGTTCTCTATTCAACGCGTATACCGGGTGTAAGGAAAACGCTTCCGAAAACGGAGATAAGTGGTAATTTTGGTGATTACAAAGTAGCAGTAAAATTGTCGCGAAATAAGACGATTTACTTTTTAAAAAAAATCTCGCACTGTCTTATTTGGACCAATAAATACAATGATGTTTCATTCAAATAATAATTAAAGTCGTATTTATCTTAATACCGCTAACGTAACGTAAAGCCAAAAAAAGTTGACGCTTGGAATCAGCTGTATACGACAGCGCACGGCTCGATGTGCCTACTGAGTATTGAAGCGCGGTAATGCGCGCAGGCATTGACCCTGAATTTAGTACTAGTACGCTTTACATTGCGAGTTTATATTTAAGTAAAAAGCAAAATAATAGTGTTTTGCGTTTATGTTAAGGTAGTGTCTTATTACCGTTTCAGCTTCGGAAACGGTTCCCTTACACCCGTTTTTATTTTGTATAACCAGGCATAGCTGTAAAACTGAGTGATCCAATTTTGATGTCAAACTTTTTATTCGAATGGATATACTTAGCTCAAAGTTGGTCTCATTTAAATTGCAAAAAGAAATTCCTCCCCAAAGTGGGGTTAAATCGGGAACGATAGACTAAAACTTAGTATGCACCGATTATTTTACTAAAAAAAGGAAATATAAACTTAAACAAAAATAATTTTCTAGCTTTTACTTACTTTTTAATTTTCTACTTTTATTTGAGTCAGCTTTTATTTTTCTTAAAGAGTTTTAAATATAAAAAATATTGATTGTTTAATTAGTTATACAAAAAAGATCAAAATTTTATATTTATGAATGTACGCGTGTTATGATTATTTTTATTAATCTATCCAGGTATCCATTCTACGGCGTCCAATTCCATCCAGAGAAGAATGCGTTTGAATGGAAAAAGTCGAAAAATCATCCTCATTCGTTCGAAGCTGTCAAAGCCAACCGATACTTTATGGATTTCTTTGTAGAAGAATGCAGGAAAAATGTTCACTCCTTCACCAATCAAGCACAAGAAAATCAATATGTCATTTACAACTATGAGCCCAAGTTTACCGGTGTTTTAGGGAGTGCTTTTCACCAATGTTATTTCTTTGAACCCAGAGGCACCGTTTCAAATTAATACCTTGTAAAGACAGGCGACTAAGAAGCATAAAGCATGCTTAATAAAGAGTTATGGCTCGTGGTCAAAATATTGTATTTTTTACTAGCTTGAGTGGCGAAACGAGCAGGTCGCTCGCCTGATGTTAAGCGCAACGCCTGCCCATAAACAGAGGCAACACCACACACAACTTTAAATTGCACTACATGGCATTGGAATGCGCTCGTCACCCTTAGACATAACATGTTAAGTCCAGCCCAGTAATTTCACTGGCTTCAATGTCCTTCAAACTGAAACACAACAATGCTTACACACTGCTGTTTGGCGGCAGAAATAGACAAAGCGGTGGTACCAACCCGGACGGCCTCTCGCATGCGAGGGATCTACCACCTTGTAATCAACTAATATAGGTACTAATAGTTTGTGAATTTACATACACGCTCACTCCAAGTTCCGAGTTTTAGTCCGCTTGCGAGTTGTTCCTGTTGTATTGAAGTTATTGATACATATCTTTCTATGTGTGCATGATAGTTTTTGTATAGACAAATGGTCACACAAATTGGAACTACAGTGTAAGAACATTTAGTCACTACGTTTATACAGTACTACTATTAATTGTGGTAGAGCCAGCCTGTAGACAGTCTTGTCTACAGCATGAATGGTCCGGCTCGACCCGGTAGTTTCCTCAGTCTCACAGAAAACCGACGTAAAGTAGCGGCTTGCTGCTGCATTTCGTACGGTGAGAGATATCCGGAGGCCCAAATCCCCTTCCCTTTCCCAATCCCTTAATTATTCTTTCATTTAAGGACAACTCATCTATGATTCTTCTGGTATTGTGGGCGTATATGGGCGGTGGAGATCGCTTACCATCAAGTGACCCACTTGCTCGTTTGCCAGCCATTGCTATAAAAGAAATAGTCAAAAAGAATAATGCCGAAGCGCATAATTTAATTAGTATCACGCACACATAAAAATACCTCCTTAAATGAGCCGATTTATTGTTGTAAATAAATAATTGAAGGGTTAAGTGGATAAAGGTATTATCAATTCAATTATTTAACTGGAAAAAGTTAAAATGTGTCATTTGAAGAAACAAACGAGTACAGTTTATCATTTTGAAATTATCATCACTTTATTGGCTTCCTGTTAAAAAGTATTGACATTACAAGAGTACACAAACTATTTCAGTGTAGCTTACAGAAGCTTTCGTTATAAGAATATTATTTTAAAATGCTTATTGCTATGTTTGAACTATTTGGTAGTTACCACCTTTGTCCATTTAACCCTTCAATTGTGATCAAGCGACCGAGAAAAATAAATAAGTATTTATGCATTAAGTTGTTATTTTTTACTGGAATCCTTGTCGTAAATTTACAATTAGAATCTTTCTATCACAAAATACTTTGAAAACGGACGAAAATCAAAATAAAAATGTTACGACTTCGCATACCTACCGATAGAAAGATGTGTACTAGGTGCTTTCAAAAGAAGTCTTATTTGATGGGGGAATTTTACTCAATCTTCGTGAAAACGTCCTGAACTCATACAACTAGGATTTCCACTGTTTTTTTTACAACTCAATGGCGAGACGAGCAGGTCGCTCGTCATATAACAAGCGCCCCGCCGCGACTGCCCATAAAGAACATTACTTTGAATTAAAAGGCACTAGATGGCATTGCACTGCGCTCAGAATTACGAGACAAAGGATGTTAAGTTTTATAATGTCCAGTAATTTCTTTGAAACTGTAATACAGCAATGTTTACACACCACTGCTTGGTAGTAGAAATAGACAAAACAATGGTACCTACTCAGACGGCCTCTCGCATACGAGATACCTACCAGCTAGTATCCAATCAGTACCATTTATGTCATAGATACAGTTTGTTGTTTCTACCGCTGACGTCTCTTATACGAGTATCTTACTATGTTTGTGAGTTTGTGAACTTGGATGTTTGTTAGTCAATCACGCCGTAACATCTGAGCTGTTGTTGATGAAATTTGGCACATAGACCATGACGTGGATTAGGATATAGACTACTTTTTATCCCGGAAAAGGTAATTCACGCGGGCGGAGCCGCAAGCAAAACCTAGTGGGTCAATATTTTTAGACGTAGTGTGGAAGAGATATTCAAGCCAATCTTTATTGGTCGTTGTAAGATTATAAGAAATAAGTAAAATTAGTTCGAAATTTGGACCTCTACCACCCTTATCTAATAGAGTAGATGCTATGTACAGTAAGTGCCTACAACGATTTAAATTATTCGCTTCGGCAATCTTCGTATTTTTCAAAAATATGGACGTTTGATTTTGATTATTACGTCAATATAGACCTGGTACCAATTCTTATGTACTAATTTTCCTCTTAGGTGCCTGACTAACACATATGGTCGGGCATTTATTGCATATTCATACAAACCGAAGATTACTGAAACGCATAATTTAAATCGTAAAGTCTTCTGGGACGACAAAGTAGAAAGCTTTATCGCCTAAGTTGTTGTCTTTCTTATTACAATATAAATCACTTTATCATACATAACTGAACTGTTATCGTAACATAATAATATGTATTATGTTTCCGCCAACTATATGAGAATGGCTATTATTAGAAAGCATCGTGTAGGTAAACACGTAATCGATGTATTCTCATGTAGGTATTATTGATGCCTTTATGATGATATCACTATTATGC
Organism: Mimas tiliae; assembly: GCA_905332985.1. Taxonomy (NCBI): domain Eukaryota; kingdom Metazoa; phylum Arthropoda; class Insecta; order Lepidoptera; family Sphingidae; genus Mimas; species Mimas tiliae. The sequence continues at coordinate 8,661,040 of HG995249.1, forward strand.
AATTATAGGGTTGTCAAAAACAGACATTAAACTTACGGCTAACAATTAGTATATTGTTTTAGATATGCATGCTCTACCCGTACGACGATAGTAGAGTGACTGCACGTATAATATGAGTACTGAGTAATCTTGTCCACCCTGTGACTCCACGTTGTGTGATATTTCCGGAGGTCCATATCCTTCCTCACCTTCTAAGTTTCGCCATTGGCACGTCATTTAATCAGTTCAGCAGAGTATACCACGTGCAGGCGAGGTTGGCTTTGGGCCTAAGATGTTGGTGGCATATACTTTTTATTTTAAAGTTCCCGTTGCGGGTTGTGGCAGTCAAACGGCGGATCTCTACACATAATACCGTCAAATCTATGGTACGAAAAGACGGACGGGATAGCGCCAGGCAGAACGAATATTTTATTTTATTTAATACACTTCATACAAAATATGTACAGGCGGACTTAATGCCTGAGGCATTCTCTACCAGTTAACCATTGCGTGGTGCAGAGAATAAACAAGGCAGGTGTATAAAAGTAATGAGATGGAGGGGAGGTTATTATTAAATATATAGAAATACATACTAATACGTAAACTTATCGTACATAATAAAATTATAATATAATTAAATATAAATATATGTATGTATATATATACTGCATACATACTATGTGCCTCTTACACTAATATTCAATAAATCACTCCAAACTGGAGTATTTCCCTCTTACTGGAAAGTCGCTAAAATAACTCCTGTCTTTAAAAATGGCTCAAAATCTGACATAAAAAATTATCGGCCAATTTCAATTCTTTCTACCTTCTCAAAAGTTTTTGAAAGTATAATTTATCCTTATCTCTACAAGCATGTATGTCATCAACTGTCAAGCAGCCAGCATGGCTTTATAAGACACCGTTCTACTAATACTAATTTGATTGACTATGTTGAAACTTTGTCCGATTATATGGATCGTCGCATTCAATCAGACGTCATTTACACAGATATCAGCAAAGCTTTTGACAAAGTCAATCATAAATTATTGGTAAACAAATTGTCTGTATATGGTCTCGGAGGCCCACTATTGGGCTGGTTCGACTCCTACTTAAAAAACCGTAAATCATATGTAGTTGTAAACAATTCACAGTCTGAATTCTTTAATGTAGAATCTGGAGTTCCTCAAGGATCTCATTTGGGACCTTTATTATTTGTCATATTTATTAATGACCTAATTAACAGTTTTTCTACTTCGAAGGTATTCTTGTTTGCTGACGACCTAAAAATTGTCAAAGCTATTTCAGGTAGTTCTGACTGTGACTTACTTCAAAAAGACATAAACAACTTATTTAATTGGTGTGTTGAAAACGGATTGGCTCTCAATGTTGATAAATGCCATCATATATCGTTTACTAGAAATACTAAGTATATTATTAATCATAGATACTACATAAATAATATACCACTTAATACTGTATCTGAAATTCGTGACCTTGGAGTCTACATGGACAGTAAGCTTAGTTTTAATTCTCACATTACTAACATCGTTACTAAATCCTATAAAATGTTAGGCTTCATCATACGAAATGGCAGTCAATTTAAACGGCTTTCTACGAAAATACTCCTTTACAACACGCTGGTCAGGAGTATTCTTGAGTACTGCTCTCAAGTTTGGTCCCCTTATTACGATACTCACAAAAACAGAATAGAAATGATCCAAAAAAAAATTCTAAATTATTTGTCCCATTCAAAATATCGTTCCGGTTTCGTATCATCATATAGTAAAAGACTAGAATTTTATAATATGCAATCACTAATATCACGCAGAAAGTATTTAGATTTAGTATTTTTACATAAGCTTTTAAACTCAGGTATAGATTGTCCACAGCTTCTTTGGAGAGTAAATATTTCAACTCCATGCCGATTACCTAGATTTTCTGCCTACAAATTATTTAAAGAAAAATTTTATAAAACTAATTTGGGTTACACTACTCCCATAACAAGAATGATGAGAACCTATAATTATTTGCCCAAATGTATTGACGCTGACATTTTAAGCAATAAGATTGGCCCATTTAAAAATAAAATAAAGTTATTTGTTTTTCACAATATTTAGTTTACGTATTTCACATATTACATTTCATTTAAAAATAATTTACTTACTTTACTTATCTTATAATTTATAATAATTATTACTTTATTATGACATTGTAATTTTTTTGTGTTAGCTGTAAATACCTTTAAAAGGTAAGCACATGATTTGTTACTTAATTGATTTTTATATTATGTTAGTAGTGTGTTTTACCTAATGGTATTGCTATTAAATAAATAAATAAATAAATACATCTTCTAATATATAAAATTCTCGTGTCACAATGTTCGTTCCTATACTCCTCCGAAACGGCCGGACCGATATGTATGAAATTTTATATGCATATTCAGTAGGTCTGAGAATCGCCTACTATCTATTTTTCATCCCCCTAAATGTTAAGGGTGGTCGACACCTAAATATTTTTTTATTTTTTAGACAATTTTTTTGATTTTATTTTTTTATGATACAGCATTAAAAAATACATACAACCCTAAATTTTCAACCCTCTACGATCAACCCCTATTTTTTAATAGTCATTTTAGTATTTTTGTCAAGCACTTTTCTCACCGGGACACGTTTGATGCGATCACCCCCCACGCTAGGCTACTTTAATCCTGGAAATAGGCATACACGCGGGCGGAGCCGCGGGCAACAGCTAGTAATTATATAAATACACATATTACTAGTGTGTTGATTCTGCAACTCTATCAAACAACAGTTGTCGAACTCTGGCTTTGAAAGCCAGGCGAGAAGTTGACGACCTAATTTCGGGAAGGAGTGAGTTCCATAGGAGTATGGATTGAATTAAGAAGGAAGAATGGGTAAAGTCTGTGCTATGTGGGGGACACTTGAGTAAAAGATTAGTTGAAGAGCGAAGGTTTCTGGTATGGTTACTACCAAGGTACTGAAAGTAGGAGATTACGTAAGAAGGTGGAGTAGAAGACGTAAGAAACGAGAAGAGTGTGGTAAGTGCACGCAAAGAGCGGCGCTGACGAATGGGTAACCATTTCAGGTGCCGGCATTGAGATGACACATGGTCATATTTGCGAAGATTAAAAATGAATCGAATGCAGTTATTAAGAAGGCGGTCGAGTTTGTTGAGCTGGTCTGCATTCAGGTCAAAATAGCATACATCACCATAGTCGATTAGAAGGAGGATTAAGATTTGCACGAGTATCGTCTTGGTCTTATATGGAAGAAAGTTTTTCAGGCGATATAAGGCGCGAAGGGTACCGGTGACTCTCTGGCACACAGAGGTTACCTGGGCCCGCCAGCTCAGGGTGGAGTCGATGTGTAATCCTAGAACTTTAACGCTGTGGGTCCAAGGGATAATAGTGTCATCAAAAACAACTGGTGAAACTGGTAAAAAGAAACAAATTGCTGAGGTTACACTATCGACGCCAGCCTGGGAATATAACTGCAAGTCATCGGCATACAGATGATATGCGCATTAAAGGTTATGGGTTAAGAGATTAATAAATATAGAAAGCAACAGAGGAGAGAGAATACCGCCTTGAGGGACACCAGAGTCTATATCGCACCAATTTGATGAAGAATCATCAAGGCGCACAGACTGCTGGCGTCTCTGACGATAAGACAAGAACCATTCCAGCGCTCCTGGAGAGATCATAAGATGGGAAAGGATAGACAGGAGAATATCGTGACTGACGGTATTGAAGGCGTTCGAGAAGTCCACCAATGCCAATATGGTGACCTTGGTATCCTCCATGCCCGCCCTGATATCGTCAGTCACTTTGAGAAGAGCGGAAGTGGTGCTGTGACCGGGCCTAAAGCCAGACTGGTAAAGGCTCAGTAGCTTATTTAGGTGCACAAAGCGTGAAAGCTACTTATGTGCACAGGCCTCCAGCACCTTGGATAAGATAGGAAGAATAGAGATAGAGCGAAAATGGTTGGCAAGAGTAGGAGTGGTGATTTTAGGTAGGTTATAGGAATATGTCTAAATAGACTATATAACAATTACTTACCAATCAGTGCACAATTATTACTGTTACCGTGATAATGCATCAAATTGTCACAAATTTTATGGTGTTGTTAAAAAAGTTTGATTATTTTTGTTTGATTATGAATTTCAATCCAATCGTCATGATTATTAAATTGACTTTGAAAAGGTATTGTAACAGAGGACTGTGACCTCAAACTTTGTTAATTCGTATTCCATCATCGTATTCAATAAAAACAAACAAACAATAACCAATAATTAAATTAAATCCACCTGTTAGTACAATATCGTTCCTGTACCGGAAGAACTACCAGCGCAAACTTTATTGTTGTACATATGTGTATATAGTTAGCACAGCGTGGTGGACTATGGCCTAACCCCTCTCATAGAGGCCTCGCCAGTAGAGGAAGCTCGTGCCCAGCAGTGGGACGTATATAATACAGGGCTAGTATTATTATTATAAGAAAGAAAGAAAGCATGATGACAATATGACGACAGTATTTATAGATAAATATAGACATGATAAATATTGAGAATGTACCTACGTCAATAGCTAATTTAATAAGACAGTGACAATCACGCGAGTTCAACAAAAACAACGATAATAGTTTCTACGGCACGCTTTCCTTCGAGTCCGGTCATTGGCACCCAAATTTAGTTTCCTTCATCCTTGATAGATGAGGGTCCAAACGACTACGTGACTTTGTCGGCCGAAACACAAATAAACATAGTTTAACCACTATAATAATATGTATATCATATATGACTGCCTCGGTGGCGCAGTTGTAATGCGTAAAGTGGTATTGGGGTTTTCTATTACGAAATGCTCAGTATCAATCAGCTCGGAGTCTGGAATTTGTGCCCGGTATGGCGATAGGCTCGCCCCCTATCACATAAGGGACGGCGATACGCTCGGCGAAATGTGGGTGTACAGGTTACACCTCTGCCTACCCCTTCGGGGATAACAGGCGTGAGTGCGTATGTACGTATGTATATATCATATATGTATACGCGAAATTTGATTATGGACATACTAAATCAAGTTATCAACATAATCATTTTTAATATACATTACAGACTGACTATGTGGCGCAGTGGGCCAGTAGCCTGCGAAGTGAGAGGCCGCAGGTTCGATTCCGGCACCGAGATAACATATTTGTGTGATCCACAAATACTTGGTTCGGGTCTGGGTGTATTCTCCCCAGAGGGGTTGACGTCAGGCACGCCGTCGTAAAAACTACAAGCCAAATCTTTCTGTACCTAACATGTGTTAAAAAGCATGCTGAGCCGACCTCACTGCGAGTGGGATAAGGGCAGGTGGAAGAGATACATTACAGACTGTTACAATTTTATAATAACTCTGTTACACCAACGTTTGCCATAGACATCTATGTTCGTAGTCACAACGGGGCAGTTACCTACACCACATATAACATTTTATTTGGCTGTGCTCTGGGATTGCTGAAGTACAAGGGCGATGGTATCCATTTCGTAATTTGGACTCATAAAAGATTTTTTTTTTTTTATTGCCCGGATCTGATGGTAAGCGCCACGGCTACCCTAAAACAGAGGCAAACACAGAACCTTGAATTACAAAGCACTGAGATTATTGAGATATGATATGTTAGGTCTCATTATGCTTGGTGGTAGAATAAACAAAGCGGTGGTACCAACTCAGACGACTTCTCGTATACGTGGGGCCTACCTAGTAAAGCCTGGGCAAGAACACTACTATTATTTCAAAATTATCACGTTTAAATCGAAATATTAGCGCGTGGTGTACGAGGCCATACAGCTACGTTTCTGTTCCGTGATTGACTGATTGTTTTCTTTACTAACAAAGCCAGATAGGCTTTATTTCCCCTAGAAGGTATTTTGTTTGACGAAGTCTTTACAGAAGTAAATACATCTAGAAAGGTATCGAAGTGAAATACTTCTTTATGTATTCCAAGATCTCATGGGCACCAAACCTCCGTCATATTATCATATCCAAGATTTTCTATCGACACTTTGGAACGGCTTGTCTGTATAAAATATTAAGTTGTAAAATAGTCTTTTAAGTTACATGCCGGGTGCAAGGGGCCACTTCTGAACCGAAAGGGTAATAAAACACTACTTTAACATGAACGGAATATAATATTTTTTTGCTGTTTACATATAATTTTCGAAACAAAAGCCCGCAAAGTCTTCTTCTTCCACATGCCCTTATCCTTCTCGCAGTGAGGTCGGCGCAACATGTTTTTTTAACATGTGTTACAAAAAGATTTGGCGTGTAGTTTTTATGATCGGCCACCTGCCTGACGTTAACTCCTCAGGGAAAACACTTTATATTATATTTGTGGATCACACAAACATTTTTCTCGGTGCTGGAATCAAACCAGCATCCTCTAACTTCACAGCTGGCTACTTTCCCACTGCGCCACGGAGGCAGTCTGCTATGTTAAGCGTACTAATGCTAAACTCAGGCTCAATGACCCGCGCGTTTCTCCGCACGCCAATCATCAGTAGTTACATCGCGCTGCGCGGCGCGCCATATTTGATTCAGCTGATTTTTTATTGGCTTTACATTACGTTATTAAGAAAAATATAAATTTACTTATTATTTGAATAAAACGTCATTGTATTTACTGGTCCAAGCAAGACTTTGCAAGAGAAATAAAAAATAGTGAACTTATTTCGTGATTTTTTTGTGGTATCGTGTCTGTAATCATCAGCACTAGATACCACATGTCTTCGTTTTCGGAAGCGTTTTCCCTTACACCCAATACACAAAATTTAAGGTTAAATTTACTTTAACGTAGTTGAATAAAATTACATCACAACTTAGGTAACTATTATCCACCAAAGCACCTCAAACTCAAGTTAGCTAATACCCAAATGTTGTAATATAATATAGATAGTATCTATACAGTACACTATATAGATACTCTATGGATCAAGGCTTAGATTTGATGCAATGACGTAGGTCTGGCGACCATAAGATCTTAGTAATTTTATACTGCACTAGCTTTTACTTGCGGCTCTGCCTCCGTGAACGACCTTTTCCGGGATAAAAAGTTGTCTATGTACTAACCTAAGTCATGGTCTACTTGTGTGCCATATATCATCCAAACTTTCACAATTATAATAGTAGAATTACTGTATTATATAACCGTGTGCTTTTTTTCAAAATATGCCTATCATTCTAGTATCGTCTGTGCATTATTCGAGATTACATTTCATAAATATATGGGCCGGCTCGCCGGGAAATCGAGGTATAGAATGGATCACTTCCTGAATCGGTCTACGACCTAATGTCGTAAATGTTTATTTGGCAACAGCCCACACTTGTCTCAGGATAGTAGTCAGAATTATGCCGGGCTGGTACAATATCTGGTCCCGTGGAACACGACCCACCAGAATACATCACTATTGCGGGTTTTCATTTGTACAGTGATCACTATTCAGTAGCTATAAGTCGTTACGTAATTTTCATGCCTTGACTCGTGACTTGAAGGCGTCACGAGTTTTGAAAACGCGTGATTTTAGTAACTAAATTTTTACTAGGGGTGTAAAAAAGAAGGCATAATTTTAAATAATAGGTCTTTACCTGTGAAATTATCGTTATATACTAAAAAAGTTGGAAGTATTCTTTTCCATTTTTTTATTTCTATTAATCAAAGTAACAACCCATGCTATCGATGTATATTTGCCAGCACGGTCGCAACTTATCACACTCTTCTTGAAATAATCAACTGGATGGGAGGTATCAAACTCTTCAAAGGCATTTTGTACTGCCTGTCGGGTATTGATAAAACAAAAATTGACCATATTACGGTAATTATTTTCTTTGTGTTCTAATGGAGAAGCTCGCACATCTGCAGCCAGCTATGATCAATCACTCGTTCCCGCTGCTCCTGCACGACAACGCGCGACACCATACTATGCAACAGAAGATCACTAAGCTACAAGAGCTGGGGTTGGAAGCTCTCCGTTATCCGCCGTACTCTCCAAACCTTGCTTCTACAGACTTCTACTTTTTCCATAATTTGAATAATAATAATACACCCAACAGTCACACACATAGCTCTGACCCCGCACTAGGTAAACCTGTGTCGTGGGTATCAGGAACTACGAGGGACTTGCGGTCCCACAACACCCAGACCCGAGACCAATATCGCAGCCGACTACTCGCCCGTTGCGCCACGGAGCTGTCAAACTTGTTGACGGGAAAATAGTCAATACCCGAGAGGCAGTACAAAATGCCTTTGAAGAGTTTGTTTCCTTCCGTCCAGCCGACGCGATATCGGTCTTGAAGAAAGGCATTGACAAATTACCACTGCGCTGGCAAAGATGCATCGATAGCATGGGTGGTTATACTTTTATTAATAAAGATAAAAAAGATGGGAAAAATACTTTTTTCGTACAGAACGGAAATTTTATAGCCTATACGTATTATTAAGAAATCATTGACATGGTACATATTATTTACCCTTTAAACGTGTTTTAGTCAAGGAAGATAGACAAAGGCTCACAAGATTCATAGCTGCGTAGCAAAATGCGTGCGTCATTACATTATGTATCAATATAGCTATTAAAGTTGCCATTTTTATCTTTTGATACAAACCAGCTTAGTCAGAGGTTAATATACCCTATATAATTGAACCTTAAGTGAAGATTAATGCACTGCCATCGAACTACATTAGCCGAGCAAAAAATCACAATGAAATACCTTCACCATATTATATTGCTAGGCATTGTCCGCAATATCTTAATGTGGGTAAATGTTTACATACAAAGATAAAAATCGCATTAAAATTAAATAAACCATGTAAAATATTTTTTTTTATTTAAAACTTGTGTTTTATATTTATTATTGTGGGGTTTGGACAACTAATTAATGTAATATTTTTAGTAGGTATGTACTCTCTTGCGAACCACTTCTAGTCAATATAATATTAACCAAGTTGACGCTTGTTCACCGTTACCAACGCTAATGCGACTAAACGCACGTAGAATGTAATGATTCATCTTGTCCTGTGTTGTATTTTCATTATGGTATTTTTTATTCGGAGTTACCTATATAACTTTTAGGCTCAAATAACCTTTATAACATCTTTACATCCCCGCAGGTGGTAGGTGGACAAGCCTTTATGAAACCACAGTCATAATAAAACTAGGAGTAAATAATCATCTCTAGACAAAGTACTATATTTTTATGTAGTACTAAAATTTGAAAAACGGCGTAGACCTAACGGGGAGAAGTACGCGGGTTCGAAATCAGCCCTAGGGCACACACAACAGAGTTTTCGAAGTTGCGTGTGGATTCATCGTGCACAACTAAAAACTAATGTATACTACACTGGCTGTTTAGAAGTAAAATTTCGCCACATAATGCGGGAGTTAGACAGCTCACAAACAGAGAGCGCGATAGGGGTTCTAGTTGAGAGTAAGCGATATGTTAATATTGAGTTACGGTCAATTGACCGCAACTTAGTGGATCAATTTCTATATACCGCGCAGCTTGTCTAGTAGTATACATTAAAGTCTTTGTGCACAACTTGGGATTCTCCATTACGAAGGTATATGAACCCAACCCGCATTAGGCCAGCGTGATGGACTAAGGCCTAATCCCTTATGACTAGAACAGACCTGCGCCCAGAAGTGGCACGTGTATAATACAGATGGTCTATCGCGTATGGTGTGTATACTTTCACGATTTAAAACAGTGTAGTTGAACAAATTGCTGTAAGTTTTATAACATGGCTAAGGTAAATTGAATGACTTTTTTAAAGTGGTTGAGCCACGCTGTAGACAGTCTTGTCAGTTGTCAGAATAGGTCGGCTCCACCGGGTTGTTACGACTATCTACTGCGATTGCAGTAGCAAGTAAATTGTAATTATCTTGAAATAAAAAGTACTGCATCTCGCATGGCACTGCACTGCGCTCCATCTCTGATGAGGAATAATCCATTTTCAACCAACTGGTTTCCATCACGTTATACTGTTACAACTCCTATACTTGTTATAAATAAAAAGCAATTAAATATGTAGGTACCTACTCAAAATCCTTGATTATTGTTTTTTTATTTCTCAGCTTTACAAAGTGAATGGCCATCCAACGTTTTAATTAATTCTAGTGTTTCAAAAGTGTACTTTTACAATCTAGTAGAGTCAACGTCCGATAGAAGTCGATCACCCCTTACGTCCGGAATAAATGGGTCAGCATAAGTTTCAATACCCAAGGGCCATTGTGAGGGATCTGTAATGGTATGTTTGTACAAAACACTAATAAGTTCATGCATCTGGATCTTTCTACCGCGAAACAGGTTAAGAATATTTGATCGACCTTAAAATGTTGGGCTATTAAACCCGCACGCAACGTGATGTTGGTTTTACCATTATCAGGTCTAAAACTTAACATAAGCCTTTATCCTTGGAGCGGTAGACAGTGGTACAACTAGTACATCTACATTTCGCTGAGCTTAATTCCGTCCCATGATGTTTATTGCTTCAAAATAAAGCCCCGTTTATACGGAGAGTTTCTCGTACGATATAGGCGATATCAATCAAATTTTGAGTCGGTGCTATTGCAGTTTAATAGTTAATGATTGATATCGCCGAATCAAACTTATTTAACTTAATTCTAATTTTGGTAAGTTGTTTTTGATAAATAATTAAAAATTGGTGCATAAATATCGAAGTTTTAGTTTTTCATAGCCTATTTTTTTCCCTTGGGGGTAGATTTTTTTCGTCAAGTTTAAGTAAGACCACCACGGAAGTAAGAACTATGGAACAAAAAATTAATCATCCCGACCGTTCCACATTACGCGAAGTTATGCCTGAGCATACAAAAAGATTATACATATACAAATAGTTGAGAACCTCCTCTAATAATTTTCGTCGGTTAAAAATAGTCATCTACGAGGCCGCATCTACAATTCTCGTTTCAAATGCATGACGCGGCTTCAAAATGACAGGTTTAAAAATATTCTCATATATTCTATCGTAGGATAATCTTCATTTGTATACATGGAACTTTAATGTGGTACGTGAACGCATCTTCAGTAAGGTAGTGACGTAAATTCTTTTAACTCGGGTGAGTGCATTCTCTGTAAACAAAGGGTGATGGCTCCAGTAAGTGTAAAGGTGAAATACAGTGCAATGTCAACAGCGGCTAATAGCATCCCCATGTGTACCGTCGCCATTGTAAAATAAATTATTTCATGCCACCAGCAGCAGTGCGTAGGTACTGATTTGTTTCGGTTTGATGGACATTGGAGCCAGTGAAATTACTGGGCCTTAACATCTTGTCTCTGGGTGACGAGCGCAATGTAATGCCATGCAGTGCTTTGTAATTCAAAGTGAATTACATTGTAAGTACCAGAAAGATTTAAAACTTGTTATATTTACGAGTAATGTACCTAGGTCAAGAAAGAAAAGTTCAGAAGCTTTAATGTCCAAAAAAGTTCTTCATATCTTTTTCATAAATAATTCGAGGTTCTGTTTATGGGCAGGCGTAATGCTTACCATCAGGCAAGCAACTTGCAGTCTCATCATCTTTTATATATTATCAAATCCAAGATTTTCTATAGACACGGCTTGTATGTATAAAAAAATAAGTTGTAAAATAGTCTTTTAAGTTACATGCCGGGTGCCAGGGGCCACTTCCGAAACCGAAAAGGTAATAAAACACTACTTTAACATGAACGGAAAATAATATTTCTTTGTTGTTTACATGTAATTTTGGAAACAATAGCCCGCGATGTCTTCTTCTTCCACCTGCCCTTATCCCACTCGCCGTGGGGTCGGCGCAACAGGCTTTTTACACATGATACAGAAAGATTTGGCGTGTAATTTTTACGTCATCTGACATCAACCCTCTGGGGAGATAACACCCAGAGCCTAAATAAATATATGTGTATTACAGTTCACACAAACATTTTATCTGGTTGCAGGAATCGAACCTGCGGCCTCAGCATTAGCATCAGTCGTAACGCGTACGCATTACAACTGGGCCACCGAGGCAGTTAAAAATATATGTATATAGCATAAGTCGGCAAACGAATAAGTGGGTCACCTGGTGGTAAGTGATCTTCACCACCCATGTACGCCCACAATACCAGGAGAATCATGGATGAGTTGGATAAATGGACAGATAATACGAATGGATGTGGACTGAATAAATAAAATGTAGCACAATAAATAAAATTCTGTTATAATAAAAAAAGAATCATCAAAATCGGTTCATCCAGTCGAAAGTTTTGATGTAACAAAAAACGGTCGAATTGAGAACCTCCACCTTTTTTGAAGTCGTTTAAAAACACACAACGATTGAGTGGCAAAACGATGACTGCGATGTTTCTTTCAAAAAGTATAAGACGACGAAGACGGCATTATTCTGGCGACCGCCGAGGGACGTAATGATTGTCGACGTTCGACAGTGTATATGGACTGTACTCCTATGGCCACCAGGTGCAGTGTACGTATTGTAGAGCCAGGATAAAAATAAAAACGCAAAGTCTGTGAGACATACGTCACTCCCGTGCCGCGCGCTGCAATGCGGCAGCAGGACAACTCGGACCGCAGTTTGATTTGGAAATGTATTAATTTATTTTGTATTTCTAATTCGCTTATCATCAAAATATTGACAGCCTCCGTGGCGCAGTGGGCGTGTAGCCGGTTTCAAAGCGTGAGGCCGTGGGTTCGATTCCCGCACCTAGACAAATGTTTGTCTGATCCACAAATATTTGTCTCGGGTCAGGGTGTTGTGGGACCGTAAGCCCCTCGTAGTTCCTGATATCCACGATACAGGTTTACCCAGTGGCGGGTCAGGACCATATATGTGTGTGACTGTTGGGTGTATTTATTATTATTTCCTATAAGTTTGCTTATTTATTAGTTTTTGATTACGAGCCTAGCAGGTCCTTGCCTGACGGTAAGTGTCACGCCTGCCCATAAACAGAAGCAATATCATCAGAACTTCGAATTATGAAGTACTGCATAGCACTGAACAGCGCTCGTCACATTGATACATAAGGTGTTGTTTCATAATGCCCTGTAATTTCACTGGCTTTAATGTTCTTCAAACTGGAATAAACTAGTGTTTACACAATGCTGCTTGACGGAAAAAATAGACAAAGCGGTGATACTAACCCAGCTTATCTCATACAAGAGACCTAACACCTACTAAAAACATTTGCTTTAACATTGTTTTATATAAAGGCAAAGATATTTTGACTCAATGTTATTTTCAACGATCCAAAACTGGTATTAGAATCGGAAATACTTACGTAACTATCTGATCAAACCTTAACTCCCGACATTATAGTCCTCTTTGGTAGGAAATGTATAATTAATCAATAATTTACTTACTTCATGCATTTTAAATGATGTGCACGTACGTTAACAAATGACCTTAGATAATTTTAATATGAAATGTACCTATCAAGGCAGCATACATGAAGGCCGGTACCTTCAGTTCTATTTATAGGCCTTCCGCGGCTAAACTTGTGCTTCGCTTCAGGGTTTGTGCTCATTGACGCCGGCGCATCGATCGTGGAGGCGGAGCCTGGCCTGCAGCACCAAGCTGTGACCTAGTTTGCACCCTCAATGAAACAACGGTATGAGGTGGACAGCCACGCACCAAAATGTATAAGTGAAAAAATACATAATCGGTAAGTTTTGTTTTTTCAAGAGTTTAATAATCAGAGTAGAGGGTACTCATTCTCCCCAGAGGGGTTGACGTTAGTCAGGTGGTCGGTCGTAAAAACTATAAGCCAAATCTTTCTGTAACATGTGTTAAAAGCATGTTGCACCGACCCCACTGCGGGTGGGATAAGGGCTGGTGGAGGAAGACTATACAACAGTGTTGATGCTATTAAATTTATTTAACCGTGTAGTTTGTATTTTGAACGCTATCGATGTAGTTTATCATAATATTTTAGGGCTCTACAAAAGTACCAATGAATGTAGTGTGCAGTCAAATAATGAGAGCGTGAAGCTTTTATATGTCATATATTTTTAGAACTAATATAGTAGTCTATAATACAACTAAGCTTACAGAATATTTGTATTTTTTCCATGTAGAAACTACCTTGTGATAACATTTTGTGACGTGGAAAACAACATAATATGCCGTTTATATCAAGCAATGATTCTGATTACTTGTCTTGTGATTTCATAATATTAATCAGATTGTGGTAATTGATTTCAAATTATGCTATAACTAGCGACTGATAAAAATTATATAGTAAGTGCTAAATATAAATTATTGTTGTTATTTGCATATCAATGGTAGAGTTCACGGTAGGCAGCGGCCTGGCTGTGCTCTGGCATTGCTGAGGTCCATAGGCGGCGGTAACCACTTATCATCAGGTGAGCCGCCCGCTCGTCTGTCTATCTAGGGCAATAAAAATAAAATAAAAAAAAGTTTCAACAATTTCGAGTGTCCTACCACCTAGTAAAAGTCTCCCTGTAATTCGTAAATAAATTAAAAATAAATATTTAGGAAACAAGACTTGGCACGTTTGCTGGGGAGGCACAAGGACGGATTCGTTTGCTGGCTGCAGCGATACCCGGGGTCTTTGACCGCGCGACCTATTTTCAGCCGTTGACGTCACAGCTACGCCTCCATGACGTCACGAGCGAGCCTCCGCGAGCTCATTCAAAACTAGATCAACCTCGCACCCTGCAACTCCACCTCACCTTCCTCGCAATTTCTATAACATATAGATATACAATTATCGTCGAGGCCGATACACAGATGTATCACTGGAGGTCATTTCACCCGCTGTCCTTTGCGCTTGCCGTAAAGGTCATAAGCAGCAGGTACATTATAAAAATATTAACAGTTCCCTGGTTTGACCTATTGTGCATTCATCCAGTATTTCCGCTTGCCTAAGCCTTGAGGAGTAAATTGCCTACACACTCAACTAAGTTGTTGTTAGTTCACGAATTTTAGAAAACGTGTTATTGCCTTCCGTATTGGATTATTTCATTTTGTGCACCTCGGAATTTGTGCACCAGAGTGATGTATAGATCGTCAAGTCTTAACCAAGCTTATTCTTTTAGTAAATTTTCTAAAAAATCCCACCTTTTATTAGGTTGTAGGTCCCTCGTATGCGACAGTCCGTCTGGGTACGTACCAGTTACCAACACTTTGTCTATTTCTGCCGCCAAGCAGTACACTGTTGTATTTTGGTTTGACGCACATTGAGGCCAGTGAAATTACGGGACGTCCTGTGTCATGCAGTGCTTTGTAATTCAAAGTTCTGTGTGGCGTTGCTTCTGTTTATGGGCAGGCATCATCAAGCAAGCGACTTGCTCGTCTCGTCATTAACGCTAATAAGAAAAAAGATATCTTAGGCTAAGTAAAGTCGATATTTATTTTGAAAATTACTTATATAACCATGGCAATTATAGTAAATTATGTAAAATTTAATTTTAAATGTTGATTAAGTATATATATGTATATATATTATTTGTTATACCAAAAAGTTTTTTTTGCAAGTTATTATTTTACAATACGAGTATCGTAAAAGAATGCCACAGTGAAACAAATGAACTGATAAATGTGATGTAGCCATTTGAAAATATCTATTTAAAGAAACATCCTTGACACGGATATTGCGGGTCATGCCCTTTCGCTGGTGGGGGTGGGGATGCTCGCACCCGGAACTCTGAAGGTTTATGTGATAAAAATAATCAACTGTGAAATTTTCAATTGTTAGAAGGTTACTGAAACCTACATAATAAAAACATTTTGAGGCCATAATAAATATAAAGTATTGCACTTTTTAATTTGCAACCTGTTTCTATTATACATTAGGAAAAATTTCTATCACTTTTCTTTTATTTATAAATTAGTTAACAACTTTTAAAAAATTTGAGTTCAAATATTATAATCTTTATTCTTGGTAGTAATGTGCAGTCGAAATGCATATTTTCCTTTTAATGCCGGCTTCTGGTTTGTCCTTTGGGTTTACCATTTGTTTATTATTGTATATACAATTATGTAATTTGAGTTTTAATAAGGAGAAATAGATAATTATAAAATTTGAATACTGATACATTTATTTAATTTTTAATGAAGTAAATAATTTATTTTTCCGATATTTCTAGGGACTCGTAACAAACTACGTGCCTGAAAAAAGCTATTTTAGTCAATCTGCTGATTTGATATTTTTAGAATTACCAATTTTTGTGTAAATTCAAAGATAACCTGTATATGGATGAAAATAATTAAGTTATTGAAACACACACAACGATTAAAACAATTGTTGAGGTGCTATGAAACATTATGGTGAAATATTAAATAAAAATTTCAATAAAGGTATGTATTGGTTATACTTTGCTATTCTGGAATATATGTAGAAATTTTGCTTGGTTTTTTGAAACACTATGCTCAACATAACAGCCCATTAAAACTACATCTAAGCTTAGAATCACATCTCAGCCGCGCGCAGAGTGCACAGAGCTCAGAGTCAAGGTTACTGACGCGGGAAACAGCATTACAGCAACTGTTCTTAAGTTACCATTATCCAAAGAGATCATGGCACGTAACTGGGTCATGTACGCGGCAGTTAATCCTAGTTAGTGCGAACATCAAAATTTTTTCAACATAAGGTTACGACACGACCTAGCCCTACTTCTCACAATGCGAACGACCGTTTTTAAACTGCATTGTTTATTATTCTGCTTATACTGGCCAATGTTGGTTAATAAAGACAAGGCTGTGTCTTTGGACACCGGTGTTTTTCTCAGATAGTCGGATCCAATAGTCTGATCTGTGCCATAAATTTCTTTGAATATACAATACACATCCAATCTGCGACCCACCCTCAAGGCCCGTTCTGCATATTAAGTCAGTAAAATAGGATGTACATACATACATACGCACTCACGCATGTAATCCCCGAAGGGGTAGGCAGAGGTGTAACTAGTATGAGACTTATCATCTTATGTCTTGGGGTGACGAGCGTAGTCCAGTGCCAAACACTGCTTTGTAATTCAAAGTTCTGTGTGGTGATGCTTCTGTTTATGGGCAGGCGCTTACCATAAAGCGAGCGACCTGCTCATTTCGTCACTCAAGCTAATTAAAATAGCGTCGATGGCACCATTCGTCAGGTAAAGTTAAAGTTATTATAACAATGGTTGACGAAATCAACAGATTTTGATATTCTTCTAGCGCTAAAAATAAATACACCCAACAGTCACACACTAAACCTGTATCGTGGGTATCAGGAACTACGAGGAACTTGCGCTCCCACAACACCCAGACCCGAGACAAATATTTGTGAATCAGAAAACATTTGCCTTGGTGCGGGAATCGAACCCACGACCTCACGCTTCGCAACCGGCTACTCGACCGCTGCGCTACGGACTTTGAATAACGTGAACAATTGCTGGTTACATTAACTGATGATTGATGTTTCTTATACTTAAACTTAAAAACAATATTACGTGCATTCAGAAATCTAGTGTAGGTATGTGACGGTCCATAGACCATGACAATAAGTTTTAGAAAGGCGACATGTGGAGTTATAATTAACAAAAATAAAACACAAAATATTCTTCAACCTGCCTCTACGAGTATCCCAGTCGCAGTGAGATTGGCACAACTCGCTTTTTAACACATGTGACAGATTTGGATTGCAGTTTTTACGACCGGCCGCCTGTCTGACGTCAAAGTCTTTGGGTTCTCCATCCAGACCCGAAACATGATATTTGTGGATCACACAAACATTTGTCTCGATGCCGGAATCGAACCCGCGGCCTCTCGCTTCTCAGCTGGCTACTCGCCTATTGTGCCACTCAAAATAAAATAAAAGGATAAAATAAAATTAACCTATTTAGAGATGTTATTGCAATTTATTTGTCAATGATTGGTAGAGAGCACCGACTCAAAATTGGTTAATATTATTTTGTTTTTTTAGTGTTTGTTGAGTCAACAACCGTTTAATCGACTTCACAAAAGGCGGACGTTCTCAATTTGGCATGTTTTTGTGCTTCTAATGTATGTATAAATCTATTTCTCCGTCAATTGTAGACCGAGTTTATTGAAAATAAATCAGTAAGACTAAGTCTGCCGGTTTTATGTAAGACATTGGTAACGACTTGGTTCAGCCGGCGCAATCGTGCTGTAGACAAAACTGGCGTGGCTCTACCACAATTTTTTTACACTTTTAAGGTAAAATAGATATTTGATAAAAAGAGGGAATAAATGTATTGATTTCTAAGTTCGTAGCTGAGTATCTAGCTATGGCCGCGTCATGTCCTATTTTCTCCTCCTAGCAACAGGTAATGTTCGAATTGTTAATAGCTTGCGTATACCGCCATATTTTATTTTATCAATAGAAATCATTTCCAGAACTTGAAAATTTATATATACAAAAAAAAACTATCATATTATGTTTAAAGTGTATGTGTTTCAATCATACATAGTGTTTCGTTAAGTGAGTTATATTATTTTTAATACTTACTCACATAACATAAGCTCACGCCCGTGTCCTTGAAGGGGTAGGCAGAGATGCAACTAGTATATTCACGGTTCGCCGAGCTTATTTCCGTCCCATAAAATCCTATCGTCATACATTCCAACAATTTATGTGTGATTTTTCCAATTGAAAAACTCAAATACAATTGTGATTGCCCGACCTGGGGTTTGAATCCGGGACCTCACAGTTTTTCAAACTATGTACGCTGCCACTAGACCATGAGGCACTCAATATGTTTAAAAACTTTTGTCACATTAATCGCTTTGAGTTTAATGAACGGAATTATAAATTAAATTGGAGCCCATAGAATCCATTTCAGTAGAATTGGATTTCATTGAAATAAAAGGCATTAAGTACCAATAAACAATAATAAAGTTCAATGAATTTGTACTTACCTTCATTGGAAGAGGTCGATGATCTCTCTAATTGTAAATAATCAGAGAATGTCATTAGAGATCAATGATTCTCAATTATCTAAGAGAGTTGGGACATGTATGGGACCTTATCATGATTATATACGAGGTTTCAAGTTTTCTTTATTAGCTTGAGTGACGAAACGAGCAGGTCGCTCGCCTGATGGTAAGCGTCACGCCTGCCCGTAAACAGAAGCAACACCACACAACACTTTGAATTACGAAGCACTGCATGACATTGTACTGCGCTCGTCACCCCAAGACGTATTAAGATGTTAAGTCTCATAACGCTCAAAATGATCGATTGAATAATCGATTTTAGTTCATTGAAATAAAACAAGTTTATACGGATTTTATCGCGGTTTAATTTTTTTTTGTTACGATGTTTCGAAAGCCTTTCATGTTTGTTTCCTTCGTGGTCACGGGATTAAAATAAAATTAAACCGTGATAAAATCCGTATAAATAAACTAGTTTTATTTCAATATGTAATATCGGCGTAAACATAAGAAATCACGATTTTAGTTCCTTAGATTTTTTGATTAAAAGAAAATAGGATTGGTCTTTGTACGACTGGTTTACTTTTAGTTAATTTTCCTTACGAGGAGTTATTATTTGGTTAGACCAGTGTAGATTTATTTTTAAAGCATACCTATATTGGCAAGCGAGCAAGTGAATCACCTGATGGTAAGTGATCTCTACTGCCCATGCACGCCCAAATACCAGAGGAATCATGGGCGTGTACAAATTCCCTCCATGTAAACAGGCCTTTAAAATCAAAGATGAAAAACAAGATAACATTTTGTATCAATATATTTCAATAAATATCAATTACGGGATATAGGTAATAGGATATATTAATTTTGAAATTTAATATGGTGTGATAATGCGGTCATGGTTCAAGATACGGTAATCAGGATTTGCTGAAATTGTTTATATCTAACTTATTTTCATTACATTTCAACTGATCTAAAATCTTGAATTATCTTAACGAACCTTAAAATATAAAGAGGTTATGGAGTTTGGTAGAAATAAACAAAAGAGAAATCTGTTGTCTCTGCCTACCCCTATGGGAAATAGGCGTGAGTCTATGTATGTATGTATGTATGTAAACAAAAAAGAATTTAAAATTTTTGGGAAATGCGGGAGGGATAGGAGAAGGAAAGGAGAGTGACGACTGGTAACAAAGTGATTGGTGCCTTGAGTAATAAAAAAGTAAATTGCCTTGATTAATGAGTAGCCCGACGGTGTCACAAAAGGCACGAGTGATTCACAATGGTGTGCTGGTACTGACACTTATGTATGGCAGTGAATGTTTGGTTTGACAGAAGAAGCATGATAGTTGAGTAAATGTGCTGGAAATGCGCTCCCTACAAAGTATGCATGGAGTCAACCTTGCTGACCGAATGAGGAATAGTGTGGCGAAAGGGGTGTGTCAGGATCGTAACTTGTGGTACAGAATAGTCTCTGCCTACCCCCATGGGACATAGGCGTGACTGTGCATGTATGTATATCCAAGATTTGAAAGTCGAAATAGTCTCATATAACGCTATATTAGGTCTCATATAACACAAGAACAAAACTTCACTTTACGTTGGTTTGCTATTAGACAATGGTACCTGCAGGAGGAGGAGAATATACTGTAGATAAACCTGGGTACAGCACGACTCTACCCGCACTCTATTTTTTACTGACTTAAAAAGAGGCAAAGATTCTCAGTTCGATGGGCATTTTTTCTTTGTTAATGTATTTTTTAATAGCGTACGCCGGTAAACGTGTAAGTAGGTCACCTGATGGTAAGTGATCTCATTATAATGAAATGAAAGGTATTTCTTTTCACAGAGTGATTTACATGAGCCTAGTTTAATTCCATAGGTTTTTTTATGGTAGAAGCCGTCAACTGAGCATGTGGGTCACCTAGTGATAAATGATCTCTACCGCCCACGAAATACTACAATACCAAAAGAATCATAAGAGTACGTACGTTGTCAACCTTAAAATAAAGCAATGAGGAATGGGTATGTCTTAAAGTTCTTCCCATTTACATTTGAAGACAAAATCTATGCCTCATGACATGGGGTGAATCGATATGCACGGATTTTATTGTTTTTTTTACTAAAAATAGTAATATAAAAGCTTTTTGAATGAAATACAAACTATTCAACAAAACTTAAAAACTAAAAAATATGGAGCTAATTCTAGCCAGATCTAAGTAATTTTGAGTCGCTGCTTCAATCATTGACCACAAAAACTGCAATAGCACCGATTCAAAATTGATTACATTAGAAGCTAATTTAGTTTTGGCTTGTCAGCTTTTTAAGTTTTGTTAAATGTAAAACTAATGGAAATAGAATAATTTGATTTAGCTAACACTATTTTATTGCTCTATATATAAACAATGATAATAATTAACATTATTACTAAAAGCCAAGTCACTCTCAGAATATTGAATTTTAGAATAATTTGCGTAATGGGTTTTAAGAATAACGATAAAGACTGCCTCGGTGGCGCAGTTGTAATGCGTACGCGTTACGACTGAGGCTAAAGCTAAGGTCTCGGGTTCGTTCCCCGGGTCGGGTAAAAGTGATATTGGGTTTTTCTATGAAATGCTTAGTATCAGCCCGGAGTCTGCAATTGTGCCCGGTATGGCCATAGGCTCGCCCCCTATCACATCATGGGACGGATTAACGGAAGTATGTGGGTATATTGGCTACACCTTTGCCTACCCCTTCGGAGATTACAAGCATGAGTACGTATGAATAACGATAAATGGATGTCTCAAATCACCCAGATCTAAAGAAAACATTATTTTTTTATGACAGCATGCATTATTAAAAATCAGCATTAATAAATATTACGTAACAATTACACGAATAAGTTTTAGTAAAAACAAAGTAGTTTAAATCACCCTTAGGCATCAAGATAACCCCTAGGGATATTTTTATAAAGCGGACGTCTCGTCGAAGCGAATTAATGTGAAACTACACGTGACTACAGCTTGCTTCTAGAAAACGTGGCTACAATGCACTGGCTCTTAAACTGTGCCAGGTTTATGCATTAAAAAAGTAAATTGCAAAACCAGACAGACGGCGCGCCGCGGCGGACCAGCGTAGGCTAGGAGCTGTAATATGGTTTCATTGTACCCTTTGGGTACGGAACCTTGAAAAGTGACAAATAACATTCATTTTTTATAATAAAGGGTGATAAAAGATAAAAGGTCATTACGGAAGAGTATCTGTATATTTTACAAAGTGAAATTGTGCGTAGTTTGTATGTGGTTTTTTCGTATGAAAATAAAAATTTGTTAATTATTTTTTTATTTTTCTGCCTATTACGCTAAAAAATAAGTAGTACAGCCACGCTGTAGAATGTTTGTCTATACCATGAATGGGTTGGATCGACCGTGTTGTTACCACTGTATCATAGAAAACCGACGCTTCGTACGGTGAGTGAGATAATCGGAGTACCAAATCCCCTCCCCTTCCCTTGATAACATGGATGCCAGAGGTCTTGGTAGGTATCATTGCTTTGTCTTTTTGTATCCCCAAGCAGTAATGCGTTAATACTGTTGTGTTCCGGTTTGAAGGCTAATGAAGCCATTGAATTTACTGTGTACAATAAAATAAAAAATTTATAGATCAGCATTTATACTACCATAAATCAATTGACAGGATTCTTATGATATATTTCCAAATTAATTAGGTATTTTAAATGGAACTAATTTAAATACCTAATAAAATGACCATGTAGGTATATTTATTCATCTACTCCAACTACGTATCTGTAGTATTACCATTGTAGTGTGAAATCGAAATATATCCTTTTTGAATACTTTGTTCCAGTTTAGGAAGTCAATAATCACTGTATTTCTATCATGTGGCTAGGCCTTCATAAAGAAGTTTGACGACAGACGTCTTACAGTTGTAACATTAGACTAGTATCCAATTTAACTTTGTCTATTGACCCGCATTAGTTGGCGTGTTGAACTGTCGTTAAAATTGAGATGAAATGTATTTAAAACCCAGTATATGCTTTAGAGATTTTAGGGAATAACGTTGGAATTAACCTAGCAATATATTTTAATGCCATTGTATAAATGGAATACAAAGATCATATTTTCCCTCGTCAATATGTTGTCGTCCTCCCCAGAGGGGTTGACGTCAGGCAAGTCAGTCGTTAAAACTACAAGCCGAATCTTTCTGTAACATGTGTTAACAAGCATATTGCGCAGACCCCACTGCGAGTGGGATAAGGGCATGTGGAAGAAGAATATGTTGTTGACGGGTTGTTCGGTGGATTTTTATCATTGCAAGTGGATAAACTTTTTCGTAGTTAGTGGACGCACGAACGCGCTAACGTTTCCAAGCCGCCGACATGAGTCTATTCCAACAAATGCTAAGAAGCATGCGATGTGTTGCGAAGTTTCGTAGCTATAAAACAACTATATTTTTCCTAATAAGTTATTTATTTATTAAAAAACGCGGTACATTCTGCTGATTAACGGACGAGGCAATGACGAAACTTGGTTCCCGTTGCGGGTTCTGGGGATCAGACGGCGGGTCGCCCCATTTAATACCAAAATATTGTACAAATCAACTACTGTACGGGAAGACGAGTGGTAGAGCCACGCTGTAGACAATTTTGTCTACAGCATGAATGGGCCGGCTCGTCCGGGTCGTTACCACTGTCTCACAGAAAACCGGCGTAAAGTAGCAGCTTGCTGCTGCGTTTCGTACGGTGAGTGAGATATCTGGAGGCCCAAATCCCCTCCCCTTCCCAATCCCTTATTATCCCTTTCCTTCAAGGTCGGCAACGCGCCCATAATTCTTTTGTATTGTGGGCGTACATGGGCGGTGGAGATCGCTTACCATCAGGTGACCCACTAGCTCGTTTGCCAGCCTATACTATAAAAAAAAAAAAAAAAAAAAAAAAAGACGGACCCTGGCATTAAGCCGGGCTAACGCCCGCGTCAGATAGAGTTTTTTTATTTTGTTTTATTAGCTTGAATGACGAGACGAGCAGGTCGCTCGCCTGATGGTAAGCGCCACGCCTGCTCATAAACAGAAGCAACGCCACACAGAACTTTAAATAACAAAGCACTGGATGACACTGGACTGCGCACGTCACCCCGAGACATAAGGTGTTAAGTCTCATAATGCCCAGTAATTTCACTGGCTTCAATGTCCTTCAAACTGGAACACAACAGTGCTACACACTGTTGCTTGGCGGCAGAAATATACAAAGCGGTAGTACCAACCCAGCGGCCTCTCGCAAACGAGGGACCCTACCACCTTGAAATACGATAAGATTTAAAAATAAAACAAAAATAATAGGTAATCGACGTATAGTAGACCCACTTGGAAGATCTGAAATGAAATGAAATTTTTTTTTTTTTTTTTTTTTTACTGCCTGGATAGGCAGACGAGCAAACGGGCCACCTGATGGTAAGTAGTCACCGCCGCCCATAGACTTCTGCAATGCCAGGGCACAGCAAAGCCGCTGCCTACCGTCGAAGGATTACTCTTTTTAAACCTCGTTTAAAGAAGGACATGTCATAGCGCTCAGGGAACACCGCTGCAGGGAGTTCATTCCAGAGCTTGCACGTACGTGGTAAGAATGAACGCTGGAAACGAACCGTGCTAGACGGAATCGTTTCCAGGTGGTATGGATGAACTCTGCTGCGGTGTCGGGTGGTGCGATGATAAAATGGTGATGTTGGCACCATTTTAAACAGTTCCTCGGAGCACTCCCCGTGGAACAACCGGTAGAACAAGCAGAGAGACCCGAAATCTCTCCGCAGCCCCAACGGCTCCAGGTTATCCGTGATATCAGGATCCCCGACGATTCGAACGGCCCGCCTCTGGAAGGAGTCAAGTGGGTCAAGCAAGCATTTGGGCGCTCCTGCCCAGAGATGAGAACAGTACTCCACGTGGGGCCGGACTTGCGCCTTATAAAGCGCTAATCTATGGCCCGACGTGAAGTACCGCCTAGCTCTGTTCAGGATGCCCAATTTCTTGCTTGCCAATTTGGCTTTGTCCTCCACTTGACTCCTAAACTGGACCTTGCTCGATATATCGACGCCGAGGATCCCAATACCTTCGGAAACCCGGAGAGTGACTCCTTGGAACCGTGGCGCCATGACAAATGGGTCCTTCTTAGCGGTGAACGCGCAAACTTGTGTCTTCGTGGGGTTAAAGTGAACCAGGTTCCTTTCACCCCATTCGGAGGCCCGCCCCAGAGAGCTCTCGATTTCAGACACAAGTTCTGACCGTCTTTCTTCCACGGTGCTGCGAGGGATACCCTGCTGGCCAGTGTAGCGCCCATCAATGGTGCTATCATCTGCATAACAATGCATGTTATCGATGATAGATAACATGTCATTGATATGCAGTATGAATAGAGTGGGCGACAACACTGAGCCTTGTGGAACGCCAGCATTAATGGACATAGTGTCGGAGCAGCAGCCGTTTACAACGACTTTGATGCTCCGACCGTCCAAGAAGCTAGCAATCCACTTGCAGAGTCCCTCGGGGATTCCGTATGATGGTAGCTTCGACAGAAGGCCCCCATGCCATACCCGATCAAACGCCTTCGCGATGTCTAGACCGACGGCCATAGCCTCACCCTTGCTCTCTATAGCCTCCGCCCAGCCATGTGTGAGGTAAACAAGAAGATCACCAGCCGAGCGACCGTGACGGAAACCGTACTGACGATCGCTAATCAGCTGGTGCTCCTCTAGATACCCCATAAGCTGGGCGTTGATTACTCTCTCCATGACTTTAGAGAGCAAGGATGTGATGGCTATCGGTCTATAGCACGAAGGTTCCGACCGGTCACCTTTTTTAGGGATCGGATGGACATGAGCTACCTTCCACGAAGCGGGAACCCTGTTGGAATTATATGAAAGACGGTAAAGGCGCGTAAGAATGGGGGTCAACTCGGGGGCGCACGTCTTAAGAACCACTGCGGGGATGCAGTCCGGCCCACTCGACTTTCGGATGTTAAGAAGCCTAAGCTCCCGCCTGACCGCACGCTGATTAATGCGGATTTCAGGCAGGGAGTACTCGCACCGGGGAAGTTTTGGTGGAGTGGCTCCTCTGTCATCCAAAGTCGAGTTCGAGGCAAAGGATTGGGCCAGGAGATCAGCCTTCTCCTTTGCACTGTGGGCCAAACTGTCATCGGCCTTACGCAGTGGCGGGAGACTGGATAGGCAGAAGTTACCTTGGACAGCCTTGGCGAGAGACCAGAAAGCCCGACTACCAGACGGGTAACTCTCGAGCCGCTCGCCAATTCTGCCAATGTGTTCCGCCTTGGCCTTGGCTATAGCCCTCTTGTTGGACCTAGAAGCGGCATTAAATTTCCGCCTCTCCTCCTTCGCGTTTGGACCCTGATGCCTTTGGGCTTCGTTCCACGCCCCGTATGCGGACCGCTTAAGGCGTGCAGCTTCGGCACAGGTACTGTTATACCAGGGCCGGCTGCGACGCCCGACAGGTACCCTGGAGTTAGGGATGAAAAGATCCATCCCCATAACTACCAGGTCCCTGACGCGGTCCGCACAAGCATCAGGATCTTCGGAAGAGAAGCAGAACCGCTTCCATGGGAAGGACGCAAAGAATTCACGCATCCCTTCCCAATCCGCTGACCCATACCGCCAGACCCTGCGGAACCCCGTCGCTGAAGAGCGATCGGGATATACCGCAGGGGCTGAGGTACGTATAAGGCAGTGGTCTGATGATCCCAAAGGGGGGTCGACCACTACCTTATATCCTTCAGGATTTGTGGTCAGTAGAAGGTCCAACAGGGAGGGCTCATGGGTCTCAACATCTGGAACTCGGGTGGGCTGAGTTACCAGTTGTGTGAGACCGTAAGCCAAAGCCATCTCATAAGCAGACCGACCCGCTGCGTCGGTGGTTCGGGAACCCAACCACTCAGAATGGTGAGCGTTAAAATCCCCAAGGACCACCACCTCCGCGGACGGATACTGCTCGAGAGATTGATCAGTCCCCACTTGGACGTTCTCGAATAAGGGAGAAGCCCCCGTTTCACCGGCATGGGACCTGTATAGGCATGCATAGACCCGGGTACGACCCCCATACTCTACGCAAACCCACAAGATTGACAGGTCCCGATGCTCGAGGCCCCGAAGGCGGCGACAACATATATCATCCCTGACGAAAACGCACACCCCGGCCTTACGCAGGAACGAGTGTTCCAGTACGTAACCGGGGTAGCTAAGGTACGAGATGTCGTCAGGGGTAGATATCTGAGTCTCCGTTAAAAAGAGCAGGGCAGGCCGCGCTGACTCTAGATGGTAGTGTACAGCGTCCAGGTTGCTGTGCAGACCCCTGACATTGCAGAAGTCTACTGTTAAAGTGGATGAAGAATCCGCCGAAGTAAATTCGCTCTTTTTTACTTGTGCCTTCATTAAAAAAAATTGAGTTGGGGGAAAGGGAAATGTGTTGGGGTAGTGAAATGAGGCGGCACCCAAAATATAATTTTGCGGAGTCAGGAGCCAGATGGTCACGCGAGTAATGTGAGGAGCTGGCGCGAGGCACGGAAGGGCCCCCGATGCCCCCCCGTGTACAGTCGCCGGGATCCACTCCAGTCTCCCAAGCTCGCACGACGACAGTACTACGGGATTTTCGCCGGTTGGCGGGACAGCTTCCCGGGGAGGGAGTTTTTATAAAGTGTATCCCCGGGTTCAGGTCCCCTACTGACCGGCAGGCGGCCGGCGGTGGCCGTTCCCATCGGGTCTCCCTGTATCCCACGCCAGCCCCTCACGAATGCTACCCATGCGGCGACCGAAACCAAACCACCGCATATTACGAGTGCCGTCCAAATTTCACCACCAGGGAATGGAGAGGACAGAAGGAACGGCTATCTAGCCCTTCCACCGGAACGCATTACTACTTCGCGGCAGAAATAGGCTAGACGGTGGTACCAATCCGTTCGGGCCTAACTCCAAGTAAATAAATGAAATCCACCAAGAGTTAAGCCCTACCAATAGTTATGAAATAGTTTTATTCATCATGTAGGCAATTAAAATAGCGCTTATGACAAGTCAGTACAAAATAAAGAAACTTATGTAAGTACAGAAATCATATCAGCTAATTTATACATAACATACATAGCATCGTCAAAATACACTGGGCAACTATAAAGTTTACAATATTTTTATATTAGTCCAGAATTGTTAAGTATTAATATTATTGTTATTTTTTCTCTGTTTTAAAGGTCGATATGGACCATAGGCATTACCGAAACGGCACGTGGTTTAAAACTACCATCGGATCCAAAACGACCCAACCTGAGAAGACCCGGCGATCTGACTGAAGTGCTCTAGCTACAAAGTTAAAACTTTGTAAATAAAATGTAGTAATTGTATTAGTGCCAAAGTAATAGTAGACCTGGCTAGAGTCACCATTTCTTTTCCTTTCCTCTGCTTACACCTGTCCTTATCCGACTTGCAGTGAGGTCGATGCAACATATACTTTCCTGAGTTTTGCAAATGAAAAAAAAATGCTTCCACAGAATCGGAGTTTTAATATGTTTTGATTTTTTTTTGTAAAACTAATTTGTCAGGCGTTAGAGCCGATATATCTACTGCATATTTTCGTAAATTCAAATGACGTGAGCGCTATCGAAAAACTCGTACTAAGGAAACTAGCGGTTGCAAGGACTTGACAAACGTTGGTAAAGTTATATTTGAAACGGAA
Source organism: Mimas tiliae (assembly GCA_905332985.1). Lineage (NCBI taxonomy): Eukaryota > Metazoa > Arthropoda > Insecta > Lepidoptera > Sphingidae > Mimas > Mimas tiliae. The sequence continues at coordinate 8,689,672 of HG995249.1, forward strand.
ATTGTAATGCTCCTTACCTTTAAAATATTTAAGAATGGATTGGTAAGCGCCAAACGAGGGTGACGGCTAAAAATGGCCATCAAGAACGTTTTTTGAACCGAGGTCTAAATGGAAATTATGTTTATTTATTTATTATTAGTACAGATTATCTCCAGTTACACTAATAAAATTAAAGAACAAGGTTTTATAAAACAAATCACAAAACAAGAGAAATAAAGAACAATTATAATACATAAAAACAATTTCTTTCTTTTGCTTTCATCCTATCTCCGCACAAAGCCTCAAGCATTCTATCGTAATCTTTTCCATTCGTCGCCAAACAGATCGCATTCAGGATTGGTGTCCAGCAAGGTGGAGAGTTTACGCACTGCATCCAATGCAAAACGGAGAGATCACAGCCCCAAGTGCTAGTAGTACTCTTTGTATTTTAGTGGTCCGAAGTCTCCAAAATCCCCTATTAGGATTATAAATGCAAGAGGCCATCTGGATTAGTACCACCGCTTTGTCTAGATCTTCAACCAAACAGCATTGTGTAAGCACTGTTGTGTTTTAGTTTGAAGGACATTTAAGCTAGTGAAATTACTGGGGGTTATGAGACTTAACATATTATGTTTTTTATTGCATAGGCCGGCAAACGAGCAAGTGGGTCATCTGATGGTAAGTGATCTCCACCGCCCATGTATGCCCACAATACCAAAAGAGTCATGGGCGCGTTGCCGACCTTAAAGGAAAGGGATGATAAAGGAATTGGGAAGGGGAGGGACTTTGGACCCCCAGATATATCACTTACCATACGAAACACAGCAGCAAGCTGCTACTTTACGTCGCTTTTCTGTGACACAGTGGTAACGACCCAGACGAGCCGACCCTTTCATACTGTAGACAAGACTGTCTACAGCGTGGCTCTACCACTCTCAAACCGTAACGAACGGTGTTATGTCTCGGGGTAAAGAACTCAGTCTAGTGTCATGCAGTACTTTTTTATTATAAGTTCTGTGTGGTGTTGTTTCTGTTGATAGGCAGGCAGTGGCTGTAACTATCAGGCGAGCGACCTACTCGTTTCATCACTCAAGCTTAAAAAACACATTCGTATCGGTTTTAATTCGCCAATACAATAAGTATTCAAGATTTTTTAAGCGTATTTTATGGAAAATATATTTCTCTATCGCAAATCGACTAAATATTTTTCTAATGTAAAGTTTTAGAAGCTGTGGCAGTCATGGGGTGAGCCCTTGCAGACTGTGCGCTCGATCCTCGTGGAAGAAAACGTGGCATCGTTTGAACGTCTCCGACGTGGAAGAAAGTATAATTCTCAAGTCTGTGTACATTTTATATCCATCCATCTTTTTTATTTAAACCGCTTTGTGATTTTTCATTTTCACTTCTGACTGTTGTTGACTTTTTCATAAATTGTTTCGATTATATTACAGTTAAATAAAATATTCTTTGATTGAACTTTGATGGTTACTGTTTCAGTTCAGTATATTTAGCTCATGGTAAAGTTTAATTAAGTATTTTAAATAATTTGCTATACCACTCATCGGAAAATGTAAATAAAGCCTAGATAATATGAAATTTAGATCAGTTTGATTATATTACCTGCCAGTTTGATTGATTGCCGGCTCTCGTGTGAATGTCTTTATCCGAGATAAAAAGTAGCCTTTATCCTAATCCTTTCAATTGTTTAGGCGTGATTGTTTAATAAACATTCAAATTCACAAACAAACGCACATCTAAAATTTCACATTTATAATATTAGTAGGAAGTAGAATATTCTAGATATTTCATTTATATAATTGAGTATACATATATAGTGTACAAAATGAAATTGTCACGTTTTTTGTATATAATGAGTTTTAACCTTGAAGACAGGCATTAAAAAAGTGACAATGTATAGCTCTATTATTAATTAACTGATTACTGTATCAATACATAAAAATACTTACACGTGAAGCACATTAAAGTCACATGTTATCTAACTGTAGCGAAAGTAACACTGTTTGATAAAAGTCATTAATTTTTGATTATTGTTGATAGTAATTAGTGAGTAATGTTTGTGATATTAATAGTATATAGGCACATACAAGATTCATTTTAGACCGGATATTATCTATATCGTCCTTGTCTAACCGGTTATAATTTTTTTACCCTAGCACGGCAGAATGACCACACTGGACCTGATGGTAAGCAGTCCAAATATAATATCGATCGGAAAGAGACATTGCGTGTCTCGACGGTTGGGATAATTATGTCTAACGTGACCATTTATTTTTTCGTCAAAGCGGGACGTCTCTTGTGGAATGAAAAGAAATTTTTAGATTTTATTGTAAAAAGAAGAACACTATTATTAAGTAGGTTGTATATGTATTATATTTTGGCTAAGTACTAAGCCTTATTGACATGACTACGTCTAGTGATTTTTTTATTTATGACAGAGTTGAAAATAACCGAAAACTCGTCGAATACTTCCGTATCTTCGCTGCTACTTGATATTTAGATGGGGTTAGTCTATGGTACCATCAAACGGAGTGATTAGCGATACAGGGTTAATAGGTGCAAAACTTATTATTTTTAACCATCTCCAAAAAATAATACTAAAAAGACAAAAAATACAATTTCTATAGCTCACTTAGGAGTAGGTGCCTGTGTCGCTGCTGGCCAAATGAAATTGTGCCGTTTTTAAGTTTTGTTAATTACACATAATATATAAACCGACTTAATTATGTTATTATAAAAAATGGATAACATTTTTATAAATTTTGGACACCCAATAAGTCTCAGATAACAGTTTGGTCGATCCATCTGTGCTATAATCTCAATGAAGCTACGTCCCGATTCACCTTGTACTTGCCCCTATTCACCCCTTTTGACTACCTATAGGTTGCCGATCTCCACAGACCGGTAAAGCTATTTTAAACTGTTATTCCTAGAGAATCATCGTGTTAAACTGCTTTTCCAAGGTGTACGGTTTTTTATAAATACTATCTTTTTGAACCAAACATACTTAAGATGAAATTACAGTTATTCAGAGAACGATTTAAATCCAACGTCATTCAATTCCTCGTCAATTAAAAGTTCTTCGATTTGTCATTCAATCTCTGCTTTATGGATATGAGTAAATGACGTTTCAACGTACACAGTATTTTACTGGAAGCCTTAGTAGGTTTCTAGTCAATACGGACTATATTCTCTGTATCCTAAGCGGGAGGTCCTCTAGATGGAAATTATATTGCCTCACCTCCGCCCACTTAATCTGCGACGTAGTATTGTACAACGAGCTACAAAATATAGAGTGTGTTTTGAATTAAAAAAGTAGGTTCTGTATTTGACCCGTATGTATGTAAATTTGGTCCCGCAGTTGTAATGCGTACGCGTTACGACTGAGACTGACGCCGAGGTTTCGGGATCGATCCCCGGGTCAGGTAAAAGTGATATTGGATTTTTCTATTACGAAATGCTCACTATATTCACCTGATGGTAAGCGCCACACCTGCTCATAAACAGAAACAACAGCACACATAAATTTGAATAACAAAACACTGCATCAGACTGAACTGCAGTCGACACCCCGAGCAGATCTATTGGTGACAGAAGGAGACAAAGCGGTGGTACACAACCTAGACACCCTTTCGCATACTAGGGACCTACCATCTAGTAAGTAGCTAGTCTTTTGGCCTATATGTTAATGTGGAACTGTAGAAGCCGCGTATCAAAGTATCGTTGTGGCTAATAAATACACTTCCGAGCTCATTGTAGAGAAATCTTGAAAACATGGTTTATTTATAAATACGACTTGAATGTTACTTTCTTGTTGTGGATTCTTTACTGATAAATAACTTACAGCTATTAAATGAATAGACATCAAAATATTGATAGATGTTTTTTCAGCTTCGCTGCGTTAAAACAAATTATATTTTTGAGTTTACGTTATGTTCGAATGGCGTGTAAAAACGGACACCATGCATTTGGTAAAAGCCCCTCTCCTTATAATTGTTAATTTCCGTGAGTTGTGTTAAATACATTCAATTTGTCATTCACACACATAGTCCTGACCCCACACTGAAACAGATATCACATTTACAAGGTGGTAGGTCCCTCGTATGCGAGAGGCCGGTTGGGTTGGCACCACCGCTTTGTCTATTTCTGCCGCCAAGCATCAGTGTGTAAGCACTGTTGTGTTCCGGTGTGAAGGACATTGAAGCCAGTGTAATTACTGGGCATTATGAGACTTAACACCTTATGTCTCGGGATGACGGGCGCAGTCCAGTGTCATGCAGTGCTTTGTTATTTAAAGTTCGGTATGGCGTTGCTTCCGTTTATGAGCAGGCGTGGCGCTTAACACCAGGCGAGCGACCTGCTCGTCTCGTCATTCAAGCTAATAAAAAAAAACATAAACATATATCTCGGCGCGGGGATCGAGCCCATGGTCTCTTATTTCACAGCCGATTACTCACTCACTGCGCCACGGATGCCGTTTGAGCTCCAGTTTTGGTATATTGAGTTACTGTACTGCAAGTTGGCATGACCATTACATCCGATGAAAGCCATCTTTTCATTCACGTTGATTTTGGAATAAATAAAAATTACTTTCTAGTACGAAACGAAATTACTTTTCTTACGAGTACCCGCAACCGACGAAAATGTAAGAGAAGATGTATGAATGTGGAAGATGCGAAAGAGGTGTGTCAGGATCGTAGCTTGTGGTACTCAATAGTCTCTGCCTACCCCTATGGGACATAGGCGTGAGTGTGTATGTATGTATGTACTTTCTAGTTTCATCGTAGTAATTTTGATAACCTACTCCAAAATGGCACCATATTGAGACTTCATAATGTAACAAAGACATGAGTAGGGTAAGTAGTTATTTTAAAATATTTTTTTAAAGATGTTGATTTTATGGAATTTAGTATGACGTAACTTATTTTATCGATTTACTTATTAAACTCTTTAATTTGAAGATGTAGAGAAAATAAAGTATATCCGCCCCACAGAGTAGCAGCAATTTTTTTTAAATGCATGACTGTGTACACTATGTATTATTTATTATCACTAGCACCAAAACTCTGCAAAATTCATTCGGTTGAGTGGTTTTAAAATTCTGTTGCAATATTTTCACCATACATACTAATAGTTGAAGTTGTATAAAAGCTTGTGAAACACTTACGACATACAAATTTTACTGAGATACAACAAGTAAATACAATATTATATTTTACAAGTGGTACAGCCACGCTGTAGACAGATTTGTCTACGGTATGAATGGTCCGGCTCGACCGGGTTGTTAACATTGTCTCACAGAGTATCGACGTAAAAAAACAGTATGCGTTTCATACGGTGATTGAGATATGCGGAGGCCCAAATGATGAGCTTAATGTTCCCTTTCCTTTAAAGGTCGGCAACGCGTCCATGATTATTTCTGTGTTTTTGGTGTTTAAATGCCCTAAGCACCACTTACCATCAGGTGACCTACTTGATCGTTCTCTGCTTTACAAAATTGACTTACATACCTATAAAAAAAGATAAAAGCATGCGACACCCACTGCGGCAAAGTTTCTACGTCAAAGGCAACTTAAAGTGATCCGTCGTAAAACAACTTAATTTGCACAACCTACGTCTTTATGGTCTATGGATAAATAATCATAACTTCAAGATCGACATTAAATCTTATTAAATACCATTGGAAGCTTTCTATAGAAATGATATTGTGTTAGTAGAGACTATTATCTTGTTAGGTACAGGCTCAAAAAGGGCAAGTAATCTTCAAATTCATTTTATAATTGCCTTTCCCGTGAACTGTTTCAGTAATAATACAGCATGTAAAAACGTGGAACTTTTAACTATGGAATTATAATCGATATTCAAACGTGAGGGATTATCTTCACCGAGAAAACTCTAGGACCATAAAATAGCAACTTGCCGCAATAGTCGAAATGTGCCGCTGCACGTGCCATCACCGACTAACCGGCCGCTTGTTACTTGATAATTGAAATATTTCCTTATGTTTGTATATTTTGAAAACAAAGTTATAAGGAAATAGGCTTATATAACATATTGTATATAGGTCACAATAAATTCTACATTGGAAAAGAAGTTATCCATGTTATTTTATCCTGGAAAAGTGACTACACTGGACCTGATGTTAAGTACAGTGCAGTCCAAATATAATGTCGATCGTTAAGAGACATTGTGTGTATCGACGGTTGGGAGAATTATACCAGCCTGAAGTTACTTGATATTCACTAGCTGACCCCAATGATAACCGTGGTGCTTTACATCTGGCTTCTCCAGTTGTAAATGTCCTTGTGCTGGAGGCTGAGACCTCCTTAGTTCATTATTTTGTCTCCCGTTTTGTTTTGGAGGGAAGTAGAAAATTATTATTCCAACTCCTCTCTTACTTTCTATTTCATTAATTTCGTTGCGGGATAAAGACACATTTGCATTCCCAGAGACTCGCCGAGCTTCGGAATTGCTTGGTGTCGAAATATGCGTGCCACTGTCCTTTCCTGATCCTGGCTTACAGGAGTTACAATGGCGAGTGTGTGGGCGGGATAGTCTCTGGCTGACCCCGGAAAGCGATTCACCTGAACGAACCACTATTGTGGCTATTTACCATGTACGGTGGTCGCTATCCAATTGGCAGCAAAATGATAAGGTACCTTCCCATCAGCATAATGTACTCGAAAGGTAAACGCAATTTCATAGATTTACGCTCTAAATCGAGATTTAGAATCGTCGTGCAAGTCGGTCTAAATCATCCAAATCACGATAAAAAAAAAATCTATAGGAATTTTAGCCGTACTTAATTCCTACTTAAGGCTGGCTGGAAGAAATCTCTTATAGATATAAGTCATGTTTTGTATGTAAGAACTGTCCTGTGATTTGTTGTAGTGTACAATAAAGAATAAATACAATGATTTAGTAAAAAGTTACCTACTGAGATTTTCTGTTTAGTTGATACTAAACCTAGAAAGAAATGCTAACAAAGCGGCATCAAGAGGTGGGAATTATAGGATCACTTATATATCCGATGTCCATATTCGACTGAACACGAAGTACACGAGAGAGATTACTTCATATTTATTTTGTATATAAATAACACGAATTATTGATCAATGTCAATAATTCGTCTATCTGGGCTCGACTACATATTTATGTTATTTATTATATATTGATATAATTTACCAATCTCTGCGAAAACAGGTCTCATGTTTCTGAAAATATCTTGTTTATTTTAAAGTGACCCAATTGGTACAATGTTGTCTAGGTCGCGAACACCGTATGACGCCCAATTGAATCCTAACCAATATAATAAATGCGAATGCCTAACTCGCGTAACCGATTTTGATGATTTTGGTACAGAGATAGGTGAGTACTGATAATAAGCTACGTTTTATCCCGGTTATAGGCTCTTTTTATCCCGGAAAAGGCTATTCACGGGGGCGGAGCTAGTATTATTATAATCGTGAGAATGGCAACATTATTTTAATCTACCTACATATTTATTCGCAATATCAACATAAAGTTTTTTTTCTTTCGTTCTGCTTGGCATTAATGCCAGGGTCAACCTTTTCGTACCATAGATTTGACGGTATTTGGTATCGCTCGCCGTCTGACCCTTACTACCCAAAACGGGAACCAAGTCTCGCCATGCCTCCTCCGTCAATCAGCAGAGTGTACCACGTGCGTGCAGGTGAGGTTGGCTTTTGGCCCAAGATGTTGCTGGCCCACCTACATTCCAATTGACTACAATCATTTCATTCTTTATTCATAGCAGATTTGTTAAAATATTTTCTCTCAATTACATTTTTGATAAAATACGTGTAATTTAAGGCATTTTTGGATATTTTATTCGTTTTTGAAGGTTTTATTGATCATATGAAATAAAGCAAAACATACTAATAATATTATATGTAATTTTATAAATTGACTTCTCAGTTTTTCGTTGATGAATTTTTAATTTCATCAATTTCATGAAAGCCTCCGTGGCACAGCGGGCGAGTAGCCGACTGCGAATCGAGAGGCCGTGGGTTCGATTCCCGCACCGAGACAAATGTTTATGTGAGGAGGTTAACCTAGTGTGGGGTTAGAACTATGTGAGTGACTGTTCGATGTATTTATTTATTTAAAAGTTATTCATCCAAATCGCTTGAACATACATAAAAATATATACTATGATTTTTTTAAGGACTACGCAATTTTTTTATTATTTGTAAATATTGCCAGAAGGTAAATGATTTTCACCGTCTATAAACATCCATAGCACCTGTAGAATCATGGATGCGTTGCCGACCTCATAGGATGGGATAGTAAAGGGATTGGGGAAGTATTGGAGCCTCCGGATATCTAACTCGCCATACGAATCGCAACAACAACGTCATCTCGGTTTTCTGTGAGACAGTGCTAAAAGTCCATTTATGCTATACAGAAAACTGTCCACAGCGTGGCTCTACTACGTAGAGTGTAGACTACCTAAGAACATACAGATTTTTGAGTGGTAGAGCCTTGATTGTGGGCTCCTTTTCTCCGCACTTAGCCCGTTGAATGTCGGGCCATTGTGCGTGAAGTTTGTGCCGGCTAGAGATCTAGCCAGCCTAACTCCGACCAGAAGCGCAGGATCCTCCTGGTGTCCGACCCTGTTCTGGCCTGTTCGTCTGCTGCGTCATTACCTAGAGAGCCACTGTGCCCCTTTATCCACTGTAAAGTGACTTGGTTGTTACTACCTATCACTTCCAGTGCCTGGTGGCACTCTAGTATGAGCTCGGATTGAAGGGTTTTACTATCGAGGGCTCGTAGCACTGCAGCGCTATCGGACACTATGCGAATCTTATGATCTTCGATATTCCGTCTAGTCACTGCTCTGGCAGCCTGCGTGATGGCGATGCATTCACACTGGAAAATAGAACTATGTTCCCCTAAGGCTGTTGATATATTAATATTTATCTCGGGTGAGTACACTCCTGCGCCCGATCCTGTTCTGGTTTTGGAACCATCGGTATATATGCGCAGTTCGTGGACTCCAGACAAGTCGTATTGTTCTTCAATAAGCTGGACTTTGTACGTCTTGTTGAAGATGTGTTGTTTGGGTATCTTGTCATTGGGGGCAGCTATCAAAGGTTGGTAGGATATAGCCTCCCCAAGGATTTCGGTATGAGCCCCGTTTGCTGCACCCCAGAGGTTGAGTGACTTTAGTCTGATGGCTGCTTAGGCCGCCTCCTGTTGGATAAATAGGTCTAGGGGCGGTAGCCCTAGAAGTATCTCCAGTGCCGCTGTGGGTGTGGTTTTATGCAGCCCGTTACGGCTATACAAGCTAGCCTTTGAAAGTGCTGCAGTTTGTTTTTGGCAGTGGTCAGTTTGTTTCTGGGCCACCAGGCCACGGCTCCGTATGTGATGATTGGCCGTATTACCACAGTGTATAGCCACATGGCAATTTTGGGGTGTAAACCCCAGGTTCTGCCAAGGAGTCTCTTACACTGCCAGAATATAGTACAGAGTCGCAGAGTCTTTCCAGGGTCTTGAGGAGGAAGGAAGTGAGGCTTATCGGTCTATATGATTTGGGCTGTGTATAATCGCTCTTACCGGGTTTGGGTATAAATACCACTTTAACTTCTCTCCATTTCAGAGGAACATAGCGGTGCATGAGGCATGCTTGGTAGACTGCTACCAGATGCGGAGCAACCATTCTCCTACACCACTGTAGCAGCCCAGGAAAGATGCCATCCAAGCCCGCTGCTTTGTATGTTGAGAAGCTGTTGATTACCCATAGGACTTTCTCTAGTGTGACTATTCTGCGGGCAGTGTTGGTGGCTTCAGCAGTCGGCTTGTCAAAGTACTGCTGATCAGCCTCATCCCATGTGGTACTTTCCGTGACGGAGCACCCCGGGAAGTGTGTATTCAATAACAGCTCACACATTTTAGCATTGGTTGTGGTGTAACTGTTATTTGGTTTTTTGAGGCAGGCTAGATTTTTGTTAGGTTCGCTAGCCAGGATGTTTTTTACCCTAATTGCTTGAGTATTTGATTCGATGTTGGTACAGAAGGTTCTCCAGCATACGCGTTTCCTTTTTCGGATGGGTCTCTTATACTGGGATTGCATTAGTTTATACGCATCCCAGTCTGTTTCCTTTCTTGTGTTCTTCGCTCTGTTAAACAGTTGGCGTAGTTTGTGTCGCAGTTTCTCGAGTTCCGGTCCCCACCAACCATTACGAGTGGTGGTTTCGTCGAGGGCGTAGTTAGTGGACAGGTTTCGGTAAATGTGTTTATTAATGTGTCAGTTAGTTTATTCACGTGCCTCTCTATGTCAGCCGGCTTCTCATATTCTGTTGGGATTGCTATGAGAGCTGGATTCTCCGACACTAGCCTTTCGAACCTTGTGCGGTCTGTCCGTTTAGGATTACGCCATGGGTCTAGCCTTTTGAAATCTGGAGGTGACGAAGGTACGTTCGGACCCCTGTTTAGTAGCCTGAGATTTGTGGAGAATAAAAATTCAACCAAATCTTCACCTCGTTTGTTAGGAGCAACGCTGCTCCATAAGGTATGGTGCGCGTTTGCATCCGCCGAGATGATAAGTTCAAGCTTCTTACTTTCGAAGTGTCTGATGAGGTTCTCCAGCTCGACCGTCGGTATGTCCGCGTCGCCCGGCAGATAGGCAGACGCTATGATGACCTCTGGGATGCTGGAACAGTTGCTCTGGAGCCTGACCGTGGTCAGGTCTCTGGAACAGAACTCATTCATTAGAGCTACGTTTGTTGATTTAGGTACAAAGATGCCGGTGCGTGGATTAGTTACGGTGGTGTCAAGTAGTAACTTACCTCCGATGTTGTTGAGACCGCAAATTCTGTCCTTCCTTATCCACGGCTCCTGGATAAGGGTCTTGTTGTTTACCTCCAGCATTCTTCGCAGGGTAGCCGCCGCGGCGAGAGTGGTAGAGCCACGCTGTGGACAGTTTTGTCTACAGCACGAATGGACCCGGCTCGACCGAGTCGTTCCCCTGTCTTGCAGAAAATCGACATAAAGTAGAGGCTTGCTGCTGCGTTTCGTACGGTGAGTGAGATATCCGGTGGCCCGAATCGCCATCCCTTTCCCAATCCCTTAATTATCCCTTTCCTTTAAGGTCGGCAACGCGCCCGTCATTCTAATGGTATTGTGGGTGTATATAAGCGGTGGAAATCACTTACCATCAGGTGACCCTCTTGTTCGTTTGCCGACCTTTGTTATAAAAAAAGAAAAAAAAATACCATAGTTTTAGCGGATAAAATATATGTATCCTAATTAAAATAATTCAGTGTATGCAAACCATATAAAAAATTATATACAATAGAGACGAATCAAATTATCTTTTCACAAAATCATCTTTTTTAATGAAGCCGTTAAAAAGGCATTTATTTCATCACGTCTCGTTTTTAAGAACGTGTTGTAGCTCTTTTGCGTACTTACAGAAACAGTTTTTTTGTGTTATAGCTATTAATAAACCAATTACGTAAATAAAGGACATTTTTATTTATTCTCCGTGGTTTCGTGCGTTGATGTGAAGCCCCGCGCTTCGCAATTTAAAAGCTGAGAACGCGTGACGTTACTGGTCACGAGCCGAGACCGCCTTTACAATCTTTTTAACCGACACAATAAAACATGCAGGTTCTCAATTTGCCTATATATTAATTCACGCATAACTCCGCCAAATGTGCACTATTTTTTTGTATTTGATACAGCTTTTTTAATTCCTTTATTTAGTATTAGTACTTTTAAGAATATCTTTTTACTATAAACAACTTGTTTTTAATATAGACAACTGTTTTCAAGAGCTATTTAATGGTGGAAACTTAATTAAATCATACATCAGATATGTAGACAGTTTTGTCTACAGCACGAATGGACCGACTGGACCGGGTGGTTACCACTGTTTTACAGAAAACTGACGTAAAGTAGCGGCTTGCTGCTCCGTTTCCTACGCAGGCAAGTATGAAAACGTCAGAAAAACATACTACTTGAGATGATAAATCATCAATGAATATTGTTTCACAAAAAACCGATGTGAAGTAGCAGCCTGCTATTGCGTTTCGTACAGCGAATGAGATATTTGGAGGGCCAATTCCCCCCTCCTCTTCCAAATCTCTTTATTACCTTTTAGATAAGGTCAACAACGCATTCATGATCCTAGTTACAATTCTGGTATTGAGATTGTTTATTTTTTAGCTTGAATTATGAAATGAAGAGATCGTTCGCCTGATGATAAACGCCACGCCTGCACTTAAACGGAAGCAATACCACACAAAACTTTGAATTACAAAGTACTACACTGCGCTTGTCACCCCGAGATATAAAATTGTAACTCTCATAATGCCCAGTTATCTCACTGGATTCAATATCTTTCAAACCGAAACACAACGATGTTTACCATGCTAACACTGCTGTTTGGCGGCAGAAATAGACAAAGCGCTGATACCAAACCAGACGGCATCTTACACATGAGGGCCATGCAACCTAGCATGTACAAGCTTGCTTGTTTGCCGACCTCAGTTATAAAAAAACCCAACTTCAGTTCTACTGTTATTGGAATTTCCGAAATTGATTGAGCTTGTGGTACTTACTACCTTTTGGATGGGTTTTGTTTTAAATTACATTATAAAATCATTTTAAAAAGGTAATTAATACTTTTCATAGTTTTATGAAAAGTCATATTCTAAAGCCGTGTTTAGTTTACTATCAAATTCTGTATAAAAGCGATTAATATTATTTTGTGGTAGAATTGTCTTTTATGAAAACCTAAACAAAACGAGACTAATTAAGATAATTTATTAGAATCTATAGACCCGAACCTAAAAATCTCGAACATAAAGATATAACAAGAGTTCGTTGACTTCTAGTAATATAATATTAAGAGCATAGCCACAGTCGGAGATTACTAAAATTTTTATGTCACTGCGGGAATCTGAAGTGTACTTTGTAACCATATCCACGTGCCACTTAGCAGATTTTATAGATTTATAAGATTAAACTATGTGGGACAACTTAAGAAGCCCAATATGTATAAATTTATTTTTTTGAGGAAGGCTTACTTGGGTGTTAACATAATAACCTGACCCCACACTAGGTTATTCTGTATCAGGAGTCGGTATCAGGAGCTACGAGGGACTACAATACCCAGACCCGAAACAGTTAGTCAATAAAACATACATACATACGCACTCACGCCTGTAATCCCCGAAGGGGTAGGCAGAGGTGTAACCAGTACACCCATATTTCGCCGAGCGTATCTCCGTCCCACAATGTGATAGGGGGCGAGCCTATCGCCATACCGGGCACAAATTCCAGACTCCGGGCTGATACTGAGCATTTCGTAATAGAAAAACCCAATACCACTTTACCCGACCCGGGGATCGAACCCGAGACCTCAGCGTTAGCCTCAATCGTAACGCATACGCATTACAACTGCGCCACCGAGGCAGTCAATAAAAGAATCATCAAAATCGTTTTTAATCCCTAATTTCAACTTAGCGGCGAAATATTATAAAAATTATTAAATGGGACTAACTTTGAGGTATTTCCTGTAGAATTAAAAGTTGTTGTGATATATATTCTGAAATGTTAGAGATACGATACAAGGTAAAATAATATACAACATTTAACCGTATATATTGGTGTACATTTTTACATATTACGCATCTAACTTGCTAAGAATAATAAACTTATGTTTACGTACATACATTCATACACTCACGCCTGTTTCCCATAGGGGTAGGCAGAGACATCGGATTTCCAACTGCTACTATCTTTGCACACCTCTTTGCCCTCGTTCACTCTCATATTTTTTATACATGCTCATCGGTTTAAGGTATTCCTCACCTGGCCTTTCTCGAGAATATCTCCGACTTGATCAGTGAAAGTTCGCTAAGACACTCCCAATTGTACAAAAGAGAAAGAAGAAGAGAAAACAGAAAAAGGTAGTCTTGGTGTGTATCAGTATATTATGTGACAACTAAAGGTTTTTTATAGCATAAGCCAACAAACAAGCAAGTAGGTCACCTGATGGTAAGTGATCTCCAACGCCCATGTGCACTAATACCAATATAATCTTGGGCGCGTTGCCGACCTTAAAGGGACCTTTAAAGGATTGTGAAGGGGAGGGGGATTTGGGCCTCCGGATATCTCATTCACCGTACGAAACGCAACAGCAAGCTGCTACTTTACGTAGGTGTTCTGAGAGACAGTGGTAACGACCCGGACGAGCCGACCTATTCATGCTGTAGACAAAACTGTCTACAACGTAGCTCTACCACGAAAAAGTTACAATTTAATTATGTAAGACTTATTTTTTTATCAAGATGTATATCAAAAATGTTGGTAACATATGAAGTAACTTAATATTACATTGTTAATCGATTAGTTGGAAACTCCAAATTTTATGATAGTTATCAAGATTATAAAATAAATCTTATCGTCAGCGATAACTCAATTTTACCATGATTAAAACGATGATGTCAGGGTAAACACTGTTGTTCGGATGTTTTCCCAGTTTAATTTAAATGGTACCTTTGGGCTATACAACGTTACAGAAAGGTGTGGTCATATTTTAGAGTCATTACATTCTCCTTAAAGTAAGGACATATGTACCGGATCATTTCAAAACCGAGACCGCCAAAATTTCATGTTAATTTTAATCACTCTTGTATTAATATCGATAATATTGATCACATCATTATTAATTATTATGAACGACGCTCACTTTTTAATAAACGTTGAAAGTTGCAAGTCAATATCTACATGTTACTCATTCGATAAAAAGTAAACTCTATAATATTAAATTATGTCCTAACTTTGGATTTGGCACTATAGGTGATGAAAGACTTATTTTGTACACTATACATTGCTTACAACTATCCACACCTTTCTGTAGCACGTTTTATATCCTATCAAATAAGTAAATAAAAATATCGCCTCTTTGGTCTAGTTGCCGCGTACTTACGCTGAGAACCGTAAGGTCCTGGGTTCAAATCCTAGGTTGGGTTTTCATCATTGCGTTGAGTTTTTCTAATATAAAAATCACAAATGATTAGACCGAGACTGAAATTAGTGTCTGGTGTGATGATAAGCATGCCTCCTATCATGTCATGGGTCGGAAATAAGCTGTGTGAAATGTGGGTGTACTGGTAACACCTCTGCCTACCCCTTCAGGGGAACAGGCATGAGCTTATGTTATGTATGTTTAAAATAATCACACTCGGATTATTCTGTGAAAATAGAAGTAATTCTAAGATAAACAAAGTTTGCTGAAGACCCTAGCTTATACCGTAGTACTGTATAATATATCAAAATACTGAAATATATACGCGTCAAATTGAGAAAACAAAACATACAATACTATATATAACGAATATTGCATTGGAAAGAAAACTGATAAGCTAAAATGTGTCCTGGTATAAAAAGACTGCCTCGGTGGCGCACTTGTAATGCGTACGCGGTACGATTGCTATACTGAGGTCTCGGGTTCGATCCCCAGGTTGGATAAAAGTGATATTTGGTTTTTTCTGCAGGTTCACCTCGGTCTGCCTACCCTTATGGGGATTAAAAGCGTGGATTGAGTGCATATGTATGTATGAAAAGCTGTACAAAGTGTACGAATATTTAATTACAACTTTTTTAATACACCCAACAGTCACACACATAGTCCTGACCCTACACTAAGTGATCTTGTATCGTGGGTATCAGGAACTACGAGGTACGCCTCAAGTGGTAGTGCCACACTGAAGACTGTTTTTCTATAGCATGAATGGGCCGGCTCGACAGAGTTGTTACCACTGTCTCACAGAAAACCGCCGTGAAGTAGCAGATTGCTTGCGTTTCGTGCAGTGAGTGAGATATCCGGAGGTACAAATCTTTTTCCCCTTCCCAATCCCTTAATTATCCTTTCATAAATTAAAAACCACCTGGTCTAGTGGCAACAGGCTAAAAAACCGATGAGGTCTTGGGTTTAAATCAAAGTTCAGTCAATCACAGATTACCTTGGAGTTTTATATTTGAAAAAAGAATCGAATACTATAAGTTGCCCGGGATTAGAATTAGTGCTCATCTTGGCGATACGCTCGCCCCCTATCACATCATGGGATGGAAAAAAGCTGGCAAACCGTAGGAGCGCTACCTACTGCCTACCCCTTTGGAAATACAGACGTAAGCTTAAACATATATGTTGAAACCGAGTAAATCATATGACATTGTTAGATATTATGTTTTACATTTGATATGAATGCGGTTAGCCTAGTTAACGTTAGTTACCATGAATCCATTCATTCATAATTTACGCGGGCCGGCACGGGAGGGTTTCAAGGCTTGCATCGTGACGTCACTGTGTTTGGTTTAAAAATCACCCCCCTCCCTCAGCCCGCAGCCCGATGAAGTCCTTTCTCGTGACCTACTGACCCAAAACGGATATCAGTGACGTAGGCATACAGCCTCGACAACAGTTGCAGCATACGTACTTTGAGATTTTACTGAAGTTATATCAAAACCTGTTGGAGTTGTTGGTATTGTGTTTTCAATGAAAGGTTATAGAGGGTTAATGCGTTACAGTGTGCATCAGAGTTATTGATGATACTTTTTATAAAAAAAACGGTATCATCTAACGGTAAGTGATCTCCACCGCCCATGATCATTCACAACACCAGAAGAATCATGAATGCATTGCTGACCTTAAAGGAAAGGAAGGAATTTGAGCCTCTGGAAATCTCACTCGCTATAATATGAATGGCAACAGCAATTTTTCATTTTACGTTAGTTTTCGGTCGTTCGGACTGAACAAATACCATTATTTCCCATATTAGCACTTCCGCAGTCGAGCCGACCAATGCATTCATACTGTAGACAAAAGTATCTACAGAGTGTTTTTACCTCTTTTGATAATGTAATTGTAAGAAATTCTTATAATTTTGGTCTATCTTACTAATTTTATTATATTTATCTTAATATTTATTGACTGCCTCAGTGACGCAGTTGTAATGCGTACGCGGTACGACTATGCTGAGGTTTTGGGTTTGATCCCCAGGTCGGGTAAAGTGATATTGGGTTTTTCTATCATGAAATGCTTAGTATTAACCCGGTGTCTGGATTTGTGCTCGATATGGCGATAGGCTCATGTCATAGATCGGAAATAAGCTCGGTGAAATGAGGGTGTACTAATTACACCTCCTACCCCTTCGAGGAGTATAGGGGTGAGTGCATATTTATGTATTTATTGTTTAGAAATATACGATTTCCCGTATTTGTATAGTAGTATAAAGATATGAGAAATTTATATACCGAGAATAGACACAGGAAACTAACTCAGAAAATGTACAACGTAATATAATATAAATACGGGAACTCTATTTATAGAGATTCTTGCGTCTATTTTCGGTTGGAAAATCCTTTATTATTGCGTACAAAATATAGTGAAAATTCATAGTGTCAGATCTATAAAGCTTACACAAAACGATTTGGATAAATGTATATAAAGAGTGGTTTATCGGTGAAGGGAAAAATTCAAAAAGGAAGGCGGATTTAGGTGATCAAAATCTATTATCCTCAATTATTACAATTCTTGTTATGGATTAGAAAGCAGAAAGAAAGAAAGAATGGTTTATTGTAACAGATATAGGTACACTCGCAACAATAATATATATAAATGAAATGAAACTAAATTAAGTAAGGAAATGCTGCACACCTACACTGCGACAATTAGGCATCCAGCTCAGCTCAATGCTGTATTGTAACGCGTCACGCGAGCCACAATACAGCGCTAGTTTTCAGTGGTTACCATGATTACTAGTCGTATTAGTGGTGATTACTATCAATATTATATTACAATAATATTACCACTTATTATTTTAGGCTTGGGTTTTAGGCCTTGCCATTGGAGGGTGATACTTTTTATATTTTTAAATGTTTTATTTTTGAGAAATGTAATAATTAAAAATGAGAAAAAATCCTTTTAAAATAAAGAGTACTGTACATTACCACTTAATTAAATAATAAATAAAATAAAATCACCCAACAGTCACTTGCTCGTCTCGTCGTTCAGACTAATAAAAAAACGTTGACTGGCAGGTTACCATTATTAGTTCATCTCAGAATAATGGCATAGAAGCATATACATATATCTGATTACCTATATCCAGCTTATTCATTAAAAATATTGTTGTAACCAAGTTAACAATTATATTAAAACTTAAAATGGTCGACAACTATCAATTTTCAAAAATGTACCTAATATCCACTTATGTAGATATATGACCCATATTTTTACTATGTACATGATGAAATCGTCGACGAACTAATCTTTCAATTGGTGCTACGTATTCTATTAGGATTCATTTAACCGTGGCGTATGTTAAATCTGTGACGACATAAATATGTGACTTGTTACACTTCATACCCATGATTAGAAACAACTTGACACGCATAAATTATGATAATTTATCACCACGCGTCACTGTTGACAACCACTCCGAAATCTGCCAAATGCACGTTTCCATTACACGTTACACTATGGGTTCTAAAGAACAAAATATGAATAGAATTCATACATACATACACTCACGCCTGTAATCCCCGAAGGGGTAGGCGGAGGTGTAACTAGTACACCCACATTTCGCCGAGCTTATTTCCGTCCCATGATGTGAGAGGAGACGAGTATATCGCAATACCAGGCGCAATTCCAGATTCCGGGCAGGTACTTAGCATTTCGTGCTAGAAAAACTCAATATCAGTTTTACCCGACCCGGGAAACGAACCCGAGACCTCAGCACAACCATCGTAACGTGTACGCATTGCAACTGCGCCACTGAGGCAGTCTAGCATTAAAAGAATATAAATTGAAATAATAAAAAGGTTTATTGGTTAAGGTTTTTTTCATAACTATTTATTAATATTTCTTTATACTGTACTGTTTGTTTCCTATACTAATGAAAATTCAGACTTGCCGGGTGTGTACCTATTTACAACATTATTCATCATGATAATAATCCAACAAAAATTGTTGACTCTCTATATAATAACAGTTTCACTCGGTGCGATTTTAGATGATCAACTGCTAAATCGCATGCGATTTGAACCGTCTGAACAGCTTTTGAATTAACAAAACAGCTTTTGATGATTCAAATCAG
Organism: Mimas tiliae; assembly: GCA_905332985.1. Classification (NCBI taxonomy): domain Eukaryota; kingdom Metazoa; phylum Arthropoda; class Insecta; order Lepidoptera; family Sphingidae; genus Mimas; species Mimas tiliae. Next base: position 8,708,802 of record HG995249.1, read on the forward strand.
TTGATCAAATAAAATCGTAACGTGTGAACCCACTATATATCCATAAAAATGGATTCCTAATTTAGATTTGGAGACGCCCAAGACGAATCTTTTATTTGTTTTAAATCGAACATAACATACATATACATGAGTAGCTGTAGTAGAGTTTATTCAATAGATGTCACGTCATTCGTATACGAGAAATATGTATGAAGTTAATACGCTTCGAATACTATCCGCTAGGGGCGCTGTATGGATCACCATATATATTTTCTTAAATACGGATGACGTGACAGCGAGAATCTTACTACGGGCACTAATCTAGAACTTTGGACAATGGAGAAAGGACGTGTCTTGCTAAGGCCAATGAACTTATCGAGTAATATTTTCTTGAGGCATTATTTTCTTATTTAATATTTCGCGTTTCGGTTTAATAGCTCGATTGCGTATAATCTGGTCTTTGCCATTCTTTTTGTACGAAAAATATAAAGTAAGTGTAAAATATTTTGTATTGTACCAACATATTTAACGCAATTTTAACAGTACACCGTCCTAGCATGGTTATGGAACCGAATATATTATAACATGCAATTGATTATTTGTTTTATTAATTTTGATTCTTCGTTTATTAATAAATGTTCAGTCTGTTACATAACTTCTATTCTTCATGATTTATAAAATAAAAGTTGTATTTGACGTGAAAACTTCTTTAGGCGCGTTGAGCACTTTTTGGGTGAACAAAAATCATGGAACTCGCGTCATCGTCACCGAACGCTTTCCATGAGCTATATGTATACTGTAAAATTATTAAAAAATAATCTAATAGCTCGACGATACAATTCACAAGTTACTTAGTTTTCACTTCTATCGGCAGTCCCCAAATACTACCTCGCATGTTTTTTTTTATAGCAGAGGCCAGCAAACGAGCAAATGTGTCACCTGATGAAGTGATCTTCACACACAATACCTGAGCCTCATGGATGCATTGCCTACCTTAAAGGAAATAGATAAATAATTGTGGGATTGAGAAGGGGAGGGGGAATTAGACCTCCGGATATCTCTCCCACCATACGAAACTTAACAGCAAACTGCTACTTCACGTTGGTATTCTGTGAGATGGTGGTAACAACCCGGTCCAGACGGCCCATTCATAGGTACTGTAGACAAAACTGTGTTTGTTAAAGTGTTTCATAATAATCTCATAAATGTGAGTGAAGTTGCGGTGGTGGAAGCTGAAATATTGATAGGTGCATCTAGGTCGTTAACCCTAGTTCGCTCCCTGTTCAACTTTAGTTTAAAATAGAACTGTCTCGGCCTCGAATGCCTACATCTTCTGCTCTATAATTACATCTCCACCACTGCATTGCGGCTTGAGGTCTCGACTCTCGAGTGACAGCCACACATATTGTAAACTAGATTGTTTAATAAAATGCTAGGCCCAAGAAAAAATGGATTCTATGATAATGTATCAACATTATGATAGAAAATATCTATGTTAATAAATAATTAATCGCTATAAATAAAGAATATAATTATATAGTATATCACCAGTTTGTACATAATACATGACTGTATTATGTACAAAGTTGATGTTCCCGATAAATATACTAATTATTCAGTATTAACAAATCTAAACATACTTCATACTAAAAAACGTAGATATTCTTTCTAATTATGGAATTTAAATTATTTACAACAGATTTATAACATATTTATTTCTGTCATTAAACCCTTTACAAACAAGAAACATTATATGCTGCTCGCTGCCTCGGTAGCGCAGTTGTAATGCGTACGCGTTAAGACTGAGGTAGACGCTGAGGTCTTGGGTTCGATCCCGGTTCGGGTAAAAGTTATATTGGGGTTTTCTATTACGAAATGTTCAGTATCAGCCTGGAATGTGGAACTGTACCCGGTATGGCGATAGATACGTTCGGCGAAATGTGGGTGTACTGGTTACACCTCTGCCTACTCCTTCGGGGATTACAGGGGTCAGAGCGTAAAAATTATATAAGTACCTATGCGTTCAAAGAACTTTGTCCCGTGTGAGAGTAGGTTGTGGGCGTGAGATGTATATGACTGCAGGTGAACCTCACTGATCGCGGGGTTCATCCCGACTTAGACTTTCTTAGTAGAACGCATTATGGGGTAGTGACCCACCAAATATTATTTATTTTTGCCTATCGTTATTCAGGCTTAATGCCAAGTTTCACCGTCTCATCGTAATTTGACGGTGGATTTAGTATGTTGCGCGACCCGCAGTCTAACCCTAGTGTTGAGTAGGACACGATTTTTAAATGAGTTTCTAAGAGTAGCTTTTTTGTACTGAGCCGGTACGAGACCTTGCTTCAAATAAGGCGAGGCGTCTTGAAGATGGCGAGTCATCTTCTTAATGTTTCACGCACTCAGTACGCGTCATGGGAATAGTAAAAGAGTAACATAAAATTTGAAGTAGTACATGCAAAAAAATTGAGACACTTACAATATTTTGTCATGCACGGGACAAATGTAATGCCTCTTGTGAGCCCTACTCAACACTACCCGGGAAACAAGTTTCCCCGTTGCAGAAGAGTGAATCACGTGCAGTTGGCTTTGGGCTTAAGATGTTGGTGGCTTACTCATACAAAGTTCCTAATCAATGAACGTTACAACTGCGGAAGTGATTTTAATCTTTTGTCCTCGATGGATGACCGATGATGATAGCTGATCAAGTTAAATGAATTGGTTTATTTTATAAGTATGGCATTAAAAGATTTTGTTTTATGGCATATTATGTAAATAAGCTTCATAACTTGTACATATTATGTAAATAAGCTTCATAACTTGTACATAGCCGCTAAATTTCGGCATTTTGTGGATCTTCGGAAATTTTATTGATCGTATGAAATAGAACAATAGAACTTTCACGTACTTCACGATGATTTTCTGTGGGACCATCGAACTCTGAGTACTACCGAATCGCCATTCGGTGGCTTGAAGATACCGGATATATATTAGCTAACACCGGAACGTGATTCGCCTGAGAGCGACTATAACGAGTTTTTCACCATGTATGTATGTGGGTATGATGGTCGCTCCGATAAAATTAATACTTAGTTGATTTATTTTAAGTATTGTTACAAAGACAAAATGAGTTTTTTTAATATATTTGATGTGATTGTTTAGTATGGACGATTAAAAAATAGTAGACGAATATATAATTGCTATAATTGAAAGGAGACCACAGAACGAATTTACTGTAAAAAAGTAAATACGCCTAAAACGAAATTTTTACTATTTCACTTTTCATACATCCAAAGTGTATCACGCAAAGTGAAATAATTACATGTTATAAACTCTGAATGAAACAAAAATGAATGGCAATTTACACTTTGATTGCTTCAAGATGAACATTCAAAGTGACAAATATAATAATAGCTCATTTTTAGCAAATAGATCTATTTTTATAAGGACCTAGTTTAAAAATGATTAAATAATTTTATTTTGTAATTTTTATCCGGTTTAATTTAATGAGAGTGAATAAGACCAAAGAGGTGTGCAAGGATTGTAGCAAGTGGAAATAATAAATAAATAAATTACATCCAATAGTCACACATAGTCCTGACCCCTCACTAGATTAAACCTGTATCGTGGGTATCAGGAACTACGATGGACTTACGGTCCCACAACAGCCAGACACGAAACAAATATTTGTAGATCACACAAACATTTATCTCGGTACGGGAATCAAATCCACCGTCTCTCGCTTCACAGCCGGCTACTCGCCCACTGTGCCACAGAGGCTGTCATCAGACAATCAGTTGTCTCTGCATACCCCTGTGGGAAAGAGGCGTGAGTTTATGTATGAGTGTATGTGTTACATGCCAATGTACTACATTATTATCATGTATTGTTATGGAATTAATAATTCCATTGATGAATTTTAGTGCATTCATCAAAGAATAATTAAAAACATACCGATTATGATGGAGGCAAGGAATTAAAATCAATATATTTTTTTATATTTTATTAAATACGAAAATTCTTAATCACAATAAAAATAGCTTACATCTAATTGATTTAATATTTAGACTATCTACGTAGTATACTATAATATCAATTGGTTAAATTTAATGAACAGTAATTGTTAATAGACAAATAGTCTTTTTATAGAGACATTAATATGACAAACGTGTGAGAGCCGTTGAAAATATTACAATTAATATTATTTTCAGGCGCATCTTCATTTAAGAAGTGTATATTAAATTCAAAACCAAGTGCAAAGTGAATATAATCAAATATTATTTTACTCTACTAAAAGTGACTGCTTTACGCTGTAAACTCTTCAATTACATATAGCACAGCATTTAAGGTGATTTTAGGTACATAGTTCTCATTTTAATAGTATACTTTATAACTAGATCTACTTAGATAAAAATATGGAAAGGCACTATGCTTGAATAACAGAATTATTATGTATTTTCTATTATAACACCCTGACTATATTATATTAACCATAGTAGACATATTTTTTGAAAATACTGCATACATTTTGCCGATTACTTTAGTTCGAATTTGTCTAAAAGAAAGAAATAATTTTATAGATCAAATATGTACGTAAAATACAAGTTGGTGTATTGATAGTGAAACAAAGATAAGTTAACATTGTCAATAACAACATTCTTTACACTAACAGACCGATAACAAATTGCAAAGGATCATACAGTCTTATGTATTGTCCCCTAACTAGAACTATACGTGTCACAGCTCACTCTCGGCAACGTCTTTTATTTGGTCCTCGACGAAGACATTAAATAGGCTAATATTGCCAAATTTACCGATATTCTACTGATATGATGAGAACGCATATCTCTAGCGCTTTTTAGTCTACTCGTAAATCTTAACCAGTCTTGATCTCTGCCCATGTTCGATCCGAAGTAAACATTCTCCTTAGTATTTACCGATTGAGCCCCATAGAGTCACAGCAGACTGCGTACCGTGGCACCCGTTGTGTTGGTAAGCCGGAGAGGCCGCGCACGTAGGTATAAGTGATTGGCGGTCGCAGAATACGTTTTGGCTGTTGTTGCTTCTTGGGTTGTCGCGTCCGCTCAGAAGGAGTGCACGATTGGGACCTGCTTGTGAGGTTTAGGCTTTGGAATACTCGGCGAAGTGACACTGTTGAACGATGGCGCCGATGGTGCTCGGAGCCGTCGCTGCCAGATTCACTTGTTGAACACGAGGAGCGGTCTTCTGTTCTTCCGGTGTCTCCAGATACGCTGTCAGAACTGCTAGAGCTGCCAACAGAATCAGAATCGGGGGCACGTCGTGTGATTCTTCTGCTAAGAGCTTTTAGCAATCGACCGCCGCGAGGCGTAGTTATAGATTCCGTGATATCCTCCATTGGTGGGCAGACGACTATCTTTGGGGTCACAGATTCTCGTCGGTTTCCTTTATTGGACCGCTGCTGTTCCACCATGTTTACTGGCAGGTCTCCAACGAACTTGTCACTCGTTACAAAGTTGAGTTCAAGCTTGTTTTTCATATGGTTTTCGTTTAAACAACTTTTCGGCGCAGAATCACCAGCACGGCTTGTTCGATAGTTGTTAAAATATTGTTATGAAAATTATTGATGCTTAAAACTTTTTCGCTTATCGCGTGTGGTTTGAGCTATAAGAGCACAAAGATCGTCTCGGGAAGATTCGTTCCGAACTGTTGGTAGACGGCTCAGCTAGGAGCTTTATATAGGTTTTTCTGGGCATGCGCAGAAGCGATCTCGAGACCGTGCAATGGTGCGAATGCTGCACATCCGCCGCCAACAGGATACCGCTCCCACCCTCTACTGAACTAAAGACACATTTTTTGTTAACCTGAATGACCAAACGAGCAGATCGCTCGCGTGATGGTAAACCCTACGGCTGCGTATAAACAGAATCAACACCACACGTAACCTTGAATTACAAAGCACTGGATGACATTGGATGGCGCTCGTCACCTCGAGACATAAGATGTTAAGTCTCATAATGTCAAGTAAATTTACTTATCGTAGGTACGTAGATTACATATCGTTCAAATCGAAACGCAACTATCGTGACGTACACGCTGTTATCCCGAGTATCGCATGTTATAAGCCTGCGTAAAATGTCACGTGAATCACGTGTTGTTGCAGGGGAATTGTGCCTACTAATTTTATTGTAGCATAACTGAAGGCGTCATCGAGTAGGCGCTTAATATACGTACGTAAATTTGTCTGGTATCCCTGTTAAAAACCGAAAGGCGTATTAGAAACTTTCTTAAGGTACGTATTAATGAGTGTGACTGAGAAAAGAGACGGCGACATGCGACGACGTCACGTCTTCTCTGTATGCATTTATATAGATAAAGTTACAAGATGGTAGGTCCCTCGTATGTGAGAGGCCGTCTGGGTTGGTTTGATACCAACCCGGACGCTTTGTCTATTTCTGCCACCAAGCAACAGTGTGTAAGCACTGTTGTGTTCCGGTTTGAAGGAAATTGAAGCGAGTGAAATAACTGGGTTATTATGAGACTTAACAACTTATGTCTCGGAGTGATGCGCGCAGTACAGTGCCATGCCATTTTTGAGTAAAAAGTTTTGTCTACAGCAAGTTTTGTCTGAGATCCGGCCGGCTCGTCCGGGTCGTTACCTGTCGCTGGTTTTCTGGCGTAAGCTTGCTGCTGCGTTTCGTACGGTGAGTGAGATATCCGGAGACCCAAATCCCCCTCCCCTTCCTAAACCCTTAGTTATCCCTTTACTTTAAGGTCGGCAACGCGCCTATGATCCTTTTGGTATTGTGGGTGTACATGGGCGGTGGAGATCACTAACCATCAGGTGACCCACTTGCTCGTTTACCGACCTAGGATAAAAAAAAACATTCATAGTGGACGTGTCGCTATCGCCTGACTCGTCGCGCGTCGTGGTCTCCTGTCTCGATCTCATACCTCAAAACGTAATTACATACATATATACGTAGACTCACGCCTGTTTCCCTTAAGGGTAGGCACATACAGCGGATTTCCATTTCCAAACGTAAACGTATTAGTGTCAGATAAAGTTGAGTTCGAATGATGTCAACGCTCTGTATGCCTTTGACTTATCTCTTTGACCACTTTCGGTCATAATACAGTTAATGAACTTGAATTAGCCGATAATGAATATTTCCAGTATAAATATTTAATTATTCACCTAATTTTATTGAATTGTAATGTTATGGAATATTGGTAGGCACAGTTTGCGGTTAAGATCTTTACAAAAATATCCTGACCTTTAAAATCCCCGACATCCATTACAAATATATGTAATTTCTAAACGGTTAAACAGTTTCAAACGTACCATCTTGATTTAACCAGCTGTCAAATAAAAAAAACCGCACTCAAATCGGTCTACTCATAAAGGCTCTACTATAGACAAAGCAGTTAAAACTTATAAAATCCCTCATTTTGTAGGGAATTAAATATATTGGAAATACTTTTTAGATTTTTTTTACAGCAGAGGGCGGAAAACAAGCATGTGGGTCGCCTGATGGTACGTGACCTCAACCCACGAACATCCAAAAGACAAATGTTTACGTTTACAACATGAGATTATGTATACGGTTACGATAATGTATTAAAACTCGTAATATTATATGCTACCGGACGAGCCGGCCCATTCATACTGTAGACAAAAGTGTCTACAGCGTGGCTCTACTAGTCAGACATGGCTCTACCACCAGAGTTAACACGTCCACACAATCTTAAAGTTAACACGTCCTTTATCCATATCCTACCATCAGATGTGTTAAGATATAATAATACTTTAATTTGGTTATATAGTGTCTATATAGTTATATAGTGAGAAAATACCTACATTTTACATCTTTTTTCGACAAAGCAATTAATATTACACATATATTTTAATTGTTGAAATTTCATTGCACATAGTTGATTTCACATATTGCATTGATTTCTTATTATATACAATTCGGGTTATTAGTAAGTTGTGCAGTTTATTGATTTCAAATCAAAATAAGTTTGATTTTTATTCAATACTTATCAATCAATACTTATTCCAACTTTAATGCATTACTATAAGCATGTACTTATTTACATCAAATAGGAAGTAGTATAGGACTGAATATTTAAGAAGCTGTACAGAATAAGTACAAAAAAGGTTATAAAAACATCTCGCATAATATAAGCCAATTTGCATTTGACATTTTATAACTCATGACGGCTCTGTACTCTATTGTATCAATACATGATTTAGAAAAAGGACCCACGGATCTGCAATAATATAGTGACAAAGAAAATATGTTTTATTTATTTTTGTCAGACTCTACATGATACTGTGATATTAAAACCATTTAAACACGATTTTCACGCTACCTAACTTTTAAAATTGACTTAGAACGAATAAGACACAAAAAGTAGGTTAATTAAAACACTTTAGTACCTAGTACGTACTTTTCCTTATAACCTTTAATTATTTATATTTTCTATTTTTTACTTTGTGACCATCAAAACAATTCTTCTTTTTGTTTTGTCTATTCTCTAAAGTATAGTATAGTATAGTTTTCACTTTGGAACGTGAAAATTATCAGTGATCATTAAAAATACACGAGGCTTGTGTAACATTAGCTTGTTTTCACATAAGTTAAATAACATTAATTTAGAATGTTATGTTTCACAAAACTGAAAAATAAGTTGAAAAATTAACCACAGCCAATCCAGTATTCAGTAGTATAGCTGAATTACTTTTTCAAGTCAACTTTAAAGTTATAGGTACTAATTACCTTAAATATTATTATATTCACATATAAGGTTAATGGATTAATAACATTGTAATTGGATTAAATGCGATATAAGGCAACCATTATGCAACAACTGTTGTTTAATCGGATGTAACTATAAGTACTATTATGTATTAATATGTGACTATTCATTGTTTTTATTTAATAACATTGATTATGCTTCATGGGTGTTATTTAGGATTTTTCTATGTAAAATATTTTAAAGCACATTTGAACAAATATATTTTCTGAGGTAACGGCAACAATATTAAATTCACAGATACTACTAGGTGGTAGGTCCCTTGTATGTACTAGATGGTATATTCATCGTTTTCTTTATTATTAGTTTGAATGACGACATGAGCAGGTTGCTCGCTTGCGCATAAAAAGAAGCAACATCACACTAAATTTGAATTACACCGCATTGTATGGTGCTGCATTGCGTTAGTCACCCTGAGACTAAGTTGTTAAGTCTCATTATGCCCAGTAATTTCACTGGATTCAATGTCTTTCAAACCAAAACAGTACTTACACAGTGTTGCTTGCCGTCGTAAATAGACAAAGCGGTGGTACCAACCCAGGGACGATGTACTCTCGCATACGAGGGACCTACAACCTCACCAACTTACCAAAAACCTTAAGTTCAGAATTCTTCTTCCACCTGCCCTTATCCCACTCGCAGTGGGGGCACGATATTCTTTTTAACACTTGTTACAGAAAGATTTGGCTTCTAGTTTTTACGACCAGCCGGCTTTATGTTAAGGATTATAAATAAAAACAATTTTGTTAGCAAGCACGTTACTCTAGTTGGCGTCACCATCTTTATTCTGAACATGGCGAGTGCTGAGGGAATGTACTATTTTAGTAAACAAACATTGCTCGCTATAGCCGCTTACAGAACTACAATCACGACGTATAGAGCGTGAGTTCCCTGCATATTGATGGATCTTGCTAAATTATCGCATACCGATACACTCTCTGTTGTAATCTTTGCATTTCGTTTTCGTTTATATAATTAATGTATGCAGAAATGTAGGCCAAATTAACTATCACAATATTTTTCAAATGAAGTGGATATTTACAACTCCTCCCGATCTTTTAATTTGATTAATTTCGTTGCGGGTTAAAGAGAGCTTTCTTTTTAAGAGAGACAGGACTGAGTTTCATTGCTCGGTGTCGAAAAAAAATGAGTACCATTTTTGATTCTGGCTTACAAGAGTTACAATGCCGAGTGTGTGGACGGGATAGTGTTAAAATATTTTTAAGTTTTTTTTATGAATGTCGAGACAAGCAGGTCGCTCGCCTGATGATAAGCGCGACGCCTGCCCCTTACCAGAAGCAATGCCACACAGAACTTTAAATTACAAAGCACTGTATGGCACTGACCTGCGTTCGTCACCCCGAGACATAAGTTGTTAAGTCTCATAATGCCCAGTAATTTTACTGGCTTCAATGTCCTTCAAACAGGGACACAAAAGTGCTTATGTACTGTTGTATAAATACTGGCGGCAGAAATAGACAAAGCCTTGATACCAACCCAGACGGCCTCCCGCATACGAGGGGCCTACCACCTTGTAGTTATTAAATTTTATTTTTATGTAAACAAAGCATCGATAGCTTAGGGGGGATAAGGACTGTCTAGACGAAAGTCGCAGGTTCGAAACCAGCCCCAAGAGCATGCAAACCTGCAGACCTGAGAAGTTCTCCATAAGGAATTCGAAGGTATATGAAGTCCCCAACCTGTAATAGGCCAGTGTGCTGGACTAAGGCCTAACCTCTCTCATTAAGTAGAGGTAACTGGGACGTGTATAATACAGGGCTAGTATTATTATTACTTGTTTGATATATTAGTTTATACAGCGTGTATTCATTTTCATATTTTTTAATTATTTTATTACATAAAATTAACGTGAAATGTGGCGAAATGTGGGTGTACTGGTTACACCTCTGCCTACCCCTTCGGGGATTACAGGCGTGAGTGCGTATGTATGTAAAATTAACGTGCAATTTGGTATGTCTCGGTTTTGAAAAGATATGGTTCATAAATACTTAGTGTAAGGTGTATGTGATGCCCCTTAATAGTACCACACCTTTTTGTAGCACGTTGTAATAATTTAATTAACCGGTTTTATAATTACTTAATTTTTAATTAATTAACAAATCATGAACTTGTCTCATGTACTCGTACTAGGTACGTGTCATTATTTTTATTGTCGCAAAAAATTAAAGGTGCACTAGTTGCCTTTTAAAATAGGTATTAATTATTAGTAGAATGTTTTTTCCCCTTTTTTTATATCAAACTTTTATATAACTTCACCTGTTAGTATTTGTGGGTCTGGCAATTGAATCTTAAACCAGATCCATCTACTCAACTGAGCTGAAATACTGGCCAAACTTTTTGTACTGGTAACAATTATACAATCTTATACTAAGTAATGTAAACGATAAAGTGAGTGGCGACTAACGTCATCTTAAATCCAACAAAGCGAACGATAATTACTTCTTTTTTAAAAAGATTTTTGTAAATTACCTTATTCATCCTTGTATATTAAAAGCCTTGGTGTCCGCGCCATGACAGATAATATTAATAATCAATACACCCAACAGACACACACATAGTACTGACCCCACACTTGGTTAACCTGCATCGTGTATATCAAGATCTACAAGGGTCTTACGGTCCAACAACTCCCAGACCCGAAACAAACATTTGTGGATCACACAAACATTGATCGATGCGGGAATCGAACCGACGGCTTCTCTACTCCACGGCCACCCATTGTGCCACGGCAAATTTGGCGAAGTAGTAGCGTCTAAGTAGGAAGGCGTATCTTGTCGTTAAGCCGGGATAACCTGTATAACGCCAGGCAAAAGAAAATATTCCGGTATATAAAAAGACTTTTATAGTTGTGAACTGTAATTTATTTGCAAAGATCAGGTAACGATGCTATTGTAAGTTTGAGCGGGAGTGAAAAGGATATTAACGTACGAGGACGGCGCCAGAGGGCAGAGCGGAGTAGGTGAGGGGTACATGAGCTCCATATGGTGACACCACGGAAGGAACAACTCCCGAGGGGTATACATAGTCGAGACCAGCAGAGTAGGTTAGGTATTGTGGGGCTGGCTCCGGAGCTGGCTGAGGGTGGGGTGCAGCCAGCGCGACGGCGAATAAAGCGAAGAGGGTGAACTGAAACAAAAAAAAAATTCTTACGTTTGTTTGAAAATCACTAACCATAAGTGGCTAAGGTAAACATTCTGAAAGGGGAAGCCGTTATTTAAAATAACGTTTTTTGTTACAATTTTTTTTTATTGTATAGGCCGACAAATAGGGTCACCTGATGGTAAGTGAACACCACCGCCCATGTACGCCCACAATACCAAAAGAATAATGGGCGCGTTGCCGACCTTAAAAGAAAGGGATAATTAAGGGATTGGGAAGGGGAGGGGATTTAGGCCTCCGGATATGCCACTCACCGTACGAAACGCTTGCAACTTTTTAAATAAATCCAATAATTTCAGAGATATTGTTGTTTAAAGATTTTATAAAAAATACGTACACACGACCCTATGAGCTATATATTAACTTGAAGTCGGTGCGTCGTCGCGACGTGGTGCAGTTACTTTGTATTTAGCCGTAAAATTGTGAGCTTAAAAATCGCGAAATAGGGTAGTGTTTTTTAAAAGTTAAATAAAAATATTAGTTTTTTGTTGTATGAAACCAAAAATATTTTATTATGCGATATACAGGTAGAAATCACCTTATCACCGATACTTTAAGAAGGCCACGGCTCAGTACACCCTGTCTGAATAACCTTGTGTCTTTGGTGCGCGGTGCTGATTAAGATTGTTATTGTATTGAAATAGATTGGTTACTTTAAATTCTATCATGTGCCCTATACATATAAGAATACAATGCATGTACCATATATTGACAGTTGCAATTCTTTATATGGCAAATGGTTCCTAATTAAAAGGTGCACCTGTTAACTGATCTTCTATTATAGGTTGTAAGTTTCGTTTTACATTTAGTATTGAGAATTTTGTATGTTCATTTGTTTTCGTATAATATATAAAATAAATAACGTTCAACAATCATACCCATAGTCCTGACCCTAGAGTAAGATACGATTATCTTGGTTAATCGATATCAGAACTACGAAAGATTTTCGGTCTCACAACACCCAGACAAACAAATATTTGTGGATTACATTATATGCATTATTTTGTTTGAAAGCTGGTTAAATTGACAGGGTATTAAGATACGTTTGAAGAAAATCTGTTCAGTAGTTTGGAAATTATAGTTATTTCGCTGATGGATGTCGGGAGATTGGACGGTTAGGATATTAATGAAAGCAATAAATCCTAACCACCAAATATCTCGACGGCAATAAAAAAAACATCTGTTACCTTTAAATGGCGGACCAGATTTTCTTAAAATATCTATCTAACTCCATTTAACCAATTTGCAAACAAAAAACATATTTAAATCGGTTTACTTGTTTAGTCGCTATGAAAAGACAGACTAATCCACACACACAGTCTTATAATTGTGTCATACTTATACCCCTTTTACACCCCCTTTTTTCGGGAGTTAAAGAGGGTAGAACTACTCTGTCGACAAATTTGTCTACAGCATGAATGGGCCGGGCCGGCTCGACCGGTTCGTCTGTCTCCCTTTACTTTAAGTTTGGCAACGCGCTTATTCTGGTATTATGGGCGTACATGGTGGAGATCATTTTCCATCAGCTGACCTACTTGCTCGTTTGCCAGCCTACGCTATAAAAAAATGAAATGGTAATGAATACAATATAATTACTTACAATTTTTCCGAACATGTTTGTTGATGCGATGCAGATCAATCACTGAATCATAATAAGCTTCAGCATCTCTAAGCTTTTATAACAAAAGTATGACCTTGATCTATAAAGTACACTAGGTACTTGGTTTGTTTAGGATGACAAATTATTATCAAGGCCGTAGTTGAGGTCGATGATCTGCCGGTAGCCATCTATATCCTGTCTTGCCTAATAAGGAAAGAGTGTTTGTTAGTTACTTTGATATAAAAAATTGTCACGCTGTGTACTCGAAGATGTATGTAAAGTTAAAGGCAATGTGATATGTCTCAAGTAATGATATAGGGTAACACTAACATCAATATAATGGTAGCCTTGTCTCCTACCATTACGTGAAAAACGGAATCAATCACAATGTACTTATATAATTTTTTTTCCTACCCGCCAAAGTGACTACACTGCACCTAATTGTAACTACAGTGCAGTCTTAATGCAACTGTCGAGAGCCCTTGATAGTTGGCAGAATCATTACTGGATATATACTGCCTGAGACCGGAACGCTCATCGCGGGACGAGCCGATATGACGGGGTTTTCACCATACGTATGATGGTGGTCGCTATCCAGTCAGGTCCTATCTATTGATATACTGGTGGGAGGTATCTGATGATACCTCCCACCAGTCATCTTATGATGCCATAAGATTAAGGTGATCACTTCAATACAATAGGTAGCGTAATAATTTTTAAGAACTATGGCTATCGTATTTGGCAATTTAAATGTCTTTGCTGCCATGTAAGTACGTCGTTAATAAAATATAATGATGTACACTTATTCCTATCGAGTTTGCAGCTTGAGTTTTTTATAGTTAAAACAAAGGCCCAATTGTTTATGTAGTACACGTCTGTGCGTTTGTCTGCGCTCATAATTTACATAGATTCCCAACAGACGATCATGTGTGTATAGGTTTTCCGTTATTGTTTGTGTGGCCCAAGGACTCTGGCGGCCTATAAATGTTGAAGTAATTTATAAAATAAGAACAGTTGTACTTCATAAGTCCATTCATAAGAAGTGTGAAGTTACCAGGATCTTTCTTTACATCAAAATGCTGGCCAAGCTGGTAAGCCATACTAAACATATCTACTTAAAATTAAACGTATATTTTGTTTTCCAATTCCTTGTAAATAAGAAACCAATCGAAAATATTTTTAAGCTAATTTTGTAGTTCTTCCACGTCAGTATTTAAATTTGGGATGCATTTAATGGAGTTGTAGAATGCAATAATATAATGGAAATAAATAATTCCTGGTATTGAGCAAAATCTAGATATTGTATTCTGTATTCGTTTATATAATTTTTACACATATTTCTGTTGATTCTAAAGTTGTACCTATTTTGTTTTAATAGGTTCAATTCTGTTGTCAAACTAAAACCAACATAAAACTGATTTAAGTAATTTTAAATTTAGTCCAGTTTCATCTCAGTGTAGTTTCTTTTATGTTAATGTGTACATTTAGTCAAATTATTATTTTTGTCCTGTAATTTTAGTTCATTACCACCACAGACTTAAATTATCACCTATTTGATAGTCCAGGATAACAGAATTGACACTGTTAAGTAATACTAGTTTTCAATATAAACTATAAAATACGAAGTTAAGTACAGTTTAAATAAAAATGCATAAAATCACCTGATGATAAGTGATCTTCACCGCACATGAACGCCCACGATACCAGAAAAATCATGGATGCGTTGCCGACCCTAAAAGAAAGAGATAATTAAGGGATTCGGAAGGAGAGGGGGATTTGGGCCTCAAGTAGGCAGTTGCTACTTTACTACTTTACTCGGCTTTCTGTGAGACAGTGGTAACACCCTGGTCTGAGTATGAGCCGGCTCATTCATAATGTAGACAAAACTGTCTCTAACACTCAAGAAAGCTCAAAACAAATATGACGTTAGTGTTATAAGTAATATTTTACGGTATTCATTAAGCCTTTAAATATTCCGCGATTAAGACCCGTTTTAAATATCATAGTATCTAAAAAGTGGGCTACCAACAGTTTAGGCCCAAAGCCAACCTGCTCCGCACGTGGTACACTCTACTCATTAACGGACGAGGCAATGGCGAAACTTGGTTCCCGTTGCGGGTTGTGGGTTTCAGACAGCGAGTCGCCCCACTTAATACCAAATACCGTCTAATATATTGTATAAGAAGGCGAACCCTGGAATTAATCTGGGATGACAGCCTCCGTGGCGCAGCAGGCGAATAGCTGGCTGTGAAACGACGCGCCGGGACTTTGATTTACGCACCGGGACTTTGATTTACGCACCGGGTAAATGTTTGTGAGACCCACAAATATTTTTTTCGGATCTGGGTGTTGTGGAACTGCAAGTCCCTCGTAGGTCTTGGTACCCACGATATAGGTTAACCTAGTGTGGGGTCAGGACTATGTGTGTGAGTGTTGGGTGTATTTATTTTTCTGTCATAAATAAATAATAGGTATATACAAAGCGCGAAAGTCTAAAAACAAATATGACGTTTGTAGTTTTGAATTGGAATGTTATGTATTTTGCCTGAATGTTGCCACCCAAAGCTTTGTCATTAGTTAGTATTATCTACTAATATATAAAATTCTCGTGTCACAATGTTCGTTCCCATACTCCTCCGAAACGGCAGGACCGATTTGTATGAAATTTTGTGTGCATATCGGGTAGGTCTGAGAATCGGCCAACATATATTTTTCATCCCCCTAAATGTGAAGGGTGGTCCACCCCAAAATTTTATTTTTTAGACAATATTTTTTTTTTTTTTTTGATACAGCATTAAAAAATACATACCACCCTAATTTTTTAACCCTGTACGATCAACCCCTATTTTTTAATAGCGACATTAGTATTTTTGTCAAGCGCGTTTCTCACCGGGGCGCCCACTAGGCTACTTTAATCCTGGAAATAGCAATTCACGCGGGCGGAGCCGCGGGCAACAGCTAGTATTATATAGAATTGCGTCTCGGAATAAGAACGTACTTATGAGGATAATTCAGTAATTCACTGTTATGTGACACGTTTATACAACGAAGCCTTACGCGAACAATCGCAGAATATAGTAATAATACATTGTTTGTCTGTAACAATTAGAGGTAATGTTTTGTCTCTATTTGTATTATTTGTCATTTCAAATGTTTCAGTAATTAATTTACGCCATACTTGGAAATTATAATATTTGTTTATGCAAGAAATGCCTATATTGTATTGGTGGCGCAGTTGTAATGCGTACACGTTACGAATGACGCTGACGCTGAGGTTTCGGTTTCGATCCCCGGGTCGGGTAAAAGTGATATTGGGTTTTCTATTATGAATTGCTAATTATCAGCCCGGAATCTGGAATTGTGCCCGATATGACGATTGTCTAGCCACCTATCACGTCATTTGACGGAAATAAGCTCAGCGGACAGTGGGTATACTAGTTGCATCCCCACAGTTTTTCGGGGATACATGCATGAAGTTAATATATGTAAAACTAATTATTTATTTCTCATTCCAGATTGTTCTGTTTGCCGTACTGGCGTTGGCTCTAGCCAGGCCGCAGCTGTACTCTGGCTATGGATACAGTAACTATGGTGCTGGATATCCAAGCTACGGATATGGTGGATATTCTGGGTACAGCAGCCCCTTGGCGTATGGAGGCTACGGCACGTACGGTGCTTCGCCATATAACTACGGATATGGTTACGGCTACTAAATTATTACTCTGATCTGAAATCTGTACATTATTTTAATTTCTTATTGGTTTGTTAGTTTGGTTTATATCACATAATTTAGCACCCTGATTATGTTTTATTCGTTTGTATAAAATGTTTTTATGAGGAATAAATATTTTTTGTAATTAATATATGTTTTATTGTTGTACCTACCTAAATAAAAATATTTTATTTAGTTCAGTTATTTGAAATCCTATCTCTATATATTATTTCTCAAAGGAGTTTTACTGTCGGAACGCCATAACTTCCTTTATTCTGCATCAAATTTAATGATTCAAACATAATTTTAAAGCTTATGTTTGCTGCAATTGACGAAAAATAGACAAATGTTTTAACATGATAGGTTTTACCAATAAAACGATGCAAAATGAACAGTGCCATCTGTTGACAGTATAATCAACTTATTTGTTCTGATCACTATTTAAAATGGTGCGAAGTATTCGCAAGGGTCCATCTAGTTTATGTTATTACTAATAACTTATAAGTTGATACGTGATAGTAACTTCTGTAATAACAGTACATACATACTCACGCCTGTAGTCCCTGAAGGGTAGGCAGCGGTGTAACCAGTACATTCACATTCGCCGAGCTTATTTCCGTCCCATGATATGATAGGGGCAAGCTTATCGCCATACCGGGCACAATTCCAGACTCCGAGCTGACACTGAACATTTCGTAACAGAAAAACCCAATATCACTTTTACCCGACCCGGGTCGAACCCGAGACCTCGGCCTAGCTATCACATCGTGGGACGGAGATACGCTCGGCGAAATGTGGGTGTACTAGTTACACCTCTGCCTACCCCTTCGGGGATTACAGCCGTGAGTGAGTGCGTAAGAGTGCGTATATTTAAAAAAAAAAATCCCCAACGTCAGTTACAAAAACATCCGTAACCTTTAAACGGCTGAACATATTATATTCAAGCTTATCTCAGATCTGTCCAGATTAAACCAGCTTTAAAAAAACCGCATACAAAACGGTCCATGCATTTAGGACCTACATGTCACAGATATATACAAACACATACACACACAGACGGACAAGGGGATTAAACTTAAGATCCTTTTTCAATCTTTTTAAACTAAACGAGGTGGTAAAGTGGTGCTAAGGTGGAAAGCAGTGAGTAAGCACCGATGTGTTTCGGTTTGAAGGACATTGAAGCCAGTGAAATTACTGGGCATTATGAGACTTAACATCTATGCCTCGGGGTGACGAGCGCTTTCCAGTGCTATGCAGTGCTTTGTAATTCAAAGTTCTGTGTGGCGTTGCTTCTGTTAATGGGCAGACGTAGCGCTCACCATCCGGCGAGCGACCTGCTCGTTTTGTCACTCAAGCTAATAAAAAAAAAACTTTTTTTCTCGGGTTAAATGAGGAAAATGTAACTTATATCCTTCGATGGGTGCTGTACCATAGATGTGTACAAATACAGTTCATGTGTATATGCTAAATGAAGTAAAATAATACGACATTTTACCACACAAAACACTTAAACGAATTAATAAAAACATTTTGATCACGTTCAAGGCTGCATGAGCTACGATTTATTTGAGTTCTCTGCATGGAAAATATTGTATAAAAAAGTTATTAAGTCTTATTCTTCTTCTTCCACCTGCCTTATCCCACTCACAGTGGGGTCGGCGCAACATACTTTTTTACACATGTTACAGAAAGATTTGGCTTGTAGTTTTTACGACTGGCCGGCTCCACTGGGTTCTTACCACTGTCTCACAGAAAATCGACGTTAAGTAGCAGCTTGTTGTTGCGTTTCTAAGGTGAATGAGATATCCGGAAGCCCACATCCCCTTTCCAATCCCTCAATTATCTCTTTCCATTAAAGTCGGATTAAACGCATCCATGATTCTTCAGTATTGTGGACGTGAAGCTCACTTACAACCAGGTGATGACCTACTTGCTCGTTTGCCCACCTCTGTTATAAAAAAAAACATGATTAACTGACACCTACATTTGTACTAGATGTGGTTGAGCTCGTCACTCCCGCACTGGGTATACAACACAACTAGTAGCCACCAAAGAAAGTGCGTCTCACTTTACACTGGAGCGATTCTGAATCGATTTCTTCTTTTCATCCACCTGCCCTTATCCCACTTGAAACGGGGTCGGCACAACATGGTATTTAACACATGTTACAGAAAGATTTGGCTTATAGTTTTTACGGCGGCCTGATTAATTTGTCTGGAAATATCCATTATGTTGGTTTTTAAGCAACAAAGAATGTAAACCTAGAATATTCCTCGCATAATCCGAACTCGATAACAATTTGCAAAAAAAACAGGACGTTCCGTGCATGCTAAAGAAGCTAGGAGACCTCTACATGTGACGCCCCTCGCGGATGTTTGTTACTTGATACATATCAGTAGGTACGAGTACATTGAATTCATTCATTACTTTTGAAGATCAAGGACGCTTTTTGTTAAGTACATACAAGACACTAATCAAGGCGTGGTCGGATCAGTCTGTATATAAGACGCTGGGGACATATGAGGAGTATCACTTGTACACCAGCAAGTAGCTTCAACAATGTTCTTCAGACTGGTAAGCTTTTTGAATATAATAATAAAATAAATCACATTTAGATTTTATGGGTCTGATCATCAAAACGAGTATCACGATGCACAATGTAATTAGGTATTTTATATTATTATAAAACATACTATTATCTGGTTTAGTGACAGTTTACTTAGGCTGAGAAACAGTGAGGACTTGGGTTCAACCCGGGTTAGGCAATTACAATTTGTGTTTGAATTTTCAATTCGAAAATCACACACTGCCTGGAATTGGAATTTGGGCTGGTATGACGTTAGGTTCGTTCCTTATCTAATCATGGGAGGGAAATAAGCTCGGCGAATTGTGGTGGCAGCATTAATCGCACCACTGGCTACCATTTCAGGGAAATATTCTTAAGCAATATAAGAGGCCGTATATTTGAAAAGTTTACATTCTGAGATAGGACTTAACGATACGTCAAAATTAACATAGTATGTTGACATTCGGGGAGCGCCTAGCTTAGCAAACGATTCTGTAGGTCATTCGCGAAGGAAGCACATCGGCAATAAATATAATTTCTTACGAAGTGTTGTTAAGGAAAAGCGTTTTCGCTTTAGAACATTTATCTATAGATATGATGTTAGCCGATGTACTAATTGCCGTTTCCTATATTCTATATAAAGATAGATTTGCTTACTAACAATAGTGTAAGTTAAACTGCCAGTAAGCAAATTTGTCGATAGACAGAATATTGGTAACGGCCTTAAGGTATTATTTGATGTTAAGCACTATTATTGTGTAAATAATAGTGATTAAATTATGTTTAGTGACAATATCTTATCAATGATATCATATATAAAATAACCTGATAATTTCTGACAAGCGACAAGTCAGTGTTGTATAAAAGCGTATGGAAACCGCGTCGCGTTTTCCTGTCTCGGTTGCGTAGCTACTTCAAAAAAGGACTTTATAAATGGCAAAGTAGGTACAGGAGACGCAGAAGCCAGCTAAATAAATAGAGACAAATATTCATGTCTATATTTTTTTTTCAGCTCGCTTTCTTCGCTCTCGTGGCTGTGGCCTTGGCCACCCCTAAGCCTGAGCCCCAGTTACTGACCTATGGTGCTGCACCTGTCGCCTACTCCGCCCCCGCTTACTCTGCGCTGACTTACTCCGCGCCCTACGCTGCCTACCCATATGCTTACTCTGGATACTACGTGCGTTAATAAAAAGGTCATACAAATATACTTTACACGGACTCCGCCACGCCAAATGATTTAATATACGTTTCAACAGCATTATTTATTTTATTTAAGACTAAAGCCACGTGCAAGTATTACAGCTAACCCAATTGTGTTATCCCAATTATCCATTATATAGCTGGAACAGATTGTTTATAGGTAATACTCTTACGTGTTTTTGTTCGTATGCCATATTGTGTAATTATACGAGTATTATGTTTTAACAACATATCACATTTCCAAAGCTTGCTTATCGTCTGATAATTTAGGTTAAAATTTGAGTTAGTATTGTTGAGACAGTTGTAGTATAGATGACTGCCTCGGTGGCGCAGTTGTTAAGCGTACGCGGTAAGCGTGATGTGCTGAAGTTTCGGGTTCGATCCCCGGGTCGGGTAAAACTAATATTGTGTTTTTCTGTCACGAAATGCTCAGTATCAGACCGGAGTCTGGAATCGTGCCCAAAATAGCGATAAGCTCGCCCCCTAATAAATCATGGGACGGAAATAAGCTCGGCGAAATGTAGGTGTACTGGTTACACCTCTACCTACCCTTTCGAGGATTATAGGTGTGAGTGCGTATGTAAGTATAATATGTATTGTTGAGACAATGAAATAAAAACGATTAATATACTTCATTACTATTGTCACTAAAAACCGACGTGAAGTGGTTCTCTGTTGCGTTTCGCAAGGTGAGTGAGATTACCGGAGGCGCAAATCCTGCTTCCCTCTCTATTATATGTCTATTTCATTAGAGGTCGGCAACGCAACCATGATCTTTGACAGCCTCCGTGACGCAATGGGCGAGTAGCTGTGAAGCCGCGGGCTCGATTCCTGGGCCGAGAAAAATGTTTGTGTTATCCACAAATATTTGTTTTGGGGTTTGAGTATTTTATTCCTAGAGAGATTGACGTCAGGCAGGTGGTCGATCGTAAAAACTACAAGCCAAATGTAGTGTTTGCTTAGCTTGTAGTGTTTATTTGACCCAAATCTTTTTTTAACATGTGTTAAACAGCATGTTGTACTTCTCTAATTGGGACCACGCTTAGAATAAACCCTCTTAAATAAAAAAATAAAAAAATCTCAATGACAAGCCGAGCAGATCGCATGCCTGATGGTAAGCGCCACGGCTGCCTATATACAATAGCAACACCACTCAGAAATTTAAAAACACTACACGCCACTGCATTGCGCTAATAATTCCGCAACATAAAGTGAAGTCTCATAAAAGTAGTCTCATAATGTCTAGTAATTGCACTGGCTCCAATACCCCTCAAACTTAAACACAAAAGTGTTTACCCACTGCTGTAATTGTCAAATGACAGACGACGCAACCTTTGACGTCACTGTGTAAAATGTTCATTATGGTGCACGCGTGCAAGCGAGATAGTGAGATATCCCTACTACGCACCCACTTTTCTTTATACCAACATTTAAAGTCATAACTGCGGGCACATTTCTGAACCAATTTTAATTGTGTTTTAATAAAAGGGTTTCCTTTGCGTATAATTTTCTATTGTTTATAAAATAATATATTAAATGCAATATAGGAAACTACCCTATTGTCATTAGCAATTTAGTGTCTTGATAATATTGATAATACGTATTGTATCAACAAATGTAATGGAGACAAAATAACACTCATACATTCTTACAGAGAAATCGTCTACGTCACCCGCAGAAATCCATAAATGTACTTTTCTATTGTTTACGTAATTAGTTAATTCATTGTAATGAACGCCTACTGAATTGTTAACAATAAACCTTTTAATTAGAATGAAGTATTAGAAAGATTTTTTAAGTTTAAAGAAAATGCTCGGTTGGTCTTAACTCTATTCAGTAATGGTTCTTCTTCTGCCTGACGTGATCTTGAGTTTTTACCAAGTCCAGCCTCCCTTAAACATTTCATGACAGGCATGAGAGCCAATGTCTCACTACAGAGGATACTTAAGACTGAGCGAAGTAGAAATGTCAAGCACTTTTCGGGCCCACGTTCGCTAGTTATTAAAGGGTTGTATTATTTGAAAAAAAAGTTATGAAAAACGTCCTTAGTTATTGCTTTAACTACTTTGACTGCTTTATACGAGTAGGCAGTGTACCCACGCCTCGACTGACTCTTGACTGACTGACTGCCTCGGTAGTGCAGTTGTAATGTGTACGCGTTAGGATTGAGGCTGACGCTGAGATCTCGGGTTCAATCCCCGGGTCGGATGAAAGTGATATTGGGTTTTTCTAATACGAAATGCTCAGTATCAGCCCAGAGTCTGAAATTTGTTGCTGGTATGGCGATAGGCTCGCCCCCTATCGCATTATGGGACGGAGATACGATCAGCGAAATGTGGGTGTACTGGTTACACCTCTGCCTATTTATGTAGTGTACCCACGGTTCTCTGAGCTTATTTCCATCTCATGATTTGATGGTATTTTTAATTTGCTTGAATGACGAGAAGAGCTAGTGATCAGGCAGGGATTGGATATTTAAGGCTCCGGAAATCTCATTCACCGAAAACGATTAAAAATAGTTTGGAACACGGTGGTTACATAAAGCGTAGTTTTATATCAATTCCTATACTATTATGAAGCTAAGAAAAGAAATGCGTCAAACATAGGCGGAATGACAATTTAAAAGTTGATCAAATCTTAGCAAAATTCTGAAGAGTGAAAATGGAAAACTCCGCAACAGATAACAGCCAATACACTGCGATTCAAAGTCGGTTTATAATCTAACAACAATTTGACAAGTACTGTTGTAAACCATGCGCCTGTCTTATCCTAGCGTAGTAAGCAAGGTATATGACCCTTTTAACTCAATTTTCTAAAGACGTAGTGCGACAATACGTGTTTAGTTTTTAAGATAAGCGTAAAAACAAAGGGTGCAGAATACGTTTTTGCGTGACGCCGCACTATACTCAACAGACATAAAATAAATTTGATTCTATTATTATAACCAGCATACTCAGATATTTTATGATTGATGCGCACTCAGAGACGTCAGTAAACTTTTAAAAGTCATTAAGGCACGTATTCACAAACAAAACTCAAGTGAGTTCTTTGCTAAGTGTAGATTTCTGTGTACATGATCGGTATGTTTATATTTAGCGCCAAAAACTAACCAATAATGTTTACAGAAATTGCCACTATGCGTTCGTATTCACTATGAGGCCTCATAGTAATGCTTCTCAATACGGCAGTAAATGGGCGGTATGTCATTTCTTAAAATTCGATATTTCTCAGAGACGTCATTCAAGAAAAAGGTGGGTCCCTCGTATGCGAGAAGCCGCCTGGGTTGGTACCACCGCTTTGTCTATCTCTGCCTCCAAGCAACAGTGTGAAAGCAGAAATTGATTATTTTTATTTTTAGTTTTTTGAGTTGATTTTATTTCTGTTATAAAGGTTTTATTTTACTATTTTTAGGGAAAGAATAATTGAAATAAATGACGAAGTTTTAGCTTTCCATCCCTGATTTCACGCGATCGTGGGAAGAGTTTCTGACTTTGAGCTATTTCTTTTCGAATGAAAAAAGAAACTTTAAAATCGGACCACGCTGTCTAAATGTATGCGTTGTTATAGATACAAAAAAAAAAACAAAGTTACACATCGAATTGAGAAGCCTCCTCCGATTTTTTCATAGGCTATAAAGATTACGAAACAATTATTATGTCAATACAGGACTGTAAATTCAAATACAGCTATCTACTCGTAAATCTCGTTAAAAGAAAATATCAAGGTAACAATCTATTCAAACTATAATAGAGTAGGATCAAACCACAGAGCAAACTGCGTCATTTTTGTTTATCGATGTGACATTTATTCTTACTTCCGTCTAGCATTTAAAAATAATGAGTTCTTACTGATCGTTATTCACAATTATGAGTTACATATTTAACTGTCCATTTTTTACCACGGGCCGGGAAATTGGTTCTTGATGGTCAGTGATCTTTATCTCCCATGAATATCCAAGATTTGGAGATGGGGATTACTTTTTACCGGAGGAGTTTGTGATCCGATTTTGATGATTCATTTTTCTTTCTAAAGAGTATAGTTATATGTTGGTCTCATTTAAATTTAAAAAGAGCTTCTTTCTTTAAGGAGTGAAATAGGAGAATGAAAGACTACATCTTCGTCTTTTGGGCAGCGTTTTTGATGATTCGTCCACTTAAAACAATAAAAAAGCAACAAAAAACATAAATATAATATATAGATAATAATTGAGACCATTAAATTCCAATAACACCGACTTAAAATTGGTTATTTTTAGCTGTTAGATTTTGTTATAGGATATTTAATTTACTTTCAGTTATGTTAGCTGTATTAAGACTTGGATAGACCTGTTAGACGAACATTTTCGAGTAAAAAGACAGCAAGAGAAGTGATCATATAGTTACGCGCTAGCGGGTTCTAGATACGAGTAGATCGAGAAACCACTGTTCAAAATACAACTTTTAACTTAAAAGTTAATACACTGAATAACAAAAACACTACGTAAATACACCCTAATTAACGTCCAATAATTCGCTTCGAGTCGTTTTGTCGCCCGGAGATTCGCTCGTGATCGCTTCCGAACATAAACTCCTTCGTCACGTTGAACGGGGCCTTTATATTATATACCGGCCGCGGTCCCGAACGAAACGTATAGAGATTACTTACCATCAGGTGACCCACTTCCTCGTTTGCCGACCTAAACGTGTATGGTAAATTTTATCAAAAACCATTCAGCCATTACGGCGTGATGTACTGACAAACATCCAAATTCACAAACATCTGGTGATGTACTGACAAACATCCAAATTCACAAACATCCAAACTTTCAAATTTATAATAGTAGTAGATATCTCATCGATTTTATAAGTGAACAGGATTGTCTTTTTCAGTATCTAGATGATTATTTACGATCATAACGACTTAAGTCCCCTCCTTGTTGTTAATAGATACAGGTTTAGTTTTTTTAATTCCTGCATTGGTGATACTGATCACTGCCTCGGCGGCGCAGTTGTAATGCGTACGCGTTACGACTGAGGCTGATGCTGAGATCTCGGGTTCGATTCCCGGGTAAAGTGATATTTTATTTATTTATTTATTTATTTTTACACTTTATATACAATGTATAAAGGCGGACTTAATGCCAAAGGCATTCTCTACCAGTCAACCTTAGGGCGATGCAGAGATGATCAAAGTAGGTGCAAAAAAAGGAAGATACAAAATATAAAAATATGACATAAAACGTACAACCGAATAAAGAAAAAAAATATAAACATACAAAAATATATAAATACAATAAAATACAATACAATACATAAATATATACGATATGTAGGAGAAACTAATGTGATTCTACCAATCCGTCCAACAATAGTTGACGAACTCTCAATTTGAAAGCCACCCGTGTGGTGCACGACCTGATTTCCAGTGGGAGTGCGTTCCAGAGAAGTATAGATTGAATAGCGAAAGAAGAGTGGGTGAAGTCAGAGGAATGAGGAGGACATTTGAGGAGAAGAATGTTAGAAGAGCGAAGATTCCTATCATGGCTATCAGAAAGATAAATAAAGTCAGAAGATAAATAAGAAGGCGGCGTAGGGGATGTAAGTAGCGAGAAGAGAGTTGTGAGTGCTCGCAAAGATCGGCGTTGGCGAATCGGTAGCCATTGTAATTGCGTACGATAAAAGGAAACGTGGTCATATTTACGAAGATTAAAGATAAATCGAATGCAGTTATTGAGAAGACGGTCAAGTTTGTTAAGATGATCTGCATTCAGATCAAAATAGCACACATCACCATAGTCGATTACTGGAAGGATAAGGGATTGCACAAGCAAAGTCTTGGTTTCAGAAGGGAGGAAATTTTTCAGGCGTTAAAGAGCACGAAGAGTACCGGTGACTTTCCGGCTGACAGAGGTTACCTGAAAACGCCAGCTCAGGGTGGAGTCGATATGTAGCCCAAGATCCCTAACACTGGGACACCAAGGGATGACAGATCCATTAAATGTGACAGTTGGAATCTTGGTGATATCCAGTCTGCTCATCATCCTTGAGCTGCCCACAATTATTGCCTGACACTTAGAGGGGTTCACAGACAGACCGATTGTGTTTTTCTAATACGAAAAGCTCAGTCTCAGCGAGGAGTCTGGAATGTGTGCCCGGTATGGCGATAGGCTCGCCCCCTATCACATCATGGGACGGAGATACGCTCGGCGAAATGTGGGTGTACTGGTTACACCTGTGCCTACCCCTTCGGGGATTACAGGCTTGAGTGCGTATGTATACATTGGTGATTGACCCTCTTGACACACTCCATCAGAAAATGTTGCACATCTTCAACATTGTTACAAGAACTGTAGTTAGGTGTATCTGATTTTTATTAAGTGCGCATACTTTGCCGATGGAAGGTGTGAAATAGTGTCCAGAGCGTAATCTAAAGGCTAGCCGCAACAACGCCTTACCTTTGACTTTGTGGATGCCAAAAAGGTATTCACAAAATACAACAACTTGACGAGTGGATTATAATATGTGATTTACATTAGGTAATGTTGTATGTGACGTGCCTATTATTATTGTGAAAAATACAGAATAGATATTGTTAGAATAAATGTCTGAGGGTAATTATACTACTAGTATGCCCAGACATTGGAGATAATGGCAAGATGTATTTAAAGAATAAGGCTGAAAAAAACTAAGAACTCCGAATATTTATTGAATTCATTAAATGTTATTCATTATTTAGATTTCTTTTATGACCCTACCACCACCCAGTTCGGAACGCTGTTTTGCCAGATAAGAACGGATAAGACAGTAGAAACTCTTTCGTTATTGTTTTCAAGGCTATTTTACAATTATTGTTGAGAGCATAAAGGTTTTAGAATATTTCATTGAAATTAGAGCAGTTTTTTATATAAATAACCTCAACTTTAATCTAATCATAATATTATTATCAAAATGCCTTTTAGTTTGCCAGACTTATTCTGCGCTGGCGCACGTTTCAGCGTTTAGTTAATAGATTTTTTTTTCTTATTTTTTTTTAGTTTGATTGTACTTACTCAGTTAATTGCTTTGTAATCAATTACATTTTATTTTCTGTAAGGAAAATGTTTATTTGAGTTGTTACATAGTTTTTATATCACAACTTTAAGCGAAGAACTATCAAAATTGGTGCATAAATACCGAAGATTTAGTCGTGCATTTCAAATTTCACACCCATTGAAAAAAAATATTAAATTTAAATAGTAGCACCTTTGAAGTGAACTTATTTTAATTGCTCATTAATAATATAAATATAAATACACCCAACAGTCACACACATAGTCCTGACCCCACACTAGGTAAACCTGTATCGTGGGTATCAAGAACTACGAGGGATTTGCGGTCCCACAACACCCAGACCCAAGACAAATATTTGTGAATCAGACAAACATTTGTCTAAGTGCGGGAATCGAACCCACGGCCTCGCGCTTCGCAACCGGCTACTCGCCCGCTGCGCCACGGAGGCTGTCAATGTAAAATGTTATAAAGGTATGTAATGATACAAATGCGATATTAAATAAAAAATCTTTATTCCATTAATTCTATGAAATAATAGAATACCTTAGATCGTTGCGCAGTCAGTAGTAAGTATTCACTTCTTTTTCCAGTACAGAGAAGAAGGGTTCAAGTAACTGTTGTAGTTTAGTGGAGAGTATGCCTTGTAGCCGGACAAGCCGCTGTAGTAATTAGGGTACAAAGAATGTCCAGGGTAGGAAGAGTAAGAGTAAGAAGGTGCGGCGTAAGCGACGGGCGCGCTGTAAGAAGAATATACTTGTTTGACAGCGGGCACAGAGGCGTAAGAGACGGGAGAGTATGCGTAAGTAGATGGAACGCCGTAGTTGTAGCCGTAGCCGTAGTTGGCTGGCAAGTAGGAGCCATGGTAACCGGTAGCCACAGGAGCAGGGTACGAGTAGGCCAATGGGGCGACACCGACGCTGGGTTCAGCCACGGCTACAGCCAGCACGGCGGCGAGGGAGACTGCGATCTAGAATATTAAAAAATAGTACATCGTCATTAAAATGTCGTGCCAAATGTACTAGTAATAGTGACATTATACCGATTAATAGTTCGAGTTTCATTAACAATAAATGTTTTGGTTTAGGTATAAAGTCAGGTTATGGAAAAATTAAAAATATAGAAACCTCTATTAATATTGAACAAAAAAAATGACATGTATTAAAATAATAATTCAGATTAGGC
This sequence comes from Mimas tiliae, assembly GCA_905332985.1. Classification (NCBI taxonomy): domain Eukaryota; kingdom Metazoa; phylum Arthropoda; class Insecta; order Lepidoptera; family Sphingidae; genus Mimas; species Mimas tiliae. The sequence goes on from HG995249.1 coordinate 8,738,051, forward strand.
AAACGAGGTCAGTAACATGTGGGATGAGTCAGATGCAGAAGGCAGTATTATTGAACACAGTACGCATTGTAAGGTTCCTCACTCTGGGGCCCTAACCGCCAGTGGCTTGGATCCTTGGCCGCGCCATCAGAGGGTTTATTGTTATATATTTAAATGTTTTTTTAAATACATATTTTAATATGTAACAAAAAGCTTTTAAAAATAATACTGTACATTCAGATTAAAAATGATTGTGATTGTTAATATTGTTGTTAAAAAATATAACATTATTAAAATTATAAACCTTATAAACTGTAAAATTTTCTTTACTGTTAATACAAATAATAATACCTAGTGAATCTAATAACTTGCCTCGTTCGAAGAAATTCGATATTTATTTTATAAAATACTTTACTATTTTTGCTTACCTTGTACATCTTAGTAGTTATCGGTTAATCCGTTCAGGACTGAATGATGAGAATCTCCTCATCGCCTGCAAATTTATACAAGAATCCTAAAACCGGACTCAGTCCTAAAGTAGTTAAGTAAGTCATACATAAATTCATCATTCTTTAGTTGATATAACACTCAATTTATTAGGACCTGTTAAGTTGAATAAAATTGACGATATTTTACTATTCTAATTAACAAGTTTGTATGTACGAAATCGAGACGCTCATACAGAAATATTAATAAAATGTAGTCGTTACTTACCAGTTTCAAGTATGATTCTTTTACATGGTTGAATGATGCCCTTCGAAGGGCCAAATGCCAATTTATATTTTCACAATTTCGCATTATACCTACACCATTGATCTTAACATTGGCATGAACGGATTCACGCAAGATGAAACCAGTGTAAATTGCGAGAGCAAATGACAGACTAAGGTTATGAAAAAGTATTCGTATAAATTAGTGTATGTATGTGGTTTTACTATAATAATAACAATAAACGTGTTACAAGTTTTATCCAATTATGCAATATTACTATAAATAATATATCAATAAGTAGAACTGGACTATTCCAACATGATATTTTTTTTATAAATATCTATAATGGAGTTTTGGCGGGAGTTCTGAGAGTCCGGTCGATCTCCTATTTTAATTAATTCCTACACTTGTTTAAAGTTGTGTTTGTTGTATAAAAGTGGTGTGAATTTGTGCAATGAACAATGGTTGTGATGAACAGTGTATGGAATCATTGAATTGTTATTATTTTAATTGTTATTCGTTCGATCCTCTTGGAGAAATTCGTCTATGAAACATCGTATTAGAAGGAATTGACACCAAAATTTCAACGATACTTTGAAATCGGCCACACCGGTGTTTCATCGTTCTTGTGAATTATGTTTACATTATTTTATACGGAAATATAATGTAGAGCCGAATCAGATTTCCGTGGAATATAGGTAACTTTTATAAATTAATGGCAATTTTATGCAAATGTTGTGTTGTGAGTCATACAAATTTAAAAGTTAATCTCAAATTGACTTTTGTATACCTAATAAATTAATTCATATTAGTGCATAATGCCAGACGCTTAGGCCTTGGGAACGCATTCGGAACTATCTCCATCGCATACAGAACTAGTTAATGCGACCGGTTGCTCTTGGAGTTATCTTCATAGAGTTTATTAATGCTTAAAATATCAGTATCAGCCCAGATTCTGGAATTAGTGCCCGGTATGAAGATAGGCTCGCCCCCTATAACATTATGGAACGAAGATACGTTTGGCGAAATGTGGTTAAATCTCTGCCTACCCCTATGTATGTATATATATGTTAAAATAATTTAGCAATGTTAGCAGTAATTTCTTTTTATTGGTTAACTGAGGGTGTCCGAGCATCCGTTACCCTTTCCGTTAAGGTCGGCACCTCGCCCATGATTCTTCTGGTATTGTGGGCTTACATGAGCGGTGGAGATCACTTACCATGAGGTGACCCACTTGCTCGTTTACCGATGTAAGCTTTATTTAAGCTATATAAAAGTTTCGGTCCGCGATTTGAACCTGCGGCCTCTCGCTTCACAGCCGGCTACTCGCCCACTGCGCCACGGAGGCTGCCCTTGCCTTTATATTCAAAAATATATTTAAATTAAATTAAAATATTCAGAATCATATTCAAAAGTGTATCACATTATTTATGTTAATATTCTTAGTTTATCATAATTGAGTCTTCTTACTAAGTATATATTTTTTTTAAGTTTCAGGATATAAAAAAATTAACCTTCAAATAAATTATAGCTAATACGTCAAGTATCATTTAATTATAAGACATGAGAATAATAAAGACTATAGGGATGACATTAGCAATGCTTTACACCAATCAGTAAGATGGCTCGAACAAAATAATCTGTTATTAAATATAGCTAAAACCAAAATGATGACTTTCAAACAGAGAATTTTCTCCCCTGATATTAATTTGATTTTTAATAATGAGAAAATTGAAGATGTGACACATACCAAATTTTTAGGTTTGACAATAGACAATAAATTAAACTGGAAAGTCCATGCATCAGCACTCATTAAAAAGCTAAACAAATTTGCATTTGCTCTCTACAAATTGAGCAAAGTAGTCGCATCAAGCAGCTGTGGTCACTGCCTATCATGGGTATGTTGACTCTATACTGCGGTATGGAGTTATTTTCTGGGGAAGCTCGTGTGAAAAAGAATCCATCTTTAAAGCACAAAAAAGATGCATTAGGTCCATATGCGGACTTAAAACAACTGACACCTGTAAGCTACACTTCGTGTCACTTAAAATATTAACTCTTCCTTGTCTTTACATTTATGAGACTGCACTGTTTATAAAAAATAACAGTGACATCTACAAACAAAGAGCATTTGAGCAACGTCATGCAAGTATAAGACGAAACTATCTCTATGACTTATCCATCAGAACCTCAAAAACCGCCTTAATGCATAAAAGTATACTGTGCATGGCTCCAAAAATATTTAATAAGTTACCATTTGAGATTAAGGATTTAAATGTGATACAATTTAAAAGGAAATTATTTAATTTATTATTAAACAAGTGTTATTATACAATTGAGGAATTCCTTCTTGACAACTTTTAGATTACAAGTATAGGTTTATGATTTATTAGAGGATATATTTAGAAAAAAAAAAAAAAAAAAACGAAATAAAAAATTATTGTATATGACGAGGCGGAAGGTCCTGGGTGATTTTTTTGTGGAGCAGCGACACTACCCTCTGTTGATAAGGGTTCAGTGTCACTGCTATTTTCTGTATTCATCTTCGTTTGGTAATAAATAAACACTTGATTTAAATTATTATTAATTATTTTAATGACGAGTACCAGAGACGTTACTCTTACAAGGTCTAGTTTCACACTGTCGTTTGTAGTATCACGATTTACAAAGAAAAGTATTGCCGCACGCTGATTGGCCGACCATTCCAGACCGCTGGTTGGTCAATCTAAAATGAACTCAATTACAATACTCTTTATAGTTTTCCTTTGAAGGCGTAACGTAATAAATCCGTTGTCATGCTAAAGCAATTGGTAATAATTATTTGTGAATTTAGACAGAGATTAGAATATCAATAAATATTTAGACAATAAAAGGAAACTACAATGGCGCCATCTATTGCAAACTTTGTTGAACTACAAATGAAAGGAAACGACGTTGACGCTATTTAAAATTATTATAAGAGAATCATTATACGGCAGCTTTATTATTCATATAACGTTTAAGTATAAATAATTAGTAAATCAATAGTCTGATGTAATTATTAAATGATCAAAGTAAATGACGGTAGTCAAATGCTCTTGTGGCGACACGATTAATAAATGATCAAAGTAAATGACGGTGGTCAGTGCTCTTGCGGCGACACGGCCATTCTGATCGGCGGTGCGTGCTCGGCACCAGTCGATTATTACTTTATTGAAATGTTCCGCTGTAGAAAAATGTTTAGGTATTAAGTTTTAGATAGGTTTTTTTTTTTTATATAGATTACTGGTGTTTCGGAAATACCCATGGGTCTGAGAAGAAGCACCAAGAAACTCAGCCGTAGGTCTTATTACGTTAATGAATAATTTCGGTTAATACATTATTAAGCTAGTCTACTTATGGTATTAGTATGTTATGAATAGACAAATAATACATGTGTAAATAGGCTTTTATTTCATTCTCACGTGACGGAAATGCTCTGTGGTAGACACAAAGTCTTTGACTTGAAGGGAAGCTAGGATGGGATCAGGAACACCGCTCTGTGATAGACACAAAGTCTTTGATTTGATGGAAACATAAGGTAAGGCGTTTGGGATCATTGCTCCGTGACAGGCACGAAGTCTTTGATTTGACGGGAAATAAGGAACCGGGTTCTGAGCGGTCCTGAACGCCGTGGCCCAGTAGGATAACATGAGAGATTTGCCTCCATGGCATATTTATGTAGTGTATTGTGGTACCTTCATTGGTACTCGAGTATGCCTCCACGGCTTATAATTAGCATTTGTTGTAAGACTAGTACATACCTGCAATGGTAATCATTTACATGCCTCAACGGGCTTATGTTGTTACAAAAGAGCTGTTAACATACATTAAATGATAACATTCTTCAATTTGAATTCTTATATTAATTGGCTATCGTTGTGTGGTACAATTGCGGGTTGTTCCGGTGTGTGCTCCGGCGACACGGTTATCTGTTCGCCCGGCTGTGGCGCTCGGCGCAGCTGATCGTGAGCGACTTTTCGTGGACGTCCTCGTCCTACTACTGGTTTTATTTGGTAGCGATCATTGTCTAGTACTCTATGTATTTCGTAGGGTGAGCTAAATTTAAGATCTAGTGATGTTTGATTTCTTGGATTATTTTTGACTAAAACAAAATCGCCTCGTTGGAATCTGCAAATTTTTGCTTTTTTAGAGTCAAATCTCTCCTTTTCTTTAATTGCTGCTTCGGTCATTCTGCGCATGACTTGCCGTTCCAATGCTTCAAAATCAATTGTCATGTCATCAAGTTGCACTAGGTTTAATAATTCTGGTGGCACACAGTGTTGTCGTTTCGTGAGCAATGTCAGAGGTGCAACGCCAGTTGTTCTGTGTGTGGTACAATTAAGTGCAAGTTGTAGACTGTCAAGTGCCGTATGCCAATCACCAACTTCATAGTTCTTAATCATGGTTAATGCATTCTTTAGCGTGCCCATTACCCTTTCGACTTGCCCGTTAGCTCTGCTAACACCGGGGGCTATTGAATGAACTTCTATGCCATACCTCTGGCAGTAATACTTAAATTCTCCAAGAAATTCGCGTCCACCATCAACAATTACGAGTTTCGGCGTGCCAAATAAATGAACGACTTGTTTAAGAGCTCCAAGGGTGCTGTGCTGGCTTTTATCATTGGCATGATGCAGCAAAACATATTTAGTGTATGCATCGATTGTAACTACCACGTATTCTCTATCAGTTGGTGTACCTAGTTTGCCAGTCATGTCCATATGAATCATTTCAAATGCCACTGTTGGTTTAATTATTGGGTGCAATTGCACCTGAATGGCACCAGACGTGTTTTTCGAAGATTTACATACGATGCAATTATCAACAAACTGTCGAGTTATAGTATTCATTCTATCGAACCAATATGTCTCTCTAATCTTTGCCAGAGTCTTTTCCCAGCCAGGGTGTTTTAGACTTGAATGGTATGTATTTATTAAGCTCCATTGAAAAGATTTCGGTACAACAACCAGCTTTTGATCTCCTAGTATAGCATCCTGTCGAGTGTGTTTTAATAGGTCGTCTTCAACTAAAAACCCTTCGACTACCTCCCCCCTGAGAATGGATTCTATCTTGGACCGTAGTAAATCATCTCGTCGTTGTTCTACCTTTAACCACTGTAAATCTCTGGTCATGATATTGACGGTACGGGTTTCGATGTTACGGCTAAAAAAATCTGCATGTTGCATACGGTTACCTTTTCTGTACTCTATATCGAAATTAAAATTTTGCAAGAACGCCCACCATCGATAAACCCGTGGCAAAAGTTCTTGTTTGTTTTTAGAGGCCTTAAGGGCATTACAATCAGTGATAACTTTAAAATGTCTACCATAAAGGAAATGCCGAAAATGTTTAATAGCTCTAACTACGGCAAGGGTCTCTAACTCATAGGAGTGGTACCTACTTTCAGTCTCAGTTGTACGCATACTAAAGTAGGCTACTACGTGTTGTCTGCCATTAACTACTTGGACTAGTATTCCACCTACCCCTAGGCTACTCGCGTCAGTAAAGAGCTCAATTGGTGATTTTTCACAAAATATTAGAACTGGGGAAGAAGTTAGGTATTGTATAACCTTGTTGCGCACTTCCTCGTGCCTGTGCGTCCACTGCCATTTAGTACTGGTCTTGGTTAATTTATACAGAGGGATCATAAGACGTGCAAAATTTGGTATGAACCTACGGAAGTAACTGGCGAGACCGTTGAATTGCCTAACCTGCTTTACATTGGATGGAATTGGGGATTTAACGAGAGAATCTATCTTTCTTGGGCTAGGGCTTACTTGACCGTCTTTTATAATATTACCTAAATACTCGACAGTCTCTTTGAAGAAGAGGCATTTGTCGATGTTAATTGAAAACCCGGCCTTATCTAAAGCAATGAGAATTCGCTCTATGAAAACCAGCCCATCCGGAAAGTTTCTACTCTTACTAATTACGTCATCAATGTATACTTGCGCAACACTATCATTTTGATCACTTTCATTAGTGCTAGCACTTCCTGGATTTAGTAAAGGACCTAGAGCTCGATTAATGCACCTTTGATAAACTGCTGGGGCATTACATAAACCGAACGGAATCGTGAGGTATTCATACAGCCCATCCGGAGTCACGAATGCAGTTTTTTCTATTGAATTATCTGAGATCAATATTTGATGAAAGCCGGAGGCCATATCAAACGTATTAAAGAATTTTCCTCCAGCTAGGTTATTAATTTGATCGGCTATGAGTGGCAAAGGATAATGATCACGAACTGTGTTCGCATTTAACTCCCTATAGTCTACGCATAGACGATCCGTGCCATTTTTCTTTTTGACAAGAATTATGGGACTCGAAAAGGGAGACTGACTCTCGCGAATGATATTATTATCTAATAGTTCATGAACAATGTTACGTACCGTTTCTCTTTCTAAGGGGCTAAGACGATAAGGTCTACGTTCAACATATTTATTCTCATTTTTTAGTCTGATCTCTAGTTTACCGGTATTGACTCGAGACTGTGCATATCCGCGAATAAACAAATGGGCGTACTTATTTAACAACCTTATTAATTGTTTAATTTGAACTTCGTCATTCAAATCGTGGTCAATATTATCAAACAATGGATTATTAGACTCTAAATGCATGATCCGCGATTGATACAGAAGTTTTGCCCCGCTACTAGTTACTAAAACGTTTAGGCCAGTTTTTTTCAATAAATTTATACCGATAAGAATATCTGTCGAGAGCTCTTTGTCTGGAAGAATAAGAAACGGCAGTTCTACATTAATTCCGTCAATTACGCAAATACAGTCGATAGAACCTACAGAAATCACAGGGTAAGATCCAACGCCCCGCAGGTATGTAACGATTTCGCGTCTGCGACCGGGCAGTTTTTTGGCAATTGTCTCCCTCATGACACAACACTCTGCACCGCTATCGAAAGTAGCGCCAAACTGAAAGTTACCTACCTTAATGTGCATGCACGTAAGTGTAGAACTGGCAATGTTGTTTACATGTTTAGAAATACCTTCATTAGGTAATGCACTAGAAGAAATCTGTCGTAAACGCTTAAAGCAAACCTGAAACGTGTGACCAGGCTTAGAACAGAAGGTGCATAAAGAATTTGTCGACATGTTTAGACGGGATCTATCGGTGTTGTCTTTGAGATTTAAATTTTCATTACCCTTATTGCGGCAGACATCAATGGAATGACCAGTTTTTCTACAATAAGTACAGAATAAAGGTTTGCTGTCTAGGCGGGATCTTTTACTTGGGGGTTGATTAGCGTTGTATGATGCTGAGGAATTTAATCGTTTGGGACGGATAGAAGATGCCACAGATATAAGTTCTGGTACTGATGTGGCTCTTGCGTTTGTTAACTCAATGCGAAGACGCTGATCGCCTATTGTACCTATCACAGCTTCTACTGCATCTAAATTATCGAGTTTATCCTTCGTAACACGTTTCCACAGCATCCATGCTCTGGACAAATATTCGGAGAGGTCCTTGGACATGTCATAAACGTGTTCACGAAACATAAGCACATCTCTTGAATAACGATGTTCTGGTTCAAAGGTAGTTAAGATGATTTGTCTTAGTTCTTCCCACGAGGATGTTGTAACAAGCCATTCATCGGCCCAAATTCTTGCTCTGCCTTTCAACAAACTAGATACCTTCATTCTCACATCGTAGTCACTTAGGTGATATAATTTGACTGCAGTTGATATATGGTCACACCATTCTCTTACACCTACGTTGCCATCTGGGTCGTAAGACGGCAAAAAGATGTCGGTTATCTTTATTTTGTCCTGATTCTGGGCAGAAAGTCGCTGGCTCATACTTTGCATCATTTTTATCACTTCCATAAAAAAATCCTTTGGCACAGTTTCAGGAGCAGGAAGAGTTCCACATTGTTCTTGATGTTCTTGGTGTCCAGCAGGAATGGATCGTGTGTGCGATCCCACTTCTGATGACGAGGCGGAAGGTCCTGGGTGATTTTTTTGTGGAGCAGCGACACTACCCTCTGTTGATAAGGGTTCAGTGTCACTGCTATTTTCTGTATTCATCTTCGTTTGGTAATAAATAAACACTTGATTTAAATTATTATTAATTATTTTAATGACGAGTACCAGAGACGTTACTCTTACAAGGTCTAGTTTCACACTGTCGTTTGTAGTATCACGATTTACAAAGAAAAGTATTGCCGCACGCTGAATGGCCGACCATTCCAGACCGCTGGTTGGTCAATCTAAAATGAACTCAATTACAATACTCTTTATAGTTTTCCTTTGAAGGCGTAACGTAATAAATCCGTTGTCATGCTAAAGCAATTGGTAATAATTATTTGTGAATTTAGACAGAGATTAGAATATCAATAAATATTTAGACAATAAAAGGAAACTACAATGGCGCCATCTATTGCAAACTTTGTTGAACTACAAATGAAAGGAAACGACGTTGACGCTATTTAAAATTATTATAAGAGAATCATTATACGGCAGCTTTATTATTCATATAACGTTTAAGTATAAATAATTAGTAAATCAATAGTCTGATGTAATTATTAAATGATCAAAGTAAATGACGGTAGTCAAATGCTCTTGTGGCGACACGATTAATAAATGATCAAAGTAAATGACGGTGGTCAGTGCTCTTGCGGCGACATATATAATAAATAATAAAATAATGTAATAATGTACCAGTAAATTGATTAATTATAATGTGCTGTCGACAATTTGAAAATGTGTAAACCCAATGGGTAGATTTTTTGATGAGCTTATCATTTATTTAAGATCTACTGTATTCATCACCAAAAATCACACAAATAAATATTGATTTGATTTGATTTGATCATTGTGTAATAATAAGTTGTATTAACTCTATTCGGTATATGCATTAGAAAAGTATACTATTATTACAATATTGCTTTTTCATATTTATCCTTGTTTGCTAATACACTATTTCAGCTGATGCTTAAATCAGATTTACACGGAGTAGTTTTCTGTTGTATTCTCGCCTCAGTCGTGCTGTATATAAAGATAAGCGCCGAAAAGGCAAGGTATGTGCCACTCTCCAACTTAAATCATCAGTTTCGCACAAGTTCTATTGCTTTATTAGACCACATCTATACAACAAAATTATTAACTCTCTTCGTATATATATAAAAAGTTATAGTAGTGTATTGTAATACTTCAATAAACAAATTTCTACAAACCTTAGATTACCTAGAAACAGAGGAACTTTAAGACAACCCATTGAAACGGGAGAATAAACTGACTGCTGGAGCCGAGAGGTCGTGCGTTCGATTCAATCTGCTTCTGTTTGTCTGTTCATACTTAATAATAATAATACATCCAACGTCACACACATAGTCCTGATTCCACATTAAGATACGAGTCTTGCATCGTAGGTATCAGGAACTACGAGAGACTTTCGGTCTCACTACACCCAGACCCGAAACAAATATTTATGGATCATACAAACATTTCTTTCGGTGCGGGAATCGAACCCGCGGCCACTCGTATCATAGCCGGAGATCTCATATCATCGTACTCACCATCTGCGCCACGGAGGCTGTCTTAGGAGGCATACTTATATTTATACATTAATATATTTTGAATAACTAGCCAAACGGGGTTAGTATACCTAATAGTGGTCGTTAATTTTTGTACATTTTATTTGTGAATGGTTTTTCAAGGAATAAAATTCAAAAATAAAGAATCATGATTATAATAACAAACATTCCATTTTGACAATGCATAAAAGACCTGAATGCATTTATCTACGGTAGAAGTAATCAGAGGCGTAGGCCAACGGAAAAGGTGTACCGTAAGGGCTATAAATCATAGACGCCGATGGAGAGTTCACTAAAGGGAGCTCCTGCACACTGTAACCTGAACCGTAAGCATACGCTGAGAGGGACGTCACCGGGTTCCAGGACGCTGGTACGGCAGGTAATGCGGGTAAAGCGGGCACAGGAGCTGCGGGAATGGTTGCAGCTACTGGCGGGGCAGTTAAAGCCGCGGCGTACCTCGAAGGGAAGTACGGTGCGCTGAAGTAATAGGGCTCTGTCGATACCCAGGTAAACAGAGATAGAATCAACATCTGTAAAAAATATAGTAGAATAGTTAGAATATATGGATAAATGTGAGAGCATTGGTGGCTTCAAAATAATTCATAAACATAGTACTGAACCATATATACATTTTGGTTTTCAATCATATTATAGTGATGATTTAGCTGAGTTGGTGATACGAAATTTACACGATGATTGTACTAGACTCTGAAGTGATGGACTATCTATACGAATGAAACACGTATGGCAAATGATCGTATAACAAGAATTAAAGACTACGATTTCTTCGATCCTAATAGGGCATGTAAAGTCTGTCCCGATTATAAAAGTTAGTGTCTTTATTTCATACTCTTGTTTATGTATTCAGAATCAGCTTTTACAGACTCAATAAAACGTCAAGTTAGAGAAAAATTGGTTACTATAAGAACCAGACACAAGAGTTTCTTCTGTTTACTAATCAAATTAATTCGATTATTCTTAATAACAATTAAGGTTTTAATTTACACTATGTATTATTTGCTTTAATAATATAGCACACCAATATAGACTTGATTGTAACGTTTCCTCCAGTCTATTATACAGTTGTTTTTGAAATACTGGTTCATAAAAACAATTTGTTACAAAAATATAATATAGTACATTACTGTTCAAAAGAGTATCCATGCTGGCATTGGCTAAATGATTTATGAAAAACTATATGTGACACATCTCATGTCTATATAGGTATTTAAAATCAGCTCTTCCTATATTGTGTTAACATTATATTTACATAGTTTTAATTAATTCTTATTTTCTATAATTATTATTTTCTTTGTTATAATTCATCAAATACACTTTTTGGAGAACTACGAAAAGTATCTGAAAGTACTAATAAACTACTTACTCCGATTGCTTTGGCCATTTTGAAGTAATGACTAATGGTAACTCCACTTGTTTAGTTTAGCTGCTCCAAATGTACACTGAGTGTCGTTAAATATGTCCTAACTTATATATTTGGTCCATTTTGACGAGACATATGGAAATAAACAAATATTTGTAAAGAAAAACGGATTCTTTCAATAATATTGCCAAGGCCTTACCGAATGGTAAAGGAAAACAAAAGAATGTATAATCAGTACAGAGAAATATAGAGCCACATACACATAGGTTCTGATATTTCATTCAATTTGTTTTTTTACTAGATTTTTCTCGCGGCTCCGCCCGTGTGAACAGGATTTTACGGGATAAAAAGTAGCATACCTATGTTCTAATCCAGGTTATGGTATGAGTGGTAGACACTTTTGTCTACAGCCTGAATGGGCCAGCTCGTCCGGGTCGGTACCACTGTCTCACAGAAAACTGGCGTAAAGTAGCAACTTGCTGCTTGCTGCGTTTCGTACGGTGAGTGAGATATCCGGAGGCCCAAACCCCCACCCCTTCCCAATCACTTAATTATACCTTTACTTTAAGGTCGGCAACGCACCCATGATTCTTTTGGTATTGTGGGTACATTGGCGGTGGAGATCACTTACCATCAGGTGGCCCACTTCCTCGTTTGCTGGCCTACGTCATAAAAAAGGTCTACTTGTGTGTGGTAAATTTCATCCAAAATCATTATGCCATTACGGCGTGATGGACTGACAAACGAAAGCACTAATGCATACTGACATTTTATTGACGTCTCTGAGTACGGTAGTAAATAATATAAACATTAATGAATACTATAGCTTATTTTCTAGAGAACAGCGCCTTACCTCTATTGACCTTGTGGATGTTAAAAAGGTATTCGCAAAATACAATAACTTGACGAATGGATTATAATATGTGGTTTACATTAGGTAATGATGCTATAATAATGTAAAAAATACAAAATATAACGTGTTAGAAGAAATGTTTGAGGGTAATCATAATAGTGATTGACGCTGGAGATTATGGCAAGATGTCTTTAAAGAAGACGGTATAATGAAAAAATCTAAGAACTCAATTTATAACTCAACTGAATTTATTTAGATTTCTTCAATGACCCTACCACCACCCAGTTCGGAACCCTGTTTTTTTCAGAGAAGAACGGTTATGAAAGTAGAAACTCTTTCATTGTTTTTTTCATAGCTATTTTACAATCATGATAGAGTGCATAAAGGTTTTAGAATATTTAATTTAAATTAGAGCAGTTTTTTATATGAATAACCTCAACTTTGATCTAAACATACATTTTTTTTACAATCTGCCTTATGGCTTGCCTGATCTATTCTGCAGTGGCGCACGTTTAAGTAATTAGTATTATTTTTATTGAACTTTTCCAGTTGGTTTTTAGTCAGTTAATTGCTTTGCAATCAATTGCATTTTTTTCCTTAAAGAAAGCACATAGCTTTATTAAGTTTTTTCTATGTTTGTTACATAGGTTTTATATCACAACTTTAAGCGAAGAACCATCAAAATTGGTGCATAAATGCCGAAGATATAGTCTTGCAACCCAATCACACCCCTTGGCAAATTTTCTTCCAATTTTTAAATAGAAGCACCTTTGAAGTAAACTTATTTTAACTGCTCATTAATAATGTAAAATGTTAAACAGGAATGTAATGAAACAAATGCGATATAAAATAAAAAATCTTTATTCCATTAATTCTATGAAATAATAGAATACCTTAGATCATTGTGCAGTCAGTAGTAAGTATTCACTTCTTTTTCCAGTACAGAGAAGAAGGGTTCAAGTAACTGTTATAGTTTAGTGGAGAGTATGCCTTGTAGCCGGACAAGCCGCTGTAGTAATTAGGGTACAAAGAATGTCCAGGGTAGGAAGAGTAAGAGTAAGAAGGTGCGGCGTAAGCGACGGGCGCGCTGTAAGAAGAATATACTTGTTTGACAGCGGGCACAGAGGCGTAAGAGACGGGAGAGTATGCGTAAGTAGATGGAACGCCGTAGTTGTAGCCGTAGCCGTAGTTGGCTGGCAAGTAGGAGCTAGAGTAACCGGTAGCCACAGGAGCAGGGTACGAGTAGGCCAATGGGGCGACACCGACGCTGGGTTCAGCCACGGCTACAGCCAGCACGGCGGCGAGGGAGACTGCGATCTAGAATAATAAAAAATAGTACATCGTCATTAAAATGTCGTGCCAAATGTACTTGTAATATTGACATTATACCGATCAATAGTTCGAGTTCCATCAACAATAAATGTTTTGGTTTAGGTATAAAGTCAGGTTATGGAAAAATTAAAAATATAGAAATCCCTATTAATTTTGACCAAGAAAAAATTTCATTTGTTATAATAATTCAAATTAGGCACACGAGGTTATGTGGGATGTGGACTCGACAATCGTTGTCACGATAGTCATTTCCGCCCATGGGTTGATTTTGAAGAGTCTCGACCGACATCTCCTGAGACTTTCAATTGGTGGTTGGGTCAGGAGTCAGATGCAGAAGGCAGTATTATTGAACACGGTACCCATTGTAAGCAGGTTCCTCACTCTGGGGCCCTAACCGCCAGTAGCTTGGATCCTGGGCCTCGCCATCGGAGAGTATTGTTTTTATATTTTTAAATGTTTTTTTAATATATATTTAAACATGTAACAAAAAGCTTTTAAAAAGAGTACTTACTGTACATTCAGATTAAAAATGATTGTAATTGTTAATATTGTTATTAAAAAAATAATATATTATATAATTATAAACCTTATAAACTGTAACGTTCACTTAACTGTTAATGCAAATAATAACTTTCCTTCCGTTGGAAGAAAATCGATAATTATATAATAAAATATTTTTCTGGCTCTATTTAGGAAAATTCGACATGTTACATTTTTGCTTACCTTGTACATCTTAGTAGTTATCAGTTAATCCGTCGAGGACTGAATGATGAGAATCTCTTCATCGCCTGCAAATTTATACAAGTATCCTAAAACCGGACTCAGTCCTAAAGTAGTTAAGTAAGTCATACATAAATCATCTTTCTGTAGTTGATATAAGGCTCAATTTATTATGTAACACTGGTGGGTGAGAAATGCAATAAAAATCAATTTTGTCAGCTAGTGACTTTATTCAAGGCTAATTGATCAAAACGAGTCCAATTTACAAGTATTTTCCAGTAAAAATAAGAGAATCGAGGAAGTCGATTTGTCAGTAATCTGTATCGCAAAAATTATTTATAAGTATACCATAAATTAAAAAAATAAATATCACATACAGATATTATTTACATATTATATACATACATACCTACTAAATATACGTAGTGCAATTACAATTAGAAGTAATAAAATTAACATAGCTGATGTCTGTCTCAGTTTGAACACAGTGCAAATTTTTAAGGAATAGGCAACAGTCGCAATTATTCTAATCATGATGATTATCATCATCATAATTATTATAATTAACTCAACTCTCCCAGAGGGATTGACGTCAGGCAGTCGGCCGATCGTAAAACCAACAAGCTAAATCTTTCTGTAACATGTGTTAAACCACTGCGAGTGGGATAAGAGCAGGTTTCCACCTGCTCCACCCAAGAAGAAGAGAAGAATATAATAAATAACCGGCTAGAGTTATTGCGATATGAGCAATTACATTCTGCAATACTTAGATTAAATGCTAATGGACTGTAATGTTCGTCTGTTCGACTTCAACCGAACTACCACATTTCAATCAATGACGAGAAGAGATTAAACAAAACTTGTGAAATGAGTCCAACGGAGGACCTTAGTTAATAAAAAATATTAGTAATACTAACTGTCAGCAACTACAGCAGCGCCACCTACCGGGTCCAATTGTGAATCTAAACCATCCAGGGACCTACTCAAACACCCACAAAAATTGAAATAAAACTAGTTTATAGGTACGGATTTTATCGCGGTTTCATTTTTATTTTAGTCCCGACGTTTCGAAAGCTTTTCAGCCTTCGTGGTTACGGGAGAAAACGGGATAAAATCCGTATAAACTAGTTTTATTTCAATGTGTAATATTCGCGTAAACCTAAGAAATCACCACCCACAAAAAGTTTCATCAAAATCGGTCCAACCGTTTTTAAGTTTTAGCGAGACTAACGAACAGCAATTGATTTTTATATATAAGACAATGTATTATCGTAATAGTATTAATATGACAGGGGGTTCGATCCCCGCAGCGAGACAAATGATTGTGTGATCCGCAAATATTTGTTTTGAGTCCGGGTGTTGTGAGACCGAAAGTCTCTCGTAGTTCCTGATGCCCACGACACGACGCCTATAATTTTATTGATTTGTTTATATTTATGTACATCGATTTCTCCGCCAATTGTGGACCGATTTTATTGAAAAAAATCATTTGATAGAGTTTAGCTGTGATGTGGTCCCAGATAAATTTTGTTAAAATCTGATGACGGAATAGAGAGTAAAAAAATGAAACTCCTCAACGGACAACGGCACACTCCACGCGATTATGTTATTGTATTGGAATTTAAAAGCCATAACTGTAGCTACCACTAACAATTGAAAAATTAAATACGTACTTCAGGTTTAACAAAACTTTAAAACCGACTTTAAAAATAACACTGAAAAGTCAAAAAATAACAATTAATATAGGTCTCTTTAGTGTGTTTGTGTGTGTCGCTGCCGTTAAATTGACTTTTTAGTGGTAGTTACAGCAATAGCATGTAAATTCCAATACAATAACACAATATACATACATAAAAAACAAAAATAAATAAATCTATACGCGCCGAACTGAGATCCTCCTTCTTTTTTAAAGTCGGTTAAAACCTCTCTGCACAATACGTTTGTATAAATAAAAACCATCTTTAAGATATTTTTATTAGGTTTAATTTGTATACCTATTATAATTTCCTCATAGTAACTACTCGTATTAAATTGTTTTCGCATTTCGCCGCAACTTACATTTGCGATCGCTTTGTTACTACTTGTTATGTATTACTTTGTTATAAATATTTAATAAACAGGTTTATGGTATATGATTCATCTATATTTATTAAACCGTAATTAATATGTATATAAGGCCGTTTGTATATAAAGTACAGTATTATAGAGTAATTACTTCACTATATCCGAACGCTAGCAGGCGCATGTGGGTAACTTGATGTTAAAGCCCCATTTAACTTAACAGATTTTCTCGTACGAGAGAGACGAGAATATCACAGAAAACTCGTCATTTACGAGAACGCGCCATAATTGTTTTCATGACGTGGAGTGACAGTTTTTCTAATTTATCAGTTTATCAAATTCTTGCATCGCGGTCGTGCGATAAACTCTCTCCATCTATATGGAGCTTTAGTGATCTCCACCGCCCATGAATATCTACAATACCAGAAGAATTTTAGGGGGTGGAGTATTGCTTCTCCTTCATTTCTTGTAATTATACAGTTGATTCGTAATTGCAAACAACTAAAGGCAGTCATTTCGTCCACAGATGCCTACCGTAGACTGTCTTTGTCTGTCTGAAGTTATTCCGACTTAATGCCAGGGTCCGCCTTCCCATCATTTATATCGATGGATAAGGTATTATGTGGGGTGACTCGCCGTCGACTCCCGCAATTCGTAACCGGAACAAAGTTTCGCCATTGCCTCGTCCGTTAACAACAAACTGCACAACGTGCAGGTGAGGTTGGCTTTGTGCATAGACTGTATATATAATTATGCCTAATTTATTATTTCTTTTAGAAATAAAGTCCATTAATAAAATATAACAGCCAATAGTAGGTATTTTCACTAGCACTTTTTGTTAGAATGCACTTTGGTAAATATTATAATGTTTATAATCTCCATCTTTTTTTCCGTATTAACTCAACGTCAAATTCGACGTCTTTTTTAACTTGACTCAATTGATATTTTTTTATTTATCCCTTCAATTATTGTTCTTTTTGTAGATTAAAGTCGAGTTTCATGACGATTAACTTAATTGTATCTAATCGCTAACCTGTTTAGTAATGTAATTTTTTCATACGATTTTACGTTTCTTAGTGGCTAAATACAATTTAAGGATCGTTGTGCGGACCTTAAGGCAATTTATATCTACTTTTTATTGTGTTGCTATGCATACTATAGGCATAAAAACAAAAATAAAAATTTAAAAATGTCAATAAAAATTAATTAGTCAATGTAAACGGTCAATAAAATATGTATTAATGAAGCGCGTAGATGTCCGCATAGGGATATAATAAAATATATTATCAGGTTCAGGTTTGGATGATACAAACAAAATTCAAGCTCACACAATTTGTATTGGTAACATGAAATAAATATGACTCATGGCGATTTTAAAATTTTGGCGTAACAGAAATATCAGGAGGATGTATAGTTTTAAACATAGTAAGAGTACGGGGATGCGTATGTGTAGGCAGAGTAGTATGGAGAGTAGGCGCTGTATGCTGAATAGGCAAGGGGAGCAGTGTACGCTGCTGCCACGGGAGCGGTGTACGCTGCGGCCACCGGTGCTGTGTAGCTCACCACTAGCGGCTTGGCTGCGGCGAAAGCCAGGAGAGCGACGAAGATCATCTGAATAAATAAAAAAATATATTATTCCACACCATTATTCCAATGATTTTATATAGGCTGTTAAAAAAAGTATCTGAATCGTGGTAAGTCTATGTTGATCTAAAATTATTCATAAGCTCACGCCTGTATCCCCTAAGCGTTAGCAAAAGTGCAACTAGTGCATCAACAGTTCGCCGAGCTTATTTCCGTCCTGTGATGTGATGTGATAGATGGTGCCATATCGGGGACATAATATAAAATAAGTAAATGTATACAGAATTGTTAAAAGCTTGTTATCCATTAAGTAGGTGTATGTAAATGAGTCACGGATTCTATTTCAATAGAAGGTAACTTAGTTAATGAGCCTTAAAATAAAGATCTTGTCATAAAAAACAGTTATTTAAATATTAATAATATCTTCAAAGCACCCCTAGTAGTTAATATTTAAGTAAAATTGGTACTTACAAGTTTGAACATTTTGATTGTTTGTTGGTTCGTCAGGCTGTGACTGATGCTCCTCCAGTCAGTCCCAGCGAATATATAAGGATTCGATGATGACCTCTATTGTGTTGGCATCAGTTCGGCGCCTGCGCACCTTGGTGAGACGTGCGCGATCGGGACCCTTACGCGACATGAATAATTTTGATTGCACACACTATTGAAATAAACACAGGGTGTTGTTCTTTATTTACTTTTAGACTCATGCCAAAGTATCGGTGATTATTTCTTTTATAATATTTAATTAAAAGTACGTGTGGCCATATATTAATAGAGAACCCGACAAATCCGTATTCGACTATTAATAAAATAAAATATGCGTTTGAATAAAAAAAAATAGATAAACACAGAAATCATGGCGTGACATCTTATACCACAAGTGTTTCATCAATCTCTGAGGCTGTGTGTGTGTTTGGTGTAGCCAATGTCAGAAAATTCAAGGCACATGTTAATATTTCTAAGGATTTTGATTTGCTTTTGTTCTAGCATAGGCGATTGTCGAGTAATTTAGCACCTATTGGTAAGTGATTTCCAGATACATGGCAATCATGAACTTAAAGGAATAAGGATTGATATTTATCATATATTTCTAGAAACCCAGATTTCTAGATAATCGTTCAAAAAAGAAGAATCACATCAGCGTATTCCTAACTTTCATATACAAAGCTAAGGCATTACACAGTCTTAAATAAGTTGCCAATATAAATATTTTATCGTGTCTATAAAAATCAAATGTCAATTTTGTTTACTACAAATCCACACATATACTAGAGCGTAATTTTATTCAGAAAGATTAATCATTTCCATTTATAATTTGTTCTCCTAACCTATATGATATAGTTATATTTGTATGTTACAAACTTCACAATTACGGTGTCCGTTATAGTTATTGTTGATTTGTTTCGTATAATGTAATATATAACATTGCATTACTTAAGAGTGTCGCCAGCCAATAGATCAGAGAGAGCTAACAGGCTAGCCAGGAACCGTGTTCAGACCTAATGTTATTAGTAAAGAAATATTAAATATGGGAAAACCCCAATTCCCCATCTTACCCATTTTTATAACAGCATATTAAATAATACTTCCACAAGATTTCATTCATGCCATATGTTGGCATACTTTTGCATAAAAAGGAGATAAGTTCGTCATTAATAATAGAATACGATATAAAATTAATAAACGCCAATCACCACAGCAAGCCGGATTCCGATAATTTTACTCTACGGTCGACCATCTGCATACATTAAATGAGCTCATCGAAAAACATATTAGGTTTAATAGACCCTTAAATCTATAGAGCTCGTTTGTACAACTGCTATTAACTTCACTCCCCAGGTCCTGCGTTTGGAATAGAAACGGGTGTC
Source organism: Mimas tiliae (assembly GCA_905332985.1). Lineage (NCBI taxonomy): Eukaryota > Metazoa > Arthropoda > Insecta > Lepidoptera > Sphingidae > Mimas > Mimas tiliae. The sequence continues at coordinate 8,758,114 of HG995249.1, forward strand.
AAACCGGGTACCCTTTATCACCCAATTTATTCACGTGTGTGCTGGAGGAAGTGTTTAGAAAGTTCGCAGAAATTTGGCTAAATAAGGGCATCATGGTAGGCGAGAAGCGATTTACCAACTTACGCTTCGTCGACGAAATCGTCTTGTTTGATATCACAGCAGTAGACCTCGAAGACATTACTAACAACTGAGCGCTATGGGTCTTGAGGTTAGCCTTCAGATGAACATAACAAAAAACTCAAATTATGCCCAACTACCTAACACGTTGAGTGGTAGAGCCACTCTGTAGACAGTTTTGTCTACAGCACGAATGAGCCGGCTCGTCCGAGTCGTTACCACTATCTCACAGAATACCGGCGTAAAGTAACAGCTTGCTGCTGCGTTTCGTACGGTAAGTGAGATATCCGGAGGCCCAAATCCCCCTCCCCTTCCCAATCCCTTACTTATGCCTTTCCTTTAAGGTCGGCAACGCGCCCATGATTATTTTAGTATTGTGCGCGTACATGGGCGGTGGAGATCACTTACCATCAGGTGACCCACTTGCTCGTTTGCTGGCCTATACTATAAAAACAAAAACGTAAGGTCAAGATCGCGAGATACAATATGTCAATAAATATAGATCTGGTCCAGATCTTTTCCTTTACTAATAGGCAAGAGGCTGAAGCTAAACTCAGAATTGCTAGGAAAGCGTTCTGATTTATGAATTATTCTTATGAAGGGAAAACTACCTGTTTTATTAAAAAGGCAGCTTGTTGACATTTGTATTCCCCCTGTCCTGATCTACGGCACTCAAACCTATTCCCATGTTGCTCTTTTAAAGTGGAGTTGGGCTGAAATCTTAGCAGTATCAACTCAAAAGCAATGGGCAGGGATTGGCATGCAATGAGTGCCTCCAGACAGACAGCGTAGATATGGTAGGCTTCGCAAGAGGTGGCGTGATGATCTTGAGGGCTTCTGCCAAAACTGTTGGAAGTTAAGCTTAGGACCGTGGTCGAGGTGGATGAAGTGGAGGACTTTTCCTAACAGTGGGATTAGATGGGCTAATTGGATTAGATTACATTCAGGGCAGCTAGCCCCTTTGCTTTCCCTTGTCGAAAGGAAATACTCCCATGACATTACTATAACCGTTCTAATAGTATTGGGTCTGTTCTGTTATAAGGAAGCAACCTGTATTTTGGCAGCCGTGTCGGTCGTCTAATCAAAGCGGCAAGGATCTGCCGTCATGAGCCTAGAACATTCTATTCTACGTACGCATTTGGTAGTAATATTTAAATTTGTACGTATCCTTATGCGGCACCATTTGATCAAGGTCGTAATTATTAATAACCATGAACTTGACTTTATTTTATTTATAGACTGAGCATTGAATTTTTCTATCCAATGATACACTTTGATTAAGGAAATATATTTGCATAAAGCTACTAGGGTAATTAAGATTTACATATGGTTTTAAATGTTGTTGCTACAGATATGTCGCTTATAATGTAGATGCTAAACGTATTACTAATCGATTAAACAGCCGTACTTGAGAGAGTGATGTTTTGGGTCTAATAAATAAATATTATTTCTACTATTATAAATGAGAAAGTTTGGATGTTTGTGAGTTTGTAAATTTGGATATTTGTTAGTCAATCACGCACGTCTTACAGGTAAACGTTTTGGATAAAATTTGGCACACAGGTAGACCATACCCTGGATTAGGACATAGGTTTTTATCTTATAAAGGCCATTCACGCGGGCGGAGCCGCGAACAAAAGCTAATCATACTAATATTATAAATGTGAATGTAAGTTTGTTTGTTACGCTTTCACGCGAAAACTACCTAACCGATCATCATGAAACTTTGTACAAATATTGTTGGAGGTATAAGAAGTAACATCGGATACTTTTTATGAAAAAAAATATCTATTTGTTTGTTACGCTTTCACGCCTAAATCACTGAACCGATTTTCATGAATTTTGATGAAGAGATAGATGGGACCCTGGAGACGGTTATAGGCTACGTTTTATTTCGGAAAAGTCTATTCACGCGGGCGGAGCCGCGAGCAAAAGCTAGTAATTAATAAAATACCCAACAGTCCACACATACTCCTGACCCCACACTAGGTTCACCTGTATCGTGGGTATCAGAAATTACAAGGATCTAACGGCCCCACAACACCCAGACCCGATACAAATATTTGTGTGATCCACATATATTTGTCTCAGAGCGGGAATCGAACTCGCCGTCTCTCGTTCCACAGGCGGCCACTCACCCACTGCGCCAGGCAGGCTATATTAAATTTGTTTTCATTTACAACCGAATTAAAATGTTCTTAACTCTTAGTAATTCTTATATGCATGCTTATTTGCTTATTTATTTTGGAATTGTCAGAAGAACACTACACCAACAAGTGGTAGAGCCACGTGTGCCAGTTTTGTCGTCAGCATCAATGGGTCGGTAACAGGGGAGGGGATTTGGGCGTCCTCACTCATCGTACGAAACGCAGCCGCAAGCTGCTAGTTTACGTCGGTTTTCTGTGAGACAGTGGTAACGACCCGGATGAGCCGGCGCATTCATGCTGTAGACAAAAGTGCGTCGCTACCACTCAAAAAAACCTATTACCCATAAGTAGATTTAACAATAATTAAACAACTCGTATATTATATAATGTTTTCATTTGAAAATACACATGAACATTATTACTACCTTCATATTTTGGTAATTGCTATTCAAGAGACGTCTTTTGACGATCGGCAGAAAAGGGTAATTGAGTATATTGGGTATTTAAATCAATAAGTTACGTTATCTATTGCGGAAGTAATTTTATAAATCCGTTTAAAATATGTAATCTAGGAACCTTTCAATTAATGGAAGGGATACTTGTCAAATGACAGAAAACGTAAGCCTTGACGTCACCCTGCAAGAAGTTCATTACGGTGCACGCGTGCGAGCAAGATAGTGAGATGTCCCCAGTACGCGCCCATCTTTGCTTATATCAATATCTAAAATCGTAATTGTGGGTTCATTTTTCAACCAAATTTGATTGAGTTTCTTTTTCGATTGCTTTTTCATATTATTGTCTGTTGCGTAGAGTAATATATAAAATTAAACTTAGGAAACTACCCTATTATGTTAGCCAAAGTTACTGGATATACACTGACTCAGCCTGGAACGCGACTCGCCTGAACGAGCGAGTAGCGACTATGATGGATTTATAACCATGTGTACAGTGGCCACTATCCAGGCGGGTACAAAATGAATTAGGCACCATCCTACCAGCATGAACGAACCATTATAGCGGGCTTTATATTATATACGGATTCAAAATCAAATAATTGATTTGCAGGAATGTAGATACGGAGTGTGGTGTTAAACAACTATAAAAGTGGTCCTGCTGCATTCTACCATATTTAAACGGTGTGCAAATATTCTTCACGGATTCAATTAGTTCAGAACTACACTGAATCATAGCGTCAATAACTATTGGGTTGAACATAATCCAGTAGTTGTTAACTCTATGATTCAGTGGGTTTACCCATATATGTAACATTTGCATTTGAAACATATAGATAGGTCTGTTAATGCTATTAAAATAATCGTCGGTTGTTGTCAGAATAATAAATTATGTTGTGTGTCATACTTTACGAAAATATGCATGGATACGCATTAACATATAATATATGTTTTTGTGAATAAATAGACTAGATGAATTGAAAATCGTATACAATAGCGTATCCTTGAGGGGCTTATGTAAGGAACGGTACTGCTGGCAGATATTTTGTACTTGTGTTTTTGTAAGTGATAGAGTTTTGTCTGTAACATAAATGGGCAAACTAAATCGGCGTAGTAGCACTGTCTTCCTGAATCATGATGTGGTAGCTTCTACTTGTCCGGTGAGTGAAATTCCGGAGGCCAAAATCGCCCCCTCTTCCCTAACACCATTTCTGTCTTTTATGAACGGCAAAACACCCATGATTATTCTGATATTGTGGGTGTTCATGGGCGGCAGATATCACTTACCATCAGGTGCCCCACTTGCTCGGCTGCCGGCCCATGGTATAAACAAATATGTCGGGTCGCCCCATATAATACCGAATCCATCGTCAAATCATGATGTAAAGGCGGACCCTGGCATTTAAGCCGGGTTAACAGTAGGTAGAAAGAAGAAAAGATATAAGCCATGTGATTTATGGAATTACTAGCTTTTGCTTGTAGCTTCGCACTTCATGACACTGCGCTACTCTCGTCATCCACATAAGATGTTAAGTATCGTAATAGCCAGTAATTTCATTGACTTTAATGTCTTTCAAATCGAAGCACAGCAATGCTTAAACACTGCTGCTTGGCGGCAGAAACAGTAAAACAGCAGTACCAACCCAGCCGGCCTCTCGCATACGAGGGATCTACAATTTAGAAGTCTACTCAAAATGTCAGTCCGACGATGTCAGAAACAAAATTTAAATAAAAACATATTCTTATTTTTAGTATAAAGAAGGCTTTCAATTAGTATTTTTCATCTAACACATGCAGTAACAAGAATAAACATGGTCTAGTAAAGCTTTTTTAATATTACGAAGTAATCATTATGTAATTACATACATACACACTTTTTATATTACTTTCCTTTGTATATATCCGTGCAAATGGTGTACAATAAAGAGTTAAATAAATAAATAAATAAATACATACGTACTCACGCCTGTAATCCCCGAAGGGGTAGGCAGAGGTGTAACTAGTACACTCACATTTCGCCGAGCTTATTTCCGTCCCATGACGTGATAGAGGACGAGCCTATCGTCATGCTGGGCACAATTCCAGAATGCGGACTGATATTAAGCATTTAGTGATAGTAAAGCTACTTAATATCACTTTTACCCGACCCGGGATCGAACCCGAGACCTCAAAAAAACTGATGGAAAAGGGAGATTGCTAGTGGGAAGGTACCTGATAATACAGCTCTACAAAAAAAACTTTTTTTTTGTTGCCCTGGATATCATCGCAATTTTTTACGTTTTCAAGTGCCCAGATTACGAATATATTCATGAAAGTTCTCAATGTGCTCGTATTTTCATGATATTTGCATATCTTATATTTTGAACAATTATCGGCTTGTTAAAAATAAAATTTAATTTTCCAGTCATGATTAGGCTTCTGCGCAACTTTTTCGCGCATACAAACATTGTGTGATCCCCACTCTCAGACCCCTTGATCCACAGGACAGCTCAGATCTCAGTTATTTGACAATATTGAAGTACTTACAACTTACTTACTTACTTAGTTACTTACTAGCATTTACCCGCGGCTCCGCCCGCGTAAATGTTTTTATCTGGGGTAAAAGTTGCATAAGTTCTAATTCATGTATTGGTCTACCTGTATGCCAAATTTTACTCAAATCCATTCAGCCGTTAAGGCATGATTGATCTACAAACATCTAAAATTCAACACCCCGCCCTCTCCTTTCGCGAGTTGAATTTTACAAATATATGAAACACGTGGACTCAATTTAACAGCCGTTTTTCTTTTAATAGAAAGTTCCCCCATTTCACCCCTATAAAATCAAAATTTCCAAAAACCCTTTCTTAGCGGGCACCTTACATTACACAAACTACCATCTGACCAAATTTCATGATCATAGCTTTAGTCGTTTTGAGGTTTCGTGTTAATCAATCTATATATATAAAGTGAGTGCGACTGCCTCGGTGGCGCAGTTGTAATGCGAACGCGTTACGATTGAGGCTAACGCTGAGGTCTTGGGGTCGATCCCCGGGTCGGGTAAAGTGGTATTGGGTTTTTCTATTACGAAATGCTCAGTATCAGCCCGGAGTCTGGAATTTGTGCCTGGTATGGCGATAGGCTCGCCCCCTATCACATCGTGGGACGGAGATACGCTCGGCGAAATGTGGGTGTACTGGCTACACCTCTGCCTACCCCTTCGGGGATTACAGGCGTGAGTGCGTATGTATGTATTTATAAAGTGAGTGGTATTTCGCTTTATATATAGATTACTACTCCGCTCCCATGGGTCGTAGCGTGATGATATATAGTTATAAGCCATTGTCTCCACAAAAAAAATGTACGGTGTGAATATGATCTTAATCGGTCACGTTGTTCAAAAGTTAAAATAAATACTTTCATACTAAGTTCAACCCCCCCCCCCTTCCCCCATTTGTAAGTGGATTTTTGCAAAAATGTGACACTCATATTTCATTATTTTAAAAGGAAGAAAAAGCTCTGCTGGTGCTCCAATTATGCTTGCCGCCCCGAGCCCCGACGGGCTTAGTCCGCCACTGAATACATTCCTGTTACTACACAAAATATTTAAGACGTCACTGGTGTAGAGTTGAAACGTCAATGGCCTCAATAATTCTCATAAATTATTATTATAAAATTAAAGCCTCACGCAGAGATCGTGTATGATATATAAACTCCCCTTATTTGAATTAATCTCCAGAAATATCGAAGTGACACGTAATGGTTGTCTAATGAAGTGATTCATACCTGGTGAATACATTCAGGTTGTCGTGCGTCGCGGCAATGGTTGTGACGTCATACCGGCTTAACTAATTTGTACACAATGTGCTACAACAAGGGTGTCTAACCCTGTGTGATGCAACACTCGATTGATGTCATTCATTGTGCTATTGTCTACGTTTGTTCGTTATTCATAGCGCTATTTTGAACACAATTTCACTGTTTAACACGTTGTTTATCATGTTCACAGTTACGTCATACTTAAAAAATAGGTTTTTTAATCGTTGCCAATAAACAATGGAAATACCAGTTTGGATAACAAGTACTACATGCCACTGCTACGTAGAACATGAAGTTAGATTAAAATTGCTTATTAGTCTTATAGGCTAGATTGTAATTAATTATTGAGAAATTAGTTCTCTTTAAGAAAAAAAAACATGTCACTGCTGTTCATTATCCCGAGATTTTAAGTGCAATTACTATAATAGGTACCTATTTTAATACCTAGTAACTGTATTAGTTTTGTAATAAAGTATTAGTTTGATATGCATGCATTGCATATCAATGCTATCAAGTATTGTACCTACTTCGAAAGAAAAAAAGTAATGCAATTTGCAATACCGGCACAGCAAGTATTAAAAGGCTAAAGTAAAAATAGAAATGTATAAATAAATCGGTACCTTTAAATGTTACGTGATTTTATACCCGTTTAATATTATAGAATGTAAAAGTATTAACCAATCAAAACATCAGATCATGATCAAGTACCAGTAATTGTCATAATACACTGCCGACGTCTGCAATTGTTGTATTTTATGTTGGAAAACTCCCGCATTCACAGACATCAATTATGTTTTATTGTCAATATGTCACTATTTAAAATCCTTATTGTTTCCATACTCAGAGTGGGTCAATTAATGGTAAGTGATATGTACCGCCAATAAACACCCTTAATCCCAGAAGAAAAACGAGATTTGGAAAGAGAGGGGGGATTTAGGCCCATTCATGTTGTAGACAAAAGTTTCATAATAACTAAAGGGGGTTTTTTTTTGTTTGTTTATAGTATTACTTATATTTAATAATCATCTTCTCAACTACTGAATTATTAAGCCTACCATATAGAAGAGGTATGTTGCCCGAAGTAGAACAGTAATACAGTATCTACATATAATACAGAGCTGTGTATAAATACATACCTAAACACATATGATTTACAACAATGCGATATTGAATGATTAGTTTATAGTAGTTTTCTTAATTATAAAACTTCTAAAGGTTAGATGATTAAAAATACACATACGTGTTTATCAAAATATCAAATCCATATATTCAATCTTTGGGTACAATGTAAATCAGTCCGTTCACTTAAGCAGAGCAAGGGGCGCTCTGTAGGCAGCCGAGACGAACGGTGCTGAGTAAGCTGCCGCTAAAGGTGCACTGTAAGCACTGTAAGCAGTGTAGGCAGCGGCTACAGGGGCAGTGTAAGCAGCGGCAACAGGGGCTGTGTAAGCAGCGGCAACAGGGGCGCTGTAGGCAGCGTAACGAAGGGGAGCGGCGTATGCTGCCGCTACTGGAGCGGTGTAGGCAGCGGCTACTGGCGCAGTGTAAGCAGCAGCTACAGGTGCGGCCACAGCGACAGGTGCTGCGTACGCTGCCGGAGCAATGCTATGGATGCCTGGCTTGGCGGCGGCGACGGCCAGGAGAGTAGTGAAGATTACCTGTAAGCATCGAAATTAATTAGAAAAATTATTTAAAACAAAAATGATATCGTTTACAGACCATTATTTATAACCAGATGTCAATATGTATAAAGAATAGCTGACATTTCCTAACCCAATATAGTCGCATTTTAAACATTTTTGCATAAACATTAGTATGCGGACAGAACATAAATAAATAAATCTAAATGTTTAAACTCGGTAGAGCCACGCTGTAGACAGTTTTGTCTTCAATACAAATGAGCCGGTTCGACCGGGTCGTTACCACTGTCTCACATAAAACCAACATAAAGTAGCGGCTTGCTGTTGTGTTCCCTACGGTGTATGAGATATCCATAAGTCTAAATCCCCTTTCCCCTCCCAATCCCTTATTTATTCCTTTCCGTTAAGGTCGGCAACGCGCCCATGATTCTTCTGGTATTGGGCAGTGGAGATCACTTATTATCAGGTGACCCATTTCCTCGTTTGCCGGCCTAGTCTATAAGAAAACCTCATATAACTTATCAACACTAATATTATAAAGAGGAAAGATTTGTAATTTTGTATGTAACGAATAAACTTAAAAACTACTGGACCGATTTTAAAAATTCTTTTGTCGTTAGAAAGCTACATTATCACTGAGTAACATAGGCTACTTTTTATCCCGGAAAAGGCTGTTCATGCGGACGGAGCCGCGAGCAAAGGCTAGTAATTGATAAAGTAAAGTTATCATATAACCAACTCAATATTATTATTTATTTTATAGTCCAACTGACTGTTCTCTCTGATCAAGTTTAATTGAACAAGATTAGAATCTTACTCAATCGTGGCTTTAATGGTACTTTAAAAATATTTTTTTTTTCATAGCAGTTCCATTTTATATAGTTTTATGACTGCAATGATTAGATGTTTAAATTTAAAGGCAACATTATTTACCAGTTTGTACATTTTGGTGGTTTGTTTGTTCTCGTTGTGAGTTGAGCGATTGAATGATATCCACCGAGTAACCGACCACTTTAAATACTGTACTTGATTTAGTACGAAAGAGAATTTCGAGATATTACGAGGGCTTGCAAATTTACGTACATACGTCCACGTCGCGTCGCTTTGGGGCTGCTCCGAATTCTAGATAAATAACCAGTACGGTACAATACAATAATGCAGCAGTTTTTTTTATTAACTTTTTCAAGGTAACAACAATAGTTTCTGATGTGTATACCCAAAACGTAATATTAATTATTTGTGTTTTGGAAAAAAGGACCAGCAACAATTTAATAAAGGTTGTTTTATTAGAAGAAAAATGGGATGTTGCTTTAATTTGGCGTGGTTTCTCGTAAAAAACCATGTGCGAGTCGGACTCGTGAACGGAGTGCTCCGTTCGTACTCCCTTGAATATTTGTTTTAGGTTCTTTATAATATTTGTAAGGATCTCAGCAATATCATTATATACCTATTCTGTGAAAATTTCACTGCCTCGATGGTGCAGTTGTTATGCGTATGCGGTACGACTGCTGTCTTGAGGTCGCGGGTTGAATCCTCGGGTCGGGTAAAGTGATATTGGGTTTTCTATAATGGAATCTGAATCTCGAAGAATCATGGAGTCTGGAATTGTGCCCGGTATGGCGATAGGTTCGCCTGCTATCACATTATGGGACGGAAATAAGCACGGCGAAATGTGGATGTACTTGTTACACCTCTGCCTACCCCTTCGGGGAGTACATGCGTGAATTTATATGTAAAATTTCAGCCCGCTACCTATTGACTATTACGGTTATAAGATAGAGCCCTTTAAAGGTAAGATAGATAGGCAGACGGTGCGGCGTAGTATTACTAATAGTGTGCCATTGACACCCTGTAGATACGGAATCCTAAAAATAACATATTGTTGCATTTATGTATAAAATGAATAAAAAATAATTTATTTGCCTTAAAAATTTGGGATAAAAATGTCTGAGAAAAGAAATTTTCTAATAGCAAAGAATTTGTACCTAATATTTGAAATCAAAGAATGTTCTGCCCCTTCCAGTAGAAATTAAATTAATCTTATGATATTTTAAGGGGTATGCTACTACTTACAAACCGCTCATTCCCAAGAGCAAAGCTGATATTTCTCCTCCGTGAATATTTGACGAGCTGATCCATTCACTTTGTAGACACGCCCCGAAATAACCATCATTTACGATTTAGCTAGAAGAATAATTATTAGTCTTTTCTCTCAGCGTTAGAGTGTCGGTTGGCTACTGAGAATTATTTGGTGTGTCGCTGACAGTAATATTGAGGGCGCGGTTTAAGGTTTAGGTACATATTATAACATTAGATTTCACTGTTTTAATAAAAAAACAAAACACACACATACACATACTTACTACTTACTAGATAACAACCAAATACAGGCTCCGCAAAATATGAGAAACATTTAAACCATTACCATTTAAACAATTTATTTTACTACACACTTATAAAAATAAACAGCACAACAAAATAAAAGAAAACCCAGAAAACCTCTAGAAATAGTTTTTGTACTTTAAATAACTTTTTGTTTTTTCATTTCTTGTCGCATAGGTGCATAAACCGAACATATCAACATTCAGGGTGTGCGCCATCGTTGCGTCAGAGGTCAGTGCGCACGTGTTTAATGTTACAATGACAATTTTAGTTGCGACAACCCTGGAGGTCAATGTGCTTGCTTTAAGGGCCACAAAAACTCCATACGGCAATCGGTGATTTACGTCCGTATTTAATAGACGCTAAATATAAATAGACTAATCATGTATACAGATGTCCTAGCATAGCAAAGAGCTCTCTTAGATGTTGTTGTTCTTGAATACAAGAGTTAATTTCAGAGGTACAATACATCTACTGACCTCTAAGCCCTGCACATATATTAATCGTCTTCTCTTCTTCCTGCAATTATCACACTCGCAGTGGGGTCGGTACAACATGCTATTTAACATAGATATGTTCCAAAAAGATTTGGCTTATAGCTTTTAGACAGGCAGCCGCCTGTCTGGCGTCAACTTCTCTGGGAAGAAAACAACCAGACCCGAAACATGTATTTGTGGATCACAAAAACATTTGCCTCTGCACAGATAAAAATAATACAATGATAGGTACTTTTAACATGTAGTGCGAGTTTATTGATATCTGTCACGTCAACCGTGTTCATAATAACCTAAACTAACCTAACCGCAATATTTCCCGACGTTATAAGAACTTTTATAACTTTTGGTGTCAACTGCACCATCCGTCGGTTCATTTTAAAGTTATCGTAACAAGCGATGAGTAGTTCAGGTATAGTTTGTATCATTTGTTTTCAATACTATCAAAATCTGTAGATGTCATCAACCATTGCTTGATACATTAACTTTAACTTTAAGGTATGGTTAGTGCAACTTCCACTTAAACAACTGAACAGATTTTTTTCAAACTCAGCTAAGAACTGCACTGCATTCCACTGGACTGCGTTCGCCACCCCGAGAAAAAAGTTGTTAAGTCTCGTAATCCACAGTAATTTAACTGGCTACAATGCCCTTTAAACCGAAATACAAGAGTGTTTACACACTGTTGTGGCAGAAATAGACAAAGGTGGTATCAACCTAGACGGCTTCTCGTATACGAGGGACCTACCATCTAGTGAGTGGTATCGAACCAACATAAAAAAATTATAAAATTATCGTGCGTACTGTGGCCATGACTTGAGATGAACGGACACTCGTAGGTTAATTGTAATTGTACTCTACATGACACTTTATTAAATCGCCCCAAATAATTGAATTTACTCCTACTTCAAACCGATAAGCTGTTGGCCTGACTGGTTATTGGCAGTTATCGGACAAAACGGTCAAAGCTTAATGTACTTTCGTCGGAATGAAGTGTAGGACACTAGAACAAGTCAAGTCACTGCATTTTTTTCCCGACTGGATAGCGACCACCGTACACATGGTGAAAAACCCACCATAGTAGCTCGTTCCGGCCAGTCGTTTTCCGAGAAGGCGGCATAATTCTGGCGACCGTAGAACCCTAATCTACCCTAGACCCTAGTCACTCTACATCCTTACTGTCGATATTCTCGAGTAAAAAATAGGGTAGTTTCCTATATTGAATTTTATACATTATTTTATAAGCAACAGAAAATGATACGCAAAAGAAACGATTTTATTAAAACACAATCAAAATTGATTCAGAAATGTGCCCGCAGTTATGATTTTAAATGTTGGTATGAGGAAAAGTGGCTGCGTAGTAGGGATATCTATCTCGCTTGCACGCGTGCACTATAATGAACATTTTACACAGTGACGTCAAAGGTTGCATCGTCTGTCATTTGACAATTACCCCTTCTACAGGATTTGAATGGCTTTATCTTAGTTATTTTTGGTCCGATTTATAAAATATTTTCTGCAATAGATTTTGAGTAACATAACTTATTGATTTAAATAATAAAAAAAATCTAGTCAACTACCCTATTGCAGGAATCTATATAAAGTATCTTTAATGTAATAAATATTTCATTTCGCATTTTTAAAGATTAGTAGTAGTTTTATATAGCATAGGCTGGCAAGCGGGTAAGTGGGTCAGTGGGTAAGTGGTATATGATCTCCACCGCCAATGTACGCCCACAATATATAAGGTGACCCACTGCCTTATTTGCTGACGTTTACTATAAAAATACTATAGCAAATCTAGATACGTGAAATATAAGACATCGGAGTTATCGTTATCCTTGACCTATCGAATATAAATATTTTTTGCATAATATTTGCATTAATGGATATTAAGCATTTGCAACTGCTATGTGTAAGTTTATTTCGAGTTTTATATTGACGAGGTTTGTCTGTAACTGTATTATTTATATCTGTGATATTATAATAATACATACAAACATACGCACTCACGCCCGTAATCCCGAAGGGGTAGGCAGAGGTGTAACCAGTACACCCACATTTCGCCGAGCGTATCTCCGTCCCACGATGTGATAGGGGGCGAGCCTATCGCCATACCGGGCACAAATTCCAGACTCCGGGCTGATACTGAGCATTTCGTAATAGAATAACCCAATACCACTTTACCCGACCTGGGGATCGAACCCGAGACCTCAGCGCTAGCCTCAATCGTAACGCGTACGCATTACAACTGCGCCACCGAGGCAGTCAGTATAATAATAATATTATTATTTTAGGTCCGTTCACATGTAAAGGGTATTATACGGTTTTTGTTACCAATTCTAGGCAGGCCCCTCGTCCCTGTTGTATTTCAGTTTCAAGAACATTGAAGCCAGTGAAATTACTGGGCATTATTAGACTTGGGGCTTATGTCTCGGTGTGATAAGCGCAGTCCAATGCCATGCAGTACCTTATAATTCAAAGTTCTGCATGGTGTTGTTTCTGTTTATGTGCACTAGGCGTGTCCCTTACCATTATGCAAGCGACCTGTTCGTTTCGTCGTTCAAGCTAATATTTATAATATTTATATATTACATACAACTCATGCTGTACCTACGACTCTACAAAAGTGTACACCTGCCATCTCAAACGCCTGCGGCTTGACGCGATGATTGCATATCTATCAACACTGCAGGCCGCGACTTACGAGTACTTATATATTACGAGTAGATTGTAAACAATATATTCTTATTATTTACAGAAATTAAAAACAGAATCCGATATAGTCAATTTATTGCATGTTATTCATTGCTTCTTGAAACATGAAACATGAAATATTTCGTTCCAAATTAGTTTTGTCCAGTTCACAGTCCAATCGAGTGAGGTTGTTCTTCATGCAGTCCATAGTAATCAACGGCGGAGGTAGTACGAGTAAGGAGATGCGTAGGTGTAAGCGGAGTAGGCAGCCACAGGCGCGGTATAGGCAGAGTAGGCGAGGGGCGCAGTGTACGCGGCAGCTACCGGCGCGGTGTACGCCGCGGCTAAGGGCGCTGCGTATCCACCTACTAGGACGCTGGGCTTGGGGGCCGCCGCGGCGAGGGCGAGGAAGCACGCGAAGATGAACTGGAATAAAAACTCATTACATAGAAATTGGAGGTTTAATTTTGTAGGGATGGTGTTGCTAAATTAATGATTTTAATGTAATGAAAAAACCTGATAAAATATTTAGGATTAGCTTGAATAAAAGTACATGAACTTCTATATTTCTCTCACGAAGCATTTAAGTTGTAGAACTTTCAATTGAATATGATGGTCGGATTTATTAAACTTAGTTAGACAATGTGGGAAGCAACAGTAAGAAAGGTCAGTAGTACGGAAAGGCCTCTTTCCGTAATAGACATTTGGATCGGGAATTATTAATTTCTTTACATGGTAACACCATGGGTTTTTTCACCATATTTAAGCTAAGATAGGTAAATAGTAAGATAGTTTATACACAATAAGAATGGGTTGTGTACTACTCACCAACTTGAACATTTTGGTGGTTTGTTATCAGTTAACTTTTGACGAGTAAATGATACCAAGTTGAAGTCCAGTACGAGCTTTATACTAACAATGAAGGACAAGTGCACGCAATGTACAGATATTCCTTCCGCGCCGTCTGCTTTGTACCATGAATTACGATCAGTTTACCTCAAGCGATGTACACTGATGAAAGTGAAACGATTTTTATTTCGTCAGTGTGGTATTAAATGAATTCGTTTTTAGGTACAGTTTTCGAAAATCTTGAGGTAACTTTTTCACATTGGGTTTGAAAATATCTATGTAGATTTAAGGCTAGAAAAAAATAAACGTTATTTGAGTTGTAATAACTGCTCATAAGTAAAAGCACTTTATTATGAATTTTTGAATTATATTAACCGAAGAAAGTAAAAATACTTTTATTAAATGTTTATGAACATGAACAAGGGGTTCATAAACATTTCTAAAGTTTATAAGTCTAGATTAATTTAGGATAAAAATTAATAAATGAGGTCCTAATTTTTTTCTTATGCAACGGGATGGAGAAGTATTTCCGAGATCCAAGACGCAAATTCACCCCCATCCTTCAGGATACGACATCTCACTTTTTGAATTAACGTTTCTATTCATTCTTACTTAACGCTGACTTTAAGGTTGAAGGACAACATCTCTTAACCTGCATGCTTAAGAGTTTTTAATAAGTATTTTTGAAGGTATGTCAAGTATACAGACTCAAATTAGGCCAGCGTGATGGACTAATGCCTAAGTCCCCTCATATTAGGAGAAGAGGCCGATGCCTAGCAGTGGCCTGTGGGACGTTAATAGTACAGGACTGGTATATTGACTGCCTCGGTGGCGCAATTGTAATGCGTATTCGGCACGACTGCTGTGCTAAGATCTCGGGTTCAATGGGCCGGGCCGGGTCGGGTAAAAGTGATATTGGGTTTATGTATTATATCTATCTGTGGAAACTTTTAAATAGCCTTCTTATATTCATGTTAATGTAACACTGCATTTATTTCTGAATACATTAAAATAAAATAAATAAATAAAAATAGAAATGTTCAGTATCAGCCCGGAGTCTGGAATTGTGCCCGGTGTGGCGATAGGCTCACCCCCTATCACATGGGACGAAAATAAGCTCGGCGAAATATGGGTGTACTGGTTACACCTCTGGTTACATGTTGGGGTGTTTCAGGCGTGAGTGCGTATGTATATGGTATTATTGTATTATTACAATAGAGAGATATATAAAAAAATACAGTTTATATTTCAGGAAAGGTTATGATGGCATATTAGTTCTAATCGATTTAGATATTATAAATACGGTTCCCGGAAAGGAATGCAGTTATATTTTCGACAGATGATGATAAAATATAGGTAAAAAATATTGGAAGCAAAATAAGTTACTATTTATATTATTCAAACCTAATACGAGTGTTTCGATACCTGTCACATCTTCCTTATACGTTTCCAATACAATTCGCTCGGTCCACTATACGGAACTGCATACATATTTTCGTGAATACGGATGAAGAGAATGTATCGAAACACTGGACTAGTCACATTGTCATGAGTCATATACTACTAGCTTTTGCTCGCGACTACGCCCGCGTGATAAAAATATCTATACAGTAAAAATATAATATTAAAAATATCTAGTCCAGGATCTAGAAAATGGTCTACCTGTAGGCCAAAGTTCATCTAAACCGTTTAGCCATTAAGACGTGATCGACTAACAAACATCCAAATTCACAAACAGCCAACATTTCTCATCAATAATAATAGTAGGATAGATTTCTAGATTACCGACTGACATTTTCGTTGTGGTTTACAGAAATAGAAATCTAAAGGCAGGTTTACACAGATACAGTGACTGTCGACAGCATCGTTGTCGTAACAGCGCTGGCGTTGTTGTTGTCCTTGTAAATATATTTTTTTGTACACAGTGCTTGACCGAATTGATCACCCATCTATTTTTCCTGCCAGTAAGCTCTGTTTATCTTGCCACTTGATAGTGCATTTTTGTAGGTTGAATTTTTAGCTTTTTTGTGTTTGAATTACGAGTTTCTTCTTTTTCCACCTGTTCTTATCCCATTCGCAGTGCGGTCGCAATATGCTTTTTAACACATGTTACAGAGACATATGGCTTGTAGTTTTACGACCGGCCGCCTGTCTGACGTCCATCCCTATGGGGAGAATTGAGTTGTTAGTTTATTTTTTAAATACATACATAGACTCACGTCTGTTTCCCATAGGGGTAGGCAGAGACAACGGATTTCCACTTGCTACGATCCTTGCATACCTCTTTGGCCTCATTCACTCTCATTAAATTTTTCATACATGCACGTCGGTTTAGGGTACTCCTTTAACTATTTTTTAAATAGTACTCATTTAAGTAGTTTCATAAGCAAAGTCTTGCCTACACTTAAAGATCTATCACTCAACCAAAATAATTTATTTCTAGTGTATAGAGGAAACCCACGACTGACTGGAAATGTGTAAATAATATGGTCTAGGGACACCATTTACTGGCGACAGTGATTGTCGACAGCCACTGTCTCCATATAAGCTTACCTTTAGTTGCAAATAATCATCTGTCGTTAATCATGTGCGTAGCATCATGGTAGCATCGCTTAATCGTCTTATATAAAACAATACTAATGAATATGTCAGCTACATGATTATGGAATGATTATTACTGCCTCGGTGGCGCAGTTGTAATGCGTACGCGTTACGATTAAGCTAACGCTGAAGTCTCGGGTTCGATTCCCGGGTCGGGTAAAGTGGTATTGGGTTTTTCTATTACGAAATGCTCAGTATCAGCCCGGAGTCTGGACTTTGTGCCTGGTATGGCGATAGGCTCGCCCCCTATCACATTATGGGACGGAGATACGCTCGGCGAAATGTGGGTGTACTGGTTACACCTCTGCCTACCCCCTCGGAGATTACAGTCGTGAGTGCGTATGTATATGTATGATTATGGAAATAGCGTGATTTATTGTAAATTGTTGGTACTATCAGTCACTTTATTAAATTGAGGGTGGTTTACAATGTTCATCAAGTCGGTTACATTATCAGTGTGGGAGAAACTCAGTATAAGAAGCTTCCCGGTATTTGAACATGTCAGTCAATTCATTACTGAGTCTGAAAAGTCGTAGTCAATATTAGAGATCGTAATGCTGGAATTATGGCAGACCTGGGTTATTTAAGTACAATACTGATCTTACTGATACAAATCTGAGACGACGCGATGGAACGTTTTTCATTTCCTTTAAGTAACTCTTATTATGTAATTTAATCGGATGATTATATTATGTAATTCTGTAAAATGCGGCGTTAGCTTATCAAGGCTTTGAGTAAAGTTTTGGTTATTACCCTGATTAAGAAAACGATCAGGTCGCTCGCGCCAACATGGTAAGCACTACGCCTGTCCGTAAACAGACACAACACCACACAGAACTTGAAAGAATTACAAACTGCGCTCGTCACCCCGAGACATAAGATGTTAAGTCTCACAATACCTAGAAATTTCACTGGCTTCAGTGTCCTTCAGGCGGTAGAAATAGACAAAGCGGTAATGACAACCCAGACGGCCTCTCGCATACGAGGGGCCTGTCACCTAGTAAGTGAGCTATCGAAACAGATGTTGCAGGTTCGATTCGAGCCCCTAGCATACAAACCTATGACTTTTCAAAGTTAGGGTACACCTAACGACGCGTGCTAGCACGATCAAAGCCGCAGACGGAACTCGCTACGACGCGTCTCCTATGGTATTGAAGTTTTGACAAATCACTACGAATAAACGGTGGGCGGCCTCGTGTACACGAGTAGGTTGCGCTCCATCCTCGTCTCGCGCTAGCACGCGGCGTTTAATTGGATTATTACGTGTATATTCATTATTAATTGTCGATCGGTTTAGCTATGAAGAAAATCATCATGACGTACTTGCGTACCACCTGAGAATTTTATTTAAATAAATAAATACACCCAACAGTCACACACATAGTCCTGACCCCACACTAGGTTAACCTGTATCGTGGGTATCAGGAATTACGAGGGACTTGCGGTCCCACAACACCCAGACCCGAGACAAATATTAGTGGATCACACAAACATTTGTCTCGGTGCGGGAATCGAACCCACGGCCTCTCGCTTCGCAGCCGGCTACTCGCCCGCTGCGCCACGGAGGCTGTCATTTTATTTTATTGTTTATTTTCTAATTAAGAATTTCGAAGGTGCCAAATATGCAAAGTCTATCAACGCCCATTAGGCCAGCATGGTGAACTGAGACTCAATCCCTTCTCATAACGAGACTCGTGTCCAAAAACGAGACAGTCTATAATACGGCGCTGATATATATATTTTTTTTGGTTTTATCTGTTAGTTAAATCTTATCTTTCTGTCTGGCGCTATCCCAAGTCATCTTTTCCATCATTATTTGACGGTGGTTTTGGTATTATGCGGGGCGACCCGCCGTCTGATCCCCACAACCCACAACGGGAACCAAGATTCGCCATTGCCTCGTCCGTTAATCAGCAGAATGTATCACGTACTGGTGAGGTTGGCCTTGAGCCTATAAGATGTGAAATCGAATAACCTATCGAATACCTCGTATATCCTATCAAATAAATCAGATAATTCTTTGAAAAGACATAAGTGGTCATACATTAAAAACAAAAGCGTCGACTAAACGACAAAGCAGCTCTCTTTTGCGTCGGTTAATAAACAATAGCGTATTATAACCACGTATAACCCCTACCTAGTATGTGTGTCGTAATACATTGAATTCATACATTAACTTTATATAAGCTTTATCTTAAGTTAATTCAATTTATCGTTGATTGGTTCAATGATATTGTTAGCTGATGTACAGAATAATATAATTTTGACATGGTGATAGATCGGCGTCCACGCATCATGATCAATATTTCAAAGTGTCTTATTAAGTCACCAATATGAGTCTTGTCGAACTATTCTTGGTTATAGTATATAGATACATGTCTTCCAAATAGATATCAAGATCTAGTACAATTCTAATAGTATCAATCGAGTGCGTCACATTTCTTTCCGCAACAAACTAATCATAATTCAGAGTGCGCGCTTTCTCGAGGCGATTTTCCCCCTATTGTATTCTGTTGTCCTTCAAGCATAGTATAAAGTCTGTTGCAAACGTAGAGTCTGTACCATTTGTCTTTGCAGTAGACTCAACAAACCAACAAAAATGTTCAAATTAGTAAGTATACAGAAATTATAAAATGACAATAAAAATAAAGTTTTACTTGCATACGTCTAAAAATACTACATTAAAAATAATATGTGAATAAAAAAAATAATTATGTAGGCACACAAAAAATATAGTACATACAGGTTAAACAGATCTCGGTTACAGAGATTGCTACAAATTCGAAATTGTGTTGAAATACTGTCCATTACAATTTTATACTATTGCCGTAAATATTTAACATTTTAATTGGGATATTAATTGTTTAATTTTTTCAGTTCATCTTCGCGTGCTTCCTTGCCCTCGCCGCGGCGGCCCCCAAGCCCGGCGTCCTGGTCGGTGGATACGCAGCGCCCATAGCCGCAGCGTACACCGCGCCGGTAGCTGCCGCGTACACTGCACCCCTCGCCTACTCTGCTTATACCGCGCCTGTGGCTGCCTACTCCGCTTACACCTACGCATCTCCTTACTCTTACTACCTGCGCCGTTGATTCCAACAATAAAAACAACCAAACGCGTTCAGAATACTAATTGGACCTAGAGAATCGCATTTGCGACCATGTAGATGAAAATATTAGTACCTTAAAGTGTACAAATAAAATATATTTCTCCAAAGCACAGTATATTATTTACCTTTTCTACTTTATATATATGTGAAAATGTGTATGTTTGTGAGCTTATGGATTTTCATCTTCGTTAATCAATTACGTCTTAATGGCTGAATAAATTGGTATGTTTGGCACACAGGTAGACTATGACCTGGATTAGGACAAAGGTTATATTTTTTCTTAAAGAAAAACATTCAAGATAATCCGCAAGCAAAAGCTAGCTGTTCATATTTATATTATATTTGACGAAATAAGTCTTCGAAACGAGGTTATATATTATCCTGATTGCAAAATATTGTACAGAAAATTGGGATTGTGGTGTGTTGGGAAGTTGCTTTATAAACGTAAGTAAAAACGTAACAATGGATTTTTTATGGTCCTAGCCACATCCTTCACTTGCCGGGAACGTAGTCACATCTAAACTTAAATATATTGATTACCAAAGCTCTTTCACAATGTATGTAAACTGATTCTATCATTTCTAAATACCATTCTAATCATTCTTCAGGAGCAATACCAAACCTAAAGTAAATATTTGTGGTTGAATCGTATATCGTACTACAAATGCAGAGCTATATAGGTAGTCTCTGGTTCTGATTGAATTTCCCGTCCTAGTTTCAAAGGAAAAATCCCTTTAGGAAACAATTTCGGTAGACACCTGGTTTGTTGTTACTAAGTCTCACTGAAACGATTCAATTAAGTTTACTATGGATGGAAATAGAGCGTAGTTAGAAAATAAATTGCATTAGATTTTTAGAAATGAGGACATAAACCACTTATTTTCAAAGGAAGCTTGATTTCTTAATCGTTAAATTGAGAAGCTTTTTTTTATTAGCTTGAATGACGCGACGAACAGGTTGCTCGCCTGATGGTAAGCCTGCCCATAAACAAAAGCAACGCCACACAGAACTCTGAATTACAAAGCACTACATGTCATTGGACTGTGCTTGTCAACCTCGAGAGCTTGTCAAGTTGTTAAGTCTCATAATGCCTTGTAATTTCACTGACTTCAATGTCCTTCAAACAGTGCTTACATACTGTTGCTTGGCGGCAGAAATAGACAAAGCGGTGCTACAACCCAGACGGCCTCTCGCATACGAGAGACGTAGGTAGTAGTACCTTGTATCTGTCGCTGTATGCTGTCGCTAAAATATCCAGAAAAGTTAATAAAGTGGGTGTGGTGGCCTGCTTTGCGCCCGATTTCAGACACACATATGTAGACAGACCATTTCGCACTTGCCCGTCCGCTTGCATGTTACATATACATATAGGATGTAAAATGGAAACTGGATATATTGAAACTGTTCGATAGAAGACCTCAATATTTGTCGATTGGCCCCTATGTTGCCCGAAAATGGGAGGTTCAAAAGTTATTTGGATTTTTATGACATTTGGACTAAATTTCGCAATTACAGATAAACTATTATGCAACGCTATTATGTCTGCGTATTTTTTTCTTAAAAACTATTAAAATAGATTTTTAATCACTAAGGATCTGGGCTTTATAAATGAAAGTTAATCTTCGCAAACATTTTTAGTCTTCGTATTTTTTTCCGAAATTTAAAGGGGCCTGGAATGAAATTATTAACGTTTTTTTCTACATTATTTCTTAAAAACTGCTCATATTCGTGGACAATTATTAATTATTCATAATTTATTAGACCAGTGGGGAAGCATTTTGTTAATAACCTCCTCTTTTTTTGAAGTCGGTTAAACATTCTACTAAAGTAGGTTAAGAGAGAAAATTTAAATTTGTTCCTCACGATAAAAACTACCTACTCAAATTAATGAGTAAGATGAGATGGGTAAGTCTACACAACGTTTTTAAGTACCTTTATTAAACAAAATGCTATAATTATAAAAAAAAACATACCAAATTCAATTTTAAAGAAAACGTTCTTATTGAGCTCCATGATTAGCTACCCATAGTTTACATGACATTAGATTTAGTAACTCGCTGTGGCCGAAGTGACTCGCTAATGGCCGTTCCCTATATTCTGTCTATCGACACATTTGCTTACTATCAGTATTGTTTTGACAGATCTTCCATACAAAAAGTGTTAACATTTTACTGCCAGTAAGCAAATCTGTCGATAGATAGAATATTGGGAACGGCCATAAGTGGCCCCCGTAAACCTAATAAAACTTACTTGCAGTTATGAAGTTAAGTTCAAAGGTCGATCATTAAAATTAACTTTCGGACAACAGACATGGGGGCTTAATCGATAGTTATTGAGGTTCTCTTTCGACCACTTCTACTTCGTTTGGTCCACCGTTCATGTTACACTTTGTATAAAAGGCCCAAAAGCAATATACTTTTTGTATTGTTCATGCATTAAAATCTTCAGTACGGTGTAGGTACGTTTTGCCATTTGACACATGATACCATAGCGCACACACTTTGGTCATAATATCCTTTCTGTTCTTTATGGTAGAAAATGCAAGTACCTATACAATTTATTATTTATTCGCGGCGTTACAAGTTCACCATTAATTCGCATGTTTAATGTATTTATTCATTTCTGATGATTTACACTGTACAATAAAACATAATCTGGACCAAGATGGCCATTTCATAATTTTTGAGACAAACGTAGGACATAATACTTATTCCCAAGTTAAGTAGTAATTACTTAAGTTGTTTTTTTTTCTTTTCCATAGATGAAATAAAGTAAGTCAAGTAAGTAGGCAAACACGTTTACCATAATCCGTATTCGTCCCTGCGTGCCGTTGCCGATTATCTTCTTTATATTCATAAGTGAAGAGAAACTTTGGACCCCTTTATAAGCAATATGCACACACGAAGGAGTGTGATATTTGACATAGTTCAAGTTTATATGGAGGGGAAGTGCAGAGGGCTATTTCTTTATTATCATATCTGTAACAAATTGATTAACAATAAAACGTTCATTGTTTACGTTTCTCCTGTCAATGTCTGAATGTTAAATCTTGTAGTTAAGTTATATAGAACAAAAAGTATATGATTATAAAGGGCGAATTTTAACCAATACGACACCACTAGTGTAAATAAATAACCTAACTTAACTAAGTGCACGCGAAAGTGTAAGGTTACACATAGTGTAGGCTTCCACAGTAGTTGCTACAAATAATAAAATAAAAATAATCTAATCGGCTCGTAAACGATTTTACATACACTAGCAATACATTTAGTATTCTAGATTTTTTATATTTTTAGCCGATGTCAATATAATCGAATATGACCGTTTTGAGGATTCAACAGCAGGGAATAGTTTTTAAAAAAGCTTTGTACACAAATATATTATATTCTATTAGATAATCTAAGTATTATCTCATGCAGTCCTTATTTAAATAAAAATTATAAGTATATGTTATATTTTTAAACGACTTCAAAAAAAGGAGGAGGTTCGCAATTCGACTGTATTTTTTTTTAAACATCTATAGTAATATTAGCTGTTATTTAATTACACGAAATACTTTCAGAGAGTTCCAAGAGCTCGGCATGTGAATTCTATGTCTAACGCGACATTATTCATAAACTAATTAGTTTATAAAATATCTTCTTGAAATTAATATGTAATACGATATACAGTTATACGATCATAGAGCACACGAAGTTAGTATAAGAATTCTGACGTTATCGAATGCATAAACCACAGGCGGCTAGATTGGATTGGGAGTATTTAACATAGAAATTCAAAAACATTATTTCATATTGCAGCAGTGTCCATTTATTCACTTGTCCTTATCAAATATAATAATGTTACTTTAGACGAAATTAACGGCGGAGGTAGTAAGAGTAAGGAGATGCGTAGGGGTATGCGGAGTAGGCAGCCACAGGCGCGGTATAGGCAGAGTAGGCGAGGGGCGCAGTGTACGCGGCAGCTACCGGCGCCGTGTACGCCGCGGCTAGGGGCGCTGCGTATCCACCGACCAAGACGCCGGGCTTGGGTGACGCCACAGCGAAGGTGAGGAAGCACGCGAAAATTAACTGTATAAAAACATAAAAAATTGTAGCTTATATTACGGCCTAGGATGGTCTGAAGTTTAGTTGGGACGTAGTATATACGCCAATAGTCGAGTTATGGGTCACAGTTGATACAAGGTGGTAGGTCCTTAAGAGGCAAGAGGCCATCTGGATTGGTTCCACCACTATGTCTATATCTGCCAATTATTTATGCCGCCAAGCAGCAGTGTGTAAGCATGTTCCGGTTTGAAGGTCTTTGAAACAAGTGAAATCACTGGGTATTAAATGTAATCCAATGCCGTGTAGTGCTTTGTAATTCAAAGTTCTATGTGGCGTTGCTTCTGTTTATGGAAAGTCGTGGCGCTTACCATCAGGCGAACGACCTGCTCGTTTTGTCATTCAAGTTAATAAAAAGTAATTGCGAATGCAATCAATCAATTAAGACATTGTTAGGAAATAACATTTTGAGCTTTTATCATATACCGATATCCTTAAGTTATAATGAATACAGGGATTCGTAAACTATATTATAAATGCTAGTTATATCAGTAATACCGAATTAATGTTGAATAGACCTTTGAATAACACGCATTGGGTGATGCACTAAGTTTTTTAAAATGTATATACTCACAAGTTTAAACATTTTGTTGGTTGATTGTCACTGAGCTGCTGAGTCATATGATACCAATTCAATGCTAACTCGGGACTTTATAGCAAGAAACGAAGGACGTGTGCACGCAATGTGAGAATACTCGCCGCAACGGCAACGTACGGTGCATAATTATTATGATCAGATTGTTTCAAGATTCAAGGGGGTTGTGTAAATTAACAAGTCACATCACCTTTGCATGCACCTTCTAAAGTATGATCTAGTGAGGGTTAGTCAGTTTCTAAGGTTCGTACGTTATTAGATTTTTATTTCATACTTTGGTTCGTTAAAAAATAATGAATGCTAAGGTATGGTAATAAAAAGGTAAACACTCACTTATGCTGTCTGTTCATCTACCTTTAAAGCCATAATAATGCCATTGGTATAATATTATACCTTATACCTAGACTTGTTCACAGTACGCCATATGCTTCTTATACTTACCGTTACTAGGTGGCAGTCCCCTCGTATGCGAGAGGCCGTCTTGGGTGGTACCACCGTTTTGTCTATTTCAGCCTCCAAGCAACAGTGTGCAAGCACAAGTCTGCAGTTGCTGAACATTCAGATGAAGGCTCCAAACATTACCTTAGATTTGACAAACCACAAATCCTTGCCAAAGAACACCGATTTCTACCTAGGATGATTCGCGAGGCTATTGAAATTAAGATACACCCAAATTTCAATAGAGAAGATGGTTGGAAGCTTGCACACGCCTGGGATCCAATTATACATTTAATTAAATCGGAACCCAAAAGACCAACTGCCAGACCTCAAGATACCGTGAGCTCTTTCTGCGTAGATCGGACTAGTGTCAACTAACTTTTTTAAATAATTAAAAATAAATGTATAAATTTAAAATGAAGGTAGCCATTGTAACATTAACTTTTCGAGACGACCTACACCTCAGTCTCTCCCGTGACCACGAAGGCTGAAAAGCTTTCGAAACGTCGGGACTAAAATAAAAATTAAACCGCGATAAAATCCGTATAAACTAGTTTTATTTCAATTAAATATGCTTTCTTCTGGCGGTTCACAACAATGAGTGGGTTGGTTAGAAAGGTATTAGGTAACAATATACCGGGCGCTAGCCTCGTAGTGTAGCACGAATAGTATCCTTCGTAATGAATAGTTATAACAAAATTAATATATCATACTACAAGGTCAACATCTCTCCACTCATCCTCGTTGTTACAGATCAGTTATTTAGGTGGGACTTTAACTGGTGTTGCCACCATCTCCTCGATCATCCAAGGCGTAAAACCGGAGAGAACCTATATTAAACGACTTTTATTAATATATGGGTTCAGGCGCTTTTTAAAATCGCGGCATAATTTCACTAAAACTTACGATATCAACTAGGATTTAATATTGCGTGTCAGGGTCACGAGATTACCATAAAAAACGTCGTCTACATAATAAACGTAGTGAAAAAAGGTAAACAGTCTCATTTATTAATGCGAATTGCGAAATAAACCAGATCAAGAAACTCGCCGCCACAACAAAAGATAGTATAATTTGATAATCAAACATTCCTGCACTCGCGGACAATCACATTATCTTTATCTCCAACCTTGACCACTAAAACGAGCTTTCCGTGTAGATTGAAGATTTTATTTGAATGTAGAGCAGTGTTACTTAAGTATTAAAGCGTGTCTCCACTTGTGATACTTCGCCGCACCGTGTGTCGTGACTTTGGAAATGGAACTACAGTCAGTGTTCTCAACTTATGGCCGTTCCCTATATTCTGTCTATCGACACATTTGCTTACTATCAGTATTGTTTTGACAGATCTTCCATACTAAAAGTGTTAACATGTTACTGCCAGTAAGCAAATCTGTCGATAGATAGAATATTGGGAACGGTCATTAGTGGAATTATCCCTAAACTTGGTAGATTGGATCCGTCGCTAGTGTGTTAATTTTGCGATCTGGTGGCTAGTGGAGGTTTTACTGGTTTAGTTTACTACAAAAAAAATATTATAGCATAGGCCGGTAAACGTGCAAGTAGGTCACCTGATGGTAAGGGATCTCCACCGCCCATGTACCGGTTAAATATCACGGAAGTGTGGACGTACCTTTTCTTTTCTGTGTATGCAAATATTTCACAGGC
The DNA here is from genome assembly GCA_905332985.1 of Mimas tiliae. Lineage (NCBI taxonomy): Eukaryota > Metazoa > Arthropoda > Insecta > Lepidoptera > Sphingidae > Mimas > Mimas tiliae. Next base: position 8,785,202 of record HG995249.1, read on the forward strand.
CTCCTTTAAGTCTTGGCCTGGTTGGGTTGCAAAAGCAAGAGAGCTCAGTAGAGTGTTTGTAATAACCAGGAACTTATATAATATGAATACATTATTTGGCATAGCTTTTTAGTGTTCCGTATCCAAAGCTTAGCAACGGAACTCTATTTACAGTGCCTATGCCGTTTGTCTGTCTAGCTGTCCTACATATAAAGGGCTCAATTTTGTTTAACTTTAATAGGAAGCTGGCGAAAATTGTCACAGAATATGTGTCATTATGGCGGATTTCTCAGTAAATAATAAAAATGACGTTGTTGGCCTAATACTTAATTGAGGGCTAAACCTACCTCGAACATTATGAAATAAACTCTTAATCTAATATGGTGACTGATAAAAAATTGATTTTTAAAAAGCTAACTATTTTAATAAGGACATTAATTATACCGTTTAAACCGCACTGAGACAAATGTTTGCCTGATCCACAAATATTTGTTTCAGGACTGGAGTAGGGTAAAGGAGTAGACGTCAGGAAGGCGGCCGATCGTAAAAACTACAAGCCAGATCTTTCTGTAACATGTGTTAATAAGCATGTTGCACTGATCCCACTGCGAGTGGGAAAAGTGCAGCTGGAAGAAGAAGAATTATATCGGTTAAAACATTATTAGTTCTCGTTTATCTCCTGTAATATATTGCTCTAGCATTATTGCTTTTTGTTAGATATTTGCACGTGTACGAGAGGCATGTCCTAATTAGAAGATGTTTATACATGGAAAGCCATTATCTACTTACCATAAAATCTACACTTATATGTGTAAAATATTACGTGTCTATAAAAAACTTAAAAAAGTAATTGCGTCTTAAACTGGTTTAATAAATATAATCATAAAATTGTATTCCTGTGTTTTATTTTGAGTCATAATTTACGATATACTCGTTTAAAACCACTCTGCATAAATAATGTTATAGTAATTGGCGTCAAATTGACTGATTGATATTTCTAGTGATACTCATTTTATAAGAGTGTTAATGATTTCTATGTTAATGTATTGTGATAAAAATAAAGCTATTAACCATCAACTCAGAACTAAATAGCTGAGTGGATTTGACTGTAACAAATTTGAGACGGCATGTTACCCTTTGCATATTATAAATAGAATATAAAATTAATTAATGATGGTAAGAAAACACATGTAAATATTACTATTATCTCAAGTATTTAGTGAGATTTGAAGATATATAAGTATTTATTAAAATACTAAGGACGTAGTCACAAATTACAAGACAAAATAATAATCATTGTTTATTACAATACGTTGCGTATGTACACAATAAGTAAAACAGATCAGGCAACAACAAAACATATTATTTATAGTTCTAAGAAATAATATAAATGGACAAAAATATTACAATAATAATAAATCGATATTTACTTCATTTAACCAACGTAGGTATAATTGAACTGTAAAAAATTCAGTAACAAAGTAAAAACACAATACAAATACATGACTTTAGAAATTAGAATCACAAAGAGTCCGGTAGTAAACTATTAGCTGTTGACTCCAAGACTGCTAAACAAGATTTATGGTGATCACTAAGGGCGAGTAACATTTACTGAGCTTTGAAAAACAACTAATATAAAGACATAAAAGAGTTTTAAAAATATTTATGATAAATATTTATCATATTTATGGTATATAAGTGGTATTAGTTATTTATGGCACTTAAATTTAACGACGCAGGTAGTAAGAGTAAGGAGATGCGTAGGTGTAAGCGGAGTAGGCAGCCACAGGCGCAGTGTAGGCAGAGTAGGCGAGGGGCGCAGTGTACGCGGCAGCTACCGGCGCCGTGTACGCCGCGGCTATGGGCGCTGCGTATCCACCTACTAGGACGCCGGGCTTGGGGGCCGCCGCGGCGAGGGCGAGGAAGCACGCGAAGATGAACTGGAAGGAGAAATATTGATAACTTCATTTACAAAGATGCTGGTTTATTTAGTAGGTACATTAGGGAATGTTTGTTGAAAATTTAAATTGTGGTATACTTATTGCAGAATGAATTTATGATTTGATATTTTTAACGTTTTCCAAAATTTTAATAAGTTAAAGTCATTATTGAAGGATGCTAAAGAATATGCAAGAAGTTATTTCCAATTCGTAAATATCAATGTATGCAAAATTAAATGAATAACTTAATTATAACATATTTTATTTTGCATATATTATTAAAAATTAAATACTCGATTTTTTTAAATACGAGATTAAGTGAACCAGATTAAATTCGCCAACTCACCAGTTTGAACATTCTGTTTGGGTTTGTAAAAGTTTATAATGAAACAAGAGAGCACAGGGATTTGTGTGATGCCCTCTGTCCATGTCAGTTGGTTTTATACGTTTACATTAGTATCAAGCTGGCAATGATGAAACAGCCTTGCGGTGCCTACTCGGAATATTAAACAGCAGTGTCCACCAAAACCTGAGCATTGCAGCGATCTCCGAGCATCGATTCATTGAGGATGATTGCTTTATTTCACCGGTCAATTAAAAAATCATTTGAATGAATATTGATCGATCTCTGCTCCGTGTCGCAGGCGTAACATGAAAGACCGCGAGTTCGATCCCCGCACAGGGACCAATGTTTGTTAGATTCACAAACATTTGTTTCTGACCTGGTTATTGTGTTATCCAGTCTCTCGCAGTTCCTGTTACCCATGTACACAAGACTCGTAACTTCGTGTGCGGTCGGGACCACAGTCAGGATACTGTGTGCGACTATTGGGAGTATCCCTACAGACGTAAATCGTGACATTAACATTACATGTAAGTGGTAGAGCCACGCTGTAGATGGTTATGGATGGTTATGTTTACAGCATAAAAGGGCTCGACTGGGTTGTTACCACTGTCTCACAGAAAACCGACGTGAAGTAGTATCTTGCTTCCAACAAATCCCCTTCCCCTTCCTTGAAGGTCGGCAACGCGTCCATAATTCTTTAGATATAGTGAATGTTCATGGGCAGGGGAGATCACTTACTATCAGGTGACCCACTTGCTCGTTTGCAGTCCTCCGTTATAAAAAAAATGAAAACAAAACTGCAGATCATAATTAATTACTTATGTAGATATTTTTGTTAAATCAAGATAGTAGGTACTTTATACACTTATTATCTTAATAGATATACGTTAAGTTTAATACCTAATACCTAAAGTTCATTGTATCAATTCCACAAGGACACCCTCCGTGGCTTAGTGGGCGAGTAGCCGACTGCAAAGCGAGAGGCAGTGGGTTCGACTCCCGCACCGAGACAAATGTTTGTGTGGTCCACAAATATTTGTGTCGGGTCTGGGTGTTGTAGGATCACAAATCCATCATTGTTCCTGATACCACGATACAAGTAAACTTAATGTGACTGTTGGGTGTATTTTTATATATGTAGAAAAGATATTCCCCAAACTTTTCTATAACTATGACAATAAAAAAAGGAATGCCCACAGAATGTATTTACCTATGCAATTGCTTATAATATTTTCCTTGTGATACAAATTGTTACAAATTAAATGAAAAGCAGCATTCAGTAGGTACTAGATATCGTAGTAAACCACAGAATAATTAAATAAACTCCTGAAACTTAATTTATTTAGGATTAAATTTCCGTTGCTCTATTGCCCTAGAACAGGAACTTATGGTAAACGCCACGTCTGTCCATAAATAGAAGCAACACAACACAAAACTTAGAATTACAAGCACTGCATGGTATTGAACGGCGGTCTTCCCCCGAGACATTGTTAAGTATCATAATGCCCAGTAATTTCACTGGCTTCAATGTCCTTCAAACCGAAACACAACCATGCCTGTTTGGCGGAAGAAATACACAAAGCGGTGCTACTAAACCAGACAGCCTCGTGCATACAACAGTATTAATGCACCTACCACCTAGTATTAATGCATCATCAATAAGGGTACATTCGTTTTGATCTACCCACATGAAATATCATGGCACATGTTAGGTAATTAAAACGTGATATCGCCAACACGAGACTTGGAAGTTGATTAATTAATTAAGAACGTTACACAACTTCACGCCTATTTCTTAATGAAATATCGCGATTAAACGTCTACTATAAAATGTAAGTTCGTGTGATTAAATCCTATTGTAGTGAAATGTTACTTTTAAGAGTGGTAAGTGTATGGTTTTTGATACAAATGTGCACTTAAGTAAATAAATAACTACACCCAACAGACACACACATAGTCCTGACCCCACACTAGTTAAACCTGTGTCGTGGGTGTCAGGAACTACGAGGGACTTGCAGTCCCACAACACCCAGGCCCAAAACACATATTTGTGGATCACACAAACATTTGCCTTGGTACGAGAATCGAACCCGCGGCCTCTCGCTTCGGAGTCGGCTACTCGCCCGCTGCGCCACGGAGGCCAACGGATGCCAAGTGATTTAGAACCCTTTGTAACATTACCTTAATTGAGCACAGTTTAGGCTAAATCGAAGTTTAATTATTTTTTAAACAAAGTTTTATTTAATATTTATATTTGTTATTTTTGATCGTTAAAAATGGTGGAAGGTTTTCATTTCGTTTGTAGATATATTTTTTATGTATCTTTACACTTAATTTGGATGATTCTTTAAGTATCGATTTGGTGATGGTCCAAAAATTCCATCTTTAAAGTGGTAAAATGGGGGATGAAAGGCATTTTCACGAAAACGCTAAAATAAAAACATTTAACAAAAAATAAATCGGACAAACAAATAAAAATAAACTAAAACAATTTTGAATCGCTTTTTTTGGTTTATGTTTTTTTGGTAAGTATGTGTAACCTTAACTTACGCATAACTTTTCAAAAAATAGTTCAATTTTGATGATTCTTTTTTTTATTTGGGCCCTCCCAAAGCTCAAAGTAGGTTCCATTAAAATTTTAGAAGAACTTTGAATTGAAAATCACTGTACGGCACTACTATCTATTGCTACGTCTCTGCACTGCACTGCGCTCGTCACCCCGAGACATACACAAGATGCTAAGTCTTATAATGCCCATTTCTTTCACTTGTCACTTTCAATATTTTTTTAAATTGTAATAACAAATCCCACACACTGCTGTTAGGCGGTAGAAATAGACAAAGCAGTGGTGCTTACTCTGACGGACTCTCGCATACGAGACATTGTTGTACATCACCTTAGAATGCGAAGATCACAAATCAATCCTCAATTGGTCTCGTGAAAGCGTACTTCCAATGTACAGATTGTGAAACAGGCGAGGCGAGGTTTTGGGTTCGATGCCTAGGTGTTTACCACGGTCAATAAAAATGATTTGTAGTTGTACGCAATATGACAACAGGCTCGTTACCTCTCAAATTAATAAGGCGGCAATAACTCGGCAAGCCGGATGCTCTAGTTGTACTGCCTATCCCATCGGGGATAAAGGTTTATGTTACGTTACAAATGTATATTTACTTTCAACATGAAGTCGGATAAAAATACATTTTTATTTTTGCGGTGACAGTTTAAACGTTGGGTATTCGCTTGCCATAAAAGTTTCTGAAGCAGAACAAAGTCTTTATGAAATTCTATTTAAATTTTCGTACTGGTTTGGTCGAAAATAGTATCTCTTACTTTAAGAATGGTAAAAATATACTTTGTTTTCAGCTGTTTTTGGTGCTTTTGGTGGGTTTCATGACGAACGCAAGCCATGTGCACAGACATGTGCTCGATGTACGACCTATCATCACTAGAACGGCTCTCATACCAGCTATCGTACCTTTGTCGTCCAAGAAACTTGTCCTTGTATAAAAAATAAGTGTAAACTGACATTTTTGTAAATAAATTACATGCTTATAAAAGTGTTGCTTTTTTACTTTATGCAATATTATATTCGTATTGTAAATAAAAAGGTGTAAATTAACAATTAATGAACAAAAACGATAAAATGAGTGATGTGATACTGGACCTAATATGGTGGCCGTTAAAAGGTTTATTAAAAAAAGTTTTTTTACATTTAAAACTGACTTCAACACCCGAGTCGTAGTGCATTTGCTGTTCCGTAGAGAAATATTCCTTTTCACTCGTATTCCGTCAGTCATCAAATCTTAATCAAAACACACTTAATGTACGTTTTATACAAATAGATGCATTAGGAACCTCCTTATCTTTTTGAAGTCGGTTGATAATAAATAATGAAGCAAGTCTACATTTAATTGAAGATTGAATTTATTATTACGAACTACATACATACATATATACTTATGTCGCAGTAAGATTGTTGAAAACATCTATATCTCTGGACCAAAATTCATCAAAATCGGTTTAGCGATTTAGGCGTGAAAGCGTAACAAACAAACTCAGTTTCGTAGTTATAATATTAAATTAGGATGAGTAACATGACAGAGATCATATTTATAGGGGGCGAACCTATTGCCATAACGGTAACAATTCCAGATTCCGGGCTGATACTAAGCATTTCGTGATATAAAAATCCAATATCACTTTTACCCGACCCGGGGTTCGAACCCGAGATATCACCACAGCAGTCGTACCTACCACGTACGCATTAAAACTGCGCCACCGAGGCAGGCGATGACGAATTTTTCTGACATTCACAAACTTTAGAGCAAGTTTAAAAAAAAAGTAAAAATCCGGATGTAAATCCTTGATCTAGTAATATTTTTGACCAGCACCGCCACCGTTGAAGGCCGAGCGTGACCATACTGCATAATGCGTATGAGCAGGATATTCGTCTAATTATCCGGTTGTACTACCATATCTTACCACATGTGCAATTGACCACTTGTATAAAAAGCGGACATATCTACTGACCGTACATCATTCATTGTACATTCATTCTTGTGTGTCAACATACCTAAACAAATAAACAAAATGTTCAAATACGTAAGTATTAAATTTTATTTTTCATAAAATCTTCAAACAAAGTGGATAGGAATACAGGACGAAGAGGTGAATCGGGACGATACTTATACTGAGATTATAACGTAGAATATATTGTCAAAAATGTTATCTCAAGCTTAATTTTTATCTAAAATGTATAGGCTTCATTTTGTTTGTTAATTACAGTTTATCATTTTATTTGTGTAAGCAAATTAAACCAGTTTTATTCCTGTTTAACCTATTTTAAAGTATTCTTTCCACCTGGCGTCAATCCGGCTTTAATGCAAAAGTCCGCCTTCTCGACTATAGATTTTACGGTAATTATTATATGGGGCCATATGGGGCGACGTGCCGTCTGATCCCTACAACTCGCAACAGGAACCAAGTTTCGCCTTTGCCTCGTCCACTTATTAGCAGAAATAGTTTATTGTATCTATATCTTATAAAATTTATCATATTGCCCTGCGATCGTTTAGCAGTTTGTGTATATTAAAGGTTAGTCAGCTGGAAAAAGTTATAAGAAAATGTGCAATATAATCCGGGAAATTTGAATTTTCTTCAAAATTATTTTTTTATCGCATCACCAATTAATCTTCAATTTTAGGAAAATATCTTAATACTTATTTAATAATATAAATATGTAATTGATATGTGTAATCTTATAGGTGGTATATAAATACCATGAATATATATTATTTCTGTATTATGTATATGAAAAAGTGAAAGTTAAAATTAATTTCAATGTGTATTTTGATTCGTTGTATATTTTTAAACTATGTACGAGTACATTTAAGTACCTTTAATTTTAAATTTCATAAAGATCCACTTAATCAGTCATATAATTATAGTTTCACTGTGGAGACAATAAATATACTACTAAGCATTATTAGTGATATGTTTATAATTAAATCTTAATACCTCTTGAGAAAACCGCTTAAATAGTACTTAGTCAGTAGTTAGTATTGAAATATGAATTACCTAAATTAAATTATGCCGACCTTTATTAGGTCAGCTGGTGGAGTAAGGCTTAAGCCCTCTGTTATGTAGAGGAGGCCCGTGCCATAGGACAGTATAATACAGAACTGAACAAATATTAAATTACTGAACTAATAATACCAAGTTTCCAAAAGGTATTTTACATATGCAATAATAACATGACTGATATTTTATTCAGACTGTAGACAGTTTTGTAATACATACGTATTTATATAGTACGTACGACAGATTTTCAAATTGTACCACTCACTTTTACGTAATCGTTTACTCGATGTCTAATTTTCATTCTTATAATTTTCACTGGTTTCTTTGTTACTCGAGCCGGAACACAACAAGCAAGCACTGTTCAGTATAGCCTGGCGGTAAAAATAGACAAAGTGGTGGTACCTGCATCAAACAGCATTACCGCATATGGAACTTACCACCTAGTAAAATACTACATGCTATACACATAACAAATAGAGGAATTGAGAGCCTCCTCCTTTTTATTTTTTTATAGTAGAGGCCGGCAAACGAGCAAGTGGGTCACGTAATGGTAAATGGTCTCCACCGTTCATGAACACATAGAACACCATTTATTATGAGAGTGTTGTCGCCTACATAATACTCATTTACTTTGCGAAACTGGTGCACGTACCGCCAATTCACATGGAATTTCTGTGAGACAGTGGTACTACTCATTCATGCTATAGACAAAATTGTCTACAACGTACCTCTTCCACTTAATATATAAGTATGCATAAACAATGTTCCACTTATAATGCCTATGGTACATTTGCAGGTATTGTTCGCCGCTCTCCTGGCATTCGCGTCAGCTAAGCCCCTGGTGGTAGATTACCCAGTCGCGTACACTGCTCCTGTCGCCGCTGCCTACACTGCGCCTGTGACGTATTCCGCCTACTCCGCGTACTCTCCTGTCGCATACTCAGCTTATACCTACGCTTCGCCGTACACTTACTACGTCCGCTGAAAACTGACGAGTATTTTAGTACCTCACCGATTTACCATGTATACTGAATATATATTTACTTAGTTTAATAAGTGTTTTAATAGTACGTTTTGTACATCCTTATGCATTTGACAAACAGACAGCGTACAGAAGGAGAAGCGACTTGATACAAATAAATGGTTCATAATCAATATTTTTCACTTTTCTATGTGAGTAAATTGAGATATAAAATAATAACACCTCGCCAGCCACGACTTTGGTTCGCGGTCTGTTTTACAAACGCTTTTCAGACAACACATGTCGGGTCAGTGCGGGTTAAGGATATTATTGTAAGCTGAATGAATGAAAATTTCTATACAGTTTATTGAATCCCATTAAGTCATATGAAAGTTATGTAAAATTCCCATTTACTACAATAACTATTATATTGTATAATAGCGTACACTGTGACACAATATAATTATTATATTGTAACCCCAGTTGACTTTTAATAACCCTTTGTGAATTCATTCACCTATTAATATGTAAAACAAAGCCGAGCGTATTAATATGCATAAAATTCTATATTAATTTATTGAGAGCAATGCTTAAAAAGGGACCTAAACACTTTTGTGATTACAAAACTTTAAAGACCCTTGTATTTGTAAGACCTCTTTGAAAATGTTGTATTATGCTGTTATTACAAGCGTACGCATAATAGCTCTAACTGAAATTCAATAGAGGTATAGTCAATGGCCGTAATTGTTATGAGCTAACTCTACCTACGTCACACCTCACAACTGCGAAAGACGCATGGTTAAGGGACTATTTTTTAACGTACGTAATTTACTTTCGACAAAATATCGTTAGCTAAATTAATTGTCGAATGACTTACTTTTTTCTTTTAAATTCCTTTCTATTGTAACTTATTTACATACTAGCTTTTACCCGCGACTCCGCCCGCCTAGCTTTGGTTAGACGGAAAACGTTCTTTTATGTGCTATGCATTCTCCCAGAAAATAGGTATGTATAGTAGAATAACTGCAGAGTGATCAGTTCCTGGTGGAAGTATTTATGGGAAATCCAATGAAACAAACACGATTATATATGATTTTGGCATTAAAAAGAAAATGGTGCTCACACAAAAATACATTTGCAAATAATTGATGACGAATTAATCGCTTTATGTAATATTAATTTAAATTAATTTTCGGTACTGGCAGCCATGCCAGTATACTGGACATATCTTTAAAAAATTACATGGTCGCAATGCAAACAGTAGTGCATATTTATGTATTTCAAATAATAATTAGGTATTATTAATTTATTTATTTTAATTTAAGTAACTGGAATAAGTGCCCTGCTATAATAAAGAGTTTGTGACGTCTGAGACCAACATCAACCACGTGACACCATAGCTCATGCATTGAAATAAATCTGAAACTGATTTTGCTCACGTGAGTGCAACTACATTACTAACTGTACAACTTTATGTTTTCTAACATTATACGGCTTTAGGCTCTTAAAAGTACATTTTAATCATCGAGGAAGTGTATCTTTCCATACCTATACGTTATTGTAAATGATAATAATAGATATTTTTTTGTTGAAGTACATAATAGAATCCTCCTCTTTTAACCGAAAAAAATGGAGTAGGCTGTCAATTCGACACGCCTTTTTATTATATGACGTCTAAAATAAACTTCTATTTTGATAATTCTTTTTGTAGTCTTTTATATCGGCTCAAAGTTGGTCCCGTTTAAATATTTTGGTAATCAATTATTACAACGACGATCTTTTCATTCCTGTAATCATGTACATACGAGTATAATATGTTCGATGGTAACGTCACTAATGACTGCGTCTCTGGCTGTCAAGTGGAAATGTGTCTTACAAGATGGTAGGTTTCCCTCGTTTGCGAGTGGCCGGCTGGGTTGGTACCACCGCTTTGTCTATTTAGCAGGTCACTCGCCTGATGGTAAGCGCCACGCCTGCCCATAAATAGAAACAACACCATACAGAGCTTTTAATTACAAAGCACTGCATGGCATTGGACTGTGCTCATCCACCCATGACATAAAATGTTAAGGCTTATAATGCCCAGGAATTTCACTGACTTTCATGTCCTTCAAACCGGAACACAACAGTGCTTACATACTACTGCTAATATTTATAGTACACTAGCTTTTGCTCGCGGCTCCGCCCGCGTGTGTCTTTTCCAAGATATAAAGTAGGCTATGTCCTAATCCAGGTCAGAGTCTACCTTTGTGCCAAATTTCACCCAAAACCGTTCACCTGTTAAGGCGTGATTGAGTAACAACCATCCAAATTCACAAACTCACAAACATGCAAACTTTCACATTTATTATAGTAGGTATATATAGTAGGAAATAGAATAATTATTCCTCGTAGATGGCTCTTTTACAGAAACCCTACAGACAGATCGCGTTTCGTATGCCAATTGTATTAGCTGCTTGCTGCAAGAAAACTAAGAAACGTTCTAGCTAATCCATACTAATATTATAAATGCGAAAGTCTGTCTGTCTGTCTTTTACGCTTTCAAGGCACAGCTTAACGGAATTTAATAAAAATTGACAAGCATATAGATTATACCCTGGGGAAGGACATAGGGTATTTTTTGTACCGGAAAAGACATTGACGCGGGCGAAGCCACGAGGAAAAGCTTGTATACAATATATAATAAAAACGGGTCGGTATCTAGACGAGATGGCGACTCTATAGAACGGCTGGTCATATAAGGCAGAGTAGAAGGCACCAGGCCCCGAGTAAGATCGCCCATGTGATGGACCGACCAAATTCAGACATTGGCGGTCCATTACATGAGTGTACCAGAATGACTAGCAACCGGGAGGGATGGCGAGACGTCGTAAGGCGAGCCACATCAGCTCATACCACTACCTCATGATGACCACAATCACTCCGTCAAGAATGATATGACTAAGAAGAATAATATGTGTATCATACTCTTTTACTGCTGGGCACGGGCTTTCTCTTCTAATAACAGTACTCATTCCATCCTAATTCCATCACGCTGTCCTAATAAATAAAATAAATAAATAAATACACCCAACAGTCACACACGTAGTCCTGACCGCACACTGGGTAAACCTGTATTTGGGTATCAGGAACTACAAGAGACTTGCGGTCCCACAACACCCAGACCCGAGAAAAATATTTTGCCGACCTTATCTTCATCCCATGATGTGATAGGGGCAAGCAAGCCTATCGCTATACCGGGCACAAATTCCAATCTCCGCCAATTCATGCATAATTCTACAAAACGAAAACTCAAACACAAATTGGGATCGCTCGACCTGGGAATTAAATTAAACCCAGGCCCTCACAGTTTTCAACCTTAATATACTGACTAGACCTACGAGTATGAGGGAAGTTATAATAATATTATGGATTAGATAGTTTTTAGGGTCCTGTATCTGTATGCAACAACGGAACCCTTATAATTTCGTCATGTCCATCTGTCCATCTGTCTGTCCGTATGTCACAACCATTTTACTCGGAGACTATTGATGAAATGAAATTATATAGTTGAAATTTGGAAGAATGTGGTAGGTGTATTCTATGAACCACTACACAAAGGTGTAGCGAAATAAAAAAATGGGGTTACTCTCTTTACATGTAACTGAAGGTGTTTTTTTTTATTTTATTACACATAGGTATGTGTGGTATCATTAAATAGGTCTTTTAAAATGATGTAAAGGTTGCTAAATGACTTTTTATATAAGTCATTAGTTTGTGACATTTGCGTGACAAAAAAAGTGAAAAATGGGTACCCTTCCTAACCCTACCTTCTAACTTTTAACTTTCTGAATAATAACTTAAAAGGTACTACGGTACGTTGTACGGTAGCTGAAAATTGCTTTCAATAATACAGGTTGTATAGTTTTTGAGATATTTTCGGTTTCAGTACGGAACCCTTCACTGTGCGTCGTCCGGCACGCACTTGGCCGGTTTTACTATTAGCACATGTTTTTGGGTCCATTTAATTATATACTGAATGATTAATTTCGGTGGCGGACTATAATTCTTAACAGGTACGAGAATGTTTTGCACGACAAACAGTCCATGAATGTTTTTATACACGCGTCTCCTTGAGGGTGGTACAGCCTATTGCGTCAACGCGTGCTTTGTTCAATGGAAATCAACACTCTTGTTTAGAACTTTCTAACAACAGAAAAGCATTTGAAGGTTGAAATATAGAATATGTAAAATATTGAAATATTGATTCAAAATTATTAAAATTTAACAACCTCTGGGCACATTAGGCGAATAGCCTGCTGTGAAGTAAGATGCCGCAGGTTCGATCCTCGTACTGAAATATTTATATGATCGATAAATATTTGTTTCGGGTCTGGGTGTTGTGGCACCGTACGTCCTTCGATGTTCTTGATACCCATGATGCAGGTTATCCTAGTGTGCAGTCAGGACAATGTATGACTGTTGGATGTATTATAAGTATTAATTATTTGCGAGTGGTAGAGCCACGCTGTAGACACTTTTGTCTACAGCATGTATGGGCCGGCTCGTCCGGGTCATAACCACTGTCTCACAGAAAGCCGGCGTAAAGTAGCAGCTTGCTGCTGCGTTCCGTACGGTGAGTGAGATATCCGGAAGCCCAAACCCCCTCCCCTTCCTAATTCCTTAATTATCCCTTTCCTTTAAGGTCGGCAACGCACCCATGACTCTTTTGGTATTGTTGGCGTACATGGGCGGTGGAGATCACTTACCATCAGGTGACCCACTTGCTCGTTTGCCGGCCTATGCCATAAAAAAAGTCGTATTAAAACCCTAAGTCATGTACATATCTTGTTGATCACTTATTAAGATTCCATGAAGAACACGAACTCAATCTCACAATATTTTGTCCTCATTTAGTAGTCAAATTATTATCTCCAGCTTTAGTTCCACTATCGACCCTACTATTATGGGGGATAATGCATTATTACCTATAATGATTTGTAAAGTTAAAAGTTACAGTAATTAAAGTAAAAGTTAGTTAGTAGTAAGACTTTTTAAATACAGCTATATAGTTCTTCTTCTACCTGCCCTTATCCCACACGCAGAGTTCGACGTAACACATAGAAAAGCTGTATCTATGGCGTAACATAGTTACAGCTAAACAGTTACATTTGTCCATTAATATAATAAGTATTCAAAACTGGAATGTTTAACTAAAGTTGATTTAATAATTTTACATACATACGAACTCACGTCTGTAATCCCTGAGGGGGTAGGCAGATTTTGCCGAGCTTATGTCCATCCCATGATGTGATAGGAGGCGAGCCTATCGCCACACCGGGCACAATTCTATACTTTGGGCTGATACTGGGCATTTTGTAATAGAAAAACCCAATATCCCTTTTACCCGACCTGGGGATCGAACCGGAGACCTCAGCGTCAGCCTCAGTCTTAACGCGTACGCATTATAACTGCGCCACCGAGGCAGTTAATAATGTATGTATTTAATTTATTTGTAGATGGCGATAGGCTCGCCCACAACATTGGACAGAAATAAGTTCGGCAAACCGAGAGTGCGGTCTTTCCACCTTTGTAAATCTCGTCGCGGATACAGGCGTGAGAGCTTACGTATGTATGTGCGAAGCGTGAGGTTCTGGATTCGCTTCCCGCACCGATACATATATTTGTGTGATCCACAAATATTTATTTCGGGTCTGGGTGTTGTGGGATCGCAAGCCCTCCTAATTCCTGATACCCACAATACAGGTTAACCTACTGTGAAGTCAGCACTATGTGTTCGACTGCGGGGTGTATTTATTTATTTTATTTAAAACTTTCACATATACTACAAATGTACCAACATGTGAGGCTTATTCGAGAACAAAACACGTGGAACTCTCGTAAGCAAACTATTAATATACATACCTAAACACTAACTCTTAAGAAATTACTAAGTTGTCCCATTTCACATAGGAAGAAATGTAACCACTGCCGATAGCAATAATAGAATCACATAAAACTAAAAATGTTGAACACAAAATAATAATATGTATTTTTAATAGTGATTTCTTATGTTTACGCGAGTATTACACATTGAAATAAAACTAATTTATATATAGATAAGTCTCTCCCATGACCACGAAGGCTGAAAACCTTTTGAAACGTCGGAACTTAAATAAAATTCAGACGCGATGAAATCCATATAAATAAGTGTTATTTCAATGTATTTTTATGTGGTATGACCATCCTATAGATACTTTTGTCTACGGCACGACCGGATTATCATATTGGATTACCACTGACTCATAGAAAACCGATGTGAAGTATAAACGATAGTCTATTTGTTTTTTTTTATGTATAACAACGCATAAGTTTCGGATTATCCGATATAATAATAAAAAAAGAGTCAAAAAATAAATTTTGAGTATTTATTACGGAGTTTTATTTGTAAATTTTATGAATCTATAGAACTTAAGCATTGCAGCGTATAGAGATTAGGTATCCCGCTCACACAGCCGCTACTGTAACTCCTGTGCACACGGATAGACTGTGGCACGCATTTTTGTTGCCGCCGAGCATTGAAGATCAGCGACTCTCTGGGAATGCTAAATTGTCTTCGTCCCGCAACGAAATTAATCAAACAGAAAGTTAGCGGGGAGTTGGAAATATTAATTGACTACATCCCTCCTTGGAAAGCGTTAGATAAAATAATGAACTAAGGAGGCATCCACCTCAGGCATAAGGACATTTACAACTGGAGAAGCCAGAATTAAAGCACCACGATTGTTATTAAAGTGGTCCTAACAGGCAAGCTGTTAAGAAAATAATATGATGTGCGGAATATGGGGACGTAGGCGAATCAACCAACCTAAATGATAACAGGTTAAAGTTACCATGGCCTGTGAGAAATTGTGAAAGACAATGATCAACTTAGTAGATTTATTTCATCGCCATTGCCGGTCGTTTAGTAGATCGTTGTAATTATCGGAGCACGATTTCAAAAGTCGCTTGATTCTATTAAGAATATAAATATATAAAATGCTCATTTTGTAATATATGAACAGCTGACTGATGCCGGGCGCGCACGCGGCGCGGCGCGTTTGATGCACGCTCTTGCAGAGGTAATCAATTTTAAATACGGTTTACAAATAATAAATTAATTAAAGTTTAAATAATAAATATGATTATTTTTATAGTCCAATTTTCGTCTGCGAGATTTGTCACTACGTTTGAATATCGATTCTGATATCACAGTTAAAATTCCCAACAGGGTTTTTGTAACATATTGTATATATAACAGAAAATAATTAGAAGAAGAAATCCTACAGTAAAAATAGAATCAAAATTAGTTCAAAAATGAGGCTGCAATGGGTTTTTAGTGGAAACATTTCACTATTTCTCTCACACGCCTGCATTGCACCCTAATGGCCATTGCGAATAGTGATGTCATAATTTAGCTTTTTCTGTCATTTGGCAATCACGCCTTCCGGCGAACTTTAAGGTCTTACAATTTATTTATTATTACGTAAATAAAAAAAAAATAGCCACACTATTAAATGTAGCAAAGTTCTGATATAAATGTGACGGATAAACTAATTAATTACCACTAGATTGTGGCATTAAATCTATTTATACATTCAGTTGTAGATAGATAACCTTTATCCACAAAAACTTTATAACTGCATAATTAAACTTCAAATAGAGCAATGAATGGAAATGTCAGATTTATTTATGCAATAGGTAAAAGTTAAGTTGTCTGTCTTTAGGGCACCAGCCGGGCAGGTGAAAATTGAAGGTGTCAGATACAGACTTTGATGACGATTCCTGTCTCATCTGTATACTACGAGACCTATTACGCAACAAAACGCTCTGATAAAAGGTACAACGATTTATTTTGGGTTGGAAGTGCCACAGATCGGCTTGTATGATATTTTATAGGTAGTTCGGTTCATTTGCGCATGCGTGAGCTTGTAAATATGGCCATATTTGCCCACAAACTATAACATATTCATGATGCGTCGACGACCTTAAAGGAAAGGGATAATTGAGGGATTAAGAAGGGAAAGGGCATTTGGGCCGCCAGATCTCCTCCTCTCACTCACCGCATCAAACGCAACAGGAAGCTGCTACTTCACGTCGGTTTTCACGTGAGACAGTGATAACAACGCGAACTGGGCTATTCGTGTTTTTTATGGCATTGTAGGTGGCGTACAACCGTGCAAGTGGATCATCTGATGGTAACCACTTAACCGTCTCCACCGTCCATGATCATGCATAATACCAGAAGAATCCTGCACGCGTTGCCAAACTTAAAGAAAAGGAATGATTAAGGGATTGGGAAGGGGTAGAGGATTTGGTCCGCAGTGTAGACAAAATTACAGCGTAGCTCTACCTCTTATAAAATAAAAAATAAACGTTTATATCTATATTATTAGTAAGATACTATTTTTTCTTCTAAAATGTAATAGCCACATCCAGCATCGCATAAAATACAATGTTCATATGTTTATTACAAATTGATGACAGTATTTGGAGCAAGCAGGTTCTCCACGTACTTGAATATGTAATCGCTTACCGAATCTTTTGTTTCGTATTCAAGGGGCTTTTATGTTTTAATGAAATGTTCACTACATGCCATAATTCATTCGAGTAGGTACACAAACTCGTGCGTTATTGTCTACAATTGTTGATACGTAACGTAGGATGTATGGAATAAAGAGTCCTCGCGTGGACAAGCTGCTCTATGTTGAATCAAATAAAAGCCGTGCAAGAATGTTTTTGAAACTATTATATTCGTATTGATCTTTAGATATGAGTTTGTATAAATATACCCGAATATCAATTTCAATCCGTATGGCACGTCAATAGTAGTATTTTGGTCAATGTCGGTATGCTAAAGTTTGTGTTGCGCAATACCAGAGTTAAAATCTATTTAACAAAAAATTAAGCACACAAAAACTTATAAGCTCATAATTAACACTAACAAATTTTGAGTCGGTGGTATTAATATTTTTTATTCTTTTTGAGATTATTTATTTTTTATTAAAATACGTTAAAAAATACAAAATCGGTGCATAAATCCGTGCATATAGATATTTAAGTATATCATCAGCCGACTTGAATCGGTAGAATCTATACGGTTAATATATATATATTATAAAATTAGATTGAACAACTGTTCAAACGGTGCTATCGCATGCGATTTAGCAGGGAACCAGCTTTAACAGAGTGCATAATGCAAAAAGTACAACGTATGTAGAGGCGAATTTAACTTAGACTAAATGACTTGTTATTAATAAATAGGTACTCTATGCAATAATGAATCCTAAACACATATTTTTAAACAAATATAACACCACATGTGTATTATTTATAACTTCAAATTAGTTTACAAAAATAAATAAGCCACAATTCCTGCCATAATAAACTAAAGGATTACACATTAGCACGTGACGGCTCACGTTGGATTATGTTAAGATTTCTCTTAGAAATCCGTATTGTTTACCTGGTGAAAAATAGTCACGTGTAGAGACCACAAGTTGACTTTACCTATTGGTTTATTATTTTTTACAGTACGGTATTCACCTTCAAACAACACTATGTATGACTAGTAACTGTATATTATTTTGATGTAAGACAAATTAATAATATTTTTAATAGCAAACGAGCAAGTGGGCCACCTGAGTAGGTGATCTCCACCGCCCATATACGCCCACAATACCAGAAGAATCATGGGCACTTTGCTATCCTTAAAGCAAGGGGTAATTAAGGGATTCCGATGGAGAGGGGGATTTGGGCCTCCGTATGTCTCACTCACCGTACGAAACGCAGCATCTAGCCGCTAGTTTACATTGGTTTTCTATGATATAATAGAATAGACAAAACTGTCTACAGCGTAGCTCTACCACTCATGTTTCGGCCATAAATGCAAATGTCATTTCCGTGAGAGTTGTGACATATTAGGTATTATCGTATGTTATTGGCAATGTTAAACATTTGTACTTTATGTACCTTTATGACGCTGTTTATATAATAATAGACATATACAGATGTGATTTAAAAAACGATGTCTAAATTAAATACACTCAACTATAAATAAATACACCCAACAGTCACACACATAGTCCTGATCCCACACTAGGTAAACCTCTATCGTGGGTATCAGGAACTACGAGGGACTTGACTTTAATAAAAGACGATAAATTATAAACAAATAGGATTGGACTAGGTTACTCTTTGGTGTCAACACCATTTGAGTAATCAATCAGGAATTCGGTTTGGAACGCCAATGAAAGATGTATTAATCCCTCGAAGGTAGTTCGACGGTAAGATTCAGATCACGTGTAACCCAATGTCAGAGACGTTGCCGCGAATGGGACTGCTGTTGCGCCACGCGATCGTCTGCCGCCTATATAATGTCAAGTAATTTCAACGAACAATATTCCCTGTTCACACAACAGAACCAAACTAACCTAACAAAATGATGAAGATCGTAAGTTTAATCGTTTATGTTATTGAGAAAAATATTTAGCGATTTCTTGAAAGTCCGTTCATCAATTTTTTTATAGTGCGAATATTTTTTTTATAATATTATTCATACTAATCATAATAGGATTTATAATATTACAGACTGCTTTACGTGCTTTTTGTTTTAGCTCCAAATATGGTTCATATATATAGACTACAATTATAGTAATAACTAATATTAATTAACATTTGTTTTACAGATCGTCGCCCTTTCTGCGCTTTTGGCCATCGTCGCCGCCAAGCCATCTCTGGTGAGCGCTCCCATTGTAGCCGCTGCCCCCGCCGCCGTAGTGACTGCTTCTAGCTCCCAGTACTACCACCGCATCAACAATGGTCTGGCTGCCTACGTCGCTGCTCCCGCAGCCTACGTAGCTGCTTCTCCCTATGTAGCCGCTGCTTCTCCCTACGTAGCCGCTGCTTCTCCCTACGTAGCCGCTGCATCACCTTACATAGCCGCTGCTTCTCCCTACGTAGCCGCCTCCGCCCCGATCGTTGCCGTTTAAACTACGAACTCTGACTTAGGATATTATTAAAATGATTTGTATTGCATAATTTCGTATTTTATTGGGATTGACTAACAACGATTTGTAATTATAATTTCCGAATCTGTAAGTCACCAAAACTTCGTAACCACCGGAAGAACATAAAAAGTTGCGATAATTTGAATAATTTCTTTTGTTGGAATAATCCATGAACTACAAGTAGTAATACGTTTTTTTATGGCCGAGGTCAGCAAATGAGCAAGTGGGTCAATTGAAGCATGGACGCGTTGCTGACCTTAAAGGAAAGGGATACTTAAATGGGAGGAGGGGTTTTGGCCTCCGGATACTCACTCACTGTACGAAACGCAACAGCAAGCTGCTATCTTCACGTCGGTTTTCTTTGAGACAGTGGTAACAACCCGGTCGAACTGGCCCATTCATGCTGTACACAAATCTGCCTACACGCGGCTCTACCACTTTTAAAATGATGATGGTGTAGTAGGTATAAACTCACGCTCCTGCAAATTAAAAACGTGTCGAGTGACACGAGTTCAATTATTCATTCATCTTTTCACGTTTAAATTAATCAATGTCAATTAAATTTATATTTGTATGATTAAAATGTCAAATTATTTTGAACTTAGATATGCCTGCTCTAAAAGATACATAATAAAATGAAATACCTAGGTTTTACAAAAACAAAAAGATTTGGTTATAATTTCAACGTAGGCATCTATGTATATAAAAACAAGAATTTACATTCACACGTATGTATGTATGTAAAAACAAGAGTTTACATTCATATGTATATAAAAACAAGAATTTACATTTACATTATTTATATGTCAGGATTCTTATAAAAGGGTTTTAGGGCCTATTTTACAATGTTCGAGTAAGTATTAACAACCAACTGATTTTGTAAGTACGTCATAGACAATTTTCTTCCGAGATTTATTTCAGAGATCGATTTGTTTTATTTGTCATATTTTATTCAGAGGTGGTGAAACACGCGTATAGTTGTGAATTTGGTAGTGTAACAAATTAAATAAAATGTTCATTTGTGCTATATAAATAATATAATAATAATACTAGCCTTGTATTATACAGAGTAGGCGTCGAGGTTGTTCATAGATACATTTACCTAGGTCAGGTTATCCAACTAGGAAAAAACAACTTCGATGCCGAGGCTGACAGAAGAATTTGCTTGGGTTGGGCGGCATTTGGAAAGTTGCGTCACATATTTACGTCGACAATACCGCAGTGCCTAAAGACCAAACTGTTCGACCAGTGCGTCCTGCCTGTTATGGCGTACGGCGCAGAGAGGTGGACTCTAACAAAGGGCTTAATCCACCACTTTAAGGTCGCTCAACGAGCTATGGAGCGGGTTATGCTTGGTATCTCTCTGACGGATAAAATCCGGAATACGGAGATCCGTCAGAGAACTAAAGTAACCGACATAGCCCGCCGAATTAGCAAGTTGAAGTGGCAGTGGGCTGGTCACATTTGTCGCCGCAACGATGGCCGTTGGGGTCGAAAAGTGCTAGAGTGGAGACCACGTCTATCCAAGCGTAGTGTAGGCCGACCTCGAGCCCGCTGGACCGACGACCTGATACACGTAGCGGGAAGCGGCTGGATGAGGAAGGCGGAGGACCGTCAAGGGTGGCGCCAACTTGGAAAGGCCTATGTCCAGCAGTGGACGAATTCAGGCTGATGATGATGATGATGATGTATTATACTATAAT
Organism: Mimas tiliae; assembly: GCA_905332985.1. Classification (NCBI taxonomy): domain Eukaryota; kingdom Metazoa; phylum Arthropoda; class Insecta; order Lepidoptera; family Sphingidae; genus Mimas; species Mimas tiliae. Next base: position 8,806,741 of record HG995249.1, read on the forward strand.
ATGTCCCATTGCTGGGCACGGGTCTCCTCTACTGAATGGGACGGGTTAAACCTTAGTTCATCACTCTAGCCTAATGCGGGGGTCGACAGGATATGAAGGCTTTGATATTCTTATACTTCTCAGGTAGAGGTTTCCTCACAATAATTCCCGATTTAATGAAAATAAGCAAAATTTTGCCAATTTTTAAGAAGGGCAGTGTAAACAGCGCCTCAAATTATAGACCTATATCTATATTACCAGCTCTTAGTAAGGTTTTTGAAAAAATCATGCTGGACCAAATGCTGGCGCATTTTGATAGGAATAGGATATTACATAAGAATCAATTTGGGTTTACAAAAAATCGGTCTACTCAAGATGCTGGATCAGCTTTAATGACATCTGTGTTGGAGGCCTGGGAGGGATCGCAGGATGCTCTAGGGGTGTTCTGTGATCTCTCCAAGGCATTTGACTGTGTCGACCACCAAACCCTTATTGCTAAACTCAAATATTACGGAATTTGTGGCACATCACTTAATCTTGTAATATCCTACTTATCAGGTCGGGAACAAAGGGTATATATTGACGGTGTCACTTCAGTAGGATCTTCAGTCAAAATAGGGGTTCCACAGGGTTCCATTCTGGGCCCTTTTCTATTCTTAGTTTATTTAAATGATCTCCCTTACATGGTAGAAAAAATGACAGACATAGTGTTGTTTGCTGACGACACGTCGTTAATATTTAAAGTAAACCGTAAGGAGGAAGATCTGGTTACACCCAACAATATTCTTAATTTAATCTTAAATTGGTTCTCTGCAAATAACCTTTTGTTAAATGCAGGGAAGACAAAATGTATTCGATTTGCATTACCAAATGTTGCAAAAGTAAATTCACGCATAGAATTAAACGGAGAAACATTATAATAATAATAATAATAATAATAATTAGTGCTGCAGCTTTTGCTGTCCGGAAAATTAGACGCTTGACTGATGTTTCAACGGCTAGGTTAGTATATTTCGCATACTTTCACAGTATTGTGTCCTACGGCATTCTATTGTGGGGATCAGCTGCTGATATAGACACTATATTTATACTACAAAAAAGAGCAGTTCGTGCTATTTATGACCTGGGTAGCCGCGATTCCTTACGATCTGTATTTAAGGAAAGTAATATACTGACTGTGCCGTCTGAATACATCTATCAAAATATTATGTATGTTCGTAAAAATCTTTGTAAATTTTGTAAAAATAGTGACGTTCATAATATTAATACAAGAAACAAAAATAAACTCGTAGTACCCGCTTTTAGAATAGTTAAGACTAAAAAGTCATTTATGGGTAACAGCGTTAAATTTTATAACAAGCTCCCAAATAGTGTGATCGATATGCCCGAAAAAATGTTCAAAGCACACATTAAACGTGTGCTTATGACTAGGGGTTATTATAATGTTAAGCAATATCTAGAGGATAGAGATGTTTGGCGTTCGGTTCCTCCTTGCATACTGTGACCTCCTGGGGCCCTGTAGCTTGTAGACAATGTAGGGAATAATTTAATTTAATTTAATAAATGTAAATAATATATGATATGTTCAAGTAAGTACGATATAAATAAATTGCACAATAATATTAAATACCTACACTAAAACAATATATTAAATAAATGTATCAATAAAATTTAAATACCAAATAAAAAAGACGACCGATCACGTAAAATAAAAATTGGCAATTTTAAATTGACAAGTCATTATTGTTGAGATTATAGAAATTGGACCAAAAACAAGCCCACTGAGTTTGTTTCGCCGGGTCTTCTCAGACAGGGTCGCGTTTGGATCCGGTGGCAGTTTTAAAACAACAATTTAGAGGTACACATGGTCCGTATCAATCACCTTAAAATAAAAATAGGACTTTTTATTTCCCTAATTTATTTTGGTATGATAAATCGGACCAAAAACAAGCCCACTGAGTTTGACTAGCTGGATCTTCTCAGGACTGGGTCGCGCCGCGTAAAATCCAGTGGTAAAGTAAGCCCACTGAGTTTGTTTCGCCGGGTCTTCTCAGGTTTGGGTCGTTTTGGATCCGGTGGTAGTTTTAAACCACGTGCCGTTTCGGTAATGCCTATGGTCCATATCGACCTTTAAAACAGAGAAAAAATAACAATAATAATAATACTTAACAATCCTGGACTAATATAAAAATATTGTAAACTCTATAGTTGCCCAGTGTATTTTGACGATGCTATGTATGTTATGTATATATTAGCTGATATGATTTCTGTACTTACATAAGTTTCTTTATTTTGTACTGACTTGTCATAAGCGCTATTTTAATTGCCTACATGATGAATAAAACTATTTCATTTCATTTCATTTCATTTCATTTCATTTCATTTCATTTCATTTTATTTCAATATTCCTTCATCGTTAAAACAATCGATAACTAACAGTTAATACACACGATACTCAGAAAACGTTGACGTTGGTTTCAAACCTCCAACTTTCTTCTCGACTACTCCCGCTGAGCTATCGCTGCTCTGTACTATACAATAGTTATAAAAATATTTTTAAATATAAGCTTGTGGTCTAGATCACTTTCGAGAATCTATGCAGACTAAGGCGCATATAAAAACTAAAATTTAATATGTACTGCTTTGAAAGGTTATATTTCTTGCGCAAATAGATATTAAAAAGATATTCATCATTATTAAGTCATGTTACAATTTAAATAGGCAAATATGCAAGTGGACGGTTGACATGTTTTTATGAGGCAGATTATATCCGGCTATCTGACATTTTAAATAAATTTGTATCAACTATAGGTGATTAATAGGTACTGCCTTTTTAATCCGCGCTTTGTTTTTATGTCGTTCTGCTATTGGACTATCGCAAATGGATCATTATTAATCGTGGTTTTATATTATACGACTAAAAACATACTATATATACTTTTAAGCAATTAATTACTTATTGTTCGTCTCTCTTCTTTATTCATTTATGTTATAGTGTAGGAACATAGTTACTATGAAATAATTTTCAAGATGCTGAAATTTTTGAAATTTCATCAACTACATGATTCAAAATCTCTTAGAATTGTGTCGCTATTTGATTAGGCCATAGTGATGATTTTTTTCTAAGTTTCTGAATATGATATAAAGATTAACGGCATTATGACAAATCCTGTCTTAGTGATTAGAAAAATATCTAATCAAATCAATTTATTTCGACAGTCTCCGTGGCACAGTGGGCGAGTAGTCGGCTGCGAAGCGTGAGGCCGTGAGTTTGATTCCCACACCGCGAAAAAATATTTGTGGGATCCAAAAATATTTGTTTTGGGTCTGGTTGTTGTGGATCCACAAGTCCCTCGTAGTTCCTGATACCCACGATACAGGTTAACCTAGTGTGGGGTCAGGACTATGTGTGTGACTGTTGAGTGTATTTATTTATTATTATATTTTGTCTTGACATGTGCAATTTTTTTTATAAAATAGTAAACAATAACTACTACATACCGTGTTCCAGCGGACACATTCATAAAACTTTTTATAGCGTGACTTTGAAAACCACTTTGAAAATAGGATCCACTTTCAGAGTACGAGAATGTTGGTTATGATGGTAAGCTATCCCACTCCCCAAAATGCCCAAAAATACTGGTAGGATTCACCACTTATAATTTTTTTGACTGTAAAAGATGATGACAAATTGTTCTGCCACACATTATATAACCTTGCTATTAACATTTGGCACAGAAGCAACGCTCCGAGGAAATGTCAGTTAGTGACGAAGCAATCTTGTGGGCGTTCTCAAAACAAATATATAAAAAATATATATACCTACCGATATGGCCATATTAGACAGGAAGAGATTATATTAGATTCATTAAAATATGTGTGTATTAGATTATTTATTGATTTTAAATTAACTTACATAATTGGACGTAAATGGTCCAAACAACTTGTTCTGAAAAGAGCCAACCTCACCTACCCGTTACTGACACACGAACGAGGCTATGGTGATGCATGAAACCGAAACATATGGCGAACGGAGCACCCACTCCAAGCCCTAACTCGAGGTAGGACCTGGCTTAGCCCTGGTGACCGCGACTTGGCGAATAAACTCCAGGTATGATGCAGGATTACGTGGGCAAATACTTGTACCAAATATTACCAGATGTGTATTTCCGTGGACGCCCGAAAAACTTGGCTTTACGTATTAGTGGAAGTAATGAGAGCTACTATAGAGGGTGCTCAAGACCGACCGAAGTGAAAGTGTCTAAGCAGGAATACGGACCCTGGAACTAAGCCAAAAGTGCCAGGCTGAAATATACATTATAAACGAATAATTATGCATGAATGCATTGAATGAAGATTTAAACACAACGCCTTTTTACAATTAACTGCAATATCAACGTTCGAAGATAGAATCAGTATCAACACCAAGCGGTACAAAAAGCGTGATAAAGTGGTAATGGTACTACACCTGTAATATTTTTTTATGTTATTAGTTTTAGATACTTATTTGTTTCCGCAACTTATTAATTTATATTATTTTTTCTACACCAATTAATTTTGGTTGTATATGTGTTGTACCTGTCCAAAAGAAAACAGAGGATATCTTAACACCACTCGTGTAAAGCGTAAATACAGGTTTAATATTTATTAAAGGGCATTTAAATGAAGCCAAAGCATTTACTAGGGATTATATGAGAAAAAAATGTGTCTCGGGGTGAGAAGCCCAGTGCAGTACAATGTAACCCTTTGTAATTCTGAGCTCTGAGTAGTTTTGCTTTTGATTTTAGGCAAGTGTGGAACTTACCATCAGAGACTTTGCTCGTCTCATCATTCAGGCGAATAAATAAATTAATGAAAAAAATTACAAATGTAAATGGATTCAAATAAAATTTGGAAAATAACTAAAACCAAACAATATAATTTTTAATATTTTAAGCTCGCATGGCATGATCGTAAAATAATTTTAGAATGTTTATATGTAATTTGAATTGTGTATTTATACTAGTGAGTTCACAGAAAACATTTTAATTGACATTCTTGCACGAAAATTACATCGGCATTTGGTGACTTGGCAGGTATTTCGTAAACTTGCGTTTGTTAAAGTCAGGGTTGTTTATAAACCATTAAAAAATAGAACCGTCAGTATTCCTATTGGAGAGTCGTTTTTTATCACACAATATTTTACATATTACACTAGATACCACGCGCGAAATATCATAGAAGTTTGGACGCACCTTTACACATAATAACAAAACTTCTATAAGTTCACTTTTGAACAAAAATGTGTTATCATTTGTTATCTCTATATAAGTTTCGCCTCCATTCATCCACGTTTTACGGCACTCAAAATTCAATACGTAACAATTACTTAAACAATATACATACGCACTCACGCCTGTAATCCCCGAAGGGGTAGGCAGAGGTGTAACCAGTACACCCACATTTCGCCGAGCGTATCTACGTCCCACAATGTGATAGGGGGCGAGCCTATCGCCACACCGGGCACAAATTCCAGACTCCGGGCTGATACTGAGCATTTCGTAATAGAAAAACCCAATACCACTTTACCCGACCCGGGGATCGAACCGGAGACCTCAGCGTTAGCCTCAATGGTAACGCATACGCATTACAACTGCGCCACCGAGGCAATATAATTAAACAATATAATGAGGATAAAATCTCATCCAACAATTATTTAATCCCTAATTAAGTGGATGGTTCTTGAATTCTAATCTCGTAACGCATGCCTACGTAAGCCTGGCTCTCGTTGTCCATCGATTGTTTTAAATTCAGATTAACATCTTTGTACGTGCAGTTTCCTCAAAGTCGAGCGACGAAGCACACGCACGTTTATTCATGAGCTATAGAGAGTACGAATAAGGATAATCCCTTGATAAAATTCCTCGCACCGTTGTAGGTATTTCAAAAATTATCTTGCAATTAAGAATGGAACAAAATCAATTACTTCACGAAATGCAAGTGAATACTTTCGAAAAGGCCCATCGGGTATTATTATTCCTTGGGCGTTTTCAATACGATTTTTGTAGCCATCAAGGTCCGCGTCCTTACTTATGGTACCATTAGGTATTCCACGACACCCGCATCGTTGCCTCACCACGATGCAAAATTTGTTACACCTATATAAAAGCGAAGGTTCCATTTTCAAGCGACCGCATTATAAATTTAAAAGCGGTCAAGCAAGGGGACTTCAACATGCTCCTCCTGGTAATTTAAAATAGTTTTAAATATTTAAGTACCGTTAGATTTGATAAAAATGAGTTAACTGTGTTTTTATTACAGGTGCTATTCGTGTCCACATTCTGTGGTATCGTTCAAAGTTCTGGATTCGGCCATGTCGGCGTGGCACCAGCGGGGTTGGCCCCAGTCAGGTTCGCACCCGCTGGCTTAGCTCCAGTAGCTCCAGCAGGCGTAGCCCCAGTTGTGACCGCAGCAAGTTCGCAGTACTTCGAAAGGACTTATAATCGATTAGTAGCTGGACCACCTTTGTCACTGGCCCCATCTATACCAGTGGCCCCAGCTTTACCAGTAGCTCCAGTGATTCCTATAGCACCAAGACCACAGCCTGTGTTCGTGCCTGTTCCCAACAATGCACCTGTACCTCTGGCCCCTCCGCAAACAGTGAGTGCTTCTCCGACAGAACCAAACGTGGCAATAGCCGTCGCTACTGCTCACGCTGCAGCACCTGTAGCGACAATATTACTTCCTCCATACCCATTCGGACCTCCTCCAGGATTTGCATTTGTTCCACCACAACCAAATAATGTTCCTGCGGAAAAACCCGTAGAATCTACTACTCCGACGACTACTCGACAGACAGAAGCGACGACGACTGAGAGAGAACCAGACACGACGCCGGTACCATCTAACAGCGACAACAGCTTCGTACAAGCTCTTCCCTCGGACCAAAACATCAATTTCAAACTTTACGGGCCACCGCGGCCACAGCACTGGTCGCAGCAGCAACCATTACCCTTACCAGATGCTTCGCCATCTGCGCAAAGACCTCAACAATTGCCGTTACCAATTCCACAGCCATTGCCGTCAGCGCAACGACCACAGCAATGGCCCCAGCAGCAGGCGGCGCCATCGGTTCATCCGCGACCACAGCAGCAACCATGGCCTCAACAACGACCACAAGTGCCACAGTCGCATCCTCAAGTTCACTTCCACGCGAAAGTCAAACCTCAAAAGTTGAAGACGTTAGTGGAAGTGGTGAAAGCACCGATAGCGTATATTGCACCACCGCCTCTGGTTACCCATCAACCTCACCGCCATGTTAAGATTATTAAACATGTATACGGTTTTGTACCAGAGTCTAGCGCTAAAATTATAATCAGGCCAGTGAGTTTGAAAATACGTGCTGTCAGGGGACCAGCTCATTCATCGTATAAAGCCCCGATATCGGCAAGAAACGTTCGTACCCCTATCAACAGAATAACTGAGCCCACTACGTTCAGTCCTTTCAACAGACCAAATACCAAACCTCCAAGAGTGTAATTATGTATTTTAGATAGCCAATAATTGTCACTTGTTATTGTATAGCACGATTTAAATATATTGACAGTAGAAGTGTAAATATAATCATTTAAACTAATCTAATTTTGATTTATTGGGAATCCCTGAATCCATTAAAATTTCAAGGAGATTATTTTTCCCTAAGAGGAGGAAGCCTGCTGGCATGAAAGTCTAAAACATTGTCATTACAACCGATTTTGATGATTCTTTCACTAAAAATAGTAAAATAATAAATGTGTAACAGAAATAAAACCAACTCAAATAAAAAGCTATAAATAATATTAACCAATTAAATACACCCAACAGTCACACACATAGTCTCGACCCCACACTAGGTTAACCTGTGTTGTGGGTATCCGGAACTACGAGGGACTTGCGGTACCACAACACCCAGACCCGATACAAATATTTGTGGACCACACAAACAATGTCTCGGTGCGGGAATCGAACCCACGGCCTCTCGCTTCGCAACCGACTACTCGCCCGCTGCGCCACGGAGGCTGTCAATTATGAGTTACTGCTACCAATCTTGCAATAGCACAGACTCCAAATTGGTTGATTATTTTTTGCTCTTTATTTTTTTATAACATATGATGTAAACGTTACTGTGCATTATCAGTATTTTATAGGCTAGAATAGCGATTGTCACTAAAGAGAGTCTCTCCATTAATAACATTTGGTGTCAAAGCTTTTATGACGCACAAGCTGTGATCTTTGCATAAAATGTTGGTAATATATAATAATTTGTGCTTTCACATTAATAATTCAATTCAATCACATTTAAATATAAAGCGAATATAAAGGCATTAAAGGCCTTACTACAAAACGTAGTCTATCTTTAAACTGGGTTTATATCTATTGGTTGCTTTGGTAACCTATTGTAATTACATATTAGCATACCAGCAGTTAACCGCGGCTCCGCCCGCGTAAATTTCTTTTTCTGGTATAAAAATTGCCAATGTATAATTGATGTCTAAATTTTACCCAAATCCATTCAGCCGTTAAGGCGTGACTGATCTACAAACATCCAAACCTCCTCCTCATTATTTTTTATAAGCAATATTTGTGCTTAATTTCACAGTCGTATTCCATAAAATAGTTTCATACAACGTAAAACCCCCCCTTTTACCCCCTTAACATGTCAATTTCCAAAAATCCGTTCTTAGCTGACGTCTACATCATACAAACTATCATCTGACCAAATTTCATGATCCTAATTTTGGTAGTTTTTGAGAAATCAAGATTAATCAGTGAGAAGAGATGTTTTTGCTGTTTAAGGCATGACGCTTAACATCAGGCGAGAGCCCTGCTCGTTTCGCCATTCAAGCCAATTTAAAACTACTGTTAAGTGTGTACTGTGCTACGAGTATCTATGGCATTGTATCTCCGCCAAATCGGTCTAAAACTGCCGGAGTTATACGTGAATATACAAAAAAATCTATTGAAGGATCGAGAATGTGTTTTTGCGTCAGTTAAAAATTGATTAACTATTTTTACCCTCCCACTATGAAAAAAAAACAAAGTTTTTTATCTATATTCAAGATAAAAATTCACATGAGAAATTACTATTCTAAGAACACAAAAGATTCCTCGAAGCGTTTTCCTTCACTATTTCTACGAAACATTTATACATTTACATAAACACCGTGTTGAAGTCACATAAAAATATATTTTAAATTCACGCGGTAAGAATAGCAATATGATAAGATAAGGGAATGTAAGTGGGCTACCAACATGTTAGTTCCAAAGTCAACCTCACTTGCACGTGGTATACATAAGAGTACACTCTGCTGATTAATAGAGGAAAAAATTTAGTTCCCGTATGTTTATTGTCTTATTGAGTGGTAGAGCCACGCTGTAGACAATTGTGTCTACAGCTGTCTGCACACTGCTGACTGCTACATTGTCTCAAAGAAAACCGGTATAAACTAGCAGCTTGCTGCTGCGTCTCGTACGGTGAGTGAGATATCCGGAGGCCCAAACCCCCTCTCCTTCCCAATCCCTTAATTATCCCTTTCCTTTAAGGTCGACAACGCACGAGATCACTTACCATCAGGTAATCCACTTGCTCGTTTGCCGGCCTATGCTATAAAAAATAAAAATAAATATTTTTCCTATTTTTTTTCTTTATTGACTTGATGAGTATGCGTGAGTTTAACTAAAATAACGACTTAAATAAACTAGATAGTTGTTTACACTAACAACTTTAAAGTAATTTTATTCGACATTCCTTAGATAAATGATATTAGTTGATTTAGATGTATTTTTTTTTAATGTAAAGTACAGTCAGTATACAGTGTAGTATCTTCAATACTAAAAACAAGTAGCTATGTGTATTTAACAAAATAAACAAAAGTAAAAATGGTTCAAATACAAAAATAATAATCGTTTTCGGTGGACATTACCTAAATCATACTAATATTATAAATGTGAATGTAAATTTGTTTGTTACGCTTTCGGGCGAAAACCACTTAACCGAACATCATGAAACTTTGTACACATATTCTTAGAGGTATAAGAAGTATAGGATACTTTTTATGAGAAAAAAAATATATCTATTTGTTTGTTACGCTTTCACGCCTAAATCACTGAACCGATTTTGATGAATTTTGATGTAGAAATAGATGGGATCCTGGAGACGGTTATAGGCTGTTTTATTTCGGAAAAGTCAACAGCACACAGAATCTTGAATGACAAAGTACTGCATGGAATTGGACTGCGCTCGACATAAGATGTGAAGTTTCATATTGCCCAGTAATTACACTGGCTTAATTGTTTTTCAAACCGAAAAATAATAGTACTGCTTGCCGACAGAAATAGTTAAAGCGGTGGTACTAGGGATTGCAATCCGGCGTCATTTTCAGTCCGACCGGATCCGAGCGGATTGATCAAATCAGGATGAGTTTCGCTTTTTAGTATAAAATAAGTGAGTTAATAAAATGTCACTGCACTTATATGTAGGTAGTTTATAAAAAAATAATCACAGATATATAAAATCAACTTTATTTCCTGTTATTTCTTGTTAAGACAACAAGAAAACAATTAAAATTTAGTAGTGTAGGTAACTAGTAACTTTAGACGTAGCTCAGTCTTTCTAGATTTCACTTTCACAAGTAGATCAATTTAAAAGTAACAACAATATTCATTATCAAGTAACTATAATATCTAATAGATACAATTAACCTTACGTAATTAAATGAAATGAGATCAAAATCATTATTAAAGTATTTGAGAATGCTAACAAACAAGTGTTATAGGTATTTATGACAAATACCATCATGATTTGATTCGATTGCATGTACCAGAAATGAGATTGTTGAGATGGATGTATGATGTGTGGAGTAACAAGGATAGACAGAGTCAGGAATGAGCACGTTAAAGGGAGTTTGAAAGTGGCACCTATGGTGGATAAGATGAAAGGGAACCGCCTGTCTTGGTATGGGCATGTTATCAGAAGAGAGGAAACATATGTGGGTAAGAAAGTGATGACTATGAATGTTGATGGATGGAAAGGTAGAGGAAGGCCAAAAAAAGATGGATGGAGTGTGTGAGGAACGACATGAAAGAAAGAGGGGTGAATGACGAGACGACGGCTGATAGACATGTATGGAAGAAGAAGACATGCTGCGCCGACCACAAATAGAATTGGGACCAGGGCAGGAGAATGATGACCATCATGATTTGATGAATCTGTCGAACGAATGAATGGCACAAATTATCACAATAGTGAGTTTAGAACTCTTTAGTTTAATCAACTTACGATAAATAATTATTGTAAGAAAATAAAAGTATTAAAAGAAAATGAATATTCATTTTGAAAAAAGATCGTAGAAAACAAATATTGTTAATTGTGTTAAACGACTTCTAATAGAGCTGCAAATATAGCCTGCGGCCGAAAAGGCCCTTGGAAAAGGATGCAGGGGAGCGAGTGGGGTGGTACTGGCGAAGAGTAGTGAGGCGACTCGACGACGAACGACTCGCACGCAAGAACACCACGCGCAACGCATTTAAAGAGTACCTACTCATGCAACAGCTTTATTATTTTGCCACAAACTGCTAGCACCGGATCCGGTCTTCGGAACCGGTATATTGGTACCGGATCCGGTAACTGTTAAATGATGCCGGATCCGCCGGATTACCGGATCCGTTTTTCCGGATTGCAATCCCTAGGTGGTACCAACCCAGACGGCCTCTCATATATAAGGGACCTATGTACCATCTAGTAAACATTACACTTTTGCCTCAATAAGGATAGATATGTATAGGTCCGAAATACATAGTAGGTACACATAATTCATCTATGGAATTTCCACCACACATTTGGAAAACCCAGGACCACGCGACTTACAGCCTACCTACGCGGCCATGAGTCAAACAATACGAAGTATTTAATTTGTTACAAGACAAAGAATATCCACAAACCCCAAGGATTTCAAAACAATTTTATTTAAGTTTGAGGCGATAATTGTCTTGATACGATTAGTAAAAATAGGATAACATTTGGTATCACCACATTCATGCTATAAATAGTTTTGTATACAGCATGAATTGGCCGGTGTGACGTTGCTACCAATGTCTCGAAAACGTGACGTGAACTTAGTAGCTTGCTGTTGTGTTTCGTACGGTGATTTAGATATCCGGAGGCCCAGATACTCCTCCCCTTCCCAATCACTTAAAACACCAACGGCAACACCATGATTCGTCTGATATTCTGGATTTTCATGGATGTTGGAAATTGATTACTATCATGTGACCCACTTGCTCGTTTGTCGGTCCCTGCTATAAAAAAAGGTACCTCAACAGCATCAATTTAATGAACTTGAGGATGATGTACTTACTTGGTACATAACTTGTTGATTGTATATTAATCCTTTGATAAAATGATATTTTATATTTTTAATAATTATATTTTAACGAAGATTGTATCCTACCTTTTTACAGGTTTTTTTTATATAAGCTTTCATCAAAAATTTGTAAATAATTACGAGTACATAACAGATTACTTTGATTCTTTAATGTTTATTTTAATCAATCATCAATACATAGTCTATAACAAAGTCGCTATCGACGTTTGTCTGTCTGTTTGTCCGCATAATTCTCCTAATATGCAAACGGATTTAAACCATTTATTTTTCCTACACTCACATACATTTAGATGCCGTTTTCACAATCATTAAGAGAATTTAATCCGGAAGTTTTATATGTATATCACGCTAGGGCCTATGGGAGCAGGGCATTAACATGCCTGTTGTGAAACCGCAAAGGGTAGCTAGTAAACAATAAATTATGATTCGGTTGATATACATTTGCTTGATAGTTATCGAATTATCATTATGATAACTATAATGACACTTATTTCGAACCGTAGGTCTTAGGAATGGTTAAGTACTGCTTTTTCATACCAAGATTTTTCTGCCTTTATTATTACGTTTTTATGTTTTACAGTCCTTTCAATTCATATTATTAAGATATCTGGCCAATTATATTTACATACTACAGGTTAGAAAAAATATAATGATAAAGTAGAAACATAACAATTTATGTTTGTGTTTGCAGGCGAATAATGATAGTCTAACATGCTAACATAGGCATGAAAGGCGAATAATAAATATTTGTCACGTTACTCCTTACTCGTAATGTAAAATGCACCTTATGGTTGTGATGTTTCACCAAATAGTCAACACTTCTCTGGCATAAATCTATACTAGACATATAAGTTAATTACACAGATAATATTTTTTTATGTAAAAGAGATCCATGCCTACTTTAATACATCATTTGTTATTACAAATAACAAGACCATTTTACATCTATTATCAGCATCACACACCAACATTAAATTCTTACGAAATCACTAAGATCTCTATTTTCATCGTAATAAATCTAATTTAGCGATCTGAATATGTCCAAATTTGGCGTACTGGTCGAATAATGTTGTCCACTTGTTGTCGTAACGACGCGCGCCCTCGTTGCGTGCCCAGCGTCTAACGAGACATCGCAATACTACTGACGAAATTCAATACAAGGTGAATCTTACCTAGCCTGTGTATAAAAGCTATTGTCACCAAACTGTGGATATCACTCGCATCTTCTGTTCTATCAGAAACAACAACCCAAACACACCAACATGTACAAAATCGTAAGTATTCTAATAATATTAAATATTCTGTTAAAACTTATTTGAAGTTTTTAACACAATATTTTTCTAGGTGTTTTTCTTCGCCACCATCGCCATGGCTGCTGCTAAGCCCAGCTTGGCCCCCGCTGCTCTTGTAGCGGCGCCGGCGCCGGTTGTGGCCGCTGCTCCGTTGGTAGCTGCCCCTGCACCTGTTGTCACCGCTTCCAGCTCTCAATACATCGCAAGAAATTATAATGGACTGTACGCCGCCGCCGCTCCTCTGGTCGCTGCTCCTGCACCGCTGGTCGCTCCTGCTGCAAGAATCGTGGCCCCTGCCGCTGCTCCTTATGTAGCCGCTGCGGCTGCTCCTTACGTAGCCGCTGCTGCTCCCGTGGTGCCTGCGTACGCTCGTTACGCCGCTCCCTACGCCGCCCCCTACGCCGCTCCCTACGCCGCTCCCTACGCCGCTCCCTACGCCGCTCCCTACGTGGCCGCCGCTCCTTACTATGCACCCTCCGCTCCTTTCGTAGCCCTGAAGTAAAAACACTGATTGCAAACCTAGGACCATTGTTATATGTAATTAAATAAACTGTTTTGTATACTTTTCATTTGATTTTTCATTTTTCCTTGTAAATTAATTTAAATGTTTAAATTTTTAGACAACAGTATAAACAGATATATACATAGAATTACGTACCAGAGAATATGTTTACAATCGATACTGTATTCAAGTTTCAAGGATGTTCCCACTTAAGCCTTGGCAAAAGTAATTAGGCTTGCGACGAAACAATCGTAGTTACATAAAGAAGCCGTATTAGGTATAATAGTAACAATTGAAATTAGGCTGGTCTATTTCGGGATAACACGCGTTGAAATAGTCTGTTTGGCAGCCACATGTGATTGATCTATAGTCGTAAGCACATGAGATAAAAATATATAATAACATATCATATTCTATTCTTTAAGTTTTTACTTTGTGACATAAGAAAACAATTACTATACACACGTTAATGGTGCGAAATATATTTATGTTTTATTAGCTTGAATGAAATGTGAAATAATTAAATTTATACATAAATTAGTCATTGCTACTTTATCTGTCGTAATTTGACGTATAGTTTTTCATGTAGAATTAACTGCTATATTGGTATGGTATTAGCGTAGATATTCAGGTTATAAGAAGTCTGTTATAACGGTTGAGATTTTAGTTTCGTTTTATAATTCGTGTAATCAAAACCTGTGTATAAAAAAAACACTTGAGTTGCCGTGCATTAAAATTTGTGCTTCGTTTGATATACTTATAATGGGACGGAGACAAGCATTGCACACCGTGATGGAGATTGTGACAACGAAATTGGGTGATTTAAAATGCTTTTTAATTGTTACTAACACGATTAATAATGAAAATAAATGGAAGAGGTTCTCAATTCGACGCGTTTACATTTTTTATGTGTAATCACACATATATTTACTCAGAGTAATACGTTTTTTATGATTATTTTTTTACTCGATAGGGCAGAGTTTAAAATTAGTCTAATTTAATTTGAAGAAAAATTCCTCCCCTAAGCGGGTGAACATGGGAATAAAACACTAAAAACTTGAAATTTATGCACCAATTTGGATGATTCTTCCACTCTAGTATTATTACTTTTTTAATTGAACACAAATGCTCAACAGCCAAAAAAAATTATTCACACTAATTATAACTAATTTTGAACCGATGCTTACAAAAAACTGCAATAGCACCGACTCAGATTCGATTGTGGTTAGATTTAGAGGCAATTTTATTTTGTACTTTTTTCAAAACGTTATGAACGCTTTTGTGATGTACGGCGCCAAAACGGAGACTTTACAAGGGGCTTAATACACCATTTTGAGGTCACTGAAAGACTTATGGTTATAGAGCAATCTGTGCTTGGAGTCTCTCTAATTGACAAAAAAATATAGATGATAGAGGACTTAGCCCGCCGATTTAGCAATCTGAAGTGGCAGTGGGATGGCCATATTTGTCATTGCAATGATAGCTGTCGGAACCGAAAGGTAATGGAGTATATCCAAGTACAGTGTAGACCTCACTCGTGGCCACTAGACTGATGACATGAGAGACTTTGAAGAACTCCTGGATGAGAAAAGCGTAGGTCCATCAAGCGCAGCGCGACCTTGAAAAGGCCTTTGTCTTGGCAATGGACGATTACATACTAATAAATCAACACCACATATGACAGACCATCACGTCCATTGCACACAATAGCGGCCCCATCACTGCGTCAGAAATCAATCCAAAATTCAAAACACTCTATTATTATTAATGTGCTAATAAGCGGATACTGCACAGCTGACACAATTACGTAATAAGGAATTTAGTTCATGGATGAAGGACGCCCTCGATTTTTAACCGTGTGATCAGAATAACCATGTTAGAATCGAATCCTGTCGTACGTCACGAATGCTTATGTATGCAAAGCTCGCGCGTCGCAGTACTCCGAAGTGACGCGACTACGTACAAAAGGCATTCCTGTTTGTATTATTTTTATAATGCATGTTAGTCATAGTGAACGTGACGGTGTTCCAAGTATACAATGCATGTACAAACGTTATTGGATGAAACATAATAATATAAGTGTTTCATGTATTTTCATTCCTATTCAAATTGTGATTTCCTTCCCAATACCTTAATTATACTTTTCGTTCAAGAGCAGCAACGCGTCCCTAATTATTTTGGTATTATAAATGTTCATGGGCGATGGATATAACTTATCATCAGGTGACCCACTTGCTCATTTGTCGGCCTCTACTATAAAAAAAGAAACTAAAATGAGAAGGCTCTCAATTCCTCTATTTTTTACAGACACATGTGCTATAAAAATGTAGCATTTTACTAGGTGGTAAGTACCTCGTAGGACTTAGTACGTAGGAGGAACTGACGGACTTAGTTATTCAAAGTTATGTATGGTGATGGTTCTGTTTATGGGCAGGTGTTACGCCAACAACATCAGCGAACGGCTCGGTTCGTCATTCGAGCTAATAAAAAAATCACGCGATATGTCCTAAATGTGGACCGATTTTGATGATTATGAGGATTCTGAGCGTAGTTTGATATAAACTTAGTTACGATCTGATGACGATGAAATGGGTAAGTCTTCAACATATATCGAATCGTTATTTGATTTTTAAATGTTATTGTGTCATGGCTTGATTAAGCTGTGAAATGGTTACAGTCTTGAGTTAATTCCCTAGTTAGAGTAATCAGTATTTGAGCTATCGATTTTAAAACAGACGTCAGTGGTAGCCCGGTCGAGCCGGTTTCACCCCATAGTTTTAAGGGGATTTTGAAGGACATTGAAATGACTGGGCATTATGAGACTTAACAATTTATGTCTCGGGGTGATGAGCGCAGTGCAGTGTCATGCAGTGCTTTGTAATTTAAAGTTCTGTGTGGCGTTGCTTCTGTTTATATGGGCAGGCGTGGCGCTTACCATCAAGCGAGCGAACTTCTCGTCTCGTCATTCACGCTAATAAAAAATAATAATTGTCGTCTTATGAAACGGATGTCTCACCAACTATTAGCTTATATTAAATGTTATTTCGTGATATATCTATACGCCACACACTTCTATGTGCACTGCATTTTTTCCTCACTCAGGTAATCAGTTTTTATAGGATTCGTAGGATATACCTATCTTCGAAATTTCACATTTAAACAATGCTATTAGTCTTTTTTAAGAGCACAGGCCAGCAAACGAACAAGCGGGTCACCTGATGTTAAGTGATCTTCACCGCCCATGAACACTCGGATACTAGGACAATCATGGACACGTTGAGGACCTCAAAAGAAAAGGAATAGAGATTGGGAAGGGAAGAGGGAGGCATCTCCGGAAATCTCACCGGAAGAAACGCAACAGAAGCTTAGATTTCATGCCAGTTTTCTGTCGGTAGCGCCCCAGTAGAGCCGAGCCGTTCGTGCCGTAGACAAAACTGTTTAAAATGGTTGTGACGAACGCATAAAAATAGAAGAATATTTGAAGGATACCGTTTAATGGCTATGGAACTCGAAAAAAAATATGCCTTGAATATTATTAAGTTTAAAGTATCAAACTCTATAACTTCCGGAATTAATCAATACAATTTTTATTTGCATTATACATAATATTTGAAATCATATATATTACTTAATATAGTAATAATTGAAATAAAACTAGTTTATACGGATTTTATCGCGGTTTAATTTTTATTTTAGTCCCGACGTTTCGAAAGCTTTATTTCAATGAGTAATATTCGCGTAAACCTAAGAAATCACTATAGTAATAATTGTTAATTTGTATTACATATTACAAACCACTTAATGTAATAAACACCGAATGTTCATTGAATTATGTGATCATTGGTGTCAATTAAAATACCAATATTCAAATGATATTATTACGGTTATAAAAATACTTCAATTATTCGGTAGCTAAATGTTATTACTACATTTAATACGCATATTTATTATTATTTAATGAGATACATATATAAAAAGCGATAAAATCTACTTAATAGTAGTTACATACGCACTTATTGAAGGGTAGGCAGTGGTGTAACTAGTACACATACATTTAGCCGAACTTATTTCCATTCCATTATGTGATAGGGGGCAAGCCTATCGCCATATCGGGCACAATTCCAGACACCGGGCTGATACTAAAAAAATCATGATAGAAAAAGCCAAATCACTTTACCCGACCCGGGGATCAAACCCGCGGCCTCTCGCTTCACAGCCGACTACTCACCCACTGCTCCACGGAGGCTGGCTGTTGAAATAAATCTAGGTATAATGTTAGAATTTAGTTGATTATCTGCTTTAGATTGGATTAATCTCATAGATGCGTGGGATGCTATAAATTTTGCTCGATAATGTAATATACTCGCCCAAAATTATAAATGTATTCCTGAAATGTATATGTATGTAATGTCCAGGGGTTAACGTCAGGCACTAGCGGATCCAGGAGAGGGGGCTAAGGGACTCAAGCCCAACCAAAAATCCTGAATCCACCACTGACGTCAGGCAGGCGGCCGGTCGTAAAAACTACAAGCCAAATCTCCAAATAACATGTGTTAAAAGCATATTGCACCGAACCCACTGCGAGTGGGATAAGGGCAGGTGGAAGAAGAGATAGATTTATTTGAAACAATGACAGATAACGCTTCCATTTTCGCCTGTACTTCCACTAAACTACTGATTTCTTAAACGCACTTAGAAGATGACTTAGAGTAAAAAATGCAAATGATATGCATTCCCTATTGAACGCAAATGTTACGAAACATTAATTATGATATGTATAGAGTGCAATAATAAAAATTAAGGCAGCACACACAACTGCCAGTAGGGGTACTTAAATTATATAACGTTACTATGAATGGTCAGTCGTATGACTTATTCGGCAATCGATGGTGTCTGTGTTGACACCTAATTGAGCATGCATATGTCCTGCCTAAGGAAAGTGAAACTATCATCGACGAACAAAGACGTAATGTTTGCAACAGTATGAACTATATAACCCCTAAGTGACACACTCACCCATACACATCGACTTTGATACTCGACTAATCAAGTCGGAACACAAACAATATGTCAGCACTCAGATTAGTAAGTGTCTGCATGATGCATACAACATATAAAACAAATTGTAACATAAATAACATGCCTATAACTCATTTTTTTTAACAGGTAATTTTCACCGCCGCTATCATAGCTGGTTGCAACGCCAGCGGATTTGGTCACATCGTGCCAGCTGCAGTCAAATCATTTCCGATTGTTCGATATGCTCCTTTTTATAACTTCCCTGGAGTCGTACGATCAATACATGCAGTGGCACCTGCAGTAGCGCCAGCGCCTGTACTACCAGCTCCTCTGCCAGCGCGGTTCATACCAGCACCTGTGGCTCCAGCACCTATCTTTCCAGCTCCAGCACCCATCCTACCGGCTCCTATATCCGCCCCCGTATCGTTCGCCCCAGGTGTAGCGCCTGCCTTCGCACGACCTGTAGCGCCCCGCTTTGCTCCCGCAATCGCACCTGCCTTCGGTCCAGCACTCGCACCTGCCTTCGGTCCAGCAGTCGCGCCTGCCTTCGCTCCAGTACCGTACTTTGCACCAGCACTACCTAAATTGGCTCCTGCTGTACCTGTGCTACCTAGATTAGCTCCTGCAGTGCCTGCTTTTCCGGCCCCGTTGTTTGCCCCAACTTTACCCGTTGCTCCATTTGCACCTATCATAAGGCCTGTGGCTCCAGCGCCAGCATACCCAGCGCCAGTTCTACCTCCACCTCCCGTAGCAGTGACGAGAGCAGTACCTTTTGGTATTGCGCCATACGCACCCCTAGCGCCTATCGTCAAACAAGTTGCGTGGAAATGATCTAGTCTGTTAGTTTAGATACAATTATAGTTTAGAATTGTTGTTATTTGTGTTGATTTGTTGTATATAAGATGTTAAGGCTGTTTATACAATTTTTATAATTATTTGATAAATTTATAAAAATGGTTCCGACTTTTCTTTTACTCTCTTTTGTTTGTATGTGTGTGTATATATATCTATATGACTGTGGCATCGTATCGCTTAAACGAATGAACTGATTTGATTGCGGTTCTTTTGTTTGAAAGCTGATTTAATAAAAATAGATCTGAGCTATGTTCGAAGGTCTGTTCACCCGTTAACATTTACAGTTTTTAACGGTTTGGTTATAGTCTGGACTCATTAAAAATACATTCACATCAAAAAAACAATACAATATAGCTTTTTAGCCAACGATAAAAACAGAAGTGATTTTCAATTCGACGCATATGCCTTAAATATACTAACAATATGTTTATCGACTTCTTATTCGTTCTATTGCTTTCATAAGTATTGCTGAAAACTGACGTAAAGGAGCGGCTTGCTGCTGCGTTTCGAATATCCGGAGGCCCAATTTCGCCTCCCCGTCCCAATCCCTTAATTAATTCCTTTCCTTTAAGGTCGGCAATGCGTCCATAATTCATTGGACATTGTGCATATTCATGGGCAGTGGAGATCATTTACTATCAGGTGACCTACATGCTTGTTAGTCGATGTCTGATATAAAAAGTTGGTTAATAAGTAATAGTTTTTAGTTAAACAGCTGACAGATTTTTTAACCAAAATGGTTAAAAATATATTTATAAAAATAGATACCTTTAAACTTATATTAATATACTCACAAGGTGGTAGGTCCCTCGTACGCGAGGGGGCCGTCTGGGTTGGTGCCACCGCTTTGTCTAATTCGGCCGCCAAGCAACAGAGTGCAAGCACTGTTGTGTTTCAATTTGAAAGACATTGGCACCAGTGAAAATACTGGGCATCACGAGAATAACTTATGTCTCGGGATGATGAACGTAGTCGAAAGCCATGCAGTACTTTGTACTTCAAAGTTCTGTGTAATATTCTGTCTGTTTAAGAGCAGGCGTAGTGCTTACTCTCAGACATTTCGTCATTTAGGTAAATAAATAATGTTTTTTGTCCACGTTAGACTAGATTTGTTACAATAAAAACACAATTAAACTAAACCACAACATATGGCTTCCACTACCGAGTATTGTAGGCGTTTCGCATAAAACGCTTAAAGCTTAACTATAAAGTACATATAAATAATCGAAGTAAAAAATATAATAGTTCTAAATTGATTATATCACAATAAGTTATATAATGGGAAATAACAACCTCAGTGGCGCAGTGAGTAGCCGACTGTGAAGCGAGAGGCCGTGGGTTCGATCGGTGGTTTCTCCCCAGAGGGGTTGACCTTAGGCAGGTGGTAAAAACTACAAAGCAAATCTTTCTGTAACGTGATTTAAAAAGCATGTTGCGCTGACCCCACTGCGAGTGGAATAAGGGGAGGTGGAAAAAGATTATGTTCAAAATCTTGGTAATGATCACAACAACATTAGTAAAGATTTTGTTGGAACAGAGTCCAGCAAACGGTTAATTTTGTCACCTGATGGTAAGTGATATCTACCGCCCATAAACACTGGTAATACCAGACGAATCATGAATACATTGCCGACATTTCGGGAATTGGGGTCGAGATGGGGAAAATGGGGTTTGGATTTGAGACGTATTATAATACTTTTCTTTAGAACTAATGGAAACATAGTCCTGTGCCTGATAGAATTAATTTCTCATAAAATAGGTGTTGCATAAGTTATGTCATTATTGCATTCAAATTCTTTGTATATGTTTACAATGCAAGAGAAAATCTTTAATGCATACATTGTAAAGTTACTTACTCCATACTCTACACATATTATAATAAAACAGTAGTCTCTAATGTATGCATGTCTATTAATTTGAAGGCACCTCACGTAAAAACTTCTGAATGGATTTCAATTGTTATGTTAAGCGTAACTCTAGGAGATAGTATGAATAGGGTGTAAAAATTAAATTTTAATTCCGGGAAATGATTTTCACGGGAACGGGAAACAAAAGCAAGTTCTGTAATGAAAAGGTTAATTCATAAAAAATAATTTATTGCAATTTCCTGATAAACTTCGTAAACCCAATATACTAATTTACTTATCGTTTGCATATAAATTGGGATAATCTTATTAAAACGCCACATGTTTTCAACAATTTATTCAATTCATAAAAAAATTTGCTAATTAAGTCTTTATTATAAGTCTTTTCAAAGAAAGGTCTAAGAGTATTCTCTTCAACCTATCGAACGTACGCTGGGGCATATCCAAAAGGAGAACGAACTAAGGGAGCAGAGGCGTAAGGGAACGGAGCGGCGTACGCAGCTGGGCCGGGAAGGGCGTAAGGAGCGGCAGCGTAGGGAGCAGCGGCGTAAGGAGCAGTGGCGTAAGGAGCAGCGGCGTAAGGAGCAGCGGCGTAAGGAGCAGCGGCGTAGGGAGCAGCAGCGTAAGCAGCAGGACCAGCATAGTACGGAGCGGCAGCCAATGGAGCTGCAAGAGGTGCAGCTACTGGAGCTGCCAAAGGAGCAGCGATAGCCGGAGCCGCTACCAGAGGGCTGATCGCCCTGTTGACCACGTTCACTTGAGCGGCGTAAGGTGGAATGTTCTGAGGTACTGCATGAGCGTAGCCAATTTGTGCAGGTGCCACCAGAGGGGCGGCAGCTACGGCTGGTACAGCGCTGCATTCAGCTCCGATGGCGAAAGCCGCAGCGACAAGAACGATCTGTAAAATATAGGTACATATTAGGTAATTAGTACACTGATTAATTATCTGTTATCAAAGGTAAAAGATCAAATAAATTCTTACTTACAGATTTAAAAGAGAACATCTTGCTTAGTGTGGTAGTGAACCTTTCTTAACGAAAAGAGGATTTGTTGTGTGACTATCGAAAAAAAGAGTAGCCTTTTATACCATGTTTATTGTAATTCAGATATCGTTCGACAAAGTGAACATTTGACGTATTGCGGACGTTCATTTACGATTCGCGGTGGCACGCGTGGGGAAATGGATCACATTGAGAAATTTTTGTGAAATTTTTTGGATTGCGTGAAGTGCATTTATTGATGTGAAGAATTTGTACAAGTTTAGTATTTCTAACACAAAATAAACTGACGCGAAAGAGAATGCAGAAATGGATGCAATTAACTTTTAACCGACCTTATCTTCGTCCTATGATGTGATTGGGAGTGATCCTATATGGCATCAACTTGCTTTTTATTTAATTGGTATTAATTAAAACTTTATTGTACACCAGAGTACACAGTAAACAGACAAAAATTAGATAAGTATAATTGGTAGTCTTATCGCTCAAGGAAATCTCTCACAGACAACCATGGTACGGAGAGAAGAGAAAATGAGTACTAGGGCGTCAATAGATAGATAGAATATTCTTTATTGCACACTAAATAAAGTAGGTAGCTTATAAAACGAGGATCATTCAGTAAGGGTGATACAATGGGCGGTCTTATCGCAAACAGCGATTTCTTCCAGACAACCTTAATCAGCAAACTTATTAAAGAAATATTGTATAAATGCAAATTATTTATGATGGGTATATAAAATGGGATCCTTTAAACGGAGTGTGAAGAAGCAATTAGGCAGGCTGGCATAATTCTGCCGACCGACCATAGATACATTATCTGTCGTTGATCGACTCTATTCTTGGATTGCGCTACACTAACCATCAGGTGTAGCGTGGTCACATTGCCGTCATAGGATTAAAAAAAATACCCATTACGTGTGTTTTTCGAATCATAAACTTACATGATCGAATCTGGGACCTCGCCGGTTCAAGTAAGATATGCCTAGATTAAAGGAGCTGTTTTAATTTTTGAATTGAATTTGTTATGTACCTATGTATAAATCATAAGAATAAAAACAAACAAAAATAAACAGCAGTCATATACCTATGTATATGACTGCTGTTTATTTTTGTTTGTTTCCTAGGACTATTCCTAAGATACGAGTGTTATGTCGTTTGAAGTATTGGGAAGGGAAGAGGGCTTTTAGGCCTCCGGACATTTTATAATTGGTAAAGCAACGCTGTAGACAGTTTTATTGTTATTATTAATCGTCTTAAGATGCACTTAACCAGATTCGATTTTATAATTAAAATTAGCTCCTTTGTATTTGATGTATTTGGACAACAAAATATTAAACAATTTCAATATATTATAATATATATAGTACACGATTTATCCTAATCCTAGATTGTAATCCTAAGGTCAACTAGCACGACGATCCTAAATTGAGTTCCATTAAACCTATTTAAGAAACATCTACTCGTATGAAACTTTTACATAAGAACCTAAATAAGTTTAGTCGTAAATCTAGATTTAGGATCGTCGTGCAGTCGGCCTTAATATATTGGCACATCACAGTAGATAACTAATTTTATTTTTATGTGCCGGATCGGACAAGTGTTTATTTAATATATTATGTAAGTAATTTTTAAAATATAGTAACGTTATCTTTATGTAAAACCATACATACATACATACGCACTCACGCCTGTAATCCCATGTAAAACCATTTTGTCTTCAAAAGTTCAAGCATCTTCCTTTCCTTTCCCTCCATGTAGCATACGCGTGGGATAGCAATAAAACCTGTAAATACAACACTAATTCCCCTTCGATCCACTGTACCTAATTGTTGGTCTTAAAACATTCAACAAAATAACTACTAAGTACTTCTTTTGGTATGAAACACGTTTTCCTGTTTTTTCCTTCTCAGAAAAATAGTCGCGCAATCCGGAACTATAGTTTTTATCGGTCACTCCTTTTGACATTATCGACTTCTTATTACATTTTTTGTTGTCTCTGACATAAAAGTCACGAGAATAATCAATGTGTCGGCCAATTACCTAAACCAATTACAAAATTATCTATTAGAAATTTATAGGGTTTTTTGTGGATTTGCGCTGTTATGTATTCAGACAGTTCAGTTCAAATAATGTATTTTCAAATCTTCACAAGAATGATGAAACATAGCTGTGGTCGAATTTAAGGTCTTCTCGGAGTTTTTATGTCAATTCCTTCCAGTACGAGGCTTCTTAGACTATTTTCGCTTAGCGGATCGAACAATCAAGGTCGGTTAAATTTACTCATTTCAAAGTTTTCATACACTGTTTATCATCGCTAATGTTTATTGCAGAAACCTACACCACTTTTATAAAACAAACAGAAAGACAGCTTTGAACTAGTATATGAAATAATTTATTTATACTTTATTTGGACAACAAAACAGATTACAATCGAAAGTTACATAAATAATCTTTACATACATAGTACACAGTTTTATACTAAATTGCAATCCTAAATATGTTGACACATCACAATAATTTATGGTTATAAACAGCTATAAGCTACAGGTTTTTAAATTGTAGGTAAGTGCCTACAAAGAAGGACTTAAAACTATGCAGGAATCAAGCGCAGAAATTGCACGCTTTTAATAGACGAGTAAGTTGTATTATAATACAGGCGATGTGGGAGATAAGTGTGATGTAAGTATTTTTATGACTGAACATTTGAAAGTACTTTGCTTCGGGGTATATATGTCGAGATTAGGATATTTTACAGATAACTCATTATAAAGGCGGCACATCCGTGTAAGAGGATTATAATAGGATGTATTGTTCTTACATATTTGTAAGTTAAATGTTCTCATTGGTTTTCGAGGGTTGTACTTTGTGTTGAAATTAACCAAGTTTAGTAGGTACGATGAGTCAAGTTTTTCATGGAGCAATTTGTATAAATGTAAAAGGTCCTGTTGCTTACGACGAGTTTCAAGTGGGGTTATTTTAAATGTTGTTAATCTTTCTTTGTAACTATTGGAATAAAGAAAGAAAGAAAATAACTTTATTTGGTAATTACCATAAGGGCACATGAACACATAAAAGAGTTAAGCACATTTATAAAGGGCATAAGTTAAAGGGTCCTGTACTGTCTAAATTCCCAACAAAACTTACCAATTTCTAGTTTATGAGCTATGAGATGATTATGTTATTATGATACCCATGGGATGACCCACATGATAATATATTGTTGCTCTTAGCGTCGATGTTAGTAATGGTCTCAGATATACAAAATATACAACGTGTTACAGAAATGTGTGGTCAGATTTAAGCAACATATAAAGTATTTTACCCCCCGCGCCGTAGTATCAAATTCGACTGTATAGGACATAAATAAAGCTTTTTCTTTTTTATTGAATGAGTAACATATCGATATTCGCCGATGTCGATAACTTTAGAACAACACTAAATGATAAACAGCCGAGCTTATGTATCACTCCTCACTTATTCTCGCGCACGCACTTCGCTTAGTTTTTAGGGGTATGATCGATCTTATCGATCGTAATAAACGAGTGATTAAAATACGTTTGAAATTTTAAGATTTTGATAAGATCCGATACATAAACACGCACTATCAGACGAATGTAACGACTCTTAAATATGACCACAACTTTTTGTTTGTTGTTGTATCCGTAAATAATTACGTTATTCATTATTATAACTATGAGATATATGAAGAGCAGAGATAGCTCAACAGGGCGGTGTATGGACTGGCGAGACGAAAGTTGCAAGGCACCGAAACCAGTTCCAAGAGAATGCGCCTCTGACTTTTCTAAGTTACGAGTTAATTCATTATAAATTGTTGAAGGACACATAGTGAGGTAACCTGCGTACCTGAAATTTCTACTTAAGAATTTCACGCCTAAATCGTTAAACCGATTTTAATGAATTTTGGTATAGAGATTGATAGAACCCTGGAGATGGTTATATGCTAGTTTTATCCAGGAATAGGCTATTCACGCGGGCGGAGTCGCGAGCAAGTTATTGTTATAGATATGTATCCAGAAACAATGGACACTGGGTTTTCATTTTAGAAATACAAAATGAGCTTAATATCAATGTTTTGTTAATGTATTGAAAATTTTATATAATCACTAGCTGTTGCCCGCGGCTACGCCCGCGTGAATGCCTATTTCCAGGATTAAAGTAGCCTAGTGGACGCATCAAGCGAGTCCCGCGCTTGACAAAAATACTAATGTCGCTATTAAAAAATAAGGGTTGATCGTCGAGGGTTGAAAATTTAGGGTTGTATGTATTTTTTAATGCTGTATCATAAAAAAAAAAAAAATTGTCTAAAAAATAAAAAATTGGGGTGGGCCACTCTTAACATTTAGGGGGATGAAAAATAGATGTTGGCCGATTCTCAGACCTACCCGATATGCACACAAAATTTCATACAAATCGGTCGAGCCGTTTCGGAGGAGTATGGAAACGAACATTGTGACACGAGAATTTTATATACAACGTGTTACAGAAAGGTGTGGTCATATTTTAGGGTCATTACACACTCCTTATAGTAAGTACCTATGTACCGGATCATTTCTAACCAAGACATCCTAAAATTTCACGTTAATTTTAATCACTCGTTTATTAAGATCGATAAGATTGATGACATCACTATTAATTATATTGAATGACACTCACTTTTAATAAACTTGAATAAGATTTACGTAATTCTACGGACATACGTACGTAACTTGTAATTTAAACACAAAATACCAGAAAGAGACTGTTTGCTGAAGACGATATAGGTACCATCCTCTGAAGTATTATAAAGATTTCATTGTCGAGTCATCCATATATGAATTTCGCTTAATACAGTCGACGAGCGTCTTATAAGCTATTATCAGTTGCACGAACACAAAATACCAATACATAATACTTGTTTATAGTCAAATACAACATATTTTTTAAACTCGTAATCATACTTGATAAAATCAGAAATTGCCGAACTGACTGCGTCAAATAAATATTGACATTTGACAAATGTTTTTTTTATTATAAAATAATTAAATAAAAGGAGGTCTATAGTATAATTGTTTATCATTTAGTGTTGTCCAAAGTTGAAAGTCGATATCGACATGTTACTCATTCGATAAAAAAGAAAATTCTATAATTATTGTCCAAGCTATGCAATCGGATTTGGTACTATGGCAGATAGAATACTAATACCCTACACTATACATTGCTTATATTTGCCCGCCCCTTTCTCTAACACGTTGTATAAGAAGATATTAATTCCTTACAGGGCTAGTAAAAAAAATCCTATTACTAATAGGAATTACTAAATATTGTGTAATTTTTCGTCGATTACCCATCGTGTTATTAGTCTAGTGACAAATCATCATATAGACTGCAAACCTGGGAGATCACGAGTTCGTTTCTGAAACAAAATTTGTGTTCAGTTTTTTAAATTCGAAAGACACACATTTAAACGGCCCGTGGTGCACTAGTCGTCCCTCTGCTAGCCCTTCGGCGGTACAGGCGTGTGTATATGTTTATATATGCACACGTTATATTGAAAGTCATTAATTCGTCCATGACAAGTGCAACGACCAAGTGCAAAATATCGTGCTGCCGGAGACATCGAAAGGGCATCCTTATTTTCAAGGGCATCTGAGCCCCTAAAGAGACGAACCGTCAAGTGGCACAGCGCAGGGGCGGTTCCGGCAAAAATCCAGAGTACACTCAGGATCCCTCGAGACTTTTCCACTTTCACCAAAGAAGGCCATTGCGGGGTTTTTGTCGCTACAGCAGCATAAGGATAGGGGCGCGATACAGCGGTTGTTCGGGTTTAAGACAATTGAGTTGGAAAGCTGGTACTGGTGAGTCTGGTATACATATTTTTCGTCCCCCGGAGTTAAGAAGCTATTCGCTTACGAGTCTTTCTCTGCGAGAAAAAAAAAATAGGTCACCTGAAGGTAAGTGATCACTACCGCCCCTAAACACACACTTTAGACGACACTTTACGAGGTGGTAAGTTCCACCGCTTTGTCTATTTCTGCCGCCAAGTAGCAGTGTGTAAGCACAGTTGTGTTCCGACTTGAAGGACATTGCAGCCAGTGAAATTACTGGGCATTATGACACTTAAAATTGTATGTCTCGGGGTGACGAGCGCAATCCAATGCCTTGTAGTTCTTTGTTATTCAAGTGTTCTTTGTGGTGTTGCTTCTGTTAATAGGCAGGCGTGGCAAATTATTTTAGGCAAACGACCTGCTCGTCTTGTTATTCAAGCTAATAAAAAAGACCTATGAGGCGATTAAAGCGGCTGACAAAAGACGTAACATATGATTTGTAATATCCCATTTTATGAAAAATAGTGACCTATGAAATTGCCACACACGTGGATCATGTGTTATTAGAATAATGTAACAATGACCAACTCTCTATCAGGATTACATAATATAGTGAAATTGGTGTGTACAAAGTCGAAATTAGAATGCTCCGTCCGTCAAACGTGTCTGGGCCAAGAACCACAGTGCCAACAATGTCCTGCGCATTATTTAGATACGCGCACGCGCATCGCGTCCGCGTTGTTGCCCAACAGAAACAACAGTCGGTATAAAACATGTCCGTGCCCTGGGGATCACACAGTCCATCGTTCTTTTCAGTGTACTCAACTGAGCAGTCACATAACCTAAGCAAAATGATTGCCAAATTCGTTGTAAGTATAATTTTTATTTTTAGGTTAATAATGTCTTTTATCTGGGCGAAATTCCGCAATAATTAATGAAAAATAATAAAGTCAAATCTGGCATGAATACAGTTATGTATCATGGATGCAAAACTAGGATACTGTGTCACGGGCATTTAGAACTACGAAGGGCAATATTTCAATCCAATATTACATTTCCGATTCGTGTATCCCTCATAAGTGTCTATCGATTCACTATGGCCTCCATTATAGAGGCCATCACATAATACGCTCATTTCAGTATAACATTGTAAAGTGAAAACTATAATGTGTATTTATTTCAAGGTCATCTTCACCCTGGCCATCGCAACCACCAACGCCGGAATAGCAACATACGCGGCGGCTCCTGCTGCGCTCGTGGCCCCTGCATTCGCGCCCGCGGCGTACGTCGCCCCCTATGCCAGCTCCTACTCTGCCCACGCTGTAAACCACGCCGTCGCCGCCCCTGTAGTGGCCCCTGCTCCAGTGGTTGCTGCTGCCCCTTACGTCGCTGCTCACGCCGCACCACTCGTGGCCCCTGCCTCACCAGTCCTCGCCGCCAGATACCTATCATCCCCCTACTACTTATAAACGAATTTGGTAACCTCATTGCCTAGTGACTTGCTCAATACTGTATCATATTCCTAATTGTTATTGTTTTAAAGTATGTGAAATATAAAAACATTATACAAGACTTAAATTTATTTGCTTATTTAATAACCCCTAATAGAAGTGATTTGTATGTGAGTAAGTTAGCATGTAATAAAAACTGGTCAAGCGCGAATGGAACTTGTTAGCCGAGTAGCAATATTTGAATCGTATTTAGAGTGTTATTGCCACAATTGCTAAAATAAATAAATATTTACTCTATGATCGGAGCTAAGAAGTTAGAGAAGTATTGATTTAAATAACATTGACTTGGAACTTTTTTCGTCTCATAAAATATGTAGATTGGTTCAAACCATATGTTATTGAATTTAATTTAGAATATCATAGCAAGTATGTTTCAGTACCTTCAGTTTAAATATTTTATTAAGAATATAAATGTGCCTACTTACTTGTACTTCCATGCAGTGACAGACTAAGCCTGTCAGGGGCCCGTGGCGACAAATCTATTTGGGGCCCCGGTGAGCTTTTTATGACGTAAGCGTGACATTGAATGAGGTTTCAAGATGGCGCTGTCATCGCAAATGCACATTTAACACCTTTTTCTTGAAACTACAATAAATTATCATTAAATAATGTTTAAGTGTACAAACAAGTGACATATTTACCGCCGTGTTACTAAGATCTAGGTAGATATAAAATTTAATGAAGCTCAATATATCAACACTTAGCCTTTAATATCTGACATGTTAGCCGGTTTGTTTACTTTGTATCTAGTTAACAAGCAAGTGTCAACTTGTGACCTATTTTAGGAATTAATGTAAAAGGTGATTATGGTTATAATTAATTGAACTTCAACGATTAGTGAACTATTTGGATTAATTAAACAATAAATCATTAGCCCACGCCTGTATCCCCGAAGGGGTAGGCAGAAATGCAATTAGTGCACAAAAAAAACGTACAGGCGACGCGACGTACTTACTACAATTTAAATTGTGCGTAGCCTTCAGATGTTTCTAAAATACCGTCATAATATGATCATGATGATAATCTAATATAGACCTGCCACAATATGACATTATGTAAGTAGTAAATTTTCTGACTGACTGAACCCGGATGGCCGGGAATTTATGGTCATTCGTAATAAACCTAACCGTTAAAACACGCACCTTAATTTAAAAAAACATTTGTAGTTTTTAGATGGCTTAACTTTTCTTCAATCACATCTGACAACCAGTACTGGTCCTGTAATTAGAAGTAATATTAAATGACTAGCTTTCGCTCGCGACTCCGCCCTTAGAACAGCTTTTCCCGGGATAAAAAGTAGCCTATGTCCTAATCTTGGTGATGGTTTACCTGTGTGCCAAATTTCATCCAAAATTTTTCAGTGATTGACAAACAAACATACAAATTCACAAAGTCACAAACATCAAAATCTTTCAAATTTATAATAGTAGTAAGATAGTAGTACTGTAAACATCACAAATTTACAAAGTGGTAGGTCTCTCCTATGAGAAGCTGTCTGGGCCGGTACCACCGTTTTGTCTATTTCTGCCGTCGAGCAAAAGTGTGTAAGCACTGTTGTATTCCGGTTTGATGGACACTGAAGCCAGTGAAATTACTGGGCATTATGAGACTTAACAACTAATGTCCCAGGATGACGTGCGCAGTCCAGTGCCATGCAGTGCTTAGTAATTCAAAGTTCTGTGTGGCGTTGCTTCTGTTTACGGGCCGGCGTGGCGCTAACCATCAGGCGAACATCTCGTCATTCAAGCTAATAAAAAAACAGTAGTAGTACTGTAATTAGCAGTGATATGAAATAATAGCGCTGACCGTATGACGCATGCGCAGTCACAGAACAGTGTCATTGAAAACGCCCTGCTCTCATTTACGTTTCTTGTTTACAAGTGACGGCTGGCCAATTTTCATGTATGGACAAATAAATTTTAGTCAACCTATATTAACTACGTTACTAACTAGTCTAGAACGACTTTGTGATATTGATACATTAGACATTATAAAAATAATTGTATTGTATTGTAGCCCTGTATTATATATGTCCCACTGCTGGGCACGGGCCTCCTCTACTGAATGAGAGGAATTAGACCTTAGTCCACCACGCTGGCCTAATGCGGGTGCTTGGTAGACTTCACATACTTTGGAAATTCTTATGAAGCACTTCTAAAGTATACATATTTCCTAACGATGTTTCCTTCAGCGTTAAAGCAAGCGACAATTAACAATTAATACACACATAACTAAGAAAAGTCAGAGGTGTATGCTCTTGGGGCTGGTTTCGAACCTGCTACTTTATTCTCGACAGTCTGTACCCTTCCTCACTGAGCTATCGCTGCCTATAAAATAATTGGTTATTTTTTAATGGTTTAATATGTCGGTAACGCATCCATGATTCTTCTGGTATTATTGGTGTTCATTAGCGATGGAGATCACTTAACATCAGGTGACCCACTAGCTCTAGCATCTGCTATAAAAAAACATACATAACATCCAAAAGTAAAGGCTGAGAACAAACCTGCGACCACTTCCCCGGTAGAACGCTCCACTCCCCGCTACGCCATCGTCATAATATTATTATCTAATTATTTATTAGGGAAGGCGGGACGGTTATGTCGGTCTCACCGGTCTTACAACCCAGCGTGAAGTCGCCCAGTGAGAGATGGAAAATCCAGACGACCGCTGGGCCGTGTCCCTGACACCTATATACACCCTACACCGGCAATACCGACCAAAAACCCCACGGTGGCCATCTTCAGCACATCAGAGACGGCCCCGGGTTTCCAAGGCGAGAAGCGCCCGGCTTTATTCGGAAACGCGCGGTCCCGTCTCCATATATGGGGGGGGGGGGGGGGCTTAGATTAACCCGTGCACCAAAATAGGAGCCTACTTACTACTCGTGCTCCCAAGTACAAGCGTACAAAGGGCGCTACTACAGCTCTCTGCTGCGAGCCCCCGATGGCCTCTACTAATCACCTCTTTCGACAGTCAGGGGATATCGTGGTGGAAATCTCCAAACGCACCCGATCCATAGGGCGGGATATTATTTTAAGTCTTGGTTACATAAAACCATTTTATTTAGTTCTATTATTGTGTAATGTATTGAACATATTAAGATTAATACAATGCAATTATTATGCGACACTGTAGAATAATTGAGTCAAGTCTTTTATATTATAGTTTAGTCAACTAATTGATATGCTGAATTTGTTATTGGTTGTGAAGCACATTGATATTGTAATATAATGTACCTATTATGATATAATGAAAACTGTGAAACTATTTTATCCACAATAATAAATTATATAAATGTTATATTGAAAAGGATATACTCCTACAATGCGATTGATAATGTCTGTTATTGTCCTTTTTAAAAGAGTAATACATATTCTATATTATTTTTATATCAAGGCCTAAACATACAATTAGTTTCCCATTCCGTAGCCGTAAGCGACATTGGACCCAAAGTGGGCGTCGTATCGACACAAATTAACTTTTTACTCAAACCTAGTATTAAAACCGGGTTAATAATTGATCAGTACTCCGTTCGTTCTAAATAATAATTTAATTGTAACTTATAAACCAGTTTTTTTTTGTCTGTATAGGCAAAAAGTTATTGGGACATTTCAATAAAATATGTTACAGTACCTATCCCGTGACAGCAAGAAGTTAATTAAGATAATAGGTTACCACACCTCTTTTAATATAACACTTTATTACAAATAATCTCTTGTGACTTTATCGTGATCGAATAAATCAGTTTGGACAAAAAATAACGAATAACAATTTATTTCACCTATAGAAACTATCTTATTAAGATCGCGGGTCGAAGGCTGTAACTAAATCTAAATCATAAAAATTACATTGGGTTACACCACAAAGACATGTGTAAAATATAGTTTCAGCACGGAAATTAATATCACAGCAAAATTTGTTTAAGTGTGCTCAACTTGGAGCCGCCCCCGCGGATTGGGTTATTTTGGTTTGAATCGATATATCGATTCACTAGAAATTTTGCTTCAAAGATATAAAATAACAGTAATTAAAACATTTTTAAAATAAGATGGCTTCCTAAGGTTTCCTCTACGAATGAGAGGGCTTAGGCCTTAGTTCACCACACTGGTCTAATACCTACTTCTTAATCTGGCTGGGCATCACATACCTTTGAAATTCTTACGGAAAACTTCTCAGGTATACAGGTTTCCTCACGATGTTTCCTTCCCTGTTAAGCAAGCGATAAATCATTAAAAAGTTATTTTCACCATTGTCGAGTACGTCAAAAGAAATAATAACATTTTCCTAAATTATATTTCCTTAAAGTATCAAAACTAGTCATTCTAACAAGAGTATAACCATAACACATGTGGAGAATTAAAAACATCCACACCTAACTACCAACTGTTCGAAGTACCGTTAGATTCAAAATATGTACTTTTATTTGCTTTTAAAAATAAAAATGTAAGACTTGTGGGTACTAGTTATACCACTGCCTACCTCTTTGGGGATTACCGGGGTGAGGCGTATGTCTGTATGTAGTCGTTTCAGTTGACAACAAGAAATTATAGATTACTACCCTGAGAATATGACTTAGCAAATACTACTATTGACAACAGGGACAGCTTTAAGTTCTCAGGAAGAATTATGTGCTTTTAAAGTTTTATCGAGTATTGGTATCGATTGAAGATAGTATTTCAGGTTTGCTGAAGATCTTAGGAATACCGTGCATACGGTGAGGATAGATTACTTAGCATTTTTTTTATTCGTTTGAGTGACGAAACTAGCAAGTCGTTCGACTAATGGTAAGCCTGCCCATAAACAGAAGCGACACCACTCAGAACTTTGAATTAAAAAGCGCTGCATGGCATTGGACTGCACTCGTCACCCCGAGACATAAGATGTTAAGTCTCATAATGCCCAGTAATTTCATTAGCTTCAATGTCCTTCAAACCGGAAATAGACAAAGCGGTGGTACCAACGCAGACGGCCTCTCGCATACGAGAGAGATGTGTATAGTTAAAAGAAATCATTCTAGAATCCGGCAGGGATTTTTCATATCTAAAACTCAAACAATAATTGTGATTGCCTAATTGTGGGATATGAACCAAAGACATGTCCTAACTTATTTTTTTTTATATCAGGGCCAGCAAACGAGCAAGTGCGTCACGTGATGTTAAATAATTTCCATCGTATATGAACAGTACCAGAACAATTTTGAATACGTTGCTGTCCTAAAAGGAAAGGATTGGGCATTAGGAAGGGGAGGGGGATAAAGGCCTCCGGAAATCTCACTGACCTTATGAAACGCTGTTACAAGCTACCCTTCATGTCGTTTTTTTGTGAGATATTGGTCCCAGTCGAGTCGGCCCATACATCCTATAGAAATATCGTAAGTAAAAAAATTGCCTACATTCATGGCTCTAACAATAATGGTGCTACTAGACCAATGAGACGAATAAGAATTCTTAATTTTATTTAGAAGAAATAACTGCAAACAAATCTACTCCTAACGAGTCTACATAGATACACAATGTTTTGGTATATTTAGCTGGCTATTTAAAATCAATTACAAAAAGTACTATAAAAGTCTTGTTAAAACTATTATTGTACTTTATTACAGGAAATGAAAATGCTAAATAGATAAACGTGTAAGTAATTATTTTGTTACATAGACAGTTCTCAATAACTGAAAATTAAAACAAACCGGTTTCCTCGCAAATAAATAAGTTGACTATAATTTTATTCCGATAAAAAGTAGCCAAGGCACATGCCCACACATTATTTGTGTTCACCATAAAATAATTGTAGTGACAATGATGTAATAGACGATAAATATTACAAATACATTTTCTATGAATATTAAAACGAGTTGGTATCTTGATAAGGAACTACCCATTGCAATGTTGTTTTGAAAGGCTGATATTATTCACTCGCCCTATTTAATAGACATACTATTATAATTATCTATCGGCATTCAATATTTTTTCTATTTATGATTGTAAGAGACATTTTTATTTTTTTTTAAGTTTACCTTTTTGCTGACCCTAAGTGCTACTTGGCGAAGGTTGATACGATTGACCTAGGCTCACGTAGGAGGTAGGGTTAGACGGATTTGGTCGAGTCATGTGTCTCAGCCCTATAAAAGCGTGTGTTAGCAGACCCTAATCACATTCGCTCCTTCATTCTACTTCTTCAGATCACCAAGCTATCCCCACCCAACCTTCAAAATGTACAAATTGGTAAGATCACTTTCACGTACATTTCTCAGTTATAATATAGTCATATATTCACAGATAACATAAGATGATTTCATTTATATTAGTAAAAATATTCAAATATACAATTGAAAATGCGATCTCTGCTATGAGATTGCATTATAAATCATGCACCAGTGACTTATAAAATGACAGTCCAATATATTCGCAATCATGCTCAGATTGGGGTTGAAGCCGCTCTGCGCAGGAGCAATGAACGCGTACTTCCGCGAACACATTGCAGAAGCAGGGCAGCACAAAATGTTTGTGTGATCCACAAATATTTGTTTCGAGTCTCAGTGTTGTGGGACCGTAAAACCGTCGTAATTCCTGATATTCACGATACAAATTAACTTAGCGTGGGACTAGGACTATGTGTGTGACTGCTGAGTAAATTTAAACCGATATTGCTTCTTTCTTATATTTTGGTTTGTGCTCAACCATGACATTGGTCGAACTCAATAGTTAGTTGGATTTAAAAGGAATTTATTAATGCGGAACAGATTAATACGTACATGTAAGTCATACGACCAGTAATTATGCAAAAGGTTGAAACAAAAGTAAACAACAAATAAATTAAAATAAGATTATAAAGGCCGATACCACCTGGTTACAAAATGTATTCTTATAAACAAGCTGTGCTTAATAAACGCTGACATTATTATGGCTCATATTTTTTATAAAGTATAATTTATTTTATTTGACGAACATAAAGTCCGAGTTTCTATTTTCAAGTCCAACAATCTGTTCTGTCTTTATTCTGTAAGCACGCGGCCCGGCTTGACGAGGGCCCAAAATGCCATATCAGTCCCGGCTTCACCACAAGGGCATGCGGGGCTAACCCAGAATCCACGAACGAAGGGACCCCAAAATAGATAAACCTGTGACTGTTTTTATCATCCAAAAGTTACTTTAATAAATTCCGCGTGCATTCAGAGCTCATGAAAGAAGTGAAACTTCTTTGTAAATTTTCTATCCTATCTCTGTTTGAATTTTTTTGTGTTCGAAATACTGCATGGTTAAAAAGACCTCCAAATTCTGGGTTCCTAAATTGTCCTCCTTGGTATAAGATGACCCTGAGTGCAATGTATTGTTTGCTCTTTAATACCATAAATCTGAACGGCCCGAAAGTGGTGTTCCATCCGACATGACTCTAGATTCTCTCCAAAATATCATTAGCAAAATGTATTTGCACTTAGTATTGCTCTACTTTAATAATAGGTAATAATTATGTATATTTACACCAATATAATTGCTATGATAAACGTGTCATTTTTAACTTCGCCAAAGGTTTTTTGTATGCGCTGACATTCTTTACAGCGACAACGACCCGTCGAGGTCGGACGCTAGTTACCATCCGGTATAGATAAATTACACTTTTTATTCATTTATTGAATCGTAAATCTTTCAAATAGTTCGAATCTATAAAGTGCGAATGAGCTGTACAATCGACTTATAAATACTAAGAGAAATTAAATTTTAAACTCTATTCAATAAAGAGAAGGCTGAATTTCCATAATATCCTTTATTAGCATGACACGTTCCGAAACCTGTCGCGGTCTTTATATACGAGTACATAAAATCTGATTGTTATAATACAATCATATAACTTGTTCAAAAGCTCCTTTTTTATTGTGTAGTAAATATATTTTAAGCAGTGAACATTTACTTACGCTCACATTACGTTACTGGGAAATGTGATTATCGCTACAGTAATTATTTTTATTATTTATCAAAAGCACTTATTGAGCGAATTACTATTTTAATAATTTATTGGCTTATTTATTTCTATTTATGAAATGTTAAAGACAGGTACAATGGTATATTGTCATATTAATATTAAGTCTATACCTACTCATACAAATATTACACTGGTTGACATCAAAATAGGAGCAAAATAATGTATATGTGGACCTATTAGGTCCACATATGGGCACGCTGAATCCAAATATATAGTCATAATTTCTCTAACATGTCACATTTTGATGTAATAAGCAAATGATAAAATTATCAAGGTAAGGAAATAAGCTCAGCAAAACGAAGGTGCAGCACTAGCACCTCTGCCTATCCTTGGGGGTTAAAGGCGTGAACTTATGTTTGTGTATTGTTTGCGCATCAGTGTATGAAGAAAACATATTGTAGACCTTGTGAATTAGAACGGTAGACTGCATAATAACACCCTACAAGTGAAAGTTTGGATGTTTGTGAGTTTGTTTGCTAATCAATCACATCTTAATGGCTGAACAGATTTATGAGAGTCAATGCTCTCACTACGGAGAATGCTAAAGACTAGAGAATACTGAAGTGGAGGCGTTTTAGTAGGAAGGCGGAAACTGCCTCTAAGCCGGGACGACACCAACATATAAAGTATGTTTTCAACCGCATATGCCTAGGAATATAGAGCAATAAATAGCAACGTTATTGCTTTTTTTGGTTACCTATAAAATGTGTTTATAAATATTTTATAATATTTATAAAGTCATAGGTCTACTATACAGTCTAAACCGCAGATTCGATACCTTTAAATGGCCCACAATGGGCCCACTTGCACGACGATCCTAAATCAGGATATAACACTCAACTTATTTACATATGTAATTTTTTCTTTGGACACTTCTTAAAGTGGTTTAGTAAGTTAAACTCAATTTAAGATCGATGTGCAAGTGGGCCCAAGGCATTAAGCTTTATTTTGTTTACTTTAACTGCGGAGAGTGCGCGAGAAGGTGCTTTCAAAGTGGTAGAGCCACGCTGCAGACAGTCTTGCCTATACCATGAATGGGTCGGCTCGACCGGGTCGACCTCTGACAGAAAACCGACGTAAAATACCGGCTTGTTGCTTCCTTTTGTACTGTGAGTGAGATATCCGGAAGCACAAATTTCTCTCCCCTTCACAATCCCTTTTATTTAAGGTCGGTAATGTGACCATGATTCTTCTAGTATTGTGGAAATACATGGGTGGTGAAGATACTTACCATATGCTACTTTGCCGGCCTATGTTATTAAAAAAACTCACCTCAAACGCAACAGCTAAATGCTTCTTCACGTCATTTTCTGAGACAGTGTTACTACCTTAGTCGACAAAACAGTCTACAGCGTGGCATCACAACTTCTCTGTACTAATCTTAGCTTATAGTGATATTTTGTTATTATAATATGTATTTTTCAGTTCATTTTCACCACCCTTCTGGCCGTCGCCGCTGCCGCACCAGGCTTCCTTAGTGCTCCCGTTGCCGCAGCACCTTGGGGTCATGAGGTTGTCAGCGCCCCCCTAGTTAGCACCGGTGTTGTTAAGACTGCCGTTCCTGTGGCCACTTCTTATGCTAATACTGTTAGGGTAAGATATTATTTATCAGTATACAAGTACACGAGAAAACGAGAATCTATTATAACAGTATAAAAGTGTAATACGAAGTAAGTAAATATTTATATAGCGTAAGTTCTCCCAAAAGAGCATTTGATGACAAAGGCAACATTTCAAGCATCTACTCTTTATGTATACCTTTTACTAGGTGGTAGGTCCCTCGTATTCTAGAGGCCGTCTAAGTTGGTACCACCGCTTTGATTTTTTCTGCTGCCAAGCAGCAGTGTGTTGTGGTGTTCACAATACTGTACAACTGAACCGAACACTGTTGTGTTCCGATTTGAAGGGCATTAAAGCCACCGAAATTACTGGGCTTTATGTAATTTAACATTCAATGTCTCAGAGTGACGACAACAGTCTTAGTGCAGTGCTTTGTAATTCAAAGTTCTGTGTAGCATTGCTTTTGCTTATGGGCATGCTTACAATCAGCGACCTGCTTGTTTTGTCCTTCAGGGCAATAAAAACCCTTATAGGTTAACCAAGCGTTATATATTTATATCTAATACAATAAGCCATCGTCTCATTGGTCTCGTTACAGGCTACAGCGTATTAAGGCTGAGAATAGTGATGTGCTGGGTTCAATATCCAGGTCGGCAATCATAACTTGTTTGAATTTTTGTTTCGAAAAATGACACAATATTACCCGGGATTGGAATAAGTGCCCGGTATTGCGACAGGCTCGCCACCTATCACATCATGGGACAAAAATAAAATGGGCGAACTGTGGGTGTACTAGTTGCCCTTCTAACTATCAGTTCGGGAATATATGCTTACGCCTGTTACGCTTTACGCATAATAAGTAACACAAAGTTAAATATTATGTTCTCAATTTAGTTCCCCGCATTTATATTCAAGTTAGTACTTGAGACTACTTTGCTAGTTTTATGATGTTTTCACTATATATTCGCAAGTCTCGAGAGAGTGTATAAATAACTAAAGTGGATGTCTTAACATATCGTTGTATGTCATACGAGGCAAATACTAAAATAGAAGTAACGTGGGCTACAAATTGAAGGACAACACAATCACAATTGTTTCAAAACCAATAATTATTGTATTCCGGAAAGAATTTTACTAGGTACGAGTAGGTCCCTCGTGTGCTTTGCATACACAAGATAACCTAACTGTTAAAAAATCAACGTTAATTTTATATTTTTTTTATAACTGTAGAAACGATGTTTTTATTAGCTTGAATGACGGGACGAGCAGGTCGCTCGCCTGAAGGTAAGCGCCATGCCTGCACATTAACAGAAGCAACACCACACAGAACTTATTTATGGGAAATAAATATATACCTAGAATGTCTTAAAAAAAATAATAATTTTGAAGTTGCACATCTCATATAGGATTAGGGTATTGTTTATAAAATTCAACACTTATAATCGAATGAATTACAATCCATTTGATTAAACTAATTATTAGTATAATTGAGGTATGTAGAATTGTTGAGTGTATATATTTATTTATAATTAACAGATTGCATCGCCTGCCGCGGTGGTTGCTGCGCCGGCGTCTATCGTAGCAGCCCACGCACCCATTGTTGCAGCTCCCGCTTACGCCCATGCGCCGATAGTCGCTGCTCCCGCCTACGCACACGGTTGGTGAGCGACCAACTAGCCCGACCAACATCGTGGCCCAACACAGGCCAACATCGTCTATAGTCCCGGAAAGTGCAACAGTCAAACCATATTTATTAAATTTAGACTAAGTCCAATCGGTTTGTTAAGTTGGAGCAAAACCTAACTCTACAGAGTTGGAGAGTTGTGCCACACAGTTTAGAAATAAAATGCAATAAAATCATACATCTATATTTCTATTTCACTATCATCAAGATAATTATTGTTCTAAAGTAACAAATAAAAACAGTTTGAGTTTTTTTTTAGCTACACTTTTCGATAATCAATCTATTCGCTATACATCGAAATGAGATTTTGGAGACTAGTAAAATTATTCTATTTACGTAATATGGGTAGAGATTAAATTATTATTC
The DNA here is from genome assembly GCA_905332985.1 of Mimas tiliae. Taxonomy (NCBI): domain Eukaryota; kingdom Metazoa; phylum Arthropoda; class Insecta; order Lepidoptera; family Sphingidae; genus Mimas; species Mimas tiliae. The sequence continues at coordinate 8,848,578 of HG995249.1, forward strand.
AATCTTAGTATATATGTCGTAGCTGTTTTCAATAATATGCCGTATAACAACATGGCTAACCGGGCTGCAATACAGTAGTGTTTTCTAACACGGCGGGCGAACTCCTATTTAGTCGGATGGTGGTTGTGCCGAACCAACTTCAACTTCCTTTGAAGTCCTAGACAAAAATTATGGTTATGGAAGTAAGAGTACTTTATATATACGGACATCCTAAACATTAAAAGGTTATGGTGCAGCGGGGGTGACCCTTGGGTACACCTCAAATTGCCAAAATGTATGTTAAACTTTATCGATACAAGACACATTTCCGATTGAACTTATCGCAATGACAATCGCACTGAATAGGAGGTCGCCGAATTAGAAAACAGTGCTATATTGTAAACCGGCTAGCCGTTTAGTAATACGGCGTATTATTCAAAATGACTGTGACATATACAACTGGCATGCGTAAAATGGTTATGAATAACTAACAACTTCTTGCAAGATTAATCACTTCAATATTTCCATAATAAATAAATTAATTTTATCCACTTGACTTGAACCGGCTTTAAATGAAACATGCAGAATTATAGTCGAGATAGAGTTTTTATAAGTAATTTAAATGACAGTGCAATAATTAGTCTACAATGAAACGGTTACTAGCTTTTTCTCATTGTGAAAACCCGTGAAAACCAGTCCAATGGGAAATTTTATACGACAATAATCACATGAAGCGAGCAGATATATAGTCTCTGTACAAGCTGCCACGAATTCCGCATGCCACCTCGTGCGTAATGTCAATATTATTGATAGAGTTGATATATATTTGTCAGAGATGTTAGTTTGAAAAAAATGATCACAAAAGTGTGACAAGAGTCAAAAATTAAAAATACTCTAATGATGTTTGAATCGCCTCCTCGCCTTCCTACATTAAAGTATCTAAAGACAATAATTAATTACACGATATTCTTGTTCCTAATGTAATGATCTAAAACATATTTTGAAACATTCGGGACGTCGTTACCACTGCTATCAAAGTCATTATTTTTCCGACCGCATACACTTAGGTATTACAAGTTCACTGCACAATTCCCTATTCAGCCCCTCAAATAATAAATGACAGAAGCGAAAATTCGCCAATCTTCGCCACTGCCAGCAAAGACTCACCTAGATAGTTCGAGCGGTGGCTTGATGACATTCATGTGCAACTCATCCTAAAATAATGACTAAAATTACGCGCTCAGGTAGTTGAAACTGCTCCGTGAAATAGACCTCCGTCATATTCAAAATATAAAAAATTTCACTTTAATAAGAATATTTAATAATAAGGCTTTTGAATTTTGTAAAATTATATATTACTGTTCTTCTTCTTCCACCTGCCCTTATCACTTGCAGTGGCGTCTGTGCAACATGCTTTTTAACACATGTTACAGAACTTACTTCAACCCCTCTGGGAAGAAACACCCAGACCCGAAACAAAGTGTAGATCTCACAAACATTTGTCTCGGTAAGGGAAGTGAACCCACGGCCTCCCGCTTCAAGTCGGCTACTCGGCCACTGCGTCACGGAGGTTGATTTAAAAATAACTGACCAACGCGGTTTCACCTGCGTGCATATTAGCCTGCCTTTTACTACCATGATCCCGTGGGTCATAGCGTGTTAAACATATAAATATTCAGGAAAAAAAAACAAAATGATAGTAAAAATCGCATCAAAATCCGTTATGTGATTTAGGAGGAGTTTGCGGATAAACAGACAGACGCGGAAAGTGACTTTGTTTTATACTATGTATACAGTATGTAACAAAAACCCTGTTGGCCCTTTTTCGGTCGTGAAGGTCGTGAAGTCATATAGACAGCTTAATAAAAATAGTTAAATAAAAAAAAAACAAACAGAAGCGAGATATTATCCTTACACAGATAACTTATAAAATGAACATATTTTAAAAAATGTTATTTGCATTTGAATTGGTGTGGATTTACGAAGCTCCCCGGCGCGCGGCATGTTTGATGTTCGTGGACGACGCAACATGCTATCTCGCTCTGGCTCCAAGTCATCGTTCTAACAGAGGTAATCAATATGAATACGGTTTACAAACAATACATTATTTCAAGATTAAAAATTAAATATGATTGTTTTTATAGGCCAATTTTCGTATGCAAGCTTTTCATTGTGTTTGAATATCGATTCTGATATCACAGTTAAAATGCCCAACAGGGTTTTTGTTGCACATTGTATAAGATATATTATTACAGGAAAAAATAATCAACACTTTGCTGGGTAAATCGAGAGGCGATCAGAGGGCCAATTCTGCTATTTTAACTGACACTGCGAGTGAATTTTAACCGAACTGAGATTACATTTTGAATTGATTAAAAATATGGCATTCTGCTCCTTTAAAAATTCGATATCATCTCAGTTAAATTGCATATAAACTGTCAATTCGATCAACTTTCAATGTCAAATTTTGTTGAAAATATGGCTTCGCATTATTATGCATTTCGCCAATGACAAGTATTTTACCGAATTTTACGTATCAGCTGCCATAGACTAAATTCTAGAAATTAAAAATGACCTAAGCGACAAAATCAATGTTACCAATAACTAATTTCAGTGATTAAAAAATTACGTAACTGGAGCTTATGATTTTTTAATTAATTGATTTGACTAATTCCATGTATTTTATTTATTTCATTAATTTATCTATTCCATGGCATAACTGAAGGAAAACGGCACAACAGCACCACTCAGGCAGTCCTTTCCGGAAATAACCACAATCGCGATTATTTTATTGAAATTTGAAATTCTACCGAATTGCGGTTTTTTTATTTTGCAACACTGCTGAGGACATATCTATACTAAATAAAAATTGTGCGAGAGTTTTGGCGGGAATTTTGACAGTGCGATTGCTCTCATAATTTAATCTACACTAATATTCTAGAGAGGAAAGATTTTTTTTGTATTTTTGTATGTAACAAATAAACTTAAAAACTACTGGGCCGATTTCAAAAATAATTTGGCCGTTACAAAGCTACATTATCACTGAGTAACATAGGCTGTAAACTCATTTCTAATACTTTTCTGGAATAACGAGCACACAAAGTCGCACAATTTTGACTACTTTTAGTTGCTTGCAGTAAAAGAGAATAAAGTTAACTGAATTTGTCTGCAGTTAACTCACAGTCACTTCACCTCAGTGTTGCCAAGTCAGATTTTTGAAAATACCGTGTTGTCCACATTAAAATACGGCATTTGCGTCAAAAATACAGTGCTTGATGGGAAAAAATACAGTCTATTTTACAGTGCAATAAAATGTCATACAAAAAAGGAAATTATTAAATAAAATATAAATTTATTTTAAACTTTATATCCTAAACTAACTTAACATTTTATTTGTATATATCGATCGCTGCAGAAATGGATGGCTGCGATGATGATGATATCGGTTTATTTTTTTTAATGTGTTTAATCAAAGAGTTTTATGTATACTGCTAGACAAGCTGCGCGGTACATAGAAATAGTAGTATAATAAATTGTAGTATAATAAATTGTAGTATAGTAAATTAGTTGTATTACTAAGTTGCAGTCAATTGACCGTAACTCAATATTATCATCTCGCTTACTGTCAACTAGAACCCCTATTGCGCTCCCTGTTTGTGAACTGTCAAACTCCCGCGTTATGTGACGCAGTTTTACTTCTAAATAACCTGTCTAGTAAGTAGTATACAATAAAAATACGAAATTTTTACTGTAAAAAAATACTGTGTCTCCATATAAGGTATTTATAAAAATACCGTGTCCAGTAGATGGCATGAAAATACGGCAGATCTGCTGTAATTACAGTGCACTTGGCAACACTGCTTCACCTTCAGTCACATTTCGTTCTCAATATTTTGACGTTTGTCTGTAGACGAAATGCATTTTATATAGTTAAGTGTCTCACAATGGACACTGGCGAAATCACATATCTACGGTGGAGCCAAACACAATTAAAAGAAGAAGAAGATAGTTAAGTGTCAAAATTGTTACCAGAATGCCGTTTTGGTTCAGTCAACTTGTATTCTACTTTCGATATCATTGCGTTCTAAGTTCTTGAATATTGGTTTAGCAGAATACCATTTGCAATTTTCTTGTCGCTGAGATTAGATCGGAATGATATTTTGAACAATTAAAATTACGAGAATTGGCCCTCAGGTCAATTAGAGGCCAGATCAAAATCACTACTATGAGGCGTTTGCTTACCTTACCACCGGCTTTTGTTGTATCAGCTCTATATGTGTATACTTAAACCTACGCCTAGTAGCTGTGTAGTATGAAAGTGTGCTCAAGGCCGACTGAGCCTTAACATTTTGTTTCACCGGTCACCGTCGTCGCAAAAAATAAACTACTTCAATCACGATTTGAACTGCTGCATAAGCGAACCGCATAATTATTTTTATGCATGCTTGAACTTTTTTAATACGTTTTCCTTTAAGGATAATAACAAGTTATTGTGTATTGACGTTCTTTTTGCATTTGCCTGAACTTTATGAATTTTCTTTTTGTGATACATTAAATTAACTCGATTCACAAACTTTTGGCTTTGACCATACAGCTTTTTGTTGTTTCTGAAGATATGCAAAATAAGTGGACCGGCCTGAATGTGATCACGAGCGGTGCCACGGCTGTTGTGTTCGAAAACTTAAGGGTGACGAGAGTCGTAGAGGGCGAGTAAAGCGACCAACTTCACCGCGATCAATTTATTTCGTACGTATTGTAATAAATAAATACACCCAAAAGTCACACAAACAGTCCTAACCCCACATTAAGATAAAGAGTTTAGGGTCGTTGGTATCAGGAACTACGAAAAACTTTTGGTCTCACAGCATCCAGACCCAAAACAAATAGTTGTGGGTCATACAAACATTTATCTCGGTGCGGGGATCGATCACACGGCCTCTCGTTTCACAGCTGCTTACTCGCCCGCTACTCTACGGAGGCTGTCAATCATGTAATTGTATGATTATCAATTAATGTTATGGTAATGATGATGCTTTTATGTCTCCATGTTTCAATTTGAATCAATCACACACACACCTTTTCTACCTAGAGTTATATAGTTATACTACAATTAGGATGCACTTCGACAATCTTCGCTTATTTCAAGAATACGATCGCGTGATGAAGTAGTTGTAATATAGACCTGTTTAGCTATATAGTGACTGATCAGACTCGGATAGCTGGATACCCTTTGCTTCTCATCTTCTTACATCTGCCCTTATCCCAGTCGTTATAGGCTTGACGCAACATGCTTTTTAATACACGTAACAAAAAAAATTGGCTTGTAGTTTTTATGACTGAGCGCCTGCCTGACGTCAACCTCTCTGGGGAGAAAACGCCCAGACCTGAAACAACCATTTATAGATCACACAAAAATTTATGTCGGTACGAGAATCAAACCCATGGCTTTTCGCTTCACAGTCGGCTTCACGCCCACTGCGCCGCGGAGCCTGCCAGACATTCTTTGAACGTATTAATTCCACAAAAACATTAAATTGCCGAAAGCACATCATTATAATCGTAGTATTTTTGATGTTATATTAACTACTAAATAATCTGTATCAACGTCTTTTTCCAGTATCAGTATAAAATAGTACATAACCTTAGTCTTAGCAAATGTAATCAAGCCTCACAATCGTTCTCGAAGTTTTGCCACATAGTTGTTATTTCGAGTTTTTAACACACGATCTCCACGCCACACGAACCAAAACCAGGTAACAATCGTGATTGTTCATAATACTGGTTTAGCCTTTGTGACAAATCCGACGCAATATTCATTATTGCACCTTTTAAGGAAACGCCCCTGAACATTCGAGTATCATATAATATTACTTGTTTATTACTAATATTTGCAACCGCCACGTTTCCTCCTATCAAAATATGTAAGTAGATATCTATGCATTACATGTTTACAGTACACAATTTGCCGCTTTTTTTTACCGGCGTTTTACAAGTTATTTAATTCTGCCTGGCATTATCCCGGCTTAATGCTATGGTCCTCCTTCTCTTGCCATAGAGTTGACGGTGTTTGGTATTATAATATGGGGCAACCCGTCTGACCTGCACAACCTACAACGGGAACCAAGTTTCGCCATTGCCACGTCCGTTAATCAGCAGAGTGTACCAAGTGCAGATGAGGTTGGCTTTGGGCGTATGATGTTGATGGCCCACTTACATTCCACTGGCGTTTAATAATCTAATTGATCTCAAGCAGTTGGAAGTAACGACTAATGGAAATTGTCTAGGTCGCATTATGGGTATACTACATAAATCCAATTTTTCAATGCCTGAATAAATTTTATCTGCCATATGAAGCATCAAACAATAAACCAATTCAAGTGAATCCTCACATCATATACTGTATTTTTTCGGGATAAAAAGTACCTTATATTCTTTTCCATGTCATGGTCTACTTGTGTGGCAAATTTCATTCAAAACCGTTTAGCCGATAATCTGTGATTGACTAACAAACATCCAAAATCACAAACTCATAAACATCCAAACTTTTACACTTATAATAGTAGTAGGAATTACCGTTCACCTAGAAATTGTGAAACAAGCTCTAAAACCATATAATTAAACTTTTTATATTTTTAATACTTTAATTTTTATTAAATTTCGGCCTGTTAATAAGGTTTGCCAAAATATTCGAGTAAGATTTAACGATAATAATTAATATATAAGACAGCTATATTTTAAATCAGGTCATAGATATCTTTCTTCCGGTATATAAAAGTCACACTGACATAATAGGTATCTATTATGTCAGTGTGACTTTTGCATTTGAACTTATCATATTTTATTTGGTAAGTAGCATTTACTCAAAGAGGGTGATATTTAAAAATGTAATAAACCTTTTAAAATAAAAAGTACTGACATTAAAATATAATAACGTAAAGATAAATACACGAGAGCACCCACGTTACGATCTCATTATCACCTGCCACCGGGACGTAATGAAAATGCAAGATCGGTTTTGTGATTCGGTTATTTTGTTTGCGATGACTAAGGACCCGTCGAACTTGACTTTCATTTCAGATGTACCGCGAACGTATAAAAACATAAGTGTATACAAAGAAATCATCATTTAATCTCGTTCAGTCGTCATCCACTCAGCCAACACAGACCACGATGAATTCGCTGGTGGTGTTGTTATCCGTGGTGGCATTGGCTGCTGCCAAGCCTTCTCATTTTTACAATGAAGGCATCTCAGCATACTCGGTGCCGATAGTAGCAGCCGCCCCCGCTGCTGTGTCTCATCAGTCTCGTTTGGACATCAAGTCGACGCCAGCAGTATTTGCGACTGCAGCAATTGCACCTATTGCCACTCGCACTGTGATTGCTCAACCAACTCTTCTCAATGCTCCAGCCGCTGTCTCCAGTCAGTCCCGTATCGACATAAAGTCATCGCCAGCTCTGGTAGCGACGGCAGCCATCGCACCTATCGCTTCACACGCCGTGGTTTCTCAGCCGAGTCTACTTTCCGCTCCCGCGGCCTTCGCAGCCCCCGCTGTCTTCGCCGCTCCCGCCGCTGTGTCCAGCCAGTCTCGCATTGACATAAAATCTTCGCCAGCTGTTGTAGAGACTGCCGCCGTTGCTCCCGTCGCCACACGCATCGTTGCTGAGCCCGCTGTATACGGCACTCCAGCTGCTTTTGCTGGACCTGCCGCCGTGTCCAGCCAGTCCCGCATCGACATCAAATCATCGCCAGCTGTTATAACGACTGCCGCCGCTGCTCCTATCGCTACACCTGTCTACTCTGGGCCCGTTGTTTACACCGCACCAGCTGCTATCTCCGCTCCTGCTGCTGTATCCAGCCAGTCCCGTATCGATATCAAGTCTTCACCAGCTGTCATAGCGACTGCCGCCGCTGCTCCTTTCGCCACGCGTATCTACTCTCAGCCCGCTGTATACGCTGCATCTGCTGGCGTATCCAGCCAGTCCCGCATCGATATCAAGTCTACACCAGCAATCGCGAGCACTTTTATCGGCGCTGCTCCCATTGCCTACAACACGCCAATCGCCACAGCTGATTGTGCGCCAAATGTCGTAAGAACCGCTGCGTACGTGCCTGCACCCATCGGTGCTCGTGTGCTGCCTCTCGATACTCCCGAGATTATTGCTGCTCGAAATGCTCACTTTGAAGCCCAAGCTAAAGTGCTCGCTGGTATCCATACTGTGCACAAGCGTTCTGCGCCTGTGATTGCAACCTACGCTGCTGCTCCAATCATCTCTTCCTATGCGACAGCGCCCCTGGCTTACTCAACCCCCCTTGGATACTCAGCATCACTCAATATTGCTGCGCCCGCCATCACTAAGGTTTATGGAGTCCACTCCTGGTGAACGTCACCACGATAACGAGGATTTTAATTCCTCGGTTTGAAACCGACAAACGACTAGAACTGAAATTGTAAATAAATGAAACGAAATTACTTTATGGTATTTCTTTTAAACTGAATATATAAGGCCGAGTTGCACGACGATCCTAAATCGATAACTTAAAACTTATTTACTTATGCCAAATGTTCATATGGTTTGACGTTTCTTAAACATGTTTAGTGGGTTAAACCCGATTGAGGATCGTCCTGCATGTGGGTCTAAGTATAAAATATATAAAATTATCTCACTTCGAAATTAACGAATATACCTACTACGCAAAAGTATAAATTTTCATTAAAAGAAATTAAAATATTTCATACAATACTCATATAAAACACCACATATTACACAATAACACGATATGTTTATATTAATAGTACGTAATAATAATAATAATATGTGCGCGATCGATCTTTGTATTCCTGTTTGCCCCGCTAGTGTCCCTGTGTCACTACTGGTATACCTAGGGACAAATCGAAATTACCTACGCCGTTTTTTTATATGCTTGAATGGCAATACAAGCAGGTGGCTTGCCTGACGGTAAGCGTCACGCCTGCCCATAAACAGAAGCAACACCACACTGAACTCTAAATTACAAAGCACTGCATGGTACTGGACATGGCGTTCGTCACCCCGAGACATATGATGTTAAGTCTCATAATGCCCAGTCGTTTTACTGGCTTCAATGTCCTTCAAACCGAAACACAACCGTGGTTACACACTGCTGTTTGGCGGCAGAAATAGCAAAAGCGGTGGTACCCAGACGGCCTCTCGCATACGAGGGACCTACCACCTAGTAAACTGTCTTCCTATGCGGTCAATCTAGTTTTTTACTTCAGTTTGTTTTAGAAATATGTTGCTGCAACCTTTAATTTAACGATATGTACATTTGAAACAGTTTACGTAATAGATTGTAAGTACTCAGCACTATAATGTTATCTGGTAATAAATCAGGAACATTGCCGACGGCTACATACCTAATCGTCCGAATTTGAAATAATTGCCTCAACAATTATCTATTCCATAAAGCTGTGGAATAGCTTGCCGGCGCACGTGTTTCCTCCTTACTATAATATGGTATCCTTTAAACGGAGTGTGAAGAAACAACTAAGCAAGCCGGCATAATTCTGCCGATCTGCGATAGATTCAGTGTCTATCGTTGGTCGACAGTATTCATGGATTGCGCTACACTTACCATCAGGTGTAGGTAGCGTAGTCACTTTGCCGAGCCAGGATAAAAAAACACGTGCACCTCACTATAAATACGAATGATCTATTTTATCCCTGATCGATCAAAACCCAAACCATATTACTACACTGGCTATTCACTTGTTTTTAAAATAGGCCCAGGAATTTATCTTTGTTATGCGTCAAAGATTATAGAGGTTTTTAAAATAGTCCAATATGATATCCACCAAATTGATCCAGTTTCCATTCTAGAACATGTTCATAATTAGTGATTCCAATCAACTTTTTATAATTACAAGAAATAAACATAGTGATATCACGAAAGCTTTTGTTCAATACCAAAAAAGGCAAAAGATTTATACTATTTTATTGACCTAATAAAATGTAAGGCAATCATAAACTTTAATATTTTATCATAAAACAAACGAAACTTAAGAGACTGTTCTTGTTTTTTTTAGCATAGGCCGGCGAACGAACTAGTGGGTCACCTGATAGTAAGTGATCAACACCTGTAATGTACGCCCAGAATACCATAAGATTTATGGGCGCGTCGGCGACTTAAAAGGAAAGGGATAATTTTAAGGGATTGGGAAGGGGAAGGGAATTTGTGCCTCCGGGTATCTAACTCAATGTACGAAAAACAGCAGCAAGACGCTACTATACGTCGGTTTCCTGTGAGACAGTGGTAACGACGCATCTTGGGGGCATTAAATCGAGTATGAAAGACTAACCCCCGTATTCATAAACGTTACTATGAGACCTCATAGACTCATAGTCCTCATGGACTTTTGTATATAATGTTTTAAATTGAAATATGCCTCGGTGGCGCTGTTGTAATGCGTACGCGTTACGATTGAGGTCAACGCCGAGTTCTCGGGTTCGATCCCCGGGTCGGGTAAAGTGGTATTGGGTTTTTCTATTACGATATACTCAGTATCAGCCCGGAGTCTGGAATTTGTGCCCGGTATGGCGATAGGCTCGCCCCCTATCACTTAAGGGACGGAAATACGCTCGGCGATATGTGGGTGTACTGGTTACATCTCTGCCTACCCCTTCGGGGATTACAGGCGTGAGTGCGTATGTGTTTATGTTTTATTATTATTATAGTGACCGCGAACGCATAGTGACGATTTCTCTAAAAGTCGTTGGTTAGTTTTTGGCGCTAAATCAGAACAGAACAATTATGTACACAGAATTGGACACTTGGCAAAGAGCTTACATAAGTGTTGTTTGTGAATACGGGCCTTAGCCCTTGTTTTACAATCTTCAAGTAAACATTACTCGTCAAATATAATATACCTAAGACTTCTCTTATAGTGCATACGGCCATTCAACATGATCTATGGCTAAAATTATACTCAAAATGCTTACTTCCTTCCTTCTGCCTGGCATTATCCTGGCTTGATGTCAGGGTCTGTCTTCTCGTATCATATATTTGACTATATATCGTCAGCCTCCGTGGCGCAGTGGGCGAGTAGGCGGCTGCGAAACGTGAAGCCGTGGCTACGATTCCCATACAAGATGGGAAATGTTGGTGTTATCCACAAATAATTGTTTCCAAGTCCCTCGTAGTTTCTGATACCTATAATACAGGTTAACCTAGTGTGGGGTCAGGACTATGTGTGTGACTGTTGGGTGTGTATATTAATTTATATTTGTTATATGGGGCGACCCGCCGTCTGACCCCCACAACCCGCAACAGGAACTAATATTCGCCATTGCTTCTTCCCGTTAATCAGCAGAGTGTACCACGTGCAGATGCATTTGACTTTGGGCCTAATTTTAATTTAATTTTGTTAATTAAAAATCGAAATCTTATTATGTAACAATATATATAGATATTAGGAACTTATTTATAATTCTTAACCTATTCTTAAACTTAAAATGCCTACTATCCATGATATATTTGTAAACGTAAAAATTAAATAAATAATTAGCCAAAGTATAAAATGTATATGTAATTCAAAAATAATCTAAGTCTAATAAGTTTTAATTACGCCATTTAATGTTTTAAATATGTATGAAGTAATTGCGGAAATTCTGTGAGTTAGCGAACAAAAAAAATATCGGTGTCCACGACACTTAAATATCAAAGCATAGATACTGGATTGAAGGTCATTTTGGTAGAATTTTTATGATGAACACCCCGATTTGTACAAGTATAAAAGCATCCGTCACGTTGGATTAGGTATCATTTGCTTCAGATTCAACCTACAAACAACATATCAACACAGAACACAATGTACAAGCTGGTGGTGTTATTCTCCGTGGTAGCGATGGCTGCGGCCAAGCCCAACGTAGTGGCGTACAGCTCCGTGTTGCCTGCAGTCTCCTCGGTGTCACAGTACAGCAACAGCGTCGTCCACGGATCCCCCGTGGTAGCTCCTGGCGTCTACAGCCCGTACGTCGCCCCCGCTGTCGTGTCCCCCGCCGTTGTACCAGTCACTTACTCTCAAGCCCTGAACTCGCCTGCCGTGGTCTTGGACGCCGTCCACGGAGTGCCCCTCGACACACCTGAGGTGGTCGCTGCGAAGTTCGCCCATTACCAAGCTAAGGCTCTTGCTGGCGTGAGCCATCTGACCTACCCCAGCCTTGTAGTTTAAGCTTGCATCAACCTTTGTCTTATTACTCCCCAACCGGAATTTCTCCCTACGCGTACACTTCGGTTTACTCAAAATTACTGAGCGTATTATTTACGGTTATTTACCACTGGTGATTAACCTAACTGGAATTTTGACTGTTAATACAAATAATGTAGTACTTAATTTCACTGCCGAATAAACTATTTTTATATGTTAAAGTTATTTTATTTACCTTAACAACTGCATTTTTCTCACTGCTGATTACTTACTCGTGCGTTTAACTACAAAAACATTAAACATCTGAATTATTTCAATAAAAGTCATTCAGAAGCCTTAAGAATAAGTATGCCCTGCACGACGGTAAAACTAGAGCTTATTTTATCAGGAATATGAATCTTATCATAAAATAATATATCTTCAAAACAATCACATGATAGGGCAATTTGTATGTGTAGAGTCGTGGCTTGCTAACTTAAACAGTGCTTAAAAGGCCTAGCTGCAATGTTATAGCATCAAGATAACATTCTGTACTTTTTTGGTAGTCGCGCACAATTACACAATTGAGTAATATATGTGATTTACATATTGTTCTTGACAAAGAACAACGTCAAACATTTTGCAATTCTGCATTTATCATACAGCAAAAGTGATTTTATTTTTATTTATTTCATTTTATTAATAATCTGTACTTAAGATTGTTAGAATAATACTTACAACAAAATATAAACTCTTGACTTATTCATCTTATTGCACAACCACTTTTTTATAGCATAGGCCCGCAAAGAGCAAGTGGGTCACTTGATGGTAAGTGATCTCCACCGCCGATGTACGCCCACAATACCAAAAGAATTATGGACATGTTGCCGACCTTAAAGGAAAGGGATAATTAAGGGATTGGGAAGGGGTGGGGGATTTGGGCCTCCGCATATCTCACTCACCGTACGAAACGCAGTAGCAACCTCTACTTTACGTCAGTTTTCTGTAACTCAGTGGTAACGATCCGGACGAGCTGGCCCATTCATGCTGAAGGCAAAAGTGTCTACCACTTATTTAAATACTCACACACAACGCTCTACCACATACTTATTTTATTAAAATATTATTATTATTTATGCATGCTGAGTGGTTATATTTTTTAATTATATCTAGCAAACAAAATTAACTACTAATTCGATATTGCATCCATGTTAGATGTTTATGAAATTTGTATAAGGACATAGAGTGAACATCGTGATCAAATCTTTATGTGTACGGCATATTATAATACCATGACAGCCTCCGGCACGACGGGCGAGTCGGTTGTGAACTGAAAGGCCGCGTGTCCGATCGCCGCACCGTGACATATATTTTTTTTCAGGTCTCATTTCAGTTCTGGGCGTCATAGTACCGTAAGTCCATATGGTCCGAATACCGAGTATGGGGTTTGGGCTATGTGTGGAACTGTTGGGTGTTATTGTTTATGTATTTAAAGACTTAATGCGAATAAATGAACGTTGAAAAAAAATTAAATAACTAAAAATATGATTATAGAGTTTTTTTTTATATGTATTAAAATTGAAAATTTTCAAATTACTCACCAGTAATTATAAGAAAACTTAATTTGTTATACATTTGCTTAAATTGAAGGTTACTATTAATAATACGTGAAAATAAATAATTGTATATACAATAACATAAACAAAATCGTAATACCACATAATTTCTTTATTTTAAACATTACTATTCATGAAAATACATTCAAGAATTGGCTTCGATATTACCTTAATGACTAGTAATGTCCGTGGTGCGGGTACACCGAGGCATAGTGACCCAAATGTCCCGCTCCGAAATGTCCCGCTCCAAAAAGTCCCGCTCCGAAACCCAAAGGTCCTGTGACGAAGGATTTATGCAAAACCGGAGCAGCATGTAACACGGGAGCGATGACTGGCTTCACGACCGGGATGATGGGCGCCGCGACTACAGCTGGTGACGTATGAACATCCACGCGTGATTGGTGGGACACCGCCACTGGTGCCACTTGGGCAACAGGAGCTATGTGGGCGAATGGAGCCACCTGAGCTACCGCTGCTGGTGCCAAATGGGCACCATGAGCCAATGGAGCTACGATATGGGGTGACCGCTTGTAGATGTGATGTCCCAATGGTTTGCCCAACCAACCGTGTCCCAGTAGACCCTGGCCAGCATATCCATGTGCAGGGTATGCAGCCACCACGGGAGTATGATGCACCGCCGGCACAACCAGAGGAAGGATTGCGTGGCTGCTGCACGCTGCAATGCTGGCAAATAGAACCACGAAGCGAAACATCATGATTGTTTCAAGTCTGAACTGTCCGATCTAACTGATGTCCAGTCGACAGGAACCACCTTCTTATACTATGAATGAATCATAGTGACAGGATAAATACTTTAATAATAGATTCGCTATGGTATTGAACACTGATTGTGACAGCAAAAAAGTAATGTTTTTTATGTTAACAATAGAGCTTATGCGATAATATAATTTGGGTGTCTGTACATTTTGTCATTTTCTTTATAATACACCATAGAATGTAATGTTACGAAAAAAAATTTTTTTGTGTCGGTTAAAAAAAACCACTGACTACTAATTATAACGTTTAACATAACTTAGAAACCGACTTCAATGTACAGCAATAGCATGTAAATTCCAATACAATAACACAATCGCGACGAGTGTACTGTTGTCCGTTGAGTTTTTTTTCTCCATACTCCGTCATCAGATCTTAACCAAATTTATATGGGACCACATCGCAGCTAAACCCTATCGAGTGGATTTATTTTCTACGAAATCGGTCCATAATTGGCGGAGAAATCTATATACATAAATAAAAAAGCAAAAAAAAACGCGCCGAATTGATAACCTCCTCCTATTTTGAAGTTGGTTAAAAAAATACCATTTTACTCGGTACTCGGTTTTCTGCGAGATAGTGGTACCGCCCCGGTCGAGCCGGCCCATTGATGCTGTAGACAAAACTGTATATTCGTGTTTTAATTTTATTCTGATTTATTAATTTGTGTTTGTTAATCGCCTCAATGGTCTAGTGGCAGCGTACTAAGGCCGAGAACCGTGAGGTGAGGGTTCTATTCCCACGTCGGGCAAACACAATGTGGGTTTGTGTTTTCGTATAAAAAAAATACGCATTAATTGCCCGGGATTTGAATTTTTACCCGGTATGGCTACAGGTAATAAGCTCGCCCCCTATCACATCATGAGACGAAGACAAGCTCGGCGAAGTGTGGGTGGACTAGTTGCACCTCTGCCTACCCCGCTGAAGCTATAGACGTGAACTTATGTATTTTATGTATTAATTTTTGTTTTAATGTTAAATTTTATCTCAATGATTCTAGTAGCTGTGAGTATGACTCCATAAAATGGTGTAACTTTTACGTATTAGGTTGGATATTTTTGCATTAGAATAAGTTATATTATAACAACCACTACCTACTACTACATACGCAAGGAAATCGAGTCATTTATTTTCTACATTCAGAATTTTTCAGCTTGCGACATTAACAGTCCCGGAAGAAAAATAATTTAACTGGCTTAGGTTAACATATTTATTCTTTTCGTAATGAAAGGATCATTTAGGTGGGGTTTTGCCATTACTCGCCACGCTTGGCAGGCGGGTTGGCGTGAGCAGGGCGTAGCTTTTACCGCTAATGATACTGCTCCCCGTCATTAGTCTGTGGTATTTGGAGCTACACTACAAGATGGCCGAAGAAGAAGCCGATGGATGCAGGCCGCTTATACAACCGCCGCAACAGGTCGGCCTGGAAGGCATTAGGGGAGGTCTATGTTCAGCAGTGGACGTCTTGTGGCTGATGATGATGATGGATGAAAGGATAAAAATTTAGATGACCCGATTCACCTACGTGAGTGGTAGTGTGATTAACTATGCCATCCAGAATCAAGAAAACCCGAATTAGTAGGTACTTTATTTCAGAAACCATAAGAAAAAATGTGGATTCGCAGCTTACGCAAAGGAAATACTTACATGAAATTATGGCTTCTACACTTGTATCATTTAGTCGATATACTTGGGTCGAGTCAGCATTACAGTAAATATCGAAAGAAAAGAGAAGAAATTATGAATGTACATTAGAGGTTGAGGAGGGGCGTTGAACGTAAGTCTAAAACTGATGAAATTAATGTATGATTTATTTAGTAGAAACTAAAATAAACCATTCATTTATTTAGTTTCTAGTAAATAAATCATTACTCGACTTATTATTAATCGACTGCATCCGTGGCTTAGTTGTAATGCGTACGCGTTTGACTGAGGCTGACACTAAGGTCTCGGGTCCGATCCCCGGGTCGAGTAAAAGTGATATTGGGTTTTATCTATTACGAAATGCTCAGTATCAGCCTTGAGTCTGGAATTGTGCCCGGTATGGCGATAGGCTCGCCCCCTATCACATTATGGGACGGAAATATGCTCGGCGAAATGTGGGTGGACTGGTTACATCTCTGCCTACCCCTTTAGGGATTACAGGCGTGAGTGCGTATGTATGTAAATAAATCATATACCTATAAATTTTCCCATATACTAACTACTAAATCTATAAGCTAGTTATTACCTGCTCTAAAACGGATATGTTGTAACTGAATGTCATCTTTAGAATGTACAAAGTTAAACATGTTTAGCGAGTACAGCCTCGGGGGCAGCTGCAGTGAGTAGTGACGCAATCACTAGTCCAATACCAACGGCCGAGAACTTGAACCCGTTGCGCCGGCGCGGCTCACCGTGTCAACTACCGTTACATGGCTATATAATAGCGCGTCATCTGCTTTGTGCATCATTACGTAAGGTATTCAAAATGATTCATCTTGTATTATTAGTTTGTGCAGTTCAAGTGCAAGGTCAGCTCACACCAATCATATTCGCGGCGCCCAATGTAGTGTCTCACCAATCTAGAATCGATATAAAACATACTTCAGGATTGATAGCACCTATCATATACAATCCTGTGGCCTACGCAAACCCTGCTCCATCTAAAGTAGCCCAAGATGCTACTTTCACACCTATATTAACGGATACTATTATTGCACCGGTGGCTTTTAGCTTTTACCACAATTTGCCGTTATCAAGAGCCTTGGAACATCCAATTTCAATAAACCAAGCACAGGAAGATAATTTAGAAAATGAAAAATTTAGCACACCAGAAGACACAGTTGTTGCAACCGAACAAGTTGATGACTCTAAGAACAAAAAAGTTGATGTAGTGACAATATACGATGATGATAGCTACGTCACTAGTCAGCCTCAAAAGAAGTTTAACGACATTAGTGATAATTTTAAAGAAAATGTATATAGAGAATGAATGGCGTAAGTAACCAAGATGTTATGAATTGAAATATCTAACTAATATTTAATACGTACACACACAATATTATGTAGAATGATGACATAGTTTTTATCATAATATTATTAAGTTGAAGAGTGCTTATAACATTAGATCATTGAAAGAAATTCAAGTTATAAATACATGTGTTATTCCAAAATTGTTGTGTAAAGTTTATCTCCGAACCTTTGATATATTTATAGTTCTCTGTAACTGTATTTAGGTGGTTTAAATAAATATACAGTACTACGATGAAAGTTATGTGGTACTGTATATTTATTTACCTTATTTAACCTTAGTTTTTTACGATTTAGTACAAAAATAGGAACAATGTCCGTACTTCCGTGCCTCTTCGGAAACTCAAGAGAATAATTACCCAATAACATTTCTTATAACTGTTCTATATTGTATCATCATCGTCCTTCGTGTTTCCCGCGAAAATAAATAAATACACCCAAAAGTCACTGACCCCATACTATTATAACCTGTATCGTGGGTATCAGGAACTACGAGATACTTACGGTCTCACAACATCCAGACCGGAAACAAATATTTATCTCTGTGCGGGAATCGAACCCACGGCGGTTTTTATATCTTATGTTTTTAAAACGATTTTTTTTTATATATTAGCGCATATCTGAAATCGTAGGACTGTACATATTTTTAATAAAGCCTAGAAAACAAATGACACAAAAAAAGTTGTTATTATTGTACATCATTTTATTTAAAAGTAATTACGATGACTTGTTTTGACCGACGAAAAAAGGAAGGAGGATCTCAATTCGACGCATATTTTTTTGTATGTATAACCGCGCATAACTTTTCACAGAGTGATCCGAATTTGCTTGATCTTTTTCTATATTTTAAATTTTAGAAACTATTTTATCCCCAAGTGACATTTTTGTGATGAATTGAATTTGAATGAATTTGTGATAATTCGCTAAAATATGAAAAATACAAACTATTTAAAAAATTAAACTGACTCAAAAATCTAATCAGCTAAAAAAATAACCAATTTTGAGCCGGTGGCATCAATAATAATTGGTCAATAAACTACAGTAAAGTAGCCTATATCCTAAACTAGATCATGGTCACACAGGTAGTGTGCCAATTTCATCCATAACCGTTCACCTGTTAAGGCGTGATTGACTAACAATCATTTCACAATTTCACAAATCAACAAACATCCAAACTTTCACATTTTTATTAGTAGGATAAGTTGTACAGTGGTACAGTTATAAACATCGACAATCTTTCTTCTTTACTACTATATAGTACGAATATGCAATCAATGTTCGGCTGCCTGTCCCTGCCTTATTAGCCACTCAAGGGAATTAAACATACTATAATGTTGTAACATATCGTTATTAGATCATCAATAACAACACATACATATGCACTCACGCCTGTAATCCCCGAAGCGGTATGTAGAGGTTTAACCAGTATACCCACATTTCACCGAGCGTATCTCCGTCCCATGATGTGATAGGGGGCGAGCCTATCGCCATACCAGTCACAATTCCAGTCTCCGGGCTGATACTGAGCATTTCGTATTTTCAAGAAGACAATTACAGAAGTGCATAACTTCAATCGGAGTCCTATATATTTAAGAGCAAATATTAAAATAAAAAAACAAAAACAAAATATGTACATAGTTCTATATTTCGTACGAAAAGGTTATTTTTGTAATAAAGCGTCGTTTGATATTATGTCTTTTATTTCAGTCACCCGTAAGTCTGTACAAGGAAAATACTATTGCAAATATTGAGTAATTTTGATTTATTGTTTTGTTGACATCACATATGACTTGTTAATTTAGGGTCACACATTTATTAGATATGGGCTACAGTAGCGATGGGAGAAGAGTAAGTCCACGGGGTGGCGTAAGAAGTAATCAAAGGGGTGCTTTGAAGATCGATTCTTGATTGATGAGAATAGGACGAAGGGGCAAGATATGTGCTGAGGATGGGAGCAGAACGCTTCTTAATTAAATGGGTTGTATAAGCATAAGGTTGAGAAATCAGAGGAGTGGAACCAATCCAGGGCGTTGAGGAGATCAGAGGAGAAGAGTAGGTGGATGCAAATAAGGGTGATGCTGCGGTGTAAGTAGTAGGGCCGATGAAAGCAGTCGACAGCAAAGGTGCAGACCTTTTCTTGATCAAATGAGCTGTAGCAATGGGCAGAGCCGCTGCCGTCAAGACGGGAGCAGGTTGGACTAATGGTGTAGTGTAGGTAGCCACCACTGGACCCGGAGATAAGTAAGTGGTGGGCGCGATGAAACTCAGAGGCAGTTGCGGTGAACGTTTCTTGATCAGGTGAGCGTACGCCAGAGGAGTGCTGTACACGAGGGGCGAGGGGTGTATGACGCTGCTGGCCTGTTTTGTGATGGTGGTCGACGCCGGCGACACGTACGTGGTGTACGACGATATGGGTGCCGTCAGGAGCACACCAGGCTTCGCCGCCGCGATAACGAAGAGAGCACACAACACCACCAACTTGTACATCTTGTGTTGATTGAATCGACTGATGCCACACAATATCCGATGCATGTATTTATAGAAATTTATTATCAAAGCTAAGGGCGATCTCGATCCACAAACCGGTGCAAAGCTGTCCAGGAAGTTGATATTTACAATAAGCGAGGCCGACCAGAAGGTCCGACGACTCAATTGTTCTCCGTATAGATCATCTCAGGCAGTGACAGAGACATCGACAACAATGTAAAAGCGGGTTCACACGCTTCTATATTATTTAATCAACTGAGTTGAATCAACAAACACTGTATGGTTTTTGTTGGTCGATACGATTGAAAGTAAGTTCACATAATTCAAATTGCATGCAGTCGATCAACAAAAATACAAACCGTGTGAACCCGATATAATAAAATAAGTGCAAACACCCGCTCACTTACCGCTATAAATATGCTAAAGGTAGACACACACACAGATTTCTTCCACGTACGCAATGTATGCTACGCGTTATAACGTCTAGCTAAATATACGATTTAATATGTAAATTTAAGGATTAGAAACATACTTATTGTATCCAACCCCATGCATACGATAAGTGTGTTTAAAGTCAAGCATCCTGATGATATATCACGTAGCTTACGTTGTGTACGTGGGACAGGTCTGTCTCTACCTTTATTGACACTATAAATTATAATGTATCTTAAAACAACAACTTTAAAGGCAAAACATTTTTTCTTGTAAGTCATCACTTTACTTTTAATGTTTTTACTAAACATTAAATATTAATTATAAAGCACGCGAACAACGCCGCGGTCATCGCTAATATAATAGTTATATCTGTTTTAGCCATACGCTGAGTGGCCACAGTCACGACACGTAGGTAAATGCCAAAACCATCAATGTTTAAGATAAGATTAAGATAGTTTAAAGTGCGCAATAGAGACAGGAGACTGCGACGCGTAACATGCGACACCGACACGTTTTTAATGCCATGAATATGTGCAAGTAAATCGCGAGACGAGCAATGGATGGGGCGCACCTACTAGCATACAAGCTTTAAGTAGTCAACTAATAATCAAAGTATACAAGACACGCCACGTCAAAAGTATCGAAATTTTACCGAATCAATACGAATTTAAACGGTCCCTGGCACGCGTTATATGACTAGTCTAGGCATATCGAAAGTGCAAAAAAGTATTAATTTATATCGTATCGATATTTTTAAATAGTATACAATTCGATATATCGAAAAAATAACGATTTATCGGCTTGATATTTGATTGACGGCCTCTCGATTCACAGCCGGCTACTCACCCACTGCGCCACGGAGGCTGTCAAACTGAGTCAATAAATATTACCTTTTACTCTATTTTGAATTTGTTGAATATTAATTCTTTCCGGCGTTATCCCAGCGTAGTGCTTCCACATCGCCTGATCTTAGCATCCTTTGTAGTGAGACCATTTAATTTTGTTCTCATATCACCCTCTAATGACGTCACACCAGCTCTTTTTGGATTTCCGCGAGATCGTACCCCTACGTAGTAGGTACGGTCTGGTATAGGCACCTGCGCCCGACATACTTGGTTTCCAAATAACATGACCATAACACCTACTAGTTTAAAATTAATTACTAGATATTACCGACTGCCTCGGTGGCGCAGTTGTAATGCGTACGCGTTACGACTGAGGCTGACGCTTCGGTCTCGCGTAAAAGTGATATTGGATTTTTCTGTTATGAAATGCTCAGTATCAGCCCGGAGTCTAGAATTGTGCCCGGCATGGTGATTGTCTCACCCTATATCACATTCATGGGACAGAGATACGCTCGGCGAAATGTGAGTGTACTGGTTATACTCTGTGGCTTGAGTGCGTATGTACTAGTTTTTATTCCCGATTCTGCTCGCTTGAAACTGGTACCTTTCATGTGACTTTCCACCTGCAACTTCATCTCCTTAAGGGTGGATTTTCGTAAAATCCTTTCTTAGCGAATGCTTATGCCTTACATGATACACATAATATTGTATTATAAAGTACTTACTTACTGCATGACACTGCACTACACTTTTCATCTTGAGACATAAGATGCTTAGTAGGTGCTAGATCCGTCTGGGTTGGTACCACCGCTTTGGTTATTTCTATCGCCAAGCAGTAGTGTGTAAGCACTGTTGTGTTTCGATTTGAAGGACATTAGAGCCAGTGAAATTACTGGGTATTATGACACTTAACATCTTATGTCTCAGAGTTACGAGCGCAGCCCAGTGCCATGCAGTGCTTAATAAATCAAATTTCAGTGTGGAAGGTATTACTTCTGTTTATGGCTAAGCGTGGCGTTTAACAGCAGGCGAACGTCTTGCTTGTTTCACATTCAGATTTTAAAATAAACATACCTAAATATAAAATCTCATAACGTCCAGTAATTTCACTGGCTTCGATATCCTGCAAACCAGAACACAATTGTGGTTACAACTGCTTGGCGTTAGAAATAGACAAAGCTGTTATACCTGCCCAGGCGGCCTCTCACATACCAGGGAGGGACTTACCACATAATAATACTTTCGAAGTATTCGTAATTAGTCAAGATATAAAAAACATTATATATATGTAAAGGTCGCCTAGATGTAGATGCTTAGATATAAAAAATATTATATATACAAATGAGGTATAGGTACGCATTATTGAACACAATAATGTAAAAGCACAGAATACAATAATGGCTTATTCATATATATTTTTATAGCATAGGCAAAATAGCTAGTGGGTCACCTCATGATGAGTGATCTCCATCGCCCATGTACGCCTATAATACCGGAAGAATCATGAGAGCGTTGCCGACCTTAAAGGAAAGGGATATTTAAGGAATTGGGAAGGGGGTCGTGATTTGGGCCTCCGGATATCTCGCTCACCGTACGAAATACAGTCATAGTCTAGATTACTTTAGATGTATAATACATCTAAATCCATTACAAACATAAATATATCAAGCCCACTCAGTGTAGATGTCGCTGTGAGGCGTGACCTATTTACTAGAATAAGATCTGGTTTATGTTGTTATATGATACCAAAATGAATATAATTCGAATGTTTTGTACCGAATGCCTGCCTCGGTGGCGCAGTTGTAATGCGTACGCGTTACGATTGAGGCCAACGCTGAGGTCTCGGGTTCGATCTCCGGGTCGGGTAAAGTGGTATTGGGTTTTTCTATTACGAAATGCTCAGTATCAGCCCGAAGTCTGGAATTTGTGCCCAGTATGACGATATGATCGCCCCCTATCACATCGTGGGACGGAGATATGCTGTGCCTACCATTCCTCTGCCTACCCCTTCGGGGATTACAGGCGTGATTGCGTATGTAGTTTTGTACCGAATTCAAATATTCGAATGTTTTTTGTTTGAGTGGTAGAGCCATATATTTGTCTACAGCACGAATGGGCCGGCTCGACTAGATTGTCACCACTGTACTCACAGAAACCCGACGTAAAGTAGTGGCTTGTTGCTGCGTTTCGTACAATGAGTGACATATCTAGAGGCCAAAATCAACCTCCCCTTCCTAATCCCTCAAATATACATTTTCTTTAAGATCGGCAACGCGGGCGTACATGGGCAGTGGAGATCACTTAAAAATAAAATGCAAGAGGTGCCCATACAAGATCACTTTGTTGAATGTGTTTTAAGTTAGTGATTTCTTATGTTAACGCGAATATTACACATTGAAATAAAACTAGTTTTATCGCGGTGTACGGACACATGTATCTCCCGTGACCACGAAGGCTGAAAAGCTTTCGAAACGTCGCGTCGGGACTAAAATAAAAATTAAACTGCGCTAAAATCCGTATAAACTAGTTTTATTTCAATATTTTGAGTTAAATAAATGGTTAAAATGTAAGTTAGGTAAGTTAGATTTAAATGTTCGGTACGATGACTGACCCATAATTATTCTGTTATTGTAAATGTTCATGGGCGGTGGCGATCAGTTATCATCAGGTGACCCACTTGCACGTTAGCGATCAGATATAATAAAGATAGTTTCAACATTTCGCATTAAAATGATAAAGTAGGTTTATAAACAATGTATATCAATATATATGCAGATTAAATAACTGGGTTCTAACCGTTGTATATATAAAAAATAAACAATGAAATATTATGACAAAAAGAAATAAACAATGAATTTAATTGAAAATTTTACGGTATGCAGCGGCTTTGCTGTGCCCTGGCATTGCAGAAGTCTATGGGCGGCGGTGACTACTTACCACCAGGTGGCCCGTTTGCTCGTCTGCCTATCCAGGCAGTAAAAAAAAATGTTGTGGCTGTATATATGCATATCTATTAGCTATGTCTTAAGTACTTAACTCTTACGCCCGATTACTGAAACACTACTCAACGGCTGTCTAACGGCTTCTTACTTTCATAGAGTATCAAAATATTTTTATTGACTAACGGCTAAGTAAACATAATGTACCTATGTGCTATAAAGCTAATTATAATTTTCCATAATTAAATTATACAAATTAAGTATAAATAATTGGTAATAATAATAAAGTAGGTCCTAAACGTTACCTAAGCATTGATTAGTTAAACATTTTTTTGTCTTTCTCTGTCAACGCAATTTATAAAGTGGCTAGAAACTAATCAGTGCTTAAAAAGTTTATAAGTAAGGGCCATAGTTTACTGACGTGGCAATTAAATATGGAAAACACATTAAAAATAGAAATTGTGCACGCCTAGTCTAGGTGACATTTTAAAATTTTCATTGGAGCGTGTAATTGCAACGGGTGACTACTATTCGTCGCACATGCACAGGCCTTATTAACAGAATCTGCGCCTGGCATGACATGTCGGTAATAAGTTAAATTTAATAATCAATTCACACAATCAGTCAATCACAATGTAACTTCTACATATGCTCCAGTAAATGAACTTTATAAAGCATAAGTTGTTTTTTCACGGCCAACGATGTTTTCCGGAGACGCCTGTCAACTGATCTCAAGATGTAGTATATAAGGCAAGAGCGAAAGCGAACATACATCAGTCGTTCCGAGTAACGAAAACAACACAGACCTCTTCCACAATGATGAAACTGGTGGTGTTGTCCTGCTTGATGGCCGCGGCGTCTGCCAGCGCGATCGCAGCTTACTCTCCCGTGTCGCCGTTGATCTACTCAGCCTACTCCGCGCCACTGTTCGCCGCGGCTGCCCCCAACTACAGAGGGCCGCTGTCTCTCGCCCCCGGCCAGCCCGCTGACGTGCTCGGTGCTGACGGCAGGCCCCTCGACACCCTGGATGTGAACCTGGACCGCGCTGCTCACTACACCGCTAAAGCCCTCGAGCCCTTCCACCTGCTGAAGAAACGCTCTGTTTCTTTCGCCGCGCCCATCAGCACATACGCCATCGCCCACTCGCCGCTGATCACCCCTGCCTCCCCCATCACCTACACTACTTCCCTCGCCGCACCTTTCTCTCACCTTTCTTACGCCTCCGGCCCTGTCGTGCACGTGCTGAAGAAGCGGTCTGCTGCTCTCATCGCTCCCGTCACCAGGGTCGTGTCTTCCGCTCCGGTGTTCACCACCGCTGGCGCACTCGCTTACTCCACACCCTATGGTGCTGCTCACTACGCTCCTCTTACCTACTCCGCCGCCTTCGCACCTTGGTACAAAAAGTAAACATGTATTGCATGAATTTGAAACTTATGTAAATACACGATGTAAATAAACGACTACGCAAATTGAATCTGATTTTGTTATTTGCGAAAATAACTAGGTATAAACCACAACTTTCATTATAAAAACGTCTTTTTTTATGAGCCTTAGATGTCGAGACGAGCAAGTCGCTCGCCTGATGGTAAGTGTCACGCCTGCCCATAAACAGTTTCAACACCAACCAGAACTTCGAATTATGAAGAACTGCATGGTACTGGGGTGGACTCGTCACCCCGAGACATAAGATGTTAAGACTCATAATGCCCAGTAATTTCACTGGCTTCGATGTCCTTCAAACCGGAACACAACAAGGTTTACACACTGCTGCTTGGCGGGAGATAAGACAAAGTGGTGGTACATACCCAGACGGCCTCTCGCATAGGAGAGACCTACCACCTGGTATACTATAACTTTAGTCTTTACTTTGTAGTATGTAACTTATAATAGCTAAACAATTTTTCTTCAAAGTTAGACTAGGTAGGTCCTTCGTATGCGAGAGGTGTGAAGCGTTCGTATCACCGCTTTGCCGTCTTTTGCCGCTAAGCAGTAGTGTGTAAGCATTGTTGTGTTTAGATTTAAACGACATTGAAGCCAGTGAAATTAATGGGCATTATGCTAGATACTAAACAACTTATGTCTCGGGGTGACCAACGAAGTCCAATGCCATGCAGTGCTTTGTAATTCAAAGTTCTAATTGGTATTGTTTCTAATTATGAGCAAGCTTGACGCTTACCATCAGACGAGCGACCTGCTCGTTTCTTTATTCAAGCTACTGTACTTACTACTTACTGCAATGGGATAAGATCAAAGTTCGACATATTATTCTCCGGTTCTCTAGCTCCTACTAGAAGTTGTGTTTTGGAAACTCTTAGTGAAAATCAATAATTAGATTTAACTTTTTTCTTTACTTTTATGGAACTGTTTAAATACACGTGCTTACTTATTAGTATGAATAACACAGTGTATGTTCTGTAATTCTTAATAGAATTATACTGTAAGTTACGTATGTGTATATTGGTGAATCAAATAAATAAAAAAAGCTAATAAAAAAACATAGCTAAGATCCAGTTCGATTAAACCAGCTTTCAAACAAAAAATGTTGCATTCAAATCGGTCCATTCGTTTAGACGCTACGATGTCACAAACAGACACACAGACAAAGGGATCAAAATTATAAAACCCCTCTTTTTGTCACGGGTTACAAAAAATAAAATCTTATCTAATGACGCAGTTATAATGCGTACGCGGTAAGACTCGCGGTCTCGAGTTCGCTTCCCGGATAGGATAAAAGTGATATTTGGGTATTTCTATCACGAAAGGCTCAATAACACGAATGCCCGGTACGGCAATAGGCTCGCCCCCTATCACATTGTGGGACGGAAATAAGCTCGTCGAAATATTCTGCCGCTGCCTATCCCTTCAAGAATTACAGGCGTGAGTACGTATGTATGCGTATCTAAATCTTATCTTCTCTGTCACTCGAGTCATTTAAGACTTGAGGTTGAGTTATTTCTTACATTAGGGTGTTGTAATCAGCGTAATGACTGGATCTGATGTTAAGTACAGCGCAGTCTAAATACAATGTCGACCGTCAATGGGCATTACCTACATCCCTTGACGGTTGGCAGAATCATGCAAGAGTTAATGGATATACACTGACCAACCTCGGAACGCGACACTCCTGAACAAACCACTATGGCAGGTTTTTCACCATGTGTACAGTGGCTTTTCCACCAGCAAAGGATACCCAAGAATGGTCGACTCTCAATTTCAATTAGTTATTCTTCTAATCCCCGATAAGGCCAGACTTATCCTGGTCGCATATTATTATGCGTCGCTTATTACCATCATGGTACTTAGATGGTATTGTATAATGTCCCGAAAACTTACTGCAATGCAAGTACCTACAATTTTTTTTTATGTATGTTATGTATGTATAGAAATCATATCAACTAATGTATACATAACATACATAGCATCATCAAAATACACTGGGCATCTATAAATTTTACAATATTTTAATTAAGGAATAGTCCAGAATTGTTAAGTATTATTATTGTGTTCTAATATTTTTTCTTCTTTTTTATGGGTCGATATGGACCATAGGCATTACCGAAACGGCACGTGTTTCAAAACTACCACCGGATCCAAAATGACCCAGCCTGAAAAGACCCGGAGAAACAAACTCAGTGGGCTTACTTTAACACTGGATTTTACTCGGCGCGACCCAGTCCTGACAAGATCTAGCTAGTCAAACCCAGTGGGCTTGTTTTTGTTCCGGTTTTTCAATCCAACTTATTTAGGGAAATACAAAGACCTATTTTTATTTTAAGGGAGATTGATACGGACCATATGTACATACATACATACATACATACGCACTCACGCCTGTAATCCCCGAAGGGGTAGGCATAGGTGTAACCAGTACACATTTCGCCGAGCGTATTTCCGTCCCTTATGTGATAGGGGGCGAGCTTATCGCCATACCGGGCACAAATTGCAGACTCCGGGCTGATACTGAGCTTTTTTGTAATAGAAAAACCCAATAACATTTTACCCGACCCGGGGATCGAACCCGAGACCTCAGCTTTGGCCTCAATCGTAACGCGTACACATTACAACTGCACCACAGAGGCAGTCTCCAAATTACGGACCATATGTATCTCCAAATTATAGTTTTATGAATATAAAAAGTTCTGACGAATAATAGTAGAGGTATTTCTGGAGTCGGTTTCTTTTCACTTGACCGGCGTCAGCACCGACTACCAAAATATTTGGGTTGGTCTCATCTCGCTTGGTGTTTGTTCCTCGGTACCAGGCGATAATATTCTACCAACATTAATGTAAGAAATTAATATTATTCCTGACTTTTCAGTGTTTTTGAATCGCCTCATTGGTCTGGTGGCAGTGTAAATCGTAAGGTTCTAGGTTCAATTCCCAGGTCGGGCGATCACAACATCGTGTTTGAGTTTTTGTTTTGAAAATCACACATGAACTGCCCGGGATTGGAATGTGTGCCCGGTAATAGGCTCACCCCTATTACATCATCGAATGAAAAAAACCCCGACGAAATGTGGATGCACCAGTAGCACTTCTGCCTACTCCTTTGAAGATATATATGAACTTATGTTATGTGATGTTATGTTTGCAGTGATAATTTTTAAACTACTTTTAAATTTTTGATTCTTACATATATTTTTATACCTCGGTATCTCGGTGGAGCAGTTGTAGTAAGTACAGTACGCGTTACGACTAAAGCTGACGCTGGGGTCTCGTGATCGATCCCCGGGTCGTGTAAAAGTGATATTGGATATTTCTATTACGAAATGCACAGTATCAGTCCGGAGTCTGGAATTGTGCCCGATATGGCGATAGGCTCGCCCCCTATCACATCATGGGACGGAGATACGCTCGGCGAAATGTGGGTGTACTGGTTACACCTCTGCCTACCCCTTCGGGAATTACAGTGAGTGCGAATTTATGTATGTAATTTTTTATAAAAAAAAGTGGCTCACGCCCGTATCCTCGAACGGCCACGCTTAGATGCAGTGATGTTCGATGAAGTGAGAAGGACCGAGCCTATCGCCATACCGGGCACAAATTCCAATCCCGGGAAAATTATATACGGCTTTCCAATCAAAAACTCAACTACAGTTCGTGATTACCCGACCTGAGATTTGAACCCAAGACGTCCCGGTTTCTCAGCTTAAGTAGGCCATTAGACCATTAAGACGATTGATTGATAAAATGGTATTTTATTCCGTTCAAGTGAACCAGTTTTTTAGCACGAGTATAATTATTGTCTAAACACTTGTAAAAGCCGCTTGCCGCTTAGGCAAACATGTGACATTTCGGACCATGTCACAAAAACTGTTCATGAATTAATAATGATGACTTTTTGTGGTACTTACAAGTTACAAGTGGTACTCGTACTTGAATCAGAATCCTGACATATCATTAGCTTCATTATTCCTTATCTACCTGCGTCTTGGTATTAAGATTACTTCCGCGATCCGTTATTGATTCTGATGACAGTTTAAGGCTGTACCCACAATATAAATAATATATATGTATAAATTCCTACAAAAGGGAGCCTCGATCTTTCGCCCACCGTACAAAGCGACGCGACGCGACGTACGTAGGTTCTGAAATAGGATAACATTGATACCCTTTGAGT
This sequence comes from Mimas tiliae, assembly GCA_905332985.1. Lineage (NCBI taxonomy): Eukaryota > Metazoa > Arthropoda > Insecta > Lepidoptera > Sphingidae > Mimas > Mimas tiliae. The sequence continues at coordinate 8,878,449 of HG995249.1, forward strand.
ACGGAACCCTAAAAAGCTAAAACTAAATATAAGTAACATATTTCGAGTCGGTACTATAAAACATAATATTTATTAGCAAATAACAAGAAACCGACTTCAAAATAAAGACACTGAAAAGTCAAAACTAACAATTTCTAAAGGTCTTTTTAGAGATGGTTCCTATGTCGCATCTGTGTGCAAACTGTAGATAGTGTTGTCTACAGCACGAATGGGCTGGTTCGTCCGGGTCCTTACCACTGTCTCACAGAAACCGGCTTAAAGTAGCCCAAATCCCTTTCCCAATACCTTAATTATCCCTTTCCTTAAAGGGTGGCAACGCGCCCATGATTCTTCTTGTGTTATGGGCTTACATTGGCGGTGGAAATCATTTACCATCAGGTGACCCACTTGCTTGTTTGCCGGCCTATGCTATAAAACAAAATAATACAGCTATTTTTTATACTAACTATCCCTCGCGGTTTCACCGCATGCATGTTACTGCCCTGCTCCTATAGGTCATAGCGTGATATACATAATAATATGTTCAATGTTAGTGAAAATAGCATCTAAATCCATTTCATAGATTAGAAGCAATAAGCGGACAAACAGACAGACGCAGATTGCGATTTCGTTTTATACTAAGTATTGTTTATGTTACAGTATGACTTTTGTATTTGAATGTGTAATATTTTATTTGGTAAGTAGAATTTACTCAGCAGTGGTGAAACAGGCGCTTAAATCAAAATTAACGGTTGAATAGAACATATAAATAAAACTCTATCGCGTGCCGAACGTGCGTGATTAACGACTTCCAACTTAAAATTTATTGGGACTAAAAACATTTCCGAGAAATTAAATGCGTGACCATTAAAAATATCATTAAAATTTCATCTGCTAGGTTTTCGTATGCGAGAGGTCGTCTAGGTTTGTACCACCGCTTTGTCTATTATTGCCGCTAAGCAGCAGTGTGTAAGCAAGTTGTGTTCCGGTTTAAAGGACAATGAAGCCAGTAAAATGACTAGCCATTATGAGACTTGCATCTTATGTCTCGGGGTAACGAGCGCAGTCCAGTTCCACGCAGTGTTTTGTTTTTCAAAGTTCTGTGTGGTACATACGCACTCACGACTGTAATCCCCGAAGGGGTTGGCAGAGGTGTAACCAGTACACCCACATTTCTGTGTGGTGTTGCTATATATTATGTTTATGGACAGGGACTTACCATCAGGCGAGTGACCTCTCGTATCGTGATTCAAACTTATTAAAAAAACTCACACGTATGTGGATCAGTAGATGAACAATATTATTACGAACCGATGAGACCTGAGTTCGAATACAAGAAAAGGAATCACTTAAGAGTTTAAATGTTGGCTTCTCCGTACCCATTATTATTTCTTATATCTAAAAAACAGCATAGTAAGGCAGTGTTAATTCGAATACTTTTATTTCAATACTATTAGTATTAGCATCAGAGAGTAACGATAGCTCAGCGGGGAGTGGTACGGACTATCGAGATGAAAGTTGCAGGTGCGAAATCAGTCCCAAGAACATGCACCTCTGATTTTTCTAAGTACCGTCTGTATTCATTGTTAATTATCGTTTGCTTCAACGGTGATGAAAATATTGTGAGGAAACCTGCATACCTAAGAAGTTCTCCATAAAAATGTCGAAGGTATGTGAAGTCTGCCAACCCGCATTAGGTCAGCGTGATGGACTAAGATCTAGCCCCTGTCATTCGTAGAGGAGGGTCGTAGCCAGAGGTAGGAAGTGTATAATATAGGTCTAGTGTTTTTTTAATTATCAATATAAATAAGTCCTCTTTGGTCAAAGACAGGAGTTTTTTATGGCAGAAGTCAGAAAAGAACCACGGGGGCCACCTGGTGCTAAGTGATCTCCACCGCCCATAAACACCCACGATACCAGAAGAATTATGGATGCGTTGCTGACCTTAAATGAAAGGGATGGGATGGGGAAAAAGATGAATAGTTTTGGGCCTCCGGAAATGGAGGATCTTGACCAAACTGCAAAGGGCCAAATAAATCCGCTCGAGGCCCCTCAGCTCCTGCATTCAGCAACGATAATTAACTTTAATTGTCAACTAACAAAAATGCTTTATGCTTCGTTACTGAGTATAGAAATAATCTTAATTCACGTTACTGCGAAATAATCAATTTCTATGAAATGGCTAATTGACATTAAAAGTCAATTAACGCCTCTGAGTGCGACAATTAAACCTCATCGTAACGATAAAACTTTAAAATGCCAATTTTGAAAAATACGACCGTAAGTAGATTGCTCTTTAAACATATACTTTACTAATAAAAAGGTTAACAGCAGTTTCAACTTCGCTCTATTTGAGTTTAAATGTTTATCGCAATAGTTTTGCTGCAATAAGGTCAACTTAGGAGAAATATAAGTAGCTGCCCTGGCATCTGTTAGAACCCAAAGCAGCGAATATTACCTAATATATACTTTGAAATAATGCGAGCAGCATTCCAAATAATGAACTTTGCAAAATAAAAGTAGTTTCATGGCCAGCGATGTTTTCCGGCGTCGCCTATCCTTTGATTGTAAGATGCAAGTATATAAAGCAACTTTGAACGTACATATATCCATTAGTTGTTCAGAGTAGTGATAGCACAGACCTCTTCCACAATGATGAAACTGGTGGTGTTGTCTTGCTTGATGGCCGCGGCATCTGCCAGCGCGATCGCAGCTATCTCTCCCGTGGCGCCGTTGGTCTACTCTGCCTACTCCGCGCCACTGTTCGCCGCGGCTTCCCCCAACTACAGAGGGCCGTTATCCCTCGCCCCTGGCCAGCCCGCTGACGTGCTCGGCGCCGATGGCAGGCCCCTGGACACCCTGGAAGTAAACCTGGACCGTGCAGCTCACTATACCGCCAAAGCCCTCGAGCCCTTCCACCTGTTGAAAAAGCGCTCTGTCGCCTTCGTCGCTCCCGTGGCGCCGGTGGTTTACTCCACGCCCGTGGTCGCCGCCCACAACTACAGAGGACCTCTGTCTCTTGCCCCCGGTCAGCCCGCCAACATCCTCGGCTCCGACGGCAGGCCTCTTGACACCTTGGAGGTTAATTTGGACCGCTCTGCTCATTACACCGCTAGGGCTCTTGGTGTTCACTTATTGAAGAAACGGTCCGCTCCCGTTATCGCGCCCATCAGCACATACGCCGTAGCTCACACTCCAGTGGTCGCCCACACTGCTCCTATCGCCTACTCCACCCCCTTGGCTGCTGCTCACTACGCTCCTCTTGCCTACGCTGCCGCGCCTCTCGCGCCCTGGTACAAATGAGAACAAACTGTAACGACTAAAATATACCAAATGTAAATAAACGACTTTACCATTATTTCTACTTTTTTTCTATTCTGATTTTATAATATTGATCTTTTTTCTTACCTGAATAGTTTTTCAGTCGTACTCGTACATACATCAAGTAAAATCTACCGAACACACTTCGCTAGTAATCTCAATACTCCCTGTACCACTGTCTTACAGAAAACTGACGTAATGTAGCGACTTGCTGCTGTCTTTCGTACGGTGAGTGAGGTATCCGGAGGTCCAAATCCCTCTCCCCTTCCAAATCGCTTAATTATCCCTCTCCTTTGAGGTCTGCATCGCGTCCATGATTCTTCCAATATTGTGAGCGTTCATTGGCGATAGAGATCACTTAACATCAGGTAATCCACGTGCTCGTTTGCCGGCCTATGCTATAAAAAACCGAATATAAGATCAATATTTATAAACTACTACATTCAACTGCGGCTCCGTCTGCGTAGCCACATTAGTAAACGTTAGTGTATGATCGCCAGCACTCTGCACTCATGATGTGTCTGCCCGATCAACAGACTCGGTTCAGCGGTTCAGGACACCGTCCGCGTCCCCACACGCCACACCGCGGCCCGAGTACGCTCGACCTGTAGTGCTTACATTAGCTACCTAATAAAATATAAGAAATGATTTTTGCAAGTTTAATTTAAAGGGGAGGGTTAAAAGGGGGGAGAGTTTGAACTGTGGAGGGTTGAATATTTTTTATGGAACGGACTACGACAGTGACATTGAGCACGAATATTGCTTATTAAAAATCATGAAACATTGGAATTTGTATTGGAATTTGCATGCTTGTAATATGTAACTACTCCTACTAAAAATTTAAAAATAAAATAAGTTTTAACAAAACATAGAAAAATAAATACACTGGAAAGTCAAAAATAACAATTTCTATAGGTATCGCCGTTGACGGATGCGTCAAGGAGGACATCATCATACTTACTAGACATTTTTTCCTGCCAAAAATACCTGAGAGGCAGTACAAAATGCCTTTAAAGTTTGTTGCCTCTCGACCAACCGTTTTTTTAAGATGGGCATCGATAAGTTTCCACTGCGCTAGCAAAGATGCATCAATAGCATTGGTTACTTTGATTAATAGAAATAAAAAAGATGGAAAAAAATACTTTAACTATTTTCGTAGGTACATAACGACAATTTCATAGGTAATGACGACACACACACCACCTTTCTTTATAGATCTTGACGGACACGCTGTCATGTATCTAGATGTTATTTATTCGGATTAAAGTATAAAGGTATATTACTGCCTCGGTGGCGCAGTTGTAATGTGTACGAGTTACGATTGAGGCCAACGCTGAGGTCTCGGGTTCGAGTCCCGGGTCGGGTAAAATGGTATTGGATTTTTCTATTACGAAATGTTTAGTATCAGCCCGGAGTCTGGAATTTGTGCCCGGTATGGCGATAGGCTCGCCCCCTATCACATCGTGGTTCTGAGATACGCTCGGCGAAATGTGGGTGTACTGGTTACACCTCTGCCTACCCCTTCGGGGATTACAGGCGTGAGTGCGTATGTATATTATTATATATGCCATTATAAGGCATATAAGGTACATTAGCCACAATTAGCGATAAGGGCCTTGTATTGTCACTGGGGTTTTCCAAACTTGTTTTATTAACATATTACTGATATATAATGAAGGAAAACTTACTGATAAATATTTATGTTAGCCCATTCAATTACAATTTCAAAGCGTCTATACTGCACAGTATATATAAATAATAATGAACAATAAATATGCTACTGCAAAAAAGGATTTTATCTATTAGGTCTACGGTCCTTTGAATGTGCTTTATCTAAGCTTTGTTATGAGTGTGGAATGTACAGTTTACTATATTATTATAATGCCTTATATTAGCATATATTAGTTAAGCTAGAAGATTATAAAATAAAATTACCTAACTGCTAAAGAGCCCCGACCCCTACTCTATTATCAGACCTTGATCGCCATCTGTACGCAAACTACTAATTGAAATCTTTTCAATGAGCCCAAATACTATGCCTATTATTAATTATCTTGGAGTTGGAAGCTGCATATGAGTTGGTAGCGGCATTAGTTAAAAGTTATCTAGCTTAGGAGAATCTCGATTAAATTATCTTCCAAATAAAAAAAACCGCATCCAAATCGGTCCCTTAGTTTAAGCGCTACTATTCCACAGACAGATACACACAAAAGGGTCACAGTTGTAACATCCTTAGTTTTTTAGGGGTTAATAATGTAATACAAAGACTACGATTCACCTAGAACAGTAAGAACGCCTCTTTTTTGTCGGAGCTAATGCGAAAATGCTAAATATTTGTATACACAGTGCATTATTATGTCCAAGTATCAAAAATATTTTAGTTTGTTATTTAAAAACAAATATTATTTATATTATTTAATTTATAAGTAAACTAAATATAATTTTATATAAAAAATTAAACTATGTCGAAGAATACCATCATATCAGTAGATACTATAGAATCAGCAAGTACTGCATAAACGCTCGTGCGGCATGGTTACCGCAACTTCCGTACTCCGTGGATAAAGAGTACGCACGCTTCACCAATAATAAAAATATGGTTTCACATAATATTATATACATACATTTTTCGAGAAATTTCGATACGAATATAATTCACAAATCAGACTTGCCCTGAGAATATTTAGATGGAAAAGTAATATTGTAACTAAAACATTCCATTATTTGCGTATTCGTTTATTTACAACCATCGAAATAAGATGATTTACAACATATATTTACACACACTTTCTGTCTATGTAATACATCATTTTTACTTTTTGTACCAGGGGGCGAGAGGAGTGGCGTAGGTCAGAGGAGCGTAGTGAGCAGCAGCAAAGGGCGCGGAGTAAGCGAAGGCACCAGTGTTGGTGATCACTGGAGCGGGAGCCACGACCCTGGTGACGGGCGCAATGAAAGCAGCAGACCGCTTCTTCAGCACGTGCACGACGGGGGCGGAGGCGTAAGTGTAGTGCGTGAAGGGTGCGGCGAGAGGGGCGGTGTAGGTGATGGGGGAGGCAGGAGTGATCAGCGGCGAGTGGGCCACGGCGTACGTGCTGATGGGCGAGGCGAAAGCGACAGAACGCTTCTTCAGCAGGTGGTAGGGCTCGATAGCTTTAGCGGTGTAGTGAGCAGCGCGGTCCAGATTCACATCCAGGGTGTCGAGGGGCCTGCCATCAGCACCGAGCACGTCAGCGGGCTGGCCGGGGGCGAGGGACAGCGGCCCTCTGTAGTTGGGGGCCGCCGCGGCGAACAGTGGCGCGGAGTAGGCTGAGTATACCAACGGCGACACGGGAGAGTAGGCTGCGATCGCGCTGGCAGACGCCGCGGCCATCAAGCAGGACAACACCACCAGTTTCATCATTGTGGAAGAGGTCTGTGTTGATATCGCTACTCAGAACAACTGATACATGTTCAATCTTGCTAGTGTCTTATATACCGGCATTTTAATTTTAATCAAGTCGTCACTAAGAATCATTGTCGACCGTGAAAAGTCTACTTTAATTTAATTATTTTAGTACTCAATCTCGATAGGATTTTATCAGAATTTAATATGAATTTTAGATATTTCTCAATAAAACAATAGTGATAATTGCTTAAATTGTTTTCATATCTGCATAATCGTAAAAACTTAAACTAACTAAACTAAACTCGTAATATGACTTCTTTATATAATAATATTATGTACTTTTCATTAACTTAGCATATACATATACCATACGATACTCAGGCCAAAGAGGTGTGCGAGGATCGTAGCAAGGGGAAATTCGTTGTATCAGCCTACACTTATAGTAAACAAGCACGGGCATATGCAGGTAGGCTATACTGATAAATATATGAAATGCTGAAATATAACAAAGAAAGCAATTTATGTAGCAGTAAGTTTAGGTCGCGATTCCGTGAGTTTTTTTCTGGGATAAAATGTTACTTAGGTATCCCTAAGATACACTATCGTGTATCTTTCTATTATTGAAATTATATTTAGATTCGGTTCAGTAGTTACATAGAAACAAATAAAACATAGCTAGCTCTCTGTAATCTTCTACCTGTCAAAGCGGTAGGTCCCTGTTATACGAGAGGTCGTCTGGGTTGGTAACACCGCTTTGTCGATTTCTGCCGCAGCAGCAGTGTATAAGCACATTTTTGTTCCAGTTTGAAGGACATTGAAACCAGTGAAATTACTAAGCATTATTAGACTTAACATCTTATGTCTAGGGGTGACGAGCGCAGTCCAATGCCATGCAATACTTTGTAATTCAAAGTTCTATGTCGTGTTACTTCTGTTTATGGGCAGGCGTGGCGCTTACCATCAGGCGAGCGACCTACTCGTTTAGTCACTCAAGCTAATAAAGAAACTCCTATATAATAATATAAAAGCAAAATACCACCAATGATTAATCACGATCACTCAAAAACTACTAAAGAATCATGAAATTTGGTCAGATGATAGTTTGTATAATGTAGGGGCCCGTTAAGAAAGGATTTAGAACATAGGTTACTTTTCATCCCAGAAAAATTCATTCGCGCGGGCGGAGCCGCGGGAAAAAGCTAGCGTTAGCATACATGTGCAAAAATTAATGTACGTTAGTACTGAATCGTTTAATAGAAAATAAAATTGAGATGAATACATTTACTACGTAAAAGTAGTTTCATGGTCAGCGATGTTGCTCAGCGACACTTATCAATCCATCGTAATGTACAAGTATAAAAGGCAAAATCGAGCGTGTTTATGCATCAGTTGTTTCGAGCAGCGATATCAACACAGACCTCTTCCACAATGATGAAACTGGTGGTGTTGTCCTGCTTGATGGCCGCGGCGTCTGCCAGCGCGATTGCAGCTTACTCTCCCGTGTCGCCGTTGGTGTACTCAGCCTACTCCGCGCCACTGTTCGCCGCGGCGGCCCACAACTACAGAGGGCCGCTGTCCCTCGCCCCCGGCCAGCCCGCTGACGTGCTCGGTGCTGATGGCAGGCCCCTCGACACCCTGGATGTGAACCTGGACCGCGCTGCTCACTACACCGCTAAAGCCCTGGAGCCCTTCCACCTGCTGAAAAAACGCTCTGTCGCTTTCGCCGCGCCCATCAGCACATACACCCTCGCCCACTCGCCGCTGATCACCCCTGCTTCCCCCATCACCTACACCACTTCCCTCGCCGCACCTTTCACTCACCTCTCTTACGCCTCCGGCCCTGTCGTGCACGTGCTGAAGAAGCGGTCTGCTGCTCTCATCGCTCCCGTCACCAGGGTCGTGTCTTCCGCTCCGGTGTTCACCACCGCTGGCGCATTCGCTTACTCCGCACCCTATGGTGCTGCTCACTACGCTCCTCTTACCTACTCCGCCGCCCTCGCACCTTGGTACAAAAAGTAAATAATATGTATTAACTGAATGCAAAACCTAAAAAAATGCGTTGTCCATGCTGTAAATAAAATAATATGTGACCCTTGTCTATGTTGTTTATTTTGTTTTACATACATACATACACGCCTGTAGTCCCTGAAAGGGTAGTCAGAGGTATAACCAGCACACCCATATTTCGCCGAACGTATCTCCGTCTTATGATGTGATAGGGAGTGAGCCTATCGCCATACAGGGCACAATTCCAGACTCCGGGCTGATACTGTGCATTTCGTAATAGAAAAACCCAATACCACTATACCCGACCCGGGGATCGAACCCGAGACCTCAGCGTTAGCTTAATCGTTACGCGTACGCATTAAAACTGCTTGTCCTTTTAAAATAAAGAGTACTGTGGAGACAATTTTTCATATCAGGCGGCAAGGTAATGAGTTGTATTTTTTTTTATAAAAGTTAAAAAATCTATGGACCGGCGAATGCAAGTGAGTGTTATAAGTATGAGTAATCGCCACAACCCCCGAACTCCCACACCAAAAGAATCATGAGCTTTTATTTATTGCATAGGCCGGCAAACGAGCTAGTGGGTCACCTGATGGTAAATGATCTCCGCAGTCCATGTACGTCCACAATACCAAAAGAATCATATCTTGAATCTATACTTATCAATGAATACACACATATTCTGCTGGATTCGAACCTGAGACTTTCGGATCGACACTCCATACCACTCTCCCGCTTAGCTATCACACCTATTAGAAGTTATTTTTTTGTTGTGTAAAAAAAACAACATATATAAACATCACAATAGTAAAAACGAACAGAATTCAACGATAAAACTTATTAAATATCTATTTTTTTTCACAAATACCTAACAAAAAATTGCTTTTAATCTAGTTTTAAGTCGGTGGTATTGTAGTTTTATAAATTGGTTAATAATTATAAGTATCGACTAATATAATCGGTTACAGAATTAATTTTTTTTTTTTCTTTTGAGTTTTTTGTCAAAAATACTTGATATAAAATAATTTACAACTTTTGATGTAAGAATCAATAAAATGGTGTAGAAATGCCGAAGTCTTCCATACCAAAGCGTCCAATTCACAATATTAGTCTGAATGTCAAAACGAGCAGGTTTCACGCCTGATGGAAAGCGCCACCTGCCCATAAACTGAAGCAACACCATACATCATTGTGAAATACAAAGTGGTGCATGGCATTGGACTACGCTCGTTACCCCGAGAATCCAATTGTTAAGTCGAATAATGCCCAATAACTTCACTTTCTCCAGTTTCTTCTAACCGAAATCATAGATTGCTTTTCTAATGTGTCTATGCCGAAATACAGCAGTTCTTATACACTATTGATTGACTAAAGAAATAGACGCTTTTTCTATTTCTTTAGTCATAGTGTATACCTGATAGCTGATGGGGCAGAAAAGTTCTCGAATGGAGGTCACGTACGGGCAAGCGCAACAGAGGACGTCCACTTACAAGATGGACCGACGACCTGACAAGGGTTGCAGGAAGCCGATGGTTGCAGGCCGCTTCCAACAGGTCGGCCTGGAAGGCATTAGGGGAGGCCTATGTTCAGCAGTGGGCGTCTTGTGGCTGATGATGATGATGATGATACCTATATATATAAATTGTGGTCTTTTTTGAAAATATATTCGACACAAAATTGGGTATTTTTGATTATGCTTAGTGTTTAGAATTTTCAATTTGCTTCCATCTAATGAATTCTAATGTACGTACTTGACGTTGACTTTGTACGTACGCTATTTAGCTTATGTGTATTTTATTCGATATTTAGATAATAGTTCCTTTTTATCTCCGGATAATAAAAAGTTCCTAGAAACAATATCGACATGCGTAGTAGTAATATGATGAGTAAACCGCGTGATTCTTTTACTAAGAAATATAAAGAGCATAAGTAATTTGTGATTATTGAACTTGTAATAGTTAATAGCTCTAGGTTCTTCGAAAGAATCCTTAAAGTACTATAAAACTTAATATACTTTGTAACATTTTCTTTTAAAAACTATCATAACTTGCATTCACGTCTATATCCTCCAAGTAGTGGTAGGCATCATTTCAATTATCCACGGTTCGCTAAGCTTGTTTTCGGTTCCATGACGTGCTAGCCTACGAAGAGGCTAGATATTTTAAACGAGATTGAATATGAATTAACTGACTTAAAAAGAAGGTTCTGTATTTGATTCGTATGGTTTATATAAAATATGTAAATAAATAAAAATCCGTAATAATTTTATATGTATTGTTCGTAATTTTCTCAAAAACTCATAAAGCAATTTTAATGGATGTTCATTATCTACATACTTTCAGGAAGGTTTTAGTGTACATGAGGATATCATTCTTATATAGTACCGTAAATGTAGATAACCCATGTCGTCAATATAGCACATCTAACTTTTTACTTTTTGTTGCTTGTCAGTTTTTTTTTATAGCATAGGCCGGCAAACGAACAAGTGGGTCGCCTGATGGTAAGTGATTTCAAACGCCCATGTACGCCCACAATACCAGAAGAATGATGGGTGCGTTGCCGACCTTAAAGGGAAGAGATAATTAAGGGGTTAGGAAAGGGAGGAAGATTTGAGAGTTCGGATATCTCACTCACCGTACGAAACACAGCAGCAAGTTTCAACTTTACGTCGGTTTTCTGTAAGACAGTGGTAACGACACGATCGAGCCGGCCAATTCGTGCTGTAGACAAATGTTTTTTAAACGGCCTTTATATACTAAACGTACGTACTTTAGGTACGTTTTAACTGACTTCGAAAAACAGGTTGTCAATTCGTGTGTACATATTTTGATATTTAAACACGCATAACACCGCCCAATGTGAATAGCTTTTGATAAACATTTCAGTATTCGATAGGGCTTGTTCCGATAGTGGTCCTATATACATTTGGTTATGATCTAATGACGGAGCATGAGGCATAACATTTCAAAATATAACAACAAACACACCACGATTTTGAAGACGGTTTCTGAAGTTATTAACTTTTAATTATATCCTTTCACCAATGTCTTGAAAGACAACCAATACGAATATTTGTAGACATTTATATTCAAGCCGCGATAGCTCAGCGGGGACCGATACTAACTATCGAAACGAAAGTCGCAGATTCGAAAACATGCACCTCTGACTTTTCTTAGTTACGTGTGTGTTCTTTCTTAATTATCTATTTTAAACAATGACGGAAACATCATGTGGGTTACCTACATTTCGGAAAATTTCGGAGGTATGTAAAGTCTGCCAGCGCACATTAGGCCAGCGTGGTGGACTAAGGCCTAACTCGTCTCATTCGTAGAGGTATGTGCCCAACAGTAGAACAATACAATACAGGCCTGATATTATTATTGTCTGAAATCAAAATTCTTGTTACAAACCATACAACCAGTTTCAAACTTGTAGTGATATATTACTGTGCGATTATAACGATCTAAATTGATAAGGAGGTAGGTACCCAGTTTCTATTGAGAATGCTATTTATGTCCAAATAACAGATATGAAGCCCTGAAAATCAAGTGAACTTTAAATTCTACCTTATTGTGTTAATAACGTCGACTTAAACTCGTAAATATAAATTTTTATTTTGTCTTTAAGAACACCTTTAAGTGTTTTTATTACGAGATACGTACTTTATAATTAAATATTATGTTACTGACCTTTTAAGATAAAGATATTTTATTCAGAACAATTTTGACAATAATGATTGCTGAATAATTAATACATTTATTTTCTAAATTGTATTAGTGTCGACCTAAAAAGCTTCCATTATCATATTCTTAGATGCACTATGAACAGCCCCGAAGTTAATTACAAAAGACATAATATGTAACATTTAAATGACTGAATAGATTTTCTTAAAGAATTGGTATGAACCATCTCGATTAAATCAGCTTTCAAAGATGAAAACAACGCATTCAAATCGTTTCATTCTAGATCAGGTACTACGATGCCACAGACAGATACGCATACACACACAAGCACACACACAGATAGATAAATGGGTCAAACTTACGCACCCCTTTTTTATCGAGGGTTCAAAACAGATTCCTTTAATACATGGCTTTAGTTCTTTCATATATATTTCTTATTGATTTTCTCCTTCTACCTGCCCTTATCCCACTAGCAGTGGGGTCCGCGCAACTGGCTTTTAAACACGTCATGTTACAGAAATATTAGACCTGTAATTTTTACGACCGGCCTCCTGCCTGACGTCAACCCGTCAGGGGAGAAAACAACCAGACCCGAAACATATATTTGTGGATTACACAAACGTTTTTTGTCTCGGCGCGGGAATCAAATCCCCGGCCTCTCGCTTTACACACTCGCCCACTGCGCCACGGAGGCTGTCATCTTTCTGATTAATCACGAACAAAAAAACAAACTACAATCTCATCATCATTATCCTCAACATCTCCCATGCTACAGTTATAAAAAAGAATGGCTTAAATAGATTAAAGAGTGGATTAAATAATAAACAACATTCTAATAAGTGAACTTTATTAAACAAAAGTAGACTTTTCACGGCCGACGATGTTTCCCGATGACGACGCCTTGATTTATATTAAGATGCAAACCGTATATAAAGCAAGTGCAGAGGCACATATGTATCAGTTGTTTCGAGCAGCGATATCAACACAGACCTCTTCCACAATGATGAAACTGGTGGTGTTGTCCTGCTTGATGGCCGCGGCGTCTGCCAGCGCGATCGCAGCTTTCTCTCCCGTATCGCCGTTGGTCTACTCAGCCTATTCCGCGCCACTGTTCGCCGCGGCTGCCACCAACTACAGAGGGCCGTTGTCCCTCGCCCCCGGCCAGCCCGCTGACGTGCTCGGCGCCGATGGCAGGCCCCTTGACACTCTAGATGTGAACCTGGACCGCGCTGCACACTACACTGCTAAAGCCCTCGAGCCCTTCCACCTGCTGAAGAAACGCTCTGTCGCTTTCGCCGGGCCCATCAGCACATACGCCGTCGCCCACTCGCCGCTGATCACTCCTGCCTCGCCCATCACCTACACCGCTCCCCTCGCCACACCTCTCTCTCACTTTACTTACGCCTCCACCCCTCTCGTGCACGTGTTAAAGAAGCGATCTGCTGCTTTCATCGCGCCCATCGCCAGGGTCGTGGCTCCTGCTCCAGTAATCACCACCACTGGTGCCATCGCTTACTCGGCTCCTCTAGCTGCTGCTCACTACGCTCCTCTTACCTACGCTACTCCTCTTACCTACGCCGCTCCTTTTGCCCCTTGGTACAAAAAGTAAAAACTTATAAAAACACATAATATGTGATCAAATACTGTGAATAAACGACCACACACACCTCCTAAACGTCTTTTTCTTTAATATGCAATTGACATAACCGCATGGACAGTTTACAACATTGATCGTTTTTTATTAGCGTAAATTATCAAATTTTGACGAATGGTGTTTTTTTTTAATAGCATAGGCCGGCAACCGAGCAACTGGGTCACCTGATGGTAAGTGATCTCCACCGTCCAGGTACGCCCATAATACCAAAAGATTTTAATATTGCCGACCTTAAAGGAAAGCGATAATTTTGGGATTGGGAAGGGGAGGGGGATTTGGGCCTCCGGATATCTAACCTAACGTAACGCAGCAGCAAGCTGCTACTTTGCGTCGGTTTTATGTGAACCAGTGGTAACGATCCGGATGAGCTTGCCCATTCATGCTGTAGGCAAAAGTGTCTACAGTGTGGCTCTACCACTCAATGGTAAACCACGCCTTCTCATAAACAGTTGCAACACCACACAGATGTTTGAATTAAAAAGGACAGCACTGAGCAGCGACTGAACTGCGTTCGTCACACCGAGACATAAGTTGTTAAGTCTCATGATGCCCATGCAATGTCCTTCAAACCGAAACACAAATGGGTTACACATTGCTTGTTAGCGGCAATTACAAATAAAGCTGTGGTACCACCCAAACGGCTTCACACGTAATATAAGGGACTTACCACCTAGAAAATCGATGTGTTACAAATATTTTTAAGCTATGCGATGTTTGTTTTTCATTTCATTCATAAATTATACAATTTCTTCGTTTCTTTTACGCCCGAATACTGAAATGCTACTCAACTGTCTGACAGCCAACGGCTACTTATTTTCATACAATTTTGACAGCTAAGAGGGCCTCAACATGCTTAAAACAATCCTAAATGCTTGAATAGAATTTCAGTATTCGGGCGTTAGTCGGTTAAACTGCCATCGCAATAGGTATTTTATATTTAGGCTGAAGTATCATAGTATCTACAGTATTATTATAAAAATTAAGCGATTCGGCAATCTTCGTTTTACAAAATAGTACGAATATGCGATGAATGGCTGGCCATCCCGATCAGTTACTCAAAAGAAACACACTTAAGTATATATCTACTTTTCGTTCATTCAACAAATCACGGCACAGAACTTGCGGCAAACGAATAATAAAAGTATTTTTTTTTACAATGAATGTTGAGAACTAAGTATAATAATCCTACTAACAAATATGATGACGGCCACTGCGCTAGCAAATATGCATCGATAGCAGTGGTGGTTACTTTGATTAATATAAATAAAAAATATTGGAAAAAATACTTTAACATTTTTCGTACAGAATAATATAAATAATAAATACTGAATACTGCCTCCGTGCCGTAGCGGGTGAATAGTCTGCTGTGAAATAAGAGGTCGCTGGTTCGATTCCCGCACCGACGCAAACATTAGTGTGATCCACAAATATTTGCTTCGGGTCTGGGTGTTGTGAGACCGTAATTCCCTCGTAGTTCCTGATACCCACAGTACATATTGACCTAATGTGGGGTTAGGACCATGTGTGTGACTGTTGGGTGTATTTATTTATGTGGCAAGGCGATCTGCAGCAGTAGGAGTAAGCGCTAAATGGTGGCCAAGACAGGGAAAACGCAGCGTTGGTCGTCCAGCGGCAAGATGAGTCGACGACCTTGTACGGATCACGAGTCGAACATGGATGCGAATGGCTATCTATCATGGCAAATTGGATTATATGAAAGGGACCAATACCCAGGGGGCCCTACAGTCTGTGAATGATGATGATGATTTTATTTTGATTTTATTTATTTAAGAAGAACATACTTACATACATAACATTTGTTAAAAGCATGCTGCGAAGGAAAAGCTATTGTACATTGTGTATGAATACGAAGATACATTAAATATCTACGAAATATATAATCTCATCACATTCCTCACAGATGACATAATTATAGGTATTATTTAAAAGCTGCCGCGACACCGCAAATGTATCACCTAAATAAAATAAAATAAAATAACGGTTAACAAAACTTAGAAACCGAAGTAATCGGATTCTCTTTGGAGTCGGTGCAATTTTATCTGACCGGTAGCGACACAGGCACCCAGGCACCGACTCTAAACAGAATAGAATTGATAGAATTTGTTATTTTAGACTTTTTAGTGTTTTTATTTTGAAGTCGGTTTCTATGTTTTGTTAACCGTTATTTATTTTTAAATTTTCAGTGGTAGTTACAGCAATATCATGTAAATTCCAATACAATAACACAATCGCAATGAGTGTACTGTTGTCCGTTGAGGAGTTTTATTTTTTTATTCCGTACTCCGTCATCAGATCTTAAATCCAAATTTATATGGGACCACATCGCAGCTCAACTCTATCAAGCATTTTTTTTCCAACCTAATACACCTTAAGTAATGCAATTAGAACGCTTGCATCATTTTGCAATGCAGCAAGTTAGAAATTCTGCCACAGATCGCACCCTTAATGTAAGCCGTTAAGGAGTTCCATTGATCATCATATTCGACAATTACTTGACCATAACGACGTTACGGTAGGTGACTCAAATATCCGGATAGCCTATAAAAGATTCGGCCGATTATCGTTAATTTGCTCCTAAGAATTGAAGAGTTCCGTTACTTTATCATGGATCCCATAATCAGAACCCAACCAAACTCTCATCGAACTACCCTTGAAGTACATCCTTTCCAATAAAAAAGGAATCATCGAAATCGGTTGGCGTGATATTGAGTTATTCGTCCATTTGTCTCGCACATACTAATGCAAATTTAAGACTTATATGGTTTTCTCATGGATGCCATTGTCAGAACTGGACCAAATTAAAATGGGGCCACTCGTGAAGCACCAGCTTTCAAATAAAAAAAGAATCATCCAAATCGGTTCACCCAGTCCAAAGTTCTGAGGTAACAAACATAAAAAAAAAACAGTCGAATTGAGAACCTCCTCCTTTTTTTTGAAGTCGCTTAATAAACAAATCTAATTTTGAAATCTTTTAGTAAGACGTCAAATAGGCGCACGCATTCCTGCATTTGTGCACAACCAACAACTTAAAAGAGAGGTTTTGTATGCATCTCTTGCGACGATGATGATGAAGGCGTACTTTATTCAGGCGCAGAAGTTAGTTGCAATCTGCGACAGATGAGGATTACACTTTAAATTGATCAAGGTTGAGCATGTAATAGGTTGTGTGGTGGCAGTAGTTGCGATCGTAGCCATTTTGCAAAAAAAAAAAAAATTCTCAAAAATATAACATACGCACTCACGCCTGTAATCCCTGAAGGGGAAGGCAGAGGTGTAACTAATACACCGACATTTCGCCGAGCGTATCTCCGTCCCATAATGTGATAGGGGGCGAGCCTATCGCCATACCGGGTACAAATTCCAGACTCCGAGCTGATACTGAGCATTTCGTAATAGAAAAACCCAATACCACTTTACCCGACCCGGGGATCGAACCCGAGACCTCAGCTTTAGCTTAATCTTAACGCGTACGCATTACAACTGCGCCACCGAGGCAGTCAAAAATATTACCTACTCAGAAAAACTAAAAAGCTAAAAAAAACAACATACCTACTGTGTGCAGGAACTGAATTATATTATAATTGCCGACAGTAAATATAATTGCCTATTAAAGTTTTGCGACCAGTCTCGTCAATTACAGATTAGTAAAGAGAATCAAGAAATATGTATGAAGTGAAAACGTTTGCAATAGGATCGGTTAGAAGCGCTGTACGATTTAGACTTTTTGTATAAACATGGATGACTTGTCAGACTTAGAAAACTTACACACAATTCCGTGACATTTCGCCGCACCGAGAGGCAATATTTATATTTTGTATTTATATTGGGATGTTTGCAAATTGCACACATGTGATCGGCTCGCGTTGATAAAACTATTTCACCCGAAAAGCATGGCTGCACGTATTTGTAACACTTAAATATATAGGGTTGTCGTAAAACGTACTGTGTCATTTTGCCGTGTAATATAACAAAAAATAATAAATATCTTCCGACAAGCAACAGTGTAATGTTTGTTGTGTTCCGGTTTGAAGGCCATTGAAGTCAGTGTAATAACAGTGAAGTTGTTAAACTTATGTCTCGGGGTGGCGAGCGGAGTCCAGTGCTATGCAGTGATTTGTAATTCAAAGTTCTATGTGGCGTTGCTTCTGTTTATGGGCTCGCGTAGCGCTTACCATCAGGCGATATAATATTACGAGTTCTCAAAGCGTATTGCTCAGTGATATTAGGTCGTAAAATGTCACACCATCCACACTTGAGAGCTTGTCACACGTGTTGTCACATACACGCCTTTCGGTCCGACGAAGTCACAAGTGGAGACGCACTTTTAAGCACACTACCTTTTTTTTACACATTATTACTGTCTGCTAAAACTAGGCTTAACACTGTTATAAAAATTAGGATTATAGGATTTTTTTATGTTCAAGTATAAATAAAACTTGTTTACATGGTAACTCTCTTTATATTTTATAGGTAGTTGTTTTGTTTATTACACTAGATTTTCTTTTTACCAATGATGACCCAAATGTGCGGCGTGTCCTAAGGCGAAAGGCGCAAGAGGTGCGTGCAAACCCAACGCATGAGGAACTGCGAGGTGGGCGGGAGCGATCACTCGCGCAGCATGCCAGGGGGCAACAGCCGCGGCATGAGCTAACAGGGGAGCCGAGCGTTTGCCAAGATAGTGACCATGAGCTGCCGCAGCGTGGTCGATAGCCTTCGCTGTGTAGTGCACAGCACGGTCCACATTCACGGGCAAGGTGTCAAGCGGCCTTCCATCAGCCGCCAGGATGCTAGCGGGCTGTCCGGGAGCCAGCGAAACTGGGCCCCTGTAGTTACTGCCAGGGTGCAACGGAGCAGCTGCCACAATAGGACCCGCAGCGGCGGCTACCACAGGTGCTGCCACGACCGGCGCAGCAGCCACCACAGGCGCAGCGGCCACTACAGGAGCCACTGGAGCGGCCAGGTGAGAGACCAGAGGAGCAGCTAGTGGGCCAGCCAAGCCCAGATGCGCCAGACCCAACGCGCCATAGCCACTGGGGTTTGCGGCTGCCAGGGCCAGGAGAGTAGACAACACCACCAGCTTGAACATTGTGGTCTGTGTTGTTTTCAGATTATACACCGACTGTGCATTTACCTTATTATGTCCTAGCTTTTATAGGTCTTTTTGGTAGGCGTTTACCATATACATTTGTGACGTTGTCAAATACGCAGGGCGTTGGTTGAATTGCCGATGACGAGAAAATTGTCATAAGGGCCAGCCAACGCGGGTCAGCATATGTTAGGCAATCGGCGACTTTGAACTTTATTACTATTAGGGATAAATTATTTAATGTTACCGAACCTGATGCTGTTCCGGCGTTTGCCTTGAATGTGATAAAGGGCCGTTCTCTTTTGATAATATTTAGACCGAGATATGTAAACGTCGCTAGACTCCGAAGAATGCAGTGGTTTGACGGAGTTATCACGATGTTGTAAAAGCTTCCAGTCCCTCTTCTTAGCGCATCACTAGTGTCGCTTTAAAGCGACGATGCCATCTAGTGAGGCATAGCCTTTATTTGTTTTTATACATAATCGGAGTGTTTAACATCTTTGTGTGACTTATGGAAAAAACAATAAAAAGTGCTATTAAAATAATCCTATATTCGATTTCTTGCATAAAACTGTCTATAACTCATATTTCGTCCTCAAACACTAGAAAAAACAATACTTGTAAGTAACATCGGTGGTTAATGAGTTAAATATATTCATACGCATCACGCCTGTAATCCCCGAAGGGGTAGGCAGAGGTGCAACCAGTACACCCACATTTCGCCGAGCGTATCTCCGTCCCTTATGTGATAGGGGGCGAGCCTATCGCCATACCGGGCACATATTCCAGACTCCGGGCTGATACTGAGTATTTCGTAATAGAAAAACCCAATACCACTTTACCCGACCCGAGGATCGAACCCGAGACCTCAGCGTTGGCCTCAATCGTAATGCGTTACAACTGCGCCACCGAGGCAATAAATATATTCAAATATTTAATATATTCATATATTTAATATTATAAATACAAAGTATTGACTGACTTATCATCCAGCTCAAACCGAATTAGAAATTTTGGGGAAGGAGTTGATTTTTATATTGTAGGCAATTTGGGCGAAAGAGGATTGCAATTTTTTATAAGATATAATAATTTTTGGACAAATATTCACAGCTGCGAGCAAAAGTTTGTACTATTTTAAGATGTAGTTACAGTAACATACTATGATATTATGGTTAATTTATTAAGCGCTTGTGTCCCAATGTCCAAGTAAACGTTATCGAAGCTATATGCAGTATGCCAACCCGCAATAGGCCAGCGTCGTGGACTAAAACCTAACCCCTCTCATTCAGTAGAGGAGGGCCATGCCCACCAGTAATTGGATAATACAGGGTTAATATTATTTTGACAAATTGGTACTTCCTAAACCACCTACTAGATCTCTCATATGTGAGAGGCTATCTGGGTTGGTACCATGGGCATACTTGGCATAGACCTATCTTATGTCTCGCGGTGGCGAGCGCAGTCCAGGGCCATGCAGTGTTTTGTAGTTCAAAGTTCTGCGTGGTGTTGTCTGTTTATGGGCAGGCGTGCCGATTACCATCAGGCGACCACCCTGCTCGGTTAGTTATACAATCCTGTGTGCCAATATCCTTTATGTCTGTTTGTTTTCAGACCTTGGTGTATAAAGTAACTGTGGCGATAGGTATAAAGCTTTTTACTTATTAACAAAAATATCCCTGATTCGATAAATGTGTAGGGGACCGGACAACCTGACCTGAAATCCTGACATTCATGCGCCGACGATCGTTAAAAAGCAAGTACTTATCCATGAAGGAAATAAAATTATCAGTGAACACTCTTTGTAGCGTTCCGTAGCCAAATGGCAAAAACTGAACCCTTGTAATTTCGTCATGTCCGTCTGTCCGTCCGTCCAATGAAATTACTGGGCATTATGAGACTTAACATCGAATATCTCGGGGTCACGAACGCAACCCAATACCAAACAGTGCTTTGTTAATAAAACTTCTGTATGGTATTGTGTCTGTTTATGGGCAGGCGTGACACTTACCATCAGGCGAGCGATTTGCTTGTTTCGTCACTCAAGTTATTAAAAAAAGTGTAGTGAAATTAAGAAAAAAAATTGGGTTCACTCTCCATACATGTAACTAAGGTTTGATTTTTATCCATTGCACATAGGCATGTGTGGTATCATTCGATAGATCCTTAAATGATGTAGATTGTAGAGGGTGCTGAATGAAATTTTTATTAGTCAATATATTTTTTTATGGCGCAGTTACAATATACAAATTCTGGAAATACGTATAATACATATAAATACTAAGTAAATGCATTAATTTGCAAAATTTGTAAATTATGTACCAAAACTACAGGATGGAAAATCCTGAAAAATTCAGTGTATTAAAAGAAACTAAGTTATACTACATACTTCCAACAAAACTTGTTTTCATTCTGCTAGGTTGTATAGTTAATGAGATATGGTATATTTTCTGACTACAGACCCATTCACTGTGCGTGGTCCGACACGCATTTAGCTGGTTTTTTATCGCCTTATTAACTTAAATCGACGCTGTATGTACCTATGTCTTAAAGCAATTAATCTTGTAAAACAAGTTTACTTTGCAAATTCGATACTCTGAACACTTTAGGTGTTTTATTTCCGAGAAAAATACCAGGATGACGTATCAAGCAAAATCTTTAACCCTCCACTTTAAAAATTATACTAAGTTAAGCTAATAGATGCCTTAATAAAACAGCGTCTTACTGCTCTTGGAAAAAAGGAGTAGATTCTCGATACGAAGCGGTTATTTTTTATTTTTTTAGAATAAAACAATAGCTAAAAATAATCAATTTTGAGTAATTCTTAATTATATCAATAATTTGTATAATGTAATCATATAAGAAGCAATAATATAATTCTCGATTGCTGCGACATACTCTTAGCGTCAAGCAAAAAACCTATTGTACCTAATTGAATAATCTTAGTACCTACTTGTTACAAAATCAACAGAAAGGTGAACCAGTTTTGAGAACGGAATGGTGCTAAAACTCGTGCTTTATCGGTACTATTTGTCATTAAATTAGTTCAGGGACATACAAAGGAATTCCGAAAAAAATCCCGAAAAGCGGGATTATTAAATAAAATTTAAGTGGTACCCTACTTGTGCTTATAAGAGGTCTGTAACTTTTAAATGACTGAACAGATTTTCTTCAAACTATTTATTTTTATAGCTAAGAACCATCTCGATTAATGAAACTTTCAAACAAAAAAAAACGCATTTAAATCGGTTTATTTGATTAGGAGCTATGATGCAACTGACAGATACAAACACACTGAAACTGTGAAACCAGAAGCCGCCGGTTCGATCTCCACCAAGACAAATGTTTATGTCATCCACAAATATTTGTTTCGGGTTTGGATGTTGTGGGACTGTCAGCCCCTCATTTGTTTCTGATACCCACGATACAGGTTATACTTATTGTGGGTGGGATTGTGGGGTTGTAAAGCCCTGAATATGTATGTGGGAAGATTATTACGAATATTTGTGTTGTTTGTAGAAATGCCGCAATGTTTTTCTCCATTTGCGCACTTACGTAGTCAATAAAATGCTTCCTACGCTACAATAATAAGTAAGTCTCATGTTATAAATATGCAATATCTACTATCTTTTGCTTCGTGGATCGATGGAAAACTCGCTTATCATAATAAAAAATGTAGCACTGAGTGAGAATGAAGCTTCCTATTGGTGAGAGAATTTTTAGAAGCGGATTAATCTTTGTAGGTGGACGTCCTCTGTTGCGTTTGCCCGTACGTGGCCCCATCGGCTATCAGTTCTGCGAGCTATGTGGCCTGCCCACTGCCACTGTCGGCCTGGAAAGCATTAGGGGAGGCCTATGTTCAGCAGTGGACGTCTTGTGGCTGATGATGATGATGATTAATCTTTGCGGATGAATTGTTCCAGAATTTAATTACCCACTACAAAAAATAAACATAACCTTACAAATATGAATATTAGTGTACATATAAACACAATCACTTGTACCTACAGTTCGTATTTATATTCATTTAAAAAACTACTTATTTAATTTATGAAACATTCATTCATGAAACGCTAAATAGTATCTATACATATTTATTAGGTATTATAATATTAAACTAGGAACATTGTAACTAGTAAGAACAGGAAAAATCATTAATTACCTATATTATAAATCGTTAGTGTTAAGTAATTGTTTTACCCAAACTTTTTTGGAACATACATATCATAAAATTCTAATAATCTATTCAAAGTAATATAGTAAATTGTTTCGTTCTCGTTTCACACATTGATTATGTAAGATGAATTGATTAATTTTTATCTATAATATTTAAATAAAGAGTTATTTATGTGTTTGTATGTAAACAGTAATACCTGGAACTACTGAACAGATTCAACAAAATCACTTATTTAAAATTGCACTAATTTGTGTAACTATCACTTTTTAATGACCACTTTTTATTAGAGAAAAAGGCGGAAGCGGAGACGCGAGCAATAATAAAAAAAATATTAGATATTTAGGACTATTTGTAAATATTAATTACTTATTCATTTAAACTGTAAATACATATCTAATATTTATAAAGGCCGGCTTAATGTCAAACGCATTCCATTTATTAATACATAATATATTACATGTAAGAAGTGTTAAAATTAATAAAGACTTAGAATAATTAGGTACTTAAATACAGATAATGAAATAACTCTGATGTGTCACATCACAATGATACATAACACAAATTCTTAAGGCCTTATTAACACGGAGTTATCTGTATCAGTAATCTCATTAACGAGAACTCGTTATGCAATCTCACAGCGATAATAGTATGATACGGTCTCGTAAATCAGAGTTTTCTATTATATTTTCGACTTTGTTATACGAAACATTCTCCTTGTATGTATAGGGATATGATCACGTAGAGAGACGAGAGTAATTATTTATTGGTCCATGATTACCGTGAAACTGAAAGTGGATACTAGAAGCCTACCTTCACAACCTTTTTTTATATGTGTTATTTTTATTAGCTTGAATGACGAGATGAGCTGGTCGATCACCTGGTGGTAAGCGCCACGCCTGTCCATAAACAGAAGCAACGCAACAAAGAACTTTGAATTACAAAGCACTGCATGGCATGGAACTGCGTTCGTCACATCAAGACATAAGATGTGAAGTCTCATAACGCCCAATAATTTGAACTGGCTCCAATATTGCTCCAATTTACATACTGCTGTTCGGCGGCAAAAATAGACACAGCGTTGGTAACAACCCAGACGGCCTCTCGAAAACGAAGGACCTCATCTAGAAAGTATCCTCCTAGTAGTGGTCCTCTGGATTATGATAGATTGAGATATTAACTGCCTCGGTAGCGCAGTTGTAACTTGTAATGCGTACGCGTTACGATTGAGCCCAACGCTGAGGTCTTGGGTTCGATCCCCGGGTCGGGTAAAGTGGTATTGGGTTTTTCTATTTTCAAAATGCTCAGTATCAGCCCGGAGTCTGGAATTTGTGCCCGGTATGGCGTAGGCTCGCCCCCTATCACATAAGGGACGGAGATACGCTCGGCGAAATGTGGGTGTACTGGTTACACTTTTGCCTACCCCATCGGGGATTACAGGTGTGAGTGCGTATATATATGAGATATAATATTATTAAAGCTTATTTTGAGACACGAGACCGCGACGCGCGATTCGTGTCAGGCCACACCGACACATCCACTTTGTATACAATAGTATGGAAACTATCTCATGTAGCCGTCTACTTTCATCATGTCATATACCTCAAAATGTACCTTTAAGCTTTTGTCCGCTATATAAATCTACGCTCTTGATGCCTTTAAGGACTTTTGAATTCCAATACTGATGACAAGTACAGAATCGGTCTATAAACAGTCAAAATAAAACTTATATAAATAAAAACTAACTTGAACAGCCCTATTTTAGCGACTACCTTATAATTTAACCGGATACTTAAAAGTCATTAGATAGAGACAAGGTTATGTTGTGACAACAATCGAAATGTAACAGAGCGTAAGTTGCAAACTAGTCGCAGCGGAAGGCGAGATATACTTTACATTCACCAGGCACGTACTCGAGGGCCGTAATACATTTAAAAAATATATAATACTTACTATTAACAATCTTCTTCCACCTGCTCTTACCCCACTAGCAGTAGGGACGGCGCAACATGTTTTTAACACAAGTTACAGAAAGATTTGGCTTGTAGTTTTTACGACTGGTTTCTATTTATTTTATCAATATACTTATTTTAGACAATTTATTGTCACTGCGCATAAAACATACCCGCTAAGAATGTAAATTACAAGCTATTAACCATTACCGTAACCGTTGTACGTATACCGTTGTATTATCATACCTCCTTGTAATGTTTTTAGATAACGAAATAGATATTTGTATTTGTATTATATCGAACATAAACTTCAGTCTGGGGCAACTTATGTATGATTATTCAAATCAAAACTCAAACACCAATTGTAGTTGTCCGACTTGGAATCCCATTGACATTTATGTTTCCTTGGTTTTTTTTACATTTGCTATTTTTAATTTATTCTGTGAAATTATCTATTTATACGTACTAATAATATAAAATAAAATCAAAATATATAAACAAACTTTTCACTTATTTTGCTTGCAACATCAAAATGAACTTTTATTTGTTTAGAATTTACTGTTTTAACGATTTGTGGATTACAGCACTTTTTGATTTGAAATTATTAAGATTTTACGTAAAAACTAATGGCATGGCGTGATGAGTACTTAAGAGACGGCAAGAAGCCCGGCCGCAGGATTATATCATAGCTCAAACTCTTCAGTATTGTTTTAAAATGCATATAAGATCATTGTTGTCTGTATGATCGCCAACCTTAGATAGGAGACAGTTGTTTCGGTTGTTCGGACTGTTATGGAATATTTTTTTTGCCTATCCTGATGCAAATGAAATTATTAATATTTTAAAGTCTTATAAAATTAACTTAAAAACTATAGTCTCAACTCTAAAGTGCAGTTGTATCCCTGTACTTTGTTTTAAAGGTACAAAGCAATATCAAAATCTTTACTAGCCTAGCTAATAATTTAATTTTGTAATAACTATTTATAGAGCATATTGTTTTAGCTTATTGTTGCAATAAGTGTAAAGTATATTTAACAATTTATTGTATTAAGTGGTAAACACTGTGGCCCCCTACCCCCAACAACATACCTTAAGTACGTATCTGTCTATTCCTACTATTATCGATCTCGGGTCGCCTTGATCTAGTAAAGCCCGGTGCCAGCAAACCAGTTGGGTTTACGCCTATAAAAATAACAAGAAATGTCCACGCGGAACAGTCTTAGAGACGCTGGTACTCCTTGCAAACGAACTCTCTGTATGGCCTTTCCTGTTTATTCGTCATAATTATTACTACTATTTTCACGCAGTCTGTATTTCAACAATTTAGGTTTCAATCACCTCGTTGGTCTAATGGGAGCGTACTAAGGCTGAGAGCTATGAGATCCTGGGTTCAATTCCAGGGTGGGCAATCACAATTTGTGTTTGTGTTTTTAATTTGAAAAAAACACACATGAATTGCACGGGAATTTGTGCTTAGTATGGCGAAAGGCTCTCCCTCTAACGCATCATGGGACGGAAATAAGCTCGGTGAAACGTGAGTGCAGCACTAGTTGCACCTCTGCCTACTCTTCGGGGATAAAAGCGTGAGCATATGTATGTATGTAGCTTTTTACAAATCCTCAGTTGGTAAGGTCTAAGTTCAAACAGTAGTAAAAATATCTTGAACGCAAATTATTCATGAGAAAGAAAATATTCTTTGAAGTCCCCAAGAAAGATGTTGCGACGCTTATAAACGTGTCACGTCTTCCTTCATTCCATGAGACCGATTCCCTACAGGAACTCACAGAGATTATTTCACACTACCGTGTAAAATTTTATGTATAAGTAGTATCCATCGATATAGCAAATTGTTTGTGTAGTAATAAATAACTCCGATAATAGTTTCCGTTCCGTTTATTATATGAAATTATTATTCCATATGCAAGTGCTGGTGAATATAATTTGCTCCATTTATTTCGGCCGTGATTGTTAATACGAGACGGCCTTGATTTATTTTAAAATGTATAGGTAGTAAGTATTTCTTCTTAGTCATACTTAGTCTGCAAATGCAGTTTTTTGCTACACAGCATGTAATGTAATTTCCAACGCTTTATCTGCACGTAGGCTGGATGACAGAGTGAGAATTGCCTCTTTTATAAACTTGAGTTGCGGCATGTATTGTTCGTATGGAACGGCAAGTCCGCAGACCGCAAGTTATCAGATTGTTCTAGTTTGTGATAAAGGTCTGCACCGCCTCCACCCGCTTAGGCCGCGGCCGCATTAGACAAACAGTTGGCATCATGCGCTTTGCTTTTCAACCGATTTCAAAAAGAAGGAGATTCTCAATTCATACATAAGTACGCACTCACGCCTGTGATACCAGAAGGAGTAGGTTAAAGTGTAATTAGTACACCCACATATCGCCGAGCTTATTTCCATCCCATGATGTGATAGAGGGCGAGCCTTTCGCCATACATACATACATAGACTCACGCCTGTTTCCCATAGAGGTAGGCAGAGACAACGGATTTCCACTTGCTACGCATACCTCTTTGGCCTCATTCACCCTCATTGAATTTTTCATACATGCACGTCGGTTTAGGGTACCGCTGACCTGGCCTTTCTCGAGAATATCTCCAACTTGATCTACCTTGCCTTTCGCCATACCGGGAATAATTCCAGATTCCGGGCTGATACTTAGCATTTCGTGATAGAAAAACCCAATATTACTTTTACCCGACCCGGGGATCGAACCCAAGACCACAGCACAACAGTATCGCGGATGCATTACAACTGCGCCAGTGAGGCAGTCTTTACAATTTACTAAAAACACATTTGAATTTAATTTTCACACGTAATAAAATTATTCACCACACATACATATTACACACCATACATATATTACTCTATACAAACAAATATGGGAATAAATCAAATTATAAAATAAGTAAATGTAATAAACTACTAAATATTAATAATTATTAACTTTAAAATCGTAGAGGCAAGCTGTAGACTTGCATGGGCTGACTTCACCGGGTTGTTATCATTGTGTCACAGAAAACCGACGTGAAGTAGCCGCTTGCTGTTGCGTTTTGTATGGTGAGTGCCAGAGGCCCCAATCCCTCCTCTCCTTCTCAATCTTTCCTTTAAGGATGGCAACTTCAAGGAGGTATTGTGGATTTTCATGGGCGGTGGAAATCATATCTAGTGGACACAATTGCTCGTTTTTTTTTAATAAGGGTTCGTACCTCTACTTCTCCCTGGTACCTCCTGAACATTATCAGGAGACATTGCTTGCTTATTTTATTTTTTATATTTAACTTTTTGTAGTCATTGAAAAAAAATATCACATATTTATTATAATTGCTCGTTTACCGGCCTATGCTATAAATAAATGTCTCAAAAAACTAAAAACCGAAAAAAAATACCTAATCAAACCTAATTAATTTTGGGTCAGTGCAATTATATAACAACTTTTTAACAAATAATATAACCTATGCAATAAAAAGCTAAAACTAAAATTAAACTATTTTTAGTGGGTAATTTATAGTTTAATAGTGAATTATTGTTACCACCACCTCAAAATTGTTTAATTTTATATTTAGCTTGTAAGTTCTTGATGTTTAATTGTTTTTATTTTACTATTTTTATCAGTGGAAGAATCATCAAAATCTGTCCACATTTAGCAGTGTTATGAATAACGGTGTAATGCGGTGAACATATACAACGTGTTATAGAAAGGGGCGGGCAAATTTAAGCAATGTATAGTGTAGGGTAAAGTATTTTATACTCCATAGTACCAAATCCGATTGCATTGTTAGGACATAATTATAGATTTTTCTTTTTTATCGAATGAGTAACATATCGATATCGACTTTCAACTTTGGACAACACTAAATGATAAACAGTGATACTTCAGACCTCCTTTCATTTAATTATTTTATAAATAAAAAACATTAAACAGTTGTCAAATGTCAATATTTATTTGACGCAGTCAGTTCGGCAATTTCTGATTTTATGAAGTATGATTACGAGTTCAAAAATATGTTGTTATGACTAAAAACAAGTATTATGTATTGGTATTATGTGTTGGTGCAACTGATAACAGCTTTTAAGAGGATCGTCGACTGTATTAAGCCAAATTCATAGATGGACGACCCGAGAATGAAGTCTTTAAAATGCTTCTACAGGATGGTACCTATATCGTCTTCAGCAAACACTCTTTTAGGTACTGATTTGTGTTTAAATTACAAGTTACGTACGTAGAATTTCGTACATCTTAATTAAGTTTATTAAAAAGTGAGTGTCGTTCGTAATAATTAATAGTGATGTCATCAATCTTATCGATCTTAATAAACGAGTGATTAAAATTAACGTGTAATTTCTGGATGTCTTGGTTTTGAAAGATCCGGTACATAAGTACTAATTGTAATGTGTATGTAATGACCCTAAAATATGACCACACCTTTCTGTAACACGTTGTATAAAAGATATAAATAATTTAAAGAGACGAATACACAACCTCCTCCGTTTTTTTCGTCGTTTAATAAATCAACTAGCTTTTGCCTGCATCTCTGATAATGTGAGCTCCCACTCCGTTTTCAACCCGGAAGTAATTTTACAGTATTCGTAAATCACTTTTCATCACAGAATAGTTGCTGTTAGCTTTTCTGGCAAGGTAGGAGTTTTAAGTATGTTATTTTACATAGAGAAAATCTATCGCTAATGGTATACGTCGAATATTACCGGCTAAAAACTCCATGGTTATCTACATCAGCACTATAGAGGGACTCCGAGATCTCGAAAATAAATACACCGAAACGCAAAGCTGGACCACGATCAATTGTCCGTTATTACATCAACTAATAAACGTAGTTAGTAATGAGATATTTACATAGTGTACGTTCTATGTATGTCATTTTTTATCGTTAACAATGATAGTGAGTCTGCCCCAGACACGATTTTTTTCATCCTTAAGTTACATATATTGAGTGCCAAGCCATTTTTAACCAACTTCAAAAAGGAGGAGGTTATTAATTCGGCGCGTTTTTTATTTTTTGCTTTTTTATGTATTTACTACATCGATTTCTCCGTCAATTGTAAACCGATTTTGTTGGAAAAAAATCACTCGATACAGTTTAGCTGCGATGTGGTCTCATATAAATTTGGTTAATATCTGATGACGGAGTACGGAGAAAAAAGTAAAACTCCTCAACGGACAAACAGTACACTCGTCGCGATTGTGTTACTTTATTGGAATTTACATGCTATTAAAAAATAAAATAACGTTTAACAAAACTTACAAACCAACTGCAAAATAAAAATACTGAAAAGTCAAAAATAACTAATTCTATAGGTCTGCTTTCAGTGTGAGTCGGTGCATTTTAATTTTGAAATTTGGTGTGTATGCACTCAATTAAAAAGCTCCTTTTTGCGGCGATTAAAAAGACAGGACTATGTAGCACAGCACAAGAAATTGCATTGGTTTAATCTGGTTAAATCCATACTTTTAGCAAATCCTTAGTTCAAATATTTGTTTATAATTTGTCCACTACCTATATTGTTTAGCTTCTATTGTCTCAATCTGAATGTAATAACCAAAGACTTTAATGTATACTACTAGACAAGCGGCGCGGTAGATAGAAATTGTACAACAAAGTTCCAGTCAATTGACCATAACTCAATATTACCGTCTCACTTACTCTCAACTAGAACCCCTATCGCGCTCCCTGTCTGTGAGCTGTCAAACTCCCGCGTTATGTGACGCAAATTTATTTCTAAACAGCCTGTCTAATAGTATACATTAAAGCCATTTTTTATTTTATACTGTACTATCAGGAAGATTCCATTTGTCAGCAGTCAAGAAAAATAGTAATTTTTCAGACTTTTTCTGTGGTATTCGGGTAACGTAGTCAAATTATTACTAATATTCATTCACAGTATGTCAAATTACAATCGTAAAGCTCCTACAAATTCCTTGTACCATAATTCTAAGTTTATTTTGAAATGAACCAATGCATATCAGAAACATAAGTTACCGTCGGAATAGGCGGGCGTTGCAACAATTACGCAAGAAATCGGGATGTCGAAATGCACCCGCAGCTTGCGTCAGGAGCTTTGTATTTAGTGCTATAATACTCCACGAACAATCCAAAACGACGTCACGTATATACTATTAAAAGCGTTTTTATGATAAACGCCGTGTCTGCCACCATATATGGTTAAATCCAGATTATCTAGTCATGTTGCGACGTCGCGACGATTTTCATAATTTTTCGTGTTTTACTTTATTTGCACATTACGCCCTTGTCAAGTACGTTCGGGTTATATAAAGCGTAAATCATTAATCATATTGATAAGGTATAATATGATCTAGTAACGCAACGTTATTTATCAATGTCTTTGGAGACAATGACCTTTGTCTTCGCGGTCATTGTGAATTAAAGATAGGTTATTTTACTTAAGTATTTCTAAAGAACAAACTGGACTCTCACATACTAATCTGGTGAAAAGTTAACAGATCACGATACTTGGAGATAGAGGTGTTTACCCAGCAGTGGGGCACGAATGGCCGAATTAAAAATAATAGGAATGTCATGGTAAAGCGAACAGATTAAGTCGGAATCCGTATGCAAAGTATCGTCTCACTCGACATTTTACCATCGCACCACCCGACACCGCAGTAGAGTTCATCCATATTACCTGGAAACAATCCACTCTAGCACGGTACGTTTCCAGCGTTCATTTCTACCACGCACATGCAAGCTCTGGAATGAACTCCCTGCATCGGTGTTTCCCGAACGTTATGACCTGTCCTTCTTTAAGCGAGGTTTAAAAAAAGTTTTCCTTCAACGGTAGGCAGCGGCTTGGCTGTGCTCTAGCATTGCTGAGGTCCATGGGCGGCGGTAACCACTTACTATCAGGTGGGCCGTCTGCTCGTCTGCGTATCTAGGCAATAAAAAAACTTACAGAATACAAGTGACAGAAGCACCGTATGCTTAGTGCGAGTTTTTATAGCTGTCATGCCATACGTTTACGAGAAATATGTGTGAACTTATCTAAACACCTGACAATGTGTCAAGTCAAGTTCTAGGCGAGGTTTAGTATACTAAAGCAATTTCATATACTATTGACTACATATCATAACATGAACAGCCTCTGTGGCGCTGTGGACGAGTAGCCGGTTGTTAAGCGAGAAGCCGCGGGTTCGATTCCCGCACCGAAACAAAATGTTTGTGTGATCCACAAATATTTATTTCCGGTCTCGGTGTTTTTTCCCCAGAGGGGTTGACGTCAGCCGGTCGTAAAAATTACTAGTCAAATCTTTCTGTAATATGTGTTAAAAACCACGTTGCGTCGACCCCACTGTGGGATAAGGGCAGGTGGAAGAAGAAGATTGAGAACATATCATATGACACTGACTACAGTATACTAGTTACAGAAGTACTAACTTCTGTGACTCGGATATCATTATGACCAGAGATCTTATGACAGATATTTCACCATGCACCAACCCAACATACTCGTAACACAAAACAAAAGAAATTAAAACACTCCATTTCTTACAAAAGTGAATGGTAACACATTATCTAGGTACTTTAATTACCAATCGAATTATGGATTACCAAATCTTGAACAATGTAAACTTATTGAATGTAGAGATAATAATATCTGATAGATAGTTAGTGCATTTAATTCGTTTTAAATGCACTAACTATTATGACTTTAAATTAGATAGGCGACGATACAGGGCTAACAAACAGAAGCAACACCTATTCGAATGCGCACTGGACTGTATTCGTCACCCAGTCTCATAATGCCCAGTAATTTCACTGGCTGACTTTTTGTCTACAGCATGAATGAGCCGTCTCGACCAGACTGTTACCACTGTCTCACAGAAAACCGACGTGAAGTAACAACTGGCTGTTGCGTTTCATGTGGTGGAGATCACTTACCATCAGGTGACCCACTTGCTCGTTTGCCGGCATCTGCGATAAAATAAAATATATTGATTTGTTTGTTTTATTTGTTCACCAGTATTATATTATACATGATATTATTAGCCGATATTTTTATGGTCTAGTTAATTTGGGCTATTTGTTTAATGCTGATATTTCCCTAGGCGGCAAACATATCCGGAGAAGGGGTTTTTGGGAAGAGTTCAATGACCGCGCAACCTTCGATGTATTCAAGTCATGTCGACACCGGGGTCTTCCCGATCGGAAGATTGTTCTAAAATAGGCACAAAATAAATAAACAATATATTGTTAAAGTAAGTTAAGCTAAAAAAGTATGCTTTTTTACTAGCCTGAATAACATAACGAGCAGGTGCTCGCCTGATGGTAAGCCTGCCTATTAACAGATATACCACCACGTATACTATTGAATTACAAAGTACTGCATGGGACTGGACTGCACTCGTCACCATAAGTTATACAATATTGTCTCATAATTTCACTAGCTTCAATATCCTTCAAACCGAAACGTAACAGTGTTGACTTGGCGGTAGAAACAGACTAAACGGTGATACCAACCACCTAGTAAATTATGTACTTATTTACCGAAGCGCATAATGTAAATAGAACTGTAGAGTGTAGGTATCTTAATCAAGTCTTTCTTTCTGCCTGGCATTATCCCGGCTTAATGCCAGGGTTTGCCTTCTTTTACCATCGTCTGACCCCCCCCCCCCCCTCCCACACACACACAACCTGCAACAGGAACCAAGTTTCGCTATTGCCTCGTCCGTTAATCCGCACCGAAATCCAAATCCAAGTCCGATTGTCTTTGGGCCTAAGATGTTGGTGACCCACCTACACTCCCAGATATCTTAGTCCAGTGCTACTAGGAAATACTAACCGCCGTATTCATAAACGTTACTATGAGAGTTCATATTGTATGCGAACGCATAGTGGCGATTTCTGTACACGTCACTCGTTTGTTTTTGGCGCTAAATATAAACAGACCAATAATGTACACAGAAATATAAACTTAGCAAAAAGCTCACTTGAGTGTTGTTTGTGAATACGGACCTTAGTGTTTCAACCCGCCTATAAAACCACTATTCGGATTTCGAAAACACATCGGCATGCTGTAAGATTTAAATTCTCGCCTTCGCAATAACAGGCGCTACCGAGTACTGTTGCCATGCATGTCCTTGGTCTATTATTAGACAGCACTACCAATGAATAGGTTCCATTGGCTTAAAAAGATCTGCAAAGATAATGTGTACTTTGCTGTCATTTTAAATATTAGATATGGAAATACACGTAACTAATAAAAGCTCAACTGAAACGACCGACTTCAAATGCATTTGCATTTGTTATTCGTTTAGTAGTTTTCAATTTTTATCATGTACTACGTCATCAGATCTTATCTATCTATATATGGAATCATAGCACCCATAAACCCAATAATAGGTAAACAGACAAACAATTTAAATAATCATCTAAATCTTATTTTGCGCATAAAAAACACAAAACTACCAACATCAGAAGGCAGTGGAGGTTTACCCTACATTATGATAGATTGGGGTACCGTACTGACATATTGCTTACTCACTACAAAATATTGAAACTACGTGAATCGATCATACTTTTGACTTCATAAAAAATAAGTTTAACTAAAAGTTAAACACCAACTTTTCTCATAAAAAAAGCAAGGACTCATTAAATTCACAAATATATTTGTAATTGTTTTTGGTATTTGAAACAGCTGTTGCATGTAATCTCCGATACAAAATTGAAATCGCGATACAATTGCTGTTGTAATTAAAATTGAAACGTTTCAATATTTATCTCATACATATTCAGTCATCCAGATCTTAAAAATTTGACAGACATATATACAATATATATTATATACTTACATAAAAAAGTTGAGACGAATTACTAACCTCTTTTTTTAACGAAAGTTTATTTTTTTTATCTTTTACCTACTTACTGATTTACCTGACTGATTCTTACTTCTTTCCTTCGAAAAAAAAATATTATAAAGAGTAGTTACATGGACATGTTACAGCTAGAACAATAACTTTGCAGTATTACAACCTTTCACTGATAGCGGCTACCTAAGTTAAGTCACTTAATAGATCACATTTCTATTTCGAATAAGCTACTTGGACCGTTTCGACATCTCACGGTATGTAATTTTTGTTACACGAATTTATGGCGTCCAGGAATATAACTTACTAGCATTAGCTCGCGGCTTCGACCCCATGATAGTCATTTCTAAGTAAAATTTTGAAAAATGCCGCAGATGTCATTAATTGTATCGAAGAGAAGTTTCAAGTTATGACCATAAAATATTTTTTCCGATACAAATTTTGTTCCCAGGGGGATTTTATCCCCAAGGGGTTTGACGTCAGGCAGGCGGCCGGTCGTAAAAACCGAGTAGAAAAAACCCAGACCAGAAACAAATATTTGTGGATCACACAAACATTTTGTCTCAAATGCCTCTCCTTTTTTACCCATTCAGGAATGAAATATAAACCGCTTTCTTAGTGGTTATTTATGTCATTATGGGGCTAAGCTATCAACAGAAAAAATTTACTTCTATTTTGCAAAATAAAATAGATTAGGATAAATTATTTCCTTTTTTCAAACTAAACTATCATAATATCGCCTTCCATGAACATGAACCATTTCCTTAATTATTATTTAAACAAAAAATATAATTGACGCAATACCGATCAGAATATTAATTAAAATTATATCCTTTATCATTCTATCGACAGAGCAATGTCCGTTCATACGTAACTTGCCAGTTTATAAAGCACATGCGACTAATTAATGTGCGCTATTTTGTGTGATACATAAATATATCGTTTTTCTCTACTTATCCGAAAAGGCTAATAATAATGCAGCGTGGCGTTTGATGAATTCCGAGAATTTAGCTTGGTGAAAGAATATGGCCATCTGTCTGGATAGAACTGGTCGTTCAGGGTGTTTTTGTTTTATAGTAGAAATCAGCAAGCGAGCGACTGATGGTAAGTGATCTCCACACCATGAACACCCACAGTACCAGAAAAACCATGAATGTGTTGCTGATATTAAAGAAAAGGAAAGGGGAATTGGATAAGCAATCTCATAGACCGTAGGAAACGCTGTTTCCTAATATGAATATAAACCTATTTAAAAACTTTATATTTTAACTTTTTTTTCTGTCATCACGTAAGTTTGATATAGAAGGCAATTACCAATAGCAGATTTGCACTTATATTTGCAAAAAGGGTGGATATTGCAACATTTCTTGATTTTATTGTAAATGTGCCCTCCAATTACTTGAAATAATAGACACACTTGGTAAAATCGCCTTTTAGGAAGTTTGTCATAAAATGTAGACAAAAGTGTCTTAGGGGTAGAATTCCTGATTGAAATTTAAATTGGATCAACTTTCCTTTCGAATGAGATTTTTTTTTATAGAACGGGTTGGCAAACGAGCAAGTGGGTCATCTGATGGTAAGTGATCTCCACCACCCATGCACGCCCACAATACCGAAAGAATTATGGGTGCGATGCCGACCTTAAACGAAAGGGATAAAAGATTGGGAAGGGGAGGGGGGATATCTCACTAATAATCAAAATCGGATCACTCTGAGAAAATTTCTATACACACAATCAAAAAAATATGAGTTGAACTGAGAACCTCCTTTTTCGTCGGTCTAAAAAATCATGGAAAGTTGTATAAAACCGCTACTTATAAAGACGATGTGTCAATGTAAGAGAGTACGAAACACTGATAAAAATGAACGCTCTATATAACATGATATAATAGAGAGCAAACGGAAATCCAATAATTTTTTAAATAATAATCGACTAATTTAAAAAAATAGGGCTTCCTTAATAAAACTGCTTACCTAAACAAATTATACATCCAATAAGCTGACATTATTGTAGGTAATATTATTTAACTAACAAATTACCATTTATGTTGTTTTCTTTACATTAGTTCTAGAGACTTGCGTGCCCACTGAATAAGCCTACTATCCTATACTCTCTTACTTCCTACTATTATTATAAATGTGAAAGTTTGAATGTTTGTGAGTTTGTTAATTTGGATGTTTGTCAATCATCCTTTAATTTGGCACACAGGTGGACCATAACCTGGAGGCCAATTCTCGTATTTAACTGATACTGCGAATGAATTTTAACCGAACTGAGGTTAGATTTTCATTTGACTAAAAACATGGTTTTCTGCTCCTCTTTTAGTTCAGTCCGGTGTCAATATAATCACATCTCGGTTTGATTATAATCTCAGTTCAGTCACAAGTTTGACGTTTATTTAAGGACATGTGTCATTTAAAAATGTTAGCAGAATGCCGTTTTGGCTTCAGTCAACTTTTATTCTACTTTCAATCTCATTACGATCTATGTTCACATTTGACGTTGATAATTGTTTTAAGAGAATACCATTTGCAACTTTCTTGACACTAAGACTAGATCGGAATGATATTTTGAACATTTGAAATTATGAGAATTGGCCCCCTGGATTAGGACATAGGCTAGTTTTTATCCCGGAAAAGGCCGTTTAAGTGGGTGGAGCCCCGAGCAAATGCTAGTAAATAATAATATCAGCCCTGTATTTACTGTCTCACTGCCACGCCGGGCACCGAACTCCTCTACTAATGAGATTCATACTAATATTAAAAATGTGAACGTAGGTTTGTTTGTTACGCTTTCACGCGAAAACTACTTAACCGATCATCATGAAACTTTGTACACACATTCTTGCAGGTATAAAAAGTAACATAGGATACTTTTAATGAAAAAAAATATCTATTGGTTACGCTTTCACGCCTAAATCACTGAACCGATATTGAAGAATTTTGACGTAGAGATAGATGGGATCCTGGAGACGGTTATAGGCTACGTTTTATTTCGGACAAGTCTATTCACGAGGGCGGAGCCGCGAGCAA
This sequence comes from Mimas tiliae, assembly GCA_905332985.1. Classification (NCBI taxonomy): domain Eukaryota; kingdom Metazoa; phylum Arthropoda; class Insecta; order Lepidoptera; family Sphingidae; genus Mimas; species Mimas tiliae. The sequence continues at coordinate 8,916,603 of HG995249.1, forward strand.
AAGCTAGTAATAAATAATACTTAAAAATCAGTCTTGATGGGTTTCAAGAATTATAAAAGACTTTCGGTCTCAGACCCTAATTAAATATTTGTGGTTACAACAAATACTTTTCCTAGAATAGGGATCTACTCGGACTCTATGTCTAACTTGGTCATTGGTGAAAAACAACAAAAAATGACTATATACCAACCAAATAAAATACCTACATTGTGCGTGTAGTTAGAGACACATTGGTTAAGTGAACGCATAACTACGGCAAAAACACGGAACTAAGTGCGCTATTTGTGTTAGTAATCGAATAATTCCTCGTGCTCTTGGGTACAACTTCGAATGACTGGGCGGTTGCCCGGAGCCTTTCATTGCGTTGTAAAACGCGTGCACACCGCTGCCGGCTGCTGCCTTCATACCATACCCATGCCTACAATCTATTTGAACTCTACTACCAAGTACTTTAAGGACCAATTTAGCAGCCCATTACACAATTCGCTTTAACTACGATAAAGGTCACACCTAAGATGGATATAATACTAAAGAAAGTATCACACAATTATTGCAAAATCTTTTATAATAATGTAATTAGGACGCACGGCGTTTGAAGGTTGCATTGCGTCTTTGACTAATTAGAAGCACTAAATGTTTGCCATAATTATGTAGAAATACGAAATAAAGAGTACAGTTATTACACACACGAATGGTGCATCTGTCAAAGATGTCCTAGTTGCGCATTAAATTTTGTGAACACGTAATTTACTATTACGACCGTCACACACTCGACGAGGTCACAATTACTGACGAATGACATTGTTCTAGTAGGCAATGAACATTATAATATTACCAACTGAAATTGCCTTACCTTTTAATTATGTCCGGTCAGTATAAATATAGGAGAATGCGAGTCGAATTTATCAGTCGGCCGTGCACGGTTTGAAGTGATCTAGTTCGTCAGAAAAAAAACACAGACCACGTTCAAAATGAAATCGATGGTGGTGTTTTTCGCTCTCGCCGCCGTGGCCAGCGGCTCCTACGTGGCGCAGCCGGCGCATCACGCCGCTGTCGTGCTGGACCCTCACGGCCGCCCTCTGGACACTGCGGAGGTGATCAACGCTCGCGCTCTGCACTACCAGGCTAAGGCTCTGGAGCCACATTACGCCCACGGTGTGGCCGCTCACGGAGTTGCGGTCGCTCCCGTTGCCATCGCTCCCGTCGCCCACGCCATCGCCGCCCCCGCCGTGGTCTCGTACGCCGGTCCCGCTTCTGCCGTGTCCCACCAATCCCGTGTTGACGTGCGCACCAGCCACGCTGTCGCCGCTCCTGTGGTGGCTCACGCCGCTCCTGTTGTGGCCCATGCCGCCCCTCTGTTCGCGCACGCTGCCGCTCCTCTTCTGTCTTACTCTGCCCTTGGTCACGCCGCTCACGGACACTACCTGAAGAAACGTTCCTTGGGTCACTTTGGCCATGCCTACGCCGTGCCCGCCATCGCTCCTGCAGCCGTGTCCCACCAGTCCCGCGTGGACGTGATCAACAGCCCCGCAGTGGTCTCTCACGCAGTCGCCGCTCCCGTGTTCGCGCACGCCGTTGCCGCTCCCGTGGTGGCCCACGCTGTCGCCGCCCCCGCCGCCGTCTCGCACCAGTCCCGCGTTGATGTACGCACCAGCCCCGCTGTGGTCGCTCACGTTGCCGCCGCTCCTCTGGCGCATAGTGTGGTCGCTGCCCCCTACGCTCACGCCGGTCTCCTGCACGCCGCCCCCCTTGCGCACGCCGGACTCCTGCACGCTGCTCCCCTCTCTCATGGACATCTTGCTCACGGCTGGTGAAGAACGAATCTGACGAACACCTAAGAATTAAACTTACTACTAGTAAATAAAAAATGTAAAAAAAATATTTATGAATAAATAAATTATCCCAAAAATATTGTATTTTCTTATGATTTTGATCATATTACTTAGGGTTCATATAACAATATTAATTATTTCAGTAAAAAAAAACAAATTGTCACATTATCTAAAAAAAAATATTATTAGCTTGAATGACGAGACGAGCAGGTCGCTCGCCTGATGGTAAGCGCCACGCCTGCTCATAAACAGAAGCAACGCCACACAGAACTTTAAATAACAAAGCACTGCATGACACAGGACTGCGCTCGTCGCCCCGTGACATAAGGTGTTAAGTCTCATAATGCCCAGTAATTTCACTGGCTTCAATGTCCTTCAAAGCGGAAGCGATATGTAACATGTAGACAAAGCGGTGGTACCAACCCAACCTCGCAAACGAGGGACCTACCACCTTGTAAAATCGTTTATTTTCTTTCTGCCTTGTAGGGTCCCCCTTCCCATCATGATTTGAAGGATTTGGTATTATTTGGGGCAACCCGCTGTCTGACTCCCACAATACGACGAGTGGTTTTACGAGTGATAAAGCCACGTTGTAGACAGTTTTTTATGGGCCGGCTCGTCCGGGTCGTTACCACTGTGTCACAGAAAACCGACGTAAAGTAGCAGCGTGCTGCTGCGTTTCGTACGGTGAGTAAGATCCGGATCCGGAGGCCCAAATCCCATCCCAATCCCTTAATTATCCCTTTCCTTTAAGGTTGGCAACGCGCCCATGACATTGGTATTGTGGGCGTACATGGGCGGTGTAGATCACTTACCATCAGGTGACCCACTTGATCGTTTGCCGGCCTATGCAATAAAAAAACATTAGTTTATATAACAATATTATTTTAACAGGTTATTTAAATAGTATTTTCAATATGAACAATAATTCGTGAATTGGCAACCTCCATGGCGCAGTGGGCGAGCAGTCGGCTTCACGGTGTTGTGGGACCGCAAGTTCTTCGTAGTTCCTGATACCCACGATACAGGTTTACCTAGCGTGGGATCAGGACTATGTATGTGACTGTTGGGTGTATTTATTTATTTATTTTATTTATATACAAACTGTACCAATATATTCCACACTATGAACTTTGTTTATACAAAATAAAATCCGAACTGTTTGATAAATTATATTATGTGTATTAATATACAAATGTTTATTCTTCAAACACTAAATACACTACACATTAATTAACTAGAATTTCAATGAATGTAAACCATTACCTATTAAAATAATACTAATTTATTTTTTGCTGTTACAAAATCCATTTCACACAATATGAGCATATAGCTATTTCTTTATAAAGTATTGTATTTCTGAAACATATAAAAATTGAAACTCTCAACAATCATATTTATAAATGTTATTTTTGTATTATAAATCAACAAACCTACCCTTTCGAGGATTACAGGCGTGAGTATGTATAACTACTTTTTGCCACATATCATTTTCTATAAGAGCCTATAAGTATGGTTGTATCTGGAGATGGGAGCTGTTAATTAGGACACAGTTAGATCACTGACAACTACAGTTATAACTGTACAATTTTAAATGTTAAACTCACTTTAACCAAAAAAATCTATATGGTTTAACCGACTTCAAAAAAGGAGGAGGTTCTCAATTCGGCACGTTTTTTTTAGTTTTTATGTATGTACGTCGATTTCTCCGCCAATTATGGACCGATTTTGTAAGAAAGTATTTATTCGATAGAATTTAGCTGCGATGTAATCCCATATAAAATTTCGTTAAGATCTGATGACGAAGTTTGCAGTTAAGAAATGTAACTCCTCAACGGATAACAGCATAGTCATCGCGGTTGTGTATATGTTATACTGGACTTTATATAGGATAAAAAAGCAAAACAACTCTTGAATTGAGAACTTCCTCCCTTTTGAAGTCGGTTAAAAGTAGTCTATGTCGTATGCAAGCAACAGTATGTAAGCACTGTTGTGTTACAGTTTGAGGAAATTATATTATTATTTACAGCCTCTGTGGCGCAGTGGGCGAGTAGCCGACTGTGAAATGTGAGGCCGCGGGTTCGATCCCCGCACCGCGACAAATATTTGTCTAATGTACAAATATTTATTTCGTATCTGGGTTCTGTGAGACCGAAAATCTCTTGTAATGCCTGATACCCACTACACAAGACTTACGAGTCTTACTGCGGTGTCAGGACTATGTGTGTGACTGTTGGCTGTTATTTATTTATTTATTAAGACTTAACATCTGCAGATGTCTCGGAGTGACAAGCTCAGTCTAATGCCATGCAGTACTTTGTAATTCAAAGTCCTGTATGGTGTTGCTACTGTTACCATCAGGCGGGTGACCTCTCGTCATTCAAGCTAATAAAAAAGTAATCTTTAACCAATGAAAAAAAACAATCGAAATCCGTCCACATTTAGAAAATTAGATAAAAATATATAATACGCACTAGATTAATGACCTCCTTATTTAAAAGCAATTTTTTAATATTGCTACCACAAAATCTTTTCTTAGCGATTTATTTTACAGTATTCTAAGGTAAATTATGTTATGGAGTATATCATCATTTTGCTCTAAAAACGATTATAACTAGATAATATTGTGTTGGTACAAATTAAGACATAAAAGGAAGTGAAATAAAAAGGTTAAGAAATTCGTTACAAATATAATTTATTGTCTATTCATTTCAATAACACTATCAAAACGAACACTACAATGTTCGTCGAATCACATTTTCGGTTCACCACAAGGCGTGGGCGTTGACTAGTCCAGCATGGGTCAGGTGAGCGACGGGCGCGGTCCACACGGCAGAGTGAGCCAGAGGAGCAGCGTGCACGGCAGAGGAGATGACGTCCACACGAGATTGATGGGAGGTGACAGCGGGAGCAATAACCACCGCGGGGGCGACGTGAGCAGCGTGAGCCACCACAGCAGGCTCCGAGATCACATCAACCCGTGACTGATGAGAAACGGCGGCAGGAACGGCGTGCACCACCGGGGCAACGACTGCAGCGAGAGAACGCTTCTTCAGCAGATGACCGTGAGACAGAGCGTGAGCACCATAAACAGGCGTTGCCACTAACGCGTGAGACACAGCAGAGAAAGGGGCGTGAGCTACCACGGCGGAGCTGGTGCGGACATCTACACGCGATTGGTGAGAAACGGCAGCGGGTGCCACAGCGATAGCAGGAGTGGCAATGGCGTGTGCGACCACGGGTGTGGCAACCGCGTGAGCCACGGGAGCGAGAACCGCGTGAGACACTACAGCCGGGCTGGAAATCACGTCAACGCGAGACTGATGAGACACGGCAGCAGGGGCGACCACAGGCACGGCGTAAGACAAATGACTGAGGGACCGCTTCTTCAGGTAGTGTCCGTGTCCAGCGAGACCTAAGGTGGAGTGAGCCCAAACTGGGGCAGCAGCATGTGCGAGCACAGGTGTGGCGATGGCGTGGCTCACGATGGTGGGGCGGCTGTGCACGTCAACGCGAGACTGATGAGACACGGCAGCGGGGGCGACCACAGGCACCGCGTAAGCCAAATGGCTCAGGGATCGTTTCTTCAGGTAGTGTCCATGTCCAGTGAGACCCAGGGTGGAGTGAGCCCAAACTGGGGCAGCAGCATGTGCGAGCACAGGTGTAGCGATGGCGTGGCTCACGATGGCGGGGCTGCTGTGCACGTCAACGCGAGACTGATGAGAAACGGCAGCGGGGGCGGCAACTACGGCGGGGACGGCGACGGAGTGAGCGATGGCCACAGGAGCGACGGCAGCAACAACGGGAGCGTGGTGCGCTTCCAGAGCCTTAGCTTGTAAGTGCAGCGCACGTGCTTCGATGACCTCCGCCGTATCCAGAGGACGTCCCCTCGCGTCTACCACCACTGCGGGGTGGTGCGCTGGCTGGGCCAGATGCAGGACGGAGGCATGAGCCACAGCGGCGAACACGATTAACACCACCAGCGTCTTCATTATGAACGTGGTCTGTGTAATGATTCGACGAAGAAAGTGATCACTTCAAACCGAATCGGTCGACTGATGCCGTCATTAAGATAACTTGCGCTTATATACTGACTAGTCGAATTGGTTAATTTCATTTATGAGTGTTAACATTTATGAGTGTTAAAATCACACTTGAAAAACAATGTCAAGTGTCATGAAAGTAATCAACCTTGCTCCAGGGCAACTTTTGTGTAGCGGTCAATAGCGGATAGTGCTTCCGATATGAATGGTAATCTGTAATAATCCTTGTTTCATGTTTGATTAACGAGTTAAAGGCCTTTTCAATAAAAATAACGGCAAGCAGTAACAAACGGAACGGCTCTAAAAATTACATATTGTTTCTGGACGTATATATTTCAACGTTATTTTTTATGAATAAACTACAGCTTTTTTGTAATAAAATTAATTTGCAGACAATAAAGTTGTAATAGCACATGGATATCGGGAAATTAGGAAACACTCACGAACTCAGAGCGCGATAACAATCGTTAGATAGTTAGTTACGCAGGCATTAAAATTATGGGATGTACAATAAACTAATTTAGACCAAAATATATTTTTATAGCAATTGTCGGTAACTTAGCAAAAACTTAGATCACCTGAAATGGTAAGTGATGTCCACCGCCAATAAACACCTACACCCGAAGAATCATGGGCGTATTGCCGACTTTTATGGAAAGGAATGGGGATTCGGAAGAGGAAATATGATGTGGGCCTCCGGAAATCTCACTCGCCGTATGAAATGCAAGAGTAAGGAGATTTTACATTGGTTTCTGTGAGACTGTAGTATTAACCCGACCGAGCCGGCCCTTTCATGCTGTAGACATAACTGTTTTCAACTTGGCTTTTCCACATACATAATACGAAATGTTATGGGATATTTGACAGCCTCCTTAGCGCATGGGTAAATAGCCGGCAGCGAAACGAGAGGACGTAGTATTTATGTATATACGCACTCACGCCTGTAATCCCCGAAGGGGTAGGCAGAGGTGTAACCAGTACACTCACATTTCGCCCAGCGTATTTCCGTCCCTTATGTGATAGGGGGCGAGCCTATCGCCATACCGGACACAAATTCCAGACTCCGGGCTGATACTGAGCATTTCGTAATAGATAACCACTTTACTCGACCCGGGGTTCGAACCTGACACCTCAGCGTTGACCTCAATCGTAACGCGTACGCATTACAACTGCGCCACCGAGGCAGTCGATAGTATTTATGTGATACACAAATATGATGAGTCTGGGTGTTGTGGGACCGTAAGTCACTCTTACTCCCTAATGCCAACGATAAAGCTTCACCTAGTGTGGGATTATAAATAAATAAATAAATAAATACACCCGACAGTCACACACATAGTCCTTACCCCACACTAGGTAAACCTGTGTCGTGGGTATCAGGAACTACGAGGGACTTGCGGTCCCACAACATCCAGACCCGAGACCAATATTTGTGGTTCACACAAACATTTGTCTCAGTGTGGGAATCGAACCCACGGCCTCTCGCTCCGCAGCCGGCTACTCGCCCGCTGCGCCACGGAGGCTGTCAAGGACTACATAGTCATAGACCCAACAGCACATATATATTTATTTATTCATTTCCTATTAAAATCCGATACTATTTCCGTGGTCAGTTTTTGCTTATTCTTGAAATTCATAAACTCAAAAATCCCAGTGATCTTATAATAAATATATCAGGGTTTTTACTTCAACCTTACAGTATCTATATTAATAATCGAGTTAAACAAGTAGTAAAGTAATTCGTTGAAAGTGTCGAAGGTTTTAATTTAAACTGTATTTTTTTTAATTTAAAGGCCTTCCAATTGCAATATTATTATTTATCGATTCACAAAGATGTTGAACTTTATGGTCACACTATGGTGTCCCATTGTGATAGTAGATTTATGCCTTCGATTGTGGTTGTGGTCAATGGCAGGTGTAAAGCTATTTCAAAAATATTTGTATGCTATAATAAGTTCATGCCTTTATCCCTGAAGGGGTAGACATATATGCAACTAGTACTGCATTATGGTCCACCGAACTTATTTCTATTCCAATATAGAGAGATTGCAATAGAGGGCAAGCCTATCGCCATAGCATACATATGTATCATGCATGAAAAGTTTTAAAAAAAAATATTTTGATTTATATATAAAGAGAGAAAGTCTGATGCGGTGGCGCAGTTGTAATACGCGTACGTTGTACGACTGATGTGCTGAGGGCTCGGGTTCGATCCCCGGGTTGGACAAAAGTGATATCGTGTAATTCTATAATTAAATGCTTAATATTAGCCCGGAATTACCTTAAAATAAATAAATAAATACACCCAACAGTCACACACATAGTCCTGACCCCACACTAGGTTAAACCTGTGCCTGTGCCTCACGCTTCGCAACCGGCTACTCGCCCGCTGCGCCACGGAGGCTGTCAAAAGAGGGAATGAGAGAGAAATAAATAAAGAATTAATTATTAAAGAGGTATGCAAGGATCGTAGCAAGTGGAAATCCGTTGTCTCTGCCTACCCCTATGGGAAACAGGCGTGAGTCTATGTATGTATGTATGTATGTATGTATGTATGTATGTATGTATGTATTAGCCCGGAGTCTGGAATTGTGTCCGGTACTGGCGATAGGCTTGTCCCTTTCATATTATGAAACGGAAATAAGCTCGGCGAAATGTGGGTGTACTGTACTGTGTACTACATCTACGCCAACACCAAAACAAAAAATTATTTGGTTCCACACAGTTTGTAAAAACAAATAATAAATAAAGACATAAACTAAAATATTGTTTAGCATATTGCTAAGCTGGTGGCCTAGCGCGAAATCAAATGAAAATAGAAACTACATACCTATGTATGTAGTTTCGTGAGTCGTGGCGTGAGTCTATACTCACGCCTGTTTCCCATAGGGGTAGGCAAAGACTACGGATTTCCACTTGCTACGATCCTTGCATACACAAATAATTAATAATAACTACAAACTGATATTACGAAACTAATTTATATTATTATTTTATATTGTATTATACACTCTGAATAGTATTAAGTACATTGTGTAATGTATGGAGCGGCACTATCACCAAGCCGCAATCACTGGCTGTATCTCAACAGGCGCTACATGTTCAAAAACTACGGCAGGGTGACTTGCGGTGTCATAACGTAGCTCGTGTGTCACAGACGATCCACTTCTGTGCTCTATGGGTATCTGACTTGCGTATACTGTACGACTAGCCAGAGGTGGCGGGAACGCTGGTGAAGACACTCCACTTGCTTGATGGGCCACAGTTGGTGTGTTAAACAATAGAGGAGCCACGGCCCGTGCTTGCAAACTTGCCACTGCTTTACCTGCTTCTGAAGCTGGAACTACTTGCGATGTCTTGAATTCAAAGCGCGACTGGTTAGATACAGCAGACGCATATCCAAGGGTTTTTGTGGATTTTTTCATCTCATTATAATGTGGCCATGCTTGAGGAAGAGCCGTAGCCGTAGTGAGAACGGCACACAACACCGCCAACGATCTCATAGCGAACGAGGTCTGTGTCGGATTCAGTAAAGATGAATACTTCTGACGAACTTCGTCGACTGATATCGAAATGTCAATCGTCTCACTATTTATAGTACCTAATGTTAGTGCCTAATATTAGCGCTTAAATTTGAAGTTTATTTATTACCATCCTTGTAAAATAGACTAATGTAATGTGAAGGCAAATGTAAGCATACATATTAATTAAATATATTACCATACTTAGAATAATAAGGCATATAACCGCAATAGGCGCAAGCGGTGTATCTCTGTAGCGGTGTTCAATCTTGATGAAATCAACTAGATACGTTGCCCGACACGTCAGTGTCCAATGTCACACTTCAGTACGACGAGCTCCCACAATTTTATTAAGAAAATGACTTACTGCACTTTAAAAGGATGTCACACAACGCGTCACCAACCAGAAACATGTAGATCACATTTCACGGATAAGTACTAACAGACATCTTATATTTTATAGTAAAACATTCATCAAATCAAAAAAAAATACAATTAAAATGTTGCTAGCTATGGGAAAATATTTTTATATTTTTTTCCTACTGTTTTATTGGAAATCATGAAACTTGGTAACTGTATGGAGATTTTATGAAAATACAATAATATAATACCATCGAGTTGGTATGATGATTTATAATTACGGACTATGAAGGTATGAACTAATAACTTGATTATACTACTCCCGTTAACACAAATGATCCAGAGAAATTCAGAATGCATGTCGCCGATCCTAAGTAGGGTTTTTATTAACCGACTTAAAAGAGGAGGAATTTCTCAATTCGGCGAGTTATATTACCGTCAATTGTGGACCAATTTTGTTGCTAAAAATGTTATTCGATAGAGTTTGCGATGTGGTCCCATATAAATTTGGTTAAGATCTGTTGACAGATTACGGAGTAAAAAAAAACTTCGCAACGGATAACAGCATAGTCATCGCAATTGTGTTAATGTACTGGAATTTACATGCCATAGCAGTACCTATAACTAAAAAAATTTAAATAAAAAGTTTTAACTAAACTCAAAAAGCGACTTCACATAATAACTTTGAAATCGGTTTTTAAGTTTTTTGGCCAAATATTATTACAGTTGCCAGCCACGTTTGATAATGGGAAACTGTTTTATTTGTAATGCAGTGAAGTAAAATTTAATTATATTGTTTTTATATTTCGTTCTGATCCGATTATTGCTGGTCAGTGGTTAGAAAAAATAAGTCTCAACTGCGAGGGAGTTTGGTGGAAGCCAAATATATAAACCAAAATATGTTCAATGCAATCTATTCTTTTCTCCAAGTGATAAAGCCACGCTGTAGATAGTTTTGTCTACAGCATGAACGGGTCGGTTTTGATCAATGATTTTCTCAAAAGTATAATAAGATTTCAGGTCGGTCTTATCGGTGAAATGTGATGTTTACATGTTTCTGATGATTATGCGATGCGTTGTAACATTCTTTCATAGCACAGTAAGTCATTTTCGTAATAAAGTTGTAGGAGCTCTTCGTACTGGGGTTTGACATTGGCCACTGACGAGCCGGGCGACGTATTTAGCCTATAAAGGCTAATTAGAGCTGGCGTTACACCGCTTGCGCCTATTGCGTTTCTAGGCCTTATAATTCTATACCTATAAAGTTGTTACATCCAACATATTAGGATATGTACAAATGTAGTATTTCGATTCGAATTAAAAAAAAATAGATTTTCAAACTTCCCGTTCCATAAAAATTTAGTATGACCTTTGGAAATTTAAGTTATGTTGTACATATATACCATGGCCATAGCAAATAAATTATGCTAATATTTATATTAATTTTATTTTTATTTATTTATTTACCACTTAACGACTACTTTTTACAGGTACACCTGATGTTAAGTGCAGCGCAATCCAAGAATACTGTCGACCAACAACAGACGATGTGTCTATCGTAGGTCGGCAAAATTATGCCGGCCTGCCTAATTGCTTCTTCACACTCCGTTTAAAGGACCCCATATTATAGGAAGGAGGGAACACGTGTGCCGGCAAACTATTCCACAGCTTGATGGTCCGGCAGAAGTAAGATTTTGCGAACTTTTTAGTTCTAGCCGAGATGAAAGAGACCACGAAGCTGTGGTTCCGTAAGCTAGCACGCGTGGTTCTGTTAAGGAAAGGTGAGGATGGGATAAGGTCAAACAACTCTTCAGAGCATTCACCGTGATACAGACGATAAAAAAAGCTAAGTGAGGCAATGTCCCTACGCAATTGTTAAGTTCTTAGTAACGTCTGCATCATTCACAATGCGAACAGCCCGTCGCTGCAATCCGTCCAAGGCATCGAGTAAGTACTTGGCGGAACCGTCTCAAAGGTGCGAACAGAATTCCACACCCGGCAGTGCCTGCGCTTTGTATAAGCGGTAAAGCTGACCGGGAGTAAAAAACCCACGCACCTTGTTCAGGATTCCGACCCTGCGTGAAGTGGCGGATATTACGCCCTCGATGTGGTTCCTTGGATTCAGATCGCAGCAAATATCCATGCCTAGGATACTTAGGCTATTCCGCATTGCGAGCGGGATACCCTAAAGATTGGGGAGGGGAGAGAACGGGGATTTTTTGCACGTGAACGCGCACACCTGAGTTTTCTTGGCATTGAACTCAACCAGATTCTTAGTACCCCATTCTGAAATGAGATCTAAGGTCCGGTTAAGCTCAATGACAAGATTTTCTCGCTGCCCCTCAGTGACTCCCCGGCTACCAGTGGGCTTATGGGCTACTGCAGTAACGCCCATGCACTGTGCTGTCATCTGCATAGCAATGAATGTTACCAAGTGGTAACATATCATTGATATGCAGAATAAACAAGGTGGGCGAAAGCACAGAGCCTTGTGAGACCCCGGCATTAACTGACATGAGCTGAGAAGCATGCCCTTCAACAAGGACACGCATTCTACGCTCATGCAGAAAGCCGGAGATCCACGTACACAGGTTGTCGGGGAGCCCATATGCCGGAAGCTTGGAGAGAAGACCATGGTGCCAGACCCTATCGAACGCCTTAGCGATGTCGAGACTTACGGCTAGAGCCTCGCCATGCTTATCAACCGCCTCCCCCCAGCGATGTAGCACGTACGCAAGAAGATCACCCGTTGATCGCTTCGACCGAAAGCCGTATTGTCGGTCACTGATCAGCGAGTGATCCTCCAGGTAGCGGATCAGCTGTGAGTTAATGATCCGCTCCATTACTTTGCACAACACTGAGGTTATGGCGATTGGACGGTAGTTGTTAGGGTCCGACCGATCACCCTTTTTTGGGATTGGTTGCACATTGGCCTCTCTCCAAGATTGGGGCACAATACCGGAGAGGAAGGAGAAGCGGTATAGGCGCGTCAGCACAGGAGACAACTCGGCCGCGGACATTTTAAGTACCACCGCCGGTATACCATCCGGACCACTAGCTTTACGTGCATCGAGGAACAGCAACTCGCGCCGCACATCACACTACCTGATACGAATATGCGACATTGAATATCCGCAATCAGGCACCGTGGGCGGCAGCGCATTGCCGTCCTCGAGCCGCGAGTTAGCCGCAAAGAGGTTTGACAGTAGAGTGGCTTTCTCCTGCGGCCTATGGGCCAGGGATCCAATCTCAGCGGTGGCAACGAGGGGCGACAGATGTTAGATTGAACGGCCTTGGCAAGGCTCCAATAAGCACGACTGCTTGACGGATGATCTGCCAAGGCTTGTCCAATCCTATTGATGCGCTGAGCATCCGCTCTAACGTACGCCTTCTTACAGGCCTTGGTGGTTTGGTTATAGGCCGCTTTGAGTGAGCTTATGTTGGGATCCTTCAATGCGCGACCCCTAATCCACTTGCGATATGCAGCCTGTCTCTGACTAACAGCGTCTGCGCAGTCGCGATTGAACCAGGAGCGTCCGCCACCGACGACCTCCGAGGAAGGAATGTAATATTCCATTCCTAACTGGATCTCGCCGGCAATAGCGTCGGCAGTCGCAGAAAGATCGTTGCCCTCAAAGCAGCGCTGCCCCCAAGGGATGGATGCAAAGTACTCACGCATACCATCTGCCGACGAGTAGTGCCAGATTCTGCGCCTGACCTTTTTAGGTGTGGTAGGCAGGGCACGAGGCACTGAGGATCCAACCCAAAGGGTACCCAAGTGTACCCAAAGGGGCGCCCACCGTCACATTGTACCCGGCTGGATTACTCGCCAGCAGAAGGGCCAGCAATGAAGGCGTGTGACTCGCCACATCTGGGATTCTGGTGGGCTGATTCACCAGTTGAGACAAGTCGTGAGTCAGAGCGAATGCGTGGGCAGTACGACCAGCATGGTCAGTCTTGGAGGAGCCCAACCACAGCTCGTGGTGCGAGTTGAAGTCCCCCAAGACCACCAGTTCCGCTGTTGGATACTGCTCCTGCGCATCATCAGTCGCCTGGCTGATATAATTGAACAGCCGAGTCGTCTCGTCATCCCCGTTATGGGATCTGTAAAGGCACACATAGATCCGGCTCTGAGCGCCAAGATCCACGTGTACCCACAGTGTGGAAAAGAAAGGGTCCTCCATGCAGCGCAGACGGCGACAGCAGACATCCGACCGGACATACAAACATACCTCGGCCCTTGGCCTGAAGTTCTCTTCAAGTAAGTAGCCGGGATAATGCAAATATGCCGTATCGGCCGGACGACAGATCTGTGTCTCCGGCAGGTTTTACACCATGTGTACGGTGGTCGCTATCCGGCCGGATGAATACATCCTACCACCAGCAAAACATTGACAGCAAGTGTTGACATTTTTATGCTATTCTATACCTATTAATATAAATATGTTCACAATTTGTTCTGGATATATGGAATCCTTAATATAATGTAGAGCCTAATCACCATACCTGTTATTTTGATAGATGTCACGTCATTCTTATTTCTGCTGCCAGCAGCAAAGTATAAGCACTATTATTTCAGCTTGAAGGACATTGAGGCTATTGAAATTACTGGGCATTATGAGACTTAACATCTCATGGGGGTGATAAACGCAGTCCAGTGTCATGTAGGGCTTTGTGATTCAAAGTTCTGTGTGTCTGTTTATGGGCAGGCGTGGGGCAACCACCTGGCGAGCGACCAGCTCGTTTCGTCATTCAAGCAAATAAAAAAATCTTTTACGAAAAAGTATGAAGCTAACACATATACAATACAATCCGTTAGGGGCGCTGTACAGATCTGCGTACATCATACTAATATTATAAATGTGAATGTAAGTTCGTTTGTTACGCTTTCACGCGAAAACTACTTATCCGATCATCGTGAGATAGGTGGGACCCTGGAGACGGTTATAGGCTACGTTTTATTTCGGAAAAGTCTATTCACGCGGGCGGAGCCGGAGCAAAAGCTAGTATTTCAATATTTCCGCTTATATTCGTAAACACGGATGACGTGACGTGAGTTATGATGGACTTACTCGCAAAAGTTATAAGGACTACAAATCTTTCTTTCTACCTGGTGCTATCCCGGCTTCATACCATGGTCTGCCTTCTCGTGCCATAGATTTGATGATATTTGATATTATAATAATTAATATTGCGATAAGTGCCATCTATGAAAAACAATCCAAACCAAATATAGAGATTGGAGACCAAGTATACAGTAAATACGCGGAGTCACCGAAACCTTTCTATTCTATTTACCTACATGTTATTGGTTCATTAGTATAGATGTCACTATAGTAAAATAATATTTTTGGAGTGCGAGTGAAAAACTTGGCTAACATACTGACGTGTATCTAAATGTATGTACATGCAATCTTCTTCTTCCACCTGCCCTAATCTCACTCGCAGTGGGGTCGGCGCCATCGAAATAAAATGACAAGACACGTAACTCAAGCAAAAAATGACCCCACGAAAACGGTGTGCAAGGGATTGGGAAGGGAGGGGGATTTGGGTCGCCGGAGATCTCACTCACCATACGAAACGTAGCAGCAAGCTGCTACTTTACGTCGGTTTTCTGTGAGACAGTGGTAACAACTCGATCGAGCCGGCCCATTCATACTGTATTTTCATGCCAATATCCGAGATATTCTTAAAGCTAACTCTAATTTGCTAAAGATGATTCGAATGCTGACAGTTGATCTGACAAAGATTCTGAAATATTATTTTTCAAACAACTGTTTGTTAAAACACTAATTGAACTTAGTACATATAATTGGAAGCAGTTACCCCTGGAGTCCTTGACAAGAACCTTAGGGAAGCCCAACGTTACGCAGCGAGTCATACAATCGACCGAAAGTAGGCCAACGAATTTATATGCACAGCAAAAACCGTGAGTAGCAGTATGAGTTACTTTTTTCAGTTTATTTTTTATTTTTTTGAGTTGGCTAAAACTGAATTTTGTTCTCAATTTAGTGATAAATATCAATTAACAGTGTCCCTAGTTCGAGATTTTCGATAGCTATCACGTTATTCATATACAAGAAATATGTATAAAGTTAATACATTTTCAATACAATCTTCTACTGACCTTGTACGGAGCTGCATTCATATTTTCGGTAATACAGATCAAGTGAAAGTTATCGAAAAACTCGTACTAGAGCCACTGAATATGTAACTTGCACAACGGAAATTTGTACTGACGTAAACAGACAGTTTAATTGCTAATCTTTAAACCTTGTTTTTATCTGAAGACTGCCTTGGTGGCGCAGTTGTAATGCGTACGCGTTACAATTGAGGCTAACTCTGAGGTCTCGGGTTCGATCCCCAGGTCGGGTAAAGTGGTATTGGGTTTTTCTATTTCGAAATTCTCAGTATCAGGCCGGAATCTGGAATTTGTGCCCGGTATGGCGATAGGCTCGCCCCCTATCACATCGTGAGACGGAGATACGTTCGGCGAAATGTGGGTGTACTAGTTACACCTCTGCCTACCCCTTCGGGGATTACAGGCGTGAGTGCGTATGTTGTTTTTATCTGAAAATAATAATTTAATTAATAATTGTGATATTGAATGCAGTTTTATTTAAATAAACATTTAAATGACTCACCATAACGTAGTGGTTATATTCTCTTGCTCACAATTTCACTTATTTGTTATTCAGGCACCGCGAAGTGGCTACACTCAATTCAAATACATATCTACAATGTCGACTGTGAAGAGACATTAAATCTCTCGACAATCGACAAAATTATTGTTCATAATTTACATATTCCAATATATATGCGATAATTTTATGAATAATTTCTTTTATATTATTATGGTATTAATGTTATCATGAGATTAATATGTAATCATACTCTTAATCAAAAAATCGAGGTAGCATGTCTTGGATGCTCACTGCTCATGAGTATCCAAGACATGCTACGTCGCCTTTTTAATTTTAGCCTTTTTTTAATTATTAAGAATATCAAACAATTGTGTAATAAAGCTTAACTAAATATGAAATTGGTAATTACACAACCAACACAGTTATCCACTAAACAGGGTATCTAATTAAAAAACACAGTAACTAGTCACGTCTATATATTATGTTTTTCTCTGTATATGTTGTAATGCTAACAATAAAATAATATTATATCTAAACCCTGGCCTCCTTACCTGTTTTCTAAAGGTGGTAGCAGGAAGGCAGGTTCCTCTATGCATAAGAAATCAAGTTTTAGGCTACTAAGTGTATTAACTACAAAATCTCAAATTGCATGATGGCAGAGGCACCGACTACTGACACCACTATTGCCAGTGGATACACGATTCGCAGAATTTATTTTCGTCCCATGATGTAATAGTGATAGAGAGCATACTGTCACCATTCCGGACACATATTCCAATTTATGTGTGATGTTTCGGATCAAAAACTTGAATACAAATTTTGATTACTTGATCTGGGATTTGAACCCAGGACTTCATCTTTTCACAAACTAAGTACGCACTAGTTGGTCTAGACCAATGGGACGCCTTTTATTACACTCCAACATAGCTAAAACCTACTGTTTCTAGCGGTAATACATAATCAACATATACATACATACACACTCACGCCTGTAATCACTGAAGAGGTAAACAAGGTACACCTTTGTCTACCTCTTGTTACAACCAGTACACCGACATTTCGGCGAGCTTATTTCCATCCCATGATGTGATAGGGGGCGAGCCTATCACCATACCGACATATAATACATAATCAACTACTACATAAACGAGGTATTAGAAAAAAAATTGTAAAATTGTCGACTCCACAGACGTTCATAGTATATGAATAAAAATTTCAACGGCCTTTAAACGCAACAACACGTGCAATCAGGAAAATCCCAACCTCGCATTGCTACATTAGTTCCCAGGAATTTGGCAAATTTAATATCAGCCACTGTAGAATTTCTAATAAAGGGTATTTTACGCATAAGTATTATAAATATATGTGTTTTGTAATTATTTGTCAATTTCCTTGGATAAACAGTTTTTCACAAGAATTTAGTTGATGAAAATTGAAAAATATATTATCAAAAATATCTTAAAGTCTTAGGACCGATTTTAATAAACGTTCTTAGTTTGAGTCTCAAGATCGATCCCACAAAGTCGCAGTCAGAAAAAGAAGTCAATGGTGTACAGTTTGAAGGTCTCGCGTACAAATTACTTCGTTTGATTGGTTAATTTCCAGGATCAGTATTTTTTTATTGGCCTGAAGGACGAAACAAGCAAGACACCCGCTTGTTGGTAAACGCCACACCTGTAATAGTCCCCAAAGGAGCAGGCAGAGGTGTACATATCGCTGAGCGTATCTCCGTCCCACGATGTGATAGGGGGCGAGCCTATCGCCATACCGGGCACAAATTCCAGACTCCGGGCTGATACTGAGCATTTCGAAATAGAAAAACCCAATACCACTTTACCCGACCCGGGGATCGAACCCGAGACCTCAGCCTTAGCTTAATTGCAACGCGTACGCATTACAACTGCGCCACCGAGGCAGTCATATATAATATAGATAATAATCAGATAATATAATATATTCCTATAATATCTTTATAAGAATCCTCTAATCTTTAAATTACTTAAACTAAAAATTAAACAAATCAGCGTTGTATGTTGCAACTTTTTGTAACAAATATATGTTTCAATTTAGAATAGGTTACAGTTTTGTACTTGGTTTTTCTGGATAGCCTAGTATTAAGATCTCGGGACAAATGCCAGAATTATAATATTTTTATATTTATGCTCTTGGCAGAATAAGAAAGAGTCGACCATGCTTATTACGGGCTGCACAATTTCCGCCTTTTCACGGAATATTAAAAAATATAATTTACAATAACACAAATAAATGTAGGCATATAAATGTCATAATTCTCGCACACGTAACATAGTTGTCATTTCAAAAATAGCTTTGCGCAATTATTAATACAATAAAAGTGCGCATGCTTTTTGAAAACGTGTCGTTTACGTCTGACGCATCAAGTCTGACCGCCTATTATGTAATATCTTGAGCCAATTCCAAGCGCAGATGCGATAAAAAATGTAAACAGTGAGTGGGCGACTGTACATGTTATGTCAGAAATGAAATAATCAGCTATTGGGATGCTACCGCGTTCCTAAACATAATCAAAATTGGAGTTCGATGCACTTTCATTGAACTTGCCGATCGATGCTCCATCAAAAGTTTAAGCAATCTATCTTACCGGAAAAAAAATTGGTAAACTAAAAGATAATTTCTCGGTTATGTATGAACTGATGAAACATTTTTGTCTAAACATATTTTAGATTCTAATATTTAGACATTTATAATACACTATAAATACTCCAGATACTGTAGAATTGAATCTTTACTCAATTAGTGATAAGAATTACCGTATTTTATATAATTAAACCATGCACCTATAAATTAATAATAATGCATACAGAATTATAAAGAAAAATACACAAGAATTATATTTAATAAAATATGTAACTGGTAACTAAAATCCACCCAATACATACACGTCCTGACCCCACACTAGGCTTGAAGGTTGTCTGGAAGAAATCGCCGTTTGCAATAAGACCGCCCATTATATCACCCTTACTGTATGATCCTTGTTTATAATCTACCTACTTTATTTGGTGTGCCATAAAGAATATTAGATCTATCTAGGCTAACTTATATCGTGAGTATCAGGAACTACGAAGGACTTGCCGTGACTTGCGGTCCCACAGCACCCAGACCCGAAACAAATATTTGTGGATCACACAAACATGTGTCTCGGTGTG
This sequence comes from Mimas tiliae, assembly GCA_905332985.1. NCBI lineage: Eukaryota > Metazoa > Arthropoda > Insecta > Lepidoptera > Sphingidae > Mimas > Mimas tiliae. The sequence goes on from HG995249.1 coordinate 8,936,188, forward strand.
GGAATCGAACCCACGGCTTCTCGGTGTTCACCAACTGCGCCACGGAGGCTGTCAAATACAATGGGTACTAATATGCATACACAATATATGCATAATAATAATACTAAGGCAAAACAATTTTATTTACACTTATATTGATAAAACAACGCATTTGCCGCATTAGATAGCTTATGAGATGTAATGTTGCCTTTGGAATAACAAATCCTGACTTCAACTCTGGGTCTATTTATTATCAAGTGTCATTAAGAGGATCTATTATTAATATAGTACATTCAACACGTCTATTTACCAACAAAGTGCACGCAAGTTCATTCAATCGAGAAATGAAGTCATAGAATTGGTTCAGCGAACTGTTGCGCAAGTTGGTAGCGTCAGCAACGCCGCACATTGCGCGCTTAGGTCCGGCTCACGCGTTCTGTAAAACCCCCTCTTGTGCAAGCTTCTAAGGTACATGCAACACTCAAATTTGGATCCTGCTATGTCATTAAATAGTATGCAATAGTAAATTTTTATGCCAATGTTAAGTTTGTAACCGAAGTTTTTCATTTTTTTACTAATTTTTGATTTGTCCTAATCAATATCAAACTATATATATTATATATAGTTTGATATTGATTTCAACGTGTAAGCGTACGTGATATTAATTGGTATTGAAATATTTGAATTTTAAATGTAAATAAATAATACAGAGGTAAAGACCGGTAAAAGTGCGCGTTGAAATCTTTTGTACCAAAGTGAAATTAGCACATTGTGAGAATTCACTTGATTATGATGACAACTGATTTAAATCTCACATAGTTGGCTCTGTTTACAGTATGTTGATGTTAATGTATTATAATGGTACTGTTGATGGATATTTGATGCCATTGTTACTTTTATATTTAATTCTTAAAATGTAAACAATTGGTTTTATTAAAATCGAAACTTTGAATTTGAAGATGTTATTTATTCACATAGAAAAAAAAATTGTTAAAGAAGTTTGTAGTTTCAATTATACTTTTCATTTCGGAATAACTTTCAGTAGTTTTGTCACGAAGGTATAATAATTGAATGCCAATATTGAAATAAAAACTGTATAATAACGAAAATGATTACAAATCTACTCTTACTTATTATACTACAATGACTATTATATACTTAGGTAATTAAATATTTTAAAATGAACATGTTACGCAGTATATTTTTTAACTGACGAAAAAAGACGGAGCCGGCGCTTGCCATCAACCGTGTACGGTGAGTGGTGAGTGAGATGTCCGGAGGCCCTCCCCATACCAATCCCTTAATTATCCCTCTCCATTAAGGTCGCCAACGTGCCCATGGTTAATATAGTGTGTGGGCGTTCATGAACGCTAGAGACCACTTACCATCAGGTGACCCACCTGCTCGTTTTGCTATAAAAAACAGAATTCTTACATTAAATTATAAAAATAATTTGAAAATATATATTTAAAGTATCTAACGAGCACAACAGTTAATGTATGAGAGCACTTTGAGTCTAAATGTTGGAGATACCGCGATGATTTTCTTTGAAGTTATTTATGTCAGTCTCAGTGGGTGATCTAAAAACGTCGACTTAAACTATTGTAATATCTTTTAAATTAACAAAAAAACACAATTTGCTGTTTCACGTTGTATACGAGCGACAACTCAAACATAGCTTGCCAAATTCGTAATAGGCCACGATAGATTACTATAACATTTTCTGTAACCACACGTATTAGGACTCCACTTCAGTAGTTTTATGACATTTAGAAAGTGTTCCACAGGTCAATTAAGGTAATAATTTGCAAAACAAATCTAGTGGGCGACAAATATGTACACGGATTAGATAATACAAACGTCGCAATCTTTATGAGGTTAATACTATAAAATTTGCAAATTTACTCAAAACAACATTCATTTCAGACCTGGGATTGCATTGGAACAGCCAACAAAGAAAATATTTAATTTCACTAACATAACAGAATTGAAGTGAGTTTAAGTTACATTCAGAGTTTATGGCTAAATATTGTCACTGGCCTGAAAGATAGAAGTTTTCGACATAAAAGTGTTGTAATAAAATTACACAATAATTATTATTATTGATATTCAATGCACTCAATACAGAACTGAATACATTCGTGTCTATAGTAGTTCCTTAGAAATATTTACTTTTTGTTAATACAATGAATTTTATATATGTTTAGCGTAATTTCTAAATAAAAATAAAATTTAATTAAACTAGCTTTTGTGTGAGTGAATAACGCTATTTAAAAACTGTATTAACTAATGAAAATTGTGCATCACAATACGTCATGCAAATCCTCTGGCAGACGCATTGTTCGAAGTGTTACATATCCTATAAATATTTATCATCTACGATGAACCAGCAACAATACAGATCCGCTAAGATGACCTCAATAAACTCATATTGCCAAACTTCTACTCGGAACATACGTGAATGAGACAGTCAAGGGTTGATCAATGAGATCGCAAAACGTCATACCCTCTACCATGTTGCGTGAGCGATGGCTATTCTCGATTAAGATTTGAGCGTTTTTGAACATTCGATGTCAGAAAAACCGTTCGTGGTAGAAGTCCGGGGACTACGTCTTACAAAATCGCTGTGCATGCATCTTCGTGCTAGTCGAAGTATAAAGCGTTGTGGTGGTAAAATGGAAGTCATTCGGACGCAAACAGTGCGCCGGTGAAGTGGTGAACATATAAAGCATTGCATATTGGTGATAAACAACAAGTGCAAATCGGAAGTAAGTCCTTACGAAGTGCATTTTAAGATAAACAGTTATGTCTAATAAGTCAGATTAGACATGGCTAATTAGCTTGTAAACAATCTAGCAAAATATCTGTACATTTATTATAATCTAAAATATGATTATTTAACATCAGTAAAATACATTAATTTAACAAGTGTTCTAAATCAGTTGAAATTATTTTAATAGTTCACATTTAACTCATAATCATACTAGATATTAAGTCGGTTAAAATAAAAATTATTTGACATTTATGTACAAGGAATACATTTACTTAACATACTTTTTGAAACGACACATTAACAGAACACATACCTACACAAGAAATCTATACGTTTTATAGTTAATAATATACAAATATTATCAATAAATCATTATGAGCATCTAAAAGACGGTACCAGTTAAATTTAAAATAGTATTAATAGAACGAAAATAATATTTTACTTTACTACAATAAAATTTTACCGAAATGTCTTTTTACAAGTATAATCTCAACAATTTGTTTGGTTCTTAAGACCTAAAGCAATCCTTACGAATACGTAAGGCTTTCACTTTCCATCCCGCGATAAAGTGTAAAGTATACGACTATATTATCCGTTTTCATAAAAGGATAGAAACTCTATATCGTGTCATCGGCCAGCCACAGTGCGTTTCCATTGAACATGAGCGTGTCGGAGCGGAGGCGAGAAGTACAAAAGTTGGCTAATCTCCGCTCTGCTCCGCTTCATTGAAAGCAGTGTTAGCGGAGTGAACCAAAAAATATTTGGAATACAAGGCCTTCCTAATGAAATTTCTATACTTCTGGCATAGTTATACAGTTTATCTTGCTTCTTCTGACAAGTGTCACTAAATACAGACTCATCACATGTGTTTTGTCATAATGAGTGACATCACGACAAAACTACACTATAATAGTTTTGCATTGTCTATTAATAAGACAGATACGGTCTTACTATAAAACATAGTTTAACTTTAAAGTAGTTATATATTAACAAATTACTATAGGTACCATAGCAACCAGTAGATACAAATCCAGTTTAAAGTTAAACTATGTTTTGAAGTAAGGACCATATTGTTTAACAATCGGTATAAAATAAAGTTGTGCGGGTCCTAGCGAACATAGAATAGACTAATAAAATTGTCTACCATCTACTCCTCCGTTCCGCTCCGCACTGCCCCAATATAAGAGAAGCACTCAACTTTTCTACAGCTCCGCTTTTCTTTACACCGCTCCGTTACAATGGAAATGCTACCTTAGCGGCGAACGTGTAATGTGAACTGTAGGATCTTGGGTTCGATTTCCAGCAATTTATCTCGTGTTTTTTTATTCGAAAAATATTAAAAACCTGCAATTACACCTGCGTCTCATTGCTTGATAGGTTTCCCTCTTATAACGTCCTGGGACTAAAATATCCTAAAGGAAATAGATGGGAACTTATTACACCTCAAGTGACTGATGATATAAATGTGATAGTATTTTGTGTTTTGGGTACTTGTTATATGTATTTTTTTTAAGTACTTGGGTACATCTGTGTCATCTAAAATATTATGTAATAACCAACATAAAAGTTTAAGAGAAATAAAAATTATAAATTAAAAATGGAAATTACGAACTTAATTGAAATAAAAGTGCTTTCTCATTGTTTCTGCATTCTGCATCAGAGATTTCCATCTAGCAAAACAATAAACAATAGGAGAAATTTACATACTTAGTCAACGCGTACTAAATAAGTCGGCTTATGCCGTAACGTGTTGCATAAAGTGGACAAGATACAGCCATTTTGGACGTTGCGTAACTATTACCACCAAGTGTTACACGAATTATGACGCATTGGAGACGCAACACGCCTGCCAATCGATTTCTGTTCCGTTTTTGGAACATCATGACAATGACACCAATAGCGGACTTTCTTTCACAACAAAAACAATAGACGACCACAATAACATTTATAATAAGTTCAACCTCTTTGTGTTTTGTTACGTCATAATGATTTGTTAACATAGTTATTAAAATCTGGGATAAAAGTTAATAATAACAGCATTAAATAAGCGAAATTAATTTATTATGATTCCAAAAATGTTACATACATTTAATGAGCGAGAACATATTGTGAGAGTGCTTTCGCGAGCTCACGCCTAACGCCGGCGCAGTCGTAACAGTACACTGACTTTATAGTACATTATATAACCTGAGACTGTCCGCGAAAGTAAAAGTTATTCTCCGTCAAACCGGGCTTTGAAACAATAAGGATCGAATAACATCTCTCATTATTTAAATACTTATTTTGTACTTTATATATGGCAGATCATGCGGTGGACAAACAATATTTTATTTCTACTACCGTTACTGATAGCTACTGCTACAGCGGAATGGTCTTGGAGTGGAGATTCTAAGGATACCCCACCAAACCAGATAAAAGATACACCAGAGTTGTTGCAAGATGAAGAGTTGCCTGAACAACATAACATATCACCCAATAACACCGTACTCGACGATATCGTCGATGAACTCGTAAGCAGGAAGCAAGGAAGGAGTTTGGGAGGGTTTGACGGTGTTGATGATGTGTACAGCGATCCCACGATCAAGGACGCCTTGGACGCTGGAGATGATGCTGAAGCAAGAAACTTAATTAAAGGTCGCTTGTGCACTTTAGGTCTTATTCAAGTAAGTAAATTAAATAGTAATAAATATTCTTGAGATTAATGCGGAATATATTGGCGTGAGACCATATATCACTCTTCTTCTTCCACCTGCCCTTATCCCACTCGCAGTAGGATCGGCGCAACATGCTTTTTAACACATATTTCAGAATAATTTGGCTTGTAGTTTTTTACGACCGGCCACTTGCCTGACGTCAACCCCTCTGGGGAGAAAACACAGCCGGCTACTCGCTTACTGCGCCGCGGAAGCTGTCCATATATACAGCTGAACATACTGAACCATATGTCACTACTATTTATAAGTAATTTCCAAGCTTATTTGACACATAATATTGTTCATTTTACAGTGCGAAGATGACGACACTCAAGAAAAACGTACCTACGTTTCACCCGATGAGTTAATATACGCCCAACCTGTCGACATCAAACCTATTGGAAAACCAGTAGCATCAATCCCGATTCGTGGACCACCTAGAGCTTATGGACCTCCTAAACCAATGCTTTACCCTCCACGTCCTCAGAAAATTCCTCCAAAACGTGTTGGCTATGGAGGTCCACCGCGACCAGGATTTTCTGATAAATACAGTGCCTCAGGCAGTCATTTCCAATTCTCCCAAAGTAATGGAGCGTATGGAGGAAGTGAAACCAATTACGTTACTAAACCTCCTAGCTACGCTATAGACTCCCCTTATTCCTTCGATAACTCTAAACCCAGCTACAGCAAAGTACCGCCCACCATCCACACTTCCAGTAAAACTGAGAATATCGTGCAACAACATGTACATCATCACTATGTGCATAGTGACGCCGAGAAAGACCCAAAAGTTATTGTCAAGCCAGTAGTCATTCCTGTAGGATCCGTAGGACACTTGGCATCCCAAAATCAACAATTTCAACAATCAAGTGATATAATAACAGGAGGAGGAGCTGATTTCAGCAGTTTGGGTGGATTTAAACCAATGTCTGGAGGTTTCGTCGAAAATAAACCTGTTTATGAGGGTGAGACTATCTATGGCTCGCAATATGGATATAACAACGCAAATAAGGGAAATTCTAATATTTTGACTCAAGGTTTACCAAATCAATACCAAAATAATGCTTTCGAAGATCAAAAATATGGCAACAGCTTGGGATCGTATGCCTCACATAGCACAGATTTTTATAAAAAGGAATTGCATGTCGGATCTGCAAATAACTTGTACAATCAAGGACCAGCCACTTTTGGTCAAAGTAATGCATATCAAGGAAACTATCATGAAGCTAAAGCTCAAGGGTTCGAATGTGTTTGCGTTAACTACGACCAATGTCCCGCCCAGGAAATAATCGATCGCAAAGACGATTTACACTTGGCTATTGATCCCCGTAACAAAGGCACTGAAATTGTAGCACTTACTGAAGAACAACTGAATAACATTACTAAATCTGACTTAGATGAAAAAGAAAACTCTACAGATGCCACAGTCAAAAATGTTCAAAAGCGAGAAGTCAAGGATGAAAAGCCAGAAGAAGTAGCCAAAGAAATTGAACCTGTGAGTATACCATATTATTCACACTTAACTTAATAGTAACAATCGCTTTACATAAGTACAGTAACATTATTATACAAGAATCCATACCTCTCATCTCATTATCACACTTTGGTTTCCTTGTCATTGATTTTCCGTAAAACTGGGGTAAAACTGTTACATTTGAACTATTTCATTTTTTATTCAAAGACACGGTCCAAATGTAGCAATTAACAAAAGACGAACTAAACATTGGGCACTGACATACCTGTAAGGCTAACCATAATTAATTACCTTTAATGATATAAATGAATGTCACTGCAGCGCGTTTTCGGATTACCCGGCTACGGCGGTAATGGCAACAATCCCAACAAAAAAGTGGAGCCCACGTTTGGTGTCTCTTTTGGCTTGCCCCAGCCATCCCATAGCTATCCCATTAATCCTTTCAGTCCCCATCCAGCGTATAATCCTTATGGACCCGCACTTAATAGCGGTGGTCTTAATTTGGGTTTATTTTCTGTAAATCCTTTGCTCGCAGTCCAAGTTAGTAAAAATGACTATGGCGAAAAAGTTGTAAAGCCTCTAGTGAATTTACACGTAACACCAAATGAGCACGTCGTAAATAGGATAGGAGAATTGTTTCATGAGAAAAAACAATATCTTTTGAATAAACACGAACATTATCATCATCATAATTTGCACCATAATCCTTATAATTATCACCAACAGTACCCTCATCCCCCTCATTATCCATCACACCATGTCGCTCCAGTTTATTCCCCGCAATATGATCATTATGGATTAGCGGGACATTACAAATCACTTCCTGAAGTCCCTGTGCAACCATCAGCTAACAATGAAGACTATTATGATGATGATGATGGTGACGACCACTTTAATGAAAATAATAAGTACTATCCTCCTAGCCACAATGATTATTATAGCTCCGACTATGATAGATCGACAAACGTTAATATAAATAATAACAACAAATACGCTAACCGATACGCACACTCCCGTTCCCTTACCGTCACTCCAAAACCTGATGGGGCAAACCGCGGAGGCCAAACGATTAGGTTCCCCGACAACCGAAGGAAGAGGGAAATCAATGTAGAGGAACCAAGTGAAATGGTAGAAGAGGTAATTGGTTTCCTTATGTCGACCCCTCCAGTCCTTTTATACACCAAAGTAGCATAAAATATTTGTGTAATTTCAGCGTCAGGGATACTTCGGCCGACCTCCCGTTCAACAATGCCGACCTAACCAGGTGTGTTGCCGTCGCCCATTAAGACCACAGGCTGGTAATCGCGGTCAGTGCGGTATCAGACATTCTCAAGGCATTAATGGTAGAATTAAGACACCAGCATATGTAGATGGTGAAAGTGAGTTCGGAGAGTACCCATGGCAGGCAGCTATTCTGAAGAAAGATCCCAAGGAATCTGTTTACGTTTGCGGAGGAACACTCATCGATGGTCTTCATGTTATAACTGCCGCTCATTGCATCAAATCGTAAGTTCTTTAAATATTTATCTAAACAATTATTTTTTTACACTATTAACAAGACGAGCTACTCGCTCGCCTGATAGTAAGCACTACACCTGCCCATAAAAATATCACTGCATGGGACTGCACTGCGCTCATTGTCACGAAATATAAAATGTTTGTAATATACTAGTAATTGCAGTGCTTGGTGGCTGAAATAGACAAAGCGGTGATACCTATTACAAGTGATCTACCACTAAATCATGAATTCGTAAATATTGTTAATATTGTAATTTCTTATTTCAGACACAAAGGGTTCGATTTGCGAGTGCGTCTTGGTGAATGGGACGTAAACCGTGATGTCGAATTCTACCCCTACGTTGAAAGAGACGTCGTTTCTGTGCACGTTCACCCACTATTCTACTCTGGAACATTAGATAACGATCTCGCCATCTTAAAGTTAGACCATCCTGTTGAGTGGACCAAATACCCCCACATTAGCCCTGCTTGCCTGCCTGACAAGTACACAGACTACGCAGGTCAGCGGTGTTGGACTACCGGATGGGGCAAAGATGCTTTCGGAGACTACGGAAAGTACCAGAACATCTTGAAGGAAGTCGACGTGCCTGTTCTTGGACATGGACAATGTCAACAACAATTAAGACAAACTAGACTGGGCTATAACTACGAGCTGGGTCCTGGTTTTCTTTGCGCCGGTGGCGAGGAAGGCAAAGACGCGTGCAAGGGAGACGGCGGCGGTCCCTTGGTATGTGAACGCAGTGGAACTTGGCAGCTCGTCGGCGTAGTATCTTGGGGTATAGGCTGCGGTCAGGTCGGCGTACCTGGCGTGTATGTGAAAATCGCGCATTATCTGGATTGGATCTCTCAGATAACGGGAAAATTCTCCAGTTATAATTAATTTTAATTGAGTATGTCGATGTAAAAAAACTGAAAACATCGACTGAATGTATGACTTATAATATTTATTACTAAGTATTCTTACGTATTTAATTCGTATAATTTATTGTAACTTTGGATGGATAATCCAGAGTATCAGAGTAATTGCTTTGTGCAGATTTAGTATAAAAATAAACATTTTAAATTACAATTGAACTACGATGTTTTTATATTTAAGCCCTTAAATACGCGTAATTAGTAAATTTGACATACCCTACAATCTATATTACAGTAACATATAAGACATAATATAGGTACAAGTAACAACTAGGTACATTCAGCTTTATAACTTTCACCAATGACTAGCTGAAAAACATTAAATTTTAATATGTGTTGAAGCTATTTATTCTGCAGTTATCGATTTAAAGACTTTGTCAAATAGACAGCGAACCAAAGTGTGACGAGACGTTTTTATTTCGTAAAATTTGGAGTCGCTTGAATCTATAGATGGACAAGTTCGTGCGCGACCGTCCTGCGGGGTACAAGACGTTGGGGGGACGAGGTTCTCTAGATGTTAGCGGGGGCGGTTTGAGCAGCAGGGAAGGGAAAGGGAAGACGGTCGCGCACGAACTTGTCCATCTATAGCTTCGATCATAAAGAATACTATATCGATGATCTATAGTCATATAGAAATACGAAAGCGAAGCGTGTTGGACCGCATACTCGTATTTCCCTCGGTTCGCTTTCGCGGTTCGCCACGCCTTCGATTCGCTGTCTGTTTAACTAGTCTTTAAAACCGACGACGCTACGCGACACCGCTCCGCGCCGCGCCGTCCGACGCTTCTTTAGTAGTGTAATGAAAATGTATATTTTATGAAGGGTTTAAAATATCAATAGTTGAATACGCGCTTAGGTATCAATACATTAAATAAGCAAATTATTTTAGAATTCGATTTTTATTTTCATATAATACCTAATATTAACAAAGTGATAGGTCCCTCGTATGCGAGAGGCTGTCTGGGTTAGGACCACTGCTTTGTTTATTTCTGCCGCCAAGCAGCAGTGTGTAAGCAATATTGTGTTCCATTTGAATGACATTGAAGCCAGTGAAATTACTGGGCATTATGGACTTAACATATTATTATTATGTCTCGTGGTGACGAGCGCAGTCAAATGCCATGCAGTGCTTTGTAATTTAAAGTTCAGTGTGATGTTGCTTCTGTTTATGGGCAGTCGTGGCGCTTACCATCAGACGAGCAACCTGGTCGTTTCGACAAACAAGCTGATAAAAAAATATATAAGAATCTCAAATAATCCCCTTACTATTCTAAACAGGTTTATTAGCAAGAGACTTCCTAATTTTTGTATAATCATAGAACGGACGTTCAAATACAACAAAAAAATCATATACAGTCATCAAACTGTCATTTGCTGTCATGTCATTATTTTGATGGTTTCCATTTGTACCTTTAAAGAAATTTTTCGTATCAAACATTACTTTCCTATCAAAATATACTTACCCTTTGTAAGTAAAAATGGCAGGGAAAACCACTGACCGTAAAGGGAAGAGTAAAGAAGTAAAATCAGCAACGAATGAGTTAGCGGACAACTTAGCAACGTTCACTTTGCCAGATAGTCTTCCATGCTCGGAAGTAGAATTTCCATTGCTAATAAAAAAGGCTGCAAAGGCGAACTGGCAGAACATTATCGAAGAAAGCAATCAGAAAATGTTAGAAATTGAAAAATATAGAGAATGCAAGAAAGATTTTATTCCACCAGCACCTTTTCTCCGTAAGATGCGTCAAAAATTAAAATATTGTAAAGTTAAATAAATTATAATAATAATAATACACCCAACACTCACACACTTAGTCCCGACCCCACACTAGGTTAGCCTGTATCGTGAGTGTCTGGAACTACGAGAGACTTTCGGTCTTTGTGGATCACACAAACATTTGTCTCGGTGTGGGAATCGAACCCACGGCCTCCCGCTTCGCAGGCGACTACTCACCCACTGCGCCACGGAGGTTCTCATAAAATAAACATTTTGATCTCTACATTAACTCTGTTTTCCAGGAACTGAATGCGATTACATACAGAACGAAGTGTTCGTACATTTGATACCTGCATTAGAGGAAACGCTAAATAAAGCTAAGACATGGGAGGCTCTTGTATTGCAAAAATGTTTCTTCAATGGTATAGACCACATCGCACAGGTTCAGTATTTTTTTTATTACAATCGCCGGCAACCGAGTATATACATCACCAGATGGTAGGTAATTTTAGTGGTAGAGCCACGCTGTAGAATCTTTTGTCTACAGCATGAATGGGCCGGCTCGTCCCGGTCGTTACCACTGTCTCACAGAAGACAGACGTAAAGTAGCAGCTTTCTGCTGCGTTTGATACGGTGAGTGAGATATCCGGTGGCCCAAATCCCCTCCCCTTTCCATTCCCTTAATTATCCCTTTCCTCTAAGGTCGGCAACGCGCCCATAATTGTTTTGGTTTTGTGGGCGTACATGAGCGGTGGAGATCACTTACCGTCAGGTGACCCACTTGCTCGTTTGACGGCCAGTGCTATAAAAAATAGTGATCTCCATCGCCTATAAACACCCACAATACCAGAAGAATCATCGTTGCCGACTTTAAAGGAAAGGAATAGGCATTGGGAAAAGGGTTTGTAGCAACAAGTAATACAAGAGAAGATGTAGAAAAAGGTATTAATTGTTTTCAGTTGTTGTGGAACAACAACCCACGCTACCCAGAGCGCAAACTCAAAAACTTGCATATATTTAACATGCCGTGGGTACGCAGTCATCTAACAGTGAAGTAAGTACCATCCAGATATATTAGCCCCATGAAATGTATAACATACCCAGTGATAGATTTTAGGAGAGTCGTACTCTTTTAACACTCTTTACTAGGTGGTAGGTCCCTCATATGCGAGACCGTCTGGGTTGGTACCACCGCTTTGTCTACATGTTACATTCGAGAGACCTACCATTTTGTAAAACCTTGTATTACTTACACAAGGTTTTACCTATGGTAATAAAATAGCTAGCGTATAGCGTAATTATAATTCTATAATCTAGAACAAAGCCAAGGGTACGAGTATGAACCTACAATTGCGCATGCCCTAAAAGAAAAAAATAAACATTATAAACCCCCGACGCCAATCAAAAAACATCCTTATCTTTTAAATTACTGTTCAGTTTTTCTTCAAACATAGTAAAGAACTATCTGGATTAAACCAGCTTCCAAACATAAAAAAACTGTCTTCAATTCGATCCATTCTTTATGCGCTGCAATGCTGCGCACGCACGCACGCACAGACAAACGAGGCCAATATTATCAACATTCCCCTAAATTGTTATAATATTGTAGGCCCAGGCCGTACTACCCGAAGTCATGGCTGTGGCCTGAAGACTACGCCGCTACCTTGATACAAAAGACTATTCGTCAATACTTCGTGCAAAGGGAGGACGAAGTACAGGACATGCGCGAATTTTGGAGGGTAATATTAGTATTTTAATATTTTATTACTTTTACATTGCTTTTACAATTAATCGTTTATATAATGATGACGAAGAAAACATAATCATGCGTTTTATCCGACTTCAAAATATTTAGACTAGACAAGTAAAAAAAGACAAAACATTCTCACTTTCTGCAGTTGGATAAAATGAAAGATCATGTTTTCTTCGTCATGTAATAGATAACATATATTACAATACTCGCCGTATGGATTGGCTTTTAAAGAATTCTACCATGGTATCCCCTGCCTGTTGTAAGAGGCGACTAATCGGAAACACCAGGGTTCGCGGCTGCATAGTGGGGAATATGCGGCTTTCGAACATTTGTACACATTCTTGGCGCGACCCCGATACTGTGATAGTACGAAAACCTCGTGCTGCTGTAGACGCCGAGTGTCTTAATTGTGAGAGGGCTTTCAAGCTCAGAGGAGGCGGGCCACAGCGGCAGCAGGCAGGGGTCATACTGGCAGCAATCCAGGTATACCAGGATGCCCTAGAACTGGCTCACTTGCGGGGAAGGAGGCCAACGCAGGGTTTTTAGTCGGTACGTACACCGGCACGGTATAGGAAAATTAGTTAGGGTTCCGATCTAGCAATCGCTCGGCAATTAACTAAGTCGGAAGGCTGGTGAACCCGACAAAACTATCCTTTCATCCCCAGGTTGGGAAGGTATCCCTATGATGGATATACCCGCTTAAAAATAGGTATATTACAATAACTAGTTCGGACTAAATTATTAACGAGCGTCATCACGATTGTTTTTAGCGAATAAAGGGTGACAGTTGGTGAAGGACAGTCCAGCCAAGTTATTTAGCTCGTATTGTACAGTAAGCAGCGAGTGGTACGGACTGTCGAGACGAAAGTCGCAATTTCGAAACCAGTCCCATGAGCATGCACCTCTGACTTTTCTCAAGTTATGTTGTATTCATTGTAAATTATCGCTTGCTTTAACGGTAAAGGAAATTTCGTGAGATGGTCGAGAGGAAACCTGCAAAATCTGAAAAATATTCACAATAATTTCGAAGGTATGTGAAATGTGGCAACCTGCATTAGGCCAGAGCATGGTGCACTAAGGCCTAACCTCTTATTCAGTAGAGGATGCCCATGCCCAGCAGTGGGACAATATAATGCAGGGCTGATATTATTATTATTGTACAGTAGGTAGGTACTACAATTTGAATTATACCCTTCAGCATTATTCTATTTTAAAAAAATAATGCGAATATACAATGAATACCCGGTCATCCGTCAGTTATATAACTCAAGAGAAGTACGTCGTAATCTGTAATACATCATCACTCGAACATATTTCCAACATAAACAAAGATTGCTGAAGCGCATATGTACCTTATTTGTAGTCACCTACCTACAGTATTTTAAAAATGCCTGTTACACAAGATTCATTTGAAATGTTATCCTGATAGATACGTATTTAACAGCCAATTTATGCAGTTGTGATTTGACTTATGCTTCTTCGTGTATAATTGAATTTCGCGTGTTAACTTGCCACGCTGCACTTTCAGTATTATAGGTAATTTATCGTATTTCGCTGTCTTATATTTTATCTGATAAATATAATGTTAGTTTGACATTGTGAAACAGTCCATAAATGCATTATGTATGCGTAAATTGTTTCAGAAATTGAAAATGGAACGCAATATGCCAGATATGGACACAAATCCATTTTTGGCCAAAAAGTTTGCATCTGAACCGAACTTTCGCAAAAATTGACAAATTAAGTCTGCGTTCGGAAATTGACCGAGCTCCATCAGTATGTACAGATGCTGGTTTACTAGAAAACGGGTGTCCGGTTTTACTGACAGTTTCTGGTGTTGCCTCTGCTTGTAAAAACCGAAGTCAGTGTAATTTCGTCGCACCATTGGCCAGTGTCGGTCTAAGCCTGTGGGGGGCCTGGGGCGGTGAGTCTGATTGGGGGCCTGGGGGGCGTTTGCCAGTATTTAAGTATGCATAGGCTTGACACTGTAAAATTTAGAGATTTGTGTACCCAAGACCGGGGGTGCGCCCGGGCGGACCGAACCACCGCCTGACCCTACCCCCTTATGGCCGTTCCCTATATTCTGTCTGTCTCTAGTTTTGCTATACCGGCGATAGAAAATTTTATCTATTTTCCGTTTTACCGTCCCAATAAACTTACTAATGATAGGTAATCCTATTCTTCATTGCTGTCTACTGATGAGAGGACTGATAGCTGACTACAGATATACAACACTACGAAAATGACAGTTCAAGCGTCCCAATATTTTTTATGTGCTATCCGTCGATAAAGTTATTTAGTTTTTTCTTTATCGGTAGATTTTGACCGATAAACAGATATCCTCGGCTGTAAAAAAACGAAATTAAAAACGCATTTTGAAGAAATAGCCATGAGTATACAAGGTTTACATGGCACTTGCACTGCAATACAAAAAACTAAATAAATTATCTAAAAATCTAAAAGAAAATTAAAATTCTAAAATTCCCATAAATAAAAATAATGCACCGTTTTGATAATTAAATTAAGTGCAAGAGACATATAAATATTTATTAATGCGAACAAAATAATTCCCCACTTCAGTAAAATCCCCCAAATTCACTTGGGATTTTTGTTCAAAGGACTTGTATTCAGAGCCGTAATGTATTGACAGTAAATCGTTACGTTATTACATTGTGTTTTGCAACATAATAAGTATTTCTCGTTATTATTATTTCATTTACAGTGGTAAAAAATAAGAATTACAGATAAATGTTAAATTAAAGCTTATATTTCTAATCTAAATCATATCTTCATATTTTCTAACATAAATTACACAATAGTTCCTCTTTCTCAGCTTGTATGAACATAACGCACAAGAGGGCCCAGATAGACTGCCTATCTATTGCTACCATAGTATCCGATGTGCATATCTTAAAAATAGGGACGATTCCAAGCAGTAGATAGAACAATACGGATGTTTGACGATAGCTATCTATCGTGAAATTGAAGATTAATATTGGGAACGGCCATTAGTCCGCTATTGCCAATGACCAAGATAACTGTGATACTTTTCAGTATCCCCATCTGTTCTGAATACTGTTTTAGAACGAAATCCAGTACTGACTAAGGCCCGTTTACAGAACGATATTCAAGTGAGCTCTTTGCTAAGTGTCGATTTCTGTACACGTGATTGGTCCGTTTTTGTATGGCGTCAAAAATAGACCAATCACGTGTACATAAATAGACACTTAGCAAAGAGCTCACTTAAGTATAGTTCTGTAATATGGGCCTTAGTGTATAAAGTTTCGAACACGCTCTAAATTAAAATTCTTCAGTTATATCTACTGGTGTTTTATTTTTAAATATATCTACAATCTATATACATCTACAAGATAATATACCGTAAAATGGGGTGAACAGGAGTGCAGAGATAAAAACGAAAATGGTTTAGTTCTTTTACACATATAAACTGACATTTATCAAATAATAAACAAAACAAACTTCTATACTTTTGAGAAAATAATTTAGATTGAGATAACAATTTGGTTAATCAGTGTGTGTAATACATACATAAGCTCACGCTTGTATCCCTGAAAGGTTTGGCAGAGGTACAACTAGTGCACACATGGTTCGTCGAGCTTATTTCCGTCTCATCGCCATATCAAGCATAAATTCCAGCAACTCATGTTATCTACATATAAAACTCACAAATTGTGATTAGCAACCTGATGTTTGAACCTAGGACCTCATGGTTTCTCCTCCTAAGTAAGATGCCACCAGATCAATGACACAATGTGTAATAATCCCAATTTAAGGTTCGTCCTGCACTCCTGCATGTCTGTTTGTTTTAGTTAAGAGGTACTCCTTCATACAAAGTAGGACTAATTGGTTTTCCAAGTCCCATAGTGAATTCAATAGAGGGTTTCTCATCGCCTTCTGCTATTCGTTGTGTCCTATTTGGACTTTTATTATAACTTAGTGGCATGACAAACTCTTCCAATGGCTGAAATGTTATAAAATATATTAATAAATAAATAAATACACCCAACAGTCACACACATAGTCCTGATCCCACACTAGGTTAACCTGTATTGTGGGTATCAGGAACAACGAAGGACTTGCGGTCCCACAACACCCAGACCTGAAATAAATATTTGTGGATTGCATAAACATTTGTCTCGGTGCGGGAATCGAACCCACGGCTACAGCCGGCTACTCACCCGCTACGCCACGGAGGCTAGATTGATTATAAAAACACAGTTTTAGCCCGGTTTTGCAGGGACCGAATTATCGGTATTTCTTTGGTAACCATTATGGTAACTCATGAGACTTAGAAACCCATGGATACCATGCCGACCTTAAAGGAAAGGAATAATGAAGGGATTGGGAAGGGGAGGGGGATTTGGGCCTCCAGATATCTAACTCACCATTCGCAACATAATACAAGCTGCTTCTTCAAGTAGGTTTTCTGTGAGACAGTTCTGTCAGTTTCTGTGGTAACAATCCAGTTAAGCCAGCCCATTTATGCTGTAGACAATGTTGTCTACAGAATGGCTGTACCACTTAAAAAAATATCACTTCTTTGTCATTTCTGTCGCAAAACTAATGAGGGTGTTTCAGTTTGAAGGACAGTGAGGCCAGTAAAATTACGCGGAACTATGAGTCTTAATAACTTATGTATTAGGGTGATAACAGTGGCAGCGCAGTCCAGCACCATGCAGTGCTTTGTAATTAAAATTTCTGTGTGGTGATGCTTCTGTTTATTGGTAGGCGCAGCGCTTACAATCAGGCGAGTGATCTACTTGTTTCTTCATTCGGACATATAAAGTTCAACTAAAAATACTCACCGCCAAGCCCTTTTTTTCATAATCTTTAGCAATAAATTTTTTCATCAATATAGGCATTTCTATCCTGTTTGGCAGAATGACATCAGATTTATCATGAACAGTTTTCACGGACTCCAATAATTTTGCCTCCTCTTTCTTTGGTATAAGCTGGTAATCAGGTTTGTAAGATGTGCGGTAGATTTCTGTTAGTTGTGGTTGTTTCTTTCCCCTGAAGGTTTTCTCCACCCAGACGCGAACTCGCCGCCTCTCCTGTAATATATTGTATCACATCTAATATAGATTACTCAAGCAAAAAAAACTAACTGGAGAAAAATAGATGTGAGGTATATAACTCATTAAGAGGTTATTAATAGACAGTTTTGTTTTTACTCTATTCCAAATATCATTAATAACTTTATAAAAATTTAAAAAAGTTTTTATTATTATGTGTCTGTTGTAGATTCAAGTATTGACATGGAATTGAATTGGCAAATACTATGTTTGGTTTAATTTTATTATTAGTACTATAATTAGTTTATTATTTTATTATTAGTACCATCAGCCATTTTGTTAGCTTGAGGGTAGTTTACATTGTTTATTATTGATTTAATTCATTAGTGGGAAAAAATAAGAAGCCTTGTCATTTGACCAAGCAGTCTGTGCATAATCAAGTCTCAAAGCAGTCTAGTTTAGTCCACAACTAGAAACCATTAATAGGAATAAAGAAAAGACTTTGATGTATAATACTAGAAAGCTGCGCAGTACATAGGAATTATACCACTAAGTTGCGTGCAATTGACCATAACTCAATATTACCATCTTGCTTACTCTCAATTAGAACCCCTATCATGCTCTCTGTCTGTGAGCTGTCAAACTCCCGCATTATGTGACACTATTTTAATTTTGATTTCTAAACAGCCTGTCTTTGGTCTTTGGGAATAACTCTCCATTTGAGAATTAGATGTCATAATGCCGTTATTACATTGATGGGGGTTGGCAAGTGATTGTCTAAATTACTATCAAATATAGTATAGTAAAGTAATGAGTTATGTGTCCGTTAGTAGTGCAAAGTGTACTGTGCCTTATTGGAAGGTGAAGTGTGAAAAGAGCAATGTCAGGTTTTCTTGTCCTTCTTTCCTAATGAAACAATATTCCAAACTGGTGGTACCTGGCTTAATAAACAACGAAGTGAATATAATCCTGTGTGTACATGCAGTGCATCCTGAATATATCTGACAATCATAGAGTGATGCAAAACGCAAAAGCCTAATCATGGCAGCGAATCATGAAACCCCTTCTATTCTGATGTCTGATATAGTTATTGTGATTATAGTAGTGTAATCAAAAGACTTCCTGCATGTAAGTGTACAACAGCCTCTCCACCAAGCCGCCATTTGCTGGCATATCCGAGAGTCCCACTAACCTCCCAGATGTTTTTATTTTCAACTGCTGGTGGGAGGATACTTAAACAATAAACATATTAGCACCAAGACCACCCAAACAGACCTAGAGACCACCACACACTTGGTGTAAATCTCACCAAACTGGATTGTTCAGGCAAGTCGCTTTCCAGGATCAACCAGTGCATATCTAGTAACTTCAGGTTGGCATAATTCTGTCATACGACGCAAAGTCTCTAGACGATCGACATTATATTTGGACTGCACTGTACTTCAACATCAGGTTCAGTGTAGTCACTTTGCCTCGCTAGGATAATAAAGTCCATTCTGTTTCGTCATTTATAACAATGATATAAAATTAATGTAATACTGTACCTCGTCTGGACAAGTCTCAACTTTGACTATTTTCATAAAACTAGGCTCTGGGTAACGTTCGAAGACTGATCTTACAATTATACGTCCCACACCCAAATTCTTTAGACTTCCTACAATTTCCCACAATGTTTTTCCTTTAAAATCAGTTGTGCGTCCTACATATTTAATTACGGTGGTAGTCATAATAAATTATTTTTAAAACTTATTGTGGTTTTAAAAATCTATGATAGGTTAGAGAATTAGAGATTGAATTTCGTTTGGAATTTCGATTACATTAATTACAATAGGGATGTCTTATCTCAAGTCGATTATCACTGATGTCCATTAATCATCGATGCAAACTCTTTCAAGCAAAATAGCGCTGTCAGACCCGTAAAAATTCGCTAGAACCACTAATTATATAGTAGATGGCGAAAAACACTGCTTTCGGTAATATATTTCTGAAATACATACGCACTCACGCCTGTAATCCCCGAAGGGGTAGGCAGAGGTGTAACCAGTACACCCACATTTTGCCGAGCGTATCTCCGTCCCACGATGTGATAGGGGGCGAGCCTATCGCCATACCGGGCACAAATTCCAGTCTCCGGGCTGATACTGAGCATTTCGTAATAGAAAAACCCAATGCCACTTTACCCGTCCCGTGGATCGAACCCGAGACCTCAGCGTTAGCCTCAATCGTAATGCGTACGCATTACAACTGCGCCACCGAGGCAGTCAGTTGTGAAATAATCAAATGTTATAAGTGCTGGCAGTACTAAATAATAACACAACGGTTATGACGTCACACTATTATTGTATGACGTTATATTGTCTGTTAAATCCATAAGATACTCTGACTTATTTAATTATTCAATTATAAATAATATACACGTTATTTAGAACGATCTAACATGTTCAATAATAAATATAATTACTAATGTGAACTATTTGTGAAAAGGTCTAAATAAGGTGGAATATTTATTGTCGGCAGTCAGTCGGTTGCTAAACGGAATATAAAGTGTTACTCTGCCCAAATAAATGGAGAAGGTCGTGTACATTGTGTTTCAATTGTTCTACTTCGTTACACAAATCAAATTTCAAAAAAGTAGATACTTTCAGTGCTTATTTCTAACACGTTATCCAAAACGTTATCTCGGCTAGGCTATCCTAGGGTCCGCTTTTCCATCATAATTTGACGGTGGATTTAATATTTTGTAGGGCGACCCGCCGCGTCGTCTGACTATCACAACCGGCAATGGAATCATTTGAGTCCAGTTCACATACTTCTACCCGTTTGCTCTATTCTATGCGAAGTAGATGATACTGTTGTTGAACTTGGTCAGTTTCAACTTATATATAAATTTCTTTGTTGATCCAATCCTAAGATTACATCGACCCGATCCGTATAATACAGTCAAATACCCAAAATAAAAAAGCGCTAGGCGCTAAAACGCGTGTTACACAAAAAAGGGCTAGATCTAGTGCTGAAGGCGCTAAGTTGGCAGCCGTGTATCAATGTTAGATAAATAAAATATCGAAGTATTGATATAATCAATTATATCGATTATATCAAGAATTGGTGTTAGCTAAAATATTATGTAATTTGTTTACCGTTTTAAATTCCTGCTGTTTATATTTTTATTGTACTAATATCATGTATAATAAATTCATTAAAATTGAACTCAAGAGGAAGTTTATATATCATCTATTATCGTACTCACGTCTATATTTTATTGCGTAGTTTGGCACGCCAATGTCACATGCCGTCAAGCCGTCAAGCTAGCATCTCTTTACTATTCTGTGCGTAGAGGGAGAATACCTAGAGAAATTCATAGCTTTTGTCGCATTCGCACAAGAAAAAGAGCTACTTATGGTGATATCGTATAAAAGAATGAAACAGAACGATCATATTTCTTGTTTCATGACGAATGTTTAGTATTTGAAGTATATCAAACTACTTGCATAAACAAAGTTTGACAGTTGACGTATAGTTGTCTATTGTCTTCCTGGTAAAATAAATTAAATAATTAATAATTAATGTAAAAGTAAAAATACATGCGATTATTTGTTGTTGATAACAACGTCGACTTACTATTTATATAATTTTCGAAGTAACCATGGTGCGGTGTAGCATTTTAGGGTGTAAAAGTGATAGGGATGGAAAATGCCGGACTTATCTTTTCATTCGTAAGTATACCACGCTTTCTCAGTAAAAAACATGTGGGGCAGTCTTTGGGGACTGCCGATAGAAGTGAAACTTTTTTCACATTATAGACATTTAACTAAAAAATTTGAAATAATATTACATTAAACACTAACAAAGACAAACTGTAGAGGAACGGGTGCTAAATGTTCCTCCGGCGAAGGGGAGATCTTCAGTCAGGCGGATGTTTTACCTGACCGGCAGCGCGCACCGCACAATGCAACATTAACCAGATCCTGAATCGCGCTAGCAAAGTTTGCGCGACGATTAGTATATATACAAGTTCCGAACATCAACCATCGGAGGGGTTTCAAGTTTCACTTTAAAATAGAAAATAATTTTTAATTTAATATTTGAATTAAAAATAGTGTTAGAAAAATAATTTAAATTCTGATTTGTAATTTGTATGCACTCGCAATATTTTTAGCCAAAATGCGAGTGAGAGGCCAATCTTTTGTGAGTGTGGTTTGGATAAGGGTTCCTTAGATCATATATTTTTTTCTGGCCTAGACTATTGGTTCCCCTCTATGATCTTCTTCCGAATGATATCTCTTGTCCAGTTAATATTCCATTATTATTAACTATGGTTAACACTCTCTTTATTAAAGTACTTATTACTTTTATCAGGTTTAATAATTTAAGGTTGTAATATCTCAGTCTATCTATATAAGTATATATATTTTATGTGTGTACCTATAAAGATATATATTATATGCTTTGGTTATCTGATATGTTGGTGTCTTAGTCCAGCAGGGGATATTTAAATATTTATTCTGTTCAAATCATCAATAGTTTCGACTTATTTCATAGTTTTTCACCATGCTCTGCCCCTGAGACCGATGACCCCACGAGAAATGAATATTTGTACTGATTACTACTGAACTTATTTAATCCGTGATGTAATACTAATTATAATATTAATTTGAAAAACTAAGGTAAAGTTGTAATTTTCTACTTTTGTTATGTGCTGTGTGTTACTGTACTTACTATAAGTCTTTTGCTAGTGAGACTTGATTTTTTTTCTTTATCATAAATATTGTCTGTTTATAAATCATAGATACATCCAACAGTCACACACATAGTCCTGACGCCACACTAGGTTAACCTGTATTGTGGGGATCAGGAACTACGAAGGACTTGCGGTTCCATAACACCCACACCAGTAACAAATATTTGTGGACCTCACAAACATTTGTCTCGGTGCGGGAATCGAACCCACAGCCTCACGCTTCGCCCGCTGCGCCAGGGAGGCTGTCAACATGCACTCAACCATGGTCATGCAACTATGGTTTAGTATTTATAATTTACTGAGTTTTATTACAAAAAAAAAATATATTGTTTTTTAGGTTCCCAAAGAATTCTGAACCTCAGCTAAAATGGCTTTATGATATAAAGAGACCTGAGCCCAAGCCTTCAAAAGGAAGCATAATATGCAGTCAACATTTTAACGAAAATGATATTGACTACACACTAGGTCACCTATGTCTAAAATATGTTGCCTGCCTATTTTTATTGATACCAGTAAGATATATCTTTTTTTATTATTAAAAGCTTGTAGTGTTTAAGGAATGTTTATTAAATCAATATTTGAAAAATGTACAGTTATATGTATACAAAATAATATTTATTTTGATTTTTTTTATTGCATAGGCCGGCAAACAAGCCAGTGGGTCAACTGATGGTAAGTGATCTCCATCGCCCATGTACGCCCACAATACCAAAAGAGTTATGGGCGCGTTGCCGACCTTAAAGGAAAGGGATAATTAAGAGTTTGGGAAGGGGAGGGTATTTGGGCCTCAAGATATCTCACTCACCATACGAAACACAACAGCAAGCTGCTACTTTACGTCGGTTTTCTGGGAGACAATAGTAACGACCCAGACAAGCCCATTCATGCTGTAGAGAAAACTGTTTACAGTTTTGCTCTACCACTCAATCATACATTGCATACTCTTAAAATATCTCCATGTATGTAAGAGTAAGAGTTGCTAGTAATACATGTAAATTTATTAGATTCCCTATACCTAGGCGAGCTAGGTGAACTTATCAATAAGAATCTGTCTTAGTGCAACCAACTAAAATTAAATTTTTTCTGTTGTAGATTTTATCACCTTGGCAAACAACCATGGCAACCCTTACAGGAATTCAACACCAAATTGCTTCTTGGAACTAATTATGTATATTCATGTCCCTCAAACAAGTAAGTTAAAGTTATTTATAATTAAATATATTTACAGACCTAAAATATATCGCACCTTTAGAATTTCAATGACGCAGGTGCTTGTGTCTGTAGCATAATCCGGCAAACAAGCGAGTGGGTCACCTGATGGTGTCATCTCCACGGCCCATGAACGCCCACAATACCAGAAGGATCATGGTCGCGTTGCCGACCTTAATATCTTTCTCATATCTCACTCGCCGTACGAAACGCAAGCTTTACTTCATGTCCGTTTTCTGTGAGACGGTGCTAAAAACTCAGTCGATCCGGCTAATTCATATTGTAGACAAAACTGCATACTTACATCGTGTTGATCACTAAAAAATCGCGAAATCGACTTGAGTTTAACCACTTTAAAAATAGATTCTTAGGATAATTTCCGACATAATCGACAAAACCTAAAAGCGTAGCAAAATCTGTATTCTATTTAAGGATTTATTTCTTTTATTCTATTTTATGAGTTATGGCCCCATCGATTTTCGATGATTTCGCCAATGTCGAGTATTAAAATATCAATTACTAACAAAAAAGATCAAAATGTAAGACGTCTTTCGAAAAAATATTAATATAAAATGTATTTAAGTATCAATATGTCTTATGCAGGTTATACCGCTTCCATCCACTAGTCAGTCAGCAAAAGTACGAGTATAGTAACAGCTGCAACGGTTAAGGACGTCATTATATTTAAGGTAAACAATTTTCTCCGTCTCTGTGTAGTATTCTAGGGGCTAAGAAGGGACACATATTTAAATCAGTATAAAATAAATAAACATTTTTTTGTTGCGGAGAAAAGCGATTTATCGCTATAGCCCCATCCCCGGCGAGGCGGGACGGTTATGCGGGCCTCTATTAGCCTTACGACCGAACGTTAAGCTGCCCGGGTGAAAAAGAAAACATCCGGACGACCGCCGGGCCGAGTCCCTAACACTGGCAATACCAACTAATAACCGTAACATACCACTTGTGCTGCCGTCCATCTCAGAGTCATATACAGAGTACGAATGAGCGCTACGTCTATTCCCCGCTGCACGCCCGCGACCTCTCGATGACCCCAATTAGTCGCCTCTTACGATAGGTAGGGGATACCGTGCCGGAGTTCTCCAAACGCCCCTGATCCGCAGGGCGGGAGTCCACTCAGCGCCTTCTACTTCTTTTGACAGCGGCAGGGACTGTTCTACTCATGGTCCCGCTCTGCGCTGTCCTTCCGTGAGCTGACGCACTCGCCAAAGGAGACCATCACTTGTCATGACTTCCGGCTGCCGACCATGGCAGAAATATAGCCGGCAACGAGAGTTCACCTGCGATGACTGCTCTGAGAGTACTGCGTTGTTCGTCTCAGGCTGGATATTGTTCCAAAGTGTAAATAAATTCACCTAGATTATTCTAAAGAATAAAATCATATATTGATCATATAGGTAATTAAAATAACGCTAATTATAAGGCACTATAAAAATAAAAGCAAGATATTAAGGCATCAGAAACCACATTGTCAACATATGTACATATTTTATCATACTGAATCATACATAGCATCATCAATAATTGTCTAGTGTAGGCAATTACACTAAATATAACTTAACATCTATCGTCATTCATCATTTCGGTTGTAACCTATCTATAATCGATTTAATATTTACTTTATAGGATAAATCACTTGGAATACGCCGAACACTCAACTCAGAACAGAAATTAATAAGGAAATTAAGAAAATAAAACTTATTAATAATAAGAAAACTAAGATTTTACACCAGAAATTGAAAACAGAAAAACATAATTATTAGCTTGAAATAACCACATAATTATTTTATTAAAAACAAGTGTTAAATCATGATAATTATTATTATTAGGAATATACGAATTGGCACTTGACCCAACACAGTTGTTTGAGAGCCTCTGGAAGTGATATAAAGTGAATACTTATATCCATATGTATGTATGTTAAATATAAACAAAAGTGAGTCTAAACTCACGCCGGTACTTCCCGAAGGCGTAGGCAGAGGCGGCCCCGGATCTACGATTTTTTCGAACCGTGGCAGAAACTTGAGAGTGGCGCCCTCTCTCCAGCGTTTGAGTTAAATTACTTATAAACTAAAAGAAAAGAATGATGCACAAAGGGCCTGTGTGGCTCCTTTTTCTTACAAGTCGACGGTGAGCCAACCAGGCTTCCGCATGCTAGGCGCTTTGTGGAGCAAGTTTTTATTTTTAATCATATTATATTATGAGTTTGGCGCCCCCTGAAACTGCCGCCCGGGGCGAGTGCCCCGGTTTGCAACGCAACAGTCACACACCGCATAATGCTGAACCAACACTAGGGAGGCCTACGGCAGGATACTATTCTATGGTAGATTATCTATACGTCAGTGATATTTTTATGGCATAATAGCTCTTATTAATAATATATTAAGTCTCAAATTTGAAGGGCAGGTTGAGTGTCAATAAGGTTGAATTCTGCTTGTCAAAGTCGTTTACCGGTAAACTACCCGGGCAGATTGATTAACATGTATTGTGGGTATCTGAGGGGGGCCTCGCAACCGCTCTGTGGACCGGGGGTATTTTAATAATTCTAGCACGGTATCCCCTGTACCTGTCAGTCGTAAGAGGCGACTAATGGCCGTTCCCTATATTCTGTCTGTCTCTAGTTTTGCTATACCGGCGATAGAAAATTTTATCTATTTTCCGTTTTACCGTCCCAATAAACTTACTAATGATAGGTAATCCTATTCTTCATTGCTGTCTACTGATGAGAGGACTGATAGCTGACTACAGATATACAACACTATGAAAATGACAGTTCAAGCGTCCCAATATTTTTTATGTGCTATCTGTCGATAAAGTTATTTAGTTTTTTCTTTATCGGTAGATTTTCACCGATAAACAGATATCCTCGGCTGTAAAAAAACGAAATAAATAACGCATTTTGAAGAAATAGCCATGAGTATACAAGGCTTACATGGCACTTGCACTGCAATACAAAAAACTAAATAAATTATGTAAAAATCTAAAAGAAAATATAAAAAAAATCTAAAATTCCCATAAATAAAAATAATGCACCGTTTTGATAATTAAATTAAGTGCAAGAGACATATAAATATTTGTTAATGCGAACAAAATAATTCCCCACTTCAGTAAAATCCCCCAAAGTCCCTTGGGATTTTTGTTCAAAGGACTTGTATTCAGAGGCGTAATGTATTGACAGTAAAACGTTTCGTTATTACATTGTGTTTGCAACTTAATAAGTATTTCTCGTTATTATTATTTCATTTACAGTGGTAAAAAACAAGAATTATAGATAAATGTTATATTAAAACTTATATTTCTAATCTAAATCATATCTTCATATTTTCTAACATAAATTAAACAATAGTTCCTCTTTCTCAGCTTGTATGAACATAACGCACAAGAGGGCCCAGATAGACTGCCTATCTATTGCTACCATAGTATCCGATGTGCATATCTTAAAAATAGGGACGATTCCAAGCAGTAGATAGAACAATACGGATGTTTGACGATAGCTATCTATCGTGAAATTGAAGATTAATATTGGGAACGGCCATAAATGGGGCATCGGGATCGCAGCCGTATAGCTAGGGATGGGCGACTTATGTACGTGTGTAATGTACACTCTGACATTTTCTTAATGCGACCTAGAGACAGCAGTCCGAAAACCTCGCACTGCCACAGATGCCGAGGGCATTCTGACTATGACGGGGCTTCCAAGCCCCAAAGGGGTCAGGCCACAAAGGCAGAGCGCAGGGGTAATACCGGCAGCAATCGAGGTATACAAGGATCCCCCGGAACTGCCTCACTAGCGCCGAAGGTTTTTAATAGGTATACCGGCGTAGAAATGGGTTAGGGTCCCGATCTAGCAGTCACAGCAGTGAACTAGGTCGGAAGGCTGGTGAGTTCGACATAACCATCCCTCCACACCCGGGATGGGAGGATATCCGTAATATGGATTTTCCTACGGGAAAAAAAGGCCTCGCAAGCAAGTTTAACGAGTTATTAAAAGTTTAGTTATTCGTATTTATTTCCGTACGCGTGATATTTATCCAGAGACGTCTGGTAAGACTGTAAAAATTAGGCGATGGCGCGCGCGAGTCTCGGGGTATCCACGAGTCATTAATTTAGAATTGTTTGTGTAATTTTTGTTTGGCATTAGTGTTTAATTTAGCTCATTTGAGGGTTTCTTTCTAACTGGGAAATGAAAGAGGCCTCGCAAAGCTGAGTCGCCGACGTCCACGTTAGGTCTAGCACCGCCACTGAACTACAACATCCAGACCAGAAACAAATATTTTTAGATGTCTCTGCGCGGGAATCGAACCCGCAGCAACTCGCTTAACAGCCAGCTCAGAGAGGCTGTCAACTGTTAATTACTAATATATGTAACCCATAGATACTACATTAAAAATTATTCAATACCTTTTTTGTTCTCAGGTGCTAATGCAAACACCTCCACGGATAGAAAAGGTGCCTTCACCACAAGTTGAGCTGTTATAATAATAATAAAACCATTTATTGCCATAAACACATAGAATATTTTAATAATAATATGGTATTATAAATTGAGTGGCAAAAGGAGTGAACTCAAGTTGACAGTATGCAGTATAACCACTTCACCAGTCAACGCTGGTGTTCAGTTCTCCCCATTTTCTCACTGCTTAATGCATACAATTGAGTAGGAACATTTTCATGATCTACAATTATTTGTCACAATTAGTTCCTGATACCCACGATACAGGTTTACCTAGTGTGGGGTCAGGACTATGTGTGTGATTGTTGGGTGTATTTATTATTAATTTTATTTTTAAACTAAACCGTCCTTGAATTAAATTGTAGTAGAAAGGCAATACATTTCATCTTGCCTCCTTCATATATTGCATCGCAATCGAAATATTGCTAACATCATCGGCTCCAGACGATATGGATAATACTATAAATCAGTTAGACTCTTGAAACTGGCGAATCTCCGAACTGGTGGTAGAGTTTTAACGGAATCTAAACAATCTTATAAGTTTTTATAAATCCAATAAATATTTTGATTTGATAAAGGTAGGCATCTATATTTCTTCTAGTATTCATGGGCGTCTTAGATCACTAGCCATCAGGTAACCCACTTGCTAACTTGCTGGTGTTACAAAAAACTCTATTCCAAAAAAAGATTAGATGCAATATTGTTTTTTAAAAACAATTATTTAAAAAATATACTTTTATTCAGCTAGCTGGACTTCCCCATAATTGTTTTAAATGTCATGCAATTAACCACGACTTTTCTATTCGATAACAGTTATATTCATTTGTTGTATATTTTATTCATGCTTGTTTCATTATTTAGTAATTGGAACGAATTTGCTGTCTCGACAATCTTCGGTTCTCCGAACGCAAGTCCGTTGAGAGGGCATCGGATGCAATTCCCCCATTAGTGAAGAAAAACACTTTCTTTAAATAATAGGCAGTATTGCCTCATACTAAGATATTGCAGATACTCATACTAAGACCGTTTATTGAAGTCGGCTATAAGTATACCTACCAGTAGGATCATTATATCAACAAGGCGCTGGTGCAATAAAAAAACAAATTTAAAAACCAACCTTTACTTTAATTTCATCATATTTAGGTATTTCATGGAAATTATGCAATACAAATGTTGTAAAATATAATTAGAATAGTCAACATGTAGGTATTAAATGTTAAATGCAGATTTTATTCATAACAATGTCATGGAAGTATCAAATTTACTTTGACAATGATTTTTAATGTGGTCATCTCCAATAATGTACTATGAAAACGACTACTTATAACAGTTCGCCATACCTTCTACTTAGCACAACTCCTAATCTAAGATTTGCTAAATGAAAATAAGGGTTTTATAATATTAAACTATGGATTTAATCCCAATTAATAATTAATATTACAGGCAAGTTTAGGCATTTTAGACTATTACGAATTTATCAAATTAATAGTTATATAGTCATCGCTAATCCGTGATAAATAATATTAATTTAACTATATACCACATGCCATGACATTGATTTTTCTATGGAAATATATTTCTTTACAACACAAAATACAAACACAAGTTACAAATAGATATTTTTTTCATCGCTCAATGTTAATCCTTATACTCGTACGTTGGCTAAATTGTTTCAGTTAACAAAAATATCTGTTACACAATCTGGATAATTAAATAAGCAATTCAATAATAATTGTCACCTTTGGTGGCGCTATCCGTATACATTTACTAGTGAGGATTATAGTGCACGAGTAACATGCACATCGAAAGCGTCATCGTTCCCTCGGTTTGTTATCTGAGAGAATAACGGACAAAGCGCAGCAAACACGAATACGTGCCGTCAACTGGCTCGCTTTCGCATGACTATCATGAACACACTACCACTCACATCTTATGACTTCCTTTTACTAACTGTACGACGTAACGAACGGTCATCGAACATACCACCAACCACCACCAACGCGGCAGTTATCAATCATAATAAATATTTTCTTACTTCGATAATGACCGTTGTCGTCACGAGCGCTTGTGACGTACAAAATAGAAACAAACGATCATAATTTCCTACAGATATAACTGTACAGCAGTCGCATTCCGTTGGCAAAATAATAAAAATAAATAAATAATATTTAGCTACAAATTGCCTATTTACCAACCGGAATGAACTTCGTGAACACGCGGGTGGCGAATAACAAGTCCATTCTTACAGGAACCCTGGACGCGTCGAGTGTCCACAATAGACACTCAACGTCACCGGGGCCACATTACACTACAACTAAGCGATCGCAGTAAGACAAATATTTACACATCATCGTTGATATTCACGTTAAATAAGGAACTTAAATAATTACAATAATTTAAGATACTCGACATGTTACTATTAATAGGAATCAGTCATTCATTATCCACTGTGATCGATCGATAGCAGACGTCGTCTTCTCATAATAAACGGTCCGGCGCACGGCGCACGGTACACGGCACGTCCGGTAAGGGCGCGGAACACTTTTCACACTTCACTCGCGACCATTGACGACCGTATGAGTGTGTGGCCATTCGCGACCACTCGTCAACCGCTGTCCGCAGCGGTTCGCGCGTGACCGCTCCTGCATGCGGGTCCATGACGCGAACTCGATCGAGTTTCCGAAAGCAGACCGCCTGGTTGTTGCCTTTGCTCGAAATCAACACTAAAGTTATCCTAGTGGGGCACGGAGCCCGAGGGTGCGCGACTCGGGACAGCCGCCAACCCTCTGCTTAAGTCGTGTCTCGCCCATATGTCTCGAGCCGTACCTTGTCGATGACATTCGCCCATTCCAATGCGTATGAATCCGGGTCTTCCAAGTAGTATGTACGATTTGGCTGTAAAAGAGACGATAAATAAATTAGACAATGTTTTATCACAACAACCTAATTTTCTTTTTTTAGAGTTAAACTAAAACTCTTTAATAATTCTAACTATTAATAATATGCTTTGGTTATGATAAACTCACCGTGTGCACTAAAAATATTCTAAAGTTTTTGGCTTCTACACGTAGTTCAGGCGACCAAGGAATTTCTCCCTTAAGTACCATGTTGGCTGGGTCAACATAGAAGAGACGTGGTCCCGTGGTGAGCAACAGCATGCGGCGGCGTGGAAATAAACCCTTCCGTTTGTCGACAAGACCTTGTTTCAGTATTAATTCTCCATCTACGAACTGATGCCATTTGCTTTCACGTTGTATTTCGAGACGGCGTCGTTTTTCTTCCGGACTGATATTTAGAATTCCTAAAAGACAAAAATACAAATTTAAATGCCAAGCAAAAGATTATTAGAAGTAAATAGCCTTGAAAGAAACTCATCCATTCGACAGTTGTATGTATATTATAAAATGTGTACAAGGAATTTTGTTGTAGCGAGTCACTCGTGACACAGCTCGGGCGGCCGAGTTAATGCAACTCTAGGGCGGTGGCGTTGGCGTGCCGGAAGGCTGACGTCATCGTCTTACTAAAGGCTCATAAACCTACAACTGAGTACGTCCGTTCTGATTCCTACAACAATGTATACAACTTGATGGGCGTGCGAGTATTTAAGAAATCATGACATTTCAAGAATAAGTCCCACCTGCAAACGATCCTATCGCATATTAAAAAGCTGTAAAAAGTAGAACGTTTGGACTCGGTTCAGTTATGAAATACGACGCGTATAAATTTGCTAAGAATGTAGGTCATGAACACAATGGTTGCCTCTTACTCGGCGCTTCACTGCACTCGCTTTAGTCTTTGTGGTTGTCTAGCTGTGCCACAGACATTCGTGACGTACATGTTGTGTACACTCCATGACTTTCAATCATAACTGTTCCTATTCTCAAAGCAGAAGTCCTAATCACAACAGAGCGTGTATTCCTATACCCTATAATCTTCAAATTACATCATCAATGTCCGTCTCCTTATATAATAATATTCAAATGTACTAACGATGGCGGTTCGTTTCCGACGCCTTGTATTGTTTTACTTGGCTTGTTAAATACAAACAAATGTAGGTTGAAATAAAAGAATTACCTTCAGATATAGATAGACCGAAGTCCCAAAGGCGCACAATTTGATTATTTCCCAACCCAGGTTCCAGATGATCAGGTACATTGTATTCTTCTTCAAACGATCCTCCTGGCAGGTAAGGACTGATTGTTGGTGGTGTTTGTTCCCACAAATTTTCCCAGTCAATGCCGTTGAAAAATGGATGATTCCGAATGCTTTCATATATGTGTCCCTTATCATTAGCGCCAATTCTCTTAGTGTGATCCAAAACCAATAACTTTTCTACAAGATCCTTCGCGTCTGCCGGGAAACCTTCCGGAAATTCATAATCCATTTTCAGAATTTTTTGAAATGTGAGGAATTCGTTCGCAGCCCTAAATGGGGGAAGACCGGAAATCATTTGATAAATAATGCAACCTAAGGCCCAGAGGTCAGAGGCCCGGGTGTCCACGCAATTATTTAACAACTCGGGACTCACATATTGTGGTGTTCCGACGAAACTAATCTTCCTTGATCGCTCATTTTGTGTATCGTTCTCATTATTTTTATGCGTTCCTCCATGGATTTCTTCAGGATCCATAATCTTTGCCGTACCAAAGTCAGCAATACGTAAATGCATATTTTCATCCAACAGTATATTTTCTGGTTTCAGATCGCGGTGAATAATGCCCTTGGCATGCATGTTTTCTAGCGCCATTAAGAGCTCAGCGGTGTAGTGTTTTGCCACATTCAGCTCGAAAGAGCCTACTTTATTTATGCATGACAACAACTCGCCATTTTTAGCGTACGATAACACAAAGTATAATCTCTTTTCATCTTGGAAAGTACAATATAATTTCACAAAACCATGTGCCACATTGAACAACATATTCAAAGCATCCTTCTCTCGCTTTATGTATTCACGTTTCTTATTTTTGATAATATGATTTTTCTCACATACTTTAACTGAAAACAATATAAGTAAATAAATATCATATACAATATAATAATGACAGTTTGCTATCTGCTAGTAATAATTAGATATGATCGTATTCAATGGCATTGCAAAACATAATTATTGATACCCATTGAGAGCAATGCCATTCTTCCGTTTCGTTTCCGGCAACATCGGTTGTATTATAATATGTTTTCATGCGCTACGTACTAAAAAACAATAATGTCACACTCACTCGCATACTCCTTGCCGGTATGAATATCTTTCGCGAGATAGACAATACTGTAACATCCTTCACCAATCAGTTTTCCAAATATGTAATCTTCAGCAGATCGCTTGGTCGGCCTGTGGTTCTGGCTAGGCGCAGGAGAAGGATTAGGTGCGGGAGCTGTAACAGTGGTCGCCGGCGAGGACGCTTGCATCTTGACTGGCGTCTCGACAACGGACTCGGCCACTGCAATAGGGGCCCGAACCTCACTCGTCGCCCGTTCGTTAAGCTGAAACAAAAAAAACACCGTATGAATGAATGTCAACAGAGTATATAGCTACACGCAAGTGATTTATCACAGACTGCTTTGTGAGCGCAGTGCGATGTCCAACGCGTGGTGGGGTTTTGAGAGCGTGTACTTGTTTAGCGTCCGGCGGCAGCGCGCAGGTAGTGATGGTGACTCCGACTACACGTCATGCGCGGTGGGGGCTTGGGGCAACGCGGCGTCTGCACTGCCGAACATTTTCAATCTAGGTGACCATTTAATTGGCACATAAACAACGCCGCCTCTACACACTACGAAAACGAAACTAAAATTCTCAACCTAAACAAACAAAAATGTGTTACGGACGCATTCACAACACTAAAAATATTATTCATAGTATTTATACTACATACGGAAAATATTATTGTTTTGGTCAAATGTCATTAGAAAGAAATTTTCGTTTTTTTAGTTTTGTTTTTAAAGAAAGAATATTAAAAATAAGTAGGTATGACGTATTAAGGTTTATTATAATAGGTAAGTACCAGAAACTTTTACATAGTCTCTTAAATACCTGCATAAGTAGGTACTGATCTTCACTGAAACGGATGTACCTACGTAACCTAGCTTTTATTTGTTTACAAGTTTTTAAATTATAAATGACCCAATTCTCGCGCATAATCTCACCTCAAGTAAGTAGTCGAAATTGGCGAGTATGTACGTCATGTACTGGCCTCATCTACAGTTCGATGATCCAATTTTTAAGTGTGCGGCGGCGCAAGATTTTATTCATTTTTTACAAAGGCGACGATGTCAAGCAAAAAATGACGCTCCCATTCAAAACACAAGTCAAGTTAGAGTGAGAGCGGTGATTTCGCAATTCTGTCTCTGTCTAGCAACGTAGCAGACAGAACTTCACAGTTTGCATTTAACGGTAATTTGACCAAAACTGACGTGATAAATAAATGAAAGTACGACTAAAATATACCGTTCACTGAGGAACAAATACTACAAATATTCTAATTATAGATACTAAAGTTTGTGTTTATTTGAACAATTACTGCATAATGCGCTTAAATATGATGATTGCGGTTAGTATTACGCACACGCACAACGCACATGCCACAGCATGTACATGGTGCACTAATCGTAGATAGATATCTAGGTTTTGTACCTATTATTTGGTACCTACCTTTATTTTGTAAACAATAAAAAGTGTTTAGGCGCCAAGGCGCTAATGGAAAAAACCGATATCATAGTTCAGGGCGGGATAAGCTATAATTACAGCAAGGTCACACACAGCTAATTACGTGTCAGTCTCAGAGATAAAATAATATTAACAGGTAACCGATACGTACAATAGAAACTAAGGAAGGCAAACTTCACATTTTGTCATGTTGATCGGCAATATTAAGTCGGTTAAAAATACTGATGAAGATGATTTTAGATAAAGGTTTAATATTTATATTGAGCAGATTACCACTGGCTGCATCCGCTAAATGAAACAAGCAGTGTGGTCCATTAAAATTTCGAATGAGTCACAATAAAGTTGCCGTTCTACGCAAGCAAGTGGGTCTCGCATTCCGCGGTTCGGCGTGTACTCCGGCACAACGGTACTCACAACGCATTCCCACAGTAAGACATTCCGCAGTCATCAGTACGTACCCACTACCCAATGCCAATACCCGGTGCGCGCCACACACCGCCGCGCGCTGCCGCGCCGCGCCACATCACGCCTCGGCCGACCTCAATCCCCACCACACCCCGGGCCCCGCTAAACTCACTATGATGTGTGTTGCGGCAGACGTACGTTCATTTCACATGCATCTCATTTTGGTCAGACAGTTTGTTTTACACCTTACTGTGTGAATCGCCAAAAGTAATCGCATCGCAGAGATACATCAATTTACACTTAATTAGCAGGGTGTTCACGTTTTATTTCAACAATTTCTATTGCTATTGTAATTATAAGAATGATTAAAAACAAACTAATGTGACCTAGAGATTATGTAAGAAACAGCTGCGCGGCCTCACCGCTATCTAATTTTAAAACAGTAGGTAATGCATCATTTATATAGAAAGTATACATATAAATAAATAATATGACATTCGAAAACGATACTTATAGGTTCAACAATAACCACAAATAGAAGTGAATTGATAAAGAGGTCACGACCCACATAAACAACTATGTAACATAACCTTAATTTCTATTGATATTCAATTGTAGAGGTTGGCTCGGCATGAAAACCTTGTAACGAATAAACCAAAGCGGATGTGGCACGCTTTACTGCAATCTATTTACCCTCACTTTTTGTTTCGTAGCTTATGCATCCGGCTTATTACTAATAGACTACTACTACTACTAAGCTTGAACATTGCTTCGATGATGTGATTACTCTATTTTAAAAGAGTCAACTAGGTACGGATGGGTAGTGTAGGTACTACTTGTACCTGATGCAGTGGGTGTCTAGTTAACACAACTGTTTTATCCATAAAAAGTGTGGTAATAGAGCAAGACCTTTATTGTGGTCGGTCATGTAGAGTCCACGATGTGCCTGAATGAATGATAATAACGTAATCTTTGTTTCAAAACAACAAGAGTTATCTACATGTGCATATGACATTCATAAAACGTATTATTTTAAAATTCACTTCGATAATGTGTTTTAGTATTAACACACATTATAGGGATTTTCTTTTAAGTATAGTTAAAATTTTGCTAAATGATATGACTTTTCCGAGGACATGTACGTTTCGACATTGTTTACGACAACGCGGCGTACTCATATCTATCGCCAATGATGAATTTATAAAATTTATCTTTGCACGACGTGTTGATAATATGTTTAGGAAATATTAATATATAACTTTTACCAATGTTAAAACATTGTAATGTAATTCAACAAGATGGTATGCTCAGTCTAATTA
Organism: Mimas tiliae; assembly: GCA_905332985.1. Classification (NCBI taxonomy): domain Eukaryota; kingdom Metazoa; phylum Arthropoda; class Insecta; order Lepidoptera; family Sphingidae; genus Mimas; species Mimas tiliae. The sequence goes on from HG995249.1 coordinate 8,972,849, forward strand.
GGTATTTAAATATCGAAAAGCAAGTAAATAACTATAGGTCATCTGAACCCCCCCTCATTAATCCCAATGTATATAAAGAATATAACTATTTTGCAAAGCTATTTTGTAAACAAAGTTCACTAAAGCAAACAAGCGTTGATCATCTATACCTACGCAATCCTAGTTTAATTTGAAATGGAATCGTAGACAACCCGCTATTGCACAAAGATAAAAAAGTTGAAAGGAACAACGTTTTTTATTACGACCGTTGTGATGAATGCGGATCGTGAAACGTTCGTAGTGGTAAACAAGGTGGTCACGCCGCCGGCGCGTGAACAAACAAGTGTTGAGTAGTGAACAGTTGGGTTCTGCCTCGAGCTCATTCCGCCGTACCACACCGCGCCGTCGCGTCGCGGCGTGCGTCGGCGGTCGCCACTCGCCACCAGGACCGGACGCGCTCTCAGCATGCGTTTGTTTGCATCGCAAGTAACACACGGCGCGTGACGCGTCGTTTTTGTGAACGGGCCTGTCCATTGAATAACATTGCAACGGCGAAAGTGTGCATGTATTATTTACGTAGTAAATTCTTGTTAAGCGCTCTTTATATAGGATATCCTCTGATGATACTTACAATTACAGCTTAAGTTTTAAATGAAGACTGTTTGTTTTTGGGAACTTACACAATAGAAGTTAACATTTAAATTATGAACTGTAGATGCAAGCGTCTTTACATCCCCGCTTACATGTGATTTGACATTGCCAAGAACATTTCCCACCCTTTCACTTCCCCGTCGTAATAAAATGATGTACTTACTATAGATTAAATAGACCATAGAGTCTATTTATGTTCGCAATGTAAACAATAAAATTTATATCAACCTAATACAAGTATAGCAGCTGTTTACATCTTATGAATGTCAAAACTAAATTAATTTAATATATTTGTTACACCTCGAACAAAGTAACTTAAACCTTTAAAAAATTGTTTATTTTAATTCGTAAGCGTAGACAGATAAACAAGTGGGTATAATACATCCACAGAATAGTAAATACTCAAAGCAGACGCCCCGAGTCATTAACCTTACCTTAGTTTTGGGCGAAGGTTGTTTCCCGCGTTTAGTGGAGCTCACGCCGAGTAGTCGCAAAATTCTGTTTGCAGCTTCCAGAAGAGTCGCACCACCCCTCGATCCCCTTTTAACTCTGGTGGTCAATCCGCTCATTTCGATCCGTATGGCAGTGTGTATTTCCGTTTTATTATTGTTCAAAACAGTTAAAAACACGATCACAGCTCATTCAATTTGCCTAAAGTGGTTTTTAAATTTACTAATTCACTACACAGCTATACTTGTGATGAGGAACGCAATATAACTTATGGAATGCAAAATAATAAAAAATAAATAAACAAGTGACGGTTGAATTTGAAAGTATGCGCGCGTACACGTCCGTTCGGGAAAACGGCGCGTCGTGGACTGACAACAAATGCAGCGCGGCAACCGCAGGCAGAGGCCAGAGCATTGACTACGTACGTCCCGCTCGCTAGACAGAATAATCGCACGGGCTCGGCCGCGGCGCGGCGCGTGGTCGGGTGCGGGTAATGTACGTACGCGTGAGCGGGGCGCCGTCCCGCCCGCGCGCACCAGGGGTACTGCAGGGTGAACTCGGGGGGGTTCGTGGGGACGCGGACGCCCGGCGGGTTTTGATGTCGGTGGACTCGGTGGGTTTGACGCCCTCCTCATTCCAAGCACATTCGCACCATGCCCGCCCCTCCGAGCTTTCACCTACGTACAGAGGGTTGCATTTCACGTCACGACGCTGCCACCATGTTGTGGGTAAAAAAATCACATTATAGGTAATATTATGAGTAAATGACGTATTCCAAATGAATGTGAGCCATTTTAAGGAAAACCACAATATAACTGATTTAACGTAATTTGCTTCATGTTAATCTGTCGATAGGTATTTCAATCGAAGAAAAGGTAAATGGGTTTTTTAAGATTAAAAATCTTATGAAGGCTCAAGAGTAAATAAGGAAAAATACGAAGTTCTTGGAATGTTCGTTGTGCTAAAAGTTTGATGGCCACATTCAAACATTCATACTCATAAGTAAGGATATACAATTATACATTTCCCGTTGTCGATCCTACGCACTATGATATGATTATATGATTTATGACGCATAATCAACTTATCGACCGTACTACGCGACGTGGGACTTTATTACATACGTAATACGGCCAATGTAAGCGTAACCTACGAATAACAAAATACAATACGGCATGCATAACTAAGATTACGACATTTAGCGTACGACTGCAATATTAAGAAATAGAGATTTCGAACGATTTTGTACAAAAGATAATCCATGATAGAAAAAACAAATCAGTATTCTATTCTGATCTGACTGCCTCGGAGGCGCAGTTGTAATGCGTACACGGTACGACTGCTGTGATGAGGTCTCGATCCAAGTAAAAGTGATATTGTATTTTTCTATTAGGAAATGCTCAGTATCAGCTCGTAGTCTAGAATTGTGCCCGGTCTGGCGATTGGCTCGCCCCCTATCACATCACGGGACGGAAATAAGCTTGGCTAAACGTGGGTGTACTTCTAAATCTGCCTACCCCTTACAGGCGTGAGTGCGTATGTAAATGTATGTATTTGATCTAACTCTATAATGTAGAGTACACATTTTTGTCGGTAAATAATACTTAACTGCTTAGTACTTTCCTAAAACTAGTACATATAAATCTAGTCATTGTTAGGGCACATTCGACGTTTGTCATTAATGTATTGTGTATTTATTTATCACACATGCTCGAAGCACAAGCAAACTTTTAAATGAAACAAAAGATGAAACATGAAGAAAAAACACTCATTGTTAAAGGTTTGTCCATTGTTAAAGTTGCAGGCATAACATTTAAAAGTGAATTGTTAAAAACTTGGCCCGAGTTTAGTCTATGGTCTATGGACCGCCTCAATGGTCGTTACGCATCGATCTGTAAGGATGCAGCCGTTGCGCCGTGCGCGATACAGGGGGTAACGGCCACGTTGTTACTTATGCATGAAGTGGCGATACGCATGTAAATTTCCAACTGATCACTAATAAAAAATAAGTAAATATTCGTTCTCGTGCCGAACTCGGAACTCAGGAACCAAAACAATGTACGTCAAAGAGGGTTATTTGCATTGTAGGATAATTGAACCTAATTCGAAGAAATTAAATAATTTCTGAAGTGTGAAAGGATGTTGTGGGCAAATTAAGTGCAAATAAATCATGAAAACATTCTGTATCAGTCACAAACTCTACATGGACAATTCAAGCAAGCATTTAAACATTAAAATTCAATATAAAAACATCACAACATACACTAATTATAGCAATTTCTGAAAAATACACTCTTAGATCAGATAAAACAAAACATGAATAAATAAATGATGTATGTCTTAAGACCCACCAATAAAGTTTTCGATTATCTTTCTAGCCCGTTTGATTGACTGTATGTGCGTACAGTCGTACATGTACATGTACATGTGGCATGTTAGTTTTCTTTATATTCGACTCTTGTTGCAGCTGTCGGCTATCGCGGGCCGTGGCACGTGTGAGGTGTCTCGTGCTCATGGTGCTATTCACATGTGTGCATTTTGTACCTACTTCGTCCATATGACCGCGGCTGCGGATGGGCCGCGCCCTTATAAAGATCAATCCTCTGTTTCGATACAACATAAATATTACGTATACGTTTGTACTCGTATATTATATAACGAACGCGTGTGTGTGGATTATTATTGTATGACAATAATATTCTATACAATCGTCATTTTTTTACTGATCAAATGTTATTGTTTATAAATTATATGTATAAGTAATTCAATATTTTAAAAGTTTCAAACATGTTTATTATTATATATTAACACAACTTGAACTTTGTGTATTTTTATGACACGGAATATGGATGTGAAATCAAGTACTTTGCTTATTATGTCACGTGTTTCGCACCGAAAAAATATTTTCACGCAGGCGGAACCGCGAGCTAAAGGTAGTTAAATTAATATATTTACAATTCCAGCTATTACTTAACTGCTACTATAAATATCTTTCTAAACTTACAAAATTATCATTACTATTCATGAACAACATAAACTCGTAGTGTGTAATGTACATAAAGAAGTGTATCGTGCGTATGACAGGAACGACATATGGTTTTTAATTCCGATAGTTTATGAAAGTACAGCCAGGTGGTGGTGTTTTTTGAAAGGCGAGAGCAACGCACGCGCCGCGCCACCGTCGCGTTACCCCTGAATCCTGAGGCTTCGCGTCTATACATACGTATAAAATAAAAACTGACGGAACATTGAACCCAACACCCGGCATTATATTCATTCTATATGCTATCCACTATTTATATGATAACGATATGGAATATGAATACGATGCTGTTGCAAGTTCAATTCATATATCCACATAAAATAACAGGTTATGACTGATTCATCAAGCTCAGAAGAAACGTTGGTCCTAATAAGTTGACAACGTATTCCTGTAATGACATTATATAGCCTATAAATAAGAAATGTTTTTTATATTCATCCCTAAAGGGGTGGGAAAGTTTGAAAGGGGAATAATAAAGATGTGGTCAAATTTATATGAAACTTGATATAAAAAAGAATCAAAACAATACAAGACAATATAAAATCAAAACTCTCTAAAAATTTCAAGTATCTATCTATCTTTATCGGTTTGGGATGTACGATGATGAGTCAGTTATGATTTTGTCATTTTATATAGACTACTCGCACAAGTACGTTCGAAGTTTAAAAAAAACATGAGATTATTATAAAAAGAACTCGACTTATAATACTGGCAACTTTACAAACAGTTGCTGATGCAGCAGTCTTCTTTTTGTTTCAGGTGTGCTACATCACCTGCCGCTTTGTTTCCGAATCAGCCCGCCAGATGTTTGTCACTTGCCCAACAAAAAAGTAAGTTTAAGACGAGGTCCGACTACAATTTAAAAAACTCAATTGCATAGCCTCTGTGAGTCGACGTTGGGAATATTGGAGGTTATTCTTAGATTTAGAAAATGTAATTAATATTAGTCCGGTTAATATTTTAGTTAAATGCTATACTATTAAATTGTGAAAAATAAATATAGGCGTAATGACTCAAAATACAGGGAGTTACGACGTCAAACTGTATTTCTGAAGGGTAATTTGGTTTTTGTTATGGAATACCTAATAAACTACTTTTTAAAAATTTATTCGGTACACATTTTTTTAAAATCTATACGCTGTAGTTTTTGTATTCCTATAAGTTTATTTGTTTAGTCACACTCTGAGTTCAAATATTTTCCGCGATTAAAAGCCTATGTCCTAATGCAGGTCATGCTCTACTTGTGTGCCATATTTCACCCAAAACCGTTCAGCTGTTAAGACGTGATTGACTAACAAACATCCAAATTCACAAACTCACAAACATACAAACTTTCACATTTATATTAGTAGTAGGATAGTATCAGGAACTACGGGAGACTTACGGTCTAACAACACCCAGATCCGAAACAAATATTTGTCTGGTCCACGATAGCCTCCGTGACGCAGGGGGCGAGTAGCCGACTGTGAAACATGTGGGTGCGGGTTCAATTCCCGTACCAAGATAAATATTTGTGTGATCCACAAATTACCTTATGTGAGAAATATAACCATAGGTTAAAATAATTAATTTATTTTATGTCAGAATCCTATTTAAACCGACAGCTGTGTGACCTGCTTAGGTATTAACAGCTTAAACCGCAAAAGTAAACAAAATATTCAATACCCACTTACCAAGAAACGAAATCTATTTGACGTGTGACTATGCAAAGTTTGCAAGATCCTTGAAGGTGTACGCGTACTGTACTATAACTATTTTTTATTATGTGAGGTCTCTCCTACACAAAAAGGTGTTATCTGAATAAATCAAATATATCAACTAAGCTCTACAATATTAAGTATGGTGTTATTGGCGATCTCAAGGCGCCTACTGGAGGTTATCGACGCTGCGAAATGTCGCGACCGCGACCTTGGGAGGTCCTTTGACCCTACGTCGTCGGAGTTATATTCGCTCTAAGTCACCTGCTTAAGTGCCCCTCACACGTTGAATATTTAAATCTTAACGGTCGTCTGATATAATGTTCTTACGGTTTTATAACTACACGTGATTTAATGGCGGTTCATTTATGTGGGACTGAGATATTTCTCAAACTTCAAATTTGCATTTATTTAAATGTGAATTTAGAATTTAAGTTTATGCTCTCTATGCCCTCAAATGTGTTATAGATAAGTGTGACCCAATACTACGTGGTTTTTTTTAATAATCAAAAGTAAGCAAAACTGGTAACCTGAAGCTATTAAGTGATCATCCCCACTCATGAACACTCAAATACCAAAGGAATCCTGGATGTGTTGCCTACTTCAAGACGTTCAAGGAATGGTACGTACTTATATTATAGATACTTTATGTCTTAGTCAATCACGCCTAACGGCTGATAGGTTTTGGATAAAATTTGGCATATAGGTAGAACATGACCGGAATGGACTAGAACATAAGATTGTTATTCCTAAAAGACCATCAACTTCCTATCAGGTGACTCAGCTGCACGTTTACTTGTCTCTGCTATAAAAATTATACGTATATGCAGTATTTTAATATTATGATATAAATGGTCCTAAACGTGTTGCGTCTGAAAAGTTTCATACATAGAATATTCAGTGAGTTCAATGTCTACATAAACTTACTGATTAACAATTTCAGTAGATAACATAATGTACGTGTTTATAGAGGTGTACGAACTAAAAACATATTCAAATGCGGTAAATTGGCAAGTATAATAAGTTTAATATATTTCCCACGATGTAATTGAAACTTTCGATTTGAAACTAACACGATTTTGAATATCTGAATTACTAACTACCGTGAATATATTATGTTCTTAAAATATGTAAATTAGGCTAAAATAAGTCTATGAGCACATGTTTTTATATACAAAATAAAATTAAATGATTCCCTCATTAATAGGTACTTGAACACCGAATAACACTTCAATAACACAGAAAGCCGACGTAAAACAGTAGCGGCTCGCTACTGTATTTTGTACGGTGAGTGGAGTTATCTGGTGGCCCAAATCCCCCTACCCCATCCCAATACTTTAATTATCCCTTTCCTTTAAGGTCGGCAACGCGTCCATGATTCTTCTGGTATTCTTAGCGTTCATGGGCGGTGAAGATTACCATCAAGTGACCCACTTGCTAGTTTGCCGGCTTATCCTATATAATATTTTTATCAATATAAAGATAACCGCCTAATATGCTTACCCCCACTCATTAATAGAGAAAGCCCGTGCCCAGCTCGTGCTGGCCGTACTCGAGACAGTATCATGTAGGGTTGGTATTATTCTTTTATCATAACAATAAACCTAAATTAATTATTTTCTTGAACAACAACAAATTATATTAATTTCGGAGAAACCAATTCAGTTATCGTTACATCGTTTAATAATTTGGAAACACAAGACCTTACCCATTATCTTACTAAAACAAATGAGTATAAAGAAACCTAATGAGGTAAAACATTAACGACCTTGACGACGACGGCAATACAGCAACAATTGCCACTCTGTAAATATAGTTGTGCCCAAACTAGAGCAATCAAAAATATAACCGATATAATATTAGATCCTTACTCATGAAATTGCCGTTCTATATCCAAAAACAGAATCGAAATATATTTAATCAATCGAAGTAAGAATCGAAATCTATTTAATCAATCGAAGTATGTATCATTGATATCGATGCACTTCCGCCATTTCATGAGAAGAAGCTAAAAAAATAAGAGAACGAGAATCAATAATTTCTTGAGGCAGTCAAAACCGCCTTCATCGTGCTTCATCTCGTTTTGTCACTTACACTAAAGGCTGCTGCAAACTCGGACGTTGTTAGCGACACAACGAGCCGACGGCCGCCGCCGGAACTAAAACTCGCCGATAGCGTCGCTAGTGAGCAGAACAACGCCGGTACCCGGCGACGCGACGCCCCGCCCACTTCAGAGCAAGCGCGCTGCGGCCAATCAGCGCGCACCGCGTCGGAGGCTCACCCACGCCGGATCAAACACGATCGGCACGGCTTATAAGCCGAGCATGTGCATGGACTTGTGACCGCAAACGTACAATAAGGCTACCGATCGTGCCTTGCGAACTCGTGCGCTCCGTGCAAGCCATATCGCTCCGCGCTCTGCGATCTTGCGCACTGCAAACCGCCGTGAATCCGTGCACTGCGTACCTGTGCGCTGATTCATAAAAATCACACGTGGTGATTTTTTGACTGCACGTGGTGATTCTCTTTACGTCGTGTGATTCCGTGCTGTGTGTGACTTAGTGTCAGTAAAATCGCTCTGTCTGCGATATACGGTTACGTTACACGCCGCTGTCTACCGAACGCGATGGTGGTAACGAGAAGTCAGGGTGACGCAGCCGATATACAGGAACAGAAGCGATCCCGTGAACGGCAAGTAATGGAACGCCGTCGGGAGGAACGACAAATAAGTCTTGAGAGACTCAGGCGCATATCACAAGACCCGCCCGCTTCGCCTCAAGTGGAGAAAACCACCGACATCGATCTAATGTGTACGCCCTCTACCTCAGCGGCGCGCATTATGTCGGGTACGGTTACAAAGGCGACAGCGATACACACGGAACCACCCCGGGTTAGATCACCTTCACGATCTATACGTTCCGTACGATCTACCGCCAGCGTAACTACAAGACTGCGTTTGGCTGAACTCGAGGCTGCAGAAAAGATGGCAGCCATTAGAAGAAAAGAACTCGAGATGGAAGCCGAGCTAGTTAAGAAAAGGCTGGCACTCGATATTTCCGCGATCCAGGACGATGCAGAAAGCATCGACGAGGAACAACCCATTGAGACGGACAGGGTTAACGAGTGGTTAGATAGAAACCCGCTTAGCTCACGGGAGGAAACCGGAGGATCAAGGGAGGAGCCGAGAACGCTGCGCTTCGACCTACCACGAGCGAGATCACCGCCTCCTAGAGAAAGGAGCGATATCGAAAGATTAGCGGACACACTCGAGAAAATGGTGAGACCACGAGCAAGACACTCAGACCTACCGACCTTTACGGGTGCAGTAAATGAGTGGCTCCCATTTAAAGCGGCTGTGCGAGACACGACAGACATGTATCGCATATCGGCCGCTGAAAATATACAACGCCTGAGAAGCTGCCTCAAAGGAGAGGCACGTGACGCTGTGGCCGCCCTATTACATACAGCCACCGATCCAAGCGTCATCATGAAAACGTTGGAGCAGTGCTTCGGAGACCGGAGATCATAATAGATCGCGCACTGGACGAATTAAGAAAAACATCCAAGCCACGACTGCGACGGAACTCAACAGCTTCGCAGTAAGGTGCAAAACGTGATCTGCGTGTTAAGGAGCATGAATCGCCGGGAGTACCTGTACAATCCGATGTTAACGCGAGAAGTGTTGGACAAACTGAGCCCGCATATACGGTCGCGATGGTGCGACTATGCTTCAGAAAATGAAGGTACGGCCGATCCCGAAGTAATTGTGCTGTCTCGTTTTCTTATGCGTGAAGCGGACAGGGCATTAAAATATACGTATGCTCCGTCTACGGGAACAAGTCACGCAGCGAAGAAAGAAGTGAGACCCATTATCGCCGTAAAGAAAAAGGCAAGCACCGTCTACACAGTTGACGAACGTGAAGAAAAAGAAGATTGTCCAGCATGTGGAGAAGCGCACATATTGACTCAGTGTCCGAAATATAAAGCGCTCAGCGTCGAACAACGATGGGACCTAGTAAAGGAGAAAAAGGTCTGCTTCAAATGCGCAAAGAAAACCCATCGTCGCATCAGCTGCAAAGCGAAGCCGTGTGGTGTGGATCAGTGTCGTCGCCCACATCACTCATCACTGCACCAGGCCGAAAGGAAACCTGTAGCAACCGAGGTACGAGAAGAGGTACTGGATAAAGAAGTAGTGCTGTCAGTAACGCCGAAAATGAACGTCGGCTCACGCACCGTGCTCCTAAAGATGTGCCCAGTGATTGTCGCCGGTCCACGGGGGGAGGTGAGAACGCACGCTCTCCTCGATGAAGGTGCCACGGTTACATTAATCGACGAATACCTCGCCGAAAGAATAGGCGCAGAAGGCCCAACGCAGAAACTACACCTGAGCGGCGTGAATATGGCTCAGACCGAGAGAGCCAGCAAATTGGTCACGGTGAAGCTGCGTGGAGTGACGGCAAATAATTCACACGAGCTACGGGCACGCACGATAAGGGGCCTGAAGCTTCACCAACAGTCCATCCCAGCGTCTCTTATGAAGCTTAGACACCTAAAAGATCTGGCGCAAGACGAGGTGTGCTACGAACGAGCACGCCCCGGCATCTTAGTGGGTTCAGACCACTGGGAGCACATCGTCTCGCGGGAACTACGGGTTGGAGGCCGCAACGAACCAGCCGCCTCAAGAACGCTGCTTGGATGGGTGGTACACGGAACGGTACCACGCAGCGTTATAATGAAAACGGAGAACGTGCTCCACATATATGAACGGGAACACGAAGATCGACGACTGCACGAACAAGTTGAGGAGCATTTTAAAATAGAGTCGCTCGGCGTTACACCAGAGCCAAGGGTGAGTGACGCCGATCAACGAGCCATCTCTAAGCTCAAGTCGTCGATCAGAAGGATCGATTGCGGATATGAGGTTGGCTTGCCGTGGCGACGAGATGACAACGCCATGCCGCCAAGTTACAACTCAGCGCTTCGACGTCTGCGGCAGATTGAGAAAAAGATGGATGCCTCACCTGAATTTTCCCGGGAATACACCGCACAAGTAGACAACCTACTGGGTAAGGGATACGCGGTGAAGTGCGACGGATCCGAACAAACGAGCGCCGTCTGCTGGTATCTCCCTCACTTTGCGGTGAAGAACCCGAACAAGCCCGAGAAACAACGGTTGGTGTTCGACGCAGCAGCAAGAAGCCACGGGGTGAGTCTAAACGACCACCTACTGGAAGGACCGGACTTACTGCTGTCCCTGCCCGGAATCATATTCAGATTCAGAGAGAAGGCAGTGGCGGTAACCGCAGATATACAAGAGATGTTCCTGCGCATCAAGATTAGAACAGAGGATCAGCCGGCTCAACAGTTCTTGTGGCGGGGTAACGAACGAACTGACCCCCCACAACATTATAAAATGACGAGCATGATTTTCGGCGCAGCGAGCTCTCCATTTACGGCACATTATGTAAGGTATTATAACGCCAATGTGCATGCGCAACTGTATCCAGGAGCGGCGGAAGCCATCACCCGGAGCCACTATATGGACGACTTAGTGGCCAATTACGACACACCCGAAGAAGCACACGGCGTCGTAAAAGAATTAGGAACGGTCCACGCAGCAGCGGGATTCACTCTACGTGGATGGAACGCGAACGACCCGAGCGTGCTGCGCGACGTACCCCCAGAGTTGCGTTCAAATAAGCTCACGCAACTGGGGGGAGAACAACCCGAGAGCAAGATACTCGGCCTCCACTGGGATCCAGAACGGGATGAACTCGGATTCGATACCTCCATGAACCGAGTTCCTGCGGAGGTGCGCGCACAAGCCCGTACGCCAATGAAGAGGGAAGCGCTCAGTGCGAGCCTGTGGCGCATCCAGATGTCATGGGACGAACGGATACCAGAGGAAGAAGGCGACCAGTTCGCGGCATGGTTGTCGCAGCTCACAGCGATCGCCCAACTCAAGATACCGCAATGCTACGGGTTGATGACCTGCGCCAGCATCGAGCTACACATAATGTGCGACGCCAGCGAGCAGGCATACGCCGCGGTGGCGTATTGGCGCATATCAGGCCAAAAAGTCGACGTCTCCTTGGTGGCAGCCAAGGCGAAGGTGGCGCCTCGACATGCTCAGACCATACCGCGCCTCGAGCTCCAAGCGGCAGTCGTCGGAGCACGCCTCGCCGACACTATTAAAAGAGAACATCGGGTCGAGATAACGAGGACCGTCTACTGGACCGACTCGTCTACGGTGGTGCATTGGGTGCGGAACGACGAGCGACGCTACACGCCATTCGTCTCGCATCGCCGAGCTCACCGACAAGAGTGAGTGGCGATGGTTGCCGACGGGACAAAACGTCGCCGACGACGCCACGAGATTACGGCACGACACCATCCAGGGAGACAGCCGGTGGTTCCTGGGGCCTGATTTCCTCCACGGACCCGAGGAATCATGGCCCACAGAGAAGGGAAACTGCAGGGATGAGGAAGCAGAGATTCTGCACGTCACTGAGGATAACGATAAAAACAGCTGGCTACCCAACCCAGCCCGCTTCTCTAAGTACGAGACATTGTTACGAGCAACGGCAAGAGTGGCATCCGTGGACATCACACGACGCAAGACGACGCGTCTGGCAATGGAGCACCTTGAGAAGGCAGAGCGCCTTCTGATCCAGCAGGCACAACAGGAGAGCTTCGGAAAGAACGGCTTGCTGCAAATATGAGGACGCATCGGAGCAGCCGATGCCGTAGCAAGCACCAAGCGAATGGTGATCCTGGAGGGCCGCCATCGTCTCACCCGTCAACGAGCACACTGCGCTACGGGTCACGCAAATCATGAACGCATGACCACGATCTACGAACGTTTGAGGTCCGGACGAAAAGCGGAGTGTTCCGGCGCCCCGTCAGCAAGATCGTCGTGCTGCACCCGGAAGAGGCTGCGCAAGCTACGCCGGGGGGAGAATGTTAGCGACACAACGAGCCGACGGCCGCCGCCGGAACTAAAACTCGCCGAGAGCGTCACTAGTGAGCAGAACAACGCCGGTACCCGGCGACGCGACGCCCCGCCCACTTCAGAGCAAGCGCGCTGCGGCCAATCAGCGCGCACCGCGTCGGAAGCTCACCCACGCCGGATCAAACACGATCGGCACGGCTTATAAGATGAGCCAAACGACGCATTAGTTGTAGTATCGTGCGGAGTTTCAAGAAAGCAACATCAGAAGAACATTGTGAATAATATAAGCGAATACAATAAAAGAAAGTGTGTATTTTAATACAGTCCCCCACAGACGTAGTTTGTGATTAATCCGGTTGGCCGGAAAACAAATGAATAAATGAATTAAAAACAGAACTAGCTTTTAAATTGAAGTTTTTTTTTTTTGTTTATGGTATCGGCCGGCAAACGAGCAAGTGGGTCACCTGATGGTAAGTGATCTCCACCGCCCATGTACGCCCACAATACCAAAAGAATCATGGGCGCGTTGCCGATCTTAAAGGAAAGGGATAATTAAGGGATTGGGAAGGGGAGGGGGTTTGGGCCTCCGGATATCTCACTCACCCTACGAAACGCAGCAGCAAGCTGCTACTTTACGCCGGTTTTCTGTGAGACAGTGGTAATGACCCGGACGAGCCAGCCCATACATGCCGTAGACAAGTGTCTACAGCGTGGCTCTACCAATATTAATTTTAATATAATTTTAAATTTAATTTTTTACTAGTATAATTTTAATTTGCAATTATGAAATAAATTACAACAATTTTATATGTAAAGACCTGTTATACGGCACTTAGATGCTAAGAAAACATACGAATATGAGGGTACCAAAACATGACTAACCCTCCAACCATAAAATTGCGTATTATAAGTTTGACCCCTTTGTCTGTCTTTGGCTGTGTGGGTTTGTGTGTATTTCCCCTAAACGAATGCACTGATTTCAAATACGGTTAGTTTTTGTTTGTCGGTTCTTAGCTACTGGGAGTGTAAGTGGACCACCTTCATCTTAGGCTCCAAGCCAACCTTACCTGCACGTGGTACACTCTGCTGATTAACGTATGAGACAATGGCGATACTTGGTTCCCGTTGCGGGTTGTGGGGGTCAGACGGCAGGTCGCTCCGCATAATACAAAATTCACCGTCAAATCATGATGGGAAGGATAATGCCAGGTAGAAAGAAAGATTACGTTTGAAGAAATTCTATTCAGCCGTTCCAAATTTCCGAATATTTTTCTAATTGACATCGGGAGATTTTTGAATGTGTCATTTTATCATGATTTACTAATCTGGGGGCCAACCACCAACTTTATAAAAACCATCATGTTTCAAGACGATCATAATACAAGCGTGAAATAATAAAACTCATATTCGTACCATGACCTTCACAAAACATAATTGTTTTGTCCTGGCATAGAGATGTGAAAGAGCGAATGAAAATGTATTATTGCTCTATGCTAGAACGAGAGGACACTATATTTTATGACTTTCACACTCGTTGCGGAACACGTTCGGAAACACGTATTTAACTAAGCCACTTCACAAATAATATTATCCTTACCAAATAAATGTATTATTTTTTAATAACTTTATATACGATCTTAAAAATTATTATTGTTAATTATTTATCAATAATAGTACATTTCTCTCATGTAACGGAATGGTTGCCTTACATTAATAAGTTTCTTTGGGGGCTTTACCGAGCGTACAGAACAAAAGTACTACAGCGGGAAACTATAAAGTTACTAAGTAAATTGTGATTTCTTCTAAATATTAAATTAGTGATTTATTAGTGAAATGGCGATCAGAATGTAAGTATATAACGTGTTCAGTGATTCGATGTTTATGACAAAGAAATGTATTGTACAAACTTATTTCACGAGTGACGCGATCTAAGGAATCTCAAGTGGTTCAATCTTCACGCAATTGTCTTCGACGCTGCTGCCTCGATGAGTTCTTTTCAGCATTATCGGCTTCCAAAAACTCAAATAATTCGTATTCATTAGCCATCTAGAATCACATCACATAATGAGTAAATCTTCTCCATATTTATGTAAACCACCGCAAAATTATTAAAACGAATATGTTTCACTTACATTTTATAATAATAAGAACTGTTTTTGGTTATTAAAAAACGAAAAAGGTAAAAACAATGTTATGATCGCCGCAAAGAAGTAACTTTTTTATAATTGCTAGATTTGACGTAGAAACAATAATACTTGCTGTCAAAAGTCACGTCATGGTACGCTTTGATTGAACGATTTAGGCTGACGTCACCAAAATTGCTCAACCATTGCAATATTAAAGTAAGCTTGCTTGTATGATATCATGGTACGAAATCTCACTTTAATATTAAAACAAGACTGCTTTAAGAGGTGGTGGTTGACCCCCTGTTCTTAATATAATCGTTGTATACATGCTTCACAAAGTTCTTGTTTGTAGTGTTGCAACCGTCTAAGGGGCATTATACTTCACATCTTCTTCATCTTCATATAATCATCATCATCAATTTTTAATCAAACTGTCTATTCGTATAACTAGATATGAAACTTATCAAGGTAAGTACGTTTATTGTTTAGTATGTTTCGTGTATAAGCGACAAAAACCGAACTACCCAAATTGTATGTATATTGTATGTATGTGACGATTTTCGTTTGGTTTTTCGCAATCTATAAAAACCCATTAGCGACAGCCCTGTGTTATTGCTTTCGGAATAAGAAACGCGGCGTTTATAAACGTCGAACTTATTTTTTCCTTTTCCTTACTCATGGTAGCCAGCAGAGCAAAGCGGTCATTGTATTTAAGGCAAACAACCTCATGAGGCCCACAAATTAATCATAATAAATAACTTGGACGCATTCCGGAAAATGTTTGATGGCGCTAAAGTTAAGGTAAAATAAATATAGGTGTGTTCCGTAAATAACATTAGCTCACGCTTGTATTTCGGGAAGGATAGGCAGATGCGCAACTAGAACGGTGCAGTGCGTCGAGATTATTTCCGTACCATTATGTGATAGGTAGCAACCTTATCACCACATTGTCCGATGCCATATTATTTCAAATGCAAATCCTGGGAAGCTCATGTCCATGTGTGACTTTTCGAATCTAAAACGACAACATCCATGTTTCAGCCCATGTACGCTGCCAGTTGATTTGTGAGATTTATAAGACGATCCACCAAACCAAAATAATCTTGGGGGATTGTATTCTCTGCTCATAATCAACCCTTTAAACCAAAGAGAACGTGATAATGCTAATCCCTGCTATGAATCATCATACGATATGCACCTATCATATCATCGTTTGCCGGCCTATACTATAAAAAAAACTATTTACGTTCTTAATGTACGAAACGCAGCAGCAAGATGCTACTTTACGTCGGTTTTCTGTGAGACAATGGTAACGTCCCAAACGAACCGCTCCATTCATGCTTTAGTTAAAAGTGTCTGCAGCGTGGCTCTACCACTCAAGAAAATTAATTTAAGAAAATAATTATTAGTCTCAAGTACTTATATTGTAAAACAATTGCAATTAGACATTGTATAAGCATTGTATAGCAATTAGACAGCAGTGTACTTATAAGTACTGTTGTGTTCCGGTTGGAGGGACATTGAAGCCTGTGAAATTACTGGTCATTGTGAGACTTAACATCTTATGTCTCGGGATGACGAGCGCAGTTCAGTGCCATGCAGTGTTCTGTAATCCAGAGTTCTGTGTGACGCTGCTTCTGTTTATGGGCGGGCGTGACGTTTAACATCAGGCGAGCGAACTGCTAAAAAAATACTTACTCGTAAAGTGTCATATTTATATAAGCGTATTCATAATAGCATTTCTATATAATGAAATTATGGGTAATTTAATTATATAAAAATGATATTACGTTGTGCTTTACTGGGGTAAAAGCACAACCAAATCAAGTGGATTTACATTTGTGGCGTACATACACCTACGGACATAATTTTATTCCACAGACAGTTAGTTAATTATTTCGCGAACCACAACGCAACGCGACAAGTGCGATGACCTACCAATTCAATTCAAGGATCTTTGTTTGTACCAATAACCTTCAAGTTACAACATTTTCAGGTGTTGCGACTATACTATAACGCGGTAAATAAAAACATTTTTAAAATTAAATTCCTAATATAAACGTGGGAATTCACTGGGAATATTATAAACAAACGCAGTACCGAAGTTTCAAATAGCTATACGGTACACCTGCCCGCGTCACCTGCCCATTTTTTATAAATAAAAATTACTTGTTTAAGAGGCTGGGCTGTAAGTGAGCTTTTACGACATTGTGACTGTTTCTTAGAAATGGTTTCTAATGTTTTTCTGATAGGTACATAGTAAAACTCGGTTTCACGTTTGTTTCATAAAGAATAGACCGGGTTATTTCATATTCTATCAATTTTAAGAAAATATGTATGTATATTTTTCAAATAGCCTATAACTATTACTATAAACGTATACGTTTACATCTAACAGACAAGAAGTTATAAAATACCAGGGCTTTTCGGAATTATTGACAGCAATCAGCATTAGGATATTTTGTGCGAATTAAAGTACCAAGAGTTAAATTTAGTATTTTTAAATCAATATAAACACTTGTCCATACAATTTACTTATTTATCTGGCTGGGATGGTGGATGTGTCAACGTTCTTCCGCTCCGTACGTTCGTGCGTCTGCTCTTTTCACACGATTTAATCAATGTAAGCGATACTTCAACGTATGGTAATTTGATATATTCATTCCCTATTTTCTAATAGGTAGGGCATCCTTTTGAACTTATATGGCATCTGCTTGGTAATTAAATTGACTTTAATCGACTTCAACAAAATACACTCAAAAGTCAAAAATAACAAAAATCTCTAGTGGTGCCGGTGCACAGCCAAGTATCTGAAATTGTTGACTTATCTGCTTCAGTGTTATTTTTTGAAAAAGATTTTACAGTTTTGTTTAAACTCCTTTTAGTTTTAAAGTTTTTAGTGGTAGGTATGTCAATTCCAATAATTGTAGGTATTGTGTATAGGCACAATCGCCATCAATGTGCTGTTATTCGTTGAGGAGTTTCATTTTTTACTTCGTACTCCGTCACCACTTCCCAGACATGATCCAGATTTATATGGGGCCACATAGCAGCTACAATCTATCGGTTTTTTTTCAAAGAAATTGGTCTACAATTGACTGAGAAATCGATTTATATATATAAAAAAGCGCACCGAATTGCGTCCTCTTCTTTTGAAGTCGGTTAAAAATATCGCGGCACTTTTTACGATACCTTACAGAAACGAAGGATATTCCATTTAAACAACGTCCCACAGCGGTATATACGAGTTTAGAGTCTAGTGTACCTATTTATAAACCTAATCTGCCATTCGACCGAAGCCCGGAATCCACGAATGGTAAGTCAATTTTGTTAAATTTAAAAGAAATAATCGCTGATATGCATTTTAACATAATTAAATCGAAATATTGTCCCTACTACGTTAATGTTGTTAATGTACTTTATGAATGCTATGATTCATGAAAGAAACCAAATTAGTAACAAACAACAAATAAATAACGTTACGTAATGTCGTTTGAAAACAATCAATGTATGTTGTGACTTGTGGTCATAAATACTATTAGATCAGGTCATAGTACAAGAATGTGAACCGCGATAATGAACAATTATCACTTCCAAAACGCATGAACATTAAAATATGTTTACTGTTTTGGTGTATAATTGATATGAACAGGAAGAAAAAGTAATATAGTGTCTCGGTGGAAAAATATAGGTATTAAAGCAATACCTAGTCTTCTTGCACCTGCTATTATCCCATTCACAGTGGGGTCGGCGCAACGTGCTTTTCAACACATGTTACAGAGAGATTTGGCTTGTAGTTTACAACCCGCCCGACTGCCTGACGTCGACCCCTCTGAGGAGAAAACACCCAGACCCGCAACAAATATATTTGTGAACCACACAAACATTTTTGTCTCGGTGCGGGAATTGAACCAGCGGTCTCAAGCTTCACAGCCGGCGACTCGCCAATGCCTAGTATCTCTTTCGTTCTTCAACGTAAGCTTTTTGGCGGGAATTTTGATAGCGCGCTTCACGGCGTGATAATCGTTGGTGTTTTATGTAATTTATAGGTAGTTTTTTAAAGCAGAGGTACGCCATCGAACAAGTTGGTCACCTGTCATCTGCACCGCCCATGAACATCCACAATACCTGGTTATGCTTTTTGTAATTTTTTGGCATAATATGATTAATTGGTTGGTCTGTTTCTGTTTAACGCCAAACTAGCATCAATCCAGATAAAGGAATCGCCACTGTGCGTTCGTACTGTTATATATGTAATATGTATGGTGGAAAGCTTACATGGACATATCTAATAACTAAATTGCTGACTAGATAAGTTCAGATGACATCGTCCCCCGGGTACATCCTCAGTCCCGTACCGGTCACCGCAGATAACACACTTAACGAGTGTTCAAAGGGTTTTCTATTAATACCGCCACTTTTTGTTGTTTTTCCATATATTTTAAATAAAGATATTTCGTTTGAAATAAATGTTTTTTTTAAAAACATTAAAACCCGGGGCGGTCTAACTGTACGCAAACGCACGGAAAAATAATTATAATGGTGATGAATATTAGATTCTAGAGTCTAGTAGTAGTGCGTAACGTAACGAAGGTTTAGGTCGAAACCTACGTTATGTTGAAACCGACTTAGAGCTACGTATATTAACATTCCTTAGCGAATAAACTTGATACTAATTTAAAACATCTTAACGCCCGCGCCAATTCAGTACATTTTAGTACCTAAATACATCATAATATTACTACTATTTTAAAGAACATTTGAACCATTCACTTTACGGGCCGAGGGAATTACCAACATCACTATCACATGCGTTACATAAAATGGTTATTTCCAAGATAGGGGTTATCAAAGAGTACGTATGATAAGCAAATATTTTTACAGTTAAATGGAGCGAATAATAACATACAAACACCCAGATCCTGTATTTACCCATAACAATAGGGACCTACATGGTCTCATGTCTGTATCCCCGAAAGGGTAGGCTGTAGGGGTATGTGCAATTAATACTAACAACGCCGAACTTATTTCTGTCTCATGGTGTGGGTGAGCTGGTCGGTAGCTTTCTGTTATTATGTGGCGAGCCTATTGCCACTTCGAGCACAAGTTTCGATCCCGTGCAACTCTTGCGTGATGTTTTATATAGAAAATGTGAAAAACACAAATGTGATTGTCCGATGTGAGGTTTGAACCCAGGATGTCACAGGTTTCGTCAGCCTAAGTACGCTACCACTATGAGGCGATTAGAAACGTAAATATCTAGTCGATCAAATTCTTATAGATCAAAAAAAATTAAATATACCCCTAAAGCAAAACAGTTTGTGTTGGATGTATGTACCAATAGTTCAAGATACCACTGTATGATTTTACGTCCCTTTGTTATTTTTAATTAAAATGCAATTTTTATAGGTATTTATCAATAGAGGAATACAGTACAAAATTACCATCACTTGGCCACATTCAATTACATTTACATAGACAGTCTTATTCCATCACGTAGGAAAAGAAATTAAAGTTTAATATATATATTGCAAAGGTATGGGCTATGATCATGTAAATAATAATAATAATCCGAAATGTATCCTAGAATTAATAATTTACAGTTTACACGTGGCAACAGCCAAGTTAGAAATGGCAACCTAAACATTTTAATTTCTTTACATAACTTTCTTTAAAATCCCACCTTATCTTTTTTTTATATCATAACCCGGCAAACGAGCAAGTGAGTCACCTGATGGTAAGTGATCTCCACTGCTCATGTACACCCAAATACCAAAATAATTATAGGTGCGTTGCCGACTCTAGGCGAAAGGGATAATTAATCGATTGGGAATGGGAGGGGGTTTGAGCCTCCGGATATCTCACTCACCGTACGAAACGCAGCAGCAAGCAGCTACTATACGCCGGTTTTCTGTGAGACAGTGGTAACGACCCGAACGAGGCGGGCCATTCATGCTGTAGACAAAACTGTCTACAGCGTGGTTCTACCACTCAAAATTGAACTCAAAAAAACTAAGTGAACGGAAATGTTTTAAATAATTAATACAAATTTGATTAGTAGTAATTGCGGCCATATTTTGAAAGGCAATCCGGCAAAACCATTTATGATATTCCTCTATAAGTAATTAACTATAAAAAAGGCATTTCAATTAAAAAACAGATGTAAGTTAGAAATCATCAGTGGGATCCTTTACTGTAATATAAATACAAACAATAAGGGTGGTTCTATTTTATCGTCAAGTAAAAATAAAGTATAAATTTAAAGGAAACTGGGAAGGTGGAAGAAGCGGGGTACGGGGTGCTGGCGCAATGGCGCAGGCGGCCACGAGACGACAACACACGCACATGGTATTCTTGTGAACACAGGGCTGCCACACAATGAGTGGTCTCATCTAAAATAGCCAATGACCCCAATTTGAAAAATAACCAGTCAAATTCTACACCGAAAATACAATGTCTTTCAACGTATCAATCAGCGCACTAGTAGGAGGTATAATATTTTGACCGTTATGAATAAAATCATATTTCAAAATCCGCATGGACGGCCGCGGCCGCCCGGCTAAGTTTAGCAGTAGACAATACAGCACACATCCCTAAGCGAGCGGAATGCCTTCCACTCACAATTCCACATACTTTAATCACTTCCCGCGCGTCTAGACATCGACCTCTGCTACAACGCACCCAATTGTGCAAAACTATATCTTAGGGCACTTCCTTAAAGTCCTTTTACACATCGAAAGCAGGCAAACACTAAAGATTAATAAAAACGGGCTCGCTGTCCTCGGAAAGTGCATTGATCTCGGGCGCGTCCTTCTGTGGCACAAAAGTCGCTGCACGTGAAGTCGGCGTCTCTTTTGCTTACAAATACAGGAACTGGGTGCGAGCGGGAGGCAACCAACGTAGTAGACAGGATGCGAGTAGTAAGCCTCGGCCAATACACCCAAGCGCAATGAACGGCAGCCATTAAATGTGGAAGTGCCACGCTACGTTTTGGCGCCAATATTATACCTATCCGTTAATGGAATACTTAATACTGACGCGGAAGTTTGGGAAAACTATTCGATATGCTAACGCGTATAAGTAAAAATAAACAATCACCAAAGATACTTCTTAAAGTCTAGAAAGTCTATTTTTTATTACAGGCGAATATAATTAATAACTATAATAATGAATACCGAAATGTATGTAATTAGGTATTCAAAATAACATACGAGCCATGAATGTGTATGGCACAACATCAATATCGACGATAGCAAAACTTCAAATTACATCAAATTAAAGAACCATTACAGAAATTGTATAAATATTTATCGGTATAAAATAGAAAGTGAATAGCCGAACCTCATTTACTAATCAAAGCATCGTGGGAATCATTTAAATGGCTTCCTTCAGCATAGCACCCACGAATTACGATGGACTTTCGCGCCAAAATCATCGTGTTTCGTTCGGGCCCGAAGTTACTTATAACGTGTTCTTGGTAGCTTAACTGATTCCAACGTGCACGTGGTGATAGTTGTAATATTTACAAAGCGAAACCGGCTTCATGACGATAAATCAAATTCGTTGTTTGAACTAAAAATAATTATTTAAAAGATATATTACATAATAATGTTTAAAGAATTTAATTCGTACATATACTCAAATAAAGAAACAAATGGCAGCGAAGATAGTTTTTGGGAACCTATAACCAGTCGGGTTTTATTGGAAAAAGGGAATAACAAAGTCAAAAGCAGGTACATATCCAAAAGTGCAAGGCATCGAAGGCATGTGCAGTCGGTTATTGCCTTCGAGTGTGTGGGTGCAAATTCCAAGAAGGATGGGATGCCTGCAGATACATTCAACTTTACTTATCCGGCTCGCCAACTGCAGGCTGCGACGTTGACCGCACCGCCGCGCCGCGTCGCGTCTCCCGCCACTGACCATTTCATTTTAAAATAGCACGCACAATATTTCATCTCTAATGCATACCTAAAGGTATTAATTAACTTGGATAAGATAGGTATCTTTCTAATTTTACAACCAAGGAATCTTTAATAGTTAATATATTAACTGGTAAAGAAAGGTAAAGAATGGTCTAATAAATATTGTCATCATAAAACATGAAAAGTTATAATATTTCATAGGTGTTTATTTCACTTGCAAAAACAAAGATGAAAATAAAATACTTAGTGGTTTTTATATGTTATCACCATCTAAATTAAACTTGCCTAAAAAAGTTTATTTCTTTGAAATGGTTGTGTAACGAACGGACTTTTGATTTACAGGATTAAAATTAGCTATGTTTACTTAAATGGCTAAAATTCATATGTTTAGGATTATCCTATTATGAGAGCTTTTCGTATTTACATTCATCAACCGCCAATTTCATTGGTTCCATCTATACATCTGTGAATTTAAGACTGTATAGTATCCCACGCCCATGACGATTTCAGCCATACAAAAATTTTAATTATTATATTTTATATACAATGTTTGAGTCAGCAGATTTCTAAAAATTTTCTTGGAACACAATGCCATTTTAACGATTCAGCCGCGTTTAGTTGTGACAGAACTGAATTCTAGTTAAATTGCGATTAAAAAGGTTAAGTATCAACTAAAACCAAACTAAAATAAAAATTATCTCAGTTTAGTTTTTCGTCAAAGTTGAACTGAGGGCACTTAGATGTACCTACATAATATAATTTGTTTAGCAGATCAAAAATAAAATACTTAATATCAATATGAAACTATCTAAAAATATAATTAGGCTTTCACCTACTTAAATCGGGCGAGTACAAGTCATTTCATTAAAACCAATTGGTTAAACTTTATAAAACATTGTTTCTTATGGGGAAATGATATTTATAGACTGATTTTTGAAGATTTTTACACGGGGTATATTTATTGTAACATGTGTTATCTGTTAGGATTCTATATAGGAGAAGGTATACTGTATGACTACATTGTATATGTAAGTATAGTATGTTAGGCTTTATTAACATGTAATAAAGTCGTTGTAAAATAATACCTCAATAAAACAACAACAATAAGTAACTCCAACGATGTCATTGTTGGATCATCGTCATCAATATATTGTTCATATCTAATAGACGAAGATTGCCTAAACCAATAATTGAATTAAATCATAGTAGGTACTATACATAGTGTACTGTACTCTTTTGTTTCTTTATCCACCTATGCAGTTATGTACATCGCGTAAATACATTCTACGAAATAAATACTGGATATTAATGAAACAACGATCACTTGCAAATATTACTCTTTATAAGCTGTATCACAAAAGG
The DNA here is from genome assembly GCA_905332985.1 of Mimas tiliae. NCBI lineage: Eukaryota > Metazoa > Arthropoda > Insecta > Lepidoptera > Sphingidae > Mimas > Mimas tiliae. The sequence continues at coordinate 8,997,031 of HG995249.1, forward strand.
ACACATAAACGTAGAAAACTCAATTTTGAGTGTGCAGCAAAGCAACCTTGAAAACATGAAATCTTCAATTATCTACGCAACATTTTTGGAGGTCCATGACCTAGTTGGTTCGTAATGCCCGCACTGGCATTCGGTATAACAAACATGATGTTTATAAATAATTTTACTATATATGGCTTCTTTGTAATACAAAATGATAATAGTATCATCTAGTTGACAAAATGTCATGTATTAAACTAGAAGACAATGTTTGAATTATTTATTCACGTAAAAGTGATTTATTTTAGAACGTAAATATTATTGTGTATTAAAATACTAGCCAAACGTATAGGATACTAAATCGCATCGGAAGATAACTCTGGTGGTTTTCGTATATGTAAATGTGTTATTCGTATATATCTACCTGAATCAGTTATTTTAATTATGGACTTAGATATTATGACCTTATTTCGTCATTGGATTGATCAAATACATCTAGAATATACATCAACATGTGAAATGATAAATTATTATACCCATTATATCGTTTGTATCTGAATTACTATAATTTTCATCCTTATAAAAATGAAAAAGCTTTAAAAGGGGAAACTTTACTGGCAAATGGGAACCCTACGTAGATAATAGAAGCGGACTTCGGCCGCAGAGGCGCGTGGCGCGGTCGTTCGCCGTTGTTGCATGCCGTCGCATCGTTTGCGAGAGCAGACTGCATTCCACGCATTTTACGTCTCGCGCACCGACTTCACTTCACTCTAAAGAAATTTATCTAAACCCCCTCATTGCCTTTTGTGGCTGTTGTCTTGAGTGCTGCGGATAAATGAAACTTAAGTCTTTGGTTATTTTAAACTGTTTCTTATATATTGTAAGTAGCATTCCTACAAAGTAAAATAAAAACTTCACGTGTTATTATTACTTATGATTTTTTAACCCATAAACTCGCGTCTAACGAGCGAAGTATTGTACTTCCGCGTAAGATATTTTTAATCTTGCCTTTGTTCTTAATATAGTCCTATATAGAAATGAGGCAAGAAGCTTGGTGTTTTCGATGAGTCATGTAAGGGCAGCATGCTTTAACTAATATATTCAGTCATTCAACTTCACCATTATGACGACCGCACATTTCCGTCTATCAAAACATATTCATTTGAAGTTGTAATGTAGGGAATGCCCTAAGTTGTAATGACAACTTCAAATGAATTGCATATTTCAAATAAACTGTGTATATACAACGATACACACCCTTTTATAATTTATTAGAAGATTTAAATTACATCGCATCATACAAATCGCCTCATTAGTCTAGTGGTAGTGTATTTAAGATGGCAAACTGGTGAGGTTCTGAGTTCAAATCCCAGGTCAAGCAATAACCTATTTGTTTCGAGTGTTGTGGATTGGAAAAATCACACAGAGTTGCCCGGCATTAGAAACTGTCACGTCGTATCACAAACCAACACTGCTCGACAAACCGTGGGTGGACAAGTTGCACCTGTGCGTACGGCCTACCCCTGCGGAGAAACAGCCGTGGGCTTATGTATGCATATATTTAAAAGACACACTAATGTGTTATTCAAATTTTATAGTCGAATGTACAGGCGTTATTTCATTGTAATTTTTAAATCACGCCTTGTAAAGAATGAGCAGAGCCATTGCGAAGCGCGGGTGGTCTCGTGATTCACTAGCATTGTCGGCTAATATGGCATGCGATTCAAACAACAGTCATAAAGAAGAACTTTGCAAACAATCGCGTACAAAGTGTGTCACAATCGTTCTATGTAATTTTGGCATCCTCCATAACAAACAACGCAAAAGTCTCAGAATTGACTAACTTTTGCTCACGCTTTCGCCTGCGTGAATGTCTTTTCTGTAATAAAAAGTCGATGACATTTTTATTTCATTTTAAACATAAACATTTTCAATTAAATCATACACCTTTAAAACACTACCCATAATGGAAGAAACGAGAGTAAGAACTGATACGAGTATAATTCTACAAAAATGCATAACTAATGCCATTGTGAATCAAATTTCACAATCGATCAGCATTAAGTGGGGTTTATAGATCTCAAGCTATTTTTTATAATTTGGTGAAATTGTAACATAACATATGACTTACAATATCATCTAATAACTGGTTTACGAGGTTAAATTTCAATTGATCAACTGCTAAATCATAATATACTATTTAGACAGACTTTCGTTCGAAACTGATCAACAAAAACCATGTGAAGCCGCTATAACATGAACGCGTACAGGTCGATAACGCTCCTATAGTAGCAAATCCACAAATAATTGACTATTGCAACGTCATTAAATCGGTGGCAATCAAAGACATTTGAGGAGTGTTTGGCGAAACAATAATCTTATTACAGTGACATTCCGAGTTATATAACAAACTTAATATTAAGCTACACAATATAGTTTATATAATAACTTGCTTTTGCGTGAATGTCTTTTTTCGGGACAAAAAGTATTATCCTATCGCCAGGATATAAACCTATCTCTATACCAAGTTTTATTTATATCCGTTTAGCCGTCAAAACCTAACAGACACGACTTACTTTCGCATTGATAATAATTTATAGTATTGATAATACTGTTGTGCCTATGGTGCGGTCGGTTCTATGTACACCTGATCGTCAACGTGCAACATCTTGTTTAAATATATCCAAAACGCACATGTAAATACGCAAATGTATGTACGTCACACCCATTCAATTTTGAGACGTAGATAACAATAACCTCAACGTGATCAATTTTGCTGTGCCATTGTTGACAATTCGTGTGCGGCTCAAACTGGTTTGATCCGCTTCTGTTTAAGCGCCATCTTTGTTTTATTTATTGATTATCTTTATCAGCGATGTGATAAATCATATAAATCTTTAGTACATCTTTACATTTTTTATACGGAGCATTGTGCCAAATCATGGGTATCAATCGACTTCATTTAAGGAATTCGAGAAATCACAATTCACAGGCTCAAGAAGCACTTACTCGACGTCATAGGGTAAATGCAAGAGAGCCGATGGAGAATGCCCAAGACTGGGGAATTAGAAGCAATTGAGTGGATAGACGGACTATGGCACAAAGTCGGGATAACACCAGGCAGGAATAAAGGAATTCGTGCTTACCCTAAGGCAAAGATCTTCATATTCATCATCTGACGATGATGATGATGGAAAATTTAGGTAAAAAAGTTGACACCCTCCGTGGCACAGTGGGTGAGTAGCCGACTGCAAAATAAAAGGGCATGGGTTCGTTTCCCGCACCGAGACAAATGTTTGTGTGATCCACAAAAATGTATGTTTCAGGTCTGGGTGTTGTGGGACCGCAAGTCCCTCGTAGTTCCTGATACTCACGATACAGGTTTAACCTAGTGTGGGGTTAGGACCATGTGTGTGGGTTGGGTGTATTTAATTTAATTTTAATTAATTTGAACAACAAATAGTTCACCGTATTTCTTAACCCGCTATATACACTAAGATCGACATTTCTTTTTGGTACGTTTTGAATTTCATTTTCTTAACTTGCAACATAAAATGTAACTACATTCTGTAGATGTATGATTTACGCGATATTGTGTGTCTGGGAGAGTACATTCACCCAAGAGTGAGTCGCGGGCGCGGAGCGGCGGCGCGCCGCGCGGCGCCATCGCCCTCGCTCAGTCAACCCTCCGACGCGGCGCGGTCGCTAAATACTTTAATTTCGTCCTTTCCCTCGCCTAGAGACGTCCCAGACAAGATGCAAGAGCGACCGTCTGCCATTTAAATACATACTTACACACACCCACACTCGACTTTCGAGTTAGAATACAAATTTTACTTCTATATTGAAGGAGTGTGTGTTTTGTAAGTTCTATGCATGAAATATACATCTGGTTCTTAGCATGGCATGTAAAGAATATGTCGTACATGTTAATAATACATCATAATCACTTAGATTTCCTCACACCACTGCCTCCGCTTTTTTCCTTTCCTCTAATGTATGCAACGCATACACTCCTTTTGTAAGAATTCATATAAGATAGTAATCATATACCATGAAGCGATACTTGCTCTACTATAAAGTAAAAATCAGCTATCTATAAAATAAACGGTAGAAATAAAATGTGAAAGTAATTTAGCTATATTGATATAATAATATCGTAGCTTGTGGTACTCAATAGTCTCTGCCTACCCCTATGGGACATAGGCGTGAGTGTGTATGTATGTATGATATAATAATATGTAAAACACTAAATTCACTTACAAGGTGGTAGGTCCCTCGTTTGCGAGAGACCGGCTGGGTTGGTACCACCGCTTTGTCTATTTCTGCCGCCAAGCAACAGTGTGTAAGCACTGTTGTGTTCCGGTGTGAAGGACATTGAAGCCAGTGTAATTACTGGTCATTATGAGACACTAACACCTTATGTCTCGGGGTGACGAGCGCAGTCCAGTGTCATGCAGTGCTTTATTTAAAGTTCTGTGTGGCGTTGTTTCTGTTTATGAGCAGACGTGGCGCTTACCATCAGGCGAGCGACCTGCTCGTCTCGTCATTCAATCTAATAAAAAAATAAAAAAAAAATATTGTATTCGCTGATAGTCTGCACAATGAATTCAAACGGAGACGTGGTGCATCCTTCAAAGGGGTTCCTTACAACGCGGTATATGAAAGCTTGCCGGTCTGGTCTTTATTTTGCACCCAATGTCTATACACTATACGAGTGTATGGCATTAAATCTGGCTCACTCTTTATGAATGTCGATTGTGTTGCTCAGACGGTATTAAATTTCCAGTCACTATCAAAGACATTATTTAATTTAGAAACCAGTAAGTCGAGAGTAGATAGAGGTCGTCGTGCGTCTCGCCGCCTCGCCGTCTGCTCACCTTGGGTGAACCCAGCTCGAGAGCACACATCCGCCGGTATATTAAGTGATTTATATTTAAATATGAATTTGTGTGTCAGCAACAGCATCTCTCATCGGCGTATAAACCAGTGTGTACGCCGCTTGTTACTTTCACTGGATACTGCCGTAAATACAAGTTTGGAACTGGTTTGTTGCAATTGCTTATTGTGTGCATAAACAACATTTTCATTACAATACTTCGATGTGCCTGTTATTCTCAGTCGTTTAATATCGTAACGTTGTAATAATTTAATTACCTATGCAAACCGGGTGCTTCTAAAACTAAACATACTAAAAAAAAAAGATATCATCCCCGCTGGAAACGTTACGTTATATTCCTCTCATGATTTAATGTTATGCGGGTAGCTAGCGGATACAATAATAGAATAAAATAATAATAGAGCTTTAACTAGCCAATAAACATCCCACATACTGGACGTGACGCGTGTGAATTCAACTCGTGCGATCAAAATGTTACGTGCATAAAAACCTCCGTCAGCAATAACGCAAGTGTACTACTATAGTAAACTTACCGCACGTGTACCGTGATAAGAGTGCAACAATTGCACGACACACTATCGATTATTCACACTACTGTAAAAACAATAAATTTGATTTTAAATTACATAACGTTTTCCACAGTTGCTTAGTAACTGAAAAGGTAGATAAGTGTAAAGAAAAACATAATGTAGCGCGTGCTATATACACATACAATTCGTTATCGGTGACAAAGGTATCTAGTAACCTTTAGGTCCCTTTTATGCGAGAGACTGTCTGGTTAAGTACCACCGCTTTGTCTATTTCTGCCGCCAAGCAGCAGTTTGTAAACACTGATGTGTTCCGGTTTGAAGGACATCGAAGCCAGTGAAATTACTGGACACAATGAGCTTTCACACCTTCCGTCACAGGTTGACGAGCGCAGTTCAGTACACCATAATTCGAAGTTATCATTGGTGTTGCTTCGGTTTATGGGAAGGCGTGACGCTTACCATCAAGTGAGTGACCTGCTCGTCTAGTCATCTAAACCTACAAAAAAAATAAAAATAAACAACGAACAATTTTGTGAAGCACGAAAAACGAATTAAATTTTCCATTATCGTTATGAACTGGTTTAAATTGAAAACAACGACGTACGACTTACGAGATGCACGTGGAAGATGCAGGGGCATTGAGCCCGTCGCGTCGTTGCACACGTTCACTGTTCAGCCTTAGTCACATCGATTTAGATTTACATTGAAATGTTTTCAAAACAAATTCTTTACCCGTGACAATATCGCGAAGGGCTTCGAGAATGAATGACAATAACTTTATCATCTACACTTTCATGTATTTTTTACCAACGAGCACACGATGTATAATGCACGTGTTTATTTGTTAGCTAGAATGATGAGAAGAACATCATTCTCCTGATGGTAATTGATGGTACACAATTCTGTTTGGTGGTACAAGTAGACAATACGATGGTACCTACCCAGACGGTCGCTCGCATACGTGATACGAGAGACTTACCGACCACCTAGTATCCAAAAGTAGTGTTCTTTATAACCAGTTGCCATCGAGTATTTTTTTTTATAATGACAAGTCGTTTAGATATGATGATAGTTAAGATCTATTAATTTCAATTCGCAGAATGGAAAATGGATCAGCAGGGCGCGGCAGTGCGGGTGCGGTGCGACGTCTGGGTGATTTATTTATATTTTTCATTAGCCGGGTCTCCACCGGGCGCACGCGCTCGCGCGGCAGCCTCGCGAGCCATATGCTCGGTCTGTGTGGACGTGCCTCGGGGGCCCGAGGCACGCTCGGTCGAGGCAACGTGCGCCCGTCCGGCCCCCGAGGCACGTCCACACAGACCGAGCATTTGGCTCGCGAGGCTGCCGCGCGAGCGCGTGCGCCCGGTGGAGACCCGGCTATTGAGTTGCTCGTCTCTCACCATCGGCCACAGCCCACGGCAAACGACACACAACAACACAACACATACTAAACAAAATATTCCATGATGATATTCTACTTGAAAACAAAGTGAAACAGTTTTTATTTTACTGTGACATGTGACAAATATGAAAATGTTATAAACATTTAACTTTTAATCTTCTGCTCATAGTGGTTGCGTAAAGAATAACAGTTTCATGAAATAAAATGTCTTCAGTCATTACTTATTTCATATTATTTATTCTTTTTCCACTTGCCCTTATCCCACTACGGTCGGCGCAGCATGCTTTTCAACACATGTTGCCGAAAGATTTCGCTTGTATTTATTACGGTCGGCCAACTTATTCCATATTATTAAGTATGATAAACTTTAGGAAAGTCGATTAAGGTGGTTCGGTCATATTTTGAGAAAACCACAGGAGCACGTCAGTCGTAAATACCTGTGCCAGATCGTAACAGGAGTACGATCCAAAAACGCTGGCTTGACGTATTAGAGGGAGACATGAGGGCCAATGGTCTTACTATGGAGGATGGTTAAGATCGGGCGAATTGGAAGCACCTTAGTAGAAAGGCGGGCCCTGGCACTAGCCTGGATAACGCCAGGTAGAAAGAAAGTATGATATAAAGCATCTAACTCGTATCAGACTCTAAATATTGCCTCTAATTTGTCTCACGGGTCACAGATAGCATAAAATATAGTCTTCGTATGTGTACTACTTCCTTCGATATTCAATACAATGCGCACTATAAAATCCATGGGCACCGCGTTAAAAACGTTAGTCTACATGGTACAAATAGGCGCAATTGGTTTCAATACAAAATGACGTATATGTCATAATAAAGTTATTTACTATATTATCCCTAATTTGGGGTTCGACTTAAGTTATTACTGCTTTTTTGTAAGAACAACGAAGATAGCGTGCTATTCGAGCTCCGGAGGAACTCTCGATTTGAACATAACTTGAAGCCCTTAGGGTTGGCGGGGCTTAGCACATGTATCACGACATACTATCTCGCGCGCGAGAGAGAAGAATAACTATCGATGATAAATATATCGGGTAAAATTAGGGTAGCCTATAACATATGACCGTCACGCTAAATTGAAAAAGCCAAGTCCAAAATGTCCAGCCGTGGATGAATTCAGGCTGAAGGGAGGATATAGTATTGCACTTAACAACGATCACAAATACAGACGATAGCTGATGTAGATATACAAAGTTGATCATTGTCTAGGGCTTTAAAAGGAAAAATATTAAATAATCTCATATATTGTATACATATAAAAATATACTGCAAATTTGTAACGCAAAGGACTGTTACTAAGTCCTAAAACTATTATTATTAGGGTATCATGTTCAGAATTAGTAAACATGAAGGTGGAACATAGCATTGTAATATTGGCGCGATGCATGAACATGACGGCATCCAGCAGAGTAGTGTGCATGCTGGCGGCTCATGTTGCAGCTAAATGCGGACTCGACACCAAATCGCACGCAGAAAATAAACGCAAACACAAAACACTACACACACACGCTGAAACAAATCTGTGTAGTAAACACAGAAGTATCTATGTATACACAGAACTACGACAATTCGTCGCGTCAATACTGACATAATTTGAATGTGAGCATTGGGCATACATTTAGAATTTCTTGCATATTTGTACATCATGTATGTATATCTTGCAGCGGTGGGAATGTAAAATATTCAAGTGAAGGACAGCATACCAGAACGAGAACACGTTTGAATGCAATTATATAAATCGTGATTTTCACAAGTCCGGTAAACTTAGGCTGACACACACTATAAATTCACTTAGAATTTTATAGTTTAAGCAAAATACGAGTATTAGATGTTTGACCGACGCGACGATTTGAAAAACACATGATAACGGTAGCTAATCGGCAACCCAAGCTCGAGATGGTTGGTGACCATTTGGAAAAACTTACGATTAGTATTATACGACTACAGGCTAAATTACTTCTTAACAGATTAATAAGGTTGAATATGAATAAAGTAAAGGATAAACATAGCATCCTCATGATTGGCGCCTGCTATGAACAAATCACTGGCCAAATGGCTCTTGTTATTAATTTCATGAGTCGATTAAATGAAAAGCACTGAATAAAATACTCTGCATAACTATGACGACTATTATAGATGCTCCTCGTTTTGGATGCATTGCGCTGTACTATGTACATGTTTATAAGGATTTCATTAATTTCTATTGTAAACATGACCATTTTTGTTTTAATTTCATAATACGTATAGTTTAATATTATATACAAGTTCATGTTTTTTAAAGCGGTTTGAAAAGCTATTTAACAAAAATAAAACCAACTCAAACATTAAAAAGCTGTAAATGTAATTAACACATTTTGAGACTATGCTTATTTCAGTTGGTCGCAGTAGACATATTTTGAATAAAATTTAAATGGGACCAGTGTGGCAATTCTCGCGCAATTCGAATTCGAGAAAAATCTCGGATTCGAACTTTTTTCGAATGAAATTCACGTTGAGCTATTCTGGAAATCTCGGGCTCGAAATATCTCGTAGGTTGCTGATAGAGTTACTTCGAATGGTAGAGAGCGTTCGAAACGTAAATGTCGAATACAAATGACAATGTCAACTGTCAAAATATTTAATTTATTTATAAATTACAATTGTCTTTTTACATTCGCCTTACGATCATACCTACTATGTCTGAAAATGGATAAACAAAGTAAATATTACAAACAACTCGCCCCCTATTACAAAATGGGACGGAAAGAATCTCGGTGAAATGTGGGTGTGCCTACTGTGGCCTACTGGTTGCAACCAGTATATTAGGTAGTATTCATATGGGTGTCCACATTAATACAGGTACAGAGGTGTACTTCTGCTTACCCCTTCGGGGAACACAGGCGTGAGTGCATATGTATAGGTATTACAAACAATAAATATGCTATAAAGGAAGCTAGCTTGTTTGCGTGTTTGATATTGTTGATGATTGCAATTGCTTGTGACTAAGCTTGTGGTACGAGTGTGTCGGGAAAAGTGAATATGGCAATTTAACAAATAATGAAATATGTATTTATAAACCTATTTATTTCCGAAGTGGTGGTAGTTTATTAAAATACGAGTATATTAACTTTATGTTCTATGTTTTATTTCCTGTTTCACCCAAGTTTTACCTACTTATTTACTTGCTTTGAAAAGTTAAAATATCGCAGTAAATTAGATGGTTACAAATGTTGATGGATTTTATAACAGTGAAAGTATTTAATATACTATTTTTGTAACAAATGCAACAAATTAGAATAATATCTAATTAATTGGAATAATACCTAAATAAACATATTTTTTATAGCATAGGCAGGCATAGCTCATTTGCCATGTGGGTCACCTGATAGTAAGTGATTTTCACCGCCCATGTACGCCCATAATACCTAGGAATGGGATAATTGAGGGATTGGTAAGGGGAGCGGGATTTTGGGCTTCAAATAGTAATTTGGTCTGTATTTTATTTACTTTACACCAACCCTCCCACTATTTGTTTGTACCAGTAAGGGCATTTAATGTTTCTGAAATTTATCCATCTGTTTTCATATTCACGCTTAGAAAATATTGGTGAAAATTTTACACTTCGCAGATCGTAGATCCGCTTCCACCATTTGGAAGAAAATGCTTCTGCTGGGTATTTGGGTAGTTTTTTTTGGATTGTATTCATTTTGAGAGCAAAATAGACACAACGACAATAACATGAAATCTAAACTTAGTTAGACTAGGTTTCCCGCTTAAACTTTGATTTCCATATTACGTTCCATTACTGCAAATCTTGGGAATTGGCAATTTAAAAACTTATTTTAAAAACTTCTCATAATGATTATATCATTATTTATGTTATAATAACAAAAAACACATAAATTACACTTGTTGTAATACGTTATACATCTAAATATATTTATCAGTATATTGTTCGTGGTAAGTTATCGCATGCGATTAAAAATCGCATTACTTACGTTGAACGGAACGCCTCGCGCGCTGTTTATGTTTTTAATGGCAACATTTTGCTCCTTCGAATAGAGATTTTTACGCATTTTATTTCGATTGTAGCTGAGAATACAAGATTCGAGACAATTACTTTGACATTCGAAATTTTACAGTAGAGAATCGCTGATTCGAATCCGAGATTATTTCGAGGGAAGTGAGAATTGCCTCACAGCTTTAAGCTATACATATATACAGCCATTCAAATAATTAAGAATAATAATTAATTAAAATCGGAAAATTTTGTAAGAAGTTATGCGTGGTTGGGGTATAACAAAAACAAACAGAAATACCTACGAGTCAAATTGAGGACCTTCTTCATTGTTTGCGTCGATTAAAAAGTTCACAATACAAAGAAAGTGTGATTAAGGAAGCTGAGCGTCATATTCTAATTCATATTCATTCCATTATGCGACAAGAATGGATACTACTGATTGTGACATTATATTGTTCTCATTGACGCAAATAAGTTTAAACAATTAATTGTGTGTCTACATATTAAATTCATACGAGTAAAGTTGAGTCTGTTACTTCGAAATAATCTTCACTTACGGTCATGTGGTAGACAGCATTTTTTTTTTTATCTTTACGTCTTTTTTCCGGGCTAATCTTTAATGCTGCCGTTAAAACATTCGTTTAAGCAAAAGATATTAAAAGCTGGTTTGACTAAACTTTCGTCGGCAGATAGATGAGTATCCAAAAAGTAGGTAATCTAGGCTATTTTTGATCCCCACATCCCGACCTAGAGAACTAGAAAAGCTACAAATGTCCTTTTTCGACACCAGCCTTTAGGACCTTGCGTTGACTGAACTGTTTATTATCTGACGCTGATCATGATCTGATGATTGACGGCCACAAAGAAAAGACTGGATATCTAGCTAGTCCACTGATAGAAGCCAATGATGACAATAAATCTTAATAATAAATTCATAAATCTTGTTTAAGTAAGTATATATATACATTACACGTTGGACATCGGTTCCATGCACGAGATTATAGACGCTTTTTATACTAAAAAGCTAAGTAGATATTGAAAAATATTATACAAGATATATGCATTATATAGCCAGTATAGCTACTGAGCAGACTTTATCCATTCAAATAACGAATTTACTTTAAAAAGTGTAAATACTTTTCATATTGAAAACAGTGTCCACTTTGCAATTCACATTGATTATTCTATTCATGTAACATGAATCGTCAAGTTCATGAAGCCATTTTTGTTCATTGCTGATCAACAAACACTTCAAGGGTGACTCTCTGCGCCCGAACGTCCCCCTCCCTATCCGGTACTGCCAACAATACGTCGCATCGCCTACAGTTTCTGGCAGCGCGCAGTTATTTCGGTACCTACTCTGGCAGAAAAAATACTGGAAAAAAACTATTACGAATCGTTTTTCCAGTAATTGTCCAAAACAATATTTTGATAACAAATACTTTCAAACTGTTATTATATTAATGTCTGTCCATATTAATAAGTAGTAAAGTAAATAATGAGTAAACGTTACATATAAAATTTAAAAAAGAAAAATACAAAATCATCACAATTATCAGCTTCGGCGATATTCGTGTATTTTGAAAATAAACGAGGATTGCGAACTAATATACAGCTATCACAACATTAAATCGCCTCATTGGTCTAGTAGTCTCAAGTTTGAATATACAAAAATCTAGTTCTTATGGTCAAAAATATAATTAGAATTATCAAATATCTAGTTAGGATGTCCGAAATCTAGTTCGAATGATCAAAAGTGATGTTGAAATTATCAAAAATTTTATTTGAATTGTTAAATACCTAGTTCGGATGAACATGATCAAAAATTATGTTCAGATGAAAAAAAATAATAAGCCCGCAGGGCAGCTTGTGGCGAGCTGTTGGGGAGTAACGACCCTACGTACCCGAGTGCTCCCGGGGGAGGCTCCTTTTCTTCATCTCTGGCTCGCCTTCACTGGCCGGCTGGAGTGAACACTGATGAGGAATACGTCCCCCACCTCTAGCTTGCCTTCACCGGCCGGTCAGAGTGGAGTCGCGAGAGCTTCATGCTCGAAGGGTGGATGTGAAACGTAAGTGGTGAGTGGGCAACGTGATGGGACCCTAAGGGAGCAAATGATCGTTTTTTAAATCCCAGTGACACCTCTCCACCCTTTAGCCACTCATCTGGGTGTTGCTCCCTTGTCGCGTTTTCTAGTGACTATTTTGGGGAGCCCATCTACCTGAGTTGGCGAGTCACCACCTGCCTATTTTATCCATGTTTTTAACATAGGTCAGGCAGGTCCCATAGACCCGGTTACCCAATCCATCAACACATCACCTCAATAAAATAGTAGATATTTATTTTTGCCCATACCTACAATAGTCATACATCAACCGGGGGCTGTCCTTGGATACACTTCTATTGTGTTCATAGCCGTCGGGCGGTGTCACATCACCTTATTAAAATAAAAGTGTCTAACGGGCCTCTACGTGTTGGCTTCGGCCCCACGCACGCCTTCCAAAGGCCCGGGACTCTGTAGTCCCGAGATTATGGTATGACATACATAATAATAATAATATTTTTTATTACCATACCATATTTTTCTTACGAGTAGACTTAAAGTATTATTTAACAAAATACTGTTGAAAACTTATTCAATAGGACGGTGGTCCTTGCACTAAGCTAAAAAATAAGATAGAATAAGATGAAAATCTAGATCGGTTTATCAAAAATCTAGTTGGAATGATCCAAAATCTAGTCCAAATTATCGAAAATTTAGTTCAAATGATCATAAATCTAGTTGGAATAATAAAAACAATTGCATCATTAAGATAGCCCATATGTGCTCCATTCAACGCGTAGCCACAGAGTCAAGCCCGGAGGGGTGGCAGCTCTAGTTGCACTTCTGCCTACCCCATCGGGGATAAAGGTGTGTGCTTATGTTATGTTATTTATGTTAATATCCATATTATTCCGGAACTTCTATTGACAGAAATAAGATTATCTATTTAAACCGTTTCCTATCTCATAAGCACAGTGTGGCCAACGTCCAATGGTTTGGTTTACAGTGGTAACATTGTTCAAATACAACTACATATATTTGCATTACACTGGTAATGTAATTATGGTAATGTTTACCGTTGTGCCGCCAAGTGAATGAATCACACGGTGCGTTGGCGTTGGAATAGCGCCGTCCAAATCAGTCCTGCCCTGCGTTACTGTTTCGACGTTTTTAACCTGACCCTATCAGTCACGTGTTTTGCCACAACGAACTTAAGTATTTATTTCCAGAAATAACATTTTATTTTATTTAATAGCAGAGGCCATCAAACGAGCAAGTGCGTCACCTGATGGTAACCTCCACAGCCCATGAACATACATAATACCTGAAGGATCATTGCATCGCAGACCAGATAGGGATGAATAAGGATTGGGAAGGTGAAGGGGATTTGGGCCTCCGGATATCTCACTCACTGTAGGAAACGCCACAGCAAGCTGCTTCTTTACGTTGGTTTCTCGTGAAACAGGGGTGACAAGTCGGTCGAGCCGACCCATTCTTGCTATAGACAAAAGTGTTTACGGCGTGGCTACCACTTAGAACTTAGGCCAAGATTCACTTCCTTACATTTAAACTATTTATTTTTTCTACTCACATACACAACACTGGAGTGCATAAGATATAAAACTACTTCCATTAACACTTAAATGGAGAATACATGTATATTTATGTAGGTCGTAGAATAATTTCCACGCAATTTGATTACGTTCGTGTTATGGGAATCGAACCACGGAAGTCGTCCATTTGTGGAATACTCATAAAACGAAGGGCATTGACATAAAACCGCCTTAGAAATGATTGAAAGCGAGTGTAGTTTACATTAATGGAACTTATTTATTTTTATGAATATTCACTTCATACTGTCAACTGCAAGAAAGTATATATTAATATGGAATATCGTTATAGAATCATAATCAAAATGCTCGTTTTTTAAATACATACATACATAAGCTCGTGCCTTTGCCATTCACGTTTCCCCGAGTCTATATCCGTTCCATGATGTGACAGGGAGCGACAAATTAAAATGACGCATAATTCATGTATGTATCGATCGTTGTGATTTATCGACCTGTATTGAAACCAGCACCTCGCGGTTCTCAGCCTTAGTGCACTGACCACTTATAAACCAATAAAGCGCTTTTTAAATACCAAATCAATAAGCTAAATGGGTATAATTTCCTACAATTCCATTGGTAGAATGACCATATTAGTTGGTTTTTTACAGCGTAAATGTCAAAGGATAGATCAAACAGCCATCACAGCAATTATTTCCCCGCAATAAGATACGTAAGTACCTACGTACCTAACGTATAAAATATTTATCTAATAGTGTCTGATCTAATTAAATTAATACCTATAGTATCTGGCAATGGATACTTCATGATAATGCCATCAACGGGTTACATCACTGCTACCTTGCGTCCTTGCCATTTCCATTTAAAAATAGCATTCATTGAGAATCACGAGAACAGCATAAAATTACATCATCGGTACGTTAAGAGGACGTCACATTGTGTGAGGTACATATTATGTACAACATAACTGTGCTAAATGAGTATAAATGTATACTGTATATGTATATGTAGAGTCGGCGCTCGTGATCGTCGCGTCGCAAATGACGAAGCCGAAAGATGCGACGCCCGGCGCCGAGCCAAAGCTGTGCAATGGCGAGGCGTCGGCGTCGGCGTCGGCGTCGGCGTCGCGGTGCCGCGTCATCCATCCATCACATGCTTCATCACCAGCTAATAATAGAACAACCAACTACAATATAGACAATGTTTCGTTCCAAGAATGATATTTACTGTAAACAATATCAGATGCTCATCGAATCTTACCAATCATAATTTTCATTCATTCACCGTTTATAATAGAGGTTGTGTATCTGTAAATATAAGATAACCTATGTTCGGAAGGTTATGTTTGTATACATTACACAACTGTATCATACTTTACTCACGTTCGAACAGATTTATTTCGAAAGGTCACATTTAAAACGCGCTTTGATAAGAGCACAAATATAACACGCGTAGTTACTTATACAAGTATTCTTATTATATACATCTCAGTACGCACAAAGTTAAGTGAGTATTCTAAAACAAAAAATACTCGTGATCAGTGTATTCTTACTTTAAAAGTTGCAAGCAAATCATTATATTGTACAGCAACCGAAACACGTGTATTTACAATTAGAATATAATATTTTTATAAGCCTTCGTGGTGAAGTCGGCCAGTAGCCGAATGTGAAGCCAGAGGCGGCGGGTTTGATTCCCGCACCGAGAAAAGTTTGTGTGATACACACATATTTGTTTCGGGTCTGACTGTTTTCTCCCCTGAGTTGACGTAGGCAGCCGGTCGTAAAAACTACAAGGCAAATCATTATGTGACATGTGTTAAATGCATGTTGTCGCCGACCTTACTGCGAGTGGGATAAGGGCAGGTGAATGAAGAAAGAAGATTATTTGTTTTCTTTTAACTTTGCATAAAATAAGTGAAAACTGGTTTAATCGAGATAGTTCTTAGAAAATCTATTCAGCCGTTTAAATTTACAGATGTTTATCTGATTGACGTTAGGTTATGTATTTGACCTTATAAAATGTTATTTGATAAATAAAGTTTACTTGGCCATTGTAACACAGGCGATAAGTATTTTACATTGCAACTTGATTTAATATCCAAAACTTTTGCTGTGTGCTGCAATCATTACTATTTCATTTCAAAACAAACTTTGTTTATATTTTTGGAAAATCCAAATCAATTAAACGCAATACGTATTATCATATCATGGTAAACATATTTATTTACACTGCATTTCAATTGCTTTATTAATACTTCGAAATATTTCTACCGTACAAAACAATCCAAGACGAACGTAAATTACATTCGGGTGTTTCCATCGTTTCAAAGTTCATATTAGTAAATAATATTATAAAGACGTCGATGAATGTTTTTTGTATGCGTAGTGAGTAGCGTAGTATAATATAATACGAATCATCGTAAGCAATAAATACGGGGCATAAAATCAGAGCAAACAAATCCGAGAATATTCTGCTGGACTCCGCTCCTTACTGACATAAACACATTACACATACAACCGGAAATACCCGACCGCTTGCAACACGCCCGGCCCGTGAATATGTGACGGTCCAATGTGTGAACTGTTATCCGATACATGTTAATAATATCAGCCCTGTATTATACACGTCCCACAGCTGGACACGGGCCTCCTCTACTGAATGAGACGTGGTTAGGCCTTAGTCCACCACGCTGCCTTAGTGCGAGTTGGCAGACTTTACATACCTTCGAAATTCTTATGTAGAACTTCTCAAGTATGCAGGTTTCCTCATGATGTTCCTTCACCGTTAAAGAAAGCGATCATTATAAGTACGCACGTACATTAGAAAAGTCAGAGGTGCATGCTTTTTGGGGCTGGTTTTGAACTTGCGACTTTCGTCTCTGCAGTCCGTAATATTTACTTCCCACAAAGCTATCGCTGCTATTCATTACAAAATAACACTGAAAGTTCAAAAATAATTATTTATAGAGGTATTTTGCCTGCCGATCAACTGAAATTGCACACTCCAAAAGTATCTCTAGAAGTCATTATTTTTAAATGTAAATTGTCTTTAAGGTTTCACGGTTTGTTTACACACTATAATACTTATTTAAACGGGTCTTAATCGCGTTGTATTTGTTGTTTGGGTCTTCGTTAATTTTTAATTTCTCAGTGCTCTTTTTTTGAAGTCGGATTTTAAGTTTTATTAAAACTTATTTTATTTTAAAATTTTTAGGTGTAGGTACAGCTGTTGCATGTAAATTTCAGTACAACAAACAACATAATCGCGAAAATTTTGCTGTTATACTATGAGATTATTTTTTTTACTTCGTTCTCCGTTTTGAAACAAAAACGAGTTTCTCCCCAGAGGGGATGATGTCAGGCAGGCGGGCGGTCGTAAAAACTACAAACCAAATCTTTCTGTAACATGTGTTTAAAAACATGTTGCGTCGACCCCAGTGCGAGTGGGACGAGGGCAGGTGGAAGAAGAAGAAAAGAGTAAAAATACAGCAAAAAAAAAACAGTTGTAAAAAGTATCTTGGCGACATAAATGAGACTAATACGCAAAAGAACAATAACATCGTAGTATGTGATATGTCACAACTCACAGTCAAGTCACATGATCGCACGAGTAAAAAGATATGGCAGTAACTTCCCGGTTTTTTGTGACAGATGTGATTAACCGGTAAGGGTCAGTCACCGCCATGGTTAGTTAGTCCAAGGTTTATCCAAATATGCGTTGCGCATGATCATAAAATGACCTTAGAACTTGTTCTATTTTGCATTCTATATCATATTTGAGCACCCCGCAGGTCTAGAATAGTACTGGTCAATTTAAATATTGCATAGGTACAATAAAAAAGAACAAATATTTGAACTCGTGTACCAGTATACAAGTGTTCTGAGCACAATCATTATTTAATCGAATTAATGTATGTTAAAATTACATTGCGTCACAAAACGAATTATAGTGTTGAATTTATTTGTAAAAGTAATTTTGCACAATATCAGGATTCAGGAAACAAACTTTCTAACATTCATGGCGTTATTTAATACGGTAAATATAGTCAAATACTGGTAAATAGTATGTTTTTGGTAGTCATCATTTTTTATATAAGTTCTACAAACGTTTCATCGAAAGCAATTATTGTAGACAATAAAGTTGTATACTACGGTGAAGAATATATGATCATAACGTATCGATAATAAAAAAATGTATACAGGCCGTTTTTGCACTCACAGCGTCATTTAGTTCGTGTTTTTTTATTGTTTTATTGATTAATAAACAACTAAATAAAACACAAAGTTAAGAAATGAAAATGTGAATAAAATATAAACACTTAGAACATTATTTGCATTCGCTCTACAAACGAATACTGAAAAATTTACATTTTTACCTCTGCTGTGCCTATCACATAATACTGTTTGACATTAAAACTTACTACTTTATGCACTATGTACTATAATTATCTACTATATTGTATGTTATTCAGCAAAGAAGTTGCCAAAGAATTGTTTTCGTAGGTCATACAGGTTCCGTACGTTAACACCACTTTACAACGTAAACACTAATATTTGTTTCAGTTTATATGTTCACGCCAATGTCATATAATTTATATCTCTACGATTTCTCCATCGTTTCTAATCATAATATTGTGCATTCAAATTGAATTTATGAAATGACTTTGATTAAGCCGTGCGCCGTAGTGACAGTCGGTCGTCCGTGGTGTCTCCGCCGCTCAGTCATTGTACAGTTCGCGTGAGTCGAGTCGTCGCGTCGTGCGCCTACACTCGGTCGCAACAAAACGGGCACAGAGTAGTTTGCGTTACAGAGAACGTTTGCGTTCACTTTACTATGAGCAAACAGCATTATAGTACGTTCAATCAATCCGATAACGGTGATAGTCAATCTGGTGAAATGAGTGTTGATGGATCTCTAATTGATAAAGAATCGTCACCTCCTCCGTACATAACATATAGGAAAACTGCGTCATGTCCACATGAACCCGATTTACGTAGAGATCTACAAGGATTTCAAGAAAAAATGCTGGGTACTCTTGACTCATATTTTTCGAAACAAGATCAAAAAATGTCTCAACTCCTGAACGATTTTGAAGAAATCAAGAAATCTGTTAAATTCATCGGCGATAAATATGATGATATTGAAGTGCGAACAAACGAGATGGAAAAGCGAGTCTGCTCTCTCGAAAAACTCCCAGTTCTTTCTCAGGAATATGAGCATAAAATTACCGAATTAACCACCAAAATAGAAGTTATGGAACAGATGTCGCGTAGATGCAATATTGAAATTAGTAACCTACCCGATAAGAGAGGTGAAAACCTTATGACGATTATAACAAGTACAGCCAACTTAATAAAGCATCCATTGTCTAGTCATGACATTGCTGCAATACATCGCGTTCCACAGTTGAAGGCTACTAGCTCACACCCAAAAAATGTGATCGTGAAATTCACCACTCAAGCCATACGCGATAACTTCTTATCCGCCGCACGATTAATGAAAGGCATTACCTCAGACCAAGTCAACATACTAGGCACACCCCAAAAGATTTACATTAATGAACATCTAACTATATTCAACAAAAACTTGTTTCGCCAAGCACGAGACGCAGCTAAGCGATATGGGTACCGTTTCGTCTGGGTTAAGCACGGTGGTATTTTGGCCAGAGCAGACGAAACATCGCCGGTCTTCGCGATCCGATCAGAAAAGGATATACTTAAATTCAAGCCTCGGTGTTCAAAGTGATAATAATATTTTTTTCGCAGTGTTGTATACGTGCATTGTCAGTGTATCGACGTTAGTTTATTTTAGTTACCTTAAACTACGAGAATGTGATAAAAAAATATATCATAATAATGTAAACTGCAGAATACGCATCGCACATTACTCTATGTGTTTACGTTTAGATAAGCGTTTATTTGCCACTTTTTTCCATACTACCTTCCGGTATGCTTTAAATATGAAGACATTGTTTCCTAGTTGTTTATTACTACAAAATGAGACCACAGTTTGCTTGGTTTTATTTTTAATTTTATTAAATGGTTTTTGCTATAACAACCGTCCCCTATTTAATAGCAGGCTTGCTACTTTAACAATATTTATCCTACTTATTAATATGTTGTTTAATATCAGTTCTTGTCTGTGTACACATTATATTAATATAATAGCTGCGTCAGTTATTTCCATGCGAAGTATTATATCACTACTAAACTCGGTGGTACATAGTACTAGTCGGTTTACATACACGTATATATTGAGAGTTCTTCCTACATTCATGCGCGCGAGTAAGATTATAACACTATATCGATATGTTTTCATAGTATATAAATGGCTAATAAGATAAGTATATATTATCAGAATTGCCGCGGTTTGAGGACTAAATTGTATACTTTATTCAGTAACGTACTAATCGATTGTTATGATATATTAGTTTTATCGGAAACTTGGTTAACACCAAATATTGCTGACACAGAATTATTCGACTCCCGGTACGCGGTGTTCCGCTGTGACAGAAACCGTGCGGCATGCAATAAATCTGACGGTGGCGGTGTCTTGATCGCCGTGCGCCGGGGTTTGCACGTCGCACGGTGTACGTTAGAAGCGAGTTCTCATTCCGGCGAAGATATTCATACACTGCCCGCTAATATTGATTATGTTTTACTGAAACTCACTTCAAACGTGCGAGATGAGTGTCATATAATATGTGCTGTATACATTCCACCGAACCAGCATGTTGATACTTACTATTCGTTTCTAAATAGTCTTCAGGATGAAATTTTGGGTTTGTCTGCCGGCAACATCTACATAGTTGGTGATTTTAATTTACCTGACCTCAATTGGGTTGACTCTGGCGCTGGTGCGCTAGTCCCGACCGTATCATATAATATGGGTTCTACCAATGAACTCCTGTGTAATTTTTTGTCGATGCTAAACTGTAAACAATTTAACAACATAAGGAATAACCTGAACCGTATCTTAGACCTCGTTATCTCGAACGACGACAGTATTACTTGTACTCTCCCGCTTAATCCCATAACTCCCCCAGATAATTATCACCCACCTATTTGCCTACTCACAACTCATAGCCTGTCAGTTAAATCTATGATACGCTGCTCAGTACCCAGATATCGATTTACAGAAGCAAATTACGATGCTATAAATAAGGATATTAATAACGTTGATTGGGAAGCAACTCTGGTTCATCTACCGTTAGAGAAGGCTGTTCAGAAATTCTATGAAATCGTTTATAAAATCATAAAGAATAATGTGCCGTTACGACCTGCTAAGTCGAATGAGTTTCCAGTTTGGTTTTCTCGACCACTTATACATATTTTCAAAAATAAGGAAAAAATATGGATAAAATGGAAAAAGTACCGTAACACATCGGATTATGAAATATTCTCGATACTACGTCATCGTTTTAAACATCTTTCAAAAGTGTGTCTCAATACCTACATAGAATCAATCGAAAAGGGTATGTGCGAGGACATTAAAGCGTTTTGGTCTTATGTTAATAGCAAATATGATAGGACAGGTATTCCAAATAATATGAGTTTCGAGGGCAAAGAGTCCTCTACGCCGGAAGGCATCTGTAAACTTTTTTCGTCTTATTTTAGCTCAGTCTATGAAGGAGTCACATCCCAAGTGTTCAACGCCTCAGAATTAGATTCGTTACCTTCTTCCTGTAATAATTTAGTTATTTCTAATATCTATTTCACAAAAGATACCATATTTGCAGCTCTCAAATCCTTGAATGTAAAGAAAGGGTCAGGACCTGACGGAATTCCTCCATTTTTTCTTAAATATACAGCAAATTCTCTATGTATACCGCTTCACTTGATTTTTAACCGTAGCATTAAAGAAGGAATTGTACCACAAATTTGGAAAACCGCAAACATAGCTCCTGTATATAAAAATGGTCGCAAGAATGAGGTTGTTAACTACCGCCCTATATCGTTGCTGTCCTCCTTGTCAAAAGTACTAGAACGCTTAATTCACGACGCTATATACCCTAGCATACACAATATTATTATTCCAGAGCAGCATGGCTTTGTAAAAAACCGTTCGACTGTTACTAATCTCGTTACATACACAAATTTCTTGTTCGAAAACATGGATAACCGTCTGCAAGTTGATTCTATTTACACCGATTTCCGCAAAGCCTTTGACAAGGTGGACCACGACATATTATTAAAAAAAATTGCGTACAATGGCATACGGGGCGACCTATTACGCTGGTTCGCCTCTTACGTAATGTGTAGAAGCCAAAGAGTTGTAATCAATGGTTTTTCTTCTGATGTAATTAATGTCACCTCTGGTGTACCGCAAGGGTCCATATTAGGTCCATTATTGTTTGTTCTTTTCATAAATGACATAAACATGTGTTTCAGTAATTCTCACTTTCTGTTATATGCAGATGATTTAAAGATTTTTCGTATTATTAATACTATATCCGACTGCTTTAAGCTGCAGCAAGATATTGATCGTTTTTCTGCTTATTGTCTTCATAATAAACTTCAACTTAGCTTAAATAAATGCAAATCTATATCCATCACCAAAAAAATGAATGTAATTAATTTCAGTTATTCTCTTTGTAATACACCTCTCGAAAACACTACACTCATCAAAGACCTCGGTGTACTATTCGACTCAAAACTTCACTTTGAAGCACATATTAATAGTATTATCAATAAATCCTTCCGACTATATGGATTTATAATGCGAACTTGTAAACAATTCCAGCGGCCTGCAACTTATTTGCTATTGTATAAATCAATAATTAGACCGATACTTGAGTATGGCATCCCGGTATGGAACCCCTGTTATCAAAAATACAGTAACCAACTTGAATTAGTACAACGTAAATTTCTGCGCACAATAAATTATAAATGTTTCCGTGTAAAATCTTCTTATCTCTGTCTCTTAAGTAAATTCTCAATGACTTCTCTAGAAACTCGTAGAACCCTTCACGATCAAATGCTCCTTTACAACATATGCCATTATAAAATTGATTGTAGTCGGTTGATCAATCAAATATGCATTCGTACTCCTAGCAGTTCACTGCGCATACGTAATGCCTATGCACATAACTTATTTGCGCCCAAGCTATGTAAAACTAAAGCTGGTGAACGAGCTCCCTTGCGACGTTTAATGCAATCTTATAATGATCACTTTACGGACATTGATATATTTGCCTTATCACATCCACAATATAAGAAACAAGTTTTTACTAGACTTCAGGAAACGAATGGTAGGTAGCAGTATCTGGTATTCTACTGCTTGTGCTTGGCGTGGAAGGGTACGTTCTTGCGTTTTTACCGGGATGGAGGTTGCGACTTGTATTCTGGTTTTTAATAACCCCGTTTTTTCCAAGTGGCATCAAAGACCTTAATGTATACTATTAGACAAGCTGTTCGGTACAAAGAAATTGCGCACTTAGTTACGGTCAATTGACCGCAACTTATTTAATCGCCTGCGAGAGAGCGACAGGAGCAGTTGTTGTTTGAATAGCTGCGAACGTTAAATTCGATAAATTAGCACGAAATGGTTTATTGTGTCTCATAAAACATTGTCATTATTTACGTATGCACGTATTATTATTATTATTATTATATATATATTATTCATTCTATTTGAAGTTATTTTACGGAAGTAACTATATTATTTCTTGGTTTTGATCGAAAAAGTAATTTATTGTGAATACATGTTTGTATGTTTTTCTTTCACTGTATCACTATAATAGTTAAATCACTGTTTTAGGTTTATATTACATAATAAAAATTAAGTTCTGCTAATGTGTCTATCTAACTATATAATCGTGGATAGCGGTGTTGGTTACATTAAGACTATTTTGATTTTGTTATTTCTAAGATACTGCCGTTATGTAACTGTTTGTTATCCCCAATAAATGAAAAAAAAAAAAAAAAAAAGACTCTTTTTCGCGCACCCAATTGTGGGGTTTGTTATATATTAAAAATATATGAGAGGGTGTTTGTATTCAGCAAATTATTAACTTCCGTGCACGAATATTTTTAAGGCCTAAACCCCCCTAAATTTTCAATCCCGTGTTTTAATATCTGTAAAATATCACAATAGAACTTTATAAATACAATAATGTTGACCATCATTATGCTCAAAGTTTTTGAACTTGTTTTTTTCATTATAGAAGAATAATGTAAACAAATATAGCCGCCCTGTGTGTCGTGACTCCGTGACCAATAACAGTTGATATGGTTGGGAAATAATTGAAAATATTTAGTGCGGAGCGGTGTTTGTTCCATCGCATAGATCACCTATGACGCATATCTATCAATGCGTATATATATATATATATAAGCTATCACGTAATTACTAAGCCAAAACCTCGTTTAAAGACCCCCTCAATGTCTGTACGAGAAAAGCAGCAATTCAAGATGAATGACCAAATCAGAACCAACGACCACGACGTCTATGCCAAGAGTGACTAAGAAGGTTGTACTCAATACCTCAGATATAGAAAAATATACAGTACGTAACAAAAACCCTGTTGGCCCTTTCTAGGTCATGAAGATAGACATATAGACAGCTTAATAAAAATAGTTAAATTAAAAAATAATAAACAAAAGCGAGATATTATCCTTATACAGGTAGCTTAGAAAAATGTACATTTAAAAAAATAATATTTTCACCTGAAAACTGATGGTCAGCTGACTGATGTTACGTATTGACGAAACCGGGTGCACACGCAAGCGGCTCGTTTGATGCACGTAGACGCCGTAACTTGCTATCTCGCTCTGGTTCCGAGACATCGCTCTTGCAGAGGCAATCAATGGAAATACGGTTTACAAACAATAAAATAATTAAAGTACATATAAAAAATAAATATGATTATTTTTATAGTCTTATTTTCGAACGCGAGTTATTTCATTACGTTTGAATATCGATTCTGATATCGCGGTTAACAGCGTCCAACAGGGTTTTATTACATATTGTATAGATATCCATATTTTTTTGTTTGCTACGGAACGCTTAAGTTAATGCGTGTACAACACGCACATGGCTGGTTTTTTCATTCTACTGCCGGGTACCTAGGATACCTATTGCAAACAATCGTGTCAACCCATCAAGCAATATATTATTCATAGTCATTCATATATTATTCATTCATTAATCACGAGGTAGTCAAGCGATACCATGAGTCGTGCATATCATTATGGTTTTAATGGAACGCAATAATAGTAAGTCGTTTTTATAACAAAGTAAGAACGGCAAGGAGGGTGGGCGCTTCTATGGGCTATGGCACGGCGCGACGCGGCGCTTAGTCGTCACTCGCGAGGCGCCTCATGTCGGCTACGACCACAGGCCAAAGATATATGTACAATGGGCATCGCTTGGATGTCTCTACTCACTTGGTGTACGATTCACGTAACCAGAATTTGCGGTGATAGCGTTTGGAGAGTCTATTAAGGAGATCTGTAAATAAGACTGCTTTTTAAGTTTTTTTAATGGTTCCAAAGAATGAAAACGTGTATAAATTTACAGGGAAAGAGAGTGAATACAATATTAACGTTGTAATCAACTTATGATCCATAACCCAAAAAAGCAATATGGCCTAAAGCATTATAAAAACTCATCTAAAGAGTTTCCAAGGGTGTTTCTTGTCACCAAATTGCTCTTAAGTCGTTAAAGCTGGTACTAAAAAGGTGACACGTTTGGTTTCATATAAATTGTAATATGTACTTGCAATATCCATTTTGTACCTTGGTCTGTGGTTGTGCCTCTTTTGAAACACGGAAGGAGGTTCAACGAACCCGACCTTGGCGGCGCCGACGCAAACAGTATTAGCTCCCCTTTATACATTATTGCAATAATTATGTAATATTGTGATTAATTTAATAAACAAAGCACGCGCCCTACAGTTATTATTGCATATTTTGTACGTTATCTTATCTGAAAATTATTCGTCTTGTAACCATGTACATATCTTAAATACGTGTCTACACGCTGAGCACGTGAGTATCTCTATAAAATAATTAAGCAATATCTACATAAACAAACTTATCCACGTACATACATGCAATGTTACAATATTTTATGTTTACCCGTCGGACCCCGAAGGTTGTAATGTTCTTTTCAGTATATGCCTATTTTTTGGTACGCTCTGTAACTTAAATGATTTGATGGATTTTAACTTAGACCCACTTGAACGACGATCCTAAATCGAGTTTAACCCACTAAACGTCAAAAAGGTAAATAAGTTTAGTGGTTCGATTTAGGATCGTCGTGCAAGTCAGCTTAAGACATAGTGTTTTTTTTAATAGCGGCGGTAAACCAGCAAATGTGTCACCTGATGATAAGTGATCTGCGCAACCCATAAACGCCCACAATACCAGAAGAATCATGGACGCGTTACCGACCTAAAAGGAGAGGTATAATTAAGGGATTAGAAAGGGGGAAGGGGATTTGGGCCTCTGAGTAACTCACTCATCGGACAAAACAAAATATGTAAAAATAGTGGTCCATAATTTAATTCCGCATCGTAACTTTTTCACGTGTTTAAATTTGGTCGTATTATCATTGACAATGTTACCGCGTTGTACAGGATTTAAATAAATTTGACAACCTCGGAATTCAATACAAAGAAAAGACAAAGGAATGTTACAGCAACATAGACGAATATTTCTGAATTAGAGTAAGTAATTGAAAATAAATTGACATTATTGTTTTATTAATCATTGATTTACACACATTAAACTAAATTATTATGCAATTTTAATTTTGACAAAGGCTAATCGAAACAATGCGAAACGTTTCTAGTTACATAATCCTAATATCATCATTAATTTTACAAATATATGTTATCATTAGTAAATTTTTAATTAATGTAATGATAATATTATTAATGTTTCTTAGAAAAATGTACCCCGGTTAAGAAATTGAACATTACCATAATTAACTTTATTCAAATATAAATCAAGAATGTTATGCGTGAGATGAAATTTCGAATATCACTTGAGCTCAGCGGTAATCTCAATGTCAAATAATTCAAGTTTGTGCCCAGAGTATACTCAGCAACGTTTAGCCGTAACGTAAGATAAGTAGGTATAAGCAAAGTTAAAGTGCGCACTATCGATTTGAGCCTAACGCCCGAATACTGAAACGCTACTCAATTGTTTGACAGCTAACGGCTACTTATTTGCATACAATTTTGACAGCTAAGAGAGACTTAACATGTTTAAAACGATCTTAAATGCTTGAATAGCGTTTGAGTATTCGGGCGTAAGTCTCATTGACATCTTTCGGTCGGAAGTAACGCCTATGACCTACCGCCACTTAGCCCAAGCGGTGCTAATATGAGCCCTGACATTGTGGGCGATCACCGGGCAGGGAGACTTACAAAGATCTTTAACAATTATTATCTTGCAACTTCATATGTTTGTGTACAATCCACTTTATTGTGTAAAAGTATAAATAACGTTATAATAATAATATTATGCGTAACGTATTATAATGAACTATATAGGTTAGGCTAATTTTAGGAGTAGGTAAACAAATCGAAATACTTTTATAAGTTATTTTTATGTGTTAAACAAGCTACGTGGAAACCGTTGTGTAAAACAATGTGTACATTGAAAAACATACATATTTATTGAAATCATACTAGATTTTTTAAAATTATTTTGAACGACGAGAGGGGCAGTTCATGTCGCTCGCCTGATGGTAAGCGTCATAACAGAAACAACACCATACATAACTTAGGATAACAGAGTACTCCATGGCACTGAACTGCACTCGTCATGCCGATACATGAGATTTTAAATCTCATAATGCCCAGTCACTTCACTGGCTTCCTTGTCCTTCAAATAGAAACAGAATAGTGCTTATGCACTGCTGCTTGGCGCCAGAAATAGACAAAACGGGGGTAGCAACCCAAGAGGCCTCTCGCATACGAGGGACCTACCTAGTAAAGACCTTTCAAATTGGATTGCTAGAGGGACAGACAAGCAATAAGGATCTCATTTTTTATAGCAGAGGCCGGCAAACGAGCAAATGGGTCATCTGGTGATAAGTGACGTACATCGTGGTTAAACATAAATATCAGAACCATGACGCGTTCCGTAAAGGAAAAGTAAAAGGATTGGATCTAAACAATGGCAATAGTTATTTAACATACACGTTTCAATTATCTTGTAATTAATTTATATTTGACATTCCGCTTGTATCATGAAGTGACATTTCGCGATAAATAATTACACAAACCGTATACATTATACGAGGAAAAATCACTCACCGTGTGTTGTTCATTAGTCAATGGAATTTCCATTATTGAATGTTTACATTAACAAAATGATAATATGTTAGTCAAAAACATATTATTTGGTGTATGATTTTATGTTATAATACAGGCGGCCAAAAAAATGGATTCACCCCGACATTTTCTTTCGGAAAGCTGTTAAGGTATCCTAAATAATGTTGAATTCATAAATTTATAAATCTTAGAATATTCACTATAAACAAAGGTGTAACTAAACACTTGAGGTTGTTTTACAACAGCAAAATATGTACATATATACATAGACTCACGCCTGTTTCCCATAGGGGTAGGCAGAGACAACGGATTTCTACTTGCTACGATCCTTGCATACCTCTTTGGCCCCATTCACTCTCATTAAATTTATAATACATGCACGTCGGTTTAGGGTACTCCTGACCTGGCCTTTCTCGAGAATATCTCCAACTTGATCTATGAAAGTTCGCCGAGGCCTTCCCCTCCCCACTGCACCATTCACACTCGCCATGTATATTTGTTCCGTCAATCTTCTTTCATCCATCCATCCTCTCTACATGCCCAAACCAGCTTAGTATTCCTTTCTCAATCTTCATCACTACATCCTCTCTCACACCACACCTCTCTCTTACCTCACTATTTCTTACTCTATCTCTCTATACTTACACCACACATGTACTTTCACCACAGAGCTCTCATTTCTACTGCATTTATACGACTTTCATTCTTCTTCTGCCACCCCCCCACTTTCACTTCCATACATTAAAGTTGGCACTAACACTCCAGCGTGCACCGTGTAAAATATGTTTTACAATCAAAATGTGTTTAGGCAATTCTTCACCAAATCGTAGGGCGGTTCGATTTTTTTAATTTAGTATATTTTGTTCGATGGCCTTAAGTATTATCACTTTGGCCAACACAACACACAAATAAATACCAATTTCAATTATTAAGGGAAATCCATTTTTTCCTGTACATATTATCAACTACGTTTGTTTATAATAATAATAATATTTGCCCTGTCTTATATATGTCCCACTGCTGGGCACGGGCCTCCTCTACCGAATGAAAGGGGATAGGCCATAGTCCACCACGTTGGCGTAATGCGGGTTGGCAGAATTCATATACCTTCTAAATTCTTATGAAGACTACGTTCGTTTACCAATTTCTATTACATGTCTCTTAATAAAAATTGTAAACTGTAATCTTTTTGAATAATGTTTTTTGATTAGCCTTAATGATGAGACGAACCGGTCGCTCGCCTGATAATAAGCGTCAAGCCCATAAACATAACCAACACTAATTAGAACTTTGAATTATGCAAGTACTGCATGGCACTGAACTGCGTTCATCAAATTCCAGGTTTTTCAAAAAATTGTTTTGCGATTCTTTCGTGGTTTTAGAGCAAGACTATTATCGAAAAAAACGCTGAATTTCTTTATGAGGTCGGTTGAAAATACTATTAATGCAAAAATTAATGAAAAAAGCTCTTAATCGCAATTTCCCAGGAACGAATAATCAGTAGTGTGTCCACAATAGTATCAAAATATATACATATATAAGACTTATATACATATATAAGACCTTTAAATTTTATATCCATGGCGTTTTTGAGCATGTATTGTTTTTATACATATAGGAACGTTTTTATAAAAAACTATACAGGCTTTACGGAAGTGTTACTCCTGCATTTGTCAAGAACTAATCTTTTGGATTCCATTAATAAAACGGTAAAAGCTCATAATGATCGATACCTTTCCAATCCCACCATACACACATCACCTTATTACGCGTTATTAATCCGGGTTTAGCCACAGTCTATGAAACTTGGCCACGATATTTTCCGCACATAATAATGTCACGTTATCATAAGTGATCTACTTTCTCATCACCAGTGATAAATATTTTCAAAAGTGTTTGGGGTTCCATTACGTTTTAATAGAGAATCGGAAACGAGTAAACGGTTCATTAGGTTTCTTTCATTGTGCCCATGTGGCACCCAATCGAGCTTTTTTGTGTTGGTACCCAGACGTTTCCAAAGCATTCAAAACTATTTATAGTCAATACCCAGTTCTTAAGCAATGTCTTAACTACTAATATGCCGATCTTGCACAACTTTTCATCACCACTTTGGCATCAACTTTATCTGTAACTGCATCTTTAACATAAAAATTTCCTGACTGAAAACGCTTAAGCCAATTTTATGGTCTTATTATTAGTACGCTGTAGAGTGTAGACAATTTTATCTACAGCAAGAATAGGTCAGCTCGACATGTTACCACTGTCTCATAGAAAACCGACGAGAAGTAGCAGCTTGCTTTAGCGTTTCGTACGTTGAGTATGATTTCCGGAGGCCCAAATTCTCGTCTCCTTCCCTATCCCTTAATTATATCTTACCTCTAATTAAGGTCGGCAACGTCCCGGAAGGACTAGGCAGAGCTGTAACCAGTACACCCACAGTTCGCCGAGCGTATCTCCGTCCCATGATGTGATAACAAACTAAACAATTTTGACATTTAATAGATAGGTATGGTGTTTAACAGAATACATACATACATATATACGCACTCGCTTGTAATAGGGGTAGGCAGAGGTGTAACCAGTACACCCACAGTTCGCCGAGCGTATCTCCGTCCCATGATGTGATAGGGGGCGAGCCTATCGCCATACCGGCAAAAATTCTAGACTCCGGGCTGATACTGAGCATTTCGTAATAGAAAAATCCAATATCACTTTTTCCCGACCCGGGAATCGAACCCGAGACCCCAGCATCAGCCTCAGTTGTAACGCGTACGCATTACAAGTGCGCCACCGAGGCAGCTAAACTATATTGATAAAATCATTTATCATTGCTTAAAATAAACATTTGCATTCTATGTGGCATGTGACAGCCTCCGTGGTGCAGTAGGTGAGCCGGCTGTGAAACTAGAGTCCGCGGGGTCAATCCCCGCACCCAAAATTTTTTTTGCATGTTCCACTAATCATTGTGTCAGGTCTGGGTGTTGTGGGACCATAAGTCCTTCGTAGTTCCTAATAACCACGATACAGTTTCAACCTAGTGTGAGGCCAGGATTATGTGTGTGGGAACCTTTACATATACGAGTATTACGATGCTTGTAGAATAGGTGCTTTAATTTAGGTATTACTTATGTACGTGTTACTATCTTGCATGCGTGTAGCACCATTATGCATCTCTATAAGGCGTGCCAAAACGACATGAAACGATGCATTGAAGGACAGTTCGCAGCGCATCCTGCAAACCACCGCAAACGCACTAATCCGAGCGGTATGCGTCACAGGAAAACGCAATTTGAAAAGATGAAAGCGCACTTGTGGGGACATAGCTATGACGATATTATGCAATGAATCTCAATACACCAAATAAATAAAAAATAAACAAATGTAATCATACAGTTTTATCTTCAGACCACAAATTGAAACAACACTAAAGAACAAGGAAAATATAACTTTATGGGAACCCCACCACAACAATGTTGTAATGTTATTAAATGTTCTTGTCAACAGGATGTTTTTTTAGTAGATGTAGGTACGAAATATTGACTATCTTCTCAGAAATCCTTAAATAGCCTGGTTGTGTTCTTTATCCATATAAACTCGGTAGGACTGAACACGCCAGAAAGGAGCTCCTGACGCCATCTTCGGTCTCAATCATCACATCAGCAGCATTTTTTAATTAATGTTAATGACGTGTCAAGAAGGTCGCTTGCCTCGCTCGCTCGCCCATAAACAGAAGCAACACAAATGAGAACTTCGAATTATGAAGTACTGCATGGCAATGGACTGCGCTCAGCACCTCTAGACATTAAATGTTAAGTTTTATAATGGCCAGTAAATTCACTGATTTCAATGTCCTTCAAACCGGACCACAACAGTGCTTACACTGTTGCTTGGCGGCAGAAATAGACAAAACAATGGTACCTACCCAGAAGGCTTCTCGCATACGAGGGGCCTATACTATCTAGTCAGCACTTAATTAGCATTAAACCATAATAGTCTTCAAGACACATATGACAAGCGTAATTTCGGTAGGACTGCGTCCAACAGAACGTTGAACCTGTATAGCTTCAGGTTACCCTTCGGTAGGAAGTGCTCAAGAAATTTGTGATAAATTTTCCGAAACCTTTTCTAATGAAATTAGTTTAACAAAACATGCGTGTGACGAGACCTGGTTGGATAGGAACTCTTATGTAATGGAGTCAGAAGTGAGTATGAGATGGCAACGGTGACTAGTAAAGATGTCTCCCGAATAATTAATAGCATGAGTACAAAAAAATCTCCCGGATGCGATCTGATACGCATGTCTGACTTAAAAAATATAGTAGATAAGGTTAGTCCAGTATTAGCAAAGCTAATTAATTTGTCTGTGTGCCAAGCGAAGTTCCCAAATGGATTAAAAAACGCAATAGTTCGTCCCATTCATAAGAAAGGTGACAAAAGAGTGTTTTCAAATTATAGGCCTATAGCAATATTATCGAGTGTGGATAAAAAAACATAGTTAAGCAACTAGGAACCTATCTTCATCAGAATCTTATATTAAAAAAATGTCAGCACGGGTTTCAAAAAGGGAAAAGTACAAACACTCTTTTATCAGGGTTCACCGACGAGATAAATCAATACTTGGCAGATCAAAAAATTATTGTATCCATATTTTTTGACTTCAAAAAGGCTTTCGATACTCTAGAAACGAAAACATTACTAAACGCTATGGATGAGTGCGGGGTGAGTGGACCGCTGAAACAATGGTTCCGCGATTACCTCACCGCGCGCTACTACCGTGTGCATAAATAAATCACCGCCTTCCATATATACACATGAGTTTTCCTGTATTCATAATAATTTTATCACTTGTAACTGTATACCTATCGAACGAGTAAAAAATGTTACCTATTTAGGAATGAAAGTAGAAGAAAATTTTTCCTGGTCAATGCATGTGGATCATATATGTAGCAAATTAAGAATATGGTTAGGGAAATTCTACCATCTTAGTTTTAAGGTGCTTAAGAGTACGTTGAAATGTCTGTATCTGTCACTGGTTGACTCTATTATGAGTTATGCTCTTGATTGCTATGGATTAACCTTTAAAACGAATATAAAAAAATTAGAAACATTCCAAATAAGATTCTTAAAACTACTTGTTGACAAAAAAACTAAAGCCAAGTGTAATGGCAACTATAGAAAACTGTTTAAAATATGCAAAATACTTCCAATCGGTTTGAAACATAAGTACCTATTTGCAACCAATCAACATGGCAATCAGGAGCATATCCTTTCCTTTGTAAGTCATAATCACGAGACAAGGTCAGTATCTGCTGGCAGATATTAAGTGCCTAAGGTCAGTAATTATTATGGAGACAGAACTATCAAAAAGCGTCTACCCTATGTACTAAATAGTCTGCCAGTGGAGATTAGACAAGAGACTAACAAAAATAAGTTTAAAAACATGTTAAATAATTATTACTTAGATAATATGTAGCCCCCCACTTAATGTAAACTAACAATGGCACTTTATCTTATGTGTTATGTATCCGAGACTCGATGACCCGCAGTCAAACCGTCCAGACGGTTTTGTGGGATATATGTTAATAGAATAGAATTATGAATGATTTAATAAATAAATATAAAATATATATAATAAATATACATCACCAGACCAGCACAATAGTACCATAAAACCAGAGTAAAAAAGATAAATAAATAATAGTTTAAAAAACTAAAAAAATACGCTTTTATAGAAAATCCAACTAAAAAATAGAAAATAAATTTTAATACATTTGAATTAAAAATTGTGTAAGAAAAAATGATTTTATTGTAAAAAAGCGTGGGGTGCTTTTCAGGATATTATCAAAATAACCCTTCTACTCATATCTGTTCATAAAATATTTATAAATATTGATACCATGCACCCCATATTTTTTTTTAGTTTTTTAAACTATTATTTATTTTTCATTTCTTAGTTGATTTTTCTATAAAAGCGTATTTTTTAGTTATTTAAACTATTATTTTTTCATAGTATAAACTTAATAAAACAATCACCAAGTTAACTCAAAACATAATACTGAACGTAAACCCGCATCAATTTTCCAAAACAATGCCCCATTTTCATTGCGGGAACTGAACGCGGTCCCTTGCGGCCACTTAATTCCATTATTAATTCACTGAAAGAGCCCACCGAATTAAAATTGCTGTATAAATCCACCCATATTAAGAAATTTAAAAAAATCTCAAGTCAGACAGAAGCCCTGGCTCAGACTATATAACAAATGAAACCTTAAAAATATCTCTCCAGATGGTAACTCTACCCCTGACACATTTATTTAACCTTATACTAGAAACCGGCGAAACACCGACTCAATGGTCAGAATCTAACATCATTCTAATCTACAAGAAAGGAGACCCCAACGACATTGCAAACTACAGACCTTACTACCGTGCATTTATAAGCTTTTCTCCACCGTCATAAATGAAAAAATCACCACTACATTAGAAGCGAAACAACCCGTAGAGCAAGCGGGCTTTAGAAAAAGTTTTTCCACAATTGACCACATACACACGCTAGAGCTTCTCATAGAGAAATATCAAGAAAGGCAGAGACCACTATACATTGCTTATGTCGATTATCAAAAAGCTTTCGATACTATATCACATCAAAGCATATGGGACACTTTAACAGCACAGAACGTAGAAAAGAAGTACATAGAAGTGATCAAAAGCATATATAGCAAGTGCAAGAGCAGAGTAAAGCTCGAAACAATCGGCCCATGGTTCGCCATAAAAAGAGGGGCAAGGCAGGGTGATCCACTATCGCCAAAACTATTTATAGCTACACTAGAATCAATTATTAGTAAACTGGACTGGGAAAAAAGAGGAATAATGATGAAAAATTAATATTTAAGCCATCTTCGATTCGCGGACGACCTGGTACTATTGTCAGAAAATATTTCAGAGCTACAATATATGATTGAAGCACTAAACGAGGCTAGCAAAAGGATAGGTTTGGAAATGAATTTATCAAAAACAATGTTGATGTCAAATAGCAAAAGGAATACAATATCCGTCGATAGACACCCTCTTAAATACACAGACCAGTACATATATCTTGGAAAACAAATAGGATTCGACAGAAAAAATAATGAGCTGGAAATAGAACGTAGGACACAACTAACCTGGAATAAATATTGGAGCTTAAAAGAGATATTTAAAAGCAACATGCCAATAAATATAAAATCTAAAGTGTTAAATTCCTGCCTCCTACCATGCCTTACGTATGGTTGCCAAACTTGGAAATTCAACAACAAGTTAAGAAACAAAATAGTGACTTGCCAACGAGGAATAGAACGCAGTATGTTGAATATGAAAAAGCTACAAAAAATTCGACACACAAAAATACGAAAGGTAACAAAATCAACTGACGCCCTAACACATGCCTTAAGATTAAAATGGAAGTGGGCGGGGCACGTAGCACGTGTTCAAGACGAGAGATGGACAAAAAAATTGACAGCATGGAAAGGACCACAAGGCAAACGCAAAATAGGAAGACCTTATGCTAGATGGGAGTCCGACATTGTTAAATTAGCAGGTACTCAATGGCTCAAATTGGCACAATCCAGAGAAAAATGGCAAAATTTGGAGGAGGCCTTCACCTGTAGAGGGGTTCTTGCATAATAAAAAATTATCTATTTAAAATTTATCTATAACACTTAAAACTAAACAACACAAAACAAATAATATACCAAAACAAAACAGAATAATATTATCTGTGAACACATATGAACTAAAACATTAATAATAACAAAATAAAGGTAAAATACTAAAATTACTAACTTAAAACTTCTATTTATCTACCTATTTCAATCAACTAACTCAACTTAATAAAGATTACTTACCCTTATATAATAAAAATAAAATAAATTATAGATTATAGACGAAATAATTTTCTGTAACTAGTTTTTTAAGATATTGCAAGAAATAAAAGGCTTTTTATTTTATTATTATTGCGGTAAGTATGCTATGCGTTTTTAGGCAGGCATTAGACACTCCGGGTAAATCGCTAATCCTAATTATCCTAGTAAGTATAACAGATCAAACTGATTAAAATATTGAATTGTCATCGGTCCTTAATAAGTATGCTAAATTTCGAGTTCAACCGACGTTTTGAAGGGGGTCAAAATCATGTTCAAAGATTCCGTTACATACTAACATACGTATGAAGCTAATAAAAAGCTATTAAAAAAGCCTAATGTTCAATAAAACCATGAGCGGTGGTTTTATTCAATCGTTAATGAAATTCCAAAATATATCGTCTTGTGCTATAAAAATCTGCACAAACAATTTTAGATCATTAGAAGAAAATACATTAGTCAACGCAAAAACTTTAAAACTGGCCGTAGGAATTAAATCGTCACAAATAAGTATTTTTGGAGTGAAATTGCAACTGAAATGGCACCGACTCCAAAAATACTTAATTGAGACATGTCAATATTCATTTATGAAGTTGGTTGTTATGTTTTTATCACGATTGGCCGCCCCTAATATCTGGCCGCCCTAGGCCCGGACCTACTGGGCCTTAGGGCAAATCTGCCACTGTATGCCAATGGTTGTAATTTTTCTTGCCCTGCACTGCACTTACCATCAGGTAGTCACTATAACGTGCTTTAAAACAATTTGTCAAAATCGATGACAACCGAGATTTTTCTCTTTTCTGTGTGTTTACACTCAAACAGATTTTTTTGTTTTATCTTCACTCATGTAGTCCGCAGAACTTACAGTTGTTTGTTTACCAATAAAAATGAGGACACGACACCTTTCTTGCGAAACACTTATAATAGTGACTAACCGAACTTGGCAAAACAACTTGCGTCACTCTGGAGTGGAGGTGATCTTTGTGTACTTAGGCTCAATGTATAAGTAAATATATTTAATAAATCGCGCCTCTCACATGGTGATTTTTATTATATTACTCACGCCTGTACTCCCCGAAGGGATAGGCAGAGGTGTAATTAGTACACCTACATATCGCCGAGCTTATTTCCGTCCCATGATGTGATAGGAGGCAAGCCTACCGCCATACCGAGCACAATTGTAGACTTCGAGATAATACTATAATGTTTTTTATTAATAAATTTTCAAAAAAGGAGGAAGTCCCCAATTCGGCGTGTATTTTTTTCTCACAAATATCTATACTGTATACAGTATAGTATTTTTTTAAACAACGAAACAGGAAAACTGTTTCGAGAATCCATTAGGTCAGCTTTATGAAAATCAATTTGGCATAATCTTGTGATCAAGCGTGAGTTGTCAGTAAAAATGAAAAAATATTTTATGTGAAATGACTCATTTTCCTGTTAGAATCATATAATTACATCGGAGGAAAATATTTGGACTGCAAGGTTCGTTAAAATTTTAATAAAGACCCAATAAGTCAGAATAAGACTTAAAATACTTACTTTAACTCAACGAGACAACTCAGCATTAAGTCCATTATCAGATACATAATTGCTGTTTACCAAAAATAGATGGCTGTACTGATTTTATGTTTATCTTTTTCCGGTATTATACAAACGCATTTACTGTTTTTCATTTAACAATAAATAAAGCACTATGAGTCAATATTGCATAATAAATTCAACAGAAAAACTTTATTATTAATCAAATACACAAGTTATCTAATGAAAACTATAAACCAATAGCTTGTCATAATATTAATCAGTATTTTACATCATATTAAAATAACTGCCCACTTAGAAATCAAGATAATGAAACCAAAGATTTTTAGGAAAATCTGTATACATATATAAGAAGCAAAGTCATGAGACTCCAGGCTGACTCCTCATCACCCAGCCCAGACAGTTAAGGATATTTTTTTGTTTGAGAATTTTATTAACCGACTTCAGAGGTGGAGGTTCTCTATTCGCCTACTACAGGGTTAATTTAAAACACTTATAACCTCTTTAGTTCTGCGACTTTCATAATCGAGAATTTTTCTCTTTAAATAAATAAATGTAAATAACATTTTGTTTACTCTTAAGGGCAATTATAACAATACGCAGTCGCAAAAGAAGGGGTATACAATCAGTGGGATGCAAAGCGTGGGCGCGGAGGTCTTAGAGTGGGACAGTTACACGTTGTGACTTTATCAATTTTTATTCATTTAATTATTGAAGAAAAAATTATGAATTATTAAAAGTCGTAGAACTACAGTTGTTCAGTATGATCAAAATAGAAGACACACATATAAGAGGTTATTTCTATATTTAAATTAACCGTGTGTATATTTCACGCATAACTTTTTCTAACCCTTACATATTACATATATATTAAATATGCACTGATTCTGATATTTCCTGAATTGTATTCAACAGAATTTACTCCGATTGCGGTTCCATATTTTTGTTAAGATCTGATGTCTGAGTACACGGGAAAATGGGAAACTCTTCAACGGATAACAGTAAACGCACCGCGATTCGGGTTTAGAAGTCAGTTCTTTGATGTAATTTGGTGTAGCTGAGAGAGAAAAACCAATTCTAAAATAAATATCTATTTAATTGCAGTATAAATATCAACAACTCAAAAAAATACGAACAAAATGTCATTTAAAATTAGACGTAATTATGCAAAAAAAAACCAACCAACAGTAAGTTTAGCGGATCATAAACTCACAGCTGATCCGCTACCTGGAGGATCACTCGCTGATCAGTGACCGACAATACGGCTTTCGGTCGAAGCGATCAACGGGTGA
Source organism: Mimas tiliae (assembly GCA_905332985.1). Classification (NCBI taxonomy): domain Eukaryota; kingdom Metazoa; phylum Arthropoda; class Insecta; order Lepidoptera; family Sphingidae; genus Mimas; species Mimas tiliae. Next base: position 9,036,498 of record HG995249.1, read on the forward strand.
TCTTCTTGCGTACGTGCTACATCGCTGGGGGGAGGCGGTTGATAAGCATGGCGAGGCTCTAGCCGTAAGTCTCGACATCGCTAAGGCGTTCGATAGGGTCTGGCACCGTGGTCTTCTCTCCAAGCTTCCGGCATATGGGCTCCCCGACAACCTGTGTACGTGGATCTCCGGCTTTCTGCATGAGCGTAGAATGCGTGTCCTTGTTGAAGGGCATGCTTCTCAGCTCATGTCAGTTAATGCCGGGGTCCCACAAGGCTCGGTGCTTTCGCCCACCTTGTTTATCCTGCATATCAATGATATGTTATCACTTGGTAACATTCATTGCTATGCAGATGACAGCACAGTGCATGGGCGTTACTGCAGTAGGCCCACTGGTAGCCGGGGAGTCACTGAGGGGCAGCGAGAAAATCTTGTCATTGAGCTTAACCGGACCTTGGATCTCATTTCAGAATGGGGTACTAAGAATCTGGTTGAGTTCAATGCCAAGAAAACTCAGGTGAGCGCGTTCACGTGCAAAAAATCCCCGTTCTCTCCCCTCCCCAATCTTCAGGGTATCCCGCTCGCAATGCGGAATAGCCTAAGTATCCTAGGCATGGATATAAGCTGCGATCTGAATCCAAGGAACCACATCGAGGGCGTAATATCCGCCACTTCACGCAGGGTCGGAATCCTGAACAAGGTGCGTGGGTTTTTTACTCCCGGTCAGCTTTACCGCTTATACAAAGCGCAGGCACGGCCGGGTGTGGAATACTGTTCGCACCTTTGGGACGGTTCCGGCAAGTACTTACTCGATGCCTTGGATGGATTGCAGCGACGGGCTGTTCGCATTGTGAATGATGCAGACGTTACTAAGAACTTAGAGCCGCTGCAATTGCGTAGGGACATTGCCTCACTTAGTTTTTTTTTATCGTCTGTATCACGGTGAATGCTCTGAAGAGTTGTTTGACCTTATCCCATCCTCACCTTTCCTTAACAGAACCACGCGTGCTGGCTTACGGCACCACAGCTTTGTGGTCTCATCCATCTCGGCTAGAACTAAAAAGTTCGCAAAATCTTACTTCTGCCGGACCATCAAGCTGTGGAATAGTTTGCCGGCACACGTGTTCCCTCCTTCCTATAATATGGGGTCCTTTAAACGGAGTGTGAAGAAGCAATTAGGCAGGCCGGCATAATCTTGCCGACCTACGATAGACACATCGTCTGTCGTTGGTCGACAGTATTCTTGGATTGCGCTGCACTTAACATCAGGTGTAGCGTAGTCACTTTGCCAAGCCAGTATAAAAAAAAAAAAAAAAAAAAAAAAAAGTTCAGATGGAGATATGGATGAATCTTATTTTGCTAAATTCATTAATTATTAACATCCACGAATTAACGTGTCGTTTAATTACGTTTCAAATTGGTAATTACGTGTTTTCATCGAGTTGTTGTGAAATAGGTACACTCGTACACTTGTGGGACCGCAAGTCCCTCGTAGTTCCTGATACCCACGACACAGGTTTACCTAGTGTGGGGTCAGGACTATGTGTGTGACTGTTGAGTGTATTATAATTATTATTATTATACTTCAATATAGCCGGATCAACATTTCAATAGATAGGTTATTACAATGTTTCATCTTGATTCGATACTGTCCCATCCGTAATCAAGTTATTTCTTCCGTCCATTCGTATTCCAAACAACATACATAGTTGAAAACATTTAATCTAAAACTATGTCTAATAAACTGATAAGATGATAGTGCGATATCGTTCCCAATTCTAATAAATCCTACAAAAAAATACTTCTTTTACAAGAACAGATAACAATGTTTACACGTTCACTTGACGTCAAACATAGGTGCTGCAATCATGACAGCAAACATGTTATGGTTACATTCGTAGGTAATTATGGGTGTTTGCGCTACTAAATAAATACAATTACTTACAGAAATAACTGTTCTATTTATTTTTAAACGTTAGCGCATAGAGCAAAAAAAAACAATACCGTACCATTTTATAAAAATAAATAAACGAAAACATAAATTAATAACAGAATTCCTCAATAAATCAAGTCCTTAACAAAGACGCCAAACAACATAATACGGAAGAAATACATAATTTAACAAGACAGATCATGAATGCACGGCAAGAATCAGGTATGCCAGATATGAACAGTAAAAACTCTATTTATGTAGTGACTGACTGACATTCTATGAAATGACCCAGACGCATGACCTTTTATGACCTTAACTCATATATACAATTCAAAATGAAAAAAATATGCATTAAAGTAGAATGTCAGCACTAGCCCGCGAAATTCAATTTAGTTTAGGTTTTTTGAAATTGCAGCGTTTTCCTTGGATTCGAATCGACACCATTCAGGTAACGTTGCGAAAACATGAGTTCTTAAAAAATTCTGTACTTATAGAATAAAATACAAAATGGCCTCTAAAAAGTAAAAGGGGTTATTATTCTAAGGTCTAAAATTAGAGTTAAACAACCACATTTAATTATATGAAATCGATAAATAACCTACTGCCACAGTTTCCATGTGATTTAGATTTTAAAATACACCGTTTCTCTGTAAGGAGAAATTACCCGAAAAAAAACTACTAAAATAACTTTTTGCCGGTCGTAAAACATACAAGCCAAATCTTTCTGTAATATATCGTGTTAAAAAGTATGTTGCAGTGAACTCACTGCGAGTGGGATAAGGGCAGGTCGAAGAAGATCGCGCGTAGAAACCAGTGTAAACCAGATCTGGCGCAGCACCCGTCGCGTCGCCAGCCAGCCTATGCTATCGTTTTATAGCATAGGGGCCCTAGCCCCGATCTGTCATCGCTCACCGAACGATGCTAGCGATATTTGTGCGAGCAGTATAGACGTGGAGGTGGACAGACACAATTTGAATTTCATCTGAGGTAGTATATATGCACTAAATAGTCGCATGATGTGGAGCGTGGGCAAAATTGCCACGTGGCCTGGGTACGACAAGGCGCGGAGCGGCGCAGCGTGGCCATGCCGCCTACAACTTACCTATTTTCCAGCGCACCCACCCACGTGGACGGCTTGGCATTGAAACGCCCACATATGCTCTCTCTTGCAACTTCCAACTGCAATGCACCACGAACCTTTGCCCTTTCAGTCGCGCTTACTGCTAATGCTGCATTCGCTTATTGTAGAATTCCGTATCATAAGTACAATACAACATGTATTTTCAGTTTAAGTTTTATGATCGATTCGAGAGATCTAACTCGCTTTTATATATAAACTTTTCACACTGGCAGGATTGTAAAGTTTTAAAGAAAATTTAAAGACTTTCGAATTGCATATTAAGTTTGTGAATCACTATACTTATGCTATTATAAATGTGAGAGTTTGAATGTTTGAGAGTTTGTGAATTTGGATTTTTATTAGTCAATCACACCTTAACAGTTGAACGGTTTTAGATGAAATTTACCGATACACCATGATGACTGGATAAGAACATATGCTACTTTTTATCCCGGAAAAGTTTACATAACAACTTATCCACAAGGTAATAATTAAATGACTATGAGTAAAATGTAACATAATGTAATCAACATAAGTGATAAACGTGTGCACGGTTTTAATAACTCACCTACTAACCTTAAATAAATACGTGTATGTACCCAAGTATAACGTGTGTAATAATAAATGCACAACCTCTCATGCCCTGAAAACGCCGTTTTTCCATGGCTCTATTATCAACAGTAATGAAAACTGTAGAACAGAAAATTAAAATTTACGGTTCAGTAAAATATAATTGCTATGCCTTGCTTTCACCTTGACACTGCAAAGTTACTGTCAGCACTAGCCGCCAAATTCAATTTAATTTTGGGTTTTGAAAATTGCACCTCAATCCTTCGAGATCAAATATGGATAAAAATGATTTGCGCAAATAATCACAATGAATATACGGAATAATAACAATGAAAACTATAAATATTGCTGCTAGAGTCAAATCAAAATTAAATTGAATTTGGCAGGCTAGTGTTAACATTCGACCTTAACTAGACTTGGTGGTACATAAGTATATACATTGCAGTTCAAATATAATGTCCAAACTGCCAACAGTCACAAAAATTATGCCGACCCTGACACAAAGGATAAGGGATACAAATTATATAAATACGCCAACTGACCCCGGAACGTAAATCGCCGGAAAGAGCCACTACGGTGGGTTTTCCACTATTCAGTTAAGTCGAAGGCAGTCGTATTGTACAAGCATAGAATTGATACAACAATGAAACCTGTGTGGACAGTAAAAATGAGTGCGCAATTTCCTGCACAACGTCACGTCACGAGTTTCACAGCGTACACGAGAGCCCGTGGGCAGCGCGGCTGGTGGGCGCACGAGCGCAAACGTTTTCAGGTTTTAACGGAAATGTTACGCAATAATAATCCCACACAAACTTTCCACGTGCAAAATATACATAAACACTAATTTAATATTTAACCTACTAAAGTATTTGTATATAACTAAAATAGATAAATTGAAGCACCCCACGATATGCGAAAACTCTAAACAAAAAGTAAATAATATGTTGGCAAACAGACATGTGTTAGAAAACCTCGGTATCATACCATTTAAGAGGATTATAGCGATTGAGAAGTAGCAGCACTACAAGTGCAACATTCCGTAAGCAATGTTGAATGTCTTGTATATACGAGTAGGTAGGTAAATATCAGGTATATGTATGACATACAGTAAAGCGAAGGGTGTTATGTAGGGCGCACATAATCCTTCAGTTACACTTACGTGCATATATAATGTTTACGTTGATGATCCTCCACTCGCATTCTAGGTAATAAAAAGTAGCTGACGTCATCATTACGCAATACTACTGCATTTCCACACAAATGCATAAAAGGCTACAGTAAATCTTGCGCATTGACAAACTTTGTTTATCTTGGTAAACACCTAAACACGACGATGATGATGATAAAGGAGATAACAATAGATTTTGTATTTATTTTCTCTTGTGACTGGAGAGGGCCCGAAAAGTACGTGGTACTGTTATACATCTACTTTACCTAATACTTATGTACAGCACGTAAACTGATTTATAGTATGTATAAAGAAAACATCGACAGTGATGTTAATTTGTGGGTATTACTTTTTGCACATTCATTATTAGTCGTTAAAAATATGTACGTACATACATTGATAAGATAATACGCGATAATATATAAATTGTAAACGCATAGGAGTATGAGAGTCGGAAACTATATCAACGTGAACGTGTGAAAGCAAAAAAACATACCCATTAATTAATTCATTCATTTAATTGTTCTAATAAATCAACAATCCGCACCCACTTTCTGTATACATATATATTATAGTCTAAGGGTCTGCTACACAAAATGCGATAGACAGTTTTTTTTAGATGTATTGGATAATCTAGATTAATTATTTAATTAATCTAGTAATTAATAATCCAGAAAGTAGCAATTGGATATACACTCCTCCATATTTTATGCGTTGTTGGGTTGATCTTCCAGGCCAATTTCGGCCACGGCCACAAAACTGTTGCGTAAATGAGTAGAGCTTCGCTCTGATATGGGATCTTTGATAAATAACTTACTTGGACATTGCGAAACAAGCGCTAGTAAATATTAAGTATAAATAGGTCACAAAATAATCAGTATTGATAAAATAACTGCCAACCAGCACTAGGCCAGCGTGGTGGACTAAGGCCTAACTCCTCTCATTCAGTAGAGGAGGCCCGTGCCCAACAGTGGGACGTGTATAATACAGGGCTAGTAAAAAAAATATTGATAAAAAAAAACTTTTTATATATTTCTTACAACCTTGCATATAGGTAATGCCAACCAGGACCATCTATCTATATGCTCGATAGCGATACGAATGCGTGTAACATTGCATCAAGTAAAGAAACAAGCACGGGCCAAACATGTTAGTTGTGACCCGACCTCAAAGGACGGGACACAGGCAGGTCTTTACTTGTGAGTTGTGACACAATCTTTTATTTTTTTAAATAAAACTCATCGAAATGAAACGTAGATCCGATATTTTAACTAATATTAAATTCAAATCAGAAATAAATGTTCACACTTCATTTCATAGTACCCAGCGTACAGCATTCATAGGACAGTTACATTACACGAAAATACTATTTCTATTTTTTTTTCTCTAGACACGGCTAAATGACATGCTGAATATGATAGTAAGTCAGTGCAGTCTAAATATTATGGCGGCTAATGTGAAATTATATACATATTATCCATCGAATTTCTCTACACTAATGTCGGCCCGCCTAAATGGTATTATGCGATTCGGAAAGACGTGCTATTAAAAGTAAATATTATATTATTTTATTACATATATGTGCAGCACAGACAATAACAAGTGCATAGTGGACAGTTATAATAGTTATATACTTCGTTATTGTGCTGCATAGACAGTAAGTGTACATAGTGAATGATTATATACTTCGTTATAGTGATTATTATTTCTTAACAGTTACAGTTCTTATAGTGATTATGATGTCTTGACAGTTACAGTTCTTATAGTGAATATTATGTTTTAACAGTTCTATTTGTGTAGTGTTTATAAGTGTCTAGTTCTTTAGTGTTTAGTTCTCTTAAAGTGTTTACAGTTACAGTTTTATTTGTTGTACGTACAGTAGTATGTTTTAGTGAGATTAATTAGTGTTATGTGTTTTTTGGTTAAATAAACAGAGGGGTTCTTCTCGTCGGTATAGCCGGTGGCTACTGATAGGGAATTCCGCGATATTTTGTCCTTTTCTCACACATAGGTCCATCTCGCTCCTTCCCTAAATGAAACCTCACTATGCGTTTGAGCGAGATGGAGCTGAATTTAGTATATAAAGCGTGCAAAAATCCTTCAGCGACACAGTTTACAGGAAGATTTCGGGCTGAAGAAAAGTAATGGAAGAATAGTAACCACCAAAAGTACCAAAGGGGGGGCGTGGCTTTTACAGTTTAAATTCAGTGTTTTCTTTCCTATATAGTCCACTCTCACAGACAAAGCAATTTTCATTGCGCTGTATTTTCCTATAATACAGTTTCTGCCCGTACTGGCCTTCCGGTGCCTTTTGTACATATACAATATATTAAAGTATATGTACCGCAATTTTCATTGCGAACCTCCAGTACATAAGGGCCTATAACACATACGTACACACATACCACTTACACAACATACGTACGGGATACAGTAAAGTCCCGTATACATATATGTCATGGAGTTATCAGTCCAACGCCCGGTAAACTTTAGACAACACGACACGAATGTTCGCAGGACAATGTAGCCATGGAATAATGTTTCCTTTGCAGATATTTGATTTGTATGGTAAATATTGTGTTAGGTTAACTAACGAAATACATAATAACAAAATATTGCAACTCTAGTTCGTTTAATCCCAAAATGTATATTATGTATTGCATTGAGTTAGCATTTACAAGTCTGCAACATGAATACTAAGGGTCTTATTCATAATAAAACGCTTATCGAAGGTATAAACCTTCATTAGTTAAAACGTATTTTAAGCCTATAGAACGTTCAATAAAATTCTTTATTCATAATCGTTTAATAAAGCTCCGATAACTAAAATAGGTTTATCATACACAAAGTTGCCAGTTTACAGAAGATGATTGATTGATTAAATGATTTTAATATGGTTTGTCTCTGGAAAGACTGGAAACAAACTAAATAAAAAGAAAATTGATGGAGTTTTGGCGGGAATTCTGACAGTGCGGTGGCTCTCTTGATTTAATTATTTCCTAAACTAGTTTAAAGTTGTGTTTGTTGTATAAAAGTGGTGTGGTTTTGTGCAATAATCATTTACGATGATGAATAGTTTATGGCGACATCAAGATAGGGAATTTAGGTGATTTTTGACCAAGGGTATCGATCGACCTTGTGCGTTCGCTCCGCTTGAATAACTAATGACTTGGCAGCATGGTCTCTGATCCTAGCCGGTTCCTTAAGGAACAAACAAAAAAAAAGAAAATTGCCATCTCATCAAGAAAGGTAAACAAACAGGAGTTATAAAATTCAACAAGATCTTGAAATCGACCACGCCGCGTCGCTGCGCTTATATTTTGTCGTTCTAGGGAAGAGTTGAAAATATACAATATAATACTTGTCATTGGCGAAATGTATAATAGGGCGAAGCCGTTATAAATATAGAAAAAGTAATAAATTAAAAAACAATATATCAGTAGACGTAAAAATAAACGTCAAATATGTAACAGCTGACCGATGTCGGCCATGTTTTTCACTATCGAACGCTTAAAATAGGTTTATAGAAGGGTTATAGCTTCTTTAAAATAGTGACACTTTATAGGAGAGTTAATGAGCATTTTAGCTTTATTGAACGATTATGAATAACAATTTTTATCAATCATCTAATAACGGCCTTATAAAGCTCCGATAACTTATTATGAATAAGACCATAAGTATATTCAGGCGATACAGGACGTTACAGAAAAGTAGTATCGATTACAATTGGGAGAGGGAGCGTGACTGGTGGCAATATGTCGGTAGAGTTTCAAAATGCCTAATACTCATAAATTCAGAGTTGTTGTTCTTTACAATTTGTATCGACATATTAATTTTATGACCTTTGTATCAGCTAGTAACGTTTAGTAAACGTTTACGAGCTATCTTCGCGTCGTTGATAAAATATGTATGTTTAAATAGTTGGTTGACACTTTATCAGATAATTATAAAGTCACAATACAATACAAAGTCACGTTTCCAAATATTGATAAAAAACAAAGTACAATTTTCGTTTTATCTTTACCCGGAAAGTAGAAATCATTCTGTATGTAGAGTTATTGCTGATAACACCTTTCTACAACCATTTTAAATAATTTTGGATAATTATACATACATAATTATTATTTATTAGCAACCACATGTTGGATAATTGTTTATAAATGGAATGTAATTTGAACATTATAATGTACTGGAATCCTGCATTGCGGATTGTTAGGGTCAAATGGTCCGCCACATAATACCTAAATAACGTCAAAATATCCGAAATGTAAAAATGAGATGCCCAGAACTTGCCTGTCTCCGTCGCACTTTTGCTCGCAGTACCGCCCGCGTGAACGGCCTTTTCCGGGATAAAACGTAGCTTATGTCCAAATCTAAGTCATGGTCTACCTGTATGCCAAATTTCACCCAAAACCGTTGAACTGTTAAGGCGTGATTGACTAACATCCAAATTCACAAACTCACCAATTCCCAAACATCGAAACTTTCACATTAATATTAGTAGTAGGATTATGTTCGGGAGTGTCGGGACGGGTCTTGCCCAATGTGTGGAGGGGCTTAAGCATAAAACTAGATGCACTTATTAAGAATTCTGTTTATTAATTCAAATACTTATAGCACCTAACCGTTTTTTAACTATTTTAATGATAACCGACAACATCACGCCAAATTTACATCAGTTAATTTAATTTAAAAAAGCGTTTTTTTATTCATTTCTCTTCATATTGACAGTTATAAACGGCCGATAGCCGTATTTTCTAATAGTGATGGCCTTACTGTATTGAAGACAGTATACATGTATAAGCTATTATTCAAGGCGATGCAGAGGCATTAGGTTGGGGTTAAGGTGAGGGGGTGATATACACCACCCCACCCCGTCGACAACTCTATCCTTCCCTTACCCCGCGCTAGTGGGGTGTACAGTGTACTACCGGACGCGCCAGCCACTACGTCAGTTACGGCGCCACGTGCACGATCAATAATGACGTAGTGACGGCGCGGTGAGGGAGACGGCAGCGGCAGGCTGCGCGCGCACCCACCGACCTACTTATGATTACGTTTCACGTAGCCTACGTAACGCGATCGAACTCAGCTTATACGATATACAAAACTGAGTAAAAACGCGCATGCGTATTCTGTACTATGGACACATGTGGTCCCACAGGTTTAAGAAACTTCTTTTTTTTTTAATAGCAGAGGCCGGCAAATGAGCAAGTGGGTCACCTGATGGTAAGTGATCTCCAGATGAGCATCCACAATACCTGAAGAATCATGATGCGTCGCCGACCTTATAGGAAAATAATTATTAACTGAAAGGGGAAGGGGATTTGGGCCTCATATCTCACAGGCCGTACGAAACGGCTTTCTGTGAGATGGTGGTAACAACCCGATTGTGGCGACTCATACATGCTGTAGACAAAGGTGTCTACAGCGTGGCTCTACCACTTATAAAGTTATAAATATGACTTCGATTGAGTGCCCATTATTATTTCAATGTTTTTCAAACTTTATATATAATAGTTTAAATAAGGGAAATTGAACTCTATGTTATACAAAAATAATGTTAATAACTAATTTTTATTATGAACAATAGGGTAGGTATCAAGATGTTATTATTAGCATAAAATTTGCCCGTTAAATCCACCAACGTTAATGAACACGAAACAAAACAATAATATGGAGGATACTCTACTATACTTTAGTATAATAATACATACACAAAATATGAATATATTTACCTACTTAGTTTCAATGTTTACATAATTTAACTCGTTTGAGTTTACTGCCTCAGTAAAATACAAAGAAATCAAGTAAACAAGGAGGACGAAATAAATTAGGCAGAGTTGATATGCGGTTTTTTGCACAAATTAATCAGAAAGAGAGTTATATTATTATTCTCTACTTTCAATACATACTTAAATATAATTTATATAACGAAACATTATAATCTCGATTCAAATTGCCTTCACGTTCTTGTGGGATTAACCTGAGCCCGCCAGTATGACACTGCTGTATATTATAATAGGATGCAGCTCCTATTATTAAATAAATATGTTTATTAAGAAGTGAGTAATGAGGGCTCGTAATTCAGTTAATATTCATGTGCTGGTAGTGAAATTGTGGCCGCAATCACGAGTGCCACGCGACATCTAGTAGCCGTGGCCTAGTTGCGCTGGGGACAGGTCGAATGTAAGGTGCACCGTACAGCACAACTGGCAGATCACATCTAACCTACATTCGTATTTCGTTTACATAATATCACACTGCGCAGCGCGCGTCAATACGCCACTGCGGGCTAATTTTACAAAATTCAATTACACGTTGCACTGTAAACAATGTACGACGTTTAATTTTATCACGACGTGACGTCGCGTCGGTTCTTTCCTTTATAGATAATTGAATAACATAGTCTATTTTTGGAGTTTAAAAAAAACCGCGAACATCAATCATATTTTAATAATATCAGTATACATTCTACACATACTTTGAGGAACGCGTCATTGACGGGGACGGTGACAAGTTTAAAAAATACACTCATACTGTTTACTATTTTCAATTATTATGGTATGTTTGTTGTTTTTCCTCAATAAGTAAGTACCTAAATTGCGCTAAAGTAAAATCAACAGGAAAATTTACGGTCATCAATAATAGAAAACAAGCGAGCCCGATGCTGCATTGAGCGTACCATGCAAAAGTAGAGCGCTGCGTGCGCACTCATATTGGACTTGGCCGGTGAAGCTTGCGTTTGATCAATAAACGGGACCCAAACAAACGGAGGATGCGGTGGCGCGGCGTGGGCGACTGACCTATTTAACCACAACCAGGCCAGCGGATGCAGTATTATTACGTCGTGGAACATGCAAAACGAAGAAAAAACAATAAACAGAAATCTCTATTGCACACAATACACATGGAAATTGTACACATCAGACGAATACATGCTGTATGGAATGTACATACATACCAATACACTTTAAATACCTACATTTTCAGGTTTTGAAAAGATACATGCAATAAACAAATACGTATTTTTAGGATTCTGTTGCCAAATGGCAAAAATGGAACCTTTATAATTTCGTCATATCCATCTGTCTGTCTATGCGTCTGTCCGTCCGTATTTCACAGCCATTTTACTCGGAGAATAATAACACTAGGTATATGGATGAAATTAGGATGATAAGTACATAGTAAGGTAGTGAAATTAAGATGTATTGGGTTGGCTATCCATATGATATAACTGAGAGATGTTTCTTTTCCATTGCACAAAGGCATGTGTAGTATCATTGGATAGGTTTTTAAAAATTATATTGAGCTTGTTTAATGACTTTTTTATATTATTATGTGAGATATGCGTATCCAAATTCGTAAAAAGTTTGTCCCACCCTCTAACTGTTAAACTACGCGGTGGAAATTTGTGAAAAAAATCGACGTAGTATAACTTAAAAGGTACTTCCAGCGAAAATTGGTTTCAATCTAAAAACTAGACAACCTACCTTAGGTTGTATAGTTTTTAAATATGGTATATTTTCGGTAACACAATATTTTAGTTTACTTTAAAGTATTTTTTCCATCTTTTTTATTTATATCAATCAAAGTACCCACCCATGCTATCGATGCATCTTTGCCGGCGCAGTGGCAATTTATCGATGCCCTTCTTGAAGAAATTGGCTGGTCGGAAGGCAAAAAAATCTTCAAAGGCATTTTGTACTGGGTATTGATTTTATTTCCGCCAAAAATTTGTCGATATTATTATTTTTATTTACCTATTGTATAGTTATCGTTTAAATATGCCAAAATATACTTTTGTTTTTTTAGCATAGGCTGGCAAACGAGCAAGTTGGTCACCTGATGGTAAGTGATGTCCACCGCCCATGTACGCCCACAATACCCGAAGAATCATGGGCGCATTGCCGACCTTAAAAGGAATAAGTATTTTTCATCATATTATTATTTATTTCTCAATTTGACCAAATAAAAACTAGTAAAACGCTTGAGTTGTAAAACTGAGATAGCCCTCTTAATATTACAACGTCCATAACACAACTAACTGAGGTATACTTCTAATAGGTAGGTACGTATTGCACGAGTAAAGAAAATACAGGGAAGTAGAAACACGCACGCATGCACATTAAACGATGCAGCACGGCATCTGCACATCTTCGAACAAATTGTGATATTTAATCGTAAATGAGACTTTATTATCACTGATTCCACACTATAGTCATAATCGAGACGGTGTATGGCAAAGTTTCCATCTTGGAACTTAACAGGAAAATAAATAAGCAGCACAACGCAAAGGTACCTAGGATACGATAATTTACAATTCTGTTTCCTGGAACGTATGCTAATTAGAATGGGCCAATAATGGTTATGCGTTCAAAGACATTAATCTAAATGTATCAGAGTGATGCGCTTGTGATAAAAATAAAGTGTAGCGAGATGCAGGTGACGCGGGAGGCGCGGGCGGCGGGACACGGTAAGCAAAGGTTGTCGTATTATTAACACATTCTAATTCGGGGGACCCAAACAAACCATCGCGAGCAGGTGACCTACATACCGGCTGCGTCTGTCGGCCGGGCACATGATACGACATGATTCATACAGGCGCGCCGGTCGCCAAGCTGCCATCGACACCGCCACGCCGCGCCGCGCCGCGACGACGGCAGCAACCGCGCCCTCGGAATACACCCCGGTCCCCGACCAGCATGCTTTCATAAAACCCCCATTTCTATTGTCGAGCTTTGAGATTTTAATTCGTTCAATTAAATAATAATTGAAGCTTTAATATCTAACGTAGGTACAGTTTACATACAACCGTTTGTATACGGTCTGTCTACTGTAAATGTAGTCTAATGTTTAGCAATCACTCAACACACAATACAAGTATATTAAAGAATTAGGAGGTGATTAGATCTTTGTAAATCATAATAAAAACTGCATAGTTTTGTGTGTAACCGCAGCTGTTGTTCGCAGCTGTAGTTCCGCAGTGCAGAGCCTGTGTCGCATCACGCATTACAAATGGATACGACATTTTATAGCATTGTTCGAAACAACTCGTTACCTGCCAGGGCATAATTGCCAAGTGTTATACAATCATTTCGTTAGTAGCAATTTGTCTCAACCTCGGAGCATGCGTGCGTAATTTGTAAATTTCTATCAAGCAGTTTGATGATGTCAGATTGGCATGTATTTCGGTGCGCGTCAGAGGTTTCCTCAGAGATAAATTCTCACAATGCAATATAACAGGAGGCAGAAAACGAGGAAGTGTGTCCCTGACAGCAAAGAATCTCCACTATGAATACCCATAATACTAAGGAATGGTAATCGGCAGGGGTAGAGATAGTTTGGGTCGTCCGGAAATCTCAGTCAACTTATCGCACAAAACGCAACAGCAAACTGCAACTACCATACATTAAGATATTGATTTAAAAGTCGTTTGTTTTAATCCATCGATACTCTGCGAAAATAAATCTCTCTATGTGTCTGTTGCGTTTTTACGGCTAAACGGCTGAACGTATTTAATGAGATAGGTTATATCCTGGAGAAGGACCTATGGTACTTTTTGTCCCGGAAAAAGACAGTCACGCGGGCGGAGCCGCGAGCACAAGCTAATTATAGGTGTATATTAGTATAAAAAACAATAAACAGGAGTGCTATTCTATAAGATGTCACTAGCAAACTCACTTCTAAATCCGGAGCAGATTCTACATTAGGGTGTACTTTTTATGTATGTACATACATACGTCTCGATATATCTGTAGAAATATATGGACTTATTTTGATAATAATTATATCCGATATCCGGTAGAGATATTTCAATGTAATTTATTAAGAGCCCTTTGTACTACTTACAAAATAAGTACTAAGTTTGAAATAGTTTACTCCGAATTAGTCACATATAAAAGTCAAGTACTAAGATCTATTGATAGATGAATAAAATCTTACAAATATAATAATATCAACGCCGTAATGTACGTACTGTCCAACTGCTGGACACGGGCTTCTCTACTAATGAGAGGAGTTGGGCCTTAGTCCACCACGCTGGCCTAATGTGGGTTGGTATACTCGTACTACACAATACAGCAGCAGTGTGTAAGCACTGTTGTGTTTCAATTTGAAGGACATTAAAGCCAGTGAAATTACTGGGCTTTATGAGACTTAACATCTTATGTCTCGGCATGACAAGCGCAGTCCAGTGCCATACAGTGCTTTATGATTCAACGTTATATGTGGTGTTGTTTCTGTTTATGGACAGGCGTGTGCTTACAATCAGGCGAGAGAACTGCTAGTTTCGTGATTAATAATAAAAAAATACACATACCTTCGAAATTCTAATGGAGAATGAGAATTTTAAATGAGAATTGTTCAGAAGGTTATGTAGATTTCTTCACGGTGTATTTCTTCACCGCCGAAGCGAGCGAGAATGAACAATAAATATACGAGTACAAGTAACTTTGAAAAACCTGACAGACGTGATTGCCCTGAGACCTCTGCTTCAGCAGTCTGTTCATCCCCGTTAGCCCGTCGCCACTTAATAATATATATTTTTTTAATGATTAGAAGGTGGATTAAATTGTAGTTATTTTTGGAGTCGATGCAATTTCATTCGTCCGGCACTATTCCGATTCCAGAACTATTATGTGTAAGTACATTGTTTTTGTTGTTATATTTACATAATGTCACGTTTTAATACCAGACTATTTTAAACTTTGTAATATAGCCGTGGATGAGTGAATGAATACAGAACGAGACGGCGCCTGCATTGAATAATGGAACTGTGTGTGAAAAATGCAGGCTCGTGACCTTAGCCCACTTGTGAGCGACACTGAGGCGACACGACGCGACGTACTGGAGGCGGTCGGTGGTGGCGACTGCGCCGACTAGCTGATATACTATTACATTGTAAACATTACAGAATTTAGGCCACCCAGTGTTCAGCGGAGGAGAACAAACCCTCCCACATTCCTCACGTGTTTGTTAAAGGCGTCGAGGATATTTTTTATCGAGGGCGTATTGTAGTCAGCTTCATAGCAGGAAAATACGCACTCACGACTGTAATTCTCGAAGGAATATGCAGAGGTGTAACCAGTACATACACATTTCGCAGAGCTTATTTCCGTCCCTCGTTGTGATAGGGGGACAAGCCTAAAGCCATACCGAGCACAATTTCAGACTCCGGGCTGATCAAGTATTTCGTGATAGAAAAACCGAATATCACTTTTACCCAACCCAGGAATCAAACCCGAGAACTCAGCACAGCAGTCGCCACGTACCTACGCATTACAACTGTGGCACCGAGGCTGCAGGGAAACTTTGAACATATTCCTGATTTGGCCTGCAACTGCATTAAACAAGAGCGTCGCTCTTCCCAGTATACATAAGATTCATACAGTTTCATAAGAAGGAATTGTAAAGTGAAAACACTTTCACTTTCACATATATTGCAGGTCTTAGATTATTTGAGATAGTGAGCGTTGGCGTTTTACTTTTGACGGTGACCCGCCGTCCGCCGGACGTACGAGTCAAAGACGTTTACAGAATACAACAGAGTACAGACAAAGTCATTCATTGTACTATTTAGCTGCAATAACTTCACGATGGGCTCAATGTGAAACAGAATAGATCAAAGGCGCCAACATCAAAATGAATCCGGACCATCGTCTCACAGTTGATTAGGACGCAGTCGTAAGATTCGTTCGGTCCTACTTGCTTTAAAAACAACAATACACGTCATTTATTCCCAAGAACAATGATGCAATCTTAGATAATGTTTTTGTTTTACATGCAGATCTACGCAAACAAGCTGTGATTATGAAAAACGTTGGATCATTATTTATAATAGAAGAACTTAAAATGATTTGAATGTGGTTTTTAGTTTTTTTTTTTTTTTGGATGGACGCTTGCTGATAGCCTGACGCGAGTCGGCTTTAGTCAGCGACACCGGACTTTCGGGTCAATGCTTTAGGCACTCCAACCCTAATTATTAAAGCTGGTTTGGTCCTAAGATCATAGGTTTTTTTATCATCAGTTTAGCTATTTTATTTTTTAACTATGTTTGAATAAAATCTAAGTTACAAATACTTATATCTTATTGACATCGGGTTTTTTATATCTATTATATCTCCGATGGTAATAATCCGTTAATTTGTTTATCACTTGGGAATAATTACTCCCAAAGGGCAAAACAGATTGCGATAAAACTTGTACCGGAAACTGGATTGGATGAGTCAGAACATGTGGAACGTTAGCCCGTAGCTGAATGTGTAGAAAATGCATGATAAAACTAAGATCGTTATCGGTTTATATTTGTGCGTTCATTGCATTTCTACAAATCAATTTACGACCACGTGTTTTGGAATTATCTTAGTATTTATGTGTATACTTGTTTATATGTATGTAAATACATAAATACACTAAACAAGACTATTCCTGACCCCACACTAGGTTAACCTGTATCGTGGGTATCAGGAACTACGAAGGACATGCGGTCCCACAACACCCAGACCCGAAACAAATATTTTTGAATCACACAAATATTTGTCTTGGTGCGGGAATCGAACCCACGGCCTCTCGCCCGCTGCGCCACGGAGGTTGTCAAAAATACATATTCTCACTCTTTTATCCCCTATGGTGTAGGCAGAGGTACAAACAGTGCACCCATGTTTTGCCGAGCGTATTTCCGTCCCATGATATGATGAGGTCGAGTCCATCGGCCATCGCCATAGGTAGGTACCGGGCACTTCCGGCCATTTCCATCCCGGACAAATTATTATAGCTTCTTTTTTTAGGCAGTTAAAAATAGGTACCAATCCTTTCCATTAAAAATAATTTCTGTTTTATGACCAGAAGTAAATTACTTACACAAAATACACGGATAAACAGGTTCATGCTCCTATTTCCCGTATCATACATGGATGACAAATAATTTGTTCAGTCTTTTTTATCTGAAAACATATTTTACTTTTAAGTTTAAACTTGTTTACGTCTACAAATCAAAGAATTAACGAATGCAACAGTTGCCATACTTACGAGTATATACAATCCGGTTTTAATAAATAATAAAAAATACATTTGTTCTGTCAACATAACGAGAGAGAGTCAAACATCGCGTCGCGTCTAGTTATTGCAACAGTGTTTGTTTTGCAAAAACAGCGCCTCTGGCAAGGCTGCCGAGTGCCGACGCGGCACGGTGCGGCACTGCGCGGCCGTCAAAACGCCTTTCAGCCGGATCCAGCCAGCTGGCACCGTACCGGTTTTGTTTGTTTTTCTTTTACTTGGTCATAATATATAAAATTATGTTTAAATATAATTTTCTTGTTATAAATCTATACTACTCGGTCTGACTGATTCATCAAAGCACAGTTCAAATCGCCGCACTGGGTCTAAAAAGCGGCAATTTCGATAGCGTATGCCTATAACGAAGTATATATACAACGTGTTACAGAAAGGTGTGGTCATATTTTAGGGTCATTACTTACACCTTACAATTCGTACTTATGTACCGGATCTTTTCAAAACCAAGACACAAAATTTCACGTTAATTTTAATCACTCGTTTATTAAGATCGATAAGATTGATGACATCACTGTTAATTATTATGAACGACACTCACTTTTTAATAAACTTGAATAAGATGTACTTAATTCTATGGACATACGTACGTAACTTGTAATTTAAACACAAAGTAACACTTGAAAGAGACTGTGTGCTGAAGACTATATTATATAAAGAAGAAGAAGCATGTTAAAGACTTCATTTTCGGGTCTTCCATAAATGAATTTGGCTTAATACAGTTGACGATCCTTTTAAAAGCTGTTATTAGTTACACCAACACAAAGTACCAATACAAAATACTTGTTTTTAATCAAATACAACATATGAACTCGTAATCAATCATGCTTCATACAATCAGAAATTGCCGAACTGACTGCGTCAAATAAATATTGACACTTGACAACTGTTTCATGTTTTTTAATTATAAAATAATTATATGAAAGGAGGTCCATAGTATGATTGTTTAACAATTAGCGTTGTCCAAAGTTGAAAGTCGATATCGACATGTTACTCATTCGATAAAATAGAAAATTCTATAATTATTGTCCTAGGAATGCAATCGGAATTGGTACTATGGGAGATAAAATACTTATACCCTACACTATACATAGCTTAAATTTGCCCGCCCCTTTCTATAACACGTTGTATATAATTAAATATTATATTAATGCTAATGGCAATAAATGTTAAAATGTTTTAGTTTTATAAAATGTCATGTTTAGAATTGTAGAAAAGCTTTTTCAAATAAAAAGTAACTGTACTTATAATTACAATCAAAAATATGGTAATAGAACTCCAGAGGGCCAATTCTGCTATTTTAACTGACACTGCGAATGAATTTTAACCGAACTGAGATTACATTTTGAATTAATTAAAAATATGGCATTCTGCTCCTTTAAAAATTCGATATCATCTCAGTTAAATTGTATATAAACTGTCAATTCGATCAACTTTCAATGTCTTTCTTTTGTTGAAAATATGGCTTCGCATTATTATGCATTTCGCCAATGACAAGTATTTTACCGAATTTTACGTATCAGCTGCCATAGACTAAATTCTAGAAATTAAAAATGACCAAGCGACAAAATCAATGTTACCAACTCACAATAAAATACCCACAATATGACTAATTTCAGTGATTAAAAAATTACGTAACTGGAGGTTATGATTTTTTTATTAATTGATTTGACTAATTCCATGTATTTTATTTATTTCATTAATTTATCTATTCCATGGCATAACTGAAGGAAAACGGCACAACAGCACCACTCAGGCAGTCCTTTCCGGAAATAACCACAATCGCGATTATTTTATTGAAATTTGAAATTCTACCGAATTGCGGTTTTTTTATTTTGCAACACTGCTGAGGACATATCTATACTAAATAAAAATTGTGCGAGAGTTTTGGCGGGAGTTTTGACAGTGCGATTGCTCTCATAATTTAATCGACACTAATATTCTAGAGAGGATTTTTTTTTTGTATTTCTGTATGTAACAAATAAACTTAAAAACTACTGGGCCGATTTCAAAAATAATTTGGCCGTTAGAAAGCTACATTATCATTGAGTAACATAGGCTGTAAACTCATTTCTAATACTTTACTGGAATAACGAGCACACAAAGTCGCACAATTTTGACTACTTTTAGTTGCTTGCAGTAAAAGAGAATAAAGTTAACTGAATTTGTCTGCAGTTAACTCACAGTCACTTCACCTCAGTGTTGCCAAGTCAGATTTTTGAAAATACCGTGTTGTCCACATTAAAATACGGCATTTGCGTCAAAAATACAGTGCTTGATGGGAAAAAATACAGTCTATTTTACAGTGCAATAAAATGTCATACAAAAAAGGAAATAATTAAATTATTAAATAAAATATAAATTTATTTTAAACTTTATATCCTAAACTAACTTAACATTTTATTTGTATATATCGATCGCTGCAGAAATGGATGGCTGCGATGATGATGATATCGGTTTATTTTTTTTAATGTGTTTAATCAAAGAGTTTTATGTATACTACTAGACAAGCTGCGCGGTACATAGAAATAGTAGTATAGTAAATTAGTTGTATTACTAAGTTGCAGTCAATTGACCGTAACTCAATATTATCATCTCGCTTACTCTCAACTAGAACCCCTATTGCGCTCCCTGTTTGTGAACTGTCAAACTCCCGCGTTATGTGACGCAGTTTTACTTCTAAATAACCTGTCTAGTAGTATACAATAATAATACGAAATTTTTACTGTAAAAAAATACTGTGTCTCCATATAAGGTATTTATAAAAATACCGTGTCCAGTAGATGGCATGAAAATACGGCAGATCTGCTGTAATTAAAGTGCACTTGGCAACACTGCTTCACCTTCAGTCACATTTCGTTCTCAATATTTTGACGTTTGTCTGTAGACGAAATGCATTTTATATAGTTAAGTGTCTCACAATGGACACTGGCGAAATCACCAATCTACGGTGGAGCCAAACACAATTAAAAGAAGAAGAAGATAGTTAAGTGTCAAAATTGTTACCAGAATGCCGTTTTGGTTCAGTCAACTTGTATTCTACTTTCGATATCATTGCGTTCTAAGTTCTTGAATATTGGTTTAGCAGAATACCATTTGCAACTTTCTTGTCGCTGAGATTAGATCGGAATGATATTTTGAACAATTAAAATTACGAGAATTGGCCCTCAGGACATAATACGTATTGATTTTAATACGAATACGCATAATATGTAGAGGTACGTATCAAAGACTTGTAAAAACAAACTATATAATAATAGCAGCCCTCCAGTAAACCGTCCCACTACTGGGCAGTGGACACGGATCTCCTCTACTAATGACATAAAAATTATAATAAGTAGATAATAAGTCACTATCACTACATGGCTTATTTTTCCAACTGCATCGGCAGGGTTGAGTTTTCTCTTACCTTCTTACACAAAGAAACTACAAATTTATTCACAAACACCACCAGTACACCACGAAAAGAAGAACCTTTAATAAAGAGTACAACAACACTATCTAAAGCATAAAATAATAACAACATTAACCATTGTGTTTCCATACCACAGTTCGTGACTTATGTGCGTCATTAATTGAACACAAGTTATGTTTATAATTCCTCGAATTTTCTATTTTTAACACGACAATAGGATTGTGTGAAATTCTGGCAATTTAATGCTAGTAATGCTGAGAAAACATACTTCTTATTAAAATATCTAAATACGTAAATAATAATACCAGCTCTGTATTATACCTAAGTCCCACTGCTGGGCATAGGCCACTTATACTGAATGAGAGGGGAGACCTTAGTCCACTTAGACTTCATATATCTTTGAGATTCTTATATAGAATTTCTTAGGTATGCAGCTTTCCTCATGTTTCTTTCACCGTTAAAGTAAGCGATGATTAACAATTAATACAAACAATACATAATAATGTAACAATACATTTCTATCCACTTGAATCGTGTGTAGAAACCGCAACTTAAGTAAATACTTTAGAACAATGATAGTTAAAGCATAATAAATAAGACAATATAGACGCAATCATAGTTGCAACACGGAACCAGTGAAGCAGCTTCTTCCACAATGTTCTCACTACTGTATAGGGGCGGACGGATCTAATCTATGTATTGTGTACTCGTAACTCGTTTCAACCGCCGACAAAGAGACTGTCCCACGACCAGTTTTGCTTGACATAGTACACTCAAGTGGAAAGCAATCTCTTTATGAAGCAATGAAGTAACGTTTCGCCGCCGTCAAAACACGTTGCGCAACCCGCTCGCATTCCACTCGCGGCGACTCTACACTCAACCCACAGAGACCAATGGCGATGGTTACTTGGATTTCACTCACAATTGTTTCGACTCTTCTTATCCACTTAACAAAACCTTCACACAGTTGTTAATTGGTTATGACACGAATTCGTAACGTAAAAACCTTACTGCGCACTTGATTGTCGCAATAATTGGGCTTGTATGAAGCAAGGTTATGTTACGAATCGTAACCCGGATATTTTAATACATTAAAATTCTTGGAAGGATTTTTTTAAGCATACATACGCACACATGTCTGTAATCCCGAAGGCATTGGCAGAGATGCAACCTACTGGTCTGGCAACTGTCGTTTTTTCGGTACCTAAAACTTCTGTCCATCCTAAGGTTGTCTGGAATAAATCGCTGTTTGCGATAAGACCGCCCATTGTATCACCCTTACTGTATGATCCTCGTTTTATAAGCTACCTACTTTATTTAGTGTGCAATAAAGAATATTCTATCTATCTATACTCAGTTTTCGCCGAGCTTATTTCCGTCCCATGATATGATAGGGGGCACAATTTCTGAATCCGGGCTTATACTAACCATTACGTGATAGAAAAACTCAATATCTTTTACGCGACCCGAGGATGGAACCCGATACCTCAGGACAGCAGTCATACTGCGTACGTATTACGAATCGCCAAATTTTATTAAATTATTTTGTAAATAAATATGGCATTATTATTGGCTTTTATGAAAATATTACGACATATTTTTATATCAAATGCATCACCTGATACTGATAGTAAGCGATCACCACTTTCTATGAACACCTACAATGCCAAAAGAATCATGGATCCGTTTTCGAGCTTAAAATAAATTATTATGGATTTAGGGCTTCGAAATACCTTAGGGGTAATGGACAAAGCGACCAAGCGCGGGAACTGCCTAGTCCGGCTGGAATCCAGAGTTGACTCAGGATCTCCGGGACCGCCTCACTTACACCAACACAACAGGAAGCCACCGTGGGGTTTTTACTCGGTATATGGCAACGCAGCCCGGCGTTGGAAGACATGTCGAATGGTTGCAGAGCCTGACTTAACCTCCGTCCTCCCTGAGGTTGGAAAGGCTTTGGTAAACGGAATTTTCCGCATGGGAAAAAGATGAGATTAATACTTACATATTTTGAAAACCAAATTGGAACCAATGTACTACCCACATTATGCAAAACCTGAAATAAATAGGTCAGCAAGTCACGCTTAGCTGCCGCAATGTTTTGTTTCAAAACCACGGCTAAATGTGATCGTTATATAAGGTAGAAAGTCTCTGCCCTCAATGCAGAATATTCCTACTTTGTGCCGTAAAGCAAATTTGTAATTTGTGAGACATTCTTTTATTTGCGTTAATGACGATACGAGCAGGTCGCTCGACTGATGGTAAGCATCACGCCTGTTCATAACAAACTGAAACACAACAGTGCTAACATATAGACGGCCTCTCGCATACGAGGGATCTACCACCTAGTAAAAGATTTATAGTTATACTTATATCCGCACCTAGCCGTTTAGCATAAGCCCTCATGATATCTCACACGTGAATACGTGTTTGTCGAGTAACGCAATTTACCATGTAGTTGCTGTTATTTTTCTTTTCTTATCTTCTCGATGGAAAGTCTGTGAGTGTAAATGGGCTACCAACATCTTAGGCCCAAAGCAAACCTCATCTGCAGTCAGCACATACACTCTGCCGATTAACGGACGAGGCAATGGCGAACTTGGTTCCCGTTGCGGGTTGTGAGGCTAAGACGGCGGATTGTCTCACATAATACCAAATCCATCGTCAGTCATGATGGAAAGGCGGACACTGGCATTACGCCGCACCGGCACTGGTATAACGCCAGGCGGAAAGAAAGATCGATTTGAAGCAAAATTCTCAAGGTCATTAGGCAGGTCAGGTAGCTGTAAATTCTTATTGGTCAGTTATTGGTAGAAAACACAAGCAAACCAAGTATTCAGTTAAGTTTTTGTTATTTTAGAAACATGCCAGCAACTTACAGTACAGCGTACGATTAGCAAAAAGCTAATACAACATGACACATGACCAGTTATAACGATGCGTATATTTGCGAACACAAATGTTTTTACTTATTTATTTATTTGTAGTTATCTACTTATTTTATCATTTCAGGCTATTCCAGGTAACCCTATTATTTGCAATAGAGAAATTATAACTTGTAACATCAGTTATAAGAGATAAACTAAGTAAGTGTTGTTCTTGAAACATAAATATAAGGTATATTATACAATTTAATGCGATTAGTCACAGTCACAGATTAGTCACACGCCTACAAAATAACATACAATACCTAATAAGGTTCAGTTCTGCAAAAAATCCATAATATTATTTTTTATGATTCTTTTGCTTACAGTTGTACCAAGTTGAGAAAGAAGGTTTTCGGGATCGCGGATATATTCGGATTTAAATCGCTTTTCGGTTCTTTATATTATGTGAAGTCAAATTACAGACATGGCAGATAATTTTTAATAGCAAATTGCTGGCCACGTGATTATAAACGCCTATGACCTTAAATGATAAAATGTGGTGCTGTGGACGCTACTGGTCGCGGCACCGAATCGAGACAGCGCTCACGCAGGCGCAGTCACGTTGCGTTTTGTTTGTAAACACTTACGAGTTACAAGTTGACTGACTGGTGAAGGTTGTTTGCAAAAGTCAGTAGTTTCACTTTACAGAAAAGTCAATAACGTCATGGACATTCTTTAAAATTACTATACAGTACACAGTCTTATGCCCGATTTCTGAGTTCTCCCGATAACTTCTTATTAGTTATTGATTCAATAAAGTTAACTTTAAGATAAACTTAGGATAACTGTTGCTGTGTTTCTGAATACGCATCGGCCGTTTCAATAACTATGGGATCGATAAGCAGTTAACTATGTGCTCGCTAGATGACTTATAAAAACTTGATATAAAAACAATATTATTGTCGTATTTCTTAATTATTTATGTATTTACTTATCAATGAATTGTTTGCGTTGCTAAATAAGGATTTGAGTTTAGTTTATTAGTTTTTATCACAATTTAAATAAAAAGTCAGATGCCGTTACTACAATGCAGTATTTTTGCAGGGTGGTAATTATAAAACGTTGCATTTTGATTTAGACTATTTGTTGCCGATTAATACGAGTAAGTATATTAGTTTGTGGTCTTTTTTTCTAACACAAAGAATGTATATTTTTTATGCTTAGCGCTTTCCCGACCAGTGGAACTGACGTCAGGCAGGCGGCCGGTCGTAAAAACTTACAATCGAAATCTTTCTGTAATATGTGTTAAAAAACATGTTGCGCTGACCCCACTGCGAGTGGGATAAAGGCAGGTTGCAAAACCACACTTACCTAACCAGGCTTACGGAACCACAGCTTCGTGGTCTCTTCCATCTCGCCTAGAACTAAAAAGTTCGCAAAATCTTACTTCTGCCGGACCATCAAGCTGTGGAATAGTTTGCCGGCACACGTGTTCCCTCCTTCCTATAATATGGGGTCCTTTAAACGGAGTGTGAAGAAGCAATTAGGCAGGCTGGCATAATTTTGCCGACCTACGATAGACACATCGTCTGTCGTTGGTCGACAGTATTCTTGGATTGCGCTGCACTTAACATCAGGTGTAGCGTAGTCACTTTGCCGAACCAGTATAAAAAAAAAGAAGAAGCCGGAGTCCAGGAGGATTTGTTTGATACTATAAGTTACATTTAATATAAGAAATAAATTCCAGAGTTTCCCGGTCAAATTATGATAAACTGCTTGATTCAAGAATATTATTTTCCATTACTTATATTTGAAATAAAATTAAACAGTTAAATGTCCAAAATTGGTCAGTTAAATTAAGCTAAGTTTAAGGGAGTTTATCTTACAACGCAGTGTTCGGAAACAAATTTCTTAAGTTATCAAACCTATAACATTATCGAATACATAAACCACTGTCAAAAGCACCTAAGAAACCGGGCATTAGGCCATTAAGCCAATACGCAGTACACACTACTCTCTATTGAATTCGGATACTTAATGCTATTATCGTTTAGGTGCAACTTGGTATGCTTAATGCTACGTACGTGTTGATTTCAAATTGCTTTCGATCTCTGTGTTAAGTCTCACTACTGATCCTGTTTATGTTATAAGCACTGTCTGTTGCTCTACAACGAAATACAATAAAACTGATTAAAAAAAACTACCAATATATTCCACCTGCCCTTATCCCAATCGCAGTGGGGTCGGCTCAACATGCTTTTTAAACACATGTTACAGAATGATTTGGTCTCGGGTTCAATCCCCGGGTCATATTAGGTTTTTCTATTAGGAAATGCTCAGTTATCAGGCCAGCATCTGGAACTATGCCCGGTATGGCGATAGGACCGCCCCCTATGCCATCATGGGACGGAAACAAGCTCGGCGAAATGGGTATGTACTGCCTACACATCTGTCTGCGTATGTATACTTATGTACATAATATACAGAATTACTCATGTTTTCACTCGGGATTACCCCATATATGCACGCCACAGCAGTTTTAAAGTAGTACATAATATGCTGCGCCGGCGCAGGTGTTTTGACAGAACCCGTCTCATGTGTCGCTCGGGTACCTATATACAACTGAGTCAGACGGCCGGTAAACCCGGCTGCCATGCCGATTTCGGCAAATGAAATTAAGCGAAGGCGAATATCGGGTTTTTTTGAATAAACACTTTCTTGTGGGTACGATATTTTTATTATGTAGTAGTTTGTAACTTTCAAAACATAATTTTAAAGCATGCACCAGTTCACAATATTTACCGCATCTAATCGTACTTTTCTTTACGTTATGTAAATTGTATATTATTATATGTATAAGTGAAAGACAAAATAAGTGAATCCAAAGTGAATCCATGATAAAAATGTACATTGCGCATTATTTGGACTCAGTACTCACGCATAATTTTAACAGTAATCGAATTAATTAAAAACGTCGTCCAAATGTCAAACCGATACATCGATATGTTTTCTCGATGTGCCAAAATCGATAATACCTTTAAAAAATATCAACCCGATTTATCGACAAGTTTTTCCATTATGAACGTATTTACTCACGTAACATTATCATATATGCACCGCATGCGCAAAACTTGAATCAATGCTTTGGTCGCATTTCTATGCTACGGCGGCATTATCGGGTTTTAGTATACGTTTGGTGTTTGGCGAATATCTATGATAGTTCGACTTACGGCGAATCTCATAATTCGAATCCGCGGAACGTCGCGATCGACGAAAGTCACACTATCGTGATAACACTGAACCATTCGCCGAACCCCGGTAGTGCGTCTGGCACATAATATAATATATGAAGTAACAATTAAGTTTCTCACTTACCTTGTAACGTATTTAACGACCAGGCTACGCAGGACGACACCTCAACCTAGATGGAGCCGCCGTCTCCTGACATGTGCACACCGACGCGACGTCCAAAACTCTCCCTGAAGAAAATAATTATAACATAATATTTAGGTGTTCGAGCCTTGGCTTGACCCACTTGTGATAGAAAGCCTGTTCTACTCAGCCAACTTAAATCTATAGGTTTTCTACGTTATCGTTTTCTTCGCGGCTTCGGGGGGAAAACGGTTCTATTATTTTAAGATTACAATAGAATAAAAGTGGCGATAGCCTAGCGATGAGTGGAACGAACTTCGGAGACAAAGGTCGCTGGTCCGAAGTTCGAACTCGACCCCCCAGGGCACTCACCTCTCTCGGCCCAGTGCAGCGGTCGCCCGAATGTTTCCCACCTCTCACGGACGCCTTAACGTTGGGTCATAAGACCGGTGAACCCAGCCCTCCTCCCCTGGGGGTGGTACCTTAGTATGAATCGCTTTTCCCGCGAATAGGGTTATCCGACGTAATGCAAAAATCAGACCACTTTTATAGAATAAGGCTTTTTATCGTCTGGTTACCTTACCCGCGAACTAATTGTCAATTATTATGAAAGTTATTTGCGGCTTAGGCCCACTTGCACGACGATCTTAAATCGAGTTTAATATGTTTAAGAATCATTAAAACGTATAAAAGTTAGCTTAAATAAATAAGTTTAGTGGTAAATCTGGATTTAGTATCGTCGTCCAAGGCTAGAAGTCGGATTTAAAGTTTTAGTTCAAATGTGGTGCTGCACCGCAACGAGTGGCGCACAAAATCGGTTTGCAGTGTCAGTTCTAGTATGTACTATGTAATAATACGCGTAATGGTGCGATTAAACAATGCGTGACAGCACGAGCCGAGCCACGGACGAAGCGACACGACACACATTAAAATGTTCGCCACTAACCTTCTAAATTCATGTCAATGGCAAAAAAACTATGTTCGTATTACATTATCAATGTTCGTAAATAGCTGTTAAGTTTAATTTACCTCGCCACGACCGCGCTGGTCCTTTATGACATCGAGAAACCCCATTTAATTTTATTACATACCTATATATTAATTATGTACATAACTAGGGCGAGGATAAATATGTAAATTTACATAAGTAAACTGAAAATGGTAAAGTAAGTATATATTCTAACACTTGCCCTCATCCCTACTCGCAGTGAGGTCGGCGCAACATGATTTTTATCACATGTTACAGAAAGATTTGGCTTGTAGTTCTTACAACAAACACTCTGGGGAGAAAACACCCAGACTCGAAACAAATATTAAATTAAACACTTAACCTAATAATATTTAATAACATCGTGAGGAAATCTATATACCTGAGTATTCCATTTATTTTATTTGTAAACCCCAACCTACATACCAATCTACGTTGTCGCATTAAGCCAACAATGGAATTAAGGCCTTTTCCCTCCCAATATGTGGGCATATAAATAAGTGCCGGTATTACCTATTATAAAATTGTAAATTAATTGCAATTTCCTACTGATAGGTAAAGTGAAGACATGGAATTGCTATTTACCGGATCTAAAAATTCAGACCAAGCAACAATGTCTGTAAGGAAGATCGACCAGAGACGTCGTGTCAGAACTTCACCGAGACGAGAAACATTGCGTATAACTTCGATTGAACTTAGATCATTGTATGTTTTGCTTTGTAATGGCTTTCTCTTTTCTCTGTATACTTCTCTACTTATTTCTGGCGTTGCCAAACCAACATATTGCATTGCAGATGATTTTCTGAAACGGCGTGCTTACATAGATACGCGCGTTATAAGTGGCGCGACATCATGAGTCAAGACATACATAACTGCAGTAAATTAAAAGGCCAACATAGCTTGTACTAACTTTAGAAGAATTAATAATTCAAGCTCTTTGTTCTCTACGTTCCCCACATCGTACAAACTGTAAACTGTGTAAAATTACTTTTTAACTCTGTGGTTCGATCTATAGTAATAATTGTTTATGCATCATTTATCCATCAATTAACCTTAGTAGATGGTGACCATTAAGGTAATTTAGAAAAATAAAGGATTTAATAACATAACACGGAAAAGTCAAAAATAACAATTTCTATAGGTCTCTTTGGAGTCAGTGCAATTTTATTTGACTGGCAGCAATACAGTCACCGACTCTAAAGAGACCTATAGAAATTGATATTTTTGAGTTACTTTATTTTTAACTTTTTGTAGGAAATATGTAAGTAAGCATGTAAATTCCAATACAATAGCACAATTGCGGCGAGTATACTGTTGTCCGTTGAGGAGTTCCATTTTTTACTCCGTACTCCGTCATCAGACAATAACCAAATTCATATGACACCATATCGCAGCTAAACTCTATCGAATTAATTTTTTTCCAATAAATTCGGTCCACAATTGGCGAAGAAATCCATGTACATACATAAAAACCTCCTTGGGCCTTGGGAATGGGCCGGCTCATCCGGGTCGTTTGTTGTCTCACAGAAAACCGACGTAAAGTAGCAGATTGCTGTTGCGTTTCGTAGGTTGAGTAAGATATCCGGAGGCCCAAATCCCCTCCCCTTCCCAATCCCTCAATTATGCCTTTCCTTTAAGGTCGGTAACGCGCCCATGATGACTCTTTTGGTATTGTGGGCGTACATGGGCGGTGGTGATCACTTACCATCAGGTGACCCACTTGCTCGTTTGCAATAAAAAAAATATCCTCGCCGATATATCACGACTGTTAGTTATATGTATATTTTTAAGTGACAAAAAGAGGTTCTCAATTCCTATGTGTATTATTTTTATATGTATGTTCACGCATAGCAGCGCCAAATGTGGACCGATTTGGATCATTCTTTTTGTATTTGATAAGGTTCACTTCGGTGGTGGTCCCGTTTAAATTAAAGAATCTTGTGAGTACGCTACGGCTCGAACTGCCGAGTCAAAAATGCAAACTATGTCACACGTAACATCGCGCGGCGCGAAGGGTTCGGGTGAAATGCACAATAATTCGTTGGATGAAACCGAGCGCCTAAAAATTGATGGACAGAATTTGGTAATAGTGTTTTTATGAAAATCTCACTGAATATACTAGTTCAAAAGAAAGTTATTTAAACTATCCGATAATTGAACTATGCCTGTACGTATTTCAAATTTGGAAATTTCATACATAAAGTTTTAGGGTCTTATTCATAATAAAACGCTTACCGAAGGTATAAACCTTCATTAGTTAAAACGTATTTTAAACATATCGAACGTTCAATAAAATTCTTTATTCATAATCGTTTGATAAAGCTCCGATAACTAAAATAAGTTTATCATACACAAAGTTGCCAGTTTACAGAAAATGATTGATTGATTGAATGATTTTAATATGGTTTGTCTCTGGAAAGACTGGAAACAAACTAAATAAAAAGAAAATTGATGGAGTTTTGGCGGGAATTCTGACAGTGCGGTGGCTCTCTTGATTTAATTATTTCCTAAACTAGTTTAAAGTTGTGTTTGTTGTATAAAAGTGGTGTGGTTTTGTGCAATAATCATTTACGATGATGAATAGTTTATGGCGACATCAAGATAGGGAATTTAGGTGATTTTTGACCAAGGGTATCGATCGACCTTGTGCGTTCGATCCGCTTGAATAACTAATGACTTGGCAGCATGGTCTCTGATCCTAGCCGGTTCCTTAAGGAACAAACAAAAAAAAAAAGAAAATGTCAAGAAAGGTAAACAGGAGTTATAAAATTCAACAAGACCTTGAAATCGAGCACGCCGCGTCGCTGTGCTTATATTTCGTCGTTCTTGGGAAGAGTTGAAAATATACAATATAGTACTTGTCATTGGCGAAATGTATAATAGGGCGAAACCGTTATAAATATAGAAAAGGTAATAAATTAAAAAACAATATGTCAGTAGACGTAAAAATAAACGTCGAATATGAAACAGCTGACCGATGTCGGCCATGTTTTTCACTATCGAACGCTTAAAATAGGTTTATAAAAGGGTTATAGCTTCTTTAAAATAGTGACACTTTATAGGAGAGTTAATGAGCGTTTTAGCGTTATTGAACGATTATGAATAACAATTTTTATCAATCATCTAATAACGGCCTTATAAAGCTCCGATAACTTATTATGAATAAGACCATTAGTGTTGAAATATGGATTTTTCAGGCCTTTCAAATCACTTTTTATTACACAATTATGTTTACGTACAGGCATAGATAAATCAAAATCATGTCTAACTTTCGACGTGCCATGTTAAACAATCGAGTAATCACCCCACAACGTTTATATTGAAAAAATACCGACTAGCGGCACCATAAGGGAGTGAAATCAGGATGAAAGACTCAAAAATCGTCATATTTTAAAGCACCGATTTTGATGATACTTGCACCTAAAATATAAAATCTTTCTAACAAAACATAAAAACTCTACTTACCACCGACTCAAATTTTTTTAGTTTTATTTTAGCATTTTATTTTTTTATGTAAGTTTTTATTTATAAAAAAATATGGAAGTTTGCCTTCGTTCTTTCCGGTACTCTGTCGATTTTTCCGGAGTATACACCTCCGTAACGATCGCAAAAATGAAAACTTTAGAGCCCACAAGTCTCCCCCAGGGTTCAAGTGTCTCCTGTTCTCCTACCTATTCCTATTGTATTTGTGGTTTGGTCAATGTTAACTTATATAAAAATAAATTAACAAACTTACCTACTTTGGATAAGTAGCCAAGAAACTGAGAATGATTATAAAAAAAGTAAAAACATAAACGTGTGTTTTTTACATCAGCTGATAGCATGAAAGTACATAATTCAAAACGTTATTCTAATGCATTTACTTTCAAAGAACAGAAATGTCAGTAAATACTGTCGGCGGGTCAACGACGAAATTATTGATAAACAAATGACATTGAATTGACAAGATTAGATTCAAGGCCGTCTACGTTTGGTAGATGATGTGATCCATGGAAGTGTGGTTATGTATATTACATGTTTATGTACAATACAACAAATCTATAATTAGGTTAACAGTCACTTAAATTGCTAACGTTGCTAACTTTACCTATAACTTAAAACACGACAAATTGGTACTCAAAATACAGGAGAACACCCACCATCACAATTCAGCCATTGCAAAATATGACCTCGATAATAATAATTGTTACAAATTTCGACACCGTGATAAACAGGCAGGGAACGATTGCTTTTCCAAACTGCAACACTTAACTTCAAACTCGGGCACTACAGGGTCAGTCACCACAGTACACTACATGAATATTTGCAATTTTCCAAAAAAACCACAATAATTATTGGCCACTATCAGCCATTCAACCCAGACGTCAAGCACTACTATTTTAAGGCTGCTACGCCATCTGTCAATATATTTGAAAACCAAATCAAAGATTCAAAACAGTTAAAAACTTCATAGTATACTTACACCAAATTCTAATAGATGTCACTCTCCACTAGTTTCCCACAAAACAGACTACTCACCACGACGTTTACGATTTTATAAGATTTTAAAATTCTTTACATTGGACCATTACAGGTTGGCCTATATTCTTCTCACGGTATAATTTTTAATTGAGTACATCAAAGTTTCGAATTGAAAAGTGTTTGTTTCTCCATAAAAACTAAACCTCAATTTTACCCGTGTATTCCGTTCCATAAACATTTTTATACAAAGTTCAGCTCCCTTTTTCAAAAAAAAACATATTACACATTCCATAAACGTAAAGGATAAAACATAAAACAAGAATAGTATGTTTGACTGTTGACAGTGTAATTTTGAAATATGCGCCATCTATCGGAATTCAACATTACTAGTTATTTGTGATCTAGATTCACTCATGTGCAACGATTACGTGTTAAAAATCATTCCGTCGTGTTACGTTTCACGGTGAAGTTTTAATGAAATGTAGTAAGGAGATAGGTTCTATCCTAGGGAAGGTACTTTCTGTCCCGGAAATGGATTTTTTTTCTCGGAAGACATTATTGACGTTGACGGAACAAAAGCTAGTTTCAGATAAATTTAACTTCTAGTGAGCCACGTAGGTGGAAAGACTTTCGTATGCGAGAGACCTGGGTTTGTCCCACCGCTTTGTCTATTTCTGCCACGAAGCGGTAGTGTCTAAGCACTGTTGTTTCGGTATGAAGGACAATGAAGTCAGTCAAATTACTGTGCATTATGAGACTCAAGAACAAAAAAAGTGATGCGCCGACCCCGCTTTTGGGATAAAGTCAGATGGGAGAAGAGATGAGGGTCAAAAACTATATTTTTGAGTAACACACAGTCCAGGGCCATTCAACTGTTTATGGGCCGGCGCTAATCAGGCGAGCGACCTGCTCGTTCCGTCATTCAAGCTAAAAAGTAACGCCTTTAGCAACTTTTTTTAAAACACTTCTTACTCCAAGTTGACGATCTTTTATTTATACGCGACATTAAATGTTACCAAATACACTGGTAACGCTGGTGTCCTACAGTGTGTCTAGTGAGAGTTTGTTGTCTATAACTGTCGCCTTCACGCTATTCCTTTATGTAAAGAGAATATATCTGCTAACCTATATTAATTTAACATAATAAACTTTAGTAAACGTAGTTTCTTTTATCAAGGCCCAATCTCGTTGCAGTAGCGAAGCCTTTAAACGCCAAAAGTACTGCTAAAAGAAATAAACTCCGTAAACGTAAAGTAGGCCTTTTAATACATACATATTGCACTCACGCTGTAATCGCCGACTGGGTAGGCAGATGTATAACTAGTACACCCACTTATCGCAGAGCGTATTTCCGTCCCTTGATGTGATAGGGAGCGAGCCTATCGCCATACCGGGCTGATACGGAACATTTCGTAATAGAAAAACCCAATATCTTCTATATATATTTTACCCGATACGGGATCGAACGCGAATCCTCAGCGTCAGCCTCACTCGTAAAACGTACGCATTACAACTGTGCCACCTAGCCTTTTTGACTTTCACAATATACTAACTAAAAAAACATGTCAGTAGGCACTCCTTTTTGTGATAACAATAAAAAGAAAAACACCAAAACTAATAATTATACATTCATTTATTAATCTGAATTTAATACTGTATTACATAGAGGAAATGCACTTCTCAGAAACATTCAGAAGACTTCCCTTTGGGACATTTTTAATTATAAGGAGCTTCTCTCCATATAATTTTATAATTGAATAAATACAAACTATGTCGTTCATAATACAATCGATATTCATGATGATCTGCATTGCCACATGCGTAAAAATCTATGTATATTTTTCACCAACTCACATTATCAGAAATAAATTCTTAAAGAAAAGCGTGACAAGTACGATTGCCTATGATATATCGGTTGAATAAATAAAATTTTGCAAATTAACAACAAATAATAACATACTCTATCTTAGTGTTTATTCTGTGCTGCCACATAATTTGTCAACAACATTTTCCATCACAAAAAAAGTAAAGTAGAAATCAATGAATTAAAACAAAAACATGAATTTGGTGACCAGATAGAAAGGCGTTTTGACTCATATCCAACATAGTGAATACTCATATTTTGGGAAACACACAGCATGAGAAAGAAGAAATACTACCAATATAAATACAGACATCTTAATTCATTCAGTCGAAGTGGAACATGTATAAAATATTTAATATTTATTTAATAAGAAATAATCAGTCTTGTTTAGAGAAAATATTTCGTCAAAACGTGATCCGCACGCCTTGATATTATCATTATCACAATACAGTATGTCAGATATGATGTCATCCCTTCTTGGACGTAACTAGTATATAAATCGCCTGCTACGCTACTTAGTGTTATTATCACAGTTGATTAGTAGAGGTGGGTGCAGTACTTTGTACATTATAATACAGGAGCTACCTGCGTTTCGCGACCATCATCGATACACACACCACATCGCTTGATGAAACTAAATACGCGCGCAAATAACAACTAGCCCGATATACCGACGCGACACGACGCGACGCGACGCGGACGGCTCACATAACACAGGCTAGCGATACATACAAACTTCGAGATCAAACTCTGCACGTAGAGTAGATATAACACATCCTTTCATGGCAGTCTTTCTCTTAAAATGTACATAAATAACAAAGCGAACTCCGCACTGACGAGTTACAAATGCGAAATCCACAGACACGTTGTTCACCTCTCATTTGTTTATAAAACCCATTACTATTACATCGTATCTTTGAGATGCATCATAAAACGGGAATCTTATATAGATAATAACGCTTACGTCCCTCTGAACTGGTTCAATTTCGTCACCTAACGGCAAACTGAAAACTAAATTGAATAACAATAAATTATTAAATCTTACATCTATCATATTATTATATGTATATTTGTGAACGAGTTGCGAGCTATGTTGTCACAAATATTCATGAAATTCGTTCAAATAGTCAAAAAATATATTTTTGTCTAATAAACACATTCCACCTGCAGGAAGTGTCCTAAGTATTTTTATAACAATTGACCAACGCAACGACAGGTTATAGTAATAATGAAATATCACAGATTTTTCAAATCTTTGGACAGTAACGGGCACCTGTATATTATATTTCAGTATTATTTGTACCTATTGAATTTATGTTAAACCTTTGGAACCCGTTTATGTACAAAGGAACACTATAAGAATATTTCAATGGTGTATAAAATAATCGAAAATAAGAAGCCACTTATTTTGCTAGTAAAGTAACCATTGCGTTCATTGTTTATCACGATCAAAATACTAATCTTCCTAAGTTAAATGCATGTTATATACATACTTCTACATTTTCGAGAATGGTATGAGTTTTTTCAAATCCCAACCTTGTCTTGGGTCAAATTGACACAGATTAATAATACCCCTAATTCAAGTATATAAAGATCTAATCTTCAATAAAAAATAACTTCGAAATTAGTGACTTGAAATGTCATTGACATCACATTACTTAAGAAAAATATTCAGAATTTTATCTGGCAATACAGATTGTTATTATGAAGTATATCAAAAGCCATTAATTAACCGCTTTTTATAAGTAATCACTTTCTAATACTAAGTCCCACTTTTCACTGGATACAATCAATCATTAACAATAAAAAATAATTTATATAAAATATTCAGATATTATTTTGTCATATTAAAAACTTCTCCCTAAAATTTCATTCATCTTCTATATGTTTCGTGCATTTCTTACATCATACAGACATTTGAAAGAAGACGAGAGGCACCCTAGGGTTACACATGAGGGTACCCACGTCACCTACCCTAACAAATATAATGATTACAATCTACAAGTGGAAATAACAAACATCCATATGGTTCCACTGAACTACCTTAGTGTGGAAATTATTCATTCTCTATTGGCCTTTACTTCAAATATTACAAAACAACTTACTGGCAAATAATCCATACCCAATTACATCTTCTTGTTTTGCAAAAAGATGGAAGAAATAAACAAAAAAAATATGAGACTAACTGCACACTGGTGACAAAAATACAACTCAATCATCCAAATAAGAGGTGTTTCATGAATTGACACAAAGCAGGAAAACTAAATATACATGACGAAGACGAAGTTATAAAACATAATTATTACGGCCAAAAGAGAATGTAATCCTTACAAACCTAACACACATATTTTTAACTAGAAATAGATCTGAAAAAATAATTCACATGAATTTGAACAGTATATGACCTACATAACATATCTTCCAAGTTCTGCTCTGTTTATAGGCAAAATAAAGTCATATACCAATTATGTCCACATTTTTGCATCTGACAAATTATAATTTTGCAAGCTTTCATCAGATCTAATAACATAATTCTATGAGAGTAGTTATAGTCATTGTAAAATTATTGAAACGGGGTATATCATCCCATTTGGCAGAGATAATGCTGAAAATTTCAATATAAAGCTCTAAGTACAATATTGAAGTACCACATGGAAGGTGAGAGAGCTCATAAGAAACAACAATATAAATTGAGAATACTTGTTTGCTAGAAGATAGTCCCCAAAGAATCACAGTAACTAGATTTGAATGAAGTTCTTCACATATTGAAAGTAGAATTGTTTATAGGAAGCGAATTACTGTTGTACAGGCGCTGCGTACAACAACGAGCCCGGAGGCAGGTGAGCGTACTGCACGCCCGCGCCCACCGCCGCCTGGTATCCGCACGGACCGCCGCCGCCTACTGCGCCGCCGTAGAACTTGCCACCTGATCATGTTACATACAATACTTCAAAAAACTTTTATTACTTTTAGTAAACAGTTTGTATTTGAAATAGTCATCAAAATCGGTACATAAATGACGAAATTTGAATCTTTCATACCTGATTTCACCCCTTTAGAGATAGACCTAATTTGAGTTTTACTCTTTCAAATGAAAAAATAATCATCCAAATCGGTTCGCACCTCTACCGCTCTCCTACAGTGAAGCTCAGTGTTTGGAAATACGAAGCTCATATAGAAAGATAAGGAGTTGAAAAAGTAATGTTACACTAAATATAGTACACACCAAGCATTTCCTGATGATGAGGATGCATTTGTGCGTAATGTGGTGGAGTGGCGAAATGAGGTGGTGGTGATCCAAAGGATGAGCCCGATCCACTGGTCTTGTTACCATTAGCATTGTTATTGCGGTACTGTTGCCCATTGTTGCGCGGATCTGTACAATACACAAAATAAAAAAAATGTTAGAAGATGATATTAACTTATACATATAATATATCAAATTAAACATACTGTTGTATGAACGTTGGCCATATCCATTCTGGTTGTATCCATTTTGATAGCCATTATTGTATCCACCTTGGTAATTGCCCATAGATTCAAATACATTAGGGCTAGGGAAAGGAACTTGTTTCTGATAGTTGTTCTGTCTGTAGTTCTGGACTCCCTGGTTTTGGTTTGAGAAGCGGGGTGCCTGCTGGTTCATGTTACGATTCTGGTAGGTGTTCTGGCTGTCTTCATTATTGCCATTAGCCATTTTGTTGTTCCATTGGTTGCTCTGCTGTTGTGGGGAATTGGAGCCACTGTTCTTGTCCTTGCGCTGTTGCCAACGGTTTCGACCTATACAAAACAATATTGACCTGTGATAAATTTCCATAAAATAGCTTGTCCAAACTTGTTGGCTTCCATCCTCAACTTACACCTTCCCTTGACGAATGCCTGTAAGAACACTGCAAGTTTCTGGCATGGGCCTGCTCAATCTGTTTGTTACCACAGTCTTACAGAAAACAGATGTGAACTTACTATTACATTTCATACAGTGAGTGTCATATCAAACAGCCTAAATCCACCCTTCCTAATAGTTAATTTATCCCTTTCCTTTAAAATTTGCAACATGTCCATGATTCTTCAGGTATTTCGATGTTCATGGGCAGTGGTGATCACAATCAGTTGACCCACTTGCTCATTTGAAGGTCTCTACTTCAAAACACGTCATTCAACTCCATAGCTATATAGGCATGCACTAGCTACAAAAGAAAGACACGAGGGTGGCCATGGAAAAACATTAAATGTTTTTACCTGAAGTGTTGTTATTGTTCCGTGCCATGTCAGCTAGCTTGACCGGTGGGTTTTGTCCAGTTTCACGCAGCACTGCGAGCAGGCCACGAGCTTGACGGGCGTCACCGCTTGTGAAATAAGTGTATGCAGTCCCAGATTGCTGACAGCGACCAGTGCGACCTAAATTTTTAAATCATAGATGAAATATTACAACATGAATATAAAACATACAACATTATGACAAACACTTACCAATTCTATGAATATAATCTTCAGATGAGTTAGGATAGTCAAAGTTAACAACAAACTTGACATCTTCAACGTCAAGCCCTCTAGCGGCCACATCAGTAGCAATGAGGATAGTAGTTGCTCCATTTCTGAATTCTGTGAGAACTGCATCACGCTCCGGTTGAGACTTGTCCCCGTGAATTGCTAAGGCCTTGTAGCCATTGCGGCGAACAGCACGGGCAATATCATCTACCTGAAACAGCAAAATATTATATTATTATGTTATTATGTTAAGATGGATAAGGCATGTTCAATCTGCCTATTTTTACTATACACACTGAGATTGTCAGAAAGAAAAAAATTGTGAGCATTATTGCATTACTTAAGAACTCAGCACATCAAGTATAAGGGCATCTTATTAGATGCGTCATTAAAATATTAAGCTAGTGAATTATTAAAAAATGCTAACCTTTTTCTTTGTCTCCACAAACACAATGACCTTATTATCCTTTTCAGTAGAAATTTCCTTCAAAAGGTTAGCAAGTTTACCCTCCTTCTCATGTTCCTCACAAATCTCAACAATTTGTTTGATATTGTTGTTAGCAGAGAGGTTAAGTGAACCAATGTTTACTTTGATGTAATCATTTAAGAAGTCTTCAGCCAGTGCCTGTATTTCTTTAGGCCATGTAGCAGACCACATCAACACTTGGCGATCAGGACGAATCTGTTCAATGATCTTGCGAATTTGAGGTTCAAAGCCCATATCTAACATTCGGTCAGCTTCATCAAGGACCAAGTAAGTACAACGGCGCAAGTTAGTTGTTCCCCGCTCCAAGAAATCAATAAGTCGTCCAGGTGTAGCAATAACAATCTCAACACCACGCTCCAAATCTCTGGCCTGAGGTCCCTTTGGAGATCCACCAAACAGACAAGTGTTTCGAATAAATCCATGTGCACTGTATGCTTGAGCTACTGATTGAATCTGTTGAGCCAGTTCCCTGGTCGGAGCTAGAATGAGAGCAATCGGGCCATCACCTCTCTGAATACGCTGTTGGTGCACAATGTGAACAGCAGCCGGTAACATGTAAGCAAGTGTCTTTCCTGATCCAGTGGAAGCAATGCCCACCATATCACGGCCTGAAAGAGCTATAGGCCATCCTTGAGCTTGAATACCAGTAGGTTCTGTCCAACCTTGCTCTTGAATAGTGGCCATTACGTGATCAGGAAAGTTGCCTTCATCAAACACCTGGTTGGGACGAGGTATGTTGTTGCCACTGATTGTTATCTCCTTTGTCATACGGTACATCTGCACTTCATCATCAGTGCGACTATTAACATTGGCATGGGGCTTATAGAAATCTTTTTGTATTGGCTCCAATTTTGACTGATCCCACAATGGTTTGACTAAACTGTCTCCAGGGTGTTTTGCTTTCTTGCTTTGCAGTTTTCTGTCATTAGGATTAGAGGACTGTTGCATAGAATTGGGACTATAATCTTTCTTTGGTATGAAAGGCTGTTGTGGATTGTGTCCATTCTGATGGTTGTAATTCTTGGGGCCATAGTTGGGTTTATTAAAATTTTGTTTGGGACCTCCAA
This sequence comes from Mimas tiliae, assembly GCA_905332985.1. NCBI lineage: Eukaryota > Metazoa > Arthropoda > Insecta > Lepidoptera > Sphingidae > Mimas > Mimas tiliae. The sequence continues at coordinate 9,077,348 of HG995249.1, forward strand.
AATCATTTTTACCATTATAGAATTGCATGTTTCCTCCCGCCTGCTTGTCACCTTCATAATCTTTCTTCTGTGACTGGTTATTGAAATTGGTTCTTGGTCTATATTCTTTTGGCCCACCAAAGTCACCCTGATTCATGTCAGGTTTATGATTATTATAATCATTTCTGGGCCGAAAGTTGTTTTTGTTGCCCATATTATTTCTGGGACCAAAGTTTTTCGGTCCACCAAAATCATGGACTCCATTAAAGAATGGAATTTTACCGAATTGTTCATTCCGGTCTGGCCGAGACCTAAAATGTAGTTTATGAATACAAATAACGAAAAGCTTTGCTTTTGCTAAACAATATACAAATTATTATTCTGTAAAATTATGTGTCAAGTTAAGTTATTATAATACATGTATACTTAAATGTTTGTTCTGAATCTACTTTTGAGAATCATATTACATAAAAAATCCACAAATTAACTCTAATGAAAATATTGATCGAACTAGTGGCAGACAGCTGTCGCAAGTTACGAAATGGCGCAGGCCAGAGTCGCGCGCCGCGTTTGGTAGGTATGTAGCGTGTGGTTATAAAGTATTTATGACCATTTTATGGTTCGCACAATTTATATTTGACTATATTATAATAACTTAAAATGTAAAATTCCTTGCACTTCAACCAATGTTGAAGTTAATTGCTAGTGATTGGCAAAATACAAAAGGGAAAGCAAGTTGTAGGTAGTTGAAGGTATTAAATCAACTATTCAGCAACTTAGAACTGAAAATGTTCAAAGAATTCTAATGTCCTTGTACATATATTGGAATTCTTTGTCCAAATCGTATTCAATGTAAAAAATCAATAACGCACAGGAACTCTAGAACTGGCTAGTATTGATCGCGTAAGTGGGTGGCGAGTGGCGACCATTATCAGCTGCTCAGCTGAGCAGAATGCACTTCACAAAATGGCCGCTATGAACTATCACATTGAAAAGCCCTGAAGTCGTATGTACGTTTTCAGAAGCTTCATTAATCGAAAAATAAGATTTAAATGAAATGCTTACATTGGGTGTTGATTGTGGAAACCGTTGTACTGCATTTTTAGTCGTTTAGTGATGTGATATGACCTATGAAAGGGCTAACGCTCTAGTTGGTATCTGGAACAAAATTAAATTTATCGATTATATTTGAATCACTGCTTAAATTACATTACTTGTCACAATATATTTTAATTATTTACCTCTCGGTAAGAGAGAATTTATAAAACAATTACAAATTCGTCATTCACATACGTCCCTACGCAGACCCGGCGAACGAACAACTCGATAATGTCCGTCGGAAACGGAAATTTCCAGATGCTGAAACCAGAGTTGCCACTTTCCAATGGCAATTGAAAAAATATCATTGCCGTTTCTCAAAATAAAAATAACTCTAAATTATAACTTATTTCAAATCTCCTCACAAAGTCATCGAAATAAGCTAGAATGATAAATCTCATAGGAATTTGCCAAAAAATATGGCTTCACTTACATACACATGCAAAGGTAAAATCACACGTAACACTCTACACGCAACAAAAATGAATGAACGTTAAAAATGAACTTTATGTCATAAAAGTTAATGTCTAAATATTAAATTTCTAGATCGAGATACGACGTTCTACATCGCGCAAAAATGTAGATATATCAAGTGTCAGATTATTATGCACAGACTTTTATAGCCCCGCCCCTTTGCACAGAGTTTTGGTGGGGTCATTTTTTTGCTTGAGTTACGTTTCTTGTTATCATAGTTCAATGAACAAAATAGACTAACACAAAAAAATATAAATAGCACCCCTACGCAACTGTCGTTTATTGATTGTAACGTATTATTTTTTATTGTTTGCACATATATTATTACATAACGTATTATGTTTGTTACATACATTTTTATTATTGACTAAATATTTAGTCCACTTATGGTAATAATAATAATAAACTTTATTTCCATCTCAATCAATACAATTTTTCTTAAAAATAAACTGATACCTACTTATTAGGTTAACTTAAATGAGATCAATCAAATCAAAATAAGGTTATATTCCTGGTCCCTACACTAGGCAATGCCTGTATCGTAGGTGACTTATGGGGATTTATTCATGAAACAAAAATAACTTGGTTTTTGAGGGGAATCTACATAAGACTGGGGGGTATGGCAACAGCCTTCAGCGCTAACTGCCACAGAACAATTTTACTTTAAGGACTATCTGCTAGCTAGCTTCAGCTTATTTGGTGTACCGCGCGTTTTAAATAGCGCCTAGCGCTTAATCTAGAGCTTTTTGAATTTAGGTATTTGACTGTATTCAAATATCGATCGGGTCGATGTAATCTTAGAATTGGATCAACAGACAAATTTATATTTAAACTGACTAAGTTCAACCAGCAGTCGGTATCATCTACTTTGTATAGACTATAGGGCAAACGTCGAAGAAGTACGTGAATTGGACTCAGATGCCTCCATTGCCGGTTGTGACAGTCGGACTCCGCGCGCGGCGGGTCACACCTCATAATACCAAATCCACCGTCGAAGTATGATGGGAAGACTGCATTATGCCGGGATAACGCTTTGGATAACGCCATGGCAGCCAGAAATCATCACCGAAAGTACCTACACCCAAAGAGAATATTATAACCTTAATTATAACCATACCGACACCTTAAAAAAATTGACATTTGATTTGATTAATTCACAAATATAGTCCCGAAAGCCTTAGCCGAAAGCAGTGTTTTTTCGCCATCTACTATCAATTTAGCGCTTCTAGCGCTTTTTAAAGGTTTGACAACAAGTTTTTGATTGATAGAGTTGGCAGCACTGTAACGCGACCAGCGAGTGATCTGAATCTCACCAATAAATGATGCGTAATAATTAAAGTCTGTGGTCGAATGCATCATAGAGCGATACGTAGCATCTCTATATGTCTATAGCTATACTAGTCTGCTAAGCTAGTCTGTGATAGAGCATCTAGTGGAGCATCTCTAATATTAGTTTGTGCCCCCCCTCCCTAGAGTAAAATTGTGTGACAACAAAACATATTCGGTTTGAATATTGATTAAATTTATTTTTGATGACATTTAAAAGTGGTGGTTCACTCGGTATAATAATATTTATTGAGTAATTTCTATTTAAATTATTTGCTAACGATTTAATTAGTGTTCTGTATACCTTAAACTATTTAGTGTTTGCCTAGCTACAAGATGGAACAAGAAAATCTTGGATTAGGAGACACTACTGCAGATAATTTGTATCCAGCATTATTCCAGTGTTTCACAATAATTATTTGTGGGTAAGATATATTATACAATTTGAATCTGTAGAAAATTTATATATATTTTTGTTTAAGAATAGTATACCAAAATAATATTGAATATTGTTACATTATTTATTATACACATCAACAAATATAAACTGTATTATTGCGTAATTATAAGCTCTCGCCTATACCATAAAAAGATAGGCAGAGATGCAACAAGTACACCCCCATTTTGCCAAGCCTATTTTCATCCCATGTTATGGTAAGGGCAAGCCTATTGCCATCCCGGACATAAATTCCAACACTGGGCATTTCAGGTGTGATTTTCAAAAATTAAGATTCTTTATTTTATTTATTTATTAAACTAGGTAAGTATATTCATTCTTTCTTTCTGCCTGGGGTTGTATTGGCTTAGTGCCAGGTTCCAACTTCATACTTAAACACTTCCACTTCGCCCGATTTTGATAATCCTTCATAGTGAGACCATTGGCTCCCACTACAACACGTCAAGCTAACACTTTCCATGCCCTCACAGGCTTATACCCCTGGTACATTCTGGCTTTAGCATACACCATGCAACTGGCATACAGTTGTAATTACAGCAAAAGTTGTCTGTTTTTGTAAAGTGAAGTATGTCTGCCACATCATGGAGGCTGTTGCATACTTGTTATGTATAGGATATAGATGTGTTATATTGCACATCCACCGCATTATCTTTATCTCCGCAATGTGGATTTCCTTAACAAGGTGCTTAAGAGCAAGCCACATCTCACACCCATGCAGGAGTACAGGCCAAATGATGGTCTTGTAAATGAGACCTTTAAGACTTATCAACTTCTTCCATTTGCAACATCTGTGATCTCCCGCCACTTAGCTCAAGCAGTACCAATGCCATCATGATGTTGAACTCAATGTCACCAGACTTGTGTACGGACTCTAGGTACTTCAACTTGTTTATTTTTAGGGTGAGTCTGTTCCCTACCTAGATCTATTTGGGTCAGTACTCCTGTAGGTAATGGACTTGGTCTTCTCCACATTTAGTTTTGTACAGCAGATTTCAAGCAATTCCTTCCACAAGTGCACCCTTTGCTCTACGCACTGTTTGCATCTACCAGTACTATGTCATTGGCATACTTGAGTAGCCATGGTGGTTGCTCCTCTATATCCACCATTGTAACGTCATGCACAACATTTAATGGAAAAGAACAGCGGCAAGCCCTGGTGGACACCTACATCCTACAGTAATTGGGAAGGGGTTGGCATCGTTTACCCTTAGTGCCCACCAGATTGCCTTCCGGGGCATATAGTTGAAGGCCATTTCTGCAAATCCAAAATGGCAATAGACAGAGACTTTTGCACCACTTTATTCTTGGCAGTCATCACTCGGCGGCTTTTCTTTTCGGTATGACTTTAACGTCCATGTCGAGAAGACGGTGCTGCAGCACGAAACTTTCCCAGAATAACTTTGCAGTTGGTTACTGATTTGATCTTGTCAAGAGTAAATAGTCAATTTGTCATGAGCTGTTTCCATTTCAGTATGTGATGAGGTGCTCGAACTTCTTTTCTTCTTCTTCCACCTGCCCCTATCCCACTCGCAGTGGGGTCGGCGCTACATGCTTTTTATCACATGTTAGTAAGATTTGGCTTTTAGTTTTTACGAACGGCCGCCTGCTTAACGTCAACCCCTCTGGGAGGTGCTCGAACTCCTTTTTTAAGAACATATTCCCAGAATTAAATTCTATGCATTTCGTGGTTCAAAACCATAACCGCCATTAACCCGGCAGCACATGCCCGATTCCCCAACAATTGGCTATTCAGGTTCCCGTCCACCACAGTGCCCTCGGACTGGAGCACACTACGAATGGTGTCCTCAAGTAAAGTCCAGAAAGCCTCTTTCGCCGATTCTGGTGAACCCACTTGCAGGGGATAAGCACTGATCAAATTGGTGACTACTACTACTAGTTGGTACTTTAACCTGCACAAGCCGGTCTCTTCGTCTGTTGACTTCGAGAATTTCCTCCTGGAACTCCGACGATAACACCACACCAATCCCGTTTCGTCTTGAGGAGGAGCCACAGTAGATCAGCTTGTAACCGTGCGTGATATTTCGGAGATTTGTTGCCCGAGTCCCGACGCCTCTCGAGCACATCAGCGAGCTCTCGGTATCGACCGGTGAGAAAATCAGTGTTCCACGTGGCACTCTTGAACTGCGGTAGCCTTGGCACACTTATCGCTGGTTTAGAGCGATGGGCCTGCGCGTTGTTATGCAACGACGCCCTGTCAGTACCAACTTGCCTAACCATGTTCAATGCCATAATATATTCGACAGAGTTACGTATTATGTGGGGTGACCCCCACAACCCACAGTGCAGGAATCTAGTTTCGCAATCGCTTCGTCCTTTAACCATTAGAGCGTATCGCGTGCAGATGAGGTTGGCTTTGGTCCTAAGATGCTGATGCCTCTTACACCCGCACTGGTTCACAATTTGCTCCAAACGCTGTTTGTCATGAGCAGTCATGGTTGCTGCATAACATAAGCATAACACTGAATATAAAAGGACTCGGCGCTGAGCATTGGTGGACACCAACGGTAATCGGGAAGGGGTTGGTATCACCAACAACAATCGCGCTAAAGACACGGATCGGAGGTACATGTCCCTGATGACGTCGACATAAGATTCTGGCACACCCTTGACGCCCAACAGATCGCTTGCCGGGGCATACACTCGAAGGCCTTCTGCACATCTAAAAAGGCAATATGCAGATGCTATATTATGCTGGAAACTATACTAAGGCTAAACATTAATTATTTTTACGATTTGTTAATTTTGTGCTGGGATTAAACTGATAAATTATCACGAATCTTTATGAATGAATTTGATAATTACTTAGATAACATTGGTATTTAAATTCGGAATCAACACATACGTGATACTGAATTTGGTAGAGCCACGCTGTAGATAGTTTTGTCTACAGCATGAATGGGCCGGCTCAACTGGGTTATTACCATTGTCTTACAGAAACCCGACGTGAAGTAGCAGCTTGCTGTTGCGTTTTGTACGGTGAGTGAGATATCCGGAGGCCCGAATAACTCCACCCTTTTTTCCAACACATCGTTGTTTCTTCTGGTGCTGTGGGTGTATAAGGATGTTGGGAGATCACTTACAATCAAGTGACCTACTTGCCCGTTTGCCAGCCTCTGCTATAAAACAAAACCAGTGGAACGCGCGATTACGACTAGATAGTCGTAAGAGTTGACCAGATGGTCAACTCTTAAATAGGCGTAGGTGAGCTAAAGTTATTTTTTGACAATCGCGCGCTAGAACGCGCGTACCAGAAACGCGTGTCGTCAGCCCGTAGAAAAAATATACTTTGTGCATGGGTCCTTAGGTATTTAGCAAATATAAACTCTAGCCTTTCTTCCACGTCGCTAGAAACAACGGTCAATAACGAATTATAGGTGAATTAGATGTAACCGCCTCACACCACCCGACTCAGAATAGTACATTCCTTTTTTTTACTGAACCTTGAGAGAGCTACTCTCACAACTTATTGGCTACGGTATACAACAAGATTTTTTTAAATTGCCTAGTTATTTCAAGTTTATCATAAAGTCGTAAGTGAATACTACCTACTACTAATGGTACTGAATGGTACCTTTTAAATTTTGGAACTGTCAGCAGTAGTTTCTGCGTGAGTTTGTTTAATAATAGACTCGAACAATATTTTAAAGCTTTCATTAACATGTTCCGCGTAATCCCGATAATCGTAGGAAATCTCATTCGCTTTATTTATTTATTTTATTAGGACATCCATCCAACAGCTTTATTAAATACTACGTGCGGGATTAATCCCGCCAAATTCATACGCAGTCTCGGTATCGCATTCCGCGCAGTTTCACCAGCATCATTCCCTAGGCCTAGTCGATATGCACTACGACCCCCAGTTTAGTCGGTGAGGTTGATTGGGGTTTGAAAGATTTTGGTTGGACGCTTTACAACCCATTATAACTATTATACATCAAAAAATTGTAATCGCGTTCATCAATAAACTAAACACTGCACTTGAATGTTTATTAAAGAACCATGCCATATTATTATGTAAGTACATAAATATAACATTTTTGACTTTCTGCTGCGATTACATCTTTTGTCTCATTATGAAATATTATCATCGATAAACATTAATATATCATAGGTAAACTTAGTAAATGATCTTACAATAACGAATTGCCTTATAAGACGTAATAAACCCCTGAACAAATTATTTTCTGACCAAATCAATGTGTCCAAATAATAATATATACTTATTAGATAAAAATAATAATATGTATGTACATTTATTTTACAGACTCTAAGTACGCGCATATTGATTTCAATTCCTTCTATTATTATTCGACACGCTGGAAATTGTGCAACATTTCTAAGACAAAACTTGTTATGTTAAATTCCGTATTAAGTGTCTTCGATGAAAAATTTGAATAACTTACTGCTTCGAAAAAGTTATTCAACCAGAGTGTGCTGTTTTATCTTTTCAAAACAAGAGTGGATTATCATAAGTGGGATCTAATGGATATACGTACACTACTAATTATTGTACTTATAATATCCGATAAATATTAAAATCTTTAGTTTGCAAGTACGGCACAATGTGCAATTTTACATGTCAATAATAAAATTATTAGGTACATTAGAACATCTCAAATGGTGTTTTGGAAATACCCACTGTGAGGCAATTCTCGCGCAATTCGAATTCGAGAAAAATCTCGGACTCGAACTTTTTTCGAATGAAATTCACGTTGAGCTATTCTGGGAATCTCGGTCTCGAAATATCTCGTAGGTTGCTGATAGAGTTACTTCAAATGGTAGAGAGCGTTCGAAACATAAATGTCGAATACAAATGACAATGTCAACTGTTAAAATATTTAATATAATTTATTTATAAATTACAATTTTCTTTTTGCATTCGCTTTACTATTATACTATGTCTGAAAATGAATAAACAAAGTAAATATTACAAACAACTCGCCCCCTATTACAAAATGGGACGGAAAGATCTCGGCGAAATATGGATGTACTGGTTGCAACCAGTATATTAGGTAGTATTCATAATTCATGTGGGTGTCCACATTAATACAGGCACAGAGGTGTACTTTTGCCTACCCCTTCGGGGAATACAGGCGTGAGTGCATTTGTATAGGTATTACACACAATAAATATGCTAACAACTTGACAGACGTGTACTTGGGGAAAATTTTACACTTCGCAGATGTAGATCCGCTTCCACCATTTGGAAGAAAATGCTTCTGCTGGGTACTTGGGTAGTATTTTTGGATTGTATTCATTTTGAGAGCAAAATAGACACAACGAGAATAATATGAAATCTAAACTTAGATAAACTAGGTTTCCCGCATAAAAACTTTGATTTCCATATTACGTTCCATTACTGAAAATCTTGGGAATTGGCAATTTAAAAACTTATTTTACCTAAAATCTTCTCAGAATGATTATTTCATTATTTATGTTATAATAATAACACATATACTACACTTGTTGTAATACGTTACACATCTAAATATATTTATCAGTATAATGTTCATGGTAAATTATCGCATGCGCATGTTTTTTAATGGCAACATTTTGCTCCTTCGAATAGAGATTTTTACGCATTTCATTTCGATTGTAGCTGAGAATACAAGATTCGAGAAAATTACTTTGACATTCGAAATTTTACAGTAGAGAATCGCTGATTCGAATCCGAGATTATTACGAGGGAAGTGAGAATTGCCCCACTGATCTGAGAAGAAGCACTGAGAAAGCCATCCGTAAATCTTTTCCATCTTGCTCACAGACTGTTGTAATAAAGGGCCATGACACACTAGTGCACATTGGAAATAATCAATATGGGCGCGTCGCGATACGCCTCTATTCTACCATGATAGAAGTGACGAATATAATTAAGAAAATTAACACCTGTATTATATTATGTTGTTTAAAAAATATTTTTTGTCTTTTAGATATGTTGCTGGTCGACTTAACATAGTTTCGGTCACTGAATCGAAGGGCATTGCTACATTTGTCGGCACGTTTGCCCTTCCATGCCTCATATTTCTGTCGCTTGCCCGAGTGGATTTTAGTATAGTAAACTGGTCATTTCTACTGGCGATATTACTTGCAAAAGGAATAGTATTTTTTGGTGTTTTACTTGTTACTCTTCTTGTATCTAAAACACCGAATTTGGGACGAGCGGGAATATTTGCTATATTCTGCACACAAAGCAATGATTTTGCACTGGGACTTCCTATAAGTAAGTTCAATTACAGCATTACACGAAATATTACACGATATATAGCTTTTGCTCGCGGCTCCGCCCGCGTGAATGGCCTATTCCGGCAAAAAAAGTCTTATATAGCCTTCCTCGATAAATGGGCTATCTAACACTGAAAGAATTTTTCAAATCGGACCAAAGCGCGTTAAACCAAACAAGCTCTTCAGCTTTATATATTAGTATAGATATTAGTAAAAATGTTGTTAATAGTTCCGACGAGAAAAGTAAATTAAACTCTGCTTTCAGTAACTGCATTGTATGAAAAATCACACCCGGAATACGCTTTATATCTTTACTTAATGGCGCCGATATCTCTTGCAATTCTAAATCCAGTTGCATTTGTGTTAATGGAGATAAACAAACAGAGGGAATATTCGCGAACACAGCTCACAGAGAGCGAAAGGAGGAATTCACGCTCGTTCAAATTGCTGAAACAAATTGCAAAAGGCATTGCCTTCAATCCGGTCCTAGTTATGACAGTTTTGGGTATTATAGGAAACATAGTATTCAAACATAAGTTGTCAATTTATCTAGAAGGACTTTTAGAGGTAAGAGTTTCCAGACAGAGTAATTTCATGTGAATTATTTGAAAATATAATATTTGTGTTAATATATTTTGTTATCATGTGTAGGTATTTGGACAGTCATTCTCAGCATCGGCTCTATTTCTGCTGGGTCTACGCATGGTTGGGCAAATACATAGGTTGAGAGGACCAGCCTTATTATTGCCCTGTGTACTTATTATGGTGAAGTTGTAAGTAAACATTCAATCTATAGTTGTCAGTAGTACTAGGTGGTTACTCGCCATCCCAGGTTGATGGGCTCCCCAAAATAGTCGATAGAAAAAGCGACAAGGGAGCAACACCAAATGAGCGGCGAAAGGCTGGAAAGGTGTCACTGGGCATAAAAAACTATAATTTGCTCCTTAAGGGTCCCATCACTTTGTCCACTAACCCCTTACGTTCTACATCCACCCTGCGAGAATAAAGCTCTCGCGACTCCAGGCTGACCGGCCGGTGAACGCGATTCAGAGATGTTGTTAACAGTATGTTGCCCCGGGAGCACTCGGGTACGTACGGTCGCTACTCCCCAACAGCTCGCCACAAGCTGTCCTGCGGGCAAAATATTAATATTTATGTGAACCACCAACATCTAAGCCCTAAAACCAACCTCATCTGCACGTGGTGCACTCTGCTGATTAATGGGCGAGGCAATGGCGAAACTTGGTTATCGTTGCGGGTTGTGGGGGTCAGACGGCGGGTGGCCCCATACCGTCAAATCTATGGTACGAGAAGACAGACCCTGATAATAAGTTGGGATAACGCCAGGCAGAAATATAGAATATTTATATAACGTTTGGTTTCAGGATCATCCTGCCGGTGGTAATGAGGGAAAGCGTGAGCGCATTGAACGCAGGTGGAAACGAATCTGACACCATATCTCTATCAACATACGCGTTTCTATATGGAACTATACCTACAGCGCCAGCAGTTTTCGTGTTCTCCAATCTGTATCAACTGGAAATAGATCTAGTAGGACACGGTCCAAGTTATTTACATTGTACAATTATTTGAAAACCCGTGAGGTTCTGGGTTCAAATCCAAGGTTGGGCAAACATATTGAATTTCTGCTCGATATGGTGACAGGTTTACATCATGAGACTAAAATCTCGGAGAACCGTGGGTGACTAGTTGCACATCTGTCTACCCTTTCAGGAAGGCAGGCGTAAGATTATGTTATGACTAAACAACTGTTCTGTTTTAGATGGCGTCATCCATGGTAATATGTACTTTTATATCTGGACCAATGATGTTCATGTCTGCACAAGTTATATCGATAAATAAAGATTATGCCGACCAATTGAAGAAATTCGGCTTTGATCTATCGATAGTAGCACTCATCGCCTCTCTGTGGGTCTTGCTAGTGTTTATTATAACGAAGAAATACAAGAGGATGCCGCATCGATTGACTTTGTGTTTAATTGCGACGCAGGTACTGTACATTTTTAAATTATTTATTTCTCTATATTAATAGATAACAAACACTTCTTATATTAAGTTTGTTATATTTACAAGTTAAAACTTCTAAACTGGAATCGCGGTGAATTTTCTGTTTTCCCTTTGAGGTGTTTACTATTTTCTCCTGTACTCCGTCATTAATTCTTACCTAAATTTATATGAGACCACCTTCAGAGTAAACCCAATTATTGGGTTACTCCCTATTTATCGGTCATTAATGAATGTGTCTGAGAATGTAGCACCGGGTAGATTGTTGAAGTAATAGCCCTACATGGTAGGATAGACAAATCAGTTTTACGCCTGGTGGGGCGACATTTGCATTATAAGAGAACGCTTCGCTTTTGGGAGTGCTCAGTCGATACTCTAAGAGTCCATTACGCGGTAGCTCTGTCGGTTTACGATTCCATCCTAGTTGCGTCTTAGTTATAATTAATCGGAACAGTTTCTAGAAAATCCTGATATCGGGTTGTGGTCTGTGAAGCAGTAACATTGTAAGTGACCAATAAATTCTTAGTAGTAGATTTATATTTTTAAAATAATACTCGTTTCACGTAACTTTTAACACTAACACAAGAACAATCGTCTAAATTAATCCACATTTGACGGTGTTACCTATACAGTTGCGTACAAATGTGTACCTATTAACGCTCCTATCGGCGATTATTTATTTATAGATATTTCATCGTCTAAGCCTTCTCGTGACAGTGCACTTATCCTAAGAAATCGTGACTGAAGTCCTGAATTCAAATCCCAGGTCGAGAAATCACAATTTGGTTATTGACTTATCGATTCGAAAAATTATTACCCGGGTTGCCCGAGATTGGAGTTTATTCCTGCGAGGCAATTCTCGCGCAATTCGAATTCGAGAAAAATCTCGGATTCGAACTTTTTTCGAATGAAATTCACGTTGAGCTATTCTGGAAATCTCGGGCTCGAAATATCTCGTAGGTTGCTGATAGAGTTACTTCGAATGGTAGAGAGCGTTCGAAACGTAAATGTCGAATACAGATGACAATGTCAACTGTCAAAAAAAATAATTTAATATATTTATAAATTACAATTTTCTTTCTACATTCGCTTTACAATCCTGCCATGTCTGAAAATGGATAAACAAAGTAAATATTACAAACAACTAGCCCCCTATTACAAAATGGGATGGAAAGAATCTCGGCGAAATGTGGGTGTAGTGGTTACAACCAGTACATTAGGTAGTATTAATGTGGTGTCCACATTAATTATAGTACAGAGGTGTACTTCTGCCCCCTTCGGGGAATATAGGCGTGGGTGCATATGTATAGGTATTACGAACAATAAATATGCTAAAGGAAGCTAGCTTGTTTGCGTGTTTGATATTGTTGATGATTGCAATTGCTTGCGACTAAGCTTGTGGTACGAGTGCCTCAAATTAAAATAATATGTAATTAATTGGAATAATAGTTAAATAAACATATTTTTTTATAGCATAGGCAGACAAACGAGCTAGTGGGTCGCCCATGTACGCCCATAATACCTAGGAATGGGATAATTGAGGGATTGTTAAGGGGAGCGGGATATAGTAATTAGTTTCAAATAGTAATTTGGTCTGTATTTTATTTACTTTACGCCAACCCTCCCACGATTTGTTTGCGCCATTTAATTTTTATGAAATTTATTTTCACCTTCACGCTTAGAAAATATTGGTGAAAATTTTCCACTTCGCAGATGTAGATCCGCTTCAACCATTTGGATAAGAAAATGCTTCTGCTGGGTACTTGGGTAGTTTTTTTTTGGGATTGCATTCATTTTGACGAGCAAAATCGACACAACGAGTATAACATGACATCTAAACTTAGATAGGCTAGGTTTCCCGCTTAAACTTTGATTTCCATATTACGTTCCATTACTGCAAATCTTGGGAATTGGCAATTTAAAAACTTATTTTAAAATCTTCTCATAATGATTATCTCATTGTTTATGTTATAATAACAAAAAACACGTATACTAAACTTGTTGTAATACGTTATACTTCTAAATATATTTATCAATAAAATTGTTCATGGTAAATTATCGCATGCGATTAAAAATCGCATTACTTACGTTGAACGGAACGCCTCGCGCGCTGTTTATGTTTTTTAATGGCATTTGATCCTACGAATAGAGATTTTTTCGAATTTTATTTCGATTGTAGCCATTGATATATTACCTATAGATAGAGCCATGGCGTGACCGCACATGAGACAGCTAGATTTTTTGAAATGTTGCTACGTTACGTATATTTCCCCATTTCATGTTTGGGAAAAAATATCAAAACTGTCATATTCTTGTCTTTTAAGTTTCAACCCACATTAAAGTAACGAAAAACACAACTATGTCCAACATTTAGGAAAAACGTTGGTTACTCAAAACTACTTCTTCTTAATTAAAAATGTATTTTTTATAGCATAGGCCGGGCAACGAGTAAGTGGATCACCTGATGGTAAGTGATTATCCATGAACGCCCATATAATACCAGAAGAATCATGGTCGCGTTGCCAACCTTAAAGAAAAGGGATAATTATGGGCTTGAGGATATCTCACTACTGTATGGAACGCAGCAGAAAGTCGTTAATCAACATCGATTTTCTGAGAGACAGTGGTAACAATTCGGTCGAGCCGGCTCATTTGTACTGTAGACAAAATAGATGAAAAAAAAATGCTTGTAGCTTATGAACCCGAACTTTATGTATCACTCATATGAGTACTGAGGTTGGTAAAAAGAAATCGCTATCTATAATCACTATCTATTTTAGTTAAGTATTAATTTACAAACAAAACACAACTCTGTTATAAAATTTAAAGACAGCCTCCGTGGCGCCATGGGCGAGTAGCCGGCTGCAAAGCGAGAGGGCGTGGGTTCTATTCCCGCACCGAGACAAATGTTTGAGAGATCCACAAAAGTTTGTTTCTGGTCTGTGTTATGGGACCACAAGTCCCTCGTAGTTCCTGATACCCACGATACAGGTTTACCTAGTGTGGGATCGGGATTATGTGTGTGACTGTTGGGTGTATTTATTTATTATTATTTATTAGTGCGGGTGAATATTTTTAGTGGCAGTTTTCTATATCAGTATACCGTTTCAGAAAATCAGTATATTCAGTTTCATTATTTGATAGTAAATCGAACTCTTTTGAATACATTTTCATCTTACACTTTAGCTCTGCTACACCACTTTCTAACGGAGCTAGCTTTTTTACTAATCTACGTTTTGATTCACGCACAACACGCAATGTTTCATTAGTTTCTGATCTGGCTTTTTGACCTAATATTTTTTTTTCTTGTTATGTGTTGATGTCAATGCAGATGGACTAGGTTTTTCTGTAATGGAAACATCTTCTGAAGTACCTGGAGGCACATTTAATTAAATAAATAACTTAAAATTTGTAAGGTAACAATTAACATTGCATTAACAAGATAATGCCAAAAAGGTATGCCATCAGTCAGCTATTTTTTTTATGTCTAAACTGCATGAAACGGAATACAAAGTCTATCATCAATCTCAAATCCACAGGAATTACAATATAAAAATCAGCTGTTTAGCAGCAATTTAATGGGGCGACCTGTAATATAGTTACAAAATTTACCCAGCATAGATTTCGCTCAGTAGTTTGCAGTTCTTGTAAAACGTTCAGACCTTCTGAGCTCACAACCTGTGATATAAAAAACTTTTTTAGTCAAATCAACATTATGATATACTATAACTCAACATTACTAACACCCAGACTTACACCCGAAACATATATTCAAACTAGCTTTTGCCCGCGGCTCCGCCCGCGTGAATGTCTTTTTCAGGGATAAAAAGTACCTAGCCTATGTGGAAATACAAAAATGAGAAACATGTGTCACATTATATTTAAAGTAGAGCATATTATGCATCTACCACTCACTTAAACTTAATTAATTTAACTAAACGGCACTAACGCTATCTATGAGTTACCATTGTAACCATATTAGTTGGTGTTCCAATGCTACCACATGCATATATACAAATTTGATACCAATTCGACCCATAGTTCAAAAGATAAAAATCACTGCCACCAGCGCCACCTATCCGGCACTAACGTAACTATGTTCGTCCGAGTGGTCTCGTCGCTCTTTATATGTGTGCAAAGTTTCATATCAATTGGGCTAACGGTTCTCGTGTTTTAGGTGAACATACATACACACATACATTCGCTTTTATATATATAGTACACATGTATCACATGTACATGTTTCGTTGGCACTGCTTCTGCATGTAAAAAAACCAATTTCTTTTTACGTATAAATGATCTTTCACTGAAATGTTCACAGCACATTTTGGTAAATTTTGTAGGCTCCCAATTTAATCTACCAGTGGCTTTTACCCATCGAAGTCTCATTTTCGGGTCAGAAGGATACCTAAAATAATACAATAAAACATTTTTTTAATAAATCTGGGTAAATAAAATTTACAACCTGGCCATACCAAACCTATAACTGATTTTAATTTTTTAGTAAAAATACTCTATTAATCTGTATTTCTAACGGGTTCGACTGTAAATCTTTCTTTATGTTTACTTATCTTTACATCACATGTCATCACAACAGCAAATTAATAACATTTTCAACTACTTACGAGTGAAAGCTTATGCCGGCAATTTGTCGTTCACTACGGCTTTTACAGCCTAGCACACTACACCCCACCATTCTTTTTTTGTCAATCAATGTGTATATTTACTTTAATCGTCTTCAATTCCTTTATATGCTCGCAAAACTTATTGAATAAAAATTTCTGTCAAACCAACCGACTGACAATATGACAAACAAATGAATCTGACTTATTAACAAACAAAATAACGACGGGGACAAAAAAGAAGCCTTTTGTCTCTCTCTTTTACCAATGTTTGGTATCTCGCGATCTCGCTTTCACTTTAGGAAGTAGAATAATGGCTCCATCTTTAGGTAATATATCAATGATTGTAGCTGAGAATACAAGATTCGAAAAAAATACTTTGACATTCGAAATTTTACAATAGAGATTCGCTGATTCGAATTCGAGATTATTTCGAGGGAAGTGAGAATTGCCTCACTGGTATGACGATAGTCTCGCCCCCTATCACAATATGGGACGGAAATAATCTCTGTGAAACGTGGGTGCAGCATTCGTGCACTGTGCACTGCAACCTACCCTTTGGGGACAAGGCGTAGGCTTATGTATATGTATGTTATTATTTCAGTTCCTCTTAGCTGTGAGTGTGATTAGCAGTGGTCCTGAAGATTATAATGTTCCTACCTTGCAATCGACTCTCATACAAACTGTGCGAACATTCAGCATGTATTCATGTTTACTGTGGACTTCTATGCTTTCCGTTGGAATGTTAATGTTACAGGTATTTTTTTTGTAATATTTTACCGACTTTAGGGAAAGGAATGGCGATTGGGAAAGGGAAGTGGATTTGGGCCTCCGAAATCTCACTCATTGTACAAAACGCAAGAGCAAGCTGTAACCTCAATCCGGTTTTCTGTGAGACAGTGGTACCGCTCTGTTCGAGCTGGCCTGTTCATGTTGTTTACAGGGTGCTCTACCACTTACACGTAATTTTTTTTATTACACGTTGTTTATTCAATAAGTTACGTTAAAATATATTATCGAAAGATTTTTTATTTATTATAAGTCTGATGGAAGGAGTAATTGGCAAATGAGAAAACAAGAATGTACGACTAGTGTTATGACGTCACCGCTCGCCATGACCATTATGATAGTCGTGCGAGATAGATAGTAAGATGTTCCTACTCCACACGCTTCCACTTTAGCTCAAAACATTAATTGCGACTTAATTTATTAACCAACTTTATTTTTGCTTTCGTAAAATGATTTCTTTTTTGGTATTATCTGACGTCGCATATAAAATAATATACAGAGGCCTTATTCTCTATGACTTAATATACAGAGACCTTATTCTCTATGACTGTGGATTTGTAGCGTGGCCGCATTACGTTAATGTGACCATGAACCGTTTAATTCGTGAGATTGGTATTGAGTTGGTGTTCTCTAAACCAATTTCAAATTTTATAAATGTGATGAGATGCGTTACGTACCTACTTATTATGAATATTAGACATTGGCTTAAATATTCCTATTCGGCGCTGATTTGGTGTAGTTGGCCTAACACGGTCGCGTTACAAATTTATACGGTCATTGAAAAAAAAGCCCTCGATTTCACGCAGTTAACGTGACGCGGTCGCGTTAGGAATTGATGTGAGAATAAAGCCTCAGGTAATTACCCTATTTGATATTTGGATCCTCTATTGAA
This sequence comes from Mimas tiliae, assembly GCA_905332985.1. NCBI lineage: Eukaryota > Metazoa > Arthropoda > Insecta > Lepidoptera > Sphingidae > Mimas > Mimas tiliae. Next base: position 9,095,253 of record HG995249.1, read on the forward strand.
ACCCAGTTGATATGAAATGTTAATTTGTAGAGTCGCGGTCCGTGCTTTGTGGTGACATTGTGGCCGGTGTTCGGGTTCGTGGCGTGGGGAGCGCCCGCCGTGATGGTGGCCGTGCTGCTCGCCACCAAAACTAACATGGACCTCGACACCAAAGCTGTTGACGCTATTCGCCTTTGCTTACTGGTCTTCTGTATTACTGGTGAATATCAAATAATGTACTCCATTTAAAATCTTCGAACCATTGAGAAATAACTATGAATAATGAAAGAAGTTGGTAACAGAAATATAAGACTGAACAATCAAATAAAATATAACACTGCAAAATACAAATTATCACACTGTCAATATATGTGGAGGATTGTATATCGGGTAGCTACTTCCTAAATTGGCTGCCTAATGTTATCTGGGGGATAAAGAAATTACGGACATTGTGGCAGGCTTTTTTTATACGAATTATTACTCTTCATTATAAATGTGCAGTTCAGGGAAACCTATAGGTCCATAATTGGAATAAACTATGGTATAAATTATAGTTATTCTACTGTGATCGTCTTTAGTGAAATCTTGCGTAATGGTGAGTGTCGCGAGACAAGTAGGCAGAAGACACAATTCTACAATTAACATAAAAACACAATAACCTCACGCCCTCACGCCTATAACCGAGGTTCAACTATTACACCCAAGGTTCACGCTTATATCCGTCCCATGATGTGATAGGAGGCGAGCATCGCCAAGTCGGGCACGAATTTGAAACCCAGGCAAATCATGTGTGACTATTCAAATGGAAAATTCGAAACATATATTATTGTGATTGCCCGACCTGGGATTTGAAGTCAGTCTCACCGGTTTCTCAGTTTAAGTACGCTGATGAATGAGACGATTAGGCGCACAAATTTCATGTTTTAGTTACATTGGGTTTGAGGAAGCCTTTGCCAAAGACACACAGAAAATGGAAACTGCATTATACTACGTGTTACAGGAAGGTGTTGTCCTACTTAAGGGTCGTTACATACACCTGACAGTGAGTGTTTATAACGGATCTTATCAAAATCTACTCATCCTAAAATTGTATGCTAATTTTAATAACTTCTTTATAATGATCGTTGACCGATCATATTCTTATAAATTAAGTGAAGTGCGTGAGCGAGAATAACACAGGAGTGAGAAAAAAGTTCACCTGTTGTATCATTTAGTGATTTCCAAAGTTGGATGGCGAATTTCGACGTATTACTGTTGATAATAAAGAAATGCTTTATTTATGTCCTAGCAATGCAAATGCAATGATCTGTTACTACGAGTGGTGAAATACTTGTGTTGCTTAGATTTGACCCCACCATTCTGTAACAGGTTGAATATACTGTCATATACTATTATTGTTGCTTATTCTGAAAAGCTATGAATGAAATATAAATCACATTCATTTTGTATGTGTTGTTTTGTTCCAGTGACCACCGGTTGCCTCATAGTGTACATCAGGTTCAGGCGACGAAGTGCCCAGTTCACATCGTTGACTGTGGACTACAATTCAGATCAAGTGGAGGAATCAAGCAGTCTCATTGATAATACACAACCTACCTCTTACACGCAGCCCAACACTACAGAGGCTAATGGTGACTTCTTTAATCAATTAAATGACGAGACGAGTAGATCGCTCGCCTGATGGTAAGCACCAAGCCTGCTCCTAAACAAAAGCATCTCCACATCTTGAGTTGCTTGACACTGCACAGCGCTTGCCACACTAAGACCTAAAATGAATATTTCTTTTACTGTTTTGAAATTTTTACAGATTGTATAATATAAAACGTTCTAAAACGACAGTTGCATGTTTGGAGATGAATAACCACAAATTGTAATTACGACTATACAACCGCTTTGTCAATTTCTGCCGCCAAGCCGTTGTTTGTAAGCACATAAAATTATTGGTCATTGTATTTCTTAAGTTCTCAGTGGTGTTGCTTTTGTTTATGGACTATCTGTTACCATCAAGCGCGCAGCCTGCTCGTCCCGTCATTCAGTTGTGTTAAAATAGATTTTATTAATAGTTACTGTATAATGATTAAGTATAATATTTTTATTGCCAGGTGGTTATGGATCAATATCACCGCGTAGATCTCCGGCCAATACGACAAATACTAATAATTGTTGTTCGAACGATCCTAATTGTGAAAGTGGGCTGGTCAACTCACAGGACATTGAAGATATTGCCAATGATACTAAGTAAGTTGTAATTCTACTTAACTTTATTATGATTTGTATCGTTTTAAAATTTATACAGGCTCGTGTTGATTTGTACCAATTTAACCGAATTACATACTAATATTAGTTATCACCTATGAAATAGCTGATTTATAGAAAAAAGTTCGAGTGGTCACGCTGTACAGTGTACAGTTTTGTTTACAACCATTCTGAATAACTTGGAGGAGTGTGGACGATGGGCACGTTACCGCGACTGCTGTAATACAAAGTTCTGACAGCGCATTTATTTTTGTGTTTTGTTGGTTATATAAAATTTAGGTTATCGCCTCATTTGTCTAATGGCAGCGTATTACAGCAGCAATTTGTGCAATTTTATTTGACCGGTAGCGACACAGGCACCGACTCTAAAGATAATAGAATAGATAGAATTTGTTATTTTTGACTTTTCGCTGTTTACTTTGAAGTCGGTCTCTAAGTTTGTTAAACGTTATTATTTTTTTTAACTTTTTAATGGTAGTTACAGTAATAAAATGTAAAAACACAATCGCGACGAGTGTACTCTTGTCCGTTGAGGAGTTTTATTTTTTTACTCCGTACTCCGTCATCAGGTCTTAAAACTCTATCGAGTGTTCTTTTTTCAACAAAATAGGTCCACAATTTTCGAAGAAATCGATGTACACACATTAAAAAAACGCGCTTAATTGAGAACCTCCTCCTTTTTAGAAGTCTGTTAAAAATGTAGGTGTATTGTAGCAAAGAGTGCGCGTGTCCGGCATCTCAGAAGCATCGCTGCACCGAGCGCGGCGCGTGCGCGTGCGCATGCGCGTACCTCGAGGAGCTGGAGCGCGCCGCCGGACACCTCGGCCTGCTGCCGCCCGAGCAGACGCGAGGCGCCGGCGGACAGACGCTCAAGCACACTATGCTCATCATAGTCTACAACTTGAGCATGTTCATTGTGAGTACTTGAACGATGTTTGCAGTATCAGTTGGGGTCCGGCAACACGGTTGGTTTGGTGTGTCTCTTTTTTCCTCGAATGGCAAAGTGTAAGTACAGCGCAATTCTACGAATACTATAGACTGACTTTACTCGTGACTCCACCCGTGTGAATGTCTTTCCGAGATAAAAGTAACCTATGTCCCAATCCAGGTCATGGTTTAATATGCTAATTCATCCAAATGTGTTCAGCCGTTAAAGCGCAATTGATTAGCAATCATCTAAATTCACGAATTTAGAAACATCAATACTTTCCCAATATAATATTAGTAAGAAGTACGATTTGGCGGTGGGTGTAATTGTCAGTTTTTAGCTTCGATCGTTTTTAGTTTCCCTACCCAAAAGGATCCCGACGGAACCCTATTATTGAACTTACGCCGTCGGTCGGTCCATCTGTCTGCCCTACCTATTAGAAGTTTATCTCTTTTGAATCGTGACAAGTAGCCAGCTAAAATGTCCACAGAATATATTGTGTTCTTACTTCTTCTTCCACCTGCCCTTAATCAATCGCAGTGGGGTCGGTGCAATATGCGTTTTAACACATGTTACAGAATGATTTGGCTTGTAGTTTTTACGACCGGCCGCCTGCCTGTCCTCAACCCCTCTGGGAAGAATATGTGTCATTCTAAGAAATAATAATAAAAAAATGACGAGAGGTTAGTACGGAATCCTTGGTGCGCAAATCCGACTTACACTTGGCCGCTTTTATTTGTTTAGGTCATATTATATAATAGCTGCGTGCCGTCTCTGAATTTGCTTTTGCCTGTATTACAGGGTATTACGTACACAACCTGGCGAATGATGCTCAAAGACGAGAGCGGCGTGTTCATCGAGATCGAGTTTTTGGACATCGTAGCCAACTACGGACAGGCTTTGGTCATTTTTGTGCTCTTCGGTCTTGATCCTGGCGAAATATTGATTCCAGCTGTAAGATACCTCAAAACTAAATGGTGAGTTTATAAGGTTCAATATTGGTTAGAATAGGAAATGATTTTATTTTTCGCTTTTCAGATTTTTAAGAGCCAGTTTTAGTCTTGGTTTTTTTTACATCTTTTGTAAGATCAAAATCGGTGCATGAATGCGCAATATATAGTTTTTTATCCTCGATTTCACCCTTTTACGGCCACTTTCAATAATCGATCTCGGTTTGATTATGCGAATAGAAACAATATAAATAGAATATGAGACAATATAAATAGAGACTCCCTCAGTGGCGCAGTTGTAATGCGTACGCGTTACGATTAAGCTAACGCTGAGGTTCCGGATTCGATCCCCGGGTCGGGGAGGTGGTATTGGGTTTTTCTATTACGAAATGCTCAGTATCAGCCTGGAGTCTGGAATTTGTGCCGGTATGGCAATATGCTCGCCCCCTATCACATCGTGGGACGGAGATACGCTCTCGGGGATTACAGGTGTGAGAGTGTATAAATAGAATAATAATAATATAATAAATAATAGTATTATCAACTATCAACTATTATTTATTATCCCGAGAATCAAACTAAGAAATTTGTACGCGTGTACTTCAAACTGTATTCTGATTGGCTCATTTGTGCGATCTATCCGGTATATCAAACTAAGATAATTTATTGAAAATAGCCGTTAAGAGTTGAAATTTTCGCTACAAATCCAATAAAAATCCCATTTTGATGATTCGATATTGTATTATATTATGTATTTTTCCATATGTGCAATGAAAATTAAAAAAGGAACATTAAACAATATAACCGTTTAATTGAGAACGTCCTCCTTTTCGTCGCTAAAAACACAAATTACACTCTTCTCACACTTTACCCTCTTTTGTAGTTGATTTTAATGGTTGTTACAGGCATGGTGCAGACACGGTTATATTACCGGCTATTGAAGACCTTAGTTTCGAAACGAAGCACGTTTGTGATCAGTTCATAACACATCACTTGGAGCGATGCAAAGAGGCGATTGCGAAAGACACGAGGTACCTCAATTGTTTTTATTTTCTTAACGTGATAAGAAATACGCGTATTGTAACTTTGGTTTGGGTATGCGTTAGTAGAATTTGTTTTATTATAAATATGCAAATATGTTTTTTTATATCATGGGCCGGTAAACGAGCAAGTGGGTCACCTGATGGTAAGTCATCTCCATCGCCCATGTACGCCAACATTACCAAAAGGATCATGGGCGCGTTGCCGATATTACAGGGATAATTAAGGAGTTGGGAAGGGAAGGGGGGGTTTGGGCCTCCGGATATCTCACTCACCGTACGAAACGCAGCAGCAAGTTGCTACTTTACGCCGTTTTTCTGTGAGACAGTGGTAATGACTCGGACGAGCCGACCCATACATGCTGTAGACAAGTATTTGGTTTTTACTCTAAAACGAATACTATAGGCATCAGGTGGAATTGTGATTTATACTCCCCACCACATAGGTCGGCTACGCCGTTTGGTGACAAGTTTGTAACCTTTCCAGTCCATCCGACATAAGTGGTCGGCACATACTACTTCTATCTTTATTGTACTCTTAAACTAGCTGTCCCTCGTGGTATCACCGTAGGTATATTACTGCCATGCTCCCATCAATCATAGCGTTACTGACTACATTTAAATCTTCCTGAAGAAATTGTATAAATGATAGTGAAAACTTCATCAAAATCCGTCGCGTGGTTTAGGAGGATTTAGCGGATAAACAGACAAACACGGTAAGCGAGTTTGTTTAATAGTATGTATAGTGTATAGTGTATAGTGTATAGATGCGTGTTATAAATTGTAACATCAGATGGCGCATGCGTACATACCGCTGTGTATTCCGCGGGTCGTGCCTGGTGCGCTGGCTGCGGGAGTGCGGGCTGGCGCGCGACCAGCACGACGCCGTCGCGTACGGACGACATCTGCTCGACGGCAGGCTCATCGCACATCTGCACAACCGACACCACTTCACTGACTCACCGCTGCTCTACACCTTCAACACTCCTTGAACTCCCTACTGACAACCACACACCCACACGCACACACCCATACACACACATACACACACGCACACGCACCACCAGTCACCAATGGATGATGTATACTACTACCATACAAACATTTTTAATTGGTTATTTTCGCTAAGTATACGTGTTATTTTTGCTAAGTCGAAATTATACCTACTCTCATTTAAAACCATCAAATACTTTTATATTAGAAAACATTGTCTTGCCATAATTATGTTATTGTATTTATTGATAAGTCGGATCAATTTAATTCTACTCATCTTTCGTTGTTCTTTATGTTTTAATGTTCTACGATACTCAACTTTGAACTGAGTGCGTACATTTCGGTAAATGAATCAATTACATAATAATGACGACGTATATATGATATACTCCATACTTTAACTAAATAAAACATCTCGCCACGCCTTCGGTTCGCTATCTGTACGACAAAGCCTATTGAGCTCATCTCTCTTTAAGAGGCTCGTCCAAATCGTTAGCTACCTACGACATTGTATAACCTAGTGTCACAATATATAGAAGTCGTTTTATTTAGTGCTTAGACTATTTATAATGTTTAATGTTTTTGTTTGTAGAATTTTTATTCTCACACCTGAAGGTGCTTTTTGTTTTATTAGTCATGTTTTTCTCATATTTTAATATATAGTGATATTTATTAATTACTTAGTGTAAGGCTTATACATATGTGTAGTTTAAGATATATGACGTTGATTTCTTTCATCAACGGACCAACGAGTAATAGATCTATTTTGAAATTGAATGACTAAGTACACTAAGTGTAGCTATAGTAATAGTATCTTTGAAATAATTAGAATGACTGAAATGCTACATACACAGACAAATAAACTTATAAGACGTTACATTGCAGAGTATAGCCGTTCGTCAAACTTAAATATGGTCAATGGGTAAGCTGTTACTCGTCACACACCTGCATTGGTTGATACACTCTATTAATGACTGTTTTTGACTTATATGAGTTTATAAATGTTTTATATGACTTACATCCAACGTTAAGCACATCCGGAAAAGATGGAATTAATGCAGTTGGCCGACACACTGGATGCCTTTCTAAGCAAAATCATACAACTAAAATCTCGCAGTGTGCGATATCGTGGATATCTGTATCAGGATCTTACAGCGGACGCAACATCTCCTCCCCCCACTTCATGCCCGATGGCCAATATAATCGCCTCTCCGATCAAACCATTTAGTGCATTTACCTAACACCCTATTTACCTGCATACAGCACTTACTTCACCTCCTGACGAATAGGAAGTGGCGCTCAAATATTTTTTTTTGTATTTCTTGTCGCGGCGGTGTCGAGAGCGAACAAATACTTATTCGTATTTAAGTATATCTTTTATTTCATGAATAATATTAATTCTATTGTTCGTTTCTTGAGCGAGAAAACAGTCGATAGCCACTCGATTTATCTACTCAGCTGTAGAATGAGAACCTTCTGCAGTCTCCACCAGTTGTAACATACAAAGCGAAAATAATCCTTATGAATGTGATGTCTTTAGGTTCATTTGTCTGTGACTTTCTGTCCATGACACTGTTTTATTCAAACACATGTAATTCCGCTCTCTATACGATAAAAATCATTTAATGAGATTTGTCGCACATTCTGCGCCGAATAGCGGGTTCAAATGGTAAGATATTTGTCGATGAACTGTTGAATTATCGTGCGATTTGAATCTTCTGAGCAGATTTTAAATCGAATTGAAAACAAAAACCATACAGCTTTTGTTGATATAAATTACTTGATCAACTAAAGTCCAACCGTATGAACCCACTAATAGACATTGGCTAGTATGAAACCAAGTGTGGACTGAATGTATTAACGTTACGGTTATATAACGGGTATTTTTACCTCCTTTGTAACAAAGATAGTTGAACAGAGGCACATATTTATAGATAGTTCTACTCATTTGTAGGCGCGGTGATATGTGTGCGTGGTTTATTTCTATATACAGAATGCGTGGCAATAGGTATAAGGGTGAGTCAAAACTATATATTCCATACTTACCCACACATATCAAGGCATGAGTGTACCAATTAGTCGAACTATCTATACAAATACATCTACAACTACTTATCTACACGGTCATGAATTTTTCTTTGTTTCTTTTCCTACTGTGGCGTTGAATGTGAAAACTCTGTCATGTTGCTACATATCAAAATTGTTTCCGCGACAAGCGAAAATTGATAGGCACAAATATTATTATCGACTTTTCCAGATGAAATCAACTAATTCACTTATCTATATTTGACTTTCTTCAATCTACTTGCTGGGGCCCTTAAATTACTCGTTACTTGAACCTCCCTTTCCTTTCATCAAGGATTCCTTCTGAATTGTGCTGCCATGATCACCAACCATCAGGTGCCCCCACTTGTTTAACTTTTTGCCACCTACAATTTAACTCTTTTAGAGTTCTTTCTTTCTTTATGCCTGGCGTTATTCCGGCTTAATGCCAAGCACCCCCTTTTCGTACCATAGATTTGACGGTATTTGGTATTATATGGAGCGATTATATGGAGTTTCGCCATTGCCTGATGCGTTAATCACGAAAGTGTACCACGTGCAAGTGAGGTTGGCTTTGAGCCAATGATGTTAATGTATAGTGAAATCCATTCTCTTACTCATTTTCTCATTTGAGTGAAATTGAAGGAGCGGCTTTTCAAAAGGACGTTTCCTTCTTTGGAAGTCATAACTCAATTGTTTAACACAAGTGTGTGGAAATAAGAGGGTCATTCATAAGCTCTTATTAACAGTATTATAACTATGGAATATTGTCTCTTGTCATATTAGATTGCATGAGCAATATTTAAAATCCTGTCAATAAGCATTTATGAATAAGGGGATAATTCCCCGTCTATTGTAGTTGGACAAAGAATAAAATAAATATATATTTATTTGGTTTACGTTTAATTGTTAAATTGACGCACATCTTCGTAAAGTGGATCAATATGTGATCAAAGTAATTTATATAAGATATTGAAATCGATTTACTTAAACAAACGACATGCTTGTTATTGTTATCAAGCTTGGTGCTGGTGTAGATAGAAATAAGGCTGTTATTGTTGCTAACTTTGTGTTATTACTTAGAAATATTCATTCATTCCTCTTAGTGTATCACAATAATTAATACCTACTAATATTTATCTAGTCTGGGTGCGAAGTGTTTTTAGTACCTACCCACAATACAGGGAATCGAAGTTAAGAACTAATTTGAAATTTTATTTATATCAAATGTAGGTATACAAAGTCAGGAGAATTCACTATGATCTTATATTTATGCAATGATGTAGAATTGGATGTTGTAACACACAGCACTAATGAGAGCTTAGCCTCAATGTAAACTTGAGCAGTAATTATGAATCAAGATTTTTTTTTTGAAAGCAATATGCTTTGTATTGTATTTGTATCTGTGCTTATCTACTTGTATATTCTTAAAGCACTTGAGTTTCAGCTTAGTTGGTATATACATTTTATAATATGCATTAGCATTAATCCAATGTAATATGATTGTACAACTATAGTCATACTGGAAATGTCCACTGCTGTTCACTACGGCGACTGATTAGGTATGATTCGTCAACGGTATGTTTACATACTATGAGCTGCTGAATTGACATTTGACAGTTACTCGCATGTGACTAGTACGACTTCGGTCCGATCACATGACAAACTATCAACAGCTGTCAAGTGCCATGTGACCAGCTAAAACTAAGAGTTGTAGCAACTCGAATGCCAATTAAAGACTTACTTGTACGTGAGGATAACACATAAAGCCGTCATACGGAGCGAGTAGCTACAATAACTGACCTAGCCAATTTGGATTCTAGCTCGACCAGTGTAAAAATATGGTGCTGTGAACGCAAACACAGCATTCAAACAAACTTAATTTAATATAACTGTCAAGGGAACTTGTTAGCAATTATTTATCTCCATAATTCGAGATTTTATCCTTATTTTTTCAATTATCTATCCAAAAAGTTATAAAGGGCCATTTCGCCTGTATAAAAATAGTTTTGTGATAGTCATAAATCTACTAACTTATACTCGAATAAAACGTTGCTTAGGCCGATCTTGCGCTCGCGTCGACATATATTACCAATTACTAATAAGATATCAAATAAATGCCCTTATTATGATCGCAGTATAATATCAATGTTGTAATTTGACCATCCCAGAAATAAAGAGATTTGTTTTATTTTAAGTTGGTAAAACTATAGATTCTTCATGTACGTTTGTGGCGCTCGGGATAAGATGCGCGAAGTGAGAACTGAATCAGTCCACTATTTATTTATTTATTAGTTATATTTATGAGTTATGACCCCGCGCGCTAGTGCATGCCGGCCGACAAGTGACCGGATGATTGGACATATATATAAAACAAAAAACGAAGCGAGCATTGTAGTTCATCATTAAAAGTTACCTTCCAAGAAAATGTTTTAATTCTAATGATTTGTTATTTATAATAAACACTCGATAGTGATTACATTTCATGCACCCGCCGAAGGCAGCCCCCATTTGTAGTTTAAGTTGAAATGTTGCATTTGTACATTCGTTTTAAAATAGTTTTTTGTGATGTTAGACTGTGTTATATTTTAATTAAGTATATTTTTTATATTATAGTATACCATTCGTGTATTCAATGTATTAATCATGTTATATTATTAATTATAATGGAATTATATCATATTATAATAAATATTGTTGCAGATTCGAACACCGTAGTTTTCAATAAGGTACCAAAATATATTACATATCATATTTATGTTGCCCATTTTCATATTATTATTGACTTCCTTAGTGGTATACATCTAAGATTTTGTTTGACAGCCTCCGTGGCGCAGTCGGCGAGTAGCCGTTCGATGCCCACACAGATATTTTTTTTGTGATCCACAAATATTTGTTTCGGGTCTGGGTGTTGTGGGACCGCAGGTTCCTCGTAGTTCCCGATATCCACGATACAGGTTAACCTATTTATTATTATTTATTTATTTGTTGATTTCAAATACCTATCGCATCAGTAATCTCAATTTAACATTGCAGTGACAATATTTTGCAACAGTTTAATTTATTATCACTTTTTCAAAACGAGATATGAATCTTGCGAGACATAAATTGTGAGGCATATTGAAGCTTATGTCTCGCAAGATTCAAAAATTACTTTAGGTTTAGTTTGAAAAGCTATTGAACTTTTCAAACTAAACCTAAAGTAATTTTCAAATAAGTAAACTATTAGTTAGAGGTAGACATAATATAAGAAGAATCATGGTTGCGTTGCCGACCTTGAATGATAGTCATAATTAGGGGATTGGGAAGGGGAGGTGGATTTGGGCCTCTGGATATCTCACTCGCCATTCAAGTGCTGAGGACCTCGAAAAATTTACTCCACTGCAACACCATATTTAGTAACAAGCAGCGTCAATGCGGTATTTAAATTATCACAGTATGTATCCATGATACATATTTTTTAAACAAAAAGGGGAACATCTATAACATTTGCTAAAAAATAAAAACTGTAAGATGTCATAATTTATAATTAAAAATCTAAATAAACTTATATTTTTATTCTTCTTGCTCATCATTGTCATCATCACCTTGGTCCGGTGTTTCCCACCAGGACAGAAGCCCTAGGCCTGGCTCATTTATTCCACCAGTAAGTCTATATGGAGCTGTTGTTTGGACACTGCATTCAATACCTGGAGGTCCAGAAGGCAAGCTTTCCTCAAAAGCTTCACTTGTCACTCGAAACCTTATTGATTCTCCTGCAAGTAAAATACATGTAGTAAATTCCGAAACGAAATTGTATACAAATTGTGTGACTCGCTTTAGTCGTACCTACAGTATGGGCATTCAATTTGTATTCTAAACTCTTGCAACAAATAAAATGTCCCTTTACTGCAATTTGCAAATGTCATTTTTTCGTACGAGTTACGAGAGAAATTGGACTGCCTCAGTGGCGTAGTTGTAATGCGTACGCCGTACGACTACTGATGTCTCTGTTTCGATCCCGAGTCAGGTAAAAGGGATATTGGGATTTTCTATTACGAAATTATCAATATCAGCCCGGAATCAGGAATTGTGGCCGAATGGCGACAGACTCGCCCCTATCACTTCATGGGACGGAAATTAGCTCGGCGAAATAGGGGTGTACCTACTGACTACACCTCTGCCTACTCTTTGGGGAATACAGGCGTGAGTGCGCATGTATAAAAAATTGGTACGAATTTCACTAATATGCAATTGGTGGCGGTTTCAGGGCTTGCAATTATTATTTATTGAGGTTGAATAATATAGTATTTGGAAATCCTTGTCAAGAAACTCACCAGAATCCATAAACAAATCATGCTTATCTCCATCTTCTTTTGGGTATTCCCACACCCAGGCTTGGTCAGTTTCGTCAAACCTTGATGGATGTTGAAGAGCATTCACGGGTATTAGTATATCATCAAAAAAACCCAAGGTAACTAGAAAAAATTATAATATGCAAATCACATGGGTTAATATGGTAAAAAACCAGCCAAATGCATGTTGGATCATGGACAGTGAAGGGTTCCAGTCATGATGAATGTATATTGTGTAATCTAAAATATTCCATATCTCAATAACTACAACCTAGCTTATTGAAACTAATTTTCGTTGGAAGCTACTTTTAAGTTATATAACTTGGTTTTTTCACAATTTTCTACCACATAGTTTCAAAGTTGAAATTGGGGGGTTTTTTTTTACGACTTAGGACATACATATCTCCCAAACTAATGCTTTAAGTATACAAAGAAGTAATTTATCAACCTACATAATTTTTATGGACCTATCTAATGACACCATTACCAATCACCTATGCCTATGTGTAATAGAAAAAATATCATCCCTCAGTTATGCATGGACATGCAATTCCATGGTCCATATTTCGACCTACGATAGACATCCCCATCATCTGTCGTTTGTCGACAGTATTCTTGGATTGCGCTTCACTTACCATCAGGTGTAGCGTAATCACTTTGCCAAGCTAGGATAAAATACACATTATATGGAGAACCACCCCAATTTTTTATTCTTAATTTCAGTAGCTCCACCTTTATGTAGCGGTTTATAAAATACGCCTACCATCTAAATTTAATGTATATATTGCTAATAGTGTCAGAGTAAAATGGCTGTGACATACAGTGAAAAAGTGGTAACAACCCAGACGAGCCAACCCATTCATGCTGTAGACAAAAGTGTCTATAGTGTGGCTCTACCTCTCAACTCACTTATATGTGAGCCACTTACATGTGTTAAATTATGTCTGTAAGTAAAATTTTTAAATGTAATAGAGCCTTATAGAGGTCTAATAAATAAGTATTTGATCATTTACCATGTACACCTTCTCTACTGCAACTTCTAATTTTTCCTACAAGTATCTCTTCAACTACTGGCCGAAAAACAATATACCTAAACTTCACTTCAGTGTGGGAAGATCCATCACCCGGGAATATATATGAGTGTCCAATATCTATGATGTCAAACAGAGCTATGCATAAACCAACATTAAGCACTACCTGAAAAGTAAAGTGACAGCTATATTACTGTAAAGAAAAAACAAACAATTTTATTCAAATACATAAAACAGCAGGTATATAGGTATTGTGTGCATTGTTTTTTTAAAATCCTGGCATGGCAAAGTGGCAAGATTGGACCTGATGGTAAGTAGGGACGTTGCGTTCTTTATCAGAACATCTGACAAATCAAACAAATAAGTCTTATTTGTCTTAACTTATGCTGGTCCGAAGTTACTGAATAAAGACTGGTTATCCTGGAGGCTGGAACGCGATTCACCTGAACGAACTTCTACGGCGGGTTTTTCACCATTATGTAAGGTGGTCACTATCCAGTCGGGTGCAAAAATGTATCAGGTACCGTCCCACCGCCGTTAAATATAAATTGTTATTTATTTGACTGACTGCCTCAGTGGCGCAGTTGTAATGCGCACGCGTTATGATTGAGGCCAACGCTGAGGTCTCGGGTTCGATCCCCGAGTCGGCTATTTTCAAAATGCTCAGTATCAGTCCGGAGTCTGGAATTTGTGCCCGGTATGGCGATAGGCTCGCCTCCTATCACATCGTGGGACGGAGATACGCTCGGCGAAATGTGGGTGTACTGGTTACACCTCTGCCTACCCCTTCGGGGGTGTGATTGCGTATGTACGTATGTATGTATGTTATTTATTTAAATAAATTAAAGGTTAGATTTTGTCGTTTACCTTATTCGCGAGTTTTCTATTGAGTAATGTCGTAATAGAATCTGTTAAACTTTGATGGAAATTGTCTGGTGTTATTCGAATAACATCCTTCATTTCAGCTAAGACAAACATTGTAATACAAATGTAATAGCATTATTAAAATAGAGAATAATAAATACAAAATATGTCTAATGTCAGTCAAATTAGTGATGGTAGGACACACAAGAGGCATTTAATTTATCCCGTACATGACGAAATATTGTACGAGTAGCTCAATATTTCTACATGTACTACAAATTTTATTTCGCATTACTATGTTACTAATAACATGACACGGGATGTGTGCGTGAAAGAGTGAGAATTATGTTCTTTTATTTAATTATGGCTTCGCATTATTATGCATTTCGCCAACGACAAGTATATAATTATTTTCAAGTTTTCAAAATAACTATTAAACACAGGTGTGGCCGATTTCAAAGTTCTTTCCAGTATATAGACGATCTTCTCCAAGCGAATTGAATGAACAAGTTAAATCAATACCCCTGGTAAAAATTACCTAATTTCACTTATTTCAATGTTTCGATACTACATTGTTCATTTATTTTAATGCACCTTCACCACATTTATAAACAAAGACAACTTTAAATTAGTTTAAGAAACAATTAAAATAAAAGATCAATCGCACTGTCAGAATTCCCGCCAAAACCCCAATGTAAAATTTTCATTTAACAATGAATATTATAATTACAATAATAGCTGTTATTATTAAATGTACAGTACTCTTTATTTTTAAAGGTTTTAGTTACATTCATAAATATTAGATTTACAAAACATTTAAAAATATAAAAATCATCACCCTCCCAATGGGAGGCCTAGGGCCTGTGCCACCGGCGCGGCGCGGCGCGGCGCGGCGCAGCGGTTAGGACCCCAGAGTGAGAAACTTCCTCACAATGCGTGCCGTGTCCAATAACACCGTAAGAGTAGGCTCTTTTTGTACTGAGCCAGTACAAAGCACCACTTCAAAGGACGCGAGGCGCTTAAAGCTTGGCAGTATTAGAGTAATTATTCTTCATGTACGGGATAAATCTTCATCCTCTTGTAAATGTCAATTGTCAAAATTAATCGGTGGATGGCGATGGTGACACTGAATTCTTGTTTCTTCTTTGCAAGATCAAATCAAGTGGTTTATAATCAAGTTGAAATTATTAGATAATGTAATCCAGACGTGCCAGTGGTATTTGTACTCTTAAAGATTTGTTTCATGTTTTATAATTACTTGGAAAGTTCGCAACTTCTACGGTTCTGTTCATTTTTTAGTTACCTGATCTAGGATGCAAGGTTAGCTAAGATATTTTTTAAGTTTAAATTCTGTAACCGAACTTCTGAACTTCAAAAGCAGTATTCTTCCTACTTTTTTCTATTATCGTTATCTTTTTTCATTAATAAATTGTTTATTTTTGTGCTTACATAAAATTTAATTTTCATTGTGTCACAGGCACCAGAAGAGACAGGTCCAGATCACCTCTTAGTGTGGAGAGTGTTGGACGTAGACGGGATAATAGTATTCAGGATGGAATGAAAATCTCCGATGTAACAAACACTAATGTTATAAACCCAATGATTATGTCAAATATGTATTCACAAGGTACACATTTTTATGCATGATTTGAATAATCTGTAGTTCAGTTTTTAATATGATAAGATGACAATTTTGAAATCAATAGGGATAGGAAGCAAATAATTGATTGCATATTTAATAAGGTTGTATGCAGAATCCAAAGAGAATTAAAGTATATAGAGTAGCCATCTAGCCATCTAGATATCGATAATATCAATGACGGTTACAAAATATATATTTTCAAGTTATATGAAGAGATTCAAACAAGTAATAGAATAGATTATGCCTCTGCTTGATTTTTGTTTGTGCATTAATTTATATGTAACAGAAAACCTTTCTTCACAGAAGGGTTTCATAAACTAAATTCAAAATTGGTTCAAAAATTTGGCTGCAGTTGATATTTTATATATTGATATGAGGAAATATGGGTGTGAAATGGAAATATATCTATTTCCCTCACACACCTATCCATTTTCTGTTATTTGACAATTACATCTTTCACCAGACTTTTTATATTTTTCCGAAACTATACCGAAACCGAAAGTTTGGTCGGACATTAGTTTAGTAGTTCCAAATATTACCCCCTACATAAAATAAATAGTTTCATAGAAAGTTAAACCACTTCCCACTCCCTTCCTTTTCAAGTGGTATTTTACAATAATGTGCAACATGTGTTTAATTATTTTTAATAAGCAATATTTATATTTCAGTCTTATTCCGTTCCATAAAAAAGTTTAATAAATAGTTGCACCTCCCCTTTTACCCTCTTAAAATGTAAATTTCCAATAATCCATTCTTAGCTGACATCTACATTACTCAAACTATCATCTGACCAAATTTCATGATCCCAGCTTGAGTAGTTTTTGAGAAATCGTTATTAAGCTGTGAGTCAGTGGTTTCGCTTTTATATACAATATGTAAAAAAAACCCTGTCCGATCCGAAAGCGGCATATAGGTATCCTAATGACATTACCGAGAAAAATAAAAATAAAATATTATTCTTGAAAAAAAAAAATTGTATTTCAAAATGCACGTTATTAGTACCCAAATTACCCGAGTTTCCCGAAAATCTAGTAATTTTTTTAAATGTGACAACACCGTCGTCGCCGGCACGTGTTATCGGCATCCTTTGACAAAATACCTACAAAGAACACCGCGCGCTACGCTGCGGGCGATCAAAGGAACCGCCGGCACGTGGAAGGCGACTATCCGACCTTGAACAGTTTAATAACTTAATAAGTCAGTTTAGCGCAAAAATTGTTTCCGAGTGGTTGTTCCGTTGTTGTTTGTGTTCAGATATTGTGTCTGGGTAGGAGTGTCTGCAATTATTCAGCGGCTCGTAGAAATTTCGAGATGCGTTATTCGGTTCCGCATGGTCCCCCGGTACCGTCTGATATGTTTGTGATTATCAAAGAGCAGAATTATGTAGTGAGGACCCTATCCGAAGTACTCGTTCTGTGACGCGATAGCTGGGTACTAATCACGTGCAAGTCTGGAAAGTGTTAAAAGTAGATGATTAATATTCTTTCATCCGATCCGTACGCAAATAGTACGAGTAGTATGGAGAACGGTGGATTGGTAGACGTGGATCAACTTCGTGGCCATTACAGTTTCCAGACTTCACGCAAGCAATTCGTTTTGACGAAAATTTGTGAAACTCAAACCGATATGCGTTCGCGGATTGTAGCAGTTTTTGATTAGATTAAATCGCACACAGATGAGGTAAGAAGCGTTTATGCCATCCTTATGCGACGGTGGTGACCTGTATTATTGTTGGTGGCAGAAACATCGAACAGGAACTTCGTCACACCCATCGCATTTTTGATTATCGAATGACACACGATCTAATTTCGGATGATACATAAAAAGTTGCATAGAAATTATTTATAAAGTAATCCAACGATCAACTGGAGTCATGACCTCATGAGCTCACTAACAATTATCGCGCGCCGCGCCGTGCCGCCCAGTATTGCCATGTAAACTTTCTCGTGTAATTGAGCTTAACCAGACCTTGGATCTCATTTCGGAATGGGGTACCAAGAATCTGGTTGAGTTCAATGCCAAGAAAACCCAGGTGTGCGCGTTTACGTGCCAAAAATCCCCGTTCTCTCCCCTCCCCAATCTTCAGGGTATCCCGCTCGCAATGCGGAATAGCCTAAGTATCCTAGGCATGGATATTTGCTGCAATCTGAATCCAAGGAACCACATCGAGGGCGTAATATCAGCCACATCACGCAGAAATCCTGAACAAGGTGCGTGGGTTTTTTGTACCCGGCCAGCTTTACCGCTTATACAAAGCGCAGGCACGGCCGGGTGCAGAATACTGTTCGCACCTATGGGACGGTTCCGCAAAGTACTTGCTCGATGCCTTGGACGGATTGCAGCGACGGGCTGTCCGCATTGTGAATGATGCAGACGTCACAAAAAATTTAGAGCCGCTACAGCTGCGTAGGGACATTGCCTCGCTTTCCGTCTTTTATCGTCTGTATCACGGTGAATGCTCTGAAGAATTGTTTGACCTTATTCCTTCCTCACCTTTCCTTAACAGAACCACGCGTGCTGACTTGCGAAACCATAGCTTCGTGGTCTCTTCCACCTCGGCTCGGACCAAGAGGTTCGCAAAATCATATTTCTGTCGGACCATAAAGCTGTGGAATAGCTTGCCGGCGCACGTGTTTCCTCATTCCTATAACTTGGGATCCTTTAAACGGAGTGTGAAGAAGCAACTAAGCAGGCCGGCATAATTCTGCCGATCTGCGATAGATTCAGTGTCTATCGTTGGTCGACAGTATTCATGGATTGTGCTATACTTACCATCAGGTGTAGCGTAGTCACTTTGCCGAGCCAGGATAAAAAAAAAAATTTTTTTATTAAATTATATTTGGGGTATTTTATTTTACTATTTATCCAAAAAGGATTACATCAATAGAACCTTATCTCGATACCTAATAACACCTTCACGGATCGGACAGGGTTTTTTTACATATTGTATATAGATACAAGAGAAGATTAATGTGATAGATGGCGTGTTTATTATTTGTAAGCCATACATATTGTTTTACAGGAAATATGATGATGGCTAGTGGATTATATTCAAACATGATGATGCCAGGAGCTATGATGGGAGGTGGAATGATGGCTTCCACTGGAATGGAAATGATTTCTGGAACTGGAATGGAACTAGTGCCTCAACCAACTATGGATATATCAACATTGGCAGGACAACAAATAACAGGCCAACCAATAGCTGGTCAACCAATGGTACCATCAGGCACGCCTGCCATGGATATGAGCATGATGAGTGGGATGATGATGGATCCTTCAATGATGGCTATGTACCCTGGCATGTCTACTGAAATGGCCCCTGTGCAAGACAAGAAAGAAATCATATTAAAACATTGCAAATTGATTCCCCCTGATTCAGGCACTCCACAACCTCCAAGGAGAGTCAAACCTCCTGGATGCAGAACTATTTTTGTCGGTGGTTTGCCTGACAAGATTAGAGAAAGTACTGTAAGAGAAATATTTGAAAACTATGGAAGAATACATACTTTGAGGCTGTCTAAGAAAAACTTTTGTCACATACGTTTTGACAGGGAGAACTCTGTAGATGCAGCCATGTCTATATCTGGCTACCGAATTAAACTTATTAACAAAGATAAGGATAAAGACGAAAAGGAGGGTGAAGACAATTCCAATGCTACGTCTGGTTGGCTACATGTTGATTATGCTCTGGTAAATTCCCAAACATTGATAATCCCTAGCAATGTTATTGTGGTATCATTCGGTTTTGTTTAATTATATAACCGTGTTATTGGTCTAGTAGGAGCATACTTAGGATGAGGAACTATGGGGTCCTGGTTAGATTTCATATCTCAGAGAGGTTGAGTAATATCACTATTTGTGTTTTTAATATTGAAAAAAATCAAGCACATGAGTTGATTCGGATTGAAATCGGCGCTCGATTTGGCGATAGGCTTACCAACTATCTCATAAGCTTGTGAGTGCACTAATAGTTCCTTTGCCTACAACTTCGGGGTTTCAAGTGAGAGATTATGCGTGTATGTATGTATTAATGTGATAATTATTTTTACCTTAGAGTCGAGATGATCAAAACGAGTATGAAAGACGTCAACGACAAGTAATCCGTGCCCAACAAGAACAAATGCAGCAACTAAGTGCACAACAAGAGATAGTGACTCGAAGCATGAGTTATGACCGCTCAAGGCACAGGTCACCTTCCCCAGTCAGAATCCAACCCTTTTCTAATGTTGCCATGGTCCAACTGGGTGAGAAAATCAAGAATGAAGAACATTTTTCCAGTTCTATTCCTGTTAGTTGATGTTTTTTACAGTAGCCACTCATATGAAAATTATATTGACAGCCTCCGTGGCAAGTAGCCGGCCGCGAAGCGAGAGGCCGTGGGTTCGATTCCCGCACCGAGGCAAATGTTTGTGTGATCCACAAATATTTGTTTCGGGTCTGGGTGTTGTGGGACCGCAAGTCCCTCGTAGTTCCTGATTCCCACGATACAGGTTAACCTAGTGTGGGATCAGCACTATGTGTGTGACTGTTGGGTGTATTTATTTATATTGCCATAAATTAATTTTCCTATCCACAGACCCTTTTGGCATGGCTGGAACGGGGTGAATGTTCTAAGAAAAATTCTAATCAGTTCTACTCCATGATTCAAGCCACTAACTCGCATATTCGGAGACTATACAGCGAGAAAATGCAAGCTGAAGAAGAATTGCAAGAATGTAAGGATAGAGTGAGGAAACATATCGAACATGTGATTGAACAACGTGAGTAGTGCTCTATGGTTTAACACTTATCTCGGTCTGAAGTACGAAAGTCGTCTTATTAGACTCTTACTCATTCAACATAATATGAGTATGTATTGTAACATAAATTATTCTTTGAAGGTAAGGTAATCAAGGTGGTGTTTACCCCTTTGGATTATTGTCTAATGGTTAGTCACAAGAACCTTGTATCCTTGTGGGCATTCCTATTAAATATTGTAATATACATTACCATCATCCCTCATAGAGATAATAAGCTGTTGGTGTGGAGTTAACTACAATTTAAATGAAGAAATGGTAATATTTATAACTACATTCTGGTACTTGGCAACTGATAGTCCTACGAAAACCAGTGGTTCGGCAGTAGTCTGCAGACGGCTCACATATTTGAATACCCTTAAAACATCCTAAATGGAAAAGTTGGGTTCTAATTTGTAAGTTACCTATTCACTATGATCTACCAATACTACTTCTATCGAGCTTGCTTGGGGCTTTTTGCTATTACCCATGATTCAACAATAATATAAATTAGCCACATGATAGAAGTAAATTGAGAGATCATAATAATTGAAGGATCATGCTGTGTGGCAACACACAGTATTGCACTTTTAACCAAGGCACAAAGCCCTCATAATGCAAATTGAGGCGTGTTGTCAACTAGTCGAGTATAGCGCGGCGTCTGGACATGTATGATGTAATGCTCCGGGCGTCTCCGCCGTGATGCCTACAGTGTTTGGAACCTGGTACGCTGGGGCGCATTCGTACGACGCGACGGTATGTTGGTCTGTGGGCTGCTCTCAATGCTCTAATTTGTAAACCTCAGTCGAACAGGTGGTGAAAGTGTTTAACGCGGCTACTCATCAACGCGTATGGGATCATTTTACAAAGCCGCAAAGAAAGAATATTGAAACTTGGCAGAAAATGACACAGGTATCTACAGCCATTATTGTTTTTTTTATAAAACAATAAATACATTTATAATGAAATTCCATGATTTTGTGTTGTATATTACAATTTTGTATAAACACAGTATATTTAATAATAATACGTAGTAGTAAAAAATTAATTAATCAAGATTGAGTTTGTTTTTGCTTATAATATTTATTCAAAATAAAAATTGTAATAAATAATACCATGTGTATACTAACTTACTGCTGTTTCTCTACTCTTCTGGAGACATCTGTAGTCAGGTAAACTATTAAAATAAGGTTTAAGGTAACTAGGATTTTTTCAATCATCATTACATGCTGTATTTGTTATTTTTTTTAGTGAAATTTAAAATAAGTACCAAGTACCTATATAAGTATTTAGTTGCTTTTAATATGTAAATCTTTTCAGGAGTTCAATTCGTTAAAAGAGGAACTTAATGAAAAGTTTTATACCGATGAAAGTGATTTGAATGGCCAGAACACCAAACAAGTTGATTTCAACATGGAAGAACTACAAGAATTGAGGGTAAATATTGTTTTTAGGGTGTAAGTCCTAATTACATTTGTAAAGTTTACTCGCGTAAGCTAATTACGTATGTGGCCTTACCAATAAATTATTAACATAATCACAACCTTATATTGATTGTTTACTAGTCAAATATGGAAGTTTATCCAGGTGTAATCATATATTATGTTGGTACTTACGTAAGTATTAGATACTTAAGCCCGTAAGTAAAATTAACAAATGTAATTGAGGTCTATGAAAACCTCAGGGCACTAAATTAGTCTATTAGTAATACCAAGTTAATAATTAATTTATATAATAAATACGATTATATTCGCAGCGAGAAAATGAAAGTCTGCGATTTCAACTAGAGGCTTACAAAAATGAGGTGGATGTCATAAAGGCAGATGCTAAAAAGGAATCGGATAAATTCAAAATTCAACTCGCCGCACAACAGGCGCTACAAGCAGCACTAGAGAGGAAAAATGTAAATATTGAAAAACATATGTACATACTTGTTTATAGCCTCACTGCATCTCGTTGCGCTTACAATCAGGCGAGCGTCTTGTACGTTTCGTCATTCAAGCTAATAAAAAAATTAAGTACTAAGGCTGAGAACCGTGAGGTTGAATTCTCAGATCGGGAAATCACAATTTGTGTTAGAATTTTCGATTCCAGAAATCACACATAAATTGCCCGGGATTGGAACGTGTACCCAGTATGGCGATAGGTTCGTCCCCCCCTATCACACCATAGAACGGAAATAACTTTGGAGTTAACTAGTTGCACCTCTGCCTACCCCTTTGAGGGTAAAGGCTTATGTATGTTATTGAATATTTGTATTACTGTGTAATATGGAGTGTTATTGGATTATGTAAATTTAAAATTAATAAATATCCCAATTTAATGTTATAGCCACCACTGCCATCACCGATAGAAAAACCACCGCCACCGCCGCCGCTTCCTGATGACTTAGATGCAAAAGTGCTTTTAAATGAAACTGTTGAGGCTGGCTGTGGGGAAGGGAAACTTATTGGTGTTATGGCAGCGTTCCTACAGGTAAATTACACTTTTCCCTTTTTATTGATTCGTGGATAGATGAAGCAAAAAGTATACAGTGTGTTATAAAAGGTGTGGGCATATTTAAGGCTCGTTAAATGTATTTAACGACCATAATGACACCAAACACTCATTGTTAGGTGTACCAGATAGTGAGAGTGTATGTACCGGATCTTATCAAAATCTAGACGTTTTATATTTTCACGCTAAATTTAATCACTTGTTTATTACGATCTATAAGATCGATCACATCGCTATAAGTTAAGTGCGTGAGCGAGAATAAAAGTGATGAAGTGAGACAAAAGCTCTGCTATTTATGGTTTAGTGTTGTCCAAAGTTGGAAGTTGAATATCGACGTGTTGCTCATTCGATAAAAAAGAAAATGTATTATATAAATATGAAACAAAAACCTTGTTGTGCGTCTGTGATATCAGAATCTATATTCAAACGTAATAAAATAACTAATAACGCGTGCGCGTCCGACTTCGTGAATACGTCACATCAGTCAGCTGTTCATCACTTTTCAGATGTTTTTTTTTAAATATGTTAGTTTTTCTAAGCTACCTTTGTAAGGACAATATCTCGCTTCAGTTTATTATTTTTTCAATAAAAATATTTTTATTAAGCTGTCTATATGTCTATCTTTACGATCTAGAAAGGGACAACAGGGATTTTTTACATACTGTATAACCTAACTGTGCAAACGCATTTAGTACTACGGGTAGTGAAATACTTATATGGTACATTATACGAAGCGTTGCCTAAACATGACCACACCTTTCTGTAACAAGTTGTATAACACCTTTGGCCACCAATCGAGGGTAATAAATAGTTGTATGTTATATAAACTAAATATTTTCCATAGGTACACCCACATGGCGCTAGTCTTGATTACGTTGTGTCGTATGTGCGAGCGATATTTCCTACCGTAACGCAAGCTACAATACACCACGTTCTACAAAAACATTGTGATGTGTTCAATCGTACGACATCCGGTGTGGGTGCAAATATCGAGCATAAATGGTCATTCGTCGCCTTCCAGACCAATGACAAACCATAGCCAAAGAAGCGTAAGAAGAAATTCAAGATTGAACCACTCAGCATATCATTGACTTACATGAGATAAACAGTATTGAATAAAACCTACTTTATAATATATTTTTGTCCTAACTCAGTATGTGTTTATAAACAAGACGAACAATTGAAATAAGCTTTTTTGAACTATAATATGTAGTTACTTAAATGTTAAGGTATTTGTGTTAGTTTTGACTATAATTAGGTTTTATCAATTATACTCTGTACATGTTCCATGAAAATAAAATTGTACTCATTTCTTTAATACACAATTTAACTTTATTTCTTTTTTTTTATTTCAGTGAGCTCGCATCGTTTAATTTCTATACAATAATTTTTAGCTACAAATACTAATATTACGTAGGTAAGCTATAGCTTGGTCTGTGATTTTGTAGAGTATATGTCCAATACGTGCAAAATAACTTGATCGGGTTGAAGATAGTCACTTCACACCGTCCTCTACACCCTTTAGTCTGTGATGAAAATAACTGCAATATGCATATAGCAATTGGGTAGCAATAATTATTATTAGTCAAATAAATATTGGTAATTCCCTGTTAGTTTGTGTAAACCACGTTAGGGGCCAGCCTTTCTGTCAGGGTGGCTAGTCGCTTCAAAAAGTGGTTTCACTTTAAAAATACATGGTAGCATTTTTTAAGAACTATTTTAAATAGAAATATGAGCGGTGATCGGCCATTCTGACGTTCTCCGTGTATTGTTTTTTTTAAACATTGAAAAATTATAGTGATTTTTGCTGTGCTTGTAATTCGTTTATAGTTTGCATATACTCCGCTGTTGCTTCATCAAGGTCTCTATCATTTGCCGTAGGGTCAGTCTCGGATGTTAGTGGCCCGCCGTCTCGGTCTTGACGCATCTTTAACCGCAACTCTCTCATACGAGCCTCCAGTATACGCTCTCGCTTGTTTTCACGTTCTAATATCTGGAAATATTTTTACACTTTTTCATGACAAGTATTTTTCGGGTGACTACGGGACACGGCTACTAAACGTATTATGAGTGTTGGTTTGTTTGTATGTTCTACCTTTAAAGGGCTTTATATTTTGAACCGTAATAAGTAACCGGCTGAAAATATACGAGTGTTTTTGTCACGGTGGATATCATAAAAAAGGGTCAAATGCGAGCGGGACTTGCGCACTGGAGGTTTCGTACTCACATCATTTCTGTTATTTCTTTTTTTATTATATGTTTCAATGTCCGCTACAATAACACATATTCTGTGAAACTTTCAGTCGGATACCTATTAAGCCTATTACAATTCACAATCAGTGTGCAAGTCCGACTTGCACTTTAGCGGAATGTTTGATTAATTCAAGATGATTAAAATGAATGATATTTGTTACTATTTATACCCAGTGTTACAGAAAATTCAAAATCAGTGTGCAAGTCTGACTTGCACTTTAGCGGAATATTTGATTAATTCAAGATGATTAAAATGAATGATATTTGTTACTATTTATACCCAGTGTTACAGAAAATTCAAAATCAATGTGCAAGTCTGACTTGCACTTTAGCGGAATGTTTGATTTATTTAAGATGATTAAAATTAATGATATTTGTCGACTCTATAAACAAAGTGTTTCAGAAAGATGTGGTAACATTTAAGCAACGTATAGTGTACGAGATACATACTTCAACCAAATCCCATTGAACAGCTTGAACAGCTGAGGCTTTGTCTCCTTCCAACATTGTTATTTTAGCTTACGTACTTCACATTATTTATAGGGACATGATATATCGTATCGATCGTAATAAATGAGTGATTATAATCAGCGTGAAATTTTAGGATCTCTAGATTTTGATAAGATCCGGTACACAAACATTCACAGTCAGATGTATGTAACGACCCTAAAATATAACCACACCTTTCTGTAACACGTATACTCACATGTGTAAGTAGTTGTTTATCATTTTTATCAGCTGTACCTAAATTTTGTGATAATTCAGCTAAGTATACGGTTCCTTTGCTACTGCCACATGCTACTAGGAGACCCTGAAAATGTGTATATATGTATTAGTACGGAGTACATTGAATAGATCTCGGAACTCTGTTCCTATGGATAGAGTTTATAACAAACCATTCCACAAAAAAACTTTGTTGAATTTGCTTATTTCTCTTCAATGTAAGATTACAATGCTGTTTTTTATTAGCTTGAATGACCACACAACAGCGCTTGTAAACTGCAGCTTGGTGGCAGAAATTGACAATCTAGATGGCATCTTCCTTACGAGGGACTTGCCACCTATTAAGTAAACTGCTATATTTATAATATGGTGAATAAATTACTAACTACATAGGTTGTTAGGATGCTCTAATAAATTTCACCCATCCTGAGACAGCAGTGTACAAACCTCGTGCTGCCTGGCCGTAGACGCCGAGGGAGTTCTGATTGTAAGTGCTTTCAAGTCACAAAATAGATGGGCAATAAAGACAGAGCGCAGGTGTGGTACCAGCAGTAATCTGGGAATGCTAGGATCCCCTGAAACCATCCCACGTGCACCAAAGGATACTACCGCGGGATTTTTTGTCCGTTATACCGGCTTAGGAAAATTGGTTAGAGCCTCGATCTAGCAGTCACTCGGTTTTGAACTAAATCGGAAGGCCGGTGAGTTCGGTATAACCATTCTTCCACCCACAGGTTGGGAAGGCATCCATAATATAGATTTTTCCAACAGCAAAAAAATATAAGCTGACCTATCGAGTGTTGCCCGTCGCTTTATCAACATATTCACGCCAGGTACTATTATTTTTGAATTAACTCACTCCTTCGTGTGGTCGGAGGCGCAGTAATGGCTCATCACATAGCTGAGCAGTAACAATGGGCGCACTCCTTCGTCTTAGCAAATCCCAGCAAGAGAGACAACCATCCCATTGTGTCACCAGCATTAAAGAAAACCTACAAGTAGGTGTAAGTTTTTATCCAACTTTCTTTAGTTAGGTGCCAAAATTTTTCTGCCTGGGGTTACTACGGCTTAATGCCAGGGTCGGCTTTCCTATCATGATTTGGCGGTGGATTTTGCATTATGTGGGGCGACCCGCTGTCTGACCCCCACAACCCGCAACGGGAACCAAGTTTGCCATTGCCTCAAATATAATTAATTAAGTACTTATTGCAATTTCCCACCAAAATAAATTCACATGAAATTTTGATTCGTCGGTTTTCCTTTATGTTCTTGTTTCAAGTTTATTTTTGGAGCATTCAACTAAATTTTTACACGGTTCTTCCTTTCTTTTAACAATTTCATTTTGTACGTACGTAGTCAGTTTAAATATTAATGGGATAGGTACGATATTGATATTGTAATATTATGACAATTATTCTCACCTGATAGGATTCCACGCTCCGTCAGTAAGTTTTGTACGATGGGAATACGTCCACAGAATGGACGATTCTCTACAATCCTCGCTCCAAACCCTGGCAGTCCAGTCTCCAACAGTCAAAAAGTTTTTCAAGAAGGTTGGATTACGCTGAAGCGCATAAACTGGACCCAAATGGGCTTCATACTAAACACAAAATGGAAGTTGTGATATTTATTTAAAATCGAAAAAAGTATCGTAAAAAGGTCTTACTTTTGATGGAAGTTTTTCTAAAGGATTTTTTCCCTTGCGGTTACCGCCGATAACCATACCAGTTTCAGTGCCAACCATAAATCTGTAAAAGAATCAAATCAATTCTTGCAATTGAATATTCTTATTTGAATTGTAACCTAATGTACCTTGTTGGTATTGTAGGTTCATATTCAAGAGCAGATATCCCGATTGCATGGTCAATGTTTTGAGTGTCTGTTGCTGATTTCACGATGTCGATGATCATCGAATCAGTTGGTTCACTCATATTACGCGTATCCCACCTGCAATCATTTAATTTAGGTCACCACAGACAGGGCGAATGGTATTTATATTCTTTCCACAATAATGTTATAGGTAACTCGTCTTATGAATATATTTTCTAATTTTATCATCAATCTCAACCAACCATTTAACAACTCCATCCGGTGATGAAGAGAAGAATTCTGCTCCAGTCTTAGAGTTGATAAACAACACATTACGGACGAGATCACGATGTGCCACATGTGGAGGACATATCCCCGCAGGCTCACCGCCTTTGCGTACATCCCACCAGCCTACCTACAAATGTATAGCTCTCTTTAGCTAGACTTCACTTAACTGATGTTTTACATGATATTTAATCATTCAATGTGCACTTTTTACCTGCCCATTCATCATTCCACCCACAAGAATGTGTTGATCACGGGGATTGTATTGTAAATCTAGGAGCGGTAATGGAGGTTTTACAATCAGTTCTGGTGCGTTAGCATTTTCTGCAATCACATTAACGAAATTATTTACCAGTGTTTAGGTACTAATGTCTACATAATATTGTTGTACAACTTGCAGATTATTACACAGTAAATATTTTCTATTTTCTACCTTACCGATGTCCCATATGTAAGAAAACTGCGTATTTCTACAAGTCCTCATAAGTTCAACATCAGCATGTGCTGTTGCCAGGCGAGCTCCTCCGTCAGCTTGCCATGACAACGACCTCACTGGTCGTCGCGCTCCTGGTTCGCGATACACATTTACAGTATGACAACTGCTCTTTTCCACTGGCGGTATGGATGGTGTATCCGAGTAGTAGTTTTCATACATATCAATGGCGTTGTTTTGGAGTATATTGTGTTCCATGCTCTATAAATGGGTTTCATGATTATCATGATGGTCACCTATTATAATTATTTAAACTAATAATAAGATAAGATTCATACATGTCCTAGGTGCATCACAGCGTGAATGTAAGCATCGTCCTTTTCTATTTTACGTCTGTATCGTTGTGCTGCTTCAGGATCATTCATGTTAATGTCTTTAGGCCACCCACCTTCGACGTGGTTTACACCTGAATTCGTGTATTCAGCTCTAAATTTTACAATGGTTGGTTTAAGTTTGGTCTTTATTAGGCGTTATGATACTTTGTTAAAATTTCAATTACTTACCGAACAGAATTTACCCAATGTTCAGACGTAGTCCCAGTGTTTTGTATGGCCACGTTAACTGGGTTTCGTAATATATAGTTCTTGTAAAAAGCTGGATTATTTGGTATACTAACGCACATAACAGGACCATAATCTTCAAATAATGTTTGTCTCCCGAAATCACGTCTCCGTTTTGTATACTCATAAATCATTTCAGTTTTCTCAGATTTTTCCATTGTTAATGTGGGGTGATGTAAATGTTTGATCGATATAGGTACATTGGTACAAACCGGTTGCTAAGAAATGAATTCAACTCTTGTTTTAGTCTAGTATCTACCTCAAAATTTAATATGTGCTTATGTATTAGGAAGATATACTAGGCGATAGGTTCCTCGTATGCGAGAGGCTGTCTGGTTGAGTTCCACTGCTTTGTCTACTTTTACCACCAAACAACAGTATATAAGCACTTGTGATATTTTGAAGCATATTCAAGACAGCGAAATGACTGCATATTATGAGCAGGCCCGGATCTACGAGTATGCAAACCGGGGCACCCGCCCCGGACGGCACATTCAGGGGGCGCCAAAATCATTATATAATTTGATTAAAAGTTTCTGTTTATGGGCAGGCGTGGAGCTTACTATAGGACTAGCGACCACTTATAAAAAATAAGAAAGATTTGTTATATTGTTTATATTGAATTTTATTTATAACATCTAATATAAAGGTATAGGATCAACAGAAGAGGCTCGCTTCAATGTCAGTACGGTGAGTCTCGGCGGCGTCGCTGCGAGTTTCACGTTGCACTGCTCAAGGAGTATTTTCCATCGAATTACCGCTTTCTCGTCTGAACTCATCTGCTTCAGTTGATCTGGCTGTCATAAAAACGGGACTTTGAAGTAAAAACTTAATATTACTATTGATTAAAACAACGTTTATTACGATCCTATCCGTCGTTACTTTTATCCATGGAAGGATAAAAGTAACAATACGATCTACTACAGATAGACGATAATACGGAAATGACAATGAAAATTTAATAAATATCAAATCGTGTAACATATTCTATGTAACTTGACGAGTGGTTGCGCAAAAATAACTTAAGTATAACTTAAATAAGAATTTAATGTTCGTGTCTGATGCTAACTTGAAGATGCCTAAGCGGCAATCAGCAAACTATATCACCACCACAATGGGGTACCCCGGTGTAATAAAAAATACTTAAAAAATTCTGGTACTTCGAGCCGGATGTTCAATGAATTTACTGGTTTTACATGAATTACTAAATGAGTGTTACTGTGGCAACACTTGGCGCTGCATTGAGTACTTCCAAAACTCTAGTTCATATGCCAAAATATACATAAATTTTAATTCTACAAATAATCATAGCTGGGCACCGTTAATCAAATAGTTAACTTCGTTAATCGTTAATCCGCTACAAAAAAAGTTAGCTTCGTTAATCGTTAAAGCGTTTCATTTTGGAAGAATTAACGCAAGTTAACGTTAATCGTTAATCCGTTAATATGTGTAAAATTGCATTTTTATATTGTTGCGTTAGTGAACTAATAAAACCTGCTGGTTTAGGTTCTCGAAGTTAACAGGTTAAGAACAAAACAAAATACTTGTATAATTCAAATGTGTGATTTAATCATCGGGCATAAGGTGCATATTCCCCTTCATAATCATTAACATGTTGAAGTTCTCGTCTGAAAGCGAGGCTCGTTTTGGTGTTAAAATATCTTTACCCGTGGAAAACAGACGTTCAATTGCAGCGCTTGAGGGTATAGCAGTATTGTATTTAATGAAAAGATTTATGAATATCTGTTCCCCTAGGAATGAGCATCGTTGAACGAGTCTTTTGATTTCATGTCCAGCCACATTTTAACGAGACTTTGCGCTTTACTTTTTAAAGAGTTGGAGCTCTTTGGTTTTTCTATAGACTGAGTGACAGAATTGAAAAAGTCTTCCTCGTCATCATCATTGTTACTCGCATTGCTCCCTCCGCCACTTAAACTATCTCTGTCCTTCGAATTTTCCGCTGCTTCTTGTCGTAAGGCATCTTCTACCTTTTCTTCCATGCACTTTTTTACTGCACCCACTCTACTATTGTCATACGTTTCCAGCCATATCAACCGGAACTTTGGGTGAAATGCCGCGGCAAGTTGGCACTGTTCATCATTCAGGAGTGGTCCAAACCATTTAATAATGCATTGGTTAAAGCTGTGCAATTTACTAGACCCTTAGATTTAATATTTTTTAATTTATTAATAAGTTGGTTTTCGCGCCGCGCCGCGGTGCTGCGCGGTAAATAGTAGGCATTGGATTAACGGACTTCTGCATATTAACGGAAGTTAACGCGTGTCCGTTAACATTTTTAAAAGTTAATCCGTTAATCAGAATGTTAACTTCGTTAATTAACGATTAACGGATTAACGAGTTAATGCCCAGCTATGCAAATAATTATGGGCTTTTGTGCTAATATAATAGAATAACGGAACAACGTCGATTAGGAATGAGTTAACTAGATCAATAAGAACCTAAAATACATTAAATGCAAAAAATAAGCCTTACAGAAATTCCTAAAGCCTCTTCTAAAACATTAACTGGAATCCAAGCGGATATTTCCCCTGTGTGGTCTGCAAACCTTACCCGCAGTTCTTCATTGTTCTCCCTGTAAGTAGTGTAAGGGTAAGTAGTGTATTAGTAAGTGTAAGTTTTATTAATGTACTTATCGAAACTACAGTATGTTACAATACTAGGGATATATATGTATATAAAGAAATAAATTAAACATTTGTTCAAGACCAGGCGAATTGGAAGTGCCTAGGAAGGCAGACCTTTGCAGCAAGTCAGACAGAAAGAAAAGCTGAAATTGACTAAAACACAGCCTCCGTAGCACAGTAGGGAGTAGTTGGCTATGTTGTTTTTTCATTTTGGCACAGCAAAGCGACTACACTGCACCTGATGGTAAGTACAGTGTAGGCCAAAATGAAATATAAATCGAAAAACGATGTGACGGTAGAGTCGTCAGCATTATCCCGACCTCCGACCGGGAATCTCCGACCCGACAAACCATGGTTAAGGCACTGCAGTCAACTGGATATACGTACACTGGTTGACTCTGGAATGTGACTCGCCGGAACGAGCCTCTATATCTGGTTTTTCACCATGTTTACGGGTCTAGTATCCACTTGTGCTTGATTATTTATGATTGACTTGTGCTTGATTAGGTACCTAGGTACCTAGTTAGGTATCAAAACCAGCTTTGTTGGTTGGATCTATTCCGCATAACAAGGTCGAAATGATAAATAATGTAACATAATGACGTGTTGTTATGTATTTCATCCATGTCGAGATGTGTGAGTAGAGCGTGCAGCGTAGCGCAGGCGGGCGCGGTGGAGTGTTGCAGCTCACGCAGCCGAGCCGCTGGTACAGAGCACGCACGCGAACCACTCCATGCAGACCACGCTGCAGCCCACCCGCCGCCTGTACAAATGAGTTAACATTCACCGCTTCACCTTGATAACCCTACGCACCATGCGCAGACAGGGTGTCAATACCAATAGGCTGTTTTCCCTCTCGTTCTCAAGCAACAATAAAAACTACGTATTCGGTCGAAATATTGAGCGAAAAATCGGAAGAAATCGGTAGCATTTGAAAATTGCGGAAATCAAGCATTTTGTATAGTCTAAAACTTTTTTTAATACATCCAAACTAACTTTTTTTATATACTTAATATGTATAGTAAGTAGCATGTGTTTAAAAAGCATGTTACGCTGACCCCACTGCGAGTGGCTAAGGGCAGGTGGAAGAAGAGATGCAGGGGAGATCGTATTTCAAAACACTGTACTGATTCACTTCGCATGTGTCTACGAAATTGTGTAGTTTCTTTGAGAATTTGAACTTTTTTCGTTGCTTTGAGAATTTTAACTTTTTTCGTTGCTTTGAGAATTTGAACTTTTTATCTTTTTTAATTTATTAAACCAAATATGCCGATGGAGCATAAAGCTTAAAAATCGACGAAAAAAATCTACACTTAAAATACAAATCGCGATGTTATATGGAACCACAATCAGTGGCGGATCCAAGATTTTAGTTTGACCCAAAATTAGAATAAAAAATTGAGAAAAATTTCTACATACTTAAAATGGATTAAGTAAGGATAAGCGATGAAAATTATATTGTAGGTAGTACTAAGAAAGTAGGATAATATCAAGATATAATTTGAGATTTCTCAGTGGATCCAAATGCTTTTGCTTAGAAGAGAATAAAATACCTATTAGGTATTTATTAGAAAGAAAGAAAGAAATGGATTTATATTACGATTACAAACTAAATACATAATAGGTATTTTATTCTCTTCTAATAATTAATCACCGAATATGATTAATTTTTGATTACCTAATTTCATTAATCTGTAATGGTGATTGATGATTACACGTTGTAATCGTAATCATTAATCCAAGTCTCATGAAGAGCACTTAAGTTTTTATATAAATCCTTACGAGTGTTGGCCTGGTTTCTGATATAAATCCTCAGGGCTTCGGCATCAGCTGTGTACGGTTGGTGCGTGATCACGCTGCGAGCACTAATCTGAACTTTAACGCCCTTCCCGCGCCACGATACTCGCGCATCCGCTATGAACAGCACACTCTCCAGTGGCCGCCATTCTTCTGCTCTGTAAATCGACGGTGCCTACGTCTAATCCCTTATTATGTATAGGTACCTAGTATTTACATGGTAGGTCCCTCGTATGCAAGGTTGCCTGCAGGTTAATTTAGGTAAGTGGTCTTGAATACGTGCTTGAGTTCTGAAGACATCAAAGCTATGCTCAGGAAAGGAATACAATATGGTGAAAATCCCGCCATAGTCGATCGATCTGGCGAATTTATCCAGTTATTCCAGGCTGGTACCTATAATTCTGGCGACCGTCAAGAGATGCACCGTCTCTCGATGGTCGACGTTATATTATTTGGACTGCACAGTATCTACTTGTAATCAACTGCAGTATAGTCAATTTGTCCTAACAGAGGTTTTAAATAAATGTTACATTGATGCACAAAATTTCGATGTGCACAAATGATATAGTGTGAGTGCACCATCCGTTAGTTAAAGTTAAAGTTATTGTAACAAGGCAATGGTTCACGTTATTCAAACGTTTATTGTTTAATTTTGTTTTTAGTACTATCCAAATGTCAAAGTCTGTACATGTGACTCCTGAACCATTGCTCAATCCAATAGCTTGAGACGTTTTGAACCAAGATTTTATATTAAAAGAGGACAAATAGGTACTACGATTTAAACAGACAACGTTACATTTGAAATACCTTTGTATCGAGTCGATATCGAAAATATCCAAAAAGACCGAAGCAGGTGTTGTATTGTCAATAATTTCTATTGTTCCAATCGTCATTTCAGTGCCTAAAATTAAAGTGAATAATCTAGCGGTTAGTTGGGATAATGCTAGCGAACCTTTCTACTATTTTGGTATTTTAATAAATATAAATTTATCATTCATACATACGCACTCACGTCTATAATCCCTGAAGGGGTAGGCAGAGGTGTAACCAGTACCTACACCCACATGCCGCCGAGCATATTTCCGTTCGGAGACATGAGAGCCAATGTTCTTACTACAGAGGATGCCCAAGATCGGGCGAAGTGGAGGCGTCTTATTAGGAAGGCGGACCCTGGCACTAGCCGGGATAACGCCAGGTAGAAAGAAAGCTCCGTGCTGATACTAGGCATTTCGTGATAGAAAACACCCAATACGTAATTTTACCCGACCTGGGGATCGAACCGACCTTAATATAGAGGTCGTAACGCGTACGCATTACAACTGCGCCACCGAGGCAATCTTAATTTGTCATTTATCTGAATATTCCTAAAAAAATATATG
This sequence comes from Mimas tiliae, assembly GCA_905332985.1. Taxonomy (NCBI): domain Eukaryota; kingdom Metazoa; phylum Arthropoda; class Insecta; order Lepidoptera; family Sphingidae; genus Mimas; species Mimas tiliae. Next base: position 9,130,531 of record HG995249.1, read on the forward strand.
GTGAAAATGGCATCAAAATCCATCTAAGGTAGAACCCAACTAGCTACTAGTAACAAATAAATATAATCGAGGTTCCTTTTGTTTTATGCCTATCGATTAGGTAACCTGCTACAGATTGTCTATCTACATAAAACTGTTTTGAGTTTAGTTTAGAGCAAGTAAGTTTTACTTACCTGCTTTAGTTTTTATTACTCGTCGAGGCTTAACAGATTTTACACAAACTAACAAATCAACGTATACATTGCTGCTATCTTCTGTAATAAAAATTAGACACAAAAAATTGTGACACAACTTTTACTGTCCCCGAAAATATCGATAAGCCGATAACAGAGGGACGGCTTTATTGTAAACGCTCAGTAAAATTATGCGCTTTTGCAATCTTCGTACACTTCGGAACTGGAAAGCGTGATAATCTTTACCTACAGAGACATGTTACAGCATTAGACTATAATTGTTTAGATTGTATTGGTGTAAGTACTTTTTTTGTTTTATAGCAAAAGCCGGCAAACGTGTTGTGTGTTGTGATCTCCACCGCCCATGTACGCTCACAATACCAAAATAATCATGGGCGCGTTGCCGACCTTAAAGGAAAGGGTATTTAAGGGATTGGGAAGGGGAGAGGGATTTGAGCCTTCGGATATCTCACTCACCGTATGACTGAGCTGCTGCTTTACGCCGGTTTTCTATGAGAGTGGTAACAACCCGGATGAGCCGGCCCATTCATGCTGTAGACAAAACTATCTATAGCGTGACTCTAAGACTTATAAAATATTTGCCTTTAAATTACTTATTTATTTAATTACTATTTTCTTAATTATTATTTAAATTAATATTTTTATTCTTTTCTTTTCTCGGATGATTTGCATATTCGTACTAATTGGAAATGAAGATTACCGAAGTGCATGTTAAACAAGTGCCAGTGGTGATAACTTAGATTATAGAAAATCATAATAACACCAGTCGCGTAACGTCCCACTGCTGGACACAGACCTACTCTATGATTACATGAGAGGAGTTAGGTCTTAGTCCACGCTGGCCTCGAAAACGTTCGAAATTCTAATGTAGAACTTCCCAGGCATACAGGTTTCCTCACAAGTTCATTTAGCGTTAAAGTAAGCGATAATTAACAATACACATGTAACTTAGAAAAGTGAGGTGTATGCTGTTGGGGGTGATTTCGAACCTGTGACTTTCGTCTCGGCAGTCCGCACCATTTGCTGCCAAGTAGCAATGTGTAAGCATTATTGTGTTTCGCTTCGAAGGACATTGAAGCCAGTAAACTTACTGGGCATTATGAGACTTAACATCTGTCTCGGGGAGACTATAGCGCAGTCCATTGCCGCGCAGTGCTTTGTAATTCAAAGATGACTGTTTCAACAAATTCCGATCCTGGGTAATTCATATGGGATTTTTCAAATTAAAAACTCAAATACAAATTGTGATTGCCCGACCTGGAAATTAAACCTTCACGGTTCTCAGCCTTAGTACGCTGCCACGAGACCAATAAGACGATACATTATTAAATAAATGTCTTATTATGTAGGTATAACCTGATAATTTTAACACTTCGGCTAGACCGCAGTATCCTGATGACGGCTTGGTAGGTATATGAAGGAGTTGCAAGTAGGTGCTAAAACTCTCTCCACTGTATGTGCACACGTCAGATGCACCCTCGTTCAGCGATAAGTAAAATGGAGATGTAACCTTATGAAGAAAATAATGGGTCTTTACTTCATAGGAAATTGTCGTTCCGTACGAAAAAAAGTAGAAGTATTTTTCTTCCATCTTTTTTATTTCTGTTATTCGACCGGGATCTGCTTGATTTGAACCCCTCAGCTCTGGGGAGAAAGCACTCAAACCCGAAACAAATATTTGTGGACAACACAAACATTTGTCCTCGATGCGGGGATCGAACCCGCGGGCTCTCGCTTCACAGCCGGCTACTTGGCCGCTGCGCCACGGGTGCTGTCAATATAATATGAATGTACCAACCTAATAAAATACTGTGTACTTACATGTGGACGGAAATTTTCGTTTTCTCCGGTTTTAACGCAAATTTTAGGACATGAAATTTCAACTGCATAAAATAAAATTACATGTAAGTACATTAAATATACAATAAGTGTATAGGTATAATTTGTCTTGTATTACTCACCAACGTCTCCCACAAGAAACCTATCGTAAAAAGTAAGAACAAAATACTCTGAACCCCAAACATCAACATTAATAGTGTCCACTTCGGAATCTCTCAATGTAAAAGATGTCACTCCCCTCAGGTCTCCATTTTTTTTACGTGAACCTATAGTTCGTGGGGTATTTTTTGCTATTATTATACCTACTATAAGAGCATTTTTTAAATTAATGTTTAAATTGTTAAGACCAACTTTTTGTACTCCCGCCATTTTTAAACAGGATTTGTAGCGGTTTTTTCCCGCCAAATCAAGTTCAAAGACGCGATCTGCATACTACGTAAACTTCTTCTTTTATTTATTTATAGCTTCGCATTATTATGCATTTCACCAACGACAAGTATATAATATATTTTGAGGTCTTCACAACGACGATGAAACACAACAATGATTTAAAAGCCTTGTCGGAATTTTAGTGCCAATTCTTTCCCGCACGATGCTTCATAGACGATTTTCGTCAAGCGGATCGAACGACCAAGGTCGATATCAATACCCATAAATTCATATAATTCAATGTGTCCACAGTTCCAGACACTGTTCATCACCGTCGATGTTCATTGTGTTTGTTGTACAAATATGGTGTGGATTTGTGCAATAAACATTGTGTGATGAACACTGTATGGAATCATTGAAATTATTTTTGGCCAAGTTTATTGACGGTTTCATCGTTGTTGTATGGATGGCTGTATGCATGGAATTGCGGAGGCAATAATATACATAAAAAATACAGTATGGCAGTGTTGCAAAACTGTAAATTGGTTTGTGAATGTTGAATATTTGCGGAAAAGCTTGTAAAAACAAGACAAACCACAGGTTTTACTTGTTCTTTTATGCGAACAACGTTTTTTGGATTTCATAATTAAATTAGTAATTTATTTCACTGATTTTAAAACCAGCGCGACGTGGCGTGTATTTTAAAGCTTACACTGTTTAATAGAACATTGACATCTATTTGATGTTACCTAACTATTTTATATTTTGTACTTTTATAATTTAAGCAATTTTTATGCAATAAAATACTATAATGTTTAATATTATATCACTTTCACCATTAGATTTTGTCACTTAAATTATTATAATATAATAGGTCTTGATCTATGAAATTGCCGTTCTGACGACAAAAATTAAAGTATTTCTCCATCTTTTTTTAAATATTTAAATCAAATTAACCACCCATGCTATCGATGCATGATGCCTTTCTTGAAGAAATCGCTTTACGAAAAGCAACAAACTCTTCAAAGGCATTTTATACTGCTTCTCAGGTATTGATTTTTTCCCGCCAACAAGTTGCACAAAATAAGGAAATAGTAGAAGTTTTTGAGTAGCAGAGCCACCCTGTAGATAGTTTTGTCTATAGCATGAATGGGCCGGCTCGCCCAGGTCGTTATTACTGTCATTATTATAGCATCTAGGCTGGCAAACGAGCAAGTGGGTCACCTTATGGTAAGTGATCTCCACCGCCCATGTACGCACGCAATATCAAAAGAATCATAGGCGCATTTCCTTAAAGGAAAGGGGTAAATAAGGTATTGGGAAGGGGAGGGGAATTTGGGCCGCCAGATATCTCACTCACCGTACGAAACGTAGCAAGCAAGCTGCTACTTTTCGTCGGTTTTCTTACGTAATGTAGCGACTTGCTGTTCACTTACCATCAAATCATTTACCATCTGGTGACCCAATTGCTCGTTTGTCGCCCTATGCTATGAAAAAGTAGAAGTCTTTAGGCGCAAGGTCTGGTGGGTACGGCGGATGACAGAGAGCTTGCAACCCCTGCTCTTCTAGCTTGGCAGCTCCTCTGTTGTGCAGTATGGGGTCGCGCGTTGTCGTCCAGGAGCAGCAGGGACAAGCGATTGATGAAAGCCATCAGCAGATGTGTGAAATTCTCCATCAGAACATAAAGAACGTACTGATGAACAGAACGGCAATTTCATAGGTAAAGTAATATCATTGCTTTTATGCATTAAGACAAACTTATTAGTTTTAAAATATTTGGGGAATAGTTTTCAAAATTGTATTATTTGGGGATTTGTTTGCCTGCTCTGAGGAAATTTCGAAAACTCAATCTTAACACCCTGGATTCTGGAAAATTGACAAAAAAAAGCGGCAATAGTTTTTTTTTATAAGAGAATTGAAAAATACGATTAAATAGCGTAAAATATGTTATTCAAAACGGATTCCAACCCACCTAGTACAACAGAAAATGAATTCAAGTCTCTTGAATTGGAAAGACAAAGCACTGAATATGTAGATCGCTCCAAACGTTTTTATCAAGTTAGCCGTGATTTTTCGAAACAATATGCGCATATTTATTCAGCTAGACTTAATACGTTTAGGAATATATTAGTTCCAATTATTACGAATAAGTGGTCTAATAAACACAAAATACTAAAACTATGTGAACTACGTGAGAAACATACAATTTGTGTGGTTATCGGAACCCTTTTCAAGCTTCAGAAATTGAAACCAAGTATTCTAAAAGAATTATCTGACCAACTAGAAATTATCCCACAACCAGTGAGGTACAGTATAACAATAAGTTGAATTTTCTTGTAACTGACATTTTTTATAGGAGACGATTGGTGAGACTATTTTCCTATAATAAAAGCAGGAGTAGCATAATAATTGCTTTCTGCGTGGATCCATGAAGCCGATAATACAAAAGCCGCTGTTATTACATAATAATAAAGTATTATTGAGCCTGATATTGTGATTTGTGGCAGTAGATCACATGACGAAACCTTCATTAAAGCCGAAAAAGACGAATGTCCAAATATTTAGACCTAGCACACAAGATTACTGAAATGTGGGATGTGGACTCGACAATCATTGTCCAGTTAGATGTTTCTGCTAATGGGTTGATACTAATGAGCCTCAAACAAAATCTGAGAATCTAAATTGGTTGTTGGGTCAAGAGTCAGATTCAAAAAGTAGTGTTTTTAGACATGGCATGCATTGTGAGGAAGTTCCTTGAGCTTCTAACCACTGGTGGCTTGGCTCCTAGGCTTTGCCATTGGGGGGTGATATTTATAAATGTTTAATTTTTAATACAAGTAAATTAAAAAAATGTAAAAAAGCCTGTAAAATAAAGTGTAGTGTATAAGTGTTATTGATTGTTACTTTTCAGAACACACTTTGTCCATGATGCAGATACTTTGGTTTTAGAGGATGAATTACAAAGGATCAAGTTGGTTGGTGATTGTATTGATGTTCATCAGGTTGTGACTGGTGTTGTCTGTGCTATCTTGGGTAAGTGAATAATATGAATATTCCTTTTCCACATGTCCTTATACCCTAATGTGGGGTCGGCGCAACACACTTTTTCAAGCATGTTGCTGTAAAACTTTGGCTTAGTGATGGCCCACCTGTCTGGCTCAAACCCTCTCTGTGGAGGGGGGAGTGAATAATATGAATATTATATGTATATTTAAAAATTCTTATATTTGTCTTCTATGTGTTTATAAATGATTAAAACAATATATTATTCCATAATAATTAAAAAAAAAAACCATGGGCCTTAATTTATGTAAGCACACAGTCCATTAGGGTATGGATAAGCTTAATAATCTAAGCTGATCTCTAGACCAAAGCTAGTTTATTAATAAATATTACAACCAGAATACACTCTAACTTAACTTTTGCCAAAATGAACCTAGGGTTAATAGGTATTTGTTTACAATTTGAGCTAAGTAATCTTTATTTAAGTTGGTAATTATTACTATGCAAGAAGCTGATCTTTCACTTTGTATTCATTATTTAAATGTATTATTTTATTTCAGGGTCTGAAGATGAAGATGGAATATTCACTGTAAAAGATGTTTGTTGGGCAGGGTGCAACATACAAAAACCTCTACCTGTAATTGATAAGGATAGGTAGTATATACTAATAAAAATTTTAATGCACAATTTATGTTGAATATAATATGGCTAGGCTGGAACTAAATCACCAAAATAATCTGGTATGAAAATATTTCTATAATGCTTTCATAAAAAAATATGGACAATGTTCTTACAAGGTGGTGGTAGGGCCCCTAGTTTGTGAGAGACCATCTGAGTTGCTACCACTGATTTATCTATTTCTGTTGGCAAGCAACAGTATGTACGCACTGTTGTATTTTAGTTAGAACAGTGTTTCCCAATTGGTGGTACACGTACCCCCAGGGGTACGTGAAGTTGCATCAAGTGGTACACGGGCTATCAGTAAAAACAAGAACAATTTCCAAAATATTATTTTATTACAATCATCAGTAAAAACAAGAACACACACACACTCATAAACTTTCGCATTTATAATATTAGTGTGTTTGCTACAATAAGGGGTATGCAGGTTTGAGGTCTTTTTTGAAGTGGTACGCAGCAAAAACTAATTGGGAACCACTGAGTTAGAAGAACAATGAAGCCAGTGAAATTAAATTACTGAGCATTATGAGTTTATGTCTTGGAGTGATGAATACAGTCCAGTGCCACTAAAAGCTCTGTGAAATGTTGTGTCTATTTATGGATAGGTTTGGTGCTTACCATCAGGCGAACAACTTGCTCGTATTGTCTTTCAGTTAGTAAAAAATGTGTTCATCTTTCAATATAGAGGAGAACTTGACTCAAAGGTTTCCGAAACATAATATAATCATAGGTCCGTAAATACCTGTATTTCTAATAAGTATTAATGAAATAGAAATGTAATAATAAATAGAAGTTATGAACTGTAGAATAAATAGAAAAAATGTTTACCGTGTCTCCTTATAATTCTTAAAATATTGATTTATTTGTGTTCAGATATATTGTGATTATGTCTGGATTGAACATGGCATCAAAAGCTCCAGATCACATGTTCTCCTTGCACTTGCTACTCGAGTGGATTTCTGGATTGTCAGGCACAACGAAGTATCAACAGGAGATTTCTAATATTGTCAGAGTTATTATTGCTGGTAAATAATAATTATTCTTGTCCTTTTTCTAATTATGTATTTTACAGTAGTTTAAGGAAGTTTTATTTGATTAAAAGTTTTGCTACAAATGAAAAGTCATATATTACTAACAGTTCTTTTAATCATTGTAAAAAGGGATGGATGATCTTATCATACATCAGTGGGGTATTAGTGGGATATAAATACTATGCGTATGAATATTTTATTATTTATTATACAAAAATCAAATTGGTAGAACACATAATGTAATGTACAATCCATGGCCTTATCTCTCAAAGCAACATTAAATATGGCTAATACAGCCTCCATTGTGCAGTGATCGAGTAGCTTACTGAGAGACGTGTTGCCGCGGGTTCGATCCCCGCACCAAGACAAATACTTGTCTGATCCACTAATAATTTGTTTTCGTCGGTGGTTAGGTGTTGTGTGTTGTGAGACCGAAAGTCTCTCATAGGTCTTGATACCAACAACACAATATAATCATATCTTACTGTGACGTCAGGGCTATGTATGTCTGTCGTGTGCTATAAATTATTAGCTAATGTATTTATTCTGAATTCCAGGTGGAGTGTTTGCTAATAATTCAGATGAGAAAGTCCTCAATGAATCTGATGTAATTTCCTCAGCTCAGTTGGTTGACTCATTCTCAGCTGCATTGAGTGCCGTTGCACCATTAGATCTTATGCCTGGTTGTAAGGATCCTACTGGCATAATGCTACCACAAAAACCTTTTCATTATTGTAAGCAATTCATTTGTTTATGAATTAGTTAAATCACGTCTCTTTATAGATAGTTTCACGCAGCAGTGGGTAAGTAGCCAGCTATAAAACGGGAAGCCGCGAGTTCCATTCTCGCACCGAGAGAAATGTTTGCGTGACCCACAAATATTTGTTTCATGTCTGGCTGTTGTTCGACCACAAGTCCCTCGTAGTTCTTGACACTCAAGATGTGGACGTATTTCTTATTATTATTTGTAATGTTCATCTACTACTTATTAGATAACTATAATTGGCAATGTTCAGTGTCCACATATAAGACATATAATGTAGCAATAAATTGTTGGTATTGTAATTAAATACAATGTAAGATTATTTTAATATTTTCAGGCCTGTTCCCAAACGCAATAGAATACAAGTCATTTAACAGAGTGTCCAATCCTTATGAATGTGACATTGGAGGTAAGATTTCAAATTTTAACTATATTTTTTCCTTATGTAAAATTAACAAGAAAAAACGTGCTATACAGTATTTGACAAAAACCCTGTCGGCTCTTTCTAGGCCGTGAAAATAGTCATATAGACAGCTTAATAAAAATAATTAAATTAAAAAAACAATAAACAGAAGCAAGATATTATCCTTACACAGGTAGCTTAGAAAAATGAACATATTTTAAAAATGTTATTTTCAACTGAAAACTGATGAACAACTGCCGGGCGGGCAGCGCGTTTGATGCACGTAGACGTGGACTTACTATCTCGCTCTCGCTCAGAGACATCACTCTTGCAGAGGTAATCAATCGAAATACGGTTTACAAACAATAAAAAAAAGAAGTATAAAAAATGAATATAATAATTTTATAGTCTTACTAGCTGCTGCCCGCGGCTCCGACCGCGTGAATGCCTATTTCCTGGATTAAAGTAGACTTGTGGGCGCCCCCGGTGAGAAACGCGCTTGACAAAAATACTAATGTCGCTATTAAAAAATAGGGGTTGATCGTAGAAGGGTGAAAATTTAGGGTTGTATGTATTTTTTTATGCTGTATCATAAAAAAATAAAAACAAAAAATGTTGTCTAAAAAATAAAAAAATAAAAATTTTGGTGTGACCCTTAACATTTAGGGGGATGAAAAATAGATGTTGGCCGATTCTCAAACCTACCCGATATGCACACAAAATTTCATACAAATCGGTCCAGCCGTTTCGGAGGAGTATGGGAACGAACATTGTGACACGAGAATTTTATATATAACATTTTCGTATGCGAGTTATTTCATTACGTTTGAATATAGATTCTGATATCGCGGTTAAAACGCCCAACGGGGTATTTGTTACATATTGTATAATGATATATTTTTTTCAGGATTTCTGTGCTTGGGCACATCTGGTGAGCCTGTAAAAGATATAATTAGATACAGTACACTAAGTAACAGTATGGATGTGATGAAAAAGACACTAGAATGGAGACACCTTGCGCCAACATGTCCAGACACTGTGCCATGCACCCCCTGTGTGGATACAGACCCATTCACTATCTACAAATGTCCTTCTATTTACTTTAGTGGTAATGCTGAGAAGTTTTCCACTGAAATGTATGAAGGTGAGAAATATTAATTATTACAAAATATTGTATATTGTATTGTATTGTTATGTATGGGATTCAAAAAGATACAAATATTAATAACATTTAAGCATGAACATACATACATACATACGCACTCACACCTTACTACTTACTTACTTACTAGGTGGTAGGTCCCTCGTTTGCGCGAAGCCGTCGTGCTTTGACTATTTCTGCCGTCAAGTAGCAGTGTGTAAGCACTCTTGTGTTTCGGTTTAATGGACATTGATGCCAGTTCAATTCCTGGGCATTATGATATTTAACATCTTACGTCTCGGGGTGACGTGTGCAGTCCAATGCCATGCAGTGCTTTGTAACTCCAAGCTCTGTGTGGTGTCTGTTTATAGGCAAGCGTTGCACTTACCATCAGGCAAGCAACCTGTTCGTTTCGTCATTCAAGGTAGTAAAAAACATTTAAAAAAACCTGTAATCCCAAAGGAGTAGGCAGAGGTGTAACCAGTACACCCACGTGTCACCGACTTTATTTCCGTCCCATGACTTAATAGGGGCCGGCCTTTCAGCATACCATACACAATTCCAGACAGTAATAGAAAACCCTAAAACTACTTTTAACTGACCAGAGGGTTCAAACCTGAGACCTCATCACAGCATTCCTATCGCGTACGCATTACAACGCCACCAAGCCAGTAAGATTATGTAATTTAAAGTCTGTGTATAGCATGATTCGGCTGCCTTGGCCAGGTTATTACTACTTTCATAGAAAACCGACCCGAAGTGGCAGTTTGCTGTTACATTTCGTACAGTGAGTGACCTAACTGGAGACTGTTATCCCCCAGTTATCAGATTGTTTTGAACATTGTAGTAATGTAAAGTATTATATTATTATAGTACCCTAAACTGACGTGCATGTATGGAAAATTTAATGAGGGTGAATCAGGCCAAAGAGGTATGCAAGGATCGTAGCAAGTGGAAATCCGTTGTCTCTGCCTACCCCTATGGAAAACAGGCGTGAGTTTATGTATGTATGTATGTATTATAGTAATGTTATGTTTAACTTTCAGGTGCTGATGGTCAACATATAAGACTAGTGTCTGTTCCTGATTTTTGTGAGACGAAAACAGTGGCTATTATAAACTTAAAAAACATGGAATGTTACAGTATGGCATTTTCGTAAAATTCATTTGTTGTCGTGTATAGCTACTAAAAATAAAATATGTATTATTATACTATATGATTTATATGTGTTATTTATTGTCCTTAATACGTATTATGTACCAACAGTATATATTTATCTATATAACAGATTTTTAGTAGTTTTAGTTTGAACACACATTTGAGTATTTACTTGTAAGGTTCATACAAATGGTTCATTTTAAGTAAAGGGTGAATTTAAAACATCTTTATGATGCTCTTGACCATTTTAGTATACAGGGTTGAACATAATAATCATAATTAATGTTTTCGACACAGCTGCTACTACTGGTAAATCATCTAGGTAGGAACCTAACTTATCAATCTAAAATATGTTCATTTTTAAACAATCCTGCGCTTAACGGAATTTTATGATGTTGCGGTAAATTTAATTGATTGAACAACATTTCTGGCTTTAAAGTGTTGCCATTTTAGCATTTTCACTTTTCGGCGCTAGATTGGCACTAAATGTCAGAGCCTAGCGGCAACTAGTGTTGTTTTTTTAAATTTCAAGCAATATCGGACAACACATCGGCCAAGTGCGACTCGCACATAAATGAGAATAAACTACAGTCAGTTCTAGTAGGACTTGTGCACCAAGGGTTGCCGTACCACTTAAATTTTTACTTAGGTAGGATTTTTCATCTGGCAGCACCGCTAGCGTAATAATGATTGTTAAGAGATGGCGCTAGTTTTTATGTAGTTTTCGTGCCTGGCAACTTTAATAATTTAACGTCTATTTCATAAATCTTCCCCGCCCCTCACGCCATTTGCTCTCCCTCTATTACTCATCAATGGTTCGCTTTTAGTAGACGTGTTTTGTTTCTATAAATGTTATTATTGCGATTTAAGATGGGTTTCTAGTAACCAAACGTTTGCACACCCTGTGTGCCTTCACACCAGATATCAAAATGCTGTAAGTACAACATTTATTACAATATTATATATAAAAAAGCCGTTATTTTCCATGGCATATTGCTTGGGGATTCCGAGTAATTACCGATCAACTATAAATGAGACAAGAATGTCGAACTAGTTAAATGCGCATAATAAACGTTTACAATTTATAATATTATGTCAGTTTTAATTCAGTGGCTTTAAATTATAAGGTCAGCTTTCACTGTTCCATGCGTAAAAGCTAATTTTATGTTGTGAAATACCATAACGTAAACAGCTATCGACGCTGCGCTCATGCCTTTCACGCGTGTTCGATTGAGTCACACACTTGTAACTCGTAAGACTGAATAGAATATTGATGAGAGAACGGTTCGTCTGCTACCGATATCTGTTTAAGCTATTTTTCAATTATTATTGAAATAAATAACTTTTAGTAACAACGCCTTAGTAGAATATGTTCTTTATGCAGACACTTTGTCACTTTCCCGATGCCAGAACTCAATTTATTTCTTCTGAGTCTACTAGCAACTAGCATTAGATTTTTATCGAGACCATACGCACATAGGTTACTTTTCATTACAACCCTTTCCTTTGTAAAATACTTATTTATAGAAAATATTTCAATGTCAAAATAATGAATCAAATCTCAATGCATATAGTACTTACTTAAAGGATGTAATAGTATAAGTAGTGTGTTTGCTTATTACATTGAAGTAAGTAATGATACGTCTCAGCAGGTTTTTGGCAATATTCATATTTGATGTATTTTGTGTAATAACTTATAAAGCTTGTTAAAATAAAAGCAATATGAAAGTATACAATTACATAAATAACATATTTTGAAATTATTAATAAAGATAATAGTAGGTAATAATACTAGCCCTGTATTATACCCGTTCCACTGCCAGGCATGGGCTTCCTATGCTAAATGAGAGTTAGAGCCTTAGTTCACCACACTGGCCTAATGCAGATTGGCAGATTTACCTCTCAATTTTTTATAGAGAACTTCTGAGGTATGCAGTTTTCCTCACTATGTTTCGTTCACCAATCAAAAATTAACAATTATACACATTTGTGTACTAAGTGTGCCTAAGTTATGTAATTTAGAAAAAGCAGAGGTGCATGCTCTTGGGGCTGGTGTCAAAACTGAAACTTTTATCTTACATTCCGTGACACTCACCGTTGAACCATCACTGCTTATTATTATTTAAGATATTTTGTACTATCATTAGCAGCTGTGCACAACCATGAGGCAGAAGTCCCACAGCTATGTAAAATACAGCGTTGATTTACTATTTTGAGGTGTGTGTTGTCATACAGTGATAAGATCCAACACATAGTTGCCAGTTACAACATTAATAATTTATTTTGTAATAATGTATGTAATGCAATGTAATTTCTGCAAGTTTTGAGATGATGACATCACTAGATTTAAACATATTTTTTTTATAGTATAGGCTGGCAAACGAGCAAGTGGGTCACCTGATGGTAAGCGAACTCCACCGCCCATGTACGCCCACAATACAAAAGAATTATGGGCGCGCTGCCGACCTTAAAAGAAAGGGATTGGGAAGGGGAGGGGGATTTGGGCCTCCGGATATCTCACTCACCGTACGAAACGCAGCAGCAAGCTGCTACTTTACGCCGGTTTTCTGTGAGACAGTGATAAAGACCCGGAAGAGCCGGCCCATTCATGCTGTAGACAAAATTGTCTACAGCGTGGCTCTACCACTCGATGACACATGCTCTAGTACATGGTGCTAGTTATATCAATGACACAATGTACAATATGCTTAAATTGCTAGTTTACTTGATTCATTTATACCGTGAGGTTTTATTTGGTTGAATGTAGAAATAATAACATTGTATTTAAACCTGTATTCACAAATATTACTAGGAAATCTCATAGTGCCCAGGATATGTCAGTGATATATCCATGTATTGTTACACTTTTGTATTATACAAGTGTTGTTTACGATGGTGAAGTGGCTTGCCATGACAAATAGTCAAACCTAGTGTGTAATATCAACTTACCTTAGGTAATATTGCTGTTCCGCGCGATTTCACTCGCGGGCATATTCCTGCTCTGCTCCTTTCTTTTATATAAAGTTCAACACCGCTTTTGCCCACCTTGAAATTAAAATTTCCAAAAATCCTTTCTTAGCGGAGCCCTATATTACACAAATTATTACTTAAATTTGATGATATAAACGTTCAACCCCTAATTCACCCTCTTAGGGGTAAAAGTTTGAAAAACGCTGATATATGTGTACATTTATTTCTAACCAGAACTAGGTATAAGAAATTTCGTGCTTAATTTAAAAATGACTGACAACAACCGTCCATCCCTTATTTTAGGGGTGAAATTTCCAAAAATCCTTCCTTAGGAGATACAACAAATAAAATAAATACACCCAACAGTCACACACATAGTCCTGACCCACCACTAGGTAACCTGTATCGTGGGTATCAAGAACTACGAAGGACTTGCGGTCCCACAACACCCAGACCACGAAACTTTTGTGGATCACACAAACAGTTGTCTCAGTGCGGGAATCGAACCCACGGTCTCTCGCTTCGCAGTCGGCTGCTCGACCGCTGCGCCACGGAGGCTGTCAAAACCATAACAACATAAAAGGCATAAACTGCCAAAATTTCAAATTAGTAGCCCCAGCAGTTAAGGCTCTGCATTGATGAATTGGTCAGTCAGGACAAGTTATTATATATGTATAGATAGATGACTATGGACATAATAGATGTACCAAGTTAACTGTAAAATGGTACTATAAACAGTGTTCCCAACTTAAGAGAATTATTCCTAGGCTTGAACCCGCCGCTAGTGTGTAAGTTTTGCTATCGAGTCGCTAGTGGATGTTTTAATGGTTTAGTTAACTATTTAGTTAGTCGAAAGGAATGTCTTCATCCACTAAACAAACAAATTATAATGTCTAGGTTTTTGAATCATGAGTACATATACAACGTGTTACAGAAAGGTGTGGTCATATTTTAGGGTCATTACACACTCCTTATAGTAAGTACCTGTGTACCGGATCATTTCAAACCAAGACATCCTAAAATTTCACGTTAATTTTAATCACTCGTTTATTAATTATTTTTATTTATTTTTTATTTATTTATTTATTTACCACTTAACAACTACTTTTACAGGTTTAGCCCTAATACAGTAGTGTTGACATTCTTATGCTATGCTATACCTATTGTTACTTAAACTATAAATATTACCTACTTTTATAACATATTATAAACAGCGATATCTTTGCGAAATCACTCAGAGTACACGAAAACACATCAATCGTGTCGGCCATTTATATTTATCATTATAATGAATGACACTCACTTTTTAATAAACTTGAATAAGATTTACGTAATTCTACGGACATACGTACGTAACTTGTAATTTAAACACAAAATACCTGAAAGAGACTGTTTGCTGAAGACGATATAGGTACCATCCTCTGAAGTATTATAAAGATTTCATTGTCGGGTCATCCATCTATGAATTTCGCTTAATACAGTCGACGAGCGTCTTATAAGCTATTATCAGTTGCACGAACACAAAATACCAATACATAATACTTGTTTTTAGTCAAATACAACATATTTTTTGAACTCGTAATCATACTTCATAAAATCAGAAATTGCCGAACTGACTGCGTCAAATAAATATTGACATTTGACAATTGTTTAATGTTTTTTTAATTATAAAATAAAAGGAGGTCTATAGTATAATTATTTATCATTTAGTGTTGTCCAAAGTTGAAAGTCGATATCGACATGTTACTCATTCGATAAAAAATTCTATAATTATTGTCCAAGCAATGCAATCGGATTTGGTACTATGGGAGATAAAATACTAATACCCTACACTATACATTGCTTAAATTTGCCCGCCCCTTTCTATAACACGTTGTATACAATGTCACTGTTCATAGATATGTAACAAGGCGGTAGGTCCCTCGTTTGCGAGAGGCCGGCTGGGTTGGTACCACCGTTTTGTCTATTTCTGCCGCCAAGCAAGTGTGTAAGCACTGTTGTGTTCCGATTTGAAGGACATTGAAGCCAGTAAAATTACTGGGCATTATGAGACTTAACACCTTATGTCTCGCGGTGACGAGCGCAGTCCAGTGTCATGCAGTGCTTTGTTATTTAAAGTTCTGTGTGGCGTTGCTTCTGTTTATGAGCAGGCGTGGCGCTTACCATCAGGCGAGCGACCTGCTCGTCTCGTCATTCAGGCTAATAAAAAAAAATAAAAAATCCATACGATTTTTTTTAAAGAAATGATGCTATTGTTGGAGGTATATTTTATTTATATTCTAAAATAATATTAAGTTAAGTGTGTATTAATTGTTAATAATCGCTTGCTTTAACGGTGAAGGAAACATCTTGAGGAAACCTGCATACCAGAGAAGTTCTTCTTAAAAATTTCGAACCTATGCGAAGTCTACCAATCCGCATTTGGCCAGATTGGTGGACTAAGGCCTTACCCCTCATTCAGTAGAGGAGGTCCGTGCCCAGCAGTGTGACGAGTATAATACAGTAATACAGGGCTATTATTATTTTTATTATCCTGAAAGCCACTTTTATAACTTCTGGAATTTGGCTCAAAATAAACGAATTACCTAATTTCAAATATACGTGTCATAACACTTGAAATATCCCTCGTAATGAATAATTATTCGTAAAATGGCAATAATGGAGAACAGAACCGAGCGACGCTCTTCAATCCACAGTTAGCTTGGTAGATCTATATACTTAGCTTGTTTCATTTGCTAGGTATGTAGCTGACTAAAAAGGGGAATATATATTTTAATTTCTATTATTTCCAACCAGCAATCTTCTTCTTCCACCTGCCATTATCCCACTCGCAGTGGGTTTGGCGCAACAAGCTTTTTAAACACATGTACAAACACAGAAAGATTTGGCTTGTAGTTTTTACGACCGGTCGCCTGCCTGACGTCAAACCCTCTGGGGAGAACCTTGCATGGATTTCCAGCCATCAATATTATGTTTTTAAAGATAATAACTTTTTGTATCATTAAATGTATTTTCTTGTTATTATCTATGTAGACTTTGCTCTCCAAGTAAAAAAAAAACATGATAGACAATGCTAAATAATAAAAATACTACAATAAATTAACAATTTTTTTTGACTGATTGCAGGGTGCTTTCAGAGACAGTTGGTAATAACGTTTTTGACTATGTAAAATAATCCCTAAAAGAATTATGTTGCACTTGTGTGGCAGGACAATAATCGGCAAACTGATTGAAACCTAAATAGGGACCATCTTTCAAAAATCGTGGCAACCATATGGGGTGATTTAGGTACTTAGCTCTAGAGCTGCTCTACCCCTGGATTTCCACTTGACACTATTTCCTGGGACAACCTAAAATTAAATCGTTAATAAATTTTGTGTTAAAACAATACGTGTCATGGAACTTTTTTTGAGCTACTAACACAATAGCCTTAGGACAATGTATATTAGAGAATACATGCCTACACTGACGAGAGTAGATTTATTAGATATAAGAAAATTTAAAAATATCTATATTAATACAACAAATCAAATGTTTTTTACCAGATGATGTCAAAAAATGGGTCCGGTTTTATAAAAAATAACTTGATTTTATCGAGATAATTTTACATACTTACCGCATTTATCGTACCGATATGTTGAGCTTATCAGCTCATGCCAGTTCCCCTACATGTGTAGGTAGTGATGCAATTATAAGTCTTAACATAGATCACTCAGAACTGCTCGAAAACTCTTATTACCGTACAACTGTACGGGTTATCATTTTTAACATTCTTGTGCTCAGGAGTGAGTATTACACTAGGGTCTATTGTCTCGTTTGTTTAAATAGTTAACGATGATTATTAGGTTTATTTTTGTTGTCGTCACTTTGTATGAAACACGTGACTAACGTCATGGCAGATTATTATTCATAGCATGTTCAAAACATTAACATCAAATATTTATACGAAAGCAACTAAATATTACGAAGTAAGCGCCGTCTGCTTGCGAGACAGCGATTCCAAAAATGGTTCCGCAGAACGAAAAGGTTCTTTTTTATCCTGGCACGGTAAAGTGACTGAATTTAATCTTATGTTAAATACATTGCAATCCAAATATAATGACGACCTTCAAAATTTATTAATTTAAACGCACTTAATTCCACTATTATACGATTTCAAGTTCAAGGGTTCTTTAAAGTTTAGGAACATCTGCATTTAAGGACTTTCCTACATAATAAACAGGTACACTCGACATTTTTGAACATTGGTACACTTACAATTTAATACCAGTTGGGCAAAAAACCTCTGGTGGCTAAAATTGTTCTACATATTTTTTGATGTGCTACTGAAATTGAAAGTGAACTGACGTACGTATACAGAAATCTAAGTAAAGCAAAAAACTCACTTAAATATTGTTCTGTTCTATTTTGTTTATATTCAGTTTCGATGAAACAAAATTGTCCCGTTTTGACATTCCTTCCAATATCAAGTCAAAAACATCATCATATACACAACTTGATAACTGGGTACTCATATAGAGTTCCTAGTTACAAATGAAAAACCACCACTAAAATTTAATGGTGGGTGTTATTTGCCACCCGTGATCTAAATAAGCTAAAGAAATTTTATAAATAATTTCAAGTGTTCAAAGCATTTAACATGTATTTATTATGATCATTTGTTATGTTTCAGTGCCATCATGGCGCCCTTACCGGACAGTTCTGTCCTACTACACCAATCACCAAGGAAATCGGATTACGATCCCTCCGGACCTGTATTCGCACCTCAGGTAAGCTATATAAATGAGATGGCGCGAAATTAAATTTATGTACGATATATGTACATATTTCATAGTATATACAAGATCCACGCCTCTTTCCTATAGGGATAGGCACAGACAACGGATTTCCGCTGGCTACGATCCTACGATTTTCATAGTAACTTTTTAATAAAAAGTAATATGAGTATGTTGTCTTCAATTATTCTGTTTACATTTGTAAAGAGAATAATGGAATTTTATTTATTTTACGCATACATTTATATAGCATTCGTTTCTATTTTTTCAACAACTAACACTAATGTTATAAGCTTTACTTGTAACTGATTAGCAATAAATATCTATTTAATGATTTTTTATGTGTACAATACGTTTTAACAACATTTTATTTTGATAATTTTGTACCAAAAGCTTATCGCATATTAAAACATTAAAGCACAAAGTTATAGGTAGGTTAACAATACTAATGACAAAATATCACATTTTCAGAGGTTAAGTCAACAACTCAACAATGAGTGCGAATCTATTGGACTCGGCTTTGGCTTCGGCCAACGGCCTACTTACTAACGAAGACTATTCGCTGCTGCTCGACATTGACATCTTCAGTAACGATGATGGTATGTATGCTATGGTTTTTGAGTAGTAGACTGATTTGTCTACAGCACAAATGAGCCGGCTCGACCTGGTCGTTACCACTGGTTCACAGAAAACCGACGTAAAGTAGTGGCTTGCTCCTGCGTTTCGTACGGTGAGTGAGATATTCGAAGGCCCAAATCCTCTTATTTCCAATCCTATCATTATCTCTTTCTTGTAAGTTCGGCAACGCCATTATTCTTCTGGTATGGGCCTACATGGACGGTGGAGATCACTTACCATCAGATGACCCACTTGTTCGTTTGCCGGCCTACGGTTTAAAAAAAACCTACTTGTATTTTCTAATATCTACTACTATTATAAATGTGAATGTTTGAATATTTGTGACTTTATGAACTTGGATATTTGTTAGTCAGTCACGCCTTCACGACTGAAAGGATTTGGATGAAATTTTACACATAGGTAAACCATGATCTGGATTAGAACATAGACTAATTTTTACTCGCAAAAAGGCCAGGAAAAGCTAGTGTTTAAATAAATCGATTAATTTTTGCATGATCCTATCTGTACTTTGTAACACGACATTGGACGTATTTGGAATAACATACATAGTTCTGAATAATCTAGATTAGATACTCAGAATATCTAACAAAGTTTTCGTCTAGGACATGTTATAAATACTCAGCAACGGAAACTGAGCCATGTTGCTTAGTATCATACATACGTATAACTGCGTATAACCATTAGTGCTGAATTATGCCGAATATTAACTCGCCATCGTAAACTAATGTACAACATTTTAGAGATATTCCAATGATTTCATTGATCAAAACATTTTCAATAAATTCGATTTTGTATACTCGTATAACAATTTTTTTAAATTATGAATACTCCACTCAGCAAAATAATGATGAAATTTTAAGAAAAAGGTTCGCTCGACATATAGAAACAAGGTTAACCCAAACAAGTAATAATAAATTATTACGCTAAATTTAATTTTTTACTTTTGTTCATCTAAGAAGGAGGAAAGAATATTTTGACTTCCGAGTGTTTCTTGAGAACGGAGGACTCGAGAAAAAACACCAGTACAAAGGAACCAGTACCTACTTTAACTTTCATCCCTCCTTTATCACTGAATACTATACAGGATAGTAATGAGACGAAATAAGAGCCAGACAAAGGCTACTAGTAATGTAGTTCTTTTTAATCCTGGTATAGCAAAGTGACTATATTGATTTGATAGTAACTACAGTACAGTTCGCATATAATGTCGACCGTTGAGAGAAATTGCGTTTCGCAACTGTCGCCAGAAGTATGCCGGCCTGAAATTACTGGATATAACTGGCTGATACTGGAACGTAATTCGCCTGAACGAGCCATTATGGATTTCATGTTTACGGTGGTATCCGTTCGGGTATAAAATGAATGAGTCAACAATGATTTATATCAGATTAAATAATCTATTTTGCTGCCAATAATAACTTTAGCGATTTTGATAACAGCAGTTTCGATTGATTCACAGATTTATAAAAATGGTAGATATTCGGTTTGTTTTATGATAAAAATAAAAATGTTTACTCTTTGAAAGTTTAGAGTAATCCCTGAGGAATGAACTTACTTATAGAAATTACTATGTTCTAGAAATTACTGTCAAGCTGAAGTATATAGTAGGTATCTAGAAGTCTACACAGTCAGATTTGAAGATAATTTTATTTTCAACGAGAGTAATTATATATTTGATTATTAATAATATGGAATAAATCAAATTAATTTATAAATATAGGTTGATAATATTCATCCAACATTCATCCATCCATTCATTCATTGACCATCCTCCATCCGTCATCTATTGATCATTCATTTAATTCTTATTGATTATTATAATCGGATTTTTAAGTTTGTACCATCAGATACAATATCCCGATCCAATTAATACCGCCGGGAGGATAAATATTGTGGTTAATGTTTCATTCATTGCTTTAGGCATAATTTATTAATTATTTGATATTTTTAAACAATGTGTAGGTACCAACCTTTCCTAATTTACATAAAAAGACACATTACAGTTCCGAGCGACAAAAAACGCGTTGCTGCGGCGGGCGCAGACTGCCGATATGGTTAAAGCTGACGGCAGAACCGTAGCTGGCTGCGGTCTGCCACTGAGTTTGGAATCATTTTGTGAGTGGTACAGCCACGCTGTAGACAGTATTGTCTACAGCACGAATGGGCCGGCTCGACCGGAACGTTACCACTGGCTAACAGAAAATCGACGAAAAGTAGCAGGGTGCTGCTGCGTTTCGTACGGTGAGCGAGATATCCGGAGCAGCGAATTCCCTTCCTAACCCCTTAATTATTCCTTTCCTTTAAGGTCGGCTACGCGCCCATGATTCTTTGGTATTGTGGGCGTACATGGGCGATGTAGATCACTATCACACCACTAGGCGACCCACTTGTTCGTTTGCCGGCCTATGCTATGTAAAAAAATATTTCTTAATAATATATTATAACAGTTATTAATAATTGTTTACTAATTGTAATGCCAGTAATCCTGTCACGACTCGGACAAGGATAAATGTATAATAAAATTGCAAGAACACACATTAATATAAATTATTAATTCATGTGAAATGAGTTCTGATAACCTTATGTAGGTATTCAAAATGTAAGTTTGCCAACACAATAGCAGCTTGTTGCGGAAACTACCACATCAGAATAACAAAATGAACACAATCTTAAATGGTCTTATGCAACCATATTTTTTGTGAAATATTGTTACAGCAACGTACAAGCCGAATAACATAAGTTCACGCCAATATCCGTGAAGGCATAGGCAGATATGCAAGTATCGCACCCAGGATTCGCAGACATTATTTCTTTTCGATGACATCGAGCGAGTCTATATTCATATTGGGCTATGATTACAATCTCGGCAATTCGCGTGTGTTTTTGAAATCGAAAACTCTTAACAGTTTTTGATTGTCTGACTTGGAAATTAAACCAAAGACATCATCCTTCTACAGACTAATTGCGTACACTAGACCGACGAAGCGAGGTTATATACTACTTATATAAAATTGTTATTGGTATTCAATGTTGCTTTTTGTTTGGAACATATTTTGCACTAACTTTAATTTTAATTTTAATTTGTGTATCACAAAGGTGAAGTACTTAATACTTCAGGCACTTATAGAAGGTACTTTATAAAATCTAAGAGCAGAGGCAAATAATACTTGAACTCATCTGTATATAGGATATTGACTTTGAATTTTATTTTTTAATCATTTCTTCGCTTTTCCGCGAGTGAAATAGAGCTCGCGCTTTTCCTGACGTGGTTAGCTATCTGTCTATACATACACACACTATTGATTATACTATTTCTCCTTTTTTAATTAAAAAAAGTTGATATTCTATTTTTTATTTTTTATCCTGGAGGACAAAGTGACGAAACCGGACCTGACCTAAGTACAGTTTATTATTAATCGATGCAACTAAGTTACGTTATTGATTATTTATCCCCGACTGCTAAGGAAGGGTTATGTTTTTCGCGCGTATCTTATATATAAGGTGTTTGTAAATTTCTTTATTAGATAGCTCGTATCTTCGAAACGGCTGGATAAATTTCGACAGTTACGGTATCGTTATATTCGTCTTAAAAACATAAGTGTTCTTAGATAGGTGTTAGAAATAAAAATCAATAAGGCGGATTTTTGGCGCGAAATACGTAAAAAAAAAATATCAAACTTATTAAGTAGGGTATGGAAGTAAAAGAAAATTAAAAGGGGATTACAAAATATATATTGATAAATGTTTCAATTCAAACTATAATTTGGGTATTAATTTTCGCTTAAACTCAAACCAGTAACGCTTTATATTCATCATCATCATCATCAGCCAAAAGACGTCCACTGGTGAACATAGACCTCCCCTAATGCCTTCCAGGCCGACCTGTTGGAAGCGGCCTGCATCCATCGGGTTCCTGCAACCCTTGTCAGGTCGTCGGTCCATCTTGTAGGTGGACGTCCTCTGTTGCGCTCTCTCTTTATATTCATGAATATAGTATAATATAAAGCGTTGGTTATAAATAAAATAGGAAAATCGGGACACTAAAAAGACTAAAATAAAATAAATAAATAAAAAATCAGAAACCTGACTGCAAAAAAGACAATTTAAAAGTAATGCACTAAAAACTCCGAAAAAAGATTAACAGACTATATTATGAGCTGAAAACCAAAGTTCAATACCCGCATTAAGTTTAGTAGCAGGCGGGACCCACTTGCAAATTAGAAATCGAAAGAAAATCAATTTATTTTAATTCTCTAATTTTTCTTATTTAACTAAACGTTTTGTCTGCTTAATTTTTTTGTACAGCTTGATCTGCTTAATGATTTTTTTCACAAATGGTTGTATGATATATTTCAAAAACTGACAGAATAATGCTTCATGGTACGGATAAACTATTCATAAATAGCTATTAGCCCCATTAGATACGTAATATATTATATCAAGTTAATTTATACTAAAAGTAAAAAGAATACGTGGTGTTATTAATTGTTATGTCCATCATTATACCACACTTATAATACAATTGAATGAAAACTATAATCCATATGGGATTCATAATAGTTTACCTTTCAAACACACACCCACATACACCGCACCCACTCCCACTACATGTTATACTCCACGTTCCTCAGTGCCATAGTAAACTATCGATGCAATAGCGATCTACCGTACCGAGTTCTCCGTATTGTCCTACTCTGCAGTAGCACGAGTAAAATATTTTTTTTATCTTATGAGCCATTAGTACTATTGTCATGACTGATTACTTTAATTAAGTTTTATGGTGTGTTGAAATACAATGCAAACTGTAGGTTTAACATTTTACCCAGGTTTAATATTGTACCGAAATACTGCTAATACGACATATATACAAACCTTTGAATATTAATTTACCTTTTTCATGCACGACGATAAACATTGTTGAGGGGTGAATTTAATACCAATTAATAACCATGCTACCGGTGGGTGATGCTTACATGACTACATGACAGGAGAAGTAATGTAATTATAATAATTCATTTAAAATTCTTTATAAAGGCGTAATAAAAAACAAGAACTATTGCATTAATTCTTGGATTTTCTGTGTCTAGGAATTTAGTAAAGACCTTAAAACCAAATAATTGGTTAATTTTTAACTCATGAAAAAAGGAGATATTTGTGGCTCCGTCGCCAAAGGGCAAAAACGGAACCCTTATAATTCTTCCATTGTATCAATGGGTATAAAAATTGAACCTAGGTCTCTATTTTTGAAGTCTGATATACAACTAGGTTATGCATAATACGAAGACCCGTTGTATCAATTAAACGACGTACAAAACATTACTAATAAGATGAATAAATATTCACAAACTGTAAATGATTTTAAGCGTCGAGGAAAAAATAACTGTTTCGAATATTCCATTACCTTATCTTGTCCTCTCTCTACTTGACGCACAATTAATGTCATACGATGTTGATAAAATTAGTTTTTTGTCACACAAGGTTTATGCTGTTTAGACTAGTACTAAGACATTATTCTCATAATAATAATGTTTCATTTCAATGGTGTAATAACGGCTTTGTGATATCACGGAAATAATCATTGCATGAAAATTTGCATGCACTCGTTGCATTTTTGTTTACGCCTTCTCAGATAGGTGTGACATTATTTTATGTATATGATAACTTTTGAACTTTTGAAGTGACCCCGGTCTCTGTTTCTAGGAGAGTACGTACAATTGTTAATATCGTTTATATGATAATGGTAAAACATTCATTAAAATGGCCCGAACTGCTATTGCCCTCGGTTATTTTACTATAAAAAAAAGGCTAACATAACCTTGGGTTAGTACACAATATAGAAGTTGGCATTAGGGTTCTACCTTCTAATTCCAACTTCTATATTGTGAAATGTATGTGATTTCTGATAGGAAAATCATATTCAGATATAGTGTAAAGTAATGGAATATTAAATTTGAAATATCTGTTAAAATACCGAGTTACCATTAGCACAGTAAAATAAGCTCTTCTTCCACCTGCCCTTATTCCATTCGCAATGTGGTCTGCGCAACAAGCTTTTTATAACACATGTTACAGAAATAGTTGGCCTGTAGCGTTTACGACCGGCCGCCTGCCTGACGTAAACCCCTCTGGGGAGAATGACATAGTAAAATAATAATGCTGTTATAAATATTAATATAAAATCATATAAAGCAGTTACGAGTCATAAGACACATTGAAAATTGCTTGCTGAGTATTGCTTGAAATTACGAGTGAATATTATTCGTCAGATTGTCACAAGTCTATTTGCTATAACGCGATCGGTACGTAACATAAAAAACTGTTTATCCATAAATGTTTCTTTGGAAGAAACTCTATTTATTCTTTTATAGCAAAACATGCAATCGAGCAGGCGGTCTCTCTGATGCTTTACTGATGGTAAGTGATCACCACCGCCTTGACCATAAACGAAGATCCACAATGGCAAGCCAATTATGGATCAAAGGAGGAGGTAGTGTGTAAGCATTCTGTTCTGGTGTGAAGTTCGTTGATTGCAGTAAAATTACTCGGAATTATGAGACGTCACATCTTATGTCTCGAACGAATGAGCGCAATAATTTAAAGTTCCGAGTTCTGTTGCTATTGTTAGTAGTCATTACCATCTGACGAGTGAGTAGCTCGTTGTAGAAGATATCTCTAACTTCCGGCAATTGTAGCTCCACAAACTTTGCTATAATGACAGGTTATCATAACAAGTATAGCATGCACATATAGAATGTTTTAATATGTACTAGCTTTTGCTCGCGGCTCCGCCCGCGTGAACGGCAATTTCCGCGATAAAAAGTCTATGTACTAATCCAGATATTGGTCTACCTGTATGCCAAATTTCACCCAAAGCCGTTCAACTGTTAAGGCGTGATTGACTAACAAACATCCAAATTCACAAACTCACAAACATCCAAACTTTCACATTTATAATAGTCGTAGGATTATTGTGCCTACATACATTAAGATGATCATAAATTCCGGTTACATCGCTTCCAAGATTCGGTATTGGATAGATAGACTATTGATTTTTATTTACCACTCAGTCTTTATCTTAAGGAAATTCTTAATTTATAATAACATAGCCCTATGTCAAGTAAAATCGTATTTCTACTGTTGACGCATTTACATAACAATAAATAATTTACGTTATCAATCAAATTATTAGAGCAACAATGTCAAGACCGAACAAAAAACTTCCTTTGCATTCGTTTTCCTTGAGTATGATATAGCTATATTTCCTCATTAATAATACATTGTATAACTTATAAAGGTTATGGACCTTGGACGTATACTTATAAAATTATAAAGATTTAAGAGTCCCTAACAGTTTAGGCTAATGTACGTCTTCCGCTGAACATAAAGCGCAGGCCGTTTTTTACATATATATGCACACGCATGTACCCCCTAGAGGTAGGTAGAGGTTTTTTATTAGCTTGAATGACGAAACGAACATGTCGCACACCTGCCCATAAACAGAAACAACATCATAAAGAACTTTGAATTACAAATCACTGCATGGCACTGCACTGCGTCCGATGCCCAGTAATTTCACTGACTTCAATGTCCTTGCAATCGAAATACAACAGTGCTTACACATCACTGCTTGGCAGCCGAAAAAGACAAGGGGTGGAAGCCAGACGACCTCTCGCTTACGAGGGACGTACCACCAAGTAAAATAAGCCGTGTGTGTAAAAAAGTGTAACTAACATCTTTTTAAATCACCGAGCTTATTTCCGTTCTATGGTGTGGTATGCGGTAGGTGGCGAGCTTATCGCCATACCGGGCACATTGCCATGTCGGGCACTATTTCCAATCCCAGGCAATTCTTGTATGATTTTTAGAATCCAAAATAACATATTTTTTCAGTTCTACTCACGCTTGTTTCTATCACCCTCTCACGAATCCTTGATAAGAACTATCTGGCGCTTACGGGACCGTCTTCGAGTTGGCTACAGGCACAATCAAGGCAGAGATTGGGCCTTTATTTCTATGACCGCCAATTAATACATAACGCGCATGTATTAAGCTAACTTCGCGAATGAATCGCATTATTCCCCATGACATGACCATATAAACTCGTAACACTAACTTCGCGAAATCACCGCCGATTGGTATTCTTTAAGCGAATGTCAAATGTTCTTATTAAGCAAGTAACGCACCTTAATGCGTACATAGAATTTGACATTGGCTTAGAAAAAAAAACACCTAATGCCAATGTCACGAAGTCAAAGTAGCGCGTTCGTGATAATGTAACGCGAGTGCGTTATGAGTACACGGTCATAGAGAATAAGGCCCGTGATTAAGTTAATTAATTCATCCTATCCTTATGTGCATCGTTTTAATCCCTAACACATTTCTATTGTTATCAACATTTATAATGAGATATTCTGTTGACCTAGCTACGTAATCTAAATGTTATCCCTGCGCCAGTGGTCGGAACCCCCACGAATTCACCTCATGTTCGATAATAAGGTGCGAGGTCACCGGTTCAATTAGCATGTTATGCCCCACTGATTTCTGAACGTCTCCTCTATTTTAATACTAGCGGTGATATGAGAGACCAATTAAGAACGTTGATAATTTAGATTTAATTAGATGTTAAAGAAAGTACATAACATTTTAATACATATCTATTCATTTGTCCTGCTTGGGATAACTTTGAACTGTAAAATTGTGTTACACAAAATAATGAGTAATAAACTTCATCGAAAAGAAAAGATTTAATTACTAATTACTTTAATGAAGCACAATAGATCTTATGATTCTCTTGATCGTGGTCCCGTAACAGTTTTGTATAGAGTATTTTCTGTACTGTACCTTCAGTATTTTTTGCATTTGCAGGTTTTTGGTTATATTTTAATAGGTACAATGTGCACTGCTTAAAACAAAATAGTAAATCTTGTTATTTACAATAAAACACTGTATGATTTTTATTAGGTACATTTATAGATTTCCAATTAATATAAGTGACTCAAGCTAGCGGCAAAATGAAGAGTCTTCCCAACCCAAAGAATCGATTTTTAACTCAACCCTCTATCGTGTAGGTATAAGAATAAAATTGATTTCTCCCTAAAATTCACGTTTTACCCGAATACATGTATGATCTCGATTATATTATTATAAGTATTCTGGTTTTGAAAGTAAAAATATAACATACATACGCACTCACGCCTGTAATCCCCGAAAGGGTAGGCAGAGGAGTATCCACCAGTACACCCATATTTCGTCGAGCGTATTTCCGTCCCTCATGTGATAGGGGGCGAGCCTATCGCCATACCGGACACAAATTCCAGACTCCGGGCTGATACTGAGCATTTCGTAATAGAAAAACCCAATACCACTTTACCCGACCCGGGGATCGAACCCGAGCCGTCAGCTTTGGCCTCAATCGTAACGCGTACGCATTACAACTGCGCCACCGAGGCAGTAAAAATATAAATTCATGTATAATGGTAAAATCATTACTATTGGAAGCGTTTTAGTCAGTACGGTACTTAGGACATATTATATCCACATTAAATAACTAACGATAATAAAATCATGATTCAGCATAACATATATTTATTGAAAACGATACGATCAAAATAACATTTATCTTGAGTATCTACTGATCAAGAAAAGCAGTTTAAAATACAACAATCGCCATGTAATTGTTTTGTAGATGTGTTTTTCCACTGTCCGCATGATTAATATACTTAACTTGATTGTATGTTGTGACTTTTTGTGATAGAGGTCACCACGCCAATCTTTATAGTTTTTACCGGACTTCAAAAAAGGAGGAGGTTCTCAGTTCGGTGCGTAATTTTTTTTTATGTCTGGGTTTCAATTTCTCCAACAATAGTTGACTACATTTTTTTTATTATTTAAATCAATAAGTTACGTTAGTCAAAATCTATTGCAGAAAGAATTTTATAAATCGGACCAAAAATAAATAACTTAGAAGCCATTCAAATCCTGTAGAAGGGGTAATTGTCAAATGACAGACGACGCAACCTGTCGTCGTCGTCGACGTCACTGTGTATAACGTTCATTATGGCGCACGCGTGCAAGCGAGATAGTGAGATATCCCTACTACCCACCCACTTTTCCTCATACCAACATTTAAAGTCATAACTGCGGGCACATTTCTGAACCAATTTTGATTGTGTTTTAATAAAGGGGTTCTTTTGCGTATCATTTTCTGGTGCTTATGAAATAATGTATAAAATTCAATATAGGAAACTACCCTATTGTGGACCGATTTTGTTAGAAAAAAATATTTGATAGAGCTAAAGAGCAAATATTTCAAATATTTGAAAGAGCGATGTGGTCTCATATAAATGTGGTTAATATCTGGTGATGGAGTATGAAATAAAAATTAAACTCGTCAACAGACAACAGATCGTCGCGATTGTGTTAATGTATTGGAATTTACATACCATAGCTGTACCTAACACTGAAAACTGAAAAAATATAATAAATTTTACATTACAGTTAGCTGAAGTTAGTTACCTTCATACCTTCATCGACCTTCATCGATTCTTGTTGCGCTTTAGCTTCTTGAAAACAATAGCTGCAACGCTGCTGGAGATTAACTCCAAAACTGTCATAAAGATCGAAAGACCTTCTATCTATCAAGTTATAACACTTGTCACAGTTAAACATTGAAATATATAATTATTTCATAGAACGATGCCAGTTGCTATGCCGAGTTGTGTGGGTGTGTCCTGATAATCACTTACCTACCATGTGGCAGTGTGTGTGATAAAGTGTGACGTCACGCAACATCTTAAAAACATATTTGTGTCACGTTACTGGCCTCTGTTCATGTTTTCAATTGCATATCGGCCGTTGGCTATTTTCCACTATTTATCTTGTATCCAATGAAAATATGTTTTGACATTTAATTTTATAACATCTTGTTTGTCGAGATATCGATGCAGCACAACATTACCCATGTTACTATAATAAATCGAAAGCGTTTTTATAGGTACGGTTTTATATCGTATACTTATTTTGTAATGACTGGTAGCCTACGTGGCGCAGGGGGCGGGTGGGTAGCCGACTGTAAAGCGCGGGTTCGATTCCCGCACCGAGACAAAAATGCTTGGTGATCCACAAATATTTCTTTGGGTCTGGGTGTAGAGGGATTGATGTCACGCAGACGATAAAACTATAAGCCAAATCTTTCTGTAACGTGTTAAGAAAAACATGGTGCCCCGACCCCACTGGGAGTGGGATAAGGTCAATTGGAAGGAAGGATTTTGTAATAAATCTTTCAACTCAAGGAATCTGCTATTTTTATTCATTTCTTTCTATTTACAGACTAGCCATTGGCTTTTTGTAGTTTTTATAATAATAGTTAATTTTACTGCCTCGGTGGCGCAGTTGTAATGCGTACGCGTTACGATTAAGCTAACGCTGAGGTCTCGGGTTCGATCCCCGGGTCGGGTAAAGTGTATTGGGTTTTTCTATTACGAAATGCTCAGTATCAGCCCGGAGTCTGGAATTTGTGCTCGGTATGGCGATAGGCTCGGCCCCTATCACATTATGGGACGGAGATACGCTCGGCGAAATGTGGGTGTACTGGTTACACCTCTGCCTACCCCTTCGGGGATTACAGGCGTGAGTGCGTATGAGTGCGTATGTAGTTAATTTTATAATAGTACAATTTAAAAAAATATAGTAGTGTTACTAAATGGTAGTGGTAGAGCCATGCTGTTGACAATTTTGTCTACAGCATGAATGGGCAGGCTCGACCTGGTTGTTAACACTGTCTGACAGAATACCGACATGAAGTCTCACCTTGCTGTTGGGTTTCATACGGTGATTAAGATGTCGGGAGACCCAAATTCCTTTTCCTTTACCAATCTCGTAAATCATCCCTTAAGTCTGCAACACTTCTATGATTCATCAGGTATAGTGGATGTTCATAGGCGGTGGAAATAAAAATAATTCAGTCTTAGAGACAGTACGCCCGAATCTAATTCAATGAAATCGTTACTTTGAGCATTATTTTTATACTTGAATTTGTTGCCACAAAGTAAGTGTCAAAACCATAGCTAAGTATCATTTCGATCAGTCGGTATTGGCATACGTATTTAAATTTAAAATCAAAATTTAAAAATCTTTAAGTCTAAAATTAAAGTTACATGTTATATACACTCATTTCTAAAAAGATGGACGGTTAGTGAAGTTTCGTAATGTATAAATAATTTCCTTCCAAATTAAGCTTTTAGACGGGTAAAAGAAAATTAAATTAATGCAGTGAGAACCGCATGTTGTGGCGCAAATTGATTAAAGTTCTTATTAACTCTAGATCTCTTTTACATAATTATTACTGAATTATTTAATTTCCTTGATATTTTTAAGTTTTGATACCGTCATTTAACAGTCCCCAAAATGGTTGATAAGACGATAACAGCAAAATTATAGCGCTGCTCGAGGAAAGTTGCACAGTCATTGTTTTATCTCAGATACTGGTTCCCTTAATAGCAGGCCGGGTTGTGGAAAAAAACCATGTGCTGAACCACGAGATGACCGCTGTTTGGTGAGTCAGGCGCTGAGAAATCGGAAATCTTTATATGTCAACCTCAAGAAGAACCTAGAGGAAGTAGTCAGTAGGTGGCTTCTCGCTGCCAATATAGCGTTACTACCTCGCCCGTAGCTCTTAATTACTCCATGGCTAGACTTTGCTTTGCCCGGAATTGAGCGACATGGACTTAGAAGAACTGGGGTAGAGTATTGTTCTATGAATGAGTAGGCATTATGAAGACTAGGGGAACGCATTTTAGACATGTGTTTAAAAAAAATACCCCATATAGTTGGGGCTCCGTTGAGATTTTAGCGCCCATTAGTTTGATTTTTTTTGGTTGGTTTTTTTAATATACAATATTGACTGTTTGGATTTTGATATCATTATTAATTGATTCAGTTGAAATTTAATGATAAAGCTACTCTCTTTTTATTAATTTACAAGCTGAGGATACAGACCGCCGGTTTTTATGCTATATAGTTTATTATTAACATATCATTCTATATAACAAAGTGTTAACAAGTCCTAGACTACTAGGTTCTTAAAACCGTAGTTATTTATTTACTCAAGTGTATTAAATTATAAGAATTGTGCACAATATAATAATGAACAAATATAAATGTTTTTATATGAGAAGTAATTGTGACATTATCTCGTAAGATTTAAATCATCGGCATCTGGGCGTTACGTTGACGTAATATCGTTCGACAGATATCGCTCCTATATATATTGACGTCTTTACTCTTCTCACTGTATTTTGTCCATTACTTATCTAAGCTCCTTACCTTGAAGCTTCTCTGATACATCGCTTATTGTGCTAATTAAAATTAAATTTAATATATTATTATATTTTTACATAACGTCTAGCATAAATATATTTGTGAAAATGTGTTGTTATAAAAATAACGTTATGTGTGATCTGTGTAGGGAGTTCCAGCTTTCTCTGTTGCAAAGTGAGAATTTATTAAAGATTTTTATTTTAGTGTAAGAGTAAGTTGTATGCTAAAGTTTATCAATTATCCTCGGGGAAGTGTGCAGTTTCCTAATGCCAAGTGTTCCGATGCCGTGTGTGGCCATAATCTAAGTCCTAGATAATATTAATTATCGTAATCTCTCAAATTTTCTTAACACTACAACTTTCACAGGGCCTACCTAAAGAAGATAAAATCTATATTTTCACCTTTATAAAAGATAAAGCTCTTAGTTTTTTTTCTATATTAAAAATGGTTTTATGAACTTCAGTTACGTGTAGCTTATAGAACTATAATGTTACTTTTATTTTATTTATCGACAATGTGATATACACATTACCAAAATAGCATAATATGTTTGTTATATAATTGAGAGAAATGTACATAGTATTTTCCAGAATATTCTATTTTACAGCCGTGCTTTGAAATATGACGACACACCATACAACTTAATCGGTTGAAAATCCACAGATCTGCTCAAAACCCTACCAAGCGCTGCGCCGAAGATCGAATACATGCAGTCTCCGCTGCAGGAGGAGCTGTCGACGAGCTTGTACCCGCCGTCGCCGCCGGACCTCAAGCCCAGCCGCGCCGACCTCGCCAACGATCTGCTGCAGCAGCTAGAAAACCAACGGAAACAAGGTACCAGCTTCTAAGCTTTATTACCTTTAATTATACAGCGCGCAGCGCGACGTAAACATTCATTTTATGACATTTTTTGGAATACAATTGAATGTTGGAACGAAGATCGTCAGCCTGATGGTAAGCGCCACGCTCACCCGTTGTTGGTACTAGCAAGAGAACATAGATAATTGAGTTATAAAGTACTGCATGCTAAGACATAGATATTAATTGACATAATGCCCAATAATTTCATTGTCTGCAATGTCCTTCAAACTGGAATTAAACAGTACTTACAATACACAATGTGGCTTGGCAGTAAAAATAGACAAAGCCTACTCAGACAGGCGATAGTTACTCTAGTGAATTCAGTATAATAATATCACATTTTAATATATTTTCTACTGGTGCTTTGCAAACTATAGAGAGTATAAATTAAGCTCTGAATTAATGCAAATTATGACGATATAATTATAAAACAAATGCCCTAACAAACGAGAGATGAAGAAAGATGAACTTCCAACATGTGCAGAAATTAGGATGGACAAAATGTCCACAGCAACTAACAACGACCAATCAAATCTTAACCGAACCAGCTCTTTTGATGCCTGTTATTTGTTACTATGGCCGTCTTCAATCGTACAACATACAGATTGTAGCCCGTATTCCCGGAGGGGTATGCAGAGGTGCAATTAGCGAATGGGAGAAGTGTATGTGACCCGCCTCCTTTGCTTTCTGCCTGATATCCCGGCTTAATGCCAGGATCAGCCTTCCCGTACAATTACAACGTAATTAAAACGTAAATTTGT
Organism: Mimas tiliae; assembly: GCA_905332985.1. Taxonomy (NCBI): domain Eukaryota; kingdom Metazoa; phylum Arthropoda; class Insecta; order Lepidoptera; family Sphingidae; genus Mimas; species Mimas tiliae. The sequence continues at coordinate 9,164,436 of HG995249.1, forward strand.
CTCGGTATTTGGTATGTGGGGCGACCAGCTGTCTGACCCCCATAACCCGTAAAGGGAACCAAGTTTTGCCATTGCCTCGTCCGTTAATCAGCAATGTGTCACGTGTAGGTGAGGTTGACTTTAACTTTAATAATAACAACACGTATATAATTCTCTATAATGAGAGAAAGCTCTCTTCGTGTCTGTTATTTCTTACTATGGCAGACAGACTCAAATGTTTGTAATTAAAAAAAAAGGTTATTTTTAGTTCTTCTTCTTCTATTAATCAGAACGTGACAAAACATACAGCTCACGGCTGAATTTTCGGAGGGGTAGGCAGAATTGTAATTAGTGAATGAGAGAAATATATGTGACCCATGTTCATCTAACAATAATAATCTATATAAATACTATATGCTAGGTACCTCGTATGCGAGAGGCTGTCTGGGTAGGTAACATCGTTTTTTTCTATTTCTGCCGTCAAGTATAAGTGTGTAAATACTGTTATGTTCTGGTTTGAAGGACATTGAAGCCAGTGAAATTACTGGGCATTATGAGACTTAACACCTTATGTCTCATGGTTACGAGCGCAGTTCAGTGCCATGTAGTACTTTGTAAAGCTTTTCAAAGGTCTGATTGGGTTTGCTTCTGTTTATGGGCAGGCGACGCTTACCATCAGGCGAATAATCTGCCAGTCTCGTCATGTAAAGCTAAAAAACACGTACACCATTGGCAAGTTCTTTTTATGCCTGTTAGGTACTTGTTACTTTAGCAGTCACACTCCAATGTTTGTGAGAATAATATACCTTATACTTAAAACACTATTTAATGGCACATACTCATAAGTCATTTAATACCGATAAACATAATTATTCAGATTCTTTTCCAATGAAAATCTTGTTAATTATAATATTGTACATAAGCTCACGCTTAACTTGTATTCCTGCCATGAGGTAGGCAAAGGTGCAACCTGTGCCCCCCACGGTTTACCGAGATTATTTCCATCCCTTATAAGTGAACTAGCTTTTGCTCGCGGCTCCGCCCGCGTGAACGGCCTTTCCCGGGATAAAAAGTAGCCTATGACCTACTCCAGGTCTTCTCAACCTTGTGTGTCAAATTTCGTCCAAAACAATTCAACTGTTAAGCGGTGATTGACTAACAACCATCCAAATTTACAAACTAACAAACATCCAAACTTTTACATTTATAATAGTAGTAGGATAGAAGGATTTATAAGAACATCCTATTCAATAGTTTTTGTTATAGCTAATTTTTATTTCACCGATTTGAATTTAACTATCATAATAAGAAATGACAGACACGAAAAGAGCTTTCCAATGATATATGTGTGGTCGTTATTGGTTGCTGGGGACAGGTCCGTACATTTTTGTCCATTGTATTTTCTAGCAGACAGATAGCCGCCGTGGCGCAGTAGGCGAGTAGACAGCCGGCTGCGAAGCGAGAGGCCGCAGGTTCGATTCCCGCACCGAGAGAAAATATTTGTGATTCACAAACATTTGTTTCGGGTTTGGGTCTATTCTCCCCACAGGGTTTGATGTCAGGCAGGCGGTCGGTCATAAAAACTACAAGCGAATTTTTTCAGTGACATGCGTTAAAAGCATGTTGCGCTGACCCCACTGCGAGTGGGATAAGGGCAGGGAGAGGAAGAGTGCTTTCTAGCGAACAAACTGAACCAATTATTATTATTATTATAAGAATGTTGATATGAAAAAATAAGTCTTAAAAGAATACATGAAGTATAAATAGGTTTAAAAAATATTCTAGCCGCCGCGCTGGTTGCTGTCGTATGACCAAAAAAGTCACCCATTTTTACCCTCATTACTTTGACTGACCAAACTTAGTATAAGGTTCAGCCATGTTTTAGAGCGAAAATGAAAAACTAAAAATGTTGCTATATATAGCATACATCCGGAAATAATGGTTTATTACAATTATTTATACTAATTAGTTAAAAATCAAGCTCTAACGAGTTTCTCTATCTGGGATTATCTTTCTTATGTAAGGCGGCATAACATTGTTTTTTCTAAAACATGTTCTAAAATCTAAGTAAATTTTAACAATTAGACATTGTTACTGACTTGAAATTACTATTATTACTATTAATTATTTCAGGCTGATATAATTCTGTCAACTGTCGAGGGACCGAGGGACGCAATGTTTCTCGACGATCAATATTTTATTATAACTGTAATGTACTTCCCACCATGTGCAGTATAATCACTATGCCGTCTCAGAATTAAAAATGATCTCAAGAATTCATTTATCAAAAAATATTTAGCTATGCACCATTCGATGTTTACGTGACGTGATCTTTTTGTATAATTTTCTGTAGGTAATCTTAATACTTAAAATAAAGTTACTATCGATTATAATACAGTAACTAATTAAGTTAATTTACTACCGGATCTCATCGTGATAAATGAAATATGTAATCATTAAAATGTCTCACAATGTAATTTTGAGGCGTAAAATGATCTAAGCCATTGGATTGGTCGTAAGCGTGATTCTACATTTTAATTATAAACAAATCATATCATAATTATCTCGTAAATTGTAACCCATCTAACAAGCTTCTTCTTCGTTATTAATCGCCGTCGATTAATTTAAAATACCATTCATAAAATTTTACTTGATACTTATTGAAATTTGCCGTTATTTTAAGAACAAATATAGATAATATCATCATAATAACACTTTAGGCATCTTTCTGAAACAAACGCTAAGTAGGTACTCAGTACAGCCCTCAGTCTCATCTAACAATTGACGTCCCGGTATTACACAGGTCGTCGATCTGTCTGGCCGTGACATTATTATTTACCATCCAATTTAACTGCAATTTGTTTCAGCGTTCTCAGTGTGAAATATTGATTGAACATAAACTGTATTTGACTGCTCCATTATACATAATTATAAAAAAATATATACATAATGAAGCAAGTAGGCCTGCTGTAGGCATTTAATGCTAGTTATATCTAATTTATGACTTCATTTTAATTCAAACACATGGATCAGTGAATAGGGAATTGATTGTTTAATTTATCATACATTATTTTATAGGCAATAGAAAAATATAATACGAATATGAAACTATTAAGCGAATACGGAAATAAAATCGGGCAAGTTGTGTCTATATGTAAATAATTGCGAGTTAGAAAACATTTTATACCTACGGTTTCTTCTTTGTATTACTGTATTATAACAATTGTAGATAGTCCTAAATAAAAAGAAAAAAAGGTGGGCGCGTAGTGGGAATATCTCACTATCTTGCGCGTAGCACCGTAGTGCTGTGACATAACGGGACATGTCGCGCACCCTTTTCCCGTCATTTGACATTTTCCGTACTCTTTTATCAGATTTAACTTATTTATTTTGAATCTGATTTATAAAATTCTGTTTATAATAAATTTTGGGTAACGTAGCTTCTTGATTACAAAATACGAATTAATAAAAAGTTAAAAACTACCTCTTAACTGCTAAAAATCTACTTCCAAAAAGTATCAACATCGTAACTTAAAATCAATGCTTATTGCATTTTTAATTAATCTTACGTGCCGGAGGACCGTTGTATAAGTAAAGAAATGTGAGCTTAATACAAAATAGTCAACTATTCTGTTAATATTATAAAACCTTGTATATTTTTTTACTTTTTATTCATTTATTTATTACTTTAATATTTTTATGGGACTTTTATAAATTCTAATTAAGTTTTAATTCAAGGTTTTTTTTTAAAGTTTGCTAATCAACTGGGTACTAGTTGAACTAAATCCAACGAGTCCAAACTAGATAGGCCTGCGCTTAAAGCAGAGTTCCTGTCGCCAAATTCCTGTTCCATCATCAGACCCTGATCACCATCTGGAAGCCAACTACTCATCGAAAACCTATTAAATGAGCCCAAGCACAATATATCTGCTAGTTATTATAGAAGAGTTAGAAGTTGCAGCATCAGGTTACCTAGCCATGAACAATCTGGACTATATTAGGTACATCCTACTTCCTACTACATTATAAATGTAAAAGTTTGTATGTTTGTTAGCCAACCACGCTAAACGGCTGAGCGGTTTTGAATGAAATTTGGCACACCGGTAGACCATGACCGGGATTAGGACATAGGCTATGTTTTATCCCTAATTGAATTAATGAAAATTAAAATGAATTAGCTAAGTTTCAAGCTTTCTTCGTACCAAATTACATCAAAATAAGTTCAGTGGTTTAGTCGCGAAAAGGTAACAGACAGACCGACAGAGTTCCATTCACTTTTGTAATATTAGTATAGATGAATCGTTTTGCGGAGAGCACATAATATTTTATCACAGTCGTCGCCACACCCCAATTCGCTGCACGGCATTGTTTCCCGGCGTGATTTGATACCACCTTATCTTAATGAACGTATATGTTAATTAACCATATTTTTTTGTTTGAATATATCACATTATACGTATGTAATTAATTAAACAAGGAAATTAATAAAATACCTGCTATTTAACCTCCGGCAGTAGTCAAAATTAAATGGACTGTCATTTTTTAATATAAACTCCAAATCGTTATTAATATTTGTGTGTTGGTTTGTTCGTCTTCCATGCGTTCGCGTATTGTTCATCCGTTTGAGTTATACCATTTGCTAGGACCTAGGATACTGATAAATCTAATCACGTAAGCGGTGTTGCGGGTGAAAGTTATTATAGATTTCCTTAAATATAGCTACGAACCATTTCGATTAAAGTAGCTTTCTATTAAAAAAAACTCAAATAGCTCTATTCGTTTAAGCGATACGATGCTACAGACAGACAGGCGAATGGTTTACACTCTACTTCAGTGGCTTCAAAGTAGTTATTATTTTGTGTCTACTTTCGGTATATTCTTAGAAAATGGTTCACAAATAGTTTTCATTGTTTAATTTACAATTAAAATGTGATGAAAGCTATCAGATAATTTTATGACATAATAATTGGAGTATTTAATTTTGGTCTCTCTATTTGACTCGATGGACATTGTTATGTTAAAATTAGCTATCGATTCTGGAACCGAGATTTAATTCACGTGCTCATTAGTCACTAAAAAGTAATGTCTTTGCCCTGTACATACAAACCACAATGCCTTAACAAAATGAGATGATGTTGATACTTTCGTTTTCGTATACATTGACAAGATTTTAACCTTATTGAATTACCGTAATATTGATTGGAATGTACCAGAACAGACCTAGAGCTATCGTTTATGAACAACACTTTGGGCAGACAACTTGTTTTTATTTTAAATAACTTGACAAATAAGAATAAATAATATATCGTTGTTACCCACAATATTTTCAACGTTCTACTAAATGCCGTTTTTTGTTGTTGTAATAAAATGAGTAAAGTTCTCAAGTTAGATGTCTTTGTCATTGTTGAATTGTAAAAATAACGCTACGTTTGTGATACTTATTTTCTGTAATTCGATTCACGCGCTATCAGCATTTGATGAACTGCATTGTGTTTATTTCGTACATTGCATACGTTTGCATTAGAATAAGTTGTAGTTTATAAGTAAATTAAACTTTCCGCTGATCAACCAAAACTTGTATAGCTACAACTTCGGCTTTTTTGACGACATTACCGGCTGTGTTTTTGTAGTAACCACAAAAGAAAATATGTCATGTTTTATGGAACTAATCATAATACCTTTCAAAATTTATTTATTTTGTCTAATTATATTGATTACTGGTCACTTTATGTGAGATAATTAAAATAACTGTAATAATGTAAGTAACCAACAAAAAGTTTGATTTCTCGAGAATACAGTTAAGGAAAATAGGTACATAAGGAAAAATAACAGAAAAAGGGGGAAAACATTTCATTAAGACCTTTACTCTCATAATAAATATACATTTTACTTAAATATTAATGCCCTAAATGCATTTACAAATTTATATGTAGCATAGGATCAGACGCGTGATTAACTTTTCACCATTGTTACACGATGGGATGTTGTAAAAGTGATTGTTACAATGTAGTTAGTGTCGTATTAAATTTATAGTGAGTGCAGTAGTGGGGAAAGGCATGGAGGTATGCGGGCTGCGGCGGCGGCGGCGGCGGTCGGCGCGTGTGCGCGACCTCAGTAACAATTTGTGCCGCGCCGCGTTTGCTGGTCACTGATTTTTGCTTCATAACCCGTGACAATAAATTCGATTCGTAAAGAACGTTCGGAGCGTTCGCGCTCTCATCGCAACCTATGTCTGCCGCCGTCGATGCGTCACCTGGACGCCGTTAGAATGAAGTGCCACTATCGCTGCATCTGGAACAAAGAGATTGTTTTCAACTCACAGAAACTCGTCAAGAGACGTTAGGCCACCAGGCCGCCCTGAACCATCAACGACGACCATCGCTCTATCCACGGAGATTCCAGTTCTTAGAATACCACTGCCCATATAATCATAGCAAAGTTATATTAAGGACTATATCATAGCAGTAAGATTATTGGAAGACTGTTGATTACGTGCTGTTTCTAGAATATTGGACTTCGTGATGGCACTGGCAGATATGTATCTTGGTACGTGTTGTTTACTTTAGTTAACACAGCTGACAGTTACTCTACTGCTCTTAGGGGGCATTGTGATTTTGTGCATTGAAGGCACTGTAGCATAAATTCGTACTCAAGGTTCAAATATTCTTGTTTTCTTATTTGTACATCTGGCAGTACATGCAATGCCGACTCGACAATGAAACACAATTCGCTTTCTTAACACGTCATGTGTTCCATGTCTGTCATTTTAATTGGCTATTTGGTTTATTGACGATCCTTTTCATTCGAACTGCCCAACTAATTTATTTGTATCGACATTATTATATCAATATACATTAGTGTATGACAAACAGCGCGTAAACAAATAGGACCAAAACTATAAAATAGTTGTAAACGACTACTTGATTAAAACCACGTTTCAGAATAATAAACAGTATGTTAATTATGTATAGGTATTACATTTTCTTAATGCTAAGCAGAATTAATAATGTGGAACAGTGCAGTAGATGCATTATCGTTTATCGCAGCGACTTTATGGATGGAATTTGCCTCACGGTGCGCAATAGTGTGCATAGCATGGAACGTTTGTGGTGTGATTGATAAGACGGTAGCGACTAGCGGGAATGCCTGTTATTTATTTATTTTGATTACTAAACGAGATGAATGCAGTGATGCGCATTGCATCACTGCAAAAGCAAAACTAGTGGTCCATAAACCAATGTTCTCATTAACGTCGCAAAATGAGTAGAAGCCAAAAGAGGAGGTAAACTTGTTAGGTATTTGTTTGATATGTCCGAAAACAAGAGTCGGTCACTCGTGGTTTGTATTTTGTAGTTTGTACCGCTATGCTCACAAACTGGTTGGCGCACAAGTCGGCCTCGCTCGCTGTTTGTCCAATAATTAAAGCGACTTATTGACCACTTGTTTCCATTCCTTCACATTGATACAGATAATAATGACCTACCAATGTATTTTCGAACGGAGGATAAATAGTTATCGAAGCACGTATTGTGTGCGTGATAAATATTTTTACTTTCGTCACCTTGATTTATTTCATTTCATTACTGCTTAGTTCGCTTTTATTCGATATATTAAATATAGCTATAACCTGCACGAATTTACAATGTAGCATTTTTGTACAATAATGTTTGCAATATGATATATCTACGCATTTGAACTCAGTACATGCCCCCAATATATTCCTGAAACCAGTTTTAGGTTCTTTTTCTCCAAGATGCCAAATCTATGTTAAATAAATACGTATATATGCAATGTGGGCTCAATCGACTTGTTTTTATTATAATTCATTTGTAAACAAGTCTTGATAACACGTGGTAGGATTATATGTAGGTACTTATAACAAATATTGCAGCGTGCTGCTAATGGAAACTTACTGTTCTCTAGCTTGCGGAACGAAGGTATTATAAAGTATGATAAATATTCATATACATATAACACAAATTATAAATTTTCTACCTAGTAACCTTCAACTAAACGCGTTATAAACATATAACTGAGATATTATAGTTTGAAAGCTTATAAGTAATTAAAAACATTTTTGTATAGACTCTTAATATTATAAAGAGGTAAAGTTTGCAAGTTTGTGATTTTGTTTATTGTCTTGTCTGTATATGGGCAGGCGTGGCGCTTACCATCAAGAATAAGAAAACGTCTCGTCTTTCGGCAAATAAAAAAAATATCTAATGCATTTCTGATTAAATTCAATGTCATTGACTCTAGTGTTTGTGACATTATTTAGTGAAAAGAAGCGTCTCGGTGTGAACTGTCATTTAATAGTGTTTATCGTCTGATTTGCTATCGAGGGCGCGGTGCCACCGAACTCGGATTGTAGTTTATCTGGGGTCACGGAGCTGCAGTCGAACGCTCTACGTCACATATATCTGTCGCCATTTAATCACATCCATTACCTATTGCAAAAAAAAACATATTTTGTCTCTTCCTCTTTTTTCGTGAACTATGCCGCCAAGCTCGTATTCCCATAGGCGATACGATATGTTTAGCAATATTATCCTCCCTATATGTGATAGAAAGTGTCACTATATCGCCCACAAAAACCCAATACTACACAAATCAGGGTTTTTAAATACCAAAATAAGGTAATAGTAATATCCTGATCACATCATACCTGACCTACGAAATCAAATCCTTTATGTATGTAGTGTAATGTTTAATATAAATTGTCAAAGATCGAAGGCTTTCTGTATTTGGGCTGATCTGATCTATTAATTGGTGGTGGAAAAAGTCAAAGTCAGTAGTTTATAAGAGTTTTAGGCAAGTTCATACATAGTGCGCATTAATTTGCGAATCTCACTTGTAACTACCTATGCATTCAAAGATATACATAAAGATATATCCCCGAATATCTTGCAAGGCACAGGAAGTTATAAGATTCTAGAAAACAATAACTTGTCATTCTAACTAAGGTTTGATAAACAAGTGAATGCAAATAGATATCGATTGGAACAATGGGTCGGCTCGCGCCGAGTAGTGCGCGGGCGCCACTCTGCGTGCAACATGACACTGTTTATTTAGTTCAGGGAGGAGTGTTTACTGGCACTTGCGTCACTACAATGCAAATTACAACGATTATATTTTTTTATTATTCTACTTATATTTTTTTTACTTTTAAGTTAAAATCAAGTTGCATTAGTATAAAAACGTCAAATCTACCGTTTTATCAGCGACCCTCGAGTTTTTGTTAAATACTAATTATATTAAATTGTTTTATGTTTTCCTTACAGAGAATATTTTCTCCAACTGGCTGGAAGAGAAGGAGGATCTTCCAATTTTCGAAAACATCCCGCAAGTTCCGGAGCGTGTGGAACCGCCCGCGCCTCTCATCGCGCCGACACAGATCGCCTACTCCGCTCCGCAACCTACTGAAGAATTGCTGCGTGAATTTGAGACCGTCTACGGCGTGGTCGAGTTGACTCACTTGACACCGCCGCAGAGTCCGCCCGGCCCCGCCACTCAGCTCCTCCTGAGCTACGCGCAACAAGCCCAGAGCGTCCCACTGTGCCCCGCGCTCCAACTGCTCCCGATCCAAGACCAATGGCCGGACAACGCGTCGCTAGCGCCCGTCCAACAACCGTCCGCCGAGTATGAATCCGATTTGGACGTAGATGAGTTGATCCACAGCCGCGCGGCTCAGCTCGCGTCACCGCAACCGTCCGTGTGCAGCGCAGCCGCGTCTCCGCACTCGTCGCCGCCGTCGTCGCCGTCGTCGCCGTCGTCGCCGCGTTCTTCTTCCACTGACGAGGAGTGGTCGGCGCCGTCTCGCTCCAAGCCATACTCTCGTTCCGTAGACGACCGCCGCTCCCGCAAGAAGGAACAGAACAAGAATGCCGCCACTCGTTATCGTCAGAAGAAAAAAGCGGAAATCGAAGTTCTCCTCACCGAGGAGCAGAGTCTGCGCCAACGTCACTCTGAACTCGGCGACAAATGCTCCGACCTGCAGCGCGAGATTCGCTACATTAAGGGTCTCATGCGCGACCTGTTTAAGGCCAAAGGGCTCATCAAATAAAACCACCAGCGCCACCGCCTCCAGCGATAGAATACAATCTGTACAGCGTGATAGCACAGCACGCTAGTGAAACAACGTTCTTAAGAAGTTAAGAGGAATTCTTTAGAATTAATTTGATGATTTATTTTGTTTGTGTAAGCTAAATATTAAATCCTGCTAAATAATATGATTTGTGTCACCAACGAGCAGATTCGATGTCACATCGAGCAGCGTGTGTAACGTCTTCCGCCGAGGGATACAAATAACATCTAACATGGCGCCATCATTTCATCTTTCATATTATCATTCATTTAGAGATAGGTCGCATTCGTTGTTATGAAATATAATCATATTTTATTGTAACTAATAATTGTACACAATTTTATTATGAACTGTTTCAAAAAGTTTGATCTATTATGTATTTTATGAACATATTTTATAAATTCCTGATTTGTTGGTATTTCATACAATATAGAGAATGCGACGGCGGACTATTTGGTTTTATTTTCTAACCTCAAATCAATGTTTAAAAAAGACATCTACACACATACATTTATCCTATTCAAAATTCTATAAACATATGGTACATTTCAGGAGAGCAAACATTAAGGATTTGTAGTCATTGGCGTGAAATATGCGATTCGAAGTCGCTAATTACGTTATTGAATTTCACAGTTGAAAGGTATTTGTTGCCAAGTGACATATCATTGTGTTGTCCCCTTACAAAAGATGAACAAGTTTAGTTATTGTAAACACGCTTGAGAAAACTGTATCATTTTTATTCTTTATCATAATCTACATTGACCGTTAAAAACACACGACATTAATTAGAAAATGTATGATGTATATTTTCTAAACGGTTTAATAGATTTTCTTCAAACGTAGTTAAGACCCTATGAGACTTTTCAAATTAACACACGCGCGTACGTAGGTACGCTCGGACGCACATACACACGGACGTACACGTAGGTACACAAGATATTATTTTAAACAAATAAAAAAAAACGATAAAAAGTGAACAATAAAATAAATTGTAATATTAGATAAGGGTCCAGTCAAATTTTAATTGGGGCATATTCCAATAAGGATTTTTTCCAATAACAATGAGATAAAGGCGAGTTCGGATCGGATCATAAGTATGTGTATGACGTAGCTACTAATAGCGCGAGGACATAGACCAACCTGTTCCAGCGGTGAAATTCCTCCCCCTTCTAAGTTATAAGCGTTACTACGGGGTATGGTAAGGCTCCCTTTCGTGGAAATTACCCTAAGAGTGACCTTTGAAATTCTAAAAAAGAACTAAATTAGAAAACCGTATGTTGTTGCTTTTCGTTGAGACTGCTTTTTTTTCTCTAACCCTCTCATCAGATAATAACCAAATGTATATCGGACCACCCTTGAGGTAAACCCTACAAAATAATAGAATCATAAAAATCGTTCGACATTAGTGGAAACATCACGACTTACATAAAAATACGTGTCGAATTCGGAATCTCTTCCTTTTTTAAAGTCAGTTAAATATTTGTGAATAAATGCGCTGTAAACCGATCTGCGTAGTTATTACTACCTTCATACTAAGACCAGCGGCACTTATATGAATTGCCCCTTCTACCTCACTTGAATGGAGAGAAAAGCTACTTGAGTAGGTAACAATGACAAACCCTACATAACAATGGTTCCTGCTCTTATTTGCTCTCAGTACACGAGTAAACAGACAAAAAAGTGGTCTCTTGATCAATGTGCAAATATGAAAGTAGAGAGAAACATAATCGTAAGTTCGTTTTTGAAAACTAGAGCTGTGCTGTGGCCAGCTTGTGGCCGTGATTGAGTCGGTTTGACGAGGGTAGTACAATGGCTAGCGTGAGACAATGGTCTTACAGAAAACCGACGTGAAGTGGCAGCTTTGCTGTTGCGTTTCGTAGGTACGGAAAGTGAGATTGACCGAAAAATCTACTGAGCTCCCAATGACGGAGCGCTCTCTTATAAAGCAAGTGTCCCCCCACCAGGCGTACAACTTGTTTACTACTTGCTCGGCTATTATTTCAATCTACCCGGCATTACATTCTCGGCTTCCCTCGAAATAGCCGATAAACAGGAATGTCTGCCAACAATATTATAATTAATGTTCGGTTAACGGCACACTGCGTTGCTACAAAAACGCGGGCGAAAGTCTGCGCTTGATCTGGAAAAATACGCGAAGTGTGGCTTCTATAAAGCGAACTACTCGGCCAGACATACCACTGTTTTTCGATGTCGAAAAAGCATTCGACAAAGTGTGGCATAACGGCTTGCTTTACAAGCTGTACACCATGAACATGCCCATACAGCTCGTGCACATCATACGAGACTTTTTGTCGAATCGCTCTTTTCGATATCGTGTGGAGGGAACTCTCTCTTCCCGACACACAATAACGGCTGGAGTCCCGCAAGGCTCCACCCTGTCCCCTTATCTCTTTTCGCTGTATACAGCCGATATTCCGCGTCCAAAGAACGCCCATCTGGCACTCTTTGCTGACGACACCGCAATCTACGCTTCTCGTAGAAATCCGGCTGATGTGATTCGCCTCTTGCAAGCCACCGCCGATGAACTCGGCGAATGGTTCCGCAGGTGGCGAATCACAATCAACCCTTCCAAAAGCGCCGCGATTCTCTTTTGAAGAAATCCCCGTCTCACGGTTCCAGCGCGGAATGTCACCATGCACGGCGTGGTCATTCCCTGGACCAAGACTGTCAAATATTTAGGAGTGATCCTTGACCAGAAGTTGACCTTCATGCCACACGTAAACGCGGTACGCGCGCGAGCCGCATTCGCGATGGGTCAGTTATATTGGCTCTTGAATAAAAAGAGTCCAATGTCCGTCCGCAACAAGATTAGGATATACACAACATGTATTAGGCCGATAATGACGTACGCATCGCCGGCGTTCGCTCATGTACCCGAAGTCCGTTATAAGCGTATGCAAACTCTGCAGAATCGCTTTCTGCGTAGAGTCCTGGGGGCACCGTGGTTTGTGCGCAATCACAATCTCCACGTAGATGCCAATCTGCCTACCATCAGGCAAGTCATGAAAGTGGCTAGCAAACGCTATTTCGATCGCGCCGCACATAATCAAAACACGCTCATTCGTAGAGCGTCGATATATACTCCCTTTGATCGCGCAAAGAGGAGAAGACCGCGTTTCGTCCTCGCCGATCCCGACGATGCGACCACTCTGGCCATCCGAGAGATAGAGGAAGACACACATAAAGCACACTCGACAAGACCGTTATTCCGTCCTCGCCGCGCTCCCCGAAGCACCCCCGACCCTTCGACCGGCCCGCGTGCCGATGAAGTACAAAATTAGATTATAAGTAGATTATAAATCCCCCTAAACCCCAATCGCAAATGTCTTTGCCCCCCTCCAGTGGCCGTCCTGAGCCGAGGTCCGTATCCCCCATTAGGGGGGATGCCCTCAGCGAAGGTCACTTAAATTTTAGGGCTGGAGTGCCTAAAGCATTCGCCCGAAAGTCCGGTGTCGCTGACCAAAGCCGATCCATGTGTCAGGCTATCAGCAAGCGTCCATCCCAAAAAAAAAAAAAAAGACATACCACAACGTTGTTCACTTTCGCCGAATCCCGACAATGTGGCCGCGGTGTAAGTGGAATTCTTTTTTAAGGTTTATAAGAAAATACTCGTTAAACTTTATGCCCGGTTAGAGGTTACTGAAATCTTCCTTCCCTCTAAATGGGCCTCCCGTTATACTTAAGTCTCCTAAAAACAAAATTTACATATGCACTCATGCCTGTGATCCCCGAAGGGGTAGGCAAAAATGTAACCAGTTTCGCCGAGCGTATTTCCGTCCCACGATGTGAGGGGGCGAGCCTATCGCCATACCGTTTACAAATTCCAGACTCCGGGCTGATACTGAGCATTTCGTAATAGAAAAACCCAATACCACTTTACCCAACCCGGGGATCGAACCCGAGACGTCAGCGATGGCCTCAGTCGTAACGCGTACACATTACGCCACCGAGGCAGTCTCATAATGTACATACATAGTCCGCAAAAATTAGATATTTTTGTAAAAAAAAACAGTAACGTAGTACCTACATAGCATACATACAAGGAATAAGAACAAACTTGCAGTTCTCAAGGAAAGACTGCAAGATAAGTAAATCATATCTTATAATAAACTGTGTCAAATTTTATAATAAACTTCCCTCCAAAGTAACAAATTTTCCAAAAAATTAATTTAAGCCTTCGTCAAACGAGCCTTAATGTCTAGGGCCTAATATAACATTGTAGTCTATTTAACCGATAGGGAAGTCTGGAATCAGTCCAACTGCACTGTGTACACACTGTGTCTGCCCACTGTGACCTTTACTTGAATCGCTTATTTATTTTATTTATTATTTTATTTTAATATATTCGGAAAACTTACAGCTAGCATACATGCATTGTTACATTAACATGAATATAAGAAATCCATTTAAAAGTTTCCACAGATAGAAGCACTAATTAAGTATATTGAACAATTTTATTGTTACTTACTTTTGCTTTGTCATAAGCGCCTTTTTATATGCCTACGTGATCAAAAAAGATTTTTATTTACCTACCTAGACGGCCTCTCGCATACAAGAGACCTACCACTACCATCTAACTAATTTCAGAGAAGCCGTAAAGATAGATGAGATCTCTACTATCTCTACCTACAGTGCCTATGACAATGGGGGCACCGTGTCCAAGGAACTACGAAGTAATCGAATAGAAAACAATATATCAATGGGGCGCTTCTCTTCACTTTTGTATTTCTCGTTCGTTTTTAAAAATGTCTCGTCCCAGACACCCGAACAGCTTGCTATGGCCTTACTTATTTAATTGCTCTTATAGTTATGGATAGTTATATTAAAAGCGGTGGAGCCACGCTGTAGACAGTTTTTTCTACAGCATGAATGGGCGGGATCGACCGGGTGATTACCAATGTCTTACAGAAACCGAATGAAGTAGCACCTTGCTGTTGCGTTTCGTACGGTGACTGAGAGCCCACCTATCCGGAGGCCCAATGTATTTAAAAAAAGCTAAGTACTTGAATTCAAATAACATTGAAAACGAAAGTAATTTTTATATGATAGATAAGTTTATTTTTATTCGTTCATTACATTTTTCTCGATTGTCACTATTTTTTCCACATATCTATCGTTAAATGAAAGGGCTTGACTGCGAGAACAGAGGTTGTACGAGGCCCCCGAGGGTTCTTAAGCCCCTGGATATACGCCACTGTGCCATTGTTTCCTACAAATTGTTTTATATTTCACTTAAGAACTCTTATTTGTGCTCACGAAGTATTTGCGTTTGTATTTTGTTTTGTGTTTTTAGTAGAATGTGGCATTTAGTACTGGAGGATTTTATTGTGAACTTGGGAAACGTTTACAATTGTTATTCCGTTATTGTCTTTGGTAGGCACAAGCCAGTGTGTTTTTATATGGAATTTAATAATATAATAACTTGTTTTGTCATACATATATTTTCAAAACATGCGCAACCGGTGAAAATCGGAAAATGCGATTCGGACTCGCACACCGAGGGTTCTGCGTACATACTTTTTTTCTATTGTTCCTTTTATTATTTGTTACGATATCTGCCATAATAACGCATACCTATTATTTATTTGTATGGTACAAAACACTTTTAGCGATAAAACCACCTTTTGTAACAAAGGTAAGTTTTAAGTTTCTAAGTGTATGGTGTACAAGAGATACATATTTATTATATTTATCTATCATATTCTGTAAATATTTCAGCCGGTTACCTATTGCGGTTCAAAAGATTTTAGAAGGAGGATTACATTGGTATACTCAGGGTAAAAACCCCTTAAAATGGTTGACTTAATTTACTATTCATACCACTATTTCCTACGTACTACTACCGCTTCTAAAATTTGTGTATTTTTTCCCTATAGTATCTATTTTTATAGATCTATTTTTCGAACCGGGGCAGAAACTTGATAGTGGCGCCCCTCTCTCCGTTTGAGATAAATTACTTACAAAAACTAAAAGAAAAGAAAAGAATGATGCACAAAGGGCCTGTGTGGCGCCTTTTTCTTACAAGTCGACGGTGAGCCAACAATACTTCCGTATGCTAGGCGCTTTGTGGAGCATATTTTTAATTTTTAATTATATTATATTATGATTTTGGCGCCTCCCTGAATGTGCCACCCAGCGCGGGTGCCCCGGTGTGTCCGCCTGTAGATCCGGGCCTGATAGGCTGGCAAACGAGCAAGAGGGCACTTGATGGTATGTGATCTCCACCGCCCATTTACACCCACGATACTGGAATTACCATGAGTGCGTTGCCAAACTTAAAGGCAAGGGATAATTAAGGGATTGGGAAGGGGAGGAGAATTTGGGCCTCCGGATCTCATTCATCGTACGAAACGCAGCAGCAAGCCGCTACTTTACGTCGGTTTTCTGTGACATAATGGTAACGACCCGATCGAACCGGCCAATTCGTGATGTAGACAAATCTGTCAACAGCGTGGCTCAACCACTCTGAATTATTCCTATTTAGTTCTCCACAGTATTTTTAAACACAATTTTGTCGCAATCTTACTAGTAATAAACTAAGAAAATAGTTAGATAATAAAGATATCAAACCCCATTTACTTTAACAGCTGCTTAAACATCGTAGTTGAATTATTACGGCAAAGGTTATTAATATTTTTTGTCTAAACTAACAACAAAAGAAGGCCGTGAGGTAGGTAATGATTGTGACCTAGACTCAGGTAAGATAGGTACTGAAGGTTAGAGGAGCTGAGCGTGATTACATTTTAATCTACGATGTGATACGTTCCGCCCGGGAACGTAGGGCAGACGACGTGCCCCTCGGTTAATTGTGCGGATTATCGCAAATCTGCCTCCGCCGCCACGCACGATTGATGTCTTTAGCATTTACCGATCGATTTATACGAGATACCTACATTCATTACTAAAAGTACTGACTTTACCATAAGCTCGGTAAAATGTGGGTATACTATTTACACCTCTGCTTACCCCTTCGGGGAGTACAGGCGTGGTGCGTATGTATATAAAGTTATGTAATATTATTAATAACTTTGTGTTTGACATTATTTGTGGTGGTATATTTCGATTCCACATAATTATAGCCACTTTTACTTAGTATAAGTACAATCCCTTAGAACAAACAAGTGTGAGTAAATTGTGGCTTAAGTTATGAAGGCATAACACAACCCAAGAACAATCAACACACATCAAGTACCCCACATCAATGGGAGAAAAAACAAAAGAGCACACAAGTTAAAATAAGTATTATTTATTTCACATACAATATCAACATATTTCAACATGCTAAATAAGAAGCTACACTGCACCATGCACTATGAGGATTCATCGTAGATAGTTTCAATGTAATATGGCTAATGCAAATAAACTTGGTACCAAATAATTAATGTTTTTTATGAGTCCATGAACGCCGTCATCAATACGTATAAATTGCGTGGTTATTTTCAACTTCAATTAATATTTCACATTCAAATTACACCAAGACTTGGATCAAAAATTATTAGGATTTCTATTAGTAGTGGGACAAACGGCTTAATTTTCACAACGAAATTAAACGTTGTGCTTATTTTTTTTAGCTAGCTTATAAATAAGCTTATCGCTTATTACGATTTTTAACAGACTTCAAAAAAACTTCAAAAAATTTCCATAAATTTTTGTACAATAGTTCCAATTTACTTTCGACTTTATGTCTTTTTGTATAAAGTGTATTTTCGATCGCTTTCACGACAGCGCCAACGGGCAACGATCAACGCTAAGCGGCGGCCGGTGATGCAACCACGCATGACGCAACTATGTTCCGTTATAACGTCAACAGCTTAAACTTACAAACGTACTTATATGCTTGTTATAATAAGCAGAGCTTAATAATAGCTATTCGTTATAACGCCCACCTCTACTTATAAACAATAATAAATATTATGCAATCAAACGACATTCAATTTAGTAGCATAATCGTTATGATAACATCGTTTAACTTTCGACTTTATGTCTTTTGTATAAAGTGTATTTTCGATCGCTTTCACGACAGCGCTAGTGCCAACGGGCAACGATCAACGCTAAGCGGCGGCCGGTGATGCAACCACGCATGACTCAACTATGTTCCGTTATAACGTCAACAGCTTATACTTACAAACGTACTTATATGCTTGTTATATTAAGCAGAGCTTAATAATTGCTTTTCGTTATAACGCCCACCTCTAATTTCTATTAATAAACTTCAAGTAACAAAATAAATAATCCGACAAGGCCACACTAAATAAATATGGCCGCGTTCGCCGTTCGAAAATCATAACAATTGGTTGCTGGAGGATTTTTTTAAATGTCCGTCATCAATTAAATCGTTTGAAATTTTGGTTTAGTATTATTTTAAATTATTTATGAGTCAATTATATGTCAGTATATTAGGGTTTATTACGTTTTAAGCGCCGAAAATGATTAAACAAACTGTATGATAACAATTTCTGCACGAATCATTCATTTTCATTCGTTCAATTGCCTTTTGTGTTGGGGTATTTTTTTAACAGGAGTAACGTAACCGTATCGTGTTCACCTGAGAAATATTTATGCGTTCGTGCTACGTACCAAAAAAATATTCGTGTCGAGTCCGTTTTTGTACAGTTGTCACGATACAAATACATGACGATTTTGAAAAATATACTGTATGTAACTGTTTGCGTACATGTAGGTACGTATTTTTTATTTTTATTAAACCTTTTAATAAAAAAAAAACGATCTTGTGGCCTTTCATGGTTGAGACGCGAGCGGCCGTAGGGTCGATTCCCACACCGTAACAAATATTTATTTCGTGTCTGGATGTTTTCTCCACAGAGGGGGCAGACGTTCTAAATAAAAATATTTAATTTTAATCATCGGTCGGTAAATGAGCAAGTGGGTCAGCTGATGGTAAGTGATCTTCACCGCTCATGTGCGCCTACAATACCAAAAGGATCATGGGCGCGTTTCCGACCTTAAAGGAAAGGGACAATTAAGTGATTGGGAAGGGGAGGACGATTTGGGCCTCCGGATATCTCACTCACCGTACGAAACACAGCAGCAAGCTGATACTTTACGCCGACTTTCTGTGAGACAGTGGTAACGACCCGGACGAGCCGGCCCTTTCATGCTTTAGATTTAGTTTATTGAGTGGTAGATCCACACTATAGACAGTTTTGTCTACAACATGGGTGGGTCGATTTGACTGGATTATTACACTGCCTCGCTGATAACCGACATAAAATTACAGCTTGCTGTTGGTTTCGTACGGTGAGTGAGATTTCCGGTGGTCCAAATCCCTTTCCTTCTGAATTCCCATGCCCTTCCTTTAGAAGTTAGAAGAACGTGATATTTAGTGACGTGATAAGTCTTCTGTATTCTGTCTCAACTCCGAATTGCAGAAAATGACTAAGAACAACTCTTTTTTGTATAAAGCAGTTCTGAAAAAACTCATTCAAGCCAAACATCATACAATGCTTCCTTGTGAAAGTCAAACTTAAAATATTTTTGATTTCTTTTCCTCGTAGTTTAAAATATGACCATTGTAGCGTTATATAAAAAATAAATAATAAAATACACCCAACAGTCACACACATAGTCTGACCCCACACTAGGTTAACCTGTATCGTGGGTATCGGGAACTACGAGGGACTTGCGGTCCCACAACACCCAGACCCGAAACAAATATTTGTAGATTAGACAAACATTTGTCTCGGTGTGGGAATCGAACCCATGGCCTCTCCCTTCGCAACCGGCTTCTCGCCCACTGCGCCACGGACGCTGTCAATATATTTTCATCTAAACAGTTTCGAGTATTGACGCTAATTTTCTGAATGTTTGCGCCTGCGCAGATTATTATCAGCCAACCGTAGTTTCATACCATTTCTTATTGGACCATACGTCATAACGTAGTTCACGTTGTGCATATGACGTACTAATAAGAGATCGTCTAGGTAGTTGTGAAGTAGTAGCGAAAGGTCCGTTGGTCATAATTTCCCGCTACTCATATTTTCTATCAGTCTCTCCGGCGCCCTTATAAAAGAAGCGTGCAACATTGTTTGCCCTCTATTTGGCGTCGTCTTCGACAATTTCACATGTCTCCTTACGTGTTGCCACACTCTTCGTTTGCCCCACGTTGGGCGCCATTGCGGCGAAAAGTTGTTTTTAGTAGTAGAACTTCTGCAAGTTAGGTAGTATACAAACAAACCAAATTCATATTATGTGATTTAGGCATAAAGTGTATAATGTTAGAATAAAGCAAGAATGCATGGTGCATGCGAAATGTAACGAGTATCAATCTTTGCTGTCTGTCTATCCGCTAATCTTCGCGCATCACATAAAAATGCTGAGTGAATTTCGATGCGGGTTTCCTAATACTGCTAAGCGAATCTCCAGTAAACATATACTACCTATATAACACATTTTATCCCGGAAAAAACCCGTCACGGGTGCGGATCCACGAGACAAAGTTAGTAATAAATATAAATTAAAACTGTTACATTCCGTCATTCATAGTAGTTTAAGGGAAGTAACTATCACCAAAATTTAAATGAAAATAGACTGCATAACATTGATGGACTTTACTAAGAAATAGAGATTTTATTGGTGGTAGAGTCGCGCCGTGCCGTAGCAAATTTTGTCTTCCTCATGAAGAGGTTGGCTTCATTGGTACAACTGTCTTATACAAAACCGACGTGCAATGTCAGTTATGCTGTTGTATTTGTATAATACTACCCCTATATTATACACGTCGCACTGCTGGGCACGGGCATTCTCTACTGAATGAGACACTTAAAGGCCTCATATACAAAGCCATCGGCATGTGCTCCTGTATCGGTGTACAACGTGGTCCGCCCTTAAGCGCAATGTCAGAGATTCATGTTTACGGTGGCTGTGCATCGTTACATGGCTAGATCATATTCGTAACGAGTTCATCCGTGGCAGCCATGGTGTCCGCGACGTGGCAGATAAACTTTAGGAACGGCGCTTGAGATATCGGTCGGGTAGCAGTATATCGGCCGTAAATGCCTGTACCAGATCGTACCAGGGGTACCATTCCGCGGACAACTCAAAAAACGCTGGCTTGACTTACTAAAGAGAGACGGTAGAGCCAATGGTCGCACTACAGAGGATGTTCAAGATCGGGCGAAGTGGAAGAGTTTAAGTAGGAAGGCGGACCTTTGTACAGACGGGATAACGCCAAGCAGTAAGAAATAAAAACACTAGAAAAATAGTTTCCAGGTAAGCAGACCATCTGCGGCAGACATCGCGTCGTGTTAACGTTAATATGTGTATGCATATACGTTATTCCAAATATACACATGGAGTGTCTTTAAATACATACCTACAGAACCTGTTAAATTTAAAGGATAGGTTCATATGTCCTTTGTGCAAACACGGTTATACTAAACTACTTTGAGAAGACTTAAAAGACCTTTACATTATTGTGTACCTACGCGTTTGTTTGCAGCCTATTATAGAATAATTGTTAAATGAACAAAAATGTCCTTCCAGACAGAAAGGACAGAGGCGGTGGGCGCGCGTTGACGAGTGTGCCGGGCGAAGTTGCACCTGTGAGGCGAGCTATAAAGATAGATGTGGGTACTTAGGTGAGTGAGGTGAGGTAAGGTGAGAATGCTGCAAAGTGAAGGACCCGTGATATTGGTGGATGCGGGGCGAGGTTTTCGAAGCGGGGGTGGCAGCGGCGCGCGGAGGGCGGCTTCGGGCGCGCAGGGCGGGCGGGTGGCACGTAACAAGTGAAGCGGCCCCGGGAGCAACAGTCTGCCGCAGCCCGGCCACGCGGCCTCACACACACCACAACAAGTGTTGTACTCCGATCCAGATCACGCTCCCCGCGTAAGTAATACTTTAATTGCTTCCATTCACCCTGTACAGTCGTCATATAAAACTGTCGGTCCGCAAGCTGGCCCGGCCGAGCGCCTACCAGCGCGCCGCCGCCGCGCCGTGCGTCCGCGAGCTGTCGTTGACGGCGCGGTCGCCGCCATACGTGTTATAAACGCGATTTAACCTTTGCTGAGTGTCTGGTAACGACATTACTGTGTACCTGTTGAATGCAAGACGATAAATGAAGATAATGGCTTTGTTGTTTGCCCGTTTATCTTATAAATATACTTAGTTAATTATATTGGTCGTAAAAGCTCTGATGTACTCCTGGGTAGTACAGTAATTTCGTTGTGTACGTACTGTCGTTTGATTTTATTTGTTCGTTTACGAGTTTATACTTGTAGGTATATAAAACCGTAATGTATAATATTCAGCATTTTCGTTTTTTTGTTCAATACTGTTCAATTTCGTAGTACATGTTTTTAAGCGATATAAGTAGGTACATAGTTTAATAACTTCATATAGTATAAAAAAGAACAGTGGAACATACGGATATACCTACTTACCTACTTTGGAATTAAAGCATTTTTTTAACAATGTTGGATCATCGATGAGCTCTAAGTGCAAGTGTAGTATTCAAACGGGATAACTAACGTGGTAAATTTAAAAAAACTTCGACAGCCACAGATTCCACGGAAAAAAATAATCTAAACGATTTAATACTGAAATCATTTAACGGATCTTATCCAGATTCAGATAAGCTGCTGTAAAAAATGACCAAAAAATGGATTAATTTTTGATTCTACTAAATGAAAATAATAAATAGATTTAGATGAATATTGTGGTTAGTTTCTAAACCTCCATTAAAAATATTAAAAGTTTCTGTAGATGTGGCCTACAGCCTACACAAAAAATCTGAAGACTTCTTACTTTGTTGAGGGTTAAAAGTTGAATTGAATTTGAGATCTTGTTAAAAAAGAAAAAGATCAAAGCTTAATCCGAGGACAGATAATAATGAGAAGACAGAAAATTTATAAATATAAAAGGACAGCTTACGTTGAAAAAGATTTGTACGTCAGAGATAAGGAAGCAATGGCTCTTTGCAATACATAAAACTACCTACGAATAATTGGGAACCTAAAGGACCTTTTGATGTAAGAGTAATGAATAATGAGAGGGTTTAATTAATGAAACAGATTAGTCTGGATTTGCTTACCTAACAGACACATAGTTCGACCAACATGGCGAGGCACGGAGAGTGGATTGAATCGCTTTGTTTGTTTCGTTTGGCATGTTTTGTATCCTTATTAATTAAAATGTAAGTTTATATATTCAGAAAAAGATTAAATCAAATCAATCAGAAATTAAATCTACAACTGTAAATATAACCATGATGCTTATTCGCGTTACAAATCTGGCTAATCATCTATTTATGGAAATGAACATTTTATATAGCAATTGAAATATTTAATTTAGTATACTTGGACGGAGGTCGCTCAAAATCAGCACGCTATCGAAAATAACAAATGTTTACGGTTATTCAACATTAGGGATATACCTAAATTGTTATTAATAATAATATGTCCACAGCATTCCAATATCATCCATAAATAATGCTATATTTATGTGCATATTAAGAATGTTGAGTTGCGTTGTTACTTTTCAAATATACCTACATCGTAAATGTTTATGTGCATATTTGTAGGTTAATTACGTATTTGTGACGTACAACGCCAAAATATTTTGTTTCTAGCTTTGTATCGTCACATAACTGATATTGTTATCTCGACAGAAGCAAGTAAGACTCCTTATTTAATGAGGTCAATGGATTTTATTATTGCGAATTGTTTGTGTGTATCTGACTGTAATTGTATCCGTTTAGAATAGTACAGTCTTTTAGTTATCAACTAACATACTTATATATCAGATTGGAATCGCAGTGTTGTTAATACACATTTTCATATTTTGGCGGCTTGTTTGTGGTATTGTCCGCGGTACCGTACCCTCGATGTATTAATTTACGTTTTTTAAGCCCAAATCTAGTGCAATATTTACGTCGTTATCACGTCATCCGCAGATGACAGGGTTTGGGAACACGTAGCGCCTTTACATTAATCACAAATGCATTGACCTATTGTAATACTAATAGTACGCTATTATTTATTAGATTATTTGCTAGGTACTAATTAAAGTAGAAATTGGTAATACCTAGTCCTTGTACGTTGTGAATAATTAAGGTACTGTAATCACATTGACAAAATCAATACAGTGAAGTGATGGGCACTTACATGCTTATACTTAGGGCTCTACCCGTATGAAAGTTGAGATAGGTGTTTTTATAGTATTAGCCGCCAAATGAGCAAGTGGGTCACCTGATGGTAAGTGATCTCCACCGCCCACCATACCAGAAGAATCATAGACGCCTTAACGATCTTAATTATGGGATTGGGAAAAAGATTTGTGGTAACAACCCGCTCGAACTGGCCATGCTGTACACAAAATTGTCTACGGCGTGGCTCTATCACTCAAAAAGATCATCATAATTTAAAAAAAATGTACATCAATGTATAAAGAAATATTCTTAGAAGGAAGAATATTTTTTATCATTACTTTTAAAATTCTTAAAAGATTTATTTGTTTTAGTTATAAAACTTGTTCTTAATTATCTTGTCATATAATATGGGTGGGCGACGCTTTAATGTTAGTTCAAAAGGTTTGTCGATATTGCTGGAGTTAGGTACTATTCAGTTATTATTATAAAGGGCGTTAAATTACATAATCTAAGAAATTTATAATGCTATAACCTACAGGTTATCAGAATTTATTTCGAGTACTTACCAATACTATTATCCACCTTCTGCGAAATCATTAAGCTGAAAAAAATATTCATCCTCCTCCATTTAAAATAAAGCAACTACCCGCTTCAAAGATAATATGTATCTGTATTCTGGGGGGGAAAAATCTCCAGCATGAAAAGTGGAAATTAGCAAAAAAAATTACTTAATCAACACCAACAACCTTGAGGATTTGTGCCTTGTGCGGTCATACAAAAAAGTTACGATGTTCAGCGTCACCATTATCCAGGTTGGCGGTAGTTTTTATAAGGCGTCAATGACTTTTAGTATTGGGCATAGAGGAGTAAATAAGAGTAGTTCTAAGAAAAATTGCATTAAAACCGGTAGGAATCGCTTTTCTATGTTTGTTCTACATTATTTAATAACAATTATGGAATTTATATCTTAAAATTCCGCACTTGAGAAGGCTGTCCGGGAAAGTCTTGCAATTTAAGGTTATTTTTATGATTTAACCTAGGTTTCAGCCTTAACTGATTTTTTAAATTTTCAAAGTGGCGTAAGCATAGGTACAATATTTTGGAAACACTGTTTTGTGTGTTGTCTGGTCAAACTATACCTTCGTATCTTTAAGCGGTTAGACTATTCTCACATACATACACAGACTAACGCCTGTTTCTCATAGGGGTATACAGAGACAACGGATTTCCACTATTAGCCATTAATTTATCGGTTTGCAGAGATAAGTGGTATGAAAAAAGAAATAAACTTCCAGGTAGGTTATTTCCATTTACTGGATAACGTAGCGACATCATGATTGAAACAAAGCTTTGAAATTTGGCTTTCCGGCAGCTCACTGCATTTGGTAAATGAATTTTAACCGAGATAATCTGGTTATCATTCAACTAAAATCTAATCAATGTCGACCTTCGCGGTGCTGAATTCTAAGAGCCATTTAATTACACTACTATAAGAATAAATTCATTTCTAACTCGAAACAAATACCTAGGTATTTGATTTATGCCCTTAGACCCATGCGCACTATATCCAAAGAGACTATACCTACTGGGTCTACTTATGGAAAACGCAAGAACGTAAAAAGGTGTCGTTTGTGATTAGGTATTGGTATTAATTATTGAAAGCAAATATTAATATTATATTCTTAGGCTAATCAGAAATGGTGGTTCATATATAAATGTAAATAACAGGCTCATAATTACGAATGGGCAATATCAGATTTAATCACAAAATGTCTCACAAATACCAATTTACTTAAAAAGCGAATCGTGTACGGATGTATAGGAAATATAGCCGTACACCACGAGTCCTTTTTGTCTGATTGACGATTCTTAATATAAAACGGCTTTGACAGCTCTAAAGAAGAATAGTGGTGATGGTAAAGGAGGTAGGGTGCTAACAATATATTACTAGCTAACCCGTCCATAGAGGGGTTGACTTCAGGGAGGCGGCCGGTCGTAAGAACTACAAGCCAAATCTTTCTGAAACATGTGTTTAAAAGCATGTTGCGCTGACCCCACTGCGAGTGGTATAGGGGCAGATGAAAGAAGAATAGCGAAAGTCATGAACAAATATCCAAATTTTTTATATAACATTACGATATTGTAATAAAATTAATTGTTTATTTAGTTTTCGTTTTAAAACTATGTCATTGTCTGCCACCCTGCCCGCGCCAGTTGTAACCGCTAGTTGGTGCTGTCATCGCCCACGGTTCCTATAGATAAATGTGTTCTCGCGGCGGAATACGCTCACGGAAACTGCATAAATATCGCGAATGCTCGTACATAGCTTGTGATTACTTTAGTTAGTTACGAGCAAATGTCACTATAAATATTTGATCTCGCTCCATCCTAAAATTACACTTGGGCCCGGCACTTATACCTAATGTCATTAATACTCTTGACATAAATGATACTTAGATATTCTAGTTCTTTATAAAGAATGAGATATTCGGGGATTTTTATCGATGTATTTGACAGAGACACCACATATATCATAGGTCATGCGTGTGAATCCTTTCCCTGTCGTAGGTTTCATCAATCTTCGCATTCTAGTTAGTTTTATCTTACCTTGCGTCATTCACCTAGTATTCCATTATTCTGATCTTTGATTAAGTCTACCTTAATTCGTATTGACCTTACGTTCATGGGCGTTGAATAATGTTTTCTCGATTCCCCAAAGAGAAGTACCCAACAAAAAAATGTTAGAGCCACGCTGTAGGCAGTTTTGTCAGCATGGCTTCTCCGGCTCGGCCGAAGTAGTTAGTAGCTTCTTTCAGTAAACCAACGTGAAACGGTCGCTTGCGATTGGCACGGTGAGTATGATATCCGGAGGCTCAAATCCCAAATACCTATTCTATTCGTTTAATGTCGGCGACGCACCCAGGGTTCTTCTGATTGTGGGTGTTCATGGGCGGTGGAGATCACTTACCTCTACATTTTTAAATTTTTCGGCCTTAGTTATAAAAAATGAAAGCTTAATAGTATAGAGTATCAGGTAGCTGAAACCAAAATACCTAATTCTAGATATTTTATTTTCCCTGGTTCAAACGCACACAAACTAAATTTAGTGATAAGTTAGACAATCGTTCGGGTACAATCAGTGATACAACTTGTCTTCTGCGTAGTACGTGATATTATATACAAAGGATAAGGAAGGGCGTTAATGTTCTACCGTGTCGCCCAAAGGTGTCAAACTTCAGATAGTAATCTTTACAGAAAACATTAATTCGATTTATTATAATTCCTTAATAGACACCAGTCTGCATATTATGTAGAACACATCAATTTCTAACTGTCCTGCGCAGTTTCACGCGCGTGCATACTCCTGCTCCAATGCCGTGTTTTATTCAAAGTTCAACTTCCCCCTCCCCCCTTTTGAGCCTTTAAAATGAAAATTTCCAAAAACCCCTACATTACACAAACTATCATCTGGTCTTTCGTGATCATAATTTATGTAGTTTTTAAGATATCGTGATTAATCAGTGAGTGTGTGAGTGCGTTTTTTCGTTTTGAAAAGAGCCACGTTAGAGTTTTATGCCTGTTCTTCTTTAACGAAACAGCATTCTGAACTAGTGCTAGAGCTAAAATTTTACTGAATCTAAATGATGTAGGTATAACTGTGTATAACATTTAATGCATTCAGGCCCACTTGCACGACGATCCTAAATTGAGTTTAACCTACTGTACCAGTAAGGGGCGTCAAATCGTATGAAAAGTTGTCGTAGGTCAATAAGTTTAGTGGTAAATCTCGATTTAAGATCTTCGTGCAAGTCGGTCTCAATAAATATTTTGAATTGATTTGATTATTGGACATCAATGTCAACCTCTGATATAGTACCTAGTTTTCGAAGCTAGACCTGCGGTTATTAACCGACTTCAGAAAAGGAGGAGGGTCTCAATAGAGAGAGTTTTTCTTTTTAATACTTTAGAAATGGTTGTTCGAATGTTATTTTTGTCTTTTGTCAACAAATCGTCGAATGTTTGCCATGTTCTTTGAGAAAAATAGTCTTGATTTCTTTATCCCCTAAAGAGTTTATCCACAGTAATACTGATTGCGGCTGATGTTTAACCTTGGTGATCTCATTATATGCCTCTAACGAGACAACTTAGGTATTTACTATTTTAAAAAGTGCATTGAGTTTTATTCGCTGAAT
The DNA here is from genome assembly GCA_905332985.1 of Mimas tiliae. Lineage (NCBI taxonomy): Eukaryota > Metazoa > Arthropoda > Insecta > Lepidoptera > Sphingidae > Mimas > Mimas tiliae. The sequence continues at coordinate 9,192,817 of HG995249.1, forward strand.
CTGCTCAGGGCTGGGTCGCACCGCGTAGAATCCAGTGAAAAATGAGCCTGTTGAGTTTGTTTTGTCTGGTCTTTTCAGACTTTTTTGTCTGGTCGCTTTTTGATCTAGTTGTAGTTTTGAAATAAGCGTCTTGAAATAAGCGGGGTAAAAACGTTTCCGAAAATTTCCATGATCTATATTATCCTAATGAAAAATAATTATAATGTTGGACTTTTAAATAATAATATTACTGTAAAAGGTATAAAATTAAACTAATTTATCGTAGGTAATCCAGTGAGTTGATGATTGATGTATATATACAAGAGTTGATAAAATATGCTTTCTGGTGTTATTTTTGTACGGAGTTGTCATAAGTACTAAGTATTTTAATTGTCTAAAAGATCAATAAATTTCATTTAATTTCAAAACTGTATTTAAATTTATATTTAACTAAATCAATGGAGTCTTTTAAATTATTATAATTTTATCCAAGTCGCACAAGCAACGAGTAATTTTAAATGTTTTATAGATTCAACTAAACGCGCGAGGTGGCCTAAAATATTACGTAAACATATGCAGGCGCACATTAGTGCCGGTTACATTGCATTCCTAATATCTACTCATTTTATACCGGCTTCAAAGAAGAAGGAGGTTCTTAATCCGAATTCATTTTAACCGACTTAAAAATAGGTTTCTATTCTTTTGATGCATGTTCGCGATTTCTCCGCTGAATGCGGGCAATTTTGATGATTTTTATTATCCTAATAAGGATTACCTCGAAGGTGATCCCATATATTTAATTAAAGATCTTATGACGGGATCCGCGGGTAAATAAGGGTGAGTCTCTTCAACCGACGGCAGCAAATGCACTGTGATTATTGTTTCAAATAGGATTTTTAGAGTTATCCAATCCTACAGCTACTCTAATAGCTCCGTGTATTTTAGTTTCTAAGTTATAAAAATGTTTTTGTAGAATTTTATTACAAATCCGATCACGTAACAAATATCAACCTGTATAATTTAAAATACAGTATATAAACACCTCGCCCGTGTGATACCGATTTTTGTGTCAGTAAAAAAAGTAATTGTTGCCTTCCAGTTTTCGTTTAAGCCATAACTTGTGGAGCATATTGCTAATGCCGGTCCGGGCCGACAATAAAAAGATAAAGGCGAGCGGCGAGCGACGAACGGAGACAATAAAATGGGCTTATCGTTACAAAGGGCTCTGTACTCCACCTGAAACGTTCCTTGTACACAGGTACCTCAATCTGATTTAATTGCCCGCCCAAAGTTGATTCTAGGTGTCTGCCGTTCTGTGCTCTCATATAGGTACGCTGTCGCGTCAGTAAATACACAGATAGTATAATCCGCTTATGCTAATGTTACGTATATTTTATGTAGTACCTACACTAGCAGTACTTTTTGTTTGGAGTTGCGCAGTTAGATTATAAAGTTTATAAATTTCGGAACCCAGTGACTATTAGATGTGCGACATTTTATAACAAAGGATCGCATTAAAATGTATGTGGTCATGCTCATCTGAGCTTATGCTCTTAAATTCTTCTGGATTTAGGAGATTCAAAACATAAATATTTGAAATAAAAAATCATATCTTCGAAATAGATATAAAATAAAAATATATAGGTATATATAATTATCTTACCATCTTTTTGACTATCAAATTTCCATCAGATGACTCACTTTCTCGTTTGCCAGCCTATGCTATAAAAATATATGTATAACCTTTATATAAATGATTTGTTCGTCTGTGCGATATTTGAGGCAGGGGTAGGTTATTTTATAAAGCGCTAAAAATTTATATAACAATGAACATTAGTAAATAGTATTTAAAAGATATTTATAATAAAGCTTTATTAATTACCTAAATGTAAAAGACTCTATTATTAGTTAGTACGACAGTAAATTGAAGCTTTAAATGCTTTAAATTGATGACAGTAAATTATGTGCTTTATTTCTAAAAATATAATAATGTAAATACCTCACTTCCTTCCTACACATGATCATTACTTCCAACGTCCCTCCATTTCGAGGGACTCCCGCAAAGGAATGACATTAAGGAGTGGAGAATGAGATTTTAACGATTCATTTGCTGTCAGATTTTGTGTTCCTTCATGACGACTTTTATTGTAACTTGTTAGCTGTGCCTTGTCTTAAACAAAAATAGTAATTAATGATATCATGGTTATGTTCTTATTTGCTTTTATTCTTATTTTAATATTTATGCCTACTTGCACGATGATCTTAAATTGAGTTTAACCCTCTAAACCAGTTTAAACAACGTCAAATTGTATGAAAATTTGTCATACTTAAGTAAATAAGTTTAATGGTTTTCGATTTAGGATCGTCGTGCTAGTGGATCCTAATGAGTAATCGACTTGTAACAAACACGACGCATGACGGAAATGACTGAAAATCTCGCACAAATACTCATCAATGTGAATGAATTGCATATACTATGTACTAACAATAGGTATAGGAATACAAAATATGATATGACAATTTTAGAAATGGAATATTGGCAAACTGTATTTCGTTTCCATTTAGCCTTTCGTAAAGCCTCCGTGGCGTAGCGGGCAAGTAGCTGACTGCGAAGCGAGAGGCCGTGGGTTCTATTCCCGCACTGAGACAAATGTTTGTGTGATCCACAAAAAAATGTTTTGGATCTGGGTGTTGTGGGACCGCAAATCCCTCTTAGTTCCTGATATCCACGATACAGGTTTACCTAGTGTGGGGTTGGGACTATGTGTATTTATTTATTATTATTTGAAGATTAAAATGATAAAGTTTGCTGATCAAAAACTATCGCGTGACAGAAGACAGGTCGTGTCCATCAGACCATTTATTTTTTATATACACCATCAGTTATGTTTATAAAAATTAGAACAACAGAATGAAACAGAACCTACAAAAAATGTATTTAGGTAATTATAGTTACATCTACGTTTAAAAATATATTTTTTATTTAATTATATCTAATAGCATCGCCTTTAAATTGGTTAATTTAATTTTAAGCTTTTAGTTTTTTAGACGCTTTTATTTTTATTAAAAAGTGTTCATTTTAGTAGTTTTACCGACAGAATCATCAAAATCGGTGCATAAATGTTGAAGTCTTGTCTTGCTTCCCTCCTGACAGAGCTAATATAACCTTTCGAATGAATCATTAAAATTAGACCACTTTGTAAAAATTACGAGTGGTTAAATACATACAAACATATTACTTCTTTATTCTTTCTGCCTGGCATTACCTCGGCTTAATAGCAAATATACGCATTAAATCAAGTACCTCTTTCATTTTAATCATTCGTGAATATAAATTAAATCAATTCAGTGTATACTCACCTCACGTGGTAACTTAATGTCGTCTAGGTTTTTGTACTAAAGCCATTTGGCTTTTTAGCCTACGTTGCTGTATATAAGTACGTACTGTGTAATAATTCAACTTCTTAAAAACTCAGCAGGAATTTCGCACTGCTTAACATGCAAATCTCTTTTGTAACTCAGCCTTGCAGATAACTATTTGGACGTTTTTGTATTTTTTCGTATGAGAAGCTTCTGAACAAAGGACGACTGCCTAAGGTTTAACGTTTCTAAAAGATACAATTAATTACTTGTTGAATAATATTATACACACAAATCATGTTATGAGAATGGTTTACCAAGATTCTTTAATATGAAAAGTTTTCAATGTTGCATGTTCACAAAATTTTATAAAGTTTTTGCAAATTGCTGTACCTACTCCTTAAAACTGATGATAGCAATTTTCGTGACGAACCTCTAGGGAATAACCCCGTTCAATGTACCGATTTCAACTAAATAGTAAAGAATTCTTTGTTGAACCTCAGAAATCCTTTTTTACTACGATAAAAAGGGTTTTATCGGTGTTGGGTCAGCAAAGTGTATGTAAATGAGAACGCGCCTGGTTTCCACGATAGAAATAAAGCAAAATTGGCGTCTTCAGTAATACTATTCATATTAAATTCTGTATTATTAAGTAAAGTAATCTACCGTAGAGACTTATTAGTATGTATTTTATACTTAATTCGTTACAATATTGTAATAATAGTCTTTAAATAGCATTGTAACCTTTGATATTATCAAATTTCAACGTGTCTGTCGTCACAGTTATTGATTTCAGTACATGATGTTCTCGTAACAATGCAATGTTCAGTGTATCGGAAATTTCGTACGTACTGTATTGGTGGCCATAATATGTGCTAGTTATGGGGTAGAGTAGCATGTATCGATTTGTCGGAACATACAGTATTTGTAAGCATTGAACGTAACGTGTGCCAATATCGGTGAAAGCAGCTGTTTCCCCGAGATGGGAGAACTGTCTTTTTACTTCTAGATATAATTCTTACTCTCACACGCTTCAAAACCTTATATTAGACACTTGCTAAATATTCTATACGTGGTCAAAATATCTTGGGCACAAATTAAACAAGAATCAGTGTACCGATTATCTTCAGGAATGCTACATAGCGTATTGTTATTTGCAAAATATTTGTCAAAAGGAGATTTTTGTTTTTATGGCATAGGCCGGCAAACGAGCAAGTGGGTCATCTGATGGTAAGTGATCTCCACCGCCCATGTACGCCCACAATACCAAAATAATCATGGGTGCGTTGCCGACCTTAAAGGAAAGGAATAATTAAGGAATTGGGAAGGGGAGAGGGTTTGGGCCTCCGGATATCTCACTCACCGTACGAAACGCAGCAGCAAGCTGCTACTTTACGCCAGTTTTCTGTGAGACAGTGGTAACGATCCGGACGAGCCGGCCCATTCATGCTGTAGACAAAAGTGTCTACAGTGTGGCTCTAACACTCTAAAAATTTAATCTAAAATCTAAAAGGTTAATTCTTGATATCTTGTAAATTGTATTGTAACTAAATATTATTGGAATAATGTATATAATAAGTATTATTTATATTATGTATATCGTACATAATACATAGCTAGCCCAAGACCCGGATGCTTGGTGCTTACTTAGTTGGGAAGGCTTACGGCCAACAGTGGCAGTGGCAACAGGCTAAGATGATAATGATGACATATGGCTACATACTTATAACAAAGACTGCCTCGGTCGCATAGTTGTAGTGCTTACGCGGTAAGATTGCTGTGCTGAGGTCTAGGGTTTGATCCCCGGGTCGAGTGAAAGTGAACCCAATGGTTTGTCTGAAAATGTGCCCGGTATGGCGATAGGCTCGTTTATCACATCTTGGGGCGGACTTAAGTTTGGTGAAATGTGGGTGTACTCGTTACACCTCTGCCTACCTCTTCGGGAATTACAGGCTTGAGTGCTTATATATGTATGTTATAACAAATAAATTATATTATATTTAAGGATATTCCCGATGCCAATGACTTTGATTGGCTCTGATGGGCACTTTGCGCTCGTACAGCAGAATTACCTCAACGTCTAGGCTTACGACCAAGATGCAGGTTCGTTGTTTTTTATTAATGTTTTTTGTCATGTCACACCACATCTTATGATATAGGACACTCGTGAACAGTATGAGTAGATTTAATTAAAACCTATACGTTACAGCCCTAAGTCTAATCAAATATCCTTGCGAAGCAAAAGTTTTATGAAGCCAATTTACGATATAAATACTTTTGTGCTCGTTTCCGTTGCTCACGGAACAAAAATAATATAAAAGAAACAAGTACTAGAATAAAAACTTAGTCTCCACTCTAATTTTGACTTGCGTTCCACTCAAGTACCTACAGTGGAAGAAACGTTTACTTACATAATAATTAATTTAAATTAAAAAAAAAGAAAGCAACAATTCTACAATTTAAAGTATTAAAGTTCCATTTGGGATTTATAAAAATGTTCCCCGCGAACGTCGCGTCGCGTCGTGTCGTCGCGTTGTGAATCAAATAAAAGCTAGGCACTGTGAATCCAAAGCGCCCGCGTTTTGCCCTAACGTATGGATTTGAATATACTGTGTATGTTATAGCGAGGAATGTACTGGTGAAACAATGTCGTGCTTAGCACTAAATATAAACTGCGTATGTCTTTGAAATTGCTTTGTACGTCAAACAAGCGTATGCAAATTTTGCTCAGGGTTCCTACATTTATTGGCATAAGATATTTCTTCTATATGCAGTAATAATAAAAGCAGTAACATAAGTAAGCAGTGATATCCTAGCGGGGAAACATTATAAACACAATATCTGAGGATTCTCCATAACAATATCAAAAATATGTGAAGTTTAGTGTTAATCTACAAGCCCGAATTAAATCAGCATGGTAGACGAAACTCCTATGAGCTAACCACTCTTATTTGCAGAGAAAGCCTATTTTCAGCAGTTGAACAGTGTACGTATAAAACAGGGCTGATTGTTTTATGCGCGCTTATAACCAGTTGCACTCATTAATCGGGAAACGATTAGTGAATTATGCAAACCTTGGCGCGGTCAGTCTATTGATGGCGCTTAGTGGTATTTCAACTGAGAGTCACTGTGCTTCAGAGGGCATGTAAAAAGTCGATCCCGACTGTTATCAACTAACAGCAGTCGTTAAGCTAAGTCGGAGGTCTTCGAGTGGCTTGAAAACTTTGATACTAGGGTTAGCCACTAACCATTCGATATAGAATAGAATATTGTTTTATTTAACAAAGGTGAATTTTAGAACATCTAATACTTTACTGGGAAAGATAAGCCTTAATTCCGGGATCTGTCTATACTTATCTTATATATAAAATTCTCGTGTCACAATGTTCGTTCCCATACTCCTCCGAAACGGCTGGACTGGATATGTATGAAATTTTGTGTGCATATCGGGTAGGTTTGAGAATCGGGCAAAATCTATTTTTCATCCCCCTAAATGTGAAGGGTGGTCCACCCCTAATTTTTTTTAGACAAATATTTTTGTTTTTATTTATTTTATGATACAGGATTAAAAAATACATACAACCCTAAATTTTCACACTTCTACCACCAACCCCTATTTTTTAATAGTCATTTTAGTAATTTTGACAAGCGCGTTTCTCACCGGGGCGCCCACTAGGCTACTTTAATCCTGGAAATTGGCATTCACGCGGGCGGAGCCGCGTGCAACAGCTAGTTTTTACATAATTTTATGAAGATTTCACATAAAACACACACTCACACACACAATATTCATCTATAAATTGCTGAAAAAGTGGAATGAAGAAAAAGGTACTTTGGTATTTATTCTAACAAAATATCAAGCAGCGTGCATAAATATTTGAACATATTGTGTTTACGGACTGATGAAAGGTTATTTCTGTGTTATGAATATAGATTTAATTCAGTATTGTTGGGGATTCGATGTGGCAGGGCGGCAACTTCATTAAGATTTCCAATTTACTCCCGAATAATTCTAAAGGATAAGGGGTTTATCTGCTGTTCATCGTGTTCCTACGTCTAATTTGTAAATATTTCGTTATTTTTAACCGCCTCAAAAAAGCAATGGAAACCTTTGTTCGTGTGTATGTGTATATATTACGTTACGTTATATACGTTCATCTTCTTCCACCTGCCCTTATCCCACTCGCAGTAGGGTCGGCGCAACATGCTTTTGAACACATGTTGCCGAATAATTTGGCCTGTAGTTTTTACGACCGTCTCCTGCCTGACGTCAACTCCTCTGGGGAGAACACACTCAGACACGAAACAAATATTTGTAGATCACACAAACATTTTATCTCGGTGTGGGAATCGAACCAGCGGCCTCTCGCTTTAAAGCCGGCTACTCACCCACAGCGCCATAGAGGTTTAAGTATAATTCCTCTAAATATATACCGATTTGGATGATTCTTTTTGTATTCGACAGGGTTTACTGAGGTGTTGGTCCATTTCAATTTGAAAAAATAATGCGGTTGAAAGACTAAACCCTTAATTTTGTCCACTGATTTATGCACTGATTTGATAATTCTTTCATAAAAAATAGCAAAATAAAAAACTAATAAGCTAAAAAATTTACTAAACAATTTTGAGTCGGTAGTATCAATCATTGACTATTAAACTACAGTACCACTGCGCCGTCTCAAAATGGTTTGCTTAGTTAAATTAGCTTATTATATTTTTTGTTATTTTCTTTGTTATAAAGTTTTTATTACAAAGTATATTGATATATCATTAATTATTATTTTTGCTCGGAATTTCGCCCACATGACAGTCTTTTCTGGGATACAAAGTAGCTTTCTCATACAATATTTCCTATTTATTCACGGATGGAATATAAAAAAAAACTTTCCTAGTGGTTGTATTTATAAATAATATACCAACACTTACCAAATATATTATTTTGAGTCCAATACACGAATCGACTTCGAGTAATCTATATTATATCGAGAACAAATTGTTAGGCCGTGGTAAATAATACCCTATGCTGATGTGTATAATAACAAGTTATATATTAAAGGAACATGGTTACAATCTACGACGTCTTACACAGGAGTCTTTTACATATCGAATGGTAACTAGGCAGATTGACAATAAACTTAATTCTTTTTAAAACAATATACTAACACTTACCAATGAGTTCGTTGACTACTGGGACAATGTTATCATAACATAGCCTGAGTTACAAGTATATAATAGCTAATGTGTCAATGTTTGATATTTATTTCATATAATCAAACCTATTTATATTTCAATACAGTTCTATTTGAAAACTATCTATTGAATTGCGGCTTGAACCTGCGTGAGTCACGTTTCGACAGTTTTATATCTAGAGTTGATCATTTTTTATTTAGTTCCACCTGGTTCCACCATAGACGCCTACAATATTATTTTCTTTATTCTTAACTGTTACTGGTAAGTAGTAGTTTTTGATTGACCGTTCAGAATTTTAATGTATGATACAAAACCAGTCAGCCATTGCAGTTTTTTAATCGAATATCATCAACAGGATCAGTGTCAGGAAGTTTAATATAAATTCCTTCGTTCCTTTCTTATTTCACGCTTCACCCCCGCACCCGTTCGGGCGATTTTCGTAACAATTTGTTTTAGTTCGCTTTGATATTCCCGCAGGAAGACATTTTCAAACTTCATATTCCCATAGTTAATAATTTCCCATAAAAGTTTTCATCCCTATTTCACTCTCAGAGGGGTTAATATTAAACAAAAAACCACCTTGATACTTTAAGAAATAATAAAATGTATGTTTGTATAGTTAATGGTTATGGATTTCCACAGGATCTTTCATTCCCTTATCCTCTCAGGATTAGCGGAAAATCCTCAGTGGATGCCTATACCCCATTCGGAACCAACCTCCCGAATTTCAAGTTTATAGGCTTTAATAGACACCGAGATTTTATGATTAGTGTGTAATTTTTTTAATATATTGTATCCTTCTATTTTATTACCTACTATCCTATTATCTTACTCCTATTAAGTACGATAAAAAATGTGGAAATTTAGATTTTTTTGAGTTTGTAAATTTGGATGTTTGTTAATCAATCACGCTTTAACGACGGTTTTGGATAAAATTTGGCACTCATGTAGACCATGAGCTGGACTAACATATGCTATTATATCCCGGAAAATGACATTCCCGCGGGCGGCACTGCGAGCAAGAAGTAGTAGATAGATGTATTGTTTCAATGAACTCATGTACATTGGTACCCACGGCAAAGATCTCCTAAAGATCCGCCATGGAGACTGAAGTTAACCTGTCATGTAATTTACGGTTGACAGCATTTTCACAGTTCCCTTAACGTCCCTTAAAATGCCCCTAAGTAATTAGTTGGGCGACGGAAAGTTCCAGAATAAGTTAGTTTAGTTATCTAGTGTAATAACTAAAGTATCACGGGTTAGATACACAGAACACGCTATTGGTCAAGAAAACAATACATTTATATACATGAGTGGGTGGACACTGACAAATTTCAATTCATACATATCGTTATCATTAAACAAACTCATGAAAACTCACGAAAATTATACATTTCACGATTATTATTATCTTTGTAATATACGCAGGATCAGTATTTATGTATTTATTTATTAGGTGATATTATGTGTTTTTTTTTTAAATCGGTCGTTGTCGAACTATATAATGTCTTGGCCAGTTTTCATATTGTTTTAATTTTTGGCAAGCAACCTAATTCCGAATGGGAGGAAAGGAACAAAGAACCATGTACGAAGTATACAAGTGCCCTTTGAACTGTAAAATGACTGTTATGCTCACAGAAATTGCGAAAATTTCTTTTTTCCTTGTTTTGATGCGGCGCCTAAGCTACGGGACCCCAAAACTAAAAGGATCACACTGCCACATTTATTTATAGATCCCAATCGAATCGGATACACAAAACAGATTAAACGAACCCCGCTAGACGTAATTAAACCAAGATTTAGTGTTCGGGACACTTTTTGTCTCTGATCCGAATTTACTTTCTAAGTTTAAGCGTTCCATTTCAACAAAGCTAACAGAAGTTAAATGTTATGTGCAATATAAGAACATAAAATCACTACTATAATACCGACTTAGACAGAATTAAGTGAAAGATCTTTTAATCAGTGTACATTACCATAAAAATAAATGATCCAAATGTAGATAAATACGACCAGAACGGCCTGAAATAAGATTAAAACTTTTTTAATAGCCAGTGGACTGAAGTTAGGACACTTTTTACACTATTTTTATTGATGGTTATTAAGTTTCAAGTATCATTTTCTTTTTAATAGGTACCTAAGAAATCCCATCTATTTCTACTTTTACATATCCTACGCCCAGACTAATTCCTTAGCTACCTTACTGAATGTGTTAAAATCAATAGAATTTGTAATGCTATGACTGAGCGCCTGTATTACTACCTCTGAGTAAATGCTATTGAAAAAATAATATATGACACGTTCAAATACAAAAGTAGCATTCTGACATAATATGTAGCGAAAGAAGCGAGTGATAGAGCCACGCTGTAGGCAATTTTGTCAGCATGACTAGACCAAGCTCGGCCGAGGTAGTTAGTAGCTTCTCTCAAAAAACCAATGTAAAGCGGTAGCTTGTGTTTGGCACGGTAAGTATGATATCCGGAGGCTCAAATCCCAATTATCTATTCCGTTTATTTAAGGTTGCACCCATGATTCTTCTAGTTGTGGGCGTTCATGGGCGGTGGAGATCATTTATCATCAGCTGACCCAATAGCTCGTTTTATGACAATTATAAAAGAAGATAACTACTAGATACTTCCAAAAATTGCTGTCTTATACGTTAAATTGGTGGTTAAACATTGTGAAGGTACTAGTTAGAAGGCCGGCAACGCACCGAAAATTCCTCTGGTATGGACGGTGTCCAGGGGCGGCGGTGATTACTGACCATTAGGTGACCCGCTAGCTCCGTTGCCCGCTCTTTGATAAAAAAAAACTTGCAAAGCATACTTTTTATGTTGATTGATGATAGGTTCATTGACGTTCAGTTAGATCGCATAGTGTGAAACATTCGGTGCTCTACATTAATTATTATGGTTACTAAGTGAGCCACTAACATCTTAGGCTCAAAGCCAACCTCACCTGCAGGTGGTACAACACTCTGCTGATTAATGGACGAGGCAATGGCGAAAAAGAATATTGCAAAATGTGAAATATTAATGCTTGTTGTTGTTTCGGTCGCAGGTTAGCGTCAAATCCTGTTGGAACGTAAGTTCTTAAATTGATATTGACACAGAATATGATATTGAATATGACTTACGAGTATATCGAAGTAAGTTGCTTTGTTATAGTTTGTAGTAATATTGGATTAATTTAATGCATTAGAGAAAATTTAACCAATGGGTTAAAGGCAGGGGAATGAATGACATGTTGCTGTATTTATATAGATAATGAACGCAAACGAAAAGAGTAAACTCTCGTTTTTTAACCGACCTATAATAAGAGGAGGTTCTCAATTCGGCATGTAGTTTTTCCCTTTTCAGTTTACACACATACATACACGCCTCTTTTTTATCGCGAGTTAAAAAGAAACTTGATTAACGTGTGTAGTAAGTGGGGTCGATGTGGATTAGAAGGAAGCACGCGTCGTTAAGCAAGCGGCCGCAGCAGCCGCCCGTCCGATACCCAATTAATCTATCGGCACTGGCTTCATCTCCTACATTATTGATAGTTTTTCTCTTCAACTAAGTAATTGATGCCCCTAATTCATTTCGATATTTTTATGTTGCGGGATAGTTAGTTTTGACGGATCTTCTCGAAAATAGGATCCTGTATTGGATTACCCGAATAAACCTAGGTTTACCCATTCTTTTAACTGAATCTAAAGTATGCATTACCCCATAGTAAGAATTACCCCATCTTTCAAATAATGTATTGTTTCAATTACAAATCTACAACATTTAACATACTTTAATAATTAGAGTTTAAAAAGCATTTGTACTGATATCATGCAAGTAGGAAATATAAAAATTAAAATATTAAAACTCAACTAAGGAAGGTTCTGCGAGGCGTGGTGGGCGGTCCCATGACATCTGTCTCCCGTTCGCGTAGCCTCAAACGAATGCTTTTTAATGTGCACCAAAGAAATAGTAATTTAATATCCTTGCTGTTTTATGTTTCATGAAATCTCGGTGAAATCTCAACATCGAGTGCAATTTTCATGACCTCAATGGCTACATTTGTTTTAGTAACTTCTTCAATAATAAATCGCAATGATGTTCCAATTAGACGACATTATAAGTTAAACACAATTTTTTTGCCCAAGTATTTTTAAGTTGCTTTATATAATTAAAAATGATAATACAGGGTATAACACTTTACGTATAAGACTAGATCGTATACTTCATTTTATTTATGATGTAAATCCAGTCTATTAAATTGAAGAATTCTTTGAATGAACGAATGTTCTCAAAGCGGAGTAGCGGTTCGTGAGAAAATATATCTTTAAATTGAATTTCTATTTCCAATCACTAACAATAAATACCAAGAAAATATTGTAAATATTTTATTCCATAATATTAAGTACAAATCTCAATAGACTTTAATACCTGCTCAAGATGTTACTTTCAAACTGAGTCAAGTCACAAAACCATATTCCCTGTATAGGCCCAATGACATTTAGGAAAAGAAACCTAAAACAAAATAGTATTATTATTGCCGCCCTTTAGATTCTCGCTACTTGCTCCAAGACGTTTAATCTTTCCAATGTGCCATTATAGTCACAAGTTGCGCAGTTATTTTCTAATTTATGTCGAGATTGTGTAACCGATGTCTTTGTGTGTGTGTAAAACCCTTTTATTTTGCTTAAAACATTATACAGGTACTACTATAAGTACTATGATTTTTTGTCATGAAAATAGCATTTAGTTCAGATGGCGTTTATGCCGATGTAGTGCGCAAGTAAAGTATCGTTTAAGATCGCAACATCGGCTGACTTAAGATCATTGGCGTCCTTTACACTATTATGCGTCTGATGTGTGCCAGAATAAAACTTGAAACAACTATAGTATACGAGTTATGAGTTTTGTGTAAAAGATATTGCTGCGATTGAGTCATAAACGAAAACAGTCGCGGAACATTTTAAAACTAAATGTTCTGAGGTCGCGCGCAAATCCGCCTCTAAAGTGATATTATCAACTATTATTCGAATTTGAATTGTAGAGCCAGATTGTACAATACAACAATACAAGCTCAAGTGTACAAGAGCAAACGAGATCACAAAAAACATTACATACTCCTAAAACTAAAACCAGGTCGTTTACCCGATTTCGATCTCAAATCGGAAGGACGTAATGCGAACTCTATAAATATAACATGACACATGAATCCACGAACTTTCAAATTAGTATTATCTACGCTATTATCAAAGGCACTGGCCCACCGATTCGAGGCATTTGGCAAAGCTCAAATTGTCGATTTCGTCCTAAATCGATATGGGAAGCAATTTATTTATTTGTGTTTTTTTATATAGGGTCTTATTCAATAATATTGTATCGTGTTTTTATTTGCTCGCTCGCCTGATAGTAAGCGCCACGCCAGCTCTGAATTACTAGCAACACCACTCAGAAATTTTAACAACAGAGTAGTCTATAACACTCCAGCACTCTCATCATCGCGTAATGACCAGTAATTAATTATAATTGGATAAAAAAGCAAAAGAAAGTATTTATTTGACAATATTCGCCTTAGATATGCGAGGTAAAAACCATTTGAAACTAGAATAATATATTTAAACTGAATAAATTCCGTCTATCAAATGAATCAAAAGTTTTTCTATTAATAATGCGATGTAGAAAATTTCTATCATAATATGTATACTTATACATTTTCCTAGTGATCGAATTGAGTAGTGTTGTGTTATATGTGTATGTTTTCACCTTATAGTGTTATTTGAGACTTGATTTTGACATGTTCAAATATTTGAAAGCTGAAAAACATAAGATTTTGTAGCGTAGGAACATAATATACTAAATAATAAATATAATAATATTTTTTCAAGGGGTTATTATTATTTCTGGCAACACACCTAAATTCTCACTATTTATTTTCATATAATTAATTAAATTATCATAAATGTAGGTCTTAGGTAGCTATTGTCAGGTGGCCGGTCATAACTACATTCCAAATCTTTCTGTAACATGTGTTAAAAACATGTTGTGCCGACCCCACTGCAAGTGGGCTAAGGACAGATGGAAGATAAATATAGGTCTTGAAATATGATGTATTACAAATGCATAGGCTAGCTAAAGTGGTTTACCTATCCTTTATTCGACAAACGCCAATTTTTAGACCTGGAATCAACTCCACAGTCCGAAAACCATTTAACTCTAAAAAAGGAAGCGTTTGAACGCGTGTTGAAGTTGCACGCTCAAAGCAAACTGTGGAAGTTGAATCAAAAGCTGTTTTCCTACAATAAGTGTACTTACTATTTTTATTTATTTACGGTACACTGTATCAAGTTTTGAGAGTCGTTTGGTGTCGTTTCTGGTGGGTTTGGACCGTAAGTCCCACGTAGTTCCCGATACCCACGATACAGGTTAACCTAGTGTGCGGTCAGGACAAATGTATTTATTCATTTATGTGGCGCCGACCCCATTACGAGTAGGATAAGGGCAGGTGGAAGAAGAACTTTCAGCGTCATCCCGGATGTTTTATTATTTACGCTAAAATGATTTGAAGGTTAGTTTTTATTACTAATTTATTTATATAAACTTTATATACATAACATGTATAAAGACGGACTTAATGCCAAAGGCATTCTCTACAAGTCTACCTGTAGGTGGTGCAGAGACGAGATAATGTGGGTGTATATAAATCGTCGAAAAAAAAACTAACAAGAAAAAGTAAGTAGACAAGATACTAATACATAAATCTACATATATAGAAAACTATGATACAAGATTACTTACATAAATACATATAAATTTATTATATACACTATTAGTACTTACATAAATATTTTAATTTATATTATATACATATAGTATGAATCTACTAATGTCGTGATTCAGCTGCATTATCAGGCAAAAATTTAAAATTTAATAGTGAGCCGGTTGGTAGACATCCTGATTTCGAGTGGGAGCGCATTCGAAAGAAGTATACGAGTATATTGGACAGTAAAGGAGTGAATGAAGTCAGAATTGTGAGAAGGGCATAGGAGAAGAAAACTGCTTGAGGAGCGAAGGTTTCTTTCGTGATTAGATCCTAGATACTGAAAGTTAGAAGTTAAATAAGAAGGGGGATTAGTGAAGTTAGAATAGAAAAGAGTGTAGTGAGTGTGCGCAGATTTCGGCGCTGACGATATGGTAATCATTTGAGTTGGGAGCGGTAAGACACATGGTCATACTTACGAAGATTGAAAATGAATCGAATACAGTTATTGAGAAGATGGTCAAGTATGTTCAGTTCAGTAGATCTGCATTCAGATCAAAATAACACGTCACCATAGTCGATAATAGGAAGGATTAAGGTCTACACAAGCATTGCCTTGGTTTTACACGGGAGAAAGTTCTTCAAGCGATAGCGAGCGGGAAGAGTGCCTGTGACTTGTTGGCAAACAGAAGTAACATGGGCCTGCCAGTTAAAGGTAGAGTCTATGTTCAACCCTAGGTTTTTTAAAGTAGGATACAGAGCGATGACTAAACCATCATACAGGATTGGAGTAAGAGTTGTTGTGTCCAGTCTGTTAATCATTCGCGAGCTACCTATGATATTTATTTGGGTTCACACCCAAACCGAACCAGTCGGACCAGTTTTTGATGTGATCCAGATCCCATCTTACTTTGGCAATAGCGCCACGTCATCGACGCTCACCTGAGCATATAGTTGTAGGTCATCGACGTACAGATGATACACACGCTGAAGGTTTTGTGTTATGGAATTAATAAAAGTTGTGAACAATAGAGGAGAAAGTATTGAGGAGCCTTGAGGGACACCACAAACAAGGTTGCGCAAGTTTGACGAAGATTCGCCAAGACGCGCTGACTGCTGACGCCCTCAGAGATAAGTTGGAACCATTCCAGTGCTACGGAAGTGATCATCAAGTTGGAAAGGATATATAGGAGAATATCGTGACTGACGGTATTAAAAGCGTTGGAAAAGTCTACCAGAGTCAATACAGTGTTTTTAGTGTCCTGCATTCCAACCCTTATATCGCCAGTCACTTTAAGGAGTGTGGAGATGGTGCTGTGGCCAGGCCTGAATCCGATCTGCGATGGACTTAATAGATTATTCAGGTGTACGAACTTGGACAGCTGTTTGTGTGCACAGGCTTCGAGCACCTTGGATAGGAAAGGAGAAGGGATATCGGACGGAAGTGGTTGAAGGGATATCGGAAGGGATATCGGATTATTGGTTTAAGAGAATGCTATTTGCAACTTTCTTGACGCTGAGATTAGATCGGAATGATATTTTGAACGTTTAAAATTACGAGAATTGGCCTTCAGTGCTAAAGGAATAGTTTATAATGTAATACAAATTACGTATAGGTATAATATTCTGCTTGTGGTATTTTCCTCAAATATGCTTACAATTATTTTATCATGATATTGTAGTTATACAAATGAGGAAAATAAAGAGATGCCTTTGTCATAGATATTGCCTTAAATTTATTTTGGGCTGTATAAATTTTTCATATAATGCTCAAAAAATGAATATCTTTTTCTCGTGTTCTTTTAAGCATTATCTACACAATTTACATTTTTCTTGGATTACTACATATTTACTTCCCTTTTTCAACATGGAGCAAACACGAATCTTGGCACCGTTGATTCTTCTAGAAGCAAGATTGCGCGTTTTTAGTCTGTTTCAGCAGTATGAAGTTTCTGATTTTTTTCCAGTATGTAAACATAATGGTAATAACGTTGTTTTAACTATTACACAGTCCGCGACGTTTTAGATAACATTACCAAAAAATCTGTAAGTAGTTTGCTTTTAGGGGTTATTTATCCATGTCCGCCCGCTTGTCCGTCCATATATCCTGTTTTTTCAAAACTACTAGTACTGGTACTATAGCGCTAGACATACACACTACACATTTAGATAATTATTCCAGTTACAAAGGTGAATATTTAACATTTTAAAAATAAATAAGGCCCCTTCTCCCTAACATGACAGTGGGGACCAACAAAAATCCCAATCTACTAAGTGGGGTATGGTGGATTGGGTAACTGTATCTATGGGATTTGTCTGACTTATGATAAAGATACAAAAAAAAGCAGGTGATGTTCACTCAGGTAATATGCTCTCCTAAATAGTTTTTTTTTAAATTTTTATATTAGTCTTGTATTGTACACGTCACACTGCTAGGTACGGCCCTCCCCTACTAAATTAGAGGTCTTAGCCACCACGCTGGCCTAATGCGGGTTAACAGACTTCACATACTTTCGAAATTCTTATGGAAAACTTCTAAGATATTCCAGGTTTCCTCACGATATTTCCTTCAACGGTAAAGCAATCGATTATTATCAATGAATACACACGTAACTTAGAAAAGTCAGAGATGCATGCTCTTGTGGCTGGTTTCGAACCTGCGACTTTCGTCTCGACAGTCTGTACCACTCCCTGCCGAGCTATTGCTGCTTTTGTTATTATTATCAATGTTTATTTTTTCGTTTGTAGTAATAACTATGAAACTCTACATTGTGCTTGGCTGCTTATGGTTAGGATTTATCTACTATGGCAAATGTGTCATTCTATTCTTTTTAGGGTCGTGCGACACGAAGAGTAGGCAACATTAAGTACAACTTGAGATATACGACGTGACAAAAGCAGCCTGTGTATTATTTAGGACTAAAATGGACTGTAACCAGGCACGTATCCAGGTTAAGCCTGTTACGCATTTCCATCTAAAAGTAAAGAGTAGTGCATTGTATCGTAAACTTAATGAGTAAATAGATTATAATAAAACCGACTCTAAAAACTAAAAGGTTAATAATAAATATTACCAAGTTTGAGTCGGTGTTATTGCAGTTTAATGATCAGTTATTGGTAAAAAGCACGGACTCAGAATTGGTTATTTTAACTTTTTGGTTTTTGATTTTATTTTATTATTTTTTGTCTTTAATCAACTGAGTTCAATCCCCTACGGATGTAATTTATTTTTGAAGTTAATAGGTACCAACTTTGAGTTACGTTTTCGAATGAAAATGATGAATCATCAAAATATATAGGTACGCGTCGAATTAAGGAAATCTTCTGTTTTTTCGTCGGTTAATAAAGGTTGTATTTGCCCTTGTCACTAATAACATATGGGACCAACAATGTTTGACAAATGTTAACAAGTTCATACGACACAGACAAATAACTGTATTTTGGTGTTCATATAGTAGCGAAATACAAAGCAGACGGTCTGGGGCTCAATTAGAGAGAGGCTTCACAAATTATGCAAATGCACAACGTGGCACACATGCCCTCGTCATTAAAATCTGACGCCGTGTTGACCTCGACAGATACACCACATTTTACACTGTTAATAAACATGAAAATCTAAAAAACAGCACCCGACAGGAGGTACGAAGCGAAAATAATTAAGTTATTTTTGTGTTGGGATTTCAACATAGAATTTTTCATCTTCAACGTTTATTATTTAGCCAACGGCCACTTAAATGTTTGAGATGCGCCAAATATATCTTGTTTTATTCAGTATCGTTAACGTTGTTTTTTGTTATAATATAAATGTTTGTATTACATGTAGGGCTGTTGTACATATTACAACAATGCACAAAGTTGTGAATGAACATAATCATATTAATGTTGAAATAAAACGGACATATTCACCCAACATTATACCACGACATACCATTTTGGCATTAAACGTGAATGTCGACAACTTATCGCGTGTTGGTAACAAATGTCACACACTAGAAAATATATAACTAAACGTTATGAACTCAAAGCTATGTTGTTTTATGGCGTTGTCGAGTTGCGTGAACATACTCACCCATTTGTAACAACTTAATATTATTATTGTTATAAGAGTCACATACTGACGGTTCAATATCATAAATTAATTGTGTGAAGACCTTTACTCCTAACAGAGTGGTTATTTGTTCAACATGAAGGTTCAACCTTGAATAAACTTCACCAAATTGAATGTAACTCCATTTTGGTGGTTTGGCATGGTTGTGTTACGGGTAATGGGTAGCTGTACTAATGCGGTGGTTAGCAAATTGCATGTGGTTTGAATAGGGCTGCCGTTGTGTTCAACCTTTGCTCTACGTTTTATAAAATATGGTACAATCAAGTAAAGGGTGCAAGAGAAACGCTTCCGAAATCTAAGACAGGTAGTAGTGCTGGTGATTACAAACATGATGCTACTAAATTAATCGCGAAATAAATATACCTATTACTTTATGTTTTACGCAGCATCATGTTGAATAGACAAATGCAACGGTTATTCATATAATATCGTTAAACAATTATTTTTTTCAAATACAAAAACATTACGAAAGTAGAAAAATCAGCTGACGCTCGGGGTTTATGGCTTTTTATGTTCATACGAGAGTGGCGCGTGCGTGTGGTCTTAAAAAATAGGTAGTTCTATTTCCCTTTTTTTTACAATACTAGTAGTCTAAGATCCCGTCATACAACGACCTTCACCGAGATGCTTATTTGATGAAACGTATTTTATATTTAATTTAATATGTCAATAAATGTATTGCATATGGGTTGCCTAACAAATTGCAGTCCAGGATATGATTAATTAATAATTTAAAATTTAACCGGTTTGATTAATAGACAAATTCTATACCAATCGAAAGTATGAAGCCCATAGAATATGCAAACGTTAGGTTGCCTATTCTTTTCCGGTCACAACTCTCGGATAGCCAGGTATAAACAGGTAAATCGTTACTAGCATTTTGCACCGGTCTGATTATTGAATTAAAATTCATTGCTTCATACTTTCGATTGGTATAGAATTTGTCTAATAATAATCAAACCGGTGAAATGTAAAAAAAAAATATTTTAATTATTAATTAGGTAATCATATCCTGGTCTGAAATTCGTTAGGCAACCCATATGCAATATATTTACTGACATATTAACTTAAATATAAAATACGTTTCATCAAATAAGCATCTCGGTGAAGGTCATTGTATGACGGGATCCTATACTATAGGTACAATCTGTCTTAGTTTTCCTTAGCATTTCCCTTACACCCAGTATTATATACAGTTGTTTATAATAAATATAACGGGTAGTTATGTGAATGTTTTCATTAAACAGAGGCTTCAAAAATACAAAAACATTCAATGACTGACGCTGCACACGGGGCACTCACCACCCGCCTCGGAGTACCGACTATACTCTTTATAATAATCGCAGGGGCTCGTTGCACACGGTAGCATTGATTCGCTATTGCTGCAGTAGCTGGATGATTTAATGGTTGCCGGCCAGTCCTGGCAAGGCAAGTACTCCATGTGCAGATACATTTCGGTGCTATCGTCCTTTTTCCTTATGCAAAAGTTAAAATAGTTTTTATTTCTTTCGGGCAGAGTTGAATATTAAGGAAATTAGAGTAACGAAAATATTCATATGATAATAGGTTTTTCTAGATATTTGGATATAAATATAGCAACCCTGAGCTGACAGGCGCAGGGGAGCTTCGTGTACGGATATCGATCATAAAAGTCGGTCAGGGCCGTGCCTATCTTTACCATATATACATAATACAAACATTTGTTGCTGTTTTGATCGATGACTTTATTCGTTGCACATGTGCATTAAGATTTCAAAGTATGAAATGAAATGAAATAGTTTATTAATCATATAGGCAATTAAAATAGCGCTTATGACAAGTCAATACAAAATAAAGAAACTTATGTATAAAAATCATATCAACTAATGTATACATAACATACATAGCATCGTCAAATACACTAATAGGCAATTACACTAAATTGTTTATTTGTTGTCTTTTTATTTTACATTTTACATTATTAACAGTATTTGTAATATGTAAACTTTTACTACAATCTAAATTGCTATTCTAATAATACTGACGAAATACGATTGTGACAATACCTTGTTTTATTTTGATTTATAGAATATTTTGAAGCTAACATATGTAAAAAACAAAGTTAGGCAATCACAGTCATTCAAGACAAATATTTATCTCGGTGCGTTCGGGAATCGAAACCGCGGCTTCACGTTTCACAGTCGGCTACTCGCCCACTGCGCCACGAAGGCTCTCCATTAATACAGAGCTCACAAAATTAATATTTCTTTTACGCGTATTCTATAACCGATTTGGCAATTTGTTCTGTTAAATTATTAAATCTTCTCAAGGCGAAAGTTATTGATTGTATCGTCAATGTTAAAGAAAGAAGCCTTAAATATCATCAGCAAACAAAGTAACCAAGTTTAAATATTCAGAGGCAAGTTAGTAGGTATAAGCTGTGAGGCTGGGAGGCAGTGAGTGGCCGCCATTATTGCGGCGCTGCCCTGCCATTTGGCGGCGTCGTGATCGTCCTTACGAGGGTAATCTTTTATTTAAAACACTGGCTATTTCATTTCACTGCCCTCTTACCGTTAATTAATTGATATTTTAGTAGATAATGATATTTCTGTGATAAAATTGGCATGTCCATTAATATAATAAGCAATCATAGATATTTATATGTTGGTAACAGAACATTAGCAAGGAAAAACCTGCTAAAAATCATTGCAACTAATTTGATTATCGCTTAGATAAAAGTATTTAATATCTACTAGGTGGTAGGACCCTCACATGTGAGAGGCCTTATGGGTTGATACCACCTATTTGCATTTGTTGTTTGTCTATTTCTGCCGCCAAGCAGCAGTGTGTAGGCAATGTTGTGTTTCGATTATGTCTTAGGCAGTCCAGTTCCATACAGTTCTGTGTGTAATGTTTTTCTGTTCACTGGCAGGCATTGCGTACCATAAGGCGAGCGACTTGCTCGTTTCGTCATGAAAGCTATTAAAAAAAAACTCCGACGCAATTTTATGAAGATGAATCGTGACAAACATATTTTATTTGATTGAGGCGATAAATATACCCTTGGTCATGTAAGGGCAATTGGCTCCACGTGTGGCAATACTCGTTGACGTAAAAATATTAGCAACGTTGTCACTTTCTCGATGCCACTAGCGAAATTCTCAACGAGCGCGACGTTCCCATATTTATGACTTGGACATCAACCCGGCGTGGCGACCTCGGCAAATATTACATTGGATGGATCATGCGTCTTGGTGAGCCCACGAGTGATTATAAGTATCATCTTACTCCTACTATTATATAGTAAGAGAGGTTATTACTTATTTGAACTACCTTAATACTGTGATTTAGGAATTCCATGAGATTTTTAAAACAGCTTCAAGTGTGTTCTTTTAATATTACCCTACTACTAGTATAAATATTACTAAATATTACTACTAGTATTATATATTTGGATGTTTGTGAGTTTGTGAATTTGGGTGTTATTTAGTCATCACGGCTTAACGGTTTTGCATGAAATTTGGCACACAAGTATACCATGACCTGCTTTAGGACACAGCCTACTTTTCATCCCGTAAAAGGCCGTTCCAAGGATCCACGAGCAAAAATTTTACTTATTATTTTAAGTAATAATGTTTGTGTTTTTGGTTTTGCGTTTGCGCATTGTTTATTAGATTTGCGGTTAAGTTGAAAGTTACTGAAATAAAAGTTCATTGCAACGTTTGCCAGGCATTAGCTAGGTAATTATCTTCTTCTTTCACCTGTCCCATCCCACTGGCAGTGGGTTCGGCGCAACATGCTTTTAACACATGTTACAGAAAGATTTGGCGTGTAGTTTATACGACCGGCCGCCGCGCCTGCCTGACGTCAATCTCTCTGGGGAACTGTCCGACTCACACAACAGTTTTGTTTTAGTCCATGCGACAATGACGACATGTGGAGGAAAGCCGACTTTAGTTTCTCTTTTGCTAATAAATATTCAACTGAAGTGTGTTATAAACTTATACAACCTACTTACTACTTACTTAACTTTCCTTTTATAAACTTCAAACTATATTCATAAAATGTTATAAAGATATTTATTTACAGAAACTAGCTCCGGCATCCCTTCTTGCGTATATGGCAGCACACTCGTAGCTTCACCGTAGCGCGTGCCGCGTAGCACCTGCCGGCACTTACCGAACATTACCAAACGCTTTCGTTTCCTGCATAAAAACTAATATGTTTTCTACTGTGTATTATACTACTCTGCACATTAGTAAATTTACTACTTAAACTTAGTTTATAGACAGACTTCAGAATCTATAACATTTTTATAATAATAAAAGTATCAGCCCCGTACAGTATTCTTTGTTTTAAAAGGTTCTTTTACATTTTTAAATATTACATTTCTATCTAGGAGGTAAATTTTTATGTATAAAACATTTTCCTGTTAAGTATTTTAAAGCTAGAATTCTTATTTTTATATTTTTTCATATAATAATATTGTTATATTGTAAACGATGAAATTAATGTTATAATATTTTGTTAATATATACAACAAATATGATAAGAAACCGCAAGTCACTTGTACTCGTAGTTCCCGATACTCACGATATAGATAATTCTAGTGTGGGCCAGAACTATATTATGTTCTGTTAGGGTATTATTTATACGAAATTTTCGTCCAAGGGTCACGCCACCATTTTTTACGTCTGATTAGGAAAGTCCCTAATATTTTTTTAATGCCTTAGAATGTTACGATTTTGATCTTCGTGTGTGTGCTTGTGTGTTTGCGTGTTTCTGTCTGGCATCATATCGCCTAATCAATAAACCGTTTTTAATGCGCTTAAGTTTGTTTGAGCTGGTTTAATCAAGATGGATCTTAACTAAGTTTAAATATTGGTTAAAAGTTAGTTAGTTTTAAATCTGTTTTTCTAATTGACGTCGGGGTTTGTATAAAGGTTAGGTTATTATAAATTATATTTGTAATAACAAGCTAATCGGCTTGAGAAATTTGATTCTCAGAGTTGTTTGTTGGAATTTTTTTGACAGTTTTAATTTTAGATCTAGCAGGATTTTGTATTATGTAGTGTTACCCTCATATTAGTAATAGCACCGTTATTGGTCTTAGTGAAGGTAGTCGAGGAAATAACTTTGTAAAGCGGGTAGATAATAAGACTGAGATGTGGTGGAGGTGATTGCTAAGGTATATAAGCGGGCGCATTATTATTTGAGGGAACTTAGTCGTGCATAATCATAGCAAGTGTAATAAATTGTGAACAGTAATATAATATTGCATTTAATGTGAATAGACTATTAAACTTTTTGAACATCCTGACGAAGTTATTTATCTTTATTGCACAAAAGTGATAGTGAGTTTACAGTAGGCCGTAGAGAATATTTTATTAGTACAATTATAAATACAATTGAAGTGAAATTGATGTAGTTATATAAATACATTTATTTAACAAGTGTAATTATAAAGCAAACTGCTACACGTTTATATTAAATCCCTTTCAACGAATAACTGGTGCTCATGATATTTTTGCGGAAGCACATAAGACATAATGGCGTTAAAAGTGTTCAAACTATTTATGACAATATTTTGTTACTCAAAGGCTTTGAAGTCTTATATTGTTTACTATACGTCGTATTGAGGCAACTTGGGTCAACTTAATTACGGCCTTCCTTTGAGGAGACTTCCGACGAGAACTAAGACGTCTACAGGAAATGTGTAAGAAACAATATTGTGATTTGATATCGCGGATAAACTAATCAGTCTGCCGGTCTGGAAAATAGATCATCTGGTTGACGTTTGACCTTTGAGCTCGCCACGCCGCATTCTCGTTGCGACTTTCGGGTAGCAGCGTGTGAGTGGTAATTGGTTTATAGAAAAGTTCTAATAAATTTTGCTAAGTGTTCTTTTAATGAACTATTGTGCAAAAAACAAGTGATCTATTTCTAAGGTGTCCTTTCGTTAATGAAATATATAAAAACTTTTGTGCGACGGGTAATGGTGCTATATAACCACTTATTTTTAAAGATTAAGATTTTTATATAAAGACTTTAATACTACTAGACAAGCTGCGCGATACATAGGAATTGCGCCACTAAGTTACGGTCAATTAACCGTAACTCAATATTACTATCTCGCTTACTCTCAACTAGAACCCCTCTCGCGCTACTTGTCTGTGAGCTGTCAAACTCACGCGTTATGTGACGCAATTTTACTTCTAAACAGCCCGTCTAGTAGTGTACATTAAAGTCTTTGTTTTTATACAATGTTTTTGTAAAGAGAAACCTAATGAAAGAAACTAAATCGGGATCATCCAATCAAAATGATTTCGACGGGCGTTCTGGTCAGGGGCCGTGGGCGTAGGAGGGAGGATGAGAATAGGTTAGAGAGAGAGCGGAATTCGTCGCTAACTACCCTCCACCATACCGTATCGTCAACGTACAGTCCATATCCGAATATTATTATATTACGTAGGCACACTGGAAGCTTACTCTTATACAACAGAATGTGTTATATAGTAAATGCTAGGGTATTTCCAGGCAGTCTAATGGACGTTCTCGATACAAAGGCGATATTTCAAAGGCGGATATGTATACAGAGTAGGATTTGTAAGTCTTCTTTGTACACAGTGGTGAAATATATTGTGATACTATTTCACTCAACGTTGTGACGCTCTCGTACATATTTTTATATGTGTGTTTGTATATAGTTGAAAGAGCTTATTGTTTGGTTTGAGATTAAACCTACAGCAAAGCGTGAGTCATCTCCCCGAGGAGTATTAACGAAGTGTATAAGATATGGCTCTATCGTTCGCCGCGCCGGTGGGATAACGAACATGGATATTCCTAAAAACCTTTTACAATGAAGCATTTCTTTTATATTTTTTAGCATAATTCGGATATTCTTATATCTTTCGACTTTTAGTTGTTACACGGTGTTACTCGTAGCCCTTTAAAAGTTCTCATAAAAGTAGAGTCGCGTCTTTAAGTCGGCTACTTTTATTTATATATAAACACAATGTTAACTGCCTCGGTGAAGTAGTTGTAATGTTTACGCGGTACGACTGCTGTGCTGAGGTCTCGGGTTCGATCCCCAGGCCGGGTAAAAGTGATATTGGGTTTTTCTATTTCGAAATGCTCAGTATCAGCTCGAAGTCTGAAAATGTGCTTCGTATGGCGATAGGTTCGCTCCCTATCACATCATGGGACGGAAATAAGTTCGGCGAAATGTGGGTGTAATGGTTACCTCTGCCTACCCCTTCGTGGAATACAAGCGCGAGTGCGTATGTAGCTTATTAACTAAAATTCACGTAGTTTGTGTGGTGTATAGTCAGAGTACTTAAAAACACTAAGTTAGTACAGTCGCACCAATTTATTACTCAGGTCATTGTAATCGATCGTAGACTATTGTTGCCTCACTGGTGTAATGACGGTCTAATAAGTTCATTTGACTATTATATTGTAATATGTTACTCCTATCGTCGGAATGTCTAATGACCTGTTAATAACTCGGAATGTATCCCATATATAAATCTATTACCTACCGTTACCTATAAATAGTCATTACACCTATCTTCTCCTTTTATAGTTAATTATTGGAGCGAAGCAGAAGAAAAACGATCATCTTTTATACTCCATGTATTATACGTTTTATATAGACATACTATTTTTACTAAGTTTCATACTTTATCACTATCTAGTAGACAGGTATATATATGCCTTTGACAGACATTTCCGAGAGAAATGATTTACAAAGTATGTTCTCACAATAATCGTATACCTAATAACAAAAATGTTATTACGTGTGAGTTATAACCCAATGTTTCCTTTAATAGTACGAACTCGACCTGAAAAAACGATAGATTCAAATTCGAGCGTACACTCCCGAACAAGCTCCCGAACGACGTCGCTTATTCCAAAACTGGCAGGGCTCCGAGTAGATGAAAGGGTAAATAACTACGGAACAAGATAACAAAATGAGTTCTTAAAATACTCGTTTCGCTAAAATACTTAAAATAATAAAGTCGCTGCTGAAATAAACAACACCATTTTATATCATTTTTCTTGGATAATAAAGGTCGTTGACAACTGAATTTATCGTTATATGGCAACATTTTGTCTTACCGCTCTGACACGTATTGCATAATTACGAGTACCTAGGTAGGTACCAATATAATAAAATGAAGGATAGACCAACATTCGTCTCCATTGTGACTACGTTTGATATTGACAAATCACATTGAGTATTTTAACAAGGTATTATTAATAACCATTTTCTGAATTTCAACAATACGGGAATTTATGGACGGGCTAATCGCTCTTGATATCTCATAGACGAAGCAAATAAAAATCAATACTACGGTAGGATGTGGGTACGTCATTAAATTTGAGTACCGCACTTTCATTTGAAGCGGAGAGTTGGATGTTTTCTGAGTAGTTCCAGTTTGTTTGTGGTCGGCTTGTTACTGCATTAGTAAATATCTATACATTATCTCTTAACGTGTGCCTAGAGTATCACTATGAAAGGAGAACAAATAAGGATGAATATCGTATGTATTTCTCGGAATATATTGTACATAATAATATTATGTCGGAGTGATAACCAAGAAAATGACTATTGTGAATGACTATGTTGAATCCATAGATTGTATTAGATCGTCAATAGATACAGAACTTGTAAGAAGCAATGGTTATTTAAAGGTAAATTCATTTGTTTTTATTATTTTTTTCTTTCTGCCTGGCGTTATCTCGACTTATTGCCAGGGTCCGCCTTCACATCATGATTCGACGATGTTGGTGGCCCACTTACAAATATGTCAAAATCTGTAAAGTTCGTATCATATCGAATCATCCCGCACGCGGCACATCACGTTCGGTTTACTTGAGTATTATATAACATATAATAAAGTTTTCTTAAATATCACGTGGGCTTCCAATGAACGAACATACATAACTCACACCTGTATCCCCGAAGGGGTAGACTATGTGCTACTAGTGTATTCACGGTTCATCGAAGTTATCCTAAAACCCCTTCCCTCCTCAATCCCTTAATTATCCTTTTCCTTTGAAGTCGGCAACGCCCCATGATTCTTCAGGTATTGTGGACGTGGAAACCACATACCATCAGGTGACCCACTAGCGTGTTTGCCGGCTTATGCTATAATAAACAATTCACATTAGGGGGGATACGTAATATACGAAAAGAAATTTACGAACGAATTGAGAACCGGCTGCTTTTTTAAATTTGTTGAAAATTAATAATAAAGTATTAATAAAATAAACGGGTTCAGTAAAAGTTATCTCTTTAGCAGAGATGCGACACCTGAGTACCGACTACTTACGGACTACGGGTGATTAATAATGGTTGTCTGACGTATCTTCCATTAGCCTACAGCTTGCGCCTCCGGCCCGGATTATTTTGATATCACGGTGTAATTGCTTATTGTAGGTAAACTTACACCTGAAAACTGTTAGGTTGCTATACAAAACCTAATGTAGTACTGTGTGTGTAATTCATCGAGGTAAATAATAGCATTAAAAGTGGTAGAGACACGCTGTAGACAGTTTTGTCTACAGCATGAATGGGCCGGCTTAATCGGGTTGTTACTGCTGTCACCTAGAAACCGAGTGAAGTAGCAGCTTGCTGTTGCGTTTCTTACGGTGAGTGAGATTTCCGGAGGCTCAATAAATACACCCAACACTCTGACACATAGTCCTGATCCCATATTAGATTATTCTGTATTGTGGGTATCAAGAACGACGAGGGACTTGCGGTCCCACAACACCCAGACCCGAGACCACCCAATATTTGTGAATCACACAAACATTTTTCTCGGTGTGGGGATCGAACCCACGGCCTCTCACTTCGCAGCCGGCTACTCCCTCATTGCGCCATGGAGCTGTCCGATCTAATCCCCTTCCTAATCCCATCATTATCCCTTTCCTTTAATGTTGGCAACGCGTCCATGATTCCTCAGGTATAGTGGATGTTCACAGGCGGTGGAACTCACCATCAGTAGGTCTAGTAGGAGTAGCAAATATGCTTTCAACTAAGTTAAAGCTAAGTTAAATTGCTACTAAGTGTCAATCTAGTAATTCATCCTGTAAAAAAGGAAAGGTTCGCCCGAAAACTAATTTCAAATTGGACTAATGTGATATAAAATTAAACATATTAAGTATTTATTTTAATTAATTACAGATTATTAGAGAGAAAACGGATTTTTTTATCGGTACATAAAACTATCAAACTTGTACTAGGCCTTGGTCACTTGTTGACAGTTTGCAAATTGATAGTTTGCCGGCCTTCGTAAAAAAACAAATTAATTAAAATCGCCTGTCAAAGACAATTAGAAAAACATCAACAACACATTCGGTTATTTCATGATAAAGTATAATTTAACAATAATTAAGTTTATATCGAAAGTTGTTTTGTTACATACAAATGCATTATCCTGAAAATATTAATATTTAATGAACAGTTTGAAATGTATGTAAGTAATAATGAAATATAGAAAATATTATTTCCTTCGGCCGTGCCCTGAACAGGGACGCTGTAGCCGACCTGACTGGACCCGACGTCAACAAGACGCCTGTCATGCTTTAGGCACTGTCACAAATTTCCTTAGTACGCGAACCGAGTTTTGCGGTACAATTTACGACGGTCTTTCTTTTTCTATATTTAATTAAAAGTTCTTAAGTCCGACGATTACACCTTGCGTTTTATTCGCAATACTTGTCATAAATTTCAATATTCAAAATGAATGTGCGTAACAGTTGCAAGTGACTCTTTGTTTTTGTGAATACAACTTTGTATTTCAGCCTTTAACTATATAGTTTATACTATTCTGTTATCATTATTTGTTTTCTATGTTAGCAAAGATTATCAGCGTTAAATTTGATTTCGAATGATTTGATGAACAATTTTAAAAATACAACTTTAGAATTTAGTCTCGTAGAAACATGATTATTATGAAAATACATACTTCTGGTTGACGATTGAGAGTGTTGACAATATGATATGAAAATTGTGTCAAGGATATGGCGCAGAATCTGAAGGCCAATTCTCTTAATTTTAAACGTTCAAAATATCATTCCGATCTAGTCTCAGCGTCAAGAAAGTTGCAAATGGCATTCTCTTAAACCAATAATCAACGTCAAATGTGAACATAAATCGTAATGAGATTGAATGTAGTATAAAAGTTGACCAAAACCAAAACGGTATAATGCTACTGCTAATGCTAGGTGCATTTGACGTTGATTATTGGTTTATGAGAATGCCATTTGCAACTTTCTTGACGCTGAGATTAGATCGGAATGATATTATGAACGTTTAAAATTACGAGAATTGGCCTACAGATATCATACATTCTCTTTTAATGATAATTCCATTCAGATAACCCGCATTTCTCGTCGGGATGCCTGTCGAGCAGCGATATGAGAAAATTATAGCCTATCGTATCCAGAATTATTTCTCCAACTTTCTACACGTCTATAGACATGAAGCCAGATTGATATTACAAGGCAAATTAAACTAAATGTGCGGCCAACGATAGAAATAAATACTGTATAAGATATTGGTAAACTTTACTATATATATTAAAGGCTGAATGTTGTGTGAAATAATAAATTAGGTAATGATATGCCCGGGTATTGATACGGTCGTACCGTCGCCACCCAGAGAATATCCGGCAATAAAGAGGGTAGCCCCTAGCCAAATCTCTGAAGCTAAAGTTGTTAAAATTTTACAGCTGTCTTTACGTGCTTGTTGCCGATTTGTATTTTATATTGCGGAACAGACCTTGTTCTTATATTTCAAATAAAATAATATTATGTGTTAGGGAAATAATTATATTTTATATTTATTATTACATCTTAGTTAGTGTAGGTATTTTTAGTAATGTGGGGAAGAAAAAAATAATTTAAAATTATATTTTATTGGAGGATAACAATTTTCCGCCCATGCTTTCATTACTGCACAGATTTTCAGTGGAAACGCGCAATAGTGGTCTACACGTGCGTCTTGACACAATGGTAACATAATGTTGCGCTCAGCGAGCGTTCAACGCCTATAAATATAGATCTAGCACGTTGCACGAGTTACACAAATACGCTGTGAACGTTACTACTACTATACGTTTTCGAATAAGTATAAAACTACTATTGACGAGGTATCAAACTAGTAGATTTCATTAAACAAGTAGAAGTCGATAGCTATGTGGTACGGACTGTCGAGACAAAGGTCGCAGGATCGAAACCAGCCTCAAGAGCGTATGCTCTTGATTTTTAGAAATAAAAAATAATTGTATTGTAGAAAAGCAAGTAAGTCTACACTTACTGGTACGATTTTTCAATGTCGGTTACAACGTCATAATTATATCCGATCTACTCGCGCCAAATGTAATTCAGTAATAAAAATAAATCACACATAACGAAAAGGATCCTTATATTCATCAAAAGTGAAAGAGAACTTACTTAATATTGAATTCTGAGTGTAGCTAGGACCTTTGTTCATCATTGAACTGAACCAGACATATCATTATGATAACGGACTTGTTATTGTACACAACACTGTTTGTTAACAGTGAAAAACATTGAGACACGAGTATATAAATATATAAATATACATAGTACGTACAAACTATGTCAGTGCATTAAAAACAATGATTAGAATCAATTTTGTGTTATGGATCATAATAACAAATACAGTTATTATGTTTTACTCTTGGAAACACTCGTAAGCCAAAGTCGATAAACCAATAATATCAGTTCCGTCGTTCATCATGCTTCATAACAGTTCATAACCGACTTAAAAAAAAGAGGAGGTTCACAATTCGATTTTTTTAACTCTACATTAACTCTAGAACCATCTGTGCGCCTCTTGAAGACACATTGCGAAAAACTAGTAATTTATGGAATAGTTTATGACAAGAATATGGATCGCTATTTGAAGGCTATTTGTCATACTATTAAACTGACATCTCGGAAGATTGACGATAAACAGGGACCATCTTCTTATATCAAATGTTAAAAATAAATATACGAAAATTAATTAAAAGTTATTTGTTCTCCCATTTTTTTTCTTATTGTGCTCTCATTGGAATCCAATTCACATAAATCAATACATAAAACACGTTAAAACGTAAGGTCACAACTTAAAACGTCATTAATATATCATCAAATATCAGCTAGAGATGTACAAAAAAGGTATCATTCTCACATAAAGCCAATTGGGAAGTTTTATTTGGACTTCCAACTTTGATAAAAGAACAGCGCAGGTGCTCTAAAAGTGTCATTTTTATTTCATATAATATGAAAAAGTTATTGTTCCATTTATTTAATACTATTATTAGAACCTGTGACTTATATTTTTGGTGGCGTTATTCTTCTGTAACTGATTGTTTCGCGATCGGGGTGTAGTAGCGCGGAACCCCCTTTACCCTGACGTCCCGGCCCACGGCCCTAGCCGTTGTCTTTCACAAAGTCAGCCCAGATTAAACCAAAATCTACACAATTTTCGTTGAAGTTAATAAGAACATTTGTATAAACCACTGCAGTCCACGCTCTAGGCAAATAAAATATTTGTTACACACGTATACAGTGACACCGCATTAGGGTCGGCTATAGATAAACGTGTAATTCATGCATGACCATGAGTAGGTGGCTTAATTGACTCTCATCTCATATTCAAGGGTTGAAAAGTTCACGAGAGGGAAGCTATTTATAAAGCAAACAATGAACTCAGTTCTCACCGACGTGATATTTTGACGTGAAAATCTTTTGTATACATAAAAAGCGTACTTTATTCTTGATTATAAACGGGTGGAAATATACGGGATTTTTGTTTAATTAATTACTTTTAAATTGTCACAATATTTTATACTCGATGATCTCTGCCATTTTTAATAGGTTTACTATAGTGAGAAGAACATCGAAATAAGATAACTAAAACGAAACTGAAACTGCCAAAAATAGGGCTTCACTTACTTACACATGCAAAGGTAATCACACGTAACACTCATACACGCAACAAAAATTAATAAACGATCATAATAAACTTAATTTCATAAAAGTTGATGTCTAAATATTAAATTTCGAAATCGAGATACGACGTTCTGGACCGCGCAAAAAATTAGACGTATTAAGTGTCAACTAGAGATCATGAATCAATTTTAAAGAATTGACTAGCTGTCCCGCGCGGCTTCACCCGCGTGCATATTACTGCTCCGCTCCCGTGTTTTATACAAAGTTCAACCCCCCTTTTACCCCCTTGTAATGTAAATTTCCAAAAATCCTTTCTTGGCGGGGCCCCTACATGTTATTTCTTATTGAACACACTCCGTGCCCGCCGACTAAATATTTAAACTATATTTGCAGCGCGCAATCTGTCAATCGCTGACAGTTATTTTAAACAACTGACAGTAATTTTTTTATAGCAAAAGCCGGCAATCGAGCAAGTAGGTCACCTGATGGTAAGTGATCTCCGCCGCCCATGTACACCCACAATACTAAAAGAATTATGGGCGCGTTGCCGACCTAAAAGGAAAGGGATAATTAAGGGATTGGGAAGGGGAGGGGGTTTGGGCCTCCGGATATCTCACTCACCGTACGAAACACAGCAGCAAGCTAATACTTAACGCCGGTTTTCTGTGAGACAGTGGTAACGACCCGGACGAGCCGGCCCATTCGTGCTGTAGGACACAAGTGTCTACAGCGTGGCTCTACCACTCACAGATAGTCATGTCAAACAACTGATAGCTTTTAATATTAATAGTAGTTAGTAGTTGTATAGGTTGTATATACATTTTGCATTTTATATTTTGTCTTAAATGACATGTCCAAAAATGGGCCTTTATAATGTGGAAATTCTAACCAACATAATTTATAGATATTTGGATAGAACTCCCAAAAACTAATGTTTTGTAATAATTTAATATTTTTATTTTACTGAAATGTTACACCTAAAACGAACAAATCTTTTAAAATATCATAAATCATACAAACTATTTCTAAGCCGCGCCTCCGAAAGAAGTAAACTTGTCAAAAAAACTACAAAATTGACAACGTGGAATGACGGATTTATGAATAGTCAAGATTTAATTGTCATATTTAGGTCTTTCTCTTTACCTATGAAATTGCCGTTCAATACGAAAAAAGTTAAAGTATTTTTCACCTTTTTTATTTTTATTGATCAAAGTAACCACACATGCTATCGATACATCTTTGCCAGTGCAGTGGCAATATATCAATGCCCTTCTTATTTAAATCGGCTGGATGAGAGGCTGTTATCCATGATTTACTCGTATTGTGGGAGTTCATGGGTGATGGTGATCACTTTTTCTTTGGCCGTGTTTCTCCCACTGCTGGACAAAAGGCTATACTAATCATTTACCACCAGAAAAATAGGAGTATTTTTATAATGGCAACTAGTCTTATATCAAATAAAAGTATACAATATCATATTATTTGACATACTTAAACAATTTGTATTATAATAAAACAACTTTTTAAGATTCACACAATTGTTTATTAATTTTAATAATAATAATAGTTCATTTTCAATGTCTTCTCTTATAAGTATAGAGTTTAGAAACTCTGCAGGTTGACATATATTATTTTGATGCCGAGCTCATCCGAGATACCAGACAATTGTCATAACGTGAGCACAGCTTCCAACTGTCCTTTTCCCAATTATGCGTTTGCAATAATATTCACAAATTCTTTCTTGTCAACTAGTGCCTGCTACTTTCAATAATATATGTGTGTTACATACATTTATTGTTATACATTCAAAAAGCAATTCTGATTTTGAAGCAATTTTCAATTCTGCCTACCCCTCTGGGAAACAGGCGTGAGTGTATGTATGTATGTATACAAGAAGCAATCCGCTTAATTGTTTCGCCTGTTGTTAACTTCATTAGGTATAATCCTAGAGCTGTTTTTCGTTTTCGGCATACTACTAATAATTAACTAAATCGCTAAAATATTCAATACGGTCAAGCCAGTCCAGTAACTACAAATATGCACTCGCACTCACTCACGCGTGTGATCCCCGAAGGGGTAGGCAGAGGTGTAACCACTACACCCACATTTCGCCGAGCGTATCTTTGTCCCATGATATGATAGGGGGCGACCCTATCGCCATGCCGGGCACATATTCCAGACTCCGGGCTGATACTGAGCATTTTGCAATAGAAAAACCCAATATCACTTTTACCCGACCCGGGGATCGAATCAGGCAGTCAACAAACGTGGCTATCCATATTTTTCACTTTACGGTATCGATACCCCAATCATGTGCAAAATCGAAGAATTCGTTGTGATAAAACTAAGTCACTTTATGCAAGAAAATCAGAGAAAATCAACAAATCACGAAACAGTCAACGATGACAATACTTAGAAAAATGACATATTTACATAAAGTGTTGTCAGCTATATGATGCAATGGTAGTTATTGTTTTGTGTTGGCATACATCAGTAAAATATATCTACCAACAATTTAATTTTAAATTTTTCTATTAAATGGAGGAGTCTAAAATTATTTTTTTAATGGTTCCAAGTTTCAAATTTTTAGCACTATCCTTTCCGTATAGTTTGATGTTGGTTAGATTTTGTTCGAAATAAAAAACCAACGTCCATACAAAAAGTGGACATGTCCTTTTTTAATGTTAAACTTCCTTAATTTTGTTCTTTCATAAGAACCTTCTCCTGACAATAATTAACACAACAAAAAAAGAATTAGCGAAATTGTTCCATACGTTCACGCGTGATGCGATGACCAAGGGAAATATAGATTCATTTTTATATATATAATAGATGAATGAACGAGCTGCACAGACTTTTATAGCCCCGCCCCCTTACACAGAGCTTTGGTGGGGTCATTTTTTTGTTACGTTTGTTGTCATCTTATTTCGATAGATATCTTATATAACACGTACCTATGTGTTTTTACTCTAATTAAATATCAACTAAATATTAACACGTTTTATTCTATTCTTATTTCAATTTTAAATTATTATGGGTATGTGCTATTATGATAATTAAGACACAAAATAAAGTTGGTTATGTAAATAAAATGACATGTGTTACCTACTATATATCTATTTAACTTAAATATGTCAGAGGATACAAGTAAATTTTTGTCTGCGTGTGAAAAAGGCATTAATCGAAACGTAATAAACTTATTAATACCTAGTATAGCAAAGTTCTTGGAAGAACGTGCCGACAAAAACACAAAAACGTACTTCTCTTTATTTAGACTAAGTTCAAAGTACGTGTATAGATGCCCCTGAGATAGTTAAAAATAAATTAGATTTTAATCCGGTTAGTGCGCCGAAAGCGCTCGCCAACTCGTCGGGTGAAATTGTTGAAGCCTTCAAAGGCTTAGGTAAGAAACCATTCACAACTGCAAACAACGTCACTGTACTGAATATAATGGAAACTTTAGCGTAATATAGTTCAAACTCTTCGTTAATGGCTTTGTTAATAAATATATTCTTCCCATCTTGTATATTCTGTGGTCTTAAAATCTGATTAAAGTAACACGATAGTTAGGTGTTGAAGTAGTTGCGTATAGCTCGATAGCGATGTGTGGTAAATACATATCCATGTATCGAGGAATATCCGTTTATTTATTGGCAATTCAGAACCATAGCCAGTATATTCATTTGCTTTGAAAGACGCTGTGCTTTGAAATTTACTCAGGTATTCTACCGTTTATTTTGTAAATGGTTCGAAAAGCTAAGAGAATAAAAATTCAAATGCTTTGGATACACAGGTTTCCAATATAAAACGTCATTCTCAGGCTTCGAAATATCTCAGGTATATTTTCAGTGCCATATGTAGATAGAGTTATCAAATGTCTGGATTGGTTTGGCTCGTCCCGGCATAGCGTTTTGTTGTCCTTTTGTTTATTGAACGAAGAATAGCACTTTAGTCTTATTTCTGTTGACTAGACTTACAATCTCATGTCAGTCTTTTGAACGCCACGGTCTTCTATAAAAGAAATTCCAAAAAATCATTTTCGTGCCCTATACGTCACGTCTTTAATAATAGAAGACGAAATTAAATATCTAATCTTAAATTTGTCACTTGTAAAAATTGTTTTGTGTGTACGTTTTATGATAAAAACCACAAAATTTACTTTCTTAATTAAAAGGTGGTTTAATCGATCTTAACTATGGTCTTAGCTATGGTTGAAGTAGATCTGTTCAGCCATTTAAAAGTTACAGATGTGTTTCTAATTGGCATCGGGAGTTTTTAACGGTTAAAAAACTTTGTTTATTCTCAAATTAGCAAACACTAACAAGCATATTATTTACCTCTCCTGGCGCCGCACCGCGCCGTAATCTTCATAGAAAGACAGCTAGTGATGTGATTTTAAGGTCGAATGTCACCTGATGGTAAGTGATCTTTACCACCCATGTACGCCTACAATACCAGAAGAATAATGGGCGCGTTGCCGACCTTTACGGAAAGGGATAATTAGGATTGGGGAGGGTAGGGGGATTTGGGCCTCCGGATACCTCACTCACCGTACGAAACGCAGCAGCTAGCTGCTAGTTTATTTCGGTTTTCTGAGGGACAGTGGTAACGTCCCGGTCGAGCCGGCCCATTCATGCTGTGGACAAAACTGTGTGAACTTGGTTCACGTTGCGGGTTGGGGGGGTCAGACGGCTAGTCGCCTCGCATAATAAGTACTAAATACCGCCAAATCTATGGTACGAGAAGACCAATCTAGGTGGCGAAGCGGGGAAAGGTGCCTCGGCATGTCTGTTCTCAGTATTAAGGCTTTCCACGTATTTGTATATGGGACAAGGGCGCCATATTTAGATCTCGCTCCACGCTAAATCTAGCCTCCGGTCAGTACCTATTGTCCCCATTCATATATTCAGTATTTGATCAATAAACGGACATTGACAACCACGTCAATTTAGATTTAATGCGATTATTCCGATATAACGGAACAATGGCTAGGTTAATGGACTAGCGATGAAATTACGGTTGTGTACACGTACAATGTTTTATAAAACGTGGTAATTAGAGCTTGCTACTCTGTAAATTATTTCCATAAACAAACTAAACAATTTTGACATTTAATAGATAGGTATGGTGTTTAATAGAATACATACATACATATATACGCACTCGCCTGTAATCCCCGTAGGGGTAGGCAGAGGTGTAACCAGTACACCCACATTTCGCCGAGCGTATCTCCGTCCCATGATGTGATAGGGGGCGCGCCTATCGCCATACCGGGCACAAATTTCAGACTCCGGACTGATACTGAGCTTTTCGTAATAGAAAAAACCAATATCACTTTTACCCGACCCTGGGATCGAACCTGAGACCTCAGCGTCAGCCTCAGTCGTAACGCGTACGCATTACAACTGCGCCACCGAGGCAGTATTTAATAGAATTTTAATGTCCTCAATCCTCAGTCCTAAATCCGTCCTATGATGTGATAGGACGAGCCTATCGCCATACCGGGGACAATTCCAATCACAGTGTGAATTTTCGAATCAAATTGTGATTGCCCGACTTGGGATTTGAGTCCGTCCGGACGGGCTCAAATCTCTCGATTTCGAAGCGTAAATAGGCAGTCACTAGATCAATGAGGCGACATTTTTGGAATGCAGTGTATTAAAACTTCAACATTAACAGAGGCAAAAATTAAAAGCAAATATTTATACCGTTATTATCTGCAAAGTATAATAAAATTAATAAAGGTTTTTCCCCGGTATCGTATGTATAGACGGAAACGTAATTACGGTTGATGATTTGACACTTTTACGGCCTTTCCGGTTTGTAATAGGACGCTGCATGTGTGTCTGCGTTTTATTAGCTCGATTAGGGACGCTTTCATTACTAATAGTCCCTTGAGCAATTAACCTAAGGATACATCTATATTCCTTTCATTGTTAGACTGCGTCGGAATTACGCGTTTTTATCCTAGCTCGGCTAAATGACTACGCTGTGCCTGATGATAAGTACAGTGTAGTCCAAATATAATGAAAAGTGTAAGTGGGCCACCAAAATCTTAATCCAAAGCCAACCTCACCTGCACGTAGTACACTCTACTGGTTAAGGGATGAGCCAATGGCGAAACTTGTTCGGGTTGCGGATTGTGGTGGTCGGACGGCATGTATCCCTACATAATATCAAATTTAAATATTGAAGAAACAGATACACATGGCGAGCGTGAATGGTACAGTTGGTAGGGGAAGGCCTCGGCGAACTTTCATAGATCAAGTTGGAGATATTCTCGAGAAAGGCCAGGTCAGGAATACCCTAAACCGACGTGCATGTAAGAAAAATTTAATGACAGTGAAGGAGACCAGAGAGGTATGCAAGAATCATAGCAAGTGGAAATCCGTTGTCTCTGCCTACCCCTATGGGAAACAGGCGTGAGTCTGTATGTAATACCAAATTCACCATCAAATCATGATGGAGGAAGGCGGACCCTGGTATAACGCCTGACAGAAAGAAAAGTTAGATTATACATATGTATTTAAAGGTTAACCAATAAATATACAAAGAAATCTATGCAACTTATTAGATGTTACGAATCCAAACAAATTATCACAACTACACATACATCAACATATAAATAGTTTTTTTTAAAAGACATTTCACTGACATCAAATACCTACGTAACAATAGTAATTGCTATAATATCAAAGCACGCCCAATGATAATAGAGCTATACTTATTTTACTAAAGTCCGGTTTGATAAACTTATAACTTAGTTGCTTCTTGGGTAATGACACGCTTACACAATAAGGGTTTGGTGACTCTTTTCATTTATTATTAAAGTCTCTAATTGATTGGACCGTATATGAGTTTTATTTGTTATTTATTGATTGCCTCGGTGGCACAGTTGTAACGCGTTCGCATTACGGCTGA
Organism: Mimas tiliae; assembly: GCA_905332985.1. Lineage (NCBI taxonomy): Eukaryota > Metazoa > Arthropoda > Insecta > Lepidoptera > Sphingidae > Mimas > Mimas tiliae. The sequence goes on from HG995249.1 coordinate 9,233,078, forward strand.
GGCTGACGCTGAGGTCTCGTGTTCAATCTCCGGATCGGGTAAAAGTGATATTGGCTTTTTCGATTACGAAATGCTCAGTATCAGCTCGGAGTCTGGAATTTGTGCCCGGTATGATGATAGGCTCTCCCTATCACATCAAGGGACAGAGATACGCTTGGCGAAAAGTGGGTGTACTGGTTACACTTCTGCCTACCCCTTCGGGGATTACAGGCATGAGTGTGTATGTATGAAGTATAAAAAATGGTAGAGTTAGTTCAGGTCATTTGTTGTCGGTCAGCTCTAGCAGGCGTCATTACTGTGAGGGGCTTCTAAGTCCATTGAGAGAGATAATGAGGCATAGCGCAAAAACGGTTCCGGCAGCAATCCAGAGTACACTCAGGATTTCCCGGGACCATCTCAATTGCGCCGAAGAAGACCACCGGTAGGTTTTTAGTCGATATAGCAGCGTAGGTATTTTTGATAGGGACCCGATCCAGTCAGTAGTCGTTCGGGATAAAGACAACTGGGTCGGAAGGCTGGTGAGTCCGATATAACCATCTCTCCGATATAACCCGAGGTTGAGAATGTATCTGTAAATAGGATTGTCTTAGCGGGGAAAAAGCTCTAGCAACGGTCTTAATGGTTGTTTTGGCTTCTGAAACAAACCAAACTACAATTAAGTACCACCGTTCCCGATTGACACTATGCAAGTAGTTAAGGGCAATAGTTGTGATGAATGTTGTGATCCACTTCACGGAGTGCTCGCTACGTGACTGGTGCGATGACGCTTTTGGGATAAAAATTATGTGCAGCCTTTTCTGAATAAAAAATAGGCGCCGTTCCATTTATGTCTGAAATAACTGACCGAGTGGTAAATCCGTACCTTTTATGTGAAAGTGCTTGGAATTTCAAATTGAAAGAAGCTTATTATAATATTATATTGCTTTTTATTTCCCAATGCTGTAATTACCATACGCAATGTTGGTAATCGTTGGTCTCCCTAGAGGCGTTGGCCACGTTATGCAGGCGACCGGTCGTAAAAACTACTAACCAAATCTTTCTGTAACATGTGTTCATAAAAAGCACGCTGCGCTGACCCCACTGCGAGTGGGATAAGGGCAGATGGAAGAAGGATGCTGGTAGCAATGTTTGTTATACTTCGTTCGTAATAAATTGAATTATTAAAGCCCGGAAAGGTTACGGGATTAAACAGATTTAGTCCCGTTGAATAACATATGATACCTTTTACGATTAATTAAGCAATAGACAAATGACCTTTGTCAGTTGTGGCCCTTGGTCGACCTTGATATCGTCACGCAATATCTCATAAATGAGTATAAGCGTTTGAATAATAAATAGGCGTCGTCGTCTCGGTGGGTCGTCTGCGCGCAATCAATTATTCTGTATGCTTCAAGTACTTCCATTATTATAACTAATTACAACTTATAAATGAATTCGACTTAGGTATATCAAAATTGTATCTTTTGTTGACAGCCTCCTTGGCGCAGTGGGCAGCAGTAGCTGTGAAGCGAGAGGCCGCGGGTTCGATTCCCGCACCGAAACGAAAATGTTTGTGTCATCCACAAATATTTTTTTCGTGTCTGGGTGTTTTCTCCCCAGAAGGGTACACGCCAGACAGGTGGCCGGTCGTAAATACTACAAGTGAAATCTTTCTGTAACATGTGAAAAAAAGCATGCCAACCACACTGGGAGTGGGAGCTTCAGAGATGAATTATCTACTTTTCTTAGAGATAAATTAACGCTGTATCCTTCTTTCTGTTCCTTTGTAATGATATACGAATGTGTTTATTTTTTAATTTGATTTGGCCATATAAAAACATTTCCGAACGTAACTTTATTTTCGGTATGCAAATCATTTTTCCGCTTAGTTTATAAATACGGAAACTTGTTATATGCAGGGTTTTTAAGCTTTATTTACGTTACATACATACATACGCACTCACGCCTGTAATCCCCGAAGGGGTAGGCAGAGGTGTAACTAGTAGTTACTTTACGTATCCATGCAATATTCCCTGTGTTATCCAAAAATCAAAGCACTCCAAACCATCGTGATGAGTGATGATATGATGATGATGACGAGTTCACACAGTTCGATTTTATTTGGTCAACTACCTAATGCATTTACTGGGCGTGCGATTTGAATCGTCTGAACAGATGAATTGATCAACAAAACGCTTAGTTTTTGTTGATTCAGGTCTCTTGTTGAAAGCGATTCGAATCGTCTGAACCTCTCATAAAGGAAAATAAATATATCGTTTAAATTTATTTATATTCATATATTTATATTCATATATGTAATGAAAATATATTTTCATTACAGTTAAACTTAAATCGGCAGGTACAATGTTTTTGAAAGCCATTTTAGTTAGAGTTAAAACCATTTTAAGGGTTCCATAACCAAAGAGTACCAATGGTATCCTTTTACTAAATCTACGCTGCGCCGTCTGTCGAATTATTATTTTAGGTTTAATTCCCAGATCGGGCAATTGCAAGTTGTGTTTAAGTTTTCGTTTCGAAAAATCGTATATAAATTGTCCGGGATTAAAATTTGTCCCCGGTATGGTGATAGGCTCGTGCCTATGACATCATGAGATGGCTATAAGCTCAGAGAAACATGGGTTGCAGCACTTCATGCACCTTTGCGTACCACTGCGGGGATAAAGGCGTCGGCTTATGTATGTATGCTATGATGGATATCTAACAAATGATAATAAAAAACGTAAAAGTTTAGGGGTGTTGTGGTGTGGAACATGAGTTAGTTATAGTTTAGTTAGACAAGGTGGTAGGTCCTTCGTATGCAAGAGACCGTCTGGGTTGGTTTCACGGCTTTGTCTATTTCTGCCGCCAAGCGTAAGCACTGTTGTGTTCCGGTTTGAAGGACATTGAAGCCAGTGAAATTACTGGGCATTATGAGACTTATCATCTTATGTCTCGGGGTGACGAGCCCAGTCCAATGCCATGCAGTGCTTTGTAATTCAAAGTTCTGATTGGCGTTGCTTCTCTTTATGGGCAGGCTCGATGTTTACCATCAGGCGAGCGACCTACTCGTTTCGTCACTCAAGCTAATAAAAAAATAAACAATTTAGAAACCCTACTACACACTATGTTAATAAACAAATTAGCAACAACATGTATTTCTCTTACCAGCCTACCATAAGCTAGACAGTTGTATTAGCGTATTATTTCTGATATTCGTGTATTGTGCAACCAACACTGTCATAACTATTCTCGCATCACGTCTGCACTAAAATAGATTAGAGATGAACGTGTGGGTGATCTTAATAAATGAGGCCCATGACGCGGTACATTCTATATATAACTTTATTTACCACCTTCTTGGTAAAAGGCGTCTCGCAGAACATTAGCTATTTACAGTTAGGTCATGTATGCATACAAATAAGAACGATTTCCACAGCAGATAAGAAAATGTTACGTTTTAACTTTGTCATAATTAATCATCGATGACTTTTGTATACGTATTATTTTAGATATTATAACCATCGAAATAAGATGACAAGAAACGTGACTCAAGCAAAAAATGACCCCACCAAAACTCTGTACAAGGGGGCTGGGCTATAAAAGTCTGTGCAGCTCGTTCATTTATGAATTCATAAAAATGGATTTAAGATCTGATTATGATGAGTTGCGGAGCAGAATGTCGTATCTCGATCTAGAAATCTAATATTTAGACATTAACTTTTATGAAATAAACTTGATTTTGAACGTTCATTAATTTTTGTTGCATGTGTACGTAAGTGGAGCCGTATTTTTGGCAGATTCATATGAGAGTTATCGTTCTAGTCATCTTATTATTTCGATGATTATAATAAGTAAACAGAAAAATGAAAATGGTATTATTTTTTTATTCGGTATTCCAAGTGCAATCTCTTGCAACGCGCTGGCTGGATGTGCAAATAATTAAGAACGCTTTTTATTTTATCCTAGGTAAATTCAAATCCTGGAAAAGTAAGTAATATTTTCTATTCCCGCCTAATTTAATTCCAATAATATTTTATTCTCATTCGTATAAATTGGTTGATTTTGTTCCTATTTTATAAAAACGTGGAAAAAATAAAACCGTGATACTTCAAAAAGAGTTTTCGTTTTTATCATTGGTAAATGACATTGGTCATTCAACAAAGCTGTGGAGCAACTAAAATGCCCTAAAAATAAATTATTTAATACAGACTTGACCATTTTTTAACCACCAATAATTTATTTAGAAGGCCGAAGACTCACAAATTACTTTTCGTAAAGATTCCATAATTGTTTGTGTCTACGGGTAGCGAAAACCGATATATTTGAATCTCCGAAATGTATTACAAAATCTAGAGTACCTTCAAGTACTTCAGTAAACGTTTACTGGAAGTAAAATCATTTGGAAAAATTGTTCTCAAAGTACTATTTTTGTATTTATTAAGTCTACCCTCAATTTTTCTATTAGAACCGACACCATGAGTGGTCAAAATGCCCTAAAATTTATTTTTACCTCCTCCATGTTTTAAATATTAATTTTCGTATAAATAAACTACAGGTATTTGTTACTTATTATATGGTTTGCTGGGCGCCGCTCATACAGTTTCCCATCGGAGCCTTTTCTGTTTATTTTAGTTTCGTAAACAACTGTTATGACTTTGACATAATAAAGTACCAATTTTCCAAGATTGGCATCAGAGAAAACAAAATTGTACAGGTCCTACCTATAAATATTTAGAAGGAATTGGTTTTCAAGACCATGAACTAAATTAATTTATTGTTAGAAAATAAATACTATAAGACGTGTATGTGATGTTAACGTGATGTAAAATAAAACATAGTTATAAAGTTTTGTTTCCCACATCGCGTATCGTGGCAGAATGCGGGACGAACGGATATGGCAATGTTTCTCTCTCTCCACTCACCCGTATCCAACTGTTGCCCAGTACATAATTTATTACACATGATCTGAATCCACAACGCGTTTGTTGAAAATTGGCTTTCTGTGTTTTGCTAAAACGAAAAAGCTGATAGACAAATAACACATATACAACGTGGTATAGAAAGGGGTAGGTAAATTTAAGCAATGTATAGTGTATAGTATAAATATTTTATCCCCCATAGTACCAAATCCGATTTCATTGCTAGGATATAATATACAATTAAATTATACAATTTTCTTTTTTATCGAATGAGTTACTCATTCGATATCGACTTTCAACTTTGGACAACATTAAATGATAAACAGTGATACTTCAGACCTCCTTTCATTTATTTGAATTTTGTATAATTGAAAAACAGTAAACAGTTGTCACATATCAACATATTTTAATTAACGCAGTCAGTTCGGTAATTTCTGATTTTATAAAATTTAATAAACAAAAGTTTAAACATCCCACCACGTGACATTGGCGGAACAGCTACAATATAAGCTCGTCGCCATTAATCAAAAAGAAGAAGAAGAGTATAAACATAATATGTTGTATTTGACTAAAAACAAATATTATGTATTGGTGTTTTGTGTTGGTGCAGCTGATAATAGCTTATAATAGGCTCGTCTACTGTATTAAGCCAAGTTGATGGATTAGATGGAAGACCCGAGAATTAAGTCTAGAAGATGGTACAGGCTATGTCGTCTACAGCACATAGGCTCTCTCAGGTGTTAATTTGTGTTTAAATTACAAGTTACGTACGTATGTCCGTAGAATTACGTACATCTTATTCAAAATGAGGTTCGGTCATAATAATTAATATTGATGTCATCAATCTTATGATCATAATAAACGAGTGATTAAAATTAACGTGAAATTTTAGGACATCTGGGTTTTGAATAGATCCAGTACATAAATACGAATTGTAAGGTGTATGTAATAACCCTAAAATATGACCACACCTTTCTGTAACACGTTGTATAGAAAATATATGTCTAATTAATATCAAATAGTTTGTATTTAGACTAACAGAAAAAAGCTGTGCAGATAACATTTTAATTCAAGCTTAGTGTTTAGAATACCACTAAAAATAAAAGAAAATCAATCTTTTCAACAGCGAGAATTGTAATTAAAAATAAATTTTCTTGTACAATCGCGTCCAAAATATTATTATTAAACTCATAATATATGCATCATAATTGCAATTACAAATTTATATGAAGTAATATAGATAAAAGCAATAATAATTGTCTTTTAGTAGTATCATATTTGGAAGACGTGCCGCAGATACTGTTTATTTAACGGGGGTAATAATAGTGCTCAGGCGGGTGCCGGGTTCATATCATGCAAGATAATTTGTTTTCCATTAAGTTAATAACACAAATAAGTCGAGATCTTAAACTAGGGGCATAACTTATGCATAAACCGTTTATTCTCTTCATTTTAGTTTGACTTGGTACTTGGTAAAACCGTATAAACTAGTTTTGTTTCAACACTTAAGAATATTTAAATATTCCGTACATTGGAATCGGCAAATTTTGTAAAAATAAAAATGTAAAGAAAATCAACATTAATATGTGCAATGTATTATTTTGAGGGATCCGTACCGAAAGGGAGCCAATGCCACCTTGGACCTGTTGTAGTATGGCACCGTACGTTGTGCCGGGCCGTCTGTCTATCTATTTGTCCTATCTTTAAAGGACTCTATCTTCTGAACCAAAATAAGTAGTCAGCTGTTTTTTTCCACAATATGTGTTATAACGGCAAACACACAAATACAAATATATATACAACAAATAATAATTAAGAAAGGTGGTACGAAACAGCGCACGAGACTGGTTCGCATTTGGAATTTTATTCAATTCAAAAGCAGTATATATTAAGTATAAGTCCATTTTCCTTGACAAGGTTGTCTTCTTTCCTTGACGGATACCGTCTGTAGACGAATGGAGTGGGCGGCAACCGGCTATCAATACGAGTATATAGGTACATTTGGTACAGCTGTTCGTGGCTTAAATTTGCTCCGGTTCCATCCTCCATCCTCCATCCTGCTCATGATATAGTTATAAACGTTCCATTTTGACGCTAATTTATTTGTTCACAATAAACCTAAAATGTACAACAATTCCTTAATATGCTGAAACGGAGTTAGAGGTTTTATTAAACTGTATACGCAATGTACTTAGACTGTCAAATCCCAGGAAAAGTGTTTGAGTTTTTATTACAAAAAACACACGGGAATTACCCGGGAATAGTATGTATGCCCGCTAGGTCGATAAGCTCGCTACCAATCATCATGGGATGGAAATAAACTCGGTGTACCGCGGGTGCAATAGTTACACCTATACCTACGACTTCGGGAATACAGGTGTGAATTTATTTATGTACAACTAGCTTTTGGTTGCGGCTCCACAACAGTCCTATGTCCTAATATAGATCATGGTCTACCTGTGTGCTAAATTTCACTTAAAACCATTCACCTGGTAAGGCGTGATTTACTAACGAACATCCAAATTTACAAACTCACAAACGTCCCAACTGTCACATTTATAATAATAGTAGTAGGAAGTACTAGGATTATATACCTAGGTATACTAAATTGTACTACCCTATCCTTATTGGGATTTGTAACCTTTATATAATCAGTAAACCCTAATAGCAACAATCTAGATTACATTGATTATATTACAACGAGTCTCTATGAGTGGTAGAGCCACGCTGTAGACACTTTTGTCTACAGCATGAATGGGCCGGCTCGTCCGGATCGTTACCACTGTCTCACAGAAAACCGGCGTAAAGTAGCAGCTTACTGCTGAGTTTCGTACGGTGAGTGAGATATCCGGAGGCCCAAACCCCCTTCCCTTCCCAATTCCTTAATTATCCCTTTCCTTTAAGGTTGGCAACGCACCCATGATTCTTTTGGTATTGTGGGCGTACATGGGCGGTGGAGATGACTTATCATCAGGTGACCCACTTGCTCGTTTGCCGGCCTATGCCATAAAAAAAAACAACGTTACAAGTAGTAAATAGTAAATTCTTCGTAATAACGTTATAACATTAGCAGTTTACTACAAATATAAAAGTGACCTTGGTAATACCACAAATAAGCAACTTACTCCAGGCAGAAATTACTATGGTTTGTGTGACTGAGTAACGCCTACAATACATTTTATTCCAGAAAATGCAGTTCCCTGGGGATAAATATCATCACGCGAACTTATCAATGAAACCAATGATTTCTCTCCATATAAGAAGACAAAGCCTTGTTATACGACAGTGGGTGTCAGACACGTACATATACGTTTGAATAAAAACAAAATATAGTCCCCTACGCAATGTCTACATTTATATTTGAATACTAACTGTCCTATGCGGTTCCCCTCGTGTGTATATTACTGATCCGCACTCGTGGATCGTAGCGTGATCATATATGTAAAATATAACTAGTATATACGGATTTTATCGCGGTTTAATTTTAAAGTGAAACTTTTATTAGATCGTCTCAATTTTTTTGGCCTGTGTGTTGCATGTCGCGTGACGGTCGGCCGCGGAGTAGGGATAAAGTGAAAGGCGCTCGCCAGAGCAGTCAAGGCCAATATGGCGGCGTCTATAGTTCGCACGCTATTTTGTTTGTTTGTTTTTGTTAGTGTTTAATGTAATATTATTCCAAAAATTTTTAGTTAAATGTCTATAATGTGAAAAAAAAGTTTCACTTTTACCGTGGTTTCATAAAACCACACAACCTTTTTTTATTTTAGTCCCGACGCGACGTTTCGAAAGCTTTACAGCCTTCGTGGTCACGGGAGAGACTTTATTTCAATGTGTAATATTCGCGTAAACCTAAGAAATCATTATTATATAAAATATAACTATGAATCATCGTCTCCACAAAATAAATATATGGTGTGAATAAGTAATTTTTCTAGTTCCGTAAAAATTGTTCAATAGTTATGATTTGAAGATAAACGACAACCAGATAAAAATTCGAAATATGATAATTATATTTATTGCTAATTAAGTGACCCGGTGAATTTCGTACCACCTAAACTTGATTTGATTGTAACCATTCATAAGCGATTATCAATCCCAATAACCTTCCAACTACATGCAGAGCGCAGCAGTATTTTTTTAGAATTACCATTTTTTTTTACTAAACTAGTATTGAGGCGAACAAAACAAAAACAAAAAAACTAATCGGTCGAGTCATTTTCGAGATTTTGCGAGACTAACGCATGGCAATAGATTTTAAGTGCCACTGGTTTTCAAATATAAGCGATTTACAGACATGCGAAACTTACATTCTTATTATTATATGCATTGACGAATACAATGGTTCTATAAGTCGTAGTGGAAGCAAGGAAGAGTAACATATTAGCATTAAAGTAAGTATCTACTGTTGTGTTTACTTTTCTAAATTATTTAGAACCTCAAGATACCGTGAGCTCTTTCTGCGTAGATCGGACTAGTGTCAACTAACTTTTTAAATAATTAAAAATAAATGTATAATTTTAAAATGAAGGTAGCTATTGTAACATTAACTTTTCGAGACGACCTACACCTCAGTCTCTCCCGTGACCACGAAGGCTGAAAAGCTTTCGAAACGTCGGGACTAAAATAAAAATTAAACCGCGATAAAATCCGTATAAACTAGTTTTATTTCAATGTGTAATATTCGCGTAAACCTAAGAAATCACTACCTAATTGTTCGTTTGCCAACCTTTACTATAACAAAATCACATAATGATTAGAACTGTCAGCTACAGTACAATAGCGTGAAGTTTCTTTCAAAAATGTTAATTAATTTTTCCATGAATGGAGTACGTATCTCTGCATAATATTTGATGATAGCTTTGTGCACTGCATACTTCGTTCCCGCCATAAACATGTAGGCACCATAGTCGAAAATCTAAATGCAAACATTATTCGAATGTGTGAAGTGACTTGTCAGATATTACGTCCTATTACCTACACACTGTATTGTAAGTTTTGTTGTTATTCGTTTTCCTTTTAATGAAGCGCTTGTGCTACTTGAAACAAGTGCAACATATTTTTTACAGCACAAAGTTTTGACTTATAGTTTCACGAAGAGCTTTATGTTTCAAGCCAATATGCGGGTGACCCAAGTTGCCAAGTTTATTCTCTTCTCAAACAATGTTAAGTCGCGTCCAACGATAGGATAGCGATATTATCCCCGCCTTTCTTATATGAATTGTAAAAACCATTATGTTAAACGTTTGGTGGGATGTGAAATTAAGATATCAATACTCAATAGATTTCTTTTGTTTTCGCAGGGAACATCTATTTTTACCGCTACCACCCCACCCCTGGGGTAGGCAGAACGCTTATGTTGGGTTCACCGATCTTACGCTCCAATGTTAAGTCGCCTGGAAGAGATGAAAACATCCGAGCGACCATTGGACTGAGTCCCTAAGACTATGTACACCCTACACCGGTAATACCAACCAAAAACCCCGCGGTGGCCATCATCGGCACATTAGAGATGACTCCGGGTACTCGAGGCGCGTGGTGCTGCCTTGCGTCCCGTCTTCATATGTGGGCTCAGAAGCCCCTTCACATCGTGAGACGTTCTCGGCGTCAATGGCAGCAGCGAGACCGACCACCCATGCTGCCGTCCATCTCGGGGTCACACAATGTACTTTTGTATAAAGGGCGCTACAGCTCCCCACTGTGCATCTGTGACTCCTGATGACCTCAAATAGTCGCTTCTTACGGCAAGCAGGGGAGTCCGTGGCGGGATTTTCCAAACTCCCCAATCCACAGGGCGGAATAGTTAATAGCTACCATGTAGTAGGCTTTCGTCAAACATCCGTCCCTCGACGTCTCATCTTGCCTCACTCGGTGTCCCATTTGCAACTGACGCGAAAATTATTTGTTTACATGACAGATCCTCTTTAATTAACTTGTAACTCTAGTATCACAACAATAGGATGACGTTACTTTGCTATAACCGAAGACGCGGTTCTTTTTAAAATTTCAGATTTTATTTTCTTATCTTATGTATTAAAATCAATTAATATACACGTAACTTAGAAAAGTCAGAGGTGTATGCTCTTGGGGCTGGTTTCGAACCTGCGGCTTTCGTCTCGACAGTCCATACCACTCCCACCTGAGCTATCACTGCATGTTATATTAATTGTTAATTATCACTTAAGTATGGTATACTTATAGTATGGAGTGGGTGTTTTTGGTATTGCTATTAATATGTACTTTGTGGCAAGCTTTAGGTGTATTATGTTGGCGACCTGATCATGTCTGAATTTGTAGTCGGTCTGTGCTAACAACTTGCAGGAGTCTGTAATGTGTTGGATCGTTTCTGAACTGCTATTACATTTTCTGCACAAATCTGATGATAAATTGGCTATTTTCATTATGTGTTTTTTGTAATTCCGGGTTTCAATTATCTGATCTTGTATTGCAGTCATGAAGCCTTCAGTCTCCGGGAAGAGCTCGCCACGACTGAGCCATGCGTTCGACGCTTCTTTGTCGACATTAGGTTGACTCAAATCTTGACGGTGTCGTCCATGCAAAGACTTCCGGCTCCTATTTTTTCCTTATCACCTGTTATTTTTTCATTTCGCTGTGCTGTTCTTTGTTTCAGGTGAAATTGTGATCATTTTGTACTACGGATTTGTGAAGTGCAGAGGACGACATTCTATTAAAGAAGTATTGTCTGAGTGTTGTAATTTGACTATTATGTAGATTATTTATGTCAATTAGGCCCCTACCTCCTTCTTTTCTAGGTAGCGTTATTCGCTGTATGCAGGATCTTGGATGATGTTTGCGGAATTTAGTCATTGAGATGTTAATTGTGCGTTGCAGGTTTTTTAGATCAGATTTTGTCCAGTTTATTATGCCGAAGGAGTATGTAAGTATGGGTATAGCAAAAGTGTTGATAACTTTTATGGTGTTCCGAGCATAAAGTTGTGTTTTTAGAATTGTGTTAAGTCGATGTCTGAATTGTTGTTTAAGCATCTGTTTAGTTTGTGTGTGGTGTATCTGGAGTGATTGATTATATCCTAGATATTTGTAGGTCTCTTCTTCGTTTAATGGGTCTATCTTCTCCCCTGTGTCTAAGGTGTACTGGTGTTGGTAACTATGTCCTGCCTTAATTGATTTTATTCTACATTTATCAATACCAAATTCCATTTTTATATCGTGACTGAACTGTTCTGTTAAATGGGCTAGCTCGTAAAGTTGATGTTCATCTTCAGCGTAAAGTTTAATATCATCCATGTAGAGTAAATGATTTAATTTATTTGTGATGTGGAGGTTATGAGCATGATCTTCAGCGTCTTGGTATTTTAGAGGGTATCCAAATGCGGTTGAGTTTAAGATGTTGGAAAGTGGGTTCAATGCAAGGCAGAACCACAGTGGACTAAGAGCATCTCCTTGGAATATACCACGCTGTATTTTATGAGTCAGTTTCTATTGTTTGGATAGGGGTAGTCAGTCTCAGTCGGGTTGTCCAGCTCTTCATTATTGATTCAAGGAATGTTATTATTTTAGGGTGAATTTTGTAAATTTCTAGAACTTGAAGAAGCCATGAATGGGGAACTGAATCATACGCTTTTTTATAATCTATATACATTGAGAATAAATTCGCTTTCGTTTTTTGGACTTGTTGTAGTATTACGGAATCTATGGTTAGTTGTTCTTTACAGCCTTTTGTAAATTTACGACATCCTTTTTGTTGCTCCGCCAGCAAGTTATTGGCATCTATATGTTGGTAAATTATTTCAGAAATACAGGATGTAATAATTTTATACAAGGTCTGTAAGCATGTGATCGGTCTGTACTTTGCAGGATTCGTGAAATCGTTGGTGTCTTTTGGTATCATGAAGGTGGTTGCTACAGTAATATATGATGGTACTTTACTCGGGTCCTGTAGGAAGTCATTTATATAGTTGTGTAAATAGGGATGTATGTGTGTAAATTTTTTGTATCAGTAATTATGTATGTAGTCTGATCCTGGTGCTTTCCAATTATGTAGGTTACGTATAACCTTTACAAATGTCTGCGTTGGTCTCCTATTCTTTGACGACTTACTTCCCGCATGTTCGGAAATTTTTCTATGAATATTAGATGGAGAGGTTCTAGGTAACTTTTCGTATCAGTTTCTAATGTTGTTAATTGAAGGTAAGTACGCAGTATAAATTGGTTCATCTCAGATGTCCATCGTCTGCGCATGCCTGTGACGCTCGCGGTGGATGCAAACTCAGAGTCGAGGTCGACATCTTGCATAACACCATCGAGCGTATTAGTACTAGTTGTAGACAACGTCTTTGATCCTCTTGTCATATAAGACGGGCGAGTTGAAGGGATTGAGGAGAAGAGTGATATTCAAATTCAAATCATTTATTCTGTAAATTGGATCATAAATATCACTTTTACATGTCAATCATTTTTTATGCTACATTATATTTAAGACGGCATTTCGGGGCTAGCCATGAGAAGAAATGCCGAAACAAACTCATGGGTTACAGCCTCTTTTAATGTCCAGACATTGTTTTACAGAATTATGCGAATGTAATGTAAAGAAATTCCTGGATTGGCCTTTTGAAGAAATGGCCAAGAGTATACCAGACATACTTGGCACTCGCACTCACAAAAAAAAAAACAAAAAATTTAATAAATGCTATAAAAATTAAAAAATCAACATGTCAGTATTGCCTTAAATACTAATATTGCGCCAATAGAGCAGTCAATATTAAACAATATATTATATAAAAGAAGAGACCTAGGTACAGCCAATTTTGTAAGGAGTGAGCGGCTCAATTCCAAGCTGTTTTGTCTTCCAAGTAATCTTTCACATTATAATACCCTTTTTGGCAAAGCCTAAGTTTAATACATAATTTAAATTTATTAAGGCTTAATAGTTGAATATGGCTTGGAATTTTGTTGTAGAAACGTATACTTTGAAACTTGAAAGAGTTACTAATTTTTTGAAGTCTGGTCATGGGCAATATCAGTTTATTCTTATTTCTAGTATTTAACATATGAATGTCGCTGTTTGTTATAAAAGAATTAATATTCTTTTTTACATACATCAGGTTCTCATATATATACTGAGAGGCGACAGTCAATATATTTATTTCTTTAAATAAATCCTTTAGCGAGTGCCCACGATTTAGATTGTAAATTGATCGAATGGCTCTTTTCTGCAGCACAAAGATAGTTTGAATGTCGGCAGCATTTCCCCACAATAAAATGCCATACGACATTACACTATGAAAATAACTGAAATATACTAATCGTGCTGTTTCTACATCAGTTAACTGGCGAATTATGCAGACCGCGTAAGCTGCAGAGGTAAGCCTTTTCGACAACTGGTTTATATGTGGTCCCATTGAAGCTTAGAGTCTAAAGTTATACCCAAGAATTTGGTGGTGTTCACAAGGCTCAACTCCTCTCCATTTATAATAACGCTAGTCTTAATGGGTTTAACATTTGGTGTCACAAATCTAGATATAGTATCATCACCCGATGAATCGGCTGTAACTTTGACGCCATGAGTCCGCCTGCTCAAATCACGACGATCGGCTGTAGCATCTTGTGTGGCGAGCGCCCGCCTGCTCAGCGCACCACCACCGGTGTCCCGCAAACTGAAGCACCCAGCACCGGCCCCAGGTGCGCCCCGGCGACCCCCGGGCAGCGTCCGTAAATTATATCGTCTTTCACTTGGCTCCATTTTGTTTTGGGTTGGGATGATTGGTTCAAAAAGGGTAGCGCAGATGTTATTGGCTTTTAAGATAAAGACCGCTCTATAATGAGGTATGAGGTCTAGATGGTCGGACCGCGTGCTAGTTTCTCCTTTCCTTAAGCCCCCCCACCGCGTCAAGGTTTAATCCCTTGGGGGGGTTATTATTATTATTATGTATTAAAATCAATTGCTGTTCGTTAGTCTCGCTAAAACTTAAAAACCGCCTTGCCCGATTTTGATGATTTTTTTGTGTGTATTTGAGTTGGTTACTTTATATTCACAATTTGACCCGGTAGGTGGCACTGTTGTAGTTGCGGGAGAAACCGCGCGGGACAACTAGTCAGAAGTAAATTTATTGTTTTACCAATTACTTTTAGAATAGAAATTGTAAAGGATAACTGCTTTCTCATTAAACTTATAACTAAATTATTACATATAAAATCGATTGTATAGTTTTTTATCTATACAGATTATAATGATTAAAGGTACGTATCGTTTCTTTGTAATTGCCAGAAAATATTCGTATGTAGGTCATATTGTTATTCAAGCAATATTTCGAGGCAGTAAAGCGTACAAATATTTTTAAAGCGGATGTGTTGTACTTTGATGGGGACTTCTTCTGGGCCCGGCCGCTCGATATCGACATGTCGTCCCAACAAATCAGTTCTACGTATTCCATGTACATACCTATTTATATAAACGGGAAATGGGAATAACGGTTTCCTCTTTAAAATTGTGCATTATACCTAGAATTAATCGATATTTGCTTTTCGAATAATTAAAATAATTCGAGATAAACGTATTAAAGCAACTCGTTAGCATATTAAAGATAACTTAAACAATGAAAGTTTGTTTATCTTTAATTAACTTTTGTAATTGGTTGAGCCACTCTGCAGACAGTTTTGTTTTTATGATTTATGAAAGCATGGTTGACTCGACCGGGGTAGCACCGCTGTCTCACTGAGGTGAAGTAGTAATTTCCTGCTGCGTTTCTTACGATAAGATTTTCTTTCCTCCATTCCTCAATGGCCTATTCCTATTCTTTGAAGTCGATAACGCATCCTTGATTTTTCTGGTTTTGTGGGTGTTCATGGGTGTTGAAAATAATTAACCATAACACACTTGGTCCTTTACCGACCTCTGCTATAAAAATATACTATACCATCCCTGTACCATCAGTGTGAAGTGTTCACACTGTATTCAAATCTAGTTTTAGCGCGCCATTGCACGCACGCCTTTGTTTCCTTTCCTTTCGGGAGATATTAGTTTTCCATGAATGAAAGATTTGCCTCGATACCGCTGCTTTCCGCTACACCGACCACATCGTACCATATTCATGAGACTCGATAAAAATGGGCTGTCTTTTGCAGAGAGAATTCAAGCTTTAAGCCGATTTTAGTGGGTATTGACTTCTTGAATTCGTAGCAATAATTTAACAAGCTAGAATAATAGGTTGTTTGTAACACATGGTACCTATACTGAACATAATATTTTTTTGATCTGATATATGTATGTAGTGTTTTCAAAAATTATGTAAATGTATCATAAACCTATTGAGTAATATTAATGAAGGTAATTATTATGAAACATATATTACGATATGTTTATTTTAGTTTATATTAATACAGTTTATATCCTTTTTTATGATTCTACTCCACGGCAATGACGTTGATCTTTGCGCCATACAAAAACATAGGGTGGCAGCGTTTTTAATGTTTTTTAATTGTATTGTTATTTCAACTTTTTATTCAGAATGTAAAAAGTCACGTTTTTTATTCGATCACAATGCTTCCTTTGGTTTAGGATTAATCGAATCGATATGTCGATTTACCAGAAATTTTGCGTCAAAGATTGTAAAATAGCAGCAATTAAAACTTTGTTTTACATAAGTTAACAGGACTTATACAAATTCTATTTCGACAGGAAAATTTTACGAAACTTATATATATTGTACAGCGTTTATTTTTAAGACTTAATTACAGCAATTTCTCCCCAAAGGGGTTGACGTCAGGCAGGCGGCCGGTCGTAAAAATTACAAGCCAAATCTGTGTGTGACTGTTGGTGTGTATTAATCTTTCTGTAACATGTGCTATAAAAATAAATAAATATCAATCACCAATGAATTATGTACAGAAATTCGTATAAAATTGTAAATATTAAATACATTGTGTATATAAATGTGTATAATGTGTATGTATATTGTGTAGGTAGTACTTACCTACTTTTATTATTTTACATAATTTATCAGCATTACAGTGTAAGTAGTACTTAGGAGTTATATAATGTCTCCAGACACACGGTAATTACCGTAGACGCACGGTATTTTAGCCCAATCTACTTTCTACGGTAATTTTGTATATTACCTTGACTGTGTCAAAACATATTTTTTTATTTGTATGCGTAGATTTTATTTAATATATTTAACTCAAAACATATTCGGGTTTGCGTTTAACGAAACGTAATCTAGTCTAACCATGGCTGTGTGAGTCCTAAACTGGCAACATTTTGGCAATGAGGGGAATTACCTGTAGGTAGGTACTTCTCTATAAGAAAGTAGAAAGACATTAGGAGTATGGTATAGTAGTGCATCAATAGTATTTACCTGCCTACCATTTGCTTGTAATAATCATAATCATAATTTAAATAATAGCTTTTTATATAATTTAAATAATACCATAAACAATGCAGATCGTCACAATTGACACGGTATTTCTGGGTTTGAAACAAGGTGTTTTAGCTTAAAACACGGTATTTTGGGTGTTTAAATCTTACTCAGTCATTGTGGAAGAAACCGTAAATGACGTTTGGGCGTTATACCCTATGACTCGCATTTCTTTTTTATTTTAGGCTTCTATAAATCATACTTTCATCCATATGTCCTGCTGCCTACGTACCTATACATACATGCACAAGTTACAGTAGGCAGCGTAGAGTTATAGCGGTCACGTCGTGTACGGAACTTTCCTATAGGGTCGCGTCTTTTTATAAAAGTTATTTTTAAAGTCTCCATTTTTAACTTGTTAAAACTAAATTTTTGTCTGAATACTGTTATTCTGCAACTCGCTTTCAGATTTCGCGGGATGGAAAGCGGGTAAAGATGATAATTTATTTTTGTCATATAAAAGCATGGAGAAAATAGTGGTAGGTCCCTTGTAAGCCAGAGGCCGTCTGGGTAATTACCGCACCTTTATCTATATCTATCGCTAAGTTCCAGTGCATAAGCACTGTTGTGCTTATTTTTTAAGGACATTCAAGCCAGTGAAATTACTCAGCATCTTGACTTAACATCTTATACCTCGGGATGACGAGCGCAGTCCTGTGCCTTTGTAATTCACTGTGGTGGGTGGCGGGTGGCGGTTGTACTGTTTTTGGGCGAGCGGAGCGCTTACCATTTGGCAAGCGCCATGCTCATCTTGGAATTCAGGTGAATAAAAAATGCTTTATGGGAATTCCACATGTATGGAATTAACATCCCATAAGATCGCCTCATTAGTCTAGTGGCAGCGTACTTAAGTCGAAGAACCTTGAGGTTCTGGGTTGAAGTCTCTGGTCAGGCAATATCAATATATTTTTTGAATTTTCTATTTAAACATTCCCATCTGCGTTGCCCGGGTTTGGACTTTGTACCTGTTATGGCGAAAGACTCGCATATCACATCATGGGACGGAAATAAGTTCGGCAAACCGTGGGTGTGGACTAGTTGCGCCTAACCCCATTGAGGTTTCAGGCGTGAGCTTATGTATACAGATAGAGATAGGGCCGGAAAATTCATACAATTCCCTTCGACATTCAGCTAGCAAATCGGAATCGAAGTAGGCGATAAACCCGTTTAAATTGTCTCGTATTAGGATAACATCAGCAGTCAGTCGAGTTAGCTACTACTTCTGTATTTTGAGAAAATATTGAGGAGTATTTTTTTTCGTTTTTGCGATAGAGGCAGATTTTTCAAGCCTGACTGACCTTTTTGACTTCAAAAAGGCTGCACGTGATTATATTACAAACATAAAACATTACAATAATGATCGTTTGTATTGTAGAATTTAGTAGGTAAATTTTGGAGTAAAAATGTAAAAAACTTACCTAGAGGAATACGGCCCGCCATTTTATTTTTAATGTTTAGTGTAAACAATAAAATAAGCATTGTTTGATGTAATTTTTTGAAATCGGTTTTTAAAAAAAAACATTATGTGCTAGTATTCTTAGTGTATTAGTCTTAAGTTTAACTCTTAGCCGATATAAAATTAATAAAATAATAATTAGAGTCGAATATATCAAAATGTATTTTTATACATTTACAACATAGATATTGATTATATTGTTTATACCTATAAATTGGATTCGAGGCGAAAGCTGGATCTGACAATTAAAGATGACCTTGAAAAGAGGGTTTAATTACACGCTCTTTGCTCTGCGTCGTTTTGTTACCAAGTATTCTAGTCAAAGGGAATTAATAATACGGGTGTAATTTATTAGTAATATTATTTATTCAGTTTTGGGGTGTAAGTGGGCCAACAGCATCTCAGGCCCAAAGCCAACCTCACCTGCACGTGATACACTGCAATGGCGAAACTTAGTTCCTATTGCGGGTTGTGGGGGTCACACGGCGGGTCGCCCCGCATACCTAATACCAAATGCCGTCAAATCTATGGTACGAGCGGACCCTGGGCTTAAGCGCGCATAACACCATGCAGAAAGAAGAAATATTATTTGTTCAGTTTTATTTTGCTACTCTCAAAATAAATAGGACATTGTATAATAAACTGAAAATACCATTAATGAATATATTACTGAACATTATAATATTGTATTTTCTCTGTACCTAAGTGATTTTTTGTAACCTTTTGAGAAGATAAATGTCTATATAACCATAAACAATTTTTAGTGTCGGTGCCGTTGCAGTTTATTGGTCAATGATTAATACCACCGACTCAAAAATGTCCAATTGTAATTTTAGCATTTTAAATTTTTAGAGTCGGTTTATTTTTTTGTTAAAATATTTTTATTGTACAATTTTTTGTGCAAGAATCATCAACATCGATTCATTAATGTTAAAATTTAAGTTTTTAATCCCTGATTTCATCACCTTGGAAGTGGTTTTTCTTTTAAAATTTAAATTAAACCACTTCTATGTACTAACTATGTACCTAATAACTAATAGTTAACCTTGTATCTATATTTTATTTATTTCTATCTGGCGGTATGCCGGCTAGTGCCAGGGTCCGCCTTCCGACTAAGACTTCCAATCTATACATTTACATAAAATTAAAGTGTCTGTGATTTCGAAATAAAAGCTATGGTTAGATACTTGTAGGTACGTTACTAAAACCCGTGTGCTTTATATATTTTTTTGTCTATTTATCCGGATTAATCTCTGAAATGACTCAACTAGTTTTGACAGAACTTTACTGGCAGATTCAGCACTTTTCAGAGAGTAATTTTAAGTGTAAAATATTTTAGGTTCCTGCGGGAGCGGAGCATGAATGACTGATTGATAATAAAATAATATGTACTAGCCCTGTAAAAATTGTTAACTTTACGAAAGTTCAAGCAATTGTTGTTAACTTTGTACTGTATTGTCTAATTGTGCTGTGTAATCTGATTTTCTTATTAGAAAAAAAAACAAATAGTAAAGCTCCTTTGCGTACATAAATATAAAGATTACCGAGTGTGTCGGCCTCTGCGCGGCGCGGCGCGACGTGGCGACAGATTACCAATTATTCCCAGCCGATTGCTCGCAATTAGTACTCAAGCTTTCATTTCCTTTACTCATCTTATGTATGTACTCTCGCATTAATTACACTTCAACCTACAAGGATATATTTAACCGATTTTTAATATGAAGTTGATTCTTAGTTTTTATTCCTTTTAAACATGTCTTAACTACAAGAAGGTAGAACTACCTTACAACCTGTATAACATTCACAAAGCTGAGAATTCATACGCAATTTCTATTATGCAAATAGAGATTTCAAATAATAAGTCTTTATCTATGAAATGAATGTTCTGTACGAAAAAAGTTAAAGTATTTTTTTTTCATTCTTTCTATTTCTATTAATTGAAGTAACCACCCATGCTATCGATGCATCTTTGCCACGCAGTGGCAATTCATCAATGCCCTTCTTGAAGAAATCGGCTAGACGGAACGCAACAAACTCTTCAAAGACATTTTGTACTGCCTGTCGGGTATTGATTTGTGTCCTGCCAACTTTTTTTCAAATTATGGAAAAAGTTGAAGTCTGTAGGCGCAAGGGTAATTGGGCAATGGGTACATTTCATTAATAGAAATAAAAAGGATGCAAAATAAAATACTTTAACTTTTTTCGTACAGAACGGCAATGTCATAGGT
Source organism: Mimas tiliae (assembly GCA_905332985.1). Taxonomy (NCBI): domain Eukaryota; kingdom Metazoa; phylum Arthropoda; class Insecta; order Lepidoptera; family Sphingidae; genus Mimas; species Mimas tiliae. Next base: position 9,254,052 of record HG995249.1, read on the forward strand.
AAAGACCTATTATTATACGAACGTTACAACAGCGATTTTATTTTCTTGTTTTGTTGTAGGCTTTGTTGAGCGGCAACGTCGACGAATGCTTTAAATTGACTCGTGAAGAAGCGTGTTTTGCGTAAAGCGCGATAAACAGCCAATTTGTGACGCGATACTACGCGCTTAAAGATGAGACTGCGTAAAACAGTCATGTACAAAAAATATTTATCCCGCCTTATAGATGCTTGTCGAAAAAAGTGTTGATTTGCTGTTTAACTACAAAACAAATTTATTTATTTCCTTGAATGTTTAATACCCAAAAGTAGTAGTAGTAGGCCTTAGTCCACATTGTTAATGTCGTTATATTAATTTTATTTAGGCAAGGGTTTGTTTGTCAACTCTTCGGAGGATACAAAACGTCTTTATCACCTTAATTGCTCATAGTCTCTGGCTGCCACCAAGCCCATTCGGTTTAAATTGAAACATTACTTCCAGACTAAGATATAGGAATGTGTTTACTATTAAACCCCTCCTATCATTCTTACTGCTAATCCATCCTCTTAATCTGTATAGTGAGAAATGAATTTAGGAATGTATGTAATTGTATGTAATTGTATGTTATTGTATTATAAACTAGCGTTGTGATGTGCTTGAAGCACATGAGACATTAATTTTTAAGCTTAGTTTTATTACGGTTACGGATAATAAAAGTTGAAATTTATGTCTAAGCAGTAAAGTTACCAGTTGAGTTTATGTGGGTGGAGTATAATAGTTTAACCCACCTGTAGCATTAGTTGGGTCGATCAGGACTTGCCATTAATTACCATGATAGAGTGTAGGGAATGCTATTATGTATAAAAAATTGAAGTACCAAGAAGGCATAACTTAATTACAGCCCACGACAACATTGAGTCCAACCAAACAAAACACCTTCTTAAACGTTCAAAATGACCCAATCAAATGCGGCAGAGCTCAGTCAATGGTCGTTCCCAATATTCTGCTTACTGATAGATTTGGCAGTAAGGCCAGTAAATTTTTGACACATTTTGTATGAAAGATCTGTCAAAACAGTATTAATAGCATTGATATATTACCTAAATAGGAAGCAAATCTACGTGTGATTTGAAAATCGATGAAACAAAAAAGCCATGAAACGAAAAAGAGACAGGCACATAAATTCATAAGATTTAACGTGGGAGAAAATGAGATAGGAAACAATAATGCTTGTATGTAAAATGTAAAATTGGGTACGAATATGAATGTCAAATTTCAGAAAATGTATAAACATTTCCTGAGTTTTTACATTCTTCTCATTATCTTGAAGCCAATTATTTAAGGTTCCACTTCTACCACGTGTGAATTGCACACATGTATCTTTAAATTTTACGTTCCGAATCCGAATTGATCAAACAAAATGAGAGCCATTAAGAATAAAGTGGGTATAGAAAAATATCTTAATTTGAATGAAGATATCGCTTTACATACGTATAAAAACCGACTTACAAAAATATCAATAAAAAGTCAAAAAGAACAATAATTTGATGGTAGGCGCGACGCCTACCCATAAACAAAATCAACGCCACATAGAACTTTGAATTACAAAGCACTGCATGGTACTGGACGGGCGCACCGTCCCTCCGAGATATAAGTTGTTAAATCTCATAATGCCCAGTAATTTGACTGGCTTCAATGTCCTTCAAACCGGAACACAACAGTGCTTTAACACTGCGCTTGGCGGCAGAAATAGACAAAACAGTGGTACCAACCCAGACAGCCTCTCGTAAAATTTGAGAACCTCCTTCTTTTTTAAAGCCGACTAACTAGATTATTATCTAAAGCGCTGATAATACACAAATATCTTTTAAACACTCTCGTAAACTGACGAATAAACTATAACGAAGTATTATAATACTAGTATAAGGTAAATGTTATCCGGTAAGTAATTGAATTTTGGTGATGATGTACGCCATGTGTCTAAAAGTCCAAAGATCCTTGTACTTTTACTTTTAATAAATAAGAGTGTCTCATGAAGATGAATGATAAGGATCAAGTTTCCCTATTTCCTCGATGTGTATTATAAATTGTATAACTTTAACATTGTAAGGACTTTGTTTTAAACTTTAGGTACGAAGGATAGTGTAATAAATAAAAAAAATAACAAAAATAATACAGACTCAAAAAACTAAGAGGCTACAAACACACAAATTAAAATAAACAAATTTGCTAGACTAAACAAGGTAGAAGGCACCGACTCAAAATTGTTCATTTTTTTTCGGTCGGTTTTATTATTGTTAAAAAGTTTTTATTTCACTATTTTTAGTGTAAGAATCATCAAAACCCTGCATAAATGATGAAATTTTAAGCTATACTCGTTCGAAAAGAATCATCAAAATCTGTCCACATTTGCGGAATGATGTGTGGTTCTACACACCAATAAATAAATAAACGCGTCGAATTAGAACATCCTCCGTTTTGTTTCGTCGGTTAATAAATGTTTTATAAATAATACAGTGAACTAAACTTTTGAAAATGCTTGTAATATAAGCAGTAAGTTGTATTCTGCTGGTAATTCAAAGAACCACCTTGTAGAGTATATTATCTATAGTATGTTATATTATATATAGAATGGGCCGGTTTATTTGGTTACCACCGTCTCACAGAAAACCAACAAAAAATGTCAGCTTGCTGTTGGTGCGTTTCTTATGCAGAATAAGATTTCCGGAGGCCCAAATCCCTCCCAGGCCCTCATTCCCTTCCCAATCCCCATTCCTTTCTTTAAAGGTCGAAAACACACCCATGTGTCTTAATAATGCTATTGTAGATGTTCATGGGCGGTGGAGATCACTTACCATCAGGTGACCTACATGCTAGTTTACCGGCCTCCACTATAGAAAAAAAAGGTGAATTGCCAATATTTTTCATTAAGTATAGGTACTGAATAGGCTAAATAATTTTATCGTAAACGTTTTTTTCCTCTTGAAACGGCACAGTGACTACACTGGGCCTGATATTAAGCACAGTGCAGTCGAAATATATTGTCGATAATTTACAAACATTGACGGTCCGCAGAATTATCTCAGTTGAATTTACTGGATATATACACTGGCAAACCCCGGAGTGCGACTCGCCTGAATGAGCCACATGGCGGGTTGTTCATAATGTGTACGGTGGTCGCTATCTATTCCGGTACAACAATGATCAGGTACTTTTCCATGAATCCCTTTCTTCATTTTTGTTCTGTCGCCAAACAGCAGTGTGTAGTGTTGTGTTCCGGTTTGAAGGACATTGAATCTAGTGAAATTACTGGGCATTATGAGACATAACATCTTATGTCTCGGGCTGACGAACGCAGTCCAATGAAATGCTGTGCTTTGTAATTCAAAGTTCCATGTGGTGTTGATTCTGTTTATGGCCAGGCGTGGCGCTTACCATCAGGCGAGCGACCTGCTCGTTTCGTCACTCAAGCTAATAAAAGTAATCAAAATTAATAAATAGTCTTACAAGAACCTAATTACGTTTTGTAGGAACACAGTATAATAAATTGTTGGTCATAGCACAAATTTTAATCCAAACGATTAGAGTTAAGATAATAAAAGCTTTAATTGCGCCGTTTCAAACGGACAGCGTTTAAAACTTTAGTGTTTGCAAAAACGGTGTATTAGCCTTGCGGCCATACACTTAGGGGGCTTTTTCAAATTGTCCGATTTTTTTAACGCATTAGGTAGTCAATTCAGGAAGTACCATTTTGTTTCACATACTCTGTTTGTAATTGGCAGTTATATAATTTTGTATTGTTGTGTAGTATAGGTATATTTTATCTGATAAGTATCTTTTTTATTATTAGCCTTAATAACGAGGCGAGTGCGTAGCTCGCTCACGTCACGACTCACGCCTGCCCATAAACAGAAGCAACATCAATCAGAACTTCGAATTATGAAGTAAGTACTGCATTACAATGGACTGCGATCGTCACCTTGAGACATAAGCTATGCCCAGTAATCTCACTGGCTTCAATGTCGTTCAAACCGAAATACAATAGTGCTTACATACTACTGCTTAGCGGCAGAAATAGCCAAAGCGGTAGTACCTAACCGGCCAGTCTCTTGCATACGAGGTACCTACCACCTAGTTTACTTACTATTAAGTATCCTGTGCAACATAATACGTGTTTCCCGACGATAAATTGTTAAACCATTGTATGTAATTTGCGTCCAACAAGCGACCTCGTGTGTAATATGTTTGGATACAGACAGAAGCTGTGATTTGAGCTCGTTTTGCCGCTGTAAAGCCTTTCAGAGACCCAGATTTAAGTGTGATTTATTATGCTGTTCATAACACATTACCTACTTGTATATACGCAAGTACTGTGTAGATATTTATAACCTTTATATTGAGACATACAGTAGGACTAGTAGAAGTTTTCTCAGCTGGGTGAAATTTATTTAAAGTGTTAATTATGGCCGATTTCGTAACAAATAATAAAAAGAACAAAAAAATAAACATAAGAATGTAAATTGAAAATAGGATCACTAGGTGGTCGGTCCCTCGTATACGAGAGGTCGTCTGGGTTGGTATCATCGCTTTGTCTATTTCTGCCGCCAAAGAGCCGTGTGTAAGCACTGTTGTGTTTCGGTTTGAAGGACATTGAAGCCAGTGAAATTACTAGGTAATACTAATTATTAGTATTACTGTGCAACCAAATTTCTTCCTATCTTAGCTTGAGAGAATGATACTTACTTACTTACTTACATAATCCAATGTTATATAACTGCTCTTTATTGAATCATCACCGTCGCCCTTCGTGTTCCCACGATAAACGAAGATTGCGGAAGCGCATAATTTAAATCGTAATACTATAAGTATCTATCGATTATCAATCTCATCAATCCGATCCGATCATCAATCCGAGCATCAATCTAATCCACGTAAGTTTTAGTAGACGTTATATAAAAATTCCTGGAGGTACGCAGATTTATTATGGTTTCGTATTATATAGGTATCTAGGTACTAGCCTTTGCTCGCGGCTCGGCCCGCGTGGATTTCGGGTTCCTATTCAACAGTAACGGCGCATTTTTATGAGATAAAATGTAGCCTATGTCCTTCCCTAGGGTTCAAGCTTAGCTTCCCTAAGCTTTCTTCGTACCAAATTTCATCAAAATCGCTGACGGCCCTGTCAGCAATAAGTACTGGATTAACGTTTTAGAGGAAAACATCATGAGAGCCAATGGTATTACTAAAGAAAATGTTCCATACCGCGCGAAGCGGAGGCGTCGAAGTAAGAAAGCGTAGATACCCTGGCACTAAGCCGGAATAATGTCAGGTAGACCCAGGGCCGAGCCGCCCATATGTGCGATGTGTCCGGCGTACACAGGCGCCAAGACAATTGGGGCGCCGCTATCGAAATTATATTTATTACACTTACACAAAACAAAGATTTTCCCCTACAAAAAGTGCCCAACGCGGCTAAAGAAGTTTTCACTTCAAAAAATAGGTTGAAACATGAAGATTCGTGATAAAAGAGGGGCTTCATAGGTTTCGCACACAGGCGCTGTGGGGGGTCGGCGCGGCCCTGGGTAGACCTGTAGGTCATGTAACCTATCTTCGCCACATATAGTTTCTGACCGCCGTTTTCAGCATTTTTATATACCTAGGTATGTAATAATTGATTAATCATTATCACCGTGTTACTAAAAAAAAAAAAAAAAATTTGCATCTAAAAGTTGTTTGCTCCACAATAATATTTACGTAAGCAGTTGAAGCATTATAATTTGGTAGAGAACAGGTTTGTCAGGCCGTCTCGTCTCAGGTGAGCGGGTAATGACATTCTGGAGCGTATCGATTTGTCGCAAATAGCCCACCGCCGTACAAACCTCCACAATCCACGCCAAACCGCTTTAACCGCCGCTCGCCGTCAGAACAACAATGCATACATTGTACATTTCTCAATCCGTTTGTTTTACTAATAGCCAGTAATTCGTTTTAGTATAGCTTAAATGAATTTTACGTCCGCATGTTCGTGTCACCTAGATTATCTATCTTTACATAGTATACAACAAAGTCGCTTTCCGTGTCAGTCTGCTTATCCGCCAACTCCTTCTATACCACGCAACGGGTTTTGATGCGTTTTTCACTATCATTTAGGCCCACTTGTACTATTTTTTTTATTGCATAGGCCGGCAAACGAGATAGTGGGTCACCTGATGGTAAGTGATCTCCACCGCTCATGTACGTCCACAATACCAAAAGAATAATGGGCGCGTTGCCGACCTTAAAGGAAAGGGATAATTAAGGGATTGGGAAGGGGAGGGGGATTTGGGCCTCCGGATATCTCATTCACCGTATGAAACGCAGCAGCAAACTAGCTATTCTAGTTTACGTCGATTTTCTGTGAGACAGTGGTAACGACCCGGACCAGCCGGCCCATTCATGCTGTAGACAAAAGTATCTACAGCGTGGTTCCACCACTCATAAGTATGACGATCATAAATTGAGTTTAACCCAATAAACCTGTCTAAGAAACGTCAAATCGTATGAAAATGTTACTTAAGTAATTAATCACTAAAGTTTAGGCGCAGTGGCTACTGCAGTCACGTTTTGTAGTAGTAGTTTTCTGTGAGACAGTGGTAACGACCCGATCAAGCCGGCCCATTCATGCTCTGGACAAAACTATCTACAGTGTAGCTCTACCATTCACAAAATGTTGTTTTCGGGTCATAAACTTACGGAATTTATCAGTTTTACTTTGTAGCCAATATAAGTGACTAGATTTATAAATAATATGATTACTATCTATCAGCTATGCCGGAAAAAAAAAATGCACTCAAAGAAATATCGATAAACGATTTTGCGGCTGCATCGATGCTCTATCGCATTTTTTCGACTTTAGTGTATTCGATTATCTACTTTAAGCACTGAAATCTCACGTCTTAACAATTGTGTTAGGGCTGCATCGCATTTTAGCGACTTGCTGCATTAGAAAATCGTTTTAGCGCTAATGCTCATTCACTGCATATGAAGTTACCATAAAGCAACTTGATAGCCGCGACTGGAGTTTTACGCCTGCGGATTGGAACAATCGGACGCCAAAAATGTGTTTGGTCTTTAGGTGATTAATTTTAATGAAACAGGACTAAAATTATTTAGAGTAAGTACATAACTTAAATGAGTAAAATACTTTAACGCCATAATACTGTCTTTACCGTATGGGCACGCCGGGTATAGGCTCACGGTCCTGGTCTCATGGCGATCCCAAAATATAAAAACCAGTTCCTTACATAAAGGCACGCGGGTCAGCAGTGGCGGAATAAGCCTGTCAGGGGCCCGAGGCAGCAAGTCTACTTGGGGTCCCCGGTGAGCCTTTTTTTTTAAGAGGCTTGACATTATACGTATAATATCTTGGGCCCCCCTAAGACCGTGGGCCCGGGGCGGATTCCCGATTCGATCGATCGATTATTTTAACTAAGTTATATTACAAGTACATTCAATGTATTCTTATCCATTATAAGCACAGGCGATTGAAGCAATATTTGTTTACATTCAAAGACAGGTAAGTAAAACAGTATTATAGATTCGAGACGGACACAGTGTTAATCTTATATATAAAATTCTCGTGTCACAATGTTCGTTCCCATACACCTCCGAAACGGCTGGACCGATTTGTATGAAATTTTGAGTGTATATCGGGTAGGCCTGAGAATCGGCCAACATCTATTTTTCATCCCTCTAAATGTTGGTGGTCCACCCCAAACTTTAATTTTTTATTTTTAGACAACTGTTTTTTTTAATTTTTTTATGATACAGCATTAAAAAATACATACAACCCTAAATTTTCAACCCTCTACGATCAACCCCTTTTTTTTAATAGCGACATTAGTATTTTTGTCAAGCGCGTTTCTCACCGGGGGCGCCCACTAGGCTACTTTAATCCTGGAAATAGGCATTCACGCGGGCGGAGCCGCGGGCAACAGCTAGTATTCTATAAATGTCTTTTATATTATGTAGGTACTAGATTTTTTTCTGGAGATCCTGGAGCCTTTCCATAGTGCTGATGTAGACACGTAACCATGGGATTTTTTATTGATTAATACCTCTAATGGCCGGATGGAGAATTTTGCTATTTAAAAAAGAGTCATCTAATCTATTCTGTGTCTATTATGTTAATAACACATTTCTATACACATTCATTTCATTCTACACACTCTTTGATATTAGAATCATATACATATTTGTATTTTTTTTTATTTATCATAACCAATAATAGGAGCGGTAAAAATGTGATCAGGACGATATAAAGGTGTTTAGAGGTGGAGACCAGTAACAGCAATTACAGCCGCAAAATCATGTTGTCTCTGTCTAGATTTTTACTATCTCTCCTCCTTCTTCCACCAGCCCTTCTCCCTTCTCCCTGGTCGGCGCAACATGCCTTTTAACACATGTTACAGAAATATTTGGTTTGTAGGTCGCCTGCTTCACGTAGTGTTTAGATTTTTACTGTCGATTATATAAAATAATCAATAATGTAATTGATTATAATTTATACCATCGTTGACGTTTTTGAACATCTTAGATATATTTATTCTAAGATTACGTTGAACATATAATAAAATAAATTGTTTTTCCGTGCAGAAAAGGAATCCTAGATCATAATTTATTATAATAGTCATGAATGTGGTCACAATGTTTTATCTGGTCGAAGCGTTTTGAATTTGTTTGAAAAAGTTTTGGCACAATCATGTGTGTAGGTGGTATGTTTACTTTAATTTACATCAGAATAAGATAACTTGAACGATAACTCTCATATGAATCTGCCAAAAATACGATTCTATTTACTTACACATGTAAAGGTAACACATACACGCAACAAAAATTAATGAACGTTCAAAATAAACTTTATTTAATAAAAGTTAATGCCTTAATATAAAAATTTAAATCGAGATAAGTTCTGCACCGCGCAAAAAATTAAACGTAATAAGTGTCAACTAGAGATCATGAATCAGTTTTTATGAATTGATGAATGTACGATCTGCACAGACTTTTATAGCCCCGCCTCCTTGCACAGAGTTTTAGTGGGATATTTTTTTGCATAAGTTACGTTTCTTGTCATCTTATTTTGATGGTGGTTTACTTAAATTATGAATGGCATACCTAATAACTTTCGAATTATTAAATTTTCATCCCTCTGTAAGGTTAATTTGTTGATTTTAAAATTCGCGCCAAAGTCTGCTCAAAAGACATCACGTCTTTTTTGTCTATGATACAAATATGGGGATGTAGCGCAAACACTAAAGCGTTCTATACACGGTCCAACTTGTTGGACGTTCTGCGTGCTGGGTGGTAGTTTTAAAGACTATTGTGTCGTGTAACGTGTTTATCGCGCAGTCATTCGTATATCAGTAATAAATGCAGTAATACTAATATCAGAATTCCATTTTTTGACTTCTTGTTATAATTTCCCCATTTCTAGCTAGTCTATTACTCTTTGAAAAAACCACACAAAGGTCCGTTTCATCCGTGTATACTACCGACCGTCCCAGCACTGCCATGCCACCTTGGCAGGATAATCTTGCTGTATGTAACGTGTAAAGCGCTCATAAAAATATTTGTAACTAGTAATAGGTACATATTATTATAGTCTATTCACCATACTTGTTCCAGAAATTTAAACATAATACATATCTACAAAAAATCCTTTGTTTGGACATGTCAATACACACAAACATTTGTCTCGGTGTGGGAATTGAACCCGCATTTCACAACCGGCTACTCCCCGCTGCGCCACGGAGGTTATCCGTTTGTTTTAACAAAGACCGGCAAACGAGCAAGTTGGTTAGTGGTCGCACCTCCCATGAAGGCCCACAATACCAAAAGAATCATGGACGCTGCCAACCTTAAAGGAAAGGAATATCTCACTCACCGTACGAAACGACACAGCAAGTTGCTACTTCACATTGGTTTTGGTGAGACAGTGGTAACAACCTAGCCGAGCCGATCCATTCATGCTGTAGACAAAACTTACTACAGCGTGCACTCACTCGGCACTAATTATTCTTTAATGATCTAGGGTTGAGCCTTTGAGCAAGAGGTCTTTGGTCTAGCAGGAAGTGGAACGGACTACCGAGACAGAAGACGCACACTTCTTGACGACAGAAAAATATAGATAGATTAAGCCACGTTGTTCTTTTCTAGTGAGTGACCATCTGTTTTGCTATATTACGTATAAAAAGAAAACTGAGAATAACAAATCCTAATCATTAACAATATATTTAAATATAACATAATATTTAATTTTAATATTAGTGAATGTAGTCGACTCCACGCAATTCACGAACGTTTATGCATGAATGATGATTGTTCATAATTATCATTATCGACAGCCTGTAGTTTCCTATTTCTAGGTATACTCTTAAACTCTAAAGTAAAAGAATATGAAAGAGTATAAAAATATGAAAGAGGCTTTCATATTTTACCATTTACCACGGTCACAGAATGATTGTTACCCTACAATATTTTGCTCGTCGGTAACTGTGCGAAAGTGACACGATGTAGGGTATGAAAGTCTCTGTCTAGACTGATTGAATGTAAACTACACTACAAGTCATGTGCAATTTTATTTTGCTTTTGTAACAGTACACTCTAAAATTTAAAACAATGCCAATGTGTGTGCTTAAGATGCAATTGATTATTTTATTTTTATAAAAATCACCACGTTCTCTTTGTCGAAGGTAAAATCAATTTAGAACGTCGTAAAGCGCAAACTCGCGAAAATACTAACCTACCGGTACGAAACGGGCGCGGCGCGCTTGGCGCGATGTACCGGTGTTGCCACGCATGCGTCGTTGAACGTCGTTCAATGAAAATATGTCGGACGGACCATAGACAACTTCGCTGTCTGACAAAAATCTACTATTTGTTTGTAGGTTAAGTTTGAGCGATCAATTGTCAAAATTTGTATGTTGAATATTTTCGTGGAATTTGTTCAGATATGGAGTGGACATGAATTATTCGCTCGCAACGTTTTGTGAATTATTCAATCACCGCTAATATAAGTTTATTTCAACTGCGTTTTAATTAACCGTATAAATCTCAAGTGATTGGTACTTGGCATTGAGCTGTTGAGATGTGAAAACTGATACGTATTCATCGCCGAACTATCATTTACGCGAATTTTCCGTGCTATAAAAGCCTTCGTGAAGCAGAACTGAACATAATTTTACGATATCACGGAATATCCAATCGCTATCAAAATGACGATGAGTCAGATAGCAGTTTTGAAACTTTACAACACAGTGGTAGACGATGTGATAACCGGAGTGAGAGATTGTTTTCTTGACGACGGTGTCGATGAACAGGTACTACAAGAACTGAAACAATTGTGGAAAACAAAGTTACAAGCCAGTGGTGCCATGGACCCGCCACAACCAGAAGCGCCCATGCCACCGCCAGTACTTCACAACTTCCAAAAAGCGAATGGTAGCAATACAGTGCCGAAGAGGCCTGACATTGCTCATCAAAGTTCCAGCCAACAAAATTCAGGTGTGGAGCATGGGGCTCCTGCCTCTAGTATACCAGGTGCTCACCCACACCATGTACTAGACCCCAATAATAAAGTGCCGGTACAGTTGACTTTGCCAGCTCAACCTGGAGTGCCAGGCTCTCAACCTCGCTCATTCACAATACAAATACCAGCCTCCGCACTCAATGGTAACAAGCTGCATCAAGTGCTCACCGGTCCAATCATTAATGCAACAATAAGTCTACCACAGCCATTAGCTGCTACTCTATTGCAGCAACATATCAATTCAGCATTAGCAGGACAACAAAATGAATTTGATGGTGGTGGGGGTGGTAGGAGTGGTGCTGCACCTTTCTCACTGGATGGAGCATTAGACTCTTCAGATGATGAAGGTTCAAATGTTGGTGACGGTTCAGAAGATGGTGCTGGTGATGATGATGAAGATGATGATTCACCAGAAGAGCGTGCTGAGGAGGAGGAAGAGGAGCAAAATGAAAGTGGAGGTGCCGAGGAAGAACCTCTCAACTCTGGTGATGATGTGTCTGATGAGGAGCCCGGTGACATGTTTGATACTGACAATGTTGTTGTTTGCCAATATGATAAAATAACTCGCAGCCGCAACAAGTGGAAGTTTTACCTTAAAGATGGCATTATGAACTTAGCGGGGAAGGATTATGTATTCCAAAAAGCCAATGGTGATGCAGAATGGTGAAATATTTTCTTACAGCGATGGATGTGTGTATTTTTATAGATGGTGTAATTTGTTATATATACTGAATGTTGATGATACAAAAAGACATTGGTGAACTATTATCTCATACTATTTGGGTACTTATACATGATGCCCCTCGACTTTAACCTATTATAGATAGCTAATTTTACTTTACCATGTGTTTATTATTACATAGGTAACATACTGATGTAATTTGCATTAAGAAAATCTAAAATTATAGCTATAATCATTTAGTTTATCTTTACTGAGTTAATATAAATATCCGATTTCTCTTTCCAAAATACTTGGAGTTAGATTTGAGGTTAAAGTCAGTATGGTTCTTGCAAATAAAACACCGAAATGAGGTGATGGTTCAGTACTTTATGAGCTTCAAACAAAATATAACAAATGTCTTTGTGTTCGCAATCTGCTATTTTGGCTTCACTATATTTGACCATTGTTTATAATAAAACTATTTATGTAAAGATGCTGTACCAATAAATTCTAGGTAGTCACACTTTTTTTTCATGTCTTATGATTTGCGTCCTTTGGAACAATTTTATTATAAAGATGTACAAATATTTTATATTTTTATTAGTCTGGCAACCATGGATCAAGTATCTAAATAGACTCCATATATCCTACTACTTCATGTGCCTACAATCTACATCTTATGTAATGTACATTGCTTGGTATCCATACAGAAAGTACTTATGGCATTCATTTAGGTCATTGTCTGTGGTCTTTTTTTAAATAACAATAACAAAATTTTCAAAGTATATTTCCAATTGGTTTATTCTATATTTAACCGTTATTTCTATAAAAGTCAATTGTTTTCTGTTGAGACTCAGACATGCATCATGATACTTATGTATTGTTCTACCTAAAGTTTGGAATAAATTTCATTTATATCAGTATTTGTAATGTTATACTATAGCTCAAAGTTGAGTCAACTACAAATAGTAATGCTAATAGTCATAACAGGATAAAATTGAATATTGTATAGTACCTACTATGTTTTTCTTACAGTTTTTTTACAATTTAATATGATTGTGCAAAACTATTACTGGTTTTCTGGGTCTCAGGCTCATGTACAGTACTCTTTATTTTAAATGGTTTTTTTCACATTTTTAAATATTACATTTCTCAAAAATAAAAAAATAAGACATATAAAAAGTATCACCCTTCAATGGCGAGGTCTAAGACCCAAACCACCGGTGGTTAGGGCCCCAGTCCGAGGAACCTCCTCACTATGCGTGCGGTGCCCAATAATACTGCGATCTGGATCTGACTTCTGATCCAACCATCAGTTGAGAGTCTCTGAAGATGTTGGTCGAGACTCTTCGGTATCAAGCCATGGGCGGAAATGACTATCGGGACAATGATTGTCGAGTCCAGATTATTATTATAAAAATAAGTACATACACTTATGTTATAACTGCTCTAATGGATGAACATTTAATTTTTTTGAAGCATAGTGTAAAGTAGTAGTACTATATAATGTACTATTAATTAAATTATTAACAAAAAATTGCATCAATATTGGAAATAATTACATATTGAATTATATACATCCCTAAGAGACAAAATATATGTTTAATTTATTTTTGCGTTTGTATTTCTCTGTGACTATCCTACTCAATTAGTGGAGCTGGATAGCATGACGTTATGTTAGTGTGTTATGTGAACTGAAAATTGTATATTACATAATATGTAATATAGTATCTAATAAGTCCATTTTCACAAGCTTCCTATGTTAAAATAAAATAAGATAATTTCAAGTGCAAAATCACATTTTTTTATAATGGTGTTATTGTTTATTATTATTATGATATGGATACTATGGGGTTACTTATTTAAAAAATATATAAATATAAACTGATTAATATAACATACAGTAAAGACCATAATTTTCTTTAAATTATATATTTAAGTAAGTATAAACACAACCACTAGTAATATAATAGTTAATTTAAATTCCTTATAAATTTACTATTACATCATTCAATTTCCCTTTGTGCACAAATGAACCCTTCTTTCTTTATAAAAATTTTGATAGTCACCTAAGTTATTAATATTTAGTTGTATCTTATTGTGATATGGTAGGGTAATAAGGTTTGTTTCAAAATGAACATAAATTAAAAGTGTCTGCACTGTTAACTGATTCCCAATGAGATAATGGTACAGCCAGTTCCAAGTTTATTTTACAAATTGTTCTCGGATATGTGTAACTTGACTATTATGATTTGTTTTAATCCCTTACATGATAAAGTTTGACGAAAATGGCAATTACAATAAAAATGTTGCATTACATATAGTTTTATTGCACGTGGAAAATGTACCCCTTATATATATTCTTTAAACTGATTTCGTGTTCCTACATATGAATAATAAATAATACCTATCTACGAGTAAATAAATATTATTATACGTATATATCATTCCCATGTTACTTAAGCACTACCTTCAATGATGTCTTTTGAAGACAAACAAGTTTTAATTGTGCATATAAGTGGTAGAGCCACGCTGTTCGACAGTTTTGTCTACAGCACGAATGAGCTGACTCGACCGGGTTGTTACCATTGTCTTGCAGAAAACTGACGTGGAGTTACAGCTTACTTGAGGCCCAAATCCCCCCTCACCTTCCTTCTTTAATTATCCCTTCTTTTTAAGTTCTGACTGAGTAATTGATTTTTCTGATATTGTAGGTACCTATATATGAGCAGTGGAGATCACTTATCAGGTGACCCACTAGGTCGTTTTGGTGGCCTATGCTATAAATACAAAAAAGTGTTTTTTTTTTCAGCTCAATCTTAGTGACTGTAGATACATTGTATACATGATACCTAAGCATAAAAGACTTAGAGGAGGTATTTAAGTCTCTTTACTCGACTCAAAGAGAGCCTGCTTCAATTATCTACAGTAATCCAGCGCAGCGGGACGCGCTAGATAGCCCTGTGTAATCGACTTACCCGCGCGATTTAATATCAAACTCAATGTTGCGGCAAAATATTTACGTAATTTGCCTCCAACCGACATTGTTACCAGCTAACAAGATATATAAACCACAATAATGTCAGAATTGAGAAGATAACAATACGAAAATATTTTACAATAGGTATCAGTTCGAGTTTTTGTTTTGTTGCATATATGAACTTGCACATGACCGAAAGCTAGCTTTTGGGTATTATTTTTTTGGTTTGGTGGGTGGGTTTGGTACCACCGCTTTTTCTATTTCTGCCGCCAAGCAGCAGTTTGTAAGCACTGTTGTGTTCACTATTGTGTGAAATTACTGGGTATTATGAGACTTAACATCTTATGTTTCGAGGTGACGAGAAAAGTTCAAGTGTGCCTTTTAGACAGTTCGGACCATGGCCTGTGCCATTGCTGGAACATGTAGAGCATTATTCTTTAAATTCAGGCATTTTTCCCACGCGGATATTCTACAATCCAGACTATTTATAATATGAATTATTGAAATCTACCATCCACGTGTGTTCTAACATGGTGGACGAAAGACCTAACCTAATTCATTAGTAGAGAAGGCCCTAGAGGCTAGAGCTGCACTGAGGCAGTAGATGACTTAGCGTATATTTTTTTATTTTATTTTATTTCTATTTATTTATTCGAGCAAATTACAAAACATACGAGAACAGTGGCGGATCCAGGATTTTGGTTTGGGGGGGTTGACCAAAATTAGAATAAAAAAATTGAGAATATAGGTACTATACCTACTTAAAATAGAATAAGTAAGGATAAGCGATGAAAATCATATTGTAGGTTGTACTAACAAAGTAGGATAATATCAAGATTAATTTGAGATTTTTCAGTGGACCCAAATGCTTGGGAGGGGGGGGGGGGCTTGAGCCCCTTAAACAGGGAACTAAATACTAAATAGGACATTATAAGGGTATAATTTCGCTATGTCCGTCTGACTGTGTGTCCGTCCGTATGTCAGAATAATTTTATTCCGAGACCATTAGCACTACATTGATGATGGATGAAATTTAGATAGTAGGTGTATTTTATGAACCGCTACATAAAGGTGTAGTAAAAGATAAAAACCAATCGATTGGTTTTCCATACTTATGTAACTGAGGGTGATGTTTTTCCATTGCATATAGGCATATGTGTGGTATCATTGGATAGGTCTTTAAATTAATAACATAGAGGTTGCTAAATGCCTTTTTATATACCTTAGGGGCACATTTTTCACGACGAAATAAACTCACCCCAACTATTAAAAATTAAAACTACGGGGTAGAAAATTCTGAAAAAAATCCAGGCTGTATAACTTAAAAGTTTTATCCAACGAAAATTGGTTTCAATAAGCAAGGCTGTAAGTATAGTTTTTAATATATGGGATATTTTGGATTAAACTACGGAACCTTTAACTGTGCATGGTCCGACACGAACACGGCAGGATTTTATTATTCGCGTTAATGACGAGACAAGCAGGTCGCTCGCCTGATGGTAAGCGTCACACCTGCCCATCAACAGAAGCAACACCAATCAGAATCAAATTATGAAGTACTGCATGGCACTGGACTGCGTGCGTCACCCCGTGACATAAGATGCTAAGTCTCATAATGCCCAGTAATTTCACTGGCTTAAATTTTTTAACTGGAACACAACAGTACTTACACACTGTTCTTTGGCGGTAGAAATGATCAAAGCGGTGGTGCATACTTAGACAGCTCTTCCATACCAGAGAACCACCATTTAATATTATAATCCTAACACATAATGTGTATTTAATTTTAATCTTGTTTTAAGTAGTTACAATGGTAATTAGCCAGCTTTCAGATAAAACATAATTACTTTCCATAAATACTTGCCTTCATACATACGTACATACGCACTCACGCCTGTAATCCCTGAAGGGGTAGGCAGTGGTGTAACCAGTACACCCACATTTCGCCGAGCGTATCTCCGTCCCATGATGTGATAGGGGGCGAGCCTATCGCCATACCGGGCACAAATTCCAGACTGCGGGCTGAGCTTTTCGTAATATAAGAACCCAATGTCACTTGTACCCGGGATCAAACCCGAAACCTCAGCGTCACATGCTTCCAGGGTTGAAATAACATAATACAGAATTACTTTGCTGGTATAGCAATTTGATAGTAGATATGCCATCGAAGATATCGGCTATCGATTTAACTAGCGATGCAATCTCCCACCCCAGGTAGAGCAGGTAGCTACGCAAGTCGTCTATATTTAGATGACATACTTTATCCAGTCATTTAATATGTGATATGTGTCATATATGACTGCCTCGGTAGCGCAGTTATAATGCGTACGCGTTACGACTCGGGTTCGATCCCCGGGTCGGTTAAAAGTGATATTGGGGTTTTCTATTACAGGCGTGAGCGCATATGTATGTATGTATGTATGTATGTATGTATATGATATAATATGTGTATATACTAGTTTTTCCCCGCGACTCCGACTGCGGGATTGGCCTTTTCCGGGATAAAAGTAGCCTATAGCCTTACTAGTCTACATGTGTGCCATAAGTATAAGTTTCATCCAAATCAGTTCAGACTGATTGATTGCGTGATTGACATCCAAATTCATAATCTCACAAACATCATTTACATAAATAAGTAGTTTAAGTAGGATAGTAGGATGTTAGCGTGAATGTCCGAATATCATAGATTGGTCCACCAAGCTAGCTGGTGGTTTACCGGTATTTATTCTTTTCCAAAAATATTGGAATAAATAATAACAATAATAAATACACGCAACAGTCACACACATAGTCCTGACCCCCACAGTAAGATACGAGTCTTGTGTCGTGGGTATCAGGAACTACGAGAGACTTACGGTGTTAAATATAACAGACCAGACCAGACCCAGACCCGAAATAAATATTTGTGGATCACACAAACATTTGTCTCGGTGCGGGGATCAACCCACGGCCTACTGTGTCATAGCCGGCCCATGGCATACCTGCCCGCTGCACCACGGAGGCTGTATAGAATTATAAGAACGACTTTAGCCGGTGGATATCCGAAATCGTCATGAAAAGAATATTTAGGACATACACGATCAAATTGGTGATTGTTGACATACGTTGGTCACCGCTGGTGAATCTTATCATTGACCAATTTCGGGCATCCACTGTAATATTACATGCGCAAGCGTGGTAAAATTTCCAAAACTAGTTTATTCAAAGCAAATAATCTTCCTTTCAATATATTTTTGAATTTGAAACATGTTTGCTTGATGTATTTACCCACTGGTAATAAATGTTTGCAGAGGAACGTATATAGAGAACTGTATACGAACTATTGAGTATCGACTTCAATTTTTTCAATCATATCAATCATATCAATTTTCAATCATAGGCCGGCAAACGAGGGAGTGGGTCACCTGATGGTAAGAAATCTCCATCGCCCATAAAAATCCACAAGAAGAATCACGGACTTAAAGGAAAAATGAATTAAATGAAAGGAATGAATGGGATTGGGAATAGGAAGGGGATTTGTGCCTCCGGATATCTTACTCACCGTATGAAATGCAATAGCAAGCTGCTATTTCACGTCGATTTTCTATAAGACAACATTGTCGTGCCGGCCCTTTAATACTGTAGACAAAACTGTCTAACAGTCAACTGTAAAAACGTGAAATATTTATAATATAAATACTTAAAAGAATATACCTGTTTGTGATTAATATTTTTTTAGATTCTACTCCACGGCCATGACGTTGATCTTTGCGCCATAAAAAATCTACGGTGGCAGCGTATTTAATGTTTTTAAATTATATTGTTATTTAGACTTTTTATTTAGAATGTATAAGTAAAAATACGTCACGTTTTTTATTCGATCACAACGCTTCCTTTGGTCTAGTATCTATTGAATATGTCATATGTCGATTCACCAGAAATTTTGCGTCAAAGATTGTAAAATAGCAGTAATTAAAACTTTGTTTTCATAAGTTAACAGCACTTATAAAGATTCTGTTTCGACAGGAAAATGTTACGAAACTTATATATATTGTACAGCGTTTAGTTCAGTAGGTTTCTCTGATTTGTCTTGTTATCCAATGTTATTTTGAAGACTTAGCCTTAGTTACAGCAATTTCTCCCCAAAGGGGTTGATGTCAGGCAGGCGGCCGGTCGTAAAAACTACAAGCCAAATCTGTGTGTGACTTTTGGAGTGTATTAATCTTTCTGTTACATGTGCTATAAATATAAAGCATGTTGCGCCGACCCCACTGCGAGTTGGATATGAATAGGTGGAAGAGGAACCTTAGAGCAAAAAAGAGGGGTGCTATAAGTCTAACCCCTTTGTCTGTGGTATCGTATAGCTATTAATAGCTAGTTTAATCGGGATGCTGATCCCCACATCCCCCAACAGAAGCCAAGTTTCGTCATTGCCCAGAGTGTAGCTACCACGTGCAGATGAGGTTGGCTTTGGATGGTTTGGGTTTAATAATTTAAAATGTTATGAATTGCTAATTTAGTATATTTTTATAAAAAAAATAATTACCATAATAATACCAGCCCTGTAATAAATACGTTCCATTGGCGGGCACGGACCTCTTCGAATAAGAGGAGTTAGGCCTTAGTCCACTACGCTGGCCTAATTCGGAAATTCTTATGGGGAATTTCTCAGATATACAGGTTTCCTTTATGGTGCATTCCCATAATTTGGTTCGATGTAACTTGTCCTTCAATAATTCATTTATGCTTGTACCATAGATAAAATTACGTATGTAAAAATCTTAACAAAAAGGTCAAACAGATAAAATGAATAATACTGATTACCACACATTATAAAGTAACTAATTTAAAGCTGTATCAATTAATAAAAGCTGTAAAAGATATGCCCACTATATTCATTTGAAATCATATAAGTAAATCATTTTATTAATATTATACTCTGCTGGGCGATATTTACATTATTCAGCAGTAGGTTTGCTAAGTTTTTGTGCATTTTGGCGTAATGTTAATATTCTACATTTCTTTGTGACCTTTAGTAAGTCCTTTGTGTAACGAGAATTCATCCTACATTATTAGTATGTGATCGCTATTTGGGAAACATGAGATAAGCCGTCTATCCAAACCCTTATGAACAATAGGACACTAATCTAATACTAGTCTTCAGAAATATGCATATAAATTTATTATTATTAATACAAATTTAATTATAAAACCGGCAACGGTAATCATTAAACATTAATTACGATTAGTTAAAAATATAATTAACATAGAAAACATATTTGTGGAAACCTGTTGAATGCGTAGCTGTTGAACTCTAGCCTCATTTTCTCCCGGTTTCCTCGACTGGGCGGACGAGTTTTCCGATGCAGCTAGATAGGTATCCTATTAGAATGTTTTTAAGTCTAGCTTTTTATTTCTTCAGAATAACGTGCAATAAACTTTTTGATTTTGTTTCAGGTACATTTGCAGATAGTGCTTTTAATACAAAATTGAGCTTAAGTAAAGTGATAAGTAACCGTTTTTTAAAATGTTGAGTTTTGGTGATAACGTTTTAATTCCCGATTAACAAGCGTGCTGTTAAAGTGAGCTTCATTAGTGTGATGATGTGATTGTGATAGTAAAGCTGTGTTAGAAAGCGCCACCATGCTGCCAACAAACGTCATGTCCTTTATGAAGAAGGTGAGTCGTACATTTTTACTCCTCAATCTATATTACTTTTATCGCGAGCTTAAATTAAACATTAAGGCCCACTTGCACGACGATAATAAATCGAGATTTACTACTAAACTTATTTACTTACGATTTGGCGTTTCTTAAGCAGGTTTATTTTGTTAAACTCGGTTTATGATCATCGTGCAAGTGGGCCTAAAACATAGTTTAATAGAGTTTTTCTGATACCTTTTATGTCGTTTGCGCACGGCTTATTAATATTGATATCTACATCCGCAAATATTATACTACTTAAATCATTTACGTGCTACTATTAATATTTATTAAATTGAGCATTTTTTTCTTAAGTAGACTGTAGGTAGTACAATTTGTAAATAGTTTACTTCGTAAATTTCTTAACATAGTTTGTTTCGTAAATTTCTTCCAAAAAACAATGAAATTATAAAGAAAAAACCCCTTGAAAACAATAGCTCCGGCTTTTTCGCTAGTTTTACAGGTTATATACAGAAAACCATAATATATTTTATTGTTAATAGTATTGCTGCAATTTTTTTTATCTAAAAATGACACCATCTGCGTAAAACGTGAATTTCAGTTTTGATTTTATTACAATGCTATGCCTTAATTAAAATTCATCGCGTAAGTTTCCGTTACAACTTAAATTAAAATGCTATACAGACTTGCGAGGCCGTTTTTTATTTTCTTACTGTTTTCAACGCCTAATACGAAATACAAACGAGCTATGTTAGTTAATTACATTTCAGTTAAGCAAAAATCCGGCGATCCAGAATATAATCTCACGATAACAGGAACGATTATGTGAATCTTATTTCTAAAACAATATCATGCATATAAAGTTGTAATATATATTTAGTACCAACACGTTTTAACTTTAACGGCATCACATCCATCACAATTTAAAATATTAACAAGCTATCCGTGCCTCTCCATACCTACCGATTCAAAATGCTTCGAAAATATATTTCAGCCATCCATCGTCGTAATTGGACTGTACTGAAGTTATCTACGTCATTTATCGGTACACCTGTATTAACAGAATGTTACGTTAATATTTTTGAATCAATAAAATACAGATTCAAAATATTCATGCACATATATAGGTATAGTATTTAATATAGACATGAGAATCGTATTATGTAACGTAGCTTATAAGTAGATATAATATGTAGGTAATTCGACAACAATCTAGCAATGACTACTGTAACGAGGAAATTGGTATTTTAAAGAGGCATCCTCATTGTCGTTTGTAAACAATTATTTATTCTACTAACTTTGCATACATTGGAGGACCCAAATACAATGCATTATGCAATACAAAAATAATATATATAGGTCTTCTCACTCTACTACAAAATATCTTGCACTCTCGGCTCACACCAGTAGCCACAATTATGCCGGAATACTTAATTGCTTCTTCATGGTTCAAGAATGGATTCATGGAATGTGTTCGATAAAACATTCTAGTCAAAGTGTTCATAGTGTTTGTACTTCTTTAATTAATAACACCCAACAGTCACAAACATAGCCCTGACTCCTGATCTCACATTAAGATAAGATTTTCGTGTACCGCGAGGATCACAAAAAAGGGGAAAATTCGATCTCACAACACCAAGAACCGAAACAAATATTTGTGGATTACACAATCATTGACTCGGTCCTGGGATTGCACCTGTGGCCCATCGTTTCATAGTCGGCTACTCGCCTACTGCGCTTCGGACGCTGTCATAAATTATAGAATAAGACTTATGGATCGATAAAGGACAGGAATATCCCAGCCTGAAGGTATAACGTCCAACAAAGGCAACGTGTCGGCCGTTCAGCGACTATAACCCTTCCTGATCCAACTTACAAACGAAACCTTTGGTGACAATGCTACTTGGAGAGGCAGGTGTATCCATTAAAAGCAGTATAACATATATGTAGATATTTATGCACGATTTTAGTCAATGTTCCGGCAGTGCTTATCTGTGAAACTGTTGGAAGCGGTAACAGCGGCGGCGGCACCTCACTAACGCTTCCCGTGCGATGAATTAACGCTTCGTCGAGCGGAAACGTCTTTCTTTCTCGTCAAAACAATATGCCCGTGGTTCCGCGCTCACAATGCTCATCACACAACCAGCGCTTTCCCATATTCACGGAGCCCTTAATGATAGAGTTTACGATAATAATATAACTTCTTTAGTGCCTATTAGTCGTTGTTAGTTATTAATAGGCACTAAAGGAATTGAGTAGTTCAATTTATCTCGAGTTATATCATAAAATAAGTCCCTTTTCTGTACTAATTTTAAGCTCACGCCTGTATCCCGAAAAAGGTAGGCACAATTGCTGGTAAATCCACTGGTTGCCGGGCTTGTGTCTCAAGATGTGATAGGGGCAAACCTATCGTCATATGGGGTGTTGCCCGCCTGCGTTAACCTAACGTAAAACACAAAAGGCAAGGTAATAATGAGTTTAATTAAGGATTGATAAATCAGTTAAAAACAGATCCATAATATAATAATTGCTTTGCAAGACAATAGGGACTCATTTCGACGAGTCGCGTTCCGGGTTCAGCCAATGTAAATAGAACTTCAGGCCGGCATAATTCTAGCATCAGTTCTACATTATTTTTGGACAGGATAAAATAAATAAATATTGGAAAATATTATAAATTTTTGGTTGACCGTAGACGGCTACTTTACAAATACCTTGTGAATGTATGGAAACATTTACACGTACGTATAAAGTGAGACGGTCTGAGCAAGTCTTATGTTGCGGACAAAAAATTACATATTCTTTAAACATCCACATTATACATATATCGTATTCCTTATTTCGGCTTTGAAGGGATTAGAGACGCCGCGCCGGATAGAAATGCAATATCTACGTAACTTACTGGAGTAAGAAATTTTGTTCGAAGCCCAGTTTGAGATTGTTGGCGAATTTTAAATTCCTCGCTTAAAGGAACATTCAAAAAGCAAATGTAATGAGAATTTTTGTTGTGTTGTATAAATCTTCTGTTCGTTAACTTTAATGTCATAACATTTGAAACAAATGTAATATTGCAATCAATTTAGATACACCTTTGTCACTACTATCCAATCGCTTCATTGTTCTTGAAGTAACATTATTGCACTGCTAGGCACGGACCTCTACTAATGAGAGGCCATGATTTTTTGACTAGCTTGACAGAGATTGGATCCTATAAGACGGAACTTATCTCCTCTATGCAAAAATCATTTTGTGCCCATTACATAACTTGGTACGAGGAAAGCCAAATCATCTTTAACACTACCACCAGCCCAGGAAGGCGTTCTGTATCCAATAGATATATTTAGTTTTTTTGTGATTCACAGAACCCTTGCAATATCTACAGCATAAATGTAAAAAATACTTCCGAATCGTAAGTAGGTTACCTATAATTTTTTTGCTTGCTTTTGCAAAAAATATCCTGGCGATTGCTCGGAAAAGCTGCGCAGTATGGTGCAGGCATAATCGAGCCGAATGAATAGAGACCGCACTCAGTAACTTCGTCTCACTTTGACGACTCTATTAGCACACAGCGAACTGCATAAAGGCGTAGGTTATCAAAGCGTGCATATTAAAGCAACTCTTTCAACTGGAGACTACCACTTTAAAGTTTTAGGTACATAAAATCATGGAGGTATAACTTCATTTTATTTAAAGCCCTGTATTCATGGGGTAAAAACTAGTCTCATATTTTTATTTCTTTGGTTACGGTCGAAGGTGTTTGCTTTTATTAATGTTGTACAGTGTAATGACAGCCTCTGTGGCGCAGTGGGCGAGAGGCCGGCTGTGAAGAGGCAAAGGTTTGTGTGATCCACCAATATATGTTTCGGGTCTGGGTGTTTGCTCTCTAGAAGGGTTGACGTCAAACAGACTGTCGGTTGTAAAAACTATAAGCCAAATCTTTCTGTGACATATATTAAAAAAACATGTTGCGCCAAGTGCGAGTGGGATAACGGCAGGTGGAAAAAGAAGAATGTTGTACAGTGTAGTGCTAAACAACTAGTGATAGCATGTTTGTTATGCTGTAGAAAATGGTTATTTAAAGTATCATCAACTCTAAAAAGCACGCTCTAATAGCCGAAATGCTACAAGGAACAAGTTACAAGATGGTAGGTCCCTCGTTTGCGAGAGGCTGGCTGGGTTGGTACCACCGCTTTGTCTATTTCTGCCGCCAAGCAACAATGTGTAAGCACTGTTGTGTTCCGGTTTGAAGGACATTGAAGCCAGTGAAATTACTGGGCATTATGGGACTTAACACCTTATGTCTCGGGGTGACGAGCGCAGTCCAGTGTCATGCGGTGCTTTGTTATTAAAGTTCTGTGTGACGTTGCTTCTGTTTATGAGCAGGCGTGGCGCTTACCATCAGGCGAGCGACCTGCTCGTCTCGTCATTCAAGCTAATAAAAAAAAAGAAGGAAATCAACAATGACCTAATTATAGGCGTACAAAATAGGCAACATAATATATATTTTTGTTGTAAACTGTAAACAGCCCGCATCCATCCGCTTCCTGTCCTTCTTCCTGCGCATCGTCCGTCTATCGTGCGCAGGACGTCTAACGCTGTTTATCTAAGTACGGTCTTCACTCCAGCACGTGTCTTAATTATTATGCATTGATTTAAGCACAATTTTAGATTGAGACGAATTATACACAAGTAGCTCTCGTTGGATGCGGTTGTCTGAAAAATATAAGTCTGCTTATTGATTGACCTATATAATTTGTATTCAAATTCAAATACAAAATATTTATTGAATCCATAAAATGTTATACATTATTTAGATTCCGTCAAAATTCTACCGCTAGTTCGGAATGCTGTTTCGCTCGAGAAGAACGAGCAAGAAACTCCAGCGTTTTGACTATATTAGCTGTGTGTGGTATAAATTAAAAATACTAATCTTATTTGTAATCTAGTCTTAGACTGTCGAAGAATCTTATTCTTACTCTTATCTCTAGCCTATAAGAGATTGCTTCGAGCGATAAAGCCGTAAATTATAACCAAGCTTCAATGTATAATGCCTTTTTAGTTTTACTAAAAGTGTCGAATGTAAAATAAAGCATTATAAAAAATAAAACAAAAATAAATAGGTATGTAAGACATTGTCTATCTGCTTCTGTGGCACAGCAAGTGAGTAACCGAATGTGAAATGCTTAGGTGGTGTAGGATTTGATCTCCGCATAAAGACAAAGGTTTGGGTGATCCGTAAATATTTATATCGTCGGGTCTAGACGACAGATGTAGTGAAACTGAAAGATTTCCGTAGTTTCTGATACCCACAATACAAGACATATTTTTGGGTTATACCTTGCGTCGATGATGTCCACGTTTTGAGCTTTGTGCGCTTATAAAAAATCTTTCAAAGTAACTTGATATTAAGTACATATTGGGCGAGACGTCGTACACGAGAGTGTGCACAGTCTTGTCTCACCTCGCGCAGACTCGTACTATATTAGTATATAGTACGAGTATATACTAATATAGTACGAGTATTTTATTGTCCCACTATATTAGTGGGACAATAAAATTATGAGTCGGCTGACGGTGTCAAATTCTATGGACGAGACATACCGAGAATTGCCAAAGAGAGGGTGAAGAGCTTTCTTGTCACGCCTCGCACAGTCTCTTAAGTATATCCGTCATATTAACTTACCAGAAAAGAGTCTTGTCTTGAGAGAGATTCAACGAAATCTCCTGTCCAATGTGTGAAGCGAGCTACATTTTTAATACAGCAATCATTTCAAAAGTCTGTCAGGATATTCTTACGACCCAATGTCATTTTTATAATCTAGCCTACGTTACACCCATAATACAGAGCGTAGACTGTACGAGTTAGATATGTAAGTGTTGTAGTAACTGTCATTTCTTCTATCTATATCATGTGTCATAACGAATTTGCATTCACATATGGTTAAAAAATATAAAGTAAGGCTTACGTATATATCCTAATCGCCAGCACCAGACACATACAAACGTTTCACGAATGCCATTTAAATGCTAATGCCTGATAAGGTGAAACAAACGCAATTACAGAGCTGTCCAATATTTTTAGTTTGAATCTCTTTCGATCATTTCAATGAGCACCATATGTGGGACACTGGGTCACTGGGTCAACAGACGCAAACGATATTAAATTATTTTAATTAGTTTTTTCGAATGACAATAAAGTATTCGAGGGTTGCTGTCGTCGTTGTATTAAACCAATATTGGTTCTAATAACAATATTTGTTCAATGATCACTTCGCAAGCAAAATCAATAACTTTAAGAATAACGTAGTGACTTTCTCAGTAAAGTATGAAATTTTATCTACACTTTGCTGATCAAAAATATTGTAATTTTGGTTAAAGTGAAACAGAAATGAGTTTGACTTTTTTACTGATTTGAATTGAAATCAAATAAGCTGGCGCATATTTCTCCGGAGGGGTAGGGATAGGTGTAACTAGGGCATCCACGGTTTGCAGAGCTTATTTCCGCCCCATGATGTGATAGGTGGCGAACCTGTGGCCATACCGGGCACATGTTCCAATCCTGGTCAACTCATGTGTGGTTTTTCGAATCAAAAACAAAAACACAAATTATGACTGCCTTGCCTAAGATTTGACCTCAGGGCCTCACCTGTTTCTCATTTTATGTAGATATGCTTCCACTAGATTAATGTGGCGATAGGTAGACGTAAATCTAAAACACTTTAAATTCAAACTTTAACTTAGTTCATAAATGTTTGCGGCTCCGTTTATTCCATCCGTTCTTAGTCGATAGAGATCGCTAAGTTTCCGCTACGCTTTTGCATTGTACAAAGATGTATTTTATAACGGTATTCAAAATATATTCAAATCCAATAATCAAAGTTTTAAAGTAATGTATAATCTTAATTAATTTAACTATACGTTTATGACCGTTTGGTGTCCAAAGGTTAAAAGAAAAACACCCATCCTTAAATGTTGTACAATCAATGAAGTGGGAAATATCTGATACCAGTCCTGTATTACTGGGCATACCACTAATACAAGAAGTCGTGCCTTTCTCATAATATATCTAAATAACTGTAATCTCTAGTAACCGACTGCCTCGTTGGCGCAGTTGTAACGCGTACGTGGTACAACTGCTGTACTGAAGTCTCCGGTTTGATCCCCAGGTCGGGTTAAGTGATATTGGGTTTTTCTATCATAAAATGCTTAGTATCAGCCCGGAGTCTGGAATTGTGCCTGGTGTGGCGATATGCTCGCCCCCTATCACATCATGGGACGGAAATAAGCTCGGCGAAATGTGGGTGTACTAGTTACGCCCTCTGCCTACTCGTTGGGGAGTATAGGAGTGAGTGCATATGTATGTAATAATTAATACAATTTTCATTTTGTATTCGTAATCCGAGTAGATAGAATCGCAAAAATATTATTGTATTTACTCGGAAACATGAGGTTTAATAATAGAATGAATAGAAAATACGTATTGATTTCACTTTGCCCTGTGCCATTTCCAAAGTGAATTAATAATACCCGCTATTTATAACCCTTGCTGAAGTTGAACTATCTGCCTTTCCTAGTATTACCGAGTTCTCGGTATTTAATAGTAATTGATGTTACGAAGAAAGCGTATATAACTTCAGTTTAGTTTTGATTCGCTGTTATGTTGTTAAGTGCATGGTAAAATCTGGTAATCATGTAAGTGGGTCATCTGATGGTAAGTGATCCCCACCGGCCACCGCCCATGAAGTCAATACCAGAAGAATCATGAGTGCGTTGCCCTGTTGTTTATGTTGATAATAATAAATAAAACATTATTGTAATAGAAATCTATATGATTACAACGTCAATAAACTATCATAAAAATACTATTGTAGTTCTAGACTTTTATTACTCATGGAAATTGGCAATTGGGAAGAAAGGAACAGATCTCAGATCAGAAGGTATGAAGGATTTTGAACTTTAATGCAACTAGAGACAGAATGAATTCGAAGGTACAAAGGCGACAGTTTCATCCCTGATAGACAATGTTGTAAGTTAATGTAATATACCGACGCCTAGCTCTACCAAATTATAGCTACTATTTGGGTCTGCACGCCCCCAGTAGCGTGGATGAAAGGCTTACTATATATAACATTTCGTAATGACCTACCATACTAAAATATACTCCCTTGGTGGCGGAGTTGTAATGCGTACGCAGTACAACGTCTCGGGTTCGATCCCCGGATCGGGTAAAAGTGATATAGGGGTTTTCTGTCACGAAATGCTTAGTATCAGCCCGGAGTCTGAAATTGTTTTCGGTATGGCGACAGACTCTCCCTTTATCACAACATGGGACGGAAATAAGATCGGTATATAGCTCGGTAATGTGGATGGACTAGATACACCTCTGCCTACCCCTTGGAGGATTACAGGCGTGAGTGCGTATGTATGTATTACAGTGTAGGTAATAATCTAGTATGGTTTTAAATAAGATGGCGAACTTAACACAACGAAACACCGATACTCTCGGGAACCACTGATAATAGAAAAGTCTAAAGAAAATCTGTAGAGGATTTAAAGCTCTATGTGCTTAAGGATTTTTTTACTAAGGCCCACTTAGTAACCCACTAAACCAGTTTAAGAAACATTAAAACGTATGAAAAATTTACATATGTTAATAAGTTTAGTGGTAAATCTCGATTTATAATTGTCGTGCACGTCGGCCTAAATTTTTATATAGATTTTTTATCCTAGCACCGCAAAGTGACGTAGGTAAAATCAGTAATTAGGTTAATGGGTAATGAAAAGAGGTATATGGCAACTATCCTTTCAAATATAGGCAAGGTTGACACATCAATATATGCGCTCCTCGAAAAAAACATTTTAAGCTTTTGTTTTATGGCGACAAGAAAATAATATCAACATTGCATGGGTAAGGGTACTTGATACGTATTTGTACATGCCCGCCTGAAGAACTCGCCATAGTGGCTCATATATACAAGGTATATACAAGGTACAAGGTAGCTATATAGGTATAATGTACCTATAGTTATTTCAAGCTCTTGACGATCGACATTAAAAAACATTTCAAACGAACAATGGAGTATAAGTGGTCTACCAAAATCTTAGGCCCATAACCGATCTAAATGGCCAAATTCGTTCGCGTTGCGGGTTGTGAAGGGTCAGACGGCGGTTCGCCCCACATAATACCAAATCCACCATCAAGTCATGATGGAAAGGCATACTCTGGCTTTAAGATGGGACAACGCGAACAGGCATAAAGACATTGCATTCAAACTTAAGTCAAAACTACATTCAATTTAATGTTAGAAACAATTGTATTATCGGCAAATCATAATTATCTGGAGTCAATTAGGTACTGCACATTGCATAATTCTATAATTTTGAGTCGTGACGACAATTCGGTCGTCGAAATTATTGACAATAACATTGTATAAAATTTATTCAGCAGTTCTCTGGACTAACAAATTGTTGGCTTTATTACCCGCAATGTATGCAAGCGAGTAGAGTATACAATCTACACTGACAGAACATTTGATTTATATGATGCGATGTGACATCAAAAATGAACTAAGTACGCTTTTCTGACTTCAATATTTCACAAAATTAAGCTCGGCAAGATCGCGCCGACGTCTCAATTAATCTTGAGCAACAATAAATGCTGCAGAATTTGTAAAATTCGCGGGGGACAGCAACGAAAACTTTTCTTGACTAATGACTGCTAATAAATCTTATAAAAAATATGGAAAGACACAAAAGAGTTGCAGCCTCAACGGGAACGAACGTTTTCTTAGGCATGGTCTCGTGTATAGTAATAGTAAGCTGCTCTTGTCCGACTGTCATTCTTCTTCAACCTGCCCTTATCCCACTCGCAGTGGGATTGGCGAAACATGCTTTTTAACACATATTACAGAAAGATTTGACTTGTAGTTATCACAACCGGCCACCGGCTGACTCCTGACGGCTACTCATCTGGGGGGAAAACATCAAAACCCGAAATATTTTATCTCGGTGCAGGAATCGATTACCAATGCAGCCGGCTACTGCGCCACGGAGGCTGTCCGATTTGTCTTCTTGTCGCGTCTTGTCTAGCTGTCATTATCTTTAGAAAATTAATAATGTTAGTTCTGAAATAGCTTTAACAATTACATAATGGGACACAGTTAAAGTTATGCGTTTTGGCAATTTGAGTTTTTTACCTTATAAACCTTACCTTTGAAACTTATATATATATACTTATACTATGGATGTTCATGGGCAGTGGAGATCACTTATCACCAGGCAACCCACTTTTGCCGGCCACTGCTATAAAAAAGATATATCAGTTAAGTGTATCATTTTTAACTACACAAAAAAATAAAGTTGTTTTTATGTATGTACCCTATGTTCACGTAAAGCTCAAATGTGAATGCTTCGGTGGTGTCCCACTTAATTTTGAAAAAGAATTCCTAAGAAATTGGTGGAAAAGGGTAAACGGGGAACATTAATAACTGAAACTGAAGATTCAAACTTTCACATCTATGCACTGATTTTGACGATTCTTTCACTAAAAAACTGTAAAACATTTTTGAAGTGAAAACTTCTTTAGCCAACGATGCTAAGATGATTTGAAAGTCGATGAAACGAGAAAGCGACAGTAAAAAGAGACAGACACATAAATTCATAAGATTTAACTTGGGAGAAAATGAGATAGGAAGCATTATACAGTTGTGCGCGCATGCGTAGTACAAAGCTTGAGAAAAGGCATCACAACAACCGTGGTGTTTTGTATACGTTTGTAGAGTTCTTTTTTTTCTAACTATTGACACCATGCACCTCACGCTTTTTTTACAATAAAATATTTTAAACTAGGTATTATTTATTTTTCATCTTTTAGTAGGATTTTCTATAAAAGCGCGTTTTTTTAGTTTTTTTAAACTATTATTTGTAAAAATATTTTTTTTTCATCAACCGAACTAAAATATTAGCCCCCTTATCGCTACATGTATTTAGAGGTTTCTAGTACTTTATATTACCGTTTAGTATTTACTTTTATAGTTTACGTTTAACTTTAAACTTTTGTACCCCTATGTCCTAACTTTGTCAACAAACATAAATGCGTTTAAAATTGGCTCTTTCAATTCCATCCCCTAGTCGTAGTATGAGAGATGAAACTGTTTATTGAGTTGCATTTGTGTCTGTAAAGTTTTACCTTACTTAATGGTACTATTGAGATCTGTAACCATGTTTAAATTCAAAAGGTACCTAACAGAGTTACAGTCTGCTTTGCATTGCAATGTCCATTCAAAATTTAACGTTACTAGATTATGACTTCCTTATGTAGGTGGTACCTACCTAGTGCAACGGATGTTTTTTATTGCGAACTATAACATGTTCTAAAAGTTAATCTAACTAAAATTGTTTCGTTGTTAGAGTTGTTTCGTAGCTAATGTATATTTTAAACCGACGAAACAGAGGAGGTTCCCAGTTCGACGCGTTTTTTTGTTGTATGTATCTGCTCTGCCAAATGTGGACCGATTTTTACATTTTCTGTTTTAGTCTTCTGCCTGGCGTTACCCCGGCCATTTGCCAGGGTTCGCCTTCCCACTTAGACGCTTTTTGTCCATTTTGTCCAGTCTTTTGCATTCTTCATAGAGACAATGTTGTTTACTGCCCTATTTTATTTTCTCGCGCGCGGTACATCACATGTTTTTGAGATGTCCATACAAAAATACCATCAAAATTTTCGACTTTTCCATTGGATTTGCCAAAAATAATGTTTAATAGAAACGAAATCCTGACAATTACAGACCAAACAAAAATCCAAATCGGTCGATACGTTCTCAAAATAAATTTGAAGTGATGATCTTTCATACATGCGGCAATAGAAGATACCTATGGTTAACAATTGACAATAATATTCCATACTTATTCTATGAATCAAATATTTAATGATGTTTCTTTGCAGTAATACTTTTTTTCGTAAACTTTTTTTCGTAAACTTCCATATCGACGTTGGTAACTACCACACTTTCATACATATTTTAAATCGTACGTCACAGAAGCAATCTTTTTAAATTATGTTTTATAAATTAGAATTTTTTATTTAATATTTGTGTCCGTATCGATTTTGAAATGATCTATTAATAACCTATCGTAACTCTGGTTTTTTTGCCCATTAAATAAATTGTCGGTTTTGTACTCTTCACGGCTCAAAACTGTAACATCATTCAAAGCGTAGCTAGCCTACGAACCGGTTATAAAATAAATATCGGCATAGTTTACATTTTCATATAGGCACAAAAAATAAAGAGCAATCCGGTCGCGTGTCAGTGACGCGTAATTACATTCCTTTGTGCTGTCCCTTCCTCCCGTGTTGAATACCCGCAGGCAAAGCCCTGTGCGGCATTACCGCAACCATACTCGTACCACCGCGCAGCGCCGCTCCGCTCCGCCGTACCCGGGTCATAGATACATAATACAAATGTGTCTATGGCCGGGTCCATCTCCACGTACACACGTGAAAAAAAGGCCTCCATTATTATGACCCTCCCTATAGTGGCATAAAGTTCCAATGAAAAAGAATTGAAGAGTCGTTCAAAGTTTAATTAAACGCTTTCTTACGGCGCTCCTTTTAAGAGGTGAAACGACATTAAAAGAAAAGTGAAATCTCCAAACAAGTGTAAAGAGAGTAATAAAATTGATTTAATCTCAACGAATAGGATTAATTCTCGAATGATTTACGGAATGTTGATCCCAAGGTGACGATAAATAGGCTTTATAGGCTTACATCTGTCATTAGCTATCAGCTATTACAGTTGTAATGTAAATAGTAGGTAGAGGCAACAAGTGGGTCAACCTGAGCCGACACCACCCCGCGCGCGCCTCGTCATCTCACCACTGGGTCATGAACATCGCTTGCTCATGACCTATTTTATCTCAAAAATCTCAACCTACAGCACATATGCTAATAATATATATATATAGTCCTCCTCATCGATTTCGATGACGGCGACCCTAGGACCCTCGGTCACGGATTGTTCCTATTATGAGCCCTTATATGGCTTGCTAGACCGAACTTGGTTTTAAAAACCCTACGACACGTGTGGCAGTAGAGTTGACCTGCGGAGTTGTAACTGTACGTGTAAGAAGGCTTGGGTCTCTCTTTGCGTACTCGGCGTTTTTCGTCCAGCGTTTGAAGGCGGTTTTTTTCAAACTTTTTAATATTATCACAGATGGCAGATCGCCATGTTAACCTTTCTGCAGCAAGATCCTCCCAAGACGCAGGGTCGATACCATAAGAATTCAAGTGCCTTTTGAACACGTCCTTAAAGCCCAGATGCTGACCGCCGTGCTTCCGCTTACCTTCTACCATCTCAGAGTAGAAGACAGCTTTAGGTAAACGGTGGTCATCCATGCGAAGAATATGTCCACACCATCTGAGTTGTCTTTGCATAAGTAGAGCCTCCATGCCGTACATTCCGGAGCGACGCAGAACCTCTGAATTGGGTATACGGTCCTGCCACTTGATCTTTAGAATAGATCTCAGACATCTTAGGTGGTAGGTGTCAAGTTTTTTAATGTCTGATCTGTAGAGGCACCACGTCTCTGCACCATATAAAAGTACAGGAATGATTAGTGCCTTATAGACATTAATCTTCGTCTCTAGCTTGAGATCATGGGACTTCCAGACACGATCACTAAGGCGCCCAAAATTGGAAGCAGCGTTAGCAATACGCGAAGTTATCTCCGAGGCCAAGGTATTGTCGCCCCTGACAAAACTTCCAAGCTATTTAAAGTGATGAACTTCTTCTAGCGGTTTTCCATCTATATTCAGCGCCATTGGATCAGATTCGCTTCCTCTTGCTGGTTGTTTGAGGACTTGGGTCTTAGAGGTACTTATAACCAGGCCAAAACGTTGACAAGATTGATGCAGAGCGTCAACATAGTTTTGAAGTTGTGTCATACTATCAGACATAAGGCACACGTCATCAGCGTAGAGAATCTCTATAGTAATGAACTACATAACACACATGTACAAACGCATACTTAAGCATAATGTTTAATAAATAATACAATTGAATTGTAAATAAATAAATTAAGGAATAACTGATCTAAAACTTGAGACCAAGTAATTATACTACAATAGCACAGTCTGAAAACTATTTAATTTTATTTTTAGGCTAATTAATCTGTTGAGTCGGATTTGATATTATTAATAAAATATTGTATTTCAACTTTCAGTGAAAGAAAAATCAAAATTGATTATTTGAATCGTATTTAAATGTCGAAGTTTTAAAATTTGGCCTTCTAATTATAATGGGATTAAGTTTGAGTTATATCCATACCCTATCCAATATATAAAGAATCATCAAAATCGGACTACACAAACCCTATGAAAATATATGCGTGGTTATACATACAAAAAAATATACGCGTCGAGTTTAGAACCTTCCCCACTTTTTCCATCGGTAAATATTTACAGTTGTACGAGCTTTTGCTCGGGCTCCGCCCGCGTGAACAGCCTTTTCCGGCATAAAAAGTAGCATATAACCGGTCTCAGGGTCCATCTCTATCTATATCTGTACTAAAATTCATCAAAATCGGTTCAGCGATTTAGGCGTGAAAGCGTAACAAGAATATTCACCTTCTTATTTATAATATTAGTTAGGATTTTAAAATAAGTAGACTTAAAATTTAAAATGCGAGTTCATATTAAGTACATCTTAAGGTAGATTGAAATAAAATACTATTCCATATGCATATTAATATTATAAATGTGAATGTAACTCTATTTGTCTGTCTGTTACGTTTTCATGGCTGAATGGATCTTAATGAAATTTAGCAAGGATATTATAGGTCCTGGGGA
This sequence comes from Mimas tiliae, assembly GCA_905332985.1. NCBI lineage: Eukaryota > Metazoa > Arthropoda > Insecta > Lepidoptera > Sphingidae > Mimas > Mimas tiliae. The sequence goes on from HG995249.1 coordinate 9,289,720, forward strand.
AGGACAAAGGGTACTTTCGTCCTGGAAAAATACATTTAATACCGAAAAGACATTCACGCGGGCGGGGCCGCGAGCTAAAGCTAGTTAATATATGTATAGTGGATTTATCTTTGAGTTATATTCGTCTTGAATAGTTTGAAACGCACCATACGGGTTTGTAGAAGGTTGTTCTATGTATGATAAAAAATGACTCATAATTCACTCCTGTAATAACGTCATGTTATTGTCTTTTCTTTGTGCTTGGCCTTTGATAATTTGACGGTGGATTTGATATTGTGTGGGGCGACCTGCCGTCTGACCTCCACAACCCGCAACGGAAACCAAGTTTCGTCATTGCCTCGTCCATTAATCAGCAAAGTGTACCACGAGCAAGTGAGGTTGGCTTTGGGCCTAAGATGTTGGTCGTCCACTTACACACAGTCGTGTTATTTTATCAAGACATATATTTATCTAAATACAGCCTCGATGTTCCACCCATACATACATCAGATGGATGGTTGTGAGATGTCATAATGACAGCTCGATGGCACTAGGATAGCGGCCACGGGCCACCGTAGGTACTCATAATGAATAGGGCATCAAAGTAGTTCGATCCTTTAAGTCACAGTTTGGTCCCGACGACACAGCCGGTAAAGGCATGTGACTGAGACTGGGAGGACACGACACGTGATGCGAGTCAGGCGATAGCTACACGTATGAAATTGTATGAAAACGGACGTCTTCACGGTGTCGTCTCGGTCGCATACATCATAACGTACCTATACAAGTACATATAAAGCGGACTTCGTCAGTCGCGGACTACTGTCTCGGTAATGTACCTCAAAGCCTGCCTTAAACTTGCAACCATTTAATTGCAATTCGTAAACCTGCAACCATTTAATTGCAATTCGTAAACATGCAACCATTTAATTGCAATTCGTAAACTTGCAACCCTTTAATTGCAATTCGTAAACATGCAACCATTTAATTGCAATTCGTATACTTGCGACCCTTTAATTGCAATTCGTAAACTTGCAACCATTTAATTGCAATTCGTAAACTTGCAACCCTTTAATTGCAATTCGTAAACTTGGAATCCTTTCATTGCAATTCGTCGCACGACTAATTGGAGACAATCTTAAATTGCAAATTCAGCTAGCCGGATACGGCACCGGCACCGGCTCCCAAAAAGACATCTAGACATGATTCTTACTTTTGATTTTTCATTTTTGTAGAGTCTAAATAGAAACAACTGCGGTGTGTATGTAAGATCACCAGAAATAATGAACACCAAATACAGCTACAATACTTGTATATTAGAAATTATTATTGTCACATACTCGATAACAATTACAAATTTTCTAAAAACAACTGAGCAGTGTCCGTCCAATGCGACATCTTTTATACAGTTAGCATGTGGAAGGGGGACGCTGGTGATACGATTTTTTTTCTGTTGAGGCGAGGGTAGATCTGACACCTGCGTCTGGTCGAGGGTAGATACGATAACATAATAATATGTTAACATTAGATGACGTCACCGTGTCGTATAACGTCTTTTCGTAAAGCAGCAAATGGAAACATTATCTAAATATATTCCATGCTACGGTGCTAGGTACTGCTAGGGTGCTAGGTATACCTACACATACCTCGGTTGACGAATTCGCGGCATTGCTGTTTCACGTTCGTTGAATCGATGCGGCGGTCATTTGATTTATCTGCAAGTACTTAAGTTAATTTATTATTCCAAACGTTTTTGTGCAACTACATTAAACCTTATTGCTTTAAAATTTGAGAGCGAATGGTGGAAAACAAGTTTGCAAATTCTATGTTTCAGATTTTTCTTTGTTTCTAACACCCACAACACAGTAAACCCTAAATGGCTTTGTAACTAACTTTAATAACATTTTAAGTAAGTGTTCTATGACGACCCAAGTTTATGTTAGAAGGAAAACATAATGATATGTATTAATATGAATGAATTATAAATTAAAATCATTATTTAACTCTTATTTTATTGTTTACCATGTACCAAAAGAAAGAAAAAAATATTTGTCACAATTAACAATGCACACATTCCACCCACTACAATATACAATAAAATAAATAACGATTATAGCTTTTGCGCGTCGTGACTGTGACAGGTAGATGATCACTCAACGTAGGTACTGCTATGTTACTACTGAAAATCAGCATAGTGTGTTATGGCCGTTGCAGACGATGCGCAGTAGCTTGCGCAAGTACTACTACTGTGCATAAAATTTCATCATGTGAACATATTTTGCTTAGTAAAAGTGCGAGTGCAAGTTGCTTAGTTGTACTCGCTTTGGTCCTTGCGCGAGTACTACCCGTTTTCCCCCACTACGCCTGCTCCACCCCCGCGCAGCTCGCATTGCGCATCGTGTGAACGCGACGCGGTCAGTACTGGTGCCAGTTCATTCTTGTTCGCCAATTAGCGATGTCCCTGCCACTGATTCGTTCCAATAAAATTATTGAATTTTTACTATATAATATTTACTAATAACTAATATTTACTATATAATAAATTATTACTCTTTGATATTCTTTTGCATCTTCTAATGCAAGTTCCCGCATAAGTACATCTTACACTGGTAGGATATAAAATCCTTCACTATTTTAGTTGTAAATCCTATAACATGAGTTTAAAGGAAGCTGAGGTCAGTCGCGGTCTAACACGATCCCTAAGGGTTTCTGATGTTGCCCACTCTCTAATACAATATTCATGAGCACTGTTTATAAACGACCCTCTTTGTAAACTTAATTCACCTATCGCGCTCAGTTCGTAGCAGTATAAGTAGGTAGCAGCTTGTCAACAAATACTTTAAACAAACCCATTCACAAAAAAACTTGTGAAACTATGAAGATGGAAAGATTATTATGTATATTATGTATATTATGAATAATAGCGTCTCTACTCCGTTCGTATGGCTTTGTGCCTTTATAACTTTCTCGTGCTCAATCTTCATAATACAAGCGGTTTAGTACATCCGTTACGGAAAGGCTTTGTCAGAGAATTACACAGTTCCTTCCGCGGATAATATCACATTTTTTATTTTCTCTGAAAGCTTCAATCGGGGTCTTTTTGGTCTTATACACTTTTGAACCATCGTCCACTCGGGAACCGTGACAGAATATTTACCTATATGATCTTTTTTATCATTGTATGTATACACAGTTCAATGCTGAATAAATAGAAGAGAAAGTTAGAGGTAGCGAAGTTCGCGGTGTAGCAATAAAAACAGCGAAGTCGAGTTCGAAGGACAATATTGATTTTCTCCTCTGATGTATTTCATTCTCCATCTGTTGCTCTCCATAAAATTTACGACAGTATTACCGAGTCGTTATTTTTGTATGAAGAATTTTATCGCTCCGCGGCGTCGCTCTTCGCGACATGGATTTTTCTTCAACGCCAAGTGTTTTTATTGAGATCACTAATTCAGTGTGTTTTTATTATAATAGCAAATATTAATGCATTTTATAGTAGGATATACGTATTATTGGTGTTTTTTATTATTAGGTACCATAACACAAAATGTTATTTTTAAATGTAATAAAATTTGTTTTATCCAGATGGTGGCGACGGAGGAGAGCTCGAACGCGGTGTCTGGCCAGATCGAGGCACCGGGGACGTTTGGAAAGTTGAGACAAACACTCTCCTCTTCACTACTTACTGCTCAAGACAAAGGTATTTTTATTTAGCGTTCTGCTAAAAGATGAATAATTGACTCTCCTGGACCAACATTCAATATAAAACTTACGTAGGTATATTCGAAAAGCAGGTAGAGACTACAAAAGTGTCACATAACCCACGAGGACCATTATTTAATGTAGTTTAATTAGCGAAAAGTTAACTTTGCTGAAGTTAGACTCCATAAGCCATATTAACATTGTAGCGTCTCACAACAGCGCTAATAATGCTAGAGGTAAATAAATTGTCAGACTTCTCGACAAGTTACATAACCGACGGCCCAAACTTGTGTAATAACTAAACTGTGAGTAGGAAATGCTAGAATATTAGCCACACTTGACGCCTGTGGACTTTACCATTATTTCGAGACCGAATATGTATCATAATAACCCCTTAACTAATATACTAAAATCAGCATTCACAGCATTTTAAATTCCGAGTTTAAACCTTGTCATGTTTGAGGTACTTAATTCGACAAAAATTTGGAAGTGACAAAACATTTTAGCTAAAACCAAAACCATTGATACCAAAACCAATGACAAATTATAGTTCGCGTCAAACTTTATCGCCGCTCTGAAGCGCGTCAAGTCAACCGCCCTCTACACCTCCCGTCATGCTTTAGTCTCTTGAAAACATAACAGCTACACCGCTCATGGCTAACTTCAGAGCAGTCATAAAGATTGACGAGAACTAAACTATGTTATTACAGTGAAGTCTTCGGCTAAATAGAACACTGATTTTAGGATTACGAATATGTCCCATAGCTGTTTACCGCATTGTGAATTTAACTGTTACCTATTAGCTCTCATTGGTCAATATGTATTAATATACCATAACACAACATAAGCCTCTACACACTCGTAAGACTGCTTCTGTGGCGCAGCTGTGATGGGTCGAGTTCGATCTCCAGGTCCAGTAAAATTAATATTGATATATAGTGATATTAGGTTTTTCTGTTACGAAATGCTAAGTATCAACCCCGAGTCTGGAATTGTGCCCGATATGGTGATAGGCTCGCCCCTATTACATCATGGGATGTTAATAAGCTCGGCGAATTGTGGGAGTACTAGTTACATCTCTGCCTATACTTTCGGGGATTATAGGCCTGCGTGTATAAGTATGTATGTATACCATATGCTCACACCTTTATCCCCGAAGGAGTATGTAACATGTATTAAAATATATATTAAAAAACACACTCACCTTATAGTTATGAAATACGTAAATCAGTAAGTTACCGTTATCTCAAACAGTATAGCAAGCCCGTGAGTACAAGGGGTCTGTCAACCCTAGCACAATGTAAAATAAACATTCCGGCCCCGGCCTATTGAATCGAAAACGTTTCCTATCTCCGTAACTTCTCTCACGCCTAAACAATATTCATTCATCACCCAAAGGAAAAAATAGCTTATGGAGATGAATGAGCAAAAATGTAGCCACGTCATGATTACGAATGGACGTTTTCAGAATCGATAACTTTTTAGATAGCGATCCGGACTCACGTAAAATAATTTCGATACGCGAGTTAAACAGATAACAGCAATATTTCTGAAGTTCACGTCCCACCGAGGTACAAGTTCGAAGATCGGTTCAAAGTTTCTTGTGTATTTGCTAAAGTCTGCTTTAATCCTTACTTACGACTCCTGGGAGTTCCAAAGTAAGACTGTGGTAATACGCACAACATAAATTAACATTAATTATTACTCTTTGGAAACTTTGTATTAAAAATAAATTCATGTTCAGTGAATGTAACAACTACAGTAAAATTTAGGGATAACAGAATTTAAAGTATTTGCTTAAAAAAGAATGGTATAAGTAAAAAGACTGCCCCAGTGGCGCAGTTGTAATGCGTACGCGTTACGAATGACGCTGAGGTCTCGGTTTCGATCCCCGGGTCGGGTAAAAGTCGCATATATCGCATGCTTAATGGAAAACTGACCCATTACTAGATAGGTCAGAAATGAGTTACGTACAGAGACAGGCTTCTGTTAACGCCATCTACCATCCCCTGTCGAATAACGTTGAAATTACGAATTATTTCCGCCCCAGTGATATATCAGTCTCTTTCACTTTTATGAGATCTCTCATTGTGTTTTCGCGGAACAGCGACTCATGCCAGTATGTGTCCGGCACTTGCAGAACAAGCTTATAGTTTTTTTATTGAACGAAGACCCAATCGTTGTTGAGTGTGTTTACGAATAAATTTACAGGTAAGTTTTATCAAATTTTGTAATCTTGTATTGACTGATTAAATCTTAGGTCAGTTTACAACAAATTTTGCTAATACGTTACATGAAACATTTCGTTTTAAGACAATTTATCATTGAACCATGTTATATTTTTTGTGACCCATTACGAGTTGAGTCAGTTTACTATTAAATCTATACATCATTTAAGGTAACGCTTTGTGACATTCAAGTATAAGTCTGTTTACTACTAAAGGTTATTGTTACTTAGGAGCCGAAATATTAGTTGAGTCTTTGTTTGAAAAAAAAGATTGGAATATAATGCGTATTTTTTTCATTCTCAGTAAATATTTTATGTTAAGTCTGCGTTAGTCTAAATATTAATTACAAAAATAATTTGTGCGAGAGGCTTATAATGTTACTATTTATGTTTTAGGGTGAAAATGCCATTCAACAGGTCGAAAAAGATGATGGAGCTTGTTCAGGCTCAAAATCCGGCGCCAGAAACTGCAACACAAGAACGTGAATCAGTGCCAACAACAGAAGTGACGGTAAGAATTAAAAGTGACTTTAAAAATTTGGTGTGTATAATTTTTATTTTTAATACTAAAATATGTTTTTTTTTTGTAGTTGTTAAGTGATATAACAAACAATCCCGAAAATCAGCGTTACTTAAACGTAGAAGAATATTTTAAGAATCTGCAATCAGCTTCAGTCGGCAATAAAAATCACCTTCTTAACACCACTGTAGTCTACGATTGCACCGATGCGAGATATTCTGAAAATAGCGATGTCGATTTAAGAGATCAAGATCCAACATACAAAGTTCCGAATCCGAAGAAAAAGCAAATACTAGTATATCCAAGTCAATCCAAATCTTCAAGGAGTTCCTCGTCTTCTTTGTCTTCCTCGTCCTCATCATCTTCAGGATCTTCCAGTGATAGTTCCGATACACAATCTTGTAATAAACACAACAAAACACAAGAGAATATGATTCAGGTAACCACAGAACAGCAATCCGGAAAAATAAACATTGATGAACCTACAACAACAGAAGTTTCGACAAATCAAGAATTTAGAGAAAATACTACATCACAAGAAGAAAAAAAAAGGGGAGGAAACGTAAACGGAACGAAGAAAGCTGGAAACAAATCAAAGTTGAATAGTTACAACTTTACAGTCACGTGTTTAAACAAAAAGGTTGAGGGCCAGATGAAAGATTCGTATGATGATGTACACTGTTTCTTCTGGAATGAAACTGATGCTAAACGCGGGGCAAACGAAATTGGATCTTGTTTACTAAAAGTTTTTGAGAAACTCTCAGTGGAGTCTCCAATTAGTGACAACGGCTGTAACTTAATTCTATATTCTGACAATTGTTCTGGTCAAAATAAAAATAAATTCATAGTAGCACTTTACCTGTTTGCAGTAACTCATCTAAATATTCAATCTATCACTTAAATTTTTTTAGTAAAAGGTCATACCCAAAACGAGGGTGATAATATTCATAGTCTCATTGAAAAGGAGATAGCAAAAAATCTAAAATCCGGGCCAATCTATTCCCCTCACCAATAATTGTAGCAATAATTAAAAACGCAAAGAAGTCGACGCGGAAATTTTCAGTACATGAATTAACATTTGAGTCATTTTTAGACCTGAAAGAACTTCAAGAAAAGTGGGGTTTTAACTTTAATAAAACTAAAGACGGGAGAACTATTTTATGGAATGACCTAAAGGTGATAAGAGTGAACAGAGATACACCTTTTTAATTTTTCATTAAGACCTCGTACAAAGATAGCGAATACCAGGAAGTGAGCGTCAGAAATAAAAGGAAGAAAATGCTTCCTCTGTGTGAAATTACACCAACTAACGTCTACACACAAAAGCAAGAGCTAAGTGAGAATAAAAAGAAAGATCTAAGAGAGTTATTGTCAAAAAAATTGATCCCAAATTTCTATTCTGACTTTTATAACTCTATTCTTTAATAATATACCTGTCTTAACATTGATTGAATACTGATTACATACCAAAGTTAATTAAAAAAGAAAGTTCCTTTAAATTTACCTATATTTGCTTTAGAAGTTTTTATTTTATATTTTATAGTGATTCAATTAAACTTGATCATGACATTGTTTTATTTCATAAGTTACATACTAATTGTGGTTACATTTTTTAAATTAAGTTGGTTTAAAGTAAGTTTGTTAGAACATTTGGATATTTTTTATAGCATTTTTGATGTATAAATTAAGTAATTCACCAGCTTAATTTTAATGTTGATTTATAAAACCTAGGTATAGGTAAATAACACTGAGAAGTTAAACTTCCTATTTTTATGTTGCTTGCTTTTTATGTAACATCTATTAATTGAAAAAGGCCAATATTTAGTTTATTCACGATCTTCTAATTTGAATAAAGTGACCCAATCTCTGAATGTGTTTTAGTAAATGAATCATGTACAGACTAAATACTAAATGAGTCATTAAAATAATAAATAATTTAAAATAAAACGAGCTTATAACTTAATAGAACACTTGCATTAAAAAATATTTGCTTTACTTTTAATATAAAACCGACTTAACTTAGAATCTCCTTTTTAAAATAAAAAAAGAAAGAAAGATATAAATTCTTTCTAGCATTTTTTTACACAGATCTGATCAATACTTCATCATTCTTTCAAAATAAAAGCATTCATGATTAATCAATAATCAGAAGTAATTTTATGTGTCAATAAGTAATATGAGTCCTCATAGCAAGATCTTCTTTTGCCATTTCCCAAAAAATGAGTTTTTTTAGTTAGGTCAGTATTCCATTAAGCGTGCGATATATGAATCTTGTGGAGACTAGAAATAATTTCCGTGAATTCCGGCGTTTTTGCTATACCTATTATTGGAATCAAGTTTAACAACTCGTACGACAGAACTCACTTAACATTCGTGGTGCTTTACTCTTGCCTTCTCCAGTTGTAAATGTTCTTGTGCCTGAGGTTGATACCTCCTTAGTTCATTATTTTGTCTACCGCTTTGCTGGAGGAAAGCGACAATTAATATTTTCAACTCCTCCCTAACTTTCTATTTGATTAATTTAGTTGCGGAACAAAGACTAAGTATTTAGCATTCCCAGAGACTTTCGAGCTTCATTGCTGTACAGGAGTTACAGTGACGGATGTATGGGCGGCATAGTCTCTAGTTGCTCTTCTGCGGACCCTTCGGGGATAACGGCATGGGCTTATTTAACATAAATATGTGTGTGCTTAATGAAAACATTCATGAATAGATTTTTAATGTAGTATATCATTAACTATAGGTCGTCTGTATGACGTTATAAATGATTATGTTATACATTTTTACACCATCAACGTAAGACCAAAACGTGTAGGTAACTTAGAGCACCTGAAAAACGTTCGCTAGGGAATTTATGATAATTCTTCAATATTCGTAGTGAAATATCGCAAGTTACGAGGTTCTGGCGGGATCAAACGGCGTGAAGTGCGGGGTGAGGGATTGGCATGCATTGTTACTGGATTCCTCCTCAGAAGGCAGACACAAACTGCACACTTATTTGAATTCCTCTCATTTCATTCCAATCCGGTATTTCATAACAATAAACCGCGTATAATTTGTAAATGAATAACTTCGGGTATAGTCGGCACGGTTAATATAGCCGACTCTATTAGTTTGCAAAACAGGTCACCGTATTAGGGTAAACTGTTGTTTTGGGTAAAACAACTATTGAAGTTCGAGGGTGCCTTTAATATTGTATTTCTGATGTGACACTTTATATGTTTAGTTACGAAATTGGGTCCAAGACCAAACGAGCCAGTAGTGGAGCCGACTCCAGCTCCGGCGCCGACACAACCACCCCCTGGCACGACCACACTGGCTAAGACTGAACGGTAATATTATTGATATATATTTATATTAAAATTAATATTACATTATATCATTAGACTTATTATAATCATACGTATTTGGTAATTTGTGCTCGATATGGCGATAATGGCATAGATAATTATAGAAATGACTAGCGATTTGTATACTCGATGTACCTCTACCTACCCCTTCGGGAGTTTGAGTCTATGTATACCATAATATTAAAAATACAAAAATAGGTATATTTAATACAACAAGTTTATAAAATAGCGTACTTAATTTAATACGTTTTTAGCGAGACAGGCAAAGCTCCGTCGCGCGCGGGTGCCTGTCGTGTGTGTCTAAAGGCTCTCAAGCCCGGCGAGGTGTTCCACGTCTGTAACGGCTGTCAGCACCGGGTCTGCGAGGACTGCTCGTCATATTCCAAGCCAGCTAGCGACGAAGAAGCGGTATGATATTATGTTTAATAAATAATCGTTTAATGAAAAAATAAATGTATGAAAAATTTTATGAGAGTGAATGAGGCCAAAGAGGTATGCAAGGATCGTAGCAAGTGGAAATCCGTTGTCTCTGCCTACCCCTATGGGAAACAGGCGTGAGTCTATGTATGTATGTATGTATGTAATAATCGTTTTACGATTAAGGTTCACGGCTCGATTTCATTGCAGTTATATCTGTATTATTAGTAAATTTGAATCTTCAACCAAATTATAATGACGAAGAATGGAAATCTGACTGATTAATATCGAAAATCTGATGTATTATAAACAGAGTTCGTGGCGATGTTCCGTATGCCGTCGCAAAGCTGGGCCGAGGCTGCCACCCGCGGCACAAGACAGCACAGATTCTTTACTGGAGGTGCCGGTACTAGAGGCGCTGCAGCGGCGTCACTCGGAGGCGCGACTCGGCAGCGGCGGCTCGAGCGCCGGCCTTGCACCGCCACGCTCGCCGGAACTACGCCGACATTCCGACGTGTCCCCAGCCTCACTCAAGGAACTGGAAAAGGTAATATCTGACTTGCAACTTACAACTTACAACTTGTTGACTTAAATTAAATTCGGTCAGCTTTTCTTTAAACATCAACAATTTATTGAAAATTGACAGGCTCCGTGGCGCAGCGGGCGAGTAGCCGGCTACGAAGCGAGAGGCCGTGGGTTCGATTCCCACACTGAGACAAATGTTTGTGTGATCCACAAAAATTTGTTTCGGGTCTGGGTGTTGTGGGACCGCAAGTCCCTCGTAGTTCGTGATACCCACGATACAGGTTTTACCTAGTGTGGGGTCAGGACTATGTGTGTGACTGTTGGGTGTATTTATTTATTTATTTTTGTTTAAGTTAAATCATGTTAATAACTAAACTGTTTTCTTGTATACAACATTGAGATTGCCGAATTGTCATCATTATTCCTCTGTTATAGTAAATTTTCATGGGTGTTGGTGATCACTCACCATCAGGTGACCGTCATACTTGTTTGGCTCCCTCTACATAAGAGGACATAATAGGTATTTATGTTAGGTAAATCAGTGTCTACATACTGCCAAGATTGCCACGTTCCTATAATTATGTTGTGGTTTTAAAGCATAAACCGTATGGGTAAAAATTAGGTATGAAGTAAATATGAGATCAAAGAAATAAAAGTATTATAATAATTTTCTATATAATGTGTCCATAAAATTCAAGTGCTTCCAACAAAACAGATGTAGGTCCGGAAAAATATGCAAAAAAGGGTATTAGGGTGTGTCGGAGTTTTTAGAACAAACAGACGTAGAAAATAAATGACTCAACTCGCGGGCTGAATAGTTAAAAAGAAATTTAACCAGTAACGTTTGTTTGTTAAATAATTTATATTTTTCTTCCTCCATTCCTATATTTATGTACCTACTTTAAATAGATGTGTATAAAAATAGTTTTTTAAGTTATTTCTTAAAATATTTTCCTTCTAAATCTTTAAAAGATTCTTAGTTTAAAAGTGAGTCAGGGGTGTACTTGTCCCAACCGGCAAAAGCTCTCAGAACCAACATGCCATGTTTTTGATTTGTTGGCTCCAATTTAGGGATGTAGCGAGGCGTTTTGTGGTAAATATCGTCGAAAAATAAATAAGGTCTAGGTATTTGAAGCGTGTGAGTAGTCACATGTTATGTAAATCATATAAATAATGATGTAACAATCATAGCATACTATTAAATATTCTGTAGTTTTAGGTAATAAAAAGTCGTAACTGAGCATTTGTTGTCTCCACCAATTCGCGGTTTTTGTTTTATTGCCCTGATTAGGCAGACGAGCTAGCAAACCGTCTGATGGTAAGAGGTTACCGCCGCTCATGGACATTGGCAATTAAAGACCTTAAACGAAAGGGATAATTAAAAAATTCGAAAGGGAGAGGGATTTGCGCCTATGTACCAATCTATGAATATAGGACTATTTGAGTATGGTATTGTAACCACGCTGCCCGCGGCGGCAGTTAAAGGGCGGCGGCAGCACGACGCCGTCGGTGGAGTCGCGGCGGCCGAGCACGGTGGCGCCCGTGCGTCGCCGCTCCGTGCGTGCACCGCGGCAGCGCTCCTGCGACGAGGACCAACAGCAACACTCGCCGGCGCACCAGCCTGCGCTAGCCGCACCGCCACCCATCTCCAGAAGGTACGTAATCAGTTACAAAAAAAACAGTTCATTTGTGTTACCAGCGATGTTGTAGTAGCGAGATAGCCCTCATTTAAACGATTCGTTTACACAGAGCATTATAAATAGAGCAGTGCAAGTATCAACAAGCATGCGACCACATAAGGCACAGACTGTCAACTCACGCAGTACTTGACATAGAGAGCACCAATTATTTATCTGTAAGGTGGCAGAAAATGAACACTGTTTCCCAAGTTGCAGAATGACCCCTGGATCTGATGGTTTCGATGCTAGTGGGTAAATTGAGGTTTAGAAGTTAACTAAAAGACTCGGTAAACCGTGGGTGCAGAAATTACGCCTCTGCCTACCCATTCAGGGATACGGGCATGAGGTTATGTAGGTATGTTTATTTACGATGCACAACAGAGCGTCGGCCGTGGACGTGGTTGCGGGGGCAGGGTCTAGACGCAGCTCATACCGGCCACCGACGGAGGACGCGGACTCCACGCCGCAGATAGCAGGGCTCAGTGTCGACGAAGACAGACCTATCAGGCGACGAGGCAGCCAGCTGTAAGAATTCATTAACACTTAAATTAAATTGAAACAAAATATTTAACGATTTTTAGTATTTTATATTATTATTATTAAGAAAACTTACAGCAAGCAAATTCACATACAAGGCCAATTAAAAGATTTCACAAAAAAGGCATAGAAGAATATTTTGACTAATATGTTAAAATAGTAGTTAGTAATAGCCGGCTGTGAAACAAGAGACCGCGTGTCCGCTTCCCGCACCTGACAAATGTTTGCGTGATTCACACACTTGCTTTGGGTCTTGGTGTTGTGGCACCATAAGTCCCTCGTAATCCCTAATATAGACGATACAGGTTAACATAGTGAGGGGTTAGAACTACGTGTGACGGTTAGGTGTGTTTGTTGTGGGAATAACTTCATGTATAGGTAATTAATCAATGGTAGGTTCCATTCCATTCATTTAGTTATTGTGCAATAATAAAAAAAATTTAATAATACAGCCCAGACATAGCCGCGTTACAACAACGCACGGGTGCATTAAGCGCTATGGCGAGCCTTACATCACGCGCAGCCGACCTCACGTCTGAGTCGAGCGTCCCGTCAGCCGCCGCTGTTGCTGCTGCGAGACAGATGTCCGTGGACGCGGAGGCCATCAAAATTGTAATACACGACGTCGATGACCGCACGCCGCGCCGTGTGTCTCTGCGCCGTGATCCTAATGACAAGGGACATCGATGTAAGTATACTGGGTGTAAGGTAAACGCTTCTGGTAAGTAAAACAGTCATTATAATACTTGTTGAATTACAGCACGTGGATTCGGCATGCGAGTGGTGGGTGGCAAACCGGACGCGAGCGGACGCCGCGAGGCCGTCATAGTATGGACCGTGCCGGGCGGGCCTGCCGATCTCGCCGGCCTACAGCAGGGAGATAAAGTAAAACATGCAATTCATTTAGAAGTTTCATATTGTATCAAACCTAATTAATGTCATTCAGAAACGCTATGGAAAGTGTAGTAGTCTTAAAACTGCGATGATTAAGGAAAATATGACTAATGAAGACAAAGTGTAAAAAAATGGGTGTCCATGTCCACTACGCACCTCCATTTTAGTCTCTGTTGTACCTGTTGCCACTCTCCACATAGATGTGGAAGGATAACATGTGGATGTGGTTGGATACATCCATACGTGGCACCCGAAGTTGGAACTTACCTACCTAGTTTTTCTTCTATTGTCCAAAACATATTTTTACTATTTTCTTTTTATAAAGCTATTTGATGTGAAACTTATTTAGGCGCGGTGGGATGTTGCAGAAATATGGTATCAATAATTAACCTATATCTTCAGCTAACTAGTAAAGTCAAAAATAAAAAGTGAAGTTATTCCCGATAATCGTCTAATTGTCAATCAACTGTATATCCATTAGGTTACATGTAAGTACTTAGTTACTGCATAGGTATATCGTTAATATGGAGCAGCTGTTCCAAGCTCATAAAACTGTTGTTTTTAAATAGGTCAATTATTCTATCCTATGAGATTTAAGTTTTCTTTTTAATTTCTGCTGATAACTTACCATCCATAAGTGAAGCTATTATTGATATCACCTTACTGTACCGCCTTGCATATTTATTATATTTAAATAATCTTACCTATTTTATGTGTCAATAAATAAATGAAAACTACGTAGTTTGACTCCGGCTCCCCCTTCTCCCTTCCTCACGTCGATCAGCGTAGCTTTTACTAGATGGTAGATCCTTCGTATGCGAAAGGTCATCTGGGTTGGTACCACCGGTTAGTCTATTTCTGCCGCCAAACAGTAGTACGTAAACACTGTTGTGTGTCAGTTTGAATGATGTTGTCAGTGAAATTACTAGACATTATGAGACTTAATAACTTATGTCTCGGGGTGACTAACGCACTCCAGTGTCATACAGTGTTCTGTAATTAAAAGTTCTGTTTATGATCAGGCGTGGCGTTTTCCATCAGGCGAGCGGCCTGCGCATTTCGTCAATAAAGCTAATAAAAAAACATACAATTTTTTTTTATAATGAGGGTGTTGGTGGTTGCGCAGGTGTTGGAGTGGGGTGGCGTGCCGCTGACGGAGCGCAGCTTCGAGGAAGTGTGCGCGGTGCTGGAGCGCGGCGGCGACAGCGTCGAGCTGCTGGTGGAGCCGGCGCCGCAGCTCGACGACGCGCCGCCGCTGCCGCCCGCGCACCACCATCATCACGCACTATATGGTAACTACAATCACACTTACGCCACACAAACACTTTACATCACAGACTTACACCACTTCACCTGTCCCCTTATCAATCCTTTTCCTTTAAAGTCGACAACGCCTCCATGAGTGTTCTGTTATTATTGGCGCTCATGGGCAGTGCAGGTAACTTACCATCAGTTGACTCTTTTGCTAACCTATGCTATAAAAAATCTTTTCAAGACTGATAGAGCGGGATGCAACAGTATACCGGGTGTAAGGGGACCGCTTCCGAAACCGAAAAACCGTTTATGGTAAAGGCAGTGTTTTATAACCGCTATTCATTCGCTGTTTACTTTCAATTTTAGAAACATAAGCTCGTAATGTAAAGCGTACTTATGCTAAACAATACTCAGTAGTTATATCGCGCCGTAGTCCGCCTCGCATGGTTAATTCCGAGCGTCAGCTGAATTTTTACTGACATTACGTTATTTATTATGTTTTAATTATTATTTGAATAATATGCCGTTGTATCTATTATTCCAAACAAGACCTAAAATTTAAAAAATTGTTTAGATTTATTCCGCCATGTTTTAGTGGCATCATGTCTGTAATCACCAACACTACCACCTTTCTTCACTTTCGGAAGTGTTTTCCTTACACCAGACATTGTATGATAAATTTCTATAGTGTAAGGATGCATACTTGAGTATAGCTACCATACCGGAGTACAATACTGGAGTCCACAGTATGTATCCCGTCAGTGTGTCAAAGACGTAAATACTCGAAACCTAAACTACATATCTCTATCCATACTAGGTTCTACTTCTATCTATCCATATAAGGTTCGCGATAACAACGCCAACTGAGCGTATGTGTTCAATAAAGAGTTATTATATTGTATTGAAAAATCACACTTAAGCAACAAAAAAGAAGTACAACAATCTCTATAGATACAGAACCTATGTTGAATAATATGATGCTTTACATAAAGGTGGGAATATTAATAAAATCCCATTGTATATAACGGAATTGCAATTCAATTTTGCTGCTGGTAAATGTCTGCCATGACGGCCTTTGAACGCCTAACTGATCGTACTCATAAACTTAACACCAAAGAGTTTAATGTATACTACCTTAACACACATAATCATGACTACCTACATTCGTAATAGGTAATTCGAAAATAGGTACTAGTTTATTGGTTTAAATGTGATTGATTAAAAAAAATTAATACAAGAATATTTTTACATAATACTTGATTTTTATTTCCTTCTTCCTAATTTTTTTACTGATTTTTAATTTTTTTTAGCAAGCTGCTACTTTACGCCGGTTTTCTGTGAGACAGTGGTAATGACCCGGACGAGCCGGCCCATACATGCTGTAGACAAAAGTGTCTACAGCGTGGCTCTACCACTCAATTATTCTTTATTAGTCTGAAACCTTAATTTTACCATTATATGGGTAAGATTATTAATACTGGAAGTGATGTGACTTAAGGATGGTAATGAACATGTTTTGGTCCGCAGAACCGGATACCGACAAATCACCATCGTCGCCGACACGACGGAAATTGCCGAAAACCCCGGTATAATACCCATACATAGGCTTTAATTGTAACATTATGTGTTGTGAACCCATGAGACATTGAGCCGGATCGCTCCTCCATGATCTAGTAGAGACTGTCACTCGGTGCCTACTCCTCTGCGCTTCGGATCATCAGTATCATAGTTGTGATAAACAACGATCCTTTTGTAACTTTTACATCATCTTCACCATCTCATTAGGTGAGGGCTAGTCGTTATTTTAAAACAACATTATGTGTCTTCACTTTATTATTTATTTTTACAAATGTCTTGGTTGTATAAAAATCGCTCCAGGTTTTCTTTACTCAGGACACATTATAAGGTAAATTCCCTATTAACTACAATTGTAGAATTATGAAATATATATTTACTTGTTTATTCGGACGCAAATTCTTTGTATAAAATAATATCTAAGAAATATATAGTATAAAATTATGTCACATATGAAGTGTGACTGAGAGGTAAAATGTGCCTGTTCGTATGTTTGTTTGAACTTTAAACACTCAAGCCTAATCCTAACGCTGTTTTGGCCAGATGAGTCCGCGATGTCTTTCTTGCAGTTCTAAAGCCATTCATATTCTCTGTCAACACCGAAACATTAGCCCTATAATTAATTACTATGTTAGATACACACCTAATGACTAATGAGTAGTTAATAATGGAGGTGTTGACAAAGAAACAGATCGCTAACCGTCTGGGCTGCTCTCGTCGATCTGCTGTGATACTATAGCACTAATCAGTTAAACATCTTCCACGTTACACTAGTTGTAAGAGATTAGTATTTCTATATAGGACTGTAGATGTACTTTAACTTTGTTAACCTTTACTATTTAGAGAGGGGACTCTTGATTGTTTACTCGAAATATTTATACACCTACGTATACTTTAAGTTTCTTTGTTAACTATATTCGTTAAACGTTATCGTTGATATGATGATTAATCCTAAGTGAAGTGTGTGAAAAAATGCTACTACTTATTTTCAGATTTTTATTTTTTCTATCACCCGACCGATTTCATAATGTCGCCAACGGGGGCCCCGGGCGCAGTTAGGGCACAATCAACATTAAGACAAATAACCGTGAATCACATGACTACCAGTAAGTGTAGCCAGACGCTAACTAAAGACTAGTGTTCAATGGTAGAATAGGGATCATCTATAGGATACCGTGGATGATTAGTGTTCATTGTCTACTGGAAATAAAGTACGTAGTGAAGCTAGAAACGCCGCCGCTTGCAGCTTAGCAAACGAATACAGGTTTTGTACTACTGACCACTATGAGCTAGAGTTTAGACACACCCGCACAGACTATATAAATATCATCCTAAAGAACTATGTGTGACAAGTGGTGCAAGATGTTAAAACAAGTGAACCAGTACCGGGGGGCGGACGACTGGCGCGCGAGGCGTAAGGCAGCGTAGCGCGCGGGAACTTCGTCGGCAAGGCCAGCATCCGTTTGTACCGTCTCATATATTGCGCATCGAGTGTCTGTTACCGAGTCTTGCTGTTGACTTAGAGTAGTGTGATGCCGCACTTGAATGGGAAGACGCCGCAGCAGTTAGGAGCTTGAAGTGGTGGCAGCACGGTACACAGCACTGGAACACCTTGAGCGACAGGCGCGCACCGACGCTTTCGTCATGTGATACGACACAGCGACACCATGTACATACTGCTCCGCTCGTACTTACTGTAGTTTACTATTACGATTTACTTAATGATTGAAATATGCATGATGTTGCACAGTGTCGATACGTGCATATTGGTTTATTAATAAGCACCATACAGGACATAAAGCCTTTTATGTGTGATGCGAATACGATACATGGGTGTCTACAGACATCAGTTGATAAATCATGTAACCATGTATCGCGTTTAGTGTGTTAACTCATAACTGTGATATACTTGTATATCTGTCGAAGCTTGAGTCTTTTGTTTATTCATCCGTGATTGTATTTAAATGTGAATGTAAATGATGCTCCCAAAACGTAACCATAATATCATGCCCTGTGATAGGCATCTATATGCCCTGCGATTTTTGTTTGTCTCTTTATCGTATAAATCTACAACAATATGTCATGTACCTACACTTCCTCGGAGTAAGTCTGTTTTGTTTTTAGTAGACATGATATTATGATGAAATTATAATCTTAATAATGTTCAGCACTGGTGCGTTTAATTACGTAGACTATGGGTGCGCCTGTTTTGCTTTTCGTTCTTAGGTAAAAATAAAAGAAACATAACTTTACATTACACAGACAATGTTAATAGTTATACAATATACCTATAGACATTATCGTAGAACTTATGCGTTTAGCGCTAATATCTTTAATATTAACATAATTAACTGTAGACTTGAGAATAGTCGATTTTCTATAGTTTTTCCCGTTCCCACAGGAAGCTTATGCAAAATTGTTTATAGATGATATTGAAATAGGCTAAAGAACTCATTTCCATAGAGATCATCCCGATATGTTTCAGCTAATAAACGTAGGTGTGTAGGCACATGCAGCTTGTGGAACCGGTATCAGCATGATACAGCTTACTGCATGGCGGATGGGAGCATCCGATTTTATTCATTACTTTGTGTTACATAGAAATGCCTCAGCCCGAAGCATGTTAACTTTGACATAATACATACTCGCAAGTGAAAAATATTACATTCACGATTATAAACGAATTAACATTATTGGTGACATGAGTATGACTGCATTGCTATTTTATGCTCACAATTGATGAGGGATCAACATCTCTCCTGTTGATCAGACTGACATTATAGCTGATGGTTGCTGCATGATGTTTAATAAAGTGCAATGCCTGCATACAGATTCTTGAAAATATTGTATTTTAAGCCTTTCAAAAATGATCCTTTGTGTCCAGTAGTTACTAAAACGAAGTTGTATGCTATGCAACCTCTGTGTTATTACATGTGAAACAAATCGTATTATTTACTTACGAAAACGTCGTACTTACACGACCCACAAATTAAACGGAAACAAAAGCTTTGAGTTGCATGGTGCTACAGCTATTTATTAATTAATCTTATCACTAATTTTGACACTTTTCGTGTATGTGTATAGGAACAAGATCGTGCCGAGCGCATGCGGGAACGCCAACCAGCGCGCGCGCAACTACAAGTGTGGTTCGAGAGCGAACTACGCAAACTCGTAGTAGTTCTGATCGCCGCTGACGACCTACCTCCACGTGACCACACCTTAGGCTATGGCGACGAGCCTGAAGCGTTTGCAAGAATACGCCTCCTACCTTCACTGTAATTATTGAACATGATTATTATTCTGGCTAAACAAAATTGTTTCACACAATTAATTTTATAATTCCGACTTATTTGCAGCGAGAGTTGCCCGCCTGTGGAAACCGACCCAGCTTCAGCATCGTGCAGTCCAGTGTGGAACGCAACGCTCGGCTTCGGAGGATTGACGGCGGATCTCTTAATGGGACGAGCATTAGAACTGACTTTGTGGGACGCTTGCCCAGGCATTGATCCCGTGCTGATCGGAGAATGCACTGTAAGTAACTGCTACGGTTTTTATTAATCTTTGAGGCAAAGCATTCTAATTTATGTTATCTGATATAGATGGAGCTAGAGAAAGCATTCGCAGAAGAGCGCGCGGTATGGTGGACACTGGAAGAGCGCGGCACTCGATCGGCCAACGCTTCCCCGCGCGGCTCTCTCACCGGAGCCCGTGCTCTACGCCGCGGAGACTTCGCTTCACAACGCTCTGTGTCCGGTAACATTCGTTTTCCATATTATAGATTTGGGGGTATTCGTTTAAATTTTTCCACTCTAACATAAATATTATATCCATCAGCCTTCACGATTTCTTCATAACTATAAATTTAGATATAGCATTTTAAGATGTTCATAAGCGTTATTTTGGTAGATGACGTAGACTCAATTGGCGAGTGCGCTTCCCTGCTGCATCCCGACCACGCGTGGGTGGCGGGCTCGCGTCGAGGCTCCTCACAGTCCGAGACTCTTGAAGTGGAAGTATATCAACTTGGCAAGGACTTTTCTCGCTCCTTGCCTGGCTCTCGACGATCCTCGTTCCAACAACAAGAGAAGGGTACATTTTGTTTTAGAGTAATGCTGACAGATGAAGGTAGTACTAAGATAATATTTAACGTCCATTATTTACAATGATTTTAATATAGCACGTATCTTGCTCGATAATGTATAGAAACTAACAAACGTTAATTGACGGTGAGTATAAACAAGGAAACATGGAAAATGAATATGGCTATATTTTTGTTCTTTCGGTAATACATCGTTGTGAATCGCTAATAAAACATGAAGTTCCCTATGGTTCAAACGATAGTATCGATACTTTCGATGTTGGGCCTCGATAATTTGATAAAGAATTATTATTTAGTTAGTAGTGAAAATACCCCTGCATTTAGAACTCCAACCCCACAGTATCATGTATGTTTATATGGCAAAAAAATTATACAAGTGGTTGAAAAAAACGCTGTTATAGTGGTTTCATTTATAACCACCCAAGTGTCGATATGTCAATACTTTATAGTATTGATACATGTAGCCGATAGTTTGAAGTATCAATATGATAAATTCCGAACTGCAATAACGAACGAATAGTCTGTATCGATGTTCGGAACCGTATCGATGGTGTGTGGTGTCCAGAAGGCGGCGCCGAGGTGGGCGGGTCTCGCCGCAGTGAGCGCCGACGCTCGTCATGCGTGCGTCGCGACCCTGATGATATCCTGCGCTCGCTGCGCGCCGTCAAGGGTGAGCTCGGCCGCACGCTCTCGCTCTCCGGCTCCACCGCCAGGCGTAAGTGTCTACACGACCTCTAACTCCCATAACGACTATTAGAAACACCAGCTAGTCATATTTTGAACAGTGTTCACAAAAGTAATATCTAATGTATTTTGTTTTCAGATCAATTTTTATTTCAATCAAAAGTAGAGATTAATCTTAAGTACCTACTTATCACAAAGTTGAATGAGCAAAAATTTTCTATTTAAATATGTGATTCAAAAATAAATTATAGAATATTTTATTGAATCTATCTACGAGTATATATAGAATCGACGGTATAGGTATACCAGAATCTCATGGCATGAAAAAAATTGGATAGTGATTTTTCATAATATAGCAATGTTAAATTGTTGTCGATCATGGCAAAGTAGGTATAATAGGTACGTATTGTGTCAAACATATTGAGATTGTATCCTAAAGCTTTCTTGAAAATACATAAATGGTATATTTATATAGTAATGGCAAAAAATCACTTCGATTACAATCAACAAACATTATTTATTATAGTTATTGTAAAATATGTAAGGAAGTTGGATATCATTTATCAATCACAATCTTTGATTTCTGAGCGTATTCAAACATTGACCGATGAGTAGGGTCGCCTACTTTAATAATAAATTATTACATACGTTTTATATATTTTCTACGGGCTTATTCGGAAAGAAATTGACTTGAAATTACTTTACAAATAAAGTGCCAGTCAAAAAGGGTGAAGCGGCATGACATAAAGATACATAGATTCAAGTATTTGGAGCGTATGAAGAAGAACCGTAAATCGTAGAACATAATAAGCTAGATGTAGGTTATTTAGATGAAACTTATACATATACACGACTCATGTTTTATGAATAAGTCTTAGCAAGGCAAATTACAGGTCCAACTGAAAGTAATTCGCCGGGGGAAAGGTGGATATTGTACAATTTACGCTATATAGATCTAATTAGCACTTCTGCTAGTCAGCACGGCATGATTAAAAAACCTTCACAAAATAGGTCACGGAGAAGCTGATTCCAAATCTTACACAACCTTCTATGATTGTTGTTGATAACGCAAGTTATCATTCTGTACAGTTGAATAAACCGCCTACACGAGCCAACCGTAGGGCTGATATTAAGAATGGCTTCGTATAAATGACATTCATTATGATTGGGGTTAATATGTTCGTAAATGTAATGTAGCAAAAAAAATATTGACATGTAAAAGTGATATTTATGATTCTATTTACGGAATAAATGATTTGAATTTGTGAATTATTTGCAGTGCAAAAAAATAAATCGACATCGAATCACATACAGCACCTACATATGAAAAAGATGAAACTTTTTCCTAACTTAATTATTTTCACCTAATAAAATTGAATTCACCTAATCGCACATTGAATCCTATACCTAGAAATGATTTGAGGATTAACGAAACAAAGTTGCCGAGAAAAATGTAAATGCAAGTGATATAAAATCAGAGAGTATTTCTAGGTACAAATGAGTTATTTTTATGATTTAATAATAAATAAGCATATAATAAGTAATACACGATTAATATATTTTTCATTCAATAGCATAAATAACTAACACCCAATATGACACACCTAGCATTGGTTTCTATGTTAAGAAACCACTAGAGGTATAACAATATTTTAATCAGCATAATAAGATAAATAACAATCAGTTCCCATTATTACTGCAAAGTTTTATGGATAAAAAATAAAAAGTATCAAGTAGTTTTATTACAACTACCCTAGTGTTGACTGTTGCTTAATATAGAAATTTCATTTCCCCATTTGCCATCAGATTCTGGTATATCTATACTTAATTATTATTAATTTATTGTTTATTTATATGCATCATTTATTTATCACGATTCCTACAGATCACAACCTTAGCAACTCCTACACAAGGTTCAGATTTAGTCCCAACACTAAGTAAACGATCGTATGCAACACCCTTACGACACACCAATCACCCCTAACCTCCAATGTAATCGTTATACTATGCAAACATTGAGGGTAGTACTGATTTGTACTGTGTTGTGCTTGTTTGGTCAGCAGCGACGGACCGTTAGCGCCTCGGTAAGCGACTCCTTGCCCGTGCATCGGCCGCGCCCGCGCGAGTCCCCTCGTACGAGTACAGGGTGTGTCCGCGTGCGGCGTCGGTGTACGCGATCCCTTGTGACGTCCGACGGCCGCCAGTCTCGCTTTTCGATTTTGTCCTCGTGCCGTCCCCGACCGGCGTCTCGTGTCCTCTCTCGATAACAGACTGCGTGCGCTCGAGACAGAACGCGCAGTAAAGGCGGTCGGTGGCGGCGGCGGTCATGATCGCGACTCGAGGCTCGTAGTAGCATGGGTCATACATCGCTTGCGCGGCGGCCGCGCGCACGCTCCGTTGAATGTGGCTGCGCCCGACGCTTCTCATCACTTCACTGTGTGTACTGTACTGTCCTGACGCATGCCCGGCCGCGGGCGATCACGCTCACTTCATCTGTCTCTGTGTACCGTCTGTTCGGCTACCCGTCTACGTTCATCTCGATGGTATTGTGTCGCCTACGATGTTTGGATCTCATCACCTCTGCGAATGTCTCACCCATTGTTACGACGCGCATTCTATTAGATTCTTGTAAATAATAATTCTTGTAAGAACCCTGTACGTAGGCCGTAGTTGGTAATACCATCGTATGAGTTTCATTTAAAAGTTGCGTTGTACCGTGTAGGAGATTACATACTTACCTCAAGTAGGACACGGTCGCGCATGTGGTAGCAGATGCACGCGGCTCGCCGACGCCAACGGTGGCATGAGTTCTATACCAATACTAGTCCACCAATCGCAATTTTCTAATGATCAATCAATGGCTGTTCATGACACGGAATGCTCACCATACGAGTCGAAGAATCGCTTAAGACAACTCTATTAGAAACTCGACTCCACTCTTGGCTGCACACGTTATTACGCTTTCTCTTCCATCTGTGTGTTTAGGAAAGGAACCAAATCGAATTCTATGTAAACGAAAATTGTATACATTAGCACGAAGCTGTTTGACGTGCTTATTTTATGTCATTTCTGTTTTTTAAGTGTTGAAATGAATGGTTTGATCTCGTTTCGCAATTTCATATTTGTTTTTTTATATGTTTTGAACGCGATACTAACGTTAAAAAGGCGTTATTACACGGACCCCGCCGTCCCGTGTGCATCACTGCGTCAGTGGTGGATGTGACGGGACGGTGGCGGGCGGGTGGTGGTGTGTATCGTGGGCGGGGTGCGCAGGCACGGCGACGGGCCGCAAAGGCAGCATGTGGGCGGCGGTGCCGGCGGCGGCCGCCTGCGACGCGCTCGCCGACGACGAGGACGTCGTGCCACTCGGCCCGGGACAACTGCCACCACGCAACGCGCATCTACCACCGCTGCACGCCGAAATCAATATCAGCATTATCATGATCAAGGGACAACTCGAGCTAGAGGTATTCATGCTCTACACCCACGCCGCACACCTCCCTCAACTTATAATTACGCCTACCCCTAGCTCCTTGGCGATAATTACAAAATCGATAAAATCTGCCGTAGGTATCACACGCCCGTAGAGTGTACGGTGTGAACGGTGAAGTACCAGATTCGTACGTGAAGTGCTACCTACGCGACGGTGACAAGTGGCTGCACAAGCGAAAGACACGGGTCATACGCCGCACCACAGAGCCTCACTTCAAACAAACGCTCAAATATCAAGTAAGAACAAATACCTACTAAAAGAGAATCAAATGAAGACAAGTTTAGCATCAGGAAAAATAATTGTTCCGTTTATTTCTTCACCCTATCAAGTTTTAGTACATTTTCAGGAATACTCATATAACGAGATCGTAACCATCCGGGCGTAAACCGCTCGAAAAAGTTCAATGCCGACTTGATAAATTAAGTTTTAACAAGCCTCTATATTTGTACCTTCTTGTAGTCACTCTAAAACAAATTCCCGGCTATGCTTATGTACTGAAGCCGAAAAATGTTCTTCGACAGGCTAGTGAGGCCCTCGGACGCACGCTGGTAGTGATGCTATGGCAGCGCTGCGGCGGCTTCGAGCACAACCTGGCGCTTGGCGGTGTCGAGATCAGCCTCGACAAGCTGACACTGCCGCAGCGTACGTACGGCTGGTACCCGCTGTTCCCGGCCACCTCACTCGCCGCCGACGAGTCACCCGACTGATCCAGAGAGCCGTCGCCGGAGCGCCGTGACTACTAGCGCACCCCCGACGGCTATGCTGAGCTTACGCAAACATCCAAACCATCGATCCTGTGACAATTTTTGTATCGTTTTCATAATTACAAAAAACAATATCCTGTCCGTCTATCAGTAATCACTTTTAGCCGAGTTCAAAAAAAGGAGGAGGTTCTCAATTCGTCTGAATCTTTTTTCACGATGAACAGATATCATTAGGTGGTTCACTAATGGATTAAGAAGATTCAATAACTACATTCTTGCAGACTAAGGTTTTAGATACTATGATTTATCTAAGCTGGTAAGATGTGTACGTTGAATTCAAATAAAACTTAAACCTTCATATTTTAAGGAATAAAGACAATGACATAAATCTGGTAAATAATTCGTGTTTATAGCTCTAAAATTGTCATATGATCGATGTTCCAAACGCTATGCAGCTCCCCGCGCCGAACACAATGCTGCCCTTTACGGACCCGCTAAACATAATATGATAATTTGTCAATAAGACTTTGGTTCCAACGCGCAATGCAACAACGTGTATGTAAATACATAATATTATATTTGCAATGGAACGTACAGTATTGAAAATATATCTATGTGCCGAGATATTTTCTTTACATTCAATAATAGTAATAATTCATAAGTACCCATGATTAGAATTGACACTAGATATCTATTATAGCCGTATTTATTCTATATACAAATCAATTTAATCAAATCAGTCAACGAAGTCAGTTCTCAGGATCGAATGTGACGAAAATCTCGCACTAAGCACACTATTAACTTTTCAACAACGTGTATGCAAATACATATAGTTGTAATGTAACACACAGTCGTGGAAATGAATGTATCTGTTGATTAACTTTGTAACAACATATTTTATGCAAATTAATTACAATACAAATTGGAGTCGTGAAAAAAAAATAGATTCAAAGTTTGTTTTGATTAAGAGCAAATAATTTGTAATTACAAAAACATATCCGCGACTATACGTGTTATTATTTTTAGTCAATGAATTGTGACTCACATTATAATTATTGACATACGTCCCCGTCAGAGTAGGGAGTGTAAAGCTGATAACACCATATAACGCTTAGTTAATATGAAAGGAGCTTAATTTAGACAAATGCTTCGTAATTAATAAGTACATAATATATGTATGTATGTTCACAATATGTCATCGTACCTACTCTATAAAATACTCATTTCACAATATAGAAATAAACTCACGTTTCGATATCCTATGTATACCTACTGCTCAAGACATCTTTACATGTATGGATATATCACTTCATATTTAACATGAAATGTAGCGTCTACATACTCGTAATCATAAACTTGTATAATATATCAATCATTAGACTTTTATCTAAAACAAATTTAGAATACGACGTACAACTAGTTAAATAATTTTACCCTGAGTACAACAAAATTATATCTAAATCCAACATATTCATAATCAATATTATAAATAAATGATATTTGTATTGTTTCAAAATATTTTTTTAAAACATGATTATACTCTTTGAAACAGATGCATATTAGCGTAATACTCAATGTGAACCTATCTATTTACAGTTTACACCCAATCTAAAGTATAGTAATTACGTCATCATAATAACCCCACTTCTACACTTTGCCTTATATAATTAAATACATTTCTAAAGTTATTCTAGTGAGTAAGTGCGTCTAGGTACTATTCTTCCAAGGTTGTGCTTTAGTGAAATTTCAAAGTATACCTACTGTATTTGATTTATAGATTGCTATTCCTTGTTTGTATCAATGTTCTATACGTGTAAATTATCTACAACTGTAAATACGAATATGTTGTCAAAATTTTCTACGCACAACATTCTCGTGATAGAGTTTAATGTTTTATAGTATCTAGAATCAAACGAAACGAACGTACACAACTCTGACAAATATTTTAACGTTTCCAACAAACTTTCACAAGTAGTTAATTAAGTAAATATTCGTCATCTAGGTGTCATAGAGGTCATGTCATATATTTAGGAGCTAGGCAAGCGCGCCTCAATCTGATCTTGTGTAATTCGAGTATTATTGTATTTAGAACCGCACTATGTACAAGGCCCCTCGGAACCGAAACCGATCTTCTTCCACGACCGGCCTAGCTCATTAGATACCTACCATTCTCTATGTAGATATTATATGTATATGTGGAAAAAGATATCTCAATCGTCGGTGTTAGCAAAATCTACATATCCTATACGAGGAACTAACTGTAATAATATGTCTTATCAAAATCTGTGTTCTTCCAGTGGCGTGACTGGTGAAAGCTTAAGAGCTCTTACTCGTAGCTCGCCTGACAATATCTATCGCTTATTGACGTACGCTTGGTGGTGCATTGGTGCATGTGGGTGAAGAGCTTGCGATGTCGTGACGAGTGACGACATAGTCGATGTCACACGTCGCCACACAGCGGCTTGTTTATTTATTTTACCACGTGGTTGTACATTTCCCAAGAGAGAGAAAAAATATTTATTATATCTAATTACCTTATTGTTCTCGTTAGATTAATTAAATATAAAACTCTTGATTCAAATGCCTAAAATATATATCAGGTGTTGAGAATATTTTTACACTATAATTTTATATTCGGTTAAGTTGTGAAAAATATACATTAATATTTATAAAAAAAGATATCGATGATTACTAGAGTATTAAAGAAAAAATGATAATATATCAATTCTGACATAATGTTAGAATCGATCAAAACTAACTTACGCTTATTATCTTGATATATTAGAATAATAACAGAATGATAATACTCTTACGTAAGTGAAATATGTAAAAACATAATGTAGTTATTATTATGTGCCTCTAAACCGACGAGTCCCGATACCACTAGGCCACTTCACTTGACGCCGTGACACATATAGAGTATATACTGCATCATATACACTGCACACTACGTGTATACTCGTACCTCACACGAGAACCCCCACTGCATCGACTGCATCGACTGCATCGTGAGGACTGAGGAACTGCACGCAGCCCGCATAACTGTCTCTACTACTAACTGCATACTACTTTCCACTCTAACACGAATCGTGAATCAATGTGATACGGTATCGGTTATCATATTGTGTAATTGTATCGACTTTCATACTTTAGTAGTATATATGTATATTATGTATTGTTTCTTCCTAGATACATTTCGATTATTCTGTACCATGATCAGCCAAGCCAGTTTAAAAAGCACAACATCCATACGAAATCGTTTTATAATCAATTGGTATAGGAATATTCAGTGTGCGAAATATTAATGGTTGTTAAATTGGTTCCAATTTTGGTCATGGTACCGAATACAGAAAGTCCCAGTACGTAAGAAATACATATGTGTGTCAAAATATATTATTAAATAAATGTGATAAAAATGAGTTTATTATAGCGATATAAACAATACATGTTGCATTTCATTTCTTCTACTTCATGGGTCTACAGGATTTCAGGCCCGGATCTAGGGGGTGGGGGGGCAAACCGAGGCACACGCCCCAGGAGGCAGTTTCAGGGGGCGCCAAAATCATAATATAATATGGTTAAAAATAAAAAACTTGCTCGACAAAGGCCTAGCATACGGAAGTCTAATTGGCTCGACTTGTACGAAAAAGGCGCCTCACAGGCCCTTTGTGCATCATTCTTTTCTTTTCTTTTATTTTCTTTAAGTAATTTATCTCAAACGCTGGAGAGAGAGGAACTATCATGTTTCTG
Organism: Mimas tiliae; assembly: GCA_905332985.1. Taxonomy (NCBI): domain Eukaryota; kingdom Metazoa; phylum Arthropoda; class Insecta; order Lepidoptera; family Sphingidae; genus Mimas; species Mimas tiliae. The sequence continues at coordinate 9,319,112 of HG995249.1, forward strand.
CCCCGGTTACAAGAAATCGTAGATCCGGGGCTGAAGGATTTACAATATTTCTTTAAACTTTATCCAACGGATAACGCAATAAACAGGCATAACTCGTTAAGTTTTACTAAATATTTAGCGCTCTCCAAAGAACAAATAATTATCTATTCCGTTATTAACCAAACTAAACTAAAAATATTTTTCTCTTGTCAAATTTGTATGTAATGAATTGGCCTATTATTTATAGTACCAAAATTTATATTTCTTAATTTAACGTAAATTCGTCAAGTAAAAAGTTGACTGAACTAAAACCGGACTAAACTCAAAATTACTTAATTTGGTTTACTTTAGTAGGATAACAACAGAATACAATAATAGAATATACCAGCAACGAACACGTTTATATTTTTTATGTAGTTTATTTGACCTTGAAATAAGAAAAATCACAAAGAAAAAGCTCTACAACAGAGTTCTGTTCTAATGACTGACATACGAGTAGATGAAGAAGCATGAACCAATTTACAGACACTACTGTCCATTACCATTTGGCTATTTAACCACTTTGATATATATTGTAGTTTGAATCTAAACAGAAGTTACGTCTTAAATAAAAATAGTAGATCATATTAATAATCAAAGTCAGTTGTCCTTATCAAAGCTAACGCTACCCTGAAAATGTACCTGTAATTTCAACAGACTTAAGGACATGGAAGCAACTCGGCACTGTCAATTATCATATAAAATATAGGGAAGTAAAGGAATTAAAAAAATACCAAAATCTTTGTAAAGAAAATATTTTATTATGTATTAAAGCATGTGGATAAGCTTAATATAACATTGATTTTAAAAGTAAAGAACGCCAAAGAAAAAAAGTGTTACTAGTTACATTTAATGTTTATGCGATAATAGAATTGTGCCAGACCGTACCAGGTACAAAGGTCCAAAGAGCTCTGGCTTGACGAACTACAGGGAGACATGAGAGCCAATGGTGGCAATATGGTGGATGCTCAAGATCGGACGAAGTGGATGTCTTAGTAGGAATACAGACCCTGACACTAAATCGGGATAACGTCAGTCAGAAAGAATTTATTTTAATAAACAAAGTGTTACAGCTAAGTGTGGTCAAAACTAAACAAAGTATAGTGTACAAGATAAATATTTCACCCCTCCGCAGTGCCCAATCTGATTGCATTGCTAAGCCATAAATAAAACATTTTATTTAATCGTATAAGTCGATATTTGACTTGCAACATTAGATAACACTAAATGATTAACAGCTGAGTTTTAATCTTACTTCTACATTATAATTTTCATTCACACACTTTGCCTAATCAATAGTGATGTGATTGATCTTATCGATTGTAATAAAGAAGTGGTTGAAATTAGCATGAAATTGTAGTGTGGTAGTTTTTGATAAGTCTAAGTACATAAACACTCACTGGCAGGTGTATACAACGTCCTTTAAATATGACCACGCCTTTCTGTAACACGGTGTATACAAATAAAAGAAATAAGTTTATCTTGCTGGTTCGTACACGACATCCATACTGGCCGCGAGAGCGATAGCCGAGCCATCGATCTTCATCTTTTATTACTTATGAAAACTCTCCTTAGATCACTCTAGTTTTGAAATTTTGTATTTCATATAGTATAAAGTAGGTACTTGTCATCTACTTAGATCTATATGTATAGGTGATCTCACACCGGTGTTCACAAACGTTCGTCCACATTAGAAACATCGAGTGGGGAAGCAGTTGAATGAAATGTATCGAAAACTTAAGAAACGTTTCGATAAATCTAAAATATTTCAGATACAATCGCTAACATAAAAATATTGTTGTAAACAGTTTGAAACTGAATGTTTGTGGGCATTTCTCAACTATAACAAAAGCTTGAAACTGCTTTCAACTGTTGTAAACATTTGTGTGGGAGAGTATAATATACCTATAATGTATGTAATAGTATATGTAGTGGTCTATAGATGCGTGTAGTCAGCTGGTCCGCACCAGTCGGTGATGTGTTGCAGTAGAGTGGCGGCGATGGTTCCGACATTACCGACACTACCGACACTACCACCAGTACCGCTCCGTGCGGCGCTCGTCGCTCGAGACCACCACTCACGGTTCGCGCATCGACCTGTTACACATACATAAGCTCATGCCTACATTCCCGAAGGGGTAGGCAGACCGTAGAGATACACCCATCCAACAATCACACACATAGTGTTGACCCCACATTAGGTTGACCTGTATCGTGGGTATCAGGAACTATGAGGGACAACACCCAGACCCGAAACAAATATTAGTTGATCACACAAACATTAGTCTCGGTGCGGGAATCGACACCACGACCTCTCGCTTCGCAGCTGGCTACTCGCTCCCTGCGCCACGGATGCCTTGCTTGTAGATTGTACACCTATGTATCTACAAGGTTTTTTGTATAGCCAGGCATATCTTTCACAGACATTCACAGACTGGACCGATTTTGACGATTATTTCTTCATTCGAAAGAGTATAGCTCAAATGTTGGTTCCATTTAAATTTCAAGAAGAACTTCTATACATAGGGGGTGTAATTGAAAGACCAAAACTTCGTCATTAATACACCGATTTTGATGATTCTTTCATTAAAGATAGATCAAAAAAACTAAACATGCTAAAAGTAATGAAGATAACCAATTTTGAGTCGGTGCTTTCTGCCAATAACTGATCATTTAAATTGCAATAGCACCGACTCGAATTGGTTATCTTCATCTATACGAAGATCGTTTCTTTATTTGGGAGGTTAATCAATAAACTGTTTACCATTAGTGAAAGTGACGAGTCGAGTGCCGAGTGGATATCCTGTAAGCACGCAGCACGACTCAGACTCGGAGACACTAGATGCGTACGCGCCGCGACCGTCAACCGGCAACGTCTATACACAATACACATTACACAATACAATCAAATATATATTCATAACACCTACGACTTACTTTCTTGGTGCTTCTTCTCCAGTGGGCATTTCCGAAACACTATAAATCTAATGACGTATACAGAAATCAATACTATGCATGTGCGCGCACTACATAGGAACCCTCATAGTAACGTTTATGAATATGAGGGTAGGCCTAGTATATTATCCGTGGTCGTTGGTAGATTGTAAAAAATATTGTAGATAGTACGGTAACATAAATTATGTATGTTATGTATGCTGATATATGTTTATTTACATTCATTTTTTTTTCTCTTTCGTCATCTTTGCACCTGCCATGTACGAGTACATCTCTACATCACCCTAAGGTTGACTGGGAGAGAATGCTTATAGCAGTCCGCCTTTATACTACATGTATATGAAGTGTAAAAAGAAAACAAACAAAAAAAATTGTTTCGCCAATGTTCAGTTTCACGAATTAGTACGAATATACAATGAATACAGGCCATTATCGCCGGTATCGGTCAATCACTCTATAGAACAATAAGTACATAATCGAATGTCACAACAGCTCTGCTGATTAACGGACGAATGACGAAACTTGGTTCCCGTTGAGGGTTGTAGGGGTCAAATTGCGGTTCGCAGCACATAATCATAATGGCGATCATAATGGGGACCCTGGCAGAAACAAGTGTGATGTATTTAGTGTAGTTGATGAAATAGTATAGGTGTTTATAGTTGTTACCTGTTCGACAGCCTGGTCCATAGAGACTTGTAGAACCCACTCCCGCGCCTCATCCAGCGCCGCGCCGCGCACACATCCGCGATCCAACAGCAGCGGGGATGCCGACCAGTCCGTACACTCTGACCATAAGTTAAAAACTTCACTTAACTTCTTCTTCCTCCATCTGATCTTATCTCACTCGCAGTCAGGGTCGGCGTAACATGCTTTAAACACATGTTACAGTAAGATTTGGTTTGTAGTTTTTACGACTGGCTGCCTATCTGACGTCAACCCCTCCCTCTAGGGAGAAAATACCTAGCTTCGAAACAAATATTTGTAGGTCACATAAATATTTTGTTGAGGTGTGCGAATCGAACCCTCGGCCTCTCGCTTCACACCCACCCACAGCGCCATGCAGGCTATCAAGATAGCAAGGTAGCATATGATTATTATTATTAAATCAATATAAACTAGTCGTGGAGATCAAACGCCAGTTCGCACCATCTAATACCGAATACCGTCACATCAATGGTACGAAAGGGCGGACCCTGGCATTAATTAAGAACAAATAAATAAATCAATATAAGTAATTACCGAAATCAGTAAAGTCGAGTAGATGGGCACTGTCGTCATCAGCCGCTTCAGTAAGATCAAGACAGCGGTTGAGCATCACGAACGCCTCGCGAGCACTCGCGCTGCCTTCCGACCTCACGGCCGCACCGCACGCGTAGTACGCTGACGAACCATACATCACAACCATGCCTTATACATGTAACATATTTAATGCACACTGAGAAAATACTATATTGGGAATAGGCTTCTGAATCGATTTCAGTGGTTTTTAAAGTAGGTGATTTTGCCCCCCAGAAATAATTAGAACGAAGTAAATTACAGGACACCCTATAGTTGAAAATTCAAAACAAACGAAACTGAATCATAAGTCCTAGCAATAAGGTCTTCGTCAATGCAATATGCTACAACAAAATACTACAACAAATAAAATAAAATTATTGAACTTTACGTCTAGAGGAATAAAACTTAGTGACCTTGCATTAAACAAACACACACACACATAAACAGACAAATTGAATGAATTCATTATGTTCCTCTCTTCCGTAAATTTAAATACGATAAGTACGAGCGAAATGCAAAAAATGACAAATTCGATGCACGCGCGATAGGCTTTGCGGCGCGGCGGTCAACATCAAAGAACAACAATTCCAATTTAGTTTTGCGCGAGCGTTACCCGTGGCGTGATTGTGTGATTTTCTAAATACTTACATATTTCATTAATTCTAATTAATAATTTCGTGCGCGATGTCTTTTCGGTACACTAATATTCAGTACACCGAGATGGTAAGAACTTTAGCACAGTGTGAAGATAATGTGGCACTAGCATGCAGAACATTCAACAATAGGCATGGTACCACTGTAGACCGCAGAACTATGTTAGCCGCTACTCAGCGCCTTCGAGACTACGGCTGTTTCCAACCGAACACAGCGATCGACAGGGGAGACAATGTGCAAACACGTACTCGTCTTGAAGACGAAATTATTGATTATTTCTACGAGAATCCGCAGAGCAGTACCCGAGAAGCAGCGCCACATTTTAATGTCAGTCACATGTACGTGTGGCGAATCCTTCGTGGTGACGGCGAGCGCCCATATCACCTGAGACGATGTCAGGAGTTGAGTCCACGTGATTACGTACCACGGTTGGAGTTCAGTCGGTGGCTGTTGGAAAATTGGTAGCAAAACATAATTTGGACGGACGAAAGTACTTTCACACGAGCGGGAATATACAACCAACATAATAGCCATTTGTGGATGCATGAAAATCCTCACGCATGCAGAGTGGACTCCTTCCAGCACCGTTTCTCGATTAACGTTTGGGGGGGCATCGTCGGTACACAAATACTGGGCCCCGTTTTCTTAGACAGGTTAACGGGAGATACATACTTGTTGTTTTTGCGAGAAACGTTACCGGCACTGCTTGAAGACATACCACTTGTGAATTTACGGGACGTATTTTTCCAACACGATGGTGCCCCCGCCCGTTTCACGTGGAGTGTACGACATCATCTTGATGCTGAATATGGAGAGCGCTGGATCGGTCGCGGCGGACCTGTTCAATGGCCTCCTAGGTCAGCCGACTTAACGCCTCATGATTTTTTTTTTGTGGGGACGTATTAAAGCAATAGTGTATTATAATGAGACGACAAGTGCCGAAGACCTAAAAAATAGGATAGTCGCCGCCTTTCAAAAAGTGAAAAGTGACACTGTAGTTTTAAGTAAACTAAAACAACATTTGCGCAAATGGACATTAAAGTGCATTGAACAAAGTGGTGGACATTTTGAAAATGTACTGAAAACAAGTCGTCGTATGAGCGCAAATTAATCCGTAAGTCACTTTTTTATACCTAATATTGTAACTAATAAATACTTATTTTGATCTATCAGTAGTTCATTAATCGTATCCCCGCAGAGGTGCAAGTACCTAATTATTATTATTATCTTTACATAGATCTTCATAGGTCACATAGATCTTTTAAACTATTCTACGGATTTTAATGCAGTTAGTATAATACATACACACTAGGGGCTTCGCCCTTAGGCTCGCTGCTCGAGCGCTTACTTTTTACGAGTAAGTAATAAGGCTCGTAAAAAGGCGATTTCAGTGATTTTGCGCCCGAACAAATAATTAGAACGAAGTAAATTACAGTCACCGCTTCGATGAACAGTCAAAACAAACGAAATTAAACCGTAAGTCCAAACAATAAAGCCTGTTAAATGTAACAGAAAAGAAATCCAATAACAAATACAGCAATAAAAATAATAAACCTTATGACGAGAGTAAAAACGTTTTTCAAAAACAGTACTAGGATAAGTATGTGAGCTTAGCGACCTTGCATTAAATGAATGCACACATTTAATAGATTCATACCAAAGACTTTAATGTATACTACTAGACCGGTTGTCTAGTACACAGAAAGTGCGCACTTAGTTACGGTCAATTGACCGCAACTCATTTAGTCGACAGCGAGTGAGCGACAGGAACGGTTGTTGTCATTTGAGGCTATTCGAACGTTGAATTCGACAAAATAACAAGAATTTGTTAATTGTGACCCATAAAACGTTGCCAATAATTACTTGCATATATTTTAATATCAGGAACCTTAATATATCTTTATTAAATCTATATTTTCTTCGAAAATAGTATTTATTGTGAACGAAAACTAATACAAAACCAAACGGCTGACTCATTGTTACCATCTCGCTTACTCATAACTAGAATTAGTTTAGAGCGACTAGCGCGACCGAAGCGTTAATGTAGAATAGTAAAACACAACAAAAACGGACAGGCCAAAGTGGGAATAGGTACTTACTTATTTAAAGTGAATTTTAGTAGGTGAAAGGTAAGCGTGATGTTTGTGTTTCAGATATTGGATGGAAATAGTACATTTACTAAAATGCTGAATTACATACTATGCTATTGTAATTTTTTTTCTCAAAGAACGAATCTTCTGAGGGCATAAAAATAAAAGATAAAATATATTTTTTATTTATTTCTTGTTTTCTTACATAGATTCAACACACATGTTAATCATAATGTATAACTATTGAAATTCACTTACCATAAAAACATCGTATAGTTACTCTCAGAGACAAACCGGAACAGGGCAAAAATCATTTTAGTAATGTCACTTCTTCGTAAGCGTCTAATACTGCACTAGCTCCCTCTCCCGTTTGAGCTGTCAAACTCGCGCGTTAGGTGACACGATTTTACTGTTTACAGCCCGTCTAGTTATACATTAAAGTCTTTGATTCATACATGAATGCGATGTTCCACTATTCGCAAATTTATAATTATAGAAATGAGCGACATGCAAGAATGCGTCGTCACTCGTCCTTGACCTCCACCGACGGCCGGCAGGAGCAATCAAAAGTAACATATCATTTTTATCGTTCGCAAGAGTTCAAAAATGACGTCTAATTACTGTTTTTGTGGGGACGTATTAAATCATTAGTTATTAAAATTATACGTGAGTTCCCAGAATTGGATTTTTGTGCTCGATATGGCAAATAACCTCAGCACATTATGATTTATAGGACTAAATTAACCTCGGCGAATCGTGGGTGTATTAGTTGTACCTCTGCCTACCGCTTCTGGGATACAAGCTTATGGTACATAGTAGGTACCTAAGTCTTGCCGACGCGGCGCTAAAAGTGGGAGGATACATCGCGCGCTGTCTTGTGTTACGTGTGAATTCGTGTGCGGCGAATGTCGAATAGGTAGGAATGTATGCGTGTGAGAGGTGCGTCCATTTGTAATATGACCATACTATTCGCCCACATTCAGTATAAATAATTTCTTAAACAAACAATATTTAATTCATCACAGAATAATTTCAGTGTACGTTTAATAATTCTGAATAAATGTTTCGATCGGGGTGTCTGGCGGAGTGAGTTAAAAATGTTACACGTTGTATAATAATAATCTACAACGTGTTACAGAAAGGTGTAGTCATATTTATGGGTCGTTACATACACCTGACAGTGAATATTGATGTGTACCGGATCTTAACAAAATCTATACCTATTAAAATTTCACACAATTTTTAATCACTCTATTATTTCGATCGACAAGATCGATCTTATCCCTATAAATTATGTTTAGTGCGTTAGCGAGAATAACAATGCTGAAGTGAGACAAAAGCTAAGCTGTTTATCATTTATTGTTGTTTAAAGTTGCAAGTCGAATATCGGTACATTACTTATGTTAAAAAATTTGGAACTATATTATTGTAACTATGTATTAAGTGAAATACTTGTATCGTACACTATATTACGTTGTTTAAATTTTACCACAAAATTAAATTAGCTATATAATAATATTTTTTTATACTGTAACAGTTTTCTGTAACACGATTTTTTATTTTCTAAAACCACTCACAATGCCTTTGATTCTCAATTCTGAAGACCAATTCTCGTATTTAACTGACACGACGACTGAATTTTAACTGCACTGAGATAAGATTGTACCTAATTTGACTAAAAAATCGTATTCTATTCCTTTTTAAATTCAGTTCGTTTTCAATCCATCTCGATCTCATTGCAATGTCAATTCAGTTACAATTTTGAAAACATTTAAAAATGTTAGCATAATGCCGTTTTGGCTTCAGTTAACTTTTAATCTATTATTATCAATCTCATTTCAATCTATGTTTACCTTTGACGTTGATTATTGGTTAAGAGAATACCATTTGCAACATTCTTTCTTACGAGATTGGCCTCGAGAATAATAAAACTGCAGACGATTTGATAATGCTACGTCCACGCAACAGGCTACGAGATGCTACGAAACCGTAGCATAGGTGCTACAAGTGCGTAGCGCGTTATAGGGAATACGCTACGTATCATTACATATTATTATGCTACGACGACTCTACATTATAATGTAGAATCGTAATATTAAGTAATGCTATTTCTATTTTGAGTTATGCTTAAGACTCTCTTACCGTAATAACGCAAACGGCTGTATTTTATGAGCGTAAGCTCGGTTGTTTTTACCGCACAAAATTTATCATATATACGTTAGAAATACGCCGAATGTGATTGAAATACAATTAAAATAAAAACTTTTCTTCAAAATAGTATTATACAATTAATTTTATAACAATTGATTTGGATTAGATGAAAAAATATCTACTTAAATATCGTGTACTAACAATGTATTTTTTACAAATTCCCAGAAAAATAATTCGTTGGCTACGAGAGAGTAACTGTAAAATGAGCGAGTATATTTATAAACTTACCGACGTCAGCAACAATAATGTCGGTATAGCGAGGCAGCGCTCTAGCGGCTCGGCCTGCTATTTGTGGAACGTGTAGTGCCATCAACAACGTTACTGCCTGAAATATTATATTTAAACATTATCGTTGAACAAAATCACATTTGAAAAATCGATACTATTTGGTGTCACATTTGAAACATCGATACTATTTGGTGTCACATTTGAAACATCGATACTATTTGGTGTCACATTTGAAACATCGATACTATTTGGTAGATCGTTTTAAAGAACTCAAATTTATTCATTGCGTTCTTGATGTTAGATATGTTTATAACTAATGTTTATACCTATTTACAAGCAAGCTATAATGAACAATTAATAAACTACTGACTCCGATTAAACTATTGTGGACTGACGCAAATTCTTACTCTAAAAAAATCATACTCATCCATTCACCTGCAAGGCTCTATCATCAGCACCCATGGCAAGCATCACAGTTCCTGCATCCTTCAACGCGCTGAAAGCCTTTGGTGCTGTAGAGACGCGCACCAACACTTCCGTACACACAGCTTTCGCCATCACCACGTCAGCGTCGGACACCACCGGCCCCATAGAGTCGCCACTGATCAGATACTGACGTAGAGTGTCCAGCACTTGAGATAGAGCTTCGGGTACCTCTTCGCTTTCGATGTCTATGCCTTCTGTACGCTGTTGAGTTGATATAACATCGAGTTATGTTGGTTTATATCTACTCGTCAAGAAAACTTTGCAGTTTTACAATCTGCCAAGAATTAACTAAAACTTCATAATATAATAATATCCAGTGCGCCTTCTTGGTGACATGTCCTGTGGTATGAGTGAAGTAACAATGCCAAAGGAACACTGAGCACTGCCAGTCATTCTAACATATACCCTCTGACTCTACCGTTTTACCTGCTGCTTGTACCATTTCTATATCGATCCTCGATACAACATACATGCAACAATTCAAAAAAGAATAATTTTGGTAGAACCACGCCGTAGACAGTTTTGTTTACAGCATAAGTGGGATCACTGATGTAAAACAGCGGCTTGCTTCTGCATTTCATATGGGGAGAGATATCCCGTTCCTTCTTTCCCTTTCCTCAATTTTTTTTTTCTTTAATATTGGCGACTTGTTTATGATTCTTCGGGTAATGTGACCGTTCATGAGCAGTGGCGATCACTTACCATCAGGTGACCTACTGGCTAATTTGCTGGGCTGTGCTATTGCTATTGTTTTAACAATTGTGCACATACCGAGTGTGACTTGAACATTTGAGCGGCGTATCTGAGCGCGTAGTGTGAGGCGCGCGTGGCGGAGGTGGCGGAGGTGGCGGAGGCGGCGGCGTGCGCGAGGCATCGCTGCCAGTGCCCCGCGCGAGCCAGCCGCTCCAACGCCTCCGCCTCAGCTTGCGCCTCACTACCCGCCGCCTGTGCCTCGTCTGCCTCCTCTGCTTCCTCTGCATCCTCTGCCTCGCCATCTGATGCAACGTCACCACCTTGGTTGTTCATTGATGATTCAGTTTAGTAAATGTTGGATGATATAGACAAATTTTGCGAAAACCCTGTATTATACGCGACACACTGCTCCTCTGCTGAATAAGGGGTTAAGGTTTAGTCCTTACACTTCACATGTACACCTTTGAAATTCTTATTGAGAACTTCTCAGGTATGCAGGTTTCAATGTTTCCTTCACAATGAAAGTAAGCGATAATTAACAATAATACAAACGTAACTTGGAAAAGTCAGATATGCATGCTCTTGGACTGATTTGAAATCTGAAACTTTCGTCTCAATAATCCCGTACTACTTTCCGCTGAGCTATCCCTGTTTCAGATAATATAGTAGATATGAAATAATACGACGATCTGTATAAAAACCAAGCGTGCCTAATTTTTACTATGTTGAGTAAAGTTATCATAGCGGTACGCATAAATTTTATAGTGCACGTTTATGGATTGCTTTGAATGTTACTCTTAGTCACGACACTCGAAAGGGATACACACCTACCATTACTACGCATTATCCACGGTCCGCGGTGATAAAAATTAACCGATAAACCAGAAATGCTAATGAACCTCGATCATCGTGAAACTTGAGATTATGAAATTCTTATGACTAATTTGAAATATAGTAAAAAAATGACACTATATTAACATATAGTATCAATTTGTCGTACGATAATTAAATTGTATTATGACATGCAATATAAAAAATATATAATATATACTCATTTACCTTGTGCTTCTTCGCCTTCATCTGCGTAACCTTCTGTCAGAGCTGCTCGGAGTTGCTCGCCAATATCGGTTTGACCAATGGCGGCAAATCTATTTACAATACATTTTTAAGACATATTTTTTTCTGAGATCGAAATTCTATAATTTCAATAATGCTAATCGAGTCGTTTATTATCATGAGACTGAGCTGCTGTTTTGTTTTTTTTCTATAGCGTCAAGCCTATATATACGCACTACTTGTATATCGTTATGACTGAACATTTTAAATGATTTATCAAGGCATATAGCAGAGACCGTATCCAACTACTATTACGTATCAGCTCTCCATCTCACGTGATCATACAGTTGGCGCGAGTCTAGCAGTCTGTAAAGTTGCTCGTTGAGTCAGCTAGATACAGAAGTCAGCAGCCCATATAGGAGAGCTGGTCTTGTAACATTATGTACGATTTAGCCAATATATGTGGCAGCCTCGCTTGATTGTACAGATGGTCACGAGTGAGATTGCTAAATCACCTCATTCAGTCCATATGAAGACAACATTTCATTTTAAAACATTTCAAAAGTGAATAGCGGGGGATAGGGGTACCAGATACTCTAATGCAATCAGACCCAATATGACGCACCTCTGCGCCAACATATTTACAACTACCCGTTTCTCTTGATCATGCCGATGACCATTAGTGTAGATTGTTTCCCCCTACTTGAAGGCAAATGGCTCAACAGTTGATAGGGTGTATCTAGATCTAATATCTTGTACCTCTCAACCAGCATATCTGCAGTTGTGTCTTCTGATCAAGCTAGACACGTGCAAGTTTAGCCACTCTTAGGGTAGTTCTTTCTTGCTTAGATGCAGGGGATAAAATGAATATGAGTATCTGGATGTAATGTGACATACCTTTCAGCGAGCATATCAGCAGCTTCCCGTCTCTCGTGATCATGCAGATGGTCGCGAGCGAGTCTAGCGGCTCTGAGTGCAGCTCGCTCAGCCAGCTTGGGTGCAGCGGCTTCAGCGGCGGCGGCGCTGGCCCGCGCGAGCAGGCGCACGGCGTCGCTCCAGCGCTGGGCGTCGGCGTGCGCGGCGGCGCGGGCCAGCAGCGCGGCCACGCCGCCCGGCACGGCTTCCGTACTCGCCGGCAGATACTCGCGGGATACACGACCCGCCTCCTCCCACAGTTCTGAACATACAACCATATTCCACTCTATATAGCAGCGGTTCCTAAACTTTCAAGGCGACTTGAACTTGAAATCTATAAATGTGGAATTGTTTATTACTGAGTGCGTCTAAATCGATCAGTTCAAGTCGCCTTGAACTTGAAATCTATAAATGCGGAATTGTTTATTACTGAGTGCTTCTAAATCGATCAGTTCAAGTCGCCTTGAACTTGAAATCTATAAATGCGGAATTGTTTATTACTGAGTGCGTCTAAATCGATCAGTTCAAGTCGCCTTGAACTTGAAATCTATAAATGCGGAATTGTTTATTACTGAGTGCGTCTAAATCGATCACATTTGACGGTCGGCATTATATTTGGACTGCACTGTCTTTAACATCAGGGTTGACGTCAGGTAGGGTGGAGGCTAGTCGTAAAAACTATAAGACAAGTTCATTCTGCAATTCTTCTTCCACTTGTCCTTATCCCACTCGCAGTAGGGTCGGTGCAAATGCTTTTTTACACATGTTACAGAAAGATTTGGCTTATAGTTTTTACAAACGGCCGCCATATTTTTACAAAGGTTTGCCAATAAAATGCGATAAAAATGTAATATGTTACCAAGATCTTTGTAATGCTGAACGACTTCCCGTGGTCTGTTGGCACGGATCATGAGCGTCTCGAACTGCTGCAAGTCTCCACGCTCAGCCGCCGCGCGACCACCTTCCACTAGGACTTCTTCCACCTAAACAAACAATTGAGTATGTCGAATTATTTACATTATTTTATATTATTCCAACAATAATACGAAAAAGAAACTGTATGGAGAAAATAGAATTAAAATTGGGTAAAAAATAAGGCCGCAGATCATGTTTGAAACATTGGTACGAGCAAAGGTTTGTGCGTAGTGAGAATATCTCACTATCTCCCTCGCACGCGTTCACCGCTAATGGCGTGACCTGTTTTGACATCACACGACATGTCATTTGACAACTACTTCCAGCTGATTTAAATAGCTTTTAACTTTTTTATATTTAATAATCAAGTCTAATACCCTATTGGGTTAATAAATGCTGACTTTTTTCTGTAACTAGCTGCCCTGTGCGGTTTCACCCACGTGCATATTATTGCTCCGCTTCCGTGTTTCATACAAGGTAAAACCCCTCTATTTTACACAAACTATCATCTGACCAAATTTAATGATCCTAATCTTAGTTTTTGAGATTAGATTGATATTTCACTTTTATATGGAGAACGAGTAGCTGACAATATCAACTACTGGCCGCAGTCCAGTTCATCTCGCCATCTCCTTTTGGGCCATAGTAGCTTGACATTATTATTATTAATATAGTAAATGTAAGGCTGGTTTCCGTGTCGTTATTGATGGTGAGTGCTGACCAGATGCGGCGCGTGTTGATCAGCCAGTGCCAGCGCCCGCTGGTGCAGTCCCCGGGCGAGCCACATGCGCACGGCGTGCTCGGGCGCGGCGGCGCGCAGGAACGCCGCCTCCGCCGCCTCGGGCTGCGACTCGGCCAGCGCGGCCGCCTCGTGCTGCGACACCTCGCGACGACTCATGCCGCCGCCCAGCGAGCTCAGCTCCATCGCTATGTCCCATCTGTACACGTCACATTTATATCATTGCTCGCGGCTCCGCACGCATGAATAGACTTTTCCGAAATAAAACGTAGCCTATAACCGTCTCCAGGGTCCTATCTATCACTACATTAAAATTCATCAAAATCGGTTCAGTGATTTAGGCGTGAAAGAGTAATAAACAAATAGATATTTTTTTCATAAAAAGTATCATATGTTACTTCTTATACCTCCAAGAATGTTTTATGATGATCGGTTTTCGCATGAAAGCGTAACAAACAAACTTACATTCACATTTATAATATTAGTATGATTAGGCCCGTATTATAAGAACAACACTCAAGTGAGCTATTTGCTAAGTGTCAATTTCAGTACACGTCACTAGAGGATCCAGGGGCAGGGCTAAGGGGCCCCAGGGCCCCCCCCCCCCAAGGATTTGGGTCCACTGACAAATCTCAAATTAATAATGATATTATCCCAGTTTCTTAGTATGCACTACTATATACTACCTACAATATAATTTTCATCGTTTATCCTTACTTTTCCATTTTAAGTAGGTATAATCTATAACAAAAAATGACTAAGATTTTTTTAAGTGGTGAGTGGTGAGTGGTGAGTGGTGAGTGGTGAGTGGTGAGTGGTGACGGTGGAGTGCAGTTACCTCTGCGCGTGTATAGCCCACTTGGCGCCGACAGCAGCGAGTCCCCGCGCGGCGAGCAGCCGAGCGCCGGCAGCGCCGCCCAGCGCAGCCGCGTGCTGCACAGACACCTACACATACCACTACTTTATATTTATTTGTTCGAACAACATACAGCCAGCACTTACAGTATAAATACAGGATACATTTAAAACTACTGTCGCGGTGGCGCAGTAGTAATGCGCTACGACTGAGGCTGACGCTGAGGTCTCGAGTCCGATCCCCGGGTCGGGTAAAAGTGATATTGGTTTTCTATTACGAAATGTTCAGTATCAGCCCGTAGTCTGGAATTGTGCCCGATATGGCGATAGGCTCGCCCCCTATAACATCATGGGACGGAGATACGCTCGGCGAAATGTGGGTGCACTGGTTACACCAAGACACAACAGATATAAATAACACTACGCACAAAAATATTCCTTAGTCAAGGTAAATACTGAGTTCAGTAGATTAACTTTGGAGCGCTGCTCGGGAGGTTTTTAAAAAGTACGACTTTACTTTTTAATAACTTTACATAAGACTGAATGAGGATCATACAATAATTTGTTATCAACACAGTTATAATATCAGTTACAGTTTACTTATCTACTATATTAACCCCCGTATTCATGAACGTTACTATGAGACCACATAGTGACCGCGAACGCATAGTGATGATTTCTTTAAACGTTATTGGTTAGTTTTTGGCGCTAAATGAAAACAGACCAATCATGTACACAAAGTTCGACACTTGGCAAAGAGCTGCAAGTTGAGCAAGTTGAGGAACTTAATAATAGTAATGTTTTTTATTCACAATGAAGATCCAGTTATAAACTACCCCACATTTATATCCGCCACTGTGTCTGTATAAGCCAGGATAAATAGGAGCAGGCATATTGTCACCAAAAAGAGGAACTCGGCGAGTCTCTACGGATGCTGAGCTGTCTTTACCCCGCAAAGAAAGTAATCAAAAACAAAGGGTAGAAAGATTAAAAAAAAGTTGGATATGTAAATTATGAACTTCTTTCCGAAGCAAAGTTAAAAACTAAGGAATAAAGCGGATTGACTTCAATGTCCATCAACCGATCCACAGATCATCTTTGTGCAGTATGTATTATGTTTCACCCATCGCACATAATAGGATGAGGCCAGATGAAGAAAGACATTATTATCACCTGTTGTTGAACGGCTGCAGGCGCATGCGCTCGCGCCACTCTCTCTGCATTTTCCCACTGTCCACTCGATCGGTACATCTGAATTGCACTTTTCCAATCTCCTGTATAAATAAAATAATACACACTGTTAGTGTTACTGTGAATTAAAAAGGATAATAAAGCATGGTTGTCACTGTACTCAAGACACAGACAACTACTCCCAAGTCTGGATCCACTCGAGACGACGCTTAGATGAAAATTATGAATGGTCTATTAGGTCTTGCCAAGGTATCATATAATTTCACATTTGAATCTGACCTACTACATTAACATTTGCAGATCGCTATGAATCCGCTGACCACTTCAAGAATTTGACACAAACAGATAAGCAGAATAAACATTTATCATCGATCTGTATCATTTAACCCTATTTTAACATCATTGTTATTTATCTTAGCAAAAAAAGCGACTACACTATATAATGGTAAATATCCAAATATAATGCTGACCGTCGAGAGACTTTACATCCCTCATTAGTTACCAGCATTACGCCCCGCCGGTCTGAAGCAAGTGGATATACTTACTTACCAACTTACTGACGCCGGTACCAGCTACTATGGCGAGTTTTTGTCATGAAAACCACCGGGTTACTATTCATTCGTACACAAATATGTATCAAGTACCCATCGACAGCAAGTTTAAAAACTAAAGTAGAAGAGTCCAACCCAAGCTGACCTGCTTGTATGTAGTAGTTCTCAGCGGCACGCAGGTCACCAGACGCGTGTAGTGCCTGCGCCACGTGTCGCCGCGTCGCTTCCAACAGGGATGGACGATGCACCGACACCAGACGCAACATCGCCTCGTACTGAGACACTTCCTGTTCACACCAGATTCATTTCTAGGATATCGAACCCAAAAACTGCTAAAGAAACCCTATCATTAAGTTTCTATCTAATCTGGACATGTTAACATATAATAAAAGTGATAATTTATGAAACCCTCGATGCGCGATGCCGACTCGCACTTAGCCCTTTTTTTCAATGATATATTAAGACCTTATGGTAGATTGTAACAAAAATGGGATGATATCTCAGAAACAAATGATAAATTGCGTTCTATTTTATTTTTTAAAGCACAAGCCTGCAATCGTTTAAAAGCTCCACCGCCCATAAACATCCATAATACCTCATGAATCATGGATGAATTGCCAACTTCAAAGGAAAGAGATCCAAGAGGGCCCTTTCCTCTTGAGTCCCTTGAGGGAAATTGAACCTCCCAATACCTCACGTCAATATTCTTCTGTGGCTCTTGCACTTGTGAAAATGTCTATATATAACACATGCTAGTGCATTATTTTGATGATGAATAATGACTCTCACTTTGTACATAGAGATGGCTTCGTCTGGCTCTCCGAGACCGATGTAGATCTGCTCGGCCTTCTTGTACTGTCCGTCGGAGCGCAGTTGTTCAGCGAGCGGCAGGTATATGTGTCGTGTACGTTCTTCTGTCAGGTGTGTGGCGGCGAGGCGCAGTCCGTCGGCGACGCGACCGGCCGCGTTGTACGCTCGGACGCACCGCTCGCTCATATCGCACCATGTCAGCAACCGCTCTGCTGTCTCCCATTCCTAAATTCACCTGGTTTCTAAGTATTCAAATCTGGACTGCCTTCAGGTTTTGTTATGGCCGAGGCTGGCAAACGATCAAGTGTATCACCTTATAGTAAATGATTCCAGAAGAGTCCTGGGGAAAGGAATAGATATTGGGAATGGGGAGGTTAGAGCCAATAGGAATATCTCTCACCGTACGAAACGCAAAAGTAAGTTGTCATTCTCGTCGTTTTTCTGTAAGACAGTGATACTACTCTGGCTGAACTGAATCATATGTGCTGTAGACGAAACTCTCTACAGCGTGGCTCTACCACTTACTAGAGCACTCGGTTTTATTAGCGAAATATTTGTAAAATGTGTAGGATACATTTATATAATTTCATATTTTATCGGACAAAGAACTTCTAAATAGTACTTTACTTGAACAGAAATGAAATGGTCCCCAAGTTGTTCACATTCTGTCTTGATGGATTCTTTGTCGTCGATAGCCTGAAAACAAAATAGGTATATAATTGTAGCATCATAACATTGTATAATCCGAGATTAATCACGAGGCAGTAATTGGCGCATCGCAGTCTCTGTACGTAACATAGTTAAATGAGCTGGTGAATATAGCAGATTACCCACAGATTGCTGGATCATACTCTCAATACAACTCACCTGCAGTATATGCAGCGCTCGCTCATAGTGCTTAGCCTGTAGCGCGGCGGCGAGTGCTGCTCGTGTGTCTCCTGCCTCGATGAGGTGCGGCACGGCAGCGCCCGCCTGCCTCGCACTCCGCAGCCACTGACCCCATGCCAGCTCCACCCGCGTCACTTCACCAGCACAACGCTGCATCATAACCATCATTTAGATATAACCATGTTTCGCTACAATATAACTTAGAATCGTAAGATTCACTCTAGTCTCTACAGCATTTACGATACTCTTCGTAAATGTTGTTGTCTGCCCTATATGAAAGAATTTTTATTAGATGTTAGTCTCGTAAATATATTTTAACAGAGTACCTCTCTTGCCAATTGTACGGCTCTTGCAAAGTTATGTCCCTTGACGTAATAATCCACAGCCGTTTGGTAGTCGCCCTTTCTCTCTGACAACTCGCCAGCCATCTCCCACCATTCCTCCTGTAAACAATAAAGTGCGGCAAAACCTTTGAGTCCCGCGACCGTAATCCAGCAGACTAAGTAATCGGAAGTAAAATTGACACATCGAATGATGTAGGCATTCCTAGCAATATAGAAGCGAGATTTAACACTCCACGAGCCCAATTATAAAATATTAGCTTACCTACTATCAAAACCTACATTACCACTAACCTGAATAAGCTGATTGTGGACTGTGTCGACAATATCGCTGTCCCTCAGTAGATGCGGATGTTGTAGCAACAAGTTGGCCGCACGTCTCGCCCTCCCCCCTCGCAGCCACATCCGCACCGCGCCCTCCACATCCCCCGCCGCAGCTAGAGCCGCGCCTGCCTCACCCAGCCGACCTACGCAACCCAATATTTTCACTCAGCACTTCTTGTTTCTTATTAAACAATCACAACAGCAAAATACTCTAAGCTACATTAAAATATTATTATGCTGGTTACACCTACTCTATACTTTTTACGTTAACTTTAAAAGCTACACTCAAAAATTGTTACCAATACAACTTTATCACTTCTAATGGTTAATCAGCATTTTCCATCACTACACTCAAGTTACCATCAGTTAATGTGTAGTCATTGACACCCATAAAAGATAGATCATTATAATATTTCAAGTCAACCTATCCGAACTGGGAAAGTGGTAAAGACGAGGTGTAGATAGTTTTACCTACATCATGAATAGGCGGGCTGGACCCGGATGGAACCAATGTTTCACCAAAACCCAGCGTAAAGTGGCAGCTTGCAATTGCGTTTCGTACCATAAATGATGTTTTCGGAGGCCGAAATTCCCAATACCTATTCCTTTCTTATAACTTCAGAAACGCCTCTATGATTCTTCTAGTATCCTGAGTGTCCACAGGCGGTCGAGCTCACTTAACATTAGGAGACACACTTGCTCATTCGCCAGCCTCTATTATAAAAAACCTTGAAACACTTACCGGTGGAGATCAAATAATCCATGTGCTGCTGCTTGAGTAGAACTACCGATCCACGATCAGCTTTCTCAGCGACAGCGATGGCTTCGGTCCATTTATTGAACTGTTTGTACATGTCGATGGCGAGATCGGCGCGACCGGCTTTCTTCACGTAGCACTCCTCGGCCGTTGATAAGTTGCCAGCGAATATCGCTAGCCGAGCTCGCATTATTGCGCTGTGCAACCCTATGGAAGTAGATCCTAGAAGATAAACTTCAATACCCCATAGACTAGGTTGTAGGTCCCTCGTATACGAAAGGTAGTATGGGTAGTTACGACCACTTTTTCTATTTAGGTACTCCGACAAGCAGCAATGTGTAAGCACTTTTTTATTTCATTTTGTTAATCATTTATGTGTAATGTTTTTATATTATACTTTTTACAAAAAAAAAATAGTATGTATAAATTGCAGTTATTTGTTTTCCCAAAGAGGGAAGGACGGGAAGATAAGAACAGTATTCATAAAGAGCCGTAACTGAGCACTCGATCTTTCAACACGTCTAATCGAACCAACATCATTACAATGTCATAGAGTGCTTTGAAATTCAAAAATCCGTGTAGTATTGCTTCTGTTTATGGATAAGCGTGACGCTTGCTATCAGGCGAGCGACCTGCTCGTCTCGTTATTCATATCATTGAAAACAAAAATAGAAAAATTTATAGGTATATGTAGTTTTATGAAACTTAAATACATTGGAACAAACATATCCGATAAAACTTTGTTGTAACAAAGTCCAGCTTTCCCTGGTAATTAAAAATTTCGTTTGCTAGAACGAGAAAGATTGGTAGTCATGCACCTCCATTAATCCAAATTCGCGCTACGATTATGTGGTAAAAGAGAAAGAAGTGTTGTTACCTGCAGTGACGTCACCGTCTCCTTCAGCAGCAGCCAATTGCACTGTTTTATCCAAATAAAATGTTCGGGCCTCGTCACCTACTTCGCGATAACATTTAGCGGCGAGCTGCAGACAATATTAAATAAATGCTGAATCCTGAGGCTGACTCGAAAACTCAATCATTGTATGAGTTTTCAACACAATTGTGATCGGTCGTCCTGGATGTTGAACCCAGGATCTCACCAGTTTCTCAGCCTAGTATACTATTACCAGACTAAGGAAGCGACTGAAAAAACACGTAGACAAGGTGACTGTTTTGTCTACAGCATGAATGGGCCGGGTCGACCGACTCATTACCACTATCTGACAGAAAACTGATGTAAAATAGCTGCTTGCTGCTGCGTTTCATACGGGGAGTGAGATATCCGGAGGCACTAATTCTCTTCCCTTTCCCCTTAATCAAGACACACGGCCGTGTGTCAAGCAAAGTTCAGGCGTTATCCCTTCCCTATTAAGGTCGGCAATGCGCCAATGATTTTTCTGGTATTGTGGGTGTACACGGGCGGTGGAGATCACTCACCATCAAGTGACCCACTTGCAGCTTAGGGCTGGTATTATTATTATGAATAGAAACGATCTAATGAAACTGAATTTACTTGTACGTCCTCGTTCTGCAGCGCTCGTTCAGCCAACTGTCTCCACAGAGGCGCCACGTCTGCACCGCCCACACTGTCCAGGTAGGTCGCACATCCTGACAAATCACCACTGCGAAGAGCGTTATCTAAAACAAAACCAATCTTTCTATTCTGGCATTATGCTTAACGCGAGGATTCACCTTCCCATCATTATTTGACGGTATTTGATATGATGTCGGGCGACCCCCCATCGAACCCCCACAACCCAATGGGTGGTGGGTGGCACGCAGTGGGTAACCAATTGCCTCGTCCGTTAATCAGCTCAATGTACCACGTGCAGGTGTGGCTTTGGGAATAAGATGTTTATGGTCCACTTACACTCATTCATTAAAATATTCTTCTAAATACAGCCTCCGTGGCGCAGTGGTAGAGTAGCCGGCTGCGAAGCGAGAGACTATGAGTTCGATTCCCACACTGGAGACAAATGTTTGTGTGATCCACAAAAATCTGTTTCGGGACTGGGTGTTGTGGGACCAAGTCCCTCGTAGCTCCTGATATCCACTATACAGGTTTACCTAGTGTGGGGTCAGTACTATGTGTGTGACTGTTGGGTGTCGGTATTTATTTAATTTAAATAAAATGATAAGCTTATGCTTTATATAGGACTAGCTTTTGCTCGCGGCTCCGCCCGCGTGAATAGACTTCTCCGAAATAAAATGTAGCCTATAACCGTCTCCAGGGTCCCATCTACCTCTACATCTAAATTGGTTAAGTGATTTAGGCGTCAAAGCCTAACAAACAAATAGATTTTTTTTCATAAAAAGTATCCTATGTTACTTCTTATACCTCCAAGAATATGTGTACAAAGTTTCATGATGATCGGTTGAGTACGAGTAGTTTTCGCGTGAAAGCGTAACAAACAAACTTACATTCACATTTATAATATTACTATGATTATGATGATATGATTAGTAACAGAACGCGATCTAAGTTTGTGATATTGTGATCTATTGATCAGGCTGTAGTGGTCTTATTATTGGTGACTATCACCCACAACTTCTTCAGGATTGTGGAATTAACTCCTTAGAGAAAATAGAGCGGCACTCACTGAAAGCGAGCCGATGCTCGTCCAATTGCAAGTATGGGGCGTGCGCTCCGTCCAACACCACGCGGCGCGCGCTCACCTCCACCGCCACGCCGCCGCCGCACTCGCACATCTCTACACTGCCGGGGTCCCACGCACTGTACCTACACACAAACACCTACTAATGAGCTTTCGGGAGGGCATTTGAATCCCTACTTAGTAATACACAAAAATCTTATAGAGTAACGCCTATTCAAGAATAAAACTCAAGTGAGCTCTTTACTGTCAAGACATTTCTGTTTACTAGGTTATAAGATGCTTATAATGTCCAGCAATTGCACTGGCTTCAATGTCCTTTAAACCGAAAATAGCAGTCCTTTAAAATTGCGGTAGGTCGGCGGTTTGGCGATAGAAATAGACAAAGCGTTGGTACCTACCCAGACCTCATCTTGTGAAGTAAATTTCACCTAGTGAAATTTACGTCGGGCACAACCATCGAAATAAGATAACTAGAACGATAACTCTCATATGAATCTGCCTAAAACTACGACTCCACTTACTTACACATGCAAAAGTGAACACACCTAACACCCATACACGCAACAAAAATTAATGAACGTTCAAAATTAACTTTATTTCATAAAAGTTAATGTCTAAATATTAAATTTGTAGATCGAGATACGACGTTCTGCACCGCGTAAAAAATTAGACGTATCAAGTGTCAATTAGAGATTATTATGCACAGACTTTTAGAGCCCCGCCCCCTTCCACAGAGTTTTGGTGGGGTAATTTTTTTGCTTGAGTTACGTTTCTTGTCATCTTATTTGGATGGGCAGAACATATAAGTTACACTAACACTTGCAACTTTAAACTCTACTATATCAATCAGCAATCATAAACATCTGTTATTTCTAAGATGTCTAATTTTTACGCAAGTCACAGACAAAAAGACCATAAAACTTTCTACATGCCTTTACCATTATGATTTATTCTGTTCCACAAGACACCTCGTGACTATGAATGCAATCTAAGCAATGTGTTTAATATCTATGTATGTCACGTATATAACTCACCATACTAGAAGATGTGTTGGTGTTTGTGCAACGACCGCATCACTGTTCTCAATCCACTGTACAAATCCAACGCCGCTTGCAATGATCTCCTAAACATATCGATAGAAAAAAAATGTACAGCTGTCAGCTGTATATACCGCGCGCATATATACCAATACAATAATATACTCCTCTTCCTCCATCTGCCCTTATCGCAGGAGCAGGAGCATCGGTGCAACATGCTTTTTAACACATGTTGCAGGAAGATTTGGTTTTTACAACCAGTCGCCTGCCTGACGTCAAGCCCTCTGGGAAGAAAACACCCAGACTCGAAACAAATATTTGTGGATTACACAAACATTTGCCTCGGTATGGGAATCGAACCCGCTGCCCTTGCTTCACACTCAACTACTCACCCACTGCGCCACGGAGGCTGTCTACAACTACAATACAATACAACGATTGCGTAACGCAGCTGTGATAGGTATGACACTATTAGAGAATGCTCCCACATATAACCTAAATAATTCCATATTATTATCAAGGTAAAATAATTCATGTCTAGAGCCACGCTGCAGACAGGTTTGTCTTCAGCATGGGGTAGTACCATTATCATACAGAAAACCAACGTGAAGTGACAGCTTGCTTGTTACGTTTCGTATGGTGATTAAATTTTGCGGATGATATCCTCCCTCTTCGTCAAGGTCAGCAAGGCATCCACGATACTTCTAGTATTATGGGTATTTACGGGCGAGGTATATACTAGCTCGTTTGCGGCCTCTGCCAAAAAAAATCTATAAATGCGGCATTTCACTGCAAACTCTTTTCTTATTCATCAAACTGTTATAATCCATTATGAAACCAAAAGAATGTGTATGCAACTGACCGTACTCGTTGATTCCCCCTCATTCAACTGCTACCGTATTTTTCTTTACTTTGGTTTTCTTTAGGACCTCATCCCTGAATTGATTCTTTTTTTTTATTGCCCTTGATAGACAGACGACCGGACGGCTCACCTGATGGTAAGTGGTTACCGCCGCCCATGGACCTCAACAATGCCAGAGCACAGCCAGGCCGCTGCCTACCGCTCTTCAGATAAACTTCGTCTTAGCCCATAATTGAACGACTTTGTATTTATTATCTTAACGTCACGTCGCGTCGGTATCGAAGCGTTTTAGAACGTTTTCCTAACATTACTTATTCAAATCGAACCTTGTCTCCAGAAGGCAGTCGTAAGAGAGCGAGTCTCCGCCGCGTGTCCCTCAGTAGTAGTAGTTGTCCGCTCTCGTTGAGCTCGAGCCAGTCCACGCGCGCCTCGTGCCACCACTGCCCAACCTGAACTCCTGCATAATAAGATTATTCCAGATGTTCAAACGTAATCGGATTATATTCTAACATCTGGAATAAACCTTTATATTATGTATAATTATGATAAATCCTACCAATATTATGAAGGTGAAAGAAAGGCGTTACAATTTAAGGGGTACTGAGAAAAGGGAAATAAATTTAATTTGTACTTAATAATGAATGTCTTGATAGCCGAATTTATGTTATATTTCGCTTATATAAGAACGTCTACTGCAAAGTAAAATTATATTTTCATGTAAAGCTACTCGTAAAAATAACAAATTCTACGTGGCAGTGCCACGGTGTAGATACTTTTATTTCGAACATGATTAGGCCGGCTCAACCACTTGGTTCGATACCACTGTCTGTCAAAACCGTTGCGTTTCGTACGATGACTGAGATTTCCGAAGGCAACCCCTTGCTCCGTTGCTCAATAATCATACCTTTCCTTATAGAACCGTAACGTATCCATTAATCTTTTGGTATTGGCTGTATATGAGCGGTGCGGGTTGCTCGTTTACCGGCCTCTAGTATAAAAAAATACAATTAGGTAATATATTTATTTTAGATCTGCTATGTCTACTATTAAAGTGTATCTTTATCGATGTCAAAACCGGAAGAATTCCTGAAAAATATTCGTTGTAGACGCCTTCTTAAACTGCATTAGGTATATACAGGTAGAGAAGGTACTAAGATAAATATAGGCAAGTGATATCTGGTGACAAGAGTGTATTCTTTTTTTTATAGCATACGCCGGCAAACAAGTAAGTAGGTCACCTGATCGTAAATGATCTCCACTGCCCATGAACGCTCACAATACCATAAGAATCGTGGACGTATTGGCGACCTTAAATGAAAGAGATAATTAAGGGATTGGGAAGGAGAGGGGGAGTTGGGGCTCCGGGTATCTCACTCACCGTACGAAACGCAACAGGAAACCGCTACTTTACGTCGATTTCCTGTGAGAGTGGTAACAATCCGGTTGATCCGGCCCATCAAAACTGTCTACAACGTGGCTCTACCACTCAAAACATCCTGCACTGACCAGTGGTGAGATCAACAACGGCGATGGTCTGCCTGTCGAGTAGATACGCGAGGTGCTTGCGGTCGTCATCGCCGCCGCCCTCGTTGATGCGCACGCTCAGCACGTGAGGATTCACACGTTCCGTACGTACCTGTTCACCCATACACCGCAATCGTATATTTTACCAGATTTCTGCCACCAAGCAGCTCAGTGTGTAAGAACTATTGTGTTTCAGTTTGAAGGACATTAAAGCCAGTAAAACTACTGGGCAATATGAGCCTTAACATCTTATACGCAGTCTAGTGTCATGCAGTACTTCATAATTCGAAGTACTGATTTAGTGTTGTTTTTTTATGGGCAGGCATGACGCTTAAGCTTAAGTCAGAAGTGCATGCTCTTGTGACTGGTTTAGAACCTACAACTTTCATCTCAACAGTGCGTATCACTGCTCACCGAGCTTTCGCTGCTTCCTTCTGCTGTTTTCTTAATATGCAGTAAAAATAATTATTTTCCTTTCATTGATCACTACCATTCTGATACCATCATTGAGTTTAGTCCTAGTATTTTTTGATAAAGCTGATACAAAAACATGAAATATTGTCTGAGATCTACTAATTTATTTGAAATCAATTTATCTATATTGTAAAAACAAATATTTCTTTATTGGTGTGTTCCAATTCATTTGATTCCGATACAACTTTGGTGTATTATTATTGAATACACGCTCGACCCAATGGATTTTGACAAAGAAAGGAAATAAATTCTTTTACATTTGTAAGTAGGTATATGTTTACTAATTCAGAAAAAATATAGGCATTGCAATGCATATCGGACACAGCTAGTAATAAAATAAAAGTTACCTACCGTGTGCAGAACCTTATCAAGTCCGTATTCGACGACGCTGAGTTCACCGGCGCGGTGTATGAGACACGCGCCGCCCACAGCCGCGTACACACGCTCACCGCCACCCACCCACGATATCTAAACAAACAATCTAACTGCCATACTCGTCATACGAGACGTCACTTTCATTTTCAACTAGTAATTTTGTGCAGCACAGACGATAAACAAGTGCATAGTGGACAGTTATAATAGTTATATACTTCGTTATTGTGCTACATAGACAGTAAGTGTACATAGTGAATGATTATATACTTTGTTATAGTGATTATTATGTCTTGACAGTTACAGTTCTTATAGTGAATATTATGTTTTAACAGTTCTATTTGTGTAGTGTTTATAAGTGTCTAGATCTTTAGTGTTTAGTTCTCTTAAAGTGTTTACAGTTACAGTTTTATTTGTTGTACATACAGTAGTATGTTTTAGTGAGAATAATTTGTGTTATGTGTTTTTGGTTAAATAATCAGAGGGGTTCTTCTCGTCGGTATAGCCGGTGGCTACGATACGGAATTCCGCGATATTTTGTCCTTTTCTCACACATAGGTCCATGGAGCGAGATGGACCTAAATTTTGTATATAAATATTTTTTTATTATTTATTTATTTATTTATAAATTAAAAAGCGTGCAAAATTCCTTCAGCGACACAGTTTACAGGAAGATTTCGGGCTGAAGAAAAGTAATGGAAGAATACTAACCGCCAAAAGTACCGAAGGGGGGCGTGGCTTTTACAGTTTAAATTCAGTGTTTTCTTTCCTATACAGTCCACTCTCACAGACAAAGCAATTTTCATTGCGCTGTATTTTCCTATAATACAGTTTCTGCCCGTACTGGCCTTCCGGTGCCTTTTGTACATATACAATATATTAAAGTATATGTACCGCAATTTTCATTGCGTACCACCAGTACATAAGGGCCTATAACACATACGTACACACATACCACTTACACAACACACGTACGGGATACAGTAAAGTCCCGTACAAATTTCTTATATTTCTCAGACACCAATTGATTATTTCTGTACTTAGTCTTGCTTTCCGCCAGACGTCATGCCATTGACAGTGGATTTGGTATTATGTGGGGCGATCCGCTGTCTGACGCCCACAACCCGAAACGGGGACCAAGCCTTGCCATTGTCTCGTCCGAAAATCAGCAGTGAACCACATGCAGATGAGGTTGGCTTTGGTCTTAAGATGTTAGTGGACTTACACCCCACTATTTCTGCGCCTATAGTAACCGAGCTTAAAAAAATATAACACAATTAAATATCTCAACAGACGTCATAGGTACTTCAATCTTCATCAACCAAGCTACATTTTTTCGTACTTTATTGACAATTT
Organism: Mimas tiliae; assembly: GCA_905332985.1. Taxonomy (NCBI): domain Eukaryota; kingdom Metazoa; phylum Arthropoda; class Insecta; order Lepidoptera; family Sphingidae; genus Mimas; species Mimas tiliae. The sequence continues at coordinate 9,347,307 of HG995249.1, forward strand.
TATTAAATCACAATAGCAATTGATAAAAAAAACACGGTGAAACCACTTTATGAGTTTTGCAATAAAAAAAACTGTTCTTAATGGCACAAAAAATATTATTCAAGTGATCAAGTAGCGACTTACTGCAGTAACGTAGAGTACAGACTAAATCGGAGTACACGCGTACCCAAGATTTTGTCAAGGATTTCGTATCAGCCCGTGATGCAGGTACTTACGGTATCTATTAGATCTATGTCTGTGATATGGAACTAACAATGGTCTGGTTATAATAAATATGATGAAGGATTGAATGATTCCGTTTGAGGCACTCATAGCCCATAGCTCATAGAAAACACCCAGACCCGAAACATATATTGAGGATCACACAAACATTTGTCTCGGTGCGGGAATTGAACCCGCGGCCTCTCGACCTATTGACTAAAGCTAAATTGTATACTATTTGGCAAGTATACGTGGCGGTCTTACCTCGCTAGTCAGTCCATGCGCAATATCGCACAATATTAATGTGGTGTTGGTCCGGCATACCGCATACCAATCATTGCCTAAAAACAAATTGTACATATTAGGTATAAAGCCCCATTTAGACGAGAATTTTACAGAAAACTCTTGTCTGACTGCTTAATACAGTTTGAAATAAGAATCGTATGATGCGCCCACGCAAATGACGGTTTTCTGTCATATCAATTAGGTATACCCGTAATACTCTACAAATATATTATTAAAAATTCTTTCAATATGTTCTAAGTACCTAATTATTTTTTTATGGTAATTATGTTATTTTAGATTACTTATACTACTAACTCTATAAATTTACTTTCACGGAATAGACAATTTTGTCAGATACCTACGTACGGTCCACCTCTTTAGGGTTCTGTACATAAAGGATGCCAACTAAACGCTATAACCAAGCATTCGCCGCTTCTAGCTGTCTTACATTTATAAAGCTATATCTTTGAACCATTAATACGTAGCCGACTCGCACATGGCCGACTTTTTATTTATTACTGAGCTACGTAAGCTAAAAAAAAGAAAATGTTTTGTTTGAAAAAGTACAACAGGTACTTTCCCTATGATATAATTAATTGATATTTAAGGCAATTTTTCAATATTTTATTCTGCGATCATACATGACAAATTGAAGCTATTACGAAGTAGCAATTTATCATCTTTTGAGTACCCTGTATACTGGAACGAGCCTATGATTTATTAAATTATTAATGAAAGCCTTTATAAATAATATTCAATGTCTTGCATTGACTTTTATTGCTTGCTAAAAAGCTATGCCATTTATAAATCTATATAGCATATAATGTATTATGAAAATAATAAATATGACTATGGAATACAGCGATAGCTCAACGGAGAGTGGTACGGACTGTCAAGATGAAAGTCGCATGTTAGAAACCAACTCCGATAGCATGCACCTCTGAATTTTCTAAGTTACATGTGTATTCATTGTTAATTATCGCTTACTTTAACGGTGAGGAATCCTGTATACCTGAGAAGTTCTCCATAAGAATTTTGATGATGTGTGAAATCTGCCAACCCGCATTAGGCCAGCGTGGTGGACTTAAGCCTCACCCCTCTCATTCAGTAGAAGAGGCCTGTGCCCAGCATTTTATATTATGGAGAACATTTCGTCCTCGTGATTATGATCAAACTGCACAATAAATAACAAGGAAAACGGAACTTTGAATCACAAAGCACTGCATGACACTGGACTGCGCTGATCACACCGACACATAACTTAAGTCATATAATACCCAGCAATTCCACTGGCTTCAATGCCATTCAAACCGGAACACAACAGTGCTTACCCACTGTTGCTTGGCGGTAGAAATAGACAAAGCGATAGTACCTATCCAGACGGCCTCTCGCATACGAAGGACCTACCCGCCTTTTAATATGTTGTTCGTGTTCCGGCTTCTATAAAAAGATAACGTCAACGTACCAATAAAGCGCACGTTGAATATGTCCGGCGCGTGTTTGGTGAGGACGGTGAGCGGCGGCGCGTCGCGTGCTAGCCGCGTGAGCAGCAGCTGCCGCGCACTCACGTGCTGCACCTCCACAGCGGCACGCCACACCCACCGTCTGAACAACAACACAAATTGCTTTTTTTATTTGAATTTTACTAAAGTCAGCGTGTTGTAGTCACCTCTAGAAGGGCATACACATTAGAGTTCTACTTTATGTATTTTAGTTTCTTAGCATGTAAGGTGTAAGGTCCAGTTTAGTGAACGTATTATAAAAACCGTAAAAAGTAATAATATAGGTAATAATCCGTTAATATTATATCCGTTGTCTCTGCCTACCCCTATGGGAAACAGGCGTGAGTCTATGTATGTATTCAACCAACCTAGGAAAAGAACCCAACATCTCACGGTTCTCAAGTTTAGTACGCTGCCACGAGATCAATGAGGCAATACATTAAAAAATAGTTAGTACCTACTACGGCTTCTTCGGACCGAGATTTCTCAGATCACACTCTATACCTGAATTACATATTTTTCATTTCCCTACTCCTTCACCTCGCCTATGTAACGTGCGGTCGTGAGTGATACATGCCTCAACACCGCCTCCAGTTGTATGAGCGCGCCGGTCTGCGAGGCGACGGCGAGCCTGGTACCGTCCGCACTCCACGCCACTGCGCGCGCCGCGTACAGGTTGGGAATGCTCAGCAAGTTCAGCTCCACCGCGCCCGACTCCTTCACCTCGCCTATCAGACATCCGTTGAACACGCCGAAAGCTATATTCTGCGTAATACAATAGCTAGCATATAGCTGTGACCCAGGAAGAGGTAGTAGAATAGTACCAGAAACATCCTATCGCTATATACAGAGACTAATTATAGGATAGAGTGAGATCAAAATATAGCGCCCCATGCCCACGATTTAGTAATATGTACAGCTTGAACTCTGAGAATGGGCATGTAGAGGCGCCTCTGACTCGGGCTCGGCGGCTCTACCTCGTGTCTGTCTGGGACGTCCACACCCATCATCATAATGGTTAGGCCTATTAGGTACCTACGTACGCACAAAACTAACCGAAGAAAGATCGTAATTTTGGTACTGAAGAAATTGTCGTGGCTATTAAAACTAAGATCACTACAGCTACTAGAAGGCCAATTCTCGTAATTTAAAATGTTCAAAATATCATTCCGATCTAGTCTCAGCGTCAAGAAAGTTGCAAATGGCATTCTCTTATACCAATAATCAACCTCTCTTGCCGCTGAGACTAGATCGGAATTATATTTTGAACATTTTAAATTACGAGAATTGGCCTCTAGATAGTATTTTCTACTTACTCTGAAAACTACAAAACACCTTTTTGCCTCTGTATGACTATTACTAGGAAATGGTGATCTTTTATTACTATGCTGAAATATAGCTGTTAAAATTATAGTACAAACTTATTTAATTACAATAATGAACACAAATAAGAACCTGTCCGGATGGACTGGGTGCAGCGGAGATGAGGTCCCTGGTGTCTGGCGGAAGCTGAGGCTCGACGCTTCGCAGTAGTGTGCCGCGCTGCGCCTCGTACACAGCAACCCGCCCGTCACACGAGCCTACTATCAACTGCCGACAAATAAACACTATTCCAGTCTTCCTGTGCACACTCCATTTCAATGCTTGTTAAATCTATATATACTCGTATGTGTGTAAACAGTAGAGTCGCTCTGTTGACAGTTTCGTCTACAGCATGGTCTGGCTCGAATGGGCGGTACCACTCTCACAAAAAAATAATATGAACTGGCAATTTGCTGTTGCGTTTCGTACAGTGAATGAAATTTTCAGAGGCTGAATCATCCTCCCCTTCCCAATACACATGCTACTGATGTCATGAAGATCACTTAACATCATGTAAGCCCCTTGCTCGTTTTCCAGTCTCTGCTATAAAAAATATATAGAAAATATTCCAAGTATTTAGGAAGAGAATATTGTACTGACATAAGGTTGCAGTAGCACAAGTGCGGTGGGTGGCAACGCGTACCGCAGCAGCAGCCGTCCGCCGAGGTACAGCGTACCGTCGGCATGGCCGGACGCGAGCGAGCCGCTCGCACCTGCCAGCGACACGCAGCACGCGCCCGCGCTCCATATGCTAGAGCTCTTGTTGCTTTTGCAGTCCAATGTTCTACGTACCAAGCGAATCACATTGCATTCAATCAAAGACAGAACAAAGACATATCTATCACAGCATAAATAAGCGGAGAGGAGAAAGTAGCGGACTAAGAGCCGTGGGTGTAGTCCGCCCCGGGGCCCCGGTCTTAAGGGGTTTGTAGTTACTTAAATAAAGAAAGGAGAAATGCGGTAAAGCAGTTACATACGTTTAAATTCAGAGACGTTGGTGGTGCAAAAAGCTGTTTTTTTATGTTATGCACAATATACCTTATTTTACCATCGCTAGTGCCAGTGAAAAAGCCACTCTCAGCTGGTAAGAGCCGCATGGGCACTCCCGTGAGAGGAAACTTATTACAGATAACTTTTTTGCCGCTCCAGTCTGCGCCCACGCGGTATACGAACACCATGTTATCGCTTTGCGCCACGCCTAGTAGTTCTGAATTCTCGCTGAATGATATTCCTGTAATGTCGTTTTTTGAAATGTCACGATTAAGATGAACATAAAAGATTCGAGAGGACGAATAATACAATACGTGATTCTACGAAGAACCTTAGTGTTTGCGCACTGCACCCGATCTGAATTGAAAATAATGATTCGAACTTATTCCCGACTTCGGAACACGATATTCAGATCTACGCTACCCTTCATAAGCCAGCCATACATAGTCCAGCATGCTCGACGTCACATCGTTGCCAGGATATGTGTGTTTATTTATCTACCGAAGCAACCGTCAAGGCGGTAAAAAAGTTGATGTAAGTACAGAATGTATTGGCAAATGATATTGCGCGGTGGCTGCGGCTGCCGAACTCCGAAGCGGCGCGACGTCCTGCTGCGTTATGCGGGAATATGGCGGGAGTGTGATGTCCAACTATCCAATAGTACTACGGTTACCTACTTACATAGTGCGTAAACACTCAAAACATTTTTATTCATTACATATGTCAGAGATAAGTGCTATCGTTCTGAAAAATAAAGATTTAAGAGGACAAATTATGTTCATTATGACAGCCTCCGTGGCACAGCGGGCGAGTAGCCGGCCGTGAAACAGGAGGCCGCCGCGCGGGTTCAATTCCCGCACCGCGACAAAAATCTAATAGATATTTGTTTCGGATCTTCTTGTTGTGGGACTCTCGTAGTTCTTAATACCCACGATACAGGAACCCAGTGTAAGTGGTCTATGTGTGTGACTATTGGGAGTATTTCTTATTATTTAATAGTAGACCTGTTATAACGTAAGACTTTTTTCCAATAGTAGCATCAGCAGGTTTAGTTGAAAATTTATCCCGCCGAACTCCATCACGGTCAAACAACAACACAAGCCTTTCACACGTGGCTACCGCTAATTTCACGTTGTTAGGCGACCAGCAAATATCAGCAATAGGGCTCTCAAAATCCTACAAAAAAAAACGATTATAATACTTATTAAATTATATAGTAATTAGAGAACTTGTATTCTTACACATAATTTACCTGTGCTTCCAAAAGTGTCTTTGAATATTTTAATCGCATTTTACTGTATTTCTCAGGGCCTACCAATACTTTACAACAACAGCAGTTATTTTAATTGCAATTAAACTAATAATTACACTTTTAAGGCGTAAATTCCAGCATTATTTTGACTGTCAGTTGCTTAGCAACAATAATTTCTGCATCATTAAAATTTAAATATACCGCTTAAAGACAGATATCCGTGCCTCGTCACCTAAACGAATGGATCGATTTGGGTGCGGGTTTTTTTTTGTTTGCAAGGTAATTTAGTCGAGAATGTTCATGGCCAAAAAAAAAATTTTATAGCATAGGCTGGCAAACGAGCAAGTGAGTCACATGATGGTAAGCGATCTCCACCGCCCATGTACGCCCACAATACAAATAAATATAGGCGCGTTACCGACCTTAAAGGAAAGGGATAATTAAGTGATTTGGAAGGGGAGAGAGATTTAGGCCTCCGGATATCTCACGTACCGTACGAAACGCAGCAGTAGGCAGCTACTTTACGTTATTTATTTCTTAAATGTTGGTGTGTCTTTACTTCAATTTAATTTACAATATATTTTTATTATAATTATGATAATATTTGGCATTTGTTTTGAAGTAAATGTTTTACCAGATACGAATTCATCATTTACTTTTTAATCACTAGTTTTTGTAGGGCGTCGGCAGCGTGTCCATGATTCCTTAGTTATTGTGGATGTTATTAATGGTTGGTAGAGATTTGCCAGCCTTTGGCATACAAAAATATCTACCAAAAGAGCACGTCACGAGTATCCTCCACCGACGGAAATATATGGATGTGTAAGAAGTACGTCAGGATAGTAGCTTGTGGCGCTCAAAAGTTTCTGCTTAGCTCCAAGGGATATATGCGTGAATGAATAAAAAATTTAGATGAAAATGTGTAGCGTGTAAACCATAACTTAAACGTTAAAAACCCACAACCTCTGTACTTCATCATTAGATACATCACTATATTGCTGTTAATGGCCACTTTTTTACTTCAGTAATCCAGAAAGCCGGCGATTCACTTGAGGAGCCCCTCAGGGATCCCATACAATGAACTCTTGAATATAAGGACTGGCATAGGCCAGACCTTACCAACGGTCTTTGCGATGTCAATTTGTCTATGGCCTCGCTCTTACTCTTCACAGCTTCAGCCCATCTGAGAGCCTGACCCGTAAGCCTGACCATCCGTAATGAAAACCATATTGCGATTGGTAATCAGCTGGTTCTCCTCAAGGTATTACAAGACTGCCAGGAGTTTGGAATTAATAACTAGCTCCATCACCTTGGAGAGCAAAGACGTGATCTGACTGTGGTAAGGTCTGTGGCATACATTGACAGCAAAAATGTAAAAGAGGTTTCTTAGTGTATACATCGAAACATGAGCAGGAGACTCGGGGTAAAGTTTATTCTTTTACGGTCGTACACAGGTCGTGTTTATTTTTATTGTTTGAGCCACATACAATAGGGTAGTTGACTAGTTTTTTTAATTATTTAAATCAATAAGTTACTTTACTCAAAATATATTGCAGAAAGAATTTTATAAATCGGACCAAAAATAAATAAGTTAGAAGCCATTCAAATCCTGTGGAAGGGGTAATTGTCAAATGACAGACGATGCAACCATTGACGTCACTGTGTAAAATGTTCATTATGGTGCACGCGTGCAAGCGAGATAGTGAGATATCCCTACTACGCACCCACTTTTCTTCATACCAACATTTAAAGTCATAACTGCGGGCACATTTCTGAACCAATTTTGATTGTGTTTTAATAAAAGGGTTTCTTTTGCGTGTCATTTTCTGTTGCTTATAAAATAATGTATAAAATTCAATATAGGAAACTACCCTATTACACATTTATTGAATTAAAAAAAAATACAACATTTAGGGTGGATTTTCCTGAAAAAACATAATCTTGGGGGGAATCTGCGTAAGACTGCTGGGAATGGGGCAATCTCTCTGGAAATCTGGCAACACTGAAAGGTGTTGTCAAACTGACTGGCGTAAACGGAAATTCTTTTCGTGAGTAATTTGTTTGTGTAAAGACGTTGAGAGGTTAGATTATTTCCATCCATTTAAATCTGGCTATTTTGTTAACATTTTTACAATAATAAATAATGCTACGCCCTTATTAAGTAGTGACCCTCCTGTGTTATAACTTATTTATGCGTATTTTCGATTATTTATGCTCAATATGTGGTGTTGTGATAGTGTCAACGAATTCATCATTCACAATCTTTACGGTACAATCGTAAGTAATAAGTTATTATTCTATTTCAGAACGTCATGCCTTTTGCGCGGTACGTAGAACCGGGGCGTGTCGCCCTGGTGGCTGATGGGCGTCTAAAAGGAAAGTTAGTGAGCGTGGTAGATGTCATCGACCAAACCCGCGCGCTTGTCGACGGACCCGGCAGTGGAGTCTCACGCCAACAGATCCGCCTCAACCAGCTTCACCTTACAAAATTCCGCCTTAACTACCCGTTCACAGCTCCCACACGCGTGGTCAGGAAAGCGTGGACAGAGGCCAATCTAAATGAAAAATGGGAACAGAGTCAGTGGGCACAGAAGCTCGCCAACAAGGATAAACGTGCGAAGATGACGGACTACGACAGGTTTAAGCTGACATCCGCGCGCGTGAAGAGGAATCGCGCAAGGACAGCGGTGTTCAAGAGTCTGAAGGTGAAGGCGGCGCGGGCCGGTACCTTTGGCAAGAGGAAGATCCCCAAGAAGCCTGCGAAGAAACCCCGCACCAAGAAGACCGACAGCAAGAAGCCCGCCAAGAAGTAATTCTTTTGTCTGAGAAAAGTTGTGTGACTGGGACAGATCAAAATAAAGAATTACTTTTTAGCTAGTTATTGTGTTTAATGTTAGTCCTAATATACTGTCCTATAACACAGTATTAGGTGAGTTTATGAGTGATGTAGAACATGTGGTGTTTTTTCTTTACTTAATTTTTTTTATGTTTCAGTTAGCTGGGTAGCTGCTTCAGTATAAGGGTTAGTTAAACATTCTAATAGTTCTTATAATTTAGGCTTTTATATACCAAACACATTGGTTATGAAGTCGTTTATCCCTCCAGTAATTAGAAGACAACAAAACTCACACATGTATATTCTGCAGTCTATTTACTATAAGACTCTTAAGAAATGGCAATTTTTGAAAGAGTAAGCAAAATTGCAATAAGTTTACTCACAGTTCAACATTTCTGATAGGTGGTGAGTGATGAATTCCGATCGAAAGATAAATTCTTACATTTAGTTCTACTCACAGTTCAACATTTCTGATAGGTGGTGAGTGATGAATTCCGATCGAAAGATAAATTCTTACATTTAGTTCTAGATCTTTACAATTATTACCAGTGTTAAATATATTTTTCTGAAGACTCATCTGCCTGAACTAAAAAAATTGAATTGTTTCATTTTGTTTACCCTACCAAAGCCGATGTGTGCACAGTTATCTCTGGCATGCGTGACTCTGGATAGGAACATTATAATACTCTGTGTAGGAGACGCAGTTTTGTAACTGTCCCTCCAAGGGATGAGTGTGACAAAATATTCTTAAAAAAGTAAGGTAGAAAATCTACCTTACAACAAATATTAACAATTCCTCTCCTCTGTTCACAGATGATCTGCAATGGAAGTATAACATTATTCCAAACACTGTGGTTGGTAAGTTATTAACTTTCTTATTATTCATTATCCAAGCACCATAGGCATTAAATTTTATGCTTTTAAAATTCACTTATTAGTCTTAATTAACCACTACTTAATGCAAACATTTGGACTCAGTTCTGCCATATTGCATTGATTGTAAGAATATTGTTTAAAGTTTACTTGTGATTAAACAACATAACCCTGATGGTCCCTAGTATATATTATTCACATAGTCCAATATATACTTATACTGTTTTTTTTTTTTATAGGGTTTTGGTTCAGCATTTTCTATTCGGCAAAATGCATAAAAATTCGAAATGCATAATTAATCAACAAAAAAGACCATATTCTATCCACTGATAAAAAAATATATATAAAAATCAGCTGAACATTTAAATCCAATCCTATTAATTGTCACTATAGTTATTTATTTATTCATTTATAAATTTACATACTAGCTTATAGTCAGCACACCAAAACGCTTACATCTTAAATTGTAAACTTCCAAATTAATCTCTCATAAAATTATCCTTTTTTACATATGTAGTATCCATCCTTCACTAGTTGGAGAGGCACTACAAGAAGTATCCAATTTCACGTTATCTTTATGATGAATAAATGTATCGCCCCTAGCTGATATTTGATGATTGATCAAAACTGATGTTTCTACTGAATTACTAGCTAAAACATTTCTAATACCAGAGTTATAAAGAAAATCCTATTTGTTTCAGATACCCCATAATGAAACATGCAAATGAAATTAAATTTCATTAAGGTATGTAAAAGTAGTACTTATATTTATTTTAACACATATTATATATTTGAGTTTGCTCTGATTGATAGATTCTGATTGATTGATTGATAGTGACTACTGTTCCAAGTGGTCAAAATTCTACCATAGAGGCTAGTTCCAGTAAGTTGTATTGCAACCAGTTTATATCTAGTACTATAGGCATAATTTTAGTGACATTATAGTGGTTGACATTACATTGGGACAGTTGGTTACCATCAGTCACCCATGCTATGATAGAAAAAAAATAGATAGTGATAGTATAAGCATGATGAATTAATATTATAGTCTCGTTCGTATGATCCTCAGTGATTATAAACTCACCACAATGCTGAACAAAAACTAATGTCAATACTCAATATTGGCTTTAAATTATAATATTAAGTTACTCTTCTTTTGTTTACAGGTTTATCTAATGGTCCCTCAGATAGGATTTTGAATTGAAAACGAAGGTAAGCACATATCTTAAATTAAAAATCACTTTATTGAAATTTAATAATTATATAATGTAAAAAAATCTATGAGAACATTTAATTTATTGATACATATTTTTTAACCCTCAACAAAAATTTACACCTTACCAAATGAAGAGATGGAGTGGTTTTATTGGACAGCTGAATTTAATCCGAATGATCCTTGGCTATATTTGAAAAAAAGTCTGTACAGCCAATTTAAAGTTACTGATATGTTTCTAAATCATGTCAGCGTTTTAACATTTAGATTATATCATAGTTAAATGCCCCTAATGCCCGTATGATCTTGATCAAGATAACTTCAGTAAAAGATTAAAAAGCAATGATTATTAAATCTTCCATTTGCGTTAATCGTAACTACCAGTTTACCCTACCAAAGCCGATGTGTGCACAGTTATCTCTGGCATGCGTGACTCTGGATAGGAACATTATAATACTCTGTGTAGGAGATGCAGTTTTGTAACTGTCCCTCCAAGGGATGAGTGTGACAAAATATACTTGAAAAAATTAGGTAGAAAATCTACCTTACAACAAATATTAACAATTCCTCTTTTCTGTTCACAGATGATCTGCAATGGAAGTATAACATTATACCAAACACTGTGGTTGGTGAGTTACTGTCTTATTATCCTTTAACCAAGTGCCATAGCCATATTTTTAACCTCTACTTTATGCAAACATTTGGACCAAGTTCTGTCAACATGTACCAAGCCGCATTGCATTGATTTTGAGAAAATGATGTTTGAAATTCGACTTGTGATTGAAGATTTTAGTTGAACCAGCAACTAAATGTAATAGGGTAGTTGACTAGATTTTTTTTATTATTTAAATCAATAAGTTACGTTACTCAAAATCTATTGCAGAAGGAATTTTATAAATCAGACCAAAAAGAAATAAGTTAGAAGCCATTCAAATCCTGTAGAAGGGGTAATTGTCAAATGACAGACGACGCAAACTTTGACGTCACTGTGTAAAATGTTCATTATGGGGCACGCGTGCAAGCGAGATAGTGAGATATTCCTACTACACACCCACTTTTCCTCATACCAACATTTAAAGTCATAAATGCGGGCACATTTCTGAACCAATTTTGATTGTGTTTTAATAAAAGGGTTTCTTTTGCGTATCATTTTCTGTTGCTTATAAAATAATGTATAAAATTCAATATAGGAAACTACCCTATTGCTGTATATGACAGTTTGGGCTCTTCAATTGAATGTGTTTAAGTTGTTTTTGTATCCATTTAGAATAATTGATAAAATAGTTCATATCATATACGTCATCACAATATTATTCTGATCACTTTGGTAGCACTAACTCATTTTTGATAATTTGTGGGTTGGTACATTTTGGGAATAAATGGATCCATTTTAAAGTTATTTTGGTTTAAATGCAACAAGGTGCATATGTGATAGTATATGAAGCTTGTAAATAAACAATATTTGAATAACAAAATAACCCTGATGGTCCCTAGTATATACCCACATAGTCCAATATATTTTAATCATTTATAAATTTACACAAGCTTACAGTGGGTAGACCAAAATGCTTATACATTAATTGTAAACTTTCAAATCAACCTCATGTAAAAAATTCCTTTTTTTTACATATGTATCCAATTTCACATTATCTTTATGATGAATAAATGTATCGCCCCTAGCTGAAAGTTGATGATTGATCAAAACTGACGTTCCTATGAATTATTAGGTAAAACATTTGTAATACCAGACTTATAAAGAAAATCCTATTTGTTTCAGATACCCCATAATGAAATATGCACATGAAATTAAATTTCATTACGGTATGTAAAAGTAGTGCTTATATTATTTAGTTATATTATAGTTCAAGTAGTAAAAATCCTACTTTAGAGGCTCATTGCAGTGTATATCCAGTAATATTTATTCTCTGCACCACCCAAAAGTTGACTGATAGTGAATGTCTCTGGCATTAAGTCCACCTGTTCATATATTATGTATAAAGTATCTCTCTATTCTAAAAAAAGTAACTGGCGCCGCCGCTGCCAAAAGCTTGTCACGCTATCTCCTCCGAAACCGCTTGGGGTATGGGGTCGAGACTGATACCAATCGATGCAGAATAATGTGGGGAAGAAAGTAAGATATTATGTCTCGTATTCGTCGGACTTTAAGTTTTTTTTTTATTTTTGTTTTGTGGAAAAACTGGGGCAACGCCCCTAGTGTAAAATAAAATAAATAATATCAGGATAATTCTAGCGACAATATAGTGCTAGGCATACATTAAGACTATGCTTACCATGAGGTGCAGTTAACGTCACATGTGCTATGATAGAAGAAAAATAGATAGTGATAGTATAAGCATGATGAATTAATATTATAGTCTCGTTCGTATGATCCTCAGTGATTATAAACTCACCACAATGCTGAACAAAAACTAATGTCAATACTAAATATTGGCTTTAAATTATAATATTAAAAGTTACTCTTCTTTTGTTTACAGGTTTATCTAGGATTTTGAATTGAAAGTGAAGGTAAGGACCTTTCTGAAATAAGAAATCCCATTATTGAAGTTTAATAATATGTAAAATTTTGAATAATAATATGTATTTTGATTGAAAACATGTGTTTTTATCGTTTAGATTATAATATAGATAACTTCAGTAAAATATTAAAAATAATTGCTTTTATATAGTCTTCCGTTTGCGTTAATCAACTACCACTTAACCCTACCAAAGCCGATGTGTGCTCAGTTATGTCTGGCATGCGTGACTCTGGATAGGAACATTATAACGCTCTGTGTAGGAGATACAGTTCGGTAACTGTAACCTCCAAGGGATGAGTGTGACATCCCTATTATAAATTCATGAGTATTAAGATCAATCTTTAAAAAAAATATAGTACCATTTAATTTTGATGTACTAGAATTTCATATAACAAATTTTTGTTCCAGATATTTAAGCAATAACAAAAGAGCATTACCAGTAACTACTGCTCCCGTTACTTGTAAGTTAGCATTTGTACTAAAAGTTAACAAGAATTAAACACAATTTGTAATGAATAGTTGTATCGCCCCTAGACATCCTCGAAAACATTATTAATTCTGACTTGTAAAAAAATAAACTAAACATGATGTACTAAAGTATCGCCCCTAGCTGAAACTTTGATGATTGATCAATACTGATTTAACTTTTCTATGGCAAAATATAAATATTTTCATATTTCATCACAAATAAAAGATGTTTTTTATTGCAGATTCATATGAAATTAAATAAAAAAATCAACCTTGTTTTCCTGTTGATAATTATTTGAGGTATGTCCACATTTTGTTTTATACCATAAAAGTTTACTTGAGCGCATGAAAAGCTATAGGCTAACCGGATTTTATTTACAGAACTTTCAATATAAAGACAAATCTTATTTTGAATGTAGTTTAAAATTAATATTTGATTGCCTTTATGACAAAAAAAAAAAAATTTTGCATACATAATAAAATGTTGCTGCGGTCTTCCTTGCACTCACACGCTCGAAAACATTATTAATTCTGACTTGTAACAAAAATAAGCTAAACATGATGTACTAAAGTATCGCCCCTAGCTGAAACTTTGATGATTGATCATTTCTGATTCTATTCATTAGCTGTTACATAACTAAAATCCATGTTTATATGCATTTTAAAATACGATACTATTTTCAGATTATGGAATATCCATGTACAAATCCTGTATTCATCAAAACCAGAAACTACACAGGTGAATAATAAAAATTATTTTAAAAACATGAACTATGTACCTACTCAATAAATTTATTCTAAGTGTGTTCCTATTGTGAAATAAAATAAACTCTACTACTACAAAGAAAGGTTCCTTTACTTTTGAATTAAAAAAAATATGAGAAATGAATAAACATGATGATACTGTGATCGCCCCAGTCTGAAAAATATGTTGATTGATTTTACTGATAACAATATACATCTTGTGTCTTGATATAAACACATTCTGTTAAAATGCTTATCAGATATATATTTACAGGTATGAGAAAATGTTTACCCAAATAGAATGAAAATCATAATTAATTTAAAATATGGTGCCCTAAAGAGCTGTATAAAGCAGGTATGTGAATGTGTGTAATTATCATGATCTAAAAATATTTTAAATGATGTCTTTACAAGCATATATCTGATAATTTGAGGAAATTTATTTAACTGATTTTTCTATTTGCCATAATTGATTGTGGACTTTGATATGTGTGAATAATAAAATTGTTTCTTTTTTAGGTAACTCTAATCAATATAACAATGGATAAACTCAACAGGTGAATATTAAATTTGAAATTATATTATCACAATCATTATTTATTTAGTTTCCTATCCATTATACAAACCATTACATAAAAGTGACTGAAATTAAAACACTAAAAAATATTGGAATTTAAAGTAGTAAATTATTGTAATTAAATGATGAATAACTTAGTTATCCCTGTCTCACAAAATCATGGGGAGAATATGGTATGGTACTTCTGAATAATATTAACATCCTTTTAAACCATTACCTAATGACTTACATGGTTAGTTCAATAGATGTTTGATTTGTTACAGATGGAGAAATTTAAAAGTGAAGCATAGTTCCAAGAACTTTGATTTGTAACAAGGTAATATATAATTAATCTATTTAGATAATAAAAAAATTGAATGTATGTCTGTAATTTTGTTCATGCATCACTTAAAAACTACTGAAGGGATTTCGATACAGTGTTCAAGTGAAACTAGTAAACATAATATAGATTATAAGGAATTATTAAAGAAATTATGCAAATAATATACATTCCAGATGTTTTTTTTATTAATGGTCTGTTTTACAATGTCCATTTTAATTTTATGCGCTATATTACGCATCAAACCGCCAATTTAGTCATCAGTACCAATTAGATACATGTTTCTCCAAGTGCATTGACAGTGACTAGTATTTTTCTGTATTATATTTTATTTTTAAATAATGTTTACTCAGACATGAAGCCAAAAAATAAGTTTATTTTTATGATGATTACTAAGTTATCCCTGGCTCACGAAACCGTGGGGATATTATGGTATGGTAACTACTGATAACAAATAAAAAATATATAATTAAAGTATTATCAATATTTATTATTAACAAGTATTCTTTGTACTCAGATCCTGACTTGTGACAATCAACCAGAGGTGTAGAAGATGCACTGTTTTATAAGGTAATTTAATATTTAGATTTGATTACAATTAAATTATATATGTAGTTATTTTGTTTTTTATTTATGTACAGTACACCTGGGTTTTGTTTGTATGGTTTGTTTTTATTTTATAGGGTTTTTACCTAGTGGCATGAAAACCCTATTGTTTCTTATGCTAGTCGACATTACTATTTAAAAATAATGTAAAGAGGACAATCACTAATGAAGAAGAACCTTTGTCAAAGATGTTAGATTTTTAGTAGCATTTAATTTTAGATTAGACAAAAGAGTTTGGATAAGACCAAGATCAATTACTTACTAGCTTATGCTCGCGGCTCCGCCCGCGTGAATAGACTTTTCCGAAATAAAACGTAGCCTATAACCGTCTCCAGGGCCCCATCTATCTCTACATCAAAATTATCAAAATCGGTTCAGTGATTTAGGCGTGAAAGCGTAACAAACAAATAGATATTTTTTTTTATAAAATGTATCCTATGTTACTTCTTATACCTCGCAAGAATGTGTACAAAGTTTCATGATGATCGGTTAAGTAGTTTTTTGCGTGAAAGCGTAACAAACAAACTTACACTCACATTTATAATATTAAGTATGATATACATTTAGTTGATAATATGATGATTACTAAGTTATCCCTGGCTGACAAAACCGTGGGGATATTATGGTTTGGTAACTACTGATTGTCGTAATCAGAATATAGGCATTATAGACAATAATAAATTTTATTGTAACCAATAATTATTATTATTTCAGATACTGACTGCTTACACTTTTGCTGAGATGCGTCGAGGATGCTGCATGTTTATAACAGGTAAATAAATACATAATTATACCGGTAAATACGATTATTTTTTCTCTAAGCCTCTATTATTGTTCCATGAAAGATTAATGTCCTATTGTAATCGTATACTGAAACAGTGCCCACGGAACCCTATATTTTCTGTCTGTCTGTTAGGACTTTAAGGCTCTATATTTTACACCATAATAATAGATAGCCGGTTGACATTTTCATAGGATATGTCTAATTATGGCGGATATATAAAATAACGTAAAAAAAATTATGTGTACAGTCCCCATGGTGCGCGAGTCAGGCTCGCGATTAATAAATAATACGCTATTTAAAATACAATTAAATGATGAACAAATTCTGACAAGCATATATCTAGAATTCTTTGAAGAAAACC
Source organism: Mimas tiliae (assembly GCA_905332985.1). NCBI lineage: Eukaryota > Metazoa > Arthropoda > Insecta > Lepidoptera > Sphingidae > Mimas > Mimas tiliae. Next base: position 9,364,217 of record HG995249.1, read on the forward strand.
CTAACTGACAATAAGAATAAAAACTATCCCAAAATAAATGTTGTTTTTCGTATATTGACTTAAAAATTTATTTTCCAGGTCTGATGTCCAAGATCACAAGAATTACATATGAATATTATTTTATACCTTGTAATAGCAATAAACGCATTTTCCAACTGAACTAGTTTTATCATTTTGCTACCACAACCACTAAAGGTGATAAAATTGATATGAACTAATTATGTAGGTATAAAATGGAACCACTTGACATTTAATTTTCATAACAGTTTTGGGCTTTAGTGCAGACAATTCCAAAATGTACTACATTCTACTTACTGAACTGGAGACTACTGGTTTTACGTCGTGTAAAATTCAGGTATGGAGTATTGACATCTACATCCTATGTAAATGCTTGAAGCATAAAATCCTGGCAAGGAAGTAACTACACTGCCTTAGCTGATGGAAGTACAGTGCAGTCCAAATATAATTTCGGCAGAATCATACCGGCCTGAAATTACTAAGTAGATGGCTGCAGAACAACTAGCAAGTTTTTCACCATGTGAGCGAAGGTCACTCCAATTGGGTAGAGATGTTTCACATATCCTTCCACCAGCAGCACATTATCTAACCGTGGTTTTTTATCTGTAGGGTCTTAATTCAACAGATCTGATGGCATTAGAGAGCAAACTTACATCCCTCAGTGTAACCTCCATTAAACAAGATAGTTTCTTTGAGGTGGATATAAGCGGTGTACGACTATTAAACTTATTAGCCGGAAATGAATACGGGTAAGTTTCATTTTATTTCAGGTGTTACATAGAAACAGTTTTAAACCCCAACGAAAAAGAGGGGTGTCATTTGACCCCTTTGTGTGGGTGTGTATTTGCTGTACAATACCACAAAACTTAAAATACTACTTAGGTATTTTCTCTACATTACAACTATCTCTTCTTTTGACGTAACAAATCGTGTTATGTGCAATCAGCATGTTAGCGTTGATAGAAAGATTACGAAATGCATGCGCATTTAAATTTAAAGAGTATTGATACATATTTAATTTTGCAGCAATGTTGCAACGGAGTTATTACGCCCATCATTACTTCTGCCACATCAGATGCGAAACATATTACCTACCTAAGTACTTAGATTATTAATTTCTAAAGGGAATGTCATTGCTTGTAAAAAATGTTAAAATGTGTTCCAATAAGGATACCGGATTAGCGACTTTTGAATTCTTATGGAATAAGACACATTCTGCATAATTTGCGCCTTTACAACTGTCCTGCAGTCAGCCAGAAAATTATTTTCTATAATATTGGACCTAGCTATTTTTTTCGTTATGCACTCACGCTTGTACTCTGTTCTTCCGACATTCTGACTGAATAGATATATTAGTAAACACGGAGAAGTTGTTACATGCATGATAACGAATGAAATGAAAAAATCTGAATCCTTACTTATCCAAGGTTAGTTGGACAAGGTGTACTAAGCCAAAAGAACGTAAAAGTACCTATCCGTAATTCTTAGTTTATTTTATTTTATTAAAACTGCGCACACTTACTTAAACCTCAGCTGTATTTTCGTGTGTCTGCGCGACGCAGCGCAGCTGTTGTCTTGTATTTTGCCGCAAAACCGATACATTTCGGAGACCCCATATCGGTGTCGATTCGAAACCACTGGGCTGACTGAGCACATTCCCGCCCTTGTCCCGCTAACCATCAGGGCCAAGCTAACGGCGCGGCAGCGGTTTACCTACTAATACATTTTTCTTTACCCTGTAAAAAACACCGACTCCGTGTTTCAGATATTTAAGTACTTATTAAACTTGTAGATTATCATTTTAATGTAGTAGGTATATTATTATTTAGTTACAGAATCTCTAACCAGTCCATGGCGATAGAAAAATCGAACATTGGAGGAAGAACAATACAAGTACAAAAAATTGTCTGGAGTTTGTATAGAGAAAAAGAAACAAAATTATAAGACTTTTATTTAAATCTAATAAATTCTATAATAGACTGTTTATTTTTCATTTTCTATAGTCAATTCACTTTGGCAGTCACTTGGGACGCGATCCGTGAAAAGTTCCGGAATCTAAAACACAAATAAATAAACATGTTCAATACCTACAATCCATAATAATATTACAAATGCGAAGGCAACTGTCCGTCCACTAGCGGATCCAGAGGGACACAAGCCCCCCCAAAAACTTTTGGGTCCACTGTCAAATCTCAAATCAAATCTCAATACTTTCTTAGTACTACCAACAATATAATTTTCATCGCTTATCTTTACTTATTCCATTTTAAGTGGGTGTTTATAATATACTGAATATTATTCTCAATGTTTTAATTCTAATTTTGTGTCGCTCTACTACGTTTCCACGGCTAAACGGCTGACCGGATTTTAATATTTGGTAAGGAGATACTTATGTTATTTCCTGGTGAAGGTACCTACATGAAGCATTTGTTTTTTCGGAAAAGACATTGACACGGGCGGTGCTAAGTATGAATTAAATTAAAAAAATATATAAGCTGTGTCAACATCATTATGTACGTTTTTAACCAACAGACAAAAAAAAATACCCGCATTTTTATACCAACAATAAAAAGTACCTACCTGTGGTGTATAAGCTTCAACTCGATCGAGCAATGAATCCGAATAGCCTGGAGTATAATACCTAAAAGGAGTAAAACATACTTCAAATTATATGTAACACAATAAATAACGACTGAATAATTAAAATGAGAAGTTTTCTGGCTGCGCGCGCAGTGGTGGATCAAATGGTCTAATTGTACATTTTTGCAGTGCGCGTTATTCAACAAAATAGTAAAATCCGAAAATGAATGAAAATTTTGGTAGTAAAAAATATATTTTATGCTACCAAATTTTTCATATCGTAAGTACCTACCCGAAATTTTGATGAAATGGGCTACCCGTTACATGATGTAGGTACCTACCTATCATTATACTTATATTAAAAATAATGTCCATCGGAACATTCTTAGAGTACCTAATAACACAGTCTTTTATTTATATGGGAAAATATTTATCTCCCCAGAGGGGTTGGCGTCAAGCAGACTAGGCGGCCGGCCGTAAAAAACTTTCTGTAACATGTGTTTAAAAAGCATGTTGCGCCAACCCCGCTGCGAGTGAGATTAGAACAGTGAAAGAAGAATAATTTCCATCGGAAATAAAGTCGGATATTAATTTTGTTAAAAAATACAACATTTATGTCGATGATATACGAATCATTGATTCCAAATTGACACCATGTAAAGACTCTGTGACGATGTGAACTGTGCCTTGTGATGTTATGTCAATGGTTCTCAGATATCGAGTTTGAATACAGTTTCCGTAAGATACGAGTTAATACCAGGATACCCATTTCAAAAAGCGTTTTAGCCTCAAAACATTTCAACAAAAAGACAATTACTTTTTTCAATTCTATTATATTGTAGCATTCTATACGTATTTATTGACCACAAACCCTGAAAATGACATGTAAGTAATGGACACCTTTGTCATCAACTTCCGACCATCATTACGTAATAACAATGATCGTTGTCATCATAAATAACATGTTCTGTGGACTGTAGGTATCTCATAATACAATAAGACAAAGTGTGTAGGGTGTGTGTACACAGCAACATTAAATATTATCCTGTTTTTATAGCATAGGCCGGTAAACGAGCAATTGGGTCACCAGATGGTAAGTGATCTCCACCACCCATGTACGCCCATAATACCAGACGAATCATGGGCGTGTTGCTGACCTTAAAATGGAAAAGGATATTAGGGATTGAAAAGGGGAGGGTGATTTGGGCCTCCGCATACCCCACTCGCCGTACGAAATGCAGCAGCAAGCCGTTACTTTGCGTCGGTTTTCTGTGACACAGTGGTAACGCTGGTCGAGCCGGCCCATTCGTACTGTATACAGAACCGTCTACACCGTAGCTCTAGGCTCTACTAATCCTTTAAATCTCTTTGGCTGTATGTACAGCTAAATGCCTACTTTCTCGTAAAAACAATTTGCTTCTCTTTGTATGTAACATAAATATACTCACCGCACGATTTCTTCTGGGAAGCAACTATTAATAATATTTATATATTCCTTGAGAGACGTTCCCGGTACGGTATCTATTTCTTGTACTCGTTTCAGAGCCCCTGTAGTTACGAATAAGCGTCTAGCCCTTGCGTCGTTGGGTAATATCTTAAAAAATAAATTTGTTAATTGTATTTTAAACTCGAGATTTGACTGCCTCGGTGACGCAGTTGTAATTGTAATTCGTACGCGGTACGACTGCTGCGCTGAGGTCTTGGGTTCGATCCCCGGATCGGGTATACTTATCGGGTATAATATTATAGTTTTATTCCTTAGATTAATAACGCATGGTATAATAATTCCTTCGCGTAATTCTGCATATTTTGCATTCTTCTCTCAAGATCTTTAATTATTTTAATGCAATGACTCACGGTGGAACTGCCTTGTATTCACGATTAATAGTACTTAAAAACAAAAAAAATATAATCTGTTACATTATTATTTAGTATTAATACTAGGTACTATACTATAAGTCAATAATTTATTCAAAGATTTGAAAGGTTTCCATTACATTACATTTCTTACCTTTGCATACTGTACGAGAACATATTTTAGAATACATGCTGGGGCGGCATGCAACAGAGGTTCTAATGCAGGTCGATGTAAACAGCATTGTAATGCTTGTTTTAGGGCACAAGACGTGCGTGCTCGCACCTCACTCGATGACTTCGGGTTCGTATACAGCTGTAGAGATACGGAGTTCCAAACATGTATGTAAAAAATATAGCCATGAGGTGTACAATTTTGTCTACAACAAGAATGGGTCGGCTCGAGTGCTCGATCCAGGGTACTAGGTATATTCTATTCTTTGTTGCCACGAATCACACATAATATTATAGTCATCAGTCGTCATCCAAAACATTATTTGAGAGATATCAGATCCTGACTGCTTCGGTGGCGCAGTTATAATGCGTACGCGTTACGACTGAGGCTGACGCCGAGGTCTCGGGTTCGATCCCCGGGTCGGGTAAAATTGATATTGGGTTTTTCTATTACGAAATGCTCAGTATCAGCCCAGAGTCTGGAATTGTGCCTGGTATGCCTGGTATACCTCTTCGGGGATTACAGGCGTGAGTGCGTATGTATCAGATCCTGGATGACGCTGTAGTAATGTAACGCCTCGACGCGGTCTAGATTCACTTGAGTTAGTGATATAACATTTATTCTGGCCAGAGAGCGTTCAGCACTAGTCAAACGTAAGTGATGCTATATAGAATCTGTCAGCCCGTATAACATAAGAAAAATAAATAATATACTTATGGTTATCGCCTTATCTTAGGATACCAGAACCCACTGAACCGCCGAATGCCGACAAAATAAGGTCTAAATCATATTGGCGCGGGCGCGGCGACACGATCGGCAGCTTTTGTGCGTGCTCAGTTGACATCTCCAAACAAAGTTGCTTATCTCGTACTACTGAGTACCGACACGCCGCGCCAAACTTTGCCGGAATTTTGTGTTGGCGCAGCGGGTTCAGTGTGTAGAGAACTTTAGATAAACAAAACCACATCCTCCCCAAATTCAGAATGAATTTCTCTGTAATTAAATAAATAAATACACCCAACAGTCACACACATACCTAGTCCTGACCCCACACTTGGTTAACCTGTATCGTGTACCCACGATAACTACGAAACTACGAAAGATTTGCGGTCTCACAACACCCAGACCCGACACAATTTTTTGTGGATCGCACAAACTTTTGTCTCCGTGCGGGAATCGAACCCACGGCCTCTCGCTTCGCAGCCGGCTACTCGCCCGCAGCGCCACGAAGGCTGTCAAATTAAATAAGTACTTAAGTTCTTAGGTACTTTATACCTGTAAAAGTCGCGGAAACGCATTAGAAACAGCGACCGCAAGACTATGCTGTGGTGAATGTTTAGCTATGTGTCCGAGGGTCCATGCAGCAGCACACAAGTCTGCATCCTCAGCTTCACAATTTTGAAGTATTTCCACCAACGCTGGGATAGCCTTAAAAAGTATTAAGATAAAAACTGTAAAGCTTCCGTATCGCATCATGTGTATTAAAATCTTAGGGGCATAACGTATAAGTAGAGACGAACATATTAATTTGGATAATGAAGCAATTGAAGTAATTTATATTCGAAGGTAAATCCCCTAAATCTAACTAATTGCTCCTTCTCCGTGACATCCTATAGGTACCCGTGCCTGGGACGAAATGTGCCAAAATGTTGGAGCAGTAGGCTTCTGTATCGAAGAAGCTAACACAAAATTGTAATACAATTGTCCCTAGCATGTCTGATGTCACTGTAGGTCAGCGTAATGCGACCCAAACCACTTTTCCAATGACTTCAGGCTAGAAGTAGAACGTATTTATACATGAAGATAGACTGGTACTTAGGTATAATCCATCATTAAGAAGTGTGATTAATATGTAGCAAAATTGTAAAAGGAAGGTGCGTGTAACGTGTTGTTTCACCTCCCATCAAAATTATATACTTATATATAGACCCCGGATGAGAACCTGGAGAAAATTAGAGGCTACTTTTTATCCCAGAAAAGGCTGTTCACGCGAGCAGAGCTGCGAGCAAAAGCTTGTAAAAATATAATTGTATTAGAATTCAATTACCGGTTATATAATCAAGTATTATCCAACATAAAAAGAACGCAGACTACAATTTGAAGGCCACCATAAAAAAATAGGCACAGTATAAAACCTGCATAGGCGAGTGCAGGTGGCGCATTAGCGCCATTAATATTATGATAAAAATAAGTTTACCTTGGACTCGATTACTGCCATAGCCAGTTGGTCTGATTGTCCGGCGATAAACCCCAGTGCCATACTTGCAGGCACACGTGCGCTATCCGTTGTTTCTGCTAAAAGATTCACCAATGGACCGCATCCTCCAGTATTCACGACCAGCTGGGCTAACTACAGAAATATAATTCGCTGAAATACGTATCGTATAAAATGGCCATATGGAATAGGTACTTTACATTAATGCAATATAAGTATAACCTTGTTGATTGACACCACCGCAACGCGAGGATAACTACTCACCTACTTACTACTCTCATACCCTGCTTTTATCGTCCAACTAACGTCGATTTAAATCAATCTGATTATAGGTAGGTAATAACCAAAACTTCAATTTCCTTTATATACCTAAAACTGAAGAATAATTCTTTCTTAATCACCCGTCTCAATAATTTTGTTGAGAAAAGTTCGCCAGTTCGGAAGTTCTGAAGTCCAGGGTAAGTGGGCCACCAACATTTTAGGCCAGAAGCAAATCTCACCTGCACGTGGTACACTCTGCTGATTAACGGACGAGGCAATACCTAAACTTGGTTTCCGTTGCGGGTTGTGGAGGTCAAACGGCTGTCGCCCCATATAATACCAAATACCTACCGTCACATCTTTGGTACATACGAGAAGACGAACTCTAGCATTAAAGCCGGCATAACGCTAGGCAGAAAGAAAGAGGAAAGTTCGCCAATATGACACAATAAGTAGGTATTCACTTATCTAGTAAAAACTGTTATGAGATTAGGGAAAAAAATATTGGTACATCAACGGAATGTTTGACGATGTCTCTAAGAAGACAGGCGGCGGCTCGTCGCACAGGGGCAGCGTCATGACCGGCGTGCAACAACGCAGGTGGTAACGCTCCTCCCGCCACCACCGCATCAGCCAACTCAGACCTCTCTCCAGCCACCGCGCCCAATGCACATAGCGTGCTACGCTGAATGTAATATAATAATAATTATTATATACTTAGGCCTCATTATACACTGTACCTACTTATGCTGGACACAAGCCTCTTCTACTAATGAGAGGGGTTAGACCTTGCTCTTAGACACTCTAAAACCTTAAACCTGATGCAGGTTGGTACACTTCACATACCTTCGTAAAACATGTAGATTTTTTTTAGGTATGCATATTCTCTAACGATATTTCCCTTCACCGTCAAAGCGAGCGATGGCAATAAATATTAACACGTGCATTGGAGGCTGGGATAGAACCCGCGACCTCTGTCTTGGTAGTCAGTTTCACTCCCCGACAGGCTAGCGCGGCTTCATTTACTATGACGATAAGTTTGACTTTAATATTCAAACCAATTTTAGAACATAACACATAGGTACCATCGGGGCTAAATTTAACTTACCTAAACACCACATTGGCCATTTTAAAGTATTTATTAATATAACAACTTACCTTAAGTTTAGGATCTTGGTTTTCCAATCCGCGTACTAAATGACAAATAGCACCAGCGTCAACAACTGCCTCGGGCTTGTGTTGTGCTAAGTCAACAAGAGCACTCGCTGCTATCTAAAGAGAATCATGGAAGAGCAAGCTATCGTTAAAAGTAATTAGGTTACGACAAAAGCAAGTAGATGACGAAAAACATAGGTGACCTGCTTGAGAGTAATTTCGGGTTCTTGAAAAGCCAATACTAATAAAGGCATTGTTCCTCCATCAACTACTAGGCCAGCCAAATGCTCACTATGCTTCCCAATGTATCCCAAAGCCCATGCAGCATTTTCTTTTACCTAGAAAAAGTAATATTGCAGTTGTTATAACCGACCGGGCGTTAGTCGGACTCGCGCCTCTTGGGTTCCGTTAGGTCTGTGGTACAGACCACTACCTACTATTATTTTATTTATTTTTGTTATTTCTTAATAGTCTGAATGTTAGTGGCTCACCAACACCTTAGGCCCAAAGCCAACCTCACCTGCACTCAAGGCAATGACGAAACTTTGTTCCGGTTGCGGGTTGTGAGAGCTCGAGAGGTACCGTACCGCAAATACCGTCAAATCTATGGCACGAGAAGTCGGACCCTGGCATTAAGCCGGGATAACACCAGACAGACAGAAAATTTTAGGATATCCAGAACAATAACGCATATTCTGTAAAAATGACAGGTGGCTGCTGCCTTGGCTACATATTACGATTCAAAAGTGTTTTTATAGCGTAGGCCGGCAAACCAGCACGTAGGTCACCTGATGGTAAGTGATCACCGCCCATGTACACCCATAATACCAGGAGAATCATGGACACGTTGCCGACCGTAAAGGAAAGGAATAATTAAGGGATTGGGAAGGGAAGGGGGATTTAAAAGAGATAAGATAGAGCCCTTTAAAGGTAGGACCAACAGATAGTTGGCATGGCATGGTTTAGGCTTAGTAATAGGGATCAGTGTGTATCCTTTGAGTACGGAACCCTATAAGTAAATTTACAATAACCTGTGTATCAAAATCTTCGAGGCAAGACACAATATGTTCTAAAGCCCCCAGCCGCACTATTGCACTAGCTAACTCTTCGTTGTGTCTGAAAAATATACTTTTTTAGTACCTACGTCTATCTCTATCTATATATAATCTCAATAAAAAATAATTGACCATACTTGGCAACGGCTCTCATTAAGTACAGAACTGAACGTTTATAATACACCTGAAAAAATACGTCTTATTTACTAATCTGTTATGCTGAACAGATTTAAATTGGGACAATTTTCTAAATATTGATCTAATTGTTTTTAATAACAATTAAGTCAATATTTTCACTAGCTTTTGCTTGCGGTTACGTGGAAGTCTTTTCTGAGATAAAATTATTTAAATACTACCTATTACTATTACATACATACATACGCACTCACGCCTGTAATCCCCGAAGGGGTAGGCAGAGGTGTAGCCAGTACACCCATATTTCCGTCCCACGATGTGATAGGGGGCGAGCCTATCGCCATACCGGGCACAAATTCCAGACTCCGGGCTGATACTGAGCATTTCGTAATAGAAAAACCCAATACCACTTTACCCGACCCGGGGATCGAACCCGAGACCTCAGCGTTAGCCTCAATCGTAACGCGTTCGCATTACAACTGCGCCACCGAGGCAGTCTATTACTATTAGTATTACTTAAATAGTTACCTAGTTCATATCTTTCAAAGAAATACATTATCCAATAATCGTGTTGAAGAGAATTACCACCTGTTTAGGGATGGAAATAAAAAAAGCCTTGTCTATGTCATTTGAAGAGGAGTAGCTTAATAGAGGGAGGAGGCCCGTGCCCAGCCGTGGAACGTATATTACAGGGCTGGTATTATTATTACTTATGTTATTACGAGTTTAAGAATACGTCTTCAGAAGATCTTTTTTTAGGTCTAACTATTTGGTCTGCGCATTGAGTCAAGACATGTAGATAAGAGTAATAGTAATAAAAGTAGTAATATATAGAGTGTTCTTAGATAAGATCTTATGGAAACCTATTAAAGAAAGCAAGTATTATTTAGGTTCCAAACACAGAATAAGAGCTTATAGCTTACGTTATATTTATTAAGGTTTTCCAGTGCTATTGCAACCATGCCTCCATTGAGGAGTTGCCTCGCAACTCCTTCGTCGTGTTCACCAAGTCTTGCAACTGCGACAACTGCGCATTGTCGAACAGTACTACATGCGTCCGATAGTAGCGGTCGAAGTAGTTCTGAAATAAATTATCATGACCCTTGCGAGAATCCCTATGGTGACCTCGAAATATCAAAACCCACAAAACATTTGTGTCAAAGCAGGAAATCCACGTAAGTAAGTTCACGCAAAACCAAGAAGTTTCGCGAAGAACAATGTTCCCGAGGGCCTCTGTATGGCCTAAAACGGCCCTACCGCAATACAGTCTTACAGTCTGCTTGCGGCTACTCGCATACAGTGCTCTCATGTCTGAGGAGATATTCGTGTAGCATTAAAACTAATTTGGAAATGTAATTACTTTCACTTACCCAACACGCCCGCGCTTTCTAGACACTTAACGTTTGTAGCCCTTGTAGCTAATTCTGCCATCGTCTGAACGAAGACGAGACGAGACTTTTGGTAGGTTTCAAACACTAAACACAGGTATTTATTATTAATATTCTTCCCTTATTCTTTATGAATAATGATCCCTTATATTTTATAAAGCAGTGTGGTGAACGCAACTGCATAAGCTTGTTGCCAACCGTCGCACCGCGTCGATGCACTAAATAGTTGCACTTCTGCTTACCTCTGACTTATATGTATTATATTATACTTACATTTTGTGTTATAAAGGAAACAGGAATATTGAATTATTATTTACAGGCGTATTAGATAATAAATAATAAGTATAATATAATAGGTGGGTACAAGCTCTGTATTATATAAGTCACACTGTTAGGCCCGGGCCCCCTCTAATTAATGAGAGGGGTTAGACCTTTGTCCGCCATGCTGGCCTAATGCGGGTTTGTAGACTTCACATACCTTCGAAATTCTTAGGGAGAACTTTTCAAGTACCTATGCAAGTTTACGCACGATGTTTTCTTCATCGTCAAAGCAAGCGTTAGATAATAAAATCAGTCATTAGGCCCCCAAGGGTACTTTTACACGTCAAATTTAGAATCTACCGGTGCTTCGGAAACTCCCACTTGAGAAGAAGCATGAACAAAATATAATCTCTTTGAGCACGAAGAAACTCAGCCTCTTTTGTATTTTATAATTTTTATTGATTACATTTTGGTTTATAAAACATACCTACAAAGTTTACTGAATTAGTAATAGGTACATCATTATTTTAAAAAAAATAGGATAATTAACTAATATACACGCTGAGAATAATAACGCCTATACACTTAACTTAGAAAAGTCAGAGGTGCATTCTCCTGGGGCTAGTTTCGAACCTGCGACTTTCGTCTCAACAGTCCGTACCACTCCCCGCTGAGCTATCGCTGCTTGATATTAGATAGTAATTGGCATAATTACCTACTTGAATGATAATGCAAAAAACAACCGTTAAAATATTAATTTTACCTAATTGTATATTTCTTGGACTGCTCATTGAATAACTCATGATTTCAAATAAATTATAATAGATAATTATACAATTATTAATCGTATAATTATATTATCACACTATTTACGATCTTTATTTTTGTATCTTTAAATTTGACACCAAATTTGACATACATAATCGTGATTGATACACCCATACTTTTTCTTTCTTTAACTTTTGTTTTACCTAGCCATTTCACCATAGGTTTTATTACAAGTAAAAATGTACACGTACGAAACGCAGCAGCAAGCTGCTACTTTACTTCGGTTTTTTGTGAGACAGTGGTAATGACCCGGACGAGCCGACCCATTCAAGCTGTAGACAAAAGTGTCTACTAATGTTGTAAAGTATACAGCACGATGCACTTGCGCAATATTCGGTTTATAGGAAATAGTACGAATATGCAATTAATGAATGAATCCAAGTTCGGCCAGTAACTCAAGGGAAAATAAGTTCATAACCTAACTTTGTAGGTAGGTACTTAACAGGTTTGTAATAGGCTTTCATCGCCCCTTATGCATCCGTATTTTCGAATTATCCGGTGTTTTTTATTGGAGAATCTACGTATTATGGATAGGTACGTGGGTCTACGTAGAGGTACCTATACTACTAAAACTATACTAAAACTCGTGTAAAAATGTTATACCGCTTAAATCTCAACTCATTATTATTGTTTGAATTGGACACTAAACGAACTGCGAACACGTAGGGCAAGCACCCGTGAAGGCCATGTGACGACCGCCAACGTCACGTCTCACCAATACAAACATAATTTTTACCATACACACAATGACCCACACATACTAGTCCATTGTACCCACGTATGCAGACGGCTTTACCTGGAGTTCACTCACACGTATACACTACCTGTTGCAGCTACGTACGACTGACCGGCCGGCCGCATAGTTGAAATCTCACTCCGTCGTATTTATTGTTAAAATGTACCGCATCATTTTCCGGTAATTATTTGCAAACAATTTCGATAGAAAGTAAATCAAGATGCCGTACATTATGGTAATGGGGAGCCTCAGTGCGCAACATCTCTCAAAGGATGAAGGAGCTACAGTGTATGGACTAAAAAGTGAAGAACGTGCGGCATTAGTGCAGGTAATTCATATTATTTATTAGCAGCAGCCCTACACAAGTTCATTTTTATTGTAGTTCATTGTATTAGTACCTACCTATTACATGCGCTCAAGTTTCAAATTCACTACTTATCTACGATAAAACTGGGATAGGAATTCAGGGGTTGGTTTAATTTGACTATTAATATGATTTCTATACATTAAAAAAATATATAAGCTTGATAACATTTTGGTCCATCTACGAAAGTAAAAATAATCTCAATATAAGGTTTCGTCTCGATTCATCCCTCCATAACCTCCATTCCTATTCACCCCTTTTTACGTACTATGTAGTTACCTACTGTTGCAAAAAATAGTTACCTACCCACGCCCGTCAGCGTCAAACTTTTATTTTTATATATTTTGTCCTTAGAATAATAAGGCAATATTGTCTATAAATCTCCAATAGGTACCTAATTTACATTTATGTTATTAACCTAGTTTTTTTATGGCATAGGCCGGCAAACGAGCAAGTGGGTCACCTGATGGTAAGTGATCTCCCGTATCCCAGCGGTAGTTCTCAAAAAGTGTGCGGCGGAGTTGTCTCCTGTGCTGACGCGCCTATACCGCTCTTCCTTCCTCTCCGGTATTGTGCCCCAATCTTGGAGAGAGGCCAACGTGCAACCGATCCCAAAAAAGGGTGATCGATCGGACCCTAGCAACTACCGTCCAATCGCCATAACCTCAGTGATGTGCAAAGTAATGGAGCGGATAGTTAACGCGCAGCTGGTCCGCTACCTGGACGATCACTCGCTGATCAATGACCGGCAGTACGGCTTCCGGTCTAAACGATCAACGGGTGATCTTCTAGCGTACTTGTTACATTGCTGGGGGGAGGCGGCTGACAGGCATGGCGAGGCTCTAGCCGTAAGTCTCGACATTGCCAAGGCTTTTGATAGGGTCTGGCACCGTGGCCTCCTCTCCAAGCTTCCGGCGTATGGGCTTCCCGACAACCTGTGTAAGTGGATCTCTGGCTTTCTGCATGAGCGTAGAATGCGTGTCACTGTTGAAGGACACGCTTCGCAGCTCATGTCAGTTAATGCCGGGGTCCCACAAGGCTCTGTGCTTTCGCCCACCTTGTTTATTCTGCATATCAATGACATGTTACCACTTGGTAACATTCATTGCTATGCAGATGACAGCACTGTGCATGGGCGTTACTGCAGTAAGCCTCCTGGTAGCCGGGAAGTCACTGAGAGGCAGCGAGAGAATCTTGTCATTGAGCTTAACCAGACCTTGGATCTCATTTCGGAATGGGGTACCAAGAATCTGGTTGAGTTCAATGCCAAGAAAACCCAGGTGTGCGCGTTTACGTGCAAAAAATCCCCGTTCTCTCCCCTCCCCAATCTTCAGGGTATCCCGCTCGCAATGCGGAATAGCCTAAGTATCCTAGGCATGGATATTTGCTGCAATCTGAATCCAAGGAACCACATCGAGGGCGTAATATCAGCCACATCACGCAGGGTCGGAATCCTGAACAAGGTGCGTAGGTTTTTTGCACCCGGCCAGCTTTACCGCTTATACAAAGCGCAGGCACGGCCGGGTGCAGAATACTGTTCGCACCTATGGGACGGTTCCGCAAAGTACTTGCTCGATGCCTTGGACGGATTGCAGCGACGGGCTGTCCGCATTGTGAATGATGCAGACGTCACAAAAAATTTAGAGCCGCTACAGCTGCCTAGGGACATTGCCTCGCTTTCCGTCTTTTATCGTCTGTATCACGGTGAATGCTCTGAAGAATTGTTTGACCTTATTCCTTCCTCGCCTTTCCCTAACAGAACCACGCGTGCTGGCTTGCGAAACCATAGCTTCGTGGTCTCTTCCATCTCGGCTCGGACCAAGAGGTACGCAAAATCGTATTTCTGTCGGACCATAAAGCTGTGGAATAGCTTGCCGGCGCACGTGTTTCCTCCTTCCTATAACTTGGGATCCTTTAAACGGAGTGTGAAGAAGCAACTAAGCAGGCCGGCATAATTCTGCCGATCTGCGATAGATTCAGTGTCTATCGTTGGTCGACAGTATTCATGGATTGCGCTATACTTACCATCAGGTGTAGCGTAGTCACTTTGCCGAGCCAGGATAAAAAAAAAAAAAAAACATACATAAGCTCACGACTTCATCCCTGAAAGGGTAAGCAGAGGTGCAACTATTGCCGCTCTTACGGTTCGCCGAGCCTATTTACGTCCCATGATGTGATAGAAGGCGAGCCTGTCACAATACGGGGCGCAAATTCCAATCCCGGACAATTCATATGATTGTTTCGAATCGAAAACCCAAACACAAATTGTGATTTCTCGACCTGGGAAATTAACTCAGGTCCTCAAGGTTGTCAGCCTTAGTGCGCTGCCACTAGATCAATGAGGCATTTGACTAGAATTTTGACGTGTTTAAGTCATGAAAAATCTATTATTTACGTGTAAAGTAGTAGACCAAATGCCCTTCGATTTTAAATTCGGGAACATGGCATGTAAGTATTGTAATATTCTTGTTTTAATTTTCAGGAGCTGAATTCGTCCTTCGGTATGACCGTTGCTACATCATCGGACTTGGAAAGAACAGTACGAGTGACACAAAAAGGGCTAACGTTAGTTGTAGTGAATCGTCTGCACGCTATACTGGGTTACGACGTTGTTTCACATGCGATGGCAATGACGAATGCTAATCGTGAACTGGTCTCGTTCACTCTGTACAAGAAGTCGAGTCCATCGTCGCACGGGCACAGCCACGGCCATTCACTAGCACACAGCACGCACAAGGGACATACGCACGGTAACGTGGTCACGCTTTGATGCCACTTTGCTGATTGTTGAGCAACAAAGTTACTTTCTATGCAATATATAAATACGTACGGATTATTAAAAGTGTATTTATAAATTAGAAATATTTTTATATTGTTACCTTTGCCGTAAATTTTTTAATAGTGGATGAGTTAAGTATTTTTTGTAATCTGAATTATAACAAAATTAAGTCACCATATGATATGTGTTTGGAACAATTGTATTCTCATATACTATGTAAATATAATAAATACACATTATGTCCTTTAAACAAATCTTTAATTGTCATGTATACAATGTTGATTTATTACAAAACATACACATTCAGTCTTAGGTACTATTGTTAAATCTGTACGTAAAATAATAATGATATTATGGCTTTGTTTCATAATGTTCGATTAAACTTTTTTCGCTAAATAAAACATTTAACGGGTAATTTAGCAAGTACAAATTTGACATACTTAACCTCTCCGTGTGTATTCACAGCGAGATCATTTTATACTTTGCTCTTTTTTTATATCTAAGTAATAGATAGCTTTTGGCCGAGGTTCCGCCCGCGTAGCAGTTTTGGTTATTTTATGTTTATGGATAGGACAGGAATTTAGGCTCCTAGTGGAAATAGTTATGGGAAATCCTTTTTTTTTTGACACTTGTTGATAGCCTGACTCGAGTCGGCTTTTGTCAGCGTCACCGAACTTTCGGGTGAATGCTTTGGGCACTACAACCCTAGATTAAAGTGACCTTCGCTGAGGGCACCCCCCTCCCCCCCAATACGGACCTCGGCTCAGGACGGACACTGGGGGAGGGCAGAGATTTGCGATTGGGGTTTAGGGGGAATTATAAGCTACTTATAATAATCTATTTTAATCTTCATCGGCACGCGGGCCGGTACAAGGGTCGGGGGTGCTTCGGGGAGCGCGGCGAGGACGGTATGACGGTCTTTTGGAGTGTGTTTGTTGTATAGCTTCCTCCATCTCTCGGATGGCCAGAGTGGTCGCATCTTCGGGATCGGTGAGGATGGAACGCGGTCTTCTCCTCTTTGCGCGGTCAAAGGGAGTGTATATCGACGCTCTACGGATGAGCGTGTTGGGATGATGCGCGGCGCGATCGAAATAACGTAAAAAATGGGAAATCCGATAAAGCAAACACGTTTATGTATGACTAGCTTTTGCTCGCGGCTCCGCCTCTGTTCTAATCCAGGTCATGATCTTACCTGTGTGCCAAATTCCATAAATAACCGTTCAGTAGGCCTAGTACAAGTTTTAATAGTTTTCTAAAACGATGAAAGTTTTCGTTTTCTCTTTCTCGAAAACAGTGAACGTATTTGTAATTCGTAGTAGGCCTACAGATGTTAAGGCGTGCTTGACTAACAAACATCAAATTCACCATCCACACACACACACACACACACGTACGCACACACACACGCACGCATTCTTTCTTTCTTTCAAATTCACAAACTCACAAACATCCAATTTTTAACATAATTTATAATAGTAGTAGGATTTCGACATCAAAAGCGAATCAAGAAGAATTCTTTCATCGGATCTAAATTACGTATTTACGACTACGATATTTATTATGAAGTAAATCAGGTATATAACAAAGAAAACTAACATGGTGACCATATTTATTTTATATAACATCGGGTCTACCATTTTTGACAAGCAGGCGTTTCAGATATCGATTTTGAAGTCAATCGACGTTAGTACAAAGGAACCAAAATTGCGGCCACTTTTTTCATTTCCAATATTAGTACGGAAGTATGGATTAAATTAATTATCCATAGCATACAGTTAATATTGTCGATTAACTATAAAATCGATATCTAGGCGGCACCGTGGTCACAAATCACAGTAAAATATAGCCTATGTTACTCAGGGACAGGGCAGCTACCAATTAGTGAAAGATTTTTTCAAATTGGTTCAGAAGTTCCAAAGATAACCCTCATTATACAAATAAACAAACAAATATTTCTTCCATATATAACAGGGTATATTAAAGTTTACTTGGACATAGTGAAAAAAGCGCAAATAATATAGAATTGGAATGAACAGATTCAATGCACAAATTCGACATCGAAATACTTGTCTTTAAAAAAATATTAAAAACTAGATAACATAAATAGATGCTTGAGAAGCGTTGTATATAATCGGAGTGGCAGCAATATTGCACTTATATTGCTATACAATATAATTAACTGGTCAACTATGTTTCTCGCTATGTGTGCCGATTTTTTGTCGCTCTGTCGCCAATTTCTTAAGTGCGGCTGCATACTGTCTTTGAACGTCCATTAGACGCGAATACTCGTTGTACAGTGTTGCTTTCTGCTCCTTCTCATTTCTATACTTTTCTTCGACTTTTCTGACTGTCTGATTCACCCACTCCACTATAGACTCGAATTGTGTCATAAATTCTTCTCTCTTTCTTGTTGATGACATTGCTCTGAAATTAAATTAAATATTTGGATTCTACTAAAGTCATCATATTGTATTCATTTCTAGAAGGACATACACATTAGTGCAGTTCTACTTTTATGTATTTTAGTTTCTTAGCATGTAAGTTATTTGTAAGGTCCACTTTTGTGAATCTAAAATAACACACACATTTTATACCCCAACTACCTTTACGGCTTAAGTATATTGGACAAACCGTGCGCTCGTGTTCATTAATGACGAGTGTATTTACTAGGCAACAACATTAAAATTCGCTTTTGATGCGATTTTACCTTACTTAATAGTCGTCAAAAAACCTTATATTCTGGGTATGGTATGGTAAACGTATATAGTTACTCTTATCCGCACAGCACGAAATTCGAAACGAATTGTAAAATTCGATGACTGCGGCGCGGCTGTATCAGCATATATGAAATATACGGTGCTCATAAATGTGCGTTCACCTTTAGTATTATTTAGTTCACCATCACCATCCACTCCGGAAAATAATTCGATTTCAATAATTTTAACTAGGGATAATAATATAGATTAGATTTTTACATTTAATGACGTCCATGTCGTGACGACACGGCGCGTCTCTAAAAGTACCGACGTCGCGTACACAAGTACGCTGAACACGTCCGTGGCGTGGCCGTGTGATATCATCCGTCATTGAGCTGGACCATAACGTGACGCCACGGGTTCAATTCCCGCATCAGAATAAACAAGAGAACGCAAATGATACTCACTCTTCATAGTTATCTAATATGGAATTAAGTAAACTCAATTCTTTGGAAGTATACAGTTTCACTTCATACAATGTGTTGTAAAATATATAATACTGTTTTGTTTCCTTATGTTTAGATGCAACTGTAAACAAACAAATGCGTTCGATAAGTACCTAAATGACAAAAAAACACAGTGAAAAGCCTGATTACGGATACTTTTTCAACCGCGGGATAACGGGGAATGGTTATGCCGAACTCACCAGCCTTCCGACCCAGTGGTTTGAAAGACCGCTAGTTCGGGTAGGTAACCAAAAACTCCTTATGCTGTTATACCGACTAAAAACCCCGCAGTGGGTTCTTCAGCGCTAGTGGGACGGTGCAGCGGATGCAGCGATGCAGCGGTGCAGCGATGCAGCGGTGCAGCGGTGCAGCGGTGCAGCGGTGCAGCGGTGCAGCGGTGCAGCGGTGCAGCGGTGCAGCGGTGCAGCGGTGCAGCGGTGCCGGGGTATGAGTGTGGTCTGCATTGCTGCCTGCACCGCTCGCGCTCTGCTGCTTCGTGACCCGTCACTTAGGGGATGTAGGAGCCCCTTAGAATAACGACGTATTTCGACGTCATAGGCAGCACGATAATTCATACTGCCCTCCATCTCGGGGTTGCATCGTAGAATATACATCAAGTACAAAGCACGAAAGTTGCACCACTTACAAATATTATTATATATAATAATAATATTAGGCAGGGGATTCTACAAAAACCCCCAATCCACAGGACAGAACGATCGGGTCACATGACACATTAATGCCTGAAATAATTTATTATTTACCTTGGTTATATAGTTCTATAAATCTCTTCTCATACTGCAATAGCTCTGCTGTGCCGGGAACTTCGTCGATAGCCTTAGTATACCGCAGTACTTCACGGTTCATACGGGCAAGTTCCAACCGTAAATTTGATATGAAAGATTTTAACTTTGTATCTCTTTCTTGGAACTCTTTCAATTCTGCCGGAGTCAGTGGCTGATCGTCAGTTTTTGAACTTGGATTCTGGGCATCACTAGAAACACGTCAAACAAGACATTTCCAACTTATTTTTGGCAACAATAAGTCTTGGTTAGGAATAATAATATATAATGGACGCGTTCAGACGAACTAAGTTTTGAGTAACTAAGTTAAACACTCAGTATATAAAAGCAGTTTAACTGTTCACATTAGTTATTTATTGGTTGAATATAATTACGAATAAAGATGATACGACTCAAGATAAGGTGTCTAACGTGATGAACGCTAAGTTAGATATTCTAAGAGCATAACTTAATCTAAAGGAATTTAAACTCGAGAACTTTGATCGCCCGAAAACGTTAATATAAGTAACAGACTATATTATAAACTCGTTCGCTATATGTATTTGCTACTAGTAAATATTTAAATAATATTCGAGTAAAATTTTACCACCAATTAACATATAATACAGCTAGTTGTATTTGAATGAATGCCAAATTGTATTTGTGGTGAAGCAGGCGCTAAGAACAAATAAACGAATTGTGTACATTTTAATAAAATAAATTTAAATGATTAACAGAGACATTTCGATTTTTTTATATGTACAGCTGTTGCACAGAGATGTCAAGTTGTATCTATAAGCAAAAATTAAATTACCTGAATAATTGTAATCCTATTAACATTATTGGTTTTTTGGTCAACACTACACTTTGTTAAACGGATTTGGTTGAATTTGGCATACAGTAAGATCATGAACTGGAATAGGTCATAGGATACTTTTTATCTCAATAGCGGACTTGATTCTTGCGTCATAAAAAACAATTGTTAAGTAGAGGAAAATGTTGTGTATTAAGTATACTTATTGTAGTATATTTATTGTATAGGGCAGTCCGCTAGGTTACCGTTAAACTTACTGACACTAGAGAAACTACAAGCAAATAAATACAATAAATTCTTACCATAACTCTTGTTCCAATCTTTTATGCTCCTTTTCTCTGTGTTGGATGATTTGCATAAGTTCATTTCTTTCCCTTGCCAACTCCTTCAGTGATTTATAAAATTGTTTCACATCTTTTTCACTGAAATATGAATCTCATTTATTGATGAATTCCATAACAAATTATCGTACTACTATTATAAATGTGAAAGTTTGGATGTTTGTGAGTTTGTGAATTGGGATGTTTGTTAGTCCATCACGCCGCGCCGCGCCGTAACGGCTGAATGGTTTCTTTTTTTTTTACTAGCCCTGCATTATATATGTCCCACTGCTGGGCACGGGCCTCTTCTACTGAATGAAAGGGGTCAGGCCTTAGTCCTTATTCTTCTTTCTTAGTGAGTCTTTATTTTAGCTTTATTATTTTTTTATACTTTTAGGGTAGTTCCCAATTAAAATAAATTACTCGGCAGCAAAACTATTAACCTGAGATAAGATAGTCCCATTTACTCATTAACCTTAATAAGAAGTCTCAGAGTGTCCGCGACCGCATTGGGACGAATCCTATATACGTGATTGCATAACGCCAAAATCGGAACTAACACATAAACTACTGTTTACGCGCAGCAACAACACCACTTGCCACCAAAGGAAAGTTTATGCATTTTACCTGAAGTCATGTACTGCCAGTACTTTGTTTTTTTATAAATTTTATAGGCCGGCAAACGAGCAAGTGGGTCACCTGATGGTAAGTGATCTCCACCGCCCATGTACGCCCACAATACCAAGAGTCATGGGCGCGTTGCCGACCTTAAAGGAAAGGGATAATTAAGGGATTGGGAAAGGGAGGGGGATTTGGGCCTCCGGTTATCTTACTCACCGTACGAAACGCAGCCGCAAGCTGCTACTTTACATCGGTTTTCTGTAAGACAGTGGTAACGACCCGGACGAGCCGGCCCATTCATGCTGTAGATAAAACTGTCTACAGCGTGGCTCCTCCCCTTCCCAATCCCTTAATTATCCTTTTCCTTTAAGGTCGACAACGCACCCATGATTATTTTGGTATTATGGGTGTACCTGGGCGGTGGAGATCACTTACCATCAGGTGACCCACTGGCTCGTTCGCCGGCCTATGCAATAAAAATAATAAATAAATAAATAAATGAAGAATTATGGAAGTTATAATGTTTCAAAGAGCTCACTTGAGTGTTGCTCTTGAACGACACGGTGTCTACAATCAGTCAATAAGAAATAATTAAGTATTTTAAATCATACCTGAACTCATCAGATTTCATTAACTTAAAAGTGATTCTTTTAAGTTTAGCCACTACATCTACATATTGCTTTTTTGCTTTCTCCATTCTGCTTTCATGTTCCTCCTTGGACATTTCCAAATCTTTCTCCATGACATCTATTGCTTTCATTAACTTGTGAACATCTTCTGAATATTTTAGCTTTTCACTCAGCTCAAATTCCTTTGATACTTCTCCAGTGAGTTCTGAATGTAAAACAGCATAGTGTATCTTAGTGTCTGCATCGTACTCACTGCCGGTATCCTCTTTCGTGTACCTGTCAGCCTGTAGAATAAAAATAAACTATATTCATAGTGTATATTTAATTATATGATATTTGCTAAGATTCCCTGGGATAAAAAACTGAATATCTAAGTTCATAATCTAACATCAAAATAAAATAAAAAACACACTGGCAAGAGCATGTGTGTACATTTTGTCAGCTCGATTAAATTATTATATATTCTATTTTACAGCTACAACAAGTTATCTTTCAGAAATATTACTCAATATACACTATTATTATTCATTGCATATGTGACACTATGTAAATCCTAAAATGACTAGTGATTAAAAATTCACTTAGACTGATTCATATGTACAAGTGACAGTACACAGTTTTCTACATTGTAAAAAAATATTTAACATTTATTATACTTACTTCAGTTGTTATGTTAGATGGATCAACTAAGGTTTTTTCATAGTCATACTGAAACAATTTTTTTATATAATAATAAGAATTTAATATAATAATTAGAAGCTGCCTCGGTGGCGCAGTTTTAATGCGTACGCGGTACGATTGCTATGCTGAGGTCTCAGATTCGATCCCCGGGTCGGGTAAAGTAATATTGGGGTTTTCTATCATGAAATGCTTAGTATCAGTTTGGAGTATAGAATTGTGCCCGATATGACGATAGGTTCGCCCCCTATCACATCATGGGACGGAAATAAGTTCAGCGAGATATGGTTGTACTAGATACACCTCTGCCTTTCGGGGAGTATAGGCGTGAGTACATATGTATATGTAAAACATATAATGTAAATTCTCGTCTGAGTAACAACCAAGGGATAGGCAAAGATGCAACCACAGTTAACCAATCTTATTTTCCGTCCCATGATGGAAGGAACAACTCGTTGTTTTTTCGAATCAATAAGTCAAACACTAATGTGTATTTGAGTTTATGTAATTTAATTGCCCAAGCTGAGATTTGAATCCAGGATTTCACTACCACTAGACCAATGTGGCGAATTTATCCATTGTTATCAATCATACTTACTAAGAAATCCAACCCTTCATCTTTCTTATTATCAGTCTTGTTGGTAGACATATGCATCAGCATACGTTGGTCATATTCAGAGAGTGTAGCATTAACTTGCTCCAGTTCATTACCAGGGAGACCACCCTTCCTTTTACGCACTCTACATGGTTTATATAAATTCTGGAATGTAACACCAATAATAACTACTTGAAAGAGCCTCATAGCATTATATGGCAATTGAATAAACATATCATCTTAATATACAGCCTCCGTGGCGCAGCGGGCGAGTAGCCGATTGCGAAGCGTGAGGCCGTGGGTTCGATTCCCGCACCGAGACAAATGTTTGTGTGACCCACAAATATTTGGGGTCTGGGTGTTGTGGGACCGCAAGTCCCTCGTAGTTCCTGATACCCACGACACAGGTTAACCTAGTGTGGGGTCAGTATTATGTGTGTGACTGTTGGGTGTATTTATTATTTATTATTTATTATACAATATGTAAAAAAACCCCTGTCCGATCGGAAAGCGGCATATACCTTATCCCAATGACATTACCGGGAAAAATAAAATATTATTGATAAAAATGAAAATATTATTGTATTTCAAAATGCACGTTATTAGTACCCAAATTACTCGAATTCCCTAAAATGTGGTAAATTTTCCAAGTGTGACATCACCGTCGTCGCCGTCACGTGTTTCAGTAGTATAAATATTTTTATATAGTCTTGTTTTTTCTTTTGTGTCACGCGCCGCACCATCACCCCTGTATTGCCATGTAAACTTTCTTGTAAAATTAAATTTTATTGAATTTTATTAGGGATATTTTTTTTTACTATTTTTGCAAAAAGGATTACATAAATAGAACCTTATCTCGATACCTAATAAATAACACCTTCACAGATCGGACAGGGTTTTTTTTACATATTGTATATTCATAATATAAGTTACTCAAAAATTCGCCTTTTTGTTCCCCTCTCTACACTCACCACAGTGTGTGTGCATTTTCTGTATCCTCATAACCAAATATTATGTCACAAAAGCTAGATTTTCCACTCTATAAATGACTTTTCACAACTAATAAAGGCATACAAATACAATATAACATTATGCCAGAGACACATCATTAGTTCAGATGGTGAAAGAGTTTTTACATCTTTCTACAGTTTCAGACAATTTTAATATCCAATTCTGACTTATCTATTTTCAAGCAATATGTGTGGATGGAGAACTGTAAGATTCCATATAGTTAAAGTTGATATGGAAGAGCAGTACAGAAAACTATGAATATAATGTAATATCTGTTATAATTATATACATTAAAGTAACAAAATAACAAATTTAAATAAAACATTCATTGTTTTATGCTAATGTCTGAATGTCAAATCTATTTGGTCAAATCCTTATATTATATACCTAAGGTATTAGGTATTTAATTTAAGGTCGAATCTTACAACAGATGTTAGAGAACTAAAAGTATATTGATATAAAGGTTGAATTTCGACTATTATGTGACCACTAGTATAAATAAATGCAATTATAGAAGTAGTGAAAATTCATGCTACTTCATTCTGCTATCACTATTAGAGAAGATAAATTGTGTTAATGGATCTTATGAGAATAAATAAATACATCAATATATAATATATTCTTACCCTGACAATAGACAAGTTTTTCAAAAGTTTCTCTTTCTGTATAAAATGTGATCTGTCTGATTCAAATATGTAATGTTTGTCATATTGCAATACAGCAAACTTTCTTAACTCATCTTCCTTGGCTTCACGAAATTCACTTGAATATTTTATTAACCACTGTATCAATGGATAGATATTAATGAAATCTAAACCTTGTATTTGATGTGGTTCTATTATAAATGGACATTTCATAGTTGGCAATATTTTCACAATTTTTTCTGTCAATGCTCTGTATAAAAAAATACATTAAATTGTTATTTTTTCAGCCTCCAAAGCCTTCCTAACTACTTTGAATTTTTGTATTGTATTTGTAAATATTGTTTATCAGCCTGAATGATAAAATAAGCAGATAGTTGATGACTGAGCTTTTCACCCTGAGATATGAGATGTTAACTCTCTTAATATCCAATCATTTTACTGACTTTGATGCACTTCAAATGGAAATACAATAGTCCTTACACAGCTGCCATTTGATGGCAGAAAATATAATATTAATTACTATAATAGTGCTTATAAAATATTATGGTATTATAAAAATATAAAATTGGTAACATTTGTGAGAAAAGACATTAACACCCATTTCCACAACTTACTATGAAAATGGTATAGTAGGCATGAAAATGGGTGATTTCTTTATACATGATTAGTCAGTCAGTTAGTTAGTTACAAAATCTATGCACAAAAGTGTAATTCTCAGAATTACTTCTAAAACTTACATTTTCTTGCCAATAGTTAGATTCTCCTCAAACAGAAGACTAATATCAACATCAATATCGCAGAGTTCTATGCACCAAGTTAATCCACCAACAATTTTGTCGAAAGATGAAAGCCCTTGCAGCTGCGCACGGTAGTAGCCAGCTGCGACAAGTGCATCTGATATCTCATGCCATTTCACTATCTGTTCTGCATCCTCTCGTACCTCTACCTGTATAATAATCACAGTATAGTACAGATACTTAGTACAATACGAAAAACTTTACATTCCATAAGTAAGTCTGCAAACAACCAAAACGGGTTTTTTTTTACAAGCAGGTTCCCCATCTGTTGCTAAGCGCAACACCAGGCTATAAACAGACAGCACCCCACAGAACTTGGGGTTACAAAGCACTGCATAGGACCGGATTGCGCTCGTCACCCCGAGACCTTACGTCTCGGAGTGACGAGCGCAATCCAGTCCTCGGTCCTCGGTCGCTCGGTCAACAACTTATTGTTAAGTCTCATAATCCCCAGTAATTGGCTTCAATGTCCTCAATCCGAAACACAACAATGCTTACACACTGTTGTTTGGCGGCAGAAATAGAAAAACCGATAGTATCTACCCAGACCGCCTCTGGCATACGAGGGACCTATCACCTAGTAATATAGAGCAAACAATAATAGTATTTAGTACAATAGTCACACACAGGTATAAAAAGTACCGAACAAAATTATAAACTATAGAAGTACTTCAATATTGATATAAACGTTGGAAATAATATTGTACGTACCTCTTTTCCTTCATGATCAATACCACTGTATATGTTCATAAGTGGTTTACTACGAGTAAATATTTTTTTTTGTTTGGCTGCCATGTTGAAGATAACCGGAACGCTATTACTTTTTAACTGTAGAACTAGAATTGCAGCTTAATAAATAATAATAGAGAAAATGCTTAGTATTTACTAATTTACCGAAACAAGAAAATAATCACAGACTACTTAGAGATACTACGTATCAGACTGCCAACTGTAGAACAAAAAATTCATTTGTGAGTTTTACCCTCGTATCTATAAAGGAGTCATTACTTGTTCTTAAGTAATTTCTCAACTAAGTCATTACTTGGTCATAAGTAATTTCTTAAGTAAATTATATTCTATAGACAAGTAATGCATATTACTTACTTGAGCAATGTTCAAAGTATTACTCAGTGCTTGAGAATCTTTTCGAACTGGCAATATTGCCTCTTGCGTTTTGTTATTTAAATACAAAAAGGGCCATAGTCATAATTATTCATCATATTTTAGTTTTTATGTTGATATACTGATACAACATCTGTATATATATATTTTATAATTAAAATTATTGTACTTAAAATAGTTTGTGATAAATTAATTAACGATATAACTGTGATGCTTACACGATAAACTAAACGTTTATACGCGGGTAAAAAGTCTTATAATGTTACTAAATTTGGAAGGCCTCTTACGGCGTTTGGTTAGCATGTTGTAAAGTGCATTTTAAATATGTTTATAATATGCTCGTTTTAACAGCGACATTTGTTTGTCAGTATTTACCATTCATCGAAATTTGTATTTTGTTCACGGTAATCATTGCTAATAGTTGTACTTTGTAAGATACGCAAGAAATACAAACTTTTAAAATGAGTAATGATAGTGACAGAAAAAAGCCTTTTTCATTACTGGAGAAGGATTTATTTCTCAATATTATCCAGAAACATGAGAACATTTTATCGTGCAAGCAAACAAATGCCACCAGTGCCTATAAAAAGAAAACAACATGGGAAACGATAAAGAAGGAGTTTAACACATCTTCTATTGTCACGCAACAGGTAATTATTATAATGTTCGATACTACAATCTGCTGAATTCCTCCATGATTTTATACAGTACGTAACTGAATAAATACCATGCTTAGCAATGTTTGCCTACATAGGTACTACACTTAAATAATTAATATATATACAAATAGTACTAGTTTATACGGATTTTATCGCGGTTTAATTTCCCTCCCACCACGAAGGCTGAAAAGCTTTCGAAACGTCGGGACTAAAATAAAAATTAAACCGCGATAAAATCCGTATAAACTAGTTTTATTTCAATGTGTAATATTCGCGTAAACCTAAGAAATCACTATATACAAATAGTATTTTATTTCATTTAGGTACGAACATAATAGGCTAGCATGGCATTTATTTATGAGTGCTTATATCTATGTTATAAATTATAGCTTATAATATGTACTATTTTTGTAGATTATGAATATTTACATTTGGGTTGCCTACATAATAGGGAAGCATGGTATTTATTTGTAAGTTCTCTGATTACCTATTGGTAACCATTACACTTCAATGTATATAACATAGATTCATACCATACACACAATTATGCACAAATATTATGAAATATACAATATTTTGTTCTTTTTGTTCTTTAGGCATCAACCAAACAACTAATTAAATTATGGTATAACATGAAAGCCAAGGCAAGGGAGTCAAAAACCAAGGAAAATATTCGATATTTAACAGGAGGTGGGCCAGCTGTTGTCGACATGGATGCCATTGATGCAAAAGTGATGGATATTGACAAAAATATACTCACCAATATTGCAGTTGATATTGATAGTGATGTAGATGGTAAGTACAACCAGTGTTTATGCAGTTATAAAGGACTTGCAATAGGTACATTATTTTGTGGATAGTACATACTGGTGCACAGGCAAGTAATCAGGTTATTTTATTGGGAGCATTTCACCCTTAGTCCCTTTTCCTTACTAAGAGTATTACAAAGAAGCTATTAAATAGGCCAACACAATTCTGCATTGATTATTAATTTTTTTGGACAGCACTGTTAAGCAACAGTGTGGTCACTTTGCCAAAAACACCCAAATGTTAAATCATATCATAAGGTATGTATCTTTTTTTATATATTGTTACAGGTTCTGTGATTATTATAGGAGATAATAACAATGAGGCCTGGAATAAACAAAATGATGTAGTTGTGAAAGAAATTAAAGAACCAGAGCCAATAATAACTGCAACTCCAAGGAAGATAAGAAATACAGGAGAAAGAACTAACCAAGTAGATTATTTTAAATGCAAAATATTAGAAGAAGAGTTGGAGTATAAGAGAAAATTGCATGATGAAGAATTAAAAACAAAAATTATGGAGAGAGAATACAATGAAAAAATTCTAAGTATTGAATTGGAATACAAGGAGAAAATACTAAAAGTTGAATTAGAGATTAAGAATAAAATGTTAAGTGCGTTGGATAAATAAAACATTATATTACTATGTGTGTCTTTTATTTTACAATGTGACAATTTTGAAATCATACAAAGTCCCGAGCTACAATATTAGCTCGCAGAACCATCCCATCATTAGTGCTATTTATATTTCGAGTACATAATGTGGAGTCATCTTGACTGCTGAAAATGCAGAAATTCTCTTCAACATCTTGATAGTCAGCCATATCATTTGTGTCTATGCTTATATTATGTAATAAAGCACAAGCTATAATAATATTTGCTGTTGTGCTTAATTTTGTACCCAATCCTTTTTGCAGACAAGGGAATCTTCTTTTCCACACACCAAACAATCTTTCTACAGAATTTCTAGTTTTTATTTGTGCCTTATTATATCTTTCCTCTGGTAATGTAATGGGATGCGAAAGTGGTGTCAACAGGTGTCTAGTGCAAGGATAACCTGCATCTGCTACTAAAATACCATCAATTTCATTTTGCATTCTTAAGTTTAGTCTAGAATTTCGATATATGCGACTGTCATGAGTACTGCCTGCCCATCGTACCACTATATCATATATTTTTAAGTCTGGGCCACCTACAACTTGGACGTTTAGTGAAAAATATCCTTTTCTATTTCGATACTGTTCTGTGTGTAAAATACCTCTGGGTTTAGAAATTTTTATGTGTGTGCAATCTATCGCACCAACTATATTTTTCAGCCCAGGCATTCTTCCAATGCGTCCAAGCCTCTCAAATTCTTCTTTAATCTTCCTTAAATCTACAGGAAACTTAATATTTTTTTTCATTTGGAGTGCCAAGGCGCGACTCACTCGTCTGATAACTGTACACACAGTTGATTGTGCAATATGCATAATATCCCCACAAACAATCTGGAAGCTACTTGTTGCGTAAAAACGTAACGTCATCAGAAGCTGACATTCTGGAGTAATGGGTAGTCCTCTTTGAGTATCCAACCGTAGGTCATTTATAATCAATGGTAAAATTACATTTTTTACGACGCTCTTAGTAAATCTAAACCTTTTCTTAAAACAATCTTCCGAATAGTCACAATATGGGTCCACATCGCGTAAGTACACTCTCGGAACACTCACAAACAAGCTATTTTCGACTTCATTTAATACATCACTGTCAATATTGTCTATAATAGCGAATACATTTTCAATTGTATCCATTTTTTAAATTATATTTTTCAACACCAATAACCAATATTAACGTCAAAATACTTTCACGCAAACCCAAGCAATGCTTAAGTAATGAAAATGGCGACTATTACTTGGCTAAGAATTCTAACTTTTGACAGTTCTTACTTGGGCCAATTTCTAAACTATAGAATAAAAATCGTGACTTAAGTAATTACTTTTACTCAAGTAAAACGTTTTACTTGTCTATAGATACGAGGGTTAGTATCATTTGACGTTTCTTTTTTTTCTGTCGATTTTTTTTTTTGTTTGTTTGTTCCATAAGGAACCGGCTAAGATCAGAGACCATGCTGCCAAGTCATTAGTTATATTGTTTCTTATATTCCAAGAACGATGAAACAGGGGTGTGGCCGATTTCAAGGTCTTGCTGGAGTTTTGGTGATAATTCCTTTCAGTTCAATGCTTCTCAGACGACTTTCTTCAAGCGAATCGAAAGCACAAGGTCGACAATACCCTTGATCAAAAATCACCTAAATCCACTTATTTCAATGTTTCCATACACTATTCATCATCGTTAATGATTATTGCACAAAACCACACCACTTTTATACAACAAACACAACTTTAAACCAGTTTAGGAAATAATTAAAACAAGAGAGCCACCGCACTGTAAGAATTCCCGCCAAAACTCCCTTTTTTCTGTCGAATACATAATCCACAGACTACATAAAATATGCTTACTCTATGGCTTATTAAATGCAAATGGCAAAGGAACTAGTAACGTACAGCTCAAAACGCTAGGCTTATACACCAGTATAATTTACTGTTTTATCTCGTTTATTTAAGTAGAGGAAAATTAAATAAAAGTACACATTATTTATTAAAAGATTTATTTTCTAATTTATTTTTATAATTTTCAAAAGCCTTTTTTGCATCGCATTTTCCTTGCTGAACTTTAGAGCTTTTTTGGTTCTACGGTAAAAGTAAGTTTTGTTGTTTTGCCTTTGTATATTCATTGTAGATTAATGAGCATGTTGGTGTCAAAACTGCCACTTTCTTAATTAACCGCTTCCTGGAAGCTTTCACACTTCGGGGTTTATCCAAACCTAGAAAATAATAAAGTAGTTAGTCCCAACTCAAAGCTGATTAGTTAATTCCATCATAAGTTATGTGAAAGTCTAGTATATATTGCTTAAATAAAGTTATATATAATTTAATGTTGATTGTATTCCTGAGTAACT
This sequence comes from Mimas tiliae, assembly GCA_905332985.1. Classification (NCBI taxonomy): domain Eukaryota; kingdom Metazoa; phylum Arthropoda; class Insecta; order Lepidoptera; family Sphingidae; genus Mimas; species Mimas tiliae. The sequence continues at coordinate 9,395,700 of HG995249.1, forward strand.
AATAAAGGTAACTGGGAAATTGCCCAGCACATCATACCTATAGTGCACCAAATTCACATCATAGCATCTACTGCTTTTCCACATATTAAATCCTATGTATAATATTATAAATTTTGTGAGGATGTATGGATGTTTATTATTCAAACACACACACTGATAGCCCATGTTCTGTAATATACATACAAAACAATACCCTTTCTTTGGGTACATTAAGTAGTTGCCTAGGATTTGAGTAAAGCCACATGGGCAAGAGATAATCTAAGATAATACAGATTCACTAACCTGTAAAATGTGACCGGCGCTTGACATCTAATTGTCCAGACGTAATTATCTCTGGGTTAACAAAGTTTGCTAGAAAAGTAGAAATTATTGTAAAGTTCTTGTTCGGAAAGATAAACAAATAATATGTCACAAGATAAATAAGAAATAAAAAGGTAACACTTTATTACCTAAATCGAGACTGGTTAATGGATTTCCTGGTAAATTCTGGAAGTCACTTGAGCCAGAAGCAATAATTTCTGAAAAATACACCAATAACTTATTTATATATTTTTTTAATTAGGGATGTGTTTTACGAACATTTAGAAGCACAATGTTTGATCGCCTCATCAATTATCAACTATTGGTCTAGTAGAAGCATTCTTAGGCCGGGAAAATTACAATTTGTGTTTGAGTTTTCAATTTGAAAAAAACATACATGAGTTGTCCAGGGTTGAAATAGAAGTAGGAATAGGATCATGAGACAGAGAAGTAAGGTCAGCAAACTGTGGGTGTACTAGTTGCATCTCTGCATACTCTTTCAGAGATACAGGCGTGATCTTATATTAAATTATTATTGCAATTTGTGTATATACAAAAGGTAGACATTAAAAATATTATATTTACCAACCTGTCAATGGTTCACAATATGTGTGGTCAATGTGTATTTTACGTGAGTAGCTATGATCAGTATTAGAATCCATATTTTCTGAAATTGATAAAAATATACTTTAGTATCTAAGAAATCTATTGTAATCTCAAGTGTCATTATGTTACAATTGAGAGTTTTGCATCACTTGATGGGTTAAAAAATACTTTGGCAAGGCAAAGCTATAATAAGAAAGTAAAAATAACTGCATTAGGATATCACTATTCCAAAAACAGTGAATTGTTTTTATTAAAAGTAATAACATGTATGTTAATGTAAGTGGGCCATCAACATCTTACATTCAAAACCAACCTCATCTTTTTGTGGTACACTCTGCTGATTAACAGCCGAGGCAATGGTGAAATGTGGTTCCTGTTGCGGATTGTGGGACACCAAATCGCCCCAGAGAATACCAAATCCACCGTCAAATCATAATGGGAAGGCGGAACCTACCATAACTCATATTAGTATACGGCATAGTGCAGCAATATACTACTGGCCAAACTATACACAGAAAATAGAATAACAGACTTACCAGCGTAATCCTGAGATAGTATTCCACTAGAAATCTCTTCTTCAGTAAACCAAGAAGGATATGCTTTGCCTATGAGACGTGATTTGCAGATAATGAACTTCTTTTCGAAATGTTTTTGACAAACAAAAAGCTTCGAAAGTATAATAGTGTTGTATAATGTCCAATAACGCCAGGCAATGTCACTTGTCAATCAACTGTCAAATAAATCCGTCCGGCATTCGCTTACACGTCAGCCAATCACGGCCAAGAATGAAAACCCTAAATGTCATACAACATTAAAACAATATGGCGCTATGTCGAGCGTTTCGTTGTACGTAGATTAACAGCCGTGGAAAATAATTGTTTTTTTTTTTTGTATTTGTTCCATAAGGAACCGGCTAAGATCAGAGACCATACTGCCAAGTCATCAGTTATATTATTTTCATAATTTCCAAGAACAATGAAACAGGGGTGTGACCGATTTCAAGGCCTTGATGGAGTAAAAAAAAAAAAAAAAAAAGTATTGGTGTAAATTCCTTCCAGTTCGATGCTTCTTAGATGACTTTCTTCAAGTGAATCGAAAGCACAAGGTCGACAATACCCTTGATCAAAAATCACCTCAATCCACTTATTTCAATGTTTCCATACACTATTCATCAGCGTTAATGATTATTGCACAAAACCACACCACTTATACAACAAACACAACTTTAAACCAGTTTAGGAAATAATTAAAACAAGAGAGCCACCGCACTGTCAGAATTCCGCCAAAACTCAAAAAAATAAAAATAATAATAATTGAATATAGCGATTGTTATGTTATTATATTTCATTGTTTTGAAAGTTTTCAAGCTCTGCCTACACCACGTGACATGAATATTTGTACTGATTACTTCTGATAAGTGGTCTCGTATCAGTAAAGTGTTTATTTACTGTCACCGTGTCTTTTCCTACCTCGACACTGGCAAAATCATCGTACGCCGATGGAGCCACAATATAAAATTGGATTGGAATATAGCGAGGATTAGTGTTGTAGCGGTAGTAGTAATGGTCATAATAACGATAGACAAAATATTCTATAATACTATTGCTTAAATTCTCTAGTATAGATAATCGACAGTTTTACCATAACGATAGTCAGAAATATTATGATACTATCGACAGTTTGTAAAATACAATGTATAAGTGTTCTCAGGTAGGCTTTATTCTATTTATGTATTGTAAAGGTAATACCATAAACTACTAGCATAAAACACATCGATACGCCATAAATAGTATCGATACTGATGCGATACCAACGATAGTATCAAGTTAGATAATAATATCGACAATGCAGCTAATTTTTAAGGTCAACTATCGAAAGCGCTACTTTTCTTAGTTCTTCAACACTAGTAAATACCTCATGCCAAATTCGCTGTCAAAACAAGTAATTTATTTTTTAAATTATTTTACGGCTCTAAATACGTCGTGGTCTTTGACAACGTCTTAGCTTTTTTGCCATTCCTTTATTTTCCAAAAACTATGAAATACAGGAGGGGTCGATTTCAAGGTCTTGCCAGAGTTTTGATATTACAAACTTCCTTTCGGTACGATGGTTTATAAAATTCTTTCTTCAAGCGAATCGAACGCACAAGGTCGATCAATAATCTTGGCCAAAAACCACCTAAATTCGCTTAATTCATTTCCATACACTTTCCATTACCGTTATTTTTTATTTCACAATATATTTTTTATTATATTATTCTAATGAAAAAATTATAATTAATTAATTATATTATTATTTTTATTTTTTATTTTATTCAAGAATCGTAGCAAGTGGAAATGAGTTATCTCTGCCTACCCCTATGGGAAACAGGCGTGAGTCTATGTATGTATGTATGTATTTTTATAGCATAGGCCGGCAAACGAGCAAATGGGTCACCTAATGGTAAGTGATCTCCACCGCTCATGTACGGCCACAATACCCAAAGACTTTAATGTATACTACTAGACCGGCTGTCTAGTACACAGAAAGTGCGCACTTAGTTACGGTCAATTGACCACAACTCATTTAGTCGACAGCGAGCGAGCGACAGGAACGGTTGTTGTCATTTGAGGCTCTTCGAACGTTGAATTCGACAAAATAACACGAATTTGTTCATTGTGACCCATAAAACGTTGCCAATAATTACGTGCATATATTTTAATGTCAGGAACCTTAATATATCTTTAACAAATCTATATTTTCTTCGAAAATAGTATTTATTGTGAACGAAAACTAATACAAAACCAAACACCCGACTCACTGTTACCATCTCGCTTACTCATAACTAGAATTAGTTTAGAGCGACTAGCGCGACCGAAGCGTTAATGTAGAATAGCAAAACAACAAAAGCGGATAGGCCAAAGTGGGAATAGGTACTTATGTACTTATTTAAAGTGAATTTTAGTAGATGAAAGGTAAGTGTGATGTTTGTGTTTCAGATATTTGATGGAAAAAGTACATTTACAAAACTGAATTACATACTAGGGTATTGTAAAAATTATTCTCAAAGAACGAAGGTCTTCTGAGGGCATAAAAATAAAATAAAATATATATCTTTGATTTATTTCTTGTTTTCTTACATAAATTCAACACACATGTTAAACATAATGTATAACTATTGAAATTCACTTACATTAAAAACATCGTATAGTTACTCTCAGAGACAAACCGGAAAAGGGCAAAAATCATTTTAGTAATGTCACTTCTTCGTAAGCGTCTAATACTGCACTAGCTCCCTTTCCCGCTTGAGCTGTCAAACTCGCGCGTTTGGTGACATGATTTTACTTTTAAACAGCCCGTCTAGATATACGTTAAAGTCTTTGACAATACCAAAAGAATTATTGGCGCGCTACCGACTTTAAAGGAAAGGGATAATTTTATTAAGGGATTAGGAAAGGGAGAGGGATTTGGGCCTCCGGATATCTCACTCACCGTACGAATCGCAGCAGCAAGCTGCTACTTTACGTCGGTTTTCTGTGAGACAGTGGTAACAACCCGGACGAGCCGGCCCATTCATGCTGTAAACATAAGTCCACAGCGTAACTCTACCACTCAAAAAATGTACACCACTTTTATACAACAAACAACTCTAAACTAGTATATAAACATCTTTAGAAATTAATAAAAATTTAATCACCGCACTATCTGAATTCCCGCCAAACTCTTATGTCAAGAAATAGACAGTTTTGTTTTTCTAAATCATCGCCCACCTGATTTAATTATTATAAAAGTTTCAAGTTGCGTTTATCGTTTAAGTGCGAAGATGAACAATGTATGGAAACATTAAAATATGTGAATTTGGTGGTTTTGTCCGAACGGGTTGATCGCCTTTGTTTCTTCGATGTGGTTGGAGAAAATCGTCGATGCAGCATCATAATGGAAAGAATTCTCACAAAAGCTCCAATAAATCAAGATCTTGAAAGCGGCCATACCGGTGTTTCATCGTTTTTTGAACACTTGAAAATATACATACATACGCACTCATGCCTGTAATCCCCGAAGGGGTAGGCTGAGGGGTAACCTGTACATTCACATTTCGCCGAGCGTATCTCCGTTCCATGATGTGATAGGGGGCGAGCCTATCGCCATACCAGGAACAAATTCCAGGCTCCGGGCTGATACTGAGCATTTAGTTAAAGAAAAATCCAATATCACTTTTACCCGACCCGGGGATCAAACCCGAGACCTCGGCGTCAGCCTCAGTCGTAACGCGTGTACGCATTACAAGATTACAACTGCGCCACCGAGACAGTTGAAAATATACTTGTCATTGGCCAAATGTCTAATAGTGCGAAGCCATTAATAAAATAAAAATCATAGAGATGGGTAACTCAGCAAAATCTCCTGCGCCAACACAGGAACTCAGGTGCGGCTCACTGCGCCAACTCCATATGTTAATTCAAAATAGCGCCATGGCGCAGTAAAATCGCAGTGCAATATTTGGACATATATGTCTATATGAAAATAAAAATTATGAATATAATCACTGTTTATCTACTGAACAATAGCCCATAGCAATTGTGGATCACCAGCTATCACAATAGCACAGCAGCAGATAACTTTGTTGTTGAACTTCAAAAAAGTGTAAAAAAAATATGCCTGATTGTGCCAGACGCTTCCTAAATAAATCTGACTATATATACCCAGAAAATAAGTCTATGCGTTTTCTATAAGCTATGAATGGAAACAAATAAACATTAATATCATATGGTATCACTAGTTACGGACGTACGATTAAATTTTGTATGGATAAAATATGCACCCGTCAAACTCGGTGGCTGAAAATGGTTGTCCCTGAACATATAAAGATGATGTTCAAGGGTTTTATAAATCCAAAAGAATTACAGGCGCGTTGCTGACCTTAAAGGAAAGGGATAATTAAGAGGGTTTGGAAGGGGAGTGGGATTTGAGCCTGCGGATATCTCACCCGCCGTACGAAACGCAGCAGCAATCTGCTACTATACGTCGGTTTTCTGTGGGACAGTGGTAAGGACCCGGACGAGCCGGCCCATTCATGCTGTAGACAAAAGTGTCTACAGCGTGGCTCTACCACTCACTTTGCATATTACTCACATTATAATAACTCTAGAAGCAATATTAATAGTTTTCATTGTTATTAGTCCGTTTATACATTGTGATTATTTTCGAAAAACTATTTATAATCCATTATATTTGCAAAACAACAAAAAGAATATGAATTTCGCAGGCTAGTATGCACTAGCCCTGGTGATGCCACCACTCATGCACATCAGCAGGGTCAGCAAGGTCGAAATAATAATATTTAATTTGTGCTGTGCGCCTACACATTTCGGATTAGCGAATCAACACACCCGGCGCGGCGCACGCAGTCAGCCGAGTTGACTTGGCACAATTGAGCGATGCAGCGCAGTGTTATCATCTCTATAATCATTCATCCACAAAAAAAAAAAAAAACAAGAAATATCGTGGAAAATTATTTTCATTTTACAGGTAGCTTGATGATTTGTCAGCATAATTCATTAGTAGCGTAACAATACGAAAACAGCCGATAACTTGCAATTTTGAACTTGGACGTACAAATAGTATATTGTTGTTAGCAGTACATACACCACAAATAATAAGATATGAGCAACATGCAGAAAATCTTCCGGTGTAAGTAAAATCCATCTGTAACGTTATCTATAAGTTTATCTATTAAATATCTTAGGTTTTAATGGTTTATTTGCTTAATTCTTGAATTTGCAATATGAAAAATACTTAATAAACTAACATCTTTATATGCTGTAAAATAATTAATTAAAAGCACTTGACTTTCAGAGTGCATTGGAAGTGACACTTATTCCATAAAACTTTAAAATGGATGAAAGTGTAAATATAGTGGAGTTAGTGTCTAAGTTGTTAGATACGGAAAAATATAAGGAAGTCCTCAATATACCCAATAATGAGAAATATAGTGGGCATTTCAAAGAAAATTGCTGGGATTTGATCGCCATAATAATAGGAAAAGTAAAAGATGACACCATTGTAGTTAAACCATCCTTATATGGTGCATGTGAACAGATGCTGGCAATAATACTAGAAAAATGTTCCTCTGAAGAAGCACTTCTAGAATTGATTGAGCAAATTGAGCTAGCAAAGAATGATGCTCAATTCAGTATTATCTTAACACCATTGCAAAAATCACTGAAAACATTATCTTTAAAAAGAGGCAGGTCATTGGAATGGTGTTTGAATTCTATAAGCACCTATATTGAAGGCATACCAATCCCTGACCACAATCTAGAAGGCAAAGAACGCCTATTACTAGACTCTGATCCTGATGTCAGGAGAATAATCAAAGTGTATTCAATGTTACCTACATTTTACAACCCTTTCATCCAAGAATTGATTATTGTTGACAGCAACATTAGAACAAAACAAATAATAACAGCCTTTTTGATAAGCTTGCTTGGCAAACCTTTAATATTTGTAGATTTAGATCCCGAATCCAATGAGAATAGTGAAGCAAGGCTAAGTTGTTCAGCTATAGTTTATGATATATGCATATTAGAAAAGAATGTGCTTAAATTCTTAACATATGTGGAGACCTGTTTCAAAGAGAGTCAGAAACCTAAATCAAATGTCAAAGATAAAAATGATGATATATTACCTTATGAACACCATGAGAAGATTAACATGACAACACTATCTGGACTATTTTACATTGTATTTTGTGGTAATTTTCAGTTGCCTGAGAATGCTATTCCTCAAGTGTACAGTATAGAATATATAGTTCACACTGCAATTCTGTGTGCTGTCCATTTATTAAACTTTTCGGAATATGGTCCTTTGTGTAAAGCAATGTCATTGTGTAAATTTATTATTAGCCGTTTACCTAAACATACATCAAATACTTTGTTGTCATCAACTATACATTTTGAAATGTGCAAAAGCTTAGTTAATATTGCAATATTTTGTACATATGATTCTATGCGTAAAGATGCTGTTAATATAATTGGCAGTTATATCAATAAATTTGATTATAAAGGTAGATGTCAACTACTTAAATATTTGATGGATATTGCCAATCATTCTGGTATGATTGGTTACACAATTACATTATACAAAAATTCTATTGATGAAGCTTTTCAAGACACTACAATGGCAGACTGTTTCAAAGGGGCTCAATTAATGAGCATGGTAAAGAAGTTATGTCACTTGCCCAGCGGTGCCCAATCAGACTTAGTAGAGATGGCTGATCAAATTATTACTTCTTTAAATTTTTTGAGGTATTTGTCCCTAAAAGACATAGAAAATGTAACTGGAATCCGTGAATGTTTTCCAATAATTGAAACTGACTATTTAGAACCATTGAGGACAGGATTGAACATGTCTAAAGCTCATTATGAAGAAAAATTAAAAGAAATAGAAGAAGGAAAAAATGTTTCAGAAGATAAAATAAATATATCTCTAAATGTAGCAGGGAATGTTCTGGATAAAATTCCAACAGAAAATAAAAAAGAAATAATATTTTCGGCGTTAAATGCTTTTCATTTGATTGAGGGTCTCATAGCACGTCTTTCTGAATGTATTAATATTAACAAAATGCAAATATCTTGAAATGTACTATGAATGAATCTTTGGAATAAACATTTTTTATAGTTTATATTGTTTTCTAATTACACATTTACAATTCCCTGTCAGTAATTTTTTTTTATTCTCTTGTAATGACTGGTATAAATTCTACAAAATAATAGATATTTTGGTTTTGTTAACAGCATGGAAGACTGGGTATAGATTTCTAGTTCCTTTTGTATCAATACAAATGAATCATGCTCAAAGAATTGTGAGGACATACAGCAATCAAAATATGGAAAAGGAAATAAAAGTGACACCAGTAGCTACAGAGCATGAAGATCACCAGTATGAAGAAAATGTAAAGAATCTTATTTTAGAGCATGCACTAGAATTCGTACCAAAGAGTGGTTGGTCTGTGGAGTCACTAAGTAATGGTGCTAAAGCCGCTGGATATCCAACTATAACACATGGACTTTTTCCGAATGGTGGAGGCGATCTTGTACATTACTTTAACATTAAATGTAATGATCAATTAGTTGAGCAAATGAAATCTGTAAGTTTATAACTAATAAACATTTAAATTATTAGAATAACACACAAACATACTAATATATTAATTTTCAATAGTGGCCAAAGGAGAATGTAAAGAATAAGGTTCCAGCACAATTTATAGAAAATGCTATAGTAACAAGACTTCTTATGATTGAACCATTTAAGTAAGTTCAGAAGCTAGATTTACGATTTCTAATTACAAATAAAGTCAGTAAATAATACCTCCTTGTTTTAGGGACAACTGGCCTAAAGCCATGGCCATACAAACACTGCCTAATAATGTTCCTAATTGCTTGGCAACATTGTTATCTCTAGTTGATGATATATGTTACCACTCTGGCGATCGAAGTGTTGATGTAAGTAGTCAAAAAAATTCAACTCGCAAAATGAAATGTTATCCAATGTAATGTGCATAATTTATATTTTTACAGTTTAATTGGTATGTGCGTCGCATAGGTTTAGCTGGTATATATAAAACAGCGGAATTGTTTTATTTGACTGATAATAGCCAAGGAAATAGTGCTACAAAAAGTTTTGTGGCCTCCAGAATAAGAGATGCTGAACTGGTACAAACTGCCCTCAACATGAATCCGGTAGCTGCTGCTCCACAGACACTAACGGCTGCTTTTGTTACTGTAAGGATTTAAGTCATTAATCTATTGTTTTAATGATTATTAATACAATATTAAATGATTATCTGTTTCAGGCTAAAAACATTTTGGGAATCAATACACTGAAATAAGATTGTAGGAGTTGACAAAACAAGTATTAGATGAATTTAGTTTTATGTAAATTAAGAAGGTACAAAAAGAAGAATAGATATTTACTTAATAAAAGAAATGATTGTATTAAAATTAAGGCATTATGATTGTTACAAAAATGCATAACTGTACCAGACACTTTTGCCATTTACCATGTCTGTGATAAAAGTATATTTCTATATTGTTTGACCCATTAAATTCAAACAGATTCTGTACCACTGCAAAGTTAATAAACAGTTGTTAATAAATAATTTACTTTATTTACAATGAAAAGAATTGAAGACTTTTATTTTTTTATTATTAAAATATGTAATTGTATAAAATTTAAAAACATTTAACATAGTACATAAGGCAATCAACTATATATGCCTTATAGTAGACAATTAATTTGTTGCCTTATTTTACTAGGTGTACTCATTAACATTTGACAGTCTATAAACGAACATGCATTTACAATTTAGATACACACGAGATATTAAGGCACATAGTAGGATTACGCATTAGCTATGAGGGTATTATATAGTCACTTCCCATAGATATGTAGGATATTAAGTTTGGTGGCAGAGGTAACCTGTGCCATACATTCGCAGAAACTGTCTGGCGAATAACAAATCTGCAGATCATTTGCAAAGAGTCCAATTTTGCAAACCTGAAACAGTCAATATAGTATTGTCAATATCTGTAATGCAAATAGGATTACTTAAAATACAGTGTGACAATTACATGTTGGCAAGATAAGTGAAAAAAAAAGTGATGCTGTTGTCAAATGTTGGATCTATTTCAACAGCTTATTATATAATTTTTATATTAGTTCCAAAACATGCCACTGCCAAATTATAATTTTCGCACTAGATTTCAGACAATAATGTTACCTATTCAAAGGTCTTGCTAATTTTACTGGCATCTCAAATAAATTTGATTTCACATCGACAGCTGCACAGTGTTCTGATATTCTGTTTACTGGTACAAATGTTTCATTGTTAAGTGAAAAAAGTCCATTTGCATGTCGCAGTCGAGCATGAAGAGTCCTGCCCACACAGCGGAATGAAACACACAGTATGTGTCGTGAATCATAAGAATCTCTGACTAAGAACACATTGTCATGCTGTCCAGCAAGTAATTCTTCAGCCTCACTTGATGTTATGCCTCCCCAATACCATCCATGCCTGAAAAAACAAACAGTTTATACTATCAATCTGTATCACTGCTAATACTGCTAGGTAACCAAAAGACATGCACAACTATTAATGCATTAGGTGTTACAGTACATTCATGGTAACATCAATCAACAATGCAGATATGTTTGCAGTAATATGTAATAGGTAGGTGTTACAAACATAATGATACATGAATAAACTTACTTTGATAACTGACAATATATTGCACAAGTTTCAAGAGATGCATGCTGATGATGGCCGCGAAGAACTAAGTGTCCTTCTCTAGAATGCTGACATCTTGTAGACTGTTTTATTTCATCTTTTTTACCTTCACAGCCAGTAGGGCCTAATCTTTTGTCTGATGATGTACAAGGGTCATTAACCTTATTAAGACTGCACGCATATTCACCAGCATTGTTTTTGTTGCCAAAATATCTTTGTAAAGATCTGACACTGCCAGTGAGAAACAATTTGTTCTTCCAAAACTTTACAAACTTATTCGTGTTCATAGCAGGCTTGCGGTCAGGTAAAAATACACCATTTACAATATCAGTATTGCTGAAATCTATTTTGTTATCAATACTTCGTTGTAAATGTTTACATTCCAAAGCATTAGGTTTTAACCACTTCCGAAGACAACCTGTAGCGAGCCATTTACGTCGAGTACAATGTGAACACCTTTCGTAGTTTTTATTCATAGCTGTGACATCTAAACCCAATTCCAATTTCCAAATAGTATATTTTTTCCAGATAAACACTGCAGATTACCATGCAAAACAAGCTGAAAACAGAAAACCACCTTATTTTCTAATATTGACAGTTTGGTATCGATGTTGCCACTTCACCACAGAACACTATTACTCTCACGAGAAGAACAACAGGTTCATACATACGAAATGCTTACACGGGCGCATACTAGCGCTCTCGACCATGCCATTACCAACTATCGGTAGCGCGGGGTATTCAAAATGTGTAGTATATAAAATAGACGTAGTTTCTAAAAATGGATCCATCCAACAAGTAGTAAAAATGGCGATACTGATTTTGCTTTTTAAATTTAGCAAAATGAAACCAGTACATATCTCCATTTTAACTAGTTGTTGGTTGAATCCTTTTTGCGAAACTACATCCAAATGTGCGTAGACATATATATATTGTTACGTATCTCAACTCCTTTTTGACTTCAAGGTACCAATAAAACCACATATTAAACATTCTTTAATATTTTTATTTTATTGGCAAACGATAATTTTGAAGCTTCCTCCACAAACTCTCGATTTTTTAAAATACAATAGCGTTTCATGCATATTGCCATGGTGTTATGAATTATTTTATTCTTATTATTATCTTGATGTGTTTCACACACTTTCAGCCAATTAAAATTCAATTCTTGACATATTTTCCTAAGTTTATCTTTAACGTTCTTGTGTGTTCGAGTACTTTTTTAAATAATCATTGATTAAAGTTGCAGCATTTTCAATCAGTCCACAGAAACTGGGCTGGATATAATTAAGACTTGCCTTTTCCTCATATTCCTTGAATGAAGTGAACAAATGACACACCTCAGTATAGAATCTCTGTCTCGCAATGCGGAACACAGAAATAGCATATAAATTCATCAAATTCACCAATATACAAACTTGTTGCACAAACCGGCAAACGAAAAAACAACACCATATAAACAACACTGTCAACGCTGTCAACAATTAGTATCAGTGTTGCCATCTCATAAAAGAATATCCTACCATCCAGTAAATATTGATTACTATTAAATAACTGATTTCGGGTGTTAAATTTAGAAATAATGATATCGATATTTAGAATTCAACGCGCAAACATTAACTCATTAGCAAATTTTTGTTCTCGACGAATTTCGTCATCCATGATCCATAAATGAAATCTATCTATATAGTAGTTTTACTTGAATGGTAACACAGTCGAGAAGGAAATATTACTTTCTCAGTCTTTTGTAGAACATTATCCCTTTTCTAACAATCCTGCCTTTGCTGGCATTCGTCGATTCAACAGTTGCCGCCCCCTCACTTCACACTTGCCACTTGCCAGTGGAGGCTGCCGCTGGATCAGGGTTGGATTCAGGCTCTCGGAAAATTATTGTCTGTGTATATTAAAAAGATACTACTGTGAGCTACTGTACTGTATACTTTAAACGTCATATTCCCCGATAGTTGGCTAATTTAATTAAAAACCAGTAGTCTAAATGTTGTTAGTGTAATTATTCATATACTCATATTTTAATGTATAACAACTACTATGTCCGCTAATTCTTCAACGGGAACCTTCATCGTCTTTAGCTATGATGCGACGACGCATCGGTATTTTCATAGCTAAATTCACTTTGCTGAACTCTTTCGTGGTCGATATTTACGTGTGGTAAGACAAAGCAGTCGAGTGCAAACTTACATATCTCATGAAATGCCTATTTCCACTCGTTACTCCATCTGTTTAGGTTTAACTCTGTATTACCATTTGTAAATTAATAAATCCAATACATATTGCATTTAACTAATTTGCTTGTAAAGGATACGATGGGGTTGACATATCCGTATGGATAAAAATCCCAAAACAAATAAAGATTAAAAAAAATAAAAAATATTTGAATTTGTAATTTGAGACAAAAATAACTTTCGGGACATTAACTAAGTTTATTTTTTCCCTTACATGAAAACCAGTTTTATCGATTTACTGCTAAACTATGTTTTAAATCTCAAAAAACTTTTCTATCATATTTATTTCTTTTTGATATATGAATCGAATGGCGTATTTAGTTTTCCAATATGAAGATTTTGAATTTTTAGTGCGCTACGCCCGACCTCATTTAAGAGGATGAACCACTGTCCACTGTGCGCCGCGCCGCCCGGCCAGCCAGAGATCACGATCATAGATCGCGGCTGTTATTGGACCGCGATTCTGCCGAATATTTTTTTGATTCGGTAACACTGTATTGTAAGGAAATTAAGGATTAGAGCTGTGTCGGTCGATCATTTTTTACAACCCTAGGCGATCACGACCCATCGGCAAGATGATCGAGTCAAAAGATTTGATCATTTCGATCACGGGTCATTTGGTTGTGAGTTGTGACATATTATGTTATACTCTTACGATAACTGTTTGTAAATTGATACAAATTGAGAGACTACGAGGAATTTCCGTGCATTCCGGCATTTTTGCCTGGAATCAAGTTTGACAGCTCGTAGCAGCTGTTCGAGTGAGGTAAAGATAGTACTTATAACATGAATTGAGGTAAAAGATACAATTGATTGTCTTCATTTCGATTCTTCGATCCTCGAAGAAAGATGTAAGTATCATTTGTCCCTATAAAAGGCAGAGACAACCAGTTTTTGTTAGTAATTCATCGGGAATTTCCCTCCCAGCAAGTATGTTACATATCGTTTTACGCATTGATTTTGGTTTCTGAAGAAAGAAATTTATTACATTAGATCCCTCCACTGTATTTTTTCATTACAGTAAACAGTAAATAATTCAAAATTACAGTAAATCTACTGTAATTACAGTGAGTCTGGAAGCACTGGGCCGGAGTGAAGCGAAATCCATCATACATTGATTACGGAATGGACAGAATCTTTATTTTGATCAGTCAGATCGAATCTTTTACAAATCGATAACCCGATCATACTTTTAGGGTTGTGATCGAATAAAATGACTCAATCGATGGTGATCGAACAGGTCTAATATGTATGTGTGAGCATGCATGAGGGAGGTGAATCTTTTGTTGTGTGCCTGTCTGTCTTCGAAATGGTGTTATGGTGGTCTTTAGGTCAATAATCTTCAATAATTATTTACATGTTGTAATGAAATACCGTAGTTAATCGTGATAACATTGTGTTAATTCCATTATGTTTGTTTTATTAATTTAATTGGTTGAGTATGAATGGGCGTTGAAGATATTTGCTTTTAATCGGAGTAATGACACTGAAGAAAATTGCGAAAATGTCAACAAAATCCCAAATATCCACAGATTTAAGCGGTACGTAGAAATTCTAGTTTAGTTATTTACAAGTATGCAAAGGGAATTATTGTAATTAATATAGTACAATTGCAGCGCGAAAAAATATATTTCTTAAAAATATAAGCTATGTAATAGGCTAGCACAATATTGTAATTTTTATGTTTGTATGTATTTTTGCAGACAGTATAAGCAATGTGTTGGGAAAAAATGTTAGGATCCTTTACAAATCACTCATTCGTATGGAATCAAGAGGCGACAAGGTTGACAACAAGGTTTTGGTGAGTGTTATATATACCTATATCTACTTTTGAATAGAACTATTTACTATTTACCTATTATTAAATTTTATCGACGAAAAATTCCAAATGGCTTTTCCCAGACAGATCATAGTCGTAATATGGTGAATAGGATTGGTATTTTTATTATTATAAATATCATAATACATTATGATAAATTTTATAAATCTGTATGTATTTAAAGAAATACACAATATTTTGTTCATCTGATAGTCACATGATTTTTACTTTGGTATGTTTAATAATTTAGCTTATTTAGTACTTATATTATATTAACTGAACATTTATCCATTTTGTTGTTTGTTATTACAACAATAATGTGAAATATTGAATAATTATATTTTCATTTGGTGGATATGCTGATAGATAAGATTAAAATATGAAATTAGTTGTGAGTCATGTAGGTGTGTCACAGACTCACTGTGGGCTTGGTGAATGTGTGTGTTCCCTATGGATGTACACACACTCATTCATTGTGCTCAATTGTAGACAAGAATACAAAGTGTAATTCATTAGAGCATTGTGTTACATACTATTTATATTGATGTTATCTTAACACCTGTTCCACACATTGAACAGCTGATCTTCATATCTTTAAATTAGCTCAACAGTGACAATAATAATAACTATTAAAAATACTATTTTAGTTAATACTACTACAACTGGGTGTTTTATATATTATAATATACTCTGTATTGGGCTCATAATAAAAGATAATTTACAAACACACCCACTAATTGATAATTTATAATATTGTATCCATCATTTATAATCTCAAGGTTGCTGCTAAGGATAATCCATCATTATTTATTACATTTGTGAATTATAGTGCCTGTTACAACATGTCTGAATTCTAAAATAGTAAATGCTACTTACCAAATAAAATTTGACATGTTCAAATACAAAAGTCACGCTGACAATCATCTCGGACAATATAATATATGAATACACGAAAATATATGAAAATCCCGGTGGAATACCACCCTGGTCTCAGTCATGAAGAGCCTAGTGGACCATTGAAAACGCGTCCACGGCGAATGTTCTTGAGTCCAAACAAGTTACATCCTCGATTGCCATGACACAAAGCTAGAATGCTGAGTGTTTACCTGAATATCAGTTTGCTACATTACCAATGAGACTATACCGTGACCAAAGCCTGACTGTCAGATAAAAGTGGTTTTGGGTTTTTCTATTACCAAAATGTTCAGTATCAGCTTGGAGTCTGGAATTTTGCCCGGTATGGTGATAGGCTCGCCATATCATAATATGATATGGCGATATACGTATCATCGTCACATCATGTGACGGTGATACGCTCGGCGAAATGTGGCGTGTGTGGGGATTACAGGCATGAGTGCATATGTATGTGGTGAAACAGGCTCTTAGAGATTTATTTTATTTAGAGTGAAATGGACAATAATACAGGGTGAAAATGAGTAACAAACACCCTGGAAATTATAACATGTACAATACAATACAAAACACTTTATTGCACACACATTAACAGAAAATAAAATTTTAAAACTGGTATAGAAAAAAATTGTACCATAGTGGTTTTGTCGCTTTATGCGAACTCTTCCCGACCTAGCATAGAAAGAGATGGTTTAATATTGTGAGAATGGTGGTGTACTTTACAACATGTACTTTTATGCATCACAATAAGCTATACTTAGCCCAAGACGTCAATCTCTCTATTCAGTATTAATGTTTAATTTTTTTTAGGTTGTGACATCATATAGAGTTTTTATTACTACAGCAAAGATACCAACAAGGGTAAGGATTTTGAAAATTCATTTATGAAATGAGGACCAATTTTAGGCTTACATTTTATCCTTATACAATATGTAACAAAAACCCTGTTGGACGTTTTAACTGTGATATTCAAATGTAATGAAAAAACTCGCATACGAAAATTGTACTTTAAAAATAATAATATTTATTTTTTAAACTTGAATTAATTTATTGTTTGTAAACTGTATTTCGATTGCTGCAAGAGCAATGACTTGGAGCCAGAGCGAGATAGCATGTTGCGGCGTCCACGTACATCAAACGTGCCGCGCCCCCCGCTTCGTCAATATACACAGAAATTTAGATGTAATTAACATTTTTCAAATAAGTTCATTTTCTAAGTTACCTGTGTAAGGATAATACCTCGTTCCGATTTATTATTTTTTGATTTAATTATTTTATTAATCTTTCTATATGTCTATCTTTACGACCCAATAAGGGCCAATAGGATTTTTACTACTACTACTTTTTTTCTTCTATTATAAAGTTTGGATGTTCAAGAGTTTGTTAATTTGGATTTTTGGTAGTCAATCACGCCTTAATAGCTGAACGATTTTGAGTGAAATGACCTTGATTAAGAGATAGGCTTCTTTTTATCCCGGAAAATGCCGTTCACGCTGGTAAAGCCGCAAGCAAAAGCTAGTTAAGTATTTATATTTAATTCAAAAAGCCTTAATATAAAATATATGTTTCCTATCATGAACTAATTTGTAGCTACAGTCTTGACCGCCTTACGACTTTACTTCCGGTGGTAACATTATGGTCTGAATTTCCATGGCGACCAAGTCACAGGCAAAAGTCAACTGCTTGATTTGTTTTGTTACACATTTTTACTATGACGATTACATCTTTAATCAATGGGCAACATTTCTACAATGTTACATTATTAACTAATTAAACATTTATTAACATAGTTATATCATGATAAGTATGAATTAAAATTAATTAATATAACCTTGTATTAATTTAAACAGGTTGACAATGGATTTCACTTGATGGAAATAGAAGCGTTGGAGAGCAAAAAAACAAATCATTTGTCTATAACACTTGTTCACGAACACAAACCCGTGTCAATACTTATAGGTAAATTCCTTCATTGGATTGTAATAATTAGTATTCTATAACACCATATTATGTCGATTACAGGAAGTTTATTGTATTATATATTGTAATTTCATATGAGGGCATTGTAAACACAATTTTGCGACCATGGAGGTCAGGTTGCAAACAAGGTTTATGATGATTAAGTAAAAACCCAAAGAGCAAGCGAAGTTGCGTCACTAAAAAAACCAAGAGTTTTGCTTCAGAGTGGGACGAAATTGGCTTCAAGGGACCTACAAAGCCAAGGGGAGTAAATAAAACAGCCAGTCGTGTAGCAGAAACAAAGTTGTATGACCACGCGCCAGTATTTTGAATTAGACAGATTCAAATTAACTTTGTAAGAATATTAATGTTTGGGTTACTTACAAGTCATAACCATAACCAGAGCGAGATAAGCGCCCCACCATGCCCCACTATGGCTACGCCCAAGAACAAAACCGCGTATTGCTAATACATAACAGCGTTACCGTGCCTTTAGCTAATTTGGCAATTTCATGTCAAAAATAAATCTATAAATAAATCAATCTTTAAGGAAAATTCGGTAATAGCATTGAATGGTAAACTATGACTGTCCGGTAATCGGAAATAATATATTAATGATATATCTAATGCCTAATGGTACTTTTGCTAAGTGTGTTGTGTGATAAACAAAGTTTGAATCATAATATTCCATGCTGAAAATGCAGTATTTTCGGGCCACATTCAACTGTCATTGTAGGTTTGATCACGTCATTATATTTTATTAATACATAGGTACCGCTTAGTTGCCGTAATTAGTTCTGCGTACCTACATAAATATCTAGTCCTATTACTTAATCACTATTATTTTAATAATAAAAAAAGGTAATTATAAGATTAGTGAAGTCACTGTGATAGGTCCCTCGTATGCGTCTACGACAGAACCATCACTTTGTCTATTTCTGCCGCAAGCACTGTTGTTTTGTCCAGTTTGAAAAACATTGCAGCCAGTGAAATTACTGGGCTTTATGAGACTTACATCTAGTGTCTTGGGGTTAAAGTTCTAGGTAGTGTTGTTTATAAGCAGGTGTGGCGCTTACCATTAGGCAAACGACTTCTTTATCTCGCCTGTTAGTCTAATAAAAAATGCCAGTGAGGAAAGTATGAATTATGACTGACATATATTTTTTTAATGTGAAGGTGAAGAAGGAACATCAGAGGGTGTTATAAATGCAATCAACGCACTGACAGCAGCGTTTGACGATCTGTTCCCTAATGTTGCAATGGTGGACATCATACCCAAGGTTTGTGAGACTGACCATAGATTATACCAATTTGTAACGCTTAGTCATGCAATTGAACAGTTAATAAAGTTAATTTACTTGATTGGTTAGTTAAGTTTAGGCTAATTGTTCGGATCAACTGATGTTTTTTTTTGTGTTACAGGTCAATTTGCAGTTTCCCCTACAGCATGTTAGCGGTACGAGAAAGCACATGGCGTGCGGGGACTTTTCGAATCAATATGCCGCCATGTGCGATTTGTGTCAAACACCTTTCAGGTACAGTTACTAAGTATAAAAACATAGATTAATTTTTCACTGTTTGATTTAACCGAAATAGCCGTCTTAAAAGTCATTAGGCATATATTGGAAATTAACCAAAATAGTAGTTTCAAATTAAAAATAATAATGTGACCGGTGATTATATATTGTTTTGGATACAATTCGAACCCATCGAAAACATCTAGACCCGAAATAAATATTTATGGATATAATTATTGTGGGTGCGAGAATCGAACCCGCAGTCTCTCGCTTCACAGCCGGCTACTCGCCCACTGCTCCACAGAGGCCGTCACAAATTATGAATGGTCTTACTAGGTGGTGGATGCCTCGTATGCGAGAGGACGTCTAGGTCGGTACCAGCGCTTTGTCTATTGCTGCCGTCAAGCAACAGTATGTAAGCACCATTGTGTTTTGGTTTGGACATTGAAGCCAGTGAAATTACTGAGCATTATGAGACTTAACATTTTATGTCTCAGGTTGACGAACGCAATCCAGTATCATCCAGTGTTTGATTACAATAAGGATGTAATATATTCCTATAGAGAAATATACTAGTAAACATTGTTTAAATCGATATGTATTTTTGTAAGTACTTATACAATCTTTCTTATAACACAATTTTGCAGGGCGGAAGTGGCGTGGGATATAGACACAATATATTTGGCACACGACATAAGGATGTTACATCTGAAAGACTTCGACCACTTGGATCAAAGGTGGGTCTTTAATTTAAATCTAATTTGAAACATTATTCTAGCAATCATTATTATAGATAAGATTGATTGAGATGGTTCCCGTTAGGATGAGTGATGAAGAGTGGAGAGTAATTTGACGTGTTTCTATAAAATGTTTATTGTCATGATATATTTAAATCTGTTCATATGTATCTTGACGACCTAGAAAGGGCCAACAGGGTTTTTTACATACTATAAGGTCGGGAGAACAGTTTCTTCGTATTTTATATACAAATTCAAGTTTTATTTTTTTCGTTTAATTACATTTAAATACAACATACAATATGTTACGGAACGGTGTGTTCAAATTTAAGCAACACACTTATATATAATGTACGATATAAATATTTTACACCACGTAGTACCAAATAGCAGTGATAGCTCAGCGGGGAGTGGTACGGACTGTCGAGACGAAAGTCGCAGGTTCGAAACCAGCCCCAAGTGCATACACCTCTGACTTTTCTAAGTTATGTGTATATTAATTGTCAATTATCACTTGCTTTAACGGTGAAGGAAAAACATCGTGAGGAAACCTGCATACCTGAGAAGTTCTTCATAAGAATTTCGAAGGTATGTGAAGTCTACCAACCCACATTAGGCCAGTGTGGTAGACTAAGGCCTAACCCCTCTCATTCAGTAGAGGAGGCCCGTGCCCAGCAGTGGGACGTATATAATAAAGGGCTAGTAAAAAAAAAAAAAAAAGTACCAAATACGATTGCATTGCTAAATAAAGCATTTTCTTTCTTTACCAAATGAGTAACACGTGACTTGCAACTTCGGACAACCCTATACGATAATCAGCTGATACAACTGAAGCCGTTACTAGAAGCGCAGAGATATAGCAAATAATTAATATATGTGATCAATCTTAGTAAATTAGTGTGAAATTTGAGGATGTCTAGATTTGATAAGTTCCAGTGTATTGACACTGACTTTCAGTATGTAACATAACGACCCTAAAATATACGCCTACACCTTTTCGTAACACGTTGTATATACATATTACTACGTCGTTTTGTTCTATAACTTTTGCTATCCCGTCGCTGTAGAAATAAAGGGGTTTTAGGTAAAAAAATGCGACAAGTAGTTCTGACAGTCCTCTCTTGATGTTAACTTTACACTACTTAAAGAAAACTGAAAACAAAGAAACAAGTGGAAATCTGAGGGTTCAAGGTTAGGGTGCTTCCTAGCCAAGTTCTCTTAATTTTTGCTGGGTGTAGTCTTTCATCAATATTATCATGAAAGACTACAAACTTCTTGCTGATCAATTCCGGCCGTTTTTAACCGACTTCATTTTCTCAATTTCTTGTTTTAGACTCATCAGCTGTAAATGCTTTAATGGTACCATAACCAGCCAGGTACAAACAGTTCAACCAAAGATATTGGATTATAACTTCATACATACGAAATATTATATTGTTCGCGACCTTATAATATTCTATTTCTGTTTTGTCAAACATCTCAAGTGTGGCCACCTATAAATTTGTTTAATAACTAAATCCGGGGTTCGAATTAAATGGAAATGTCCTAACTAATAACAACAAATTAATCTGTAGTAGGTTTCAAGTTTTTAGTTAAGCCTACGACGCACAGAAGGTTCTGTCGGTAAAGACATTTAAACGACTAACAGCTCTCATATCAACGCAGTAATGTAACCATGTACCTCGTCTGGTAATCCAAACTGTTAAGTTTTAATTACGTACAGTAACAGCCGTGCACGTGCAGAATGTACGGAACTACTGTAAGTAACGCGCGAGAGCTTCTTTTGCACTAACGTGTGTCAGGGGTCTGTTTGAATTTGTATGACTCAGTGACTTTGACAGGGAGCGCGCCTCGCGGTGAGATAGATCTGGTTGAATATAGGAGTGTGTGCGTGTAGGGACCTGATCCCGCTGGTGATGGCGGTGCAGCACAACACGTGGTTCACGGGCATCTGCGGCGACGGCGTGCGCGCGTCACACGAGACGTGGGAGGGCGTGTGTCGCGGCGTGGCGCGCGCCTGTCCCGCGCCGCAGCGGCTCAGCTGGCGCGCGGCACAGCTGCGACACGACCACGCCGCGCGACTCGGACACGCGCTGCACAGAGCGAGGCACGCGCCCGCGCTCCACACCATAGACTTCTCGCAGAACCATATCGAGGACAAAGGTACGTTACTACTATATACATTAAGTCATTTGTCATTTCACTCGCCGTCTACGCCGTCATTACCCTTTAGTCTCTGGAAACAATAGCCGTGACGTCGCTTGTGACTAACTTCCCGTTGGCTAAGTTATTTTTCATGTATTGTGCATTCAATACCAACAGTCGATAAACATATCCAGATTTCAAAAACCTGTATACATCTAAGGATATATGTAAATAAGTCGCTTAACAAGAGTAGCGCTAAAATGGGTTAAAGGTTATAATCCGCTGAACACCAGATTGTCAAAAGTAGCTGAACATTATCGTATTGCTTTAAATTTGAGAATCAATTGAAATTTCAATAGTCAGTGGCAAGTAGTGACTGTGGCTCATCTACAGTAGTGACTGTAGCCCATCTACAGTAGTGACTGTGAATCATCTACAGTAGTGACTGTGCCTCATCTACAGTAGTGACTGTGGCTCATCTACAGTAGTGACTGTGGCTCATCTACAGTAGCTCATATACAGATCAAGTAGAAAAACTTGAAACACACCTTAAAAACCAATTGTGACATTGACCGAATACTGTACCAAAGCTCGTTTTTTATTTATGTCGATTTGTACTCTGAAATAAATCTAAAATAAATAATAGTTAATATTCAAGTATTTTCCAACATATCTTTTGACCAAATTTTAATTTCAACAAAACACAATGTTGATTATCTATGACTCTTCATTGGGACTTTTCATTCATTTAACCGCAAAATAAAAATAACGTATGAATTATACGAACACAAATTAATATTCCCACATCAATAAAGACTCCGTATAAAAACAATTCATTTACCAATGATCACACGGTTGCTATGACGCACGGTCATTGTCATGCAAATCGTAATTAAATTGAGTTTAAGAAATACAAATATATTATGATGTATTGTTGTCTCTGAAACTATGAGTGTGATTCATAGGTTTGTAAGTATATGTAGTATGTGCTATGTAGGTGCAATGAGTATATTGAGCGGTTTGTCGAACAACCCTGACGGGCTGCGGCACGTGGCGCTGTCGCAGTGCGGAGTGACCGGCAAGACTGTGGTACATCTCGCCACCATGCTCAACGATAACCCGTGCCATCTACTCACGCTCTCTCATCTCGACTTGTCTCATAATAATCTCAAGGACGACGTGCATGTGAGTATGGTTTATGTATAAAAGAGATTATCAAAATCTATTAAGAAATGTTGGAGTGTAAGTGTGCCACCAACATCTTAGGCTCAAAGCCTGCACCTGCTGATTAACGGACGATTAAATCTATGGTATAAGGCGGAATTTGGCATTAAGCCAATATAATTAAAGAAAGATCAAAGAAATCCCAGAAATACAGAATAAATAAGTTGATTAAATACCTGTAACATTCACGACATACACCTATGTCGTGAATATTATGCATGTAACTTACTATGTAAGAATTATAATCTCATGTATTATACACTAAAACTATCTTGTAAGTAATGTAGATAACATTATTATATATCTATATTATGTATCTGATTATGTACACAAGCTTGTCAGTTTTAAGAGGGTTGTACAGTATACAGAGTGTAGATTTCAGAAGACACGTCTTTGGGCACTTACGGAAGTATTTTTATAATTTTTTATGATATTTATTCTGCTTTACATTTAAATAGTGATATGTAAGATAATGTAAATTATTGATATGTAAACTATAACCGTTTTTTTCAGAACCTGTACAACTTTCTTGCTCAGCCAAATGTTTTGACGTATTTAAATTTGACGAACACAGAAACAACGTTGGAAAATGTAAGTACTGTAAGTAATGTAAGTAATTTTTATTTGGAATTTGACATGGTGACAAAAATATTATGGTGAATGTTTATTTATATTCGAGTTTATTATGGGTACTGGTTATACAATATGTAACAAAAACCCTGTTGGGCATTTTAACTGTAAAATCAGAATCGATATTCAAACGTAATGAAAAATCTCGCAGACGAAAATTGGACTATAAAAATAATAATATTTATTATTTAAACTTTAATTAGTTTATTATTTGTAAACCATATTTCGATTGATTACCTCTGTCAGAGCGATGTCTTGGAGCCAGAGTGAGATAGCAAGTTGCGCGTCTACATACATCAAACGCGCCACGCTGCGTGTGCGCCCGCCACCAGTCAGTTGTTTATCACTTTTCAGTTTTTTTTATATATGTTCATTTTTCTAAGCTACCTGTGTAAGGATAATATCTCACTTCTGTTTATTATTATTTTTAATTTAACTATTTTTATTAAGCTGTCTCTATGTCTATCTTCACGAGCCAAAAAGGGCCAACAGGGTTTTTGTTACATACTGTATAAATAGACCATTTAAAGTCAACAATTTTAATAACACTATTATGCGGTAATACACAATATTGGGACTAAACGAAATTATCCCGTGTAGATATAATTGTAGTAACTTGTAACAGATGTACAATAACTCGGCCGGGCTGAAGTTAGTTATTTCACCCGTCCTCTACGCCTCTCATCGCCCTTTCGACTCTGTTAATAATTACTTTGATGCCATTTAAGACTAATTTCTCACAGGCTAAGTTATTTTGTGTGTATTATTTATATGGGTTGTTCAGGTATTTTTATAGGCCGGTAAATGAGTAAGGGGTCATCTAATTGTAATTAGTGATCTCCACCGCCCAGCTAAGCCCGCACATGCAACACGATATATTTCGGCGCGACAGAGATAACTATCAATGACAAATATCTCCGGTAAAACAGTCAACATTCGATAAAATTACGTCGTCATGTTAGGGTTTGTAGACAAAATACCATTGACAGTAGGTACTATATAACGAGTCGAGTATTCTATTCAACCATATTAACGTCGATACACATGTAGAGATAGCCTTATAAAACGATTCGTCAAAATCATCACGTGTTGCATATGCCAAGGCCCCAGGAATACCTATCGACCGTTAACGAAAGGTATATGGATTGGGGAGGAGATGAGATTATTTGCGCTTTTAGAAATCCCACTCATCATACGAAATACAACAGCAAGCTGCCGCTTCACATCGGTTTAAGATACACTGTAAGGCAGTTGTTTTACGCTGGCCAAGCAGGCTCATTCATGTTGAAGATAAAACTGTCTACAGCGTGGTTCTTTTTTCTTTTTTTTATGAAAGAGTGGGCAACAGAGCAAGCGACATATGGCTACATTTATATTTTTACCATATATACATTTAGCTATAAATGTATAGTGTAGAGCTTTTCCCGTCACGACCTCATCTATGTCTGCTATGCCCTTAAACCCGCCAAACTCCCTCCCCCAAGGTTTTGCACTTGCGTTGTTTTGCTCGCGTGGATATGGATAAGCTTTGCGGAGATGCTGCAGATTTAAATTTGGACTCTTTATCGGCGGCCGTCACATTTGACGAAAAAATCGACATTTTTAACGCCAAAGTCATTAAACTTTATGACATCCACGCCCCAATTAAGAAAATTAAGTTTAGGCGTTCTCCCGCGCCCTGGATGGACGCGAGGGGTTCGGATGGCGATGAGGCGAAGAGACCGGGCCTTTCGTAAATACAAGAAAGATCGAACTGATGAAAACTGGTGCCTTTTTAAGTCTGCAAGGAATCGGTGTAATCAGATGGTGCGTAATGCTAAACGCCGACATATTCTTAATAATATCACCTCGTCTACCCCTGCCAATATCTGGAGATTCTTTGGGACCTTAGATATTGGCAAAGATCTGGTTTTTCATGGGTCGACTATTGGTTTGGATGACATTAATCGTCATTTCTCCACTGTTACCTTAATTGATCACCAAACCAACTGTCGTACCATGGAATTCTTAGCTGGCCTCCCCAGACCTGATATAGACCCCTTCAAGTTTTCTCCCGATCCTCCGGGTGAAATCAAAAAAGTAATCCTCTCCATTAAGTCCAATGCGACCGGCTGCGACAACATCAGCCGTCGCATGATAATTTCTATCCTGGACCATCTCCTCCTAGCTATTTCTCATATTATTAACGCCTCTCTTTACACTGGCACTTTTCCGACTTTATGGCGGAAAGCCTTCGTTACTCCTCTTCCCAAAATCCCAAACCCTTCACTCGTGAACCATTTTCGTCCCATATCCATACTCCCTTTTCTTTCCAAGGTGCTGGAGGCGTGTGCTCACAAGTAGCTGTCTCGATTCGTACACGTTCATAACTTCATGTGTCCACTACAGTCTGGCTTCAGGCCTGGCCACAGCACCGTTTCCGCACTCCTTAAGGTAACTGGCGATATTAGGGCGGGCATGGAGGATACCAAAGTCACTGTACTGGCTTTGGTTGACTTCTCGAACGCCTTCAATACCGTCAATCACGCTATCCTGCTGTCAATCCTTTCCCATCTTTCAGTTTCTCCCGCGGCACTGGAATGGTTCTCATATCTTCAGGAGCGCCAGCAGTCGGTGCGTCTTGACGATAAGTCATCGAAATGGTGTAATATCGACTCTGGTGTTCCTCAAGACGGTATACTCTCCCCATTATTATTTTCTATTTTCATTAATCTCATAACTCAAAACCTTCAGTGTGCATATCATCTGTATGCCGATGATTTGCAGATTTATTCTCGGGCTGGCGTCGATTGTGTGGCCGAGGCTGTCGATAGGGTGAACAGGGACTTGGCACATATCAAAACATGGTCGGACAACTTTGGTGTAGCTGTTAATCCCGCCAAGTGTCAGGCTATTATAGTGGGTAGCTCGAGGATGTTAAGCAGACTGGAAACCTCTAACGTTCCAGCGGTAGTATTTGATGGCTCAGTCATTCCTTGGTGCCCGAATGTTAAAGACCTTGGGCTACACATCGAATCCACACTGAACTGGCGATCCCAGGTAACTTTCGTCAGTCAGAGAGTCACCGGTACTCTTCGTTCTCTTTACCGCCTGAAGAATTTCTTACCTTTTAAAACCAAAGCAATGCTTGTGCAAGCCTTAATCCTTCCGGTAATCGACTATGGCGATGTGTGCTATTTTGATCTGAATGCAGATCAACTCAACAAACTTGACCGTCTTCTCAACAACTGCATTCGATTTATCTATAATCTTCGCAAATATGACCACGTTTCTTTTTATCGTTCGCAACTGAAATGGCTTCCCATTCGCCAACGCCGTTCATTGCGTGCACTTACAACGCTTTTCTCGTTTCTCACGTCGCCTTCTCCTCCTTATTTATCTTCCAACTTTCAATTTCTGTGCGATACTAATAATAGAAACCTTCGCTCCTCTAGCAATTTTCTTAAGTGTCCCCCTCATAGTTCTGATTTTACTCATTCTTCCTTCGCCATTCAATCCATACTTCTATGGAACGCGCTCTCCCTCGAAATCAGGTCGTCCACATCCCGGTTGGCATTCAAAATGAGAGTTCGGCAGCTACTGCTGGGCGAGGTGGCAGAATCATCACATTAGATTATTTATATATATTTAGTTTATTTTTATTATAGCATATATAATATGTATTTTTATGTATCATTAGTTGTCTTACATATATTTATATATTTTATTTTATTGTTATTCATGTCTATTATGCATATGTTTAATGATATCTATTTATGCCTATTTATACTCGTGTGTTATTTGTGTATCCTGTCGTCTTTTCTTTGCACCTACCTTATACATATCTGCACCACCCAAAGGTTGACTGGTAGAGAATGCTTTTAGCATTAAGTCCGCCTTTATACTCCATGTATATAAAGTGTAATAAATAAAAAAGAGTGTAGAGTATCAGTTATAAACGGCCCAGATGTGGGGCGCCCTGCTGCGGGGCTGTGCAGCGCGGCTGAGCTCGCTGTCGCTGGGGCGCAACGCGTGGGGCGCGGGGCGGCGCGCGCGCGACCCGCCGCCTTCCTTCCGACAGTTCTTCACAGCCTGTCTCGCGCTGCAACAACTCGACTTCTCATACTGCAAGATGCCGCCCGACGCGCTCAAGTACGTCACATAATATTACCTATTTTATCATAGATATACATGTCACAAATGTAAAAAACTATCAATAAAGTAGTGTATCAATATTTTGAAAGAGGATTGACATAAATTACGACAAATCATTAATAAATATCGATACATTGATATAAATATTCATTTATGTTTTTGACCACCTCACTAGTCTATGAAATGTGACATATTTTATTTTAATTAGCCAATTTTTTTAAGGTATAGATTTCAATATGTGCTAAATGTCAGTTCCAAGACTTGGCAGAGTGCAATCCATAATGTTATGGTGACGGGCGCAAGTACTATTAGCTTGTTAGATCCATAAGAATATAAAATGAATAAATTGTAGCGTACCGTGTAGTTTAATCTAAAGCTACTTGTTTGGTCACTTGGAATTCAAATTGATAGTATAACTTCAGGAAATAAATAATGTTTATCTACAGGAGTCTCCTACTAGGTCTGGCGTGCAATGAGAGTGCGACGGGGGTACAACTGAACCTAGCGGGCGCGCTGTCGTCGTCGCAGGCCGCGCACGTGCTGGAGTCCTGTATACACGGCGTCAGGTGTCTGCAGTCGCTCGACCTCTCCGACAATAGTTTGTACACTTTATTCTTGTCGATACTTGTATAAACTGTTCTATTTTATCGATAATCGCATGTTATGTTTTATAATATGATATAAGTTGAGAACTTAGAAAACCGACTTCAATATCTTAATCGCCGTAATTTGTTGTTAACCGTTGAGAAGTTTCTTAAAAATACTGGTTCTTTACCTATGACACCATAGGTGCGAAATATAGATGCTTTTAATTGCTACCCTTTTTTATACAGGTATGGAGTTAGAATTGTCGGGCATAGTGAGAGCAATAGGAAAGAATCATTCGATTACACATTTATCATTAAGTAGGCTATCAGGAAAAAGGTCATACGCCCCTCCATTGATACAAGTAAGTTATAACATATGTGGATGATTTCACCGAACTTTGTGTATTTAAATAAGGTCCCTAAGGCCCTAATGCCTCACACATGCGAATTCACGAGCCAACGTCACGAATTTTACGAGTGGCAGAGCCACGCTGTAGACAATTTTGTCTACAGAATAAATGGGCCGGCTCGTCCGGGTCGTTACCACTGTCTCACAGAAAACCGGCGTAAAGTAGCAGCTTGCTGCTGCGTTTCGTACGGTGAGTGAGATATCCGGAGGCCCAAATCTCCCTCCCCTTCCCAATCCCTTATTATCCCTTTCCTTTAAGGTCGGCAACACGCCCATAATTCTTTTGTATTGTGGGCGTACATGGGCGGTGGAGATCGCTTACCATCAGGTGACCCACTTGCTCGTTTGCCGGCCTATATTATAAAAAAAAAAAAACTACATCACACAAATGCGTCATGCACCGATTTTATGTGAAATGTGTGTCCAATAGTGGTTCCCTAAACTTGTTGGAAGGTTTGGTACAATTGTACTAATGCAAGAATCTAGTGAAAATACTAATGTTTTGTTATTGTATTTCAGGCTCTAGTCCATGTATTGCAAGAACCTGACACGACTTTAACATCCTTAGATCTTAGTGATTGTAAACTTAAGGTATGGTAAATGTTCTTTTTTATTGCACCATAACGCTATTATAAATTTTGTTTATGTCAAATTAGTATAAGGTTGTCCTTGCTTTCCGTGGCGTCATTTAACCATTAAATATAACATGAAACAAATAATACTTTGTACTCAGGGCGATCTATATGGGTTGTTGAATGCGCTGGGTGGCGCGCGCCGGCTTCGTTCGTTGGACGTGGGCGGGAACCTCGCCGGGGATGCGGGCGCGCGGCTGCTCGCCAAGGCGCTGCAGTGCAACTGCACGCTGCACACCTTGTATATCGACAGGAATGCCTTTAGTCTGCAAGGTATCCTACGTTGTGTTTTTATCGACAAATGTAATATGTTTCAGTGTTTTTTATTACACGGTGCTGCGCTCTTTTACACAAATTGTTGATGTCGGCAGTAAGACTGTTCTTTTAAAATGGAATTGAACTGGACATCTTAGCCGTATGTACTTAGAGCGATGGATTAAGATCGTTACGCAGTGGGTGCCCCTAGGCGGACAGCGTAGGCGTGGTAGATCTCGTAAGAGGTGGCTTGGTGATCTCGATGCCTGCTGTGAAGGCTGGTTGAAGTTTGCTGTGGACCGAGATCGGTGGAGTGATGAAGGAGATAGACTTTTTTTTTGTAGATTAAGATTTTTAAAGAGTTGTTTCTAATAACGAAAGGTAATATATAATATGTTGTCCTCGTTTTATATAGTATTTAGTTGTTATAATATGTAAGTTGTTGTTCTGTCAGGTCTGACGGACATAGCGACGGCGTTGCGTCGTTCAGTAAGCGTGCGTCGCGTGGAGTTCCCCGGGTGTGACGCGGCGGCGGGGGGGCGCGGCGCCAGCGAGCGCGTCGCGGCGCTGTGGCGGGAACTGCACGAGCGACTCGCTAGCGGTGCGGGCGGTGCGGGGAGTGCGGGCGGTGCGGGCGGGGGAGCGCATGCGCAAGGCGTGCGCGCGCTGGCGCTGGAGCGTGCGTGGGCGGGCGGCGAGGCGGCGGCGGCGCTGGCGGCGCAGGCGGCGGCCGCACTGCCCCCGCCGCCGCTGCCCGCCGCGCTCGAGCGCGCCGCGGCCGCCGCACACCACCTGCTGCACCAGTACCTGCAGGTGACGTTACAAACATTACAACTCTACACAAACGAAATACTGTTGGCCGCAATTGACGAATTACCATTCGCGTGAAACATCGACGCCCTGCACTCCACCAATTTATGTTACGAACTAACATGGAGACAGCCTTAGTGTTAAAAACGATATACCATCTTCTAGAAGCACTTTAAAGACTTCATTCTCAAGTCTTCTATCTATGAACTTAATCTTATTACATCTGACGAGTCTCTTGTAAGCTTTTATCAGCTGCACCAACACAAAACACCAATTCATAATATGTACTTCCTTTTAGTCAAATTCAACATATTTTTGAACTCGTAATCATACTTCATATTCATAACTAAGAAATCTCCAAACTCACTGCGTCAAATCAATGTTGACAACTGTTTTTTAATTTTAAATGATACAAAATTGAAATGAAAGGTTGTCTGAAGTATCACTGTGTATCATTAAGTGTTGTTCAAAGTTGCAAGTCGATATCGACATTCGATAAAAAATGCTTTATTTATGTCCTAGCAATTCAATCGGATTTGGTACTGCGGGGGATGAAATACTTACATCGTACATTATACATTGCTTACATTTTATCACCTCTTTCTATAACATGTTGTATATTGATAGATAAAACTCCGTACTTCCAAAAATATTTTATATAATTTAATTTTACAGAGATGCAGTGAAGTTTTCGCAGCGATGGGCGGTGCTGGTTCGAGCGGGGAACTAGTTACGCTGCAGGCCGTCAGAGATGCTATGGCGCCGTGTAGTGCCACCCTGCAAGACTTGCTCAAGTAAAAACAATGCTTAATATCTAATAGAAGTAAACGTGTGTAAGTAGGATTTAATATTTACCCCCAGGGCCAGTTCTGCAGGAGAACAAAAGAAAGGATAGCTCGTAAAGTACTGAAGAATAGCATAGAGATACAAAAGAATAGGAGATATCTATCATCTACTATGTAATGTTGAGTATTGATTCAGCATCACATATTGTATCTTGTATGAACACACATATTTTCTACAGGAGCGTTTTTGTAGCTATGTCCCCTAAGTGGGTACGTTTTATTGAGCATACACTGGTTTATCGAATGAAGTATTGACAAGTTTGCAACACCCAAAGTATTGATACAATAATTTGAAGTCTGACCTAGGGAAGAAGCAATAAGATATTATAATTTATTTTTCACGCTTCCTATCTAAATAGGACTACTTGTAGTATTTAAAATCGAAATCGATTACAAAAGAGAAAATATCGAAACTCGGTAAAAGACTTAGATGAACGTTGCGCACCGTAGCATTTTTTCAGTCAATGTGAAGTCTACAAACCCGCTTTAGGCCAGCACTGTAGCA
Organism: Mimas tiliae; assembly: GCA_905332985.1. Classification (NCBI taxonomy): domain Eukaryota; kingdom Metazoa; phylum Arthropoda; class Insecta; order Lepidoptera; family Sphingidae; genus Mimas; species Mimas tiliae. The sequence continues at coordinate 9,428,236 of HG995249.1, forward strand.
GGACGTAGGGCCAACTCCTCTCACTAGTACAGGAGACCTGTGCTTAGCAGTAGGACAGTACTTATTTAAAACAGGGTTAATATTACTTTATTTATCCAGTCAAGCTGTGGAGAATCTCGCTCTAATGGCGTGCGAGAATCTTGACAACGCCGACAGCGAACCGATGCCTAGCGGCGACGGCGACATTCCAGATCTACTTACACCTATTTCACATTCTGGCGTAAGTTATAGGTTATTAGAGCATTAAGATTATTACTTATGATATATTTGTATGATTCCTTCATGAATCATGCACTATTTGTGTAGTAGTTGAAATACTGTTAATATTGACAAATTATATATTATTGTCTTGAAACCAATGACATGAGCTCGATGACACACTTAATAGTTGAATGATATAATACGCGAGCGCGCGCGGCTCATGATGGCTAATTACGAACTGAATTATAAAATTAATTTACTTTAAACTGAAGTAATTGTGTGGTACGCGCCGCGTATAAATGTTGACTTAAAAATATAATATTAAAATAGGTTTTTGTTTTGTGAAGGAGAAACAGTGAGATGCAGCGTTTTATGCAAATTAATGCCTTTAGTTTTAGTTCAAACAAGACCGCGCGTGAAAAATTAAATAAATATGTTGACTTATTTCGTGATTTATTTAGTGCTATCGTGTATGTAATCACCAACACTACCTCCTGCCTTCGTTTTTGGAAGCATTTCCCTTACACCCGCTATCGTTTGTATTACTGCAGTTTGCTTTTTATAAAGTCTTATCATTTATTAATGATAATTATATTATACTACCTAATCGATGCTGATATCGTTATTGTAATTAGTTTGAAACGTCGAACAAAGTGTGTAAATTAATTTACTGATTCCAAATAAGCATTTACGATTCAAGATTGGTGTCCAATCAAATCGATTATGTTGATTATCAAAAGTATCTAAATTGGTCACTAGATAATACAACATCGTATTGTGAACAAAACAATAATAAATTTTACGTTTTGTATTTACATGCGAAACAGAAGCTGGATTATTTGAATTTGGTAAGATTTAGAATGCATTCTTATATTTAAAGAACAGTTACTACATCGAAATATTAAATGTATTGTATGTTACTTTGTATAAATAGTTCAGCTCGATTGCGCACTTGTTATGTGTGCGTGAGCTTGTATATGTTGTTTTGATTTTTGTGACAGTAACTTGCCAGCTACTATCGTATTATGGACAACTACAAGATAGTCATTGTGTCTATACACAGTTACATAACATCGGAACCAAAATTAATTGAATGTTCTATATTTTTATTATAACAGACGTTAATAATAAGTGAGCACCACCCCCATGAGCACTCATAAGATCAGAAGAATCATGGATGTGTTGCCGACCTTAAACAAGTGGAATGGGATTAGGAAGGGGAGATGGGATTCGGGGCCTCCAGTAATCTCACTCACCGTACGAAACGTAACGAAGAGCTGCCACTTCACGTTGCTTTTCCGTAAAACAGCGGTAATAACTGACCTATTCATGCTGCCTACTATGACTGTACCACCTATATTCCAGGCGACACCGTTAGGTTGTCGAAGGCGCGACAGAGGTTGTCGTCGCGTGCGGCCCAAGTCTGTGGCAGAGCAGCAGTGCAGCAGTAACGAGATGTTGTCACTGCCGCCGCTGCATGCCGAAGCTGCCGACGCACTCGCAGAATTACCCGCACATACACTAAGACATCTCGTCAAAGGTAAATGTTTCGCGAATTTACCAAAATGGTTGATTTGTGATTGGCTCAATATCTCAGATAATGGCTAGGTATGTTATTAGATTCGTGTTTTATTAGATAAAGATTTTAGTGTGAACCGATTTAAAGCGTAGCGTAGTGTTCGTGAATATTACGACGGGGACACATCGGATCTAACTGTAGCTCAAATAACTTTTATACAATTTATATGAACTATCATCTACTATACCGAGACGGAGCGGGTAGTATTATTGCGCGGTTGATTTCCGTCCATGCAATGTTATCCGCTCTGCCTCGCTACGGTCTGACAAAATATACGCTTACTTTTAATGTGAACAGTTAGGTTCCCACATTAAGTTCTGACAAAATATACGCTTACTTTTAATGTGAACAGTTAGGTTCCCACATTAAGTTAACTTGCATCCTGGGTATCAGCAACAACTAAAGACACGGTCACACCATACCCAGACCTGAAACAAATATTTGTGAATATGTGTGGGAATCAAACTCGCGTCCTTCATTTCACAGCCGGCTACTCACTTCCTGTACCATGGACTGTCTGTTTCTTAACTAAAGCAAGTTAATGATTGTATTAAGTTAAATCTTATGTATCTTATGGCGAACTTTCATAGATCAAGTTGGAGATATTCTCGAGAAAGTCCAGGTCAGGAGTACCCTAAACCGACGAGCATGTATGAAAAATTTTATGAGCGTGAATGAGGCCAAAGAGGTATGCAAGGATAGTAGCAAGTGGAAATCCGTTGTCTCTGCCTACCACTATGGGAAACAGGCGTGAGTCTATGTATGTATGTAAATCTTGTGTGAAATACAATGAAAGGTGTATCTATTATTTTTGGGAAAAATTAGTTATTTCCTGTAGCAAGAATGATTAAAAAAAACGATAAAAAAATATATCTATAGTTGCGTTTGATTTTATACGAGTTATATGTGTAGTAGTAAGAGTGCGTTGCATGTGCAGGTCGACCTCGTCGTGCCAAGACGCGCGCCCCGTCGCGTCCCATCACGGAGCAGTCGGACGGAGTGGGACTCGGAGTGGGGATGGGGGTGGGGGTGGGAGTGGACGAGGGGCTGGAGGAGTTCTGGCGCACGTGCCGCACGCCGCCCGGCTCGGAGGACGCGTCGCTGTCGGGCCGCACGCCGCTGACGTCACGCTCGCTGCACTCGCTCGAGTCGCTCGCCTCTCACACCTCTCATCCCTCTCATCCGTCGCCGTCGCCGCATCGACACTCGCCGACGCTGCAGCGCGACGACACTATGTAACTACACCCCACTCTTACACCTCTATTCTATATCTACATCTACAACGTGTTACAGAAAGGTGTGCACATATTTTACGGTCATTACATATTCCTAACAATAAGTACCTATGTACCGGCTCATTTCAAGACCTCCTAAAATTTCACGTTAATTTTAATCAACTGTTTATTAAGATCGATAAGATTGATCACATCACTATTAATTATTATGAACGATATTCACTTTTTAATAAACGTCAATAACGTTTAACGTAATTCTATGGAAATATTACGTACGTAACTTTTAATTTAAACACAAAATAACACGTAAAAGAGCCTGTGTGCTGTAGACGGTATACCATTTTCTTGAAGCACTTTAAAGACTTCGTTCTCGGGTTTTCCATCTATGAAAAATGCTTAAAACAACCGATGAACCTCTTGTAAATTATTATCAGCTGCTCCACACCAATTCATAATACTTACTTTTAGTTAAATACAACATATTTAAAAAAATATACTTATTATCATACTTCAGAAATTACCGAACTGACTGCGTCAAATAAATGTTAACATACGTCCTTTTTTTAATTATACAAAAATGAAATGAAAAGATGTCTGATGTATTACTGTTTATCATTTAGTGTTGTCCAAAGTGGATATCGACATGTTACTTATTCGATAAAAAAGAAAATTCTATAAATGTGTCATAACAAGCAATCGCATTTGGCACTGAATTTCATTTTTTATCTAAGTAACATGTTGATATTCCTCTTGCAACTTGTGACAACACTTAATGATAAATGACTGAACTTTGATTTCACTCCAGCATTGTTATTCTCGCTTACACACTTCACTTAATTTAGAGGGATATTATCGATCTTGACGATAATAATAAACGAGTGATTAAAATAAGCGTTAAATTTTAGGGTGGCTAGACTTTGTTCCTTTAATTTGACCACACATTTATGTAACACGTATATACAGTAGCCAACGCCTTACGTTCATACGTTTTTTTTTGTACAAAAACCAATAGTAGGCAAAATCGATAAAATCAATATCATCGGCGCTGCACCATTTTTTGTACGGTACGGCAACGTGCCATAGTGATATAACCAAACGCTAAGTCAGGAAATCTAATTAAATATAGTTTACATAATAATAACTTACTAATTATTTATGTTTTTCAGGTACAGCGTTACATCTGGCGAAAGCACGCCTGTTTTACTAGAATGCGGTATGCAATTCAATTTTATCTCACTATTTATTTAAAGGAAATAAAGCATTATATTATTTTATAAAAATACTTAAATAAATACATCCAACAGTCACACATCATATATGTAATATGTTGTATTACATACATACATAGACTCACGCCTGTTTCCCATAGGGGTAGGCAGAGACAACGGATTATTTATAGTGTATTGACTTTGTAAATGTCTCGCTTTATAGAAGTATCTCGATGCAAGTCTTCCGATAATGTAGGAGTGAAGCTGCCGACGACGCCACCGCCTTCGCGATCTTCCGACAACGTCAACACAATGGGTAAGTGACGTCATTACGATTTATTATAAAATAAGTTTTCGCTTAACGTGTCCTGTGTAAAGTGATCGTCCGAAACACTGCGTTTTATGAATGAACTAACACGGCTTAATATGTGCTATACGCTGACGTACGTATATGCTTTACGAATATTGTGCTGTTAAGTTACATGTTGATACAAAGTTGGGGCCATTTCAACTACAGTAAAACGGGATGAATAGAAACAAAACTAGTTTACTTTATTTACACATATAAAATGAGATAACCTGTAATTAACTAAAAATAATAAACTTCTGACTGCCTCGGTGGCGCAGTTGTAATGCGTACGCGTTACGATTGATGTTAACGCTGAGGTCTCGGGTTCGATCCCCGGGTCGGGTAAAGTGGTATTGGGTTTTTCTATTACGAAATGCTCAGTATGAGTCCGGAGTCTGGAATTTGTGCCCGGTGTGGCGATAGGCTCGCCCCCTATCACATAGTGGGACGTAGATACGCTCGGCGAAATGTGGGTGTACTGGGTACACCTCTGCCTACCCCTTCGGGGATTACAGGCGTGAGTGCGTATGTAATAAACTTCTATACATTTATCTACGTAAAATAATCTCAATGTAAGTTTCATCCCGTTTCACCCCTTTACTCCTATTCATCCCATTTTACGGTACTGTCGTGTTCTGAAGACAGACGATATCATACCACCGAATAAAAGACGTGAACATTTGCAAAATAATCGATATTCAATTGTTTTATGATACCTACTTAGTGTTGTCAGTTATTTTCAAATTGAAAAGATGCGCGGTTTCACCCGCATGCAGATTACTGCTTCGCTCCCGTGTTTCATACAAAGTTCAATTCTCCCTTTGACCCCCTCTAACATTGTTATGAACACATGTCAGTCGATCTGTCAAACCGAACGTCACTTTTTTATTGAGATTTTCATACAAAAATACCATGATTTTATTTTAATTTCTGATGGGGTTTTCAAAAAATATCTCATATTAACCTTGTCCTGACAAATATGAATACAAAAAAAAAAACAGCCAAATCGGCCGAGCCGTTGTCAAGTGATGATCTTTCATACATGTGGTAATTGATTGTTAGTTATATAGATAAATAAGTTCTAAATGTCACACACATATATATGTTAGGACTATTCCCACAGTAAGATACTATAATCTTGTGTCGTGTGTATCAGAAACTATAAACTACTTTCGGTTTCGTCATAGCCAAACCCGAATCAAATATTTGCGTATCACACCGCATAAGGTCGGCAACGCACCCATGATTCTTTTGGTATTGTGGGCGTACATGGGCGGTGGAGATCACTTACCATCAGGTGACCCACTTGCTCGTTTGCCGGCCTACACCATAAAAAAATAATGTCCATATGCCTCGTTTCGCCACGGAGGTAATTCAGTGAAAGATATTGATTAGTTTGCAAATATGTTGGGGGGGTGATTATATTCGTAAGGTGGTAAGTGGTAACGCTGGTGTTATATATATATGTGTGTGGGTGCGTACTGCGTAGGCGTGGGGTGTGCACGCTCGGCGAGTAAGGCGCGTCCGTGGTCTGTCGCCGGAGGAAATGCCGACAACGCAGTCTGCACCACCGGTGAGCACACTAATACTGCATATGCATGCCGCTTACACCTTATATACAAGGTTACTCGGAAACTGTGTACTAAGCCGTGGCCAATTTAAACTATCGCTGATAAGCTTTTCTACCAAGTATCCCATTTCCAAAAAGAAAATATTTTCATAGATAAAACAAATATAGTTTGTTTATTTTAAAATGGTACGCTATTTTGAGCTCGCGGTTTGCAACGGCAACGGCAAACGTTAATACAGCTGATCGTAGGGTTATGTGTGCGTAGTTTTTATAAAATCCTTAAACTATCGTATTTATTGAAAACGTTGCAAGATTAAAAGTTGTTTAAAATTATAAGTAGTTTTATGTCCTTTCGGTTTATTACACCTTTTCCGACTAAGCATGTACGTATAGCAATTCTCCGAGCGAAGCTGACTCTTATAGCGAGCTTAAACAGTTCGATTTCAGTTCATAACTGCTAAATAGTATGCGATTTTAAACGTCTGATTTTAATGTCATAATATGAATAAGTTATTCCTATTTTTATTTGAATAACATGGTACTACATAATAATTTTATTATGTTCGGCTTTCATCCGACTCGTGCCGATCGGTAAAGCCGCCCATGTACTCCAAATCTGTATGGGTAGAGATTTATAATGGTTCGCAGAAAAATTGCCCTCACAATTATGGACTGATTTTATTTTTTGAATTATTAAGACAGCTCGGTACAAGCCACATATGAAATGTATCTGCAACCGAACTCCATACGTATTAACTAGTCATTCCTGTGGGATACGTCGGTAAGTTCGAGAGGATGGTGCAGAATCGTGGGAAGTCCTTACGCTATCTAAATGAGCCCCAGACGGTGTAGTGTCAGTGGAGCTCCTTAGCCATCGCGATTATGCTTGGCTGACTCGCAACCTAACTGACGCAGAGATGTCAGTGAATCCAAATAATTGTAATGCAAATTATAACAAAGTGTATTCAATTTATTAGAAAATTTTCATTTCTGGGAGTCTATAAAAGTCAAGGTTTTGTCTGAGCACTTTTTGACAAACCTTACTTAGCTGTCTTATAAATCAGGGCAAGTCCGAGTTATATCGAGCAGTTGTCAGCCATACGCATGATCGTCCCACTGGTGGAAATATCTTTTGTTCAACTTCCATTTTCCGCAATTAATGTTTGTAATTAGTTAATCATAAGGTCTTAATTACATTATAGTAACTAGTTCATATTTGACAAAGACTTCAATGTATAATACTAGACGGTCTGTTTAGAAATGAAATTGCGCCACATAACGCGGAACGTTAGACACCTGACAGACAGGGAGCGGGAGAGGGCTTGTAGTTAAAAGTAAGCGAGACGGTAATATTAAGTTACGGTGAATTGACCATAACTTATTGGCGGAATTTCTAGGTACCGGGCAGTTGGTCTAATAGTATAGTACATAGAAGTCATTGCTATTTATTTAACTTGAATGTTCTTATATTAACTTTTGCAATCAAAATTAAATGTACAATGAATGAACGTTATTGCATTACTATGTACTAACCATAATACTGTGTACAATTAGATTCATTCCATAAACATTTCTGTGGGCAGTTTTCCGGAAAATCTTTAAAATGGGGATAAAATGAATAAGTAAGTTGATGTGGTGACGGCATAAAATGATTTGTTAAAACAGACACAAAACAAACACGTTACCCGTTGGCACCTGTATGTAACAATATTTTAGTGTCCATTTTGTAATTTTGATAAATGGTGTAAAATATTTTAGTGTAGTGTAGTTGTTTTGTGTAGTAAGTTAATGTTATGGTGGTGGTGTACCGTGTACAGAAGGCGTGGAGGCGTGCGTCGGCGGCAGCATCGTGGGCATCACCCCCGGCGCTGCACTAACCAGTAACCAACTTTCAGATGCTATTCTGTACTGAGCTCTAATGTCAATGTGCCGTCTGGCTGTACATATAGGTAAATGCTTACCCGCTGCTTTATCTGTGCGCAACTAGCGTGTTGTTTGATTTATTTTTTAATGTCTCTTAAACAGGGTTTTAAAGCCTTGTCTATATAAATACATAGTCAAATTACTCTACATTATTGATAGGATGACATTGTTCAGAGAGTTTTAAATATTTTTTTACGTTTCATGACCAATATACAAAGTAGAATATTTGTGTTTTAGATATTTCAGCTCATGTGTACTTTACACGTCTTACTATGTATGCGTCAGTTTGTAGATAAGTATAGTACCTACTATGGTTTAAATGATGCGCTTTACAAATAGTATGCGTACTAATTCGTAAAACTAATAACTGACCATTACCGAATCGCATAATTTATTTTGTCACTCGATGCGTCGTCCTGTAGTTTTGATTTGTGAGGCGTCAGCCGTCATCTCTTCCATCTAAGGTATAATAGTTTAGTGACAGGCATATTCGATCGTTGCCTTTCTATACAAACCTACTACCTATATTACGCACACTGCACAAATAGCAAGACATGAAAAATTAACTGAGATACATATCTATACTGACGCTGTTGCTCCATTCCCCCTAACATAATGGACATCATTCTGTAATCAGAATCCTTTCTACCAAAAGAGGTCAATGAAAATACGATAGCGTATTGTAGGTAATTTCAAATATTTTTTTATAATAATTTAACTATTTCAGAATGATATACCTACTTCCACTAAAAACGCAGATTATAACATTATGTTATTTGAAATACATGTTATTTGCTAGAAAATACTATAATGTCCTAGCTGGATGGGTTTTGAATTCTATCCATTTTGGTCGCGTACTTACCTACTGAGTAATGTTTACGTTAACGAAATTTCAAACGTCATAAGTAATTATTTCTAGATAACAAAACCTTCCTTCCTTTCTTCCACCTTCCCTTATCCCAATCGCAATAGGGGTCGGCGTAACATGCTTTCAAATACATGTTACAGAAAGATTTGGCTTATAGTTTTTACGAGCGGCCGCCAGCTTAACGTCAACCCCCCTGGGGAGATAGATCTCACATGTAGATAACACATCAATAGCCTAAAATATTGCCATTAGAGAGCATTCAGATTAGTCACAAAGGCCTCCGGCAACCGCACCTTGTAAAATTTACACACTGACCATTTTTTTCTAATTTATGTCATTAATACATGACTTGTTAATATTTTATATTCTTAATATTAAACCAGTGACTAACATAATACGTTTAACAATTTCTTATCTATGACGTATGTATGTATATAAAATAATGCACGATGCATGAAATATTAGAATTAATTTTGCAAAATGTTTATGTTAGGTTGTGTGAAATTTAAAAAATGACTTTATAAGTTGTAGTAGTAGGTACTTCTTCCTTTAGTTAGTGCAAGGTAGTGTGAATGCATTATACAAATTCATTTGTCTGGAATTATTAACTAAGTTGTAATGGCATTAAAATTTATTTACTAGCTCTTATAACGTGTAGCAATATTATTAGCGAGTGAAACTGTATTTAGGACTGTTTCACTCATCAGTAGACGAGTAAAAAAAATATTATTATATACGTCGATCCGCTTTACACTATTATACTAGCGGCACGGTACCATGGCACTTTAGACGTACGTGTGCTCATGAAGTTCCGTAAATATTGACAACAACGAGTGAAGAACAATTATTCTGCACTTCATTGTTGTAGAACGGAAATAGTGACGTTCTTTTGGAATTATAATATTTATCGAAACTACTGTATGTCAGAACAAGGTTGTAAGATGTCCCAACTGCCTTCGTACGGTGCCGCTAGTAAAGAGTCGTTGGTCATTTGCGGGAATTCACGAGTGTATTATTTTGATAAATAATAATGTTTTAAAAGTTACTAACTACTTAATCACGTTTTTGGCAAAATAATAAATTGTTATTGTTATGACGAGATCTGCTTTTCGATATTACTTTGCCGTTTTATTTTTTGTGAGTGGTAGAACCACGCTGTAGATAGCTTTGCCTACAGCATGAATGGCCGGCGCGACTGGGGTAGTACCAGTGTCTTACGAGAAAATTCGACGTGATGTGCCAGCTCGCTGTGGTGTTTCGGTTTCTGGAGGACCAACCGCGCTCTTCATATCGAGGCATAAGATGTTAATTCTCATAATGCCCAGTAATTTAATTGATTTCGATGTGCTTCGAATCTAAACATAAACAGTGCTTGTGTAAGTTACTGCTACTTGGCGGCAAAAGTATGCAAAGGGGTGGTACTAACACAGATGACCCTACGACGGACCTACCACCTACTATAAGCTTACAGTAACATCTTAAAATATTAATTTATAGAAAAAGTTGTTTTGTTTACGTATTATGGCATGAATAAATATTTTTGCTTACATAATATATATACTCAATATTTATGTAGTGAAATTTTAGTTAATTTGTAGCCTTACATTATGATTACTTATTAAATTGTCCATTTCAGGCTCAATGTTACGAGATCACCCTCTCACACCTGGTAAGCGCTATAATATAATTTGATATAAACTACAACTATTTTATTATCATTAAAAATGGCTACTCTTTTGGAGTACTATAATGTATTGCATTTGCGCTCGAATACGGAAACGCTACTCAACAACACTCTCTAAGGGCTACTTATTTTCATACAATTTTGACAGATAGGAGGGTCTTCACATGTTTAATACCATCTTAAATGGTTGAGTTGCGTTTCAGTATTCGGGCTTTAGACATTTAATTATAAATCCATTGATGAAGAATGAAGTACAAGATACAAATGTAGAAAAACTACATTTAATGTAGGATGTCATATTGTACAAATTATGAAAATGTTAGGCCACTCTGAACTGAAAATTGCTTGTAAAGTAGTAATAATATTTTTAATCTAATATAGTTAGACCACTAGTTCTCTTAGACTCTTCAGAATTTGTTATTGGATTATTAAATAAACATTTTCAAACTTAATTTAGTTTGTGTTTTAATTAAATTCTTCTTTTTCACAGAAGGCACAGAAGGCTAAACAAGATCGGCTCAAGAAAAAGGAACGTGATACGATGAGCAGGGTCGAATGTCCAGATGCTGCACGGAAACGGATTTTTACTAAGGGATGCTCACATTTGTGCCAGTTAGATTTTTAACATTTTAGATCATAACATAGTAACTGATTAGGATATTTACTATTGTATATGAATTGATAGCCATTCAAATTATGGTAAAGAACGATTTATTTTTTAAATGTCATAAAGAACGATCATAATAATTCCAATTACCCTAGAATTATAAGTTTTAATGTAATAATCATTTTCTATTTACTGTGATCGACTTAGTATTATCGGTTTATAGGTCACTATATCTTTAATACCATGTATTTAAATATTTTTCACATTACGCTTTTGTATGGGTTTAATATTAATTATTCATATTGAAATACACTGTGGTACGTATGCGGTGTAAAATGTTTTTACTGCTCGTATCCGTGCCATAGATCGCAATATTCTACTGTATAAAACTCAATTGTCGCTAGATTTTTTCACGCTAGCATTTCCAAAGTAATCGCCATACTCAAATCAGAGTTTACTTTTAAACTATTATTATGGATATATTCCCGTTAAATATTTTTACTCTAGGTGATCGCGATAGAAATTTTATTTATTTATAGTGATGAAGTGACCACAAGCATGCTTATATATTGGTCTTGCCTAGTCATATATAAAAGGCCTACACTTACGCACAATTTTCAGCATGTTAACATTTTGAATACAAATTAGGTAAGTATATTATTTAATTGACGAGTATCTTCCAATCTAAGCATTCCTCTACGAATCAAATTATAAACGTGTGATTTCAAAAAGTTCAAAAGGCGAAGTTAACAATTTTAGATTAGTACACACAGCGATGTAAGATTTATAACGAGAATTCCGTAACTTGAATTCGCCCTATACATTTAAGTGTTCATTAGAGGTAATATTTGTAAATCGATTGCATTAATTTCTCTTGAATACATTAAGGCTGTCTTTTACCGATTAATGTAGATGTACATATATTGCTAAGTTATTTTATAGTATTTTATATATTCATTCCAATGTATTCGTTTTACATAGCCTTTTGTGGTACCGGACTGATTTAAAGGTACGTTTTATTTTATGGTGCAATTTATTTCTAGAGCGTTGTGATAATTTGTTTAAAATTACATACTATATACAGTAATATGCCGCTTTTTATTTCTATAAGTTGCTACCATACCTACGGTCTCCTACATCTACCCTATTATATAGATGAAATATACCTTTGTTTTTGTAGGCATGTAGCGGGAATCTTTGGAACTACTGAACCAATTTTAAAAATTCTTTCACTAATAGGAAACTGCACTATCCCTGAGTAACATAGGATGTATTTCACTGTGATTTGTGACCACGGCCTCCTAGATTTTGTAGTCAATGTGAGGAATATTCTCTAGAACTACGGATTAGTTTCGAAAAATTCTATTACTTCTAGAAAGTTTACTATTCATAAGTTAAATTAAGTAAGCTATATTTTATTGTAATTTGTGATCCCATAATTTGCATCGATTGTGCAGTCAATCGACTTCAAAACTGTATGCTATGGACAATTATTTTAATAAAATTCATACTTCCGTACTAACATTATAAATGTGAAAGCGTGTGCTAGATCTGATTACGCATTGTATAAAGTGTTCGGCATTTTGTTTTAAGGCCTATCGACTAGAAAATCGATATCTAAAACTGTTCGTAGTTACAAAAAGCTAAATCTAATGTGTAATTCAAAGAAGTGGCCGCCATTTTAGTTCTCTTTGCTTTATAGTTGATCTTGACTTCAAAATCGATATCGTAGTCAAATACCCAATTTAGATCCGATGTTAGAATTGTGGGCGCCATTTCATTATAATGGCGAAATCATGTATAAACGGATTATCATGCTGTAGCATACATCGGATTTGTCATCTATTTCCACCAGAACCTATTACCTAGGGCATGCAGTTTTTTTTTCAATAGAAGCCGGCAAACAAGTAAGTGTGTCACTTGATGGTACCGCCGCCCATGAACATCCACAATACATGAAGAATCATGGACGCGTTGCCGACGGAAGAGGACGGGGATTTGGGCCTCCGGATATCTTGCGCAGGTTTTCTGCGAGCCACTGGTAACAACCTGAATACCTATAAAGTATTCTGTATTCTCTTGTATAAATTAACATCCGATTTCGACTAAGTATAATCGTTCTTTGGTTCTAAGAGCCGAACTAACTGTATTATTTGGCATGTGACGATGCACAGCATCTGTGAGAGAGCGCGTCCACTTCCCTTGTAGCATTTCCGGTCAATTTCTAATGTTTCCGCTCCGTTTCAGCCAATCAGCGTTAAGTAAAATGTCACGTGGTCACAGGGGATCGCTTGCGGTGCGCTTGCACCATCTTGCTTCATAGCGTCATTTTTCTTGAAAGAAGCAACATCGATTGCGAAATAATATTTGATTTTGATAATTGCAAAATAAATTATCATAATTATATTTAAATTTTTTAATTATAACGGTCAATTTTTTGCTTAAAAATATAGGTACTACATTTTTTAGTATCAATAAATAGTGATATCGGCAGTGGAAAAAGCAGTGTTTCGGTGGGTAGTGTTAACTAATGTTTAGTTATGAGTAATCACAAGTATGGTGATTCCGGGCGCACGGTTGACGACGGCGCCAACCTGCCGGCGGATGACCGCGCCGCTGCACCGCCGCGCCGCTGCTGCTGCCGTTAATAGCTATTGGAGCGCCAGGATAGGTCTCCGACTCTGCGCGAGCGACGATCTTCGACGTTGAGCGTCTCCAGCGATTCAAGCTTCGCAGATATCTGAATATTTTCAGACTCAGGTAAAGCGAAATCGACGTGGTAGGTAAGTCACAAATGGAATATTTAGCTTATAAAGTGAGCTTTATTGTTGCATAAATACGGTTCGGTGTCCACGGCGGATCGTAACACGTCTCGCGGGTACCCGCGACTGACGCATCTATGCTATTGCCCTACACTAGTATGCAACGTTTTTTATATTTAATCGGCTTGCCGCAGTTATCGCTAATTATCCGGTTGATGCACTGCAGTTAAATTTGGGCTTATTTAATATGATCATGTAAAGCAACTCACAAGTCCTCCAACAAATTGGCAATTCGGTTTGGAGGAATGTGTTGTACTCAGACGCCCTAAAAACTTATAATGCACCGCCGGGGTTCATCATTGAGACATTGTTACGGGTTCTTACCCCTAACAATTTTTAATCTTTTACATGGTTAATTCAGAGAGGATCGTGAAGGCACTAATCAAAGCCCTACTTGCACATAGTGAATTCCTAAATTATAATTTACAACAAATAGTCGGTTGGGCAGCTGCTTCGAACACAGTTTTTATCACCTTCGACCGTGTTTAACAAAATATCCAGGTTATTCTAACCTGATTTAAAAATGTCATAATAAGGAAGAAGTGGTGTACGTTGTTTGCGGAAAACGAGCAGAGTAGATAGAAAATCATCGGGAGCGTTTGCTGAACGAGTTGTCTAATAAGAACTTGCGAGACACATGCTGTGCATTGTCTCTGCTTAATGATAGAAGTTTTATTGTTACGTAAAACTTGTACTATTTCACGTTGAAGAGTGTGAACAAGTTAACTCGAGTGGCTTATGTTAAGCTCCCTGAATACAGCATAGCTTCTAGCATTCTCTAAGCGTCAAAGCTGTCAAACCAAGCTCCAGATATATGTTAATCAGTCTTAGCTACAAATATATGTATTCCGCCCATGTACACCCACAATACCAGAAGAATCATGGGCGTGTTGACAACCTTAAAGGAAAGGAATAGTAATCGGATTGAGAACGGGATTATTTCGTCCTCCGGATAACAAGTGGCACCGATAAGTGAATTGGACCTTGGTACAACCGAGAGACGACCACGCATGAGCGGATTTTGGGAGGCTTCCTGCGAGCGTATCGCAGGGAGTGGCCTGGCGCTTTGGGCTCCGTAGGACCTTCCCCGACCCGGGGATCGAACCCGGGACCTCGGATTTAGCTTAATCGTAACGCGAACTCAAATCTATATCGCCAAGCATTTTCCTGCAAGATACATGTAATTCTTTGTGAGGAATGCTCAGACAAACAAAAGGCGATCAATAACTCAGTAACTCGTCCATGCAGGAACGGATATTACGGAGGCTTCCTGTGAGCGTATCGCAGGGAGTGGCCTGGCGCTTTGGGCTCCTGGCCCTTCTCGGATCGATAACGAATCGATAACGAGAATGCACCTGCCATTTACCTCCAAACCTCTGCTGATCTCCATCACAGAGGCTACTACGCCGGTTCATACGCAATCACGCCTGTATTCCCCGAAGGAGTGGGCGGAGGTGTCGCTAGTGCACCCACATTTCGCCGAGCGTGTCTCCGTCCCACGATGTGATGGGGGGCGAGCCTATCGCCATACCGGGCATAGGTACGGGACTCCGGGATGATACTGAGCATTTCGTAATAGAGGGTCTCAATACAACTTTACCCTTCTCGAATCGATAATGCGCCTGCCATTTACCTCCAAAAACTGTTGGTCTACCCATCACAGAGAATACTATGCCGCGCCGGTCGGATACCAATCAGTCAACCGGCATGTCGCAATGAATTGAGGTAGTTATGGAATACCATCAATGTGTGCTCGGGATGTCTGTGACTCGGCCTTTTGTCGTCAATGCTTCTGCAGAATGTCATCAGCGATCTCTGAGACTGGTATCTCCAGATGATGAGTGCGGACTGTTATGCGCATCAAAGAGTTTTTTCATAGCTGACGAACTAAGGAATGTGGATAATCGTCTACTTGGACGAATTCCTGATAGTGGGACAGTTGGTAAATCTGCTGCAGTCATAGGTAAATATACCCCTGGAAACTCGAGACACTGGGGCGGACCATCAACTCTAAAATTTTCAACCAAGAAGGCGCCTACACAGCCGTCACCTACAACGGTTCCCCAGAAAACTTTCCAGACTGCGAGGCGCCGTCTGGTTTGGTACCGCTTAGTCTATTTCTGCCACCAAACAGCGGTGGGTAATCACTGATGCATCCTACTACGGGTGGGGAGCACAATTAGACTACCTCACAACGTCAGGCACTGCAATAAGGAATTGTTTGCAATCCTGGATGCATTGAAGCATATCAGTAGGCGTAGTACAAGTTTTAATAGTTTTCTAAAACCTATTAAAACATATTTCTTTTCTATTGTTGTATACTCTAAAAGGCGACTCACATAGAATAATAAGTACTGTGAATTTAAATTATAGTATAAGTGCATAGTGATAAGCCAGAGGTGTATCTTATTTCAATAAATGAATAAATAAAACGATGACAGTTTTCGTCTGCCCTCCATACGTCAAGTATCAGTGGCCACTAGTGGGAACTATTAAATTATGAATTAAAATTAATAATATGGTTATTTTTATTTCATATTAATCGAATGGGAAATTAGTTTTCAAGCGATTCAACGACTACTTCGACGGGTCGCCATGTAACGCTACGGCTGGACATCGCACAGTCGTTTCGTTTGTACAGAAAGATGGTGGGACGCGATCCATGGTTATACTCGGGATGACTTCCCAGCGCTTGACACTGTTGGATAAATGGTGTATTTCAGTTTCTGCTGAGTACATTCTAGACAAATTCAACAATATTGCGGATAGACTGTCTGAAAAGGACGTACAGGTCCGATTGACAAATTCTTCAACTAGCTTTTACACAAATATTCCATCAGGTCGGTATTCCTCAGATAGACCTAATCGCGATGGTATTAAGGAAATACGTGACGACGGACTCTGCGGAAGGGGTGTTAGTAAGTAGGTAACGTCAATGCGGAAGAAAGTTTTTCGGTTACTAGATCTACATCGTCGGTCACGCGGCACATCGATAAAAAATCCAAAAGTGGGATCAGGTATCTAAATATAGATCAGACCATCGATTTACCGTCCTCTCAAGTGTAGGACTGTGTTTTTTAAACTCTTGAAAATTGGAGTTGTAATAATGTCACTAAGAGTGGTCTGAAACCGGAATATCTTTACTTGGATTTTGTTGAGGAGGATGTTCGTCACAAATATACCCAGTATTGTATAGATGAATCAGGTGATGTGGAACGAATCATTTTGCCTATAAACATCAGAGTAGTGTAGGTTTATTTAAATTTTTGGGCCATCTATTTCTTGTAAAAATGTTACTAGCTTATCCTACTATTTTGTAGCACAAATCAGTTGTTTTAAGTTTTGAACGAGCTAAAAATTATTAAAATTTAAACTAGAATTTCTTGGATTACAGTAATATTGAAAGCTATTTCACTTCGAAGGCCTAAAGTAGAGAACATTTGATTCAAAGCGGCTTAATTGACTAGTTGCCGGCGAACTGGCCAAATTAGCATGTGCTCCTCCTAGCGTCAGGAAGGCTTGCACATGAGCTCACACATAAAAATCTCTTGAATATGGTGTGAAGAGAAATTACTGTACATTAAACCCATCGTTTGGTACAATGACTGATACAATATGTTTGTACAGGCAATGATCGGGTTGGATATTAAATATAGTAAATAATAGTAATGTATGCCCTAATTATTGGATTCGAAGTAACCAAATTGGGGACCGAATAACGTATTGCGAAATGCAATAATGCCATAGTTATTTCAATACGAGGCCCTAATCAGGGTGTCTCGCAAACAATTATAGGAAATTGGGTAAAGTCCTTGCTCGGGGTAACGGGCAAAGACAAAATACCTTTGCGAAGTTTTATCAAAAGTAAATTAGTGGTAGGTGGGTCTTAGCCATCAGAATCAGACCTTTGCTAAACTTTGAACCAGTTCCATAGATTGATTAATTATAAATTGATATTCATATCTCTGTTCACGAATACTTAAAGCATTCTAAAAGCTTATAGCGCATATTTATAGTGTTAAGTGTTAATCATCATTAATGATTTATAAGGAAAGCACAATATTATCTTATATATTTCAGTTGCAGATATGTTTTTATTTTAATCTGAATCTTCATCACATAGCGTCGTAGCGTGGTCACCAGGAGCTATAAACAGGTCTCTCACAGATGCTGTGCATCGTCACATGCCAAATAATAGTTCAAGTTTTACATAACAATAAAACTTGTATTATTATGCAGAGACGATGCACAGCATCCCATTAAGATCTCCTGGTGAGAGACTTCTATGAAGCAAGATGGTGCAAGCGCACCGCAAGCGATCCCCTGTGACCACGTGACATTTTACTTAACGCTGATTGGCTGAAACGGAGCGGAAACATTAGAAATTGACCGGAAATGCTACAAGGGAAGTGGACGCGCTCTCTCACAGATGCTGTGCATCGTCTCTGCATAATAATACAAGTTTTATTGTTATGTAAAACTTGAACTATTATTACTTATTTACCCTATGTCTTGTCTATGAATTTCTATTTCAATCTAAAGGTGTGTTATCTAAGTTAATGCAAAGGGTAGTGGTATAAAAATAATCGAACATCAATAGTCATGGTATTTCCACACATTTGTGTTTATTGAACAATAAAAAAATATTTACAGACTTACTTTATTTTACATACACTAAAAATCCATTCGCAAATTGATAATAATAGCTGATGGTGTCCCTTCACTTAAGAACTCTAAACAAAAGAACGACGAACAGCTTTGGACACTTACGAGTACACACACTATGTTTTAGATTTTTTTATTAGCCTGAATGACAAAACGAGCAAGTAGCATAAGATGTTAAAATCGAAATATTACAGTTCTTAAAAGTGAAATAAACTTATTGAATAAGAAACATAAACATCATAATGTTATTCAAAAATGTAATTAACTTTTCATCCGAAGTGAAGAGAGACCATAAGACAGTTCTTATCTGAACACATTTTTAAATCAACATGTTTTTGGAACTTGGATAAATTAATCAAGAAAAATATCTTTCCATGGTCAAATTAAACAAAATCTTGACATTTAACATACATACATTACATACAGTTTAGAAACCTTGAGCTGAATCATTTTCAAAAACAGCTCGAAGGGAGATATGAAACTAAACACATGTGTACTTACAGAATATTTTTACCATGTAAAAATATATCTTTTTTAATATATTTACTAAGGATAATTTATGATTATCTCGTTAAACATACGAGATTTGTAAAGTTTTTTTTTTTAGATATGGAGAAAATTATATACCAATTTTATGCATATCTTTGATTTTTATACACACTGCAATGATGTAATCCAGTTATTTAAAATTTCTCAGGCATACATAAAAAAGTTCATACCATAGATAAAGTATTGACTAACGTCTTAAAGATTAGAAACATCGCAGACGAGACCAAAACAGAATATATCCCCATTTATGTGCGAGAAAAATGCGTGTTTGACAGATAGTGTTGAACCATACAATTACTCAACATCCATATCGACTATCGATACTACTTCGTGTCTTCTAATTTGATGCAAATCATAATATACATGACTGTAATAAAACGTGAAAACATGTTATACAACCTTTTAATTAAAAAAAATTCAAACTTTAAGGCCGACTTGCATAATATTTCTTCATGATCACTAATGTCAAATTTTCATACAATCTGGCGTTTCGTAAACACGTTTAGTGGCTAAATACGATTAAGCATTTTTGTGCAAATCGGCATAAGATGCTTATTACACTGGGTTTTAACACTGGAAAAAAACTATGCCGAGCTAGATGTAACATTACTTAGGGCGATTTTTTCAAAGTATTGGTAATTATTGTTAATTAATTCATTAAATCACTAGTTATGTGATTGTCAACTTTTTTGTCCAATGCATTTAAAACAAATCCACACATGAACATGACCCGACCGCCCGTGATGGTGACACACAGATGGGGCTAAACATTATCGATGCATATACTTTAATTTATGACCAAGTCAACAAACATGCTGGAAGTCATACAAGTTTATGGCACCATACGGCACGTGCAGATCATAAGTACTAGTAGTAAGGTCTATGTAAACAAAGCTTCCACGTGTATAAAATGTTTTAACGATTATCCTCTACTTAAATTAGAAGTAGACCTACAAAAATACTAAATATGACGCATCAATTATGTTAAATTGACGAAATAATTTGCCCTATATCCGACATACACAATATTCACACACAATTGAAAATCTTAGCCATCTACGTAATATCTTAAATTTTATGATTTCCTTTGCACTATGTCGACAAAGGTACTAAAATGAATTTGATTAGGAAACATAGCATAACCTAATAGATATGTGTGTAACCACAGTATTTAAGTAACTGATTAAATAAACTGGAAACGAAATAGTTCTATTGCAATCTTAACACTAACCTGCATAATTTAATTTTATTTAAATATCAAAATCATAAAATCCGAGACAGTATTTCTTAACTTAAAATTAACGGAAAATTGTATGCATAATGGTGACTTCGCGTCGTTAGATGACGACAAAATTATTTCAATTTAGAGTACTATTATGCTCCCTCACGTCGTTTGCAATAATTCGAAGTTGTGCAAGAAAAATAATTAATAACCCTGTGATCATATAATTCCGTAACACAAAATTATGATAAGTTAACCATTTTGACTGCAGCCCTACAATAATGCATTATATTCAGCCTTGTGAGTCCTATTTGTTGGAACGAACAGCAACACGCGCACACGCAGGGTGCGTTGAACTGAACGCTACGAGCGTGCGAGCGTGCGAGCGTGCGCGCGTGCCAGCGTGTGCGCATGCGCACGTGCGGCGCCGCTATACACGCGGTGTACGTAATGCTGACGAAAATACAATATGTATCGACGCAAGAGCGTATAGCATTTTTAACGCGCCTAGCGCGTGCGGCCGCACTCTATGTATTAATTTATCAAAGACTTTTAAGCAATCAGAACTAAAATATTAGATTATCAGGATGTGTCAACTTAGTAGCTGAAACAAAAATGAACTTGGTCCTAATGATCAAAATATCTTGATCACTACAATTAAGTTGCACATTTATTGAAAATCTTGGGTGATTTGTTATAAATGATATGGACGTAATGTAAATGAACATCCACAGTCATTCATATAATGGATAATAATTAACAATAATTGATAAAATCGTAACAATAGTTTAAGCGACACCAGTTTATCTGCATTAGTCACAAGGAATTCAAAAAAACAATATCAGTCTCGTCACACAGTACAATAGATAAGTGAATGTCACTCTGTCACATATGTTCAGTTGTGTCACACATTTGTAACGATGCGAGTGTACAGTATGTGCTCGCTAACGCACGCATCAGGGATTCG
Organism: Mimas tiliae; assembly: GCA_905332985.1. NCBI lineage: Eukaryota > Metazoa > Arthropoda > Insecta > Lepidoptera > Sphingidae > Mimas > Mimas tiliae. Next base: position 9,449,685 of record HG995249.1, read on the forward strand.
TCGGCATGTCTTTCTTTGGTTCCTCAACACTGCTTATATTTTTGCTATCATCTTTTGTGTCGTCAACTGAAATGAAAAAATATATATTCGATATTAGGCTTAAATATTTTTTTAGGGTGGATTTATCAATGTTCTAATTAAATTTTAACACCTGATAACGTTTAAGACATAGTCATGCCCGGTATGTCGCTTTGTGTCGATATATCGTATAGTAATGCTGCAGGCCGCAGCTGATTGTATTGATACAAATCATATACCTTTGTATCGATATAGTAAATATAGTATCGAAAAACATCGTATTGGATTTCTCAACTACAACTCTTAAATGTAGTTTAATTAAATATTTTAATTAAAAAAAAAACAACAGACAGAGTTATAAGTTAGTAAAGAAAAGGAAACTAAAATTGGTAAACTATGATTATTACAGAACACACTACATGACGTGATTTTTTTCAGCTGCCAGTTTAAAATCTAAACTTTTAAGAAATATTAATCTCGACAAACGTTGTGGGTCTAGTCTATTTCGACTTTCTGTAAGTGTATAAATTAGCTGAAGTAAATACGGTCTGGCGGTACTGATGTCGCAACCACTGATAAATATTTGTTCGAGTACATAACAACAAATAAATATTTACCTATGTACCTTATCCTATTATATTACAAAAATGCAAGCCACATCTCTATAAGTGTGGCGTCATTACCAAAGTGGTCCCCGTTCTTAGCCGCCAAACTTCCACATGATGTGTCGCAATTTGAGTTGTAAATCTTTATATATATAATTCTACTGTACGTGTGTATGTGACTGAACTCCTCCTAAACGGCTGGTCCGATTTGAATGATTTTTTTGTATGCGTTTGGGTGGCTCCCTGGATGGTTTACATTCACAATTGGAGCCGGTAGGTGGCGCTGCGGGTAGGGTAGTTGCGGGTGAAACCGCGCGGGACAGCTAGTATATAATATAATATTGAACAGTGACATACGTTTCGAGTCATCTTTGTCGAGTCTGGGTCTCTTGCGCGGATGTGACGCGTGCGATGCGTGCGAGGCGTGCGAGGCGTGCGAGGCGTGCGAGGCGTGCGGCGGTACGGTGCGGTAGGAGCGGTTGTCGCGGCGCCCCGCCTCGCCCTCGTCCTCCGAGTCCGACAGCGAGCCGTCGCCGGTGATGCGCTTGTCCTGCACATTACATTACATTACATTACATTACTGATGTACAGTTTGCACTCCTCACAATAATGTCCTAGCAATAATAATAATAACTTTATTAACAGCAACAACAAATCACACAATTCAAATCTATTACAAACATTATTGAAATAAATAAGCTGTGATAAGTTACAATAGTGCTATCCTGTGGTCTTCGCACTAGGCTAGCCTGTATCGTGAAGACCTAATGTTGCTAATGTACAGCAACACTAAATTAATTTACATTATTGACGTTTTTAGACAATTCTGTTAAGCTGGCCTACCAGTAACCATAATTTTGGTAAGAGTAAAAAAAAAAAGAAATTGTCTAGATCATTGGTTACTATTATTAATAAATCGACGCAATGTTACCGTTGCACACATTTTTATCAAACATATTATTTGAATGATTTAATAATTGTTTTGGTGTAGGAACAGATTGTACAATAACTATACATGTTACAGAAAAGTGTGGTCATATTTACGGAACGTTACATACAACTGACAGTTAGTGTTTCTGTACCAGATCTTACCAAAATCTAGACATCATAATCATTTCACGTGAATTTGAATTATTCGATTAGTACAATCAATATTGTATATACTGTATACGATGATAAATAACTTACTTTTTCACTTTGAGGCAACCTTTCATCTTTATCTATCCTATCCTCTTCATCAGTTTCATCATTGACTGCGTCTTCAGGGATTGCTTGCACCTAAAAACATTACATTAGTAATATAAAGGTACCATGTGTAGTTTCTCCAGTGTGACTGTGAACGGACTCTGAAACGAGAGGCCTTGGGTTCAATCCGCGCCTCAAAACATATGTATGTGTGATTCGCAAACATCTGATTAGTGTTTGAAGGTCTCTCCATAGTTTCTAATACTTATCACAAAATGGTCGTATTTTACTATGGGGTTAAGACTATATGAGTGTATTTAAAACGATGTAGTTTAGTTTATTATACCTGAACTCCAGGTGCATGGGGCAACATACGCAAATTCTCAAATAATCTGTTCTTTATCTTCTCTAAATATTCCGGCGTGTTTTGATTTGACATATTGCTTGGTGATATGTGAAGTTTGAAATCAGGACCGAAATATTCAAAGTAATCGTTGTATGGTAACTCGTTGGCAATTTCTACGCCAAGTGCTACCGATGTTTCGTATGTCCAGCAGCGTGACACATTACGAATTGTATACCTGCAAATATTAAAAAAAAATTTTTTTTATTATTATTATATAGCAAACCCAATATTCCGAATACATTGATAAATTTGATTTGATGTAAATTAGCATACATATTATTAAATTCATAAAAATGTGCAGTTCTTTAAGAATAACCAAAAATCTCACCATGCAACAGAAGCCGCAGGCAAAAGTTTAGTGTTTTGGGGATAATTTGTGGATTATAAGGGGAAATAATAAACCGTAAAAGATACAAGAATGCCTGTATGTTGTCTATCTTTAGGTCTGTTTTATAAAATTCTATTGCAATATACAATGTGTTATAGAACGGTGTGGTCATATTTAAGGGTCGTTACATACACCTGACAGCGTTTATGTACTGGATCTTGTCAAAATCTAGATATCTTAAAACATCACACTAATTTTAATCACCTGTTTATTAAGATTGGTGAGATCGAAAACACCCCTATAAATTTAATGAAGTGCGTGAGCGAGAATAACTATGCTGGAGACAAATCTCAGCTGTTTATCCAAAATTGTAAGTTCAATATTGACGTTGCTCATGCGATAAAAATGAAAATGCTTTATTTATGTCCTAGTAATGCAATCGGGTTTGGTACTACGGAGGGTGAAATATTTATGTGTTGCATTCAATTTGGCCACACCTTTCTGTAACACGTATATAATTAATTTTTTGGCCAAACGTGAGTTTTTCCTGAATTTCATGTTACAATCGTTTCACTGTATCAAATGAGAATGGACAGCGGAAGTTGGACAAATTTTATAAAAACATATCTAATACATAGTAATCTTTCTAATTGACTTGAAATCAATTCCATAAATTTATGCCAGTCTATCGATATTGTCATTACTAATTAGGTTGCGGTAATTACTAATTAACGGAAATTCTTGGACAACTCACGAATTAATGATGAATAAGCACATTGGTGCAAAGCAATATTTTAACTTAAACCCATGTCATTATTTTTTTCTTTTTATTTTCAAACTATGTTACACTAAATAAATGTTTTTCTTTATTTCTTATTGTATATATGAGTTTGTTTAAGGTTTTATAAAAGTAACAATCACTCGTTAACAAGAAACACTTACCCTCCACCACCAACCAAGAGGAATGGTAGGCCAAATCTCTTTACAAGCTCTACGCATCTGCCGTGGCCGCGAACAGTCAAATTGAAACAGCCTAGTCGATCACCTGTTGAAATAAAATAATTTTAAATAATTATATAATATTCTATTCACTCGGGGTACTGTGGGTGCAGCACTAACAACACCTCTGCCTTGGGAGATACAGACGCGAGGCTATATTATGTGTTATATGTTATTCAAATCAATTTCCGTTTAAAGTATTTTTTGTTGTCCTTACTTGAACTTCGGAATTTTCTACCTCATTGTTTAAAGTTGGTAGTATATAATGAGTTTACAAGTTTACCTGTGAGGGAATCAGCACCGCACTGCAACACCACGGCGCTCGGTTGGAACGTCTCCATAACCTTCGATATAATCGGCACGAAAATGGACTCGTATGACTCGTCGTCCATGCCGTCTCGTAGAGGTATGTTCACGGCGTAATATTTGCCTTTCCCCGCACCGATGTCACGTAAATCACCTGATATTTTTTTTAAATACTGTACTAATCTGTAGATAGTTCGACTCATTTATGCTGTAACTGTGTGTGCGTGAACTTGTAAATAAAGAGTTTCATGGTATAGTGGCAGTGACGCATCAGTCGTCATATAACGGCTACATCATCCACACATTGTACCAGGCGCAAAACTGAGTCGAATTAAATAATCAGAATTCATAGTGAGAACAACCTATAAGTGAGCTCTTTGCTTAGTGTTGATTTCTGTATATGTGATTGGTCAGTTTTTATTTGGTGCCAAAAACGGACCAATCGTGATACAGAAATCACCACTATGCGTTCGCGGGCGCTATGAGACCTCATCTTAACGTTAATTCATATGAGGTTCTTTTTAAAAATTATATGATAATATGGATAGCTATCAAATAACTGACCTGTTCCAGGGAAATATTCGCCATACTTGTGGAAAGACACAGTCATCACTCTGTCTGTTGTGTAGAATGCTTCTTCAACGCCATCACCGTGGTGCACGTCTATATCAATGTATAACACTCGCTGGTGATATTTCAGCAGTTCCAATATTCCCAGTACAATGTCATTAACATAACAGAACCCTGACGCTTCAGATTTCTTGGCATGGTGGAGGCCACCACCCCAATTGATGCAGATTTCTGATGCCTACAAAAAATGTATATACAAATAGGTGCTTCTCTATCCAATGACTTGTTAGCCATTTGTGTAGACTCTAGTACAAAGGTAATATAAATTATAACCGGTGATAAAAAGCAGGGATGTTGCGGATATTTGTACACGCATTCGCAATTCAATTCGGAACTTCTATATTGATTTCGACCATCCGCATCCGCAATAAATAGGGAGCTTTTACGGATGCGGATGTAGTGAAACTTGCGGCTTGCATGACTGCGCGTGTATCGCATTTCCATTTTTCAATAAAAAGTAATTTGAGAAATATTATCGGTAATCTAACCTCATAAAACGGGAAGTGAATGATTAAATTAACATAAATTAGGTATTAAACAAATCTGCATCTGCGGATGTGACCATCGAAAAATCAGTATTCACATCCACTAATATCTGCAACCACAATATCCCTGGTTTATATGGTTTGTATTTATTTATACTCGATTTACCTGTTTGTTTAACTTTACAGCAGCAGCCACTGAGCCCCCAGCAGACAATTGGCAGAACTCATACAGACCATCAAACACTGGACAGTCTTCACCAACATTGACTGGGAATAAAACACTATAATTAATATCTATAACTAACACTTATACAACGTGTTACAGAAAGGCGTGTTCATATTTAAGAATCATTGCATACTGAGTGTTTAAATACCGGATTTTTTCAAATAATAATATTAAATACACCCAACAGTCACACACATAGTTCTGACCCCACACTAGGTAAACCTAGTGTATAGTGGATATAGGAACTACAAGGGACTTGCAGTCCCACAACACCCAGACTCCGAGACAAATATTTGTGAATCAGACAAACTTTTGTCTAGGTGCGGGAATCGAACCCACGACCTCACGCTTCGCAACCGGCTACTCGCCCGCTGCGCCACGGTGGCTTATCAAAATCTAGTCATCCTAAAAATTCACGCATATTTCATTCATTCATTTATTATACCATAAAATTAATCATGTCCTTATGAATAATAAGTGCATGAGCGAGAATAACACTGCTGGAGTGAGGCAAAAGCTCAATTGTTTATCATTTAGTGTTTTCCAAAGTTGCAAGTTGCACATTTGATAAAAAAGCTAAAATAACAACTAAAAAAATTGATGATGCATATGTTGAACACCTGGCAAGTTTTAATTTTCGTAATTAACTAGTGCAAAATTATTAACATTTTGATCATCAACAGGTTTTATTTAGGGCCTTCGAAGCCCCCCCTAGAGGGTCACTGTCGCTCATGGACATCAGCAACACCAGAAGCATAGCCAAGCCACTGCCTAACATGAAAATACATTTTATTAAGCCTTGTTTAAAGGACATGTCATAATGCTGAGGAAATACCACTATTAGGCAATTAACAATTGATAAAGACACTTACATCTCTGCATCTGCTTGTTGTATTCAGACATATTATCAGGTCTTATTGACCTCAGGAACCTAATGTAGTCATCCGAGTGGAATTTTGTCATTTCATCAGCTGTTGCCTTATGTGGCCTCTGAAACATAATTATAATACATTATGTGTATGAATATAACTATTAATTTTGAACACAAAAACATATTAGGTATTTAACTGATTATTTATATTACCTATGTACGTCAAAAAGATACTCTACCTAAAATTTTACTCAGAAAAACCTCTTAAAATAAATAAGTTATATAGCATTTCAAATTTGGTGGAAAAGGCTAATGTAAAATAAAATTAGAGATAAACACACATATTCATTAACATTTAAGCAAGCTCCTTGCTAAGTGTAGATTTCTGTCTATTATGTGATCTATTCATTTTGTTTAGGACCAAAATCGGACTAATCACATTTGCCGCTATGCATTTACGTGTAATATTAAACCTCATTATAATGTTTATGTATATGGGGGTAAAAATGCATGTCCACTACTATGACACCACCACCATTGGGTGCAACAGAGGTCATGAGATGTTCCGACTATAGACGTATTCTACAGCATGAATAGGTCGTAACTACTGTCTCAGAGAAAACTGCCATAAAATAGCAGCTTGCTGCTGCGTTTTGTATAGTGAGTGAGATATCTGGAGACCCAAATCCCCCTCCCTTTCCCAATCCCTTGATGAAAACGATTTAAATATCTTTTTCAAATCTAAACCACAATAAATACTTTTAAATTTTCATTGTTGTAAACCATGTGACTTTTACTCAAAACCAGTTTTGGTCACAGCTCCGCCAGTGTGAAGTCTTTTCCAGGATAAAAAGTAGCTTATAACCGTCACCCATATATATCTGTACCAAAATTCATCAAATCGGTTCAGCGATTTCGTTGTGAAAGCTTAACAAACAAACTTACTTTCGTATTTATAAATGTTACTTTTAGGGTTTTAATTAATGTCCTTGAAGTAATTTTCGGTTTTGCTACTTTCCTTTTTAGTTTATCTTAGACAAGTTATAAAGTTTTAGTATTATGCCTGATTTTGACATATGATTTGTAACATTAGGTACTCATTTTAAATAGGAATCAATTATTATAATTGTCTGTTTTGTAACTTGTTTTATATTTTAACATTGCAGCAATTACTTACATAAATTTCCATTTTCCTGTACAATCCATAATTTAATAATAAGTTGTGCGTCATACGTATACGATGTGGTTTCATGGGATGCCCCTGTCCATAGTAGTAGTTGCCAATATCACCTAAAAACAATATTTTATTATGTTTATTCAATTTTAACTTTATATCAATATGTTACTCAGAACATTGTACAGCTTGACACATAACAGTCTGTACTAGTCTTACAAAGATTCGAACAAAAGCCAAGCGACCAATAGGAAAGAAGAACGCTGTACAGACGCTGCAAAATGACTTGACATACATATGCATAAATTTATTAAGATGAACATGACCGCCTTTTAACAAAGTTGTTAAAGTGGTATACCTACTTCATCGTATGAATTAACGCACACCCAACTAGTTTTTTAATAAATATGTATAGAATACTGAAATATTTTTGCCATTATAGTTGTCTGTGATGTAGTGCAAGTGGCGGGTTCCAAACACGTTAACATTTTATAATAATTTACTTACTGTCATAATAGTAACACACTCTCTTTTTACTATGGGGTTGCATTGCCATTACAGGAATTATGAATTAATTTGCTTTGATTGTGATTTAAAACACTTAAAAACAATTATTTTTATGAAACAATAACCACCGCACGCAAACTTCTGGTTGAACGAGTGAGTGAACGATTAAACTGTGAAATTATTCACTTGAAATTATGCTGAATGACTTCGACAATTATAGATTATAAACAAGTGTTAACCGTATGGAAAATTAACAATATTTTAATGAATTGAATAATATGAATGTATCTACGAATTATGAATCGTATTTATTAATAATCATAATAATAATGTGTGGGCTTCGCTATCGGAGGATGTCGATTTTTATATTTTTAAATACCATTCACGCCTGTAATCCCCGAAGGTGTAGGCAGAGGTGTAACCAGTACACCCATATTTCACCAAGCGTATCTCCGTCCCAAGATGTGATAGGGGGCGAGCCTATCGCCATACCGGGCACAAATTCCAGACTCCGGGCTGATACTGAGCATTTAGTAATAGCAAAACCCAATAACACTTTACCCAACCCGGGAATCGAACCCGAGACCTCAGCGTTGGACTCAATATTATATATATATGGCAGTATATTTAAATTTTAAATGTAGTTTTAAATTATTTATATTAAAAATCTTAAAAATGGTACCACATCATGGGAATGGAGGAGGTAGCGAAAATATGGGTGTACTGCGGATGCACCTCTGCCTACCCCTTCGGGGATTACAGACGTGGGTGCGTATGTTTGTATGTAAATTATTTTATGGCAATTTTGTAAAAATAAAGCTAGAGATAGACTAAGCCTACGTACGCGACATATGAAACGCATTATGACAATTGTTATTAAGTATATGAAATGTAAGCATTAGAAACACATCATATGCAATGCAATCCATTACCATGACAGTACACTATGGGAATAGTCCCACTTTTTTTTTTTTTTGGACGAATGCTGATAGCCTGACCGTGAGTCGGCTTTTGTCAGCGTCACCGGACTTTCGGGCGAATGCTTGTAGGCACTCCAGCCCTGCGTACCAGTGTGTTTTTATATCTTTCGTTCACCAGGCATCAGTTGACGATGGTGTTCGTTTTGACAATAGGACATGAATAACACATTGGCATTATAGGGCGTTATGATATGATTTATATTATTATATCAAATGAATATCGTGATGCTTTATGGAATGCAGCTTGGAAAAAAATTCACATACAACATAATCTCTTTTTTTGTGGCACAAACATATTCATTAAAAGTTTCAAGTCGATAAAAGTAAAGTAAAGAAGAGAAGATATTGGGTACCTGCATTAGACAAATAGACAAAGATAAAAGTTTACAATATGCAGTACGTAAAGCATCACGAAATCCATTACATTTAATCCTACTATATATTCTCTTATAAATGTGAAAGTTTGTGAATTTTGATGTTTATTAATCAATCACGCCTTAACGGCTGAATGGTTTTTAATGAAATTTAGCACAAAGGTAGACCATACCCGGGATTAGGACATATACTACTTATAATCTCGGAAAAGGCCGTTCACTCGGGCGTAGCCGCAAAAGCTAGTAATTTATAAATGGATTTCTTAGTAGTAGAGCCGCGCTGTAGACAATTATGTCTACAGAATGAATGGGCCGGCTCGCCCGGGTCATTACCACTGTCTCACAGAAAACCGGCGTAAAGTAGCAGCTTGCTGCTGCGTTTCGTACGGTGAGTGAGATGTCCGGTGGCCCAAATTACCCTCCTCTTCCCAATCCCTTACTTATCCCTTTCCTTTAAGGTCGACAACGCACCCATGATTATTTTAGTATTGTGGGCGTACATGGGCGGTGGAGATCACCATCAGGTGAATCACTTGCTCGTTTGCCGGACTATACTATTAAAAAAAATAACACCTTAGACTATCAATGAGTTCTTTATCTGCCATTTTCAAAACGAACATCGTCGTCAGCTGAAGCGTGGTGAGCGTAAGATTTAGAAACATACTGGTCGCGTTGGATAGCGACGCTATCCCTGACATTACGCTATCGTGGCATACTGTCATCCCCTCTACCTTCCCACACCGATCTGTACGTCGCAGATCGACTTTGCGTGGGATGGATTACATTGCAAACGATAAGTGTGTTTCTAATCCTTCAATTTTTTTCATATATATTCATACGCCCAGATTTCATTATCTATGTCTCTAGCTCTATGTGGATAACGTATAATTTGACGAAATAACTTTTCACTTCACGACACCGTTTGACGTAGGCCTGCGTAATTTCGTATAACGTATAATTTGTAAACTCTAATCATAAGCGTGAATGTTAATTTAGTGATATTAGATTTAGAGCTACGCGGATTCGAACAATAAAACAAATATGAAAAGCATGGTTCACCTTGGCAATCATACTTTCAAAATATGGCAGTTGACTGGTAAAATGTTATTGTCGTTCCTATTTTTACTACTTTTTTATTTAGTAATTAGTACTGTTTTTTTAATACATCGTAGGGTTTTTTAGCTCTGTAAACACTAAGCCATGTTGCTATGGATAGATGCTGAGCCTTTTTTCTATCTCTCTCTCTCCTTAGGTAAACGGGTTTGATCTCCGTATCTGGCATCCCTGTCTTTTTGCTGTGAAGTTAGTCATTAATATTCTTCCTTAGATTTTTTATTGAACAGTGAACTACTGTCTACTATGATCTCATTCAATCGTTCTTTCAACTAAAGGCAGTGGTCGAGGTTGGTTGTGTTTCTTGCTGTAATAGTGATTTAAATTAAAAAAATAATAATAAATTAACACGTTTATGTGATCTTGGTTCAATAGTATAATTTAAAGAATCGTTTTATTAATATGTTAATGCATTTTATCTAATTCTGATTTTTATAGTTTTTCAACATTAAAAATAATCGTAATTGTATTTTAGGTGGACCCTGCTTCTGAAAGATAAATCCTGATTTATTAAAAGCATCATCAGTTAAAATTTAACGACAATAATGTAAGTATTTTCATTACATATTCGTTTATTTATAGAAGTTCGTATTTTAGTAAAATTTCATTGCTTCAGTGATATTTCGTGATCTCGTTTGTTTTGGAATTTGGAATTTGAATGTAAAATGATAAATATGTATTCGGTAGGTAGCGTGAAATGTTATTAATGATTTCGAAGAGTGGTATTCTATAAGTTTTTCTAGTGTAAACAGTTAAAAAATGTCTAGTTCAGTAATGTCCTAGGGAGGCCATTTTGTGTTCGCGTCTAATGTCTATGCGCTATTGTTGCCAATGCGCTTGCGTGGCGGTATCGACCCATGTTTCTTTCTACTCTATGTATGCTAGTTTGTGGGTGTGGTGCTGGATCAATAATCAACTAAGATGTTTTTCTTTCTTCATAGGTCTAATAATTGGAATAATAGCCGTGGTAACGGCGGTTCCAAGTTTGGAGGTAGTAAATTTGGAAATGGTGGCTCAAAGTTTGGTGGAGGTGGTGGTGGCGGCGGCGGCGGCGGCCGATTCGGTAACTCTGGCGGCTTCGGAGGCAAAAAAGATTTCACTGGAGGCCAGAACATGCGCCGGCCCAACTGGGAGACAATGTCTTTGCAACCATTCAACAAGGATTTTTACAATCCGCATCCAACAGTTTTGGAAAGGTCGCCTTACGAAGTAGAATCGTACAGAAATCAACACGAGATTACAGTGAGCGGTGTTGAACTTCCGAACCCGATTCAACATTTCGAGGAAGCCAACTTCCCGGACTATGTAGGCCAAGCTATTAAAACTCAAGGGTACAAGGATCCTACTCCCATTCAAGCCCAAGGTTGGCCTATTGCTATGTCGGGAAAGAACTTGGTAGGCGTAGCACAAACTGGATCAGGAAAGACATTGGCTTATATTTTGCCTGCAACTGTACACATAAACAACCAACCGCCCATCAGACGCGGCGATGGCCCCATCGCATTAGTTCTCGCACCAACAAGAGAACTCGCACAACAGATCCAACAAGTTGCTTCTGATTTTGGGAATACATCATATGTACGCAACACTTGTGTGTTTGGTGGAGCTCCTAAGAGAGAGCAAGCCCGTGATTTAGAGAGGGGTGTGGAAATTGTTATTGCCACACCTGGTAGACTCATTGACTTCTTAGAAAAGGGAACTACAAACCTTCAGAGATGCACATATTTAGTACTTGACGAAGCTGACCGCATGTTGGATATGGGTTTTGAACCACAAATCAGAAAAATCATTGAACAAATTCGTCCGGACAGACAAACACTCATGTGGTCTGCCACATGGCCTAAAGAGGTTAGGAAACTTGCTGAAGATTACTTAGGAGACTATGTACAAATTAATATTGGATCACTACAACTATCTGCAAATCACAACATTCTACAGATCATAGATATATGTCAAGAACATGAGAAAGAAAATAAGTGAGTAAAAACATTTATTGCCTATTTATTACTGTACTTTTTACTATGATGAATTTAAATTGAGTATGAATAGAATTTGATTAGAAATAAATATACTCCTCTAAGAAGATCTGATGAAAATAATCTTTATATTATTTATTATTTTAAGATTAAATTCACTGTTTTTAATATATTGCAATTTTTTCTAGATTAAATGTACTGCTTCAAGAAATTGGACAAAGTCAGGAGCCTGGTGCAAAAACTATAATCTTTGTTGAAACCAAAAGGAAAGCAGAAAATATTACTAGGAACATTAGGCGATATGGATGGCCAGCTGTTTGCATGCATGGTGACAAAACACAGCAGGAACGTGATGAAGTGTTATACCAATTCAAAGAAGGCCGTGCTAGTATATTAGTTGCCACTGATGTCGCTGCTAGAGGATTAGGTAAAAATCTTTTTCAAATATTACTTCATAATCAATTATATTTTGTAAACTACGACATATTTGTTTGCATAAATATTTTTATAACTTTGGTTTGTTTTGTACTTTCAGAGGCACTGGCGGAAAGTTATTGTGTTCTATCAGATTACTGCCTGAAGTTAAAAGGCATGTTACTGCACTGGATTTGTAGATGAGACATTGTCTGATGCAGTGGTTATGTATATTGAGAATGCAATAACTCGTCACTATTATGGTGCCTCAAAAGTGCCTTTCACTACGATTGGACCCGAGGCCGGAAAGCTTGATAGTTTGTCCGTATTGATTGATCCGGATACACTTGAGAGTTGAAAACCTGGTGATGCACTACACATTAATTTTATGCCTGAGAAGTAAGAAATACATTGAAATGGTGCATCGTTGAAAAACTTGACCGCGGGTTGAACTGATCGGCAAGAGGTCAAGGGTTTTCTGTTTCGGCCGAAATGGAGTTTTCAAGGGGCTATGAGTACAGTTGTTTAAAAGATTGAATAGAGTAATAAACATCAATGCCCTTCATAAGACTCCAGGGTTCTGAGTGAGAGGCAAATATTGACTTATTTGGTACATTTCTCTGTGTAACTCATTCATGTAAGTAATGCTGCTATGAGTTACAATAACAATTTTTTTTTCACAGTTACTAACTAAAAAAAGGTGGTGAATTAGTTTCGATTTTGGTAACTTCTATTTTTTGGAGGAAAAAACTACTTTTGTTTACCATTTGTGTAATAATTGAAATATTTTCAGATGTTGATGGCATTAAGTATGTTATTAACTTTGATTACCCCAATTCCTCTGAGGACTATATTCACCGAATAGGCAGGACAGGCAGATCAAAATCAAAAGGCACATCATATGCCTTTTTCACACCATCTAATTCTAGGCAAGCTAAAGACCTTGTCTCTGTACTTCAAGAAGCTAATCAAGTAAGTCCATTGTGGATTTTTAACCATTCCTATAAAGCAAGTTCCTCATACCTTTGGCATGGGTACGCTTCTCAATAGCGTGACATGAATGCGCGTATGAGGTACATTAGTACAGCTACATGCCTTCGGTGTTCACACTATACATGTCTGGATCCCATCCTCAGATGCTGTTACACTATTACAAATTTAAATAAATATTATTGTCAAAAAGTAACGTGTTTGGTAATTTGAATCATGTCTTAACTTTGAACCAATTTGTGTGATAGATTTTCTATGCTAATTTATTCCGCGCGAAATACAATGGCATGAGTGTTGTCATGTAGATTTATAATAAAAGCATTTTTCTTACAGATTATAAGCCCGCAATTACAATCTATGGCTGATCGTTGCGGAGGTGGTGGCGGTGGATGGAACAGAAACAGGTTCGGCAGCGGTCGTGGCGGCGGCGGCGGTTCATTCAAGCGCGGAGGCAATTTCGGAAAAGCTGGTGGACAAGGTGGAGCAGGACATCGACGATTTAATAATGACTATTGATTTTAATTCATATGCGTATAGGAATTAATTTGGAGGCAATCCTCATGAGTACTTGTGTGAACTAATGTTAAGGGTAGAAACTAGCTGAATGAATGTTGCAGTTTTAGTCTAATTTAATTTATTGAATGTGCGCTAGCAATTTGGGCATCATACAAGCATGTATTATTTACATTTCGTTTATGCTGTGATATTTTTTTTTACTGTGATTCTACTGAAAATAGCATCATTAGTTAGTGTATCTCTCAGAGGACTTGCTCTCATTGTAATTTAAAACGTAAGGTTCATGTAATGTATTCGTTCGAATATTTCATTGATGTACAAACTACAAGAAAAGATTTCATTCCAATTCCCAATTTCAGTAACTTTTAATAGGATTATCATTAAAAATTTAATGATAAATGAGTTTTTTTATTTATCTGTTCTGCCATATAATAGTTTACACCTCGCGGTTTTATCTGCGTGCGTTTCTTGCGTGGGGTCTTCACATGTCTTGGGTGAAAATCATAATGGCGGGTGTACCTTGTATAATTCAGTCGTGTTACGATACTAAAAATGTACTTGAAAAGTACTATTTAGTACCTCTGTTTAAAAAATGTACCTCTATGTAACTAAGTTAACAATAAAGTACACCCGCCGCCATATTTACTTCAGAATGGCGGGTGTATTTTGTTTGCTCGGTCTTATATCTACTCTTGGTAGGTAATATATCAATGACTTGGTGATTATGATTTATATATGAAAACTCACTCTACCAGGGTGCTTAGTTCCTGAGAATTTTACTTTAATATGTTCACGTTTACAAAGCTTCTCAGCTCTGTCTCATGACAAGAATTCAGACATAGTGATCATCGGGATGGTTAGAACCGTTGACTCCATATATAGTATAATACCAAAGAATACTATACTGGTATAATATTCTGCGTTGACTGAGTATCTATACTCGTGATTTCTAATTAGTCTAACGTAGAGGGAGAATACCTAGAGAAATACATAGCTTTTGTCGCACTCGCACAAGAAAAAGAGCTACTTATGGTGATATCGTATAAAAGAATGAAACAGAACGATCATATTTCTTGTTTCATGACGAATGTTAAGTATTTGAAGTATATCAAACTACTTGCATATACAAAGTTTGACAATTGACGTATAGTTATTAGTTGTCTATTGTCTTCCTGGTAAAATAAATTAAATTATTAATAATTAATGTAAAAGTAAAAATACATGCGATTATTTGTTGTTGATAACAACGTCGACTTACTATTTATATAATTTTCGAAGTAACCATGGTGCGGTGTAGCATTTTAGGGTGTAAAAGTGATAGTGGATGGAAAATGCCGGACTTATCTTTTCATTCGTAAGTATACCACGCTTTATCAGTAATAAAGCTGTAAAAAAAATACATTATTGTTTTTAGAGTATACTTGAAGTAAAATTCTTTCGTAGTAAAGCATCAATCAAAGTAAATATCATTTAATAAAATTTATTACCAAACAAAATTACTCCGTTTGGTGTTGCCGAAATTTCAATAAATTATTACCCCATATTATGGGAAATATTAATTTTGCAGTATGCATTAATAATAAAATTAAATATAAGAAATGTAATAATGGTATTTATATTAGAGTAAAGGCTTTTTAATATAACAATGGTAATTCTTGTCACAATAATAAGTAACCACAGAATTCAAATATTCAGAAAATACAGTTAAATTAAATACGCACTCACGCCTGTTTTCCCCAAACGGTTAGGCAGAGGTGTGCCTAACTAGTATACCCAAATTTCACCTAGTTTATATTCGTCCCATGATGTGATAGGAGGCAAACTTTATCGCCATACCGGGCACAATTCCAGACTCCGGGCTGATACTAAGCATAGCATGATAGAAAATCCCATCCCGGGAACTTTGCCCGACCCGGAGATTGAGCCCGAGACCTCAGCACAGCAGTCGTACCGCGTACGCATTACAACTGCGTCACCGAGGCAGTCGAAAATGAAAGTAAAAAGTTCTAATTTACATTACAGATCAATAATATAAACTTTTGATTTAAATAAGTTATAATCCATGTTTTTTTTTGTATAGGCCGGCAAACGAGCAAGTGGGTCACCTGATGGTAAGTGATCTCCACCGCCCATGTACGCCTACAATATCAAAAGAATCATGGGTGCGTTGCCGACCTTAAAGGAAAGGTATATACAATGTGTTAAAGAAAGGGGCGGGCAAATTTAAGCAATGTATAGTGTAGGGTATAAGTATTTATCTCCCATAGTACCAAATCCGATTGCATTGCTAGTACAATAATTATAGAATTTTCTTTTTTATCGAATGAGTAACATGTCGATATCGACTTTCAACTTTGGACAACACTAAATGATAAACAATGATACTATAGACCTCCTTTCATTTAATTATTTTATAATTAAAAAAACATTAAACAGTTGTCAAATGTCAATATTTATTTGACGCAGTCAGTTCGGCAAGTTCTGATTTTATGAAGTATGATTACGAGTTAAAAAAATATGTTGTAATTGACTAAAAATAGAGAGTTTTTCCTTAAATAAAACTTACCTATTATTTCTTCATCAATATCCGGAATCCATCTTGAGTCAAGCACCTGTCTTTCTTGCCTTTTGTCAGCGTGTTCCGGTTCCCTCTCCCTATTTAGCCCCACCACACTTACACTTTGACGTTGAGCGCTTGTTAGGTGATGGCCTGATTTTTATTCATTATAGAACTCATGATGCACCAGGTAGAGCTTACCTGGATTCCGGATATTGATGAAGAAATAATAGGTAAGTTTTATTTAAGGAAAAACTCTCTATTATTTGCTTTGTATCAATATCCGGAATCCATCTTGAGTGATGTGTTTGTTATCACCTGGTGCGCTTAACCCAAAGACGCTATAATGTGTAGGAATATGGGTTTTTTATGTTGATGAAAACATGATTAAAATAATTTTGTATCATATGAAGAAAGGTAATTATTTTAATATAATAAGTAACAAAAATTTAAACTAAACTTATATAGCAAAATCTTTATCCTCAATGCACAGGTTCAAAATAATTGGATAATGATTCTGAATTAGCTTGTGTACTCGAATCAAAATGTATTAGTTCTCTTTGGTAATAATTTTGAAACGTATGAATAGTTTTCCAATTTCCTGTAGCCAGAATTTGGTCTATAGGGAAATCTTCTACAAAATTCAAGGAAGATACTGCGGATCTCACAGAGCCTGGAGGTGCAGTTATACCTGCCGCTTTTAAAATAGACTTAATCCAACCACCGATTACAGTTCTGGATGCAGGTTTAGCATCACCCAAGGTTGTAATAAATAGGTGATTTATGTTTACTCTACGGTTTATGGATATGTGTAATAAATGTCTGATCCAGAATATTGTGTTGAGTGTTTTATCCGGATGAGCTCTGAGCCTCCACCCTGACTGTCTGTGTTTGGAGTTATCTGTTTTCGATCCAAATGCTGGCCACAATACCATGTTATCATTTTCGAAAATTAAACTTTTACTGTCAATGCGTAATAATGTAAGATCGTGAACTCGTCGGCCCGAGGCTAGTAGTAACAAAATGGCAGTATGTCTAGATACTTGAAAAATATTGTTTTCGTCGAAACTATATGTATTAAGATATTGTAGCAAGTGTTTTGGATTCCAAATCGGCGGTTTTGCAGGCTTTTCACGCGCTATTGAAATAGCCTTCAAAACGTGTTTTACAAAGAAATTAGAGGATAAGTCTATGTTAGAAGTTACATGTGTGAATGTAGAAATTACAGATTTATGAACTAAAATAGTCCTATATGCCAAACCAATGTCGCAGTGTAAATGCGCTAGATAACGAGCGACTTGGTCAGCATTAGGATATTTATGGTTAACTGAATAGGACTCACACCATTTCCTCCATCTATTCCAAGCTGGCCTGTAGGTTTTTATCGTGGATTCCCTCCAGCTTGTCATAAGTAGTTTTTGTTCTTGATCGGTCCAGTTACTAAGCATGTCTTGCCACCCGAAATCAGCCACGCTTCCAATTTTAGATCCTGCACTTGGGGCGGGTGTGTACCTGTCCTCGTATCTATAAGTACGCGAGGTAGGTCTGGAATTAAATAAGGGGGTTCTTGTGCTCGGAGTTGAACATCTGCCTGCCAAAATACTTTGTTCCATTTGGGAGCTATCAAAATGTATTTCCCGCTGGCTTGATTCAGATGTCTGAGTACTCTGGGGATGAGGTTTGGCGGTGGGAACACCCACGCCAGATTGTAATGCCATTGGTGACAAAACGCGTTGCACCCTTGAGCTTCGTGATCCTCCACGTCCATCGAAATATACCGGGGTACCACATGAGCTGTCTTGGACGCAAACAGGTCTACCTCGGGCGTGCCCCACATCTGAAAAATGTAATTCGTTGCCATATTGGTTAGCGACCATTCTGGACAAGACTTTTGGCGAGACAGAGCGTCTACTTCGGCATTGAATCTTCCTGGGAAATAATGCGCTGTCAGATTTATATCCCGTTTGTCCAGAACTTCGAGAAGTTGTCGAGTTTGTCGAAGTAGCTTTTTGGATTTTGTGCCACCTTCTTTGTTTATATAAGACACAACTGTTCGATTGTCTGTTTGGAGTAATATCTGAGCAGATTGGAGGTGATGTTGTTCGTCTTGTATTGCTGCGTAAACTGCGAACATTTCTTTTTGGTTTGCATGCCAGGATTGCTGCTGTTTCGTCCAGGTCCCCACAATGCATTTGTCGCCAAGTTGTGCTCCCCAGCCGATGTCGGATGCGTCTGTAGTCAGTAGATGAGTGACTGAACCCTTGTGAATTGGCATGGTCCTCCCTATGGCTTGGTACCACCATTCCATCTCCGAGTGTACTGGTTGTGGCATGCTCAACTGACGGTACGGATGTTCGGCCGGTAACTGCCGACTGTAGTGTTGCAGTGTTCGACAGTGTAGCCGACCTCTTGGAGTCACGAACGTTGCGAAGTTGAGTCTCCCCATTAGACATTGGTACTGTTTGAGGGACCACTTGCTTTTCGTGAGCTGTAGGTGAAGTGCCTTGCGTAGCGTTAGGCACTTCGACTCCGACAGGGATTTTGCGTTGCGTTTTGTATCCCATGTTATGCCGAGAAACTCGAGACATTGTGTCGGAGCCAGTACAGACTTGTCGAAGTTGATTGTCCAACCCAATAATTGTAACACTTTTGTTGTGAATGCTATGTCGTCCTGCAATTGCTGTTTCGACTGGTTTGCTAGAAGAAAATCGTCCAGATAGACTACACACCTTATATGGTGAGTCCTTAGAAATTCTGCCACCCAGTTTGTTATTGAGGCGAATGTTCTTGGAGCTGATGATAGGCCGAACGGTAAACAGGTCATCTGGAGCAGTTGTTCCTCGTTCGGATCTGGATGATAATTTAGCCTTAGGAACCTGCGATGTTGTTGAGCTATGGGTACATGAAAATATGCTTGGCTTAGGTCTATTTTTGCCATCCAATCCTGATTTTGTAGAAAGGTGGGTACACGGAAATGGCTGAATAATTGGAATGGTTTGGTTAAAACAAATTGATTCAGCTGTCGTAGGTTGAAGATTGGGCGAAACGTTTTGTCCGGTTTGGGTACCAAGAAGAACGTAGACAGGTAACTGGGACTCTGTTCTGCGTGCTCTATTATTCCCGACTCCAACATAGTTTGGATCTGTACAGTCATGTCGAGAGAGATTTTTGTTCTGTAATATTTCATAACTGTCGTCGTTGGGAATATCAGAGGTGGTTTTAAAAGGAATGGTATGCGTATACCGTTCAAAAGTTTGCATATTTTGTTTGGAGCGCCTAAATTCCTCCAAATACATTGAAATTGTTTTAGACAGCCGCCTTGAAATAACCGATAGTCAATCGCGGCGTTTTTTATTTGATGAGAATTGTAATTGTCCTTTCTTACCTTTTGGTTTGTCACGATAGACAGTTTTACTTTTGCGATTCGATCGCCGATGTGACTGTTGCTTCTCGTTTTTCGCGGAGGTGTCTCGACGAAAAAATCTATCCTCAGTGTGTTTGCTAGTCGACGGTTTTGGATTTTGATAATAGTCTTTCGGGTGAGAACGGCCCAATACTTTCGAGGATGAGGATAGCTTATCCACCCCCCCAATTTTTTGAAGGTATGTTTGTAAAGCTTCATCATTAAATAAATATTCTGAACTGGGGGGTATTTTACTCAATACGTCTCTATGAAACCCTTCTGGAATTTGATGTAGTAAAGCCTCTCGACGTAAATTTATAAAATCCGCCCGTCTCCCGCATACTATTTGTAACAAGTCATCGGACACTTTGCTATACGCCGAATCTTTAGAGAACAGTGCTTCTACCTTCTCAAACAAAGAATTTGGAGTTAAGGATTCCTTGCAATCATTCGCCCAATCAACCAATGTTTGCAATGTTTTATACAATTCATCTTTTTGAGAAAGTAGGGCATTAGTTAATCCAGCACAGGTACGTTCTAATAAATATGAGCGGGAGTCCTCCTTTATCATAGAGGCTTCGAAACGCTTTAACTCATCGTTAACACCGAGCTCTATAAAACCGGGGGTAGCTAAATATTTTTTCTGAGCATCCGAAAATCTAATAGAATACCAATCATTACACTTAAAACGTTGCAACTGAGCTAATTTTTCTACATATTTAACCTCAGATTTTGGATAAATGGGGTCTTTAACCGTTGTACTTACTTCGGACAGAATATTAAGTTGATTATTACCTCCCACGCTGTCAGTGGGCCGCCGTAAACTTAAATCATTTGAAGCCTCCTGTACACTAGTTAAATTTTCATTTTCTTTTCCATTCTGCTTTTCGATGAGATTCGTCAAAAAAGCCACTTGTTGCGATAGAAACTGAAAATGTGCATAACTTACGGTTTCAGTAGATGCAGGTCCAGTATCACTGTCCGATGAAGAATCGTTATCACTATCTGAAATTGCCGATGGAGTATGTGCGCGTTTTCGAGGGTTAGAATTACCCATAGTGTCCGTTGCTTCAACATTTTCTTCTTCCATAATCACTGGGAGAGGTTACCTATATTTTAAATCTAAAAATACTAAAATTATTCTGAATATATCTTTTTCGCAAAGATTTACTAGTACTGACAACTTATCGGCGCGAAAAACGACGCTATAATGAATAAAAATCAGGCCATCACCTAACAAGCGCTCAACGTCAAAGTGTAAGTGTGGTGGGGCTAAATAGGGAGAGGGAACCGGAACACGCTGACAAAAGGCAAGAAAGACAGGTGCTTGACTCAAGATGGATTCCGGATATTGATACAAAGCAAATAATAAGTATTATGTATTGGTGTAACTGATAAAAGTTTTTAAGAGGATCGTCGACTGTAATAAGCCAAATTTATAGATGGAAGACCCGTGAATGAAGTCTTTAACATGCTTCTAAAGGATGGTACCTATTTGTCTTCAACACACAATCTCTTTCAGGTGTTAATTTGTGTTTAAATTGCAAGTTACGTACGTATGTCCGTAGAATTACGTACATCTTATTCAAGTTTATTAAAAAGTGAGTATCGTTCATAATAATTAATAGTGATGTCATCAATCTGATCGATCTTAATAAACGAGTGATTAAATTTTACGTGAAATTTTCGGATGTCTTGGTTTTGAAAAGATCCGGTACATAAGTACTAATTGTACGGTGTATGTAATGACCCTAAAATATGACCACACCTTTCTGTAACACGTTGTATAAGGGATTGGGAAGGGGAGGAGGTTTGGGCCTCCGGGTATCTCACTCACCGTACGAAACGCAGCAGCAAGCTGCTACTTTACGCTGGTTTTCTGTGAGACAGTGATAATGACCCGGACGAGCCGGCCCATACATGCTGTAGACAAGTGTCTACCACTCTAAGTTTGGTCCATATGTTTTCAGTTTAACATTTTTAAAACTATTATGTACATTGACCTGCTTCAAACTGTAATGGTGTACATTTTATAGACAAATAAATTACATTACATCCTAAGGTTGTCTGGCAGAGATCGCTATTAGCGATAAGACCGCCTATTGTAACACACTTTTTATATTACTTTCCTTTGTATATATCCGTGAAAATGGTGTACAATAAAGAGTTAAATAAATAAATTAATAACTAAGGGAGATTTCTCACAAACTACATACAGACCATCGTATGCGAGAGGCCGCCTGGGTGGGTATCACCGGTTTGTCTATTTCTGCCGCCAAGCAGCAGTGTGTTACTACTGTTATGTTATTGTTGAAGGACATTGACGCCCGCGCCAGTGAATTTACTTGGCATTATGACACAACACCTTATGTATCTGGGTGACGAGCCTAGTTCAGTGCCATGTAGTACTTCATAATTCGAGGTTCTTATCACCAGGTGAGTGACTTGCGCGTCTCATCTAAAGCTAATAAAATGTGTCTCTTACACTTAATTTAATTATCAAAACGGTGCATTATTTTTATTTATGGGAATTTTAGATATTTTATATTTTCTTTTAGATTTTTACATAATTTATTTAGTTTTTGTATTGCAGTGCAAGTACCATCCATGTAAGCCTTGTATACTCATGGCTATTTCTTCAAAATGCGTTATTTATTTCGTTTTTTTACAGCCGAGGATATCTGTTTATCGGTCAAAATCTACCGATAAAGAAAAAACTAAATAACTTTATCGACAGATAGCACATAAAAAATATTGGGACGCTTGAACTGTCATTTTCATAGTGTTGTATATCTGTAGTCAGCTATCAGTCCTCTCATCAGTAGACAGCAATGAAGAATAGGATTACCTATCATTAGTAAGTTTATTGGGACGGTAAAATGGAAAATAGATACATTTTTCTATCGCCGGTATAGCAAAACTAGAGACAGACAGAATATAGGGAACGGCCATTAGATAGACTAATGGCCGTTCCCTATATTCTATCTCTCGACAAATTTGCTTACTGTCAATAGTGTTTTGACAGATCTTCCATACAAAATGTGTCAAATTTTTACTGCCGGTAAGCAAATCTGTCGATAGACAGAATATTGGGAACGGCCATAAACTGTCAACTGCGATCGACCTTTTCTTTTTTTTATTGTTGCAAGTGTAGAGCATAGTGCTGTAGTATGGCTGATTATGAATGATTCATCGACATGTTGTGACATGACCTTTCGATTTAATTTTACTCAATTGTGTTACTAAATGTTTAATAATAATATAAAAGTAATGGAATGAATATTACAAAATTAATAAACGTAATACAATAACTTTATTTTAATAAATAAGAAATCAAGAATAAGATAAATGCAATCGATGGAATTTAGTTACATTTTTAATGTTTTTGTTAGTAGGTATGTGTATGGGTTCTTTTGCTTCTGCAGAAATTATTAATATTAATTACTATGCTGTTAAGTTTTTGTTATATCTCTCCTTGTTACTTTGTTGTGTTTGGAGTGTTGTTGTTTTTTTAACCGACATGGATCACGCTCAACCGAGCACATCGAGTGCAGTTATGTCTCCTAGGTAAAGGAGACGCTGCGCTCCTCTGAGTGTCACCGAGAAAACAATGGTGCAAAACTTATTTAAATACGTTTTCAACGAAGAGCAAACCAAATTGGATACGCAATTATACGAAAAACTTAACGAGCGCCACTGCACTCAGAAAACCGCAGATATTTTGGGAATCGGAACTGCCACTGTATTCAACGTTTTAAAAGACCTTAAGGCCTAACAACGGGTGCTAAAGCTCCTACAGGAAAAGGAAGGTACCTTATAATTAGCCACATTGGAAGCGAGGAAGGCTTTCTAGATGGGGGTTTATTGATGTTTGAGTTAAAGACAGACTCCAGTGACTACCATAATGAGATGAATGCAGAACATTTTGAGGAGTGGCTAAAGGGAATAATATTGCCTAAATTAAAAAATGATTCCGTTTTGGTGTTAGAAACTGCCCCGTACCACTCCCGTAAGGTAGAGAAAACTCCCAATTCGGCGTGGCTTAAAATCTAAATTCAAGAGTGGCTGAACTCAAAGAATTTAAAATTTGAAGATACAATGATTAAAGGCAGAATTACTGGAAATCGTTAATGAAGAAAAGCCTAATTATCATATAAATGTAGTTAATGAGCTCGCTGCTGAGTACAGTGTCACCATCTTAAGACTCCCCCTTACCATTGTGAATTGAATCCTATAGAATTAGTATGGGCACAGGTAAAGGGGCATGTCGCAAGAAATAATAAAAGTTTTAAAATGGCCGAAATTAAAGAATTATTTAGTGACGAGTTAAAGTTGATGACACCGCAACGGTGGTCGTGTTGTATCAATCATGTTATAAAAGAAGAGAACAAAATGATGCAACTCGACCACCTTATTGATGATGTGACAGAATGATTTATAATTAGTGTAACAGATTCTGAAAGTGATTACTTAGAAATAAATTGCGATTAAAAAAGTTCAGTTTTTCATTTATTTTTCTATTTAGTGATCAATGCAAATTAAAAATAATACTTTATTATAAAATAAAATGAATCACAATGTTTGATTTTTTCGATTCCTTATCGAAACACTCGATAACTCAGGATACAACACTATTTTTACTTTACGATAACCTGGCAACCCACCAAATGTCAGTTTAGTCTAATTAAAAATCAGAGTATAATTCATATCTCTAAGTAGTCTGTGGTATAGTTAGAACCTTTAGAACTAACAATAAAGCGGAGTATATGCAACGAGTACGATACTCAGTCGACGCAATAAAGTCATTAAAGTGATCTGATTTTTCTTGTCACCTGGCAAAGAATTTAAGTAGTGTTATCAAACTACCAATGAAACGTTTCTTCGCGAATGCGAACCAATCAGCGAATTCCGAAGAATGCGCGCGTGTTTTTAAAATCTCAGAAGTAATGTGTGCGTTTCGCTGTGGAGTTAAGGTTAAATTTGTTATGTTTAGTTTTGGATAGACGCTTCGATGCGCTTCGACTCTCCGCTAGTATAAATTGACCCTAAAGCACGGCTGTTAATCTACGTACAACGAAGCGCTCGACATAGCGCCATATTGTTTTAATGTTGTATGACATTTAGGGTTTTCATTCTTGGACGTGATTGGCTGACGTGTAAGCGAATGCCGGACGAATTTATTTGACAGTTGATTGACAACTGACATTGACCGGCGTTTTTGGACATTATAGAATACTATTATACTTTCGAAGCTTTTTGTTTGTCAAAAACATTTCGAAAAGAAGTTCATTACCTGCAAATCACGTCTCATAGGCAAAGCATATCCTTCTTTGTTTACTGAAGAAGAGATTTCTAGTGGAATACTATCTCAGGATTACGCTGGTAAGTCTATTATTCTATTTTCTGTGTATAGTTTGGCCAGTAGTATATTGCTGCACTATGCCGTATACTAATATGAGTTATGGTAGGTTCCGTCTTCCCATTATGATTTGACGGTGGATTTGGTATTCTGTGGGGCGATTTGGTGTCCCACAATCCGCAACGGGAACCACATTTCACCATTGCCTCGGCTGTTAATCAGCAGAGAGTACCACAAAAAGATGAGGTTGGTTTTGAGTGTAAGATGTTGATGGCCCACTTACACTAACATACATGTTATAACTTTTAATAAAAAAATTCACTGTTTTTGGAATAGTGATATCCTAATGCAGTTATTTTTACTTTCTTATTATAGCTTTGCCTTGCCAAAGTATTTTTTAACCCATCAAGTGATGCAAAACTCTCAATTGTAACATAATGACACTTGAGATTACAATAGATTTCTTAATACTAAAGTATATTTTTATCAATTTCAGAAAATATGGATCCTAATACTGATCATAGCTACTCACGTAAAAGACACATTGACCACACATATTGTGTCAAACTGGAACCATTGACAGGTTGGTAAATATAATATTTTTAATGTCTACCTTTTGTATATACACAAATTGCAATAATAATTTAATATAAGATCACGCCTGTATCTCTGAAAGAGTATGCAGAGATGCAACTAGTACACCCACAGTTTGCTGACCTTACTTCTCTGTCTCATGATCCTATTCCTACTTCTATTTCAACCCTGGACAACTCATGTATGTTTATTTCAAATTGAAAACTCAAACACAAATTGTAATTTTCCCGGCCTAAGAATGCTTCTACTAGACCAATAGTTGATAATTGATGAGGCGATCAAACATTGTGCTTCTAAATGTTCGTAAAACACATCCCTAATTAAAAAAATATATAAATAAGTTATTGCTGTATTTTTCAGAAACTAAGTTCTGGCTCAAGTGACTTCCAGAATTTACCAGGAAATCCATTAACCAGTCTGGATTTAAGTAATAAAGTGTTACCTTTTTATTTCTTATTTATTTAATTTTCCTCTACTTAAATAAATGAGATAAAACAGTAAATTATACTGGTGTATAAGCCTAGCGTTTTGAGCTGTACGTTACTAGTTCCTTTGCCATTTGCATTTAATAAGCCATAGAGTAAGCATATTTTATATAGTCTGTGGATTATGTATTCGACAGAAAAAAAAAGAAACGTCAAATGACACTAAAACTCGCTAATGAATTTTTTGTTCTACAGTTGGCAGTCTGATACGTAGTATCTCTAAGTAGTCTGTGCCCTAAAGCGATCCGTGAAGAAACGTTTCATTGGTCGTTTGATAAAACTACATAAATTTTGAAACTAAAATAACGGGCACAGCTATTCTTTTATAAAAAAAACATAATTATCGGCCTTTTTCTAAAATAAAAACGATAAAAATTAATTTATCGATTATCGCAATGATCCGATAATTATATGCCCTAGACTAGGTCAAGACTAGGTATAATACGGTTTATTAACTTATGGTCAAGACAAATAGTTACAGACTGTGAGTAATGCAAAGTTTTAGTCAATTTTTGCTACTATTTAGTACCTATCATATAAAATTGTACCTCAGTACATTGATATTAATATTACACTGCGCTGTGCGCCAAGGCCAACACATTTCGAAGAAGTGAGTCAACCGGAGTCATCAGTCCACACTGAATACACCTAGCGCGGCGCAGTGAACTAAGTTGGCGCAATTGCGCAGCGCAGCTTCTCACTACTCGTCTACTCATCTCTATTTAAAAAAAAATACGTCAAGAACTTTGTACAAGAAGTTGATTTTCATTTTAAAAGTATATTATTTTTTCGACCTACGTTTGTGATTCGTTTTATTACCCGGTAGAACAATTATTTGTATTCTGTTGCACAATAAACACTTGTAGTTTTTACATAATTAAAGTAAACTTAGTATATAACCTAAAAATCTACACGAGATATTGACATTTTCCTGAAAAGAAAATTTTATTACATACAGTTTGTAGCAATGGCTCTAAATATTATGACAAAATTCCTAAGGCGCAAAGATGTATCATATTTGTAAGTATATTAATAGTTTTATTGCCTAAGATTTCAGGCGACAAAACAGATTTTATGTTAATCATTTAAAAACAATCAAGCTGATTAAGTACCTGTAAAATAGATAAGCTTTGATGTTAAATCAAAGAAAACAACCCAGGGTTTGATATGTATACCTACCCGTTCTACGAAGTTTTTGCGCTGAGATTCGTCTTGGGGTCGATTCAAGAAAATGAAAAAAATTACAAAGGCCGCACAACCCCTGGTGTACGGCCGAAACCCCGATGTCCCCAATTAATCGCCTCTTACGACAGGCAGATGGTACCATGGTAGAATTCTTGAATGCCCCCAATCCACAGAATAGTTGCCTCATTGCCGTAGTTTACCTACTACCTACTGTGCCTATCATACAGATGTGTATGATCTGATTTCTGACATAATGTAACATTTAGTGCAATTATTTATTGTTTTATTTTAGTTTATCCCATTACCACAAGCAGTTGTCAGCTGAAGTTGGACTAGTAAATTTTCTGAGGCCAATCACCACAGTGACCTGTACATCACAATATCAGGGATACATTCTGCAACATTCAAGATTGAGACAAACTTACAGTCACAGATACTATTCAGCTAAAACAGCACAACAAATCAATGATTACAGAACAGAAAACAAAGTTACAGTCATTGGCGATGATATACCATCACCCTACACAGATATCAGCCAGAGTGATTTTCCCGATTACATCAAGAGCTTTCTCAAAAATGAAGGTTTCACAACACCTACTGTAATACAGTCTCAAAGTTGGCCAATAGCATTGAGTGGGCAAAACTTTGTAGGGATAGCTCAAACAGGCACTGGCAAGACACTTGCATACTTGTTACCAGCAGTGGTTCACATAAAAGAGAAAAAGTCAAAAAAAGGCCTCGGACCTATTGTACTTGTATTGGCTCCAACAAGAGAATTAGCCAGACAAATTGAAGTAGTGGCCAATGACTTTGAGGATCTATTGAATATCAAATGTGTCTGCATATATGGAGGAGCCAACAGGGCAAGGCAAGCAGAGCAACTGCAAGCTGGTGTTGATATAATTATAGCTACACCTGGGAGGTTAAATGACTTCCTTGTTAGCAAAACAACTAATTTGAGCCGATGTACATATGTCGTCTTGGATGAGGCAGACAGAATGTTAGACATGGGCTTTGAACCACAAATACGACAGGCTTTAGAAGGTGTTCCGCTTGAAAGGCAAATTTTGATGTTCTCAGCAACATGGCCTAAGGAAGTAAGACATTTAGCGAAAGATTATTTAGGTGAATTCGTTCAAGTTAATGTTGGCTCAACAGAACTTTCGGCTAATCATAACATCCACCAACATGTTCACATTTGCGATCAGAATAGTAAAGTCACAAAGTAAGTGCCAACACAATGTAAAGTTTTATCTATAGGAATTAATTAGTAATTAGGTTTTATTAGAATAAATAAATTTTAATAAAATCTTCGCCTCTAGTAGCAGTGTCCCTAAGCTGTGAAAAAATAAGGAGTTGCCCTGGCGATACTTACCACCTATCACATCATGGGACCCATCCTATAAATATGCTTGAAGACCCATGGGTGAACTAGTTGCGCCTTTGCGTACCCCTTGGGAGATACAACATTTTCTTAATTTTATGATTTTATAAACATACTTGAACTTATTACAGATTCAAAGAAATCATGCATACTATCTCTGGTGAAGGTTTTGGGAAGACATTAGTATTTACAAATACTAAGAAATCAGTAGATTATTTAACCCAAATGCTAAGGAGAAATGCATGGCCAGCTATGGGCATCCACGGAGACAAAACACAAACACAGAGAGATTTTATTATAAACAAATTCAAAACTGGTCAGACAAATATTTTAGTAGCCACTGATGTTGCAGCCCGAGGACTGGGTAAGTACATAATTCATTATCTCTTAAAATTTACTGAATTTTGAATAGTAATATCCATCTATCCCACTAGTTCCATGATGGGACAACTGACATCAATGTTTTCATTCTCAAACAAAGTCCCATTACCATAATTGTCATTACAGTGAAAAACCCTTTACCAAGCTTGATGCATATACTTTTTTACGAAACAGAGAGACAGGTATTGTAGATCAAGAAAGCATGCCTTTTACATATGTGGAAATCACTTGGATGTTATTATTATTATATTTTTAGATTATTTTCAATGATTTCACCAATGTCAAGTATTAAAACAGCAATATCTAAAAATAAAGATCAAAACATCTTTATAAAGATGCTCAGTTGTTAGTTGATGAGAATGTTGGTAATGTGACTTCTGGAACAGAAATATTGGTGTCATTTATCCAATGGGTTTAAGGTAAAATGATGGTGTTAGTTGGCCCATCATGGGATGGAACACAATGGGAAATATTGATTTAGGTATTGATACTACAAGCTATCAATTACAACATAAATTCTCTATTAATTATGGATTAATAAAAATTACATGACAATATGAAACGAAAATGGAAAATGTGAATTCAATGGATTATATTATTTCTATGCTCTTATAACTTCTGCATTTTTTTTGGGCATTTTATAATGTAATTTTTATTTAATTTTCTATAGATGTAGATGGTATTAAACATGTGATAAACTATGACTACCCCAACACCTCAGAGGATTACATCCATAGGATTGGTCGCACGGGTCGTCAGCAAAATAAAGGTGTGTCTCACACAATTCTTACTGAAGAAGATGCAAGACAAGCAAAGAGTCTCATCGAAGTTTTAAAAGAAGCTAAACAGGTGATCATTTACTTTATACAATAGATTTTCATGATATCAATTGAGCAATATAATCAATATTTCTAGAATATAGGTTCCGTAGTGCAGCGGGTGAGTAACCGGCTGTGAAACGAGAAGCCGCAGTTTCGATCCCCGCTGTTCTGATATCCATATATTTTAATTCTGGTTTTTGTTTTGTTTTTGCCGGTTGGTCATGCCATTTTGTTTCGATATTTCACTTTGCTATGTGTTAGTTAATAAATTATTAGGGCGTGTTCAGCAACCGCGACCCACGTACAAACTGCGTCCGCACATATCCATCTATGCAGATCAAGTCTTAAGTCACGACGTAAGCGAAGCGATGTAATAATATGAGATTTAATAAAGAGTCATAAGACTCAATTTTATTAAACTGAAGCATTGATAGTCGGCGTGAGTACAGGCCCTGGGCGCCGCGGTTCGTACGTGGCTCTTACTGATTAGGGATGTAAAAAAAAGTACAGATATTTTTCTGTGATATATCGATATTAATTTATGGCGATATATTTTAATTCGATATATCAATAATTTTTCAACATGGATATTGATACAAAAATTTCAATACGATATAAATCGATACTTTTTGTCCTTTTAAAGATATTTGTCAATCCTTAGTATAAATTATCTTTATGTTCTGAAATTTTAATTTTGATTGTCTTGTATAAAATTAAATTGTATTTTTCTACATCATGTAATGTTTACATAAATTATGATTTTCAGGATGTCCCGCAAGAACTCGTACAAATGACACGAACGTATAATGCCGAAAAAGCCGAAGAACTTGAAGCGAAAAGGAGATTCAAACCTAAACAATACAGTTTTAGCCCTTATAAGCGATGGAATAAATTCCGTTCGGATAGATATTAATTTAACTATTAGATTAGAACGAGCTGGTACTACATTGAAAACCAATTCCCAGTAGATAATTGTACATGGTGGACGAATTTATTGTGATATAATTTTAGTTCTCTCGGATCATAATAGGGTAGTTGACTAGATTTTTTTATTATTTAAATCAATAAGTTACGTTACTCAAAATCTATTGCAGAAAGAATTTTATAAATCGGACCAAAAATAAATAAGATAGAAGCCATTGAAATCCTGTAGAAGGGGTAATTGTCAAATGACAGACGATGCAACCTTTGACGTCACTGTGTAAAATGTTCATTATAGTGCACGCGTGCAAGCGAGATAGTGAGATATCCCTACTACGCACCCACTTTTCCTCATACCAACATTTAAAGTCATAACTGCGGGCACATTTCTGAACCAATTATGATTGTGTTTTAATAAAAGGGTTTCTTTTGCGTATCATTTTCTGTTGCTTATAAAATAATGTATAAAATTCAATATAGGAAACTACCCTATTCCATAGCAATTCCATAGTTGTTATAGAGAATGTTTGAAAAATATATTGAAGTCCAGAGATTAGCAAATCTACCTTTACAGACCAAAGATATAAATGGATGCCGTATGCGTAACTACTTCCCGTGCAAACATCGTCACATCGTGGGCAACTTTTTGGGTAAGTATATGTTCTAGTGCGCACTGCAGTGACAATGTCAGTGTGTTTGCACGCTAGATTTTTATACAGATTAGAAGTACTTATGGTGTCTACTCAGATCAATGGTCCGTAGTGTAGGTATAAGGTAGTTATGTATTGTTTTTATTATTTTCACTGTTTTATTTGTTTACAATTGTTTTCATAGTAAAATCATCCACAGATTATGCGGACGCCGTTAATAAATTCTGCCTATGTAATAATTATACAAGTGTTGAATAAACATTTTCCACAGTATTCAGTGTTTCATTCTAAACTCCGAATGATTATGCAGTACTAGGTAATTTAAACAAGTATGTGAAAAAATATTTTAAACTATTTTTAATATTCTTGAGACATAGATCTGACAAAGCGAGAGAGAAAACTTTGTCAATATCAACTAGTTTCGCTATTATAACGAAATATTATTGCATTGCTGCATTGTGTATGGCTGGCTTAGGTTGTACCCACGAAGCTACGAGTATAGGTGGCGGCACCACTTAAAACACCTATTTGAAACTCAATTTTGTCAGTTAGTTCGATCTCTCTTTCTATTAGAGTAGCACAGATACCCCGCCCTTAAGCGTATACCCGTGAGGAGCCTTAGATCCTCGGGCTCTTGGGTTTCATAAATGAAAGAGAGAGATTGGACCATAGACAGTGAGATAGCGATACAAAGTTGTGCTTCAAAAGTTATTAGGATTTTTTTATTGCCTCCACCTTTACTCTAGCTTCGTGGTTGTACCCATAGATAATACACTATCATACTAATATAAATGTAAATGTAAGTTTGTTTGTTACGCTTTCACGCGAAAACTACTTAACCGATCATCATGAAACTTTGTACACATATTCTTGGAGGTATAAGAAGTAACATAGGATACTTTTTATGAAAAAAACTATTTGTTACGCTTTCACGCCTAAATCACTGAACCGATTTTGATGAATTTTGATGTAGAGATAGATGGGACCCTGGAGACGGTTATAGGCTACATTTAATTTCACGCGGAATTTGAAAAGTATTCACGCGGGCGGAGCCGTGAGTAAAAGCTAGTATAATATATAATAGTATCAATCGGTATCAACAGTCAACGGTATCAACCGTTGGTATCAACAATGGTATCAACGATGTAAATCGTATAGCTGAGACGAGCTGAGAGTTGTATCTACGTCCTTGACTGATGCTGTTACTATAGTAACGCACTGACAATTATCCGAATCGGATAAATATGTCACATGAAATACATAAACATTTTAATACGTAACTGTACGTAACAGTGTATCGCAACTTTAATGCTGAAAAATGGCTTTGTTACCTGATCTAGACGTTAAATCTGTTTTCGACGTCGTAGAAGAGAACTTTCAAAAACTTGGTCTGGTAAGCAACTACAAGGTTTTTTTTCAAGTGCTTGCACATTGGGCTATTGGGCTAAGCTTATAGGTTAAAAAAACAATTAAAAACAGTAACAGAGCAGCGATAGCTCAGCGGGTAGTGGTACGGAATATCGAGACGAAAGTCTCAGGTTCGAAACCAGTCCTAAGGCATGCACCTTGTGACTTTCAAGTGCAGTGTGTATTCATAGTTAATTATCGCTTACTATATCGTATACCTGAGAAGTTCTCCATAAGAATATCGAAGGTATCTGTGTGCCAACCCGTATTAGGCCAGCGTGGTAGACTAAGTCTTAATTACTCTCGTTAGTAGAGAAGATCCTTGCCTATCAGTTGGACGTGTATAATACAGAGCTGATGTTATTAGTATTTATCTAAATACTAAAGTTTGACTGCCTCGGTGGCGCAGTTGTAATGCGTACGCGTTACAATTGAGGCTAACTCTGAGGTCTCGGGTTCGATCCCCAGGTCGGGTAAAGTGGTATTGGGTTTTTCTATTTTCGAAATTCTCAGTATCAGCCCGGAGTCTGGAATTTGTGCCCGGTATGGCGATAGGCTCGCCCCCTATCACATCGTGGGACGGAGATACGCTTGGCGAAATGTGGGTGTACTAGTTACACCTCTGCCTACCCCTTCGGGGATTACAGGCGTGAGTGCGTATGTATGTACTAAAGTTTATATAATGAGTATTGAAAGTGCAAGTAGACAACGTTACGAGTTACATCAAATAAACACTTGTTTACAGAAAGCCTATGCAATACGAATGATATACATTGGTGAACATACTCTACCTAAAGACGAAATAATCCAACACTTCCAAAAGACTGTCCACGTTGTCAACGCTGGCTACTGCGAAATAAATGTATATGGATTATTACTTGTGTATGACAGTTATTTTGTGCATATTATTGAGGTATTTCCTTTTAAGTAGATATTTTTTGTACCTATAGTACTTAACCGTTGATTTTTTAGTAAAACTACACAGGCTTTTTACGTAGGTAACATTTCTAATGTACTTAGTCCAATGCCATGCAGTGCTTTTTAATTCAAGGTTCTGTGTGGTGTTGTGCCTGCTGTTTATGAGCAGGCGTGGCCCTTACCACCACTTGCTTGTTTAGTCATTCAGACTAGGTAATAAAAAAAGGTATACTAACCTACCTGCTTACCTTGTTTTTTAGCACGGGGAAACTATTAACGGATTTCTCCGAGCCTGGTAGAATCCGAAGGTATGTTGGACTCACCGGCCGAGGCCTAAGCTGTTCTGCCGACTAAACCACGCAATGTTCCGCTCTCTTTCCTTTATGTCGGAGGTCACGGGGTGCGAAAATGTATGCAACCGCAACATCCACGGCAGTTCGCGCCTGTACAGAGCGAACTGGTCTCAGGAATTGACTCCTCAGAAAAAGCACAGAAAAGGTGCGCTTGTCACATCACGCCACCATTGCATAGCGGTGGGGCGTCCCGTCCAACAACCACCTGCAGGCAGATATACTTACCTAAGCATATCTACTAAGATACATAACAATTGAAACTACAACATACAATGTGGTAGGTACCTCGAATGCGAGGGGCCGTCTGGGTTAATATCACCACTTTCTCCATTTCTGCCGCCAAACAGCAGTGTGTACGCACTAAGTTGTTGTGTAGGTAAGCAGTAATTTGTGTTTCGGTTTGAAGGACATTGTCACCAGTGAAATTACTGGGTATTATGAGATTTCAGACATCTTATATCTCGGGGTGACGAGCGCAGACAAATGCTATGCAGTGCTTTGTAATTCAAAGTTCTGTGTGGTGTTACTTCTGTTTATGGGCAGGCGATGCGCTTACCATCAGGCGAGCGACCTACTCATTTCGTCACTCAAGATAATAAAAAAACAATTTATAACATTAACATATTATTGGGCAGGGTTCCGAAGACACAGTGCATAGACAATTGAGATTTCTATTTCAACTTGAAGTAGACTGGGTTAAGAGAATGAAAAGATTAGACGAAGAAGCAGCGCTGAGAGCTGCTGCGCAAGCGGAGGAGGAAGGACGAGCCCCTGAACCTCTGACGCCTGTACCAGACAGAAAAATGTTTAAACGACTAAAACTTTTGATGGTTTACCATTCTATAAAGACGGTAAGTAATAGCACTAGCAATATTATTTATCTCGATACAAGTACGTAAGGCACATTCACAAGTACCTACCTAGGTAATAAATTTCTTGTGGGCAGAAAAAAGGACATTGAAGTCAATGAAATTACTGGGCATTATGAGACTTAACAACTTATGTCTCGGAGTGATAAACGCAGTCCAGCCAGATTTGTAATGCAAAGTTCTGTGTAGTGTTGTATTTGTTTATGGGCAAACATGACGCTTATTATCAGGCGTGCGAACTGCTCGTTTCGCGTCATTAAAGCTAGTAAAGAAAAAACGTTACAAAGAAAATGCATTTTACAGATGTTGTTTGATGGATGGCGTGCAGTTACAGCGCGACCTCCGTCTTTAGTCGGAAAGTTGGACGTGTACGGGCCACTGTCAGAACACATAGAGCAACTAAGAATTTGCCTTGACAAAATCACTAAACTATGTAATCTCGCGAAAGCAGATGGTACGGTTAGTAAAGGAGGATTCTTTCATTTATTATATTTATTTAACTTCATGTATTTTATTCTGGCACGGTAAAGTGACTACAATGGACCTGATGATAAATACAGTACCGACCAAATATAATGTCGACCGTAGAGACATTGCGCCCTTGAACGCCGCTTGAATTATGCCAGCTTGAAGTTACTGGATATACCCCGTATATGTAAAAAAAACCCCGTTGGCCCTTTCTAGGTCGTGAAGATATATCTATAAAAATAGTTAAATTAAACAAATAATAAACAGAAGCCAGATATTATCCTAATACAGGTAGCTTAGAAAAATGAACATATTAAAAAAAAATATTTTCATCTGAAAAGTGATGAACAGCTGACGGATGTGACGTATTGACGAAGCCGGGCGTGCACGTAGACGCCGCAATTTGCTATCTCTGGCTCAAACAATAAAATAATAATGTATAAAAAATAATCACGATTATTTTGTAATCTATTATTTTTTATTTCAAAGTAATATGTTATTTTCGAGAGAGTCGTCGCGGCTCTGCTCTCAATAACATGTTATGTTTTTATGTTTTTATGTTTTCATGTTTTTGTAGTTATCGTTCGAGGGATTGAGTGCAGTGGATCCTAAGATAGAAGCACTACCTGAAGTAGCGTTGCTTGACTTCTTAATCCAATCACAGCACATTCTAGATCTTAGGCAGACTGCGTACATGCACAGGCGTGTCGATGATTATATTTTTTATTTTGGTAAGTAACATCAAAATTATTTATTGACCACGTACCAAAGATAGACGTTGTAATTATTTCCACCTATATGAAAGCCACATGTGCCAATTTTTACTACGTACCTACCGCACGAAAAGTAGTAGACATACGGTGTCTATTTAAATCTTTGGTCTGTGTTATTGACTTGTGTTTAGATTGAGTCTCAAAATAATAAAAAGTATGATTTAAATGGTAACAATTAAGTTGTTCCCTATAGCTATTGTATATCGCCAGTGCGTATTGTATTTAAGATATAAGCGGTAAACCCACGTCATGTAGCAGCTTGTTGTTGCGTTTTAAACGGCGCGGTGAGATATCCGGGTGAAACCCCCTCCTCTTCCCAATTTCCATTTCAGCATAGTGGTGCGGTGGAGATCACTTACCAGCAGGTGTCCTGCTTACACGTATGCTGCACTCTGCTATAAAAAATCAATTATCGCAAATTTTTATCTCTATAAACTTCCACATCTTCCATGCGTACAAACTATATAGCTACTGTCATTTAATCTTGTTCCTAAAATCCTAAAATTATTACACAATACAGATGTATATTGTTATAGAAAGTGTATGGCCTCTTCCCACCCATTTTACACCAAAATTATTATACAAGTTGAAGATTGATGACTCGTTCGTGGAACCCTTACCAGTCATGCCATGGGAGGTGAAGAAAGAAAAAACCGAAGATGAGGAAAAAGATGAACAGCAGAGCGGTAGTTCCTCCAGTGATTAAAGAATATGTAAGGTTCAGATACATTATATCTTGTAATAATCAAAGTTATAATGTATAACACAAGCTAAAATATTAACTAGTCATTTTATAACAGCAATGTACAATAATAAATGTGTACCTGATA
Source organism: Mimas tiliae (assembly GCA_905332985.1). Classification (NCBI taxonomy): domain Eukaryota; kingdom Metazoa; phylum Arthropoda; class Insecta; order Lepidoptera; family Sphingidae; genus Mimas; species Mimas tiliae. The sequence goes on from HG995249.1 coordinate 9,487,146, forward strand.
TGCATTCAATTTTATTCTTGTAGCTCACTGAAACATTTCCTTTGAGATATCTGCTGATTTAATGGCTTAATGTCCCTTATACTATAACGCATATGAGACTAGGTTCCTGCGGTAGTGGAGCGGTGCGGGAGGAGCGACAAATGACGTAACAGCATTGTCTCGCTGCACATGTGATGAATGAAATACACATGTTAACACATCCCTGCCGCACCGTCCACTACCTCAAGAACCTACTCAGTTCTGTGCTACCACTGTAATAATATGTTTTGTGAGCAAGTTTTGTAATGGTGTGAAACTAGTCGTGTTTATCAAATTAAACAACTGTTTGTAGAATGTACTTACACTATAGGAGTTGGAGCGAGCTACGCCAATAGGCTAGCTCCATGACAAACTGCGCAAGTAGGTTCAGTTTGATCTAACTTGTTTGGAAGGTGTTCCCACTTCCCACCCAAACTGAATGATGATGATGAGATTGCTGACAATGCCAATGATGATGAAATGGTTGATATAGACCTCGTCAAACTTTTTGGCCAGTCCGAAGTTAGCCTCTCGTCCGCCCTTTATGTCGCCATTCGATCTTTAGTCTCTTGCTACAATAATTGCTACGCCGTTTGTGACTAATTTGGTATAAATACACCCAACAGTCTCACACATAGCAGACCGCCCATAAATATTAACGAGACTTCTAGCATAATCAAGCAATTTTGGTTATAAAAATAAACTCGTGAACCATGCGATGGTGCTGCAGCAGTGGCCGCCGAATACTAAAGTTATATGATGAATTCTAATTACATCATTACACGAAGTAGATTTAGGGAATGGATCCAATAATTGGATTTGATTGTTGAATCATTATATACTGAACACCAAAGAAAACTCTTAATACCAAGTTTTCCATCGATGCATCAAACACTAGCGTCGATACTTGTTGCTATAGTAATATTGATCTGTGTAGTGTGTATGAGCTTTCGACTTGAAGTATCGGTTTTAGGTAGTGCAAAGTCCTTTTGAATTACATAATATGGAAAAATTTAAAGGTAACAAAAAGAACACAAAAAGATATACAAAGAAGACTGTAGATGGGATAAAACTTCCTCCAATAAACACAACAAAAGACAGCGACTTGAAAACTATTATGGACATAGATCCCGCATACTATTCTTTGGTTGATGGACGACCGATCAGGCCAAATACATCCGTTCATGTTTACAAACATAATATCAAAAATATTGCCTTGAAAAGGACTTTACATGGTTTCCTTGTAGATGAAATATTGAGGATCAACAGAGACATAGCAACAGAAAAAAACATTTACAGAACCACATCAAAACATTTTGAGGAATATCAGAACAGTTTTGATAAATTTTTAGCTGATAACAATAATAAAACAATCGCAATAATGAAGAAATCTGATACTTTGGCAAGAGATTTAGTGAATCAAACTGAAGAACATAAACAAGCCAATTACGAGATGGCATCTCTGAAGTCTAAACTGCAGTACATCGATGAAACACTAATAATATTATTGTCATTTCAAGATTTTCTAAATAAGGCATCTCCAATATTGTGGCAAGAAAAGAACAATATTAGAGTGGACGTTAAATATTCGGAAATTTTCTTTATGGATACGAATATTTTTCATAAAGTTGATATTGATGCTATAGCAAAACGACTTGATGGTCTACCTTTTCCTAAACTTTATTTTGAGACTCCAGACCAGTTAGTTGTTGTATTTAACATGCTGGAAAAACAAAATTTGAACTATTTATTAGTAACTGAGGAACTTAATTCAGAAAAAAATAAGTTCTTGAAAGCCTTAGATGTTCTTAAAGAAATCATACGAGAAGAATTAAACAATATACAACAGAAGGTGAGTAAAATATATTAAAGTTGGCGCCACTAAAAACATTTTATAGTCATTTCATGAACAAATATCTTTACAGATAAACGCAACAGAAGAAATGATAAAACAAAATGAAACAAGGGAAGTTGAAGTTAAAGATATATTTTTCAAAATTTTGAAGGACAAAATTAAATATTTGGTTTCATCAGAGATGGCTTTACAGATATTTAATTATGTTGAATTCACGTATGAACATCTAATTGCGCCTAACGATGCCAATCTTAGTTCTTTAGATATGGCACTATCACTAGAAAGGGAGTACGATAATTTAATGCTAGATATTTCCAGATTTAACTTAGACGATATAAAAGAAATTGAGACCGAGACATACGAATTAGGAATAAAAGAAATCAAGCAAGCTAAAGAAGCTTCTAAGCTCTTAAAGGATGTTGATAAGTTAAATAGGCGACTTAAATCTTGTTATGAACCTTTAAGAAAAAGGAAAATTGAATGACCCTCTTTGAATAATGTTTTTGACAGATAAATTTTATAGAATTATGTATCATCATAATACAGAAAAGGCTATTGTTTCTAATTTTAAGTAGCTGTATGCTCGCGGCTCAGCCCATCCTAAAGTCCTTTCATTGTATGTAAATTTACTCGCATATTTTCGGTATTATACCGCGAAAGATAAACGGCCTTATTCTAAAACATAGATTAGCTTTAAATTAGGTGTATACCAACTAGTTACTGTGGCAACTTTTATAAACCGGTCGATATTAGCCTAGTTTAAAGATAGGCTAGGTTTTCTAATAAGCTTGTAGAGGTCTCGTCTTTATAACTGCCCTAAAGTTAGCAACTTCACTCGCCTTCTGCACCTGCCGTCACTCTTTAGGTCCCTTAATAAACTGCTACGCCGCTTGTGATTAGCTGCTGTTAAAGGTTGATAAGACCTCTAGTAAGAATAAATAAATACACTCAACAGTCCCACACATAGGTCTCACATTAAGTTAACCTGTATTATAAGTATCAGGAACCACGAGCTACTTGCAATCTTGCCCACAACACCTAGATCCTAAATAATATTGGTGTGTCACACAATACTTGTCTCGGTGCGAGAATCGAACCCACGGCCTTGCGCTTTGCAGCCGGCTACTTGCTCACTGCGCCACGGAGGGTGTCAAATTCTATATAATCATACAATATTGTAAAACTAGCGCCCACATTCTAAAACAAGCGTTTAAAAACGTGTTAAACATGTTAAGACGCTCTTATCTGTCAAAATTGTATGAAAATATCAAGGTAGTCATTAGTCGGCCGTGCATTAGTGCCGTTTCGGTATTGGGACGTAAGAGTATGTATTTCGAAACTATAAACATTGAAGTTAAATATAAGTGTTTCTTATTTAGTTTTTGTTATCTTACTTAAGATCGATGTAGAATAACATCCGTGCTCCATTTGTCTGCAAAAATGAGGAAAAAATATAGAGAAGTATTTAATATTCGTCATCCCGGTTTCATGGCAGCAACAGTATAGTGAAATATATTTTTATTAGCTATAAAAATCTGTAAAAAATAATTAACAATTACATGCTAATAGTTTTATTTAACAAGTCTAGATGGCTTAGATAAAATGAACAATGAAACAGTACCTACTTTGAGAACTTGATGATTTTTTACACGTCAAAATAAAAGGTTTTTTTTAAATTATGGGCGATGAAGATAACTCTGTTGTAATGGATATACGACAGCCGAGACATTATTCTAAAAAAATGTTATCTCCGAAGAAGAAAACAGTAAAACAAAGAGAAAAAAATACTAGAAAACCTTCAGAATCGTCAATAAAAAAATATTCTATACCAGGAAACAATCCTTTAGATGTTAAAATTTTTCAGAGAGCAGATTTCCTTTTGCCTTGTACATTATTTTTAAAGAGTCAAGAAAAAGAAAGACATCATCAACGATTAGCAATTAATATGGATAAAAAATACAAAATTCTAAGTACCGATATGAGGAACCGTTTGCATGTTGCTGGCCCTCCAAATGACATTCGTGCCATAACACACGTCGATAAGGACTTCTTTAAGTATTTTGATGTTCGACCATTATGTAATTATGCACCTCTTTATAAATCTTTTAAATGTTTGATGAGTACACTAATGAGAAAACGACAGGAAGTCGGATATAGAAAAGACGATATATTAAATATGGAAGTTAATCATAGGAAAGAACTGGAAACATACAATGCAACCGCTAAGAGATGTACGGATCAAGCAAAATATTTCGACAATTCCATTTCCGATGATTATCAGCAGTCCATGGCTTGTTTGAATAAATGGAATAGCTTATCAGCAACACTCAATGAAAAAAAATCAGAAATGCAATGTTTGGCCGGAGAAATGTTTACAATCATATCTAGATTAGTAGGATTAGATTACATGTATGGCCTTCAGCAAAAATATGGCAGATTTTTATATTATTTATCCCCTCCTTCTTGGCGTGCTAGAAACAGAGAATTTGCTAGGTCTGTTGAAATAGAGGCCAAGGGTTTTGATTTTGGAATGTCCAGCGAAGACGATACTTTTAATGTCATATTCGAAAAGATGAAAAGAGAGTGTTCCATCGAACTAGTCAAGCCTGTATTATATTTTACCCATGCAGAAGACCTGATGAACATTTTTGACTCCATAGAAAAACAACAGTTGTATCATTTCACCCAAGTAGAGCAAGTGGCACCACACGCGAGGACTTTAAGGGAAGGCATTAACATGTTAAACGAGATAATAGCTCAAGACAGCATCGCTATTAATAACACGATTAAGAATTTTGAAACCCTTTTGATGTTTGATGAGGATAAATGTTCTCAACTGGAGTCGTCATTCTTTAAGTTAGTGTACGGGTCGTTTTACAATAGCGTTGGTGCTCCTGAGGTATTGGAACTTCGATTACATTTGGAATTTTGTTATGAAAAGGTTATTTCTGAGAAACCTATCAATATGGATATAGTGACGGTGGCAACAGCTTTGGAAAAATGTTATCTGGATTATAGCAAGCGGTTAGATGAATTGCACAGAGGTAAAATTAAAATTGCTGTACTAAAATGTATCGAATTAGAGCGCCAAAAATTTAAACGTGCGAACATTGCTGCTAAAGAACTGAGAAATTTCAGTAGACTGGAACGAGATTTACGTCGTGCCTGTGAACCTGTGACAAGCAATAATTTATCAACAGTCACTGTCGTCAATAGAACAACAGACCAAATAAAAGTAAAGTATCTTGCAACGAAACCCGAGGCTGACAAAAAACACTATAATATAACGGAATCGGAAAAGGAATATTTGACTTTATTTACTGATTGGACAGAAAATGAAGAGCCAGCCAACTATTTACACAGTCTAAGCGTTTCGAAAGAGTAGGGGTGTGTGGCAATTTAACATTTTTATTAATTTTAAATTAAACTATTTAAAATATTGAAAACAGACTTTATTTACGGGGTTCAATATGAAAAACGTCTATGTGTTTGCATAAAACACAATACAATTATAATATATATGCGTTATTCTATTGATATAAAAAAAAACTAACAAAGTGTACATGTTCTACACAAAGGTTTGGTTTCACAATATGACGAATAACTACAAGGAATTTACATATTTACAAGATGAATAACACAAACTGGTAAAAGCTTTACATTAATTCATTACACGATGCTTACAGTCAACTACCTTAATTATAACTATCAGTAAATAAATAAATACTTATTATAATGTTGTCGTAATGACGATGCTTTATTACGGTTCTTCATGCAATTGTTTAAAGCTTTTACTTGAAACTTTGTAGCAATTTTTTTCACAATAGGTATACATATAAGTAATAAAATACTGGGTAGCGTTATCGGATAATGATTCCGCACACGCTTGCCAAACTTCACAGATTTCAACGTGTGCATCGGGAGTTTGGCTCGTGGAGGTTTGCATTCGATCCGAATTTTAATAGTGTATTTTTGTGACACAAATCCAAGTAAGCTTGTGGTAAGCGCTTGCAACCCACATCCTTTCAAGTTTGGCACAAGCGTTATACAATGTTTCGTCATAGTCAGTCCTTTGTAGTTTTTTAAAATAAAATATTGATAATAACGGACGAGACAATGGCGAAACTTGGATTCCGTTGCGGGTTTTGGGGGTCAGACGGCGGGTCCCCATATAATACCAAATACCGTGAAATCTATGGTATGAGAATGAGAATCTTAGCATTAAGCCGGGTTAACCACAGGCAAAAAAGACAGAAAGATTGATATATTTTTGGTTTTTAAGAGACGCTACACTGATAAATAAAATTTTGTAAAGAAAAACTATAAGGCGAAACACGGCAGCATGTGATGTTTAAATTACTTTAAATCCGCTAAAACTGGAAACGTATCTCATTATTTAAATAAAATACAGTGCTTAAATAAGTAATTTTAAGGATATTTGCTTTGACCTACAATGTATTGGACCATAAGAGAATTGTTTTTGTTTTAATTTGTTATATTCGCGTTAAACACAAAAGTAATTCGATGGAGTTGGTTTGTTTTATGGTTTTATGCTATATGCTAGTGTCTACAATATTTACATAATGTACATAAAGAAGAAACTGTTTAAAACAGGAATTTGTATAAGCCTCACATACTTAATATATTTTTACGTACCTACACAGCACATCACAAAAACATAGAAAACATAAGAATCTGCATTATTATAATTTTCAAAGTAGAGACAGACTCATCCCACGTACGCAATGTATACAACGCATTATGACATCTGGACACTTGATTTCTTATGAAAATGTAAATAAGTATTTAAGAATTAATGCTTATTGTATAGCGGATTCACATGGTTCAATTTTAGTTATTCAACTGGTAAATCGCATGAGATTTAAACCACCTGATTAGATCTGATCAATTGAATGATTAACAAAAACCATACAGTTTCTTTTGATTCATGTCTTTTGTTGAAAGCGATTCGATACGTCTGAACCTATCATTACGAAAAGTAAGGCTTAAGTCCTAACTTTTCATATAAAACCACGTGTCCAATGTCTCATTGCGTTGTATACGTTGCGTACGTGGAACAAGTCTGTCTCTACTTTCATTCCCGTGCGGTGCGCAATATTATTACAATATAAGTAATGTTGTTTTATGATGATTCAATATTATTCGATTTTATACTGTTTGAAATGCTGAAAATATAATTTATATTCTGGGAAAAGCTTTATCTACTGCGATTGAAGTAATCTTAATCAGTGGCTGTTGATAACCCCTTTTTGTTGAGATTACAAAAATGTAAATTCTTATGTTTTTCTACTGGACTAATTTCATTACAACTAATAATTTGTTACAGTTTTTTTAACATCAAATTAATAACAAGCTTATTAGGTTACATTTTTAAACGCACGCACTTACTTTATTGCGACATTCTCGATTGTAAATTATGCCTTAGATTGTGTTTCTCTGTAATAAAAGTATTTAAGCAGTACCTCTGATGTTTGCTTTCGTCCACAATATAAAACTTTGAATTGCGTATTATTTTCATTACTTTTACATTATCTAAATGTAACACTACTGGTCCCACATTATATTGTTTGTGAGCCATGTATGACAACAAAAGAGCAAGAAAAGTACACATTATAGAAGGATTTAATTATAATTTAAAGGACAGAAAATATCGGAAGCCTTGAAAATGTTACAATTGATTCAACCGCCTAATTCAAGCTTAATTATTTTAAAACTTTCAAAATCATGTTAAAAGTCCATTAATGTCGCTGTTCCAAATTCAATACATTTAGTACCTTCATTAGCCACCTAGCTATTTTCAAAAGAAAATGACTAGTAGTTAAATACATTTTATAATTATTCGTTTCCTTCAAAATGTTCAATATAACTTGAGCAACATTATGATGGAATAATTCATAAGACGTTTTACATCTAGATTTAAAAAAAATATTTGGTGTTTTAACCTCGGACGTCATGAAAATCATCCGTTCAATGAGCATTTTAAAACCTTAGTCGCATTAACAGCACTGTTTACTTTACAGTTGATATATTACCAGTGTTTATAACAGTCAATTTATCTGACACGTTTTTTTTGTAGTTTGGCCAGTTTTCTTCTCTTGAGTATCATCTCGTAGAGAGCTTCAAGGCCCTCGTGTAATCCCTCGCCCGTGATGGCGCACGCAGGTTGCACGTGCCACGCGTGCGCGTCTCGCGACCCGTGCGGCGACGACACCAATTCATGCAAACCTAACAGCTTCTCTAACTCGCGGGGTTCCTTTGCACCCGGTAAGTCTTGTTTGTTTGCCAGTACGAGTATAGGTACTCCGGCGTTGTCCGGTGATTTCGCCGTTCGTATTAACTCCATTTTGGCTTCCTCCATCCTTTCCACGTCGACGGAATCCAGTACGAATATGATACCATCCGTACATCGTGTATAGGATTTCCATAGCGGTCGTAGTTTTTCCTGTCCGCCGACATCCCATACAAGAAAGTTTACACCTTTGGATTTGCCAATGGTGCCTTTGACTTTTTCGCAGTTAAAACCGATAGTGGGGACGGTATTAAGATACTGGTCAAACTTGAGCCGGTAGAGCGCGGTGGTCTTCCCGGCGGAGTCCAGGCCAAGCATCACCACGTGGAGCGTGCCCTGAGCGGTGGGAAGCGCGTCGAGCAGGCTCGAATTCTTGCCCATGTTCGCACCCATGCTGCGTTACTTCGCGGCGGCTATCTGACACTATCGTTTAACCGCAACATCACGAAAAGTCGATTACACCTGGAACAGAGATAAGAAATGCTTTATTAACTAGTAATTCATACCAACGGATACTGTCGTTTATAACACTAGCAACATTAGTCCTTTGAAGTTCAATTCGTGTTTGTGTTCACGTCAGTTACGAGGTGAGATTATGGCGATACTTTGCAAAACTAATTAATTGCATAGACTCTGTATAAAATGTTTGTAAACAATCAACCCAAAGAATATTCCATTTCTAAGTATGACATATTTTTCAATAAATATCTTAAGAATAGAAGTTATCATAAAAGTATTAAATTCAATATTGAATAAATAAAATGCTATAGCCTAACGTTGATCGCCGATACAAATTATAAACACGGATAGTGGTTTATAGACTGGTGAAAATGCACATAAAATCACACAAATCGTGCGAGTATATTTTTCTTAGTCCATTGTTCGAATGTTCATTGATTCAATGACGTAGACTTTGTTGTAAATAACTGTATCGTAGATGAAAGTGATTGGAATCGCATCAACTCTAGACGAGATGACGCCATAGTTCGCGCCCTTTTTATACTTATGCCGCAGACAAGTTGACGACTCACATCTGAAGTCCAGTTGTGAACTGAAATGAGTTATATTATATCAACTTTTTATGTCAATCTTAATTTGGGGCTGTATGAGACATTAACTCCATATTTTAAATTAAAAATATGACGCGGAGTGCAAGTCGCTTCCAACTGGTTTGGATTTTCGATGATTTGGACACGCGGCCATCGACCTCAATGTGGTCGTTAATTTATTTTTTACATTAATATTATCATATTTAACTCTAAGTGAAATGAGCTACTCCTACGCCATAGCCATTAATTACCCTAATAGAAGCCAAGAATGAAAATGGCAATAATGTGTTCAAGTTCTAGTTTCGACATCATCGTTACTAAATATGGGTTCGGTTTCCATTTTAGTAATATCAATGCTAAATCATTACTTTTTTATATGAACTTTCTCTTCGATTTTCCCATTTAATTTATTATCTAAACTGATCCCTATGGCATCGCCGATTTGGAATTGAGTAACAAACAAAGAGGTAACGGAACAAAAATAGAGGTATTCTCATTGCGTTGGGATGATATTATGAATGGTGGTATATTTGTGTTATTTTTTTTATCAAAGGTTATGTTAAAAAAAATCAAGGCCATCTAAATCGCAAGTGGGATTCGAACATTGGCATGCCTTCGACCCGTCTATCTTGAAAAACTAGTATTGCAACTTTTGTTTTTATCGACCGACTTAACGATATCATCTAACAAATGTTAGATGGTGATAGTAATACTTCGACTGTTTTTAAGGTGAGAAAAATCTATTTATTAGCATTTTACGTGAATCTATGTTGCTCAAAAATATAAAATCTATATGAAATCTGTATCAAATGACATTCGTCCTCAATTTATTAAAAATAATTTTTATTTTTACGAAAACAGAGCAATGTTTATTAAACATTATTCCATGCAAAGGAGTGGAAACTATGTAATATGAAGCGACAAAGGGTCAACAGAGCGGGAGAAAGCACCAAATGGCATTAACGTCGGCCCTTACTTTCTCTGTCTACAGATAGCCACACCTAAGCACGGTTGTGGATTTAAAAATCACGTTTTTCGAAACAAACAAGAAATATACGCTGATGTTTCCAGAATTATGTAGATAATATTTAAATTGCTTGGTCGTTGTTGATATTATGTCCTGATATAATTATGCTGTATTGCGTTGTTTAAGGTCTACATTACATGTTAATAATAATGTATGTTTCATATGATATTACCTATATCTATTTCCTAATTTGGACATTTTAATGAGTGGTAGAGCCACGCTGTAGACACTTGTTTACAGCATGAATGGGCAAGCTCGTCCGGGTCCACTGTCTCACAGAATACCGACGTAAAATATCAGCTAGCTGCTGTGTTTCGTACGGTGAGTGAGATATCCAGAGGCCTAAACCCCTTCCCCTTTCCAATCCCTTAATTATACCTTTCCTTTAAGGTCGGCAACGCACCCATGATTCTTTTGATATTGTGGGCGTACATGGGCGGTGGAGATCCCTTACCATCAGGTGACTCACTTGCTCGTTTGCCGGCCTATGCCATAAAAAAAATGCTGTCAAGATAACATTTTAATATTTTAAAATTTTAATTGCCTTTTTTATTTTATCCATTTTCAAATTAGTTTTCTATCTTATCTATTATAAAGGAAAAAAGAACATTTAATTTATATCTCCCATTGGACACACCTACTTATTTTAGTCTTATATCGGCGGTACGTTAATAGAACGCTCGAACCAGTTATATTGATTGTTCCGCTAGTCAGCCTGGTATTCAATGCAACAGGTCCAGCTAAGTAATACATATGCGATGCATGTCACGCGGCATGCAGTGGCCTGCAGACAAAGTCTAGGTCCGATATTAGCCGCCTAGGTCATTCACTCTTCCGCTGTCACACTTATAATTCATGTCTATCAAGTGCTATTTTAAATTAGTGCGTATGTTTCGTTATTTATTTTAAAGAACCGTTTAGCGCCTGTCTAGTGTTCTATACTTAATAGAAAGTTTAAAAACGTTATCAATAGTGTTTTGACAGATCTTCCATACAAAATGTGTCAAAATTTTACTGTCAGTAAAATCTGATAGACAGTATATTGGGTACGGCCAGGTACGGCCATTAGAGCATAGGACTGCTTTCATAAGTGAAATATAATAAGATTATTTTTATTTTACTTTATAATGCTTCATTGTACAATAGACTGTTTAGAGAATTCAAAAAAAAGAAACGTTATAGATCTAAGCATAGTACAATTGGCGGCTTTATCCCTCATGGCATTCTCTTACAGGCAACTATGGGATGGAGATAAGAGCAATAAGAGAGGGCAGTCTAAAAGTATCTACATTAAAACTATAGGTATACATGCTAAGAATAAAAATAAGTAAATACAATATAAATACATGCCATATTGCTAAATATATACATAAAATATACATATACAATAATTATAAAATCATCATTTATTAAGTAGACAATATAAGGTTATGTACTTAGTCATCTACACATGTTAATTTACTATATTCTATCAATCTTGATTAAACTAAACACATAAATCTGTTACGATGTGATGAGCAGCCAACATTTGAACTCTCGTATATGATATCAGTGATATTTCGCTGAATGACCATAACATTTTTATAGCATGAAATCACATTTCACGCTACACTTGAAAGTGAATTTTAGTTAGATCAAATCTGTACAATATTATCATGGTAACATTCAGCGTACTTTTTAGACTTAAAGTTAAGTCAGTAACTGTAACCTATAACACATAGCTAGTAGTACTATCGAGTGTTCATTTAATTATGGAACATAATCCAAGGTGATTTATGAAGGCATACTAAGTATTTTTTTTAATTCTCCTGCTCTCAAAAAATCCTAATACTTATTGTGTTTAGTTTTCTAAACCATTCATATCAAATGCTCGAGAAGAGGGTCCTAATGTCAAGTTTTTTCCCTATGTAGGAAAATCGTAAATATCCGGAGCTGTGTGTTATATATAATTTATAACAATTTATGTAAGTTTTACAAACATAACTTTATATATATTAGTCTAGACAACGTATTGTAGTTTATTTTACTACATTGCAGTACTTAATACGTACGAACACCTTTAACTGTTAGGTTCATTGTACATAAAATAGTATGCTTTCTGCGTACCAGAATATATGTATGTCAATGTTAAATTTATTCTGCGCGGTAAACGGAACGGTTTATATATTTTTATGAGTATAAATTTAATATATTTAGAGTGAAGTTACCTAGGGTACTGCTTGGGTACTCTGAGGCACATGACATTTTAATTGAGTAGTAAGTAACAAGCATACTAATTATAGATAGGTTTATACGTATACAATACACGGGAGCGGGAGTGAAATGAGAAGAAACACGAGAGCCGTTACTGTATTTAGGCAAATATTTGTCTATGCACGGAATATTGCAGGGCTACGACATGGTTATTATATGTTAGTTATTCTACAGGGACATCTAGTTTTGTTAGTGTTTATAACTAATTACAATAGTACAAAGAAAAAATAAGTACTATCTGAATAACAGTTTTGCAAAACTGGCGTAAAACAGGAGAAAATACCAAGAAGAAAAAACATATTTTTATTTTAAATAACCCAAATTATAAGCCGAAAGAAAATTAATGGCTTCCGCTTGCAACTATGTAAACTTAATGCGGGTATTTAAGTTAGGCTTTCAGCTCATAATAATATAGTCTGAATATTGTTTCGGTCTTTTTAGTGCATTACTTTTAAATTGTCTCTTTCAGTCTATTTTTTTAATTTATTTTATAATAAGTAATACGTTGAAAAATACATATAAATATAGACTTTTTTAAACATTCAGCGACGTTTTGATGTAAATTTTAAAAGAAATGAAATGTTTACATTAACATTTCAAGTCAGCTATGCAAGACGAATTATAGATAGTTATGGCGAATTTTGTTCGCTTTTTATACGTACATAATTTTACACATATCATTTTATAGTTTGATACTCACGTATGGAATTAATCAATGAAGCGGATCTCCGTCGCGTTACGCTGTACCTCCTTATAATTGTACCTGGAACAAATACAGTAACCATGAGCATGTGACTCAGGGGTCTACTTTTTTGCTTGAATGACGAGATGAGCAGGTCACTCGCCATATGACAAGCACCATGCCTGCCCATAAACAGAAGGAACACCAGCCAGAACTTTGAGTTACTAAGTAACTAGATGACCTGAACTTCTTAAATTTTTCTCTTCGTTAAAAGTCTAGTTTATATCTAGCGCTGTTTACATAAAAATAAAATTACACATACTTTTAAATTAAATGCGTTCTTAACATAATAATCCATAATAAGTCCATAATTTAAACAATTTTTTGGCGGGAATATATCAATACCCGAGAGGTAGTATAAAATACCTTTGAATAGTTTGTTGTCTCCCGTCCAGCCGAATTTCTTCAAGACGTGCATCGATAAATTGCCTTGGCAAAGATGCAAAGCATAGCGATAGCATGGTGGTCTCTTTGATTAATAGAAATAAAAAAGATGGGGTAAAAAATACTTTAGCTTTTTCCGTACAGAACGGTAATTCCATAGATAAAGACATAATATTATATCGTTCTATTCATACAACACATTAAAATATGTATAAAGCCAAAAGGAATGGTTTAATTAAAACACCTTAGAATATAAATTACATTTGTTCTTGCACGTCTTCTCACAAACTATTTCCGCGTTGTAATGAACACTGTACAATCTACGAGATCTCAGTTCCGTGTACCTACGTAATAAAGGAGGCGGTTTTTCATACAGAGCAAATAGTGAATCTTGCGGATAGTGGCGGATGGCAATTTCCGGCTCTCCATCAGCATGACGCGCTGTACGTACCATCCTGTACTATTATGTTCAAAACTTACGTGTATATTATTAACCGTGATAAAATTACGAGGTTTGATTTAATATCAAAAGATAAATAAATTATATTAATGTGATTCAACATCAACATAAATAAATAAATAAATAAATACACCCAACAATCACACACAGTCCAGACCGCACACTAGGTTAACCTGTATCGTAGGTAACAGGAACTACGAGAGCCTTGCGATCCCACAAAACCCAGGCCAAAACCAATATTTGTGGCTCACACAAACATTTGTCTCGATACGGGAATCGAACCCAGGGCCTCTCATTTCACAGCAGGGTACTACTCGCCCACTGCGCCACGGAGCCTCTCAACATGTCTATCTATCTGCTAGATAACGTATAATATAAGACAGTTTTTTTTGTGAAAGTATCTAGTAGACATCTTTCTACCGGTGCAGTGGAAGTATATATCAGAATGTGTTTTGTAAGTATTTGACCATGTCATATTTTATTTGGTAAGTACAATTTACTCAAGTTTAAGGTGATGAAGTAGGCGTTTGGTGACAATATACTATTGTATACGTTACATAATATGTGTTTAGCATCATCAGTATAAAAATAAAGCGTATTTACGAGTAAATGAAACTACCATAATATCAACGCAATAAGTAGTACGACAAAATAAATAAATTACATTAGGAGTTATGAGAAAAGAAAACTAGTGTTAAAAATTTAGTGAAATTTAGTGTGTCGAGTCAATGTTAGAGTACTGTGAAATAGACGATTAGATAGCGAAATGGCTGCGAGATGTCACCCGACTGGTACGAGTACTGCGGTGTTGCGTGACTTGCACCAACATTTCTTATCTTGTCACTGTATTCTTTGTTTAGGTATTTGTGTAAGAAGAAAGAATAAAGTATAAGTCAAGAATAATCAGTCCTATGGTTGCTTTCAGGGATTATCGTTATATATCATGCACTCACTCACGTCTGTAATCCCCGAAGGGGTAGGCAGAGGTGTAACGCGTATAACCACATTTTGCCGAGCGTATCTTCGTCCCATGAAGTGATAAGGGGCGAGCCTATCACCATACCGGGCACAATTTCAGACTCCGGGCTGATACTGAGCATTTCGTAATGGGAAAACTCAATATCATTTTTACCCGCCCCGACCCCGGGATTGAACCCGAGATCTCAGCTTAGCCTTAGTCGTAACACGTACGCATTGTAACTGCGCCACCGAGGCAGGCATTGTATATCAGTCCTAAATTATAGTGGCCTGCTGCTGGGCACTGAGTCTCTCATGAGACCAATTAGCGGTCTTTAGTCCACTACATTGTGTAATGTGGGATGGTAGATTACACGTACCCTCGGAATTATCATAGCTCTTAGACATGCGGGTTTTCACACGACGTTTTTCTTAGAGCAAGTAATAACAAATACGCATATAGCTTTGAAAAGGCAATTCTAAGCCCCTGTTTCAAAATCTCAAGTTAGGTACTTGTCAAACATAATATGAGCCAGGAAATTACATAATTATCACGCTGACAAATTC
Organism: Mimas tiliae; assembly: GCA_905332985.1. Classification (NCBI taxonomy): domain Eukaryota; kingdom Metazoa; phylum Arthropoda; class Insecta; order Lepidoptera; family Sphingidae; genus Mimas; species Mimas tiliae. The sequence continues at coordinate 9,502,768 of HG995249.1, forward strand.
GGACTTCGTAAATCGTCAATTACAATTTGAATGGTAGACAAATGTGTGATGTGATATGTGATGAATGTGTGTAGGCAGTTTTGTTTGAGTGGTAGAGCCACGCTGTAGTTTTGTTTGAGTGGTAGAGCCATGCGGTTTTTTATGTCTCTAATGCGTTTCTTACAGTGAGTGAGATAACTGGGGGCCCAAATCCGCTCCATTAAGGTCGGCGACGAGCCCATGATTTTTCTCGTATTGTGAGCGTACATGGGCGGTGGTTATCACTTACCATCAGGTGACCCACTCGCTCGCCGGCTATGCTATTTAAACATATAACAGCAGTTAACATTTATTTACATATTGTGAAACAGGCCCTAAATATACATATACATACGCACTCATCCCCGAAGGGGTAGGCAGAGGTGTAACCAGTACACCAGTACACCTCAGCGTTGGCCTCAATCGTAACGCGTGCGCATTACAACTGCGCCACGTCAATTTCCTCGGCTTATCGTACAGTGCCGTGGTTAGATTAAATGCTCGCAAAAACTACATCTCGCTGATCTTTATATTACGCATTTGTGAGTAGTGTTGTGTAGGACATACAAGAGACATTACATTTGTTCCGTTCATGACGAAATAATATAAGAGCGGCTCAAATTTGTTACATGTCCTACTTACAATTTTATGTCGCGCTTCTGTTTTACTATTCCCATGACGCGGGCTGCATGCCTGAAAGATTGAGAACGAGCGCGTGACCTTCAAGACGCCTCTCCTCATTGAAGTGGGACCTTGTACTGGCTCAGTACAAAAAAGAGGCAACTCTTACAAACTCATTTAAAAATCGTGTCCTACTCAACACTATTTGTGAGACACCCGTGGTTTGCGCTATTTTTTCCAATGAAATCTTCGTTGAACTTATTCCATTTTAGTGAAGGCCGCAATAATAAACTTCCTTTTATTTAGTAGAGTTATTTATGTAAGTTGTTTTCTTGAATATTTTATATCGAATCTAGGAATGTACCGGCTCCATTTTAATAGGTAAACTATTTAGAACAACCTTCGAAGTTGATGAAATAGTTCAGTACTCAGTTTGATGTGAATTTCTAAGTTTAATTCGCTTATTGTTCAAGTAGTTTCGGAGATAATACAGTTCAGAAAATCGACTTAAAGCAAAAGCAAGAAACGTAGCAACACTATAATGCGTCCACACATATATAGATTCACGCCTGTTTTCCATAGGTGTAGGCAGACAGAGACAACGCATTTGCTTTTTTTAAGGGCGGCAAGAGAGCAAGTGGGGGGTCACCTGATGGTAACTGATCTTCACCGCCCATAGTATCAGAAGAATCACGGGTGCGTTGCCGACCTTAAAGGATAGGGATAATTAACGGATTGGGAAGGGGAGGGGGAATTGGGTCTTTGGATAATTCACTCACCGTGCGAAACGTAGTAGCAAGCCGCTACTTAACGTCAGTTTTCTGTGAGACAGTGGTAATGACACGGACTAGCCGGCACATTCATGCTGTAGACAAGTGTCTAAAGCGTGGCTCTACCACTCACAAACTCTGTTACGATCCTCGCACACCTCTTAATAATAATAGCACCGATAATCCTATAATATTACGAAATAATGGATTATATAATCAACATAAGTTCTCGAGACAGGAAGTCAGCGTTTTGTCATTTATTGAAGTTGCCGTGAATTATTGTATGTTAATCTTCATGAGTTTATTGGCATAATAGGCGTGGGAGAGACGTGTTCACTGTATGCTTTGTCACAAGAATTTGATTTAATCGGTGTTGTGACTCTTAACATTAGTATGTTTGGATTGTATTGTTTCTTTATTTATAGAAGTCTTGTTTGTTGTTTAAAGCTCCATTCGTATCTCTAGGCAGCGTACGTAGCATCCAAATTTATATGGGACCACATCGCGTCGCAGCTAAACAACAAAATAAGTCCACAATTGGCGGAAAAATCGATGTAAGTACTAACATACATAAAAAAGCAACAAACTATTATACGCGCCGGTATGAGAACCTCCTCTTTTTTAAGTCAGTTAAGAATAAATTAGTTCATAATCTAACCAACTTTGAGTCAGTTCTTTGGCGCTTTCAATCTAACATAACATCTAAGATGACAATAGCCATGCAGTTTTAGCTTTACTTAAAATCTTAGGTATATAGTGATTTCTTAGGTTTACGCGAATATTACACATTGAAATAAAACTAGTTTATACGGATTTTATCGCGGTTTAATTTTTATTTTAGTCCCGACGTTTCGAAAGCTTTTCAGCCTTCGTGGTCACGGGAGAGACCGTCAAGTAAGTCTCTCGTAACGGTAATTAAACCGCGATAAAATCCGTATAAACTAGTTTTATTTCAATCTTAGGTATAGTTCTTAAATTAAGAGCTCTAATTATTTAAGTTTTACTTCAGGGAGGTTTTTCGGAGGTATACGAAAACCCAGGAAAAATCTCCACCTTGCAGAAATATAATTTGTTTTTCGTCTCAGGTAATATACACACTATACATCACACATTGCTGACTCCACACTGCACAGCGCAGGCTCTCCGCTCTTTATTATTATCTTGCTAAACTTCTTCTAGTTAGTGCTCAGTGCTCATCAACAACTTAAACTCACGTTGTAGTATAACTCATACAACAACATACAATATGTATACAACATACGTTATCGGACGTACCACGTACGTTTGTGAGTGGTAGGGCCACGCTGTAGACAAAAGTGTCTACATGGGCCGGCTCGTCCGGGTCATTACCACTGTCTCACAGAAAACCGGCGTAAAGTAGCAGCTTGCTGCTGCGTTTCGTACGGTGAGTGAGATATCCGGAGGCCCAAAACCCCTCCCCTTCCCAATTCTTAATTATCCCTTTCCTTTAAAGTCGGCAACGCACCCATGATTCTTTTGGTATTGGGGGCGTACATGGGCGGTGGAGATCACTTACCATCAGGTGACCCACTTGCCTATGCCATAAAAAAAACCTATTACAAAAATACTATAAGTTTTTTAAAGTTGTCAAGAGTACACTTTTTTGTGTGTGTGGTGTTTATGCTGATTATTTTTATATAAATGTTGGTTCGGACTAAACATAAGAATCTATTTCAAAGATTTTGATGATTCTTACTTACTACGAGAATAGTTTGAACCTCGAGAAGTAACATAGGTTTCGTATGTTTTTTTTATTAATTCTTAAGTGTATCAAACGAGGTGATAAAAGTTTGTATGGAAATTTATAAACCGTTGAATCGACTATACCTTTATCCCCGAACTATTAGGATGCCAAAATATATTAGAAAAAGTCTTCGCAAGGTTCGGTCCGGTCACAATGTGGTTGACACAGTCTGATTTTATTATTTGTTATTATGTACAAATATTCAACATAGATAGACAGGCGGTGTAGCCTTTTTTTTAGTTTGGTTGACGAGACGAGTAGGTCACTCGCCTGATGTGAAGAATGCGAAGAAGCAACGCCACACAGAACTTTGAATAATGAATACTGCAATGCACTGGACTGCGCTCGTCACCCCGAGACATAAGACGTTAAGACTCATAATGCCCAGTAATTTCACTGGCTTCAATGTCCTTTTAACCGGAACACAACAGTGCTTACACATTGTAACTTGGCGGCAGAACTAGACAAAGCGGTGGTACTAACCCAGACGGTCTCTCACATACGAGTCATTAATAGGGTTCTGTAATATTTATTATTAATAGGGTTCGGTATCTTTTGGGTATGCAATCTTAAAAATTAGATTATACGTTAAAATTTAATTTTCAGTACCAAAGATAGAGACATTTGAGAGCCCTAACAAGTTTCGTAATTGATTTATGAAATTTCTCTCGTGAAACATCAAAAGCTATGTAGGTCAAGACTGGGGCAGTTTCTCATTAAGTTAGTAAGCGCAGTCCTTGATACAAATATCAAAGGACCCTTATTGTTGTTTCTGGAAGCGTCGTAATAGTTAACATCTTCGTGCGTGGGAAAATCAACTGGTCATTCTAATGGTCTCAACGCAACATTTTTATCCTAATTACAGTTTAATTCGTTACTATATTTTGCTACTTTTCTTATATAAAAAGTGTTTTTTTTCTATGTTAATTGAAGCGTTGAAAATCGCTCTGCAGTTTTTAAGTGATGCTCGAACAAATCAAACACAACGGAGACTACTGCTTATTGAGTTTTTGACATGCCGCTTAATCTACTATGAAATTAATAAGTGGGCAACAAACATGTTAGGCCCAATGCTAACTTCACCTGCACGTGGTACACTCTGTTGATTACCGGAGGAGGCAATGGCGTAACTTGGTTTTTGTTGCGGTATGTCTTGAGACGGCGGGCGCTACATGTAATACCATACCGTCAAATCTATGGTTCGAGAAGGCGGACCCCGACGTTAAGCCGGGATAACACCAGGCAGAAAGAACAGAGTCGCTACGACCTGTACATGGCAAAGACCGCTTGAATATACTGCCAGAAAATTTAATTTTAATATTTTGTTTTAATATTTAGTTTTAATATTTTGTTTATACTTTAGCAATTAAATTAGTAAATAAGTCTATAATTTTATTGCTAACGTCTATAAAATATATATTTACTGAAGTTCCTCAGAAGTAATTATGTATATTGAATAAGACGAATATCATTCACAAAAAATAATTAATTGGTATGAAACACAAATCGACTCTTCATTAGTTGGCAGAATACAATATTTTTTATAGTAATAACGAATGGAACAACCTTCGCAATTATGCTGCGGTGGTTAAGAAGGTGAAGGGAAATATTTATGAGTTATTTTATGTCATCTCGCTTTATCCTGTGATTGAAATCAAAGAAGAAGAGGGGTGGAACATTAATGTATCGTCAATCTCTCCAATAAAAACTTTACTTCCCACTTAGTAATTTATTTGCGTGCATAGAAAGTCGGTCACAAGGGGAAGTTCTGAGCTCAATAACTTGCAGCATTAATCAAAATTGTTCAACACGTTCAAACAGGCAACCGCTCATTTGTGGCGAAGTATAAATTCGCTGCAGGAAATTGTAAACCTTACTTATCAGACCCAGTGAAAGCCGATGACACTGTTGTGCGGAGGAATTTCTTCCAGTTAGCATTACAAATGGAATTTCCTTACATTAGTGGCTAGAAACACAAGGTGAAGAAAATATATTCTACGTTAGTTAGAAATAAATGAACACTTACTAGTAATTGCAGGAAGTTATTAAATAAATAAAATGAATCTCTTGATAATTAAAATATCTTATATATTATGATAAGATAATACAAAGATGTAATGTGCGTCAGATATCCGACTGATAACTACGGAAATATAAAGGTATTTAAGGAGTTATGACTAAGGGCGATGGCTAAGGGTTATATCGTTACAAAAACATGCGTTTTCCAGTATAGAGTGATAATTATTCTTCTTTTAAATTTAGGAGACCCTAGTCCCTACACGCTCTGTTAACTGGCGAGAGATGGTACAGTGGTAACTTCTTATGTCGGAGGCAAAAACCTACTTTAGGTCATTGTGGCACTATAGTTGATTTTATTTAGAAGTTCAATTCCAAAAGAGGTTCAGATAATTTTTTTAACACTCACATTTTAGCCTAGTCACAATCTAAATACGTAGTTAAATAATCATTAGTCACAATTATTTTTAAAATATTTTTGCTTGTAAATGGAACACATTTTATAAAGTTGGAAGATGGAAGAATTCTTTAGATATTAATATATTAACTTATTTGGATATGCTGAAAATCGCTCTGTGTTAGTCGCATTAAGGTTTAAAAACATATAGATGGGAGTTTAATGTTTGTATGATACGCAATAGTTATCAAATTGCTAATCAATTATGCATTTAATTATGGACATTATGACGTTTCTAAACTGTTGTTTGATAGATATTTGCACCGTCATTCGATTATATTACTACATACCTATTGATTATGATGATTTACGAGTAAAAGAACATGTTTATTTTCTAACATTTGATATTTTAGTAACATTATGACAGCTGCTTTTATATACTTACCTAGTATTTTAAGAATAGACGTTGAACACTTCGCTGTTAGAAATCGTCGGTCAATAACCAGTAAGGTGAGGACGCGACACCAATGTCACCTCTATTTAAAGTTGCCAACTTGACTTCAATACAGTACACTTAATGCGTATCACTTTATTATATCCAAAAATAAAGGACTTTATCACTACACAACATATTATATACAAGTAGAGCCGGTAGAGAACGACGGCGACTAATAATGGATGTCAGACTCATAGGTAATTCGTAATCTTCTTGTTTTATTTTTGACATCCTTGTGGCACTAGAAACTGTGTGCTTAGTGCGCCATTTGTTGACACCTGGGTATGCTATTATCCGCACCGAAGATCGAAAATGTACATAGAATTCAATATTGTAGATATAGAATAGCTATTACAATACTAATATTGTTAAAAGAAATTACCACTACTAAAATGAATCCGTAAATAAAAGCGTGAATGTTTTTTTCTATTTATTGTTTTTTCTCATATTTGATATATGAGAAATCAAAGCGATAAAAAAATACATCAAATAAATTTGACCTTTGTTTGTCTGTCTGTCTATCTCTGTGGCAACAAAGCGCCTAAATGAATGGACTTATTTAGTTGGTTTTTGTATTTGAAGACTGGTTTGATCGATAGTTCTTATGTTAGAAGGATTGTTATTTATTATAGGATAGTTCTCAAATCTGTTCAGCCATTAGAAAATCATAGATCTTTTTCTTATTTATATCGGGGGTTTTAATTGTTAGGTAATATTATGAAGTATGGATTGTATTGGTAAGTCTACCGTTAGTGGCGACCATCGAGTGCCACGGTGACATTGGGGTCGGTCGAACTTACTACGACTAAGCGAGTCAACAACGATTTTAAACTGCATTCCATTGTGTTTGGCTGCTGCTAAGCCTTCTATATATTATCTCAAAATTAGGATCAGGTGCTATTTAAATAGGTTTATTAAGGCAACGGGGGTGTTCGGACAAAATAAGGTCTGTGGTCATAAAAGTCTAAGTGACTCGTACACAGTTTCACTGATAACAATAATTATATACGAATAACTAAATATGATACTTAGTAAGATAAAGAGTCCTGGACAAAAACTAAGACTAAAGAGAGTGTAACTCAGATTACTCAGTTTTTTTTTATAACATTTTTATATGTCTATTACTATTTTTATATTGTAATAATCATTTTTCCACAGGTGGTAGGCCCGCAAATACGAGAGGCCGCCTGGGATGTGTACCATTGCTTTGCTATTTCTGTCGCCAAGCAGAAGTGTGTAAGCACTCTTATATTTCGGTTAGAAGGATATTAAAGTTAGTGAAACTATTGGGTATTATGAGACTTAACATCATGTCTCGGGATGAAGAACGCAGTCCAGTTCTATGCATTGCTTTGTTATTCAAAGTTCTGTGTAGTTTATTGCGCTTACCATAAGGCGAGCGACCTGTTCTTTTCTTATCATTCATGCTAATAAAATAAAAAAAACAGCAATTCCTATGTGGCCCCTGAGGTTCCAGTGGTTCACATAATAATATAATGCTATTATAACCTGTACGTACGGTCCTGACGGGACCGGACGGGTCCGTGTAAAGAACCGGATTAAAAAGTCGCTTCAACGTGACTTTGAAACGCGATTATGAGCATGTCGCTATTTATTTTCGCTTTACGCGGTTTAAATGTGGCGAGACGTTTAAATATTCATATTAAATTTATGGCTCAATTACTTCCATAAAGAGCTGTATGTAAGTAAATATTCAGGTAACGTTTCGGTTGCGGCAAACGTTTTTTTGTACGCTTTAAAAGGTTTTAGATTGACGTGAGCACTAAAAGCATGTACGTATATGTTTAGAAGTGTGTATATTGCGTAATTTTTTCGCGTAGGTGATATTATATGCCGAAATTATGTTAACCACCAGCCACGCTGTAGACAGTTTTATCTAGATCATGAATGGACCGGCTCGACCGGGTTGTTACCACTGTCTCGGAGAAAATTGACGAAGTAGGTGAGTGAGATACCCAGAGGCCCAATTCACCCTCTGCTTTCCAATCCCTTAATTACCTCTTTCCTTTAAGGTCCGCAACACATCCATGGCGGTAGAGCTCACTTACCGTCAGGTGACCTACACAGACCTACAGGTGTCTGATATAAAAGAAGCGGAGCCGCGAGTAAATAAATAAAAAAAAAATATCAATTAATAATTCATATATTACTTGCTTGTCTGATACAATCTTTAATAAGGTCTGATCTAATATTGTGTGCTAATAAAAAGTGTTCTATACAAATATAAACTTGCTGTGTCACCTAGAATCACTCACCAGTGACCCACTATTCATGGAATATATGCCATGGACGTATTTCAGTGGGCCAATCGCCTCACAATGACCAGTCTTGTACGCGGTCTCGGTATTCATTACGATCTTATCTAATACTTGTTTGTCCACACTAGTTATAAAACAATCACACGTACAAACTTGTTCTCGGTTCATTGTTACAGTGTGCCTACTGCCTAGTGGATTAGGCAAGCGCGAGTTTTTTTATACCTATCGCGTCATCACTATACGAGAGAATATTTATGAAGTTAAAGGCCTATTTTGAAGTACGGGACTGAGACAGGGATATCGTGACTTGCGACAAGCGACAGCGACACGTCCGCTTTGTATGAAATTGTACGGAAAAGTTCGCGCGTCGCGGTCTCTAGTCTAATGACTTAGCAGCACCATATTATCAGCGTAGCTCAGATTGTTGACATACCTTACATGACATCTGACCTGATCCCAACCAGTGCTCCTCAGTTCCACGAGTAATCATTCATATTCATATACATGAATGACTTACTCGATATGTTTAACGCATACGCGTTAAACAGATTTGTGTCTCAACCATGAGTTTGTTTCAGTAAAATCGCTAGCAACCACGTAAATATTTGTATGACAAAATTTAGTTTCTGACGTATCCGCTGCAGGCGCCACTGAGTTTTTCATATAAATATCTTTCGTCGTTGCAATTTTACTAAGACAATATCAAAGCTGAGGCACAGGAGAGGTAAGCCCGCCCTGTCTAACGCCACACGAAAGTTGGAAACTATCTGATAACTCGATTCCCCACTGGCATTATTGTTCTGATTGAAATACCAGAAGGCAAGCAAAATAACAATCTCAGGCGGAATACTTCCGTATTGTAAAGTGGATTCGCCAGCCTTGTGCCACAAACATATAAACGGAAATGTATAAACAAATATCAAAATTTGATTTTATAAACAAATATCTACCCACTTTTCAAATATTTAGGACGAGTCAACCTGATGTTAAGTACAGTGCCGTCCAAATATAATGTCCACCGTCAAGACACATTGCGTCCCTCGACGATCGCCAGAATTATGCCGGCCTGAAGCTGACTTTGAAACGCGACTCGCCTGAACGAGCCACTATGGCAGGTATTTCACACCTACATATAGTGGTCGTACCCTCCCACCAAAAATAACACCAAATATAATAGAAATAATTGAAAAGTTGATAAATATTTGTTTACATTCCAGACTTATGGTTACACCTCAAGCATATTTCGATTCGGTAAATGGGCGAACCATTCATCGTCCTCTCAAGCCTGACGACACACAACCGATACCGTTCTGCACATGTAGTGAGTATTACGTACGGGATACATTTCAAGTGTTGAGGTCGACAGGCTTCGGTTCGAATGACTGCAATCAATATTGCAAGTATAGTGTTACAATCGCACTATATCACGTGTCGCGCTCGATAACTTAGTTTTGTGTTACTTTGATTTCCATTTATCTGTTTTCGAATAGCATTGGTAAATGGTAGGTTCGTCGTATGACAACCTTCGTGGCACAGTGGGCGAGCAGACGGCTGTGAAGCGAGAGGCCGCGGATTCGCACCGAAACAAGTAAGTCGCTCGTAGACACGTTAACTTACTGTGCGGTCAGGACTTTATTGTGTAAAAGAGAGTAAATAGTACAAAATTTGACATCCTAACCACTTCTAAGCCAGAAAGCATCTTTGCGTTATATCCTTGTATGATGTTTATGAATACTTCTATATATATACTTTTTTTACTTGAAGTTAATTTAACAAACTTAATAATTTACATAATTAAAAGTGTAAATGTGAAAGTCTACAAGTTTTATATGCAACTCGATCCACTAGTTAGTCTAATTGATTTTATTTACGACTGACTTACTATGTTCTTAGAAATGGTATTATGTTAACATGAAATTGCCTTACTTATCGTTTAAAAGATTTCCATTTCATTTTTTTAACAACTAAAAGATATAATTTGTAGACATGGTAAAAGGAGTATCAGCAGTCAGTGCTGTTTGCCATTATGAAGTTTCCTATTTTGCTCTCATACTTCAATATCAGAACTTAACCAAATTACTCATGGAGTAAACCTCATTGAACACAAGAATCAAGAAAATCGGTCCACATTTGGTTGACGTATACGGAATAGCATAAACATATAATTATTTAAAAAAAGTATAAAAACGAATTATTATTGAGAACCTCATTTTTTAAGTCAGTTGAAAAAACTTATAATTTGCCTTGTAAGTGGGCCACCAACATCTTAGGCCCAAAAACAATCTCATCTGCATTTGGTACACTCTGCTGATTAACGCACGAGGCAATACCGAAACTTGGTTCCCGTTGCGAGCTGTGGGGGTCAGACGGCAGGCGACAGTACCACGGATACAGACTATAGTACCATATCCACGGTTAAATCATGATAGGAAGGCGGACCTTGGCATTAAGGCGGGATAAAGCTAGACAGAAATAAAGAAGTTGAAAATACATATAAAGTGCATATAAAAATATTTATCGGGATCATCGTTGTACGTCGGCGCGGTGCGCGTAAGTAATCTCGTTTGCAAATGACCCGGGGCTATCGAGCAGGTTGGCGATTTGCGGTCAATGGCTCGAGAAATTGTACCGATCATACTTACCTTCGAATGCTTTTCTACGTACTACGTCTAGTTTTGCATTGAATATAATCACAAACATTATAGATGATTCTTAGAAACGTTTAGATGTACGAGATTTAGATGTAGTTCGAGCAACTTTCTCTGATGTAAACTGTCACATAAAATAAAAGGCCATTTAAATAAAAATTCTGGAGTTATGTATCACGTCAATAAGCGCTCAATCACAGTTCTGCGTTGACACTTTTATTGATAGATGTTATTTAGATAGCAATAGGCTAAGAAATAAATTGCTGTTTTTACGCACTTGATCATTGTATCGAGTAAATTTTTTATAATAACTATAATGAACAAAGAGCGCGATGGCCACATATAAATAACTGATAAAAATATCTTAATTAAAAATATTTCTGTTACAAACTTGTAGAGTCACTGGTTCCTTCTAATAATAATTCCTTCTACAAGGATTAATTCTGTTACTTCCCTTTTAATTTCACAATATAAATTTTTAATGCAGAATTTAAAAATTACGTTTACATTATTGTATATAATATTAGCGGTGTTTATTTCTTTTTTATCTTATTAAGTTTAATAATAAAACGCAGGACTGAAGGAGAGCCTATACCTAACTAAATCATTGAAGTATATCATTATCTAGGAGAGCTCTCAGACATTCATTACGGCTTTAGTTACTGTTTTAATTAATATAGTACTCTGGCTGTTCTTAAAGATCGTTTAACTTCCATAATATACCAATTATCAACTTGTCACGCAAATTTAAATCGACCTCAAAATGAATTTACTGTGACGAGATGGCCTCCGGCAAACAACAGCTGCGTTCGAAGTCAAGGTTCGCTTGTCTGGTAATTACTAGCTACCTGTAACTAGTGATGGATACAATCTGCACGATGTACCACGCTGAGTCGATCAGCTGAGTGCTAATTTCAGAATGATGAGAGATAAGAGCTAAGTGATGAGTGCTACGTGCTGAGCTATTGTCGAACCCTATCTGATCGGATAATTTATAGTTTAAATTATTTGCAATTAGCTTTTGCTCGTGGCTCCGCCCGTGTGAACGGCCTTTTCCGGGATAAAAAGTAGCCAATGTCCTAATCCAGGTCATGGTCTACATGTGACTCAAATTTCACCCAAAACCGTTCAGCTGTTAAGGCGTGATTGACTAACAAATATAGAAATCCACAAAGATCCAAAGTTTCACATTTATAGTATAATAGTATTAGGATTACATTCCAGGCAGAGAAATCATAAAAATAGCAACAATTTTCACCACGTTCAATTATAGATCTAGTTTTATAAACGTTCAACTTGGTGTAAATAAACATTCATTTAATAAAGCGGTCATCCACGAGATTATTATAACGTCGCCTCTTTAATGACAAAAATATTAAAATTCTGTGTCTTGACCGAATTTTTCCAAACATTCAGGTTATGATATGAAACGATACCGGTTTTATGGTGTCGGTTCAAAGTTCGCTATCGATTTTAAGATGCCAACAGTCGTATTATATTTTTGTTCAAAAGTTCTAAGAAGTTAACGGTTGAACGATTGTTAATACCATAAACCGTCAATTATGGAGCACAGATTTCAGCTAAGATTTGGAGATTGCGTATCTTAATTGGTCCTTAATACTTGGTTTAAACTTTAGATATATCAAAACTTATTAGTTCGTATGTTGTGTAAAGGATTATGGAGCGATTTGTGAGATTAAACTTTGACATAAAAGCACTCATTCTTGTTTAATTGAGGCCGTAAACCATTTAATCCTTGTGGAGTTAAGGTACTATATGGTAGAGCCACGCTGTAGACAGCTTTGTGTACAGCATGAATGAGCCGACTCGACCGGAGCAGTACCACTGTCTTAGAAAACTAGCGTGAAGTGGCAGGACTGTTTCGTACGGTAAGATCTCCGGAGGCCTAAATACCCCACATTCCAATCCTCAGTTCTTTCCTTAAAAGTCGTCAACGCATCCATGATTTAATGGTTGGTGGAAATCGTTTAATATCAAATAACCCATTTGCTCTTTTGGAGGATGTAACAATTAAGAATATGACTTTTTTTTTTGAGATTATTCCCTAAGTGATTAAGTGTACAACGTCTGTTAGTAATCTAGTAGTTGTCAGGCTTTCAGAATTTAGCGACTATTGCTACACAGAGAGACTAAGTTTAAAGCTTTACGTGATTGTGATGAAAATGTCACAACTTAGAACTTTTCAGATATTTGCAGAACAGTCTTGTTGTGACAGTAACTATTTGATAACTGTAAATACATAATCAACTATGTGTGTTAGGTACATAATATACAGTAAATTGAGGAAAATCTGCCGTGTTCAGAGACATAAACTTAATTGTCAATAAGTAATTTCTCAGGATTCGAATTTTTCCTCTCGGATCCAATTAATATTTTTATGATCCGTTACTAAATACTCCGTTATTGGGTATAGAAATAATTTTTATTAACGTGTCTGAGGAATAATCGAGTTCTAAGAAATTATTTTAGGACACTTAAATTAATTTACGTCTCTGAGTGCAGCAGTTAAATAACAGTATTGTGTCTTTTACCAGGAAAGTGTTTTACAATACAAAGTTTAGTAAACTGTTAATATTTAAATAAAATAAAAAATAACCCACATTTTTATATTGTTTAAGTAGTATTTAGTAAAAAACCATGTTGAGCCGCGTATTGCAAAAACACTATGCACGAACGGTAATATTTTTAGCACACGAATTCTTGAAATGTTATGTTGCATGTGCCATTTGCAATACGAATTACAGTACAATAAAATGCATATTTCATATACATATGAAATTCATTTTTATTACTGTTATGTAAAATGTATGAAGGCTTCCCACAGAAGCAAATAAGTGAAGTTAGTGGTTCTTCAACGTTTTTTTAGCTTGAAGGACGAAACGAGCAGGTCGATCGCCTAATAGTAAGCGATATATCGCCTAATATAACGCCTGCCGATATTTAAACAGAAACAACACCACACAAAACTTTGAATTACAAAGCACTGCTTAGTACTGGACTCCGCTCGTCACCCCGCGACATAATGCTCAGTCTCATAATACTCAATAATGTCACTAGCTTCAATGTCCTTCAAACCGAAACACAACAGTACTTACACACTGTTTGGCGGCAGAAATTGGTGCCAGCTCAGACGGCCTTTCGCATACGAGGGACCTACCACTCAACTCAACTCTACAATTTCATGAGTAAATTGGTTTTTTTTTGTAGTAGAAGGCTGGCATTCATGTAATAGAGGCACTTGATCTCAAACATCCACCAAATTGGAAAGATCATGTATGCGTTGTCGACTTTACAGGAAAGGAAAATAGGTATTGGGAAGGGACCAGGAATATAACCTAATTTGATTTGATTGATCTCATTTAAGTTAACCTAATAAGTAGATATTAGTATATTTCTAAGAAAAAATTGTATTGGTTGAGATGGACATATCATATTGTTATGTCCGGCCACTGTACGAAACACAAAACCGAGTTGTCATTTTACGCTGCTTTCCTGTAAGAAAACCCACCACCACCAGTGTGGCACCAGTCCAGTCGAGCCGGCTCTTTCATGATGGAGAATGTCTACAGCGTTACTATCCTACCACCACTACTACCAATTAAAAATATTCTTCTATTCTTTCCTTCTGTCTGTTGGTGTTCCGGCTTAATGCCAGGGGCCCCTTTTTCATCATGATTTGACGGTGGATTTGGTATTATCTTGGGCGACCCGCCGTATGACCTCTACAACCCGTATCGGGAACAAGGTTTCGGCATTGCCTCGTCCGTTAATCTGCAGAGTGTACCACGTGCAGGTGAGGTTGGCTTTGGACCTAAGATGTTAGTAGCCCACTAACACTCATTTAAAAATATCTTTATACGAAATAATATTATATGTAATACTTACTCAAGTGAAATGTTTGATAAGGTGCCATATGCGCTGCAACTTATTTATGTATGTCATATCATAAATGTTATCAATAAGGTTAAATGATGAATTGTCGCTTTGAACAACTAGACCTTGCTATTTGACCTTAGATACTATCGATTTCCGTTATTTTGACGCACACGAAACATACGTACTATACAAATATGTATAACATAGACATAGATTTAAATAGACATCGCAAGTGTACCTACTTTACGTGCCGCTGCGTTTCGTACGGTGAGTGAGATATCCGGAGGACCAAATCCCCTCCCCTTCTCATTCCCTTAATTATCCCTTTCTTTTAAGGTCGGCAACGAGCCCATAATTCTTTTGGTATTGTGGGCATACATGGGCGGTGGAGATCACTTATCATCAGATGACCCACTTTCTCGTTTACCGGCCTATGCTATTAAAAAAATAAATAAAAAAATGTCCGTTTAGGTCTATATCTGTGGTTTTATTTGTGTTATTGCGCATTCTCGTGACATCGATCGCACACACTTTATGATAATTCCTGTGGGAACGTACGCCGAATCGAAATAAAAAGTTACCCCAGAATAGATTTGCTATTCGATCAGGATTCCAGGGAATGGGGTTTGTAGCAGTTTTATCTGAATTCGGACCATATTTTTATCGTAAACGTGGATTTTACTAAGTCCTGATAAAAAGAGGTGTGTTATAAGTTTGACTCCTTTGTGTGTCTATGGGTGTGTACACGAATAAACCAATTTGTAGAAACGTAATTTAATCGAGATGATTCTTGCAATATTCATGAATCCTCCCTTTAAAAGATACAAATGTTTTCTAATTGAAGTCGTGGGTTTTTATCAATAATTTGGAGCATAGAAATATGTGTTTTCAATAGGTACGCTGCTGCTACTCACGCCTGCCATCCCCGAAGGAATAGGCAGAGGTGGAGAAAAAGGTAGCCAGAACACCCACATTTCGCTGAGTTTATTTCCGTCCCATGATGTGATAGGGGGCGAGCCTATCACATCGCGAGCATACCGGGCACAATTCCAGACTCCGGGCTGATACTAAGCATTTCATGATAGAAAATCCCAATATTTATAACTTTTATCCGACCTGGGGATCGAACCCGAGACCTCAGTACAGCAGTCGTACGCAGTATAATTGCGCCACCAAGGCAGTCAATTTACAATTAACATTGAACACATACGTTACTTCGATAGATCTGAGGTGTGTCTCCTGAGGGTTGGAATCGAGCCCGCGACCTTTGTTTCGGTATTCCATTCCACTCCGTGTTAAGCTATCGCGCCTTTTCATGCGTAATAGGAAAATACTTCATGCTAACGACACATAAAAGAGAGTGGAAGATAAGAAATTGGAGCAATTCATAAACGACAGACATTCTATTTATTGCGATCGATAAAACTTCGTAATTCGAAACGTCTGAATAGCTGTCCAATAAATAATATTTATGTTTTCATTTTTTAAGATACAGTATCAAGGATGGAGAGGAAATCAATATAATGAATGCAAACAATTAAGACAGAACGACTATTACGGTTAGAACTAATTTATGATGATACGTGACATGAATTATTACATGATAATGCTATCTTAAGTGTTAATTTTATTGTCAGCATAAGTATTTTATTAAAGGACGGGCGTCAGATATTTCGATAGATATAAATATATAATAGATAACACGATATTACACAGTATATAGATATTATGCTTTATCATACGTTGGCCTTTAGTGGTTCAAGTTAGACAGTTTGTGTCTTGTGAAAAATTTATTGATTCTTTTTTTGGGTAAAGAACGGGCAAAAAAGCAAATGGGTTAGCATGGACATCCACAATATTAGAGGAATTATGGACACGTTGCCGATATGAAAGAGGGAAGGGATTGGGAAAGGGCGAGTTTCGGTTTGGTTTTTAGGTATTTGGTCTTCGGAATATCTTACTTATCGTACGAAAGGCAACAGCTAACTCCTACTTCACATTGGTTTTCTGTGATACAGTGGTAACCCGGTAGAGCTGGCCAATTTATGCTGTAGAAAACACTACAGCATAGCTCTACCACTTAAAACTCACTTGTTAGTGTAGATTTAAGACGTGTGACTTCTCTAAGATCTAAGACGCATTTCAGTGTGAAATCTCCACTCTACAGAAAATTACAAACATTTGTTTATTTTCACAAAATCTATTGAAAACGTACCATTTGTTCTGGAGTAAACATGGCCTAATACTTCGTCATACATCACCGAAAATAACAAAACATTGCATTCGTCTCAAGTGTATATAAGATTCATGTTCGTGTGGTGTCATATCAATAATTCATCTCGGTAACGGATGGCGGGCCATAAGTCTGGCAACCCCAACACTGCAGCTGCGTGTCTGCGACCCAGTTGGCCGTGTCGCTCTCATTTCTGTCCCCTAATATCCGACCTACTTTCACGTCCATCAATTTAGTATGCACTGGGTTGCGATAAAATGTCGGACAGATTAGCGTTAACTCATCTTGCCTTATTACACGTGTCCGTACCTACAACGTTGGGTTTTATAAACTTAATTAAAGTTTACCTACCGCGTTCAATCTCGGATTATAACACTCTTTTTAAAGTACTTTTCTGACACCATGATTTATTATGTAAATTTTTCTTTCTTTATATTAGGAGCATTATGTATGTAAATGATCTTTATTGACATTAATAAGAGGTCTGTAATTTTAATGAAAACTTATGTGTGAGTGAGAAAATTTGGATAGTCGGTACTTAAGTTTCTTTATAAGTATTATCGCCTTATAGTCATGAAAGTGTTGTAAGCCAATCATATTTTATAAGCTATTTCTAAGCCTGGATAATATGTGCCAAGTTCGAGACGCTTCGGCACCTGTCATGTCAGATTATCGTATAAAGTATTTTGTAGTCAATATTACGCATAATTTATATGACACGAAGTTATAACCTAGAGATATATTATTTATACAAACTATTCATAGATTATCGTATACTTCAGCAGGACAATTGGTATTAAAATGCTATTGGGATTGTTGCGCCTCGTTTGCGGCTATGATGTCATACTTTTTAAAATGATATGATTATAGTTACTGTGATATCATTATATTTGTTTTCAATAAACATCTATGATGTAATTGTTAAATTAGTTTTTGTTGCACAATATGAATGCGGAGACGGGGCGGCATTGACGCTGCGTTAATGACACGGAAGTTTAGTTTCAGGAATGTATTGGATAAAATAATGTCATAGTTGTCCATATTGCCAATTAGGTATTGTAATTTTAGATCAATAGTTAGTTCATGTAAATTAAACAATTGAAATAAAACTAGTTTATACGGATTTTATCGCGGTTTAATTTTTATTTTAGTCCCGACGTTTCGAAAGCTTTTCAGCCTTCGTGGTCACGGGAGAGACTGAGGTGTAGGTCGTCTCGAAAAGTTAATGTTACCATGGCTACCTTCATTTTAAAATTATACATTTATTTTTAATTATTTAAAAAGTTAGTTGACACTAGTCCGATCTACGCAGAAAGAGCTCACGGTATCTTGAGGTCTGGCAGTTGGTCTTTTGGGTTCCGATTTAATTAAATGTATAATTGGATCCCAGGCTTGTGCAAGCTTCCAACCATCTTCTCTATTGAAATTTGGGTGTTTCTTAAGAAACACGGACACTAGATCGGACTAGTGTCAACTAATTTTTTAAATAATTAAAAATAAATGTATAATTTTAAAATGAAGGTAGCCATGGTAACATTAACTTTTCGAGACGACCTACACCTCAGTCTCTCCCGTGACCACGAAGGCTGAAAAGCTTTCGAAACGTCGGGACTAAAATAAAAATTAAACCGCGATAAAATCCGTATAAACTAGTTTTATTTCAATGTGTAATATTCGCGTAAACCTAAGAAATCACTAAATTAAACAAGTTCTCGACATATAATATTATTTTTCGTATACGAAGTCGACGAAGACTGTCTCAAGTTCATGATGTATTAATTACTGTATTGTATAAAGGCCCATTTACACGGAAAGAGTTTAATCACAAGACAGAGATGTGAATTCTACTTCCTACTATTATTATAAATGTGAAAGTTTGGAAGTGTGTGAATTTGTGAATTTGGATGTTTGTTAGTTAAGCATGCCGTAACGGCTGAACTGTTTTGGATGAAATTTGGCACCTAGGTAGATCATGGCCTGTATTAGGACATTGACTACTCTTTATTCCGGAAAATAGCATTAAAATAATCGTAAAAATGACATTGGGTTACAAGATACTTCTGAGACATTCTGAACACTGACAGAGTCAAAAAAATATAATTTTGTTTAAATTCTCCACAAATACAATATCAAGTTTACCTACTGCTTATGAGCTGCATTATTCATATTGCATTGAATAAGAAGATTGTCATGATTATACAGTGTTCATCTCATACATATTTTGGTGATAAAATTAAATTTGACAAGGCTATATTGATCGTTGTTTACAAGCAGAATGTCACCAATGTGAAAGTTTGTTAATAGTAATGATACCGATATTATATGGATGTTAATGTTGTTGAGTTTTATTTGGATGGAAATTGGCTTCATTTAATTTCGTCTTTATAATTTTATTTGTTTTTTAGCTCGACGAAACGAGCAGGTCGCTCGCCTGATTGTAAGTGCAACGCCTGCCCGTAAACAAAAGCAACACCACAGAACACAGAACTTTTAATTAGAAACTGCATGGAACTAGACTGCGTTCGTCACCTCGAGACACAGAGGTGTGAAGTCTCATAATTCCCAGTAATTTCATTGGCATGTCCTTCAAACCAAAACACTACAGTGCTTACACACTTAGCGGCAGAAATAGACAAAGCGGTGGTACCAATCCAGATCGCCTCTTGCATACGAGCGACCTACGACCTGATAAATAAGTCCTGTTTTTTTTTAATTTATAATTCAGTAATTACTCTCTATGTATAGTGACTCCACTCATTATAGTTGCAAACACAGCAATTTTTGCAACCACAGTGGTCTGTGCTCGTAACTAATTCATTTTTTAAATCATAACCTAATCAATGCCGATTCTGATTCGGAACACATTGCAGTCTTTGCCCGATAAAAAAAATACAAAGGAAATGTTTTTGTTCAATGTCACATACATATTCCAAAGTAAAGGTCATCGCCGGAAATTGCCGCATCACGTGCAAATATATCACATGTGCAATACAGCAGATGGCAAAATAGTAAACATAGGTAAAGTTGGGTTTGAAATTCGTAGTAGTGGTGTATAAAAAGTTACGTTCACCCGCTTCACATTAGTGCACGGTTGTTAACGATGTCTGGCTGACTTTTACTTTGATATAAAAAGATGGTGTACGAACATTTTAGAATAAAGTTTGTCAATTTTGTTTTTCTACGAAATAATATATTTGTACCACTAACGTGCGATTTTTATAATGACAATATTTACGTAAGTTTTATCCAAAATGTATTAATGTATTGTGTAATACGTATTCTTTAACATTTCATTTTTGTAGTTTTAAGTATACTCGGTTTTTGTAGGTTTATGTAACTTTTCTATTTAAAATTTAAAATATGTAAACCTTTTTGTTCCAGCGTTGTGAATGTTTAACTAAAACTTAATTACTTTTCCGGTAAAATGCCAAATTAATGAGCTCTCAACGCTGGGAACTTAATTGAATGCTTTAAAATTCCCGTACTCTCATATTTCCAGGAGAACAGTCGCACCTTGCATCGAAGGGGGCAACATTCCCACACCCCGCACATGTGCTCTAATCCGTGCGTTTAGGGTACGTCCAGTGTACGTAGAACTCCGCCACCCTATAAACGGATGTAGGATCATTTTGTATATTTGCCACCATTTGAAGTGTCAGAGCTCTTCGTTGGTGGTCAGATTTCATGTGAATTTACCGCCTACACGTTCACACGGGCTCCAACGTAATATACAAGCGTAGGGCGGCGATCTAGCCCCAAATTAGGTTAACTAACTTTTTGCCCGCGTCCTTTGTTAACTGGGACGAGTTCTGTCGAGAGCGGGCGACATTTTAATAAAAGGACATCTTGACGGACGGTAAAGGGAGGGTATTGTTCAAATGAAAATGAGGCAACGGAATTCTGAATGAAAAAAAATGAGAAAGAGGATTTATTATTAATATTTTAACAGTAAAATTTACATTTACAAATACACATTATATTTTACATTTGATTAACATTTCGTTGTAACCTTTAGAATATTTTGTAATATCTCCAATAAGTCCTCATATATATTTATAATTCTTGTGAATTCACTGCATTAAAGATTTATTAAAATATCTAGCTTACTAGATTTCGCAAGCAAAATGTCAGTGTAATAATAATTAAAACAATACAGCATCCCCTTCTGAGATGCGCACTTTGTTCATGAACTCGTTTCGGCTCACTGATGTAGAATTTAGGTCAAGTTTCGCATATTTTGTCGGATATGGTGTTACTGTGTTTACAGTCATAAAACAATAATTACTGTTTCGTAATATTAGCATATTTACAAAGCGAGTCAAAATATGTGATTTGGGACTACTGTGCAGTCATCTATTTACAATTTATTCTATGACACGAAAAACATCAGTAAGTAGAAAAAACTCTGGATCGCGATCGCAGAGTTTGGAAATCAATTTTTTTATTATAAATAATTTGACTCATTTTTGAAGATCTTGCTTTATAGCTCACATACATGCACACATACGTGCATACACACATATTTTTGATGTGTTTGTATATAGAGAAATGACTGGAGATATAGAATGACTGCTAACTCGTTACTGTCACATAGATCAAAACTGCATATTAACAATAAGCTTTTACTCCGGAGTAAAAAAAGACGATTCTCCAGAAATTACCAACTTTGCGAATAACCGGTTTTCTACAATCTCCGGTGATTTATTAAATTATATTCGTCCCTGTTATGTTATTTCCTCAAATTGAGGCCAAATTAATTTTATCGTTACAATTAAATGCACCGTAAACTGATGAGTATTAAATAAACATAAAACTTTCTTTATTGAAATAGCGAATATTAGCCGAGTTTCCTTGTTTATGATTTATGGTTAACTTTGATTATTGTAAAAGTAAAATTGATTTGAGTAAGTAAAATTGGTAAAATTTAATTTGATATACGTGTCGCCAGTATGACTGAATCTTATCGAACAACAACGCGTGGACATTTTGAACCTTTGGAAAAATTACTCTTACACAAAAAACTATTAAATGTATCAATGCTAACTAAATATATTTTAATACATACATACACACTCACGCCTGTAATCCACCCCTTCGGCAGAGGCAGAGGTGAACGAGTACACCCAAATTTCGTCGAGCTTATTTCTGTCCCGCTTATTCCAGTCTCCGGGCTGATACTAAGTCTCGTTTATACATTATTTAATATGCAACCAACAATAATACGAAAAAGAAACTGTTTTGCGAAAACAGAATTAAAATTGGGTATAAAATGAGACCGCAGTTATGTTTTAAATATTGATACAAGTTAAGGTGGGTGCGTAGTAGAAAAATCTCACTATATCCCTCGCACGCGTGCACCGTAATAGCTTGACTTGCCTTGTGACGGAACTTGCCATGTAGTGCATCCTCTTTCCGTCATACGACAACTAACCCCTCCAGTAGAATTGAATGTCTTCTAATTTGTTATATTTGACTTTATTTATATAATTCTTTCGTTATAAGATTATAGAACGTAATTTATTAATTAAGACATTAAAAATAATCGAGTCATCAAGGCAATCAGGCAGATATTTAAACTTTGAAATAGTCGAATTCAAACCAGTAGCAGTCAAATACACGAGCTTCAAAGACGTTCAAAATCAAACAAAACATTAAAATTTCCACATAAATTGATATGCAATCTTAATCAAAACATTAATTAAATACGTACTTATTTTGCGCTGCGACCTTAATTGGGATCTGGAAAGATAAAAACATCGATATTAATAAGAATGAACTTAATTATAGTAGATTTATGTGACATTTTAGTTTAATATGTGGTTCATACATCATTCAAAAATATTTAAGACTTCAAGCTGCAAGTAATCACGTGCGTTTACGCTTCAGTGGAAAATAATTTATACTGCAGCTAATTAGATGTACGGATTAATTCAAATTAAATTAAACATTTGTGATTAATTTTTATTTCTCAGAAGAAATTACATTTATTTTTATCACAGACAGCATCGGTACAGAATAAAATAGTTTATACTAAATACTTTATTGTTCAAAGAAGAATTCGCATTTCTAGTCTTCACCAGTGAAATATTAAAATTGCATGTTTTTTATTAGCCTGAATCACGAAACGAGCAGGTCGCTCGCTTGAAGGTAAACGCCATGCTAGCCCATGAACAGAAACAACAGCACACAGAACTTTGAATCACAAAGCAGTGCATGGCACTAAAATGCGTTCTTCACACCGGTCTAATGAAGAACTTCTCAGGTATGCAGGTTTCCTCACGATATTTCCTTTACGATAAAGCAAGCGATCATTAACAATTAATACACACAGATGGTAAATGCAGTCTAATGTCTATCGACGAAGGAGACAGTACGTCCCTCCACATATCCATATCGCCAGAATTATGCTAACCTGAAGTAACTGGAAATACACCGGCTGACCCTGGAAGGCAACTCGCCGAGATGAACCACTACAGCGGGATTATCATGTGTAATATATCAGCAAAATAATTATCAAATAAAGAGGCGCAATCATCTTTTAATCTGAAATGACTTTGATTTAGCACTAACACGAGACAAGCGCATTACTAAGAAAAATATACAGTCTGGCAGTCTGTCGGATCATAAAATATTCCCGCTGAGAATCGAGATTGGTTTGTGTACCAAGCGGAATACGTATCATTTTATCATTGCATTCGTATTTACAGATCTGGTTTAAATTGGTTTTTAAATATTTCGGCGCGAATGTATCTTTGATAGGTTAATGCGGGAATGTTGAGATTGAAATTTAATAAACTTTCCTGTTACGAGTGATTTAATTTTGGATGGATCAAGGAAATTCGTTTAAGCTGAAGGCTGTCATTTTGACTTACATTAACCAGATAAATTAGTTTTTTTTTATCATTGTGGTTATCTAAATTTTAAGATAAAAAAACGTTAATTTCCCATTCAAACTTCTCACTAACTATTTTCCTTTAGGGGTATGAAATAAACGGTAGAAACATCACAAAATATTAATTCTTATGAATAAAGTAGATAATAAAACATAGTATTACATTTTTTATAGCATAGGCCATAGACCGACAAACGAGCAAGTGGTTCACCTGATGGTAATTGATCTCTACCGCCACCCCATGAACACCAGATGGATGCGTTGCCGATTTTAAAAGAAAGGGATAATTAAGGGATTGGGAATGGGATTTAGGCTTCTGGATATCTCATTCATCGTACGAAACGCAACAGCAAGCTGCTACTTCAAGTTGGTTTTCTGTAAGACAGTGGTAACAACCCGGTCGAGCCAGCCCATTCATGCTCTAGACAAAACTGTCTACAGCGTGACTCTACCACTCATATTTTGTAGTTTTAAGAGCAGTATTTTTTAAATTTTACTCTCTAGCTACAACAGTGCCATATTTATTTTATATTATATATTGGCGGACACTATATACACTTATGATACTCTTCCTTAGCTCTACATTCCATACATGATTCTGAAATGATTTCGATAAAGCCTAATTCTAATAATAATTTTACTCGAAAATTTTCTACCGTTGAGCAACCAGTACCAATAAATAAAGTGAAAATTAAAATTAAACTGGTACAATTAACAGGCCAATTTATTGGACCGGATAATTGTACTTCATAAAATTTCAAAGGCGTTAAAGCGATTAAGTACATAATTAGGTAACTTGTTAGAATTAGCTATTTATTAAGAATAAATGTTTTACTATCGTAAAGTTAAACTAATCGTGTAGTTATAGTTGCTATTTTAACGGATACATCATACTGGTATCTTTACATCAGACTGCACATATACTCGAGGTGCTGATCGATCTCAGCTGGCGATGAATACCCAGAGCTGTCGTGGGTACATTGCCGACAACAAATTGAGAGGGGAGGCAGATTTATGGGACATCCGTTGCATTGCCACTGTACTCGAACGAATCGAAGATTGCAATTTATATGGAACTAGCTTTTGTTTGCGGCTCCACCCACGTGAACATCCTTTTACGGGTAAAAAGTAGCGTATTACCGGGACAAAAGTAGCCTATAACAGTCTCCAAGGTCCCATCTATCTGTGTACCAAAATTCATCAAAATCAGTTTAGCGATTTAGGCGTGAAAGTGTTACAAACAAACAAACATTTATTTTGCATTTATAATATTAGGATGGAGAACAATTATTAAGCAGATTCAAACCTGAACAAAGAAAAAAGGAGAAACTTTATAAGTACTTATTTGCATTCATACTAATACTTGTGCAGAACTTTTAACTCGACTACTTTATAAAGTTTAAAAATCAATGCAAATGACATGGGACTTGATTCCATTTGAATGTTTATTTGGAAAAAGAGAAATGGAGTTATATAGTCTATACCTAGATAGTTTTAATACGACCTTATACCACTGGGCGGAAACGCAAAAAGTGAAATGTGAACATCCACTTATGAGAATTGCTTTCAACGTTTATTGAGTTGATATTTTAAGTTAAAATTCCAACCAACAACTTGAAGATCCGAGTCGCTATGCATTTGACGTTTTCCGTTGAGTTTTGCATTTTAATTCGTACGCCTACATCAGATGCTAACCAAATTTTATAGAATCACCCTCGGTGTAAATTCTATCGATCACAAAAAGAATCGTCAAAATCGATTTATTGCGATCTATCTAGAAATCGCGTATGTCCGCTTTCTCGTCCCATTGATTTGACGGTATTTGATATAATATGGGGCGACCCGCCATCTGACTCCCAGAATCCGCAATGGAAACAAAGTTTTGCCATTGCCTCGTTCGTTAATCAGCAGAGTGTATCACATGCAACTGAGGTTGGCTATGGGCTTAAGATGTTGGTGGCCCACTTACACTCATTTAAATACAGACGAACTAATTTCATCATTTTGAAGTCAGTTCAAACTAAATATCGTGACAAAATTCGTATATATTATATCCATTCCATTACGCAATAAACATCAAGAACTTTTTATGATGTCGGATTATCTTTTCTCGAGAACGCAATGTTCATAAGATAGGCCAGCGGTTTGTACTACGTCAGTTCTAAATGTAGAAGCAAATCACAAATATAACGTCTAGCGACTCGTGTATATGCACTTATAATCTATTAAAACTGAGGACTTTGTTCATCTGGCTTCGTACTAAATTAGATAAGTGCTACTGTCTGCATATTGTCGAAGCTACTCCGTCTCTTTTTACAAAGATGAAGTTTGCATTACAAGAAAGAACTCGACTTTCTGCTTAATCAGACGAAAGAAATGTGTATCAAAGGCGGGATATGCCTTGACTACAAATTTCTACACATCTCTTTCGTCGCCTGCATTCTGCGCCTCTGTTTATTTATATATAGACATATTGAATAGGGATTTCAATAAATTTTCTTTGAATTTAATGAATTAAGCGATTCAAATACGATCAGGAAATAAAATTTTTGTCATATTGTGATAGTATAAATTATTTTTAAAACATATTAAAACTTCAACAGATTTTGTAGGTAATAATAAGTTAAATTATGAAGTAAAATGGTCTGAATACAAAATAAATTCCCTTGCTTACCTAAAATATTGGTATTTCACGTGACAGTTGACATATGAAAGTCGCTCACTTTCCCATTCTTATTTGGATCGCATTTTATTACAATTAAATAATTTCAGTTGTAATTGTTTCATTTATTCGGCCCGCTAATTGATTTGGGTAATAACTGTATTAAAAGACGTGTGTGTACTGTCAACTGTGTGTTATGAAGCCGCCTGTGGAAGCCATTGTCGATTCGATTGAATTTCACCCAAACCGTTCAGCTATTAAGGCGTGATTGACTAGCAAACATCCAAATGTACAAACTTTCAAATTTATAATAGTAGTAGGATATTTATACCTCCCTATAATAATAGTTTCTCCAAGTTCAGTTTTATCTTCATTTACTTCTTACATTATAACGAAGTAAATATTTATAGTGTACCACAGATAGTGGAGTTTGATGTAATGTAGGTAAACAAAAGAGATAGCTGTAATCATCAAAATAGTTTTTGTTTCATTATATTCTTTTCCTTAATTTTTATTACAGTCATAATCATTATAAGATTAATATGGTCTTTTTAGTGCAGTAATTGAAATGAAAGTCAAAACAAAACACAATGTTAATGATTTATTTTAACAAGTTTGTAGAGAAATATAAAATTATAATTACTACTTTATTTAGTACGACTGCCTCGGTGGCGCAGTTGTAATGCGTACGCGTTACGACTGAGGCTGACGCTGAGGTTTCGGGTTCGATCCCCGGATCGGGTAAAAGTGATATTGGGTTTTTCTATGACGAAATGCTCAGTATCAGCCGGGAGTCTGGAATTTGTGCCCGGTATAGCGATAGGCCATTTGGATAGGACATTTTTAGTCAAAGCATATCCCGCCTCTGATACCTTTTCTTTCGTCTGATTAAGCAGAAAGTCGTGTTCTTTCTTGTAATGCAAACTTCATCTTTGTAAAAAGAGACGGAGTAGCTTCGACAATATGCAGACAGTAGCACTTATCACATCATGGGACGGAGATACGCTCGGCGAAATGTGGGTGTACTAGTTACACCTCCACCTACCCCTTGGGGATTGCAGGCGTGAGTGAGTATGTATATGTACACATTATTTACTTTAAAAAACTAATTCTGCATGGATATTTGTGTTCTTGGTGTTTTTAGTGTCAGTACTTCAAAAGGGGAAACCTTTATAGGATATTTTTATATTACAGGCCGGCAACGAGCAGGTCACCTGATGGCCATCCCCAAAGCCCATATCAGAAGAATCACGGACGCATTGCCGACCTTCAAAGAAAGGTATAATATAATTAAGGGACTGGGCAGGGGAGGGGGATTTGGGCCTCCGGGTATTTTACTCGAAGTTCGAAACGCAACAGCAAACTGCTGCTTCACGTGGTTTTTCTGTGAGACAGTGATAACAACCCGATCGAGCTGACCCATTCGTACTGTAGACAAAACTGTCTGCAGCATAGCTCTACCACTTACAAAAATTTTATAAATACAGTATTTCGTAAATACACTTATACATTAAGTACTTAATTTAGTACTCTGGAAACAAAAGATTACAAGTAATATAATTGTAAGTCTAGCCTTTGTCGGTGGATTTCCATTTAGGGCTTAATGCTATTAACGCCAAGTTTGAGGGCAACGACTTAATCGAATGCTTTAAGTATCTTAAGTTTATTGTAATTTTATTTTAGCTTTGAGTTAGCGTATTTGATATTTCTTGGATATTACTTGCCGAATGATACAGTATTATGATTTATGTTATGCGTTTCGGCAGTCTTCGTTTATCTTGGGCGATAATGATGATCCAATATAAACCAGTTACAAAATTACATTATATTAGATTAGCTTTGCTTGCGCCTCAGTCGCGAGAACAGCCTTTTCCGGGATAAAAAATAACCTATAACCGTCTCCAGGGTCCAATCTATCTCTGTACCAAAATTCATCAAAATCGGTTCAGCGATTTAGGCGTGAAAGCGTAATAAACAAACTCACTTTCGCATTTATAATCTTAGTTCGGATTTTCATAGATTAGAAACAACATTAGATTGTCTTTGCCGGGCATTAGTAAGAACGAAGATTACCGAAACGGATAACCGTATTTGTACCTGGGCCCCATCCGTCCCCTACACCCAAGTCCAGTTGCTCACTACACGTGTGAACACAGATAACACACAGTTATGACTACCTCGCCAGCCGGGAGAGAACTGCGCGGCTTCCCTTTTTTTTTTTGGTGTGGACGAATGCTGATAGCCTGACCGTGAGTCGGCTTTAGTCAGCGTCACCGGACTTTCGGGCGAATGCTTGTAGGCACTCCAGCCCTAAAATTTAAGTGACCTTCGCTGAGGGCATCCCCCCTAATGGGGGATACGGACCTCGGCTCAGGACGGCCACTGGAAGAGGGCAAAGACATTTGCGATTGGTGGTTTAGGGGATTATTATAAACTACTTATAATCTAATTTATCGTACTTCATCGGCACGCGGGCCGGTCGAAGGGTCGGGGGTGCTTCGGGGAGCGCGGCGAGGTCCTCTTCGGCGAGGACGGAATGACGGTCTTGTGGAGTGTATTTGAGTGAGAACTTCCTCCATCTCTCGGATGGCCACGGTGGTCGCATCGTCGGGATCGGTGAGGACGGAACGCGGTCGTCTCCACTTTGCGCGATCAAAGGGAGTGTAAATCGACGCTTTACGTATGAGCGTGTTCGGATGATGCGCGGCGCGATCGAAGTAACGTTTGCTAGCCACTTTCGTGACTTGCCTGATTGTCGGCAAATTGGCATCTACGTGGAGGTTGCGATTACGCACGTACCACGGTGCCCCCATGACCCTACGCAGAAAACGATTCTGCAGGGATTGCATTCGTTTAAATCGAATTTCGGGAATATGAGCGAACGCCGGCGATGCGTACGTCATAATCGGCCTAATGCAAGTGGTGTAAATCCTAATTTTGTTGCGTACGGACATTGGACTCTTTTTGTTCAAGAGCCAAAATAACTGGCCTATCGCGAATGCGGCTCGCGCACGTACCGCATTTACGTGTGGGACGAAGGTCAACTTCTGGTCAAGGGTCACTCCTAAATATTTGACTGTCTTGGTCCAGGGAATGGCCACGCCGTGCATGGTGACATTCCGCGCTGGAACCGTAAGACGGGGATTCCTACAGAAGAGGATCGCGGCGCTTTTGGCAGGGTTGATGGTGATTCGCCACTTGTGGAACCATGCGCCGAGTTCGTCGGCGGCGGCTTGCAAGAGGCGAGTCACCTCAGCCGGATTTCTACGTGAAGCGTAGATTGCCGTATCGTCAGCAAAGAGTGCCAGATGGGCGTTCTTTGGACGCGGTATGTCTGCTGTATACAGCGAAAAGAGATATGGGGACAGGGCGGAGCCTTGCGGGACTCCAGCCGTGATGGTGTGTCGGGAAGAGAGAGTTCCCTCCACACGATTTCGAAAAGAGCGATTCGACAAAAAGTCTCGTATGATGTGCACGAGCTGTATGGGCATATTCATGGAGTACAACTTGTAAAGCAAGCCGTTATGCCACACTTTGTCGAATGCTTTTTCGACATCGAAAAATAGGGCTCCGGTAGCGAGTTTGAGTCTAAGATCGTTATCGAGAATGTGATCCGTGATGCGGACCACCTGGTGCACGGCTTCCCGTAGTGGCGAGCGTATTTATAAGGTGCCATCTGACGTAGTTGTAATATGTTTTACCTTAAGTTTATGAGGGCTTCGTCCGCATTATGATTTCATATATTCGGCCGAGTCCGAATCCAACCCTTAATACTTAATGAAAGGATGTAAATATTTTTGAGAGTTTATTATTAAGTCAGGTATATATAATTGGGTTATAAGTTATATCGCCTCATTGGTCTAGTGGCAGCGTACTAAAGCTAGGAACCGAGAAGTTCTGGCTTCAATTCCCGGGTCAGGCAATCGCAAATTGTGTTCGTGTTTTCTATTCAAATCACTTATGGATTGCTCGGGATTGGAGATTGTCTCCCTACCACATCATGGGACAGTAAAAGGCTAGGCTTAAACGTGGGTCCACTAGTTGCACCTCTGTCTGCCTACAGGGATATGTTTCGAAAATTCTTTCTCTGACGTAAATTTTTACTTCACATGACAAAATTGAATTCAGAGAGTTACACGTTCACAGGTTAGATCCGCGTTTTTCAGAAAACATCAATATTCGCATCAGTGACAAGTAGAGCATGTAAATCTACAAGGGATGTTGCGATTCCAGTAAAACCCATAATCCTTTGAAGGATTGAATCCGACGTCTATCCGGCCGTCTAACGAGATTAATCAGCGTCGCGAATCGACGCAGACGTCAGACATCGTATAAATGTATCCGTTAAATTGTGTTGTGTTGCTAGCATAGTCATCTGATGATATGCTTTTTCATTGGTTAATATTGTAGTGGCGTGTCAAGGGGTTCGATCCACATCTTTCAAACCCCAAGCCCATCATTGCCAGCTATCGATATTGCCCACCCATAATACCAACAGCGGCACGCGTCGTGAGATTTGTTCAATAAACAGTATACAGTAGCCGTATGACACACACGAGAGACACGAGTGTCGGATGGCATCGATTCAGTTAATCACAAAAAGAAATATTACGCATTCTTTGTATTCTTTCGGGTAAACGTGTCAGAACCTTAATTTTCTTCATTCCTCCAGTGCTCACGACGCGTGCCGGTACTGTGACAATCTTGTCAGCCAACAACGTAAGGCAATGTTGAACCATTTTATCGTTGGATCCAAACCCCCCTTTTATATGAGGCACCTTATTGCACCAGAGTGGTTGATGTTAGGCAGGCAACCGGTCGTAAAAACTACAAGTCAAATCTTTTTGTAACATGTATTAAAAATCATGCTGAGCCGACCCCACTGCGAGTGGGATAAGCGTAGGCGGAAGATTAAAAACAGTATAGATATTATGACATTCTTTTATTTCGAGGACAATATGTCGATGATAAATTAAATAATTCGTAATTTTACAAATGACGCCTTTTGTTTACAAACTTCGCAGGTTCGTAAAATGCTAAAGGCAAATTGTAAAGAGCCTCGTAAATACTATTATGTTGCAAGTTAACTAGGAACTTCCTTCATAAATACTCATAGGTTAGAACTGTTAGAATAAACGCACGAGCCGAACGAGAATCAAATGGATACAGGAAAATAGCAGTATATAAAGAAAATCTATGTTAGGAAGTCATAGCACAAATAGCATTTAAGATCCATAGTGAAATTAATAGAAGCATCATTAAATTGCCTTTGACGTTTTACGAACCAGTGGGCGTTTGTGAACAGACGATGCCGTTAGTACAATGACGAATCATAAATCCTCCGATGACAGATACATCACGTCTAACGAATCTATTTTTATGCAGCGCTATATTATGTTAACTTGTCTAGAACCTTGTATTATCATTATTAACACTTTCGGAGGTTATTGTTTACACGTTCTCGAGACTGCTTTACTATTGCTTTTAATATATTCTCCCGAAGAGGACAGAGGAAAGAGTGAAAAGGATAAACAAACAGGACGCCTCTTGCGTAACACGAACGAAACAATGGGATATGCTGACACGGGACAGTTGTGCCGCAATATGAAATCAATACCCTCTTTTATGAAGGTTTGTATGGTAGCAACGTTTTCAAAAAATAATATGAAATAAAATATGAAGTTGTTTGTTTTCGTGTTTCTGAATTTTTTACTACGCATAATTTTTGATATTTTAGCAGATATCTAATATTTAAATGTGTATGCATTATAAAAAACTATTTTCCCTATGGGAAAATGTCTATGTATATATAAAAAACGGCTGAGGTTGTAAGAATGAACTTTACAATATTTAATGGACAAATATTACATTGCCAGTCTAGCTGTGTTCTAGGCACCTGAATCTTATCTTATATAGGAGTTAATCTTCATTTTTATGACGCTGGCTTATGATAGTTCACTGTGCAATGGCCTTTAACAACCCAAGTAATAGTCGACTGGTTATGGAAATT
The DNA here is from genome assembly GCA_905332985.1 of Mimas tiliae. Classification (NCBI taxonomy): domain Eukaryota; kingdom Metazoa; phylum Arthropoda; class Insecta; order Lepidoptera; family Sphingidae; genus Mimas; species Mimas tiliae. The sequence continues at coordinate 9,535,472 of HG995249.1, forward strand.
GCAAGTGTCACTGCACTTTTAATTACATACTTCGTTCTGTTTACGTTTTGCATTTTAACCCCAGACAAAAAACGAAGCGTGTTATTAGTTTGACCACACTGTTTGTCCGTGAATCTTTCTGTAGCATCATAGCAGTTAAACGAGTCAGTCGATTTGGATGCAGTTTCTTTATTTGCAAGCTGGCTTGAGATGATTGAGATGCGATTTACGCGAAGTTTTCTTCCCCGTACGGCATCCTTATTAGAATCAGGTATCATCTGCGGTATTTCCAGACCAATACGACATAGGAACCTTCAAGAAAAGACCTTACTCTTTCCTTTAACGCCGGCAACGCATCGAAAATTCCTCTGGTATTGATGGTGTCCATGGGCGGCGGTGATTACTTACCATCAGGTGACCATCTTGTTCCGTTGCCCACACTTTCATGAAATCCTTATCTTTTTTTTTTCTTTATGTCATAGGTCGGAAACGAGCAAGTGGGTTACCTGATGGTAAGTGATCTCCACCGCCATGTACGACCAGAATACTAAAAGAATCAGAATCAGATGCGTTGCCGACCTTAAAGGAAACGGATGATTGAGGGATTGGGAAGGGGAGGGGGATTTAAGCCTCCTGATATCTCACTCACCGTACGAAACGCAGCAAGCTGCTACTTTACATCGGTTTTCTGTGAGAAAATGGTAACGACCCGGACGAGCCGGCCCATTCATGCTGTACACAAAAGTGTCTACAGCGTGGCTCTAGAACTCGCAAAGCTAAGTTTAAATAAAATCTGTACAGCCATATAGAAATAAAAAATCTTATTCTAATTGAATTCAAAGGTTTTTTAACGGGTTCTTAATAAATATACTTGTTGAAACAAAAGATTTTTTGAGTGTACGGTATTGTACGGTAAATGCCCTACCAATTATATCCTTCAATGGTGGTATAACAATGGAACGGTGAATGGGAGGCAGCCAGTGGAACATTGACACGGCTACTGACAAAGGAATTGTATTCTATGTAGGAAACACAAGTATTGTATTCGTGTATCCTTGTTAGATTATTCGGAATAACTTTTTTATTCTATTATTCCAAAAAAAACTAGGGTCCGAAACCCACCACCAGGGTTTTTTATTAGCTTGAATGACGAGACGAGCAGGTCACTCGCCTGATGGTAAGCGCTACGCCTGCCCATAAACAGAGCAACACCACACAGAACTTTGAATTACAATGCACCGTATGGCACTGGACTGCGCTCGTCACCCCGAGACATAAGATGTTAAGTTTCATAGTTGGCCTGTGCCCAACAGTAGGACAGTGTTATCATTTATTCCAAAATTCAACGCAGTAAAAGCCAGTGTTTTTCGTGTATGCTTTTAAGCCTTTATGTTTTTATGGCGTGATTTGGCGTATTTTTATAATTTTACGTCAATAAAAATTCACGGTCCATTATAGTGGGGCTCGGAGTCCGGGCATATTGCATGATGGGCGCACGCGCCGGCACTTCCGGCAGGGGACTTATTGTGCCCGTGCCGTGGACAGGAAGTGACGATACCATCTAACACAGCGTGCTTTATATGAGTATATCAAAACTTTTTAAAACCACAATGTGAATATTGTTTAGATTACGAAAAATCGTTCAATCATGTTTATTTTGTGCAATATGTTACGATACTTAAGAGATAATTGTAATGGTTTAAGATTTTTATTAATATGTACGAATAAATTTATAACCATAATTCCATATAGAATATTTGAAGCATATTTGTGCAAAAGTACTTTTGTTTTGGCTGATGAAATGTTTCAAATATGTGCTACATTGAAATAAACAAGAACTCTCATTAACATGAGTATGAGTTCGACAATATTACATGAAATTATTCAGATTCAATAAACATATGTTTATTGTATAAAACACTGAACCATAAACGTGCCTTAACTACACGGTATTCGAATAAAATAGGCCTTTACTTGAATCCAAGCACATTTAAAAAGAGGTGACCTGGTTTTTTATGCGCAATCATTGCATTCAATTTTCAACTTTCATTCAATTCAGTGCTGTATGCTATCGAAATTGCGATGTTGAGGTAGAATTTCAGGTCAAACAAATTTTATCCCGTGCCAATGTTTCGGACATTTTGGTTTTTAACGGTATCAATTGTAATTTATTTATTTTCAAATGTTTATTGCAGATTGAGTGATTGATTGCTGAAATGAAATACTTACTTAATAACATGACTTTACTTATTTTCAAATTTCTGCAAAAATGTGGTTAAATTTAAGCAATGCATTTTACCTAGTATACGATACATAGACGGGCTGTTTAGAAGTAAAATTGCGTCTTATAAGTTATAACGACGCCTGAGGCGGAGGAGCGGAAGAAGGGAGCTAACTTTTTGTACTGTATATTACACTATGTAGGTAATATTGAAGTTACCTTTTACTGCCTCCGTGGCGCAGTTGTAATGCGTACGCGTTACGACTGAGGCTGACGCTGAGGTCTCGGCTTCGATCTCCGAGCCGGGTAAAAGTGATATTGGGTTTTTCTATTACGAAATGCTCAGTATCAGCCCAGAGTCTGGAATTATGCCCGGTATGGCGATAGACTCGCCCCCAATCACGTCATGGGTCGGAGATGCGCTCGGAAAAATGTGGGTGTACTGGTTACACCTCTGTATACCCCTTCGGGGATTATAGATGTGAGTGCGTATGTATTTTACTATGGTATATCTTAATCATATGTCTTCTTGTCTCCATCGTACTATGTGAGAATCAATATGATCAATATGTTTTCCTTTCCATTTTCTTGTATACTGACTTCTCTGTTTTCTTATATGCGATTACCTATCCCACAATCTTACTTTACTTTTCTCTACATTTATATATCTGTTTATGTCCATAATCATACTTGAATGAGGAATTACATACTAAAGAAAGGAATTTACGATTGATACTATAAATTAAAATGTCCTATGTGTTGCAGTTAGTAAAATGTACAGTAGTGTTTGTGTTCAGCCGGAGCAAGTCCATGTGGATTTATTCACCGTGTGCGTTAATTGGAGCGTCGTTCCGGCGAACATTGTGTTAACTTTGCTTTGTTATGGTAATACAGTGCGTTTCATTTCCTTCCAAAAATAAATAATGTTTACATAAACGTTGCAGTTTTGCGAATCGCGAAACAAAGGATACGCGTGTTCTTGCTTTCAAACGCGTGCGTTTGTGTAATCTTTAATACGTTTCCTACAATTATCGAAAATACGGCCCCACCTACAATAATATATTTGCATTGCTAATATAATGTTTTTTTATGTATACACGATTATAAACTCTAATGTATAGCATCCTACTTTGATTACAAAATGCTGCCATATCGCGCAACGCTTTTGTTTAATTTATATGAAATGCACGTTCAAGAAATATTTCTTTCAAATTTTGTTTTGAAACCAAATAAAATTACTTAAATATAAAAAATATTTTAACTCAAAAACCTAAAGAGTTTTTGCATTTAAAAATGCAAACAGAAAGTGAGTTTCTTAATTAACTCCGAAAATGACATGGCGGGCCTGTACGTAGGTACCTAATTTAAATTCAGTTCGCAAAAGAAATGGCGAGTCAATAAAAGACTTCTCAGAACCCTTGTCAATAACCTTATGAAAGTCGAGAGCCGATTCGAAGACAAACAAAAATATCAAATTTATACTGAAATTAGATTACTGTACGATATATTAAGTTGTAAAATTAAACACCTACTTTTACGTGATATTGAAATTCACTTTCACCGTATAAAATGTGATTTATCGACTGTCATCTTAGAATTATTGTTTCATTTCGTAACACAAGTCCGTTCTTTGTGGGATAAGGTTTAATTTTAAAGCAAAAGTGTGTCAAGAGGTATCTTGAATACCTTCTCAAAGACTGCTTATAAATATACAAGTATGCGGGCTGTTATTCGACTGCTTTAGAAATATTACTTCACCTTAAATATTTCATAAAAAACAGGTTTAACTATTTTAAATCTGTACTTAAACTATGTTGACGATACTTCGTATGCTGCAATTTAAGGCCTATGTCACAATGTGCTTTTAAATTTTAATAACCACGAACTAATGCATATGTAATAATTAATGTAAATGTAATGTAAAAAAATTAACTAGTGGTAGAGCCACGTTGTTGTCAGTTTTGTCTACAACACGAATGGGCCGGCTCGACTGGTTCGTTACCACTGACTCACAGAAAACCGACGTAAAGTAGCAGCTTGCTGCTGCGTTTCGTACGGTGAGTGAGATATCCGGAGGCCCAAATCACCCTCCCCTTCCCAATCCCTTAATTATCACTTTCCTTTAAGGTCTGTAACACGTCCGTGATTCGTCTGGCATGTGGGCGTACATAGGCGGTGGATCACTTACCATCAGGTGACTTGCTCGTTTGCCGGCTTATATTATAAAAAAAACTACGTAATATGTATTATGCAATCGTATAAAGTTATTGTCCTGAATAGGTTTTCAGTTCTTATTATAAAACGATAAATGCGGAGACAACGGAGCAGAATGTTTACGATATTATTCCGGAAATAGTCTACGGGGAAATAAAAGCAATTACCTATTCCAGAGGCGCGATTCGGAAACTCAGTTCCGAAATATTTCCCTGTTTTGTTATATTTATTTTTGTGTTACCTCCAATGCATCCGATATAATAATAGCAGTGATTTGCGGTAAATAATAGTATAGCGTTAGTTTTCCGACATCCCGTTTGTCATGGTCCCCTTCGAAGTGTTGTGTCGTATGGGAGAATCTTTATTACTCTATGTATAGAAAATAGACACTTTACGAGTTGCGCGAGGAAGTCATTGGGTACTAAAATAGCTCAAGTTTAACGTGCGAGTCATTATAATGATATGTTCTTACGTTTGCGTTTGAAATCTCGTTCTGTGGATATTTCATTTATCAAAAAACGAATACAGTAATATGATTTAAAATATGCAGTTCGGGATTCGCTATCGCTATATACAGACTTGTTACAACATGATATTATGTAATTATTTTTCTCTTCAGTGGCTGACACGGATGTCCGGGCATTCATTGCATATTCGTACTAAATCGTAAAAAAACGATGCAAATTAGTAGTTACTGTAAGTACTTCATTGTTTCAAGTATGTTAACTTTTATCTATTATAGCATTAAGTTCAGAATTTCCACATAAATTAGATAATTAATCGATTTAATTGTAGACTCAAAAAGACAGAGCTAAAGTATGAAGGCGTGATTAATGTTCCTGATTGATTTCAATAATTTATGTGATTTAATTTATAAATTAATTTTAAAATGAAATTAATGTGACTAATTCTTTCAGTGACATGTACAAATTGAATACGCGTTAAATAACGTTTATCAATAAGGTATTGCAGCATATATCATTTTATTCGTACAAGCAATTCAGGACCTTTCTCGCAGTCTAGATTGTAACTTTAAGATCTTTATTTCTAAGACCACATATAGAGTTATTATGACAGATGTTCACGCGTGCCAACATTATAAGTACTATAGGAAACGTTAGCGATGGAATGGAAAGAACGCCTCGCAATCTCACGCCATTATGTGATGTTACGGTAAAACATAGCATGTGCACTAACATTTCCTTATTATCTGAGAGATGTGTGAAATTAGAATTTGATGAGCCACTTAGGTAATATCGGAATTCATCAGAGTAAAGGCACATTTTGAAGTGCGTGACCGAGACAAGAGACCGCGACGCGCGCCATCAGCGACATGTCCGCTTTGTCCTTAAGGATACCTGTTCCGAACTTGTGGATACAGTTTCGATTATTTTATTATTTGTAATGTTATTTTTTGTTGCTTTCGTTTACTTACATAATAACTTCAAGTGTATGTGATGAAGTAAAAATAAATGTTTGCATCTTATAATTTGAAATTTCCGCCCGATTGAACAGCCTTTCCCGGCAAAAAGTAGCCCATAACCGTCTGGAGGGTCCCATCTATCTCTGTGTTAAAATTCATCATAATCGGTTCAGCCGCTTAGACGTGAAAGCGTAATAAATTCACTTTTGCATTTATAATGTTCATTAGGATTATAGCATTTAATGAGTAGTAAAGGAGGACAATAAGGTTTGCAAGGATCGTAGCAAGTGGAAAACAGATTTCTCTGCCCATCCCTATGAGTGCATAATAACAGGTATGAATATATTTCTATGAGTATATACCGGCCGAATGATGTCTACTAGGTACTTTCAAAAATAGTTGTGTCATACGTTAATTGGTGGTTAAATCACACAGTGAAATAGGCCTTAATGTTGTAAATTATTCGACTATGTGATATTATGATCGTCAAGGCTGTATCACACTGTGATTACAATCGTATTTTGAGATTACGAAATGATCATCTCACGACCGTGGGAATGGACGATACTCAACCCAACACGAATATATTCGTAAAACTAAATCACATTCTACAATGGAAAATGGTGTCATAAATTCTATTTATATTCTTTTCACAAAAGGTAGTCTACTAGGTGGTCTATCGTTTGTGAGTTGGTCTCTATGACAGTCTGTTTGAGTATGTACTACTGCTTTGCGTATTTCTGTTGTATGTGTAAGCACTGTTGTGTTTCACTTTAAAGGGAATTGGAGTCAGTGCAATTAATGGGCATTTGAGACTTATCATAATATTATTATGTATCGGGATGATGAGCGTAGTGCAATGTCATGTATGTATGTAGTTTAAGGTTCAAAATGGTGTTCATGTTTATAGGCATGCTTTTCGTCAGGCGAGCTCCTCCTTATCGTTCAATCATATAAAAAACCTTGCACGAATAGTCTTATAATGAAAATACCTTTCCTCCATTAAAATTAGGAAAATGACAAAACGACAAAACTGTTAAAACTCCCGCATACTTGGCGGTCGTAATGTTCCCAAATAGAAAATTCCTTCGTCATGACGACGTAAGGCATGGCGGTGTGTAGTGGGCGTGAAATTATAAATAACTACCCTCAGCCATCCGATTTAGACAAGCTCAATGTCACATCTCCATTCAACGTGATATTTTTGTTTTCTAACATAATATAAAGCAAAGTCTAAAGCCCCATTTAGACGTCGAGATTTTCTCGTACCACACAGGCCAGAACATCACAGAAAACTGTCATTAACTTTAGCTTGTCATTATTCTGCCGACCGTCGAGGGACGCAATGTCTCTTTGGCTGACATTATTTGGACTGCACTACCTCCTCTAAAGTTCAAAAGTGAAAAGTTCCATCGCGTCATCTAAACGACATCGCATTTTTTCAATACCAATCAACCGATTGTCGTGTTCCGTCTAATGGCCGTTCCCAATATTCTGTCCAATGACAAATTTTCTTACTGGCAGTAATATTTTGACACATTTTGTATGGAAGATCTGTCAAAACGCTATTGACAGTTAGCAAATCTATCTTTAAATAGAATATAGGGAACGGCCATAAACGTGTTGCATTCTAGCTTTATACTGTATAACGTCACACGTTACAACGTTGGTCAGTGGACTCTCGACTAATCACAATCTTTCTTTCTGTCTGGCGTTATCCCAGCTTAATGCCAATGTTCGCCTTGTAGTACTATAGATTTGAAGGTAGATTTGGTATTATGTGGGGCGACTCGCCGTCTGACCCCCACAACCCGCAATGGAAACCCAGTTTCGCCATTGCCTCGTCCGTTAATCAGAACAGGGTACCACATGCAGGTGAGGTTGGCTTTGGACTTAAGATGTTGGTGGCCCACTTACACTTTTGGATAGATTGGATAGCTCATCCTTCAGCTGAGTTTAATATAAAACCGAATCTAAATATAGATTGAAAGTTACAACCGTCCATTAGCTAATGTCTGTTGATATTACAAAGATAACGCTAAATATGATTCCGATTATGAAATGAAAGCAATATCAGCTCAAAAATACATTGGAACGGGCACAAACATCGTTTCTGGGTTCTGCTATTAACTATACTCATATAGTGCCCGTATTTCAAGAGCTTGAGAGATATTCGCTAGTTAGTATTTAAGAAATCATCATCCATGCTAAAATAGCTACTTAGTATATATACATACGCACTCACGCCTGAAATCCTTGAAGGGGTAGACAGAGGTGTAACCACTACACCCACATTTCGCCTAACGTATCTCCGTCCCACGATGTGATAGGGGGCGAGCCTATCGCCACAATGGGCACAAATTCCAGACTCCAGGCTGATACTGAGCATTTCGTAATAGAAAAACCCAATACCACTTTACCCGACCCGGGGATCGAACCCGAGACCTCAGCGTTGACCTCAATCGTAACGCATACGTATTACAACTGCGCCACCGAGGCAGTCGAGTTAGTATATACATCACAATGTATTTGTTATTAATGTAAAGAACAACGACGAATGACGGAATGGATGTACAGAAGAACTTAAATTAGTTTATGTTATAACCATTTTATAAATTCATGTTAATTTTTTCCTAGAACTTATTAAATAAATTAAAAAAACAGAATATGTATGCAGATCCGTATAACGCCCCTGGCGGGTCGCATTGTAAGCGTATTAACTTCCTACATATTTATCGTATACGAATGACGTGACAGCTATAAAAAAAAACTCAAACTACGGTTACAGACAACGAATGACCACTTGAGCACGTTTAGCATTCTTTATCCCAAACGGTGACCATTTAAGACAATGGACGGGAAAGTCTTTCATAATTATAGATCAATAACCCGTGGATATGAGCTGTTGACACGTGAATGAAGTAGTTTTCCACACGGGAGCCATTGTTGAGGCGCCCCTAATATCCGCATTATGTGAGATGGGAAACGCTATATTAGGAAAAGTTGGCGAGCGTATCCGAGGTTTATTAAGGGTCACTAATTAGAAACTTTAATGTTACCGAGTGTTATGTCATATTGTGATACAGGGTTGGCAGTATTTCTTACAAGGGTATCCAAAGCACATCTATACATATTATAAATGCGTGTATTTGTTGGCTTGTCCTTCTTTCACGCAGTAACAAAGTAATGACGTGACATGATATTTTGTATAGATATAGTTTATGGGCTGGAGAATTATATGTTTTTAATCTCAGAAATATAATGGGGAAGACTACCATGCGGGAGCCGCAAGTAAAAACTAGTTAATAATAACAATCACATTGGAATTGATGTGATCCAAAATGCTCCTCAAAATACTATTACAGATTATAGCCTTATATTGAGCCTTAACGGTACAAGCTAGAATGTTAATGGTCTAAGTAATTATTTTGTAAGACCACTATACGAAATGCGATAAGGGACAATTGTCTTCGAGAACACATGGCTTAGTTTCTTATTGGCTTTCACATTAGAAAGAGATAGTAAATAGATTATACTCCATATTTAAAGAAGATGTGTTAAGTGCTTGCCGTATCTTTATGTCTTGGTTAATGTAGACAAAAGTGAGGTCGATATAGATGACCCATTTTCGTAATCTGATCTTATCTGCTGACAGGTGCAAGAGGATCAACTTGTAATGCACGACAACCTCTTTGCTTGTATATTGCTTACTAATGATGGAATTATATTTCGAAATTATCAAGATACATATAGGTATATTATGATAACTATCGCATAATTGTCCAGCAAATATATCTAAACTGATTATTATTTTATTAGAAGCAAATAGTATTGATAGACATTATTATCAACCTATATCCAACGAGCTAACATGATAAATTATCAAGATATTTATTATAAATGATAATAATCGCTTCCAACCCTGCATAAGTAAGAAAATCTTGTTAGACTTATGTTGATAATAATCAAGGATCACTTCAGACAAGTAGATCAATGCGGGCATACGGTCAGTGACCTGCACAGTATGCACGTCAGAATTGAAATATATTTTACACAAGTAGCCTTTAGAAATAAACATTTCTATTTCTACACAATATGAAGGTACGAACGTATTGTTATTTCAATTCGCAATTTGCTCGAGAAAATATTTTGATCACGCTAGCATACAAGTTATGTGGGTGTAAAATACAGATTTTTAGAGTTCTGTACCCAAAGTAAACCAACGAAATGTTTTTTGTTTATTACAGAGCCTACGCCGCGCCGCGCCGCACCGTCTTTCTGGGGTACATTTAAAAGGCTCTATCTTTTAAATTGTCTGAAATCATTACAGAATTTGTGTTATTGCAGTGGATATAGTATATAAATGGTATAAATATGATAATTTATAAATGGTATAACCACGCTGAAGACAGTTTTGTCTACAGCATGAATACAGAAAACCGACGTGAAGTAAAAGTTGGTATGTTTTGGCAGTAGGGTGAGTAAGATAATCCCCTTCCCTAATTCATATTTACCCCCTTTTCTTCAAGGTCGGCAACGCGTCCTGATATTTTGGGTGTCCATGGCCGGTGGAGATCATTTGCCATTAGGTGACCCACTTGATTGTTAGGCGGTCTATCCTATAAATATATCTACGAATAATAAACAGTAAAAGAATAAAGGTGTGGTACAGAATCGATTATGCGCTGGTCGGACTCGCACTTTGCTGGTTGCTTATTTAAGGTCAGTTGTCACTAATTTTATTCGTTGCTCATGAATGGATAAGATTAATAAAGTCGTATCGCGTAACGCATCGACGCAAACGTGACCAAGGCGTATTGTGCCAACTGAATAACAATATACTTTTACGATTACCAAAGTACATTGCACCTGACCATTTGGGTCATTTGTAAACGCTTACGCCACGAAATCGTGAACATTAAAACTTAACCTAGACGATGTACGTTCACCCTAACCTTAATCTCCAATTTAACCCACGCCCACGCAATCTGCGCTTGGAGTTTGAACCTTTGTGGCTTAACAAATATTTGTGTTATAAGTTTGTTGTTCATTTGTAGAGGAGACTAATCATGACGTAATGTAGGCAGGTAGCTCCTTCATGTGCGAGTCTTTTTTACGGCAAACGAGCAAGTGGTAAATGATCTCCACCGCCCATGTACGCCGACAATACCATAAGCTTTATGGGCGTGTTGCCGGCCGGAAAGGTATAATTCAGGGATTGGGAAGGGAGAGGGATTTGGGCCTCCGGATCTCTCACACACCGTACGAAACATACCAGCAAGCTGCTACTTTACGTCGGTTTTCGGTGAGACAGTGGTAACGACCCGGTCGAGCCGGCCCATTCAGCTGTAGACAAAAGTGTCTACAGCGTGGCTTTACCGCTCAAAAACTCTTGTGTGCGAGAGTCTGTATGGGTAGGTATCAAAACTTCGTCTTCTGCTGCCAAGCAGTAGCGTGTATGCAGTATTTGTATTCCAGTTTGAAAGACATTGAAGTCAGTGAAATACTGGGCATTACGACACTTAACATCTAAAATCTGAGGGGAAAGCGCAGTGCAGTGACATGCAGTAACATGGAATTCAAAGTTCTGAATGGTGCTACTAGTTGCTACTGTTTATGGACAGGTATGGCGCTTACCATTGGGCGAGCGACTTGCTCGTCTTGCCATTAAGACGAATAAAATATGTATAACAAACATCGCGAAACATAACGTAATACTTATTTTAAGGATTTTACCAATACCTATAAGTAAACAACAAGGTCTTACTGATAGCAAAACTTGCGGTTTTATACAGAAAACTAATAACAAAGCAACATTAAAATATTTATAAGTACACCATTGTTTCTATTTTAACATTCAACGTTTCGTATTATTTATCGAGTCATGCGGCAATGAGATTCAAAAAACGCTGTATTAGGCAGACTTGCACGACGATCTAAAATCGAGATTTACCACAAAACTTATTTATTTATGTCAATTTGACGATTCTTAAACTGGCTCAGGGGTTTAAACTTGATTTAGGATCATCGTGCAAGTGGGCCTTTATAAGGTAACCATTATAAGCTGTCAATCAATAGACATGGCCAGTTTAATAACACAAACGGAAAATACCTCGCGTTTTGAGTTTCTGCATAAATCTTTTGATTCCTTTTTGTATTAGCCTGAACGAAGATACGAACAGATCGCTCGCCATGTGGTAAACAACGCTTGCCCATTAACAGACATTACACCACACAGAACTTACAATTACAAAGCACTGCATGTCACTGGACTGCGCCCATCACCCCGAGCCATAAGTTGTTAAATCTCATAATGTCCCGTAATTTCAATGGCTTCAATGTCCGTCAAACCGAAATGTAATAGTACTTACACACTTGGCGGCAGAAAAAGACAAAGCAGTGGTACCAACCCAGATGGCCTCTCGCATATCTGCCACCTAGTGAGCAACATCGTATATGTAAATCCATTAAATCTTTATTATTTTGTAAGATGAAACATAAGCTATGCCTAAATTATAAACTAAATAGAATCATAAATCGATAGTGTCAAGGTTGACTTTTAGTGTAGCGATCGTTGTTATGAGTAAACGATGACTGAGCAAATAATAGACAATGATGAATGGTGGGTGTTTTATATTTTACGTTACAATAAAGCAATATTTCTTTCCGTCAATCATAATTCGCTAGTCTTAACCTACTTTAGCAGATTGATATTTGATTTGCAATTCGTATGCCCATCAGATATGTTTATGTAATATTCTATAGAATCCAAAAGTGTGTAAATGCACGATCCTACTACTACTAATATTTTATACTACTTGTAAGGGGAACGCTTCCGAACCCGAAACGGCAATAAAAAACCACTTTAAAATAAAAGGAGATCGCTATTATTTTACTATTTACGTGTCATTTTGAAAATATGATATTTTGTAATCCCGCAATATAAGGCGTACTAAACTCGGGGTCGATGAGCGCGCGAATCCCGAGAAATTATCAGTGGGTAAAAAGCCCGCCCGCCTATTGCTCATCTTTTGCGCGCGGCCGTTGATCCTGAGCGTCGGCTGATTTTATATTACGATAGTTTTACATTCGGTTATTAAGAAAAATACGTTACTGATAAATATTTTAATATAATTCATTGTATTTATCTCTCCAAGACGACTGTGTGGAAAATCACTCGCACTACAACTTGTTCTCATATCAATCGGAAGAGTTCCCTTTACACTCTGTATGTGAAAGTTTGGATGGAAAGTTAAAAGTTTACGCATTTGTGAGTTTGTGTGTTTGTGAATGTTTGTTAATCACGCAAAAGCTATTTTATTACAACAAGATCTATACCAGGTGTAAGGAGACCGTTTCCGTAGGCGGAACGGTAATAAAATATTCCAATAATATATACGGAAAAACAATTATTTTGTGTTTACTTGCCATTTTGGAAACGTAAGCCCGCAATGTAAAGTGTACTAATACTAAAGTCGGGGTCAATGACCGCGCTTCAATACTCAGTAAGCAAATCGCACCGTGCGCCGCGTCGCGCCGCGCTGTACAGCTGATTCCGTCAACTTACTTCGCGATTTTTTTTGGTGGTATCATGTTTGTAATCACCAACACTACCACCGGTCTTCGTTTTCGGAGGCGTTTTCCTTACACCCGGTATAATTATATGATTCAGAGAACATTAGTGGTCGCTAGCCACAGGTTGGCATTTATTTGCAGAGAACATCTATTACTGACATTACGTAACCCTTCAGTATATTTATTGATTGATCGTGACCTTTCACTGCATAAGCAATAGTATTCATAAAGACAGGACAATGCTCATAATATAATTATTAATTTGAATGAAGACGTGTATTAGAATTAAAGGTTAATTTCTCAACGGAGTCATCAAAATAATATGTAATTATTATATAGCTATTGCGTTGATTCAGTTCATAAGACGTAGAATGATCATATCTGATGCCTTTATTTTTAAATTAAATAACCGTATTATTAATATATGTATTACAATTTACAATACAATCGGTATAATACAGGTCGTGTTCGGAAATTGACGGACAGTCCTATCATTGATGCTGGTTTTACTAGAAAACGGATGATTGACGTTTATTTTATTGGCAATGCTACTTCTAATTATAAAAACCGAGTTTGTAATCCCATAGTAACGATGTCCGACATAACGGTGATACTATTCAGTATACTCAGTCGTACTGGAAAGTGTTTTAAATTTAAAATCCAGTACTGACAGCAATGTCACGCAATTTACTTAACGCGCCCTTAATAAAGCGCATACTGCGGAATTAAAAATCGCAATTTGTCTCAATGGCATTATTTATGAGACCGCAAACCGCAAATTCCGATAATTGTATCATTACACATTCATATCAAAGAGAAAGTATTGTTTTTACATAATCAAATCAGAAGGTGCCGTTTGCAGGTTTTTATAACACACCTTGGGGGCTTAACACAATGTAAAAAGCATTACACAACACCTTTGTTTCTCGACATTCTATATGAAAAAGGAGGAACTGTAACACTGTTGGATTACACTGAACATACCTACCTAATATTTCGTTTTCAAATTAAGCCTATCTGTGCTGTAGTGTAACATGCATATTTGTTCATTGCATCAATTTGTTTAGATTTTGTAATTTAAGTTTTAATAAACAATATAAATCCTTATTATGATAACTACGTTGAAAGGATATTTATAAAAAGGATATAAACGTCAATTTATATACTTGTATTGCATCTCTGATGAGATTGTGACTCATTGTAGAATAAATTACAACTGGAATCGTATTTCTAGAGGTGTTTCTATCGTATTATCACTTGGCAACAAATATTTGTATGACCTACAAACGCTTCGAGGTCGAAGTATTGAGGGAATACGTCCTTTGTGGTGTGGAAACGTTGAATACAGCTTTAGCGTGTATCTTTCCACGCGAATCTAGAATGAGATTTATAGCGAGCTATTGTTTAGAAATCGTATTTTCCCCAGAGGGGTTGACGTCAGGCAGACAGCCGTTCGTAAAAACTACAAACAAAATCTTTCTGTGACATGTGTTAAAAGGCATCAACCCCACTGCGAGTGGGATAAGGGCAAGTGGAGGAGATTGTTTAGAACTCTTTTGGCGGGGAGAAAAAACAATCAAGAGGTAGTACAAGAGGTAGAGGTAGCTTTTGAAGAGTTTGTTGCCTCCCGTCCAGGCAATTTCTTCACGAAAGGGATCGATAAATTTCATAGGTAAAGACCTATTATACTTATGATATTGAAAACATTTCTGTAACAAGTAAGTAATTGCGATAGTCACTTTGCTGAGCCAGGATAAAAAACAACTATTTATACACTGCATAAATAAAGTGATTCATTGATGGATTTTCCCCACCACATTTGCTTGGTCAATACCAAGATCATATAAATAAATACTTTCCTTATTGTGGTTTTAATCACAGATAACGGTTAATGTGAAAGTTTAACACATACGACAATTTGTATAGAAACCAAGCGTGCCAATTTTTCTACGTAGACTGACATTGTTATCGCATTGCGCTAAATGTTGCGCTTAATCACGGTCATCGAAGGACGTACTCGTACGAAGTTTATATATTAGTATCCATGGTTTTAACGCTTATGTAAAGAGTAAAGCAGTAAAACATAGTCTATCCACGTAGCAAGTGTTCGTATAGTATTTCTGAGTAAGATGAGATGCCATTCAAATATTTGGAGGACAAAAGCCAAGAGCTCTTGTAAAGGTTCTTTCGCCTCTTCTACTTCGCGTCGACCGCATAGAACGAACGGCTATTGTCGCTAGTCGTTATGTCATGGAATTTGCTAGATAACAAAAAAAAACAGCTAAGTTTAAGTCGGACTTACGCACCAAGGGTTCCGTACCACCCTTCTTAAATTATAATATTTAGATTTTTTATTATTTGTTAGGATATCCGTCATAAAGAGTGTAAGTGGGCCACCGACATCTTAGGCCCAAAGCCAATCTTACCTGCACGTGGTACACTTTGCTGATTAACGGACGAGGCAATTGCAAAACTTGGTTCCCGTTGCGAACTGTGGGGGTCAGACGGTGGGTCGCCTCACAAATACCCAATCCACTGCCAAAACATGATGGGAAAGCGGACCCTGGCATTAAGCCGGGATAACGCCAGGTACTACGAACGTTAGGATTTCTGTCATAATAATAGATATTTTTTTGTTATAATAATAAACACAATTTTTATAATATAATGTGAAAACATCAGCAAGCTGGCTATTGGTTCAAAAGATTCAGCCCTTTTAAAGGTAGAGCACGGCCATACAGTAATAAATATAATTGGTAATCGTTGGTTCCTTTGGCACGTACGAAACCCTAAAAAAGTACTCTCAAGTTGGAAATAAGCTCGACGTAATCTGGGTACTCCAGCTACACCTTTTACGACGCGGGGATACGAGCTTATGTTATGTTAACAAAAATACCTTTAGATCTAGTACTCTAGTTTTGAAATTAGATTTCTTATCTGCATCGATATTTCTTTGATTATTGGCTTCCTCGGTGGTGCAGTTGTAATGCGTATGTGGTACAACTGCTGAGCTGAGGTTTGAGTTCAATATCCGGGTCGGTAAAATTTACATTAGGTTTTTCTATCACAAAATGTGATACAGCCCGATGAATAAAATTGTGCCCGGTATGGCGATAGGCTCGCTGCCTATCATATTATAGGACTGTAATAAGCTCGGCGAAATGAGGGTATACTAAGTACACCTCTGTCAATCCCTTCAAAGATTATAGGCGTGAGTGCGTATGTATATTTCAATCAATGCTACATCAATTTATTATGGACAATATTCAGCATTCATTTCTGTTCTAAATACATATAATAGGTCCCATACCTATAAATATGTTGATACATTATTTCATTTTCATCAAGTTATAATAAATGGCTGCGTTTCAATCTTGATTTATTAAAGTAATCAATTTTAATTTTAACTATGATTTTTATTGACATCAGTTACATGCTCAATTGCTCTTTATTGATTCGGAGAGGCCTCAATGTTGTTTATGTGGGAACGAATAAGAATCTGTTAACAAAGTTGAGACAGTTGTGTACATAGACTCTTTATTCAATTTGTACGATGGGCATTATATTTGTATTTTTGTAGACAGTGGTCATTCTTAGGATTTTTTTTATATCAGGCCGACAAACGAGCAAATGTGACTTCTGATGGTAAATGATCTCTACCACTCATGGACATGCATAATATCAGATGTATTTGGCCGGGATAATTGTGAAACACGTGTCTCATAATTTTTAAGAAACAATATTTATACTCAATTTCTCAGCCGTATTTCGTTCCATAAAAAAGTTTCATACAAAGTTTAACCCACCCTTTACAAAAATGCTAAAATGCTTTCTTAGCGGGCCTCTACATTACACAAACTATAATCTGACGAAATTTCATGATCCTAACTGTATCAGTTTTTGAGATTTCGTGATTTTTAATCAGTCAGTGAGTGAGTGGTATTTAGGTTTTATATAGATTGTTAGGTAATTGTCGGTGAATAATTTCACGGCTCGAGATAATGTGTCGTTTAACACCAATGTTCTAATGTAAGCGGTACAAAGCGTGGGTCGTTAGCGGCTGCTGCGTGGGAACACCGCCCAATTGTGCTCGCTCGTTTCGTATCTGCTTCAATCTGTTTTTATTTCTTGCATCTTGGGTTATTGACACTTGACTGTACATCGTTTATTTGATTTACTACTTCACAGAAATGAAAGGGAAAGTCTTAACAAAACAATGGTAAGATTAGACAAGGATAAAACTTCAATTTTATATAATTTTCTATCTAAACACTATTTATCAGCGTGTTAATTTTGTACCGTGAACTTAGAACAAATCCATTGTGACAAATACCGCTGAATTAATGTCTAAAGCCGCTGAATTTATACAAATACTTAGAGAAGTTTCCGTGTATAATTCAAACTGTATCCATTTCATGGTCGCATAATTTTTTTGATGATTCACGGCCTTGCATTATTTTTAGAATCGCAAACTTATTAAACAATTACTTATAGGATTACGTGTTGTTTCTTTATATAATTACAACATTAACATTTCTTTCATCATGTCTTTTATCAGTTAGTGTTACACTTGAAGTCGACGTGACGTGACATCACAGTACCAATCGTCAAAACGATCGATGAAAATAATGTGTCGTTGACTTCCTTGATGCATGGTACGAGACTAGGACATCCGTTAACAAAACAGACGTTGTACTGTCTAATGAATCTTACAAACACGAAGACGGTTTGACTGGATCGGTTATTTTGGATAACCGTTATACTTTAGAAACTGACAAGGAAGATACTAAAATGATCATGGGAGCATTGCCGACCTTAAAGAAAAGGGATAATTAAGGGATTGGGAAGGGGAGGGGGATTTGGGCCTCCGGATATCTCACTCATCGTACGCAACGCAGCAGCAAGCTGCTATTTTACGCCGGTTTCCTGTGAGGCAGTGGTAATGACTCAGAAGAGCCGGCTCATTCATGCTGTAGACTAAACTGTCTACAGGGTAGCTGTACCACTCAGTATATGATTAAATTTCCACTTTAATAATATAAAAATACAAACTAATTAAAAATATGAAGGGACGTTCCCACTTTTACAAAAATGTTTTACAAATTAGCGGTATAAGTGCCGTCTGGACGGAACGCGTTGAATTTTTTTATATTTTAATTGAAGGCGATCTTTTATAGCCGTCTTGACTATAGCTTCGTTATTATTTACTTATGGATCATTGGTCTAGTGGCAGTATACTTAAGCTCAGAAACTGGGTTCAATTTCCAGGTAAGTCAATTAAGAATCACACATGAGTAGCCCGCGATTGTAATTTGTGCCTGGTATGACGATTGAGATTGCCCATCATATCAGGAGACGGAAATAAAATGGGTGTGCGAGTTGCACCTCTGCTCATGAGGGCAATTTTATAATAAATTTAATAATATAATACGATGCGGATACTATGAAGTAACGCGTATCAATAAACGAAAGTGCTTGATCCTAAAATAGTTTTAAATATTTTCCTTGTATTATAGACTTGTATATTTATAAATGATTCTAAATCATTCTTCATTATTTTGTTGATACACTTTCAATAGATAGTAAATTAATTATATTAGATGCGTCCTATATTGTTCACGCTTTGTTCTTATAATCAAAGAGTAGAGATACCATCGGAAACACGTGATCATCTATTTTAATTTGTGATCTGTTATTTGGAAACCATTCAGAAGATTTGTAGCTATTATTACGAATAGTGTACTAAAAATACTTGCCGGAAAAATCCAGCAATTCTTGATTAAAATAGGCCCTAAAGGTGCAGTGAAACGATGCGTGATAGCACGAGCTGACCCATGAAAGAGGCGCAGTCTACTCATGTACACGCGTCTTTAACAGTTAACTGCACCGTAAGAGCAAGATAAGATAGTCCAGGTTCGAAGAGTCATCATCCCCTTGCTGTAAAAACCAAGATGAGTCACGACATGTTTTGGAATTTCTGCCTCCAACTCTAAAATGCCGATGGAATGATTCAGGATGAATTTGAAATGTATGAGTGTGAATAAACATTGAATTCTTACAATAATTTATCGTGTTGACGGGAGATATTAAAGAGGTAATGTATGCCGACAGAGTTTTATAATAAAGTTAATAATAATAAATCATGTTTTGGGTTAAACTGTTTACACATGTGATTAATTCTGTGGCTAGTACATGATAATAATAACTCACAAATCTGTCGAAAAATATTAAATTTGTGAAAAATATCGTCAAATTAAAGAGTAAACCTGTTGATATAAAAATACTTCACCTGTGCAATATTCAGCTTCATAGCTTTAAAGTAACAAGTACATAAGTACGCGAAGATGACCTGTCTGAGAGATTCAATTGAAAGTAATGTTATTGCATAACTTCTTGTCAGACGAGTAGACTTCGACTATAAAACATCCAATTTGTAAGTGAACATTCTGTGTTGGATTATTGAAATACATAGTTTATATTGTCCATGAATGGTTCTTTATAAAATCCATAGCGTCCATATATTTGAAATGTACTGAGGGCTTCATAAATACAAAATTATATTTCTAGTGCTACAGGCCGATCGGTAGTCCCTTAGGTGTAAATGATTATAGTCTGAGTCAATACAATTAATTAAAATAAATTACTTTTTTATTTTAAATCAAAAATCTTTCTGGATTGACAACATTCGATAAGAAATATTTTATGTAATTTTGTACGATGCGGATATCGATTTACTATCTAGGCTTTACATGTTGATTAATTTATTTGCGAACTGACTTGTTTACTGATAGCGTTCAACGACAATCCAAGTAAGTAACTCGTTTAAAACCAACTGAACGCTTTCACACGATGACTATGTAATATTTAGTTTATACTCGTTATTTAATATTATTGCTTTCTTATTAAGAAGTCAAAGTAACAAGTCATCCAAGACTTTCATAATATGAGGACATTGAATCATTCCGCACTTTATATTCCTTTGTATGAATAGAAAGTGCATGACAAGAGTTGAGTCGTAAAAAGACAATAGAAGCATCATTGAAGAGTTGGCAAAGCAATTTTCGAGCAAAGAAATTAATCGAATGTCATGTAAGAGCGATAATTTCTGTTCAGCAACGCGGGCAGGTATCTAGCGCTTTCTTTTCGTATTGAATTGGCGATAAACGATATTTTATATGTTTATCTATTTACTAACGTCATCGATATACGACCTTGATAGCTTCATCCTACTATAATAAATAAGTAAACGTGTATAAAATCAAGTAAAGTAGGTATGTATATGCATTTTGCCATGATCAGGATATCCTTAAATGTAAAAATCGTCACAAAATTGATTTATCACAGTTCTTAAGTGGAATTTAAACAGAATTTCTCACATGTGTAGTGAATTCTTACACAATTATAAACAGCTCAAGCAAGCTGGGATTTGGCAATGTGTGTGTGCAGTGGCCAGGTGACGAAACTGGTTATCTTCCCTCTTTACAGCGCGACGGTCAGGTGTGCTCGCAATTGCTCTCCCAGAGATCTTAAATAATGCCGTTGAGGGAACTTATCGAGAATAGCTGGAGTGTTAGCTTTATTTGAATTACATATTATTCCTCTCCATGGTTTTGCAGATTTGAATATATTGAAATTCATAGCCATTATTATATCTTATAATTATCTGCCTGAATATTTATGTACCAATAGGTTTTTCCTGGAGTTAATTAGTTAAAATTACTGTAATATTGTTGGTGACAAACTGCCGAACATAGTGCCTTTATCATATTATTTTATCAGTGTTCCTGCGTTCCTCTAGATTTCTTTCCGACGTGTTCATGTCAATTAAAATTTTGATGTGTTTATCTCGAATAAATACTTCAATAAAATTAATGCCTACATTACATATAAAAATGGTAATATTAAAATCAATATAATATAAGAACGTGTTTAAGTTTCAATGGTGAAGGGTGGGGAGATGTTGCTAGTTTGACTTTCCATAAAATTAAACGTCATTATCTATAAAGGCTTAATTAATTTTTTATATCTATAAACCTTCTTCAAATGGATTAATAAAGCAGTATTTTTCAATATTGTGACTGAATAAATAGCGTTGGTAGATATATTTACCTATATCATCATTCATGATGTATCACTCATTGTATCTGTATACCTGCAAAGAATTCTCGTTTCCAGTTCCATTGTTAAAAGATGTAACTGAAGATCCGATACGAGGTCGGCCAGGTAGTCTCGTCTTCCAGTTAAAAGGGTAATGACAGCAAAATATATTGGACAGTGTGTTTTATATCGCAAACCTTTTTTATTTATTCAAACAGATGTAGCTTCGCAATACAGCTACAGGCTAATGAGAATTTCTAATATTAACGAAACACCGATAAAAGTATAAACTTTTTATTAAAAATACGTTGTTTGCAATCAAAGGTACCTACATAACTGGGATGAAAAATAAGATATTCCAAAATCCCCTCCCCTTTCCAATATTTTAATTAGGTCGGCAACGCCATGATTCTTTGGGTGTTGAGGATGTATAAGGGCGGTGCAGATCATCATCAGATGACCCAATTGCTTCTTTGCTGACCTATACTATAAAACAAGCCTCGGCCTTAATTAAAAGGTAAAATAACGTGGTTAAAAATAGGCACAGCCTTCCAGGTAAAGATTGTTGCGTGACTAAGATAGGTAAACCCCTCTTATGCAAAAATATTAGTTTGATAAATAAGGATTCCACCGATTCCGTCATGCAAGATAAATAAAAAAGAATTTTAATTAGTTTTAAATTAAAATTTAAACTAAAGATTGTTTTAAAATTTGATTGGTATCTAATGTTGTTATGAGTCAAATCCAATAAGCAAAGTATTTTTTTATATTCATGTTAAAGAAAATAGGTATCTAAAATCTTTTAAATACTATGAAAATTACATTTTTGTGATGAATTTTTTATGAGTTACAACACTTCACTGTTTATTACTTGGCTCCCGTTGTTTTGACTTTTAGTCACGGTAGAGCTGAAATATCTTCAAGTTTTCTATCGTGTATTTCTGTTGTAACCAACTAATGCTTCGTAGTGTAGACTGTGGAGTGATTAATTACATTTTCTTAATCTATTTTATAGCTTCATGCCGTCCTTAATTGCTTTAATACTGTTTATTTATCGCAGTGTATTCACTCTGCGGAGAAATAGTATTATAGTACAGTGTGTTAATTAAATTGATCTGTTGCTTCTTTTAATGGACATCAATTGTATAGTCTACCTGTAATGAAGGCAATATAAAGTATTTATTCAGCTTGCGGTTTAAGAATATCACTCACCGTACGTAATTGGATGACAATCGCCAGTGATCCCAGTACAGGACCAATCAATATGCAAGCGTATAATCAACCGCACGGCAAGAGCTCCTCGGATACTCGAAGCTGGGCATTCACTCGAATATCGATTTGCATGGTTCCCTATACAATAAAGATCACCAACACCTAAACAGTCCAATAGCAATATATGCAAACAGTGTCGTCCAACGGATGAATGGAACGATAAAGTGTTTCACTTGTCAATAAGCCACCGTCTTGCACTAGGTATCTACCTAGATATAGGTAAAACACCAGTATCGTTCGTCTTAACACATAAAACAGTATCGCACGCAGCACTATAGGCCGTGTAGTTTCACTTCAATGACGTATCGATTGTAGACGGATTGAATTAAAACAATGGTGTACATAAAAACAATGCAAACTCGCGAGGCGTGCACCGCACGTGCCGCCCCGCCCGCGGTCGCCTCCGGACTGACGCGCGATGACGCGACGGGACGTCGCGCGCGTTGGTACGGTCGGAGTGGTGGACGTTGGACGACAGCATTGAGTAAAGATCGCGCTCGGCAACGTTCGCCTAATGCTCGCTGCGTTCGGACATCCTGATCAGTGCAACTGAGCAAGGTAACTCATGGATGGTTTTATTTTGAAACCGCAGCATGTGCCATGCCGGTCGCCGACATTGCGTTGTGTGTACTCTACTGTGTAGGTATGTGTATGTACGTATTTACATAATTTTCGCACAAAGTACAGTAGGTAACGGATTAGCAGCTTTTCAGGTATCATTATTGTAGTAATTAGACAGCATAATATACGTTTATTTTGATATTTCTTAACATGAAATATTTACTTAAATTATGTCAAAAGTAATTTACGATTTGTATTTCAATATTATGTTGCGACAGCAACATCTACGAATATTTATGGTTACAGTTAGCGCCATTAAAGACAACAAAAAGCTTACTTCAAACCGAGACATTAACAAGGTTTATGAGTCAGTCCTTAATTTGGAATGCCTTGACGAATGTCCTTGAATAATTTCTCCAGATTATTTACCTTCTGTTTGTAATTTGGGGAAATACGACTAAAGGTTGGATTATTTTATTTAGGATTTTTGATATAGCTGTAAATTTTCCTTTGTTTACGATTATTCTTGCAAATAAGTACTCACATAACAATGCAGAAATTATACATAAACAATTTCTTAAATTTAATATCAAACAAATTAAAGGGTCATCAAAACCTAGTAAAGCCATTTTGATAATATAAATTGTAATAACCGAATACATTTTATCAAACGCATATTATAGAGACTAGAGATTAGATACTTTTATACGATAATATACAATTACGTACTTAAACATTTAAGGAGAGATATAAAAGTACACAAAAACTATTATAAAAAAAGATCTGGAGGCCAATTCTCGTAATTTTAAATGTTAAAAATATCATTCCGATCTAGTCTCAGCGTCAAGAAAGGTGCAAATGGCATTTTCTTAAACCAATCAAATATCTATTTGTTTGTTACGCTTTCACGCCTAAATCACTGAACCGATTTTGATGAATTTTGATGTAGAGATAGATGGGACCTTGGAGACGGTTATAGGCTACGTTTTATTTCGGAAAAGTCCACTCACGCGGGCGGAGCCGCGAGCAAAAGCTAGTAGATAATAATGCCACTGAACATAAAGGTAGGTTTACAAATTATATATGTCACTATGATCATGTAAGTTGTACACAACATTAACGTCATGGACCTTAATTAGCCGATTGTATCTTTAATTACATTGATTAACATATTACCACTACATTGGTGGGATTGGTGGATATGGGTGAGACAATGGCGCATTAATAGACTTGATTTTTTAGGTTCATTTAACTATTTATATGTGACTCTACTTTACCCTGCGACAAGAATCAATTTTTACAACTAGAGTATGTAGAATAGAGGAATAGCTAGGATTCTTTGAAAATGTGCCAGGCAAGCATGGAAATGGCTTCTTTTTCTTATTCTTAAAAGATTTTTCTGGTCCACTAATAATTGAGACCAAAAGTCTCTCGTAGTTCTTGATATCCACGTAAAAAGATAATCGTATCTTACGGTGAGGTCACAGCTATGTGTGTGACTGTTGGGTGTTATTTATTTATTTAATTATGTATACACTTATAAGATGTTAGTATTGACAGCATTTTTTTACATAATCCTTCCCGGGCATATGTTCGACAACTCGCCATAGTGTCAAGGCAATCGGATGAATGGTATAGGCACTCACAGAGGAAAAACGAGCATTCATTTTTATGATAGCAAAACAAATATCCACTACTAGCTGGCCCGCGCGGTTACACCCGCAACATAAGAAGAAAGCGATTGCAGCGCCACCTACCGGGTCCAGTTTTGAATTTTAACCATCCAAGGGTCTACTAGAACACACACAAAAAGTTACATCAAAATCCAACTGTTTATAGGGGTTTTTTTATATCATAGGCCGGTATACGAGCAAGTGGGTCACTTGATGGTAAGTAATCTCTACCGCCCATGTACGCCCACAATACCAAAAGGATCATTGGCACGTTGCCGACATTAAAGAAAATGGGTTAATTAAGGGATTAGGAAGGGGAGGGAGATTTCGGCCTCCGGATATCTCACTCACCGTATGAAACACAGCTTCAAGGTGCTACTATACGCCGGTTTTCTGTGAGACAGTGGTAACGATCCAGACGAGCCGGCCCATTCATGCTCTAGATGGCTCTACCACTCATTGGTTTAGCGAGACTAAAGAACAGCAATTAATTTTACTCGTATATGTAAGAAAGAAGATTATTCGCTCATAGGGGTATATAATAGTCTATGATTTGGTCCAATGCTTATATTTTTTACCCGACTATAGCAAAACTAAAAGAAAGGGTTATGTTTTTTTATAGCAAAACGTAGACAAATGCGTAAGTAGGTTTCTTAATGGTAGGAGATCTGGCGCCCAATATGTAGTCACAACGCCAGAGGAAAGAACAATAGGGGAAAATCATGGAGATTGAGGAGGAAGGGGATTGTTGAGCAACCGGCAACTTGTCCGAAATGGAACTGTAAAGCGTGCCGGTTCATATACTTTCAATGGTACCCCGCTCCATTGATGCTGTAAAATAATGATGGGACTGCCTACAGCGCATCTCTACCATTTGTATATTTGAGTGTTTTTATTCTTTATCATAATTAATTCCATGTGGGAGTGAAAGTGGGCCGTGGTACATTTTGCTGATTAACGGACGAGGCCCAGGCGAAACTTGGTTGCGGGACACAGGATGCGGGTTGTGAAGGATATACAGCGGGTCACCCTACATAATACCAAATCCACCGTCAAATCATGGTGTGAAGGCGAACCCGGGTGTAAAAGAAATAAAGAATTTATAATTTCATTTTCAACGATTAATCGAAAACGCAAACAAAAACAGTTCAATAAATAAGTACAAAATTCTTGGTATTCTTAATATTATCCATATATCAATCGTTTGTCAGCTTTGACAGATGTAAAGACACATTATAGATGTACCAAGCTAACTGTGTATTGAAGATCGTCGCTTCTGTTCTGTTCTGCGATTAGGAAGAATATTTCAGGTGTTTCAGCAAAATTCGAGAAATGATTAAAGTGACTTAAAAAAAATCGTCTGGATATCTTCTAACAGTGAAATTGTATACCCATGATCCGAAAACCTAGACATGTTAATTTATTTATTTAGTTGACATTCCTTTCCAAAAACTGAGTACTTAGTTATCTAAACCACTAAAACATCCACTAGCCATTAGATAGCAAAATTTACATACTAGCGGCGGGTCCCAGCAACCAAATATCCCCTATATTTGGTTAATACCACTAAGTTGGGAATACTGTCTGTAGTTCCATTTTCTGCCATTTCACAGTGAACTTGGTACACATATACATACAATATATATGGTATCGGGATATCATATCGAACCACTTTTATCAGAATTTGTTACGTATGAAGAAAAGTATTTTATCTTTATTGTCTGCGATTATTATATTGATATCGTGAAAGAAGATAGGCACTTTTGTCTTTTGCAAGTACAAAAATATCGTTTAAGATGGCTTGGTCACCTTTCGAGGATACTACAGGACAACGACGATCACAAATGCCTGTATGTACCTGTAATGACTAGAGGTACAATCTCGCGGTCGGCCCAAAGAGCTGGTTTGACGTATTAGAGTAAGATACGAGACTCGATGGTCTCACTGCGCAAGTTGTTCAAGACCAGGCGACGTGACGGTGTCTAAGGAAGGTGGACCCTTAAAATAGGCCAGGATAAAGCGAATAAGAAAAATGTGGTTCGATATAAGTCGTTGACTGTTATTTTTTTTATTAAAACAGCTAGAATTAAACTAAAAAACCGAAATTTACAGAAAAATTGCCTACAGATGTTACGATATAAAAGACTCTATACGCATTACGAATTCTATCAATGATCTGTAACATAAATATTTGTGACCAAATTTTTAACATTACCAGGACATAACTATGGTTTATGTCACAGACATAAACGTATACTTTTGAACGCTATTTTGTAAATTGTAAAAACGATTCAAGCGAGAGCCTCGGCCACTTTCATATTATGGAACGAAAATAAGCTCGGCGAAACGTGGTTGCACTAGTTACATATTTGCCTACCACTTCGGGGATAAAGGCGTTAGCTTATGTATATATGTATTCAAGCTATTGACCTTGACGTGCAATGCAAGAACCGTTACTCCATGTTACAGGACATAACATGGCTTGTAATTCTAATAATTTTCGAGCTGCTCAAAGGCGTCTAAAGCGCTCTAAAAATCAGACAATACAATAGTAGGTATTTATTAAGCATATAAGAGTTGATTTGATTTTAATGCCTTTGGAATTAAGTCCGCCTTCAAATACATTTTAATAAGTGTAAAAAACTAAATAAATAAAATAATAAAAGATTAATGAAAACAACAACTTTTTGGAACCTTTATATAATATATTTTTATTTAAGAGGCGGTCGACAAACTATCAAGTGCATCTTCACCACTCATAAAGAAAGACCCTTAATACCATTAGAATCAAGAATGTGATGCCGACCTTTAAAGAAAGAAATGGGTATTAGGAAGAGGAAATGCAATAATAAAACTGCCATTAAATGTCAGTTTTTTACCACCCCGGTCGACCTGTGGTAAACAGACTGTCTACAGTGTGGCTCTACCAATTAAATCTCTTGTATTGAAAAACAGTCTTGTAATCCCTGTGTATTCCTGACTCAATATAATTTATGATCCCTTGACCACTCTGAATAAATCACAATAATCGAAATCAAGAGGCACTCTTGTGTAGTGGTTGCCGAAATAGGCATAGCTAAAGGGAGCCATTCATTCGCTTATCTATGGGAAAGGAACGTGTCCTATTCTGTAGTGACGTTGATTTATTTATACTGCTCTGTAACGGGTTTAGATCCGTTCGAAATGGACGGTTTGAAGAATTAAATGCCTTTTTAAAATATTTATTGACTTTTTTATGTATAAATATCGCCCAGTGCTCAATGTCAAAATATGTTGATGTTAGACACTACCATCACAGCTGAGATAAATCGGATGAAAACATAGCAAGTAAGAGATAAACAAGAAAAAATAGTCAAGTAGTAAGTTAATTAAGGCATTGTTTTTCTTTCTTTTTCTTTCTACCTGGCGTTATCCCGGCTAGGGTCAGGGTCCGCCTTACTACTAATGGCCGTTCCCTATATTCTATCTATCGGCAGATTTGCTTACTATCAATGGTGTTTTGACAGATCTTCCATATAAAATGTGTCATAATTTTACCGCCAGTAAGCAAATCTGTCGATAGACAGAATATTGGGAACGGCCATAAGACGCTTCCACTTCGCCCGATCTTGAGCGTCCTCCGTAGTGAGACCATTGACCATTGTCACGCTCTAATACGTCAAACCAGCGTTTTTTGGGCCGTCCGCGGGATCGTACTCCTGATATGATCTGGCATAGACATTTACGACCGACGTACTTCTGTGGTTTCTTTCTTTCCCGAAGTTTATGTGCCACGTCGCACACGTCCAAGATTGATTATTATATTGATTTAAGTATCGATTGGTTATTATCTAATAAGTAATTATTTTGGTGATTACACATTACACTGCGCTTGTTGTTGTTTACTTGTTGGCCTATCATATACATATAGGTACATATATAAGCTGTAATCGTACCTACCACTGCAAGGTAAAAGTATCACCCCGCTTTCCACGTATTTCTAGTTTCTACTTTCTTCGACCAGTCCATTTAATACGAACCTAGTTCATCTCGCTATCTTCTGGGCCTGCGGTGACGTGGTATGAAGTTGGATTACACGCTGTTAAATTAAAGGGATAATTACAGGATTGGATATGCGAGGGGATTTGTGCCTCCGGAAATCTCACTCACCATACGAAACGTAACAGCAAGCTGCTACGTCACATCAATTTTCTGTGAGACACTAGTAGCAACCCGGTCGAACTGATCCACTCACGCAGTAGACAAAGCTGTCTACAGCGTGGCTTTACCACAAAAACTGTAAATACAAAGGAAATAATGTTGGAAGGAGCCAGTTTCACTGAAAATACAGCCCGTTCAAAGTAAAGACATCCTAGGTTTCGGTCGTAGCAAGTTACATTTGTCTTTGTAACAAGATTGCGGGTGTGAGCTTTGTTGCTTCCAATATATTCCAATATAGTGTTTTAGAATAGTTTAGATGGTGATAATAAATAGATCTGTATTATATATTATACTTTTTATATATAACCTAGTGTCTTTTTCTTTGTTTCTTCCTGGTATCATCCCGGCTTAATACCATATGAGTGGCAGAGCCACGCTGTAGACACTTTTGTCTACAGCGTGTATGGGTCGGCTCGTCCGGGTCGTTACCACTGTCTCACAGTCTCTCTCATGTTTCGCATGATGAGTGAGATATCCGGAGGCCCAAACCCTCGCCCCTTCACAATCTCTTAATTATCTATTTCCTTTAAGGTCGGCAACGCACCCATGATTATTTTGGTACTGTGGGCGTACATGGGCGGTGGAGATCACATACCATCAGGGTCACCTATAACATAAAAAAATAAATAAAAAAACTATGGTCCGCCTTCTCGTACCATAGATTTGACGGTACCTATATTTATATAAATTATTACTGAATCTAATTGTTGCTGGGGTGACTACCATGAATATAATATTTTTGTACTGTTAATAATGTTATTAGTATACCTATTTTTATCTTAGAGAGTTGAATTAATGAGACGTATAAAAAGATTGTACATGGATACAATATACACACATGATCAATAAAATTAATTAAAAGTCACATAAAATATCCGAACCGTCGGTAAATCACAAAACTTTTCTATAAAAAATATATTCCCGAACGTGATAAAGTTAATATAACCACTTACAGGAACCGGAAGCTACGTAAAAGTACCTAACAACTTCGTTAGTGGTGGAAATACATATTTCCTTGGTGTAATTTTCGTTTAAAGCCAATATAGAGGGGAAACTACTATGTCATTATAGTAATGCATTAACGAGGGTGTATTACCCTCAAAGGTTCAGGCTTGGCCGGGGTGAGGCGGTGTTTCTCGAACTGTTTTTTTA
This sequence comes from Mimas tiliae, assembly GCA_905332985.1. Taxonomy (NCBI): domain Eukaryota; kingdom Metazoa; phylum Arthropoda; class Insecta; order Lepidoptera; family Sphingidae; genus Mimas; species Mimas tiliae. Next base: position 9,565,839 of record HG995249.1, read on the forward strand.
TGATATATGTGTTTACTTTTATTGGATACTGAGGGATAAACTGACGAGGAATAATATTGTTATGATATATAGATTTTTACAATTACATCCTTATAAGATCTGGTAGAGTCATGCTGTAGACAGTTTTGTCTACAACATTAATGGGCCGGCTCCGTCGCGTCGGGTCCACTGTCTCATGGTTAATTATAAGATCTGGTAGAGCCATGCTGTAGACAGTTTTGTCTACAACATGAATGGGCCGGCTCCATCGGGTTATTACCACTTTCTCACGGTAAACCGACACGAGGCTTTGCTGTAACGGTTCCTACGGTATGTGAGATATCCGGAGGCCCAAATCCCCCGTCCTTTCCACTCCCTTAATTATACCTTTCTTTTAAGGTCGGTAACGCGTTCGAAGGCGGTGGACGTCTCTTACAATCAGGTCCCTTGCAATCAGACCTCCTTGCTGGTTAACCAGCCTCTACTAAAAAAAAGTCTGTCGCACCTATTATGTGGAGTAGTCTAGAACCTATTGATGCTTATGCTCTCCAAAGAGCAATAATGCGATAATGATAATAAACATGAAATTATATTTTACCAACAAGACATTGGACGCGCTGCAAAGATTTATGATGACATTTAGGGCTAAATTAGCTGGAGCAGATGAGTCGTAACAAATCACTATAATTAAACGTGTGTGCTTGACATTTAGGTATTCAGTTTAGAATAAGTGACAATTATTACCAACATATTTTACTTTATGAGACATATGGTGCCTCGAACAAAAAATAGAAATGAAAATCAATTGGACGATTATTATGATTCCTTTAATATATCCTTAAGATATCCTTTAAGATATCCTTCTAATGTTCAGTAATTTAGTAAACTTCGTCCTTTACATTTGTACTGATTTTGATGATATAGTAATCTAAAAACTATTTAACAAAAATATATCTGACTCAATGAAACTGAAGCTTAAAATAACAATAACCAATTTTGAGTCGGTGCTATGACCAATATCGGTGCTACAAGTTTTATAATCTGAATGTTAATACCTTTTTATTACTTCTAATTGATAAGTAATATAAATAAAAATAGAAGCTGTTAAACTCTGCGCTCATCTTAATTTGGTGTACACATAAAACATTTATGTAAATTAGATTTTATGGAACATTGTATGTGTAGGTACTTTCACTGCTGATTTGCCAAAACAGCTTTTTAGGTGGTAATGTAGCTTTTTGTCCTAGGTGTTCATGAATCAGTCAAACATTCATGTACTATTTTTCAAATACGATACATAAAAATTGACGCCGTAAATCCGTAAGACACACAAAAAAGTATAAACATAATGAAATATATAAAAAAGAGAACATATGTACAACTAGCATGCAATACATTTCCTGGGCGTTAAGCCGGGACGTTTAATTGCTCAAGCTTTTAAAACTGCACAATTCAAGCATTTTACACTTCAACGCTTTAGTTTGTATTTTAATTAAATGTGTCGTGCCTTTGTTTATTGTTACGTAATGTTGCTAATATAAATTATTGTATTTGAAAACTTACTTATAATTGGCTTCTCGGCAACGGCTCGACCAATTTGGATAAAATATTGTATTCAGATAACTCTTTACTTTTCAAGTTTATTTAGATGATTGAAAGCGAATGATACTGAGCAATGCTCCGTATTTTTTAATAACTTGAATATCGAATCAAACAGGTCGCGCGCCTGGTAGTAAGCGCCATGCCAGCCCATAAACAGAAGAAATATCACTCAGAATTTTGAATTACAAAGCATTGCATGGCACTAGACCGCGTTCCTTACCCCGGACATAAGTTGTTAACTCTCATAATGCCCAGTAATTTCACTGGTACAATGTCCTTCACACCGTGCTTGCATGGTTGCGCGGTCACCAGATACTGTCGCTTTTGGAAGCAAAATCGACGAGTATGACTACGGTCGTCAAACTAGTTTTTCTTTGTCTATTTCTCATGTAGTCTGAATGAAAATTTACATTACATTAATCGTGCTAGTCTTCTCTTCAATAAAATTACGTTGATTCATTAAACTATAATTGAAGCCTTTGATCCAAGCATACTTGTCAAATGCCCGTAATATCCTTAATAGAGCATTAGTCTCGGATAATGACCGTGAGCGGATGATGCCTGGGTGGTCCGGGCAAGTAGAGCGTGATTATGAAATAGAAATCCCCGGATTCAGGTTTGACCTGTTGGATTATATTATAATGGTATTAGTAACCACCGTTCTTACAATTTTATTATAGCTAGTTCACACGGTTCAATTTTATTTGATCAACTGCTATATTGCATGCGATTTGAATCGTCTGAACAGATTTCAATCGAATTAATTAATAAAATATACAGCTTTTGTAGATTCAAGTTGGTTGATTAACTAAAATCGAACCGTGTGAACTCGCTATTAGGGATCAAAATGCTGAAACACATTTCGGATAGGTTTACAGAATTTCTTAAAGCCCGTTTTTTCAATCTCCAAGTAAACGTTATTTATCATATAAAATATAAGACGCCAAAATACAACATTGTCACGCAATCAATGTATACGGAGGGCCTATGACAAATTGGTTATTCTAAAGGGCTGTTTTGCCGTGCGCGACCGAGACAAGACACCGTGATGCACAACGACAGCGACATGTTCGCTTTGTATTTAGTTATAGGTACATTTTGAAGTATGCGACAGAGAGAGGAGAGTGCATTGTGCGACTATTTACATACAATTTCATACAAAGCGGACATGTCGCTACAGCGTGACTCGTGTCGCGCGTCGCGGTCTCCTTGTCTTTGTCTTATGCGTTATTTGGCGTTAAAAATAATATAATAATATTCTGACTATGGAAAATCGGCCTTTAATAATGAGATTTACCGAGTGGTACTCAGAACTTTGAATTACAAAGTACTGTATGGCACTGTACTGAACTCTCGTCACGCCGAGAAATCGTTGGTAAGTCTCATAATGCCCAGTGTTTCCACTGGTTTCAATGTCATTCCTTGTAGCTGTTCTTTCTGTTACGAATAATGAAAGTTAGACGTACATACAAATACATATGATGCACTCACGCCTGTAATCCCCAAAGGGGTAGGCAGAGGTGTGACTAGTATATCACCGAGCTTATTTCCGTCCCATGATGTGATAGGGGGCGAGATTATCGTCATACCAGGCACAAATCCAGACTCCGGGCTGATACTAAGCATTTCGTGATAGAAAAAACTAATATTAATTTTACCCAACCGAGGGATCGAACCCGAGAACTCAGCACAGCAGTCGTAATGGTACGCATTACAACTACGCCACCGAGGCAGTCCAAATTGAATGTTATAATTCACCTTAATATGATATTCCTATGAATATTCTAATGATGGTAGGTAGTTATATCATCTAGAGTCTATATTCTAGACTAGACTAACGCATATTAATTATACCCTGAGAAAATATAGTCCCATTTAGAACATTAATGTTTCGGCTTATGAAGGCGTGTGTCAGTTTCTCCTTACATTTTAACACGAAACCGAAGGATGCCAACACCACGAATTTGCTGAACTTTAGCATTATAAATTAATTGTTATTATCCACGCCGATTTCAGGTATTAAAACCAAAATAGTTTTAACAATCCAATTTATTTTATTGTTAATATGCTACAAAATGTTTTACGTGTTCAATTTATTCGGCGTATTGGCAGAATTGAAATATAAAATTATTTTTTTGAAACAATGTTAGCGGGCCGTTTCCTCGATGTCGCACGTAAGTCATTAAGCGAGTATACCCTCATACGACGGCATTACTATTATGACTAGCCATTAATAGCTTGGCCCTTCTAACCTTCTAGAGTATGGGATATTAGTTTTAATACCACATGTATATTATATCATGAATTGTCCAGGATTGGAATTTGTAACTGTGTGGCAATAGGCTTGACCTTTATCACTAGGATCTTTTTTGTTTAAGAAATATATTAGTGTCGAAGAAAGAAAATAAAAAGTATTTCAGTACATATTTCTTAGTGCTCTGAGTCTCTTAGTCCTTGAATGATAAAACGAGCAGGTCGCTTGCCGGTTTGTAAACGCCTGCTCATAAACAGAAACAACACCACACAGAAGTTTAAATTACAAAGCATTGCATGATACTAGACTGCGCTTGTCACCCCGAGACATAAGATGTATACTCTCATAATGTCCAGTAATTTCACTGGCTTCAATGTCCTCCAAACCGAAACAGGACAGTGCTTACACACTGCTGCTTGGCGGCAGAAATAGACAAAGCCAATTCAGATAACCTTTCGCATACGAGAGACCTACGACCTAGTACATACCCGGGGTAAAGGCGTGACCGGTGACTTTATTTATGTAAGTATATAAAATACCAGTAACTTCAGGCCGGCATAATTCTGGCAATTATAGAGGTACGCAATCTCTCTCGGCGGTCGAGATTCCATTTGGACTACACTGTACATACCATCAGATCAAGTGAGCCACTTCGCCGTGATAAGAAAATACATCGATTCACAAAATACCAATAGGAAGCTATGTTACTTCTATATTTTATATTTTTCATTGCGATAATAGTGAGTTTTCAGTAAGTAATCACAATATTCAGCTCTAAAAAATTAAGATACGACTACAAAAAAGCAATTGTTCAAAACAGAGTAAATTTACGTCAATATCAATCGTGTATCTAAATCCAGGTAGCAACAACAAATGATCGTTCAGAAACTAGTGACATTACAACTAACTTTTGTCAGAAGCTTTAAGTTTGTCATCGTTAGGTAACTGGATTTTCTTGGATGAAAGTACACTATCCTCTGGAACTCAGGATACTTCTATACTTTTGTATAGGAAATTTATGTCACATTTTTTAGTCTCATTTATTTACTTACTGACAAAATTTTATTTCTTTAGTACAATAAAACTAACTATTTACACTGATAAGTTTGATCTTACTGCTGAATACGTATATTACGTGTGTTACCAAGTAAACGCTACTTACCACATAAAATATCCCCCGTATTCACAAACATTACTATGAGACCTCATAATGAGCGCGAACGCATGACGATTTCTCTAAACGTCATCGTTTAGATTTTGGCGCTAAAGCAAAATAGACAATTATTATGCCCACAGAAATCTATACTTATCAAAGAGCTCCCATAAGTATTGTTTCGGAATATGACTCGTCCAAATACAAAAGGCACACTCTGTCATAAATGGGTGCAATTATATATTAGGGACTAGCTTTTGCTCGCGGCTCCGCCCGCGTAAATAGACTTTTCCGAAATAAAACGTAGCCTATAACCGTCTCCAGGGTCCCATCCATCTCTACATCAAAATTCATCAAAATCGGTTCAGTGATTTCGGCGTGAAAGCGTAATAAACAAATTTTTTTTTTTTTCATAAAACGTATCCTATGTTACTTCTTATGCCTCTAAGAATTTGTGTACAAAGTTTCATGATGATCAGTCAAGTAGTTTTCGCGTGAAAGCGTAACAAACAAACTTATATTCACATCTTCTATAATATAAAAATGAATTGCTGAATGTGTTGCTAAGCGCAAATCTCGAGAGCAGCTGAACCGATTTCGCTAATTCTTTTTTTAGAATATTCCTTGAAGTAAGAGGATGGTTCTTACGGAGAGAAAAATTTAAAAAAATGCCTGAAAACGTCTAAAAACAACACTTTTCTATACTCCTATACAATCTATTCGTAATAATACTTAAAAGTCAATTTGAACTTTAATATCATACCATAAAGTTTAAGTGTTAGTGGAGAGGTTCCGGGAAGGCAAAACAATTGAGTGACGTTAGTATGGTATAAATATTAGTATGTAAATGTTAGTATGGTGCGGGTGAAACCGTGCGGGACAGCTAGTTTATAATATTAGCATGATGTTATATAGCGGCAGAAAGATTTCAAAAATAGTCCTTACTCGAACATAATCGTTTAAATCTATGATCAAATTCGTAAAATATTAATTACACGAAAATATGTTTCGTTAAAGTCAGCATATGAAGTCTTAGCAGCGCCTTATAGTGAAGATATGGTCGAGAAATACAAATATTTGTGAAATGTATTTAGGAAGGGTGGTGTACGATCCTGTCAATTATTAAACAGGTGGTCTGTGGGGTGGAAACCCATCGATATCTATTTATAGGTGAACATAATCGATAACAACGCAGGCTCGAGGCACTGGTTTGAAATCATGTATTAGTCTTATAAATTCAGCTATAGCTCTTGGTTTAGTATGTTATGAATACTGCTGCGCCGAATTTTGTATTTACTACTCTAATTTGTAACATTTTATGACCCAGTTTAATTTGATATTGTAGCACAGCTACAGGGGTAGGTTGGGGCTAGCGGTCGGTCATAAAGACGTTCATAAAACCAGGGTATAGTGTTCGAAATTCTCATAATTTCCTTATTTTAGACATTCAATAAGAATATAAATCAAATGCGCCCACCACAGATTTCTTCGATTAAATATTTTTGTAAGACATTACAGCCAATCACAGGTGGTGAAAAGGCGATTGAATCATGTTCGATTTCAGAACATTTATTATTCCTGGGAATTACATTCGGTTTGAATTTCTGGAATCATTAAAATTGCAAATCGTTGTGCTGTATGACACGATGGCTCAGCTGCTTGTATGCAGCTACGTCATTAATCGTCTCATTGTGTTGGTCTCGTTACAGCATACTTAAGACAGAAACCATTGAGGTCCTGGGTTCAAATCCGAGACCGGACAATCACAATACGTCTTTGTGTAAGGGGTTCGTACTTGGTGTTATATTTAAAAAATTACACATGAGTTGCCCAGGATTGCATTTTGTCGGACATGGCGGTAGGCTGGCCACATATCACATTATGGGATGGAAAGAAGCTCAGTGAACCATGGACACATTAGTGGCATGTCTGGCTACCCCTTCTAATACAGGCACGACCTTATTTTATATAATTATCTTTAGAAATGTAGAAGCTACGAAGGGGACTTTAAAAATCCATACGGTAAAGTACACGTCGAGCAGATTTATGTAGGTAGGTAATGTGTTTCCTGTTATAGCCCCTGTTGTTATGCTAGTTGTCAAGACGACGGAGAATATAACACATTGGAAGACTTGTTTGTGTGTTCTTTAACATCTTTACATACATACGCTCTCACGCCTGTAATCCCCGAAGGGGTAGGCAGAGGTGTAACCAGTACACCCACATTTAGCCGAGCGTATCTACGTCCCATAATGTACATCTTTAGATGAAGTTAATATTGGTATTACTCCATAGAAACTAGCATGTATGATTTGGATGAGAGTAGCACAAGACACACATCTTAAAGAGGCTTATATCGAGCAGATGATGATGATTACTCAATAGAGGAGACAATGACATCGTGGCGTGATTTAGTTTATTATTAATTGTTTATTAATAGTTTAGGCCCCAATAAAAAGAGGGGTATTATAAATATCACCTTTGTCTCTCTCTCTGTACCTATGTGTATATACTGTGTGTGTCGCATCGTAGAGCCTAAATGAATGGACCGATTGGAATGTGTTTTTTTGAAGTTGGTTAAATAATGGCTGTTCTTAGCTCTGTTTAAAGTTTGATGTATTTTTCTAATGGATATCGGGAGTTTTTAACGGTTAGGTTTTTTTTATAATCTCTCTTTTCATCTGCCCTTATCCAACTCGCAGTGGAAGAGCAACATTATTTTTAACACCTGTTACAGAAAGATTTGGCTTATAGTTATAACGACCGGCCGCCTGCCTGATGTCAACCCCTCCGGGGAGAAAACACCTGGGTGTTTTCCAGACCCGAAACAAATATTTGTGAGTTACATAAACATTTATATGTCGGTGCGGGAATCGAATCTGCGGACTCTCGCTTCACCGGCTACTCGCCCACTGCGCCACGGAGGCCATCATGGAATGGAATGAAATATGGAATCATCATGGGTTCAGATATCAAATATCTGATCTTATTCCATAGGAGTAAAATAACTAGGTACCGTATTAATATATAATGACTGCAATTGAGTAACAAGATGTACCAGTTGCAGCATGTATCAGAATTTTTCACCAATTAAGTTACTATGTATTAAAATAATATCATTACTATATAATGTGGCATTAGAGATAATTATGATGGGACATCAAAGTGTTTTGTAGCGAGATGAGCAATCATTTTTACAGAATACAACGATACATAAAAATATGTAGGATGTGCAGGCTTTACCTGTTAAATAATAGGATTTTTAAAATGTTATTGTCTAAAACACCAATAGTGTTTCGATTTAACATTTCTGAGATCTATTGCCTATTGTATTATATTGTTGACAGATAATTATTTATTTGTTAATTTTATTAACATAGCTATTTATGTACACATTTCATTGTGCATATATTGTAAATGTGAGTACAATTATTATATTGGTACTAAATGACAGCCTCCGTGGCGCAGCGGCCGAGTAGCCGGCTGCGAAGCGAGAGGCCGTGGGTTCGATTCCCACACCGAGACAGATGTTTGTGTGATCCACAAATATTTATTTCTGGTCTGGGTGTTGTGGGACCGCAAGTCCCTCGTAGTTCCTGATACCCACGATACAGGTTTACCTAGTGTGGGGTCAGGACTATGTGTGTGACTGTTGGGTGTATTTATTTATTTATTTTAATTGTATTGTTATTTTTCTTTTCATCGATAGGTATGTTCTCTAGAAAATCAGTGCTTTATTGCGGCTTTGTCTGTACTGCAGCACGTAGCTGATTGAGGGGTCCTGGTGTTTGAGCAACATACTTATATTGTTTTATAATAAGCTTATATGTTTTGTTCCAATTTAAATCCTTTTTTCTTTCCTTCTTCTATAATAATCAACAATATCTGTCTAGGGTCTACAATAGTCTATAAACCATACCATCTTGTACTCCGATCTCTTGTATAATCATATTCGGACTTCATCAGGTATTCATCAAGATTAGTACGTGTATAATTGTGTTCCTGTCTACCATATTTTGACACTTAACTTGTTAATATGAAAAACAAAATTGTATGAATCACACCTAATTGTATGACGTCGGTTTCAGTGTAGATTATCATATGTGATGTGATAATTTAATTTAATCAGACGTCATAATTTAATGTAGAAATTCGCCAAAATTATATATAATTGCAAATAATTCACGAAGTCTAGACGAATACCGATAAAACGTGTATTGCAGATATTGACAGGAAGGCATTGACTTTAATTAGCAAACCGTGAAATTGACAGAAACATTGTTATCGCTGGCATTTATTTGAGATTATATTTTATGTCCATGTTTTTGATTGCAGGGTAAGTTTAATAATATAATAAAATAGCGAAGAGGTAAGCACAATTTCAGTATGTACATTCATGTTGTGCCTATGGTATATTTATGTGAGAGGATGTGGGTCTGTATCCATACAAAGCATATAAATCTCACTCAGATATTATTTTTTTGTGCTGAAAAACCCTCGCAACGGCCCGACTTACATGGTAGAGCCGTGTTGTAGACAGCATGAATGGGCAAAACCAGGGCGGTGTCATTGTTTCATCGACAACAAGCATGAAGTGGCGATTTGATTTGTTTTGAGTTTCGTACTTAATTAAGATTTTCCAAGGCTCATATCACCCTCCCTGTCCCAATCCATTCTGTTCCCTCCAGCCATGATATAGTAACATGGATGTTAATTAGCGGTGGAGATAACTTAACATCAGTTTTTTTATAGCATAGGGCGGCAAACGAACAAGTGGGTCACCTGATGGTAAGTGATCTCCACTGCCCATGAACGTCCAAAATACCTGAAGAATTATGGACTCGTTGCCGACCTCATAGGAAAGGATAATTTAAGGATTGGAAAGAGGCAGGGGGTTGAATCATTTACCCGCTTGCCAGTCTCTGCTATGCAAAATACCTAAAGAAATATAAAATCTACGCATGCTGCTATTGGTTTGCCCAATAAAGCGAACGATACATTACTGTCATAATAAAGATTTATATTCTGAATGATTGGTCACACTACAATTAGTGCGGTGGGTGGTCTACATTAGTACTAAGTACACGTGTACCGGTATTTAAAAGCTAAAAATTGTCCACAATATTTGAGTTATATGCTCAAGAGCAATGAAACATCAGCTGTACTGTTTTCTCTAATGGAATATTTACACGCGACGAGAATTGTTGCATTTTGTAGAGTAAGAAATATTTATTACAGTTTAGTAGAATGTTTCAAGTGGATCATAATAATATCAGCTGGGCATGTACCTCTTCTGGCAATGAGAGGCATAAGCACACCACGCTGGCCATTAGGTTAATAGAATTTTACCTTTGGGCATACTTTGGGTTAGTAGAATTCACATATTTGATAAGTGGTAGAGCCACACTGTAGACACTTTTATCTACAGCATGAATGGGCCGGCTCGTCCGGGTCGTTACCACTTTCTCACAGAAAACCGACGTAAAGTAGCAGCTTGCTGCTGCGTTTCGTACGGTGACAGATATTCGGAGGTCGAAATTCCCCTCCCCTTCCCAATCCCTTAATGATCCCTTTCCTTTAAGGTCGGCAATGCGCCCATATTTTTTTTGTATTGTGGCCGTACACGGGCGGTGGAGATCACTGACCATCAGGTGACCCACTTGCTCGTTTGCCGGCCTATGCTATAAAAAAATATTGACTGAGGGCAGAAATTATGAATCAGCATGTCAACGGAATATTAATTTACGGGGAAACCCTAATTTGTCAGACAATGATTTCTTATTTATCTGGACAGGTGAACATCGATATATAAGGCACTGTTTCCGGTGAGTTATGATTGTATTGAATTAAGCAATCATTTTCATCTTATTGCGACATCAGAATACTAATCGTCCACGCAACTTTTTTCCACGACAAATTAATTACAATTTTGGTGACCAAACCTGATAGTAAGTTCATTGCTCTCTAAAAAGATATAACGAGAGATTACGGCCACCGTGACGCAGTAGGTGAGTAGCCAACTGTGAAACGTGAGGTCGCGGGTTCGAACCCGGCGCCAAGATTAGAAACAATTATTTGTCTGATCTACAAATATTTGATTCAGGTATGGGTGTTGTGAAACCAAAAGTCTCTCGTAGTTCTTGATACCTACTACACAAAATATGTATCTTACTGTGGGGTCAGGGCTATGTGTGGGACGTTGGGTGTATTTTTTTACAATGTTGTAAAAGTAGACGATTCACAATGTGATTCAAATAAGAATATTTCTATTCTATTCTGATCTTGGGCCAAGTTTGGTCATGTGGCAGGTCTCTTGGAGAGTTCACCTGGAAAGCTACCACCACTTTATTTTTTTCTGCCAGCAAACAGCAGCACGTAAGGTAATCTTTTAAACTAGAATACGATAATTGGTGTTCCGGTTTGAAACCAGTGACATGACTGGACATTATGAAACTTCGAACACGGAGTTACAAGCGCAGTGCAATGCCATGCAGTACTTTGTAATTCTAAGTTCTGGTTGGTACTGTTTATGAGTAAGCGTGGCGCTCACCATTAGGCTCGTCTCTACATACAGGCGAATAAAAAAAATGTGACGTCTTAGATTATTAAATAAATCTTCATGGACCAATGCCTTATTCAGTAGAGGAGGCCCATGCCCATGAAATAGATAGGTCATTGACGTTCCTATTCATATTTGGATCGCATAGTACAAAAAGTACATTGATATGAAATCAATATAATATTTAAACATTGCTGTCGTACAGTTAGTTACAAAGTTCGAATACATCATAAAATTATATCAATACAATACATCAATAATACAATATACTATACATATACTGTCTCGGTGGCGCAGTTGTAATACGTACGCGTTACGATTGAGGCTAACGCTGATGTCTCGGGTTCGATCCCCGGGTCGGGATAAGTGGTATTGGGTTTTTCTATTACGAAATGCTCAGTATCAGACCCGAGTCTGGATTTTATGCCCAGTATGGCTATAGGCTCGCCCCCCTATCACATCGTGGACGGAAATACGCTCGGCGAAATGTGGATGTACTGGTTACACCTCTGGATACCCCTTCGGGGATTACAGGCGTGAGTGCGTATACTATACATATATAGTAGAAAGTAAACCTGGGAATCGACAGAATGAGCCATTATGGTGAATTTTAGCTGTCCCAAAGAAGCGTCAAGTAAAAAAAAGCGACGCTTACGTTTCATTGTCACACATAAGCCGTTTGTAGACCTAGAAACAGCCATTTGTGTGATTCGATTCATCCTTTCTATACCTAGGCGGCTTACGAAAACCACTTTTTCGTTTAGCTATCGAACGCAAAATCGGTACTCATTTAGTGAAGAAACAAACGTCTTATTAATAGATTTACACCTCAGCCTACTTTCATATTGCAAACAATGTAACAGTAAACACATGGAGTAAATCCCGACCTTGGCTGAATAATCTTAGCCTAATTTTCACATAATATATACTTGTAAGCTAAAAATAATCTATTTTTTATAGGTTAATTCTTAATGTTAGGAAATCTGGCGGATACAGGTTAAGGTAGACTTTAGTTGGCGACTAAGATTAAAGGTCGTATACGTCATATACGTTGAAGTCTGATGCGAGTCTGAGAGGTCATACGAGTATGTTTTAATTTTTAAATAATACCTATAGCATTCTATTGGTAAAGTCAAGAAATATCGTCTTAAATCCAGCATATTCTAATCTTGTTAAGTTTCTGAGTCACTTTTGATTTGAACCATCAACATTTTTGGTTTTTTTACCATCAGATTTAGTAATACACATTTTGTAAAGCGAGGGTAAAATAACAGCCGTCAAAACCCGCAACATTTAATTTCATTTGACCGGGTGCACCGGCACCGACACCAGTTTTAGTGGTAGGTACAGCTAGTTAGCTATGGCATGTTAGTTCCAATATAATGAGGAAATGTCGATGACTATGCTGATATCAGTTGAGGAGTTTCATTTTTTTACTCCGTACCTCGTCATAAGATCTTAACCAAATTTATATGAGACTACATCGCAGCTAATCTCTATGGAATGTTTTTTTTAACAAAATCGGTTACCAATTAGCGAGGAAATCAATGTATGTAGGTACATACGTTTAAAAAAAGCAAAAATAAAACTCACCGCATTGAGAACCTTCTCCATCTTAGAAGTGTAATTTTTAAATGGCAGAACCACCTCGATAGCAAATTTAATACTCAAAAATAAAGACAGATAAAGGGGTCAAATTAATAACAGCACTTTCTTTTGTAGGGAGTAAAAAACAAATATTGCGCAGGTGTGTCCAAGGCAGTCGGTTTCTTTTACAGAGGAAAATGTTTTTGCCGATGTTAATTATCGCGGTCGAAGTCTCTGTAACCTGGTTTCCTGAGCGTAATTTCGATGGCAAATAGGTCACGAGCGAAGCGAACCATAAACTTAACTGCTGTTTTTTTTAAAAACTAAGTATTAGCGTTTATATCTTCAACTATTCGTAAGAGTTTGTTTTTGCTTTTTATAATTATTTGTGTTTTTGATCCCTCATGGTAAAGTGACTACGTTCGTTTTTTTATTAGCCTGAATGATGAGACGCGTAAGTCGGTAACCTGATGGTAGACGCCACGTCAATAGATATACAAGAGTCGACCCTCTACTTTAAATTACAAAGCACTTCATGGTACTGGACTGCGCTAGTCATATGTCTCATAATGCCCAGTAATTTCAATTTGAAGAATTATACAGTAGGGTCTTAGAGAAAATACATCAAGAGCATTTATGGACGTTACGTCGATGTGATTTTGTTTTGTTAATTTTTAGGAGCTACAATGCCACAAATACACACACAATCATATGCACACACACAAGGAGGTCAACATATAACATCCGTCTGTTTTGTCGGGGATTAAAAAACATTCATTTCACAGTAAGCTTGAAACTACAGTAAGCATTAAAAATGGACGGAATTATATATTAATGCTCACGAACACATATTTTATGAGATGCCTATATTCACCCCTTTCTCGTGTAAGCCTAAAGTTCTAGTCCCAGATCAAAGGATCCGAACAGACTGTTTAACATATGTATTGGTAAAAATTCATGTGGACTTGTATTTCGAATACGGAATTCGGAGCAGGCTTGGGATCGAATCTCTTATTTGTTGTTTCGAGTTTTTTTTATTTTCTTCACAGATCTGATAAAATTTTACGGACTTAGGAGAATTTACTGTTTTACTACAATGGTTAACTGTATTTCTACAGTTGTAACACGTTGCTTCTGTAAACTATAAATCAGAAACTCAATAAAATTTATGCACTACCCAGGGTTTTTATTAACTTTAATTACGACTCAGTGCTTACACACTGCTGTAAATTTGGATGACCGTTAGTCAATCACGCCTTAACAGCTGAACGGAATGAAATTTGGCAAACAGGTAGAGCATGACTGGGATTAGGACATAGGTTACTTTTTATCCCCAAAAAGGCCATTCACGCGGGCGGAGCCGCGAGCAAAAGCTAGTCACTATTAAGATCACATAATGTATTTAAGTGAAAATATGTTTCGAAGAAAAGTATTTGAAATACAAACAATAAAGTACCTCGGCGTCAGGTATTTGGAATAACAATTGTAAATTTCAATTTTAGGAAGGAATTATTTCAATTACAAGCAATTAAAATACTGCCGAGCTCTGCTTACTTCTATCTTAGTAGGTATTTATGGGATATTTTATTTCTTTACATGGCGTATTTATTTCAAGTTATTTTGAAGCGAGGGTTAACCATTTACTTTTAATCGAATATAATTTCTTTTTCAATTTGTTTAGTAAGTACTTCTTCCAATTAACATTAGACTAGACGAATGACAAAGAGGTGAAAGGTCGAGGGCGCAGACAGACGCCGTTATGACCGTTTAAGGCAACCGAAATAGTAATAACTAGTAACTGGGTAAGGGTGATGCTTCGACGAAGTGATTTACTATTTATTAATTCTTTCAGCATATTTAGAAGTAAAAGCAGAAAAGTGACACAATTTTTGAAAAACAATATACATATAAGATTGAAATAAAACTAGTTTATACGAATTTAATGCGGTTTAATTTTTATTTTAGTCCCGACGTTTCGAAAGCTTTTCAGCATTCGTGGTCACGGGAGAGACTCTTAATAAAAATTAAACCGCGATAAAATACGTATAATATCCCACACGCCAAAAAAAACCCGACGTAAAGTAGCAGATTGCTGCTGCGTTTCGTACGGTGAGTGAGATATCCGGAGGACCAAATCCCCCTCCCCTTCCCTATCCCTTAGTTATCTCTTTCCTTAAAGGTCGACATCGCGCCTATGAGTCTTCTGTTATTGTGGGCGTACATGGGCGGTGGAGATCACTTGCCATGCTGACCTATTTGGATTTGTAAAAAAAAATATGAACGTAACTAACTCGATGATCACATATAGCGACCATAAAGTAAAACACACATTAAACAGTGACAGCTGCCTTAAAAGGCAATGTGTATCGAAACTCATGACTTAGTGTTTGCTAAAAAAACTTCCTTCAACAACTTACCTTATACGAAAAGCTCGGTAAGACTCGTATTAAATTACGGGCAGTTGGTCCTTGTTTTTAAAACGGCATCTGTACACAGCAGCTTGCGTACCTTATTTGGGTCCTTAATTCAAAAGTAACAAGATGTGATAAAAAAGTAACATCAAAATTGTATTATTTTTCCAAGTTTATTTTTTGTTCAGTTCACGTCCCGGCTTAATAATATTTTTATTTAAAAGGATAATTAATACAAGGGTCCCAATAATTTTAAATTTTAATGAAGTATATTATTATTATTGATACTTTTGTAAAATTTACTTAAAAAGTCTCAATTTAGTAAGTAACGGAACCCATTTTTTTAGAACTTTTAACTACTTATGATAGCTAAAAAACTACAATAATTTAAGATAGGTATTGAAAGCGAAAACGAGAAAACTCGAAAGCTTTCGTGGCGCAGTGGCCTAGTAGCCGGTTGTGAAGCAAGAGACCGCGTGTGTATGTGTGTGATCCACAAATATTTGTTTTGGGCCTGGGTGTGTTTTCTGCTCAGCGGGGTTAACGTCAGGCAGGCGGCAAGTCGTAAAAACTACAAACCAAATCTGTCTGTAACATGTGTTAAAAAGCTTGTTGCACCGACCCCACTGCGAGTGGGATAAGGGCAGGTGGATTAAGAAGATTAAAAACCGTAAACTCCCGCCGTAATTCCCGCCAAAACCCATTAATTTTTATATTTATAAACAAGCTAAGGAAACAATGTTATCAAGTTTTAAACGGCCCAGAAATCATAGCCGTTAATAATAAATAGACATTTAGCTGTCCTTAATATTGTCCTCTCTTATGTCTAAGATAAAAGAAAACTCATTATTGGTAAAATAGAAACCAAATAATGCCAAGGGAACAAGTGAAAGATTAATAACCGTGCAACAGGTGAAAGAAGATACACAGTATAGTCACCAGCCATTTTAACAAGATCTTGCTATATTTTGTTGTTTTTTTAACAGCAGAGGCCGACAAACGAGCAAGTGGGTCACTTTGACTACGCTTCACCTGATGGTAAGTGTAGCGCCATCCAAGAATACTATCAACCAACGATAGACGATGTGTCTATCGTATGTCGGCAAAATTATGCCAGCCTGCATAATTGCTTCTTCACACTCCGTTTAAAGACAAGTGTCTACAGCATGAATGGGCCGGCTCGTTACCACTGTCTCACAGAAAACCGACGTAAAGTAGCAGCTTGTTGTTGCGTTTCATACGGTGAGTGGGATATCTAGAGGCCCAAATCCCCATTCCCTTCCCAATCCCTTAATTAGCCCTTTCCTTTAAGGTCGGCAACGCGCTCATGACTCTTTTGGTGTTGTGGGCGTACATGGGCGGTGGAAAACACTTACCATCAGATGACCCACTTGCTCGTTTGCCGACCTGTGCAATAAAAAAGAAAAGGTTTTTTGGAAATTTACATTCTTTAGGAAAAAACGGAAGTCACTTAGGTGGATATGCGGGCAATAGCTATAGATATTATATTATCTATAGGAATATGTACATTATTGTAATAATCGTTGAATTGTGTGTCTGTAAATATGTCAGTCAGGTTTCGTTCAGAACCCCTCAGTATTATTGCTAGACTAATGAAGGTTAAAAAATAATAAAAAGAATTAAATTAACCCACGTGATGTTAATTACTTTTAGTTAAAGCTTAAAGCTAAAATTAATTTGATTTGCCTCTTGCGTCTAAGAATTTAATTTTACGCATGTCTTCTTTTTAATTTACATCACCAGCTCGCATCTGTCACTGACTTGTACAGTTTTATTTTACTAGCTATGTGTTATACACGGCCCACTGCGGACAGGGGAACACAGACTGCTTAGAGATACTACCAGGGGAAGGCCTTAGTCCATCAAGCTGACATAATGCGAGTTGCCGGACTTAAAATACTTTACTTTCAAAATTCTTATAGAGATCTTCTCAGGTATGCAGGTGTTCCTTCACGTGAAAGATTAATAATAAATAAACACGTTATTTAGAAAAGTCAGAGGTGCATTATTTCAAGTACAAAATGAATGAAAATACTACTATTTCCATTCATTAAACTTACTAATTTAAATAATAAAAGAAAAGGAGAGGTACAAAATGTCATTACTGTCGGGGATCTGATCCTTTAAATTTTCTCGGGTTTATATCCATAATGGTCCATCGCTGTACGTACCCCGCGCCTATTGCCAGCATCTGTTGTAATTTGATGTAATTTATGGTTCAAGTTAACGCGACAGCGCGTGCGCACATCTAAATTGCGAATACTCGGGACCTTCAAATATTGTGGCAGATGGTCGTGAGAAAATGTTCATTAATTTATCATTGTTACATATTAAACTATCATATATGTAAGTGTATATAGATCGATTCATTTTTGCAAGGTTTGCTATGTGTGCGTGAGCTTGTCAATATGCAGTTTTGATTTGTGTGACAGTGACGTGTCGGCCGACATTTTATACATAACAATAATAATAAAACCGCAGGGCAGCTTGTAGCCAGCTCTTATAATAGGGAGTAGCGATCCTACGTAACCGAGTGCTCCCGAGGGAAGCTCTTGTTCTTCATCTCTGCCTCGCCTTTACCGGTTGGCCGGAGTGAACACTGATGAGGAAGAGCTTTAGCAAAAAATGAACAACAGAAGCTAAAAATGAGGAAAATAATTCACACACTTCTTGTGGATTTGAGGTTACGGAGTTACTAAACTTGATTGTTTGGGGAATAGACGGATTCGTTCGCTTATGGCCGTTCTCTATATTCTATTTACAGATAGATTTGCTTACTATCTATTAGTCTATTAGTTTTGACAGATTTTCAATACAGAATATGTCAAAAATTAACTGCCAGTAAGTAAATCTATCAGTAAACAGAATCTTGGGATCGGCAATTTGACTTTATTACATATTTCCAAAACGGTTAAATATATTGGATTAAATTGTCTTCCGTAGTGGAAATAAATTATTTGTAACATGAGCTTAAAAGAACATTACATCTTGCCCTCAGTAAATCAAACGTGTCATAATATTTTAGGTTTAAATTTCTTTTTATATCTAGCATGAATTTTCATTGTTTCAATTAAACATTTTTGGCAAAAGATGAACCATATAGGGAACTTATTGTTATTTATTTTATAATTATACTTTTTAATAGCTTATATATTTTAATTTTTATTACCTTATTTTTAAAGGAATTTAAAAAAATACGAGAAATATCTGAAATTATAATTATTAATTTAAAAATACGTTTTAACATTAGATAACAAATAAAAGATCGCGTAAAAATAAAATAATAAACATATAATTGGCAATTTAACTGACACTAGCTGTACCGCGCGGTTTCACTCACGTGCATATTACTGCTCCGTTCCCATGGTTCCTAGTGTGGTTATAACTATGAGCCATCGTCTTCACAAGACAAATATGACACAGTGTGAATATAACCTCCATCGGTCAAGTTATTCAAATCATATGGCAAGACACAGATTACAAAGTTCAACCTCAATATTTATACTCAATTTCACAGTCGTATTCCGTTCTCCATGCATGGTTAACGAAACGAGCAGGTCGGTTGCCTAATGGTAAGCGTAACGCCTGCCATAAACAGAAGCAACACCACACATAACTTTGTATTACAATGCACTTTGTGACATTGCACTGCGCTTATCATCCCGAGACATAAGATGTTAAGTCTTATAATACCCATGCTGCTTGGCGGTAGAAATAGACAGTCACCACTTTAAGACTAAACAGACCTATAGAAATTGTTTTTTTTTGTCCTTTTCAGTTTTGACAAAACTTATTTATTTTACCCCTCGGGGTAAAATATCGGGGTTTATATTATCGTTGGTTTTTATAAGCAGTGGAGATCACTTACCATCAGGTGATTTACTTGCTCGGTTGTCTGCCTATGCTATAAATAAATGGATAACGATGAAAATTATGATGATCTTGACTGGACTTGAGGCTCATGTATAGACAGACAAATCTGCCCGCGATCATTCCCAGAATGTTGTTGGTACTCGCCCTAATCCTGCGCACCAGACATGCACACCGTTTGCGCATAGTGGCATAGAAATAGTCCACTCTGGCCTCGGCAAACATTACTGATGCGCTACAGAAGCGTGGCAGTCCCAACAGCATCCTAAAAGTATTATTATACTGGATGCGAAGAGCGTTGTACACTTTCTGAGTATATCTGGCCTACAAGCTGCACGTATAAAATGAGCTTCAGTAAGCTCTAAAGAGTGTGATCTTTTAACATTGACATGGTATCTCATAGTCAAAAAATCAAAGCATTTAAGAAACTTAAAATAAAAGGTACTGAAGATTTATGGGGGCTCTGTTAAAGCTATAGAAGCTATTATAGTAAATATTGCCCCCATTTTAGCAGATTTAAAAAAATAAGCAAAATTGTGCCAATTTTTAAGAAGGGCAGTGTAAACAACGCCTCAAATTATAGACCTATATCTATATTACCAGTGCTTAGTAAGGTTTTTGAAAAAATCATGCTGGACCATATGCTGGCGCATTTTGATAGGAATAGGATATTACATAAGAATCAATTTGGGTTTACAAAAAATCGGTCTACTCAAGATGCTGGATCAGCTTTAATGACATCTGTGTTAGAGGCCTGGGAGGGATCGCAGGATGCTCTAGGGGTGTTCTGTGATCTCTCCAAGGCATTTGACTGTGTCGACCACCAAACCCTTATTGCTAAACTCAAATATTACGGAATTTGTGGCACATCACTTGATCTTGTGATATCCTACTTATCAGGTTGGGAACAAAGGAAAGGGAATATATACATATTGACGGTGTCACTTCAGTAGGATCTACAGTCAAAATAGGGGTTCCACAGGGTTCCATTCTGGGCCCTTTTCTATTCTTAGTTTATATAAATGAATAGTTTATATCCCTTACATGGTAGAAAAAATGACAGACATAGTGTTGTTTGCTGACGACACGTCGTTAATATTTAAAGTAAGGTTTATTTTAAGGATGAAGATCTGGTTATACCCAACAATACTCTTAATTTAATCTTGAATTGGTTCTCTGCAAATAACCTTTTGTTAAATGCAGGGAAGACAAAATGTATTCGATTTGCATTACCAAATGTTGCAAAAGTAAATTCGCGCATAGAATTAAACGGAGAAACATTGGATCTAATCTCCTCATCAGTTTTCTTAGGAATCACTTTAGACAGTAAATTGCAATGGGATCCACAAATAGAAAGATTATTGTAAACTTAGTGCTGTAGCTTTTGCTGTCCGGAAAATTAGACGCTTGACTGATATTTCAACGGCTAGGTTAGTATATTTCGCATACTTTCACAGTATTGTGTCCTACGGCATTCTATTGTGGGGATCAGCTGCTGATATAGACACTATATTTATACTACAAAAAAGAGCAGTTCGTGCTATTTATGATCTGGGTAGCCGCGATTCCTTACGATCTGTATTCAAGGAAAGTAATATACCGACTGTGCCGTCTGAATATATTTATCAAAATATTATGTATGTCCGTAAAAACCTTTGTAAATTTTGTAAAAATAGTGACGTTCATAATATAAATACAAGAAACAAAAATAAACTCGTAGTACCCGCTTTTAGAATAGTTAAGATTAAAAAGTCATTTATGGGTAACAGCGTTAAATTATATAACAAGCTCCCCAATAGTGTGACCGATATGCCCGAAAAAATGTTCAAAGCACACATTAAACGTGTGCTTATAACTAGGGGCTATTATGATGTTAAGCAATATCTAGAGGATAGAGATGGTCGGCTTTCGGTTCCTCCTTGCATACTGTGACCTCCTGGGGCCCTGTAGCTTGTAGACAATGTAGGGAATAATTTAATTTAATTTAATAAATGTAAATAATACATCGCACCTCTAGAATTACAATGACGTAAGTGCAACTACTGTTAATTCGAGAAAAATGCATTTGAAACTTTATGTTTACTATCTAAGTCATAACTTTTTTTGAAAGATAACCTATGTATATATTTTAAGTAAACTAATGGCCGTTCCCAATATTAATCTTCAATTTCACGATATATAGCTATGGTCAAACATCCGTATTGTTCTATCTACTGCTTGAATTCGTCCCTATTTTTCAGATATGTGTACGTCGGATAATAGCATAGCAATAGATATGCAGTCTATCTGGGCCTTCTTGTGCGTTATGTTCATACAAGCTAAGAAAGAGTAACTATTGTATAATTTATGTAAGAAAATATGAAGATATGATTTAGATTAGAAATACAAGTTTTAATTTAACATTTATCTATAATTCTTATTTTTACCACTGTAAATGAAATCATAATAACGAGAAATACATATTATGTTGCAAAATACAATGTAATAGCGAAACGTTTTACCATCAATAGATTACGGCTCTGAATACAAGTCCTTTGAACGTCTAACGAATTAAACCCCCAGTGAATTTGAGGGATTTTTCTGAAGTGGGGCACTATTTTGGTAGGGAATTGGGGGTTTTAATAGACATGACGCGATGATGGTGTTCGCAATAAAAATGTAAATGTCTCTTGCATATGATTTGATTAACAAAACGGTGCATTATTATTATTTATGGGAATTTTAGACATTTTTTATATTTTCTTTTAGATTTTTACCTATTTTATTGAGATTTTTGTATTTCAGTGCGAGTGCCATGTAAACCTTGTATACTCATGGCTATTTCTTCAAAATGCGTTATTTATTTAGTTTCTTTACAGCCGAGGATATCTGTTTATCGGTCAAAATCTACCGATAAAAATAGAATTAGATAACTTTATCGACAGATAGCGCTTAAAAAATAGTGGGACGCTTGAACTGGCATTTTCATAGTGTCGTATATATGTAGTTAGCTATCAGTTCTCTCATCAATAGACAGCAATGAAGAATAGGATTGCCTATCATTAGTATGTTTATTGGGACGGTAAAACGGAAAATAGATAACATTTTCTATCGCCCGTATAGCAAAACCAGAGACAGATAGAATATAGGGAACGGCCATAATTCTTGATTATATTTACTTGTATATAGAGTAAATTAATTTCTTTAATATTTGATGTTTTATCTGCATAGCAATGAATGTTACCACGAAGGTACTCATATTACATAATTAATGATAGGTAACTACTCAAATTTTTGACGTATCCATGACGAAAATTATTCAAATGTGATGAAAATATGAACAAAACTATTCTGCAAAAGGAATTCTATTTTTTTTTTAATAAAATTCATTTAAAAATGGAATTCATTGCCAACAAACTTATTTTTTATTTAAAATGGCTAGTACTACAGAACGGCAACTTCATGTAAAGAATTATTTTCTAGAATTTTGTTTTTAATTGTGCCGATAGATGGCGCCGATCATTTTTACATCGCGCTATGGTTTACTCGACAAGTTCAGTATATCATATCTTCTGTATTGTAAAATTAGGATAATAATAATAATAATAATAATTTTTGGAGTGTGTTTACGACAACGCACGTGGTAATAACTATTGTTGTAACTTGTAGTGTTCTCACTTCTTAGTTCTCAGAAACCTCTTTTTCGAACTGAGCCCGGAGCCGGTACGATGTCCCACTTTACATGAGGCGAGGCGTGTTATAGCTCATTAGCACTCTTTCACGCACTCATCCCGCATCATGGTCATGGAATAACCATCGTAAATAATCGAAATAAGATAACAGAAACGTAACTCAAGTAAAAAAATGATACCACCCAAACTGTGCAAGGGGGCGGGGCTATAAACGTTGTGCAGCTCGTGTTTAGTATGAACATTGCCATTGTTAACGTTAAATAAGAGATTTTATTATCTATATCTAGTATTTTACTATCCAAAAGCTTGGTTTTGGTAGTATTATTTAAAACAAAACAGAAAAAGCTAAATATTTTGTCCGACAGCCCATGCCTCAGGTTAGTGAACGCAGCTGTAATTACCCAAAAATAAGAGACTGATTTAAAGTACCAGAGAGGTTAGAATGTGGTGTAATCACAACAAAGTTACGATCTTTAGATTTACGGCAACTCGGATATTCTGCAACTAGCACAATTCGTGAAAATAGGACAATGAAATGCCCTCTAAAGAGTATAAAAGAAATGAAAAAAGCAAGATCGGGCTACTTACGACTATAGGTTCGATAAAATCTGACTGACTGCCTCGGTGGCGCAGTTGTAATGCGTACGCGTTACGATTGAGGCTAACGCTGAGGTCTCGGGTTCGATCCCCGGGTCGGGTAAAGTGGTGTTGGGTTTTTCTATTACGAAATGCTCAGTATGAGCCCGGAGTCTGGAATTTGTGCCCGGTATGGCGATAGGCTCGCCCCCTATCACATCGTGGGACGGAGATACGCTCGGCGAAATGTGGATGTACTGGTTACACCTCTGCCTACCCCTTCGGGGATTACAGGCGTGAGTGCGTATGTATGTATGTAAAACTAATGAATTATTATTAGTGAGATATAAAAATAACAGTGTTTGTACAATGGTGACTAATTATGATATTGAGCCTCTGGGTGCAGTGAAGAGATATGAGAGAAATTATTAGTTTCTGCTTGTAATTAGTTTTTCTTTATTCTGTTTTGTCAACAAAGCTGGGAGCGGTAGATACGGACTGCTGAGACGAGAGTCGCAGGTTCGAAACCAGCCCCAAGAGTATACACCTCTGACTGTTACATTATAGGAGGGCAATAAACTCGCTGAAAAATGGATGCATTGGAGCATCTCTGCTTATCCCATCGATACGAGCGTGAGGGCTCGTATACACAAACTGTAAAGAGTACTTATAAATACACTTTGGGACGCCCCGTCTCAAAAGAACAAAGGTGAACTTATCCTAGAACTTGTAGGTTCTAAGTTGTAACTCATGATTTGATTTCCATCAAAGTTTTTCTCAGTATTTTACGAGCCCTATTCAACCCACACGGAGATTGTGAGATGTGTCCTGAATGTTAAGGTTCTTCTAACAAAAGTACCAAATACATCTGCAGACACATCTGAAATCGTATACATTGTAAACTGTTTTTAAGAGCTCTTATTGTGTTGCAATAAGGATATGTTTGGATTAATAAACGGCAAAGTTGTGTTGGTAAGAGAATAAAGGTAGATTTTCGAGGACGAGGGAATGAATGAATCGAATGAATAGGCCACGTCCATGAGCTGTATCTACACCAGACTGAGTGAACTAAAAATGATGGGGCCTTAGCCTTCTGTACAGATTATTTTTATTTAGGAAGCTGACCTTTTATGTGTTCACCGTAAAATGTATACTTGCAAATTAGTTGCCCACCCATTATCAACATTTCAAAAGCGTTGATGCTAGAATTTGTATTTTTGTCTTTTGAACTTCTTGCCACAGAAAACGTAAGGCAGTGGTTTGCTGTTGCGTTTCGTACGGTGAGTGAGATATCCGGAGGCCCAACTCCCCTTCCCAATCCCATAAACATCCCTTTCCTTTAGGGTCGGTAAACCGCCCATGATTCTTCTGGTGTTGTAGGCATACATGAGTATGAGGTGACCCACTTGCTCTTTCGCCGGCCTATATGAAAAAATCTAAGTGCTATAGTCTATCCTTAATTCTAATAAAAGTGGGAATAAATAAGACTTTCACGTGGGCAGAGACGCGAGCAAAAGATAGCAAATCAAGTATTTTCGTAATCACGAAATTTCAAAGACTAATACTAAAGCTAGGGCTTGATATCATTTATGAAAAACCGTATTATTACGTTAACTAAACTGGTTTGGTTTCGATTAGGTTTATACTTTGTGGAGCGCCACAGCCCACAGCTACATACAACATGTATGCGTAAGTGTACTTATTTGTTGATTTATACTTCTTACACACAGCAAACTTTTGCATAGATATATTTCATGGCCCTGAGAGTGAATATGCTACCTTTTATCCGGTATGACGGGAAACGCGGGTGGAGCCGCGAGTAGACGCTATTTATATGCTAGCTGATATTGTGTAACAAATGTAATTAGTTGTTATGGGGTTCATTATTATACATAATGTGATACTTTGCATTTCAACACGACCTCGCCTGTCCATTTGTTTGTTTGTGGGAATGAGCGCAGTGATACATTATACGAGTACGTATATATGAGGTTTAGTGACGAATACTATGTGTTGCCTACTAGTTGATCCAGTTCAAGGGCGTTGATCAGCTATGTTTTTAACTTTACTGGTTATAAAATGTTGATAGGCTATGTCTTTATGCTAGTACCTCCTACCTACTCCTTAATTAAACTCATATAAATACACACTTACACCTGTAATCGCCGAAGGGGTAGGCAGAGTTGTGACCAGTACACCCACATTTCGCCGAGCTTATTTCCGTCCCATGATATTGTGATGGGGGCAAGCCTATCGCCATACCGGGCACAATTTTAGACTCCGGGCTAATACTAAAGAACAAAAACATAATACCTTGAATTACAAAGCACTGCATGACATTGGACTGCGCTTCTCTGCCCGAGACATAGGACGTCAAGTGTTATATTCTCTACTCTTCTGTAAAATTCCCAGTAAATAAGTTGTAGCATAAGTCGGCAACTGCTGCCATCTGTTTTCAAGTAATACAATCAATATTTGAACAAAAATTTATATTGTATATTAAATATCTTCTACACGGTTATACATTTTTGTTACATTCATTTTGGTAGAAATTAATTTATTTTAAGTACAATAATCATTGTTAAATGGATAGAACGGCAAAATTTTATTTTTCTTCTAGAGTATAGTGACATCTAGCGTCTTTTATTTGTACTACAACATATTTTACTCCACTAGGTTAAAGCTTTCTTAATAGTTGTAAGTATTTTGTATAGATGGCGCTGTAAGGCATTTGTAATATATATTTAATTTTAACAGTAATATTAGGATGCGTCAAGAATGGTGAACACAGACCTACAGAACACACCTCTATAAAGTTATTTCAGTACAAACGATCTATAAGTATTATAGAAATGTCCGTTTGTCATTATGACCTGAACCTACATAAATTATATTATGAAAAAATTTGAAATAAAGTCTGAATTGACACATGAGTATTGCCTGTTAATTTCAATTCCTTAATTTGGCTTTTGCTTTTCGTATTAAAAGAGTAGAGTCTATCTGGTGACTATCTGTTTGTTAATGATTCGTTCGTGCATAACGGAAAAAGCATTTGAATGGTTCTATGCAGATTTCAACACAAATAGGTTAGGATTAATCAAGACAAAAACTACCACGTGGAGTCGTGAGAAAAAACGAATGAAAAAATATTATTTATTTTGAATTAAAACTAGTTTATACGGATTCTATCGCGGTTTAATTTTTATTTTTATTCCCGACGTTTCGAAAGCTTTTCAGCCTTCGTGGTCACGGGAGAGACTGAGGTGTAGGTCGTCTCGAAAAGTTAATGTTACATTGGCTACCTTTATTTTAAAATTATACATTTATTTTTTAATTATTTAAAAAGTTAGTTGACACTAGTCCGATCTACGCAGAAAGAGCTCACGTTGTCTTGAGGTCTGGCAGTTGGTCTTTTGGGTTCCAATTTAATTAAATGTATAATTGAAGCCCAGGCTTGTGCAAGCTTCCAACCATCTTCTCTATTGATTCAACTATCTCTATTGATTTTAAGACTAGTGTCAACTAACTTTTTAAATAATTAAAAAATAAATGTATAATTTTAAAATGAAGGTAGCCAATGTAACATTAACTTTTCGAGACGACATACACCTCAGTTTCTCCCGTGACCACGAAGGCTGAAAAGCTTTCAAAACGTCGGGAATAAAAATAAAAATTAAACCGCGATAAAATCCGTATAAACTAGTTTTAATTCAATGTGTAATATTCGCGTAAACCTAAGAAATCACTATTATTTACTTTACCAAAATTAAAATGAAATTTGCGGGCTGGTGCTGACATTCCACATTAACAACTTATATCTCGGGGTGACCACCACGACCACAGTACAGTGCTATGCAGTGTTTTGTAATGTATGTTCTGTGTGGTGTTGTGTACATAATTAAAAGTAACACACTACAAACATTGTAAAACGTCAACATATCAACCTAAATCAATCTATAACATTTAGGAACAATTTAAATAAGTACCTTTTTTATTTTACTAGCCCTGTATTATACAAGTCCCACGCACGGGCCTCCTCTACTGAATGAGAGGGGTGAGGCCTTAGTCCACCACGCTGGCTTAATGCAGGTTGGCAGACTTTACATGCCTTCGAAATTTTTATGAAGAACTTCTCAAGTATGTAGGTTTCCTCACGATGTTTCCTTCATCGTTAAAGCAAGCGACAATTAACAGTTAATACACATATAACTTGAAAAGTCAGAGGTGTTTGCTTCTGGGACTGGTTTCGAACCTATCGTCGCGATAGTCCGTACTGAGCTATAGCTACTTTAAAAAAAAAATACATACGCACTCACACCTGTAGTCCCCAAAGGGGTAGGCAGAGGTGTAACCAGTACACCCACATTTCGCCGAGCGTATCTCCGTCCCACGATGTGATAGGGGGCGAGCCTATCGCCATACCGGGCACAAATTCCAGACTCCTGGCTGATACTGAGCATTTCATAATAGAAACACCTAATACCACTTTACCCGACCTGGGAATCGAACCCGAGACCTCAGCGTTGACCTCAATCGTAACGCGTACGCATTATAACTGCGCCACCGAGACAGTCAGACAGTTTAAAAAAAATAAGTACGTAGATAATAATTAATCAATTGTAACCGATACAATGAAGATCCGTAGTAGAAGTTCTTTAAACATACGGGGTGGAAACGGAATATCGACGTGCATGGTTTCAGATAAAAGCTTTCTTGTGTCATAACGCTGTGAGTACATAAAGATATTGAGATGGAATAAGTTTGGTACAGTTTGTGGCGTATGCGATACGTTCTATGCACGTTGAAGTTTCAGACGACGAATTTACTACAATGAAAACTATTCTTCCATACAAATATAATGCGAGATAAAGTAAAATTCTCAAGTAATGGAATTTTTTGGAATGGTAGAGTCGAGAAAAAGCAATAACCTCAAGATTTTTTTTGAGTTGAGTCACGCTGAAGATAGGTTTGTCTATAACATGAATGGGCCGACTCGACTGTGTTGTTACCACTGTCTCGCAGAAGACCTACGTAAAGTAGCGGCTTGCTGCTGCATTTCGTATAGTGAATGAGATATCCGGAGGCCCAAATACCCGTCCTATTCCCACTTTCTTAAGGTCTATGCATGCTGTAGTTTTAGACGACGTATTTCCTACAATTAAAAGTATTCCTATAGACAATATGAGAAAAGTTAAATTCTCAAGTAATTGTGTAATTTTTTTAATGGTATAGTCACGCTGTAGACAGTTTTGTCTACAGCGTGAACAGGCCCGCTCGATCAGGTTGTTACCACTATCACACAGAAAACCAAAGCAGAGTAGCGGCTTGCTGCTGCATTTCGTACAGTAAGTGAGATATCTGGAGACGCCAAACCCCTTCCCCTTTCCTACTTCCTTAATCATCCCTTTCCTTTATGATTCTCCTGGTACTTTGAATGATCACTCAGCGGCGGAGGTCACTCACCATCAGATGACCCACTTGCTGGTTAGCCCAGAAAACTGCCAACCTATGCTGTAAAACATACAAACTATTTGTTAAAGTTTCAAATAGTAATTATTTAAGTTATAGAAAATTATTTAATTTATTTTAATATAAATTATAAGCACAGTAGTTTTTATCCTAAAGAGAAAAGAGAGATAGATGAGAAAAAAGTGATGTAACCGTTATAAATATCTTAAGTTTAATGTATTATATATAAAACTAGCTTTTGCTCACGGCTTCGCCCGTGTGAATAGCATTTTCCGGGATAAAAGTACCCTATAACCGTCTCCAGGTTCTCTGTACCAAATTTTATTAAAATCGGTTCAAGATTTAACCGTGAAAGCGAAACAAACAAACTCACTTTCACATTTATGATGGGAGTCTATGTAACTGGTAATGTTAATTAACAAAAGATTAAAGACTTAAGACTGCAAAGATTGCTTGAGACGTTTAAACCGGCTTTATTACAGAACGCAATTGTGTAATTAGGTTTCTACTTTTTGATAGAGTGAGATATGGCATTGGGTTTTTGATATCCCTCTTTAGTAACACAATGTTAATCCTGATAAAAAAAATATATATTTATAATTCTTTAACATACTGGGGTAAAAGTACATGTTCACTCACGCCTGTAAATCCCGAAGGGGTAGACAGACATGTAACCAGTACACCCGTATTTCGCCGAGCTTATATCCGTTCCATGATGTGATAGGGGGCGAGCTTGTCGCCATACCGGCCACAATTCCAGACTCCGGGCTGATACTGAGCATTTTGCGTTATAAACACTATATAACTTTTACCCGATCCGGGGATCGAATCCGACATCTCAGCACAGAAGTCGTAGCGTGTAATCTCACTGTTACGAGTATCACGATGATAAAATACCCTATAACACTCAGTAAAAATTTAGCTTGCTAATATTGATACTTTCAATAATACCAATCTATAATATTCATACATTATACACATTATCTCTCTATTCTTAAAAACAAGTAACTGGCGCCGCCGCTGCCAAAAGCTTGTCACGCTATCTCCTCCGAAACCGCTGGGGGTATAGGCTCGAGACCGATACCAATCGATGCAGAATAATTTGGGGAAGAAAGTAAGATATGTCTCATATTCGTCGAACTTTAAGTATTTTTTTATTTTATGTTTTGTGGAAAAACATGGGCAAAGCCCCTAGTTGTTTAAATTATTCATTACAGTATCGGATCAAAGAATCCTACAAACTCACAAAATCACAAACATTACCTCTATGTAGATAAAATGCAATTAAAAGTGGCAGCGCCTCGCTGTAGACAGTATTGTTGTTACCACTGTCTCACAGAAAACCGACGTAAAGTAGCGGCCTGTTGCTGCGTTTTGTATGGTGAGTGAGATATTCGGAGGCCCATATCCCCCAGTCCTTCCCAACCCTTTAATTATCCCTTTCCTTTAAGGTTGGCAACGCCATTCTTCTGGTATTGTGGGCGTTCATGGACAGTGGCGATCACTTACCATAGGTGATCCACTTGCTTGTCGGCCTATGCTATAAAAAAATCAAAAATATATATTAACTAGTTGCGAATCACGCAAGATAAACATATCTCAAACATTTTTTGTCCAAGAAAGTATAAGTAATTCACTGATGATTTTCTCGCGTGGCAACATTTGCAAAAACAACTCGCCTCTCGTATAAATGTACTGATATAGAGAACCAGGAAATAGGCTAGTGGGTTTCATTTGAGGCCAAGAATGTTCGATTTTAGGTTCGATTTTCCGGTCAGTAAAGTGATTGGGTTTTTCTATTACAAAATGCTCAGTAGTAGCCCGGAGTCGGAAATTGTTCCCAGTATGGCGATAGGCTCGTCCTTTTCACATCATCAGACGCAATTAATCTCGGCCAAATGTGGGTGTACTGGCTAGCAGCTGCCTCCACTCCTGAAGCAGGGACTGCTGAGGGTAGAATTACCGCAATCGTGCGTCCCCAGGTGGGAACGTTCTTCTAGGAAATGGAGCCCCGCGCGCCTCGTACTTCGACTCATGAACTCCGGCCTCCAGGTCCCACGGAGGGGACCCCGCCAACGCACAAGCCTCCTCATGGGATATATATAGTGTGATAGCCACGGATGGCCCCGACTGCCATCGCCCTTTGAGGTCGTCTCATATGGGTGACGTTGGATGCCGTCAGGGCGTCAACCCATATGGCTGCCCCTAAAGGGCCATGTAGCGCACCACACCCAAATACAAAAGGCGGTTGCAGTACCGTGTGAACCTGCTTTAACACATTACGGAATTAATTCGAAGGAATCTATCGAGTTGAGTTTTGCTAAGATGATCATATTCTGTCCATAATATGTGATTTTGGTTTGCCGAAAACCACCAATATACTTAAATTAATCTTGTTTATCTTAATTCTAAACTAGTAAGTGAAACCATAAAATTACACCATCAATAAATACTCCATAATCCCGCCACAATTCCCATTGAAACTTTAATTTCAATTTCATTACACTTATAATTTCACAACCGCCCGCGTGAACGGCCTTTTCCGGGATAAAAGTAGCCTATACCGTAATCCAGGTTATGGTCTACTTGTGTACTTAATTTCATCCATAATTATTGTTCAGTCGTTAAGGCGTGATATATACCTAAATATTCAAATTCACAAACTCGCTAAAATCTTTCACATTATTAATACTAATACGATTACACTCATAAGTTAATCGTTAATAAAGCCATAAGCCATCCAAAAAAAAGCCATCAAATAAAAATAAGCCATCCAGGCTCCGGCCAGTCCGAAATCATCACAGAATTTGCAGTTAATGCGAGGATTCATTTAATAGGGTGTTTACGCATTAGCGGATTTATTCCGAAAAGGATTACGATCGGCTTTTGAATATGATGACCAGACTCACGTACTCCCTTCCGCAGTGTAAACAAATCCATTATGAACAGATGAACAAACAGTTTCTCCAGTGCCGTGTAATATTTATGTCGTTTTTGAGGCAACTTAAAATTCACTTTTTTATAGACTATGTAACTAGAGTCCTAAAGAAAGTAATGGTCTACAAAAGATAGAGGATTATTGGGAACGTAAAGGTTTTACACTGTTTATTATTTTACTGAAGTAGAGCAGCTCATTTATACTAATACATGTTTAAAGTATTATACCTAATCTCTCTAGATGCTTAAACATAAATTGTACATGGTAAATGTTTCTATGTAGAGTTCCTCCTTCGTTTCTCATGTATATTAAATGAAACAAAACGCAATATAACAATTATTGGCTCGAAAAAATATTATATTCATAGTTATTTTCGTGCAACCAGGTTTATTCTGATTGTTTCGAATGAAAATGTAGAATAAAAATGTCTATGTAATGGTATGATGTTAACAGACCACGATGCTTCAATTATGCAGTAACTATAGTGTTGTTTGTATCTGCATTTTACGAGTTTTGTATTCCTATGAGAGTACTGGCAAAAGTGTATGTAAATGTAACGGGCGAAATGTAAATGATCCGCCATCCGGAGCTGGCAAACTTGCGAGCCTATTATACTATTAAGTAATGTTTAATGTTCAGGCAAGTTTACCATCGGATAAAATTTTCTTTCCAATAAAAGGTTCAACGAAATGGTCTTCAATAATTATATTTAGTTAGATATTCCTTCTTTTATAAAAGTACCAAACTTAAAAACTGACTTTAAAAATTTACTGTATATGAACTTCTGATTGTGCCGAGTATTTCAATTTCAATTAAATATATATTTGTTGGTCGTAAATACGTATTGAAACCAAATTTGTTTATTTTCGGTCTGAATGCCGCGGGCACGATGAGTTTGTGTTGTTATTGAAAAGTAATTTGTTTTGCAAGATTAATTTTTATTTGTAACTAGCATTTACACGCGGCTCCGCCCGCGTAATGTCTTTTTCTAGGATAAAAGTTGCCTATGTTCTAATTCATGTATTTGTCTACCTGTATGCCAAATTTTACTCAAATACGTTCAGCCGTTAAGGCATGATTAATCTACAAACATCCAGAAATTATCTCCACAAAACAAATATACGGTGTGAATATGACCCCAATCGGTCACGTTAAAATAAGTACTTTCATGCTTAATTCAACCCCCCTTCCCCCCTTTTGCAACTGGAATTTTACAAAAATGTGAATCGCATATTTCATTATTTACGATAAGCAATATTTTTTCTTTATTTCACAGTCGTATTCCGTTTAATAAAAAAGTTTCATACAATATTCAATCCCCCCTTTTACCCCCTTAAAATGTGAATTTCCATAAATCCGTTCTTAGTAGGCCTCACCATTACACAATGTATCATCTAGCCAAATTTCATGACCCCAGCTTCAGTAGTTTTTGAGAAATCGTGATTAATCAGTGAGTGAGTGAGTAAGTTCAACCCCTCCTCCCACCTTTTGCAAGTGAAATTTTGGAAAAATGTGAATCACATATTCCATTATTTGTGATAAGCAATATTCGAGCAAAGTTTCACAGTCGTATTCCGTTCCATACAAAGTTCAACCTCCCCCCTTTTGTAAGTGGAATTTTACAAAAATATGAAGCTTATATTTCATTACTATTAATAAGCAATATTTGCGCTCAATTTCACAGTCGTATTCCCTTCCATAAAAAAGTTGCATACAACGTAAAAACCCCTCTTTTACCCCCTTAAAATGGAAATTTCCAAAAATCCGTTCTTAGCTGACGTCTACATTACACAAACTATCATCTGACCAAATTTCATGATCCCAGCTTCAGTAGTTTTTTAAGAAATTGTGATGAATCAGTGAGTCAGTGGTATTTCGCTTTTATATATATAGATTTCGAGAAGCTATCTAAAACAAGTATTCGTCAAAGTATAAAAAAACTGTTTTACTGCCTATGAAACGTTGACGGGATGTTCTTAGAACCTACATTGAAATCCGTTTAAGAGTTTGTCCGTAATGCGCGAACAAAGTAAGAGACAGACAGCAGATACTTTTTATTAGCTTGAATGACGAGACGTGTTGTCGCTCGCCAGATGCTAAGCGCCACACCTACCCATAAACAGAAGCAACACGACACAGAATTCTGAATTACAGAGCACTGTATGGCAATGAATCGCGAAATAGACAACGTGGTGCCACCAACCCTAACGGCCTCAGGAATAAGAGGGACCTACCGCCTGGTGAACTGTACTGTTTTATTACATGTACCTATATATTAAAGCGAAGCATTTTGCAGGCAAAACTATAGCTGCAACGGTATTGCTGAAAATTTTACAACCTCCGTGGTGCAACAGACTAGTTTATGTTTTAGAGTTTGAACATTTGAAAAAATACGTTTTTCTATTACGAAATGCTTAGTATTAACCCGGAATCTGATATCGTGCCTGGTATAGGGATAGGCTCGCCCTCTTTCACATCATGGGATGGAAATAAGCTCCTTTGCAATTACTAAGTCAGATAAGCAGACAAAATGAAGTAAAGAAATAGAGCAAAAAGTCATGAAGTGCGTCTTAATATGAGGGTCAAGTGGTGTTGGGAAAGGGCATACTGTTTCATATTAGTGCCGTCTTTATCTACAGATTATGAGTTGTAAGAGCGTTTTTCGACTAATCACCGCACAATGGGCGTACCCACGGTGATAAAAGACCGGGCGTTTGCCCCATTTGTGAGTAAGCGAACATTACTATTCTTTAAAAGTTATCACGTTTAATTCGAAATACCAGTGCGTGGTGTGCGAGGTCATACAACTTTGTTTCCAAGACTGGCTGATCCTTTAGTTACCCTGGCACTGTCGCCCCTGGCAGCAAATCTTGACCCACCCTGAATCAAAATCTGGTGAAATCTTTAAACCGCACGGCACGATTTGCGGTCTCGATACACTGTTCATAACTCATCATGCGACTTGATGGCAGGTCCCTCGTATGCGAAAGGCCGTCTGATTAGGAACCACCACTTTGTCTATTTCTGCCGGCAAACAGCATTGTGTAAGTACGGTTTTGTTTCAGATTAAAGGACGTTGAAGCCATACAAAGTTGAACTTTGTATAAAACTTTTTATGGGATGGAAATCAAAGCGGGCGGAACCGCGGGCAACAACTAGTTAATTAAAGGGTTAATTATTGCTATACTTACTTGTATGTGCTTTTCATGGATAGAATCATCCCCTTTCTGCATTTTTTGGACCTCTGCCTACCTCGATCTGAATATAGACGTGACGGAAGGTCTTATTCTTAAATATTAATTCCAATAAATCTTCTAATCACTAGATAAAATACCTTGAAAACTTGACAAAAGGTACCGTTTTACATTACCGTTTGTGATAAATTACTCATATTTTTAGCCATATCTGGCATCTTGTATTATTTCCGAGTGCATGGTGACGTCGTCAATTTTCCCCAAATTGAGTTCGGAAATGACTTGTAGAACGTAGCTTTTGCTTGTTATACTTGATTGATACTACGATGCAATTACAAAGTACAAGCAATTTTTCAAGATGTGCATCTATTCTCAAATATATCTACTACATGACAGTTTAATTCAACCAATTTATCTTTTAATGATTCACAGGACTCAGACAGAGCACGTTACAGTACTATTACTATTTTCAAACTTTTGAATTGAGTATTTAGCTTTAGGGTGGTAGAGCCATGCTGTATGTAGACTTTACAGCATAAATGGGCCGGCTCGTCCGGGTTGTTACCACTGTCTCATAGAAAACTGGCGTAAAATAGTAGCTTGTTGCTGCATTTCGTACGGTGAGAGATATCCGGACGCCCAAATCCCCTCCCCTTCCCAATCCCTAATTATCCCTTTCCTTTAAGGCCGGCAACGCGCATATGATTCTTTTGGTATTGTGGGCGTACATGGGCGGTGGAGATCACTTACCATAAGGTGACCTACTGGCTTGTTTGCCGGCATAAGCTATATAAAAAAAAAATAGTAGATACATTGTATCTCTCATCTCATTTCCTGACACACTGGAAATTCCGCCCTACTTCTATTTATATGGAATAGTTATGTTGATAAATACAATAGTTTTTCATAGCCGCCATTTGTCGTAGAAGCTTTTCCCGTTCGTCGACGTTTGACGTATATTAATGTCCCGGCTAAAGGACAGAAATTATTATCTTGACCATTATAGATGTACCAAGCTAACTGTGAAATGAAGAGCTTCGCTGCTGTCGCTCAGTATTGCTATTTTACGAATAATCATTCATTATCAGGGATATTTTAGGTGTTATGACACACATATTTCACATTAGGTAATTCGTTTATTTTCGGCCAAATTCGAGAATTATAAAAGTGACTTTCTGGACACCAAATAAAATATACCTTCAACGTCAGCATATCTTTAAAAATATCGTCTGTATTTTTTTAAATTTCACTGTTATATATAACAGTGACATTGTATACTCATGATGCGAAAACCTAGACATGTTAATATGTATATTTAGTGGATGAAGACATTCCTTTCCACTAACGAAGTAGTTAACTAAACCACTTAAACATCCACTAGTCACTAGATATCAAAATTTACACATTAACGGCGGGTCCAACCCACCAAATCTAGGGATAATTCCACTAAGTCGGGAACACTGTCTATATTTCTCTTTTCTGCCATGTCACAGTTAGTTTGGTACATCTATACGTTCATTTTTTATACAAGTAAGGATAAATTCAGAAGGAATACTCAATACTACTTTTTAACCAATGAAAACGAAGGAGATTCTCAATTCGTCTGTATATAAATATTTTTTATGTGGTGGTTACACTATGTAGGTCTCTCGTGTGTGACAGGCCGTCTGGGGACCACCAACACTTTGTCTATTTCTGCCGCCAAGAAACAGTATGTAAGCCCTGTCGTGTTAAGAGCTGAAGGACTTTGAAGCCATTAAAATTACATGCCATTATGAGACTGTCTTATGTCTCGGGGTGACGAGCGCGGTCCAGTGCATATAGAAGATTTATGCTCTACATAAAGAAATTAAAATTTTCTCTATGAACATAATCAAACGTGAAATCAGTAGGTCTTTATTGACTTAATGCCAGGGCCCACTTTTATCATGATTTGACGGTGGATTTGGTATTTTGTGGAGCGACGTGCCCTCTAACCCCCACAACCTGCAATGGGAACCAAGTTTCGCCATTGCCTCATCCGTCAATCAGCAGAGTATACTATATGCAGGTGAGATTGGCTTTCAGCTTAAGATGTTGGTGGCCCATTTACACTTACAAGGTATACGAATATTGAGGAAATATTAGATCCATGATTTTCTTAGTATAACCTGTAAACTCACTATCACTTTTTGTTCAATAAAGATAAATAACTTCGTCAGGATGTTCAATAAGTTTAATAGTCCTTACGCATTAAATGCAAAATTATACTACTGTTCACAATTTATTACATTACACTTGCTATGATTATTCACAATTCTAACTACACTCGGGCAGCGTTACCACGAAAGAGTTCTAAGCACGACTAAGTTCCCTCCAATAATAATGCACCCTCTTATATACCTTAGCAATCACCTCCACCACATCTCAATCTTATTATCTACCCGCTTTACATAGTTATTTCCCGGACTACCTTCACTAACACCAAAAATGGCGCTATTACTAATATGAGGGTAACAGTAGCCGTGTCAATGTTCCACTGGCTGACAAAAAACAAAGTTTCCTGTCTGGCGATGTATTTACGACATTTATT
This sequence comes from Mimas tiliae, assembly GCA_905332985.1. Lineage (NCBI taxonomy): Eukaryota > Metazoa > Arthropoda > Insecta > Lepidoptera > Sphingidae > Mimas > Mimas tiliae. The sequence goes on from HG995249.1 coordinate 9,603,695, forward strand.
TTTGTTTTAGTTAATATTCTCAAAAATCGTGATACTGTTCGTGCACAATCCAGACCGTAAACAAAAAAGCTTGTTACCCGCAGCGTTTTTCATATCAGTAGCGTTACGTTCGAAAGTAAACTCAATTGCCGGTCACAATATCCTGTATGTTAATTCACGAACTGTGAATCATGCTTCAAGCGATTTTTGTTTTAACTGTCTAGTTTGTTCTTTTGTCTGTTTTAACTTATTAGCAGTCTCTGGTAAACCAGCAAGCAGTTTTACTATGTGGTAGGTTCCTTGTATGCGAGAGGCCGTCTAACTTAGTACAACTGCTTTGTTTTTTTCTGCAGCCAAGATTATGAAGTTTCTGAAGATTCAAGAGTCTGTGTGGGGTCGTATCTATTTATGAGTAGGCGTGGCGGGCGACCTGTTCGTTTCGTCATTCAAGCTTTTAACAAAAATATAGTGTAAGTAATAGTGAGGTGAGAGAGATGTGTGATGGGAATGAGGATGTAGTGAGAAAGATCGAGAAAGGAATACCGAGATAGTTTAGATATTGAAAGGATGTATGAAAGAATATTGACGAAACAAATATAAATAGCGAGTGTGAATGATATAGTTGAAGGAGAAGACCTTGGCGAACGTTCTTAAATCAAGTCGGATATATTTTATAAAGGCCGGGTCAGAAGTACCCTAAACCGACGTGCATATATTATGAAGAATGTAATGAGTGAAGGACGCTACAGAGGTGTGCTAGGGATAGCCAGTGGTAATTCATTGTCTCTGCCTAACCCTATGGAAAACGGTCGTGAGTCTATGTATGTATAAACAACGACACCATGCACACTGTGGGGTGGCGTGCATGAGGGAGGCGGAAGTTTTCCAGACACGTCCGGCATTTGAGAATTGAGTTTAGCTTCCTATGCGCCTTTACCCCGACATTTGGCGCATCTTTTCATTTAGACCCCGGGGTGCTCCCGGATATTTCTAGTTTACGCCTGAGTGCGGGTTACTTAAGCCGATATTCACGGTCGTTGACTTACCACACCCACTTAGCAGCTAGGAAATCAGGATATCGTTACTTTAGTGTCTGTAGGGCCGATAGAAGAAGATAGAGATATAGAATAGAGAGAGATATAGAAGATAATGCCGATAGCCGTCACGTCATCGGTATTTACGAAAATAGTTACAATATGCAGCGACCCTAACGGCTTGTATTGGAAACGTATTACCTTCATACATATCTTGTATATATATATATATTTTTATAGCATAGGCCGGCAAACGAGCAAGTAGGCCACCTGATGGTAAGCAATCTCCATCGCTCATGTACGCCCACAATACAAAAAAATGGGCGCGTTGCCGACCTTAAAAAAGAGGGATAATTAAGGGATTGGGAAGGAGATTGTGTATAAATGACGACAGCTTTTGAAAAAACTCTGACTAAGGTTACTGGCTAATGATAAATCTGAAAGGTGTATTGGCTACCGATAAATCTGAAAGCTTTATCGTCTATGTCAGTATAAGGTTAACAGAGTGATAAAAAAATATATTTTATACTGATTTGCAAGCGGGTCACCTGATGGTAAGTAATCTGCACAGCACATACAAAACCTGAAGAATCATGGATGCGTTGCCGACCTTAAAGGAAAGAGATGAAGATTGGGAAGGGCGACGAGATTTTGGCCGTATCGTTATAAATCTTTAATGATACATATTCGGGCTTTACACTATTACAATCGACAAGTAATATACACAGAATAAAGTCATAAGTGTTCAAGAAATAACTTTTATAACACTTAAATTGCCTACACTGTATAGTATTGTACCATAAAATATACTTATTACAAATTTTACATAATATATCATAATTAACTCGTCCAACAATCATTAGATGACAATTATGAATTGAAATGAACATAATAACATTTTATGAAAATGTAGAAACAAATGAGCGTAAATTAACGGCTCGGGAGAGGGCCTGTGAAAATTAAATTGTCCGTCAATGAAACATGCAAATGAACATTGCAATCACGCCCGCTTTTGTACAGTCGACGTGGCTATTGTTTTGAATTCGTCTCAATACTCTTATTTAATATTCTATTATTACAGCTTGAACAGCTTTCTTACTTATTTATTACTTGGTAATTGATATTTGTTAGACTACTTTATCTATATTTATAAAAAAAAACTTTTTAACAAAGTGTGATTTAATCGCCAATAATAAGGTAGCACTCACTGATCCAAAATTGACTATTTTTATTTTTTTGTAAAATTTTATTTATTTTTACCGATTGATACCACCGAGTCAAAATTATTAAGTTTTATTTTAGCTCTTCAGGTTTTTGGTCGGTTTTATAGTTTTACTACTTCTTTTTAAAAGCTCCAAAAAGTTGCATAAAGGTGTTTAATCTGCCATCCCTGATTTCGCCCCCTTAGGTGTACCGCAGTAAACCCTATCGAATAAAAAAAACATAGGCAATCATGAGGACAAGTAAAAACTTAAAAGTATTAAAGAACACTGATTATTTTAGCATGTCAGTGACGCTAAAGAGGTTTTATCCATCTAAAATTCGTCTAACGTGCCTATAGAAGTTTTCACTTCAAAAAATATCCAAATGGGTCCGGTCCAGCAGAGTAATGCGTGAACATACATTTTAAATGACATTTTACTAAATGTTACTCCGCCCTCCCTCCGATTAAACCAGCTTTCAAACAAAAACCCTATCGATCGACACGTTTAGGCGTTACAATATTACAGAGAGATATCATACACCTGGTGGTAGAGCTACGCTCTAGACAGTTTTGTCTACAACATGAATGGGCCGGCTCATCCGGGTCGTTCCCACTGTCTCGCAGAAAACCGGCGTAAAATAGCCGCTTGCTGCTGCGTTTCGTACGGTGAGTGAGATATCCGGAGGCTCAAACGCCCCTCCCTTTCCCAATCCCTTACTTATCTCTTTCCTTTAAGGTCGGCAACGCGTCCATGATTATTATAGTATTGTGGGCGTACATGGGCGGTGGAGATCACTTACCATCAGGTTGATCCATTTGCTACCCAAAAATCAATGTTTGTGTGATCCACACCCGTATTTTTTTATAGCTTAAATGACGAGATGGCGCTCTCCTGAATGTAAGCGCAACGCCTGCCCATAAAAAAAACTCACAGAATTTTGAATTACAAAGCATTCCATGACATTGGACTGACACGTCACTTCAATGCCCAGTCAAATCATTAGCTTCAATGTGTCTTTTAAACCGAAACACAACAAATTCTACTGTTTACACATCGCTGCTTGGCGACAAAAAAAGACAAAGCAGTGGTATCAATCTAGACGGCCTCGCGCATACGAGAGACCAACCTAGTAAAAAAATTAAAAATATCTGCGATAAGTATAATCTGCGGCTGGCAGATAAAACGTTGAGTGTCTCGGTCTGTCAAAACAACATAATCTCGGCCAGGAATAATTCCAGTTTATTTTACTCCGCCTATCCAGCGGCTAGATAGAGAGCCCCTTTTCAGCTTGTTTTGCGTATTAGGTAAATCCACTCTTTAGTTGGAGTGTTCATTTCGTTGTATTTTTATTAACTCTACGAAAGAAAGGATACGGGTATTTTATATAAAATCTTTTTTACCGTATTCTACTCTAGCAGCCAGTGTTTTTATCGCCATCATAAAGTTTTAAAGGTACTGGCCGATATTTAAACGCTTAGTAGTAGGAATTAGTCAACTAGTAAAAACAACGCTCCATTTTCAAATAGTATCTACATATTCTTACGGATAAATTGGTTTTTTGTTACACGTCTTGTTATGTGTAAGCTTGTAAATGTGTAGTTTTAAAGTTAGTCTACGTCAACGCGTATGTTAAAGAAAGGTGTGGTCCAATTTAGGCCATTAGGCCATTGGTGTACGACATCAGTATTTCACCCCCCGTAGTACCAAATCCGATTGCATTTCTAGGACATAAATAAAACATTTTCTTTTTATCGAATGAGTAACACGTCGATATTCGACTTGTAACATTAAATTATAAACAGCTGAGCTTTTGTCTCACTCCAGCATTGTTATTCTCGCTCATGCATTTCACTTACTTAATTTACAGTAGTGTGATCAATTTTATCAATCCTAATAAATGAGTGAATAAAATTACCATGGAAATTAAGGATGTCTAGATTTTGATAAGATCCAGTACATAGTACATTGACAGCCTCCGTAGCGCAGCGGGCAAGTAGCCGGTTGCGAAGCGTGAGGCCGTGGGTTCGATTCCCGCACCTTGACAAATGTTTGTCTGATCCACAAATATTTGTCTCGGGTCTGGGTGTTGTGGGACCGCAAGTCCCTCGTAGTTCTTGATACCCACGATACAGGTTTACCTAGTGTGGGGTCAGGACTATGTATGTGACTGTTGGGTGTATTATTATTATTATTATTATTATTATACATTCTCAACCTTTAGGTCTTCTCAGGGTAAACCTGGGGTTTTTATGTGTCATAGGAACGGGCATAATGCCAAAGAACCTATTTCACAGTATCTAATTGTTATTACCATCAGTGGTTTGTGTTTGTGTTTGGGGTTGGCTGAAACTCATAGTGTTATTTAAAAATCTTCGTACTATTGCGCATGTATCTAGGATCTTCGTACTATTGCGCATGTATCTAGGATTTATTATTATTATTATTATTATTATTATTATTATTATTATTTTAAGGGTTTAAACTTCTCCCAATTCTGGGGTATTACGCCAAAGTTGCGGGCTTTTGGCCAAACAACTTTGGTGGTTGATATTTATGTTGTTATTCTATTGACAGAAACTTATTATTATAAACACTCATTGTTAAATGAATGTAACGACCTTGAATATGACCACACTAATATAGTTTAACTATTAAGTACGAACAATTTAATTTGATTTGTAAAATGATATTGACAGTTGTAATTATTGAGAAGAAACAAGCAAAGAAAAACTGTTAATTGATTTGTAACTCAATTGCAGCGAACAAGTAAAACAAGTACAGCTTACAACTAGAAACTAGAAGCATTATTTGCTGTTCAGTGCTTTTTTTAGTTCGTCAACTGCTGGTTCGTTTGTACTGGAATAAATTTTGTTTATTGTTTTTAATTTATAGTTCTAAGTAGTAGTTTACAAGAAATGAAAAAGATAACTAAGATAAGTAATTGTTATAGTGTAAGTCGGCAACCGAGTAAGTGGATTACCTGATAGTAAGTGATCTCCATCACCCATGGACTTGTGGGCGTCCATGGGTAATCAGAAGAATAATGGGTGCGTTGCCGACATTAAATATAAGGGATAATTAAAGGATTGGGAACAGGAGGGGAATTTGGGCCTCCGGATATCTTTCCGTATGAAATGCAGTAGCAAGCTGCTAATTTACGTCGGTTTTCTATGAGACAGTGGTAATGACCCAGTTGAGCCGGCCCATTCATGATGTAGACTAGACTGTCACCAGTCTATTGCCATCCATAGTTGTGATCGCTAGTTGGTGCTGGCATCGCGCATGGTCCCTATACACACGCACAGCTTGATTTCAGAACAAAAATGAAATTTTATTGTAATAATAAAATAACTCAGTACTTACTCTGGGGTCCTAGCCGACGGTGGCTTTGGTCGTAGGCCACTGGAGGGTATAATTTTAAATGCTTTATGTTTGAGATTTCATATATAAAAATGTAAAAAACTTTTAAAAGAAGAGTACTATAAACTCTGGAATTACTTTAAACACGTCTGAAATCCTCACCACGCGATCTACAGAAATATATTTAATAAAAACATAAAATTATTGTACCATTTAAAATGTATCTTTAAATTCTTCTTAAAGTAAGAAGGGTTAAACGCAAACCCATCATATTTGCTTTAAGGACACCATCATGCCACGCTCGTAAACGTTTACTGCCGGAAACGTAATTGTAAACGTTACGGTTTTACGCTCATAATAAAACGGGTGAAGTACTTTACCTCCCGGGAAAAGTCTAGATGCGGTCATGCAGACCTGAAGAAACATATGCTATGTCCCTCAACGGGGACGTTATCCAATGCTGCTGGAATTGGATTGGGACTTGGTAACGTTGCCTAAACTACTTCAATAGCGTTTTCTTGGCTAGGTTAAAAACAACTTTATTTTGTATTTGGTAAACAAAATTCGCAGTTTACTCGATTCGTATTCTTTTCTTTAGATCCTGTTATGCATTAGTGGTTTTGTACAACTGATTTGCTTAATTTAGATTTAGATTGAATTGATTGAAAGAATTGATTTTAGTTAAGTTTGAGGTTTTTATTACTAGATTTAACGTCTGTTTTAACACTTCGGAGTAAATGCTACGTTGCAAATAAATATGACACGCATAAATATAAAAGTTATAAATCTGACAAAAACTTACTGTAGTTGATAAAATTAAAATATTAAGGCTTGTTTGCTCACTCACTTTGTTGGCTCTCGTGTCCATATTTAAGGGTTGTTACATATAGCTGACAGTGAGTGTTTATGTACCGGGTCTTATCATAATCGAGAGGTCCCGAAAGTTCACGCTGTACCTCTATATGTATAATGATATATTAAATAGATTCCACTTTAACTATTGTTTGTATTCCTAAGTATTCACTTCACAAATGTATCGATATCGTCAATACATAACTCAAGTTGAATACCGAAGCCTTTCGCAGTACAATAGCGTAACACAATTCTTGAGAGTATTGTATTGCAAACAGAGAATATAGTGTTATTAAGGGCCATTGGCGTTTAAAGTCACGTTCTTAATGTAGCCTATTTAAATAATTTTACTACGAATTTTGTGATATTAGTTTCACTCAATTAAAAATTATTAATGTCTCATTCAATGTTGGAATTAAAGGGCTTCAAATCTCAAATTTTGTGTTAAATTAATATAATATTTAATATTGCGAACACTTATTAATTACAAGAAGTTAGTCAAGATCTAGAAAGATTAATCTACAAAGGCCAAAGATTGAAGAGTTAAATCTTTAACTCGTTATAATAATTCTACTTAAAGTTGTATCGTTTAATTTAAAATTAAATATTAGAAAACACGACGATGATACAAAACATTAAACTATTGTCATATGTTTTTTTTATTAGCTTGAATGACTGATGGTAAGCGCCACACCTGCCCATAAACACTGGACTGCGCTCGTCACCCCGAGACATAAGTTGTTAAGTCTCATAATGTGTTTACACACTGTTGCTTAGCGGCTAAAATAGACAAAGCGTGGTAGCAGCCCAGACGGCCTCTCGCATACGAGAGACCTACCTCCTTGTATACGTAGCTTACAAAAAACGAAAAACAGTGGCATGGTCATTCTCATTCCTGAAACATTGCCAAGAACAGACAATTATTCTTTCATGCATATTATTATAAGCATTATGTTCCCCGCACAAGGGTCATTGTTATACACTGAGTGTAACAAATTGCGACTCTTCAAGCGGTTTGAACGCAAGACTGATGCGGCACAATGTAAAATTCAACACTTGAGATGCAACAGAAAATTGGAAAAGTTTTGTTTGTTCGGAAGTACGTATAGATAGATTGTATATATTCGAGATGTCGTTCCGATAATGCTGAAAGAATGATTTTTACTATCGAATGTGTTTTGTTAGTTAGTGATGTAAAGTGTTTTATTGATTATTTTTGGATTTGAAGAAGTTAGTAGGTATGTTTCATTTTACCAAAGTAAAGTGTGTGATGGTAAGTATTGAGATGTCAGCTTGAAGGATTCAGACCTGAATCATACTGTCCCACATCTGGGCACGGCCTTTCTGTACTAATGATAAGAGGTAGGCCTTAGTCCACCACGCTGGCCTAATATGGGTTGGTAGTAACTAAATACAGGCTGGCTTACACCGCAATACGACTCGTCAGCATTTGCCAGTATTTGGGAATTTTCAAGTATATTGTCGTCATAAAGCCGGGTATATGCATCAGATAACCTCCCATTAGTAGGAATAGGATCAACTGAAGGTCGATTTATTATAATGACCGGAGGGGCTAGCACGAATAACTTGCGAGAACGTAATCGTATTGAAATGTCGAAAAATAGTTTGAACCTTTATACAAATGCTAGTTCTCGTTAAATTAAAAATCGTTCTCGATTCGAATACTTATTCGTAAGTTGTTCGTGCTCGCCCCCCTGCTCTATAGAGATTTTTTTGTGTAAATGCCATTCATTTAATTAAATGTTAACATAAAATATGTTTGTGATTGTATGAAGGTATGATTCGAGCAGACCGCTGACTGCAGCGACAGTGCCGTCCAACAGTAGCGCTAAACCGCAGTGACTCTACTGGTTTCTATGTATTTTTTTATAGCAGAGATTGGCAAACTAGCTAATGATTTCTTAGGTTTACGCGAATATTACACATTGAAATAAAACTAGTTTATAGTTTAAACTAGTTTTATTTCAAACTAGCTAACGGTAAGTATAAGCTCCACCACCCATGAACATCCAGAATACCTGAGGAATTAAATATGCGTTGCCGACCTTAAAGGAATAATTAACGGATTAGGGAGGGGAGGGGGATTTGGGCCTCCGGATATCTTACTCACGATACGAAACGCAACAGCAAGCTCATACCTGTCATCGGTTCTGTGAGAAAGTAACAATCCGGTCGAGCCGGCCCAATCGTGCTGTAGACAAAACTGTCTACAGCGTGGCTCTAACACTAAATGTTTGTTAAGTTATTATGTATTTCAATAGTGAAATACATAATAACTATATAGTACTATGGAAGCCATATAGTAGTGTGACTGGTGACGCTGCAATTGGGTGATAATGTCGATGCGGTCTGTGGTTTATCGCCGAGCTCAGAATCATACTTTGAATGTTTAATATTTTTAAATTATTTGTATAATGCAAGGTGGTAGGTCTCTCGTAAGTGTGCGGCCGTCTGGATTGGTACCATCACATGCGATCGGTCACCTACCTGCCTTCAACCCCTCTGGGGAAAGCTTAAAAATAGACTTATTAGTATTATAAATTTAAATAATTCCACGTAGTGATCTATTGAAACAAAATCTTGAGGTAATATTAAAGTGCGCAATAAAATTATTCAATTTAAAAGCAAAGTTTTCACTTTTATACTTTCTGGACATAAATGGAATGCAAAGGGCATATTACGCTGACAATCGAATAAAATTAGTAAAATTATAGTGGTAAAGTTTGAAGATAATGTTTGAATTAATAAGTTCGTGCTTGAATTTGTTAAGTGAAACGCATTACCCATAAAGAAGTTTAATTTACTGAAATTTACTTTGCTCAACGTCTATCTGTCCATCTTTACTATAATAAAAAAAGCCGTGTCTGTATTCAATAACTTTTAGACTAACTAGAGATCTTTAAACCCAATATATTTTATTTTCTGATTTAATACTTATGTATTTTTGTTCATCAGTTTGAAAATCTATCTATCTTATTTATTGTCGCCATCCGTTTATTTACTAATTTGCCTACAATTTATATTATTACCACACTGAGAGATAGTTGTACACCCTTAATGAGTACAGAAATGATTTATGCTCAGGTACTGAGCACATAAATAGGAAGGATGGGGGGTTTCCTCTGGGGGGTTGACGTCAGACAGACGGCCGATCGTAAAAGCCAAATCTTTCTATAACATGTGTTAATAAGCATGTTACGCAGACCCTAATACGATATCCCACTCGAGTTTCGACCACTGCGCAACAACAAGGCGGTAGGTCCCTCGTATGCGAGAGGCCATCTGGGTTGGTACCACCGCTATGTCTATTTCTGCCGCCAAGCAACAGTGTGTAAGCACTGTTGTGTTCCAGCTTGAAGGAAGCCGGTAAAATTACTGGGCATTACGAGACTTAACATTTTATGTCTCCGGGTGACGAGCGCAGTCTAATGTCATGCAATGCATGCCAATGCAGTGCTTTGTAATTCAAAGCTCTGTGTGGTGTTAATTCTGTTTATGGGCAGGCGTGATGCTCACCATCAGGCGAGCGACCTGCTCGTTTCGTCACTCAAAAAAAAAAGTAAATTTAAAATGTCCGAAAACTGATCCGTTGAGGAGTTTTTCATTTCCCCAAGTTCACTGTTATTAGATCTTAACCAATTTTATATAGGAACACCTTCGATATAAAACCTATCGCATACAAAAATTCTGTCTCGGTGGCGCAGGTTCTCGGGTTCGAACCTTAGGTCGGGTAAAAGTGATATTTGGTTTTTCTATCACGAAATGCTTAGCTCGGAGTTTGGAATTGTACCTATACTGGGTACAATTCCAAACAGTATAGCGATAGGCTTGCAATAAGATAAAAAAACAAAATAAAGACTTTGACATCGGTTAAAATATCCAAACTAAGCAGAATGGTATTAAGCGATATGTTATTTATCTAATAAGTTATTCCACGCAATATATACTTTGACAAATCTGTATTCTAGACTATTTATTGGATGTAATATACTATAATTGAACCCAGAGATTTATTAGTCTGATGATAAAATGAGGATTAATGAGATTTTCATTGATTTTCTATTATCTACCCTCGAATACTTTTTTGATAGTCTCAACCCGCATAAAGCTCCAATGCAGGCTAAGCACGATAAGATCCAGGCGTCCATCGTATATTATGAATCTCAGAATTTAAGAAAAAATACAGCCTAAATATCTTTTCGGCTTTTACATAAAATGAGGATAAAAAATATTTACATAAAATCTTTGAATATCGTTAATTCTGCTCTTTGTTTAATGTGAGAGATTAATTAATTATATTAGTATTAAAGTTGAATTGTGATGTTAAAATAAATCTTATTCATCTTTGTAAATGCTGCCTTTTATTAATTTTCGCTTTAACCGCCTCAAAAATAAATAAGCTAGGTACTCAATTTATCTGTATATATACAACGTGTTTCAGAAAGGTGTGGTCATATTTTAGGGTCATTACATACAACTTACAAATAGTACTTGTGTACCGGACCTTTTCAAAGCCAAGACATCCAAAAATTTCACGTTAATTTTAATCACGCGTTTTTTAAGATCGATAAGATTGATGACATCACTATTAATTATTATGAACAACACTCACTTTTTAATAAACTTGAATAAGATGTACGTAATTCTACGGACATACGTACGTAACTTGTAATTTTAACACAAATTAACACTTGAAAGAGACTGTGTACTGAAGACGATATAGGTACCATCCTCTAGAAGCATGTTAAAGACTTCATTCTCGGGTGTTCCATCTATGAATTTGGCTTAATACAGTCGACGATCCTCTTAAAAGCTGTTATTAGTGACACCAACACAAAGTACCAATACATAATACTTTTTTAGTCAAATACAACAAATAAACTCATAATCAATCATACTTCATAAAATAACAAATTGCCGTACTGACTGCGTCAAATAAATATTGACATTTGACAACTGTTTAATGTTTTTTAATTATAAATTAATAAAATGAAAGGAGGTCTATTGTATAATTGTTTATCATTTAGTATTGTCCAAAGTTGAAAGTCGATATCGACATGTTACTCATTCGATAAAAAAGAAAATTCTATAATTATTGTCCTAGCAATGCAATCGGAATTGGTACTATGGGAGATAAAATACTTATACCCTACACTATACATTGCTTAAATTTGCCCGCCCCTTTCTATAACACGTTGTATATATTAAGTACTAGCTGTTGCCCGCGGCTCCGCCCGCGTGATTGCCTATTTCCAGGATTAAAGTAGCCTAGTGGGCTCCCCCGGTGAGAAACGCGCTTCACAAATTACTAAAATGACTAATAAAAAATAAGGGTTGATAGTAGAAGGGTGAAAATTAAGGCGTGGATGTATTTTTAAATCTTGTATCATAAAAAATAAAAACAAAAATGTTTGCCAAAAATGTAAAAAATAAAAATTTGGGGTGGACCACCCTTAACATTTAGGGGGATGAAATGAAAAATAGATGGTAGCCGATTCTCAAACCTACTGAATATGTATATAAAATTTCATAAAAATCGGTCGAGTCGTTTCGGAGGAGTATGGGAACGAACATTGTGACAAGAGAATTTTATATAATAGATAAGATAAGATAAGATAAGATGTTAAGTGTTCACGCATAACTGCAAATGTAGACCGATTTTGATGATTCGATAGAGTTTATTGCGGTGGTTCCATCTAAATCTAGAGAAATAAGTCCACCCATAAGGGGAAGGGGGTGAAATCGGGGATGAAAGACTAAAAAACCTTTATGCACTGATTTATACACCAATTTGAGTTTGTAAATGGTAGAGCCACGCTGTCGACAATATTGTCTACAGCATGAATAGGCCGGCTGCGTTTCATACGGTGAGTGAGATATCCGGAGGCTCAAATGCCCTCACCTTCCGCAGCGACAACTCGGCAATGCTCCCATGTTTCTTCTGGTATTGTGGAGGTACATGGGCGGTGGAGATAATTTAGTATCAGATGACCCATTTATTCGTTTGCTGGCCCATGTTATATAAAAAATAATATGCACTCAGCCAAAGGGGTCAAACTTATAACACCCCTCTTTAAGCTGGGGTTAAAAAGCAGATTTATGTCCCTGGTCCAATTACGAAACAAATGGAAAATGGATGTTTTACGTGTAGTAATAGGTATGTGGGCAGCCCGGCCAGACGACGCGATAAGTCGATTTGATTGATGATAGTGATGTACTGAGCCAGTGGCGTAAGCTTTGACAGTAAAATACTATTCCATTCCATCCGTTTATATTATATCCATTTATTTTATTAACCCAGTGAAACGCTCGCGATCTCCGTAACATCAAATAAAATGTGTGCCTTATTCAATGATATCAGTCATCTTATTCTATTTGTCGGTTTGGATACATAAGTATATATCTTCGTAATATTATAAAATAGATTATTATTATAACGTTATCTATATTATAATAGAGGTTCGATCGCCACGTCGGGTAAGTATATTGGGTTTTTGTTTCACGAATTGTGCTCGGTATGGCAACAGGCCCCTAACTCGTCATGGGTCGGAAATAAGCTCGGCGAAATGTGGGTGTACTAGTTAAACCTCTGCCAACCCCTTCGGGGATTACAGGCGGGAGTGCGTATGCATGTATGTATATTATAAAATGACATACTGACTGGATTGACTGAAACAAATATTTATGGATCACACAAATATTTGCTGCGGTGCGGGTATCAAACTCAAAGCACGGCCTCTCGCTTTGCAACAGGATACTCAGCCACTGCGCCATGAAAACTGTATTAAGTTAGAGCTCGCTGGATAAGGTTAGCGCTATAATGAGACGTAAACGATAAAGGGCTGTTTTGAGATAGGTACGTGCCTGAGACAGAAGACCACGAGATACGACGACAGATGTCCGCTTTGTATGCAATTGTAGAAGTACATTGTGAGGCATAAGACCGAGCCAGAGACGCGCGACTATAAATAAAGAGGTTAAATTAATAAAAACTGTATAAAAAAAAAATAATAGACTCAAAAGAAATTGAGTCGGTGGTATCAATCTTCGACTATTAAATTACGTATTACCGATTGATTTTTTGTTTTAGCTTTTTAGTTTTTTGTGTCGGTTTTATTTTTTGTTAAAAAGTTGATAAATACAGAGCGAACGTGTCGCGATTGTCTCGGTCGCATACATCAAAACGAGCGTTTATTGGAGCAAAATGAAACACAATCGAGCTTCGATTTCTCCACTCACTACTAACACGTAGACAATAATATACTTTGTACAATTTGTAACACTGTGTGCGTGACGACGCGAAAATGTTCAGGGTGTGAATTTTTATGTCGCCAGTAATTTATTCAGTGCATGAATCTCATTAATGCAGTGGGAACCCGGAACGGAATAAACTTCGTTAGCATGTAATTAATGGGCTTGATAATTTTGCCGGTGCTGCTGCTTAATTTAGCACATTGTCTTCATCTGTCCCAAAAAGGGCACTCGATTAAAAAGGTTCGGTTGTTTGCAAAGGTCGGTTTATCTTTTTAATATTGTATGGAGTTTTTGGAGTATAACGCAACCTTTTTCGTATGTGAGTTTCGTTTAAGTATTGTTTCAAAACTTTTTATTTTTAGGATTCCGTACCTAAAGAGTAGCAGCGGAACCCTATTGTAGAACGCCGTTTGTCTGTTTGTCTACCCTATTTAAAAAGGCTGTAACTTCTGAACCATAATAGGTAAACAGCTGACAGTTTCACAGATTGATTTGGTACTACGGGGGATGAAATAGGTATATCGTACACTATACGTTGCTTAAATTTGACTACACTTTTGTGTAGCACGTTGTATAATAGTTATAAGTTATGTGTATTACACACGTTTCTCTGCTTGACACGGGCCTCTTGAATGAGAAGGATTAGGCCTTAGTCCACCACGCTGGCATAATGCGGGTTTGCAGACTTCACATACCGTCGAAAATCTTATGGAGAATTTCTGAGATATGCAATTTTCCTTCAGTTATTGCTTGATTAAGCAAGCGGTCATTAACAATAAATAACACGTAACTCAGAAAAATCAGACGTACATTCTTTTGGGGCTGGTTTCGAACTTGCGAGTTTCATCTCGGCAGTCCATACGACTCCCCGCTGAGCTATCGCTGCTTTGTAGATACTCCTGAGAATACGAGCAATATTGTGTGAACAATATGATAAAGAATATTGAATTTTACCTCTATTCCACCTTTGGTCAGGGACGCTAGCCTAACCTTATAAAACTGTGTAATTGTAATAAAATTAATATTTATAAACAACAGAGTGTATTCGGTTTAATTGCGTGACAAGTTTAACTTAAAATTTATTGCTTCATAAGATATTTGTTCAATTATCACGAGAAATGAGAGCATGTTATTTTAAGCCTTCGCAAGGCCCTCGACGCCGAACCAGGTTAAACTGATGATTTTCCTTCATTGATATGGTGGTTTATGTAGATATTTGTAAACAAAATTTCAATTTGTCTGCCTCGGTGGCGCAGTTGTAATGTGTACGCGCTATGACTGAGACTGTGGTCTCGGGTTCGATCCCCGGGTCTGGTAAGTGATATTGGGTTTTTCTATTAAGAAATGCTTATTATCAGCCCGGAGTCTGGAATTGTTCCCGGTATGTCGGTAGGTTCTATAACATTATGAGACGGAGATGCGCTCGACGAAATGTGGGTGTACTGGTTACACCTCTGTCTACAGGCGTGAGTGCGTATGTAAAATTCAGTCAATGTGTGTTAGTGGACTACCGTCTTAGGCCCAAAGCCAACCTCACCTGCATGTATTTGCACTCTGGTGATAAACAAACAACGCAATTGCTATAATGTTGGTTCCCGTTTCGGGTTGAACGGCAGGTCGCCCCGAATAATACCAAATCCACTATCAAATCGTGGTGGGAAGGCATTAAGCCGGGATAACGATAGAAATAAATAGGCGTTATAGTGGCCAAACGCGGGCCTACTACATATAAAAAAAAAGATATAGAGATTAACACTCATTATCAATTCAGAATATTTAAATTAATTTTAGAAACCTAATAAAATGACAGAATCCTTTTTGATGATTAGACTTAACTAGTTTAATTAACGTTCATAGAGAATGAACCGAATTCCTCTATTTTGAATTTGTACGCTTATTAAATTATTTTACGCTGGCAAGCGTTAACCCTTCCGGTGACCAGTCAAATAGTGGTTAACTTGAATTACATTATAGTACAAAACACGTTTAAAATTTAATACGGCGGTTAGGAATATAGAAAGCTTTGTGTGAGTTTGTATTTGAGTTGTAAAGCAGAGGCGACCTGCGTGTTTACCTTTAGTTACAGTTTGATTAAGACACGAATAGAACATTTTAATTGTGGTATTTTGGGACACAGAAGGATTGTCTATTTTGAGCTTAGACTATTTAGTAATGTCGTTGCTATAACGACGAGCACGAGCGATTGACCAAAGCTGGCTGCAAGTGTACGAGCTTCTTCATTACAACACAAATTTCCATTCCATTGTTGCCTCCCGTCCGATTTCTTCAAGAAGGGCATCTATAAATTGCCACTGCGCTGGAAAAGATGCATCAAAAGCATGGCTGGGTACTTTGATTAATAAAAATAAAAAAGATGGAAATTAAACTTTAACTTTTTTCGTAAAGAACAGCAATTTCATTTATATTTATATTATGTATGACCTACTAATGATGGAGTTTTTTTCCTGCTGTTTATATTATGTTATCTTTTATAAACGTGATCACTAGGTGGTAGGTTCGTCTATGCGAGAGGCTGTGTGCAGCAGTGTATAAGCACTGTTGTGTTCGGATTTAAGGACATTGATTTCAATGAAATTACTGGGCATTGTGGGACTTACATCTATGTTTTGGGGTGATGCGCTCAGTCCAGTGCCATTAAGAGCCACGTGCTTGTTTCATAATTAAGCTTAATAAAAAAAAGATTTAATTAAATTACTGGTTTCCCCCGAGTACCTACTTAATTTTTTATCCGTCTTTTCAATTATGTTTTTCGGAGATGAATGTTGACCATTTAATAAATTTTACCTCAATTCATTCAGTCAGTGTTAATGATTGTGGCGGGTATTTCCTTTATTCTGAATAAAACAATGGCATCTGACTAGTTAGCAGGCTTATAAATTGAAAAGAAGTAGACTTACGAAAGGTGCTGTACTGGATGCTATTTTTACTGTCTTTACGGTATACTACCTACATAATACCCTACCCCTGCTAAGGCATAAGCAAAATAGAAAATTGCAAAGTATGTAAAATTTAAAACCGCTACCACTAGTATTTTAAAGCAAGTAAATTTCTGTCGACCCTTCCTTGTTCAACGAACCTCTTGCCAGTACGAGTACATAGTGGGGGATCGGCGGGGATTTTAGGTCGGATTGTGATCATTATCCTCAGATTCGATGGAGGCACCCCACTTTTATAAATCCCTGTAAGGGCCCAGACACAAATACTTGCTCAACATGCGGCGTTTGAAGATGGTGTAGCGATATCGATGGATTTTGCTCTCTGCCATTTGCATGTTTAGTGTGTACTAGTATGTCTGACAGCTTACTGAGGGAAAATCGTTTTCAACGTGCGTGCTCTGCAAGATTTTCTCACTGAATTTCGGTCATTGTTGTTTTGTATTTACGTTGGCAAAGGCTTTTATCGATACTATACATAACTGGTATTTAATAATCTAAGCGTTAAAAACTGCCGACTTCATTTAGATATTTTATTCAAATGTAAAACCATCTCCAATTACCCAGCTTTCAAATAAAAAAACTGTATCAAATCAGTCAATTTGTTTAAGGATTATAATTCCACATACTGACAGACAAACGGGCCACACTTTTAACACCATTATTTTTGTTGGGAGTTAAAATGATCCGATGTTTATAAATCTATTAGTTTTGAACTAACATGTAATACAACGTTATTACTATTTATTAATATTTATATTAAAATGTTATGCGTCGAATCAAGAACCTCCTCCGTTTTTTTTTGGCAGTTAAAAACACATTTTTTCGCTCAAAAATTAAGTACTTTATACATATGAATACACTGGAAGGAAATAAATTGTTTTAACGATTCCCATATACTACGAGTCAACCCTTGTTTTCGACAACCCATTCCTGGAATATTAGCATCTTCCGAGTCCCGTATAAGAAAATCGTTGACTCCTCCATAACTTACAGCGTCTGCCCCAGTCTACCCGAACTCGACCGAGCTAGTCGGGTCGCGTCGATAAATTTTATTGAAAGGGCAATTTACAAAAAATTCTATATGGTCCGGTGTCGTATCTAAAATTTATATCTCAATCAATATACGGAAATAAATAAAATAGGGATAAAACTGGAGAATATTTTTCATTAACCGTGTTTAGGTACCGTATGCAAGCCGAACACACAAAAAGTTTTTATTTTTGATTTGGAAAACACTTAAATACAAGCATGAATATAGGTTATACCACTACAAATTCTGATAGTGTTTCTGTTTGAATGGTCTGACCAGGGGGTTGGGCACGAACAAATTACGAATAAGTATTCGAATCGAGAACGCTAGTATTTGTATGAAGGTCCAAACAATTTTTTTGACATTTCGATACGAATACGTTCTCGCAAGTTATTCGTGCTAGCCCCTCTGATTAATTTCAAATATCAGTACGTTTAAATGTCGATAGGATTACTTATTTTTATATAGCATAGTCCGGCTTACGAGCAAGTGGGTGAACTGACGGTAAGTGATCTCCACCGCCCATGTACGCCCACAGTATCAGAAAAAATATGAGCGCGTTGCCGACCTTAAAGGACCCTTTCCTTTAATTAAGGGATTGGGAAGGGGAGGGGGATTTGGGTCTCTGGATATCGCACTCACCGTACGAAACGCAGCAGCAAGCTGCTACTTTACGTCGTTTTTCTGTGAGACAATGGTAACGACCCGACGAGCTGGCCCATTCATGCTGTAGACAAAAGTGTTTACAGCGTGGCTCTACCACTCAATAATAAATGCATTCATAATAAATTTGGTAACGTGAAAAAGATTTTGTTATGAATATTCCAGTTCGTACAGTAATATTGTATTTGTATAGATGTACGAAATTCGCAGGTTTGAAACCAGCCTCAAGCAAGAGCATACATACATCTCTTTACTAAGTAACATGTGTCTTAATTGTAACTCACTTGCTTTAACGGTGAAGAAAACATCGTGAAGAAACCTGAATACTTGAGAAATTCTCCATAAGAATTTTGAAGGTAGTGAAGTCTGGAAACTGCATTAGGCCAGCGTAGTGGATTAAGGCCTAAGCTCTCTCATTAAGTAGAGGAGGTCCGTGCCCATCAGTGGGACGTGTATTGACTTATGGGCGTACGTAGCAGGTCAGTCATTCAAAAGAAAAATAAGTCCTTATGTACTTACACAATAAAAATTATATAACATGCCTGTACTAGGGCATCATAATCACGCGTTCGTATTTCCGTAATGGGCGAACATTGCCGAAGTACATAATGAAAATCGTAGTACTTTACATTATCAGTCTTCTTCTTCTTCCACCTACCCTATCCCACTCGCAGTGGGGTCGGGGCAACATGCTTTTTAACACATGTCACAGAAAGATTTGGCTTGAAATTTTTATGATCGGCCGTTTGGCTGACGTCAATCACCCTGGGGAGAAAACACCCAGACCCGAAACATGATGTTTGTGGATCACACAAACATTTGTGGTGCGGGAATCGAACCAGAGAACCTCTCGCTTCATAGCCGGCTATTCGCTTACTGTGCCACGGAGGCAGTCACTTTACATTATCAGTATTTACGAAAAGATGTATGCAGTTATACAATATGTAACAAAATCCAACAGGGACATTTTAACTGTGTTATCAGAATGTATATTCAAACGTAATGAAGAAAAATCCCATACGAAAATAAATCTTTTTTTTTATTACTTGTATTAATTTATTGTTTGGAAACCGTATTTCGGTGGATTACCTCTGCAAGAGCGATTACTTGCGAGCCAGAGCGTGATAGCATGTTGAGGCATCCACGTACATCAAACGAGCCGTGCCCCCGTCTTCCTCAATACACACAGAAATTCTGATGTAAATAACATTATTTAAATATCTATTATGTGCAAAGTATAATATTATGTGCAAAGATAATATCTCGCTTATGTTTTTTTTTTATTTTATTTTTTAAGCAAAAAGGTCAACAGGGTTTTTGTTACATACTGTATACAGCGCCTCTATCAGATTGTATTGGAAAATTAACTTCTTACATGCGTTTAAACTTCATACTAACAAGTCGTTATGCGTTAGTAATTTCACCGGCGAGAATCTGAAGATGACGGGATGGGTATTGAAAATACTCGCTGTAGACACAAAGTACCTTGTTCGTTCGATGTCATGCAGAGCGGCGTACCTCTCATTAAACTTGTTAGACTGTAGTTAACCAAGTTGCTCCCAACATGGACAGTGTAAATTGTTGGACTAGTGGCCAGTATGGGGCTGATATTATTCCACGGGGTTTCTGATAGGATTTAATCAGATTACTGATACTTAGTTGCAACCAAAATAAATTGATTTCTGGGATTAAGTGCCTCATTTTTATCGAGAATTTTATGGTTGTACTTGCATTTTCTATTATCATTTAGAATTTTAAGATATTTTATAATATATTTATAATTTATAAAACCGCCACTCAATAAAGAATCACGATATTTCAGAAACTACTAAAGTTAGGATGGACTGAATTGACACTGACATGAACTTTGATAAAATGATAGTTTGTGTAATGATTTAGAACAAAGCCGACTTTCGGGCAACAGCTAATATACAAATATACGCAGAACATAAAATTGTCGATTCGATCTCAAGAAGGCATCTGAATTAGTTAGTGAAGTTATTTTCATAGAAAACTGTTTCACTTTATTCATATTAAATGGATTTTATTAGGTTTGTAACTAAGGCGTTAAATATTTATTCTTCAAACTGTAATAAACCGACGTGTGTTCGTTCCAACTTTGGTCTTTAATATTTGAATTACACAATTCGGGTAAACTAAATTTTGTGCGTAAATAAAAAACATCATAACTTTTCTAGACATAATCATTTTAATCATATCAAGTTTGCACGTATGCCGTTTTTGCTTTCAAAATGCCAATTGTCGTATCACGATGACATAATGAAACCTAAAGGCACTTTTGAGGTACGAGACGACCGAGACAGAACATCGCGACACACGACGATAATGACACTTCTTTATATGCAATTGTGCCCTTTCCGATCAAAGTGATAGGAGCGAAAGTTACAACTTTAAAAATATTCTTAAATCGAATGGAATTTATTTTTACGCATTGAACTGCGGGTAACACGACCGTGAGTTCCTCAACCAATCAAAAGGTAAGTTTAGAGGAATGCAACTGAGGTAGGACATCGTGATGTGCGACTGGTACAATACATACAATTTCATACAAAGCGGATTTGTCACAATCCCCTACTCACGTTACGCGTCACCGTCTTCTTGTCTCTGTCGCGCACCTCAAAACGTGCCTTAATATAAACGTCTTTTTTCATCTACTATTTCATTATTTAGAATATTTAGAAGAAGCTTATATATTTAGGCGTTATCTTATTTCGATGATTTAGGCCTACTTATTGCTATTTTCGATCATGTGAAACTCCAATACTGGATAGCAGTGGCTAATAGTCCCAATTTATTAGGCGATAAGATCAGACCCTCACGTGACCCTTATATAACTACTGGCTATAGGGTAAGATGAATGTGTGTCAAATGTAGCCACGACCCAAGCTGATAAGAAATTGCTGGCCTTCTTCGCCGTGTTGTTTATTTTTTCCGACGCGTGGCTGTTTCATTCGTAAAAGATCTCTTTTATTAGGGTATAGAAATTGAATAATTTGTGAAGATGAGTATATAAAACCCGACATTCACATTCGGATGACACGACTTTAGATCGGACAGCTAAGTCCATCTTGTTCCACCTGGCCTTATCCCACTCGCAGTGGGGTCGGTGCAACATGATTTTTAATACATGTTACAATAAGATTTGAGTTGTGTTTTTACAACCGGCCGCCTGCCTGACGTTAACCCCTCTGGGGAGAAAACACCCAGACTCTTAACATATATTTGTCTCACAAAGGCGTTTGTCTCGGTGCGGGAATCGAACCTGCGGCCTCTCGCTTCACAGCCGGCTACTAGCCCACTGTGCCATCTGTCTGACAGCAAAGTCCTAGGTTAACCTGTATCGTGGGTATAAGAAACTACAAAAGACTTGCGGTCCCACAACTCCCAGACCCGAAACATATATTGGTGGATCACACAAACATTTGTTTCGATGCGCGAATCGAACCCACGGCCTCTCGCTTTGAAAGAATGACTTAACTACAATTTTAAGGACAAATTACCTCATTGGTCTGTTGTGAGTGTACTGAGCCTGATGTTGTAAGGTCCCTGGATTGACTTATTCCGGATTGGATCCCGTTTCATGGCGACAAAACGCTTTCATCGCTTAAGATTCGTTATCAAAATGTCTGACGATGCCATAAATATAGAATGTACGTATATGTGAAAGTCTGTCCAACTGGCAATTTGTTAAAATAATCTTATTTATGCCTTCTCTCAATGAAAAAGCTTTTAAAATATGCAAAGTTAATCAATTTTCTTTTGTTCTCTGTCAATATTGTGTTATTAAAAATTCCACCTGAGAATTACAAAAAAGCTTTGGGACATCAAACAAACAGTAAATTATCCTAATTCAATAATACCCTAGCTGGAGGAAACAGGAGCGCAAAGGGTCGCAGACCGGCCTAACTCGATAATAAAAGGACCGTAATATTCATTATTCGCAAGGATATAAAATAAATATTTTGTTTTTGTATAAATTAGATCATTCTGTGTGATTATTTAAAATATATATTCCATTGTTATGTTTCAAATAGAAAAAAATGTGGTTAGTACTGGCCATACAGGAAATAATCGTGATGAAAATAATCATTGTTGATACTACAACGTATACGGGAAGGTACGACTATTATTGGGTGGTAAATGTCACCGTCCTTAACTCGATAAAACATATTAAGCCATAATTAATAAGTTTGATTTCGGTGAAATTCATATTTAAGATTGAAATAATTAACCTGCTCTTATCCCACTCGCATTGGGCTCAGTACAATATGCTTTTTAACACGTGTTACAGAAAGATTTGGCTTGTAGTTTTTACGACCGGTCGTCTGCCTGACGTCAACCCCTCTAGGGAGAAAACATCTAGACCCGAAACAAATTTGTGGATCATTCAAACATTTTATCTCGGTGCAGGTATCGATTTCTGGCAATATTTCCAAATTACCTACTTATTTTTATTTTACAACAGGGGAGGTAGAGCAAGAGGGTCACTTGATGGTAAATGATCTTTAATGCCCATGAGAAACCAAAATGATGGAGGAATTATGGATGCGCTGTTGACCTTAGAGATTAGGAAAGAGCTTAGGAAAACTGCCTCACCCTAAGAAACGCAGTAAGCTAACACTTTGGTTTTTAACAGGTTCAGGTTCTTCGGTGTTTGGTTGAGACAGTGGAAATCCTAACTAATATTATAAATGTGAAAGTGAGTTTGTTACGCTTTCACGCCTACATCGCTAAATCGATTTTGATATTTTTTTATACAGAGATAGATGGTACCCTAGCGACGGTTATAGGCTACTTTTTATCCAGAAAAAGGCACACATAGGTTACATATAATCGTTAACAATAAAAAAAAATGCTATGCCGGTAAATGGCGTAACACAATTTCACCACTTTTTCTTCCTCTCTGAACTTCATTGGTATGTATTTTAAGCCGCATTCCCAACAAATATTTGTTTACGACATATGCAAGTTTACAAGATAAATGAGTGTATCAAACGATAAATTTAACGTGAACATTGTTAGCTGGAGTTGCATGGTTGAATATATTTTGTATTTCCTTAATATTTTGCATTCTGTATTTCCGTTTTCAGTATTACTTCAATGTACTGAGTTGAATTATGGTATGTAACTGTTTCTTGCAATAAATTATTATTTTGGATCATACAAAATAATGTTTTTGTCCATTTTAACGGGTAGATTTGCTTATGGATCACATTTAAAAACCAGTCCAATAATGGGTTTATTTTATTTTATTCACATTTTTGTTATCATAATATTACTACTGATATAGAATTCAAAAATATTAAAAGATGGCCGTTGAATTCAGAAACGATATTAGGCAAAAAACGTTAGATTTCACGCAATGTTTCGCCAGACTGAACACTTTGCGATTAAATAATACAAACAGTATGAAATTCAACTCCGCTACGTAGAAGCTTAAAAAAAACAGAAAAATAGATACCAACTCTGCGTATTGTAAATGAAATAAAGCTTTGCGCGTCCATTTTTCGGTGTCTACCTTTGACATTTACGGCTTTCGAATAACGTTGATAGTTGCTCAGCTAATGGGTTAAAGCAATTTGGAAGAGCGCTGGCGACGATGACCAGACTGACAAAGCCTTAATTCTCGTATACGCTCGAAATTGTTACATTGTGAAATGCTTATGCGTGTATGTATAGAATAGGGAGTACTCCCGTGTCTATACCCCTTTGTCTTTGTAGTTAAAAGAGTGTTTGTGACGTAAAACGTTCGTCGACATTATATGAATATTATGGCGATTTAGAGTCAAAATTACAATTAAAATCGTTACCTTAAATCAATTAAGTTATGTATAGGTTCTATAATTTGTAACAAAGGGTATCGTAACGCAGGGCGTTATAGAAACGCACCATTATAATTAAATGTATGTAAGTCTTCTATCTTCTTGTATATATTAATACGTGTCGTGTCGTACGTACGTGAGGAGTTTGGAGGTTTGGCATAATTAAAGTTTATATGATGAAGGAGTGCACACAGCTATTTATACATGTGTTACAAATACATTTAATAATATAAAAGAAAACCTTAATTGGTTACATTAATTGCTCTATTCTATTTTTAGATTATGACCCCATCGATTTTCGATGATTTCGCCAATGTCAAGTATTAAAATAGCAATATCTAAAAATAAAGATCAAAATGAAGACATCTTTAAAAAGATGCTCAATTGTTAGTCCAGGTGTTTGAGCCGTTGTTTGAGCATTAATTGCTCAAACACCGACAATGTCTGAATGTCAAATCTCGCAGCTGACGTAATAGAACAAAATTCAAAAAATAGATCTAGTTTCGACCACCAGTGATAATTATTATTTGAATGATTAATTAATTTGTTTATAATTACTATTATTAAATTGATAGTTATTAGGCCTTATTTATTTTCTTAACGTGCCTTATTACGTAGGTATGCTGTTTACGTTTATATTGTTATTTGTTAATAATGTAGTAACCAAGTATAAAACTACCGTGGATAAGATAAGGATGCAACTTTAACTTTCATCGACAAGATCAGAATTAACAAAGTTAAATAGAAACACGATAGTTGCATAACTATTCAGATAAAAGTGTTTACAAACAAAATTACAAACTTTTACTTGTATATATTTACTATCACCACAACTAATATTATAAAGTAAAGCTTGTAAGTTTCTAACTGTGAGCTTATTTTATTTGTTCCGATTTTGAAAATTCTCTCAACAATAAGAAGGACCATTATCTCTGAGTGCTTTAAGTTATTTTTCATAGTAATAAAAGTGAGGTACAGTTGAGTGAGTCTACAAGGTGGTAGGTCTCTTGTATGCTTGAGGCTGTCGGGGTTGATATCTCCGCTTCATCTATTTCTGCCGCAAAGCAGCAGTGTGTGAGCACGGTTGTGTTTTAGTTTTAATGAATTGAAATCAGTGAAATTATGGGGCACTTTACAAACCTATGTATCGGGATGATGAACGCAGTCCAGTGCCATGCAGTACTTTGTTATTCAAAGTTCTATGTGTTGTGTCTGTTTATGGGCAGGCATGGCGCTTACCATGAGACCAGCGAGTAAAATCTATTCACTAAATAGTGCAGCAATTTTATATAATTTTGATGGAAATTACAGAAAATATGAATATCATCTACATTTGGTAAACATTATTTATTAAATCATAATGAACCCCTCATGTAGATATATAATAATATATGAAAAATGTAAGTAACAGATCGAACCAACGAAACATATGGTTTTTAATTACCAACATTCCCTCATTGACTCAACCTCTACTGGAATGTTAAAAATGGCGTTCCATTAGATTTTTTCCTTAATTTACGAAGTTTGCGCCCACATTTTAGTATTCGCTTTGCGAAATGTAAACTGAGCAAAGTTCCCAAAACTTTGTCAATAATCAACCGTGAACGAAATCAGCAGCAACTTGGACTGAAAAACTACGTGCAGGAAAACCGCAGTTTTACTAAACAATGTATAAACATAGATTATTATTTAAAAATATAGCTTTATATTCATTGACATTGATACTGACCTCGTGTCGCAGTGGGCGCGTAGCCGGCTGTGAAGCGAGAGGCCGCGGGTTCGATTTCCACACATAGGCAAAATGTTTGTGTGATTCACAAATATTTGTTTTGGGTTAGGGTGTTTTCTCCCCAGGGAGGTGGACGTCAGGCAGGCGGCTGGTCATAACTACAAGCCAAATAGATCTGCAACATGAGTTGAATAGCATGTTGCGCCGACACCAGTGCGATTGGGATAGGGATGGGATTGGGCAGGTAGATGTAAAGTAACCTTTACATTCATTGAATAATATTTAATGGTCTAAATAATGAATAATTTTAAATTTAGAATGCAACGAACTAGTAACTTGAAATAAATGATGTTACCTGTTTAGTCATAGGTACCATATATTATAGAACAATCACATATTCTTTGTATATGTGTATTTGTACGACTTTGCAATATTAAATCTTTTATAATAAAAAATATTATTTTTATTGTACCACGGCAATTTATTTCAAGTTATCATTGAAATACCCTTCTAAAACCACTATTGGTTATACATGCTTATATAATAATCATAATAATAAGCCTTTATTGCTGTAAGTTTACAGTAAATAATAAAATAATATATAGAAATAATCGGCAACCGGTTATACTATGGGAATACCCTTGCAATAGCTTGTCCTTCGAAAAAGGCCTCCTCCAAAGATTTCCATTTTGTCCTGTCCTGAGCAAATCGTATCCATAATGGTCCAGCTACGTTTTTGAAAAAAAAAACATGCTTACTGAGCATCAAAATAAGATGACTTACTGACAAATACATATTATCTAATCTTGTTTGGGTTCGTTGTCAATTGAATACGACTACTTAGTTATTAAACTTTGTTTTGTATCGTTTCTGTCTTAATGTTACTGGAATTTTCGTAAAGAAATACATTATTCTTTATTTTACAGTGCCAATTTTTTTTTCCGGTAAAATAAGTGATCTTACTCACTGTACGAACCACAACAGCAAACTGCCACTTAACGTTGGTTTTCTGTAAGAAATTTATGCTATAGACAACACTTTCTATAGCGTGACTCTACCATGGAGCAATTATTCTGTTTGGACGTTTGTGAATTTGGATGATTGTTATTTAATCACGCTAACGGCTAGACAAATTTGGATGACATTTGGAACACAAATAGACCATGACTTTGACATGAGTCACTTTTTAAGAGTTAGAGTTTTTTTTTATTGCATAGGCCGGCAAACGAGCAAGTGGGTCACCTGATGGTAAGTGATCTCCACCGCCCATGTACGCCCACAATACAAAAAGAGTCATGGGCGCGTTGCCGACCTTAAAGGAAAGGGGTAAGTAAGGGATTGGGAAGGGGAGGGGAATTTGGGCCTCTGGATATCTCACTCACCGTACGAAACGCAGCAGCAAACTGCTACTTTACGCCAATTTTCTGTGAGACAGTGGTAACGAACCGGACGAGCCGGCCCATTCATGCTGTAGACGAAACTGTCTACAGCGTGGCTCTACCACTCTGAAAAGTGTGAGTAGAAGTATTTCTTCGCACTATAGTCTGAAAGCGCGAATTCATAAACAATATTTGACCGATTCGCATCGTGACGTGAACCGCCCGTAGTGCGAAACGACGAAGTATCCAAGATTGCAAGATTTAGATGTTCGATGACGTTTTAGTGCATGCTAATGTGTGTATCTTAATACAGTAGTTACAATGTGTGGACAACAAAATTCGTTCAAAAGACACAATAAATGCGTACGAGCAAATATATAACATTGCGAATATTTATTAACTCGAACGCACCCTAAAATTTGATGGAAGGCGACGACATGGTCGAGCAAGAAAAAGATAGTGCGAAGATCTGGATGCATTAGACCACAATGGACTGTAGTGGTTTTGAATCAAGCTACACGGAGAGAGAAGGGTAACTTCGCCCAGCAGTGGGATGATGTAGATTAGATTATAAAATATCGTATCTAATGGCTAATAACACCAACACAAAAACTTAAAAATCAATACATTTCAATATTTCATACAAAACGTTCAGTCTGATCACGAAAAAATATTTTCTAATGGAGGCAATTAAAATGGGTTTCGTGCATATAGGTAATTAAAAGTTGACGCGTCACTGACGACGCTAAATGGGCTTCGGCTCCAACCGAAATATTTAGGTAAAGTTGTTTGAACCTCGTCACTAATTAAGTCCGCAGGCTTATTACGTACATGACTTCAAATGGTGGTATTTATGTAAAACCCAAAGTCTTCAATATCGACGGTAGCAATTAAACAGCTGTCTGTAAAAATGAGAATTTTCATACATACATACGCACTCACGCCTGTAATCCCCGAAGAAATAGGCAGAGGTGTAACCAGTACACCCACATTTGGCCGAGCATATCTCCGTCCTATTATGTGATAGGCGGCGAGCCTATCGCTATATCGGGCACAATTCTAGACTCCGGGCTGATACTGAGCATTTCATTATAGAAAAACCGTATATCACTTTTACCCGACCCGGGGATCGAACCCGAGACCTCAGCGTCAGCCTCAGTCGTAACGGGTAAGCATTAGTACAACTGCGCCACTAAGGCAGTCAGACAGGCAACATTTTCTAAATATAACTATTAAAATAACACTGCGATTTTGATGTTTCGTATAGTTCAAATTACTTAATCAATACAACAGGGAAAATGGCATTTTCCATGCTGCAAAATAGGTATCTTTGCTGGAATATTGATGATGCCTGCAATTGCATATATATACTCGTAGAAACAATTAATGAGTTATCTGCCACATATCTGCTTTTGCGTGAGACTTTGAAACATATTTTTTAATCTATAAAAATTTACTTAACCTATCGTTATTTATATTTTAGAGTTTATCTATATAATCATATCGTTTCATGTAATGTACATGTAATTTATAGAATCAATTGCAGTTGTTTCTAACAACTTTGCTTATTCAGGTTTGACATGGTGTAAATAAATAAATCAAAATTAGTCTCAGAGATTAAACAAAATTGTATTTAACTTTTTATTGCACATTACTTTTATATCATTTAAGTATTATAAATTAGTTAAGGGAAGAGAGGTCGGGGTCAACCCGCTGTCAACTAGAAGAGCACCATTGAAAAAAAAAAACATAAAGATATGAACATGGGTTCCATGGGCTCTAAGACTACACAAAAGAGATTGTTGTGGGGAAAACTTACGAGGAGGGCTAATCCCAAATGCGACGGAAGCAAAGCCAAGATAAAGAAAAAATAGGCACTAATTAAACAGTATTAAATAATGAACAAAACCATCCAAACATACATAAATATAGATATAAAAAAAAATATAAAAACATTATATTGCTAGTAAAGCTTATCTTCAAGGTATGAAAACTGGTTTAATAAAAATAATTCACCCGATGTCTTTTTTTGCACGTATACTTCAAACCCTTATCATTCTCTTAACAGATAGGCTTATATATAGGTATCATAGATAATATCTAAGGGAAATTAAATTATGTTCACAAAGTATTAGGTCTGATATATAGCAGATGCTATTACAAAATACTCGTTGTTGATTTTTTAGGCTCTACCAAGTTATTTTCAATTATAGTATTGGCTCAATAGCTGTTATTTGTTTTAGATTGGAGCTTCATATAAGTTATACTTAAAATTCGATTAACATTATATTCGAAACGACTGGTATTATTGTTGTGTCCCTTATTTTATTCCTGTAGCATTTCTGATTTTTACTTACTAGTCAACATATAACCGAGACTGTCCTATTCAAGTTCTGTCCACTACAGTATATTAATACTGGCCTTGCTCGAGGCTCCGCAACCGTGAAAATGTTTTACCGGGATTAAAAACGCTTATGTTACTCAGAGATACTGGAGCACTATCTTAGTGAAATAATTTTTAAATGGGTTTAGTACTTGCGAGTGTTAGTGGGCCACCAACATCTTAGGCCTAAAGCCAACCTGCAAGTGGAACCTCTGCTGATTAACGGATGAGGCAATGGCGAAATTTGGTACCCGCTGCGGATTGTGAGGGTCAGATGGCGGGTCGAACTGTGTCGGCTGTGGAATAGCTTGCCGGCGCACGTGTTTCCTCCTTCCTATAACATGGGATCCTTTAAATGAAGTGTGAAGAAACAACTAAGCAGACCGGCATAATGCTGCCGATCTGCGATAGATTCAGTGTCTATCGTTGGTCGACAGTATTCATGGATTGCGCTACACTTACGATCAGGTGTAGCGTAGTCACTTTGCCGAGCCAGGATAAAAAATAATAATAATAATAATATGTACCAATTTCATCGTCAAATCATGATGGGAAAGCGGACCCTAGAATAAAGCAGGGATAATGCCTAAACAAATTTATAACACCCATATTACTGGAAGAATCATGGGAGCTTTGTCGATCTTATAGGAAAGGAATTAGTATTGGTAAAAGGGGAGAGGAATTTAGGCCTTCGGAAATCCCGCATCCTGTACGAAATTTATCAGTAAGCTGCCAATTCACGTCGGTTTTTTATGTGACAATAGCCCATTCAAGCTGGCCCATTCACGCTGAATGCGGATAGCTTCTTTCAGTAGTAAAATTAATTGACTTTACCATGTGAATTTTTACTGATGCCATCTTTACTGTATTTGTTTGTGCATAATATTTATATTCCGACTGAAGTCTTGCTATATTTTTGATTTAGTTGAGTTATGAAAACTATTTATGAAATGCTTCAGTAAAATAAAGATTATTTTTGTATACAGTGAGGATGTCATAATGATCTTGCTGATACTCCGGTGAAGAACTTGATAAGTGAAACATAATGGTACACAAATAACGGACGCACTATTTCTCGACGCATATAAGCATAAGTTAAATAATTGTCCGTATATACTTCGTTAGACTCTTAAAAAAATATATATATTATAAGGTTAATTTTCAAAAAGTGGATTCATGACAAATTGAATTGTATTTTTATTATCTGCTGTCGTCGATATATTACAATCGACGTGAAGTGGCTGCTCGCCGTTGCGTTTCATAAGGTGAATAAGATTACCGGAGGCCCAAATCTCCCCATAACAATTTCTATAGGTTACTTTGGAGTCGGTGCAATTTGATTTGACCGGCAGCGACACAGGCACCGACTCTAAAGAGTCTTTTTTATTTTTGTCTTTTCAGTATTCTTATTTTGAAGTCGGTTTCAAAGTTTTGTTAAAAACTAATTTAAATTTTTAGTGGTAGTTACAGCAATAGCATGTAAATTCCAATATAATCACACAATCGCGACATGTGTACTGTTGTCCGTTGAGGAGTTTCATTTTTTTTTATGGCTTAGGCCGGTAAACGAGCAAGTTGGTCACCTGATGGTAAGTGATCTCCACTGCCCATGTACGCCCACAATACCAAAAGAGTCATGGGTGCGTTGCCGACCTTAAAAGAAAGGGATAATTAAGGAATTGAGAACGGGAGGGGGTTTGGGCCTCCGGATATCTCACTCACCGCACGAAACGCAGCAGCAAGCTGCTACTTTACGCCGGTTTTCTGTGAGACAGTGGTGTAGACAAAAGTGTCTACAGCGTGACTCTACCACTCATAAAATTACAATACAATTACATAAAATTTATTTACTCCGTCATCAGATCTTAACCAAATTTATATGGTATCACATTCGATAGAGTTAATCATCAGTTTATTTCCAACGAATTCGGCCCACAATTGGCGGAGAAATCGATGTAAATACGTAAAAAAAACGAATTGAGAACCTCCTCCTTTTTTTAGGTCGGTTAAAAATGGTTCGTACGTATGTTCGAAGAAAATCTGGTCAGCTATTTAGAAATTATTGACCTTTTGCTAATGGACGTTAGGGTATTTTTACTTAAATTAGGTTTACCTTAGGTTAGATAGAGTATTTATTTAATTTAATGTACAAGATACGTAATAATCCTGTCGGTTTGTACGGTATTGCCAGCTCTGTAGTGGTTTAACGGTCGGTAACCTATCGCTGGTTCCTTTCATGCGTATTGGAATCGGGAAATAGACGTGCGTCCGCTTTAGTTCCATATCTAGTTTTCCGTAGCTTTTGATTAAATTTGACGAATTCCATTTTATATTCCAGTAACAGCTTTTCATGTTGTTTGACATGTAGTTTTGTTTTATTAAATGTAGAGTCCACGTGAGCTTATATGAAGTCGGCGTTTTGTATACAGACTGGTGCTATTGTTATTATTTGTTTCTGGACTATTAATAATATATGTATTGTAAGAATTATTTCAATTATACCCCCTATTTCAATTAAACTGGGATTAAAACTACGTTAGATATTGAATTGTCACTTCATTGTCCAGTAACAGCTTAATAAGGTTGAGAACTGTGAGGTCCTGGGTTCAATTCCCAGGTCAGACAATCACAGTTTATGTTCGAGATTTCGATTCGAATATTCACAGATGAATTGCCCGGGACTCGCTCTCGCTCGCCCTCTATCACATTATGGGATAGAAATAAGGTCGGCAAAACGTGGGTGCAGCATTCTACCTCTTTGAGGATAAAGACGTCAGCTCATGTTATGTTGATTAAAATATGATACGTACTTGCTTTTCTACTATGGAAATTTATTTGAGTGTAGTATATACACTTGTATCAGAATCAAATATATATCATTGTTGTTTTGCTTACAATTCCCAAATAAAAAGCATTTATAATATTCGTTATTCAGTTTTATTACTGCAAAGATTAGTCTGCATATACCACACAAATGACAGTTGATAACTTTACTATATGTGCGTATAGAGCTTTATATATTCAGCTGCAATAACAATTAAGCGGCTCGCAGTTGTTCACAGTGATTTGGATGCAGTACTCTGGAAAATGTGCGCCGCAATTATTGCCACCATTGTTCCGGAGGTCGGTGCTGATGTACTGAAGAGCGGGACAAGGCTATAGAATAATATAGGCGTCCCTCTCATATTTGGAAACTGTAAGATGGGGTAACGTGGGGACCGATGAGCAATTGCAAGCGGAAGTGATTACTGAATCGCTTCGCGGAGAATGCAATTGTCAAAATTCTTGGTTGTTGTTAGAATTTTGCACATTTACTCGCAGTCTATGCTATCTGATTTTGTCAGTTCATATACTTTTTTTTATAAAAGGGAGGGCTAAAGAGCAGGAGAATCACATTATGTCTTTCTATAGTATTAAATGTACAAAAAAAAAAAACAAAATGTAGGTTCTTACATTATGAAAACTTATATTATGATCTATTTTTATCATTTGTATATATTCTTTGTCAGACTCCTAGGACCAATGAATGAAATCGGCAAATAATGAAGCATTAATTTAGAGTACTCTAAAAACGAAATTGTCTCGTGCTAAGTCGGGAAAAGCCGGTAGCATTCAATTTTATATTGTCTACTGAATATATTAAAAAAAAATGTATCGTATGAACGTTGAGTATGCCGTCACACGGTGTTTTACGGTAAAAAGTATGGCGAATAAATCGATATGAGCTAAAAGCGTTGGTGTGTTGACGGTGTGCTATTACAGAAAATATGTTATAAAGTTGACATAAGATGTATGACCGCCTCGGTGGCGCAGTTGTAATGCGTACGCGTTACGATTGAGGCTAACGCTGAGGTCTCAGGTTCGATCCCCGGGTCGGGTAAAGTGGTATTGGGTTTTTCTATTACGAAATACTCAGTATCAGCCCGGAGTCTGGAATTTATGCCCGGTATGGCGATAGGCTCGCCCCCTATCACATTAGGGACGGAAATACCCACGGCGAAATGTGGGTATACTGGTTACACCTCTGCCTACCCCTTCGGGGATTACAGGCGTGAGGATGTATGTCATAAAGTTCTGACGTATACTTATTGAGCTGTGAAAAGGAAAAACTGACTTTATTTTATTCCCTCAATTATATAGTTGAGAGAATTCGTTCGTGTATCAGAACATATGAATATTGTTCAAAAGGTTATTTTTCTTTAAAATAATGTGATCTATGTTGTCATTTTACTAGAGTTATTTTTTTATTTATGGAATAGTAAAGAGTTACCTACATTATTAATTTCGATACAAGAAATGCGTAAAACTAGATTTATCAATAATGTAACCCACTACACTCTGAATGTGAAGCCACTATATTCAGTAGTTATTAATATAAACTTCAGCATTTCTTGGAAATTCTTTTGTCGTTGGTGTTGTTTATTTTCTGCTGAAATCTAGTAGCTTGCTCACCCAACTTATTAACCTCAGAGGTAACATTGAACTTTACCAGTAGACTGATCATTAAAATAGATCTGTGCACCAAGATGTGCCGAGGAGCTGAATAAAAATCTTAACCATCTCTCTTCTCCAAACTCAAAAGGCTTATTAAGCCGGAACGGCAATTTTAACCACTCTCACTCCTTATCCAGTTCAATTCACTGCACTGACTCAAGAACAAGTAATCTTTTGTCCATACAGCAAAAACCTTCTTCTCCGTGACCATAAGTCAAAGCAGTGCGACATATTTCAGTATGCGCCTTATGGAAATATGGAGACTGGCTATGGAATAATGAATCAGGTGCTTTCAAAAAGAACCAATCCTTTCTCTTCGGATTAAGAAGTAAATTGAAATTACATCGTTGCTTAGATATTGATAAAGTCTCGCAAACCCTCTGAGATTAAAAGTATAACGGCGCTCATGAAATTATAATTTAATTTTTTCCGTGGAAATTCATTTTCTTTAGGAACACATTGTGAATGTATGATGCGGTTTCATATTTTATAGATTAAATAACGGCGATATTAATCTTTAGCTGGAAAACGCTGTGTGTTATAATTTAATGTGTAGGTACCTTTTTCTTTTGAACACTCTCAGTTCACTTGTAACATTTCGTCACACCGAGAAGCGCTAGTGTAACAAACATACGTGACAATTTCTCATGTAGACAGTTGTCCAACGTTTTTTGTTTTAATAACATAAGCAAGTAAACGAGTAAAGTCAACTGATAGTAAGTCTCCACCGCCCATGTATACCCATACCAGAAGAATCATGGGCACGTTGACATTAAAGGAAAGGTATAATTAAGAGAATGGGAAGGAGATCTGATCTGGGCCTCCGGATATCTCACTCACCGTGCGTTAATTTACGTCGAGATTTATTGTGAAACAGTGGTAACGACCCGGTTAAGCCGGCCCAACAATTAACAACGTTGTGTTTAGAATCATAGACTAAAAGCACCTAAGTACTCTCTAAAAAAATTATAACAGTACAAAAGGTATTAATATATTGTATATATTCACATAAAAAAATCTAAAAGCTTAAAAATAACTCTTTTGTAGAGTACATCTTTGTGGATGGCCTTAACTTTGTTACAATACTCTTACATTTCACACCTAAGTAGTCTCTACAAGATTTATAACGGTACAAAAGGTATTTATATATTTAATTTATTCACTTTTAAGATTTACTAAAAGCTTAAAAATATCTTTCTATATATATATATGCGATATATATTTTTTGATAGTCTTGTATACAACACTCTTACATTTTATTGTTATTTTCTTTTGCTGTTTTTTAGGGTACCTTAATGAGTATACTTAAAGAGCACCAACGGATGAAAAGTACATATTATAGAGGCTGCACCGTTTCTCTGCCTGTTCTATCTATAAAGGGCTCTGTTTTGAATCGTAATAGGTAGCCGGCTAAAACTTTTGCAGAATGTGTTATTACGGTGAAAATATTAAAAATAAAAAAAAATAGTTTGAAGTGGTATTTTGTAAGTTTTATTAAAAAAAACTACAGCTATGGCATATAACATGAAAACAAAATCGAATGTTTGTTTCCATCACATTCTGTCCACCAGTCGTGGAGAAATCAATGTACATATATAAAAAAGCTCCTCGTTTTTGAAGTCGGTTAAAAAGAACAAATGCAACAATTTACGTTTCTGGGTACGGAACCCTTGGTGTGAGAATCCGAGTTGTACTTGAAATGTTTTCATTTTAAATTCTTATTCTTAGCTCCTGTTTCACCACCTCTGAGTAAATAAATAAAATGTAACACGTTCAAATACAAAAATCACACTCTGACATATATCGAAAGAAAAATGTATACTAGGTACAACATACTTAGGTACAATATACTTACAACTAGGTACGTTAGTTGGTGATTAAATCCTACTGGAACATTGTCAAATAGTCCCTTAGTATAGATTATTAGGAGATACGTTAATGTTATATTGCATTACGTAGTGGATGTTTATACAATGAAGTGAAATTCAAGTGTAATCTGTTTTGAATGTGGGAGGGTTCCAGCAGCCGCAGGTGGGCGCTCCAGATTTACTGCAGGCTTCACAGGATAATGTACACAATCGCATGTATGAGATCTCGGAGCTCAAGTTTTATTGCAAAGATTTGTCGCCTGATAAAACTACAAATGGTGTTTATAGTTTATACAACATATTTTGCATGCAATGTTTGCGTTATTGTTCTATACTATACTAGTTTATGCTCGTGGTTCCGACCGCGTGAACAGCCTTTTCCGCAATAAAAATAGCCTATAGGCTACGGTTAGAACCGTCTCCAGGGTCCCATCTATCTCTGTACAACATTCATCAAAATTGGTTCAACGACTTGGGCGTGAAAGAGTAAAAAACAAACTCACTTACGCATTTATAATATTAGGATTAGGTACTTCTAATTTAGAAGCCATTGTAGTATTGAGATTGTGATTTTTTATTCGACTTTTTCATTGTTAAAAAATGATTTGATTAGATTTTTTATTGTGTTTCATGTAAAGTATGTAAAGCGATAGCGGTGAATGGTACGGACTGACGAGCGAAAGTCGCAGGTTGGAAACTAGCCCCAAGAGGATTTTTGGCTGTTCTAAGTTACGTTTTAATTGTCGCTTGCTTCAACGGAAAAGGAAACATTGTGAGGTAGCCTGCATACATGAGAAGTTCTTCATAAAAGTTTCAAAGGTATGTAAGCCCAGTATGTGGTGGACTAAGGCCTAACCCCTTCACGTCAAGTTTTGAGGTAACCACGCGAGTACGTCGGTCGCAAATGCCTTTGCCAGATCGTACCCCGCGGACGGCACAAAGAACGCTGGCTTGACGTATTAGAGGGAGACATGAGAGCCAATGGTTTTACTATAGAGGATGCTCAAGATCGGATGATGTGGAGGCGTCTTATTAGAAAGGCGGATACTGATATTTGCAGGGATAACGCCAAGTAGAAAGAAATAAAGAAA
The DNA here is from genome assembly GCA_905332985.1 of Mimas tiliae. Lineage (NCBI taxonomy): Eukaryota > Metazoa > Arthropoda > Insecta > Lepidoptera > Sphingidae > Mimas > Mimas tiliae. Next base: position 9,640,837 of record HG995249.1, read on the forward strand.
TTCATAAAGACTTGAAAGACTTAGAAAAATCAGAGGTGTTTAATTTACCGATTTGTAATGTTGTATAAGTTCTTTGTTTCGAAATCAGAGCTGTGCACGCACGTTTCATCACCAGCTATGACGCATTTGACTCGAGATCGACGTCTTCAACAATATTGTTTAGCCATAATTACGTGATGCTTGTTTGTTGAAAATTTAATATGTTCAGAAAATTTTGGCTTTCGTTATCTTGATGTGCATCTTCTGAAGATGATAGTCCTTCAACATGGACGTCAATAACGTTATTCTTTTATAGTGATTCATTCATTATTTAATATTTATTATATTATTTATTTGTTGTAGTGGTAAAGCCACGCTGTAGACAGTTTTGTCTACAGTATGAATGGGCCGGCTCGTCCGGGTCGTTACTACTGTCTCACAGGAAACCAGCGTAAAGTAGCAGCTTGCTTGCGGGCAACGCACCCGTGATCCTTTTGGTATTGTGGGCGTACATGGGCGGTGGAGATCACTTACCGGCCTATGATATAAAAAAAATATGCATTATTGAGTATACAAATTATTTCACGAAATCATTCGGTTGGAAACATCATCCATAGTTTATATCTATTTGTTCAGTTGACCTTTTTCTGGCAAAAGCAGTTTAAAGTTACATTTGTATTGATAGTTTCCTTTGAAGTTAGATACACATCCCCTCACATTTCTCGGAGAGGCAAAATACTGACCTTAATTTTATTCAATTTGTAACTCGCTAACCCAAAACTTTCGTGATGCATGATTCGAGGAGTAATTTGACTTTTATTGCTTTTACTCACCCGGATATTTCGTAAAAGGTTCCTTTCTGTGGGGAAATGAAAAAAGGCAAGAATAATTTTCTATAGATTGCTTTCTAAGTGGATTTGGATAAGAGTCTCTAGTCGATAAAAGATGTCGATGTATAATGTAATTGTGTTTTATGTTTTCACACAATTGTACTCGGTGATCTACGCTCTGAACATAATTATTATTCATCTTTAAGTGTCTGTATCAGAGGTGTCAATTAGTTTAAATGACATTAAGTCATTTCTTGTATTATTATTTCCACACTTAGAAGCAGTTAATGCTTTATACTCCGTTATTGAATAGAGAAAAAGTTATAATTACGTTACTAGGTACATAAATAATCTTTATTGACATATCTAAGGCAAATTAAATTTTAAGAAATGATTTAATAATTATATTCTCCGAAAAGGACACGTTACGAGTATCATCGACTGACGAAAATGTATGAGAAGAGGTATGAATGTGGAAGAGGCGAAAGAGGTGTGTCAGGATTGTAGTTTATGGCACTCAATAGTCTCTGACTACACCCATGCGACATATGCGTGAGTGTGTATGTATATGATTTAATAAAAATTAATGGGAATTGATATATCTCAGTTAAAGCTTAACTTACTCACAGTACCAAAAGAAACAGCAAACGAAAATTCACTTCTATTTTATGTGAGACATTGGTAATTATTCATTGTTGGAGCCAACATTTTTGGGCCCAAAATCAACCTCACCTACACGTGCTACACACTCCGCTGATTGATGGACGAGACAATGAAGAAAGTTGGTTCCCGTTGCGGGTTGTGGGGGTTAGACGGCAACCCGATTCTATTCGGAATAGTGTAGACAACGTTATTATCGGTTTTTCTAAACATAAAATCTCAGAATCTAAGTATTTTTATAGTTGTTATTGCGAATGCCAGCCACGCTATCGGTAGTATTAGATATAAGAACAGTTTTCCTCATCATTTTATTTCTCTCGTTCATGTGATTGTGCTGCGATCTGGCTCAATTTACCCGTTGATGTTACACATACCGTTTGGAGTGGAAAATATTGTGTCAATAAAAATATCGAAACTGTAACAAATGTTAAAGAAAAAGGAGTATTTACGATATTCGATTCTTATTTGTTTTGTTTGGGAACTTTTATTACTCGTTAGTGTTGAAAATTCTAATATTTATCGTTAAATATTGTGTTAAGTTAGTAGTATATACATAGTAATGGTTTAAACAGTGGTAGAGCCACGATGTAGACAGTTTGGTCTACATCATGAATGGGCCCCCCAAATACCCCTATCTCTTCTCCCTTCTCAATCCCCCTTTTCTGTAAGGTTGGCAATGCGTCCACAATTCTTCTGGTATTCATGGTCGATTGTCGGCCTATGCTATAAAAAAGTGCATGTTACTTATCAAATAAAATTTAACACTGCAAAATACAAAACTATCTCGCTGGCAATATAGATAGCGGAGCGTAAGCCAAACTAATTCCTGGGCTGTACAATCGATGTGTATATATGGCGGTTAAAATTTTATTTTAAACTTTAAAACAGGCCCTAAAATAATTTTTTGATGATATAAATTAAAGTGGTTTCCAAATAAGAGTATTTCAAAGTCAGCCGTATCTATTGGCGAATCTGTCACTATACGTAACAGTAACGCGACTGTTGGCCCAGCACCAAGCGCTGGTGCTTCCTCTACCCGCTCTATAATTTTTCAAAACAACATGGCACTGCTCCAAAATTAATAACAACTTTTTTTCTGATAGTGCATACATCTAGATTTATGAGTGTCGTGCTTGTTAGACTTTGCATACACTTAAATGTTAAATTGAAGATAAAGTGTGCACTGTGGATAGAAAGTAAAGTTTACTTTCGAGCTCGTTAGGATGATATGCGAGAATACACATTTTAATAGTATTGAATGTAAATCTATATAATAAAAGTAAAATAACACTCACTCAGTGATTAATCACGATAACTCAAAAACGACTAAAACTAGGATTATAAAATTTGACCAGATCAGTTTGTGTAATGTAGGAATCCGCTATAAAAGATTGTTGATACATACGCACTCACGCCTGTAATCCCCAAAGGGGTAGGCAGAGGTGTAACCAGTACACCCACATTTCGCCGAGCGTGTCTCCGTCCCATGATGTGATAGGGGGCGACCCTATCGCCATACCGGGCACAAATTCCAGACTCCGGGCTGATACTGAGCATTTCGTAATAGAAAAACCCAATACCGCTTTACCCGACCCGGGGATCGAACCCGAGACCTCAGTGTTGGCCTCAATCGTAACGCGTACGCATTACAACTGCGCCACCGAGGCAGATTTTTGATAATTTACATTATAAGGGGAGAAAAAAGGGTGTTCACGCGAGCGGAACCATGGAAAACAGCTAGTAAAATTTAATAAAATGTTGAACTATATAGATTTAATTAGAAGCTCCAGGAATACTTGACCGTACTTCAATGCCTCCGTTAATTAGCACTCGATGGTAATTAGCAGGTAATAAAGCACCGACGCAGAAATGTAACACGTTGTTTTAGCGGTATATTCCATGAATAACATTTAAATTCAAGAGAAATCGATTCCTCGAAGGCGTATAAATTCTCACCAACGCTTTCGCAGATGCATCTTACAAAATTGATGTTTATTCGCCATTAATAGATTTATAAGAAAACTAAAGTCGTAGATAACCGCATTGCGAAGAACGTACGCTGTGACAGTAGGGTTAGGAACGGCCCCGTGTCTCCTGCAGCCACATTAATTCCACTTCAATAGTTATAAACTGCTTCTTTTTACTAAAGAACTATTTCAACCGCACCAGCAGCAATTTTCATTTATATTGAATGTTTAACGTTGCGGCTTGCGGGAACTGTGCTCCTGAAGTTTGGCGCTGCACAAAGCTGAATTTAATTTCTTTTGTGATGTTTCGACTATTGAAATCAGTTAGAATGTGTTTAATTCAATCTATTGGTGTGTAACCATGTGGAATAACATTTTAATTTGAATCCTGTATGCAGTTTTCAATTGTATTGATGTATAAGTTTATTTATTATGCAATGAACCATCTTTAATTCCAAGTTTGGTTTTGTATTTGAATAACCCAAGGTATTTACCACACATTGGCTCCAATACCTTTCGTGCTCCACTCTTTCAATTCTCTTGACCTTTGATGTGTCATAAAACCGACTTGGCGGAAGTCGACGTTGGACATTGGACAATAAATGGAAGCGATCTTGTGGGGAGTAATATACTAATTTAAGTATTACATTTAACAAGAGTCCACTATTTTTTATGTGATAAAATAGTTTAGACACCGGAATTTATAAATACAAATATGCCCCTCTGCTGAGCACGGGCCTCCACTACGAATGAGAGAGTTAGGCCTTACTCCACCACGCTGGCCTTATGCGGGTTGGCAGACTTCACATAAAGTCCAAATTCTTATGAACGATTCTGTGGTATATACTTAGTTTCCTCATTATGTTACTTTCAGCGTTAAAGTAAGCTATAATTAACAGTGACACAAAACTTAAATTCGTCAGAGGTCTTAGAGTGGTCTAGGGGCTGGTTTAGAACTTGCGACTTTTAACTCAACAATCCGTATCACTCCTCGCTGAGCTATCGCTGCTTCTTTAGCCAGTTAAAGATGTAAATCCGTGCTCAAGCACTTTATTTCAGTTAACTTCATAACAAGAAGTTTCAACTGTTTCAAGTAAACAACAAGTTCGGTGCTCGTCTCACTTACGAGTTTACGTGTGCTAAACAACTCTTCCTACGTTAGAATACGATGAAAACTTTCACACAGGTGTGTATCCAGTAATAACTTGTTACTTTATGCTCTCCTGGTACTAACCACTTGGGAGTGATAGTGTCTGTATTGGTGCAATATTCAATTTACTATGCTTATGTTCAATGATATCACAATACAATTTATCTGGCTGTGAAGCGAGAGGCCACGTGTTCGATTCCCGCACCGAAACAAAATCTTTCTGTAACATGTGTCAAAAAGCATGATACGTCGACCCCACGTGTGGGATAAGGGCAAGTGGAAGGAAGTTTTTTTTATAATAAAGACCGGCAAACGTGGTCACCTGACAAGTAAGTGATCTTCATCGCCCAATTACATCTATAATACCAGAATAATCATGGATGCGGTCCCGACCTTAAAGGAAAGGATAATTATTAAGGTATTAGATTTTTTACTATTAATTAGGTGCTCCGAATAACTCACTCACCGTACGAAATGCAACAGCAAGCTGGTAGTTTCGTCATTCAGGCAAAAAAAAAAAATACTATAAGTTTTCATTAATTCGTTGCCCAAATGCGTACAGTTACATTCCTAACAAAAGAAACTCCGTACAAAAGGAAAGTTCATTAATTTGAGATTCTCGGTGTTGACGCACTCAATACATGTCTCTAAATACCATGAGCGTTGAATGACTCTGCTTGCCTGGTGAAGTTTTAAAATACAGCTACAATTTTTTTTATCAAAGCACTGCATGGAATTGGCCTGCCCTCATCACCCGAGATATAAGATGTTAAGTCTCATAATGCCCAGTAATTTAACTGGCTTTAATGTCCTTCAAACCGAAATACAACAGTGCTTATACACTGTTGCTTGGCGGCAGAAATAGACAAAGCAGTGGTACCAAAACAGACGGCCTTTCGCATTAGAGGGATCTACCATCTTGTATTCGATTTGGCACTATCGAAAAATACGGACATGAAATACATACATACATACACACTCACGCCTATGTCCCATAGGGGTAGGCAGAGACTATTGAGTACCACAAGCTACGATCCTGACACACCTCTTTCGCCTCTTCCACATTCATACATCTTCTCATACATTTTCGTCGGTTGAGGGTACTCGTGACGTGCCCTTTTCGGAGAATGTCATTTATTTGATCCGCATATGTTCTCCTCGGGCGCCCTCTTCCAACCCTACCATTCACATTCGCACGATAAATACCTTTCGTAAGTCGTCTTTCATCCATCCTCTCCATATGCCCAAACCATTTCAGCATACCCTTTTCGATCCTAGTCACCACATCATTCTTCAACTTACAGCGATCCCTTATCACACTATTCCTCATCCGGTCAGCAAGGGTGACTCCACACATACTACGTAGGGAACGCATTTCCACCGCATTTATTCTACTTTCATGCTTCTTCTGCCAAACCCAACTTTCACTGCCATACATAAGTGTCGGTACCAGCACACCATTGTGAATAGCCATTCGTGCCTTATGTGACACCGACTGGCTGCTCATTACTGCGTGCAAGGCACCATTCACTTTGTTACCTGCCGTCACTCTCCTTTCAATATCCCCCTCGCACTTCCCATCTCTCGTTATCTTGTTACCCAGATACATAAATTCTTTCACTTGTTCCACTCTCTCGTCTTCTATACTAATACAACATGTAGTAGCATCTTCCTCTCTTTCTATCACCATAACTTTCGTCTTGCTTGCATTAATTTTCATTCCCTTCTTCTTAAACGACACATTCACTAAGTCTAACATTTCTTGTAACTCCTCCGCCGACGGCGCAAGTAACACTTGGTCATCGGCATAGAGGAGACACTTGACACGCAACTCATCCATTCTAAGTCCACATTCCATTTCTTTCAGACCTGTCAAACAGCTGTCCATATAAAGGTTGAAAAGCCATGGAGACGCAACACATCCCTGTCTAACACCTCTTGAGATGTTAAACCAGTCTGAGTACGCTCCATTTACCCTTATACAGGCTTTGGAGTTCTCATACAGAGACTTCAAAGCCCTCACCAGGTGGCCCCCAACCCCATATGTCAGTAGTGTTGACCACAGCTCATCCCTCTGCACACGATCGTAGGCTTTTTCCAGATCTATGAAGGCACAGTACAGTTTTTGGGACTTAGCCACATGTTTTTCAGTGATGCACCTTATGGAAAAAACTTGATCAGAGCAGCCCATTCCCTTTCTAAATCCCGCTTGCACATCCCACATCTTTTCTTCCGTATCATTAATCACTCTTCTAATCAGAACCTTTGCATACAATTTACCGACGACACTGAGAAGACTTATAGCTCTGTAGTTCTTGCATTCTTGTTGTGACCCTTTACCTTTATAAAGTGGGACAATGACAGCTTTGCACCAGTCCTCTGGTACCCGGCCATCCCTCCAGCACATATTAAAAAGTAGCCACAACAATTTTGCCACTATATCTTTGCCGTTTCTCAGCATTTCGACGGAAACCCTGTCATAACCTGCAGCCTTACCCAATTTCATATATTTCATCTCATTCATAATTTCATCTTCCGTAATTTCATTGTCTGCATCGTCTTGTGAGCTAGCCGGGCCTATAGAATCCGCTCTATCGGTAATACCCTCCTCACTACATTTAAAGAGATCTTTAAAATGTGATTTCCAACGATGCAAGACTTCCCTTTCATGAAACATGATGACTATAAATCAGTTACATACATACGCACTCACGCCTGTAAATCCACAGAAGGGGCGGGCAATGTAACCAGTACACCAACATTTTGCCGAGATTATTATCGTCCCGTGATGTGATAGGGCACGAGCCTATCGCTATACCTGGCACCATTCCAGACTACGGGCTGATACTGCATTTCATAATAGAAAAACCCAATATCACTTTAACCCGGGGATGGAAACCGAGACCGCAGAATAGCAACCGTACCGCGTACGCATTACAACTGCGCCACCGAGACAGTCTGTTACAGCAAATATGTTTCAGTATTACATTATGTACTTTTTTTCTTGAAAGACCGTCCGGAATGATTCATTGTATATTTGTACAATTCGTAAAAATCGTACATTGCGGGAGCTCATAATTTGTATCGTCGTATTGTACATACGTATATGTATGTACTTATGGATGTTTACGCCTATTTCCTCGAAGTTCGCCGAGCTTGTTTCCGTCTTATGACGTAATAGGCGTGACGTAATAGTTTATATTCTGTCGCCATATCGGGCACAAATTACAATCCGAATAATGATAATGATGTGTGTTTTCGAATCGTATATTTCTAATACAAATTGCGCTCGAATTGGGATTTAAACCCGATTTTTTATCCTAAGTCGCTGCCACTAGACCAACGAAGCAACTGTTTAGTTAAAAAAATACAATTATATTAAAATTACTCGTTATAAGGTGTGTAAAACAAAATATAGAACATATTTTGTTTTACACACCTTAGACACTTGTTTATAACGAGTACTTCGTGGGCATTATGTTTATAAAAAGTAAATAATATTATAATAATTATTGTAAAACTTCATAATGCACGTTTTGAGCTATGCGACCAAGACAGGGAGACCGGGACTGACGCTAGTCACGCGGTCCGCTTTATATGAAATTGAATCGCGTCGCGCTTTCCTGTCTCGTTCGGTCGCATACCTTAAAACGAGTGACGTGTCACTGCAGTCGCGCGTCGCGGTCTCTTATCGGTCTCACATCTCAAAACAGCCCCGTAAGCCTAGTCGAACATGTTAAAATTACATTTTTATTTTCTCGATACTAATAATAAAACATTTAATGCCTCACTTGGACGCATGCGATACCACCACGTACACTCATTATTATTTCAACACACCAACACTCAATAATATAAAATGATTTTTTTATATATTAATTTTCACAAAAACGGTCAAATAGAGTTGCCATCAATATTCCTTGAATCCGGAAGATAACTAGAATTCCCGGAATTTTAAACCTGGCTTCATCGAATTAAAACTAAACAAGAATGTGTACCTTTATTGCTGTCCAAGACGATGACTAACGATGTAGCTCTTACCGATCGAAATGTCAACACACCAACTTTTTTATCCTGGCATAGCAAAGTGACTGTACTACATGTGATGGTAAATATATCATCATCATCATCAGCCTGAATTCTTCTACTGCTGGACATAGGCCTTTTCAAGTTCGCGCCACCCTTGACGGCCTCTACCTTCCTCATCCAGCCGCTATCTACGTCTCTTAGGTCGGCGGTCCAGCGGGCTCAAGATCGGCCTACACTGCGCTTGGATAGACGTGGTCTCCACTCTAGTATCTTTCGACCCCAACTGACAAAAACTAAGAAATATAACACTTATATCCAGGCCCGGCAAAATGACTTGAATACTTTGAAGATGATGTGATGTGGGTAGACTATTGTACAAGGCTGGTGATTATGCCGACCTGCCTGATTAATTCCGGGAAATCAGACCTGATGGTAACCCCAACGATTCAGTACAGTTAATAGATCCCCAGCGTGCTATACACCTGAATCCGTACCTTTACATGCAAATTTGTCCTTTCACATCCGCCCATTGATCTCGTCTGACGTTTACATCAAAATCCCTTTTTGCACGCAGAATATCCCGGCAGCGGGGTTCAACGTAAAGCGAAGCTTTTAGGAAGAGTAAACATCGTTGACGCATCATAGGCGAGCATTAAAAATGCCCGAGCGCGTTCGGCAGGGTCGTTTCCATGTAGTGTTGCCAGGTCCATTTTTCCTAAAAGCGGGACTTGTATGAAAACAACGGGACATTATAAAACGCGTGACATGGTTAATGCAGTTTAATTGCAAACACTAAACGAAACAAAATTTCCTTTTTTGTGATCATGTACTTCTGCTATTTTAACTATAGATTTTGCTAGGGTCAAAAAGCGGGATTTTCGACTTCCCGCTTAGGGTACTTGCGGACTTAAAGACAGGATGTCTTGCCAAAAGGAGGACATTAGGCAATACTGCTAATATTGGTGCCTCGGTCCATTCAAGTTAGGATTGCTTTATATATCGATTTACGCGTAAGACAAAAAGTGTCATGATTTGTAAATAGATATATGATGAATTTATTTATTTCTTTGTGAGCCTAAAGTTATACACTTAATGAGTGGCAGAGCCAGACGGTTTTATCTACAGCATGAATGGGCCCAGCCCGGATTACCTCTGTCTCACAGAAAGCTGAAGTAAAGTAGCGGCGTGCTGCTGCGTTTCATAGGGTGAGTAGGATATCTGATGATCCCTTTCTTTTATGGACGGCAACGCGTCAGCAATTCTTCTGAAAATCCATCAGGTGAATCCATTTGCTCGTGTGCTGACCTATGCTATAAAAACAGTTGGTCGCTAGTTAATCTCACTATATACACAGGGCACGGTAGTATCGTAAAATATGATGATCACTTTTGTATTTTATATTTATTGCATAAATAAATCAAGCTAATGTATGGCTATTAAACGATTAAATACCTACTTAAAGATATGAATTATGACCAAAGTACTGTTCAGTTCATGCAAAATGCTAAATAAAGCTTTATGAAATTAATTGTTTGGAAATTATGATCGTTAACGATATATTAAACCACCTGGGTGTTGTTTTACATTAATGTGAAACTTCTCGCTTCGGAAAACAATTTCCTATTAGCTTGGTTATATTCACCATTACCATCTCCTCACTGAGACTACTACAATTGAAGATGTGTTGATTTCTGACTTAAGAATAGGAGCTTTGGGTATTAATATTGTTTCTTTATTTAAGGAAAACTATTTACAGAAAAAATGCGATCCCTGACAGTATGCCGGCATAATACCAGGCAGAAGAAATTTAAGGAAATTAATTACACAAATTTATTGTTTTCATACAAATAACAAAGTCGTGCAACTTAATGTAGTTTTTAGGGTGCCGCATCCAAAGGGTACTATGAGAACCTATTACTAGGCCAATGCTGCGATATCTGTCTGTTCTAACTTTTAAAAAACTCTATATTTAGATCTTTTAATCCGTCCGCTGAAATTTTCACATAATATGTGTACTATTACGGTGCGGCAGAGGTGCGGTGAGGCATCCCCTCAATAAATAATGAAAATATATTAATAATAAATATTACTATTCCTGTATTATATACGTCCCACTGCTGGGCACGGGACCCCTCTACTGAGAGGAGTTAGGCCTTAGTCCACCACGCTTTACTAATGCGGGTTAGCAGTCACATACAGTTCACATACCTTGAAAATTCTTATGGAGAATTTCTCATGTATGCAGGTTTCCTCACAGTGTTTCCTTTACCGTTAAAGCAGGCGATAATTAGCAATTAATACACACGTAACTTAGAAAGTCAGAGGGGCATGCTCTTGGGGCTGGTTTCGAACCTGCGACTTTCGCCCGACTCTGTACTACTTCCCGACGAGCTATCGTTGCTATATCTGGACAGACCGTACCAAAAAAAAAATAACCACACTGCCAATCCGCATAGAACGAGTTTGACTGCACTTTGCCAGTTTTAAGACAATTGACGATGATTTAGTAAAGGATTATTTTAACACAATGAAAGATTTGTTTGCGCCTTGCAAAAGCTTTTATTTATTCTGCCCGGTCACGTACTGGTCATACAAAACTTTACAATCAGCTCCAATACTAAGAGTGGTTTGCACCAAAGGTCAGTTTAAGTTATTATAACAAGCAATGGTTGGTGAAATCTACAGATCGACTTTTTGATAGTATATATATATATGTACTCACGCCTGTACTCCCAGAAGTAGGGGTAGGCAGAGGTGTAACCAATACACCCCCATTTCGCGGAGCTTATTTTCGTCCCAATATGTGATAAGAGGAGGAAGATTCCAGACTCTGGGATAATAGTGAGCATTTCGTAATAGAAAAACACAATCACTTTTTCCCGACCCGGCGATCAAACCCGAGACCTCAGTATAGCAGTCGTACCGCGTACGCATTACAACGCCACGAAGGTTGTCATTTTTTGATAGTGTTGAAAACAAATGATACAGCTCTTAAAGTACATCAAATATTGCTCGTAATAATCAGGGACGGTTACTGTTACCAAATTTTACCGGTCCAATTATAAAAACCGTAACGTTGTGTTGTGTTAAATAGTAACGTTAAAGTATCGATAATCATAATCGATGTAGCGTTAAATAATATCGTTACTTTTAAGGTTAATTCATAACAGTGACACTGGAAGACGTAAAGATACCAGTATAAATATCGTTACTTTAACCGATACTTATTTTGGTAACTCATAACGTTAACTGACTTATGGCTATCGCTTTTTTGTCGTTACCGTAACGGTAATTAGTAACGTTACCAACTCAATACCGTTAATTCGGTCCCTGTTTATAATAACTAAATTTTACAGGCAACCAACACGACCAGTGCAACCCACACGAAGTAAAACTTTAGTTTGACTAAACCACAGACAAAACCAAAGCCGAAGTGGCTTAATACCGTTTGCGTGTGACATTTACCGGGACTGTATACCATACACGGTAGCTCTTAGACGTGAACTTCTGTTCTTAGAAATTTCCTTGTTTAATTCTAAGTTTTACTTGGAAGCTAATTGGCTTAGGGCCGTATTCACAAATAAAATCTAAGTAAGCTCTTGCCGGCAAGTGAGCAAGTGGGTCACCTGATGGTAAGTGATCTCCACCGCTAATGTACGCCCATAATACCAAAAGTATTATGGGCGCGTTGCGGACCTTAAAGGAAAGGGATAATTAAGGGATTGGGAAGGGGAGAGGGATTTGGGCCTCCGGATATCTTACTCACCGTACGAGACGCAGCAGCAAGCTGCTACTTTACGTCGGTTTTCTGTGAGACAGTGGCAATGACCCGGGCGAGCCGGCCCATTCATGCTGTAGAAAAAAGTGTCTACAGCATGGCTCTACCACTCTACAACTCTGCCTATTTGCCAAGTGTGCAATTTTGTACATGATTGGTCTGTTTTGATTTAGCGCAAAAACTAATCAATAACGTTTAGAGAAATCGTCACTATGCGTTCGCGCTCACTGTGAGGTCTCATAGTAACGTTTATGAATACGGGGGTTAGTTTAGTAAGTTCACACCTAAAGTTCGATAATAAATATTATTATGCTGTTTGTTAACTGAAGTCGGCTTTGGTTCAATCTAATATTTTTTTATACTAGCACGGGAAAGGCACTGGACTTGCTGTTAAGTACAATCCAAGTATAATGTCGACCGTCACAAGACATTACGTCTCTCGATGGCGGCAGAATTATTCTGGCTTGAAGTTACTGCATATACACTGGCTGACCTTATAGCGCGACGAAACACTGTGGTGGGGTCTTCACCATGTATACGGTGGTCCCTGTTTAGTCGGATTCAAAAATATGTCAAGTATACCAGAAACCAAAAAATAAATAAAAATAATTTATGTTTATTGAGGTACTACATTATATTATAGACTGTAGCATTTGCTTCCATCTGAGAGTGTGATGGTTTGGTATTTGATCCTCATAGTATTTTTATAAATAACTAAATAAATATCGCACTAGCAGTGGGGTCGGTGCAACATAAGTTTTAACGCATGTTACAGAATGATTTGGCTTGTAGTTTTTACCACCGGCCGCCTGCCTGACGTCAATCCCTCTGGGGACGTCATTCTGTCAGGCGTTATCCCAACTTATTGCCAGGGCCGGCGTTTTCATTATGGTTTAACAGTAGGTTTGTGTATTATGTGGCGTGGCCCGCCGTATAAAAACCACAACCCGCAACGGGAACCAAATTTCGCCACTGCCTCGTCCGTTAATCAATCTCACGTGCAGATGAATATTTACATATGGACGAAAATGACATATTATTATGGCCGCCGCTGCCACTCCCGAATATATGTACAAAAGTGCATGGCTAATTCGCAAACTAACTGACGCGTCTTGTTTACCTTCCATACATAGAATTACTTTATAAATAAAAAACATATCAAACCATTCTTTATTAATGCAATAAAACTTTCAGCAAACACTTTGAAATAAAAGAGTAATTTGCTAACGAAAAGGGCATACGAAATCTTTGAATACCGGGTTCTGTGTAAATAAATTTTAAATGAGATCGCTGTAGCTTTTCTCAAACTTAATAAATTAACAAATGTATGAAAATTTAAGCGGCCGTCTCACCCTATTTCAATTACATCTTCATAATGTGTGTTGATCAAACGGGTGCCTTATTTAGGATAAACTTCCCTTTGCAGAGGTGTATTTACATAATTATTCTCAGCCATAACGCTGGATGGAATGGCAAAAATCAGGCGTATAATCTAGTTTGTAGGGTTCTGTACCCAAAAGGTGCCAATGTAATCTTATAACTAAGCCTGTACTATTTGTCTGTATGTCTTGATTTGGGCCTCCGGATAACTCACTCACCGTACGAAACGCAGCAGCAAGCTGCTACTTTACGTTAGTTTTCTGTGCGACAGTGGTAACGACCCGGACGAAATTTGTCTACAGCGTGGCTCTACCACTCGTAATATATTTAAAAAATGGCGATACTTGGCTCCCGTTGCAGGTTGCGAGGATCAGACGGTGAGTCGCCCCACATCTTACCAAATCCACCGTTGTATCTATGGTACGAGAAGCCAAACCCTGTCATTAAGCCGGGATAACGCAAGACAGAATAAAAGCAGAAACGATAAATATAAAATAGATAGCCAGATGAACATTTCACAGAATGGTAAAGGGTAGGTGGTAGGTCCATTGTATGCAATACGAGTAGGTCGTTTGGACAGGTACCTATGCTTTGTCTATTTCTGCCGACAAGCAGCAGTGTATAAGCACGATTGTATTCCGGTTTAAAAGACATTGAAATATCTGGAAATTATGAGACTTAACATCTTATATCTCGGAGTGGCAAGCATAGTTCAGTGCCATGCAGCTCTTCATAATTCGAAGTTTTGATTGGTGTTGCTTCTTTTTATCAGTAGTCGTAACGCTTACCAACAGACGAGCGAACTATTCGTCTCTTCATTAACTATTAAAAAATAAGAATATCATATATGAGAATTTTATTCTACATGCTCACTTACGGTTCATACGGAACCCTCGCTGCGCGAGTGGCACTTGGCTCTTTTTTTAGGATGATTGTACGCATTGTGCTAAGGTATGTGACACTTTAATCTGGAAATATGAATAATGCATGAGACATGAGCACTTTGTAACTTTCCCTGATGAAAAGACTTTGTGGTCCTATCAAGTTTGTCCCATGAATATTATTGGTATGATAATAGCTTACGCGTCTCAGGGCCTTTTCGTAAGTATTTCAATTCGATAAGTCTAGTTTACACAGACTTAGCTGGAGGTTGTAGTCATACATTATTCCCCAACTTCAATCTTCTCTTTCCACCTGCCCTTATCCCACTCGCAGTGGAGTCAGCGCAACATGCTTTTAAACATGTAACAGAAAGATTTGGCTTATAGTTTTTACAACCGGCCGCCTGCTTGACGTCAACCCTTCTGGGGAGAAATAAACCCGGCCCGAAACAAATATTAGTGGATCACGCAAACATTTGTCTCGATTAGTAAAGTTCACTAATTTCAATAATACAATTGCGTTAAATGAAAATTCGAATGCATTATTTGTACATTACATCATTCGAATATAATATATTTCTGATAGCATAGGCCGGTCAATAAGCAAGTGGGTCACCTGATGTTAACGCGTTTTCGACCTTAAAGGAAAAGCATAATTAAGGGATTGGAAAGGGGAGGTGGATTTGCACCTTCGAATATTTCACTCACCTTACGAAACGAAACATCCAGTCGCTACTTTACGTCCATTTTCGATGAGACAGTGGTAACGACCCGGTCAAGCCGGCCCATTTGTGATGTGGACAAAACTGTCTACAGCGTGGCTCTACCACTCAACATGTATTTATTATACCTTAAAAAAAGAAAGAAAATAAAACGTGAGTCCAAATGAAGTGGCTCCGGACATTCCCTTTGTTACATCTCTGACGACAGTGAAATTTTAAGTAACCTCTCTTAGCTAAGACTTGATGACCGCATTATTTATAAGATGCGTACTTTATGTTCATTTAATTTGCGTTGTTGCGTAGGTTAAAAGCAGCTTAAAAGCTTTAAGCTCTATAAAAACAATGTCAAGTGCTTGAACAATTTTATCTTTAAAGGCTTTTAATCAATAATATTTGCCTAAGTGCTTTTAGCCCCGATGACGAAAAGAGTATGTATGCGTGCGAGTGTGCATACGTGCGTGCTGCTTGCATTCGTGCCAGTGAGCGTGCGTGCGTGCGAGCCTATGTACGCATGTGCGCACGTTCATACCTGTGGTCGTGCATGTGCGCATGCGGTTAAGCGAGTATGTGTTTTGTATATGTGTCTGTCTGTGCTATTGTGGCGGTTAAACGAGTGGACCGATTTGGATGCGGATTTTTTCGGTTGAAAGCTAATTTTATCGAGATTGTTTTAAGACCAAAAGACCAACTGCCAGACCTGAAGACACCGTGAGCTTTGCCTGCGTAGATCGGACTAGTGTCATCGAACTTATTAAATTATCAAAAAATAAATGTATAATCTTAAAATGAAGGTAGGCAAAGTAACATTAACTTTTCGAGACGACCTACACCTCAGTCTCTCCCGTGACCACGAAGGCTCAAAAGCTTTCGAAACGTCGGGACTAAAATAAATATTAAACTGCGATAAAATCCGTATAAACTAGTTTTATTTCAGAGTATATTGTGTTAATATAGCGGGTATCCTAACATATAGTAAAAAATTAAGGGGGTTGGCATGGAACCCACGGATTATATTTTTATTAACTTGGGGTATTAAAATGAATTAGAAAACATGATGTGTACCGTTGTAATTAATAAGAAAAGCGACAAAAAATATAATGTTGTATTTTTTAATTTTGTCGAGTCCTTAAATTTTTTTGCGTTATATTTCTCACGCTAACTTTAATTTTATTACGATACAAGCTGATACCCGCGAATCCGCCCGCGTGAATATCTTTTTCTGGGATAAAAATATTCCTTTCCATAAACAATTTCATACAATGTTCAACCCCTCTTTTACCCCCTTAAAATGTGAAATTTACAGAAATCCTTTCTTAGTGGCCCTCTACATGATCGTAGCTTTAGTAGTTTTTGAGATATCATAATTAATCAGTCAATGAGTAGTGAGTGGTATTCGCTTTCATGTATACAACGTGATACAGAAAGATGTGGTCATATTTAAGGATCGTTACGAACACCTGACGATGAGTGTTTATGTATTGGATCATATAAAAATCAAGGCATCCTAAAATTTCACTCAAATTATTTGAATCATTTATTTATTACGATCGATAAGATCGATCACATGCCTGTAAATCAAGTGAAATGCGTGCGCGAGAATAATAATGCTGGAGTGAGACAAAAACTCAGCTGTTTATTATTTAGTGTTGTCCAAAGTTGCAAGTCGAATATCGATATGTTACTCATTAGATAAAAAAGAAAATGCTTTATTTAATACGCAATGCAATCGGATTTGGTAGGTACTATGGGGATGAAATACTTACTTATATCGTATAATATACGTTGCCTATATTTTACCACATATTTTAATATAGAAGATTCAAGATAGAAAGTTTTATTATTAGTGTCAGTAAAACTAAACTGGCATAAAATAGGCCATGCCTAAAATAGAACAAGGACGTTTTGCGGCCAAGTGCGCGGAACGCTGCCTGTGTACTGTCATATATTCTTCTTTTTATGACATCCAACGATCGAGGTATGTTATAAAAGGAATTGTGGCTAAGACAAAATTCTTCGGCCGCTTTAGGGTATTGAAATTCGAAATTGAACTTATTGGAGGCGGACGAGTCACGTGTCGGTGTTTTAGTCCGCTATAACCTTTCTATCTGCTTGGCATTATCCCGGCTTAATACCAGGGTCCGCCCTCTCGTACCATAGATTTGACGATATTTAGTATTATATGTGGCGACCCGCTGTCTGACTCCCACAACCCGCAACGGGAGCCAAGTTTTGCCATTGCATCATTCGTTGACCAGCAGGCTGTACCACATGTTGGTGAGGTTCGTTTTGGCCTTAAGATGTTGGTCAATGATATCGAATACAAATTCCATTATATATTGAAAGGTGTAATGAACGCGGCACATCTCGTAGATAAAACACTTTTTCATTACACTTTTACAAGGTGATAGGTACCTCGTATGTGGGAGGCCGTCTGGGTTGGTACCACCGCTTTGTCTATTTCTGCCGCCAAGAAACAGTGTTCCGGTTTGAAGGGCATTGAAGCCAGTGAAATTACTGTGTATTGTGAGACTTAACACCTTATGTCTCGGGGTGACCAGCGCAGTCCAATGCCATGTAGTACTTTGTAATTCAAAGTTATGTGTGGTGTTGCTTCTGTTTATGAGCAGGCGTGGCCGTTACCGATAGGCAAGCCACCTGCTCGTTTCTTCACTCAAGATAATAAAAAAAATAAAGACAAATCGCGGAATTCACATTGAAATTATTTCTGTGCGTTTTTGGATTCGCGAGATACCCATTTAAAATATAGACACTCAGTTCAACTGACGTCGTCGAGCCAGAAACTATTCTTGTAGTGTATTCGAGTTTGAAAGTTTGGAAATGTAAACCAGTTTGTTGTTTGTGGCGATATTAGTTTTCGGACAATTCGTTTTGGTGTAGATGGAATTTTTAAGCAGCTAAATTTTTTATAGTTTATTGAGATTGAGCTACAAGACCTTATGAAGTTACCAAGCTTTCATAAGTAGATTAAGGGTGTCGATATTTCCGGTGCTTTTCTTTTGGAGGTTCCAGAGCCCCTCTATAGTGCTGATGGAGCCAACCATGGGGTTTTGAGTCGGTAAAAATCCGGCATACCCCGTCTACCTTTCATAGTGGGTAGGGACCTAGAGGATTTTCTTCATGTAAAAAAGGGGTGTCGAGACGACCCTGCAGCCTTGATACCTAAGATCAATTTAATATTAATAAGTTGATAAACCCTCACCACGATGTGAATTAGAAAAACATGTGTATTTCTATATGCCTGAACAGAATTTCTTCAAACATATCGATGAAACAAACTTTCGAAAAAAAACCGCATTCAAATCTATCCATCCGTTTAGCTACGATGTCACAGACATACACACGCACACGTGCACCTACAACAGACAAAGGGGTACAACTTATAAAATCCCTCTTTTTTATTGGGAGAAAAACAGCAAATGTTTTACACCGAAATTCAAAGTTAGTAAGGTTTCCGTATGTACAAATCATAAATTGAATGTACCTGGAGGCCAATTCTCGTAATTTTAAATGTTCAAAATATCATTACGATCTATGTTCACATTTGACGTTGATTATTGGTTTAAGAGAATGCCATTTGCAACTTTCTTGACGCTGAGACTGGATCGGAGTGATATTTTGAACATTTAAAATTACGAGAATTGGCCTCCAGAGGTGATGTTTGTTTCCTACACCAACTTTTGTAGCCACAATATAATTTCATCGTGTTTAACCGAAGTAAATTTTCATTTAATATTTATTAGTGGGGTTTTTAATTTAAAACGTGCTTGTAGAAACTAATTTGTAAGTACTTGAATTTACTCATTAAGTCTTTAGAGATGCGAAATGTTTTGAAACAACTTTCTATAGGGGAGGATGGGGTAAGATTTTGAAATCACTTTTTACTTTAACCTCTTGCTTATGCAAGCTAGCTAACAAGCTTTTGCTCGCGGCTCCGCCCGCGTGTAAAGCCTTTTCTGGGATAAAAAGTAGCCTATAACCTTATCAGAGGCCAGCAAATGAGCGAATTGGCTACCTGTTGGTACATGATCATCACCACCAAGAACGCCTATAATACCAAATGAATTATAGACACGATGCCGACTAAGAATGGGATAATTAAGGGAATTAGGAGGCGGAGGGAGGTTTGGGCGTGTGGATATCTCATTCACCGTACAAAACGCAACAACAAACTGCTACTTTACGTCGGTTTTCTGTGACACAGTGGTAACAGAGTTGTTGAGAGTTAACTGAATTAATCTATAAAATACCCCAACAAAAGTAATGTTTGTAAGTAGTAAGTAAAAATCTAACTAAACATATGAAAACAAAAAAAAAAAACTAATTCGATATTATACACTTCCCACTACTGGTCACGGATATCCTCTACTGCATGAGAAGGATTAGGCCTTCGTCCACCACGCTGGCTTACTACGGGTTGGCGGACTTCACATACCTTCAATATTCTTATGAAGAACTTCTCTGGTATACAGTACAGTTTCCTCATTAGCAAACGATAGTTTATATAGCAGAATAAATTCCGGATTTTAATAATTTGGTAGAAAAAAGCGGACAAATAGACAGTCAGGCGCAAATTTTGTCGTATACTATGTATTGATTCTTATATATTTATTTGACATTTTATACCCAACAAAGAAGCCACGTTTGTGATTTATCACATATTAATGTATATTTGTACAAATTATATAGTTTTCTTTATTCCTTTGTAGCATTAAAACAATTAGATGCACCCCAGGAAAAAGATAACATATTAATAAGATACACGGTAACTTTTCCTATAAGTGAAGTCAACCCTCATTAGGCTATCTACTATCGTATTGGGGTAAGGCCTAACCACTATAACCTACGTATGTAATACCTGTATATAAAATACATAGCCTTACTGATAATATTATTATTATTACATACTTTGTCTCAAATGAAACTTCACCATTTCAGTGACCCCGAAATACTTGATCTTTTTAAAATGAAACTCGGGTATTGGATTGCTTATCTTCGCCCGTTGAAATTTTCCCCGAACTTGGCTCCCGGCGGATATCCGACCTGATACGGCGTTGCTAGTCGTTTTAAATCGTCGGCGTTTGCTTCACGTACTCGATACCCAGTGACAGCCCTGCTATATGAGATTATACGTGACGTATTACAGTTTATTTTCTAGGGTTTCTAGGCACCTTTGTTCCAATGAAAAAACTAACGGTAAAAGTATGGAGTTTTTAAAAAGGGTAGCATTTACTTAATAGTTTTAATTTGACGTGGTATTGTTCACAAAGTGGTAGGTTCCTCGAGCTTATTCCTGTTTTCTGTGGTCTCTCGTATGCGAAAGACCACAGAAAACAACCCTAACCCCAGACGGGGTTGGTTATTTCCGCCTAACTGCAGGTTTGGTTTTTGTTTCGATTTAAAGGACGCTGAAGTCAGTGAAATTACTGAGCGTTATGAGTCTTAAAAATTTATGTGTTGGGATAACGAACGCAGTCCAGTAACATGTAGTGCTTTGTATTTCCAAGTTCTGTGTAGTGTGTCTGTTTATGGGCAGGCGTGGTGCTTACCATACCAGGCGAGCTACCTGATCGTCTCGACATTAGTTATTATGCGTTAGGTCTTAGTAATTTGAATTGAATATTGAATTTTAAAGTACAGTACCACCAGCAATAGATAGTATAGTTATATTTTTTACTTTTTAGTACTTTTCAGTAGGTTTTATTTATTGTTAAATAGTTTTTATTAGTCAAAGAACCATCAAAAGCCGGTGTATATGTTGAAGTTTTAGAATTTCATCTCCGTGTTCACCCCCTTAAGAGATAAATTATTTCTTCAAATTGAAATGGAATCTGTAATGCAAGACGCGTATTATACGTATTCATACGCCGCTCGGTAACACCAACCAAGCAGACCTTCCTTAAATTTTTCCTTTTTTAAATTTATAGTATTCGCCACAATACATATTCTGTGAAAATTTCAACCAGCAATTATGGTATTACCTATTACGGTTCAAAAGAGTAAGGTACCCCTTCAAGGTACCACAGAGGGCGTAGATTTATGAACAGGGGTCCTTGTAACCTATTATTATTACCTACGTAGGTTTATTAATAATTAATTATATTGTAACAATTGGTCTGCTTAGATTCGGATTACTTTTAGATCCTCTGAATGGGCACCTGTATCAATCCCAAATTTACACTGTTTGTCAATGTATGTATTACTTATTACGTAAGTTATTAAAGTTTTGTATACCAAACATATGTTAATAAAACAATGACAACGACTGGTTCTCCAAGATCCTACGGCTGAGTTTCTAGGTGCTTCTTCTCAGAACAATGGGCATTTGTGAAGCACCGGTAAATTCCAAACACGACGTGTAAAAGTTAAATTAATGAATGAAGGATTTGATTTGATTTCATTTGGTGGCCTTTAGGTAAAGACCGTAGAAATGCTTTGAATATTGGCAAAAGAAAGCGATAGCTGGTATGAAACTTATTTATTAGTTTATCTTCTATAAGCCCCTATCCCTCTCGCAGTGGGGTAGGTACAACATGTTTTTAACATATGTTACAAAAATATTTGACGTAGTTTTTACGACCGGCCGCCTGCCTGACGTCATCCCTTCTGGGGAGAAAACACCCATACACGAAACAAATATTTTTGTCTCGATGCGATAATCGAACCCGCGTCGTCTCGCTTCACAGCCGGCTACTCACGGACTGCGCCACGGAGGCAGTCCTTTGTATTCATCATCATCATCAGCCACAAGTTCGTCCACTACTGAACATAGGCCTCCCCTAATGCCTTCCAGGCCGACCTGTTGGAAACGGGCTGCATTCATCGGCTTCCTTTGTATTACAGATACTTATTTCATTATTAGTTTATAATTGCCTTTAATATCAGTTTTCGCTGATGCACTGGTTACAAATTAATTTGGAGAACTCTGCGTCTCCTTATTAGGTGGAGTTCGCTGAGACTTTGCAGAAAGGCTTCGTTTAATAAACTCCTGGTAGATAGTCTCGCGAAAATTGGAAGCAGTTGCGCTGTTGGATGGATAGCTAATTTAATTTTAATTACAACTGTTTGCGAAACAATGTATACACAAACAGTCGCTGGGTGTTTATTGAAACTACGCTCGCGTGCCGGTTCCTTGAGTGATTAGGGTGCTATTTGAACACATGTACAATTCACTTTGAGCTTGTATTGTATCTGCATGTCTCTATAAATAAATAAATACACCCAATGGCCATAGGCTTGCCTTCTATTACATTATGGGACGGAAATAAGCTCGGCGAAATGTGGGTGTACTAGTTACACCTGTCTCATCTCTGTTACCACCTGTGATATTTTACAGCAGTAAACAATATTTAATAATATTAATATTTTTAAATATTTAATATTAATATTTTGTAAGTGGTAGAGCCACGCTGTAGACACTTTTGTCTACAGCATGTATGGGCCGGCTCGTCCGGGTCATTACCACTGTCTCACAGAAAACCGGCGTAAAGTAGCAGCTTGCTGCTGCGTTTCGTACGGTGAGTGAGATATCCGTAGGCCCAAATTCCTCTCCCCTTCCCAATCCCTTACTTATCCCTTTCCTTTAAGGTCGGCAACGCGCCCATGATTATTTATAGTATTGTGGGCGTAAATGGGCGGTGGAGATCACTTACCATCAGGTGACCCACTTGCTCGTTTGCCGGCCTATATTATAAAAAAAATAATAGTTATGTTCGTAACCTCAGGATTGGCAGTATTATTTCTCTAACAAAACTTATCTTTTGTCATACAATATACTGAAATTCTAAATAGCTATACTGTATTCAGGTCCATTCTAATACATCCAGCGGTATCTGGGACACTGAATGTCCGAAGCCATTTCAATGTAAAGCCCCCTTTAAATATTTGAAAAGAAACTCTATCTGTAACACAAGTATCTATGCGATTCTATGGAAGTATAGATATGACTTAAAGTCGGGTACACACTATTATCGCGGCGGTAATGCCGTGCGCGCGTAAAAGCCACAATGTTTGTATTAGCTCACGATGCACGACATACACTTCGGATGGCAGAAAGACTTATATGCTCGACCTTTTAACCCTAAAACGGTTAAATTCTCTCTTAGTGATTAATAGAAGCAATTAAATAAAAAATTCTCGCTAGGAATTTTCTTGTTATTTCGTAATTACACTACTGAAATAGTTGAACGAGAATGTGGTAATGGTGTTTTTTTTTTGGTTTATTAGGCGACGTCGTGGAATTATGTAAAACAAATTTTTGCTCGCGGCTCCGCCCGCAGTACAGTCCCTGTTGAATGGGAAGATTAAACTTGATTATTTTGTATGAATTTATTTCACTTCGTTATAATTAACACGCTGAAGTGGAAGTGGGCAGGTCATGTCTGCAGACGGACAGATGGTCGGTGGAGCAGACATGTACTGGAGGGGAGATCGCGATTAGGCAGACGAAGTCTGGGGCACTAGATTGATACCACCACTTTACCTATATCTGCCACCAAGCAGCACTGTTGTGTTCCGGTTTGAAGGACATTGAAGCCAGTGAAATTACTGGGCATTCTGAGGCTTAACATCTTATGTCTCGGGGTGACAAGTGCAGTCCAATGCCATGCAGTGCCTTGTAATTCAAAGTTCCGTGTAGTGTTGCTTCTGTTTATGGGCAGGCGTGATGCTTACCATCAGGCGAACGACCTGCTCGTTTCGTCACTCAAACTAAGAAAAAAATCTTGAGACCAAATTCTTCATCGTCGTAAAGTGGTTTAGTGGTAAAAATTATGATATAAGAAACTATACATTATCAGGTTTACGGGTGGACTTCGGATGGTTACGTCAAGCGTCAAGCGACAGTGCTTTCGTTACTATCAGGTGACCCACTTGATCGGTTGTTCGTACTCTAAGGAAGGTTTTAGTTTATAACTCATTCGGTAATTATTGTATGAAGTTATATGTATATATGTACACCCATGACATCAAAATTTTGTATATTTTACCATGATCCGGCATTTCTTAATACATTTTAAGATACTTATTTAGGTATATATTTAAAAATTATTTACAGAAAAAAAATACGTTTATCAAAATTATATAATCTAATTAACGAAATTAGAAACGACACAAAATAATTATCTAATCTAACCAATTCTGAGTCGCTTCTATAATAATTGACTAATATAATAAAACTTCAATAATACAAAAAGTTTCTTCGATTAGATTAAGACCACATTTTTTCTTTTTGTTTATTGGTTGTATTTTGGTTAATTTACAATTTTTTAAACCTGATTCGATGGTCCTCCACCCGGCTACAAATTACCTTATCATCAACAACCGTAAATCGAGCTTCAACCCCAATCCCTTAATGGGATTGGGCCTTGTCCGTCAAAGGTAAAAGTCCTAGTCTTATCTTTAAATTTCCCTGCTAACTCTTCGTCCGCGACTTGTGATCGGGGACCCTATAAATCCCGGATTTAATAACCATCAAGGGAACAATTTCTACGGACGAAGGTCTAAACTGTTGTACGGTTGGGTTTTTTCTAATTTCCAGTTGGTTTTTATCAGAATAGGTATTATTGCGCTATTGTGATTCGGAACACGCCCAGACCTCTTTATTAACTCAGTTGGGTAACTCAATTTGGCGTCGAAGGGATGACGAGAAGGGCTTGCCGTACGTGTTACGAGTACTTTTGTATTAGAAGAATGTGCCGGTGAACCGAATTGTGCAGTTTCCTATAGATAAGTGATCTTTTGTTCGGCCACGTGATACTTTTCGGTTTAAAAGTGTGAGAAATTGTGTTTTTTTAAAAATGTTATTACTATGCTGCGGCTAATGTAAGAAGTAAGTATGGTTAAACCTACATTTACCCTGGTAATCCCATAATTAAAAAAAAAACGGTAAAGCACGTATAATGTTAAGGGAAAATAAATAAATAAATACACCCAACAGTCACACACATAGTCCTGACCCCACACTAGGTATCAAGAACTACGAGGGAATTACGGTCCCACAACACAATAAGATAAAGTAAAATCTACAGTAGGCCTATTATGAGTTCCAATACGTTCACAGTTTTCGAATTCGTATAAAATTACTACCGTCAAAGTGTCAAACTAGTAATTCATACGGTAATAAAGGAAAGAATCGCTTGAAAACTAATTTCATATTCGACTAATATGAAATAAAATAAACAATATTATCAATTTAAATTCATCATAGTTCCTACTAGTGGCTACTAATACTTGACGTATGGAGAGAAAACGAAAACTTTCATCGTTTTACAAAACTATTAAAACTTGTACTAAGCCTACAGGTTTTATATTTACAATTACTCGAATTTTACACATAGTCGAATCAGTATAAATGGGTAAATATAGATAGTAATTAAAATTATACATTAAGAACCTTACAAGTAAATTATATTACAAAAGGCGGTCTTATCGCTAAAAGCGATCTCTACCAGACAACCTTGATTTATTATGAATTAAGTATCGAAAAGTAATTAAATATTAAATAAATGGTTATTTAGTTTCTAATTCATAGATAGGTAAGTAGTAAGTAACCTAATTAGTTGGTAAAAAAATATTTTCATGGAGCATTATTATTATGATGTATGCCCAGTTGTAATACCAAATTCATAGTTATAAAGAATTGATTTAATGAGATGAACTCTTACCATTTGGAGCAAGTCCTCACGGCATCGTGTCCTACTTCGCAATTTCTGCAAGATCCTTTAATTAATTCGTCTTTTCTTTCTTCTTATTCAAATTATGGCAAGTTTCTCATGATAGAAATTATATCCTTTTAATTTTTTTTTATGGCATAGGCCGGCAAACGAGTACGTGGGTCACCTGATGGTAAGTGATCTCCACCGCCCATGTACGCCCACAATACCAAAAGAATCATGGGTGCGTTGCCGACCTTAAGGGGATAATTAAGGGATTGGGAAGGGGAGGGGGGGTTTGGGCCTCCGGATATCTCACTCACCGTACGAAACGCAGCAGCAAGCTGCTACTTTACGCCGGTTTTCTCTGAGACAGTGGTATTGACCCGGACGAGCCGGCCCATACATGCTGTAGACAAAAGTGTCTCTACCACTCAAAACAGATATCTATATAGAATCTAAGTAGATATCACGCTATGAAGTGTGTCTGTATGTTTATTTAGTGTGGACTTTAACGTGCGCGGTGCCAAAGTTAACAGTTTTATGGTGGAAATTATATTGCATTTTGCAAAGTTTTTCTAAGCAGATATCTACACTCTATAAAGTGTGTCTGTGTGTTTAATTAGTGTGGACAGTAACATGCGCGGTGCCGAAGTCAACACCCCGGATGACGGTTAAGTAATGTTTGCTCCCGCTAAAAGCTGACCCGTGCTCGTGCGGTGTCAATGTTCACTGTTGAGCCACTTTCAGCTATTGTACTCAAAGTGACCTGAGTCCAATGGTTTGTTTGAAACGCTTTGATTTTAAGGACCGTCTGTACTAACAAAACTGAGAATTCAAATAGAGATTTAAAGGACACATTGTTACTGATATTTACATGACTAGGTAGGTGCCTCATATGCGAGAAGCCGTCTGGGTTAGTATAACTGCTTTGTCTATTTCTGCCGCTAAGCAGTGATGTTTTGGTTTTAAAATTGTATGTCTCAGGTTGACGAATACATGCAGTGCTATGTAATTCAAAGTTCTGTGTAGTGTTGTCTGTTATTTTCACATAAAGCAAGTGATAAATCACAATGAATACGCAGTAAGAAAGTCAGAGGTGCATGCTCTTGGGGCTAGTTTGGAACTTGCGATTTTCGTTTGAGCAGTCCATACCACACCACGCTACGCTATCGCTGATAATGAAAGTCACATTAAGTTATATTAATAAACTAGCTTTTGCTCCGGCTCCGTCCACGTGAACGGCCTTTTCTGAGATAAAAAGTAGCCTATGTCCTAATCCAGGTCTATGTGCCAAATTTCACCTAAAACCGTTCAGCTGTTAAGGTGTGATTGACTAACTAACATCCAAATTCACAAACTCACGAACATCCAAACTTTCACATTTATAATAGTAGTAGGGTGGCTCTTATCTTACAAAAACATATAAGAGTATTTCAAATTAGCTCTACTTAGTTAAGCAAATTAGGTAGTAACATGTATAAGCAGCTTATAAATATTCATTTGGAAAAGATAATATATCCTTGAGAAATAAGTTTTAATATACTATTATCTATTCGAAAGCCTGAATTTTAGAGATACAAGGATTTTTCGTAATAAGTTTTTAGTTATTCTGTGAGTTAGGCAATTTATTTTCAATGAGATTAAAATTTCTCATATTATATTCTGTACTAAAGTACGCTTTTTTGATGAGCAAATATTTTCATACCTATTTTCCGAAACTAATCTTAACGTGTTTCGTGGAAAATGAATATTAACATTTACTTTCATCGTTGAAGCATAACGAATAACACTAAACAAACATAATAAAAGCCTTTTGCGAATATTAGTGAAAATGTTTATGTCCGGGCGCGTCGTAAATTAAGTTTTAGTATTCGATATTGGAACATTAAAATAAACCGATTTTATGAGCTTTCACAGCGTATCTTATTATCTATTCAGTGCTAAGGTTTTATTGGAACTAAAATAATATGTATTGAACTAGACGATGAATTGTAAAACAATTTATACATTATACAACGTGTTACAGAAAGGTGTGGTCATATTTGAATAATATATAATGTTCGATATAAGTATTTCACCCCCCGTAGTAGGTACCAAATTCAATAGCATTGCATTGCTACATATTTTTTTTATTATCTGTCGAATGAGTAACATGTCGATATTTGACTTGTAAATTTGGACAACACTAAATTATAAGTAGCAAAATTTTTGTCTAGCACTTCATTTAATTTATAGGGATGTGATAAATCACAGCGATGGTAATAAATGAGTGATTAAAACTTGCGTACGCAGTACAACTGCGACACCGGGTGCTGATTTTAAATTATGTTTTTTTATAGCAGGGGCCGGCAAAGGAGTAGGTTACCTGATGTTAAGTGATATCCACCGCCCATGAACATCCACAATACCTGAAGAACCATGGAACCGTTGCCAGTATTATGGAAGTTGCAGTGAATAGCTTGTCTTTATTTTAAATATACTCTACGTTAGTTTGATAAGGCAGATTGGTTCTTTCAGTAGCCCCACTTTGAAGGATTAGATTGGTGCAAAACAAAAAATATGGCGTTTTATTATACCTTAATATACATACATACGTAAGCTCACGCCTTTATCCCCAGAGGGTTAGGCATAAGTACAACTAATACACCCGAAGTTCGTCAAGTTTACTATTGTCTCATGCTATAATATGAGATGAGCCTATCACCATACCGGGTACCAATTCCAATCCCGGGCAAGTTATATTGTATTGTTTTTCGAGTTGAAAACTCAAACATAAATTGCGTTTCCCTACTTGCGATTGAATCCAGGCCCTCACCGTTTCAGCTTAATGATAATTCAATATGAGTAAAAATAAGGACACAAATTAGTATTATATTCATACGATGAAAAAGAAATTGGTAATTATGCATGAGGTATAAAATTAAGTATTTACGAGTATGAGATATCAATGTAATTTATTTCGCCAATTTTATTATGATTATTATAACAACATGAAATATATAAAAAACCATCAAAATTTTATAAAAGCTAACGTTTTTATATTATTACATATTACTAATTGTGATTTAGCACGGATTAAATTTGATGATAGGACTGCCTTGGTGGCGCAGTTGTAATGCGTACGCGGTACAACTGCTGTGCTGAGGTCTCGGATTCGATCCCTCGATCGGGTAATAGTGATATTGGGTTTTACTATTAGGAAATGCTCAGTATCAGCCCGGAGTCAGGGATTGTGCCCGATATGGTGATAGGCTCGCCCCCTAGCGTATAATGGGACGGAAATAAACTCGGCGAAATCTGGCTGTACTGGTTATTACAGGCGCGAGTGTATGTGTGTATATGTATATTTGATGATCAGCTTATATGGATTATATTAGAGCGAAAATCTTGTGACTTGCAGCACAGGATAAAGGGTTTCAATTTCAAGGTATACATGAACAAGACTGCATTCTGTTTTCCTAACTGTTTATTGTTTTTTTATTCTGTAAGTATTGTTTATACTTATACTAGCTTATGCTCGCCTCTCCGCCCGCATAAATGTCTTTTCCGAGACAAAAAGTACCTTGTGTCCCCAGGATACAACCTTACCAACATTTCATTAAAATCCGATTATCCTTTTAGCCGTGAAAATGTAACAGTGACACAGAGTTAGTTTTGCATTAATAATATTAGTATGGATTATTAGTTCCGTAATTTGATAAGTAAGTGTCTTGATGGTACGAGTATACCCAGTTTATATGTTATACTGCGTTTTGTTTCTTTAGTTCAACAGAAGAAGGTTATTGGTTGAACATGGTACCCTGTAACATGGTTGAGGAGGTCGATGGCTGGCACATGCGTTATAGTCGTGAACGGGTGCTGCCTGTGTGGACTAGTCTACTCAGATTGCTTATTATTATTAATAATTGTATTGTAACAATTAATTGGTCTGCTTAGATTCGGACTACTTTTAGATCCCCTGAATGGGCACCTGTATCAATCCCAAATTGACACTGTTTCCTATGAACGTATTAGTTATAACGTAAATTACTTAATTTTTGTAATAGGAAATATAAATTTATAAAAAATGACAAATATTCAAAAGACCTACGGCTGAGTTTCTTG
This sequence comes from Mimas tiliae, assembly GCA_905332985.1. NCBI lineage: Eukaryota > Metazoa > Arthropoda > Insecta > Lepidoptera > Sphingidae > Mimas > Mimas tiliae. Next base: position 9,670,990 of record HG995249.1, read on the forward strand.
GTGCTTCTTCTCAGACCAGTGGGCATTTAGGCGAAGCACCGGTAGATTCCAAACTTGACGTGTAAAAGTGCCCTTGGCGGCCTAATTACTGAATAAATGATTTGAATTTCAACAATAACTTTTTTTCTAGAGGCCGGCAATCGAGCAAGTTAAAGATTAAACAGCGACCAACAGTTGTAGGTTTTAGTCCTGAATCTGATGGTAAGTAGTCCCTATCGCCCATGAACGCTCACAATTCAAGAAGAAACATGGACGCGTTGCCGACTTTAAAGCAATGGAATAATCAAGGAATAATCACTACCTCGGTGGCGCAGTTATAATGCGTATGCGTTACGACGAGGTATCGTGAGGTATCGGGTTCGATCCCAGGGTCAGGTAAAAGTGATATTGGGGTTTTCTATTACGAAAAAGCTCAGTATCAATCCGGAGTTTGGAATTTGTGCCCGGTATGGCGAAAGGTTCGCCCACAACAACCCAATCGAGCCGGCCATGCCAGTTCATGCTGTAAACAAAACTGTTTACAGCGTGGCTCTACCACTTGTAAAAATGTTTTTTTTGTTTGTATTTATATCTTAGTAAATTAATCATCTAGGTCAACTTAGGTGTGAACATTGCGACGGGGATCCGATGATGAGAGAAGCCTCAAGTAGCTGCTCTAGTTAGTTAGTGGGTTCCGCATCCGGAAATTTCTGTACTGAAGCCAGTCAAATTACTGGACATTATGAGACGTCATTTCAATCTACAAATTTATTATGAAAAATTCTCAGGTATGCAGGTTTCCTCACGATGTTTCCTTCACCGTTAAAGCAAACGATAATTAACAAATAATACACACGTAACTTATAAAAGCCAGAGGGCTCTTGGGGCTGGTTTCGAACTTGCGACGTTCGTCTCGACAGTCTGTATCACGCTGAGCTTTTATAATAATATATTAGAAATTAATTATTATATTTTCAAAAGTAATCCGAAATATTAACTACTATATACTCGTAAATAAAATAATACAAAGGAGTTAGCATGAAATTGTTAGAATAAGGTTAAACAATTACGCAACCTTTATACAGTCCGGTCTGTACCATAGAATGAAATAATAATCTTTCACAAACAAAGTACACAAAGAGTGCGCAAAGAAAATATTATACCGTTTTCATAACAATCCCCTTTACGTACAAGTAACTGTTTAACATAATGCTGCTATATTCAGTGAGGAGAAATTAAACTGTTCCCCGGGGATAATCCGGGAAGGGAGTATAGAACCATGGCCATAGTAAAATTAATCCGCAGTGTACTAATGTGGGATTAGCATTATTAACGGTATATTTAAATTTCGAATATATTTCAAGCTGGGAAGGTAATTTTATAAGTACAGGCTGCTGACTCGTAATTCTATATTTTGATGTAAAAATGTTTTCACAAAAAGGCTTTATCCGCTGCGTCATTGTGACAGTGAAATTATTCACCATGTGTGTCATTTTTTCTTGATTACACAACACAATTTACCTGGAAGCCAATTCTCGTAATTTTAAATGTTCAAAATATCATTCCAATCTAGTCTCAGCATCAAGAAAGTTGCAAATGGCATTCTCTTAAACCAATAATCAACGTCAGAAGAATTGGCCTCCTGGTATCAAGCGAAAGTAAAATTTGTTATTTTGTTTAATTAACTAAAAGATTGAATTATTGACGTTCCTTTTATAAGGATAGAGTAGAACGCGGCCTATGAAATAATCTTAAAGGGAATTTCAGTTGCCTTTCAAGCTCAGTTGCCTTACTTTTATGTATATTAATCCTATGTATTATATACTAAACTTTGCTGACAGTATGTAGATTACGTTAGTGAAAGAATCGTCAAAATGACAGCCTCCATGGCGCAGCGGGCGAGTAGCCGGTTGCGAAGCGAAAGGCCGTGGGTTCGATTCCCGCACCGAGACAAATGTTTGTGTGATCCCACAATTATTTGTTTCGGGTCTGGGAGTTGTGGGACCGCAAGTCCCTCGTAGTTCCTGATACCCACGACACAGATTTACCTAGTGTGGGGTCAGGACTATGTGTGTGACTGTTGACTGTATTTATATATTTATATTGTACTAGCTGTTGCCCGCGGCTCCGCCCGCATGAATGCCTATTTCCAGGATTAAAGGCGAGTCCTGGTGAGAAACACGCTTGTAGAGGGTTGAAAGTTCTAATCAATTAAATCTTAAAAAAAAAAATTGGTGTGGACCACCCTTAACATTTAAGGGGGATGAAAAATAAATGTTGGCCGATTCTCAGACCTACCCGATATGCACACAAAATTTCATACAAATCGGTCCAGCCGTTTCGGAGGAGTATGGGAACAAACATTGTGACACGAGAATTTTATATATAAGATTTATAAATCTAAGTATTAGTTCTTGACGAAAATGGCGATTGAATTTACATACATAAATGCGGGTCGAATAAAGAACTTCTTTTTAACTGATTGCAAAATACGTGAAGGTTCTCAATTTGGCTTGTTTTTTTAAGTCGGTTAATTAAGTCTGTTAAAAAGACTTGCTCTACTGATCTTGTACCTTGCAATCTTTGTCTTGCACTAAGTACATTCATTAGTATTAATTAATTTTGTAGAGTGTAACGCGCCCTACAACTTACGGTTTATTTATAAAGTCTGAGTGAAACTCGTTGTTATCGTAAAAACTGGAAAATAAACAGCGACCGTGCCTTCCGATGAATATTCTATGGTGTTTTTAGGAAACTTCAGTATAAGCATTAATATTTACTAGAAAACAATGTTTATAGTTTTCTTTTGTTATTTACTTGTTGCTTCTGATATTTATAAACCAAAAGTTTTTATTTTATTATTTTATTTTCTGGCCAAACGAGAAATATAATGTAATAATAATAATACTGAAATTAGAAGTGGTACACATATAGTTCTAACCCTAAACTAAGATACGGGTCTTGGGTCGTGGATATCAGAAATTCGAGAGACTTTCGATCTCACAACACCCAGGTCCGAAACAAATATTGGTGGATCGCACAAAACATTGGCTTCGGTGCGGGGATCGAACCTACGGCCTCTCGTTTCACAACAGAAAAGTCACTCGCTGCCACAGTGCTAAATGTGTGATACTTAAAAGACCTTTAAAAAAATGGCTACCAGCGTAATATTAAGCAATAAAATATTCAAGGAAAGTTACGCTCCATTTTCGTTTAAAATATATAACAAATAAAAAAAAACCGCGTACTCACATTTTCGTGGGAAGACGAGTTTTGCCTTCAACCTTGTCAAACTGTCAGGAATTGTAATGGTTCGAAACAAAAACCATTATTTTAATGTCATGTTAAAATACGGGTTCAAATATTATATTAACAAATAATATTTGGGAGTAATACTAAAAAACTAGAATTGAAATTGTCTTTTAGTAAATCTTTCTTCTATTACGTCAACCTTTGTCGCTGCGATGGCATTTATCAAGAGGGTAAGTCGATAGCTATTTCAAAATGGAACTGGCTAAATAATAAAACAACTACTTTTTAAGTGGTAGAGCAACGCGTTAGACACTTTTACATAACTATATACTCGCTTAAGCCTGTAATCACCGAAGGGGTAGGCCGAGGTGTAACCATTACACCTACGTTTTACCGAGCTTATTTTCGTGTCATGACGGGCTAATATTGCATTTCGTAATAGAAAAACCTAATATCACTTTTATCCGATCCGGGGTTTGAACCCTAGACCTCTGCATAGCAGTCGTGCCGCGTACGCATTACAACTGCGCCACCGAGGCAATTATTACTTTTGTCTACAGTATAAATGGGCCGGCTCGGCCGAAGTGGCAGTTGTCTGTTGCGCTTCGTACAGTGAGATTTCCGGAGGCCCAAACAGTACATAATTTACAATCCTATGCACAAATAGCAAGACGTGCTAAAAGGAACCGAAACATTTATGACATTTCAGACACAGTAGCCTCCAAGTGAGTAGAGTATTCGCATAGAAACAATTTAATGTTCGATACTGAGGAGCTGACACTAAAGTAATTTTAGACCTACAAACGGTCAACTGTTCGTCAGAGATCGCCACCGTCCTAAGTACCTATAATATCACAAGTATTAGGAGTAATTCCTTTTTATTAGCTAATTGAGGGTGTCTAAGAAAAATAAGGATGGGTACATTGAAATAATATTGGTGCGATTTAGTAGTAGAAGGGTGGATAAATCGTATAAAAGAGGTCGTCACCATAGTTGGAGCCAGTCGCCCAGTGATCTCACAACTCTCAGTCGCCCAGTCGATAGTCCAAGTGTTCATTACGCGGTAGCTCTGCTGGTTTACATCCAGTCTTGGTTTAGTCTTAGTTGTAATTCATTAAAGAGCGGTCTCTAACAATCCTGACATGTGGTTGTGGTCTGTAAAGCAGTAATATTGTAAAAATGACCAATAAACTATAAGTCAAAGTGAATACCATCCTTTGGATTTATTTAATAATACTCCTCACACATAACTCCTAACACAAGAATAATGGACGCGTTGTGAATCTTAAAGGTATAATTAAGAGTTTGGGAAGGCGAGATCTGGTTGAGTTCAATGCCAAGAAAACCCAGGTGTGCGCGTTTACGTGCATAAAATCCCCGTTCTCTCCCCTCCCCAATCTTCAGGGTATCCCGCTCGCAATGCGGAATAGCCTAAGTATCCTAGGCATGGATATTTGCTGCAATCTGAATCCAAGGAACCACATCGAGGGCGTAATATCAAAAGCGCAGGCACGGCCGGGTGTGGAATACTGTTCGCATCTATGGGACGGTTCCGCAAAGTACTTGCTCGATGCCTTGGACGGATTGCAGCGACGGGCGGTCCACATTGTGAAAGATGCAGACGTCACAAAAAATTTAGAGCCGCTACAGCTGCGTAGGGACATTGCCTCGCTTTCCGTCTTTTATCGTCTGTATCACGGTGAATGCTCTGAAGAATTGTTTGACCTTATTCCTTCCTCACCTTTCCTTAATAGAACCACGCGTGCTGGCTTGCGAAACCATAGCTTCGTGGTCTCTTCCATCTCGGCTCGGACCAAGAGGTTCGCAAAATCGTATTTCTGTCGGACCATAAAGCTGTGGAATAGCTTGCCGGCGCACGTGTTTCTTCCTTCCTATAAATTGGAATCCTTTAAACGGAGTGTGAAGAAGCAACTAAGCAAGCCGGCATAATTCTGCCGATCTGCGATAGATTCAGTGTCTATCGTTGGTCGACAGTATTCATGGATTGCGCTATACTTACCATCAGGTGTAGCGTAGTCACTTTGCCGAGCCAGGATAAAAAAAAAATGGGCCTCCAGATATCACATTCAATGTACGAAACGCAATAGCAAGTTGCTACTTCGCGTCGATTTTCTGTCAGATAATGGTAACAATCCGATCGACCCGGACCATTAATGCTGTAGATTTTGGATATATGCATTCATCTGTCCACAGTGTGGCTTTACCACTTTTAACTCTGATTTGATTGCCCCGGTGGCGCACTTGTAATGTGTTCGCGTTACGACTGAGGCTGACGTTGAGGTCTCGGGTTCGATCGCCGGGTCGGGTAAAAGTGATATTAGGTTCTTCTATTACGAAAAGCTCAGTATGAACCGGAGTCTGGAATATGTGCCCGGAATGGTCATAGGCTCACCCCCTATCACATCATGGGACGGAGATACGCTCGGCGAAATGTGGCTGTACTGGTTACACCTCCGTGGCGCAGTGGGCGAGTAGTCAGCTGTGAAGCGAGAAGCCGCGGGTTCGATTCCCGCACCGAGACTAAATGTTTGTGTGATCCACAAATATTTGTTTCTGGGTGTTTTCTCTCCACGTCAGGCACGGCCAGTCGTAAAAACTACAAGCAACCAAATATTTCTGTAACATGTGTAAAAAAACATGTTTCGTTGACCCCACTGCGGGTGGGATAGTCCTTATCCTATATAGATGTGTAAAAACGAACCGAAATATCTGTGTAATTTCAGACACAGTAATTCTCGAGCTCGTACAGTGTTCATGGAAACAACCTAATTTTCGATACCGGGGTGCCGACACAAAGTAATGTAACAAAGTTACAAGTTTCATCGTGAGTAGTCATTATACAAACTTCATTACTTTGATGTGTTTACTTGAAGACTTTAGCCATTTCCTACAATGGAGTTAATTCTAAGTTAGTACATCAACTTAGTGCTATCAAACTTATAATGCTAGTTCATGAATGTGGCTGGAAAGAGGTTTGAACCGGCCTTACTGTTTTTGTGTATTGATAGTAATAATTTAACATCTATGACTGTGAAGCGAGAGGCCACAGGTTTGATTCCCGCACCAAAAAAATGTTCGTATGATCCACAAATATATGTTTCGGATCTAGCAGTTTGTTCTCTTTGGGTCGGTTTCGAATTTCGTCTCAGCAGTACAACTCCCCTTTGAGCTATCGCTGCTTATTATATTGTATTTGTATTGATAGCTTTAATATGTAGTATTCCGCACCCGTATACGCAGCCATCGAAAAACTCGTACTGGAGCCGTAGCTCTAGTACTAGTCGTTTTTCGATGGCTGTCACAGCACTTGTATTCACGAACAGATGTATTCAATCCGTCAATCCGTACAGCGCCTCTAGAAGATTATATTGGCCACGCAATTACTTCTTACATAATATTTCTCGTACTTGAATGACGTGACAGGTGTTGAAAGTCTCGTACTAGGAACATTGGGTAACATCTTCTTCGATCTCACTTATCATATCTATGGGATCGGTTATGTATTCTATCTTGCTAATGGTAATCGTCTTCGAGCAGATAAAAGTGATAGAGCTACGCTGTAAACAGTTTTATCTACAGCATGAATGGCCTGGTTCGAAAATCGACTTCAAGCTGCAGATTGATGATGCGTTGCGTATGGTGAGTGATATTTGGGTTTTCGTGATGTTTAACCTCCTTGAAATCCATATCTGTGAGATACCCTACCAGTAAACGGAGACGATACATACATAAGCTAACGTCTGTATCCTCCAAGGGGTAGACAGTGGTATAATTGACGAAATGGTCGATAGATATCCCTTTATAGACTTGTTATACTCTCTAAACATTGGTACGTATTCTATAAAACCAAATCAATGTTTGAAATAAAACTAGTTTATACGGATTTTATCGCGGATTAATTTTTATTTTTATTCCCAACGTTTCGAAATGTATAATTTTAAAATCAAGGTAGCCAATGTAACATTAACTTTTCGAGACGACCTACACCTCAGTCTCTCCCGTGACCACAAAGGCTGAAAAGCGTTCGAAACGTGAGGAATAAAAATAAAAATTAATCCGCGATAAAATCCGTATAAACTAGTTTTATTTCAATGTGTAATATTAGCTTAAACCTAAGAAATCACAAATCAATGTTTGTTCATATAGAAAGAGATAGAAGAGTTTTAGTATGAAATACAAATACTGTATGTTACTGTTAGATTTCTAGGAATAATTTATTGTTTAACATTGAATAGCAAGTAAAAGTTAATATATTAAATAGTGATGTGAAACACTATTTTCGTTTCAACGTGTTAGGCGAGTGGATAAGCTTACAATAGTTATTCACTATTCAATGAAAATGTATAGGATTCATTGTATGCATGTCTTATTTATTAAAAGGTCTCAAAATAATACATTAAGGCTGTAATATAAGGTAAATTGATGTTTAGATACAAGAAATTTTTGAGAATCCTGCTGACTCACTCAAGGTCATTGGTGTGGGCAAAAAAACTGAATGTGGGTTCTCCCTTGAATATAGCTGCAATTGTAAGTTTTCGAAATGTAACTATAAAAACTTTCATATAATTAATATTTTCTTTAAATATTTATGTAGTTATTACCATTTACTTAATATTCTGATAGAAATAAGAAAAAATAATTATCATAAGCTATTCATGAATACACCTTTTCTTTATTATGGAACCCCGTTTGTACCTGTGGCCGACACGACGCTCTAGTCTTTACCTCTTATTATAAGAAAATTGAAATTCTTTTCTGCAATGAAATTTGCATCAAACAGTTTTAAATCGTTTGGGTGGGCAGAGGCTATTTATTTCTCTGCTCAGTAAAATTATCAAGTGGTTCTAAAAGTTCAATGAATTGAAAATAATTCGATGATTTCAGTTTTATTCAATAATAATATTAAATTATATACTCAATGTGTGATTTATACCTATATGTGTTATCGTTTATCCTGTATAGATATTATATAAACTATAAGAAATTATAATTTTACATTATACACCGTTTGTATGTGTGTATGGTATATGGTGGAATAATTAACTATACAACGTGTTACAGAAATGTGTGGTCATATTTTAGGGTCATTACATACACCTTACAGTGAATATTTATGTCTTCTCAAAAACAAGACATTCTAAAATTCTCTTTTATTATTATAAAAAAAACTCTTTTATTAAGATCGATAAAATTGATCACATCACTATTAGTTAATATGAACGACACTCACTTTTTAATAAACTTGATTAACGTGTACGTAATTCTTCGGACATAAGTACGTAACTTGTAATTTAAATACAAATTAACACCTGAAATAGCCTGCGAGCTGAAGACGATATACCATCTTCTAAACATTTTAAAGACTTCAGTCTCGGGTCTTCCATCTATGAACTTGGCTTAATACAGCCGACGAGTCTCTTATAAGCTTTTATCAAACTCGTAATCATACTTCATAAATTCAGAAATTGCCGATCTGAAAAACTCAAATAAATGTTGGCATTTGACAATTGTTTAATTATTTTAATAATACAAAATTGAAATGAAAGGAGGTCTGAAGTATCACTTTTATAATTCATTAAGTCAATATCGACATGTTACTCATTCGATAAAAAGAAAATTATGTCCTAGTAATGCAATCGCAGTGGGTACTATTGGGGATGAAATACTCATACCGTACACCTTCCGTACACTATATATTGCCTTAATTTACCCATACCTTTCTATAACGCGTTGTATAATAATGATTTTAACGGTTTAAGACCTAGGCTCTTATCCGTTCCATGAGAATTACTATAATACTTTTATTACGATCATTCGAATATAATAATATGATTAAAATATAAAATTAAATATTTAAATCAAATAAATAATATGTAAGAGAAATTTGCATACAGGCAAGAAATCTTAGACTATTTTGAGTAAGATCAAAAATATAATTTTAAAAGCGTGGGTCGACGGCATGGCAAAACGTTTCGAATAAATAACTGAAAACTTTTTCAATTTCATCCTGCGATCCGCAAATTGTGTTTTGCGTTTGAGTAAATCGGGAAATGAATAACAAATTTCGGCTTCCATAATCAACGAAAGGGAAATTAATTGCGTTTCCTCAGGTTCGCTTGACACGAAACTCTTTTATACTTTTCTATTAAGTTGTTTTGTTTTTCTAAGAAGGTATTTTCCACATGGTAGCGGAGCGTGCAAGATATCGTTGTATTATTTGTTATGACGTTAAGCGAATAAAACGCGAGGTTAATTAACGCCTCTTATTTCCTTATACCATAACAATTTAATTGCCTTGACGCGAGACGCGACTAAAAATACGTTTGCACAAAGTGTATTATATAAAATTTCTGCACAAATGTGACATTTTACGCAGTGTCCCCCTTTGTTGACATTTTATTATGACAATGACATGACACATTTAAGTAATGATAGAAACAAAATAAAGTTGAGATTATGAGACACATCTCACACATTCCAATTCCCAAGGGTCTTGGTATCACGAGTGCAGTGCAGCAGCAGAGTGTTTGTTATCAAATAGCGCCACTCGCTACTCGACTTACAGTTGTCGCGTTATACTATGCAATACTTTGTAATTCTATGTTCTTAACACAAAAACTTTACGCCGGTTTTCTATGAGACAGTGGTAACGATCCGGTCCAACCAGCCCATTCGTGCTTTAGACAAAAGAGTCTACAGCGTGGCTCTACCACTTAATACATATTGCAGTAATGTTTTTATCCAGCTATGCTAATAACACTATCAGCCGCGTCCACAACAATAGAATGATCAAGGTAAATTTTGTAGTATTGAACAATAATCAGGGATCGAAAACAATGTGGGATTAATCGAACAAACCGTTGTGTGGGGAACAATGTCGAGATTTGCATATTCACCGGCTATTAATTCAATTTTCCCTGACGGTTTTCACTCAGCGCGTTCATTTTGGTTCATTTGTCACTTTTATATGAATAGTTTTATTTTTATTAGCTTGAATGACGAGACGAGCAGTTCGCTCGCTTTATGGTAAGCGCCACGCCTGCCGAAAAACAGAAACAAGGCCACACAGAACTTTGAATAACAAAGCACTGCGTGGCACTCGATATTTTCACACAAAATCTGTAATTGAAAGAAATTTCCATTCAAAGATAAATAAGTTAGAAGCCAATAAAAGCTACCAGCTCTCCTACCACATTTCAACACAACAAAAGTCATGACGTGATTAGTGACGTCACCGGCCACGGTGTACATTACGCGTAGTAGACGTGCAAGGGAGATAGTCAGATGTTCATATTACGGGCCCACCTTTACTTATATAATTTTTCATTTTCCAAGCAATTTTGGTTCTGTTTTCACGATAGTCTTTATTTTTGGGTTATTTTCTGTTAAAATAATGTACAAATTCAAGCAGAAGCAATTCCATAATATGAATTTAAGTTATAGTGTAAAAACGTGAATGACGTCATACTAAATCTAATATGGTGGGCGATAAAATATGTTTTTATGAAAGGATTTTTATATTCACTTATTTATTTAAATTGGATTTAATGTGGATTGGATTGAATCTTTGATGAGTTTATGATTGGTTTCTTTGTGGGTGTTATTTCTAGAAATTTTATTTAATACCATGGCGTTGACGGTCATGTTTAAAAAAATAATTTGGAAATTGTTATCGTTTCTGTTTCTTTCATACTGCGAAAGTCAATACTTTCGCATAGTCATCTTTAAGTGCAATGAAATGACGCTCGACGATAATCGGAAATATCTACAAGTCCACCCACACTTCGTGGCTGCTTATGTCCGTCCTATGATGTGATGGGGACAAGCCCTTCGCCATATCGGGCACCAATTCCAATCCCGTTCTAATCATGTGTGAGTTTATGAATCCAAAACTCAAAAAAGCAGTAGTAAGAGGTAAAGCTTGCTTTTTAGTGCAAGAGCATGAATGGGCCGACTCGACCGGGTTATTACCAGTATCTTAAAACCGACGTGAAGCAGCTTGCTTGGGCGTATCATACGGTGAGTGAGATTACAGGAGGCCCAATTCTCCCCTACCCTTACAGGGATTGGGATCCCTTAATTACCCCTTTTTCTTTAACTTGCCGGCAAGTGTGGTGATCTACTTCGATACAATTGCTAGTTTGCCGGCCCCTGCTAAAAAAAATGTAATTGCCCAATCAGGGATTTCAACTCGAGACCTCAATTATTTGCCAGCTTACAAAATAGGTAATCATAAAATGCCATTTCTTATCATGCAAGCGTATCGATAAATGCTGTATATTAAACATTCAGTATAGATTTTTAAATATATTCACTCACCATACGTTGAATATTAATGATTTAAACGCACACAGTACCACAATATGAGCTATAATTATTAACCACAATTAAATATAATGAATAGGTGTTTTCAACCAAACTCAGTATCTGGAACTAATTTCTGTTATTAAAAGCTTTAATGAAGTTTAATTTATGTTCAATGGTTGTTTACACGGATCCAATACTTTGAGAAGTAGAGCTTAATTTAAATCAGCTCATTTTCATTTGACTTATTTATAATCGTCTCGACAGAAGTAAAAGCAGCAATAACTCAGCCGGGTGATACGGACTGTCGAAACGAAAGTCGCAGGTTCGAAACCAGCTCCAAGATCATGCACCACTGATTTTTCTAAGTTACGTGTGTATTCATTGTTAATTAATCGCTTGCTTTAATGGCGAAGGAAACATCATGAGGAAACTTGCATACACAAGAAATTCTCCATAAGAATTTTGAATGTATGAGAAGTCTGCCAACCCGCATTAGGCCAGCATGTTGCACTAAGTTCTAACCCCTCTTTCAGTAGAGGAAGGCCGTGCCCAGTAGTGGGACGTGTGTAATACAAGGCATAACACTAGCCTTGTATTACACACATAAGACTCCTGAGATTGCTTTTTCGTAGTAAATATGACTAAAAAGCACCTTTGTTTATTCAAGAAAAATGACCAAAACATGTAACAAATTTTACTTTACACATTTTTGCTTTTAGTTACCCAACTAAGTTCTGTTCTGGATTTTTATATATTATGTTTTTATATATACCACGGGCGGTTTCGGTTCGTTCTTGAATGTAACACGTTTTCCGTAAAATGGTAATTGGTACGTTCAGTACCTTTATATAATGTTTTAAGGTTAAGAACTCAAATAGAGATACTTGTATATTTTTATTCACCCTGATGACGAGACGAGCAGATCAATTTCATTAGCTTTAATATCCCTCATGCTGTAACATACTGTGGTACGTATAGAGTCGACCTTTCGCATACGAAAGACCAAGTAGTTTTTGCTGTTAGTTTTTTTGGTAATTTATTACCCTTTCAAATTATTCTTGTAATAGATATCATAACACAAAATGAGAATCTACTAATTTTATAAATGACTAAGGGCTTACCCATGTTTTTCCACAAAACATAAAATAAAAAAAAAACTTAAAGTCCGACGAATATGAGACATATCTTACTTTCTTCCCCACATTATTCTGCATCGATTGGTATCGGTCTCGACCCCATACCTCCAGCGGTTTCGGAGGAGATAGCGTGACAAGCTTTTGGCAGCAGCGGCGGCGGCGGCGGCGCCAGTTTTTTTTAGAATAGAGAGAAAATTGTATTCAAAGATTGTAAAGGTATGGAAACAAGTTATTAGTAGTATTTTTTAGCAGAGGTCGGCAATCGACCAAGTGGGTGAGTGGGTGGATTTGGGCATCCGGAAATCTCACAAACCGTATGATATGCAACATTAAGCTTCCACTTCAAGTCAATTTTCTATGTGACTTTGGTACAGTCCCGGTCGAACCGGAAAACGTGTATCCAACTATATTAATATATCAGGCCCAAATCCGATCTCTATGTGGTAATTGAACCCGAGACATGATCATAGTTCACATTGCACGTTCCCTGCAACTAGTAGATTGTAGAGTATTAAAAACATATTAATACCAAAAATATTATCAAAAATAAGTCGTGACTAATGGGTGCTATAATTAACGTAAGAATAAAAAAAACATTATCGACTGACAGCAGTTGTAAAGTTAAGGCAGCGGCCTTCGGGCGGCTTTAAAACATTGACACTAGGTTGGCCACTTTTCTTTCCGCCTGGCGTATCTCGGCTTGATGAGAGGTTCCGTCTTCCCATCAGTATTTGACGGTGGATTTGATATTATGTGGGGCGACCCGCCGTCTGACCCCCACAACCCGAAACGAGAACCGAGTTTCGCCATTGCCTCGTCCGTTAATCAGCAGAGTGTTATCATGCGCAGGTGAGGTTGGCTTTGGACCTAAGGTGCTGGTGATCCACTTACCATACTGGCCATAAACTATTCTGTTTAGACTATTCAAAATAAGATTCCGATCTAGTCTTAGTGTCAAGAAAGTTGAAAATAGTATTCTCTTAAACCAATAATCTACGTCATATGTGAACATAGACATTAATGAGATCGAAAATAGAATAAAAGTTGACTGAAGCCAAAACGGTATTCTGCTAACATTTTTAAATGACACATATCCTTATATAAACGTCAAAATTGAGATTGCAATGAGATCGAGATGAGATTATATTGATACCGCACTGAGGTATAGAATAAGATTTTTTTTAGTATAATCAATATCTAATCTCATTTCGGTTAAAATTCATTCGCAGTCAGTTAAATACGAGAATTGGTCTTCAGGTCTTTGTGTGTAATTGGATGTATTATGTGTGAATAGAGCAAATCAATTTTCAATTAAGCAGTATTGTATTTATTTGGGTTATAGCCCTGAAGGAATATATCTTGTCACTTACATACATACATACATTTTATCGCGTACCTTTATAATATGACAAATGGTTGGCGTAAGTTAGAATGATACGGGTATTTCCTTATTTGTATTGCACACAATAAAGAAGGCCGTACGACGCGATACGACCCAAATGTGACAAATGAATTCATTAATTTCTATTGCAATTTCGCTGTTAATGTGTTCCAATGTTAATAGATTAAATGATTATATTAAACTAGCTGTTCGTACCGGCGCGACGTAGCCCGGGTGAATTTCATGTTTCTGTCTTCAGTGGTTTAGGCTGTGCGTTGTATGTTTATACAAAAATACCTTCCAAATGTCCTACTTTTCCGGTGAAATTTCGAAAAAAAAATCTTTTATTACCTTGTCCTGACAATTACGAACACAACAAGACAGCGAAATCGGTCGAGTCGTTCTCAAGTGATGATCTTTCATACATGCGGCAATTGATTGTTATTTACATAGACTAGCTTTTGCTCGCGGATCCACCTATATGGAAGTCTCTATTCTTTCTTTCTTCTTCGTCTTTTGTTATGATAAAATGGGGTGAATAGGAACAAAACTGGTATAGTTTTTTTACATATTATGTAAATTGAGATGGAGTGTATGTGGTATGTATCATCAACGTATTGAAGCCAATCTCACCCGCATGTGGTATACTCTGCAGATTAAAGGACGAGGCTATGGCAAAACCTGATTCCCGATGCGGGTTGTAGGGGTCAAATGGCTATTTACACCGACCACTATACATTGCTTAAATTTGACTACACCTTTCTATAACACGGTGTATTTTTTTTATTTTACTAACCCGAAATAAATATTTGTGGATCACACAACAATTTGTCTCGGTCTGGGAATCGAACCCACGGCCTCTCGTTTCGCAGCCGGCTACTCGCCGACTGCACAACGGAGGCTGTCATTTAGAATATATATTATTACTTATTATGATTTTATCATGTATCCACGATTACTTTTATTTTTGCGACAAAAAAACTTTGGTAAAACGTTCAAAAGCATATCCAACAAAAAGTTCTGTACACACCCGAGCCTTTTAATATTTGAAATAATAGTGCCCGTTTACGTCGAGCACTTTTTACGAAGCGCATTCTATCCTGAATGAAGTCTATGCAGTTGTCGGAAAATGAATAAAATAAAATTCAGCGGATAGATGGGGTCCAACTCAGTCCAAAGGCATTGCATATTTAATGGGCCCCAGTCGGATTCACATCGTGTATGAGACATATTGACAGCGGTTATCTCGGCTGATACGTATTTCAGCGTTCCGAATTTAAATTTAGATTTGCCAGCCTAATGTCATTGCTAAAAGGCAATTCGATTATATCAAATGTTATCGTCCTGTCTGTTATCGATTGTTCGTTATTTGAATAGATTGTTTATAAATAAATACTTCTTATGATCTGAAGGATTACTGAAACGCAGAGTGAATGCAGTTCTTTTTTTAATCCACCCTTAAGGGGTGAAATCGGGGTGAAAGACTCGAACTTCATCATTTATGTACTGATGATTCCTTTACTAAAAATAGTGATATAAAACACATTTTAATAAAAATAAAACCGGCTCATAAAAACTAAACAAGTAAAAATAAAAATAGACAATGTTGAGTCAGTGCCTTATACCTAATTCACCATTAAATTGAAATAACGCCAACTCAAAATTGTTTATTTTTATCGCTTCATTTTTTAAATCTTGTATCTATTTGTAAGGTTGCGCAACTGTATATAAAGTAACTACACATTAGGCTGTTTGTATACAGTGTTAGTGTATAATCTTGTTTCACAAACACACTAGTGTAAACACCGACGATGGCAGGCATATACTTTGACAATGTAGGTCGCCGGTAAACACGTCCCCCGAGGTAGAAAGCTAAATTCGACATCTATTCGGCATGAGTGCCAAATGATGTTATTAGGAACCGTTTATTTGATTAGTCTCACGTTTTGTGAATAATATAGATGTTTCGCATATGTTGGGTCTTTGCCGTATCTCGTGCCAAACAGAAGGTCATAGCTTATCAAATTACACGAATTTTAATAATATTACGTGCAAAAGTAGTTTAGGCTGCGAAACCCTGATGTACTGGGTTCAAATCCCAGATTAGGAAATCACAATGTATGTTTTTTACGACCCAAATTGATGATGAAAGGTGTTCGCTCTCCTGATGGTACGGCCACGCCAGCCCATAAACAGACACACCACCACACAGAACTTTGAATTACAATATACTGCATGGCATTGGACTGAGCTCGTCACCGCGCGACAATTTGTTAAGTCTCATAATGCCCAGTAATTTCACTGGCTTCAATGTCCATCAAACAGAGACAAAAATTACACACTTGACGTCAAAACAGACAAAGCGGTGGTACTAACCCATACGGCCTATCGCATACAAGGGACCTACCACCTTATAGAATCGTGTTTGAGTTTTCGTTTAAAAAAAATATATACAACGTGTTACAGAAAAGTGTGGTCAAATTTAAGCAACGTATAGTGTACGATATGGAAGTATTTCACATAGTATTTCACTAGGACATAAATAAAACATTAACTTTTTTACACAATATGTCGATATTCGATTTAGAACTTTGGATAATCCTAAATGATAAACAGCTGAACCATAGTGGCTCGTTAGGCGAGTCACATTTCGGGATCAACTAGTATATACTTATTAACTTCAGGCCGGCATAATTCAGCCGACCGTCGAGGGACGTAATGTCTCTTAACGGACGACATTATATTTGTATTGCACTATACTTAACATCAGGCTTAGTGTAGTCACTTTGCCGTGGCAGTATATTTTTTATTGAAGCTCGAGTTATGCAACAGCCTCCGTGGCGCAACGGGCGAGTAGCCGGCTGTGAAACGAGAGGCTGCGGGTTCGATTCCCGTACCGAGACGAATATTTGTTTCGAGTCTGGGTGTTGTAAGCCTGAAAGTCTCTCGTAGTTCCTGATACCCACGACACAAGACCCGTATCATACTGTGGGGTCAGGACTATATGTGTGACTGTTGGGTGTATTTATTTATTTATACGTTCAACCTATTCCACACTCCTTTCCACACTTCCTATTATAGCGAAACATTAGAAATTTCGTTTTGAAAATGAAATGAATATACCGAATGAAAAACTATGTTAATAGGTAGCAATTAAATGTTAAAGGTTGACCAACAACCTGCTTCCACATTCATTATCCAACAGAAATGCAAAAATAATATAATTTTTAACGGAATATAAGAGAAGCGGTTACAGGTAACGAATGCTGGAAATGAAAATACGTGGGTTTTGCTAACTCAAAATGAGTGATGTATTTTTTTTATGTTCTTAAAATCTTATTTTGGTGTTTTAAAGTGAAATAACCTCGTTGTGTGTTTTTACTATTCATTTAACACAAACAGTTTGTTTTAGCGAGTTCCTTCAATTGCTAGAAGTTACGTGAGACGAGTATTATTTTATTAATACCAAACGACAGTAATCACTTTAACTCATAGTTTATTGGTTACATTTACAATATTACTACTTTACAAACCACAACCTCATGTCAGGATTCTCTATAGATCGTTCTCTCATTATAACAAAGACAACTAGGACCGAACAGTAAACCAGCATAGCTACCGCGTAATGAACACTTGGACTATCGACTGAGCACTGATCTTAATGAACTGGATGGAGACTGTCTGACCGACTGCGGGCAAAAGACCTCCAGTGGCGACAATCTCTTTTATACTATTTAACTACCCTTCCACAACTATATCGCACCGTTATTATTTCAGTGTACTCAACGTTGCTTTCTCAGACACCCTCAATATACCGATATTAAGAGAATACGTTAACACAATACTATTTTCTTCCTCATAAAAACGTGCAGAATTGACCCATTACCAGTATTTGCCCAGTAATTTTGTTAAGTATAGTTTTTGCCCAAATGAAGCCCAATAATTGCAGCGGCGACGAGATCTTTATCACTGACGCCTTTAGCCAAATTACAAAATTAAGCCTGGCAACAGCGACCTACTTTCACATTAACACATTCGCGTTCATTCCCAATAATATTTTCGCTGTATTCAAAACTCTTTGTTTGAGTTTGAGACATATTTTTTTTTTAAATGGTTAACACTAGAAAATCGCGCAATGTGCCGCGTGCAATTACGGCTTCGCTTTAGTTATGAATTTAAAAAAATCAACACAATGACTGCACAAAAGTGCAAAGAAAACGCGCACAAAGAGATTTGAAAGCATCCGTAGCTTGGGTACAGCTTTGAACTGCAAATTACAACTGAGATAAACAGAGTCTACGCGCTCAGTTTCGACTCGGTCCGGTATACGTCAGTTCGTAGCGGCACAACGTAGCGAGCGGACGCCCGTAGTGATCCGTAGCGTGAGACGAGTGCTACGCCGGCGCGTTATGTACGAGTACGAACCGACACAGTGCGTCTGCAAACATAAACAAATAGTGATATGAGTTGTGCATCACTTAGTACTGTATTCCGACTGACTCTCCTCATATTAACTTTTATAGTGTCGTGCACGTTCGTGGCTAGTGTAGTGTGGCTGTTGCGAACGAGGACTGCGGCCGGACAATATGAGAATTACTACTTGTCGAGAATTAATATAAGCGCTGTTAAAAGCGAAATTAATAACATGACGGCATCGTCACCCGTGTCAGATCATTACAAGGACTTGATTAAAATAGAAATTGCGATGCGGCGCGTCGAAGAGAATAGTAGACGATTAAAAGAGTACACAAAATCTCTGCTGTGGGACAACAAAGACAAGTCGTTGTGGTGTGTTTTGTTCAAGGACGGTGAAAGGATGGATAAAGGGACGTTGCGAGAGAAAAACAGGCTTTCCGTTGACGAGGATTACATACGAATGTTGAGGGAACAAAAAATGAGAGAAGCTTTGATTCATCTGAGGCATCACGGGACACATCACAGGCGGAGACCAGACGCGCTTCCGAACATGCCGTACATCAAATAAAACCGCTATCTTCAATATAATCGATGATCCGAGCGAGCCGAGTGCTAATAGAGTAATTTAAGGAAAATGCGAGTACAAACTGCCCAACGTAACATAACAATGCGTCGATTTGTCGTGTATTAACACGGAAAATAGGGCAGCTGTCAATAATGTATAATCACATAGCGTATGGATATGTATATCTATCGAAAATGTAAATATTTTGTATACCAATAACATGTAAATTCATATATCCAGTATGTAAATATATTTTACATGTACGTTAAGTGTAAATACGCTACGATTTAATGAAAGGTTTGTTGACTTCAGACAATATTTAAATAAACCATCGGAAATTAATTTTCGCTGTTTTTCATTTCACGAAATTTGTTCCGCTTTGTGATGTTATGGTTTCTGTTATTTTATCGAAATATTTATCTTTCTGTGTACATTAATTTGTATGGCATATTTTTATGTGCGTAGTTTTATAGATTAATATTATTGTGTAGATTTATTTCTTATATGACTTTTGTTTCGAGTATAACCGTATTAATACTATATATATTATGTATATATATATATATATATATATATATATTATTTATTTACTCTATATATACAATGAATAAAGGCGGACTTAGTGCCAAAGGCATTTTCTACCAGTCCAAGGTCCAAATTTTTGTAGTATATAGTGTAATACGTCAATACAAGGGATAGACAGCCCTGTCTATCCCATAATAATGTGTTATGGCTAATGGGAGGGTTCCAGATATTTTTGTACCCGGCTGGATAGCAACAACCGTAAACATGATAAAAACCCACAATAGTGGTTCGTTCAGACGAGTCGTGTTAAGGGATCAACCAGTATATAATGTATATACTAGGTGGTAAGCCTCTCGTATGCGAGAGGCCGTTTGGGTAGGTACCACCGCTTTGTCTATTTCTGCCGCCAACCAGCAGTGTATAAACATTGTTGTGTTCCGGTTTGAAGGACATTGAAGCCAGTGAAATTACTGGGCATTATGAGACTTAACACTTAATGTCTCAGGGGGACGAGCGCAGCTCAGTGTTATGCAGTACTTCAGAATTCAAAATACTGGTTGGTTTTGATTCTGTTTATGGGCAGGCGTGATGTTTACCATCAGGTGAGCGACCTGCTCGTCTCGTCATCTAAAGCTAAAAAAAATATCCAGTAACTTCATCATCCTGCCAACCGTCGAAGGATGCAATGTCTCTTTCATGCATATATACGCCATCACGCCTGTAATCCTCGAAAGGGTAGGTAGAGTTATAACAATGTTTCTTTAAAGGTTGACATCATATTTGGACTGTACTATATATACTTAACACCAGGACCAGTGTAGTTACTTTACCGTGCCAGGTAAAAATACAAAAAGTAAGGATTAGCAGGTACGAGTTTTTTTAAGGTTATAAACAGTAGTAATAAATTATTAATTAGGCAACTTCGTTAGAAACGTCAAAGGTTTTAAATTAAAAAGTAAAATTTTCGTACAACCGGTATATAAGATTTAATAAATCACTATACAGTTGGGGTCATTAGTAAAGTAAAGTACTTTTATAAAAACTGTTACCATAACCATAATACGAACATAAATATATTATACTAGCGTTTTGCTCGCGGCTCCGCCCGCGTAGTAGCCTATGTCCTAATCCAGGTCATGGTCTACTTATGTGCCAAATTTTATCCGAAACCGTTCACGTGATTGACTAACAAACATCCTATTTCACAAACTCACAAACATCCAAACTTTCACGTTATAAAATTAAGGAAGTAATTAAATAAATTAATAAGATTAAAATATGCACATATAAAAAGTAAACTTAATAGGTACATGTTGAAACTGTACATTCAACATAATTAATAAACCATAATTACACTGGGAAATGCCAATTAAAACAAAAAAAATACCGCAATTCTACATACAAGTAAATTTTTAATGATCAAATTGCCAATAATTTATAGAACACGAAAACTATTGAGTATGCAAGGCTCAGGTGGCACATTCCCACAATTATACTATGTTCAGACACACTGCAGGGAAAAATTGTGTGATGAATTACAATAAAATAACAGGCTTCATCGGTTATTTGTGCTTTATAATAGTACGTCGAAAGGGATATTTTAAAATAACTGCATCGGCTTTTACGAAAACATTGCAGGTTAATAATTAAATAAAAATAATATTAGCGAAGCGTGAGGCCGTGGGTTCGATTCTCGCACCTAGACAAATGTTTGTCTGATTCACAAATATTTGTCTTGGGTCTGGGTGTTGTGGGACCGCAAGTCCCTCGTAGTTCCTGATACCCACGATACAGGTTTACCTAGTGTGGGGTCAGGACTATGTGTGTGACTGTTGGGTGTATTTATTTATTTATTTATTTATATAGTGTAAACTTTAATATTATATTTTATATTCTTTGTTTATTCCCCCCAAACGTCAGGCAGGCGGTCGATCGTAAAATCTACAACCCAAATCTTTTTGTAACATGTGTTAAAAAAACATGTTGCGCTGACCCCACTACGAGTGGGATAAGAATAGGTGGAAGAGAAGAAGAAGATATTCTTTAGTTTTTCTGGATTCACCGCTGTGAAGCGAGAGGCTGCGGACTCGATTCCCACATCGAAACAAAATCGATCTCGATTAACCACCGCTCTCTTGTTCATTCCATTTTACGGTATATGGGTCATACTCAGAAAAAGTGTACATTTGGTATTTTTTCTTGTCCCACTACATAATTTAATAAATATCTTATTTTATAAATATTATACATTTTTTTCTCCCTTATTGTTAAATTAGTCTATTAATGTGAAGATTTTTATAGTATTGTAACTTAAATTTTTCTTAAAATAGTAAATTACTTGCGTCTAAATTTGTTTAAAAAATCTTTTCATACATTTTTGCAGTGTCCCAGTGACCATTTTACTTTTTCGAAGATTCATTGTTACGAATATGAATCGCTTTTTTAAGTTTGACTGTGGCCATATTACTCTTGCCGAATGAAGCAATTAAATAGGATCCATTTTTATTCCTAAATCATTAAGAAAATGTATATTTTAATTAAATTAATCTTGTGCTAAACTTATGAAGTTTCGTTACTCAGGGTTAGTAACATGCTATATAATTGAGAACGCAGTTATTTAAAATGGTATATAATTATATTGTTTTCTGTTCTGTAAACACTATTGGTAATTACAAAATCACTTTCGGCGGCGGTTATTGTTTTCGCCGTAGTTGTAGAGTCAAAACGTGTATCATCACTTTATTTACAAAAATATATCTCAGGGTGATAAACGACTGTTATTTTGTTAAGTATATTATAAAGGTTGTTTATTAACTATGTCCTTTTCTTATTTTTTATAATATCTTATGGAATACGCCCAATGCTTGTTTTTATACAGTACGTGATTTACGTTAAAATATTTTTAGAAGTTATAAATTCTCAGAATTAATTCTCAGTTTCGTTATATTGCGTTACTTTATGAAACTGAGAAATTGTTAAGCTTAGTTCACAAAAACAAAATCTTACGTAGGTACCTATATATGGGAACGCTCAGCCGTCGGGACGGTGTACCCTGGGAATCGGCCAGCTCTTCCGCAGGAATTGCTGAACGGCTAACGACCTGATACGCAGAATCCGCTCCTTGACTTTCTGACCAGGAGAGAGTTGAAGGACGCGGATAAAGACAAACTGTAATCCCGACAGCTTATCAGGAACGGGGTTCGCCTTCGTGGGGATCGCGAATCAAACTAAACAAAAAAAGCACGGTAAAAGGCCGTGGGCCCAGTGCGACGTGTTTGCCAAGTGCACCCGACTTTGGTTGGCGTTGGACAATCCTTTACCCCGGTTATTTGCCGAGCACGGGGATCGCCGGTAGGAGACCTAGAGGAGACATCCTCCTCAAAAAAACTCCAATCTTAGGGCTCTGGTGCCCGCTAATGGGATGAATGGCTGGAGGGAGTTCAGTCCCTAAGGCGCCACAAGGGATAGGTCACATCCAACCCCCTCGTATCTGTATCCTTGCCCTGCCCGTCAGGCCACGGTCGGGAGCGGTCGCGCTCAATCACTTGCAGCTGCGATGGGATCAACGCCGCTTCGAGCGGAGAAGAATCCCCAGCGCCTAAGGTCCCGACGGCCAGGAGAGACTGAGAACGTCCGCCGGCCACAGCCCACTATACTATGTGTACTATGCCGTATGACATCAGTTTCGTAACAGATATTCTCAGTTTCGTTATCTATCAGTTTAGTTACAAATTTAAAATGTACATTTTTTCTGAGTATCACCCATATACATCTGTCATAAAAAGAAGAACATTAAAGACTGAAACTACATAAAGTGAACCTAATAAAATAGATAAAAACGATTTGTAGTAGTTCTAGCCCATAAATAGTTTGTTTATGGACTTGAAATACTGCAAATCGTTTCGAAAGAATTACTGTATTCAGCGTGTGAAGAAAGTTTCAATTTAGATTGTCGCTTCACACCTACGCAATAATATATTATGAACTCTGTATCTATATATAGAAAACTTCGGGCCCCTTTTTAAGCATATTGCGCGCACGGAGGATTATGAGATTTGGTATAATTAAAGTTTATATGGAGGAAATGTACTGAATCCTATTTATATATAAAATAATAATACTATGTATTATGTAAGTCCCACTGCTGGGCACGGGCCTCCTTTACTGAATGAGTGGGGTTAGGCCTTAGTCCACCACGCTGGCCTGATGCGGGTTGGCAGACTTCACATACCTTCGAAATTCTTATGAAGAACTTCTCAGGTATGCAGGTTTCCTCACGATGTTTGCTTCACCGTTAAAGCAAGTCATAATTTACAATTAATACACTCATAACTTAGAAAAGTCAGAGGTGTATGCACTTGGGGCTGGTTTCGAACCTTTGACTTTCGTCTCGACAGTCCATACCACTTCCCGCTGAGCTATCACTGCGTATTTATATATAATAAATAATAATAAATAAATACACCCAACAGTCACACACATAGTCCTGATCCCACACTAGGTAAACCTGTATCGCGGGTATCAGGAACTACGAGGGACTTGCGGTCCCACAACACCCAGACCCGAGACCAATATTTGTGGTTCACACAAACATTTGTCCCGGTGTGGGAATCGAACCCACGGCCTCTCGCTTCGCAGCCATTTACTCGCCCGCTGCGCCACGGAGCTGTCAACTTTTACTTAAATAAAATATTACATTAGGGCCCTTACTTGTAAACTTTTAAAGCTCTAATTAGTTTAAAACACTGATCCGTCTGTTTCTACCAATCGTGTTGACAGAGAAAGACAAATGAGTGTTAAACTAATTAATGCTTAAGTAACGTTTACAAGTAAGGCCCTATTTGTTTATGTTCACACTGACATTGTCTGAAAAATCTCGCAGCTGACGTACTAGAACAAAATTCAAAAGATAGGTCAAACAATAATATATAAAAAATAGGTAGACCAAATGGTCTACAGCATGGCTACACTTATAACGAGGTATAATGGGAAACTTCGCAACACATAGCATTTCGGATTAGACTTTTATTTTTATTTCTAGACGGGAGCGGCAATCGACAGGATCGTTACTTAACACTAGGTCAAACGTAAGCCTATTACCTACAAAAACTAGCTCACACGTATGTTGCTGAGTTACATTGAAAGTATATTTTTACGCCATTCGTACTTTATCGGCTTAGACGCCTTTCAATGTAAGGAATAGCCATCCTCACACAATATGCATTTTGAGCCAATGCTCTTTCACTATCTATTGTTGCCATCTGACAACATCCTGCACAACTAATGCTTTTAGAGGTATGAACCAGTAGCGGATCCAGGGGGGGCTAAGGGGGCTCAAGCCCCGCTAAAAGCATTTGGGTCAATTGACAAATCTTAAATTTATCTTGATATTATCCTACTTTCTTAGTACTATTATATACTACCTACAATATAATTTTTATCGCTTATCCTTACTTATTCCATTTTAAGTAGGTAAAGTATATCCTCAATTTGTTTTCTAATGTCGCATCAGATGCTTTTATTATGTTTTGAGGAAACCGCAGGAGTATGTGGGTCGCAAATAACTGTGTCAGATCGTACCAGAGGTACGATCCTGCGGACAGTCCAAAAAGTGCTGGCTTGACATACTAGAGGGATACATGAAAGTCGATAGTCGCACTACAGAAGATGCCCAAGATCGGGCGAAGTGGAAGCGTTTAAGTAGGAAGGTGAACCTTGGTTCTAAGCTGTGATAAAGCCAGGCAGAAAGACAATGCAGATATGAGTGGTAGAGCCACGCTGTAGACACTTTTATCTACAGCATGAATGGAGCGGCTCGTCCGGGTCTTTACCACTGTCTCTCAGAAAACCGACGTAAATTAGCAGCTTGCTGCTGCGTTTCGTACAGTGAGTGAGATATCCGGAGGCCCAAATCCCCCTCCCCTTCCCAATCTCTTAATTATCCCTTTCCTTTAAGGTCGGCAACGCACCCATAATTGTTGTATTGTGGGCGTACATGGGCGGTGGAGATCACTTACCATATATACCATAACAGAAAATGCTTTATGTTCAGGAATACAGAAACAAACTTAATTGTCATCTCTGAAAAATAATCGTTTTTAAGATGTAGCTAATGGATACTTAAACATAATTTTCCTCTCTGAGTACGGCTGTTAAAGTATAATTATTCAACCATGCCAGTATTATTAGTAGTACAAAGATTTTGTCCGTATTTAATGTATTAAATGATGTCTACCTACCCCTGACAGCCGCCCAAAAAAATAAAACTACATCTTCGTGCTATGAATCATAGAATACACTGCCATTCAGATTTCATCTATATAGTGCTTAAAGTCTCTGAGTGAATTGGCAGTGACATACGGACGGACAGACGCACAGATGGTCAGAGCACATGACGAAATTATAAGGGTTCCGCTTATGTCATTTAGCTACAGACCTCTAAAAATCATCTACACTCGGATGAAACCACGGCAAAAACCTGTACGAAACGTAATAAAACTCCCTTCCCTTCTTCATTAAGTTTGTACGCTACGATACAATTTTCGATAAACATTTCTTACTAAAGAATGGATTAGAAATTCTTAGAGTTTCCGAAAGCCACTTCAGTGTGAGTTTCATAAGCGTTTGTTATCAGCCTGCACATTTAACCCCTGAAGGAGATTACGTTTAGGAAATGGAAACACGAGTAACCCACAGCGCGCATTTCCCGGTAAATATAGCTCAGCTTTATGGATACAGGAAATCGTCTGATATTATTATATCTATAGAATTTAATATAGCAATAGGTCTTTATCTAAGAACCTGCCGTTCTGTATGAAAAAAGTTTAAATATTCCTTTCGCCTACTATACAGACTTTTTCTTTTTCATAATTTGGAGAAATTTTATTGCGGAAAAAAAAACAATACAAAACTACAAAGGCAGTACAAAATGACTTTGAAGAGTTTGTTGCCTCCCGTTCAGCCGATTTCTTCAGGAAGGGCGTCGATAAATTGCCACTGCGCTGGCAAAGATGCATTGATAGATAGCATAGGTGGGCACGTTGATTAATAGAAATAAAAAAGATGGAATAAAATACTTTAACCTTTCGTACAGAACGTCATTTTCATACGTAAATACCTATTATTATGCTTTGTTACCCTTATTGAATAGAAATATAAAAAAAATATATTAGAAAGTAAACACGAAGCTATTATATAAAACGTTGTCAATGTGACATATTAGGTTAAGGCCCTATTTCAAAATGTTCAAGTAAACATTAACCACCAATTATTGTATAAGCCAGCTATTTTTTGAAAGTACCAAATAGACGTCTTTCTTTCGGTATACTTTTATATTTGGACCTGTCATATTTTATTTGGTAAGTAGCGGTTTTTCAGAGGTAGTGAAACAGGCCCTTAATGTAGATGGTACCTAATTAATAAATTATACTGAAATATTACATACGCACTCACGCCTGTAATCCCCGAAGGGGTAGGCAGAGGTATAACCAGTACACCCACATTTCGCCGAGCGTATCTCCGTCCCATGATGTGAAAGGGGGCGAGCCTATCGCCATATCGGGAACAAATTCCAGATTCCGGGTTGATACTGAGAATTTCGTAATAGAAAAAACTTATATCACTTTTACCCGAACCCGAGACCTCAGCGTCAGTCTCAGTCGTAACACGTACGCATTACAACTTCGCCGCTGAGGCAGTCACTGAAATATTATGTTATACTTAACCTCGCACTTATATACCCGAACGGGTGACTAGAGGTACACATCCTTATTTCCGACCCATGATGTAACAAGAAGCCTAACAACATCTCTCCAGAAAATATGTGTAAATAATCTAAATTGGTTTTGTTCGTATACATCCCATTTTCTTTTTCCACCTGCCCTTATCCCACTCACAGTGAGGTCGGCGCAACATGCTTGAGATGAGAGAAAGGTAATTGTTGGGGCAATAATTGCGTTGTACTTATAAGTTTTTGTGATATTTATTTTTTTGCATTTTCAGCTCTGTAATTATTGCCCCAATAATAAACTTCCTTCTTTCTTTCTTTTTAATGTTACAGAAATGGTTTGGCTTGTAATCTTTACAACCAGTCGCCTGCCTGACGTCCCCTCTGGGGATTCTCACCATATCGATACAAATTGCAATCTCGGAAATCTCAACACAATCAACTTGGCATACATAACATTTAGAATATGACGTTACTGGAGAAATGGTACATTTTATTTATATTGGTAATGTACTTAAGCTGAAAGTCGTGAGTCGAGGTTCAAATTTTAAGTCCGGAAATCACAATTTGTAATAAAACATCACATATATTGCCCGGGATTATAATTTATGCCCAGTAGGGGATAAGCTCGCCCCCTATCACATCATGGGATAGAAATAGCTCAGTGCTTTGTAAATTACGGTTGAAGAATCGGGGATACACGTGTGTGCTTTGTATATCTACTAGCTGTTGAAAACGGCTCTACTTGCGTGAATGTCTTTTTCTGTGAAAAAGTAACCTATGTTCTAATTCATGTCTGATCAACTTTGTGCCTAATTTTATCCAAATCCGTTCAGCCGTTAGACATCTAAACTTTCACATTTATAATTTACAATTCAAACGCGACTCGACACTATTGCCATCCACTAAGCTATTCTAGTTTTTGATTACAATAAAAGAATAAGAACTAATTTGGAGCTAAAAGAAACTTGTTTATACAAAACCAACGATGTAATCGATACTTATTCTTATAACACTAGCCCTGTATTATATTCGTTACACTGCTAGGCACCGGTATCCTCTATTTAATGAAAGGGGTTAGGCCTTAGTCCGTCACGCTGGCCTAATGCGGGTTGGCAAACTTCACATACCTTTGATATTCTTATATAGAACTTCTCAGTTATGCACCTTACGATGTTTCCTTCACCGTTAAAGCAAGCATGACTAACAATTAATACACACATAACTAGAAAAGTCACGAGGTAAATACTCTTTGGGCTGGTTTAAAACCTGCGACTTTCGTCTCGACAGTTCATTTCTAAGAAATTATTCCGCAGAGACGTTAATTTAAGATTATTTTTGTACACAATAACGAAGCTTATAGCCTTTTCTATATTTAATGACTGAATATAAACTTATGCTTTTAGTGTGCAAATAATCGAGTTCTAAGAAATTATTTTACTAAGTGGTAGGTTCCTTGTATGCGAGAAGTCGTCTGGGTTGGTACCACCACATTGTCTATTTTTGCCCCCAAGCAGTAAGGTGAAAGCACTCTTGTGTTTTGGTTTGAAAGACATTGAAGCCAATGCAGATACTGGGTATTATGAGACTTAACATCTTAGGTCTCGGGGTGACGAACGCAATCCAATGCCATGCAGTTCTATCTAATTCCAGGTTCTATGTGGAACACCACATAGAAGCAACAGCTTCTGTTTATGGATAGGCGTGGCGCTCACCATCAGGCGAGCGGCCTGCCGTTTCATCATTCAAACTAATAAAAAACAATTAAACTTTATTGATTTTTTAGTGCGTCAGTAAGTCATCCAAATTACAGTAAAGCATTCGAATTATCAATAATTTGAATAATTATATTCTGATTGCGGTTAAGTCCTGTTGAAATAACCACGAGCGTGCCATAGTTATAGTGCCGATGTATGGTACGAGTATAAAGGTTAAAACTGATTTATTCCACATTGCAATTTTAATACGAATAACCACGAAACTGCGATGTGAACGTTACTTACGTCATTAATTTAATTATAACCTTTTTGGTATGGTTTTTACCTTTGAATATAATCAAATGGTTTTGTGAGGCCGAACGTCTCTCGTAGTTTCTGATACCCATGACACAGGGCTCGTTACTTACTGTGGGGTCAGGACTATGTGTGTGATTGTTGGGTGTATTTTATAATAAGAAAAATATGCTCGCGGGGATTTTTATATTTTTTGGCCGCAAACGAGCGTATGAGTTGAGCAAATGAGCACCCACAGTACAATGGAATCATAGATTTGTTTCCGAACTGTAAGTAATGGAATGGGAAATTGATGGATTGGGAAAGGGGAGAGGATTCAGGCCTCTGAAATTTTTTGTCACTGTAAGAAACCCAACATTTACTATCCCGCCCATATGAGTAGCAGTGCACCAAGATCAACAGTGGCACACATTTGCATTGACACCGAGCAGTGAAGCTCGGCAAGTTTCTACTTCCACCTACCCTTATACCACTCGCAGTGGGTTCGGCGCCGACAAGTCCTTTTTGTATGAAACCAGTTGCTCCTATCTCGGTCACATACCTCAAAACGTACTTTTACAATTACATACAAAACAGATGTATCGCTATCGTCATGTATCGCTGTCTCAAAGCATGCCTTAACAAGTATTATATAATAAAAATTGCGTGCCGAGACGCAGTGTAAACCAATATCCTAATTACATACATACATAGACTCACGCTTGTTTCCCATAGGGGTAGGCAGAGACAACAGATTTTTACTAATAAAAAAAATTATTATATTATAACATTAAATACCCTAATTAATATTATAAATGTGAAAGTGAATTGTTACGATTTTACGCCTAAATCACTGAACCGATTTTGATGAAATTTGGTACAGAGGCGTTGGACGTTGGAGACCGCTATATGCTACTTTTTATCCAGAAAAAGGGTGTTCACGCAGGCAGAGCCGCGAGCAAAAGCTAGTAATGAATAAATAAAATAAATACACCCAACAGACACACACATAGTCCTGACCCCACACTAGGTTTACCTGTATCGTGGCTACCAGGAACAACGAAGGACTTGCGGTCTCACAACACCCAGAACGGAAACAAATATTTGTGAATCACACAAACATTTGTCTCGGTACGGGAAACAAACCGAATACATAATTGATTAACAGAAATTACGACGTGACAGATATTGATTACGTTGTGTAATTTACAAACTTTTATTAAACAAATTACTACTATTTTTAGTATGATTGATGTGATAAATGATAATTAGGGCTAGTATTTGTGTCAATCCAAAACAAATAATGATGGTTTGTATTGTAGCCCTGTATTATACATGACCCAGTGCTGAGCACGGGCCTCCTCTACTAAATGAGAGTGGTTAGGCCTTAGTCCCTCAATCTGGCCTAATGCTGATTGGTAGACTTCACATACGAAATGACAGGTGTGGTATGTATGAACCACACTCCCGAGTGTAAAAGCATTAACAAAATTAAAAATAATGGAATTACTATGCCGTAACAAATACAGCTGCTATTTACTTTGATCAAATGTTTTAATAAATAATACATCTTTTCGTCCATTCGTATTAGTTAATTCGGTCTGTAGTATCTGAAATGGCAGGTTGTTAAAAAAACTGTATAGCCCTCGTGAGCCGAATAATAAATTGTATAAACCAAATTACATTTTTAGAAAGAAAGAAAGAAATTTTGTTGAAAAATTTTCATTCGATAGAGTTTAGCTGTGTATACACACATATAAAGTGTGGTCCACTTAGTTACGATATCTTCAACGGACAACAATGCCTTTATACCATGTAGTTTAGAAAGTGTATAAATAAAGTAAATAATAAAAACCACCACGAAAAAATGCTGGTAGTAACAAGTTCCTTTCATATTTGAGAAAACTAAAGTCACGAAAACCTTGACTCGTATCGACATTCCATTACCTGTCATGGTGTGATTGATTGCTCGCTATATTAAAAGTGAAGAGAAGAAGAAATGTTTTTTAAACGCACTCAATGTAGTGGGGAGAAGAATTTATTACGTGACTTGGGAGTTATGTTAATATTATTGTCCTTAGTTCAAACAGATTTATTTATCTTTATATATATAATTCTACTGTAAGTACGTGTGTATGTGACTGAACTCCTCCTAAACGGCTGGACCGATTTGAATGAATTTTTCGTATGCGTTTCGGTGGCGCCCTGGATGGTATAGATTCACAAATCAGCCCGGCGGATGGCGCTGCAATTGTATGCTGCGGGTGAAACCGCGCGGGACAGCTAGACTTATATATAAAATTCTCGTGTCACAGTGTTAG
This sequence comes from Mimas tiliae, assembly GCA_905332985.1. Lineage (NCBI taxonomy): Eukaryota > Metazoa > Arthropoda > Insecta > Lepidoptera > Sphingidae > Mimas > Mimas tiliae. Next base: position 9,702,610 of record HG995249.1, read on the forward strand.
TTACCATACTCCTCCGAAACGGTTGGACTGATTTGTATGAAATTTTGTGTGAATATCGGGTAAGTCTGAGAATCAGCCAACATCTATCTTTCATACCCCTAAATGATAAGGGTGACCCACCCCTAAATATTTTTTTATTTTTTTTACGTTTTTTTATGATGTGGCATTAAAACATACATACAACCCTAAATTTTCACCCTTCTACCATCAATATTTTTTAATAGTCATTTTAGTATTTTTGTCAAGCGCGTTTCTCACACCGTTCGCGATGACGAGATTCGCTTGATGCGATCACCCCCTACGCCGCGCCCACCGTTGTCGCCCACTAGGCTACTTTAATCCTGGAAATAGGCATTCACGCGGGCGGAACCGCGGGCAACAGCTAGTTTATTTATAAAAAAAAACAATATAGTGGTGGCTAATTACAGTACTGTATAGTTCTCGGGCAATGTTTTGCAAAAGATAATCCTACCACTATTACAAATGTGAAAGTTTGGATGTTTGTAAGTGTGAATTTAGATATTTGTTAGTCCATGACGCCTTAACGGCTGAATGGTTTTGGATGAAATTTGGCATATGGACATAATGCTACTTCTTATCTCGGAAAATGCCGTTCACGCGGGCGGAGCCACGAGGAAATGCTAGTTCTACCTAAAAGTAAAAAAATACTTAAAAAAATAACATAAGTTCACGGCTATATCTCTAAAGGGATAGGCAGATGTGCAACTAGTGTACCCACATTTTGCCGTGCTTATCTTTGTCCCATGATGTGAGATGACGAGCCCATCATCATACCGATCATAAATTCCAATCCCTGGCAATTTATGTGTGATTTTTCGAAACGAAAATTCAAACACAAATTGTGAACGCCCTACCTGGGAATTGAACCCAGAACCTCAACGTTCTCAGCTTTAGTACGATATCGGTGTAAAATTGGTAGATATATTATGGCATAACATACATAAGAAAAATGGCGTCTTGGAACCTTTTTGAAGTCCATTAAAAATTTACATCTCTGATAAAAAAAAAAACTAATATTGAACAGAAAGAAACAGGCTCTAATAAAATTAATGGTGATCTATCAAAGATACCAATTATAAATATATCTTGACGCACACTGTACAGACACAACCACCGTTCCCATTTTGTATACACTTTGGAGATAATTAATACCTTTAGCAATAATACGGTAATAATAGAGTGAGTGTTGGAAAAACTGCATACTCGTTGTTTTTGACTGACAATGACTCACGAGGAAAGTCCATCAAGAGAAGGGAAATGTCTATACGCACGAAAAAAGCATATTTATTTATTTAAAACATAATATACATAACATGTATAGGGCGGACTTAGACCCGAAATATATTATTTGCTAAGTGTAGATTTTTGTACACGTGATTGGTCCATTTTTGTTTGGCGCCAAAAATAGACCAATCACCTGTATTGAAATCGACACTTAGCAAAGAGCTCACTTTAGTGTTGTTCTATAGTACCTTCTATAGGCCTTAATGCCATTAAGCATTATCTACCAGCTTACTTTTGAGTGAGGCAGAGAAGAGATGATGTGAGTTCTTATAAATCATAGATAAGAAAAGTAATATTTAAAAAAAAGTAGACCAGGTACTATTAACTGCATAAATATGTTAGACCTTTCTAAAATGTTATCACCTACGTTTATGTTTGAACCTACAAGTAAAGCGACATCTTAAAGAAAACGATTTACAATCCAAATTCAAAAGCAAATATTTATTTATATAAAAATGTAATTCCAAAATAAAATCCCTTTCTTAAGCTCCTATGGTTATATGCCCTTTATCAAAACAGAAACACGCTTTTTGACATTTTTTTCCGGTAATTTTAGCGGGTTAATCTCTAAAACGGCTAAATCAATTTTGACGGGACTGTCACTGGCAGATTCAGGAATTTTCAGAGAGTAATTTCGCCTGATTTTTATACCGGAAATATGTCCGGGCAAACTTTCACGAAAACCGCGAGCACTTACTACTTTGTTTATTAATAAAAACAAAAAAATAATTATTACTTACGTTGCTTAAAAATTATAAAAGTCGTAAGTAATGTGCAATAATATCTTGAATTAAGAATATCGTTGCTTATATTATTCCAGGTCTTTCTTTTTGCCTGGCGTTATCCCGGCTTAATGCCAGGGTGCGTCTTCTCGTACTATAGATTTGACTTGTATTTGGTATTATGTGGAGCGGCTCGCCGAATGACCTGAACAACCCACAACGGGAACCAGCTTTCGCCATTGTCTCGTTCATTAATCAGCAGTGCACCACGTGCAGGTGAGGTTGGCTTTGGGCATAAGATGTTGGTGGCCCTTACACTCCAATTATTACGTTTACGTACAATAATTTACGTTTATATTATTCCAGGTAAGTATAATAATTACTCATTAAGATTTCTGGATCATCACTTCCCATTTTGAGAGTTCCAAACCTTTTTAGCTAATTCAAAAGTTCAAATTGTGAAGTTTGTTATTTGTTTTCTCCATTTTGGTCCTTTTACATTTAATATGCTATTAGCGCGTTAAATACCTTTGATAAGTTGATTAAAAATGTAGCAGGTAACTAATATTTTGCTTTTCCTTAAAAATATAATTATTTAGTGTATAATTAATTTTAGACAACTTAATAACGTTTTCTGAGAAGAGACGCCTTTGATCAATATCAAAGTATTTGCCTAATTTATTATTTTTAAGGACTTTGGACACTGTTATAATTTATTTCTATCATCTAATAATAAAACCTACTCAAAAACTATTGAAAATGCTAAAACTATACTACTAATTAAGTGTTGACTCAAAAAATGTAAGACTGCCTCGGTGGCGCAGTTTTAATGCGTACCCGGTACGTCATTAAGAAATTTCTTAGAATTCGGTTATTTCCACACTCAGAGCTAGTTTATACATTATATTCCGTTACTTAATAGAGAAAATGCTTTATGATCCATTACTGAGTACAGAAACAATTTTTGATGTCTCTGGGAAATAATCGAATTTTAAGGAATGACTTGATGACAATTAAAGTTTAGTGACGTCTCTTTGTGCGGGAGTAAGTGATTTCACATTCCCAAAGTACAATTTATGTTATTAAAACACTCTACAGGTCTGTAAACTCGACTGTGTACATAAAACTATATTAGAAACGCCAAACCAACCACGGACTTTTGTCTAATGAAACTGCAAACAAAAGGTAACTCGTTAAGTAAACTGGAATAGAAATGTCTGAGAAATTAATTTCTAATTATAATAGACTTACAAATAAAAACAGAAGTGTAATTATAGGTTATTGTTATTGGGTTATAACAGTAGTTCAAAGAACATAAAAATAAATAAAATACATCTGGGACCTAGCCAATCCGCATTAGGCTATCGTGGTGGACTAAAATCTAACCTCTCTCATTCAGTAGAGGAACGGACCATACCAGGCACAAATTCCAGACTCCGGCCTGAAACTGAGCATTTCGCAATAGAAACACCCAATACCATTTTACCTGACCCGGAGATCGAACCCGAGACCTCAACGTTGGCCTCAAACGCGACGCATTACAACTGCGTTGTCGTCTTTAGAAGACTAAAGACTGCCTTGAGCCCTAACTGATAAAATGAACATACGTGGCGTGGTACAGATTAGTATACATTCGTAGAGGTACTCGTACATACAGTCACCAACAAAAGTTGATGACCACAACCAAATTTTCCAAAACTCCTTTATATTGTAAAATATAAAAGTGGCTCAACAAGATTAGCGCTAAATTGGATGAGCATCGTAAAAAGTTTAAATTAACTGAAAACCAGATTGTCATAAGTAATTGAACATTAAGCTTACCAGCTTACGCTACATTTACAACTGTAGTTGATGTTGTGATTGAGAAAATATAAATTTTGCGAGATTACCATTCAAAATTAGAATTGAATTTGATTATCGAATTCAATGCAATACGATGATGAGCAGCTAGTTCGACAACCTGGTTTTCAGCGAATTATGATCTTTTACCATTTATCATCCAATTTTGGCGCTAGTTGTGTAGTATGTTAATGAGCAATTATTGCTCTTATAATAAACTTCCTTCTTTCTTTCTTTCTTTCTTTTCTATGTATCCTACGATGTAAAGAGTTTTTGGAAACCTGAATGGGTTCATCGACTTTTGGTGTTGACTCTATGAAGAGACTATACAGTTTCAACTTTTATGATCTTGTCTGTGTCAACAACTGCATCCTCGTCGATTTATTTTACTACAGTGTGCTCAAAATATAAGACGTAAAAAATACTTTTTCCATGCGTCGGTTAATACTTTAATCCGCTCGCAACTAAATGGAACGTTCTGCAATCAAATGTAAAGGTATTATTAGGTATATCTCAGGTGCACGTTACTGAAATGTTAGTGGCGCCTTCCTGTCCGAAATACAACTGTCGGACCCTTATCAAGCTCTAATTATACATTACCGTCGTTTTTATTTCACTCCCCTTAATATTCTTTAGTGACAATTTCGGGAAAATCGCTACAATATGAGGTACATATATTTTTATTTAATAATAATATTAATAAAACTTTTCATTGGTATGTAATTTTTTGTCCATTCCTACAATAGTCCTACACCAACCGGGGACTGTACTTGGGTACACTTCTTTAGTGTAAACAGGCATAGGGTCACATCACAATATTAAATTAAACATTTCTAACGGGCATCTACGTGTTCGCTTTGGCCTCACGCACGCCTTCCAAAAGTCCGAGACTCTGTAGTCCCGAGATTATGGTATGACAACTTTTTATTGTAGACTAAATTCCATAGTGTTTGTAGATACAAAAAATAACTTAAAAACTGTCTGTCTGTTATTTTGAAATAAATCTTTTCCTTAAGCTCCTATGGTTATTTTCCTTACATTTTAGTTTCCTGTTATCAATAAACTTCTTCCATAATTTTTGTCGGTCTGCTGGTTGTCCGGGTTAATTTCCGAAATGTCAGAACCGATTTTGATTGGTAATTTTTATTACGAAACATTCCGGGCTCCTGCGAAAGCGAAGCAATAACATGCACGCAGTAGAAACCGTGAGAGTTTACCGTTACTTTTTATAGCAGAAATTGACAATTCCCTTTAGACTAAAAATGAAAATAAAATTAAATGTATTTACTAATTTACTTATGTATGTTTAGTATACCAATTGTAGATAATAAAAAAAAGTCTGAGTTTCTTGGTGCTTCTTCTCAGACTGGTGGGTATTTTCGAACTAAACCGAGAGATTCTAAACTTGACGCGTAAAAATGGCCTTGGCGACCTTATTACTTAATAAAGGATTTGATTTGATTGGGCTGCATGATTTTAATTTAATACGTATTTTTATATACGTTTATTGTTTTACACTTTATTTACGGTTGGTAGGTATGTTTATTTTACTTGAATGTTACATATATTTTTTTAAATCCACTTCATCTTCATCTAATATTTCGTATCATCTACAGATCAATGAGTCCAAGTTAGCAAGTCGTAATTATCCGGAGCTCTCGTTTCGCTGAACTCAAATATGAGTATAGGCGACTATTTGCAAGGGACGTGGTCATTTTCCTGCAACTTTTTCCTTGTGACAAAAATGAGACGTGTGTATTCATCTATTCTATCTATGCATGAGAATATATTTTTCCAATAAGTACAATGGTGGCTATAGAGTACTAGCTTTTGCTCGCGGCTTTTCCTATATATTTTTTTCTGAGATAGTTGTGTAACACGTGTCTCATTATTTTTAATAAGAAATATTTCGACTCGATTCCACAGCTATTTCGCTCATACAAAGCTCAATTTTTTCCGTATATTAAATTAATTATAATAATTATTTACTTTTTCATATTTTTCTATTATATTATTGCATATTTATTTATATACCTACTGTATTCATTTTATATTATTGTTATTTAAATTTAGACAATTGATTAAATATGTATATAAATGCTGTCCGAAATCATTATTAAAATAATTCAATATTTATTTAATATGGTCCTTGGTTCAAAAGATTGCCAACCCTCTTTGGAAATATTAATCAAAATTAGAACTCCATAGCAGTCGTAAAGCATTTCACATTAATTGTGAAACGAAATAACACGAATAAATATATTTCTATAAACGCTGAATCAATAGATTTAATTTCCAAGATAAATAACTCATGGACTTAATAAATATTTATTCAGTGCGCCGATTTAGTTAATTAAAAACACAAATTGTGTGTAACATTTATATTCTTCATCAGTAGAGTCGAAAAACATTTTATTCGTTTCTAGCCGTCATAAAAATTCTAAAAAGCTAATTTACATTCGGTCATAAAAGTTACGAGCTCTCGCCATTATTTTAATGACAAGCGTATTTTCGTTGCAAATTTCTCAAGCTCGTGACAAGGGTTACTATTATAATTATTAAAACTCCATCCATTTATATTACACAAGCCTTTGTTTGCGGCTCCACACGTTTGAAGATATTTTTTTCATAAGAACTTTAGAACAATCTTTCAAGCTATACCCTGTACTGTATGTCATCAAATTCGGCTCAGTAGTTGATTATTTACCTATGTCTTACTAGGCTTACACTTTTCTTTTTAGTGAACTGCCTATATGTATACTTGTTTTTAACACATTCTTAGGATGTTTCACCCTGGCTTTAAGGTTTATGGTATGGGTATACGACTGCTGTTATTTCTTATTTAATAGAACATATTACTTATGTAGTCTAGAGAGATGAAGAGATGATAATATTTTTTTAATTAAAATATTTCTTGTTTAAACAACGTGTTACAGAAAGCAGTGGTCATATTTAAAGGTCATTATTATTCTATATCTGACAGTGAATGTTTATGTAAAAAATCTGACCATCCTAAAATATCACGCTAATTTTAACCACATCGATGTATTACGATCGATGATATCATTATAAATTATCTGCATTACATCTGCAGGCTTAGAAACGGCTTCATTCGTATCATCTGTTTATCATTTAGCGTTGTCCAAAGTTGCTAGTTGAGTATAGACATCTTACTCATTCAACAAACAGAAAGAGTTTTATTTATATCCTAGCAATGCAATCGAATTTGGTGCTATACTACCTAGAACCTACTTCTATAGTACCTTAAATTTGACCACAACTTTCTGTAACACGTTGTATATGTTATTAAGCCATGTTCCGGGAATAACTTATATAAGTAGTGAGTACCAATTGGACACAGCATGCAATTATCGTAAAAATCCTTACGTCACTTGTTTTCCTTAAAAGCTATAACCTTTGCTGTGCAAAATCACGCGGACGCAGTCGAGGGCAACAGCTATTAACCCATAACCTCTTGAGTGGTAGAGCCACACTATAGATACTCGTAGTTTGGCTACAGTATGAATGTACCGGCTTGTCCGGGTCGTTCCCACTGTCTCACAGAAAACCGACGTAAAGTAACAGTTTGCTGCTGCGTTTCGTACGGTGAGTGAGATATCCGGAGGCCCTAATTCCCTTCCCCTTCGTAATCCCTTCATACTTCAGAAATCACCGAACTGACAACATCAAATAAATGTTGACATTTGACTACTAATATTTACTACTACTACTATTTTTTAATTTTAAATAATACAAAATGGAAATGAAACGATGTCTGAAGTATCATTTTTTATCATTTACTGTTGTCCAAAGTTGTCGATGTTACTCATTCGATAAAAAAGAAAATTATATAATTATGTCCTAATAATGCAATCGGATTTGGGACTATGGGGGATGAAAGACTTATATCGTACACTATACATTGCTTAAAATTATCCACACCTATCTATAGCACGTTGTATATATAACTTAAATATAATATACTCAAAATGAGTATGCAGCATAATAGGTCACATTTTTATTATCAACAACAATGGGTTATACACATATCTACTATTTTCTAAAACCTCGTTAATAGAGCTAACGTAACGTGGTTTTGGGGCGTGAAATTTTATTGGTCCGGTTAAGTCATTTAACACTTAAATGGCAAAACGTGGTATATTAATAGAGAAAGTTATATTTAAATGGTTAGTAAGCGGTTAAGAGGATTCCATATAATGTTTCTGGCACAAGAACAACTATTATTACAGTATTATTTATTCCTAACATTGTTGTTAATTTCATCCCATATAAACACGCGTCATATTATCTGAAACGTAATGTGTTCTATTATTAAATCGCTTTAACCGAGGTTATGTGTAGTTGTAAGGTATTAACCACACATACAAGTTCAATCTGATATCCCAGAAAGAGTAGATAGAGATGCAATTAGTAGCAATATCATTTAGTCAATCTTATATCCCAGAAAGAGAAGATAGAGATGCAATTAGTAGCAATATCATTTAGAATTGTGTAAGTAGGTGGTAGGCCCTTTGTATGCGAGAGGCCGTTTGGGTTGGCTGTGATAATTTTTGCCACCAAGCAACAGTGTGTTAGCACTATTGTGTTTTGGTTTGAAGGACATTGAAGGCAGTGAAATTACTGGGCATTATGAGACTTAACATCTTATGTCTCGAGGTGACGAGCGCAGTCCAATACCATGCAGTACATTGTAATTCAAGGAACTGTGTGGTGTGGTGTGTTTATAGGCTAACGTGGCACTTACCAATTTTTTTTTGTTTTCGCGGGGAAAACGAGTTTATTGCTACCGGACGGTTATGTTGGACTCACCGGTCTTACAACCCAGCGTAAAGTCACCCGAAGGAGAAATAGAAAATCCAGATGACCGCTGGGGTGAGTGTCCCTAACACTATATACATCCTGCACCGGCAATACCAACCAAAAACCCCGCGGTGGCCATCTTCGGCGCATTAGAGACGGCCCCGGGTTCTGATCTTTTAGGTACATTGTCCTGCTCTATTTAAATTAATTATTGTAATACCTTATTCGCTCTTAATACTTATAAACTAGTTTTGAATAGAGATACGCTAGAGTTTTTGCCCGCTTTTCTCTAGCGAAAATTACACGATATATGACATATCATGGATAAAAAAATCTTGAACTTCTATTTTAAAAATAAAACCGTAAATATAAATAGGCATACTAGAAATGCATACATATTAAACTAATTCGGGAGCATAAAGATTTGAAAATATCTTTAGCATACAAATAAGCTTTGTTACGACATCTTATTTGAAATTAATATATAATTCCCAAAGGGCGAAATTAAAAGCAGCATTTCCGTTTTGCCATAACTACGTGTACTCGAAACGTTCCTTACTTAACCTTAATTGTATTTTATTCTTCATCGACACATTTATATATTTAGAAAAATAACTTAAATAAAATATTATCGATCAGGGGCAAAAGAGCAAATTTTTTTGGTTTCCTTGATTTTGAACATTTTCTGGGTCCTAATACGTAACTTTTAGTCACATGATGTTAGGAAGAAAAGCTTGTTGAATCGTTGATAAAGTTGATTGTTTATTAAATCAATACATAGTATAAAACAAGTCAAGTCAACAAGTCACTATCTTCGTCTGTCTGTCTGTTTGTCCGCTTATTTCTCCTAAACCATGCTATTAGATGCCGTTTTCAGTATCATTTAGACACTTTATTCCGGAAGGTTTATATGTAGGTATATCACGCTATGACACATGTGAGCAGGACAGTAACATGCCGGCAGTGAAACCGTGAGGGACAGCTAGTAAAATAAAAAAAAAGGTTTAATAATTATTTTACTTAATACGTACATAGTATAGCACTCATGGTTCGCCCAGCTTATTTCTATCCTGTGATGTGATGTTGGCGAGCTTATCACAACGCCCGTCCAAACCAACTATGTTGGATTTTTCGAATCGAGAAACTCACATAATAATTGTGATTGCGCGAATTTAATATTAAAATTTTAACCCAAAAGTTACCAGTTTTTAAAGACTGCTACTAAACCAATGAAGTGGTTTTATTTCGCTTGATTTTTTTCCTTGTTTTCGACAAACTAAATCTTCACATGTGTGTCCGTTACATGTATTCATTGTTAACTATCAGTTGCTTTAACGGTGAAGGAAACGTCATGAGGAAACCTGCATACCTGAGAAGTTCTTCATAAGAATTTCGAAGGTATGTGAAGTCTGCCAACCCGCATTAGGCCAGCGTGGTGACCGAAGGCCTTACCCCTCTCATTCAATAGAGAAGGCCCGTGCCCAGCAGTAGGACGTATACAATACAGAACTAGAATTATTATTATTTTATTATTATAATCTTCATATAATACTCAATAGAGAACTCATAGTACTGAATATGATACTCCCATGGGAAATTCTGCAGACGCGCGTCGTCGCTCCGTCGGTTTAGATTGCAGCTATTACTCGTAACACCCCTCTGTTTACCACCAAATAGTTATTCCCCATCCTAAATTATTAGCCACAGGTACGCCAAACGTATCGTACATAAAACGCTTTGGGAATCGAAAAAAATGGGGGAGTTAATTGGAGTGTGTAACAATCTTACCTCTATTTGCGTAACGCACTCACTGTGCTACAGCAGTGTTTTTTATGGATGTCAAAGGAAACCTATGTTTAAGTGATAAACTAGTGTCGGTTATGATTGCTATGGGAATGGCGTCGAGTGCAGTTTGTTGTCACAATTTTAGAACTGTTGTATTTGTTTAATTTTTACATCGATACATACGCATTCATGCCTGTACTCCCCTAAGAGGTAGGCAGAGGTGTAAGTACTCCCAGATTTCGCCGAGCTTTCTTCCGATGTCCCATCTCACTCACCATACGAAACGTAGCAGCAAGCCGATACTTTACGTCGGTTTTTTGTGAGACAGTGGTGACGAACTGGCCTATTCATGCTGTAGACTAAAATGTCTACAGCGTAGCTCCACCAGTAAAAATCTCATTATTTGAATATTTTATGTTATTAATATTATATTTAACTTTAATAATCTTACTTTGATTTTAAGAAAATAGTTATCAAAAATATGCGTACAAAATAATCTTTCATTCAATGAATTCGTAATTACCTCTGAGTATGAAATAAATATGTACCATGAACATTCTGTCTGTAACATTCAATGCGACTTTAATCTTCTTTATACTTGAAAATAAAGTTTCTACATAAGTAGGTAAGTAAAGGTTTCATAAAGTTATAATGACTCTCCAAATGTATTTTTTTTTATTGCTCTACATATACAGACGAGCGGGCGGCCCACCTGATGGTAAGTGGTTACCGCCGCCCATGGACCTCAGCAAAGCCAGAGCACAGCCAGGCCGCTGCCTGCCTGCTACCGTTGAAGGAAGACTCTTTTTAAGCCTCGCTTAAAGCAGTACAGGTCATAACGCCAGTTTATGACCTGTTAACAAATGTTTGTTACAATAGTAACAACTCGGTTTATAAAACGTTTCCGTTCACCAATAAATCGAAACTAAAACATAAAAATCGAGTACACATCCATTTCTTTTTCTAGCTTGAATGACGAGACAAGCAAGTCGCTCGCCTGATGGTAAGTGCTACGCCTGCCCATAAACAGAAGTAACACCACACAGAGTTTTGAATTACAAAGCACTGCACGGCACTGGACTACGCTCGTCATCCCGAGAAATCAGATCATCCAGAGGTAATTTCACTGGCTTTAATGCCCTTTAAACCGAAACACAACAAGGCTCACACACTCAAGGCTTGGTGGCAGAAATAGACAAATCGGTGGTACCAACTCAGACGGACTCTTGCATACGAGGGTTCTACCACCTTGTGCATGCATTAGCTGTTATTGAGAATTTTTAAATTCTAGCGAGTGAGCCCCTTTGTAGACAGTTCTATCTACAGGATAAGTGGGCCGGTTTGACCAGGTCTTTATCACTATCTCACAAAAAACGTAAAGTAGCGGCTTGCTGCTGCGATGAGTGAGATATCCGGAGGCCTAAATACTCAGAACCTACTTATTGCCGTGATATTTGCATAAAAATTTAATAGGAATATTCATAACGGCATATTAAATAAAAAAACCACCACGCGCCAGTCGAACTCGCGCACCGAGGGTTCCTTCCGCACACCCTTAATTTTACTTTTTGTTCCTTCTATTTTTTATTATCTAATATAATAATATACATTCATGTATCACGCTCAAGATCGGGCGAAGTGGAGGCGTCTTAGCGGCAAGCCGGACCCTAGCAATGGCCGGGATAACGCCAGGTAGAAAGAAAGAGTATAAGATACATTCTGTGAAAATTTCGGCCAGCCACCTATTACGGTTAAAAAGTGTATCTATCTATATATATATATCGAATGGTTAAAGCCAATCTAGTGTTAAATTTTCCAGCCGCCCGAAGGCCTCTGACTTGGCCAAAAGACTGGTCAGTTGATAATAGCCGGGACGTTAAGTTTACGTTACGTTACGTTTATGTTCACGTTTTACGTGGTCTCCGAAGCAGACGGTGACGCTCTGGCAGAATACCCTTAAGCGGTCACCCATCCATAGACTGACCGCACCTAAGGTTACTTATCTCGCTAATCGTTTACCGATTAGTGAGTGCAACTGGCTATGAACACCTATGTTCAAAGTTCCTCTTCCTATGTCTTTCAGGTAGAACAGGTAGCCAGACCGTGCAGGCTCTGTACTAATGTCCTTTGGTACCCTTTGAGTCGGAACCCTAAAAGCAACGTTCCATGTTTCGGATACGCATCGTAATATATGGAGAATTTCGCGTTTTGTCGAATACGAATAACGCATTACATACGTTCCGCGTTGCCGCGTTGTACGAGGCTTATATATATATATTTAAAACAGGGACGTAATGAAGTATATGATTGAGGGGTCACACTCCCCCTATTCAAATGTTATAAGGTTGAGCGACGTTACATTTACCGTGTCTTCATAGGATAGCTACGACTCAAAGGGGAAGTTGACTTTATGTTGTTAGCTGAGGGGCTAACACGGAAACTTGCGAAAAGTTATTCGAGCTGTCATCGACAACAATTTCTATGAGATTTTAGTACAGCGCCTCTATCGTACGTAAAAGAAACTAATATATATGGAATATAGACCAATGATATTTAAGGAATTATCTATCGAGTCCTCGATACCTTTACATTACGATTTCGATAGTTTTCCGTGCTAGCCCCGCTGATGTCTTTTGATAAAGAATTATTTTTAGTTTAATTATTGTAATTTATTATTATTGCCAAGGGTTCGAATAAGGAATCCATTCGAAACACGATAAACACGTAAGGGATGATCCACGAATATGGTAAAACTTGTTTTATATAGCATAGGCCGCCGGTAAACGAGCAAGTGGGTAGACAGACAGGTGTATGTAGATAGTTTTGTCTACAGCATGGATGGACCAGCTCAACCTAGTTGTTACCACTGTCTCAGACTTAAAAGTAGCGGCATTTTACTGCATTTCGTAAAGTGAGTGAGACATCCGGGCACCAAAATCCGCCTCCCCGTCCCAATCTCTTTGTGATTGCTTTCCTTTAAGGATCATCGCATCCAAGATTCCTCAAGTATGGATGGATGTTCATGGGCGGTGGAGCTCACTTACCATCAGGTGACCCGCTTGCGCGTTTTCCGGCTATATAAAAAAGAAGGAGCAGCCAGTCACGTCGTAGAAACAAAGTTGTATGACATCGCAAACGACGCGTCGGTATTTCGAATTAGGCGTGGTAATTTTGAAAGGATGTTAATGTTCGGTTACTCACAATGGTATCCATGGTGGGGAAAAGACCCATTAAAGGAGGCCTGTAGTCAAGAGTGATAAGTAACATAAAAAATATATTATAACTCCCTCGAATGTATCTAACCACAGTCCTGTATAAAAATATACGGAATGTTGCGTTTTATCCTCTTTCCTCTATGAAACAGCTTTTATTTGTTGTTCACTAAAGATTCAATGGATTGTGAAGAATGCAATAGCGGTAAAACACTGCAACTGTGTTACTGAATCCACTATATTTACTTTGGGTATTTTCAAATGGAAATCAAGTGGACTTTACGAAAAGTTCGTAAGCGTAATATAGCAATTTATCATTGCGAAGAAGTATAATTATTTTTAAATGCTGGAATTTATTTTCGTTATTGATATTTTATGACAGTTTTCATTATTTACGCGATAGTTACATAAACATTCATACGCACGAGCTAATTTCAGTCCCATGATGTGATAGGGGCGTCGGCCTACCGGGTACAATTCCAGACTCCGGGCTGATACTAAGCATTTGATAATTAAAAAACCCAACATCACTTTTACCCGACTCGAGAATCGAACCCGAGTCCCTCAGCACAGCAGTCGTACCGCATACGCATTACAACTGCGCCACCGAGGCAGTCATTATTACGCCATAATTAATCTGAAATTTAACAAAATTTAAACACTTAATAGAGTTTAATGTAGAGTGGTAGAGCCACATATTTGTCTACAGCATCAATGGGCTGGCTCGTCCGGGTTGTTAACCACTCACAGAAAACTGGTGTAAACTAGCAGCTTGCTGCTGCGTTTCGTACGGTGTGTGGGATATTCGGAGGCGCAAATCTCCTCCCCTTCCCAATCTCTTAATTATCCCTTTCCTTTAAGGTCGGCAACAAGCGCATGATTCTTTTGGTATTATGGGCGTACATGGGCGGTGGAGATCACTTACCATCAGATGATCCATTGGCTCGTTTTCCGGCCTAAGCTATAAAGGATCAACGGTGGGCAGCGACTTGGCTGTGTCAGATGCCAGAGCATTGCTGAGGTCCATGGGCTGTCTATCTAGGCATTAAAAAAATATTACAAATCTAAATTCATTCAAATCATTACAAAATAAATCTAATTCTAGTTATTACTTATTAATCAGGCTACGAAGGGCACTTTCACACGTCATGTTAAAACCTACCAATATTATGGATTATCGTAAGAAATATTCATAACAATATTTTACTTTGTGCTAGACGACTACTAAATGGTTGTCTCGGGTTAATGCATTCAGTGTCATATATTTACATAATCCGCACTCTATCTCCATCCTTCAGTCTTTATTGTGGAGATGGATTAGCATAGATTTACTCATATTTATATTTGCATGAGTAAAATGCATCAATTTTAGGAATAAATATTTTGCTAATTTAAATTGTATTAAAATTCGGCTGCATTAATCTGGCGATATTATTTAATAAAAAATTTATTTCATTTAGAAATATATAAAACGTTATATAAATTCATTGAACGTAAATTTCGTGAGTAAATTATCGAGTTCATGCAAGCGTACGGTTGTTGGTTGGTTGGTTCAGAATCGGATTTGTGTTGTGAACGCGTGAAACCGCGCTAATTCCGACAATCAACTGAAACTTTCAACCGTGCGTCATTTAAAATTCGGTATGGAAATAATATAATGGAATGGATAATGTGTAATGGAGTGTCACTACACTCATGGCCCACTGGCCACCATCTTCTTAGGTCCAAAGCCAACCTCACCCTATCTCCTCTCATTAGTGGAGTAGACCCACGCTCAGCTGTGGGATAGTGTACATAATACATGGCCCGTATTAATTATTATATAGTTTTTTTTTTAACAAATATACTATTACTTTCTGCTAAAATCTTATACAAGTAGAGCCACCATATAACCAGCTTTATTTAAAGCAACAATGAGCCGGTTCGACCGGAGTGAAACCGAAAATGAAAATCGGTTTTCTGTGAGACAGTGGTAAAAACCCAGACGAGCCATTCATTCGCTCTATTACTTTACAATAAAAAAATATTTATTAAATTTAGATCGGCAACGCACCCATAATTCTTTTAGTATTGTGGGTATACATGGGCGGTGGAGATCACTTACCATCAGGTGAACCACTTGCTCGATTGCCGGCCTTTGCTATAAAAAAAAACCTAAAAACTCGCACTAAGGTCACTGTTGTTATTTATATTGTTATATAAAATAAAGTTGTCGGCAGATTGTTTAATTTACACATTTTACAAATCACATCGTCTGTTTGTAAACACACACTATCTTATATAATACCGAAGGAGCTTTTTTCTCTGAAAGCCTCCGTGGCGCAGTGGGCGAGAAGGCGGCTGTGAAGCGAGAGGCCGCGGGTCTGGGTGTTTTCTCGCCAGAGTGGCTGATATCAAGTAGGCGGTTGGTCATAAAAATGACAAGCCAAATCTTTCCGTATTGTGTTAAAAAGTAGGTATGATGCGCCGATCCCACTGAGAGTAGGATAAGGACAGGTGGAAGAAGAAGATAGATTTTTCTGCATCCCATTTGTTTCCAGCGTTCGTCGGCCCCTGCCGTGGCACGCTCATTTCGCTCGTTGGTCTCGTTTGTTTGTTGAAGCATTTCTAACCTAACCTGCGAGTATTTATAAAGGAAGTCTCTAGTAACTTGTGACAGAATAGCATTAACGAGGTTAACTTTAATCTTTACAATTTTCCAATTTACAATAGTCTTTAGACATCCGTGTTCTTATCTCTGAACATGTTGGTACTCTTATATAATAGGTGGAAAAGTTATTGCTACATTAGGTACCATCCTGAGAAAATATATTTTAGCAAAAAGTCCAGCCTGGGAATCAAATTACTAATCTCGCAGTCCGCTATTAACTTACGTTACCACTAGATCAATGAGGCGGCTGCATAAAACATCAAAAGTTCGAAAGAATATTCCGTCTACATTTTTAATCTAATTTCATGCACTCATGCATTTCATCCTTTTAAATCAAAGGGATCCTTGAAGCTCCACATTTCCTACTTCGTGTACTTTTTATTTTACGGTCAGTACCTTTTTAATTTGATCTTTGAGTCAATTTTGTTCTTCGCTGGATATTCTACTGACATTACGTCCTATCCCTTTGTGGTTGATTTTATTTAAGATTTTGCTTGTCAAAACCAACAGAGGGCGATTAATTTCGTAATAAAATTATACCTACAGTATTTACTTTTTCGTTTACGTCTATCATAAGAAAGTGTCGATATTCTTGTAAAATATCGAAAAATGAACAGTTCCTCAGTATAAATTATCCGCTTGGTGTTCCGAAGATTAATGACTTTGGAGTTTCTCTGAGGGTGTAAAGTCGATGAAGCCATTTTTCCTAAGTCCACTGCCAGAAAATGACACGATGATTGATGTGCGCTGGCACTTTGGAGAACGGCCAAGTGTGAAACCGTGATAAAATAAAAAAAAACTAAATTAGCTGACTACCAAATATTTATTTCGTTTATGCTTATTCACGATGTAACCTAGTTCGGTCTCTCGGCTCATATTTATCTTTTATTTGTTTTATAGTTAGCCGACTTCAAAAAAACGGGTGGTTCTCAATCTGTCTGTATTTTTTATGTATGTTATACGATATCGCCGACAAATGTGGACGGTTTACTTCAAGGGACGTCCAATATTTTCGCTAAGATCTAATAACAGAGTACGAAGTAATCTGGAAACGCAGCAAATGCATTTAATGTTACCTTACAAGACTACTTCGATATCGCATTTCTAATGCGTAAGCGGTACGCCTGCTGAGGTGTCGGGTTTGATCCCCGGATCGGATAAAGGTGATATCGGGGTTTTCTATTACGAAATGCTTAGTATCAACCTCGAGTTTGTAATCGTACTCGGTATGGCGATACACTTGCCCCCTGCCGTCGCAGTCATGGGATGGAAATAAACTCGGCGAAATGTGAGTGTACTGGTTATATTTCTACCTACCCTTTCGGGGATTACAGATCTGAATGAGAGTAAACGTCAGTTTACTTCAGTGGATTCTTAATTCTTCATTCTCACTTTAAGTTACGGTCCACTCAATATTACCATGTTGCTAATTCTTAACTGTACCCCTCTCCTATAGTTTCTGCAGCAATATATCTCACTTATCCATTTCTCACAATAGAGTATTTTGCGAGACAATTCTACAAGTACTATTAAATTATACAAAGAACCTTAATTTCTTCGCGATACCATCCCAATGTTATTAATGACAGTAGTATAAAAGAAAATTCGACTTCCGCGTCCATACAATAAAATTGTGTCATAAGGCGATTGCTTAAGAATACCAAATGACTTACGCAGTTATGTCAAGGGGTCATAAGAGGCTACCGAAAAAACGACCTTCCGCTCAGAGGCTAGTAGGGTATTCAAGTTGTATTAATATCGACTTCGAATTAATTTGGTATACATAGAATATTCCTATATCTATAATTCTATTGTACGTGTGTATGTGACTGAACTCTTCCTAAACGGCTGAACCGATTTGAATGAATTTTTTTGTATGCGTTTGGGTGGCGCCCTGGATGGTTTAGATTCACAATTGGACCCGGTAGGTGGCGCTGCTGTAGTTACGGGTGAAACTGCGCGGGACAGCTAGTAAAATATATATGTCTTTATATCTCTTTAATAAATAATTAGACATTAAGATTGATCCCTGATAGTAAGCTTCACGTCTACCCATAAACACTAGCACATACACCTAACACTCTGAATAGAAGGTACTGCTCGACACTGCACTGTACACTACACTGTGAGCACCCTGAGACATACGAAGTTAATTCTCATAATGTCGGATACTGCTCGATACTGCACTGCTGTGAGCACTCTGAGACATTCGAAGTTAAGTCTCAAATGTCCAGTATGGAGTTCCGTGTTTGTAGTATTTCTATCACGGCTCCAATACCTGTCATATATCCAGCCTAATCCACACACATAAATGTGAATATTATTTATACACACACGGATAACACTCGGTTATTAGTATATTGATACCTCGTCGGTCGGCAGAGAGCTGGCCTCTCCGTAGTGGTCAGGGTATTAATAACGTTACATACATACGCACTCACGCCTGTAATCCCAGAAGGTGTGGGCAGAGGTATAACTAGTACACCCACATTTCGGTGAGTGTATCTCCGTCCCATGATGTGATAGGGGACGGGCACAAATTCCTGACTCCGAGCTGAGCTTTTCGTAATGGAAAAAATTCTACACGACCCGGGGATCGAACCCGAGACCTCAGCGTCAGCCTCAGTCATAACGCGTACGCATTACAACTGCGCCACCGAGGCAGATTAATAACGTTTAATAATGTGTTATTTGACGTAGATGTCATACTTATTATTTTCTACCTCCACTATACTTGATAGTATCGGTAGTATGTTTGCACACCCAATAGTTATACACCACATCTAGGTTTTTAAGTCAATAATATATTTTAGTTGTATATACTCATGGCAATAATTATTTTTTTTCTTTTAAATTTTACTGGCTTAAATGTTCTTCAAACTGGGATGCAACGGTTCTAACACATTAAACATAATATATAAATACTATTCGCTCACGCCAGTGTGCCCCAAAAGGGAAGATAGTGATGCACTCACGGTTCGTCGAAAGAATTATATTACGTCAGTCATCTATTTTTAGTTTCGTGAAATACTATATTTTTTAACATAGAATGTTTTATAAAAGCCATGCGTAATGTTAAAAGGAAACTAGTTTTACCTGGGTAATCACGAGATTAGCCAAGCTGTTTGCGCAAAGTCCTAATATCGTTTAAATATCGCTTGTCACCCGAGTAAACATAGGTTCACCTAATCCTGGCTGAATAGATAAGTGCCCCATTCGGTCTCAAGACACAATAGGTTAAAACCGTGAAAATTAATGCACGAAACGGGCCGAGCGAGATGAGAGTGAGCCGCAGGAGCGGTTGGCGAGTGCCCGAATCAACTAGATTTGTTATATCATTATCCAGTCAGTGATAACGAGGCCTAGGTGTAAATAGGTAAAGGTCGAAATTAATTTTATTTTAAATATGATTCGGCCCTTACTTAAAAAGTTTGGGTAATTCTATGAAAACCCAGATAAACCTAGGTTTACTCATCCTTCTAGTATTATGTGTAACATAAACACTGACTATATAAATGTTTTTACATCTTACTTCACACGAGTATCGTCATGAAAAGGGTCTTTATTTCTCCCTTTTATTTAATGATAATCTATTCGGCATCATTACTAACACATGCCATAAAAATAAATTAGCCATTGAACTGACGTCAATCAGTTTACCTCCGTCAAGGGTTTTGCGAAATCTTTTCATGAGATTGCTTTTACAGGATAAGAGGTCTTTAGAAGTACTATTATGCCAGCCTTTATTCATTATTTTCATATTGTAGATAAGAACTCAGAATAAAACAGGTTGTATTAAATATGTTCCGTGGAGATTTATGTCAGTAATTTTCGTATAAGTTTCTTTAGCTTTTATTTTTATAACAAAACCTTTTTAGTGGGTGTAGTTGTTTCAGGCTATAAATATAGATGTATATTTTAACAATACTTATATTACATAATAAATATATTACTACAGTAAGTCTCCGTGGCGCAGCGGGTGAGTAGCCGGCTGGGAAGCGAGAGGGTTCGATTTCCGCGCTGAGACAAATGTTTGTGTAATCCACAAAAAAATGTTTCGAGTATGGGTGTTGTGGAATCGCAAGTCCCTCGTTATTCCTGATACCCACGATACAGGTTTACCTAGTGTGGGATCGGGACTATGTGTGTGAATGTTGGGTGTATTTATTTATAATTTATTATTCTTACAGTAGTACGATTTCAATTATGTGTTCTGGCAATCTATATTTTTAAGATTCATTACGAATATGCAAAAAATGTCGGAATCTCCGGGCTTCGTCAGGTACATTAGGAAAACATAAGTACATAATTTAATGTTATATCTGTTCTAAAGTGTTTCATCATCATCGACATCGTTGTAATAATATTATGATGTTTTCATGGAATATGTCATTGCAGCGGATAACAAATTAAGGGTGTGGATCATCGAAATAAGATGACAAAAAACGTAACTCAAGCAAAAAAATTACCTCACTAAACTCCGTGCAAAAGGGCGGGGCTATAAAAGTCTGTGCCGCTCGTTCATTCATCAATTCATAAAAATTGATTCATGATCTCTAGTTGACACTTAATACGTCTAATTATATTTGCGCGGTGCAGAGCGTCGTACCTCGATTTAGAAATTTAATATTTAGATATTAACTTTTATGAAATAAAGTTGATTTTGAACGTTTATTAATTTTTATTGCGTGTATGAGTGTTTCGTGTGATTACCTTTGCATTTGTAAGTAAGTGGAGCCGTATTTTTGGCAGATTCATATAAGAGTTATCGTTCTAGTTACCTTATAACGATGGTGTGGATACGGAGCGCGAGTTCGTCTTGCGCTTTATAAAGATTCATTATTTTGTCTCTCATTGGTTTCTAAGAACACGTATCTTTCTCTCAAAGTATTTAAACATTTTTATGTGGTAACCAACTATAAATAATGTTACAAGTATCTCAATGTTTATTTACATCAATTTCCGTAAAATGTTTGCTTAATCCGACATCTACGTTGAAGTGACAGAGCGTTGGGAGCTCGTGAGGGATCGTTCTACATCGAATCCTTTCCATATTGATAAATGGATGGTGTCAACTGCCTGATAGATGTGCTGTTTCATACAGAAATGTCTGTGGAATCTGCCCAAGTGAGTTAAATGACCATAATAATAAAAACATAAAGCTAGTTCGAATTTCTAACTCATTCTCATGTGGGTAGATAGAGGCGCATCTATTGCTGCACCCACATTTCCCTGAACACATTTTCGTCCCATGATGTGATAGGGGGCGAACCTATCACCTTATGTGTGATTTTCCGAACCGATAACTTCAACATATTGTGAATGACCGACCTGGGAATTGAACCTCAAGGTTTTAAACATTATTATGCTGCCACTAGACCAGTGAGGCAATATCCGAATTTACAGATATAATGTAAGTGTAGAGCAACAGCTCTAACTTGTTTTGTCGGCACGTCGCGACATTCAGGTGAGTCTGTTATTCTTGGTACAATTTTAAGTCTATGTATACATGTATTGTATTGTAAAGCCACACAAAGGGTTGCCTGATTTACAATACAAGTTAACGACGTCGACAACAACGTAAATAATAGGAATACCTTATACTTAGAGAGACGAACAAATTATCTTAGAAGATAATTATACTCAAACTAGCTTTTAATCGCGGCTTCGCTCGCATGAATGGCCTTTACCAGGAAAAATAAAACTCACCAAATTGACAAGCTCCTCCTTTCGGAAGTCGGGTAAAATGTAGCCTATGTCTTCGTCCAGGTCATGGTCTACCTGTGTGCCAAATTCCATCCAAACCGTTCAGCGATTAAGGCGTGATTGACTAACAAACATACAAATTCACAAACTTAGAAACGCACAATCTCACAAACATCATCTCGTTATGAGTGGTAGAGCCACGCTAGAGACACTTGTCTACAGCATGTATGAGCGATGTTAATTTTATTAATTCCTTATCTTATAACAAAACGAACTAATGTTTTATTCATTAGTATGTTACTGGCATGTTAGTGAAGTGGCGCAATGTATAAAAAATCGCTCTAAATTCAAATTTAACAAATAGGCTGGCTTCTACATTACTAAAAGAAAATTGGCGTTTCCAGCGAACTCAATATTTACTGTTTATTAAATATGTTGTTAAATCAAAATATAATTCCATTCACAATTTCATTAGCATAATACAATAAACGACGTTTTATCTCAATATAATGTTGCTTCCTACAAGTTACTTAACTAGACTATTTCAATAAACTTTTAAACGTCCTTTCGAGCTCAAATTACTCTGAGATAGACTTAAACAACGATGTTTTGAAAGCATTCTATTACTGCTCGTTATTGTTTCCCTGAAAAGGCATAAATATTGTGATAATGCTGATATTTGATATTGTTTCACAATGGCCATTTAATGGGATGGTAATGAATGTGTATTTTTAATCCCACGCAAAAACGCACAAAAAGGGGATGTTATTTTGATCCCTTTGTTTTTCTTACCGCGTGTGCGTGCATGTTTTTGTGTGTGTATGTGTACATATGTATGTGGATCTGTCTGTAGCACCGACTTAAAATTGTTTAGTTAATTTTTTGTTAACAAGTTGGATTTGAACCTCAAATACGTAAGCTCAAAAACATGATATGTAGACACATCACATTAAGCTGCATTACACGTGGCATCAAACATTTGCAGACAGTTTTAATTAGGAAAAATATTTAAATTAAAGTAATGCTTATTAAAATTCACCCCAGTTAACCCTTTTAACGCGGGATTGTACAATTAATATCGCTAAGAGTATCCCTAAAGCTGGTAATTGCTCACTTTTCGGAATTACAAGAGGCTGCAATTTCACAGCGGTGTTGTGCATATTATTTTTTTTCCGTATGAAAAAGTCGCCATTTTTACAAAACATTTAATAAGTGCTGCTGGGACATTAAAATATTTCAATGTAGATTTCACTGTTATTAATTTTCACTTGATAAATTAAGATTTGTTTTTGAATGTTGTTAGTCGAAGAAATATGTCAGTTTTATGATTTCCCTATGGTGCAATCTTCGGCAAAAATATAAAGTTTAACAGTGGTTTGGCAATTCTAACATTGTACAACGTGTTATGGAAAGGTGTGGTCACATTCAAGCTCATTACATACACCTGAAAATGAGTATCTATCTATGTACTGATCTTATTAAAATCTAGCCATCCTAAAATTTCACGTATGTTTTTAAATCACTCATTTATTACGATCGATGAGGTCGATCACATCCCTATAAATTAGGTGAAGTGCGTGAGCGAGCACAACAATGTTGTAGTGAGACTCAGTTGTTTATCGTTTAGTGTTGTCCAAAGTTGTAAGTCAAATATCGACATGTTACTCATACAAAAACAGAAAATACTTTATTTATGTCCTAGCAATGCAGTCGAATTCGGTACTACAGGAATGAAATACACTATACGTTGCTTAAATTTAACCATACCTTTCTGTAGCACGTTGTATATATAGGCCTTAATTAGCCAGAATAAATAAATCAATTCCACGGTTAAACTGGATGCGGCTTGCACACTATATTTTTTTAATATAATGAATTGCGACCTTATTTTTATAAGTATTATGTATATCCCTGTAGGCGTCGAAAGCCTGGCAAGGAGTGAAACGGAATGACGAGACGAAGTTCGCGTATTCGAAGCTAGTCCCCATGGCACTCACTACTGTCTATAGATTCGAAGTGATGTGAAATATTTATTTTCCTTGGAGTTCTCCAAAAGTAATTTCGACGGTATGTGAAATTGGCCAAAGTGCATTTAGACCAGCGTAGTAGACTAACGCTGCAAATTACTGCTCCGCTCCTGTGTTTCATACAAAAAACAACCCCCCCTTTTATCTCCATAAAAGGTAAATTTGCAAATATCTTCTCTTAGCGGTCAACTACATTAGACAAGCTATCATCTTCATTTTTCATAACTTGCTCGTTTGCCGGCCTATGATATAAAAAAGTGATCACGATTATTCGGTGAGTGAGTGGTATTTTGACTTTATATTATATCCCTGTAGTTTATACTAATACACCTACTGTAAAATGTTCTAATAATATATCCTCATAACTTTCTTATAAAATAGTTTCGCAACCACTTGGTTTATCTCATAATCTCCACAGGCTCAATCAGCTATTAATCTGATTACACTGGAATAACTACTTTGTAGAACAACTTCATGTCAAGGTAGAAACAATCAGTACACTGCAAATTAACCCCACACCCATCCGCGGTATCTATCCACCATTAAACAATGAACAGTGAGCCACATAGTGGGAATATTTTAGTGAGAATACGTTGGAGCTGTTAATTGATGGATAGTCGGCTTTGTACTTTTGTTTTCTCTTGCGTTCTCGAATTAAATGTAGATGAATCCCTATACGCCCTAAATGATAAATCACGGACGATTTGATAATTCGTTATGCTTAAATAGTGAACTAGAAATTATTTCTTTAATTATCAACGATCTCGTGAAGGGGCGGTAATTTTTATATATTTTTTTTAAGTGGGTTCCTGATGCTAAGTGATCTCCATCGCCCATGTACGCCCACAATACAAAAGAATCATGGGTGCGTTGCCGACCTTAAAGGAAAGGGATAATTAAGGGATTGGAAAGGAAAGGGGTTTTGGGCCTCCGGATATCTCTCTCACCCTACGAAACGCAGCAGCAAGCTGCTACTTTACGTCGATTTTCTCTGAGACAGTGGTAACGACCCGGACGAGCCGGCCCATTCATGCTGTAGACAAAAGTGTCTACAGCGTGGCTCTCAAAAGAAAGAAAGTAAAAAAAGGTGTATGCTCTTGAGGCTGGTTTAGAACCTGCAAGTTTCGTCTCAACAAACCGTACACCACTCTTCGCTTTTTAAAAATATAAAATGTTACATTTTATTCTACTTTACATAAAAGTTGGTTGTATTAAGTCCTGAGGTGATTTAGTGCGATTCATAGCGAGTCTGACGTTGATTTGTTCCTTTGTTGTCCATTGGAGGTGGTAAATCGTAATTACAGCTTGACACAGGTCTGACGGCAGCACTTGGCAGACATACGGCCAACCCTTAAATGCCTTTCGTGCCTTTCATCTACACTATTATGAAATTGTAACAGTTCGTGTTTTTAGTTCAAAGATATTGAAAACGTGACTGTAATTAGCTTTGTAGAGGTTTGTGGACCAGAAAATATTTATGTCTATCTATATACTTGACAGTACCTTATTATAAACATACTAGTTGTTGCCCACGGCCCCATCCGCGTGAAAGTGTTTTTGATATTCAAAACTCGCAGTTATTACGGTTCACTAAGCTTATTTCCGTCACATGATGTGATTGACGGCGAACCTATCGCTATTCCAGGCACTGTTTCCAGTGCCGACATTGTTTCTAATGTATATGGATAAGAAGTGAAAGCTATTTATAATTATATAATATCTGTAATAAATACATTAAAATAAATTCTATTTTTTTTTATGGCCCCATCGATTTTCGATGATTTCGCCAATGTCAAGTACTATAATAGCAATATGTAAAAATTAAGATCAAAACGTAGACATCTTTAAAAAGATGCTCAATTGTTAGTCCATTAAAATAAATAAAATAAAACTTTCATTGTTTACGTTTAAATACCGTCAATGTCTGAATGCCAAATCTCGCAGCTTACCTCAAAGAACAAAAAGTTTTAGATTATAGAGGTCGAATTTCGACCATGCTACGCGATCACTAGTATAAATTAAATGCCTATCTTAAATTTTCACACAACGAAAAGTACACCTTACTTCAGATTGTCTGGAAAGTTCAGCCGCCAAAATCTTTATCTTCTGAAGAATGTACGATTTTGCCGCTCAATAAAAGGCTAAATTACCTCACGCCTATATGACTGTGATTGTTCAGGCAAGAATTAACACTCAACTTTCTATCGTGAATTGTTTTCTACACGCGGTATTATGTTACGTGTAATTAACTCACATCATTAAAACTTAGGAAATCCAGATGAATTGTGTCTCGGGAATCTTGTATAAGGTGACACAGAAAATACCCGACAAATTATGTGAGCATTTCATTTGAAGGCGGAGTATTTATGTTATCTTGCTACTCGTCTTACCGCTACAATTTAAGATACAATATATTCAGTGCCTTTGTTAAGACACGTTTTCAGGTACGTAACCGAGACAGGGAGACCGCGACGCGTGACGTGGGTCAGGCGATAGCGATATTCGCTTTGTATGAAATTGTATGAAAACGGTCGCACGTCACGGTGTCTTTTCTCGATCACATACCTCAAATTGTGAGTGGAGAGCTACGTTGTAGACAGTTTTGTCTGCATCATAAATGGGCTGGCTCGACCGGGTCGTTACCACTGTCTCATAAAAATCGTCGTAAGCAGCAGCTTGCTGCCGCGTTTCGTACGGTGAGTGAGATATCCGGAGACCTTTATCCCTCTCCCCTTACCAATCTTTAAATTATACCTTTTCTTTAAGGTTAGCAACGCGCCCATGATTCTTCTGGTATTGTGGGCGTACATGAGCAGTGCTAATCACTTACCGACCGACCCATGATCGACGTGCTCGTTTACCCGCTTATACTATAAAAATACACTTATACATTCGCATACAAATACGTGTCACTGTGGTCGTGTGTCGCAGTGTCCATGTTTCGATCACGTACCTCAAAACATATATTTTGTTTAAGACTGCATATGTAGACGTTTTATTCGTAAAAATGCAACTAATTATTCACATTGTAGATTTGTGTTACTTAAATGTTCTATATAATATGATGGAGCGACGATATTGCAAAGTTTTTTTTAGAGAATGTCGATCATTATTGGAACGAAGTTCCTTATCGCGCGTTGTGAAAGGGGGCTAGACGGAAAAAATTCTTACGAAAAAAATTGTCACGACACTTTTTTCCATTTTTGAAATTATGTAGACAGTTTTAACGACTAAAGTTGGACATAATAGTGTTCGATTTTCAAAACTTTTTTGTGTTTAAGTGGCCAGTGTTGTCAATTTGTGAATCAAGTGAAAACTAGTTGGATGAGGTTGTTAATCGATACATCTTGGATTCAGTTTGGTAAGATATTAAATAATATCTAATTGGAACGAAGTTTTGGAACGAAGTTCCTTATCGCGCGTTGTGAAAGGGGGCTAGACGGAAAAAATTCTTACGAAAAGTTGTCACGACACTTTTTGCTATAGTAAGCTATTGTAAGCTGTGCGGCGTCGCATGTTTCTCTGTCTGTCTCTCTCTCTCTTATAGAAAGCAAGCCAGATATTGGAACGAAGATTACGGCCTTGGTGTAGCACCATCCAGCCTATTCTTTAATCATGATTATAGATTACGTTTGTACTCTTTGACTTTGTTGATTAACAAGGCGACGGAAACTAAGAACACAGCCATCTCGCGAGTTTTTGAGTAATTAACCCTTTAACCGGCAACACCGTAATATTATGAGTACATTCAGCTAATTGTAAATAATTTTATGATTTTTACCAAAACAGGAAAAATCGAATATTGATTATCAAGGGTGAAATATCGATTCACTGAATCAATTCAGTACGACATATCGATTTTAAAAATCAATTTATTTGATCTGATGAATTAATTCTTCGATTAATCGATTTAAGATCGCCATGCCTAGTACTGGTTGAGAATTTGGTTGAGAATAGAGAATAATAGAGATCACAAACAACTGGTCAAGAATTAGAATAATGTATAAAATAGCAAAATGAATATTTTCATTTCTATTTCGCATTGAACAGTGTATTTTTGTTGAGTGTATACAGGTTTTTTGTAAATAATAAATAATAAAAAATAATAATAATAATGAATCCTGACAGTGTTTCTGCACAAGTTCCGGATATTGCTGATGGAGTTAGGTAAGTAGAGATTATATGCAGATAATAATAAATGCTTTTGTATTTTTAGCAAGTACGCACTATAACCTCTCTTTATTATTGTGCTAACCAAGTCATACGCATTATAATCTCCACATTTTGTGTGTTTAGCAAGTGTACGCGTCATAATTTTAATAAATTCAAAAACAAATCATATTTTAATATTACAATATCAGAACGTATGTATTTAGCAAGCCGTGCGTGTTCTAACCTATACGCTGTTGTGTTTACGAAGTCGAGAGAGTATATATATATACACTCTGTTGTGTTTACAAAGTCCCGCGCATCTATGACGTGTATGAAAGAATAGACAGACAGAGTACATATATATATGTATATATACATAAATGTTTCGGTGTGTGTATGTATATGTACAATTTTATATTTAACATTATATTTGTTAATAATAAAAAAAAAATTATTATAACTTAAAAAAAATAAAATTTTATTACAATTCCTTCACTAATTAATCGAAAGGAACTTCGTTCCATCCGGGTGTCCCTTGACACCTCTCAAGTTTTTACTTTTAATGTTATGTTTGGCCAGGACTTTTAGAAGACGTGAGGCCAAATCTAAGAAGCAGGATAGAGTAGAGAGATGTCATTGGGCTTTAAGCCATGAACATTTGTTCGCTTAGGGTCTCATTACGTTCGACACTTTCACTTCCCATCCACCTTTCGAGCATAATGCTCTCGCGACTACACTTTAACCGGCCAGTGAAGGCGAGCCAGAAGTGTGGAATCTATTCCATGTCTGTGTTGACTTCGGCTGACCGGTAAAGGCATTTATAGCTTGCCTTTGTAGGATTTTTCTCCGGGCATGCTCGGATAGGTGAAGTTGTTATTCCCCAACAGCTCGACATATGCTGCTTTGCGGGTTTGTTATTATTATTAAAGTTTCAAATGCCCCACTCCTGGGAAAAGGTCCTCCCAACACATCCTCCATACATACCGCTCTTGGGCATTATTGCGCCAGTCTTTCTTGAAGGCGTCCTGCGTTATTCGCCATTTATTTGGCCATTATGATTTTGTTCAAATATTATTTGGAACTGCTATTAATCATCTATTAGTCTCACTGATTGTCTGAATTTTTTTTACTATTCTAAAAAATATAGTTTCTGTAAAACATATTTATTAGACGCTATAAACATATTTAAAGGATTATCTGGTGATGATGGTTAGCAACATAACCAATATAATGATCTATTTCTTTACTCATTTGCTATGCTGAAATACAAGTCAATTATGCACTAAGTACCGCAGTAAAAAAGTTCCTGTCAAATGGAAAGTAAAAAGGACTGCACGCGTTCAAAGTTCTACGTTTAAACATTTCTTGAAGGGTGTTGACATGTTTCACGTTGACGATTTCAAAGGAACGATCAACGCCTCATGGAGAACTGGTTGCTTTTGTTGGACGCGTTCGTTCGGATAAAGAATATTGTTATTTCTCGTTCGTTTAGTGCCTACCTTTGTGTCTACAGTGTTTGTAAGCATTCAGTTTCATTCCAAGTAAAGTGTTTGCTCAATGGATCCTATCTATGTAGGTCAATGGAAACGGAGTGAAATTGAAATGCGCCTTTTATGTCTCATTCTTTAAGATTGTTTTTTGTATGATGAGGAGAATAGATCGTTCGTCTGATAGTAAGTGTTACGCTTGTTCATAAACAGTAGCGGGACCATCAACAAAATACATTATGGCAATGCACTGCTAAGTCTCATAATGCCCAGTAATTTCATTGGCCTCAATTTCTTTCATAACATAAAATAATAGTGCTTTGGTGGCATATGTTATGAGTGGTAGTGCCACGTTGAGACAGTTTTGTCTACAGCATGAATGGGCTGGCTCGTTCGAGTCATTACCATTATCTCACAAAAAACCGACGTAAAGTAGCAACATGCAGCTGCGTTTCGTACGGTGAGTGAGATATCTGCAGGCGCAAATCACATGCAACTGCCATAGAAATCATGGGATAAAGTATCTTTGTTATTCTTTCTTTCTGCCTGGCACGGGTATTATTCCGGTTTAATACCAGGGTCCGCCTTCTCGTACCATAGATTTGACGGTATATGGGGCGACCTGCCGTATTACCCCTGCAAACTGCAACAGGAACCAAGTTTCTCCATTGCTGCGCTCATTATCAGTAGAGTGTACAAAATGCATGTGAGGTTGGCTTTGGGCCTAAGATGTTGGTGGTCCCCTTACTCTTTCATTATAATAATTTACAAAAAAAATAATATCACCTATAACTCTATTTGAATTTCATCACTTATCACGGGCTTTCTACTTAATAATAATAATACTAGCTCTGTATTATATACACCCCACTGCTAGGCACGGGCCTCCTCTACTAAATGAGAGGGGTTAGAACATAGTCCACCACGCTGGCCTACTGCGGTAGACTTCACATACCCTCGAAATTCTTATGGGGATGTTCTCAGGTATGCAGGTTTCCCCCATGATGATTCCGTCAACAAAGCAAGTGATAATTAACAATTAATACACAAGTAACTTAGAAAAGTCAGAGGTGTATGCTCTTAGGGCTGGTTTCGAACCTGAGACTTCGACTCGATAGTCCGTACCACTCCCCCCTGAGCTATCACTGCTATATCTACATAATAGCATGATAGTGATTTCTTAGGTTTACGCGAATATTACACATTGAAATAAAACTAGTTTATTATTTATTAGAGACTGGTGTCTCTCCCGTGACCACGAAGGCTGAAAAGCTTTCGAAACGTCGGGACTAAAATAAAAATTAAACCGCGATAAAATCCGTATAAACTAGTTTTATTTCAATAATAGCATGATAATAATGGACTTAGTATAAATCCTTTAGAAATAACTATGTGTTTAAGCATCACCCAATTTAGGCTACCTTGGTTATAAATACATAAATAACAGGTCTAGCAGTATTGAAACAAAACATTGTTTAGACCTAGCAGAATAATCGTAGAAGCTTGATAGGCTAATAAAAGTGCCTATTTAGACCTCAGTGTGGTCCTCACGGGGTACCTAATAGGAGCAAATGCTACTAATATATTCAGCTCTAAATTAATATTTGCGCCTATTAACACGACCATTAGAACCTAGGCATAGCCACAAAGTAATAACAGAAAGATATATTGGTTCACTCACTAATGTGAAATACGAAAACGCGTATTTATACGTTTTAATTACGCTGTAGAGTTGCCCTGATAGTTTGTGAGATAATAGTAATCGACGCGTCTGTGCCTTTACAACAAAAGTTAATTAGGTTCCCGAGAGAATGTCACGAAAGGTTGTAGCTTATTATCCAGACATTTCTCTCATTTGTACGGTATTTAGTTTTATTATTAGCTTGAGTGACGAAACGAGCAGGTCGCTTGCCTGATAGTAAGCGTTTCGCCTGACCATAAACAGAAGCAACACCACATAGAACGTTAAATTACAAAACACTGCATGGCACTGGACTGCGCTCATCACCCCAAAACATAAGATGTTAAGTCTGCTTACACTGTGTTGCACTGGCAGAAACAGACAAAGCGGTGGCACCAACCCAGACGGTCTCTCGCATACAACGAACCACCTTGAAAACTCTTACTGTAAAAAAATATTTGTTCACATTTCAACAGTCAATTCGTATTACGAATTCACCTTAACCGTAGAATAAAGTGAGCTTGTAAATTATTTCGTATATATGCGGGTGTTATGATATTATGCATGAACTCATCAAGAGTACAAACAATGCACGGTTGCTTAGTCACTGTGCTCCAGTTTCGCAATGAAACAGCGTTTCAGATATTACGACGCGACGTGATAGCCCCCCTCGTGCAGCCTAGTTTAGTATTTATGATTGTAACCGGCTCATACATCCATTCCTAGTGAAAATTTACGGGATGACATAGGAAACAATATTTACTGCATCGGTGGCGCAGTTGTAATGCGTACGTAGTACGACTGCTGTGCTGAGATCTCGGGTTCGATTCCCGAGTCGGGTAAAAGTGATATTGGGTTTTTCTATTACGAAATGCTCAGTATCAACGGAGTCTGGAATTGTGCTCGGTATGGCGATAGGCTCGCCCCCTTTCGTTTCGTGGGAGAGTAGCCGGTTGTAAAGCGAGAGGCCGCGGGGTAGATGCCTGTACCGAGACAAAAATGTCTGTGTAATTCACAAATATTTGTTTCGGTCTAGGTGTTTTCTCCGCAAAGGGTTTGGTATCGTCGTAGTCGTAGCAACTAAAAGCCAAATCTCTGTAACATGTAATTACCTTAATTACATTTTTGTACCGTACAAACTGGGATCGGCAACCCAGAATACAAAACCCACGTACGTGTGATTGATATACCACTTACCTTGGGACTCAGGGTTCGAATCTTGAGTAGGGCACACAGTTGTCCGTCAGAACTTTCTATCTGGAGAGGAGGATCCTCAGGGAGGAGTCAAAACTTACAGTAAACCAGGGAAAACTATATAATAAGTGTTTATGTTAATATGAGTCCTGTCCCGTGGACTCAGCGCCAACGCTGCTACCGCGTGGCGACCGCTTGAGGTTCTCCAGTACACTTCTACTGGATTAAAAGTTTATCCCGAACCAAAACATATCACTATCACTATCACAGCAAAGATACCAAACCGCGTTAGAACAACCGAAATTCGCGCGTGATTAGGACGACCGGGACCGATGACGTAGTATCGATATTTGCCGTACGCAACCCCGCCACTTGGCCCGATTAAAAAGTTAGCAAACATGGGTAACTGATCACAATTGGAATAATAAGTACCGCCAGATAAACAATAATTTATATTCCGAACAAACATGTTGCGCCAATTCCACTACGAGTGGATTAAGCGCAGGTGGAAAAAGAAAATGAGATGTATACGAACAAAACTAATTACCTAAGATTTTTTACACGTGTTGAAACATATTTTTGGTACGGAGAAAATTCGTTGTACGGATACCTAGAGCTGCAGGGATGGTTATGCCGGACTCACTGGCCTTTGAACCTAGTTCATATCCGAATTACTGTCAGATTAGGGCCTCTGCCAATTATTCCACGACGGTGTGCCGTTGGCTCCTAAGGCCCAAGGTTTCAGGATATTTTGTTAACTTAACTGTTATAAACAAACCATTTTTTGTACATTTTGGATAAAGATTATGCTTCAATTAACACGTTACATAATAATAATAAATAAATACACCCTACAGTCACACAGATAGTCCTGAACCCCAATATTCTAACTGGCAGTAAAATTTTGACACATTTTGTGTAGAAGATCTGTCAAAAAACTATTGATAGTAAGCAAATCTATCTTTACATAGAAAATAGGGAACGGCCATAAGTTAACCTGTATCGTTGGTATCAGGAACTACGAGGGGCTTACGGTCCTACAATACCTAAGCCTAAAACAAACATTTGATGATCACAGAAACAATTGTCTCGGTGCGGGAATCGAACACGCGGCCTCTCGCTTCACACATCTGACTACTTGCCCACAGCACCACGAAGGCTGCAGGTTGGTCGATCCATTAGTGTATTAATGTAGGTTTTATTCCGATTCACCCCTAAAATTATTTAGGTATAAGTATCTAATATTAGGTTTACGGTATGTTATATTATTTGCAATGTTAGACGAAGAGCAGACAGATCGACGAAATCATAATATAATTTCGGCAACGAATCCTTATTTGGAAAATTCAAGGTAAGATATTAGGTGTCTGAAGTCGAGAAATGTCTTAATGTTGTCTGGCTAGGTGTATAGGGAATAGTTAACGTTGAAAGATACAGATCGTTTCAGACGATATCAAAACTTAATATGTATTGCAAGATATGTGAACTAGAATTATTGTTGTCTATTATATAAGAGTCTTCACAAGGACCTTCCATATGGTGGTAGATACTCAAATGTAAGAGGCCTTCTGGGTTGGTATCACCGCATTGTCTATTTCTGCTACTAAGCACTATTGTATTTCAGTTTGAAGGACATCAAAGCCAGTTTAATTACTCGGTATTATAAGACTTAACATCTTATGCCTCGGGGTGACGAGCGCAGTCAAATGTTTGTGCGTAGTACTTTTTTTATTTATGTATGTTCTCTATTTCATTAAACAACTATCTAAGAGGACATGCCTTTACTTTTCAATGAAATGTTTAATGGAGGCTCGATTTCGTAGACGATGAAGATACCACATTTGCAGTTTCGGAAGGTGCCAGTGATGTGAATGAAAATAGAGTTATTTGCCAATGTTATTGCTGCATCGACAGCACAGAAAAACAAAGTTCTCTGTGGTGTTGCTTTTGTTTATGGGCAGCCGTAGCCCTTTCTATCAAGCGAGAAAACTAGGAATTTCGGCATTCAGGCTTATTAAAAAAAATACCACTCCATAGAACGTTTTTTCTATAGCATGAATAAATCGGTCCGACCGTGCGTAGTCCCTACTTAAAAACCGTGGTGAAGTGGTAGTTTACTTTTTGAACAAATAAAAATCCAGTAAAATAGAAGCCCAATAAAAATACCGATTTCTTTCTTTAGGTCGCCCACGTATGTGCGTTGGAGATCACTCAACATCACGAGACTACTCGATGGCGGTGTTCTGCTATAAAAATACTTTGAAGTTTAAAGAAAAGAAAAGACGATTAAATATGTTTTGCTATACCTACTCATTTTGTTAAATTTATTCTACGAACCGCTTACTGCCTGCCCTTTGTCTGGCAGGCACTGGCGATAGGCCAGCTTTGATCTTAAGATTCCCAATTGAAAAAGTTTCTCTATAGAACACAGGCTTCTGATCACCACGGCATGCAAGAGATGTGCGCGTCAGTACACGTTGACACCAGTCTTATGTGTGCTTTTAATAAGGAAACGTAAACTAGGTAGTTGACGGAAGTCCGCGTTATTGACGCGCACACCTGAACTTGACGCTATAATACGGAAAGTATAAAACTACAAATATTTTAAAGCTGAAATGCTTTATAAAACATCAACTGATGGTAAGTGATCTCCACCGCCCTTGAACGCTCACAATGCCAGAAGAATCGTGGTAGTGTTACCGATTTTAAAAGGAAACGGATTTAAAAGGGGACTGAATTTAGGCCTCCGGATATCTCACTCATCGTACGAAACGTAGCAGTAAGTAACGGCTTGCTGCTTGCTGATTCATGCTCTAGACAAAGCTGTCTACAGCGTGACTTTACCACTCAATAATATGTTTTTTGTTAAAAGACAATTTTAAAAGTGTTTCGGTCGCTAACTGACCGATTGCCTTTATGACCGCTATTAATTTACGTTGATGAAGCTTTAATGCATGTGGGTGAATGGAACATTTGTAAATCCTCAGGGAAATGTTACCCGGATTTATGGACACATAAATATTAGTACGTAAGCACGACTGAGGTTCCAATAAGACCAAGTGAACTGTGCGATTGGAGCAAATACCTACGCGAAGGATTTAGCAAACGTTTCGGAACGATTGGGAGTGCGAGTAGTTAAATTTTAATATTCGATTAACTTTTGCGCAGTTAGCGTATTATCGAGAATCGTTTACCGATTTTAGTTTTACGATGATAGAATTAAAAGATCTATTATAATGTAACTAACAGTCATCAGAGTTCATATCAAGCTATAATGCATTTTAATTCTCGATCTGAAAACAAGTAAAATAATACATAATAATATTTATGGTCTCCTAGTAAGTATGAAAATACTTGTAACAGGATACAAGATTACACCTCGATATATTATCTTAAACAGATTAAATCAAAACGTACTTACCTAATAACATAATAAATAAATTAATTTGTAATATAACTAGCGATAGCTCTGCGGGCAGTAGTAAGAACTGTCGGGACGTAAGTCGCAGGTTCAAAACCAGCCAAGAGCATGCTCATGGGGCTGGTTAGTTAAAAAGGTCAGCGGTGCATGCACCACATGTGTGTATTAATTGTTGTTATCGCTTGTTTTAACGGTGAAGGAAACATTCTGAAGAAACCTGCATGCCTAAGAAGTTTTCTATAAGAAAGTCAAAGGTATGTGAAGTCTACCAAGCCGCCTTAATTTAAATTAATTAATAATAATAAAATAATTGAGTCATATTAACTATTTCATTACAATTATTTGTGATGATCGTATCGATCGTAATTAACGAGTAATTAAAATTAGCGTGAAGTTTTAGGGTGTCTTGATTTTCATAAGATCCGGTACATAAACATTCACTGTCAGATGTATGTAATGAGTATGACCATTAAATATGACGACATCCTTAGATTAAATACAATATCTTTCTGTAACATATTGTATTACGTTAGTGAAAGAACTATCAAAATTAATTGATTGGCTTTTGAGAAAATCGCAAACAAATGTACATATATTAAGGGTCGAATACAGAACCTCCCTTTTAAGTAGTTTCAAAAAGGCCCCTAATCTCTACTAGTTTTAACCCTTCATTGCGGTTCGGATAAAATATAAAAATAATAAAAACCAGTGTGACATTTAAGCCGACCGCAGATTTTCTACAGGGTTTCCAGTCAACAACGTACGCAGTTTCGACAATTATGCGGTCTAAACCCTCCTTAAACTTTAGTAAGGAGAATTTGAATAACAATGTTACTATTTAGTGGTACGTACCTATGTAAATGACCTATCTACGTAAGTTAGGGTAGGGACCACTAATTTTATCAACGATCGACCGTCCCTGTTTTAGTTGATTTATGAGAACACTTGAGAGTACTTCAAATATGAGATTCTGTTAATAATCACGGTTCAAAGGTTTCTACCAATTAAAATTGATAATTTTCTGTGCCTACCTATAATGTTATTATTAAACTTTTCGTTAAGATAAACATTTAACATAGCATAGCATGATTTTAGGCCTGTATTCTCAAATGCGATAGTGATACACTTAGATCCATTATTCATCCAATATTTTTGTCTCGCCTATCGTTTTTTAAGGTACAATTTAAAAAATCTAAGACAAAATATGATTTCGTAAAAGTTTTTTTTTATAGAGTAGAACAGCAAACGAGCAAGTGGGCCACCTGATGTTAAGTGATCTCCACCCTTGTATGCCCAAAATACCAAAATAATCATGGGCGCATTGCCGAAAAAGAAAAGGAAAAGATAAAAAGGAGGAGGCCAAAAAAAGGCTAATTAAGTGACTGGGAAGGAAAGGGGGATTTGGGTATCCGGATATCGCACTCACCGTACGAAATGCCTCACAAGCCCCTACTTTACATCGATATTCTGTGAGACAGTGGCAACGATCCGGTAGAGCCGGTCCATTCGTACTGTAGACAAAACACAAAGGTATAGTGACTTAATCTAATCCCAAACTATGCTTTCATCAAGACTCATACAATTTAATAAATCTAAGAGTATATGTGTAATATATAACCGACTTAAAAAAAGAAGTTCTTTGTGGTCGCAAAATACTGAATCTGCGTTAAAAATGACAGCAGTCAACTACAATAGGGCTGTGAGTATTATTCAGGTCTTCCCAGGCACGTGAAATTCATGCCAGCGTGTTGTTACAACGCAGCGTGTCTATGACACGCTCATCTGGCAAACAAGACGCGACAAAGGAATGGTTAACGAATATTTACTGTACCCGCCTAACGCAAACGCATAGTAACTTCATCTAACTTCAAGACAACATAGTTTCAATTTGTAATATCAAACAATAGTTCTAAAGCTACTATGTGGTTGATCTCTCGCATGTGAGAGGCCGTCTGGGTTACTATCATCGCTTTGTCTATTTCTACCGCCAAGCACTGTTGTGTTTCGATTTTCTTTTTTATATGTTTGAATGACTAGACGACCAGGTCGCTTGCCTGACGATAAGCGTCCCGCCTGCCCTTATACAGAAGCAACGTCACACAGAACTCTCGATTATAGAGCACTGCATGACACTAAACTTCAGTCGTTATCCTTAGACATAAGATTTTATAAGCAGTGAAGTGCTATGTGATTCAAAGTTCTCGTTCGGTGAGTCAGATATTTGGAGGCTCAAATCCCCATCACCTTCCCAATCCATTAATTAGCCCTTTGCTTTAAGGTCGGCAACGCGCCCATGATTCTTCTGGCACTGTCGGCATACATGGGCGGTAGAGATCACTTACGATCAGGTGACCCACTTACTTGTTTGCCGGCCTACGCTATATAAAAAAGTCCTCAATTCTTTTTTTAAGTCGGTAGAAATCTCTGAATTGAATGAATACGGAGTATATACATACGACGTGGACGTTCAAGTCCAATTCTGTTAATGGTCATCTTATTTCGATGTGTTAATGTCCTATCCGATTTCAGTAACTTTATTGTGACAACTTCGTCGAAGCAATTTGTGGGAAAGCAAACACGTGTGCTCGAGTGTGAATCATGTAAGTTGGTGGCGATTGCGTATAAAATATAAGTTTCAAACTCATCTATAAAGTTGGCGTCGACGGTTTCGGTACAGAAAATTTTATTAACTAAAATACCTATGTTTTATAAATGTTTTCTTTATCTTTAGTTTTTATAATCCTATCGTATCGATTGAGCAATATGCCGTGAACATCTTTTCAAAAAAAATAGGTTTGAAGGTCTTGTGATAGGGGGCGAACATATCGCCATATCGGGCATATTTCCAGACTCCGGTTGATACTGAGCATTTCGTAATAGAAAAAACCCAATATCACTTTTACCCGACCCGGGGATCGGACCCAAGACCTCAGCGCAGCAGTCGTACTGCGTTCACATTACAACGGGCCACTGAGGCTCTATAATATTATTATGTTTTAAGTTATCCAAATTTCAAAATTATGATATGAATTTGTTGCATAGCTATAAGATACGCTCGAGTATACCATCAAGTGTTTATAATGTTTCCATTTGAAATGACATCTGTTGAAACTCGATTTTATGTCGAATTGGTACATAAATAATAAAGATTCCTCGATAGTTCATGTAAATTACATTTGAATGCGCTTTATTTTACAGCAAAAGCACTGGCATCACATATAATAACTCGAAAATACATAAAGCGAGGCTACAAAGAAAGATTACACAGAAACGGACATTTAATGTGCACGCTGCGCAAAAAGTTACACATTATTTTTTGTGACACGAGCAGTAAGGTCAGCTTATTGTGAGAGCGTCATTTGTCTGTGACATAATTATTTTCGGGTATTATCGCAGCAGAAATAAGTTTTTCATCTTATGTTGTGCTATTAGAGATAATTAGTAACTTAATTGCCCCATTTCTGTTTAGTATATTTTTATACAACACAAGATACGTTTGCTGAAACAAAATGATGAATTCTACTACAATTGAACCTATAATATAGTATGTTGATAAAACGAACTCATTGGTAAATGTTAGTATATTGTTTTAGAAAGAATTATATTTATTGTCAATCTGCCTAGTTACCATTCGATATGTAAAAGACTCCTGTGTAAGACGTCGTAGATTGTAACCATGTTCCTTTAATATACAACTTGTTATTATACACATCAGCATAGTGTATTATTTACCACGGCCTAACATATTAAAGGTTATTATTATTATACCTACCTATTTCTACTATAGTATTTGTGATCGCGTCATCAAAAACGATTCTAAGAATTTCCACAACATTTACAACAGTTCTTTTCAGGGGCAAAAAGTTGCAAGGCCTTTGGGAAAACTTGTTCTTAGCGAGTTTTTGGTACAATTAGTATAAGATTTATTTGGTTTCAACGCTAGATTAGGTCTTCCGATTTTAGTTTCCTTTGTTCCTCAAACATCATCTGCAATATTATTTAATCGCTTTACACGAGTGCCTTTAACTATACATATGAAATTAAATGTCCTGAATGCCTGACTGAATCACCGACACCTAGGCCAAATCGACCTAGAAAGCTGAAACTACGACTGCGTATTTTTAAATTACCACTAAGACATTTTTTTTATATTAAACCAAATTATATTTCTTAGTCTAAATTGCTATTAATTATCAAAATAAGTATTTCAAAAATTGATTATTTTCTAATCACACTTAATATGCATTAGTATCTCCTTGCAAGGAGACGTACTGATAAAAATTGATTAAATCGTTCTAGACTTCTGAATCTATTTTCATCTGTGTTATAACACATGTAGAATCCACTGTCGAATGAGTTACCGATTCACTGAATAACTCCAATGTCATGGATCTGTATCTGCAATGCGATTTAAGAATTCCATCCACGTATGAATACTTTCTTCGCTGCATGCACTGCTTGACTCCATGTTATGGTTCACAGATTTGTTTTCTCATTTTACTGTCACGTTTTAGGATTATCTTGCTGAATTGCAAGTAGATGTGTCTACGCTTTATTCGAAGCTAAAAAACCGAAGGACCGACGCGCCGCTTTGTTAGTAATCCAACAAAGAAGGGATTTGTGTTTTTGCTTGTCATACGGGTTGAGGACGTTTTTCCTTTGATGGTACAAGAGTGCTGCGATTTAGATTTATTGAAGTACTTAATATTAGTTGTAATAGTCGAGCGAAAAAAAATCGACGTGACGCAGTTGTAATGCGTACGCGTTACAACTGAGGCTGGCGCTGAGTTCTCGGGTTCGATCCCCGGGTCGGTAAATTAATAAAGTGATATTGGGTTTACCTATTACGAACTGCTCAGTATCAATCCGGATTCTGGAATAATACCTGGTATGGCGATAAGCTCGCCACCTATCACGTCATGGGACGGAAATAAGCTCGGCGAAATGTGGGTGCACCTACTAGCTACACCTCTGCCTACTACACCTTCGAGAAATACAGCCATGAGTGCTTATGTATATATAAGTGTGATCCACAAATATTTGTTTTGAGTCTGTGTATTTCCTCCCTAGAGGGGTTGACATCAGGCAGCTGAACGGTTTTTGGGTGAAATTTGGTACTCAGATAGACCATGACGTGGATATGGACGTGGTGGACATAGGCTAATTTTTATCCTTGAAAAGGCTGTTCACGCGGGCGGAGGCAAGAGCAAAAGCTAGTACTTAATAAATGTTGCATTTCTCTGATATGAGCATGATGAAGTAAAAAATCTTATATCTATATCTATCAATGATGAAATGGGATAGACAGTTGTTAACTATTACAATTATGTACATTCTGGATACAATACGGAAATACATGCATACAAATTGAGATTATTAACGTTGAGACGAATTTTATAATGGGATATTGATAACGTTAATTTGAATGCTGAATATTCAGAGTTTATTATACAGTATACATTCATATTACCTATTTTAGGCAGATACTCACATATATTGCTATATGTAAAGGGCAGCAAACGAGCAAATGGGTTACCTGATGGTAAGTGATCTCCACCGCCCATGAACCCTCACAATACCAGAAAAATCATGGATGCATTGTCCATCTTAAATTAAAGGGATAATTAAGGGCTTAGGAGGGTGAGGAGGGAAGTCGGTATGTTAATTTGTATTTTGTTGATATTATTATTAATATTTTGTTATTATATTTATTTTATATTTTGGGACCGCAAGTTCCTCGTAGTTCCTGATACCCACGATACGGGTCAACCTAGTATGGGGTCAGGACTAAGTGAGTGATTGTTGGGTGTATTTATTTTGCATCTTTCTATCTTTCTCACAGAAAACCGACGTAAAGTAGCAGTTTGCTGCTGCGTTTCGTACGGTGAGTGAGATATCCGGAGGCCCAAATGCCCCTTCCTAATCCCTAAATTATCCCTGTCCTTTAAGGTCGGCAACGCGCCCGTAATTCTTTTGGTATTATGGGCGTACATGGGCGGTGGAGATCACTTACCATCAGGTGACCCACTTGCTCGTTTGCCGGCCTGTGCTATAAAAACATTCGAAAGGCCCAAGAAACTTCTCATCATCATGTTTCCTTTTTCAACATACCTACGGTTTCTCTAGTATTGTGGGCGTCCATAGACGAAGCTTATTACTTATTAGGTTTACTCGTCTGCTCTTTTAAAACATAGAATAATAATAATAAATACAACCAACAGTCACACACATAGTCCTGACCCCACACTAGGTAAACTGTATTGTGGGTATCAGATACTACGAGGGACTTGCGGTCCCAAAACACCCAGACCCGAAACAAATTATGACTTGCGTGGATCACACAAAAAATTGTCTCAGTGTGGTAATCGAATCCACGGCCTCTCGCTTCGCAGCCGGCTACTCTCCCACTACGCCACGGAGGTTGTCTGATTTGCATAAATTAATTTTGATTTTTTTATAAATTAATTTAGAACAATATTTACAAAATTTCTTACAGTGAAGGTTAACTAAATAAAGCCGCCCAGTCCAATTAAAAATTGTATCTACTTAATTACAGAAATCTAGTTTATTTCTTAATTTTTTTTAAGGTCATTTCGGTTAACAACGTTTGAATTATACGTAATAAAAATAGTAATATTTATAATGAGATTGCTTTGCGGGAAATATCATCATTTAAACTCAAATATTAAATGCAAAGTTATAGGTATTAAGTTCGAATCAGCAAGAGACCAGGAGAGCGTGAGTAGTTCCTATTAGCCTGAGTTACTAGAAGCGGGTTAGTCTATAATATGGTTATTATTGATTTTGTCTGTATGTCTGTCTGGACTGCCTCGGTAGTAATGCGTGCGTACGGTTACGACTGAGGTTGACGCTGTGGTCTCGGGTTCGATCCCCGGGCGGGTAAAAGTGATAATGGGTTTTTCTATTACGAATTGCTCAGTATCAGCCCGGAGTTTGGAATTGTGCCCGGTATGGCGATAGCCCCGCCCCCTTACACGTCATGGGACAGAGATACATTCTGCGAAATGTGGGTATACTGAATACACTTCTGCCTACCCCTTCGGGGAGTATAGACGTGAGTGCATATGTATGTATGTACCTATAACTAATAGTATATATCCCCAACTTTATTTCACGGTACATTGATTAAAATCTTAGCGGTAAATTTTCTTTATGTCATACAGATTATAGTATTATAAGGTACTATCGACTTTTTAAATAATTTTCCTCGAAAATCATAATGTTTCAATTAACAATTGATAGGTCGAGTTCATTGACTTTCCAATTCTTATTTGGATTGTATTAAACCCTACATTCCAACCTCAAAGTACTTCCTAAATGCTTTGATATAATCCTTGTGAAATCGTCTACTCCTGAGCCAAGCAGTGGATCAATCATCTTTGTGGCATGAAATCAGGATCGTGTATCAATAGTATCGGACGTCCTTTCATGAATCTGAAATACAACATCGTTTACTATGATATTAAGTAGATCTTGCTGTTTGCTGAGAGACAAGCAGTGGAACAATCCTCTTTGTTTCATGAAATCAGGATCGTGTATCAATGGAATCGGACGCCCTCACACCAATCTGGAATACAACATCGTTTACTATGACATTAA
This sequence comes from Mimas tiliae, assembly GCA_905332985.1. Taxonomy (NCBI): domain Eukaryota; kingdom Metazoa; phylum Arthropoda; class Insecta; order Lepidoptera; family Sphingidae; genus Mimas; species Mimas tiliae. The sequence goes on from HG995249.1 coordinate 9,746,232, forward strand.
GTAGACCTTGGTGTTCGCTGAGATTGACGATGGAATTCTGCAAGTATTCGGTCTGGCTAAAGGAAGAATACATTTAGTCGAATATTGGATCAACAGGTATTGGAGATGAAAGGATTTCCTTTAAAATTCTTTGATGTTGTAGTGACATTTAGTTTTACTTTGTAACTGTGAATCCTAGAACACTTTATCAGTAAGTAATCGTTTTTAGAACTCAATGATACATTATGCCACACTTTGTTATAATAAAACAAGAATTTATAAGTTTTACAAGGTGGTAGGTCCCTCATATGCGAGAGGCCGTCTGGGTTGGTACCACCACTTTGTCTATTTCTGCTGCCAAACAGTGTGTAAGCACTGTTGTGTTCCGGTTTTAAGGCCATTGAAGCCAGTGAAGTTATTTAAGCTAGAGACTTACTTTATCTTCTGTCACGGGATGACGAGCGCAGTCCAATATCATGCAGTGCTTTTCAATTCAAAGGGTTGACTTCAGGCATGCGGTTGGTTGGAAATTCAAAATTCTGTGTGATGAAGCTTCTGTTTATGGGCAGGCATGAAGCTTACCATCAGGCGAAGCTGCTCGTTTCGTCACTCAAGCTAATAAAAGGACATTAGACAGGCTTCTATCCCATGGTCTGATAGGTGGCGAGCCTATCGCCATATCCGGTACGAATTTGAATCCCGGGCAACTAAATTTTTTCCAATCAAAAACCTCAAACACAAATTGTCGTTGCCCAACCTGGGATTTGAGCCCAGGACCATAAGACGATATACTATTTTTTTTATTGCCTAGATAGGCAGACGAACAGACGGTCCTCTTGATGGTAAGTGGTTACCGCCGCCCATGGACCTCAACAATGCCAGAGCACAGCCAAGCCGCTGCCTACCGTTGAAGTTAAAACCTCGCTTAAAGAAGGACAGGTCATAACGCTCGGGAAACACCGCTGCAGGCAGTTCATTCCAGACCTTGCATGTGCGTGGTAGAAATGAACGCTGGAAACGTACCGTGCTAGACGGGATTGTCTCCAGGTAATATGGATGAACTCTACTGCGGTGTCGGGTGGTGCGATGGTAAAATGGCGATGTTAGTACCAACTTAAACAGTTCGTCAGAGCACTCCCCGTGGAACATACGATAGAACACACAGAGAGATCCGAAGTCTCTCCGCAGTTCTAAAGGTTCCAGGTTGTCCGTGAGATCAGGATCGCCGACGATTTGAGCAGCCCGCCTTTTATATAATATATTAATACTTGCAGAGATATTGCATTTTCTTCGTAAGCTTTATATTTTTAGTACCATTAAGTCAACACGGTCATACTTAAAAAGTATTTTGAGCGAAATTACAATAAGCAGTACCGGTAAAGTATACAAGTCATTAGTATGAAACGAGTTCGCTTCACAATTGCAGATCTGCTGTACAGAACGGGACAAAGGAATAGCTAACGAATGTTTGCAATTCCGTGTTGTCGACGGAAACTATCGTCGGTGTATTGTTGTAAGAAGGAGCCACTATCGCCGACGACGATGAAAGAAGCGATAAATTTGCACGACTATGGATTTCATTAGTTTCAGGCATCGAAATAAGATGACAAGAAACGTAGCTCAAGCAAAAAAATTACCTCGCCAAAACTCAGTGCAAGGCGGCGGGGCTATAAAAGCCTGTGCATATTTGAAGTCTGTGAAATTTCATTAGACCGATTATTTTTTTTGCTACTTATTTAGTTTTTTGTGTCTGTTTTAGTTTTGATAAAAACAATTTGAAAATTAATTTTTCTTCTGAATCAATAGACTATGATAATAGCGGATTTACATTTCGATTTTGCTTGAACAAATGATTTGAATCAATTAAAATCAAATCGTGTAAACGGTGTGTTAATAAAGGAGAAAGATCGATATAAATGTTGGTCGCACTGTTACTTCTTTCGAACTGTGATATATGGAAGCATCGATCAAATATACATATAACAGAATAACCGTGTAAGTAGGTTTTTTTGTATTAGATTGAATGACGAGACGAGCAGGTCGCTCGCCTGATGGTAAGCGCCACGCCTGCTCATAAACAGACGCAACGCCACACAGAACTTTAAATAAAGCACTGCATGACACTGGACTGCGCTCGTCACCCCGAGACATAAGGTGTTAAGTCTCATAATGCCAAGTAATTACACTGGCTTGAATGTCCTTCACACCGGAATACAACAGTGCTTACACACTTTTGCTTGGCGGCAGAAATAGACAAAGCGGTGGTACCAACCCAGCCGGTCTCTCGCAAACGAGGGACCTACCACCTTGTAGGTATCTTACTACTATTATAAATGTAAAAGTTTGATGCGAGTTTGTGAATTTGGATGTTTGTCCATCATGCCGTAACGGCTGAATGCTTTTGAATCAAATTTGACACACAGGTAGACCATGACCTGGATTTGGACATAGGCTACTTTTTATCCCGGAAAAGGACGTTTACGCGGGCGGAGCCGGAGGAAAAGTTATTACAATATAAATAATGATTTGATAGCCTCATATTATAATCAGGGCACTACAATCATAGGATAATGACGAAAATTACTCGATTAATTGAACCACTTAATATATAAATTAATTCGTTACGTCACCCAGAATCTGTATATAATCGAAAATATTTTTAAAATCGGTTGAAATTGTATTATAACGTTTGCTAAATACTAAACAAATATAGTGTTATGTAAGATAAATCCTTTATGTACTTATTTATGAGGTTTCGCATAATAAGGAGACGTATCCAAATATAAAGGCAAATATAATTATGTAAGCTTTACGGTTTTATGATGTCTCAAATATATAGACATTTAGAGAGTTCGCAACTGAGGATTACTTTGATTATTTGCGTAGGTAGAGACTCACTTATATGATTTCCTAATTATTTTAATAATTACTCCTACAATGTCTTTTATCTGGCTGTAAATCGTGAGTAAAAATCGATAGAGGAGAATACATGATACAGTTGTATATAGCGTATTATAGTTATGTATTCGTAAACCTTAATCTATCGGAGCTAATACCAGCCCTGTATTATATTCATCCCACTGCTGGGTACGGGCCTCCTCTACAAATGAGAAGGGTTAGGCCTTAGTCCACCATGCTGGCTTAATGCAGGTTGGTAGACTTCACATACCATCAAAATTCATATGGAGAACTTCTCTGGCATGCAAGTTTCATCACGATATTCTTCACTGTGAAAGCAAGCGATAGTTTACAATTAATACACACGTAACTTACATAAGACGGACCTCCGTCCGTCAGCCGCAAGAGACTAACCTTAGTCTCTTGCGGCTGGTTTCCAACTTGCAACTTTCGTTTTGATAGTATGTAAGAAACGCTGTGTTATTTGAAGAACATTAAAACATTGAAACAACATTGAATTACTGGGCACTACGAGACTTGGGCCTATTTCAATTACAATATTTACACAACTGTCTACAGCGTGGCTCTGCCACTCAAAAAATACACCATGCCTACCACTTCGGGGATTACCGGTGTGAGTGCGTATATACAAATATGAAGTGAATAATTTGCTGTAATATTTTATTAATATAATTTTCACGCAGACGAAGTAACAAGGACGGCTAGTATTTTATGCTGATGTCTTTTTTATTTGGAGATTTATGTGCCACCGTCTACCTTAATAAAAGAGTGAAGACTATATTCTTTTCAAACACTAACTTATGCGCATTTTAAAAATACGTTTTCTTTTTGGCTAAGCTTCGTTTAAGTTAACGTTTGATAAGGTATCGCATATCAGACAGGTAATATCAGGCTGACGAAGTGTAAGGATAATTTATGTAGATTAAACGGTGACCGCCACGAGATGTTTCAAGTCTTTGCCCATAACTTTGAACTGCGTGCTTTTCTCGAAAAATCTCTTCACTTTATTGATAGCCTGTTTACTTTTTGTTATATTTATAAATACATATTTTTTGTTTGTATTAATTTATTAAAATACTATCTTTTAAATTATTATATTATTTAAATTTTTATAATACTATGACTGCCTTGGTGGCGCAGTTGTAACGTACGCGCGTTACGACTGAGGCTGTCGCTGAGGTCTCTGGTTCGATCCCCGGGTCGGAAAAAAGTGATATTGGGTTTTGCTATTATGAAATGCTTAGTATCAGCCCGGAGTCTGGAATTTGTGCCTAGTGTTGTTAATAAAAGATACAACCAACTCAAAAAAATAAAAACCTAAACAATTTTAGGGCGGTGGCATGGTACGCGATATTTCGTACCATTTTTTTGTCGAAAAAAGGTAAAAGAATCACAGATCAGAAATAAGAAAACGCAAACAGCTCTCATTTCCAACGTAAACTTCCAGCGTTGGTTATATCGGAAGCGTAAAAATATTCAAATAGAAACTAGATGAGTGTACACAAAGTATAGATGTGGAGTCAAAGTAAACATTCGTTAGTGATCCGGCAAGCCTCATCTTTGTCAAACGTGAGCGGAGTCACAGATGGAAATGAGATGTGGAGATGACTACTGGATGATACATTCGTCTGATTTGCAGATCTTGCGTTTGTGAATCCGGAATACTGCCAAACACTGCTATACTCGTATGTGAGACTTTGTGATTGCTTGCCAAGAGAATTCATGCTATGTAAGACATATCATAAAAATGGAGCATGTGTGACACGGATTCATAGAGCCGATATTTTATGTAGTAATTTTAACTATATGGTCGGTCTCTCGTATGCGAGATTGATATCACCGCTTTGCCTATTTTTGCCACCAAGCAGCAGTTTGTAATCACTGTCGTGTTTTGGTTTGAAGGACATTGAAACCAGTGAAATTACTGGGCATTATGATTATGGGATTAACATGTTATGGCCCGGGTGACGAACGCAATTCATTGCCGTGCAGTGCTTGTATTTCAAAGTTCTGTGAGATGTTGGTTCTGTTTATGGGCAGGCGTCACGTTTACCATCAGGCGAGTGATCTGCTCGGTCCGTCATTTAAGTTTATACATTGTTTTTGTTAACGCTACAGTTTGAAAATGAGATATTAATTTCATTAAACATTTAAAATGGTCTGTCTGGGCTTCTAATTTCCATAGAAAGTAAGGTACCGATTCTTTTATGGTTTGTAGTTTTCCACCACAAAATCTTTTAAGTAATAGTAGTACTTTTTTAAATAAGTAAACTTGTCGAAACCGGTTTTAACTGAATAAGTAATATCGCCTCTTTTTTCTTCACCTTCTTATATTCTATTTTCTTTACCCACCGAGCTAGATTAGATTCCTCCAGAGATATCTTTTTCTCCAGCGTACAAATTAGTAGTTAAGTGAGAGCGAATAGACCGCCTGGAATAAATACAGTAATGAGATCGCTCTGCGGATAGGTGATATATTTAAGGGGCTTAAGACGGATAACAACAGGTAGCTGAAGGCTTAAGAGCACCTTTGGGGCTTACAGATTTCTCTCGCATGATTGGCAGAGAAATAAATCTAAGAACTCGACTTATGTTAGAGTCAAGGATTCCATCGCCCGAGGGTGGTATAGCGGCGGAATATTGAGATCGAGTTGGATTATAGGTTAATATTCCTGATTACTTTCGTAATAACATGTTTGTGCTTATTCTACTTCGTGTTTACATGTAACTCTGGTCGCGTGATTATATTTATCTGTCTCTAGTAAACAAATATTTTGCTTCAAGGAAAACATAAATACGATTTATTATTTTCAATATGATTTTATTTAATCTAAAGGTAAATATTTATTCATTTATTTATTACGGATAGCAACAACCTTAAACAAAAACATTTTATAGTATGGAATTAAAAACTAACTGGAAGACGAAACACTGCTTTCCACAAAGTACAAAATATATAATATATATAACTATTTATTTATTTTATTTTTTATTAGCTTGAGTGACGAAATGAGCAGGTCGCTCGCCTGATGGTAAGCGCCACGCTTGCCTATAAACAGAAGCACCACACAGAACTTTGAATTACAAAGCACTGCATGGCATTGGACTGCGCTGGTCACCCCGAGACATAAGTCTTATAATGCCCAGCGATTGCACTGGTTAACGTAACGTTTGTATTTTTTTTAACCCTGGCACGGCATAGTAACTACACTGCACCTGGTGGAATGCACAGTATGTTTTAGGTACCTCAAGTTAGTGGGATATCCGGAGGCACAAATCCCTCTCCCCTGCCCAATCTCTTCATTATTCTTTTCCATCAAGGTCGGCAACGCGCCCATGTTTTTTTGGTATAGTGAGCGTACATGCTCGTTTTCCGCCCTATGATATAAAAAGGTACCTAAGGTAAGGTAAAGGTAATTACGTTCCCACAACACCCAGACATGAAACAAATATTTGTGGATTACAAACATTTGTCCCGATGCGGGGATCGAACTCGAGTCCTCTTGTTTCACACGTATTTCTACAATCTAGGATCCTGTGCCGCATGCCTCTAACGGCTCTCTGTGACAGACTGTTACGTCATGATTTATTGGTAGTAGATAAATTCGTTTGATCAACCCGTTTCGTGCGAATGGAGTTCTAGCTACTAGGGACATTGTTGTTACATGTCCGAACGTTACATTACGCGATTAAGACTCGGTTTTAATGTTACATTACGTCAATGGCATCGACGATTTAAACTCTGTACACTAAAAGCTATGACGTTTAGGTATCCTGCGGCCGATGTCCAGCGTGTCTGTGATTTTGATAAAATCAATAAGTTTTTTCTTTCTTTCTGCCTAATGTTATCCTGGTTAAGTGCCAGGTTTTGGTCTCAAATTTAGATGCTTCTCCTTCGCCTTGTCTTGAGCATCTCTTGTAATGAGATCACTGGTTTGCACGTCTACCTCTAAACTGTCAAACCAGCGCTTTTTGGGGTATCGCAGCCGACGTATTCCTATATTTTCCTTAAAACGTGACCATACCAAAAATGGTAGAGTTTTGTAAAGTAATAGAGCGGATTGTTACCATTATCTTCGATAATCGACGCGAAGTACCTTACTAGTTCGTTTCATACGGTGAGTGAGAATCCGGAGGCCCAAATTCCCTTCGTCTTCACAATCCCTTAATCATCCCGTTCCTTAAGGTATGCAACGCGTCCATGATTCTTCAGATATTGTGGATGTTCATAGATGGTGGAAATCATTTCTTACCAGCTGACCTACTTGCTCGTTTGCCGGCCTCTGTTATAAAAAAACCATCTAAAGCAATTCCAGGAGTTTATGCGCCAAATCGCGATGTTTTTTAAGAGAAAAATGTAGTAAAGATAAATAATTCTATATCGTGAACTGTAATTCAGTACACGTCAGTTGTTTAGCGGGACAAATTCAATATCAAATGTTATTTCCCTTATCAATCATAAGTTGAAGCGACAAATGTACCTCCTTTGAAGGGTTGATCGGCGTGATGTATGTAGGGTTGTCACTGATACAATGTCACATGCGTTTGTCGTCTAACATAGTGTCCCGTGACAAATGATTAGAGTTGCTGTTTATGTCGTTCTAGAAATGAATTTGCTATGTAGATATCTTATGATTTTCAAAGGAATTTGTTTGAGAACCAACGTTAGCTAGCTTTGTGCTAGTTACGTTATTGGAGATTTGCGGTTGATTGATTGAATCTGTGTCCCGTTTGATGTTCCTCTTGGTGTTTATCGTCAAAGTCAAAGTCGAAAATTCGTCAAACTTTTTATTATGATTATAATAGGTCTTTACCTATAACATTTCCGTTCTGTACGAAAAAAGTTAAAGTATTTTTGTGCCATCTTTTTTATTTCTATTAATCAAAGTACTCACCTATGCTATCGATTTATTGATACCTTTCTTGAAGAAATCTGCTGGACAGGACGCAACAAACTGTTCAAAGGCATTTTGTACTGTCTCTCGGGTATTGATTTTTTCCCGCAAAAATGTAGATCAATTAAGAAGACAAATTTATAAAACACCACTTCTTTGTCGGGGATTTAAATAGCACATAATTTTAATCGTAGAACTGTTCTTAGATTCAAAAATGCACAAGTAAACTAAAACTATTTTATTGGTAATCATATATATGCATACTAGCTGTTTCACCCGCAGCATACAATTGCAGCGCCACCTACCGGGTCCAATTGTGAATCTAAACCATCCAGGGCGCCACCCAAACGCATACAAAAAAAAACATTCAAATCGGTCCAGCATTTAGGAGGAGTTCAGTGACATACATACGTACAGTAGAATTATATATATAAAGATAAAAGCGAAATACATAGCCACTCACTCACTGATTAATGACTATTATCTAAAATAAAAATAAAGCTATAGAATCGTAAAATTTGGTCAAATGATAGTTTGTGTAACTAGGGGCTCACAATTTTGAATAATTTACATTTAGAGGGGGAAAGGGAGGGAGGGCTGTTCCGGATAAAGATAATCACGCTGACGGAGCCGCGAGCAACAGCTAGTACCTAGTGAATAAATTTGTATCGCCCGGAACGTTTAATTCAAATAACACGACCTTTATTATGTGTATCTCGGACGGTAAAGTTTGAGAGAACGTGGGTAAAGTACTTACTTACCCTGAATATATATTCGCTATCTGACATTTCCTTTGTGAATTCATATTTTGAACCCCTGACAAAAAAGAGCAGGTTATAAGTTTGACCCTTTGTCTGCCTATCAGTCTGACAGCAGAAATAGACAAAAAATAATAAATAAAAAAGATAGACGGGTATGCCGGATTTTAAAACATGGGGTTTTATCTATCCCATGATCTACCAGACCGTTTTTTTTAATTTCATGGTATTCAATACAATAGATTCGAATAATACTTAATTTACTAATACTTCTTAAGGTGCGTCTAGAGAATCCGATACGACGACCGAGACTCTGATCGTGTCAGATATGTGTAACAAAGACACAAGTTTGATCGGTTGTCTAATGTTACGACCAAATATTACAAAACAATCCTTTGTGACACCTCCTTTAAACTAACGATCATTTTGTAGCAAGTACATGAGACAACCACCGGCTCTCGATGCGTCTAAATGTGACAAATTCGGACGCACCTTTATAGAAATGTCCAGAGACATCGGTAGTTGAAATATTGATTTAATTTGGCTGCTTTTTTGTTCGGATTATCCGATTTTATTATGTACTCGTACATTAAATTTATTCATTGCACATATTAGCTTATAGCCGATGTAGCAACCCATTATTATAATACCATTCAAAATCAATGACATACTGAAGCTGCCATAACATTTTGATAAACCTCAGGCAAGCGTGAAAGTTAATTGATATTCAAATCAGTCGGTTAATATGCTTTAGGCATTACGTATGAATCAGAGAGCATCAATATGTTATTGGCTAGAGTACCTACCTAATAATTACCTAATAGATATTGATTAACGTGGTAAATTGCCTTACTTGCACAAAGGATGTTTCAATTAGTATCTGTCTGGGGCAGATCAACTAGTTCTTTATTAATGAAATACATACCTAGTACAAACACTACTATGATTTAAAATATCCAATTCGGTAATTTGTGGGTGAGTATATGATCATTTTTGTACCCGACTGGGTACCGACCACCGTCCACATGGTAAAAAAACCGCGGCCTTTCGCTTCACAGCCGGGTACTCGCCTACTGTGCCACGGAGGCTGTCATATATATTTACTAAATTGTAAAAAATAAGGTTGTCAAAGCATCAGCTTTATTTATTACGATTAAAATTATCAAATTTTAATCGTAATCATACTAATATTATAAATGTGAATGTAAGTTTGTTTGTTACGCGTTCACGCAAAAACTACTTAACCGATTTTGATGAATTTTGATGTAGAGATAGATGAGACCCTGGAGACGGTTATAGGCTATGTTTTATTTCGGAAAAGTCTATTCACGCGGGCGGAGCCGCGAGCAAAAGCTAGTACTCTATAAAGACATACGACCAGAATATAGGGTTGATAAAAACGGGTACAACAGCTATGAGAACAGATTTATTTATTTACACTATATACCTAGAGTATAAAGGCGGGCTTAATGCAATTCGATTAAGCATTCTCTCCCAGTCAACAGATATGTCTAGATTAAATAAACTAGATATCTAATAGGGTCAGGTGTTTACTTCTAATTACGTTTCGTTGGTGGCCAATTAACAATTACGGACGTAAGGTCTAAACCCAATTGCCTTTTTTCAGTCCCTTATAGCATATTAGGTTACCCCAAAGCTTAGTTCTCTACATGTTAAAGATCCAAGATAGTGAACGCAAGCCTATTACGAATAAAAAAACTCTCAAAAAGTCTTTTTAACTCGTCACGGTATTTTTGTTAGCATACAAGGAGAGTAAATGTAGTATGTATATTTGATATGTATATAAAATGTCACAGATAGGTAAATATTAAGATAAGGAATATTTTACTGGTATTCGTGAATAAAATATTAATTATACAAAATGATAAAGCTCTTAATGTAGATTTAAATTAAAGTTTCAGTCATTAGATGAATAAAAATGAGCTATTTTTAATTACTTTTATAAAAAATATTTAACATTTTCTATTTAAGTTTTATCTCAAAGCTTTAAATACCTAATTTTTTGAAAGTAATCTTTGCATGCCTAATTAGTTTTTTCGGATAAAAGGTTTTAAATATCATTCAGCTCAGGTTCGTGAAAAACAAAAACTAACGCAAAGTAAAATAAAATATTGTGAAAATGCATTTTATGGTTGTCACTTCAAACAGTCAGTGTGTATAACACAGTCATATATATATATACCTACACATACACATACACACACACACACACACAACACACACACACACACAGTTTTTTGTGTGTGTGACCTATATATGTATATATCTGTGTGGTATCGTAGGCGTAGCGGTTAAACGAATGGACTAAATTTAAATTTTTTTCATATTATATAGTTTATTATAAAGATTATACACCTTCTTAAGATAAGTATTTTTAAGATCTTTATTTAATTAAAAGATTTATATTTATATATATTTATTTTTACAAATAAAATTATTTATTATTACAAGACCTCATCAGTGACTCAGTTTAACTACGGTAGCACTAGACCAATTAGATTTCTCATTTATTCCCATTAAAGACATGTAAATCCCATGTCATAAATTGGCAAGTAAGTAAATGAAGGCATCGTAAACAGAAGGAATCCCATTTGTGTTGAATATGAAATGGATGCTGTCCTTGTCAACACAAAACATTCGTACATACAAATTCATTTCAGAGTTACAGCTCGTCACAAGTTATGATACCGTAGGCGTACACGTGTTACGGCTAACCTATATGTATTTAGATCCAGTTGTATTCCAATTGATGTAGAGTATGTGTTTGTCAGCCATCGTGCGGCGGCGGCGAGTAGCCGGCTGCGAAACGAGAGGCCGTGGGTTCGATTCTCGCACCGAGCCATGTGTGATCCACAAATATTTGTTTCAGGTCTGGGTGTTCTGGGATCCCTGGGAAGTCCCTCGTAGTTCCTGATATCCACGATACATGTTAACCTAATGTGGGGTCAGGACTGTGTGTGGGGTGTGTTGGGTGTATTTATTTATTTATAAATAAAATACTGGGTGTAAGAAAACCGTTTCCGAAAACTGAGTAAGGTGGCAGTGCAGATTTCGCTTTTTGTTGTATCATGTCCATATGACTAATAATCTAATCTTTTTATGACCACGTGCACGCCCCGTTCGCGCATGGTTTACGACTGTTAACCCCGAGCGTCAGCATTATTTTTTACTAGCGTTATATTTTGTATATAGCGTTATATAATACGGGCCTAAGACTAACAACTACATATTGGACTAATTCGCACCGTGTTCATAACAATTAGTTCGGATCAATAGTTACACTTGAGACCTAAGTTACTATGTAGGTATTAACTCATATAACTACTGTACAATCTGTTAGTTTCAGAGTATAGTCTCGAGTTTAATTACAGCACTCCTTTAATGTTGATGTTGTACATGACTCATGAACATAATGGACATTAGAGCCAAGGGGAGAACAGCACGATAGAACTAACCTCGTTCTTATTAAGATAGCCGTATAATATTCGTGTGTCAGGAGTGTTATTATCTGATACTTTTTTACATCAGAAACTGGCAAATGAACAAGTTCGTAAGTGATCTAATAAACATTCAAAATACAAAAAAACTGATACGTCGTGGCCCGTAAAGGAAGGGGATGGAGATCTGGAAGGAGAGGAACTGCGAGGTGATTTGGGCTAACGGAAATCTCACCATATGAAACGCAACATCAAGCTACCACATAACATCGATGTGAGACAGTGGTGCTACAGCATTAGAGCCTATATTGTATAATATATTAAAATTTGGTAGCTATCGACATTTGGTAGCCAATATATTTCAAAACGGACAGTTTCAATACATCCATTATGTTGGAGTAATCCCATGAACTAAATATATTTCATCAACTATACTTAGACCACATCCTATTGCTGACAGAGCTTTACAAAATCATATTTATTTTGCAATTAAATGTATGACATGCGCCACACAATATTATAATAATATGAAATGTTAGCAATAAACAAACTATTTCATTCAGCGAGAACGTCCTTTAACAGTCGGACAAATTAGTACTAAAAAGCAAAACGCTTGTAATTAAATAAGCCCGGAACGCTGCTGTAATGTAATTATTTTACAACGTCAATGTAAATGTTTTACAAAATGTAATTTAGCTGAATTCAACGCTATCGCAGAGTTTAAATTTAAACTTAGCCAATACCGGAGGCAATCCTGAGTCCGCAGTTAATTAATTGGTTTCTTCTCGGCCTCATAATATTCTTCAGGGACACGATTGATCATTCCGCCGGGATTCAGCTTATTTAATTAAGGAACTCGAGACGCCAAATCTCTGAAAGCGTTTTTTGCGATATTTTCCATGCGGTAGATGATACGCGTTTTGTGCATAATAAAACACTAATGAATTAAGAAATGTTTGTAAGATCTGCAAAGTTTATTCAAGGGATTTTTCTAATGGTTCATTTGTATGCTTCATTATTAATTACATAAATTATAGATCTTTAATGGGTATAAATACTTCTCTTAAGGTAAGAAAGTTATATAATATAATACATCATTGACTGCCAGATAGCTGGAAGGTGTTGACGTCTCAAAAATACAATACCTACACATCACCAAATTTATATATAAAATCATTGGTGCGTCTGTTTGTATTCGTGTAACTTTCGAAAAACTTGACTGATTGCGGTCATATTGACATCATATTTTTGGTGTATTGAGACGATGGTTCATATCTATATAACATCACGCTACGATTTTTTTATTTTCTTTATTGCCTGTATATCTATATAGACGAGCGGGCGGCCCACCTGGTGGTAAGTGGTTACCGCCGCCCATGGACCTCAGCAATGCCAGAGCACAGCCAAGCCGCTGCCTACCGTTAAAACATAGGAGCAGAACGGTAACATGCACATGGATGAAACCGGTAAGACTAGGTACTAGGCTAGGCTAGTAGATCTGTGAATTGCTAGTTGATATTTTCAAAAAATATATCAACAATATATAGGATGCAAGACTCTCAATTAAATAAGTAGGTAGTCTATATTGTGACCCTTACTAATAAAAATGTATATCGCACTCGCGTACCTCTAGTGGAAAAATCGTTTATACGTGAATTTTCTTGCAGGCAGAATATCAAGAAATGGAGTCAGGATTAATCCAGCTAAAGGAATGTATTGTAATCTCAGCGGTGACGCAATGAGAACAAACTGTTACCTATAAAGTGACAAAGGTGGAACTCGAAATTAATTCCGGTGAAATTAATTCCAGTCCAATGTGTAGGAAACGTCAAGTTGAAGCCACGCCACCTGCTTGTGTCAGATAATTTGAATTGGACCGCATCTTTATTTACTACGCGGAATTTGCAAATAGTTTTATTTCATCGCCTTGTTGGGCTAGTGGCAGCCTACTGATGCTGAGAAATCGTGAAGTACTGGATTCAAATCCTATGTAGTGCAATTATAATTTAAATGTAACTTTTCAATTCAAAAATTCACACATGGTACCCGATAGCGATAGGCTCGCCTCTTATCACATCATGGGAAAGATATAATCGGCGAATCATGGGTGTATAATACTAGTACATCTGCACCATCACTTATATGTTCTACGTATTAACGACAGCTATGTAGGCGATGCCTCTCGGCCAATGAAACAGCTTCACACGTCATCCTTCAATGTGAAGGTGTAGTAGTTTTAGCTACACAACGGGTGGAAATCCTCAACACACCCAGATCACTCCGAGAACTCTGTGGAGACACCAGGATGATCCTGCGCTTCTGGTCGGAGTTAGGCTGGTTAGACTTCTAGCTGTCATACATTACATGTACATTAATGTGTTAATTATGCCTCACCTTTTTTGATTTCTTGATCAAGATCAAGACTATTACATCTGCCTACGCTTTTAGACTATGTCAAAATAAAATTGACGTGATAACTGCTAGAATATTACCAGACTTGGAGATCACGTCTTTTGCTAATTAATTTTTTCTATGTTTTAGAAAAATAAATAGGAATAAATTAAATATTTATTCATAATACATATTTTCCTGTATACTGTATATTCGCAAGTATACAGGAAAACTTGCGAATATAATTGAACTATATAACGGTACATTCATAGAATATTTATTGGATACCAAATTCTCTAAATGTTTCGCTATTAATAAAGTGATGACCAAACTGTCTAGACACAGCAATCATTTCAATTCAATAAAATTCAAATTTGACTTGATGGATCGTGAAAACCGTTTTATATATATTTTAAGAACGCACACAAAATATATTCGATGCGTATCCGCCGAGCTCAGTAAAATAATATTTATACTAAAAAATAAAACTGACTTAAACTGACTTTAAAAAGCTAAACAAAACTAAACATATTTGAGCCGGTAATATTTTTTGTTAAAAGTTTTGATTTGAAACATAGCCTTATTTATTGTTAAATATAATGCAACATATCATGATAAATATTTGAGTATAGTGATTACTTTAGACGGAGTATGTTACCGAGTAAAAAACTCTAGTTTTTTTAATGATTGTTATTTTTAATACTAATACTTGTAGAAATCTATTTAGCGTCTTCAATTATGTACTTACCTTCTATACGAAAAGCTTGATTATTTGTAATTTACTTCAGTTTTTATAATCTGATTTTTAAATTCTTCCTATTTTTTTAAATTTATATTTGCTTAGTAGAAATTTACATTTTCCATTAAATTAGGATTCTACGGTGTAATACTTTTTACCACTTTAGCACTTTTTTAGTTAAATAAAAATTTAAGTTATCACAATACTCTCTCATATTTAAAAGTTCATTCAGCTAGGAGGAAAGCTTCGGTCGCGACGCGAAAGCCAAGGAATAATGAAGTGCATTCCAGTGTTGCCTGCTTAATGACTTGTCAAACATCTGAGCCCGGGGCTTGGGTTAAAAAGTTTATTTGTGCAAGAACGTTGATTGAGAAAACTAATTTATAGTTTAAAATCGACTTCTGACTTCCAGAGCTCACTAATAAGTTTACTTAGATATCATTAACTTCGTATGCATGTGACAAGCTAATTTTGATTCAAGTCCAACATACTTGATAGTGGCGGTACCCTCAATAGCCATACACGACAAGTGTTATTAATTATATTGTGACTCCTGACTGATTTGTATTATGACTGCCTCGGTGGCGCAGTTGTAATGGCTACGCGTTACGACTGAGGCTGACGCTGAGGTCTCGGGTTCGATCCCCGGGTCGGGTAAGAGTGATATTGGGGTTTTCAATAACGAAAAAGCTCAGTATCAGCCCGGAGTCTGGAATTTGTGCCCGGTATGGCGATAGGCTCGCACCCTATCACATCATGGGACGGAGATACGCTCGGCGAAATGTGGATGTACTGGTTACACCTCTGCCTACCCCTTCGGAGATTACAGACGTGAGTGCGTATGTATGTATGTATGTTATTAAAGAGGTTCCAATGATAAATACTGGAGAAATATATAATTTCCAAAAGTGTATTAGTAAAACATCGATTAAAGATTTTACTAGGTTGTAGGTTATTTGTATGAAAAAGGTCGTCTGGGTTAATATCACTACTTTGTCCACTTCTGCCGCCAAGCTGCAAAGTGTAAGCACTATCGTGTTTTGATTTGTAGGACATAGAAGCCAGTAAAATTACGGGACATTATGAGACTTAGCATCTTAGCCTCAGGCTGACGAACGCAATCCAGTGTCATGCAGTGCTTTGTAATTAAAAGTACTGTATGGCGGTGTTTTTGTTTATAAGCAGGCATAGCGTTTACAACAGGCGACTGCTCGTTTAGTGGCTAATTTTAAAAGTTTTGTAACCACTGTCTCACAGAAAACCGGCGTAAAGTAGCAGCTTGCTGCTGCGTTTCGTACGATGAGTGAGATATCCGGAGGCCTAAATTCCCCTCCCCTTCCCAATCCCTTACTTATTTCTTTCCTTTGGGGTCGGCAACGTGCCCAAGATTATTTTGGTATTGTGGGCGTGCATGGGCGGTGGAGATCACTTACCATCAGGTGACCCACTTGCTCATTTGCCGGCCTTTACTGTAAAAAATAAATAAATGTCGAATTTAAAATGCTAATCGCAGATCACTCTTTGCAGCTAATAAACACACCGATATTTGAATACGTACTGATACAGTAAATGTATGCCTGGACACGCTGTCGTTTGCATAAAGGTGAATTTGTAACCACCTTGTCAATTAGCGTGACGTAGGTTCAAAACATAAGCGTAAAAAATGTTGAACAGACAAAACACCAGACCGGTGTATATTTTAAAACGAATTTGTATTGTGTAGAGAATTATTCCATGATGAAAATTTGCAAGCGGACGCTAACGTAATAAATTTCATGCTCTCATAATTCTGCGGCATGATTTACAACATGATTTTCAGCGACACGAAACTCGGTTTTTGTACAATATGCCAATTAAACGCTTCTGTAAATTATTTAATGAAAAGTCATTATGTTTCGAACCATTGCGGTTATGTGTGCAGCGCTGATAACATTTTATGCTTGCTTTAGTTCTTTATGGAAGTCATTTTATTTTAAATTGCGGCCTCGTTTGTGTAATGCGCTGTGGTAGGGCGCCATGAGTTTTTACTTTTATTCTCGTCTGTTTAATGTTTTATTATGCCTATAGATAAATGCGGTACTACCGCTTTGTCTACTTCTGCCGCCAAGCAACTCTGTGTAAGCACTGTTTTGTTCAGGTTTGAAGGACATAGGAGTCAGTGAAGTTACTGGGCATTATGAGTCTTAACAACTTATGTCTAGAGGTGATGAGTGCAGTCCAGTGCCATTGCTTTGTAATTCAAAGTTCTGTGTGTTGTTGCTTCTGTTTATGGGTAGGCATGGCGCTTAACATCAGGTGAGCGACCTGCTCGTTACATCTAAAATAATTTAAAAAAATCACCCTTCTAATTCTTCGAATTTCGATCCATAACAATTTAGGCTGGGCGATGTTAATTCAGTCAACGCTTTGCCTTCAAATAGAAAGATATAGGCATATATTTCGATTTAAAGGCACAGATATAGAAATAATTGTTACTCAATAGTTGGTGGTCAATAGTAGAAGGTGATTATATTTTGTTTTTCTATTTATGACTAAAATGCTCCTCCGCCTCCGTGGCGTTGTAGACGAGTAGTCAGCTGTGAAGATAAAGGTCGCGGGTGAAATATTTGTCTGGGTGTTTTCTCCCCAGAGGGGCTGTTGTTGGGCAGGCGGCCGGTCGTAAAAACGGCAGGACAGATCTTTCTGTAACTTTTGTTGTGTTGTGCTTTACATCTGGCTTCTCCAGTTGTAAATGTCCTTGTGCCTGAGGTTAAGACCTCCTTAGTTCATTACTTTGTCTCCCGCTTTGCTAGCCGCTTGCTTTGAAGGGAAGTGGACAATAATTGTTATTACCAACTCCTCCCTAATTTTCTATTTGATTCATTTCGATGCGGGATAAAGACTGATTTGAATTCCCAGAGACTCGCCGAGCTCGCTCGAGCATTGCTCGGTGTCGAAATATGCTTGCCACTGTCGAACCTGGCCTACAGGAGTTACAGGGGCGGGTGTGTGGGCGGGATAGTCTCGTGTAACTTTTGTTAAAGGCATGCTGCGCCGGCCTCCAGGCAGAAATAACCATTATATATTGTAATAAAGAATATGCGTGCCACTGTCGATCCTGGCTTACAGGGCCGGGTGTGTGGGCGGGATAGTCTCGTGTAACTTTTGTTGAAGGCATGCTGCGCCGGCCTCCAGATAGAAATAACCATTATATAGATGGCAATATAGAAGCCACGTAGCGTTGTATTAAATAAATTTTATTTCCAATCAAATAAGAAAATAACTGCACGAGCTAGATATTTTGTAATAAGTGTAATTGAAGTAATAAGACTAAAACTGGAGACGCAGACGGTTTGAATTTCTATAAGGGTAAATATTTACCCGGTTATTTGCCGGCCCCGGTGCACTCATCAAACTGAACGAACTAGAAACTCAAAACGTTCGCAAATGAAGTCTGTGCGAAGAATAGTTTCAAAGGAATATTTCGCTTTGTCCCGGTTGATATTTCCGATATTTTCCATCGGTTCGCTTAAAGTTTAATGGCTTGTGTGGGAGATCGATTGCACCGCCAATATATTTTTATTTCAACGGAGAATTTTCAGTTCGTTTGCCAAGGCAACCGCTATTTGAAGCATAAAAAGAATGTAAACAACCCCTATCGGGAAAGTTTGAATCGTGTTGATAGGGAGTCCGACTATTGTTGCCTTACTCCTTGTGGATGTTCAATCGCGGGCAAAAGTTAATGTTGCCTTACCGAACATTTTCTACCGTCCGCGTCATACACAATTTTGTGGGCCATTAGACGACATTCTGCTGAAATCTTAAAAGGGATGATGTAGGCTAGATGTTGATGGGCAAAAAATATATCTTTTAGCTTTCGACGGAACATTGACGGATGTTTCGTAGCATTTGCAATGATTATGCATTTTTATCACCCTTAGAACCTATTTTAGTACATTTGGGTAAGATTTTACCACCAATTGACAATCTCTGTGGCGCAGTGGGTGAGTAGCCGGCTGTGAAATCACAGGCCGCGGGTTCGATTCTCGCACCATGACAAATATTTCTCAATATTATATAAATATTATTCACTCATTCATTATAGAATATTAACCGACTTCAAAAAAGGAGGAGGTTCTCAATTCGGCGCATTTTTTTTGTTATTTTTTATGTATGGACATCGATCTCTCCGCCAATTATGGCCAGATTTTGTTGGAAAAATATTCATATGATGGAGTTTAGCTGCGATGTGGTATCATATAAGTTTGGTTAAGATTTGATGACGAAGTACGGAGTAAAAAATTAAACTCCGCAACGGACAACAGTACACAGTATTGTATTTGTATTTTCATGCTATTGCTGTAACTACCACAAAAAGTTAAAAAATAAAATAAGTCTTAACAAAACTTAGAAACAACTTCAAAACTTTTTGAGTAGTAGAGCTACGTGTAGACACTTTTGTCTACAGCATGACTGGGCCGGCTCTTCCGGGTCGTTATCACTGTATTACAGAAAACCGACGTAAAGTACCGGCATGCTGCTTCGTTTCGACCGGTGGGTGAGATATTCGGAAGCCAATATCCCCCTCTCCTCCCTAATCCTTTAATTATCCCTTTCCATTAAGGTCAGCAACGCGTCCTTGATTCTTTTTGTATTGTGGGCGTACATTGGTGGTGGAGATCACTTACCATCAGGTGACCCACTTGCTCGTTGCCAACCTATGCCGTAAAAAAGACACTGAAAAGTAAAAAATAACAAATAAGTAGGACTTTTGTTTTTCGTTTCTCTACTCGTTTACTTTTTTATTTTTACTTGTTTATCTTTCTTTTTAGCTGTACATTATTCGTAGTAATTAAAATATAACGAAATTTATTTTAAAGTTAAATAATTTAATTAATTAGGTTCTACATCATTAGTAAAAATATATTAAAAAAGTCCATTGTGGGACGAACGAATAATGTCACTGGTTTTTTTACGGGATCTCAATTGAGAAAGTTACAAAAAGTCATTCGAACTTGCCACTTAATTAAACTCTCTGAGGGGCGTTTATATTTTTTTAATCTGCAGCTCTAGGACACTAATAAAGGGATGAAAGTACAAAAAAACCTTTATTTAAACACAAATTAAAAAAATAATTAAATCAACTAATAGTGATATTTACAAAGCGTATTGTGATAGAATTTCTACTAAAATAGAGTTAGAAATTATAAGGTTTTAGATATTTTTTAATACTAAAATCATAATAGAAATACATTTTTATTTCTATGTCTCGATAAAGAGAAATGTGTAAACAAGTGAAAGGTGAAAGCAAATAAAAAATATTGAAAAAGTAATAAATGGATTTAAAGAAACCAAATATTTGTTGAAATCGCACTACGTAGCAAGAGAAAATATTAATGACGTTGTAAAACTTCTTTACAACGAACCGTATCAATACATTGTGAATGGAAAAAAACTGTTTAAGACGTTTTTTAGATCACAGTCGGCTGTGTTAAATCCCAAATGATGACTATGTTTTTAAGCTAAGCATTTTCTGTTACACCTAAGTTTCTAGTCCTTTTGATCTTCTGTGTGAAGGAGGATACGACTTTCACTATCTGTTGGTGTGTCTAGTAGTGGCAAGTTTTCTACTTCTCCTGTAAAAAATATAGCAGTTTAAAACACAAATATTATGTTCCTGTATCTTTATTGAAACAAATCGCTAACATACACGTGAATACGTGAAACAAGTATTGAGGAATGTTTTAAATCTTATAACTAGATAATATAAAGTTTAAGACAAAGCACAACTTAAAATTAGTGACACCATTTTAGTAACACATATAACGTACAACGTTGTTTCCGCCGTATTCCTATAGATGACTTTAGCTGTGAGTAGTGGTCGAAATAAATTGACCTTGGATATTATGCAATAAACTTGGGCAACTGTCAACATAACCGCGTAGAAATATCATTCGATTTATATCTGCTTAATAAATTTATTCTCGATTAAAAATTACAGTTTACGAGCCAAATCGTCATTTGGGGAAGGTTTTAGTTTTCTGCTTCGATATGAAGAAATCTGCGCCTGAGGCTCAACGAATACTCTCAAATACTTATGGCGAGGCTGCTATTGGTGAAAGAACGTGTCGTGAGTGATTTTAACAAGTCAAGAACAGTTATTTAAATGCCGATGACTTGCGTAGCGTAAGAGTTATGTTTTCGAAGATGCAGTATTGAAGGCATTACTTATTGACGACTCGTGACAAAGTCGGATGTTACGAATGCAGTCAAATTATACTTAGGCCGACTTACACGTCGATCCTAAATCGAGATTTACTACTAAACTTTGAATAAGTATGTAAAATTTTCATACGATTTGACATTTCTTAAACAAGTTTAGTGGGTTAAAGTCGATTGAAGATTGTCGTGCAATTGGGCCTTAAACGTTAAAATTAGAAGTCCTACTCCAACAGCCGTATTTTGCAGACGTCACTCCCTCTGACTATCACTTGTTTTGATCAATGCCACACGGCATGGCTGATCAGCACTTCATTTTGCAAAAAAATCGAGAGATTCGTGATCACTTTAAAAGATGACCAGGTTTTTCAACACGGAATTAGTACGCTGCCCGATAAATGGGAGAAAGTAGTAGCTAGCGATGGCCAACACTTGGAATCATAAATTTATAACGAGCTTTTTACAATTAAGCCACAAATGATTGAAAATTATGAAATAAGATAAGATACTAAAAGACCCACGGCTGAGTTTCTTCTCAGACCTGTGGGTATTTCCGAAACGCCGGTAGATGTTTTAATGTAACATTTTTTGTTATTGACATGTGAAATAGTCCTTTGTGGCCTACTTGCAAAATATACGTTTTGATTTTAGATTTTCAGAAAAAAATTGCGAAAGCTAATTTATACTCGTACAACAAAATTCAAATGGTATTAAATTTAGAGCATATAGATGAAGAGTAGAAGTTGAATCATTTGTACCCAAATTACTCTGAGTCGTACGAAATATACCACTTACCAATCCTAACAATAAAATTCGTCGACTCGCTCTCGTCAAGCATTGAGAATACATTTTCAACGGGAATGTACACGTTCTGTGTGTGCTCTAGAAAATCAGCGTCTTTTTCACATTTGCAAGGGCGTCTAAAACAAATAAAACATGTTATACGAATTCCAAGCAGGCTAGAAACACGTAACGCATAACAATAAGAAAATTCAAAAAATACACATTCGGGCGAACAAGTGTTTTAGAGAAAATACAATTTGTACGTTCCCAAAGGAAATAAATATTTTCAACGAGCTCCGTAAGCGATACGATATCATCTACGGTCTGAATAAGCCATAAATTAGGCTGATCATCTCCTGTAATGCGGAATGCTTATTAAGATCTCATTTTCTTTTGTGTAATTAAATACCCACCTGTAAACAATCCTTTTGCTGGGAAGATTTGGAAGGAAAATATCGATTTCAAAATAATATTTCTCAGCATTTTCGTCATTTACCAGCACAGTCCACATCATTCTACCTACAAAGTGAATAATTAATTAGTTAGAATATATTTCAAAGACAGTTACTAGGAGTTTCGCGCAGTTTTGTTAGTAGTTTCTACTTGATATTTCATTAAATAATCGATAATTTATTTGGTCCAGACAGGCCCAGGTCCAGAACTAAACAGTATAGTCATATAATTAAGTTGGAAAATTATACTATATGCAATAAAATGTAACTTTGCTTATGCTTAGAAATATATTTCAAATAACTGTATCTGGCGGTTTCACCCTAGTGGGTGTTCTTGCTTCTTTCGCGTGGGTCGTATTGTAATGTTATATAGCTATGAAAATATGAACCATCGTATCGACAAACCACAAACTATATGGTGTCAATATGACTTCAATCCATCAAGTCACTAACGTCTATATTGTACAACGTGTTACAGTAAGGTGTAGTCATATTTAAGAGTCTTTCAAACAACTGACAGTGAGTGCTAATGAACCAGATTTTATCAACATCTAGACATATTAAAATATTACGGAAAATTAATTACTCTTTTATTACAACCGATCACATCTCTATAAATTCGATAAAAAAGAAAATGCTTTATTTATGTACTAGCAATGCAATCGGATTTACTACTAGGGGTGAAATACTTGCATCATTCATTATACATTGCTTAAATTTGACCACATTCTTCTGTAACACGTTGTATATAAATATGTAGTATATTATTTAGTTTCATACAATCTCTTAAAGTACAAGTCCTCACCTCCTCGTTTATCGTAAATTTGATAGACATTAAACACTTTGTCAAAGCATCTAAGTAGAAAGTAGTTTAGGATCGGCTCAGTTCTCTTGGCATCCCATTTGTCCTTGACTGTGATGAAGGGTAGGTCAGTGACGCGTTGCTTATGCTCGGAGAAACAGTGGTCCATCCATTCACCAGCTCGTCCCTCCCACGTACATTCACCTAGTTATCGACAGTATTATTAAAATATTTGATATTCCAAACGTGTTTATGGACTTAAGTTCAAGTCTTGAGTCATATTAGGAACTATAATGGATCGCCTAACAACACTGAAATCTGAAACGAACGAATAGTTTTTTATTTTTTTATTAGCTTGAATGACGAGACGAGCAGGTCGTTCGCCTGATGGTAAACGCCACACCTGCTCATAAACAGTAGCAACGCCACACAGAACTTTAAATAACAAAGTACTGCATGACACTGGACTGCGCTCGTCACCCCGAGACATAAGGTGTTAAGTCTCATAATGCCCAGTAATTTCACTGGCTGCAATGTCCTTCAAACCGGAACACAACAGTGCTTACACACTGTTGCTTGGCGGCATAAATAGACAAAGTGGTGGTACCAACCCAGCCAGCCCAAACGAGGGACCTACCACCACCTTGTTGTTGTGGATTATCCAAATTTTCGATACGGGGATTGAACCCGCGGTCTCTGATTTAACATCGGGTTACCCACCCACTGCGCCACGGAGCCAGCTTTCTCATCTATATATGCAAAATTGTGATGACTATGCTGTCGGTCTGTCTGTTCATTTGAACCCGTATCATGTAATAATTGTTGAATGATTTTCAAGGCATTTCACTATTTTTTGCTAAATTCTCTCAACTAGTTTGTATACACATACACATATACATACTTTAGTATATGTTTATGAAAAGCAAACATTAATACTAACCATATACTCTAGACATAAAACAGTTGATGATGCGGAACTGACAGTGAGGTGTGTGCCTCTCCAACTGAGGCAGCGTGGCGTGCTTCGGACATCCATTATTAGTGCACGGGAACAATACCTTATTTGCTAGCGACTCCAACACCGCGGACCGGATCGGGGAGAATTCTTTCTAAAAAGGCAAAAAGTTGTATTTAATATAGGTGCTGTAGGAATAGTTAGTGTAACGACAGCCTCCGTGGCACAGTGGGCGAGTAGCCGGCTGTGAAGCGAGAGGCCGCAGGTTCGATTCCCGCATCGAGATAACATGTTTGTGTGATCCACAAATATTTATTTCGGGTCTGGGTGTTTTCTCCCCAGAGGGATTGACGTCAGGCAGGCGGCTGGTCGTAATTACTAAAAGCCAAATCTTTCTGTAACATGTTTTAAAAAGCATGTTGCGACGACTCTACTGCGAGTGGGATAAGGGCAGGAAAGAAAGAAAGTTGTAGGATCGTGAGTCATTCGAATTTTCTGATACCCTCTATACAAGTGAATCTTAGTAAATCATCAGGAATCATGACTTAGTGTGAAACTGTTGGGTGTATGGTGCAAACTCCACCACAGTGGCTAGCTTACAGCTCAGCCGGTACATATGCATGTTCTTCAAGTGACCGTATAAAGAAGTAACGTCTCTCAGCGATCAACATTATATTTGTACTCCCTCGTACCTTCAGTTAGGTACGTAATATAGGGATTTCACTTTGTAGTACCAGGTCAAGAGAAGTTGATTGAAGTATAGAAATGTTTATGAATAGTAATTAAGTATTTCCTTTATAAAATTATGATAGACGCTCGATTGACCACAAACATTTAATTACGACGAGAGATGAAGATACTTTTAACTTTGGTATTGTATTTAGACAGTGACAGAAACTTATAAACATAACAGTTTATTTAACAGAAACTTTGAGCATTATAAACAAACAACTAGATATCAACTGTCTGTTTGTTGAAATATCGAGCAAAAACTATGTTTTAAATTTATATTCTGATGGTGTTTCTATTGGTCTATGAAGGCTGACGTGGTTTCTGACAGTAACCACATACCATGGATATTAACAAAGGCAGCCAGCACAGCCAAGCCGCTGCCTTCCAAAATATTTTTTTAAGCCTCGTTTGAAGAAGAACATGTGATAACGCTGACGAAATACCGCAGCAACAGTTTTATGTTGTACTTACTTTGTAACTTAGAAATGATGGTACATTTCTTCTTAATAAAAATATCAAGAAGATGTGTTAAAACGTATCAAGCAATATCGACTAATGGCGGTTGGTGAGCAGAGCAGAAAATATTTTAGGGTACTTTTGGACTGGCTATGATATTATAAAATAAAATCATTTTAATATCGTAAGTCGACGATAGCTAGCTTACAACAATTAATAGTTGTCGTCTCTTTATTACCTAAATTATGCAGCAAATATAATGTGCTGATTTTCAAATCGATAGATTCTAAAAGAGATCAATGCGCAAACTAAAGAATATAATAAAAGTTTAGTGCGAATGGAGCCTCGAGAAAACCTTGTTAGGAATAAAATACATTGAAAGCAATAAATAGTGTAATCTGTTGAAAAGAGCCTAATTATTAAAATCTTGAGCAGTGAAAAGAGCTACTCTCAAGACGCTCGTCAATTTAATATTACACAATCCCCTGAATTTAATCTCCGTGTAATCCTTTAATGTCTGCTAAGAACTAATATGAATTGCTGAAAGACAATTTTTACAGAAGAAAATTTAAGCTCCTGGGACTAAATGGAATTTCAATTAATGCGATAATTATTTAACTTTTATGAGTAGTTTGCCGTGGATTATAAATCAAATTGAAGGCACTATATCAAGAAAAATTTAAAACGTTTGAAAAATTTAAATTGAAATTAACTTCTTTTATTTTACTCACTTCACAATCACTTATGTCAAGTCAAGTATGAAATCTACCGATACTTTGGAAATGCCCATTGGTCTGAGAAGCATCAAGAAACTCAGCCGTGGGTCTTTTGATATATTGTAATTTTTTTCATGATTTACTTTTTGGTGTACCTAAGATACATAATTTACTAAATTAGTGATAAATTTACTGATAATAAAGAATCAAATAAGGATTGATTGATTGATTACACGTGCCCATTCACAGGATCTAGCAGTACTCGAATTGTAAGGAAATCAGTCACAATATAGTTATTAATAATAAGCAATCTGAGTAGACCATAATAAGTAATAATAATAAGTTTTGATTGATAAACCTCAATAATATGCCACAAGTAAAACCAAATTGTGCAAACACGGCGATCATGTGGATTCAAAATACAGATATGGAGTGATTCACTTTCAGTGAATAAATTTTTGAGTTTCACTATGCATTGATAATACGTAACATCGTTGTTTGGATAAGTTAAAAAGCTGACATTTGATAAATCACTAATAAGAAAACCATTATCAACCAAAATTAGGCCAGTCTAATGGCAAAATGGTTCTAGGTTTTGACGATACTAATGCAGAAGAAATTTGTTGATTCCATCGCCAAACAACAGTGTGTAAACACTGTTGTGTTCCTGTTTGAAAGCCGTTGACGCTATGGAAATTACTGGGCATTATGATACTTAATAACATATTTCATAATTCAAAGTTCTGTGTGGCGTTGGTTCTGTTTATGGGCAGGCGTAGCGCTAACCACAAGCGACCTGCTCGTTTCATTATTCAAGCTAATAAAAAACAATTACATTCGGGGTAGAGAGCCATCATCTACTGATAATTTTCATCATTACCTTACAAACATGACACTGGAAGCTCTTACTGTAGCACGTGCCGCATATGCTATGCCCATCCACGCAGAGGTGGATAGGCGGTTTCATGTACTTATTGCATTTTGTGCACGTCAGGTCCTTAATTATGCTCTCGTAGTGATCCGTTTCTAGGAGCGTACTCAGGATTACTGTAAAAGAAGTTTATTTTTATTAATTTTGTTATGATGACGGTTTTTGCCTTGTGTTCTGTTATTTACTGAAATCAACATCAAAGCTTTAGAGCATGCGTTGCCTCTGAGAAATCGAACAGTGTGTACGACTCGACGCTCTATTTTTTTTACTACATAAGACCTTACCATCTAATGAACGACTTTGTGAACATTATGTTAAAAAACAAAGAAGCTAATTTTGGGTCGGTGCTATTGCAATTTAACGGTTAGTTATTGGTAGAAAGCAACGATCCAAAATTGATTATTTTTTTTTTAGATTTATTGGATCGTATTTAGTTAAGAAAATACTACTTTTAGTGAAAGAATCATCAGAATCATGCGCATATGCATGTGCATGAATGACGAAGATTTAATATTTATTATTATTTTATATTATTTTATCCTCGATATCACCACTTCATTAGTGGTGGAACTTCTCCTTAAAACTTAAATGGGGCTTTTTAGCTATACTCTTTTGATTGAAAAAATAATCATACAAATTAGATCACTCTCCGGACATTTATGCGTGATTATATTATGAACATACAAAGAAATATATACGCATCGAATGTAGAGCCTCCTTCGTTTCTTTTTTCTTCGGTTAACAAAACGAAAAGAAAATGTAGAGTAAAATGTAATGTTTATTACAAGTACATGAATACTCAAGAAGTGGAGAAGAAGGTCGTCGTCGACAAACTGTTGCTAGCTTTATCCAAACCCATAATATATCATTAGTGACATGTTCGACAAAATATTTACACTTGCTTTCTAGTAGTTATTATTGGAAATTATTATTTGTATATTGTTATGACATACCAAGCGTCGAGGGCAAAGAACTCCGTAGACGATAATTATGTTATAAAGTTAATACAAACAAAAGAACGTATCGGTATCGATCCGAATCCGTAGTAGGTACTGGCCAGTGCGGGCATTTATTCGATTGAGACCACTTGTTTCACACACCACATGGTAATACTTCACAACTGAAACTAATTGACGTATTTTACTGCCACGAGCGATATTAATTGAATTTTAAAACAACAATTACACCATCGATATTTTACTAAATTTGTACAACTGTAACTGATCACGGTTCAAAACATACATTTATGCAACAATTTAGACCAACCGTCTTAAAATTTCGCACTTCCCAAAATATTCACTCGCATACCGATATACAGAATTATAACAGACACTGGCAAACTAATAATACACTAACTTTTTCTCCCCGCCGGCGACGACGTTGATGACATTCTGAAAATATAACTGCCGACACAACAAATGGGTCTAGAGCACGTCAAATACAAAATTACATTTCGTAAACACTTTTTGATTCACACGCATTGACGTGAAGCGATTAGGACGTAATCGCGCGGCCATTTTCAGTGATAAGACAGTAGTATCTCAGTGATTATAGTGCTAGTTATTGGCGACAGTGTTCACCGGTCTATTCTATATTTATGCGGCAAGGTCGGTGCTAAGGGCCGCGCCGCCCGCCGTCTGACCAACTGCGCTTGGCTAGACATACACCGATCGTGACTGAATAAAAATGGGTTTGGCAACCTGTTTGTTATGCGTGGAAATATTTGCATTATATGTGATATATTTATAAAAGCTTTGGAATTTATTGTACTTTTATTTACGGCCTAAATACTATTAAACATTGACGAAATACAATTATAAAATAATGTCATAATTATGCAGATTTTTATATGATATAAGGATCACTTCACTAACAAAACTAATCAGAAAGTATTCTAAAAATAGAGACAAAAATAACGTTGGCTTCCAAGACCATTCCGCGATAAATTATATGTGTAATATAGTTCAGAAATTTCTGTCAAAGCATAATTTGTATAAGTGCGCTCAACTTATGTCAAAAAAGTCTTATTACATATCTGCTATTTTATAATCTCTGTCGCAAAATTTCTAGTTAATCGACATATCGATTCAAATGAAACCTTAACTAAAATGATATTTGTGATTAAATACAGAAACACGGCTTTTACAAGATTTGAAACAAAAAGTTGAAATAACAAATGAAAGCCGTTACAAATGCTGCCGCCGCGCCGCGAGAGTATTTTTTATAAGTCTTGCGTCCGAACATTGAAACACTACTCAATGGTAGAATGCTTATGGGCTACTTATTTTCATACAAATTTGACAAATAAGAGACACTTAACTCATGTTCACAATACGATTTTAAATGCTTGAGTTTCGTTTCAGTATGCGGGCGTAGGAACGTCAGTGTATTCGTGAGAGAAAAATCGAATATCACTTTTACTCGACTCAGGGATCGAAGCCAAGCATAGCAGTCGTAGGTACCCCATATTATGCTTTACAATTGCGCCACTGAAAAAAATCTTCGTGTATTTCGGAAATAAATATGCGTGATGTTGATGATCTAATATTGATATTTTAAAGTAAAATATATTTTTGTTTTTACCAGACTCGGATAACCTAAAATTAAGTGCATATTATTCATTCTAAATATTAATTAAGTCGGTGAGAAAATTAAGATTCACAAAGCGCATACATTTAATAGTAGTATAGCAGCGATAGCTCCGTGGGGAGTGGTGCGGACTGTCGAGACAAAAGTCGCTGGTTCGAAACCAGGCCCAAGAGCATACACCTCTAACTTTTCGAAGTTATGTGTGTGTTAATTGTTAATTATCGCTTGCATTAACGGTGAAGAAGGCATCGTGAGGAAACCTGCATTCCGGAGAACTTCTTCATAAGAATTTTGAAGGTATGTGAAGTTTGCCAACCCGCATTAGACCAGCGTGGGGAACTCAGGCCCGACCCCTCTCATTCAGTAGAGGAGGCCCGTGCCCAGCAGTGGGACATGTATAATACAGAGCTAGTAAAAAATATTACAAAAATTGTATATTAATAGCGACTTACAAGGACTCGATGTTATTAATTCAGAACACATCTTAGATAAAGTCGATATTGCTTGTGACATCAGAATTTGACAACCTGGACATCGAAGGCATAATTTCGAATAATTCATATCTTAACTTCATGTTTGTAAAATTGAATATTCAAAAAATATATATATATATTTTAAGATTAAAACGAATATTGACAGAAGGTATAAAACAATAATAATTGTACTTTTGATCACACGTTATTCAACATTGAATACTTAAGTACAATGAAAGTTAATGTTTATGTACCTACTCAAAAACTATCTTATCATATTTATCGTAAGGATCGTAAAATTACACTTTTAACCAATCCTGGATCTAAGATTTTGTCGTATCCAGGCATAAACTTGATAGTGGCGCCCTTTCCCAGCGTTTGAAATAAATTACTTAAAAAAAAATCGCAAATATATAATGGTTGGCATTTTTTGTGAATAGGACAATAAGAACCCTTCAATAAATTTGTACTTTTACTTGTGGTGTGGGCCTATGTGGCGCCTTTTTCTTACAAGTCGACGGTGTGCCAACCAGAATTCCAGGTGCAAGCCGCTTTGTGGAGCAAGATTTTTATTTTTAGTCATATTATATTATGATTTTGGCGCCCCTTGAAACGGCTGCCTGAGTCGGGGGCCCCAGTTTGCCCCCCCCCCCCCCCCCGCCAGATCCGGGGCTGCTTTTAACTCCCGAAAAAGAGGGATTTTATGTGTGTGCGTGTGCTTAGTTTAAAACAAATCAGTTCAGCTGTTTAAAAATTAGATGTTTTTTAAATTGTCTACAAAGGTTATTAACGTTTATGTTATAACTATGACGCATATGTTAGGTATTTTACGATACACTATACTTATTGATCAATACAGATTAACTTATTGTATCTAGAAGTATGGTGATAATGAATGTTATCAGGCAAAATACCGCAGTGCATTTACGTAAAACTATTATCAACCGATTACTTGTATCGTATTTGTTGTTAATTTTTGTCGCATTACAATTATTCTGCTGGAGTTCCGGCACTATGTAATGCTTGATTGATTTCGGTGTAAGTGGTAGAGTGGCGCTGTAAACTCTTTTGTTATGTTTCATGATGAGACGAGCAAGTCGCTCGCCTGATAATAATCGTCACACCAGCTCATCAACAGAAGCAACATCGATTACAACTTCGAATTTAAAGTACTAAATAGCGCCGGTCTGCGCTCGTCAACCCGAGACATAAAATGTTATGTTTCATAATACCCAGTAAATTCACTGGCTTCAATGGCATTCTAACCTGAACTCAACAGTGCTTCCATACTGTTACTTGACGGTAAAAATAGATAAAGCGGTGGTACGTTTAGAGGTATACAACCGAGGCAGAAGACCCCGACAAGCGACCGTTTTCATACAATTTAATACAAAGTGAACTTTTCGCTATCACGTGATCACTTGACCCGCGTCACGCGTCGCGTTATCTATGTGTCGGTCCCATACGAACAAACAGCCCTTTACGAGTGCTACTATAATGTCCGTCGGTTGAAATAAGGCACTCTTAAATATTTCTTTCTTTCTATCTGGAGTTATCTGGCGATCTCGCACAAACTTAATGAAAGAGCGCCTCTGACGCGTGCACTCCGCACTCTCAACCTTATTGCTACTGAGACGAATATATTCCATTGTACTCTGAGTGAATTCACAAGGATAGCAACATGGGTAATTTGTTATAAAATATAATAAATAATTGTAAGCAGTAAGTCGACACTACTGTATTGGGGGAGCGACCCTGTAAAAGTAGTGTTAAGTGAAAATAAATAAATAAATCTCGGCTAGTGCCAGATCCTACTAATGAACGTTCCCTATATTCTATTTACAGTCTGATTAGCTTACTATCAATAGTGTTTTGACAGATTTTCCATACAAAACGTGTCACAAATTTATTGGCAGTAACCAAATCTTTAAACAGCATAATAATGGGACAGCCATAAGACGCCTCCACTTTGTCCGATTTTGAGCATCATCTGTAATGATACCAATAAGGCACCTATAAATAATTTAATAACTATTATCGTCGATTAGTGTTCATTAATTTTGCTTACCTTCAGACTCCGATAGTTCGAAATAATCATGGTAATTTATCGTACAGGAAGCAGTAATTATCGGACCTGATATATTTAGTAACCTTCGGATAGGAAATGGCCTAATTTACCTTATGTGCTTTATTTTTATCCTCGCACGGTAAATTGATTATACTGCACTTGATAGTACCTAAGTACCGTTCAGTCAAAATCCTATTACCATTATAAATGTGAATGTTTGGATGTTTGTGTGTTTGTGAATTTGGATGTTTGTTAGCTAAACGCCTTTAAGGCTGAACATTTCTTTTTCAAATTATTTTCTTTTGTGTATAAAGAAGTGTACCAACTCAAGCAGAAGTACTCTATTAATACTAAGACTATAATATAATAATCCATATTAGATCAATAAAGTAATGGTAGTTGTTATTGTTACGACGCATTGTGAAATATATAAATGCAAAAGTATTACATCTTGAAATAAAATTGCAAACGTTTTCCATAAGTGCTTGATAAATCGACAAATACTTTTGAATCGATACAAGTGATATATAGGAATTAATTGTTTAAACTGAAAAATGTAAATAAAATCGTCATAGAGGGAATTCCAGCTTAATTCATTGGTTAATCTACTACAATTAAATCCATTTGATACCATTCTCCTGTAAATAGATTAAAAAATATATAATCGATTCTACTCGTTCGTCTCTACTTCCAGAGTAGTTCTAGTATGATATCGAATTCGTATAAAATGACTACCGTCGAAGTGTCAAACTAGTAATGCATACGGTAATAAAGAAAAGAATCGCTTGAAAACTAATTTCATATTCTATTATTATGAAATAAAATAAACCATATAATAAATTTTGACGTTTTGAGAGAAAACGAAAACTTTCATCGTTTTACAAAACTATTAAAACTTGTACTAGGCCTACAGTAAACGAATGTTACTCGAATTGTTAGCTTAATCTAGCTCAGGATCACCACTTAACGCCCGGTCCGAATTGTAAATTTATTGCACTTCGTCTCAATTTACAATTACAAATTACTTCCTGTCAATCAATTGATCCTATCAATTTCGGCCCATTTCAATTTAAATTTGCATACATTATTCGTGTAGTGCCTTAGTGGACGGCCGGCCACTAATTGAGGTACAAATTTTGAGGCATTCGCGGTTATCGGATGGCCTTTCCTAATTACATAGGGTCAGTTTGAAATTTTAGCGTTATTAAGCCTGACAACAGCTTGATGGAGTGCGCCCACAAGACAGGATAGTATCATCGTCGTATTTCGATAGTTTAATACAAGGACTGTTATCGCCCTGACACTTGTCAAAATATTATATACAAAATTTATTTTCTCTATGTATACTAACAAAAATTATGAGTCAAATTGTTACTTGAAATAAATAAAAAAAATAATAGTTATTTATAATAGAGGGCGACAAAAGAGCTATTTGCTCATCTAATGGAAAGTGATCTCCACCAGCTGTACGCTCATAATACCAGAATAATCATGAACGCGTTGCCAATCTTAAAGGAATGAAGAATTAAGAAATTAGAATGGAGAGGCGGGGTTCGGGACTCCGGATATCTAACCGTACTAAACACAACAGCAAGCAGTTACTTTACGTTAATTTTGTTTGAGACAGAGGTTATAATTTGGTAGAGACGGCCCATACATGCTGCAGATAAAACTGACTACAGCGTGGCACTAGTACTAACTTGCTGACTGATGCTAAATGGCAGGAGACAGATAGTCTAACGCTGGAGTTTGCTGATGACCATTGATGATGCACTAGTTCATTGATATTTATAGTTGTAGTTTTATAGTACAAAGAGCGGTTGAGTCAGATGAGTCTTAAAATAGGTTTTATTTACTAGTTGATCAGTGCTCCAAAAGGTTGAGGTATCCATATAAATAAATAAATACACCTAACATTCATACACATAGCCGTGACCGCACACACGGTTAACTTGTATCGTGGGTATCAGGAACTATGGTGGACTTGTGATCCCACAACACCCAGACCCGAAACAAATATTGTGGATTACACAATTATTGGTCTCGGTGTTGGAATCGAACCCACGGCCTTTCGCTTCACAGTCGGTTACATGCCCACTGCGCCACGGAGGCTGAGAATTTCTTTTCAACTAGAGATGTAAATTCTCTAGTTATGCACCCTCACAGATGTAACGAATATGTGCCGTCAGATAAAATCGATACCATTCAAATGGAATTCGGCGTCATACAGGGTCCACGAGCGGATGAACGTGTCAAAATCTTTTTGGTTTTATTTTTTCATTCTAAAAATCGGGCGTTTATACAATGATACAATCCCTTTGTAACTGAAAAAATATACCCAATGTTGCAAAAGAAAAAATTAATGCTCGTTAATCAAAAACGAATGCTGAATATATTGAAGCTTTGTCGTAAACCATTTAAAATATTTTATACATTTCGATATGTTGTGTTTTTTTTATTAGCTTGAGTGACGAAAACAGAAGCAACACCATACAGAACTTTGAATTACAAAGCACTGCATGGCATTGGACTGCGCTCGTCGCCCTCAGACATAAGATTTTAAGTCTCATAATGCCCATTAATTTCACTGGCTTCAATCTCCTTCAAACCGGAACACACTGCTGCTTGGTGGCAGAAATAGACACAGCAACCCAGACGGCCTCTCGAATACAAGGGACCTACCACCGGATCAGTGGTTTAAACAGGTCCGGCAAACCGACCAATAATGTTAATAACTAAAGCACCATTATTGAAGCTAAATAAAAACCTAAAATGTGAAGAAATTTTTGAATAGTAGAGCCACGCTGTAGACACTTTTAACTACAGCATGAATGGGCCGGCTCGTCCGGGTCGTTACCACTGTCTCACAGAAAACCAGTAAAGTAGCAGCTTGCTGCTGCGTTTCGTATGGTGAGTGAGATATCCGGAGGCCCAAATCCCCTTCCCCTTCCCAATTCCTTAATTATCCTTGTCCTTTAAGGTCGGCAACGCCCCCATAACTCTTTTGGTATTGTGGTATTTGGTAAATGGGTGGTGAAGATCGCTTACCATCAGGTGACCCACTTGCTCGTTTGCCGGCCTATGCTATTAAAAGAAATACTTTTTCTAGGGTTCTTTTTTATTGGATAGAGCAGGTGGGTCACATGATGGTAACTGATCGCCACCGCGCATAAATACTTACATTACCTGCAAAATTATATTAGATTAGATATTTTGCCGACTTTAAATGACTTTTTGGACCTTTGGAAATCTCATTCACCATCCGAAACGCAACGACCATTGCCATTTCATGTCGCTTTTCTGTGAGACAGTGGTACATACCCCAATCAAACCCGCCCCGGTCATTCTATAGACGAACCTGTCTATAGCATGGCTGTACTACTAAAAAAATCGATCTATCACTCATTAACATTAGTTACTGTAAAACAGATGAAGTGCTACTCATTCCACTAAACTCTTCGTCACAAACTAAACTTGGACAAATTGCAAATTCGTGAGAAAACAAAGTGTAAAGTTTCGAGTTTGAGGGCAGTCGTTCCTCGGACTGTGGCTTTATTCCCTCAAAGTAACACGATATTCGTGTATTTGCAAGTTTTTTGCCAAAGAAAGTTAAAATTGTTGTATTAATTCATAAATTATGTTGGAAGGAATTAAAACTTCTTTAAAATTTGTGAGCAGAAAACATTGCCACTTTTGATCGTTCTTTGGTAAAATATTATTGAGTCTTATGTACGATTTGGTAGTGAAGTATTGTAGAAAGGAATTTTACGTAGGTGTACTTGTAGATTTTCGGTATTTTTTATGGAAGGCCCAAAACCAACCTCACCTGTACGTGGTACACTCTGCTATTTAACGGACGAGGCAATGGCGAAACTTGGTTCTCGTTGCAGGTTGTGGGGGTCAGACGGGCAGGTTGCCCCATTTATTACCAAGTTCAACGCTACCTATATGTTCACTATAGTTTTTATGAGCTACTGACCGTCTGACAGACGACTGACAGAATAGGCAAATGAGGACCATGTCCCTGGGTCTCTGGCCATCTAACTGAATACACGAAACACATCAACAAATCTGCCTCGGTGGCGCAGTTGTAATGCGTAACGACTGAGGCTGACGCTGAGGTCTCGGGTTCGATACCTGGGTCGGGTAAAAGTGATATTGGGGTTTTTTATTACAAACTACTCAGTGTCAGCCCAAACTCTGGAATTTATGCCCGGTATGGCTATAGGTTCACCCCCTATCACATCATGGGACGGAGATAAGCTCAGCGAAATTTGGGTGTACTGGTTACACTTCTGTCTACCCCATCGAGTATTACAGGCGTGAGTGCTTATGTATGTATGTAGTACCTTTCTTTTACACGTTATATAAAATAAACTGTCAAAATTTAAAATAACTTATTAAGCGTTTAATATCAGAGTTAGTCATGTCGCCAACTGATATAATTGTTGTACTTGTACACTGTAAATTGTTATACTACAATGTAGATTGAATTTGATCTGAAACTTATCTAAATTAAAATTAACTTAATTTAGTTGTCGATGCACCACACAGGTGAAAATTACCCTCATTAGAAACTACTGTCAGTCACAGTTCACGTGCAGTCTCTACTCAGTCAGCAGTGCGTGCACGTGTATGGGTTAGCTACCCGCAGAGGGCATACAGCGATTCTGAGTGTTCAGTACAATAATGCTTTAAGAGTGCTGCTGGGGTTTTCCCGGTTTTGTAGTGCCCCTGGGATGTACGCAGAGGCTGGAATTGATGACTTCCATGCCATCATGAGAAAAAGTTGTACATCTCGCACATAGAGCTCCAACAGCATACTGAAAATACTTTATGACAGATGGGACTGTCCAATGCTGGAGCACTGGATACGTCTGTACGCGCCTGTTGCTAAGTGTGCATTGTTCTAGCAATGCCACTTTTTGCTATACTTGAAATAATATAAACAGCTTCTTTTTACTAACAACAGTTTTAATTAGTTATTTTTTGTATCTACTAACACTATGGACTTTTTGTCTGTTATAAAAAGTTTTATTAATATTTATTGATTTATTTAATTTGGTTTGTAACAGTAGTGACACTAATATCACCGTAGTCAAGCCAACCCACAAGTCCGGACGTACAATGTCACACGTGGCGTCATATTATCGAAGCCCGATAACGTACAGTAAAATTATGCCACCCTTGCACGTTTAAATTGTAAACTAATTAAATCATATCTTCGCGAATATGAATTTAATATTGTCAACTTTGTTTGCAGTAGATAACAGTTGAGGGCTTCATAAACGTGGACGTATTCAGGGTTTTGGTTAGGCGACAAAATGTCATCAGTAAAGTATGTCATCCTGGGGTAAAGTTACTAAGTATTATTCCTTATGACTGATTTTAATATATACAGTTTACGTAATAATTATTTTGCTTCTCATTCACGCTATTTTCTCATTTCGGTGTCTCAATTTCAGGGACTAGCGATCAAAATACAGGCCTC
Organism: Mimas tiliae; assembly: GCA_905332985.1. NCBI lineage: Eukaryota > Metazoa > Arthropoda > Insecta > Lepidoptera > Sphingidae > Mimas > Mimas tiliae. The sequence goes on from HG995249.1 coordinate 9,784,017, forward strand.
TCATTCGACAAAGCCTTAAAAAGTGTAAGCCGTTAATACTCTAGATTACTGGACAATTTTTTATTATTATTCAACTGGAGATTGCCACGAGTTTAGTTGTTTGTGACGGTTTAAATGAGATCTTTAGCCATTTTTATATATTTTTGATGCAAAAGCATTTCGGCTCTGGCTCGAGGGCTTAGTTTGAAAAAGTAATAAATAATTTGTTTTATTTATTCCTTCGTGTACTAAAGTATTGTTCTTTATATGCAAAAAATATACGAATGTCTGACTAATGCCTGAATTTATCGTTGTCTCTAAACTTTATAGACGTTTTATACGTGCCTCTTTTTTATTACATTATTTTGAATATTATTTCAGTCTCAGGTGGTTATTGTACTTGAAGATTTAAGCGAATTTGCCCAGACTCAGCGAGTAGAAACTTACAAAAGGTCAAAGGTTTTGCCAACATTTTTACTGCAACAAATATACACCACGATAGCTACATAGTTGAATAATGGCGGGGTGATGTGTCACATTAGTTATAATTGGTCGAGTATAAATAATGTGTAACCGCTCTATAAGAGTATGCACCTCTAACTTTTTAAACTACTTGTGTATCTATTGTTTATTATCGCTTGCTGTAACGGTGAAGGAAGTCCACCTGCATACCTGAGAAGTTTTCAATATGAACTTCGAAGATATGTGAAGTCTGCCATCCCGTATTAAGTCGGCTTGGTGGACTAAGGCCTAATCCCTCTCAGTAGTAGATGAGATCCGTATAATACAGGGCTGATATTGTTTTTATATATTCAATGCATGAATATTACCCTACCCTTAATACCTTTGTATTTTTTTTACATTGTCTAAAATACCCATATTCTACAAAAACGCAATTTAATTTTTAATTTTTTTTATTTTCATTCATATTTTTATCACGAGCCGTTCCACACTGATCGCCATTGGATTAATAGTCTCTTTCTATATCACTTAGTGTATCATTATGATTCCGAATAAATATTTGATGTCCGTCCGTGCCGAAGTCCCGGCGACAAGTATTGGATGATTAAACAGACTTAGCAACACAAAGATAAATAAATATACACAAACATTATTATTGGAGACCTCAACGTCTGCTCTAAATTTAAGTTTACGTGACATAATGAAGAAATTATCAGTTGTTTTTGTTTTTAAGAGTATTTTGTTATTATTATGTACATTATATTAAATTATGCCTCATTTTGTTGTTTTACTGATGATAATTTAGATGCAGAGAGTTTATCGCACGACCGAGGCAAGAATTTATCAGAATACTCATTCACGACGCCGCGTTAAGCGATTTGAAAATAATAATTTTATGACGCGTTCTCGAAAATACAGATTCAGGTAAATCTATATGGGATAAGGAGTATAAATCCATTTTTTTTTGAAGCATTACAATGAGACCATGGACTAGAAAAAAACTTAGGTATCACATTTCATATCAGATTTTTTTACTAGATGGTATGTACCTCGTATGCGAGAGGCCGCCTGGGTTGGTACCACCGCTTTGTCTATTTCTGCGGCCAAGCACCAGTGTGTAAACACTGTAGTCTTTCAGTTTGAAAGATATTAAAGCATGTGAAATTAGTGGGCATTATAAGACTTAACATCCTGCCTACTGCCTATGTAGGCGTGAAGCTTACCATTAGTCGAGTCACCTACTTGTTTCATCATTCACACCAATTTAAAAAAGAAAAGAATTTAATTTGCATGTTAACTGTTGTACTTACATTTAGATCCTCTCCGTTCATGAACATCTTGATTAGTACTTATTGAATCTAAATGCATCTTACTAATTACGATGTGGTATAGTCAGGTAAATAATGCACAAATATGTTTTATTTATTTGCTAGCACAGAATATGCACCTGCCACCTGTTAAACTAGACTGATATAGAAATTTAAAATTAATATTAAACGCCAATTAGATGTAAATCATGTTTGACGTATTATCTAAACAAGATAAAGTTTGAAACAAATACTTCCATATCTACCGATAAAATAAAGTAACTAGACTTACAGGAAATGAAAAAGTGTAGTAAGATTTAATATTAGTAATACACTTTAATGGAAGACAATGGCTCCCAAGTCAGTCTTACGCGTCTAAGAATCTGGACTTTGGAAGCAGCTGGGACAGGGTAAACCTTTCAATCCAAGCTAGCTGCTCGCTGTGTATTGTGAAATCGTTTGTAGCTTTTTTACTTTAAATAATTCAACTCATTCTTGCACGTCTTGCGCTCTGAGCGTGATGTTTTTATACATGAATAATGACTGTATGTCTGTCATGTCACTGTCAGTAAAATCTAAACTACATATGTGTGTGAGCTTGTAAATATGTACTTGTTGCTATATAGTAAGATGTGCAACAATGAACCAATATATTTAAGTCTTTTATTCCACGGACTCTTTAAGTACTGAATAGGTGATGAGTACCATAGATGTGAGTATTTTTTTAACTTACATTTTTATTTATGACATTGGCCGGCATACTACAAGTGGGTCACCTGATGGTAACTGATCTCTAAAGTGCATGAAGCCTACAATATCAGAAGAATCATGGGCGCGAAGCCGACCTTTAAGGAAAGGTTTAAGACTATGAAAGACTATGGGATTTGTAATAGAAGGGGGACTGAGATCTCCGGATATCTCACTCACCGTATACAATAGCAAGCTGTTACTTCACGTTTTCTTGAGATAGTGGTAACAACTCAGTCGAACCGGTCCATTCATGCTGTAGACAAAACTGTCTAGTGTCTACAGCGTAGCTTTACAACTTATAGCTGTAACGTACGTACGTACGCACCCACGCCTGTAATCCCCGAAGGGGTAGGCAGAGGTGTAACTAGTACACCCACATTTCGCCAAGCGTATCTTCGTCCCACGATGTGATAGGGGGCGAGCCTATCGCCATATCGGGCACAAATTCCAGACTCCGGGCTAATACTGAGCATTTCGTGATAGAAAAACCCAATACCACTTTACCCGACCCGGGGATCGAACTCGAGATCTCAGCATACGCATTACAACTGCGCCACCGAGGCTGGCACAACTTAAAAAATTTATAATATTATTTATTTTATTATTATGAAAGCTTACAGACTAATAATAGGTACAATGGTTAAGTTTGCACTTAGGTTACAATATTGCTTATGACAAGCTTCCACATATTAGTAACAATTTATGCCTCAAAACAAGTTATTATACATAATAAATAAGAAGTCGTATATCCAACCATAAATAACTAAAGTTACTATATGATAATTAGGAAAAAATATTATATAAAAAACATTCAATAATTATAAGTGTGCAGTTTGAGAAACATTACGTTACAAAGATGTATTTGTTCATGAGTCCAAATGTTGAGACAGTTCATAACATTTTGATGAGCTACACAAGAAAAATGCATTCTTTCGGTAATTAGATGATACTAGAGGTATTCAAGAAGGAGTCTTTGTCTTAGTCTAGTATGAAGGGTTCGAAGGCCTATGTTAGCCCGGAGCTCAGGAGAGTCTATTGAACCATTATCAATGCTCACGAATTAACAAATATCGCTGACATTACGCCAATATTCGAGAGATTATTTATGTATAATCTTGCAGCATCAATAAGGAAATACTTATTTCATCTTATTTCTAAACTACACTTTATAAATCTGACTATATTTCTGTGGTACATACGATTAACGTAAAAGTTCCAAAACATAAAATAATGTGTCGTCGCAATTTGTCTTTTTCCTCTACTAGTACACACTTAAGTGAAAGCTATTTCTCATCCACCGTCTCAGGTATACAATGTTTATCTAGGAGTTGCATGCAAGAGTGTCACCACAATGTATTGCCATTGTACATCAACGGTTGACGACGTGTGCCACTTGCGAAACTCCACGGTTACACTTTAGATTCTTAAATGTTTTCGTATCTCTCTCACTCTCATGTTTCTTCTGGCCTGAGTAACATGGATTAAAGTAAACTTTAAGCAGTTACTACTATTTAAAAAAATCAAACCATAACGTTACGTAACATTTTACACGTCAATAACAGAATAAATTACATTAAAACGTCCCTCTAGTGGTGGGTCGGAAATACTCACAGGTCAAATTCAAATCATTTATTCTGTAAATTGGATCATAAATATCACTTTTACATGTCAATAAGAAGAAGAAAGTCTGAGAAGAAGCACCAAGAAACCCCTGTAGGTCTTCTAGATATTGCAAGTAGTTTTTCTTTTTATCTCTTCGATGTATAGGGTTATGTTTGGCGATTAGGGTGTGTATGATTTTGAATATAGCATTTATTAACAAAGATAATTATATTTGAAAAAAAAACTGTTTCAAAGCAGTTTTTCTTATTGTAACATTAATTTTCTATTATTAGATTTTGACTCATTTGAAAAAATATGTTTGCTTATTTCTTTCTCGGTTAATTCACTACATATTTTCCTTTACTATAAAATATATAAGAATTATACCTATTTTTATTACGATATCAGATTGGACATCGGGAATTCCTTCGCTTGTTTACTTGAATATGTGAAGGTTTTTTCTGTCATGATGTGAACGGCTGACTGAATTGTTTGACATAAATATACATACGCACTCACGTCTGTAATCCCCTAAGGGGTAGGCAGAGGTGCAATACACCCACATTTCGCCGATATTATTACCGTCCCATGATGTGATAGGGAGCCTATATCATCATAAAATCGCCATAGCAGAAACATGAAGTAGTCAGAAATAGCTTCATTATCACTATAAGTATTATTAGATATAACCGAATCAAAATTAGTAAAATCCAATTTTAAATTGGTCACGGTCGTTTACGTCCATGACCCAATATAGAGTTGTTATTCTCATACTTATAGTACTCCAAGTAATTTATCCTAGTTATTTATTTGCTTAGATTATTCGCCACTTATCACTCTGTACACAAAGAGCAACATCGTAATTGTTATTTATTTATGTTACATTATTCAAATTAGGTCGGTTCACATCACATTTAAGTGTCAAAAAGCCGTTCACATTAATTTCCATTTCTGTACTGGTAAGTAATTGTCTAAATATAACAATGAGCAATATGTGAAGCATTGTCTAATATCGATAGAATAATACTAGCTTAACATTGGTATGTGCTTGTATATTTTCCAATTATGTTTTAAAAATACTTTATTTCTTTCTGCCTGACGTTATCCCGACTCAATGCCAGAGTTCGCCTTCCTCCATCATGATTTGACGGTAGATTTAGTATTAAGTGGGGAGACCCGCAGTTGGACCTCACACAACCAAGCAACCAAGTTTCGCCATTGCCTCGTCTGTTGATCAGTAGAATGTACGTGCAGGTGAGGTGAGGATGTTGGTGGCCCACTTACAAATATGTATAATTTATAGCAGTAATTAAAATAGTTATGTGCTTCGGTAATCTTCGCCTATTACGGAAATACGAACAATATACAGACCTGTTACAGAATGAGATTATTTATAACTTATTTTTCTCTGGGTGAATAACATGGTGCTGGAGCTGAAGGATAATTGCATATTTGTGTAGGTTTGTATAAAAATGTGATTGACGCTTTAGTCGTAGTATTATAGTTAATGTCGGATACGAATATTACCAGGCAGATCGGAATGGACTGACAGACAACCCTTTGATTGGTATCGTGGGTTTATTTTTTACTTTGTGATAGAACTTTAATTAAAAAACATGCGCTATTTTTATTAACGATCATTAAAAACCATCTATGGCGATGTTTTTGTTTTTGATATTCACTTAAATCCGACGAATATATTAAACAAGGCGAAATCACTTTCTAAGTGCACTTATACACAACGTGACAAACAGACTGACGATCACATACGATACGCCGATCTCTAAAAACAACTTGTTATCATAATTCTATAAATATCAAACCGTAACAGAGTCTTGACTCGGCGGGCCCTCTTACTTATTGTTTTGAACTCATGTTGTTCTCTTGTCACCGTTGACACAGGTTATCATGTCTATTATTGAAGCATCGACAGCACGCTAGACGGAAGCGCCAGTTTCTCCAACGCAGCCGACTGATACGTCCATTACTTAAGAAAATGTTTTTAAGTTCGAGCGCGAAATTACATTGGATAATTTACGCTATGTTCCTCCTCGCAGAAATCCACGGGAACCTCACAGAAGCACTTACAATGAACACCTTAATACGCGAAATGTGTAGTAGGTCCTTATCGAGTCTTATCTTCGAGATTTGCACGGGAAATGTCGCGATCAGTGACATGCCTGCCGACAGTTTGTCGAAAGTTCGAGGGAAAAGAGCAGCGATATTTTCGGCGAGAGAAAGAACGAAGCGGCAAGTTGCTGACGAGTGTTGTTTGCAACCGTGCACGATATCACAGCTGATCCAGTACTGCCCAGAGACGTGGTGAAGTGGTTTAGTGGAAGGAGAGTGGCGTTGTTTAAGGCTGTCGCTCAGATTCTGGATTATAAGAGTTCAGACAAATGACTCAGTGGAGTATCTGCCGTCGCTGACCTCTGCTGCTGAATGTAAACTTTCCTGCTCGAGTTCATGGGGACGTGGTACTGAGATTACGTATCGTGTTGTTTGTTTGTGTATCTTATGTATTGAAGACAATTGTGTTTCTGTTTTGTTCTCAAACCCAGATAATAAACTGCATTTTCATAATAAGTTCTAATGACTCTTGATGGAATATTTTATAAATTTTTTTTGGTGCCAGGTCAGAAATAGTATAATACTCACTGAGTTTTTTGCTTTTATGTTTTTTAAACTGAACTTGTGTTTCCGTCCATTTTTGGACCTTTGTAAAGTCCAAGTAGAAGTTAATTTATTGTCATATCATTATGGTTGTGACTTATTATTTTGTTAACTGTTAAGGTGATCTTACTTTTCCCATGACAATAAAATATGTAGTGGTCGCGCAGTGTCGAAACTCGACCTATTGTTTGAATTTTGTTCTATTGCGTCAGATTTTCCATTCATACACTGTCAGTGTGAGCGTAAACAATGAATGTTTTATTTTATTTTATTAAATGTACATATTTGTTACAGATATTATATATAAATAGCTTTCTACACTCTTCCTCCATAAAAACTTTAACTATGCCAAATCTCACACTCCTTCGTGCGCGCAATATGCTTAATAAGAGGTCCATAGTTCTTCCTGTATTAATATATAAATTTAGATGATTATTAAATATTACTTTTTATCCAATCTAACATCATGTAAACTGTGTTGTGGCTGGCCTGTAATCTTGTGAGATAAAACTTTTTAACAAAAAATAAAACCGACTCCAAAAACTGTAGTTAAATATCGACTCAAAATTGTTTAGTTTTATTTTTAAGCTTTATAGTCGATAAATTATCTTATTTTTTTTGTTAAAGAATTATCTAAATCGGCGCATAAAGTTGTTTTAATCTTTCATCCCCAACTGCACCATCTTAGGACTGGAATTATTTCTTGAAATTGAAATAGTCATACCACCGTAGTAAACCTTATCGAATAATCAGCCAAATGGGACCACATTTAGCGGACTTATGCGTGAATATAAATAAAGAAAAAATATATACCGACGAATTGAAAACCTTTGTTTTTTTTACCGATTTGTATTTTTGTAACATTAGTGATTTTCAAATGTAAAAATAATGTAATCGTGCAAATCAAATACATAAAGATCTTCCATTTTGTAATATTCCGAATAAGCCATATAATAGTGAAGACTTTACCAATTCGATTTTACTTGATAATTGATTATGTTTTAATGAACATTTTTTATGTATAGTTTTTTTACATACATAGTTAAGTTCACATCTATATCTTCGAAAGAATAGACAGAACTGCAACTAGTGCACCTACGGTTCACCGACTTTATTTCCGTCCCCTGATGTGATAGAGAGGCGCACTTATCGCTATACCGGGTACAAATTCCAGTCCCGGGTAGATAAGTAGTGTGTGTCAATTCGACTCATAAACAAATTTTGCTTTGAACACTGGACCTTATAATTTCTAAGTTTAAAACTGGTATATATTTTTCTCACATAAGTGACGGTATTCGGAGATATAACAAAAAAACGGAATATTTTTAAACCAATATAAGGTGACCTCCCGTTTCAGGTACATTCTTATTAAAGGGTGGTCAGTTTTGATTTACTCTTACAGTTTGTGATTAGATTCAAAGCTGGTATATATATATTTTTACTAGCTTGTGACGAAACGAGTATATCGCTCGCCTGATAGTAAGCCAAGCCCGCTCAGAAACAGAAGCAATACTATACAGAATAAAGCACTGCAGAGACATAAGATATTAAAAGTCATAATGCCCAGTAATTTCACTGGTTGCCATGTCCTTCAGACCGGAATATAACAGTGCCTACACATTGCTGCTTGTTGGTAGAAACAGACAAAGCTGTGGAACCAATCCAGACGACCTCTCGCATATGAGGGACCTACCACCTTGTATATATTATTATTATTTATCTCGCTAAGATAATGGCATTACGAAATTTAACATAAAATCAAATTATATATAACCAATATGTGGTGTACTCCTATTTTAAGTGTGTATATCCACAGAACACTATGTGTTTTGTATGTGCACTCACATTTTTGAATAATAGGTAATGATCATTCACACATTTTAATTCACAATTTTACATTACCGAAATAACCACTTCCCTAAAACTGATTTTCGGTTGACTTAAACCTTGTCAAGAGGTAATTAAACATATTTTTTGGAATGGAATATACGTTGCTGATCTAATGACAAAATTAAATCGTCGACTTTCTGTCAGCTGTCACAAATAAAGTAACTAGTTGAAAGATGTTTATTGGAACATCTTTTTAAAGATGTCTACGTTTTGATCCTTATTTTTAGATATTGCTATTTTAATACTTGACATTGGCGAAATCATCGAAAATCGATAGGGGCAATATTTCAAAAATAGAATATAAGATGTTTATTTAGTTTGTTTCATGTGCCTCTTTTGTGGCTCAAAATAAATATGTGCAAAATTTAACTTAATTTTTGTTTTTCATTGAAATATAAAAGTTATTATAAGACACCTAGCAACGAATATGATTTAAACGTACCTAATATAGTTTAAATAGTTTTGCATGCACTCAGCATGTTATTTCATAAAGAGTGATTTTAAAGCGATTCGATATCGTGATGCTCTCTGACCTTAAACTTTATATATAAATTTTGATAACATATTTGACATCCAAGTTAGTTAACAAATCGTTAGATTGTACAACAATGTATAATTGTAAACAGTAGAAAATGCAAAAAGATTCCACGACAAATAAATCTAAGTGCTATAAATTCATAAGATAAGGCAACAACGTTGCAACATTATAATGAGCTAATAGGTAATATGATCTGATATTTATTATCAATTAACTTATGATAAGAATAAATCTGTCCTGGGGTAAGATGAACGCCACGTGTAATGTAATTGTTATTACTTTAATCCTTCAGGATTTTTAATGGGGAATAAATTATTAATTTATAGGTGCGTATTTTCTTTATTTCCCTTTTCTGTCAATTTGCCATAAGATTAAATACCACCAGTTACCACTTTTGTAGATGCTCCACATCATATGTTTAGAATGATTTGGTTTGATATTTTAGAGCCTCTGGTCTATCGAAGTTAGCTCATTATGGACATGTAAAAGAGGGTAAAGTGGGTTATTAGCTAACCTAATTGCTTGTTCAGTAATAACTGTTAAAATATCTGGCTATCTAGAGAAAAAGTTCCAGAAATCAGGGCCCTTGTGTCAGGTAGACTATCCTACACATACGCTTTCACTGTAACTCCAGTAAACTAAGCTAATACTAAGCAAGCATTTTGAGAAATGAGGTTCAGCGAATCTGGGAATGCTAAGCTGTAGTGCAGAAACACTGCAGCAAAATTGTTGGAAACAGAAAGATAGAGAAGTATTGGAAATATAGATTCACCTTTAATTTCCCGGTAAGTGTGTAGAGTAAGTAGTGGTTTCACCAACGTTTTATCCCAGGAGTAGTAATAAAGACTAACAAGTATCTTCAAAGTATCACCGCCCTCAATGAATCCAATAGGCTTCAAAGGATTTAATTTATGATGATGCCAAGTTCGTTATTGTTAAGAGTATCTTTTTATTAATTTTATCATATTATTATGTAAGTTACTAAGGAAATACTAGAAGGATCCTGGCATTAACCCGGTATAACACCAGAAAGAAAAAAGAAAATCATCAGAAATCACTATCATCAGTAATTGCTTGGTTTTGTGCTACATATCTCTGTTGTAGTCCTAAGCTTCGATTAAAACATTATATTTTAGTAAGCGAGGTCTAATTCTACTCTGTCTATGCATTGCCGTTACTGTTTTCGTCCAGTAACCCCTGCTTCTCCCAAACATTTATTGGGCTTTCAATGTTGACAATGAATAGACCTCTGTAATTTGGTTCATTTATTGGAAGGATATACTTATAGGCTGAATTCTTCAGAATCCTTAAATCAGCGTGCCTCTGATATTCTCGTAATAGATTTTAAAATCTAAGTAAATATATCGTAATGAAATTGTCAACAGTTCAATGTGTTCTCATTATTGAGGATAACTTGGAGAAACTCCACTTGTAATAATGTAATAATAGATGGCATAATTGTAATTTTAATGACTTATTTATTTGTGCCATATGATAAGTGCAGTGTCTCGCCATTTATTTGTTTACCCAGAGTATCTACTATGTCTTGTCAATCACCTTCTGCTTGTCAAATCTATCATCTCTTCTAACAAGTTTAGTTTGATTTAGTAGTTGCATTAAATTGGATATGTTGCACTACATAATGATACAAATTTATTTTAGACACCACTTATTTTTGGGATTTATAAATATCTTCAATAATCCAACGATGTCTCTTTTTCTAGTTTCATCACCAGTTAATACAGGTGTTCTTTTTGAAATTTGCTTCACCCGCATGAATATCTTTCTGGGATAAAAGTCATTTTCTCATAAGAACTTGGTCACTTCCTATCTTCCCCTAAGAAATGAATTACGAAAAATGCCGACATAGGACTTTCATTAATTGTCAAGTTAAATTTGACCTGAAACATATTTCTCGTATAAATGTTATCCTCTTTTCATTCTTTCGGGGATGGGATAATAAAAGCCTTTTCTTAATGGTGATCTATCTATATTAGGTATTCTAGGAATATGTTGTAAGAATTTCAGCATTCACAGCAGAAACTATGAGTTTCATAGTATCTACAAGGCCCGTGTTCAGAAATATACTGACAGTACAATCAATACTGATGCCGGTTTTACTAGAAAACAGATATTGTAAAAACCGGACAGTAATTCCGTGGTACCAATGACCAACATAATTTTAATACTTTTTTCTATCCTCAGATGTACTGGAACTATTTTAAGGGCGTGACTAAGGTGCACAATTAGATCATGACTTGAATTTGGACATAAGCCACTTTTTATCCCGGAAAAGTTCGTTCATGCGGGCGGAGCCGCGAGCAAAAGCTAGTATAAAAACCCATTAAAAACGCCGCCGCCACACCGTATCTTTGTCGTGTTAAACAAAAATCATCAAAGTCATTGGCGTGGGTTTCAACCTTAAAGCGTATATCTATCTAGTACTGACAGTACTGTCAGTTAATTTTCAAACGCATCCAAGGAATTTGGATCTTTCAATACAAGATTCGTTAAACGTGGAGATTAATTTAAGCATTTAGATTAGAGTTGAACTCTATACATAATGTTGTATAGAAGTTCATACAATGTTATGATAATTAAAGACATGCGCTATGATAGGAATATACTCGTGTAAGTTAATTGAAGATAATATTGAAAATATGATCAGGAAAGTCACGATCAGTTATTTAATTAGGCGTTAGTGGGGGAAAAAAATATACTATATTTATAGCATGACTAGTTTTGTCTCACGACTTCGCCCGAGTGAACGAAAAACGAAAAGCCTATGTTCTAATCCAGGTCAATCATGATCACGTAGATCTGTGTGTTAAATTTCATCCAAAACCGTTTAGCCGTTTAGGCGTAATTGTCTAACAGACATCCAAATTCACAAACTCACAAACATCCAAACTGTCACATTTATAATAGTAGTAGGAGTAGGATAATAGCCGTGAAAATGATGCCGAATATCCATGATTATTTTTACTTAAATTACATTAAAGTTCATAAAATAGTTTTTGCATAATTTAAATCGTAGCCGTAATCGTAATCGTATTTACATGTTGCGAAAGAATACATACAATATAATATAAATCCTTTTCTTCTAAGGGGTCGGCAGACTATGGCTGCACATTCTATAAGTCTAGTAAATAAGTTGCACTCCAACTTCCATTATCATTTTTACTTACAAATTCCTTGTCATTAGGTCACAATAATTGACCTTCGCATCAAAATAACAGCCACAAGAAAACAGCGTGAAATCCGTAATTGTCTATTTACCTCGACGTACTTATCAACCAATATTGAGATCAAATGTACACAATATTGTACGCGGCACACTTATCTCGACAATTTTATATCACAGCTGCCCCATATATTTGTAATGTGGGGCACAGTATGTGGCATCTAGGTCATATCGTGGTAGACTAGTCTAATCGTTGTTAAATTTGATTTGCGTGCAAAACTGTCTCGATAAACCGCTAAGACGACACAAAACGGGATTTATTTTAAGGATAACTTCTACAAAAAGGACCCGAATAAATCTTGGCTCTAACTTAATAAAGTCGTCGTTGACAGCTTTATCTGAGCTGTGACCACGAACAGACTTTTTTGAATAAAATACTACTTGCCTAACATCAAATTGGTGTAATAGTCAAGACTACAGATTTATAAAATATTGATTTAAATACAAGTGAATAGCTGTTTCTTATCTTATCATTAAGTATTCTGTGCTATAAATAAGAATAAGATTGAAAATTTTTATTAATCACGTAGACAATTAAAATAGCGCTCATGACAAGTAGGTACAAAAATAAGTGGTTCAATGGAGTGCAGAAATAACGATAAACAGAAACACGTACCTATCTATAAAAATATTCATCAATATTTTGATGCACAGGAGAGTTAAATTCAAATGCAATTTTAGTATTCACGTATTGGTTTACCGACACGTCTCGGTGACGATTGGATAATATTTTCAATATATCTCAAGGTGAAACCTAAGAATCTTATATCGGGTGTAGTGCGTCAGGTCAACTACTGAACTTGCAGAAAAATTTGACTGTACTTTTGTATAGCAGAGGCTCGATGGTCACTTGATGGTAAGTGATCTCCAGCGCCCATGAACACCCGCAATAGCAGATAATAATGGGTACCTATGTTGCCCACCTTTAAAACACAGAATGATGGATTAGGAAGGGAAAGGGGGAATTGGGCTTTCGAATATTTCTCACTGTATAAAACTCAGCAGGAAGCCGCTACTTTACGTCAGTATTCTGTGAGTATTCTGTGTGAGCTGTTCCACGTAAACTTTATCTACTTTTGCGGCCAAGAAGTAGTGTGTTCTGGTTTCAGAGACATTAAAGCCTCATTTATGTAGAATGAGTTTCTCAAACTACATAAGTAAGAATATAAAAGAAAACTGTCTTTACGAGGCCGCATAATACGATTCATAATTTAAAATCTATGGAGCAACCACATAAATGACAGTTCTCTGTTATACTCTTAAAATATTAATATTTATTTATTTTATTTATTTTACACACTTTATACATACAGGCGGATTTAATGCCAGAGGCATTCTCTACCAGTCAACCTTTGGGGGTGCAGAGAATAAACAAGGCAGGTGTACAAAAGAAGAGAATATTAAATGTAAAAAAACAGACGAATAAAAAATACAACGTGTTATTCCAGGTAGTAAATTGAAATTAATTCAAAATGTTAATTGAATTATAATATCTCTTCTTTAGGTCTTTTGCAATAAATCCAATACACGTTTTATTTTGACAGACTCATTTTAGAGTTTACCAAGCTATCATAATGCCAGTACCATTATAGTTTTAAAAAAAACTACGGTATAGTTAAATAATAAGAATAATTAGAATACAAAATGGTAAAATATATTACAAAGAATATTTTTTTCATTCACAATACCCGTAATCATGTCCCTCTCGATGTAGAATTAATATTTCAAAAGGTATAACTAACATATTACGTTGAAACACTGTAAAAAAATACTTATAGCTGAAAGAAAATCATTCTCGGGGATAGGAGACTCTGTAAATTAGTCCCATTCATTCTGCGGAGTGATAATCTGCGTCCAATGTACCGTAGATGATGCTTGCTAAAGCTTTATGGCAGTGGACGTGTTATTACTAAGTTTACTATACACTTATAGACAGCCTCCGTGGCGCAGCGGGTGAGTAGCCGGGTGCGAAGCGAGAGGCCGTGGGTTCGATTCCCGCACTGAGACAAATGTTTGTGTGATCCACAAAAATTTGTTTCGGGTCTGGGTGTTGTGGGACCGCTAGTCCCTCGTAGTTCCTGATACCCACGATACAGGTTTACCTAGTGTGGGGTCAGGACTATGTGTGTGACTGTTGGGTGTATTTATTATTATTATTACTTACATACATACATACGATACTATACGGCGGCTTCGATTCCCGCACCGAGACAAATGTTTGTTTGTGTGACTCACAAATATTTGTTTCGGGTCTGGGTGTTGTGGGGCCGCAAGTCCTTCGTAGTTCCTGATACAGGTTAACCTAGTCTGGGGTCAGGACTATGTGTGTGACTGTTGGTTGTATTATTATTATACGTATACACACTCACGCCCACGAGGGCAGGCAAAGACTATTGAGTGCCAGCTAAGATCCTGACACACCTCTTTCACCTCTTACACATTCATACATATTCTCATACATTTTCATTATATTTTATATGTTTACTATACACATTTTTTTATTAGCTTAAATGATGAAACGAGCAGCTCGTTCACCTGATGGTAAGCACAACGCCTGCCTATAAACACAAACAACACCACAGAGAACTTCAAAGCACTGCATGGCATTGGACTGCGTTGTCCCGAGACATGAGTTGTTAAGTCTCACAATGCCCAGTAATTTCACTGGCTTCAATGCCCTTCAAACTTTGCTTACGCACTGCTACTTGACGGCAGTAAGAGATAAACCGGTGGTACCAACTCAGAGAGTCTCGCATACTGCAATAATACTGCACGGTCTTTAAAATTATCGCTAGAGTTTCTATCAGTTCTGATATATTGTGTATTGAAGGCATCTGATTTACGGTAATTAGTACACTCGCTGGGTACTACTAGTGAAACTAGGTCAGGGCATCTGTTAATAACACAATGTTGATGTTTCTTCAAGGCATTGATTCGGAATAATTTACCTAATTATTATTTAGTGCATTGGCAAAGATACAATACAGAGGCTCACACATACAGACGCCTTTATCACCGAAGGGGTAAGCATTGCCGAGCTTATTTCCGTCCCATGATGTGATAGGGAGCGAGCTTTGCGCCATACCAAATCCCAAATCAGGCAAGACATGATTTTTCGAATCGATAACTCAAACAATAATTGTGATTATCCTACCTGGGAATTGAACCCAGGACTTCGCGGTTCTCAGCTAAGGCTAAGTACGCTGCCACTTCAAGAGACATTGCGTCCCTCGACGATCGGCACATTTATGCCTCAAGTTACTGGATATATGCTGACCCTGGAATGTGATTTACTTGGACAGGCTACTATAATGTAAGTTTTTACTATGTGTATAGTGGCCACTATACAGTTGAGTACAAAAATTATCAGGTACCCTCCCACAAGCAAACTTGTCTGCTGCCTGAACGTAAAATGTTAAGTCTTATAATGCCCAGTAATTGATCTGGCTTCAATATCTTTAGAACCTTAAACTCTAGGGTACATACACACTATTACTTGGCAGCAGAATCATTGTTGGTCCTTACTGTGTTAAGTACTTTTCGCATCAATATACCCTAACTCAATTAAGTAAGTTATCTAATATATCATAGAATGTATCACCATTTGTTTATCCTAATAAAGAAAGAAATATACAAAGGAAGAAGGACGAAGAAGGACTTTCACATGCGAAGGACTACCTATTTACTTCCACGTCCATTCCTGTATATGTTTAATGCAATATCAATGGCTGTTGGTATTCAAACTACTTCCACTCAATGTAAAGCAAATAAGTAAAGTAAACTAAGCTAAACAAAGCTTAGTTTAGAATATACTTCAGTTACGAGTGGAATAGTTGAATGCAGCAAAGCATTAGTGCTTGTAAAGGGAATGATGTGGTGCCCTTAGATCTAACCGGTGAATTAAAATGTTTTTTCTTCTAACAAACTTAGACTATATAGAGATTTAAAAGATCCCAAGAATAAATAAAATGAACAGTATCTCACGAGCGTCTATCATGAAAATAGTTTTATGGCTAATGACGAATTTAGTTTTCTTTAATAAAAACTATGGAGATGAAGCCTAAGTAGATAAATCATTTACACATCAGTTAAGATCACTATTAAAGGCATTGATATAGCTCAATTATTCATTGTTAATTATCACTATATTGGTAAAAGAAAACATCGCGAGGAAACCTGTTTAATACTAACTTATACTAGTACTTAATAATTCTCCCTATCTATAACTCATTTCATTAGTAGAGCCGAGGCCCAAAGCGTGGGCTATGTCTCACACCCATACAAACGCTCAAGCCGACGATGGTTTTGTATATGAAGCCATAGGAGTCATTTATGAATTTACTCTACAATATTAATATTATTATAATGTACCTTAATAATGTTAAGAAAGTGAAAGTAGACCAAAAATATGTACCTTAAAGGCATATTAAAATTCTTTCTACATTCTATTAGGTTCACGAATAACCCCGAATTCCATAATATAAAGCTAATATGAAGTTATAGCTCCCATGTGAGTAATGCTGGGAACACGTGGTTCCAAAATATTATAGGTGATATTAGAATTTATAGCCTTTTAGTGACTTCTTATATAACTTTCATATTAATAAGTACTTTCCTAACCGTTATAAGTATACACATTCTGCGACTTTTTGAAGGCAATATAAAAGTATTAGGCTGAAGTTTTCAAACAACCATTAATCGTATTTAGCTACTAAATATGTTTTAAGCAACGGAAAATTTTTATACGTCAAATAGTATGAAAATTTTACATTAGTAAACATATTTAAGGGCTAAATATAATGAAAAATCGTTGAGGTAGCTGATCTTAATATTATAACCGGATACAGTACAGGATACACACATAGACTATGAGATTAATTATCATAACTTTGAAAGCCTCCGTGGCGTAGTGGGCGAGTACCCGACTGTGAAACGTGAGGCCGCGCGTTCGATTCCCGCACCGATACAAATATTTGTCTGATCCACAAATATTTGTTTCGAGTCTGGGTTTTTTAAGACCAAAAGTCTTTCGTGGTTCCTGGTACCCACGACACAAGACTCGTATCTTACTGTGGGGTCAGAGCAAGCTAATATGTATGTGACTGTTGGGTTTTATTTATTTATTTATAAAGTAAATGTTCGACTTTAAGCAACTGTCTTTCTTTAAAATGTTAATAGCTAAAACATATCAGTAATCGATGCAAATGAGACTTACTTCACAGACAAAATAAACAGCAGTGTGTTTAATGTATTGGGTATTGCCTCGTCTACGTATTGAAGAGGAACGAATCTGTGATGGTAAATGAATACCATATTTGATTAAATTGGTAAAGCAAGACGTCCGTGTCTTGTCGAAATAGGAATTAAATACATAGGCAAAGCCATTTGCATTATCAGAATCCAGACTTGCCTGACCGCTTATGGTGTGGTGACAGTAATTCTATTCATCTTCCCTAAGAATTTTGATAATTGTATTTGTAGTCGATAGGGTTTGTTTCAAGTGTTTTCCTTTCGGCCAAGATTTTTCAGACAAGACTTAATAATGGAGTTAAAGGGGAAAATTGAGAACTCCTCAATAAATAACAGCAAATAGCTTTGAAGTCAGTTTTTAAGTTTTATATAGTGATATTACCTACTAATATTTTGTATTGATTTCTTAGGATTAAAACGCCAGTATAGTTTGACAAAATATTTGTAATTTGTAGACCGTATAACAAATAAGTAAAAATTAAAATATAGATTTTGTTCTGCTTTGAAAATAATATGATAAGTTCAGTCCAGTAAATATAAGCATCATTAGACGCATTATGGTTCGTAAGTCGTAACATTATTTTATGCCTTTACGTTTTTGTTATTCATTACTTTATTTATGAGTTACGAGTGGTAGAGCCACACTGTAGACAGTTTTGTCTACAGCGGGCCGACTCGTCCGGGTCGTTACCACTGTTTCACAGAAAACCGACGTAAAGTAGCAGCTTACTTCGACGTTTTGTACGGTGAGTGAGATACCCGGAGGCCCAAACCCCCTCCCCTTCCCAATCCATTTTTTTAAGGGCAACGCGTCCATGACTCTTTTTGTATTGTGGGCGTACATGGGCAGCGGAGATCCATACCATCAGGTGACCCACTTGCTCTTTTGCCGGCCTATGCAAAAAAAAAGATAATAACACAATCGCGATGAGTGTACTGTTGTCCGTTGAGGAGTTTTATTTTTTTACTCCGGTCTCCGTCGTCAGATCTTAACCACATTGAAATGGGACCACACGGGAAGGACCAGCTTTCAAATAAAAAAAGAATCATCAAAATCGGTTGAATTGAGAACCGCCTCCTTTTTTGAAGTCGGTTAAAAATAGAAAGTAACAGTTCGTAAATGTACATTTATTATGAACTTTATGTATGTTAGCCACATAAGTTGTTTCAACGTCAGACTCCAACTTGACAAACGTGTAAACTTTTAAAAGGTTTTATCAGCGGGTATGTTATCCTCACTCGGCTACCAAAAAACAAACCCTCTTAAACATTAATGTTCACACTGAACAATGGATCTGAGTTTAAAGCAATAGATGAAGGAAAAATGGATGAGTTTAATTTTAGAAGATAGCTTAGACAAAAAATATATATTCCTATTCCTTAAAGGACACAAACTCGCTCACGATTCCCTTAGCATTGTAGGCGTTCATGGGCGGTGATTATCACTTACCATCAAGTGACTCACGTGCTCGTTTGCCGGCCTTTTGCTATATAAAAACCTCAATAATTGTAGTTGTATTTTTTATCCAGAGATATTATTAATGCTACGCATTATTATGACATAGATTCAAGTTCTAATATTCATACATACCTACGCAATCACGCCTGTAATCCCCAAAGGCGTAGGCAGAGGTGTAACCAGTACACCCACATTTTGCCGAGCGTATCTTTGACCCATGATGTGAGCCTATCGTCATACCGGGCATAATTCCAAACTCCAGACTAATACTGAGAATTTCGTAATAGAAAAACCCAATATCACTTTTACCCGACCCGGGAATCGAATAGAAGACCTGAGCGTCAGTCTCAGCCGTAACGCGTACGTATTACAACTGCGCAATCGAAGCAATCGAAGCAATCTAATATATACCGTTTCAAACAATACTTTTTCAAGAAATAAGGCGCCATGGGATATATTTTTTTATAATTTATCGTATCCGCAGTATTTATAAATTGCTGTTTACTGAAGCAACTCGCCTGAGGATTGAGTTATCTGAAAAACTTTCTACCTGTGGGACCTAAAACTTTTTACCAGAAAGACATTTCGGACCGCCTCGTTATATCTATATTTATTTAGGTTTTATATTACAATGCGATAGGCCGTCTGGGTTGGTACCACCGCTTTGTCTATTTCTGCCGCCAAGCAGCAGTGTTGTGGAGGACATTGAAGCCACTGAAATTACTGGGCATTATGAGACTTAACATCTTATATCTCAGGGCGACGAGCGTAGTCCAATGCCATGCAGTGCTTTGTAATTCAAAGTTCTGTATGGTGTTGATTCTGTTTATGGGCAGGGGTAGCGCTTACCATCAAGCGAGCGACCTGCTCGTTTCGTCAGTCAAGCTAATAAAAAATAAATAAAGAAGCACTGGTCTTACTACGGTGGAGGCGTTTTTCTTAGTAGAAAGGTGGACCTTGGCATTAAGCAGGGATATCGCTAAGCAGACAGAATACTAAAGAAAAACTGAACAACGTTAGAATATCGAGTACAATTATAATAAATGAAAGGAATGTTAATAATGTCCCATTAATGTCCCATTAATTAGTAACAGCCTAGTTAGGCTGAGAATTCATGAGTTCTTTGGTTCAAATCCTTGAACGGGCAATAATAATATGTGTTTAACTTTTTCGATTCGATCTGACATGAGTTGACTGGAATTGGAATTTGTGCCATCTTATCACATTATGGGACGGAAATAAGCTCGGCCTATCATGGGTGCCAGATACACTAGTTGCCTCCCTCTTCACCTCTGCCTACCCCTTTGGGGAAATAAGTGTTAGAATGTTGGAAATGTTGGTTTCACGTCACACTTCCTGTGCGCCAAAATAACGGACGTTTTTTCATGTGCTCATTCTTCATACATGAATATTGCATATTTTTTTTTTTCAAAACAAGAGTATCTAAGGACGTTTTTAATATTTGAAAACATTTGTACTTCCATTATGACTTCATTCGTACTCTCATAATATGATATGATACTCTGCGAGGGACAAACATTATTGGCATCCTAACACGAAATATCTCGAACGTCATTTCGTTGCCTCCAGGCACAAGAAATTGCATGAAATACATCTACGATACACCACCAGTATTAAATGAGCTCACCTAGAACCTTGACTTTATGATAAAGCGTGCTGTGGGGCTTGTCTGGTATGAAATGAGGTGTCTACTAACGTCGGTCGGTGTATAGTCCCCGTATGTGCTCTGTGCACCCCTGCAGGGCATATTGGACGCAATCTGTGATACCTGACGTGGCTGGGAATTTCATTATAGTCTATTGACTGCTCATGACGAGCGCCTAGATTGAAGTGTGATGTCAAAATGTTTACTGCGGATAGAAGGGCTTTACGAAAATGTTTGCGCACAGCTCGCTGCAGCAGCGTTTTAGTTTAAAATGAAATTTTGATGTCTGTATTTGTTTGAGTTGTAGCTTTTTACAACGGTCAACATGCAAAATCTACAGCCATTTTTATGTTTTTTGGGATAGCTTTGAATACATGTAACTGATGTTTTTTTTTCATTGTACATAGGAATGTGTGGTATCGTTGAATAGGTTCATATACAATATGATATTGATAGAAGTTGCTAAGTGACTTTTTTATATAAGTCATTAGTTTGTGAGATACATGTGTGTCCAAATTCATTAAAAACGTCTGTCCTCTCCCTTCTAACTTTTAAACCACAGAGTGGAAATTCTAAAAAAACAAAATAGTACCTATAACATAAAAAGTACTTTCAATGAAAATTGGTTTCATTATGCTAGGTTGTATGGTTTCTGAGATATGGGGGTGCGTATGGGATAATTTTTGTTACTTAATATTTTAATTTACCTACCGCAAAAATCACTTTGTTTTTCACAGTGTCTCTGAGAAATACAAACTTATTTTTGCTGCTGATAAAAACAATGTTGTACTTTGAATATAAATATTTATTAATACACCCAACAGTCACACACATAGTCCTGACCCCACACTAGGATAACTTGTATCGTGGGTATGAGGAACTTCGAGGGACTTGCAGTCCCACAACACAGACCCGAAACAAATATTTGTGGATCACATAAACATTTGTCTCGGTATGGAAATCGAACCCACGGCCTCTCGCTTCGCAGCTGGCTACTCGCCAACATTTGATTTTAATGTTGGCTAAAAAGTATAGAGTAGTGTGTGTAGCTTTGTCCTTGTTTAAAAGTATGAACATTTATCTTGACTTCACCCTTCACTGTGCATGGCCCAATACACACTTGGCCGGTTTTTTTTTCTTAGAACTAAACTCCAAGTATAAGTAGTAAGTAAAAGCTAGTACATAATTTTCAGTAAATCTTTACGTTTTAACAATTAAATTGTAAAACTTTGTCGTATCGATCTGACACTAAAGTAATTCTCACTTCGTAGAACGTGTGCACGATGAAAATGTGTTTTAATCTTTCGTATCAGAGTCAGCTGGGAAGGGCTTAATAGAAAATAGTTTGCAACATGTTTCCGATACATTTTCAATACGAGTATATTAAATATCTATGATATTGAATACAAGCATATACGCTTTGATATTATTTTAATTTGATGTTCGGTGAATATTGTGTAGCTTAGAATAAGTAAGGTTGTAATTTGGTGTGATTCAGAAATAGTTTGGATAAAGATCCAAAGAGGTCCAAGATCTTTTTTTAAGGGGTCGATTCATACTGTAGACAGGTTTGTCTAGAGCATAAATGGGTGGGCATGACCAGGGTGTTACCACTGTCTCACAAATAACTGACGTGAAGTAGTAGCTTGCTGTTGCGTTTTGTGCGGTGAATGATATGTCTGGAGGCCCAAACTCCCTTCTTTTTCCTTATCCCTTAATCATCCATTTCCTTAAGGGTGGCAATGCGTTTATCATTCTTCAGGTATTGTGGATGTTCATGGGTGGTGGAGCTCACATACGATTAGGTGACCCACTTGCTCGTATGCCGGTCTATAGATACTACAAAAAAAAAAGTTCAACACGAATTTTCTATGTTCCCTATACGTAGTTAAATAATTATACACTATTTATAGCAGTTATAAGCCCTTAATAGTAAATTTTACTACTGATCGTTGATGAAATTTTGACAACATACCTAATTGTAAATTTAAGATCAAGAACTAATAAATCCTACATCTATTTTGATGTCGGTTAAAAACAAAGATCATCAACTAAAGCGACTTAATGCAAGACTTATGCACAAAGTCGTATCGCATAAATATAAAAAACTTTCTACTTAGTGTGGTAAGCATTTTTAGAGTGCCATGTCGCCCATAATGGCCTCTGAAAATAACAAACTACGAATACTTGCACAACATATTAAAATAGTAACACGAACGTTCAAAGCGCGTCATATCGCCTTGTACCTAGCTATTAAGTATTCTGTGCATGTACCCCGAGTTTATCACACACACGTGTTTATTCCTTATATATAGTTGTAAAGGATACTCCGGGGAGGGTATAAAAATGCATTTCATTGATTCCCATCCCGGTCATTGTCCCCACCGCAATAGGTGGCTGCCAGCAACATTTCCCACCGCGTTGTTTTGCATTATATTTAGTCGGATTTTGATTTTTTTTTATTTATTCAAATTTGGATTACTCCGATGCCAGTATCTTTTCTTTAAAATGAATAAAGTTTGGTTTACGTTGCAAAAATAGAAGTCTATTGGGTATGTGTATTTCTCTTTATGGTTTATTATTTTGTAATATACAAAATAAACACAAGATTAGCTTGGGAATCTTTGTATGCACTTTTTAAACAGAGTAAATTAAATTAAATTTAGAACGTATTTTTATTTTAAGAAAAACTTTTCTAGCTCTAGAACAGTGGCTGCGTTACAATTTTTTATTGCCAGGATTATTTTTTGGCAAAGCTGCCAGTTCTCTGGACTCTAGTAGTTTTTACGATACATATCAGTTTGGTGCCCGATTTTATAGCGACCGTACCATACACACACCGTCCACATGGAGAAAAACCCGCCATAGAAGACGACAGTTGACACGTCAATGTCTCAATTCAAAACTACATATTTACATGGCATGGGATTGACGCCAGGCAGGCGGCCGGTCGTAAAAACTACAAAACAAATCTTTTTGTAACATGTGTTAAAAGCATGTGGCACCGACCAAACTGCGGGTAGGATAAGGGCAGGTGGAAGAAAGGGATAATTCTTGAAGTTACGACCATCATCTCCTTTCATTTTAGTTGACGCTTGAATTTTAGAAATTAAATATATAAATACGCACTCACGCCTGTAATCCCTGAAAGGGTAGGCAGAGGTGTAACCAGTACACCCCCATCCAGCCGAGCGTATCTCCTTTTCATGATGTGATAAGGGGCGAGCCTATCGCCATACCGGTCACAATTCCAGACTCCGGGCTGATACTGAGTAATTCGTAATAGAAAAACCCAGTATCACTTTTACCCGACCCGGGGATTGAACCCGAGACCTCAGTGTCACTCTCAGTACGCATTACAACTGCGCCACCGAGGCAATTTTAGAAATTGTAGAGAGAAAAAAGTTTCACTTAAAAAAATCCAAGTTCCAAGGATACAGCATACACAGCACAGTCGCGATACAGTGTCCACTCCAAGTGAAATCTCTAATACACGTTCCTCTGCCAGTGTACGAAAGTTTCAACTGCGACACGTGAGTAGGTAGCTGGAAGTGCCCCCCCCCCCCCCTTACCTTCCTCTACAACTTTCGCTTTGAGGCACTCCTTTGATGTCGCAGCCATATTTAATACTTACGTCGTGGTTACGTTTGTTGACTTCAAAGTACAGAATAATATAAGATTGTTTAATGAAATCAAGTAATATTTATATATATTTTATTATAATTCATAAATATAGCTATGAGAAAGATCTGGTATCAACTGTTGAGACGAAACGAACATCTGGCTCTTCAAAGTTATGTGTGTAGTAATTGATAATTTTCGCTTTAATTTAACGGTGAAAAATACTTCTACTTGTTCTTAATAAGAATTAGTTAAGATCTGATGAAAGAGTACGAAGAAAAATGTGAAACACCACAACCGCAAACATCATCATCAACATAGCATCAGGGTCTGAAGACGGTTTTTAAAGTTTTAAACTTGTAATTATTGATATGGGATCTTGTTGTCAGCAATACGGTAACTTAATTTCAACACATAAATTATTGTAATTAGTCTGTAAGATTTCCTTAAACTAAATAAATAAATAAAGTACAATATCATGCCGCCGGAAGATTGAAGACATATAAGACAGAAGATATTTTTGGGTTCTGTAGCAAAAAAAAGACCCCACGTATAGGGTATCCATATCGATCTGTTTGTCAAGGATATACTATTTTATGCCTGACAAGTGATTTATTATGACACTTATCCTGACAACGTTTGCACTATAACGCAATAAGAATTATTGTAACGTACAAAACCATACTCCAATGCAGTGTTGCCAAATCCAATTTCAAAAATCCGTAGAGTGATGCTGGCTAGTTAGTTAGAATTGCTATATCCAATTTTAAATAATCCGTAGAATGATGCTGGTTACGCCATATGTAATATGTTTGGTAGGGGGATGGGAGAGGGTTTGGGCCTCCGGATATCTCACTCACCGTACGAAACGCAGCAGCAAGCTGCTACTTTACGCTGGTTTTCTGTGAGACAGTGGTAATGACCCGGACGAGCCGGCCCATAGACACTTGTCTACAGCGTGGCTCTACCACTCAGACCATTTATGCAATATTGTGTGTTTTTTTTTAATTTTAATTGTATAAAAATCCTTAGAATTGTCAATGATTTCCGTATATCCGTAGGTGAGCCTGGCAACGCTGTAATGGAATTTAATATCCACGAGAGGAATACGAAGAAATATTACATAACACATTATATTTAGTACACATACGATGGCATGTTCCAACTAATGTGAAATAAATCCCTCTGATCCAGTCATTAGATATCAGAACTGGGTCAACATATCGAGTTACCCATTCCACTATACTTTGATTAACTAGTCTTTGTTTCGAAGTTTTAGGTGAAGAGAATACTTGCCACTCAAGATTCGTTAAAGAATTCTCCTGATAACTCTGTATAGGAGTTTCCAATCTCGCAGCGTGGTGCTGATGTTAGCAACTACATTTACTGCATAATTTATGCTTGCTGTTCATTCAGTCATTGAATCATTCAGTTTTTGAGTGGTTGAGCCACATTGTAGACAGTTTTGTCTACAGCACGAATGGGCTGGCTCGACCGGGTCGTTACCACTGTCTGTAGACAAACCGACGTAAAGTAGCGGCTTGCTTTTGCGTTTCATTCAGAGAATTTTATATCCGGATCCCCCTCCCCTTCCCAATCCCTTGATTATCCCTTTCCTTCTATCGTCATACTGGGCACAATTCCAGACTCAGGGCTGACTAAGAATTTTGTGATAGAAAAACCCAATATAACTTTTACCCGCGCCGGGATCGAACCCCAGACAGTCACAAGACAGAACACAACATTTGTACCGTCTAGGTATTATAACTGCGCCACCGAGTCAGACAAGTTTAGTATAATATAAGTTATACACAGTTTCTTTGTTCTTTTTAAATGAATGCTCGAGTAGACCTGAGGATTTACAGCGAATATGTTAAATAACTGCAGCGAGGGTTTATCAGGGAGTGCAACGGCATGTCCAGACAGATGTCGGCATCTGAAGGCCAATTCTCGTAATTTTAAATGGTCAAAATATCATTCTGATCTAGTCTCAGCGTCAAGAAAGTTGCAAATGGCATTTTCTTAAACCAATAATCAACGTCGAAAGCACTTAGCATTAGCAGTAGCATTATATTATTTTGGCTTCAGTCAACTTTGATTCTACATTCAATCTCATTACGATCTCTGTTCACATTGGACGTTGATTATTGGTTTAAGAGAATGCCATTTGCAACTTTCTTGACGGTGAAACTAGATCGGAATGATATGTTGAACATTTAAAATTACGAGAATTGGCCTTCTGGAGTTTGGTCCCAGCTCTCAAAGCACACACCTCTGACTTTTCAAAGTTATGTTTGTATTAATTATCACTCGCTTTCCAATTCGCACTCGAAAATTCCTAAATATGCAGATCATAAATGCTTCTTTACCTTTCGAATGATATACGAATATGGAATATTCGAGATTATATTAAAATTTATCTTCTTCTTCCACCTGACCTTATCCCACTCCCAGTCAATTATAACAGAATGATTTTGGATTCGTTTTTACGATCGGTCGAAAAATATGTAATGTAAATACATTATGTGTAACGTCTTACATATTGTTAGTAATATAAGCCAAAAAAAGGTTAACATGATTAAGTTAATCAACGTTAGGCTTAATTTAGAGTTCAGCGCCAGATGGAGGAAACTTTGCACTCTCGACTCCCCTCTCACGGCCATAATGACCGAAGTTTCGTGTTTTTCTTGTCGCCACCTCTTTACAACAATTTACCACTATTGTCCCTTTGTTTTTGTACATGTTGTGTAAGTAAGGGATTATGTACTATAGATTATTGACCAACTATAGGAATAGTATATATATAAATACATACGCACTCACGCCTGTAATCCCCGAAGCGGTAGGCATTGGTGTAATCAATACACCCATATTTCGCTGAACGTATCTACGTCCCATGATATGATAGGGGTGAGCCTATCACCATACCGGGCACAATTACAGACAATGGGCGGATATTTGCATTTTGTAATAGAAAAACCCAATATCACTTTTATCCTACCTGGGGATCGAACCCAAGACCTCAGCGTCAGCCTCAGTCATAACCCGTAAGGATTACACTTGCGCCACCGAGGTAGTCGCAGTAGGAAAATATGCTAGATGCTAATGGGCCATTCTACTAATATTAAAAATGTGGACATTTGGATAAGTATCCGAGAATTTTAATTTAGATATTTGTTAATCAATCAAAAGAAGAATCACGGATGCGTTGCCAATATTTAAGAATAGGGATAATTAAAGTATTGGGAAGGAGAGGTAGGTTTGTGCTTCCGGATATTTCACTAACTGTACGAAACCCAGAAGCTTGCTGCTATGTGTCGGTTTTCTATGAGACAGTGGTAATGACCCGGATGAGCCGGCTCATTCATGCTGTAGACAAAACTGTCTACAGCGTGGTTCTACCACTCGAAATTCTCAAACTGCCCAACAATTTCACTTATTTTAACCGAAACACAACAGTAGCAGAAATAGACAAAGTGGTAGTTCTTACCTAGACGGACCAACTCGTACCACCTACGCCTAGTAAGACCAAAACCTTGTAAAACTATATATATTTTTGTGAGTTTGTGATATTGGATGTTTGTGATCAATCATGCCTGAATCAATTTCAATCATCTGAACCGTGTTCGATGGAATTTGGCACACGGATAGACCAGGATCTGGATTAGGATATATGATACTTTTTATCCCGAAAATTGCCGTTCACCCGGGCGGAGCTGCGAGTAAAAGCTAGGAAAAATATAAAGTTTCTACACCTCAAATACCGACCGCATAGCAGTAGTATTATTTACCCCTCCTGTACCCTATTTATCGCCTTTATGGAGCAATCCACAATGAGTCCAAGTCACCCGCATCTCCCCTAGTGTGCCGCATCATTTATAGTTTTATAGACTCATTCTATGTTAACTTTGGCGCAAAGGTCGACAGCAGTGAACACTTGGCCGTCGCAGTCAAGTTTCGGCTCGTTGCATAACAAAGTTCAAGAAATGTTTGTTATTTATTTCTTGGGAAGGACTAAAAAAGCTTTTTGTTTACAGAAAGTAACGATCTTGTTATATAAATGGGATTTGTAGGTTTACAAGTTTTTGCTTGCGGGTCCGCCCGCGTGATTGTCTTTTTTGGGATAAATAGCAAGTAGCCTGAAACCTAATCCAGGTCTACCAGTGTGCTAAATTTCATCCAAATCTGTTTAAACTTTAAGGAGTGATTTATGAACTGATGAACAAAAATTTACGAATTCATATACATTCAATCCTTCAAGTTTATGATAAAAAATTTTGGTTCTTGGAGGCTTGACAGCTTCCGTGGCGTAGCAGACGAGTAGCGGGCTGTGAAACGAGAGGACATGGGTTTGATTCCCACACTGAGACAAATGTTTGTATAATCCACAAATATCGGTTTCGGATCTGGGTGGCGAAATTAACTTAAAAAATAGCACTGGAGCAATATAGGCAAACATAAATTATTCATTCATTTCCTTTTGCCCACAGAGTCCGGTTCGGCGGTGCCAAAGTGATGGGGGTTTGATTTATTCCCATTCCATCGCTCAAGAGGGACTCTTCAGCTCCCGTTTACTTTACAAAAAGCGTGGAAAATTATGCGCCCCACTTTGTTTTGTAAACTGCTTATTCTAATCCAGGAGTACGTATATCCTTGAAGGCCAAACATATTTTTTTTTTATCCCGGCAGGGCAGTAACTACAGTGCATTGTGGTGACAGCCTCCGTGGCGCAGCGGGCGAGTAGCCGGCGGTAGTCCCTCGTAGTTCCTGATACCCACGATACAGGTTTACCTAGTGTGGGGTCAGGACTATGTGTGTGACTGTTGGGTGTGTGTATATTTAGCTTGTAGTTTTTACGACCGGCCGCCTGCCTGACAAATATTTTTGTCTAGATGCGGGAATCGAATCCTCGGCCTCTCGCTTCACAGCCACACACACACTACGTCACGGAAGTTGTCACCTGATATATATTTGTACATAAAGAATAAGCAGCGACTACTCAGCGAGGAGTGGCATGCACTGCCGAGACGCAGTCGCAGATTCGAAACCAGCCCCAAGAGTATGCATAATAAGTGAATTTTCTAATAACACTTTTTTTTTATAGTATCCTTGATCGTTGAATAAAATCCTACATACCTGAGAAGTTCTCCATAAAAAATACATAAGGTATTAGAAGTCTATAGTACAAGCCTGGTATTATACTATTTAATAAATAGAAAGATTAACTAGCGAAATAAAAAAATATAAAGTAAAGTCGAAAAAATCTTACACAATACTGACTCACCTAAAAAGGACAGTTACGCAGTGTACATCGACCACCCTAATGGACTTAACAAGATAACTATAAATCCAATGGGGTTTTCTAAAAGGATAATCACACAGACTCCGAAGTAAATGGGAATTTACAGCTCCCTGGGTGAGAGCCTAATTGACAAAACATACTCGATTACAGACCGTCCCTTCAACTTTGTAGTGAAAACAAATTGCTGTGCGAATGACTTTCGCACGCGAACTAATTACGGTGGCGCGTAAATCTGACAATCTCTATCAACGGAATTATTACGGTTTGTAATGTTGCTTTTGTTTTAGTTTGGGGTTGATTTTTGTTTGGGGTTTCTTTGGGACTTATATAACACTAGCTGTTGCCCCCAGCTCCAATCGCATTTCTTTTTCTTGGATAGAAAGTAGCCTGTTCTAAACATATTTTTAGCGGGTCCCTACATTACACGAACTAACATCTGATCAAATTTCGTATTCCTAGCTTTAATAGTTTTTTAAGATATCATAGGTGATGGACTAAGGCCTAACTCCTGTTATTCGTAGAAGAGGTCCGTGCCCAGCAGTGGTAGTATACTACAGATTATTATTAACTTCTATAGTATCTTTATAGTAAGTCTAAGACACTAATTTTACATACACGTACTCACACCTATAATCCCTGAAGGGGTAGGTAGAGGTGTAAACAGTACAACCACATTTTCGAGCATACCAGGCATGATTCCTGATTCCGAGCTGGTACTGAGCATTTCAAAATAGAAACAGCCATTATTACTTTTATCCGGACACGGGGATCGAACCAGAGCACGACAACTACAACCGCATTACTACTACTACTAACTACTTTTAATATACAAAATACTATATTCCAAAACAAATAACTAAAATATTTATTTTATGATTATATTGTCATATTAAATAACGTGTACTAGTAAGTTATTTGTATGAGACGTAACATTTTATTGTTACGTGACCCGTAAAACGTGAAAGTATTGAAATGTTATTGAACGAGACGAAGTCTCCTGATATTATCAACTGCTCTATAAACTCTCAATACAGGACATAAAAGGCATGTGAGACCGGGCCATTCTATATTATTGTAAAAATATTTTATACAATACAATACTCTTTCTTGTATAAATAATAATAACGTAAAACCAATAAACATATTATTAATTAAAAACTGTTTGGTTTTACAATGGGCAGTCTTATCGCTAAAATCGATCTTTGCCAGACAACCTTTATTTATTTTTAAAATCTCGATATGCGTTACAAACGAGTGTACCTTAAATAAAATAGGACCATTATTGGTTGGTATTTTCCCGTGTACTCTTTTTTTATTTAACATATCCTGTAATATATAATAGTCGCCTCATTGGCCTAGTGACAGCGTACTAAGGCTGAGAGCCGTGAGGACCTGTGTTCAATTTTCAGTCAGGAAACCATAATTTGCGTGAATGAAAGTGAGGATGTGAAGATGATAGGTCCGTCTTTTGCGAGAGGCCGTCTCGCATGGTGCCACCACTTTATTTATTTCTGCCGCCAAGCAGCAGTGTGTGTGTTTCGGTTTGAAGATCCTTGAAGCCAGTGAAATTGGCGGGTATTATGAGACTTAACAATTCATGTCCCGCTAGTGACGAACGAGTCCATTGCCATGTGATGCTTTGGAATGCAAAGTTCTATGTTGTTTTGCTTCTCTTTATGGGCAGGTCTGGCACTTACCCAGTCGAGCCACCTGCTAGTTTCATGATTCAAGCTAACAAAGGAAAAAATATTTCGTATTTTATATTAATTTTATTATTTGATAATTTCATACTTCAATGGGCTCTAAAGCAATTAGGTATGGGTTAAAAAAATATTTGTTTGGGAACGTTGGAATATAATTGGAAAAAAACAAATATTTAAACTGTATCAGAAATAATTTGATCAGAACTAATTTGAACATGCAATGGAGGCAGATTTAGAACAGACTATTAATTCATTTTGATTATAATTAGTCATGCCTAATTTGGCAAATATTATGTTATTCTAAATAATTACGCTTTTTTATTAATAAAATATTTTATTACATTGTTTTAATTGTGAACGATATCATAAACGATATTCTATAGCTTTATATCGCCGGCTAATATTCATGAAAACCTCTGATTTATTTTATTATTCAATTATTAATGACACAAGTACCAGCAGTATTAGTCACGGCACGGTTATGACATCACACTATGATTGTATAGATTTATTTCGCCGGTTAACATTTATGATAATTTCTCATTTATTTTATTATTCAATTAAATTTATATTTATTATTAACATTATTCGAATGTACCAACATCAATAATAACTACAATTACTAATGTGAATGATTTGTAAAAAGGCATAAATAAAGTGGAATATTTGTCATTCGGATGGTAAACGAAATATAAATTAATGTTAGGTAGGTACTTGCGTACGTTGTTTACGTGCTTAGGTTGCCCAAATAAATAGAGACGATCGTATTCATTGTGTTTCAATTCATTATCTACATCACCATCTTATATTGATATGTCATACAAACTATAAAAAATAATTTACCTACCTTTTAAAATATTTACAAACACTTTTCTACAATATCGCCTGCAAGATACTTTATAGCAAAGACGGAGCGAAGGTTATAAATCCAAGAAAAACGGGACCACGTACAATGTCAACGAACGGCTTAATGCAAAAAGTCCCCGCCAAGACCATGAGCTTGAAATCGATACGAGTTATCGGCTCTTCGGTAAACTTGTAAAGACTTTTATATAGGATGCTGTTAAATATT
The DNA here is from genome assembly GCA_905332985.1 of Mimas tiliae. Lineage (NCBI taxonomy): Eukaryota > Metazoa > Arthropoda > Insecta > Lepidoptera > Sphingidae > Mimas > Mimas tiliae. The sequence continues at coordinate 9,816,535 of HG995249.1, forward strand.
TTATGGGCTCTCTGTCCGCCAGAAATCAATTTAAGACAAGGAACTTAAGAAAGGGGTCGCTTATCTTTCTGTGGCAGCTGTGCTGAAGCAACAACGGCGATGAACTGTAGGGTCCATGGTTTTATTAGAATTTAAAGCTTTCGTATCGGCTTTTGTTTTGGTCAGTATTTTTCTTTGTAGTATAGGGTGCCACTTACGGTTTGGGTTTAATGAATATATTACAAAATAACGGCCCATCCGATAAATTGTATTAGTTTCTACGCATTTAATGACTAACGATATTTATCTTTATATATATATATAATTCTACTGTACGTGTGTATGTGACTGAACTCCTCCTAAACGGCTGGACCGATTTGAATGATTTTTTTGTATGCGTTTGGGTGGCACCCTAGATGGTTTAGATTCACAATTGAACCCGGAAGGTGGCGCTGCTGTAGTTGCGGGTGAAACCGCGCGGGACAGCTAGTTTATTTATACATTTAGAATCAATGAAAGATGTACCTACAGTATAGTGTAAGTGTTGATACTCACTACTCATGTAAGTTATTCCCGGAACATGACGTAAGTGAGTTGGTCGCCAACATTTTAGGCCCAAAGATAACCTCACCTGCACGTGGTATACTCTGCTGATTAACGGACGAGGTAATGGCGAAACTTGGTTCCTGTTGCGGGTTTTGGGGGTCAGACGACGGGTTGCCACTCACTCGTCCACATAATACCAAATCGGTAATCAAATAATGATGGGAAAGCGGACTCTGGTATTAAACCGGAATAACGCCAGACAGAAAGAAAATAAACAAATTTGACATCAATTTGTATCCGATTTTATTCAAAACATATATGTGATAGTGGTATAACTTCTGTTTCTGTCTGCAGCAGGTTAATTACAGCAACCTGCTGCTTCATGCTGGTTTTCTGTAACATAGTAGTACCACCTCAGTCGAACCGGCCTATCTATGCTGTAGACCATCTATAATGTGGCTCTACCACTTACAAGACAGTGGTACCCAGCACTACATTTTCCTATATTATACTCAATTTAATAAATGTTTGATTGAAATATGTAAATAAAGAATATTTTACACAACGAATAGTTCGAATAAAACAACACAAAAAATGCGTCTCCACTTGTGACAATTCGCCGCACTGAGAAGCGTGACGGTCAATCACGCGTCACAAACTCTCAAGTGTGGATGGTTGTCAAATGGTACGACCTAACGTTACGAAGCAATCCGCTCTGAGATCCCGTGACATTTCGCCGTGACATGCCATTAAAAGTTGTGCGTATTGTTAAGTCACTGGATTATGACACAGTGCATCTATCCACAATAGCATAATACATTGTATACGTGTGACAGCTACGTGTCTCGGTGCGGCGAAATGTCACGGAAGTGTAGACGTACCTATATTTATCTCAACTTCATGTAACGAAAAGTAAATTTCTTCCGGCACAAATTCGTTGTTTGGAAAAATGATAACACAGTACGTGTATCATAAAGTTTGGGTCTGAAGACATAAATAATATGGACGACAGTATAATAGCGTGTACGTGGACGCACGCTGGCAGAATGTTGAATACTTCCCAGATGGAGGAATCACTATAAAAAAACTTACACACGTCGTATCGACGCTCCTAGTGTAAAATTTTGCGAGATATTTTTTTCGAGAAATGAACAAGTACAGATCTCGGTCTACCTGTGTGCTAAATTTCTCAAAAATCGTTCCGCTGTTAAGACGTGATTGACTAACAAACATCCAAACTTACAAACTCACATACATTCAAACTTTCACATTATAGGTACTAGTAGTAAGAGTAAGATAGTAAGATAATGGAATTGACTGTTGCTTCGATCGAATTTTCGAATGAAATATAATGAAGCGTCTATCTATTGTGTGAATAATTTTTCACTACTTGTATCCACAATTTCGTTGCAGATGTTCTCAGATTTCCCCTTCACTACTTACGCACGCCGGAGTACGTAGCGTCGCGTCGCGTCGGCTACATGGAGTTTCTAATTTGTTTTAAATGTAATAAAATTGTTTGTTCTATGAATTAAGCTCTTATTATTTGATAAATGTTAATTTCCTGGAACATATCTGACACGTTGTTTTTGAGTATAAAACTTTTAATTAATAAAGGTATATAAAGTAGATTAAGGTATCGTAAGCATACCTTTAATGATATATAATTTATCTTATAAACACGAATTCTATTTCTGCAGGACAAATAAGTTAATGACTAAATAAATACCCTGTGTATTTAAAAATGTCAAAGTAAAGTTTTGGCAAGTGGTCTTTGCCATTGTGTCTGCATAAAAAGAAAAAACATGGCTATGTCAAAAGCACATAAAGCTTTGAAGAATAATTACGCAGCGTCCTGACATACGAAGCTTGTTAAATGCAGTTTAATTACACGACCCGAGTCTCTATTGTTACATTTCAGCTGTCACATCCAAATAAAAGGACCTTTCCCACATCCAAGAGGAAAAGTTATTGTGGAAATTCGTGGGGTGCGACGCATCGGCACAGACGAGGCGGCGTGTTTTCACGCCGGCCAGTGCCGTTTTCGCCCACGACGCGAGAGGGCGCCACGCGCGCTCCGTGTCGCGCCCACGTGACTTGTTGCTTGAACCGTTCACGCAACATCGCTAACAAAACATGCGCCGCGCAACCCTTAATTATGATATTCAGACTTAATCGACATCTGACATGAATTTCATAGCGAAACCGTTTTACAACCATGCAAAACTATTAATGCTATTAAGCTTTGCGCTCACCGTACTCCTCACCGGCATTTTCCTACGAGGCAACAGTAAGCAATCATATCGTAGTTCGGACGAAGTACAAGAACTCGAGGACACAGAATACGAGTCTATGATAAATGCGAGCGCAACGGAGTCGGGTAAAACGATAAGAAAAGAATATCTGTACCGCCTTTTGACAAATACGACCCGCTCCCTCATACAAATGGAAATAAAAGCTAGGCGACTGGAGGAAAATATGCGTAGGATTAAGGAGAAGACTGTGGATTTATTGTGGAAGAACAAGGACAAAGCGTTGTGGCACATTTTGTTCAAGAATATTAGCCGGCATATTTCAATCCGACATCAGTTCCACCAGCATGCGAGCCTGCAGCGGATCATGCAGGACAGTCACACACACACACACACACATAGCCGTAAAGCGAGAAGAAAAGTTTTCCGTAGATAGGTTTACTTGTTTATATGACTAAGACTTTACGTGCACCACACAATACTTTAAATTCTGAACTGACAATAAGCGTATTTTAAGACGTATTTTATTCGAGTGCTGCACTGCGATGTGTTTGTATACAGAACACGTATGTACGATATATCTTTATTTCTTTGGTGCAATTTGATTGTGTTGCTTTATGTTCGCCTGGTAGACTTAACGATGCCACGTTTTCAAACGATCCTTTTGCTCACATATTCTCTTAAGGTGAAGGCAATTTATTTTGGTGATCGTTCCTTATATTACCACTTGATTAATACACCCGAATCCTAATAAACGTAAATTAAGGTTTCCTTATTAACTGGTACACTTTAGATGAACGCTTAGATAGTAATGTTCATTAAGGATACCTCATTACTATTGCCTTTTATTGTTCTTATTTGCTATTTATTACCTTGGCTATACATTTCAGTTAATTACACGACTTTACATAAGACAATGTGATTATTTTCAGTCCTGAAAATTGTATGGTAATTTTTAGGTTAAATCATTGCATTTGCGTTTAATATTACACCACAAACAACACCCAATTATATCAGTGTTCGGTGAACCTTAGTGATAATTCTACCCCCACAACCCGCAACTGGAACCAAGTTTCGCCATTGCTCCGTCCGTTAATCAGCAGTGTTACCACGTAGGTATAGGTGAGGTTGGCTTTGAGCTTATGATGTTGGTGACCCTCTTACACTCCTATTCACTTATTTACTTAATTATTGCTTACTTATTTGCCTTGAGTTACTTAATTATCATACACAATTATTTAAAATGGAATAACGACGACGGGTACTACACAGTTCCGACGAAGAATGACGGGTCCCTTAAAACTCATTAAAATTACTAGCCAAGCTATAGACGAAGCGCAGCCTACTCGAGTACACCACGTAACGGGTCTCCAATAGTACCGAAATTTCGATAAATCACCACGAATGTGTATGCGAGAGGCCTTCTGGCTTGGTCCTACCGCTTTATCTATTTCTGTCGCTAAGCAGCAATGTGTTAGAACTATTGTGTTTCGGTTTGAAGGACATTGAAGACAGTGGAAATACTGGGCATTGTAAGACTTAACAACTTATGTCTCGGGGTGACGAACACAGACCATTGCCGAGTTTTGTAATTCAAAGTTCTGTGTTATGTCTGTTGATGGGCAGGCGTGACGCTTACCATCAGACTAGCGACCTGATCGTTTTGTCATTCAGATTAGTAATGTAAAACGAATATATGTAACGAGTGGCGTCATGTACGAGTATAGGAATAGGTCGCGCCTCTTCCATGGCTCGGCTCGCGCTAGCACACACTGTATAACTATACCATTACAGAAACAAAAATCTAATAGAGATGTTTGCTACCAGGTATTTTTTATAGCATAGGTCGGCAAACAGGCAAGTAGGTCACCAGAAGGGCTAGCACTTGCCAGAACGTATTCGTATCGAAATGTCAAAAAAATGTTTGAAACTTCATACAAATGCTAGCGTTCTCGATTTGAACACTTATTCGTAAGTTGTTCGTGCTTGCCCCCCTTATAACTAATCATTACCGCCCACGAACGTTCCCAATACTAAAGGAATCATGGAAGCATTACCGCCCTGAAAGGAAAGGGGTATTTAAGGAATGGAGAAGGGGAAGAGGATTTGGGCGTCCGTATAACTCACTCACCTGTTTCTGTGAGACAATGGTAACCCGTTCAAGCCGGCCCATTCATGCTGTAGACAAACCTGCTTATAGCGTGGCTCTACCACTTAAAATCAACTGTAAAAATATTGTAAGCATTTATGGCAGCGCCTATTTGTTTAGAAAATATCGGAACTTCTTAAACTCGTAATTGCTATAAATATCTATACGGCGCTAGCATTAGTCAATATTTTTCAAGTTTACTTTGGTAGAATATACTTTGGATGTATCAATCATCTAGTAAGAATAATTATACACGGTCAGCTCTAAAGTATCTATAAAATATAACAGTCATATTTGATATTATAGCATATATCAATCTTCTTTAAGTTAGAATAATAGCGCCTAGAAGGGTCAAACAAAACTTCACATCGTTTTTTAAACAACTCGTTCATCATTGTCTGCGTGAGGTTCCGATTTTAGTGATACCAGCTCTATGCGAATTGGCAAAAATTCGGGTGAATTTAACTTGGGGCATGTAAATTATAACGCAATCTTTACGTAAGTATGACAGATTAGTAACTATTTATAAAAATATAATATAAATGAATTAGAATGTCTGTATAGTGCGTATTTAACACAAGTTGTTAAAATAACGACAAGACCTTTCATTCGTAATTGTATTATCATAATATATACTAATTCGTTTACAAGGTAATTGGCTTTAAAAAAATACGTATAAATTCAAATGTTATTTAAAACTTTCAATTAGGAAATTCAGAGAATTGTTGTGACCACAGACAAACGATGATATTTTATAGACTTGACACATTGTATATTTCATTCATGTGCTGCGATTATGAGGGACATTTATCGCAAATCATCAATGCGCACTGCGATAACCACGTAATTTTACGTTGCAAATGTTGCCATGCTTGGTTTCTATGTAAATGTAAGAATATTTTATATCTATCAATTAAGTACGATTGGTGGTTTTGCTTATATAATCAAAATCCTGAGATATTTGGTCGAGCAAAATTTTAACGCTTACATAATACAAGTGAAAGAAGAATATAGGGATCTTAAAAACCGAATGCAAAACCAGTATGTCTCTTATTTATACATAATAATATAATAGCCGCGCCCCCTCGATAGACTCGCTCCCTATCACATTATGGGACGGAAATAAGTGCGGTGAACAATATGGGTATGCTAGTTTCACCATTGACTTCGGGGATGTAGGCGTGCGGTTATGTGAGTTATCTGAATTCTTATTTGAACGTGACTGGCCGTGACTTATTTGTATTGAATTTGATGTCAGTGACTGACCTAATGTACATCCGCCTTTATCTATGCAAATTAGTGATGCCGACTATGGGGGCATTTGCCGAATTTCAGGGAGAATAGCGGGCAGTTAATAATTTAGTTTGACGATCTTAGCTAAAACCAGACGTCTTGCAAAAATATTACGCAATACCTATTAATAGATATTCTGTGGTAGTATGATAAAATATCGCCATTGGTTTCGGGATATTTTAAACATAATATATTGTAATAGTATTTAGTTATTCCAGGTACAGAAATAAATACATACGAGTGCCATGTCAAAAGGAATTAGGTTCTCAAAAAAAAAAAAACTATTACAGGTACCGATGTTTTCAAAGTATTCACCATGAGTACGTATATATAAATGCAGTGGTAGAGCCACGCTGTAGACAATTTTGTCTACAGCATGAATGGGTCGGCTCGTCCGGGTCGTTACCACTGTCTCACAGAAAACCGGCGTAAAGTAGCAGCTTGCTGCTGCGTTTCGTACGGTGAGTGAGATATCCGGAGGCCTAAATCTCCCTCCCCTTCCCAATCCCTTATTATCCCTTTCCTTAGGTCGGCAACGCGCCTATAATTCTTTTGTATTGTGGGCGGTGGAGATCGCTTACCATCAGATGACCCATTTGCTCGTTTGTCGGCCTAAACTATAAAAAAAAATAAAAAAAAATGCACTTTTCTATTCGTCTAAGCCACTTAGAAAATACTGATAACTACTCTTCTTAAGACATCTCAGAAATCTCAAAGTTACAAGCAACCAAGGCATCTGCTTTGCTTTCAAACCGCTTGCCCTTTAATTTTTAGAAAAGGGGAAATATTGCAAGTTGCTATGTCAGGGTAATATGGTGGGTGAGGCAGAAGTGTGCTGTGCAGCGTTGTTGTGATGCCAGAGGTGATAGGAAGTGCCAGATTCCTGATTCGGCCGCTTGTCGTATCAACCTGATAACACTTTTGTGGCACAAACTGTTATATCCATTCGAAGTTAACTGTCCTTTGATCCAATATGGCCTGTCTTGCAGAAAAATGAGGCGATCATTTGTTTTTTGTGTTGTGTGCACGACGAAATATCGTTGGAGTCAGCCGATCTTCAAAAAACCATATTGTAGACTGTCGCTTTGTTTCAGGCCCATACCTGGAGTAAGGGAAATGCTTCCGAAAACGAAGACAGATGATATTGCTGCTGATCACAAAAAAAATCGCGAAATAGGTCTATATATTCTTTTATTTTTCATGCAGTCTTTTTTGAACGAATGACTTTTATTCCAATATAATTAAAATCATATTAGTCTTAATAAATTAATGTAAAGCCAATAAAAAGATCAGCTGACGGTCGGAATCAGCTGTGCGGTGCGGCGCGCGGCGCGATGTTGCTGGAACGTTTACTTGAGTAACCGCGGTTGGCGGCTAACTTGACTTCAACTCATCTTCTCTGTCCTCTTTTAAATTCAGCAAAGTTTGAAACTGTAAATTGTGACCAAGCAGAATAAGTAAAAGTAGTGGCTAGAACTTCAAAAAATTCTTGCGGCTTTAAACCTTTTTTATGTCATAATAAATCCTAGCACGAAAATCACGTCGTATCGAGTGAGCTCCATTGTTGCGGACACATTCTCGCCAGATAGATAATTATTTAAAAAAAAGACAGATTTAAGACGTGGTCCATTTTCAAACATCTATTTTCGATGTGTATATCTTGCCAGCATAAACAAATGAGTAAAGAGTATCTTATTTCTTTTAGCATGATTCTTAACCTATTTTGAATAGATAAATTTTTCGTAAATCTTTATGTTTTTATATGATTTAAACATATCGAAAAAAAACTATTTGTTTCATACAGGAAATTTTACAAAAAAACAGTAAAGAAACTATGGGGAAAATCGGGGCCTAAGACTATTCGTATGACAGCGGACATTTTAATATTGTACATTGGTATCACTGATAAATTAATATTCTGTGATTATTTAGCTGTCGTTTATTTACAGACTTGTGATCATACTAACCGGTTGTATTATAACGGAAAAAACTCGGGTTTCAACATGTCTTGTAAGTATTCATATTTTGTTATTTCTTACTAAAATTTTAGATAGTAGGTAATAATATAGTGTAGGTACTAAGTGTTGTCTCGCGTGAATGGTTTACCGTTACGATGACTTGTAGAAAGTGTAGGTAATCGACATTTGCACAGTTAACAGACTGGTTTAGTTCTTGTGGTCTGTCAAATAAATTATCACGTTCCTGGTACCCGAAAATTATGAAAAGTTTTATAAAATATGTACTTAAATTATAAATGCATGTTATCATAGCATTACAAAAGTTGTAGTTACTTTTGTATAGGATAATCTCACGCCTTTATCTCTGAAAGGGTAAGCAGAGGTGAAAGTAATGCTGCCGCAGTTTCGCAGAGCTTGTTTCCGTCCCATGATATGATAGCAGGCGAACTCATCGCTATACCGGGAACAACATATGTCATTTGTCGAATCGAAAACTCAAACACAAATTGTGTTTGCTCGATCTGGGAATTGAACCCAGGACCTCACGGTTCACTGCCTTAGTATGCTGCCACTAGACCAGTGACGCTATAATCTAAAGAATTATAATCTAATCTAATCAGTACGTAAAATAAAGTCATAAACAGATTGCGTTTGTGCATGCTAATCTCCATAACAACTGAACCCATTTGTATCTGGTTTTCAGTGATGCATTAAGATAAACATGGACTTATATAAGTAACTAACCCCAGTATTCATAAACGTTACTATGAGACCTCATAGTAAACGTGCGAACGCATATTGACGATTTCTCTAAAGGTCATTGGTTCGTTTTGGGCAAATTTGAATCAAAACATACCAATCATATACACAGAATTGGACACTTGGCAAAGAGCTTATTTAATTGTTTTTTGTGAATACGGGCATAAGGGATAATGTACTTTCTAATAATGAAAGGATTTTTAGAATTGGTTCAGTATTTACAGAGATTAAGCCTTAATACAAATCGACCACAAAAATGATATTTGTGGTGCCCCGTGGTATCAAATCGCAAGGAAATATATCTAGCTTATGTTACTCAGGGACTTTCGTATTAGTGAAAGAATTTTTGAAATCGGTTCAGTAGTTCCAAAGATTAGTCCCTACATAAATACAAACAAACAAATATTTCCTCTTTATACGAGTATAATAGGGTAGATAATATAACTACCTCGGTGGCGCAGTTGTAATGCGTATGCGTTACGACTGCGGCAAGGCAGCCTCGACGCGTATGACGCGCTGGCGATCATTGAGTTCGTGGGGCACCCATTTACCAAGCTTTTTTATCTTGCTAAATGGACCAATACTGTTTTGATGCTAACCTCGAAAGCTAATGAAAGTGATATATATATATTAATTTAATTATATTGTATACCCAGGCTACCATCATTCGTGTAGAGCCCAAATAATGTTCCAAGTCTGGGTGTAATAAGACCGAAAAGTCTTTGCAGTGTTTGATGCCTAACATGAGATAGTCGTAATATGCGATCAGGAGCAGATTTATCATAATTGTTAACGCAATCATGTCACGAGAGAGCTATTACGTTCTTTCTATTAGGAATATTTTTTCATTTTGTGACGATACTAATGTGCTCCTCATACATCTTTGTATGCTCAACGCACGTATGTTTTTTTTTAATGTATATCTATCTATATATTGACAGCCTCCGTGGCGCAGCGGGCGAGTAGCCGGCTGCGAAGCGAGAGGCCGTGGGTTCGATTCCCACACTGAGACAAATGTTTGTGTGAACCACAAATATTGGTCTCGGGTCTGGGTGTTGTGGGACCGCAAGTCCCTCGTAGTTCCTGATACCCACGACACAGGTTTACCTAGTGTGGGGTCAGGACTATGTGTGTGACTGTTGGGTGTATTTATTTATTTATATTACATAAAAGCGATCACGATCACAGAAAACCGACGTAAATTAGCGACTTGCTGCTGCGTTTCGTACGATGAGATATCCGGAGGCCGAAATCCCATCCTCTTCCACATCCCTTAAATGTGCGTTTCCTTTAGGGTCGGCAATACGCCCATGATTCTTCTGGTATTGTTGACGTACACAGTTAAACCTTATATAAAACTATTTATTTTAACTTATAAACATTTTGACCGATTGAGGTCATATTCACACCATACATTTGTTTTGTGGAGATGATACGGTACTACGACCTATGGGAGCGGAACAGTAATATACATGCGAGTAAAACCATGCAGGACAGTCATAGTAAAATAAAAACTTCTTAACAAAAGTAAAACCACCCCGAATAAACTAAAAAGGTGAGAACAATCAATTTCGAGTCTGTGCATTTAATATCAATGACCAATAAACTACGATAGCATCGACTCAATATTGGTTATTATTTAATACGCACTCACACCTGTAATCCCCGAAGGGGTAGGCAGAGGTATACCCAGTACACCCACATTTTGCCGAGCGTATCTCCGTCCCATGATATGTTAGGGGGCGAGCCCATCGCCATACCGGACACAAATTCCATAGTCTGGGCTGATACTGAGGAATTCGTAATAGAAAAACCAAATATCGCTTTTGGACGCATTCAAGGCGAAATGGGAGAAGCTGATAGAAGACCGAACCCAGTGGAAGAGTATAGAGGAGGCCTTTCCCCAACTGTAGGACACATTGTAGGTTTAAAAAAAAAGCGTCAGCCTCAGTGATAACGCGTACGCATAACAACTACGCCACCGAGACAATGATTATTATTATTCTTATAAATAGACACCAAAACACACTTTTGTTTTATTTTACGCGTGTATGGTAGAGATAAAACGGATTTGTGGTACGGCCACACACTATAAATTTCGTTTATAGACTAAAATGTACTATGTTCCTATTTGTCAGCTCTTTAAGAAACTTATTCGTCCGTGTCCGTGATAAGCGATATAAAAGAGCCAGAAAAGGTCACAGTGTGGTGGGAACCTTTTAAGGGTGTGGTTTAACTGTAGTGGATAGGGTTCTGCAGTATGCAGATTTTGTGTCTTTCGGAAGTTAATTTAAAAGCATACGTACGCACTAACGCTTGTAATCCCCGAAGGGGTAGGTAGAGGTGTAACTAGTACACCCACATTTCGCTGAGCGTATCTCCGTCCCATGATGTGATAGGGGGCGAGCCTATCGCCATACCGGGCACAAATTCCAGACTCCGAGCTGATACTGAGCATTTCATAATAAAAAAACCCAATACCACTTTACCCGACCTGGGGATCGAACCTGAGACCTCAGCGTTAGCATCAATCGTAACGCGTATGCATTACAATTGCGCCACCGAGGCAGTCTAATTTGAATAGTTAAGTAATATTTCGAAGTTTATCAAACTTAATAAGGAATTTTTAATTGTAATACTCCACTCCTCTGTAAATATATGCTTTTTGCTGATGAGTGGAAGTCTTTGTAGGGCAGAGGTAGGCAAACGAGTACTTGGTTCATCTGATGGGAAATGATCTCCACCGCCTATGAATTCTCATAATACGGATACGATTTACTAGTTTGCCCCCCTTTGTTATAAGAAAAAGTAAATGAAAATATAAGGTAGAGTTAATATAATATAGAGCATATTATGCTGATTCTAAATCTATGTTTAACTTAGTTTAGCTAAAGAAAACATTAATACTTTTATTTTTTGAGCACCATAGATGTGCTTAATAATTATGTAAAATATTCATATTCTTTACAAAAACATTTCAGTCAAATAGGTAATCTTGTGCGATATATTGTGCACTGCGCAGACCTTGAAAGCGTGAAAAAGACAAAGCATTGCATTCTTTTCATACAATTGTTTAAATATTTGTTTTCAAATGATAATGGAATGTGATATTATATCGAGTGGAGACGACATTATTTGACACCAAATATTAGGTATCGTGTCTGTAGTTCGTATACCATACATATGCACTCACGCCTGTAATCCCCGAAGGGGTAGGCAGAGGTTTAACCAGTGCACTCCCATAATGTGATAAGGGGCGAGTCTATCGCCATACTGGGCACAATTTAAGACTCCGGGTTGATACTGAGAATTTCTTAATATAAATATACCCAATATTAGTTTTACCCAAACCGGGAATCGAATTAGAGACCTTAGCACGGCAGTCGTAGCACGTACGCATTACAACTGCGCCACCGAGGCAGTATCGTATACCAATAATTAATTAACAACTGATATCCAGCGGTATAGCCACTAATTCAGATTTACTCAAATGATGCCTACAGGCGTGAAACACTACCGAGATACACCTATATACCGAGATATATAACCGAGATATATAAATTATCTGAATATTTAGAATATGCAGATAATTTACAATGTGCTATGTTTCAATTACATTTTCGCATTTATTATGTTAGAAAATATTGGTGTAACACTTATTTTATTAACTTTAAAGTATTTGGATTGACTAGTACCGATCGTCTATTAGTTTAATGTCATCAAGTCGTCACCACTTTATATAATACAAAAATTCAATAACGAAAAGTAATATTAAATGAAATCTAAAGATTTAAATAAAATTGAAGTGTCGTGGTTTGGAAATAACAGATTTTTACTTGCACTTTACCAAAACCCAAACATGATTTTCAAAATGTTGAGATGGTTGTTTGTGTTTGTCTGACCTTAACTCCGAAATAGCTAAACCGATTTTAAAGGATTTTCATTGGTAGATTCAGGACATTTGAGAGAGTAATAAACTACTGCCTCTATGGCGTAGTGATGCGTACGCGGTACGACTGCTGTGCCGAGGTCTCGAGTTTGATCCCGTTTCGAGTAATATTTGAATTTACTATCAAGAAATGCTTAGTATCAGCCTGAAGTCTGAAATTGTGCTCGGTATTGCGATAGGCTCGTCTTCTGTCACATCATGGGATGGAAATACACACGGAAAAATATGGGTGTACTGGTTACACCTCCCCTACCACTTCGGGGATTATAGGCGATTATTATGAACAAACTACTTTTTGTCGCCGAAATATGACGGGACAGACTTTCAGACAAACGGAGCCAGTAGCAAAAGTTAATTTTAATATGATATAGTAATGCTATGATTAATGAATAAATGCTGTAAATGCTATGATTCGGGGTTTTAGAACCTGAACACTTCATAATGACATAGCATATTAGGTATATCGGCAAAAACACATTAATGTACTTGAATCCTTACATAATTTATCATGTGACAAGTGCCTTATTTTTTATTAGTAACCCTCCTCGAGAACCAAAACCCAGTGACTTGCTAAGCCTAAGAACCGCTGTACCCTAAAAAAAGTGTCAGACACATCAAGCGGGTTGCAATTTATCATTCGTGCCCTTAGGCGCGACTTCAAAGTGTGCCGACTTACAAGAGGCCCCTCGAACCAACCGTAGTGATTTTAATCTTACTGTTTAGATAAAACTTCTTTTAAAACAGGAAAATCTTAAGAACTTGTCGGAATATTTAATCATGGCTGTAATTACAGGTTTTTTGGTTGGAGGAAGTTGAAGTTGATTGAACGGCGTATAAAAAAATTGTAAATCTGATACATCGACAGTCTCTCATTAGAGTCTTCTCCCACCTGCCCTTATCCCACTCGCAGTGGGGTCGGCGCCATATACTTCTTAACACATGTTACAGAAAGATTTGGTTTGTAGTTTTCACTACCGGCCGCCTGCCTGACGTCAACCCTTCCGGTGAGAAGACAACATAATCGTTTCGACGGTCCCTATAGTGCCACATTTAGTGTTGATTGCACCATCCGTCAGTTGAATTAAAATTTATTGTAACAAGCAATGGTTGGTGACATCTACAGATTTGACATTTTAAAAGTCTGACTTGTCCTATCTTTAAATGGCTTCTCAAAAGATCGAATTGGCTGATATTTTCACAGAATATGACGTCGTATCATATTATGGCGGATATCGTAACCAAAGATAAAATATATAAAAAGTGAACATTTAAGGGGGGGGTGGTATGGGACTATCGGTGCGCAAGTCTGTCACGCACCCGATGGTAAGCGATCTCTACCGTCCATGTACGCCGACAAAACCAAAAGAAACATGGGCGCATTGCCAACTTAAAGGAAAGGGATAATAACGAATTTGGAAGAGGAGGGGGATTTAGGCATCCGGATATCTCACTCACCGCACCAAAACGCAGCAGAAAGCCGATACTTTACATTAGTTTTCTATGAGACAATGGTAACGATCTGATCGAACTTGGCCATTCATGCTGTAGATATAACCGTCTATAGCGTGACTCTACCACCGATCGGTCACGTACCTCAAAATAAGCCTGTAGTAATATTTAGTTCCGTTAGTTCACTTTGGGCAAATATTATATACAAGTGATACCAAGTACACTACAATAAATGCGAAGAGCATGCTTATTTGTTACGCATAGACGCTTCATAATGCTTGCACATAGTTCACGCTTCACTGTATACGAAATGAAGTGGGCATGTTTATAGAGTAGTAGATACACAATGATGTAGTTGATGGGATTATGTGGAACAAAGGTGTAATTTATATGCAAGCATTACCTGCCCTGATTGCCTAATAGCGAGGGGCCCAACCCCGAGTTCGTCAACACCCTCCGTTTGTGAAACGGCAAAAAAATGTTTTGATTCCTATCGACGATTTATTGAAAGTGACAGTCTTTTTCGTTGGGAATTTGGAAGAAAATTGAGTGCTGTTAAACAAAATATTGGAAGGAAATTAAATAAAAAATATTCTCAATCGGAATGTACAAATGATTTTCTTTAGATTATAACGCGATTGGTTTTCGTCGTTGCTTCGATCTACAGTTCTTTTTAGATTTTTTATTGAAATTTATTTAAAGTCACACTGCTACATGTCTCGAACATGCCCGAATGAATCTCAAATGTGCAACTAAAAGTGTGGTCTTTAATCAACGTATAGTGCAAGATATAAGTACCTATTGCACGCCTACGTGAACGCCCTTTTCCGGGATAAATATTAGCTTATGTTCTAATTCAGATCATGGTCTACCTGTGTGCCAAATTTCGTCCAAAACTATTCATCCGTTAAGTCGTCATTAGAATTACTGAAATTCATGGGCGGCGGTGACCGCTTACAGTCCGGCGGGCCGCATGGTTGTCTGTCTAGTGTCTATTATATTCAGATACAATTTCTATTCAATGTGCAGTCAATCACATAATTAAAATTGAAACCAAGTCACGTTTCATCATGAATAATTAAAACCATGTTCATCTCGGTTGTTTCAAGATCTAGGAGTTTAATTTCTATTTTTGGTATTTTGTCATGTTTATTCGTTTACTGATTAAGAAGCATAACTAAACTCATCGAAATAAGATGATAAGAAACGTAACTCAAGCAAAAAATGACCCCACCTAAACTTTGTGCGAGGCGGCGAGCTATAAAAGTATGTGCATAATAATCTCTAGTTGACACTTGATACGTCTAATTTTTTGTGCGGTGCGGAACGTCGTATCTCGATCTAGAAATTTAATATTTAGATATTAACTTTTATGTAATAAAGTTGATTTTAAATTCATTAATTTTGTTGCGTGTCTGAGTATTATGTGTGATTTTACCTTTGCATGTGTAAGTAAGTGGAGCCGTATTTTGGCAAATTCATATGAGAGTTGTCGTTCTAGTTACCTTATTTCGATGACTAAACTAACTTCGACTACTTGTTATAGCAAAGGTCGGCAAAGGAGCAAGTGGGTCACCTGATGGTAATTGTTCTTCAATATTAACACCCAAAATACCATTAGAATCATGGATGCGTTGCCGACCTTAAATATAAGGGGTTTTACACCTAAACACGATAATTATTTGGATTTTGAGAAGTAGTGGAGGTGATTTTTGAGATATATACAACGTGTTATAGAAAGGGCGGGCAAATTTAAGCAATGTATAGTGTAGGGTATAAGTATTTATCTCCCATAGTACCAAATCCGATTGCATTGCTAGTACAATAATTATAGAATTTTCCTTTTCATCGAATGAGTAACATGTTACGTGCATCTTATTCAAGTTTATTAAAAGTGAGTATCGTTCATAATAATTAATAGTGATGTCATCAATCTGATCGATCTTAATAAACGAGTGATTAAATTTTACGTGAAATTTTCGGATGTCTTGGTTTTGAAAAGATCCGGTACATAAGTACTAATTGTACGGTGTATGTAATGACCCTAAAATATGACCACACCTTTCTGTAACACGTTGTATATAAGAGGGTGCGTTATTAATGGAGGGAATTGGAAGTCGAGCTAAGCTCGAATTTTTACGTGGAAACACTGGTCAAGTGCGGTTGTAACTATGAGTAATCATAACAAATGAAATAAACATAATTTGTGAACAATGGTATAGTCTTATATTTTATGTGGAAAAGACTAATAAATGTATTGAATATCGTGATTCACCTTTTAGATTAGAAAAATAATAGAGATCCTACATCTTTCATATGGGGTTTAAATCATTTTAATAATAATTAGCCTAATACTTTTATTTTATCAGGTAAAGGACCAGGTTACGCGAGTCCTCTGGATGCGTATAAAAACGGCCGTAGAGAAGAAATCCTATATGTGGTTACGGTGCAGCCAGACAAAAGCAAACAGGACTATTTGTCTACTGTCGACGTAGATCCCAAATCGCCTACGTACTGTCAGGTGGGTGAGCGTTTGCTTTATTGCGATCGAAAAACCTATGAGTTATTATATTATACTAGCTATTGGCCGCGGCTCCGCCCGCGTAAATGCCTATTTCCTGGATTAAAGTAGTCTAGTGGGCGCATCAAGCGAGGCCCGGTGAGAAACGCGCTTGACAAAAATACTAATGACGCTATTGAAACATAGGGGTTGATCGTAGAGGGTTGAAAATTTAGGATTGTATTTTTTAATGCTGTATCATAAAAAAAATCAAAACAAATTTTTTTGTCTATAAAATAAAATAAAAAATTTAGGGGGGATCACCCTTAACATTTAGGGAGATGAAAAATAGATGTTGGCCGATTCTCAGACCTATCCGATATGCACACAAAATTTCATACAAATCGGTCCAGCCGTTTCGGAGGAGTGTGGGAACGAACATTGTGACACGAGAATTTTAAGATTATACTACGTGTTACAGAAAGGTGTGGTCAAATTTAAACGACGAATATAAGGATTTCACCTTCGGTAGTACCTACCAAATCCGATTGCATTGCTGGGAAGTAAACAAAAAATTCCTTTTTTACGAATGGGTAACGTGTTGATAGTCAACTTACAACTGTGGATATTACTATTTGATAAACAATTGAAATTTTCTCACTTCTGACGGGCTAGCACGAATAACTTGCGAGAACGTATTCGTATCGAAATGTCAAAAAATTGTTTGAAACTTCATACAAATGCTAGCGTTCTCGATTCGAATACATATTCGTAAGTTGTTCGTGCTCGCCCCTCAGTATGGTTATTCTCACTCTCGCACTTCACGTTATTTATACTGGTTTTTACGGTCAATGAAAAAAAAGTTATAAGCCCACGCCTCTTTTCCAGGGTAGGCAGAGATGCAACTTGTGTACCCAAGGTTCGCCGAGCTAATTTCCGAGCCAAAATGTTTTAGGGAATGACCATATAACCATATAGGACACAAATTCTAATTCCGGGCAGCTCATTTGTGATTTTCAAATCGTAAACACGAACATATATAGGACCCGAGATGGGATTTTGAACACAGGGTCTCGTGTTTTGTCCCTTTTGCCCTCACCAGATTGATAAAGTAAAAAGTTTACTGGGTAAAGTAGAAAGTATTAATTCGTACGATAAAAGTAAATCTTACTGACATGTATGATTATTAAAACTTATAATCGATAAAAAAACGATTATCGGTGCATTTAACCCGAGGTTGGTTTTATCGGTATATATATCGGATTTAATTTAGATAAATAAACACATCATACATGAATTAATTTTTTAAAAACACGATATTAATCTATTAAAAATATATTATTTACACCAAATTATAGTATGATTTTATGCAATATAATTATCCCACTGTATGAAAAAAGGATGGTTATATTTTACATACCTACTATGAGCGGACTTAATGCCTGATGCATTTTCTAACAGACAATCTAAGAGTGATGCATAAACGAGAGAGTGTAAATCAATAGTGAAAAATAATTTACTAACAAAAAATTGAGTTAAGGTAACTAATACTTGAATCTACTCAATATAATAAGAAATAAACAAAGTGTCACATAAAGTTAATGATGAATCTAGACGTAAACTTGTTGTTCAGATCCCTATAAATTAAACGAAGCGCGGGAGCGAGAATAACAATGCCGGAATGAGACAAAAGCTTAACTGTTTAGAAAGAAAGAAAGAAAAGTTTATTGTCATCATAAGACATTCAACATTCAACTAACTTAAAATTAATATTAAAACTATACAGTTGCATGCCTTCACGGTGACAGCAGGAGACCAGCTCAGTATAATACTGTGATTATGGGGCGAGCCACAACACAGCGCTGGTTTTCAGTGGCCTCCTAGAATGACGTCCGGAAGCCAAACCAACCCATACTTCAAACATAACGGTTTGCAAAACTAAAACAATCTTAAAATACATAATAATAATATACTACCTAGGTACTATAAGTAGCCACGCTTCTACCTCGGGCAGTTTATCATTTAGTGTTGCCCAAAATTGCAAGTTAAATATCGACATGTTACTCATTTGATAAAAAAGAAAATGCTTTATTTATGTCGTACTACTACGGTACTACGGGGATGATTTACTTAACTTACAATTTACATCGTACACTATAAGTTGCTCATATTCAATCATACCTTTCTGTTATACATTGTATAAATGCAACAACATCAGATACATCTATTCGAGGGAGAGCACATTCCAAAGAAGTAATTAGAGGGATTAGGAAAGGCTAAGGAGGCCACCTAAGTATTTAACCGATATATTGATATTTTAAAACGGAGTAATTTTTTTATTTGTCGTACTAGTTTGACAATTCAAAAATGCACAAATGTTGCCAGTAAGGGATACTACAGGGTGGGTAATGACTATAAATCGGAATAAGTAACTATTCTTTTAAGATTATCTTCTTATAAATGTTATTCATGTACTTTTGTGGCGTTAGCATAATATACTCGTAGGTACGTTCTGTCGCACTTCGTTATTTCGGAGTTAGTTATTAATTTCTAATATTTCGAATAGGAAAGTTTGTGAATATTAACATATTGTACAATTTTATTGAAACCTATTTTTAAGAATAATTAAGTTATCTGTTGATATGTAAAATGAAGAAATGTGTGTACAATATTGTGACACACCTAATACATATTAATATGGAACTTGAGCAGTTCCAAATAATATAAAGGTAACGCCTATAAAACTTTTTATTCCACTATGTAATAGTTGTAACATAACATTAACATTTTATTTCTGGATTCCCGAAACTTGTAATATGGAACTGGAAAACTCTTAAACGTGAGTGCGTATGTGTGTATGTCTTCTAGTCGATTTCGGTTAGGCTGACTGTATCTTTGTCTAATGATACGCTTTATGTTTTACTAATGTATACTTTATTAAAGTGTAAAGTGTAAAAGTGGTAGGAATATGGAAATATCATATTTCTCCAAAACCCACACAGATATTTAACGTATTAACGTTAAACGTAATTTAAGGGAGAAACACCTATGCAATCACACAATGATTTTGTATTAGCGAATAAAGTCTTACGTCGACCATTTAGTCCGATGTCGCCGGCGGCAATAACGTCTCGGTAATCCGGCAGGATTTCAGGATCCAGCTACGAAGTATTATTGTGTACTTTGCCATTGCAATACCAGTCGGAAGCTAAATTAACAAGCGGAATGCAATATATCTTAGGCAAGGATTTGTTAGGATTACGCTAGTCTTACTGTATTTTTATTCACGTTCCACGTATGTGTCAAAAGTCAAAGGATGGTTTGTTATTCGTGTTGCGTTGGACTGAAATTGGATGAGTTGTATAACCATCTTGCGAGTGTCTGGTGTTGTAAATGTGGAAGTGAATCATGTTCTAGTGCATTCATGCAATATTTTATTTGTATATTTTAACTACACTAATACAGTTTTCTTCATTTTTAAGATAACAGAGTTCTTTACATATGGGCTTCATCCCTTGTTGAAAAATCGAACTCAGATTATCAGACTCATTATAAAAAACGCGAAAGTGTTTGTTAGTTTATCATTCTTTCATGGAGCAGCGGAACAACGGATTAATATGATTCTTGCATAAAGATTACAAATCGGAAGACAATATAGACTCCTTTTTATCCCGCAAATATGAGGGAAACGACCAAGCTGGTGAAAAAAAACAAGTTAAATGTAGTATTGTAGCACATTCTTGAACAAAATATACTATGTTTGGTTTGTGCATTTTACTATACTAGGATCACACAAAAGTTTATCGTCACAGTATAGAACGTACTTCAATTTATCCCCAAAGGCTTTTGGCGTTGCTTATGGAATGATACCGCTTGATATGAAC
Source organism: Mimas tiliae (assembly GCA_905332985.1). Lineage (NCBI taxonomy): Eukaryota > Metazoa > Arthropoda > Insecta > Lepidoptera > Sphingidae > Mimas > Mimas tiliae. The sequence continues at coordinate 9,837,253 of HG995249.1, forward strand.
CGGGCTGACAGTTTAACCTACTTTCCAAAGTAGAGGTTTGGGAGGCCTCGTTTCAACCACTATTATAGTGACCCTTAAAACGCTGACAGCTCTAATCGCTGCTTTGAAATTTAACCGAATATGCCAGAATTGGGGTTAATCGGGATTAAAGGCTATCTCATCAGTTTGCTATAGTTACGGAATGTCTAACTATAGAACAACATTGTTATAGACTGTGTGTATAATATTACGTTTATTGGAATAGTGACTGACGTAGTGGATTGTAATCTTTACGAGCGGTGACTGCCCGACGTCAACTCCTCTGGGGAGCAAACGCCCAGGACCCGGAATAAATATTCATGGATCACACAACATTTTTTCTCGGTGGGGGATCGAAGCGGCGGCCTCTTGTTACTCCAGCTACTCGTCCACTGTGCCACTGAGGCTATCAAATATTAATTAAAAATATAACTAATTCATCCGTTTATAAAAAAATTTCATCTCCCAATAAATGAATTTAAATATTAATAACGTCTTATTCTGATGACCGGTTGATACAAAATAATCTAAGTTATCTCAATAAAGTAGTCAAACAATACAGTGATAAGAATAATATATACATATGAATATAAACATGTGAGTCTGTTATCAACTGTCTCCTGTTGTCATTTGATAAGAAATTTTAAAACACGCGACGCTCATATGTCAAGTTATTAAACGTTTGACATCTCATAACATGATTTCATTTTATTATTCCTTTTCCTTTTTTATGGAATAGGCCGGCAAACGAGCAAGTGGGTCACCTGATGGTAAGTGGTCTCCACCGCCAATGTACACCCACAATACCAAAAGAATCATGGGTGCGTTGCCGATCTTAAATGAAAAGGATAAGTAAGGAATTGGGAAGGGGAGGGGGTTTGGGCCTCCGAATATCTCACTCACCGTACGAAACACAGCAGCAAGCTGCTACTTTACGCCGGTTTTCTGTGAGACAGTGGTAACGATCCGGACGAGTCGGCCCATTCATGCTGTAGACAAAAGTGCCTACGGCGTGGCTCTGCCACTCATATTTTTCTAACAGAGATATCATACGACCAAGTGGGTCACCTGATGGTAAATGCTCTTCACCGCCCACAATACCAGAAGATTCATGGATGTTGTTGGCCTTAAAGAAAAGGAATGGGGTTTGGAAATGGGAGGGGAATTTGGGCCTCCAGTAATCTAAATCACCATAAGAAATGTAACAATAAACTGCTACTTCACGTCGGTTTTCTTTGAGACAATGATAACAACCTGATAAATATGCTGTAGACAAAATTGGCTACAGAGTGGCTCTACCACTTATAACTCTTAGAATAAGAGCATTAACGACTTGGTTTAATCAACAGGTGATTCATCGCACATACACTGGAACTACTGGAGACGAGCTCCATCACAGCGGCTGGAACGTGTGCTCTAGTTGCCATGGCGACGCAAGCCTAAAAAGAAACTTCCTAATTCTCCCCTCTCTTCACTCTTGCAATGTTTTTGTCATGGACGTCGGCACCGACCCCAAGAAACCGAAGTTGCATAAAGTAAGTCAAACTTAGAAGAAACATATTTGTAGCAAAACAGTATCAGACTGGAAATTACGTAGAGGCAAAGTTGGTAACGAACGTATATATAAATATTTATTACATTTGAAATGAGCGACAAATATTAGAATACTCTGGTAAAATAGTTTATAGCGAATTCATAGAAAAACACAAATTATACAGGTTGCGGCAAAAAGGTGGTATCAATAAAATCTTTTCTTGAAAATCGAGTAACTAGTAACTTACCGATATAAATTAAAATCACATACAAGGTAGGTCTCTCGTAAGCGAGAGGCCGTCTGAGTTGGTACCACCGCTTTGTCTATTTCTGCCGCCAAGCAACAGTGTGAAAGCACTGTTGTGTTTCGGTTTGAAGGACATTAAAGCCAGTGAAATTACTGGGCATTATGATACTTAAAATCTTATGTCTCAGGGTGATGAGCGCAGTCCAATGCCATGCAGTCAATTGTAGTTCAATGTTCTGTGTTATGTTGCTTCTGTTTATGAACCGGCGTGACGCTTACCATCAGGCGAGCGACCTGCTCGTTTCGTCACTCAAGCTAATAAAAATGATATAGTTTGTTTATATTTCAAATGTAAACTTTTTATCTTGAAAAATGTTTTGGTTGAAAGACTAGCTACTGCATAATTACGTACTACCCATGCAGCAACCAAGTATATTTGTTACATACACAGTTGAATTACATTTTATTAGATGGTTTTCAGGTGGCAATACGATTTGAAGATCCAAATACTAAGTAACTGACAAAAAAGTTCAATTTTAGTTTTTAGACTTTACTATTGAGTGTTAAATCGTTCTACCTATATGCATACAAATTATCTTTTTTGTACGGTGTACGACATAATGCTGTTGAAACGAATAAAATTTACTTTACTTTTCCATTTTATGTTAGCATATGTAACATTGACTAGAAAATAGAAACAAAAGCGTATAAAACACTAAAATACGAAACTTTAATGAGGAAATATTTACGAAAGCATTAAAGTGTTTAAAAATGAAAACATTGCAATGTTCAAAATCTAGGCTTTAGTTCAGAGCTTGCGCCGATTTATGCTTCCATAAAACGTCCTTCGTGCTTCTAGATCTTTATGGTAGTCTAGTTTGTCTGTAAGATTTATTTTACGGCTATTTTATGTACGAGTTTCGTAGATTGAATAGTAAACAATTTGTTTCGAGCCTTAAAAATGCAGTCGCGGTCCTACACAGTTGAGAACTTAGTCTTGACTCTGCGAAATTTTGTTTATACTCTTCTGAACTGAAGTCGTAAAACTGAATTTTTATGTCAACGAATCGGCGAAAGTTTTTTATTTTTTTTCCTACTCTGTTTGTTTATTATTGAGTTGGAGGAAACCACAGAAGAAACTGTCATATAATGCTGATATTTAATGGTACGACCAACGCACCAGTTTGCGTCATAAACTACTAGCTTTTGCCCGCTCGCGAACTGCCACGTGAACGGCCTTTTCCGGGATAAAATGTAGCCTATGTTCTAATCCTGGTCATAATCTACATGTGTGCCAAATTTCATCGAAAACCGTTCAGCCGTTAAGGCGTTTTTTTTTGCATAGGCCGGCAAACGAGCCAGTGGGTCACCTGATGGTAAGTGATCTCCACCGCACATGTACGCCCACAATACTAGAAAAATCATGGGCGCGTTGCCAAAGGGATTAAGGGATTGGGAAGAGGAGGGGGATTTGGGCCTCCGAATATCTCACTCACCGTACGAAACGCAGCAGCAAGCCAGACCTGATAAATATATTTATGGATCACACAAACATTTGTCTCGGCGCAGGAATCGAACCCACGACCTCTCATTTCACAGCTACTGGCCTGTTGCGTCACAGCTACATACGCACTCATGCCTTCAATCCCTGAAGGGGGAGGCAGCGGTATAACCAGTACGCCCACATCTCGCCCAGATTATTTCCGTCCTATGATGTGACCCCATCACATCATAGGACGGGTAAATCAATACCGGGTACAATTTTAGACTCCAGGGTGATACTAAGAATTTCGTTCGTACATCACTTTTGCCCGACCCGGGGATCAAACCCGGGACCTCGGCAAAACAGTCGTACCGTGTACGCATTACAACTGCGCCACCGAGGGAGTTAAATATTAGCTATCTCATAATATTTCAGAAGCATATAAATTATCGATAGCAGATTTTGTGAGTCCAATAAATACCGTCCACGATCTATCTATCTATAATAATGGGTAATGTGCAGACACCACTGATTATTTTATTTTTCAATCATTACAATCATTTACAATAGTAAAATTGTTATCTTTCATAGCAGAATGAATATAAAAAGGAATGTTCGAAGAAATATTTGATTTAGAATTCCCAGTAAAGATTCTGCTTATTTAACAATTAAGCCAATGATATCGAGTACCTCTCCTTTTTGTATTATTATCAGCGTTTAAGGGCGTGGGTGTTAGAAATATTCAGGCATCTGGAAATTAACTGGCGGAGATAAGATAATTTACGAATTTTAATTGGGAATTTGGCTATAAAACGTGAATATATTCATTTATTAAAATAACCTCGTCGATTTAATTACAAGGTAAAAACAAACCCAGCTCTAACATACTACAACTAACTAACAGGTTAAAAATATTCAAATACAAATTGTTCAAATGCTTATATTTTAAGAAAGAATAGAAAAATAAGAATAACAAGAGAAAGTAAGAAAATAAGAAGCAAATAGTTTGCGTTGTTTGTTGTATGCTTTTGTATACTTTATGCTGTTCAGATGTACAGCTGGCTATATAGGACTGTTTCTTACCTGTCTGCTATAGTAGAGTAGCAATCGATTTCTTCAAAAAAATCGCTATAAATATGGTGCAATGCAATTCTACCTATATAACAAGGTACTAAACTTAATGCTACGTTTTGAGGTGCGCGCCGAGACAAAAGACCGCGAAATGCGACTGTTTCCATACAAATTCATACAAACGAACGTGTCGCTACCCCTGAATCGCGTCATGCGTCGCAGGTCTCAAAACGTACCTTGCGAAGTAGGTACTATCTGTCTGTTATTTTACGGCATACGTAAGAGGCTATGGTTCAAGAAATCTATTGATTTTGACGTATTGTTAGTACTGAAAACAAATGTAACAACTTTATATAAAATGAACCATTACATCTTATGCACGCTGTTAAAATAACAACGACGGCTGAAACCACCTATGCTTATTCGATAAATGCATATGAACGATAAAAGGTTTGTCATAACAACTTTGTATATTTAGGGCATTGACTAAAACCATTCTATAAAAATATTAGAGCAAAAAATTCAACCAACATATAACGCGACGGAGAGATCATTTTGGAAGTACCTACTTGACAAATGCTGTCTCGTCAGCGTGAACTTTATATTTGTTCGAGGTATCATTCGATAAATAATATTTACTATAGCTTTATGAAATAGGATTTGTTTTACAGATGATGTAGACAGTAGACAGGTTTTAACTCAACACTCAAAACGTCACATCAAATTTATAAAATAGGTAGTGTATTTAAAATAGGTAGTGTGATCCATTTACACGAAGAGAGTTTTCCGCATGACAGATATGGGAATATAATAAAACTGTCTTTTCTTATCTGTCTGTATCATGCAATTTGCCAGTGACTTTTTTTTATTACCCTGATAGGCACACGAGCTAACGGCCGCTGCTCATGGACATCGGCAATGGCAGAGTTACAGCCAAGCCGCTGCCAACCGTTGATTACTATACATATGACACGGCCTTATAAAAGAGTTATCTGTAATTTTCTCGCATATCTATCTTGCGATTAACTCTCTCTGTGTAAATAGGGGTTTCTAAATTAAGTTGTAGCGTCTTTTAATTTCCCAAAGTACAATAATGACCGAATAAGTGAAAATTTCATTAAAACTTGACGATTATCTCTACAATAACATCTTTTCGTTCATTCAAGGGTTCAAGTTATTAAAGACGCCTTTTAATCGGCTTTCGTAATTGACTTTATCGTTGGCTTAGTCCGTTATCTGTTTATATTTGTATATTTAATGCAAAAAATATAATAATTTCCTTTATTTTTTTATTCTATGTGATTTATAAGTTTACAGCTATATTTTCTTTTTATATTAAACTATTACAATTGTTTGTAAATAATACAACAAAAATTAAAGTTTAGCAACAAATTACTTTTATAAAGGTATGCAAACATATAACATAAGCTCACGCCTGTATAGCCGAAGGAGTAGGTAGCGGTACAACAAGTGCCTCCACTATTTGCTGACTTGATATCCTTCCGATACAAATTTCAATCCTGGGTAACTTCTGTGTGATGTTTTCAAATTTTAACCTCAAATATAAATTATGATTACCGGAGCTGGGATTTCAACCCAGAACCTTACAGTTTCTCAATCTAAGTATTCTGTCATTAGACCAATGAAGCCTTTTTGAAGTCAGTTGAAAAATACATTTAATAAACTATTACTTTAATATAGCATATATTTTATGTATATTAATCGACAATCGCTAATAGAAATAAGAACCCATAGAAGTGATAGTAATTACACGTTGTACCTAATTGCGCCTTCAGATCGCTGAATCCAGAAACTTTTCAATAAGGATTTCAAATATTCGCTGTTTACTGGTTGTCAACATCGAGAATATAGCTTTGATCGTCACATAGTTGGGAGTTTTCGAAACTGGCTCTCTCGGAACTCGACGGCTGTCTCCAAATCTGTCGCCAAACTTAAACGTCTAACTTATGCTAGACAGTTGGGGAACTCGTTATATTGGCTGTTAGACCTTTGGTCGTCCTTTTAATACATTGATGTGTGTCACCAACATATTTCTTGATGGGCATAGTTTTGCCCAGCTGGCGCTGTATAATGGAAATCTTTTGAATAATAATGCTTGCTAAAAGTTAACCTCATCTGCACGTGGTCCACTTTGCTAATTAAGGGACGAGGCTATGGCGGAATTTGGTTCCCATTGCGGGTTGTGGGGGCCAGGTGGCGGGTCCCCAATTTAATACCGTAAAATCTATGGTACGAGAATGCGCACACTGGAATTAAGCCGGCATAACACCAGGCGGAAAGAAAGAAGCATATTAGTGGAATAAAATCTAATATTAGTAAGAACCGGGATAGGATTAGGATATAATTGCTGGATGAGGAAAATGTTTGGTTTCATATGTTAACATAATGTTCGTTAAAAACTAAAAAAAAAACAGAAAATATAGAATACAATTTTGAGTTGAGGTTAGTGTATGTAATGGTCATGTATATGTAGAAAGCACCGACTCAAAATTGTTTAATATATTGAAATAATTATATTAGTTATGCGTTGTTATACATACAGAAAAAATAATAAACGCATTGAATCGACCTCCTCATTTTTTTGTCGGTTAAAAGACGTTTAACTATAATATTGGGATATGAACAACATTTGTCGAAGACTTTAGAGTTTAGACTTTTACTGCTGCACTCAATCTTCTACTACGTACTTTAAATTAGTCATTTCTTGAAATTCTATATTTTCCACATTCAGAGCCAGTTAATATTTATACTACATAGGTACGCCGTTACCTGAGTACAGATAATACTTTATGCTTTATTACCAAGTACAGAAATAATCTTAATTAATGTCTCTGATAAATATTCTAATTGAAGAAATGGCTAATAGACAAATCTGAGTGCGGTAGTTAGAGATATGCTTTGTAATATTTTTTTATAGTCTAATAATTACATTGGATGTTAAAATACATTGCAAAGAGGCCCAACAAAAGCACACTTATAAAACTTCTAGAATGATGTAAATATTCAAGAATGTGATCACTTAACATCAATAATCCGGACTCTATAAACGAATAGTGTATAATTATATCTTATTTCGATATAATATGCCTATCCAATATAAACACCGAAAATATAAAACTAAATAAGAAACTTGTTTGCATATATATTATTAACTAATCAGAAACTCAATTCGATCCTATCCTTTAGCCAGCTAAATAAAGAATAACGTTGGAACTCCCCAGTCTTATCTATTCAAACGTCTTCGTAAATGTTCAATGCAAATATCGTTCGGAAAGAATCCGTTAACTCGAAACTGCTAAAGAGCTCGTTTTGTAGACTACAGAAGGTTCATAGCTGCGAAAATCTCATTACCAGGTAATCGACGGCTCTGAGATGAGGTCATTGAACTGCAGTTTTCCGCACACGACACACTGCTTGGCAACGGGCGAAATCATGATTTCCACGATGGGAGATAAGGAGGAAAACGGAAAAGGGGAATTTGTGCTTATCGATGCGCAGACTTTGAAAGTAAAAGGTGAATTGTCCACGAACCTCAAATCCGGTGATGTTTGAATTTGACAACCCGAAACGATTTGAAAGTAAATCTGTTTTTTCCTGTTTTTTTTTACCATAGTACTGAATTACTTCTCATTTAATTCCCTTAATTATGCTCAATATATACGATTGCTTGTACAAATATACAAATTTAAATACAATGTTAAACTGTTATTAATTGGAAATTTTAACAAAAAAATAAAATAAGACTAAAGAAACTGTAAAGCTAACAATAAAACTAAACGATTTGAGTTGGTGATACTGTAACTGTTAACCGTCAATGATTGATACCACCGACTCAAAATTGTTTTGTTTTATTAGCTTTATTTTAGTTTTTTTGAGCCGATTTTTTTTTACAAATTTTTTGGGAAATATTCATCAATATCGATGCATAAATGTCGAAGTTTTAGTCTTTCATCCCCAATTTCATCTCCTTAAGATTCACCATATTTAAATTTAAATGGGACCACCCTGAAAGTAAACCCTATCGAATACAAAAAGAATCATCAAAATCGCTCCACATTTGGAGGAGTAATGCGTGAATAGACATAAATAATATACACATATGAATTGAGAGGAACCTCGTTAGCTTTTAACGTCGGTTAAAAATACACGAGACATAAATGTGAAACCTTTATTTTAGGTACGTGGACGAAAGGAAAAAAAATCGCAAAATTCGGCTACGATTTTTGGTACCAACCTTACCACGATGTCATGATCTCTACCGAATGGGGTTCGCCGAAACACTTCAAGACGTAAGTATTCCTTTTTATAATAATGAGTTCGTCACCTTTTTTGCTTCGTTCGCACCCTTGTATTAATGATGCAAATTATTATAGGAGTTTATTTTATAGATAAAATGTGCGTTGTTCACTCGAGCTTTAACATTTAGCCGCATCAATTATGTGTACAAGATTTATTTAAAACGTAACATTATTTAAAAATTAAAATCAGATAAGTAAATTAGGAAAATAAACTGCGTTGTAGAACCACACTGTAGACAGTTATGTCTACAGCATGAATGGGCCGGCCATAAAAAACCGGCGTGAAAGTTGCTGCTACGTTTCATTTCGTGAGTGAGATTTCCGAAGGTCTAAGTCCCCTCCCCTTCCCAATCCCTATTCGTTGGCAATGCACCCATGATTCTTTTATTGCCGTGGGTGTTTATGAATAGTGATTACTTACCATCAGGTGATCCAGTTACACGTTTTCCAGCCATTGCTAAAAAAAAATAGGTAAACGTAACTACGACTAACCTTATCGTCCAATTCAACGACGCGTGCTAGCGCGAGCAGTCACGTGTACCTGACACAGTGCATCTTCCAAAAGTATCGAAGTTTCGGGAAATACCTACTAATTTTACTAGATGGTAGTTTCCTGGTATGTGAGAGGCCGTCTGGGTTGTTACCACGCTTTGTTTATTACTGCCGCCAAGCAGCATTTTGTAAGAACGGTTCTGTTTTGGTTTGAAGGACATACGAGCAATTACGTCAGCTGATAGAAAATGATCTCCACCTCGTATGTATATGCACAATACCACAAGAATATTGGGCGCGTTGCCGACCTTAAAGGGAAGGGATTGGGAAGGGGAGAGGGATTTGGGCCTCCGGATATCTCACTCACCGTACGAAACGCAGCATCAAACCCTTTTTTACGTAAATTTTTTGTGAGAAAGTGCTGGTTGAGTCGGTCCATTCATGCTGTAGATAAAACTGCCTACAGCGTAATAGGCCCATAAACACAGTACATAGTAAATTCTGTTTTACTAAATAATTAAGCAACAGCTTACTAAAATATACAAGATAATTCATTTGAATATAATCTGTAGCGGTTTATGAAGATTATACTTGCTAAAGTTATGAGATGCTGAGTCTTAAAGATATTATGGTAATATCACGAAAATATCATATCATATTTTCATAATAACGTTTATTAAGAGCTTACTCGTTTTAGAATTTAGTCTATTTTATGAACAAATTTGTTTATAAATAGCAGACATTATTACAAAAAGTAGGTGGGTAGGAACGAGTAGACACTAGGTGGAAGGTCCCTCGTATGCGAGAGGCCGTCTGGGTTGGTATCATCGCTTTGTCTATTTCTGCCGCCAAGCAGCAGTGTATAAGCAGGTGTTTGATCCTTCAAACCAAAACACAACATTGAAGCCATTGAAACTACTGGGCATTATGAGACTTAACATCTTTTGTCTCGGGATGATTAACGCAGTTCGGTGCCATGCAGTGCTTTGCAATTCAAAGTTTATGGGCCGGCGTGGATGCACTTACCTGCTTATTTCGTCATCTAAGCTATAAACAAATACATAAACTAAGTCTGTTTTCCATAGGGATTGGATTTCCACTCGTTACGATCCTTGCATACTTCTTTGGTCTACTTCACTTTCATAGAATTCTTCATGCAAGCTCGTCGGTTTATATACTTCTGGCCTGGCCTTTCTCAAGAATATCTGCGACTTGATCTGAGAAAGTTCGCTGATCTCTTTTTATGTTCGTAATATTTTGCCATTCTATATTTGGTGTTCTATTTTGAAAGACATAAATATGTTATATTCCATCCACAGAGGGTTTCATCCAGAAGACATTTCTAACCCGGACCGCTACGGGACTAACCTAAATATTTATAAATGGTCAACGCATGAGCTAATACAAGTCATAAATTTGGGTAATGAGGGATGCGCGCCTCTGGAGGTCAGATTTCTTCATGATCCCAAAGCCGCTGAGGGATTTGTCGGGTGTGCTGTTGAGGCCAACGTCTACAGGTACAGGAGATTTATATGGATTTAACATGACATTTATGACTCCAGAGAACTCAAACAGAAAGTTACGTTGTATTATTATTTTTTACTTTTTCGATAAAAGACATAATCAATAATAATAATAAGTCAATAATAATACATAAATTGTGAAGATTTTGACAGTCTCCGTGGCGCAATGGGAGAGTAGCCGGCTGCGAAGAGTGAGATCGTGGGTTCGATTCCAGCACCGAGATAAATGTTTGTGCGACCCACAAATATTTGTTTCGGGTCTGGGTGTTGTGGGACCGCAAGTCCCTCGTAGTTCCTGATACCCACGATACAGGTTAACCTAGTGTGGGGTCAGGACTATGTGTGTGATTGTTGAGTGTATTTATTTATTTAATCTAGCTAGTTTCTAGTCAAAATAGGTGGGTTGTTTATTTAATGTTTATGCGTTATTGGCCATATGTCTATAACTTTTTATACCTTTGATGTTAATTTTAAAGGCTGTGGATTTTGTTATAAAATAAAATAAGCATATCGTATAGAAGTTATGACTAGAAGACTGAGCAACCCTTGAGGGTCTTGGGGCGATTTCTCGGTAGTACCGAATTCAGCTCGACTAGAAATATTTTTCACTTGCACTAACGATAATGAAGTAAATATAAAGCTCCAATTAAAACAGCGCCTATTTATGCCATTTAGATTTTTCAAGGCTGATGACGGAACATGGAAAACTGAGAAAGTAATTGACTTACCAGCAAAGAAATGCGTGAGCGATGGCGTCGAATCAGAAGTTAACGGTAACTTTATTTTTTTATATATTTTCATTTCCATTTTTATGAATTAAATTGTAGACAATCATACTTCTGTCTCTGTCTTTTTTTATTGCCCTGTTAGGCAGACGAGCTAGCGGCCCGACTTGGTAAGCAGTCTTCGCCGCTCATGGACATCGGCGATGCCAGGGCACAACCAAACAGCTGCCTATCGTTGTCTTCATACTTACCATCACTTTTCAATTAATATTGTCATCATAGGTTTCGTGACTCCGCAAGTTGTTCATTTAATGTGAGAACCTGTATCTAGATAAACCTTTCTTAGGTTTTAAGATACTGTATAATCTAAATTAATAATTATTGTTTATCACAAATAAACCATTAATAATACTTGTACAGCATGAATAGGCTGGCTCGACCGGGTTGTTACCACTTGCTTACAGAAAACCGACGTAAAGTAACAGCTTGTTGCTGCGTTTCGTACGGTGAGTGAGACATCCGGATACCCAAATCCCCCATCCAGTTCCAATCCTTTAATTATCCCTTTCCTTTAAGGTCAGCAACGCGTCAATGATTCTTATGGTATTGTAGTCGCATGGGCGATCACTTAGCATCATATCACCCACTTGTTTGCCGGCCTATGCCTTAAAAATGCTTTACTTCCCAAACTCTTTTGCAAGTTTAAATATTTTATCTAATATATCACTATCCCTCAAAGTCAGTTACCAAATTGTTCTAAAAGTGGAATATAGTTCATACGTGCTGAGAATTCCACAATATAAGCGCCGCCCCGTCCTTCTTGGCTTCGATTCAATCCTTTGGCTTTGTACGGTGAGACATGACTGTTCCATTAACTTTTTGTTCTAGGTTTATTATCCGATATTCTTATATCGTTGGATGACAAATATTTATACGTTAATTGCTGGTTTCACGGTGAAGTTCGCCAGTATGACATCTCGGACACCAAACATCCAAAATTAGTAGGACTAGTTCACCTTAGTGGGAAAATCGCAAGCGAAGGCTGGAAAATTGTGGAAGATAAACAGTTGAAGGCAAGCATTTCTCTTTTTCCGATACAAATTGTAATGGTTCAAATGAACATAACATGACTTCACACAATCACGTTCTCGCTGTGTCATTCCTTTCATTTGAGTTTTTGCCGTCTGTTGGTTGTTAAATTAAATTTTGTTTCACCGTTTGCGTCATTTTTCAAAATGTACGAGTTAGATAGATAGATAGATAGAATATTCTTTATTGCACACTAAATAAAGTAGGTAGCTTATAAAACGAGGATCATACAGTAAGGGTGATACAATGGGCGGTCTTATCGCAAACAGCGATTTCTTCCAGACAACCTTAAGTTATGAGAGTTATGTCAATGATTTTGTATTTCTTTGAACCATCATGATTCATGTTTAAGTTATGATGAATGATAGTTGTAATGTACACAGTACTGTGAAAAATGTCGTACTGGATTTTAAAATTATTCCAAAATACGAAATTGTTCTCAACAATATTTTATTACAGTATAACTTAACTTTTTAACAAAAATAAAACCGGCTCAAAAAGTTGAAATAAAAATAAAGAACTTAGAATCGGTGCATCATAAATCACAATTGACCATTAAATTGCATTATCACCTACTCAAAATTGGTTATTATTTTAATCTGTTTTATTTTTGTTAAAATAATAATTATTTCAGTTGAAGAATTATAAAAATCGTTGCATAAATGACGAAGTTTGAATAATTCATCCCCGATTTCACTCTCTTAGGGATGAAATTAGTTAATTTAAATTTAAACTACTTCCTTCTACATACTACGTGAGCTATATTTTTTCTAATAAAAATAATAATTATCTGTATTTATCTACATAATACTAAAATTATCTATAATGATACAAATGACTGCCTCAGTGGCGCAGTTGAGCCTCGGGTTCGATCCCTGGGTCGGGTAAAAGTGATATTGGGTTTTTCTATTACGCAATACTCACTAACAGCCCAGAGTCTGGATTTGAGCCTGATATGGCGATAGGCTCGCCCCCTATCACATCATGGGACAGAGATACACTCGGCGAAGTTACACCTCTGCCTACCCCTTCAGGGATTACAAGCGTTAGTGCGTATATTTATGATACAAATGAAAGTCTTACTTTACTAGGCACCTCCGGAATTAGTGACAATAAAGGGCAAACGGCTTTACGGAGGACCGCAAATGCTCCAGCTCTCCTTAGATGGAAAACGCTTGTATGTGTCAACGTCACTTTACTCTCCATGGGATAAGCAACTGTTCCCCAAGAGCACTCAAGAGGTAAATTGATAACTTTTCACTTCCTTTATTGCGTACGAACTTAGTATCGCGAATGTTTTGTTTTATAATAAAGTTTTGTCTTTATAATTAAGTTTATAGTTATAATCAGCCTTCGTGACGCAGCAAACGAATAACCGGTTGTAAAACTAGCTGCCGCGGATCGATTCTAGCTAAGAGACTAATCTTTGTGTGATCCACAGACATTTGTTTCGGATCTGGGTGTTGTGAGATCGTAAGTCCCTCGTAGTTTTTAACTCTTTTCAAGGTGTTAGGCCTCGTATGCGTGATGCCGTCTATGTACTCGTAAGTCACACTGACATACATACCGCAAGCAAGCCTATTAACTAGGTATTATAAAAATGACTGTTTTATTTATGTGGTTAAATCTTGCTCAAATATTATAAAACAGGCCCTTAATGAAAGTAATGATTTACTTAATATATAAATGTATATTTACTATGTATCTTTTGTATATCTTTTTGAATGTGAATGTTATAAACTATAAAAACGGACGTTTTAAGTTGTCTGTTTGATTTTTTAATTTGTGCCTAGAAGAGACTAAACACTGACGAGGTAAATAACTGAATAAAAGCGTTTATAGATAAGGCCTTTTTATATTGTATATATAATATATAATCATGCATATTACTGCTCCCTTCTCGCGTTTCACACGAAGTCCAACCCCTCCCTTTCGCCACGTTAAAATGTTAATTTCTAAAAATCCTTTCTCATCAGGTACCCACATTACACAAACTACCATTTGACCAAATTTCATGATCCTACCTTTAGTAGTTTTTGAGATGTCATGATTAATCAGTGAGTGATTAAGTGAGTGGTATTTCGAAGCCCAATAACACATAGCACCTTTATTATAGTGAAAGAATTTGCCTTATTCTTACAAATAAATAAATATATAATCCCAAGTGAATTGCGCACAGAGTAGTTTTATTGGATGCCGCGTAGGTCAAACATTGTGTGGGCTGCAATAAACAATCCTTACGCCCAACATTTAAACCTTCAACCTCTTTCCTTATTTATGTTCTGAACAAAGTTATTTTTCTAAGGTGAAATTCAGTGAAACCTACGTCACCTGGGATAACTGAATTATTCATAAGCCACGTCGCATATTTTGTCATACAAATATCTGACAGACATTGTAATTTTAAACCAGGCTTGTTGTTCTGGAATATTCTTGCTTTTTATGACTTTCCTGAATTTCATTTTATTAGTTATTTGCTTATTTCCATTTTTTCCTTATTCCCTTAAAACTCTTGACATTTCTCCGTTGTGTATCTTAAAGATAAATTGTTTACAATACTGATTTTGACAGCAATATAATTTGTCACGGGCCGACCTCGCTACAGATGTGTGTTAAAAGACCATTAGTAGACGAAATACTTTGGTCACTTACTAGCTTAAATGACATTTAAATGCTGCATATTGAGATTGAAAATTGATTTGTGATCTCTAACTAAATATTTCCCTTATTATCACCAAAGGTGAAGGATACAAAGGTTAAGATTTTTAAAGGCCGGCAAATCCTCTGGTATTGATGGTGTACATGGGCAGCGTTGATCACTTACTATCTGCTATCCTGTTTGCTTCGTAGTCTCCTTTTTAACCATAAGAGTTTCGAATGTATATAAAGTCTGCCAACTCAAATTAGGCCAGCGTAGTTGACTTAGGCCTAACCCCTCTCTTTAGTAGAGGAGGCCCGTGCCCAGCAGGAGGTATACTGATTGTAAGGGAAGCGCTTCCGAAAATTGGGATCGTTAGTAATACTGGTAATTACGGACACAATGCCACTACTAACGTACGCGCCGCTCGCTAACAGCCGTTAACTCAGAGCGTCAGATGATTTTTTCTAGTATTACTTTTCTTTATTTAAAAATACGGTTTTAAAATATGATAATGTATGTTATGTTTGTCTATTCACACATGAGGCTGCGTGAAAAATAAAAAAGGTAGTTAAATTTTATGATTAATTTAGTTGTATCATGTCCGTAATACCAGCATTACCACCTGTCTTAGTTTTCGGAAGCGTTTCCTTACACTTATAATACAAGGCTGGCATGACCTTTGGTATCATCTGAATTTAAATTTATGAAAAATACTTCTAACTAAGTATACTAAAATTAGTACCTACGTTATTTCTAAGCATGACTTCATAATCCACTAATGCACAAATTCTTAAAAGTATGTAACAAAATCAATACTTCTTTGATGTCAGGGCGGTTGGATAGTAAAGTTGGATGTGGACACGGTGAATGGAGGCATGTCCTTGGATCCGGACTTCCTTGTCCACTTCGGAAATGAACCGGACGGGCCGGTGCTGCCGCACGAAATGAGGTACGTTTCTTTACAATACTGTTAGCTGGTTAAAATTGTATTCTTTTTATTGCATGCGGTTAACTACCATATACCATAGTACGAATGGGTGTTAGTCCAAATGTAAACGCTATTGAAAAAATTATGCCAATTTCAAATAAATCAAACTGGAATAACTGTACATTATTGTCTTAGAAGTGAACCTGCTGTGAAACCGTGTTCTCCACACTGAGACAAATGTTTGATCAAAATGCATTCATTTTGGTCAAATGGATAATTATCCATAAATGTTTTTTTTTTTTTTTTTTTATTAAATTGAATGACGAGACGAGCAGTTCGCTCGCCTGATGGTAAGCGCCACGCCTGCTCATAAACAGAAGCAACGCCACACAGAACTTTAAATAAAGCACTGCATGACACTGGACTGCGCTCGTCACCCCGAGACATAAGGTGTTAAGTCTCATAATGCCCAGTAATTACACTGGCTTCAATGTCCTTCAAACCGGAACACAACAGTGCTTACACACTGTTGCTTGGCGGCAGAAATAGACAAAGCGGTGGTACCAACCCAGCCGGTCTCTCGCAAACGAGGGACCTACCACCTTGTAAATGTCGGGTCTGATTGATATGTTGCAACCGTAAGTCCCTCGTAGTTTCTGATACTCACGAAGCAAGTCTTGTATCTAAGTGTAGGCACAAGAATATGTGATTGACTTTTGGGTATCCCTTTCGGTATAAAATATATGGGACAGCTTGAAGAGGAAGACTGATACGTACGATTATTTTTTCTCTGATGATCATTTTAGTATTTTATACCCAGGTTTCCTGGAGGAGACTGTACTTCAGACATTTGGCTGGCCGAAGATTAAAGACTCATTCATCGAAGGAATGTTGTGCCAATATTTTTGTACGAATGTTATCTACAAATAATGTAAATGTTAATGTCTGTATCTGTATTCTATAGGATTAACGCAATTGGTCACTAAAATGTGCTTACTTAGTACTCAATATTAATTAAGGGTACAGTAATCTTGATTTTCATTTACCAACATTTTGAACCTCAAATTGAAAGACGTAAAAATTATTAAAATTATTTTTCCATAGAAGTCATGGATGTATTTTTTCGCCCGATTCGCGATTATATTTTTAGCCAATGTCGCATTGGTATTTTACAAAATTTTGGAAATAAAATAACTGGAGAAAATATGTTTATTATGAAAGCAAATCGGAGAATGTCGTAAATTGTGTATATTATCATAATAATTTTTAAGTGAGCCGCTTGACTAACACTCTGTATTATTATATTGTACAAATTACATGTCTATGTTTATCAGCGTAGTATAAATAAATTAATTTTAACGAAATATGATTTTTATTACAAACAGATAACCTGTCAATAGGCATATATCATTTAGCCCCTGTTTCACCATGTTCCTGTAGTTAACTCACCAAATAAAATAAAACTAAAGTAACACTGACATTTTGCCAGATAAATTTATACTACCTAGATACTTTTAAAATCAGCTTTCTTACACCTTAAATTTGGTAGGACTTCCTGGACAGCTCTTATTGTTGCTTTGGATTTTTAAATGTATTGGGGAACTTTATTTTACCGTCTCTGTCATATCGTCACTTAGCTAACAATACCGCGTAACTGGAAAATTGGCCATGTGATATTGTCATTAGATGAATTGTTTTTGGCGCGTATCCAATAAATTTACACAACAATTTAAACTAACCATACAAAGCACGTTATTCAAATATTTCTGTCACCGCGCGCCTCATTGGTTACAATCACACATATTCATTAAAAATATTTAGCTTTTGGTCTCTCCTGAAAATTAAGCCAATTTAACTTACGCGGTATTGTTAGCTAAGCGATGATATCCGGGTGTGGATCCGCCTTCTCGTACAATAGATTTGACGGTATATGGTCCATTCATGATATAGACAAAACTGTCTACTTATTATGTAGATATAATTAGAGATGTTAATGATCCCTCAGGCACACATTAGGGATTCAATTGTAATTCACTAAAGCCCAAATGTTGTAAATGCTAAGCAAATGGTGTTGAAATTAGCAACTTTTGATGCGATTAAACCTCGAATGTTAGTTTAACACTATTTATTCCGTTGATAGCGTTCGAACCGCGATAATGAAGGTTATTTGCTATGTTAAATTTTAATGAATTAACCATTTGATTTAGTATTAAATTGGTACTGATGATCCAGGATGAAAACTTTGTTGTCGCCTCATTGGTATATTGGCATCGTACTTTTCGAAACGAGCAAGTTGCTGACCTGATCGTAAGCACCACGCCCGCCTTTAAATAGAAGCAACTCCATTTACAAAGCAGTGCATCACAATGGACTACGCTCATCACTTCGAGACATATGTTAAGCCTCGAAATGCCCAGTAATATCACTGGCTTCAAGTCCTTTGTTACACATTGCTGCTTGACGGCAGAACAGAACGCAGTGTTATCAATCCAGACGGTCTCTCATATACGAGGGGCCTACCACCTTGGGCTTACGCTGTAATACCGTGGGTTCAAATACCAGGTCAGGTAATCACTATTTGTTTTTCACCTCTGTTTAGCCCTTCGAGGATACAGGCGTGACCATATGTATATCAAAACCCTTTAACACAATCCTTATACAATGCTGCTTGGTGACAGAAACAGACAATTCGGTTGTACCTACCCAGATGGACTGTAGCTTATGGAGACTTACCTTTTTTATGGCATAGGCCATCAAACGAACCCGCCCACGTATGCCTACAATACAAAAATAATCATGGGTGCGTTGTCGACCTTAAAGGAAAGGGATAATTAAGGGATTGGGAAGGGGAGGAGGTTTGGGCCTCCAAATATCTCACTCACCGTAGAAACGCAGCATCAAGCTGCTACTTTATGCCGGTTTTCTGTGAGACAGTGGTAAATACCGGACGAGCCGGCCCATACATGCTGTAGACAAAAGTGTCTACAGTGTGGCTCTACCACTCATAAAAATACCTAGTATCCTTATGAATGGGTATGCAAAAGTATGTCTAAAGCGGAATTTCCTGCTCTGCAAGCAGTTGTTCCAAACTTATCCGCTGCAGCGTGTCAATTTGACAACATTGTAAAATTAAATGTATGATATTTTTACACAGTAAATACGAAAATGTATGCAGTGTTTCTAGGAAGTTTCACACAAATCTGCACAATGTAGTAATACGACAGATATAAATCTAAATAGATATCACAAGTATTTCAGTATGTATGAAACCAAGCGTGAAATTTTTTTAAGTATCTGCTGTAACGTCGCAAGAGCGATTCAGTAATAATATTTAAACATTTAAAATACTTTAATAATTATAATAATTTATAATTAATTAATAATTAACAGCAAGAGTAGGCATATGCCGTGTGCTCAGCTGACGTCTTACAGTGGTAACGTCGTGTGCGGTGTCATATTATAGAACGGCACTAAAGTGAGCTCTTTCAGTACACGTGATTGGTCTATTTTTGGCGCCAAACAAACACGGACCAATCAAGTGTACAGAAATCGACACTTAGCAAAGAGCTCATTTGTGTGTTGTTCTATGATACGGGCCTTAGATTAGGTACGCGTGGGCAAGATCATATACCTCGACACCCGAAGTAGGTAGGTACATAGGTATGCAATGTCCATTTAAATTTATGTCTGTGTTATACACTTTGGGGATTTTGTGGTGGAATATTAACGATATTAAAATTCTCAGATACAGAAGTGTATGTTTAAAATTGTTCTCTTGAGTCCAGACTTGAGATAAAACTTGTTATTTTATAGCAGTGCAGTAAAAACGATGTTTATTAAAGTACATTGAAACATTCTCATTGAATGTTTACGTAGGAGTTAGGAAAGTCAAAATACAGAAACTAAAGTTCTGGCATTGTATTAGATACCTACTTCCAGTCGTGTCACTAAAAAACGATTTGAAAAAAAGGCTCCAAAGTTTTATCTTCAGCCTAATATTATACTCTCCCAATATTGGGCATGCAACATATCTACGAATGAGAGTGATTAGGTATCAGTCCACCATACTGGCCTAATGCGGGTTGGCAGCCTTCACAAACCTTCAAACAATTTTTGATTTTCTGGGATTACCAGATAAATAATACGAAACACACACTTTTATCAGGTGGTAGGTTCTTTGTATGCCAGAGCCCCTCTGTGTTGGTACCACCAACTGAGACCAACAGTCATCAGTTTGAAGTGTGTAAGCCCTGTTATGTTTCAGTTTGAAAGACATTAAAGCCAGTGAAATTTATAGCATTATGGAACTTAATAACTTATGTCTTAGGGTGAAAAACACAGATCAGTGCCATGCAGTGCTTAGTAATTTAAAATTCTATGTGCTGTTGTATCTGTTTATGGGAAGGCGTGGCAATTATCATCAGGCGGCCGACCTGCCCGTTACGTCATTCAAGCTAAAAAAAAACAATCTTGGTCCGAATAAAAATAAAATTTGTTTATTTAAAGAATAATGATTCGATTTACATTTGATTTGTTGTTATAAGATCTACGAGTACATATGTATTATCTTTATACCTAACAACTTAATTGTTCGATGCTTAATTGCACTAAAAATAATCCAAACAGAAATAGCAATGGACTTTAAGTACTCGTGAACACCATTTCTTTTTCGGCAATTACCTTCCTAATTACATTTTGCCAAGCTTAAAAATACCATTACAGAAGGTTTATGGTCCTTAATAGACCCAAATTCTAATCTTAACACACCAATCGATAGGAATGGTGGAAAATAAAGATTGCTTTCACGATAATGAAAGAGGCTTAAAAGGGTCCAGAAAATGTCCATGAGGCATTAGAGGCCAGTCGTAACCATTACTGGTATTTGCAGCCAGATGGAAGAAATTTAAATATTTCATTTCGCCGTATGGCCCCTCAAGTCGACCTTGTGCCGTATTTACTTTAAGAAATGTTTTTGCTGAATGTTTTTGCTGTTGGTATTATGAAACAATATGAACATTGTAAAGGACATACATACGCAGTCACGCCTGTAGGGGGCTGGATGGGGTAGGCAGAGGTGTAAACAATACACCCATATTTCGCCGAGCTTATTTCCGTCCCATGATGTGGTAGGGGGTGAGCTATCGCCATACCGGGCACAATTCCAGACTCCGAGCTGATACTAAGCATTTCTTGATAGAGAAACATCTTTTAGGAATTAAAGGAAAGAAGTACTTAAAGGACATCTATTAAGAAATATCGACTGACTGATGTTTTAAAGTATATTCCATTGACAAATGGGACTTGGGAGTGTAAGTGGTCTACCAACATTTTAGGCAAGGAATACTAAGTCAGCATAGGAATACTCTTAAAAAAAATAAGTTTACTAGTTCGTGGTATTTGATCTGGACATTGATAATTTAGCCAGTCAGTAAAGGTATATCATTATATATGTATATGGATAAATGATATCCTGAAGGATCTTCAAGAATTAGAAGGATTAAGAAGAATTTACAAGTGGTAGTGACGCTTTAGACAGTTTTGTCTAGAGCATGACTGGTCCAGCTCGCGCGGGTTCACCAGCTCGACCACTGTCTCACAAAAAACTACGTAAAGTAGCAGCTTGCTGTTGTGTTTCGTACGTTGAGTGATATATCCGGAGGCCCAAAACTCCTTCCCCTTCCCAATCCCTTAATTATCCCCTCCGTTTAAGGTCGGCAACGTGCCCATGATTATTTGGGTATTGTGGATGTTCATGGGCGGTGTCGATCAATTACCATTAGGTGACCCACCTTTAGATGACGAGACGAGCAGGTCGCTCGCCTGATGGTAAGTCATTCCTGCCCATAAACAGAAGCACCACCAATCAGAACTTGTTTTTTTTATTTTATTTTTTATACGTATTCAAACAATGTCCAGCCATTGAAGCCTCGTCAAGCACTCAAGATACATAATATAAGTACATAATGTTATAACTGCTCTATATTGATTAGATCATCTCCACCGCGTCTTCGTGTTTCCCAATATAAAGAAGATAGCCAAAGCGCATAACTTTACTTCTCATTACATTCCTATTCCTAATTACATTGTGCTTATTATCGTTTCCTTTTTCCTCATATCTTCATCTAATTATGTTAGGAATTGTTACGTAGCTAAATCTTTAATTAATACAAAGGAAAGGACAAGATATGTAATATTGTACCATCTCATTAACAAGACAGGAGTACAAAGGAAATAACTGCTTGTACAATAAAAATGGTGATATATATCGGGATAAAACTTTTATTTATACCGTTATACCCCAAAAAAAACTAAGCTAAGCTAAGCTGAGGACATAAGGCCTTACTTATAAAATTTCTTAAGCACTGATAAGTAAAACGCTGTTTTCGTCTCTTTATAAATCACGTCGACAGAGAAAGACAAAAGAATGTAATTACAGGTAAGGCCTTCATTTTGTAATTGTCGTATTATTGTAAGTAGATGCCGTTCGCAGAAAGTTGTGACGTCACGCAACCGAGAGTATCTAAATTTAGACATATTATAGTATTTATAATTGCAACAAAACACACCAACTCGGTGGCGCAGTTGTAATGCGTACGCGTTACGATTGAGGCCAACGCTGAGGTCTCGGGTTCGAGCTCCGGGTCGGGTAAAGTGGTATTGGGTTTTTCTACTACGAAATGTCAGTATCAGCCCGGAGTCTGGAATTTGTGCCCTGTATGGCGATAGGCTCGACCCCTATCACATAAGGGACGGAGATACGCTCGGCGAAATGCGGGTGTACTGGTTACACCTTCGGGGATTACAGGCGTGAGTGCGTATGTAAAACACACAAATACTTTAACGTAGAATTGATACATAAAAATAAACAATTCATATATTCCAATACAATCTCAACTAACATTATAAGTTGATTGAAAAATTTAATTTAAAATCCATTCAAATGTAGATGTTATCTCGAAGTGCCTGAGAACGTGTTTTATCACCTAAACGTCTCTAGAGTTTTCTTCAACAGGTCCCTTTTGTAATTAAGTGCAAGCACGACCGCTCACAATAGCGCAAATGGGTTTAGACACCCTTCATTGCGCAACATTTATCTTGCGCGGCAAATTTTCTCAGTTAATATTTTAGCAGAATCAAATTACGTAACTCGTAACACTATGCCGGGGAACATATTGTGAGACGGATGGGAGGGCCCGATGTTATGTGAAATACGCGAGGAAACGTCTTATGGACTATACGGGAACATTTCCAAGAGTTATTTCTTTCCTAATGTCTGGGATCACGACCGTGATCGCAATAATTTCGTGGCAGTTTAAAGGGTACTGGATTATTTACGACTTTCTTTGGTTAGGGTTCTTATTTATTCATGGCGTTAGGAATTTACATATGTATATATATGTATGTATATTATATTGTACCCGAATACTGTGTAGTCCGATCTTAAACCGATTTACAACTTTTACTTTGAAGTCTTACTTACTGACTGCCTCGGTGGCGCAGTTGTAATGCGTACGCGTTACGACTGCTGTGCTGAGGTCTCAAGTTCGATCTCCAGGTCGGGTAAAAGTGATATTGGGTTTTTCTAATAACGAAATGCTTAGTATCAGCCCGGGTCTGGA
This sequence comes from Mimas tiliae, assembly GCA_905332985.1. NCBI lineage: Eukaryota > Metazoa > Arthropoda > Insecta > Lepidoptera > Sphingidae > Mimas > Mimas tiliae. The sequence continues at coordinate 9,860,941 of HG995249.1, forward strand.
AATGTGCCTGGTATGGCGATAGGCTCGCACATCATGTGACGGAAATAAGCTCGATGAAATCTGGGTGTATTGGTTACACCTCTGCTTACCCCTTCAGGGATTACAGGCGTGAGTGCGTATGTACTTACTTACTTGGAATACTTCCTTGAGAGGTAGATTCACGTTGTAGACAGTTGTTTAAACAAAATGTAGACAGTTTTGTTTAAACAACTGTCTACAACGTGACTCTACTCTGGGCTGGTACTGAGCATTGCGTATTATCACCCAATATCACTTTTACCCGACCCGGAGATCGAACCCGAGACTTCAGCACAGCAGTCGTACCGCCGCGTCGTAACCTATATCTTCTCAAAAACATATCTGTAATGAAGGAACACAATATCTCTCCACATTATATTTGGACTACTTACTACTGCTACTTACCATCATGTCCAGTGTAGTCACTTTGCCAGGATGTAAAAATATAGTCGAAAACGATGAAATACTTAATAAAAGTTTTATCAACTTTTTAGATGCAGCAAAGCTGTTTATCCAACAAGATAAAGAAAATGATAAACAATAACTTTCCGTTTCTGTCCATAATTTATTTCCCTTTTATCTCTAAATTTATTTGCTCGTTCTTAGGCCGTTAAATTAAAATAAGTTACTTAAGAGAGGGATTAAAGAGAATTTAGGTCACTTTTTACGGCTAAGTATTCCAGTGTGGCATAAGGCGACTCTGTAAATCACTAGTGCAGTTTCATAACTCAATTTCTATAGTTTCAGCTGTGAGACAATAAAACGAATTTTACTGAGGGATTTATTTCGTGTTTCGCTGTAAACTTGTTATGGAAGTTTTAATTTAATTGCTTTATAACTTCGTGCTAGGTGAAATCTTCGAGGACAGCATCTGCTAAAGTAAACGAGCAGTTAAATTTCAACCTGGAGCATAGACTTAAACAGGACTAAAGTACAAGTTTCTCGGAAATTATTATTAATTTGTAATTAGTAAATTAATTTAGCGATATCAGCGATAGGTCAGTGGGGAGTGGTACATTCTGTCAAGACGAAAGTTTCAGGTTCGAAACCAGTCCCAAGAGCATGCACCTCTGACTTTTCTAGATTATGTGTGTATTAATTATGACTTGCTTTAACGGTGAAGGAAACATCTTGAGGAAACCTGCATGCCTGAGAAGTTCTTTATAAGAATTTCGAAGATATTTGAAGTCTGCAACACGAATTAGGTCAACGCAGTGGACTAAAGCCTGATAGCTTCTTATCCAGTAGAGGGGGCGAGTGCACAGCAGTGTGACATCTATAATTCAGGCCTAGTATTATTATTGATTTAATTTCAAATATTTGACTACCTTTGAAGCTGGTAGTGCGAATGTACCTAAAAATACATGTTTGTATTTAATATAGCTAGAAATCCTAGTTAGCGGGTTCGATATTAAATACTTGTTTCGCAATGTTTTTTGTAATCTTTTTTATATGAGAGGCCTTTAAAAGAGTAAATAGTGATGGTGAGTGATCTCAATAATATCTAAATAACCATAATATCTTAAAAGAAACAGACAATTAAGGAATTAGGAACGGAAAATTTGGGTCTCCGAATATCTCACTCACCGTACCAAACGCAGCAGTAAGCCAATTCTTCAGGTCATGGTAATCCTTTATTCCTCCACTGAGGTAAGAAATCTCAACCTGCATTGCTTACTGTTTTCTATACGGAACTGCATCATGCCAGTTCATTCCATTTTAGAATATACTCTTTCTGTTACCACCTGCCCTTATATAAGTCACAGTGGGGTCGACGCAACATATTTTTTAAATCAGAAAAATTTGGTTTATAGTTTTTATGACCGGCCATCTGCCTGACGTCAACCCCTCTGGGAAGAAAACACCCAAAACAAATATTTCTGAATCACTCAAACATTTGTCTCGGTGCGAGAATTGAGCCCGCGGCCTCTCGTTTCACAGCTGGCTACTCGCTCACTGCGGCACGGAGGCTGCCAATTTTGAATATACTAAAACTACAATATTTTTTATGAAGTCAGTTACAAATTACATCGTCATACATCCTGAACATATATTAAATGATTCCCGCATGTTTTAATATCATACACTTTCTCTGAAAATCTCTTCTTTATAACCAAAGCCTTACGAGAATGTGGGATATATTTTTATGATCACCTGCAATTTTCATAAGGAAACCGTACACAATAGATTCCTAACATGCAATTTATGTCTCGCATGTGGTGTTTCTGTATATTGATAATGTATACATTTGCTCGCCTATACAAAAACTATCCATACCCGCGAATATAGATTTTATACCCTCCGAATAAGATTCAAACTTCAGTGATCTATGTAGAGTCATACGACTCTTTAGGGTTTGTGCGAAAATTCCGAAGGGTTGCTTGACAATAGCAAAGGCGTGTATTGAATGTCGAATTTTTTGTAACATAAGCTGCAAGAAAGTGGCTAAAAAGAGGTTATAGGGCTGCAGTCTTTTTACAGCCTTTGATAATATCGGCTCTACATTGTTCAATTACATTTTCAGCATGAAAAGGTCGGAAAATACGGTATGGTTTTTTTATAAACAAACCTAATTATTAAATAATATTTAGGAAAGAATCTTCAGTTCAATCAAGCTTGGCATCAATCAAATAAATTTTGGCGTCAAAAATATTTCTTTCTTAAAATGGTAGGAAATTAAATAGGTTCAATTAAAAAGACATAAGGGTTGCTAAGACAGGGACAGTTCAAACTTTCTAAAGTTACGTGTGTTTTTGTGTTTTTTACGTGTGTTTATTTCTGTTAAGTCCCTCGTATGCGAGACGCCGTCTGGATCGCTTTGTCCATATCTGCTGCCAAGCAGCAATGTGAAAGTACTGTTGTGTTTCGGTTTGAAGGGCATTGTAGTTAGTGAAATTACTGGGCATTATGAAACTTAACATCTTATGTCTCAGGGTGACGAGCGTAGTCCAGTGTCACGCAGTGATATGTAATTATTTTTTTTATATGGTGTTGTGTCTGTTTATGTTTATGGGCAGGCGTAAAATGTAAAATGTTCTACGCGTAATATTGTACAGCTCAAGTTTTGCATACAAATGAATGGCGGAGCACCTGAATAGTTTAAATAATAAATTATAATCTGAGCATATTAATTAGTTTATATTATAGTACATCAATCGGAACTTTGAGTTACACTGCTGGTACTGGACTGCGCTCGTCACCCCGGGACATATAGTTTAGTCTCATAAGACTTTCAAACTTCTCATAAACTTTTCCTGATAGCCTTAAAGTGGCCAAAGTTTTTAAATCTGGAACTAAATCGCACCCTGAAAACTACCGACCAATCTCAGTCTTACCAGAAATATCAAAAATATTTGAACGGGTACTTTATAACAGACTAGATGCGTATTTGACTTCCGAAAATTTTCTCCACCATAATCAGTACGGGTTTAGAAAACATTTAACACACTTTCAGCTACTACAGATATAGTTACAAAAATAAAATTGCATATTGATAAAAAACAAATAACGTTAGGGATTTTTATTGATTTACAAAAGGCATTCGATACCGTTAGCCACACCCTATTGCTTAAAAAACTTGAGAAAATTGGTATAACAGGAACAGCTCATGACATATTTGAATCATACCTTTCACACCGTAAACAGGTTGTTAAAATAGCGACATGCAAAGTAGCTCAATAACTTTACATTGTGGAGTACCCCAAGGATCAATATTGGGGCCATTATTGTTCCTAATATATATATCAATAGCATAAACGAAATTGGACTCAAAGGCGACATTACACTGTATGCAGATGACACAAGTCTTTTCTATTTTGGAAATTCTATCAAAGAAATCGTATCTGATGCACAAACCGACCTTAACAAGTTAAATGAGTGGTTCCAATGCAATCTCCTTACATTAAACACATCAAAAACTAACTTTATGATTTTTAAGGCTAAAAATAAGAGAATAGAAAGTTTTCCTCCGTTAATGATTAATAACCAAAATATTAATATAGTAGAGACTGAAAAGTATCTTGGGTTAATTTTAGACGGTAATATGTCATGGAAACCACACGTAATGAAAATCAAAAGTAAATTGTCATCTTTAACGGGTCTCCTCCGTGCAATAGTCAGATGTCTCCCCCGTAATGTACGGTACACAATATATAACTCACTCGTGAAGCCGCATATAGATTACTTAATAGAAGTATGGGGCACTGCTACTAAAAATATTTTAAAACCTTTACAAATAGCACAAAATAAACTTATAAAATCACTTTTTCAGTACAACTATCTAACATCCACTGAAAAAATTTATAAAGAAACTAAAATATTAGATATTGCACACTCATATATGTACCATAATTCTATATTAATACGAAAAATACTAAATAAATATATAGAAACACAAATTGCCTTTACAAAAATCTTACAAATACATAGGATCAAACTTAGGAATGCAAACAATATTAAATTATACACTCCCCGAACTAATGACGGCAAAAAAATTATTATGTACGAAGGTGCGAGACTATACAATAAATTACCTAACAATATAAAACAAACAAAATCGAAAACAACATTTAAAAAATTACTAAAAACATATTATCTAAATAACTAACACAACTACGCTCATGTTAGATGCCTCATGTCACATTCAGATGCACATATTGCTACGAAACTTGTACATTGGTATTGTGTGAAGTGTTGCGTTTAGAATCTAGTGGTAATGTAGACATACCCTCAATTTATAAATATTTAAGTATTGAACGTCATATGTAGTTTAGTTTACTTAGTTAAATATGTTTCTCATGTAAGTGAATGTTATTCTTTTATGAGAAATAAATATCTTAAACCTAAACCTAAAACCTAAACTGGAACACAAAAGTTACCGGAGGCCTCTCGCATACAAGAGACCCACCACCTCGTACAAAACCAGTACCACCGAATACTGACTACATATTTACTTTTTATAGTTATATGTTAATTCGGAGACTGGAATAATATAATAAGTAATATTTTGATCAAATGTATAATAAAATAAATAAATATAAAATAATATAAGTTGTATGATTAGGTACCAACTTCTTGTAAATTGTGATTAATTTAACAAAGATAATTAGAAATGAAAATGTACGTTTAATAATTGCAGTTGGTAGCCAAGTTCTAAGTAAACGAATTGCCTCCTCATAAATTTTGTAAAAAAGGTTGGGGGAAGCGGCCATTTAAATAAATAATTAACATTGCAGCCTAACTTTCACTCGTAAAAGCCAAGTACATTTTTAAAGTGTTAACGAGCTGAATTTTTTGGAATAGGAATCTTTGGAAGTAGAACTGTTGCCAAAGCTGGTGTTTTTGTATTTACTTTATTTTGTGTGTTTAGGTATCTATTTTTTATGAGGTTTCTGAGATGCCTTCATGATTTTTGCCACTTGGCAACCAAAGAAGCTGTGGCTAAACGCAGTCATCAAGGTATTTACTATAAGGAGGTCTTTCAAACGAATATGATGTACCATTCTTGGTAAAAGAGCGTGTTTTTTTCAGTAGGGGGCAGTTGAAAATCAGCGTTAGGCCATCAACTTAACAATATGCTGTACTGACCCACATTTGATGCAAAACAATATATATATATATTATATATCATTATTTTTTCTTTTTGTTTCCAATTTGGACAATTTATTGCACAAAATAAAGTTGCTAGCTGTCCCTCGCGGTTTTACCTCAGGTATATTTCTGCCCTGTTCCCATGAATCATTGCATGACACGATATAAATTTTACGAAAGAAATTGTCTAAATGATAGTGAAAACCGCATCAAAATCCGTTGCGTGGTTTAGGAGGAGTTAGCGGATAAACAGACTAACGTGGAAAGTGATTTTGTTTTTATTGTGTGCAGATTAAACTAAGAAGAAGCTACATTATTCTCGAGTATTGCACTGTATTTTTTTTATTTTAATAAGAGTTTTTAGTAAGGAAAAGTCTGAAGCTGCTAGCAAAAGTCAAGTTCCAAGTAAGCTACGAAGAGCAAGTTTTTGGAGCGGTAGAGCCACGCAGTAGACAATTTTGTCTACAGTACGAATGGGCCGGCTCGACCGGGTCATTACCGCTGTCTCACAGGAAACCGGTGTAATGTAGCGGCATGCAGCTGCATTTCGTACAGTAAGTGGGATATACGGAAACCCAAATCCGCCTCACCATCCCTAACCCCCTTTTCTTTAAGGTCAGCAACGCGCCCATGATCATTCTAGTATTGTGAGGATACATGGGAGGTAAGGATTAATTACCATCAGGTGACCAACTTGCGCGTGTTTGTCGGCCTATACTATAAAAAAATTAAGACTAAATCCATTATTAACGTATGAATGAAATATACACATCGCACAGTATTGCTCGGCAGTTGACACGACATAGCAATTTATGTACGACACATTTCAAACAGACTCAAAACATGCCATTTTGTGTGTGTTGCTGGTAGTTAGAACTATACGGGCGTTAATAGAATAAGCTAGAATACCACCGACCAAAATGGATTTATTTTTAGATTTTCAGTTTTATTGAGTACATTATTATGTAAGCTGTAATGAAACAAGCAGATTGTTCGACTATGTAAGTGCTATCTCATAATGCCCAGTCATTTCAGCTTCAAATCCAAACCAAAATTTTCCAAATTTTTGGATTTCTATTTTTTGTGAAAGTATCATTAAAATCGGTGCATAAATGTTGAAGTTTTAGTATTTCATCCCGGATTTCACTCACTTAAGTGTGGAATTATTTCTTCAAAATGGGATCACTACCGCAGTATCCAAATCGATCCACATTTGGCGGAGCTAAGCATGAACATACATAAAAAATATACAGACGAAATGAGAACTTCCTTGGTTTTTTGCGTCGGTTAAAAATAATAATAACTAGGTCAGGCTAGATTATTGATTGATTAATAAGAAATTAAATAACTTAACACACAAAATTCGAAAGATGATTATGTAATATTAACATATTTGTACGATAATGCCGAATATTCACACTACGCGCAACGGACGACCTTCCAATTTGTACGTTTTTGTACATTGGAACACGTAACCACATACCTACCATTAGATAATATTAAGGCAGTTTTATATTGAGTCAGTGACTAGCTACATTTTGCTGTTGCGAAGACTTTATATAAATGTTTTCATGCCAGTCCAATACTGGGAAACATCGCTTGATCGAATAGAGCACCCATTTATTGTTCGCGCCAATGAATTCTGCCCGCCTCATTAAGGCAGGTTTATATTGAACCTGATTATCGAGTGTCACGGCGGCGCGGCGCAGGCATTTTTGTGACTTCACGGCAGACGGACCTTACTGACGCGAAAAATAGATGGGGGCTTTATTCAGTCAAGCGCTGTTTGCCAGCACTGGATTGGCACGAAAATTTACACGGAGCCACAACAACGTCACCGCTGTCGGGACAGCGTCGCCGGTAACAGTCACTATCTCAATATAAACCTGCTTTTAAAGATATGCCTAGCCTGGTGGATTTTTATTTTAAGGAAAGAACAAAAAGGTTAAATACAAAAATATTATCAGCAGCTGTTCACCTTTCAATTAGGCTGGATAATATCAGTTTTGGCGAGTTTATACAGTGGCTGTAACATATCTAATTCAATTCTCACCTCGCCAGTTCCCTATAATCCCTACCCTGTTTAATATTCGACCCGTTGCGAGCCTAAATGGTAATGAGTTATCCAGTTTTAGCCAAATGAAGATTCTGTTTATACGATCGTAACATTCCGGTTATCCACTTAATCCCCCACTAAGGCTATTGAAAACCTATTCAGTCTTCAACGTAGACATTAACGATGCTACCAATTTATGGGTGTTGGGAGTAAATTAACGATCTTGGCGCCCCTATTGAGTTTGGGAAAAACAAATTTTGCCATAAAAGAAAACCTTTAGAAAATACGGCCCTGTTTCGGAAATTATGCTTTCGAGTATGTAAAAATATATCATGATATTTTTTCTTTGTTTCAGTAATTTAAAATAATGAAAAATAGCAGAATACCATCGTTGTTAACAATAAAATTGTTGATGTAAAAATTTCGCGGCCACGGTATATCATAAATTACGATTTTTATGCAATATACGGTGAAATATATCAGTTGTTTACAGAGTTTACTGGTAAAGGATTTTAATGAATTTTTGAAACGGACACGGGCCGGTATCGCGTCGGCGACAACTTTAATTAAAACCCCCAGCAGCGTGAAAACGACGATTTCAAAATAACTGGAGGAAAAAACGTGGAATGATTCCGTTTAGTTTTATTTCCTTACAGATTTCTAACAGATGTGCACGATTCTGTACATACGGTCGTATTTTAAAACTGCTCGGTTTTGAATATAAAAGGGCAAATTTCAAATGTAATACATAGTGCGGCATGTTGCGGCACCAGAGATTTTGGTATTTGATTTGCCTCTTGTATAAAATGTTATACTTTTATCTAAATTCAATTTAAATAGACTTTATTTCTGACCATCACAAAGCGCAGCGATAGCTCAGTAGGAAGTGTTACGGGCTGTTGAGACGAAATTTGCAGGTTCGAAACCAGTGAGGCAATTCTCGCGCAATTCGAATTCGAGAAAAATCTCGGATTCGAACTTTTTTCGAATGAAATTCACGTTGAGCTATTCTGGAAATCTCGGGCTCGAAATATCTCGTAGGTTGCTGATAGAGTTACTTCGAATGGTAGAGAGCGTTCGAAACGTAAATGTCGAATACAAATGAACCTTATCAAACGTCAAATGTAGTGTCAACTGTAAAAAAAAAAATGCACGTGTGCATGATAGAGGGAATTACAAAAGGAAATTTTATTATATCTAAAATGACCGATGAATTTATTGTGGACTTTGTGCAAAATGTGTTAGATGGAGCTGCAATTGCCTCGACAGGGCCACCGCGTCGACGACGTACGCATATCATTGACGCGTTTCAATTAAGCGACGCTGAATTTAAAAAGATTTTTAGGATTAGTAAGGAATTAACTACAACTTTAATGACGTTAATTGAACCAGTGCTCGAACCCAGAACTCATCTGGATTTAAAAACAAAGGCAAGTAGCTACCTAAGCAAAGACCACACTTTAAAAGAAAGTAGGTAGGCACCTGCTTATTTTCCTTTTATGATTTGAATAATTCTTCTTTTTTTAGGTCTTATGTGCCTTGAATTTTTTCGGTACCGGGAGTTACCAAACCCCAGTTGGAAATTTACTTCATATAAACATTTCCCAACCATCTACCTCTCGCTGCATTAGTGAGGTAGTAGATGCGCTGAACCATCCCAGCATATTCCAGCAGTGGGTTAAGTTTCCCAACACACTGCACGAATTAAATATTGTAGCTCGAGAGTAAGTATACAGCTTCTTAACTATTAAGAAACAAGTATATACATATAACATGCTTAAGCAAATATAATAACATATTTAATTATTATTATATCTTTCAGCTTCTATAGGAGATACAATTTTCCTGGTGTCATAGGAATAATAGACTGCACTCACGTGTCTATTGTGCCACCTGGACCACCCTTTGAGGAACACATTTATGTAAATAGAAAAAAATATCATTCAGTGAACACACAGCTGGTATGTACATTAATCTTCAGCATAAAAATAATACAGGCACAGATTAGCTAGTTAACAGCACTAGTATGCCTACAGGACATTAATTGCACACCATAATGTTTTATTAATTATATTTTGTAACATAAAGGTGTAACTAATTTATTTTACTTTTTAGATATGTGATTCAAACCTAAAAATTTTAAACGTAAATGCATTGTTCCCTGGAAGCACGCATGATTACTACATATGGAACAACTCCAGGGTGCTTCCTGTATTGGAAGACCTTCATACAGCCGGCCACAACAACTACCACCTGCTAGGTATTTTCTTATTTATAAATGCCTCAGAATAATAGCTTATATTACATTGCGAAAAAATGAAAAAAAATATGAGAGTGAAAGAGGCCTAAGAGGTATGCAAGGATCGTAGCAAGTGGAAATCCGTTGTCTTTGCCTACCCCTATGGGAAACAGGCGTGAGTCTATATATGTATGTATGTACATTGTGAGAACAGTGGCTCAAAATATCTTAGTTCCAACTAATAGTATAATTAAAATTTTGGATGATTGTTAATCTATCACAACTTAGATAAGGGCTAAACAGGTTTGGAAGAACTTTAGCACTCAGGTGGTATGCACACATAGAGTACTTTTTTATCCAAAAAAAGTGAGCAAAAGCAAGTAAGATATAATCAAGTCACTTTTTTTCAGGTGATAGTGGTTATCCATTAAGACCTTGGTGTTTAATACCAATATTTCAAGCAGAGGATGGATCACCCGCCTTCCGCTACACAGAATCTTTAATAAAAGCACGTGCTACAATTGAACGATGCAATGGAGTTTTAAAAGGCAGATTTAGATGTTTGTTAAAGGATCGAGTCCTTCATTACATGCCTTCCAAGGCAACAAAAATAATTAACGCTTGCTGTGTGCTTCATAATCTATGTGTGGCTCATAATTACAATAAGGCAGTTCAACCGGTAATAGATGTGGATGAGTTAGAATCAAATAATGAACCTAGCATACTATTCCCTGAAGAGGGCAGACGACACAATATGTATTTAATGCAAGGGCGACTAAAACAAAACCAAATAATAAACAATGTCTTTTATTAATTTTTATATTGTTGTTTTCTTTATAAAACATATAGTTATATTTTTCAATTTACTAAAATCATACATTAATTAATATTATCAGTTACAACCTTATGGCTTTTTTGTACAAAGTATTCGTACACAAATACTCGTAGAGTAATACTCGGTCTTTGATACAAAGGCTATGTATATAAAAGTAAAATATTACAATTATACGACTTTTTTATACTCTTAAACTTCTTCTAACTCAGCCTCCATGGCGCAGAGGGCGAGAAAGTGAGAGGCCACGGGTTCGATTCTCGCACCGAGACATATGTGATCTACAAATATTTGTTTCGGGTCTGTATGTTTTCTCCCCAGAGGGGTTGACGTTACACAGGTGGCAGCTTGTAAAAACTACAAGCATGTGGAGGAGTCTAATCTTTCTGTAACATATGTTAAGCTAGTTGCGCCGACCCCACTGCGAGTAGGATAAGTGCAAGGGGGAGAAGGAGATACTCAATAGTTATATACCTCATAAAGAATGCAAAGCAAATGTTTTTCTCACTTAAATACTATTGCCTGCTTTATACAATATTCTCTGTGTCTACATAAGAACAGTACACAGCTCTGAATTATTTACATGCAACATGTTTAATTATTGATATGGACATGTATACTTAATCTAATATCACAATCAATATTATTATAATAATTTTAATGTAATATCACAATCAATTCAATTGAATTTAAATTAAATATAAATTTTACAACAATGAATACTAGGAAAAAAACGAGAAACTACAAAGAAATACTACTCATTTTCTTATACATTCTAGTCAAGTACTTCAATGTATACTATTAGATGAGCTGTTTAGTAGTAAAATTACGTGAATAAATTAATTATTTAAATTGTTAAGCTACATAACGCGGGAGTTTGACAGCTGACAGACAGGGAGCGGGAGAGACGTTCTAGTTAAAAGTAAGCAAGATAGTAATATTAAGTTACGGTCAATTGAGCGTAACTTTGTGGCGCAATTTCTATATACCGTGAGCCGGTCTAGTAGTATACATTGAAGTTATTGATTCTAGTAATTATATAAATGGAGAATTTCTCGCGTTTATACAGTCTGCTATCTTAATTAAAGCATCTGTTTGGTTTTGCATAAGCAGAATATATTGTTCATAAAATTTTAGTTTTATTAGATTTTTTGTATTAAATTTTCGTTTAAATCTTCTGCAGCCTTTATGGACCTGTCCAATCTTTCCTGCTTTATATCTTTAGATTTTCCTTGAATGGTATTAGAAGACCCTGGTTGTGTGATACCTGTATAAAACAATAGCACTTACGTTATACTTTTTTGCAGCAATATTATAGATATTAAACAATATTATGTATTTAATAATTGCCATAGACATTAAATATAGGCTGAGGTATACCACCTGTGTAGCAATACTACTAAATACATGGTTCAGTTTCAGACTAGTTCTTGGTATAATACAAAGACATCATTCACAAGGTGGTAGGTCCCTCGTAGCGAGGCCGTCTGGGTTAGTACCATCGCTTTGTCTAATTCTGCCGCCAAGCAGCAGTATGTAAACACTGTTGTCTTCTAGTTTAAAGGACATTGAAAACAGTGACATTACTGGATAAGACTTAATATAATATGTCTCGGGGTGACGAACGCAGTCCAATGCCATGTAGTACTTTGTAATTCAAAGCTGTGTGTAGTGTTGCTTCTGTTTATGGGTAGGCGTGACACTCACCATCAGGCGAGCCACCTGCTCGTTTCGTCACTCAAGCTAATAATAAAGAAATAAAAAACATAATAATGAAAACTGAAATATTATTGGCATGGCTTTTGAAATACCTAAATAATTATTATTTAAAACTATAATATTGGAATATAATTATAGGAAATAGAAAAACTGGATTGATATTTCAGAGATTTATAATATTCTATATACGAGTACGACACTTGAATGACAACTAAACAGAAAAGAATAAAACGAACTAAAAAGTATTCATACAATTATGTTTAGTTTACATAATCTAACACCTTCCTTTAAACTAAACAGTCTTAAAAAAAAAAACCAAATTATTCTAGTACATTACTGAACTAAACAATCTTTAAACCAAGATTAGAAACACAACTGAAATGTTTATCTTTAGGTAAGGATTTGGTTAAAACATCTGCAGGCATGTTTTCACTAGATAAGTATTCTAACTTAACTATGTTGTCTTTTACAATTTGTCGTACATAATGATGTCGTATATCAATGTGTTTACTTCTACTGTGATTAATTTGACTATTACATAATTTTTGTGCTGATTGGCTATCATTATACAGGTTCACTGAAAAATATGTTCCTAAACATTCATTTAAAAAACTTCTAATAAACTTAGCTTCCTTTGCTCCTTCACACAATGCCATGTATTCAGCTTCCATGCTTGAAAGAGCCACTGTTCTTTGTTTACGGCTTTCCCATGACACTGCTGAGTTACTTATTTTAAACACGTAACCTGTATAAGAACGCCGATCCAACTGATTTGATGCCCAGTCTGCATCTACATATCCTGTAACAGTAAACATAGATTTTTCATAAACTATGTAATAGTCTATTGTACCCTTCAAGTATCGTAGAACACGTTTTGCCGCTTTCCAGTGTGCCTCTGAGTGATAATTGTTGAACTGACTCAATAAACTTGCTGCATGTGCAATGTCAGGTCGAGTGCATACTGCTATGTACATTATACATCCAATAAGACTTCTATACTTTGAATCAGAATCATTTTGTTCTCCCTTTTCAAATTTCATACCATTTTCTAATGGTGTACTCACAGGTTTACATTCAGCCATATTAAATTGTTCTAAAACCTTCTGTATGTACCTTTTTTGATCTAGAACAATTTTATTATGTTCTTGTTTCAATCGCATTCCCAATATATGTGTAGCTTGACCAAGGTCTTTCATTTCAAATATTCTCATCAAATCTTCCTTCAACTTTCTCTTCTCTGGTGTATCTTTGCTAAAAATCAAAATGTCATCAACATAAAGTGCTAATATGATGAGATTATCAGAGTTGTCAGATTTTATATAGACACAAGGTTCACAGAGTGATTTTTTGAACTGAAGATCCGTTAACACATTATCTATTTTATCGTACCATGCCTTTGATGCTTGTTTTAATCCATATATTGCTTTATTTAATTTAAATACATAACTTTCCTTATCTTTCGCTTTATATCCATCTGGTTGTTCCATATACACACTTTCATGTAATTCTCCATTTAAAAAAGCTGTTTTGACATCCATATGATCAACGTGCATGTCTAAATTGACCGCCAGAGCAAGTAAAGTACGTATTGTAGAATATCTCACAACAGGTGAGTAAGTTTCCTTGTAATCTATGCCATATTCTTGGGTGAATCCTTTGGCAACAAGACGAGCTTTAAAACGTAGAAGCTGTCCTTCAGACCCCAGTTTCTTCTTAAAAATCCATTTACATTTTACAGCTCTCTTTCCTTCAGGCAATAATGTTAAGGTCCATGCTTTATTTTTTTCAAATGACTCATATTCGTCGATGATGGCTTCCTTCCAGTGATCTTTTTCAGGTCCCGATAGTGCTTCTTGTATCGTTTGTGGTTCATCAGACTGATTCGTTGCTAACATGGCAATCGTAACATTTGAATTTTCTACAGGGTCTTCATAATCACTCGAAACTGGATCCAGGGTAGTATCTGGAGTCCATGTTGAATCATTGGGGTCATCCATAAGACTAGAATCAGAAGCAGTTGAATCTGATGCCTCTATAACTGGATCTACGTGTCTATTTTCAGAAGTGATAAGATCATCCATTCTAATACTACTGACATCTATTGAGCAATTACCAGTAGTGCAACCTTGCTGATTTACTTTTAAATCTTTATATTTTTTATCTTCTATGAATTGTACATCCCTTGACTTAATACATTTAGAAGGGTTTTCTGGATCAATTAACCGATATCCTTTTGATTCGGTAGAATATCCTACAAAGACATGCATCTTACTCTTTGCATCTAATTTTTTACGTTTCTCATTAGGGATCATCGCATATGCAATACAGCCAAATACTTTTAAATTAGACAAATTAACCTTATTACCAGTCCACAATTCTTCCGGTGTGGTGCTTCTTACTGCCTTACTTGGTGACTTGTTCTTAATAAATATTGCCGTGTTTAGTGCCTCCGCCCAAAACCGCTGGTCCATTCCAGCATCCTGCAGCATGCATCGCCCTGCTTCGACGATCGTGCGATTGGCTCTCTCTGCGACACCATTCTGTGATGGGGAATATGGCACAGTCATCTGATGCTTGATACCGTGCTCTTTCAGTAACATCTGAAATTGTTTGTTTACATATTCTCGACCATTATCTGTTCTTAATGCTTTAATTTTTAAATCAGTTTGATTTTCTACCATCCTTTTGAAAGTTTTAAATACTGATAACACTTCATCTTTGGTTTTAATAAAGTAACCAAACGTCATTCTTGTAAAATCATCAATAAATATTAATAGATATTTAGCACCACTAAATGAGGAAACTGGCATAGGTCCACACAGATCTGAGTGTATAAGCTCGAGTTTCTTAGTAGCTCTAGTATAAGACCGTTTCGGGAATGGTAATCTGCTTTGTTTTCCCTCAATGCAAGCTACACAGGGGGTATATTTACTATCAGTGTAATTAATTCCACTAGCCATACCTTGTTTGAGTAAATCCATACTTCGTTTATTCAGATGTCCGAGTCTGCGATGCCATAACTGTTGAGATAACTTTTTATCACATAGATTTGCAGTTTCTGCTTGATGATCCTCAGTAAATTGTGCTTCCGCTTGATGATCCTCAGTACACTGTGCTTCCGCCGTTGAATTATGCACAACTATTGACTGACATGTCGTTGCCAGTTCGCTTTCCTTTAATAAATGTTGACTCACTGTGTCTAGTTGATATACACCATTAGCCTTTGTAGCATGAGCAATAACAGTCTCACCACAGTAAATATTGCACTCTCGTATGTCAAAACGTACTTCAAGCCCCTTAGCTGTAATTTTTCCAACAGAAATTAAGTTTGTTGACAATCCCGGCACAAAGACAACATCACATATCTTCGTAGTTTGTTTATGGCCTTTCAGCAAAAGCTCTACATCACCGCGTCCTTCACTATGCATTTTTTGATTGTTGGCCACTGTTATCAACCGCGGAGTCTCAACAACATAGTTTTGTAGTACATTTTTGTTGTTTGTCATGTGACATGTTGCGCCGGAATCTATGTACCAAGCATTTGAGTTAATGTCTACTGCTAATGCTGTTAATAACGTCCCGTTCCATGCCTTTTCACATTCATTAGTCTTCGTCCGACAGTTATTCGCATAATGACCAGGTTTTTTACATATGAAACACTTTACCTTTGTAGAATATCTATTTTCACCTGCTTTAGATCGGTTTGTATACATTGCATTCTCTTCACTCCGGTCAAAATCTCTGCGTAAATTTTCTTGCAACAATTTACTTCTGACTGTTTCACTGCACAGTTTAATTTTCTAATGTCATTATTAGTGGATCATAATCTGGCGATAATCCACTTAACATCAAAACTGACAGGAAATCATCATCCAATCGAGCGTTTATGTCTCGTAGTTGTTGATCTAAATCCGTGATCTTCAAGAGATACGCTTCCATGTCTATAAATTGTTCCAATTTCAATCCAAACAATGTACGTAAAAGTCCAAGACGTCTACAAAGTCCTTTGTCTTCATAGGCAGCTTTTAGGTTGTTCCAAGCTGTGTACCCCGTACTGGCGTTTCGTAGATGACAAAATGACGACGGTTGCACCATTAAGCATATTTTCGCAAGCGTTTTCTGTTGTTTCTTTTCATCAGCAACTTTGGGGACACCAGGTTCAGACTCATCTATACAGTCCCATAAGTCTTCGTGTACTAAGTACATACGCATGCAAAATTTCCAATTTCCATAATTAGAAATACCATTGAGCTTCTCGAAATTAATGGAGATTCCAGAATTCGTTGCCTGTACGTTTTTGGTTTCCATTTTTTTATATAATATATTTTATAGACTAATAATTACGTAATAATTGCGTTTCTGGGCCCATAACCTATTGGAATATAATTATAGGAAATAGAAAAACTGGATTGATATTTCAGAGATTTATAATATTCTATATACGAGTACGACACTTGAATGACAACTAAACAGAAAAGAATAAAACGAACTAAAAAGTATTCATACAATTATGTTTAGTTTACATAATCTAACATATAACAGTCTAACTATCCTACCTTCGCCTTGGGGTGTAGTGGTTTGCAATTCTGCTGCAGCTTTTATTTCTTCAGTCGTTCCTTGACAAAGTTTTGAAGCAAAACAGTCATCAAAAGTCACACAGTCACTTGTGCCAGACATATCTAAAACAGCAAAATCCAATATTATGAATTATTAACAGGAATTAGGCATCTCTTAGGCATGCATTACATAAGTATCATTAGCATCTGTAGTGCTGATATTTGCCAAATTAACCTTCTTTGCTCAAGTCACAGCTTGCCAATAGCATCCACTAATATCAACTTTCATAGTACATAACTCAGTACAATTACAAATACTATTTGGATATTTCTATTGAGATTGAAATGAAATCCTTGCCTAATAATAATTAGCTTACCAATAAAATCCACAACAGATTCTTGACTATTTGTGTGTCCAACAAGGGAGCTAGTGGGAATTGTTCCTAATATAATAGTATGCTCATCAGAAGGAGGCTTTGGTGGTGGCCCTCCACCTGTCATGTTAGACTGACGTTTAGTCAGCGCGAATTTTCTTTTAACATTGGCTTTACGATCCTGCCATGTCTGAAAATGGATAAACAAAGAAAATATTACAATCAACTCGCCCACTATTACAAAATGGGACGGAAATAATATCGGCGAAAAAACATATTTTTGTTTTTTTATAGCATAGGCAGGCAAACGAGCAAGTGGGCCACCTAATATTAAATAATCTCCACCGCCCATAATACCAAAAGTCATGGGCGGGTTGCAGACCTTATAGGAGTGGGATATTTGAGGGATTGGTAAGGGGAGCGGGATTTTGGGCTTCAAATAGTAATTAGTTCTGTATTTTACTTACTTTACACCAACCCTCCCACGATTTGTTTGCGCCATTCAGGGCATTTAATTTTTCAGAAAGTTCTTTCCATCCTTTTTCACCTTCACGCTTTGTAAACGTTGGTGAAAATTTTCCACTTCGCAGATGTGGATCCGCTTCCACCATTTGTACAAGAAAATGCTTCTGCTAGGCACTTGGATAGTTTTTTGTGGATTGTATTCATATTTATTTGTATTTGACAGGAAAAATACACACAACGAGAATAGAAATCTAAACTTCAGTGTATTTTAAAATAAAGACTAGGTTTCCCGCTTAGACTTGTTCATATTCCGTTCCTTTACTGCAAATCTTGGAAATTGGCAATTTAAAAACTTATTTTAAAATCTTCTCATAATGATTATCTCATTATTTGTGTTATAATAATAAAAAAGACGTATACTATGCTTGTTATAATACGTTATACCTCTAAATATATTTATTATTAAATTGTTCACGGTAAATTATCGAATGCGATTAAAAATCGCATTACTTACGTTGAACGGAACGCCTCGCGCCCTGTATATGTTTTTAATGGCAACATTTTGCTCCTTCGAATAGAGAATTTTTCGAATTTTATTTCGATTGTAGTTGAGAATACAAGATTCGAGAAAATTACTTTGACATTCGAAATTTTACAGTAGAGTATCGCTGATTCGAATCCGAGATTATTTCGAGGGAAGTGAGAACACACACAGCCCAAAGAGCATGCACCTCTGACTTTTCTTAGTTACGTGTATATTACAGGTATAAGAAAACAGCTTGGGTACAAAAAAAAATTGCGAGTTCAGTATTCGGCAGCGATATTGCTCTGCAAATCTCATAAAACACATAGCTTAGCTAGCTATATAGTACAATCTTGAAATTAAGAAAGTAATACTGAAATACTCGTAGTAGTTAGCGACAAAAACGAAAGTTTTATTTTTAGCAAATATTTTCTGAACAAACAAATTAGGCCAAATAATAGAGGTTCGTAACTTTAAACACGAGCAGTATACGTTGTTATTAGTTTCTTTCAAACTTCAGACTTGTTGAAAATTCAAATACTTGAACTATAAATTTTCCAACTTATAATCAACGTAAAAGTTGGTTACGTTAATTTATAAATGTGCTTTCAATCACTTTATGAACTCAGCAAAACGCAAATAAGTACATCAATCCCTCGATTGCCTCTAATTGGAAATCCTGTAGGAAATGTAAACAAGGTCGGCATCTCCTAAGGAATTCTCTTTGACGTTCTAGACGCTAATGCACCTGCATTTAAGATATCACCACAACATACCACGTGCGATGTAGTGTAATGTTCAACGTAATTAGGTAGGTTTATATCCGAGATCAACTAGCCCATTTTAGATGAGTCCTTTTTACAAAACCCTAGAGAAACACAATTACACGCCTGATAAATATTAATAGTAGTTTCCATGTATAATGTAAAGGGTTAACCGATTTTCATATCTATCTCGTTTTAATCCTTTTGGAATAATGAGGGTATTAAACTACTTAATTATTTAGATTGTCTGCTAAATGTAATGCGTGGGTCATGTAAGGATAGCTGAGTAAAATCTTGGAAGTTATTAAAATCACATGGATACAGTTTTTTGGGTTCTGTAGCCATATCGCAAAACGGAACCCTTATAATTTCGTCATGACCATCTGTTCGTCCGTATATCCATTTTACTCAGAGACTTTTAGCACTATATGGGTGAAATTTGGATATTAGGTGCATTCTATGAACCGCTACACAAAGGCGGAGTGAAATTTTAAAAAAATCAGGTGGCGCTCGTTACATATTACTGAAGGATGATTTTTTTCCACATAGGCATGTATGATTGAATAGGCCTTTAAAAATTATATAGAAGGTGCTAAATGACTTTTTGTACTAACCATTAGTTTGTGAGATAAGCGTGTCCAAAATCGTGAAAAATGTGTCCCTCTTCGAACTTTTGAACTACGATGTGGAAAATGGTAGTATAACTTAAAAGATACTTCTAACGAAAATTGGTTAGTTAAAATAACGAAGCCACGTTGTATAGTTTTTGAGATATGGGATATTTTCGGTTACACTACGGTTACACCTCTGCTTGCCCCTTCGGGGACTACGGACATGTGTGTGTGTGTGTGTATGTATTATATGTTATATTTATAGAATGTATGTGGACTACCATCATTTCAAACTAAAGTCAACCTCACCTGCAGGTACACTCTGATGAGTAATGGCGAAACTTGGTTCCCGTGATTCCCGGATTGATCACTCGGCGGATCGCCCCACATAATACCAAATATCATGATGAGAAGGCGGACCCAGGCATCAAGTTGGGATAACGCCAGGCAGAAAAAAAAGATTATATGTACCTACGTATTTACTTTTACATACATACGCACTCACGCCTGTAATCCCCGAAGGGGGTAGGCAGAGGTGTAACCAGTACACCCACTTTTTGCCTGGCGTCTCTCGTCCCACGATGTGATAGGGGGCAAGCCTATCGCCATACCGGGCACAAATTCCAGACTCGGGGCTGATACTGAGCATTTCATAATAGAAAAACCCAATACCACTTTACCTGACCCGAGGATCGAACCCGAGACCTCAGCGTTAGTCTCAATTGTAACGCGTACGCATTACAACTGCGCCACCGAGGCAGTCGTATTTACTTTTGATAGGTATATATTTTGTATGTACTCTAGAGTACTCTAGACCCTTCCAGGGTTAGGTTCCAGGGTGAACTAGGTATGCAGGTTTCCTCGCGGAGTTTCCTTCACCGTTACAGCAAATGATAATTAATAATGAATACACAAGTAACTTAGAAAAGTCAGCGGTGCATATTCTTGAAACTGGTTTCGAACCTGCGACTTACGTCTCGGCAGTCCATATCACACCCCCCTGAGCTATCACTGCTACATACTAGCCGTTAAATGGATATGCATGTTGGCTTAAAAGTACATACTACCTCAAAACTCATTATACGCGAGAACGGGCCTTTCCCTTCACCCTCATTAAGAAATCTTATCCATTACGCCATAACAGCTCATGTATAATGAAATATCCATTACAAAGGAGCATACTATGAATACTAAACATTTTTATCTTGATTAAACACTAGTCTCAAGTTTTTGCGCTGCGTGAAGCGGAAGTTACTGAGTCACTTGAAAATGAAACGGAAATAGTTAAACGGAAACGACTTCGTTCGGAATATCTTTCAATCGGACATTGTTTTATTTAAATACTGACTTTTACTGCGAGTTCGTCTGGGCTGTAGTCATGTAAGTAATTGTTTACGCGTTGAATATTTGAAATTTACGCATTGGCTGTCTGTTTTATATTTCCTTTGCCAGCGTTTTGTTTTCCTTTTTGTCTCAATTTGACATTCCCATTTTAGAACTTTCTTTTACAACGTATGTCCAACGTAGCAAGGCCGTAAAGTATAATTCGCGCATTATTCATCTTCTCATTACCATCATGCATGCGTTTGCATTCTTTATGTACATTGCTTTTTCCGCTAATTTTTGACTAATTTTGTTGAAAAAAAAACATTCGATACAGTTTAGCTGCGATGTGATCTCATATAAATTTGGTTAAGATCTGATGATGGACTCTGGAGTAAAATATGAAACTCCTCAACGGACAACGAATCAATCATAACGATTGTGAAATTGCATTGGCATTTAAATACTAAACCTGCCACTAAAAATAAAAAACCCGATTTCATTTGACCGGAGGCTGCATAGGCACCGATTCCAAAAAGACCTATAGAAACTGTTATGTTTGACGTTTCAGTTTTTTTTATTACTAGGATTGTAAGTGTTGTTCAAACTTATTCTATACTGTTTATAAATTAATGCACATGGCTGGTCCTTCGACTTTTATAAATCCAGAATCGTAACAAGTTCATGAAGAGGCTATCTCTTCCGCCTGGGAAGGAAGGAAAATGTTTATGTTTTCTACTACTTGGCAACATCTGATGAGTCTGTTCTGTAAACCTTACCGAAAGATTGGGTTCACACGTCAGTGTGACCCCTATCTTAAAGGGTTAACATTATATCAACCCCACTCATGTACGCTGCTTGGCAGTTTCGTAGCAAAATTAACAGTTGCTCTGTGATGGTTATATGTTAGTATTAAATTATTTTAACGGAATATTTCCGTAACATAACATTTGAATGAAAATCTACGAATATAATGTTTTTTTTTATTGCATAGGCCGACATACGAGCAAGTGGGTCACCTGGTGGTAAGTGATCACCCCCGCCCATGTACGCCCACAATACTAAAAGAGTCATGGGCACGTTGCCGACCTTAAAGGAAAGGAATAATTAAGGGATTGGGAAGGGGAGGGGTTTTGGGCCTCCGGATTTCTCACTCACCGTACGAAACACAGCAGAAAGGTGCTACTTTACATCGGTTTTCTGTGAGACAGTGGTAAGGACCCGGACGAGCCGGCCCATTTATGCTGTTGACAAAACTGTCTACAGCGTGGCTCTACCACTCGTATACCACTAATGTAAGTATTAGCTAGAACAATTATACATAATAAATGACCTAATATACCATTGTTCTCAGCATTTGATGCCCATAACGTGCCTTATATAATAATGTAACAAACTAATACTTTTTTGTACTATTGTTTTATTTTTAGTAAGTGTAAAACTTATTTATTAAGTATTGTAAGTTAGTTATTACAACTAATTTAAAAAATATAGTTTTATATTTTTATTAGGCGTAATAATCATTATTTGAAGAGGTTCTATATTACATTTTAATATTACATTTATTATAATAAAACATTATAAAATATAAAAAGAAGATCACTCCTCCCATGGCGAGGCCTACTATAATGTGTAATTATTATTAAACATACTGAATTATTTACTATACAATTTAAATACATTTTATATCCTGATAAGAAACTAAATAAAACGTAAATCTAAACTAAAATAACATAATTATTATCATTACACATACAACGTGCAAAAATACAATTCAATTACATTTTGCCAACACATAAACTCCGACATAGCCTTGATTAACAATTTCATTGGTGTATGCAAATATATTTCTTGTCGAGCGTAAACAGAGCGTCTGCCCCTCTGGGGTGTTGTTTGCAAAATTGACGTAAAACAAGGGCTGGTAATGAGGTTAGGGCCGACGCACAAGATATGCGGTTTAGTTTGCATCACGCCTACTGCGGTATGGCCTTTGATGTTTACTACTAAAATTGTAATGAGGAAAATGTAACACCTTGCGAGCAAGTCACTTGTCTGATAGTAAGAGCTATGCCTGCCTTAAATAAAAACTAACCAGAACTTTGAATTACAACATACTGCAAGATGCCAAGTCTCATAATGCCTAGTAATTTCACTGGCTTCAGTCAAACAGATCATTGTTTACACACTGCTGTTTGGCTGCAGAAAGAGACACAACCTTGGTATATACTAGACGGATTCTCGCATAGAAGAGAACTACCACCGAGTGTAGTCGTAAGTCTATTTTCTTGAAACAAAGAAGGTAGACTTAAGTCTATTTTTCAGAGTGTTAGAGCCACGCTGTAGACAGTTTTGTCTACAGCATGAATGGGCTGGCTCGTCCGGGTCGTTACCACTATCTCACAGAAAACTGGCGTAAAGTAGCAGCATGCTGCTGCGTTTCGTACGGTAAGTGATATATCCGGAAGCCCAAATCCCCTTCCCTTTCCCAATCCCTTAATTCTTTTCCTATAAGATCGGCAACGCGCCCATGATTCTTCCAGTATTGTGGGCGTAAATGGGCGGTGGAGATCACTTACCATCAGGTGACCCACTGCTCGTTTGCCAGCCTATGCAATAAAACAATAAAATAAAAAAAAGACAAATAAGTACATAATAGTATTTTCTACACTATTTCGTGTGCATTGACAATTAATTGTAAATAGTTCACACTCACACTTATGATCGATTAATCGATCGAGATAATAATTAAATGAGAAATTCCAAAAGATTACTAAATAAAAGGTAAGTAAGGTACTAGGTATAAAGGTATCTGTCAAGTACAAGTATGCAAAACAAAACGAAACTGGGAGATTCTTATCGAAGAATTCAAGATTAAAATTCCACCCTTTATTTTGCGGAGTCAATAGATTGAAATGAAATCGAGAAATCAAAGGAAGCCATCCTACTTATACAAGAATTCGTTGAAGGTTATAAGTGAAATTAAAATTACCGAGAAAGTATTTGGTCGCTTAAACATATTAATGGAAATTAATCTGGGCTCTGAGGCATTGATAATATGGCCTCGTATGGTAAATTAAAATCGTGACATAACATTATTAAACCGAAATATGGTAAAGATTTATTGAAAGTATGTATTTTGTAAAAAATTGTTGCTCGATTTGCAACCTCTCAGAGAAAAGATGGGAGTTTTAAGTTTTTTTCTGATGGACGTCGGTGATTTTTACCGGTTATGTGTTATGTGAAGGTAGGTTTTTTAGAAACTCTGATCTTTATCCTTTGATGAAGGAAGATCTCTGTTCGATAGGAATCCTCTAAAGTCTCTAAAGTTGAGGATTGAGTTTTGTTAACTTTTACTATGTCAAGGATTCCCCAAACATTTAATGTTATTATATCAAGAGATCTTATTTCTCCTGGTGTCAGCCCTCCTGGTATCTTTTTATTTGTGTTGAACCAAGTTCGTAGTTTACATATATTTTTATAGTGCTCATCCTGGTTGGTCTGTCCTCCCTTCCCCTATACATCGTTCTATATATTGGGCGAGACATACCGAAAAGATTAATTTAATTTTTA
This sequence comes from Mimas tiliae, assembly GCA_905332985.1. Classification (NCBI taxonomy): domain Eukaryota; kingdom Metazoa; phylum Arthropoda; class Insecta; order Lepidoptera; family Sphingidae; genus Mimas; species Mimas tiliae. Next base: position 9,885,580 of record HG995249.1, read on the forward strand.
TTTTCAAGAGCAAAAATTTTCGTAATTTTAAAGATTCTATAAACATCAGAAAGAATAAAAAAGTTACACCAACCCCATTTTATTTATCGCATAGCCAAAAAACTGAAAATGTACCTGTTATTAGGGTCCCCTCCCTAACAGATGTTAAGGGTTCGATTTAAAGTAACGTCGTGAATAATTCACACCGCACACCCCTACGAAAGGGTTGATTATACCTCACGCACTGGATCAGGAAGTGAAAGCCTCCAGATTTGAGTTTTGTTGCGCAAAAGCAAAAACTGGTAACTGCCCTGTAAAATAAACAAGAACAGTTACGTAAGTTTACGTTAATTGAGCAACTTCTGCGTAGTTTTTTCAACACTGCAGAATTATTTAAACTGCATAAAATAATGTTTTTTTTTGACAACTCTTAAAGTTACAACAGATGGGTTTGAAAGTTGCCAAGTAAAGTTATATGAAGAGCATTCACAACTAACTTTTACGATGAAATTATTTTACTCTTATTTTGCTCTTTAGAGTGGTAGAGCCACGCTGTAAACACTTTTGTCTACAGCATGAATGGGCCGGCTCGTCCGGGTCATTACCACTGTCTTACAGAAAACCGACGTAAAGTAGCAGTTTGCTGCTGCGTTTCATACGGTGAGTGAGATATCTGGAAGCCCAAATCCCCCTCCCCTTCCCAATCCCTTAATTATCCCTTTCCTTTAAGATGGGCAATGCGCCCATAATTCTGTTGGTATTGTGGGCGTAAATGGGCGGTGGAGATAACTTACCATCGGGTGACCCACTTGCTCGTTTGCGGGTCTATAAAAAAATAATACTCATAATTTATACTGTGGCATGAAAATGTAATAATATGTAGAACGCACGCTTTTTAAGATTCGTTTGGCGATGGATATAGAAATATGAAAGAATGTAGTTAATTAAACATCCCAATTAACTTGTTTTTATTTTTTTCTGTGTATTCAGTACACAGTGGTAGGTATCTCATGCATGCGAGAGTCCGGATTTGTCTATTTCTGCCACCAACCACCAATTTGAACCACCGGTTTGAAGGACATTGAAGCCAGTGAGATTACGGCAATAAGAGACTTAAAATCTTAAGTCTCAGGATAATAATAAGCGCAGTACATTATTATGCAGTACTTTGCAATTTCAAGTTCGTGGGGCCTACCATCAGGGCAGTGACCGCTCGTCCCGTCATTTAGTTATATATTTAAATAATGTGATGTTGTATACACTGTCGCGTCATATTCTATCAATGTAAATATTCTTTGAATACACATACATACATACATACGCACTCACGACTGTAATCTCCAAAGGGGTATACAGAGGTGTAACCAGTACACCCACATTTCGCAGAGCTTATTTCTGCCCCATGATGTGATAGGGGGCGAGCCTATCGCCATACCGGGTTCTATTCCAGACTCCGGGCTGGTACTAAATATTTCGAGATAGAATAACCCAATATCACTTTACCCGACCCGGGGTCAGAACCCTCAGCATAGCAGTCGTAACGCGTACGCATTACAATAGGGTAGTTGACTAGATATTTTTTATTATTTAAATCAATAAGTAATGTTACTCAAAATCTATTGCAGAAAGAATTTTATAAATCGGACCAAAAATAAATAAGATAGAAGCCATTCAAATCCTGTAGAAGGGGTAGTTGTCAAATGACAGACGATGCAACCTTTGACGTCACTGTGTAAAATGTTCATTATAGTGCACGCGTGCAAGCGAGATAGTGAGATATCCCTACTACGCACCCACTTTTCCGCATACCAACATTTAAAGTCATAACTGCGGGCACATTTCTGAACCAATTTTGATTGTGTTTTAATAAAAGGGTTTCTTTTGCGTATCATTTTCTGTTGCTTATAAAATAATGTATAAAATTCAATTTAGGAAACTACCCTATTGCGCCACCGATGCAGTCTTTAAATCACATTTAATAAGGTCACATTCCACAAGGTGGTAGGTAGGTCCCTCCCATGCGAGAGGCCGGCTGGGTTGGTACTACCGCTTTGTCTATTTCTGCCGCCAAGCTACAGTGTGTAAGCACTGTTGTGTTCCGTTTTAAATGACATTGAAGCCAGTGAAATTACTAGGCATTATGAGACTTAACACGTTATGTCTCGGGGTGACGAGTGCAGTCCAGTGGCAAGTAGTGGTTTGTTATTTAAAGTTCTGTATGGCAGTGCTTCTGTTTATGTGCAGGCGTAGCGCTTACCATCAGGCAAGCGACCAGCTCTTCTCGTCATTCAAGCCAATAAAAAAAAACATTCGCCACTGACTATATTAGCATTACCTACGTTTAAACATTCACAAAACAGTTTCCTTTATCGTATCGTTTCATCATAATAAATGTAATAATAATTACCCTAATACCTTATCTAAAATCGTCTTCCATTATTACAAAGTAAAGAGCCATTCACAGCCAATCCCTATTCCTCGGATGTAGTAGTAGGCGGTCTTCACAGATAATGCTACGTTTGATTGAAATAGCAAAATTGCACCCATTAAGGAAGCCAGCGATATGATCGCGTGGTTACTAGACGCCTTTGATGTTGGCTGGCTTGCCATGAATTGCCATATCTTGATTTGAACTATTGTTCATTCCAGAGGATTTATGGTTTCCATAATAATAAGATATCCACATTGTACATTCCCGTATTACGAACCACTAAAAGCCTTGTTATAATATAATTGTACATAATCGTAACAGATTTTGTTTCTATTTGTGATAGTGATTTCTTAGGTTTACGCAAATATTACACATTGAAATATAACTAGTTTATACGGATTTTATCGCGGTTTAATTTTTATTTTAGTCGGGAGAGTCTCTCCCGTGACCATGAAGGCTGAAAAGATTTCGAAACATCAGGACTAAAATAAAAATTAACCCGCGATAAAATGCGTATAAACTAGTTATATTCAATTCTGTTTGTGATTTTGTATATACTAATCTAGAATTAATCTGCCTCGGTAGCTTAGTTGTAATGTGTACGCAGTACGGCTACCGTACTGACGTCTCGAGTTCGATCCGTAGGTCGGGTAAAAGTGACGGGTTTATCTATCTCGAAATGCTCAGTATCAGCTCGGAGTCTGGAATTGTATGGTATGGCGATATGGCGATAAGCCTATCACAACATGGAACGGAAAACGCTCAGCAAAATGTAGGTGTACTGGTTACACCTATGCCTATCCCTTCTGAGATTACAGGCGTGAGTGCGTATGTATAATTAAGTATTACTACTGCGCTACCGAGGCAGGCTTTGTTTTCAAACGACTTTTTTGAGTGGTAGAGCCACGCTGTAAACAGTTTTGTCTACAGCATGAATGGACCGGCTCGTCCGGGTCATTACCACTGTCTCACAGAAAACCGACGTAAAGTAGCAGCTTGCTGCTGCGTTTCGTACGGTGAGTGAGATATCTGGAAGCCCAAATGCCCCTCCCCTTTCCAATCCCTTAATTATCCTTTTCCTTTAAGATCGGCAACGCGCCCATAATTCTGTTGGTATTGTGGGCGTAAATGGGCGGTGGAGATCACTTACCATAGGGTAACTCACTTGCTCGTTTGCCGGCCTATGACATTAATAAAAAAAAATGGAGATGATTCTCAATTCTCTGTATGTTATTTTAAATACGTTACGCTATATGTCCTCTAAATGTGGGCTGATTTTGATGATTAATATCATTATCGATAGGATTTACTCCGAGGGTGGTAAACATTTCATCCGATTATGGAGTACGAGGGTAGCCTCCTCAACGAATAACAACAAAACATTGCAATTCACATTTTGCATTCCCCTAACCCAAAATATTGTAATAAATAAATACACTCAACAGTCACACACATAGTCCCAACCCCACACAAGGTTAATCTGTGTCGTGAGTATCAGGAACTATGAGGGACTTACGGTCTTATAACAATCACACCCGAAACCGATATTTGTGGATCATACAAACAATTGTCTTGGTGCAGGACTCGAACCTGTGGACTCTCGTTTCACAGCCGACTACTCGCCTGTTGCGCAACGAGCGGGGGCAATAAGAACTATGTTTCTAATTCTTTGTTCAACTTCCATATTCCACTGCTAAGCAGCAGTGTGTAAGCGCTGTTGTGCTCCGGTTTGAATGACATTGAAACTAGTAAGATTACTGGGCATTATGAGACTTAACATCTTATGTCTTGGGGTGACGAATGCAGTCCAATGCCATACAGTGCTTACTGCTTTGTAATTCAAAGTTCTGTGTGGTGTTTCTTCTGTTTATGGTTAGGCGTGGCTCTTATCATCCGATGAGCGACTACTCATTTCATCACTTAATCATCACATAATAAAAAAAACTTATAAAGCTTAAAGATTTCATGTTATTTTAGTGTATCTCCTCCTGGCAACTGTAACATTTATAAAAAAATCATTATGCCAAGATTTTATACAAGTCTTAATTTCTTCTGAAAACCTACATAATATATAATATTTAATAACGCGCGACACAAATAGAGAGCGTTACTTTAATGAGATCCGACAAATTATTTTCTGTAATTTTTTATTTTCAGCTCGAAACATTTAAGAAGATTACGTTGGTACGAAGCAATTATGTTGAAATAATAAAAGAAAAAGCATTTTATAATGAGTGTCCCCACCTCCGCAGGTACGAGCGCCCCCAGAATATTTATAGTAACTGCTGAAAAATAAGGGTCTAAAGTTGAGCCGTAACAAAGTTTAATAAACAACATGATTTTTTATTTAAGGCTATGTGCTTGTAGGGATGTTAAATATTAGTTGGTATTATAATCTTGCTAATATTAAATAACAAGGTATAAATGTGAAAGTTGGACGTTTGTAATTTTGCCAATCAATCACACCTTGACGGCTGAACGGATTTCTATAAAATTGGCACACAGTTAGGTCATGACCTGAATTAGGAGACATCATACTTTAATCCTAGTACCGGATTTAATATTCAGAAAATATTTATTAAGAGGATTACAAATTAGTATATCAACTTATTTACTGTTTAGGACACAGCCCCCTGGGCATAAACAAATACAATGCCTAGGGTAATGTTAAACTTATGCAATTGGAGTTGCGAGTAAAAGATAGTTCTTCATCTTCACCGGCCCTTATCCCACTGGCAGTGGGGCCGGCGCAACATGCGTTTTAACACATGTTACAGAAAGTTTTAGCTTGTAGATTTTCCTTCCGGTAGGCTGCCTGACGTCAATCCCTTTGAGAGAAAACACCTAGACCCGAATAAATATTTTTAAATCGTACAATCATTTTTATCTCGGTGCGAAAATTGAACATGCAGCCGCTCTCTTCACAACTGGCTACTCTACTGCGTCATGGTAAAAGCTAGTTATTATTAAAATAATATCATGTGAGTAATATTTAACAATATCTGTGCAAACTGAAATTTGCTATTTATTACTCGAAACTGCCCACATGGTTATAAGTTTGTTACGTAAAAATAAGCTTATGTTACTTACGTACTTATACTCGCAATACTACCTAATAGGTAGTTTTTTTTATAATAAAGGCTGGCAAAGCAAGCAAGTGGGTCACCTGATGGTAAGTGATCTCCACCGCCCATGTACGCTCACAATACTAAAATAATCATGGGCGCGTTGCCGTGCTTAAAGGAAAGGTATAAGTAGGGGATTAGGAGGGGGGGGGGGGGGCGGGCAAAGGAATAATTAAGGGATTTTTCTCCGGATTTCTCACTCACCGTACGAAACGCAGCAGCAAGCTGCTACTTTACGCCGGTTTTCTGTGAGACAGTGGTAATGACCCGGACGAGCCGGCCCATACATGCTGTAGACAAAAGTGTCTACAGCGTGGCTCTACCACTCACTAAGTTTATCGCACTAATATTAATGTAAAGTTATGTACAAAATTGTTCTCAATCTACGTGTTTTTATAGCTAACGTTAACACATACTGGCTTCTCTGATGATGGTATCCGCATCCCATGAATATCCACAATACTAGAAGAGTCATGGATGGGAAAAGGATAATTAAGAGATTGGGATGGGGAGCGGAGTTCTGGGCCTCCAGATCCAGAAGTTTAAATACTGGCCGCGTGCCCGGTCAAGCGCGTGGGTCAGTCCAGAAAAATTTTGTCCACTAATCAACAACAGATGCCGCTTTCAACTCGCAAATATTCGATACAAATGAATTCTAATATGTAATTTCGATATGTGTCATGTCAGAAACGTATTTTTATTAAAATGTAATGACACTATTTGACAAAAGGTGGTGCCTTCAGCTCGAGAATATTTGATGAAGGAGTAGTTTCGCTAACCGACAATGGATTTGTATTGACCGGCGTAACACTAATCACATATGTAATATATTTTATACACACGTAGCAAATAAGATTCTTACAGTATTTTTATCGATAAAAGAAATGCGCGTTTTGGTATGAAAACTGTGTCGGCCATTACCTATAGACTTTAGGTTTATATAATGGAAATTCTCGTTTGGAAGGCTAGACCCCAAAAAAATATTCGAGTGTAAATAAGGTACCCGTGTCAAGACAGTCACACCGCTAAGAGCCTATTTCCATAAAGCGTGAAATTGCAAAATATAATCGCTTCAACATCTGAACATAACGAAATATTTTTATAGGAACCGTATATAAAGCGGCACGAAATCATTCGCTTTTTTTCGTTCGTCGAACATTCTCATAATGTAGAAAATGGACTTGATTTAAAGGAAACGGCTGCTAAAACTGCTCTCTCTATCATAATAAGATTTTTTCTTCGTGTTCTCGTAATCTAATACATATATTTTACGAGTGGTAGAGCCACGCTGTAGACAATTTTGTCTACAGCATGAATGGGCCGGCTCGTCCGGGTCGTTACCACTGTCTCACAGAAAACTGGCGTAAAGTAGCAGCTTGCTGCTGCGTTTCGTACGGTGAGTGAGATATCCGGAGGCCCAAATCCCCCTCCCCTTCCCAATCCCTTATTATCCCTTTCCTTTAAGGGCGGCAACGCGCCCCCTAATTCTTTTGTATTGTGGGCGTACATGGACGGTGGAGATCGCTTACCATCAGGTGACCCACTTGCTCGTTTGCCAGCCTATACTATAAAAAATATATATATATTGCTTGTGTTAATGTTATTTAAAGCCGCCTTTCCACTGTGCACGTTTTGAATGAAATTTTGATGTCACATTTGCGTTGCAAGTGCCTAATATATTTGAAAAATCGAAACAATGAGCTTGTAACGCGCATACAAGCTTTTACTTGCATACGTATGTAAGTGAAATAATGTGGGTGATTTATGTGCGTGCAATTTAATATATCTTGCATAAAAAATCTTATACGTATAGGTGACATACCTATCTTCGCGTCACCGGCGCGGCGTCAGAAACGCGGCGTCACTAACGCCGGTATGTGACAGTTGCCTATTTTTGTCCTAAGTTCAAAACTATGTATGTACTAACTAGGTATGCAACCTACAACTGGCATGCATTTACGTTTCCACTATACAAACAGCATTTAACTTACACCATACATGCAGGCTACTTGCACAATAGAACGCGGCTTAAACTCACGTCGAGTTTCGATTTTCGCAAAAAGATTTTTGTTGTTAACCCGTACCTAATATTTATTTTGTTTTCCTTACTAGATATTATAAGATGAAATACACAAATATATTTTCTATTCCTCCGTGTAAGAAAGGCTTTAATACATTTCCTCATTTCTATAAGAAATTATATTTTGAATTATATAACTTTCTATATTTATGCCTGCGGCAAAAAAATGTTTTATATTATTATATACAATATAGAACCGATACTATAACACTTATCTGTATATTCTTCCACTTGCCTTTACCCCACACGCAGTGGGGTCGGAGCAATATGATTTTATCACATTTTACAGAAAGATTTGGCTTGTAGTTTTTACGACCGGCCGCCTGCCTGACGTCATCGCCTCTGGGGAGAACACTTACACTCCAATAATACAACGTTTGTAATTAAAATAAAATATTGACATAATTAAGCCTTAAAAATTGGCGAAGCACCGACGATTCCTTCGAAAAGGTCGATGTTCAACGGACGATGATCACTTACCATTAGGTGACTCACTTGCTCGTTTATCAAAGAAAATAAATCAAATATACCTTACATGGAACGTAACCGTAATATACGACTTCGATTCGTATAAAAAACGAGTGGAATTAGTCACGCTTTTTATCGCAATCAAATAGTCGTCCCGTGTCATCCGACGCATTATCGTTGACCCTAGTCCCTAAAACTAGGGATATCGGAGGACCACGGACTTTACGATCTCCTTATAAAGTATCACTGATATCGTATAAAAAGATGTCTGTACCGTAAATGCTTAATAAACCGCTTTTATTACTTATTTAGGTTTTACGACTGAGTTTATTTCGTGTCATTTTTTCATGAAATACTCAAAGTAGACGGATGTCGGATTGGCAACGTTGGGTACTCATTAAAAACATCTGTTACTGCAGTCTTATTAGTCTTTTTTATTACTCAATTTCTATAAATAGTTTTAATTAGATGAGGGGATTTAAATAAGATTGCTGCCTAAGTTTGGAACGGTAATGATTCTTTATTTTTATTTTTACTAGCTTGAAACAATTATATAATTGATTATTCTGGATTCGTGAGCTTAATCATAGCACCAAATGTGATTAAAATTCATGGTATGGTTTTTTTACAACAGACAAGTAGATTTTTTTATTATACAACATCATTATATTACATTTTTATAACGAACATCAATTCAATACCAAATAAATAAAATAAAATATCATATTCTCACAATTAACACTAAACATTTACCAAACAAAACAAAAGAAATTACACATTAAAAGGGACAATAAATGTGTACAATTCCAAAACGTTGCGCCGGAAAATAAACGGAAAGTTTTTTCCAATAGGATGTAAATAACCCACCCATCTGACAACCTTAAGGGCTTGAAAGCAATCTAGGGACCTACTATTTTTCTTTTGAAACCAACACAAAGCAATTGTCGGCGGTTATTGCCATCAGTGGAAAATAGGTGTAGCTATACGCCATATTGAACCGCCATTTTTTTTCTATTCACGCAGATGATGGGGTAAAGGTAAACACATACGTGTATAGCTAATCCTTTGGGAACATAAAGCAACGGATACTTTTGTGATCGTGTTTTTGTTACGGAAAACGCTATTGTTAAATACATTTTTTCTCATTCAAAGGCTTTTATATTTATTTCCGAGATTTCGTTGGGTTTCAGGTAGGTAAACGAAAATTTCAAATGTGTTTTTGGGTATGATTTAGTTACTTTTAATCTTATAGCTTTAAAGTCTGCCAAAATATAACACCATAAAATATGTTTGATTCTAAAGTATAATTCGATCATGTAAAGCACTACGGGTGTCATTAATTGGGATCTATTAAGTGAGCTCTTAAATTTTATTCCAATAATATGTACGGCAAAAACGCCGGAATGCACATTTGGCTTCTCCAGTTGTAAATGTCATTGTGCCTGAGGTTCAAACCTTCTTAGTTCATTATTTTGTCTCCCGCTTTGCTATAGAGGGAAGTAGACGGTTATTATTTCCAACTCCAACCTAACTTTCTATTTGATCAATTTCGTTGCGGGATAAGGACAGATTCGCATTCCTAGAGACTCGTCGAGCTTTTTTGCTTGGTGTTGAAATATGCGTACCAATGTCGATCCCGGCTTAGAGGAGTTACAGAGTTTGATTATATTGAGATTTCATAGATTACATATACTCTCCGCTTCAAAAATGTACATAACTGTGTGCCTGATGGGATTCCTCATCGGCAGCAACTATTTTTTTTTAATATCCTGGCACAGCAAAGTAACTGCTCTGCGCTGGATGGAAAGTATAATGCAGTCCAAATATAATGTCGACCGTCATGAGACATCGCGTCCCACGACGGTTGGCAAAATTATGCCGGCCTGAAGTTACTAGATATATAATTACATTGGTTTTTCATCACGGTGATAATTTTGTGACATTTTACTTTTGGTAAACCAACTCTCAAATTAGTCAAAGTCAAAAGGTAATATTATGTACATACTCGTACTTTCGAAGGCCTATAAAATAAATACCTAAATACCAACACTTAATTTCAAAAATGAACTTGCACTGGCATGAGTATTGTGGATGTCCGTGGGTGGTGTGTGGGGTTCGAGAAATGCACAAACATTAGGTGACCCACACAAATACTTTAATGTATACTACTAGACAAGCTGTTTAGAATTAAAATTGCGTCACATAACGCGGGAGTTTGACAGCTCACAAACAGGGAGCGCGATAGGGATTCTAATTGAGAGTAAGAGAGATGGTAATATTGAGTTACGGTCAATTGACTGAATCTTAGTGGTACAATTTCTATGTACCGCGCAGCTTGTCTAGTAGTATACATTAAAGTCTTAGGACCCACACTTTCCATTGCTCGGTCTTCTTAAATTTGCTTTAAAGTATTAGCTAGAAGCCGGGTTCATAAATTTAAAGATGCTTTAAAATAAGCTTCGCAAGATACGCATAGTAAACAAGAATATCCCCCTACACTATCTCCTTACCATAAACAACTAAATCTTTCACACCAGTAACTGACACCCTAATAGTGGGTTCACACGGTTCGATATTATGTGATCAACTGACTTGAATCAACAAGAGCTACTGTATGGTTTTTGTATTTCAATTTAATTGAAGTTCTGATCAGATGCTTGGAATCGCATGCGATAGCACTTGATCAGATTAAATTGATCCATGTGAACCTTCTATAACACCTTGACATAGAGAACAGCCCCTAACTGCCGATACGCGCAACTAAGCGATTTAACCCTCCTTCTTATGGTTTTTTCGCACATTTTGGTTTACCGAGACGTTTTTCTTGTTCGATTTACAATAGCGAGTGCAACTTTAAGAGTTGTTTTCATCATACGTCAAAACCGAATGTAGAAGAAAAATTTGGATACTTTTGCAAGCTCGGTGAAATTTGAGTACTCTAGTGGCATCTTAGTTATCTACCCCTTCGGGGATACAGGCGGGAGATTAAGTATGCATGTTTAATTTCGTTGTCGATTCTTGTCAGTAAAATCATAAGTATGTATTAGAAAAGAAAGAGGTGGCGTGACGATCTTGAACACTTCAACAACGTCTGGCCGAACACAGCATTGGATAGGGAACGTTGGAAGGAGTTGACGTAGACCTTTGCCCAGCAGTAGGACTATATAAGTAAAACAAGTATTATAAATGATATTAACACTTTATTAAAATTACTTTTTAAAAATCACACCTTTAATCTTCCTCGGTGGCGCAGTTGTAATGCGTTCGCGTTACGACTGATACTGACGCTGAGGTCTCGAGTTCGATCCCCGGCTCGGGAGAAAGTTATATTGGGTTTTTCCATTATGAAATGCTCAGTATCAGCCCGGAGTCTGGAATTGTGCCCGGTATGGCGATAGGCTCGCTCCCTATCACATCATGGGACGGAGATACACTCGGCGAAATGTGGGTGTACTTGTTACACTTCTGCCTACACCTTCGAGGATTACAGGCGTGAGTGTATATGTACACCTTCAAACGATTTCGCTCAGTAAGTGTCCTTACGAAGGATTTATCGACATTTCAAATCGAACGGCGAATATGAAAAGCCGACCATTAATAGAATGTTCACACTATCCGGCGTATGATTCAGTTCGCGCAGTACGTAAAAGATGGACGACTACGCTTTTACTGCCTTTATTTTAAGCTGGCATCAGCATAGACAAAAAATATAGGCATGCAGTGTTACATATCGGATTCTTTCAATTGGCCACTGTGACCCTTTCAGTTTTTTGACGTAATATTCACTACTACATTGTTTGTTGATCAGAAAAATAAGTCTAACTGGATTCTCAGTATAAAAACTAATATAGTATTTCCAAGGTTGCCGATATATAAGTGAAACTCCACGAACTTGTTCATGAATATAATTTTATATGTTTTACTCGTAATTTCGCCCGCGTGCAAAAACTTCTATAATAAAGCACAGACTTTGAAGATTCTTTCATTAAATATAGTGAAAGTAAACTTAAAAAGGTGACTCAAAAACAATATAAACAATTTTGGGTCAATCATTGACTCAAAATTGCTATTTTTATCCTAAACAAAGTTTCCACTTTTATATATACATACATAAACTCACCCCGAAGAGGAAGCCAGTTTCGCCGAGCTTATTTTCGTCCCATGATGTGTTAGGGACATACCGGGCACAAATTCCAACCCTTGGCAATTTATGTGTGATTTTTCGATTGGGAAACAAACGAATTCTGGTTGGCCGACTTTGGGATTCAATCCTGGACCTTACGGTATATTACGCTGCCACTAGACCAATGAGACGACATAAGCTTTATTAAAAACAAATTCTAAACCCCTTTTGGAAATTCAGTGAATATTTTTACTGAATAATTCTAAAGGACTGAATGAAAGCACTTTGGAGGGTTGTTATTTCTCACAGGATTTGGTATTATTCGTAGTTTGAACTAGATATTGACGTAAAACTGTCTGACCTCATTCCGTCTCTAAGAAGTTTACTAAAAAAGTGTCACCAGGTGAATAGATCTTTTCATGGAGGCGTCGCCAGGGGTGATTTAAATAAATCTGCGGGGTTAGGATGTGGCGTAAAAATATGACACGAACGTTCCGGTTGATTATAATTGGTTGAAAGACCAACGTGTGACGTTATTTGATGTAAAGCTGAGACGACGAACGTTTCGTTTTTGAATTTTTTGAACATTCTAAGAAGGTGGACTGTTTTATGGCAGAGATCAGCAGGAGTAACGTTTACCATCAGGCTAGCAAGTGGGTCACCTGATGGTAAGTGATTTCCACCGCCCATGTACGCCCACAATACCAAAAGAATCATGGGTGCGTTGCCGATCTTAAAGGAAAGGATAATTAAGGAATTGGGAAGGGGAGGGGGTTTGGGCCTCCGGATATCTCACTCAGCGTACGAAACGCAGCAGCAAGCTGCTACTTTACGCCGGATTTCTGTGAGACAGTGGTAATGACCCGGACGAGCCGGCCCATACATGCTGTAGATAAAAGTGTCTACAGCGTGGCTCTACTACTCAGTATAAAAAAAGTCGATAAAAATAATATTACTAAAGGATCTCATTTGAGAGCATTTATGGCTTGTCAAATATACGATCTGAATAAACAACTTATCAATAATTTAATTTCTGCACAATTACCGAGTCAAGCGTTAACTTGATAATATAATTATCGTGGATGGCGCTACTTCTCAATGTTACCAAATTTTATTTTCGACTGTTGTCTTCAAAATGATTGGTTTAGTGGCAGTGACTTTGTCTATTTCTTTGAGAAGCAGCATTGTTGTGTTTCAGTTTGACATTCAAGCCAGTAAGCCAGAAAGAAAGAAATATATTCTGGTGAAATAATCATGTCTATTTGATATCGCTACCAAGTGAAAGATGGTTCCTATACTTTTTTTTATAGCTGTAGTCTTCAAACAAGCAACTACATCATCAGATATTATGTGATCTACTTCGCCCATGAACACCCACAATATAAGAGGAAACAATACCAGAAAGAAAGCGGGACTGGGAAGGGAAGGGAAGAATTTGGCGTCCGGATATCTCACTCACTGTACGAAACGCAACAGCAAGCAAGCTGCAGTGAGACAGTGGTAAAAAGTGGTCGAAAGTTCTCTCGCACTCGGAGTCCCACTTCCAATTGTCAATTTTGACAGCCTCCGTGGCGCAGCGGGCGAGTAGCCGGTTGCGAAGCGTGAGGTCGTGGGTTCGATTCCCGCACCTTGACAAATGTTTGTCTGATCCACAAATATTTGTCTCTGGTCTGGGTGTTGTGGGACCGCAAGTCCCTCGTAGTTCTTGATACCCACGATACAGGTTTACCTAGTGTGGGGTCAGGACTATGTGTGTGTGACTGTTGGGTGTATTTATTTATTATTTAAATTCACTCCCTTTTTCAGTAACGCATGCAACGGATGCAACAAAATTGATTGATTGGGAATGAACTTGCCATAGTAATTTAGCATGCCGAGAAAAACATTCGATATAAGGAGGCAGTGGAGCTGGCGTTGGCGCTGGAGGCCGCTGAGAGGCACGCGGAGATCAGCGGGGCCACGGCGGCGACAACGGGCGCAGGTGCCACCGGTACGAGGACGGCAGCGAGCGCCCCGTCAGCTGCGTCTCGCGGACGCTCAACACGGCCGAGAAAAATTATAGCCAACTCGATAAGGAGGCCCTCGCGATCTTCTTTGGGATCACCAAACATCATCAATATCTATACGGGAGGCGATTCGAATTGCGAACCGATCATAAACCTTTAAGTTATATCTTAGGTGAGAAAGGTGGGATCCCACAGACGGCCGCGAGTCGACTCCAGCGCTGGGCGGCCCGATTAGCGGCGTACGATTTTACAGTGACATTTGTTAGATCGCAGGATAACGGGCCGGCCGACGCACTGTCGAGACTGCCGCTTCCGCACGAGCGACGTCCCGCTAATAGTGAGCCGGTCACCTATGTTAACTTTGTACGGGATGTAATGCCAGTTAGTTTTAAGGAAATTGGGGAAGCGACCGTTAAAGATACCTTGTTATCTAAGATTAAAGGATATGCTATGTTTGGCTGGCCGGCGTCGGGAACTAGACTCGAGGAGGAAATCAAGCCGTATTTTAAACGGAGGCAGGAAATTTTGGTCGAACTGGGCTGTCTTCTTTATAAATATCGGGTAATTATACCACCTTCGCTGCGTCGCCGGGTCTTGGGAGAAATTAACGAGGGGCATTAGGGCGTTAACAAAATGAAAAACTTATCACGTAGTTATGTGTACTGGCCTAGTCTAGACCAGAAAATTGAAGACGCGTGCTGGTCGTGCGCGGCGTGCCGCGTGGTGCGCGACGCGCCGCCACGTGCCTCTTTGCACCCCTGGGAGTTTCCTCTCAACCAGTGGCAACGCATACATGCCGACTTTGCCGAAAGTGGGGGGAAAAAGTATTTCATCTTAGTAGACGCACACTCAAAATGGATCGAGGCCGTGCCAATGAGTCGCACAGATGCTGAATCTACGATTGCGGTTGTAAGATCGATCTTTGCCAGATTTGGTCTCCCAGCGATGTTGGTAACCGACAATGGCCCGCTTTTTCACTCGACACACTTCCGGGAATATTGTAACAAAAAGTTTATTAAGCACGTGACGTCAGCGCCGTACAGGCCACAAGGGAACGGGGCGGCAGAAAACGCGGTTAAAACCGTTAAAAAAGCTATAAAAAGGGCCTTACTGGAGGGCGAAAATGTGTCTCAGGCGCTCAGTAAATTTTTGTTCCAATACCTCAACGCGGAGTACGCCACGACGAACGTGGCGCCGGCCGTGGTACTCTTGGGCCGGCGGCTGCGCGGGCGGCTCGACGCGCTGCGTCCGGACGTAAGCGTCGTGGTGCGCGCCGCGCAGGACCGCCAGAAAACCAACAAGCCGGGCCGTGACCGGAACATACATGTTGGGGACCAGGTGCTTACACGCGGTTACTCCGATAAGAATCAAAAGTGGGTCGAGGGCAAGGTCACGGAAAAAACCGGACCGGTTTCTTACAAGGTAGATGTGGGCAACGGGTTAGAATGGCGTAGACATCAGGATCAAGTGATTCCGACTATACATAAAAATAGATTTTCACTTTCTAGACCGAATGTGTTACCTCTGGGAATGCGGAAAGTCTCTTGCAACCAAGTGACGATGCTGATGACACGTTCGAGGACGCAAAAGGGGAGGAGATGTCGGATACGATTGAGAAGGAAGAGGGTCAGGGCAAACATTTGCAATCACAACAGTCGGCGGTGACCACTTCCGCACGTTCACCGACACCTCCGCCCCCGAACGCAAGCGCTCGCACTGTCCGGGCTTATCATCGGGCCCTCATTAAAAAAGGAGATTAATCCACATTAATCATCTTTGTACACTTGTAATATTTTTAGTTTGCTATAGCTAGCTATCTATAACTGTATATCTTCGAAGTTAATTTTATAAGAAATATATATTTGTCAATATATATACATTCAATTTGGATTCAGCATATGGTAACTTATCATTAGTTTAAGGCGCCTATTTAAGAGGGGAAAGATGGAAGGTTTGAGTATACTATTTTGTTATGTATAATGTAGGGTAGGTGTCAATCGCTAATAAATCAGTCAGTTATCCACCACGGCCTTTCATTCACGTTACAGTAACAACCCGGTCGAGCCGGCCTATTCATGTTGTAGACAAAAATGTCTACAGCGTGAATCTATCACTTATAAAACACTTCATCAAGTTTAACGTAACAAGTGCATAAAACTAATCTCAAAGAGGTATTACGCAAGAGTTCACGTTCAAAACAATCTCAATTTCCATTGTAAATTGTATCTGCGATGAGTTAAAACGGCCAGGGCATATTGCAGACACGGTTGTCATGGTAACCAGTAGGCACTTAGGCTAGGGGAGGCTCAATATGAACTGCACCATTTGAATTTCAAGTGCTATGCAAAGTGAATCCGATCTCAGAACCATTGAGCACCCTTTAATGTACTTTATTAAACAGAGATATCGTTCTATTTACCATTTGTACTTTGTATTTGATGTCGAGACTGTCTGAGTGTTATAAGTACATCATTATGGTTTACCATCGAAATAACATAACAAGAAACGTAACTCAAGCAAAAAAATTACCCCTCAAAAACTCTGTGCAAGGGGGCGGGGCTATAAAAGTCTGTGCAGCTCGTTCATTCATCAATGCATAAAAATTTATTCATGATGTCTAGTTGACACTTAATACGTCAAATTTTTTGCGCGGTGCAGAACGCCGTATCTCGATTTAGAAAGTTAATATTTAGACATTAAATAAAGGAATAAAGTTGATTTTAAACGTTCATTAATTTTTGTTACGTGTGATTTTACCTTTGCATGTATAAGTGAGTGGAGCCGTATTTTTAGGCAGATTCATAGAGTTCTCGTTCTAGTTATCTTATTTCGATGTGGTTTACGTCATTCCTAGTTTGCACCAAAAAATATGTCAACAGATATGTTTTGAGTCGTAGAGCCATGCTGTAGACTGTTTTATCTCTGTAGATTGTAACAACCCGGACGAGCCGGCCCATTCATGACTGCATGAATGGGCCGGCTCACTCGGTTGTTACCACTATCATAAAAAACTGGCGTAAAGTAGCTGCTTGCTTCGTACGGTGAGTGAGATATCCAGAGGCCCAAATCCCATCCCCTTCCCAATCCCTTAACTATACCTTCCCAGATGGAGGAACTCAATAAGAATTAGTTATTAAAATCTTCAATATTTTTTGTCTCAAGGTACATTACCTCTTAGATACACTAATCTAAAAAGTAATCACTAAAAAAATGCAATACATTACGCTTAAGGACTTTCACAAATTGCCATTAAATGTTAATCACTAGTTAACTCATTACACAGCCGATTTATGATGTACCAATTTGAAATACTATAACGCCACCTTGATAAATTATGGTAATCGCCTCATTGGTCTAGAGCAGCAGGATCAGCTTACTAAGTCTAAGAACCGTGAGTTAATGTGTTTAAGGTTTAATTTTAAAAAAATCACACACGAATTGCCCAAGATTGAAATTTGTGCCCGGTATGGCGATAGGCTCGCCCCTATCACATCGTGGGACGCTGATATGCTCGGCAAAATGTGGGTGCACTGGTTGTAACCAATGTACCTCTACCTACCTCTTCGGGAATCACAGGCATGAGTGGGTATATATGTACAAATGTGAATGGTTTTCACATGTGACGACCCCATAACTATACGGCTTTACGGCATGTAAACAATTTAACATAATAAATATTATCATGTTAGCTATTTATTAATTACGCTAACAGGCCCATCTCATTAAACAGCGGATTACAGTAACAAAATCTACATATTACAGATGTCGAAGCTACTTATTTAACTAAAATCTAGTTAAAATTTTAAGCTACATATAATAATGACAGAGAATTAATATCATGTTTCTATAGAGTAAGAAACCGCAAATTCGAGACAGAATACCTGCCGTTATAAGCGGCTTAAAACATAGAATACTTCAGTTTAAAGAATATAAATAAGTGTGATAATAAAAAAAGACATGGCTTAAAAATAAAATAAATATCAATATAGGTACTTTCAATTTGTCAATTTAAATTTGAATTCAAAATATTATGAGACCTTTAGACACAACAATCTGAGTACGAGTATTAGTATAATGGTGTAGTCTAAGGATGTTTTTTTTTTAATTTTAATAGGACTGCTCGGTGCCGCAGTTGTAATGCGTATGCGGTACGGCTGTGGTGCTGAGATCTACGGTTCGATCCCCGGTAAGGTAAAAGGTAGGTAAAAGTTATATTGAGTTTTTCTATTTCGAAATGCTCAGTATCAGCCCGGAGTTTGGAGTGATGCCCGATATGACGATAGGCTCGCCCTCTATCACATCATGGGACGGAAATAAGCTTGGAGAAATGTGGGTGTACTGATTACACCTCTGCTTACCCCTTTGGGGGTTACAGGCGTGAGTGCGTATATAAATAAAATATTCATTTTATACAGTCACACTGCTAATGTCAAACACATAATCTGTCACGCTCGCAACTGACATAATAAACCAAAATTAAAAAAGTATATGCCTATAAAGTCGAATTTCGACCACTATGGAACCACTAGTGTACAAAAAAGCACTATTCAACCTACTACGTATTCATAGAACTCAAAGAAAATACAGATCCAGGCTTATCATGATTCATCTGTATATGATGAACGCAGCAATTAAAATAGAGATGCTTTGAAAGAGGGAACAATAACAGTAATTATAATAGGAAATAACAGAAATACTGTATAAAAGCGGTACTACAATGCAAATTCTCACTATAATTGATCATTACATCGCGAAGCACTTCGCAAACAATTCTAAAGAGGATCGATTTCAGAGGATTGTGCGATGAGAGGAGTACACTCGGGGACAAGACAGATAAATCTGTATCTTTAATTGGACATGCAAAGGTAATCGAAAATTTTATTGTTGTTTACTTCAGAAAGTAAAGTACTTCAGAAGTATTTAGAAGAAATATACCTAATAATATCTTGTTTGTTGTTTCTAGATCATCTAAAATCTAAATAACCAGGCCAAAGTTCGGTCTGGTGTTGCTACTGTTTATGGGCAGGCGTGGCGCTTACCATCATGCGTTCTGCTCGTTTCTTCATTCAAGCAAAAAAATGAAATCGTTGATTAATCTGGCACTATTTAACTAAATAACTCAGAAATCCTTTTTGTTTTATAAATGACACATTTCTTTCTTTCAAATGTCCCACTAATTAAACAAAAATACCAGTGAATTTATACACGATTGTACCATTAAAGTTGCTAGACGTTTGATGTATTTAATTGATAAGGAGTAATTGAATTCCGATGGTTTCTGAATTGTTTATAACGTTAGATATAACCCCAGTTTCGGAACTTTTAATTGCTACACCAAGATAGATTAGCGGTTAGTAGCGGCAGTCGATGAAATTTTTATTTAATTAACTATTTTGTGGCCATGAGGACAAGTAAGCCTAAGGAACTTCATTTTTGTAAGGAACAGATTCGCTTCACTTGTACTGCACTATACATTGGCGCTATCGATTACTGTAGTATAATAATGACGTTGTTAGCTTAATGACAATGGTATGCATGCTGAGACAGACGTATGTTAATCTCATCGTGACCTGAATCCGATTGAAGACGAAATTAAAGCCTAAAGTTTATATATATACATACTTAGTTAGTTTATATATACTTACATACTTAGTTTATATATACATACGTACACTATAGTTACTTAGTTAGTTTAGTTAGTTAGTTGAGTTAGTTAGATAGTTACTTAGTTTATATGTACGTACGTACATGGCCTTGTTCATCGAAGGAGTAGGCAGAGGTGTAGCCAGTAGGTATACCCACATTTCTAGCTTATATCCGCCCCATGATGTGCTAGGCGATGAGGCTACCGCCATACCGGTCACAATTCCAGACTCCGGGCTAATACTAAGCATTTCGTGATAGAAAACCCCAATATCACTTTTACCCGACCCGGTGATTGAGAGTCTTCAGCACAGCAGTCGTACCGCGTACGCATTACAACTGCTCCACCGAGACAGTTTAGTTTATTATAGATTTGAATACATTATTACACATCATGCCCGCTTAGCATATGCACACGAGACATGTCGTACGCGAGAGAGAAAACTTTGTCGATACTAACTAGTTGCGATATCTAACGACATAGAGAGAGGCGAGATAGCTATAGATAGCAGGAGAAAATGAGACGGCAACCTTTTATCGTGGCGTGAATACCGGGCTTGATAGTTAGCTTCGATAGACATATTATATAGATAACAAGATAAAACCGGATTATCAGGATAAAACGAGTTGACTTATCTTATCTTATCTTAATTCAAGGTGCTTAAGTTAAGCGCGCTGGTCTCCTTTTTATGTGGTGAAGAGAATATCTTCATGCGCTGGTGGAAAAGTTGTGGCTTAAAAGTATCTTCAAGCGGTTTCGATAACTGAGTTTTGTGGGCTTCTCCCTAACATGGCTTGCATAGGACCTAAGATTTCGTGCATACGATGCGTTACGTTGCGAAAACGTGATGCATACGTCATAAATACGATTAAAAGACTGCGCATACACAGACGTGTTCGTGGTACTTTTTTCAAAATAGATCGCTTAAAACTTTACCGAATAACGCACACATGCGACTAAAACTACCGCGTACAAAAGTCTGATAAAGAATAACCGAGGAGATTGTCTAAGGGTTATGCCACACGGCGCGTTGCCACAGTCCCGTGTCATGCTTGCTTTGTTGTTTGGCGTTGCTTCTGTTTATGAGCAGGCGCGGCGCTTACCATCAGGCGAGCGACCTGCTCGTCTCGTCATTAAAGCTATAATAAAAAAACCTAACATTACCGCAACTTACACATGCCCTATAATTCTACTATGAAAAAAAAACTGGTATAAATAGTATAATCCTGTGCTTTCTTTTTTAAATTCATAAAGTTACGTAAAGCGATTAACAACAACAAAACAATGCCCTCGAAAATTGTTGTAACGCACACAAAAAATACGTTATAAAAACATAAGTAAAGATAACGATGTGTTTATAAAACTGCTTTAGGTAATTTTCTGACCCGCTGAAGTATAAAATAAGTCGGCCCGTATAAATAAACATTTTTAGATACATACTCCGGGCGTTTTATATCAATATATTTGTACTGTGTACGTCAGATTCGGGGATACGAGATTCATGTCTTTAAACAAAAAATAGGTAGATAATAATCGTATAATACTCGTGAACGGGTGCTGCTTGTGTGGACTGGTCTGCTCAAACTGTTATTTATTGTTCTAGTTTTTTAACGTTATGGTCCTAATTTATTCATCGTGGTCATGGGACTCATGGTCAATAATCATTATTTTATTATAATGTTCCTCTTGGCATAAACTGAGCTGCTTTAACTCAAATTAAATTGTATTAATGTAGTATCAATATTGTAAGTCAGTTTTGAAAAAAGCAACGTTAGAGTTTCTTGTCAGTTCTTCTCTAGCGAAACAGCACTCCGAACTGGCGGTAAGTTAAAATTTTAAGAGTAAAAAATTGACTGAATCTAAATGATGTATAACATTTTATGGATTCAATAAATAATTTGAATTTGAATATAATAATACGCTTTAGTGGGTCTAGTACTCTAGTACAACTTTGTATAGGTATATAGGTATTTTATAGTTTTTTTTATACAACTCAACGATGAGACGCGCTGGTAAGCGCCACACTTGCACATAAACAGAAGCAACACCACACAGAACCATTAATTACAAAGCTCTGCATAACATGAGACTGGCTTCGTTAACCCGAGACATAAGTTGTTAAGTCTTATAATGCCTAGTAATTTTACGGGTTTCATTGTACTTAAAACCGCATTATAACAATGCTTACACACTGCTACTTGGCAGCAGATATAGACAAAGCAGTGGTACCAACCCAAACGGCCTTTCACATATGAAGGACCAACCTATCTGCCTGGCGTTTGGTATTATTTAAGCGCGCCGTCGGACCCAGACAACCCGTATCGATAACCAAAATTCGCTAATGCAGAGTGTGCCACGTGCAGGTGAGATTGGCTTTAGGCCTAAATGTTGGTGGCCCACTTACACTTCATACGAAGGGCATATATAGTAAAAAAAAAACCGACTCAAGGTAGTTTAGTTTTATCTTCAGCTTTATATTTGTTTGAGCCGGTTTTATGTTTAACAATACGACTTTTCGAATCTGCGAACATATTTGTAGCTCGTACTATTTCTTGTAAATAGACCAGACTTATGGTTTCAACTGCAACTAAATCAGAATTCTTCATTAATTATTCATTTAAAAAGAAAATGGGTACGGGGAAATCTAGAAAGCAGTAGGTAATATAGACTTAAAAATGTTTATATTTAAGTCCATATTAGCTACTGCTTTCTAGATGCAGCGTCTTGGCGGCTGAATGTAAGTTGAAAAACTAAAGGCTGAATTGTAAGAACTATTCCCGTATACTTAGGTGGTTTTATTCAGACGTATACCAACAACCTGGGAAACGTTTAGAATATTTGAAGTGGTGGAACTACGTTATACACACTTTTGTCTACAGCGTGAATGTACCAGCTTAACCAGGTTATCACCACTGTCTCACAGGAAAACGGCGTAAAGTAGCAGCTTGCCAGTGCATTCCATACGGTGAGGGAGATCCCAATCTTCCCTTCCCTTCCCAATTGCCTTTCTTTTCCTTTGTTGTCGCAACATATCCATGATTCTTCAGCTATTGTAAGTATTCAGGGGCGGTGGAGATCACTTACCATCTGGGGGCTTAGCATATGCAACACGAGATAATTTGTCGACGCGTTTTGTCATGCAAACCAGTTTTATCTGGTGATTTCTTAGGTTTACGCGAATATTACACATTGAAATAAAACTAGTTTATACGGATTTTATCGCGGTTTAATTTTTATTTTAGTCCCGACGTTTCGAAAGCTTTTTAGGAGGCGAGCCTATCGCCATACCGGGCACAAATTCTAGACTCCAGGCTGATATTGAGCATTTCGTAATAGAAAAACCCAATACCACTTTACCCGACCCGGGGATCGAACCCGAGACCTCAGCGTTAGCCTCAATCGTAACGCGTACGCATTACAACTGCGCCATCGAGGCAGTCATGACCAGTATGACCATTATTATAATTATTCAAATTTTTGCCACATGTATATTTAAAGCTATAATAGAAGTAATTACCAAGCCTATCTTCGTCCGGTCAGGACAGCACGACATCAGAATCTCTAATTGCATCGTCCAACTTCGAGCAAATTGGTTCTTGTTAATTGATTCCGATTGGACGTTGACTTCGCCTGGCTGTGTCGAGCAACGATTATTCTATTAGTATCCGATTGTTGTCGAGCTGCTTCTTATTTGCATAATACGGGGTTAACGTCTTCAAATTGAGTTATATTTTTATGAAAAAAAAGAACGAACACGTTTATTGTCATTATGAAAACATGCTATATAATAAAGTTGATGTACAATTTTTAATAAATAAATAATTAACCTAAAACGTTGCATGCTCAGCATAATACTGTTTTTCAGCAGTCACCTAAAGTGACACCCGGAAAACGAACAAGCCTGTACTTAAATTAGTTTATGTTACATCTCTTGTACAAATTAATGTTAACTGTTTTTACTATGAAATAAAAAAAAAACAAAAATGTATAAAATTCAAAATATTGCAGTTACTTAGGAACTAGGTTTACTAGGTGGAAGATCTCTCGTCTGTCAGAGGCGGTCTTGATAGGTGCCACCGCTTTGTCTTTTCTGTGTCACAGTTTGAGTCCTAGGCTTTATGAGACCTAACATCTTATGTCTCGGGGCGATGAGCGTAGCATAGCGCCAATAAGTACTTTGTAATTCAAAGGTCTTAGTGGTGTTGCTTCTCAGCCATCAAGTGAGCGACGTGTTCGTCTCGTCATTCGGGCGAATAAAAAAAAACCACCAACTTAGCAATATGCTGAACTGACCCCCGTTTGGTGCAACTCTATAACATTATTTATTTTTATTTTTATTCTTCTTTCTTTTTCTTATATGTATATATATTCCACATAATAATTAGAATTGGTATCACTTTTTCGATAAAAAACTACTTACTTAACTTTAAAATTGTTCTTACAAACTAAGTAACATGACGTAACGACTATGCACAGTAAGTACCTTCTCTTTATTTTAATAGGTTTTATTAACATTTTTAAATATAACATGTACAAAAACATAAAACATTTAAAAACATAAGATATATCCCCCTTCAATGGCCTCCTAGAACCCTAGCCACCAGCGGTTAGAAACCTCTTCACAATGCGTGCCATGTCCAATAACACCGATTTTTGCGTACGGTATATTATTACTGTAACTAGCAAATTACTTCTTTCTTTTATGTGCCTGGCGTTATCCCAGCTTTGTGCCAGGATCCGCTGTTCTCTGTCTTTTTACTTAGACGCTTCCACTTTGTCCGGTCCTGAGCATTTTCTGTAGCATTTCCACTATGCAATTTTCCCTCGTATGCAAGGCCGTCTGGGTTGGTACCACCACTTCGTCTATTTTTTATTTATATTTTACAAGAAGCAGTGTGTAAGCACTGTTTTGTTTCGGTTTGAAGGAAATTGAAGCTAGTGAAATTATTGGGCGTCATGAGACTTAACATCTTATGTCTCGTGGTGACGAGCACAATCCGGGACCACCCAGTGCATTGTAATTTAAAGTTCTGTGTTGTTGCTCTGTTTATGGGCAGGCATGCCGGTTACCATCAGGCGTGCGACCTGCTCGTCTCGTCATTCAAGCTAATACAAAAAGCCACACTGGCTCACTAAATAATAAAACGTTTTAATTTAATAAAGTTTTAAGCCCACAGCATCACAGTATGGATCGAATCCAAGCCTTTCAACATAACTTTTTCCATCATAAACATATTCTTCCAATGATAACCGTAAATGGACGGTAAACCCAAGATTTTTGAAAATTTTCTGTGTTGCTATAGTTGTGCATAAAGCTTGGCAGAATTTGGGGTATTTTGTGGTAACAGCACGAGATTTCATCTTAGAATAAGCATGCCCCAAGTCTTCAAGAGTGATAGTTGCAACGGGACCGTTCTTCAACATTTTCGCTAGTTCAACAGAATACTTGCATAGTACCGTCCCGAGGTGTTGCTTTCTGTATTCTCGGAGAGTTGCTAAAAACATAATTTCTAAGCTGCAATCTTCTTTGTACCTGTAGAAATTTATATTTTTATTTTAATACAAATAATTTTGATAGTGTATAAAGTATAACACAAAATAAATTATTATATCATTTTTTGAGTTGATATAATATAAAAAATAATATTACACCATACGACGAAAACAAATATAGTGAACCTAATGCAGCACTAAATGTCACTAATTATACCTCTGCCTACCCCTTCGGGGATCCTGGCATGAGCTTATGTTATTATGTTGTATGTCCATTAAATTCAACTAATACGAGTACAGCGATGGTATGAAGACACCTAACTAGGTTAATCTGGTAAATAATAGGGT
Source organism: Mimas tiliae (assembly GCA_905332985.1). NCBI lineage: Eukaryota > Metazoa > Arthropoda > Insecta > Lepidoptera > Sphingidae > Mimas > Mimas tiliae. Next base: position 9,911,277 of record HG995249.1, read on the forward strand.
AGTTTCCTATATTGAATTTTATACATTATTTTATAAGCAACAGAAAATGATACGCAAAAGAAACGATTTTATTAAAACACAATCAAAATTGGTTCAGAAATGTGCCCGCAGTTATGATTTTAAATGTTGGTATGAGGAAAAGTGGGTGCGTAGTAGGGATATCTCACTATCTCGCTTGCACGCGTGCACTATAATGAACATTTTACACAGTGACGTCAAAGGTTGCATCATCTGTCATTTGACAATTACCCCTTCTACAGGATTTGAATGGCTTCTATCTTATTTATTTTTGGTCCGATTTATAAAATTCTTTCTGCAATAGATTTTGAGTAACATAACTTATTGATTTAAATAATAAAAATAATCTAGTCAACTACCCTATTCTGTAAAAGTTTATAATTTGAGAATATGCATAAAAAGTAACATTATAATAATTGATGTGCATGTCCAAGGTAAGAATACAACAGTACTTCAGTATTTTTGTAATTGCTTGTAAATGACAATGCAATTAATGTAATTTTCATACAATCATGGTATAATCTGTCGTTAAAAACTGGTTATCAAGGATTATTTATCTATGTCCCATTTATACGGAGAGAGTACCTTTAAAGACATTGTCGACATTAAAGTAGAAGTTTCTCTTTGCGAGGCTGCATCATACGATTCTTACTTTCAAATTGCATAACGCGGTCTCGTAAATTAACAGTTTGCTGTTACATTCTTGCCTCTGTCGCACGACCATCTCTTTCCGAGTAAATATATTTTCTCCAAAAAAGAAAACCGCATCGTGAGAATACATACGAGTACATACATTACAATTATAAACATAACATTTCTATACAACAGTAATGTATAAAGTTTATATATTGATCTAAAATTGAAATTTAAGAAATAAGAGTGACGAAGAGTGAAAGGAAGCCACCGCTAGTTTCCTTAAATCAGGATATGTGCAAAACGTTTCAATAATGGAGTCTACAAAAGCAAAGTTTATATTATAAATTACAGTTTTAATAAATGATTTTAATTATTTAATATTATCATATGAAAAACTACTAGGTACTACTACTACTTTCCTTTACTCTTTGCGGCTGAGAACATCAACGTACCTTCCAAAAATATTGCTCCTCTCATCAAAATCTGCCATGAAGTTGATTAAAGAACGTGAAGAAGCTTGTGTGCATCTCTCCTCAGCAAATATTTCGAAAAAAGGTTTCTCTGAACTGATGGCTTCCTAAAGTCCAAAACACATTTATTGGACAACGGTATTGAAACAATATTCCAAACGCATATTAATATATCATATCTATATAATAATCCCAATCATATTCTTTTTTATAGCATAGGCTGGCTAACGAGCAAGTGGGTCGCCTGATGGTAACTGGTCTCCACCGCCCATGCACGCTCACAATACCAGTAGAATTATTGCCGACCTTACAGGAACAGGAGGAGATTTGGGCCTCCTGATATATCACTCACCGTACGAAACGCACCCGGACAAGCCAGCCCATTCATGCTGTAGACAAGTGTCTACAGCGTGGCTCTACCATTCAAAAAATACTACTTAAATAAATATAAATACACCCAATAGTGACACACACATAGTCCTGACCCGTCCTGGATCCGTCTTACTCTATTATGATCTGGCGATGGATTTGGTATTATGTGGGGTAAAGCGTCGTCTCACCCCTACAACCCGCAATGAGAACAAAGTTTCGCCATTGCCTCATGCGTTAAATCTGCAGTATACCACGTGCACGTGAGGTTGGCTTTGTGCTTAGCTAAGGCACAAAGCTATCAGTATAAGTTATCTAACAATTTTGGATAATGCAACATTGTCTAACACAAGAGAAACGTTAAGGTATTCCTTGTTTTGTTATAATAGTGATAATTTAGAGCAATATATAAATATAGTATATAATGCTAATAATAGCATCTTCGGTTACTATAAGATTTTTAACTCGTCGTGTTAGAAGAAATAGACGATATGTAAGTCTGTATGTGCAAAAGGCGTGACCCGTTTAACCCATTTGTATTTATTTCAATTAGATCTGATACTAAAACACTTACCTGTAATTTGTTAAAAGCTACTGAAACCACTTCATTAGTTGCAATGTCTATTGCAACTAGCGATGCTCCATCTAAAGCGGCGTCTGCACAAAGCTCTAACAATTCTTCTATAGCTACTGGATTTTTATTCACTTCTGTTCCGATGCATACTGATTCATCCTGGCAGAATGCTATCCTTATTACCTGGAAATTGTTAAAACCAAATGTTATTGTATTTATCTAAATACCAAATACATTTATGGGCATTGAAAGCAAATTTGAATATCAGGATATCAAATGTAGGTAAATAAAATAAAATTTTCGATTTTATAGTACCACCTAAATAATAATTATAGTATTTATTTACCAACACCACTCACATTCAAAGCACCGGGAATTGTAGCAGCTGACAGAGATTCTATTCTGTATTTGCCTGGAATATTTCATAAAAATTGTTTAAATACCAGTATCTTCATGTATTTTTACTTTGTTTACTAGTAGCAGGCCTAGTTTTCTTAAACGAAAGATGATCTAAGAGGATCCAGTTAGATTGTGAGTCGACCACATACTTACGCGCATGACTAAAGAGCTCCACTGACACTACACCACCTGGGACTTACTTAGATAGCGTGGGACTTCCCGGGAACCGGGTACAAGGTGGTAGGTCCGTATGCGAGAGGCCGTCTGGTTTGGTACCACCGCATTCTCTATTTCTGCCGCCAAGCAGTAGTGTGTAAGCACTGTTGTGTTCCGGTTTGAAGGACTTTGAAGGCAGTGAAATTACTGGGCATTAGGTATGTGACTTAACATCTTATGTCTCGAGGTGACGAGTGCAGTCCAATGCATACATACAACGCTTGCAGTGCTTTGTACTTCAGAGTTCTGTGTGGTGTTGTTTCTGTTTATGGCCAGGCGTGGTGCTTACCATCCGGCTAGCCACCTGCTTATTCGTCACTCGAGCTAATGAAAAAAAATAAAAAAAAACACCAACACTTTATTTAACTATTTCAAATAAATTGTATAGAATAATAATAATTAAAGGTTTAATCAATTTTATTTAGAATAGGCGAACTAAATCAGCTTGCATGTAAACATAATATAGCTTTGGATATAAGAAAAAAAAAACTTTAAAAAATCTTATGGAGAATTCTCAGGTGTGCAGGTTTTCTCAGGATTTCAGGATAATCAACAATAAATACACGAGGTAAATAGGTATCATATCGCTATCATATCGATCGTCTAATAAGAACACGATCTTTACGAGATCACGGTCATCTCTAATGAGCGTTTGTAACTAACAGAAACATTAACTTAGTATTTATCGGTATTAAAACTCAATGTTACTTAATATTACATCTTCAATATGTACGTGAATTCTTCGGACAGTAGCATATCATGATTAGTTATGCTTGGCTTCATTCTATGGATTACTTATCTTATCTACACATTTTATTATGATAAATTTCATACCCATTAATCAACAAAAAAACAAAACCTATTTTAAATTTGTTTTCTATCAAATTCGATTTGGTTATCTGACTTAAACCTTGAAGTTTTTATTTCAAAAGAAGATAATACATACCCCATTCCGCAGTAAACCGTTCCATTATGTAAATGTTAATAAACACCAACCAAAAAACGTGCGCGTGCGCCGCGTTACCAATGACAACTAATAGTTATTCCGCTTTCCGGCTTGCCAGTTGGCACGTGTAACCTGTTCAACGACCTTCACGTTTCATTATCATCAGATGAAGAATTATGATATAGAAAATAGGTTAAAATAAAACTTAACCAACCAACTATAATATAAGCTGGTGCCGCTTGTTTCCGCTGGGAATATTCCATTTACGGATACCTTCTCCACCTCAGGGGAGAAACGATGGTAATGTCGGACTCACCAGTCTTCCAATCGGATTGTTAACCATAATCCCTACGCTGCTATACCCGCTAAAAATCTCGCGAAGTCTTACATCAGCGCAATTGAGATGGTCCCGGGGGATCTTGAGTATACTCTGGATTGCTGCTGGAACCGCCTCTGCACTATGCTGTTTTGCAGCCCGTCTCAATTTCTAGAGGTATTTTTGAGGTTGGTGCAATTTCAGTTGATCGGCAACGGCACCGGCATATTATAGGGTCAGCCTATATCTTATAACCTTATTAAAATATGCTTATACAAAGCTGAACGGAGTTAACCCAAAATCAGTCCACATTCGGCGGAGATATCGCGTAAATCATAATAATCATACCAGCCCTGTATTTTATAGGTACCTACGTCTTCCTGCTGGGCACGGCCTACTCTACAAATGAGAGGGGTTAGGCCTTAGTCCACCACGCTGGCCTAATGCAGGTCGGCAGACTCCACACACCTACGAAATTCTAATGGTAAATTTTTCACGTATATAGGTTTCCTCATGATGTTTCTTTCACTGTTAAGGGAAGCAATAATTAACAATGAATATGCATGTTACTAATAAGTGGGGAGTGTAAGTAGACCACCAACATCTTAGGTACAAGGCCAATCTCACCTGCACGTGGTAAACTCTGCTGAATACAGGACGAGGCAATGACGAAATTTGGTACCCGTTGCGGGTTGTGGGGGTGAGACGACGGGTCGCTCCTTATAATACCAAATACCGTAAAATCTATGATACGAGAGGAGGATCCTGGCCTTAAGCCAGGATAACTCCAAGCAGAAAGAAAAAGATATTTATTTGAAACACGTGTAGAAATATTTAATGATGAATATTGGAATTTCATTTAAACGAAACAAAACTTCTTTGAGCTACGTGAACAAAGTATACAGTAACTCGTTTTGTAACTGCGGACAAATTGATCTATTCAATGATAGTGCAATTTGCCACTACAGACTGGTTCATTTAACAATTGAGTAGGAATTCGTTTTATATTCAATAACAGAGACATATTATGTTATGACAATATTCTGTTTATGTTTATTGGTCTCACTACAATGCACAAGAACGGGCGCGGAAACGTCTTAGTAGTAAGGTAGACCATGGCCCTAAGCCAGGATAACACCAGGCAGAAAGAGACATATTCCGGCAATTTTAAAACACCGTCAAATAAAGGGTTCTTTTATGTTTGACCCCTGTCTGTTTATCTGTCTACTGCTTCGTAGCACCGGAATGAACAGCTCAATTTGCAATTATTTGGATCCGGTTTTTTATTTGAAAGCTAATTTTAATCGAGTGTCCTTAGCTAAATACCCTTGACCAAGCCGTCTGCGGCATCCCAACTCTTCAATAATTTATAGCAGATATATCACGTTCCGAGTTTTGGAAGACTTTAGTGTAATTTTATTGATGTCGGAAATTTTAACGATTGGGTTAGCGTCGTGGCAGATAAACTCTAGTATGTCGCTTAAGGTTGTTTGGTCAAGTTTAAAGGAAACCAGAGTAGTACATTGGTCGCAAATGCCTCTGCCAGACTATGCCAAAAAACGCAGGCTTGATGTATTTGAGAAAGAAATGAGAGCCAAATGCAATAGTCTCACTATGCATGATACTCAATCTAGAAATACAAGTGTCTAAGTAGTTAGGCTGAGTAAGCCGAGATAACGCCAGGCAGACAGGAAGAAATATAACTAACGCGAAATAGAAAATTGACAGTCTCCGTGGCGCAGCGGGCGAGTAGCCGGTTGCGAAGCGTGAGGCCGTGGGTTCGATTCCCGCACCTAGACAAATGTTTGTCTTATTCACAAATATTTGTCTCGGGTCTGGGTGTTGTGGGACCGCAAGACCCTCGTAGTTCTTGATACCCTCGATACAGGTTTACCTAGTGTGGGGTCAGGACTATGTGTGTGACTGTTGGGTGTATTTATTATTTATTATAGAAACATAGTAAAATCAACTATAATATATAATAACACAAACAACAACTTCATCGAATTCATAAGAACACTTAACCTAGAACAAAATAGAGTGAAAAGTTAAAAAGTGTCTCGTAATTCTGTCATTAAAATGCATTATTTAAATATCCTTTTAAAGTTAAAAGGCAACTCAACGAGCCGAGAAACTTCATTTTGTCTTAATATTTTAAACGCTTTAAATGAGTCCTGACGTAATTTAAATGGTCATTCGTTTTGTTATGCAGATATATAAACCAAGGCTACAAAGTTTTGAAATACCTAGTTTGGATACTAAAAACTTTAACATTATCAGTCGAGTTATAACCCAATTAGGTTAAGAAAGAAATCCCAGGTTCAAATCCGAGGTTAGCAATCAATATTCGCGACATTACACATAAGTTGCCTGGGATTGGAATTTGTGCACGGTGTCGCGATATAGTCGCCCCGTGTCACATTATGGGACTAAATAAAGCTATTTTTACACACAGGTCGACAAACCAGCAAGTGAGTCACCTGATGGTAAGTGATCTCCACCGCCCATGAACACCCATAATGTCAAAAGAATCATAAACGCATTGCTGACCTTAAACGAAAGGCATAACTATGGAATTGGGAAGGGGAGAGGGTTTTGGGCATCCGGATTTTGGTCCTATTTATACCTCTGTCTACACCTTCGGGGATACAGGCGTGAGCTTACATCTGTATAGTTTCAATTTTGTCAAAACGACGACGATGTTAATTAAAAATCCTACGTAGCAAAATGTTACAAAATTTTACACAAAGCCTTTGAATAAAAAACAATCATAAAACCACAGGAAGCAATCGAACTAATCCTTCTGCAGAGTGAAGTGCAATTAGAACTCGTTGATTTGAACTGGTTGCACTTTGCGGTGGATGAATTTTTTGATCCTTTCTCAATTTGCATCGGGTTTTATGACTTCCATAGTAATCTTTTTTTAAATAAAAATACTATTGGAGAAGTCAGCAGAATAATGTCTTCAAATTTAATTATTTATTAGAAAGGAAAAGTTTAGTCACTATATTTTTGTTTTTTCCAGTTTGTTTTGCAACTGTAGACTTTTACAATTTTATATCCAGAAGATTATTAATAAAAACAATTAAACAACTTTAATTATTTTAAACTTAATTAAACAACGAGTATTTGTAAACACAAACTTGATTTAATATTATTAAGTAGGAGGCCAATTTATAAGTTTCCTAACTTGGAACTTGAATAGTACATTCTGTAAGTGATACGAATATAATACGTACGTAGATAATTACCTTCCAATGAAAATTATTTTTATGAAGTAACTAGGCATATAATATTCATTTAATTTAAACAGAAAGCCTATTGTACATTAATATTGTCCTTATTTAAATATAAATAACCACGTTGAATCTATGAAATCAAGCAATAGAGTAAAAAGAATTTTCAGTAGAAAAAGCTAGTTTCAATTGGTGTTCCTTATAAAATAGATAAACTCGAACAAGTGATATGACAAGTCAGGTCGCAATACAGCTGATTCAGTCGTGAGGAATCAGCACGCGAACCACGTCAGCCAAATTCAATTTCTATAGCTAACAGCCATCGGAGCTATAAAACATTCGCGCATTTTAACAGCAATTTTTTGTTACAAAAGTACTTTTAATAAGTAGTTGTTCATCTCCGTCGCTTGGAATGGTAATTCTTTTTAAGTTGTTTCAATTGTTATTACCACTTTTTACTTTTATGTCTATCAATAGTTATGTGTCCTGTTTTATACTGTTGTGACAAAATTGCAACGGTTGTTAGAATTATTATGAATTGGTAAGCAGCTTTAATTAGCATCTTAGGCCCAAAGCCAACCTCACCAGCACGTGGTAAACTCTGCTAATTAACGGATGAGGTAATGGCGAAACCTGGTTCCCGTTGCGGGTTGTGGGGTTCAGACTGCGGGTCGCCCCATATAATATAAGATTCATCATCAAATCATGATAGAAGGTGGACATTGGCGTTAAGCCGGGCTAGCGCCAAGCAAAAAGAAGTATACAACGTGTAACAGAAAAGTGTAGTCAAATTTAAGCAATGTATAGTGCACGATATAAACATTTCACCCGAGTACCAAAGACTTAAAGATAAGCTTAGGCATAAAGAAAGCATTTCCTTTTTATCGAATGAGTAACATGTCGATATTCAACTTGCAACTTTGAATAACTTTGATTAAAATTAAATGATAAACAGATGAGCTTTCTCACTCCAGCATTGTTATTCTCGCTCACGGACTTCATTCAATTTATAGAGATGCAGATGTGACCGATCTTATCGATCGTAATAAATTAGTGATTAAAATTAGAATGAAATTGCACCCGCCCCGGGTGGCAGTTTCAGAGGGCGCCAAAATCATAACTTAATATTTGAAGAAAAACTTTCTTCAAAAAGCGCCTAGCATTCGGAAACCTGGTTGGCTCACCGTCGACTTGTAAAAAAATGGCGCTACACAGGCCCACATCACAAGTGAAAAGTACAAATTTATTAAAGGGTTCTTATTGTCCCATTGCCGAAAAATTCCAACCATTATATATTTGTGAGTTTTTTTAAGTAATTTATTTCAAACGCTGGAGAGAAGGGCGCCAGTATCAAGTTCATGCCCCGTTTGAAAAAATCGTAGATCCGGGGCTGTTGTTGGGTGTATTTATTTATTATTTTATTTACATACATACATACGCACCCACGCCTGTAATCCCCGTAGCGGTAAGCAGAGGTGTGGTCCGGACACCCACATCTGACCGAGCGTATCTCCGTCCCATGATGTGATAGGGGGCGAGCCTATCGCCATACCGGGCACAATTCCAGACTCCGCACTGATACTGAGCATTTCGTAATAGAAAAACCCAATATAACTTTTACCTGACCCGGTGATCGAACTCAAGACCCAAGCGTCAGCCTCAGTCGTAACGTGTACAACGTTACAACTGCGCCACCCAGCCATTTTATTTAAAAAATTATTGTGTGACTGTTGGGTGTATTTATTATTTATTTATTTAAAGAAATATATTTGTTTACATTTGATTTGATGTAAGTACCAAAGGTTAGTGATAATCAGTGAGATTATAACACTAAAAAGTCTATAAAATCATTGTATTGCCCGTCACGCTCAGACGTAATGAAACACATCTGATGGCGAAGCGTACGAGCTGAGAATTCCAAACGCGATTTACCCTCGTGTTAATAAGGATCAACTTGTCGACTTAGTTCTAGAAAGATAATTGCCTATAAAAAAGAAGATAAAAACTTTATATTCAGTTAATTGTGATTCTTAATCTGTGTAAATTCACCAATTAATGTTATTCTATTGATAATAATAATACACCCAATAGTTACACACATGGTTCTGACCCCACATTAGGTAAACCTGTATCGTGGGTATCAGGATCTACGAGTGACTTGTGGTCCCACAACACCCAGACCCGAGACAAATATTTGTGGATCAGACAAACATTTGTTTAGGTGCGCGAATTTAACCCACGGCCTCACGCTTCGCAACCGGCTACTCGCCCACTGGGAGAATACCTGAAACATATATGTACGTGACGACCGTACACGTAGAGAACTACCCGCCATAGTGGCTCGTTCCTTGTAGCCGCGTTTCGGGGTCAGCCAGTAACTACTCTTTACCACCAGGTGCAGTGTACTCACTTTACTGTACCAGATTTAAAAAAAAGTTATGTAAATATTATCATATTCATTCTGGTCTATGTCGTCACTTTCCTGCTATATGCTTTATTTTGCCCGTTTTAGGCCTTAGGTATTCTAGTGAGTATTAATGACATAATGTACTATGTATCATCATCAGCATGTATTCATCGATTGCTGAATTTAGACCTCACCTAATATGCACCATTGAGCTCTGATCTATATTTCTTGGCATTTCCAGCTGAATTCCGGAACCGGCGTCGGTCGGTGCGGCTGGCTTCAGGACGCCCTATAGCCTATAGGTACTATCTAACGTAGATTCCAATATTCAGAAGTATTGGAGAATATCATATTAATATTATAAATGTGAATGTAAGTTTGTTACGCTTTCACGCGAAAACTACTTAACCGATGATCATGAAACTTTGTACACATATTCTTGATGTTGGAGGTATAAAAAGTAACATAGGATACTTTTATGAAAAAAAAACTTTTTTTGATACGCTTTCACACCTAAATCACTGAACCGATTTTGATGAATTTTGATGTAGAGATAGATGGGACCCTGGAGACGGTTATAGGCTACGTTTTATTTCGGAAAAGTCTATTCACGCGGGCGGAGCAGCGAGCAAAAGCAAGTAAGATATAACTTTAAGGTGGCAACAGTCCATAGCAAATGTTAAACATAACAGAAAATAGTAACACTGTAATCGTCATTTAAACTATACAAATTAATGTAGAGCAAGTTTTCTTTTGGAAGGAGTGTTCAGGGTTACCTTTAGTTGTTTTATTCTTATGTTAATAACATTATTTACAACTTAAAATTGTGAGTCATCTTCATTAGACCATTACGAGTATGAGATCATTTCTCAAACATATTATGTACAGTTTTTAAAGTTAATTAGTTTACCAACTGTGTTTTTAGTTAATTGTTTTATTTGTACATTTTGTAATCAGCATGTAAGGTACTGCGAAAATAACTCAAGTAATTTTGTTGAATAAAATTATGTACGACATATTGGATTTGAAAATAGATGTCAAATACAAATTACTACCCGGCATTGGACTGCGCTCGTCACCCCGAGACATAATATGTTAAATCTCATAATGCCAAACAATTGCACTGGCTTCTATGTCCTTCAAACTAAAATACTTACAACAGTGCTTACACACTGCTGCATAGGTATATATTCTTTAATCACTATTACTTCACGTTTACACGGTTTGCTATAATTGAAGCCTCGTGCATATGGTACGATACCGAAATACACATACTGGCGAAAAAGTGAAGTGTTTATTTCAATTTACAAGTACATTTATAAGCAATTATATTTATCACACATTCGTTTTATTATTATTAAAAAAAATATGAAGCAGCAGTATTTTCTTTATGTTTTAAAATACAACTTATTTTTATAGTTATGCTTTACATGTATACTTATAAAGGAAATTACATTTCTTAAGATATAAAGAGGACAGTCGTCTTCGATGGAATACGTCTAGAAGGGGCATCTGTAAATCAATTACTGGAGTGAATTCGATTTCTTTCTAAAAACGAATTTCATTGGAATAGACGCTTCGAGAGAAAAGTTTCAAAGTTATTTTTTGCAAAGACTTGATAGGAGAAAAGGATGAAATTCTTCATTCGAGCTAAAAGCTAATTAGAAATTAAAGGTTCATTAATAAAAATACTTTTCGATGATTGAAAATGTAGAATGCGCTGAATTCAATTAAATGCTCGTCTAGGCACGAAATTGGAATGTTCAATGATTTTCTAATCATAAAATGGTTATAGACAAGAAACTTTGATTTATGAGTAGAATGTCATTTGAAGGCTATGTTATTTCTTAATTAACTAGAATATGGTAAGTTTCCACTTTCTCGACATAATATGTCGGTGTTAATAAATACCCCGTCCCGTTACCTACAGGAAAAAAGGTATTTATGTCCCCTTATGTTGTAGTAGTATAAATAATATATATATTGAGTATTTATATATAAAATGTTATTATTAACTTGGCATTAATATAAATAATATATGTATATATATGTATATATTATGTATAAAATAGATAAAATATTATAATCAACTGGTTTAAGAGAGGTTTTTATTGAGAATTTACTATTAGTTGTCTACAGGCCCTTACATTTCTCCTTCCGCGTCCCCTATTTGATCGGTTAATTGTTGAAGGCTGAGTATTAGTTGTGTTGGTCGAGTGGAGCGTACTAAATGACTGTTGTGTATCAGGTGATTGTTGCATATTTTGTGTGTGTTGATTTTGTGTACTGTTTACAAATACGGTATCTCCTAAAACTTTACTGAGTATAACTGAGGACTGGATGGCTGCCTGTTTTTGTAAGATGCTGATATTAATGTTGGTATCTAGTTTATATATGTATTTTTTAAGAGACTTAGCTACAACTCCCGTCGCCCCTATCACTACTGGAACAACTGTCGCCTGTGTTTTCCACAATCGAGTTACTTCCGGTTTTAGGAGATGATACTTGCTCAATTTTTCTATTTCTTTAGGCCCTATGTTATAATCCGATGGTACGCTTATATCTATCAAGTATGTTTTATTATTAATTTTATCTATATAAATTATGTCGGGCCTATTGTGTGTGACGGTGATATCAGTTTGAACGGGCATCTCCTAGAGGATTTTAGCGGTATCATCCTCTTTAACTTGTGGCTGGATGAGAGTTTCTTTCCACCATAGGTTAGAAACATCCATCTGATGTTTTTTAGCCAAACACCAGTAGACGTATTGAACGAGGTTGTTATGCCGCCTTACATAATATGTCCCTACTAGCTTTTCGCACCCAGATATTATGTGTTGTGTTGTTTCGTCTTTACAAGCACATAAGCGGCACTTCCCGTCTACCGATTCTTTTAATATGTCACGTTGATGTTGTCGTGTCATAATGGCTTGGTCCTGTATAGCAAAAATGGATGACTCAACGCTTGGTGGTATTTGTTGCTTTTTAATCCAATTGAATGATAGTTCTTGATCTACATTCGCCTGGTCTAGTACTTTCTTAGGAAATTGCCCGTGTAGCTGCTTATTCCGCCACACTTCATTGCTATTTTTAACTATTGCCGCTTTAATTTCTTTATCTGTGTGTATATGTCCCTGTCTTAAATGTAGTCCCGTTTCTACTTCCTGTGCTTCTTTAATTATTGAGTATTTATTCCTATTTATATCGTGTTGAGCTATTGCTTTAATGATGAGCTATTGCTTGCTAATAGATGATCGCTTTCTGTCAGATATTGCTTATAGTATATGTGTTTTATACATGTATTCTATGTTCAATAACCCCCTACCCCCATCTGTAATTGGTAAATACAGCCTTTGTACTTCTGCTTTTTGCTGATGTGCTATTTTTATTGCTAGCAATTTTCTCGTTTTAATATCTATTTTTCTTAAATCAATATTTTTGTAGTTTATTATGCCAATCGAATATAGCAAAACAGGTATAGCATAGGTATTTATTCCCTTAATTAAGTAGCGCGAGTTGAGATATGTATTAAGCAGTTTTTTTACTCTTTTAAAATATTCTTTAGTTATTTGTTCCCTAATTATACTATGTTCTATTTTTCCTGATTCATGTACTCCTAAATATTTATATCTGTCTCCTATTGCAAGTTGTCTAATTGTGTCCCCACTTAACAGTACGTGCCCTTCCCCCGTTGTATCGGTTCTATGTCCTGCATTTATATGTAGTGTGTTGCACTTATCTAGTCCGAACCTCATCCCTATGTCACTTGTGAATATTTCTATGCTATCTAACATTATTTTTAAATGTTGCCTATTGCTTGTGTAGACTTTAAGATCAAAAAAGATATATAATAAATGATTGACCGTGATGCTATCTTTAAGTTTGTATCCTTTTGTTTCATATTTATTAAGAATGCATGAGAGCGAATTGATGGCTAAACCAAACAGTAACGGAGAAAGGGAGTCGCCCTGAAATATGCCTCGTCTTATAGAGATCGGTTCTGTAGTTATTGATTCCTGGTGGCCACGAGCTGTCATGATTAACCTCCACATAGGCATAACCATCTGAAGGAATACTTTGATCATGGGCGGGCACTTATAAATATCTAGAATCCTGAGGATCCATTCGTGAGATACACTATCAAACGCTTTTTGATAGTCTATCCATGCCATACTTAGATTCTTCTGGGATTGATGTGCATCCTCTAAAATAGCTTTATTGATCATAAGATGATCCTTGCAACCCCTGACTCCCCTTCGGCATCCCCGCTGTTCTGGTGCTAATATATTGTTCTCTTCGCAGTGGCTATATAATATGTTAGTTAAGACGCTAGTTAATAACTTGTACATAGTAGGCAAGCATGCTATTGGTCTCCAGTTTTTCGGGACTTCGGTCTGCTCGTTTTTGGGGATAATATAACCTGTCCTGTAGTGAACCATTCCTCTAAATTTTCTACGCCTGTAACTATTTTTGTAAATAATGATGCTAAAAAGCTGTGAGTACTAGTCAAATATTTAATGTAATAATTTTGTATTTTATCAATACCTGGACATTTCCAATTTTATAATTTTCTAGTAGCTAACTTTACCTGTTCTTCCGTTATTTCTTCTATGTTTATGGTATTTACCTCATTTGATGATGTTCCTACTTCATCAATCCACTTAGCTTCACTATTGTACGGTATAGGGTTTGACAATATAGACGACCAGAACTCTTCTACTCTTTCTTTGCTTGGTAATTGGATATTTCTATTACTACTGTTTCCTAAACTTCTGTACAGTCTATGTTCATTTTCATTAAATAATCTATTTTGTTCTTTTTTAGTGTTCATATCTTCATATCTTTTTATTCTGCCAGCTAGCGCCTGCACTTTCTGCTTTATAGTTTCTACAGTATTTTTATGATCGTTATCATTTTGAATATTATACTTCCTATATAAGTTGTCTCTAATTCTCATCATTCTACTCGTACTAATTCCTCTTTCTATTTCTATTAGTTGCCCTAACTCTTTCCTAAGCTGTTCTATTTTAGTTTGTATTCTTTTCTTCCATGGTGGATCAGTTTTAGTTTTAATAGTATTTTTAGGTAAATAGGGTGTTTGATTATTATTTATTATTAGAGTTTTGGCGGTAGCGTAGATAATATTATTTACTTCTCGTAATGATTTGTTAGTTACTAATAGGCTAGGCAAATATTTATTAAGAGTTTGTAGATTTTCTATAAAATGTTTATTTATTTTAGCCTTAGGTAAGAGTAAGCGTTCTGAGATTGGAGTTTCTTTAGTTTCAGCTAATATTTGAAGAAAGTTTAAGATTAGTGGGTTTTGATCTTGATTCACTACCATATTTTCTGTTAATTGTTCTATTTCTTCCGCTTGTGCTGCTGTTATGTGATCGGTTTGTTGTGTGTTTTGCGTGTTATGTACTGTTGTGTTCAGTGTCGTGTTTTGTGTGGTGTGTACTGAGACGTTCTGTGTTGTATTTTCTATTTCTGTATCAGGTACAATAACTGCATCTTCTGCTCGTTTTTGAATAAGATTTAATAGTTCTTTCGAGATCACATTCTGCTTTATAATCCTACTGGCCTGATTGGACAACGTATTACCATTAAATTTGTGTATTTTTGGGTTATTAGGATTCCTCTCTGTAAAAATATTGTGTAATCTGCCTATATATCCTGGGCCTCCTGATTTTGCCTTGAAATAGCAAAACATTAGCTCTTCAATTTCTTCTGTTGACCACTTTCTTCTTCTGTCATCACTTACTGCATTATCTGTGGTCGTTACAGATGAGCCGACAGAATCTGTGGGCGAAACCCTATTCTGCAAAGCATCATCCGTCCCCTCCCCCCCTTGTTGATCGGCTGTAGTACCTTCGGGTCCCCCGACTATCGCCCGCCTGCTCAGCTGAGAGCCGCTGACCCGTCGCATGCTGTCACGTCCAGCGTCAGCTCCAGACGTGCCCTGGCGATCACCCCCAGGAAGCGGCCCTATACGTTTACTATTTATTTGTCTCTCCATATTGAAGGTGTTGCTAGTGCTCCGTTGGCCATCATTTAGTATTTGCCTATGGCAATGATGTTCCACCCCTCACGTGGCCTAGGTGTTTTAGCCGGACGTGGAGTTAGGCTTATGAGGGGCTAATTAACTAGTATTATAATGGAATTTAAAATAGATATAATTATAATATAATCTATAATATTATTATAGTTTATCAATTGATGCTCCATTTCATTGATTTGAATTGTCATTGTATCTCTTAAAAACTGTATTAAAGTAATTCGAATTGGGACATATTTACATAGACATAAAAACAGCATAATTTATATATATAGAACGGAGCATGCCATCTCGTAAACAGTATTATTATTTTAAAGCTATTCTGTTACTTTAATTTTACAAATCATCATTATGCCACTGCTGGACAAAGGCATCTCCTAAAGCACGCCATTGAGCCCGATCCTCGGCTCTACTCATACAACTCTTACCAGCTACTTTGCGTATGTCATCGTTCCATCTAGCTTCAGGGCGTCCCACATTTTGTCTGCCGTATCGTGTCTGTCACTCAAGAACGGGTCTACTCCAGCGGTTGTCATTGCTACGGCTAGTATGACCAGCCCGCTGCCACTTCAGCCTAATAATCATATGAGCTATGACGATGAACTTAGTTCTCTGGTACAATCTGATAAATCGGAAATAAAAGCAAAACATGCCGTCTCGTCAGTCTCTACGTTTTAATTGGAACACAAATAGAGACAACTACCGCCATCTAGATAATAATAATTGGAGTGTTGCCTGTAATGAAAATACTACACAATCCATAGCTGGTTAAAAATTATAAGCATATTTATGTTTGCGATTTCAGCTAATGGAAATTAAATGTTTCATATTTTTTTAATAAATAAACATGTAATTTCTCACCAGCGATGTGTAGGAATTTTAAAATTATTCCCATAAAGGTAATATTTGTTAACATGCCGTGTACAAAGAATCATTAAGTTCCCAACACGAGGCGTATGAAATTGATTCTTTCCAAGATTTATTCATGGTAACCACGCTTATACATTTTAATAAAAGCGACACAGAAAATGTGGTACCGTATTCTACATCTTAAAGCCATCCGAGTAACGTCGAGATTTCAGTATAAAAATGTAATATTAAACGAAATAGTCCAAACACGGCTTTCATCGCCGTAAAATTTTATGCAAATATCGTTGGGAATTTATACGGTTGATATGCCCAATTACTCTCCAAGGTATATTAAAATAAGCCTGTTGTGCTTGTTAGGGCCATGGGGCTGTTGAGAGTTGAGATGGTGTTTGTATACCCCAATAACCTTATTGTAATATCCTCCAAGTAAAAATATTTTATACCAGACTAGCTGTTGCCCGCGGCTCTGCCCGCGTGAATGCCTATTTCCAGGATTAAAGTAGCCTAGTGGGCGACAGCGGTGGGCGCGGCGTGGGGGGTGATCGCATCAAGCGAGTCCCGTCATCGCGATCGGTGTGAGAAACGCGCTTGACAAAAATACTAATATCGCTATTAAACAATAGGGGTTGATGGTAGAAGGGTAAAAATTTAGGGTTGTATGTATTTTTTGATGCCACATCATAAAAAATAAAAAAAAATACCAAAAAATAAAAAAAAATGTTAGGGGTGGACAACCCTTATCACTTAGGGGTATGAAAAATAGATAGTAAACGATTCTCAGACCTACTGAATATGCATATAAAATTCCATAAAAATCGGTCAAGCCGTTTCGGAGGAGCATGGTAACTAACATTGTGACACGAGAATTTTATATATAAGATTATCAAGGTACGCGTTGTTATAATGTATAATATTTCGTTGAACATATTATATGTTTTTAATTTTTCAAATAGATCAATGCATTTTTAAATCGTCATGTACTTAGATACTGTTAAAAATACTTATAATAAACAGATAAATTCGGTATAGAAGCTGTCAAACACCAGAAATCTCACGAAAATGCAACAGCAAGCTGTCACTTCACGCCGCGCCGGTTTTCTGTGAGACAGTGGTACCAGCCACCCACTTCATCCACACTGTAGACAAAAACACACTGTCAAACAACACTCTACAGCGAAGCTCTATAATTTAAAACATAAACCATGAACAAATACTAAGAAAATCCCCATTTCTCAAGTGACAACAGCACTCCCATCATAAATTTAAAAATGTGACCGATAAGCATTGCGCAAATAGTATATTATCCTCAAGGTTGTGTAAAAAGTAGGTGGCAGACGTGCGAATTCGCAATACTTAGGAACGACTCGTTGCTAATTTCTTTGACTTCCTTTTGTGTTCGTGTTTCCGCTGCTATTTTGTGCCAAGTGTTCTCAGAGTGTTCGAGTTGATTTTGGTTCATTTAATAAAAGGTATTTCGCTCATTACAATTGTGTGATTTTACTGTTCATTCCGCATCCGAATGTTTGCTCGTACTGAATTTATACGTGAAATATTGCTTCTGTTTAAGGGTTTAGATTGTTTCCCTTTTTCGCATGGAAACTTAATGGAGAGTTTTAAGTATTTATAGTCGTATTTTTAATTTGTCCATTATGCCATTACGTACATTTTTTTTGCGTAAAGTGTTGGGTTATGGTGGGCCTTTATATTAGTAAACTTCGTTACTCACCAAAATAATACAATGATGTTCTATTACTCAACTTGCTTTAAAGTTCGTTGAATGAGTGTGTAGAGATGAAGCACTTATAAGAAATAATATTTTTCTAGTCTATTTTACTTGAAACTTGGCATCAATTATGTCCAAAATAATTAACCAAACAATTATCAATTTTTCAAAATTCAATCCCTTAGTGGAGTAACAAAGTAAAACTGTCAGTATGTAACGTGAACGGAGCCGCGAACCGTGAGATAGTTTCTTATATTCTTATTTCAATTAAGCTACATTTCATTGCTATACAATTTCACGAAACTGGATTATATAATAAGAATTTTGTTGTTTGTTGAGCGAATGGAGCTGACGTATTATTTGAAAGGAAGAATTGCACGCATATTCTTTTTATTCTTTTTAGTCAAAATACTACGAGATCACGAATTCCGCCTACACGAACACGTCATTCAAAGAGAAGAGATTAATATTTATAAGAATTTATATTTGACTTTTTTTTTGCATTTTTTTAAGCGTATAGAAAAATACATGTATGTTTATGTACTGTCTCGGTGGCGCAGTTGTAAATTGTAATGCGTACGCGTTACGACGCAGGCTGACGCTGAGGTCTCGGGTTCGATCCCCGGGTCGGGTAAAAGTTATATTGGGATTTTCTATTACCAAATGTTCAGTATCAGCCCGGAGTTTGGAATTTGTGCCCGGTATGGCGATAGGCTCGCCCCTATCACACCATGTGACGGAGATACGCTCGGCGAAATGTGGGTGTACTGGTTACACCTCTGCCTACCCCTTCGGGGATTACAGGCGTGAGTGCGTATATTTATGGAAATAACGTATTAAAAATAAAAAGGACCTTAATATTCGTCGTTTTATAGACAATTAAACATTAACATTTATTACATTGAATTTTGAAAATAAAAACTTTGTTCCCGTTAGTATTAACTATGGTATGAGAAGGTGAACCTAGCATTGATCCGGGATAGAGCCAGGCATAACTAAGAAAGACACATACCTTCAATCATAAATACTTATATAGAAGCACAGAAAAGTCGAGAGGTGTATGAGGCTGATTCTTGAGGCTGGTTTCGAACCTGCGAGTTTCATCGCGACATTCCGTACCACGCCCCGCTTATTTTTTACTTTATGGTGGAATATAACGACGGACCTTTTAAAGTACACTAGAAACTCGATTAACCGGGCTAATTGTTGCCGAAGTTAAGGTCAATATATTAAATGTGAGTTGCTCATTCGTCTTATTCTACCAAGAAATGGTTCACGTAATTACGGTAAAGGTTGTATTTTTTTTCACTTGATTCTATCCGTGAGGGGTTGACTTCAGGCAGTCAGCCGGTCGTAAAAACTGCAAGCATAATCTTTTTTACATTTATACAAAAGCTTGTTATGCCGACCCCACTGTGGGTAAGATAAAGGCAGGTAAAAGAAGAGAAGTACAATCAAAATGTTGAATGTAATGTAGATCTGATCAATTATTGCTTGTTACAATCGACGGATGGTGCTTACTAACTTCAACAGTCTTGGTGTGTAAAATGTTTGAAAGTCATCTCAACTCAAACCAAATCACAAAGCCAAGTTAGTACTCTAATAATAAATAATATATACTTTAGTTGGAAATTCCGAGTAATAAAAGTCAGCCGAACATACCCGAATCATAAACTGATATTGTCAGTCGATTAACTGCCGGTTTACGGGCTGTGTGGACATCGAAATGGGCATGGCACATTAATTCCTGGACACACAATCCTGACGTATGCGTCTAGTCGTTTCGATCAACCCTTGTAATTCCAAACCGCTGTTAGCTATCTGTAGATGACATAGCAATGCGCAGTTTTCACTTAGGAATGGTATATTATGTCTGTGAATGACTGGGATAAAAGTTATGCACGTGTATTTAATCAGGTATTACACGCGGCCAAAATTTCCGTAATTTGAAAGAAATGGAAACAACGCTATGTATTTATTTGTAGTTATTCATTTTAGAAATAACATTTTCCCGAGCAGTTAAGACAAAGGGACTTTAGCTTATACAGCCATGAACGTGATCAAGATTATTTAATTTAATTGGTTCTTAAAGTGTTATATATGGAAAAAATCATACAATATACATTGACGAAATGACGACATTTTTGATTTTGTACCTATTAACTTTTAATTTGTGTATTAATATATACACATATAAGATTATGTCAATTGTTCATAAATATGATTATGATTATTATCATTCGTTTTTAGAATTGGCAAGAAAATACCTATTGATTATATAAATGAATTTTCTTACAGTAAAAATGACAGAATTTTAATCGTTATTGTTAACACAATAGCAATTGTTAATTACTTTTTATGTTGTTACATTTGTTTTAATTATATTTTATTAATCCAGTTTTAAATTTTTATCAGGTGTATTACTTTGTGTTAGTTGTGGTTGTCGGTAACAACAACTACGTTATATATTTGTTTATTTCTTATTCAGTTTTATAATGTATCATTCAGCGGCGATCCAAATAAATTAGTAAAGAAATAAACACACAAGTATACATAGTTGTTTCAGCTACAATCCTACTTCCTACTACTATTATAAATGTGAAAGTTTAGACGTTTGTCAGTTTGTGAGTTTGGATGATTGTTAGTAAATCACGCCTTAATGGCTGATCGGTTTTGGATGAAATTTGGTACACATGTAGACAATGATCTGGATTAGATCATAGGCTATTTTTTATTCCGGTAAAAGTCGTTCACACGGTCAGAGCCGCGAGCAAAAGCTAGTATATCACAAAATTTACCCTAAATTGTAAGAGAAACATATCATACAATGTATATCGCATTGACAAAGACATTAAATACTTCAAACGACAAATAACCCGAAAGGCAGCTCATTTTAGGCAGTCACCCAAAGACACTCAATTTCCTAGACTACAGAGTAACAGATGAGACTGACAAAGTTACATCCTGATTGTCAATGCATTCGATTATCTCGACTATTGCGTTGGTTTTAAAAGAGATTTTGGTATGCACTTTCTGGAAGATATATGACCTTTTGGGAATAAGAACAATACTCGAGACAGTAGGCTCTCAGTCTGAGCTGCGGTCTAGGAATTAATGTACCGTGTCTAAAACCTAGCACGCACCTCTCTCCGGCGTTTTTCCTTTGTTTTGCTTCATAGACAATGTATATGACTGTGAAGAGACGGGGCTTGTTTTGTAAAGAGGCTTTCAAATAGCTTTAAGTAATGGTTTTCATGAACTGTACCTAATATACTTTGATCGTTGTGGTGTACCAAGAAAATTATTTTCTTAATAGTAACTTGTTTTCTTTAGAGCGGATGACGTCAGCTATCTGGTGTAAGAAGCCGATAACCCCATCTTTATTTGTACCATAGACATTTTTTATTTGAACAATTATTATATTTTTAAAATTATATTTATTTCATTGCACCACATACGGTACCTACAGTCAAAATAGTTCATTTGTGAAAAATTCAGTGAAAAATGTTTTTGGTTATTTAATTACCTAAAATATAAACCGATTTTGTGTAATTGCCTAGTGTATTATTAAATGATATATGCCTTTACCTACATACGATGCTAATATGGTTTCAGATGCCTAAATATCATGCTTTTATTTTTGTACTGACATGTCATAAGCGCTATTTTAATCGCCTATATGATTAATAAACGATTTTATTTCTTTATTCTCTGTTATTATACTAAACTATGTCATTTAAACATAATCGCTTATTTTCATAAATAAAAATTAAATTTCGAATAACAGAAGCGTGAATATTCCAGATGGTTATGCAAGACGGCTGATTTAATTATACTAGTCTGCTTAATTGCTTCTTCACACTTCGCTAAGGGTACTTAATATTTTCAAAAGGATTAGTGAGTGGACATGTTTTTTGTGTTTTACTGTTTATTGTGCTATTTGCTTAGGAACTTTATGGTTCTTATCGAGAGACATCATGAAACTGTATTCGTCGAAAATTTATCATAGTATTCGTAAATGTATATTATAGATATTTTTCGTGGTAGCACCTCATTGGTCTCGTGGTAGCATACTAAGGTTGAGAACCGTGAGGTCCTGGTTTCAATTCCCAGGCCAGGCAATCACAATTTGTGTTTGAGCTTATGATTGGAAAAAACACACATGAATTGCCCGGACTTGGAATGTTTTTAA
Source organism: Mimas tiliae (assembly GCA_905332985.1). Classification (NCBI taxonomy): domain Eukaryota; kingdom Metazoa; phylum Arthropoda; class Insecta; order Lepidoptera; family Sphingidae; genus Mimas; species Mimas tiliae. The sequence goes on from HG995249.1 coordinate 9,933,707, forward strand.
TTCACATAAACATATTTTGTCTCCATGAACGAATCGAACCCACGGCCTCTCGCTTCATAGTTGGCTACTCGCTCACAACGCCACGGAGTCTGCTAAGTCGCTGCTAATATGAATATTTGAGTTTTTCGATTTAAAAAATCACGCATGAGCATTGGAATTGTGCCCGTGACAATTGTATTGTGTGTTATAGATGGACAAGTTCGTGCGCGACCGTCCTGCGGGGTACAAGACGTTGGGGGGGACGAGGTTCTCTAGATGTTAGCGGGGGCGGTTTGTGCAGCGGGGAAGGGAAACAAATGCAAACTTGTCCATCTATAACTATCCTTCTAATTACTTGACACGAACAAAACGGTGCTCAAAACCTCTTTTTACATACATACATACATAGACTCACGGCGGCTTCCAATAGAGGTAGGTAGAGACAACGGATTTCCACTTGTTACGATCCTTGCACACCTCTATTCATAATTTAAATACTACACACAGACTTCGGTACGTGCCTATTTAACAAACAGACTATGTGATTCATAAAAGTTACGACTTAAATAAAATAAACAATTTATATTTGTCGCCTGAACAGGTGTTAGCGAGAATTTCTTAGAACCCAAAAAAAAATATCCAGACGGCGCGATAAATTTTTTATGAGTCTAGTTTTGTAAGTTACACTAAACCCTAAGTCTATTTATGTTTTATAATAGTCATTTATTATTTTAGTCATGGGTTATTTTAATATGTTGTATATTTATTATGTGGTTAATTTTAATATGTTTTATAAAACATAAACAGATATAAATATACATACATACAGACATACGCACTGACGCCTGTAATCCCCGAAGGGGTATGCATAGGTGTAATCAGTACACCCACATTTCGCCTAGTGTATATCCGTCCCATGATGGGACGGGGAGGGGAGGGGGCGAGCCTATTGCCATAGGCACAAATTCCAGACTCCGGGCTGATACTGAGCATTTCGTAATAGAAAAATCCAATACCACTTTACCCGACCCTGGGATCGAACCCGAGACCTGCCTCAATCGTAACGCGTACGTAAATCAACTACGCCACCGAGACAGTAGATATATAAATGATGATATAGGTAGATAGATTAATAAAATTGGCGTCCCGATTTCATGGTACAGTGACGACCAATAGCAGTTCCGAGAAATTATGAATGGAAATATTTATGGGCCACGAGATTCGATCAGGTGGATGACTTGATGACAGCCAATACATCATACTTACATCATGAATAATGGAAGTTGACACAGAAATGGTGAACATTTCTTCCATGAAATATCAAATTCATTCTTTAGTCATTATGGAATTAAAATTATACATTAGTGAAATTAGTTGAGGCGAGATTATGAGGCAGTATTACAATTAATGTTTTATAAGCAAAGCCTAAATACAACTAGCACGATCGAACCCCAGCCTCACATTTAACAGTCGGCTACTCGCCCACTGCGCCACGGAGGTTGTCAATCGCAGGTAATAATATTCTATATGACTCATCTAGGATTTGAGCCCAGTACCCAGTCGCAGGTATCATAGCCTATGTATACCGTCACTAGACCGTTAACTGAAACAGTGTTTCTTGTTTTGACACCACACACACACATTTTTCACTGCAGTAACCAGTTTTCTGTAGTTCAAATATTTCATAGACTAACGATGCGCAGTTTTTAAACTTCGTCAAAACAGAAGGGTGTGTGTTTGACATCGTAGCGCCTAAATGAAAAGACAGAGATTTTTTTATAGAAAGCCATATAAATAATAATATACAATATGTTACAAAAACCCTATTGGGCGTTTTAACTGTGACATCAAAATCGATATTCAAACGTAATGAAAAAACTCGCCAACGAAAATTGGCCTAAGTATAAAAAAATCATATAACTTTAATTTATTTATTGTTTGTAATCCGTATTTCGATTGATTAGGTCCCTGCAAGAGTGGTTACTTGGTGAGTGATATAGCAAGTTGCGGCGTCCACGTACATAAAACGCGCCGCGACGTGCGCGCGCCCAGTATCGTCAATACACTCAGAAATTCGTATGTAAATAACATTTTTTAAATATGTCAATTTTTCTCAGCTACCTGTGTAATATCTCGCTTCTGTTTTGTTTTTATGAAGCTGACTGAATGTCTATCTTCACGACCCAAAAAGGGCCAACAGGGTTTTTGTTACATACTGCAAACATAAAAGCAAAGTACGACTCTCGGACTCACTGATAAATCCCTATATCTTAAAAACTACTAAAGCTAGGATCATGAAATTTGGTCAAATGATAGTTTGTGTAATGTAGCAGGCCTACTTTGTAAAGATTTTTGAAAATTTACAATTTAAGGAGGTAAAAGGGGGTTGAACTTTTATGGAACAAATATTTTTATCCCAGAAAAAGATTACAGGTATTTTTCAAATGTTTGTCGAAGATTATTTTCGATTTCTCTAATAAAAATTAAAAGGTTTTTTAGCACAGCGTAGCGTTTAATACAGCGTTGTTTTATTTCTGTGTAAATTAATAGAGCACTAGAGATAAATCTCATCTCGCAAGCGAAAGTAATTACAGCTTATCGAGATATAATCATGAAGTTGTACAGGCTATAATTGGATAGCTTTTAATGGAATTAAGAGGTATTAGCATATCATGTAAGTGCGATTATATATTTCATACTGTAAATTACATTAATATTCCTATATAATATTGCCCATAAATAATAACAGGCACGTTGCGTCACGAGCACTTGCTCGTGACGCATTAATGGTACTTGCTTAAGTACCATTAATTTACCATTTGTATTTTAATAATATTTATATTTTTATGCTAAAGCAGCGATGGCTCATTGGAGAGTGGACTGCCGAGATGTAAGTCGCTGCTTCGAAAACAGCCCTAAGAGCATGCAGCTCTGACTTATTGTAAGTTACATGAATTATGTATACATTGTTAATAGTTGCTTGCTTTAACGGCGAAGGAAACATCGTGAGGAATTAATGTTCCTGAGAAGTTCGACATCAGAATTTCGAGGGTATCTGAAGTCTTCCAAGCCGCATTAGTCCAGTGTGGTAGACTAAGATCAAACCCCTCTCAAGGAGTAAAGGAGGCCCGTTCCCGTTGTTTATTCTGTTTATCGGCCGGCGCGGCGTGGCGCTTACGATCAGCCGAGCAACCTGCTCGTCTCGACACTCAAACTAATAAAAATGCAAGTTGTTAAGTCTCATGATGCCCAATAATTTCAGTAGCTTCATTGTCCTTCAAACTGGAACACAACAGTGCCTACACACTGCTGGGCAGCAGAAATTAACAAATCGGTACAACCTACTAAGACAGCATCTGGCACCAGGGGCCTACCATCTTGAAAATTTATACACCTATTTTTGGACGGAATGTAAACAAAACCTTAGACCATTAATTGAATGATGTCCAATGGTCTAAGAACAAAAGTAATCAAAGAACGATCGGGATGGAACTAAAAATCGATACTTTAGAAAAAAATATAAAATTCCTATAGGCACTGTTATGTAACACCTAAAATTCCACCCTGTATCATATTGATATTGGGCCATGGGGCCATAATCTAAAAATAGAATATATTGTCCCACTGCTAGTTATCAGTATGTATGATATGGGCATACTCTATTTTATGTATTTGAGATTTTATCATCAACGTTTAATTTACATTTTATGCAAAATGTGTTCACCAAGACTGCAAATTAACTATTTTAGGACGGAAAGTATGTCTTAATCAAAATTTTGAGTGGAGTTGCAACTTTGTAACGAGCCAGCTAGACTCTAGACGAATGCATTTCTTCCTGCAACTAATGGCGTAATTGAATTTGAGCGGGGATGGCATTTGAATTGGTGGCGGCTTTGTAAGGAATAAAATACTGTAGCTGAAGTTAATAAAAAAGGAAGTTAGAGACAAAATAATAGGTTTTTAACAAAGAATTTAATGTATACTACTAGACGGGCTGTAGAAAGCTGCTTTTGAAGTAAAATTACGTCACATTACACGGGAGTTTGACAGCTCCCAAACAAGTAGCGTGATAAGGGTTTTAGTTGAGAGTAAGCAAGATGGTAATATTGAGTTACGGTCAATTGACCGCAACTTAGTGGTACAATATCTATGTACCGCGCAGCTTGTCTAGTAGTATACATTAAAGTCTTTGGTCTTTACCTTTGAAATTTCCGAATTCTGTACGAAAACAGTTAAAGTATTATTTTCCATATTTTTTATTTCTATCAATCAAAGTAACCCCCCAAGCTATCGATGCATCTTTGCAAGCGCAGTGGCAATTTATTGATGGCTTCTTGAAGAAATCGGCTGGACGGTAGGCAACAAACTCTTCAAAGGGGTCTTGTGCTGCATCTCAGGTATTGATTTTTCCCGCAAAAAAGTATGAGCCATCGTGATCTTATTTCCATTGCAATTAATTTCACTACACCTTTGTGTAACGGTTCATAGAATAGAGCTATCATCCAAATTTCATTTGTATAACTATAAGCTAATGGTCTCCGAGTAAAATGGCTATGACATACGGACGGACATGACTTGTATAAGGGTACAAGGGTACCATTTTTGCTATTGCACCGTTATCGTGTCAACGTAACCTTAAAAAAATATATACAAATCGAATTAAGAAACTCCATCATTTTTATTTAAAAAAATTGATTATAGGCATTTTTTATTATCTATCTATAACTTCTTTCAAATGTTTCAGCGCTTCATCCAAGGCGACGTAAACTTCTTGCGTATTCGGCGCCCTCACTTCCAACGACACTGTGGAACTTCTGAAGTGGGATTTGTGAAGCATACTCTGTGTTAGTGGACAGAAGACGTCTGGATTCATGGAGTCGGTCCTTGATTTCCCTGTCAAGTAGCTCATGGGAACGCCTATAAGAAGAACCGATATGGCGCCAGCGAAGGGGCAGTAAGTGAAAGATATTCTGAAGAGGGACTGCAGAGGTTTCGTTGGCAGTTGTGTTCTAGAAATAAAAAACATATATTCAATATCTTAAATAACCACAATCTTAAATATTAAAAAATATACACATCAATTACATAGTGTCTTAATCCCCGACTGTTCCCCTATACATATAATAATTTAATAATAATTTCTAAAAGAAGAGAAAATCAGTTTTAAAATGAGCTAATGAGTGCCAATACTTATTTTTTTTTAATGTATTCGAAATAGTAGACCACTTAAGATACCTGTATATGCTTACAAAATAGTTTACGAATTGTTTGAAATGTATTCGTTTTTTAAATAAATATGAATAAAAATAAAATTACTGCCTGGGTGCTGCAGTTGTAATGCGTACGTGGTACGAATGCTGTGCTGAGGTCTTGGGTTCGATCTTCGAGTCGGCTATACTGAGTTTTTCTATTACGAAATGCTCAGTATCAGCCCGGAGTCTGGAATCGCGCCCGGTATGGCGATAGGCTCGCCCCTTTTTACATCATGGGACGGTAATAAGCTCGGCGAAATGTGGGTGTACTGGTTACACCTCTGCCTACCCCTTACAGGCGTGAGTACATGCGTGCGTGTGTGTGCGACCTCTAGTTTCGCAGTCGGCTTAAAATAGTACGGCGCTCTAATATATTTTCCTTTTACATTCATGGTTATGCTTCAATAACAAGTAACTTCGAAACACCCCGTGGCGTATTCAATAGTTCACAAACACCGCGATTTCAAGGAAAAAATTACCAACGTAGAAAAGTCGTAAAACTGCACGGATGGGGTAATAGTAATATGGGAAAAGTTTTAATAAGGGGAGGGGGGATGGGGAATAAAAGTGAGCCTCGTCTCGATATCAACGAAGTTACGAACGAAGATTAAAACTTCGACCGGGAATCTCTAACCAAGTGTGAACTCGTTGGTGGTCGTAATAAAAATGTTCTATGATCGTAAAATCAGAGATATGGGCGGCTGTTCACCCACATAATTGAGTTCTAAACGATTTATGTTACTTATACTGATGATGGTTTTAAACTTTGTTATGGGGCCGTAATGTTTTAATGAAGAGTGGATTAAGCAGGACCTTTGATTGTAACTTATTTTGTTTCTGACATGACATCATCCACAATAAGTATATACTGGGTGTTACAATATATACTTATTATAAATAATAATATTATCATTGACAGCGAGTAGCCGGCTGTGAAGCGTGAGGCCGTGGGTTCGATTCCCACACCGAGATAAATGATGGTGTTATCCACAAATAATTGTTTCGGGTCTGGGTGTTGTGGCAAGTCCATCGTAATTCCTGATACCCACGATACAGTTTAACCTAGTGTGGGGTCAGGACTATGTGTGTGACTGTTGGGTGTATTTATTTTTTAAACTGGGTGTTGCAGTAAGCTGGTATAAATAATAATATCCACATACTGGAATAACTATATAAAACTCAATGGTATAGTGAAAAAACTAAAATTGTTCTTAATTTTTTTGTCAATATTCTAGCATTAGGATCTCAAAATCGTATTGCGTCCTGAGAACCATCTAATAAAGTATTATTCAACTGTATATTTATTGAATACTAGCTATACTCGCGGCTCCGCCCGCGTGAACCTCGTGTGCTTAATCGATACTTAATACATAATACATATTTCTGACTGCCTCGGTAGCGCAGTTGTAATGCGTATGCGTTACGACTAAGGCTGAAGCTGAGGTCTCGGGTTCGATTCCCGGGTCGGGTAAAGTGATATTGGGTTTTTTTATCATGAAATGCTTAGTATCAACCCGGAGTCTGGAATTGTGCCCGATATGGCGATAGGCTCGCCTCCTATCACATCATGGGACGGTGATACGCTCGGCGAAATGTGGGTGTACTGGTTACACATCTGCCTACCCCTTCGGGGATTACAGGCGTGAGTGCGTATGTATGTAATACATATTTCTGGCTAGAGCGCCAGGTGTCAGGTGAAGCTGTAAAAGCAATACATGCTAACAGCATAAATCCATTCGTAAAAAATGCCCCCACAGCACTTTGAATTACAAAGCACTGCATGGCATTGGACTGTACTCGTCACTCCGAGACATAAGGCATTATAAGTCTCATAATGCCAAGTAATTTCGCTTCAATGTGCTTCAAACCGAAAGATAATAACTGAAGAAGTTTTCAACGGCAAAATTGCGACATTATGAAGTTTTTATTAAAGTTAGTTAGTGAGATGGTACTTCATATGTATGAAATTAATTTTACGTTCAAAGAAGAGCGAGCGACTAATTTTATTGCTAACAGGAGAACGGCATTTTGTAATCATGTCTTACCTACCATCGCAGTTTATGAAGCTACAAAGGATCTAATTAATCATTAGCTAAAATTCAGTTCTATAGTTTATAACCCCGACAAAAAAGGGGGGTGTTATACTTAGGTTTTTCTTTCTGCCTGGTGTTATTTCAGGTTAATGCCAGGCTCTGCCTTCCCGTCATAATTTGACGGTAGATTTGGAATTGTGTGGGGCGACCCTCCGTCTGACCCCCACAACCCGCAACGAGAACCAAGTTTCACCATTGACTCCTCCGCTAATCAGCGGAGTGTACCATGTGCAGGTGAGCTTCCACCAACATCTTAGGTTTTAGGTCTAAGATGTTGGTGGACTACTTACACTCCAGGGTGTTATACTTATAATATTATTCATTTACTAACCTCTTTGTCTGTCAGTCTGGTGGTGGTGTCTTAACGAATGGACCAATATGAATAAGTTTTTATTTTAATTCTAAGCTTGTTTTCGAGATGGTTCTTGGCTAGTCAGTCAGTAATGCTTAAACATTGCTGCTTCGCAGCAGAAATAGACAAAGCGGTGGTACCAACCCAGACGGCCACTCGCATACGTGGGACCAACCACCTAGTAAATATGGGTAAAGAATTTTACCCGGTCCCAGAGTATTTCCCCATCCTGGCAGGCAGCGGCCTGGCTGTGCTCTGGCATTGCTGAGGTTCATGGGCAGCGGTAACCACTTACCATCAGGTGGGCCGCCCGCTCGTCTGTCTATCTAGGGCAATAAAATAAAACCCGGCACAAATTGACAAGAAAATAATCACTTGATTTTCATACTTACGCAGCGTTTGGTATTGCAGTCGAAATGTTGTCCAAAATTGTATGTGTAAAATTGGCTTTTCCGCATCCTGACGTAGCCAAAGGCTTTCCCTGAAAGGTCAATGCTCCTCTAGCCAGAGAATTTTCGGCGCCTATTAGTAGCCAACCACATAACATGAGACTAAGTAAACAACCGCCTAAAGCACCCTGAAATAAGGTCGGAATAAATTAAAAAGAATAATTATAAGCATTTAGAGGTTCAAAAAAAAAACAATGAGGTTTATGTATGACAAATGAGTGTGAATGAGGCCAAATAGGTATGCAAGGATCGTAGCAAGTGGAAATCCGTTGTCTCTGCCTACCCCTATGGGAAACAGGCGTGAGTCTATGTATGTATGTATGTATTTAGAGTTTCAAATTATACTTAAAGCAAAAAGTGTTACAGTGACATCTGTTATTCGTTCCATTAAACTAGTGGCGACATCTCTACAATTTATATACAAATTTGTTATTAAAGATACAGTTTCTAATGTTTGTAAGTTAGTAGTTCACATTATAACCCCTAGATGGCACTATATAGATACATGTTTTTATTTCAAGATGAAACGTAGATATTTTTAAGCAATTTTATAATTATTTATTCTTACAGAACAATTTGCCCTGGAAAAGACAATTCCCAGTGTGAACAGTCCTAATAATGTTCCAGCTGTGACACCAGTTACACCAGATGCTACGTGTTGCAAACGGTCTAGTTCTTTTGCAAACCAGACTACGCAGGCGCAGTAACAGCCCACTAGTACGCACAGAACCTAAAATATTATAATTATGATCAATGTCGATACGACTAGTCCTATGGTTATAGTTCCACAATTTATTTTAAAAGCTGCATCCACATAAGTAACTTGTGAATGTAACCGAGCCACTTGGCTCATGTCCGCACTTCTAATCAAGTTTGACTGTTGAAATCAGTCGATTACTTAAATTTTTATTATTACAGGTCGTAAGTGAGGACGTGGCTTTATGCATCTTTAAATAATATAAAAGAATTTTGATCGAATTCAACAATGCTGGTCTTTATTCCTGAATTAAATGGTTCATCCAGCCTCTGTTAATAATACAAATATGTATAGTTAAATTAACCTATAGTCTGAATTCAGCCGGCATTTATAATATTTTCAGGGGAAATTTAGCAGTGGAACTTATTATGTGAACCTTGATCAAACGAAAGCTATTAAAATACTAACTTACCTTCATAATTTTGCAACATGCAATCTCATTGGTACTTTGCGGCATCCACGGCCTAATGAACTCTTCAAACAAAACTCCTGCTATCGAATTTATCAAGGAGGCGATACATCTGCAAATGTTAATTAATATTATTATGCAGGGTATTGGAGCAAAATCTATAGTACCTACTTACCCTGTTGTCGCACTAAATATGGACATTATGAATATTCCACATATGCCTGGAAACATAGCTGATAAACTATTGAGAAAATGTGGAACCAACTGAAATAAAGAATAAAACAACCTTAGTATCAGCTGTTGTAAAATAACAAAACCTCCCAAGTTGTAAGATTGTCTATAGGTTTGAGGAACTTGTAAAAAACTTCCTAGCTTTAATCTAATTTTAGATACTTAAATAAGAAAACGAAGTACCTGTTCATGTTTCTTTATTTGACCAGTCAACAAAGGATCACAGCTAGCGAACCAAGCGTACAGGGCCAGTCCAAGGAAGCAAGACAACAACTTCATCAGAATCACTCCAGCACAAGATATAGCGAGACATAACCTTGCTTTACTGATAGTTGGTACAGCCAAGAGTTTCTGAAGAGTCGATTGGCTAAGAGCTATTTTCCATAACCAGTTTGTGCTTAGAGCGAGAGTTACGGCGAAAAAAGATGTGTGGTGAGCTAGTTCAGGATCTGGACTGAAATAAGTGTAAGAATTAATATATGTTTTTCCCCTTTAATATTATTATTATTGAACTTTTACGAGTGGTAGAGCCACGCTGTAGACGATTTTGTCTACAACATGAATGGACCGGCTCGTCTGGGTCATTATCACTGTCTCACAGAAAACCGACGTAAAATAGCAGTTTGGTGCTGCGTTTCGTATGGTGAGTGAGATATCCGGAGGCTCAAACCCCCGCCCCTTCCCAATCCCTTAATTATTCCTTTCCTTTAAGATCAGCAACGCGCCCATGACTCTTTTGGTATTGTGGGCGTACATGGGCGATGGTGATCACTTACCATCAGATGACCAACTTGCTCGTTTGTCAGCCTATACAATAAAAAAACTGCTGCGATAAAGTACATGTATTTAACGTATGTACAACATGTTATTTTGTAATCGTTGTTTATCTTGGCTGTTGGATCATATCTATATAAGCTTCATTTATGTTTAACGCATAGATGTTTACTTTTACAGCATTATGGTACGTTCCTTTGCACACAGTTTATTAAGTGCTAGAACCACGCTGTAGACACTTGTCTACAGCATGTATGGGCCGGCTCGTCTGGGTCATTGCCACTGTCTCACAGAAAACCGACGTAAAATAGCAGTTTGGTGCTGCGTTTCGTATGGTGAGTGAGATATCCGGAGGCTCAAATACCCCCCGCCCCTTCCCAATCCCGTAATTATCCCTTTCCTTTAAGATCGGCAACGCGCCCATGACTCTTTTGGTATTGTGGGCGTACATGGACGGTGGTGATCACTTACCATCAGGTGACCCACTTGCTCGTTTGCCGGCCTAAAACATAAAAAAAACATGTTTGGATAGAGAAATATAACCATATCATATCGTCAAAATAATCATTTAAATCGTTTTTATAACTTTGTAAAGCTAGTAAAAAATCAGCTCGGTGCTACCGGCCGTTAGTCATACGTAAGCAGCTTGAAATGTGGTCTTAAAAAGAATAGGTAGTTATAGTTCGCGATTTTTTTTGTGGTATCGTGTCCAATATCATCAGGACTACCGACTGTCTTGAGTTTTCGGAAGTGTTCCCATACGTGTAACTTCGAAAGGGTAGTAAGAGGCGCATATAGTGCCCCCAAAGCTAGAGCTCATTTCAGTCCCTATACCTTAATATTAAAATAATAATAATAATAATTTTCTAATAAACGCAATACTCACTCATATAAAACCAATCGACCGCCGAGACTGGCTATCTCCCACATCCTTTTGAAGCCCATTGGGAGCAGCGCCAGCCCACTTGGCAGTGCAGTGCCAGCTAATGCCAGGAAAGACGTCACTATGCCAATGCTAACTATGGCCCGTAATCCTCCCACAGCAATAAATGTTGCACAGGAGACGCATATCACCGCTGTAATACGTCCCGCTAAAGGATTTGTTACTGTAAAATTTATTGCAACAGTTACATTTTGCGCTAGTTTATTCTGCGGTTGTATAATGAGATTAAGAGATGAAATACGTAATGTTCTTTTTAATTGTTATTGCTTTTGTTATCAGTTTAAGATCTACTGGTAAATCTATTGGTAAATGTTAAATCTCTCTAGATTTTCCATTTGATAATAAATAAGTATCGGTTTAGTTAATGATTATGAGAACTAGAAGAAACATAAACACTATAATAAAGATTGATAGGATACTGCAGCTGCATAATAAGTCATACAGAGCGTAAGAATAACGGTAAATCACCACCCCACCTCCTCGGCTCACATAATTTCCAGTTCTGCGGAGTTTTAATATTGACAGCCTCCGTGGCACAGTGGGCGCACCGCGCAGGGCGAGTAGCCGGCTGCAGACAAGTGTTTATGGTGTTATGGGATCACCAGTTCCTCGTTATTTCTGATGCCCACGATATAGGTTTGACCTAGCGTGGGATCAGGACTATGTTTATGACTGTTGGGTGTATTATTATATCAGAGTATTAGTGGAGAATAATACTAATTACATTACTAGATTTCTTTAATTGCAGGGACAAATAAATACATTTTACTGTCTAATATCTACTGCAAAAGCACATAAATATAATAAATTGTTACAATGCTGACAATTACTTTCACGAACCATTAGGAACCATTAGACCAAGCTTGCACTATGTCTTGTCATAAAGATAAAATGGGTACCGCACAGTAATTTTAGAAACATTTATTTGTATGTACGGATGCATTATTCAACATATAAAGTTGCCAGAGATTCTTAAAAAAGCTACTGAAAATACAGTGGCTCATTTAATAGCTAATTTATTGTTAATTAACGAAGTAGCAAACAACTAAAGTACCTAACAAAGAGATGCTGTAGTAATGTGAAGGAAATTACGTTGAAAATCAAATATTTATATTAATTTGAATCATTCAGTTTATAATTATGTTGACGCCTGTCACCATTGTTTGATCAAGTTTATAAGTTTGAATGTCAAACATAACAAATTTCTAAACATTAATATATTATATACTAGCTGTCCCGCGCGGTTTCACCCGCAATTACAGCAGCGCCACCTATCGGGTCCAATTGTGAATCTAAACCATCCAGGGCGCCACCCAAACGCATACAAAAAAAACATTCAAATCGGTCCAGCCGTTTAGGAGGAGTTCAGTGACATACACACGTACAGTAGAATTATATTTCGTTATTTCATTCGAAGATATATTGTTAACTTGGTAGTCCTTTAAACCTACAAGGCAGCTCGCACTATTTAAAGACTCTAATCGATTGCTTTGTCGATCGATTTCTTTTGATGTTTAATCTGTCATAGCGTTTCCCTAGCACTCCGCGTCACTATGCAGATCATTCTTTTTTCGTGCGAGGCAGCGATCGCACGCGCACATTTAAGTTTTCTCTTTCAGTATGCCAAAAAGGGATAAAAACGATAAAATACGTCGTTATAAACGCAAATTACAACGACTGGAAGAGAAAGAAAATAAAAAACGCCGTCGAATTATTATAGATTCATCCGACTCTGAAAAAGATGAAGGTAAGTCGTTTTTCCTTATCTAAGTGGTCAAAATGATTCGCAGTGATAATATAATACGCTCATCTGCGTAGATTATAAGCGCCATTATGCCAGGAGGTTAACCGTGGGTTGACACGACGGCAATCAATGATTAATAAACACATTATTTGTTGAAAATCGCTTTATTTGACTAGAGGTGGACCGTGGGTCCACACAAGTCACGAATAAACCTGGAGGTTAACCGTGGGTTAACACAAAGGTGATTCATACTAAATTAATGCTTCGCCACAATTTTCGAACTACCCACAAAAAAAAAAAAAAAAAAAAAAAACTGATAATGCAACTGTTTCTGACTTCAGATCCAGAGCTACCCCCCATCGAGCCTAATTTTCCCTTGGAGGAAATAGCCCCCGAAAATCCGGGGGATATAGTCCTAATGCCTTCAGAACAAGTTCAACCCGAAGAAGATCGTGATGTATTATTGGACCCTGATATTTTATGTGCCTTAGGCGAAACTATGGAGGAATCCCCAAAGCTAGGTGAGAAAATTCACGACAATTTGGCACGTCTATGGACGCCGATATTAAGAAAAGGCCTGTCCAAAGAATCTAAGGATAAAGTAATGAAACAATTCTTGATCCCGGAAAATTGCTCCCTATTACAGGCGCCTAAACTCAATCCAGAGATTTTGGCTGCCTCTTCGGAAGTTTCTCGATCCAAGTCAAACGCGTTGAATCGGTCCAACAACAGCTGGGCATTGGAATTACAGCCGTGAACAGAGCACTAGTACTGCTCCTTGATGGCGACAACAAAAGATTAGAGGCAATTAAGCTGTTAAGTGATAGTTGCCGCATACTATGCGACCTCCATCACATTGAAACTGAGGCTAGGAAAAAGTTTATAACCCCCGGCCTAGACAAATGTTTCCTAAATGTAGTACAAGATGTAGATAGAGATGAATTGTTGTTCGGCAGTAAGCTCTCAGAAAAAATTAAAGCTTCCAGAGTAATAGAGAAACAAGGACTCCAAATTAAAAAACCAGCACCTACCACAAGACCCTCATCGTCATTTACACCACAGCCATCGACGAGTCGCCCACGATCCCAGGTAAACTGGACGGGCCATCCTCGCTATCTACCAACCAGGGGGGGGCGAGGGGGGTCCAGAAGGATCAACCCCGCTGGAGCCAGCCATCGCAAAGCAACCCCAGCAAACCATACGAAAACATCGAACAAAGCTCCACGCGCACCTCAGCAGCATTAAAGGTACACGCAGGGCGAATACAATATTTTTATGATTCCTGGCTAAACGTTACCAAAAATTCTCTAATCCTTGAATGGATTCGGGATGGATATTCCATACCGTTCAGTAACGTAGCTAGGCAAATAGTCATTCCGCAAAACATTCTGCGGACGAAAACTGAGGTTGCCGATATGTCTTCGGCCATTAAGAAACTTCTAGACTTAGGTGCTATATCTATATGTGATCAGAGCGATAATAATTTCATATCAAGTATCTTTCTAGCTCCCAAACCCAATGGAGATAAAATATTTATACTTAATTTAAAACTTCTTAATAAGTTTATACCTATTAATCACTTTAAGATGGAAGACCATAGGACTGCGGCCAAACTAATACCAGAAAAGGGTTTTATGGCCACTATTGACCTTAAAGAAGCGTACTTTTTAATCCCAATCGCTATAAATAGCCGCAGATATTTGTGTTTTAATTTTCAGGACAATGAAAATAATAATTGTAACACTTATCATTTTAACGCTATGCCATATGGACTATCTGTCGCTCCCCGTGTTTTTACAAAAATAATGAAAGAGGTTATGAATTACCTAAGGTCCCAGGGTCATAAATCTGTAATATACCTGGATGACATTTTGTGCATTGGATATACCTACGACGAGTGTTATAAGAATGTTAAAGAAACCTTAAATTTACTGAAACGTCTGGGCTTCGTTATTAATTGGAACAAAAGTAATTTACAACCTCAACAAACATGTAAATTCCTGGGATTTATGTTCAATACGGTTGATATGTCATTAGGGTTGCCTCAAATTAAGAGATCTAATATTTTTAAATTGTTAAGTAATTTTTTATTATTACCTACATGTACCATTAGGGAGTTCTCACAACTTATTGGGATACTTATTGCAGCATGTCCAGCTATTAAATATGGCTGGCTATACACGAGAAGCCTCGAAAGAGCAAAATTCTTAGCTTTACAACAGAACAGTAGTTATTCAAGAAAAATTAGTCTCCCTAAGTACATTTTACCTGATTTGCAATGGTGGGCAAATAAAATATCATCCTCTAAAAACTCTTTTAAGACCACAGGACGAATTTAGGCTAGAAATATTTACCGACGCTTCTAGAACCGGTTGGGGTTCCTTTTGTGACGGTAAACGCGTAAATGGGGGATGGAAAGAGATTGAACATTCTTTTCATATAAACCATTTGGAACTGTTAGCAGCATTTATGGGACTTAATTGTTTTGCTCGGGACCTCTCAGATTGTACAATTTTATTACGAGTGGATAATTCTACTGCGATATGTTACATAAACCGAATGGGTGGGATTCGGTTCCCGCACCTGAATTATGTAGCCAAGTCTATTTGGCAGTGGTGCGAGAGGCGGAATATCTGGTTGTTTGCATCATATATAAATACTCTTGATAATGTTGAAGCGGATCAAGAGTCTAGAAAAGTTAACGTTGATATAGAATGGGAGCTTTCCAAGTGGGCCTTCGACAGCATAAAAAGGAACTTAGGTCAACCAGATATTGATTTGTTCGCCTCCCGTGTGAATACTAAATGTCAGCGATACATATCGTGGAAGAAAGATCCTGATGCAGAAACTATAGATGCTTTTACAGTAAACTGGCGTCAATATTTTTTTTATGCTTTCCCTCCGTTCGCATTAATATTAAAATGTTTAAATAAAATTATCAGAGAAAAAGTCACAGGCATATTAGTATTTCCTTACTGGCCAGGTGAACCATGGTTCCCCCTACTCAAAACCATGTTAGTCTCAGAAATAATATTTTTCAAACCTAATAGAGACCTTCTTCAATCTCGTTTCAGATCATTTTACCCATTACACAAGACTCTTACCCTGGGAGCCGCGAAGCTCTCCGGCTAGCATTTGGACACCGGAATGTCCCTGCGATAGCATTAGATCTAATGATTTCCTCTGTAGCAATCAACACATTGAAACAATATAGTGTAACATTTAAACTTTGGTGGTCATTTCGCCAGCAGAATAGCCTAGACGTATTTGATACTTCAGTGATACCTTTAATGACATTTCTTAGTAATGAGTTCCATAAGGGAAGTTCTTACGGAACTATTAACACACATCGTTCAGCACTATCGTTACTTTTAGGTAACGATGTAGGCTCGGACGAAAGGATAAAGAGACTGTTAAAAGGAATTTATAAAACAAAACCCTGTCGTCCTAAATACGCTACTACGTGGGATCTCCAGGTTGTATTAGATCACATATGCCAATGGTTCCCAAATAGAACCCTAAGCTTAGAAAAACTAACTAAAAAGTTGACTGTCCTCCTAGCATTGTGCACCGCACATAGAGTCCAAACTTTATCTCTAATTAGGATCGAAAACGTCAAAAGATGTACTGACGGAATAAAAATACATATCACTGATGTAATTAAAAGCCTGTTTTGTATTTGCCTTATTTCAAAGAAAACACAAATATTTGTCCAGCTACAGCTTTGATTGATTATCTTTACGTTACCCATAGCCTAAGACCTTGTGATAGTGCAAATCTCCTTATTACGTATAAAAAACCTTATAAAAAAGCTTCTTCCCAATCTATTAGTAGATGGATAAGACAGACTTTAGCGGAGAGTGGCGTGGATGTGGGTATGTTCAGCGCGCATAGCACGCGGCACGCAGCTACGTCGGCAGCGGCCTACGCTGGGGTCAGTATTGACGTAATAAGAAGAACTGCTGGCTGGTCAAGTACATCAGAGACATTTGCCAAATTCTATAACCGTCCTGTGTCCGACCCTTTATCGGAAACAGGTAGGCTATTTGCTGAATCAGTGTGTCAAGTAGCTTCAAAATAGAAAGACTGATTATTATATTTAATCTTAAAACTAAGTTAAATTATATAAGTTGTTTGTAAGTTGACCTTTAATTAAAAAAAATTAAATAAACTTCTTTCTGATGAGACGGTTTTTTGTTTATAGTTCAAAACCTTATTGATGCTCTAAACATCTACCAAGTTAACAATATATCTTCGAATGAAATAACGAAATATAATATATGATCAAATGAACTTCGAGAAGCGAAGTTCGATCATTATTATGTGAGTTATTTCATTCGAAGATATACACACCCAACCCACCCTCACCCTTATAATATAAAGGTACACAAATAAGATTTATTTAATTTTCTACTCTCTAAAAAGAATGATCTGCATAGTGACGCGGAGTGCTAGGGAAACGCTATGACAGATTAAACATCAAAAGAAATCGATCGACAAAGCAATCGATTAGAGTCTTTAAATAGTGCGAGCTGCCTTGTAGGTTTAAAGGACTACCAAGTTAACAATATATCTTCGAATGAAATAACTCACATAATAATGATCGAACTTCGCTTCTCGAAGTTCATTTGATCATATATTATATATAATTCCTAGCTGTTGCCCACGGCGCCGCCCGCGTGAATGCCTTTTTCCAGGATTAAAGTAGTTTTGTGAGAAACGCGCTTGACAAAAATACTAATATCGCTATTAAAAATAGGGGTTGATCTTAGAGGGTTGAAAATTTAGGGTTGTATGTATTTTTAATGCTGTATCATAAAAAAATAAAAACAAAAAGAATTGTCTAAAAAATAAAAAAATAATTTTGGGATGGACCGCTCTTAACATTTAGGGGGATGAAAAATAGATGTTGGCCGATTCTCAGACCTACCCGATAAGCACACAAAATTTCATACAAATCGGTCCAGCCGTTTCGGAGAATATGGGAACGAAAATTGTGACACGAGAATTTTATATATAAGAAGATAAAGATAACATGTGGAGAGTCGGTTTTAAAGATGCCTACATTTTGATCTTTAGTTTTAGTTATTGCTATTTTAATACTCGACATTGGCGAAATCATCGTAAAAGGTATGAGGCCATAATATAAAAATTGAATAGAATATATAACACACATACCGCGCTGTTATGAGTAAGTAAGTGATTGCCCAGCCATATTATCTATTTATTAAAATTTATAAGGTATGTAACTCACCCAATCTAAAAGCCATTAGCGGCACATAGGGTACAATTGGTAACAACATAAGCTTGCTGACGACGAATAATACAGCTGCTATCGTCCGAGTATGAGTCGAAAATCTTATTTCGAGGTATTCGAAACTGGACGATAGTTGTAGTTTGTGAAATACTGAAATTTGAAATCATATTATTAGAATGTACCAATGATCTTTTTAATCATCTAAAAGATAATCATTCAGAGGTGACTATCCTAATAAAACAATGAGAATTCTAAACATAATATTTACCTGGCAAATAGATGACGGCGGTTAAGATGGTGACTATGATAAGGGACAGAGCCGATGCCCAGTACTGAGTGCCTCTCAAGTATATCTCTACTGGCACACCGAGTAATGTAATGCTCGTCAAGTGGCTGTAAATGTAAATAGGTACGATTATGCGGACAAGATTTTATAAAGGTTTAAATACTATCATAGAGTAGGTACTATGGTTTAAGTTATAAGATCCGGCAATCTTTAAGTGATGTACTTATTAAAGAATAAATTGGGAAAGGGAAGCCGAATTGAGTCTCCTAAATAAATAAATACTACCTAATATTATCATGTTTAAGTATTGTATTTACTAAAGAAGTCGGTTAGAAAAAGAGATCTACATAGACTTTATGGTGTAAGTCTTTTCATCAAACAAATCAAACGAATTAGGAGCCAACAGAATTCAAATGACCCCCATTTAATTGCGCGCTGTAATATTCAATTTGAACATTAAAAGAAAAATGGACCCAGTTTCTAATGGAGTCGTTATTTTTGGAACCAGATATATTGTGTACCTGTTTAGGATTTTACAAGCCGCGATAAGACGAGACTACTTTCGAAAGATATTCCATGTTTTGCCTTTGTCGCAGATAATTTGTGATAACTATGTTTGGTGTAAGAGTATTTACTTTCCAACGCAAATGACAAGCAAATGGGTTATAGATAGTGCGCAAACTGTATCATTTAATGCCACGTGCAATTGGAATTTATTTTATACTTATAAAGTGAATGAACTTGTCTTCGTTCATACAAAAAGACTGATTGTGTCTGGCTGATTATGACTTTTAAGGAAAGATGAAAAAGTGAGTTGAGACCTTTTAGCACGGTGGGGTCCAAATATAATATCCTCGACGTTCGCCAGAATGATGCTGGCCTATAGTAACCATATAGCGAGTGACACTGGTAGGCTCAGTGTTTTTTGATAGCTGCACGTCATTCGAATACAAGAAATATATTACATGAAGCTATTGCTATGCATTTTTCATACGATCTGCTAGGGGTGCTGTACGGATTTACATACAATATATTTTCTTAATCACGGATCACGGATGACGATGATGACTCGTCGAAACGAGCCACTATGAAGGGTTTTCATTCATCATTTGTATGAATTCATTCATTCATAAGAATCCTATAAGCAAACTATATAGGTAGTCGTCTTTGGTAGGTATCTCGTATGCGAGAGGCTGTCTAGGTTGGTAACACCGCTTTATCTATTTCTGCCGCCAAGAAGTAGTGCGTAAGTACTGTGTTCTGGTTTGAAGGACATTGAAGCCAGTGAAATTACTGGGCATTATAAGACTTAACATCTCATATCTCGGAGTCACGATCGCAGTCCAATGCTACGTAGTGCTTTGTAAATCTAAATTCTATGTGGTGTTTCTTCTGTTTATGGGCAGGCGTGGTGCTTACCATCAAGTGAACCACCTGCTCGTTTCGGCACTAAAGCTAATAAAATAAATCGTATAAAATCCTTCGTTCGACTTGTCTGACCTACGAGTACGCTTTACAATAAATATTAGAAGAAAAATATTCATAATTAGCGGTCATGCGTTTATAGCCGATAGCTCTACACAATATGCAGTTATTTATTAGTTTAAACTACTTTCAAGATTATATTCGCTTACCTTGCAATTAAAGCCAGCGATATGGAAATAACGGACATATTCTTCCCGCCGAATAAAAATCCAGCCACTGTATTATATTTTCTATTGACCACATTGTAATATAATATTATTCCAACAATCAGTCCTAATATAATGCCGAATAAACAATATTCAGCCACATTGAAATATATCGGAGATACGTGAATACTGGTATTTCTCATTTTCGTAATAAAATTTACTTATTTCAAGAAACGTGTACGTCTATGCGGCTGCTCGCAAATAATACTATCAGTGCGTCTCTTCTAACAACAATAAAAGATATATAATGAAGATAAAAGTGGATTTATGTTCAATCTTACTGCAAATAATGAGAAAAAAAAATTAAATGCTCTTTGTTACTAAGATATATGCGTTTTTCTTGTGCTCTCTTGAGAGGAATCCAAGAATGGTATCAGAATTAATAATTATTTTAACGTGACCGGCGCATATTCAATATAACTCTTTGGTGGTAATCGGTGATTTTTTCTCCCCAGAGGGGTTGACGTCAGGCGAGCGGCTGGTCGTAAAAACTACAAGCCAAATCTTTCTATAACCTATGTTAAAAGCATGTTACGCCGACCCTACTGCGAGTGGGATAAGTACAGGTGAAAGAAGAAGAAGCTGGTAATCGGTTTGAATATATAATATAGGTTCTGTTTTCTCTTTAATAATAAACATAATTAGTCAAAAAGTACTTTCACCGGTGAAACATTGTTGGAAAATTAATAATTTATTTGTTATGCATTGTTTTGTTCACTAATCTTTTCAATTCTAGAAGACTTCTGGGGGCATTACACTTATGTAAATTGAGTTGAAATATCATAGACAGACAGTGTCCTCGTATATGTATTTAGTGTAGACACTAACACAGTAATCCTAATTCAAATACAAATAATAATGTAAGAATTTATTTAAACAATACAGATTTAGATAAATGTATGACATGGTATTTATTTATTACACACCGGCAGATAAATGTCTGGACGCGTTATACGTTCATTATGTAAGTAAATTTATCAATCCAAATAATAAAAAAATGTGTATATGTTTTTGAAAATATGTTTAAGCGCCATCTATTTTATGTGATAATAACTAAGTAGTAAAATTACGAACAATGTGGACTTTTTAAATTCGGCAGTTAAATGAAGATGGCGTTGTTTATGAAACCCCAAGTGCAACATTTGGTTTCCTATGTTTTTCATAGATGACGTTGTTAGAAATTTGTATTTTAAAATTACTACTGCCTCGGAAGCGCAGTTGTAATGCATACGCGTTACGGCTGAGGTTGACGCTCAGGTCTCGAGTTCGATTCCCGGGTCGGGTAAAAGTGATTGGGTTTTTCTACTACGAAATGCTCAGTATCAGTCTGGAGTTGTGCCCGATATGGCGAGAGACTCGCCCCCTATGCCATCATGGGACGTAGATACCCTCGGTGAAATGTGGGTGTAATGGTTATACCTATGCCTAACCCTTTGGGAATACAGGCGTTAGTGCGTATAAAATTAGTAATTCTATTCACATTTGGTAGGTAGACAATACTAATATAAAGCGAGTTCACACGTTCCGATTTTAGTTATTTAACTGCTAAACGGCATGCTGAACAAACTTTTAACCGAATTAATCAACAAAATCGATACAAACTACTTTTGTTGATTAAAGTCAGTTGAATAACTAAAATCGAACCGTGTAAACCCGGTAAAGTGTAAAGAGTGTATGCGAAGAAAGGAGTTTTCGAATTCCCGAATACTAAATGCTAAATCACCTGCTCATTTTACAATCAATAAAATAAAATCTAATTAATTTAAAAGAACCGATAAAAATGTAATAATATTTCATATTATTAAATATCTACAACAGTACCAATTTTCACAAATAAGTAATACATTTTATATGTCTAAGATAAAGGTAAAAAATACTACTATACAATTAGTTGTCCCGTACCATAAATGGTAAATTATTATGGATGGCGGGTCGCGCTCTGCATTAGAATATTACCCATTCTTCCAGGAGGCCAATTCTCGTAATTTTAAATATTCAAAATACCATTCCGATCTAATCTCAGCGTCAAGAAAGGTGCAAATGGCATTCTCTTAAACCAATAATCAACGTCATAATATGTGATCATAGGTCGTAATGAGATTGAATGTAGAATTTATTCTACATTCATCATTGAACTTTTAAGTTGACTGAAGCCAAAACGGTAGGTATAATGATGTTGCTAATGCTAGGTGCATTTGACGTTGATTATTGGTTTAAGAGAATGCCATTTGCACCTTTCTTGACGCTGAGATTAGATCGGAATGATATTTTGAACATTTAAAATTACGAGAATTGGCCTCCTGGTCTCTCAACTACCAACGTAAATACAGGCTACGAAGTTTTGTATCTATTACGGAATTGGTTAAGATGGGGACTTTGTATCTAGACTGTAATGTGTAGCTAGATTATAAGGCTTATTTAGAGAAAGCTGTTCGGGCATAACACCCAGACTCGAAACACATATTTGTAGATCACACAAACAACACAAACAATTGTGCGGGAATCGAACCCGAGGTCTCTCGTTTCACAGCCGTTTACTCGCCCACTGCGCCACAGAGGCCAACTGTGTAACAAATCAAGGTGACTTCTCACTGTACTTTATTAAATAACAGAATACTAACAACTGGACAGATCATTAGGTGACCCACTTGCTCGTTTGCCGGCCTAGGTCTATTACAACATCAGCACAATAATAATATGTAAAACACATAAAATAAATCGTTTATATATTTCATTCAAATCAGCGATAGAGCGATAAATTCTCGCACATTCGAATACACAAATCATCTAATACAAAATATCGCAAATATTTCTCGTCCAGAACATTAGGTGACACGGGGCCTCCCGAACAAACGGAAGTTTTGGGCGGGTGAGGAGTGAGGGGGTGCACTGAGAAAATATAAGACAAAGACAAAAATACACATCTGTTCGAGATAGAACAGCGCGACGATAAAGAAAAATTAAATTATATTTCCCAATGGTGTCAGCCAGTTATTAAGTGGCCAGACGCCATTTTGAATTATTATATTTTTTTATTCGTTTTCCCCAGGTTTCCCTTTTGTACGAGGAATTCCTTTTATTTGGAATAGTTGTGGGACCGGATTGCAAATGGATTCAGTAAAAACGCGTTATAAATCAATGAAAGTATTTTTTCACGACGTATGTGAGATCATTAAATAAATAAAGGTTTATATTCTTTGTGTTCTCTTTCTACATCATTTGTGAGAGTAAATCTTAATACATTTCAATAGCTTTTAGATGTTTAATCAGTTAAAGGAGGCGTACCATTTATTGTCCCCAAAATTATAGGTAAAAACAATACAAAGATGTGTTGATCGTAAATCTCAGAAACCATTAAAAAAGCGCCCAAGTTTGATTCGCGTTGTTTTTATATTATTTATCTATCGGTCATAACAACTTATATTCTGTGATAATTAAAGCTAGCCATTATGATTTATTAGCTAGAGCCCTTAAATGGTAGGATCATCAGACAGATAGACAGACGGTGTGAGCTTAGTAATAGGGTAGTTGGTAGCCTTTAGTAAGAAACCGTAAAATGCAAGAAAACCTTTGCATCTTACAAATCAAATCTCAAATACAAAGAGGAAACGCATTTATTGCGGCAAGTAAATCTTTTTGAGGTAAAAGTTCCTTTTACTCCTTTGCATATTTCAGCGGTCCAGCTGCTTTTGCGGGAAATTATGAAAGAAACGGGGAAAAGGGAGGCTGAACAAAAGCCTCTCATCCGTGCCTCCGCGTGATTGCACTCTGCAGGAATGGGGAATAGTTTAGGTACCGCTGTTACATTAAATCCGATTTTACGTGCTGCTAAATCCGTTGTAATAAAATTAAATATATAACTAGCTCTATATTATATACGTCCCACTGCTGGGCACGGGCCTTCTCTACTTAATGAGAGGGGTTAGGCCTTAGTCCACCACGTTGTCCTAATGCGGGTTGGTAGCCTTCACTTATCTTCGAAATTCTTTTTTAGAACTTCTCAGGTATGAAGCTTTCCTCACGATGTTTCCTTCACCGTTACAGCAAGTGATAATTAACAATTAATACACAAGTAACTTAGAAAAGTCAGTGGTGTATGCTCTTGGGGGTCTGGTTTTGAACCTGCGACCTTCGTCTCGACAGCCCATACCACTCTCCGCTGAGCTATCGCTGCTATAAGAAAATTAAATGCAACATTTTCATTTATTTTAATTTAGGATTAGTTTCATATTGTGGAGTGACTATACCTACTTTTATAAAGCAGAGGGCGGCAAACGAGCAAGTGTGTAAGTTACCTGATGGTAAATGATCTTCATAAACTAATCACCCATAATACCAGAGAATGAAGGGCGCGTCGCTGACCTTAAAGGAAAGGAATGGAGAAGGTGGATTAAGGCTTCCGGAAATCTCACTCACCACACGAAACGCAATAGCATGCTGCCACTTCTCATCAGTTTTGTGTGAGACAGTGGTGCTAACCCGGTCGAGCCAGCCATTTAAGCTGTAAACAAAACTGTGTACAACGTTGTTTCATCTTTCTACCGTTATCATGCTACTTCCTACTACTATTATTTATGTGAAAGTTTGGATTTTTGTGAGTTTGTGAATTTTGATATAATATGTTAGTCAATCACACCTCAACGGCTGAAAGGATTTGGATGAAATTTGGCACACAAGTAGATCATGATTTGGATTAGCACATAGAATAGACATGGACATGGCTAGAAGTTAAGAATGTTTTTCATCTTGCTTAGAGTATTAGACCATCTTAATAAAATTATAGTTATAAAAGTGTTGGAGACGAAAAATACATCAGAAATATTAGCGTAAACTGCTAAAAGACTTCGGCAAAGGGACAAGGAAACATCATTATAATCATGAAAGAAATCTTAAGGGCCATGTGAAGGGGCGATCCACCCAAGGAATGGCAGTTTAATCAAACGTTAAGGGTTGAAGCTTAAAATAATCTCGCTAGGAGTTACAGTGGGCCCTCGGGCGTATGATAAACCGGCGATAACCGGATATGAGAACGAATGAATTGGATGCTCGAAGCGACGTTTTTTTGCGTGTATATGTAGTTTTTTGGGAGGTAATTCGTTTGTCGTTCGATATTTTATATGCTTACTGTAATCAATCAATTATAAAGTTTGAACCACCTTGTTCAACGAGTTGTATCATCTTTTATCACAAAAATAGTGTTATGAGTATAGTTTGATTCGAAAAACACAATCCATGACTTGATTTAGCCCGGTATCGCGATGGCGATATACTTAAACAAGTCAAAAGTAAATAGGCAAGAAACCGTTTATTGAACGTTGCAGTTATAAAATTCGGGCGGCCTAATGGTGATGTCAACAACGCGTTATAGCGCAAGCCGAGCTGCGGGCGAAGCGCAGCCAATTCGTACACACGATGGTGTACAGTTCGTAGTGACTAGCCATACTTCGGTAGGAACTTTTGAAGACGCGTACACAGGTAGGCTGCGTCTCGTCCTCATCTCGCGCTTTCAGGCTTCATTTAACTTTAACATAAGACAACAATTATAGCTAGGTCTTTCATTCATGAAGATGTTAGTCTAATTTTTATATCGAATGCGACAACAAATCGCAAGTATCAAGAATATGCCATTTACGCGCTCATTTAACGGGGACACGTTATCGAGGGATATGCTTTCTTTGGTTTAACGTTATGTTATTCCCGTTGCGAGGGTGTCATTAACATAAATTTTACGCTTCTCTGAGATAAGCTTGGACTGCTGCCCGGCCCTTCTATTAGGATCTATCCTTAGGCCGAATTTACGAGATATTATTACATACATTACGAGAAAGTAGCTCTATATTAGAACGTGTCGCTTATCATCTAGACAGAGTTATAGGTCGATGAATTACTTTAAGTAAGAGCAGACTCGTTTTCATTTAGTAAATGTAATATGAAATATTTGTTACAAAGTTATGAAAATATTATATTATGCGATAATCTACTTTACTCGATGGTCCTAAATATAAATGGTATGCCCCTGGCATTGATGCAGTTTAAGAACAATAAAACAAAACATTAGAAATTCAAGTCATTTATAGTACTATATAATCATAATAATTCACCTTGGCTATCTTTGTCTAGGGAAATACGAAGGGCGATGATGATGATCCAATATTAGAGCGTGTATTTATAACATTACATTATGTACTTTTGTTTCGCTTGAGTGCTTCACGACGTGCGCAAAATATTTGCGTATTCGTACTAAATCGTAAAAAATGAAGACTGTTGAAGAGCATATTTCTAACTAATCACCCCGAAGCCACCGAATTTTCGAATCGCGACCTATTTTGTTCTGCTTATATATTTTCAGATAAGAATATCAGTAATATTCATTCTACATGTCTCGCTTGAATTAGGAATCCTAATACCTCGTCTCCCACACGCCTTCAAAAGTCGGGCGTGAATAGAAAAATGGCCACAGGCACACGACACTCGAATATATTACGTAATCGCACGATAGTAAAATGATATATAGTAAATATAACAGTAGCGCAAACTGCAGTATTTTTTAACAGTCAGAGCAGAAAGCTTGATGAATACCATCAGAAGCTGAAGCTTGTGTCTATGCAGTTATAACAAATATAATTTTTGAAAGGTCTTGTTTTATCTCTAAGAAAGCGAACGTGATACTTAATAAAGTTATTAGTTATTATTATGGGTGATTAGGTTATGAAGATTATAAGCCTACGTAACCTAAGGTATGTATTTTTCCAGTACTTAAGTTAAGGACAACAATTTAGAAAGAATCAGGAGGAGGCATTCCATAATGGCGTATTTCAAGGTCTATTCTAACTCTGTTGAAAAATACGCCGCAGAAGGACTTTCTAAACCAGATTCTGATAATAGATGCTTACCATAACTACGAAGAATTAAAAAAAAATAACACATCATCTGATGGTCTCAGGTGCATCTTATACGTAGTATGAAGCTGACCTTCTGAATTATCCTCCACTGTCTCTAGTTTGTATGTGAAATGTGGTATAGGATAAATGTGTTGGTTTTGCGACGCCTCCACCGAACTCTGATAAACCGCACTCCCTAATATTTTGTTCTGAAAATCGCTAAATAAATTGAATTGGAAACGGTGCGTAGTGTTAAGTTTCAATAGGCTTATGAGTGGTGGACGTGCGTGTATTTGCAAGTGGGTTTCTATCTATTGGTATCAAGTGTTCGGTTGAATTTTATACTCGTTCGAAATTGAATCATTTATCAATGTAATATTACGATTAATTTTTGAGTAATACTTTGTGTTTATTTTTTGTTTAATAACATGCCTATATTTAGACTCCTGAGAATCAGACTTCCTAGATAGTCTGACGTATAATAAATGTCTTTTGGGAAACATGTCTGTACTGAATACAGTAAATATAGAAATTAAATTATGTAAGAATATATACTAGTTTTTGCTCACTGCTCTGCCCCCATGTAAGTCATAGCCTCGGATGAAAAGCATTTTTAAATTGATGTTTACAAGAGTTTCGCCTTGTACAGTAGTGAAATCTAATCAGATGTTTTTATGCGATATACGGAGAAATGAATAGACAGATAAACGGAAAATAGCCAGCCAAATCTAATATTTTAAGTGTAATTGACCACGTAATGATAAAAACATATAATTATTATCTTCAAAACAGAAACTACTAAAACCACGATATAAAAGGAACACTGTCCTAAATATTCACATCATCAAAGAGTACGCCTATACAAAGGCACATTCGATACATTTGCGTATGAAACAATAGTAAATACATAGTTACCCGCTCCACCTTTTAGTGTCAAAAATGTGAGAAGAATATGGGTAAACAAATCCTCCAATTTCCATCACATTTATTCGAGGCAACGTAGTGACGTCACCACCCCTCTCCCCGCGACCTGATAGAAAGGAACGTGTAATTTCTTTTGTGAGTGCCACTGTGCAACTACGGTATGCATTCATATTGAGAAATGTCTGTATTGTGTTAATATTTTCAGGGATGTCGTCACATTGTGTATATGGTAGCGAGCGTAGGCTGCGACTTGGGTTTCCAGGTCAGATAATCTTATATGCGAGTTGTCAATTAATAACCATGGATTGTTTTTGATACAATTTGTGCCCTATATGGCTTTAGGCAATAAAGGCCTTGTGGCTATAGAGCCATGGAGTCTATACTCCATTATGATAATTAGATGTTTCTGCAGTAAAATTGACCAGTAATTTCACTGGCTTCAAACTGGAAAACAATAGTGCATACACACTGCTGATTGCCGGAAGAAATAGACGAAACGGTGGTACTTATTCAGATATGATCTGATATCCTCTTGCATATGATGGACCTACCAATTCGTGATCATAAGATTTGGACCGGGATCCCACCATACTTCAATGCAGGTTGCTGCGATGCCATTACTTCGTCTGTTACTAGGCAGGGTACAAGGTACACAGTAAAAAGAACTTAATTCCCACGCCTACCGTAACATAGTGTGAACCGACACACCCTATTGGCTGCGACGCGGTGTAGTGATAGCAAATTTTTGTCAACACTATACAGGGTTGCGTGAGCCAATTTCCCAATAATGTCATTAAAGCATCTACTTCGACATTGATACAGCTAGAGATGAAAATGTAAATGGAACGTTGACATGTCAAGGCTGATTTGTGGGTATTGATTTCGTCTCATTGATCTAGTTGTAGCGTACTTAGGTTGAGAAACTGGTGAGGTTTTGTATTCAAATCCTGTGTCGGCCAATAAAAAATTACGTAAGATTTTCCATTTGAAAATTACTCTTGTTCGCTCGGGATTGTAATTTGTGCCTGTGCACATAAAGGGACTGAAATGAGCTCTAGCTCTGAGGGCACTATATGCGCCTCTTACTACCCTTTCGAAGTTACACGTATGAGCTAATATTATATAGTGGATGTAAGGGAAACACTTCCAAAAACTCAAGACAGTCGGTAGTCCTGATGATATTGGACACGATACCACAAAAAAAATCGCGAACTATAACTAACTACCTATTCTTTTTAAGACCACATTTCGCGCTGCTTACGTATGACTAACGGCCGGTAACACCGAGCTGATTTTTTACTAGCTTTACAAAGTTATAAAAACGATTTAAATGATTATTTTGACGATATGATATGGTTATATTTCTCTATCCAAACATGTTTATTTTTATGTTTTAGGCCGGCAAACGAGCAAGTGGGTCACCTGATGGTAAGTGATCTCCACCGCCCATGTACGCCCACCAAATTAAAAGAATCATGGGTGCGTTGCCGACCTTAAAGGAAAGGGATAAATAAGGAATTGGGAAGGGGAGGGGTTTGGGTCTCCGGATATCTCAATCACCGTACGAAACGCAGCTGCAAGCTGCTACTTTACACCGGTTTTCTGTGAGACAGTGGTAATGACCCGGACGAGCCGGCCCATACATGCTGTAGACAAGTGTCTACAGCGTGGCTCCGGTAGTAGATGGTATTGAATCTAGAGAAGTCTCTAAAGACGAAACGGTTCTCGTATCTCTTTACAACAAACTTGTCTTAAAATGTTGGAGTAAGTATATTATTTTAAGATAACCAGCAGTACACACTGATTATAAATTAAGTTTGTTTTTTTAAGTTAAATGATATTTTATCTATTTTTATGGTGAGGCCAACCAGTTTCATTTCCCACAATTTCTTTCAGTCCGATTATTTTGCAAACTCTTTCAAGGATCATGTCGTAGGTTAGATGTTTATATCTCGTTTACGTTACACCAACTATTTATTTACATCAACATAATATGTTTGCATTTGTACCACTCGCAGCAAGCGATATTTCAAAAGCATTACATTTTGTTTAGATAGTGTCACATTCGTTTTACATTCCGGACTCACGTCCAATATCCTGGTCGTCGATATTTATTTAACATATCATATCAGCATTAGCTTGATATATAGGCGCTGATCCTTCGACTGGGCACGGGCTGGGCACTCATGATTTATGCTTACATTATCGCCGTGCAAAGAAATGAGAAGACGTGACTCATTTCAACTATTCCGCTGGTGTCTATTCTATATTGAATTTCTATTATTTTGAGGAAGTGTGACCTTTATTTTATAAGAAGTGAAATTTTAGATCATTGCAGGAATTGGGATTATATGATTGTAATTTGGGGTCAGCGCATCAAATTTTGGTTCAACAAAATGAACACACATTTCTGTCTTCGATGACATATTATACCAAAATTATATTTAATGGCCGAACTAAGTACTTAAATATACCAAATTCGTGTATGGTATATTGTCCATTGGTTCATTATCATAGCCAATGTTGTTTTGTTATTCTAAACTCTATATCAGACTTAAGTACGAGTATATAAAATATCTACATAAAACTCATTACCAACTTTTGTCCCGTTAGGTATGATTACAACGCTATATACCTTCCAACATACATATTTGGCTTACCTTCTGAACCATTTAATATCCCAAAACTATCAACACCCAAAATAAACGCACGCACACATCTCGCGACGAATTTTCTAATCGTGTCCGCGCGGAATGGGAAAACATCATATTTCACCGGGACCCCGCGGGTAGGGGGCGGTGGGAGGACACCGAGGGGGGAGGAGATGAGTTTTTTACGCATTATTGCTACACACGGCACCAAATTGTTCACATATACGCTGTTAATAAATTTTGATTTCGATTACTTGTGACGGCTTCGTTTAAGGGTTGATTGTGTTGGGACGGAAATAAAATTACTATAAATCTAACTCACCGTGCGTCATTTGTGTAGAAGCACCGTACTTAGGCTGGGAAACCTGTGTTCAAATACAAATAAACTGAAACCAAAATTACGTGAATGTATAATTACAATGTCTTTTGCTATAATTACAATAACTGACGGTTGAACCAACGCACCCTGAGGTAGATCATATTTTGTTGAAAACTTTTTAAAGCACATTGTTAGGTTTATTAAAATCGATTTACGTAACTTAAAACTATGTAGGTAGTTAAAATTAAATCATTCTCAAGATACTCGGCACTATCTCGCAGCCTTTGTAGAATTGGTACAAATGAACAAAGAATGTTCATAGTCGTAGCGGTTAGATTCTAGAAACTGGTACATAGTTGTTTGACGTGGTAAATGTTAACAAACAAATTGGAAATAGTCCACGAGATAGCTGCGTTTCTAATACCCAACTTCATTTCAGAGGCACGAGCCACTGATCGAACGAAAACATTGTTGAGAGTCTTTACTGGATGGAATTACAGATTCTGGAAGCGACAAGAAAAATTATTAATATATGTGACGATTGCAATTTGTATAGCAGATTGTATCGTGAATAATGTGTAATGTACGCTGTTGTTTCTATCTTAAATTTGCCAATGTTACATGCTCAGACGTTATATTCATTTTCTTAGCAGGTAAATTATAAGAACCATTGCAAAAATGTTGTAAATATAGCTCGGTAAAAGTTGAAATAAAACTAGTTTATACGGATTTTATCGCGGTTTAATTTTTATTTTAAATATAATGAATGCAAAAATAAACAAATTAAAAAATTTGAAAAATTAACATCTAAATCAAATGCCAGAAATAGAAACACCGAGTGTAGGAACGGAACGCACCCTACCATAGATAACATCCACTCACGCGCAGATGAACAACGCGCTGGCATTAATCTGTCAAAACAAACTTTGGATACAAACACTGTTGAGGTTTTATCAAAAGGACTAAATTTTGCCATAACACCACGAAGGATACCGTATGAAGATATTATTTGTAACGTTGAGAACGGTCTCTTCAAAAACAACTTGAAAAAGGAAGATTCGGAGGCGATACGTCAAGACATTTCGTCTATATTACGTCAAAAGAAAGTGCCGAAACCAAATCTTCCAAAACAACAATATATCGCAACAATATATTAAACAACTTGCGATCACAGAAGGACCTAACTATTCTCCGTGCGGATAAAGGGAACGCGACAGTAGTAATGGATACGTCAGATTATAATAGTAAAATTGAACACCTTTTGTCGGATGAAAGTACTTATAAAAAAGTCAAAACAGACCCGACCAACAAAGTTTTAAAGGCTACTAGCTCTTTAATAAAATGTTACTCCGACACATTAAATCTAGACGTAAACTTACTCGTTCCTTCGTGTGCAAAACCTCCCAAACTGTATGGGTTACCAAAAATACACAAGCAAAATGCTCCTCTACGTCCTATTGTGAGTCAGGTCGACACACCAACCTACAGATTGGCTCAGCACGTAGCAAAAGTGCTTTCACCACTCAGACGAAACACTAGAGCATCTGTGAAGGATTCTTACTAATTTGTCAGTGATATTAAACACCTACAATTAACTGACAATGAAACCATGGTCAGTTTTGATGTCCAGTCGCTTTTCACGAGCTTACCATTACAAGACTGCATCAAAATTGTTTCTAAGAAGTTAGCGGATAATAACATGCCCTTAGCATATGCAGAATTGCTTGAACATTGCCTCACATCTGGCTATATGTTGTGGAACAATCAATTCTATGTACAAGTGAATGGAGTGGCTATGGGCTCACCCGTATCTCCAGTAGTCGCCGATATTTTCATGGAAGACTTCGAGGAGACAGCCCAAAGCACATCCCCTGTCTCACCAATATTTTATAAACGGTACGTAGATGATACTTTCACAATTTTACCATCTGACAAAGTAACTGCATTTTTAGATCATCTCAACTCCATTAACAATAAAATTCAATTCACTATGGAGTTGGAACACAATAAATCTCTAGCCTTCTTAGATGTTTTGGTTATCCGTAATCCTGATCAGTCTTTAAGCCATACTGTGTATCGGAAAATGACCCATACTGATAAATACTTGAACGGTGAATCTCACCACCATCCAAAACAGTTCGCTACCGTGGGTAAATCCTTGTTTCAGAGAGCACAAGGAATCTGTGACGAGGAACATCTGGCTACTGAGCTACAGGATGTCAAGCGAGTACTGCGAGACAATAAGCTCCAAATTCCACGCCGCCGTCACAGAAACCGAGTGAAACCAGCCACAGTTGAACGTGCCCCTGTTGTATTACCATATGTTAGAGGTGTCACAGACAAGATTGGCTATATACTGAAGCGTGCTTCTATTAAAACTTATTTCAAGCCGCCCAAGAAGATTAGTCAATTTTTACCATCTGTCAAGTGTCACATACCTCTACAAGAACAGGGTGTATATAAAATAGATTGTGACTGTGGACTCTCCTATATTGGACAAACTAAAAGAAGCATAGGGACCCGCGTAAAAGAACACATAGCTGATGTTAAACACCGACGCTCTACGAAGTCTGCAGTTGCTGAACATTCAGATGAAGGCTCCAAACATTACCTTAGATTTGACAAACCACAAATCCTTGCCAAAGAACACCGATTCCTACCTAGGATGATTCGCGAGGCTATTGAAATTAAGAAACACCCAAATTTCAATAGAGAAGATGGTTGGAAGCTTGCACAAGCCTGGGATCCAATTATACATTTAATTAAATCGGAACCCAAAAGACCAACTGCCAGACCTCAAGATACCGTGAGCTCTTGCTGCGTAGATCGGACTAGTGTCAACTAACTTTTTAAATAATTGAAAATATATGTTTAATTTTAAAATGAAGGTAGCCATTGTAACATTAACTTTTCGAGACGACCTACACCTCAGTCTCTCCCGTAACCACGAAGGCTGAAAATCTTTCGAAACGTCGGGACTAAAATAAAAATTAAACCGCGATAAAATCCGTATAAACTAGTTTTATTTCAATGTGTAATATTCGCGTAAACCTAAGAAATCACTCGGTAAAAGTTACACAGAGTTTGCTCTTGTTAAGTGGAGTAAAATTTTACGTCAGAGTAAGCAAACAAAACAACTTACAGAGCCTATACAACGTTTATTAATAATACAGTCAAGATTTAATGAACTAGGGTTAAGATAATAATTCAGAGTAAATAATCTTCTTCCTTCACCTGCCCTTATTCCACTAGCAGTGGGGTTGGCGCAACATGCTGTAACACATGTTACAGAAATATTTGGCTTGTAGTTCTAGGGAGAAATCATCCAGATCTAAAACAAATATTTGTGGATCACACAAACATTTAAGAATTAAGAACAACAATACTGGATTTATATTTAAAGACACATCTAGTATAGGTCTGTATCGTAGGGGCATGCAGGCTTGAAGGTATGTTTTTATTAATAAAGCGTTTATGCTCGCGCTTCCCATGTGAAACCTTTTAAGCGCTTCAGCGTTCGGAGTATCGTTTAAAACGTGATGTTAGACGTAAGCTTCTTCAGTAATCACGATTGCAGTCATTATTTTTTTAATATGATAATATATATCGTGGGTTTTTTAGGTATGTTTGCCTTGTTTTGGTAGGTTAAGGCGCTACCTTGGACCAAAGTGATGGATTGATCCGGATGTCAAACATTTGCATTGTAGTAGAAAGTAACAGGCCTGTATAAAGTTTTCTTTATCTCAATACATAGATCGTATAAAATTATAACTCAGCGAGGAGTAGTATGTATGGACTGCCGAGACGAAAGACGCAGGTTCGAAATTAGCCCAAACTATGCACGTCTGACTTTTATAAGTTACGTTTATTCATTGTTTATTATCGCATGCTTAACGATGATGAAACAATGTGAGGAAACCTGCATACCTGAGATATCTCCATAATAATCTCAAATGTCTGTGAAGTCTGCCAACCGGCATTAGACCAGTGTGATGGACTAAGGCCTCATTCGCCTCATTCATAGAAGAGGCCAGTGTCCAGCAAATGGATAATATAATACAGAGCTGATATTATTATTTTCATAAAAAATTGGATGACAGCTATAATCGTGATGTAAATTGAAGCCACTCATCACATGTCGTGGTCAACGCTAATTCCTCTGTTAACAAGCGTAATACCATATGAGAAGCTGATGTTCAAACACCTACTTTGTTATTAGCCGGTACGCTAAACCACGAATTTTGGATGTGGTTATTGAAATGAACAACGCATGATTTACGTTTGTACTTATGTGATCATGGCCTGAGTGATGTGCAGCGGTACTTAGGGAAATATATTTGTCTGGTGATTTTGATTATTATTGTCAGTGCTTGTAACAACGGAACTTCCAGCAAGAAACTTATTGGGCCTTACTTTTAAACGTTATTTAAGCAATGATTAATTAAAGTTGTTTTGTCTCTTTCTAGAAACTTTAGAAATGCTATTGACAGAAAAAGGCAAAACAATATTTAACTAATCAGGAGAGCGAGCACGAACAACTTATGAATAAATATTCGAAGCAAGAACGCTAGCATTTGAATGAAGGTTCAAACAATTTTTTGACATTTCGATACGAATACGTTCTCGCAAGTTATTCGTGATATACCCTCAGCACTTGGATAACATAAAACATTTATAAATAAGGTCGATTATGTAGTACAAAAGACAAAAATACACGTACGTACAAAATATATACGTAATGCGTATAGCGCTTATTCCATGAATTTTTGCCACGTTTTCGGACTTCGCACATATTGAACAAAATGTAAATCGTTAAAAATAAGTTCTGAAAAACAATTTCTACATTATACCAGAATTTTAGATTTAAGCTCCATAAAAGCACCTTATCCATTTTTCAATATTCAAAGGCGTACGAAGGGGGTGTCCAGTGTCCGGCGACGTTGATGTATCATGTCGGATCAACGGGCGGGCGGGCGCGTCTGTCCACCTCCTAATCTCCATACATTATACTGGATATTGTTCAAATAAATGGTACTTGAGACTTAAGTTTTGACAGCGGCTATGGGAATAGGCTTTGTTCTAAATGTTAGTTGGATGTATTTTTGGTATGTTATTTTGGGTGTTGCTATATTTAGATATGAGATATTTTTAGATTTTTAACATGTGAGTTTTAAATTAAGATTTATTACTAACCATTTTCTATACTACCGGCTTTTTTAGGATATAATCTGGTGGTGATTTTTGGTGTGTGGGGGGAATAGACAGCGGCTTGGCTGTGCCCTAGCATTGCTAAAGTCCATGGGTGGCGGTTCTACTTACCATAAGGCAAGCCGTACGCTCGTCTGGTTACCTTAGCAATCAAAAGTATCTGATTATATTTTATTACTCAATTGGATTGCGATTACCGTTAAAATGACGAAAACCCACTATAGTGACTCGTTTAGGCGAGTTTTTTGAGTGACAGATCCATGCTGTAGACACTTTCGTACGGTGAGTGAGATATCCAGAGGTCCAAACCCCCTCCCCTTCCCAATCCCTTTCCCTTAGGGTCGGCAATACACCCATAATTCTTTTGGTATTATGGGTGTACATGGGCGATGGAGATCACTTACCATCAGGTGACCCACTTGCTTTGCTATTTGCCGGCTTTGCTATAAAAAAAATAAAAAAAAGACGCGTTCCGGAGTCAGTAACGTATATCCAGTAATTTCAAGGCCGGCATAATTCTGCCAACCATTGAAGGACGTAATCTCGACAGTCAACATTATATTTGGACTACTCTGAACTTACTAGCAAATCTATTTTAGCCACCAGTATCCGTGTGAGGATATAAATACTCCTAACCATTAAAATCCTCGAAACGTATTCAATGAGACCGAATACGATACAATATCTGCTATTAAGGACATTGTAGCCAAGAGACTTAACACCTTATGTCTTGGGATGACGTGTGCAGCCCCAATGCCATGCAGTGCTTTATAATTAATTCAATTCAGTGTGGTGTTGCTTCTGTTTATGGACAGGTGTTGTACTTAATATCAAGTGAGCTACCTGCTCGTATTGTCATTCAAGCTAGTAAAAAAACGGGATTTATGGCTATTTAATACGTTACTGCTGACTGCCTCGGTGGCGCAGTTGTAATGCGTACGCGTTACGATTGAGGCCAAAGCTGAGGTCTCGGGTTCGATCCCCGGGTCGGGTAAAGTGGTATTGGGTTTTTCTATTACGAAATGCTCAGTATCAGCTCGGAGTCTGGAATTTGTGCCCGGTATGGCGATAGGCTCGCCCCCTATCAGATAAGGGAGATACCTTCGTCGAAATGTGGGTGTACAGGTTACACCTCTGCCTACCCCTTCGGGGATAACAGGCGTGAGTGCGTATGTTAATATGTTACTTAGAGGTTAAGATTTAATTCAAGATAAATTGTATTGTATTGTAATGTAAATCAGTTTTGAAAAGACTAACGTTAGAGGTTCTTCAGCAATCTTTCGAACTGGCGATAATGTAAAAAAATTACTGCATCTAAATGGTGTGAAACCACAAAAATCATTGTATGGATTTAATCAATATTTTGATTTGAATCGTACATTGTGAAACAGGACCTAAGTCGAATAATTAATAACCTCTAATTGTCCCTTGCCTTTAAGGTCGGCAACGCGTCCATGAATGTTCTGGTATTGTCGGCGTTCATGGGCGGTGGAGATCACTCAACATCAGGAAACCCACTTAATATTTTTTTTTAATAAATACACCCAACAGTCACACACATAGTCCTGACCCCATACAAGATTAACTTGTATAGTGGGTATCAGAAACTACGAGAGACTTACAGTCCCACAACACTCAGACTCGGGACATATATTTGTGGATGAAACAAACATTTGTCTTGGTGTCGAAATCGAATCCACGGCCTCTTGCTTCGCAACCGGCTACCTGCCCACTGCGCCATGGAGGCTTTTGCCGACCTATGCGATTAAAAAAACTGTTGTATATCCGCAACGAAATTGGAAGCTAAATTACTTAAAGTACAGATAGCAGGTCAGCTCGAACAATGGTAGTGAGACACAAATAACAAGCGACAGCGGGTGGGGTGGGCGGAACGTATGGAGATTAATTTGCGCCACTCGACGTTGCCTCCACTGACCGGCCCGAGCCGGCAGCCTCCCTCGACATCTTAGCGTGGACTGTCCTTTATTATATTAAAGCGAAACAAGTTACGCATACGCATTCACACCTGTAATGGGTAGGCAAAGGTTTATACCTGTACACCCACATTTTGCAGAGCGTATCTCCGTCTCATGATGTGATTAGGAGCGAGCCTATCGCCATACCGGACACAATTCCAGACTGGGTTAATGGGTGGGTTACCTGTTGGCAAATGACCTCTCATGAAAACCCACAACATCAGGGTAATAGTCGTGCCGAACCGTGAAAAGTAAAAAATAACAATTTCTTTAGGTCTCTTTGGAGTCGTTGCAATTTCATTTGACCACCAGCTGCCCCGGCACCGACTCCAAAAAGACCTATATAAAAATATTTTTGACTTTTCAGTGTTTCAGTGCTATATTTTTATAGTCGGTTTTATAATTTGGTTATTTTTTTATTTTATTTATTTATTTATTTATTCGAGCAACTTACAAAACATACAATCGTAAGAGTATTTAGTACAATAGGTAAGGTGTCTTATGCTAAAGGTTGTTTTAATTGCAAGTTGCCACAGCATGCTAAAGTGGACAAAAAGAATACTTATAAAATAAAAGAAAAGAGAGTAAAGAGAGTACAGGATGTAAGTAATGATCACAGACATGATAGATACGAGCGCCATGACTAACGGTTAGGTTGTACAATTCAATAGTTTTACAATTTATAGTGTAACAAAAAAAAGTAAATATGTACAAAATTAACTCAAAATTAAATATCTATTCCTAAATTATGATTATATATGTTATGTTAAAATTAAGTGCTCATTAAAACACACACACACACTTTAAATTACTTGGTTATATCCACTATATTGTTATGGCAGGTTAACAAACGAATAACCCATCCCTCGCTACCCTTGTAGTCGCCTTGCTAGGTATATAAGGTAAGGAACGGAGTAATTTACAACGACCGACATTATTTGAGCTATAATATATTTAAATTTCAATATCCAATTTAAGTGCGAGATCGTAGTTGTTGGTAGTGGGTATTTTAGCGCTAGAATAACGCTTCAAATATTCGAAGAAGCTATATTTAGCATTTAAAGTTTATACATTCAATAGCTGTAAAATGCGTTTATAATATCAAATAGGCCCAATTCTGTCAAAAGGTATCAAGTCACATTAAATTGATTTCGAGATAATGGCGTTTTAAGTTTGATTTTTGATGGCATACTTTCCAATCAGTGACTACAATTTATACTACTAGACTGGCTACGTGGTACATAGAAATTGCGCACTAGGCTATTCAATTCACCGTAAATCAGTATTACCATCTCGCTTACTCTTAACCAGAATCCCTCTTCTGCTCCCTATCTGTCAGCTGTCAAACTCGTGTTATGTGGCGCAATTTTACTTCTAAACAGTCCATCTAGAATTAAAAATCAACTAACTATTGTAATTGACGTAAATGCCAGCTTATGCTCTCCTCTTGAGATCTTTCACAATTTTTAAATAATTTCTATGTTCATTTCGAATTGATAGTATAATTCATACGATTGTGGATTGTAGAGCTGAATTATTGTAGGATATCTCATAAGCGTGGGTTGGTTCGTACTTTTCTATGTCAAATATGAATAGATCTTGAGCTGCTTTTACTGAGTAGTCCCTAATATATCATACTCTAATCAGTTTGGTGTCATTAACTAATTTTTTGATACATTTGTGGGTGTTACATTTTCGCATAACTGGTTTCAACTACGGTAGAGCCCATTTAGTTAATACTTAAAATTATTTTAATATTAAGATAAAGGATTTTACTAATGTCAATATACATACTTTAATAGTACTAATAGTACTGTTTCATTTCGATGACTATTTCAGAAGCATTAATAGAAAAGCTGTCAAATTGCATTGGATAATTTTTTCTTAAATAACATTAATATACCTCTTAATCATTTTAAATCATTTTCAAGTTTCGATGTTTTCAAGTATCAAATCCGTCGCTTCGCAGTTAAAGTCTGAGTGTCGAAGATAAGGCAGGCCGGGCGAACTATTAACAACTACGTCTGCTGAATATGAAGCCGGCACAACCGCTGGTAGAGGCCATTTAATGAATATTTGATCCTATTGCAACTGGTCGGATGCGAGCTCGACGCATTCGAATCAATTGTAACTATGTTCTGCCAGAATCAGGAATTCGAATTTGGAACGCACCGAGCTCTTTAATGGCCATTTATTTTTAATGGCAACCCGTAATGTGCCAGTTGCTGGTATATTTTTTCTTTTTAACAGTTTTTGTTCTTTCGTGCTCATTCTTGTATGAGTACCATTTAAATGATATGTGGCATAAATGCTTGTGTTTTTTTTTCAGGCGTACAATGCTGTATTGAAATTATTTTGTTTATGCTTCGTATTTTTTTAATAGGCATCCGCCATAATGGATTATTTTTCTTGGCGGGAAACCAACAAAAAGGTTAGTCTCCAGTCCAGTTACTGTATTATGTAATAATTTCTATTCGTCAATTCACTAAAGTTAACTGGACAAATTTGTAAATTCATATTTCATACATATTTCAGCAAAATTACTAAGAGCTCGGATTAATGAAATTTATGGTAATTTTGACATTATAAAACATCATAATAAATTCCATTAAAAACTAAACAATAATGGGCTACTTAATAATAATAATAATAATAATAACTTTATTAACAGCAACAACAAATCACACAATACAAATCTATTACAAACATTATTGAAATAAATAAGCTGTGATAAGTTACAATAGTGCTATCCTATGGTCTTCACACTAGGCTAGCCTGTATCGTGAAGACCTGACTACAATCTTAACCTAATCTGAGTAAAATACTCTAAAAGACAAAAATTGACACCAGTCATACTTACATGGAATTTCTAAAAGCAATGCCAAAACAGTTAATTTTGATATAAAAAAACATAATTTTACGCAGTAACTAACGTAACAAAATTTACATCATTACCAAGCATACCTTCAAAGCCTGACCTATTTGAAGCGAATTACTCGCCCTAATCCAATATTTGTTCGGCAGAAAAAAA
Source organism: Mimas tiliae (assembly GCA_905332985.1). NCBI lineage: Eukaryota > Metazoa > Arthropoda > Insecta > Lepidoptera > Sphingidae > Mimas > Mimas tiliae. The sequence goes on from HG995249.1 coordinate 9,974,914, forward strand.
TATATTCGCCCCAATTAGCGTACGGCCCGGTTCTAAGAGAAAAACGAAATTGCTACGTAAAAAGTCGTAACTCAATTACGCCGATGAACCGCCTGTCGCAATAAGGCGTTCGTTAGCAGAGCTGAGACTAAAGTTGGAGCATGCGCCGTGACCCGAGGTCGATAATGAGGGAGACCTCTCGCTCTGGAGCCTTAACATCACACATCCTCACAATTTACCGTTTACGTATTTACATACGCTCCCCACATATGCATATTCACCCTATTACACTGTGACGTATACATCCGTCGCACACACGTGCACGCACACACTCTTACTGTAACCATGTGTGCGTACGGATCTCGGAATTTGTTTAACGCGAGTAATGGCGTTCTTACATTGACATTAGTTTCTCTAAAGAAAATTTATGCGAGTTGAATGTTTACTTGAATAAGGGGTTAAGTTTATGTTAGGGACATTGTTGTAACTTTAACGTTTGTTGCTTGCGTCGCTTGTTTATGTGATATATTGTGATCTATTCAGTATTTATGGGAGATTGATTACTTTTTCAATCAATTATTATGGATTCGTAAATTCAATATGGTTCCCAAAAATCTCTGCATAAACGTAATATAGTATTAAGATTAAATAAACTTCCGATATGACATCGTATAAAAACATTAAGGACTCGTAATTTTGTTCACTATAATAAAAGTTAGTAGGCAGCGGCTTGGCTGTGCCCTGGCATTGCTATTTTACCTTTAAGAGGATGATGCCGCACCTCATCTCGGTCGCGCAATACCTCCATTCCAGTAGAGTTTTGTATGTCTCAAATTGTCAAGGTCAAGGCGTGGGGTACAGTCTTAATAGACGAATATAAATAATAATAATAATACTAGCCCTGTATTTTATACACGTCCCACTGCTGGGCACGGGCCTCCTCTACTGAATGAGAGGGATTAAGCCTTAGTCCATCACGTTGGTCTAATGCGGGTTGGCAGACTTCACATACCTTCGAAATTCTTATGGAGAACTTCTCAGGTATGCAGGTTTCCTCACAATGGTCCCTTGACCGTTAAATCATGTGATAATTAACAATTAACTTAGAAACTAACTTAGAAAAGTCAGAGGTGTATGCTCTTGGGGCTGGTTTCGAACCTGCAACTTTCGTCTCGACAGTCGATACCACTCCCCGCTGAGCTATCACTGTTTTTTCACGAATATATTATTATCAAATCATACATTGCTTGTATGTGTACCATATTGTAAACCGCGACCATCTGATAATCCTTACTCTATATTACGTGATGGTGTGAGAGGCAGCCGTTTATTCTATTGTGGCAAAAATAACAAAATGAAATATGTATGTAAGTATGTAACTGGCACGTATTTATTTATTATGTATTGTTATTTTCTATTTTATACTGTTATTTTAACCTCTATTAAATAACTATTATTAAAATGCTTTGAAATATGTATTTCTTTTATGAAATTTCTGAGGACTGTTCCGAGTTTTTATACATTATATTTTGGCTTGTGTATTTTTTGGCTGATTTTATGTGGGGCCGAGTACGTTCTCATTTTCGGTTCGACATTCGATTCTGGTAAACTTAACTGGCCGTTGTAATAATATTTCATTTAACAACTTACATTGAGATAAAATCTTGTGTTTTACGGAACTTATAAAGATATATACATTACCTTACGAAATCCCGTCAAGTGCGAGTAGGATTCGCACACCGAAGGTTCCGTATCCACATCCTTAAATTTTACTTTTGTGTTTTTTTTTTATTATTTGTAAAGAAATCCGCTATCAAAACACGTATTGTGTAAAAATATTCGCCATCTACTTATTATGATTCAAAATATAGAACACTTTTAAGTTAACATCAGACTGACAGACGGTGTACCGGGCACAAAGCCCAATCTCGGGCAAGGTATTTTTTTCGAACTTAAAACAACAGACTGTGATTGCCCGATCTGGGATTTGAACTCAAACCCTTACGCTTTCTTAGCCAAAGTACTTCTAGGTCTATGGGATCATTTTTATCAATTACATGTTATTGTGGTAGGATTAATTAAGCTATTGATGAGATAAAGAGTTTATAGGAATAATTATCAAATCATTAAATTAAAATTATTTAAATTCCAATCGCCTTATAGGTCTACTGACAGCGTACTAAGGCTGAGAACCGTGAGGTCTTGGGTTCCATTCCCAGGTCAAGCAATCACAAATAGCACCTTTGCCTACCCCTTCGTGGATAGTCATGAGCTTATGTATGTATGTAAATGTTATTAACCCTAAACAATCTCAAGAACCATTATAAGTCGACAAAAACCAGCTATAACTCGACGGTAGCCGATATAATTAAAATCACGACTGTCCCGAGTCCACTCGCCCAAGAAAGACCCCCGCCCATCCCATTGCCCCCCACGGGGGTCGGGTCCGGGGGAGAAGGCGATTCACATTAATATTCCCCACTTTTATCTCTATATGCAAACTGGCGGGCAGAAGTTTGTCCGTTCATTGTGAACGTTGATTCTTTCTTCCCAAGTTGAATGATTGTGCTGTACCAATGGTTCTTGAGATAAGTTTTTTATTTAAGTCTAGATTTCTTTGTATAGTCTGGTATAATTTTTTCGTTTTTATAGCGGTTTTTATATTAGTTTAAATCTATGTAGTTTGTTTTTGATATTGATTATGTAATTATTTGCGTTTCCTAGAGAATAGATAGAAAATCTTTATGGTATAATAACTAAAATATATTATTATTCAATTATTAAGACAGCAGTGTGTTTCCTGGTTTGAAGGTAGTCTTGACCCACATAAGGTGAACCTGTAACGTGGTTATCTGAAGTTACAAGGGACTTACGGTCCCACAGTACCCAGATCCGAATCAAACATTTATTTCGTTGCAGATTCGAACCCGTAGCTTCTCGCTTCATATCCAACTACTTGCCCGTTATGTCACGGAAACTGTATTATTGGGCATTATGAGACTTAAAATCTGATATCTCGTGGTGAAGAACACATTGTAGCATTATGAGATTTAACCTTTTATGTCTCGTGGTGTTAAGGACAGTTCAGAGTTATGCAGTATATTTTAATTCAAAGTTCTGAGTAGTCTTGTACAATTTAAGACGTGGACGTGGAGACTTCTTACGGTTAGGCGAGCAATCTGCTCGTCTCGCCATTCAGGTAAATAAAACAGTATAAGTAATTTATAATATCGATACAATTGTTTAAGCTATAAATTATAGGTAATATTGATTGAAACAAAATCCAGTCTCTTAAGTAATTTCGAAGAGAGCTACGTAGTTACTCTAAGTTCAGCACATTCGCATCTATCAAAATTCAACTCGCTTATTTATAAAACCATCTACATATTAAATTCTTTTATAAGTCGAGAATAACTCGACATAACTCAGTAAGTATAATTGTGTTCATAAACTTCACTAACAATTACTTATAGTACATTCGTGTGGAAATAAATTATAGCTTAACACAAATAAAAGTCATTCGACGATTTCCAAACGAAGTTCTTATAACACTTTTTAATTAAATCACCATGAGAATTTCCTTTTGAATATAGAATAATGGCGTTAAATACAAAATCCCATTGGTCATCTCGGCGAGAGGAAGCCCTCGCGGTTCTAATTACAAACAATCAAGCTATCTCATTGGTGGATGAATCCCCCCCAACTGTTTGTTCTCGGAGGGTGGGCGTGGCGTCTCTCGCTCACTCTTTTAATTAGTGTAAGGAGTAAATTGCTCGAGAGAGAGCACTAGTGCTCGGGCGCCATCTCTTATTGGATGCTGGAACTAGCGGGTTGGGGAGAAAGGGGGTATAGTGTTACGTAGTTAACATAAGGAAAACACGTACGTACCGGCTTTGTGAGGGAAATGGGTTGATGTGTCCAGACATGGTTATATGACTTGTTATAATACATTCTAACTGATATTAAGTGAAAACGTATCAAATTAGCATACGCTATCTTCTGTAACAATTTGTGAGTTCAACTAAAGAATTTGTGTTAACCCCTTTTTACGGTTCCGTGCCTAAAGGACACGGAAGCCTAAGGCTACGCCGTTTTTTGTCTGGTTATCCTTTAAGTCCTATTTTTAAATCGTATTAGGTAGTTGGTTGGGTAAGGGCGGCGATAACTCAGCGGGGTATGGTACAGACTGTCCAAACGAAAGTTGCAGGTTCGAAACCAGCTCCAAGAGCATCCAACTCTAACTTTTCTAAGTAACATGTGTATTCATTGTTAATGCTTTAATGGTGAAGGAAACATCATGAGGAAAACTGCATATCTGAGAGTTCTCCAAAAGGAGCTCGAAGATGTGTAAAGTCTGCCAAACTACATTGGGCCAGCATGGTAGATTAAGACCCAGACTCTCTCATTCGTTGAGGAAAGCCGCATCTAGTAGTGGGATAGTAAGTTAAATAATGTTCCTCGCTTTTAAATTAATGTCTCAATGCTCTATATTTTTATATACGCTTTTTAATTTAAATTAAGCTTAAAATGAATTATCATCCATTTTGGTATTTTTATGCCCAAGATCAACAAACGAGCTACTAGGTCACCTAGTGGTAAGTAATCTCCACAGCCCATGACATCAGAAAAATCATGGAAGCATACCAACCTTAAACAAAAGGGATAACTAGAGATTGGGAAGCGGAGGGGGATTTGGGCCTACGGATATCTCATTCACTTTACGAAACGCAACAGTAGGTATGATATTAATTCGCGTCGATTTTCTGTGAGACAGTGGTGACAACCCGGTCGAGCCGACCTATTCGTGCTGTAGACAGTACCGTCTACAGCGTGGCTCTATTATTTTTTTCATTTTAATTACTGTCAAAATATTTACAATTACTTTTATAAATACAATCGAGTAACATTTAAAGCACCTTAGAATCATCGACGCCCGGGTTCGTTTTTTATTGCATCCACCCGACCCCCGTCTCCCTCCACGACGCAGCATTTCCAAGCCATTTAATATTAATGTGCATTTTCGTGGAGAGATTCGTATAAAGCCCCAGTCTGCGATACAATACTGCGGGGAAGTATGTCTGAGGCGGACTCAAGTCGTTAAATTTTAATTGTAGGTATACTTGTGTTATTTTTTTTTACTGTTTCTCAATAACAACTAACTTTCATGCAACTCAATGACGAGACGAGCAGGTAGGTCGCTCGCCTGATGGTAAGCGCTACGCCTGACCATAAACAATACAACCTTTATTTAATAAGCTTGAATGACGAGACGAGCAGGTCACTTGCCTGATGGTAAGCACTATGCCTGCTCATAAACAGAAACAACGCCACACATAACTTTGAATTACAAAGCACTGCATGACACTGGACTGTGCTCGTCACCCCGAGACATAAGTTGTTAATTCTCATTATGCCCAGTAATTTCATTGGCTTTAATGTCCTTCAAACCGAAACACAATAGTGCTTACTGTTGCTTGGCGGCAGAAATAGACAAAGTGGTAGTACCTACCCAGACAGTCTCTCGCACAGGACAACCTTCCTAGTGGAGACTTACTACCTACCTTTTGAACATAGCGTTTATTTATTTATGGTATACCATATACCAATAGGCCGGCAAAAGAGCAAGTGGGTCACCTGATGGTAAGTGATCTCCACCGCCCATGTAGGCCCATAATACCAAAAGAATCATGGGTGCGTTGCTGACCTTAAAGGAAAGGGATAATTAAGGGATTGAGAAGGGGAGGGGGTTTGGGCCTCCGTATATTATATATCCGGATTGAGCGTTTCATATTCCTTATGATTGCCATATCCCACCAACCTCCCTGCTATGCAGAGTTGCAGATACGGCACACGGCCTTAAACTGGATTTATTACTCGTAGTTAAAAGTAGTTCCTGAGGCCAGCAGTAGTTCGAAACAGCCATTTCCAATAGATAAAGCTTTGAGACAGATTCCAAATACATTAGGCTGTGACGCCTTCTATAACTGCGATGGGGTAAACACAAGACAGTTTTGTATGGACATGTTACTTTTTAACCACATACGAAAATAGAGGTGCTATTAGTTTAAGTTTTCTGTTCTGTCCGTGGCATCATAGCGCCTAAACATATGGACCAAATCGAACGCGGGATTTTATTTGAAAGCTATTTAATCTCTATGATAAAGCTATGTGTGAACCAATGGTAGGTCCCTCGTAGAAAGGGTTGGTACCACCGCTTTATCTATTTCTGCCGCCAAACACCGGTGGCTAAACATTTGTGTGTTTCGGTTTGAAGGACATTGATGGTTATCTTATTTCGATGCATTGAAGCCAGTGAAATTACTGGGTATTTTGAGAATTAACATCTTATGTCTCGGGGTGACGAGCGTAGGCCAGTGCCATGCAGTGCTTTGTAATACAAATTTCTGTGTAGTGTTGCTTCTGTTTATATGCGCTGGCGTGGCGCTTACCATTATGCGTGCGATCTGCTCGTTTCGTCATTTAGATAAAAAATATCTCAAGTAATCTATGTAACATGCGACCATGCTTGTTTTATGCACTTCATCTGATCCCGATTTGAGAAAAAAATCGGTTCTGCACTAAATCTGAATTTGTTTTCCGAAGTCCCAGAAAATCCCCGGTTGGGATCATAATGTCAGGTTTAGTGCATAAACACTCATAAGATACATTTTGAGGTACGCGACCAAGACAGGAGACCGCGACACTTGACGCCAATTAGGCGATAGCGACACGTCTGCGTTGTATGAAACTATATCGTATTTTTCCTGTTTAGTTGTCATTTTGGAAAAGTCAGCTATGTAAAACGTATTAATGGTAAAGTCGGGGACAATGACCCGCGCACATTATCGAGCTTCAGTACTCAGTAAGCTCATCGCGTCGTGCGCCGCGCTGTACAGCTGATTCCGAAGGTAAAATACGATTTTAATTATTATATGAATGAAATGTCATTATATTTATTATTCCAAACAAGACTGAGCGTGAAAAAAGAAGTATGTCGACTCATTTTGCGAGTTTTTTTAGTGGTATCACGTCTGTAATCATTAGCACTACACTCTTCATTTTCGGAAGTTTTCTTTACACCCAGTATAGAAATTGTTGCACTCTCCTGGCGCGGTTGAATAGCTCAAAATGTATCTATACTGTTGTATACAAAGCGAACGCGTTACTTGTCGTCGCGCGTCGCGTTCTCTTGTCTCTGTGCATACATACATACGCACTCACGCCTGTAATCACCGTAAATCATTTCGCCGAGCGTATTTCCGTTCCATGGTGTAATAGGAGGCGAGCCTATCGCCATACTGGATAATTCCAGACTCCAGGCTGATACTGAGCACTTCGTTGTAGAAAAACCCAATATAAGTTTTAACTGACCTGGAGATCGAACCAGAGACCTCAGCGTCAGCCTCAGTCGTAACGCGTACGCATTACAACTGCGCCGCCGAGGCAGTCACACACAGGTTGTGCCACAGAGGTTGTCTCTGTCTCGTATCTTAAAACGTACCATTAGGGTGCGACTATTAAAAATTCCACAGAAGCGTTGTATCGCGGTGTATTTTTTGGGCAGAGGTCCAAGTTCGTGACTAGAGTGCATGACACGTTTATTACAAAATCTTCGTAAATTCCATCTGGATTATGAAATTTTTGGAGACTTTCATACTTAACATATGGCAGACTGGTGCAGTGGGTGAGTAGCCGGCTGTGAAGCGAGAGACCACGGGTTCGAATCCGGTATCGAGGCAAAAAATGGTTGTGTGATCCACAATCAATTTGTTTCGGGTCTGGGTGTTGTGAGACCGCAAGTCCTTCGTAGTTCCTGATACCGACAATACAGGTTAACCGAGTGTGGGGGTCAGGACTATGTGTATGACGGTTGGGTGTATTTATTTATTTGGTTATGAGCACCTCATGGCCAGTTTATGTGCCTTGTATCATATTTATTGGAGTATTTTACAAAAATTTACTTATGCCCACAAACATGATATTTAAAAAATGAGCAACAACAAATCATTGAGAAACACTGGCACAAAAAAACAAAGGCAGGCCTTCAGATCTTGGTGTTTTCATTCCAGGGGGTTGACATTAGGCAGGCGGCCGATCTTAAAAACTACAAAAGTAATCTTACTGTAACATGTGTTAAAATGCATGTTGCGCCGACTCCACTGCGAGTGGGATAAGGGCAGGTGGAAGAAGAAGAAAAAGACTAACTATTAAACTGTTTTTAATTAACCTATTTATTGAAGTATCATCTCACCTAAATTGGTTTCAAAATGTGTAATTTCGCGATTCTTCCGAGTCATACTTAACACATCGTTAAACCTCATGTCAATACGGTTCCCGTAACTTTAGACTACTGTCTATTCTTTAGCAATATAAATTTAATGATAAAACTCCCATTGGAACATGGTGACATCGTTTCCGAATCCTAATACCTATTTAACAAATGGCCCACGATTTATTCGCCACCGACGTGATTATTCGCAACTCCACCATAAATTACCTGCGTTTGGTGTTTGGACGAAAGGGAATTTTATTTTTTAGATTTATAATGGTAATTCTACCTGCAATCTCTGTATACTGACACTTTACAGGATCGGTGTTACAATTTTGGTGCGTTTTGTATTTAATGATTTAATCCCGACAAAAAAGGTGTCTTCTAAATTTGACCTCTTTGACTTTCTCTCAGTGTGTATTTGATCAAAATACTTACTAGGTAGTAAGTCTATCGTATGTTTATGCCGCCAATCAGCAGTGTGCAAGTACTGTTGTGTTCCGATTTGGAGGGTATTGAAGCCAGTAAAATTACGCGCACAATACCAGAAGCATCATGTCCGCGTTGCCGATATTAAATGTAAGGGGTAATTAAGGGATTGAGAAGGGGAGGGGGATTTTTTATGGCAGACGCCGCAAGCAAGCACCTGATGGTAAGTAATCTCCATCGCCCATGAACACCCACAATACCTGAGGAAGCATGGATGCGTTGTCAACCTTAGGAAAGGGATAGTTAAGAGATTGGGAAGGGGAGGGGAATTTGAGTCTCCAGATATCTCTCACCATACGAAACGAAACAGCAAGCTGCTACTTCTCGTTGGTTTTCTGTGACACAGTGGTAACAACCCGACTGGACCGGCCCATTTAAGTTGTAGGCAAAACTGTCTACACAGCGTGGCTCTATCACTTTGTGTTGCCAGAATAAAAAACTAACTGCACTTTGTATTCTTTCTATAAATTACAACTATACACATCAAACACTCCGATATCAATATAAAATATTCTACAGCGGTTTAGATACGCGTGATATTTGAACTAATTGCTTCATTGATGTATAATGTTTGTTAATATTCCGTATTTGTTATTACACGTACGTCCGTACGCGTGTCTGAATTCGTGTATCAATATACAAAAGACTGCCTCGATGGCGCAGTTGTAATGCGTACGCGATACGACTGCTGTGCTAAGGTTTCAGGTTCGATCCCCTTGTCGGGTAAAGTTATATTGGGTTTTTCTATCATGAAATGCTTAGTATCAACCCGGAGTCTGGAATTGTGAAATGTGCTTAAAAATTTTAAAAAGTTTAAAGGGGGTTAAAAAGTTGGGTAGAAAGTTTGTGGCATTATGTTAGTGTTATGTTAATTAAATAAAGCACCTTCAATGAATATACAACGTACGTGGTGGCATGTGCTTAAATGACCAACAGCATTTTATTGCTTCCTGTTAGTTATTTTAATATATTAATACCACTGACGACAGCCGACGACCGCTAACACAGAAGGGAGGGAGAAAAGTATGAGAAAATAATACGCGAGTTCGATTAATTCACTGAGACTTTGCGAAGAGCGAAGCCGTCTTTTTTAGAAATTTGCGAGATCTATTTCTTTTTGTTTTTTTAGTGGGCTACCAACATCATAGGCCCAAAGCCAACCTCACCCATACATGGGTACACTCTGATGATTAACGGACGAGGCAATAGCGGAATTCTGTTGCGGGTTGTGAGAGAAAGACTGCAGGTCGTCCCATACAAAAAAAATGCCTGAACGGCGAAACTAGCAGGTCGCTGGCCTAATGCTAAGAGCCACGCCTGTCTATAAACAAAAGCAACACCACATAAGAACATTAAATTACAAAGCACTGCATGACTTTGAACTGTGCTTGACATAAGATCAAGACATAAGATAGTAAGTCTCATAATGCCCAAAAATTTAATTGGCTGTAAACTGGAAAAAACTTCCAGATTTATAGCGCATTTCCTTATATATCTTGTTGGTACGATACCAACCACATTGTATTTATACATTACACTTGGTTCCATTGGTCTCTTTAGTAGCTGATGAAGGTTTGATTAAAACCAATTTATAACTAAAGCGGCAATGTATCGCACATAAAATCTTCATAGTAGAGGGATGCAATGAGTAAAGGGGTCACCTAGCGGTAGGTAGACGTAGTTATGCAAAAAGGATCCAACCAACAGCAAGTTTAAATAGAGGTATACATTTTATTATTAAACTGGTTACCATACTGGGTACCATCAGTACACCCGCCGAGCATTTCACCGAGCTTATTCCGTCCCATGATAGATAGGGAGCGAGCCTATCGCCAAACCGAACACAATTCCCGACTCCGGGATGATACTGAGCGTTTCGTAATAGAAAAATCCAATATCACTTTTACCCGACCCGGCCATCAAACCAGAGACCTCAGCACAGTAGTCGTTCCGTGTACACATTACAACTGTGCCACCGAGGCAGTTGATTAATACATTTGAAAAATTATTTCTCCTTCTAGTAATTAATTAGTTTTAACTAAAGCGTCGATGTATAACAGATATCAATGATCACCAAAAATTCAGATAAAATCAATAATTCGTGATACAATGCGCGGTCGTCGCGGTGGCGTGGCTCTGTAATTTATTACACCAAGTGTTAATTGCAGCAATGAATAGTTAATGTTAGTTGACTGTTGTTATCGGTACATCAATTTGTTTATTTTAAATGCCGTTTATGGTAATTAGAGGAAGTTTGCTCCAATGGGTTTCGATGGGTTTGGATATTTAGGATGGAATGTATTTTTTCATAGTAATTGACCTTTGTGTATTTATTATTTATTTAATTATTTTATTTACTACTGCCTCGGTGGCGCAGTTGTAATGCGTACGCCGGCCTGCCTATTGCTGGCCTGTGCTATAAAAAAAACAGTTGAACATAGGAAAAACTCATCAAATGATAATTTTTCCATAAAAGCTTATAATTGTGTCTAATATTCCACATAACTAATGCACTGTTGAAAGCATTAAACGCTGATGTTTATCTATGTAAGTTATAGTTAAATGTACGGCAATTACACGCCAATTAACCGCTCGTGTACATTAATGAGATGCACCCTGATAATCATTTGTAGAAGCATTCTTGTTATCTGTTTGTTAGAACTATGAATATATTAAGGAATTTCACACGCGATTAATTTTGTTGGTTCGCTGTCTTCAAAACGCTGGTGGAAGGATACTTGAGACATACGCAGAAAGTGGTAGGTCTCTCCTATGCGAGAGGGTGTCTCTGGGTTAGTACCACCGCTTTGTCTATTTCTGCCGCCAAGCAACAGTGTGTAAACGCTGTTGTGTTCCGGTTCGAAGGACATTGAAGCCAGTGAAATTACTGGTCATTATGCGACTTAACAACTTATGTCTCAGGGTGATGAGCGCAGTCCAATGTCATACAGTGCTTTGTAATTCAAAGTTATGTGTGGCGTTGCTTCTGTTTATGGGCGTGCGTGGCGCTTACCATCAGGCAAGCGGCTTGCTCGCCTCGTCATTCATGCTAATAAAAAAATAAATTTGTATTTGAATGGATTGTGATCACCACATAAATGTTCAAAAACCCGCCAAAGTGGCTTGTTTGGACTTGGTCGAGCTACACTTGGTGTGGCGGCCAGACTTCAGGCCGGCAAAATTCTGAAGACGGTAGACACAGTGTCTCTTGAAGGTTATATTCGGACTGCACTCTGCTCATCATCAAGTGTAGTGTACTAATTTCCGGGATTACGAAATGGTTAGATCTCAAAATAACTTGATAGTTGTTAAAGTGATCTGACACACCAAGCTGAACCAATTGAGAATTAAGATCATTGTATTCTTAGCTCGTGTAACAGTTCATCCAAAGTAATATCATAAATTTCAGTAATATTTTATTTATGTTAAGTTAATTACATAAATAGAGGTCAATTTAAAACATTGATGAATTCCATTAAGTTGTTAATATATTTTGTTATCTAAATAACTGTGTAAAGATAAGCCAAATTCACCAAACTATAAAAGCTCACGTTCGTAAAGTATCGATATTGACGAAACTGCACACATTTTATTACGAAACGACGATTAATAGTTGACAGGAAGACATCGGCTCGAATAAATATCTCATTAGGCAAAGATTTATTATTTAAACAGTCACGAAACTGTAAAAAAAACTTTCGACGAAAACGGTTTGATAATTACTTGTCAACATGCGATTGTCTATTTGAAGCTCAGTTGGTTAATTTGCTTTTTTTATTTGCCGCAATATATCATTCTGTTAATGACGCCTAAATGAAGAGTTATCACGAACAATCCACCGTATTTTCGGCTGGTTGCAATAAATTAGAAGGATCCGATGACAGGCCCGTAAAGGGAGTCTAGATTCGTGTTAAGGAAAGCAAAGTAAGAGCGCAATCTACAAAATACAATTTGTAAATTCAGACAATTAATCACTTATAGACAGGTAAAGATAGGTCAGAAAAAAGGACATATAAAGAATTGTCTTAATTGTATGACAATGGGACGGATTCACACTACGATGTTGATGATGAAATTATTCATCAGGGAAATCAATTTAGGTATATTAGAATAAAGAAATCGTAAAGTGGGGGGCATAATGTTGACTTATAAACCAATATCACTTCAAACGTAAGCAAAATTAAGTTGAACAGCTGTTTATTGGTACGTGATGACAAATAAAAAAGCTATTAAAAATTCCACGATGAAGCAGATAAGCAAATACTTGGAGAGGCTAAGGCGACATTCGTTGAGCATAAAAAATTTAAGGAATCGCTAAATGCGTCAATAATTTATCGAAGACTTGACCCCGCTTCATTTACATTAAACAAATTGTTAATTTTTTGATAGCTATCATCCGGAACAGATGGCCGGAATCGGATATGAATGAGCCGATGAATTTTTTACTTTATATTAGACGTATGAAGGTTTCTTTTCCAATCCAATTGTGCATGACTCTCGAAAGTGTTTTTTATATTTACGCGGTAATAATTGTGGAAGGTAAGCATGGCATGTGCCACGTTATGGGACAGGTTGACCACATGTGGTGCAATCTGCTAGGTATTTTATCGTACCTTTTCGGATTATAATTTTAAAAGTAACGTTTATCTTAATGAAATTTGTTTTGGGCCCGTCGATGACGTTGTTAAGCCGGGATGAGTTATGGTCTGTTTAGGCGTTAATGGAATCAAATTAATACGCTTGATTCAGAAAAATTTACTATAAACGATGAGGATAAAGGCATATTTATAGAGAAAGTTGTTGAAGAAGTGGCGTGATAGATCATTTAAATCTTAATTTATTTCTAATTAACGAGTAATAAAATCGACGTCACCCTTTTTTTCATTAAGCCCAAGTATTTTTAATTCGATTTATTTTTTAAATTATTTATGGTCTGGATTTTAGAGTTATAGATAGGTATTAGATACTCGTAAGAGTATTTATATAATTATTTACTATTAGGCTCCCGTCAGACTAGGAAGTATTAGACGCCGACGATGTTCCATTTTCAAATTCATATATAGAAAAATTAAAAAACAATAAATATTTACACCTTATCGACGTCTAGTAAATAGTAGTATGGCGGGTCCTTTAATTCAATACTGTGTTCTTTTTGGATCCATTGTCTTTAATTTATCTGATTTTGGATGTTAACTTATATTCCTCGTTAACAGGTTTAGTACATCAAAAGACTGACTGCTTAAGGTTCCTCCGAATTATTTCTTGAACCGAATGCGCGATCGTGTTAAGCATTGCCTCCATTCAGAGTTTACATATTGTAGCTAAAGTTAATACCGTAATTTAACTAAGTTGCATGTGACATCGTGCTGGGCCAATGGTTTCAGGAATTTATGAAAAATGAAAATGCAAATTTCCGTCATAAACAATAGCAATGTGTACACAGTCCCATGTGTGCCAGACTAAAGTGCGACATTTATTCGCACACGCCATTACCGAGCGCCACAGAAAGTGCCATTAACATAAAACGAACCAAAAGAGAAACTACTTTCAAACTCAATATCAGAATCTTTTGTGTGGCAAATCTACTCGAAGCCCTCGGCTGGCGGCCATCCGTTAACACATTGATTATACATCAAGGAAAATAAAAAGGAAATAGCGTCGCGAAAAAAGCCGCCTGTAACGCAACGATTTCAATCAGACAAAACGTTTTGCGTTTTTATGGTGGCGCGGCATCGGCGACTATCTCGTTCCGAAACAGATTATTTCTCATTTGATTTATGGCGGCTGAATCTTCCAACGATATTATGTTTTGGTCATCCATTCGATTCCTATTTGAATGCTGAGCGCCGAATGGGGTGGTATGAGACGGGGGTGGCACTCGTACTATATTAATCTCAAATCCATTTGTTGTAATATGCATGCGATATTGGGTGCTGGAACCGGGTATAGAAGGTCCGTTTTAGTGCTGTTGCGGCCAAGAGTTAGGACGGTTCGCCGATCACCATCCGATAGAGGTGAGAGATGAAACAGTAGCGTCGCATTCATTTCGCCGATGTATAGTCCCGTCCCGTTCGCACGCCCTGCGGGATACTGTGGCCCTAGTATGTATCAGATTTGGGTTTTATCGTTTTATTGCTTATTCTTTTTAGATTTTCAGCAGCGAGGGCATATCATTTTGTTTTTAATGCGAGATATAAATAACCGCGCAACCAGCCACTAACTTTAAGTAATGGCGCATTTAAGAAAATGTGCGGAAGTTGTGCTCTATTTGTTATGTTGTTATAACGCACGTACAAAATTTGAATTTTGTGGTAATTCGCCCGTTCAATTAGTGTTGGTGTACTGCCAACTTTTTTTTGCATTATTAAGTGGAAGGAAAAATATGCGGTCTTACAAGAGCCGATAAAAGAGTTTAAGTCGGCGCGACCATAAGTCTTGCGCGAAAAATACTCCGTAGATTAACTTTTTAAGAAATTGCCGCTCAATTTCGGTAAAGTGATTTTAAAGAGCAGAGGGGTGATTTGGTTGAGTAAGTATTTTGCAACGAAATATTTTGTCGTCGGTTCGCCGCATCTGGCGTAGGTCCAGTCGCTTGATGACAGCTTATGAATATTTTTGGCAAACTTCGTTGCCTTTCCATTGGATAGAAATTTCTTTATTAACCTTTTCGTTCTAAATTATTTATATTTGCATATTGCTTTAAACTTTTTGTTCCGGATAATCATTTTATTATATTGTTAAATGAAAATAATAAAGTTTATACGTAAACGCAAGTACGTAAATGTATAATGGTTTCTTATATTGTAGAAATATTTTTTATTATATTTATTGTTAGATATTTATTGTTAATTACTGCTCACTTTAACGCAGAAAGAAAAAATCGGAAATCCTGCATACCTGAGAATTATTCATAAGAATTTCGAAAGTACGTCAAGTCTACCAACCCGCATTAGATCCAGCGTGATGAACCACGGATTTACCCCTCTCATTAGTGGAGGAGGCCTTTATCCAGCAGTGGGACATATAAAATGATAATTAAGAAGTAACGTTATCTTAGTTTTTTAATTATTATATCATCATTGGCCTTATACGTCTGTTTCAGACGATTTAATCATTGTCTCATAGACATGCACTTTCTTTCGTGGCTGTATAAACCAATTCTAGAGCGGCAGAGTCTACCGCATACTCTGCAAGAGACGCCTCCGACTGGTGGGTTGTTGTCGACCTGGTGACGTTTTAGTCTTCTGTCCGCCAGAATTATAAAGGTTATAATAAACGCATAACTGAAATTGTACTAGCCATATACCAATTTTTAATGACGAGATACACACAATTTACCGTTTCGTACATAATAACTATATATGTTTTGCAATTTATGTTCGTTAAAGAATCTTAACGGTATCTGGCGTACATAACCTTATCTCACCTCCAGCGCATTTTCGTACGGCAAACTCATAACTACTCAATAATAGATGTCGCTCACTAAGCTATTTGAACTTCGAACTACACTTGGGTCGCTGTCATCTGTTTCCACTCCTCGCCGCATGGGGCGCCACGTTCATCCATTGTTTCCAGCCCACGGGCCCGATAACGCATAAATTCAACTGGATTTTCGAATCTTTGTTTTATCTCTGTAACATATGGACACTGCGAAGTGAGTCCATATGATGTCCACTCGTTTGTTTTGCCTTTATTAATGAAATATGTCGCTGCATAACCGCAGCTTATTTTATTTTAGTTACCATTCGTTATCACGACTTTATCTGTAGTAGAGATGCATCGAAATGTAAATTATGATGGTATTGTTCGGAACAATAGGAACGAATAATTTTTGCTTTCGGTAATAAATTTTATATTAACAAACGTTGTTCTTCAAAAGATTCGAGTTGTCATCGGAACTCTCATTTCGTTTTTAATTTTGAAGGGTGTCGTTAATCCATCGATATTAGGGGTACTGCAAACATCTTTGAGATTTCCTTGAATGCCTTTCAAGTAGCGAGGGTACGAACTAATGAACCGGTAAAATTTTCCGTTCCTTATAAAGGAAAATTCGTCGCTCCAAATCATCTACAGCTCTCAGAACTCTATAATTTAAAGGAGTTGAAGAAATATAAACGAGCGGAAATTTTTAAAACAAATCTTTGGAGGTAAAAATAAACTTTATAACAACGTCTTTTAGGCAGCGCTTTAGAGTTATAATTAGATATTTAATTTCCCATTTCCAAAGATTCATGATCGTTTCATATCATACAGTAAGGCATTTTCAAGACAGCCTCCGTGGCGTAGCGGGCGAGTAGCCGGTTGCGAAGCGTGAGGCCGTGGGTTCGATTCCCGCACCTAGACAAATGTTTGTCTGATTCACAAATATTTGTCTCGGGTCTGGGTGTCGTAGGACCGCAAGTCCCTCGTAGTTCTTTATACCCACGATACAGGTTTACCTAGTGTGGGGTCAGGACTATGTGTGTGACTGTTGGGTGTATATTTATTATTATATTTTGATAATTACGTTTCAGAATGATACTAGTGGAAAAAATATCACTTTTAAAGTATTTCAGCGCATCAATAAATACGGTATCTAAATAAAATCATAACAATGTAGCATGAAATTAGTGAGGCAGGTTAAATTTATTAAAATCGCAACTAATATTCAGATCATTCATGTGTCACGACCCTATTGTCAACCCTTCGTTGACCGCTCCGGTCCGAGGCGCCCACTGTGCCAAATTCAAATGAAAGCAATAATTGACGCTGCCCATTTAGACCCCGGGGCATGATCGTGTTCCAAACGAGGTACGATGAAATAGTGTGGAGTTAACTGTGAAATGCGTTTATTTTCAAATTGAAATTTCCAAATTGAATATTTTTTTAGTTAAAAAATATCATGCTTATTCAAAATACTATTTCATTATTATGAAAGAACAATAGACTTTCCATATACCTACCTACCTATACATAACAATAATATTAGCTAGTCCTGTGTTATAAACGTCCCACTTCTGGGCACAGACCTTGATTACTAATGACAGGCGCCAGGCCTTAGTCCACACCGCTGACCTAATGCGGGTTAGTAGACTTCACACACCTTCAAAATTTTTATGGAGACTTTTAAGGTATACGGGTTTACTTACGATATATTACAAACTAGCTTTTGCTCGCGTCTTCGCCCGCGTGAACGGCATTTTCCGGGATAAAAAGTACCCTATATCCTTAACCCGGTCATGGTCTACCTGTGTGCCAAATCTCATTCAAAACCGTTCAACCGTTAAGGCCTAATTGACTAACAAACATCCAAATTGACAAACTTACAAACAACTAAACTTTCACATTAGTAATAGTAGGAAGTAGGATACGTTATTTACCGATATCCGGCTGGCGGAAATACTTACACGTCTACCTTGAGAACATTTTTTTTATAACTAGGCCGGCAAACGAGCACGTGGGTCACTTGATGGTAAGTGATCTCCACGGCTCATAGCTTCCACAATACCTGAAAAATCATGGACGCGTTGCAGACCTTTAAGGAAAGGGATGATTAACAGATTGTGAAGGGGAAGGGGATTTGGGCCTCTGGATATCTCACTCACCGTACGAAACGCAACAGAAAGCTGCTACTTCACGTCAGTTTTCTGAGAGTCAGTGGTAACAATCCAGTTGAGCCAGCTCATTCATGTTATAGACAAAATATCTACAGCGTGCCTCTACCACTTATGCATTATGAATTTGCTAATGGTGTATCGATATAAAGAAAAACTGCAAGAGTAATTTCAATATAATAAAATTCATAATGAACTTAATATATTCATAGACTAAAAAAATAAAATAACCCCAATTTTGATAGCAATTCTCAACAGTAATTAAGCTCGGGAAATATTAAAACTCGTCCTCAAAATCTGTTCCACGCCGCCCCTTGCACTAACAAGCAAGGGTGACATAATCGCAGAAACAAATCTGGCTACTGGTGCTGCATGTAAATGATGATGATTAATTTGTTCTTCGCAAATGACAAGAAGGGTTAAAAGGCAAAGGGTTGCCTCGTAATTTCGCCACTTGTACAAGGAATCCGGACTATGCGCTACCCCATTCAGTCAGAATGTACGGTATAATTTGAACAGTACCATTTTGTTACTCTTTGATTGCCTTTGTGAATCCTACGGGTTTGATGGAGTTCGCAGATATTTCCGGGTTGAGAGTTGTATTAATTACAACTGAGAATTGTACTGGGTATTTTGGGGAGGAGGTGCTGCCAGTTAAATTGTATATTGTCTTTGATCCCCAGAATAGGGTTGCTTGCGTTATGACTTGAATAATTTCTTATGATATTAACCGTTTTGCATAATGTTTCTATTAAGAAGAAATGTTTTTATTCTGCTTAAAAAGTTATCTTGCAGCGGGAGTGAAAAATGTTTGAGTCGTATAAACCGAAAGTTTATATGACAGATTACGGATAACATAATTTGATATCTTGTGCCGATATTTACATTAGCGTTGTGCGCGACGTGCTCTATGGAGTCACTGTACCAACACCCTTGTTTTTATGTAACATAGGCCGGCAAAGGAGCAACTGCGTCACCTGATGGTAAGTGATCTCCACCACCCAAAATGCCTACAATACCAAAAGAATCATGGATTGGGAAGGCGCAGAAGGGGGGATTTAGCTCTCCAGATATTCCATTCGCCGTACGAAGAGCAGAGCACTGCGCCAGGAAGACTGTGTGTGCTTTATCATTATTAGTTTTAAATTAATTACAAGCTTGTTATTCACTCAAACTCTTAGAACTTATTCATTACCCATGTACCAAGTTATATGTAATTGTGTATCACACAAAGTTATGTGCAGTTTATATTTTTAGATGTCTGTAACAGATAATGAAATAATGCAGAAGGTACTACTTTAATCTTAAATCTTAGTTACCTGTTCTTGTACCAACTTAATATTCTTATTTATATCTTAATTTTAACGGATGTTTACATAAACTTTTTATTGTTGATATCATCTAGACCAGGCACGCTATCTAAACGATACCGCATTTTAGAATTATCTACGGACATCTTCTTTTCATATAACTACTTTTAGTACTGGGTTATTGCAAGAACCATTTTTTAAATTGTTATTGTATTCCTGCATAAAGAGATCAGTATTCTGCATCAGCCTGCTTGGCGGCAGACGGTGGCACTTACCCAGACCGCCTTTCAAATATGAGGAACCTACTACATTATAAATGGCCCACTTGCTAGTATATCAGCTAAGTTCTTCAAACATGGTAGATTAGGCAATTAATTTAAGCAGTTATAATCAAAATATTAAAATACGCTTTTCATTAATATTTATTATAGGATAATTCGCGATATCACAAATCAAAACGATTATCTAAAAAGCTAGTACTAAAGCGCCCTCATGTGGCACTAGCGCCGATTGGCAGTGCTGCCCTTGTCGAAACGCACATATTTAATAGCTCACATAGCTCAGTTTAACACAGTTGGTTGTGACGCAGCTACGTGAAGTAAGTTTAGCTCGCGATGTGGCCTGGGCTTTATTCAGTATGTCTCCTAGCATAGTTTAAATTTATGTCTAACAAACTCACACCAATAATTTCGCATTTCATTTAGTCCGGATAAAGTAAACATCTCTGGCCGGAACATTGAAACTTATTATTCAAATTGCAAATTCTTTTCCTATTCCACATATGACATCGTGTGAGAGTAGATCGGACGAGTCCCAACCTCCAAATGTTTTTAAGAATATTGCAAATGTCTCGCGCAAACCGCTGACTGCGAACGATCGATGTTAAAGGATTGCCTACGCTTTTAGTTCATGATGGGCGTGGTAAATTCGATATTCAATTTCTTTGTATTCTGCCTGATTATAAACGTTTGTTTGGATGGGCTTGCTAGGCGCCATGATGTACCCTACCTTAAATTTATTAGTAATTAGCTATAGACGTTTTGTCTACAACATTGATGGACCGTCTAGACAGGTTTGTTACCACTGTCTCATATAAAACCGCCGTAAAGTAGCGGTATGATGCTGCGTTTCGAACGATGAGTGAGATATCCGGAGGCCCAAATCCCCCTCCCCTTCCTGGTTCCTTAATTATCCCGATCATTTAAGTTCGGCAATGCGTCAATGATTATTTTAGTACGGGAAACATTCATGGGTGAAGGAGATCACTTACCATCAAGTGGCCTACTTGCAATTACGTTTGCCAGCCTATGCTATAAAAAACTGCTAGGAATGTTGGAGAGTTAGTCTTGTTTCCTATTTCAATTAGAAATTTATATGCAATCGGGAACAGTTGAGCTCACTCGCCTTCAGCATGCCACGCGGTGGAATAAATAATTTTATGTTATTAATATTACATGATATACGAACATGATAATGTGTGTTGTAGTTGGTAACATTGACTTTTTTATAGTATGTGCATAATTATTATAGTTGGAATGTAACAGGTAACTTATAGAAAACTCAGCCAATGAAAAATCATTATGTGAATACACATTACTGCAGTTCTATGAATATTCCTGTGATACCCATATTTTGAGTATGAAACACTAAGACTTTGATTCCCCAAGAGATATTATAATGATTCAGAATAATTACTTAACTTTTAAGGATGACGTAGGTATCAATTGTCTGACTGAACTGTGAAACTAAATCTGGACCTTCTTATACATCTTAGCATTCATCAATGTAATTTTATAGACGCACTAGCTTTTGCTCTCAGCCCGCCCGCGTGAACAGCCTGTTCTGCCATAAAAATTATTCTGTAACTAAGATAAAAAGTAGCCTATATCCGTCTCCAGGGTTCCATCTATCTCTGTACCAAAATTCTTCATAATCGGTTTGACGATTTAGGCGTAAAAGCATAAGAAGCAAACAAAATCATTTTCGCATTTTTATTATCAGTTAGCATTAATTTGTACTAATTTAAGTTTTTATGTGGTAGAGCCACGCTTTAGACATTTTTTTCTTTAGCATCAATGGGTCGGCTCGACCGAGTTATTTACTATTCTCACATAAAACTGACCTGTAGAAGCAGCAGATTTTCAGACGTTTAAATTTTCCCTTCCCTTTCCAGTTTCCGTTTCCTTTAAGTTCGGTACCGCATCCATGATTCATCTGGTATTGTGGGTATTATATATATGGTGTTATACGGCGTAGATTACTTAACATCGGGTGTCTCAATAGCTCGTTAGCCAGCCTCTGTTCACATTTTTCAATTAGGCCTATTGTTACTCATGGATTAAAAAAAGATTCAGAAATGACCATGAAATAAACCTACTTTGTCTAATTTTACCACTCATTTAACTTTTTATTATTCTTTCTACTTGGCGTTATTTCCTACGAAGACGCCTCCACTTCACCCGATCTTAAGCATCCTCCGAAGTGAGACCATTGGCCTTCATTTCTCCCTCTAATACGTCAAGCAAGCGTTTTTTATGCCGTCCGCAGGATCTTACTCCTGGTACTTTCTGGCACAGGAATTTGCGACCGACGTACTCCTGTAGACTACTACTTTAACTGCCTGCCAATATCTAAATGCTTTTTTTCTTTACTTATTTTACCAAATTAATAATCTCAACGATCTAATATGTAGACTTAGAGCTAATATAAAAGAGAAAAAATCAATTGGAATCATAGGTGTTGTATGTAAAATAGAGGCGCGGTCGCCAACCACCGCGCATTATACGAAAACGCCGGGGCGCGTCACCCGATAATGTTGATAGTGGATCGAAGAGGTCGCACTTCTCTTTGTGTCATCTGATTTCTGATAGACGGTATTAGTTTATTGGAAACTGGGATGCGGTGCGCATTCCTGTAATTGTCACTCGATAACTCCGCACGTATTGGTTTTGTTATTTGAATATTTCCACGTTCTGGATGTACCTATGTTGAATAAATGATTCTATATAGTTATATCTTTTTACCATAATGTATAAAATCAATACATAAAATATTATATCACAATGCATGGTTATTTCACTGGTTTAAATTTTTGGCAAACCGGAACACAGGCATGTTTTGCATCAAAACTAACAAAACAGTGGTATCTATACGTACTTTCGCGTAGGAGAGACTTTATATTATACCGTAGTGGCTCGTTTATGCGAGTCGCGTTCTTTGATCAGCCACTGTATGTCCAGTAAGTTCAGGTTGCCATAATAGGGACGCATTAACTCCTAACGTTCGATAGTATATTTGTACATAAGTCTAGTAAAAAATATAGACTTTACGTATTGATCATGTTTGTTTTATTCAATAGGATTCTTAATTTGCCCTTTACTCTAATTTTATAATATAAAAGAGTATATTATATGACACTTTTTCCTCTATCTGCCTTTATCCCACTCGCAGTGGGTTCGGCGCGACATGTTACAGAAAGATTTGGACTGTAGATTTTACGACCGGGGAGAAACCACCCAGACCCGAAACAAATATTTGTATATAACACAAATATTTTTTCGTGTCGGTGCGGGAATCGAACGCGTGGCCTCTCGCTTCACAGCCGGCTACTCGCCCACTGCGCCACGAGCCTGTCCATTAATGCTTTTTAAAAAAATAAAGCAATAAAGTGTCATATAATCTTGAGTTTAGGGTCCAAAAAGACCTATTTAACTTGAAGAGTCGGTGATACCCTTAAAACTTAACCTTCCTTACCTCAATTTTATTAATCTTTTTAATAACATAATGAGACTGTTTCGTGTAACTACCGTCCTTTGTAACGCAGACAAGTAGTCAGGAGATGAGCTGCGAGATTTCGTCACTACCCAGAATCTGTGTCTAGGATGCGCCGACGCAATTAAGATAAAACGTGCACTCGCCTCGCCTCTCATTGTCAAATATGACGGGTCGGACAAAAATTTGACAATCTGTTATCAGTCAATCTGTGTCAAGAACAGTGCGTACTTGAAATGTTATGGTTGTTATAATTCTATGTTGTTTTACGTAAATGATAATAATGTCGTATTAACATTCTTTATTTTGGTGAATACGGTCATGATATATCCTACTGCTGTTATAAATGTTGATAGTTTGGATGTTTGTGACTTTATGAATTTGGTTTTTTTTTTATAGCGTAGGCCGGCAAACGAGCAAATGGATCACCTGATGGTAAGTGATCTCCACCGCCCATGTAGGCCCACAATACCAAAAGAATTATAGGCGCGTTGCCGACCTTAAAAGATAGGGATAATTAAGGGATTGATTTCGGCCTCCGGATACACTTACCGTACGAAACGCAGCAGCAATCTGCTACTTTACGCCGGTTTTCTGTGAGACAATGGTAACGACCCGGACGAGCCGGCCCATTCATGCTGTAGACAAAAGTGTCTGCAGCGTAGCTCTACCACTCTGAAAATGTTGATGATGTTTGTTAGTCAATCGCGTCTAAAAAGCTGAGTGGTTTTGGGTGAAATCTGAGTATACAGGTAGACCTAGATTAGGACATGATTAGGCTACTTTTTATCCCGGTAAAGGCTGTTAACGCGGGCGAAGCCGCTAGCAAATGCTAGTCTTCTATATTCTTTGTACTTACAGGATATTTAATTGTTTGAAACTAATATTTGTATCGTCTGTCATCATTGTACTTTGGTTGAAATACTTGAGGTCCAGACACCTGTCGCCCACTAAATTCACAATGGTCGGCCAATAGTCTCTTGATGGAATCGTGTTGGAATTGTGGTATAAAGGTTATTACCAAATACTGTAAGTTTTCAGTGGTACGCCATCGAAAACTATAATGACGTCACAATGGAGCCATTGAATTACTAGATTACCAAAACTGTCAAAACAAATAATTACGAAGTCACTGCGATCAATGACTCGATTGCTAATTGTCGATACCATTGTGAGACAATTATATTAGCAGATTCGAGTCCCAGTTTTTGAATAGAAGCAATTGCATTGCAATTTATATATTGATTGACGGAATTTAATCAATCTAATATTTACATCGTTTATAAAATCTGTATTATTTATTGCTTGGAATTCATGACATAGGCACACTTTTATTTCTATTACACCAGTACTTGAGTTTTCCTTCCTTATTTTGATATAAGATCATACTTCTGTTACAAGCGGGTGCGTATCTTTATTCAAACGACATACGTCGTTAAAACTAGCGCACGTGTGATGAGCCACGCTCTTATTACAGCATAAGATAAACATCGGCTCAATTTTACAAGAAACATGTAAAGCTTTGTTAACTCGAACCGAGAACTTTGGTAACGACCTCTTTAATATTAGTGGCACGGACGCTACCGGTTCCTCCTACATTTTTTGTTCTAAAGTAACTGACAGGTACGGAAGCAGGGTGTTGAAATGCACCAAAATATTTTAAGGATATTGATTCT